>CM028136.1:181260000-191260000 GCA_016271365.2 Neoceratodus forsteri
TCTACAGTGGAGCAAGTCCTGGTTGACACCAGTATGACCGGTGCTGTGGTGGCTGAGCAGAGGAGCCAACCAGAGATGCAGGTGGAAAAGAATAGTAGTAGCTGGGGAAAAACTGGTTAACAGATAGGTGTCAGAGGGTGATGGCTCTCATTGCAGTGATGGGTCAGTGAGTAGTGTGGCTCAGTACTGGGACTGGTCCTCTTCAGTGTCTTCATAAGTGACACTGCAGAAAAACTGGCAGAGAAGGTAATGCCTTTTTGCAGACAACAATACCAAAATATTTAAGTTGGGCACCAAGAAAGGAGAAGAGAAGCGCACATGGCTCTTAGAGAAACTAGAAAGTGGTCAAGATCATGGCAGTTGGGTTCAATGCCAGAAAGTTCAGAATCATGCACCTAGGGCATAGGACTCAGAAGCTGCTTTATAGGGTTGGGGTGATACTGACTGTCACTAAGCAGGAAGGGAGCTTGGGGTTATTACATATCTTAAAGTTGCAGTGCTATGTGACAAAGCAATTGTAATATTAGCAGGATTCAGGGGTGCATAGGGAGGAGTATCTACAGCAGAGGAGGAAGGTGGTGGTGTGCAAGTGTATTGCTCATTAGTGAGACCCTACTTAAAGTACTGTGTACAGTTCTGGAGGCTGCAACTTAGAAAACCATAGAGTGAAAGTAGTTCAAGGGCAACTAAAATGGTGCATGGGTTGCACCAAAAGCCCTGTGAGGACAGACTCTGGGTTCTCAACATGTACACCCTAAAAGAGAGGAGCTCAACAGGACATGATGGAGACCCACAAGTACCTAACAAGGGTGAACAGGGTACAAGGGGTCTCCTTCAAATGAGAAAAGAGCACTTGGATTGGGGGCATGTGATGAAGCTTGGGGGAGGTAAGAGGATGTGAGGAATTACTACTTCACTGAAAGGGTAGTAGACACTTGGAACAGACTGACAGCAGTAGTAGTGGAGGTGAAAAATGGTGGGGGCCTTAAAGCATGTGTGGCATAGACATAGGGAATATCTGTAAATAAACAGGGAAGAGGGAGGTCACAAGACCATTTAGGTTTTGTGGAGAAGGACTGGCAGGAACATCTGGGTAGACTAGAGTGCGTAAGTGGTTCTTTTCTGCTGACAGAGTCATTGTTTCTGTGGGTTAGTAACACTGCTTTTTACAGCTGTCATTGTTTTGGTTTTTGCTTGTTTTAAAATAACATCTTGATCTGCTTTTATGTTGGCTCATGCTTGCCAGTCAACATCTTGCAGTAATGTAGATTTGGAGGTGCAGTCACTGATTCAATCCGGCCAATTGAGAATATTTTTAAATGGGACTCAGCATATTTTGACACTCCAAGGGATGCTGATCTTTATTTGAAAACCTATTTCCAACACAATGAGCCCCATATGTGATATATCTGAGAGACCACTGAGGCATAAATGAGCACTGAAATAAGAATTCAACAAAAAATAGAAGAAAAATATGAATAAATACAATATAGAATAAAATAATGAAGGTACAAATTAGTTTATTAACATTCATAGATTAAGGGAAAAGCAGTCAACTGAAATTAATAGGTATATTTCTTCCCCTGGAGCTAGTATCACGTTCACCCATCAGTAGAATTGACTGTCTTTGTAGACTGTTGGTGGGGGGATACTCAACAACAAGTCTGAATAAGGGGTTTTGATTTAGACAGGGGAGGGGAGATAGGATAGATATTAAAATCATTCAGCTAGGCAAGAACCATAATAATCTCAATTTTTACTGGAGTTTGGGTTTCCCAAAAATTTATTGGTATCTTATGTAGACGTAGTTTTATTTAATTATTAGAATTACAATAAAATGAAGGCCAAATTGAAGTGTCTCAGTTGGAATATAAAGGGAGCAAGAGACAGGATCAAAATTCAAAAAATTTGTCAACACGCAAATCAAGTACAAGCAAATTGTCTTTTGCTTCAAGAGACACATTTCGCTGACAGCGATTTTCAATATTTCTATAATTTATTTAGAGGCTGTGGGCTACATTCTCCATATTCAAATAACTCAAGAGGTACAGCTCTCATATTTAAAAAATCTTTAAACATTAGACTTGGTCAGACAACTGTAGACAGGCTTGGAAGATATGTAATAGCCTCAATCCAAAAAGAAACAAATTAATAAACAATTTGTTCACTATATGGGCCCAATAATGATGATCCAGATTTTTTCACACATTTTTTTTTGTGACTCTATCTAACTTTCAAAGTCCCTTCATTATTGGTGGGGATCTCAATGTCACGTTATCAAATCTTGATAGATCTATGGGCAAGAAGGATATAAAGAAAAGGTTATGAAGACTTTAAAGGAGTGCATGTTAGATCTGGCATTAATGGATGTTTTCAGAGAACGTTATCTGTCTTGGAAAAATTCTCTTTCTCTCCCTGTCTCTCAGACATTGTTAATGGATGGCTCTCTTAAAGTGAATTTCAAGCTGTAGATGTGGACTTATGGCCATTATATCCCATTATAACAGTGCAAGTCCTAATATATGAAAAATAATTTTCTATTATGCCTGTTGGAAGGGGTTGTAAATCAGATGAGCTTGGAATGGATCACAAATCAGGTAGCTCAGTGAGTAGCTGATTCCTTCCAGTTCCTAGTTCACCCCCACAGGCAGACATTTTAAGACATCCAACCAGGAAGAGTGCAGGTACCTGCCCCATTGGACACTATGTGTCTCAGTTTTAAACCCCTTTTTTTTTTTAAATGACAAAGCAATCTCTGGTACATCTGAAAGGCACTGCAACAAACTGGCCCCTTTATTATGTTGGTTTGCTGTGCACGCACAAGCTAACATCTTGTGCTAGTAGCACATTTCAGAAGTGTGTCAGTGTTGGCGAATACAGGGCATGCTTTAGTAGGTGCATCCTCATTCATCATCCAGCCAGCATGCTAGCGCCTGAAACATGCATTATGTAAAGTGGACACAACTTCTAGAAAAGTACCACTGCAATCAGAGACAAGCTCATCATGCAGCAACACTGATGACATGCCTCCGGTGTGCCTTTCCTGGTAAAGCATTTAAATAAACATGGTGGTGGCTGCCGCTGTCTGCCACACAATACCCACAAAGTCAACTTCTGGGGTGCCCAATCCCCTGTCAGCATGTTAAACCCCACCAAGATTGTGTGGCACACTGGAAGCCCAACACAGTGTGCCCAGTGTTATCAAAAGCTGACCACTGTCAGCATGTTCCAGCCCCTGCCCCAACCCCATTGTTTGCCACACTGGGAGCCCAACCCAGTGTGGCCAACATCACCCTCCCATAGTCATGGGGCACAATGTGAGCCCACCTCAGTGAGCACAACATTTTTTTCTTACACCTGTAAAAAAAGAAAACTGTCCACGGTGTTGTTTTCTTTTTTTTTTAATTACCTGAAGCAAAGAAAATGATCCCTCGCTGTCGTATCCACTCCCCCAACCTGCACCCCACCTCTCCACCCCCCCAACTCCTTACTTACCTCCAGATGTTGGCGCCATGATCTTCAGTGGAGCGTGAACATGTCTGTACTCTTCAAAGCCAACTGCGAACCGAAGAAATGCCGGTAAGCTGTATAATGGCATAAATGGGGGGGGGTCAACTTAGGGGGATATCTCAGTCATTTTTTTTTATTTTGCCTCCAGATTTTCAACATGGGGTGCTTGGGACCCCCACCTCACGAACACATGCACTGTCATCTCGTTACTCGGTCCTGAAAGGCCTTTTCGTGGTCACTGCATGGAATCACCTTTTGGGACAGATTAATGAAATGACGGTGCCACTGATCACGAGGTGGGATCCCAAAAAGCGTATCTTGCAAATTTGGTGGAAAAATTCCCAAAAATGACTGCGTTAAGAGTGTGTGTTGCACAGTTTCAACACCCACCCATAACTTTGACAATGTTTAATATTTTCACTCCAGATTTTCAACATTGTAATTTTTTCACACCTCCTAATGGACAGTACAGATGTCATTTTTCATGTTCTGCCTGAAATGTGTTTTTGTTCATGTGGCGCACAATGACACAGTAACAAAATCACAGTGACACTGTTCATGAGTGGAGTTCCCAAAATGCCTATGTTGAAAATTTGGTAAAAAAAAATCCCCAAAATAATTGCATTACGGGTGTGCGTTGCGCAGTTTCTATGCACACTTGTGACTTCACCAATTTTTCATATTTTCACTCCAGATTTTCAACATTGTCATTTTTGTACACCTCCTTATGAACAGTACAGCTTTCATTTTTCACATCCTGCCCAAAATGTGTTTTCGCACATGTGGCGCACAATGGCACATTAGCTGTGGAAAATCAATGTTTGGGACAGATTAACAAAATCACAGTTACACTGTTCATGATTGGAGTTCCCAAAATGCCTATGTTGAAAATTTTGTTTAAAAAATTCCCCAAATAATTGCGTTATGGGCGTGTGTTGCACAGTTTCTACGCATGCTCGTGACTTCACCAATTTTGCATATTTTCTCTCCAGATTTTCAACAATGCCATTTTTTACACATCCTCATGAACAGTGCAGCTGTCATTTTTCACATCCTGCCCAAAATGTGTTTTCTCACCTGTGGCATCAAAATGCACAGTTGCTGTGCAAAATCACCTTTCCGCTAACAAACTCATAGTGCCACTTTTCATGAGGTGGGGTCACAAATGGCCCATGTTGAAAATATGGAATGAAAATACCAAATAATGCTCAGGGCATTAGGGTTTCCAACCCACAGCCCCACCCTGTAGAGACTGACAAGCATCAGGGGTGCGACTTGACATTGTCGGCTATAATGCTTACACCATTCCACTCCCACCCTGCAGCCAGTGACAGGAATAGAGGTGTGCTTTGGAGTCTTCATGCCCAAAGTTCACCCCATTCTCCTATACTGCACTCATCTCAGCATATTTCCTTATGGAATGGGGTAAGCATAAGGCCCGACGAACCCAAGGCACACGTGGCACTTGTCGGGTGTCTGCGGGTACGTGTGAGGTGAAATGGCATGAGTGTTATGGCTGATGACCCAAAGGCACACCCCAATGCCAGTCACTCTCGCAGGGTGGGCTGGGTCGTGGTAGTTCACTTTCACTGCCAATCCTAGTATGCATCTCTAACTCCTGCACTACTAATGCAATGCCAGCAAGCCAACATTTTGCATTGACAAATGCTTGCTAGTTAAGCGTTTGCTTTCATATCTACCAGATATCACTTTATCACTTAAAAACAAATTTTTTTTTAAACCAAGCCAATAGATTTCAATGGGTCACATCACCATGCTCTCCTGGTTATATGCCATAAAATGTCTGAGGGAAGTGTAAGGGTTCACCAGGCCACCGAGCTTGGCCCGATTGTGATCCAATTCCATCAGGAGAAATAGAAAATTATCTTTCATGGATCATAGGGCTTAAACTTCTGTAAGGTAATGTGCTTGAAAGCTCAATACATCATGAGGTAAATTTCCTTTAAATGGAGTAGTAACAACTGCAGACAGAATCTAATTTGTAAAATTTCTTGAGAATGTGAGTACCATAAAAAAATTTGCATTTATGCATGGTTCACAGCTTCAATAAATGGTGAGCCCAATTCTCAAACCTCTTGGAATGGCGCAAGGGACTTGCACCAGAGGAAATGGCACAAAGTGCTCTTTGCACCAAAAGATACATTGGGAGTGATTCTCAAATGCAGCCTGCATCAGCTGCAGGCTGTGAGCATCAAAGGGGGATTGTGCTGTCCTTGCAGCACAAAATGAGCTATGACATGATGCTAGGGGACATGTGGCAGCTGCAAGCTGCTATATCCCCTAATGAGGTGTTCTCTAAACCTTCCCAGAGGACAAATGTCTAAGCACCTTTAGATCAGTTGAGCTGGTCTAAGGGTACTTAAAACATTGTCCTCTGGGAGGGTTTGGCCACTTGTGCCACTCATAGAGCCCTCCCTCAACATGTGCCGCTGTCCTACCCAATCCCCTTTTAGTGATATTAATCACAGCCCTGGTAGTCTAGCAGCCCCCCACCCCGATGTGCCTGTAAATAAAAATATTAACAAAATCATTCCTGGGTGGTCTAGAGGACCCCCCATCTCTGATGTGCCCTTATATTAGAATATTAAAAACCTAATTCCATGATGGCCTAGTGGACTCCCACCCAACGTGGCAGGTAGTGCTCAGCACCTTGCTCCCCCATACTGAAATAGAGCTGGTGACCAGCTCACTCCTCCTCACAACACAATGGCCGGCCACTGACTGAGCTGTCAAGTAGCGTATAATGTATACAGTACACGCTTCTTGACTGACAGTTCACTCAAGCTGTCAATCAGCAAGTTTGTACTGTATGCAGTACGCACTCCTTGACAGCTCAACTGGCAGCCAGATGTGGTGGTGTGAGAACGGCTGTGCCAGTCATTGGCTCTGTTTTAGGATGGTGGGAGCGGGGTGGTGGGGCACTGCCTGCCAGGGTGGATGTCCACTAGACGACCAGGAAAGATATATTTAATTTGTATGGGCTGATTGATATAGGAGTGGGATCCACTAGACCACCAGGGACATGATTACAGTAATTAGAAGGGATCAGTGCTGGGTGGGGCACTAGCCACCAGGGAAGTGATTTTATGTAATAACAAGAGGATTGGGACTGGGAGAACTGCTAGCCAGCAAGGACTGCTGTCCATGGTTCTATTGCTGTATGACCACCCCACAGTTTGCAGCACACCTTCCAGATGTACTATCTGTTTGGCGCAGGACCATGGTTGCCATACATGCCACAGGACTTTGCCAACAGGACCCTACCCAATAGTGAATCTGGCACAGGGTCACTGGCACACTGGTCATCGTCCAAGCTGCCTTTGAAGCAGCTTGTACAGACATTTGTAAATCAGGCCTGCAGCACTTTGTTTACAGTGAGATCTATATTTTTACCTTATACTGTTGGGATCGAGGCCTTAAACATCAAAATGGACTTGTGGATCATACAGTGAGTAATGACTCTGTTGGGATTTGAACTTAGGTCGCCCCAGGCTAGTGTGCATTTGTGCAACAACTTAAAGAGAAACATTTGTGCATTTTTTTATCTGCCTGCAAAATTGTCAGAAGGCTCCCTTACCGGAAAGGGAGTCCTCCATAGTGGTGGTAAAGTCATTTGGTTAGCCCCATAAAGAAGGAAGGGATCATATTTTGTCCCTGAGGTGGCTAGCTACTCAATCCATTCCACTTCCTAATTGCCGATGCCGTCCCCGCAGTTCCTTGTATTATGATGTAATTATATGCCTAGTGTGGGGACGTGCTCCATGTAAGCCTATTAAGCATGGTTTTAAAAGTTATTTTTACCATTTATACCTGACCATGGTCTTATAAAGTGGCATCAGCAAATTCCTCCTTCTACTTGTTATTCCGTCCCTATGTACACCATCATTCTATTTGCTTTACCTACCACCTTTTTGCATTGGTTACCCACCTTAAGGTTGTTCAAAATTATAATCCCAGATCCTTCTCCTGCTCAGTTTGCTTTATTACCCCGCTGCATATACGGTTTGCAGTTTTTTATGCCCCATGTATATACACTTTTTGGCACTGAATTTCAGCTGTCATGTTGCCCACCACCCTTCCAGAATCTGCAGGTCCTTCCTCATAGCCTCCACCCTCTGGTGTAGCCACCCTATTACAGATCTTTGTATTATCTGCAAATAGGTAGACCTTTACCTCCAATCCTTCTACTATATTGCTGATTATAGAGTCCAGAGGAGAGCAATTAAATGATAGAGGGGCAGCAGGACAGATCATATGTAGAGAGGTTGGAGGACCTGGGGATGTACACTCTGGAGGAGAGGAGGCAGAGAGGAGATATGATTGAGACATTCAAGTACTTGAAAGTAATTAACAGAGTGGAATGTGGGGGCCTATTCAATAAAAGGGCCAACACCACCACCAGGGGGCACAACCTAAAACTGATGGGGGGAAGGTTCAAGAGGGATGTAAGGAAGCACTCGTTTACAGAGAGTGGCAACAGCATGGAATGAGCTGCCAAAGGAGATGGTGGGGCAAAGTCAGTGGAAGCCTTCAAAAGAGCCTGGGACAAACATAAAGGAATGTCAGGTGGCCTTGTCAGGGAAAGACAAAATTTAGGGGTGGAGAGTTGGGGTCAAGGTCACAGATGTAAACTTAAGGCTGGGTCAAACCATATTATTTGGAACAGACATCATAGACAGAGAGGTCTTCTTGTATATATATATATATATATATATATATATATGGATTGCTGCAGTACTGACCTCTGGGGCACCCCACTTGTTCCTCCCTTTTCCATGGAATGTACCCATTTACCACCACCCCATGGCATCAGCCAATTTTCCACCCACCTAGTTATTTTCTGTCCCAACCCTAAGCTTTCTAGCTTATTTACCAGCCTTCTGTGCAGGCCAGTGTTGAAAGCCTTTCTGAAGTTCAGATAGGCCACACCCACAGCGCTCCACTGGTTGATCACCTTCTTCAGCCAATCAAAAATTTCTATTAAGTTCATCTGGCGTGACCTCCCATTTGTAAAGCCATGCTGCATTTCATCCCACAGTCCTCTGTCTACAAAGTAGTTGACCACACTTTCCTTTATTGCAATGAATGAACAATGACTAGCGCTCATTAAATACTTGTTTTATTATTTCTAGTAAGTCTCATCAACATCCATTTTTAATGGAAGAATTTATACCCATTGTCAGTTACGCATTAAACGCAGCACCATGACTGGTCCGACACACTCCACAATCACCTAAATTATTATAATGAGCATTATGTTTTTTTAATTTTGCTTTATAGCTCCTCCAGTGAGCTGACGGGTTGCTCCAGGCCCTCGAAAGACTCCTACTTTGACACAAATGTATCGGGTCATCATGGAGCCCATTGGCTCCCGAACATTTTCCACCTGTTTTCTCCTAGGCATCTGAGCTGTGCAATGGGCAAGGCAGCTGCCCCCACCTCCACAAAAGCAGCTAGATGCCCTGGATGGGTGCCCTTCCCTCATCTCGATGACACACCTGTGCCAACACCCAGCCATCTCTGAGTGTCAGTCCATAGTATGCCACACTGTCCTCCCTCCCCAATGATAGACAGCTGTCTACCGATGCTCAATCCTCCCTCCCCCTGCCACCCCCGAGTGACCCAAATCCATTCCTGAACACGGGTCGCCGGCGTGGTGCGAGGTGTGGCATCCAGTGCTTCAACTCTCAGCGCGACCAGGCCGGCATAATGAGTATTTTCTACCATTAGCACATGCCATATTGGTGGCAAATACAATAATGGCATTTAAATAACAAGTACGTACCAATAAACTTTATGGACAATCCATTACATGGGTGAGTAGAGATGGCTTAGTGGGCTACTGTAATGAGGGCTACTATGCATTTTGTGTAACTGATATACAGATGGTGTGGGGGGTGAATTCTTGCCATGTGTGCTGCTGGGTAGGAGGGAGGAACAGAGTGCTATGGGAAGACTGAAAAAGACATGCCATTCAGCAGAATGATGCCCTTGACACTCTCAGGCCCGTGCTACTGTCTACAATGGTTTGCACCAAAGAATTATCCAGGGGAATTGGAACCCTAAAGGGCCCACCACCAAAAGGGTAAGACACAACAGGGTGGGCATTATGCTGAGATAACCAACTGCTCAGGGTGTAGTGAGGCCTAATTCTGCAGACGGAGGGTTATACTGTCCCTGGAAGGGTCTGTCTCAGCATAATGCCCACCCAGGAGTGTATAGGGGTTAATTTCAGGTCTGTCTCTGAACAAGTAAGAGGACTACTGAGAACTATAGGATCTTCTTGTCTCAGAACAGGAAGATCAGGTGCTTAAAGGTGACAGAGGCAGTAAGTAAGTAGGGAGAAAAAAAAACAGGAAAGAGTAAGTATTCCAAACTACAGTGAAGGGACCAGAAATAAGACATGATGGGAGTGGTGCAGTGCAGTGGCTGTGGAGCAGCAGTCTTCCGGGAGGCATTCTGGAGGATGTGGTGTTCTCCCATCTGCAGGCACCTCTCTAAGCTGAGGGAGGACGTTGCTCATTTCCAGGCTGAGTTGGCCAGGATTTGTGGGACCTTCTCTTCCATCCAGGAACCACAAGGGCCACTGCCGTTGCCTCAGAGGTTGCCAAGAAAGAGGAGCAGTTGGACCACAGTGGGCTCAGGGAGGGTGAGTGTGATAGAACAGAGGTGCATCCCTTCAGTTGTACCTCTCCACAATTCATATGCCTTTCTGGCAAAGTGTGGTTCCTCTATGGAGGCACCCACAGTGGAGACCAAAGAGGAAGCTGGGAACCTCCACAAAGGAGACCCACAGAAGGGTGGCATGGGACCCCACGGGGAAGGAAACAACTCCCCTCAGGGGAAGGAAACAAAACACATTTTCTGGAGCTGGAAGGACACTACTTTCTTCAACTGCGAGCTGTGTGAGAAATTCTGTATTGCACTTGATATCTGCAACAAACGTGCACTTTTGCTTAATTCTGTGGGAGGTGAAACTAACCACCCTTGGTAATTGCTTTTTATTCACATTTATTTAGTGTTTAACCAAGAAGGGCTTGTAAACTCTGTTTATCTTGTTAGTAACTTCAGAAGGATTTAAATACTGCATTTGGGTAGGTCATTGGAGGTAGCTAGATTGTCTACTAGGATTTGTTGACAGTTAAACTATTTTAAATGAATTACAGTTGGCTGAGGAGTTGAAAAGAAACTTGCAAACTCTGCTTATCTTGGAAGTAACCTCATAAGTGTTTGAATACTGCATTCTGGTTGTCCCTTGGGGTAGCTGGATTGACTACTAGGATTTTGGGACAGAAACTATTTTTAAATAATTTACTGGTGTGTAGGAGTTTGTGATAGTTAAACTCTTTTTAACAGAGTTACTGGGGTTAAGGAGTGGTCACAGAAAAACCTGCAGTGTGAAACAGGAAAAGACAGTCTTTCAAGCGATGGTGGTGGATCTAGGTTTATGTTTGTTTGTTACAATTCATAAGATTTTCAGTGCAGGAAGAGTTTAAAGCACAGCTGACTTATTTTGGGGCTGACAGCTCTTGGAGCACAAACCACCAGGCCTGTTTTGGGGCTGGGAAGGTTTACCTGTGTCTGACTTGGATGTGTGGATTTTTCTCTGTTTGATTAGCAGGGTATTTCTCTATCAAATTGTTGTGTAGGGCATCTTGCTGGCAGGAAGGCACTCATTGCAGCAGTGGGTCAGAGCTTTAGCTGATTGTTTTGGAAGGCACAGTTTGGGCCCAACCCTTCCCACCTCACCGCACCCACCCCTGGAAATAGTTCCTTTATACCTGGGGTTCTGTCATCATTTCCTCAAGAGTGCAAGGTGCATGTCACTGTCATATCCTCTCTAGCACACTGCACTGACAATATAAGCATACACATTGTATATTATAAATATATATTTCTATACTACAAACCAATCACACACACAAAAAAAAAATGTGGGGAGTAGTGCAATGTAATGGCTGTGGGGCAGCAGTCTTCCGGGAGTCTTTCTGGAGGCTGAGATGCTGCCCTATTTGTAGACAACTCTCTGCCCTGAGGGAGGAAGTTGCCCGTCTTCAGGCCACACTGGACAGTAGTACGGGGACCTTCCCCAGGCCACACTGGACAGTGAGGAAGGAACCTCCCCCATCCAGGGAGCACCACAGCCACCACCACTACCTCAGAGATTGCAAAGAAAACACAGCAGTTGGACCACAGTGGGCTCAGGAAGGGTGAGGATGGTGGAACGGAGGCACACCCAGTCAGTTGTTCCACTCCACAATCCATACACCATTCTGGGGGAGCATAGCTCCCCTATGGATGCACCCACAGAGGAGACTAAGGAGGCTGAGTACAGCTGCTGCAAGGGAGGCCCACAGGAAGGAGGCAGAGGACACCACAAGGAAAGGAAGCAGCTCCTGGTGGGGACCCAATTATTAGGGGATAGAACTGGGAGGAGCTGGGAAAACTGAAGTAGGGTGCCTGCCTGGTGCCATGGCTTGGAGGGACAGGAAGGCATCCTCAGGATCATGACAACAGCTGCAAGGATTCTGAGCTGGACGTAATTGTCCATCTAGGGACAAATGACTTGGCTCATCATGAGGTTAGAGCAGTGCAGGAGGACATTGCAGAGTTGGGGAGGGGCCTAAGACAAGTAGCACACACAGTATCCTTCTCAGAGGTGCTGCCTGTCAAATGCATGGGTGAGGCGAGGGTAATTGGCACCATGCAGTTTAATGAATGGTTGAAAAAATGGTGCGGAGCACAGGGGTTTGGCTTCATTGGGGACTGGGGTTCCACCTGGAGGGACAACAGCCTATACTGGCAGGATGGTCTGCATCTGTCTAGGAAGGGAACAAGTCTTTTGAGCAATCGGTTTAAATGCTTCATTGGCAAGCTTTTAAACTAGTCAAAGGGGGAGGCACTGACAAGCAGCAGAAAAATCCCAGCCTCCCTACAAAACAGGGTACTAAATGAGAAAAAGACCAAGGTAGAATGGTCAGTGGGGGATGCTGCAACAGAAGGTAAAGCAATCAAAAAATGGAGAGCAATGAGTACCAATGCCCATAGTCTAGGTAACAAGCTTCCTGAATTAGTGGCCTTGATGGAGGAGGAACATCTGGATATCGTGGCAGTCACAGAAACATGGTACACACAAAACAATGACTGGGACGTAAATATACCAGGATACACTATCTACAGGAGGGACAGGGAGGGTAAAAGAGGAGGAGGAGTAGTTCTTTACATAAAGGAAGGAATAAAAGCAACAGAACAAAAGGGTAAACAGGGAGGAGAAGAAGCACTGTTGGTAAATTTGGAGACAGGCAATGGCACCACAATCCGCACAGGGGTTGTATACAGACTCCCTTCTCAGGGGGAAGAAATGGACAAGGAAATGATAGAAAGTATACTTAGAATGGCAGAAAAAGGGGAGATACTGCTGATGGGTGATCTGAATATGCCAGATGTTAACTGGAGTGCAGTTGCAGCTGCCACTTCGAAGAGTGCAGTTATTCTAGATACCCTACAGGGGGCATGCCTTAGACAACTAGTACTGGAGCCCACTCAAGAGGGAGAAATATTAGACTTGGTACTCTCAAATGGAGATGGAGAGAGGATCACAGATGTAGAAGTGGGTAGCCATCTGGGAACTAGCGACCATCTATCAGTATGGTTCACAATAAACACAGTAATAGAGTCAAGCCATACAAAGACAAAAGTACTGGACTTTAGGAGGGCTGACTTTGCCATAATGGGTGAGTGCCTAAGGAATGCACTAGCAAATGGGCAGGAAGGAAGGGTGGAAGAACAATGGGGAATAATAAAAACTGCCATCACAGAGGTAACAAGCCTTGTGTGAAGCAAATAAACAAAACAAGACGATGTAAGAAACCACTATGGTTCTCAAAGGAAGTGGCAGTGAAGGTTCAAGAGAAAGAAAGCATTCAGGAAGTACAAGGAATCGCAGAAGGAGCAGGACAGAGAACTGTATCAGTTAAAGCAAAAGGAGGCTGGGAAGGCAGTCAGAACAGCAAAGGCCCAAACTGAGGAAAAGATAGCCAACTCAGTTAAGAAGGGGATAAAACCTTTATAGGTGCATCAGGAGCAAAGGAAGACCAAGGGAGGATAGTGAGGCTTAATAAAGGGGAGGGTGGAGCAGAGGAGACTGTGAAAAGGCAGAGATACTAAACAAATATTTTGCTCAGTATTTACGAAGGAAGAGGGGAGATACATAAAACAAACAGTAGTAACACTCTGGATACAGAAGTTGATACCAGCCCATTTACAGAAGAAAGGGTTCTGAAAGAGCTCTTAAAACTGAAGGTGGACAAAGCAATGGGGCCTGATGGGATTCATCCCAGAATTCTAAAAGAACTAAGGGTAGAACTAGTGACACCACTGACTACCCTCTTTAACAAATCATGGGAGGATGGGGTGGTACCCGAGGACTGGAGGAGGGCAGATGTGATTCCCCTTCACAAAAGTGGGAGCAAGGCAGAAGCAGGAAACTATAGACCTGTTAGTTTAACCTCAGTGATAGGGAAAATGATGGAATCACTTCTAAAGGAAAGAATTGTCGAGTATCTAGCAGCCAGAGGGCACAGGACCCTAGGCAGCATGGATTCTACGGCGGAAGGTCATGCCGGACGAATCTGATAGATTTCTTTGACTGGGTGACCAAAGTAGTAGATCAGGGAGGGCTGTGGACATGGCCTACCTAGACTTTAGCAAGGCATTTGACACAGTCCCACACAAAAGATTAATATACAAGTTAGCCAGCCTGGGAGTGGGTCCCAAGATGACAGCCTGGGTAAAGAATTGGCTGAAGAATAGGACACAGAGTTATAGTAAATGGAGTCCACTCAGAAGAAAGGAGGGTTACTAGTGGGGTATCACAGGGTTCAGTATTAGGACCGGTCCTCTTCAATGTCTTTATAAGCGACATTGCAGAAGGACTGGAAAGAAAAGTATGTCTCTTTGCAGATGACACTAAGATCCTCAACAGAGTTGATGCACAGGGTGGGGTGGAAAGGATGAGAAGGGACTTGGCAAGGTTAGAGGAATGGTCAAATGTATGGCAGCTTAGATTCAATGCTAAGAAGTGCAAGGTAATGCACCTGGGAAACAAAAACCCAGGGGAAGAGTACACAATGGGGGGTGAGATACTAACAACAACAAGAATGGAAAGGGACCTGGGGGTAGTCATATCAGATGACCTAAAGATGGGCAAGCAATGTGAGAGGGCAGCAAGGGTGCTGGGGGATACTGGGATGCATAGGAGAGGCATCACCAGTAGAAAACAGGAAGTTATTATCCCTCTGTACAGACAGCTGGTGAGACCCCATCTGGAGTACTGTGTGCAGTTCTGGAGACCCAATCTCCCAAAGACATAGACAAGATGGAAGCTGTCCAGAGGAGGGCAACTAAAATGGTGCAGGGTCTGCACCAGAAGTCGATGAAGAGAGACTTAAGGAGCTAATATGTATAGCCTCGAGGAAAGGAGGGAGAGGGGGACATGATAGAAACTTCTCAAGTACCTCAAGGAATCAACAAAGTCCAAGAGGGTAGCATCTTTCAAAAAAGAGGTGTGCAAGAACAAGAGGCACAATTTGAAGATAGAGTGGGGTAGCTCAGAGGTAATTTAAGGGTATTTTTTCACAGAGAGGGTTGTGGATGCATGGAACTGCCTTCGGAGGAAGGTTGTGGAGTCAAAATCAGTGGGGAATTCAAGCATGCATGGGATAGTCATAAGGCAATTCTGGGGGTGGGGGTAGGAAGAAGTAGGCTGCTGGTTAACTAGGATCTGCAGCTTATCCAGTAGGTAGGAAATGGGCAGACTGGGTGGGCCAAGCGGTCCTTATCTGCCCGTCAAATTCTATGTTTCTATGGTGGGAACTCCATTGTTAGGAAGGTAGAACTGGGGAAGGAAGGAGAGGGAGGTAAGGTGCCTGCCTGGCGCCATGGCTTGGAGGGACAGGGAGTGAATCCTCTGAATCGCCGTAGCAGCTGCACAGGGGAGGGGCTGGATGTCACTGTCCACCTAGGGACAAATGACCTGGCTAAGAAAGGATCAGAGCAGTGCAGGGAAGAGTTTGTGGGGTTGGGGAGGGGTCTTATACAAGTAGCATGCACGGTAACCTTCTTGGAGGTGCTGCCTGTCTATGACTGTTGGTTAACTAGGATCGGCAGCTTATCCTGTAGGGAGGGAAATCGGCAGACTAGGCGGGCCAAGCGGTCCTTATCTGCCATCAAAGTCTATATTTCTATGTCTTATTATACTTAGAAAATGGGTAATAGGTTGTTTTGTTTTAAAGAAATGAAAGGAATAAAACAATTTAAAAAAAGAAATACAAAAAAGATTAGATTTTAAAAATGAAATGGTTCCTGCACTATCTGTCACTAGGAAGAGCTATGATTTTCTGTCTTGCTGTTACCTGGTCCCCTCTGCCTTCTCTGAGGACTGGGAGTGATTGACACACTATCTGTATAGTTTTACTTATATTCTTCTCTTTTTTTTAAAACATCTTTTCCCCTCATTGCAACTTTTGGATGTTTTCTGTTGACAATGTCTGGTCCTGCCTGCTTGCTATGAAGACCAGAAGTGACTGTATGTATGGTTCGACTTTTTATTTTGTTATTAGTTTTAATGAGTTTGTCCCTTGTTGTGACTCTCAGCCTTTCTCCATGAGTTTTCCCAGTCTTCGCTGCCTGCCCTGAGGACAGGGACTATGTGATTAAAAAAAAAGTATTTCCTGGTCTTGCGCTGCCTGCTCTGAGAGACCAGGAGTTAGTGTGCATCATTTCAGCAGTGTTCTCAGTGTAGCAGCTGGGTGGGTGTCAGACAGGTGATGGGGGATGGGCTGATTTAAAATATGCCAAAATCCCTGACGTGAAAAGGAAAACAATGCCCAATTTGCTCTATCAGAGTGAAGAATGAAGGAGAAGATTACAAGGTGAGAAGTGGAACTTTAGGGGTGAGTAAGTTTTACCAAAATTTTTTTATTTATTTCTGTGTTTTGTAACTGGATGAGCAAACTGATCCAAATGACCATTTTCAGTTGCACCGACATAGAGTGGCACAGACACTAGGTACAAGTTATAATACAGTAGGTACCTATAATACAGTGAGTATAGTGGTATCAGAAACAGTGATACATAAATAGCATATCTTAACATAGGGGTTAAGGACATAAAAACAAGTTCATGACAAATAAAGCAATGCTTCTCTGCTTGCAGAGAACTAGGACATACACTTTAAGCAAATCAAGACATTATTCAGCCAGTCCAAGGTTTACAATACAGTGCAAAAGGGATTACGCTATAGCAATCAACATTTTCACAATGGAGACAAAATGTGTCAATTGTTTATGTAGTAGCCAGTACTTGGGAAGTAAGTCAAATGGTAAACTGGGCCCTAAAGGCGTATTTCTGGTGAGTGTGTTTCCAAGGCACAGGTGGCCTGAGACATGAGCCAATCTCTTAGCTTTGATTTGAAGGACTGATGAAAGGGTAACATATGGATAGCAGGTGGTATTCTGTTCCAAAGGTAGGGGGCAGAGAAAGAGAAAGCCTTGCTCCCCATGAGAGTAGATACATGGAGGACTTTCAGAGGGGGATGAAGAGACCCTGAGACACCAAGTTACCACCCTGTCAATGAGAGCGAGGAATGCTGGGTCTTATGTGAGTTCCTGACAGATGTGTCGACTAGACAGCCCATAGCATATTTAAAATGGCCCTGCAGAGAGAGGCAGCCTAGGGACTGATATAGATAGCACTGATGAGTGGAGGAAAGGACCTGAAGGGCAAAGCAACAGATAGAGTTGAATGTGATATTTTGATGAGAAAGAAGTGAGGAGGACATGGAGAAGAACACTGGAGAGCAATAGTCAAGTAGGGGCAGTACATTTCCCTGGGCTATTGCAAGACAAGCCTCAGGAGGTGGTTAACATGGTAGGCTGCTCCCAACTTCTGGTGGACTCTCTTCATAGTGTTAGAAATGTGGTCATTGTAGGTAAGAGAGATGTCCTGTAAGTGTAGGTGTCCTCTTAAAATGCAATGGCTCTGATATTCAAATAGACCTGCAAGCACCCTGCAAATGCTTCCCTGCACTTTGCCCAACCTGGGGTAGTCATATCAGATGACCTAAAGGTGGGCAAGCAATGTGAGAGGGCAGCAAGAAGGGCTGGGGGATACTAGGATGCATGGGCGAGGCATCACCAGCAGAAAAAAGAAGTTATTATCCCTCTGTACAGACAGCTGGTGAGACCACATCTGGAGTACTGCGTGCAGTTCTGGAGACCCAATCTCCGAAAGACATAGACAGGATGGAAGCTGTCAGAGGAGGGCAACTAAAATGGTGCAGGGTCTGCACGAAGACATATGAAGGAGACTTAAGGAGCTTAATATGTATAGCCTCGAGAAAGGAGGGAGAGGGGGACATGATAGAAACTTTCAAGTACCTCAAGGAATCAACAAAGTCCAAGAGGGTAGCATCTTTCAAAAAGAGGTGTGCAAGAACAAGGGGCACAATTTGAAGATAGAAGGGGCGGCTCAGAGGTAATTTAAGGAAGTATTTTTTCACACAGAGGGTTGTGGATGCATGGAACAGCCTTCCAGAGGAGGTTGTGGAGTCAAAAACAGTGGTGGAATTCAAGCATGCATGGGACAGTCATAAGGCAATTCTAGGGGGTGGGGGTAGGAAGAAGTAGGCTGCTGGTTAACTAGGATCTGCAGCTTACCCATCAGGTAGGGAAATGGGCAGACTGGGTGGGCCAAGCGGTCCTTATCTGCCGTCAAATTCTATGTTTCTATGTTTCTATGTTTCTGGCAGCTGCAATATTTAGTTGGATAGTGCATAGCATAATCTGTCTGAATATTAGATTGTATTGTTGCAGGGGTAAGTGCAGTAATCCTGTCGGCATGGATCTGTGTTGTATATAGCCCAAGGAATAGAGCTGCCCAAAACAAGATGGCACCAAGATCCCTGTGGGCAGTGCTCAGCCCCAACATGTAAGTCAGCCCAATGGGCATGCAAGGTGCTAAGGGACATTTGAATGCCCGTTATGGGTTCATTCCATAGAGGTGCAGCAGCCCTTGCTTTCATTGACACTGTACTGGAAGCCCAGTTAGTGGTACTCCTCTGCTCACCAGTCCTTGTCACCATCAATGCTCCTCTGAATTTAACCCTCCTCTCACCTTTTCAGCCAGCTGCCATATAAACTGTCAGTGGGTGTATGTACAGTATCACATTTACTGACAGCTCATATTGTGGCTGGCTGGGGAGGTGAATGGAGTACTTTGTTGGTCACCATATCAGGCTGTGATAATCTTTGGCCAGCCTGGTAGGGGGTGGGTGTTGGGAAGTGGTTTGTAAGCAGGCAGATCAGGTGGGGGTTGCTGTACTACCACTGATACCTTGTATGTGTGCAGAACAGATGATGGGTGCCACTAGCCACCAGGAAGCATTTATGGGTGACTGAGGACACAGTAGACCACCAGGAGTACTAAGACTGATGGGAATGGGTGATTGAGGGACACACTAGACCACAAGAGAGCATTGACAGTGAAGAGAACAGATGAATAGAGTGAGCAGCTGCAGTACAGCTGCATGCTTCGCATTAGAGCACAACATTTGTGCCCTATTTAGAACTGGTTTCTAGCAGCAATACAGCACCATTTTGGGGGCTGTTTATCACTTCCACAAACCTTTGAAAATGCTATTGCTTTAATATGCATTAGGTGACCATTTCTTTTGTACAAGAGGTATTTTAGTGCCTGGGCACTGCTGGGCTTAGGAGGCCCTACATGGGTCTCTGAATATGGCCCCACCCCAAGCACTAATGCAAACATGGGTAGCACTTATGCAAACCACTTTAGTGCTGGTGCTACCTTTTGAATATGAGGCCAATCTCCTAAACTGGAACAGTGATATTTTTATGTTATGGAGCACTCTGGCACCGATATATTTTCTTCAGTGCATATTATGCAAAGATAAATGCACAGCTGCCAGACTGTCACAGCCAATCAAAATCATGGGCAAATATGGAGGGGAGCTGAAAAAGACTTTCTACTGCTCCTGTAAGAGCTCACCAAAAATGAAATGCCTCAGTTTGACTATCTTTGGTATATAAATGGTTAAAAATGTGGGTTCCCCAATACTGCTTTCCTATATAGATCCTTTGCCTCCCCCCATTTAATTTTCTGCAATAATTAGTGCATCTAGTAAAATTGACCTTTTTTTTGTTAAACTTACTTTTATTGTGGAAAAGAGCATCACATGCATTACACAGATTCTTATATACCAGGAAGAATTACATAATTATACAAGTTAGGCATCAGACTTGTAATGTGTTTCTTTTCACTTTAAACATCATACAGTAAGAAAAACTACAACTCCCAAAATCCATTGAGGCATCAACAGATGCACGTGACTTAATTCCTCATGTGACTTCCTGAACGTTCTCCATATTTGAATTAGCAGTTGAACATCTCAGAGCTGGAATACTTTAGTTTCTACATGGATAGCTGGATGGATTCAAACATTTTGCAGGTAAAGTACTTTATGCATAGAAAAGACTTTACGTTTTATCTGAGCAAATCTGGAGTAAACTGCAGATTGAGAAAGAGAGATTTATTTACTGCAGATATTTAAGTGTTTGAATGTGTGGATGGGGGTGAGCTTTTTGCTTGATTCGATCTTGTTTTTGATTAAAAACCTTTGCTCGTATTAATCTATTATATTCGTAATGCTGGGACCCTTTGTGCTTGTTTTTGGTTCTGTTTTTAAAGCTGCTGACTGTTGTTTATGAAAATATTTCTATATACAGTACTTGTACAGGAATTTATATTTGATTGCATATCCTGATTGTAAACTGATGAGAAGCTGTGCTTTTACATTTGATATTGTATTTAATTAGAACTTTAGCATATGTAAATCCATTACATTAAATAGTAACGCTGGGATCAGTGAATGTGTTTTTTTCTTCTTTTTCTGAAGACTGCTAATGATTAAAATCTCGCTTTCAATCAACATGGAGTCTTGCTGTATTCTGACTATTGCAGTTAGGTCCTGCCTTTCAACTGCCCTGGAGAACAAAGGTTTAACTTTTCTATGCCTTGCATAGAACATGCATCACGAGCTCGGTTGAAGCCCCTGTCTGTTGTTGTTCAAACTGCAACCGTCAGATTCTTTACTCCGCCTCACTGAACAATCGCTCTGGAGATTTCTCCTGCTGCTCAGTTCAAAAGTCAGTTTTCGGTCAGTTTCTACCAAATTGTTGTTTCCGCATAGTCGGTTCAAGTCTCTTTCTGTGGCACCGTGAGTACTAGATAGATTTTTGTTCTGTTTTCTGTGTGGAACTTGTAAACTATGGATCAGTTTGGCTGAACCGATCATTTTGAGGTCAAACTTGTGCTTTGCTTTAGTGTGTGGTTACTGGTCCGTATCAGTTCTAAAAAAAACTGGTTTTAAGTATGTTTTTTTCCAAGACCGTGACATGGTCAGGAACCGATAGGGAGTCTTACCTAGCAGATTGCTGAAAAAGAGTAAGTTTTGGTTAGGAGTTGGCCATGTCTAGAAACCCAAGAAAAAACCGGGCCTGGGTTTCAACACTGCAGTGTGTGTGGGAGGTCTTTGCTAAGGCCGATCCCACACCACCTCTGTTTATTGTCTGGGTTTGACCACCTCGATTCAGACTGCCAAATTTGCAAGAATTTTCCCAAATCTACCCTGGAAAGAGATTAAGTAGACTGAGGGAAAGGGAGGCCGAGAAGTCTGCTGACCTGGATGGCTAGTCCAGTTCGGTTCCAACCGGTCTAGAAGGAAGTGCCCTCTGACCAGGGCTATACTTCGGGCAAAAGGAGAACCGATTCTGAGGAATCGATTCTGACAAAAAGAAAAAGAAGAGACAAAATCGACCGGTTCAGACCCAAAATCTCATACTTTGACCACCAATGAGATAGCCAAAGCGATTAGGATTGTGCAGTCGCCTAGTTCGGTTCCAACCAAACTGGCACCATCTGGCAGGGCTCGGTTTGGTCAGATCCCCTGGTTCCAGATTATACCTTGGAAGAATTTATGAACCAGAGTTTGAAGAGGAGGGAGAGTATGAGGATGATTATGGTGATGGTGAATGTCTGGATGTGCCTATTGACCCGGACATCTCCCCAGACAGACCTTCAGGTGTTTCTCCTCCTAGGCTTTCTGAGTCCCCTTCACACTACATGTTCTACAGAAAGGTGGCTGATACCCTCCAGCTTCCTGTGGAGGAGGCAGTAGAGGATCAGGAAGAGCCTGATTATGTTGAGATGATGGACATCCCAGAGTCCAGGAGACTGTCTATTCCCCTCCACAAATCTTTTGGGAAACAGACACAAAAAATTCTTAAGTCTCCTAATTCTATACCTCCTGTGGACAGAAGAATGGACAAGAGGTACACTCTCTCAGGCTCAGACACGGAGTTCCTTTTTCAGCAATGCAGCCATGTTGGGGTTGTACAGGTTGCTGCCTGTGATAAGGCAAACATTCCCTTGGTATCACACCCCCCAGACAAGGACTCCAGGAAGATTGATGCCATGGCAAAGAAACAATACATGGCAGCATCTTTGGGACTCAGGCAGGCTAATTATATGGCCTATACAGCCAGGTACCAGAAGTCCAGGTGGGGCACTGTACTGGCACTGGCTGAACAGACTCGTGCCCAGCTTGCTAAGGAGCTGGAGCAGGTGGCTGCAGATGGGACTGAAGCATCGAAGTACAGTTTCATGCTGCTGTGGACTCCAATGATGTGTCATCAAGAGTCATGGCTACATCTGTGGCTCTTCAGAGAATGGCTTGGCTCAGGTGTACTAGCCTGTCACAGGATACCCAGGCTAAGGCCATGGATTTTCCTGTAGTAGGTAATTCTCTGTTTGGGGAGCAGACAGAGAATTACATGAAGAAAATGGACGAATACAGGACCACTTACAGGAGTGCTCAGGCCAAAGAAAGGCAAGCAACTCCTCAAAGGCAGCAGTTCAGGGGCAGGGGCAGGTCTTTCCAAACATCTTTTTACCAAGCTCAGGCCTCCTCTTCTTTGTTTTCGCAGAGGGGGTTCTTTAGAGGGAGAGGCAGAAGGGGATGAGCAGGCCTGCATCCACCCCTCAGCCTAAAGCCCCTGCCAAGCGGACACCCTGATGGGTCTGCCCGGGTCGATTCTTCTATACCAGTAGGGGCAGGCTGGCTTACTTTGTCCAGGATTGGATGTCTCTTACATCAGACAAGTGGGTCCTGGAAGTAGTAAGCCAGTGACTGGTTCTCAGCTTCAAAAAATTTCCCAAGATGAGAGCCAGATCTTTTCCACCCACAAATCTCTCAGAGACCCTTGCCCTAGAGGCAGAGATTTCTTCTCTCCTAGCTCTCAGAGCTATAGAGAGCGTCCCCATCCTACACAGGGGCAAAGGATTGTACTCCAGCTACTTCCTAACCCCCAAGAAGACAGGAGAGTGGCGATCCATCCTGGATGTAAGATATCTGAACAAACATCTTTTAAAACCAAAATTCAAAATGGTAACTCTGGGAATTATCCTTCCCTCTCTAAGGCCAGGGGACTGGCTAGCCTCCCTGGACCTCAAAGATGCCTACTTTCACATTGCCATCAGGTGCTCCCACAGAAAGTACCTCAGGTTCGAGTTGCCCTCAGGCCACTATCAATTCAGAGCAATGCCCTTTGGCATAACATCAGCCCCAAGGGTCTTCACAAAGTGCCAGGCAGTAGTTGTTGCCTTCCTAAGAAGACAAACGATTTCCATTTTCCCGTACTTGGATGACTGGCTCATAGTAGGTCAGTCTCCAGACCAAATCAAGTCACATCTGCAAGTGACCCAGCAAGTGCTCACTTCTTTAGGATTCCTTCTCAACCTACTAAAGTAAGTTCTCGAACCAGTGCAGCTCCTCACCTTCATAGGTGCAGAACTGGATACGGTAAAGGCAAGAGCCTTCCTTCCCCTGGAAAGGGCAAGGGCTCTCATGGAGCTGGCCTCTTCATTTAGCCTTCAAGTGTCTCGACCAGCAAGGCATTTTCTTCAGCTACTGGGCCACATGGCAGCTTCCACAGCAGTGGTCCAGGGAGCAAGATTCCAAGTGAGGGACATTCAGTTCCACTTAAAAGCCTTTTGGTCCCAAAGAAAGAATTCCCTTACCAAACTAATTCCAGTGACTCGAACCTTGATCCAAGCCTTGCAATGGTGGCAGGATCAGGACAATTTGAGACAAGGGGTTCCATTTGTCACTCAGTCTCATTCAGTGATCCTCACCACAGATGCTTCCTGCTAGGCTTGGGAGCCCATTTGGGGATCTTACCACCCAGGACTGTGGTCACCTCAGGAATCTCTGCTTCACATCAATCTCTTGGAACTCAGAGCAGTGTTTCTGGCACTGCAAGCTTTCAAATCTGTACAGAACAAGGTGGTTCAGGTCAGAGCAGACAACACCGTCACCATGTGGTACATCAACAAGCAAGGAGGCACTCAGTCTATGGCCTTGTGCACAGAAGCAATGAAGTTGTGATCCCTGACCTATTCCCTGCAAACCTCTCTGATAGCAGTTCACCTCCCAGGGAAGGACAATGTCCTAGCAGATGCACTGAGCAGAATATTCCAGGGCCATCGCGAATGGGCCCTAGATCCTCTGGTGTTGAAAGCGATTTCCTCAAGATGGGGCACTCCAGAGATAGATCTTTTTGCAGCCCCAGACAATCACCAACTTCCTCTCTTTTGTTGCAGACCCCCAGTCTTGGGCTCAGTCCCCCTGGATGCTATGATTCTGAACTGGGAAGGGAAATTTCTGTATGCTTTCCCCCGTTCCCTCTCCTGTTCAGAGTGTTAGTCAAGATAATGTCACAACCATGCTAAGTGATTCTGATTGCTCCAGACTGGGCCAGACAGCCATGGTATTCCTTGTTGCTGTCCCTAACAGTCCATCTTCCCCTGTCTCTTCCCAGGAATTACAACCTGTTAACATCCTCTCAGGGGAGGATTTGGTACCTGAATCTTCAGTCTTTCAATCTCAAGGCTTGGCTCTTGAAGCGTTAGAGTTTGCAGATCTGCATCTTTCCCAAGGGGTTCTGGTTATCCTTAAGGTCTCTCGAAAGCCTTCCAGCAGAAAGACTTACAACTCCAAAAGGAAGAGATTCAGCATTTGGTGTTCTAAGAAGAATATTTCTCCAGACTCTGCTGAATTGCCTATGGTTCTGGATTATATGGTCCATCTTAATGGCCTAGGTCTCAGACCAGTTGCCCTCAAGGTACACTTGGCAGCTGTTTCTGCTTTCCTGTTGGTAGCCAAGTCTTCCTCTCTGTCATCCATCAGTATTCTGCAAGTTTTCAAGGGACTGCTTCCACAATCCCCCCTTTAGGGATCCTGCTCTTGCTTGGGACCTTAATGTTTGCATTGCTCAGCTTATGCAACCCCCTTTTGAGCCTTTGTCCTCAGCAGAGCTTAGGTACTTGACTTGGAAAACTCTGTTTTTGGTAGCCATTACTTCTGCCAGATGTATCAGTGAATTGCAAGCCCTGTCAGTGGAATCTGATTTCATCTCTTTTCACAGAGATAAAGTGGTCCTTAGAACTAACAGAAAGTTATTGCCTAAAGTGGTTTCAGATTTCCACCTCAACCAGTCTATATCTCTACCTGTGTTCTTCACTGACCATTCCTCCTTGGGAGAGAGGAGGCTACACAGTTTGGATGTTAAAAAAGCGCCTAACTATTACATAGAGCATACCAAGGGTCACAGGTTTGAATCCCTCCAGTTGTTCCTCACTTATGGAGAAGTTGGTAAGGGCAAACCTGCCACTAAGAGATCTGTTGCCAGGTGGATTGTTTCTTGTATATAATTCTGCTATGAAAAACTGGGTAGAACTCCACCCTCAGGCCTGAGGGCTCATTCCACAAGAGATACAGCTGCTTCCCTGGCTGCTGCCAGGGATACTCCTCTCTTAGAAATTTGTCAAGCAGCCACCTGGAAAACAGTCCATACTTTCACCAAGCATTACTTTCTGGATATCCAGGCTGGAGTGATGCTCGGTTTGGCAGCAGTACTTAGACCTATTTCCAAAGTAGGTTCTGTCCCTCCTTCATGGAGGTACTGCTTGATGGTCTCAATAGTTAGAATACAGCAAGACTTCATGTTGTTTGAAGAAAAAATTGCTCACCTTAGTAATTATGTTTCTTCTAGTGGAGTCTTGCTGTATTCTGACCCCCCTCCCACCTCCCCTCTCAGAACCTAGTTTTTGGGATGTGGGTGGGCAGGAGCAGTGTTGGCACCCTAGGGATATCCATTTTACACCCTCTTTTTCTTTGGGTGGAATGTTGTGTTGGATGTGTTTTTGTTTTGGGGATTTCTGACTTGAGTCTTCCTTTGAGAACGAATAAACATTATATATTTGCCAGTTGGCTAGTAAAAATTTTACATTTTCCACACAGAACTCCTAGTTAGTTTTGTTGGTAAAGATCTGATGGTTGCAGTTTGAACAGCAACAGACAGGAGCTTCAACCGAGCTCATGATGAACGTTCTATGCAAGGCATAGAAAAGTTAACCCTTTGTTCTCTGGGGCAGTTGAAGGCGGGACCTAACTGCAATAGTCAGAATACAGCAAGACTCCACTAGAAGAAACATAATTACTAAGGTGAGTAATTTTTTTCTTTGTGTATACTTGTTGAAGAATTTGAGTAATTGTCCTGGTTCTGAAAAGCATGCCTTTTTTTTAACTGACATTTGAATTCATGTAGCTATTTATTTTAAAAGTGCTGTGCTCAGTCTGAATTTTGGAGTAGTATATGTTTTTATGTTAATGTCTCACATTTTATTTGCACTAGGTAGAGAGGCATGGGGTCCCGGTCATGGAAGGGTGATCTAGGGAGGTGCGGTCTAGTTGCAGAGAGGATGATCCAGGGGAGGTTCTGCTGTGGAGAGAAGGAGGGAGGGTGGATCCAGCTCCTGGGAAGGGTGGTCATCTGGGTGTTCAGCTCCAGGGAGGGAGCTCAGCTGGTGGAGGCTCTTCCAGTGGTGAGAATGATGGTCCCAGGGGGTCCAGCTGCAGGGAAGGTTGTCTGCTGGGTGATGCTGGTCCAGGGAATGAAAGGGTGAGACAGCTGCAGGGAGGGTGGTTGGTGGTGGTGGGGGCTAGTACAGGGATGGAAGGGAGGTCCTGCTGCAGGGTTGGTGGTCAGCTGGGTGGGCTGGAATGGGGCTTGTGGTGGGTCCAGCTCTAGGTAGAGTGGTTGGCTGGTGGAGTGCTGGTCCAGGGGCTTGGGGGAACAGTTGCAGAGACTGTGGTCTGTTGGAGGGGAGGCTTGGGGAGTACTCTAGCTACATGGGGATTTTTTTGCCATGTGGTTGGAGGTTGGTCCAGATGCAGGGAGGGTGGTCGTCTTGGGAAGAGCCTGGTCTGGAGGTTTTGTGGTGCTCTAACTCCAGTGAGGTTGCTCATCATGGAGAGGCTGGGGCTAGAAGGGTTGTCCAGCTGCATGGAGGGTGGTCTGGTGCCTGGAAGGGGGATCTAGCAGAGAGGAGAGTGGTTGGCTGTGGGCGGGAGGAGGCTGATCTGAGCACTGGATGGTGGGGGTAGGGGTCAGACTGGAATTGTTATTATATATAATGGGAAACCTTGACTTCTCGGGATGAACTATCAACTACCAATAGTCATAACAACGGTCTGTCAGTTCACTGGCTAGTGTAAATATTTCCCCTCTATAGCCCTCAACTGATAATGCTTGTACTGTTGGCTCTGTGCTGTGCCACATGCACTCCCCTCACCACAGTGTCACATGCACTGCCACCACCTCACTCTACCATACACACTACCACCACTTCACTATCACATGCATCACCATCTCTGTGCAGTGCCATATGCTCTACTGACTTCTGCAGTGCCACATGCTCTGCCAACAACAGGCGACTCATGTATTGTCATCACTGTATTGCCACATGCACTGCCAACTCTCCATGTACACAGTCCTCACCACACAGTGCCACTTGCACAGTCTCTAGCTTGCTGTTCTATGCACAATGCCACCACTTGCTGTGCCACATGCACCACCGATTCCACACTGAGACACTTTTGCTGCAATCAATGTTGGGTGCCATGTGCACTGCTGACTTCGCTAGAACTGTGTCTGGTGTTGTTCATTGCTGTACCCTTGATCGTTTGCCCTGGGCTGGAGGCTGGGGCATGCATGGCATCAGTTATTTTCATCCAACCACCCTTGAAGGTCCAACTATTGAAACATGCTGTGTTGGTCAGGTGGTATCCATGTGCAGCAGAATTAAAGCCTATTATGTTAAAATTATTACATCAAAATGAAGGCCTGCACTTTAAGGCTACATCCTGGCTACTCAACTGATCTGTTCACAATGACACCCATTTTAACCCCTTTTTTTTTGTTCGTTTTACTTATTCTTTATGCCTCCTTCCTCTCCCATAGACGCCCCTTCCATTGGGGTCCTCAGTGCACCACACAGGCTGTGCTGGGAGGACCCAAGGATGCCTGCCCCCATTAAGTGCTCTGTTCCAGTAACCATGCTTAGCCCTGGATAACCCCCCAAGTTTGGCAGAGAGAACTCCCCCAATCCCTCTGGACCTTAAAGGAGCAGACACTTAGATCTGCTCCTCAGGCTCCCCAGTCACTGGTGTCAAGGCCCATCTTCTGGCATGACCATGGGGTATTTTCCTGTGTTTCTGGTCCCTCTCCCTACCAGCGTCAATGCTCAAAGAGGGCCAGTGTGATGAAGGCATGCTGAGGCGTGCCTTCACTCAGGCCCTCTGCCGGCGTCCACCCCATCCATCTCTACTTCTGACTGCACCTCCACCCATGATCACCCAGGTGGCTGTATAGCAGTGAGGACTGCAGCCCACCCTCTCCAGAGAAGGAGAGCAGCCCTGTGGGCATTAAGTTCTTCTTCCCCCCAGCTGGCCTGCCAGCAGCCCAGGCTCACTACTGAACCTGGGTCACTGGCATTGCAAGCAGTAGCACTACCGCTGCACTAGCATGATGGCCCTTTTAACCCTGTTTTAAAGTTGAGAGGTCATGTGACATTCCCAAGGTCATAGCCTGAGCCAGTGACCATGGTGAGATTTGAACTAGGGATAACAGGGTTCATGTATGTAATATTTATGCTCTCCTGTAGCTCTTGTACCTCTCTGTCTCTACTCTTGCTTTTATTTTTTCCTTATACTAATCTTTTTTTCCCTTTATTTCTAGATTCTGAGAGGATATTGACCTCGTCCTGATGGGACACATACTCCCTACAGATCAGATAAGTATTGCTTATGTTTAACTTTTCCTATCAGTCCCATTTTGTTCTTGAAGAACTATGGATCCTTTGTGACCCCATGTCTATTTTTTTATTTTTATAAGTACAGTTGGACATTACTCCAAAACACCCGTCCCAGGCTCCTAAGGACCCAGGTAAGAGATCTCTTTTCTATGCTAGGTAGGCAAGCTGTAATGATGTAGCCATAACTGTGCCTTGCCTGTCTCCTGCGCTCTTTCCATTGCCTATGCCCATGACCCACATATCATGTTAATGTATTTGCAGTGAAACATAAGGAAGCAGAATGCCAGATTCAGCAGGAATTCAACAAAATTAATATTGGTGCATTCAGGTTATCTCTTGCCATTTCCTAACCCTACATGAAGAAATGTTTTGAACTAAAGCAGATCTGTCAGTTTAAGGGGCTTTCCATCACAGTGCCAACATAAATGTGTGGGGACAGCCCTGAGTAAGTTATTAAGGATGGTAAGTCTTAGCCTCCCTCCCAGGTTTAGGTCATCTTCCAGTTTTCAGAAGGTCTTGCATTTCTCATTGATGAAGGCCAGTAGAAGCTGATTTTCCACCATGGGCAGAGGTAGCCCTTGAGGTAAAACATGGGCTTGGTAGCAGGCAAGATTTTTCTGTGACCCATTTGAAGAACAGATTGGCATGTTGCCAGGTGGCTGAGATGCCACTGGAAGAGGTGCTAGGTGTGACTGCTCCAGGTGCACTGAGGGGGGTTGAGTATGGTAACACACTAATAGTGACTCCTTGTTTATGCTGGTATGCTGCCTCCAAAGCCAAGCCTGGGCTGGCAACTGAGTCCAGGCAACAACACAGAATTTGTCCAGGAGGAAATAGGTTGTCCACTGGTGGGGGTGCAGGATTAGGAGGAGTACAGCTGTTGCTAGCATGCGGGGGCCGATTAGGTAGTATCAGGGAGAATAATTTCAGCCTAACATATGCCAGGTGCATTGGGAGAGGCTGAGAGGCAGGTGCAGCAAGAGATTGGAGGTATTGTGAGTGAGAGATAGGCTGCTGCATTATATCTGACTAAGGAAAATACAGCAGGGAGTGCAAGTGGCTTTATCACAACAGTTGGGCAAGGAATGCACACACTTTATGTCAGCTTTATGCCAACCTAAATTGGCTACCCACTTCTCTCACTCGAACTCTAGCACTTGGCTCCCTGATGGATAATATAATTAGAGCAGGCATCCCTGTCTCACTGGCCTCCACTTACTCCACTGCCCTCCTCCATGGCCTCTAATCATCTGAAAATCTCTGCTGCAAATACCTAGATATAAATCCAACAAAGGTACCTTAGCTGTCTCACTCTTGTCAGCTAAACTCTGGAACTCCCTGCCTCTTTATGTTCGCTTAGCCCCAAACCATACCCAGTTTAAAAACAATTGTCGCTCCTTCCTCTTCAGCCAGGTCTCCTGTGCCTGCTTCAAACTCCCCTGAACTTGCTCTCTGCCTCTGTCCTACCTCCCCACTGCTGCAAACTGATCTCTACCAATCCTGCCTATTTCAGTCATATTATTTAGGCACTTATGTCTCATTTTGTTTAGTTTCAGCTGTTCTAAACCCAGCTGCTGTCTGCAGCATGTAATTGTTTTTTCCTGTATTCTGTGACTGATTATTGAACTCTGATCTATCTTGTTAATTCTCATGTATTGGGACATCTTGATTTGCTCTGTATTTTCTTGTTTTGTTGTTTTTCCTTTACCCAAAATGTATTCACCGTTTCAACCCTACCTATTGTAATCTCCCGGGTCGTACCTGAAAATTGTCATGTCTTGGCTTTGGTACCTACCTGGTAAACAAAAACTAAAATGAATAAATAAACTTAGTATAATCATTATATTTAATATCATTGAGTCTATATGCACATGCTGCAGCTTTTCAAGCAGGGAGCTCGCTCTGTGGCCCTGAGGGAGGGAGACAAGTAAGCAGGTGTCTCATGGACTTTATCCAGAACTCACAACCCACACATGTAAGGGTTCACAACAGTCATGCTCCAGATAAGTAACCCTTCTGGTTCTTATTGCCATCCACAATACGGTGCCACACTCAATGTACTTGCACCTGGAAACATTGAGGAGCCTTGTCATTCTGGTCTTCTTTCTAGTTCTGTATAATCTGCCATGTGGCAAGTAGGTTACAATAATCCCATGCAAAGAATGAAAGTAGCTCAAACCACAATGAATCCAAGTTCGAGATATAGTGTTTGGGTGCAAAAAAAGTGTGGAGTGTTGCTTTATTTCACACAAAACCATGGAGCCAAGAGCGGTTGCTTGAACAAATTCGAGCAACTGCCCTTGGCTCAATGGTTTTGTATCAAATAAAGTAACACTCATCACTTCTTTTGCAAACAAACACTGTGTCTCGAATTTGGATTCACTGAGGTTTGTGCTGCTTTCATTCTTTGTATGGATTTATTTTATGTATTTGTTGGTGCACCTTGATCCCTAGGGACAGGAGCAATTAACTACTTCTGACTTTAGGTTACAATAATAGATCTTAAAATATATGCTGTGATCTCCTGCTCACATATGCTGTTTATTTACAGCAGAGCATGTGTGTGGTCAGTGGGTCTGACAGCATGCGTGGATTGGTGGATGAGACAGCATGCATGGGGTATAGAATCATGAGGTGTGACAGCGGGCATGGTGTTTGGGGTCAGTTGGTGTGACAGCATGTATGGGAGGCATGATTTCCTGAGGTGTGATGGCGTGCATGATGGTATAGGTCAGTGAGTTTTACAGGGTATATGGGGATATTGTATGTGATAGTATATGGAGTCATTGGGTGTGACAGCGTGAATGGGTAGACACATGGTCAGTAGGTGGATGTGAAAGCAGAAAACATACAAAAATAGCCAATAGAAGAATACCTCTTGGTCTCTGGGTCTACTCGAATTGATGCATGGTTCTGGTCTTACATTTACACTAGTGACCCTGTCCCCCATCCTGCCCACCAAGCCCCCTCCTTTCCATTTCTTGGTCCCATGACTTCGCTCTATGTTTGTACTAAGCTCTCTTGAAAGATCTCACAGTCTTTGTCTCCACCACCTGTTCTAGCAGCTCATTCCAAGCAGACACCACTCTTTCTGTAAAAAATTGCTTCCTTACATCCTTTCTGAATCTACCCCCCATGAGTTTTAGGCTGTGTCCCCTAGTGATGGCATTGTCTCTCTTACTGAAGAAGACCCTCTTTCCACTCTGTTTACTCCCTTCATGTACTTGAAGGTCTCTATCATATCACCCATCTCCCTCCTCCTCTTCCAGGAAGCACATCTTCAGAGCTCCAAGCCTCTCCTCATATGACCTGTCCTGTTGCCCCATGACCATTTGCATTGCTCTCCTCTGGATCCCCTCCAGCATGTTAATGTCCTTCTTAAGGTACAGATACCAATACTTCACCCCATATTCTAGATGTGGTCTTATCAATGTCCTGTACAATGGCAAAATAACCACACTCTGCCCACTACTGAAACCCCTTGATTTACATCCAAGCATCCTATTCACTTTCATCACAGCCTTTTTGCATTGAGGGGAATGTTTCAGGTCACTAGTAATTACCACCCCAGGTCTTTTTCAGAAGCTGCTTCCTGAACCTTCCCTATGTAGTACTCCATCCTTGGGTTTTGGCCCCAATGTGCACCACTTTGCACTTTTTGGCATTAAGTCCAAGCTGCCATATTTCTTAACATCTTTCCAGTCTTGCTAAGTTCTCCCTCAGCTCTTGTATCCCCTCTCGGGTATCAGCTCTTCCACAGAGCTTGGTGTCATCTGCAAACAAGCACATCTTGCCTTGAATGCCTTCTCCGATGTCTCTAATAAAGATGTTAAACAATACTGGCCCCAACATTGACCCCCGTGGGACCACACTGGTGATCTCTTTGGTGCTTTAGAACTATCCCCCCCCCCACAACTACCCTCTGTGTTCGGTCACTTAACCCATTTTCTACCCATCTTACCAGTTTCTCCCCCAACCCTAGGTCCTTCAGTTTCATTATCAACCTTCTGTGTGGCACAGAATCAAAGGCCTTACTTCAGTTCAGGTAAATGGTATATTGCCTGGCCTTTGTCCACTGCCCTTGTGACCCCATCGAAGAACTCTATTAAGTTCATCTGATATGATCTGCCTGCAACAAACTCATGTTGTTTCTTGTGCTGCAGACAATTCTCCTCCAAGTGACTGACCAGCCCATCCTTCAGTATGGTCTCCATGAGTTTACATACTGTTGAGGTCAGGCTGACTAGCCAATAGTTGCCCAGGTCCTCCTTGGATCCACTCTTGTGGAGTGCACTACATGTGCTATTCTCCATTCTACTGGTACAATTCCCATATCAAAAGACCAATTGAAGAGAATTGTCGGTGGGGCTGCCAGCTCCTCTGCCAACTCTTTCAGCACCCTGGGGTGTATTGCACCTGGACCGAAGGATTTCTCTACCCTCAATACCATCAGCCCCACCTTCCCTCTTTCTATCCCTATGATCCCTATTGCCCCCATCCATTCCCTTCCTCCCTTGTCCAGTCTGTGGTATTACTCCCTCCCTTCCCTTTATAAAGACAGAGCAAAAGTATTCATTTAATACCTCTGCTTTTGTATTGTCTTCTGTAACCCATCTGTCCTCTTTTTCTTTTAAGTCTGACAATACCATCCTTTTTGTCCTTCTTTTCCTTTACATAGGGAAAGAAGGCCTTCTCACCTTTCTTTATTCCCTCTGCTATTTGGAGCTCCTTCTGTGCTTTGGCTTGCTGTATTTCCCTTCTGGCTATCTTGACTAGACTCTGGTACTCTTCTTCATCCTCCCCCTTGCTGTTTTTTTAATTTCTTGTAGGCTGCCTTTTTATCCCTTACTACTCTGTCCACTTCCCCCTAAAACCAGCACAGCGATCTTGCCTCTCTTCTTTAAGCAGCTGCTTGTTGCTTTCTGAATGGCTTCCTTAATGGTGTCCCATATGCTGTTCACCTCCATGCCCTCTTCTATGCTTCCCAGGTCCTCCTTAGTCTCTTCTCTCCTCTTTTGAGGTTCACTTTCCTGAAATCTAATGCTCGGGTCTTAGTGGGGATGTCCTCCTTGCCCATGTCTATACTGACCCTATACTGTGCTGTGGTGGCTCCACCCAGGGGTTCCTAATGTCCATCTCCTGTCGTGCAAGAGGGTATGGAATCCTGAGGTGTGAAAGTATTCTTGGGGCACTGGAGAACAGCATTCATGGAGGTATAGGATTGTGAGTTGTGACAGAGTACATGATATTATAGGGTCCATTGGTGTGACGACTTGCATTGGGTTGGTGGTTATGACAGTGTAAGGGGAGGCATGGGGTCGTGATCTCTAACAATTCTTGCCCCGACCTGCAGCAAAGTAGAGGATACCATGCTAAAGGAAAGTCATTTCTCAGCTGAGCTGCTGTGTTAATTGTGTTTCAAGCATATGTCATTGGAGCAACCCATGGTGGCAATGCCAGGACTGACAGAAACTGTCTGCACTCCCAAGAAGACTCTTTCTCCTACATCTAGGAAAAGGTAGACTTGGGATGATTTATTGTTTTCATTTTTGTACAGATAAGGTGTGTCCCACAGGGTCCCTTTGTGCTTTCCATGTGAACAAGGAGGGTTATGCATTAAAGGCCACCATGCGGCTGCGTTGAGGAGGCTAGGTGGGCACTGTGATGAGACGCAGGCATGACTGGTGAATGGATAACTTTGGTGGGATTTCCAATGTATAGCTGGTGATAAGCTAATGTTGGTGTTGGATGGCACCTATTTTAAAGATTTGTGGATGTCTAATCTTGTTGGATGTGCCTTAATTATTCTTTTGGATCACTCCACTGGCAGGTTTTCCCCCCTAAAATGTGGTCACTGTGACACCAGTGACCTAAGCAGGTCATTGTGATACAATGCTGCATGACCATTGTGGTACCACCAGCATAATGCATGGAATGAGACCATTGTATTACTACTGCAAGTGCCCCATTGTGCTACCACTGACACATGGTACCATGGTGTCACAATGGTAGTGTAATGGAATTGAAAGAAATCTGGATGCTGGTCCAGATGCAGGGAGGCTGGTCACTTGAGAGAAGCAGGTGGGCTGTACGGTGGTTTGGATCTAGGGAGTATGCCCAACTTATGGAAAGCTGGGGCAGAAAGGGTTTCAATCTGCACAGAGGACTGTGTGCTGGAGAGGAGAGCTTGGTCTGGTTCCTGGAATGGTGATCCAGTGGTGGGGAAGGCGGTCAGCCATGTGGTGTGGCGGTTCATCCAGATACCAGATTTTTTTTATGTATAGTTTTTCTAGTTTTGTGCCCATTTTCTCCCATTCCCTAGTGCCCCAGCACACAGGCATCATGCATGCATGAAGGGGCACGCACGCCCCATGATGCCAGCTCAGCCTCTTCCATCCCTTCCCATGGCCATCACCGGAGCTCCCAGATGGCGGTGCCATCCATTCTCCACCAGTTGGTGGCCAGTGGCTGATGACCCTCCAATCCCTTCCAGTAGGAGAGAGCTGCCTTGCAGTGGCTCAGTCTCGCTCCTCGGCCTCCACCACCTGGGTCACTGGCACAGCGTGAGGTGTGGTGTCTAGTGCCTCAGCCCTCAGCACCATGGGGCTGGCCCTCCAGGCACCAGATGATGGTGGTTGTGGTGGTCAGACCTGAATTTTTAGGGTATATAATAGAAAAACCTTGACTCCTCAGGACAAACTACTGACTACCAATAGTCATAACTATTGTTGGTCATTGTTCATCCATCAGGGTAAATATTTTATCTTTATAGCCATCAATAGATGAAGCTTTTCACAGCTAGAAAGAAAAGACTACAATGGTAACACAACCATTGCAGGCATTGCAAGCCCCGTGCGCACCTGTAAGGCAAGGCGCTACAATACCACTGCTCCTATGTAAATGAGGCTGTCTACTTTTGAATACTAGTGCAATGGGAAGTATTTTTGGTGGCATTAAACAACTCCCCAAGCAGAGCTGTTTACAGTCACCAGAAACCTCCACTTAATTCAGTGCTCAGCTGCCCCCTTCCAAAGGCAGGAGGGCTGCAGCCATCCGCCCTAATCTCCTGGTCCTTGTCATGGTGTAATATCCTAGTGATCCACTGGGTCACCCTTCCCCCCAATTGCCCTTTGCCATTTTCTAAAATATACCCTGTTGGTCCACTGCCCCTCCACAAACAGCCCTCTTCCTACCTTCTAATTCACATCGACAGCCCTGCCCCACCCCCCTTCTCTAGTGTATGGAACTCTGGACAACTAGGAACCAGGACTAGCTCAGGCCTCCTCTCAGCTCCTGATCCTGACTTCTACCAGGGCTGGGGATCGGAGGTGGGGGGACCACTAGGCACCAGGGATATCCTAATTTTACCAAGGCCAGGGATCAGAGAGCGGTGGAGAACCTGGATAGCACCAGTCCTTATCTGATGTAAATTTGTATGTTTCTATGGTCATTCTACTGAGAGGTCAGGGGAAGGGGGAGCCGTCCCAAACTGCTCTATTGTGGCTCAGCCTACTGCAACTGGCTCCAACCCATTGATGCTACTAGTTCTGCTTCTCACCTCCATGGCCAGGTCATTGCACTCCACTGCCAAGGAATGAAACAATTTAAAAAAAGATCCAACCATGCTTACTGCTGGTGCCACCAGCCTGATTCCCCTCTGCTATTTGACCCAACTGTACAGGAACAGATTTATCATGTATACTGTGTGGCAGTAGGTGCAGCAAAAGTAGTCTTTCTGTGGCTACATGAATTTGAAATAAACTTTGTGTGTGAGTAGTATGTTATGATGTATACTCTTGTTTAGGTTCACTTCTGCTTGAATCACAGATAAATCCAGACATGGAATACCAAAAGCAACAGGTAGCTTATAATTTGTTTGCTTTAAATTGACATGAATAATATTTGTCTGTGGGTTGTTTTTAAGAGAGCTGCTTTGAAGCAGTGTGCTGCTACCTGGACTGTAAGGCCTTCAACATTGTGCCTTTCAGGAGAGCGATTAAGAAATGAGCAGCCTAGGAGGATCAACATTGTGCCCTTCAGTGAGTGATTAAAAAATGAGCAGCCTAGGGGGATCCAAAGTGGTGAATTTAATTAGAAACTGGTTAATGAGCCAGCCCTCCAGCTCAGTGGTAGTGCTACAGCCTGCAGCACAGGTGACCTGAGTTCAAGAATGAGCTCACATTGTCGGAGACTTGCTGGGAAGAGGAGAGGATCAAGCAATCTAGGAGATGCTCTCCTCCAGGGAGGGAGGGTAGCCAGCTTCAATGTAGTACTGCCAACTGAGTGACCAAAAGTTAGCAGTGCAGTCAGGAGCAACTCATGGGAGAGAAGATGTTGGCTGGCGCTTCTCCATGCACATCTGTGCACAGGCTTGTGCACCCTTGCCGCTCACATCCTCGGAGATGGAAGAACATGTGAGACTATCCTGGCTACCCAGGCAGCTCCTCCACATACTGGATCCATTCTACGGTGGAGCAAGTCCTGGTTGACACCAGTATGACGGTGCTGTGGTGGCTGAGCAGAAGGGAGCCAACCAGAGATGCAGGTGGAAAAGAATAGTAGTAGCTGGGGGGAAAAACTGGTTAACAGATAGGTGTCAGAGGGTGATGGCTCTCATTGCAGTGATGGGTCAGTGAGTAGTGTGGCTCAGTACTGGGACTGGTCCTCTTCAGTGTCTTCATAAGTGACACTGCAGAAAAACTGGCAGAGAAGGTAATGCCTTTTTGCAGACAACAATACCAAAATATTTAAGTTGGGCACCAAGAAAGGAGAAGAGAGAGCGTACATGGCTCTTAGAGAAACTAGAGAAGTGGTCAAGATCATGGCAGTTGGGGTTCAATGCCAGAAAGTTCAGAATCATGCACCTAGGGCATAGGACTCCAGAAGCTGCTTTATAGGGTTGGGGTGATACTGACTGTCACTAAGCAGGAAAGGGAGCTTGGGGTTATTACATATCTTAAAGTTGCAGTGCTATGTGACAAAGCAATGTGTAATATTAGCAGGATTCAGGGGTGCATAGGGAGGAGTATCTACAGCAGGAGGAGGAAGGTGGTGGTGTTGCAAGTGTATTGCTCATTAGTGAGACCCTACTTAAAGTACTGTGTACAGTTCTGGAGGCTGCAACTTAGAAAAACCATAGAGTGAAAGTAGTTCAAAGGGCAACTAAAATGGTGCATGGGTTGCACCAAAAGCCCTGTGAGGACAGACTCTGGGTTCTCAACATGTACACCCTAAAAGAGAGGAGCTCAACAGGACATGATGGAGACCCACAAGTACCTAACAAGGGTGAACAGGGTACAAGGGGGGGTCTCCTTCAAATGAGAAAGAGCACTTGGATTGGGGGGGCATGTGATGAAGCTTGGGGGAGGTAAGAGGGATGTGAGGAATTACTACTTCACTGAAAGGGTAGTAGACACTTGGAACAGACTGACAGCAGTAGTAGTGGAGGTGAAAAATGGTGGGGGGCCTTAAAGCATGTGTGGCATAGACATAGGGAATATCTGTAAATAAACAGGGAAGAGGGAGGGTCACAAGACCATTTAGGTTTTGTGGAGAAGGACTTGGCAGGGAACATCTGGGTAGACTAGGTGCGCCAAGTGGTTCTTTTTCTGCTGACAGAGTCATTGTTTCTGTGGGTTAGTAACACTGCTTTTTTACAGCTGTCATTGTTTTGGTTTTTTTTTGCTTGTTTTAAAATAACATCTTGATCTGCTTTTTATGTTGGCTCATGCTTGCGCAGTCAACATCTTGCAGTAGTAGCAGATTTGGAGGTGCAGTCACTGTTGGGAGAATGCAGGGCATGCATCAGTAGGTGCATCCCTCATTCCCCAACCAGCCAGCAGCAAGCGCTGACCTCACGCATCCCTAACGTGGCCACGAGAACAAAGAAAAGGTTCGCTGCAATGAGAGCGAAGCTTTCATGCAGTGTGACCACAACATAACTCCCAACATGCAGGCAAACTGCCTGTCACAATGCCGATGGGAGTGCCCACTCCCCGTCGGCATCATGTACCCCTCCCAACAGTTTTTCAGCATTTATCCCCATCCCCATTGATTGTGCCGACAGGGGAGCCCACTCCCCGTCGGCATAATGTCTGCCCCCCCCTTTGTTGCATGCCAAAGGGGTGCCCAATCCCTTGACAGGTCTCGCCCCCTCAGTATGTGCCGAGGGGGTGCCCAATTCCTGTTGATTACAGAATCTCCCCAAAACACTTTAGGTAGCATGCTGGGAGCCCACCCCAGCATGCCAAATCCCCTACATAAAAAACCCATCCCACAATGGTTTTTTTGTTGTAAACCTGTGTAAAAAAAAAAAAAAAAAAGTCCCTCGTGGTCTCCCTGCCCCACACCCTGCCTCCCCACACCACCCCTCCACCCCATACTTACCTCCAGAATCTAACACGATGATCTTCGGTGGACCGGGAACATGTCTGCACTCTTCAAAGCCGACCGCCAACTGAAGAAATGATGGTAAGCTGTATAATGGAATAAATAAGGTTTTTTTCAACTTTGATGCATATCTCAGACATTTTTTGGAATTTTGGCACTAAATTTTCAACACGGGGTTTTTGGGACCCCTCCTCATGAATTCTGGCACTGTCATAGCATTAATCTGCCCCAAAAGGTGATTTTTCAGTCACTGCACGGAATAACCTTTTGGGACCAATTAACAAAATGACAGTGCCACTGTTCATGAGGGGGGCCCTCAAAAACCCTATGTTGCAAATTTGGTGACAAAAATAAAAAAAAAATGGCTGTTTTACGACTGTTCTTTGTGCAGTTTCCACGCACTCATGTAACTTCATGAATTTGTAATATTTTCACTCCAGATTTTCAAAACTGGCATTTTTGCACACCTCCTTATGAACAGTACAGCTGTCATTTTATATGTCCTGACTGAAATATGTTTTCGCATGTCCGGGGCAGAATAGCACGGTTGCTGTGCAAAATCAGTTTTCTGGACAGTTTGAGGAAATTTCAGTGACACTGTTCATGAGCGGAGGTCCTAAAATGCCTATGTTGAAAATTTGGTGCCGAACATCCATAAAATGACTGTGTTACAAGCATGCATTGCGCAGTTTCCACGCACCCTTGTAACTTCGCAGATTTGCAATATTTTCATGCCAAATTTTCAACACTGACATTTTTTCACACCTCCTTATGAACAGTACAGCTGTCATTTTTTACATCCTGCCCAAAATGTTTCTGCACATGTGGTGCACAATGGCATGGACACTGTGGGAAATAAACTCTTGGGACAGATTAACAAAATCACAGCACCACTGTTCATGAGGGGAGCTCCCAAAATGCCTATGTTGAAAATGTGGCTAACAAACTCCCAAAAATAATTGGGTTACAGACATGTTTTGCGCAGTTTCTATGCATGCTCATGACTTCACAAATTTTTAATATTTTCACTCCAGATTTTCAACGTTGCCATTTTTTTACGACTCCTCGTGAACAATACAGTTGTCATTTTCCACATCCTGCCCAAAATGTGTTTTTATTCCTGTGTCACCAAATGGCATAGCCACTGTGCAAAACCACCTTTCAGCTAACAAACTAATTGTGCCGCTTTTCATGAGGTGGCTTCACAGACAGCCCATGTTGAAAATTTGGAGTGAAAATACCAACACACGCCTATGGTGTTAGGGTTTCCAATTGTGTAGCACCCCACCCTGTACAGACTGACAGGCATCAGGGGTGTGACTTGGGGTCATCGACTGTAATGCTCATGCCATTCCACCCCCACCCCCACCCTGCAGCTAGTGACAGGCATCGTGGTGTGCCTCGCACTGTTCAGCCACAAAGGTCAACCCATTCTCCTGTACTGCACCCACCTCAGCATATTTCCTTATGGAATAACACCCAAAGACCCCAAAGCACACTATGACACTTGTCAGTGTCTACAGGGTAGGGTGAGGTACAATGGCATGAGCGTTATAGCTGATGACCAAAATGCACACCCCAGTGCCTGTCGCTTCTTTACAGGGTGGGAATGGGGTTGGCGTCACTTCAATACTTCACTGCCATTCCTATTATGTGTCTCTAACTCCGTTACCATCAGTGCCAATGCCAGTGAGACAACATTCAGCATTGACAAATGCTTGTTTGTTTACCTACAGTTTAGTTACTGGCAGTTGAAGAGAGAGAGAGATGAGTGCTGGGGGGAGTGGTGGCAGTTGTTGAAGCTTGGGGAAACTGGAGTGGAAGAGAGTCCTTTGTGGAGCTTGCAGGTAGGCAACTTTTTGAAATAAATGTTTGAGTGTGACCATTTATTTTTTTACTAGACAGTTCTGTGTGCTGGCAGGAGCCTCTGCTGGCAGTTGTAGTGAGATCAGGAAACCAGAGCAGAAGTGTAAGAGAGGGAGTGAGGGGTTATTACCAGCAGGGTTTCAGCATGCAGTTTTGGAAAAAGTTTTCTATATGTTGGGGGAGTGGGAGCTCTGGTAGCAGTTGTAGCGAGATTGGGAAACCAGGAGGAGTTGTCACTTGTTCAGTTTTCAAAGAAGCAGTTTTAAAAAAAATGTGTGTCTACTTTGCATATCATGAGGTATGGAAAGAACAGAAAACAGCATACAGAGGAGTGTGATAGCTGGAGTGCAGTTTGGAGTAGCCAGTTGAACAAAGCTTTGATGATAAAGGCAAAAAAAAAAAAATACCCCCAAAAAACTTGTTAACAGAAAAAATTATTACTGTATGGTAGTCGGGAGAATAGTTAGAAGTACTGATGATTAAGTGGCAGTTGGTGTGGGTGAGGGACAGGCAACCTGAACACTGGAAGAAACAAAACTAAAAGCCAGATACTGGTATGTAGTACCAGACAGAGGGGGTGGGGTTGTGTGACACAGTCTACTATCTACATTACTGGAGGATGATATGTGTATAAATGTAAGATTCTGCCTTCATACATACAGTTATATGGATAAAGGGATTTATCACATTCCATTTATGTGCACCCCATTGCATAAACATATTTATATTTATAGCATGTCAGGGCTCTGTCTGTTTTCTGGTGTGTGTTGTTATGGCTTCAGTGGGTGTAACCCTGCAGATGTTTTGCTTTAGAAAAGGACTCCATCCATAAATTACCTTCCAAACAATATGCTGGAGTGTTAAAAATAGTGTCATCCACTGAAGCCTCATTACTATGCTGCCTGTGTGTATATGGGATCTAGAGAGTACTTTTTCCTCTTGCTTGAGAAGTTAATTTCCCCTCCATGCAAGGCATCAAAGGAGGCATGACTTTGTCTAGGGGCATGACCAGGACACTTGGATGGACAGGTTTGGGGGAGGAGGGCAAGCAGGTGCCACCCGCTAGGAGCAGGCAGGTGTTCCCGGTGGGGGGAGACTTGCAGCCAGGGATAGGAAGGAGATACCTCATCATTTCTCCCTTTCCTAGGTTGCAAGAACAGTCTGAGAGAGAATATCAAGGATTTTGTTTAAGAATACACCTTAAGGCAACAGCAGAAAGTAGATCTTATGAATCCTGGAACATGCTGGTAAGTGCTGCATTTCAATGTTCTGGCATTTATAAAAAATAAATGAACATGGTCTACATTGAAATTACAATATATTTTATGATACACTTTACTCTGTCCACTGACACTGCAACATTTCAAACTGCAACACTGGGGCTGGTAGCACGGCATTATTGCCTGGAGATGATAGTAAGGAGCTATGAATGTGCTCTGTACATCTAGCAGACAGAGTTCAATTCTTCATGTAGGACTGCTATCAGTAGCACATGACCCTAGCAGGATAATCAGAAAATATAAGCATTTCCTCATCCTCATTTTGGCAACATATTCACCTGTATGTAAACACCGGATCAGAGGCAACCTGATTTTAGTACAGGGACAATTATTAATATTTATATATATATATATATATATATATATATATATTATCAATGATACCAACTGGTCTTGTAATTCATATAATCTGAAATGGTAAATACTTGCATATCTAGTGTACTGTACAGTTGGCAAATGTTTGCATGCTTTATGCAGTGATGTAATACCCTCCCTGTAAAGTAAGAGCTGCTATTTAACTGAAATAATAAATAAATAAAATGGTAAACGATCAGTCTTTTTCCTTTACTGCTTATTAAAACAGCAGAGCCATATGCAAATTTTGCAGTGATGTAAAATGTGTTAGCTTAAAAGCATATATTAAATTGTGTTAATTACACAGTGGTTACAAAAATGTTCAGAAAGCTGTACAACTGTGTAATATTGATTCACATAACAGCATTATATGTAATGTCAGGCATATATTAGAAAGCGTAAGAAAACTTATGGAATTAGGCATGTACATGGAAATGGCACACCCATAAATGAAGTATTTGAAATGAAAGGTCTTCTGAAGGTGTTGTTATGAAATCCAATTACAGAAGATGCTTCTATTTTCTGTTACTAGCTTTTGAATTGAAATATTCTTGTCATGAAATACATTTAGCAGTAATGCAGTGGCCATTCAAACACATCTTGCATAGACAGTATATTAGGCCACTTGCTGCTGATAGAGTCAACATTTATTGCTGTGGGAATGTTATAAGTAATGGAAGAAATTCTTCTATTCAATGGTAAATGTAGGCTGTGTTTTATGGTGGATAACATGCATAGCTCAGAAAGCCTACCTTCTGCCTAAGTGGTTGTTGTCTGCATGTCAATTGTATTTGTCACATTCATGTTACTATAAGGTGATGTGTATTACTGGAAGCTTTAGCTTGGAGATCTTGTTAGATGAAGTTTAGCATCGTCTTGAGAAGTGACATGAGGCTTGTTTTTTTAGCATGTAAATTGGCATTGTGTTGTGGATTTTAAGGAATAAGTACAGAGTGATGAGGCAATGAGGAGAGTGTAGATTTTAGTAATGGAAGATTTTTAGGTAATATTTTCCCTTGGATGTGCTGGATTTCCACAGCTGCATTAGTGCATATATCTGACGGGCATAAAATGTAAATATAAAGACATGCTTGATTTATTTGTTAAATTCTGATTTCCAATTTTGCAGGCCCTCTCCTGTCATTGTCAAGGGCAGATGCACTTAGCTGTCTCAATTAGGCCAGCTCAGTTAAGGGTACTTGTTGAAACTTCATGTTATAAAGTACAGTCAATAATTTTTTTTAATTTTACTTTTACAATGTAGTATAAAAACAACATGTTTTGTAGCTGTAGTTTTTTGTGTTCATTTTGCCACCTGCCAACTCATGAAATCTACCCCAGTTTCATAACAGGTACAGTATAAATGTAGTTTTCAGTAACTTATTTTGTGAGTGATGAAGATGAGGGTTAACCTGTTGTCCTGAACTCTTGACACCAGCTGCTTTCACTGGTGTTATGTTTCTGAAAATGACTCAAACAGTATGCTTAGATTTATATAGTGTTATATAATAGGCTTAGCTTGTTTAAAAAGTTTATCACCATCTACATTTATGATACAAAGTAATAATAATGGATTCAAATGTGCAAAACTATGTAAGAAGAGTACATATACAAAGTAACAAGATAGAGTACATACATACATACATGATACAAAGTAATAATAATGATAATAATGGTGTATGCCTTCCTTTCTTAGGCTAAAAAGGGAGACTGTATTTTATCATTTAACATTTTCTCCTCTGCAGTCAAGGTCCTGCTCTACATCCAGCCACTGCTCCACTCCACCACCGACCCCGAAGCTCGCATGCCCAGCTGGCAGACACAACTACACCTGTGAAAGAGGGCCCCCCTATAGCCCCCGCGCCTGGCGAGGAACCAGTACCGGCACATGCCTCCAGGCATCATCAGCTGGTGGAGCTGTGGCTATCAAGCTGCCACGGACCCATGCTGCCATTTTCCCCTGTTCTTTTTCCCCATCAGGACCCAAGGCGTGCAATGACATCTACACACGTATGTGCAGACGTCCGCCATGGTGCCCCCTCCATTACACCACTGCATGCAGTACCTCCGGGCATCCCCAGGGGTCACCGCTGTGCAGTGTAGAGTCCCCAGTCCACCCCAGGACCAGGAGAGCTGTCTCCCAATGCTCGATCCCAGTCCTCCCCTGCCGACCCCCGACAACCTGAGCTCATTCCCGAACCCAGGTCACCGGTGTAGTGCAAGGTATGGCATCCAGCGCCTCAACCCTCAGCACCACTGGGCCAGCCAGGGAGACTGTATTTAAAAAGCTCATAAGTTTCCAGTGGATCTGCCAAGCAGATATCAGACCGGGACAAACACCTCTCAAGTCAACCAAAGACAATTGCAATCCCCTAATACAATATTATCCTTTCTCACTAATAATATTGTATTAGGGGACTGCAGTTGTCTTAGGGTGAGCAGAAAAGTGATTGTCCTGGTGTGATACATGCTTGGCAGACCCACTGGAAGCATGTGAGCTGTTTGAAAACTGTCTCCTTTTGTGCCATAGAAAGGAAGGAAGGCATACACCACAGATATTTATATGCTCTAACAATATTTTAAAACTGTGTGATGTTATCTCACAATGGTGATTTCAAACTGCCAGTAAAAACAGACTATTATGTTCAACCTGTCTGATAAAAAAAAAAAGCTCCTTCTGTTTATGGATGTCATCAATTAACTACAACTAGTAACATGTAGATACTACAATGGCATAAACAGATGACCATGATTTCTAACTGCAATATATAAGACAAAGAAATAAACTTGTCAGGCAAATTTAGTAAAAATGAAAAACAAGCAAAAAAAGTTAATAAAAAAAATCCATTATGCTAAAGCCATTGACTTTTTACTAGTCCCCTCCCCGCCCCCTCAATATGCCAAGCAGAAATAATCACCAACACACTGACACCATGGCTTGTGGTGTGTGCAGACTGAACAAGTATAGGGTGTTGTAGGGATGTAGTTGTTACTGAGCACTACCTATGATTTAACAACTCATGAATTCAAGACACTGAGTATATAGCTTGCTCACTGGCCTCCAAAAGAAAACATCTGGCTCCTGGGGACACCTCTGCATCTCACAACCAGCATCATTTACATCAGTCTGGTTATGAGAAAGATTCTACCGTTTTATCCTTTTATTAATAAAATCTTTTTTTTCTCCTTTTATAAATAAAATTTACCAACTGGAGAGCCCCTCCATCCCTTTAAAGAGTCCCTGACACTGTTGTGAGAACTTTGAGAAAATATAATGTTTAGCACAAGTGTGCTTGTATTTTAATATTGTTTCTGTATTTGTCATTCTTTTTTATTACTGAGGACATTTGCATGTAAACAGGAGCACTGCCCTATCTGTTCTGGCTGCTTACCTACATAGGACATCACAGTTCTGTTTATGACATCCCATTCTGTTGCTGTGGAGATAATTGCAATGCCATAAAAGGGGGATTATTTATTTTATTTATTTAAAAGTTGATAACCGGGAAAAGCATCATGACCAGAAGCTCATTTCCAGGTATAACATGGATTATGATGTCATGTATAGGATAGCAGAAAGAGCAGATAAAGTCTAAGGGACAGTATGTTTCTTTCGAACAGCTGTCCTTAGTAATAAAGAAAAAGGGTAAATAATTACTGAAAATACATGAAATATAACCTGAACTGTCTAAATCTCACATTTTTTCCAAGTGTTTCTAATGGTGTCAGGGGGCTCTTTAAGGTTCAGCTGGAAGCAAGTTTCAGTCTTCTTCCCCTAACATTTCTTTTTTGTATTTTTTATAATAGCCTGCACTCTGGGCCAGCAAAGAAACACAGAGCACACCTTGTTCCTGCAGACAGCTCTTCATCTCCTGATGGTATAATTTGCATTAGTCCACTTTGGAGAAAGATGCCCATTTTTTTTTCTAATCGGTAAATAACAAATATCATCTGGTGAACCACTCCACCCTCCCAGGTCCCACAGGAACCAAGTGTCTCCCTTTCTCTTTCAACAGGCTCCACTATAATGTGTCTCATTGGTAGAATGTCTGATTGGTGTGTTCATTTATCTATTTATTTGTTTTTTTTTAACCTTTGTGTTTATACTCCTAATCTGCCTCCTCCCTCCACTCTCTCTGACATCATCTTTGGACCCTCTAATCCCTGTCGTGATCTGCCTCTAGAGTGCCTCATCCACACACACTCCCCTGAAGACCCCCGGTATACCCCCCCCGAGTAGGGGTGGGGAGGGAACCCCTGGCACTTACCTCTCTCCAAACTAGTACTCTGTATGTGTGTGTAGATCCTGCACAGCGGCGTCTGCCCCGATGAGCCCCGGAGATGTCCAATGGAGGTGTCTTCGCCTAGAAGGGACTGAGGTGTTTTTCCTGATTTCTTCCCCCTGACGTCGGCATGCAATGAAGGGCTAGGAGGCACGCTGAGGTGTACCTCCCGCTCCGCCCCTCTGATGACAACCACCACCCAATCTAATTGCTGCTTCTCCACCTACCACGCCATCCACCCGGGCTCCCCCAGGTGGCGGCATTGCAGCGGGAGCCTGCCATCCCCCCCCCAGAGAAGAAGAGCTGCCATCAGGTGCTCTATACTTCTCCACCCCTGCCGACCCCTGAAGACTTGTGCTTGTTCCCAAACCTGGGTCACCAGCGTGGTGCGAGGTGTGGCATTCAGCGCCTCAACCCTCAGCGCCACCGGGCTGGCTTTTTTTTTTAATTTTTTGAACAGCCTACTCTCTAGCCAGCAAAGGTTCATGCCTTGCTCCTGGGGCACCTAGCATACCCCAAAATATGTACTGTCATCATTTACATTAGTCCAGTCAGAAGAAAGATGCAGTCCTCTAAACTATATCTACTCTGGCTGCTTCCCTGCACATGACATCACAGTCCCCTGTTTATGACATCATAATTATATCCACAGCAACATATTTTAATGTCATAAACAGAATTATGATTTCAAATGTAGGCAGCCAGCCAGAGCTAAAAGGGCAGCGATACAGTATTCATGTAAATACCCTTAGCAATAAGGAAATAAGAGTGAGAATTACAGAATAAAATACAACATATAAGCTACAGTTATGCCCAGATATTACATTTTTTCAAAGTTGTCTCAACTGTGTCAGGAGCCCTTTAAATAAAAAAAAAAATAGGAAGAAAGGCCTAACATATTGAAACCGATTTAATAAAAATGATTCTGCACTTACTTGGAGACACATTTTTCAGCTCTCCTTTTTATGTTGTTTTGCACACACGCTAGTAACATATTGTGGTAGTATGGAATAGCAGGTTTTGGAAGTGCGATCATGTTGTGGCCACTGGCACCACTGCTTTTTAGGGCTGGCTATGTGGCATGAGCTAAATTGCACGCTGTCTATGACAGCAGTTGAAAAGCATGCAACCAACTTGAAATGAATTCAATGCTGCAATGAGGGAGCGATCCCTCATTGCAGGGTATGCCTTCCCTGATGTAACATTTCAATAATACATGGCAGCGGCTGTCACCGTCCACCTCTCACACTCCCTAACAAACTGACGTTGGGTGCCCAATCCCCCTGTTAGCATGTCCCCTTCCCAGTTCAATTTGCTGATGGGGGAGCCCAATCCCCATTGGCATAATGCCCTCTACTAATTATATTTGTGTGCTGAGGGGTTGCCCAGTCTCCCTCAGCATCATGTGCCCCCCAAACAGAGACACATTTCTGTACTGACAGGGGGCCCAAATCCCCATCGGCTTCAGTCCCCCTCCCCAAAAATAAAGGAGGCACACAGGCAGCCCACTCCAGTGTACCAAAACACACCTACAATAAAAGAAAACTGACCCACATTGTCTTTATGTTTTGTTTTTTTCCCTGAAAAATGAGAAAACAGTCCCTCGACATGTCTGGTGCCCTCCCCCATCCTGCACCCACCCTCTTTGTACCCCATCTCCCTACACACCTCTCACCCCATACTTACCTCCGGAGCCTGACGCAACAATCTTTGGTGGAGCAGGAACATGTCTGCACTCTTCAAAGCTGACCACGAACTGAAGAAAAGCCAGTGAGCTGAATAATGGCCTAAATGGGGGCTTTTCAACTTATGTGCATATCTCAGCCATTTTTTACAACTTTTGGTACAAAACTTTCAACATGGGGTTCTTTCGTCCCCACCTCATGAATTCCATCACTGTCATCTTGGTATTCAGTCCCAAAAGGTGATTTTGTGGTTACTGCACAGAATCACTTTTCAGAACCGATTAATGAAACAATAGCGCCACTGTTCATGAGGTGGGCTCCCAAAAAACCTATATTGCAAATCTGGTGACAAAATTCCAAAAAATTACTGTTACAAGTGTGCATTGTACAGTTTCCATGCATGCTCGTAACTTCGAGAATTTTTAATATTTTGACTCCAGATTTTCAACGTTGGCATTTTTTTCACACCTCCTTATGAACAGTATTGCTGTCATTTTCCACATCCTGCCCAAGATGTGTTTTTGCACATTTGGTGCACAAAGTCGCTGTAGGAAAACAATGTTCGGGACAGATTAAGAAAATCATAGTGCCACTGTTCATGAGCAGATGTCCTAAAATGCCTATGTTAAAAATGTGGTCAAAGAATTAAAAACAAATGACTGTGTTATGAGATTGCATTGCACAGATTTCATGCACGCTTGTAACTTTGAGAATTTTTTATATTTTCACTCTGGATTTTCAACATCGCCATCTCTTCACACCTCCTTATGAATGGTGCATCTGTCATTTTTCACAGCTTGCCCAAACTGTGTTTTCACACATGTGGCACAGAATGGTGTGGTCGCTGTGGGAAATCGTTCAGGACAGATTAACAAAATCACAGCGCCACTGTTCATAAACAGAGGTCCCAAATGCTTTTGTGAGGTAGATTCACAAAAAGGCCATGTTGAAACATTGGAGTGCAAATACCAACAAACGTCCTGGGCGTTTATGGTTTCTAACCATAATGTCCCACCTTCTACAGACTAAACAGCGTCAGGGGTGTGCCTTTGGATTGTTGGCTGTAATGCTCACACCAGTCCAACCCCACTCCCACCCTGCAGCCGCTGACAGGCATCAAGGCATGCCTTGGACTCTTCAGCCCCAAAGTTCACCCCATTCTCCTATACTGCACTCATCTCAATGCATTTCCTTATGGAATGGGGTGAGCATAAGGCCCGACGACCCCAATGCACAACGCGACACTTGTCAATCTGCAGGGTACGGTAAAGCGAAAAGGCTGATGATCCAAAGGCATACCTCAATGCCTGTCAGTCTCTGCAGGATGGGGTGAGTTTGACATCAGTTCCATACTTCACTGCCATTCCTATTTTGCATTTCTCTAACTCCTGCACTACCAATGCCAACAGCAGCAAGACAACATTCGCATTGATAAATGCTTGTTATAATTTAGAATGGCCCTCTGCTTGGAGGAGGGTGCTCATTGGAGCAAGGTGGCAATATGTATGTTTCAGAGCTAAACTATAACACAATTGCTTTCATTGTTTTTCTTGCACTATAACTGTTTTAAGGAGTTCAAATACATGCTTAAACCCATAGGAAACTATTGACCACAAAATAGTGCTGCTTGAAAAGTTTTTCACCCCAAATTAGTGAAAGTGACTGTGGCTCTGGGGCAGTTGCCTCTCCAAAGACTGTCAAGACCATGCCTTCTCCCTCTGTTTGTCTGCCTGTCTATCTATCTATGTATGTAATTATCTATCTTTCTACCAATTGCATCTATTGCTAGTTTTATCTGTCTGTAAAACAAACCTGCACATCACATTTGCCTGCACTCTGAGCCCATACTTGCAATACAGTGTATATTTGTACTTCACTCCTGCATAGACGTTATACTGTTCTAATATTCCTGTTATCACAAGCATAACTACCTTAACGTTATCAACAGACTCCTTCTGAAAGTTACCATCACATTTTATCTCCTAACCGAGTACATCATCATTACACCTGACTGCCTTACATCAACACATTGCATACATATAATTTACATCATCTCATGGACAAAACCCTTCTTCATTTATAAAACTGTGTAAATAATCTCAAGACTGAAACTATGCCAGCCATTACTTTTTCATATACTGCCACCTACTGTACCTGTCAAACCTATATTGCTTGCCATTCCTTCCATTGAAATGTACACCTCCATATCTTTTCCTAATAATGCGAATGCCTTCCTTACAATAGAAAATAAAACAAATCTTACTACTTACAAACCATTGTGTTGTTTTTCCATGCCTCCTTAGCAATTCCACACAACTTCACTAACTTTATTATGCAGCCATGGTGGATCTGACCAGGCCATGTTAATTATGGTCTCTACTAGACCTTTTGCTGTCCTTTTCCTCCACCCAATCCTTTAGTTAGCCCCTGGTGCTCTGATATTAGCTGCTGTGAGGCTCTATTGTGTGCAGTGCTTGCTCCCTCAGGGAGCCCACCTACCTGCCTCCCACCCACAGCTCATTTTAAGTCCATTACAGGCATTGGCCTTCAGCTGCAGTGCAGCTTTTCTTCTATGGCCCCTATCCTGTGCATTTGCTTTCCCAGTCCCTTTCTACTAGGTCCCTCTGGGTGCCTACAGTCTGCCACCATGTGACATAACTGGCAGTTCCTGCCACCTTCTGCTAACTTCCCACCCTCTGGACCCTCTTAACCAGCCCCTTGAGGGCTCTTTACATAACTACTTTGTGGCCGATCAGCAGAGGGAGGCATATTTGCCCCAGCCTCCTCTCCCTCCCCAAAATCTCCATCTTCTTCCCCACTCACATGAAGCAGGCTACAGCCTGAACTCTGTGCAGCCTTGGAATTGAAAGTGCCTGCCAGCACTGTCACTGTTACAAAGTAGTGCTAAACTGATGGCTGCATGGCAACATTCACAGCATTTCTGGTCAGCGATTTTCTGACCAACCTACCTGCTACATACAATTGAGGCCCTGCCCCCCCCCAGATGCCAGGGAAAGGTTAAACAGAATAACCAAAAAAAAAAAAAAGACACCATCTGCCACTGGCCAGGAGGCAGTTGGCCTACAAGACCACCAGGGCTATACCAACACTGGTCTCCTGGGACAACTCAAGACCCCTCAATCATAAGTGTCCCCTTTTTAAAATAATGCAGGGACCACTAGCCCAGGAGCATCCCCACTAGCCCATTAGGGTTGCTGCTTAAATCTGCTGGCCACCAGCAGGCCACCTAGGGGTGCTAAGGGGGTTTTGCTGAGCCCACAATATTAAACTCCCCTTCCTTCACTCCACTGCATCTAGATAAATTAACTGGTGTGGTCTTTGTAGACTTGTCAAAGGCTTCTAATTTGGTGGATCATGTCATGCTGCTCTGGAGACTAAAGGACATTGGCTGGCAGAACTTCCCTGTTGGTGGTTTCAAAGTTACCTCACAAATCATCCACTGTGGGTTAATTTTGAAGGAGCTTTGTCTAATATTCATTTTTTTTGAGCAAGGGGTTCCCTAGGGGTCCATCTTGGGACCCCTGTTATTTTCTTTAGATCTTGACCCATTTAAAAAAATCTCTCAAAAACCAAAAGATTACATCATTCTCTTTACCAGCGGAAAACAGTGAATGAAATCAGTTCGGCTCTAAATTCATATTTTCTAGCCTTGAACACTTGGCTGCTACAGCACAGTTTGTTGTTAAACACCAAAAACAAAGTGTGTATTATTTGGATCCAAGCCTAAGTTAACTAAATGTCAGCTTTGACAAATATTTGATTTGGCTGGAACAGTGCTGCAACAGGAAACAGAATTTAAATATTCAGGAGTGTTATTAGATTCAAATTTTACTTTTTCTGCTTACGTAAAGAATACCAGCAAAATTGTAAATCAGAAGTTGGGAGCCTTATATAGACTGAGGGGTTGCTTAAGTAGGGAGGCTAGTGAATCCTTTTCTAAAATTGTACTCCTGCCTACACTTTATTATCACTTATCTTTGCTTACAATGGTGTCAGGCAATGCCTTTAATGAATAAGACATTTAATGCTGTTTGTCAGTTTGTTACATTGAAGCCATATAATACTCATCATTGTATATTATATAATGAGATTGGTTGACTACCACCCGAGTTAAACTTTATGTATAACCTGGGCTGTATAGTGGACAATATTTTGAGACTCAAACAGTTATCCCCATTATTTAAAGTATTGAGATTAGAAAGAAAAGTAGAGTACTGAAGTCATCTATAGGCACTCAACTATCCATACCTAAGATTTCAACTTTAATGGGTGACCAAGTTTTTTCAGTACAATCCTCCAAGCTGTAGAATACATTTCCACAATCTTGTCTAAATGTAAATAGTCACGTACATTTTAAAGTTTTGTTAAAATCCTATTTTCATCAACAGACCAGCTGTGGATGTTTTTAAAATGTTGCATGTAACACAAGCATTGTATGTTGTTATGCATCTCTTTACTGTATATTGTACTATCTTGGCCACATTTGTAGTAGTTCGGGTCATTCCTGAAAAGGGGCCTTTGGCTCAGTGCATTTACCTGGTTAACAAAGTAAAAAGAAATTAAATAAAAATAAATTTCTCTCATCTGTCCTCCAGTCAGTACATGCTCTGTGCCTTGAGCTGATACTTGTAAAATCTGCTGTGCTAGCACCAAATCATTTTTGTCACCCTATGTTGCACTGTCTCCAGCCTGTCCTTATCTTTCCTTAGGTAAGGACTTCAAAATAGGTCACAGTCCTCCAGGTGGGGCCTAGCTAGTGATCTATAGGACACTTGTGTTTCGATTGTTCAGCTTTTTGCTTGGTGTACAGTTTACTCGATACATTGTACTCTACAGTTGTGCTCCCCTTCCCCCAGCTCACTCATGGAAATGAGCCACAGCTCATTCTGTCTTCCTGGAAAAACTTTCACTCTAACATTTTTTACCTCCCATGGACACAGGACAGAACATTTTTTTAAACTGCTGCCAGTGGTCACCTTCCTGTCCACCAAGGCTCTTCCTTACTGGAGGCACTCAGGACACATTGCTGCATTACCCCTTTGGTTTATAAGTCTTTTACTACTCTTCCCTCTCAAAATGTAATCATCCATGGCAGAGTTGAACCACCAGAGACATTCCAGGAACCAGAAGAAGAAAAGCTGTTGTGGACATTGGGGAGGGGTGGGCAAAGTGTCAGCTGCTCCACTAACTGCATTTTTATCCTTGAGTTCCAGCCCTCTGGTAATGAACTTGCCTAGATGCCTGCTAGCCAGATGCACCACTGTGCTTGCTTCCTCCTCCCGTTGTGCATGCCTGCAGGCTACCAGCTGCAGTGCCACTGGAGCTCATCCAGGTGACAGTAGTAAGCTGTGCAGATTGTGGAATTCTGCCTATACAATTCATGCAGAATGGCAATTCTGTTTCCCAAAATTATTTTTAGAATTTCTTTTTTAATTCCACAGAATTCTGAAAAAAACATTTTTGTGTAAACCACAGAACCAAACTGTATGGCTTTCATAATCCACAGAATATTATACTGCATTTTGAAGAAAATTAATCTGCAGTGATGTAACCTGCTGAATACTATACCCGGCCTGTCCTTATCTTATCAGGGTTGGCAGTATAGCCTAGAGGTTAGAGTAACTATCTGTGAATGATCTTGGTACATCCAGCAGATGGACCTGGGTTTAATTCCCACAGCTTCCACTTGCATACTGTGTGATTCTGAGCAAGTCACTTAACCTCCCTAGCGCTCCTGGGTCACCCCTGAAAGCAGGCACATATGCCTAGTTGTCCTTACCTGGTTAACAAAAGAAAACAATACAATATTGTGCTTTATGTGAACTGTGGATTACTAATCCAGAGTTTTAAAAAATCCACTTTGGGAATTTTAGATTTCCACTTCTGACAGCACTGTGAGCAACAAGGTGGAATTTCCAAAATTCCATGAAATTCCAACAAAGGTAGAAACTGAAAATTCTGCACTTCTCTAATGAGCAGTGAGATATACAACCTTCTCAGTGAGAGGATCTCAGATCTAGAGATCTAGAAGTGGGGAGCCATCTGGAAACAAGTGACCACCAAACAGTGTGGTTCACGATAAACTCAGCTACAGAGTCAAGCCATATAAAAGTGAGGGTACTGGACTTCAGGAAGGCTGACTTTGGCAAGATGGGAGAGTGCCTTAGACAAGCACTAGCAAACAGGCTAGAAGGAGGGGTGGAGCAACAATTGAGAAACATCAAAACTGCCATCACAGAGGCAACAAGCCATTGTGTGAAGCAAATAAACAAAATGAAATAAAAAGCCACTATGGTTCTCCAAAGAGGTGGCAGGTTAGGGAGAAAAATATAGCATTTAGAAAGTATAAGGAAACACAGAAGGAGCAGGACAGAGAACTGTACCTGTTAAGGCAGAAGGAAGCAGCAAGGGAAGTCAGAATAGCAAAGGCCCAAACTGAGGAAAAGATAGCCAACTCGGTTAGGAAGGGGGATAAAACCTTTTATAGGTACATCAGGGAGTATAGAAAGACAAAGGAAGGGATAGTGAAGCTGATTAGAATGGACAGTGGGTGGGCAGAGAGGGACAGTATAAAAAGCAGGGTTACTGAATGAATACTTCTGCTCAGTATTCACAAAAAAGGAAGAGGGGGAGGTACCTAATCCAATTAATAGAAGCGTTCTGGATAGGGGGGTTGATCCCAGTCCTTTCACAGAAGAAAGGGTTCTGAAAGAATTCCTAAAACTGAAGGTGGACAAAGCAATGGGGCTTGATGGGATTCACCCCAGAATTCTAAAAGAATTAAGGGGAGAACCAGTGACACCACTGATTACCCTTTTTAACAAATCCTGGGAGGATAGTGTGGTACCTGAGGACTGGAGGAAGGTAGTTGCGATTCCCCTTCACAAAGGTGGGAGTAAGACAGAGGAAGGAAACTACAGACCTGTCAGTTTGACCTCTGTGGTAGGGAAAGTGATGGAATCACTTCTGAAGGAAAACTGTTGAGTACCTAGAGGCCAGTGGGGCACAGGACCCAAGGCAGCATGGGTTCACAGCAGGAAGGTCATGTCAGATGAATCTAATTGATTTCTTTGAATGGGTGACCAAAGTAGTAGACCAGGGAGGGGCTGTGGACATGGCCTACCTAGACTTTAGCAAGGCATTTGACACAGTCCCACACAAAAGATTAATAAACAAATTAACCAGCCTGGCAGTGGGTCCCAGGGTGGTAGCCTGGGCAAGACATTGGCTGGACAACAGGACACAGAAGGTAATTGTAAACAGAGTCCACTCTGAAGAAAGGGGAGTTACTAGTGGGGTACTGCAGGGTTCAATACTGGGTCCAGTCCTTTTTAATGTCTTTATAAGTGACATTGCAGAGGGACTGGAAGGAAAAGTATGCCTCTTTGCAGATGACACAAAGTTCTGCAACAGGGTTGATACACAAGGAGGTGTGGAAAGGATGAGAAGGGACTTGGCAAGGTTGGAGGAATGGTCAGAAATACGGCAGCTTGGATTCAATGCAAAGAAGTGCAAAATAATGCACCTGAGAAACAAAAACCCAGGGGGAAGATTACACATTGGGGGGGGGAGGTAGTAACAACAACAAAAATGGAAAGACAACTGGGGGTAATCATATCAGATGACCTTAAGGTTGGCAAGCAGTGTGAGAAGGCAGTAGGGAGGGCTGGGGGATACTGGGATGTATAGGGAGAGGCATCACCAGCAGAAAACAGGAACTTATTATCCCTCTGTACAGACAGTTGGTGAGACCCCATCTGGAGTACTATGTCCAGTTCTGGAGACCTCATCTCAGCAAGGACATGAGACAGGATGTAGGCGTGTTCCAGAGGAGGGCAACTAAAATGGTGCAGGGTCTGCAAGAGAAGCCATATGAGAAGAGAGTAAATGAGCTTAATATGTATACCCTTGAGGAAAGGAGAGAGAGAAGGGGGACATGACGGAAACTTTTAAGTACCTCAGTGGAATCAACAAAGTCCAAGAGGGTAGCATCTTTCAGAAAAAGAGATGTGCAAGAACAACGCGACACAATTTGAAGATAGAGGGGGGACGGCTCAGGGGCAATGTGAGGAAGTATTTTTTCACAGAGTGGGTGGTGGACACATGGAACAGCCTTCCTGAGGAGGTTGTGGGGTCTAAAACTGTGGGAGAATTCAAGGATGCATGGGACAGACATAAGGCAATTCTTGTGGGGGGTAGAAAGAAATAGGCTGTTGGATAACTAGGATCTGCAGCTTATCCTATAGGTAGGGAAATGGGCAGACTAGGTGGGCCAAGCAGTCCTTATCTGCCGACAAAGTCTATGTTTCTATGTTTCTCTCCCTGGAGGAGGAGACAGTCCTGTGGGGCACTCAGTCCTCCTTCAATTTGGTTCAGTTTTATTCAGGGAAAAATCCAAAGGGCAAATACTTATCTAGGGTAGAGAGCCAAGAGGACAAATGAAATAGTATTACATCATTACACACATTACAAAATACATACATAATTTTCTATGAAAAGTTATCAAAAACAACATTACACATTATCATACTATATCATAGGTTATGAACTGGCTAGAAAGTATACAGAAAGCTGATTGGCTAAGATATATTTGGAGCCATGATTAAATCTTACAATATAATCATGGCTTCAAAAAACCTCCAGCCACTAGCCTCCTCACACACCTGAAAGTTATCCGATAGCAAGCATATCAGCACTGAAGACACAATTTTAGCAGCAGCAACCAGTGGCAGTAGTGCGAGAGCAGCAACGGGTGAATCACTTATTTTTTCGGTAAAACAAGAAACACAAACCGCTGTCAGTCACGGCACTAAACGTGCCAATTTCACAGAAAACTAAGTATCGCCAAGCACCAACAGTCAACAATATGTTTTCAGCCCTCCAATCAGCAATGGCCAGCCTCATCTTTTGAGACCCCCCCAGGAAGAGTTCATAGCTGCACTTCTTCCACAAACTCCAATTACAACAGTGCCACCTACTGCCCACAGCCCTCCAGGAACTATTTTCTTAAAAGATACTCCTCCAACACCCCAAAAAGTCATTTTCACAATGTTTTAATTTATTTCTTTTTACGGATAAAACTTTTGATCCAATTGATAATAGCAATAATACACTACAGGGTGTGGTATATCATCACATCTTGGGTGCATAAGACACTTGGCCTGCGGCCTTGTGCCTCACAACACACCCAAGGCATGACAATATCCCATGATATACCTCACTCTGTCATGTATTATTGCTTAATTCTCACACATCTCAATACAGAATCTCATTTTAAATCATGAATTGTGCAGTATTCAGAGGGTATCAGTTGTTGCCAAAGGTCAATTCTAGCAATCATAGTACTGCATCGTCATGTCACCCTTTTTCTTGTTGGAACATTCTGCATGCAAATGTAACCAATCTCTCTCTCCTCAGTCAGCTCAAAGCAGGTCACCAGAGGACACTCAAAGTGTTAAGCAAGACCCTGACATCTGTTCTCTAGGGAAAATTGCCTGGAGACAGGCTAGCTGGATGTTCATGCTTGAGTTACCTCACTAGCTAAGAACAGGAACGTGCAGTATTAATATGCATACTTATGTCCCTCACCAAAGACTCTATATAAGGGGAAATCACTTGGGCAGTTTGGATTTTGGGCCAGCCAGGGTTAGAGACTGGGGGGGAGGAGAGGAACTATGTCTGGACATAGGGGCATCCAGTCCCAGGGATGGTGGCAGGGTCCCTGGGATCAGGTTGCACTGCGTTTCTTGTGCATGGTCTCCAGAGAAGAATATCTGGAGGGATGGAAGCCCCAGAGACTTCCCTTGAGAGGAGTGAAGACATCAGCCCTGAAAGGCACAGCTGGGAGAGTGATGGGCCACGCATCAAGGGAGGTTGCCGGAGCCCTTGCAGGTTCACTCCAGGTAGCAATAGAGAAAGACGGAAATGGGAGAAGTCTGTATTTGGAGTAAACTGTAAGTTACTTTGCTAAATAGTAATGCTCATTGTGAAAAGTCCTAGGCAGTTCGTATTGAAACCCCTGGTTGGTAGGTGAATGAATGAATGGGCATCAGGGTGGAAGCAGCCTTGCAAGGGTTGGGCCAGTCAGTCCATGTGCGAGGGGCCATACATGGGAGTTTGTTTTTTAGGCTACTAGGGCCATCAGTGTAGTATCAAAGGGATGCACACACAACTGGACCAACCATGCTTTATGCACTTAGTAGTGTTATCATATGTTGATGCACTTTTCTCTTTTTTTTCCTTACTAGGTGCATTAAGACACATGCCAGCACAGCCTGCTCCCCCCAAGTAAGTGCTTACTTTGCCTGGTGAGTATACCACTGTACAAATGGTCTTGAGAGCACCAGAGCTCCATGGACCCTGCAAGGGAGGTTGATTCATAGGGTTGAGAGATACCCACTATTTAATGAGAGCATGTAATTATGATTCCATAAGTTCAGAGGGTAAATTTGGAAACTTATGTAGTCATGGGGTGTGCAAGAAGACCCCACAAGCAGCTGAGTACCATCTGACAGCACATAGTAGCAGCAGTAGAATTGTATTCACACTAGTGGTGAAGGAAGTGGTGTGCTACACTTACGGCGACATCAACACGGTGAAATACACGCCTGTCAGCAAAACTGACACTTTGCCAACAGGTCACTGTGTTGGTGTGCTCGAGACAGTGGCATGCTGTCTCCCGGTCCTGCATCCACACCTCAAATCAACTCCAACTGGAGTTGAGAATCCTAAAGACAGTGGTGGTGTGGGAGGCAGAACCCCCTGCATGGGGGGGGGGTTCAGGGGGTGAAGCCTCCCGATAAAAAAACAGGACTGGGAGACACACAGGAATCATGTAGACTGCAACTTGCGGTCAACATGATTCCTGTCGGCAAGATGCCAGTCGACATAAAGGATGTCAAACCGGCATGGTATAACAAGTGAGGAAGCTTATGTTTTGGTCATGGCTAAAGAAAGTAGTTTTAATATAGCATGTGCAAGTACCATCGAGAGGTTATGGTCAGGGAAATGTCCAAAGAGCTGTGCACCACCTAGGGAAGTAATTAATAAACATGACCATGCTTGATCCCAGCTCTGGCATGGACAATCTAATTTGTGTGTGGTGTAACGTGTAGACCTGCTCACCCCCACAGCCCTGTACTTTGTGCAGCAGATGGTACACATACATTGATTCGTGATATATTTAGTAGGGTAGGATATAGTGTAGTACTATGTGACATAGTGATAAGACATGCGCATATGATTGTAGCATGAACTGGCCCCCCCCCCCATTTCCTGCTAAACTGGTGTGACCCCCTTGTTCCCCGGTGTTACTAGAATCCCACTTAGAACCAGTGTCAGGCAGGGAAAGGCAGCTTGAGGGATACCAGTTAAATGGGTTTCACACTGTCTCACTCTGTTCTCAGTTGCAGCTGAGCTGGAGTGATGATGTCACCATAGAATTCTAGCAGCAGCATACACCACAATGGAATGCTAGCAGCAGAGGTTAGCTGTAGAATTTTGGAGAATTCAAGTCAGTTCTGTGTGGAGAGAGCAGTCAGAGGAAGAGGTGTGCTGCAGCTGGCAGCCCCTCAGAGCCTAGCTCTGATATAGAGCTACATCAGACAAGTGGGTTGTGTGTTCTCACCCTAGAGAGGAACACAGAAGAGACCAGAAGGAAGTGGTAGAGACTGTTCCTAGTGTTGTTCCAGTGCCCCATCCCCAGAGGGATGGGGGAGGGAATCCAGCATTTCAGGGGCAATCCCCTGGCCCTACCTGGAAAGGGAAAAGCTGCCCGAGAGTGAAGTTTGTACTGAGAGTACCTGAGAATTTGTGTGTTTTGGGAAAGAAGCCCTGAGGCACCTGCATACCATGGTGAGTTCTGCTCTGATAAAGAGACTATGTTCACCGAGACAGATTTTAGTGTAAAAGTGTCTGTCTACCATGGGGTCAAAGGAAAACTTGCCAAGTACAGTACTTTTAATTTGTGTATGGCTTGGAAGCATCTGCAACAGTGAGGATCTAGGATATGGACATAGCCACTTACAGAACTTTTTAAGTCAGGACACTGCTTGTGTACAGTGTAGAATGTTAAATCTGCTAAAACTTTCTAGAGAGCATCTACAACCAGAGATTCTAAGAAAGGTGTTGTATCCAAATGAATGGCTGAGTATCGATTTGGGAGCAAGAGGTGGGAGACCGCCCATCTGAAGTAACCAGGTTTACTTCTCTGGGTTCAGTTTGAGCACCTATGGCTTTCTCCCAGGCACTTGACCAGTGTTTGCAGAAAGCACCCAGACGTTGGATTTTGAAGTTTTTCCCTTTAGAGTTAAAAGTGATCGTGGGTGGTTTAGGGAGCCACCATCAATCTCCATGCCATATGGAAAAGTGTCCTAGTACTGGCCGGGGTGCCATGTCAAGGAATAGAAGAGAAGTGTACCAGTTTGGGCCTTGTGTGACCAGATTCATTCTGAACCTGAGGGTTTCATGTAGTAAAAAGTGTGCTCTGTACCTCTGTAAATCTGCATTACCAGTGAGTGTAGCCCTTTGGGGGTCCATCTTTGCTTTGTTATTCCCTGTGTTCATGTGAATAAAAGCCACACTCTAGAATACCATTTCCTGGTTTGGACATATCAGTTATTGCTTCCAGTATCCAGACTTACTTGGGTGCCCCTGACCAGAAGTACAAACCTAACCATAACAAAAGTGGGAGCAAGGCAGAAGCAGGAAACTACAGACCTGTTAGTTTGACCTCAGTGGTAGGGAAAATTATGGAATAACTTCTGAAAGAAAGAATTGTTGAGTACCTAGAGGCCAGTGGGCACAGGACCCAAAGCAGCATGGATTTACAGCAGGAAGGTCATGTCAGATGAATCTAATAGATATCTTTGACAGGGTGACCAAAGTAATAGACCAGGGAGGGGCTGTGGATATGGCCTACCTAGACTTTAGCAAGGCATTTGACACAGTCCCACACAAAAGATTGATAATCAAGTTAGCCAGCCTGGGAGTGGGTCCCAGGGTGGTAGACTGGGTAGCAAACTGGCTGTACAACAGGACACAGAAGGTAATAGTGGATGGAACACATTCCGAAGAAAGGGGGGTCACTAGTGGAGTACCTCAGGGCTCAGTACTAGGTCCAGTCCTCTTTAACATCTTTATAGGTGACTTTGCAGAGGGTCTGGAGGGAAAGGTATGCCTCTTTGCAGAAGATACAAAGATCTGTAACAGAGTTGATACACAAGGGGTGGGTAGAAAGGATGAGAAGGGACTTAGCAAGGTTGGAGAAATGGTCAGACATATGGCAACTGAGATTCAATGCAAAGAAGTGCAAAGTAATGTACCTGGGAACAAAAACCCAGGAGAAGAGTGCACAATAGCAAGGGAGGTACTAACAACAACAAAAATGGAAAGGGACCTGGGGGTAGTCATATCAGATGATCTAAAGGTTGGTAAGCAATGTGAGAAGTCAGTAAGGAGAGCCAGGGGGATACTGGGTTGCATAGGAAGGGGCATCACAAGTAGAAAAAGGGAAGTGGTTATCCCTCTGTACAGACAGTTGGTGAGACCCCATCTGGAGTACTGTGTGCAGTTTTGGAGACCTCATCTACGTAAGGACATAGACAGGATGGAAGCAGTCCAGAGGAGGGCAACTAAAATGGTGCAGGGTCTGCATCAGAAACCATATGAAGAGAGACTGAGAGAGCTTAATATGTATACCCTTGATGAAAGGAGGGATGGGGGGACATGATAGAAATGTTCAAGTACCTCAAGAGAATCAACAAAGTCCAGGAGGGTAGCATCTTTCAGAAAAAGAGATGTGTAAGAACAAGGGGGCACAATTTAAAGATAGAGGGGGGACGGTTCTGAGGTAATGTGAGGAAATTTTTTTTCACGGAGAGAGTGGTGGACACATGGAACCACCTTCCTGGAGAGGCTGTGGGGTCTAAAACAATGGAGGAGTTCAAACTTGCATGGGACAGACATAAGGCAATTATAGTGGGGGGTGGCAGGAAGTAGGCTGTTGGCTAACTAAAATCTGCAGCTTATCTAGTAGGTAGGGAAATGGGCAGACTGGGTGGGCCAAGTGGTTCTTATCTGATGTCAAAGTCTATGTTTCTATGTTAGCATAGTGCTGACCAACATGATTTCTCCCCTGGTCCAGGGTTGCACTGCCAACACTTGTTAAAGGTGCCCCAGGGTATGGTGATAAGATGCCCCTGATCCCCATTGCCCTTGACTCATTATAATGAGGGGACTGGTGTTGGTGCAGTCCTGGTATTTCATGACTCAACTCAAGGTGGGCTCTCTCCCGAATTAGATGTCATAAAGCCCTAGACACAGGAGAGTGATCTGGTCCTTAAACAAATAGGCCTTGATTTTAGATACCATGATTTCACTCCCTTAGCTGTAGGAGGTTTGGCATTCCTTGTTTGTAGTTCAATGGGCAAAGAGTTTTAAGGGTGTGAACCTATATAACTACAGAAATATGTAGCTCTTTGTATTTTTACATTATTTTACAACAAATTCAATGCTTTTTGAACTTTTTAAGTCTAGTTGAGGTTCCCTAATAGCTAATCTGTCCAATAAATATTCTGGGGAAGTTCCCGTCACACATTTCATTGCAAACAAGATTTTATGCAACATCCTGAAGTCAGGGAGTTAGACCCAACCTAACTGCTTATACATTCAACAATGATGGAAATCCTTTGGACACTTCAGTATTGGTCTTGCTAATCTATTTTAGAAAATGTCAATGTAAATGTCAGTTGCCTGATTGGCTGGCAGCATTCTATTGCCATGCATCTATTCCTCGATAGAGTACTGTAATAGAGCCCTGTGAAAAACAAGTACCAGCTGTAAGCCTCAATATCAAACTGGTAACCTTGTACCAGTTAGAATTTTAAAACTCAGTAGCCGCCATTTTTTTGTTTCTGCTAAGCGAGAGGAAAAATGAATTCAGCCTCACCACATATACTCACACACATGCAAACCCTGCCCACAACTCTACTGCCATTGTTCCCTTTTAAAAATGTAACCCCAACCCTGGTTTCAGAAAATGAATGTGAGACCATTTATTTTTTTTTTTTTGCATTATTTCTTTATATCTCCTCCATGCCCGCTGTCGTCCTCTCTTTTGGGCGGCCAAGTCCTACCACTACCTCCTCAGACTGATCCACCAGCCAGCTGCTACAATGCCCGGTTGTACCAGATGTATCCCTTCATCAGGGGGCTCTCCCATATCCCACCTGGGCTATTGGGAGGAGAGACTGGAGCGCATGGAGCGCTCCCTTGCATCATCGTCGGGACCCCGAAATGTGGCCTGGAGGTTTCTCGGCTGAGAGACACAGGGAGGCGGGTCACCATTATCCGGACAGCATGCGTGCATTTTCACGCTTTTCTGGTCCCCTCTTGTATGCCGCTACTTGTAGCACCCCCTGGTCTCCACTGAGGGACACTCACAGAGTGGGGTTTCACCCAACCACCCCAGAAGAGGAGAGGAGAGCAGTCTTCTAGATGTTCAATCCTCTCCTTCCCTTGCCAGCCCCCGGCGACCTGAGTCCATTCCTGTACCTGCATCGCCAGCGTGATGTGAGGTAAGGCACCAGCGCCTCAGCCCTCTGAGCCACCAGGCCGGCGAGACCATTTAAAAAAAAGTCAAGGCACAAGCGGTGCTTCCTCCCAGCGCTAGTCTAGCATGGCTAGCGCTGTTGCCCCCTTCAGCCAGACCGTTTTCCCTCCAAAGAAACAAACAAAAAAAAAAAACCGTAGAAACAACACAAATCTTTGTTTCCTGAACTGCCTAGTAGATTCCTGATTGTGCTCCATCTCAAGTGATGGCACGCTTTTAAACTTATGCTGGGGAATCGTGACGCATTTCAAAAGCTGATCGTAAATTTTAAGTTACCTCGGTTTACATGCAACTCAGCACTACAGTACAGTCCCCTGTTCTGGCTCATTGCTGATAAAAAAACAACTAAAATAAATGGTTATCCACTGTTTTTTGTGTGTGTGTGTGTGTGTGTGTGTGGTGGGGGAGATAAAGTAGCACGCAACCATAAGTTGGAGGAGATCCTCTTCAGAAATAAATTATTAACAGCAGCGCCCTCCATTGGGGATTATTCCAGTGCAGGGACTACTTTACCTAAAAATTTTATTTTAATTGTTTTTACTTATTTTTTATGTACATATTGTTATTTTTATAATTTTTTTTCAAAAATGTCACCTATGGACCATTTTCTAAGTGCAGTAATACTCTCCAGCATGGGTGCTATTGGGCAATACCAGATCTTCCAGGGGCTATAAGGCCCTCCGCCAGCACAGTCAGGCTTTAGTACGCCCTTAGGCAGTCCTGTATTGCGCAATACTGCCCACCCTGTTGGCTATTACTGCTTACATGTAACACCTCCAATTTGCACAATTTTTCAGTATTACAATAAACATACTGTATATGATAGCCATGCAGTCTAGAATTGGCAAGACCTGAGTCTACACAATTTTTAACTGGATCCGGTCCCAAACAGTCTCAATGTCTATGAAAGTGTCTCATGTTCATACCCAGTTCTTTGCTAATTTCTCAATATGTATGTTCCTTGACTCTTTGGGCTTCATCCAGTAGCCAAGGTACTTGTATTCCTAAACATGCTTGATTTGTTGACCTTCCATTGTACGCAAGGCCAGTTAAAGAGTAGGTACCCACTGTCATGTACCCAGCTCCCCTCAAACATTTATAATAGTGGATCTGCTCCACTGTTGAGGGGTATTAAATATTCTATGCACTTGCCTCCAGTTAAGAAGTTATAGCACACCAAATTTGCACCTCCATAAAAACAGAGCCATGTCTGACATGTCCCAGTCCTCATTTGTGACGTCAGAAAATGAATATTGAGGGTGCATTTCATTAATCTGTATCTAGGAGCTATACATGTGGCTTTTAGTACTATTTAGAGATACCATGAAGAAAAATCAAAGCAGCTGCTGGAGTAACAGTCCCTGTTTACTGGAGTGGTCACTTGTATTTTTCCAAGTGGCAACTCTAAATAGTACTAAAAGTCATTGAAAAATGATGCCAATACAGGTCAATGGAACACACACAGCCTTCATTTCCTGACATCACAAAAGGGGGCTGGGGTACCTGCCTTGGGGCATGTCAGATATGGGTCTGTTTTTATGGGGGTGCAAATTCAGGGTGCTATATCTTTTTAACCAGAGGAAAGCGCATGGTATTTCTAATACCCCTCAGCAGTGGAGCAGGTCCACTATTATATATGTTTGACGGGGGCTGGGTACCTGAAAGTGGGTACCCACTCTTTAAGGGTAGGAAGAACTTTTTTAATTTGAAGTGGAAACCAAAAAGCATGGTATTTGTCTTGCTTGCATTAACCTCAGTTTTGATTTCTAACCCATGGCTGATTCCAGACAACTCAAGCTTGCTTTCAAGTTTGGGCTACTTGTGTTGCACTGCTAAAAAACTTCTCAGATAAATAAATGATGTCAGGCTGACTGGCATGCAGTTGTCAGGAGCTCATCTTGCTCGCTTCTTTAGGATGGGACGACAATGGCTACTTTCAGGTCCTCCTGTACCAGACCAGTATGGACAGACTTCTGAAAGATTACTTCAAGCAGCCCCACTAATGGTTCTGAGAGCTCCACAATAATCTTCAGGTGGATAATGTCTGCATTTTGGGATTTAGCTGGCTTGACATTTGCCAGATGGTCAGCTACCATGGTGAGTATGATGTCCACAGGTTGCATCAGGGCTACCCCATGACTCCTCCCAATTTATTTCTTCCTCTATTCTCCAGTTTTCAGGAGAGCAAGCTCTCCTTTACTTTTGTAACCATTCCCCTGGGTACTGGATACTTACGGGCCCCACCTCACAAGGTCAGGAACTGGAGTTGAATCGGGAAGACAGCAGTCACTCGTGGGGTAATACAGGGTTCAGTTCTGAGACCAGTCCTTTTCAATATGTTCATCACTGACATAGGAGGTGGAATTCAAGGCAGGATGTGTCTCTTCACAGATGACTCTAAGTTCTGTAGTAAGGCAGACAGCAATGTAACACATGGTGAACTTAGCACAACTCAACTGTGTTTCCATCTCATAATTTTGATTATATCAGTAACCTCACAAGCTTTGTACTTGAGGTCCTTATGATGTCACCAGAACCCTTTGATGGAAACCCAGCCTTGCTGTGCATATTTGCCCATGCAGTATTCTCTGAATTGCTCTGTTAACAAAATCTTCTTCCTTAGCCCCACACAGAAGCAAATGTTAAATGTCACTGGATAGCTTGGATCCCAGTACCTGAAACCTTTTCTTTGTTTCCTTTGCCCTTTCAGTAGTTGTGGCAGGTACATGCAGCTGTCAGCACCAGCTACAGTGTGTGGTTCAAGAGCGTTCATGAAAGAAGGTAAATGATCCGACACCAGAGACAGAACATCTAAGTGTAGTGAAATCAGAACAAGGGAACTTTGCCCCTCCACCTAGCAATCTGCCAAGTACAAAACTCACTGGTGCCAATCAAAATTAATGAAACAAACATGGAATATGAGAAACATAATTATACTTCTCACTGTATAGCAAAGACTCTGTTCTTAAAAGTATGCCACACCCAGAAGTTTCTTTTGACAGGCAACTGCAATGGTATTCACCGTACTCAGTGGCTTTATGGTTAGGAATGGATTGCTTCTGTGTGGTCATTTTTCTCCAGTATCTGCACAAAAGCTGATACCTGTAGCTACCATTAGACAGGTCAATGAAGTGACTTTACTCTTGCATTTCTAGAAAGCTAAATGAGGTTATCTTTCTTTCAGAAAAAAAAAGATCACACACATACACCCACACTCTCTCACATACACTCTCTCTCTCTCTCTCTCTCTCTCTCCTCTCTCTCTCTCTCTCTCTCTCTCTCTTTCTCTCAGAAGCATATCAAAAGTGGGTGATTCACTGCCCAGATAGTAAACAAAACTTGCAACACATCAGCCCAGGTCGCAGGGAAAACAGCTGACTTTTTTAACATATTTTATTGAGCAAGGTAGTAAATTGTATAAGAGGTACTATACATGCAAAGAACAAGCAAAGTGTTGTGAGCATACAACTGAGATGTAAGCATAACACAGAGTGGACAGTGAGTCATCAGCCCATGGTACAAACTTCAAGAAAAATGTAAAGGATAGAGGAGTGCAGGTATTAAATGGACTTTCAATTCAGTCTGCAGTATTACGAAACCCGTAGACACAGCTTGATTATTATGTCTAAAGAATGTTAGCAACATTCTTACAGAGTCATTTGTTACTACCTTTACACAGGGTGTTACCCAAGACAATTCCTAAAACACTGGTGTATGTGACACCAATATATCTATGCAACAGCTACTTACATAGGTTTTGACCTCAGTGTTTTGGCTATACACCTGAATTAATGGCTGTTATTAGCTTGGGCCCAATGTTTTTTGAAATCGCTGTTTGTATCTATTGGCAAAAAGCTGTGCCCTCTCTCTCTCTTTGAACTGCCCACATTCTGGGCCCACTGTGCCACTGTGGGCAGTGTCAGAGATCAATTGTTGGGTAATGTTTCTTCAGCAATTTATCAGTGCAGTGGACCAGAGCTGGGATATGTATCCCAACTGGTAGTGTGCTGGTTCAGCTCTCAACAATAGCTTGAGAAGAGATTTTGATAGCTTAAACCATTAACTGCACACCAAAAGTGAGAGACCTTAGGGCATGAGAGGGTCATATGTAAGAAAATGTCTTCCTTCTTCCAGCATTTGGGGCATATAGGGGACCTGTCAGGATGCCTACAATGTCTCCTGGCAGGGGTGATATAAGCTTGGTATAGATTATTTAGTTGTATCTGTCTTAATTTATTGCTTCTAGTGCAGATACTGTAATCAAATAAGTCTCAGCTCTCTTCCAGATTTCCATGGTGATAGGGACACAGGTCCTCTGCCCAGCATTTACAAATATTGCTTGTGGGTATGGTGCCATCCTTCCTGAGCAGGGCATAGTAGACTGAAAGGGGTTGTGCAGAGACTGCAGCAAGTATAACTCTTCCTCAAAGGGGATGCCAGGGATATGATGGTTGGAGATCTTCATTCCATGGGGCCTTCTGTGAGAATGTGTCTGACTCTTAGGTAGGCAAAGAGGCCACCAGTCTGGAGCCAAACCCTCTTCAGATACTTTTGAAGTAACAGAGGTGACCCCCCTCGAGCAACTGATTCAAGTATGATAGGCCTAGCTTCTTGCATTTAAGAAGAATCTGGTGCAAAAAGTACATTGTATTGTGGTTTACCCTGTAGGTCAATCTAAATGAATATGTTCCCCAAGATACCCTATATCCATAGTAGTTGTTTGTGCGCAGAGATCCAGATCACAACTAAAGTTCTAGTGAATGGGTTTGAGAGTTGTAGAGTTTTCATTTGCTGCAGAGTAGCTGATAGCAGACCCCTCTTCAGATCAGTTTTTATGTCTTACACTTCCATGTCCAGCCATGTCAGACTGCATGGGATCTCCCCAGTGGCATGATAGCTCAGTTGCGTAACCTAATGGTACTTTGGAAGTTGGGCAGTGCACACCCTCCACCCTGAGCTGGGAGCTGCAGGATATCTCTCTTTATCCTAGTCGGCATACCACACTATACGAATCTGTGCACTAAAGCGATCACAAGGGAAAAGAACCTTTGTGGATGGTGGTAGCATGATAGGGAGTGACTGAGGCATCTCTCACACAGCTAACAAGAGGGGGTGGAATTCAGTTTGTACAGTTATGAAAGCCTTGAAGGAATTTTCACTCCTAGGTACGTTAGAGCCTCTAAATCATGAAACCTCATCGAGTTCTTAATTACGTAACATTCCCTCTATGCAGCCTACCTATTGGAAGAATTTCACTCTTCAACCAGTTTATCTTATGTCCTGATGGGCTAATATGTTCAATAAAGGAGGAGTGCAGGTTTGGAAGGCCTTCCTCAGAACATTACAGGAATAGCAGCAAATCGTCTGCAAAGAGAGCTACTTAACAACTGACTTTATTGAACATACTCAAATTACTTGGCTTTTTTATAATCCTCAGTAATCCACAGATCTTCAAGAGGGTAGCACTTAAATTGGGCAATTCAACTTGAGCCAAGGCATTTGAGTGAAGGAATATGAGTGAAAGCAAAATGAGTGACAGTCATATTACAGCGACTCCACAAGTACAGCGAACCTGGGAGTCAATGTGCATTGTGGAGTTAGAATCCTAGAGATGGGGGGAGGGGTTCAGCAAAACATGGAGAAGTGTGCATGTATCTTGCTGTAAATATTTAGCTGAAATATGCTTCACTCGCCTGTAGCATTGCTCAAATTGCAGTGGCTATAAAATATTTGCTCAAAACGTAATCACTCAAATAGATTCGCTCAAATTATATGACACCCTTCAAGAGTAATTCAAGGTTTGTTAACAGAAATATGTTCATGACTCATGAGTATCAACATGGAATGCATTCACACAGTCAGGATGTACAACTTTCAGAGAGTTTTAAGAAGTACAAGGAAGCCCAGCAGCACACTGTAGGATAACAAGTAGGTAGGTAGTAGAGCTGTCCAGAATTCTCAAATTCTGCTTTCCATGGACTTTTGGAAATTCCATCAGATTCCACAAAATTGCAAAATTCTGAAGGCAGACTTAACTTAAGAATGGTATTCTGAAGTTTATATAAACAGTGGATTAATTTACCACAATATTCTGAGGATTACATGATCCATATTTTACATAGAAATGCTTATCTGAATTCCATGAAATTAGAAAGAAATTACAAGTATTTTGGAAGTGTAATTACAAGGAAGCCCAGATAACTTATACAATGCAGCCATTCCTCATGAATTCTGCCTACAGAATTCTACACTCCATGCAGCTCTGGTAGTAGGTATAAATATTATTAAGCACTCATTTTAAGACATTTGCAATCTGTTCCAGTACGTATGTTTAAAATACTTTCATAAAATTCTCATTTCTGGCTCACATTCAATTAAAAGGTATTATTTTGCTACAATCAATACATTTAAAATAAAATGTTACATAATTAACATGCCTTAGACGGGTCCAAAATCCTAGCAGTTCACACCTGCTAGTACCTAGGAGTATGGCTAGACCCCAAACTGGAATTATCGATACACCTTGACTCCATTCATACCAAGCTCTTCCCAAAACTAGACATGTTGTATAGGCACAAGAACTGTCTCTCCTTACCCATCAGGAAAGAAATATTATCTAAGTTAATCCTCCCCTCCTTCAACTACACCAATGTGGTCTACAGTTCAGAGCCTCTATCTTCCCTTGTCAAACTTAACCCACTGTTACATGCCTTCTGCTGCTTTGCCACTAATCTCCCTTATCGTAGGCATTGCTGCCTCCTTTACCATACCTTCTCCCACCCTCCTCTAGCAAATCGCTGGCTTGCTCACTGTGTAGCCTTCATTGCCAAGTTATGGTTCAATACTCTCCCTTCCTACCTATCCTCCCTCTTAGCCTCAGCCCCCTGCCTATGCATTGCATTCCCATGACTAAGACTCTTTCTCACTAGCAACTCTGCACTTCCTCGCTTAGGAACAAGCCTTTACCTCACTGGATCCATGCCCTGTGGATTTCATTACCTCCCTTCCACAGTTTTCCAACTGTGGTGTCCATCAAAACTACGTCAGGCATCTCACCCTTCCTCCCCATCTTTGCCACCCCACTTAACCCCTTGTCCCTTTGCTTCCTCCCTATTCCTCCCTTCACCCCTACTCATCTATCACCCCCACCAACATACAGTGGTATATAATTATTTTAGCTGTGAACTAACCTCATGTAACTGCCTCCAACCATGTTCTGTATATTACTGTTCACACTCATGCACCATTGTTTTGCTATTTTATTATTGCCCTGCAATCTGTACCTGTACCCATTTCAAACTGTTGCATATCACAAGTCCTCTGATTACTGTACATATTCACACATCATTGCATCACTATTGTTTTTCCTTGTGATCTTCACCAGTACCAGTTTCAAACTTGTCATTTACAGTACTCTAGCAGCCTGTACCAATTTTAAATATCATGCACTATTTTTGTATTAGCTGTATTCTGTACCAGTTTTAACTGTTGTGTACTTTCTTGTGTCAACTGTAAAGTGTACCCTTGCCCATACCCCTGGTCACACCTGGAATCGAGCCATGGCTCAGTGTGTCTTTCCCGGGTATCAACTTTTTTTTTTTTTGGTTATTTATTTATCCTCCTGTGTCCACCTCACTGCACCCCAGCTGTTCTCTCGCATCCTGTCTACTGGGATGCCACCATCCGTCTCGCCCAGGACAGCTGGCACCCCATAGCCCCTGCAGCATACCCCCCACAGTGGTGTGGCAGGGATCCCCCTAACTCCCCACCCAGAATGGATCCAGTTCGGGTGCCAGTGTCCCAATGAATACTAGTGGATGGCCATCAAGCTGCAGGAGGTGCCACTTTTTCCCCTGTTCCGAGATTCCCCCTGAGTCAGTGGGTGTGCAATGACACCAGTGGTCATGAGCTTGCATATGTCCGCACATGCCCCCATCCAGGTGTCTGCCCCTGACTCTTCCCCAGAGTACAACATGCATCCAGTATGGTGTCGTCTCTGCCCCCCCATCACGCCAGGAGGCAGTCGGCACCAGGCATCATGGGACCCCCTCCCCAGAGGGGGAGAGCAGTCCTTCAGATGCTCAATCCCTCTCCTCCCCTGCCAGCCCCTGGTGATCCATGCTCACTCCTGGACCTAAGTTGTTAGCATGGTGCGAGGTGCTGCGACCAGCGCCTCTGCCTAAGCACCACTGGGCCAGCTCGGTTATCTTTTTTTTTTAAGTTATTTAACCAGGAGTAACACACTAAGCTGAAAGCTTTTTTACAGGAGCGACCTGGGAGCACAAGGAAGTTAAGTGACTTGCTCAGGGTCAAACAGTATGCAAGTGGAAGCTGTGGGATTCAAACGCAGTTCTGGTCTGCTGGATGTCACCAGATTTGCAGCTCAGAGCCTTAAACCACTGCTCTATACTGCCTCATCTTTTAAATAAATAAATAAATTAATAATCATGTTTAAAATGTCTCACTTTGTTAAAATATGATATACCTTGGATTTTATATATATCTTGTCCTCTTTTCTCATGCTTCTTTGGTTATTATCTTCCTTTTCAAGTTTGCTGCGCTTGCGCACTGCAAATTTATTGTTATGAGTGGCCATTGCAAAAACATGAAAAGAAAAAGGTGCCGAACAGCTGATTGCTTTTTGGTCATGAAAGAAATATGTGTGGATTGTAGCAGATTGTGCAAATGTGTAGTACCACCACTCCGTCTGCTCATGTGTAGAAATGAACAGCGCAGGGACGCACTGCATAGAGTTTAATAGGGGCACTTTTTAAAAGCTTGTTTGTTCAGTGTGCCTTTCCTGGTGAACCATTTCAGTAAATAAATAAATGAGTCTTGGCACAGCTTTCTACATTGGCAGCTCCTGCAGTCCACCACACACTCCCTTGAAAGCCAACATCGGAGTGCCCAATCCCCATGTTGGCATGTATCCTTCCTACCCCCCCCATTGTGGCACACTGGGAGCCCACCCCAGTTTGCCAAAATAATTTTTTATGTTTCCAACACCAGGATGCCCACTCCTGATGTCAGATGTGCCCCCTCCCATCAACCCGTCTATATTATTTGCCGACATTGGGGGTGCCCAATCCCCTTGTCAGCATGTATCCCCTGTTCCACTTAACTGTGGCACACTGGAAGCCCACCCTAGTGTGTCAAAATAATTGTTATTAATTTATGTTTTTCCAACACTGGGAAGCCTACTCCCAGTGTCAGATGACCCACTCCACCCACCCGAATATTTCAGGTGCCAACATAGGGGTGCCCAGTTCCTGTGTTGGTATGCCCCCCCCCACACACACACACACACACTATTGGAGCACACTGGGAACCCACCCAAGTGTGCCTAAACGTACTTAGTTTTGATAACCTGTAAAATAAAGAAAACTGTCCCCTGAGGTCTTTTTTTTCCCCCTGTGAAAAAGAAAACGGTCCCTCATCATTTCCCCATTCTCCCATCCCCAACCTCCGTCTGTGGACCCATCTTCCTGCACCCCCCACCCTATACTTACCTCTGGAGCTCGGGAGTGGCAGTCTTCTGTGGACCGGGACAGATCTACAATCTGCAAAGCCAACCGGCAAACTGAAGAAATGACGGGAAGCAGTATAATGGGAGTCAATGGAGGGGAGTCCACTTAGGTTGATATGTCAGCCACTTTTAGGAATTTTGGCCCCAGATTTTCAATATGGGGTTCTTGGGACGCCACCTCATGAACACTGTCACTGTCATTTGGTTACCCAGTCCCGAAAGGTGATTTCAGGGTTGCTGTGTGAAATCGTTTTTAGGACACATTAACAAAATGACAGTGCCACTGTTTATGAGGTGGTGTCCCAAAAACCCATGTTGCAAATCTGGTGAAAAAATTCCAAAAAATTACTGCGTTACAAGCGTGCATTGCATCGTTTCTACGCATGCTCATAACTTCACCAGTTTTTAATAGTTTCACTCCAGATTTTAAACAATGCCATTTTTTTATACCTCTTTATGAACAGTTCAGCTGTCATTTTTCACATCCTGCCCAAAATGTGTTTTCACACCTGTGGCACAGAATGGCATGGTCGCTGTGGGAAATCAACTTTCGGGACAGATTAACAAAATCACAGTGGCACTGTTCATGAGGGGAGGTCCCAAAATGCCAATGCTAAAATCCTGGTGAATAAATCTAAAAAAATGATTGATTTACGGGCGTGTGTTGCACAGTTTCTACGCACACTCGTAACTTCACCTATTTTGTATATTTTCACTCCAGATTTCCAACATTGTCATTTTTCGCATCCTACCTGAAATGTGTTTTCACACCTGTGGCACTGAATGGCATGGTCATTGTGTGAAATCACCTTTCAGAATTGAGTAACAAAATGATAATGCCACTGTTCATGAGGTGGGGTCCCAAAAAACCCATGGTGACAAAAATAGCATGGCCTCCATTTGTTTTTGCTGAAGTGCAAGCCTTGTGGAACTGATTTGACTGCTGGTGTTAGTGTTCCCTTGTTTGCGCCCCTCTTATTCACTTGAGCACAGTGCATGGTTTGGGGAAGTCCAAAATAGTGCATGGCTTCTCTCACAAACCTTATGAGGAAAAACTCAGGGAATACAAAATTTACTCTCTAGATGAAAGGGGGGAAAGGGGGACATGATGGAAATGTTGAAATACCTCAATGGTATTAATAAGGTAGAGGAGAGTAGTATCTTCCATAGAAAGAGACATTCAAGGACAAGGGGTCATGCTATGAAGTTGGTGGGGGAGGTTCAGAGGGGATGTGAGGAAATATTTCTTCACTGAAAGGGTAGTGTACATCCAAAACAGTAGCACATCAATTGAGCGCAAGCAATTCAGTGTGAGCTAATGAGCATGAGCAAAAGAGTGCATACCTTAACAGTACATAGCACATCACAGCGCGGTACAATTTCAGCACAAAATGACGCTACAACGTGACAGTGAATGGGTGCATGTTGTGTTGGTGAATCACAGCGAATGGTATTGTAGTTAGTTGTGTGGTTTAATGTCTGATACATCCAATGGGCACATCATTAACTAATGCAGATGTATCCCTTCTCCTTCAGTTCAGTTAAAAGTTAAAGGTTAAAGCTTTATTAGTTTTATTTATTTATAATTACACTTGAAGTTGAAAGCAGTGTGTAATTCCATGTAGGTAGCTATTGCTGTCAGCCATTCCATATCCCTGAACTACGGCGGTGATTCGCTTGGATGTATCTCTGTATTTTTTTCTTTGTGCCGGTGGTGCAATGCCAGAGAGGTACTGTTTAACTTTAAGTTCACTCATACATTGTTCTGTTTGAATTGCATGAATGAATTTTCAAATAATGGGATGTGTGGCACTTAACAGGTGATAGAAACTTCGGTGCCATCCCTCAACTGAATTTATCATTCTAGGGATTCCATCCATGACTGCATTGTAACAGTTCCAAAAAGTCGGAGGGAACAGTGGTTTCCATTTTCCTCTTCTCCCAGTTGGCTGTCCCAAATATGTCTCTTCAAAATAGTCGAGCAAAGGTGCCTGAAGCTCGTCATGCTTTTTAAAAATTCAGCTGTCCTTAGATTATCAAATGCAGGTAGCACATCATCAGCCGGGACATACGCTAAAGCAGGTATCATTCTTACATTAAGAGCAAACTCTTCATCTCCAGTGTACAATTTGTGTACATCTGGCAGATCTTGAATTTTTTGCCAAATAGCTTGGCAGAGGTGGAAGAAGCAACCTCATGTTTCTGCATCAGGAAATTCAGTGCAGAATGCTTTTGTAGCAGCCAATTTGAAGTCTGTCATCACAGACTGTGGATTAAGGTTGCTGCATAATCCTTTTAAAGCAGTCAGCACTCAAACATAACTGGCATTAGATCTGCTGCACATCAATATAAATACACTTGGCATCACAGCAGAGTACTACACACCATGAATTGTGTACAGTTGGGAGAACAGTGGGGGATTAGATTTAAATGTCCCATCAGCAAACCAGTGTTTGCTTTCTTTCATATATTGAAGGTTTCTTCTGGTAGAAAATATTAAGAAACACTCAGTGTCCTCATCGTCATTATCAAATAGAAGAATGTCCTCTCCGCATTCAGTAATACTGTATTTATGGGGTATTTTTAGGTGTGCAACTGAGGCAGGCTGCACTGGTGACACTGATATGATCTGCCTTGCATGCTGAGTGGTGCGTTTTAAACAAGAGAAAGAAGGAAGTTTTCTCACAGTGGCAGGGTCCAGCTGGCTTGTAGCCCCAACCACAATTTGTTGAGTTGCCTCCTGAGATGACTTACTTTTAATTTCCTGGACCACCTTACACACAGCTACTGCACCAGTGTCTGGCACATGACTGCTCAGACAGAAATTTGCAAATTAAATCATTCTCTGTGTGCACTCTAGCGAGACATTGTGTACTATCATAGAGGCAGCACTTCCAGTATGTTTTTCGTCCCATAGGTGCGTTCCTTACGGTACAGAAATCCTTCCTGTGAGAAGAGTTGCTGTCCACGCTGACTGCTTACATACTCTAGTGGCATCCTGACTCCTCCTCAGCTATCAGCAATCCTGCACTGAAAGAAAACAGCACAATTAAATAGGTGAAGTTTGATTGGTAGCCACTTGGCTACCACATGCGCACAGTTGCACTGTGATTAATTTACAGTGTGTGTATTTGACTTGTGTTATAAATCTTGCAACTACATTGCATGGAACCGTCATATTCATAGGTATGAACATAATTGAACCCCAAAAAGGTTAGGCTCTATGATGCTGGTTTGACAACACTTTTGTCAACTGGCATCATAGCGACAGGATTTATGTCGACTGCAAGTTGCAGTCAACATAAATCCTGATTGTCTCCTGGTCTGTTTTTTCTATCGAGGGGTTTCTCCATCAGAGTTGATTCGGGGAGGGGGTGCAGGACCAGGAGACAGTGTGCCCTTGTCTCAGGTGTATCACACAGTGACCTGTCAGCAATTTTGTTGACAGGGATGTAGGTCGCTGTGTTGATGTCACTGACCATGGCACATACCAAGAGGTTCAATTGGAGATAATGTTTCCTCTTCTCTCAGGAACCTCTTCTATCTCTGAAACTACCCTACTTTTCTTGTCCTACTTCTTATTATCCAGTTGTCTGTCACTATTCCTCAAAATGTGGGACATGTTGACAAACTCTGGAGACAGATCCCTGCAAAAATGAGTTCTCTCATGTTCATATGTGTTGTGGGCTGAGCAAAACGGATCAGTATGGAATTCTGCTTGCAATTACTTCTCAATTAATAATGTGTAACAGAACTATTTTTCTTTTGAGACACAGGTTTTGGAGCAGTAAAAATAGGTCCCACCCTAATATGTGGAACAGTGGAGAGGTAGATCTTTCTCTAGAAATAAAAAAAGTTCATACTCAGACATGCTTTTTTCATTAGCTGCCCCCAATTATCCACTTAAAGGAGTACCACACCCTCTTATCTTGTAGATGCTGTTTTCTTGTCAACAGACAAATTTCATGTAGCTGTTAGATATATATGTGATTGCTTTTGATTATTTTGACTGTTCATAACAGTCTTTGTAACTATCATGGGGATCCCCATTTGCATGTTGTTGAAATCTCATTGTGCATGACAGCTGCATTAGCATGTGAGAATGTGATGTGTCAGTACCCTTTAGACTCCACAGCATACCCATCTGCTTGCTTAGAAATCAACAAAATAAGTTGCAGCAAGGTATGAAATACCACGGTTATCTTCAATTAGCTTTGCAAACTATCTTAGATGTAATTTTTTTTTAAGCTGCAGTCAATCTGTGTGTTTCCAGAGTGTTTTTTTTTTCAGGTTGTATGTACTTTCAGCATGGAGATACAAATGGGTGCTGTGGCATCATGTTCTCGTTTGCTAATCCCCTCTCAGGAGCAATGAGATTTCTACAACCAGAAAATGAAGACCTCCAGGCTAGTAGTTACAGGGGCTGGTATGAACAGTGAAAATAATGTAAAGCAAACGTGTATATATATATATATATATATATATATATATATTCCCAACAGCTACACAAAAAGAGATGTAGGTTGACAAGGAAGCAAATATCATTTACAAGACATGAGGGTATAGTACTCCCTTAAGGGCTGACTGCAAATCTGCAGATCTCCCTGCAAGGTAGTCTTAAAGGGTACCAGGAAAAAAAAGCTCTGGAAAAATGATCTCCAGAAAAAAAAAGTCATCAGAAAAAATGGCACATGGAAAATATGGCAGATGGAATGAACAGCACAGGGGAAACAAGCATTTGTCAATGCCAAATGTTTGCTTGCTGGCATTGGCAGTGGTAGTGTAGAAGTTACAGAGCTGCGTAATAGGAACGGCAGTGAACTATTGAACTGAAGCCAACCCCACCACCACCCTGCAGAGAGTGACAGGCATTGGTGTGTGCGTCTGGGTCGTCAGGCATAACGGCCACGCCATTTCACCACACCCCACCCTGCAGAGACTGACAAGTGTCACGGTGTTCCTTGTGGTCTTTGGCCATTATGCGCACTCATTTCATTAGGAAATATGATGAGATGGGTGCGTATAGGAGAATGGGGTGAAGTTTGGAGTCAAGAGTCCAAGGTATACCTCAATGCCTCTCACTGACTGCAGGGTGTGGAATGGTATGAGCATCACAGGCAAGAATCCCAAGTCACGCCCCTGATGCCTGTCATTCTCTATAGGGTTGGGCGTTATAGTTGAAAACCCTAATACCTCAGCCATTCGCTGGTATTTTCACTCCAAATTTTCAACATGTTTGTTTTGTGACCCCACCTCATGAACAGGGGAATATCAGTTTGTTAGCGAAAGCTGCTTATGCACAGTGACTACGGCATTTAGCACCACAGGTGCAAAACATTCGAACAGGATGTAAAAAATGACAGCTGTACTCTTACATGGGGAGGTGTAAAAAATGGCTGTGTTGCAAATCTGTAGTAAAAATATTAAAAAAAATGGTGAAGTCACGAGCGTACATAGAAACTGTGCAACGCACACCCGTAATATAATTAGGTTGGGGATTTCTAACAGCAGATTGTCAACTCAGGCATTTTTGTGACTCCGATCATGAACAGTGTCACTGTGATTTTCTTTATCTGTGGCGAACAATGATTTCCCACAGCGACCACGCATCTCTGCACTGAAAGTGTGAAAATACACTTCAGCCATGTTGTGAAAAATGACAGCTGTACTGTTCATAAGGAAGTGTGGAAAAATGTCACTGGTGAAAATCTGGACTGAAAATATTACAAAGTCGTGAACTAATGAGGGTGCGTGGAAACTGTGCAATGCTCACTCGTAACACAGTCATTTTATATACTTTTGTCACCAAATTTTCAACATAGCTATTTTAAGACCTCTGCTCATGAACAGTGTCACTGTGATTTTCTTAATTTGTCCTGTACATTGATTTCACACACCGACTGCGCCATTGTGCGCTACATGGGTGGAAACATGTTTTGGGTGAGATGTGAAAAATGACAGCTGTACTACTCATAAGAAGGTGTGGTAAAATGGCAATGTTGAAAATCTGGAGTGAAAATATTGAAAATTTGCGAACTAACGAGCGTGCGTAGGAACTGTACAACGCACGCTTGTAAAACAGTTATTTTTTTGAATTTTTTCACCAAATTTTCAGCATAGTCATTTTAAGACCTTGCTCATGAACAGTGTCACTGTGATTTTCTTAATTTATCCCATACATTGATTTCGCACACCGACTGCGCCATTGTGCACTACATGGGCGGAAGCACATTTTGGGTGAGATGTGAAAAATGACAGCTGCACTGCTCATAAGACGGTGTGGCAAAATGGCAATGTTGGAAATCTGGAGTCAAAATATTGAAAATTCATGAACTTACGAGCGTGCATAGGAACTGTACAATGCATGCTCGTAAAACAGTCTTATTTTGAATTTTTCGCAAATTTTCAACATAGCCATTTTAACACCTCACCTCATTAAAAGTGTCACTGTGATTTTCTTAATTGGTCCGTACATTGATCTAGCACCGACTGCGCCATTGTCGCTCCTTAAGCGAAACACGTTTTGGGTGAGATGTGAAAATGGCAGCTGTACTACTCATAAGAAGGTGTGGTAAAATGGCAAAGTTGAAAATCTGGAGTGAAAATATTGAAAATTCACGACCTACGAACGGCATGAGGAACCGCGCAATGCACGCCTGAAACAGTCATTTTTAAGACTTTTTTCACCAAATTTTCAACACAGCCATTTTAAGATGTCTGCTCATGAACTGTGTCACTGTGATTTTCTTAATTTGTCCCATACATTGATTTCGTATGCCGACTGCGCCATTGTGCGCTACATGGGCGAAAACACATTTTGGGTGAGATGTGAAAAATGACAGCTGCACTGCTCATAAGAAGGTGTGTTAAAATGGCAATGTTGAAAATCTGGAGTGAAAATATTGAAAATTCACGAACTTATGAGCCTGCGTAGGAACTGCGCAACGTACGCTCATAAAACAGTCATTTTTGGGAATTTTGGCACCAAATTTTCAACATTGGGTTTTTGGGACCCCTTCTCATGAATGATGTCATTGTCATGGCGTTATTCAGGCCCAAAGGGTGATTTCACACAGTGACTGCGCAGTGACTGAAAAATCACCCTTCTGGCCCAAATAATGCCATGTCAGTGACATCATTCATGAGAAGGGGTCCCAAAAACCCCATGTTGAAAATTTGGTGCAAAAATTCCAAAAAATGCCTGAGATATGCAACAAAGTTGACACCCCCTATCTAGCCCATTATACAGCTTACCGGCATTTCCTCAGTTCGCGGTCGGCTTTGAAGAGTGCAGATGTGTTCCCGGTCCACCAAAGATCGTCGCGGCTGAGCTCCGGAGGAAGTATGGGGTGGGGGTGGGAGGCTGGGTACAGTGGGTGAGTGCGGGTTGTGGGAGGGGTGGGGAGACAACATTGGATCGCTTTTTCTTTCAGGTAAAAAAAGAAAAAACGACGACGCTGGACGCTTGCCATGCTGGGGTGGGCTCCCAGCATGGCACAAGAATGGTCGTGGGGTATATTCAGCCAACGGGATTGGGCACCCCGTCGGCTCAAGGATACATTGCCACGCTGGGGTGGGCTCTCAGCGTGGCACTTATTACTGGGAGGACTGTGAAGCCGACGGGGTTGGGCACCCTGCTATTATGTGATTGCTGCCATGCTGAGGTGGGCACCCAGCATGGCATTTTGAAGCCTTTGGGGGCAGGGGGACGCAGCACAACCGATGGGGATTGGGCACTCCGTCGGCTATACAGTGCGTGTGGGGGCGCGCATGCCTGCGTGTGTGTGTGGGAGGGAGCTGCGCATGAGCAGGTGATATCTTATCGCTGCTCACTCAAGTGTAGCTCCCCCTTTCAACTGTATGCCACTGCATTTTGGAGCGTGTCATAGACAGCTCCAGAATGCATTGGCTTACATGGGCTGCGCCTGCCAGCACACTGACTGAATTGGAGGAGGAGGTGACACACCTCCGAAATCTCCAATGATGGCACTATGTTTCTTGCACATGCGTGCAAGCAAACATAACAAGCATTTGTCAATGCCAAATGTTTGCTTGCTGGCATTGGCAGTGGTAGTGTAGAAGTTACAGAGCTGCGTAATAGGAATGGCAGTGAAGTATTGAACTGAAGCCAACCCCACCACCACCCTGCAGAGAGTGACAGGCATTAGGTGTGCCTTTGAGTCATCAGGCATAACGGCCATGCCATTTCAGTACACCCCACCCTGCAGACACTGGCAAGTGTCACGGTGTTCCTTGGGGTCTTTGGTCCTTATGCGCACCCCATTCCATTAGGAAACACAGTGGGATGGGTGCGATATAGGAGAATGGGGTGAACTTTGGGGCCGAAGAGTCCAAGGCATACCTCAATGCTTCTCACTGGCTGCAGGGTGTGGAATGGTATGAGCATTACAGGCAAGAATCCCAAGTCACACCCCTGATGCCTGTCATTCTCTACAGGGTTGGGCATTATGGTTGGAAACCCTAATACCTCAGGCATTCGTTTGTATTTTCACCCAAATGTTCAATATGGTTTTTGTGACCCCACCTCATGAACAGGGAGAATATCAGTTTGTTAGCCGAAGCTGCTTGCACAGCGACTACGGCATTTAGCACACAGGTGCAAAAACATTCCGAACAGGATGTAAAAAATGACAGCTGTACTGTTCATGGGGAGGTGTAAAAAATGGCAATGTTGTAAATCTGCAGTAAAAATATTTAAAAAAATGGTGAAGTCATGAGCATACATAGAAACTGTGCAACGCACACCCGTAACATAATTAGGTTGGGGATTTTTTTTACAGCAGATTGTCAACTCAGGCATTTTGGTGCCTCCAATCATGAACAGTGTCACTGTGATTTTCTGCATCTGTCCCGAACAATGATTTCCCACAGCGACCATGCACCTCTGCGCTGAAAGTGTGAAAACACACTTCGGCCATGTTGTGAAAAATGACAGCTGTACTGTAAATAAGGCAGTGTGGAAAAATGCCACTGGTGAAAACCTGGACTAAAAATATTACAAAGTCATGAACTTACGAGCATGCATGAAAACTGCGCAATGCTCTCTCGTAACACAGTCATTTTATGGACTTTTGTCACCAAATTTTCAACATAGCCATTTTAAGACCTCTGCTCATGAACAGTGTAACTGTGATTTCCTTAATCTGTCCCAAACATTGCTTTCACACACCAACAGCACCATTGTGCGCTACATGTGCAAAAACACATTTTGGGCCGCATATGAAAAATTGCAGCTGTACTGTTCATAAGGAAGTGTAATAAAATGACAATGTTGAAAATCTGGAGTGAAAATATTAAATTTGCAAACTTATGAGCAGCATAGGAACTGCGCAACGCACGCTAGTAAAACAGTCATTTTTAGGAATGTTTTCACCAAATTTTCAACATAGCCATTTTAAGACCTATGTTCATGAACAGTGTCACTGTGATTTTCTTAATGTGTCCCATACATTGATTTCACACATCGACTGCGCCATTGTGCACTACATGGGCGGAAACACGTTTTGGATGAGATGTGAAAAATAACAGCTGTACTACTCATAAGAAGGTGTGGTAAAATGGCAATGCTGAAAATCTGGAGTGAAAATATTGAAAATTTGCGAACTTACGAGCGTGCGTAGGAACTGCGCAACGCACGCTCGTAAAACAGTCATTTGAAATTTTTCCACCAAATTTTCAAAATAGGCTTCTTGAGAGCCCACCTTATGAACACTGGCAGTGTCATTTCATTAATCGGTCCCGAAAGGTGATTTCGCACAGTGACTGTGAAATCACCCTTCAGGCCTGAATAACACCATGACAGTGACATCATTCATGAGAAGGGGTCCCAAAACCCCATGTTGAAAATTTGGTGCAAAATCAAAAATGCCTGAGATATGCAACAAGTTGAAACCCCTATCTAGCCCATTATACAGCTTACCGGCATTTCCTCAGTTACGCAGTCAGCTTTGAAGAGTGCAGGCATGTTCCCGGTCCACGAAGATCGCCGCGTGAGGAATGGAGGTAAGTATGGGGTGAGGGGGGTGTGGGGAGCAGGGTGCACAGTGGTGGGTGGGTTGTGGGAGGGGCCAAGGAGACCATGTGGGACCGCTTTTTCTTTACAGGTGTTCTTTTGTTTCCAATGATGACGCGTGATGTTTGCCATGCTGGGGTGGGCTCCCAGCGTGGCACAAGGACGGTTGGGGGGCATTCAGCCTATGGGGGATTCGGCACCCCCATCGCCCAAAGCATCAATTGCCATGCTGGGGTGGGCTCTCAGCGTGGCACCCAGTACTGGGGGGAGGACAGTGGAGCCGACGGCGGATTGGGCACCCCCCAGCTATATCATGAGTTGCCACGCTGGGGTGGGCACCCAGCATGGCATTTGGAAGGCTTTGGGGGCGGGGGAGCACAGCACAGCTGATGGGGATTGGGCACCCTGTCGGCTATACAGTGTGTGCATGCATGCGGGGGCACGACGCCTGAGTGTGCGTGTGTGCGTGTGGGAGGGAGCTGCGCATGACCAAGCGATATCTTATCGCTGCTCACTGAAGCGTAGCTCCCCCTTTGAACTGTATGCCACTGCATTTTGGAGCTTGTCATAGACAGCTCCATCATGCATTGGCTTACAGGGGCCACGCCTGCCAACACACTGACTGAATTGGAAGAGCAGGTGACACACCTCCGAAATCTCGGATGATGGCACTATGTTTCTTGCACATGCGTGCAAGCAAACATAACAGACATAGTAAATGTATCTTCATTTTTGAAGACCGTCTTTTTTTTTTTTTGTGCGTGCATATGTGACTGAGGGATCCACTCACTGTAGATCAAGGGAGGATGTGAAATGGTGCAGGTACAGTACATGGGGGGGTGAACAAAGTGGTAGACAGTAAGCCCTACCAGAGCTTCAGGCTGATGTAGCACAGCTGGACTAAGGCAAGGGAGGATGTGAAATGGTACAGGTACATGGGGGGGTGAACAAAGTGGTAGACAGTAAGCCCTACCTGAGCTTCAGGCTGATGTTGCACAGCTGGACTAAGGCACAAGCACCCACGGCATGTTCTTATAGTCCCCATTTATATGTCCATTTATGTTCTTACAGCACTGATTGCCTAACTGAGCCAAGATGTAAAACAGATACTAAAATGTCAGATTTATTTCAGGTGACCAGGATCGTAGTGGGGAGAGGGGGCAAGTGAAACAATGTCCTGAGAATGTGCTTAAACGTATTAACCGTTGCTGTGCCACGGAGTGATACACCGGTCCAGAATCCCTATACGTTCAAATTATGTTTGCAGCCTAAAGGTGCTTAGGTGGACTGGCATTTACATTACTCAGCAGCAAATCTTTTTCAGGCTTTTTGTGATCATTGGTTAAGATATAACCACTAACTGATGAGACACTTCGCGGCATGAAACTGTGCTACCAGAAAAGTTGCATTTGCAAAGCCTTGAATATTTATCTGTTGATAATGAAATGAAAACTGTCTGCTGATAACATTCAGCCACTGTCCATTGCACAGAATAGACATCTTACTGATAGATCTGGAGCAAAGGGACATGCACTTGCCAATAACACCACTACAGCTCCAGACACGGAAGAAAGAAGTTCATGCACTTTCATCGCTGTTAACTTTTTCAGCATTTTAAAACAGTTACTTAGCATCTGCACTAAGATGTTACACATCGCTGAACTGAATTGTGACACCAGAATCCTCCGATCAACATTTGTCAGAAAAAGTGAATTGAAAAAATCAATAGATGTATAAAATGGTAAGTGACATGAGTCAATAACAACATATCTGCATGTAATACTTGGCTTAAAATTTCAGCACCACCATATTCCGCACCACAGCATCAAACAGGGATGCCATTTATAATTCAGCTAATGTCAAGCAGTTTTCGAGCCATAAAAAGTATTACTGTATCAGTATGGTGGCAGTAACGAGATCAGGAAATTATGAAATTAAATGCAACAGCACCTCACGGGCCATATGTTGTGCGGGTGGAGGGAGTGCATGAACACCCAGGGGTGGGCTGTTAGGCTGCTTCAGATTCACCGGAGAAAAGGGTGGATTCGATTGTGAGCTACGGTTGAATTTGAGTTTTCTTTTTCTATACCTAGTTTTCGCTGTTTTGTTAGGGCACATGTCCAACCCTAAGATGTTTAGGGTCACAAGGTGATGTGACTTCATTGAGCATCTGATTTGAGAAAGAGCTGTGTGATTCTATCTAAATGCCAGCTCCCGGGCAATTCAGAGAAAAAAAAAATATTTTGAAGCTGCATTAGCAGACTAAATTTGCAGTTTAGTGAATTACCACACAGGGGTGTGTATATGACAGCACTAAAAGGCACATTAAAGTGCTTCAGTCATGAAAACCTCCCCCACTGGCTGCTGCTGAAATGCATAGCAGTATGTTCTCCTTTGCGCATTCTGGCAGTTCTTTGCTTCAGCTGCAGGTAGTACAGTACGCTCAAGTTCGTTTGCATAGGTTTTAACAGTGGGGAGTTCACATTGACAGAGTCTAGTAAGAGAAAACGCTTGGAATTACACATACAACGAAGTCTGAGTTTTCACATCAAATGCTGAGGTATTTTTTTTTCTGAAGGATTAGAACCCATGGAGTCCATGAAGGTGTGCTTTGGAGAGCTGGCGTGTGTAAGGACTGTTAGGCACCCACACATTTTGGTGGTCCTGCTTTGGCAGGGAACAGTTTATTAAAGTAATGATGTGTGGTTTGTCTCTCTAAGCTAGACAAGACTACACCATCCTATCAGGCAACCGACACAGTTGATCTATGTGTGTGTGTGTGGGCGGGGGGCTGCTCACTGAAGCGTAGCTCCCTCTTTCAACTGTATGCCACTGCATTTTCAACTGCTGTCATAGACAGCTTCAGCAGTGATTGGAGAACTGTGACCACACCTGCAAACACACTGACTGAATTGGAAGATGCTGACACACCTCTGAAAAACTCAGATGATGGCACTATGTTTCTTGCACATGCGTGCAAGCAAACATAAAAATAGCTCAGATTGTGTGTTATTTGTAATAAACATTTGAAGGAGAGCTATGGTATGTGTCATGTCCTGTGTCTATCTGTCTTTCAGTACTATTCTGGGTGTCACTGCTGCCAGATGGAGAATATTCTTTAGTGTCATGTTTTGTTCTGTTTCAGGAGATGTTTACATATTTATGACCGGGGGGTGCTGGGGGCAAAGAATACTGTACATTACAAATGTTATTAACATACTAATGTACTATTTGCCAGAAGATTAGGCCTTACGGTCTATCGAGTCTGGTCGAACCTCAGATCCCTAGTTGGGTGCCGAGGCCCTCCCCTCCCTTGTGTTCCAGAAACCCCTATTATCCATCCCCACCCCCTGGGGCAGGCCATCATCTGATACATCCACTTTCTGTGTCTGTCCCACCCTCTCTTGAAGCTCTCCACTGTGGATCTCTGAACCAGCTCACCAGGCAGTGCATTCCAAGGGTCCACTACCCTCTCAGTGAAGAACCTCCTCCTCTTTTTGCCCCTCACCCTTCCACCTTCCAACTTCAAACCATGCTCTCTGGTGATACCTCCCTGCTTTAGTCTAAAGATACCCTCCATGTTTACCCTATTTATTCCCTTGAGGTACTTGAAGACCACAATCATGTCTCCCCTGTCTCTCCTCTCCTCCAATGAAAACAGGCAGAGCTCCTCAAGTCTGTCCTCATACATCAAATCCCCTAGCCCTCGTATCATCTTAGTTGCCCTCCTCTGTACCCTCTCCAGGAGCTGTATGTCCCTCTTCAAGTGTAGTCTCCAGTACTGTACACAGTACTCAAGGTGTGGTCTAACCAGTCCATTGTACAGCGGCAGAATCATTTCCTTGCTCCTAGAGGTGATCCCCCTTACGATGCATCCCAACATCCTGTTTGCCTTGCTAGCCACTCTCCTGCACTGCTCAGAGTTATTCATACATGCATCCACCATGACCCTAAGTCTTTTCACCTATTGAGGCCTCCAGCGCCTCCCTCCCAGGGTGTACCTGTGTTTAGGGGTTCCCTCCAAGATGCAACACCTTGCACTTGGTGATATTGAAATTTAATTTTATGTGTGAGCCCAGCTTTCAGGGTGTTCAGGTCCCAGGGCCAACCTCTCCTCTTCTCCCTCAACGACTGCTCCCATCTTGGAGTCATCCGCGAAGAGACTCATTTCACACCCTATACCCTCCCTGATGTCTGATATGTATGCATTAAACAGGATCAGACCCAGGACCGAGCCCTGCGGTACCCCATTACCAAAATCTCTAGGGTTCGAGAGCTCCCCACAGACCACTACTCTCTGGGTGCATCCAGCTAGCCAGTTTTCAATCCATCTGACCATCAAAGGGCCTACTCCTAACCCCATCAGTTTCTCCACTAGACCATTGTGGGGGACAGAGTCAAACGCCTTGCTGAAGTCCAAGAATAATACATCCACAGGCTTTCCCCTGTCCAGTTCTGATGTTACCCATTCGTAGAACTCCACAAGATTGGTTTGACATGATCTACCTGGCACAAACCCATGTTGCCGACTATCCAGATCTCCCCTCCTCCAAGTACACCCCGATCGTTCCTTTAGTATACTCTCCATTAATTTTCCCACCACCGAGGTCAAACTGATGGGTCTATAGTTACCTGGTACTTCCCTCGACCCCCCTTATGGATTGGCACCACATGTGCTTCTCGCCAATCCCTAGGTACCCTCCCTGTCTCAAGTGACCTGTTGAAGAGCTCCGCCAAGGGTGCAGCCAGTTTATCCACCAATTCCCACAGTACTCTCGGATGAATGCCATCTGGCCCAGGAGATTTGTCTTTCTTTAAGGTCTTGAGGGCTAACCACACCCTTTTGGCGGAGATAGCATCATCTGTCCCCTCCACCTTATGTTGTCCGCTATATTTTCTGAGCCATGCAGTATATGCCCTGCTGGTGATTTTCACTCTGTTTGTTTTTTGGTATGTTTACTTGTAAGTATTGGTTGAACACTTGTGACTGTTATGTTGTGTAGGTGCTGTTCTTTCTGCTTCCGAACTTTGTGCCTTTTTCCCAGGTGACGTTTTTTCCTTTTGCCTTTTTTTTCTGGCTACATTTTTTTGGAGCTGTTTTTTCCCTAGCCATTTTTTGCCTAGAAACTAAAAGCTAACTTCAAAAAAGGCATACTGCCATCTCCTGGTTTGCCTCCCACTGGAACCCCTTACAACACTCCTTGAGTTCTAAAAAAGTGATGGGAATGAAAAGGGGCAGATCTACCCTGTCATGGAGTTGCTTTTAGGAACTTTTGAAACTCAATAATTTTCAAAATTGTAATAAATTAATGAAAGTAATCAGTATGTTTAGGAAACTCTCTATGTTCTACAAGAAACAGTATACAATAATAAAGGATTTAAGATTTACATCAGCCTCAAACTAAAAAAAAATTATGCTTACACGCAACTTAAAATCCAAAGGTTCTCTCTCTCTCTCTCTCTTTTGTTTTTCCTGTACCAGTTCTTACTACTAAGTGATGATAGCCAAAAAGGTTGCACATTTTTTTTATTTTTTTTTAAAGTCTTTGGTAACTGGGCAAGGCCCACTAGGCACAAGTGCCTGTTTTCAGGGGTGGCCTGGGAGCCCCTGAATGGCATCCCACTGCACCACCACCCTTTACAGCCATTCACAAACAGAGGTCTTAGTTGCTGGGTGAGGAATCTTCCTATGAATAAGACACTATGCAGATTAGGGAAAGCAGATGTTAATGGGCACAAACAGGTATGCATGTGCTAACATACTGGAGAGCAACCACCAATGAGGTCTGTATACAGTATACTATCAGCTAGACTTGTTACCCCATGTCCTCACCTCGTAACTTTGGGCCGGCTTGTTAGCCAACGTTATTTCCATTGGTCACATTGGTTTCCTTTTCTGATTACGTCACTATCTACCTGCACCAGGTTTCTCCTCACTGCCTGGTGTCAAGTAGAACACCACACCTTAGTCCCATACCCTCCCCCATTACCTTTTGTATTTGGTCCCTGGAGACTCTCCATCCTCTGCTAGTAGCAATCTAGATTGCTGTATACTGCAATACTTTCACTCTCTGCTCTTATAAGTTAATGGACCAGGGGGCTCCTATGTAATTATGCTCAAGGAATACAGGGAAGGATTGGTAGGGTATGGGTGGAACCCTCCTTAGGAGGGTTCCTATGTCTTCACAGCACCCTGAAAATGTGATAGTCTCCAAAAACCGGGACCGAGAGAGCATACATCACAGTTCCACTTTCACTGCACAAACTGCATATTATCTGCCTTCCTCATTAGAAGTGCCACAGGTATGAGTAGAGGTTAAATTGGAACTGTTTAGGTGGGGGAACACTCACATCTCAATTTCTAGGTAGTGGAACTGTCATTTCTAAGTGGTGAAGCTCTCCTATAATAGTCAGTGGAGAAAGATGACAGAGGTGGTGGAACTGTCATACAGTGTTTTAGAATATGGTGGAACTGAGTTCCTGTGGGCTCCTGCCCAGGGCTTGAGGTCCCTTTAAACTTTATGTACCATACAGGGAAGACACCAAAAGCATAGTAAGGGACAGATGCAACACTTTCCTAAAGGAGAGGAGATATAGTCTTGGTAAGGTGATACCGTATGAAGTGGAAATTTCAGTGAGGGGAATAAGACCACCAGTTTCAAATACTGGCAGAATAATAAAGTAATTAACATTTTAATTATGACCCTCACTGTGAAGGAAAAGAACAAAACTCTAGAGAAAACCTCTGCAGAACCAAGGCCTAGGCCACCATCCTTTCATGCTAAGGGTCTCTTCTTCTGCCTGAAGACTTCTATCCTCCTGAAGGTGTTGCAGGGATGGCAGTACAACTAAGGGAACCTTTCATGTGTAAATAGACTCTCTCTTAACTCAGCTTGAGTCCAATTACTAGAGCATTCTCAAATGGTTAAGTTTGACCCAGAGAGTTATCATTTATGGGGGTAGTTCTTGGAGATAGGATTTCTGGATCTTTGTGTTACAGAATGTTCTGGCTCAGCTTGAGGCAGCAAACTCCATCATGAGTATGTTTGGTCCTGCCCTGCCCTCCCCCAACAGTCTATAAGAAGGTGAAGCAAGGCTGGGAGAAGGAACTGAGATTAGTCAGATACCCTAGTATGGAAGCATAGTGACATCTTCATCCAAAGGGAGGAGAAGGGAGTTCAGCTTCTGGCTGAGACTGAAGCAGAGGGCCTGCAGGCTCAGGGTGGGTGGCTGGGTCCTCGAGTACAGGTGGCACTGGTCCCCTGTGGAGGCTCCAGACTGCCACCAACAGGTGCCTCCAGAAGGATGGACATCTTAGGAGTACCTAGAGGACCCCTGAAGATCAAAAACTAGAATTGCAAAATCAGGAGCTGCAGAGGGCCACCCCTCAAGGAACATTGATAGGATCCATGAGGATCTGCTCCTGCCATATCAACCCAGCTTGAAACAGAGGAGCAGATGAGAAGGGCACATTTGTAAATAAGCCTTGAATTAAAAATATCCAGCAATTATTAGAAAACCCCAGTTAATGTAGCATGCTTTCCCTGGCATGTAGCCAAATGAATGGGCATCAGAAGGAAAGGGCCTGACAAGAGCTGGGGTCAGTAAGTCTCCGTGTGAGGAGCCAGGCATGGGAGATTAGGTTTTTTTTGGACATTAGGGCTATCAGTACATTGTCAGAGTGAGGCAGATATAACTTGATGAAATATCAATATAATTACTAGTACTGTCAAAATGCTGACATGCTATAATTCATTGTTGTCCTACTTGGGCACTGTATGACAAATGCAGACACGAAATTGTAAACAGCAATAGTGCTCATCCTACTTGGGAGGATGCCACTGCACAAATGGTCCTGATAGCTTCAGGGTTTGAGGGGCCCTGTAGAGATATTAGTGATTGTAACTGCATCTTTGAGAATGTACTTGGACCAGATCCAGAAAATGTAATATTAATGCCCTTAGTTCAGGGCTGAAAGCTGGCAACAGCAACTGTGATGGTAATACAGGGTAGGTAGACACTGAGAATGGAGGGAATGGATGTTTGAGACCTATTTGTAGTGTGACATAACGTTTATATTGTGTTATTGAATCTGAGAGAAATGAAGTGTCAATAGACTGCCCTCATAGCAGTGTACTATCTAGGCAGCTTAATCAATGCACCCAGTTTGATCTCAGGTCCCAGTATAGACATTCACTTTGTGTGTGGTCTCAAATGTATTATTGCCACAGTGTACTGGTAATGGTGCCCCTATACCAGTGCTCCAGCCTCATGGTGGTAAAGCTAACTGGTGCAGGTACAGGTCCTATGATGTAAGTGGAGGAGCTTCTCTGATGAGAAATAACCCCATATACCCCTAGACACCAGGGAGCACTAGGCTGTTACACGTGGAAGGACACAACCCCTCGCAAAGCACTTTTGGGCTGAGACCTGTTCTAAAAAAAATATGAATTAATGAAGGAGCCCAGAAGAGAAGGTATGATTACTGTCAGATGCCCCAGGCTTTGATACCTAAATAATCCCTTTCAAGGACAAGGCTCAGTACATAGATGGAGCCAAGTCTTCTAGGGACAATGATGGAGCTGAGCCCTTGAGGAGCACTAGCTAGATAAATAACACTTCGAGGAATGGGGGGGGGCCTTAAGAGGCAGGATCAGATGGGTAAGGGGCAGGATCAGACGGGTAGATAATGCAACTGGGATGGAGGCTGAGCTTAATGTTTTCCCAGGAGTTGAGGGAATGAGGAGAGGGTGAAGCCTGGGAGGCTAGGTAGGATGAGGAAGATTGAAATTGCTTGAATAGATTGTAGAACAAGTATGATAATGGGGTGAATGCCTGGGTAGGTAGCATGATAAGAGGGTGTAGCCCTGAATGGGTTGAGTACAGTAAGACAAAAAGTAAATGGAGCTGCTTCACACTTCAGCTGTGCTCACAGACAACTGAGTCAAAGGGGAAAACAACAAAGCCAGGCACCAATGGAACTGAGATCACACTTTAGTCCATAAGCTATAAATATACATTACTGGTGCAGTTAAAAGAAGAAATGGTGTAAGAGACCCCATGAAAAGCCCCGCATTTTGGCACCAAAGAAGTGCTTTCTCAAGGATGACTGCCACCCATAGGCATATCATATTTATGCACCAACATTTAAAGTAGCATTGCACACAATAGTTTTGCAGCACAGCACCAACATATCTAAAGTGCAATGAAAACACCAACACAAAGTGCCACGAAGGTGGCAGTGCAATAATAACCAAACTATTTAATTAATGACTCTCCCTACCCACAATTTTTCCTTTTCACTAATTGAATAAGCTCCCCCGAAATGAATTTACTTCAGGTCTTTCAAGTCACTTGACTTGACCTCTCTCCTTGCTGATCTTTAGTCAATTGATTGGGTCCCCATTTCTGCAGCCTGTAATATAAATTCTACCTTACATTACTTTCAGTTCAAATTCATTGCTGTATGAGAAAGTCATGCACCCCTGCATAGAGCCAGTGTGCCGGATTCACACCTTCCCTGGATATTGGCTGAGGTACTTACTTGTCTCTGCTCAAGAGACCTTACCTGGCGTACTTTTAAACTCACTGGCCCCCAATCTTCATTGGCCTACTACATAAGCCTGTATAACGCCTGCACCAAAGCTATCAGGCTTGCAAAGTCTGAGTATTTTGGTTCCACACTCAAAAACAACATAAATAACCCCTCCAGTTTTTGGAAGGTTGTTCACTCCCTTTTCTTACCTCAGACCCAGTCTGCATTTCCCGCTCTAAAGATTGGTGACTCCTTTATCACTGACCCTTCTGTTATTTCTAACTCTTTTAATTCATGGTTTACTACTTGTGCCCTTTCTCTTATCCCTTCCTCTACCACCTCCCTTCTTCCCTCTTCACACCTTATCCTCCTCCTTCATTCTCTTTCTCTCCTCTCCTCTCACTCCTGCCATTTCCCTTAAAGCCCTGAATTCCCTTATTCCACTAAAGGGAGGTAGTCCTGTGATGGTCTTATTTATTTATTTGCTTTTGTTAACTGGGTAAGCACACTAGACAGCCAAGTGCCTATTTTCAGGTGTGACCTGGGACCCTTGACCCTAAGCTCCTCCTTCAGTCAGTACCTGCTATCACTCTTCACATTACTTTTCTTTTAAATCTTTCTTTCTCCTTTGCTACTGTTCCTGATGTCTGAAAACAGGCTATTGTCATACCTATTCACAAAGCTGGTGATCCCACTTTTTCTGCTATCGTCCTATTTCTCTCCTTTCTACCTTGGCTAAACTACAGGAATGCATTGTTCTATCCCAGCTTACTTCCTTTCTTGACAACTCCTCGTTTTTCACTCCCTTCCAGTCTGGTTTTAAGAAAGCCACTCCAGTTCTATCTCCCTCCTTCGGTTCACTGATTCCATACTTACAGGAATGGATAAAGGACTGATGACTTCTGCCATTTTTGTTAATCTAACTAAAGCTTTTGACACGCTGGTGCATCCCCTCCTACTGGACAAACGTAAAGCTGCAGGCCTTTCTGACTCTTCAGTTAGTTGGTTTTGTTCCTGCCTTACTGGTAGGTCTCAAACTGTCTGGATAGGAAATTCCATTTCACCTTCACTTCCCATTAGCTCAGGTGTCCCTCAAAGGTCTGTCCTGGGTCCTATTCTCTTTTCAATATTCTTAAATGACCTACCTTCTGTCTGTTCCTCTGCATCCATTCATATGTATGTCGATGACACATTTCTTTTTGCATCTGGCTCCTCTCCCCATGACCTTAACTCCTGACTACAGTTGGGTTTTGACAGTATTTAGCACTGGTTCAAGGTTAATCAACTGTCTCTTAATGCCAAAAACAACAATCTAAATGTCTTTTGGTACTCATTAGAGACTTGCCAAACTTTCTTTTCCTCCACTATTTACTACCCTTGATGGTGCTAAAATTGATGATGCCTCCTCCTTTAAGTACCTAGAGGTATGCCTTGACTGACATCTTGATTTCTCTGTGCACATTGATGCAATTCACCATAAGCTTCACCCTAAGCTTGGTGCTTTGTACAGGAACAAAGCAAGTGTTCTGCTTCCTGCCCCCCATGAAATTCTACTAAAATGATCTTTTCAATCTTTGACTATTGTGACATAGGCTTCATAAGTGCCCCAAAACCTCCCTTGTCAGACTGGACTCCCTATTTCATCATTTCTCCTGCTATGCTTTAGATTGCCCCTCTCATACTCACTACTGTTCTCTTTACTCAGCCCTTTCTCTCCCCTTGATGCCAGGTGCCTTTCACATTGTGCCTCTTTTTTGTCCAAATTCTGGTTTGGAACCCTTCCTCCTATCTTAAAGCCCTTCTCTCCCTTCTTCTTCTTCCCACTACTCTCTTTGAAACTCTTCTATTCTTCCTCTCAATATCCCTTCTAGAAAATCTACTGTTAGCCAATCTGCTTTTTCTTACTGCTTTCCAAAACGTTGGTCCTCTCTTTCCCTTTCTATTCATTCTGCTTCTTCTCCTTCCTCCCTAAAGTTTCTTGTCTGATTTTTGTTATCCTTCCTGCAATTGCCTTTGACCCTTTCTTTTCTTCTCTATTCTCTAGCCTTGCTCTTTCCTTGCTGTTCCTATTTTGTTTTCTTACAGTGTATACTGAGAGTGTTTTATTTATCTAGTTGCCTTCATTTTCTACTTTTGTCTTTAAGATTTATGTTTCTGCTTGTGTTGTAGTTATTGTTTTTGTGTTTGACCTTGTTATTTTATTGTTAGCTATCTCCTCCTCCTCCCTCCCCCAGGACACATCTGGAAACAAGCTTTTCTTAGCTTATTATGTACTTCCTGGTTAAACTTTTCAATCAACCAATCAAGTACATTTATGAAAGCACCACAGGAGAGTGGTACTGACCTGTCCAACATCCTCCACAGTGACACCAGGGGAAGCACCGCAAATGGCCCCAATGCACAGGAAACCGATGGCCAGAAAACTGCCGCAGCTGCCAGGACAGACACCTCAATGGACAGACCCATGAATGGCCAGTGAACACCACTGCACCATCACCAGTGGACAACACAGAGCAGGACACAATGGCGAGCCCCCCCCAACCCTGGGCGTCCCAACGGCCAGCAGCTTGACATGCCAGGAGGTGGGCGGGGGTCACCAGTAGGCACAGCAAGGATTTATTTATTTATTTATTTATATTGCAATCAGTTTACAACCTTTTGAGCCAGAGGCTCATTTCCAAAGGTACCTCGTCAAGAGAAGAGAAGATAATACAGGTACAAAATATATACTATAAGCGAAGCATATGCATAAAGAGACAGGCATAAATGGATCCTGGTTACAGTTTACATTGGTTGTATTATAAAGTGCAGGTTCAGGTATAATAGATAACAGGGTTGAATACAGGGTTTAGCAGCATAAAAGTATGACATTTGCAAAATGAAACAGTCAAACAGGTTACACGGTATTAGATCACAGAGAAAGTAAGGCATGTGACAAGGACAGTACAGCCGGTAGTTTGATTCGGTAACAGTGTTGCATACTAGTAGGACAACATTAGCAAGCAGTATAATAAGATTGCGCACATGGTTCGTTCTTGACAGTAGTGAGAAGGTAGGCAGTTGGATAAGGCAGTAATGTAGGTGGTAGGAATAAGATGGTGAGGAGACGGTGCAGCCCAGTGGGCATTGTCAGGACAAAGGGTGCTTGTACACCCGTTATGCACAGGTGCAGCAGCGCTTGTTGAACAGCTCGCTTTTGAGTGCAGTTTTGAATTTGGAGATAGTGGGGATTTCAGTGATGGCGCGAGGAAGTGCGTTGTACCAAGAAGGGGCTCTATGGCGGAGAGACCTCTGTCCATGTGAGGTCCTAGATCGAGGAACCAGGAAGGTGGCCTTGCAGGAGGTCCGAGTACTGACTAGAGGTTGGGCTAGGAGGAGGGAGGATGTCAGCCCGGGTGGAGAAAGTCCTAGCAGGGTTTTTTTAGTTATAAGGCAAGTTTGGTATTGCAAACTGTCATTGGTTAGCACTGTTGCCAAGTCATAAAGTTGGCATGTATGTGTGAGCCTAGGGCCCCTGTGATTAGCCTGCATGCCTTATTTAGGGTGAGGCAGATTTTTTTAGGGCAGTCGTGGTTGGCAGCACCGTAGACAGGTAGCCCATAGTCAACTAGGGATAGTATGAAGGATGTAACCGTGTCGGAGGGCATCGGGGAGACAGTTTTATAGCGGTACAAGATACCAAGTCAGATATTGCTGCAGAAGCAAGTGCTCATGTGGTATGGTAGGTGAGAGCTGAGTCAAAGGAGACCCCTAGGTACTTATAGGAGTGGACTTGCTCCAGTTGCTGTTTGGAGTTGGAGAGGATACGGAGAGGGGAGCTGTAAGCTTTGTTTTGAGGGTGGGCAAAGATCATGGTTTTAGATTTTTTAAGATTTAGGACCAATCTATGCTCTTTAAACCAGGTTTCAGCGTCATTATAGGAACATTGCAGGGAAACCTGGAGGGAAGTGGGGTTACGGTCGGTGGCAAAGATGACGGCATCATCTGCATACAGCAGAATTTTCCAGATGCACGCACTGGGCAGGGTGTTAAGGTATAGCGAGAAGAGAAGGGGTCCCAGGATGGAGCCCTGTGGAACTCCCGAGAGGATCGGTCGTGGATCGGAAAGTGTCCCACCAATATTGACACGTTGGGAGCATGCGGATAGGTAGCTGGAGCACCAGGCAAGTGGTCCAGTGGCAAAACCAGCGTGACAGAGGGCTTCCAGCAGTAGGGGGTGAGAGACCGTGTTGAAGGCCTTTGATAGGTCGAGGAACACGGCCCCCGCCAGGGAGCCAGCGTCCAAGGAGGAGTGTAGGAAGGATGCGAATTCAATAAGAGCTGTGCGAGTACTGTGTCCTGCACGGAATCCGTGCTGTTCAGGACAAAGGATGTTGTATTTGGTCAGGTATTCAGTGATTTGCGTGGCAACTAGTTTTTCCAATGCCTTGGAAAGGGGTGGGAGTATGGAGATAGGTCGGTAGTTCCCAGCTAAGGACCTGTCACCCCCTTTACGGATAGGAGTAACAGTGGCAGTTTTCCATGTAGTGGGGAATTGTCCCAGGCAGAGGGATTTGTTGAGAAGGCTGGTGAGTGGGGTGAGGACCTGATCCAGAACCAGCCGGAGAATTCTGTGGTCCAGGTTGTTGTCACCGGGACTGTTGCCTTTTAGTGCACGGGTCAGGTGCGGTCTGGCTTCCTGGGCAGTTACCCTACGTAGGTAGAAACAAGGGCGATGAAGGACAGGAGCAGGTTGGGAGGGTGGTCTAGGGTTAGCTATGTAGAAACAAACAAACACACGGGGTAGGCACCCAACACAGCTGGATGTCAAGAAGGCACTACACATGGCAATGGTGGCTGGAGGACCAAAGTGGGGGTACACATACCACCTAGAGCACCCAGCCCCCATGAGGTATTGCTGCTGGGCAAGCGACCAGTGCACAGCAGACAGTGGTCACAGGAGGCAGCACAGGCTAGGTGCTAAGGTCAGACCCCCCCTGCAAGCACCCTGTGACTCACACTTGAAGGCTGATGTTTCATGCCAGCTCCATCAGGTAGTCCCTGCGGCTATGGATGCTATATTTCTCAACCAAGTCAATGATACTTCTTGCACTTTCTCTCCACTGCTGATGGGAGTGCCCCACGACCTGGCCCGACATGACCTGCTGATGCTTGACCTCCGTCAGACGCTGCCCCCCCCCGCAGGACATCCAGGAACTGCCACAAGGAGGGGTGTGCCACACCCAGTAGGGAATTAAACACCCTGTGCCAGCCCTCAATGCATTGTTCATTCGTGGCATCCCCTCCATGACGGAAGCATGGCAGTTCCATACAGGGATGGGGAACAGCATCTTGCAGTGGTGCCCACTGCGGACAGGTCTGTCTAGCCAGGAGTCCTTGAAATAGTCAAGGATGGGGGCAAGTGTCTTCTCCTCCTCCTCCTGCTCCCTGAAGTAGTCCCAGCTGCAGAGCTCCTCATATGTCATGCAGACGTCCCCTGGAGGCACAAAGACAAGGGCGGGCAGCATTCAGAGATGCATGGCACACATATCATCTGAACTGTACTTCTGTGCCAGCTCCCCATGCTGCTGGATATACTGTCACACACACTGGCACAAGTGGAAGAAGCACCCGTGCACATCCATCTGAGGGAGCACTGACTAGACGTCCCTATGTGTGGCAAGTTTGAAGTCCAGTAGCATGTGGCGGGGTCTGCCTACAGGGCACAGCTCGGACAACTTAGTAAATACCACTATGTGTGCTGCCGCCATCATGAGGACATACACAGTGGGCAATACAGTGGCCCCATCCACCCCATGCAGTGTACACAGCTGTGTAAAGAGCCTGGGACAGCACTTGAAGGTGTCGTCCTCTAGCCAAGATAGGCTGTGGGCTAGGAACTCTAGGCTTCTACCAGTGCTGAACAGTAGGAACCTGTTCTCAGTGCTGGCCCCCGCCTCCTGCCCAGAGTCACAGAGTAGAAAAGGCTTACCTCCATACATCATGTGGCATTCCTCCGGGGATGGTGAGCTCCGACAGCATGTGTGGATCCACTGATGCCCTCCTAATGCTCCTCCTCACCCACTGTGCTGATCACTTCAGTTGGGGTACCAGTGGTAGTCTACCTTTCATGGTCTCACTGACCCCCGAGCAGCATGCCATGACTATTTGTTGGCTGCTTTCCATGGTGTCCCTTGCACTCTGCTTAACAGTGGCCTGCACCCTGTGTACACCGACTGTGGTGGTGGTGTCCGGCACATGGTTATGTGTGTCCGACAGTGTTGCTGAGCCCCCTACCACAGTGAGCACATGACCCCTGCATCTGCTTGCTGCATCCTCGCAGCACTTCCAGTAGGTGCACTCCCCATGGGTCGTCTTGCACTGGTAGGTATTGCCAGCAACTATGAGCAGCTTGTGCCCCTTTGCACTTTCCACATAATCGGCAGACATTTCCACCGATGGTTTTGTGAACGGCATATGCCAGTGCGGTGGTGCTCTTAGTAGTCACCGCAGGCGCATCTGGTGACACTATGGGGGGCATGCCGGCCATTGTGATGATGCACTGTTGCTGCAGTTGGGATTTCAGTCAGCACTGTACCTGTGTCGCTATGGCAGTGTCAGTATAATACTGTGCTTACATATTTACAACTTAAAGACCAAAGTGTGGTTTCAGTTCTGTTGGTGTGGTGCTGGTGACTGGCTCCATTGTTTTCTGCATACAGCAAGTACTGAGCCCCAAGGAGAGAGCCTGGATGACTATATGAGCAGGTTGGTGGACAGGGAAGCAGTAAGCCGAGTCTCAGTCTAGGTGGAGGAGAAACAAAAACAAGGGGTAGAGCATTGTCATGCATTGTGGCTGGCTCAGTTAACAGCCATGAGGCAGGACATGTACAAGGCACTGGAGAGAGGCAGATGAGCAGTACAGGTAAACAGAAGTGAGGGCTGGTGGCAGGGAGTCTGCAGGAGCATAATGAGGCAGCAAGGCTAAGCCAGGGCTCTGTGCTGGGGCAGAAGGATGGGGAGGGGCAGAAAGGAGCAGTAGCAAGTCAGCGAGGCAGCAGAAGCCAAGAAGGGAAGGCAGTTGTGGCAGCATGGCAGGCCAAGAAGGATGAGGACAGCAACAGCGGGACTTCCCAAAGGAACAAAGATGGGGTGAGCAGGGCAGCATAAGAGCACAGCAGGACGAGGGCAGGAAAACAAACTGACAGCACTATTTTCACAGGGATGGCGATTTTCTTGCTCTGCACACATGCTGTGCCTTGTCACACTAGCCATAGCATTTGTGCAGAAAAACAACCCCTGCAAGCTACTATAATATGGGGAAGAGAGTTGCAAAATGGCACCATCTTTGAAAATTTCTTGTATATATAAAGAATTGTGGGATTGTAATGCCCTGCCTTCCCCACAGAATATGTAACTTTTCCTGCCACATATGGGCAGTTTCCATGCCTTTTAAAATCAGGCCCCAGACTGATTCTCATTCACTCAATTCTCAGTTACTCACTCACTCACTCATTCACAGCATGCTACTGCAGTCGGGGTAGTTACACGCTGTGCCCTTTTTATCTGCAGATAAGACACTGAGAATAATCAGTAAAGTTCCTAGATAAATGCATTTGCACTGTTAAAACTGAGTCACAGAATTGGTTCCTGGTTGCAAACTCCTACAAAACTTTTTGCACTTTTGCTTTTTTATTTACTGCAGCTCCTTTCTTCTTCACTGTACATTCTCTCCTCCCATTGGGCCCTATGCATGAAAGAAAATGTTGCCTACGCGCCATGTATCCAAAGTGCGTAAACAACCTTGAGTGTGAATGCCTCGCAGCAGAGGTCCTGTGGACCACTGGCGGATTTTACTAAGGGCACACAAGGCACTTACGCGTCCACCTCCCTAGCTCCATGGGCAACTGTATACTGGGGTGTGGGGTGTCGTGGGTGTTCCTGCACTACACGGCATTCACTAAGCTGCATAGTGCCTGGCACAGGGGACGCCAAATACACCAGCCGGAACTCAGGCATAATCCAGTAAGCGCCCCTGTGTTTTTCATCCTCTGCGTGTGGCAGTACCGGGCTACAGATCTCCATGTTGCCCCAGCCCACTAGGCTGCTGGGGAGGACTGGGGCTGGGGCAGGGGATCGGGCAAGTGTCTAGCAAGAGTCAAAATGTTGCAGCTTTATGCAGCTTGCCCCTGAGCTGTGTGCCTGCCGCATGGGCAATTGGGATCCACTGTGGGACCCAGGATGGGCATCCAGTTGAATGGCTGCCCAGGTCTGTGGCTCTCCCCCTGACTGCCCCACGTGAGCCTGCGCGCCGAGGGGGCTGGGCTGCAGACAAGTGGCCTGCTGGTATATGCGGTCATGCATACCGTGCACCCTGCATCTGTCTGAGCCACGTAGGTACACGGGCTGGGTGCATGCCTTAGGCACATACCTTCCACCACAACATGCATAGGGGCCTTTGTATTTATAATCTGACATCACGCTGCCAACCAAAACGTATACAGAAAAATAATGCTGGCATGAATGCAGTTAAGTGTAAATAGTTTATTTTCTTATCATGTCACTATTAGATAGCCAAGTTGAGGTGGAACAACTCCTGTTCAGTGAGGTTAGGCTTTTTACACAGCTTTCCAGCTGGGTGGACTTAAGCACAGAAAGGTTAAAGGACTGGTTCAGGGACACAGTGTAAAAAAACTAGAGCTGGGCAGTATGCTGAATTAGTGCAATTCTGCTTCTGAATTGCTTTTTCGAATTTCTTCCTGAATTCTGCAGAATTCTAAAAATCATTTCTAGGTAAACCATTAAATAACTTTCTGTGTGTAACCCCTAGATGGCGCTATCCCAGGGGTACCCAAGCCCTAGTGGCTAGTCCAAACCGTGGCAGCTGGTAGGGGCCCTTTCACACAGAGAAAAGGAGAATTAAACAGTCAGCAGTACAGTAATTCCATTTGGATTTAATGTGGCAATTCAACAGGGAGCGACCCTGAATTAGTACTCACGACCTCCAAATAAGATAGGGTCCTTCAATGTCAGCAGGGCTCACTTGAGGTACACAAACCTCTTCACACATCCATATAAAAGAAAGCACTATACCAGGCAGGCTGCATCTGTATCCCGATCGCAATTACTGCACAATACCCGGGAGAACACACAGCAGATTCAGTTCCTGACAGACCGAGTGCAATTTTCAGCAATTCCTCCAGTCTTCTACAGGGTGAGCCTGGTTTCTACTCTTCAGAGATCCTTTGATTCTTTTCACAGGACGGATTCAGTCCTAACAAGCTGTTACACAAGCTGCAGACCGGAACTCTGGGCCTTACACACGTTTTTTGACTAAAACTGCACACTGAAAAAGCACAGGGCTCCTTCCTTCTTCACTGCCAAAGCTCAACTGAAACTCCAACCGACAAAACGGCACTTCCTTTGAGTTCCTCCCAGTTCTTGACTGGATTGGCTGTCACCAATAGACTGCTGCTGTTGGTCCAAAAAGGCACTGAAGTCTAAACTACATCTCCCAGAGTCACTGCCCATACAATCCTCTTGTGGCTGGCTCAGATTATGAGTCCAAGTTCTGATCTGCCCAAGGCACCATTTTAGAGCTAGCTTACCTCACACTGATTGGTCCAGTTCAGCAGTTCAAAACTAGAATGGGAACTAGCAGACACAGTTCTGACTGCAAAGAAAGCAGGTTAGACAAACTGTAATTTCATTATTACTCTAAATAATTTCTGGCAAACAGTTACATCTTTCAGATAGCTTCCTTTGCACTCCTAGTGACTGCAAAATGAAGTGAATTGGCAGCAGCTCGAGTGGTACTCAGAGAAGCACAGTCCCCCATACAAACTAATTATGTCTGCAAGCAGACAGCTCTTAAAGAGACAGTACCAGAGGCTCTAAAAACACTCACTGATAAATGGCTTAAATGCCAAACACCATTCAGGCTTGGAGCATTCAAGCAAGCTCCTGGAAGTCTTTTGGGAACCCCCATTTGCAGGGGGGTTACATGTGGATTACCTAAACCATGGAATATTCTTTTGCAGATTGTGTGAAAAAGAATCCATGCTTTATGTAAACTGCAGATCACTAACCCATGAGAAACATTCTGGTTTGTAAATTTTGGAACTCCAATACCGATGGGATTATGAGAAATTAAGCAGAATTTTCTGAAATCAAATGGAATTCTGTTCTGTGGAATTTGGAAATTCCCCACAACACTAAAATAAATGGCTCTTCCAGGATTTGAAAACCTGTAACTCCCATTTCACTAGTCTGTGCCCAGCAATGAGGCTATACTGCCTTCCAAATGTTACCTATCTGAATGGTAGCGTTTAAGGCCCTGTACACAATAGAACAATGTTTTTGAGACTGTTTTTTTATTTTGTTTGGTGCTTCCCACCGCCAGTGCCTTCTGCCCAGTCACAGACCCTTAGCTGTAACCCCCAGATCAGCCGCCCTCCCGGTATCCCCTGACATACCCCTCAGGGTTGGGTCGTGGCACCCGAACCCCTCTGAAGGGTGCCACAATTGATGAGATAGGGTGGGAGTTGGCCTGGGAGCTGACTGCAGCCAGGGGGCGAGCATCATCCAGGCGGTGGGTGACAGGCTTTTCTTGGTGTTTGCAAGGGCGGGGACATGCAATGATGACCAGTATCTGCCCCACCCTCTCAACGTGCTTGGTGTCAGTGCAAGCAGTACACCAGCCTCCACAGGGTGTCAGTGTCCCGCTGACACACTCCCCACCCTCCCCCCTGGAGAAGGAGAGCAGTCTGCGGATGCTCAATCCTTCTCTACCCCCTCGGCCAGCCCTCTGGCATCCCAGGTCCGTCCCGAACCCGGCTCTCCGGCATCGCAGGTTGGCATCCTGCCCCTGCACCAAAGGGCCATTTTGAGACTGTTTTTAAAAACAGTTTTAAATTCACCATTGTCATCTGTCTGCACTGTTGTTTACCATCCTGTAACGTGGTAAACGTTAATCCATATTCCCTTGCCAGTAACAATTTCTAGCATGCTTTTTTGGTTGAGGTGAAATACTATTCCATCTTTGTGTAATCCAAGCATGGATCTATCACCATCCACACCACAAGGTAAAACGTTTTAAGTTTGAAACAATGTTTAAAAACATTACTAAGCCTAAGTTCTTTGCAGGGTTTAAGCCCATTTTTTTAAACATGGTTTCAAACCGTGTTACGTGCAGACACAAGCCATGTTTCAGCTTCTTAAAATGTTTTAAAGCTCTTAAAAAGTTTTAAGAAGCCTAGTGTGTACAGGGCCTATGTTATCAATCCTCATTATTGATTTATGGATACTATGTACTTGTGTCCACTCCCTATACCTGCACTGATTGAAACTTTTCCTCCCACTCTTTTATTTATACTTGCCATATTAGTTTGCTCTATAGGGCTACAACACTACCTAAAGGGAACCAAAAAACAGTACTAGAAACCTTAAAGTAGGGCAGGTATTCGTAAAAGTAAATGCAACCTTAAATTACTCCAGGGTAACCCGAGGCTACTTTGTAGGGAAACTGCATGACAGTTGAAACTTTGAGCAGCATTGCATCACGGTTAGTGGACAGACTTGTGAAGTAGGAGATTTAGGTTAAAATCAAATCAGTGACGGTTATACTGACTGTGGGTCCATAAACAAAATCAAGAAAGGCACATTACTATTCTCTTTTTTGCTTTTCTGATGACCCCGTTTTATTGCAACATGTTTTGTTTTCCAGTTCAGTTGTGGGTAAAAAAAAACTAGCTGAAATACTGGGGTTGGGAGGGATGGGAGACAAACTTAGTGTACTGACTTAAATGTCTAAGGGAAGCAAATCTCTGTCACTCATCCTCTCTGCATGCACCCTAGTCTAAGCAGCCGGTGGTCTGCCAGCTTTGATAAACCTCAATAAAGTTGTCTTATGTTGTTTGCTTTACTTTTATTTTCCATATGTACTGTAAGTAATATTTAGATTGAATCAGATTGTTGCTCTCCCCTCAGTGATAAAGTATGTTGTTAAGTGATAATAAGCAGACAGATAGTGAAAGACAGGCTGGACTTGTTCACTAATAAAATCCTACAGATAAGATATGACACTTGATGCATGACAAGGTCATAATGCAGTGCTGTAATATGAAATGTGACCAAAGGTAAAAAAAAAAAAAAAAAATGCATTCTGTTAGGTGTACACCATTAAAGAAAGTCACTGATGAACACTTTGTGGAAGTTGAAGCATTGGAGTTCAAGGGCGTAGCTACTGATACTCCAAGTAAGCTATGGCATACCAAGTTTAGTAGCAGGGGGTAGCAAACTAGCTGGCCAGCACTGCTCTGCCCTCTCTAGTCCATTGCATTTAAATTCCTTTGTTTGGCTTTGCAGGCTTTTTCTTTTCTCTTTCAGGTTTGTGTTCGGGGGTGGCAGAGTGGACTACGGATGTTGAAGCTGAAGGTGTCAATTAGGTTTGCATGGTCCGCCTGCATAGTGATTGGCTGTGGCATCTGTTAGGGGGTGTGGCAAGTCTGGGGCAGTGAGATTAAATGACTCAGCAAGGTTAGAAGCCATACTGTTAGTTCAGTTGTACTGGGAGTGAGAGAAACAGTAGAAAACTGCGGAGCGGCAGACAGAATAACAGACTCAGAGCCAGCTAAAAGAAACAAGCATTTGTCAATGCTGAATGTTGATTGCGTTGGTCTGTTGAGCTCGCTCACTGGCCCTCTGTCACTCACTCAGTCTTTTTCTCCCAGTGCTGTAGGCTGCTCTTTTCTACTGGGCTCCTGCCTGCATTGGCAGCTTTTTCAGCCCACTAAGAAATCCGCAGCTGTCCCGACAGAGCTCCGTTGAGATGGCTCACTCACCCTCTCTCACTTTCTCATTCTGTTTCTCCTGGTGCTGCAGGCTGCCCTTTTGTACTGGGCTCCTGCCTCTGTTGGTGGCTTTTTCTGCCCACAAAGAAATCTGCAGCAGTCCTGACACAGGTCTGTTGAGCCTGCTCACTCCTCCCTCTCACTCACTTGTTCTGTTTCTGCCAGTGCTGCAGGCTGGCCTTTTGTACTGGGCTCCTGCCTGCATTGCCACCTTTTTCTGCCAAAAAAGAAGTTTTCAGCAGTCATGATAGAACTCCGTTGAGCTCGCTCACTCCCCCTGTCTCACTTGCTCATTATGTTTCTCCTGGCACTGCAGGCTGCCCTTTTGTATTGGGCTCCTGCCTGCATTGGCACCTTTTTCTGCCCACAAAGAAATCTGCAGCTGTCCCAACAGAGCTCTATTGAGGTCACTCAGTCTCCCTGTCTCACTCATTCATTCTGTTTCTCGTAGCGCTGCAGGCTGCCCTTTTGTACTGGGCTCCTGCCTCTGTTGGCACCTTTTTCTGCCCACAAAGAAATCTGCAGCAGCCCCGACAAAGTTACATTGAGCTCGCTCACTCCCCTTCTCTCACTCGCTCATTCCATTTCTGGCACTGCTGTAGGCTGCCCTTTTCCACTGGGCTCCTGCCTGCATTGCCACTTTCTTCTGCCCACAAAGCAATTTGCAGCAGTTACAATAGAGCTCCGTTGAGCTTGCTCACTCCCCCTCTCTCTCTCACTCATTCTGGTTTACCCGCCACTGCAGGCTGCCCTTTTGTACTGGGTCCCTACGTGCATTGCTGCCCTTATCTGCCCACTAACAAATCTGCAGCAGTCCAAACAGAGCTCTGTTGAGCTCACTCACTCCCCCTTCCTCACTCGCTCGTTCTGTGTCTCCCACTGCTGCAGGCTGACCATTTGTACTGGGCCCCTGCCTGCATTGGCACCTTTTTCTGGCCACAGAGAAATCTGAAGCAGTCCCGACACAGCTCCATTGAGCTCCCTCACTCCCCCTCTCTCACTCACTCATTCCGTTTCTTCCAGCGCTGCAAGCTGGCCTTTTGTACTGGGCTCCTGCCTGCATTGCCACCTTTTTCTGCCCACAAAGAAATCCGCAGCAGTCACTATAGAGCTCCATTGAGCTCGTTCACTACCGCTCTGTCACTTGCTCATTCTGTTTCTCTTGGCACTGCAGGCTGCGCCTTTGTTTTTTTATTTTTTATTTTATTTTTATTTTATTTAAACAGCAGTTTTGAAAACCTTTGAGCCATAGGCTCATTTACAAAGGTACCTTGTCACAGTAAGACAAACCAAAATACACAGTATAGCAGTACAACACATAAGTATAACAGTAAAATTAAGACATAGATACAAACAAGCTGGTACAGGTAGGATGGATGCAAACAATACCAGAGTTATGTCGTCCTTAGCAGCTTAGTAATAAGCTTTGTCATAAGTATTGAGTACGGCTTTGACTAGTGGCAGTTACAGCATCGGGTGTTAATGAGGTGGTTACGTAAGGAAGTTTTTAAGCATGATATAGTTGGAGCTTCGGAGATGGAGGGGGGCAGTGTGTTGAACCAGGAGGGGGCCCTAAAGCTGAAGGCTCTTTGGCCGTGAGAGGTCCTAGCTCTAGGGATAACAAGAGAGGTTTTCCCAGAGGTCCGAGTATGTACTAGTGGGACAGAGTGGCGTATGGTGGTGGTCAATCCTGGTGGGGAAAGCCCAAGGAGGGTCTTTTTTGTACGGGGCCCCTGGCTGCATTGGCACCTTTGTCTGTCCACAAAGAAATCCGCAGCTATCCCACCAGAGCTCCATTGAGGACGCTCAGTATCTCTCTCTCACGCGCTCATTCTGTTTGTCCTGGTGCTGCAAGCTGCCCTTTTGTACTGGGCTCCTGCCTGCATTGGCGCCTTTTTCTGCCCACAAAGAAATCCGCAGCACTCTTGATAGAGCTCCATTGAGCTCACTCAGTCCCCCTGTCTCACTCGCTCATACTGTTTCTCCCACCGCTGCTGACTGGCCTTTTGTACTGGGCCCCTGCCTGCATTGATGCCTTTTTCTGCCCACAAAGAAATCTGCAGCAGTCCTGACAGTGCTCCAGTGAGTTCGCTCACTCTCCCTCCCTCACTCGCTCTCTCGTTCTGTTTCTCCCAGTCCTGCAGGCTGCCCTTTTGTTCTGGGCTCTTGCGTTGGAGCCTTTTTCTGCCCACAAACAAATCTGCAGCAGTCCCTACAGGGCTCAGTTGAGCTCGATCACTCCCCCCTCTCACTTGCTCGATCTTAATCTGTCCCAAACACTGATTTCCCACAGTGACCATGCCATTCTCCGGCAGGAGTACAAAAACATATTTTAGCCAGGATGTGAAAAATGACAGTGTACTGTTCATAAGGACGTGTGAAAAAATGCCACTTTTGAAAATGTGGCGTGAAAATATTACAAATTTACGAAGTTACAAGGGTGCATGGAAACAGTTCAACGCACGCTTGTAACACAGTCATGTTATGGAGTTTCGTCACCAAATTTTCAACATCGGTTGGCTTTGAAGAGTGCAGACGTGTTCCCGTTCCACCGAAGATCGTCGCGCCGAGCTCCGGAGGTAAGTATGGTGTGAAGGGGTGTGGGGAGGAAGGGTGCGCAGTGGGTGGGTGGGCTGCGGAGGGCCAGGCAGACTTCAAGGACAGTTTCTTTTACAGGTAAAAAAAAAAAGACATCGCGAGACCATTTTTTATTTTACAGTGGCATGTGGCACACTGGGTGGGCTTCCAGTGTGCCACCAGAGTCTTTCTTTTGGGGGGGCAGACAATATAAGTGGGGGGGTTACATAATGCTGATGGGGAGTGGGTTCCCCAGGTGGCAACATAAACATTGCGGCAGTGAAGCTGACAGGGACTGGGGCCCCCATTGGCAAATAAACATGGAGGAGGGGTTACTAGTGTTTGTGAACATGGCGGAAAACCACCGCCATGTTCACAAACAATATCAGTGTGTCAAGATCCCGCCCTGCAATGACAGGTCACTCCCTCATTGCAGCGAATGGCTTACACTGCAATGACAAGACAGCCCCTGATTGCAGCAGCTGATTTCTTACAAGTTGGTGGCATGCTGGCTGAACTAGTCTCAACAGCAGCGTTCCACGGCATTGGGGGATGCTGGACAAGCCTTTAAAGGCTGTGGGGGCATTAGCAACAACAGTGCCGTGCCTCCACAACCTGCTTGTGGAAAAAGCTGCCACAATATGTTTCTTGCGCATGCGTGCAATCAACATAAAAAGACTTCATTTGGCGTGGCAAGTGGAGCAATTCTGCCTACCTAAGGGGGAAAGAGAAAAAATGTCTGCCATGGTCTTAGACTCGAGGTGCAGTTTGTGGCTTCTACCAGTGGGCAGCAAACACCACACTAGCAGCACAGACAGACAGCAGGTCTAGTATGGAATCATCTGATTGGAGCCAGGAACCTTGGACTTGAGTCATGGGGGAGGACAGGTATGAACAACAGTAGGGGAAGGGGTAGCAGTGTGGCAGGTTGGTGTACAAATCTGAAATGTCTGGCTACACCACTGCTGGAGTGAGTACTTTGTGTAGCTCTTAGGACATTAGTATCCAACAGCTTCAAAAAACATTTGAAGCGTCTTATCTGTGGTCTTTGGAGTGCTCTGCTTCAGTGCCTTGTTCATACACCATTAAGGAAACTGTTTTTATTTTTCTGGAAAAAACATATCACTACATTGGGACTAGAATTAATTGTACCCGAATGCTGTGCATGTGTACAGAAAACTTTCAGTATGTCTCATAAACAAAATTATTTAATTCTTTCTATATTACCAGAAAATAAAACTATAAACAGTATTTATTTGTATTGTTTTTCTATTTATTTAAAATTTCAGCACTGGATAGGCACCATGAGACCTACAGTAAGTCTCAATTATTAAAATGTCCTAGTAGGGCTGGGTGAATGTTTTTTGCCTATCTGCTCATGATCTTTGTTTCTGCCAAAGTTGTGTGATTTGTGCGTTTTTGTGTGAATGCGAAATTCAGCAAAAAATGACAGTTTTGTATGAAATAATCATTTGCATGAAAAACAGCAACTGAACTGGTGATTTTTGAGATGTTTTCCTGTGAAAATACAGGATTTTGACAGGATAATGCATTTTCACAGAAACAGTTCCTTGAAATTCCATAAGTCGAGTTTTCCCAGTTCTAATAAACAAGGCTGCATCTTTACACATAACTTGTTACACCCCTGGGAAAACATTTACAAATGTAATATTAGCACACAACTCTGCTAACATTTTTTTTTTCTAATCAATATTTTATCTCCTAGCTGGCCCCGTGGTACTGAGGGTTGAGGCGCTGGATGCCACACCTCATGCCATGCTGGCAACTCAGGCTCGGAAACAGACTTGGATCACGGGGGTTGGGGAGGGTCGGCTGGAGTGGGAGAGGATTGAGTGTCTGGATGATGGATCTCCTCTCCCAAGGTGGGTAGTGGGTAGTGAGCATTGTGCCACTCATCAGTGGCCCCCAGTGGAGATCAAGAGAACTGCAGCTAGTGATGCCGTAGAAGGTGTGGAGTGGCTGTGGGCGTCACCACGCAAGGTGTGCAGATGCCGTTAAACAAGAAATACCCCTGCTTCCCAGATAGGCTCAGCACCCTCCCAGGCCCCCATCATCACAAACACCCAATGCCGGGCTCAAACCTCTGGCTCTCCCGATCCCTCCGATCCTGCCTTGGTCTGGCGATGGTGCTCCCAGGTTGGCAGAACAGGTAGGAAAGAAGAGTGTCTGTCCCTGATTTCCCAAAGGGGAGAACTTGAGATGGGCGGTAGATGGTGGTGGTGAGTGAGGGAAGCTTGAGAGAGTTCCAGGCAAGAGGACGATAAAAATAGTTTAAAAATGTATATATTTTATCTCCTGTTGTTGTCCAATCTGACCCCTTCTAGACCGGTCCCCTGCCCCTAGCTCCACTGCCAAGCTTCTCTGTGACTTGCCTCGTGCTCTGATTGTCCTCTGCCACAGGACCCAGAGGTACCCAGCTGCCAGTGTGGGGTCTACAGGGGACAGCCATCATATGGCCATGGTCTGGCTCCTGCAGGTGGGAATCTTGCCCCTTGTATCCTACTGCACTATCACCCACATTTAGTGGCAGCCACCTAGCAGTATGCATGTACCCCCCCTTCCCAAGGGAGGAGAGCTGTCTGGGGATGCTCTAACTTCCCTCTATTCTCCAGTGAGCCACCAAGTGACACACATCCATTCCCGACCCAGGCCACTGGTGTGGTAGGTGGGGTGGCAACCAGTGCCTCAGCCTACGACACCATTGGGCCAGAGTCTATTCTGCTTACATTTTACACATTTTCTGCATTTATCTTCCCCCCTCTATATTATCAAGGATAGCTGCTTGAAAATAGGACCCTTCTCCCCAAGACTTCTTCCACTCCCTCCACCTGTCTGCACATGATGTCATAATCCTCTGTTTATGAATCATATTTGGTTACTGTGTAAATGACTGTTTGTTTATTTACATAAAACATTGTTTTCCCAGGTAAACAAGCAGAGCACAGGTGGCTCATTTCCTTTTGTGACCTATGGGGGGGGGGCACAGAAGAGTATTAACAGGTAATAAATCAGGGGGCATATCTGTACATATGTGTATTTAAAACATCAGTGAGGAAATACAGCAAAAATAACAAAATTGTTGACACAATCAAGCGGTAACTTGACCAGCATAGTAGTTGGATTGCAGGTGTGGGCCAGGGGAATGGGGTAGTTTTGGCAGCGTAAAGGGCAATGTTAAACCCCCTAAGCTTAAACGTGGTGGGCCAGAACCTAGGCAGCAAAGTTATGGTATTGGGTAGGCTATTCCACAATTGTGGTAATCTGGATCTGAAGAACATTTTGCCTATGTTTCATTTAAAGAGAGGGGCCAGGAATTTGCTGCCTGCTTCAAATCTAAGGGAGTAGGTAGTGCTGGAAGCAGGGGAGGGGATGCCTTTAAAGTACTTAGGGAGTTTTTCATTTAGGTACTCGGGGAGTTTTCCAGTGCAGAATGTAGCACCCAAGCAGGTTGTATGTAGTATGTGTTGTGCTTCAGGGGGAACCCAGCCCAGTTGAGAGTACAGTGTACAATGGTAAGTGTGAGGAGAACAATCCAGAGCCAACCTGCAGAGGGCACTGAAGAGGATAGTAAATTTAGAGATGCGAAGAGTTGGATACAGTGGAGAAGACCAAATCCTCATAGTCGATGATAGGACAAATCATCTTTTCCACAATGTGTTTTCTAGTACAAAGGGGTGACAGCTTTTTACCCTAGAAAACACCTAAGTATTGCAAAACATTTAGAAATGAGGCTGCTAGTGTGAGCTGTGTACTCCATGGACTAGGACAGCAACACACCCATTTACTTGTAGGACTATACATGATCAAGGTAGGAAGCTAACAAGGAATGGAGGTTCAGAGATGAAGGGGATTTGGAAAACCATTGTTTGGAACTGAATGGGATGGAAACCATTTTCCTTTGAATGACCATTAGCTGCTTAGAGTAGAACCAGTTTTATATTGTGTAGTCAAGATGAAGTCCGATTCTATGAGGGATGGGGTGAGCCTGGAGGAATGAGTAAAGGTGTCGTCAGCATGCAAGTGAGTGCTGCAAGAATCAAGTGACTGCAGGATGCATATTGAATATTGAAAACAGGTGGACCTCAGGATGGAACACTGTGGAACATCAAGGGTGACTGGGAGAGAGGAAAGAGTGCACCCTCACTTAACCATCAATGAGCTGTCAGACAGGTATGACTTAAGCCACCAGAGGAGGGTATCCTATAGACCTGAGGGAGTTAATTTAAATACAAGCAGGGAGTGGCTCACAGTGTCAAAGACCTAGGCCACATTGATGATGATGATTGCTTCAGTGCCATAGCCAGAACTACTGTATATATGTATGTGATTGGAGATCCAGATAAGGGAGGTGGTGCCGAAATGATTTGGGTGGAAACTAGATTGGAAGGGGGCCAGGAAGCCTGACCTTAGTAGAAGCTGGACAGTTGCTTACGGACTAAACTCTTCAATACTTTGAACAGGACAGCCAGTAGCTGAGAGACAGTAGTCCCTAGAGATATCAATAGCACCACTTTTGTAAACAAGTATAACTGCAGTGTGCTTCCATGAGAATAGAAAGAGTACTGTGGCCAGGAAGCAATTAAGGGTGAAGGTAATCTGATGTCAATAGCTGGGGCTCCTAAGTAGAGGCATTTAGGGAAGATGCCATCAGGATCAGTGCTAGAGAGCAATTCAGTGTGGACAGTTCTTTAAAGACAGCTGTCACAGGGATACTAGAGAATATAAAGTCATCTGGGGGGGCTCATTGGGTGGCTAGAAGAGATCCAGCATTAAGGCCTTCAGTAATGTACTGTTTATTAAAGTACTGACAGACCAGTGGGAGTTGCCCATTTGTTGGGGACTAGTAGATGCAGGAACACAAGTAGAAGCATTTAATAGGCAGTGCATGGTGCACCAGAACCTGAAAGGGGCTTTACCTGCAAAGTGGAATTTACTTTTGAAGAAGGAAGCATTTCCCTGCCTAACAGTTTTGATACAGAGGTTGCAGAGTATGGTTTAGTGCAGTCTGTCAGAGGGGGACCTACTATTTTTATGACTGGGCAAAGCAGCATCTCTCATGTGGAAGAGGCTGATAGGGTTGTAGTATTTCCAGGGAAGGTGGGCACCCCAGACCTTAGATTTCTTGAGGGGAGCATGTCTGTCTCAGGTAGCATTAAAGATGGATTGTGAATGACCATGGCAGTCTCTGAGTCTTCAGAGATCTCATTGAGGTACAGTGCCAGTCAGCTGAAGACAGGTCATATAGGAAAGCCTCTGGACAAATGTTCTGGAAGGATCTTGCCAAGAGTAAGTGAGATGGCCCTGGTGGGTTTGATTTTCCTCACACTATAGGTGTTTTTTATTTTTATTTTATTTTAAAGTTTAGAATTACATAATAAGTTCCATGAGAACAACTTTCGTTTAGAGCATGTCCCAAGTCTGTTAGGTCCAAACATAACAAATCAATAGGCATACAAAAAAAACATAAATTATAATAATACAAAACAGACATAGTGCACATAAGCACATAAATAATATCCAAGAAATGACATTACAAAAACTTTTGGTTACACAGTGATTTCTACAGGTGCCCAGTGGAGTGGTAGAGGACACAGTCCTATGCGGATAGTATGTGAGCACCCAATCCAGGATGCTGCAATTGGGTGATTGAGCATTGTGACAGCTGGGAAGGCGATGCGTTGAGACAGATTTAGCACTTTGATTTTAATATGCAAGAGGAGATTTGGGCAAAACTGGTGCCTGAGGCAGGCCAATTGGTATTACAGTCTCCCCATATGGTATGCTCACTGTTGGAAGTGCTGGAGGAGCTAGTAGGGCTCTGCCTGTTTTCATTGGAGGAGAGGAGAGGAGAGACGGGGGGTGCATGACTGAGGTCTTCAAGTACCTCAAGGGAATAAGTAGGGTAAACATGGAGGGGATCTTTAGACTAAAGCAGGGAGGTATCACCAGAGGGCATGGTTTGAAGTTGGAAGGTGGAAGGGTGAGGGGAGAAAAGAGGAGGAGGTTTTTCACTGAGAGGGTGGTGGACCCTTGGAATGCACTGCCTGGCGAGCTGGTTCAGAGATCCACAGTGGAGGGCTTCAAGAGAGGGTGGGACAGACACCGAAAGTGGATGTATCAGATGATGGCCTGTCCCAGGGGGTTGGGATGGATGATAGGGGTTTCTGGAACACAAGGGAGGGGAGGGGAAGGCCTTGGCGCCCAACTAGGGATCTGAGGTTCGAGCAGACTCGATAGGCTGTAAGGTCTAATCTGCTGGCAAATAGTATGTTAGTATGTTAGTTCAATACTTTCTGCATGACATAGTGTCTGTAATGTAGTCAGACTTGCCTGGGATGCAAAAGATCCTGGAGATGAACATGGGATGGAATTCAGGAAAGGCAATGTATATAGAGCTGATACATAGAAGTTGATGGCAGAAAAAAAAAACCCTTGGCCCATCCAGTCTACCCACTCTGCCTAACTATTCTGCCTTGCCCTTGTGGCAATTTGCCCCTTCCTACTGCCCCCTTCTTCTAACTAACCCCCCAGCCTGTCCCATCATTGCTTGAAGCTGCTGATTGATTTGCCTTTACCACTTCTTCAGATAGGGTATTCAACTTGCCCACCTCTCTTTCTGTAAAGAATTGCTTACAGACATCCTTTTTGAATCTCCCCCCGCCAGCACCAGTAAATTACCTCTCATCCCTGTGTTTGAACTCAGGGAGAATAGTTGTTTGGTGTCTAACCTATTTGTTCTAGGCAGGTATTTGTAGGTCTCAAGTATGTCACCACGTCTGTCCTTTTCTGTGCCAGTCAAAGTTTAACTGACTTGTAGATGGACTCTGGTAGAGATGGCATAATGTGAAATCAGTGTAAATGAGTACACTCCTAAATGATTATGATGTCACAAACAGGAGGTTACGATATCATGTGTTGACAAACAGCCAGAGCAGGTGAGGTTCAATGGACATGAGTCTTGTTTCCATAAACATTTCATTAGTAACTGAGAATAAAGGGAAGAACAAAACAGAAAATATAGAAAATACAATTAAAACTATTAATATATTTTAAATGATGGGTGTAAACAAGCGGAGCAACTTGGTGACCAACAAAAACAGCATACCTAGATATAATGTTGTTTTGGGTTGCACAATACAGGTCACGTAACAGGAGAAATAGCACTTTACATGAATTATATCATTGATAGAATGGTGTCCTTTTATTCGAGAATCTCTTTAAGAAGTCTCTTTTTAAATGTGGATGTTATAGCTACGTGGTCCCTCCTTGATAAATCGTAAGTGCTACGTGAAACGTTGGTGGAGGGGTGCTGCTTGTTCTGATCAGCTTTAATTTTGTTATTTAATAAGGCGATTTTTACCTTGACCTATCACTCAGGTAATGTTTGTCAGTCACCAAGTTGCTCTGCTCATTTGCACCCATGTTGGACTATTCATGGTTGCACTGGCTAGGACTCGGGAAGCCACTTCTCACCTTACATATTAAAAATGATGTTCTTTAAACTATTGCTAGCCAGATTTTTTAAAGTGTCAATGCTGGCAATATGTATATATCATGCAAAAGACATTGCCTCTCTTACCCTTTAGGTCCAGAGGAAAGGATATTATAAGCCTAATAGGGGTTGCCAAATGGGTTAGCGACTTGCTAACACTGCTATCTGCCCGCAGCTGAGGTAGAGGTAGAGGTAGAGGTAGAAAATGCCATATTGGAAGACATAGTGAGTTGGTAACCCATTTGTGAGTGGCCCTTCTATATGCTGATGCACTTATACAAAGCACAGAGAATGATTGTGCAGCTACTGTAGAAAAAGTTGATTTACAATAGATGTGGGGTTGCTCACTGTCATTCAGACAGAAGCCAGCCAAGGTGGTGAGAGGAGGGATTTTTCCAGTTACCATAAGGAGAGCCTATTAGGGGGACAACAACAGTGACTGTGGGGCCAAGCGGTGGTGGTAGGGCCTGAGTGGGTGGCACAGGGTGGGAGGGATCTACAGACATATGGAGAGAAAGGGGAATCACTGGACCATCAGGAACTTTAAACATTATACTGGCAATGATTGGAGTGGGTTGCAGGACTGCTGGAACTCCAGGGACTTTAAACAGTTTCTGTTTCAGTTTATCCTTATATTTCACCTGGATGAGGCACTAGGCAAAAGCCTGGTTTCAGGGCCATTCTGCTTACACTGTTACAACACATAACAAGAAGGGACAAAATCATAGTTACAAACCAATGTAGAAAAATATAAATATGAACACACACAATGTAAAAATTCATGTAAAATTCAATGATAACAAGTACACTTAATGAAATAAAAGTCTGGTAGAACAGACTTGAATGATAGATAAGTTAGCTTGTTTCGTATAGTTGAGGAAAGCGAGGTCCATTTGATTGCAGCAGTGCAATCAAATCTCATTTTACCATACTTGTTTTTTTATAAGAGAGACCTTCAGACCCCTCCCTCTACAGTATACCGGTGAGTGATAGGGGGAGCAGGGGGACCACTGGACACTGTGGAGTAGGCAGCCCATACTGGTGCTGTGTGGGTGGGGGGGGGTTATAAACTCAGTTTGCTATAGGCCTGTAATGAGGCTCTAATGAGATGCAAGTAACCCTAGCGCCTTGCTAGTGCTATGGGGTTATTTGCATATAGAGGGGATATGGTACATTTCACCAGAGGAGCAATTGTCATTTGCAGACACTAAAAGCCAGGTTGCCTCTGCAGGCCCCCAAGCACTCTACTGGCCACATACTTCCAGTGGCCAGTAGGGAGCTGGAAAACGTGATTGCAATTGGGATAGTGCCTGGCGTTAAATTGGAACATGCATTTAGCGCTCCCAATGTGTTTCAACATGTTTGTATATACCCGTGGATTGCCCAGGCAATAGTTTTGCTCCTGGAGCAAAGATTCAGCAGGCTCAATTTAAGCAATAAACCATGAGATGGTGTGGGTTATGGGGGGATTTACCATGGCTGGCATGGTTTGGCCATGAGGCGTAGCCGAGTGGTCAAATCCTCACCAGCTGTGGTAAATCCACCCATAACTCACACCGTCGAGTGGGTTATTGCGATTATTCAATGTTCCTCTAAATTTTTTTTATGGAAAAAAAAGAAAGACAAATTTTATTTTGGTAGTTTAAATATTTTTTATTTAATTTATTCTTATGCCATGGAAAAATAGTTCTATGTTGCTAGGTAGAATATTGTGGAGATGTCCCCTCCCCAACTGAGGATATGTTTGTATAGTAATTGCATCTCGTTGTGTTTACTTTTTTTAACTAAGACAATCACATTTATGTCATCAGAGACAATCACGTGATTGACAGACTGTGTGCCATCCTCATTTAGTTCATTGACAACTACCGCAGGTACCACTGAATTGTAAGATTTTTAAGGGGTTTGGCAGCAGTGATGTTTAATTTTTCTACACTGCTGACATGACAGCTGTGGTGAATGCCAGGCGAGAGTTCTTAAACACAGTTCTTGGTGGTTGAGACCAAGGTTTCGCCGGAGGCTCATCATTAGAAGTGGCAAGTCTGCATGGATGGTGCCTGAAATGAGTGGCTAGAGCAGCGAGAGGCGCTTACTGTTACTTCCAACAGCATGGAATTTGTAGCCAGGGGAGCAAGTCGAAGTGGAGTTTGAATTATAGGGATCTGTTGGAGTAAAGCGATACAGAGCTAAGAAAACTGGAGGGTGAGCACAGTAGCAGTCTTTTGCCAGTAGGGAATGAAGAGGAAGCTGCGGTCTGAGCAAGAGAATGCCGTGGTCTAAGTTTGACCCACGTTTTGGAGGTACTGACTGTTGAGATTACTACTTGAAGGTTTTTTTTTTTTTTACATAACTCGGTTACGGGAGAATCAGAAACTTTACTACTATTTGGGCAGGGACAGTCAAAGAGACACAGGTTTTGCAGTAAAGTTTAATAGTGAAATATCTCGCTCGGGGCAAGATGTTTAACAGTTTTACTGGAGTTGCCATTTAGCGGTGCTAGAAGATGACAGCATTTGTTTTGATTTCTAGGGCTACATTGATTTTTGGACAGACTCGGCTGACTGGCACTTTTCCCATTGGTATATTGCAGGATTTACCATGGGTAAAATATGCCAGTCAGCCAGTCAGGTTTTAGGGGTTTTAAGACCCATTGTATAATCCAGGACAGTCAACTTATGACACTTGACTGCAGTTTCCAGCCACATGCATCCAACATAACAGATAAGGGGCTGTAGCAGAACCAGCTGTAATCTGCTAATGTCAAGAAGGCTGGAAGACTGCTTGGGTGTAGTAAAAAGGGGAGACCAGCTGAGCAGGGGTAGTAATCCTACCACTTTACAATATCCTAGCCAACCTGGAGTACTGCCTGTTGTTCTGGGTTCCCAATACAAAAATGAACATTTAGGAAATCAAAAGGGTGCAGTGCATGGCCACCAAAATGATCAGGAGTATGGAGACAAAATCTGTGATGAGAGACCGGAGGCCCTTAACCTGTTCACATAAAAACCACTACAGAGGGGACTGGGCTGGAAAAAAAAACAGTGCTGTGGAAGGGCAGCTAGCCCTGAACAATGCTTCAACAGAAATAGGCACACACAAACCACTGTGTGCCACTCACAATAAAAATAAATAACAGCTTAAATGCCGAAATGGCCAAATAATGGAAATAAAAGAAATGTTTCAAACTGTTCCAAGTCAGAAAGCACACAAGAACTAGGGGGCACAACATGAAACTGGAGGGGGGCAACTTCGGAGGTAACACGTGTAAGCTTTTCTTTACTGAGAGGGTGGTGGATGCATGGAACAGCCTTCTTCAGGTAGTGGTGGGGGCCAAAACAGTAGTAGGTTTCAAGAATGCTTAGGACAGGTACAAAGGCACCACCACACTGACTAGCAGTTAAGGGAAGGGGGAGTAGGCTTATGGGCAGACTAGATGGACCGTATGGTCTCCTTCTGCCGACACTTTTTATGTTTCTATGTTTCTAAAACAGACCTTCCAGTGGTTTTAACATTTTATGTAACTCCAGACTGTCAGATATAGGGTCAATGACAGAGCATCTCTTCAGGATTCCAGGACTTTTTCCCTGACAAGACTATCAGCGGTAAGTGACCTGCCCTCATACTCATCACTGACACTATCCATGTTCTTCATAAACTTAACAGGCTCAAATGGCAGCCACATTTTTTTGTGTGGATGAGTACTGATGTAAGCTCATTGTATACCTCAATATGACATAAAGATAGCTTGAAAACAATGCATGATCTGCTATAAAAAAAGTGACTGCTGAAGTTATCACTACCCCAAATTATATTAGATGGATTGGAATCTGTGCAGTCAAAAAATTATATATTTTTCAACAATGTATATTACTTACAGACTTGTGGGTCAGCAATGGGGGCCCCAGTTGTTTTTGTTCATGTACTGTATACCTTGTTTGCATCTGCCCTTAACCTCCAATATTATATTACCTTATTTGGAACTGCTATGAATACTGTAAATTGATACACAGCATAGTGTAAATGTACCTGCCCCAGTTCTAAATTGCCTTAGTTGTAAATGCACTGAATAATGTACATTTATGTATACTGTACATTGGAAGCAGCATAATGTATATTGCTACTGTTTCACTCCTTGCCCATGCATACTCCTGTTTCCTGGAGTGTTGCATGTGTATACTGTAAGTGCTACTGCACTGTTTTTAGCTTGTTTGCCATAACACAAGGAACCCTCTGGAAAACAAGCTATTTTGGCTCAGCAGGCCTTTCCTGGTAAAACTCCTTTAGGAAGGAAGGAAAGAGAAAGAAAGAAGGAAGGGAGGGAAAGAGAGAGGAAGGAAGGAAGGAAGGAAGGAAGGAAGGAAGGAAGGAAAAAAACGCACATTTGTTTTGGGGCTGGTCAAGATACACTGAAGACATTCTGTATGTGTGGATGCCTAGATAAGGCAGAACAATTTCTGCAGTTCATTAATTATAAATAAAATTATAAATAGGTTACAGTGAATTGCAAGGCTGTAATTCCATTGAGAGGTTCTGGGGACATAGATAACCTCGAGAGCGAAGCAAGATGGAATTTCAGCCAAGTAACTCACTGTAACCTATTTTTTATTTTTTGTAATATATGGATCCGATTCGGAAAATGTGCAGCTTTTTAAATTCTGTGAAATGGGCTGGCCGTCTGTCGCATTGAAGATGCGCTAGCTGTCAGTCGCCTGCCCGCGTAATCGCAAGTAATATACACAACACCGAAATTAACTTAATAGACCTTAGGTTGTAAATCAATAATGAAGGAAGAATACAATTAGTAGAACATATAAAGCCTTCTGCAGTCAGTATCATTCTCCATGCCAAAAGTGCCCACCCTGAGAAATTTGTGAACTAAATTCCCCATAGGCAGTTCCTCAGGATTCAGAGGCACTGCTCTGAGGAGGAAGACAATTTTAAGTTGAAGTGGTGGGGGTTGAAACAATCACAGGATTTAAGAATGCATGGGATAGACATAAAGGAATTCTGGAAGTCAGGGGTAATGGGCAACATACTTCTAGGAAAACATAAAGTGAACTTACAAGCTCAGATGGGCAGACTGGGTGGGCCGTATGCCCTTATCTGCCGACACTGTCTATGTATCTATGTAACAAATGGGCATTTGAAATGGAAAAGCAGTTTTGGAAATAGAGACTATAATGATACAATTCTGACCTCAGTGTTGGGGGGGATGTGGAATCTAAAAGTCAGAGTATAAGACACTTACTGCCCCCTCCAAACTCTAAAGAAATTACAATCAAGGATAAATAACTTTTGTGACCAGCTTCCATAAGATATTTGGGCAAATAGATAATATTTTTACAAAAAGAATTGGGAATATTGAAAAGTAACATTAATCTGACAATCTTAGTTGGGGTTATACCTTTGGTTACATATAGAAAAGTAAACAGTTTGAACGATCGCTTGTCCAGCAACCATTTAATTGAGCCTGAGAATGAACAAATGAACTGGCTTCCTTTCAGGCCTTTGGGCCACTATAAATCAGGCAATTGTAAAATAAATATCTAGAACAAGGAATACAGTTTGATTCCAATATACAGTAGGTATCGGCACAGTGTATGACATAAAACACTTCATCAATTGTAGTAGAAATCTCAAGCATACATTGCCTGGTGCTCGTGGAAGAATGCATATGTGGGTAGTGCTATTCGCCTCAAGAGAGTGTGCACCCAGGGTCATGTTTGTTCAGTCTTCCACTGGTCATTGCTCTGGGTGCACACTTTAAGTCCCCTTGTAGGAGTGACCCATGAGAACTAATGGTAATCATGCACGTAACCCCAAGAGCTAGGGGAGGTGATCAAGTACCTACCTTCTACAAAGAGAAACAAATTGAATTTTTATTCTTAGGCGTTTGACCCCAGCTGGTCTAAATGAAAACTTATTCTTCATTTCATTCTTGTAAAACAATAAGGACTGACTGATTTATTATCATAGACAGAGACCTGGATTTTTCATTATTGTTTCATTTCTTGCAGGGAATATATTAGTACGAACATACAAAGAAGCCAGCAGAAGAAGAAGGCAACTTAGTCTCTAGTCTGCTTGTTTTGCAGGTCCACAGCTTGAGTTACTGACCCTGTCCCCCCTTTCTATTACTCCCATCCTTTCCATCCTCTCTACCCATGATCCTTACCTTATCCATATGACTATCCCAGACTCTCTTGAAGCTGCTCACCATCTTCAATGAGACCACCTCTTCTGGCAGCGCATTCCAAATGTCCACCACCCTCTCCATAAAAAAGTGCTTCCTGACCTCCCTCCTAAACCTCCCCCTCTAGCTTAAGACTGTGCCGCCTCGTGTTATGGTTGCTACTTAGCTTAAAGAAACACTCCTTATCCACCTTATTTATCCCTTTCAAGTACTTGAAGGTCTCAATCATGTCCTCTGTTTCTCTCCTGTCTTCCAAGGAGTACATGTTCAGTGTCCTCAGCCGCTCCTTGTATGCCTTATTCTGCTGACCTACTATCATCTTTGTAGCCCTCTTCTGGACCTTCTTCAGCAGTGTAGTGTTCTATTTGAGGTGTGGACACCAGTACTGAACTCCATACTGTAGATGTGGTCTCACCGGTGGCCTGTACAAGGGCAGTATAACCTCCTCTCTCCTACTACTGATCCCCCTACCTATGCATCCCAGCATCTTGTTTGCCCTTGCTGCTGCTTTTTTTTGCACTGCTTGGAGTGCTTCAAGTCACTAGTGATCATCACTCCCAGGTCCTTCTCCTCCTCCTCCTCCTCCTTCTCTGATGCAGGTACCCGGACTCCACCCAGGTAGTACTCCGCCCTTGGATTCTTGGCTCCATTGTGCATAACTTTGCATTTCTTGGCATTGAAGCTGGATACTGGACCAACTCTCTAGCTTTTCCAGATCATCCCGTAGGTCCTGTATTCCTTCAGCTGTGTCCACTTTCCCACAGAGCTTGGTGTCGTCTGTGAATAGGCACATTTTTACCCATAAAGCCATCCCCAGTGTCATTGATGAAGACATTGAACAACACCGGCCCCAGCACCAAGCCCTGTGTGACCCCACTGGTGACCTTTCTGGTGCCAGATAACTCTTCTCCCACAACAACCCTCTGGGTTATGCTCCCTCAGTCAGTTTTTCTCACATCTGGTCATCTTCTCTCCAATCCCTAGATCCACCTACTTCCTCATCAACCTTTTGCTGGGGACAGAGCCAAAGGCCTTGCTGAAATCCAGATAGAGGATACATGCAGCTTGGCAACTGTCCACTGTCTTAGTGACCCAATCAAAGAAGTCAATCAGATTAATTTGACACAATCTACCCCCCGCAATGAGCCCATTCTGCCTCACATCCTTGAAACCATGCTTCTCAAGATATTCTACAAATCTTTCCATAAGTATGCTTTCCATGAGCTTGCACATAATTGAGGTCAGACTGACTGGTTTGTAATTCCCTGGGTCATCCTTGTAACCACTTTTTTTGGAGGGGCACCACATGTGCTGTACTCCTGTCTTACAGTGCCGGCATGGGGTCATAATGTCGCAAGACATTATGCCGCAGCAATATACTTCGCTGCCAATACCATGCAATATATTGCCAGCAGCATAAATCTTATTTTTTTTTCGGGGGGGGGGCTCTGCCCCCCACACCACTTGTTATGGGGGGTCTGCACACCTGAACCCCCCCCAACTTAAGTATCTAACTCTGGGGGGGGGGTTAACAGTGAATATCGCACAAAATGTCAAAAATTTTAAAATTCATGTGTCTCGGACCAGGACTCAAAACCCAGTCCCAAACATACTGCCTGCCTCCCTTGCTGCTCATCCCATCGAGCCACAGCAGCTGCTCGGTGGACCCTTGTCCCAACAGGATCCTTATCCTGTACATGGAAGAGTGAGAGGGTGCACTACCATGCATACATCCTTTTGCAGTTTTGCACCCTCTCGCTCTACCCTACTGCGCTATTCCTATTACCCAGTCATGCCGTGCGCTGTACATCATATGACATATTGACCTGGTAAGTTGCAGTACCACACCTAACTCCAGTGAACTATTAAATAGGCCTGCCAGTGACCCTGCAGGCTCCTCCGCCAGTCCCCTTAGTACCCTTGGATGAACTCTGTCCGGGCCTCGTGATTTGTCCACCATCAGTTCTAACAGCCCCTCAGTCATGGTGTCATCCTCTAGCAGTACATTAGTGTTCCCCTTCCCTCTACTCTTCTTCTCCCTCCTGAAGGCACTGGTCTATCCTTCTTCCTGGTGAAGACAAAACAGAAGTATTTACTTGGTATCTCTGCTTTTTCCCCATTATCTTCCACCCACTCCTCCCTTTCTAAAGCCTAACAGTTCCGTCCTTCTTGTCCCTTTTCTTGCTTATGTAGAGAAAGAAGGCCTTCTCCCCTTTTTTAATTCCTTCAGCTATCTACAGCTCCTTCTGTGCCTTAGCTAGCTAGACTTCCTTACTTGCCAACCTTAGGTAATTTTTCCTATCCACCTCTCTCTTGGTCATCCTGAATTTCCTATAGGCTAGCCTCTTTTCCCTTTGCTGCCTAGGTGACCCCAGAACTGAACCAACTGAGTGTTTTGGCCCTTGTGTTCTTCCCCCTGAGCCTAATACACTTCTCTGTGGCAACCAGTATTCTTTCCTTAAATGAAATCGATGAGCAGAGATAAAGCCCTGATGGCGGCACAGATCGGGGCTTCACCTCATAGATCTCCCCTGCAGGCACAATATTAAATCAAGTGTTGTTGTACTCTATAACCTCATAAAAGATGCCTGAACATCCATAGCAGCCTGCATATAAAGTATGGCAGGCCTCACCCTCTGAGTTCACACTGCTAACACTGTGATATAATGATACCCCTTTGCTCCTTTCTGAATGATGCCCATATGTACGGAGATTTAGTAATCTCCATATCTCCCATGTCCAGTGTTATTTTTACAAAATTTGCCTAAATGCCACGGCACTTAGGCAATTTCTGTAAAAACGGCACTAAGCATGGGTAATACAGAGATTATTAAATCTCCTTACATAAGGGCACCATTTAGGAAGGGATAAAGGCACATCTTTATATCACAGTGTTAGCAGCTCCATCTTCGGGGTGAGGACCACCATACTTCAAGTTACCAGCTGCTGTGGAGGTTCAGGCACTTTTTAAGAGTATTAAGGTACAAAAACACTTGATTTAATACTGTGCCTGCAGGGGAGATCTGTGAAGTGAAGCCCTAGTCAGTGCAGTGGTTTGGTCTACCCCCATATCTGCTCTGATACATGCCAGGTAGCTCCGTAGCACTTCGGCCATCTTCCTGAAGTCCACCCTCCTAAAATCCAAGGTTTTGGCCTTAGTTGGGATGTTTTCCCTACCCATATCTAACTGGACCACACTGTGCAATGGACACTCCAACTCAGGGACTCCATGGCCATTATTTCCTGTACATTTTCCCCATTCGTGAGCACCAGATCAAGAACTGCCTCTTCTCTTGTTGGTTCTGTGATGCACTGAGTCAGGAACCCACTTTGCAGTCCTTCCAGGCTCACCTGACTCCGAGCACATGTTGTAGATGGTACGCTCCAATCACCTTGGGCAGGTTGAAGTACCCAACCAGGGGTGTAGCCAGGGATTTCAGATCTGCACATGAAGTGGACTCACTGTTACCCCACCCTCCCTTGTTTTAGGGTGAGCTAAACCTCCCCACCCCCGTAGCCAGACAATATACAAATGTACACCAGGATTGTGTTTGTTGCCTCATTTGGCACAATAAATACAACTTTTGTATCTCATGACAATGGTTGTTACCATGCATGAGTAAATACAACTGCCATGCATTGTTCCCTAAGACACCCACATACCAGCCCAGAGCCTGTAAAGTTGTATTGTCCTTGGGATGCAAAAAGAGTATTAGTGACAGGTCCTTCTAGTTTTGACTTCTATGAATAAAATTACAGAAAAGTTCAGTATTTTCTTTGTTAGTTTTCATGGAGAAAGGAAGCAGTTCAGAGCCTATTTGCTACCCCTTTAAATAAAATTGCACACCATGGAGTGCTTGGAGAATGTCTGTCTACACCCACGTACCCAAAAATTACTACTTCTCCTTTCCCTGCATCTTCCAGTATTTGCGAGCTCAGTTCCCTGTCACTCTCCTCATCCTGCTTGAATGTAATTAATGTAACTGACAAAGTAAATTGCAGTCTTTTACATTGACAGACTATATAAAGAATGGGTGATTTAAATATTTTTGACTTTTATGCACGTTTGAAAGTCAATAATAATTACAATTGAAAGGAATTAAAAGAAGTAATCAGCATGTCTAGGATACTCTGTGTTTCGCAACATATACAGTACAAGCATACAGAATTTAAAAAAAATACTTAGTGGTCCCCATACCCAAATGATTAATGTGTTACTAACCAGATTAGTGCCACTCTTGCCATGAATAGTGCTAATTTGCAGGGTGGAGGTCATATTCAAAGGCCCCTGGACAGCACCACCACACAGAATATACTACGGTGCCTGTGTAAATGAAGGATCCCCCATACATACATGGTTCAGCAGTGTATTCAAAGGTTTTGGAAGCACTAAACAGCCACCATTGCAGTGTTGTTTAACACTGTGGAAACCCCAACTTACCCCCTGCACTGTTGTGCACACCCCTAATCACCCACTGTACACTGGTAAATCACTCCCAGTGATTTAGTGTTCCCCTCTCGGTTGCCCGCTATTGATGCATATATCCCCTACATGGTAGTCTAGTGTTCCCCTCACCTCCCAGTTGCCCAGACATTGTATTGTAGCCCCAGATATTTCCAGCCCCCCCATGTCACCTGCCACTCTGGACCCCTCTCCTCACCGCCCGGTCACCGAGCACTGGACTAGCATTCTGGATGGCAACTGGCACAGCCGTCTGCTCACCACCTACGTTGGCCACCATCTAACAGGCATTTATGATCATGGTTACTGTAAAAAATAGCTCTTACGGGGTTGTTTCTGCAATACTCAATATGCAGTGTCTTCATGCAGAGATTCTAGGTAGTGGGTTAGCTGACAAATGAGTATGACCCACTGGGAAACCCCAATTCTCTTCATTACCAACATGCAAATACACAGTCCCATCCCCAATAGGTCACATGTATTGGAAACACAGAAATATAGAAGTTACCAGCAGATAAGGACTACTTGGCCTCCCCATAGTCTGCCCTAAATTCCGTACCTGTAGTGGTACCAGAGACCATACTTGGACTCCGGCTTATACCATCCTCTTGCTTCTAAGATTCCCTTGTGTCTATCCCATGCATTCTTAAATCCTGTGACTGTTCTAGCTCCTATCACTTCCTATGGGAGCCTGTTCCAAGCATACACCACCCTCTCTGTGAAGAAGTACTTCCTCACATTCCCTTTCAGCTTCCCCGCCTCCCTCCAGCTTCATATTGTGACCCATTGTGCTTACACATCTTTTCCTTTGGACAATGCTACCTTCCTGTACCTTGTTTATTCCTGTGAGGTATCTGATTGTCTCTATCATATCCCCCCATTTCCGCCTGTCTTCTAGGGAGTACATATTTAAATCCTTAAGCCTTTCTTTATAGCACTTCTGATGGGGGCCCTGCACCATTTTGGTTGCCCTCCTTGGCACCACCTCCACCCTATCTACAGTATGTCCTTTCAGAGATGGGGCCTCCAGAACTGTACACGGTACTTGAGGTGGGGTCTCACCAGTGGTCTATACAGGGATATTATTACCTCCTTCTTTCTGCTGGTGATATCCCTCTCTATGCATCCAAGCATTCTTTTTATCATATAATATTTCATTGAGGTATTTTGTGCATTTCCATACTGTAGAATGTAGATGTTACTTTCAATCAATTACTGAGTGTGGTACAGTCCAAAAGACATCATAAAGGAAACTTAGTTATTATCTTCCATTACATCTATGAGTCATTGTAGGTACATTATAAGTCATAAATGAGTAAATATTCAGATTTCTATTACAGTTGTCTTAAGGATATGCAGTACATCAGAGCAAAGAAATATCTAGAAAGAAGCTGATCCATGGTTAAAGACAGATGCTTATATCTTAATATAAAGACATATCTTCTCATGCCATAATCTAGAATATGACTACTGGAGCACGATCAGTGCCTCATATCAGTGGGTTAGATGGTGGCTCTGGAAGTTTGCAAAGAGGAGATCTGAGATATGGGTCCCATTTCTGAAAGTAGTGATGAAGATTCCCTCTTTGAAGATAAGAGAGCCTATCGAACAGGGAGAGCTTAGCCAAGGCTGCATGCCAGGCCGTATGAGTGGGGATGACTGGCTGACATCAGAACCTGAAGATAAGGTGCTTAGCCTCCAAGATGGCTGCCATGGTCCAGTCCTTGAGGGGTTTAGGTATCTGACCCAAGACAGAGGTATCTCCTAAACATAGTTTAACATCCGTCAATGCAATTGGTTGCTTGAGTACCACAAATATATCAGATGCAATCATCCTCCAGTAGGATAACAAGTTAGGGCAGGACCAGAGGATATGAAGAATATGTGCTTCTCCCTGGAATCACTGACAGCATTTGTTATGACCCAGCAAACCTCTAGAGTGGAGAATCACTGGTGTGCAGTGCCGTAACAATAACATTTTTAACTGTAAGAAATGGCTATTGGTATCGCTGTGAGTATGGTATACACCCTTAAGATAAGAAATTCACTGCTTATCTGATATGGGTGAGCCAGTGTATTCTTCCCACTTCTTTTTGCAAGACAAAGTTGTGTTGGATTGTGAGTCCCTCCATGCTTCATAGAAACATCCCATTATCCCCTTACTGTAGGGAGAGTGGTGCAGGCTGGCCAGCCAAGACCACTGTGAGACCTCTTGGGATTTGGGGAGAAGGGGGTGTAAGGCACTACGGATTTGCAAGTATCTCCATAAGTCATATTGTGTGGTAGTGAAAATTGTTTTTGTAACTGCTGAAAGGGGGGGAGGGTGTACGTGCCTGTGGGAGAGAGGTCCTGCACCACCTGAATTCCGGCTTTATACAAGAAAGGCCACCAGATAAATGCCCCGTCAATTTGGATAAGGTTGTTGCGCCATAGAGGAACATATTGTATAGGAGGATTCCAAGACTGTCTAGGCAAGTGAGATTTGGTCCTAAGGCATTTCCATGAATGGGCTGTGTGTAGAACTGTAGATGGGAGAGAATGTATCAAATTTACTTGAGGGGTGAGCAGCGTATATAGGGGAATTGTTCCTTCCAAGCCTTGTTCTAATTGAGCCCATATTGGAGGGTTATTAGCAATGGGCACAAGCTATTTAGTTGCCTGTATGGCTATGCATGAAAGATGATAACCATAATACCAAGGGACATTGAGACCTCCCTGAGACCAGTGTGCTCTCAGTTTATGCTCATTCCACCGAGGCGGCTTGGAATTCCATACAAAATTGGTTGTTAATTTCTCTAGAGAAGAGAAGAGAAAAGCTTCAGTGAGAGGGGAATAGGCAGGTTGTTTAGGAGGTACATAACCCGTGGAAGCAAAAGCATGCGAAGGGCTGCCATCCTGCCTGGTAAGGAGAGTTGCAGCTTATGCCATCTCTTGACCTCCACATTTAGTTGCGCCAATAGTGGGGAGAAATTGGCAGATTTGAGTGACTGCCAGGCCGTTAGTATGGAGATACCCAGGTAGGTAAACCCAGTGCTCACCAGGACAAATTAGTGCCTTGGATACAAGTCTTGGTACAATGGTTGTTTAGAGGGGCTAAAGTGTTTTTTTTTGGTTGACACATAGGCCAGAAATTTCTCTGAATTCTTTTAACATCTGGAGCACCATCGGTAATGTTTATTGGGGATTCGAAAGGGTTAACAGCAGATCACCCACATAGGCCACTACCAAGAAGGGTTGATTGGTTACTACAATTCCTTGAATTTACGGGGAAGCAATAAGAGTCCTAATCAGTGGCTCTAGGGCCAGCAGAAATAATAGAGGGGATAAGGGACAACCTTGTCTGGTGCCTCGATGTAACTCAAAAGGGGGGGATCTCCTTGTTGGTAAGAATACATGCTGTGGGGGAGCAATAAAGGATATGTATCCATTGCATGAATGAAGGACCAAAACCATACTTGAGAAGGACCTGATAGAGATATTGCCATTCAACAGAATCAAACGCCTTGGAAAAATCAACTGCTAAAGCTGCTAAAGGAATGGAGGATTTAGAGGCACACCACTTCAAATTTAAGAGGAGTCTGGTATTATCTATCCCGGATTTTCCCCGCATGAGCCTGGTTTGGGAGGGGTATATGATCAATTGGAGAATGGACGTCAGCCTAGACACCAATGCTTTGGCTAAGATTTTTGTATCAGCAGACAGGAGGGATATTGGCCGGAAATTGATGCAGTCCAGAGGATCCGATGATTTTTTCGGGAGAAGGGAGATTGTTGCCTCTTTCATAGTAGGAGGGAGAGACCCCTAATTATGGGCAAAATGGAGGGCATGCTGGAATGGTTGGAGAATGACTGGTCCCAGAGCTTGGTAAAGCTCCACAGACATTTTGTCAGGGCCTGGGGCCTTCCCCCATGCCATTTGGGACAATGCCAATTGGAACTCTGCATAGGAGATGGGTGATTCTAGGAGAGTCACCTGGTCAGGGGCAAGAGTCGGTAAAGGTGTTTGTCGACAGAATTCGGCAAATCATTCTTGTAGCTCCGGAGCAGAAATAGATCGAGATTGATAGAGAGCTTGGTAGAACTTCTGCATGGTGGTATTAATTTGTTTTGGGTTGGTGGCAATAGAGTCTGCAGCAGTATGGAGGGCGTGTATTCTTGTAGCAGCTTGCTGTTTCCTTAGGCGAAAAGCAAGTAGCTTCCCTGAGCGCTTGCCTTCATCCCTGTAAGCCTGTTTTGTTCTCAAAAGATGCTATTCAGCATTTTTATGCAGTATTGCGTAGATTTGATATTTAAGGCCAACTATCTGCCTGTACAGGACATTACATAGAAACATGGAAACATAGAATTTGACGGCAGATAAGGACCGCTTGGCCCACCCAGTCTGCCCATTTTCCTACCTAATGGATAAGCTGCAGATCCTAGTTAACCAGCAGCCTACTTCTTCCTACCCCCACCCCTAGAATTGCCTTATGACTGTCCCATGTATGCTTGAATTCCACCACTGTTTTTGACTCCACAACCTCCTCCGGAAGGCCATTCCATGCATTCACAACCCTCTCTGTGAAAAAATACTTCCTTAAATTACCTCTGAGCCGTCCCCTCTATCTTCAAATTGTGCCTCCTTGTTCTTGCACACCTCTTTTTTTGAAAGATGCTACCCTCTTGGACTTTGTTGATTCCCATAAGGTACTTGAAAGTTTCTCTCATGTCCCCCCTCTCCCTCCTTTCCTCGAGGCTATACATATTAAGCTCCTTAAGTCTCTCTTCATGTGTCTTCCGGTGCCGACCCTGCACCATTTTAGTTGCCCTCCTCTGGACAGCTTCCGTCCTGTCTATGTCTTTGTGGAGATTGGGTCTCCAGAACGGCATACAGTACTCCAGATGGGGTCTCACCAGCTCTCTGTACAAAGGGATAATAACTTCCTGTTTTCTACTGGTGATGCCTCTCCCTATGCATCCCAGTATCCCCCCAGCCCTCCTTGCTGCCCTCTCACATTGCTTGCCCACCTTTAGGTCATCTGATATGACTACCTCCAGGTCCCTTTCCATTTTTGTTGTTGTTAGTATCTCACCCCCTACTGTGTACTCTTCCCCTGGGTTTTTGTTTCCCAGGTGCATTACCTTGCACTTCTTAGCATTGAATCTAAGCTGCCATACATTTGACCATTCCTCTAACCTTGCCAAGTTCCTTCTCATCCTTTCCATCCTATCTTGTGCATCAACTCTGTTGCAGATCTTTGTGTCATCTGCAAAGAGACATACTTTTCCTTCCAGTCCGTCTGCAATGTCACTTATAAAGACATTGAAGAGAACCAGTCCTAATACTGAACCCCGCGGTACCCCACTAGTACCCCCCCTTTCTTCAGAGTGGACTTCATTTGCTGTTACTCTCTGTGTCCTATCCTCCAGCCAATTCTTTACCCAGGCTGGCATCTTGGGACCCACTCCCAGGCTGGCTAAACTGTATATTAATCTTTTGTGTGGGGCTGTGTCAAATGCCTTGCTAAAGTCTAGGTAGGCCATGTCCACAGCCCCTCCCTGATCTACTACTTTGGTCACCCAGTCAAAGAAATGTATCAGATTCGCCTGGCATGACCTTCCTGCTGTGAATCCATGCTGCCTTGGGTCCTGTGCCCCTCTGACCTCTAGATACTCGACAACTATTTCCTTCAGAACTGATTCCATCATTTTCCCTATCACTGAGGTTAAACTAACAGGTCTGAAGTTTTCTGCTTCTGCCTTGCTCCCACTTTTGTGAAGGGGAATCACATCTGCCCTCCTCCAGTCCTTGGGTACCACCCCATCCTCCCATGATTTGTTAAAGAGGGTAGTCAGTGGTGTCACTAGTTCTACCCTTACTTCTTTTAGTATTCTGGGATGAATCCCATCAGGCCCCATTGCTTTGTCCACCTTCAGTTTTAAGAGTTCTTTCAGAACCCTTTCTTCTGTAAATGGGCTGGTATCAACTTCTATATCCAGAGTGTTTCTATTGTTTATTTTAGGTACCTCCCCCTCTTCATTTGTAAATACTGAGCAAAAATATTTGTTTAGTATCTCTGCCTTTTCACAGTCACCCTCTGCCCACCCCCCTTCCCTTTATTAAGCCTCACTATCCCTCCCTGGGTCTTCCTTCACTCCCTGATGTACCTATAAAAGGTTTTATCCCCCTTCTTAACTGAGTTGACTATCATTTCCTCGGTTTGGGCCTTTGCTGTTCTGTCTGCCTTCCCAGCTTCCTTTTACTTTAACTGATACAGTTCTCTGTCCTGCTCCTTCTGTGATTCCTTGTACTTCCTGAATGCTTTCTTTTTCTCTTGAACCTTCACTGCCACTTCATTTGAGAACCATAGTGGTTTCTTACATCATTTTGTTTTGTTTATTTGCGTCACACAAAGGCTTGTTACCTCTGTGATGGCAGTTTTTATTATTCCCCATTGTTCTTCCACCCCTCCTTCCTGCCCATTTGCTAGTGCATTCCTTAGGCACTCACCCATTTTGGCAAAGTCAGCCTCCTGAAGTCCAGTACTTTTGCCTTTGTATGGCTTGACTCTATTGCTGTGTTTATTGTGAACCATACTGTTCGATGGTCGCTAGTTCCCAGATGGCTACCCACTTCTACATCTGTGATCCTCTCTCCAACTCCATTTGAGAGAACCAGGTCTAAGATTGCCCCCTCTCGAGTGGGTTCCAATACTAGTTGTCCAAGGCATGCCTCCTGTAGGGCATCTAGAATAACCCCACTCTTCGAAGTGGCTGCTGCAGCTGCACTCCAGTTAACATCTCGCATATTCAGATCACCCATCAGCAATATCTCCCCTTTTTCTGCCATTCTAAGTATACTTTCTATCATTTCCTTGTCCATTTCCTTCCCCTGAGAGGGGGTCTGTATACAACCCCTGTGCGGATTGTGGTGCCATTGCCTGTCTCCAAATTGACCCACAGTGCTTCTTCTCCTCCCTGTTTACCCTTTTGTTCTGTTGCTTTGATTCCTTCCCTTATGTAAAGAGCTACTCCTCCTCTCTTTTACCCTCTGTCCCTCCTGTAGATAGTGTATCCTGGTATGTTTATCCCAGTCATGGTTTTGTGTGTACCATGTTTCTGTGACTGCCACGATATCCAGATGTTCATCCTCCATCAAGGCCAATAATTCAGGAAGCTTGTTACCCAGACTACGGGCATTGGTACTCATTGCTCTCCATTTTTTGATGGCTTTACCTTCTGTTGCAGCATCCCCCACTGACCTTTCTACCTCAGTCTTTTTCTCATTTAGTACCCTATTTTGTAGGGAGAGGCTGGGATTTTCCTGCTGCTTATCAGTGCCTCCCCCCTTGACTAGTTTAAAAGCTTGCCAATGAAGCATTTAAGCCGATTGCTCAAAAGACTTGTTCCCTTCCTGGACAGATGCAGACCATCCTGCCAGTATAGGCTGGTGTCCCTCCAAGTGGAACCCCAGTCCCTAATGAAGCCAAACTCCCATGCTCCACACCATTTTTTTCAACCATTCATTAAACTGCATGGTGCAAAGTACCCTCGCCTCACCCATGCCATTGACAGGCAACATCTCTGAGAAGGATACTGTGTGCTACTTGTCTTAGGCCCCTCCCCAACTCTACAAAGTCCTCCTGCACTGCTCTAATCTCATGATGAGCCAAGTCATTTTTCCCTAGGTGGACAATGAAGTCCAGCTCAGACTCCCGTGCAGCTGTTCTTGTGATCCTGAGGATGCGCTTCCTGTCTCTCCAAGCCATGGCACCAGGCAGGCACCTTATTTCAGTTTTCCCTGCTCACCCCAGTTCTATCCCCCTAATAATTGAGTCCCCCCACCAGGAGCTGCTTCCTTTCCCTGTGGTGTCCTTTGCCTCCTTCCTGTGGGCCTCCCTTGTGACAGTTGTCTGCAGCCTCCTTAGTCTCCTCTGCGGGTGCATCCATAGGGGAACTATGCTCCCCCAGAATGGTGTATGGATTGTAGAGTGGAACAACTGACTGGGTGTGCCTCTGTTCCACCATCCTCACCCTCACTGAGCCCACTGTGGTCCAACTGCTGTGCTTTCTTCACAACCTCTGAGGTAGTGGTAGTGACTCTGGTTATTATCTGGGGTATCTCATGGAATAGCTTTGAAACACTCTTCCAAAGCAGCTAAGCATGCCTGGAGCTGGGACAGAGATTCCCTGCATTTCAGATCACGTGCTGCAGAGAAGGCAGTGATATGACCCCTTAATACAGCTTTAAACACTTCCCAGACAGTGCTTGGGGAAACCCCACAGTCTTCATTTAGGGAAAAATAGTCTTTTGTGACTTGTGAGAGGTATGAACAAAAATCTGGGTCTTTTAATAACAGTGGGTTATAGCGCCACCAAGTTCAAGAAGGTCAATGCTCCTGGGGGGTAAATCTCACTGAGACAGGAGCATGGGCTGATATTAAGAGTGAGCCAAAGTTAGAGTCAGAGAGGCATCTGGCTGCTAGTTCCATAGCCAGCCAGAAGTCTATATGACTATGAGACTTATGGGATGCCGAATAAAATGAAAAATACCTACCAGTAATGTGATCCCTACGCCAGATGTCTATGAGAGCACATTCCTCTATCATGCACTGAAGAGATTGCCTGGCTTTGGGATTGGCATGGGGGTGGGATGTGACTTGTTTAAAAATATGTCTCCTACCAAATTAAAGTCCCCAGCCAAAATTATAAGAAGTGAGGAACCCTCTGGCTGTAAGTCTGATATGGCCTGGCTGATTGCGGGGAAAAAGTCGACATGCTCAACATTGGACACATACATGTTGTCCAGTAAGATGGCATCTGTAGGAGAGGAGAGTTTCGGTACTATCCAGCTACCTTGAGAATCTTTTTTGGCCTCCTTGACTACCCAAGGTGAAGCACGGTGGATGAGAATAGCCGCTCCCTTCTTGGATTTAGTGGTGGAGGAGCTGGCCAATACTTCTCGCACTCAGAATTTATTTAACCAATTAGTACATTTAGACAACAAATGGGTTTCTTGGAGGAGGGCAATGTCTGTTTGCAGGGATTTCAGGTGTTGTAAAACTTTTGTACGTTTAATAGGGTGGTTTAACCTTTCCAATTCCAGGATATCCAGTGCTATCCTTGTTGGGTCCCAGTAGTATTTGACATTTTGTCACACAGTAAACAGGAGGAAATACTTACAGCGGTACCAGCTGAGTGTGGAGCAAAAAAAATTGTCGACTTGCAGAGCCACCAAATACCTTAGTGAGGATAGGACTATCAGTATACGTAGTAACACAGTAAGAGGTGTAGGCATTGCCTGTATCATCAAGACTAGGTGTAGAGAGGACTGTAACTGTACTCCTAAAAGTAACAAGTAGAGAACTAGTTAATACTTAGTTAGTAAAACACAACAGTTCAGTATCAAAGTGGGCAACTATCCCTGTGATAAACATAGTGGTGCCAAAGAAGGACATAACAACAGTGTTCAGAGATTGGGGGTCAATGCAAATGAGGGTAATATAAGTACAGTATATACCCTGCAGCTAAGCTCAACTTAGGAGGGTCTAATGTGGATGATACCGAGAAACCAACTCATCCTAGACCCGCCCTAACCCTTGGTCGGACGACCTGAACCATGTGGAGAGGAGGAGGAGGAGAGTGGGGCGTACCCAACTGCTGGTTGTTAGACTTGAGTAAGAGCCACCTTATGGAAGGTGGAGTTGGACCAGACCAAGGAGCTAGCCGCTGCTCGCACCATGTATAAGGGGGAGGCGGCGGGGGTTGTTTCGCATGTTGGCCTCCTCTGCTAGAGTTGCCAGAAGAGCAAAAAGAGAGAACGGGGGGGGGCAGATCCAGTATCTGACTGATTAGCTCCATTGTTTCATACCCCCATGGGGAAGCAAAGGCACATCGAGATAGCACATGTTATGGCCTGGTGTGGGGGGTACCTGGTGGAGAGAGGGAGGAGATGGGGTGTAGAAAGGGGGGAAAGTCTGGAGCATAAAATTGCCCCTCATTATGTTAACAAACATGCACACAAAATAGCCATTCAGAGTTCCATTAGGTTAGCCTTCAGCCGTCTCGGGGGAGCACGGAGGGGGTACATCCAGGATCCACAGGTGTCTGCGCCACTGCAGCCACATAGCTGATAAGTCCAGGTCTAACTGGTGAAAGAGTGTCGACCAGTTCTACTAAGGATGTCTCTGAAAGATCTGCCCAGTCTGTCATTTGCTCAGCGTCCAGAGCTTAGGATCTAGTAATAGCCTGGTTCAGCATAGGAGAGAGGTCATCCCTGGAGATCTTTGCAGGAGGAGCCATCGTAGATTTAGAGGGTGAGTAATGAGGGCCACTCCTGGGTCTCTGTCTTGGTTTGGATGAGGGGAGTGAACCCCACTGAGGAAGAGGAGTGGACTGCAACAAAGTAGCTTGTAGGGCCAAGCGAGGTGGATTGGCATTAGAGCCAACTGCTTGAGCGGCCATCTTCGCTGGGCTGCTCCTTTGGTGTGGGTCCTGTCCGGCTTGCAAATAGGGTGCTGGGGAACCGTATGTGGAAAAAAGTTCCTACTTAGAGGTGGCGCTGGAGCAGGCTCCCAAAGCTTCCTGGGACTTGTAGTAGGGTACTGTACGCCTGGCCATAATCGAGCAATCCACCTCTCAATATCTTCTGGATGATCAGTGATGAGCTCATGACCTTCCTTAATCACCTGCAGCTGGGTAAGATTTTTGAATTTGAAATTGTGTTGATACAGGAATCTTTTTATAGTCCTGAATGTTGTTCTCCTTGCCGCCGTTTCTTGGAAGAAGTCCCTGTAGATGACGAATGGGGTTCCCTGCCAAGAAAGCTCCTCAAGTCCCTAGCGGCCCTCAGGATTCTCTCTTTAGTTGTGTATCTTAACAGATAAGCCACCATTGGCCTCAGTGTATTAGAGTGTTTGTTTCCCCGGGTAGAGACTCTATGCGCTCTCTCAGCTTCGGTTGGTCCTCTCCAACAGTCCCCTAACATACGAGGGAGATTGTCATTTAGGAATTGTTCCATTGACTACCCTTCAGACCCCTTTGGGAGACCCACGATCCACAGATTATTGCAGCGACTGTGATTTTCATGATCCTTGGGTATCTCCCAAAGCACTGCTAACCGCTCTTCATGTTGCTGGACACGTTGCCAGATCTGGGTTTGCTGAACTTCGCATGATTCAGTTCTTTGTTCCACTACATTCATTCTATCCTGAAGTTGTTGAACATCCTTAGTAGTACCAGCCAGAGTTAGATTAATGTCATCAACTCTAGTAATTAAAGTCTCCAGAAGTTTAGTATTATGTTGCAGGGATTCCCCAACAGCCACTGGTTGCTCCATTCCCAGGCGCTGACTCCTTGATATTTGAGTTGAGTGGAGGATTTATATTGCAGAGAAGAACCCGTTGTCCTGTAACAGCCTCTAGGGGAGGGAAGGATGGAAGCTCAGACAATTTGTCAACTGCTAATCTGGTGGTGCGCAGAGGGGCCTATGCAGCCTAGGCCTAGGCAGGATGCAGTAGCTTCAGGTCACAGCGCCGCTAGAGTCTGATAATTGCTCCGAGATCCACTGAAAGGATGCGCTGCCCAGCAAGTGTGGAATTACCTATGCATTAAGCTGCTGATTTAGATAGGAGACTCCACGGGATCACGGTGCCCGAGCGTGGATGGGCTGAGGTCTAGTGAGAGCTACGGAGCTATGCTGCCATCTTCCTCGGTGGCTAGATCATGCCCCTCTATGCATCCAAGCATTCTGCTAGCCTTTCCCACTGCCTTGTCACACTGTTTAGCTACCTTCAGATCATCTGAAATGATAACCGGCAGGTATCTTTCCTGTTTTGTGACTGTCAATACTTCCCCCCACAGCTGGTGTGTTGCCCCCGAGCACTTGTGCCCTAAGTGCACGATTTTGCACTTTTTTGCGTTGAATCTTAGCTGCCCAACTTGTGACCATTCTTCTAACTTCTTTAGATCCTCCCTTATTCTTTCACCCCCCCCCCGGTGTCTCGACTCTGTTGCAGATTTTTGTGTCATCCATGAATAAGCACACCTTCCCCTCCAGTCCTTCTGCAATGTCACTGATAAAGACATTGAAAAGGACCAGGCCTAATCCTGATTTACCTAGGGAAAATAGAAAGGGACCTGTGGGTAATCATATCAGATGACCTTAAGGTTAGCAAGCAGTGTGAGAAGGCAGCAGGGAGGGCTGGTGGTATACTGGGATGTATAGGGAGAGGCAACACCAGCAGAAAGCAAGAAGTTGTTATCCTTCTGTACAGACAGTTGGTGAGACCCTGTCTGGAGTAATGCATCCAGTTCTGGATACCCCATCTCCGCAAGGACATAGACAGGATGCAGACAGTCCAGAGGAGGGCAACTAAAATGGTGCAGGGTCTGCAAGAGAAACCATACGAGGATAGACTAAAAGAGCTTAATATGTGTACCCTTGAGGAAGGGGTGGGGACATGATAGAAACTTTTAAGTATCTCAGTGGAATCAACAAAGTCCAAGAGGGTAGCATCTTTCAGAAAAAGAGATGTGCAAGAACAATAGGACACAATTTGAAGATGGGGGGGTGGTTCAGGGGCAATATGAGGAAGTATTATTTTCACAGAGAGGGTGGTGGACATATGGAACAGCCTTCCTGAGGAAGTTGAGGGGTCTAAAACTGTGAGAGAATTCAAGAATGCATGGGACAGACGTAAGGCAATTTTTGTAAGGGGTCGGAGGAAATAGGCTGTTGGTCAACTAGGATCTGCAGCTTGTCCTGTAGGTAGGGAAATGGGCACACTAGGTGGGCCAAGTGGTCCTTATCTCCCTTCAAAGTCTATGTTTCTATGGAGTACTGGATGGGATGAGACCACCGTGGCTGAGAAATGAGACTTAGAGTTATCATCAGTGACCCCCTAAAACAATCGAGTCAGTGCAACGTAACTTATAACAAGGCACATGGGATATTTGGAAGCATTGGGAAGGGTATTGGTAGCAGAAAAAGGGATGTAATACTTCCCCTGTATATATCCTTTATGAGGCCACACTTGGAGTACTGCACCCAGTTCTGGGGTCCTCACCTCAGGAAGGATAGGGAAAGGCTCAAAAAGGTGCAGCGTAGGGTAACAAAAATGATTCAGGGCCAGCAGGGCATGCCCTACAAGGGGTGCCTCTAAGCATTAAGCAGAAACGTAGAATTTGATGGCAGATAAGGACTGTTTGGCCCATCCAGTCTGCCTATTCTTCCCTGCCTATACTATTACTGCAGATCATACCCAATCTGCAGCTTTTTCTCCCTCCCTCCCCCTTCCTTTCCACTATAATTCCCTTATGCTTATCCCATTCATTCTTGAACCCCACCACTATTTTTGATCCCACTACCTCTGCTGGAAATTTGTTCCACTAATCCACCACTCTTTCTGTGAAGAAGTACTTCCTCATATCTCTCCTGAATCTACACCCCTCCAGCTTCATAGCATGTCCCCTTGTTCCTGAGCACCTTTTCTTCTGACAAATACTTCTCTCTGGTACATTATTTACCCCCATGAAATATTTAAAGGTCTCTGTCATATACCTCTCTCCCTCCTCTCTTCCAGGATATATATTTTGAGGTCCTTTAGTCTCTCCTCATTAGGCTTTTGAGGCAGACCCTGAATCATTTTGGTTGGCCTCCCCTGGACTGCCTCCACTTTGTCTATGTTCATTTGGAGATGTGGTCTCCAGAAATGGACACAGTACTCTAGGTGGGGTCTTAACAGCAATCTATACAGAGACACTACCACCTCCCTCCTTCTGCTGGGAACCCCCCCATGCACCCCAGCATCGCATTAGCCCTCCCAACTGCTTTGTCAAACTGCCTGGCCACCTTTAGGTCATCTGATATGATTACCCCCAGGTGTCTGCCCTGCTTGGTGATTGTCAATACCACTCCACCCATTTTGTACTCCACCCTTGGGTCTCTGTGCCCTAAGTGCATTATTTTGCACATTTTTACATTGAAACACATCTGCCATACCCTTGACCACTCCTCTAGTTTTGTCTGGTCTTTGCTCATCCTTTACACCCCCCCCAGGAGTGTCCACCCTGTTGCAGACTTTGATGTCATCCACAAAGACTCAGACGTTTCCTTCCAGCTCCTCTGCAGTGTCACTTATAATGACATGCACTCGCTGGAGACCAGAAGGAATAGGTAAGGTATGATAGAAACCTTCAAGTTCCTAAAAAATATCAACAGGATGAACTGTGGGGAACTATTTTACTTGAATACCAGCTTTTGGACATGTGGTCATGAGTAGAAGCTAACTGAATGGAGGTTCAGGAGGATCATGAGGAAACACTATTTTTCAGAAAGGGTAGTGGCACCATGGAACAGGTTGTCAGCCAAGGTGTTGTGTGCAAAAACCATTAATGGTTTTTAGCATGGCTGAGGCAGAATGAAGGATATAGTGGTTGCTGAGGGTGTCAGAATTGGCGAGGGAATGGGGGGTAGGGGCTGGACACTGGAGGAACAATAGGCCCCAGGGCTAAATAGAAAACTTGGGCAGACTGGATAGACTTTTGGTCTTTTTGTACCATCATTGACCATTTCTGTTTTAGCAGAAGAGAAATGATACACACATAGACTGTTAGAGTTTAGAAGGTGGCCATGTACTGAAGTGAGGGGTGCCCACCTAGACATTTCCAGGTCTCTTGGTGGCCCAGTCTGACTCTGGCCACATTCTACATAGGGTTTCACCAGGGTCCTCTGGGATGGTAGCTGTCTTCAGGCCACACTGCATTGTACACCAGTGTAGTGGTGACTGGGGCACCATTTGTTGTGTGCCCACCCATGTACACCACCACTGCAGTTGTGTGTTAACATGCTTGCTGCATACAGTGCTGCCTGATGGTCCTGATCATGTACAGCTGTACTGTGCTGTGCTGTGTGCACCAGGTGTGCGTGTGTGTGTGCTTGATTCCTGTCCCAGGTGCCACCCAGGGAGCCTCCTGGATGTTTCTGTCCCACATGCCAGCCTAGGCCTGTAAGCTGGATGCCTGCTCAGTGCCTGCGGGGTATGTGGCTGTACCTACTTGTCACTCAGGACATGACACTACCTGCTGAACTCTGGCTTGGCACTGCTGTTGCACGTGCTGCATTCATACCTCTAGCTTGCTTGCTTAAGGCGTCTGTCCATTCTACAGTTGTGGCATGCTCTGGTGGGGAATGGTAAAGCCATTGTATGTGCACTCCTCCACTGTAGGGGTGCATGATGTTGTCTCTGGTATGGCATGGCCAGGCCATTATTAATATTTGGCTCCCATCATCCATGTGTGGCATGGTGGCCCATGTATCGGCTGGTTGTATTTTGGTTGCATGTTGTAGGCCACACCTGCATTTCTCCTCCTGTGTGCATAACTGCCTGAGTTCATCGTCTTTCTGTCCATAGGTGCCCAGAGAAGTGGCAGACATCGGGGGCATGTTGAGGACCAAGAGAGCTGTGATGACCTGTTGTGCTGCCTCATCATCCTCCAGCAGAGGCAGCTAATCACCACATGAAAGAAAATACAGAGGTGGTCCAAGACTTGGCAGCAGCTCAAGAGCAGCAACAGTGGCAGCCACAACACCACCTCCACCACCACAAGCAGGAATGGTCAAGGGAGTCCTGAGTGGCGAAGGAATAAACTTGTGTAATGGACTTTACTGTTCTGCAGTGTTTTCTTGCCTAGGGGTGCTTTATACTCTACCTTTTGATGGTCAAGGGATGACTCTGCAGATACACGGGTATCCCCATGGGCAGGGACACTGGTTTTCCACGTTTGCAGTAATACAGAATTGAAAGTGGATTCCTGAGTGGCCCATGGAATTTCAGAGCCAAAACAAAACTAGTGTTTGTTCACGGTACCATGTAATTAGAGCTAATGAAAAACAGTGCTGTCACAGCATGGCAAACACAAAATAATGATCAGCACTACTGCGACCAGCACTACAGCTACTGAACAAATGGCAATATGTTTTATCTTATTTTTGCGGGAGGCTATGCCCCCCACACCCCGATTGCAGTGGACTTTGCCCTCCACAACCCCTAACTAAAATAACTATCTCCGGGGGGCAGGGGCAACTTGGAGGAGAGATGTTCCCTGCCAAAAAAAAGTACAAACACTGGCAAAGTAAATAAAAGCATATCAGCTGGGAACAGAACCCAGCTCTGCTTGCACAACTCAGCAGCTGTGACTGTAACCATCACACTAAGCGAGCTGCTCAGTTTGCAGTCCTCAACTCCTGCTCCAAATATCGCCTGTCCTCATTTCTCTTGCTCTTTACCTACTTCCGTGTCCGCTGTTGTTTTTCCTCCTCGCGCTCTTCACCTACTCGCTATTCTTTACAGCTTGTTATCTCTCCAGGCACTCAAATTGAGTCTCTCAAATTGACATTGTCAATCTGAGTCACTCATTTGACAGGTTACCTTTGTTCACAGAGTGTTCGTGAACTGCAGACAGCGTGCTTTGTTTACTCATTGGTGCTCGCTGCCGTTTCTACTTTGCCCTCTACTCCCACAAAGAATTCTGTGACCTCATTCAAATCAACATTCATCACAAGTAAGTTTTAATATTTAAAATATGTGTTAAGTATTTAAGACCTGCCCTCTAAATGCAGTAGTTCATTCATTTTGTTAACTGGTCAAAAACAGCGTGTACTTCCGAAAACAGCCCAGTGCTCAGTCACTCAAAATTCATGTTCCGTTCATGCTTACTACCTCCCATCCATCAAATCAAGCACAGCAAGCAAAAGAACGCGTAATATAGTTTGTCAGAAAAAAAAAGCTGGTCAGAAAAAAATTCGAAGTACTAAGCTAGTAAAATAAGCCACTGTCTTGCTACCTCAATTACCGTAGGTACTGTATGTAAGGCTCTGTTGTCTTCCTTATTGTTCTTATTTTTTTTTTTTTGGCGATTAACTTCTAATTCCGCAAAAGGTAATAAAAAAAAACCAAAAACATTGTACTAAGTTTGTGGCTTCTATTATGTAATTTCAATGATCGATCCCCCGTGTAATGCACTGCATTAATTTATTTATTTATTTAGTTTTTGTTGACCGGGTAAGTGCACTAGACAAATCCTGCCTATTTTCAGGCACGACCCGGGGGAGGGGGATACAGGTGAATGCCAACTGACCTTGAACCAGATTAAGCTGTTGGTGGTATTTTTAGTGAATGAGGGAAATTTGGCCAGGACACCGGGGAAATTCCCCTACTCTTTTCGATAAGTGCCATGGGATCTTTAACATCCACCTGAACTACCACCAATCCAGGCAGATGAGACCTCGGTTTAACGTCTCATCTGAAAGACGGCACCTCAGAAGTGCAGCACCCCTCTCATGCTGCACTGCAGTATCAGTACTGGGATATTAACCCAAGTGCCAGCTTAAGCCTTTATTTGTTTGGGGGGGGGGGGGGATACCGACTGACTACTTGCCTAGCAAACCTCTGTTGAGCCTAATATTTGTTTGTCTTTGTGCCTGTAATTCACTACCTCCCACTACTAATACCATTACCTCACACTACTTCCCAACCTCCTAGACAAAGCCAATTCTTTTGGCTGTGCAATCCCCACAGTCTCCTCTCCCCTCACCTTGACTCCTCCTCCTCCGGACTCTCACACTAGGTGTCACACCTCTTTATTTAGCAGTGTCAGTGGCTCAGTAGGTAGCACACTCACCTCTGAGGCTGGGAGATCAGAGAGCTGTGGGTTCAGTTCCCACATCTGGCACTTGGGTTAATATCCCAGTACTGACACTGTAGTGCAGCATGAGAGGGGTGCTGCACTTCTGAGGTGCCGTCTTTCGGATGAGACATTAAACCGAGGCCCCATCTGCCTGGATTGGTGGTAGTTCAGGTGGATGTTAAAGAGCCTATGGCACTTATCAAAAAGAGTAGGGGAATTTCCCCAGTGTCCTGGCTAAATTTCCCTCATTCACTAAAAATACCACCAACATCTTAATCTGGTTCACGGACAGTTGGCATTCATCTGTATATCCCCAACCCCCAGGTCGTGCCTGAAAATAGGCAGGATTTGTATAGTGCACTTATTGGGTCAACAATAAATAAAATCTCCTTCGCTACTTATAAACACTGTTCTTTACCTAGTTGGATGCTCTTGACGCTGTACTATCACCATTGGTACTATGAATGACATTGTAACCTTATTGTATACTACCTACTATTTGAGTATTGTATATAAACTGTTTGTTATTGTTGTCATTGTCACTGTTTGATGTGGAACCTGTGTAAAAGAGCTCTGAGCTCAAAGGTATGATCCAAATCAATAAATAAATAATTCAGTGATCTGATTCCTGGTGGTGCACTCTGAAGCTCTTTTTATTCATTTTTCAATTAATTATGTGATCCCCTGTTGAGGGTTTTATTATGCTGACCTGTTCCCACCACTGCCTGCTGGTAGCAAACATAGAAATATCAACAAAAGTTAAAATGTTACTTCCCTGGCCCTCACTCTTTACCTGGCTGTAAAAATATTTTTTCACTTTTGCGATTTCTCCGACCTTCCACTTTGGGATTCTTATTTGGGGAGTGACATGGACTGACTCCTTTGCTTTGCTGTCCCTACCTCTGTTGCCTTACAAACACTGCAGAGGTTTTTTTTATTTATTTATTGAATTTTGGTAATTGGGTAAGCCCGCTGAAACAAGACAGTCCCTTTTTCAGGGGTGACCCGGGAAGAACAGTACATTCACAGTGCAACTGTTGATTCAATACATTGTACAGAGTGACAGTAATAAAGCAAATGAGTACAATACTATGTGCAGAGTAATTGCTAATACAAAGGGGTACAAGCACATACATAAACAATGGCACAATACAAGCAATACACTTATTTACACTAGTTCACAATGTGCTCTAAGGGAGTCAGAGATACAGAGATGGATCAGGGGAGCCAAGAAGCATGCAGGGAAGAGTTGGTAAGCTCTGGAGATACCAAAAGCAGGAGCAGGGAGGAGCAGCAAGGTGTGTTAGCAGAGAGCATTGAAACTGAGAACGCTGGGGTAGTCAATGCTAGACAATGTCCGAGAGGCGAGGAGGCATGAAGCAGTGGACAAGCTTGTGTATAAAGCTTAGAGTGGCATAGCGAAGCTTAGACTCATACAGTAGACAACCTAGTGCAGACAGAACATTGCAGTGATGATCCCTAGCATTGGTCCCCAGTGCAAACTTATCCACTCAAGGTATACCTGAGAGAGATGAGATAGAATGGTAGGGGCAGTGGAGAGCAGCAACGGGGCACCATACTGTACTTGAGAAGAGGCAGAAGAGTGGCATCAGCAATCTTGTGACATGAGGTCAATTTGAGGTAGGGACGGATGCGATAGAGGACTCCAATTATCTGGATAAATGTTTTGGTAAGGGTAGTGCAGTGAGTATCAAGGGAAAGGGAGAGGTCCAGGGTGATACCTAGGTATTTGAAAGACTGGACAGATTCAAGGGTGGCCCCTGTACCAGACAGAATTGCTAGAGGGGATGTGATCAAGCGCCAGAGTGGGTGAACAACATGCACTTGGTATTTTTAGTGTTAAGGACAAGTTTATGTGTGGATCAGACCTCGAGAGCATGAAAGTCGGATGCTACCATGGAGTTGAGCCTCTCTGGATCAGAGGAAGAGTGGTAGATGATAGCGTCATCTGCACAGAGGCGCACTATGCCTCTGACACAATCGTTAAGGAGTTCGTTGATGTATAAGGAAAAAGACAATGGGCCAGTATAGAGCCCTGGGATATGCCATGGGTAGTGGACCTTGCCTCGGATAGGGAACCTGCCCATTTGACCCATTGAATTCAGTCAAATAGACAGCTACGGGTCCAAGTTAGAGCATCTACATCAAGGCCGAGATCATGCAGTTGACGTAAAAGCAGGTCATGGTTGACAAAATCAAAGGCCTTGGTCAAGTCAATGAATATTGCCCCGGTGGCATGGCCAGAATCCATTGCATGATATATGTTTGAGGTCAAGATCAAAGCTGTAAGGGTGTTGTGATTTTTTTCTAAATCCATACTGGAAAGTTGAGAGGAGCAGGAAGTGATCTAAATGTTTGTGTTTTCCTACTTATCCTCCTGTACAGTGTCTTACACTGAAACCTGCACTCGAAGAGAAGCTCTACTATTGTCATACTGAGTGCTGACTGTTGCTTGCCATGTATCTTTGGGGGAGGGCTTGCTGGCCACGTGTCTTGAGGGGGCTTACTGCCCATGTGTTTGGGGAAATGGGCTCGCTGCCCGTGTGTCTGGGGAGTAGGGGGCCTGCTGGCTGTGTGTTGGGGAGGCTTGCTGCAGAGATTAAGGTCTCGGACCAGTGGCTATTTGGTGGTGGTGTAGCAGCTGGTTGTGTTGGTGGGATGGAGACACTGGTTGTGTTGGTGTGTGGCAGGATGGGGACACTGGACATGTTTGTGTGTGGTGAGATGGGGACACTGTTGTGTTGAAGTGGGGTGGGGACATTTGCCGTGATGGGGTGGGGTGGGGAAAATGGCCTTGCTGGGGTGGGATGGGTACACTGGCCATGGTGGAGTGGGGACACTGGTTGTGGTGGTGGGGTGTTTTACATGCTACCCAGTGTGTCTGTCCTAGCCTAACAGAAGTTTTATATTTGTAATTTAATTATTTTGCTGCAGAGGTAAATGTCTGGGACCTGTGGCTATCTGGTGGTGGTGTCAAGATTGGTTGTGGGATGGGTACACTGGCTGTGTTGGGGTGAGGTGGGGAAACTGGCCGTGGTGGGGTGGGATGGGGACACTGGTCGGGTTGATGTGGGGTGGTGACACTGGCAGTGTTGGTGTAGGGTGTGGACCCTGCCCATGGTGGAGTGGAGTGGGGACACTGATCATGATGGTGGGGACACTGGCCATGTTGGTGTGGGGACACTGGACATGGTGCAGTGAGGTAGGTACACTGGCCGTGGTGGTGTGGTGTGGGGTGGGATGGGAACACTGGTAATGTTGATGTGTGGTGTGGACACTGGCCGTGTTTGGGTAGGGTGGGGACACTGGCCATGGTGGGGTGGGGACACTGGCCATGGTGTGTGTTGGTGGGGATGCCTGGCTGTGTATGGGTAGGGTGGGGACATTGGCTGTGGTGTGTGTTGGTGTGGTGGGGACATTGGCTGTGATGTATGTTGGAGGGTGGGGACACTGTGTCAGTGGGTTGAGAACACTGTGCCAGTGGTGTGGGGACACTGGCATTGTGTCAGTGGGGTGGGATGGGGACACTGATCATGTTGGTGTGGGGTAGAGTGTGGAGGCTGGCTTTGGTGGTGTGGAGTGGGGACACTGGTCATGGTGGGGTGGAATGGAGACACTGGTTGTGGTGGGATGGGATGGGTACACTGGTTGTGTTGATGTGGGGTGTAGACACTGGCTGTGTTGATGTGGGGAGGAGTTGGGACACTGGCTATGGTGGGATGGGGTGGGAGCATTAGTCATGGTGGTGGGGTGAGATGGAGGCACTGGTCATGGTGTTGGGGTGGGGACACTGGCCATGGTGAAGTGGGGTGGGGACACTGGTGGTGGGTTGGGAGGGTGTGACCATGCCGGTGGGTTGGGGTGGGAGAGTGACCATGCTTGTGGGGTAGTGTGGGGAGAGTGGCTGTGCTGGTGGGGTGGGGACAGTGGCCATGCTGCTGGGGTGGGGTGGTGAGAGTGGCCATGCTGCTGGGGTGGGGTGGTGAGAGTGGCCTTGCTGGTGGGGTTGGAAGTATCCATCCTGGTGGGGTGGGGTGGGTTGTGGTGAGTGGCTGTGCTGGTATGGTGGGATTGGGAGAGTGGCTATGCTGGTATGGTGGGATTGGGAGAGTGGCTGTGCTGGTGTGGTGGGTTGGGGAGAGTGGCCATGCTGGTGGGTCAGGGTGGAGAGTGCTCATCCTGGTGGGGTGGGGTGGGGTAGGGAGAATGGCCATGCTGGTGGGGTGGGGTGAGGTGGGGTGGGGAGAGTGGCTGTGCTGATCAATTGGGGTGGGTAGAGTTGTCGTGCCGGTCAGTTGGGGTCGGGAAAAGTGCTCTGGGTGTGGAAGAGTGTCCCTCAGGGTGGGGAGAGTAGCTGTGCTGGTCCATTGGGGTGGGAAACAGTGCTATGCTGGTCCCTTGGGTTATGTAGAGTGGCCATGCTGGTGTGTCGGGGTGGTGAGACTGGCTGTACTGGTCCCTTGTGGTGGTGAAGAGTGGCCGTGCTGGTTCGTCGGGGTGGGAAAGAGTGCCATGCTGGTGTGTCTGGGTGGGGAATTGTGCTGTGCTGGTCCCTCGGGGTATGTAGAGTGGCTGTGTTGGTCCCCTGGGATGGGAAGAGTCGCCATATCGGTGTGTCGAGGTGGGCAGTGTAGCCTGGTTCTGGTGTGCTGCAATGGTGACCTGCTCTGCCAGCTTTGTGCTGCTACTGTAACCTACCCTACCAGGTTCCTTGTGCTGCTGACCTGCCCTTTCTGCTTTTTTGTGCTAATGCTGACCTGACCTGCCTTGCCATCTTCTACCACAGAACAACTACCTTTCTAAGTGCCTATCATAGTCTGATAAGCTTTTTTTTAAATTTTGGATAGCCCTGCTACTGTTGTTTTAAATGGGGAAGATGGGAGGAGGGGGTGCATGAACTAGTATGCTAAAAAAAAAAAAAAAATTAAGTAATAATGTGCTGGCCTGGTGGCACTGAGGGTTGAGACGCTGGAAGCCACACCTCGCACCACACCGGCGACCAGGGTTTGGGAATGAGCCCAGGCCGCTGGGGGTCGGCAAGGGAGAGAGAGAGGATCGAGCATCCAGAAGACTGCTCTCCTCTCTTCGGGAGGGTTCCCAGGATAGCCCGACATCAAAGTGGCCCCCGGTGGAGACCAAAGGCACTGCAATGTTCTGAGCACACACGCAGAGGGAAGACATCGGACAGCTGCCTTCCAGACATGGGTGGGAGCATCCATGTCATAGGCTGGGCAGCATTGCATGTCCAACATCTGGGGAGTAATAGTAGAAACACCCCAGCTTGCCGAGGAGGTGACAAGGGCCTCAGGGATCTCCCTCACATCCCCAACACTGGGCAAGGCCACAATGGGGATCCACGGCCAACTTCCCAAGAGGGATGGACCCTCTAATCTCAGAAACACGCCACCAAGGGAGGGCGGGGCCTCTGCCCCCGGGGGTGATTCAGAGTGCAAGGAAGTCCCTAGAGGGAAGGGTGATCTGGTGTGGTCTGCCATGGTGGGGAGTAGCAGGGGTAGGATCGAGCAGGCACCTCCGAGAGATGCCTCGGTGTAGCCAGTGCATAAATAGAGTTTGGAAAAAAAAAATGAAGTAATAATGTTTTTGATATCTGTTGTTTTTTGGGTGTGTGTGTGTAACCAGTAGGCCAGGTCAGTCCTTCCCTACTGCGGTCTGCTGTTGATTGTGGGTGGAAGGATAGGCCTGGCAGGTACTACATGCTTAAACAAAATTGTTCTGATTTCTGGTTGCAGTGAGGGAAGGGCAGACAAAGGAGTGGCACATAACATTTTTTTTCAACTTGTATACCAGTCCGCTTGGTCCATGCCATGCTCCTGTGGCTCATCGCTGATGGTCAGCAGATGGATGGGTGTAGTCGACTGGTACACATGCTGAAAAAAATGTTTCTGGCCTCTGGTGATGGAGGAGGGTGGGGCGGATGGGCAGACTGGCACAGAAAAAGGTTTTTCAACATGCATACCAGTCTGCTGGGTCCGTGTATGGTACTGTGGCATGACGTTGATGGTTGGTGGAGGGATGGGCTTAATCAACTGGTATACATGCTGAAAAAATTGTTCTGACCTGTGGTGATAGAGGAGGGAGTTAGGGACAGACGGGCAGACTGGCACAGAATAATTTTTTCAACATGCATAGCAGTCTGCTGGGTCTGTGCCATGGTCATGTGGCTTGACGTTGATGGTCGGTGGAGGTACGGGCTTAGTCGACTGGTACACATGCTGAAAAAAATTGCTTTGGCCTCTGGTGATGGAGAAGGGAGGGGCAGATGGGCAGAGTAGCCCGGAACAATTTTTTTCAACATGCATAAAAGTCCACCTTGTCTATGCCATGCTCCTGCTGGCTTGTCATTGATGATCAATGGAGGGATGGACTTAGTCGACTGGTACACATTCTGGCCTCTGATGATGGCGGAGGGAGGGGTGGACAGTCAGACTGTCACAGAATATTTTTTTTCAACATGTATAAATGATGGTAGTCTGCTTTTAGACACAGAAGATGCGATTCTTATCAAGTTGGTCTGGCTACTTACGTTATTTGTGTGTGTGTGTGCGTGTGAGTGTATGAGCATGTGTGTGAATAAAGAGATTCACAGTCAGACAAAAAAGTTATTAAACCACATCAAACGAAAATCAACCATGTTTCATTTGTCCCCTTCAAAACAGTTCTTTCATGACTTTTTTTCTTCTTCTTTTTTTTTTTTTTTACATTTTTTCCTCCTGGGCACATCGGGGGCAGAGAGTCTGCCCCAGACCATCTTCCTCCGAGACCAACCACCCCCCATGGTAGGGCCGGTATGGGAGCTTCCCCCTTCAAGAACACAATCTAAGCCCCGGGCGGTGATGGAGCACCAGCAGGATGAGGCCGAGGCTTCTTAGAGCCCAACGGCTGCCATTGTCCAGTGACTCTGCCCTTCCTATTGATGTGCAGCATGACCACATGCATGTGAGGGCACACACACGCCACTCCTGTCAGCTGTCTGTTCTCCTGGGTGGTGTGGTGGGATTGCCTTGTTGGTGCCAGGGCAATCTGTGTTCACGTGGGTGGAGTTGGGGAACTACAGAGAGTTCTTAATGTGTTAGAGCTCCAACAGGAAGACTAAGCGGCTCCCTTTTCATGGAGCCCAAGCTAAAAAGTGGCCAATTTGCTGAGGCTACTATTCTGGATTGGTTTATTCTTTGGGAGATTTCTCTGTCTCTTCATAAGCATCCGCACTAATCACTTGTGAATTTTTTAGAAGGATGCACTTTGTTTACAAATAAACCAATTCAGGCAGTTAAATGTTAGATAGGACTGAACCGAGGGAGTCCACCTTGGCATCTGCAGGGCCGGCTTAATTCACGTCTGAGCTCTGACAGACAGGCTTTAGTACATGGCATTGGGTTGGTGCTGTCATCATGCTGCTGTTGCCGTCACACCTTGGGGTGGGTGCTGCAGTGCTGCACCACTGCTGTGGTCATACCTGAGGGGTGGGGGCTGCAGTGCTGCACCTGCTGCCATTACACCACAAGGGTGGGTGCTGCAGTGCTGCACTGCTGCTGCTGCCATCACACATGAGGGGTGGAGGCTGCAGTGCTGCACCTGCTGCTGCCGTCACACCTGAGGGGTGGGGGCTGCAGTGCTGCACCTGCTGCCATCACATCTGAGGGGTGGGGGCTGTAGTGCTGCTGCTATGACATTGGAGGGGGTCAAGTTGGTGCAGTGGGGAGTGGACTGGCTGTGTTAGAGCTGCCATCACATCTAAGGGATGTGGGACATAGTAATACTGCTGCTGTCATGACTGATGGAAGGAGGCCATAGTGCTGCTGCTTCCATCACACCTGAGGGATGAGTACTGTAGTTCTGTTGCTGCTGCCATCACACCTGAGGGATGGGGGCTGTAGTACTGCTGCTGCTGCCTTCACACCATAGGGATGAGGGCTGTAGTGCTGTTACCACCTCCACACTGTAGGGATGAGGGCCATAGAAATAAACTGCAATTGGCAAAAGGATGGATGGATGGATGTACTATAGTGGAGGTCAAATTTGCTAAAGTGAATGGTAGCAGTGTACAGAATTGTTAAATAAAGTACACAAAACAGAACACCAGTAGAAATGGATTTTGGCTTTGCAGACATTGGTGACAACACCAGTTTTTCCAATCTACAGAATGGAATTTGCCCTTTTGCAATCACGGTAAACCAGTGTCCATGCATGGGGTGTTGTACCCCTGTTTATGGGCAGTTGCCTCAGTTGTTTTTTCCACATCTCCTGCTGTTTTCTCTGTGGTCGTCGTCCTTCTCATTTTGATGTTATATGGACCATTGCTTTTTTATGCTAGTAAAGATTAGTTTTGATACTGAAGCTGCCATGCCATGTGTCTGTGATTGGCACCCCCCCCCCCACATCCACTCCCAGTGTGCAGCTCCATAATCAGTGATCTGGCCAGGGCTGTACGGCTGCTTGCCCCTTAGAGGTCTATGCTCAACACAATGCTATATTCAGAGCTGTGCTGCTGCAGTGCGCTGAGCACTTACCTGTCATTTTCATAGCATTCAATCCCCCTATATTGAGAGGATTTAGCATCCATGCACTGCCTCTGAATATGGTAGGTTAAGGAAATGGTGCAAGCACAGGCGCTAGTACAGCACAAACATTGCTGTTGCATATACTTTTTAATATCTGGCCCCTGATGTTATAATACTCTGCTTGTGACATCACAGTTATTCCCATGGCAATAGACTGTGATGTCACAACACAGCATTATAATTTCAAGTAGGGAACGATCTATACAGGCAGATGAAGTATGTAAAGGTCTCTATCATAGTGCCTCTCTCCCTCTCCTGGAAAAAAAGAGGGAGAGAAGGGATCTGATAGAGACCTTTAATAAGACACCGGAGGGAAATATTTTTCAGAAGAAAAGTTGCCCTAGAACAAGGGGACATGCTATAGCTGGGGGGGGGGGTTCAGGAGGGATATGAGGAAACAGTTCACAGAAACAGTGGTGTACCCTGGAACAGTCTTCCAGCTGAGGTAGTTGGGGCAAAATCAGTGGAGGGGTTCAAAAATGCCTGAGATGGGCACAAGGGATTCATAGGGGTGAGGAAACTGGGTAGATCAATACAGCAAAAATAAAGTTGGAGGAAATAAATAAATAAATTGAAATGGGCAGACTGGGTAGCCCAAGCAGCCATAATTTGCCATCAGATTCTATGTTTATATGTTCTGTGAATTCTAAGGGATAAAGATCTTGTTTTTGTGGGGATTTCTTTGGTATTAAATAAAGGAGAGGAAAATCTAAAGAAGACATATGAAATTCAAGGTTGATTGTGCCTACCATATATACTTGCGTACAAGTCAGTCCACCAATAAGTCAGGATACTGACTTGCATGTGCTAATTTACAACTTTGCTCATAACCCACCTATAAGTCGGGTCCTTATTTTTTGCAATCTGGAATCTTTCCAAAAATTCCTAAAGACTACTAAGCATCATTGTATAATAAAACATTTCATGGTAAGAGAGCTGAGTAAGGCATAGTAATGCACACTTTGTTTAAAGTAGACCACGCACCCAACCACATAAAAATAAAATTGTATTTTTATTTTTTAAAAACACATTTTAAATGTTAGCACAGTAGCATACTAAAATCTCAGCATGGCATAGTAAGGCACATGCTGTAAAACAAAAAAGAGCAAGCACACAGTCTTTACTCTGTCTGTTGATGCATTAACACAAGCTGGGTGGAGGGGTTGCGGTAGTCCAAGTACTGGTTCATGACAATAAAGTGCAATGCAGTCAGAAATGTAAAATCAGAAAAACTCCTCACCCTCCTCATCATCCGACTGAAACATCATGTGGAGCTGCAACTCTGACAGTGGTATATAATCTTATACATTGTCAAGTTCATCTGGTTTAGGTACGGGTAAATCATCGTCGATGTCTGTGGGGGCAGGTTGACTGGCTGAGGCACCGCTTTCACTGACTAGGTCTGAAAACAACATTTCATCTTCTGTTCCATCCATTAAATTTGAGATGCCACAGGTTTTAAATGATTTTTTACGGCTGTGCTTGGGACAGCATCCCATGCATCCCGTACCAACTAACACACCAGTATGATATCAAGGGGGTAGTCATAAAATTTTCTTTCTTTTAATATAAATTCATGAAAGCTGTCAACCTTTTGTTGCACATTGGCAGGCAGTTTCTAGGGACATGGATATGTTGTTCATCCACACTGTCTGGCAGGTATCCTTGCCACTTTAATTCTTGCCGGAAGGTCTTCAAGCTGGCTCCTCCCACCCACCCGGGTGGTAAAATTCTTGGCTCCGTCCCATGACGCCAGATCTTCCTTGCAGCTTGGAAGCTCAGGTTCCCTCCTTAGCGCTCTGCATTTGAGACTGGATCCTAATTTTTCGGTTCATCCGAAATTGATTTTGAAGTTTTTCAAACTTCGGTCTTCGTTTTCCCTCGTGGCTGCGATGCACAAATCTGTTCCCGGCTTTCGGAGGTGCCCCTGTGGGCAGAAAATGTCCAGGATGGATCCGCACTCCACGTGCATCTACTGCTTAGGCCTAGATCATGACCTGCAGGCTTGCGAGTTGTGTCCTTCCTTTTCGGCCAATGTTCTGGGCAATCGCGCTGCCCATTTAAAGCTCGGGTGCCCCGAGAAACGTTTTCCGCCGGTGAAATCCAAAGAGGCTCATTGGGCGGTTTCCACGGCGGCTGGCTTGGCTGAGCAGCTTGAGCAGATGATCGCCCTCGAGGAGGAAGCGGCCCAGGCCGCATCATCTTCTTCCTCGGCTGCGGCATTTATCCCGCTCTCTCTGAGTTCCTCTTATACAGCTTCGTTCAAGGAGCTTTGTCAGTCCCTTTCCACGAAGGGACAGGGGCCTTCTGGACATTCTTCTCGGCCCAAGAAAAGAGAGTCGAAAGGTAAGTCCCACCGTCAGCGTTCCTGGGAGCGGGAAAGGTTCCCCTCCCCGGGTAGCCGACTGTCGACTTCGGTCGAGGTTGCGGCTGAGGCCGCTGGCTTCACGGTGCCCCCATCAGGCCAGCCTGCCGAGACTCCCGTCAATGAAGTCGAGATTTTTCTTGATCCGTTAGACGGGCTGTCGACTGGAGAAGCCGACAACCCTACTTCACCGGTTCCCCCGGTGGATACCGAGGATCTGCCTGCTCCTTCGGGACCGCAGTCCCCGGTTAAAGTTCCCGAGCTGAGGGAAGAGCGGGTATCCCCGCCCTTTCCAGACCCACCCTCGGTCCCCCGGGTCTTGGTCGCGGACCTCTTCTCGGTCCAGCTGTTCCTGCTGTCATCAGTGGTCTCAGTCTCGTTACCGAAGTAAGCGGCAACGCCGCTCATCCTCGTCCTCGGAGGAGGAGGAGAGGCTTTGACGCAAGTTGCGCTGGCGCGACGAGGATTTGATGTGGCAGCAGTTGCTGCTATCCAGGCCTAGCCGACCCCGGCTAAGACCCCAGCTATCAAGTGGCTGTTGCCGGAATGGCCCAAGCAACCACTCGTTCCAGTCGAGTTGCCCGCTCCAGGGCCAGTTGCTAAGCCGAAACCAGCTTGTCCACCGATTGTGGTGGAACCTCCGCCTCCACAACTGAAGTCCGGGGCACCAACCAAGAGTTCTCGGTCGGGTCATGGCCTGCCCCACAGGTTGTCGGTCACCCTCACTCCTGACCGTCCTCGGCAGGTGGAGGGTGGCTCAGGGCCGAGGCAGCTCTTCGCAGACTCTTCGGAATCCGACGATGATTCCTCCCTATTCTCCAGGCAGTGTGATCTGGAGTCCTTCGGGGGCCAGTCAGTGGATGATAGCCCATCGTCCTTCTTGGGTCTGCTTCGGCTCATCTCGGAGTGCACCAGGATGCAGCTCGAGCCCGTGTTCAAACGGGCCAAGTATCCCGTGATGGAGATTCTGGACCGAGGGGATTCTCCTACGGAGGCCTTTCCGGTGGCTGAGGCCATTGTCGGCCCAGCCTTGGAGCTTTGGCAGTGGCCTGCTTCCTGTCCAGCGCCTTTGGCCAGGATGGCCAGGAAGTATGCGGTCCCTACCGGCTCTTTGCCTGGTTCTTGAACACCCCTCGCAGAGGGGTTATCACCGACAGTGCCTTCCGCTGCTCCGCAACACTCGGGACGTGGACAAGCCCCCCGACAAGGAATTCTAGAGGTCAGGGGTAAGGGGAAATAGACTTCTAGGAAAACAAACTGAACTTACAAGCTCAAATGGGCAGACTAGGTGGGCCATAGGCCCTTATCTGCCGACACTGTCTATGTATCTATGTAATTCAAAAAGCTGGACTTTGCCGGGTGCAAGGTGTATGCTGCTTCCTCCCTCAGCCTCTGTCAGGCCAGCTCAGCTGTGCTGATGGCACACTTCTCCCACGCCCTCATGGGCTCCCTGGATGAGGTTGTTCCTCATCTCCCACCTGACCTGCAGACCACGGTCCGCCAGGTGGGGACCAGGGCAGGGCGGTGGTGAAGCAGCAGCTCCAGACTGCTCTGGACATAGGTGATTCCTCTGCCAGGTCAGTTATGGCCACGGTGGCCATGCAATGCAGGGCATGGCTGAGGATGTCCACTTTCACGGCGGATACCCAGCACAAGTTGGCGGACGTTCCCTTCTTGGGGACTGACCTCTTTGGCCCTGGAGTGGAGGGACACCTCCAGCAGATCGAAAAGTCCAATGCCACTCTGGACTCGGTCACCTCCGCCCAGAGGGACAAAGGCTGCCGTCAGCAGCAGAAGTCCTTTCGTCCCTGCTGCTCGACCGGCCCAACAGCACCAGCAACAGGGCCAGCAGGCTCGCGTTTGGCATCCCAAACCCAAACCGACGCTTCCTCCAACAGGAAGCAAGGAGGTAAAGGCCGGGAGGTCCCTCGGCCGTTCTTCCTCCAAGCCTGTTCTCCTGCGACGGGCTGAGGGGCTACCGCCTCAACCTCGTCCTCCCCTGGTTCCCCTGGGGACGGCTCTACCACTCTTTTCCACCTGGTCCGCTATCACCATGGACCGCTGAGTGTTGGAGGTGGTAGGAAAAGGCCTGCCTCTGGAGTTTGAGCAGGTTCCGCCTTTCCGAGCCGTTGCCCCTTGGGGGGCCACGGGGTCTGCAGCCTTGCTGTTGGCCCGCCGGGCCGACATTGCTCTGCTTCTCGAAAAAGAGGTAATCAGGAAGGTGGCGGATCCTCCTTCAGACCCGGGGTTTGTGTCCAGGTACTTCCTGGTCCTAAAACGGACAGGGGGCTGGTGCCCCATTCTCGACCTGCACGACCTGAACAAGTTCCTAAGGTCTCGAACCTTCAGGATGGTCAATCTGGCTCAGATTATCCCATCCTTGGAACGAGGCATGTGGTTCTGCTCCCTGGACCTCCAGGACGTGTTCTTTCACGTCCCAATCCGTCTGTCCCACCAGAGGTTCCTCTGCTTCAGAGCGGAGGGATCCCTATACGAGTTCCAGGCCATGCCCTTTGGCCTCTCTCTAGCTCCCAGGGTCTTCACCAAATGCATGGCATTGGTGACAGCATTCCTGCAGAACTGAGGGGTCCAGGTGTACCCTTACCTGGATGATTGGCTGATAGCAGCCCCCTCCAGACCGGAGAGATCTGGCCCTCCAGATTTGCTCTCAGGTTGGCCTCCTCATCAATGAGGCCAAGTCGGAACTCGTGCCAAAGCAGGTGATTCTATTCATCGGGGCAGAGCTCGACTGTTTGTGAGCCAGAGCACGACTCCCAGCGGACAGGGCTGAGGTTCTTTCCTCCTTTGCCCAGTCATTTCTGGTTGGGCAACTGCGCCCTGCCCGGGACTTCCTGTGCCTCCTGGGCCTCATGGCAGCCTGCACCAGCGTGGTCCATTGTGCCCGTTGGTACATGCATCCCCTTCAATGAGGGCTGGCCAGCCAGTGGTCACAATGCCGCGATCCGTTGAACCGCCCTGTGACAGTGACCCAGGAGATGTGGAATGCTCTCCAGTGGTGGATCGTTCTAGCTCATCTGCAGGAGGGTATCCCATTCGTCCGCCCCGAGCCGATGGTCTCTTTTTCGACCAACGCATCTCTGATGGGTTGGGGTGCCCATCTGGGGGAACACCGAGCGCATGACCTCTGGTCCCCTCAGGAGTCCTGATGCCACATCAACCTGCTGGAGCTCCGAGCAGTCCGTCTAGCTCTCACCGCCTTCACTCCGTTTCTATGGGGTCAAGTGGTTCGGGTCCAGACGGACAACACCACGACCATGTACTATCTGAACTGCCAGGGCGGGACATGCTCCCTGCTATTATGCAAGGAAGCTCTACACATTTGGTCCCTAGTGCACAGCCTGGAGGCGGATCTCTTAGCCATTCACGTGGCAGGAGCCTCCAACACCCTGGCCGATGCCCTAAGCCGGATAGGGGCTGCATCTCACGAGTGGTCTGTCCTGCCAGAGGTAGTACAAGATCTCTTCTCCCACTGGGGCACCCCTCAGGTGGATCTGTTTGCCTCCAAGGAGAATGCGAAGCTGAGTCTGTTCAATGCCCGCCCCCCTCAGCAGGGCTCGCTGCAGGGGGATGCCTTCTCGAGGCCGTGGACCCCAGGCCTCTCCTATGCCTTTCCTCCATTTCCCTTGATCGACAAGGTGCTTCTCAAGGTGAGGAGGGACAAGGCGCAGCTGATTCTGGTAGCCCCAGACTGGCCCCGCCAGTTCTGATATCCAGATCTCCTCAGCCTCAGCTCCAGGCTCCCGAGGCGGCTTCCAACCCACCCGGACCTGATCTCAGTCAATCAGGGGAAGGTATTCCATCCAGACCTTCAATCCCTGCACCTGACGGCCTGTTTCCTGAGCGGCTAGAGTTCCAGGCCTTGGGTCTTTCCGACGAGGTCCTCAACATCGTTGAGGCGTCCCGTAAGGAGTCGACCAGAAAATGCTATGCCTTCAAATGGAAGAGGTTTTCCATCTGGTATCAGGGGAAGGGCTTGGACCCTTCCGACTGCCCCTTGGCAAGCATTCTGGACTACCTGTGGTCCCTTTCTCATCAAGGGCTTCGGTTGATGACCCTAAAGGTGCACCTGGCAGCCATCTCTGCTTACCGGGCGTGGGCCGGCAAGCAGTCGGTGGCACAGGAGAAGGTGGTCGGGTACTTTTTCAAAGGCCTTGACCACATTTCTCCTCCGGTGCGAGAACCTCCACCTCCCTGGGATTTACTGCTGGTATTGGCCAAGCTCATGGGTAGCCATTCGAACCAATGCACAGGTGTGATCTTTCACATCTGTCGTGGAAGACCGCCTTCGTGGTGGCTATCACATCAGCGAGAAGGATGGGAGAGCTCCAGGTGCTTTCCATCAAGCCTCCCTACCTGGTCTTCCACAGGGACAAGGTTGTCCTGTGCCCCCACCCAAAGTTCCTCCCGAAGGTGGTGTCGGAGTTTCACCTTAACCAGGTGTTGACTCTGCCAGTGTTCTACCCCAATCACACCTCGGAGGCCGAGTATAGGCTCCATACTTTTGACCCTAGACGAGCGCTTGCTTATTATAAGGAGCGGATGGCTGAAATTCCAAGAGAGGTTCGCCAGCTGTTTGTTACCTACGCTGAAGTCGCACCTGGCAGATCTGCAGCAAAGCAGACGATAGGCAGGTGGATCACCTCCTGCATAGAGCTCTGCCACAGGTCGGCGGGCATGGAGCCTCCCAGAGGATAAGAGCTCATTCTACCCGCCATACCGCTGCATCGTAGCTGCTTCCAGGGACTTCCCTATCCAGGATATCTGCAGGGCTGCTACCTGGAAGTTGGCACATACCTTCATTACCCACTACCTCATCGACCTCGAGTCACGCCGGGATGCTGGTTTTGGGGCCTCAGTTCTCCAATTTCTTTTTCGTAAGGAAGTATCAGGGGTGTGCACCTTGCCTCCCTCCTCCCAGAGAACTGCTAGGAGTCTGCCAGACAGTGTGGATGAACAACATATCCATGTCCCTAGAAATACAGGTTACTAACCTGTAACAGGAGTTCTAGGAATGGTGTATGTTGTTCATCCACACAACACACCCGACCTCCCCGGCTTCGACGCACAACCTGAGCTTCCAGCGGGCCAGATCTGGCGTCATGGGGCGGAGCCAAGAGTTTTACCAACCGGGTGGGTGGGAGGAGCCAGCTTGAAGACCTTTCGGCAAGAATTAAAGCGGCAAGGATACCTGCCAGATAGTGTGAATGAACAACATATACCATTTCTAGAACTCCTGTTACAGGTGAGTAACCTGTATTTCTGTGCTATGTGTGTCCTCTGCCTCAGTATGAGGCCATGTCTCCTCATAAATCTCGTACACCACCCCGCAGATGCCCTGAAGTGGACAGCACTCCCTTGCTTCTTGGATAATTCAAGATCTTGAAGCCAGATTGGTATTCTAATTACAATGTACCCTTGCTGCCTTAGTTTGCCAACCCAAGAGCTCAGTTCTTCTTCTAAAGGTGAAATGGGAGAAGGATTTAGGCATATGTGCTTCATATTTTTTTTTCAGCACACAGCAGTGAATCTTTTTTCTGTTTCCAGTCATGGATCAACTTTTCATCTGTATTAAATTCTCGCTCAGCAGCAGCATTGGTATGGGCCTCAGCAAACCGCACAACATTTTAAAATTTAAAATCAGCATCATATGCACTGCATTTACGTTTGCATGACTGCATCTTGGACAGAGGGAACAATAGTGAACTGCAGTGGGTCAGAAGATTTATCATCAGTTGGCTAATTACCTACAAGTAGGTAGCAATTTAACATCAATTAGACACCCACACCTGTTAAGCAGGTGTAAATCATTGTCAGTCAGTGTCCTAACACAGGCAGCAAAGATCACGTTTGTTGTGAGAGCAGTGCATATTTTTAACAAGCGCTACATCTTGTGTATAAGTCGGATGGTGATTTAACTTGTTAATTTCAGTGCTGAAAAATCCTACTTAAAAGCGAATATATACAGTAAATCTTATGTTTTCTAAAGTTTTCCCAAAGGAGTCAGCTGCTCTTTCAGGAGCTTACTTAGGGTCACACCGTGACTAAGTTGTGGTGGGATTTGAACCTGAGCCTCCTGATTCTAATGTCTGTGCTGTAGCTGCTGTACCACGCTATCTCTTACATATGTCCATATTTTGAGAGAGCATGCTAAAGTTAGTGTTATACTCACATTTAAAACCCTAGAAACAGCATACCACACAATCACCAAGTTTTAGGAACATATGTAGCATAACTCTTATTTTACTCTTTTCTATTTTTACTTTGAGAAGGAGCTCTAATTCATGCGTAGTGTGTTTCTTTCTTTGCAATTAACTTCTTTTGTCTATAGGTTATTTAAAAACAGAGGTGTATTATTTTGTAATGAAGAGTCTGACCTTCTGTATAGCCAGCATTGTCAACGCTTTTGGTCAACCACTCCCTGATGTCTAGTCACACCCCTCCCTCTTCCCATCCCATTCAAGGCACTCCAAATTCTTGGAACTTAAAATACAAAAACTGCAAATAAATAGAAGTGCTGAGCACAGTAAATCTTGTGTCCTTTAACCTGTTTTCCCTTGTGCCAAGTTAGTTCCTGTTTGAAGCATTGTAAATGGGCATGAGAGGAAACAAGGCACTGCCAGGATAAAAACAGCAGGGATTAACTACAACATCTGTCCAGAGTTTTTTAACACAATGAAAATAACATTTGGTTTTAGGGACTTGTCAACTCTTCCTTGTTTTACTTTTAATCTGGACCCCAAAAGATTATAAAAAGTATGGTTTTCAGATTTGTTGAATGCAAACATACCATCATGAGATGGAATCACTGCTATAATCCTCTCTAAATTTTGTAAGCTGGCAATCTCCCAGTAGAATCAGACTGTGGTACTGGGGACCCAGTTGGAATGTTGATACTGAGGGCCCACCTGGAAAATCAAAAGGGCAGGGACCCAGGAGTGACGCCTATGTTGGTATTCCACTTAAATAGTTAAGCAGTGGCTCTGCATTTCCTTTAGATTTACTTGTAGTGACCATAAACCCATTTTTCATTACAAAATAAATGATATGCAAGGATTTTTGGAGTTTGGGAGGTGACGATGAGGCCAACTAAGGGAGCCCACCTGGAAATTTTAGGTATCCGGGTGGGCCAGTCCACCCACTTGCTGATGCACTCAGTGATCACAGCATGGTCTTCAGGGAAGACAAAATCCATCATTTCAAACACCTCCCCCCCATTTTTATTTTAATATATAATATACTTTATTAAGAAAATATTCAAGGATGCAGTTACATAGAAAATTGCAGACTGCGAACAAATCATTTATACAGTACAGACAATGTCACACTTCCTTATTCTTCATTCTGTTGGAACCTGGTGCACCCCGACTCTCAGCAACTGCAGTTGGGATATGTCTCTCAGCAGTGGGTTAGCTAGAGATTGACAACAGTAGGGGGCTTATTCCTTCCCTGTGACCTGGGGAGGAATCAGTCCAGTAGCAGAAGAGTTTCTAGGGAGCCCCATCTTTTGTAGAACTCGGGCAGTCTGTTGCCCCCTTCCCAGTTATCTGACATACGTCTTTCAGGTCTCTTAATCTAGACTCCCTGTCCAATAAGTATAATAGCACTCACTGTCCCCCATCACGAACCCACTGCACTAATTTATTTTTCATTCCAAATTCTCTGCATTCTGCAACAAACACGTCTCCCTTCAGAACTCCCATGTAAAAGACTCCCACCTCCTCTGGGTCTCTGCTGTTCTAATTGCCAGTGTCACTGGGTGCGGGTTTAAGATAATACAATTTCATGCAGACGACAAATTAGGTGCATAAAAAATGCACGTTATGTTTATCATTTTATTTTCATCAAGTAAAATATACAGAAAGTAAAATGGTAAGTCAGAGTCAACCACTTAGCTTCAACAGTTTCTAAGGCTTTTCTGCAGCCTAACAATGTAAAAACACACATTACAAGGAGCTTTTTCACCTTCCTCAGTCAGTATTCAGCTGACCACCCTATCTCTCCTCTGTCAGCACTGATGTAGGGCTTTTTATAAGCTCACTAGAATCTAGAAAAACAATTTCCCCTGCCTTTTGATTAACAGCAGACATAACACAAAACTAGCCACTAGGGACCACTGTTGTGCCACGGAGAACAGTTATTTGGTACCTGGAGAACAGTACATCACTTGTTTGCAACGTTATTAAAGGTCAGAGCCAAGATCAGAACATTCTGTGCTCTCCTAAACTCTCTTGCAGAGTCATATTACTTCTGTTGGCACCCTTTGCAAACTGTGTGAGAGTCCTTTTGGCACCATGCATTTCTGCTTAAAGTTGAACCAGTATAATATTCTGTGGTGATTTGCATATGCAGCCCATGATGCTTTGCATTGTGGGGGCATGTGTGATTTTATATTACCACATGCTGTCTGCTGTAAAATATGTCTTAGAAGAAGGCTGCTAACATCTAGAAAAGGCAGACACAAGCTTTTGTTATTCATACATTAAGACTGCCCTCTCATTTTGTAACTGTGCTCTTAGTTTTATTTTAACCAGCCAAGCAGCAAGTTGGACATTATATAATACATATAAACTGCTTGGGGAAGGGGTTTCAATTTATCCCAGGTGTCCACTATGACAGGGGTCACCCTGTCACAGTCAGCATAAAAGCTTGTTATGCTGCTGAGCACCTTCACAAGGCCCCCAGCTCACCAAAGAGCATTTTAATGTACAAAGAACTCCATGGTGCCTTTACAGAAGCCATCATAAGGCTAAAATAGACTATTCCTCTTTCACTTCAGAATACTCTTAACTCCCCCTGAATAATCTAAACTGCCTAGCAACATTCTGAAGGTGCACCATTCTGTCCATCCTCTCCCATCAGCAAATTCAGTGCTTAGACTGCTAAGGTTGCCTCCATCTTCCATGATTTGTTCACCACTTGTGCCTTCTATGGACTATCCTCTCACCATTTACCCTCCCCCCCCCGGTCTGCCTTTTCTCTCCTCCCTCTCTTCCCCATCCATCCCATTTTATCCTTCTCCCATCTTCCTTGCAGTGGCTGTCACTGCCCTGCTGTTACTCAACCTGTCGAAGAGAAACAATCCTGATGCCTGATTGTGTTATTATATGTATTTAAAATCTGGTGACTGTATAGGCACACTGACCTGGGTCTCATTTCCAAATTCGACCCCGGGGGAAGGGATACCTCAGGGAGAAAAAAACAACAGCAAAGAGATAACAATAGGTGCATGACCATGTACAGTTTGATAAAATCTACAGTACAAGTAATGAATTTCAGAGACAGATAAAAAATATATACAAAAAAGCACATGTACATTGGTTATTATGGGGTAGTCAGGTTGAGAGGGCAAGACGTTTCTACAGAACCAATGAAGTATGACATTCAGATTACACAGAGCACACTGAGTTGTAGGCTATAAAACTGAGTAGGTAAAAAGTGGTAAAAGAGCAAAAGGGTGACGGGCAGGATATGGGTTGTTGTAATGAGCTGAGAAGAGGAAGATGTCTATCTGCAGTTGCATTCTTTAGTGAAGTTTGTCAGTAAGAGTGGTCTGAAGGAGTGCAGGGAGGAAGAGAGATGGATAGGGAGAGGGAAACTGTTCTGAAGGGTAGTACATCATATACAGAAAGCAGACTGCCCTGCTGTAGATTTACTGTGAGGGATATGAAAGGAACAAGCAGCAGATGAATGGAGTGAGTTGGAGGAAGGTATGGCAGGACTAAGGAGAGAGAAGAGGTAAGTGGGAATAGTGGTAAGTCAGTACTGAAAGCATTTGTTAGTTCCAGCAGAAATAATGCACTTGGGGTGCAAGTAAGAGCCCAATCAATGAGGGAATTATTTAAGGAGTTGGGGTTGAGACGGGCTGGCTCAGTGATGAGCTGTGTGAGATTTAGGGACTCAGTTTGGTGACTAGCATTTTTGGTGAGGAGACAATTTATACTTAGATCCCAAAGGACTACGAGCTCACCTGAAGCTGAAATGACTTTTTTTGGCTTTGACACCAAATTCTCCTATCGATGCTCTTGCCATCATTGCCCCAGTCTCTGTCCTCCTTAACCTCTCCTGTCTCTCAGGCAAGGTCCCTGGTGTCTGGAAGATCACCCCAATGATCCCATATACACAAAGGGGGACACACAGGGCTTTGGCTTCATTGGGGACTAGGGGGCCACCTGGAGAGATAAAGGTCTATACTGGCATGATGGTCTGCATCTGTCCACAAAGGGAACCAGGCACCTAGGTGATAAGTTTAAATGCTTCCTTAGCAAGCTTTTAAACTAGCCAAGGGGTGGAGGCGCTGATAAGAGGCAGGAAATTTCAAGCCTCCCCCCACAAAACATGACAGGTAGTAAGGTAACCACTGAGGTACAGAGCTCAACACAGGGCAGGACAGGGGTAAATGGAAAAATAGACAAGGACAATAAGAGCAGGGATGGGGGAAAAAAGGATAAAGCCAACATTAAATGGAGGGCAATGAGTACCAATGCCCGTAGTCTGGGAAACAAGCTTTCTGAGCTAGTAGCCCTGATGGAAGATGAACAACTGGATATTGTGGCAGTCACAGAAACATGGTACACCGAGAACCATGACTGGATGTCAACATACAGGGTACACAATCTACAGAAGGGACAGGGAAGGTAAAAGAGGAGATGGAGTAGCTCTATACATAACGGAAGGGATCAAAGCTACAGAACTAAAAAGTAAAGGGGGAGGACAAGAGGCACTCTGGGTCACCTTGGAGACAGGGAATGGCATCACAATCCGCACTGGGGTTGTATACAGACCCCCATCTCAAGGGGAGGAAATGAACAACAAAATGATAGAGGACATTCTCAAAATGGCTGAAAAAGGGGAGATACTGTTGATGGGGGACCTGAATATGCCAGATGTTAACTGGGCAACATGGACTGCAGCCACATCCAAGAGCAGGGTCATTCTCGATGCCCTGTAGCGGGCAGGCCTTAGACAGCTAGTGTTGGAACCCACTCGGGAGGGAGCAATACCAGACCTGGTACTCTCAAATGGAAAGAGGATCACAAATTTAGAAGTCAGTAGACATCTGGGAACAACATCCACTGCATAGTGTGCTTCACAATGAGCACAACCATGGAGATAAGCCATACAAAAACAAGGATACTGTACTTCAGAAGAGCTGACTTTGGCAAAATGGGTCAATACCTGAAAAATGCACTAGCAAATGACAAAAAAGGAGGGGTGGAAGAACAATGGAGAAAAATCAAAACTGCCATCATAGAGGCAACAAGCCTTTGTGTGAAACAAATAAAGAAAACAAAGCAAAGTAAAAAAACACTATGGTTCTCAAAACAGGTGGCAGGGAAGGTTAAGGAGAAAAAGACTGCATTCAAAAATTATAAGGAATCACAGAAGGAGCATGACAGGGAACTGTATCAATTAAAGCAGAAAGAAGTGGGGAAGGCAGTCAGACTAGCAAAGGCCCAAACCGAGGAAAAAATGGCCAACTCAGTTAAGAAGGGGGATAAAACCTTTTATAGGTACATTAGGGAGTATAGAAAGGTTAAGGAGGATAGTGAAGATTAATAAAGGAGTGGGAGGTGGGCAGAGGGAGACAGTGAAAAGGCAGAGATACTGAATGAATGCTTTTGCTCAGTATTCACAAAAGAAGATGAGGAGGAGTTACCTAAACCAGACAATAGAAGCACTTTGGGTAGGGAGGTTGACACCAGTCCATTCACAGAAGAAAGAGTCCTGAAAGAACTCCTAAAACTCAAGGTGGACAAAGCAATGGGGCCTGACGGGATTCACCCCAGAATCCTAAAAGAACTAAGGGAGGACCTAGTGACACCACTGAACACTCTTTTTAACAGATCATGGCAGGATGGTACCTGAGGACTGGAGGAGGGCAGAAGTGGTTCCCCTTCACGAAAGTGGAAGCAAGGCAGAAGCAGGAAACTACAGACCTGTAAGTTTGACCTCAGTGGTAGGGTAAATGATGGAATCACTTCTGAAAGGAAGAATTGTTGAGTACCTAGAGGCCAGCGGGGTACAGGACCCAAAGCAGCATGGATTTACAGCAGGAAGGTCATGTCAGACGAATCTAATTGATTTCTTTGACTGGGAGACCAAAGTAATAGACCAGGGAGGGTCTGTGGATGTGGCCTACCTAGACTTTAGCAAAGCATTTGACACAGTCCCGCACAAAACAATAATCAAGTTAGCCAGCCTGGGAGTGGGTCCCAGGGTGGTAGCCTGGGTAGCAAACTGGCTGCACAACAGGACACAGAAGGTAATAGTGAATGGAACACATTCCAAAGAAAGGGGGGTTACTAGTGGAGTACCTCAGGGCTCAGTACTGGGTCCAGTCCTCTTTAACATCTTTATAGGTGACATTGCAGAGGGTCTGGAGGGAAAGGTATGCCTCTTTGCAGATGACACAAAGATCTGTAAAAGAGTTGATACACAAGGGGGGAGAAAAGATGAGAAGGGACTTGGCAAGGTTGGAGGAATGGTCAGACATATGGCAACTTAGATTCAATACAAAGAAGTGCAAAGTAATGCACCTGGGAAACAAAAACCCAGGAGAAGAGTACACAATAGCAGGGGAGGTACTAACAACAACAAAAATGGAAAGGGACCTGGAGGTAGTCATATCAGACGACCTAAAGGTGGGTAAGCAATGTGAAAAGTCAGTAAGGAGAGCCAGGGGGATACTGGGATGCATAGGAAGGCATCACAAGGTGAAAAAGGAAGTGGTTATCCTCTGTACAGACAGTTGGTGAGACCCCATCTGGAGTACTGTGTGCAGTTTTGGAGACCTCATCTACGCATGGACATAGACAGGATGGAAGCAGTCCAGAGGAGGGCAACTAAAATGGTGCAGGGTCTGCATCAGAAACCATATGAAGAGAGACTGAGAGAGCTTAATATGTATACTCTTGATGAAAGGAGGGGCAGGGGGACATGATAGAAACGTTCAAGTACCTCAAGGGAATCAACAAAGTCCAGGAGGGTAGCATCTTTCAGAAAAAGAGATGTGTAAGAGCAAGGGGGCACAATTTAAAGATAATGGGGAGACAGCTCAGGGGTAATGTGAGGAATTTTTTTTTCATGGAGAGAGTGGTGGATACATGGAACAGCCTTCCTGAGGAGGTCGTTGGGTCTAAAACAGTGGGGGAATTCAAACATGCATGGGACAGACACAAGGCAATTATAGTCGGGGGTTGCAGGAAGTAGGCTGTTGGTTAACTAGAATCTGCAGCTTATCCAGTAGGTAGGGAAATGGGCAGACTGGGTGGGCCAAGTGGTCCTTATCTGCCGTCAAAGTCTATGTTTCTATGTTTCTCTTGGAACTATTGGCCTATATTTCTTACTAGCACAAAAGCTAACATTTATAAAAAAAAAAAAACTAGTGCTTTCAGAACTCTCCTTCCTTCTTGTCTCCTCCTCTTTCCTCAGCCTTTCCGGTCTGATTTCAGTAAGATCCCCTCCACTGCCTCTTAACTTCCCAGGTTTACTAATACTATTCTTAAGGGGATGAACAGGTCCAGTACGCCTCCATTATCTTTGTCGATCTTACTAAGGCATTCAGTACTGTAGCCCTGCCTATCCTACTTGAAAAAGTTGCCAGGACTGGATCTTCTGATCTCTCAGTTAGGTGGTTCTGCTTTTACTTTTCCTAACCAGTCCTCTTTGACCTCCACCATCTACATTCTAAATCAAGTCAGAAGTTCTCCAGAGTCTGTTGTGGGCCCTGTCTTGTTCTTCATCTTTCTCAGTTACCTCACAAGGCCTGTGCATCTGTATGCATTCACATGTACATAGAGGACAACATGCTTTTTTACCTTTGGCCACAGAGTTGGAAATTGAACTCCATTGAGACTTTAGTAACATCCAGCACTGGTTCTGAGCTAATCAACTCACTCTGATTACTAAACAGCAAGTTTTATGACCGCTGGCAGCAAACAGAGCAAGGCTCCACAACACCCAGTCTTCAAGACTTTGGATGGTTCCCTTGGAGTCAGTCCCTCCTTTAAATACCTAGGCATCTGTCTAGATTGTCAATTTAGTTTCTCTAGCTACAATGATACCATACAACGCTCATCACGCTCAGTACGCTGTACATCAACACAACATGCCTCCCCTCCCTGTCGGCCATGAGGTCATCATAACAATGATACTATCAGTGTTTGACAATGCAGATATGGTCTACAGTGGTGCCTCCAAGTCCACTCTGGACATACTGCATCCCCTCATTAACTCTTTCTGGCTATATTCCTTAACCAGCCATCCCATTACTCACCAGTGCTACCTATGCACCAGCCTGGCTCTCCAGTCCATAGAAGCCTGCTATATTTTCCACTTTGCTTCAATAATATCAAAATATTGTTTTGGCTCTCTACCCTACTACATCTCTTCCATCCTATCAAAAGACCTACCTTACTCCATCTCTCTCAGGTTTACTGACTCCTGGCCAGTCTTCTCCCCATAGAAACATAGACTTTGATGGCAGATAAGGACTGCTTGGCCCACCCAGTCTGCCTGTTTCCCTACCCATCGGATAAGCTAGTTTTACCAACAGCCCCCATTTCAAAACATCAGCTGGTAAGACTGTCTTCTCTTTCCAACTCCCCTACATACCTCTGAAATAAGTTCCACCCTACAGTCATCTTCCTTAAGGCTCAGTTCCTCAAGTTAACCTCCTACTCCTGGTCCAATAGCTATCCCCCCTCTATGCTCCCTCATTTCCTTTTTACCCACCCCCACAGTTGGTATGATCTGTTGTGTGTGCATGCTATCTGTTTTAGCCTTTTCTGTGATACATGTATTTGTATTTGGGCCTTCACATTGGTACTGTTGCCCCTTAGGTGGTGTAGTGTCAGAGCCTGTAGATCAGCATCTGAATAAGCATGCAGTGCATGTGTCCAGAAACGTCCAAATATAGAGACACTTGGACACGCAGTGCAAACATGTCCACACTTCACTTCCATATGGTATGTAGTGTCAATGTGTAATGATCTCCAGTTAAATTTCCAAAGCATTGGCATGTATGCTTCTATGCACTGCCACCACACAGCCATGCAAGGTACATGGAGCCCTTCATTCACAATTATTCCAAATGTAATACAGTCTGCAACATGTTCTTTCTGTTTCTTTGCTGCTTATTGTGTGTCACTATTTATTGAATTATTGTGCTATTCCATCTGCTCCCCCTTCCCAGCTGCAAGAGGCAATGAGCTTCGGGTCTGTGTGCCTCTCTTGCTAAAATCTGTAACAAACCCAGTGGCTTGAGTGCTTTTTCATTTGTAAATGTTAGAATGGACCAGATCCTACGGCTTGCATGTTTTTTTAGCAATGATTACACTGTCCCTATTTTTAAAGTTCTGAAATGGTGTCTTATTGAATTAAAAACAAAACCTATCTCTCCTGTAGGCTGTGAACACTGTCAGAAAGGTAAGCCCCATTCACTGCACAACCTCTTTAAGGTTATGGATCTGTATGTTACTGTATTCTACTCTGTTGGTCAGGCTATTGTACAGCAAATGAACAATTTCTTAGATTTCAGGTGACAATTTTCAACCAAAGTGAAATGATGTTTTCCTGTGAGGCCACAGGTCCGGGGTTGGGGTGTCTAATCTCTCTGGCATTATGCCCATCATGTTATGGAGTTATTCTTTCTTTATTCTTATTTTAAATGTAGAAGCCTTACCTGTAAAGGTCACATACACTGGGTTATGAAAAGTGCAGAGATGTTTTTTTTTGTTCTCTTTTTCTTTGTCCACAATAGGAAAAGAAAACCTTATGAACTGATAAGTGAGGCTTGTTCAGATTATAAACAGCAGCTGACTAAGGGCAAACTCTCTGTGGTTACTCAATGCCATAAACTAGTCACTAGATTGTCCTGCTTTTCTTAAGTAGCAGCAAGTCCCTCTGAGCTACTGCAGGCAAGCAAGGCAAACATAGGTGCCAGAAAGAGGTTTGGGGGGGCACTATGGCAATGACCCTATCAGTTTTTGCAACCATGTTAATTTATTACTAGGGAGAACTGTGCTTTTAAACTGCAGCATGTGCAGTAAGCAGTGTTACATTTCAGCTTTCTAATCACTCCCACTGTGGCTTGCATGGTGTCAGCAGAATTTTGAAAAGTGAAGGTCTAAGTAGTGCTGGTGGGGGTGGGCTAGGTACGTGGCCTGCTGAGTTAAGGCACAGTAGTTGAACATTAAAAATGAAAAGGAAGGGACAGGTCTTCAAGTGGGTGTCAAAGAACTAGGCACTGGAAGCTACTGCCACTCAGTGTGTGTGTGGGTGGGAGGGAGTCACTACACAGATTACAAATTTGGATGAGAAAACAATGATTCTGTGGGTGAACCCATTCAATATGAGGGGGAGAATTTACCCCTTACATCCTTCGCCCTACCACTTTTCAGACCGTTCTGCAACCAGTGAAGGTAAAACCCCATAACTGAAATGCAGCAAGCATAATAAGATACAGTACATGTACAGAACCTGGCATCTTGACTCTGACTGGCAGTGTCCACACTGAAATACTGCAGTGTTAGCTAGTACTGTGAGCTTGTATCTGAATCACTAGGGGAACAGGTTTATTTATTCCTTTGTTAACCGAGTTGGTGCTCTGATCCAAGGACCATTTTCAGACATGGCCTGGACCAGAGACTGGCACATACAGAAAGGTCACAGTAAGACAAGAAAATACTCAGAGTTGTACAGCAACAGTGGCAAGCAGTTAGGATCTAGTATCTATACAGTGTTTGGCAGCAACAGCTGCAGCTCAGAGTTAATACTGACAGGTAAAGACAAAGAGTAGTACTGAACAAGAAAAAGTATACATACTATTTACAATTACTATTTAAGGGTACATTTACAATTAGCAGGTAGCAGGCAGCTAACTCCTGGGGGACAGGCTTGCTGGCCAGCTTCCTGCCAAGTAGGAGAAGAAGGAGATGGCGGTGGGGGTTAATGGTCTTATTTGCCACTCTCAAATGTCTGCAGCAGTGAGCATTTACTGTACATACATGTATGAATATGTGTTCCATAACATCAGATGTATATTCTTTACGTTTGCACCCTCCCTGTGCTTTAAAAGAGTAGTAGTCTTCCTTGTTTTGTTACCCAGAACTGCCTCAGAATTTCAGTGTCATTTAACAAAACTGCATTCCAGTGAGTCCCTGCCCTTTCCCCCACTGACTTACAGTGATCCCCTCAGAAAATGTTTTTCAGTTGCTGCAGATGGCCGAATTGTCTAGAATAAAATTCAAACTAAAAAGTAATAGTAAGCAGTAAAATCTATTTTTATATACAGGTTAAGTTAGCAATAAACCACGACAGGGTATGGGATTATAGGCATTTAATCTATGCCTCGGGTGCATTTTAAGGCATGAAGCATTGCCAAGGGGCCAAAATGCTGTATGTGAGTCGAACTCCACATGCTTTCCTGGGCTTCCTCACACTGTGATTCAAGACAGAGAGAGAGAGAGAGAGAGACACACACACACACACACACACACACACACACACACACACATACAAAACACTGCAGGACTTGAACCTTACATGTCCTGATGTGGCTGTATCTCTCTCTGTCTCTCTCACTCTGTGTAGTCTTGAAGAAATGACAGCACTGGGCGTCTCTTGCTTCCCTACATTTTTAATGGCTGCCGTTCATTGCACAATCTCTCCATATATAAGAAGTCCCACTCTGCCGAGGGATGGTGCAGGCTGGGCATCTCACCCCAACTGTGGATTAAATAGTGAATTTAATCCACAGTCAGGTGATGCTGTTTGGCCAATGAGCCTTCCCCCTTATTTCAACTCATGTTATAAAGACAGTTACAGTCCTTGGTTACAAAGAATAAAAATAGTAAATTATTGTATATTATACAATTTTACAATCACAAAAATCTTAAAAAGCATCAGAAACTAACAAAACCTTTTCCTGGTAGTTTAAATATTAAGTGTATTTGGGTTGTGACTGTGGGATGGGGGTCGGGTGTATTACACCTAGAGTTGCTTGGTTAATCCATTGATATTTCTGGATATGCCCAGATTTCACCATTTTGGCTGAAACAGATTATATAGATAATGGTTAGAGTATATGGCCTTGTCAACAAATAATCAACCAACCTTCCCCAAAACTTCTGTGAGGCTACATCTGAGCAGGGGTGTCAGAACGTTGGAAAATATATAGGTGTTGAAAAATAACAGCTTATAGAGAAGAGGGCATTTAAGCAATAAGGCACAAAAGGGTATGGGTTATTGGGGGATTTACCCACGCCTTGTGTGGTGTGTCATGAGACGCAGCTGAGTGACTTAACCACCTGAGTGGGTAAATCTAATAACCCACACCCTGGAGTGCCTATTGTGATTATACAATGGAACCATGTGTAAAATAAATTTTAAACGTGTTTAAGTATGTTTTTTATAAATGCCATTTCTCAGCCATGGGTTATTACTGGATGTACCATGGTCATGTGATGTGTTTTGACCAATGAGGTTACAGGATTTTCATACCCCATTGTATAATTGAAAATATACTTACAGTTGACAATGTGGGTGTAAGTAACCTTATGATTCTGGCGCCTATGCCTGTGATGGGATAACTAATGGAACAAAGCATCTGAGATTACCAGTGCCCAGATAAATCAGGAATTGTAGGTATACGCTGCAGATGTGACTCTAGAAATTGTGTAAAGGGGGAGGTGATTATATACATTTGTAGTGGTATTCAAGGAGAAGAACACTTGAATCTGAGGAGATTCAGGGCTTGGAAAGGGGGTCTAACCCATGACTACCTCTCCTCTGGATCTGCAACTGAGGTGTAGCCATCTCAAAGGATTGTTTTACTGCACCCATATTTCAGGAAGCCTTCCAATATGTGATACCCACCTCTTATTCTCAAACATGTGGCTCATACTGGGATACAGTGTACCACATTGCATGAGGCAGTCCTATTTTTAGTTCCGCTGTCCTGAGTCTTCCTTAGGAAGCCTTATTTTATACTCTGCATCCTTCTTTTTTACTTCTGTTTCTAGTTTAATTCTTATTCCAGATGCAGTTTGTTGAAATACACATTATGTTCACTTATTGCAAAGCATCCCTTTTGGAAAAGAAATACAGCTGAAATATATTTATGAAATGGCCTTAAGATTTTGAGGCCTGTGACTGGTTGATAGCCATGCTCTAAAAGTGATAACACATGGCTATAACTAGTTCTGGAGAACAGGATGCAATACCCATTTTTTAAATCCTTGTGCCTGCCCACTCGCTCGACCACTCTCTTGAGCCACAACTGAACCTGAACAACTTAAAAAAATCAGTGTAGTAAAAAACACTCTCACAGCCACTTAATGCCCCTGAAAATCTACAATCAGTAGACCACCTCCAGAAAAACTGCAGTAAACTGTTCCTACTACAGTTTCTTATAATTTGACTTCGCTGCATCGCAGCACTTCCTGACGCTTTCTCAGTAGCGTCTCACACTATAAGCAGCTCTCAGATTCCATAGATTGTACCTTGTATACAAGCCATGGACTCCCTTAACTCTCCCACCACACTTACTTTAAATAAAAAACACAAATAAATAACTGCATCTGTGAACTGACCACTCCACTTATTGTTTCTAGCTGCCAGTCTTGCAACACTCATGCTCACTTGCTGCACTTCATCCCCACTGATCTCAGCACCTGCTCAGTAGCGCGGTTCCAATTCAAACCATAGAACAAAAGAAATTCTTCACATCCAAATGCCACATAGCCACCAAATAACAAAAGACTGTGTCTCTCTGTGTGTGTCTCTGTGTATGTGGTGAACCATGGCAACCTGTACAAAAAGAATGCGACTATGGGACCACATAACAACAAAAGTCCTCAAGTAAAAAAAAAAAACACAAACCACATCCAGGCAGAGGAACAACTTTATTTAAAATAAACACAAAAAATGTAACTTTTTACTACTGAATGCTAATAATTTTAATTGTGACATGCATCTGCAATTTAGATGGCCATTTCATAAATGCAATAAGCCACTCTTGGGTGTGCATTAGTTATAACACATGGCTAAGGGACTGGATGCACTCGGCCTGTGGCCTCATGCCTCACAACACTTCCTAGCCATGCATTAGAATTGTCTAACACACACCCCATCACGTCTTATTGCTTACTTATTAATAAGCCAGCCTGATGATGCAGCAGTAGTGCTACCACCCACCACACTTGGACCTGGATTTGGGAGAAAGCCCAGATGGCTGGGGATCAGCCCGGGAGGGGGGGAGAATTGCACATCCAATGGACTGCTTTCCTCTCCCAAGGTGGAAAGGCATATCTTCTCTGATGTTGGCTTCCAGCAGGTGAAGGCTGGGCAGCAGCACAGGCTTGAGAGGTATTAGTGGGAGGAGCCATAGTTCCATAGGGTGTGCACTCCTCCACGCATACTCAACTGTGTATCACTGTGGCTAGGAGGACAGAAAATGGAAAAACTGACATGCAGGCTACACAAAGCCTTGTGTCCCCTCCTTGGCCAGCACCACTGCCTGGACCCCTGGAGCCTATTTGGATGAAAGTTAGTGGGTGGGGGGGGCCCTTCCTCACGTGGCTCTGCCCAGTGGGGAATCAGTGGGGGGGCCTCACTCCAAGTCCAGAAAAGTGGTTGCTGACTCGGGGGTGGAGGCTGGGACAGGGCTGGGAGGCCTGTCTGCATGTCCAAGAGGGAGAAAGGATATAAAAAAAAATATATTTATGTATATTTCTTTTTTTTCAGTTAAATGTTTTATTATTTTCATTATAATACAGATACAAACAGCCACATGGATAATTTGCAAGATCACACTGCTAAACCTGTATGGATCCGATCAATGTGCCCCTCCAAACATATGTCTAATTTATGTAAAACTAGATCGCAAACATCTTCCTTGAATGTACCAGCATGTTGCTAACTTGAAAGTAATATACAAGTAGAAGGAGAAAGAAAAAAAGACCCCACCGGGGTCTGTACCACTTATACAAACAGACAGCATGATATAAAAGGAGATGAATAGATGCACCTACCTTAACAATTCCAGCCACTCACAACCATAGGGAGGTATCACCACATATGAGACAAGGCTTCATGGAATACGGTAGTTACACCTTCTCATGGTCGTTTCGCAAGACTGCACCTGGAGGAATGGCACCACAGAGTAAACAAAGTAATATAGATATATTGAGCTACTACTACTGTGTGGCCTTGCTACTGTATTAGCAAAACATGAAAGCACAGTCTGTATATATGAAAGAGGAAGGTCCAGGGTAAAATCGTGTGAATTATATAATATGACAAGAGCATAATAAACAACCACAGACCCTCCTTGATAACTACTAATACCCACAGAGCAAAACAATACAATTTTGTGGGTAAACTATGTACACTAATATCATTTCAGATGGAACCTAAGGAAGTCTAGTCACTAATATCATTGTCATTACAGCAAAAAGGTCATATAAGTACAATATACAAAAGTCAGTTAAGAGCATGAGTGGTAACAGATTTAGGGAGGCAGTATAGCGCAGTGGTTTAAGGCTCTGAGCTGCAAATCTGGTGACATCCAGCAGACCAGACCTGGGTTTGAATCCCCACAGCTTCCACTTGCATACTGTGTGACCCTGAGCAAGTCACTTAACTTCCCTGTGCTCCCAGGTCGCTCCTGTAAAAAAGCTTTCAGCTTAGTGTGCTACTCCTGGTTAAACAACAACTAAAATAGAGAAATAAAACATAGGTCAGCCGATACCAGCCCTGGCAGACAGATAAGCCATGAAAGGAGCCCAACAGAGAAAAAAGGAACCCATCTTCTCAGTAAGTATGTGTGAACGTCTATCCAGTTCATATATGGGAGGAAGTGCTGATATGATGTCATTGATACCTAGCATAATAGTACTTTTCCAGTTCTGTAGGATTACCCATCTTGCATGCTGAACAGCATTAGCCATCTAAATTCCTGATGTTTGAGGTGCGGAGCTTCAGATCTCAGGCCCAGCAGCAGGAGAGCTGTACTGACTGAGATTGGGCTGCGTAAGATCAGGCTAGCTTCATATACCACCTTCTCCCATAGACCATAGATCCGAGGGCAGTGCCAGAGAATATGATACAGATCCCCCCCAGGCTGGAGACATCTTCAACATGTATCATGTACAAGGACTTTCATTTTCTTTAGCATTACAGGTGTCCTATACCAAGAGTGCAGTATTTTATTATGTATGAGTCTGCTCCGGGTGTCTTTGTGAATCTTATATCCGACTTGCCAGCACTGTTTCCATTGCATCTCGGAGATTTGTATATGAAGGGACTTTTCCCATTTAGATTTAGATTTTATGCTAGAAGAGGGTAAAGTATCCCTCGTTGCTGCATACATAGTAGCAGCCTTGTTGGATAAGTGGAGCCACCCCTTTAAATCAGGATTAAGGTCTGAAAGTGCATTACTCTGCTGTAGAAGGGGTTTAAGAGTATCACGGATTTGCAAATATTTCCAAAAATCTGATTTGACCAGATTCCATCTAGATTGCAGGTTCTGGTATGTATCTACCACCAGGGAGTTAGGCTCCAAGATTTCCTAAATAAATATAATCCCTTTCTCCTATACCAAGGAGAGCCAGAGCCTCATTTCCCCATTAGTAAAGGTTAGAGATTACCCCATAAAGGCATATACAAAATGGGCAGGGCCTGGAGTTTTAGTTTTTTGTGTAGGAGCCTCCAATATCTGATTGAGGAGCCAATAGTGGGATGCGATAAAGACTCATGGTGAGAAGAGAGGCAGAGGAAAGAGGCTGCTACAGGGCTATTACAGAGAGTCTGCTCAAGTACTAACCACAGAGGAGATTCAATATTATAAGGATGGAACCAGTTTAAAGTTTGTGCACATTGAATAGCCAGTTTATACCCTTCGATCCAGGGGAGGGCCCAACCCCCTCCCATGCCAGTGGGCCCAGAGCTGGTTTCTACTAAATCGGGGACTATCTGAGCCCCATAGGAAGGAACCAATCATCACATCTATTTTTTGAAGCCAGTGAGATGGGAGAGACATGGGGATATGTGCTAGCAAATAAAAGAAAAAGGCCGCTATCTTGCATGGCATAGTCAGATGAAGCCTATTTATATGATCAAGCTCAAGTTTACATTTAGTCCGCAAGGGGCCTAGGTTATTATCCCACCACTTTGCAAGGTTGACCCCGACTTTGATACCCAGGTACTTGATAACATGTTGAGACCATTTAAAACCATAATAAGCCAAGAGCTGGGGTTGACACTGAGAAGTAAGGGGAAGTACTTCTGTTTTGGATTGATTAACCTTTAATCCTGAAATGGTAGAGAAGTGATCCAGAATAGCTAATAGCTGGGATATGGATTCCTTAGCATCCCCCAGCATTACTAGTAAATCGTCAGCATATAGCAAGGTGGAAATTTGTGCTTGCCCCAAACCAATGCCTTTTATACGGGGGTTCTGTCTAATTGCAGCTGCTAAAGGTTCAATTGCAAGGACAAACGGGGAAGGGGGGCATCCCTGTCTTGTGCCTCTGTGTAGTTGAAAGGGTTCAGATAGTACTGAGTTGGTGAGAACTTTAGCTAGGGGAGATGTATATATGGAAGAAACAGCTGCTCTGAAGTTAGGCCCAAAGCCCAGGTGATGTAAAACTTTCTGCAAATAATCCCATTCTACGAAGTCAACGAAATCTACGAAACGTCTTTTCAACGTCGATGGCCAAGGCAACTGCCGGCGCTGATATTTCTTGACTAATCACATGAATGAGATTAATAAGTGTTCTAATGTGGTCGGCACTATATCTGCCTTTTACAAAACCCACCTGAGATGGATGTGTCAAGGAGGATAAGACAGGGGCCAATCTATTAGCTAACACTCTAGCACATATCTTGCTGTCTGAGTTTATCTGGGATATAGGGCGACAGCTAGCTGCCTCCTTGGGAGGTTTATCTATTTTTGGAATAACTGTGATAACTGCCTCCCTAAGGGTGAGGAGCAATATATCTTTTTCTTCAGTATCCTTAAATACCTGGCATAACAAGGGGGATATCAGAGGGGACATCATTTGTAGAAACTCTACAGGAAACCCATCACTTCCAGGGGACTTCCCTTTCTTTAGGACCATCAGGGCTGTCCCTACCTCTGCCTGCGTCAGGGGCTCTTCGAGAGTGGCACATTGCACTGGGGATAACTTTGGAAGGCTCACACTTTGGAAGAATGTTGTCATGTCCGGACATGACTCTGCTCTGTTTGATATATATAATTGAGAATAAAATGCAGTCATTATATCATTCACCACCTGAGGATTGGTTTTCACTATCCCTGAGACTGGATCTTTCAGCCTCCTATATATCTATTCCCTTGTTGTCTCCACAGTTGGTAGGCCAGAATTTTCCCACTTTTCCCCCACCCTCCCAATAAGAGTGCTTTATCCTAATGAGCGCCAAATCAGCCTTTCTAGATAGAAGTTCGTTTAACCTGGTGCTTATAGCAAGGACCCATCGTCCCCACAGTGACTGAGAAGATGGGTGAGATTGAGCCTTAAAAGTCTTTTCAGCATCGAGCAGGTCTACTTCCAGTTGTGTCAGTTTCCCTTCTCTAGTTTTCCTCCTATGTGAGGCATACCCTATGATCTTACCCCGCATAGTCGCTTTGTAAGCTTCCCAGGTGTTTTGGGCAAAGGTGTCTTCTATGGGGTTTTCCTGGAGAAAATTTATGGTTTCTGATTTAGCCCATTTTACAAAATCAGGGTCCCATAGAAGAAGCAGTCCAATCTCCAGGTAGATGACCTTAGAGTTGGAAGGCCCCAAGATATAATCAATTGCACTGGCACATGGTCTGAAGTTACCATGGGAAGAATAGCAGATTCCTAGACCTGATGTGTAAGGGTTTGGGAAATAAGCCAAAAAGTCCAGCCTGCTATATGTGCCATGCACCCCAGAGTGATAGGAATAGTCCCAAACTGCAGGGTGCACTAAATGCCATATGTCTACCAGCTGGTGCTCAGAGCTAAGATGAGGAGGAGCCTGCACACCTCGGGTGTGCGTTTCCCTACCTTGATCACTCCTGTCTAACACAGGGACTAAGGTAAGATTAAAATCTCCCCAAAAAATAATAGGTGTGTCAGTCTCTACCAATGACCCTAGTTTGGTGTTCAGATCCAGAAAGAAGGAGGGGTCATCCAGATTCGGGGCATAGATATTTACCACCAGGAGGTGGCCGTTGGGGGTGTCCCGCAAGGCTATTTCCCATCGTCCATGAGGATCCACCTTTCTCTTTAACGCAGACCATGGAAGTGACTTGTGAGGCAGGATTGCCACACCTCTTTTTTTTGTAGCAGCACAAGAGTGCAGTTCTAAGCCCACCAAATCTCTGATTAAATATTTACAGTCTTGCTCAGTAAGTTTTGTTTCTTGCAAAAAGGCAACTTAGGTTTTAAGTCTTTTTAAGTGCGTAAGCACCTGCTTCATTTTAAAAGGGGAATTTAACCCTCATACATTCCAGGTTATAAAGGAGATGTCACCCATTGGGTAGTCTATAATAAAATATTTTGGGGGTAAGGGTAAAGTCCACTGACGGAAGAGAGGCACAGACACAACTGAAAGTTTTTACTGACCTGAACTGCTGCAAATAAAGCAATAGCCAAGAGTTACTAGTGACATACATCTCTGATCTATTCAAGAAAGTTATATGCATAATCTGAATAATGACGAACAATAACAATAAAATCATAAAGAAAAAAGAGTACAAACTATTTATAAACATTGCGCTACCTTGTGCAGAGGTGTATAGTGGTATCCCAAGCTGAGGAATCATACTCCTCACGGGCCATATCACTTCACCTCAATTGAGGGTGGTGAGCCTTTAAACTGATAGGGACTGCAGTGCCCCAAGTGAGCGATCTCACCCCGGGGAATCCTTATGGGTGGCTATAAGTGGAGTACTATTGATAAACCCACACGTTGTTACCATACCAGTATTCTAGTCTATTAACAAAACAGGTATCATTTGTGGTCCTATATTTCTCTGCAAACACCAATGAGAGTGGGTATTGCTCATCACTGCATGTTATATACATTGTTTCCCACTATATTTATAAGCAGTACTAAGAAACCAATTAATACCAAATTGCATTAATTCAAAGTATCAACTTTACAGGAAAAGAAAACCAAATAAAAAAACCTGTGTTTGTATACTACTATACCCCACCCCCCAAGATGCTCACCTTTGAATCTCCTTAAAAAACACGTTCTCCAGGACCTATCCCATAGAGGAGAAAGTGATTTAAAATTCTCGATTCTCCCCACCACCCACCAATTTGGGTTATCTAGGATATCCTGACATCCCAAAATATCAGAAACATGGTCAAAATGAGTATTTTTATATCCCAGTATCCTACATAAGTTACATGGCTACGCCATGTAAGACGGGGAGAAATTAACTCAGCAGTTAACATCCATTTAAGAAAGGGAAATAACCACAACATGGACCAGTCCCCTCCCTCAAGCTTTATCAAGCCAAGCAAACAGATATAAGATTAGGGGCACTTATCTATGAGTGATCCTGTGCTTTCAGCGTCTGCAATATTTCAGTGTCTGAAGGAGACTGGTACTCGTGTAACCCCTAGATGGCGCTATCCCAGGGGCTACTACCCCTGCCTGATTTGCCACTAACAGGTTGAGGGGCCTGGATCCAATGGCGGGTGCCTCCACCCAGAGGTCAGGGTTTGCAATAGTTAAACTAACTTGGTCACAGCCCTCTGGGACACTGCAACCCCCCTTTCTTCCCACTAGTGGCCCACACAATATATCAGAATTACCTTCACAGTATACACTTACCCCAGGTCTGGTTCCGCACTGGGACCTCCTGGTAATGAGATACAGTGCAACAATCACAGTACAGTACTTTAACATAGACAACATACCAGGCAGTATAACTTTGCTGAAACAAGCAGCTCTGATTTATTTAGGGGATATAACAAGGACAGGGGAAATCAGGTTAATTAGCTTATCACTCTAATAATCTACTTATGGCTCTGTGCACAGGCCTATCCCTATCAGTTACTGTCCCTGGGTACCCAAGCCCTAGTGGCTAGTCCAAACCGGTGCAGCTGGTAGGGCCCTTCACACAGAGAAAAGGAGAATTAAACAGTCAGATCAGTAATTCCATTTGATTTAATGTGTAATTCAACAGGAGCGACCCTGAATTAGTACTCACGACCTCCAAATAAGATAGGGTCCTCCAATGTCAGCAGGGCTCACTTGAGGTACACAAACCTCTCTACACATCCATATAAAAGAAAGCACTATACCAGACAGGCTGCATCTGTATCCCGATCGAATTACTGCACAATACCGGGAGAACACACAGCAGATTCAGTTCCTGACAGACCGAATGCAATTTTCAGCAATTCCTCCAGTCTTCTACAGGGTGAGCCTGGTTTCTACTCTTCAGAGATCCTTGATTCTTTTCACAGGACGGATTCAGTCCTAACAAGCTGTTACACAAGCTGCAGACCGGAACTCTGGGCTTGCCCACACGTTTTTGACTAAAACTGCACACTGAAAAAGCACAGGGCTCCTTCCTTCTTCACTGCCAAAGCTCAACTGAAACTCCAACCGACAAAACTGGCACTTCCTTTGAGTTCCTCCCAGTTCTTGACTGGATTGGCTGTCACCTCACAATAGACTGCTGCTGTTGGTCCAAAAAGGCACTGAAGTCTCAAACTACATCTCCAGAGTTACTGCCATACAATCCTCTTGTGGCTGGCTCAGATTATGAGTCCAAGTTCTGATTCGTCAACACACCATTTTAGAGCTAGCTTACCCACACTGATTGGTCCAGTTCAGCAGTTCAAAACTAGAATGGGAACTAGCAGACACAGTTCTGACTGCAAAGAAAGCAGGTTAGACAAACAGTAATTTCATTATTACTCTAAATAATTTCTGGCAAACAGTTACATCTTTCAGATAGGTTCCCTTTGCACTCCTAGTGACTGCAAAATGAAGTGAATTGGCAGCAGTCTCGAGTGGTACTCAGAGAAGCACACAGTCCCCCATATAACTAATTATGTCTGCAAGCAGACAGCTCTTAAAGAGACAGTACCAGAGGCTCTAAAAAAACACTCACTGATAAATGGCTTAAATGCCAAACACCATTCAGGCTTGGAGCATTCAAGCAAGCTCCTGGAAGTCTTTTGGGAACCCCCATTTGCAGGGGTTACACCTTTCCTGCCTGGGAAAGTTTCACGTCCGTCAAGCAAGTACCCCATAAGTTTCAACTGCAACCATATACATTTGCATTAGGCTCGCACATGTAATCATCAGTCAATATATCATTTACCAAGAACACATTTCTGAAACATTGCAGTACGTCACTCTTTACACAGTGTACATTACACATTGTACCATAACTCAAGTTATTACCTCTTGTACATGAAACCTGAGAGGCCCTTCCTATCACTTACCTTGGGGCTGGATGGGGCAAGGGCACCATACTTAGAGGGCAACACAAGTAACTTGGAGTTAGCACTGATGCTCAGTTTGGGCAATGAGCCTGGGACACATACACTCCTTTATGGACAACATTGAGAGGCAAGTCCACAGGCCTCCCAAGTGAATCATAACTGAGGTGCACCACAGGCTTCTACAGCTCGACCAGTCTTTCTAGGGGAACTGTTATAGTCTCTGCACTCTGAGCCTCATTTTCAGCATTGTCCTCACTTGTCAGGGGAGTCTCCATGGGGTAGAGAGGCTAGAACTTGGGGCACTTTCAGCTCCAGGAGTTACAGTTTCTGAGTCCACAACATTTGGCTCGCATGGAGAGCTTGGACACTGGCAGTGGACTGTCAGGGCACTCAAAATACTCTTCTTGTTCGGTGTATCACCAGTCTGCCCCAATCTATCATTTTTCTCCCTGAAAGCTCAAACAGTTCAACCATGCACAATGATTCCATTTCATCTGATCTGATGCTTTGCACTTCACTTTCTGGGAGCATTGGCTCCAGGGATGAAGCTGGGGCTTAGACAGTCCAGAAGGCCCAGCTTCATCTCCAGTATTGACTAGGGATTGCCTCAAACAATTGACTCAGTTCGTAAGAAGGATAGTATTCAAAGTCACTCTCACTTTCTTCCGATATGGACTGACAGTCATGCTCAACTGGGACTTGTGGAGGGGAACACTTTAACTTTGCTTCTGTAGGTGCAGACTTTCTTGATCTTTTCTTAGCAGCAGCTCTAGTCACTGGTCCAGAGGGGCATCTTCTAGGGCTCAGACTCAATTAAGATTTGTCCAATGGGCAGTAAATGATTTCTATGCATTGTTTTTACATCTTTTGAATTATTCTCAGGCCTTACTTTGTACACTGGCAGATCATCTAGTTTGCCCACTACAAGTGAGGGAGATGGTGCCATCTGTCAGCAATCTTGTGCTTGCCATGCAGTCCCAGATTTCTTAGCAATACCACGATCTCCCTCCTGGAGTTCTTGTGCTTTTCACCTTTTATCATACCTTTCTTTGTTGGCCAGATTTCTTTTGCAGCCATGGTTTGAGCCAGTTGGTACGCATGAGTTAGCTGGGCCTTTAACTTTTGCACATACTGTAAATAGTTGTCAGCTTGAACCCCATCAGGAGAGACCCCAAACACACATCTACTGGTAGTCGAGCTTCTCTTCCAAACATCAGGCGGTAGGGGAGAATCCAGTGGCATCACTTTGGTGCAGTTATAAGCATGTACCAGGGTGCTAATTTGTTGGCTCCATCTAGGCTTGTCCTTTGGGTGCAGGGTGCCTAGCATATCTAGCAAAGTGCGTTGAAACGTTCAGGCTGTGGGTCCCCTGGGGGTGGTAAGGAGTGGTTCTGGACTTTCGCGACCCCACAGAGAAAGCATCTCTTTGATCAGACGACTCTCAAGTCCTCCCTTGATCAGAATGGATTCTTTGTGGAGCCCCATAGTGAACAAAAAGTTTTCTACAAGTACTTTGGCCACAGTGGATGCTTTCTGGTTTTGGTGGGGAAAGCTTGGGCATATCTCGTGAAATGGTCAGTGACCACCAGCACATTACTGATATTTCTTTGATCTGACTCCAAACTCAGAAAATCAATACAGACCAGCTCCATGGGTGCACTGGTGGTTATGTTAACAAGGGGGGCAGCCCTCTGGGGCAAAGCTTTCCTCTGTAAGCAGCTACAAGTTCGAATGTGTTGCTCCACATCAGCCCCCATCTTAGGCCAATAGAATCTGGATCTCACCAAGTCAAGTGTTCTGTCTATACCAAGGTGCCCCATGTGGTTGTGCAAGGACCTCAGTACTGAGTCTCGAAGGCAGTGGGCAGCACTAGTTGTTGTTTGTCTACTTGTCCCTCTGTCTACTGTTTCTCTGTATAATAGTTTATTGATCAGTTTCAATTTAGGACCTTCTTTGTATAACAGTGCAGTTCTCAAATCAGTGGAGCGTAATTTGGCACATCTTTTCCTGCATAGAGGGCTTCTAAAGCTGCTTTGATCATGGGATCGCGGATTGAGCCGCGAATACTGTCATTGTCCAGCTGAGGCAGTGCACCAATGTCTATTGCAGAAAAGTGGCAATAAGCAGCAGGTATGCAATTCTCAGAGCTCCCAAGCAATCCACCATGCAGTCCACTCATCCGGGACATTTGTTCCTCCCTGTCAAACTTCCGGCTAGAGTGCCCGAATGTCAGGTTCTGTAATCGGACCCAATCATCTCGGGAACAGGCCTCCGAGAGAGCATCAGCATCTATGTGGTTCAGACCTGCTCTGTATTCAGAGCATAGTCATATGTAGATAATGCAGAAAGCCACCTATGGCCAGTGGCATCCAACTTAGCTGAGGTCTGCACATAGATCAAAGGATTATTGTCAGTTTTACTAGTATTTTAGCCCCATACAAGTACTCATGGAATTGGTCAACAATAGCCCACTTCAAAGCTAGGAACTCTAACTTATGTACAGGATAGTTCTTTTCGGATGGGGTCAGGCTTCTACTGGCAAAGGCCACTGGTCTCAGGCCATTCTCGTTGCTCTTGTACCAACACAGCCCCCAACCCTTGCAAGCTAGCATCAGTGTGCAGGACGTGAAGGTTTTCTTGGATCGGCATAGGCCAGCACTGGAGCATGGGTAAGTTGATATATGATCTCATGAAAAGCAGTCTCACAATCAGGAGTCCAGCGGCCCCAAATACTTCACTCGGATGAAAATACTCTTTCGGTCTTGAGGACTGACTTTTGTGTATTTTTTGGGGTTGGGGATACCCTTGAGTAGGTTAAGTAAAGGGCGGATCACTCTTGAATAGTCCTTGATGAAGCGCCGATAATAACCACAGAATCCAGGAATCTTTGCAGTTCTTTTTAGATTTTTGGGCTGTGGCCAGGTGGTCAAGGCCTCAACTTTACTTGGTCGGTCTCTATTCCTCGGTGGATACTATGTCCACATACTTTACTGATGTTTGAAAGAATTGAAACTTATCAATGGACAGTTTAAGGCCAAAGTCCTCCAGTCGGTCCAATACCTTAAATAATCTGCTCTCATGTTCCTCCAGTGAGCTGCCAAACACAATAACATCATCTAGGTATACCAGGCACTCTAGTAAGTTCATGTCCCCCACTGCACGCTCCATCAATCGTTGAAAAGTGGCTGGGGCACCTGAAATCCTTGAGGCATCCTCTTGAATTCATGAAGCCAAGCGGACAGATAAAGGCCTCTTCTCACGGTCCTCTGGGGCCATCGGGATCTGTAGTACCCACTGCGGAGATCCAGCACAGAGAACCACTTGTCCCGTTTAGGCAGTCCAAAGCATCCTGAATGCGGGCATTGTGTACTGATCAGGGATAGTCCGCCCGTTTAAGTGCGATAATCCACACATCCTTACTGTTCCATTCTTTTCCTTACTACCACAATGGGGGAAGCATAAGGGCTTCTGGATTCTTGTATTACACCAGCAGCTAACATCTCTTGCAGATGCCGTCTCACATCATCTATGTCAGCAGGTGCCAGGCGTCGAGACCTCTCACGAAATGGTCTTTCGTCATGCAGCCGGATATTGTGCTCAGCTCCTTGCACGCATCCTACATCCCATTCCTTTAAAGAAAACACCTGGTCTCTCTGGGCAAGCTTCTCACTGATCCTTACTTTCCATTCAGCTGGCAGGGGAGTCGCCGAAATCAAACAAGTCAGGCGTTACTCTGTCATTCTTCCTTGAACTCTTGCTGCTGGGTAGCATTGCAGTGTCTGCACAATGCACATTAGCCAGGATGCAACCTCTGTTTACTCGAATGTCTCTTTCAGACACATTATGAACTTGGACCATTACCCTTCTGGCATAAGCATGGGCTCTAGCGGGCAAAATACTAGGCTTGACCAGCAGTCCCTCTGGCAATTTTCCATCGCCTGGTGCATCCAACATTAATATTTTATTCTTAACATCCTTTCTGATCACGGACCTCTCCTGTAAGGTACACTGGGCATTTGGCGCCAGGATCAGAGACTCAGGATCCTTCTTCCATACAATTCGACCGGTTCCTCTGGTTCTGTTTTTCAGCATCTCTCTGTGCCTCATAGGCCTTCTTAATTAAAGCCGAACTCTTAAGCTCTACTAGTCTTTGACCCTGTTTTTCATAACACAACTGTGCCAGCCTTCCGAACATATGAGCATTTGTTCCAATCAACAAAGGGACACCATCATACAGTCCAGTGGGGGACACACTAAGGCTAGGGTCTCTACTTGTTCGGCCACTCCAGCCAGGAGGTGGGGAAAGACAGCCAAATTCGGATATACCGGAATAGGGGTAGGCCTTCTCACTTAACCCCATACATGCAGTCCTTCTAATGGTTGTAAGTGCCGTCTGACAAATGCTTCTGATACCAATCCTGGAACATAATTGTCACTTGGGAGCCACTGTCTAATACAGCTCTTGTAGACACTCCATTCACCTTTACAGTGGTCTCCATGGAGGGACCCACTATTCTGGACCAGTCTGAGAGGCGGTAGTGGGGGCCTGGGTAACTGACCTTGCCACAAAAGGGCGTGAATTAGCATTTTGGTGCCCTCACTGGGATCATGTCGTGACCTCTTAACCACTGATTTCTTCTCCAAAGCTCTCCTTGTAGCCTATATGCAACTTTGTCAGTGTCTTTTGGGGACTGGCATTCCCTTTCATGTGCCCATCTTTCCCACAATTATAGCAAAACATACTTTCTGGAGTTTGAGCTGGCGGCACACACTGGGAGCCAGGGGCGGGGGTATTACTAACTGGAAACCTGGGTGCCATCTCTGTCTCTTGGCGTGATAAGCATTTGGAGACATCTCGTCAGTTTCTCCACTTCCATGGTCAAGGAATTGAGTTTGGAGCTGTTATCAGCAGGAGATACATGGGTGGGTACCCCCACCCCATAGAGATGCAGTCGGATATAGGTCAGGGCCCGTACTTGCAGGCGTGGCCTTCATAAAGGGACTGTTTTTGAATTCCCGGATCTCTCTCAACAGTTCGCCCCATTGTGGCATATCTTTTTCCTTGTCAGAGCACTCATTGACTGTCAACCTCTGCCCCTGAACTTCACTTGATGAGTCACCCTCAGTCACTCGGGTCGTAGCCACAGCTGTTGGTGCAGGTACCTCGAGATTAGCCTTTCTCAACTCCTCGAATTTCTCTCATTAACTCATCATAGGAGGTGGGGATTCCAGTCGATTTGCCAGGCGTAACTGAAGCAACAGCAGTTCTGAGAAGGGGCAGACTTAAGGATTCTGTCCAGTCTGGTTCGGTCCAGTTCAATCTCTGGCAAACTACCCTTTCTGAGGCATTCTTGCAACAATTTTTCCAGCCGAGACATACACAGACAACAACTCCCTTGGTACTGTTGTGCATTTCTTACTCTCCACCATAGGTCCTCATCAGAATCTGGGCTCCCATACACATTCTCCAAGGCCTCAAGATAGGCCTGTGCAGTCGCTTCAGGGTTACTGGCCGTTTAGCACGGATGGTAGCCAGGGCAGGACCTCGGAGGCTCTCACTAACCCTCTTTCGCTTTCGCCTTCCGAGCATTGCCATTCTAGCACTTGGGGGCAACATAGTCTATCCAGGTCTCCCAGTCATCCTCCCTTGGGGGTGGGGAGGGTGCCAGAGAAGATCCTCAACCTCGGTGAGAGTCGTGACTAATGGCAGGTGCAGAAATAGGAGTCTGCATTGGTTCAGCCACCATTACGGGCACTGGAGCAGGAGAGGGTGTTGGGGGAGGAACACCCCCAGGTGGCAAGAATAGTTTCTTCAAGTCCTCCACAGTTTTCCCCTCTCCCAGCAACCATTCAGCAAATTTCTCCTCAAAAGTTTCAGATAGTGGTGGTGGCTGATTCCCCCCCGGGTCTTTACTGTCCTTAGTTATCACTCTCCAAGCAGTGAGGGCTCCCTCTGGGGTAATGGTCTGTGGCACTTTGGAGCTATCTATGGATCCTTAAACTCTACTAGGGCCAGGAAAGTGTGGGTGAGCAGATTAGCATGCCGACCCACCACCACAGGGTTTTGTAAACCTTCCACCTTGGAAAGTACTCCCTGCACAGTGTCCGTATTGATACCCAGGGGATGTCCAGGATAAGCATAGCATTTTGGGGTCGATCTCCTCCCCAGTACACCCTCCACCAGCGGTGCACAGCCACTTCTGTCGGGGTACCCATTTTTTCTTAACAGTGGTTAAGTAAATATGGCCACTAGGGACACACAATCCCAGCGGTGAGCCTCAAGATGTAACCCCTAGATGGCGCTATCCCAGGGGCTACTACCCCTGCCTGATTTGCCACTAACAGGTTGAGGGCCTGGATCCAATGGCGGTGCCTCCACCCAGAGGTCAGGGTTTGCAATAGTTAAACTAACTTGGTCACAGCCCTCTGGGACACTGCAACCCCCTTTCTTCCCACTAGTGGCCCACACACAATATATCAAATTACCTTCACAGTATACACTTACCCCAGGTCTGGTTCCGGCACTGGGACCTCCTGTGAAATGAGATACAGTGCAACAATCACAGTACAGTACTTTAACATAGACAAATACCTCAGGCAGTATAACTTTGCTGAAACAAGCAGCTCTGATTTATTTAGGGGATATAACAAGGACGAGGAAATCAGGTTAATTAGCTTATCACTCTAATAATCTACCTATGGCTCTGTGCACAGGCCTATCCCTATCAGTTACTGTCCCTGGGTACCCAAGCCCTAGTGGCTAGTCAAACCGTGGCAGCTGGTAGGGCCCTTTCACACAGAGAAAGGAGAATTAAACAGTCAGCAGTACAGTAATTCCATTTGGATTTAATGTGGCAATTCAACAGGGAGCGACCCTGAATTAGTACTCACGACCTCCAAATAAGATAGGGTCCTCCAATGTCAGCAGGGCTCACTTGAGGTACACAAACCTCTTCACACATCCATATAAAAGAAAGCACTATACCAGACAGGCTGCATCTGTATCCCGATCGCAATTACTGCACAATACCCGGGAGAACACACAGCAGATTCAGTTCCTGACAGACCGAATGCAATTTTCAGCAATTCCTCCAGTCTTCTACAGGGTGAGCCTGGTTTCTACTCTTCAGAGATCCTTTGATTCTTTTCACAGGACGGATTCAGTCCTAACAAGCTGTTACACAAGCTGCAGACCGGAACTCTGGGCCTTACACCGTTTTTGACTAAAACTGCACACTGAAAAAGCACAGGGCTCCTTCCTTCTACTGCCAAAGCTCAACTGAAACTCCAACCGACAAAACCGGGCACTTCCTTTGAGTTCCTCAGTTCTTGACTGGATTGGCTGTCACTCACAATAGACTGCTGCTGTTGGTCCAAAAAGGCACTGAAGTCTAAACTACATCTCCCAGAGTCACTGCCCATACAATCCTCTTGTGGCTGGCTCAGATTATGAGTCCAAGTTCTGATTCGTCCAAGGCACCATTTTAGAGCTAGCTTACCCCACACTGATTGGTCCAGTTCAGCAGTTCAAAACTAGAATGGGGAACTAGCAGACACAGTTCTGACTGCAAAGAAAGCAGGTTAGACAAACAGTAATTTCATTATTACTCTAAATAATTTCTGGCAAACAGTTACATCTTTCAGATAGGTTCCCTTTGCACTCCTAGTGACTGCAAAAATGAAGTGAATTGGCAGCAGCTCGAGTGGTACTCAGAGAAGCACACAGTCCCCCATATAAACTAATTATGTCTGCAAGCAGACAGCTCTTAAAGAGACAGTACCAGAGGCTCTAAAAACACTCACTGATAAATGGCTTAAATGCCAAACACCATTCAGGCTTGGAGCATTCAAGCAAGCTCCTGGAAGTCTTTTGGGAACCCCCATTTGCAGGGGGGTTACACCCGCATAGTTCTGAACCAGTAACCGCTACAGTGTTTGTCTGTGGCTCCTGAGGGGAAGCCTTGGACATAAGTTCGGCTGGAGCGTTTCCACGAGAATTGCATTCATTCTTGGTGGCCTCCTGCACCATCTTCTCCTCCAGATATGCAGGGAAGTCATCCTGGGAAGCCGGTGCTAGCAGAGCATATCTATTAGGAGAGAGGAATTGAGATTCACATCCAGTAGAGGGAAATAACGGTTCAGCTGTCGTATCAGAGGTGTTCCATGTCCGATCTTGGGGATGGACCCTCATGTAGTGCTTCTCGGTTTGCTGTCGCTTCCATGATCTGGCTGGTAAGGGTGAACTCCGGCCTGAAACTGGAAGCCATATGGCCGCATTTCTGTGGTGAAGGCGCCATCTAGTGATATATTCTTTTTTTGAAGCTCTACAGAAATAGCAGTCTCCTTTTGGGCCTTGTCTCCACTAGCATGCGATGTTCCATTCTTATTTAGATACTCCATAAGACTGGTCGGGGTGGCAAAGGAGATGAATGTTCCATTCACTTCCAGGCGCATGGTCGCTGGATATCTAAGCGAAAATTTGATTCCCATCTCATGCATTATACGTCGAGCTTCCGAATATTCTTTCCGACGAACTGCCAGATCACGAGAATAGTCCTGAAAGACAAGGATTTTGTGCCCTCGCCAAGAAAGAGTTCCAAGCTCACGGGCCCGAGATGCAATCCACTCCTTGTCCGCAAAGTTTAGGGTGCGTAACATGATCGACCTGGGTCTGTTGCCTGGTTTCAGCTTGGGGGCTAGGGTTCTGTGCGCATGTTCAGTTGTAAAGCCGGGAGGGAGATCATGTTTCAGGAGATCAGAAAAAGTGTTGTATAGAAATTCAATAGGATCCCCCTGCTCTACATCTTCGGGGAAACCTAAGAGGTGCAGGTTATTATGTCGGCTCTGGTTCTCCATATCATCCACTTTGGACTGTAATGCAAGAATTGTCCTCTCCTGCTCCGCACTGTCGAGGAAAGATCTTCCAAGGCTGTGGTGTTCTCCTTTATTTTCTCTCTCGTTTGGTCTAACTGAGCTTTGAGTCTGTTAATAGCCATCGTAGTGTTGTTGGAGGCTAGTGTAACCTCAACCATTTGTTATAGAAATGTGATGAACATGTCCTGGGTTTGCTGTGTACTAGGACCTGAGGCCTTCCCGGGGCCGTTGCATCTCGACATGTTGATGCAGCTTATGAGCTGATCGCTCCACACAGGCGAGTAAAGAGAGGAAATCCGAGGTAGACCCGACTTCCTGAATGTCTCCTGTTGCCCACCTTACTGCTATAAAATATAATTCAAAATGGAAAGTGGTGTTATCGCAAAAAATTATCCCCGAGTAGAGAGCACTCACATTAGGCAGCCATCTCGTTAGAAGCCAAGCCATGCCCCATTCTATTTATGTATTTTTTCAAATATATGTGTACTTACATTTTAAAATATATTTTCATGAATTGGCCTAGTGGTGTAGAGGGCTGAGGCAGTGCTACCTTACCTCGTGCCATGCTGGCAACCCATGTCCACAGTGTGAGCAGGTCGCCGGGGGTCAACTGGGGTGGGAGAGGATCGAGCTTCTGGAGGACAGCTCTCCTCTCCCGGGGAGGGTGGAGAACAGAGACCATTGCCCACCTGATACCTAGCAGAGGCTAGGTGTTGGCACGTCAGGTCTTGTACAGTGGGGCATGGAGGTGGAGCAGCTGAACGGCGTGCTACATGTAGATGTGCGTGTAGCTCAGCTATTGTCAGCTTGCATAATCCCCTCTGCAGAAAAGTGGAAACAGTGGTCCAGGTCGAGTGGCATGATGGCCATCCGCCACGGGCACTGCCCCCAAGAAGGCAGCTCCCGACACTGGATCTGGTCCTGGTGGGTGGAGTTGGTTGCTCCCCACCACCTTGCCATGGAGGGAACCCATGGGATTTAAAAGGTAGGTGCCTGAAAGTCGGGGGACAGGGCTAGGAGAATGGCAGGAGGAAGGGCCGAGAAAAATACCAGCAAAAATATATATATTTTCATTATACATCTGAAGTATGGTATGTGCAAAATATCTCAAATTGGCTGATTTGAAATATCTAATTTATGTGCAACATATGTGTGATAAAGACATTTAATATATATTTTAACTATATTTCCATTATATATTTATTATAGGTGGAGCCAGCCAGCTGGCAAGTGGCAAGGCATCTGCTTGTGGTGCTGATATCCCAGGTTTGTTGATGGACTCGGGAGTCAGAGGGCCAGCTGGAGGAGAAGTACTGAGTGTCCCAGGGGCTGCTTTCCCTCTTCAAGGGGAGGGGGAAGAGCGTCCAGTGCTATGCTGACCTCTGGCAGAGGCTAGGGTTTCGTCATGGCTGGGGCCACATGTTGAGGTGGGGTGGACGCTGGCATCATTGCACATCCCCACCACCAGGGAAAAACTCTTGCAAAAATGCTGGCCCAACTCTGGGGGAGGTGGCTGGGGAGACATAGTTATGGACTGTTTGCAGTGGAAACTTCAACATGCCCGTCAATAATTTTCTGCAGGGGCTTCTCCCCATGCACCACCATAAAATATATATAATCAACTAGGAGGGCAAATCTGGGGGCATTTACTATTATTACTGGGGGGGGGGCAATGGCAAAAAAAACACAACCTGAGTTTCAAACCACAGTTAGCTGGATGCAGCAAGGACATTCACAGCATGTGACTCTACTCTGTGAGCCACACTGTCAGCACAGCGAAGTACTACCCAGATGTGCACTTTTATTGCTTGGTATCAGTGAGAACTGCACTGTAATAATCAAGCTAATATTGACATGTAGCTGTTTTCCTTATGCTATTTTGTCTGCGTGGATTTTACCGGACTGCTATTCACACGCGCTCTTGACCACATACCTACTTAAATATTGGACATACAGTAGCTCTTAAATCTTGCTTAACAATGGCTCAAATTGGAATTTATACTACCCCATTTGGTTCCTTTTTAGGTTGGGGGATTTCTTACATGGACTTGGTTTATACTATCTTACTTTCTCTCTGGTCTGTAAACTAATGTTGTAAATTCAAAATAGTTAACAAAAATAGAAATTACCATATTGGTTGATGAACACTACTTTAAAAAAATGCAAATTAGTTACATAAATATGTACCCAGAACCAAGGTAAGTAAAAAATATATTTAACATATAAAGAAAATATAGTCTACATAATGGCCCAGATATTCAGACTGCACCTGGCAGGGGTGTAAGCCTGGGCGCAGCACAACTGGGATGCACCGGGGCCAGGACGAGATGATATTCAATGGTGATGTGCCATGGTGCAGCACTGTTGAATATGGCAAGGTCAGCGCACATACTGCCCCTGGCGCAGTGGCACTGTGCCAGCACAAGCCACAGATAAGGAGCATGGGGATGCACCAGCGCATGTGCAGTTGCGCTAGGTGCATCACCCGCGATATTCAGCAGGGGCATGCAAATGAGACCATTAAATATGCAAGGTGCAAATGGGGCCATTTGCTTGTCATTATGGCTCCATTTGCATACCTTGCGCAGGGCAGGCTGGTGACTTGTTCCTGGCGCTCTGCCCAGCATGACGTGCTGTGGGGATCCTGAGGCATCCTCATCCCCGTAGCCACGATCGTGTGGTATAAGGTACGACAGAGAGCCCTGGTAGTCTAGTGACCCCCTCTCCCTCTAGGCCACTAGACTAGCAGGGGAACTCGAACATTACAGTGATTGGGGCATTGGGGACTTGGAAGGGGAGGTCCACTTGACTACCAGGGATATGTGTGTCTTTGTGGACAGTGTTCTGGGTGGGCTGGTGGTCACCCACAGCTGGCGGCTACTGTGTTGCACCCTGCAATACAGCAGCCAGCCTGTGGGTGGCCAGGAGTTGTTCCCGCTCCTCTCAGGCTCAACTTTGAACGTCCTATGTGACGCACTGCAGGGTTGCGCCAGCATATGCACCCCACATCCCAGGCTGAATATCGGGATGTGCTGCATATGCATGGGCATGCCCCCTGCATCTGCGCCATATACTGTTGCATTGCGCCACAGCGCATCAGGATATGCACTGCGCCTGGCTGCCCTTTCAATATCCTGCCAGGGCGCAATGCGGGGTTGTGCCAGCGCAACTCTGTTGCACCATGAGCAACCCCTTTGACTATCCCGGCCATATTGTTTTTTGTATGTTACCAAAAGTAAAGCAGTTTTCATTCCATTTAAACTGGTATCCAGAGTGTTCTCTTTGTGAGTGTTCTCCAAGAAGCTGCCTGATTCTCCACCCTGTCAGAGTGCCCCAGTGAAAAAGCAGAGCTGCAGACCCAGAAGCTTGGGACAGGTTTCAAGCATAGGAATTAGGAGTTACCCAGTGTTGCATCTTGCATTTTCCAGCCTTGTGATTGTACCAGGATGATGAAGCAAAAGGAGGAGCAAGAGAGAGAGTGGGCACAATTAGAGAGATCTGGGGCGAGATATTCAAAACTTAGCCACCAGCAAAATTAGCACTGCACAACATGCTAATTTAGCCCTGAACCATTAGCACGCCATAGTCAAAGGAATAGCCCTGGGGCTAAACCTGCTGAATATAGCATGCAAAGGAAGCAGTGCAAACAGGGCTATGAGTGCAGTGCAAAACAGCCCAGGAAATAAGACAGCACTGAAAATAACAAGACAGCACTGAATATAGAAGCCAAGGCAGTGCAAACAGCCATGGTAACAGTGCAGAGTGGAACAAAATGGCCACAGGGGACACATGCAGAGGTGTGCAGCCCAGAATGTGAACACAATGGCATATAGCAGTGGACAACACGATCAATGGCTAAGCAACCCACAAAGGCAATGCCATGAAAGCACACATGCACCATGAACAGACACCCAAAGACCAAAACAACCACCCCGATAATGAAACAGTCAGGCAAGAACCACATGACACAGGAATGCACAACAGTAATATGTACAGTAGTAGCCACAGACAAGGCCAGATATTTAGCGACATTTCTAAAGAGTTTCTCTCTGAAACATAGAAACATAGAATTTGATGGCAGATAAGGACCGCTTGGCCCACCAAGTCTGCCCATTTTCCTACCTAACAGATAAGGTCCAGATCCTAGTTAACCAACAGTTTACTTCCTCCTACCCCCCACTAGGACTGCCTTATATCTTCCCATGCATTCTTGAATTCCCCCACTGTTCTTGACTCTACGACCTCCTCAGGGAGGCTGTTCCATGCATTCACAACCCTCTCCATGAAAAAATACTTCCTTACATTACCTTTGAGCCGTCCCTCCTCTATCTTCAAATTGTGCCCCTCTTGTTCTTGCACATCTCTTTTCTGAAAGATGCTACCCTCTTGGACTTTGTTGATTCCCTGAGGTACTTGAAAGTTTCTATCACGTCCCTCTCTCTTCTTTCCTCAAGGGTATACATATTAAGCTCCTTTAGTCTTTCTTCATATGTCTTCTGGTGCAGACCCTGCACCATTTTGATGCCCTCCTCTGGACAGCCTTCACTCTGTCTATGTCTTTGCAGAGATGGGGTCTCCAGAACTGCACACAGTACTCAGGTGGGTCTCACCAACTGTCTGTACAGAGGGATAACAACTTCCTGTGTTCTACTATTGATGCCTCTCCATATGCATTCCAGTATCCCCCCAGCCTTCCTTACTTCCTTCTCACATTGCTTGCCCACCTTTAGGTCATCTGATATAATTACCCCCAGGTCCCTTTCCATTTTTATGTTTGCTTGCGCATGTGCAAGAAACATGTTGTGGCACCTTAGGAGAGAAGCGGGTTGAGGAGGTGTGGCACTGTTGCAGCCAATGCCGCCACTGCTTTTGTGGGCTTGGCTGTGTGTCAACAGTGGCAGCGCAGGCTGGCAATGACACTAGTTTGCAAGCCTGCCACTAACTTGAAACAATTTGACTGCTGCAGTCAGGGAGCGCCACATCACTGCAGTGTCAGCCTGTGGCAGATGAGAAGCTGACTCTGTAATGCAGGGCAGTCCCTGATTGTTGCGGCAAACGCTCGCATTGGAGGAAGGTGATGGAGTAGAGGATCGCAAAGGAGCACTTTTTCAATAAGAGATTTGGAATCTCTCCTATTGAAAAATAAATATGCTCCTTTGCGATCCTCTATCTCCCCACCTTCCTCCAGTGCAAATGTTAATTTTACTGTTGCAGATGACCCACAGCAGCCATCTTCTGTCATTCGAAAGCAAGGAATCAGAGCCATAGCAGAAGTTGCAGCCCTTTGATATTTGGAGGAGCCTAGGCACCAGCAGCCAGCACACAGCATCTCTCCCTTTGGAAACAATCGATTTAAAACCCACCACACAACACACTCCGTGGGATTTGCCATTTGCGATTGCGACTAATAAATATATTACCTTGCAGCTTTGTTTAATGCCTGCAGTGACTCTGGGGGAAAAAAGAGTAAGACAGGGGTACTGAGGGAGGGATCTGCTCTGCCTCTTGATCTACAGACTGCAAAGCCAAAACCAGAGAGTAGCTCGGAGTCTTTAATATCTTCTGAGGTCGCTGTCTGCGGCTGTTGCTGGAGGGTCTAGACCTGCAGTGTTCTCACTGCTGCCCACCATCGAGAGCAACAGGGCTGTTCCTCCTTCCATGTGTCTCATCTCTTCCAACATCCTTGGCATCTAATTAACCCTCCGCCTCCCACTGCATGCTGCCCACCCCACTCCATCCTTTTCCCATCTGCATCTAATTAAACCCTTCCCTGACTCTTACTGTGTGTTCTCTGCCCCCCCACTCCATCAATTGCCACCAGCAAGTAATTAAACCCTCCCACTCCCTCCCAGTGCATGCTGCTCACACCGCTCCCTCCATTCCCGGCCACCACCAGAACATTTGAGATATAACAGCATGGCAAAAAATGGTTAAATAAGTATTCGTACCACAGCAAGAAACTTGCTGCAAACATACTTCCTCTGATATACAGCACCATCTGATAAAAGTAAAGGAGGTCAAATATCTCCCTGTATTGAGGTCATTGCCATTCTCTTGAAATGAGCAGGATCTCCAAGCAATAGTTTTAATTCCTAAAGAATGCAGCTTCTGCCCAAGTTCATGGCTGGCTTGGATGAAAAGCCAAGCACTGGGACCGCAAGCAACATTTGGATGTGGCTGTGGATGATTCTGCTTCTAGGGCATCTAAACACTAAATTGGCAGTATTTTGCACATTTAGTCAAAGAGAATACATAAATCCTATTTACGTAGATTTTAATGGGATCTGATAAAACTGTATAGCTAAAATGTTCATTGCATTTACACTATAAAATGTATTAAAACATTTGTAAAGGTATCCATATATCTTGTATTGTGATTAATGTTTTGTTTATTTCAGTGCCCATACGAATTCTGAAATGGTTTATTTTGGTAAATCCTATGCCCCAACTTTTTCTGGCTACATGTCCGTCCAAATATAAATTTCCGTACATAAAGCAACAAAATGAGAAACAAAACGTCACTGCTACCATCAGCCAATTTATAGCCCGATGACCTATTCAGATGAATACATTTTTATTCCAAAACCGTTAGCTGGAAAGCAACTAAAAATAACTAGAAAATACAAAATTACACATGCCCTCACAATGCAAAGTATCATGGGCTGCATATGCAAATCACCACAGAATGTTATGCTGGTCCCACTTTAAGCAAAATTGCATGGTGCCGAAAGGCCTCTCACACAGTTTGCAAAGGGTGCTAACAGAAGACATAGACACGTGTTTCGTCCTACCAGGACTCATCAGTATACCTCATCTGCTTGACACCCCAGTGGGCTGGACCAGCTACCCTAAGACAGTATGTCTTGGATATGTTGTGGTGAACCCATTAAAATAAAAAACTATTTAAAAGACAAAGAATCTCTGTGTGCAAACACTGAGGCAAGGGTTACCCCAAAGGGCATTTGGCTGGGAAGCCAAGTTTCAAGAAAATACAAAATCACACATGCCCTCACAATGCAAAGCATCATGGGCTGCATATGCAAATCACCCCAGAATGTTATGCTGGTCCCACTTTAAGCAAAATTGCATGGTGCCGGAAGGCCTCTCACACAGTTTGCAAAGGGTGCTAACAGAAGACATAGACACGTGTTTCGTCCTACCAGGACTCATCAGTATGCCTCGTCTGCTTGACACCCCAGTGGACTGGACCAGCTACCCTAAGACAGTATGTTTTGGATGCTTCTATTACCTGAAAATGGATGTGGTCCTCACAGAGGTTTAGAATGGTAATTGGATGCTTGAGATGAGGAATCGAAAATGCTAACATTTCTAAACGTTGACGCACCCAGTAGTTTTAAAGTTGCATAATTTGAAGTGAAACACATTTACCAGCCCCCTTTACAATATCGTATCACTGTTTTTTGCTGAATTATACAAGGTAGAATGGATTCTACAGCAGTGCTAGTAAAGCCTGTGGGTGCAAATGAGTTGTGGTTTACTGTAACAAATAATGCCATTTTCCTGATACCAGGAAGATACAACTATCAATGGATTTGTGAATATAATGTGCTGACCTGTATGTATTCTTGTTATGTTTTTAAGGGGACTATGTTTTTTTTTTCCTGTTTTAATCCTGCAGGACATCGTCTGCCACCTAAGGACATTAGCATGTACAATAAAGCTAAAGTGATACAATAAATGTTATGTGGTGGCCAAGTGTTGATATTCAGTGTGTGGCATCACTAGTCACTCTGCCTCCTCAGGTGGGATAATGTAATAATGCCATCTTGCAGAACTGGACAGATCTTTTTTCATTTTTCCTGACAGGCAGTCTGTGGGTTTCACATTACTTTCATTGACAAAATCAAGGTTGATGCCCTTGGGGCTGTCTTCTGTCTGAATGAGGACTACCTGTATATAATAATGTGCCCCCCACATAATTCCTTTTTGGAACACTGGCGCGGACAGAATCAGAACTTGGGGAGCAGGGATCCTCTTGCTCAGGAAAAATAATTATTTTACCAGCCACACACAATACTTCAGAAAGAATTAGGAATACATGCGATCTGCAGTGCAGGAAACTTTAGATTTCTTAAAATAAATTAGTTCTATAATAGCTGAAAAAGGAAGGATCTGCTGTAAATTCAAAACAATCTAATGTTAGGAATGAAAATAAATATGATTTTTAAATTTATTGTTTTCAGAGGGTTGAACTGGGGTGGTTTCCTAAAAGAGCTAGTGGAGCCAAAACGGGCAGACAGGAAAATTAATAAAAATTTTAAGTAGTAGTCAGTTGAAACATTTTATTTCTGAAGTATTTTTCTTTGTACTATTGCACATCAGAAAGTATTCTATGTGATAATATTGTGCTGGATGTGTGGAACAGCTCTTAGCCTGGAAGCTGACGTATCTACTGTAAGTCTACTGCCCCATACCACATCATCAGCATTGTGATCTCACTGACAGTAATGTCGCAGGTGAATAATTTGGCAGTCGCTGACTTGCTGTTCCTAAGTAGCAGTGATGTCACAGTTGGTGAGGTCACACTGCTGATGATGTAGTGTGCCAGAAGACCAAGAGATGTCATCTGTCAGGCTAACTGTTGTTCCACATCACAGCTAGTATGTTGTTTTTTAAGAAGGTCCATGAGTATGAAGTGCACATTTTCAAGGATGACCCAAAGCTGAAGACTGACTTATATAAACATTATGTATTTATAGGAACACACATATGAACATATGACTAAGTCAGCAGAAAAAGGCCTTGGGGTCCTTCATGTCATAGAAACATAGAATCTGATGGCAGATAAGGACTGCTTGGCACACCTAGTCTGCTTGAGTTTGCAAACCCCTCAGCACCTACTGAGGGAACTTCCCTCCTCCCATTATCTACTCCTTGGCGGATAGCAGGGATGGGGAGACATAATCAAAACTTTTAAATACCTTAGGGTATCAACAAACTGAGCTTGAGGTCTCTTCAATCTTAATGGGAACTGGACCATTGGGGCATTGCCTCAAGCTGGTGGTGGGGAGATTCGGGAGGAGATGAGGAGACGCATTTACAGTGAGAGGGTGGTGGTGAAATGGAATGAGTTGCTGGAGGAAGTTGTCTCCCTAAGAATCGTGGACAGCTTCAAGAGAGGATGGGACAGAGTAAAGGGGAAAGTTGCATAGAGGGGTCCTAGGGAGAACATCAATAGTGGGAGGAGTAGATAATGGGGAGTGGGGGAAGTTCCCTCAGTAGGTGCTGAGGGGGTTTGTAAACTCAAGCAGACTAGGTGGGCCAAGCTGTCCTTATCTGCCATCAGATTCTATGTTTCTATGACATGATGGACCCCAAGGCCTTTTTCTGCTGATTTAGTCATATGTTCTTATGTGTGTTCCTATAAATCCATAATGTTTATATATGTCAGTCTTCAGCTTTGAGTCATCCTTGAAAATGTGCACTTCATGCTCATGGACCTTCTTAAAAAAAAAAAAGATGGCAACCAGAGTTTTTGCCAATGTGTGGATGACTTGTGCATGCTCACTGGGCTCCAGTGGTTATCTTAGACATGACAGACTGTGCCGCCATGCCCTGGAGTTCAGTGTACATGTGCGAGTGATTGCGCATGTGTAGACAATTCTGGCATCCATCGTGGACACGGCAGACAGTGCCATGTTCCACCGATACAAAATAGTGCAGTGGACACACAGTGATTTCTGTTCACCTCCACAATTTACAAGTCCATTCAGTGTCCAGTAAGCAACCTTTTCTTTACTGTGATCACAAGACATCCGCAGGGCTATACCCACTGCATGTGTAAAAATGAGAAAAAGTAAATATACATATAAAAAGGTATATATACAGTATGCTAAAAATGTGCAATCAGAAAAGTTAACTCTAATACTGGAACTATGTTCATGAAACTCAGCTGACTGCAGCAAGGCTAACCAATAGAAACTCCTACTGGGGGATGGGGCATCTTAGAGGTCAATCCTGGGTAGAAAAGGGACTTGGAGGTAGGTATATGAGGATGGGATGGGCAAGGAGGAAGTAAGCAAGATGGATGAAAGAAAGAGAAAACACAAGAAGAAGAAGAAGGGCATGAATTGGTATTGAGTAGGTACATATATAAGTGAAATATTCATGGACAAGGACTTTCAGGGGTGTGGGCGTGAGGGAGGAGTGGACAGGGAAGGAGGTGACCCATAGCCAGTGCAGCCTATAACGGAGGGCAGCCTGACCAGCAGAGAAATACCAATTTCACATACTGCAAATATGAAAAGCATCATGGGAAATACTAGAACTTGATCTGTGTTTTGTATTTTGTACCCCTATTTCCTTCCATTGGGCCATACCTGGAATCAAGCTTCAGGTCAGTAGGCCTTTCCTGGTCATCAATTTTCACATAAATAACTAAATAAATAAATAAAATATGCAAATCACCATAAAAGAACTAAGGCTAGCTTAGCATCAAGCTTTTTAATGCATTCAACTCATCTTCCCTAGGATGCACCAGGAGTCAGGATATGAGTTGACACAGCTTTCATTATTTTATTGTGATTTGCATATGCTTCCCATGATGCTATACATTTGTGGGGTATGTGTAATTTTTTATTCATTTGAAACTTGGCTTTATTGTAAATGCCTTTCCAGGCTACCTTTGCTTCAGTACTTTTGCACTGAATTTCCTGTCTTTTAAATGGCTCAACAAAGGTCATGGGATGAGTAAAGTTAAGGAGTGTGTGTGGGAGCTCATAATTCCTCATGGAGTAGTAGAAATGGGGAGGACTGTTGATGAGGTCATGAGATAGCAGTGAACGCAGCTGGGTTTTTACTTAAGGAGACACTGAGAGAGATATTGGTCCTCACAGGAGGGAGGGAAGTGAGAGGAGTGAAGGGAACAGTGGTGGCCACATGGGAAGGGGGCAGTTCTGAGTGAAGTGACAGAGTGAATGAGGGCATCCAGTCTGGAGAGATGGATCTGGATATGACACTATGCACCCCATCCCTTTAGTCAAATACTGGGAGGATCATTTTCACAATAATCTCAAAGCATACTAGAAGGAAGAGACATGACTTATTTTGTTAGAGTGACTCATATTTTTGGAAGAGCTTTTTGTGCATGCCATCAGCATGGCAGGGGAAGTCAGATGTCTGTCCACTCAGTTTTTTTAGGTATTTAAAGGTGGGAACTTCCTTCAGTGAAAACCATACAAGGTATTAAAACACAGATAGTGGCAGTGATCAAACTCTGATCCATTTCCTTCAGGATGGTGTCAGTGAACCAGAGCATGGCAGTGACTGTCATCAGGACACTATGTTAGCGGTAGCAAAACCTGCATCAGACAATGGCTGTGGCTAGTTTTCAGAGCATGGTGATAGCAAATTGCGTCCTCCAAAAGTAGTTGTAGTCATAGTAAAAAACCTTACAGTATATGGTTACGGTTTACTGTGGATGGAAAACGATGGTTTTCCAAATCCTGTTATGGGACAGTTCAAAGATCAAAATAGTTGTTGTACTATTGTTCTGATGTCACAACAATAGTACAACAACTTCTTAACCTTCAACTATTTACCGATTGGCTGAAACATTGGGCTCACAAAAAATACTATACAACATGGCGGTGCTGGTAAGCGAACAGTTGGGCACCAGCTTCTCAGATAGTTTGGACGTGGACTGCCATAGTCAACACCGTGTTTCCAAACTATCAGTTTGTCAGTCTTTTTTTTAAAATAAATCAGTGGTCCTGGGGAACAAAGCTAAGCTGGATGACAGTGAGAAATGCTTCCTTCAGGGTCAACAGCAGAGTGGGACTGCAGCAAGGACCAGGAGGAAATGGCAGTGTCAGGAAGCGTACAGAAATTGTGACAAATCCTTGTGAAATTAAACTGGCACAGTTTGGGGGAACCATATACTATATAAAATAACAGATTGGGAACTGTGCACATCAAGGCCGTGTTTCCATATCAGGGGTTGATGACATCATAGGAGGACCTCAGGCTTCCCTCTTGGTCTATGATGTCATCAACCCCTCATATCTACTTGTTGTTCACAGTTCCTATCCATTATTCTATATGTTGTCATTTAGAACTGCCCTAGATTGTCTATGAGAAAGGCCTTCTGGCTTAACATACAAACATGTACTGCATCCTGTATTGTTTGCATCATGCTGAAGAGTGTTTAGAAGAATGTTTCTCCATACCAACCAATGATGAAAGTGAGCAGGAATGCAGGGAACTCAGTTCCTGTACCTTTTGCAGCAGTAACTAAGTTCCTGTCGTCTTCCCACTAACACTAAAACTGAAGTTCTTAAACCAGTAACATAGTGACAGTTTCTGGATCTGTGATCTGCTATCAGGGTTTCCATAACACCATCTGACTTGTACAACAATGCTATTTTCCTAGAAATACTTTAATATCTCTAACTGAATCTACTAGCATCAAATTAGATAGTTGTGCCTTGACACAGCTATCCTTTAGATTGAAAACCTTCATTCTGTATATTTCATAATTGCCAGTGCCTGAGTTCCTGTTCTTCTTGTCTACCACTTGCATCACTGATACATAGATACATAGATACATAGACAGTGTCGGCAGATAAGGGCCTATGGCCCACCTAGTCTGCCCATTTGAGCTTGTAAGTTCAGTTTGTTTTCCTAGAAGTCTATTTCCCTTACCCTGACCTCTAGAATTCCTTTATGTCTATCCCATGCATTCTTAAATCCGTGATTGTTTCAGCCCCACCACTTCCTCTGGCAGGGTGTTCCACTTGTCCCACCCACTGATACCTACAGTTGATTGTATGTGATCCTCCTCCTCACTATGTTGCATATCTCTATATCTCCTGTGCTCGTCACACGTATACTCGTGTCTTTCCACTTGTATCCTCCCAGATCATGCCTGAAAATAGGCATTCTATGTGCACCCACCCAGTTACAAAAGCAAATAACTAAATAAATAAACACATACTTGGACCATTCAACATTAGTTCAATTTTGAAGCCTTCATTTAAAAAAAAAGTTACTTTGGGGAGACAGTTTCCTTTGAGCCACAAACTGTGGTTCTGAAATAAATGTCTCTCTACAGACTGTGACTGGAGAGTGGATTATCTGCTCAATTAGCTATCCACTCAGAAAAGTTGCATCTGGAGCTAGATCCACAGTGTTTGCAAAATTTCAGACCATCTAGTTACTATGGTATTTAGATCATATAGCACCTGTATGATCCCCATATCTGCTCCATACCTATTTGATTATAGAAACATAGAAACATAGAATTTGATGGCAGATAAGGACCGCTTGGCCCACCCAGTCTGCCCATTTCCCTACCTACTGGATAAGCTGCAGATCCTAGTTAACCAGCAGCCTACTTCTTCCTACCCCCACCCCCTAGAATTGCCTTATGACTGTCCCATGCATGCTTGAATTCCACCACTGATTCTGACTCCACAACCTCCTCCGGAAGGCCGTTCCATGCATCCACAACCCTCTCTGTGAAAAAATACTTCCTTAAATTACCTCTGAGCCGCCCCCATCTATCTTCAAATTGTGCCCTCTTGTTATTGCACACCTCTTTTTTTGAAAGATGCTACCCTCTTGGACTTTGTTGATTCCCTTGAGGTACTTGAAAGTTTCTATCATGTCCCCCTTCCTCGAGGCTATACATATTAAGCTCCTTTAATCTCTCTTCATATGTCTTCCAGTGCAGACCCTGCACCATTTTAGTTGCCCTCCTCTGGACAGCTTCCATCCTGTCTATGTCTTTGCGGAGATTGGGTCTCCAGAACTGCACACAGTGCTCAGATGGGGTCTCACCAGCTGTCTGTACAGAGGGATAATAACTTCCTGTTTTCTACTGGTGATGCCTCTCCTATGCATCCCAGTATCCCCCAACCCTCCTTGCTGCCCTCTCACATTGCTTGCCCACCTTTAAGTCATCTGATAGACTATCCCAGGTCCCTTTCCATTTTTGTTGTTGTTAGTATCTCACCCCCATTGTGTACTCTTTCCTGGGTTTTGTCTCCCAGGTGCATTACTGCACTTCTTAGCATTGAATCTAAGCTGCCATACATTTGACCATTCCTCTAACCTTGCCAAGTCCCTTCTCATCCTTTCCACCCACCCTGTGCATCAACTCTGTTGCAGATCTTTGTGTCATCTGCAAAGAGACATACTTTCCTTCAGTCCTTCTGCAATGTAACTTATAAAGACATTGAGAGGACCGATCCTAATACTGAACCCTCAGTGTCCCCACTAGTAACCCTCCTTTCTTCTGAATGGACTCCATTTACTATTACTCTCTGTGTCCTATTCTCCAGCCAATTCTTTACCCAGGCTGTCATCTTGGGACCCACTCTCAGGCTGGCTAACTTGTATATTAATCTTTTGTGTGGGACTGTGTCAAATGCCTTGCTAAAGTCTAGGTAGGCCATGTCCACAGCCCCTCCCTGATCTACTACTTTGGTCACCCAGTCAAAGAAATCTATCAGATTCATCTGGCATGACCTTCCCGCTGTGAATCCATGCTGCCTAGGGCCCTGTGCCCCTCTAGCCTCTAGATACTCAACAGTTCTTTCCTTCAGAAGTTATTCCATCATTTTCCCTATCAGTGAGGAAAAACTAACAGGTCTGTAGTTTCCTGCTTCTGCCTTGCTCCCACTTTTGTGAAGGGGAATCACATCTGCCCTCCTCCAGTCCTCGGGTACCACCCCATCCTCCCATGATTTGTTAAAGAGGGTAGTCAGTGGTGTCACTAGTTCTACCCTTAGTTCTTTTAGAATTCTGGATGAATCCCATCAGGCCCCATTGCTTTGTCCACCTTCAGTTTCAAGTTCTTTCAGAACCCTTTCTTCTGTAAATGGGCTGGTATCAACTTCTGTATCCAGAGTGTTTCTACTGTTTGTTTTATGTACCTCTCCTCTTCATTTGTAAATACTGAGCAAAATGTTTGTTTAGTATCTCTGCCTTTCACAGTCTCCCTCTGCCCACCCTTCCTCCCCTTTATTAAGCCTCACTATCCCTCCCTTGGTCTTCCTTCGCTCCCTGATGTACCTATAAAAGGTTTTATCCCCCTTCTTAACCGAGTTGGCTATCTTTTCCTCAGTTTGTGCCTTTGCTGTTCTGACTGCCTTCCCAGCCTCCTTTTGCTTTAACTGATACAGTTCTCTGTCCTGCTCCTACTGCGATTCCTTGTACTTCCTGAATGCTTTCTTTTTCTCTTGAACCTTCCTCACTTCCTTTGAGAACCATAGTGGTTCTTACTTGCGTTTGTTTTGTTTATTTGCTTCACACAAAGGCTCGTTACCTCTGTGATGGCAGTTTTATTATTCCCCATTGTTCTTCCACCCTCCTTCCTGCCCATTTGCTAGTGCATTCCTTAGGCACTCACCCATTTTAGCAAAGTCAGCCCTCCTAAAGTCCAGTACTTTTGTCTTTGTATGGCTTGACTCTATTGCTGTGTTTATTGTGAACCATACTGTTCGATGATCACTAGTTCCCACATGGCTACCCACTTCTACAGCTGAGATCCTCTCTCCATCTCCATTTGAGAGAATCAAGTCTAATATTACTCCCTCTCAAGTGGGCTCCAGTGCTAGTTGTCTAAGGCATGCCCTGTAGGGCATCTAGAATAACTCACTCTTGAGTGGCAGCTGCACTGCACTCAGTTAACATCTGGCATATTCAGATCACCCATCAGCAATATCTCCCCTTTTTCTGCCATTCTAAGTATACTTTCTATCATTTTCTTGTCCATTTCCTCCCCCTGAGAAGGGGTCTGTATACAACCCCTGTGCGGATTGTGGTGCCATTGCCTGTCTCCAAATTTACCCACAGTGCTTCTTCTCCTCCCTGTTTACCCTTCTGTTCTGTTGCTTTTATTCTTTCCCTTATGTAAAGAGCTACTCTTCCTCCTCTTTTACTCTTCCTGTCCCTCCTGTAGATAGTGTATCCTGGTATGTTTATGTCCCAGTCATGGTTTTGTGTGTACCATGTTTCTGTGACTGCCACGATATCCAGATGTTCCTCCTCCATCAAGGCCACTAATTCAGGAAGCCTGTTACCCAGACTACGGGCATTGGTACTCATTGCTTTCCATTTTTTAATGGCTTTACCTTCTGTTGCAGCATCCCCCACTGACCGTTCTACCTTGGTCTTTTTCTCATTTAGTACCCTGTTTTGTAGGGAGAGCCTGGGATTTTCCTGCTGCTTGTCAGTGCCTCCCTCTTTGACTAGTTTAAAAGCTTGCCAATGAAGCATTTAAACTCATTGCTCAAAAGACTTGTTCCCTTCCTGGACAGATGCAGACCATCCTGCCAGTATAGGCTGGTGTCCCTCCAGGTGGAACCCCAGTCCCCAATGAAGCCAAACCCCTGTGCTCCACACCATTTTTTCAACCATTCATTAAACTGCATTAAACTTAACTTGACTACTTATTGAGTAGAATTTGTTAAATGCTTAAACTACCCACTCTATTTCATGGTGGCTAGATTATCACAGATATGCAGAATAATCTGGATATGCTGCCCATTAAAACTAGGGCATTGCCCAGACATTAGTCAGGGTACCAGTGTTCTACTGGATATTATCCCAGCATAGAAACATAGGCTGTGTAATCACTGTACTTTTTAAAATGTTTGAAGTGGTTTAAAATGTTTTAAAAAGTCAAAACACTGTTTGCATCCGCACCTAACATGGTTTGAAACTGTGTTTAAAAACCATGCTGAAACCCTGCAAGGGACCTATGCTTAAAACTGGTTTTAAACACTGTTTCAAACCAAAAACGTTTTAACCCGTGGTGTGTGGGGAAGGTCATGTCAGATGAATCTAATAGATTTCTTTGACTGGGTGACCAAAGTAGTAGATCAGGGAGGGGCTGTGGACATGGCCTACCTAGACTTTAGCAAGGCATTTGACACAGTCCCACACAAAAGATTAATATACAACTTAGTCAGCCTGGGAGTGGGTCCCAAGATGGTAGCCTGGGTAAAGAATTGGCTGGAGTACAGTACACAGAGGGTAATAGTAAACGGTGTCCACTCTGAAGAAAGGGGGGTTACTAGTGGGGTACTGCAGGGTTCAGTATAAGGACCGGTCCTCTTCGGTGTCTTTATAAGCGACATTGCAGAGGGACCGGAAGGAAAAGTAAGTCTCTTTGCAGACGACACAAAGATCTGCAACAGAGTTGATACACATAGTGGGGTGGAAAGGATGAGAAAGGACTTGGCAAGGTTGGAGGAATGGTCAAATGTATGGCAGCTTAGATTCAATGCTAAGAAGTGCAAAGTAATGCACCTGTGAAACAAAAACCCAGGGGAACAGCACACAATGTGGGGTGAGATACTAACAACAACAAAAATAGAAAGGGACCTGGGGCAGTCGTATCAGATGACCTGAAGGCGGGCAAGCAATGTGAGAGGGCAATAAGGATGGCTGGAGGGATAGTGGAATGTATAGGAAGAGGCATCACCAGTAGAAAACAGTAAGTTGTTATCCCTCTGTACAGGCAGCTGGTGAGGCCCCATCTGGAGTACTGCTTGCAGTTCTGGAGATCTAATCTCGGCAAAGACATAAACAGGATGGAGGCCGCCCAGAGGAGGGCGACTAAAATGGTGCAGGGTCTGCACCAGAATACATATGAAGAGAGACTTAAGGAGCTTAATATGTAAACCCTCAAGGAAAGGAGGGACGGGGGGACACGATAGAAACTTTCAGGTACGTCAAGGGAATCAACAAAGTCCAAGAGGGTAGCATCATTCAGAAAAAGAGATGTGTAAGAACAAGGGGGCACAATTTGAAGATAGAGAGGGGCAGCTCAGAGGTAATGTGAGGAAGTATTTTTTCACAGAGAGGGTAGTGGATGCATGGAGCGGCCTTCCTGAGGAGGTTGTTGAGTCAAAAACAGTGGGGGAATTCAAGAATGCATGGGACAGACATAAGGCAAATTTAGGGTTTGGGGGTAGGAAGAAGCAGGCCGTTGGTTAGCTAGGATCTGCAGCTTATCCATTAGGTAGGGAAAGTGGCAGACTGGGTGGGCCAAGCAGTCCTTATCTGCTGTCAAATTCTATGTTTCTATTGTACTTTCTTCTTACTACACCCCAACTTAATTCTAAACTCCTTCAATAACTCAGTTTCAAACCTTCACTCACTTCCACTGATTGCATCTCTCTCTCTCTCTCTCTCTACCTACAGCACTACCAGTGCCAAAACCAGCAAGCAAACATTCAGCATTGACAAATGCTTGTTACTGTTGTCATTATCTCACTCCCCCATTGTGAACTCTTTCCCTGGGTTTTTGTTTCCCAGGTGCATTACCTTGCACTTCTTTGCATTGAATCTAAGCTGCCATACATTTGATCATTCCTCCAACCTTGCCAAATCCCTCTCATCCTTTCCACTCCATGTTGCGTATCAACCCTCACGGCGAATCTTTGTATTCTCTGCAAGAGACATACTTTTACTTCCAGTTCCTCTGCAATATCACTTACAAAGACATTAAAAAGGACCGGTCCCAGTACTGAACCCTGCGGTACCCTGCTAGTAACCCTCCTTTCTTCACTGTGGACTTCATTTACTACTACCCTTTGTGTCCTGTTGTCTAGCCAATTTTTTATCCAGGCTACCATCTTGGGACCCACTCCAAGGCTGGCTAACTTGTGTATTAATCTTTTGTGTGGGACTGTATCAAATGCCTTGTTAAAATCTAGGTAGGCCATGTCCACAGCCCTTCCCTGATCTACTACTTTGGTCACCCAGTCAAAGAAATCTATTAGCTTCGTCTGACATGACCTTCCCATTGTGAATCCATGCTACCTTGAGTCCTGTGCCCCACTGGCCTCTAGGTACTCAACAGTTCTTTCCTTCAGAAGTGATTCCATCATTTTCCCTACCATTGAGATCAAACTAACTGGTCTGTAGTTTCCTGCCTCTGTCCTGCTTCCACTTTTGTGAAGAGGAATCACATCCGCCCTCCTCCAGTCCTCAGGTACCACCCCATCTTCCCATGCTTTGTTAAAGAGAGTAGTCAGCGGTGTCACTAGTTATACCCTTAGTTCTTTTAGAATTCTTGGGTGAATACCATCAGGCCCCATTGCTTTGTCTACCTTCAATTTTATTAGTTCTTTCAGAACCCTTTCTTCTATAAATGGACTGGTATCGACCCCCATCTTCAGAGTGGTTCTCTTGTTTGGTTTATGTACCTCTCCCTCCTCTTCCTTTGTGAATACTGAGCAGAAATATTCGTTCACTATCCCTGCTTTTTCACTGTCACCCTCTACCCACATTACCTCCCTTTATTAAGCCTCAGTATCCTCCTTTGATCTTTCTTTTGCTCCCTAATGTACCTATAAAGGTCTTATCCCCTTCTTAACAGAGTTGACTATCCTTTCCTTAGTTTGGGCCTTTGCTGTTCTGACTGCCTTCCCAGCCTCTTTCTGCTTTAACTGATAAAGTTCTCTGTCCTGCTTCTTCTGTGTTTCCTTATATTTCCCAGATGCTATCCTTTTCTCCTTAACCTTCCTTTCCACCTCTTTTGAGAACCATAGCATTTTTTTTTCTTTGTGTTTTGTTGATTTGCTTTACACAAAGGCTTGTTGCCTCTGTGATGGCTACTGCTGCTGCCCCTACTGTGTAAATGGAGAAAGCAGGAGAGTTCTCTAGAAATGTCACAGAAATTTCAGGAAATACCTTGCCATGTCTTTGGCTGGGACTGTATATAGTGAATGAAAATGTGAACAACTATATACAAAACATGGGGCAAAATGGGGAGGGGAAACAGCAAGCAGGATAGGGACAATGGGACATAAGCAAGGGGAAGAGGGACAGCAGTGAATAAAAAACAGTGAACACAAAACTACAAAACAGAATAAATCTGAAACTATGTACATAAGTGGCAAAGCTATGGAGGGGGGGACAGGAAAGCTTGAATTGGAAGGAAAGGTGTGCTAAAGGGCCGATGCCTGTGGAGATGCAGGAGGTGGTGGTTGTGGTGGTGGTAAAGGTGCAGGGATCCATGGGTCCAGCAGCTTTGCCACCCTTCTGGTCACCGCTATGAGCACCACCTGCAGTTCAGTTAGAGTGCGCTGCTGCGTCACTATGCAGAGGAGCAGATCATCTCTCCCCTCACTTTCTTCAGGCCTCATGGCCCACAGTGAGCTTCTCTATGGACCTATGGATAGAAAGATGACCATGTAAGGATGACATACCAACAGTGTGGAGCAACGCAACCCCAGAACAATGTCCCAGGGGAGGACAGCATGTCCCAAAAACCATGGCCATGTACCCTAAGGTAAACCACTGCATGTGCCACTAGCACTGTGTCTGCAAGCCACAGCAGAAAGCAACATGGCCACATGGCCACCCCAAGCACACAAGAAGGCCCGGAAAGGCCCTGCTGACACCCACAAGTCTGGGATGATGCACCATGGTTGAGTAATGTATTGGCTGCCAGGCTGCAGAACAAGGCCCACCCACCCAATACATACTGGCCCACAGCACCAACAGTACAGTAATGCAATGCAGTGGTTGGGACATGCTACCCATAAAAACAGTAGTCAGAGACAGTCTGTTACACAACAATACATGCACACGGCACACAGGCCAGAAACAAACCAATAGACCCAGACCTCAGTGTCACCCACTGGCCATGCAGTAGGAATACTGACCCTCCCCCCACCATGACCGGGACAGCACTGTGGCACCATGCCCACATAAAAGCATGGCAAGTGACATCGCCCAGCAGTAATGGCTCCCCAGTGCAACAGCTATGACCCCCCCCACAGCAGCAATGCATGAAACAACATGGAGGCATACTCATGTGTGGAATCCCAGTGCCCATCACTTTTATCTGTACCCCTACGAGTAGTGTTCTGGCCCCTCCTGTGGGGCTGACTGGTCCTGTTTGTGCGGTCTACAGAGGGAAAGGAGAACAATGTCGTCAGTTACAACATGGACATCTCCATGACACCCACAACCACAAAGCAATAATGGCAGTGAATGCCACAATGCCCCCCTTCCCCGGTGCAGGGATCATGTGCGACACATGTTTCATTTATTTATTTACTTATTGAAACAATCGGAATTACAACCTTTGAGTCAAGAACGCCTTTGCAAAGGCTCCACGTCAAAAATGAAATAACATAACAGGGTACAAGAAAGACAAGAACAGAGCAATATTACAATGTTGGAAAGAGGACAAGTAACAAAATTCAAGGGTCGGAGAGATCCAGTCTGAGTCAGACAGCGAGCAGTAAACAACAATAGTTACAGTATCAAAAGACAGTGATCATTGAACTACAGTCTGGCTACAATTTCTGCAGGTCAAGCAGTAGAGCAGACCCCAGGTCAAAGTGAAAGTGAGGGAGAGTGGTGGTGACTTGTATCTGCATTGCAGATAGGGACTAGGCACAGTCACAACAGGAGTGGGAGAGAATTTCCGAGCAGAGTTGGGATTTAAATGGGCCTAGATGCTGCTCCAGAGAGACAGCAGGAAGTAGTTCATTAAACCAGAGGAGGCCCTGTGGAAAAGGAGCATTGGCCCAGGGAAGTCCTGCAATGGGATACTAAAGAGGGGCAGACAGAGAGCTTGAGTTGTCCGGGTTGGGTGGAGTGCTGCACAAGATGGCAAAGTCCCAGGAGGAGGAGGAGCAGAGTGAGAGCTTTCTGATATAGAGACAGGTCTGATATTTGAGCAATCCATCAAAGTTAAGCCAGTTGGTGTGACGGTAGACCTCACAGGTATGGATCTACTGGTCACATCCTGTGACAAGTCTGCAGGCTTTACTTAGAGAGACCTTAATACAGCGTAAGGTGATGTGGTCAGTGGATCTGTAGACAACAATGCCATAGTCGATAAGTGAAAGCACCAAAGATGTCACAGCAAAGTTTAGAGCATTTGGGGGCTGGCAACCCCTATGCCTGTACAACAGCCCTATTCTAGCATTGACAGTGGAGCAAAGGAGATTGATGTGTTCGTGGAAAGTGACAGACAAATCAAGGGTGATGCCTAGGTATTTAAAGGTGTGTTCCAGGTCAAGTGGGGAGCCCTTAGAGTTGAGGATGGTGAGGGGAAAGTTTTTATGTTTTTGTCTGTGGGTGAGAGCACAGCCTTGGTCTTTTTGTAGTTCATGACAAGGCGGTGATCCGAGAACCAGGCTTCAGTCTCAGTGAAGGAGTGCTGCAGGGAGGCTTGAAGAGAAAGGGGGTCAGGGTGACTGTCAAATATGACTGCATCATCAGTGTAGAGAAGCAGCCAATATGAGCAGGCCTTGGGGAGGGTGTTCAAGAACATGCTTAACAGGAAGAGGCCCAGTATAGTGCCCTGGGGGACCCCATAGTGAATCGATTTACTGGGCGAGAGTAGAGTGTTTAACTTGACCCTCTGGGTTCTAACACTCAGATAGCTTTTAAACTGGGTGGTGGCTTCCAGAGATAGCCCCAAGAGGGGCAGAGATTGTAAGAGAAGTGTGTGGCTGACAGAGTTGAAAGCCTTGGTTAAATCAATATAGGTAGAGCCAACCAAGTATCCTTGATCAAGGGCTTTGTTGTTGAAAGTGGTGTATTCAAGCAGAGCAGTAATAGTACTGTTTCCCTTCCTGAAGCCATGTTGTTCAGGACAGAGCAGGTCATATTTGGTGAGATAGTCGGTGAGTTGGTCTGACACTATTTTTTCTAAAGCCTTGGAGATGGGAGGCAGAATTGAGATGGGGCGGTAGTTGCCAGCATAGGTACGGTCCCCACCTCTAAGGATTGGGGTGATGACTGCTGATTTCCAGCATGTTGGGAATTGTCCAAGGCAGAGAAATTGGTTGAGGATGTCTGTGAGCGGGGTGATTATAGCGTCTAGGTTGAGCAGGACAAGTTTGAGGTCCAGTGAGTCACTACTAAAGCATGTGGTGTTGGCAAGCACAGCAGTGTGGAGTGTGACAGCACAACACAATACATGAACCCCCATGGATATAGATACTGTGTGATCACAGAGGCACACCACCATACACACTGTAAAGCACACTCAGCGCAGCCTGTCTGATACCACCTACCATGTGATAGTGTGGGCGCACAACAAGGATGTACACACATATGCTGTGAGCACAGGTGTGTGCCCCACACTGACACATGAGCATTATTGTGCTGTGACGGACACTGGTGCAGGTAGAGTCTCCTCCAGAACCATACTCCTGAATCGATCCAGGCACTGCCTCTCCCGGCGCTGCATTTCAACATATCTGTGCCTGCATTGCTCCCCATTGCAGCATATGCCAGTCCTCTGTGACAGATGGTGGGCAATTGACATCCAGACCTGCCATCTGGGCCTGTGGACCCTACCTGAGCTCCCAACAGCTGGTGCTCCTCTGCACCACAAGCTGCACAAGGTTGGTCAATCTGGCCTCCCCACCTGTGATCCGTATGTACCACTGTCCTCTGTCTCCTGCCTCTTGCATTGTACTCTAATTGGCGGCTGTGCCCTGCACACCTGCCACTACACACTGTTCAGCAGGAAATGGCCCTCTCATGCATCAGTGCCACACTGCATGCCACCGCACTGTGCAAATTGGAATAGCGCCACGCAAGACTCCCGGGCGGGTGCCATTGAGCATGCACGACCCCTGAATGCCCCCACACATCATGACATCATCATGCATGCTCAGTATGACCAGCACTAACTGGGGTTGCATGTCACTAGGCATGTAGCGCCACACAGCATAGCCCTCATGGATGCAGGTGCAAACACGTTAGCCCGGAGCTAAAGTTTGCAATATTCAGAGCCGGCTATGCTAATGAACCTACGTAAGCATTCATAGGGCAAACAACTGAATTAGCATCCCATTACAGCCTACTTTGCATGCATTACCACATGGATTGGCCAGTTAGTTATTTAAGGCCTCCCTGAGCAGGTCAGTCAGGTATAGCAGGAGTTAGGTGGAAGACAATCTGCAGCAATAATGGCCCCAGGATGTCACAGCAGGGTGATCGGGCTGATGCAGGTATGTAGCCTCAGTAATCATAATCCTGTATTGTATGGCAACAGAGCGTGCAGGGCTATGCATTGCAGTGCACTGGAAAACTGTTGTGGGAACATGTAGTGGTATATATGTAAGCCTTGACCTGGAACACTGCAGGCTGACATGTTGCAGGGCCTGCATACAGGCACCACAGCCACAGTACTGCAGGGTACCTAAGCCCCATGACATGTACCCTGGGGTGTGTGTGTGTGTGTGTGTGTGTGTGTGTGTGGACATGACCACACACACAGAGGTACACTCATGGCAGCAATGTAACAGTACCTGAATGGGAGGGACTGCAGCACATGCACATCACTGCCTACTACAAAGGCACTGTGTATTGCTGCTGTGGATCATGCACTATGCCATATGGGTGTCTCTGTCTCCACACATGGCAGGACGGTGCAGCACTCGGACCACCACACAGTCATCTTAATGCACTGTGTGCTGACAGCCTTGCATGTGGCATGTGTGTATGTGTGTGTGTGTGTGTGTGTGTGTGTGTGTGTGTGTGTGTGTGTGTGAGATATATGCCCTGTGTTGACAGATCCTGTTCTGTGTGCAGTAGCGGTATTAGGGTGGGGGCCGAGACCATCCATTGCAGTGGCACTGTGGCATGGATGGTGAGGACATGGGCATAATGGGTAGGGAAGGGTGGGCGGCACACAGCAGCCACACATGTTCCATCCCAACATCTGTATTTATGCACCATGCTATGCACACCACCAGCTAAGGTACAATGTGCAGTATGCTAGCGAGAATGAACTGTGCAGCACAGCATCACATTCCCGTGGTCTACAGCCACAGCAGGGATACTACTGCCACTGACTGCGTGTGGACATGTGTGTGTTGCTGTGGTGCCCATAACACACTTCTGTCACCCAGTGGTACAGATAGACAAGTTGGGACCATGGCCAGGCATGTGGCACCTGTGCACTGGGAGGACCTCTGACATACTTGTGTCAGGGAACCACCGGGACTGCCAGTCACTGTACTGACTGTGCAGTGCATTGTCTGGAGGTTACACACATCCAGTGAGAGACACACAAACCAGGGGGTCACTTACAGACTGAGACACACACACACACACACACACACACACACACACACACACACACATATGTCCTATGTTGCTGCCATTTACTCACCACTGTCACCATCCTACAATGATGGTCAGGCATGCCTACGGGCATACAAGTTCTCAGATGAGGAACTCAAGGCCCTGGTCACTGCTTATAAGGCAAGGGAGGCACTAATGTGGTGGTACAAGAACACCAATACCTTCATCTGCCAAATGTGGGTGGAGATCACCACAGAGCTCAATGCCATGGGTGGCCGAGGAAGGAGTGTGGATGCATGCAGGAAGAGGTGGCACTACATGCAAAGGTGGGCCAAGGAGGACAAGGCATGGTGGCAGAGGTTCTGCAGGGGACAGGTGGTGGTCCCATAACGATTGAGGTTAGGGGTTCAAACTCAGTAATGGACCTTGTTTCTTCCACCATCAGGCCAGTGACTCTGGTGGATGTGGAGGGCGGGGGTTGTGAGACCCTGCTGGATCTGCACAGAGCATGCAAGTCACAGGCCAGGCAGCTAGGGGTATGCATGGTGCCAACTGGGTGTAGTGGTGAACCTGCATGTGTGGTGGAACATGGTAGGTGTGGCCTGTGCACATCTGTGAGTGTGGCTGTCCTGGTTGTGGTATGGGTGTCCCAGCTCATCTGCGCAATGCGTGGGTATACATGGTACATGCGCCCAGTGTTGCAGGCCATGGTGTAATGAGACCCAACCTGCGCCATGCCACATTCTGCTGGCTGAAGGTGTGTGTGGCTATTCACCATGCTGTGTCACAGTACACCACATGTGTCACTGTCTGCAGTTCATGTCCCACAGCCTTACGCTGGTGGCCACCGCATGTGTGTGGGTGTGTGTACCACACAGTGGGTACAGGTGATCAGCTGCACCCCGGGTTGCATGTTCTTGGTGGGGTGTGTGTGTGTGCACCTTGCCTGTGGTGGTGTGTGAGCAGAGTACACTGGGATGTGGCATGCATAGTGTGGTATTGGGGCTGCTCTTGTGCTGTGTATGTGGTGGCAGTGGTGTGGGAATGCTGTGTTGTGTACAGGCCACTCACACTGTTTCTCTTGCGCTACAGAGCAGGTTGTCAGACATGCAGCGGTGGCCCAGGTGGCAGAAGGTGATGATGACAGTCAGCCCAGACCATTGTCATCTGGCCTGCAGGGGCATGTTGTCAAGGACACATCAGTGACAGGGCACTCCTCCGGGGGGGGGGGGCGCTCCAGCCATGGCATGCAATTATGATGATGATGATGATGGAGATGAAAATGACAGTGATGATGATGATGTTACATTTGTGCCGGGACTGGGGTTCCTGCAGGACTTGGACTTTGGGGAGGGGATCTCTGGGGTTTCCATTGGTCCCGAGGACCTGTCCGTGGCCACCAGAACTGGCCAGGGTGCTGACACACCAGCCTCACCTGATAGGTAGGTGATGCCACTGGTCCTGCCAGGGTCACCCATACTGTTTGGGACCCGTCCCTCTGCAGCAACCCCTGCTAGCACCATCACAACCATCACTGCCACAGCCATTACAGCAAGTCAGTGGGTTGGTCTTTGCTTGGACAGGCCCCCCGACACAGCAGCAGCCTGTTTACGGCCAGGCTGACATGCCCTTGCCTCCACAGAGGTTGCATGGCAGGCTAGAGGGCACTTTGGATCAGCAGGTGACCAGTCCGGGTGCCTGCCAAACCCAGCACACTGACATATCCCAGCCTCTCATAACACCTGTCCAGGATGTTCAGCCACTCGAGGGGCAGGACCCTACTGGTTCCCGACTGCTCCTCCACACTGTTGTTGACTCACAGACAGCTGCCCAACAGCAGCTCTGTGTCTTCTGGAGGGAGGTGTGTCCAGAGCTATCCCTCCTCAATGAGGCCATGTCTGTTGGTCTCTTGTGGGCGGAACAGCGGGTGGAGGAGTGTGAGGCTTGGCACCTCAGTGCCCTTCACCAGGGTTTTGTTGGCTCTCTGGGACTGTGAGGAGCTCACAGCCACAGTGAAAAGTGGCGCTTGATGGGCAGGAATGCACAGGTGGTGCACACCAGCACTGGTCCAGTGGTGGTCCCTGGGTGTGCCTCCACGACCGTGGTGGTAGTTTGGGGTCATCCAGCTCTGCTGGCATGCATCAATCATGGCCACAGCATGGCAGAATGGGCAACAGCGGTCACATGCATCAGCAGGCCCTCACCATGGCGCATTCAACCCATGCCCACATCAGCCATGCTATGATCGCCTGTTGGCCTCGACCCTTAGTACACGTCCCTCTGTGTTCACTGTGGGAGTCTGTTAGGTCCATGGTGGGAGATGTCAGTGATGGCATGTCCCTACTACTCCCTCACACACACTTCACACACACACACACACACACACACACACACACACACACACACTCTGCCTACATTCACCTCCTCCGCACTGCAACATTCAACCACCATCACCTTTACACTTGTGTATGCATGCGTCTTCACTGGTCTTCACCCATACCACAATCTTGTGTGTTGCACTTGTTGAATCATATATATGAAACACCTTTGCTCACATGTTTGTTCAGTGTAGTTGTCACTCACCTGGCTGTCCGTGCTAGGGTTCCAATTGTGTGGTTACAGCTCTCATGGGACCTCATGGCCATGCAAAGTTCTCACCACTCGAGTTGCTCTGCCATCCCCTGGACCTCTGGCTCTGTGTCACTTTCTGGATGTTCCTCGGGTTCTGGTGCATGTATTCTACAGTTTAGCGCCATGCTATGCAACATACAACAGGCTAGGAATATGCAACATACCTTGCGAAGGTTACATTATAGGGTACCAACAGACCAGTCCAGGCAGCGGAATTGCATTTTCATCATGCCAAAGACCATCTCAATGACATTCCTGGTGGTGGCATGAGCATCATTGTACCGCTTCTCAGCCACTGTTGCTGGATGGAGGACTGGGGTTAGAAGCCAGGGTCTCAGGGGATAGGTACTGTTCCCTCTGAACACATTAGATAATGTTAGCACCTATCTACTGTATCAACCACCCTGCCTGTCTTCTGTACCTACTGTTGTGGTTGCCCTATCCCCCTATCTGCTCCCCCTCCCCACCATCCATGTCTACATTACAGAAAGCACAAACGAAGCAGCACCAGCAAGTTTCGTATAAAATAAATTTACTGTGCAAATGGAAATCACAGACAGCGGTAGCACAAACATCGACTAAACGCCCAGCGCTTCGACTCTTAACAAGTCTTCATCAAGGGGTAATGCTAGTCAAGGAAAACATCCCTTAAATATAACAGTTAATTAACACCCTTATCAATTAAATTTAAAGCATATGGAGAAAAAACATTTACAGAGAAGATATTAGTTAAAGAACCCTACACCCTTCAAAAAAATATGTAATAACAGATCAATAATATTATTTATAAAATAAACTAACATTTTAAATCTGAAAAATAAAAAACCAAAAGTTTAGAGTTCAAAATAAAGCAGCACCATCTAATATATTCATATTCAAATCTACAGAATTAAATTTCTAAAGCTGCTACAATGAACAGCACCAAATACAAGCAGAAAAAAATGTTGCTTTAAATAGCAACTACCCTTAAAAATCAATTCTTCATATAACAACATTTCTAAGGATCCCCTAGTAAATAAGTTGATCAAACAAAAAAATCATAAATAAAAAATAAAGTCCAAATGAGTAGGATCAGGGTTCAGGATGTAAATCTAAAAAGAAAAAAAACAAATTACAACATTTCTAACATAAACATCCATAGCATAATAACCCTAATTAACAACATTTCTGAGGACCCCCTAGTAAATAAGTTGATCAAAAAAAATCAGAAATAAAGATCCAAATGGGTAGAATCCAGGTTCAAGATGTAAATCTAAAAAGGAAAAAGCCAAATTGTAACATTACTAAAAAAATCCATAACATAATAACATATTAAAACATATTGGTCCATTAGACATCTTTATGCTCGATAACCACCCTTAAGAAAAGGTTTAAGGTCCCATTGATTATTCAATCCATTCAGTCTAACAGAATTTAACCTGTAGATCCATTTACTTTCTTTTTGTAACAATAAATTTGATCTATCACCTCCCATAAACAATGGATAAATATTGTAAAAAAACAGAAACAAGGCGCTGCGTCAGCATGTGGTCTAAAAGCAAAACAAAATGGTTATATTAAATGCATGCTGGAAATAGAAAATAGAGTTAAAAATCTACGTTTCGACCTTAGGTCTGGATAAATATGTTCTATACCCATAAATTTCAAAGAACTTGGATCCGATTGATGAAATTCAGAAAAATGAAAAACCTAATGGGGTATTTCTATTGCTGTTCAAAATAGAACGAATGTGTTCTTGTATACGTTGTTTAAGTGGTCTGATGGTTTTTCCAACATATATTAAATCACAAGAACACCAAAGTACATATACTATGTACGGTGTATCACAGGTGATCAACTCTCTAACCTGGATTTTAACGTTGGAAGTCTTCGGGTGCATAAATGTTTCATAACAAATACTGGCAAATTTACATATATTACACCTGAAATATTTAAAAAAACCTTTTGTTCTCACAGGTAACCAAGTGTGACTCACATTTTTAACCCTTTTCATACGACTCTGTACCAATTTATCTTTCAAACTTTCAGCTTTTGAAAATGTAACCCTTGGCTTTAAACTAACAGCATTACTGACCCCACTATCGCTCAACAGAATTGGCCAATTTTTGTGTACAATGTTCCCAATTCGTCCTGCCAAATAATTATACTGGGTGATAAAAGTACAAGGCTGACATTCAGTATTATTTACTCTTTTTTTTATCTCCCAAAAGACTGTTCCTCGAAATTTTGCTAACTCGATCTCTTGCTTGTTCTAACAAAAGTGGATCGTGACCTCTTTCCAAAAACCTTTTAGTTAAATCATTAGATTGTTCCAAAAAGATAGAATCTGAACTGCAATTTCCCCTTAACCGTAAAAATTGACCGTACTGAATTGAGTTTTTTAAACTCGGAGGATGGGCACTAGTGGCTAACAACAAAGAGTTTGTTGCAGTGGACTTACGAAAACAACCTGTTTCTATACCCCAGATTCTGAATTAACAGAAAGCAAAAGATCCAAAAAAGAGATGGAGGTGCTGTCACATAAATGAGTAAAATGTAAATTAAACTCATTATTATTCAACCAATCCAAAAAAGGTGAAATCAAATTGCTATCTCCATCCCAAATACATAAATGTCATCCACAAAACGAAACCAATGTGCAATATGACAAAAAAAAGGGTTATTTAGTTCATTAAGAACTATAATATGTTCCCAGTGTCCGAGAAAAAGATTCACATAGCTAGGGGCCATAGAAGCCCCCATAGCTGTTCCTTGTTTTTGTAAAAAGAAATTTCCTTCAAACTCAAAATAATTATGTGCAAAATAAATTCTAAAGCTTGTATTAAAAATCTTTAGGTATTTGATCTCTAACAGTAGATTTTCCAAGAAATACAAGGCCATACAATACCCTGGTGGTGATCAATAGATGTATAAGTGATTCTACATCTATCGATAACCAACAATAGAATCCTTCCATTCAAGATGTTGTAACTTATTCAACAAATCCCCACTATCTTTAATGTAAGATTCTAAAGAGGACACATGTGGTTGTAAAAAGAAATCAATAAATTTGCCTAAATTCTGTATAAGGGAGTTAGAACCACTAACGATAGGATGACCAGGTGGATCTTCACTATTTTTATGCACCTTAGGTAGTGCATAAAAACATGGTATCACTGGAAAATCTAACCAAATAAATTGAAGTTCCTTTTCTGTTATCTCACTCCTTTTTTGTGCTACATCAAGTAACAAGAATAGATCTTTTTTTAAATTTGACGTAGGGTCATAGGGTAATGTTTCATAATTCTGACCACCCATTAACAATTTCAAAACAATCTCTCTATAATGTTGTTTATTTAAAATGACAATATTCCCCCTTTATCAGCTTGTTTAATTATAATCTCATCATTATTAGTTAAATTCTGAAGTGCTTCCCATTCATTTTTATTCAGATTATTTTTAAATCCCCCTTTATCCTTTAACAAATCAGTTACTTGTTGTTTAACACTTTTTCATAAGTGATTATTGAATTGTTAATGACTACGGGACAAAAATCAGATCTAGCCCTAAAAGTTTTTTCTCTTAAAGTGCTAATAGATTTACTGGCTCCTAATAGACCAGGGAGTATATAATGATGTGATTCAATATTTTCGTTAAAGAGATCATGTAAAATTTCCAAATCAGATGATCTAGTGTCCAAGTCATTAATACTGTTAAATTGTTCAGACACATCCCCCCTAGAATAACCCTCTTCAAAGTCCAGCAAATAATCAATATCTTCCTTTGAAGTAGTTCCATTCATGTTAATGTTCATATTCAAATCTTCTTCATTAGAATGAAAAAACAGTCTCAGTTTTAATTTTCTAAAAAACTTCTCAAGGTCAACAAAAATACTGAAATCATTAACAGATGGTGTTGGTATAAACGTTAGACCCCTTCGTAGAACAGTTACCTGTGTGTCAGTCAAAACAACATCTGAAAGATTCAAGACCTGCAGTCCGTCCCCTTCTGTTTGGAATGCAGAACCCTTTCACTCTCCCTTAGTTCTTCGGCCTCCTCTGTGTCCCCTTCTCATCTTGCTTTTCCTTTTCCTTTGTTCACCTTTTCTAAAAAAATTCCTTTCTTCTGATTCTTACCAGCAGAAATTCCAGAATTAGTTCTGCTTTGGTTCCTTGAAATACTATATCAGTCTCAAGCTAGAAGCGAACCACGAGATGTGCCGCGGCTCTGCGACCTTTTCCTGACCATTCAATTATATTTCCCAAGTCATAATCACAATGATCTCGATTTAATTTTCTATTTTTTGTTTGACTATTTCAGTCTCATATTTGCTAAGTTTGGATCTTAACTTGCAATCAGCTTCTTCATAAGCAGCACTACCTTTGAAGCTTAATGCTCTTTCTTTTGCAGCTTTCAATTCAATTAATAGCTCTTCATATTTGATGGTATCTTCCTTAATTAGCAATTCAATAAGATTTTGGAGCAATCAGAGGCAGCCTTTATCCACTCTTCTTTAAAACAAAATTCATCAATCCCACTTGAAGGTGTAACGGATACCCGTAAGCCTCTTGGTCTACATTACCCTGGCACTGTCCCACCATTGGGATGGGTTGTGTCATGACTGCTGGAATTACTCACTGACAAGGTGCCTACTGAGTATGCGGCCATCCTCGAATGCCTGGTACAGCCTAGACTGGTGCCAGATGAGGGCATTGTGGGCACTGGCAGGATACTGTGCAAAAGCATTGACGATGCACCCCATTGCATCGCATGCCACCTGGCTATTGATGAAGTGGTAGCCCTTCCTGCTGATGAAGACATCACCCCATCACCATGTGGTACATGTATGGCAAGTTGGGTGCAGTCAGTAGCACCAAGTACAACTAGTAGGTGTGCAACCTGATAGAATTGCTGCATTGTTTCTCTGCACTCCCTTGCCATGCTGGGGAATATGATGAATTCACCAGCATGTGGCAGGAAGGCATCGAAGAACTGGGTCAGGAGGCACAAGGTGGCCAACTGCAGCACACCGACTGTATCTCCCACTGGTGTCTGGAAGAACCCAGTGGAGAGGAGGCACATCACAGCTGTCACCTTTTCTTTCACTGTCATGGCATGGCTGTGTTTAGTGTTGGACTGTAGTTGCTCATGCAGGAGCTCTCACAGCTGTCTCAGTATGACCCGGTTCATCCTGTACCAGCCCACAAGGTGGTCATCCGGGAGTGTCTCAAATGAGTCTCTGGGCTGGTATATCCTGCGTGTAGCATATCTTTACCTTGTTCTGCTGTGTGGGCCAGGGTGGGCCTGATCCCTCTCTTCCTCCTCCTCTAGCACTTCTGCTATGAAATGCACCAGTTTAGCATTCTTTACGACCATCATCTTGCTTCCTAGTGTGTCTACACCCCTCTCTGTGGTTTGCCCTGATTTTAGACATGCTTTTTATAGGCGGTAATTTGCACCATGCTATGGGTTGTGCTACGTGGCCTTGCATGGCGCTATTCCTTTGAATATAGCATGACCCCACCACTCAGCTTGCCCCTTGCATGCATTACGTTTTTGCACCTGCGCTACTGCCTTGTGCCGCTATTTCCACTTTTGAATATTGCAGCCTAGTGCTAATTCAGGGCAATCCCAGCACAATAGATTTTCTATGGACTGGTCTCTTGCAGCAAGTCATTGCTTAAGGAAGCATCCACTAGGTTGTGCTGTCACACGGCTGCTTCTTCCAGCGGTCTTTTATTTATTTAGCTTTTGTTAACCGGGTAAGTGAACGAGCCATAAAATGACTATTTTCAGGCATGACCTGGACCATCGACCTTTCATGGGGGGCATCCACACAGCATCATTTCCTGTGGATGTGTATAAGAGTGGGCAGCCCCCGGTACCCTCTGCTCATTTTCCTGCTGGCTTCAGTTCGCACACTCAGCTCTCCTCACTTCCTGGGTTGCAGTCTTCGACTTGATCTTGAACCGATTTTCTACCTTCGGGTCCAGGACCTGGCATTTGGTCTCAGTACCTCCAGACTTCCATAGCAGGCCTGTGACCCACTCACAGTACCCCTGCTGCTCCCAGGCCCAGGCAGTCTTGCTGGGTCTGGAGCTTCTCTTGGGCCCGGCCTGATTTTTTTCTACAGCAGGCCCGGTGTTCCATTAGTGCTCACAGTCCACCTGCTGCTCCCAAGCCCAGGCACTCTTGTTGGGTCTTCGGTCTTCCTCATGGCTGATCACTCAGCCAGGCTGAAATGGACCTTGGGGGGTCGCCATCAAGACTGCCCAGCCAAGTGCACTCATTCCAGGCATAGAAGGGAGTGGTATTCACACTTCTTACACTTCCTTTGCCTTGCTTCTTCGACAATGGCTTCTCCGTCATCAATGGTAACTTCCTTGTCCATGGAGCTGCTTCCCCCATCAATGGTGCCTGATGAGCTTGCTCTGTCTTTGATAGGACATGTCCTACAGACAGAGCTTGTTTCTGAACGTTTCCCATCAATGGGCAATGTTGCCCCGTCGACTGCACATTCCTCATCGACAGTGATGATTCCCCCGTCGCCGACACGTGTTTTTTCTTCTCCCTTGTCGGAGGGCGCTCTTCTCTTGTCGACAGGCCATGTTTTTCCTGTTCTCTCATCGATGGAGGCCTTTTCTCTGTTGACAGAGTGTTCCTCATTGATGGGGCAGCCTCTCCCGTCAATGACACAGCATGCTTTGCATGCCTCGTCGATGGGACAGCTTCCCCCATTGATGGAGAGGCTTCCCTTCAATCTCCTGTTGACAGGGTAGATTTCACCATTGATGGAGGGGCCTCTTTTCATTCCTTCATCAACAAAGCAGCTTACCTCATCAATGATGGGGGATTCCCACCCCAGGACCCCCCCGTTCAGGTCAATCTTTGCATGCCCCACCCCGCTTGTCCCGATACGGACGGTGTCCTCGGGATCTCCCCATCAGCTTTTTGCACCCTTCAGTTGAGACTTTTCTGGGACTTTGTCCCTCTGCATGGACCTCACCCTGGGTCCCTTGCTCCTTTACCAGTCCGGTCCACAGGGGTTGGGTGCCTACCCTGCTGTTCAGTGTCAGCAGTTCCTGGGCTGGCTCACCCTCTTCCTGCTGCTTCCCTTGGGCATCCTCTGTCTCTGGCCCATCACAGGCTCTGGGCATCGCCTGCATTGTGATGAAGGTCCTGCAGAACATGGGCCAGTGTCCAGCCCTGTCCCATTCCCCCTCCCCATCTCCCGAATGCTTGTGCCTGGACCCGGTGCTTCCAGCCTGGTCCCCCCCTCCCATTTCTGAGGGCTCCCTTTATGGGGTTTTTGGGAGGGGTGGATTCCTTCATGAGGGATGTTCCTGGCAGGAACCTCTCAGACCCTGGGGACCTTGGTTCCTCACAGTCTGCGTCCTCCCTTCTGGAGGTTGCCTCGCCTGCTCACTCCTGGATCCCTTCTTCACAGAGCTCATGCAGCAGATCCAGCCCACTTTTGGCTTCTCTGCTGTGGATGAGGACTCCTTTCATCGGGACATGGCTGCCTACCTCAACATTCCCGAGGAGCTTGCCATGGTGGTCCCGCCTTTGATTCCTGTGTATTTTAATGCATAGCCTCATCCTGCTTCTGCCCAGCCTGCCCCTCATGGCCCTGATCAGCTCTACTGTGCCCCTCCTGACCACCCCTACTTGTCCGGCACCCCTGTTGTGGACTCAGATGTCAGGGTGGTGGCCCAAGACTGGACCTTCCAACCTCACCATACCAGTTCCCTGCCACCGGATACTGATTCCTGGTGCCTGGATTCCTATGGCATTTGGGTTTACACCTCCAGTACTTTGCTACTTCGTATTCTTAATTATCTGGGACATATGGTCCAGTACATTCACACTCTTGGTGCCTCAGCATTGGACCGCCTGTCTGACTTGCCTCCCTCCCCTGAGTCAGTCAGGCTGGCTCAGCTGCTATCTGCTTTGTCCTCCCTTTCCCATCACCTGATCCATGCATTCTTCAATGTGATTGCTGCATCAGTCCACCTTTCTGCCGCTGGTGTCACCCTTCGGTGTGTCGCCTGGCTGTGGGTTTCAGTTTGCTGCCTGATGTCCAGCTGTCAGTAGCTGATGCTTCCTTTTCTGGGAACCTGCTGTTTGACCTGGTGCTCAGTCCATCCTGGATTCCCTTCTGGCTTCGGGGCATACTTTTCTATCAGTTTGGGCCTCTGTCATGCCCCCAGGTACCACCCCTATGCCCCCATGGGTGGGCTGTCTCGTTCCTTGCCCCCCTACTGGGGTATCTCTCTGGACCATGGTATGGCCTCCAGGGGGTGGCTCAGTCTGCCCCTCTGTGGCATCCCATACCTCACACGGGGCTGGGCCCACTTCAGTGCCTAAAACTGCTTTTCGGGTATCTCCTGCCTCCTCTTGCAGGCCTCAGAGGTGCCCGGGATCTCTTTACCTTTCTTGAAGGCTTGCTCCTGGACTTGATGCTTCACTCCTCCATGTGGATCTGATTGGAACTTGTGCCACTCTCCCTGCAATGGAGCCCTTCAGTTGTTCCTTCCTATGACCATCTGGGATGTTTTTTTCCCCAGTGCTCCTTTTTTCTACTATCTGATCCACTCTACTTGTCTATTTACTGACTTTGACTTTATGCCAGAGCCTGTCGACCTCTACATCGTCAGGATGGATTACTGTGCCTGGCCACCAACAGTTCTTTCTACATCATGCCTCCTGCATACTGTCCTCACCCACCTTTGAGCCTTTCTGCTTGAGTGGGTGTGGTTTGAGTTGACATTTCTCCTTATTTCATGCCAAATGTCTTCACCTAACCATTGAACTATCTACCTGCGTGGAAGAGGTTTGAGTTGGACATTGCTGTTATATATCAGACTTTTAGTCCTTATCCCACCTGGACAATCTGCCTCTGGGGTGCAGTTGAAGTTGACATGTTTCTTGTGAGATTTACTTCTTTGGCCTTGCCTTTCCTCCCATTTGGATTTTACTGCTTCGTAATCTCCCATAAGTAATGACTTACTGTAAGAGACCAGTCCATTGAAGATTGTACAGTTCCGTAAGAACTTAACATAACAGTAGATCTTCCGAGGACTGTGTCTTGCAGTAAGTCCTCCACCCTCCATCCCCTGGCCTTGTTGCCTCAAATCTGCAACTCAGGATGTTGGGTGGGATCACTGTTCTCTGTTTTTTCTGGTCTTCATTTACCTCGGTCCAGGTCGTGCTCACCAAAGCCGATGGTGAACAGAGGGTAATGGGGGCCACCCACTCTTATACACATCCACAGGAAGTGATGTTGTGTGGATGGCTACCATGCAAGACTGCTGGAAGAAGCTGCCGTGTGACAGCGCCACGTGGTGGATACTCCCATAAGTAATGACTTACTGCAAGAGACAGTCCTCGGAAGATCTACCGTTATGGTGAGTTCTTACATAACTGTACTTTTTGTGCCAAGCACTAAGTTTTGAATATCTGGCCCCAGGTATTCTGAAGCTGTGATAGGTGGAGGACAGACTGCCTCTAAAAGGCCCCTCATAGTTCAGACCAGTACCAATATGTCTGCATCTCATATGGAAAGGAATTATGTATTGTAAATTTGTAAACTATATCTGAATATACCTAAACATATCACAGGCAAATACACAAATTTCAGATACGGTATATGTACACTTTTCCAGAAATATGTAACAAAATTGCAGTATTCAATTAAATATGTCTTACACTTGACACATATATTAATTATATATTTGCGTTATACTATTACATTTTTGTTTTACCTTTTAATGTTTGTATGACCTCTAATGAAAAATTATTATGTTTACAGTATATGCAAGTATAATTTTACTCTGTAATTTCTACAATAAGTGTATGATATAAAAACATATATTTTCAAAATATTAAAGTTATATATTCTGAGAGATTTATCTTTCTGTTTTTCTATAGGTTGGTGGAGCCATGGAACAGTCTACCAGTAAAGTGGTAAGTGCAAAAATGGTGGTGGTTTAAGCATGATTGGGACAGAATAGATGAGTGCAGGTGGTTGCTTGGGGCAGCAGAAACTGAGAGGAAAATAGGTGGGGTTGGGGAGAGCTAGGACCCCAGTGGGACAGTAGATCTCAGTGCTAAACAGAGAACTTGGGCAGACTGGATGGACCAAGGGTCTTCTTTTGCTGTCATTGTCTGTTTCCTGGTTCTATGGTATATCTTGTATATTATTAAAATAGGTTTTATCTTGATAAACTTCTGGAAAATATCTGTAATGTATGTGTTATTTATTCCCATTGTATACTGATAATAAATGTTAAATATATGTTTTACATTGCAAAAAAAAATATATGTTATAGTTAATAAATATGATTGGTATCTACTGTACATGTACTGCATCTTTAAAACATGTATAGTACATTCTGTGAGTGTTGTGCATTATTTATTTCTGCATACCTTCTTACAGTAAAATATGTGTCTCATTTACATGCAAGACACAGTATGTGTAAAATATATGTAAACAAAGAGCTTGTATTCAGCTTCACAAACAAGGTTCTTGTACAGTAGTTCAGTCTCTGGTGTCTCCCCATAGGAGAAAAGGAAACCTCCTTTTCCCACATTTTCCCTCTTCTGTATTGGCCTCCTGTCTTTCTTGTTAACCCTCCCCTGGATGGACAGCCAACAATTAGGACATGCAGTGCAGTGAGGTTTTAATGGGCCATCTTAAAGAAAGAGAATTTGGCAGAAATCTTCCCTTGGCCCCTGTCAAGCCATGTGTTGCCTGTGTTGAAGGATTATGAAGGTGTTTATGGCATTGAGGAATTATGCTGTGTCACAGGCATGGTCAGCTATTAATATTTATTTTTTGTCCTATGGGACCAGTACATCTGTCTAAGATTACATGCTTGCCAATTGTATCTAGGCTGCCAATTTTGCCTTATTCATTGGTTTGTTATTTCTTCAATCAAAATGGGGTTTTACTCAGCTTGAGCTTCTTACCTTGTAGCTCATTTCTGAGGACAAGAGACATGTGTTTGAGCAAGGTGGCTCCAGACTGGTGCAAACTTATTCTTCCATGAGTCATGCATATTTGTAGCATTCTGACATAAATATATGGCTTGAAAGTAACATAGAAACATAGATTTTAACAGCAGATAAGGACTGCTTGGCCCACCTAGTCTGCCCATTTCCCTACCTACAGGATAAGCTGCAGATCCTTGTTAACCAACAGCCTATTTCTTCTTACTCCCACAAGAATTGCCTTATGTCTGTCCCATGTATTCTTGAATTCTTCCACAGTTTTAGACCCCACAACCTCCTCAGGAAGGCTGTTCCATGCATCCACCACCCTCTCTGTGAAAAAATACTTCCTCACATTGCCCCTGAACTGCCCCCCATCTTTAAATTGTGCTCCCTTGTTCTTGCACATCTCTTTTTCTGAAAGATGCTACCCTCTTGGACTTCGTTGATTCCACTGAGGTACTTAAAAGTTTCTATCATGTCCCCCCTCTCCCTCCTTTCCTCAATGATATACATATTAAGCTCCTTTGGTCTCTCCTCATATGGCTTCTCTTGTAGACCTTGCACCATTTTAGTTGCCCTCCTCTGGACTGCCTCTATCCTGTCTATGTCCTTGTGGAGATGGGGTCTCCAGAATTGGATGCAGTTCTCCAGATGGGGTCTCACCAACTGTCTGTATAGAGGGATGACAACTTCCTGTTTTCTGCTGGTGATGCCACTCCCTATACATCCCAGTATACCCCCCAGCCCTCCCTACTGCCTTCTCACATTGCTTGCTAACCTTAAGATCATCTGATATGATTACCCCTAGGTCCCTTTCCATTTTTGTTGTTGTTACTACTTTCCCCACCATTGTATAATCTTCCCCGGGGTTTTTGTTTCAGAGGTGCAATATTTTGCACTTCTTTGCATTGAATCCAAGCTTCCATACTTCTGACGATTCCTCCAACCTTGCCAAGTCCCTTGTCATCCTTTCCACGCCTCTTTGTGTATCAACCCTGTTGCAGATCTTTGTGTCATCTGCAAAGAGGCATACTTTTCCTTCTAGTCCCTCTGCAGTGTCTCTTATGAAGACATTAAAAAGGACTGGACCCAGTACTGAACCCTACGGTACCCCACTAGTAACCTGTCTTTCTTCAGAGTGGACTCCATTTACAATTACCTTCTGTGTCCTGTTGTCCAGCCAATGTTTTACCCAGGCTACCACCAGTGCTTTATCCTGAACATGGCAATATGTTTTATATTGAAAAATTAACAGTTTTCATTGTATTTAAGCTGCTGCCCAGAGTGTTATCAGTGTGAATGTTCCCCCAAAACTATCTAGTTCTTCCCCTGTCATAATGATCCAGTGTAAAAGCACAGCAGTGAACCAAATGAGACCTTTTTTTATGTGTAGTTTTTATTACTGATTCTATTTTCAGTAGTACAGATGCAGCATTTTTGGCAGGAGGGGTATGATAGCACTTCTCCATGGAAATATGGAAGTAAAGAAGACATTGAATGATGCCATACCCTAAAGAAATCCCAGGTCAAAACATGAAAAAGTTTAAATATAACCTATAAAGTACCAGCAGTGTAGAGTTATTCTGGTTGTAATTCAATCAAAGAAAAAAATTAGGATCTTTTTAAGGCAAAGTAAACAATTATCTAAGTACTGATACAAGAAAAATAAAAAAAGAAAGGGAACTCCCAGTTAAGAGGAAATATACACACTACAGTGTTATTTTGGTTACAGAAGATTATTGCTATCCATATCTTGTAATGTCAAAGTACAATACTTACTATGTGTTTCTGTTCACAGATGGTGTGGTCCTGGTGGAAGGAAAAGACTGAAGTTAGTATTCAGCAGTGTAGCCTGTCTTGCTCAAGGAACAAAGTCATTATCCACACTCATAATACAATGAATCAAAGGTGTCCATGTCGTCTGGAATGTGCATGATATTTTCCATCTTGAAGATCATGTTTATCAGGTTATGCTACTCACTGAAAGGGGGTCCTGTAATGATGACTTAGTAATGACTTTGTTGGCCATAATTGAAAATATGCAAGCAAATATTTTTTGGAAGGGCTTTTAATGGTACTGTGAAATGCAACTAAATGAAGATCCAGGAAGAGGCATGGATAAAACATCCATAACGGTTTGGTTCACAGAGGCCAAGAAGGGTTGGAGGGCTGGGCAGATCCAAAAGATATGAGTACTGGTAGCAAGAGGATCTCTGCAACAATCTTCCAAGAAAAGTTCCCTATAAATCAGAGATGATGTAGCCTTTTGTATTTCCAGTATTGCCTATTCCTATTGCTTACTTGAGATGTGGGTTTGTAGTTAAAATTCCCACTTCTGCTGGATAGAAACTGTAGATGTCTTATTCTGTAGCTGGGAAGCCTGATAATGGAGGGAAACCAAGTGCTTGGAGGGGGCAGGAACAGCCATGGCCTGGTGCAGCAGGGTAAATGGCAATGGGGGAGGTCTAAGATTGATGTGGGAGGTCAAGCAGTGTTTTAGTTGCACATATCTAATGTCCAGTGGTCGTAGACTAAATTCATTTTGCAGAGTAAGAAACAATTTAATTGCCTCACCTCTACTTTTTGGCAAAAGTGAATAAATCACAAGCATTATCCCATGTACGATATCCTGGGTCTAGGAAACTAGGGGGGAATTGAGCAGTATATGTTATGGCAGTGAATGGAAAAAAAATGGGCAGCGTTCAAAGGGTGTCAAAATGTATTCTTCCAACATTACAGGGAAGGAGCTACTATATAAAGTAAAAACATTGTTTGTCTATAGTACGAGGGTGTGGAGTGGCAAATTGAGTTTGAGATGTAACTCATCCTATGACTACTCCACTGCCTTCCAGTTCCCATAAAAGAGATTAACCAAAGGAGGAGTGAGCGCACAGTAGCAGAGCAGCTGGAAAAGAACTGAAAAGTTATGAGGCTAAGCCTCCTTATTTTGAGGAAGCTGAATGAGCAGAAATTGAGTTCTGGGTGTTTTTGTCTAGATACTCATCCATCCCATTGTGAGAAGTCCATTTGTGGGGTGAGACAGAAGGTTTGGAAATGGTACAGCAATTTCAGGAGGACATTCATTGGAATTATGTTAATTTGCTGTGGTAGGCCTAATTGAAGAAAATTCTAGGATCTGAAATCCTGTTGTATTTGTTGTAGAAAGGGGATGTAATTTAAAGTATGGAGCCATTGTGGGAATAAAGAGAGCATCATCCTGGCGAGCCTCAGCAAGCAGCCCAGCAGCAAACAGTGCTCCCTCCAGGAGCGAGGACCAACACGGGTGCCTCATAAAGGTAATTAAAGTACCTCTAAGCTGCACCCTTGTGGAGGTTAACCGTCGACACACTGTGCACGTCGACTGCCCCGCCCACACCGAGTCATCATTTCTTATATAGGCGCTGCTCTATGACATCACTTCCTCCCCTTCACTTTTTTTTAAGTCCCCACTTTCCCATTTGCAGGTTATACCTGCTAGCCAATAGAGGGACCCTCTGTCCTTTCTGCCTCGGACTCCTCACTAGAACCCCCTCCTACCTCCTGTAGCCTGTCTGCCAGCTCGGCTATTTCTCTCCCTACTCCCACCCCCAGCCCCAGCCTCCACCCTCAACCCGCACCTGCCTATCCATACTGATATACCCATGCCATTATTGCATGAGCACACCCACTCTGTTACTAACCCCTATGACCACGAGGAGTCACTATTTCAACCCTGTTTTGAGGACCAAACCAGACCACTTTTAAGCCAACTAGTACCTGGATCCCTGCTCTCAGCTAAGTCCTATCCCAACTCCCCTGCCAGGGCTTGAACCTGGTACCCTGTCCACCAGAGTCCGTGACAGTACCACTGCTCCAAAGTGGTATCTATGCTTTCTGAGGGTCAACCAGGATATAAAACCCCTCACCCTACTACTACTACTACTAAGGCACTATGCTAAGGCTCCTTCTCCCCAAATCCGGTAAACCACCCCCACCAACAATCCTTGTACTTCTGCTCTCCCCTATTTTACTGTCCCTTCCCATCTTAATTCTCTCACTAAGCTGCTTCCCTGCATCCCCCCCCCAACGGTAACCCTTACCCATCCTACAAATACTCCCTTTAAATCCTCTTCATCCCTCCCAGCCATCTCCTGGTCCCATTTCCCTTCACCACTCTCTTCCTCAGTCTTTTCCTTCTGCTGCCGTCTGGTCTCGCTCACCCTCCAGTTCCCCTCCTCCCCACGCACCCCACCACCAGCCCCCAGCCAACACAATAAAATCCTGGTCTCTCAGGTCCTAAGCTGCCACCTAACCATTGTCCTACTCCTTCTGGCTGCAGGGGATATTCACCCTAACCCCAGCCCTACCCCAACCCCAGCCCCAGACCACCCTATACGTAACCCCTCAGCCAAAGCCACTTCCGACACTCGACCAGGCTACCTTCCCAAAGGCCTACGTGTTCTCCACCTAAATATTCATAGCCTAGCCCCTAAGCTCGATCAGCTTCAGGTTCTAGCCACCCGCCATGCCCCTGACATAATTATCCTATCTGAGACCTGGCTAAATGCCAGCGTACCTGATAACACCATTGTCATTCCTGGTTTTACTACCATAAGGCAAGACCAGCCCACCAGAGGTGGAGGGGTGGCCATCTACACCAGATCAGCCCTCCATTTCACTGTCTATCTCAAAATAACTGAACCCAAAGCTTATGAGCTTCTCATGGTAAAGCTGTCCTTGCCCTCCTCATTACCTGTCTTCGTGGCTGGCATTTAGTGCTGCCCAGCCACTCCAACCACAATAGTCACCGACCTGCTGTGCCAACTCTCCTCCCATGCCCAGTCGGGTGAACTATACATCATGGGATACTTTAACCACAACTGGTTAGCTCCCACTTTTAACAAAACCCAAGCAGAAATAACTGCTCTCAACCTTACACAAACCATTATGGAACCCACCCGCTCCAACCACAAGTCCGATAACCACTCACTACTAGATTGGGCACTTACATCCCACCCACATCGCATCATCAGCTCGGGCCTCCTTCCCGATTCCATCAGTGACCATCACCTAATCTACTTGGTCCGTAAAGTCCACAAAGTTAAATCCCTCCCAAATTTATTTTCCAACGCTCATACAATCCCTCAACCTCTCTCCCTCCTGGAAGATCTCTATCACTCAAATTGGGTCCCAAGCACAGACTGCTCTAGCATGGGTCGGCCTTTACATTTTCAGAACACCTTCCTCACCACCTGGGACAAACCGCTAGCGCGGGCAGGGAGTCTCTTGGTCTCATCTACCCTGGATATCCCCTGAGTTGATAGCTTGCCAACAAGCCCGTGACAAGGCCTGGCATAACTACAAATCTACGCCCTTCCCAAGCAACCTTGTCACATACCGCATGCTCTGCAACAAATGCACAAAGGCCATCCACTTAGCTAAGGCCGAATATTTCAACAACACCCTAAACGCAAATCTTGGGCAACCTTCTAAATTCTGGAAAGTCATTGACTCCCTTTTCACCCCTCAAACAGCAAACCATCCACTTCTTCTCCTCGTCCAAGGTACTCTCCTCACTGACCCCCTGAATGTAGCCTCCGAGTTTATTTCCTATTTCACTACTTGGGCCCAAACCCTCCTCGATTCCCTACCACCAGCATCCTCACCCACCCCCCCACACATCTATAACACATCCGCCCCCCAGTCATCTATCCCCCTGCCAACTGGTAGGTACCCTTTTCCTTCAGACCCATCTCCCCACAGAAATCTTAGATGCCTACTCTCCCTGAACCTCTCCAAAGGCAAATCCCCGATGGTCTCGATAACAAACTCCTCTTCCTTTCTGCCCCTGCCATTACTCGCCCCCTAACTGCCCTAATGGAATTTATCTTTCACCACCGAGTCACTCCCCTCCGTGTGGAAGCACTACCACATTCCCCTTCCAAAGGTGGTGATCCTTCCTCCACTACTAACTACCATCCCATCTCCTCCTGCCAAACTCCAAGAACACCTAGTTCTATCCCAGCTCTCCCACTTCCTCTCAGAAACTAACTTCTTCACCCCATTTCAGTCCGGCTTCAGAAAACACCACTCTACTACCTCCTCCCTACTAAGACTCACGGACTCCATCCTCACTGGGATGGATAAAGGGCTAATCATGGCCGCTATTTTCATTGACCTAGCTAAAGCTTTCGACACGGTATCCCACTCTCTCCTACTATCCTGCCTATCAGGGGCGGGGTTAGCAGAGTCCGCCACAAACTGGTTCAGTGCCTACCTACTAAATAGAACCCAATCCACTAAAATAGCTGACCACATCTCCCCCCCCATCACCACCGGCGTTCCCCAAGGCTTAGTTCTTGGTTCCATCCTATTCTCCATCCTTCTAAATGATCTGCCAAATTCATGCTCCTCCTCCATAATCCCACATGTATGTAGGCGACCACGGTCCTCTTTACCTCCGGCGGACCCACGAAACTCACTTCAAACTACAAACGGATTTCAACAAAATCCACACTGGTTCAATACCAACCAACTCTCCCTAAATGCCAGAAAACCATCTCCATGACTTTCGGTACCAGACGTCTATCCAAACTCACCCACCCTCTGATCTTCCATACCTAAACAACACCATCCTTGAAGAAGTGCCCTCCCTTTGGGTATCTAGTGGTCTGGCTTGATCACCACCTCTCCTTTACCACACACATAGATGCCATCATTTCAGAACTGTGCCCAAAACTTGGGGCCCTATACAGGAACTGCTCCTGCCTCTCTCTACCCATCAGCTGAGATTTAATCATGAAAATAGGTCTACCCACCTTGACTACTGTAATGTAGTCCACAGCTCCGCCTCAAAGACCACCCTAGCCAGACTGGACCCCCTCTTTAATGTGTTCTGCCGCTTTGCTCTAGATGCCCCCTCCCACTCGCATCACTGCATGCTCTACCGTTCTCTGGCCCTGCCAGCCCTGAGCAGCCGGCGCCTAATCCACACTGTGAAATTTGCTTCCAACTTCTGGCTTGGCTCCCTCCCACCCTACCTAGCATCCTCCCTATCTTCCCCACCTACCCCCAACCACGCCCTCAGGTCCACTGACACAAGGCTATTATCCATCCCCCCACCGAAGGATCACGCCAGCCAATCGGCCTTCTCCTACCTCTTCCCAAACTCTGGAATGGCCTACTGGCCCAGATCCGCCATTCATTGTCCAAATACTCCTTATCCTCTGCCCTCTCTAACTTCCTCACTATAAATTGCAACTGCCCCTAACTCCCCTCCACTTCGGTACCTCTCCCCCAGTTCCCACCAGAGCCTGAACTCAGCTATGAACTAACCCACTGACTGCCCTTCGCACTTACACTCACGCTATCTCTCCTCTCTCCCCCCCATCCAACATACCCTCCGCTGCCCTACCCTCAGCAATCACTACCATGCTCACTCCTTCTCACCTCGCCTAAACCTACCCCTCTCACACTCCTATTACATACTAGTCCTATACTCCCTTACCCTCCCATCTTGCTCTCCAACTCCTACAGGCAACCTGGGCATCCCACTGCAGCACAAGTCTGGTACTGGCACTCAGACTGTCCTGCGCAATGTGTGCTAATGGCACTTATGTAACTGTTGGATTCCTCATAGTGTAACCATGTTATGTTCCTCCCTTCCCTGATGTGCATGCTCTCCATTGCTCCTACGTGCCTTCTATACATTATATGTTTACTCATGATATGTCTGACCTTGCCTTTATATCTATGAATTGTATACCCTGTCATTGATGATCTTTGTTCTGTACTGTTCTCCTATGCAACAAGTCCATATGTAATACCTCCAATCCATGTACATTGTCGGTATTGCATTACTGTGAAACTCAACTACTGTATGTATACTTGCTTCTTCTGTAACCCCTCCCCCCAAGTTGCACCGTGAGACGAGCATCTTGTTGCTCAGTGTGCCTTTCCTGGTGAAACATTTTCAATAAATCAATAAATAAATATTTCAAGGATGTTAGGTGCAATTTAAAAGGGATATCAAGCCATGAGCATTTCTTAAGAGGAAAATAGATGGAGAGGATTTCAGTCTTGGACTGATTTAATTTGTATCATGCTATGTTTCTGAAGTTTTCTGAGGACTTCCATAAGGCTGGAAAGGTTTTTTTTTCTGGGTCTGCTAACTATATCAGGAGATTGTCAGCATAAAGGGCAAATTTATGCTGAGTCACACCTACCTAGAATGCCGGCAACTGAGGGTCCCTACACAAAGATTCTGCCAGAGGATCAATATAGAGTGCAAACAGCAATGGGAAAAATACCATTGGCCCCAATGCTGGCCCTGGGACTGGCATATAGAGATTCACTTAATTGGCAATAGGTCAAGGGAAGCCAAACTGAGAGGGAGTATAATGCAGAAAAGGCCACACCACCTGATTGAAGGCTTTCTCTGCATCTAAACTGAGGAGTAGAAAAGATTTATAAGTTGAAGACATCTGATGTAGTAGATGTAGGATTTGTTTTCTTGGGTCTGTTGTGACCGAATGAATCTTGTTTGGTTGTGGCTAATGACGGTAGGAAGAATATAGGTCAGTGTTTTGGCCATTACCAATGTGAACAATTTATAATCAGTATTTTATACTGAGATTGCTCTGTAGGTTTCTCCCTTAGTGGTGTCTTTATTTGGTTTTAAAATGGCAGAGTACCTCAGAAAAGCCATCTTTAAACTTACAATACTTGTTGCTAAGTGGCCTGAACTGAAAACAAAATGAACTCAGCTATGAACTAACCCACTGACTGCCACATGTCACAGCCATTCTGTATTATTATGACACCATCAAGGGGCTTCTTCCTCAGAGTCCTGTTTCACATGTTTTTCTGCTGCCACTGTGCAGCCAAAGTGTGTGTTTTGTATAAGAGAGAGCATGATCATCACACATTCAGGAGTGTAACACTGCCCCAACTGACTGGACAGCTGTGCATGACCCTGCCAATCAAAGAAGGCACAAAGAAGTAATTTAAGGACAATAGCCCCATTTAAAATAAACACTTAGGGACAGAGCCCTCCACACACAAGATGCCACCATCTTGTTGATCCCTGACCTTAGCAGGCAGCAAATCGGGGGGGGTTGAACTGTACAGAGACCTCTGGGAGGCTGAACATCTGATGATTTCCAGCATCCTTTTGTGGGCCAATAGTACCTCAAGTAATGGACCTCCAGGATGGCTAACCTGACTGACAGCTGTGAGGACCATTGATGAGCTTACTTTCCACAGTCATGAGTGAGGTCTGTGGCAGGACTAGTCAGTCTGCATCTGGCTGTAGCAAGAAGCACACATGAGATGATGTGCTGCTGCCTGGAATCCCAGCTTTGGAAAGCCTGCCTGGGTCTTTCACACCTTGAAGGCTTGCATAGCCAGAAGGGAAAGAAATTACAAACAATCTTGTTCTAATTTGCTGTTGGAAGGGGTAAGGAGCAAATCTGCTCACAGCTATTGAGAGCAGTGCTGACAGACTATTCATCATTCCTACCTGAACTGCGTGAAGAAGAAGCAAAATTCCTGCCTCTTGAGAAGGAGATAATCATGAGCTAACCCAGCATGAAAGCCACAGCAGAGTGGCTGCAACTTGAGGAGATACTTTGCTTTGCTGCAGCATGTTTGGAGTGCAACTGTGACTGCAGTCAGTCTGGGGAGCCAGCAGGTCAGTGCCACAAACAGATACTGGCTATCATTACACACTAGAGACTGGATGCCAGGACTTGGTCTGTTGGATGTGTGGCCCCAGGTTTCCAACAATGATCTACCTTGGAAGAGGAGAAGGTTGCCAACTGACTGCTGAAGCAAAGAGAGCCCTGACAGCATTAGGGGAACACCTGTGACCTGCACCACTGAAGAGACCAGAGATACCAACTGCCCAGCTGAGAGGGACCTGCGCAAGCTATGAGAGAGAAGAGCCCAGTGTTGTGAGAGAGGCATGATTGCACCAGAACGTTGAATGCTTTCAGGCCTGCTCCTGCAACTGGGACTTGGTAAACTAGTTTGGAAACCAGATCAATGCATTTGGCCATCGTGCTAGAAGTTACAAATACCTCACTTTGAGGTTTAGTAATTTTTACAATTTGCATTACCTTTGAGTTTGGGGTTAAATTTGAAAGCATTGCTTTAGCTGCTTAAGTACACCACCACCAGTCAGCAAGTTACATCACCAATGGGCCTACACCATTTCCATGGCAGGATAACCAGTGAAGGAGCAGGTGCTCCCTAGTGTTACCAAGGTTAAGTTACCACTGGTAACACTGGGGAGAGGACAGTGCATCTGCTCAGGTGGGCAGGAGTGGAAGGGGTCAATACTGTACTGTACAACGTGGCGTTTGGGGCATTCACTGTTTTAAGGACTATGCCTGGGGGGGAGCGGCATTTTTAATTGTAACCCCCCTGAAAATGGGGGTTCCCAAAAGTCTTCCAGGAGCTTGCCTGACTGCTCCAAGTCTGGAGGTGTTCGGCGTTTAAGCCACTTAAGTGTGAGTGCTTTTAGAGCCTCTGGTACTGTCTCTTTAAGAGCTGCCTGCTTGTAGCCATAATTAATTGAAATGGGGGGACTGTGTGTTCTAATGCCTGAATCCCACCCAGGCTGCTGTCAATTCACTCCATTTCTGCCGTCGCTATTTGTGCAGAGGGAGCCTTGTTGAAAGATATAACTGTTTGCCAGAAATCATTTAGAGTGGCTGAGAAAATGTAGTTTGTCTAACCTGTCTTTATTTCAGCATGAACTGTTTCAGTGTAGCTCTTTCATTTTGGTCCTGAACTGCTGACTTGGACCAATCAGGATGATAGGGAGACCTTACAATGGAACCTGTGGATGAATCAGAACTTGGACTCTCATCTGGGAGCCTGCTGAAAGGGGATTATATGTCGAGAGCCTCTGGGAAATGTAGTTTGGACCTTGGTGCCTTTTTGCACCAACAGAGGGAGCCTTAGCGTGATGGACAGCCCAAACAGCCAACTGAAATGGGAGGAACTCAAAGTGGCTGCCAAGCTCAGATAAGTAGTGACAGTGAAGAGAGAAGGAGCCCGGCATGCAGTTTGCGCGGGAAGCTCGTGGGAGGCCCTGAAGCCGTCCAGCAGCCATTTGTAAGTGCTAGTTCGGACTGAATCTGAGTTTGTGAAGAGAAGCAAGCAATGTGTAGAACCAGGCTTGCCTGTAGAAGACCAAAGATTTGCTGACATGTGATCAGCCTGTTGGGGACTGCTGATGCTGTGTGTGCTCCCGGGTAATTTGCAAGGGTTTGCAATCGGGATCGAGAAGCAGCTGCCTGGTATAGTACTTTCCTTTTACATATAAATGTGCGTAGTGCTTGTGGGGGGATTGCAATGTTATTTCCTCTTTTTCTGTGAGCTGTATGCTAAAGCAGGAAGCAGATCCCAGCTTGAGTCGGACTAAATCCGCTTACTATCAACTGCAGTTGGGGCCAGCCACAAGGACCCTGTCTCCATACCTTGTTGTTTCTGGCAATCCAGCTAGAACATCCTCCATCCAGCTTTCAGCTTTGATATTGTGAGTACAAATCAGGTATATCTCTGCAGACTTTTATTGATTACAAGTATGTCATCTGATTATTGCTGTTACATTTGTTCATGAACTGAGCCCCTGGGCTCCGAATTACAATTTGTGTGTACATGTGTTTTCCATCAAAGGGCCCCAACCAGCTGCACCAACCCTGCCTAGCCCCCCACCATCCTGGGTACCCAGACAGTGACATTTTGGATCCTATGTGCATGCACAGTACTGTGATTTGATTATTTCCAAACCAAATCAACCTGATTACCCCCTCCTTGTTACTGGCCCCTCTAATAAATCAGATTCATTGTTATTGAACTATATGCTGCCCATGGTGTCAGTACATGTAGAAAAAGCATTGCAGTGTGTGTGTGTATATTGCCTAACCTTGTTTTACACGGGGTCCTCAGAGAAGTGCTACAAGACATCAGTCCCGAGGGTAAGTGTTACTGTATGTGTAAGAAGTGTGCATTTGTAGGGTATTGGGAAGGTAACTCTCGTGTATTGTGCGGGCCACTAGTGGGAACAAAGGGGGTCACAGTGTCCCAGATGGTTGTACCTGAGCTAGTTTAACCACTATCAACCCTGACCTCTGGGTGGAGGCATCCATCATAGAACCTAGGCCCCTCAACCTGTCAGTAGCTAGGCAGGCAGGGGTAGTAGCCCTTGGGATAGCGCTGCCTGGGAGTTACATAATTATAGACCCAGAACCAATTCTTTTGGACACATCTGTGTAGGGCACCTAAGGGCAGTACATACAGGGCCAAGCCTACACAGAACAACAGAAGACCAGCCGGGTTATAACTGCCTATTTTCCTTCTCCCTTAGGACCTTTTCTTGACTTCTAATAAAACCCTTTGGTTATTTAGTAACCAATGATGTCTCATACACATACTATTAGCTGCAAGTATATTATTAATAGAGTGATAATAATCATATTTTTAGTTAAACTGTTACTGCATTGTGCTGTTTCACAACAGTTCACAAGCAAACTTGTCCTCTAGTCCTACCTTCTTGCAAAAAAAGTTAGTCTTGGCCTGATGCCCGCAGTGGTATAGAATTTTCTCTCTCCATGCAACAGCAGATGCTTCACTCGCAGCTCAGAAAGCAAAAATCTTTAAAATTCCTCACTGTAGGACTTCCAAGGGCCAAAGAACTTTCGCATATCAAGCATTGAGTTGACTGAACTGTCTTGCCCCCCAATATCTCCTCAACTTCCTTGTTAGGCCCTTTCAAAAGACAACTGAGACTTCCGAAAGTTGCGAGCTCCAGCTGTGACTGCTTTTATACAGCCTAGCTCCTTGTTGACTTTGCCTCTTATTTCCTTCTGCTAGCACTTATTCTCCCTCCAACATACCTTGCCTGCACTCAGCTCTTGCCTTCCCTTCCATAACTCCCCATCTCTTGATCCCCTTACTTTCCCTTGCCTACCTTATCCTCCCTCTTTATGTGCTTCAGCCTGTGCTCCACTTTTGCCCTCCAACCAAAGCCACTCTCTCCCTACCTCTTTCTCTTGCCATGTTGACGAAGCCTTCTGGGCTGATGTATGCCAACTCCTGTAATTTACTGTATTCTTCTGCAGTCACTCCTTAAGTGCTGTCATTCACTTGTGTCCTACTGCCCGAGTGGATTACTCATTGCTTACATTTGTAAATTTCCACTGGCTTTTTACTGTACAGTGATTCCTGATATCTCTCATAATCCTACTTGTTTAATGTTTTTGTTGTACTTATTCAACATTTTTGTCCTCGCGTTTGTATAACCTCTGACATGGAACCCATGAAATGAGCTTGTTCTCAAAGGTGTTTAATCAAAGACTATAAATAAATAAAAAGTGGGGTACCCCTATGAGGAGGTAAGGAGGTATTGCATCCCAGTGGGTTGTACTGTGCTGACACCAGGTCCAAGTACAGTACAACTTTTCTCTCGGTGAAGGCACTTCACAATTTAATCTAGCTTGGGTATGACCACCCCCCCGGATCAGGAGTTTAATAACTTAGAAACCGCAGCCTTGTCTGAGCCTACAAGGCAGCAGTAGTAACCACAACATCCATGGTAACCGGCTTACATACATAGTGGTCTCCTTCCAAACTGCTTCTCTGGTATGCTAATCTCACTGAAAATGATGCCTCATACAGTAGTCTATAGTGGACTGGCTGGTTTAGTCAAGGAGCAAGTGTCCTATACTGTATTGCTGTATTCCTCTGTGCGGCCGGCAGTGATTACAAAAGCTTATAGTGAACTATGACCCTATGTTTGACTGTTGCCCTTACATCAATGCTGTAGTCTAGCTAAAATACCGCTTTTCATTTGCAGTGGGGGTCTTACTTCCTCTTGGGGCAGCTTGATGCCTCCCAGTACCATTGGTAATTTGCATATTTATTATTATTATTATTTGTATTTATATGCTAAGAAACAGTGCTGCGAGGAATCTTCACATTCCAATGGAATGGAACTGCAGAATTCCATCAGTAGCAAATTCTGATATTTTGTATGCAAAATGGTTTTCACAGATTAATAACGTGCAGTCTTCATGAACTGCAGACTGTTCCCCTCCAATCTGTAGAAAACTACTCTGCAGTTTATGTAATCTGTAGACAATTCATGGTTTACACAGAAATGCTTTTTGGAATTCCACAGAATTTAAAGTGACCACACATATTTAAATTAATCAAACACAACACAGTGCAACATATACAAGCAATAATGTGTATCAGTGCTAAAAATACATGTTAAAAACACATCAAGCAAAAACTGATAGTCTGCAACATCCATGGAGACAATTGTGGCTTCTACTTAATGATTTTGGCTAGTGTGCCAAATTGCCTCACAACTATTTTGTACATAGTCTAATTGATTCTGATAGCATTAGAACATTTGCTGGGAAAGGGATTTTTGTAACTATTTCAATTTATTGATCAATCATGATAGGTAAGTACATGATAATTACAAATAGAACATACAAATATCACAGTTACAATCAGATTACAATATATAAAGTGCAATGAGCAATATAAAACTTACAGGAATAACAAACAGACATTAGTAAATGGAAGCAGCGAGTACAGTATTCAGATTAAAACCTCAGTTTTCCAAATCCATTATTTGGATAGCTTGTTGAGATTTCTATACGTTTTTTTCTTATACTTGATTACTGATATAAAAAGGTTAGCAGTAGCTACTGCTTCTTCATAAGTTCTAGAATGTAATATTATAAAAACTATGTCATAATTCATATTAGCACAGGTAACAAGTATCTGAGCAAGGTACTGATTTCTACGTTTGGTGCACAGTGGACAATTAGTAATTATTTATTTATTTAGACTTTGGTAACCGAGTAAGTGCACTAATCCAGGGGACTGTTTTCAGGCCTGACTTGGGCCACACAGGTGGTAGTTACAGAGGTAGTGTCAAGTTATACAATGTGTACAAGCCATGTGGATATGCAGACATCTTTGGAGAACAAAGTGGATATACAGGCATCAGTGGTGAACAGAGAAAGTAACATAGGAAAGTAAAATTATTGAGAAGCTGAAGAAAACAATCAGTATATCATGATAAGCAACAATTATTATACAATTATTTACTGAGAATAAGTAGCCAGTGCAAATGAATGTACGATGCAAAAACAAAACAAAAAAAACATACAAGACAATAGACAAGTGGGAGAGCCCAAGAAGCTGGTAGTGATGGATGTAAGACAGGAGTCCAAAGAGATGAGAGAGGGCAGGGGAGGCAAAAGCAGCCCAAGAGTAAAAAGTAAGAAAGGTGTGTGGGGGGGAGGGAGTATCCAAATTAGCAATGGCATGTGGCCTCATCAAGCAGCCAGGATTTGAGATGTGTCTTTATAGTGGCATGGGAGTCCATAGAGCAGATAGGAGTGGGGATTCTGTTCCACAGAGTGGGAGCAGCTACAGATAATACTCTGCTACCCATAGCCGAGGAGTCTTTTGGGATATCTGGTGGAGGGGGACTGAGGATGCATGCAGACACCTCAAGGGAGTTCTGGTCTTGAGAGACATAAAAGGGGAGGCTTCACCATCCCTGATGGCACTGTTCAGGGAGGCAGCCAAGCCCATAATCTAATCTGTGGTTTAGTGGTAGCCAGCCAAAAGTCTGGTAGAGGTGACAGTGGTGAGTGGAATATGGTGCCAGGAGAGCAAAACAACATATGTTGTTGTACGTGGAGCAGAGGTGCACACGCAAGGCTGAGGATGTGTGTGAGTAAACATGGGAGCAGAAGTCAATCAATGGTAGCAGGTTCCTTTGGGCAATGGCTAAATGGTCTTCCCTGGTCAGTAGTGACCTTATCTGATAAATCGCACCAAGTTTCTGGTTAATACAGCGGCTAGCAGAGGAGATATGATCAGAAAAGGATACATGTCTTAATTCTCTTGAAAACCCTTTTCACTTAGATAAGCATATTTATCCTGTATTTGTGCGTTATTAGGAATATGTCTATTAAAATAGATATACTTGTCTGTGATTAATTCAAAACTTGCCCAGGTTGTATTTTTTCTTTGTTCTATAGAAATAGGAAGAATACAATACTCCTCTATAAAATGACCAATTTTATTTTGTTTGTACCACAATGCACATTTTTGATTCTTTATAATTGCCATATCCTGTTCTTGTGCATAAGTAAAGCATTTTTTTAACTCTTTGTATTGTGCAGCTATTGTTATTTTTCTTTCTACATCCTTCCATAAATGTTGCAAGTTAAGTTTACTTAATACTTTCTGGAGATATGAGGGCCAGTTTGATTTAATCCCTTTAGTATCCCATTTCCTTTTTTCCTCTAAACACATTTTTGGAAGTTTATTATCAGAATGATTAATTATTTTTATCCAATAACTTAGTACACATATTTCTTTTATGTTATTAATTTTTGTATTGCCCAATCCTGCCCTAACCATTGCATTTGATGGTGAATTTGGGACATTTAATAAAGCTTTATAACAATACATTAAGGGAATTTCCAATATTGTACTTTTTCTTATTTCAGACCCTCACACTTCTGCTCCATAAGGTAGAACCAGGTTTATTTTAGCACCTCCAGCTTTAAGAGCTGGGATTAAAGTTTTCCCTCCATATTGGTTGTTAAATTTCAATGGTGCTTTGGCTATTATTTTGGCTTTAGAACTTTGTTCTTTTAAATGTTTTGTCCATTTAGCATCAGATGTCAATTTTATTCCTAAGTATATGTATTCATTTACCACTTCTACTAACTGATTATCTGTATACATTCTAGTTTTAGGTTATTGTTGTGGTTAGGCCCCGTCACCATTATTTTGGTTTTATTCAGATTTATTTTCAGTTCCAAGTATCTATTTTTTGAGGAAAAATATCAATTTTCTTTTGTAAATCTGACATAGATAAAGATAAATGAATAATATCATCAGCATAGGCCAGTGAATGAATTTTTTGTTTTTTTTATACCTGGGGCATATAAATTGTCTTTTACCTCATATTCTAGCAGAGAAGATATATACACACACACACACACATATATATATATATATATGAGATTTACAGTGGTGAGCTGTCAGATAGATGATTTATCTACACAAGTGCTGTTTGACCTTGGGTAACCTCACAAGTGGCATAAGCCATGAGTGAGATGTCTGAGGTCAAGTAGCACAAGTGAAGATAAATCATTTGTCTGACAGCTCACCATTGTTTATTTCATTTATGCAATAGGGATGCTTTCTGTCAGTGCAGGGACATTTACTTTTGATTGTTTATCTTTTTTTGCATATGTTTGTCAAAAAAGCAAACAAAAATGGCATTTTCTACTCTTTTTTGCTAATTATAAAAATTCTATACGGTATCTGTAAATAAAATACCACTCATTTTGTAAATAATTTTGTGTTGCACAACTTTCATGCTCACAGCATTATGCTATCTTTTTTCATTTTAAAGTTATTTGCATTTGAATACAGTTTGTACTGGTACTGAGCCTGAACTTTCTAAATGAGTTATGGAGTGATTGTGACATGTCTACTATGTATATGAATCTGTGATGATGCATCTACTATGTGTATAAATGTAAAATTTTGAATTTATCTCATAGTAGCTCAGATTTATCACATAGGACTTATGTCCATGCCTATTGCATAAATATATATATATATGTATACATATATGTGTGTGTGTGTATATATATATATATATATATATATATATATATATATATATATATATAAACACATGATGGGCAGGAGTGGATTTGAAATTCTCCTCCTGCAGAGTGACCTATGTATTCAGCACTCGTGAGAATGCACAGCTCACTCTGCAGGACTGAGAATATTTTTCATATCCCATGATCTGCACATCATGTGTGTGATTTATATCATGGGGGTGAGGGCTTTAGGAACATTTTTTCTGTTTCTGTGTGTTTTCTGCTCATTTTGTGTGTGGTGTGAGTGTGTGTGTGTTGTTCTGAATGGACTGGGAATCAGAAACACAAGTGGACACAGGTGAGTGTGTTTTGCAAAGCTAATTTGAGTAAATTATTGGTTTCAGTGAGTAAGAAAAACTGTTGCAGCACTGAGAAACAGAACCTACTTTGTGAAGGAGTTTCATTTAGAATTCAGGTTTTTCTGAAGCTGAGATCAGCACAGTAATGGGCTAGGAGTATTAGAAACACAATGGGATACAGGTGAGAGTGTTTTACAAAACTAATTGAGTAAGTTGCAGCTTCAGTGAGAAAGATATTCTCACTCTGGTGACATCAGCAGAGTGTGGATATTTGTCAATATCCTCACTCTGCTGATGTCATCAGTATTTATCCGCACTCAAGTGGAAATAACACAGGATATTCTACTGAGAAAGCTGTCACCCCTATGGTGTGTATAAATAAATATATATATATAGACAGAGAGAGAGATAGATTAAATAAGGATGGCACCAGAAGGCATCCCTGTTTAACCCCTCTGCTGGAGGGGAAAAATTCAGTCTGATCACCATTATTACTGTATCTGACCACAGTATGTGTATCGGTATACAGCAAATAAAAAGGGAACAAAAGTGAGGGGGTAGATTCTCTTTTAAAAGGATCTCCCAAAAGATATTTCTATTAATAGAATCAAATGCACAAGAAAAATCAACATATAAAATATATAATTTCATTTTACGTATGTATATATATTTTCGATCAAATGTGCTAGGCAAAATATATTGTCAGTAGTGGAAAAATTTTCTCTGAAGCTTGCTTGAAATGGTGATAATATTGCATTACTTTTTATCCACTGTGTGAATTTATCTAATATAATCCTGGAGAAAATTTTAGAAGAAATGTTCAATAAACTAATAGGTCTAAAATTACTAGGATCATATACAGAGCCCTTCTTATGTATCCATACTATTATATTATTTGTCCAATCTTTAGGAATATATTTATGGTGCAAACATAAATTGAAGAAATATGTAAGAATTGGAATCCAGAAATCACTATACTTTTTATAGATTTTAGGGGGAATAAGGTCATGACCTGAGGCTTTATAATTTTTTACTTTAACAATTGCTATTTCAATATCTTGCTCAGATACAACCAATGGTTCATAGACACCATCCAATATTTTAATAGTAGAGTGAATTACCTGCAGTAATTCCTCTCTTTTAAATTTTTTTCTAAACTGTGTAATCAAAGTAAGCATTAAGCCATGACGAAGGAGGCATCTAATGGGGAATTAATGCATGGTTTGGGGGGTGGTTGTTGTCAGCACAACAGCACAGCTTTGCAATCATTAACTATCATCTAATATTTTTCTACACTTTTAAAATGATTCTATGCGGTTATTATTTCCATAACCTGAGTAGAAGGTCTAGCATTTGTGCTTTTCTGTGTGCCGCGATGTCAGCTGCTGTACTGTTTTGTTCTAATTTGCATCTCTACTGACCTTATCATTTGCGTCTTCCTGAATGCTCTAGTGTGGTGCACTGTTCAGCACATGTTTGCTGTGATGGTTCTGTGCCTTTCTAGGATCTTTAGCAAAGTTCTCTTATATAGCTCTCACTACTTCTGCATCTCACTACTCGGTTTCTCCATGCCATAGTCCAAATTTACTGTTCCATGCACAGTGAATGAGTTAAAGTTGAAAGGTGAGCAAAACTGTGGTGTGGTATGGGTTGGAGAGGTGTCAGTTACTGCAGAAATACTTTTTCACAATATTAGAGTTGTATGTGTGCCGAGATACTAGTGGGCATTAGGATGGGTGGGTGGGAAGGACAAATAGTGCTTTCATTCACTTCATACACCAATATTTCTGCAGTGCTTATTTCTACTGTGTGTCTCACATTGGTACTTCAGTTTGGAGTGGGCATTGATGCTGAATTAATGCCGTCTCCAAACTCGACCATGTGATGCATTTTAACCTATCATTTCTCTTTATTTTGGTTTGTCTTTCATTGCCATATTACAGTTGTCTTTAGGAAAATGCACTGTAGGAGATGCATGATATGAATTACATCCTTTTGACACCAGATTCCAAAATCTGATGTTATCATTTGCTTAAATTACCCCAAACATTTCATTCCGGTGACTATTTAAAGCTTCTATTCTCTTTGACTGCAAAAAACTTGTTTCACTGCTCCCTCCTCTTCTCTCCACCCTTGCTACCCTCCCCACTTCTCTCCCCCTCCATCTCCTGCTACTCCCCATATCTCTCCCACCCCCACCTACCATTCTACCTCCTCTCACCTCCCACCTACCATTCCACCCATCTCCCACTCCTCCTCCTGTCTCCCCCTCCCTATCACCCTATTTCTTGTTGCTCCACCCCAGACTACCTGGCACTTATCTTTCTGTTCTTGCACTAATGACAGTGTCAAATCCTTGACTGCCTACCCCCTTTTCCCACCCTTCCCCCTCTCATCCCCACCCCTTGCTCCACTTATGTCACCCCTAGGATGGTTTTCATTTGTATCTGTGTCTTGCTATACATATATATATACCTGTATTGTTAATTGTGCATTGTTATTTGCCACTGACTGTTTGCTACTGTGCTAGTCTATACACATGTACTGTCTTTTGCTACTAAGTTAACCTCCTGACCTGTATTGTATCTTACCTCTGCTTACTTCTATGTTAACCTCCTAAGCTTGTATTGTATCTTACCACTGTTTTGCTTGTACCCATTGCTGATGCAGAACCTTTGTAAAAGGTATTTGTAATCCCAATAATAAATAAATAAATAAAACATATTTTCTGGCTTTGTTAAGATTAGAAAAATTTACTCCTGCAGGATTTTTTTTGTCCATCTTATCAATTTGTTAAGTTACTTTTTAGCTTCATAACAAGAGTTATCAACCCATGAGGTTGTTTTTTATGACACGATTTGTATTTTGTTCTTTGTAAATTCAATTAATTATGTTAATATTAAATTGACATAGCCATTGTTCAAATATATCAAAGTACAATAAATTCTGATTATTTACCACATTGAATTTTTCTTCCCAATAGTCAAAAACCCTATCAATTTCACCACTTTTTTACTTTTGAGTGAAGAAGTACCTTTTTACCAGATATAGTCAAATTTATCTGGGGATTACTGGAGTAAAAAATTGTACCTTCTCCCTCATTAAATGCAACAGTGAGTTCTAAGGAGGCATGGTCACTTTCAGCTCTGGTTGTAATGGTTAGTTTCTGGAAGGATTTGTAGTTTTCAGGGCTACATAGGATATAGTCAATTAAACTTTGACTGTTATGAGAGAAAACAAGTTCTATTTCCATCTAAATCTCCAGGAAGTCTTCCATTAAAAATTAATAGAGCATTTTCCTTAATCAGAGTCTGTAATTCAAATCCATTATTTTTTTTACATCTATCCATAATTTTTCTTGCTTTACATTCAGTTAGATTCATTTCAGTTTCCAAAATATTTAAATTATCATAATTGGCTATCTGAGAATTAAAATCTCCTGTAGCAATAATAATTCCTTGCGGATATTTTCTGATGGAAGCATCTACATCTTTAGATAAGTTTGTCCAAGTCTTTTTTAGATCACATTTTTCATTAGATGATGGAATATAGACATTCATTATATTGTATAAATCTTTACCCCATTTCAAAAATATAATTCTATAGTTTGGGTCTGGGTCTACTTTAAAGACCCCAGGTACTGTAATATTGTTGCCAATTTTAATATAAGTTGTTAAACCACCAGAAAGTCTTTTAAATTGTTTAATTCTGACTGCAGGAGCATGAAATGCCTGGAAGCCATTTATGTTAACAAGTTCTTCACCCAAGTTTCCTGAAGTAGGGTGATGTCAAATTTATTTATAAACTGTATCCATTCATTATTAGCCATTTTTCCAGATATACCAGCAATATTCCATGAAAGTAGATTTGCTTCAAACTTAGAGGGTATATTACTGTACTATCAATCAAGCTTGAACACTGTATGCTATTTCTTTCTAGACATAGTATGTTTTGAGTCATTTGCTCTGATACTGTCACTTCTCTTTTCAAGGCATTCATATCAGTTAGCAGAACATCTGCTTTATCCAGTTTTTCTGCCCTTTGCAGCAATCTTTTTGATACTTGTTCAGAAATGCATGTTAGATTAATGTGAGTACCCGTCCCTCTGGAAAAAGCCCTCTCAACATTCTGTATATGCTGGTCCTCAATTTCAGTTTCCATGACACTTGCTAGTAGAGCTGTGACAAATTACTTTAACATAATGTTATTTTCCCCATATATTTCATTAATTCCAAATAGTGATAAAATATAAGTGCCATTTACTTTTTCTATCCCGGCCCCATTTTATTTTGAGAAAAACTCCATTTTATTTGTGTGAGTGTTGTGGAAAAAATTTTTTAAGAGATCTCACTCAGGGGGGCATGGCTTAGCGGCTAACTGGATGGCAGCTTAAAATTTTGAGCTGCTGCGTGTGGACGTTTATATCCGTCGATCAGCACCGGGATAGATTATGGAAAGACTGTAAGAACCAGGCAGCGAGTATAAAGAGCTCCGGTGCGTGACTGGGGGAGAATTTTTAAAGGAAACAACCGAAATAATCAATAAATCCCCTTTATCAATACTGCGGCCTGTAAAATGGCAGAGGCGCTGAGCTCAGGGCTCAATCTCACATACTTCAATGGCCTGTTTGAAAAGCTATTGCTTAGGATGGATGAGGTAACGGAGGCGTCTCATCACACCACTGAAGCAATCAAACAATTGACAGGGCGCATAACAACAGTTGAACAGAAAACGAAGGTGCAAGAGTCCCAAATCAAGAGATTAAAGGTATACAGAGAGATCAACAAGGAAAATTAATATGCTTTTGGCTAAAGTGGACGATTTGGAAAACCGTAGTAGAAGGAACAATTTATGGGTAATAGGGTTTCGAGGTGTGGAAAAAAGACACTGGTCGGTTCCTTCAGCAAGTCCTCCCTGAGATTCTCGGGCTACAGTCAGATTTTCATTTGGAGATAGAAAGGGCCCACAAAGCTACTATCCAGCACCAGGAAAGGAGGCAAACCAAAGGCCATTTTATTCAAACTGCTATCGTTATCTGTGACAGGCTCTGTTGCAGCAGAGCCAGGTAAGTGGGTTACTGAGCTAACAAGGACACCCCATATCACTGTATCAGGTTTTTCGAAGGAACTATCATTTAAGAAGAGAATATACTCCTTACGACATAGGATGCAAAAATTGAGGATTCAATACTCCCTAAGGTACCCCTCCACCATGCGGATAGTACATAATGGGGCCCCACTTTTCTTTGACACCCCGGCAGCCCTGGAGGATTTCTTGAACAGATGCCTAGGTGAACCGCCTAGTTTCAATGCAGGCCCAGACCTTTTGGAAACAGAGGAGATGGCGACAGACTCGGAAACACAGTTTGAAGTAGCCTCTTGCCTCCCTCGTCGGAGTAGAAAGAGAACTGTAAGGGATAACCATAGGCGAAGAGATCACCCCCATTTCAGAACTAATCTGCATAATGAGACAGCAGATCGGGAGGAACAATGGAGTGAAAGTATAGCCCTGGTGCTCTATATGACCCGCAACCCCTATGAAGTTCTGAGATCTCCCTCCCCCCCAAATGTGCATCCTGAAGAGGGATCCTCTGGAGTAAAAGAAGACTCCCAGGTCAGTGGTATTACGGGAAGTGCAGTGGGCGAGGAGGGCAATGGTGACGAAGAACTGCAGAAGGATCAGCACTCTCCAGGTGAAGCATCCAAAGCCCATGAAGGAGATTAAGCCTTGAAGCAGCAACATCGAGGCATCGGGCTCAGGACAGGAGCAGTAACTTCGGAGGCTGATTAGATAAGTAGTGTATCTGTTTAAGTATAGGGCAGTAAGAGGTATCCAGGTAGAGCAACTATTACCTGGACTGGGGTGCTATGTACGGCCTGTTTAAATCCAGGCCCATGAGATCACGAGACATTGAGACTTTTGACCCTTTCAGGGTATTGATCTCAGGGCTGGAAATGATTCTATGTGGGTGTTTACTCGAGGGTGGGATCTGGCAGTGATTGAATGAAGGTGTGTTGTGCTTGCAAACTGTGCCTGTGGTATGTCAGAAGTAATGGTATAATGAGTGGTTCATGTGCTTTAGCATGTTAATTTAGCGGGACAAGGGAAGTATAAGGGCCTGGGAAGCATTTAAATGTAGAACTGAGTAGTCGTTGCTATATAGCTGGGTTGGGAAGTAGATCCAGCGTATTACTGATAGGAGGGCCGATAGGATAAAATGATGCATTCAAGATTCTTTTTTTTTTGTGTTGGGGCCTATCGATGTGATATATTGAAATTTATTTTAATGATGCTGTGAGAAGGGATATAACACCATGGAGGGTGTAAATGGGATTTTCCCATTTTAGATCATTTGGGCTTGGTTCTATAACAGTCAACTGACTGCAGGGCTGTAGAGGGTATCCCAGGAAGGCAAGTTGGATCCTGGTGGTGTGTCCAGGCACGCACCTCCCCCCCCCCCGATTTCTTTTTTGATGGCTATGGATTTCAATAAACAGAGTAGAACTGGGTCGGGCCATGCCCAGACGGCTACGACCCCCGGAACTATTCTGCAGATCGGGCCCCTATTTGGGAGGCAAAAGATCCTATATGCAGGATGGCTCCAACAGAGCACAGAAGTGCAATGTGTAAATAGGTTTAGTGTGTGGTTGTTTGGTTCGGTAGTGTTTAGAAATTTAGGGGGGTACTTTTTTGATGTACCTTACAGTATAACCTGAGTGTCAAGGATGGGTAGGGGTATGTATAAAGCTATCGGGATCCTGGTTGCACAAGAGAAAGGGGGTTTAATAGCACCATGAGATCTGAAATTCCAATTCGGGCAGGGCTACGTGTACTGGTGTGTGGCAAAGTGACAATCTTCCATCCTCACCGGCGGTTCTAACCTGGCGTTTTATATTTTATGGCTTGTTAAAGGGTATGAATATGGCTGAACTGACTTGTATCACTTGGAATGTGAGGGGCATGAACACGCCGGTGAAGAGGAAGAAGGTAATGTCATACTTGAAAAAGATTAAAACCCAAGTGGTTTTCCTTCAGGAGACTAAACTGGATGGGAAGGGTCATGGATTACTGAAAAGGGATTGGGTAGGTATAGAGATTCATGCTTCAGCTACTACAAAAAAGCATGGAGTAGCTATTTTAGTACATAAGCAACTGCACTGGGCTCTTACCACCTTTAGGGCACACCAGCAGGGCAGATGGGTGATGGGTACGTTTCAGACTCCCACCGGGCCTATAGTACTGGGGAATATTTATGGGCCAAATGAGGGCGATGCAGCCTTTCCACCAAACATCCCAGGTGCTTCTAGACATGAATAAAATAATATGCCCATTATTGTTGGAGGTGATTTTAATTTAGTGCCAGACCCTATGATGGATAAAACTCCAAAAAGATGATGCAGCACATGGGAGGGTAGAAGAGCTCTGGTAAACTGGATGGGTGACCAGGGATTGACAGATATTTGCGGACACTGAATCCAAGGGGGAAAGATTATTCATTTTATTCACGGTACACAATTCATATAGCCGTATTGATTTCTTTTTAACATCCCACAGATTAGCAGGCAGTTAAGAGTCTAATATATTTCCCATCATAATTTCGGACCATGCCGGTGTATTTGTCTGTAACATGGGGTCCCTGTTCCCTATCTACTTCTTGGGTTAGACCCTTGTTAGTAAGGATGTAAAGTTCCTAGAATGGGCTAAGGAGGAGGCCCAGAGATTCCTTGTGGAAAATCCAGCACAGGACACCACAGCTGGGGTTAGGTGGGAGGCTTTTAAAGCCACCATGAGAGGTAAGATTATTGCTTATGCAGGGGCAAGAAGGAGAGATAGGGAACAAGAATTAAAGTATTTGGAAGGACAGCTAAAAAAAGTACAGAGACAGCATAAGGAGCAAAAAGGGAAAGCAAGGCATGACTCTCTGCGAAGGAAGATAGTAGGCCTTGAAATGGAGATAAATTCTCTTTTATCAAGGAGAGCGGAATTATCAATATTGAGGTTGAAGCAAAAATATTGGGACGGGGAGAGAAAGAGGGGAAGGTTTTAGCATATAGGCTAAGGAAACAGCAAATGGATCGGTATATAGCTGGGCTGAGAGACGCTGCAGGACGGATGTGTACTAACAGTGGGGAGTTAAATGCAGTTATGGCAGAATATTATAAAGCTCTGTATTCTTCATCCAGACAAGGGGATCCCCAAGTAATTCAGGATTTTTTGCAAACAGTGGAACTCCCCTGGGTAACTTCACAGCAAGCCGAATTATTGGACGCTCCGTTAACTACAGAAGAGATAAACAATGCCTTATTTTCTCTCAAACCAGGGAAAGCCCCGGGGGGGGATGGTTATTCAGTGGAATTCTGGCAGGCGTTAGCAGATGTTATTACTCCTATACTTCAACAAGTATATGCTGAAACAGAGGTGCAAGGGATGCTTCTGCCCACGCTACGTGAGGCGGTCATAACTGTATTGCCCAAAAAAGGGAAAGATCCCACTTCCCCGGGTAGCTACAGGCCGATTTCAATTTTAAATGTGGATAGCAAGATATTCACCAAAGCATTAGCACTAAGATTGGGTTCTTTGTTACCACAGTTAATACATCCCTCTCAAGTGGGGTTTGTCCCTGGTAGGTACAGTGCAGATCATCTTAGAACCCTAATCAACTTAGCTCATATTGCATCTCAACTACACACTCCAGCGGCTGCAATAGCTATAGATTTTGAAAAGGCTTTTGATTCCCTGGAATGGGATTATCTCCAGGAGGTACTGGGTAAGCTGGGAATAGGCCCTCGTTTTCAATCCTGGGTAAAAGCCTTGTATACTTCCCCAACGGCCAGATTGCTGACCAATTCCACTCTATCCCCACCTTTTCAGTTGGCCCGTGGCACCAGGCAAGAGTGCCCTCTCTCCCCCCTTTTATTTGTGTTAGCTGTTGAGCCATTAGCGGTGTGTCTTCGGGGCAGTCAGTCTATAAAAGGGATAATGGCTGGAAACACAGAGTACACCACTATTTTATATGCTGATGACCTTCTGGTCCTAGTGGCAGATACAGGTAAGGCGTTATCGTCTATACTTGCAACCCTGAGCCATTTTAAGGGAATTTCTGGACTTCGAATAAATGCTACTAAAACCGAAGTTCTTCCTCTTAACTCCAGGTGTCACCCCTCGGTATTAGGGGACACAGGCTTGAAATGGGCTAAGGGAAATATCATGTATTTAGGTATTCGTTTTTCTGCCGACCTCTCGAAATTATGGGAATATAATCTTCGCCCTCTATTGGTGGAAATGCAAGAGGATATGTCCAGATGGACCAAACTCCATTTAACCTTAGCGGGTAAAATAGCTGCAATTAAGATGATCTTGGCCCCCAAATTTTTTATTTCCTGGCACATATCCCTCTTGATTTGCCACAGGGCTGGATTCAGAAGATAGATAAGGCAATAGGGAATTTTCTATGGGAAGGGAAAACTCCCAGGTACAGTAGGAATAAACTGCGTGCACACTGGAAGGTAGGGGGGTGGTGTCTGCCCTGGTTTACAGGGTATAAGTGGTCATTCCACCTAGCACAATCTATACGCTGGTTAGGATTAGATTCCTCCCCTCAACCACAGTGGGTGGACATAGAGCAGGCTGTAAGTCAAAAAGTCTCTTTGTCATTGCTTATCTACGATAAACCTCCAACAATTTTAAAAAAGCATCCCACAATAGGGGCTGCTTTGCAATGCTGGGAGAAGGTAAGGAGGAAGTTGAAGGTGGACTTGGCACCTGTTAAATTAACTCCGTTATGGGGAAATGGGAATCTGTGTATAGATAAAAAAGCTGTGTACTGGAAAAGCTGGGCAGATAAGGGCATTACCAGATTGGAGGATATATTAGCCACGTCCGCCCTGGTGGACACATTTGCCAACCTGCAGGTCAGATGGTCAATTCCAACTTCCGATTTTGGAGTATTTACAAATACGAATTGTGGCCAACATATCTGACCCAGGTGGCAAAAAGAGGCTCCTTCAGTACACCTTCCTGGATAACCAAAAAAAAAGGGTTGGCCAGTTTAATTTATAATGCTCTCTGGGAGATAATACCCTGCCAAAGTGAAAAATCCAAACAAAAATGGGAAAAGGCTTTAAAACTGGAAATTACTGAGGCACAATGGAAGGAATGTTGGAAGGGGGCTCAGAAACATTTTATAGATGTGAGAAGTAAGTTAATACAAAATAAAATTTTACACTCCTGGTACCGTACACTGGTAGTGTTACAAAAGGCCGGGGTGATAAAATCTAATCTATGTTGGAGATGCAACTCCCACCCGGGGAACTTAGCTCACATTCTTTGGTCTTGCCCAATGATACAACCAGTGTGGGATAACATCTGTGCAGTAGGAACCAAAGTGTTAAAAAAGTATTCCACGGTCCCCCCTTTTGCTGTTACTGGGTATAAAATCAGAAGCCCCCCACTTAAAGAAATTGGAACACCGTTGGCTGGCCCTATGGGCCATGCAGGTGAAGAGACTCCTTGTATGTAGATGGCGGACTACACTGATGCCTAGTACCCAAGAACTCCTTGCCTCCATGGTCCACATTGCCACTATGGATAAGCTTTCCCACTTGATAAGTAACTCCCTTGTAATATACGAGGATTGTTGGACCCCCTTTGTTAGATATGCTACCCCTAGGACTGGTGTGGGTTGAACTGTGCAACCAGGATCTCAAATAAGGCAATAAGATTGTGGAAATGAACTGAAAACTTGGCTAACCAGGGTTGTATATATAGGTGGCAATAAAATGCCCCCTTACTCATACGTAGGGTATCTAACTTTATAGAATAGTGATTCTTTGTGTTTGTTTGCTCTTTAACTAGGGTGCCAGAAGTCTGGACAGCACCTGAGATATAAAATCCCTTTTCTTTCTGTTCTCTGTTATGAGGTATGAATGAGGAGCATGGATGCCTTGCCTCTCCATTATTTCAAATAACAAATCGTATAAAGTGAGGTGAGTACAGGTCATGTAACATTGCTCTCTTTGCTCCTGTGTTGAGTTGTATATGTAACCAGCAACTCACTAGTTAATCCTGTCTAGTATAAGGGTTATCATTATTGTAAAGAAACTGAAATAATAAAAAAAAAAATTAACAGCAAAAAAAGAGATCTCACTCATCAGGTTTACCTCTGTTTTGTTTTTACCTTGAATTGTTTGCCAAGTTATAGGGGGTTGCACCTCCAACCCTAGGGTGTGCAATCTTTGTTTAGACCATTCTATTTTTTGCCAGTTGCATTTCAGTTATCAAAACACAAACCAGGACTTCCACATCTTGGATGTCTTTATATACTAAGATTATATCATCTATAATAGTTTTAACCCCTAGTTCTGCATTAAAGAAATGCCCAATCAGCTCTCTTAGGGTTTCCCAGATTTCGTAACTTTTTTGATATAATCCTTTTATTCTTAGTGTTACTTAATTTCCAATTAGTTTCCTTTTAGGCTATGTGTTGCCAGGGGCCTTACTCCCTATGGGTTTATCAGTGCTCCCTTCCACAGGGTTTTGTACTCTCTTACTTTTATTTTTCTCATCTGAATCATTTTTAATCACAGTATTTTTAGTTTCAGAGGGATCAGATTTTTTTTCCTTTTCTAGCACAATTTGGGGTTCTGGAGGAGAGGTGTGAACTGGTTCTTTCTTCCTTTTTTATAGAGATATTTTGTTTTGATCTTTTTTTCCTTTTGTTATGATTTTTATTCTTTCCCTTTGATATTTTTTTCTTTTGTACATTTAGGCATGTTTTTGGTGTACTTGGGATAAACACTGAAGAGAAGGATTACCTCTGTCTGCCTAGCTGATGCTCTAGATCATTTACTTTACTTTCTAATTTTTCCAAATGATCAAGTACCAAATTAGTAAATCCATGAAATTTACCCCGATATCATTCAGTGCCTCTAGAAGGACTATATTTGCCATCACTGGGTGTGCTAATGCTTTTATTGTATATTTTGATAATGTGTCTGGACATTGTGCTAGAAATTCAGGTTCCAAGTTTATTTGTTCAACTTCATTGTCCAAATTCTGAAATACAGTATTTGGTGACCTAGCTAGTATTGAGACATTCTTAATAGATTTTTCTGATGTATCTAATATAGCAGAACTCCCTGATAGATCCAATTGACTAAATGGGTCCATTTCTGTAACGTCCCTGTTTGATTTTTTCTACATTACCTTGATCAGCTTCTTTTTGTAGAATTTGGCTGAGTTCTTTATTATCCATTTTTTCCTTTTCTATTTTTTCCAGTTATTATATCTACTTGTTTTGTTTTTGTGATCTTGATATGCTTTTTGTTTTGGGAGAAAAGCTGACATTACTTTTTGGGAAGTTTTGTGGCTAGGATCATCTGGCAACTTGATTGCTTTTCTTACACCCCCCCCCCCCTTTTTATCACTATGTTCATTTACCAGAGTATTAGATGTCACTGTCTCTTTTGCTAATGGGGCTTGTAGAGTAGACTGATTATAATCCATTCCCCCAATCTTACTGATCTTACTATTCTTCTTTCCAGGGTTTTCTTTTACTCTGTCTTTCTCTGCTTGCACAACCTGTATTTTAGAGCTCCCTATTTTGTCTTTAACTTTTTCTATCATGTTTTTAATAGAGGTTTTAGTTTTTTTGTTCAGGTCATAGGATACCTGTTTTTTTTTTTCTGTTGGGGTTAGGTGTAGAGATCTCTATGTCTCCCTTGAACACAAGACCCTTCCTAGATTTTCCCACTTTCTGCAGCACTTTCTGAGGTATATGTATTATTGTGCCACTTCTAACATTCAACTTGATTCCCTTAAAATACAAATCACAACAGTGAAAAATGGGAATATATATATATATATATATATATACAGTATATATATATATATATATATATATATATGAAACAAAAAGTAAAATTCCCATCACTCTGTGTCTCACTTGGTTCTTCTCCTTAAGGAAATACATATTTCTTTTCTTCTTCCCCAGTTCCTTCAGTTCTCCTTTAAAAACAGCATAATTCTCTTTGGTATGACCTGTCCCTTCAAAAGAGTCGTATATATTGTTATGCTGTTATACCAAGATCATATCAAGTAAAGTAAACCAGGTACAGTACAGAAGAAAGATACCAAGTTCATAGAAAGTACCAGATACAGAAAAAAGATTCCATGTTCATAGAGAGTACCCGTTTTGATGTAGTCACCAAATCGACAGCTAGGTTCAAAGTTCTGAAGCTGACGAAGCAAGTCCAAATCAGGTCTGAGGCAGATGAAAAGAATTCTTTGTAATTCCAGCCATTGTCAGATGATCTAAGGTGAGCAAGATTTCTATTGGAATTCTCCCGTCTCTTGCTTCTCCCTTAGATTACCCATGCAAGCAAGAGTTTACAAGGGAGAACAGAGGAGGAGGTAAAACTGAAATGGCAAGGGGATCCCTCTCTCTCCCATTCCACAAATAACAGCTTTTCTTAAAAAAGAATGACTATAATGCTTAAGTTTAAAGATATCCAGTGTTAAGCTTTTAGATATAATTTTGAATTTAAGTGCATTTTTTTATTCTTTTATTTACCAGGATCTATAATTATTTTTGGCATAAAAATAACTTCAGTCTTGTTATAATAATTTAATAGACACAGCACCACTGATCTTGTTCACTCTATGGTCACTATTATCTATTTGTCAGGATCTACTTGTATGGAGAACATATACGATAATATATGATATCAAGTATTGTATATACTTGCATTTGTAGACCCTTTGAGCTCTTATCCTCTATGCCAATTGTAGAGGCCCAACTGGAATGCACAAAGTTCTTCAAACGTGAAAACTCACAAATCTAAAACACTTGCCAGAGTAGCAGCCACTTTTAGAGTTACGTCTCTTCAGCACTCAGAGCACATACGCAGCTTTTTATATTTCAGCTTTTGACCAACAGGATCTTTCAAATTAAAAAAATGAGAAGGACAAAATAGCTGCTTATAAAGCTTGACCAAACGATTTTTGAGTTTACAATTCAGGCATAGCTTTTATGGTTATTAAGATTCACAAAAGTTTAAAATATAGTGAACTGTTTCAAATTTGCTTTTTCCACAACAGCATGTCAGTGGTGGGGGTGAGACGTGAATTGGCTTGTTTCACTACAGGAGCACAAGGCATACTGAGAAAGCTCCACTGTATCTTAATTAAATATCTTTAGATGAATTAAGAGTCCCAAAGCTGTGACTAATTTAAACAGTTTAGCAGTGGTCAATCTGTGTGTCTAATCAGATATTCAAGGGAGGGTGAGACACTCAGAGCCCTTCTTCAGTAATTCAAATAATCAATTACTTTTTCTCCATTCAAGTATTTCTAATAATTTATTTGGCCAATAGTTCCACTGACCAGGAGCTGAGTCAACCCAATCTATTAATCATTTGGTCAAATAAATTAAAGTCTGATAGGCCAGTAATTTGAGGTAATAAACCAGTGGTTCAGATCTTAAATGTTCAATTACTAACAAAGAGAGATTTGTGTAATTTTATGGAGTAACATTTAAGTGTCACACATATAGCACTTATACTTATTTTTATTTATTGTTCAGTTTGTGTTAGGGAGTAATAGTTTTACTATTTATCCTAACTTATTTATTCTCGTGCATTAACCAGTAAAAGAGCCTTTTCTATAGCATATTACTAAATGTTGAAAAAGTTGGAAGAAACAATTAGAGGAGTACATACAGTCCTTCGGTATGCTATCAAAAAAAATGCACTTTTACACAAATAGCAGAGGATATTAAAACTTTGATTAAAATTCCCTTTATTAATGTCTCAAACAACTAGATGTCTGAGACAACTAAAATCATTTTAGTAGTTAAAACTAAAAAGGTGTCCTGAGAGTCTAAAATTTCTGAGCTTATAGTCGGAGAGAAACCAAAAAAGAGACCAGAAAAAGATCTAACATTAGCAGTAGGCAGACACTAAAAATGCAATACTAAGATTTCCAGATACTGATTTTCCAGATACTGAAAGCTTCCCTAAGCTGCTGGCCCTCCACAGGGCTGCCTCCACTTCTCGTCTCCTGAACAGGCTTGGCTACCACCCCAGTTCCAGGTACTGAGGAGGGAAAGCGGGAACCAGGGAAGCAATACAGAATTTAAACTGCAGCACAAGTAAGAAGGAAAGGGCTCCAAGTGTATAGCTGTTTTAGTTTTTAGCCACCAAGACAACCTCCATTCCTAGTTCAGGCAATGGTGAAATACTTTTCAATAGGCTCAGATAAGCCTCTCAGAGCTCCTGCTCCTTCTAGTGACCACAGCTCTCAGCTCTGCTCTGCATCCCAGAATAGCATGCAGCTGCACAGTCTGCCTCTGGAAAGGGATTTGTTAAACAACTGTCTCTAAATAGTACTTGGAGACTGTGGTGTTCCTGTGTAATGCAAGAAGTAGCTTTTCTCTGGTTATACACGCATATGTTACGCGGTCCCAGACTCAATTCAAAGGCTGAGCTCATAAATGGCAAAGCAGTACTGTTAATGAATGCAGCTATAGCTTATAAAAATGACAAAATATACAGTTTCTGATGCATGATCATGGGAATGAAGTTATTTTGATTCAATCATTCATCCCAGGAGAAAAAAGATACCCTCAGTTTGAAAATCCACTATGGTTCCCCCGGGCAAGTAGAGTTTCCTGATGTCCTCCGCCAAGTCTCAGTGTTAGTTTTTTCACCCCAAAAAACTTCCACTCATACATGCCAGACTGGGCACTTGAGCAGTGTGCAGCATGGGCTGACTCAAAGTTACTATTTTGAATTGCCCGCATATGTTCCCCAATTCATTCCTTTAACTTACGTTTGGTCCAGCCAATGTAATAAGCACCGCAGCTGCAATTTGCCAGGTGCACAACTCATGTTTAAGTTCAAGTTTCAAGTTTATTTTCCAGGAAAACTTCGTTAAGCAAGTTCATTTTCAAGGAGGTCCCATGAGGCTCATGACAATACAAAACAATAACACGGCTAATACTTAAAGTGCAACATATGAATAACAAGCATTTGTCAATGCCGAATGTTGTCTTGCTGGCATTGGAATTGGTAGTGCAGGAGTTAGAGGGAGATGCATAATAGGAATGGCAGTGAAGTACTGAACTGACGTCAACCCTACCCCCACCCTGCAGAGACTGACAGGCATTGGAGTGTGCCTTTGGGTTATTGGCCATAACACTCATGCTATTTCACCTCACCCTACCCTGCAGACACCAACAAGTGTTGCGGTGTGCCTTTGGGTCTTTGGGCCTTATGCTTATCCCATTCCATAAGGAAATATGCTGAGACGGGTGCAGCATAGAAGAATGGGGTGAACTTTTGGGCCAAAGAGTCCAAGGCACACCTCAATTCCTGTCACTGGCTGCAGGGTGGTGGTGAATGGCATGAGCATTATAGCCAACAATCCCAAGTCACACCCCTGAGCCTGTCAGTCTCTATAGGGTGGGGCGTTAAGGTTGGAGTGGGGCGTTATGGTTTGAAACCTTAATGCCACAGGTGTTTGTTGGTATTTTCACTTCAAATTTTTAACATGGGCATTTTGTGACCCCACCTCATGAACAGTGGCACTATCAGTTTGTTACCCGAAAGTTAATTTTGCACAGCAACTTTGCAATTTGGCGCCACAGGTGCAAAAACACATTTTGGGCAGAATATGAAAAATGACAGCTATACTATTCATAAGGAGGTGTAAAAAAATGGCAATGTTGAAAATCTAGAGTGAAAATATGAAAAATTGGTGAAGTCACGAGCGTGCGTAGAAACTGCGCAATGCACACTCACAACACAGTCATTTTTTGGAATTTTGCCACCAAGTTTGTAACATAGGCTTTTTGGGACTCCACCTCATGAACAGTGGCACTGTTGTTTCATTAATCTGTCCCAAAAGGTGATTCCATGCAGTGACAACAAAATCACCTTTCGGGACTGAATATTGAGATGACAGTGCATGTGTTCATTAGGTGAGTTCCCAAGAACCCCATGTTGAAAATCTGGAGCCAAAATTCAAAAAAATGTCTGAGATATCTACCTAAATTGAAACCCCCTCCATTTATGCCATTATACAGCTCACCAGTATTTCTTCACTTTGCAGTTCAGCTTTGAAGAGTCCAGATGTGTTCCCACTCCACCGAAGATCGCAGCGCTGGACCTCCAAAGGTAAGTATAGGGTGAGGAGGGTGTGGGAGAAGTGGGGTTCACAGAGGGTGGGTGTGGGTTGGGAGAGGGGTGCCGAGGACAACAAGGGACTGTTTTCTTTTTTTCAGGTGTAAACAAAAAAAAATGGACATCACATGCTGTTTTCTTGGGCACACTGGGGTGGGCTCCCAGTGTGCCATACAATGGGGGTGAGGGAGGAGGAACATGCCAACATGGTCGGCTTTGTATGAGCGGCAGCACACTGGGGTGGGCTACCAGAGCACCACACAATGTGAGAGGGTTGGAGACATGCCGACACATGGATTGCACCCCCATGATGTCAGCTTTGTTTGGGGATTGTGTGGTGGTTGCAGGAGCCACCGCCATGTTTATTGAAATGTTTCACTAGGAAAGGCACGTACAGGAGGCATATCATCTCTGCTGCTGCATGATGAGCTTGTCTCTTATTGCAGTGGCACATTTCTTTCAAGTTGGTGTCACTTTACATAATTCTTGCATCACCGCTAGCATGCTGGCTAATTGGGGAATGAGGGACACACCTATTAAAGTGTGCCCTGCATTCACCAACACCGACACAACTCTCACTGTGCTACTACTACCATAAGATGTTGCTTGTGCATGTGCAAGACAACATAAAAATGAGCATATCGAAAAATAGGAATGGACAGTAAAGGAACTGTGCAAATTTTATAAGTAGATTAGTAGTAGCAGATTTTTTTTTTGTTTTGGGCACCCTTAGGCTATGAAAATTATCACATTGCCTACAGTGTGACAAATTTCATTGCCTAAAAATTTGAGGGAACTGTACAAATTTAATTGCCTAACAATAAAGAAAAGATACAATAATTTTGGACCTTGGAATCAGTGGGGTCCGATGTTGAGCTGTTCAAAACAATACAGTACAGCATAGCATATGGGAATGATGAGAGATAAAAATGGGGAGAGGTAGGAGGGAAGGGTACAGAGGGGTAAGAGGGGTGGGAGGTTGACTAGGTGCAAGATGAACAATCATGTGTGGCAATTGTATGATTCTGCCAAATGGTTACAGACTAGTGTTTTAAAAGCATTTATTGATACCAGTGTCACACTTGACGAATTTCCTGATTTGGTGCTGTTCATCAGTAACAGGGCTGCTAAATGTGGTGGTGACTGTAACCACACTGCAGTATTGCAACAACCACACTAATATTTACCTGGGGACAGACTGGAGAGCCAAGTGTGGGTGTGGATGTTAGGTTGAAGGCTGTGAGTGACAGAAACCTCTGTATACTTGTATATCCTATATACCATCCTTGGTGGCACTGAGACAAATTCATAAAGTTTGGTTTTGTCTGCAAGATGTTCCAATGTCTGTATAATATATCCTCAACCTGATTTGCCCTCATGCTATATGTGGTTATGAAATTCATCCTCTGTGTTTGTTGGTTTCCTTCTAGGTTTCTAGGTATGAGAAGATCTTCTCTGTTGGAGCTCCTGGCTCTTACATAAGCACAATTAATATCCCCAGTACTATGGCCATGATGTACCCTAGTTCAGCTGTATGCTTTTAAAATGCTTCCCCAGTGTTGCAGGTGTGGCATACCCAGAGAAACTGACTGGTTGTAATGTTCCTTATGGTGTGGTAGGGGTGGCAAGAGCTCACCAACAAGAGCATGTTCCTCTCCGTTGATTTGCATAACAAATCAGTGTTTACACCTTGTTCTCCATTCTTAATAATTTTGATATTTAGGAAGGAAATAGCCACCTGGCTATGGGCTACTGCAACACTTAAGTTCTGATTTGTGCCCTCCAAGTATGCCATGAATTGGTTTACTTCTTCCACGAATCCCCACCACACCATAAGAATGTTGTCAATAAATCTTCACCAAAGTTCAGTTTTATCCAGATAGGGGTTTTCACTAATGTATCCATACAGTGAAGCTCACCAGGGTGAATCCCCGTTCTGCATCATTCTGCAGCAGAATTAGTGCAGGAAACAATGCAGTATCAATGGGAGTTAATCCCTTTGTCATTCAGGAAATTGTGACACTGAGCTTCATCCTAGTGGGCTTCATTGTATCCCTCTTTCCACAAACTGAAGTATAGACTGGCAAAATTGGGGGTGAAGGTCACCCCCGTTATGTGCCAGTCATCTGCAGAAAGTATTCTCCCCCCAAAAATGGAATGCATTTCATTCCAAAATGAACTGGGAGAAACACAATAGGAATTCAGTAGGTGGATTGGGATTTGGGTGAAAATTGAAATAATGCTCAAGTACTGAAAATCCCTCATTATGTGGCATGTTGGTGTAAAGGGACTCCACATCAAGGGTCACTAACAAGCATGATTTCTTGATGTAGATGTCCCTTAAGATGGGCAATGTTTCCATCAAATCCCTTATATATAATCTCAGACAACCAACAAAAGAGTGGATGTAATAGTCTGCAAATTATGATAGAGGCTCTGTCAGAGAGTTAATGCCTGAGATGATGAGGCAACCTGGCAGAGACTCGAAGCTTTTGTAGGAAGTATATGGTGAACCGCATGGGATGATCAGTAGTGAGGAAAGTACAAGTATCCTTACTGATGACCCTACTGACCAAAGCTTCTGACAGATATTCGTCAGTCTGTTTTATGAAGGCTAACATAAGGTCCTGCAACAAGGGCCTGTAGAACTTTTCATTAGACAGTTGTTTTTTAACCTCAATAATGTACATATTAGTATCTAATACAACAATGCTCCATCCTTTGTCTGCCTGTTTGATTGTGATATCGCTTTTATTCTGCAACTCCTTCAAGACATTAAATTTGGCCGTTGACCTCTTTACAAAAGAAGCCTCCCATTCCTCTTCATTCAGATGCTGGAGATCTCTTTCACAGGCCTGAATAAATACACAAATTGAAGTATTCATCTGAGGCACAAAGGTGGATTTTACTTGAAATGTGTTAACATTCTGATGGACCTGGAGCGAGTCCATCTGCTTTGTGTATGTTAACTGTCCAGAGGAGGGGTAAGATCAATGGTGGAACTTAAGACCTCCGATGGAAAGAGGTTTTGTAAGTTAATGTCCTTATGCTGTGGCTGCTGCAAGAAATCCACAATAGTTGAACTAGTAGAGTGCAATGCCAAAGCCCCAGGGTCCACTGGAAATACAACCAAAGAGACAGTCTCCAGTTAACAAAAAGGGAATCCTCATTGGGAAGCTGTGGCTGTAGCTTAGATGATTCCCTGACTGTGAGACAGGAGTAATAGAGGCTTGTAATGCAGTTGCTGTCCTCCTCTACCCATATTAGAAAAGAAGCACTTTAGGTTTCACAGGCATGCAAACTAATATAAATCGACAGTGGTTTCAAAATAGTTGAGATCATGCATGGGACAAATTTGAGACCTCGATTTGAGATGGATAGTTCTGCAGTACTTAGTTGATGGGAAGAAAGGTTTATTACATTGACCTGTTCTTTCCCGTGCCTTGACACTTTTTGTTCCTCTTGTATCGCTACTGTTGCTTGTATCTGTTGCCACCTCAGCCACCTTCTGCCCCCTTCCTCCTTCTTGTTCTTTTTGTAATGTGATTCTGGAACTCGACCAAGGATGGGGCTCCGGGCTCTCACCTGAACTCAAAGTGTCCTCTAAAACAAATGATGACACACCTTCTGATTTGTTATCTGGTTAAATGTGGCACTTGAGTTCTTAAGAATGGATTTGGGTGGATAATTCATTGTTTACATTTCCAATTGAAGACACAGTTATTCTTATCGTCCCCTGTAGTCCTCAAAACTTTTCTGTGTTTCAGAGCTTTTATTTTTTTGTCTGCTTGTGCAATTGTTTTGCTAAAATTAGATTTAAGTTCAGCAAATTTCGGTGAGTTGGAAATTTCTTTGGAGCACTTCCTCCCTTTCTTTGAGGTCTGTTATGAGTATTTTTCATTGTTTTACAGAATCTCTCAGTATCAAATTGATTAGCCTCAGTAAAGATGCATGGAGCTTGTCTTTCCACATCAAAAATCTCGGTTCAGTTATGACCAAAAGAGAAGTATTTTAAAATCCTTAGTCCCCTTGGTACTCAGACCATTTGTATGTGTTTCTGAAGAGTGACCTGCTGCCACACTAGTTTTCTCAGTTTTAGGGCAGCCCTTGTGTACTGTAGGAAGGCCTCTCTGATGGTAATGGGTCTGTGGTCTGAACTGCTAGCTTCAGATAGTTGGATAATAGAACTGTCAGTGCTTAACACATCAAATCCTGGTCATATCAGCAAGCTATCAGTAATGCTGGTACTTAATTCTGTTCACTGTTTCCTGTAGATGCACAGTTAGATGTCATGCTGTGGGAAAGGTTCCTTTTAAGCTAAGAGGCCAACCTACCAGTGTCCACCTGTGCTTAGCCCAAAAGCAAACCAGACAAGAGGTTAAACAAGGCCATAACAAGGTGATAGTGGTATAATCGGTAATACTTGTACAATGCAACAAGGAAAAAACAGAGCTACTTACCACGTTGAAAGGACTGTTCAAAAGGCTGGATTCTGCTAATCACAAGTCTTTTAATCAAACATGTTAAAACACAGGAAACAACCAAAATCATTTGAACAGTGATGACAGCAAGATGTCTCAACATGTCATGTGCTTGTGCCTTATCAAGAGATGGACGTGCTTGCTGCTGGTACCATTATAAAGTGTGCATTTAAAGTGCCATACATATTTAAATGACTTGAACAAAAAAAAAAACAATGAAAAAGAAACAAGAATGTATATCAATGCTAAAAATACATGTTAAAAACACATTAAGCAAAAACTGATAGTTTGCAACATCCATTTAGACAAAAGTACAATTGTGGCTACTACTTAGAGATTTTGATTAGTTTGTGAAATTGCCACAAAGTTATCCCATACATAGACAAACTAGAGATGCAGCAAATTTTTAATCCGCTGGCTAAGTGGACGTGAAGTGGTCACTTCACGTTGGTGGAGCACAATGCGAAGTGGGCACCACAAAGTGCTCACTTCACGTTCTTATTATTACTTCGCGTTGTCATTATGCCTTAACGTGAAGTAAGGCGAAGTGACAAGTAAATAGGCAGTCCCCACACATCACATAGCTTACAGTACTGTAAGTCACATGCTTTATCCAGGCAGGAAGGAAGTGAGTCAGAGAAGCAGTTTCACTTTCTCCTTTGCAGTTGTAGAGGGAGAAGGCTTTATGGAGAAGAGAGCAGTTTGTGAGTCAGTGTCAGAAAGTGCTTTATTGCTTTTGTGTCTGAACAAAACAGCTTTTTTAAAAGCTACTTCTTTATTTAGTTTTTGTGTTGTGTTTGTGATTTTTTTTGGTAGTGAATTTTTATATATATATAATTTTATAAGTTTTGTTTTGTGTGTGTGTGTGTGACTGTGTGTGTCAGTGTGTGAGAGTGAGTGCGACTGCCGGGTGAAGGCTAGGCGTCGACTCTGGTTGGACTTGTTTATAGTCAGGGTCAAGGACTTGTGTGAGAAGCATGGACCTTGGAGAAGGAGAGTCACTGGCGCATGGGCATGGGCAGAGGAGGGGAGTGCACACATGTGGGGCAGTCATGTGTTGCTGGACCACTCCTGACTCTTGGGTGTGGCTCCCCCCCGTGGAAGCAGCAGCACCAGTGCCACCGGTGGCTGCTGCGCATCCACCTACTCTGCCACTGCCACCACCACCACCACCAGCAGCACCCCCTCTAGCACCTCCACAGCCACAAGAGGTGCCCCAGGAAAACGTAGGTGGTGCTAGCACTGTATCTGGCCTTCCCCCCGCAGCTCCCCAGTGTGGGAGTTTTTTTAACTCTGTGGAAGAGAGACAGCACAGTCATGGTGTGCCATCTGTGCAGTGTGCTGGTGCACCCTGACTCCTGGGGGACACATTTGGGGACTGGTGGCCAGCACACCCACATGTTGAACCACCACAAGATGGAGTGGCAGGCTGCCATGGAAGGGGCCAGGCATCCACCTGCTGGCCCTTCTGTGGCAGTGGCCGAGGGTGCTGCTGGGGTTGAAGTTGTGCCTCGCCGCCACAGCAGGAGGAGGGCCAGTGCAGCAGCTGCTCCACCACCACCACTGCCACCACAGCCATCAGCATCACCATCTCCACCACCACCACTTCCTGGGCTTCCACCTGCAGTGGACCCTGCCACAGTCCCTGCAACAGAGGCCGACATTGCTGTGGTGTGGGCAGCCCTGGAGGAGGATAATGATAGGGTAGATGCTATGCAGCAGCAGATAGATAAAATCCAACAACAGCAGCTGCAAATACTCACAATGCTGCACCTGATGCTGGACCACCACGGCATCCCATGGCCACATTAAGGGATTGTTTTCTGGAGCCCCCCGCCCCACTACTGTGCTGTACTGTTTTTGTGTGTTTTTTTTTTGTTGTTGTTTAAAGGGTACCTAAACAAGCAGTTTTTTAAAACTGCAAATTCCAAAATCTGGCTTTGTATCGAGGTAAAGTAAAGGCTGCTGTTTACATTCATGCTAAAACTGCATTTATGTAAATAACATAAATGCAGTTTCATAGCTTTTGAAGAATGTAAACATCAGCCTTTCACTTTCAAAAAACAGCCTTGGTTTCTCCCTAAGATGTCTGCCAAGTGTGTTAAGTGATGAGTCATGATGACATCATAGGAGCCAGAGCCAGAGATCCACATATATATATCTATAATGCTAACTAGTTCTTCTTTCCCTTTTTGTTTTGATTTGTTGTACCAGAATGATCAACACCATGTATTAACTTGTGGATTATTTTGATCAGTACACATGTTAGGGTATGATTTTGTTCATTTTGTTTACTTTAACTTGCAGAAAATGTTTTGCAATCCAGCTGACTTTTTCTTTGGCAAACTGCATTACAGTGCAACACTTCAAATACCTGATGATCTAGTAGTTATATGATGCACTGAATTTTGTTTTTTGTTAACCAGGAGAGATGCACTAAGCTGAAAGCTTGTTTACAGGTGTGGCCTGGGAGCACAAGAAAGTTGAGTGACTTGCTCAGGGTCACACAGAAAAATACCTGTCTTGTTCAGTTCCAAAGCTCATGCTGTCTTGTTAATCCACAAATAAGGCTTTCGTTTTCCATGTGAAACCCCTGCACCTAGCCTGCCTTCTGTTGCACACCCCACCATCCATACCCTGTCCTTAGTACTGCCTGGGGCCGTATATGAGCTTGTGGTCTCATGAAGAGAATTATCACACCTCAGACTGTAATCTTGTACCTCAGAGAGTTGTGTACACCTATACCAATATGCATCATCAGCTGGCACTGTTAAAAATGCCTCATAAATCACTCTCCAGTCCACATTCTCAGTGTTTGACTTCTGCTACCACAGTAAACAGAGTGGATCACCACCCTTCTGCACAGTGTAGGTAGTATGTACAGTTCCCTGTTGTGTTTTTTCCCTCCTCATTAACCAACAACTAGGTCTTCCTGGAGGGGCAAGCAATAAGCATCATGACCCACCAAAAAAACTGCTTCTCATGCCCTCATAAGGGCTGTACTTACAATGGATAACAATGTTATTAGCAGGAGAGAAATACTAATACCTTGAGTGAATCCACCTGACTTCCAGTGTCAGTCTACTCCTTTACCTGTGATCTGCAGAACTCTGCAAGACAGTTCCCAGCAATTCTTCTCCAGTACTTTTCTGTGCTCTACTCCACAGTGCGAGTTGGCTGGCTACCACCCTTCCAAATCTTACATGAGCTATACACAACTCCTTCAATACTGTCCTGACATACATCAACATTCCCCCACCCGAGGGTAATCTCCCTACACTGAATTCAAGTAACAGTTCAGGTGCAGCCCTGCCACTCTGAGTATTTGTCATCGCTGGCTACTCTCATCCACAGTCAGGAAGTGATCATGATGCTGACAGCCTCACATTTCAGATTTCCCAGTGATCTGCTCAGCGTCCTCCTTCATGTCTTCAACTAACCTGAATATCATTGTATCCTGCTAGAATGGTCTCTTCAGTCCCTGTCTGGCATTCATTCTTCTCACCTGCTCCCCACACCAAAAACTGGTGAGTTCACTACCATTCCGCATCATGAATGTGTTTAGTACAGTCTCCCATCTTATATTTACATAATAATACACATGATCTTCTGGTAAGCTAAGCTGATAGCAGCATGGCACAAGTGGAAACATAGGCTTTCCTACCCATATAAGATCTAAGCCACCTAGGATTAGGCACTATTAAATGACATGCATAATGATGTGCACAACCATCATTTAATAGTGCCTAATCAAAGGTAGCCTAGACCTTTTAAGGATAGGAAAGTCAATCATTCCTTGTTCCCTGCTGCTATGAGCCTGACTTACTGGAAAGATATGTTTATATTTGATATGTCAAAATAAAAGCGGGGACTGTACTACTTACATTCATGATGCGGAAAAGTGATAGAGCTCACCAGTTTTGAATGTGGGAATAATAGTGAAGAATGAATACTAGAGGGGGACTGAGAAGGCCACTATTGCAAGGCACTGCTATATTCAGGGAAGGAGGAAGGCAGAAGGAGAGAAATATGAACAGATTACTGTGAGAAATGAGATGTGGGGCTGCCAGCACCTTGATCACTACCTGACCCCATTGTCCTGACCAACATTCCTCTTCCTGTAAAACCAGTTCATGCAATTGTCCAAGGCTGTGTGTAGATATTAATGTATAAAATGGCTGTCACTACACGTTCAGTCACTTCACTACCAGTCTAGTATTGCTTGTAAAGCACTTTGGGATGCAATGTGTATAAAATACCACTATATAAATGCTGATTCTTCTTCTTCTCATTATTATTTCCCATGGAAAAAGAAGATGAGATAAGCATATATTTGAGTTTCAAGAAAGTATGAACTCTAACATTGGACTGCACAAGAACTTTGCTTCAAAAAAGTGGTGGTTCTAGGGGGTGGTGAAGGGTGTGGCTGCACCCCAACCCCCATTGTAAAGTACTTGCTTGCTGCTGCTGCTGCATTTCACTTTGTTGAAGAAGTCTGATTTATTGATTGTACAAATGTTTACATTCAAACTATGAATTACATTTGCAGGTTCTGTCAAAAAAGTACTAGAAAAGAATAATAGCAGAAAATTTAAAGGTTTAATAAAAATGTTAAAAAGTACATATTAAGCATGCACACCACCCCAGCACCCCATTGTAACACCCTGGATCCACCATAACCACTAGACCACCAGGTTATTCAAAATTTGTACTGCACTGTGGTTTGCCACAGAGAAAGTCAGTTGGATTAAAATGCATTTTCAGCATGTTAAAGTAAACAAAATGAACAGAACCATAGCCTAACATGTGTATTATAAAAAATAATGCACATGTTTTTGACCATTTGGGTGAAACAATTCTATACAAAGAGAAATAAGAACTAGTTAGCATTATAGAGAGCCATATATCTCTCTGACTTTGGCTCTAATGATGTCATCACATAACAGATTTGGTGGCCATTTTAGGAAGCAGGTAAGACAGTTTTTTTGAAATTGGAAGGCAGATTTTACAATTTTCAAATGCTCTGGAACCACATTTAGGTAAATTATGTAAATATAGTTTTAGCATTAATGAATACAGCAGCATTTCCTTTAACCACCTATGGAGTCAGATTTTTGAATAGTTTGATGTCAAAATGTTGTTTAGGTATCCTTTAATAATATACATTTTCCTTTCTGTAGTTACAGTGCCTCAGTAATGTTTACTTTTTGTTTTGGAGTGCTTGTGGACAAGCTGTTGTGAGCAGTGCAAGTATGATGTGCAAAACTGGTAAAATTGCATGTGTGCAGTCAGTGTTGTTTCCTCTCTGTGTGTGTGTGTGTGACATCAGAAATTGTGCAGCGTGTTGCAGACATATATTGCTGTTGCTGACTTGTTGCACGCAATGTTTATGCTATAAAAAATAGCGAGCAGAATACCGTATATTTTATTGTCACCATCATTATCAGTGGACTAAGTGATACGATACTTTTTCAGAGGTGTTGGGCCAGGGTGCACCTTAGTCCCATTATATACTATACTGCACACATAACTTTTAGGAGAGCATGTATTTTTTGTGCTATGATCTTCGCAAAGTCATGTGTGCACTGTGAGTTACTCAGGTGCACAGTGACCTGATACCTCTGAAAAAAATATCATATCACTTAGTCCGCTGGCGCTGATGGTACCAATAAAATATACATCAAGCATTCTTTGTAATCTTTATTCTTGATAATGCAACAAGACTTACCATATATATGTTTGCATGAAGCTGTACAATGTATGCACACACAGGAAAGAACAGTGATGGCACACATGCAGTTTAGCACAACATACTCACACTGCTCAGTCTTCATGCTGTTCGTGAAACACTTAAAATCTGATTCATGAGTCTGACTCCTGACACAAAGTAAACATTACTGAGGCTCTATAACTATTTTGCTTGTGAAATAGACATGAAAGAGATTTGCCAAATTATAGCATTGCACCCTATATATGGGTACCTTACTTCCAAGGGAATCTTTCTTGCTCCACATAGTGCAATACATTTCTGTGAAAACCACCTGTAATTTCATTACAGTGTGTCATGTTACAGAGGAATTCCCATTCATAAAAGCAGACCAAATTCTGCCCCCCTTTCTCAACAATGTTAGGACATGATGCTAGGGAGCGTACATGTCCATGCTCCATTATAGTGAATGTCCGATTGTCCAGCAGCTTTCCGAATGTTTCTTTATGCCATAATGGTCAGTTTGTGGTGAAACATGTGGGCACGTTTCCAGTAAGAAGAGCCTTGTTAGTGGAAACGTTCCCACATTTCACCACAAAGTGAACCTTATAACATAACAAAACATTTGGATAGCTACTGGACATTCACTATAGTGGAGCATGCCTGTTCTGTCCCTGGCATCATGTTCTGCGTTGCTGAAAGTGGGGCAGGAGAATAGTGACTTTTCTGAATAGAATTCCTCCATCACGTGACACTGTAATGAAATTATGGGTGGTTTTCACATGAAATGTATTGCACTATGGAGCAAGAAAGATTCCCTGAAGGAAGGCACCACATATTAGGTTATGTGCATCACCATAATTATGTAATATATGAATTCTAGTTACAGCACAACAATCTGTTGAAAACTCTGACCTATATTTTTTAATGCTATGTTGCAACTTCCTTTACTTACATCCTGACTGGAATGATACGAGAATTTCCAGTAGTTGAGTCTACTGTACTACCTTTTTTCATGTGTGAAATAATGAAAGGAGCATTCCTTTTAAACTGGTGCTGACCAGGTTTTTGTCATTGTTTTCCTCTGCTTTTCTCCATCACATCAGTTAGTTCTTATTTATCACTTCTGTTGTAAATTAACAGTTATGCAGCAGGCAGTGTTTTATGACACCATAGAACAATATTTATTGAAAAGCAGCTGCAAATAAATACAAACCTGGTCAGAACAATATTGAAAGGCGTGCTCATTTTTTCCATACATGAAAAAAGTAGTCAACTAAGTAAAGCAGACAGAAATTGTGAAAAGAAGTGTATCATTCAAGTCACTACTCTGAGGTAACTAGTGGCTGTGGCAATGTAAAGTAGCATAAAAAAGTACAGTTCAAAATTGTCACAACATTCTTGCAATGCTGCTTTGATTGATAATGTCAGTATGACATCATGAGCTCACAATCACACAACACACAAAATGCATCCCCAGAATTAATGGCACACTCAGTCATGCGCGCAGTGGTGGCACAGAGTCCCCAGATTTTTTCTGCATGCCCAAAATGCATCTGCCTTGTGTGCAGAAAATAGACAAGTGGTAACGCAGTGAAATGGGAGTGTTTCAGCACATACAAAGTCCCCCAGAATTAATGGCGCACTCAGTCATGTGCGCAGTGGTGGCACAGAGTCCCCAGATTTTTCTGCATGCCCAAAATGCATCTGCCTTGTGTCCAGAAAATTGACAGGTGGTAACAAAGTGAAATGGGTGCATTTCAGCACATTCAAGGTCCCCCAGAATAAAATGATGACCGTGACCATACTGTTGCTGGTTCAATGTGTTCTGCAAGGCAAGTCAAGCAAATGCAGTGTGATCATTTCAACTGGATGGAAGGGTGCCCTTTGTCTGTACACTAATAGTAGCCTTGGTGAGTTGATATATATAGATATATGTTTGTGTATTTTGTAAGTGAGATGGGAGGTTGACATGGACATGTACTCATGGTATTGTTCTGTATCACAGGTCACAGGAACTGTTGGTGTGCACATTCCAGTGCTCAATGAGAATTTTTTACTTTGAAATTGGAAATGGATAACTCTCAAACACACGAAGGTAAGTATTTTTTTGGGGGGGAGTGGGAATCATATTTGCAGGTTTGTCTGTAATGGTTTCTTATTTTGTTACTTCTTCACAGATTTCATCTGCATCCTTCTGGAGTCCGGTTGTTAATGATGGTCATGGTCATGTAATGAAATGACTTCTGCGTGTTGCATGTGTGCCCAAGCCCGGGGAGAGGGGGTGCCTCATGTTGAACAACTTTTTTGGATAAGGTGACTTTGACAGTGCAACAAAGCATCTGGAAGTTTCCTAAAAAAAGAAATAAATGACTTCTTACAACTTAATTGTAATTTGTCCCTCCCTGGTTCTCAATCTCAAATCAAGTTACATTTCAAACCCACATCTTGTCAAGTTACACAACCTGTGTGCAACGTTTTCAACACTGTCATGGTCAGGGATGCACAGCTGCCAGTTCAGAATACAATGCATGAATGATATCTTACAGAAATAGTTTTGGTGACGTACACATGTCACTTAGTTTATGAATCATTAGTTAGTCGCACTTGCTGCAGTCTTTCCAAAACAATGAAATGGATGAAATAAAATCTTCATACTTACCAGAATAGATTTTACATGGATATTCCATAGGTTTCTCTGTACTGTACAGCTGTAGTACCATTCCCACTGAGTTTTAGTGAAGGAGACTTTGTTTGTTAACCTGTAAAAAAAACAAAATAAGTGTACCGTATCTGTTTGACCATTGCGGCTCTGAAAAGCTACAGAAAACAAAACATACATAGAAACATAGAATTTGATGGCAGATAAGGACCACTTGGACCACCCAGTCTGCCCATTGCCCTACCTAATGGATAACCTGCAGATCCTAGTTAACCTGCAGCCTACTTTTTCCTACCACCATCCCCTAGAATTGCCTTATGACTGTCCCATGCATGCTTGAATTCAACCACTGTTTCTGACACCACAACCTCCTCCGGAAGGCCGTTCCATGCATCCATAACCCTCTCTACAACTAAAGGGAGTGAAACAACATAACAAACATGAGTGCACATACTCACTTTATGGTTCAAATATTAAGAAGTTTTGTGTCTGTGGCTGATGGATGTGGTGGTCCGGACAGACTTATGCTCAGTGGTGGCAGTGGCTAACTTCAGTCCCAGTGGTGGTGGTCCAGGGGGGCAGACAGAATCATGCTCAGTGGTGGCAGTGGCTAACATCAGTCCTGGTGGTGGTGGTCCGGGGGACGGACAGACTCGTGCTCACTGGGGACAGTGGCTAACTTCAGTCCCGGTGGTGATGGTCCATGGGGCGGACAGATTCATGCTCAGTGGAGACAGTGGCTAACATCAGTCCCAGTGTTGGAGGTCCGGGGGGCAGACAAACTCATGCTCAGTGTCAGCAATGGCTAATATCAGTCCAGGTGGTGGTGGTCCAGGGGGCAGACAGACTCAAGCTCAGTGGTGGCAGTGGCTAATATCAGTCCTGCTGGTGATGGTCCGGGGGACAGACAGACTCATGTCCAGTGGTGGCAGTGGCTAACATCAGTCCTGGTAGTGGTGGTCTGGGGACAGACAGACTCATGCTCAATGGTGGCAGTGGCTAACATCAGTCCCAGTAGTGGTGGTCTAGGGGGCAGACAGATTCATGCTCAGTGGTGGCAGTGGCTATCATCAGTCCCAGTGGTGGTGGTCGGGGGGGCGGACAGACGCATGCTCAGTGATGGCAGTGGCTAACATCAGTCCTGGTAGTGGTGGTCCGGGGGACGGACAGACTCATGCTCAGTGGTGGCAGTGGCTAACATCAGTTCTGGTGGCGGTGGTCCGGGGACAGATAGACTCATGCTCAGTGGTGGTGGTAGTGGCTAACATCAGTCCCAATGGTGGTGGTCTGGGGGCAGACAGACTCATGCTCAGTGGTGGCAGTGGCTAACATCAGTCCTGGTGTTGGTGGTCCAAGGGGCAAGCAGACTCATGTTCAGTGGTGGCAGTGGCTAACATCAGTCCTGGTGGTGGGGGTCTGGGGGGGCAGACAGATTCATGCTCAGTGGTGACAGTGGCTAACATCAGTCCCGGTGGTGGTGGTCCTGGGGCAGAAAGACTCATGCTCAGTGGTGGCAGTGGCTAGTATCAGTCCCAGTAATGGTGGTCCAGGAGGAAGACAGACTCATGCTCAGTAGTGGCAGTGGCTAACATCAATCCTGGTGATGGTGGTCTAGGGGGCAGACAGACTCATGCTCAGTGGTGGCAGTGACTAACATCAGTCCCAGTGGTGGTGGTCTGGGGACAGACAGACTCATGCTCAGTGGTGGTAGTGGCTAACAGTCCTGGTGGTGGTGGTCTGGGGGGGCAGACAGACTTATGCTCAGTGGTGGCAGTGGCTAACATCAGTCCCGGTGGTGGTGGTCCAGGAGGCAGACAGACTTATGCTCAGTGGTGGCAGTGGCTAACATCAGTCCTGCTAGTGGTTGTCCGGGGGACGGACAGACTTATGCTCAGTGGTGGCAGTGGCTAACATCAATCCCGGTGGTGGTGGTCCAGGGGGCAGACAGACTCATGCTCAGTGGTGGCAGTGGCTAACATCAGTCCTTGTGGTGGTGTTCTGGGGGGGCAGACAGAGTCATGCTCAGTGGTGGCAGTGGCTAACATCAGTCCCGGTGGTGGTGGTCCTGGGGCAGACAGACTCATGCTCAGTGGTGGCAGTGACTTACATCAGTCCCAGTGGTGGTGGTCCGGGGGCAGACAGACTCATGCTCAGTGGTGGCAGTGGCTAACATCAGTCCCGGTGGTGGTGGTCCAGGAGGCAGACAAACTCATGCTCTGTGGTGGCAGTGGCTAACATCAATCCCGGTGGTGGTGGTGGTCCAAGGGGCAGACAGACTCATTCTCAGTGGAGGCAGTGGCTAACATCAGTCCTGGTGGTGGTGGTCCGGGGTGGCACACCACCTTTTAACAACTTCAGTTAAAACCTGCCAACATTAACCACATCATCATCCTCATAAAGAAAACTTCCCTCACAGTCATCTGTGTCTGAAGTCTGACCACCTGGAAATTCTTTCTCTATTGTGTCGTCATCTACGTCAGTGGTGGGCCATTTCAGGCAGCCGCTGCCAGTGCCACCAGGATGGTCCATTTCTACATCATCAAAACCCCCATGACTTGGCCGGGGTATGAATACCGAGGTTGCAGTCTGTGCTGGTATGTGCCTCTCATTCATTTTATTGAATGTTATCAAACTAATATTTGCAGGAGACCAGTTTGTCAGACAATCCCTGACTATTGCAACTGCTGAACTGAATACCCTCTCAACACTTACACTGGAGTGTGGGAATGTGAGGTACTTCAGTGCCACTGCAGTCAGCTCTGGCCATTCACTGACCTTTCCACTCCAGTACCAAAGAAGATCTTCAGTTATTGTCAGATGCCTGTTTTCAGACACATATGACTCAACCATTCACTGAGCTGCACTAAGTCCAGTTGCTGATGCATCATCCTGTTCTCCCGAATCATTTATTTCACAAATACCCACTTGGGACAAAGCCTCCCAAAGCAGGTTGATGCCAGCCACTTTGGATGACTGACCACCTGGAACTGCTGTCCCCTTCCTCTTGCAAGATATGCATGATAGTTCTACAGGTACATCTTCAGCCGGATTATGCTGCTGTGGTTTTTTGACCTTGGCACGTGACTTCTGTGCCCCATGAACCATGCACACCAGTTGACCACTGATATTCTTTACTTGTTCAGGCCCTCCCGCCAGTACTGATGCTATTCCACATTTGTATCGTGGGTCCAGCATTGTTGCTATGGAAAAGTTGTCACTATGCTGAATGCTCATAACGTGACGATTCTGGTTGAATATTGTCAGCATGTGTTGCAGCAACATACTGCTACCACCATCTCCAGCAACATCAAGGCCATGCTGTAAATTCACCAATGTCTACCTCAGCACCTGCAGCAGTGGAATTGCTTGGTTAATTGAGGCAGACTCGCCACTCACTGCCTGTGTGGCATGTTCAAAAGGCAGCAAAATTGTTATTACAGAGTCCATGAGGTGCCACTGTTCAATCGTCATAGACATGGAGGGCCCAGATCTGTTACAGCTATTGTGCATCACAAGATAGTCTGAGATGGCTTTGTATTGTTCAGACAACCTCTCTGCTATGTGTAATCCCCCTACAAATCGGGGTTCCCAAAAAGTCTTCCAAGAGCTTGCCTAATTGCTCACAGCCTGATTGGTGTTTGGCATTAAAGCCGCTTAAATGTTGGTGCCAGTGAGAGGTTTTTAAAGCCTCCGTGTACTGTCTCTTTAAGGGCTGCCTGCTTGCAGTCATAATTAGTTTAAATGGTGGGTCTGTGTGTTTCTATGTCCGAGTTTTGCCTGGGCTGCTGTCTAATTGCTCCATTTCTGCCATCGCTAAATGTGCAGCGTGAGCCCTGTTGAAAGATGTATATAATTGCTGGTAAATCATTTAGAGCAGTGACGAAAATGTAGTTTGTTCTAACCTGCCTTTCTTGCAGCAAGGACTGTTCAGTGTAGCTCCACCATTTTGGTCCCGGACTGCCGAATGGGACCAATCGGTACTTGGGACTCTCAAATGGAGCCTTCTGAAATGGGGCTGTGTGAAGTGAGACTCTGGGAATTGTAGTTTTTGGACTGTTGGTGCCTTTTTGCACCTATAGAGGGAGCTTGTTGTGACTGACACCTGAACCGACCAACTGAACCCTTTGAATCTGAGTGAAAGCCCCTGGGCTGTCTGCTGAAAAGCCAGATCTGAGTGGGAAGCTGAGAGAGAAGCAGCTCATGATAGCCGAGCAGTAGACTGCGTAGTTCGAGCTGGAGAATTGTGGAAAGGCCTGAGCTGAGGTCTGCAAGCCTGCTTGTCACCAGGAGAAGAGATTGAGAGAGAAATATAGAGAATTGCTCCAGACTAAATCCGATTTGTGTGCTCTGAAGCAAGTTGCTGAACTTAGACCAGGCTTATCCTGTAGAAGACCAAAGATTTTGCTGAATGCGATCGGCCTGTCAGGAACCCCAGCTATTTCTGAGCTCCTGGTGTGTGCAGAGACATTGCGATCATGACTAGGAGCATCTTGCCTGGTACAGTAATAGTTTCCTGGTATATAAATGTGCTGCGTACTGAATGGGGATCACAACTTAATTCCACTCTTCTGTGACTTGTGTGCAGATTGCTGGAAGTTGCATTCAGCATGAATGAACTGCCTTGCTGTTGTGTCTATGCAGCTGGGTCTTGCCACGAGGGCCTTGCCAGACCACCCTGCTGCACAGAGAAGAGCCATCAACCAGAGATCTGCCCAGGGACCAGCCCTCACTCCTAGCCTGAACGGGAACGACGCCTCGCTGCGCTGTATGGGTCATGCTTTCCCCAGGCCATCCAGACTACTTGTCAGAGGTCTCCATTTCATCCATTCTGTGTTCAGTCTTGGGAACTGTGAGTAAATATCTGGGTAGCAACCTGAAACTTCTGATAAATCAAAGTGTGTCACCTGATTCTTCTGTTATTTCATTTTCTTCACGAACTGAGCCATCTGGCTCTGGATTACAAATTGTTTGTGTGCATATTGTTTTTCCATCACAGGGCCCCACCCAGCTGCAACACCTGCCTATCCCAAGCAATGATCCTGGCTAGGCCATCTGCCTTTTACCTGGGTACCCAGTGTGTGTGTGACAGTGTGGTGGAATTCTGTACTGCATGCATAACCGTGTGATTATTATAGAGAATAAGCTAATTAACCCGATTGCCCCTACCCTTGTTAAAACCTCCCTGAACAAATCAGATCTTACTGTTTCTGCATTTAAACTGACTGTGGTTTCCGTTTGTATTGGGGGTACTGTACTGTTGTCATTTGGGCTGCCTAACCTTATTTTACAGGGGGTCCTCAGGGTCGAACTGGAGAAATTGACCCTGGTGGTAAGTGTCAATTGTGAAGGTACTCATTGTGTATTGTGTGGGCCACTAGTGGGAACTGAGGAGGGTCACAGTGTCCCAGAGGGCTGTGCTCAAGCTAGTTTGACCACTACCAACCCTGATCTCCATGTGGAGGCACCCATCACCGAACCTAGGCCCCTTAACCTGCTACTAGCCAAGCAGGCAGGGGTAGTAGCCCTTGGAATAGCACCACCTAGGGCTTACACATGTATAAAGTGGAGTTCCATCGAGTGACAACTTCCAGTTTCAAGCGGAGTTGAGGCAGGCTGTTTTGTATCTGCAACTGCCGCAGTTGGTCACGGGCCTTTCCAGATCATGAAAAGTGAGAGCAGATATGTCATGCAACGGTCAGCATTTCCTTTACATCAGGGTGCTGCAGAAACTCCTGCACCACAAGATTTAAACAATGGGCCATGCATGGAACATGAAAAAAACACCATTCGTGATGCATTTCACCACATTTGACCCATTGTCACTTGCTATGAACCCAGCCCTCAGGGACAGAGGGTTTAGCCATTTGTCAATGTCAGTCAGTACCATGTCCAACATGTTCTCACCAGTGTGTGAACAGGTCACATTGCGCATAGTAATTGTTGCATGCTGTTGAATTCCTGGAAGATTGCAACTGCGACAATCCACCTTACTGCACTGATTATTCACACTACCAACATCACAAACAACCCCTGTCACTTGCGCCCAGTGTGCAGTTATACACAAATATGAACTCCCTGCTGTTTTGCCACTTGTCGACATAGCCATACTTACATGGATGAATGGAGAGGAGGAATGTTGAAGGGCATGTCTTACTGAGTCGGACACAGTGCGGAACAACTCGGGGACAGCACGGGTAGAAAAGTATGTTCTGGATGGGACTTTCCATTTTGGACAGGCATGTGCAGCAAACCACTGGAACCCAGAATTCTCCACAAAGGAGAAGGCCAAAAGATCAATTGCCAGCATTTCCGCTACAGCAGCATTAAGTTCAAGTGACACTGTATGATTGGGGGGGTACTTCAGCTTATGCGTAAAAACACTCTGTAACGTGGGCTGACTTAAAAATTTTACACGGGGTGTGATCACAAATGGTTGTGCTCTGTGATGAATGGCATTGGCAGGGGGTGGAGTGTGGACGTTTGATGAAGACAGTTGCATAGGTGATGATGACAAACCCAGAAATGCAGTTATTTTGCCAGATTTGCCAACCAAGGTTGATGTACCACTTGCACTAGACATACTGCATTCACCACCACCACCACCACCACCAAAACTGCTTCTCTCACCACCACTGGACAACATTTCAAAGTCATTATGCTCCTCCACCTCATCATGCCTGTAATCCTCTGCTCTTATTACCTCACTACTGCACACGTTTAATTTACTACTGGACTTAACAGTCATGGAAGGGCATAACATGCTCGCTATGGTTGCTGGTGACGAGGGTGAATGCCCCACTTTGGTATTAGCTGCCGGCTTGTGCTGGGTCCACAGTGCCATGTGCCTATTCTTAAGATGCATATGCTGTCCTCCTGTGCCCAGATGGCTCCCCTTTTTACCTCGACTCACACTGCACATGGCAAACCTGGCAGATTGCAACTGACTCATCATTTGCATCTTGAACAAAAAAATCCCAAACAAGGGATTGCGATGCTCTGCTTTTAACATGTACATGATGTTGCTTATTTAAGTCCGTTATTTTAAGCACTGAAGTGGGGGGGCATGTGATGTTTTGGGCACTGCACACCTGGACAGCAACTGACCACCACGACTACCTGTCATTATTACTGGGTCATCATCATCAACTAAAACTGGTAAATCACAAGGTTTTATGGGGGGGGGTGGATTCCAGCAAACAGACTCAGACACAGCCACTTTGAATTTCTTTTTCCCCGGTTCCCAACTGGGGTCAATTACATCATCATCATATTCATCACTGTCACACACATCCACATGTTCTGCTTGGATGCTAGCATGTGGACTGCATGTTGCAACAACAGTAACATCATCGTCCTCATCATCATCTACACCACCATCACCTGATGTTTTTTCACCACACTGTGAATCACTGCATGGAAAATGCGTGACATTAACCACCACGGTGGACAGAATATCACATTGTATGCAATCGTTGACATGATTATCAGAATCCTCAGGTTCAGTTGCTGGGATGTTACTGGGAAATATGACATCATCTATGCTGCCACTCACATTGCTTCACACTCAATATTTTTGGATACGGTACACTGGTCAGAATTCGAACTTGATGCACCAACACTAATACTACCACCACCACTAACTCCAGTAACACTAACACCACCAGCTGGGAAAACATCATCTCCTCTGACTATAAGTGAAGCTACTGATTCAGCTGTAAAAAAACATTGCAGGAGAAATATCTTTCCTCACATCAGCAATGCACTTCTGTGTCTGCATACTACCATGCCCAAAGACTATCTTACTGCCAGCATTGCCATGGCGAGAACCACCTTTGCTTGCACGTCTCTTTGCGGGCATTTCGGAGGATCAACAACAATATTATAACCAAATTTAGATTTTGGTACATTCACTCTCTGATTGGGGAGACGCCAGATGTGAAACCAAAAAAACAGCTGTAGTTTTAGCAACAGATAGAGACTGCTAAGCAATGAAAACAACTTCAGTAACCAGTGGTGCTGATGAGGTCACAAAAGCAATCCAATCTGGTAAAAAATTCCTTTTGCCAGTGGGGTTGGGGGGGGCACTGACTGCAGTGCAGATTTTTATGGCAGTACAAGCAGCAAAACAAAGAACAGATACCACGATCGCAGTACAAAATCAGGCAGCTGCAGTGGCTAGCAGGTTCACACTGCTGCGCCTGCAATTACACTAGTCTGTGGCACAATAAGAGGTGTATTATTTGAGATCATACAACACCGCACACACACTCACACACAGAACAGTTTCTCTACAATGGTGAACGAGTAATGCATACCAAATTGAAAAGGTCAGTAATATGCCACGTATTGTAATTTAAACAACCCGAAATTATGAACTGCTGCACCAGATCCACACAACACACAACCAGCAAGAAAATTTCAAAAATTACTGACAATATTACTGTGTGTACATTAACACAGTCAGTTATATAACAAAAATATAACCAAAAAACAAAGAAATCACTATTTCTCCAACTTAACTCTACCTACACCACAGATACACCCTGCCCCCAAAGCACACTTTCACTGTCTTTCACTACACACTCAATGTTGTACATTAACATTCAAAATCCACACAAAAACAAAAATGCTAGATGATATGAACACAGGAGAGTTTCCTGAAATCGATGAACTAAAAGTGGAGTCCCCCCAAAAAAGCAAAAATGCTTTTTTAACAGCTTTTAAAAGGTTTTAATCACAGACAGCTCTCAGAACACACTGTCTCCTATTGCTTTCTACACACACTACCCTGAACTGAGGCTGTGCAGATCAATATAGAGCCCATGTGACCTGAAATGCAATGTATCACTGCAAAGTTCACTTTCAGAGCTCAAAAACAAGGCGAAGTGAGGTGATTCCAATGCACTTCGCTTAAGATTTAAGTGGAGTAGTGGTCTGGGAAGGCGGAGAAACGTGAAGTCAGTGTTTTCAATGTACTTCGCGTTACCCATTATAACGCAAATTACTCCGATTCATGTTGCGGAGCACTCTGCGAATCCACCTTTGCTCTGCAAATCACTTCTCGGAGTGGATTGAGCACACTTCACCCGCCACTAAGCCTAACTGATTCTGATAGCATTAGAACATTCTTGGGGAAGGGATTTGTTAAATAATTGTCTCTGAGTAGTGCTGGGAGACTGTGATGTTGCAGTCCAATGTAAGAAATAGCTTTTCTCTAATTTTGCATGTATATGTTATGTGGTCCCAGACACCAAGGATGGAGTCTGAAACAACAAGGCAGTATTGTTAGTAAATGCAGCTATAGCTTATAAAAATTACAAAATACACAGTTTCTGAAACATAATCACATGAAAGTACCCCAGGGTACTGAAGGAGCTGGCAGAGGTCTTTGCAGGACCTTTGGCAGACCTATTTAATGCCTCACTATATTCGGGGTGTGTACCTCAGGACTGGAGGATGGCTCATGTGGTGCCCCTCCACAAGAGTGGCCCCAAGGATGAACCGGGAAACTACAGACCAGTGAGCCTCACATCCATCGGTGGGTAAGCTAATGGAGACTATCCTGAAGGAGAGGCTGGTGGCCCTCCTAGAGGCCAAAGGACTACAGGACAGCAGACAGCATGGCTTCATACATGGCAGATCCTGCCAAACCAACCTGGTCGAGTTCTATGACTGGATAACTAGGCAACTGGACAGGGGCCATGCAGTGGTGTCCTGTATCTGGACTTCAGTAAGGCATTCGACTCAGTGTCACATGGAAGGCTGGGAAGGAAGTTAGTAGGCACAAGGGCGGGTACAAAGCTGGTGAGATGGGTAGGAAACTGGCTACTGGGAAGGCAACAGAGGGTGGTGGTGGGTGGGGAACTCTCACACCCAAGGGCAGTGATGAGCGGTGTTCCTCAGGGCTCAGTGTTGGGACCAGTGTTGTTTGGGATATTCATTGCAGACATATCATGGGACATCAACAGCAAGATCAGTCTGTTTGCTGATAATACCAAGGTAGGCGTGGTGGTGGATGACCTAGGGGGGATGGCAGGGGTTGCAGGATGATCTGGCAAAGCTTGAAACCTGGTCAGACACCTGGCAACTGGGCTTTAATGCCAAAAGTGCAAGGTGCTGCATTTTGGGATGAAGAACCAAGGAGGAGTTACCAGCTAGGGGAGTGCAGCTAGCCCAGACAGAGGAGGAGAAGGATCTGGGTGTGCTCATTACAGGGTCAATGAACAACTCAGCACAATGTAGGAAGGCAGCTGCAAAGGCCAACAAAATGCTGGGTTGTATTGCAAGGGGTATATCCTTGAGGAGGGAGGAGGTGAGTCTGCCACTGTATAGGTCATTAGTTAGACCACACCTGGAGTACTGCGTGCAGTACTGGCGCCCGTATCTGAAGAGGGACATTAAGTTACTGGAGGGGGTGCAGTGCAGAGCGACAAAGATAATCAAGGGGCTGGGAGACTTATCATACGAGAGGAGGTTGAAGGAGTTGAACATGTACTCACTGGAATAGAGGAGAGACAGGTGACATGATTGAAACCTTTAAATACATGAAAGGAATAAACAAGATGGGTACAGAGGGGCTGTTCAAAGTAAGGGAAGGGAGGGCCACCAGGGGCCATGATATGAGACTGGAGCGAGAAAGGTTCAGGAGGGAGATGAGGAGATACTTTTTTACAAAGAGGGTGGTGGCTGGGTGGAATGTGTTACCTGCTGAAGTGGTATGCAGTAGAACAGTGGACTGCTTTAAATGAGGATGGGACAGGACAAGGGGGAGGGTTAATGAAGGGGAAGGGTGGAAGGGAGGGGCAGCTGCAGAATAAGGGGTGCTAGCTGCACATTCGAGCAGACTTGATAGACCTCTAGGCCTTTATCTGCTGGCAAATTTCGTATGTTCGTATGTTCGTAAAGAAGTTATTTTAATTTGATCTTTCAGCCCAGGGAAACTATCGGCATCAGTTTTAAAATACAGTATGGTTTCCACTTGGCAAGTAGAGCTTCCTGATCCCCTCCGCTGCGTCCCAGTTTCAGTTTTTACACCCAAAACAAATGTCCGATCATGTGTGCCAGACTAGGCATTTGAGCAGTGTGTGACAAGGGCTGACTCAGTGTTACTGTTTTGAATTGCTTGCATACATTCCTTAATCTGTTCCTTAAACTTGTTTGATCTGGCCAACGTAATAAACACTGCAGCTGCAGTTTGCCAGGTACACAACCCATGTTTTGTTGCAGTTGATGAATTTCCTGATTTGGTGCTATTCATCAGTGAGAGGGTTGATAATTGTGGTGGTGACTGTAATCACACTGCAGTATTTGCAGTGACCACACCGGTGTGTACTTGGAGGCAGACTGGGAGCCAAGTGTGCGTGCAGGTGTGTGTCACACCTGGAAACAAGCTTCAGCTCAGTGTGCCTTTCCTGGTTACCAAATGTTTAAATAAAGGTGTTTGTTGAAGGTTGTGAGAGACAAAATCCCTTGTATACTTGGGTATCCATCCTGTATACCATCCTTGGTGGGACTAAGATAAATTCAGAAAGACTGGGTTCTGTCTGCATGATGTTCCAATGTCTGCGTAATAGTCACAACCCGGTTTGCCTGGGTGCTACAGTATTTGTGGTTACAAAGTTCATACTCTGTGTCTGTTGGTTTCCCTTTCTGTTTCTAGGTGTGAGAAGGTCTTCTCTGTTTGAGCTCTTAACTTGGACTTAAACAGAATTAATATCCCCTGTACCATAGTCACAATTTTTAAATCTGCCCCCTATTTCGACTGCATGCTTTTCAATTACTTCTTCAGTGTTGTAAGTGTAGTGTACCTTGAGGAAGTGACTGGATGGATCATGGTAGTGCCTGATAGGGTTATTGGGGACAAATGGAAAAAAAATCTGTATGGAAAAAACTATACAATCAAATGTAGATAATTTAGCAGGTTTCTAGAAGAGTTGGTATATCAGTTCACTGCTGTCTTCCTAATCCTAACCTCAGATGAAGAAGAAGAAGAAGGAGAAGACAATGAAGAAGGAGAAGAAAAGAAGAAAAAGAATAATTTTACATTTATATAGATCTTTTCATACACAATGTATCCCAAAGTTCTGTGCATGAAATTAGACACTGGTAGTGAAGTGATCGTAAATGTGTGGCAGCAGCCAGTTTCCACATCAACACCCACACATAGCCATGGACAATTGTGAGGACCAGTTCTATGAGAAAATGAATGCTAGCCAGGACGCTGGGGAAAATCCCCTGCTCTTGCAAAAAGTGCCTTGAGTTCCAGGACAGCACCAGAGATGAACTGAAGGCACAATGGTTTAATATCTCATTCAAAGGATGGCAGACCTCAACATTACAACATTCCCCTAATTCTGAACTCCGGTGCCTGCATTTATGATATGAGTCAAAGTCCTATGTAAAAGTTTACCTTGAATCATATTCTTTTATGTATTGGAGGTTGCTAAGGCAGTATCTTTCACTTAAAGGGACTGTTTCATAAATGTTTCCTTTTTTCAGTTATTATGGATATTTCCATCACAATGAGTGAAGTTACAGTTCCTTGAACTGGCTATGATTTTTTTCTGACAATATTTATGGACAGTGTCCAAAACGATACTGCAATGGGCTTAGACCCCGGAGTCAGTTGAATAACCAATTATGACTGACTTACAATACATTATGACTGATTTTTTCAACTAGTTTAAAATTTATGACTCTGACTCACTTAAGAAAATCCAACCAATTTTTTCAACTTCTGCCATTGTGGAATTTTATTTATGTATTAGCAAGTTGTACTTTTTTGAGTGCAATTAGTGGAAAAACTTTGCAGCACATTCGTTTATGTAGTACATGCAGGCACGCACCCGAACCACGCTGACCAGGACATCACTGGGTAAAGGAGTCAATGACGTACGAACAACGGGGCCATCGGATCCCTTCTCAAGTGCCAAGGCACCATAATATACACATATACAGAGATGAATTGTCAGACGAGTGTCAGATTCAGCATTCGGTGAGGAATCATGAAACATCAAAAATTCACATCATGAACCTCTCCCACAGTGCCACCACAGAAACAAGTCACCACACTGTATGACTACAATGACTGCATTCCCATGCTGGTCTTCAAGATTGCCACTGATCAGAAGAGAGGAAGGCAGAAGCTGCCAGCCCGCCAAGGAGGTTTCCCAGCAAACCAAACCCCTGAAACCGTAGGTGAGTTAGCATAGCAAGGCACATTCATACAAACGCATTTCACTCACTACGCTGTCCAACACAAGATATTAGTATAGTCTGCTGCTCAATGTAAAATGCAGCACTTGCATGCACCAAAAAACTTGCTATCTCCCCCCTAACAAAAAAAAAAAGTGTGCAGCAGGGACTCAGGTTGAGGCCGGGGCAGACTGGCAGTGGGCAATCATTCAGCCCTGAAAAAAAAACCAAAAACTTTGTATCTGTGTTCCTCACTGATGCAGCCTCCTCAGTTATCAGAATTCAATAAATGAATAAAGTAAATTTTTGTACACATTTCTTTACACAGCTGGTTTTCTTCGACATGATCTGCCCCACCCACATGACATGATGAGATCTAGGCTGTCTGAGTCATAATGGATTTTGCATTGCAAACACACAAAGCAAAGATGAACCCCTACCCAACCCTGCTGCAGTTGTACTATTTTTTTTCTGTGCTTCTCTCTCTTTATCTTACCCCCCCGTCAGAAGAGCAGAGACTTCACTCAGAATATTGTGTAACTGTTTTCCTCTAATTCAGAAGTGAATCATTTGGAGAAAGTTAACAGAGAGGATTATGTACCTCAGGGTTAACTGGGCCCCCCAAAAAGCTCATGGCCACCCTTAATGCTAAGTCTTTTTTTTAGATAAATAAGAGCAGCAGCCTGTGCTGGTAATATCTAGTGCATTACTGAAGAGTTCAGGCTGAACTTTTGTTTGTAAGAGTTATGTTAGTCACAGCAGTGTCACTCACTCCTCCGCGATGACTGATTAGAAAGTCTAACTCCATTAGTTAACCGAGTCTTGAGGTAGTGGCCTAATGGCCTTAAATGAGTTCAAAGTTCCAAACAAAAAACATTTTAAGAATTTAACACAGTCTATTGTTTCTAGTACTTTCTTTTCAAAACTATTGTGTGGTCTGCCACTGTGAGGAAATGGTTCTTCAGACTGGGAGCCGAGTATATCCTTTACTACTCCCTGCCACACTCTGTTATTATTAAACAGGGTTCCCAAGAATTTTAACACACCTGAAGCCACTGAGGCATTTGTGGACTCATTGGTCCTCCAATAAATATTGAATACCACCTACCTACCTTCCAAGTTCCACCATCTCATCTTATCTCACAGACCTTTCTGCTCTGAATAACAGATGTTACTGGCAGATAAGGACGATCTGGCCCACCCAGTTCACCCTACTAAGGTGCAACTTATCCTCTCATTAATCTATAGTACTCTCCCCATATTGTGTGGTAATGTAAGGATTCCCCTATATCTGTCCCATGTCTCCTTAAAACCCTCAACTCTTCTAACCTCCACAATGTAGGCATGGAGCCCATTCCAAGCTCTGCCAATGATAGACACGGGAGTACTGCCCCAGGAGTCCATGCCAGAACTGGAGAGCCCACAGAACCAGGCCAGCTGCCACAACTATGCCACCAATGGAAGATGAATGGATCCCCATACCCCACCACAAAGCCTAATAAATTAATTTGCTGCAGTTCATTAGGCTATAGCGTTTTGCAATTCATACTGTTTCCAATGATCTTCAGACTAGGGGGATACATTTGGAAGAAGAAATTTGTAGTCTCTATGCATATTGTGTGTATGGGCTCATTCTATAGAAGTATATATAATCCTCAGTGTGCCCATGAAGACTAAATACCTATAAAAGAAGTTATTTGACATACTGGTTGATGCTGTCATAAAATCAGGTAATAAACAACCAGAAACAAATGTTGCTACAGAGGGATTCAACGTTCATAAACAAAGAAAAAAGATATATATATTTTTTAAAACTATGGATTAAGCAACAGGGCATATCATTCCACTTTTTTACTTGTAGTTATGTGATTCTAAACTGACTTCTAGTACAGCCCAGCCCCGGCCAGACTAAGCTGTCAAAAAAAGACACAACAACAACATGAAAACTGACTGATTTAAAAAAAAAATAAGTTTCTTATCTGCCAAACAGTACTGTCTGTTACTTTACAATTTTATTCTGGTGAATGACTGTTCTCTGACAACTGACTCCATGACTGTTAGAAAGTATGAAGAAGTTAACAACATTTCAAAAAAATACAAATTCACACTTACCAGTCCATCAGCTGCTAGTCTCTCACGTAAAAATGGCAGCTGAGCTCACCTCAGACTTCACTGAGCTCCCTCTCCCCGCTTGTCCATGACCATCCTCTCTAGTCTCCGTTGTCAGACTCTGTCCCTCCCTCCCTCCCCTCCTTGACATTTTCTGTCATCTTCTCAGTCAGGCAGTCCACAGCCCACAGTGTGTGCCCACCTGTTGCTGGCTGCCTTGCAGTTGTTTTGTTACTGCTCTGTCCTAGCCTATGGCCCATCTGGCCTGAGTGCTGCTGCCTGGCTGCACAGTGGTCGACGACTAAACCCCCCCCCCGTGTCCTCCACTCCTTTCGGGTTCAATCGAGAGAGAGAGAGAGAGATGATGTCGCTCTCTCTGGACCTCCTGACCACAGTACTCTGCAGTCTGCACTTTAGTCTCTCCTTTGGGTGGCCATCACCCCACCAGTGACTTGAGTTTGAGACTCTGTCCCCTCCTGAGCAGGTCGGGCCCACAGCCACTTAGTCTTTCCCTATCTTTGAATTGGCTCTGGCTCTCCCCGACAACCATCCTCACCTTCTGCTGTCACTGCGTGCTGGCCCTTCCTACACTAGTGCAGACTGGACCAAACAATTAAAAAAAATTACATTTTTTTCACTCTCGAGCTGGAGCATAGCACTCCTCGATTTTCTTCACTTGTGCTGCTGCCCAACTGGCTGTCTCGCCACTTTGTGCAGCTCACACAACTCCTGGTTCCACTCTCTCTCTCTCTTTACTGATTGGAGGAGCATTGGCACCGAGGAGCTGGGGGGTCATTTGGTTGGCTCAGGCTAAAGAGATTAAGAGAAACATTGCACCCTCACAAAGCAAAAAAAAAAAAGATGAGTTTGGGTAGGGAGGCTATGTCTGTATGTCAGTCAGGCTACTAAATAAGCCACACGGAATCATCAACTTTAAGCAAATTCAACTCCACTCAATTACGGCTTCAATTCAGGGCAATTGCAACTAATTGCAACTGCAGTGAATTGCAGCCCATGATTCCGACAGCTGACGGTGGCTCCAGGGTCTAAATGGGCTTATCCTGAACATTGCTGTTATCTATATTCAACATTTTGCCAGACCCCCCCCTTCCCCATTTGTGGTACCAAAGGATGAGGAATCTGTTATACTAAAGTGACATTGCTGTTCACACATTCTATACTTGGAACCTTGAAGTTTTGAATGCTTTCTGTATTTCTGAAACTGAATAAAAATATATTTTATAGAAAGAACCCACCACCTTCTAGCCCAGAGTCAGATATGTTATCAATTGAGCCATGCTGACTCGAAAGAGATAATGAGATCTTAGGGAGATGGTGATTTACCTCCCATTCCCAGTAGTAGTATGCTGGGCTTCTTGGGCCAAATTTTCAGCAGTGGAAACATTGCACGCATGCTGAAAAAAGTTACGCAAGGGAGGGTTTTCTTGCACAACCGCAATTTTTTTCACATGGGCTCCACTGTCAAAAAGGTTGCCTTTTTGCAACCTTTTCCACATTATAAAGCAAATTGCAAATTTTTTTCTACAGCTGTGGGAAAATGCTGTGTCTGGGATTATCAGGTGTAACATTTTTTTGTGAAGCTGTGGGAAAAAAAAGAAAAACATTGCTTGTGCACAAAAAATGCTGAAAATAGCATTTTCACAGGTGTGGGACTTTTCTCTGCACCATGGCACAGGGAATTAGTCTTTGGGCCATGTCAAGCCCATTGAAAATCTGGCCCCTGCACTTTTCATAATCACTTTGCTCTGGTTACGTAATTGCTTGCATAATTGTTCATCAGGGGCCCCATAGTGGAAAATGGACAAAACCAGAGTGCAAAGGTTTGCACTGTGCTTGCCCTTGCCCATGACCCCAAGGATGTTATATTCAGTTTGACAGCACACCAGCACTATTCAACTGAATATAGGGGTATGTCAACATAACACTCATTTGAGTAGCGCTGCCCTGACATGGATCTGGTTTGTGCATGGAACAGCACCCGCAGACCTGATAGTGCTGGGAGCCCCCGTTGCGAAATTCAGCTGGCACCATGCAAATGAGCCTATTAGGCATGCAAGGTGCTAAGACACCATATGCATGCCCATTATGGGCTGATTTACATAGAAAACAGTGGCAGGTTAGCTCACCTTCTGTGACTGGCACCCCCACCCTGATCACTCATCACCACAACAGTGCAAAGAGTCCCTGGTGTCTAATGGCCCCCGATCCTCCAATCTCCATTCCCACATAATTTAAGGGAGGCAGTATAGTGTTGTGATTTAGGGCACTAAGCTGCAAACCTGGAGACCTGGGTTTGAATCCCACAACCCCCAGTTGAGGGAGGCAGTATAATGCAGTGGTCTAAAGCTCTGAGCAGCAAATCTGGTAACATCCAGCAGACCAGACCTGGGTTTGAATCCCACAGCTTCCACCTGCATACTGTGTGACCCTGAGCAAGTCATTTAACCTCCTTGTGCTCCCAGGTCGCTCCTGTAAAAAAGCTTTCAGCTTAGTGTGCTATACCTGGTTAAACAACTAAATAAAAAAAAAAAAACATAATAGTCTATGTACTGTGTTTATTTTTTTTTAATCACAATGTTATTTTTCCACTCCTCTGCAGACCAAGCATGGGCTATAACCCCCCCAGAGGCCATCATGGGTCCTGCTGGGTCCCAGTATTTTCCTCCATTTTTCTCCCCTGTCCCTGCACCCATGCAATGGGCGCAGCAGCTGTCTCCACCTCTGCAGAGGCAACCAAGCACACCTGGGCACAGGTCGAACCCCTTTTGTGCTGACACACACAGCACACAAACCCCCCCACCATGAGGAAGGAGATTAGTCCTCCAGATGCTCAATCCTTACCTCCCCGGCCAACCCACAAATGACCAGTCTGTTCCCAAACCCAGGTCACCAGTGCGGCAAGAGGTGTGGCATCCAGCGCCTCAGCCCTCAGCGCCACCGGGCCAGCATGTACTGTGTTTATTAACTTATTAATCAATCTATTAGACATGATGAGCTGCATGGTAACTGGTATGAATCTATCATGGGATCTCATTGAAAGTGAGCTTTGCTCAACTGAGTTAATTTTCTTTCATTGATTATGAATAAAAGTATAATACTACTACTGCTACTACTACTGCTACTACTACTACTACTGCTACTACTACTACTGCTACTACTGCTACTACTACTGCTACTACTTGTACTGCTACTACCGCTACTGCTACTACTTCTACTGCTACTACTTCTACTGCTATTACTGCTATTACTACTGCTACTACTACTGCTACTACTGCCACTACTACTACTGCTACTGCTACTACTACTGCTACTACTTGTACTGCTACTACTTCTACTACCGCTACTACCACTACTGCTACTACTTCTACTGCTACTACTTCCACTGCTATTACTACTGCTACTACTACTGCTACTACTACTACCACTACTACCACTGCCACCACTACCGCCACCACTGCCACTGCCACCACCACTGCCACCACTACTGCTACCACCACTGCTACACTCTGCAGCTACCACCACTGCTACTCGCTTCTCACCGGCTACCACTACTGCTACTACTTCTACTGCTACTACTGTTACTACTACTACTGCTACTACTACTACTGCTAGTACTACTGCTACCACTACTGCTACTACTTCTACTACTTCTACTGCTACTACTGCTACTACTGGTACTACTACTACTACTTCTACTGCTACTACTTCTACTGCTAATACTGTTACTACTACTACTACTGCTAGTACTATTGCTACCACTACTGCTACTACTTCTACTACTTCTACTGCTACTACTGGTACTACTACTACTACTACTGCTACTACCGCTACTACCACTTCTACTGCTACTACTTCTACTGCTACTACTGCTACTACTACTACTGCTACTACTACTACTGCCACTACTACTACTGCTTCTACTACTGCTACTGCTTCTACTACTGCTACTACTACTGCTACCACTACTGCTACTACTACTGCTACTACTGCAACTACTACCGCTACTACTACTACTGCTACTACTACTTCTACTGCTACTACTGCTATTACTTCTGCTACTACTACTGCCACTACTGCTACTACTACTGCTGCTACTACTACTGCTGCTACTACTACTGCTACTACTGCTACTACTACTACTGCTGCTACCACTACTACTACTGCTACTACTACTGCTACTACTGCCTACTGCTACCACTGCTGCTACTACTTCTACTGCTACTACCACTACTACTACTACCAAGCATTTGTCAATGCAGAGTGTTCATCGCATGCACTGGTGTCATTGGGGGGGGGTGAAAATTGCTTCAGTGAAGTTTTTTGTGAGGTGAGGTCCCAAAAAACCTATGTTGAAAACTTGGGGAAAAAATATTTAAAAATGGCTAAGTTATGCCACTAAGTTGAAAATCTTATTGAAATACATTGATGCCGGAAACTCATTGAAATACATTGAAGTGCTCACCTCAGTTTGCAACTGGGCTTTGAAGAGCTAAGATGTGCCTGCAGTCCAAGGAAGATTATGTCAATGGACCTCCAGTGGGTAAGTATTGGGTACAGTGTGTGTGTGGGGGGGGTGGGTCCTGAGTGGGAGGGTAGGGGATTGGGTAACGGCAGAATGTACAATGATGGACTGTTTTCGTTTTAAAGGGAAAAAAATGACAAAGGACATTTTCTTTTTTTCAAGGAGTTTGCTGTACAGATGAGGACACTGGGGGATTGGCCACCCCAGTGTCTGCATACTGTTTGGGAGGGGGTTACACAGCGGACAACAATGGACAGACAGATGAGGACATTGGGGGAATGGGCACACCCAGTGTCTGTATACTGTTTAGGGGAGGGAGGTTACACAGCAAACAATGATAGATGCTTTTCTTTTATTTTTAGGATAAAAAACAGGCATTTGTCAATGCCAAACATTTGATGTATTGAAAGATGTCCACATCTGCACCTTGTTCATGCACTTGAGGTACTTGAACGTATCTATCATGTTCCCCCACTCCCTCCTTTCCTCCAATAAGTACATATTGAGGTCCTTTTAATCTCTCATGGTATATGATCTGTGCTGCAAGCCATGTACCATCTTGGTTGCCTTTCTGTGGACTGCCTCCACCCTGTCAATGTCCTTGTGCATTTGCAGCCTCCAGAATTGCACACAGTACTGTAGGTGAGGCCTGTCTAGTGCATTATACAATGGCATTACCTCCTCATGCCTTCTGCTAGTGATACCTCTGCCTATGCACCCCAGCATGCCACTAGCCATTCTTGCAACATTTTTACTCTGCTTTGACACCTTTTGGTCATCAGAACTGATAACTCCTAGGTCCCTTTCTTCCTTGGTGATCATCAGCACCTTCACCCCATCCTGTAACTCTCCACAGGTTTCCCTATTCTCAGGTGCATTATTTAGGCTTCTTGGCATTGAACCTCAGTTGCCACTCCTCAGACCATTTTTCAAGCCTCTCCATGTCCCTGCTTATTTTCTCCACCCCTTCTGGAGTATTCACTCTGTTACAGATGTTGGTGTCATCTGCAGACAGACCTTTCCTTCTAGCCCTTCCGCAATGTCTGTAAAGACGACATTGAACAGGACTGGTCCCAAAGTTTATCCCTGAAGTACCCCACTGGTCACCCCCTCTCCCCGGATTGGATCCCATTACCACCACCACCCTCTGCCTCCTGTCTGTCAGCCAGTTTCTAACCCAGTTTATCAGCTTGTGCCCCATTGCCAGACTACTTATCTCGTTAATCAGCCTTCTATGTTGGACATTGTTGAAGGCTTTGCTGAAATAAAGGTAGGTGACATCAAATGTCTCTCCCTGATTTACTTCCTTAGTGAAGCATTAGGGTTTCCAACTCTAATTCCCCACCCCCACCCTGCAGAGACTGACAAGCAATAGGGGTGTCCCTTTGGTTCATCAGCCGAAATGCTCAAGCCATTCCACCCCCACCCTGCAGACACTGACGTGTGTCATGCTGTGCCTTGAAGTCTTCAGCCCTAATGCTCACTCCATTCCATAATGAGATAAGCTGAGATGGGTGCTGTATAGGAGAATGTGGTGAACATTTGGGCCAAAGACTCCAAGGCACATCCCAATGCCTGTCACTGACTGCAGGGTTGGGGTGGGGTGGAATGGTGTGAACATTACACCCGATGACCCCAAGGCATATGCCCAATGCCTGTCAGTCTGTACAGGGTTGGGGTGGGGCATTACAGTTGGAAACCCTAAGGCCCCAGATGTTTATTTGTATGTTTGCTCCAAATTTTCGATATGGTCTTTTTGGGACACCACTTCATGAACAGTGGCACTGTCATTTCATTACTCAATCCCAAAAAGTGATTTCATGCAGTGACTGCACCATTCGGCCCCACAGGTGCTAAAACACATTTTGGGCAGGATGTGAAAAATGACAGTTGTACTGTTCATAAGGAGGTGTGAAAAATGGCAATGTTGAAAATCTGGAATGAAAATATGAGAAACTGGCAAGGTTACGAGCGTGCATAGAAACTGTGCAACGCATGCCTGTAATGCGGTCATTTTTTGGAATTCTTTCACCAAATTTTCAACATGGGCTTTTCTGGACCTCCCCTCATGAACAGTGGCACTGTGATTTTGTTACTCCATCCTGAAAGTTGATTTTGCATAGTGACCACACCATTGTGCTGTTGAAAATCTGGAGTGAAAATATTAAAAATTGGCGAGGTTATGAGTAAGCATAGAAACTGTGCAACGCACACTCATAACACTGTCATTTTTTGGAATTTTTTCACTAAATTTGCAACATGGGGTTTCTGAGATCCCACCTCGTGAACAGTAGCACTGTCATTTCATTACTTGGTCCCAAAAGGTGATTCTGCTCAGTGACCACGAAATCAAGTTTTGGGACTGAGGAATGAAATGACAGTGACATGTTCATGAGGTGGGGTCCCAAGAACCCCATGATGAACATTTGGGACCAAAATTCCTAGAAATGGCTGAGATATCAACATAAGTTGAAACCCCCTATTGACTCCCATTACATGGCTTACCTTTCATTTCTTCAGTTTGCCGGTCAGCTTTGAAGAGTGCAGACGTGTCCCGCTTCGCAGAAGAATATGTCTGCTGACCTCAGAGGATAAGTATGGGGTAAGGAGTGGTAAGGGAAGGTTGTTGTACAGAGAGAGGGTCCAGATGGGGGAGGGGGATGGGGTAGACAACAAGGGACGGTTTTCATTTTTACAGGTAAAAAAAAAAGTCATCGAGGGAAGGTTTTCTTTATTTACAGGTAAAAAAAATGAATATAAATTTAGGCACTCTGGAGTGGGCTCCCAGTGTGCCATAATAGTGGTGGGGAAGGGGGATGCCAACACCGGGATTGGCACCCTGATGTCAACTAGGGATATAGACGAGTTTGGGGGGGGGCGCATCCGACACCGGGACTGGGCATCCCGGTGTCAGAAAGGGGAAATTGTTTAACCAGGAAAGACATACTAAGCAGCAGGGAAAGGGGACATTATTTAATAAGGAAAGACACACTGAGCTGCAGCTGAAGGGCTCACATTTCAAAGGACAGAGCCACATGCAGCATCAGCTCTGTCCTTTGAAATGTTTGCCGAGAGAAGCCCCCTCAGCAAACCAGTGTCATCAGGACACTGCCTGCTGATTTGCCAGCCACAGACTGACACCTGCAGCACTGCTGGCCATTGGGCTGGCACCCCTCACACCTCTGTCTCTAGCAACTCTCATATCAACATGTTCGTCTGCACTTGAGCGCACAATGAACATAAAAAGAAAGCATCCCCATGTAACTTGTGGTACCCCCTATGCACCAGTCCCTGTCCCTGTTACAAATGACACGGTGTCCAGTGCCCCCCCTCCACTGATCACTGGCCCCAGTAAAACTCAATAATTCCCTGATGTCCAGTGGTCCCCCCACCTTCCACTCACCATCCCATTAAAAATAAACCAGTCCCAGGTGTCCTGTGGTCTCCTCCCCCCATTTTCTGGTCCTGTTAAAAATAACCTAGTCCCTTGTGTCCAGTGGTACCCTCCACTCGATGATCCCCAGCAGAAATAAAACCTTCCCTCAGTTTTAGTGGCACCCCCACCCTCTGATTGCTTGATGCAGTTTATTAAAAGATGTCTCTGGCATCTAACAGCCCCCCTGCACCAGCCGCACTAACTAGATACGCCACCCTGCCAGCCCCCTACCATAATTGCCAGTGCTGCAGAGACCACATACAGTCACTGGCTCAGCCCTCCTCTCACCAGTTTGGCTGGCCACCATATGCAATGACAGGGAGCTGTCATCTTCCTTACTGTAAAGGGAGCATGCGTAATGTCTACTGTAGACAGTATGCATGCTAAACACCAGGGTTATCTTTTAGGAAACTGTGATGAGCGGCTGGAGGATGGGTGTGCCACTAGACACCAAGGAAGATTTTATTTCTACTGAGACCAGTGATCGGAGGATGGGGGGCCACTGGGCACCAGGGAATGTTGTGTTTGTTATGGGGAAAGGGTTCAGAGGGGTGCTAATGGACACCAGGGACTGTTGTGTTTGCTATGGGGTTCAGAGGGTTGGGGGTGCCACTAAACACCAGGTAGCAGGTGTGTTTCCACAACCGCCAATATGGCCATTGCTAGAGTGGCTCCACTGGCAACTAGGTTTGCCTGGAGTAAGTGGGACTTCTTTTCAATGGTAATTGTGCAGCACAACGTGGCCTACACTATTCCTTTTGTGCAGCATTAACAGGCTGAATATTGCTCTGCACCCATATTCATGTCCCCACCCCTCATTTTGCACACTGAGCATTGTGCATGCGTTATCCCATTTAGCACATGCTCCTGACCAGTTTGAATATTGCACATTGGGCGCAAACCCCAGGCAAACGGCAGGCAATCACTTTGCCCACCAGGCAAACCTTTGAATATCTGACCCAGGTTTTTTCTTGATTTATTTATTCAGAATATTAAAGCCATGCTGAGATTGGAAAAAAGCGCTCACTGCCAAGTGCATCATTGTGGGGAGAAGAGGCTAACAGGGCTTAAACACTATTAAAAGAGATACGCTAGCAAGACTGCACAAAACATACAAGTAATTATTTCGACAACAGGGCAACCGCTCATACAGTACATTTTTATGGAGTTATTAAGGACACAACACAATGTATAGTTTAAAGTGTCAACAAAAACATAAAAGAGTTATGAGAAGAGTTAGTAGGGGAAGAAAGTATCATATTGCCCTTGTCACACAAATATGTATTTGAATAACCCAACTTTCATACTTACACTATTTATACATTTATACAATAACTTTTATAATGATAATAGTTTCCAAGCTAACACATACAGCTGCCGACATGTCTTGTTAATTCTTGGTAAAACGAAAACACACACACACTTACAAAAACAGAAGGCAGAAGTGGCTGCACAAAAAACACATTTGCTGTGCTAAAATCACAAAATCAACACTAGTAAAAATCACATCCTTTGGATACCTGCTAAGCTAACAAATGTAGTCCAGTAGTTTAAAGGAATCATTTTTCTATTTTTACACCTAATTTGCCCAGGCTAGCTCAGCTGAGATGCAACTGCTTCTATCTAATGGGGTCCTGGATGTATTCTTACTACCTAGTATACCTAGTAGTACCCCCCTAGCTCACTCTCTCTCTCTCTCTATTGCCACATTCCTCCTCCCTCTGCCCACCTCCCACTCCATCACTCCTACTCTCACCCCTCAGTACTATTTCTCTCTGCTGTACCCTTGACAAAGCCACCTCTGGCTGTGTATATTTCAACTCTATGTACCTAGGTAGCTCAGGAATTCTCTCACTGGCCTTAAGCTGCATATTGAACCTGCCAAATACATTACAGAAGCTAGCAACTGCTTCCAATGCTCCTAGCATACTTACACTCCCCCTTCCACATCCTCCCTGCTTTTTCCATCCTCCTTCCTTCTTGTATCAGTGCATAACTTGTCCCTGAGCCACCTACTTATCTACCGCCCTAAATCTCACCCTCCCTCACCCACCTATTCCTTGTATACCCACAGCATCTCATTCCTTAGCTCCTAGTATTATCCCAGTTCTAGACCCCTTCCCACTGGTTGCCCACTTCTCCCAACACATGTCTCCCCCTTGATACGCCTGGGTCTTTTTAAACTGACTATGTATGTCTCTTCGCTTGCAGCATCCACTTCAACTAATCTCTTCGCTGGACTATAATGCCTTTACCTTACAGGAATACTAAACCATGTATGTTGTTGTATCTGGTATAAATTTTTACTGACTTGCTACCCTATTGTTATGTATACCCTTACTGACTGTATTTTACCTGAACTCAAATGTACTTTTTACTTATTCTGTCTATTGCAGGCCTACCTGTACTGTTGTACTCTTGCATCTACTGTCCATTTGTCTGTATATAAATGCATTGTTACTTGACTTGTGTAATGCAGGTCCACCTTGTAAATGAGCTTGCTCAATGGTGTTCGCCTGGATAAATAAAGAATTTGATTGATTGATTGATTGATTAAATCGATGTACTGCACTCATGAAGTGTTGTTATATTTCTACCCCTAGCACTTCTGAAACTGAAACTGTGTAACCTTGTATGTAATTATTGTCTTGTCTGCCTGTGTTTACCTGTAACCAGTGTATTGTCATGTACTTTTTGACTTGGAAGCTTTGTAAAGGAGCCCTTCAGCTCAGAGGTATTAATTTGAAAATGAAATAAATAAATAAATATAAATAAATAAAAATTCTTTCTGAAGCTGGGTGGACTGGAACAGTAACCGATTAGGTGATATCTGGGGGTAAGTAAAGTGTACATTGTTTTTTCTTACAGAGTAAGAGAAGGGGGATACAAGACTGAGGAGTAGTGCTGAGCGAAATTTTAAGTACTCTTTTTTTTTTTTATTGATTTGATTTTATCAACTACTATTGCAACAATCCTAAAAAGGATATTGAAGTTGATTACATTCTGCACATACAATATTTACACATTATGCAATAGTAAAACAATAGAAAAGCACATAGGGGCTGATTCTAGAAAGGATACGGATGTCGCAAAGTGACATGCACCAAGAGGAATGGCGTAAGTAGCACTTTGTGTCATGTGTTCTGACATTTGGGATTCTGCATTGCAGCCTGCAACATGTCGCAAGATGCTTGTGCCAAACTGGGTTACGCCACAAGTTGCACCAACCCCCCCGTGACTTGGCACAAGGGGGTTTACAAAAGCATCTGCACCCTATTCTGCAAGGGCAGCTGCCAAGATCCTGATGTTGGTATTCTAGAACAACCCCCAGGAGGACATCCATCAAAGTATACTTACACCAGCTATTAGCTGCTGTAAGTGTACCATGTGTCCACTGGGGGTTGCACCAATGTGCCAACCCATCCACCAGCACATATAACCCCCATCCCCAAAAAATGAATACAACTGGCCCCTGCAGGGCTAGCACCCACCCCCAAGTCCCACTCCCAGTAAATGTACAGAAATTGCCCCGCAGGGCTATCGACCCTCCTCAGTCCCACTCCCAGTAAAATGAAAGATATTTGCCCCACTGGGCTAGTGCCTACCCAGTCCTGTACCCAGTAAATTCACAGAACTTGCCCTGCAGGGATAGTGGAACCCAACCCCCCCAAGCCTGATCCCTGAACCGCAAGTGTTGGTGGTAATGCAAAATGGTAAAATAAAAAATAAAACACAGCCCTGTTATCCTTGGTAGTCTAGTGGCTCCTCCACCCCCCAAACCGATCAATGCCAGACCACTCTGCTCCCTCCAATCCATACCCAGCCAGTGACTGCCACAGCCCACCTCCCACCACTGTGGCCAGCCGCCAACTGAGCTCTGTATGAGCGCGTACTACTGTACATAGTACTCACTCAATGAACAAGCTGTCATACATCAAGCATGTACTATTTACAGTGCGCACTCCTACAAAGCTCAGTCGGTGGCTGGCCATGGTGGTGAGAGGTGGGCTGTGCCCGTTGCCACTGGGTACAGGTCAGGGGAGCGAGGTGGTCTGGCACTGCTGGGTGTGTGTGGGGGGCACTAGATCACCAGGGCTATGAGTACTGTGGGGAAAATAAATTTACAAGACAGACCATAAAGGACATTTTTCGTGGATCATGGATCGGTGTTTTGGGGGGTGCTAGCCCACAAGGGCTTGAATGTTTGGACTGTCAGGGGTCGGGGCTTGTAGGGGGACCAGCAGCCCACAGAGGAATGTTTGATTGATAATCAGGGTTTGGGGCTGACTCAGGGATCGGGGCTTGTGGGGGGCCTGCAGCCCACAGTTTTTTTTTGTAATGGCACCATTCAGGGCTCGGGGCTGAGGGGGCACTTTTGCCATCCACTATCACTGCCATGGGCTTGCAGCAACCCATCCAGGTATACCCTCTGTTTGGCAAACCTGCAACCCTCATATATCGCAACTTACGATATGCATAGAGGTGCTTCTAGAATCGGGCCCATAGTCTTTACACAATCACATAAAAAAACATAATACCTTCCCTACTACAGTATACTCTCTTCATCCTATTACCATTTAAAAGAAATGTAAAACACAGTTTATCTTATGAAAACATTTACCCTAACTTACATTAAAGCTCTATAGTACCAAATTGTAACAAAGATTCAGCACAACTAGTTAAAACAGCAAGATTTAGTACAGTAATCATTTATGTATGTATTTTTCCTCATTTGTTTTCAAGGTATTGCATGAACAAAGATTTTTCATAAGTTTGAGTTCTAAACCTTGGCTTTCGCCACCTTCACTGTATATTTAACTTATACTAACATACTAACATACTATTTGCCAGCAGATTAGGCCTTACGGTCTATCGAGTCTGCTCGAACTTTAGATCCTTAGTTGGGTTTCACAATTTCTTTTGGTGGCAATAGGTTAATGCAGTTTGTGGTTAAGGTTGCATATTTTTGTGAACATGTCACTGGCCATTTTTCTCTTTTTCCCTCTAACCTTTTCAATTTATACTTTTCTAATAGTTCCACATAACTGATATCTTTACCATACATAGTCCTACGTGCCCTCTTCTATACTTTCTCAGTTTTGGCACGGGGTCATAATGTTGCAAGACATTATGCCACAGCAATATACTGCACTGCCAATACTGCGCAATATATTGTCAGTGGCATAAGTCTTTTTTTTGCGGGGGGCTCTGCCCCCCCATCATGGGGGAGCTGTGCCCCTGAACCCCCCTCAACTAAAATTACTAACTTCGGGGGGGGGTAACACTTAAAGTCGCACAAAGTGCAAACAAATTACGTACATCTGGCACTGGGAATCGAAACCCAGTCCACAGACACACTGTCTCCCATGCTGCCTGTGGCTCATCCCATTAAGCCATGGCAGCTGCTCAGCAGTCCCTTGTCCCAATAGGATTCTTATCATGTACCAAGGAGAGTGAGAGGGTACACTACCACGCATACATCCTTTCGCAGTTTTGCACCCTCTCGCTCTTCCTTACCGCGCTGTTCCTATTACACAGTTATTTTGTGCACTGTAAAGTGCACGATATATTGACCTGGTAGGCCCAATTTCTTCCCACTCTTTTTATCGTTAATCCTCCGTGCCACACAATTGCCCTATATTCTAACACTGATCTCACAACTGTTACATAAAAATATACCAGGTCACTTTGATTAAGTCCTCCCCTATTTAACATGATTACCAATACAAATGGATGTTACCTTTTTTACATTCGCATGCGCGCATGCACAAGGAACGTTTTGGGTGAGTAGCACACTTGGAGGTATGCTGCCCTCCCATCCAATGCACTGCTCCCTTGAGCAGGCGTGGCGGTCCTGCACCACTGGGTGCAGGAGCCCAGTATGACAGCGGTGTTCCTCTGCTTCAAAGGAAAACACCGCTGCCATACTGAGTGCCGCCACCGTCCCCTCCATCACGCGCTCCCCCCCGTGCACGTCATGCTGCCCCCCCAAGCTTTCCTGCCACGCTGGAAGACCACCCCAGCATGGCAAACGCTTGTTTGTTTTGCCGATGGGGGTGCCCAATCCTCCATCGGCTCCACAACCCCTAGCCATCCTGCTGCCATGCTGGGAGCCCACCCCAGCGTGGCAAACCGTTCCTTTGTTTTGCTGACGGGGGTGCCCAATCCCCCATCGGCTCCTCGACCCCCCACGTAGTTTGCCGACGGGTGCCCAATCCTCGCCGGCTCTTGGCCCCCACATCTTCTACCATGCTGGGAGCTCCACCCCAGTGTGGCAAACGCCCCACATCGCCTTTGTTTTTTTTTCCCTGTAAAACAAAATCGGTCCTGGGCGCTGCCTCCCAACCCCCTCCCACAACCCGCACCCACCCACTGTGCACCCAGCCTCCCCACACCCCCCTCACCCCATACTTACCTCCGGACTCCGGCGCGACGATCTTCGGTGGACCGGGAACACGTCTGCACTCTTCAAAGCCGACCGCGAACTGAGGAAATGCCGGTAAGCTGTATAATGGGCTACATAGGGGTTTCAACTTTATTGCATATCTCAGTCATTTTTGGGAATTTTTGCACCAATTTCACATGGGTTTTTGGGACCTTCTTCATGAATGATGTCACATTGTCATGGCGTTATTCAGGCCCAAAGGGTGATTCTCAGGCACTGTGCTGTCACTGCGTGAAATCATCCTTTGGCCTTGAATAACACCATGACAGTGACATCATTCATGAGAAGGGGTCCCAAAAACCCCATGTTGAAAATTTAGTGCAAAAATTCCAAAAAATTACTGTTTTACGGCGCAGTTATGCGTTCCTACGCAGAAGCTCATAAGTTTAAATTTTCAATATTTTCACTCCAGATTTTCAACATTGCCATTTTATCACACCTTCTTATGAGCTGTATAGCTGTCATTTTCACATCTCACCCTAAATGTGTTTCTGCCCATGTAGCGCACAATGGCGCAGTCGGTGTGCGAAATCAATGTATGGGACACAGTAAGAAAATCACAGTGACACTGTTCATTAGCAGAGGTTTTAAAATGGCAATGTTGAAAATTTGGTGAAAAAATTCCTAAAAATGACTGTTTTACGAGCAGCAGTTGCACAGTTCCCATGCATGCTCGTAGGTTTGCGAATTTTCAATATTTCCACTCCACATTTTCAACATTGGCATTTTACCACACTTCCTTATGAGCAGTACAGCTGTCATTTTTCACATCCTGCCCAAAACGTGTTTCCGCCTATGTAGCGCACAATGGGGTAACAAAAACATCATGCTGACAATTTATTGTGCAAATACCAGCAATCGCACAGGGCATTAGGGTAAAGCACCATACATGCCAAACACCACTGCAAATACCTGCAAGTGAATGTTCGGCATTGATAAATGCTTGTTTACCATGCTATCAGCTTGATCCCCCCAACCAAAATCATTTTGAAATATCATCCACAGTAGATTTACTCTACAAACTTCCACCTGTACCTCACCAAACACTTAAGGGGGATGTAATTCCATTTACATTGCTTGGCATATCAAATTTCCTTCATTTTATCAGGATTTGTTTGCATATAATTTATATTTGACCATTCTTCAAGAACTTGAGTAAATTTGCCGATTTTGCTTTGGCACAATTTTCATGAAAATGCATTAGTCATCTGGCATAAATTCACCTGGCACGTTTTGAGGCATTTTCTTTGAGATTGCCTTTTACATAAAGAGAAAAATGGCACACTTTCAGTATATTTTTGAAACGATGTCATTTTTCATAAAAATGCATGAGACCGTTTCCTGTTATATACAGGAAGTACATGTTGTGCGAGGCCCAGCACAGGATCCCCGACTGCCACAACCAGTTATTGAGAGGCCCCTTGAAACAGTTGTTGCTGTGTTGCAGTGGAAAGTAGTTAACCACAATCAAAGGATGAGTTGGACGTTACATTGGAGGCCATACTTATCAGGTTGTCGACAGCCCAGGACAATAAATCAAATGCTTGGTCACTGAGGCATTTGCATTGGGTGTTATGCTGTTTCCAATGTATGTTAGGCTCTGAAGTTAACAGTTTGACATCTCCAAAACACCCTGTTACACAAACCCTCAGTAAGAAATACAACATAATTTAAAAAATATACTGTATATATTGTCCCTGGTGCCTGAGGGGTTTTGTTTGGTTCTGTTTATTTTTCTTTTTTTAAGTAAATATTATAATGTTGTACTTTTAAAATATATATTATTTCATTTCTTTAAAATGTCTCCATGCATTTTTTCCAGTATCACTCATAACTGGTGAAGGGTCTCAAAAGTGGTAGGGCCAAGGATGTCAGAGGTAAATTTCCCCTCCACTAGGCAAGTGGGTTCAGCCAAACCCTTATTTTTCTGTCAATCAGACTTCTAATATGATCAGTAACTTCCCTTCACTGACAGACAGCATCTCCCTGTGACTGCTACCTTGAGGCATATCACTTAATTTTCATATTTTAAGCTTGAACACTGTGCTTTAACTCAGTAGGCCATTACCTCAGCCCACCACCATGAACTCTACACAGGCATTCACTTTACAAATTATGCTGACACCCTGCAAGCTACACATGGAGTCATTAAATAACTAACCCTATTTACTGCACATGCTGCATTCCAAGACCATCAAAGGTGATGCAAAGAATACAGGATGAATTCCAGTGCTATAGAATTATTGTACAGCTCTGCAAGCTTGCAACATTGCAACACGTACGCAGAACACCCTGATCAATACCCCATTTATATGAAGTCACACACAAAAAAGAAAACAATTCCTTCCTTAAGTATTTTGAAATATGAAAATTCATCCTTCTTAAATAAACACTAGAAACTATGGTCACTGGAAAAAAACATAAAAAAATAATTGCCAGATTGCCTTCCAGATTTAAAAAAGGAAAACATATATTTTAGGCTTTCTGTGACAGAGGCTTGAACAAGATTGCAGCTCTATAGGTCTGACTGCTTTAACAGTTCTCTCCTGAATACATAGGCTGACCAACACTGAACATGCTCGCTGTAAAACACAAAGAATTCATGAGAAACACCTCTCTCCTCAATCTGAAAAGCTGCTTTACATTGAGATTGCCCTTGTTTTATATAAATTATTGCACATTTTTGAAAGTGCACATCTTTTGGAAATGTTTTATGAAAATTATGCAGTTTCATTCAAATTGTGACAAAACCTGCATATCAGATGTTAAGATTTAGGTGAATGAGTCGTGTGACCTGTAACACCATTTGTTTTGTACAAATTAAATGAGACTGCATTATTTCATAAAACAAATGTATTGCTATGTAGAAATTGGGTTTTTAAACATAATATAGTCATTTCGCTAAATTGCACAAACGTTCAAGAAAATGACACATTCCATGGAAAATGTGAGAAATGTATTTGTGCAATTTCACCCACCACTGCTGAGGAGATTCAGTAGGACAAAGAATCAGGGAGAGTATGTGACCAGTATTTACAGTATATTGCAGAAATTACTCCAGAGACTGAAATATGCAATCTCAGTGTCTTCTCCTTCTCCCTTAGGTAGCCTTGCCAAACTTAAGTAAAAAGACTGCTTATTTTCCTGGTAGACAATCTTTTTTGCTTAGTTACCTGCTAAATTAAATTATATTCAAGTTGCATTGAAAAGATGATCTTTAGCATCAGTATACTGTATGTGCACCTTCCAGTAACTGTTTAGTCAACACTGCAACTGTACTGCTACCAGCAAACTTCAACATTTAACATGCCTTGTCAATAGACACAGCCCTAAGTGCTAATATATGTTGAACAAGTCCTAATACAAAAACACAAGAAAAACATTCATATCAGCTTTTCCACACCCAAGCAGCTTTTCTATAGCCTTGTTTTTTTAAATTCAGTGTCAAAAATTGCAAAACCTACTACACACTTCAAGGTTATGTTACTTATACAATCAATATAGACAAATATCTCATCTGCCTTCTGATCCAGGCATCTAGACTTCAGTCAGTGCTCATTCCATGTGTAGGATTGAGTAAAAGTATGTAATAAAATCTGGCCCTTCTTCTGCATGATTTCCATCCTTGCTGAAATGTTGTAGTGCCGCAGTTCAAAAGTCATGAAATGTTGTTGTACTCTTCAGTGGTGCAATAACATTCTGGCAGATCAAAAATCCTTGTACCACTGGACTGAAAACTGCCGCGTGCACAAATTAGTTTAAATAAAATGCGAAGCCTCGGGGAGTGGGGAGGACAGCTGGACACAATACAAAATCAATCACAAACAACAAACAGAACTAAGATGGCACAGATAAGTCCACTCCAATCATTTAAATAATTTTTTTTTTATAACTTGCTTTCTTGAAATGTGACCGTGATCCAGCAGTTGTAGCATTACTTCAGTTTTTATTTCTGTTTCACTTACACTGAACCACATGGTTGCAATAATTCTCACCCTGATTGGCTCTAAAAAAAAAAACACAAAAACTATACCCTGTAAAAAGACCAGTTGGGCAACCACAGGCCCAACAAGTCTTTGTCATTCAGCCAGTTTCTCAGGCAAATCTTTGTGCATACTTACATGCATCCTATCTGGCCTTGGGGCTTTATCTGTCTTCAAGCTTCAAACCTCTACTGGACCCTTTCTCTGGCAAATAAAGACTAATACATTTCAGGAATGCTCCTCACAGCTGACTTGATACCACCCACTTTCAGACAGGGGTCTGCTGTCTTCCCTTATGAAGACAGAGCCGAAGTAGGAGCCAGCCTGCTAGTGCAGTGGTAGAGCTACCACTTGTGGCACTGATAACCCAGGTTCAGGATCGAGCCCAGGACTTCAGTGAATCTGCTGTGGAGAGGTGCTCTGAGTGTCCTTTGGACGCTCTCCATCTCAGGGATCAGGAAGGGGTGATGTGTTTCCAGTGCAGTGCCACCACTTGGGTGACCATGGGTGGTGGTTGAGCACTGCAGCCAGGAATGGGAGGGTTGATGTTAGCATAGGAGGGTGTGTGGATGCATGTGCACGTGTCACACTACTGATGTCACTGGGTTGGGGATGAAAATGAAAAAGGCCCCAGCCTGCAGGATGGCTTTACCTCTCCTCACAGGCCCTGTACCCAACTACTGGGCCCACTGACCTGCAACCAAGATAAAGGTCCTCTGGAGGAAATGGGAAAGCACCCCTGGGAGCTCCACCAAGGGGTGTAAGCCATGGGGCACGGCAAGGGTTTAGTCTCAGGGATGGCAGACAGAAGGGGACAGGCTGGGTGATACTGGGATATAAAGCATCCTAAGTAAAAAAAGAAAAGACAGTGCAGTAGTAGTGGTCATTAAGGGCAAGTGCTATTTGCTCATCTTCCTCTAATACCCACCTCCTTCTTGTAGCCTAACAATAATCCCTCCCTGCTTCCTTTTTTCTTTAATATATCTGAAGAATTGTTTTTCCCCACCCTTGATCCCCTTCACCTCTCTGACCATCTTATTTGCTCCCCTACTTTTTATTTGATACTCTCCCCATTTCTCCTTCCCCATGCTTTTCCTTGCACCAGGTGAAAGTCTTTTTCTTGGCCATTACTGCTTCTCTAACCCACTGTGAGAATCATATTGGTTTCTTGTATCTGTTTCATTTTGTAACAATTCTCATGCATGGCTTTGTTGCCTTAAGAATGGTCCCCTTAATTGCTCCCCAATTTCCCCTCTATGCCTTTGATGCTGTCCACCCTGGTCAATTTGTCAGACTAGCTCCCTCATTCTGTTGAACTCTGTGCTTTAGAAATCAAGGAATTCAGTTTTTGTTAGTGGCATTCTGATCCCATGGGCCATCTTGAACCATATGGAGTAATGGTCATTGGAGCCCTGTAGCTCCCCTACCCTCACTCTACTCACTATCCCTGAGTTAACGAGCACCATATTGAGAATGGCCACCTGTGTAGTGGGTTCCATAACCTGCTGCACCACCAGATAGTCCTGCAGTGTATTTAACAGGGCGGCTTGGTGTCTGGTGTACCTGACTGCTGGAATGTCCCAGTTGATATCTGGCAGGTTCACATCACCAGCCATCACTTCCCACTTCTTCAGACCCCTTGCAGTCTCCTCTCTGAGTTCCCTATATCTCTCTCTCTCTCTCTCTGTCACTCTCTCTCTCTCTTCTTCCCCTTGTCCTGGTGGTCTGTAGATCAACCTCACCCATATGTTCTTACCTGAGGGTGCCTTGAGGTGAACTCACAGTGACCCTGTTTCCCATTTGCCTCCCTGATGTGTCCATCCCCCATAGCCTGTATGCTCTCCCTGACATATAGGGCTACAACCCTTCTTTTTCCTTTCTCGCTATCCTGTCCAAACATTTTGTAACCTGGGACTGAGAAGTTCTAGTCATCATTCTCTGTGGCCCACATTTCTGTGATGACTATGAGTCCACCTTAATGTCTGCCACCAAAGCCTGGATCTCATTTTATTACCCAGGCTCTTGTCATTAAAGCAGACCCCTTCCAACTACTTCTGGATCCTATTTACAGTTTTGTGTTCCTACTCCTGCATTCCTTCCCATTGTCCTTACCCTTTTATTTTTTCCTATTGCTTGCAGACTATAAGAACCTTCCCCCACCTTATTGCTACCAGTCCCAATAAAGGGGAAAGACTAGCTACATTCCCCTCCCTCACATCTTTTACTATGTTTCCTCTAGCCTCAGTGTCCCCACAGTCAGTGTAACTCTCTAATGTAGACATCAAACTTCTGCCCCAGTGTGCTGGTCCCCCTCTCTTGTCAGGTGAAAACCATCACCTTTGGGAAGACTCTCCTAGATGTAGCTGCAGAGGCAGCCAGACCAAACCACCCCAACATTTTGCCTCATAAATCTGAGACTTTGACTGGGGGCTAAATGATCTTTGCCTATTGAGAAAGTTGGAAACGAGGGTCTCTCACCCAACTTATTTTCTAGTATTCTTTATCACTTTGATTGTCACTGCATTATTAGATGCCAACGTTTCATGTGATACTGTATGTCAAACTTCATTAGGTTGTTAGGTATTTTTTATCTTTGTATAAAAATATATACAATGAATTAACTACCTATGTACATAGATAAATTGCAAAAAGCTGCATTAATGCTCTAGTTAGGGTTACAGCCACAAAACTCAGGAAAAATGGTGTTAAGGTTTCCAAACCTAACACCCCACCCCATGCAGCACACACCAACAGGTGTTGGGGATGTGCCTTGTGGTTATCTGCCCTAATGCTCACCCCATTTCATAAGTAAACAAGCTGAGATAGGTGCAGTATAGAAGAATGGGTTGAGTGTTAGGGCTGACAGTCCAAGGCACACACCCAATGCCTGTTGGCGTGTACAGCGTGGGGATGGTGTGTTAGGTTTGAAAACCCTAACACTACATTTCCTTGCTTTTGTAGCTGTAATCCTAACTAGAGCATTAATGCAGTTTTTTACAATTCATTTCCTTAATTTTTGAGATAGTATACCGGTAATCATATCCTTATTTGCCAGTGGGAGCGCTCAGCACTCCAGGCCCTGTGCTCCCATCCTTCCTTAGATGTATATAGCTGTGGAAGAGCAGGACCCTCTGGGTCCTGCACGTCCATTTCTAGGACAACAGTGATCAAATTGTCAGCATAGGCATTGTATTATCCCACCTCATGTCCCAGTGTACAGAAAATGTTCAAATCCCCGGCAAAATATAATTCTGTGCAGCCGCAATGCCATTCTGTACCACAGGTGTGAAAACATATTTTGGGCAGAATTTGAGAAATGACAACTGTGACATATAGTACATGAGGTGGGGTAATAAGAAGGCTACATTGAAAATCTGGGGTCAAAATATATAAAATTTACAAAGTTACAAGCAAGCATAGGGAAATTGCAACGAAATGGTTATAACTTTGTCATTTTTATGTTGGCGCGCTTGCGCAGCCAACATCTTGGGACAGTGCAGCTTTGGAGGCGTGGTCGCTGTTGGGCAAATGCAGGGCACGCATCAGTAGGTGCATCCCTCATTCCCCAATCAGCCTGCATGCTGGCACCACACCATGCATACATAATGTGGTAAGCACATCTGAGAAAAGGTCCGCTGCAATCCGAGCAAAGCTCCTCCAATGCAGCGGACCTTTTCTTTACGTGCTCGCCGACATTATGTTCATGGCAGCACAGTAGCCACTGAACTGCTGACTTCAGGGGTGCCCAATCCCCCTGTCAGTTGACCCTGCAGCCTATGAATGTGCCTCGAGGCCACTTCCTGTCAGCATAAGCACCCCAATTTGTGATATGCCAAGGGGGGTGCTCAATGCCCCTCGGCTTTTACCCCTTCCCCTTTCCTTGTGTACCGATGGGGGTCCCCACTCCCCACTGGCATAAAGAACCCCGCAATTGTTTAATGCCAAGGGGGTACCCAATCCCCTCAGCTCTGCGCCCCCACCTTTCTTTGTGTGCCGACGGGGTGCCCAATCCCTGTCGGCATAAATTACTCCCCCCCTTGTGTTGTTTGCTGACAAGGGTGCCCAATCCACCATCGGCTACAGACACCCCCAAACAGTTAGGTGGTATGCTGGGAGTCCACCCCAGCATGCCAAATCCCCTGCAAAAAAAAGGTCCTGCAATTTTTTTTATTATTTCCCTGTAAAACGAAAACAGTCCTTTGTAGTCTTGATGCCCCCCTCCCACAACCCGCACCCACCCTCTGCGCACCCTGCCTCCCCTCCCCCTCTTCACCCCATACTTACCTCCAGAGGCTGGCGAGACAATCTTCAGCAGACCGGGAACACATCTGCACTCTTCAAAGCTGACCACGAACAGAGGAAATTCCGGTAAGCTGTATAATGGAATAAATAAGTGTTTTTCAACTTTAGTGCATATCTTGGGCATTTTTGCAAATTTTGGCCCCAAATTTTTAACATGGTTTTTTGGGACCCCTTCTCATGAATTCTTGCACTGTCATGGTGTTATTTGGTCCCGAAAGGTGATTTAGCAGTCACTGTATGGAATCACCTTTCGGGACTAAGTAATGAAATGACAGTGCCACTGTTTATGAGGGGCTCTCAAAAAGCCTATATTGCAAATTTGGTGGGAAAAATAAAAAAAATGACTGTTTTATGAGCGTGCATAGCAACTGCGCAACGCACGCTCATAAGTTAGCACATTCGCACTATTTTCATGCCAGATTCTCAACATTGGCATTTTACCACACCTTCTTGTGAACTGTACAGTTGTCATTTTTCACATCCTGGCTGAAATGTATTTTTGCTCTGCTGGCGCAGAATAGTGCGGTCGCTGTGTGAAATCAGTGTTCAGAACACATTACAAAAATGACAGTGACACTGTTCATGAGCAAAGGTCCTAAAATGTCTGTGTTGAATATTTGGTGACAATACTCCATAAAATGATTGTGTTACGGGCGTGCAGTGCGCAGTTTCCACGCATGCTCGTACATTCGCAAACTTCTAATATTTTCACTCCAGATTTTCAACAGTTCCATTGTTCTGCACCACCTAATGAACAGTACAGCTGTCATGTTTCACATTCTGACCAAAATCTGTTTTCGCAGTTCCAGTGCAGAACAGCGCGGTCGCTGTGGAAAGCCCATGTTCCAGACACATGATGAAAATTACAGTGACACTTTTCATTAGCAGATGTCCTAAAATGCCTATGTTGAAAATCTGGGAACAAAAGTCAATACAATGAATGTTTTACGAGTGTGCATTGCACAGTTTGCACGCACTCTCATGACTTTGTGAATTTGTAATAGTTTCACACCAGCTGTTCATCATTGGCATTTTTTCCATACCTCCTTTTGAACAGTATAGCTGCCTGAAATGTGTTTTATCATGTCTGGCACAGAATTGCACAGTTGTTGTGTGAAATCAGTTTTCAGGACAGTTTGAGGAAATGACAGTGACACTATTCATGAGCAGAGGTTCTAAAATGCCTGTGTTGAAAATTTGGTGCCGAAAGTCCATACAATGACTGTGTTGCAAGTGTGCATTGCACAGTTTCCACGCACCCTTGTAACTTCGTCAATCTGCAATATTTTCATGTCACATTTTTACCACTGGCATTTCTGCACATCTCCTTATCAACAGTCCAGCTGACATTTTTCACAGCCTGCCCAAAATGTGTTTCCGCAGCTGTGGTGCACAATGGCGTGCTCGCTGTGCAAAATCACCTTTTGAGACACATTCACAAAATCACAGCACTATATATCTCTAGCTCTGCCACTCTCACTGCCAATGCCAGCGTGACAACATTCAGCATTGACAAATGCTTGTTTTATATTTTGACCCCAAATGTTCAACAAAGTCTTCTTATGACCTCACCTCATAAAACCCATAGGTGAAAATTTTCAATCCAAATACCAAAATGTCATTCCACATCACAGGAGCAAAAATAAATTTTGGACAGGATATGAAAAATGACAGCTGTACTTTTCATGAGGTGGTATGAAAAAATGACTATGTTGAAAATTGGAGTCAAAATATTGAAAATTACCAAAGTTATGCATGTGTGTAGAAACATTTCAATGATCATGCACAACTCGGCAATTGTTTGGAATTTTTTTCACCAAATTTTCAATATGGCCATTTTGGGACCCCAATTCATGAATACTGGTAGTGAAGTTTCATTATTTGGTCCCGAAAGGTGATTTCACACAGCAACTGTAAAATCACCTTCCAGACCTGATTAATGAAATGATAATGTCAATGTTCATGATGTGAGGTCCCAAAAAGGCCATGCTGAAAATTTGGTGAACAAATTCCTAAAAATTGCAAAGTTATTCAAAAATGCCATTGAAATACATGGCACTTACCTTGATTTCTCAGTTCATGGTTCAGCTTTGAAGAGTACAGATGTGTCTCAGTCCAAAGAAGATAACAGCCTATGGCCTCTGGCGGTATGTATACAGTAAGGGGGGTGGGTGCTCAGTGGGAGGGATGAGATGGGGGAAGGGATGGCAGGGATGACGGGAGACCATTTTTTTTTTCAGGTTAAAAAAAAAGACACTGGAGGACTGTTTTCATTTTACAGGATACGAGTAAATAAATATTTTGAGATACTGGGGGTGGGCTCCCCACTGTCCCACAATGCTGGGGGGGCATGTAATCCTGACACAGGGATTGGGCCACCCTGATGTCAACACTATCAATCAACCAACGGGCTGCTGGGGGGGGGCTAAAATAACAATCAGGGGATGGCAATCGAAGGGTAGAGGGTGCCAATAGACACTAGGGAATATAGTTATTTTGTTTATGTGGACAGCGATTGGTGGGTGGGGATGCCACTAGGCACCATGGAAAAGGGTAACTCACAGCTAACTCTGTAGCTGGTAGCATGACTTCAGCTGTGGCTGCAGAAGTCAAGAAATTCCCAGTTTTTTCATACAGAGAACATGAGGAAATCACTCTTCTCACTAAGCTGGGCACGTGGGATTTTGGTGCCCAGAAAACATATCAGTGGGCACAATATAAAAAACAAACATCAGAATCTAGCTACAGTAAATGGATCCCATTTAGATAAGTTCTGATGTTTGTTTTTAAAAAGCTCAGCAGTTTTTTTTTGTATTTTCCACATTTATCCATTAGTGGAAAAACTGAACAAGATGGTGGTTGGCACATCACCAGAAATGTTCTGTGCCCCACCAATTCAGTGACAAAACAAGAAAACAGCATTTGTAGCATCAAATTTTTACTTTTGCCACAGAATGTTATCTGAAAAACTCTACTGCACATGCACAGGTTGGAAAGCACTAAAATGTAAAGTCTATTAACTCTGGAACCCTTTGATAATTTTTCACCAGACCTATCAAAGGCACTACCTTGGGACATGACACATGTCCCCTGCAAGTTTGGGTCAAAAAATCCTTTCCAAGTAAGCTGTAGGCAAGAGCAAAAAAAAAAAAAAAGTAATGGTAAATAGCTGCTGATGCCTCAAAGAGAACTTTTTTAAATATAACTAGGTACAATTCAGCTTGCATTCTGTATATATTATATAGAGCTCTCCTCCTAATTATTTATTACTTAGGAAATTTGCATGAATACATTATCTTTATCCCCTAGAGTTCCTCTGCCTCTATAGTTTACTCTTTACTTCAAGTCATAATCCTGTGTTGTGACATCACAATCTGTTGCCATAGGAGTAAGAGTGATGTCACAGTCAGTGCTTTGTGATCTCAGGTAGGAAGAAAGGAGAAGGAACAGATAAACACTACAGAAGCAAATATCCTGTTTTCATGCAACTGACCTCAGTAATAAATAATGGGCAGGAGAAATACAGAACTAATGTGAATATGTGGACTCTGGAAATTACAGACTCGTAAGCCTCACATCCATAGTGGGAAAGTTGATGGAGACTCTACTTAAACAGAGGATCATGGCATTCCTGGAGGCTAGTGGCCATCAGGACCCCAAGCAGCATGGTTTCACAGTAGCTAGGTCATGCCAGACAAACATGATTGAGTTTTTTGACTGCGTTACAAAGGTTATAGATGATAGTGGGGCAGTAGATGTGGTCTACTTAGACTTACGCAAGGTCTTAAACTCGATTCCACACAGAAAGCTGGTAAAGAAGCTAGCACACACAGGAGCGAGATCAGAAGTAGTTAGATTGGTTAAAAACTGGTTACAGGGCAGAACCCAGCAAGTGCAGGTAAATGGAGCACTGTCTTCAGAAGGTAGTAGTAACCAGCAGTGCTCCCCAGGGTTCAGTACTGGGGGTCCTGCTCCTCAATATTTTCATGTCGTACATAGCTAACGGACTACAGGGAAAGGTGCGTCTGTTCGCAGAGGACACCAAAATATGCAGCAGGATCGACACCCAGCAGGGAGTGGACAAAATTGGAACCTGACCTCAAGAAACTGGAAGAATGGTCTGGAGCATGGCAGATGAGATTCAATGCCCAAAAGTGCAAAGTCATGAACATAGAAAAAAGAAATCCAAATAAGGCATATCACCTTGTAAGGGAAAGACTAGCTGTCTCCACCCAAGAGTGCGATTTGAGAAACATTATCTCAGACAACTTGAAGGTAGATAAACAGTGTGAGAAGGCAGCATTAAAGGTCAGCGGTATGCTGGGATGCATTGGGAGGGGAATCATAGTCAGGAAGAGGAAAGTGATCCTGCTGCTGTACAGATCACTGATTAGGCCTCATCTGGAGTATAGTATCCAGTTCTGGAGGCCCCACCTCAAAAAGGACATTGACCGAGTGGAGATGATGCAGAGAAGGGCAACAAAAATGATTCAGAGACTGCACAAAATGTCCTATGGGGATAGACTGAAAGAACTGAACATGTATTCCCTGAAACAGAGAAGAGAGAGGGGTGACATGATTGAAACATTCGGTTAGATAAAAGGCATATAAACCAGGTGCAGATAGACAGTCTCTTCCAATTTAAGAAGGGCAGTAAAACCAGGGGACATGATCTAGGGCTGCAAGGAGGGCAGTTCTCCTCCAACACCGGAAAGTTTTTCTTCACTGAAAGAGTGGTGGATGCCTGGAACAGCCTGCCTGCAGAGGTGGTGGGGCAAGCACAGAAGTAGGTTTTAAGAAAGTTTGGGACAGATACAAGGGAGCCCTCAAACCCAAGGGCAGCTAGAAGGCTAGGCTAAAAGACAATGGGCAGACTAGATGGACCTGGTGGTCTTCTTCTGCCATCAACTTCTGTATTTCTATGTTAAATACAAGCTGGACTGTGTCTAAATACTATGTTTTGTTAAAGTTCTCCAGAAGTTGTCAGCTGCTTTTTAAGTATAGGAAAAAAGTACTTTTTTTTTTTTAAAAATGACACACGTGGATCTCAGAAACCGCACAGACTGCTGTCATAAACATTTCCACACATCAAGACGTTGCCTTCTAGACAACACGTAGAAAAAATGTAAGCTCATTTAGTCAAAGAGAGCCAAAGATATTAATGTACAAAATTTGAGGTTTAACATTAACAGGCTACTCAACCCTAACTATTGTGGTGCTACGGTGTCCCTATAATACCAGACAATTAGGGGGCAGTGAAAAGCCCTTTATGAATTATTACACTATTTATTTCTATATTCTCCTTAAATTAATCTGCATCAGCATACAGAACTATAACAACTCTTTAAGGATAATGGCTTAATGTTAAATTTATAATATATTAGTTGGTTCATTATATTGTTTTTTTTTTTTTTACTTTTTCTGTTTCTTGAAAGAGCTACTGACACCACAAAGAAAACTTTAAGAAACATAATAATTAGGTACAATTCTGCTTGCATTCCATTTATATTTGATATATTTCTCCTCTCCATAATTTATTAGTAAGGAAATGTGTATGAACATATGATCATTTGTTAGAGTTTATTTTGAGTTCATCTGCCTCTAAAGCTTACTCCCTACTCCAAGTCATAATCCTCCGTTGTGACATCACAGTCTCTTGCCATGGGAGTAACTGTGAGGTCACAAGCAGTGCTCTATGACTTCAGGTAGGGAGAAAGCAGCAGGAATACATGAAGTCTTCAGGGGCAGAAATTCTATTTTCATACAAATGACCTCAGTAATAAATAATGGTGAGGAGTAATACAGAACTAATGGAAAATGCAAGCTGGATTGTGTCTAAATATTATGTCTTGCTAAAGTTCACCTGAATGTGTCACCAGCTCTTTAATGCATTATATTTCCACTTCTCAGCCAGTGAGGGTAGATAGATGCATTATCCTGGAGGTGTTAGTCAGAGAGTATACCGTATATATCAATATTGTAAACTAATTTGTTAGCTATTGAGACTGATGAAATAAAAAGTCATTAAAGAGCCCTGATACCATTATGACAACTTTGAAATAATGTAATATTTAGACACAATTCAGCTTATACTTAATAATTTTTTTTCTGTAACTCTCATCCTTACTTCTTTATTGCTAAGGACATTTTCATGTAAACAGGATTGTTGCCCTGTCTCTTCTGCCTGCTTGCCTACACCTGACATCACAGTTCTGTTTATGACATCACAATCTTTTGCATGGAGATAATTCTGATGCTATAAACCGGGGATTATGATATCAGGTGTAGACAAGCAGAAAGAGCAGATAAAGTCTAAGGTACAATAATTCTCTTTCATAAAACTATCCTCAATAATACAGAAAAAAAGGTAAAGATTTATAAAAAAATATATGAAATATAAACTGAATTGTGTCTAAATCTCACATATTTACCAAGTTTATCTAATAGTGTCAGGGGCTCTTTAAAGAGCTAGTGTACTTCCTAGAAATAGTATTAGTTGTTAAAGCATCAACCATTACTTTTTATATCTGAGGTACTTTTTCTTTTCCATTTGGTTAATTAGAAAAAATGTCAAATTTGGGGGCTCCACTTTGAGTCTAAATTAAAACAAAAGTTGTGCCACAATAAACAAAACAATAATAGCATCCCAAACCACAAGGTGCACCAGCTTGTAGACTCTAAGTAAAGATGATTTAAAAGCATGGGGCCAAAACCAAAATACATAGTGCACCTCAAAGGCGTATGTGAGTTGCACCATGCGGTGCTAAGCCGGGGACCCTGCACCATTTTCCAGGACAAGCAGGGTCCCTGGCACCTATGCCCACGACTTGCAGCAGCCTCAGGCTAGCACCAAAGGAATGGTGCACTGGACCTAGGTGCCGCAAGTCACAGTACACAATCTACTGCCCCCCCGGAGCCTCCCCACCCTGAAATGCAATGGCAAGCACATGGGGGCTTTGAGGGGGCTGGCCAATTGGCACATGTGCTTGGGCTGGCAGTGCCAGAAACAGACCCCGGGGGTCCCCGAGGTTCGTGGAGTTGGGGGGGCATGTCAGAGCAGGGGGGTGCATGGGGAGCACATCCATGCTGTTTCTGCAGCTCTGCAGGGGGGGGCATCTATCGCTGTGCCAGGATGGATGCCCCTTAGACCACCTCCTAGCTGGTCTAACCCCGCTATGCCATTCCCTGTTTTGGAATGGTGTAAGTGGGTTATGGCAACCACCTTTCTGAAATAGGGCACAGGTGCTGCTGTAACTAACCCTTGCACCATGCTGCAGTGAGTTGCGGGCATAGTGGGTAGCGTAACCCACCTTTGGTGCAAACTGCATATGGCATGGTACAAGGTGCCTTCTGGAATTGTAACTTGCGTTATGCCTGGCTTAAGTAGTGGTGGGCGATGTGGCCAAAATTCACTCCGTGAAGTGTTTTGCGGAGTAATGCAGAATCTGCAAAGTGATCTGCAATGCGAAGCGGAGTACTTCGCTTCATAATGAGGAACGCAAAGTCCATTGAAACCAATGACTTTGTGTTATTCTGCCTTCCCCAAATCACTTCTCCACCAATTTTAAGTCGAAGTACATTGAAATCAGTGTACTTTGCACCACTTCATCTTGTTATTGAGCTCCAAGGCGAATTTTGCAGTGATTCATGGGATTGCAGGTCACATGGGCTCTAGATTGTTCTGCACAGCCTCATTTCTGTATAATGTGTGTGTAGTGGAAGATAGAGACAGTTTCCTCTCAGAGCTCTGTGATTCAAATCCTCTAAAAGTTGTTCAAAAAGCCTTTTTGAGTCATTTTTTTGCTCAAAATTTAGTACATCGATTGTAGGAAACCCTCCTGTGCTCATATCATCGAGTGTTTATTGTTTGTGTGTTTGAATTTTGAATGTTAACTTAGAACATTCAGTCTGTGTACTGACAGACACTTGAAGTGTGCTTTGGGAGAGGGGCGTATCTGTGATGGAGGTAGGTTAAAACTGGGAAAAAAGGCAGTCTTTCTGTTTTGGTTATATTTTTCTTGTATAACTGTGTTAATGTACACACAATAATATTTTCAGTAATTCTTGACATTTTGTTTGCTGATCGTTGTGGTGCAGCAGTGCATAATTTCAGTCTGTTTAAAAGATTTGGTTACATTATTGAAGTTTTCAATTTGCTACGCATTACTTGTAGTGTAGTGTGTGTGTGAGTGTGTGTGTCACGTGCCATCAAATCAAACACATTTTATTGTGCCACAGAGTAATTGCAGCAGTGTGAACCTGCTATCCACTGCACCTATATGAATTTTTTGTACTGCTTTGTGGTATCTTTACTGGTAGTGGACTGTTACTGCAATACACTACCCCACAACTGGCAAAAGATATTCTTTTCCAGATTTGGATTTGTGACTTGTGAGCACTGGTTAGGTGTTGTGCCTTTGCGTCTGTAGCTTTTTAGTGTGCAGCACAATCTTAATGTCTGTGCATTTGCATCTCCTTAGGGCCCAATCTCCATCTGTAACTTAAGTCACAGTTGTTTGTTTGGCTTCCCTTCAGGGTACTGATGTGGTGCATATCTCTGTGTGAACATTGTACTCATTGATGAGTGTTTTTAAGTCAGGGCAATCATCACGAGTCACTCACGATACAAATTGCGTTCTTCATCATCACAGTCATGATTCATGAATCACAAAACTGTAAGTTTTTTTGTAGTTAGTTCCATGTAAGCCTGTTTCATAGTATCTCGGGTCTCGGCTTCAATCACCATTGTACTCATTGATACGAGTTTTCAAATCAGGTAGTTTCGTGTGGTACAGGTCAGGAAAGTACAGCCACAGGTATTCACGTTACCGTACAGTTTATTATCATTGGTCATGTCATACCAGACACTCATCACGAGACAAATCACGTTCTTCTCAAATCACAGCAGTCAATTTTTTTTTCAGTTCTGATGATACGCTGAAGACCTGTAAAGATGACCAAAACATTGATAAATCTTTTTAAACTTTTTTTAAATAATACCCCCCCAAAAAAAAACTGCTTACCTTCACTGGCTTGACAGTATTCCAATGCTAAAATTCCTCATCAAGCCAAGAAATGCACACCCCAAGTTCGACCATATGACCTGTGATACAAAAAAAAGCAATGATTACATGTATATATATAAAAAAATATACTAACTTGTTTTTTTTTTCTCTTTTAGATATTTCCTGAAGAAGAACTAAGGTCGAAACGTAGATTTTTAACTCTATTTTCTATTTTCAGCGTGCATTTAATATAACCATTTTGTTTTGTTTAAATATATATATATATATATATATATATATATATATATATATATATATATATAATGGATATGAACATTTAAGGTCAACTCAGGTTCTGTGGAAAACCATGATGGTGCCAGGTACATTAACTTCCCAAGGGTAATATTGGTGTACACACGGAGGGCATCCTTCCTGCTTGGGTTCAGTGCAGCAGACATTGGGCAACCAACAACATTATCACATCATCATGGCTGGTCAACTCAATGGTCAGGTCATCCTTCTAACACATCATTTGGCAAGACACTGTGCATCAGCCCAGTCAGATCAAGAAGCATTACATGAAATTCCAACAGCAACAGCAGTGGATGTATTGTAGTTCTTATTGGAGTGTGTGCATGCATGACTGAGTGTGGTATGAATTAAATGAAGACTTTTCTTTTCATTTTAAGCTCTCATTTCTCTTTATCTGAAGTCAGGAATTTTCTGGACACAAGACAATAGCATTTTGGGGATGCACATTAATTCTGGTGGCTGTGTGTGATCACTGTGTGCGTGACTAAGCATGCCATTAATTTTGGGAGACTGCATTTCTTGTTATGCTCTCATTTCACTTCATCAGCACTGGAGAATGTCCTGGACACAAGACAGTAGCATTTTGGGGATGCACATTAATTCTGGTGACTGTGTGTGACCACTGCACGCATGACTGAGTGCACCATTAATTCTGGAAGACTTTGCATTTCTTGTTGTGCTCTCATTTCACTTCGTAAGCACTGGGGAATTTTCTGGACACAAGACAGTAGCATTTTGAGGATGCACATTAATTTTGATGACTGTGTGTGAGGGGCTACCAATATTGTTGTCACTTCACCTTACTTCACGTTAAGACGGAATGACAATGTGAAGTAATAATTACAAGGTGAAGTCAGCCTTTCATATTGGCCACTCCTCATAGTGGAATGACAAGGCAAAGTGCCCACTGCATCTGTTGGCGTAAGGTGCTAGTTGCGCCATGGGGTTTGGCATAAATCACCCTGGGCCAGATGTAACTTGTCTTGGAATTGGGCCCATATTGTCTAAACTAGGTTTAGTAGTCAGAGGCTTTTTCTTTGTCTATGCTGTGCATGTCATTATTTTAAGGTCTCATTTTTTGTACACTGGCTTGTTGTCTACTTCGTTGCAAATACTGTAAATAATGCAATGATTTTTCTCTAAATGGATTTATGGTGTAAGAAATTAAAGACGTTTTATATCAAAAAGTGTTTTCCAAGATCCATTCTTTGAGTGCCAAAAAATGTCTAAGGATAAAAAGACATTATGCTTTTAAATCATCTTTACATAGAGTCTATAAGCTGGTGCACCTTGTGGTTTAGGTTGTTATTATACATTTAGTTAATTAGAAGATTGCCTGATGTTAGTAGGTGAGATGTTGATGTATCTATCTCTCCCCCCCACCCACATTCAGCACTGTGACCTCACTGTCCATGACAACACTGCTGATTAGGAACAGCCACTAAGTGGCTGCAGGTCAGTCACCCATGACGTCATTGTCAGTGAGATCACAATGCTGATGATGTAGTGGGGGGAATTTATTTATTTTTATTTAGGGAAAAGTTTCACCAGGAAAGGCACACTGAGCAGCAATTGCTCTTTTCCAGGTGTGTTCTGGGGGAAAGGGGATTGGGAGCATCAGACATAATTAAAATAACATTTAGTAGTACATGTAGCAGTACTGTGCTATCATACAATAAGAACCTGGAGGTAGCTATGCCAGCTGCCAGGCGAAGAGCTGTACCACACATCCAGCACAATATTATCACAAAGAAGACATTCTAATGAGCAAAAGGAAAAGAAAAACACTTCAGAAATAAAAAAGTTACAACTGACTACTTAAAATTTGTATTATTTTCCTGTCTGCCTATATTGGTTCAGCTAGCTCTTTAATTCACTTACTTAAAACTCAATGTTCAGTCTGTATTATTCTCAGTTTCTATGGAGCTGTGTACTTTGCTAATCACAAATAAAAACCAAACTTTATTATAAAGGTCAGTATTCCCAAGGCATAAATAACAATGTATCTGTTTCAATCCAATTAAATTTGTTTGTATTCAGTTACCTTTCTGTAACTCCTTAGATATTTGTCTAATTTTGGTTGTTACTCTGCTAACTTATAGCTTTAAAAATCTCTAGTTACAAGAGCCCTAACAAAATGTGGACTTACAAGAGTGTAACTCTTTATATAATGCACACCTCTGGTATTGTAAATAGAGGGAGAAAGTGATATAATTGAGTGAAGTCTCTACTTAGACTGCAAACATCAGTCTCTGTTGTGCTGTAAAAGTAGAGGTCATATTCATACATCCTTAAATAGTCTCCACCTTTTATGTTGGCGTGCTTGCGCAGCCAACATTTTGGGGTAGTGCAGATTTGAAGGCGCGGTCGCTGTTGGGCAAATGCAGGGCATGCACCAGTAGGTGCGTCCCTCATTCCCAATCAGCCTGCATGCCGGCACCACACCACCCGGGCGAGCACATCTAAGGAAAGGTCCACTGCAATGCGAGCAAAGCTCATCACATGCAGCAGACTCTTCCTACGTGCTCGCCAGCTGGAAACATGGCAGCACAGTGGCCACTAAACTGCTGACTTCGAGGGTGCCCAATCCCCTGGTCAGCTTACCCTGCCCAAGTATGTGCCGATGGGGGAGCCCACTCCCCATTGGCAGAATGTGTCTCCCCCCTGCTTTTATTGTTTGCTGACGGGGATGCCCAATCCCCGTCGGCATCCATCCCCCCCTTTCCTGGTTTAATGTGCCGATGGGGGAGCCCACTCCCCATAGGCATGATGCCTCCTTCTTCTGTGCTGACGGGGGGTGCCCAATCCCCCATCGGCTACTGTACCCCCAAAAAGAAACCACCTGTAAAAGAAACCGTCTGCGATGTGTTTTTTAGTACCTGTAAGCAGAAAATGGTCCCTCGTAGTCTCCCTACCCACAACCTGCACCCGCCCACTGTGCACCCTGCCTCCCCACACCCTACCCCACCCCTTACTTACCTCTGGAGCTTGGTGCAATGATCTTCGGTGGACCGGGAACACGTCTTCACTCTTCAAAGTCGACCGCAAACTCAGGAAATGCTGGTAAGCTGTATAATGGAATAAATGGGTTTTTTTCAACTTTGATGCATATCTCGGGCATTTTTGGGAATTTTTGCACCAAACTGTCAACATGGGGTTTTGGGACCCCTCCTCATGAATTCTGTCACAGTTGTGACATTAATCGGTCCCGGAAGGTGATTTTGCAGTCACTGTGCGGAATCACCTTTCAGGACTGATTAATGCAAGGACAGTGGAAGTGTTCATAAGGTGGGCTCTCAAAAAGTCTATGTTGCAAATTTGGTGGAAAAAATCAAAAAAATGGCTGTTTTACGAGCGTGCGTTGCGCAGTTGTTACACATGCTCATAACTTTGCGAATTCGCAATATTTTCATGGCAGATTTTCAACAGTGTCATTTTTCTACACCTCCTTGTGAACAGTACAGCTGTCATTTTCCACATCCTGGCCGAAATGTGTTTCCACACTTCCGGCGCACAGTAACGTGATCGCTGTGGGAAATCAGTGTTCGGGGCAGATCATGAAAATGACAGTGACACTGTTCATTGAGCAGAGGTCCTAAAATGCCTATGTTGAAAATTTGGTGATGATACTCTATAAAATGACTGTGTTACAAGTGTACGTTGTGCAGTTTGCATGCACGCTCATAATGTGCATTTGTAATATTTTCACTCTGGATTTTCACCATTGGCATTTTTACACACCTCTTGATGAACAGTACAGCTATCATTTTACATATCCTGCCCGAAATGTGTTTTCACATATCCGGCACAGAATAGAGCAGTCACTGTACGAAATCACTTTTTGAGACAGTTTGAGGAAATGACAGTGACACTGTACATGAGCAGAGGTGCTAAAATGCCTATGTTGAAAATTTAGTACCGGAACTCCATAAAATTACTGTGTTACAAGTGTGCATTGTGCATTTCCCACGCACCCTTGTAACTTAGCAAATTTGCAATACTTACATGCCACATTTTCACCACTGCCATTTTTTTACACCTCCTTATGAACAGTGCAGCTGTCATTTTTCACATCCTGCCAAAAATGTGCTTCCACACTGCACCACTAAAGCCAATGCCAGCGCGACAACATTCGGCATTGGCAAATGCTTGTTAGTGCTATATCCAAAATGACAGAAAAGAATTCATTGGATGCCAGCATCCTTTTAAGGACAGATGATGCTGGGCTGGACCCACCATGCTGATGTCATCATGTGCGATGTACATGATGATGTCACTGTGTTGAAATTGCTCACTTGGTTCCCATTGTGCTATGTACAACAGACTAGTGATATAACAGCTGCAACTGTTAAAGGGCACTGATCCTATAGGTTTGTAGCACATGATCTAGCCAAGACATATATTGTGACAGATTAGAACCTCTTGGGCTAGCATTCTCCTTCTTAGAGTATTCACAGTATAATATTAGAGCAACACGCTCAAATATTTTGATATAACAGCCCATCTGCGGACTTCCCAAGCTGCTGCTGCAGCCCCGGCACTCTCTGAGCTGGCCACAGCTAACAGGCCACCCGACAGACCCTGGGACAGATTCAGACAGTCCATCTGTGGGCTTCCCAAGCTGCTGCTATGGCACCAGTGCTCTCCGAGCTGGCAGCAGCTAACAGACTGTCTGACTGACCCTTGGACAGATTCAGACAGCCCATCTGTGGGCTTCCCAAGCTGCCACTGCAGCCTCGGCACTCTCTGAGCCAGCCACTGCTAACAGACCACCCGACCGACCCCTGGACAGATTCAGGTACTCACCAGACCTACGAAATGCACAGTTTTGAATGCCGCTGTTTTGACTGGACACCCAGTGGAGGAGCCAGTCACTGATTGGCAGTTTCTACTCCTTGGCTGAATTTCTAACTCCTGGCAATCCCTGCTCCCTGATCTCGGGGAAATCTCTTTCTATGCTGTGTTCTGGACTGAATTCTCTAAACAGCTTAATTTCTTCTCTGTCTTACCTATAAACCCTCCCCTTACACCCCCTCCTGCTGCTGCTTTTGTCCTCCTCAGATGTCCAGGCGCCGAGGCACAGAAACCCCCCCCCCGTTAACTCCTCTTCTATCTCTGAATAACTGCCCTGCACTTGCCACCTCTTTACCTCGTGTTTTGTCTTTCCCCATTGCCTGCTCCCCACTTAGCTTGCTGTTCTACTCTGGCTCTATTTAATACTCTGTCTTTTCCCTCTTGTGCCATAGACAGCCCATCTGCGGGCTTCCCAAGCTGCCACTGCGGCCCCGGCATTCTCTGAGCCAGCCGCAGCTAACAGACCGCCCGACCGTCCCCTTGACAGATTCGGGTATGCACCGGACTTCCGAAACTCATGGCTTTGAATGCCGCTGTTTTGACTGGATGCCCAGCAGAACAGCCAGGCACTGACTGCCAGTTTCTGCTCCTTGGCTGAATTTCCAACTCTGGGTGCTCCCTGATCCCTGATCATGGGGAAATCTCTTTCTATGCTGTGTTCTGGACTGAATTTGTTACCCACCTCCCCTTCCCCACCTCCTCACAGTATTAAATAGACCTTTGCTCTGCCCCTCTCCTTAGCCTAGCAGCCAATTGGTCACTCCACTGCTGCACATTCTTATGGCTATTGTCCTCTCTGTCTTCAATACCTGACTTGACCCACTCTCTTACCACCCCTTTTAAAAGCAATCTCGCCCACAGGGTTGCACAAAATAAATACCTCCCTGGTCTTACTACTAGTTATATTACTGACCGGACTATTAATTACCACAGATTTTTGTGCATCAATACTAGCTGCAGACCAGTCATGCCTAAACCAATTTTCATCTACTTGTCTACCCCCTATCCCCCTAAACTCTGTGATTTCCCATGAGTTAATGTCCCATGGCTTCACAATCCTTGTCATACTATCAAACTATGAGGAGTGCTTACTGGGCCACTTCGTGCACTCCCTTTCCATATGGTGCCCTTTGTGGGTCCCCCCAACCACTCCCCTCCTCTTTGTGGGAGATGTCGAAAGTGACCCAGGCCCTGCTGACATGCATATCAACTCCTCTGATGTATCTTGGGCAAGAAATGCAGGCCTTAAAATTGATCTCATGAATATATGCAGCCTTCCAGCAAAGTTTTCTGAACTTGAGGTGTGGGTGTCCATATAGAAGCCCCAAGTGCTAGGCCTCTCCGAGACCTGGCTAAAACCATGTCATTTGGACATCTTGTATCCTCTTCCCTGCTATTCCCTTCTATGCCTAGACAGACCGGGCAAGAAGAGGGGTGGGGGTGTGGTACTGTATGTGCAGGATCATATATCTGCCTCCTGCATTGGCTCCTCAACCCAATCCTCAACTAGTGAGTGGCTCCTCACCAAGATCACCCTGGGTTACACAAAAAAACTATACCTTGGATGCTGCTACAACCCTCCCACTGAGGGCATCCAGGGTCTATCCTGCTTTTTGTATGGGCTTTGGTGCATCTCCCCCCCCAGAGATACCATAATAATTGGGGATTTTAATCTCAACTGGTCAGGTGACTCTGCGCCTGTATATGCCAGCTTACTGAAGGCACATAGCTTGGAGCAAGTAATTGCCTCCACTACTAGGCACAACCTTCACTCACCTAACCACTCCACTCTCGACTGGTATGCTACTAATAGGTTAGAGTTGGTCCTCCAGGCTGGCACTATGTCTGACTCCATAAGTGACCATGCTCCCACATTTATAATCATAACCAACAAGTACAAATGTCCACCCCCAAATTACTGTCTTTCAGGAAATTCAACCACCAGGATCCCGATACAGTTATTAGGGATGCAATGACTGCTGACTGGTCCATTCTCTACCTGCAAAATAACATCTTGTCTGCAGTCACTTAGCTCACTAATGTCCTCCACAAATTACAGGAGAAGCATTTCCCCTTCACTTCCAGAAGGGACAGAGAAGGCTACATGCAATGGGTTTCAAAGGAACTTCTGGTGCAAATGAAAGAAAGGACCACAAATGGAAAGTCTACAAGGCATCCCCACCCCCACCCCATCTTTGGAATGCCTATAGGCAACAATGCAACATATATAAACAGGCAGCCAAATCATTAAAACGCAAGTACTGCCTCTTGCAACAGAGTAGCTCCTGCAGGAACCCTCATAATTTCTGCGCCACCACTGGGTCCATATTAAACCCTCATACAGGTAACCAGATTACATAGAAACATAGAATCTGATGGCAGATAAGGACCACTTGGCCCACCTAGTCTGCCCATTTTCCTACCTAACAGATAAGCTGCAGATCCTAGTTAACCAACAGCTTACTTCCTCCTACCCCCCACTAGGACTGCCTATGTCTGTCCCATGCATTCTTGAATTCCCCTACTGTTCTTGACTCCACGACCTCCTCAGAGGCTGTTCCATGCATCCACTACCCTCTCTGTGAAAAAATACTTCCTCACATTACCTCTGAGCTGTTCCCCCTCTATCTTCAAATTGTGCCCTCTTGTTCTTGCACATCTCTTTTTCTGAAAGATGCCACCCTCTTGGACTTTGTTGATTCCCTTGAGGTACTTGAAAGTTTCTATCATGTCCCCTCTCTCCCTCCTTTCCTCAAGGGTATACATGTTAAGCTCCTTTAGCCTTCCTTCATATGTCTTCTGGTGCATACCCTGCACCATTTTGGTTGCCCTCCTCTGGACAGTCTCCTCTCTGTCTATGTCTGTGCGGAGATGGGGTCTCCAGAACTGCACACAGTACTCCAGATAGGGTCTCACCAACTGTCTGTACAGAGGGATAACAACTTCCTGTTTTCTACTATTGATGCCTCTCCCTATTCATCCCAGTGTCCCCCCAGCCTCCTTATTGCCCTCTCACATTGCTTGCCCACTTTTAGGTCATCTCATATAATTACCCCCAGGTCCCTTTCCATTTTTACTGTTGTCAGTATCTCACCCCTCATTGTGTACTCTTCCCCTGGGTTTTTGTTTCCCAGGTGCATTACCTTGCACTTCTTTGCATTGAATCTGACCTGCCATACATTTGACCATTCCTCCAACCTTGCCAAGTCCCTTCTCATCCTTTCCACTCCATCTTCTGTATCAACCCTGTTGCAGATCTTTGTGTCATCTGCAAAGAGACATACTTTTCCTTCCAGTTCCTCTACAATGTCACTCATAAAGACATTAAAAAGGACCGGTCCCAGAACTGAACCCTGCGGTATCCCACTAGTAACCTTCCTTTCTTCACTGTGGACTCCATTTACTACTACCCTTTGTGTCCTGTTGTCTAGCCAATTTTTTATCCATGCTACCACCTTGGGACCCACTCCAAGGCTGGCTAACATTATTAATCTTTTGTGTGGGACTGTATCAAATGCCTTGCTAAAATCTAGGTAAGCTATGTCCATAGCCCCTCCCTGGTCTACTACTTTGGTCACCCAGTCAAAAATCTATTAGATTCATCTGACGACCTTCCCATCATGAATCCATGCTGCCTTAGGTCCTGTGCCCCACTGGCCTCTAGGTACTCAACAATTCTTTCCTTCAGAAATGATTCCATCATTTTCCTACCACTGAGGTCAAACTAACTGGTCTGTAGTTTCCTGCCTCTGTCCTGCTCCCACTTTTGTGAAGAGGAATCACATCCACCCTCCTCCAGTACTCAGGTACTACCCCATCCTCCCATGATTTGTTAAAGAGGGTAGTCAGCGGTGTCATTAGTTCTACCCTTAGTTCTTTTAGAATTCTTGGGTGAATCCCATCAGGTCCCATTGCTTTGTCCACCTTCAATTTTATTAGTTCTTTCAGAACCCTTTCTTCTGTAAATGGACTGGTATTGACCCCGTTTCAGAGTGTTTCTCTTGTTTGGTTTAGGTACCTCCCCTCCTCTTCCTTTGTGAATACTGAGCAGAAATATTTGTTCAGTATCCCTGCTTTTTCACTGTCACCCTCTACCCAAATTCCCTCCCCTTTATTAAGCCTCAGTATCCCTCCTTTGGTCTTTCTTCACTCCCTAATGTACCTATAAAAGGTCTTATCCCCCTTCTTAACTGAGTTGGCTATCCTTTCCTCAGTTTGGGCCTTTGCTATTCTGGCTGCCTTCCCAGCCTCTTTCTGCTTTAACTGATAAAGTTCTCTGTCCTGCTCCTTCTGTGTTTCCTTATATTTCCTGAATGCTATGCTTTTCTCATAACTATCCCTGACACCTCTTTGAGAACCATAGCATTTTTTCCTTCGTTGTGTTTTGTTGATTTGCTTTACACAAAGGCTTGTTGCCTCTGTGATAGCTGTTTTGATTACTCCCATTGTTTCTCCACCCCTCCTTCTTGCCTGTTTGCTAGTGCTTTTCTTGAGCACCTCTCATTTTCCCAAAGTCAGCCCTCCTAAAGTCCAATACTCTTGCTTTTGATGGCAGTTGTATGGCTGTGTTTATCATGAACCACACTGTTTGGTGGTGCTTGTTCTCAGATGGCTACCCACTTCTAAATCTAAGATTCTTTCTCCGTCCCCATTTGAGAGTACCAGGTCTAAGATTGCTCCCTCCAGGTGGGTTCCAATACTAGCTGCCTGAGGCATGCCCCTGTAGGGCATCAAGAATGACCCTGCTCTTGGATGTGCCTGCAGCAAAGGGTGCTCCAGTTAACATCTGGCATATTCAGGTCCCCATCAACAATATCTCCCTTTTCTGCCATTCTAGGAAGCCTTCTATCATTTCCTTGTCCATTCCCTCCCCCTGAGATGGGGGTCTGTATACAACCCCCATGCAGATTGTGGTGCCATTTCCTGTCTCCAGGGTGACCCAGAGTGTCTCATCTGCTCCCTGTTTACTCTTTAGTTCTGTTGCTTTGATCCCTTCCTTTACATAGAGAGCTACTCCTCCTCCTCTTTTACCCTCCCTGTTTAACCAGATTACCCAGATCAAAACCCCCTTGAGTAACATCTCAGATTCCTCTAAAATTGCGGACACGTTCAACACCATGTTCACCGACCTATCTGTCTATCTCAATAAACTCCCCCCTCAACCACAAATTGGAGGGAACATCAGCCAAAACTGCCCTCCTTCTCATGCTAATCCCGCCTCCCCGGCTTTCCTAAAACTGATTTCCTCTGCCATTGTCAAACCCCCTGCTTCCATCTTCTATCTTGCCCTCTCATCTTCCACTGTGTCAGACTCCTGGAAGCTTGCACACATTATCCCTATTTTCAAAACTGGTGACCGACTTGCACCAGAAAACTACATGCCCATCTCTCTCTTCCCTCATCTCAGCAAATTACTTGAAAAAATCATTCATTACCAGTTATCTGAACACCTGGAAAAGTACAACCTCCTATGCCCCCTCCAACACAGTTTTCGCAAACACCATAGTACCTCTTCTGCCTTGACACTTTTTACAGACCACATACTTAGAAATATGGACAAGGGGAAGGCCACAGGTGTGGTTTTTGTGGATCTATCCAAAGCGTTTGACCTAGTTAACCACCAACTTCTCAACTCCATTCTTCGCAGTTTTGGTTGCTCAGCTAACACTACGTCCTGGTTCCACAGTTATCTATCTGGTAGATCCCAGATTGTCATCATAGGCAAAGTACACTCTTCTTCTTTACCTATTGGTACTGGTGTCCCCCAGGGCTCAATACTTGGCCCTTTGCTTTTTTCCATGTTTATAAATGTGCTCCCAGCAGATAGCCTCACCTGTAATTCACTCCTCTACACCGATAGATTTAGTCCTCTACCATAGTAACAATTTGCTTTAATCTATCTCATCCACCCTGTCTGTCAACTACGGTGCTGCTTACAACTGGTTCCTCTTCAACAAACTGTTAGTCAGTAACAAGAAGACTAAGGCTATGCTTTTTGGCTCCAAACCTTTCCTGACCAAGGTCTCCAAAGCCAATTCGTCCCTCCTGGTTTACATCCCTGCAGGTCCCCCGCTTGACATTGTCCTCACTTTCAAATACCTTGGTGTTACCCTCGACCCCTCTCTTACTTTTGTGGAACACATCAACAACACTGTGAGGAAAATCCACCAAAGACTTGGTGCTGCCTACAGGCTAAAGCAACTACTATCCATGGAAACTCGCCTTGCCATCGCGTTAGGCAATCTTCTGCCCCTGCTAGACTACTGCTCACCTGTCTACTCTCTCATGTCCTCCTCATTACATACCCATTTAAACTTCACTTACAAGTCCATATGCCGCTTTGTGCTTCAAGCTCCTTACTCTATCCACTACTATGCTCTCTACCAGTCTCTTGGATAGCTCCCATTACAGGGTTGCTTTGACTATACCATGGGTTGTCTAACTGAAAACTCCCTCAGGAGCCACCAGTCATCACCCTACTCTTCTCTTCTCACAGACAGAGTGGTACCTAGGAGCATCAGGGTAACCTCTATTCCCCCACTCGAAGTGCCACATATATCTTTTGTCATGGGCAGTCAAGCTTTCTCAGTCTCTGCCCCCACCCTGTGGAATAAATTACCCGCATCCATCCACTCCTCTGCCACCCATCTATCCTTCAAAACAAATCTGCACAACTGGCTTCTAGTTGAGTCAGACTGTTACTGCCCCCAAGACAATACCAGAGGGAGCGGGCTATCAAGATGCTAGAACCTGGTGAGCTGTTAAGACAACTCCATCACCCTACATTTCTGGCCTTTCCCACTATGATTGTCCCTTAACTTTATCTGCCAGCATCAATTGCCCCCAAGATAACACCAGTGGGTGCGGGCCATCATGGCACCAGGACATGCAGTGCCATCTTTTGGAACCCCTTCCCTTCCTCCAACTCGCCTCCCTGTTGCCCCCTAGCCTTCTCATCGTACCTCACGGTACTCTCTGCTCTCCTAACCTGTTCTTACCTCTTTGCACTACTACTGATCCACTGTTTTGATATTTCTCTAGCAAGTCTGAGCTTCTATGCACCTAATTATCTTAGATCACTGTCAGCTTGTATAGCTTGTATGCTCTATGTAAACTTCCATGCACCTACTCATTTAACACACTGCCCACTGTTACAGCAGGTAGACATCTTAGATAGACCTCGAACACTGAAACTATGCTTGATGACCTGCTTTTGTCTCCATCACGTGTTAATTATCTCATCTGGAGGTACGTTACCAAATCTTGAATTATATTGTATATATTGTATTATATGTGTTACTGTGTACTATTGCTATTTTTGTGCATCGTCTCTATTGATTATGTTATTTTGCAGCCACATCTGTGGCCTGGGTCGTGTCTGAAAATGGTCCAATGGATCAGTGCACTTACCTGGTTACCTAAGACACAAATAAATAAATAAATAAATAAATTGTGTCTTCTATATTGTATAGTAAATAAAATCTATATTAACTCCCTGGCCAGATGAAGCAGGACATCTTATACTAGTGATGAATAAGTATTATGATACTAATGTGGTTAGTATAAAATCTTTTTGGGTAAAACTATTTTTGCATACTCTTTTGTGTAAAACTAACGGTGATGGCACAGGAGGAGGAGGAAAGAGGAGTGATATGTTGTAGGGGGGTTTAAAAAGGAACATATAAGAAAGGGAAGAAGAGGAAAAGAGAAACAAGTGTTAAGGCCTTTGACACTGTGCCACATAGAAGGCTATTAAATAAACTGGGGAATATAGGAGTGGGCAGGACAGTAGTGTGGTGGGTGGGTAATTGGCTGGGTGGCAGGACACAGAGGGTGATGGTAAATGGCTGTCACTCCACAGAGGGAAGAGTGACCAGTGGGGTACCACAGGGATCAGTGCTGGGACCAGTCCTATTCAACGTCTTCATCAGTGACATTGCACAGGACCTAGAAGGCAGAATTTCCCTGTCCACTGACAACACAAAGCTCTGTAATGGAGTGGACATGCCAGAGGGTGTAGACAGAATAAGGAGGGAGCTGCAGAAGCTTGAAGAATGGTCAAGGGTTTGACAGTTGAAATTCAATGCAAAGAAGTGCAAGATAATGTATATGGGGCACAAAAACCCTGGAACAACATATCACTTGAGGGGGGTGAGGATACAGCATGCACCAAGCAGGAAAGAGACCTTGGGGTTATCATCTCTGATGACCTCAAGGTAGGGAAACAGTGTGACAAGGCAGCAGGTAAAGCAAATAGGATGCTGGGATGCATTGGCAGGGGCAACACCAGCAAGAAAACGGAGGTCATAATTCCACTATACAAGACACTAGTGAGGCCCCACCTGGAGTACAGTGTACAGTTCTGTTGACCTTACCTAAGTAAGGACATAGACATGGTAGAGAAGGTTCAGAGGAGGGCAAAAAAGATGGTACAGGGATTGCATCACAAGCCCTATGAAGACAGGTTGAAGGACCTGAATATGTTCTCCCTGGAGGAAAAGAGGGAGAGAAGAGACATACAAGTACCTTATAGGGAAGAACAGGGTGCAGGAATACATTATTTTCCAGAGAGATAAAGATGTTCCAGGACTAGAGGGCATGGGATGAAGTTGTAGGGAAGGTGATTCAGAGGAAATGTGAGGAAGAATTTCTTCACAGAAAGGGTGGTGGACAAGTGGAACACCCTGCCAGAGGAAGTGATGGGAGCTGAAACAATCACAGATTTAAGAATGCAGATAGACATAAGGGAATTCTGGAGGTCAGGGGTAAGGGGCAATAGACTTCTAGAAAAACATAAAGGGAACTTACAAGCTCAAATGGGAGATGGGGTGGGCCATAGACCCTTATCTGCTGACAGTGTCTATGTATCTATGTATCTAAGAGGAAAGAGGAGGAGGAAGGGTTGATGGCTGCGGGGTGAAAGATGGAAGTGGGGGTCAGGCCAGAGGGTGTTAGAAAGAGGTAGAGGTGGGGGAGCTTTGGGGTAATAGGTGCAAGAGGGGATATGGGTGAGAGTGGGGGAGTAGTGAGTAAAGAAAGAGGAGGTGAGTGCGAGGTGAGGAATGCTGTGAAAGAATAAGGGAGATAGACATCACAGATGGAGTATAATGTAGGTTATTATCATACCTTTCAATTTGAACACGAAAAATTGCATTATAGTAACAAATCACACTATTATTTGTTATAGATATCACTTACATAACACTTTGCCAATTGATTTCTTCAACTGAATGTCTTATTCAGTGCCTTAAACCTACAGGTTCAGAATGCCTCACAGGTTAATAGCTGAGTTTCCAAATCTACCCCCTGCTGGATGGTGTAACATGTCCCCCCAAAACAGATCTCAATGTGGAGATAGGATGTTTGGCCTTATTAAAATGTATAGGCACTGGAGAGCTGGTGTCAGAGTTATCTGCACTTTTGTGTTCCCCAGTTCTAACCAGAAGTTGTCTAATGTTTTTCCAGTGTATGCTAAGTCACATGGACACTTAATTAAAGGAAAACTACATGCAAACATTATAGATACATGTTGTGAATTGGGTTATTATATTTCATACCCTTTATAGTACTTCACAGTCAGAATTCATTGGATATTCCCCATCCATCCTATAGGTTGATGCACGATCCAATCAAAATTGGGCAGGGTGAAGCTAGCCCCTTGTCCCATCTGAGAATCTCCAGTTTACTTTGTGCACCAAGAAAGGCTGGTCACGATCCAGAGCTGCTCCCAACAACTATCAACTCATTTACAAGGTACATAACTTTTCATATTAATTTCACATCACAGCCTGGTAGCCAAGGGTCCTCAACCCACCTTTTTATTTCACGCTATTTAGTCTAAGTCTGCAAATTTTTGTGTCTATTAAAACCTTCATCGCGAAGAATTAATAAGGAAAGCTAGCAAATAAGTATTCAAACAATAAGGTTCCCTTTTTATAAAACTGGAACAGGTCCCCCTCCTGTAGCACTACCTGTGTCCCAAACTCATCATCACTGGTCCTGATTGCCTCAAAAAGCAACATACAGGGCACAAGAAATGCCTTATAGTATTCTAAGGGGCTGCCCAGCCTCTGAGGTCCCTCCTGGAGCATCCTAACAGCAGCGGGCACAAGGTTTGTGATACCTGGGATCCCAAAGGGCAGAGGTCCCTCCAGTAGCGTCCTCTCACAAACAAATAAAGCAGCAAATAAACCAACAGCCCAGCACCACCTATGGCTCTGGTGGCCTCACATGGCACACACATCCCAGCACTAAATTCATGGGCTGTGGTTCCCCCAGAGCCACCTCCGACTCACGAGGGCAACAAGAAGAGAAAATAAAATTAAACTTTGTACCTGCACAGTAAATCTTCCTGCTCCTAAGCTCAGCGAGGTCAGCAGACTGATCCCTGCACAAAGGACAGCTGGATAACATTCCCGTGGCATTTCTTTCTTGGAGCACTCCCTCCCCTATCCAGTGCTGTCCTCCCTGGTCTCAGTGGGACAATAAAATAACATCTTCTTCACCCACCAGGACCTGTAGCAGCCCTACTGTCCTTCTCCTTCTTGATCATTCCCAGAAGGCAGTGTGGTTCCCGCAAGACTGAAAAGAGCACTGAAAGTGCATAGAGCACTTGCAAGTCTGGCGGGGAACTCACACGACATCCTGGTGGCCATATTGGATGGGACCATGCATCCTAAGCTATTGTATAGGCAGGTCCCAAATCTCACAGGTTCACGTGAGATCTGAGGTGGCCACCTTGACTGGGACTGAAGAGGCACCACATAGCCAGCAATGCTCTCTTAAAGGGACAATGCACAGCATATCCATTTGGGTTCTATCAACTATCACTTCACAAAGGTTGATTATCAGAGGGAGATCCCCCTGGAAAGAACATGCATACAAAGTCTTTTTGGGTGCTCGACTGGCAATTAATTTATTAATATTTGCATCAACATCTTTTCTTATCACCCATCGTTTATAATGGTACATATGTATTTACAATCGCAATAATCTCAATGTATTCACATTAATCATTTCTTAAGTCCATTCAGCTTTGAACATCCATTTCCATAATTGTCAAAATTGTCTCTACTTTTCTCTTTTGCATGCCATCAATCTTCTCGGGGTCTGGATGTGTGAAAAACCTGACACCCCATTTTCCTCTTCCAAAACTCTGCTGTTCTATCCAAGTTCAGGTGCTACCAAACCCAATCCCCAGTTTATTCCACTTTTCTTCTCCCCCACTTTATCCAGCTGCCTTCACGTCCGGGTGCACCTGATCCTAGCCCATGCCTACCACCCCAGAACCCCTATTCCTTGGCCCCCCTTACCGCTCCTACCCCCTTTTATGTGGGACCCCCATTCCTTCTTACCCCAACGACCTACCCGGCCGCTCACTTTCCTTGTTTCCCTCTTTTGGCAACTCTTTTCTTTTTATTCTGACCTGTACGGTCACTTGCTGCCATTGGCCTCTTCCGCCAACCCATCCGACCTTCATTCCACCAACTTCCATTCTCCAATCTACCTCATCCAGCTACCCAACCCCTTTGCACCTCCCTCCTCTCCTTCCCCCTGCCCTATCCCTTCTTCCGCCCCACCTTACCCATCCCGCCATGCATCCCATAGGGTGGATGGGTTGGTACAAATTCATAGATCTCAGCAAAAGAAGGCTAAATTCAGCCTTACATCACCTCTTATACCCTCTAAGGAGCCCTTCTGAGGACCCCCCTCAGATTCTCCCCCTAACCAAGCACTATGTCTCTCCTTCCCTTGTAGTTTTTATCCCCCTGGTGACATCATCGCCCCTCCCCCTATCTTTCCTTAATCCCAGTGTGCCCACCCCCTTCCTGTCCACCCATCGTTGTTCTTTTCTAGGGAATCCCCCTGACAATTTAGGGTTGCCTTTTAGAGTCAATCACATTTGTCAGAGGGAGATCCCTCTGGAAAGGACACACATATTCAAGTCTTTTTGGGTGTTCAACTGGCAATTAATTTATTAATATCTATATCAACATCTTTTCTTATCACCCATCGTTTATAATGGTACATGCATATTTACACTCACAATAATCTCAATGCCTTCACATTAATCATTTCTTAAGTCCATTTGACTTCGAACATCCATTTTCATAATTGTCTCAATTGTCTTTGCTTTTCTCCTCTGCATACCATCAATCTTCTCAGGGTCTGGATGCATGAAAAACCCGACACCCCGTTTTCCTCTTCCAAAACTCTGCTGTTCTATCCAAGTTCAGGTGCTAATGAACCCAATCCCCAGTTTTTTCCACTCTTCTTCTTTCCCATTTTATCCAGCTGCCTTCATGTCCAGGTGCAGCTGACCCCAGACAATGCCTACCCCTGCATCCCCTGTTCCTTAACCCTCCTTACCCTCCCACTAGCCCATCTCCAGCTTATGTGATGGATGATGGGCTTCCCCCATCCCCCCGATTACTTCCCACCCTTCCACCACTCCTCAATTGTATCACCAAGCAGCAATACAAATGCTGACATACCTACTGTCGATAAATGAACCCCATCTGGTCTATACGAACCCAGGTTATCAAAGGAAATATTCATATGTGCAATGAATAACCCTACACAATGTCGCATCAGCATTCCAGAGCAAGGAGCTAGCAAGTAATTTCAATGAAGGGTCTCAATATGATCTGTGTAATGAAAAGATGAGTTTAATGGAAAACAAATTTCCATTTAATAACACAGTGAAAATCAAAACGGTGCATCCGTCTCACCAGCTGCCATGGTGCTTCATCGGGGGGCGGGTAGTTGGTGAAGGACAACCCCTTAAATTCATTTTAATGTGTGACACCATAATTATATAGAATTAGTGCATTTTCGAAGTTGTATATTCTAAGAAAATATTCAATTTTTTAAATGACTTCACATGCTTTTTTAAGAATCTACACATTTTATGCTTCACATATATGGGATTACAGGTTCCTATATAATGGAAGATTAAGTTTAAGTCATTTTTAAGCAAAAAATAATAACACAAAAAATGTTAACATAAAAAGTGTTTTTTGAAAAATATTGTGTATATGAAGAGGATACATCATAAAGCTATCCTATTCTCCATTCGGAATTACCACATTTGTTCATATAAATTCAGTTCAAAACATCATTTCACAGTGCTTAAACTTGCACATCCATAATGAAAAACTTTTTGCAAAATCAGTTCCAGAGATGGATAGCTTAGAAGTGGCCTAATAGTGTAAGCTACTGGAAGAGAACATTCAAAATTATTTTTCTGTTTCTATTTCCTAGAGGTTCTAAGCTTCTATTTTAACACTTTAAGGGCCAGCTATTCAAAACTTTGCCCCGGGGCTAAATTAACACTGCCCAGCAGGCAAACTTAGCCCGGAACACAAAGCAAGCTATATTCAAAAGGAATAGCCCAGGGTAAACAGCTTCTGAATATAGCATGGAAATGAGGCTGGACAAACTGGGCTGGGAATGCAGGGCAAACTTAGCCCTGGAATAAGACAGCTCTGAATATAGCAACCAGGAAGTGCAAACCACAACAGCGACACAGTGCACAGCGACATGAAGGTAGGTAGAGGTAAACTGTGTAGCCAATGTGTGTGCCAGCAAATGTGTGGACCCAGTACAGCTGCAGGCAGCAGCAGATGTGAAAGTACAGTGTTCAAAACTGTATAATATTCCCTGAACTGTTTGCGCAGCGCTAACATGTTTGCTTGGGTTTAGAGCTGGGCTAAACCTTTAGCTCGGTGCAAACACATTTGCCCGGCGCTAAACTTTGCCATATTCAAAAGTGACTTGCAATGAGCCTACTTAGGTAGTCTCTGGGCAAACATCCAGATTAGCATCTTATTATGCCTTGATTTGCATGCAGTTTGCACCGGGCTAACGGATTAACCCTGCGCTAAACCCGCGCAAACATGTTAGCACTGCACAAACAGTTCAGGGAAAATTATACAGTTTTGAACACTGTACTTTCACATGCACTGCTGCCTGCAGCTGTACTGGGACAACACAGCATAGGCACAGATGGTGGTGGTGTTGCATGCAACTGTCACACTGTAGGTCATGCTGCAGTACACAGCAGACACTACAGTAGCAGGGGGGCCAGTAGTGTGTGGACACAGCACTGCCTATGGTGTGTAGGGCATTGCTGATGACTGCACTGTACACAGTGACAGGCCCAACATGCAGGTGTTTACTGACAGTGGATATTATTGTTATACTGATGTGTGACCCACAGATGCTGCACCTCTGGCATGGGATGCTCACACTGACATATACATGTCCGGCTTTGTGTGCTGTGGCAGTTGTACAGCTGTGTGGTATGTGGCCAGGGAGGCATATATTATCAGAAAGGCACACTGGTGTTGGGGTATTCCCAATACTGGCCCATGTGCACTGCATGATGTGTCCCAGCCTTGTGGCCACACCTGGTCTGTGGCACAGCCTGGCCACCCATACACTCTCCCCTCAACATTCTCCATGCCCACAGTGCTGCATGTGTATGCTGGTATCTGTTTGTGTCCACAGAAGAGTGGTCCACAGGTGTGTGCTGTATGGCCACACTGCCATGCTGTCCACTGGCAGGAGGGTCACTAATTACTGCCTGGCATAGCTGGGACGGGTGGCAAATGATGGCATCATTGTGATGCCATCAGTGAGCAGCATGTTTCCTCTATGACTGGCTTTGTCTATGTGTCATATTTATTTGTTAGGGTAGCGCAAAGCCACGCAAAAGCCACACAAACACCGTGCAAAGTCATAATGTCATGCAAAGCTGATTGCCCTGGGTTAAGACTACCTTTTCCTGGGCGGTAATGTGCACCATGCTAAGTGTCGCGCTAAGTCACACAAAACCACTTTGCGTGGCACTAGTCGCTGAATATAGCATTGCGCCTGTATTCATGTACACACCCACTTAGTTTTCCCTTGCATACATTATGATTTTGCTTGGCGCTAATGCAATTTGTGCACACTATTTAGCCTTTTGCATATAGCAAACCCGCGCTAATCCCATGCTAAACCTGTGCAAACAGTTTTTGCCCGGTGCAAAGTTTTGAATATCTGGCCCTAAGTATTTAAGATATTTTAAACATTTGAAACCTTTTTTCTTTCTTACAAACAATTGTGATTATGGGTTTAAATTCACGTATCACTGAGTCTATATATTTCAGTTTTTATCTTACAGTGAAGATCTGGGAACAACATCCACAGAGCCAAGTCAGTGCTTCCAAACTTATATGGTATGCAGGGGGTCCTGCACTCTCCAAATTGTCAGCACTGCAAAGAATAAAAAGCAATGCTGTTATTTCATTAGTGACACAAACTTTTAACACAGTTTTCAAGTTATACAATAATGCAGATTTCCAACATGTTATGAGGCAAACATTAGAGATCCAAAGTTGTGTCCCCTGTTGTAGTGGGGGGGCTTTTAAGAGGGTCTTTTCTTGGGGAGTAGATTTATATATATATATATATATATATATATATATATTATTATGGTTTAAGGATATAGGATATAGAGGTGAACAGAAGTCTGGAGTTAATTTTCAGCCTCAATAAGTAGGATCTAAAGTCAATTTCTTGGTTGAGGCCCTCTGGTGCTAGGGCCTCCAAGGAGAAGATCCAAAAGGAGGCTGAAAATTTACTCCAGACCTCTATTCACCTCTATAGCCTATATTCTTAAACCCTAAAGACATATATATATATAAAAATGCACCCCCCAAGAAATAGCCCTCTTAAAAGTTCCCCCCCACTATTATTATTCTTTGCAGTGCTGACAATTTGGAGAGCGCAGGACCCCCTGCATAACACATAAGTTTGGATGCACTGACTTGGCTCTGTGGGTGTTGCCCCCAGATCTTCACTGTAAGATAAAAACTGAAATATATAGACTCAGTGATACTTGAATTTAAATCCATAATCACAGCTATTTGTAAGAAAGAAAAAAAGTTTAAAATGTTTCAAATATCTTAACTACTTGAAGTGTTAAAACAGAAGTTTAGAACCTCTAGGAAATAGAAATAGAAAAACAGTTGTGAATGTTCTCTTCTAGTAGCTTACACTATTAGGCCACTTCTAAACTATCCATCTCTGGAACTGATTTTTCAAACTGTTTTTCAATATGGATGTTAAGCACTGTGAAATGATATTTTGAACTGAATTTATATGAACGAATGTGGTAATTCCGGAAGGAGAATAGGATAGCTTTATGATGGATCCTCTTTGTATACAAAATATTTTTCCAAAAACACTTTTTATGTTAACATTTTTTGTGTTATTATTTTTTGCTTAAAAACTACTTAAATTGAATCTTCCATCATATAGGAACCTGTAATCCCATATGTGTGAAGCATAAGATGTGTAGATTCTGAAAAAAGCATGTGAAGTTATTTAAAAACTGGAATATTGTCTTAGAAAATGCAACTCTGAAAATGCTCTAATTCTATATAATTATGATGTCACACATTAAAATGAATTTAAGGGGTTGTCCTTCACCAACTTCCCACCCCCTGACAAAGTGCCAGGGCAGCTGGTGAGATGGATGCACCATTTTGATTTTCACTGTGTCATTAAATGGAAATTTGTTTCCCATTAAACTCATCTTTTCATTACATGGCTCATGTTGAGACCCTTCATTGGAGTTACTTGCTAACTCCTTGCTCTGGAGTGCTGGTGCAACATTGTGTGTGAATTCAGCAGGGGGCAGCCCTGCACCAGCACCCTGCCCAGGTCAGTGAGTACAGTATCTCTTTTTCATTGTTGCTTCATGTGCAAAGTATAACCCACCTTCTTTAGCTAACCATGCTGCTACCCACCTGTTAACCCACTTTCTAGCCCTCTCAACCACCTTGATATCCCTAGCATGCCGCCACACTATCCTGGAAATTATCTCTGACCAGGCTACCTTGACCTCTGGCCACCATTGTTTTATGGTTGCTAAATCCCTTTCTATTTCTTTGTACAAGGTTCCCCACAGCCTATCTCCCAAGTCATTCCCCCCAAGTGTAAATGCAATAGGTCCAGTCTCGGCCATTTTACTTTTTGCTCCTGCAAGGTCAGAATGATCTGTGCCCATTTCATGCCCCAGACCCCTTTCCAGTGCACTCTCATTTTATCCTGGTACTATCCTAGTTGTTTTCCTCCTGGATGAATGCCTGCCCACTTCTCTACCCAATATATATGTACAAATGCCCAATGATCCATACCTGCTTGGTCCTTCTCTGGCCTGTTGGGGATAAATCAACATAGATTACCACATCTTTCTCACATATCTTTTATAGCAATTCAATCTCCATCTTCCCACTTTCCTCACCTCCTCATCCGACCCCCCCCCCTTTGCTGCCACCTCAGATGCTGCTCCTATCCTGGATGAATGCAATGAAAAATTCTTGGGGTCTTCCCTGTTAAGTGCCATACCTTTCTTTAAGACCCCTGTCACCTGGCAACAGGTGACTGGCTTACCATCTATGTGAATGAAAAACTGACTGGTCCGCTTTGGTCTTAACTCCTGGTATTTCCATAGGGAGACCACAGGGTTCCCCTATTCCCATCTCTCTTTCCAGCATTACTTCCGTCCCTACCCACATCTAATCCGTCTTTGACTGCTTCAACCAAATTGTGATTCTCTGTGTTCCCCAGTGTATATCTTCCTCCTTTAGTCCTCCTTTTCCATCACTCCTGGTTTTTGCCACAATCTCACCCACCATAAAAGCCCCCATTGTCATTACCAGGAAAATGGCTTTGAAGAGGCATGCCTCATAATCGAAAGTACATATCTGCCCCCAAACCCCAAATAATGTCATGCATGAGGGCCTGCCCTGCTACCGGCTTTCTAACATCCCTTACCTCCCCTTACATCCTCTGCCATCCCATCAACATGCGCCATATGATCTTGAATTTGTTTGGTTCTGCCCATCCCCTAATACTGCACGCCCACCCAATCCCTGCTAATTGCGCCCCCATTGTTCCGCTTCCCATACCCACTTCCCATTTTTGAACCATGAACTTTGCCATCTGATCCTGTGTAACTAGCTCACTTACCTTGAACCCTTCCTGCCTCTGGAACTCCTGAAATGCGCTCCACACACCCTTGTATGCTCGTAGTGTGTTTGCGGACCAGGAGCTCCTATATAGCAGTTGGGCTCCTTCCAGCCAATTTCCCAACCTTGATCTGTTACCTGAGTTCTCTGTGCAGCCACTTGTGGCACCATGGACCTGAACCTGTCCATCTGCAAATGGGAAAGGCTGTCAGCTATATCATTATTAATCCCTTCAATATGCTTAGCTTTAAATTACAAGTTTAACCTCAGACCCAGTAACACCAGCTGTCGAGATACCCTGTTCACAGACTCTGTGTATCCTCCTTGTCTGTTGATCACCTCCACCACTGCTTTGTTATCACACCAAAAAACTATTTTTCCATTGTTTAGCTGTTTTCTCCACATCAATACCACACCCATATTGGAAATATTTCTAGAGATGTGGTGTCCTTCAAAAACCCTCTCTCCCTCCATGACCTGGGCCATGCCGCCGAGATCCAAGTCCCCTTAAAATATGTCCCCATGCCTACTGCCCCAGCTGCATCTGTATACAGTTCCAGGTCATTATTTCCCAGCCAATCATCTTGCCAAAATGTGACCCCATTATACCCCTCCAAAAACTGACCCCACACCCCTAAATCTTGCCGTATTCCCTTTGTTATATCACCCAATGATCTGCGGTGACTTTAACTCTCCTTGGCCCTGGCCTAGCCTCCCTAGTAAAAGCCCTACCGAACCACTACCCTGCATGCAAGTTAAAATGACACAAAAGTCACCGCACCATCCCCAATGGCACCCTTCGCTTACTTTTTACTTCCCCCAGTAACTCCTTCAGCCTATCCAACTTGTCCTTCGGCAACTGAACCACCTGGTCCACTGCATCCACCTCTATCCCAAGGAACTCCAATTTCCTTGCTGGACCCTCCATCTTCCCTTCTATTAGGGACACTCCCATTACTCCACACATTTCTTGAAATTCCCTAAGCATCCTCTCTGCCCCCTCCTTACCTTGCCCTACTAAGGAAATCATCCAAGTAATGCTCCACTGTCCTGAACAGAAACTTTTTCCCAAACACCCATTGCATCCCTGTACTAAATGCTTCAAATTTGGCGCAGGTGGTTGAACATCCCATCAGCATTGCTTTATCGAAATAGTATTGCCCTTGGAAGCTAAATCCTAGTAGGTCCCAATCGTCCAGCCTAACTGATAACAACCAAAAAGCTGACTCTACTGTATGTCAGTTTTAGCCAACCAAGTCTCGTCAACTGCCTTGATCAGCTGTACCACCTGGTCCAATGTCGCATATGACACTACATGAAGCTGATCGGGAATATGATCATTCACTGATGCGCCATCAGGGTAAGATAAGTGATGAATTAGCCTGTGTTCACCTGGCAGTTTCTTTGGGACAATCCCTAGTGGTGACATCCTGAAGTTTTTGAAAGAAGGCTCAGTAAATGGACCCTCTGTCCTACCTGCCTTCAGTTCCTTCATGATTTTTGTCTTCACTGTGTCTTCCTTTCCCTTTGTAGATCCCAAGTTCTTAGTTGTCATGCCCACCCTAACCCTTTGGCAGACTAAACTGAAACCTCTCTCGAAACCTTCCCTCAACATCCTCCCTGAGTCAGGGTCAGGGTAACCCTTGGTCCATTCCTTTACCATCCATACTTGAATTGGTGTTCTTGCCATCTGACCCCTCCCCCCCAGCATCTTGTCTAATTCACTGATTCCCGCCTTACCCTGCCCCCACCCTCCTCATCCCTGCAAGCCACTCCCCCTACTCCCTTGGTATGATCCCCCCTCTGCCCTCCAAAATTGCCCTGAAAGGGCTGCCCATTGCCATTCTGCTCCCCTGCCCTGTCACCCGTTGATCTGCATTCCTACACTGGGTGATATCCTGCACATTTTGAACACATGTGCCTGAACTTGTAATTTGTCCAGGTGCACAAAGTTTTATTGTATCCCCAGCACATCTTCACTACCTGACTACTTCCCCCTTGCCTATTCCCTTCTCCCATGACCCCTCCATGCCCCGACAAGAACCTTACCTAAAGTTCTGAATGTGTGGAATCCCACCGTAAATCACCCCTTGCTGCCATCCTCTGCTGGAAGGCTTCGTCATACTTTAACCAACCATAGCCTAGCTTTGCCTTGTGCTCATCTTTTATAATGGCTGAATAAGTAAGTAATGGTATGACTAGCTCTAGCTTCTTTTCAAGAAGGATAGCACTAAATATTGTGAAAACTGCCTACCATATATCAGTATTCTTCCCCTTATATGTAGTTTCTTCAACCTTCCTACCTACTATGGCTAAAGCCACTGCCATTTCTGATTTTCCCACTGTTTCTTTCTGCTCATACCTCTTCGCTGTTTCTTTATCCACCAGCAAAAACATATCCACATATTCCCCTTTCCATATCTTCTTCTTAATAGTTTGTAGTACATGATCCCCCAATGTCATGCCTGACACTCCCTTTAATTCTGCAAATGCCTTTTCCATCTTTTTCAGCCCTTTTTCCCCTATGTTGTCTATCATACCTTCCAAATATTCTGGCAAATCTGCCTCCGGGGGCTGCTTGCCCCCTTTCTTACCATTGTTGCCCTCCACGTCTTCCATTTCCAGCAACTGATCCTGATCAGAAACCTTCTGTACAGGGCACTTCCCAGCTGGACTCTTCCCCGCTCCGCCCAGAGGCATCTTCCTGTTCCCTGCAGCATCTTACACTTTCTTTCACTTTGCTGCATCATATAAATCGTTCACGTTCTCCATCAGGCTTTTCGCTGGTGCCTTCTTTGCCCGTGCCTCCTGTTCTGCCTCTTTTTTCTTTGCCAAATCCAACATCTCATTCATCTTCAAAATCAATTCTGTGGCCTGCTTCATCATTTGCATGCTTGTGATCTCTTTTCTAGCTAAGTACACAGCAACACGGCTCAGGAGAGAGACGCCGGAGCCATACCAAGACATGAGACACAAGCAAAAATGGGAAGCAGGCTCAACGGCTAACACAGGAAGGCCCAACACCATAAATACGTTTAAAAAAATATTTTTATTTTATAAATAGGGCAAATAAGGAACAGCAACACCCCCCTGTGCAAATACATCAATGTTTCATGTCACCCTGACACTTTTTTTAGCTCACAGAATTTATATTGTGCCACCCATCATCAGTCTGTTGATTTAAAGGCACATACAACAAAAAACATGGAACACATTCTCCCAATACAACATTAAAAATAACATAAGCCCTAATGGCTAATTCATACAAACAGCATCTCCCCAATGGCCACATAGTACATATACCATCCCTATTACACAGTTTTAAATAGTTTGACTACTAAAGTGTTATATAATGCTTCAAACTTACATGAAGCACATACTGCATACTCATCCAGCCCAAGTCTTATGTACAGAGTTCATCAGGATCTGATAGCAGTTCAATACAAATCTCATCGCTGTTGCACAGATTTATACTATTTAACCACCAAAGTGTTATACAATCTTAAGGTGCTATATATTCAGTACACTAAAAAACTCTTCTCCTAAGCAATTATTATGTGAGGACCCTGATCAGGTACTCAACACCACTGACATTGTAGCTTGTGATTTTAAGCCACTGCCCACCTCACTGGGCACAAGAAGCAAAGCCACCGCTGGAGCCTGCTTTCACCCGGTTCCCCAAGGATCCCCAGACAACCTGAGCAAGTGTGAGGCCCCTAATCAGGTACTCAACACCACTGGCATTGTGGCTTGTGATTTTAAGCCACTACCCACCTCACCGGACACAAGAAGCAAAGCCACTGCTGGAGCCTGTTTTCACGTGGTTTCCCAGGGATCCCCAGACAACCTGAGCAAGTGTGAAGCCCCTGATCAGGTACTCAACACCACTGACATTGTGGCTTGTGATTTTAAGCCACTGCCTGCCTCACTGGACACAAGAAGCAAAGCCACCACTGGAGCCTGCTTTCACCCGGTTCCCCAGGGATCCCCAGACAACCTAAGCAAGGTACGGTAGCCTGAACCACTGCCGCATCTTAACTGCTGGGCCCAAATAAGACTTTTAATTGTTTGGGTACTTTACTGGGGCAGAGGCCACCGATTGGCTAGTTTCACTAGCCCTCTCGGTTTTTCTTTGCTCTACTTTACTCAAGTGTTACTGCTCTTTTGGACTTTATATACTGTTAAACTGCATTTATTGGTACAAAAAACTGTTTAGTAATTACTGTTTAAACCAAAAATGTGTTGCTAAACTTCTCTCTTTCTACCTCTGCCTTCTGTAAGCTCTTTTTGCTCTCCCCTTGCTAGCCCACCCCCTATTCCCACTTATTCTACCTAATTGCATATTTGATTGCCCTCCTCTGCTAACCCCCCACTCTGTTTTTTTCCCTGTTTTCCATTAGTTTTCCATTAGTAGATTTTATGCACCTACCACTAGAGGGCCTCATTATTTTTTTACTGTAATCCCTGCCTCACTTCCCTTACTAGCATCACTTTCAAGCACTGTGGAATTGTGGTGCCTCACAACCCTATCATGCTACCAAAACCAATGGATTTTCTTCACACCACACTAGAAATACTTCTCTTAATTGCTGTGTTTAGTCAAGATATACTACAAGAACCTACTCAACAACAACAGCAAGGAATTATCTTCCTACACAACATCCACTATGACCCCGGCATTATAAATAGTAATCTGTTATACACTTCCAATGTCTTGTGGACTCTTCCTTGGCTCCTGGTGCGGCTGCAATCCATCAGGGAATTTGGGCCCTGCTCGCCACTGTCAGTACCATTTAGCCTTACTGTGATGCACATAAAAAGAAGGAAGAGCTCAAACTCATGTCAGTCTCACAAGTTGAATTTCAAACTAGTAAAATGTTTCATGCTTAGACTCATATTAGTGTTGTTATTGTCTGGAAATGTGCACCCTAACTCTGGCCCAGCAGGATCTGCTCCTCCTAGCAACACAAACAAGACTGGTTCAATTGCATTGGCATCTTTTAATATTTGCAGCCTGTTATGTAAGATTGATAGACTCCAAGCTTGGGTCACGCAGCAAAACCCTGACATCCTGTCCATGGTGGAAATTTGGCTTTCCCCAAAGATCCCTTACTGGGCTGTTGCTATACCTGGTTAAGCCATCTTTAGACAGGGTAGACTCACAAAATGAGGGGGTGGCTGTGCCATATACATCTAGGATTCACTCATGGGACATACATTACCTATGGACAGCCTGGGCAATGCCACCCAGGTGTTAGCCATCAATGTTCTACCTGGGGCCCACAATAAAGCTTTAACAATTGTGTTTGTCTACATACCACCTAAGGACCAATTCAAAGGCTTCCATAGCTTGATGTAGTATGTTACGAACCTGCCCTATAATGCTGAGACGATAATTATGGGTGATTTCAATGTCAACTGGCATTCCCCTGAAGTAGGTTCCTTTAAGGATGCAGTCTCAACACTCAACCTTATCCAGCTTGTTCCATCACTACTGGGGCTAATTATAAGATGGGTACCAGTACCCTTCTTGAGTGGATATTATTCAGTCGTCCAGATTGTATCACAAACGTGAATGTTCTCCCTGATGCACTAAGCAACCACTCCCCTATTACCTGTAACTGGTCAAATAAATTCAATAAACCTCCCCTCAAAACAATTTTCAGCAGGGTGCTAAAGCGGGGATGCCTGGAACCCCAGAAACAACACCTCAGTAGCATTGATTGGTCATTAATTGATGCCACAAAGGATATAAATATAGCTCTGGACCACTTCATCAGGCACTTTAATGAAGATTGCGCTATTCATGCCCCTTAAAAAGGATGAAAATCTGAGGCACCATCAATCCCTGGTTATCCGCTGACCTCATTAGTCAGATGAATCACGGAGATCACCTCTGGTGTCATGGAAAGGCTATTGGCAAGCATGCAGATGTACAACAATACAAAACTGCCAGGAATAAGTGCATCTGGGCTATTTGCATTGAAAAAAGCAAGTACCATAGGGAACAGCTTGCTAACACTTGGGGTGACAGTAAGAACTTTTGAAACAATATAAAAGATGTAACAGGTAAAGATGCTAAGGTTGCACCCACCGTGCTAAATATTAATGGAGTCCCCACCCTTGACCCAATGACCATAGTCAATGCTTTTAATAACGCATTCACTAACCTGGGCAGTGTCCTCCCACCAGACTTCTTCAAGGACATCACTGAAGACACTAAACAGCAGGCAGATGATTTGCTTCCTGTACCACCTCCTTTCTACTTCAAAGAAGTCCCACTTTATATGGTCAGGCAATACCTAATAAAAGTACTCAGGAAGTCAAGGCATAGCGGTGATTCCTTAGACCTCAAATTAGTTGCCCTTACCATTGAAGAAATACTGGTGCCCATTGCAAAGATTCTAAACCTCTCACTGAGACTGGCACAATTCCCCGAAATCTGAAGGTCAGCCCTTGTTACCCCTGTTCACAAAAGTGGAGACCGCACTATACACACAAACTATAGTCCTATCTCTATTTTTCTATCTCTGTCTAAGGCACTTGAGCACATAGTTGTGGATCAGCTGTTGGAGTATATGGGAAAATACTCGATCCAGTGCCCCCAGCAGCATGGATTCAGAAAGCGACATAGCACTACCACAGCTCTGCTAGAATTCACTGGTTTCATTCACCAATCTCTGGATCAAGGTAGATTGGTGGGTGTGACCTTCACAGACCTCACAAAGGCCTTTGATACAGTGAACCATGCTCTACTTCTCAAGCAACTGTCCTCAATTGGCCTCTTGGCAGATACTGTGTCCTGGTTCAAAAGCTATCTTGTGGGCCTCTCCCAACAGGTGAAAATAGCTAATGTCACCTCTGACCATCAACATGTCCACTCTGGAGTACCACAGGGCTCCATACTGGGTCCACGTCTCTTTAGCATCTTTCTTAATAATCTCCCTCACTCCTGTCACCAACAGATCCTCCTCTATGCAGATGACATGGCCATATACACTAGCAACACTGACCCTGAACCACTGGAACACCAGCTTCAACTCAGCTTTGAGGAAGTGGAGAACTGGTTCAGAAAACACAAGCTGATTCTGAACTACAAAAAAATGAGTCATGTTGTTCAGCGGTGCTCACAGCAAACACAGATCCAGTGCCCTAACCATCAGGAACTCCTCTGGCATCCCGCTTGAACAAATTCAACATTTCAAGTATCTGGGGTTAACCATGGATAGCTCACTATCATATGTCCAGCATGTTGAGAATGTTGCCAGGTCTGCCAGTATCAAGATAGGGTTACTCTGTAGACATAAACACACCTTATGTTAGCTATCTATAGCTCCATAATATCCATTGTTGACTACGGTCTGGTTATCTATGGCTCAGATTCCATCACTACCCTCTGCAGAATATCAGTGGCACTTAATAAAGCATGCCGACTTCTTACTGGAGCAGCATGCCTTACCCACACATGTGAACTGTATGCGCAAACGGGTTGGCTTCAGCTAAATGCCAGGATTCACTATCAAACCTGCTTGCTAACTAAAAAGGCACTTCTCGGGCTCCTGCCTTCTGGTGTTACAAACTTACTCAACCCATTTTGTGGCTCCCAGCACACGTGTAGCTCAGTCAACCAACTCTTTCCTGTCCCAAGATGCCGGACTACACAAGGGCAACAATCGTTTGCATATAGAGCACCACTGTGGTTTAATGCGCTGCCCAAAAATACCTCTTCCTTACCAAAACTGGGACCATTTAAAGGCACTCTTCATCAGCATCTTACAGCTAACAGTTCCTGTGACTGTTTCAACTGACATGACACTACCTCAGCAGTATTGACACATCCTTGTGTATCTACTTCTCCACTTTTGTCTGCGAATGACCACTTTCACACTAACACCTCTGCTCTATTTCCTGTCTCCTTCCCCGATCCTTCTTTCACCTCACCCCTCTAACCCTCCACCTTCTTTTCACTGTTTATCTTCCCTTATCTGAACTTTTGTTCACCCAAATCTAACTATACCTACTTGACAAAGCACCTTGGGCTGCCTCCTTTTATTAGGTTATTTTTGATTTCCTACCAATTCATAGTTTTAATTTTAGTTGCAATTTTTTTTTTAATGTTTTAAATACTTTCTTTTCAATATTTTATGTAATACCATCCGTTGTATGTTTGTCACCCTTCCCACTGACGTGAAACCTTTGTAAAAGAGCTGTTATGTGCTCAAAGGTATTGTAATCTGAGAATGAATAAATAAAAAAAATAAATACATATACCTACACACTACACAGTAAATATTTAAAAGCTAAAGTGCTATGCCCTACTGCAATTCTGGAATATTGTTTTCATTTTGTACACATTATATTAACTTCAACTTTTTCTCTTATTACATACTAAAATTCATCTACTTTTCGAAATTTTAGAGACAACGGACACCTCCCTATCTGTGTGTTTTCAAATAGGAAGACAGTTGAAAGGCATCATTAAGCCCCGGATATGTCCCTGCTCACCATTTAAATTGACAGTAATTCTCCCTGCATAGCAATTTGTTATTTAAATCTCCCCTTCTGGGGCCCAACCTTAGCACTTCCAAGCCTTTAAACTTGAAGAGGTGTCCATGTCCAGCTCTTTTTACATGGCAAGCTAATGCATTCTCGTTTTTACCTAATCTGATAAGGGACAGATGTTCCAAGATTTTATTTTTAAACTTCCATCCTGTCATTTCCACATAAAAGCAATTGCATATACAGGTTGCCAACTAGACAATTCCTTCAGTCAAGCATGAAATAAAATGTCTTACAGTACGTGTTTCTTGATTATTTGGGATACAAAAGTCAGATCCCACCTGTACAAGTTCACACGTCGCACAGTTGCCACACCTAAAGTTCCCAGCTGGAAGTTGTAACCCGTTGTTGCTAGTTGTTACATTCATTGCATTATGCACCAAAAGATCCGATGAGTTACGGTTTCTTCTGTACACAAACGTTGGGCCTTGTTCCACAATCCCCTGTAGCTTTGGTTCAGCTTGTAGAATGTGCCAGTTCTGTTTTATTATTCTCTCAACCTCATTGGTTTGGGCACTGTAAACTGAAACAAATACAGGGTTACCATTAAAAACTGATGTTCCACTATTCTCATCTTTTCTCTTTTCCAGCAGCTCCCTTACATCTATTGCATCAACTCAATTAATGGCCTGCTGCAAAGTGCTTGAACTATATCCCCTTTGCTGGAATCTGGAAGTCATATCCCTCTTCCCTTTTTCATATTCTGCACCTGTACTGCAGTTTTGGTTTATTCTGATATACTGTCCTACCGGTATGTTTTTGGTGACATGGTTGGGATGTCAACTATTACAGTATAATATACTATTCCTGTCCTTGTTTTTCCCTTAGATGTTAGTCATTAAACCACCTTCACCATCCTTGTAAACTAACAGGTCCAGAAAAGGTACCTGCTCTTTGCTTGCTGTCATATTAAATTTTAAATTTGGATTTGTACTTTCCAAATATTGTATAAACAGCTTAAGTTCATTCATCCCACCAGTCCAAACCATAATAATATCATCAATAAAATGACGATAAAAGTTAATGCTATCTAAAAAGGGATTGACTCCACCATCATGCACAAACTTTTTTCCCACTCAGAGAGGTATATAGTAAGTATTATTTTTAGCTTACAGTGCCCCCATTGCTGTGCCCTTTATCTGATGATACAACTGGGTACCTTACAGAAAGACATTCTTGGTTAGAACGTGTTCCAGAATTTCCCCTATGAACAAAATTAATTCATTGCTGTAATCAGTATTGTCAGATAATGATGAAAAAACAGCTTCCAGACTCTCACCATGCGGTATATTGGTATACAAGGCCTGAATGTCTAGCGTTACCAACCACCAATCATTTTCTACCGTCATTTCACCAAACAAATTCAAAACATGAGTTGTATCCCTAAGATATGTTCTAGTGTTCCTGGCTACTTGTTTGGTTTGGGCATCAATGGACTGGACCAATGGCTCTGTAAGAGACACTATGCTAGATACAATAGGCCTCATAGGTGGATTTTCAGTGTCCTTATGGATCTTTGATAACCCATAGATATATTTATATTAGATTTATAGGGGTTTCCACTAACAAAAATTCACTTGTCTGTTGTGAAATCAGTCCCTCCACTACTGCATGGTGTAGGGTCATGGCTATTTGCTGTTTATTCTTAAGAGCTGGGTCACTGTTTAACTTTTGATAAGAACCAGTGTCACTCAAATGTTTTAACATCGCAGTATGGTAGGTTTGAAGCATCGTATAGCACTTTAGTAGTCTAACTATTTAAAACTGTGTAATAGGGATGATGTATGTACTATGTGGCCATAGGGGAGATGCTATTTGTATGAATTAACCACTAGGGCTGATGTTATTTTTAATGCTGTATTGGGAGAATGTGTTCCATGTTTTTTGTTGTATGTGCCTTTAAATCAACAGAATGATGATGGGTGGCACAATATAAATTCTGTGAGCTAGCAAACTGCTGATGTCTTGAAAAAGTGCCAGGCAGCGAGAAACATTGACGTATTTGCATGGGGGGGTGTTGCTGTTCTTTATTTGCCCTATTTTTAAAATAAAAATAGTTTTTTATCCATATTTATGGTGTTGGGCCTTCCTGTGTTAGATGTTGAGCCTGCTTCCCATTTTTGCTAATCTCTCTGCTAGCTGCCATCTTGTTAACATAATTGTACAGAAAAAAACATAACCCCGTTAAAACTATACTCACGCTCCCTGACCTCCTTTAAACTCTTTGCCTTGCTCCTATATACGACTACCCCTAGCCTTGCCTAATCATACCCACAACAGGAGTGCTGTAGAATGCAAAGCCGATCCATGTAGATTCAATCCCCTGATGCCCACCTCCCCTAGTGCCCCCCATGGTAATCAGCCTTCCCCCTTTAATTCAATTTTTTTATTGCCTCAGTGCCCATACTGAAAAGGTTTCTGTTGTATATCCTCATCCCTGTCTTACTTCTGTGTTCTGTGCTACCAGGTATAGTGTGACTTGTTTTGCTGCCAGCATATGGTAGCTTCCTGCTTCAACCTTATGCTGCTATCTCATCATCACCACCACCACCACATTTTTGCCTTGCCCCAGCTTCTTGCCCCGACCCCTCTTGAAAATGACAGCCCTTTCTTTCCTGCATCCCAGCCACTTAATACTGCTCCTAAAATTGTCACCCCACTGTCCAAAGTGCCTCAATGGCATTGTTCTTCCTTTTGCGCATTTCTATGTTTTCTTTTTCCCCCTCCCGAACTACTAACATGGTTTCCCCCTGAATACTGTGCATGCCCGGCAACACCATCTCTGGAACTACCAAAATGGCACCCACACCCGCAGTGCGCATGTGCATGCTTGTACCTTGTGGATGCGTGGTATCAGTATCCATTTTGCGCATGCGTGGGCCTTTTTATTTCATGGCCTACCAAGGCCATTACACAATTCGTGCCTCCTGTCACTTTGGCAGCCCACGGTCTGGACTCTTATCACTCAGCTCCATTGCTTGTAACCAGCCCTGCCAATAGGGCTAAAGTCATCCCTCCATCCAGATTGAAGCTGCTGGCAGTCACTCTCCATCTGCCGTACCACACATGGCTTAAACTCCCAAATACTCCTCCGGACTTCTGCTCCAACTCACCGAGCCATGTGACCACCTGGGACCTCCCAACACTCCTAGGGCCCCCTTCCATCTTTTCCGGGAAGGGACAAAAACAGAATAGCCCACATTCGCACCCCACCTGGAATCTCTACCAGATCACCCCTTGCGTCAGCCTAAATCATGCGAGCCTCTCTCTGCAGGACCATGTACCAATCTCCTATTACCATTCATTCAAATGCACAGAACCCAGGCCCCAATAACTGACCATTATCCATTCAATAACTGGTCTTACCTAGCTACAACACCCTGAATTAATCTACCTCATGTGACCCCCCCACTTTACTCTATTTCCTGCTAATGACTGTAGCCCCAGTAACAAAACACATTTTACCTTGTTACCATGTTATCACCATATTGTATGCTATACCTCTTTATGAATGCATGCTGCCAAAACTCAACCATCAACCCCTCTGTAACCCTCTACTTTACCCCTACCACTGTTCTCCTATACAAACTTGCCAGCCAATGTGCTGAGAGGACTACAGATTTGTAGATCACTGCAAAAGTAGGCTGACTTCAGCCTTACATCACCTCTTATACCCCCTAAGGACCCCTTCTGAGGACCCCCTCAGCTCCTCCCCTGATTAATCCCTGTGTCTCTCCCTCCCTTGTTGTTTTACCTCCCTGGTGACATCATCACCCCTCCCCCTATCTTTCCTTAATCCCATTATGCCAACCCCCTCCCCCCTCCAGCCCTCCCACCGTTGTCCTTTTCCAAGGAATCCCCCTGACAATTTAGGTTGCCTTTTAGAGGCAATCACATTTATTGAGGGCAATCTAATAGTATGTTATGGGGCAAGTTAAGGCTTGGAACTCATACCTGATGCAATTCTTTTTGTATCAAACCAACAGATCAGCAACAAAAATGATCGACATGAGAAAATGCAGGGAATGTGGAATCCTTTTTCTGGAAGTTGATGAAGAGGACATAGCATGTGCAGTGTGCTTGCTCATGGACAGTGGGGGATACAGTGAAATGGAAGAAGGATTGTCGGACTCCGACCATCCACCCCCACCAATGGCCCCAACTGCCCTGGATGCTAGCCAGGCACAATTGTTATTCCAATTCCTTATATCCTTTAAAGCTGGTGGGACCATTCCAGCACTGACCTATCCCACCACCCAGGGAGAGGACACCACTTAAAAAAGGCCACAACGGGAGACAGAAAGCATCATGTCTGAAACACCTGGAGACCTAGAGGAGGACTCCATGGATAAATCTACTAGAATGTGCCATGGAGATAACATTGATGAACTTATAGAGGGGAGACCTGATAGAAACTTTCAAGCACATCAAGGGAATCAACAGAGTCAAAGGTGGCAGCATCTTTCAGAAAAAGAGATGTGCAAGAACAAGGGGGCACAATTTGAAGATAGAGGGGGCATGGCTCAGAGGTAATGTGAGGAAATATTTTTTCATAGAGAGGGTTGTGGATGCATGGAACAGCCTTTCTGAGGAGGAAGTGGAGTCAAAAACAGTGGGGGAATTCAAGAATGCATGGGACAGACATAAGGCAATTCCAGTGGGGAGTAGAAGGAAGTAGGCTGTTGGTTAACTAGGATCTTCAGCCTATGCATTAGGTAGGGAAATGGGCAGAATAGGTGGGCCAAGCGGTCCTTATCTGCCATCAAATTCTGTGTTTCTGTGTTATAAAAATGGTCAAGGCCACCCTCAGAATTAAAGAACAGGAGGAGCAACCTACCACATCAGAGGACCCCCTACTGTCAATAGGGGAACCTGAGGAAAATATAAATTTTCCCACTTGTAAAACCATTGAAACCATTCTGAATAAGAAGTATGACACCCCTGAACCAACCCAGCTCCCAGAAAGAAACATGGTACACAACTGGCACCCCCTTTGAAAGACGAGAAGCGACACTGGGGGAAGGCACCGAAGTTAGACCAGTCGGTCTCCGAACTTTCAAAATGAATCACCATCCCAATAGGAGCCCATGGACAAGAAAATTGAAGAACACCTCAGAAAGATTCATGAGGTTTTGGGCATGTTACAAGCAGCCGATACTGTTCTGTGGTTCACAAGTAGAGCCCTCCACAGATGGGTGGACATCCTGACAGAGGACATACAAGAAGACTCCCCAAAGGCTGATGCAGAGGAATGCGCCATCCAAGCCATAAAATACATTATGGATGCTTCATCAGACATTCTAAGATTTGGATCCAGAACATCAGTTCTAGCAAACAGGACCTGGAGGGCATTATGGCTGAAACTATGGCAGGCAGACAATGAGTCAAAGTGTGCATTAATGAAGTTGCCATTCAAAGAAGGAACCTTATTGGTGGAAGGCTTAACCCCATGCTTCAAAAACCAAGGTGGCAAACAAACACAAGGGGAGAAGGACTTATAGTTGCCCTTGAACAGGCCCTTTCACCCAAAAGGGAAAACTTTAAGCCCAGAAACCAGAGCTACAACCCACAGGCCACCAGACAATGGAACCAAAGGCCAAAATTCTGGCATAGAGCCTATGGCAATAAAACCAGAAAGAATACCGGCAGACAGTTCAGCAATGGAGGCCGGAAACCAAACTTCAAAAGCCAGGGCAAAAAACAATGAAGACACGTGGGCCCAAGCAAACCCACAGATAGCAGGAAGACTTCAATGGCTTGTGGATAAATGGGCCCACACAATGTCCGACAAGCAAGTGAACGAAGTAGTGACATTGGGATATGCAATGGAGTTCAACGCCAAGCTAGTGCATCACAGGACACTGGTGTCCCCAATACCAAAGTGTCGGGCAAAGGCACACTCAATAAACCTGGCAATACTAAACCTATTACAAAATGGGGATATTTCACAAGTCCCTACAGAGGAGTGAGACTCAGGAGTTTACTCCTTATTCTTTGTCGTCCAGAAGAAAACAAAGTGAATGTGACCTGTACTCGATCTAAAATATCTGAACAAGTTTGTGAAGTACAAAAAATTCAAGATGGAGATGCTCAGATCAACCCTACTGGCGATCCAGCCAGGACACTACATGACATCAATAGACTTGAAAGATGCCTACCTTCACATCCTGATCAGGAGAGCACACCACAAGTACCTTTGACTCAACATACGAGGGGAACACTACCAATATACCTGCCTATCGTCCGGGCTGGCCTCCGCGACACATGCGTTCACCAAAACACTGGTAATCCTAGCAGCTCACCTAAGTAAAGAAGGGGTCCATGTCATCCCATATCTGGATGACTGGCTGCTGAGGGCCAGAACAGTGGAACAGGCTCAACACAACACCAGCCTTGCAGTCAAATTTCTACAGTATTACGGGTGGGTGATCAACACGGCAAAAAGTTAGTTGACTCTCTCGCAGTCCCTCACTCATCTAGGAACTGTGATAAATACACAGATCAACAAAGTGATCCCAACAGAGGACAAGGTCAACAACACCCACTATCTGGTGAGCAGAATCATCCACAAACCAAACTGGGCAGTATGGGACTGCATACAGCTACTAGGAATAATGGCAGCCCTAATAGACGTGGTACCATGGACCCATCTCCATATGAAAGTCCTCCAAAGATACCTAATCGAGACATGGGACTAGACCACGCAAAACTTCAGCTTCAGAATATCATCACCACCATGAATACTTAACACGCTGCGATGGAGGACAATTCAAAGGAACATACTATGGAGCTGCCCACTGACTCATCCCCCCACCCCACCACAGTAGCCACCACAGATGCGAGCCTGACAGGGTGGGGAGCAACTTACCTAAACCAAGTCACTCAGGGGTGTTGGTCACAGAGAGAAGCGACCCTACCAATAAACGTCCTGGAGATAAAGGTGGTGTATCTAGCCCTGAGGTTCTTCGAGCCCCTGATTGTGAACAAAGCAGTCCTTGTAAGATGTGACAGCCAGGTGGCCATAGCTTACATAAACAAATAAGGAGGCACACAGAGCAAGACAATGATAGTGGAGTCACTAAAAGTACTGCACTGGGCAGAGAGGAATGTGTGGTCAATCATGGCAATCTATCTGGCACGCTCAGCCAACACAGAAGCAGACTGGCTGAGCAGAGCAACTATGAACCAATGGGAATGGAAACTGAGCCTAATGGCATTTCAGAGCATCCAGCAGAAATGGGGACCACTGTAAATAGATCTCATGGCATCCTAACAGAATGCCCAGCTGCCGAAGTATCACTCCAGATTCACGGACCGCAGAGCAGTGGAGGTGGACACTCTCTCAGCTCGTCACTTCACAAGATCCTACGTCTTTCCACCAATGACCATGATACACAAGATCCTTCACAAGATCTGGATCACAGGAGTGTCAGTGGTATTAACAGCTTCAGACTGGTCCAGGAGGCCATGGTACTCACTGATATGAGTGATGTCAGTGGACTGACCAATGCCTCTGCCTCATTGACCAGATCTGCTGAGCCAGGATCCAATATTACACCTGAATCCGGCATCACTGCAACTGATGGCTTGGCTGCTGAAAGGAACAGACTGCTGACCCTGGGCTACCATGCCAGGGTGGTGGATTGTTTACTTCAACCCAGAAGGCACTTCACTTATACAACTTATCAGACAATGGCAAATTTTCCATTAGTGGTGTACTAAAAGAGGGACATCTCCATCAGTAACGGGACTACCGCAGGTCCTAGACTTTCTCAATGACGAGGCAAACAAAGGTCTCAGTCCAGCGCCATTGTAAGTTCAAGTGTCAGCAATTTCCACATTAAGGGGCCTGCTACCAGGAGTGGGATCTATAGGTTCTCACCCAGAAGTAGTAAGACTTATCAAAGCAGTGATTGTTCATTGGCATGCAGGCTTCTTTTATTTTCTTTGATCTGTTGGAATTTTCCGATAATGTCTCTGGGAATTATATCAATTAGACCTAATGTCTTCAAAGGTATATCAGCTTTATTAGCGCCTAGTGATAGGACTTTACAAAGACAGTTGCCACACATCCACATTAACAACAGCTATTGCTTAGAGAAATCTGACTTCTGCTGGGGACAGAAGGAAAACACTTTTTCAAAGTGGTAACTTTCACAAGCAGTTGCAGATGAATGTTGTGATTAGATTATAACTTGGATCCTGGGCTCTTAGCTCTAGTCCTAGGTCTAAATGACATCATTCCCAGAGGCATTTTGGGAAAATTCCAACAGATCAAAGGCAGTAAAAGAAGCCTACATGGATTCCTCCAGGGACCATAAAACTGTAAGGGAAAAGTAAAAGAAAACCTTACAATAGACACAGGGAACAGAACCCTAGAAACCATCAGGGAAACAAATACCTAATGCATAACATGTGTTTTAATAGTTTTTGCATTTAGTTTTCCTTTAAATAAACGACATGATCTGTTTAGCAAGTTATACGATCTTTTATTTTGGTGGTATCTTCATTACAGACAGGATTTTTTACTGTCCTAAGTTTGTAAGTGTTGGAGCTATTAATGCACCTTCCACATGGAAAGTTTCCTTCTGGTTTCAAAGATGTAAAATAGTTGTCTGGATGGTACTTGGAATTTCATGTTCCTGTCATAATAATTTCCTGTAGATTTGATGCTTTTCATGCTACAATCAAAGGTCTGTCCTTGAAAGTTCTGTCTCCATTCTGTAATTATGTTAATGTGTCCCAATGTTTGCAAAACAAAGACCCGCATATGTTGTGGGGAGATGAGCACCAGTTGTTAAGCACTGTGGACCAGTGATCACATGTGCAAAAACTAGCTTGTTTCTGCACATGAGGCTGCTGGTCTGTAGTATTTGACAGTTGGTGCTGACCTCCCCACACCATATGTGGGTCATAATTTAGATATCAGCGGACAGAACTCTGAGGTCCGGGCACTCTTAAAGTGGGAACCCCTTGCCTTCTTAACTTGCTAATGTGTCCCAATGTTTGTAGATAATGTTTTCAATAGTCCATGTACAGTAGGTCTGTGAATTCTATTGAAAACACCAGATTGGTTCGTTCCTGCAGTGTCTGCATGGGACATAGAAATTCATCCTTAGGTGTTTAGAGATTCTGGTTTTTGCAGTTTGGATGCTTTTAAATGGATAACCCCTGTTCTGTAATCTGTTCTCCATGTCCTCGCTAGATACCTCAAAATCTCTAAGTCGGAACGGTTCCTTTTAAGTCTGAGGAACTATCCTATAGGTATCACTTCTTTCAATCTATTGGGGTGAAAACTTTGATAACGTAATAAGCTGTACTGATCCATTAAGATTTCTATGTAGTTTTGTTTGCAGCTTATTATTGTTCAGGTACATTTTTGGATCAAAGAAGGAGATTTGTTTTTGACGTTGGTTCATTACAAACTTCAAAAAAGTCTGTGGCTTCATTTAAAAAATTGAAAAACTCATCTAATTCGTGCAGACTACCTGAGCATATTACAAAAAATACCATCAATAAAGCAAATCCATTTATCTATGGGCATTCTGCCCATTCGGAGCTGCTCTCCACCCGCCACAAGCAAGAACAAGAAACCTTCCCTTCCACCGGGCATTCCTCCCATTCAGAGCTGCTCCCCACCCGCCACCAGCAAGAACGAGGTATGGAACTGAGACCTGTGGTGCCCTACCTTTGTTTCAGCCTTTACAAACTTGATGCCTTTTCCACAGTGTGCTCCTGATTTGCCTGGTGCTCCTGACCCTGTTTCTTGCTGAGCTTCAGCCAGTATCAGTATTTGTATTTTTAGTTAAAGTTTTTTGCAGCCAGAACAGTTTCTGTTCCACTTAGGGCCCCAGCCTAGTGCTACCTGGTTTTGACTGTTTACGTCTGACTCGGGGATTTGCTCCACTGTTTGACTTTTCACTGAATCAATTTTGTACTGGAACTGCTTCTGTGGTTGACTCTACTGCTTGCTTTTTTTTTCTGTATGATTTGATTTGTAATGGAACTGTGTTTAAACTTCTGATTTCGGATTCTGCCCCACTGATTAACTGTTAGTGAATTATTTTGTACTGCAACAGTGTTTAAACTATTAATCTTACTTTCTCTCTGCTGTTTGTCTTCCTTCTTTTCTTTTTCACTTTGCTCTACATCTAGCTTTCCTGACTCTCTCCAGCTCTGCTCCCGCCCAATAAACTCTGTCACCACCTTCTGAAACTAAACCTGTTGTTTTTGTCTCAAGTCTCCTCTCAGTGCCTCCTCCCTACTTACCATTACCCTTTGTTCTCTCCTCAGAAACTTTCCCTTTCACTGGGCATTCCACCCATTCAGAACTTCTCCCTGCCCACCGTCAGCAAGAACAAGGTATGGAACTGAGACCTGTGGTGCCCTACCTTTGTTTAAGCCTTTTCAAACTTGATGCCTTTTCCACAGTGTGCTCCTGATTTGCCTGGTGCTCCTGATCCTAATGGGCACTCTGCCTCTTTTGTGAAATTAATTTTTTTCTTGATCAGCATCAGCCAGTATCAGTATTTGAATTTTTAGTTAAAGTTTATTTACGGACAGAACAGCTTCTCTTCCACTTAAGGCCTCAGCCTAGTGCTACCTGGTTTTGACTGTCTAAGTCTGACTCAGGGATTCCCCGACACTGCAAAGTGGTGTCTCCCCACCCACCCTATCTGAGCAATTTCTTTTATAGGCTCAGTACACCAATTAGAAACAAGCATTTGTCAATGCCGAATGTTTGCTTGCTGGCATTGGCAGTGGTAGTGTAGAAGTTACAGAGCTGCGTAATAGGAATGGCAGTGAAGTACTGAGCTGAAGCCAACCCCACCACCACTCTGCAGAGAGTGACAGGCATTGGGGTGTGCCTTTGGGTCGTCAGGCATAACGGCCACGCCATTTCACCACCCACCCTGCAGACACTGACAAGTGTCACGGTGTTCCTTGGGGTCTTTGGCCCTTATGCGCACCCCATTCCATTAGGAAATACGGTGAGATGGGTGCGATATAGGAGAATGGGGTGAACTTTGGGGCCGAAGAGTCCAAGGCATACCTCGATGCCTCTCACTGGCTGCAGGGTGTGGAATGGTATGAACATTACAGGCAAGAATCCCAAGTCACACCACTGATGCCTGTCATTCTCTACAGGGTTGGGCGTTATGGTTGGAAACCCTAATACCTGAGGCATTCGTTGGTATTTTCACTCCAAATGTTCAACATGGTTTTTTTGTGACCCCACCTCATGAACAAGGGGAATATCAGTTTGTTAGCCGAAAGCTGCTTATGCACAGCAACTACGGCATTTAGCACCACAGGTGCAAAAACATTCTGAACAGGATGTAAAAAATGACAGCTGTACTGTTCATGGGGAGGTGTAAAAAATGGCAATGTTGCAAATCTGCAGTAAAAATATTTAAAAAAATGTTGAAGTCACCAGCGTACATAGAAACTGTGCAACGCACACCCGTAATATAATTAGGTTGGGGATTTTTTTACAGCAGATTGTCAACTCAGGCATTTTGGTGCCTCCGATCACGAACAGTGTCAGTGTGATTTTCTTTATCTGTCCTGAACAATGATTTCCCACAGCGACCACACATCTCTGCGCTGAAAGTGTGAAAACACACTTCGGCCATGTTGTGAAAAATGACAGCTGTACTGTAAATAAGGAAGTGTGAAAAATGCCACTGGTGAAAATCTGGACTTAAAATATTACAAAGTCATGAACTTACGGAGTGCGTGGAAACTGCGCAATGCTCACTCATAACACAGTCATTTTATGGACTTTTGTCACCAAATTTTCAACATAGCCATTTTACGACCTCTGCTCATGAACAGTGTAACTATGATTTTCTTAATCTGTCCCAAACATTGCTTTCGTATACCAACAGCACCATTGTGCGCTACATGTGCGAAAACACATTTTGGGTGGCATATGAAAAATGGCAGCTGTATTGTTCATAAGGAAGTGTAATAAATTGGCAATGTTGAAAATCTGGAGTGAAAATATTAAAATTCGCAAACTTACGAGCATGCATAGGAACTGTGCAATGCACGCTCGTAAAACAGTCATTTTTAGGAATTTTTTCACCAAATTTTCAACATAGCCATTTTAAGACCTCTGCTCATGAACAGTGTCACTGTGATTTTCTTAATTTGTCCCGTACATTGATTTCGCACACCGACTGCGCCATTGTGCGCTACATGGGTGGAAACACATTTTGGGTGAGATGTGAAAAATGACAGCTGTACTACTCTTAAGAAGGTGTGGTAAAATGGCAATATTGAAAATCTGGAGTGAAAATATTGAAAATTCGCGAACTTCTGACGTCGTGGGAACTGCATAGCGCGTAACAATAAAACAGTCGTTTTGGAATTGTTCCACCAAATTTGCAAAATAGAGCTACTTGAGACCCCACCTTATGAACACTGACAGTGTCGTTTCGTTAATCGGTCCCAAAAGGTGATTTTGCGCGGTGACTGCAAAATCACCCTTCGGGCCCGAATAACGCCATGATAGTGACAGCATTCATGAGAAGGGGTCCCAAAAGCCCCATGTTGAAAATGTGGTGCAAAAATTCCAAAAAATGCCTGAGATATGCAACCAAGTTGAAAAACCCCTATCTATCCCATTATACAGCTTACCGGCATTTCCTCAGTTCGCGGTCAGCTTTGAAGTCTGAACATGTTCGGTCCACGAAGATCGTCGCGCGGCAGTCCGGAGTAAGTATGGGGTGGGGTGTGAGGGAGGCAGGGTGCGCAGTGTGTGGAGTGCGGGTTGTGGGAGGTGGGCCGGGAGACTGCGTGGGACCGTTTTAATTTGGTTGTTTTTAATTGACGCACGGGACGTTGCCACACTGGGTGGGCTCCCAGCATGGCACAAGGATGGCTGGGGGCCGTGGAGCCGGCGGAGATTGGGCACCCCGTCGGCCATAACATCTATTGCCCGCATGGGGTGGGCTCCCAGTGTGGCACCCAGCTACTCGGGGGGTGAGGACAGTGGGCCGGCGGTGGGCACCCCGTCGGCTATTCTATGATTGCCATGCTGGGGTGGGCACCCAGTGTGGCATGTGGAAAGCTTTGAGGGCGCAGCACAGCCGGCGGGGTTGGGCACCCCGTCAGCTATATATGTGTGCGGGGCAGCACACAGTATCGTCGTGCATTTCTGTGTGTGTGGGAGGAACTGCGCGCCGAGCAGGCGATATCTTATCGCTGCTCACTGAAGCGTAGCTCCCCCTTTCAACTGTACGCCACTGCATTTTGGAGCTGTCATAGACAGCTCCAGTATGCATTGGCAGACTGGGGCTGCACCTGCCAACACACTGACTGAATTGGAAGAGGGGGTGACACACCTCCGAAAACTCGGATGATGGCACTATGTTTCTTGGACATGCGTGCAAGCAAATATAAAAAATGTATCTGTCCATTCTTCCATTGGCTTGTTATACATTTCTGCCACTAGAGGGTCTCCTTCACCTGTTTCATTAACCAGTCTGCCAAGCAGCTACCTTGTGAATACAAGGACAAATATTTCTATGCATAATTGGTTGCAATTTAGTCTTGTCACCTTGCAGCCTATCTTATCTACCCTAATTTGATCACTCTCTCCCCCCTACATCTACCTTGCCTGCTGATTTCCTCCAAGTCCTTGAGCCTCTTTCCTGCATCTTTTTAACCATCATATATACAGTCACAGCCAAAGACATGGCCAGATATTTTCTGAAATTTCTGTGATATTTCTAGGAAAAAACTCCTGCTTTCTGCATTGCCACAGTAGGAGCAGCAGAGAGAAACTCTATAAATTTTGTGAAATATCTGGAAATATCTGCCCATGTCTGTGGCTACTACTGTACCCTCCAATCATGGGTAATTCAGGTTAGATGGTAACACTCTCCTGCCTCCTTCTCCTTTGCACTGCTGACCACTTCACTGCACTATCCCTTAATCACTCTCCTCGAAGCAGTATGACCCCTCTGCCATGTAATATTGCACCGGACCCCATATGCATGCATCTCCTTATTCCTTGCCTCCCTAGGTTTGGTGCTGTTTACCTTGGGCTCTGTCTCCGTAAACAACGGTGTGTTCTTACCCCTCTCACCATGAATGGTATGAAACTACTCCACACCTCAATCTTTATTTTCCTACCCCTTCTCATCCTTTTAACCAGGGCGAGTGATATAGAGCTTAGTCTGGGACCCTCATGCTCCACCTCTTCACCCTCCACTTCAACTGGTCTACAACTACTTTCTAAAGGACTGAAAATTGCACAATTATATGCCAAAGTCTATGCTCTAAAATAGCCAAACCCATTGCCTGGGTTACTCAGAACATATCAGACGTCTTAGGCATTTTGGAGTCTTGGCTTAAGCATCGTGAGATAATGATACCTGGCTACAACTGTTTCAGGAAGGATAAGTTGAGTAAATGAGGTGGTGTTGTTCTTGTGTATGTTAGGTCTGATTTAGATGCCACCAAACTCCCTGTGCCTCACCATGGACCCACAGCAGCGGAATCTCTATTTCTCTCCCTGACCCTTGGCACTGTCAAAAAACTAATTGTGGGATGTGTCTACCTGCCCCCCAGTTAGCCTCTATCTGTCTACCCCACTTCATTACCTCCCTTACCAACTTTCCTCGCCATGACCTGGTACTACATGGTGACTTTAATATAGATTGGCTAAATCCTAACTCTAACAAGGCACACGCCTCTCTTGCAGATTGCAGCCTGGTGCAACTCAGCCACGACCCTACACGTATCACTGCTACATTGGGAAAACACACCTTGCTTGAATGAGTGGTTGCCAACTGCCCCTTAAGGTTGGGGCTTGGGGGACAGGACCTATGAGGAGAGGCTCGAAGAGCTAAATATGTACACATTGGAAGAGAGAAGGGACCGGGGGGACATGATAGAGGTCTTCAGGTACATGAAGAGGGTAAATAGGGGAGGAACAGTCAGGGTGCTTCGAAGGAAGGAGGAAGGGGCCACTAGAGGGCATGGGTGGAAGCTGGAGGGGGGAAGATTCAGGGAGAAAGGAGGAGATGCTACTTCACTGAGAGGGTGGTGGAGCCATGGAATGCACTACCTAGGGGGCTGGTGGAGGCAGAGACAGTGGAGGGGTTCAAGAGGGGGTGGGACAGGTACAGGGGAAGGGTTCAGGAAGCAAAATCCAATGCAGCAAGAATATCCGGAACTGGGAAGGGAGAAGCCAGAGAAGGTGAGGGGGACAGCAAGATCAGCACCCAGGGTGGGGGCTGACCAAACGAGCAGACACGAAAGACCGTTAGGCCTATTCTGCTGGCATTTTAGTATGTTAGTATGTTAGTAAGGTGAAATCAGTGGGAGGTCTCTCGGATAGTGGTGGGTGAAGTGGCCTCAATTCGCTCCACGAAGTGATTCGCAGAGTGAAGGCGAGTTCGCAAAGTGCTCCGCAGCGTGAAGTGCAGTACTTTGTGTCATAATGGGTAATACAAAGTCCTTTGAAAACAATGACTTTGCATTACTCCACGTTCCCCAAACCACTACTCCACAAATTTCAAGGCAAAGTACATTGAAAACAATGTACTTCACCTCACTTCGCCTTGTTTTAAGCTTCAAAGGCAAATTTTGCAGTGATTCATGGGATTTAGAAACATAGAAACATAGAATTTGATGGCAGATAAGGACCACTTGGCCCACCTAGTCTGCCCATTTCCCTACCTAATGGATAAGCTGCAGATCCTAGTTAGCCAACAGCCTACTTCCTCCTACCCCCCAATAGAATTGCCTTATGTCCGTCCCATGCATTCTTGAATTTACCCACTGTTTTTGACTGTATGATCTATTCAGGAAGGCTGTTCCATGCATCCACAACTCTCTCTGTAAAGAAATAGTTCCTTGCATTACCTCTGAGCCTTCTCCCCTCTATCTTCAAATTGTGCCCCCTTGTTCTTACACATCTCTTTTTCCGAAAGATGCTACCCTCTTGGACTTTGTTGATTCCCTTGAAGGTATTTGAAAGTTTCTATCATATCCCCCCTCCCTCCTTTCCTCGAGGCTATACATCTTAAGCTCCTTTAATCTTTCTTCATATGTCTCCTGGTGCAGACCCTGCACCATTTTGGTTGCCCTCCTCTGGACAGCCTCCACCCTCTCTATGTCTTTGCAGAGATGGAGTGTCCAGAACTGTACATGGTACTCCAGATGTGGTCTTACCAACTGTCTGTACAGAGGGCCAACAACTTCCTGTTTTCTACTGGTAATACCTCTACCTATGCATCCCAGTATCCCCCCAGCCCTCCTTACTGCCTTCTCACATTGCTGGCCCACCTTTAGGCCATCTGATATGACTATCCCCATGTTCCTTTCCATTTTGTTGTTGTCAGTATCTCACCCCATTGTGTACTCTTCCCCTGGGTTTTTGTTTCCCACGTGCATTACTTTGCACTTCTTTGTGCAGAATCTAAGCTGCCATACATTTAACCATTCCTCCAACCTGGCCAAGTCCCTTTTCATCCTTTCCGCCCCACCTTGCATATCAACCCTGTTGCAGATCTTTGTGTCATCTGCAAAGATATATACTTTCCCTTCCAGTCCCTCTGTAATGTCATTTATAAAGACATTAAAAAGGACCGGCCCCAGTAGTGAACCCTGCAGTACCCCACTAGTAACCCTTCTTTCTTCACTGTGGACTCCATTTACTATTACCCACTGTGTCTTGTTGTCCAGTCAGTGTTTTACCCAGTCTACCACCCTGGGACCCACTCCCAGGCAAGCTAATTTGTTTATTAATCTTTTGTGCGGGACTATGTCAAATGCCTCGCTAAAGTCTCGTGTAGGCAATGTCCACAGCCCCTCCCTGGTCTACTACTTTGGTCACCCAGTCAAAGAAATCTATTAGATTTGTCTGACATGACCTTCCCACTGTGAATCCATGCTGCCTTGGGTCCTGTGCCCCACTGGCCTCTAGGTACTCAAAAATTCTTTCCTTCAGAAGTGATTCCATCATTTTTCATACCACTGAGGTCAAACTGACAGGTCTGTAGTTTCCTGCCTTTGTCTTTTTTTTTTTTTTCAAAATATTTTACTGAGATGGTTGGATGTCAAGATAGTTACAATGTGCACATTTCATACAGCATACAGTATGATCCCATACATTACTTTTCCATATCAACGTTCCATAAGCTATGCTTGTACTTAATCAATGACAAGCCTTCATTTGGAAAATGTGTCATCAAAAAAAGGAAATATATATCAACAGAGAAAAAATATTTCGTCAGAAAAAAATATACATGACAAGGTTTTGGGGCAGACACTCGTGTCTTGGAGAAGCTTTTTGGCTGCCTTGCGGGGTATAACTTGCTCTTTTAAGGGCAGGATATGACTACCCCCAGGTCCCTTTCCATTTTTGTTGTTGTCAGTATCTCACACCCCATTGTGTACTCTTCCCCTGGGTTTTTGTTTCCCAGGTGCATTACTTTGCACTTCTTTGTGCAGAATCTAAGCTGCCATACATTTAACCATTCCTCCAACCTTGCCAAGTCCCTTTTCATCCTTTCTGCCCCACCTTGCATATCAACCCCGTTGCAGATCTTTGTGTCATCTGCAAAGATACATACTTTCCTTTCCAGTCCCGGCCCCAGTACTGAACCTTGCAGTACCCCACTAGTAACCCTCCTTTCTTCACTGTGGACTCCATTTACTATTACCCACTGTGTCTTGTTGTCCAGCCAGTGTTTTACCCAGGCTACCACCATAGGACCCACTCCCAGGCAAGCTAATTTGTTTATTAATCTTTTGTGCGGGACTATGTCAAATGCCTCGCTAAAGTCTAGGTAGGCAATGTCCACAGCCCCTCCCTGGTCTACTACTTTGGTCACACAGTCAAAGAAATCTATTAGATTTGTCTGACATGACCTTCCCACTGTGAATCCATGCTGCCTTGGGTCCTGTGCCCCACTGGCCTCTAGGTACTCAAAAATTCTTTCCTTCAGAAGTGATTCCATCATCTTTCCTACCACTGAGGTCAAACTGACAGGTCTGTAGTTTCCTGCCTTTGTCTTTTTTTTTTTCAAAATATTTTATTGAGATGGTTGGATGTCACAGATAGTTACAATGTGCACATTTCATACAGCATACAGTATGATCCCATGCATTACTTTTCCATATCAAAGTTCCATAAGCTATGCTTGTACTTAATCAATGACAAGCCTTCATTTGGCATATGTGTCATCAAAAAAAGGAAATATATATCAACAGAGAAAAAATATATCATCAGGAAAAAAATATACATGACAAGGTTTTGGGGCAGACACTTATGTCTTGGAGAAGCTTTTTGGCTGCCTTGCGGGGTATAACTTGCTCTTTTAAGGGCAGGTTACCCCCGTTGCCCGATGGACACACACCAGGTTGCTAAGAGGTAACTAGGTAGTCCTGTAACTTCATCAGAGGGGGCTAAATTAAGCTTGGCTCCAGCAAGCGAAATTCAAACAGCATTAAACCTGCTAAACGTTGCAGATAGGAGCAGCACTGCTTAGAAGGGCACAGAAACAAGTTTTTTTTTTTTTTTTTATTTAAGGGACTCAAATCTTTTAATAAGTCCTGAAAAGCAGTAAAACCGGGCTGCATTAGCAACCTTACAGAGACTGTGTGGTTACCGTAACCTGAGGTTCCCACTACTCGAGAATCTCAGGTTTTGGAGCAGACACTCGTGTCTCGGAGAAGCTTTTTGGCTGCCTTGTGGGGTATAACTTGCTCTTTTAAGGGCAGGTTACCCCCATTGCCCAATGGACACACACCAGGTTGCTAGGAGGTAACTAGGTAGTCCTGTAACATCATCAGAGGGGGCTATATTAAGCTCAGCTCCAGCGAGTGGAGTTAAGCGCGGAGCAGAGGCAACATGGGCAGAGGCCAGTGGAGTCTGCCAGCGTCTGCCGGGGAAGACGTGGAAGTAACGCAGGATTATACGCAGTGACCAAAATAAAGTAATGAATTAATAGAGACCAAATGAAGGTAATAAAAGGGAGTTTGAAAAGATGGATAAAAAAGACCCTGCAGAGGAACTATTAATATTATTATGCCAGGAAGGTATGTTGATTAGATGTCAGAAGTGCAAAATGTATGCGGAAACGACACCACATTTAAGTACAAAGTCATTTGTTTATATAAAATGCAAAACATACCTTATGCTTCAGGCAAAGTTAAATGAACTGGAAACGGAAATAACAGAATTGCAGAAAGAGCAGAATAAAGCTCATACAATGACCATAGGAGAATACACTAGACAAAATGGTAAAAGGGAACGAACTGAAGATTCAGACTGCAGTGGTACAGAGCACAATTTTAGATTAACAAAAAGGGAAACGATGATGATAGGAATGGAGATAGAGGTCAGTGGCAGGAGATTAATAATGAAAAGAGAGTTAAAAAGGACAGAAGGGCAGAAATAAACATAGTGTTAGAAGATTTAGAAGTAGAGGAAAATGAATTAAACATGTCAATGAAAAGGGATTATAAGGAACTGATAGTGATGGGAGATTCGTTAATTAGAAAATGTGACACTATAATTTGTGTGGAGGATAAAGAGCACAGAATGGTATTATGTTACCCTGGAGCTAAAGTCAGAGACATTGCACAAATGGTGTCAGCTGTATTAAGATCTAATAAAAATAACTCAGTTATTACATTGCATGTAGGGTCAAACGACGTATGACATAACCATGAAAAGGATATTTGCTATGAATTAATGGATGCAGCAAGAACATTAAAAAATATGGGGGCAGAAGTGATAATCTCAGGGATACTTCCAATTTTAGGGGCACAGAAGGAAAAAAATGATAAAATACATAGAATTAACACACGTTTGAAAAATTGGTCTGAAAGAGACAATATTAGGTTTATTGACTCATGGTTACATTTTAAGAATAAAGACCACCTTTATAAAAAGGACAGACTATACTTAAATGAAAAAAGGACTGATATATTGGCAAGATTGATAAAAAATAATATGGAGGTTTCTTCTTTAAGCCGATTACCCAGGGAAACCTGGTATGCACCATAGGGACACAAGACACTGAAAAAGGGAAACAAATACAGAGGGTGGGATATTCAAAAGGGTTGAGCATGGCACAACAGAGGTGCACCATGTGCAACCCACTGATGCGCCCTGGCACGATATTCAAATGGGGAAAGTGCCCATCTCAGATCCCCGATGACATCAGTAATGTATGCGGCACAAGTGGGGGGGTGTGCCCATGCATACCCTGTACATCCCGATATTCAGCCCTGGATGTGCTGAGCCCATGCAGGTGCAACCCCTACTTGCGCCGCACACAGTTGTGCCAGTAAGAAAAGGAGCAACAGGTGAGCTGCCATATTGCAGGGCACAACACGGCAGCTGCCAGCTGTGGGTGGTCACCCGAGCTCCGGTGCCACCGTCCATCTCAATAGAGCCGCCCCATGCCCGATCGCGAGCATAAGTATTAAATAATATTTGTCCAATATCTCTGGTGGTCCAGTGGACCGCTTCCAGCCTGATTGTGGGCAAAAGTAAAAGGAAAAAGTCATCCTGTATCCCTGGTGGTCCAGTGGACCGCTGCCAGCCTGATCGAGGGCAAAAGTAATATAATAAAGCCATTCTACATCCCTGGTGGTCCAATGGTACCCCTCTCCCAACCCACCCACTCAGTCCCGCCACCCCGCTCCTCCCCCAGTCAGCGGCAGGCGGCAGCACCCAGCACGCAAGCTGCCCAGCCGCCCACCAACTGACAGCGTACAGTATGGCCGTATGCCCATTGGTCCACAGTGTGGGCCAATGGGCGTGCACCATACTGTACTACACAGTCCCAAAATGTGAATAAATCCATTCAATTTTGGGAATATGTAATGCAGTATAATCTGCATGTCCATGTACGCTGTGAACCAATGGCATTACAGTCATACCATACGCTTCAATCGTCGGCCGAACAGCTGGGTGGCTTGTGAGCGAGGTGCTGCGCCTGCTGACTGGGGGAGTGGGGTGTGAGACTGAGTGGGCGGATTGGGAGGGGGGTACCACTGGACCACCAGGGATATAGGATGGCTTTATTATATTACTTTTGTCCATGAGCAGGCTGGCAGTGGTCCACTGGACCACCAGGGATACAGGATGACTTTTTCTATTACTTTTGCCCATGATCGGGCTGGAAGCTGTCCATTGGACCACCAGGGATATTGGACAAATATTATGTAATACTTATGCCCACGATTGAGCTGGAATCAGTCCACTGGACCACCAGGGATTGTAAGTCATTGAATGCCCATGATCGGGCATTGGGGCGCGTTGACCGCTGGGGACAGGGGGCGTCGGTCCCTGACAGCTGCAGCCTGGCAGGGTGCCAGGTGCAAGTCACCGGGGATCGGCGCACCTGCATGCAAATGGGGCCATAATGACATGCAAATGGCCCCATTTGCACCTTGCATGCATTATGGCCCCATTTACATATCTACCACTGAATATCGTGGTTGCTGCACCTAGTGCAATGGCTCTTGCACTGGCGCATCCCCCTGCTCTTCTCTGACCACTTGCGCTGGTGCAGTGCCACTGCACCACGTACAATGCAGGTGGCCACAGTGCCATATTCAATGGTGCTGAGCCATGGTGCAGCACCATTGAATATCACCCTGTCAACGCCCTGGCGCATCCCAGTTGCGCTGCGCCCAGGTTTGCGCCACAGCCTGGTGCAGTCTGAATATCCCACCCAGAGTGTAAGAAGAGGAAGTAGTAAGATAAGTAAAGACTATCTAAAATGTATGCTGTGCAATGCTGATGAGTGATCTGAATATGCCAGATGTTAACTGGAGTGCAGTTGCAGCAGCCACTTCGAAGAGTGGGGTTATTCTAGATGCCCTACAGGAGGCATGCCTTAGACAACTAGTATTGGAGCCCACTCGAGAGGGAGTAATCTTAGACCTGGGTTCTCTCAAATGGAGATGAAGAGAGGATCACAGATGTAGAAGTGGGTAGCCATCTGGGAACTAGCGACCATCGAACAGTATGGTTCACAATAAACACAGCAATAGAGTCAAGCCATACAAAGGCAAAAGTATTGGACTTAGGAGAGCTGACTTTGTAAAATGGGTGAGTGCCTAAGGAATGCACTAGCAAATGGGCAGGAATGCGGGTGGAAGAACAATGGGAATAATAAAACTGCCATCACAGAGGTAACAAGCCTTTGTGTGAAGCAAATAAACAAAATGAACGATGTAAGAAACCACTATGGTTCTCAAAGGAAGTGGCAGTGAAGGTTCAAGAGAAAAGAAAGCATTCAGGAAATACAAGGAATCACAGAAGGAGCAGGACAGAGAACTGTATCAGTTAAAGCAAAGAAGCTGGAAGGCAGTCAGAACAGCAAAGGCCCAAACCGAGGAAAAGATAGCCTACCCAGTTAAGAAGGGGATAAAACCTTTTATAGGTACATCAGGGAGTGAAGGAAGACCAAGGGAGGGTTAGTGAAGCTTAATAAAGGGGAGGGTGGGCAGAGGGTGACTGTGAAAACACAGAGATACTAAACAAATATTTTTGCTCAGTATTTACAAAGGAAGTGGGGGAGGTACCTAAAACAAACAGTAGAAACACTGTGGATACAGAAGTTGATACCAGCCCATTTACAGAAGAAAGGGTTCTGAAATAACTCTTAAAACTGAAGGTGGACAAAGCAATGGGGCCTGATGGGATTCATCCCAGAATTCTAAAAGAACTAAGGGTAGAACTAGTGACACCACTGACTAACCTCTTTAACAAATCATGGGAGGATGGGGTGGTATCCGAGGACTGGAGGAGGGCAGATGTGATTCCCCTTCACAAAAGTGGGAGCAAGGCAGAAGCAGGAAACAACAGACCTGTTAGTTTAACCTCAGTGGTAGGGAAAATGATGGAATCACTTCTGAAGGAAAGAACTGTTGAGTATCTAGAGGCCAGAGGGGCACAGGACCCAAGGCAGCATGGATTCACAGCGGGAAGGTCATGCCAGAGAAATCTGATAGATTTCTTTGACTGGGTGACCAAAGTAGTAGATCAGGGAGGGGCTGTGTACATGGCCTACCTAGACTTTAGAAGGCATTGACACAGTCCCATACAAAGATTAATATACAAGTTAGCCAGCCTGGGAGTGGGTCCCAAGATGACAGCCTGGGTAAAGATTGGCTGGAGAATAGGACACAGAGAGTAATAGTAAATGGAGTCCACTCTGAAGAAAGGGGGGTTACTAGTGGGGTACCGCAGGGTTCTGTATTAGGAGCGGTCCTCTTCAATGTCTTTATAAGCGACATTGCAGAGGGACTGGAAGGAAAAGTATGTCTCATTGCAGATGACACAAAGATCTGCAACAGAGTTGATGCACAAGGTGGGGTGGAAAGGATGAGAAGGGACTTGGCAAGGTTAGAGGAATGTCAAATGTATGGCAGCTTAGATTCAATGCAAAGAAGTGCAAGGTAATACACCCGGGAAACAAAAACCCAGGGGAAGAGTACACAATGGAGGGTGAGATACTAACAACAACAAAAATGGAAAGGGACCTGGGGGTAGTCATATCAGATGACCTAAAGGTGGGCAAGCAATGTGAGAGGGCAGCAAGGAGGGCTGGGGGGATACTGGGATGCATAGGGAGAGGCATCACAAGTAGAAAACAGGAAGTTATTTTCCCTCTGTACAGACAGTTGGTGAGACCCCATCTGGAGTACTGCGTGCAGTTCTGGAGACCCAATCTCCGCAAAGACATAGACAGGATGGAAGCTGTCCAGAGGAGGGCAACTAAAATGGTACAGGGTCTGCACCGGAAGACATATGAAGAGAGACTTAAGGAGCTAAATATGTACAGCCTCGAGGAAAGGAGGGGAAGGGGGGACATGATAGAAACTTTCAAGTACCTCAAGGGAATCAACAAAGTCCAAGAGGGTAGCATCTTTCAAAAAAAGAGGTGTGCAAGAACAAGGGGGCACAATTTGAAGATAGAAGAGTGGTGGCTCAGAGGTAATTTAAGGAAGTATTTTTTCACAGAGAGGGTTGTGGATGCATGGAACGGCCTTCCAGAGGAGGTTGTGGAGTCAAAAACAGTGGTGGAATTCAAACATGCATGGGACAGTCATAAGGCAATTCTAGGGGGTGGGGGTAGGAAGAGGTAGGCTGCTGGTTAACTGGGATCTGCAGCTTATCCATTAGGTAGGGAAATGGGCAGACTGGGTGGGCCAAGCGGTACTTATCTGCCATCAAAATCTATGTTTCTATGTTTCTAGAAGCCTTAAAAACAAAATGAATGAGCTTCAGGCTCTAGCTTCATTGGACCATAACACTGATATCTTTTTAATAACAGAGACATGGTGGAAACAAAATGAAGAATGGGGTAGTGCTTTATCAGGATTTAATCTGTTTAGGTTGGACAGAGTGAATAAAACAGGGAGAGGAATTGCTATTTTTATAAATGAACAGATAGTAGCAGTGGACATAACATCAATAATTAAAAAGCATGAATTAGAGACCGGAACCTTATGGATTCATTTAAATACTAAAACAACAAAACCCTACATAATGGGGTTGTGTTATAGACCACCAAATATGAAAGAAGAACTGTATTTGAAACTTATAGAAGAAATAAACCTTGCTGCAGAAATGGGACCATTGATATTGACAGGTGATTTTAACCTGGGTGACATAAACTGGCAGAGTAAAGGCCAGTCGAAGAGAAAGTAAAACGCTGCTACAGACTTGTATTGAGCATAATTTATATCAGAATGTTATGGAACCCACATGAGACAAAAATATCTTGGATTTAGTTCTAACCTCGGGAATGAGTTGTTATAACAGACTGTTTGGTGGCATCACCTCTGGGAGATAGTGACCACAGTACAGTAACGTTTAACATACAATGTGTACCAGACAAACTACAAGGGCAAACAGAAATCTTTCTGCATCAGACAGCTAATGAAAGGATGATAAATAATGATATAGGTAAAATAGACTGGCACAAAGTATGTAAAGGTAAGAATGGAGAAGAAATGTGGTTAATGATTAAGGAAGTACTATTAAACACCTGTATTAGACATATAAAGAGAATAAAAAAATATAACAAAAAGGGGTTAAAACCAAAATGGATGAATAGGACTATTATAAAGTTGATCAAAAGAAAAAAAGATCATATATAGAGTATAAAAAAAATAAAACAGGTCCTAACTGGAATAAATATAAAATAAATCAGAAATTGTGTAAGAATGCTATAAATAGGTAAAAAAAATAATGGAATTAAGATTAGCACAAACAGCTAATAAAGGAAATAGTAAACAGTTTTTTGGATATATAAGCTCACTAAAAAATTCAACAAGTGGGTTAACTGTAGTTATGGACAAAAAAGAAATAATTAATGAACCAACACAAGTTGCGGAGTTGTTTAATAGACAGTTTTGTTCAGTATGTATGGATTCAAGTAACAAAGAAGAAATTTTGTCATGTCCCAAGGAAGGAAAGATCCTCACTTGTAATAGGAACACCATAGTTAGGAAAATCGGACAACTAAAAAAATTTGGGGTGCCAGGTCTTGATAGCATTACACCCCAAATGCTATTAATTGCAAAAAATACCGTGGCCCAGATATTCAAAAGGGTTGTGCATGGGCGCAACAGTGTTGCGCCATGCACAACTACTAATCCGCCGGTGCGATATTGAAAAGGGAAAGATGCGCCTGCACAAATCCCGATGGCCGGCGCATCAGTAATATGAAGGCACAGGTGGGGGGCATGCCCATGCATAAACTGCACAGCCCAATATTCCAGCAGCTGGGCTGTGCGAGTTATGCAGGCAACCTACCTGCGCCTGCACAAAGTGCAGCAAAAAACAGGAACAGTCGAGGGCCACCCACAGGTGAGCTGCCGCATTGCAGGGTGCAACAAGCAGCTGCCACCTGTGGGTGGCCTTGAACTGTTCCCGCTACTGGAGGTGCCCTCCCCATGCCCAATACGCGGGCGCAAGTGTAACCACCCCCGCAGCCAATCATGGGCATAACAGTACATTCCCCTTAGCCCGATCGCGGGCATAATAGTACTTCCCCATTAGCCCGATCACGGGCATAACAGTACTTCCCCATTAGCCTGATCGTGGGCATGACTGAAACTCCCCGAGTAGCCCGATCATGGGCATCAGACCCCAGCGTGGGGAGGTGAGATGCCGCCAGCGGTCCACTGGACCACCAGGGATCTTGGACTTTGGGGTGGAGGTCTGATGCCCTCGATTGGGCTACTCGAAGGGAGGAAAGTTTCAGTCATGCCTGCGATCAGGCTAATGAGGGAAATACTAATATGCCTGCGATCGGCTAAGGGGAATGTACTGTTATGCCATAATCGGACTAAGAGGGTACTGTTATGCCCGTGATTGGACTAATGGGGAACTACTATTATGCCCACGATCGGGCTGCAGAGGCGTCGGTCCCCGACGGCTGCTGCCTGGCAGGGCGCCAGGCGCAAGTCGTCAGGGATAGGTGCACCTGCATGCTAATGGCATGCAAATGGGGCCGTAATTAGATGCAAATGCACCCCCGCGCCTTGCATAAATTATGGCCCCATTTGCATGTCACCCTTTGAATATCGCAGGTGCTGTGCATGGCGCAATGGAACTTGCACCACTGCATCTCAATGCTCCACTCTGACCACTTGCTCTGGCACAGTTCCACTGCGCCATGCACAGTGGGTGTGGCCATGGGGCGATATTCAAAGAAGTTGCGCCATAGCGAAACTCCGTTGAATATCGCCCTGGCCACACCCCTGCGCAACTGTTTTGAGCGGTGCAGGGGCATGCACCACAAAATGATGCAGTTTGAATATCTGGGCCCATATGTGTACCTCTGGAAATATTGTTTAATAAACTGTTGGAAACAGGAGATGTGCCGTCAGACTGGAGATTGGCAAAAATAACTCCAATACATAAAAAAGGACCAAAAAATAATGTAAAGAATTATAGACCAATTAGTTTAACATCAGTTCCTGGTAAGATATTTGAGTCTATTATAAAGGACAAAATAAATGAGTTTACTAAATCTCACAACCTGATGGACATTACACAACATGGATTTACAGTAGGACAGTCATGTCTGACAAACTTGATATGTTTTTGTGATCCAGTAAGTAAATTTCTAGACAAGGGTATTGTGGTGGATATTGTGTTAATGGACTTTTGAAAGGCTTTTGACACGGTACCACACTGGGCAATAAAATATAAATTAAAAACATTGAAACTTGACCCATACCTAATAAACTGGATTGTAAATTGGTTGGACAACAGGTGGCAGACAGTGACTGTAAATGGAGTCTTATCTGGGGCTGGGAGAGTGACCAGTGGTGTTCCGCAGGGTTCGGTTTTGGGCCCTGTGATTTTTCAGTTATTTATGGTTGACCTCGGAGTAGGACAAAAAAACAAATTAACAAAGTACTCAGATGATATTAAGTTGGGAGGACCATGGAAAACTAATAATGATATTGCATCAATTCAACATGACCTGGATCAAATAACTACTGTAGTTGGGCATATGAATGGGGAATGGTATTTAACACAGATAAATGTAGTATGATACATCTTGGGAAAAAAGAACAAAAAAATCAGTATATACCGAGTAACACAGTATTGAACAGCTCCACTGGTGATTGAGATTTGGGGGTATATATTGTTAACAATCTAGATTTTAGTAAGCAGTGTACAGATGTGATTTCAGAGGCAAACAGGACATATAGAGCGATATGTAGGAATATTAAGAGTGGAAAGATGGAGGTGTTGATGCCTCTTTATTGGTCATATGTGAGACCTCAGTTGGCCTTTTGTAGTCAGCTTTGGAGTCCTTATAAAATGAAAGATATTATAAGATTGGAGAGAGTACAGCACAGGATGACCAAGCAAATAAAAGATTTGAAAACATTGACTTATGAAGAGAGAATGAAGACCTTGGGATTGTATAGCTTGGAGGAAAGACGAATATGACGAGACTTAATTTTATATTTTGGTATTATTAAGAGTGATCTACTTAAACAAGGATTTTAAATAGAGTTAAAAAACAAGGAAGTAAATATAAGAGGTCACTCATTACAAGTAAAGGGAAATAGAGTAAAAACAAATAAAAGAAAATATTTTTACACCGCGCGAGTGGTGCATTTATGGAATAGTCTATCAGAAGATTTGATACAGAGTAAAAATAGACACATTTAAAAGAAGACTTGACAATCTTGTGCAAAATGGTACTATATTACGATACTATTAAGAAAAAAGGAGCAATTATGGGCGAGAGCCTTATCTAGCTTCTATTGCAATAGTGACAATAGTGACCAACCCCAGCGGGTAGCCACCTATCTTATTAAGGTTGAGGATCCCACCAGCTGACATTTGGTCCCTTGTTGGCCTTCCTCCTGATGTGGCCCTATATAGGGAATTTGTCCCCTTCAATGGCATGTTGTAGCAGCCTCCAGGTTAGTTCAAAACTCTCTCCCTTACCCATGGCATTCCACTGCACCCTTTCCAACTTCATACTTAAGCAAAAATTATTAGAACAGTGTTGGATCGTAGGAGGAGAAGAGGACATCCAGGACTGAGCAATGGTTTTCCTAGCATTGATTAATGCCTGAGACCGTAATGCTTCAGTGATCCTATCTTTGGGCTTCTGTGGGTCTGCACCCAGCAGCAATTTCAGTGGGCTATGCGGAATGAACAGCCTGTCACTCCCTTTATTAATCAATGCATTTCTATCCAAAAGGGAGCGACTTTAGGGCAGGTTAATGCCAAATGAAGAAAGTCCCCTGAAGTGACTAAGCACTTAGGGCAGACAGTTGACTTGGATGGGTCCATAGCATGCAAACGTGTAGGGGTATAGTATGACCGGTGCATAACATTGTATTGGACCTGCCTCAATTTATTGCATCTTGAACAGGTAATAAAGTGATGGGTCACACTCCTCCACACTTCTCCACTGCAATCCAGATTGAGATCGGATTGCCAGGCCTTCCAGATCTTATCCAATCACTCCTCTCCATCAGCCAATATACGTTTATAAAATATAGCTAAGGGCTTAGATAGTGGTTGGGGATGAAAAAGTTCCTTCTCAAATAGGGAAGCAACCCCCCATCCATGCCCAGCATCTAGTGTGGTACCCAGTCTATTCCTGATTCTTAAGTGTATGAAAAAGTCAGCTGGTGGGATAGCCCATCTCTTACACACAAAGGGGAAAGTTAAAAATGCACCACCCTTGTATAGCTGACTTACCACCCTCAGCCCCAGTTTTCTCCGTGCCAGCAGCCTCTGAATTAAAGATATTGTGCATGGACCTCTGAGTTTCAGTGCTTCTACCAAATCTGTATTAGGGGAGGGAGTAGCCCCAAATCCACCAAGTTCATGCACCCTGACCAAAGCCCTAAGTGTTGATTCCATAAATGAGTTATTAGCATTGCGCTCTCTAGATGGCCACAACACACCAACAAGCAGTCCTTCCACCATAGGGGAGCGAAGCTGCTCCTCCTTCAGGCCAACCCATGATGGAGTCTCTGATCCCCCTGCAACCTTTATAAAAGCAAACTGAGCCACCAAATAATACCAATAGAAATTTGGAAGACCCAACCCGCCCCAGTGAGCGGTATTGACAGAGTATTTCTCTTAATACGGGCCAGCTTGCCCCTCCACAGGAACTTATGTAAGATCGCATTGATCTGTTTGAAGTGCAATTTGGGGAGGGAGATGGGCAGGACCTGATATAGGTATAAGCACCTCAGAAGAATTATCATTTTCACCACCCCTACCTGCCTAATTAGTGAGAGTGGCAAATCAATCCATCTATCACAGTCCCCTGAGATATTTTGCAAGAGTGGTTTATAGTTTAGCACATACAGTTTATGGGAATGTACTGAGATATGGACACCAATATATTTCAGCCTTTCCGCCATTTGAAGTCCGTCTAGGTTGGCAATCAAGTCAGCTCTATTCAATCACTGCACCGGGAGAATTTCGCTCTTGCTCCAGTTAACTTTGTGACCCAACAAACTTCCATATTCTCCCATAACATGGAGCACTTCCAGTAGGTCACTAGATGGGGATTGCAAGAATAGCAGGAGATCATCGGCATATAGAGCCATTTTGTGCTCACCACCCCGGAAACCACTAATTCCAGTGTTCACCCTGATCCTAGATGTGAAAGGATCCAGGGATACTACATAAAGGAGTGGTGAGAGGGGGCATCCCTGCCACGTAGCCCATTCCAGCTCAAAGCTCGAGGTAAGAGCTCCATTGACAGCAATATGAGCACACGGCTGGCTATATAGCGTTCGTATCCAGGATCTAAATCAGGGACCAAACCCAAACCTGCTGAGCATGTTGAAGAGGTACCCCTACTACACACGGCTGAACACCTTTTCAGCGTCTATGGCAAGCATGGCAGCACCATGAGTGTTAGCCCCTAACTGCCACCTGTAAATGATGTTAAGGGTACGTCTAATGTTATGTTTCCCTTGCTGCCCTTTTATAAAACCCAATTGATCTGGGTGTATTAAATGGGGGAAGAATCCCTCCAGTCTGGTTGCCAAAGCTTTGGCCAAAATCTTATAGTCCGCGGTTAACAGAGATAGGCCTATAGGAGGCACAACAGGTGGGGTCCTTGCCAGGTTTAGGAAGCACAGCTATGATAGAAGACTGCATAGAGGGGGGCAGCTCACCCCTTTCCAGACCCTCTGCCAGCATATTATACATTGGATCAAGAAGCATATCATGGAAAGATTTAAAAAATTCTATGGGAAGCCCATCCAGACCTGGAGCCTTACCGCCCCTTAATTCCCTAATGGCTCTACGTAACTCCGACCAAGTGAGGGAGCCCCTCCAAATCCTTCCTCTGCTCCACAGATAACACTTTCAGGGGGGCAAGAGAAAAAACCTATCCAGGGCTTGTTGTTCTGATGAACCCTGTGATGTATAAAGCTGCTTATAAAATGACCCAAATGCTTGCCCAATACTGGAAATATCCTCCCTGAGTATGCCCCCTTCATCCCTAATACTTTCCATATTCCTATCCCCCTCCTTCTTACAAAGCTGCCAAGCAAGGTATTTATCCCCCCATCACAATCAAAATATGCACCAACCTGAGTCAGCAGGATGGCTCTCTCCAATTTGGCACTACTTAAGGTATTATATTGCCATTTGAGTTTTTGCAGGACCCCATATACAGCGGCTGATGGTCTATTTTTGTGTGCCTGCTCACAGGCCTCAATTTTGGTCCTCAGCATCTGTAAGTCTTGAGAGGATCCCCTGGATCTGTGTATTGCATACAATATCGAGTATCCCCTTATGGAGGCCTTCAGGGCTTCCCATCGAGATGCATGGGATGTTTCCCCACTTTTGTTAAATACCAAAAATTATTTTATCATTGCAGAGACACCGTTGCAGTACTCTCCATACTTAAGCAATAGAGGATCTAATTTCCACCGTCTAACCACAGGGGAGTGTCTCCCACACAAAGCTCCAGGGTCAGAGGGGCATGGTTGGATAATAGCATGGGGGGATAGACTGCATTTTTGGAGGATGGAATCAGGGAGTGGGACACCAGAATTCTGTCCAGCCGGACATAAGAACCATGGGCATATGAATAAAAACTATAATCCCTATAAACTATAATCATGTGTCGCCAAATGTCTACCAGACCAAAATCCTTCTCCAATACACTCAGGGCAAGGGCATTCTTTGACTTAGTGATGGGGGTGATGTTTGAGTGGTCCAACACACCATATAGTACACAGTTATAGTCCCCACCTATAATCCATGGTCCTGGCCATCTCGCAATCTCCAAGGCCAACTGCTGGAAAAACTTAGGCTGCTCCACATTGGGGGCATAAACCAATCTAAGGGAGACCGCACCCACCCACCCCAAGCAGAGACACTCTAGGTAAAGCGAATCTCCCATATTGGTCAATGTACTGCTCCAGAATCTTAACCCCAGACCCCTTGGGAAGCCAGATTGCCTTCCCTCTCAGCTTAGTTGAAAACGTCAAGGACATCCAGGACCCTTCCAGAGCTGACGCTGTTTCTACAGCTTCACCTGTAGACATATGAGTCTCCTGGAGCATAATAATTTCCCACTTAGCCCTCCTAACCTCTGTTTGTAACTTTTTCCTCTTGATAACCGATTTAAGGCCATTGATATTCAGGGAAGTAATTTTTATAGAGTCAGCCATGATTCCATTATTGACATAGGCATTTTACACACATGTTGTGCAGATGGAGAGCAAACCCCCATCTGACTCCTCCATCCAACCTGTTTTGGTTTATCACCCCCTCTTATCTGTAACCCAAGGTCATCCATGGCTCCTGCACAGCTTAGAAGTGGAGCCCGGGGCCGGCCCTCCCCTCCCCCTGTTCCACCCCCCTGACTATCCCCAACAGTAAGAACAGTAAGCCCCCCAACCCCCCCAACATGGATCCCGGAGAATCCGAGTTTAGTTCCCTTGCAAACAAACAGCAAACTTTAAAACCTGAAAGCATTAATCAAACAATTCAAAATATTTGGCACTCTTATTTGTAAATTGTTTCTTAGTGAGACCCCCATGTGGCTATGGGGAGAACTCACACGAGCACCCGCTGCCACCATTCACCCTTAAACTGATTTCCCCCAAACCAGAAAATGATGACATGGTCGTGAGGGAAATATCAAATTGGAGAACAAATAGTAAGTCCTCCTCACAACCCTCAGCCAATGGGCTCAGCTCCCAAACTGAAACATTTAAACACTTAAACAAATTTGCAACCGAAGTATGGGAACGGCCTTGCAGGAGGACATTAAACACTCGTAGGCATAACAAATTTCTCCTACTTGGGGGATAAAAAGGCCCCACAGAAAGAGTAACTATGTAAGTCTGAGACCAGGTCCAGGGCTAAAAGTAGATGAGCTAGTCCAGAGAATATATATCTGCAGCCCTGTTGCTACCCTGGACCCTAGACCAGGTCAGCGCTCATTAGGCCAGACCTCCATAAGTCCCACGTTTTAGGTGCATATCGCTTCAGCCACAATATCGAAGCAAGATTTTTATGCAGCTGTTTATAAGTTAGGGTTAGCAAGGTGTAAGTGTACTTCCTGCGGCCTAGCTGCACCTCCAAATAAAGTAAAAAGCATGTAAATGGATAGGGACCCAGGTCACTGCAGCCCAAGCGCTGCAACTAAACCGAACCATAGAGCAGGAGTAAAATGATCACTTATCTGGATCTGGATTCTCACCTGGGCCTTCTTTCCTACGTTTTTTCACCTCCTCATCAACCCAGTGTGAGGCCTCTCTGGGACAGGAAAACAATCTAGGAGTACACCCTGGGCGGTTAATGCATAGCTTGGATGGATACAGGAAAGTAAATCTCCATCCCATTTTGAACAGCTTTGTCTTGATCTCGTTGAACTGCTGAAGTTAGGTCTAAAGCTCCCGGCTGTAATCCTGAAAAATCATGACTGCTATTTTGTACCTTTATTAGCCCTTTTGCCTTGGCTTGCCTGAGGATAGCTTCTTTTTCTGTAAATCTCAAATATTTTATCAAGCAGTGGTGAGGACGGTCACCTGGTTTAGGTGGAGGACCCACTTTGTGCGCCCGCTCTATTTCACACTGCGCCAGGTCTTGGGGTAGCTCAAGGTGTTCCACGAGCCAGTTATATACAGTAGGTTGGATTCTGGATTGGACCCCTCCAGGGCCTCCAGGAGCCCCAAGATTCTGAGGTTCGATCTCCGGGAACGGTTTTCTTGGTCATCCACTTGTGCCATCATTTCCTTAACTGTACTCTGAATTGAGGCCTTGTCCCTAGTCACTTCTGCTAGGGCATCCTCTAATGCCCCAACTCGTTGTTCTAGCTGGGCGATCTGTTCGGTGTGCGCGGCTGTGGGTTTCAGCCCATAACCACTGACTGCATATGCGTAATCTGGGCAGCAATGTTGGTAAATCCAGCCTTCATGTCATACTGGTTCTGGATCAGTGTAGCCGGTACTGCCACGAGGCATCTCTGCAGATCAGCCATTGCCCCAGAGCTATCATCAGGCTCCTGCCTCCTCTGCATTTGCTCAGGCCCAGATTTAGAACTGCTGTACTGCTCTGCTGACCAAAATTGTAGCTTAGCCTGTTTTTCTTTCTTTTTACCAGTTGCCATGGGCTACCCATGCTCGCCTCGTTAAACGGAACACCGAACAAAGTGCGGGGGGTCTCATAATTCGTCTGTAGAGGAGAGTGCCATGTGGAGCTCGGCTAAACTGCGTCTGCCATGTTACAGCGTTGGCCAAGCCCCCCTCCTGCCTCTGTCTTGCTCCCATTTTTGTGTTGGGGAATCACATCCACCCTCCTACAGTCCTCAGGTACCACACCATCCTCCCATGATTTATTAAAATGGGTAGTCAGTGATGTTACTAGTTCTTCCCTTAGTTCTTTTAGAATTCTGGGGTGAATCCCATCAGACCCCATTGCTTTATCCACCTTCAGTTTTAAGAGTTCTTTCAGAGCCCTTTCTTCTGTGAAAGGACTATTATCAACCCCTCCTATCCAGAGTGCTTCTATTGACTGGATTAGGTATCTCCTTCTGCTTTTCCATTGTGAATATTGAGCAGAAGTATTCGTTCAGTATCCCTGCTTTTTCTCTGTCACGCTCAACCCAACCGCCTTCCTCTTTATTCAGCCTCAGTATCCCTGCCTTAGTCTTTCTTTGCTCCCTAATGTACCTATAAAAGGTTTTATCCCCCTTCTTAACTGAGTTGGCTATCTTTTCCTCGGTTTGGGCCTTTGCTACTCTGACTGCCTTCCCCGCTTCCTTCTGCTTTAACTGGTACAATTCTCTGTCCTGCTCCTTCTGTGTTTCCTTATACTTCCTGAATGCAATCTTTTTCTCCCTTATCATCCCCACCACTTCTTTTGAGAACCATAGTGTTTTTTTCTTTCGTTTTGATTTGTTTATCTGCTTTACACAAAGGCTTGTTGCCTCAGTGATGGCGATTTTGATGTTTCCCCATTGTTGCTCCACCCCACCTTCTTGCCTGTTTGCTAGTGCTTTTCTGAGGCACTCTCCCATTTTGACAAAATCAGCCCTCCTGAAGTCCAGTACCTTCAGTTTTGTGTGGCTTGACTCTACAGCTAAGTTTATCATGAACCACACTGTTTGGTGGTCTCTTGTTCCCAGATGGCTACCCACTTCAAGATCAGAGATCCTCTCTCCATCCCCAATTGAGAGTACCAGGTCTAAGATTGCTCCCTCCCGAGTGGGTTCCAAAATTAGCTGTCTGAGGCATGCCCCCTGTAGGGCATCGAGAATGGCCCTACTCTTGGATGTGGCTGCAGCAAAGGTGTTCCAGTTAACATCTGGCATATTCAGGTCCCCATCAGCAATATCTTCCCTTTCTCTGCCATCGCAAGGATGCCTCCTATCATTTCCTTGTCCATTTCCTCCCCTTGAGATGGGGGTCTGTATACAACCACTGTGCAGATTGTGGAGCCATTTCCAGTCTCCAGGGTGACCCACAGTGCCTCGTCTCCTCCCTGTTTACCCTTTAGTTCTGTTGCTTTGATCCCTTCCCTTATATAGAGAGCTACTTCTCCTCCTTTTCCTCTTCTTCCCTTCCTGTCCCTCCCTCCTGTAGATTAAGTACCCTGATATGTTGACATCCCAGTCATGGTTCTCTGTGTACCATGTTTCTGTGACTGCCATGATATCCAGGCATCCCTCTTCCAACAAGACCACCATTTTGGGGAGCCTTTTACCTAGACTACGGGCATTGGTACGCATTATCCTCCATTTTTTTATGGCTGTATTTCTTTTTGCCCCATCCCTGTCCTTACTGCCTTTGTCTTTTTCTCCGTTTACCCCTACCCTTCTCCCTATCGACTGCTCTGTCTTGGTGTTTACCTCACTTTCAGGTCACATGGGCTCTAGATTGTTCTGCACAGCCTCAGTTCAGGATAGTGTGTGTAGGAAGCTGTAGGAGACAGTCTGCTCTGAGAGCTCTCTGCGATTCAAACCTTCTAAAAGCTGTTAAAAAAGCCTTTTTGAGTCATTTTTTTTGCTGAAACTTTAGTTCATCGATTGTAGGAAACCCTCCTGTGCTCATATCATCAAGCGTTTATTGTTTATGTGTGGATTTTGAATGTTAATGTACAACATTCAGTTTGTGTACTGAGAGACAGTGGAAGTGTGCTTTGGGAGAGGGGCGTATCTGTGGTGTACGTAGACTTAAGTTGGAGAAATAGGGAGTTCTTTGTTTTTTGGTTATATTTTTCTTGTGTAACTGTGTTAATGTACATGCAGTAATATTTATAGTAATTGTTGACTTTTTTTGCTGCTTGTGTATTTGTTGTGGACTTGGTGCAGCAGTACATAATTTCAGGTTGTTTAAAATACGTGGCATATTACTGAAGTTTTCAATTTGCTTCGCATTACTTGTAGACAGATGGTGTGTGTGTGTGTGTGTGCGTGTGTATTTGTGTGTGTGTGTGTGAGTGTGAGTGTGTGGCGCATGACATCAAATAATACACCTTTTATTGTGCCACAGTGTAATTGCAGGCACAGCAGTGTGAACCTGCTATCTACTGCACCTGCATGATTTTGTACTGCCATTGTGGTTTCTTTTCTTGGTTTTGCACTGCCACAATCTGCAGTCAGTGCCCCCCCCCACCACCAGCAAAAGGTATTCTTTTCCAAATTGGATTGTTTGTGACTTGAGAGCACCACTGGTAAGTTAAGGTGTTGCTGAATTTGTTGTAACTTTGTGTCGGTATCTTTTGTTGAAGCCACAGTTGTATTTTTAGCTTCACATCCAGTGTCTTCCCCGCCCCATCCCCCACCCAGAGTGAATGTTCCAAAATCTAAATTTGTTTAGAATATTCTTGTTGATCCCCCCAAAATGCCTACAAAGAGATGTGCAAGCAAAGCTGTTTCTCACCATGGCACTGCTGCCAGTGGTAAGATTGTCTGTGAGCATGGTAGTAAGCAGTTGCAGAAGTGCATTGCTGATGTGAGGAAAGGTATTTCTCCTTCAATGTTTTCAACAGTGCAATTAGTAGCATCCCTCATAGTTGGAGGAGATGATGTTGTCCCAGCTAGTGGTGTTAGTGCAGTTGCTGGTGGTGGTATGAATATTGTTGCCTCAAGTTCCACTTCTGACCGGTTTACCATGTCCAAAAATATAGTGGAGTGTGAAGCAGTACCAGTGAGTGACAGTGTATATGATGTCATACTCCCCAGTAACATCCCAGTAACTGAACATGTGGATTCTGATCATCATGTCAATGATGGTACACAATGTCACATTTTTCCATTGCGGTTCAGGTCATGCATTTGCCATGCAGTGATTCACAGTGTGGTGAAAAAAATATCGGGTGATGGTGGTGTTGATGATGACTCTGATGATGATGATGTTGCTGTGGTTGCAACATGCAGTCCACATGCCAGCATCCAAGCAGAAGATGCGGATGATGTTGATGAATATGATGATGATGTCAGTGACCCCTGTTGGGAACCAGAGAGAAAGAAATTCAAGGTGGCAGTGTCTGGATCTGTTTATATTAACCCCCCCCCCCATAAAAAGTTGTGATTTACCAGTTTCATTTGACGATAATGTTGATGATGACCCAGTAATAATGATAGGTAGTCATGATGGTCAGTTCCAGTCCAAGTGAGTTCTGTCTGAAAAATCATGTAGCACACCCTCCACTTCATGGCTTAAAAAAAATGGAGTCCAATAAGCAGCATCAAGAACATGTTAAAATTGGAGCATCACAATCCCTTGTTTGGAATTTTTTTGTGCAAGATGCAAATGATGAGTCAGTTGCAATCTTTCAGGTTTGCCAGGTGCGTGTGAGGTGAGGTAAAAAGGGGAGCCATCTGGACACAGGGGGACAGCATACACATCTTAAGAATAGGCACATGGCACTGTAGACCCAGCACAAGATGGCAACTGATACCTATACCACAGTGGGGTGTTCACCCTCATCATCAACCATAACAAGCATATTATCCCCTTCCATGACTATAATATCAAGTAGAAAATTAAATGTGTGCAGTAGTGATGAAATAACAGCAGAGGATTACTACAGGCATGATGAGGTGGAGGAGCATAATGATTTTGAAATGTTGTCCAGTGGTGGTGAGAGAAGCAGTATTGGTGGTGGTCAATGCAGTATGTCTAGTGGAAGTGGTACATCAACCAATGTTGGTAAATCTAGGAAAATAACTGCATTTCTGGGTTTGTTATCACCTGTGCAACCGTCTTCATCACACATCCACACTTCACCCCCTTCGATGCGCAGAGCAGAACCATTTGTCATCACACCCCATGTAAAACATTTAAGTCAGCCCATGTTAGAGAGTTTTTGTGCATAAGCTGAAGTACACACCCAATCATACGGTGTCACATGAACTTAATGCAGCTGAAATGCTAGCAATTGATCTTTTGCCCTTCTCTTTTGTGGAGAATTCTGGGTTCTGGCAGTTTGCTGCACGTGCCTGTCCAAAATGGAAAGTCCCATCCAGGACATACTTTTCTACCCCTGTTGTCCTGAGTTGTACCGTACTGTGTCCAACTCTGTAAGATATGCCCTTCAACATTCCTCCTCATTCATCCATTTAAGTATGGATATGTGGACAAGTGGCAAAACAGCAGAAAGTGCATATTTGTGTATAACTGCACATTGGGAGCAGGTGCCGGGTGTTGTTTGTGCTGCTGGTAGTGTGAATAATCAGTGTAGTAAGGTGGAGTGTCGTGGTAGCAATTCTCCAGGAATTCAACAGAATGCCATGATAGCAATGCGCAATGTGACCTGTTCACACACTGATGAAAAAATGTTGGACTTGTTACTGACTGATATTGACAAGTGGCTGAACCCCCTGTCCCTGAGAGCTGGGTTCATAGCAAGTGACAATTGGTCAAATGTGGTGAAATGCATGATGAATGGTGGCTTTTTTCGGGTTCCATGCATGGCCCACTGTTTAAATCTTGTGGTGCAGGAGTTTGTTCAGCACCCTGATATGAAAGAAATGCTGACAGTTGCACGGCGTATCTGTTCTCACTTTTCGCGCTCTGCAAAGGCCCGTGATCGATCTGAAACAGCCTCTTGCAGCACCGCTTGAAGCTGGAAGTTGTCACCTGGTGGAACTCCACTTTATACATGGCAGAGAGGTTGTATGAACAGTACAAAGCCATCTCAGAATATCTTGTCATGCACAATATCGTGACAGTTCGGGGCCTCCATGTCTATAGTGACTGAACAGTGGTGCCTCATGGACTCTGTAATAACAATCTTGAGGCGTTTTGAACATGCCACACAGGCAGTGAGTAGAGTTTGTCTCAATTAGCCAATCAAATTCCACTGTTGTGGGTGCTGGGGCAGACATTGGTGAATGTACAGCATGGCCTTGATGTTGCCAGAGACAGTGCTAGCTAGAGTTGTCAGAACTAGTTCGGTAAAGATTGAGACCCTCCTCGAACCCTGGTGTTGAGTTCTAACTAGAACTTCGAACACTAAGCAGTTACCAAAGGGTTCAAATCACCATGAGCGAGCGTTGTCTGTTTGCACTTGTGTACCCTACGTCACAGACAGGTGGGGTCGAGTAGCTACCTTGGCGCTGGGATCTATGGGGGTGTTGAGGAGATGTGCCGCGAGGAGGCACCATTGCAGAGGAGTTGGAGTGGAGGTAGCAACCTAGCTAAACTGTAGCATTAGTGGTTAGCGTACCGCTACTCTTGTCAGTGGCCGCTTCCATCATCCATTTTCCTGTGGACCGAGAACAAGAGAAGGCTGAAAAAAGCTCAAAATCGGGTGGGAGTGGGACTAGGGGAGGTTCAGGACAGGTGGAGGATTAATCAAAAGGTGGGAAGGGACTGGGGAATAGGGAGGATCGAGACTGAGATCAATCAATATCAGGACTGGAGGAGGACTCAGGAGGACTCGGGAGAGAGAATAAAAAGGAAAAAAGTGAAGAACCTTTGTGAAATGTGATTATTTGAAACTGCAGCACTGCTCAGTCAGTGGTGCACACTGCACCTCAGCAGCTGCCAGCAACAAGCATACAAGGGGGGCAAAAAGGCAAATAAATCTGAACCCTTCCCAGTGTAGTGTGTGTGTCACAGAGAAAGCCCAGTGTGTGCCCTTGACTGCACTGTACCTACAGTGTGTGTTACAGAGAAAGCCAGTGGCCAGTTGTGTGGTGGCATTAACCTTACATGACAGAAATGTAGAAATATAATTCTCATTCCCTGGGTTGTGTATGTGACTCCGTCTCCTGTGGTCAACCCATCACCCTGCTGCTGTGCCCGCCTTGACTGCACTGTACCCTACCCAGTGTGTGTGTTACAGAGAGAAGCCCAGTGGCTAGTTGTGTGAGTGGCATTAACAACACATGACAAGCGTGAAATATAATTCTCATTCCCTGGGTTGTTGGTTATGTGTGACTCCGTCTCCTAGGTCAGCCCATCACCCTGCTGCTGTGTGCCCTTTGACTGCACTGTACCCTACCCAGTGTGTGTTACAGAGAGAAGCCCAGTGGCCAGTTGTGTGGTGGCATTAACCTTACATGACAGAAACGTAGAAATATAATTCTCATTCCCTGAGTTGCGTATGTGACTCCGTCTCCTGTGGTCAGCCCATCACCCTGCTGCTGTGTGCCCCTTGACTGCACTGTACCCTACCCAGTGTGTGTTACAGAGAGAAGCCCAGTGGCCAGTTGTGTGGTGGCATTAACCTTACATGACAGAAATGTAGAAATATAATTCTCATTCCCTGGGTTGCGTATGTGACTCCATCTCCTGTGGTCAGCCCATCACCCTGCTACTGTGTGCCTCTTGACTGCACTGTACCCTACCAGTGTGTGTTACAGAGAGAAGCCCAGTGGCCAGTTGTGTGGTGGCATTAACCTTACATGACAGAAATGTAGAAATATAATTCTCATTCCCTGGGTTGCGTATGTGACTCCGTCTCCTGTGGTCAGCCCATTACCCTGCTGCTGTGTGCCCCTTGACTGCACTGTACCCTACCCAGTGTGTGTTACAGAGAGAAGCCCAGTGGCCAGTTGTGTGGTGGCATTAACCTTACATGACAGAAATGTAGAAATATAATTCTCATTCCCTGGGTTGCGTATGTGACTCCGTCTCCTGTGGTCAGCCCATCACCCTGCTGCTGTGTGCCCTTGACTGCACTGTACCCTACCCAGTGTGTGTTACAGAGAGAAGCCCAGTGGCCAGTTGTGTGGTGGCATTAACCTTACATGACAGAAACGTAGAAATATAATTCTCATTCCCTGGGTTGCGTATGTGACTCCGTCTCCTGTGGTCAGCCCATCACCCTGCTGCTGTGCACCCTTGATTGCTATGTGTATGCCTATGCCCAGCAGCCCAATCATTCTGTAAGCCTTGAACCTGGGATCCTTTAGTTGCAAACTGTCATATTCTTCAATTACTTTCAGTCACGGTATCACAGTGTCCACAACCAAAATAAAATTTTGGAGTTGTAGCCAGCGATCACAGATACATTGCTTTAGTTACACAGGAATTGTTTGGGTGTGGGTGTGTTCACCGCAGTATACTGAGTAATACTGGTACTTACTGTCTGTTATGGCTGACAGCAACATAGATGAAGCATCTAGTGCTGGTGTTGGAGCAGGTGTTGGTGGTAGTGGTAATCCTGGTGCTAACAGAAATAACCAAAATGTTTCACGTGATAAAAATTCAACAAACAGCAAAGAGCAACAGTGAAGTGTGGTAAGGGGGACCTTTTAAGAAAACTTGTACAGCTGCTGGGGTCACGGAGAGGCACCATAGGTATGCCATTCATGCTGTTAAGATCCCTGTGACTAGCAGCAATAATGCAAGTGACAGTGAGTCCCTCTCTGACTCAGACAGTAGCTCTTTGTCTCAGTCCGACACTGTTGTGTCTCGCGACAAATCATTACTTCCTCAACAAAGTGAAAAGAGCAAGTCTGCTGACAATGAATCAGGTAGTGCACTTGCAAATACATCCAGCACTGTTGGCAATGAAAAGGACATATCCATTGAATCCACCACTTCTGTGTTGGCCAGCAATGAAAATCCATCAGAGTCTTCTGCCCACTCTTCTAGCACCAAGGAGCATGTCCCAGGTTCTGTTAGGCAGGTGAAAAGACACAAGCAGTCTTTAGCTATCTTCCTAGCACTCGAACAAAATCTGTCACATCTGAGGTGTGGAATTATTTCTCTGTCAGTAAAACTGATCCATGTAGAGCAATTTGTTCCCTGTGTAAACAGAGTGTAAGCCGTGGTAAAGTTGTGTCATGCCTTGGCACTACAGCTCTTAAACGCCATCTGAAAAAGCATTTGGTTTTGCTTGATCATCCAAAACCCATGTCCTCCATCTTCCAGACCGCACATGAGAAGGGTCAGGAATCTGAAATGGATACTGAATTGTCTGAACTTGATGTGAGCAGAACCACTGCCAGCCCTAGGATCACTGTTACCACCAATGCCAGCACCATTAGTACCAGTTGTACATCCAGTGATGGCACTGAATGTATAAGTCCTAGTCCACCATCTCGTCCATCTGCCCATCGAGCCACGGTATATAATAAACCAGCAGGGACATGTTGCAAACAGCTAACACTGTCTCAGGCATTTGAAAGGAAGAATACCTTTACTAGAAATCAACCAAAGACCCTTCATCTTAATCACTGAATTGGTGAACTGTTAGCCAGAGCCCTTCTCCCATACTCTTTGGTAGATCATGAGGATTTTAGGGAGCTCATGACATTAGCAGAGCCTCGTTACAATGTTCCTCATCGAAGGTACTTTTCCTATGTTGAAATACCAAACATTTATCAGGCTTTAAAAGCGACAGTGATGCTTGCACTTAAAACTGCAGAGGGTGTGGTTATTCATGTCACAACAGATATGTGGACCAGCACTCAAAACATAGATTACATGTCCCTTACCGCTCATTGGGTCACGTTTTCTTGTGCTTCTTCAAAAACAAAGACACCCCAAAAGATGGCGCTGCTGCATATAAAGAAGTTTGGGCAAAGTCATACTGCTGCAAACATCTTGCAGGAACTAAATGACCTCCTTGACGAATGGGTTTATTCTCACGGTCTAAAATGTGGCTTCATAGTAAGTGACAATGGAGCCAACATCTTAAAAAGTAGTACAGGATGGAGGATTTCTGCATGCTTCTTGCTTTGCACATTGCTTACACTTAATTGTCATCGGATTTCTCAGCAACGAAACACAAGTGGATGGTATGATTGCTGTTTGCAAAAAAATTGTGACTCACTTTTCACATTCAAGCAAGGCTATACGGACATTGTCCGAACTGCAAAAAACACAAGCTGCCCCAGCAAAGCTGCTTCAAAATGTTTCCACTGTTGGAACTCAACGCTTTATATGCTGCAGCGCCTCTTGGAGCAAAAGCAAGCTGTACATAGAGTACTGCTCCAGTTACATTATTGGAGATGGCATTATGCTGTCTGTGCTGCAGTGGAAATTAATGGAGACAGTGTGCTGTATCCTAGCTCCTTTGAGACAGCTACAAGGGACATGTCTTCTGAAGGTGCATCTGTGAGTCAGGTTATCCACTCATAATGCTCATTTCACATCATCTTAGTGTTCTAAATCTACAAATAGAAAAGCGACAGATCTGAGCGCAGACAACATGTCGCCTGTATCATGGGAATCTAGTAAAGAGAATGGCGAGCACTTCAAAACCAATGACAAATTAGTTGCAATGACGAAATCAAGACACTATATCCTTGCAACTCTCTTAGATCCCAGGTTCAAGGCTATACATCTTCAAAAACAGATGATATAGAGCAGTACAAATGTATGTTGCTAGATGAGCTGCAGCACTCACAGGAGTCAAACACAGACACGCACAGTACCCTCAGGTTGTCATCACCACAACATGCAGATTCATCTTCACAAAGGGATACAGAACTGGAAAAGTCACCAAACATTAACAGTAGTTGTTCCACAACTGCCACTTCTTCAACCCTTAGTAGCAAGCTAAATCTGTGGCAAAACCTTTCCCAAATTGCTGCCATACCAGCTGCTTCTGCTGATTCCTCTTCTGAGCGGTCTCTGTCCATCATGGTAGACAGTTACCTGCAAGAACTGCCTATTCCTATTGATGCATGCCCTTTTGAATACTGGAGATCAAAAAAGTCAATTTGGACAGAGCTGTATGATGAAGCCTGTAAATATCTTGGTTGTCCTGCAACAAGTGTCTCTTCAGAACACATGTTTAGTACAGCTGGCAATATTGTGACAGACACCAGAAATAGGTTGCTGCCAGAAAATGTACACACGTTAACTTTTATTAAAGTTAATAAGTCAAGATTTTCATATCCTACAGAGTATACAAACTGATCCTGAAGTGATTGATGTTGTGGATGTTGATGGTGATGACAACTCAGATGGTGGTGGCTGAGTAATACTGTGTGGGACGGAGTCTCTCTGCACCAAAAAGGAAACTTTTACAGACTGTGATGACTTTGGTTGTCGTCTCTCTCCTTTCTCGATCTACTACCTTGGACTATATACCCCCCAAAACTTTCACCATTTCATGGCAAACTGCTTTGTAGCTAGGGTAAACTAAAGTCAACAAGTTTTATATACAGGGCAATTTTAACATCAGTGGGAACAGGCCCACATTTGGCATAAAAGGGACACTGTCACATCAATCCTTTCTGTATCATATTATTTATAGTTAAAGTGAAAACATATATTTTTGGATTTACCTTCTGTGACTTTGTGGTGCATCAGTATGGGCTGGGACAGGAGATGGTCCATTTTCAATTTTAAAGAGGACAAAACAATGAGTTCTAATTGGTAGCTGTTTATTATTTTTTCAATTACAGAAATGTTAGCCATAAACGAAAAATGGATGCTAGTACATGGGTGAGGGTTGTGGGTTGGTTTTAACATGGGTGTAAGGGTGGCATGGGTGCTACTGCACAGATGAGGGTGGTGGAAGAAAAGTGGAATGGGTGATGGGGTGAAAGGTGGGTGTTGTTTTAGTTCTTTCATTTACAGATTCGTGATCAGCTGGGAATGGTGAGGAAAAAAATGATGACAGACCGATCCTACTGTACACATAATATGTATTCTTATTAAATACATTGCAAACTGCTGCCACCTAGCACAATTGTCCTGTCCCTTTAAAAAAGAATAAAGGAATCGAAATAAAGAAAATCTGCATCAGCAGTTTTCACAGAATGTGACGTATCATAAAGTGTTTTGCTTTACAAGTAGTGATAATTTGATACATAATGGGGTTGACAGACGCTGTCCATAAACATCACATGCCAACTGCTGCAGCTACATTAAATGTTCCTTAGAATGTGGTGAGGAAACCACTTTTTATTTATGTGACTGAAATACAGATTTTATTGAAGTATCAGCTGCAAAATGCATCATCTTAGAAAGTTGTAAGTATTACTTCAATTTGCCAACAAAAATGTTGGTATATGTATGCATTACCTTAGAAAATTGCATGCATTTTGCCAGCAACAATGACTGGCATATTTTTTATTCAAATGTCTTGACTGACTACATTATGACATAATATGTTTTGCAACAGTTCACATGCTGCTGCTGTAGTACTTGGCTTAACTTTGTTATAAAGCTATCTTTTAAACATAGAAACTTTGATTTACTCATTTAAAACAGAAAGCAGCAAATAGCTGAAATTAGGTAATATCAGTTATTTTTTCTCCTAATTCATGACGATGAGTATATATAGCTGAGTACATAAATGGCTAATGTGCCTCTTTCTTTCACTAAGGAACTATGATGCAGCTGCAGCAGGAAAACTTTTAACATATGGGTGCGTGGGTGGGCCTGTTACATATTAAGTTGCTGGCTTTAGCAAACAGAAGAAACCATAGATAAACCTATTTGTATTCCTATCAATGTCACACAAGATAATTTCTCTCCCCCTTATATTGAACAGTTTTTCCTTTACATGTATTTTATTACTATCTTCGTTACTGGCAGCACAATAAAAAAATAGGGTTCGAGTTCTAAAAAGTTCTAAAAAAGATTAGAACCCTAGAACTTTTTCAAAAGTTCTAGACTAGAACTAGAACCCAGAACTTCAGAGGGTTCTGACAACCCTAGTGCTAGCAGTGTGTTGCTGAAACATATGCTGACAGTATTCAACCAGAATCGTCACATCTTGAACATTCAGCGTAGTGACAAGTTTGCAATAGCAACAATACTGGACCCACGATACAAACGTCAAATAGTCTCACTACTGGAGGGTGCGGCTGAACAGGTAAAAACTGTCAACTGGCAACTGGTATGCTTAGTTCATGGGGCACAGAAGTCACATGCCAAGGTCAGGAAACCTCAGCAGCATAATCAGGCTGAAAGTGAACCTGGAGGAGTAGTATCAAGCATATCCTGTAAGGGGAAGGGGACTGCAGTTCCAGGAGGTCTGTCATCAAAAGCGGTTGGCGTCAACCCACTTTGGGAGGCTTTGTCCCAAGTGGGGATTTATGACATAAATGATTCCCAAGAAACGGATGATGCATCAACCACTGGACTTAGTGCAGCACAGTGAATGGTTGAGTCATATTTGTCTGAAAACAGGCATCTGTCAGTCACTGATGATCCCCTTTTGTACTGGTGTGGAAATGTCAGTGAATAGCCAGGGCTGACTGCTGTGGCACTGAAGTACCTGACATGCCCACCCTCCAGTGTAAGTGTCGAGAGGGTATTCAGCTCAGCAGGTACAACAGCTTGGAATTGTCATACAAACCTCTCTCCTGCAAATGTCAGTTTGGTGACATTCATAAAAATGAATGAGAGGCGCATACCAGCTCAGACTGCAACCTCAGTATTCATACCCTGGCATAGTCATGGTTTTGCTGATGTTGTAGAAAGGGACCATCCTGGTTGCACTGGCAGCATGAAACAGCCTACGATTGTCATAGATGATAACACAATGGAGAATGAATTTCCCAGTGGTCAGAATTCAGACATAGAAGACTGCGAGGGCAGCTTTCTTTAGAGGATGATGATGAATGATGATGAGGTTAATTTTGGCAGGTTTTAACTTAGGTGGTTAAAGGCTGTCACATTTCTTAATATGATATATGTTTTCTTTTCATAAAGTTAAATCAGTGTCCCACTCATAGTGACTCAGATTCCATATGTCACATCATATTTATACCACAGAGCACAGTATATCCTAACCCCTGAACTGCCACCACCATAAGACTGCTGTTATGTGTTCATCACTGGCACATAGGGAATGTGACTGTGTGTCCCCCTGGACAACCACCACCATAAGACCGCTGTTTGCCACTGCCACCATAGGGAATGTGACCGTGTGTCCCCCTGGACTACCACCACCATAAGACCACTGCTCGCCACTGCCACCATGGGAAATGTGACCGTGTGTCCCTCTGGACTACCACCACCATAAGACCGCTGTTTGCCACTGCCAACATAGGGAATGTTACCGTGTATCCCCCGGACTACCACCACCATAAGACCGCTGTTCACCACTGCCACCATAGGGAATGTGACCATGTGTCTCCCTGGACTACCATCACCATAAGGCCGCTGTTAGCCACTGCCACCACCACCAAATGCAGGAAGATGTGAGAGGGAATGTCATCATGTATGTCAGCTATGACCACCACCACCCACCACCACCATTGTGACAATGTTTTCCATTACATGTCTTGACCATGTCAAGGCAGAGGGAGTTGAACAGGAGACCACATCCATCAGCCACAGGCACAGGGCTTCTTACTATTAAAACTATAAAGTGAGTATGTGTACTAATGTTTTTCATGCTATTCAACTTCCTTTAGCTGTGTGTTTTGTTTTCTGTTGCTTTTCTGAGCTGCAATGGTCAAACACTTATGGTCAACTTATTTTGTTTTTTACAGGTTAACAACAAACAACTGTCCTTCCCTGAAGGTCTGTATGAATGGTACAGAAGCAGTACTTTCTACAGGAACCTATGGGATATCCATTTCCAATCCATACTGGTAAGTATAACAATTTTATTTCATCTGTTCCTTTTTTTTTTCATAAGAGTGCAAAAAATCCGACTGATGATTCATAAACTAGGTGACATGTACGTCACAAAAAATATTTTTGCAGCATATCATGCACTGTATTCCAAATTTGCAGCTGTGCAGCCATGACAGTGTTGAAAAAGTTGGACCCAGGTCTTGTTACTTGACAAGATGTGGTTTTAAAATGTAACTTGAGTTGAGGCGCTGGGACACTGACACAGTGTATTTGTTACTGCCTAGTACTAAATTAAATTGTGATCTGATGATGTCAGTAGGGACAGCTTACTATCTGTGTTAATCCAGATACCCATGGTGGAACAGCCACAGCTTAAACATAATGTCTTACTGCTGCAATTAAGTTGTAATAAGTCCTTCATTTCTTTTTTAAGAAACTTCCAGATGCTTTGTGGTGTCATAATTGCCTTATTCAAAGAACGTCTTCAACATCATGCCCCAACCCCAGGCTTTGGGGAGACATGCAACAAGCAGAAGTCGTTTGACTTGATGATGACCATGACCATCATTACTAGACTGGAGAAGGATGCAGATAAAACCTATGAAGAAGTAATCAAATAATAAACCATTAATGAGACCTACTTGCAAATATGTTTTCCCCCCCAAAAAATACTTACCTTCATTGGCTTGAGAGTATTCAATTTCCAATTCCAATGTCAAAATTTATCATCAAGCATGGGAATGTGCACACCAACAGAATGTGACCTGTGATGCAAAACAATACAATGGGCTGGATATTCAGATTGCACAGGGGCACAAGCCTGGGCGCAGTGCAACGGGGTTGCGCCAGAGCAGGAACCAGGCGATATTCAACAGTGCTGTGCCATGCCTCAGCACCATTGAATATGGCACTGAGTGCACACACTGCACAATGCGCAGTGGAACTGCACCAGCGCAAGTGGCAGAAGGAGAGGGGATGCACCAGTGCAAGTGTAGTTGTGCTGCATGCATCAACCACGTATATTCAGCACTGGCATTAAAATGAGGCCATTATGCATGCAAGACACAAATGGGGCCATTTGCATGTCATTATGGTCCAATTTGCATGTAGTGCGCAGATCCCCGGCGACTTGCACCTGGCGCCTTGCCAGGCTGCAGCCATCGGGGCCACCACCCTGCAGATCCAAGGCAGTCCTCACTCCTGCTCACCCGATCACAGGCATGTGGTCTGAACAGGTCCACGGTGGAACAGTGGTGTCCTCTCCCCCCTTCACTCGATCATGGGCATAAGTATTAAGACGGTCCCAGGTGGACCTCTGTTTTCCCCCCATGCCCGATCATGGGCATAATTATTAAGATGTTCCCAGGTAGACCTCTGTTCCCCCACATGCCCAATCACAGGCAGAGGTATTATTAAGTTCCCTGGTGGACCTGTAGACCCCCCACCCGATCATGGGCATCAGGTATATGAAGGTGCCTGGTGGACCTGTAAATACCCCCAATTGCCTGATCATGGCATACGAGCTCTGTAAGTCCCTGGTGATCCAGTGGAAACCCCCAATGCCTGATCATGGGTGGCAATAGCACAAGAGACCCTGGTAGTCCAGTGGTACCCCCCTCCCCACCCACCCACTGAGGTCCCCTCCACCCAGCACCCCCATCATTGACGGGTGACAGCACCCTGCCTGCATGCCACTCGGCCGCCCATCAAATGACAGTGTACAGTACTGTCTGTATACCTATTGGTTCACTGCATGGACTAATAGGCATGCAGACCATACTGTATTACACAGGCCCAATATGTGAATGAATGCAGTGGCCTGGCCTGGTTTTACCAAGCACATCTTTGTGCCCCCCTGAGCAGTGCAAAGCGGGTTTGTGCCAACATATGCACTGCACATCCTGGGCTGAATATCTGGATGTGCCACATATGCATGGGCACACCCCCCTCCCACACTTGTGCAGCATTCATTACTGTTGTGCCCTGGGGCATCGGGATTTGTGCATTGCAATCTGCCACTTTCAATATTGTGCCGGGGCGCATCAGTGGATTGTGCATGGCGCATCCCTGTTGCGCCATCCACAACCCTTTTGAATATCCAGGCCAATGAGTACATGTATATATATGTCAGCCCCCCCAGCTAGAAAATACATATATATATTTATATATTATAGTGGCGCGGTTGGGCCACTATAGTTAGGGTTGAGCGGCCACTTACATACTAAAGTCAAAAGTCTGGACATTAATAACTTTGGACCCGTTCAATGGATTTGCCTGAAATTTGGTACACACGTTGGGATGGACTAGAACTCTTGATCTGCCAAATTGTGTTTGTGTCAGAGTGCTGGTCTTCGTGTACGAAAGCACTGAAAAATGCAAAATTATCAATTTTTGGAGGCACCTTTTGGCATTCTTAATGTGGTCCTGCACAGATGTCATGTGGTGTGACACTCTGCAAGATGGCTTGTTTGAAAGAGCTTTGGTGGCTGAACATGCTGCTTTTTGTTTGGTGAAAAAATATTTAGGCATTCAAACGTTATGGCACTTTTAAGTTCCCATTATAAGTCAATGGGAAAATTTATATGTATATCTTGCAATCAAAGAATGGGGGTTCTGGCCATCTGGTCTCACCTGGCGATCAAAGAATTTGTAGCCTCGTGGTTCAAGAATCTTTGTTCCTGAGGAATTTTCAAAATTCTTTGACCGTGACGTCCGCCATCTTGTTTTCAGTTTTCCAATCACACAAACACAAATATCTTGGCTCAGGGATCACTTCTGAAGTAAAACTCCTATGGGTTTTACTCAGGGGACCCTGATCTATCAAGCCATGGCTTTGGTTCCATCCAAATCGGTCAGAAAATAGAGTTATAAGATTTTAAAATCTTAATTCACGGCTCGCTAATGATCTTAGATCGCGAGCCTGCAAATTCTTTGATCCTGAGATTCTTTGATTGCGATCTTGCATATGACCTAAAACACTAATATCTCAGCTCAGGGGTGGGCTAGGGACACAAATGAGGGCTTGTTTTGCTAAGAGGGTCCGTTCTGTCAAACCGTGCCATTGGTTTGGTTCAAATCGGTGAATAAATTGTGTTTCACACTTTTTTTATTATTTGATCGTGAGCCTGCAAATTCTTTAATCGTGAGGCTGCAAATTCTTTGATCGTGAGATTCTTTGATCGCGATCTTGCATTGTGAGTGAGGGACGAGATAGCCAAATTCAAAAATCATTTTTCTCAGCACATGGGTGCCCTAGGAAGCCAAATGAGAATAGGTTTTACTCAGGGGGCTTCATTCTGTCAAACCATGGTGGTGGTTTACTGCAATTCTCCAATTTATTGATTTATTACATTTTTTATTCTTTGTTCATAAGCTTTCAAATTCTTTGATCGTGAGGCTGCAAATTCTTTGATCGTGAGATTCTTTGACCACAATCTTGCATCACGAGCGAGGGACAAAATGGCCCAATTTAAAATTCAATTTTCTTAGCCCGGGGTGTTCTAGGAAGTCAAATGATGATGGGTTTTACTCAGGGGGCTACGTTCTGTTGAACCATGGCGGTGGTTTACTGCAATCACTTCTATTTTTTTGAATTATTAATTTTTTTATTCTTTGTTCATGAGCCTGCAAATTCTTTGATTGTGAGGCTGCAAATTCTTTGATAGTGAGATTCCTTGATCATGATATTTGATAGCAAAATAGGGACAAGATGGCCAGATTTCTTATAATGGAATAGATAGGGAAATTTTGTCAGTCTTTGACATTGAATGTCTCAGAAATGGTTTGGTCTTTTTACTTGAAATTTGGAGGTAAGAAAGGCAACATCCCACAGATGTGCCTTTTAGTAGATTGGTCAAAAAATATTACAGGGGGCAAGGTACAGCACTATGAAGTTGGCGCTTTTCCCCATAGGATAACATTATGGCGTCTGCCATATTACAGAAATTCTTTGCTGCTCTGCTGGAAAATAATGGTTTGGTCTTTTGGGCTGAAATTTGGAGAGAAGAAAGCCAACATCCTACAAATGTGTCTTTTGGTGGTTTGGAGAAAAAGTATTTCAGGATGGCAAAGTGACAGCACTCCGAAGTTGACGATTTGTCCCATAGGATAACATTATGGCATCCGTCCATCTTTCAGGGCCCATATCTCAGAAGCGGTGTGAGATACAGACTTTTGTCAAAAAGGGGCTAAGCAAAAACCTAGAAAGTAATAATTCATACAAAATTTTATTTTTTTCCCTCGTCATATGGTTCCTGAGATATAAGCAATTTACAGTGCCTTCAAAAGTATTTTCTGCCCTTGGATTTTGTCACATTTTGTTGTGTTACTACTAGAATTTTTAATGCATTAAAATGATTTTTCCCCCTTGATTCACACAGCATACTCAACAATTTAAAGGGGCTAAAATATTTTTATTGTGTAACAAAAATTTATGAAACATTAAAAACTGAAATATCTTGTTTACTTAAGTATTCACCCCCCTGAGTCAATACTTTGTAGAAGCGCCTTTGGCAGCAATTACAGCTTTGAGCCTTCTTGGGTATGTCTGTATCAGCTTTGCACATCTGGATTTGGGGATTTTGCCCATTCTTCCTTGCAGATTTGCTCAAGCTCTGTCAAGTTGGATGGGAGCATCGGTGAACACATAATCTTTAAGTCTTTCCACAGATTCTCAAAGAGATTCAAGTCTGGGCTTTGGCTGGACTACTCAAGGACATTCACCTTCTTGTTCTGAAAGCCACTCCAGTGTTGCTTTGGCTGTATGCCTGGGGTCGTTGTCCTGTTGGAGCGTAAATCTTCGCCCCAGTCCAAGTTCTATTGCAGACTGATGCAGGTTCTCCTCAAGGATGTGCCTGTATTTGGCTCCATTCATTGTTCCCTCTATCCTGATAAGTGCCCCAGTCCCTGCCACTGAAAAGCATCCCCATAACATGATGCTGCCACCACCATGCTTCATGGTAGGGATGGTGTTACATGGGTGATGAGCTGTGTTCGGTTTGTGCCAGGCATAGTGCTTTGCATTCAGGCCAAAGAGTTCAATTTTGTTTCATCAGACCAGAGAATCTTTTGCCACATGGCCTCAGAGTCTGTCACATGCCTTATTGCAAACTCCAGGCATGCTGTTATGTGGCCTTTTCTCAGGAGTGACTTCCGTCTAGCCACTCTCCCATAGAGGCTACATCTGTGAAGTGCTGCAGAGATTGTTTTCCTCTGGCCAGGTTTTCCCATCTTAGCCATGGAACTCTGTAGTTCTGTCAGGGTGGTCATTGGGTTCTTGGTCACTTCCTGACCAAGGTCCTTCTTACAGGTTGCTCAGTTTGGGAGGACGGACTGCTCTAGGAAGAGTCTGGTTGGTTCCATAATCTTTCCATTTCCTAATAATGGACTTGACTGTGCTCCTGGGAACTTTCAACACCCTAAAAATGTTTTTATACCCCTCCCCAGATCTATGCCTCCTCACAATTCTATCACAGAGTTCTATGGACAGCTCCTTGGTCTTCATGGTAGAGTTTCTGCTCTGACATGCACTGTCAACTTGGGATCTTATATAGACAGGTGTATTTCCTCTGAAATCATGTCAACCATTTGAACTGACCACAGGTGGACTCCATTCAAGTTTTAGAGTGATCTCACAAGGAAATTGGATGCACCTGAGCTCAATTTGGAGTGTCATAGCAAAGGGGGTGAATACTTATCAAATCAAGGCATTTCAGGTTTTTATTTTAAATTACATGTACAAAAAATTCCAGAAGTTTCATTCCACTTTGACATTATAGAGTAATTTGTGTAGATGCATGACAAAAAAATCCCATATAAATGTATTTTAATTTGAGTTTGCTACATCACAAAATGTGACAAAATCCAAGGAGGGTAAATACTTTCTGAAGGCACTGTAGTATTCCAAGTCGTACTTTTCTGCTCTGAAGTCAATTATAATGCATACATTCTTTGTTTTCAATTAGTTTTTCAATGCAGTTTTTGGGGAAAAGAAGAGTGTGCCCTTTTGTTACAGTGACAGCTAGCGTTTCCATTTGCACTTCTGTTACCATTCGAATCACCATTCCCGTCTATGCCACCGTGTGCGTAACGGTTTGCGTTTTCATATGCGCTTGCATTTCTGTTTCTGTTGTCTTTACTGTTGCTGTTACTGTTACCATTTACGCTTACTATTGCGGTACCATGACCTTATGTGTAACAGTTTGCGTTTTCGTATGCACTTGTGTTTCTGTTTTTATTGGCTTTATTGTTGCTGTTACCATAACCATTTGCATTTACAACTGTGGTTCCGTGAGTGTGTGCATTACGGTTTGTGTTTTCATACTTGCTTGCGTTTCTGTTTACTTGGGTGTTATTGTTGGTGTTACTGTTACCATTTGCATTTACAATTGTGGTACCATGAATGTGTGTGTTACCAGTTGCGTTCTGTATGCACTTCTGTTTGATGTCTCCGTTTATGTAACTGTTTGGTTCAGCGTCACTTTACGCTTGTGTTTCTATTAACATTTGCTTTGTCATTTATGTTTGCTTTGCCATGTGCATTACTGTTGCCACTTGTGTTTGCTTTGTGGTTCCTGTTACTGTGTAACAAGACATCACATGGCGGGAGCGTGGGGCAAAGGGCCCCACACTGCTGCCACTGCATTCCTTTCATTATTTATCATCCTCATTCTCAAAAAGAAGGGAAATTAAAGGCAAAAAAACTCTGTTTAATGCATCAGTTGGGGTTGTTCCACAGCAAAAAAAAGCTAGGAAATTTGGGGTTAGGGTTGAAAGCCCCCCCTTGAACCCCCCAGCCCACTCCCAACCAGCATCGGGGTGTGTGTTGGAGTGGTCGGTCCTAACTCTCACCCAATTCTCTATACCTCAGCTTCTTTGCGTGATGAGGTGAGGAGTTGAGGCCAGCGACGCCCATTGCACCCAATGCTGGTGGGGGTGACTGAGTCAGGGGCTTTCAACCAGTTCTAGCTTTGCTGTGGAAACTAACTGATGCATTAAACTAAGTTGTTCTCTAATTATATATATATATATATATATATATATATATGTATCAACTCACCAAGCTACTATTAGTGTATACACAAAGGCACCCTTCCATCCAGTTGAGGTGATCGCGTTGCATTACAGCACACTTTGGACAAAACAGTTCTCTCACCATCATAATTTGTGTGGAACACTGAATGGTCATTCATGCCATATTATCCCTCCTTCAGCGGTTTGGCAAAACACTGCATCATGACATCATCATCACAGTATGTTAATTTTCTGGTCACAAGACAGTTGCATTTTGGGGATGCAGAAAAATTCTGGAGTCTCTGTGTGACCACCGCTCGCATGATTTTCTGGATACAAGACAGTTGCATTTTATGTATTGTGAGCACATAATGTCATAATTAAATTATAAATTAAAGCAGCAGTGCAACAATCTGGTGAAAATGTTGACCTATACTTTTTTATGCTATTTTAGATTGCCAGCCACTTACCTCCTGACTTGTATGATACCCTTCTTTTCACAATTTGTGTCTGCTTTAGTACTTTTTCTCATGTCTGAAAAAATTAAAAAGCAGTCCTTTTAATATAAGCTCAGACCAGGTTTTCATCAGTATTTGCAGCTGTTTTGTACAAATATTGTTCTGTAGGTCAGAAAACACTGCCTGCGCATAATTGTTAATTTTAATCAAAACAAGTGATATATAAACAACTGATGGACAAAAACACGGACAATAGTGGCGAAGACCTGATCTACCGTATTAAAGGTATTTGTGTGTGTGTGTGGCAGGTGGAGTGTATGATGACATCAAATAATACACCTTTAATTAAAGACAGGATTGCAGCACAGCAGTGTGAACCTGCTATCTACTGCACCTGATGTTGTCTGCCATTGTGGTTTCTTTTCTTGGTTTTGCACTACAATCTGCAGTCATGCCCCCACCACCAACAAAGGTATTTCTTCAAATTGGATTATTTCAGACGGAGAGCACCATGGTGTTAGGTGTTAAGAACTTGTTGTAACTTAGGTCGGTATCTTTGGTGAGCCACAGTTGCATTTTAGCTCACATCGGTCTTCCCCCCCATCCCCCACCCAGAGTGATGTTCAAAATCAAATTTGTTTAGAATATTCTTGATCACCCAAATGCCTACAAAGATGTGCAAGAAGCTGTTTTCCTATAACTGCTGCCAGTGGTAAGATTGTCTGTGAGCATGGTAGCAAGCAGTTGCGAAGTGCATTGCTGATGTGAGAAGGTATTTCTCCTTCAATGTTTTCAACAATGCACTAGTAGCATCCTCAGTTGGAGAATGATATTGTCCCAGCTAGTGGTGTTAGTGCAGTTGTTGGTGGTAGATATTGTGCCTCAGTTCCTTCGCCAGTTTCCATGTCCAAAATATAGTGGAGTGTGAAGCAGTACCAGTAGTGACAGTGTATATGATGTCATACTCCCAGTAACATCAGTAACTGAACATGTGGATTCTGATCATCATGTCAATGATGGTACACAATGTCACATTTTTCCATTGCGGTTCAGGTCATGCATTTGCCATGCAGTGATTCACAGTGTGGTGAAAAATGTCGAAGTGATGGTGGTGTTGATGATGACTCGTGATATGATGATGTTGCTGTGGTTGCAACATGCAGTCCAATGCCAGCATCAAGCAGAATCACGGATGATGTTGATGAATATGATGATGATGTCAGTGACCCCGTTGAACAGAGAGAGAAAGAAATTCAAGGTGGCAGTCTGGATCTGTTTATATTAACCCCCATAAAAGTTGAGATTACCAGTTTCATTTGGCCGATAATATTGATGATGACCCAGTAATGATAGGTAGTCATGATGGTCAGTTCCAGTCCAAGTGAGTTCTCGTCTGAAAATCATGGAGCACACCCTCACTTCATGGCTAAAAAAATGGAGTCAATAAGCAGCATCAGAACATGTTAAAATTAGAGCATCACAATCCCTTGTTTGGAATTTTTTGTGAGATGCAAATGATGATCAATTGCAATCTTTCAGGTTGCCAGAGTGAGGTAAGTGAGGTAAAAGGGGACCATCTGGACACAGGAGGACAGCACACATCTTAAGAATAGGCAAGGCACTGTAGACCCAACACAAGATGCAACTGATACCTATACCACAGTGGGGTGTTCCCCTCATCATCAACCATAACAAGCATATTATCCTTCATGACTATAATATCGTAGAAAATTAAATGTGTGCAGTAGTGATGAAATAACAGCAGAGGATTACTACAGGCATGATGAGGTGGAGAGCATAATGATTTTGAAATGTTGTCCAGTGGTGGTGAGAGAAGCAGTATTGTGCGGTGGTCAATACGGCATGTCTAGTGGAAGTGGTACATCAACCAATGTTGGTAAATCTGGGAAAATAACTGCATTTCTGGGTTTGTTATCACCTGTGCAAACTGTCATCACACATCCACATACACCCCCTACGATGCACAAACAGAACCATTTGTCATCACACCCCATGTAAAACATTTCAAGTCAGCCAAATGTTAGAGAGATTTTTGTGCATAGCTCAAATACACCCAATCATCACAGTGTCACAATGACTTAATGCAGCTGAAATGCTAGCAATTGATCTTTTGCCCTTCTCTTTTGTGGAGAATTCTGGGTTCTGGCAGTTTGCTGCACGTGCCTGTCCAAAATGGAAAGTCCCATCCAGGACATACTTTTCTACCCCTGTTGTCCTGAGTTGTACCGTACTGTGTCCAACTCTGTAAGATATGCCCTTCAACATTCCTCCTCTCCATTCATCCATTTAAGTATGGATATGTGGACAAGTGGCAAAACAGCAGGGAGTGCATATTTGTGTATAACTGCACATTGGGAGCAGGTGCCGGGTGTTGTTTGTGCTGCTGGTAGTGTGAATAATCAGTGTAGTAAGGTGGAGTGTCGTGGTAGCAATTCTCCAGGAATTCAACAGAATGCCATGATAGCAATGCGCAATGTGACCTGTTCACACACTGATGAAAAAATGTTGGACTTGTTACTGACTGATATTGACAAGTGGCTGAACCCCCTGTCCCTGAGAGCTGGGTTCATAGCAGATGACAATTAGTCATGGTGAAATGCATGATGAATGGTGGCTTTTTCGGGTTCCATGCATGGCCCACTGTTTAAATCTTGTGGTGCAGGAGTTTGTTCAGCACCCTGATATGAAAGAAATGCTGACAGTTGCACGCCGTATCTGTTCTCACTTTTCGCGCTCTGCAAAGGCCCGTGATCGATCTGAAACAGCCTCTTGCAGCACCGCTTGAAGCTGGAAGTTGTCACCTGGTGGAACTCCACTTTATACATGGCAGAGAGGTTGTATGAACAGTACAAAGCCATCTCAGAATATCTTGTCATGCACAATATCCGTGACAGTTCCGGGGCCTCCATGTCTATGACGACTGAACAGTGGTGCCTCATGGACTCTGTAATAACAATCTTGAGGCGTTTTGAACATGCCACACAGGCAGTGAGTAGAGAGTTTGTCTCAATTAGCCAATCAAATTCCACTGTTGTGGGTGCTGAGGCAGACATTGGTGAATGTACAGCATAGCCTTGATGTTGCCAGAGACAGTGCTAGCTAGAGTTGTCAGAACTAGTTCGGTAAAGATTCGAACCCTCCTCGAACCCTGGTGTTCGAGTTATAACTTAGAACTCGAACACTAAACGGTTTGCAAAAGGGTTCAAATCACCGCGAGACGCGAGCGTTGTCTGTTTGCACTTGTGCCCTACGTGCAGACGGGTGAAGTCGAGGTAAGCTGCTGTGACACAGGATCCTGTGAGGTATTTGAGGAGATGTGCCGCGAGGAGGCACCATTTGCAGAGAATTGAGTGGAGGTAGCAGCAGCCTAGCTAAACTGTAGCATTAGTGGTTGGCGCACCGCTACTCTTGTCCAGTGGCCACTTCCATCATCCATTTTCCTGTGAGACCGAGAACAAGAGAAAGGCTGAAAAAGCTCAAATCGGGTGGGAGTGGGACTAGGGGAGGTTCAGGACAGGTGGAGGAAGTTAATCAAGAATTGGGAAGGGACTAGGGAATAGGGAGGGATCGAGACTGAGATCAATCAATATCAGGACTGGAGGAGACTCAGGAGGACTCGGAGAGAATAAAAAAGGAAGAAAAAGTGAAGAACCTTTGTGAAATGTGATTATTTGAAACTGCAGCACTGCTCAGTCAGTGGTGCACACTGCACCTCAGCAGCTGCCAGCAACAAGCATACAAGGGGGCAAAAAAGGCAAATAAATCTGAACCCTTCCGTGTAGTGTGTGTGTCACAGAGAAAGCCCAGTGTGTGCCCCTTGACTGCACTGTACCCTACCAGTGTGTGTTAGAGAGAAGCCCAGTGGCCAGTTGTGTGGTGGCATTAACCTTACATGACAGAAATGTAGAAATATAATTCTCATTCCCTGGGTTGTGTATGTGACTCCGTCTCCTGTAGTCAGCCCATCACCCTGCTGCTGTGTGCCCCTTGACTGCACTGTACCCTACCAGTGTGTGTGTTACAGAGAGAAGCCCAGTGGCTAGTTGTGTGGTGGCATTAACCTTACATGACAAGACGTGAAATATAATTCTCATTCCCTGGGTTGTTGGTTATGTATGTGACTCCGTCTCCTGTGGTCAGCCCATCACCCTGCTGCTGTGTGCCTTTGACTGCACTGTACCCTACCCAGTGTGTGTTACAGAGAGAAGCCCAGTGGCCAGTTGTGTGGTGGCATTAACCTTACATGACAGAAACGTAGAAATATAATTCTCATTCCCTGAGTTGCGTATGTGACTCCGTCTCCTGTGGTCAGCCCATCACCCTGCTGCTGTGTGCCCCTTGACTGCACTGTACCCTACCCAGTGTGTGTTACAGAGAGAAGCCCAGTGGCCAGTTGTGTGGTGGCATTAACCTTACATGACAGAAATGTAGAAATATAATTCTCATTCCCTGGGTTGCGTGTGACTCCATCTCCTGTGGTCAGCCCATCACCCTGCTACTGTGTGCCTCTTGACTGCACTGTACCCTACCCAGTGTGTTACAGAGAGAAGCCCAGTGGCCAGTTGTGTGGTGGCATTAACCTTACATGACAGAAATGTGAAATATAATTCTCATTCCCTGGAGTTGCGTATGTGACTCCGTCTCCTGTGGTCAGCCCATTACCTGCTGCTGTGTGCCCTTGACTGCACTGTACCCTGCCCAGTGTGTGTTAAGAGAGAAGCCCAGTGGCCAGTTGTGTGGTGGCATTAACCTTACATGACAGAAATGTAGAAATATAATTCTCATTCCTGGAGTTGCGTATGTGACTCCGTCTCCTGTGGTCAGCCCATCACCCTGCTGCTGTGTGCCCTTGACTGCACTGTACCCTACCCAGTGTGTGTTACAGAGAGAAGCCCAGTGGCCAGTTGTGTGGTGGCATTAACCTTACATGACAGAAACGTAGAAATATAATTCTCATTCCCTGGGTTGCGTATGTGACTCCGTCTCCTGTGGTCAGCCCATCACCCTGCTGCTGTACCCCTTGATTGCTATGTGTATGCCTATGCCCAGCAGCCCAATCATTCTGTAAGCCTTGAACCTAGGATCCTTTAGTTGCAAACTGTCATATTCTTCAATTACTTTCAGTCCACGGTATCACAGTGTCACACAACAAAATAAAATTTTGGAGTTGTAGCCAGCGATCACAGATCACATTGCTTTGTTACACAGGAATTGTTTGGGTGTGGTGTGTTCACCGCAGTATACTAGTAATACTGGTACTTACTGTCTGTTATGGCTGACAGCAACATAGATGAACATCTAGTGCTGGTGTTGGAGCAGGTGTTGGTGGTAGTGGTAATCCTGGTGCTAACAGAAATAACCAAAATGTTTCACGTGATAAAAATTCAACAAACAGCAAAGAGCAACAGTGAAGTGTGGTAAGGGGACCTTTTAGAAAACTTGTACAGCTGCTGGGGTCACACGGAAGGCACCATAGGTATGCCATTCATGCTGTTAAGATCCCTGTGACTAGCAGCAATAATGCAAGTGACAGTGAGTCCCTCTCTGACTCAGACAGTAGCTCTTTGTCTCAGTCCGACACTGTTGTGTCTGCGACAAATCATTACTTCCTCAACAAAGTGAAATGAGCAAGTCTGCTGACAATGAATCAGGTAGTGCACTTGCAAATACATCCAGCACTGTTGGCAATGAAAAGGACATATCCATTGAATCCACCACTTCTGTGTTGGCCAGCAATGAAAATCCATCGAGTCTTCTGCCCACTCTTCTAGCACCAAGGAGCATGTCCCAGGTTCTGTTAGGCAGGTGAAAAGACACAAGCAGTCTTTAGCTATCTTCCTAGCACTCGAACAAAATCTGTCACATCTGAGGTGGAATTATTTCTCTGTCAGTAAAACTGATCCATGTAGAGCAATTTGTTCCCTGTGTAAACAGAGTGTAAGCCGTGGTAAAGTTGTGTCATGCCTTGGCACTACAGCTCTTAAACGCCATCTGAAAAAGCATTTGGTTTTGCTTGATCATCCAAAACCCATGTCCTCCATCTTCCAGACCGCACATGAGAAGGGTCAGGAATCTGAAATGGATACTGAATTGTCTGAACTTGATGTGAGCAGAACCACTGCCAGCCCTAGGATCACTGTTACCACCAATGCCAGCACCATTAGTACCAGTTGTACATCCAGTGATGGCACTGAATGTATAAGTCCTAGTCCACCATCTCTGCGTCCATCTGCCCATCGAAGCACGGTATATAATAAACCAGCAGGGACATGTTGCAAACAGCTAACACTGTCTCAGGCATTTGAAAGGAAGAATACCTTTACTAGAAATCAACCAAAGACCCTTCATCTTAATCACTGAATTGGTGAACTGTTAGCCAGAGCCCTTCTCCCATACTCTTTGGTAGATCATGAGGATTTTAGGGAGCTCATGACATTAGCAGAGCCTCGTTACAATGTTCCTCATCGAAGGTACTTTTCCTATGTTGAAATACCAAACATTTATCAGGCTTTAAAAGCGACAGTGATGCTTGCACTAAAACTGCAGAGGGTGTGGTTATTCATGTCACAACAGATATGTGGACCAGCACTCAAAACATAGATTACATGTCCCTTACCGCTCATTGGGTCACGTTCTTGTGCTTCTTCAAAAACAAAGACACCCCAAAAGATGGCGCTGCTGCATATAAAGAAGTTTGGGCAAAAGTCATACTGCTGCAAACATCTTGCAGGAACTAAATGACCTCCTTGTAGAATGGGTTTATTCTCACGGTCTAAAATGTGGCTTCATAGTAAGTGACAATGGAGCCAACATCTTAAAAAGTAGTACAGGATGGAGGATTTCTGCATGCTTCTTGCTTTGCACATTGCTTACACTTAATTGTCACGGATTTCTCAGCAACGAAACACAAGTGGATGGTATGATTGCTGTTTGCAAAAAATTGTGACTCACTTTTCACATTCAACCAAGGCTATCACGGACATTGTCCGAACTGCAAAAAAACACAAGCTGCCCCAGCAAAGCTGCTTCAAAATGTTTCCACTCGTTGGAACTCAACGCTTTATATGCTGCAGCGCCTCTTGGAGCAAAAGCAAGCTGTACATGAGTACTGCTCCAGTTACATTATTGGAGATGGCATTATGCTGTCTGTGCTGCAGTGGAAATTAATGGAGACAGTGTGCTGTATCCTAGCTCCTTTAAGACAGCTACAAGGGACATGTCTTCTGAAGGTGCATCTGTGAGTCAGGTTATCCCACTCATAATGCTCATTTCACATCATCTTAGTGTTCTAAATCTACAAATAGAAAGCGACAGATCTGAGCGCCAGACAACATGTCGCCTGTATCATGGGAATCTCAGTAAAGAGAATGGCGAGCACTTCAAAACCAATGACAAATTAGTTGCAATGCGAAATCAAGACACTATATCCTTGCAACTCTCTTAGATCCCAGGTTCAAGGCTATACATCTTCAAAACAGATGATATAGAGCAGTACAAATGTATGTTGCTAGATGAGCTGCAGCACTCACAGGAGTCAAACACAGACACGCACAGTACCCTCAGGTTGTCATCACCACAACATGCAGATTCATCTTCACAAAGGGATACAGAACTGGAAAAGTCACCAAACATTAACAGTAGTTGTTCCACAACTGCCACTTCTTCAACCCTTAGTAGCAAGCTAAATCTGTGGCAAAACCTTTCCCAAATTGCTGCCATACCAGCTGCTTCTGCTGATTCCTCTTCTGAGCGGTCTCTGTCCATCATGGTAGACAGTTACCTGCAAGAACTGCCTATTCCTATTGATGCATGCCCTTTTGAATACTGGAGATCAAAAAAGTCAATTTGGACAGAGCTGTATGATGAAGCCTGTAAATATCTTGGTTGTCCTGCAACAAGTGTCTCTTCAGAACACATGTTTAGTACAGCTGGCAATATTGTGACAGACACCAGAAATAGTTGCTGCCAGAAAATGTACACACGTTAACTTTTATTAAAAGTTAATAAGTCAAGATTTTCATATCCCTACAAGAGTATACAAACTGATCCTGAAGTGATTGATGTTGTGGATGTTGATGGTGATGACAACTCAGATGGTGGTGGCTGAGTAATACTGTGTGGACGGAGTCTCTCTGACCAAAAAGGAAACTTTTACAGACTGATGATGACTTTGGTTGTCGTCTCTCTCCTTTCTCGATCTACTACCTTGGACTATATACCCCCAAAACTTTCACCATTTCATGGCAAACTGCTTTGTAGCTAGGGTAAACTAAAGTCAACAAGTTTTATATACAGGGCAATTTAACATCAGTGGGAACAGGCCCACATTTGGCATAAAAGGGACACTGTCACATCAATCCTTTCTGTATCATATTATTTATAGTTAAAGTGAAAACATATATTTTGGATTTACCTTCTGTGACTTTGTGGTGCATCAGTATGGGCTGGGACAGGAGAGGTCCATTTTCAATTTAAAGAGGACAAAACAATGAGTTCTAATTGGTAGCTGTTTATTATTTTTCAATTACAGAAATGTTAGCCATAAACGAAAAATGGATGCTAGTACATGGGTGAGGGTTGTGGGTTGGTTTTAACATGGGTGTAAGGGTGGCATGGTGCTACTGCACAGATGAGGGTGGTGGAAGAAAAGTGGAATGGGTGATGGGGTGAAAGGTGGGTGTTGTTTTAGTTCTTTCATTTACAGATTAGTGATCAGCTGGGAATGGTGAGGAAAAAAATGATGACAGACCGATCCTACTGTACACATAATATGTATTCTTATTAAATACATTGCAAACTGCTGCCACCTAGCACAATTGTCCTGTCCCCTTTAAAAAAAGAATAAAGGAATCAGAAATAAAAGAAAATCTGCATCAGCAGTTTTCACAGAATGTGACGTATCATAAAGTGTTTTTGCTTTACAAGTAGTGATAATTTGATACATAATGGGGTTGACAGGCGCTGTCCTAAACATCACATGCCAACTGCTGCAGCTACATTAAATGTTCCTTAGAATGTGGTGAGGAAACCACTTTTTATTTATGTGACTGAAATACAGATTTTATTGAAGTATCAGCTGCAAAATGCATCATCTTAGAAAGTTGTAAGTATTACTTCAATTTGCCAACAAAAATGTTGGTATATGTATGCATTACCTTAGAAAATTGCATGCATTTTGCCAGCAACAATGACTGGCATATTTTTTATTCAAATGTCTTGACTGACTACATTATGACATAATATGTTTTGCAACAGTTCACATGCTGCTGCTGTAGTACTTAGCTTAACTTTGTTATAAAAGCTATCTTTTAAACATAGAAACTTTTGATTTACTCATTTAAAACAGAAAGCAGCAAATAGCTGAAATTAGGTAATATCAGTTATTTTTTCTCCTAATTCATGACGATGAGTATATATAGCTGAGTACATAAATGGCTAATGTGCCTCTTTCTTTCACTAAGGAACTATGATGCAGCTGCAGCAGGAAAACTTTTAACATATGGGTGCGTGGGTGGGCCTGTTACATATTAAGTTGCTGGCTTTAGCAAACAGAAGAAACCATAGATAAACCTATTTGTATTCCTATCAATGTCACACAAGATAATTTCTCTCCCCCTTATATTGAACAGTTTTTCCTTTACATGTATTTTATTACTATCTTCGTTACTGGCAGCACAATAAAAAAATAGGGTTCGAGTTCTAAAAAGTTCTAAAAAAGATTAGAACCCTAGAACTTTTCAAAAGTTCTAGACTAGAACTAGAACCCAGAACTTCAGAGGGTTCTGACAACCTAGTGCTAGCAGTGTGTTGCTGAAACATATGCTGACAGTATTCAACCAGAATCGTCACATCTTGAACATTCAGCGTAGTGACAAGTTTGCAATAGCAACAATACTGGACCCCGATACAAGCGTCAAATAGTCTCACTACTGGAGGGTGCGGCTGAACAGGTAAAACTGTCAACTGGCAACTGGTATGCTTAGTTCATGGGGCACAGAAGTCACATGCCAAGGTCAGGAAACCTCAGCAGCATAATCAGGCTGAAAGTGAACCTGGAGGAGTAGTATCAAGCATATCCTGTAAGGGGAAGGGGACTGCAGTTCCAGGAGGTCTGTCATCAAAAGCGGTTGGCGTCAACCCACTTTGGGAGGCTTTGTCCCAAGTGGGGATTTATGACATAAATGATTCCCAAGAAACGGATGATGCATCAACCACTGGACTTAGTGCAGCACAGTGAATGGTTGAGTCATATTTGTCTGAAAACAGGCATCTGTCAGTCACTGATGATCCCCTTTTGTACTGGTGTGGAAATGTCAGTGAATAGCCAGGGCTGACTGCTGTGGCACTGAAGTACCTGACATGCCCACCCTCCAGTGTAAGTGTCGAGAGGGTATTCAGCTCAGCAGGTACAACAGCTTGGAATTGTCATACAAACCTCTCTCCTGCAAATGTCAGTTTGGTGACATTCATAAAATGAATGAGGCGCATACCAGCTCAGACTGCAACCTCAGTATTCATACCCTGGCATAGTCATGGTTTTGCTGATGTTGTAGAAAGGGACCATCCTGGTTGCACTGGCAGCATGAAACAGCCTACGATTGTCATAGATGATAACACAATGGAGAATGAATTTCCCAGTGGTCAGAATTCAGACATAGAAGACTGCGAGGGCAGCTTTCTTTATGAGGATGATGATGAATGATGATGAGGTTAATTTTGGCAGGTTTTAACTTAGGTGGTTAAAAGGCTGTCACATTTCTTGTGTGATATATGTTTTCTTTTTCATAAAGTTAAATCAGTGTCCCACTCATAGTGACTCAGATTCCATATGTCACATCATATTTATACCACAGAGCACAGTATATCCTAACCCCTGAACTGCCACCACCATAAGACTGCTGTTATGTGTTCATCACTGGCACATAGGGAATGTGACTGTGTGTCCCCTGACAACCACCACCATAAGACCGCTGTTTGCCACTGCCACCATAGGGAATGTGACCGTGTGTCCCCTGGACTACCACCACCATAAGACCACTGCTCGCCACTGCCACCATGGAAATGTGACCGTGTGTCCCTCTGGACTACCACCACCATAAGACCGCTGTTTGCCACTGCCAACATAGGGAATGTTACCGTGTATCCCCCGGACTACCACCACCATAAGACCGCTGTTCACCACTGCCACCATAGGGAATGTGACCATGTGTCTCCCTGGACTACCATCACCATAAGGCCGCTGTTAGCCACTGCCACCACCACCAAATGCAGGAAGATGTGAGAGGGAATGTCATCATGTATGTCAGCTATGACCACCACCACCCACCACCACCATTGTGACAATGTTTTCCATTACATGTCTTGACCATGTCAAGGCAGAGGGAGTTGAACAGGAGACCACATCCATCAGCCACAGGCACAGGGCTTCTTACTATTAAAACTATAAAGTGAGTATGTGTACTAATGTTTTTCATGCTATTCAACTTCCTTTAGCTGTGTGTTTTGTTTTCTGTTGCTTTTCTGAGCTGCAATGGTCAAACACTTATGGTCAACTTATTTTGTTTTTACAGGTTAACAACAAACAACTGTCCTTCCCTGAAGGTCTGTATGAAGTACAAAGCAGTACTTTCTACAGGAACCTATGGATATCCATTTCAATCCATACTGGTAAGTATAACAATTTTATTTCATCTGTTCCTTTTTTTTTTTCATAAGAGTGCAAAAATCCGACTGATGATTCATAAACTAGGTGACATATCGTCACAAAAAATATTTTTGCAGCATATCATGCACTGTATTCCAAATTTGCAGCTGTGCAGCCATGACAGTGTTGAAAAAGTTGGACCCAGGTCTTGTTACTTGACAAGATGTGGTTTTAAAATGTAACTTGAGTTGATGCGCTGGGACACTGACACAGTGTATTTGTTACTGCCTAGTACTAAATTAAATTGTGATCTGATGATCGCAGTGGGACAGCTTACTATCTGTGTTAATCCAGATACCCATGGTGGAACAGCCACAGCTTAAACATAATGTCTTACTGCTGCAATTAAGTTGTAATAAGTCCTTCATTTCTTTTTTAGGAAACTTCCAGATGCTTTGTGGTGTCATAATTGCCTTATTCAAAGAACGTCTTCAACATCATGCCCCACCCCCAGGCTTTGGGGAGACATGCAACAAGCAGAAGTCGTTTGACTTGATGATGACCATGACCATCATTACTAGACTGGAGAAGGATGCAGATAAAACCTATGAAGAAGTAATCAAATAATAAACCATTAATGAGACCTACTTGCAAATATGTTTTCCCCCCCAAAAAATACTTACCTTCATTGGCTTGAGAGTATTCAATTTCCAATTCCAATGTCAAAATTTATCATCAAGCATGGGAATGTGCACACCAACAGAATGTGACCTGTGATGCAAAACAATACAATGGGCTGGATATTCAGATTGCACAGGGGCACAAGCCTGGGCGCAGTGCAACGGGGTTGCGCCAGAGCAGGAACCAGGCGATATTCAACAGTGCTGTGCCATGCCTCAGCACCATTGAATATGGCACTGAGGGTGCACACACTGCACAATGCGCAGTGGAACTGCACCAGCGCAAGTGGCAGAAGGGAGCAGGGGGATGCACCAGTGCAAGTGTAGTTGTGCTGCATGCATCAACCACGATATTCAGCACTGGGCATTAAAATGAGGCCATTATGCATGCAAGACACAAATGGGGCCATTTGCATGTCATTATGGTCCAATTTGCATGTAGTGCGCAGATCCCCGGCGACTTGCACCTGGCGCCTTGCCAGGCTGCAGCCATCGGGGCCACCACCCTGCAGATCCAAGGCAGTCCTCACTCCTGCTCACCCGATCACAGGCATGTGGTCTGAACAGGTCCACGGTGGAACAGTGGTGTCTCTCCCCTTCACTCGATCATGGGCATAAGTATTAAGAGCGGTCCCAGGTGGACCTCTGTTTTCCCCATGTGCCGATCATGGGCATAATTATTAAGATGTTCCCAGGTAGACCTCTGTTCCCCCACATGCCCAATCACAGGCAGAGGTATTATTAAGTTCCCTGGTGGACCTGTGAACCCCCCCCACCCGATCATGGGCATCAGGTATATGAAGGTGCCTGGTGGACCTGTAAATACCCCCAATTGCCTGATCATGGCATCGAGCTCTGTAAGTCCCTGGTGATCCAGTGGAAACCCCCCAATGCCTGATCATGGGTGGCAAAGCACAAGGGACCCTGGTAGTCCAGTGGTACCCCTCCCCACCCACCCACGAGGTCCCCTCCACCCAGCACCCCCCATCATTGTGGGTGACAGCACCCTGCCTGCATGCCACTCGGCCGCCCATCAAATGACAGTGTACAGTACTGTCTGTATACCTATTGGTTCACTGCATGGACTAATAGGCATGCAGACCATACTGTATTACACAGGCCCAATATGTGAATGAATGCAGTGGCCTGGCCTGGTTTTACCAAGCACATCTTTGTGCCCCCCTGAGCAGTGCAAAGCGGGTTTGTGCCAACATATGCACTGCACATCCTGGGCTGAATATCTGGATGTGCCACATATGCATGGGCACACCCCCCTCCCACACTTGTGCAGCATTCATTACTGTTGTGCCCTGGGGCATCGGGATTTGTGCATTGCAATCTGCCACTTTCAATATTGTGCCGGGGCGCATCAGTGGATTGTGCATGGCGCATCCCTGTTGCGCCATCCACAACCCTTTTGAATATCCAGGCCAATGAGTACATGTATATATATGTCAGCCCCCAGCTAGAAAACATATATATATTTATATATATTATAGTAGGCGGTTGGCCACTATAGTTAGTTAATGACCACTTACATACTAAAGTCAAAAGTCTGGACATTAATAACTTTGGACCCGTTCAATGGATTTGCCTGAAATTTGGTACACACGTTGGGATGGACTAGAACTCTTGATCTGCCAAATTGTGTTTGTGTCAGAGTGCTGGTCTTACGTGTGCAAAGCACTGAAAAATGCAAAATTATCAATTTTGGAGGCACCTTTGGCATTCTTAATGTGGTCCTGCACAGATGTCATGTGGTGTGACACTCTGCAAGATGGCTTGTTTGAAAGAGCTTTGGTGGCTGAACATGCTGCTTTTTGTTTGGTGAAAAAATATTTAGGCATTCAAACGTTATGGCACTTTTAAGTTCCCATTATAAGTCAATGGGAAAATTTATATGTATATCTTGCAATCAAAGAATGGGGGTTCTGGCCATCTGGTCTCACCTGGCGATCAAAGAATTTGTAGCCTCGTGGTTCAAGAATCTTTGTTCCTGAGGAATTTTCAAAATTCTTTGACCGTGACGTCCACGCCATCTTGTTTTCAGTTTTCCAATCACACAAACACAAATATCTTGGCTCAGGGATCACTTCTGAAGTAAAACTCCTATGGGTTTTACTCAGGGACCCTGATCTATCAAGCCATGGCTTTGGTTCCATCAAATCGGTCAGAAAATAGAGTTATAAGATTTTAAAATCTTAATTCACGGCTCGCTAATGATCTTAGATCGCGAGCCTGCAAATTCTTTGATCCTGAGATTCTTTGATTGCGATCTTGCATATGACCTAAAACACTAATATCTCAGCTCAGGGGTGGGCTAGGGACACAAATGAGGGCTTGTTTTGCTAAGAGGGTCCGTTCTGTCAAACCGTGCCATTGGTTTGGTTCAAATCGGTGAATAAATTGTGTTTCACACTTTTTTTATTATTTGATCGTGAGCCTGCAAATTCTTTAATCGTGAGGCTGCAAATTCTTTGATCGTGAGATTCTTTGATCGCGATCTTGCATTGTAGTGAGGGGCAGAGATAGCCAAATTCAAAATCATTTTCTCAGCACATGGGTGCCCTAGGAAGCCAAATGAGAATAGGTTTTACTCAGGGCTTCATTCTGTCAAACCATGGTGGTGGTTTACTGCAATTCTCAATTTATTGATTTATTACATTTTTATTCTTTGTTCATAAGCTTTCAAATTCTTTGATCGTGAGGCTGCAAATTCTTTGATCGTGAGATTCTTTGACCACAATCTTGCATCACGAGCGAGGGACAAAATGGCCCAATTTAAAATTCAATTTTCTTAGCCCGGGGTGTTCTAGGAAGTCAAATGATGATGGGTTTTACTCAGGGGGCTACGTTCTGTTGAACCATGGCGGTGGTTTACTGCAATCACTTCTATTTTTTTGAATTATTAATTTTTTTATTCTTTGTTCATGAGCCTGCAAATTCTTTGATTGTGAGGCTGCAAATTCTTTGATAGTGAGATTCCTTGATCATGATATTTGATAGCAAAATAGGGACAAGATGGCCAGATTTCTTATAATGGAATAGATAGGGAAATTTTGTCAGTCTTTGACATTGAATGTCTCAGAAATGGTTTGGTCTTTTTACTTGAAATTTGGAGGTAAGAAAGGCAACATCCCACAGATGTGCCTTTTAGTAGATTGGTCAAAAAATATTACAGGGGGGCAAAGGTACAGCACTATGAAGTTGGCGCTTTTCCCCATAGGATAACATTATGGCGTCTGCCATATTACAGAAATTCTTTGCTGCTCTGCTGGAAAATAATGGTTTGGTCTTTTGGGCTGAAATTTGGAGAGAAGAAAGCCAACATCCTACAAATGTGTCTTTTGGTGGTTTGGAGAAAAAGTATTTCAGGATGGCAAAGTGACAGCACTCCGAAGTTGACGATTTGTCCCATAGGATAACATTATGGCATCCGTCGCATCTTTCAGGGCCCATATCTCAGAAACGGTGTGAGATACAGACTTTTTGTCAAAAAAAGGGGGCTAAGCAAAAACCTAGCCAGAAAAGTAATAATTCATACAAAATTTTATTTTTTTCCCTCGTCATATGGTTCCTGAGATATAAGCAATTTACAGTGCCTTCAAGAAATATTTTCTGCCCTTGGATTTTGTCACATTTTGTTGTGTTACTACTAGAATTTTTAATGCATTGAAATGATTTTTCCCCTTGATTCACACAGCATACTCAACAATTTAAAGGGGCAAAAATATTTTATTGTGTAACAAAAATTTATGAAACATTAAAAACTGAAATATCTTGTTTACTTAAGTATTCACCCCCCTGAGTCAATACTTTGTAGAAGCGCCTTTGGCAGCAATTACAGCTTTGAGTCTTCTTGGGTATGTCTGTATCAGCTTTGCACATCTGGATTTGGGGATTTTCGCCCATTCTTCCTTGCAGATTTGCTCAAGCTCTGTCAAGTTGGATGGGGAGCATCGGTGAACCGCAATCTTTAAGTCTTTCCACAGATTCTCAAAGAGATTCAAGTCTGGGCTTTGGCTGGACTACTCAAGGACATTCACCTTCTTGTTCTGAAGCCACTCCAGTGTTGCTTTGGCTGTATGCCTGGGGTCGTTGTCCTGTTGGAACGTAAATCTTCGCCCCAGTCCAAGTTCTATTGCAGACTGATGCAGGTTCTCCTCAAGGATGTGCCTGTATTTGGCTCCATTCATTGTTCCCTCTATCCTGATAAGTGCCCCAGTCCCTGCCACTGAAAAGCATCCCCATAACATGATGCTGCCACCACCATGCTTCATGGTAGGGATGGTGTTACATGGGTGATGAGCTGTGTTCGGTTTGTGCCAGGCATAGTGCTTTGCATTCAGGCCAAAGAGTTCAATTTTGTTTCATCAGACCAGAGAATCTTTTGCCACATGGCCTCAGAGTCTGTCACATGCCTTGTGCAAACTCAGGCATGCTGTTATAGCCCTTTTCTCAGGAGTGACTTCGTCCAGCCACTCTCCCATAGAGGCTACATCTGTGAAGTGCTGCAGAGATTGTTTTCCTCTGGCCAGGTTTTCCCATCTTAGCCATGGAACTCTGTAGTTCTGTCAGGGTGGTCATTGGGTTCTTGGTCACTTCCCTGACCAAGGTCCTTCTTACCAGGTTGCTCAGTTTGGGAGGACGGACTGCTCTAGGAAGAGTCTGGTTGGTTCCATAATCTTTCCATTTCCTAATAATGGACTTGACTGTGCTCCTGGGAACTTTCAACACCCTAAAAATGTTTTTATACCCCTCCCCAGATCTATGCCTCCTCACAATTCTATCACAGAGTTCTATGGACAGCTCCTTGGTCTTCATGGTAGAGTTTCTGCTCTGACATGCACTGTCAACTGTGGGATCTTATATAGACAGGTGTATTTCCTCTGAAATCATGTCAACCATTTGAACTGACCACAGGTGGACTCCATTCAAGTTTTAGAGTGATCTCACAAGGAAATTGGATGCACCTGAGCTCAATTTGGAGTGTCATAGCAAAGGGGGTGAATACTTATCAAATCAAGGCATTTCAGGTTTTTATTTTAAATTACATGTACAAAAATTCCAGAAGTTTCATTCCACTTTGACATTATAGAGTAATTTGTGTAGATGCATGACAAAAAAATCCCATATAAATGTATTTTAATTTGAGTTTGCTACATCACAAAATGTGACAAAATCCAAGGAGGGTAAATACTTTCTGAAGGCACTGTAGTATTCCAAGTCGTACTTTTCTGCTCTGAAGTCAATTATAATGCATACATTCTTTGTTTTCAATTAGTTTTTCAATGCAGTTTTTGGGGAAAAGAAGAGTGTGCCCTTTTGTTACAGTGACAGCTAGCGTTTCCATTTGCACTTCTGTTACCATTCAATCACCATTCCGTCTATGCCACTGCAGCGTAACGGTTTGCGTTTCATATGCGCTGCATTTCTGTTTCTGTTGTCTTTACTGTTGCTGTTACTGTTACCATTTACGCTACTATTGTGTACCATGACCTTATGTGTAACAGTTTTGTGTATGCACTTGTGTTTCTGTTTTATTGGCTTTATTGTTGCTGTTACCATAACCATTTGCATTTACAACTGTGGTTCCGTGAGTGTGTCATTACGGTTTGTGTTTTCATACTTGCTTCATGCTTCTGTTTACTTGGTGTTATTGTTGGTGTTACTGTTACCATTTGCATTTACAATTGTGGTACCATGAATGTGTGTGTTACCAGTTGCGTTCTGTATGCACTTCCTGTTTGATGTCTCCGTTTATGTAACTGTTTGGTTCGGCGTCACTTTACGCTTGTGTTTCTATTAACATTTGCTTTGTCATTTATGTTTGCTTTGCCATGTGCATTACTGTTGCCACTTGTGTTTGCTTTGTGGTTCCTGTTACTGTGTAACAAGACATCACATGGCGGGAGCGTGGGGCAAAGGGCCCCACACTGCTGCCACTGCATTCCTTTCATTATTTATCATCCTCATTCTCAAAAAGAAGGGAAATTAAAGGAAAAACTCTTTTAATGCATCAGTTGAGGGTTGTTCCACAGCAAAAAAGCTAGAAATTTGGTTGAAAGCCCCTTGAACCCCCCAGCCCACTCCCAACCAGCATCGGGGTGTGTGTTGGAGTGGTCGGTCCTAACTCTCACCCAATTCTCCTATACCTCAGCTTCTTTACACGTGATGAGGTGAGAGTTAGGGACGACGACCCCAACGCACACCCCAATGCCAGTTGGGGTGGACTGGGGGGTCCAAGGGGGGCTTTCAACCCTAACCCCGAATTTCCTAGCTTTTTTTGCTGTGGAACAACCCTAACTGATGCATTAAACAGAGTTGTTTTGCTCTAATTTATATATATATATATATATATATATATATAGTATCAACTCACCAAGGCTACTATTAGTGTATACACAAAGGGCACCCTTCCATCCAGTTGAGGTGATCGCATTGCATTCGCAGCACACTTTGGACAAGCAACAGTTCTCTCACCATCATAATTTGTGACGGAACACTGAATGGTCATTCATGCCATATTATCCCTCCTTCACACGGTTTGGCAAAACACTGTGCATCATGACATCATCATCACAGTATGTTAATTTTCTGGTCACAAGACAGTTGCATTTTGGGGATGCAGAAAAATTCTGGAGTCTCTGTGTGACCACCGCTCGCATGATTTTCTGGATACAAGACAGTTGCATTTTATGTATTGTGAGCACATAATGTCATAATTAAATTATAAATTAAAGCAGCAGTGCAACAATCTGGTGAAAATGTTGACCTATACTTTTTTATGCTATTTTAGATTGCCAGCCACTTACCTCCTGACTTGTATGATACCCTTCTTTTCACAATTTGTGTCTGCTTTAGTACTTTTTCTCATGTCTGAAAAAATTAAAGAAGCAGTCCTTTTAATATGGCTCAGACCAGGTTTTCATCAGTATTTGCAGCTGTTTTTGTACAAATATTGTTCTGTGAGGTCAGAAAACACTGCCTGCTGCATAATTGTTAATTTTAATCAAAACAGAAGTGATATATAAACAACTGATGGACAAAAACACCGGACAATAGTGACGAAGACCTGATCTGCACCCTATTAAAAGGACATGAAAAAAAGTACTAAAGCACACTCAAATACTGGAAAGAATGGTGTCATACAAGTCAGGAGGTAAGTAAAGTGACAATGTAAAATAGCATAAAAAAGTATAGGTCAAAAGTTTCACCAGATTGTTGCACTGCTGCTTTAACATCTATTTCAAAAAATAAATATATCTGGATCCTCAGTAATGTTTACTTTGTGTCAGGCCTCGTGAAGTGTTTGTCAAAAAGCAGGACAGAGCAGGGCAAGTATGCTGTGCTAAACTGTATGTGTGCCATCAGTGTTCTTTCCTGTGTGTGCAGACATTGTCCAGCTTCTTGCAAACATATATATAGTGCGACTTGTTGCAATACTGTAGAACTATTAATGACCGCTGTAAAATAAGTATCGCGATAATCGCGCTGTCCCTTTAAGAGCGACATTAGTTTTACAGCGGTCATTAATTTCTTTTTTCAGGAGACCACGTGGTACTGTTTCCAGGGAACCAGCGATTGCAAAAGTCAGCATCCACAACACAGACATAGTGAGACAGGGTTTCATTCTCTGAGCAATTTATTTTTTTTGTTTTTCACATGCAACACACAGTGATTACTTATATAGTAGTATACTACAGTCGTTAGGTTTTATTTTCTCGTCGACGATGCCGAGTCACCAACTTTCCCACACTCTCCTTATCTTCGCTTTCAACTCAGTGAGTAATCTGCCCTTCACTCTGAAAAATGAAGGATGGTATTCATTTAACTGACAGACAGACAACAACAAGGATAGCAGAATACCGTAAGTAGAGTTACCAGTACCATCCAAACAGTGACTGTGTGCTTCCAGTATCCCTTCCTTGCAAAACCCCAGTACTCAGTCGTCCTTAAGGATAGAAAGCTTTGCTTTGCTTGTCACAAGCCATTGTGCATGTCATGCTTTCAGTAACGCCGATTTCAGATAAACTTTAACAGAGCTGCTGTCCCCCACTTTTAACTGATCTGAAATCTGCTTAGCATACCACTCTGTGAATTCCATCTTAAGTAGATCCTTAAAGATCTTGTTGATGGAAATGTCCAGTGGCTGCAGTATGTCTGTGCAGGATGCCGGAACAAAGATGAGAATAATGTGATGCTTCTCAAAGTTCTCAATAACTTCAGGTGTTGTATGGCCTCTGAATAAATCCAGTATAAGGATAGCTCGCTGCTCATCTGGCAGATCCATTTGTACTTTACTGTTGTTAATGTATGGAACAAGTACAGTGTTGGTGTATTCAATGGTGGTCAGTGAGTTAGCCCAGTGGTTCTCATTATGGGAGATCAGCCAGTCAGCAGGGAATTTAAACTTTGGATGGCACTGTGATGTTTTACCTTACTAGATGACTTGTGGGGGGAGGTAATGCCCAGACAAGGAACAGCATAACACCATGGTCACCTGCCTTTTGTCACCCAGACCAGCCACCTCGATTTGTTTTTTTCTATGCTATCCATTGTCCACTGAGAGCATGGAAGTAAATTTACTCCTGTTTCATCCAGGTTAAGGACCAACTCCGGAGACACTAGCTCCTGCTTAGCAGCTGTAGCAATACGGTACAAAAACTGCGCTTTCAGCTCCAGAAAATCATCAGGAGTCTTTCTAGCAGCTTTAGTACCCTTTCTCTTACTGAATCCCATACGATTCGGGAATAGCCATGACCACTGTCAAGAGAAGGAGAGGGTTCCACCATTTTCTGCCAACATTTGAGGGTGGGTTGTTTTAACAATGCCTGTGGCTATAGCTGCAAGAACAGGGCCATTGACAACAGCACCCTCAGCTCGTAAAGCTTTAATGACAGCTCGCAATTCACTCTCAATGTCTTCCATAAGGAGAGGTGGCCTGCTCCTTGGTTTAACAGGAAGACTTTTTAAATCGCTTGTGGGTCAGGATTAAGTTTTAACTTGTCCACGTAATCTCGTTTGAAAGTGTGGACTGTACTTTCATAAATTTTTAAATGGTACTTTGATTCATAAAATCGGGTTGCATTCATTACGCCATGTTGAACGGCATACTGTCCAATCTCAAACCTGACCTCTGGTGAATAGACTGCATGGAAAAGCTTCACTGTTTTACTTGGAGGAGATGCAGAAGCAACCTGGAGTGCAACATTTTCAGCCATCAATTTAGATACACCTGCAGTGACACTAAGTAGCTCGGTGTCAATATCGGTAGCGTGAAGTGCAGAAAAATCCCGTTTTGCTGTTTTTTGTGGTGTTTTCAGCCATTTAATGAGTGACATTGTTGCAGATAATTCAGTTGCAGATACAGCAGATGCTGTTAGAGGACTGGAAAGGCACTGCATTTGTAGATGGCATTCCATGACAGCCTACATAACAGCCAGTAGCAGTGCGCGATATTTAATTTGCACAATCACAGAATCAAATGCAGGTGCACGATAAAAACTTTGCGCGATCATTAATAGTTCTACAGTATATAAAGAATAAAGATAAGAAAGAATATATGACGTATATTTTATTTGTACCATCATCACCGGCGGAGTAAGTGATATGATATTTTTTCAGTGGTCACGGCCACTGTGCACCTCAGTCACTCACAGTGCACACATGACTTTGCAGTGATAATAGCATGAAAAATGCATGCTCTCCTAAAAGTCATGTGTGCAGTATGTGAATAAGGTGCACTCTGGCCAGACACCTCTTAAAAAATATCATATCACTTAGTCCGCTGATGATGATGGTGACAATAAAATATATGTTATATATTCTTATTTTGTTCTTTATACCATAAACACTGCAACAAGTCAGCATATATATGTTTGCAAGAAGCTGGACAATGGCTGAAGTCACACACACACACACAGGAAACAACACTTACTGCACACATGCAATTTAGCACATTATACTTGCACTGCTCAGTCCTGCTTTTACATAACAACTCCACAACAGAAAGTAAACATTACTGAGGCACCAGATTATACTAACAGGGCAATAAGGAGCGTGTATGTATGTGTATATTTATATATTTAAACTACTACTGTGGCCTTCCCTCTCCCTTTTATTAAACAAAAGACAAAATAGTACAGCGGAGGAGGTGTGCTGCAAAAAAAAAGCTACTGGGGGATCCCCTGCTGGTCCAGCAGCAGATGGAGCATTGACACAATCTGTAACTGGTGTCGCTCTATCTGCTTCAAATGCTGCTGGACAGCACCAACCCTCTCATTATTTTCTTCCACCGTGGCCCACAAAAGCTCAATGTCTGCCTGAGTTGCAAGCATTGTGGGGTCCACTGGTGGTGGTACACCAGGTAGTAGTGGTGGTGAGGGTGGTGCTGGTGGCAGTGGTGGAGCAGCTGCTGCTGTGGACCTCCTCCTGCTGCAGTGACCCACAACAGCGGCACCTTCTGTCACTGCCACAGAAGGGCCAACAGGTGGAGGCCTGGCCCATTCTGTGGAAGCCTGCCACTCCACCTTGTGGTGGTTCAACATATGGGTGCACTGGCCCCCAGTCCCCATATGTGTCCCCTGGGGGCCATGGCACACCTCCACCCCACAAAGTCTGCATACAACAAGGCTGCTGTCCCCCCTACACAGTTGAAAAACTGCCAAACTGGGGAGCTGTGGGGGGGGGGAACCAGGCACGGGAGTGGAAGATTCAGTGCCAGCAGCATGGTCATGGTGGGGCTCGACCTGCTGCGCTGGAGGCAGTGCTGCTGGAGCTCCTGCAGCTGCCACTGGTGGTGGAGGTGCTGCTGCTTCCAGGGGGGGAGATGACCAACACTTTTGAGTGGTCCAAGACCACCCGGCCATGCCCCCACATGTGCGCACTCCTCTTCTCCTGCCAGCAATGCTGCCATGTGGCTCCACTGCCCCTGGCACAGTCCCATGCATTCCTTCCGAGTTCTGGCTTGGATGGTCCGGATCCTGTCCCTGCTCCATTTCAAAAGAATCCCTCCTTCCCTCTCTGACTAACAACACCATCGCCAACAACTTCACACACACTACATAACACAGAACACACACTCACATAACACAGGCACACACACACACAACAAAGCTTATAAATCAAAGAAATCAGTCACCACAAGAAAAAATGAACTGCCAAAACAGCACCAAAAAAACTAAACAATTAGCTTGTAAAAAATCTTTTGGGTTCGATCACTTCACGAACAACAATCCTCTCTACTTTCCTCCTACAAAATGCCTCCTCTCTGTTACTCAGCACAGGAGAAAGGGAACGTGTCTACTTGTATGACTCACTTCCTTCCTGCCTGGCTAAAGCATGTGACTTACAGTACTGTAAGCCATGTGATGTGTGGGGGGCTGCCTATATTATTTTCACTTTGCCCTACTTTGTGTTAAGGTGGGAGGACAACACAAAGTCACAATAACATGGTGAAGTGAGCACTTTACAATGGTCACGTCACATGGCATTATGACAATGTGAAGTGGCCACTTCATGTTCACTTCGCCAACAGATTTTAATTTCGCTGCATCTCTACTCTTAGATAACATCAGTGACCATTCCCCTACATTCTGCATATGGCATAAAAATTTCCCTAACCTCCTTCCAAAGGTAACCTTGGTCCAGGATATGTACTCATTTGACCTCAGCACTTTCCTGGCCTCTATATATGACACCAACTGGGGAAAAATAAACACCCTCCCAGACAACAACCAAGCCCTTGATTTCTTCATATCCACCTTCACTGAAGTAGTCAATAGTCATGCTCCATGAAGAGGCGCAGGCATAAAGGAATTAAGATGCTATGGTTCACTAGGGAGCTCAGGAAGCTCATGTCCACATGGGATCTTGCTTGGAGGACATATAAATAAAGTGGGCTACCTCATGATTTTCAGGTCTACCAGCAGCTCAGGAATAGGCACAAAAACTCTATTCAGAAAGCCAAACACCTCGACTTCAGGATGCTCCAAACTGAGCACTTCTGTAACCCCAAAGAATTCTGGAAGCAGGTTAACTCACTTATCAAGGGGAATTCCTCTGAGTTCCCTTGTTCCCTCAATGTCCAAGACACCATCGTCACAGACAATTCCATCCATTGCCACCGGATTTAATGAATTTTTTTACTGATCTTCATAAATACACATGGATCTTTACCAGTTCATCCGTCCCTCTCTCAGACCCATTGGTTCCCAATGACTCTGGGGCCCATCCTGCTTTTCACTTGAAACTGGCAACCCTAATAGAAGTCTGTTGGCTTCTCTCTAAACTGAAACCTGATAGCTACTCTGGTCATGACGCCCTCGAGCCTAAATTTCTTAAATTGGGGGCCCGCCCTGTTCGAGACCTGTTCAACTGGTCCTTCCTCTCGAGTACAGTCCCTGATAAATGGAAAGTAGCCATAGTTGTCCCCATTCATAAGGGTGGTCCTAGCACTGCAGCTGTGAACTTTAGACCCATCTCAGTCCTATGTCCATTGGCCAAATTCCAGGAACGTATTATACATGACCATCTCCAGGATTACCTGGACCACCACCACCACCTGCTCTTCCCCCTTCCAGCATGAGTTCAGAAAGAACCATAGCACCCTTACAGCTTTAAGAAGTGTCAGTTACAATCTGTTTCATGCAGTGTACCAAGGCTTTTCCACTGGAGCTGTCTCTGTTGATTTAACAAAAGCTTTTGATTTGGTCAGCCATGGTCTCCTGCTCCAGAAGTTACACTCTCTTGGCCTTGATGCCAGTGCCTTACTGTCGGCCCAAAGTTATCTTTCCTGCTGCACACTAAGGTCCAAGTGAGCTGGTTATCTCTCAGACCTCTGACTCATAACCCATGGGGTGCTCCAAGGGTCCATACTTTGCCTGTTTCTGTTCTGCCTATTTATTAACAAACTCCAAAATCACTGTGGGGGGCATCAGTTCACCCTATACACGGATGATGCTATTATTTATCATTCCTCATCTGATGTTGGGTGAATCAACAGCATGTTAGTGGCTGACTTTTCTGCTCTTAAAGGCTGGTTCCTGCAAAATCAACTTGTAATCAATAACAAGAAAACTAAATGCGTGCTGTTCAGCCGGCCTGGTGGCACTGAGGATTGAGGCGCTGGATGCCACACCTCGCTCCACACTGGCAACCTGGGTTCGGGAATGGACTCGAGTCACCAGGAGTCAGCAGGTGCAGAGAGGGATTGAGCATCCATGAGACTACTGTCTCTCTGTCTGGGGAGAAGGGTCTTTAGTTGCTGGTGCACTTGCGGCCCCTAGCAGAGGCTGGGGGAAGGTGCATTGGCACTGAGCTTGGAGGGGTGAGTTGGGAAAAGATGCCAGGTGGGAGTATGTGCAGACGCGTACGCATGCCCCCTTGGCGTGATTGCACGCCACACTCATATGCCACAGAAAAAGAGAAAACATGGTGTAATGGTCTTGGCGACTTGATGGCCGTCTATGGGATGCCTGGTCAGGGGGCATCGCTGCATTTCTGGATCCTGGTTCACTGTGGGGGGCAAGCTGAGGGGGTAATTGGCAGCGGGGGCTCAATTGGGCTGGGAGAGGACCAGATAATGGCCAGAGGAACAGGATGCCTGGACGTGGGAGGCAGACTGGGAAGCCAAGGTAACAAGGACTAAGTAAAAATAAAGTGTGTTGTTCTCCCACCCACCTTCTATATCACTTACCCTCCCCCCTCTCATGATACTTACTCTCCCAAAATGATGATGCCCTAGAATCAGTCCAAACCTTTAAATATTTGGGGGTTACCCTGGATACCTTGCTTTCCCTTGGCTCTCATGTCTCCATCATAACCAAATCCCTGAACCAAAAGCTAGGTCTTCTTTATCATATACATCCCTTCCTCACATCAGTCTCTTGTCATAAGATTGTGGCTGCCACTCTCTTTCCCCTTCTTACATATAGTGCTCCACTTCTGCTCACAACCAGCACAATTATCTTATCTCACCTCAAACAGGCTTACCCACAGGGTGGGTAGGTTTGCTGCGGGGGTCAATGCCCACCAACACCTTTGTGACATCCTCTTGTACTTGCGCTGGCTACCATTCGAATCTAAATTATGGTATGCCACCCTAGGTCTTGTACACAAGCTGGTCCACAAATACACTCCCCCTTGCCTTAGTGAGTATATTTAACTAAGACTACCTCAATGAACCCTACAATCCACCTCCTTCCCCCTTCTTATTATGCCCTAACTGTGGATAGCTGTTGCCCATGGATCTTTCACCTACTCAGCAGTGGCTGACTGGAACTCCTTACCTCCCTCCATCCTGTTCTGTACCATGCTCACCAAGTTTTAATCCTCTTTGCTTTCCCACCTCTTGGCCCCTACACCTTGCTCCTGTTTCCAGTGACTAACAGTTTGTTTAATATCCTCCTTGCTTTGTCCCATGTATGGGTATTTTTCCATCCTCCCCTAGCCTCACTTGTATGAGTGTCTGCAATTAGTCTGTTTACCTGTACTGCATCTGCTGTCATTGTAAATTCTGTGATTCATGTATTTGCTGCCAACGTGTGAGTTCAGAACTTGTCACATTTTGTGTCGCCAATCTGTATGTAATTATCCAATTCCCAGATGTATCTGTCTGTATTTTAATTCCTGTTGATCTTCAAATGTTGTAAACTTAACCACTGTAACAAACCCATTACAACTCTCTTTACTAAGTACCTACCATTGTAATTATCTTTACTGTGTTAATGTACTGCACTTTCTATGTACTGCACTTCCCAGGTCACCCCTGAAAAAGGGACTGCAATATCTCAGTGGGCCCACCTGGTTATCAAAAGTCAAATAATTAAATAAAATTAGAGTTGTTTAATGGAGTCAATGCAAAGCCATTTTCAAAGACTGCCACAGTGAGGTTTGCATAGCGGGGAGCCAGCTTGACCCCATTGCTGTTCTAGTTGTCTGCAAATAATACTGAGATTGAAATTTAAAGAAATTATTCTCCAATATAAATTGAGCCAAAGTCAGTTGTAAAGTGTTGCTAGGTTTTGCTTCTGTTCTGTAATGATACTAGTAATATGTTTGTTGGTAGATTCTGTACAGAGTTAATGTCTTCTAGTATATGCATGGATTGAATCTCTTATATAGCTAGTCGTATTAATTACTAAATGATTTATATGTAATGCCACATAAGTGGAAATTCCATCCTTCAGGGATACAGTGTCAACTATAATTGGCTTACCTGGTGGGTTTTCTGGGTCTTTGTCCAGTTTAGGTAATGTATAGAAAACAGGGGTAACTGATGAGGTATTTATAAAGGCACTCCTTTCCCACTTTGCTATCTTCCCTTTATGTACTGCTTCATTCAAAATATCTGTGGTTTCCCCTTTTATTTTGGTAGTTGGATTTTCTTTCAGTTTTTTAAGTTCTATCATTACCCAGCTGTTTCAAGCATTCGTTTTGATATTTATGGTACCCTTGTACCAGAATTGTTCCTCCAGTATGTGCACTTTTGATCATGATCTGGTTATTATTTTCTAGTGATCTGAGTGCAGCAAATTGGTGCAGGTTAAGATTACAGTACTTTGTTCTACTGGTTGTTTTTGTTTCTTTTATAAGTTGTTCCACATCCTTCTCCACTAATAGGATGAATGTTTCAATGCCTGCCAGGATGTTTCCTGGATGAGGTATTAGGCTTCACTATTTAATACTTTCCTCAGCTCTACCTGCTTGACTTCTGAAAGTAATGCCTGAGTCTTATTTTTAGGTAAAACTTTTATAACTCCAATTGGCATCTAAAAGGATTTGGCTTGTTATGTGTGTGAGTGATAATTCTTTATGCTATACCTCTAATTCCACTTCTGTGAGTTGCATGCTTGATGGATCATAAACTACTTGAAGATGCATAACTGCTTGCTTGTTGGCTATATTGTTGTTTTTTTTTTGTTTGTTGTTCTTTTTCTTTCCATTTCCCTGACTGTTTTCCTTACCTGTGTTTCCTGTTGTTCATCCCTCTGCTTATATACCTGGTGTATCCTTGTCTAGTTCTGTTTCCCCTGTTTCTGTGTTGGATTCTGAGTGGATTCTGATTGTGTATCTCTGTGGTCTCCTGCTCCTCCTCTGAACCTATAACAAACACCTCTATCTAAACAAATTCCCACTGTTACTAGAGGCTTGGATATGTACTGTAACTAGAAAAATAATAAACAATACTTCTACAAATGACACAATATGACAACCCCCTTGCACTCGGCTCATCCACCCTCACCTGCATGCAAGGTTGAACAAATGTTGAAACTGGCAACTTTGGTTTCACTTTGATTCAGACCCAACTTGTCAGGTAAATAGGTGCATAGCAATGTAAGGTTGCTCCAGAGGGACCACTTTAGTCCTTCCCTTATGGCACATCCTCCCCCTGTACTGCTAGGGTGCAGCCATGCAACAGAAGGGGAAACCTTCCCTCCCTGAAGCAGGAGATATCACAGTCAACGCCAGTACCCTGCCTTGTTGGTCATCAGTTTGACACTGATGCTTTGTCCAAAGACACTTCATATCCTAGATATTGGGCTTTAGTAGGCTACAAATAGGGATGAGAGATACCCTTAACAACCCTTTGTCCACTCTGGTTAGTCTCTACCTCTTCTTACCTGCCTTGCTTATTCAGTCAGATTTTAAAATAAAAAAATACCCAGTCAGCCCATGTCACAGTGCCAAGCGACAGAACTTTCTTTTGTTAATAAAACAAAAATGTGGTGAGGGAAGAGGGTGAGGAATGACAGGGGTTGGTGAAGGGGATGAGTGATGAGACTTGCCCTGGCATCCTGGGAAGGGCTATTTTTTTATTAACTGGCCAAAGTTTAAAAACATCCTGAGTTGGCCCAAAAGATTGACTGCTCAAAATCAAAGGTTATCAAATTTCAGCATATTAACTGAATACAAATTCTGCACTGGCTCATCCTAACCTCCACCCTCCACCAACTAAGGATAACACACAATTAAGGATAATAAACTGCAGAAGAAAAAAAAAGAATTTCAGTAGCAAAAAATATACAGAGAACTTACAGCATGATCTAAATGTGCTGAAAAAATTCAGAAACACAGCCAGAAATTCCTAAATTGGAAACCTACATAAACATTTAACCTTCACCTCTCCACCCAGACAAAAGTCACTCTCCTAATCTAACACTGAAAAACCAAACACAAAAGAATACAACTGAAAGAACAATAAAATAACTAAAACTGAACATGACAACCAAACACTGGAACTTCCCACAGAGCTGAAACTGAACAGAAAAAACAAGTTAAAGTTCCCAGCATGAGCACACTAAAACTCACACACACGCACATACGCAACACACACACACATATAGATTCAGAGTCATCAAAGTAAGTTATATATTCCCCCACATACAGGGAAAACATTGCAAAAAGCCAAAATGAAGAAAAAAGACATTTTGTAAAATATCTTGGTCTTTCTCACAAGATGTTTCCTTTAGTAATTACTGATCAGTTCCAGAACCAGTTGAAGTACAATAAGTTGGGTGGAAGATCACAATGTAATTTCTGATGCAAGTCATCTATTCAGCTGATGGCACCAGCTTCCTGGAAGTCATGCCAAGGATATTTCTGGAGGGTACAAGATTAAAAACCAGTCAAGGAAGAGCATTCAATTACACTTTTATAGCCCTTCCTCAGTCTGAAAAGGAACTATTGAGTGGACATTTGAGGTTGACGTGTGTCCCCCTAGACTGTGTGGGCACGATTTCCCTGCCAGGTTATTTTTTCTTTAACTCCCTATTGTTGCCCCAATTTCTCCATGCCATTCCAGGTCCTCTTCCACCTGTCCAAGCCATTCTGCCTACTGAAGGAGTCCATTGATGGTCCTATCTGCCACCAGCCTACATTCAACATCCTCTCTGGAATCCAGAAAATAACCTACAACATAACCACTGTAGATGCAACCCACTGATTCATCAAGCCTGTAGAAGGCTACTTTCCTGGACAGTTGAGGTCCTAGAGGCAGAGCCAGTGAGGCACAGGAGGAGTTGGTATGGCCCTACTGTTGTGTGAGGGTGGGGCATCTTTATCTGCCTAGGGCTTCTGGGTATTTTAGCACACTGAGATCTACCTTCCCCTTCTTTATGGTGTGACCCTGAGGAGTGACCCAGCAGAACACTGTGGCGGTCATTACCAGACATTCAGGGCTCAGGGTGCATACCCAGGTCATTGGAATGGCAAGCAGTAGTACTACTTTACTACACTAGTGGCCAGCCACACTTTGCAGGTTCTGAAACTAATCGATAATTATAAAAATGAATATCAGGTGGGAAAAGACGGCATCAACAGGGGGCCCTACAAAATGGACAAAAAAAAGATTATGTCAAAGTGAATAAAGGAAAAAGTACAGTACGTAGATTAAAGAGGATATACACATGCCCAAATTTCCAATTATATCAAATTAACGGTATAGCAAGGCTTATGTTCACTTTAAGATGGTATGAGGGGTCTTTGAAATTCCATCCCTAGGTGTAGCTTCTTTGAATGATACCCACTTATTTCTGTTCCAGTGGCATGAGTGATTGAGTTTCAGAAATATGATCTAGTACCCAAACCAAATTATGCATATCCCAGCCACAGAGCTCCACACCCTGACACCTATCTGCATCTGATGGTATCCACAGCCTCTTCCCTCCACTGTTAATGAGTATGGAGCATCACATGGAGAGGCAGGTGGTAGTGGGGGGGTGACTGAGCTGTGCTGGACACTGGGCATCCAACTGAATAGCCAGGCCAGTGCCATAGTGAATTCTTAGCCCCATATGGAGCTGGGACTAGTGGGATATGGCAGTCCTCCAAGGACTGTTGTATCCCATCTGGACCACAGTAACTTCACAGGTTGTACCAGCTGATATCAGAACATCCCCCAGCCCTCCCACCTCACAAAAAGTCTAAGGGCAGGTGTAAGGGAGCCAGTCAGGCTCCAAGGACTGTCATTTAGCTGGGCAGAGGGGATGTGTAAGCCCTAAAGCAGCCTCCTGGGCCCAATAGCCTGCACTCACTCTGCCAGCACTCCTCATTACAGGGTTCATCTTCAACAATGGGCAGATGAATGCCCTCACCCCAGACCTGGCTGTATGCACAGCAGACCTAGCAGCATGGGATCAGGTGCATTATGGTCACACACCAAGGTGCTACAGATGCACATATGTCATCACCCATTCCAGAAGGGACCTCTGTGCTCAGTAAGCCTATGCAAGCATTCCTCCTGAGTACATGTCCAGATAGGAACTGTATAGTAAGGACAGAAAGGTCATATGTCCACTGAGTTCCTTTCCCTACCAGCTCAGTGAGAATCCCCTGTCAATTCATTTTCTTCAAAGTACCAAGTTTAAAAGTAGAAATAATGCAACAAACCCCCCCCCACAAAAAAAAAGCAATCAGCCGCTACAAGACTACTGAAAGTGTGATTGATGAGGATTTTGTTGTGAGTGGGCAAATGATTGTTCGATTTAAGGTGGTTTGACTGGTTAGAGAGCCAAAACAAATTGAACCAAGTTTGCAAAATTGTTGTCAAAGTTTGTTTTTTTTCTCTAAAGAAATGTGCTGCTAAAGTTTAAGGGGTCTAATTTACAAATCACTATTTTCAGATGCAAATATTAGAATATTTAGATTTTATTTGGGCACATTTCACAATGTCAACCTTAAAATCATGGGTAAGGTATTTAGTACACTCTGAGGTAGCACACTAGAAAGGCAGACTGGGAAAACAAAAGCAGCATGTGGGATCCATGAAGGATACGAGGACAGAGCAAATTTCAAAAGTGTTTGATTTCTGGATATCTTTATATATGACACACGGAAACCTCAACACCAAGAACAAATGACCAAAATCTAGGGCAGCATCTTACAAATTAGCAATCTATTAGGAAGCTGTTTAAAAATTTGTATAAAAATGTACAGGAAAAATGCTGAAAGCTGACTGGTGGAGAGCCAGTTTCAGCCACAATGTTATTCCAGCATAACTTCTCAGGTGAAACTAGTTCCCACAAAGCAGCCTTCTTACAACCAAATGGATTTATTTTATAATCTCAAGAAGGCACTTCAGTACATGTGTTGCTGGGTAATGTCACTTCTTGAGTAGTTAAAGGCATTCAGCCTGTGGCCTTATGCTTCACAACACACACACACACACACAAACACACACACACACACACACATGTGGTGTGACATTATCCCTGTGCAACACACACCCTGCCATACCTCACTGTTTAAAAGGTAACAGTCAGCACAAAGAGGCTGTTCCCAATGAGCACTTTATGTGCAGAATCATTTTGGTGTACTTACTGTTTACTTTAGCATTGTAGATTGTATCAGACTAATTTTGCTTAGCTCTATGCTGACATCTTTTACAACAAATACCAGAATTCCCTGCAGCTGACATTAGAGCAGTATGCAGCACTGGGAAACTCAATACCATGAAGTGCATGTTAAAGCTTTTGTAATTTTCGATCAGATGTTTTCCAGGCTTGCTTTTCTCCAGTGGCTAAGTATAGTCCTTCGTGGCTGTACTTAGCCCAGGTAGGACAGTGGGACCAGCAAGCAAAAGATCAGAGTTTATTATATAAATAATTATATAAACTCTAACATTAAATTCAGGAAGACCAAAAGAGAGGTGGATAGGGAAAATTACATAAGGTTGGCTAGTAAAGCAAGTAAGGAAGTCCGGTGAGCAAAGGCACAGAAGGAGCTACAGATAGGTAAAGGAATTAAGAAAGGGCAGAAGGCTTTCTTTTGCTATATAAGTGAGAAAAGGAACAAGAAAGAAGGGATTGTTAGGCTTAAGAAAGGGGTGGAGTGGATGGAGGATAATGGGGGAAAAGCGGAAATACTAAATGAATACTTCTCTTCCGTCTTCACCAGGCAGAAGGACAGACCAGTGCCTTCAGGAAGTAAAAGAGGAGCAGGGAGGAAGGGGAACACAAATCTAGTGATAGAGAAGGATAGATTGAGGGAGAGGCTGCTGGCATTGAAGGCGCACAAATCACCAGGCCCAGACAGAGTACATCCAAGGATACTAAAGGAACTGGCTGAGGAGATGACAAGGCAACTAGCAGACCTATTTAATAGTTCACTAGAGTCAGGCATGGTACCACAGGACTGGAGAACAGTACATGTAGTGCCCCTCCACAAAAGCTATCCTAAGGAAGACCCAGGGAATTACAGACCAGTCAGTCTGACCTCCATTGTGGGCAAGCTCATGGAGACCATACTAAAGAAAAGGTATGTGGAATATCTAGAGGAGCATGGTCTCCAGGATGTGAGGCAGCATGGCTTCATGGGGGGGGGGGATTGTGTCAAACGAATCTGATTGACTTCTTTGACTGTGTCACTAAGACAGTAAACGGGCCAAGCGGTAGACATCCTGTATCTTGATTTCAGCAAGGCCTTTTACTCTGTGCCCCACAAAAGGTTGATCAGGAAGTTGATGGATCTTGGGGTTGGGGAAAGATGACCAGATGGGTGGAAAACTGGCTGAGGGACAGAACCCAGAGGGTGGTTATGGGGAGAGAGTTATTTGGTACCAGAGAGGTAACCAGTGGGGTCCCATATGGCTCTCTGTTGGGGCAGGTGTTGTTCAATGTCTTCGTCAATGACATTGGGGATGGCATTAAGGGCAAAATGTGCCTATTTGCGAATGACACCAGGCTCTGTGGGAGAGTGTACACAGCTCAAGGGATACAGGACCTACAGGAAGATCTGGAAAAGCTAGTGAGGTGGTCCAGGATCTGGCAGCTTGGCTTCAATGCCAAGAAATGCAAAGTTATGCATATTGGAGCCAAGAATCCCAGGACAGAGTACTACCTGGGTGGAGTCCGAGTATTTGTATCACAGGAGGAGCAGGACCTGAGAGTGATGATCACCAGTGACCTGAAGCACTCCACACAGTGCAAGAAAGTAGCAGCAAAGGCAAACAAGATGAAGGGATGCATATCTAGGGGGATCAGTAGTAGGAGACAGGCGGCTATATTGCCCTTGTACAGGTCACTGATAAGGCCGCAGCTAGAGTATGGAGTTTAGTACTAGTGCCCACACCTCAAAAAGGACATTAACCTGCTGGAGAAGGTGCAGAGGAGGGCTACAAAGATGATAGTGGGTCATCAAGGTAAGGCATACAAGGAAAGGCATACAAGGAAAGGTTGAGGGCACTGAACATGTACTCCCTGGAAGAAAGGAGGGGGGGGATATGACTGGGGACTTCAAGTGCTTGAAAGGTATAAATAAGGTTCATAAGGAGAGTCTCTTTAAACTGAGTGGGAACCGTAACACCAGGTGGCACAGTCTTAAGCTGAAGGGTGGGAGGTTTTGGATGGCGGTCAGGAAGCACTTCTTCACAGAAAGAGTGGTGGACACTTGGAATGCACTGCCAGAAGAGGTCATCTCATTGAAGTCAGTGGGCAGCTTTAAGAGAGGCTGGGATAGGCATAGCAGGAAAGTAAGGATCATGGGTAGGGAGGATGAGAGGAGGGGAGGGAGGGCAGGGACATTAACTCAAGCTGCGGACCCTGCAATACGAGCAGACTTGATAGACCAAATGGCCTTCTTCTGCTGGCTTCTTCATATGTTTGTATGCTCTACAGGCTACTGAGTCTCCCACTGCTGCCTAGTGCTCTGATGTGAGCTGCAAAGGATTCTGGGACTTGTAGTAACAGAAGATGTTACCCTAGAACTAAACAAAACAAACATTTGTCAGTGCCGAATGTTGCTTGCTTGTATGTGCTGTTTAGGTATTAGGAAGTCATTGGAGTGCAAATATTGAAAATTTGCGAACTTACGAGCGTGCTTAGGAACTGCGCAATGCACGCTCGTAAAACAGTCAATTTTAGTAATTTTTTCACCAAATTTTCAACATAGCCATTATAAGACCTCTGCTCATGAACAGTGTCACTGGGATTTTCTTAATGTGTCCCATACATTGATTTCGCACTCTGACTGCGCCACTGTGCGCTATGGGGGCAGAAACATGTTTTGGGCAAGATGTGAAAAATGACAGCTGTACTGCTCATAAGGAGGTGTGGTAAAATGGCAATGTTGAAAATCTGGAGTGAAAATATTGAAAATTCATGAACTTACGAGCGTGTGTAGGAACTGTGCAACGTACGCTCGTAAAACAGTCATTTTTAGGAATTTTTTCACCAAATTTTCAACATAGGCTTTTTGAGAGACCACCTTATGAACACTGGCAGTGTCGTTTCATTAATCGGTCCCGAAAGGTGATTTTGCACAGTGACCACGAAATCACCGTTTGGGCTGATTAACACCATGACAGTGCAAGAATTCATGAGGAGGGGTCCCAAAAACCCTATGTTGAAAATTTGAGCCCAAAATTCCCAAAAAGGCCCGAGATATGCAGCAAAGTTGAAAAAAACCTATTTATTCCATTATACAGCTTACCGGCATTTCCTCAGTTCACAGGTTGGCTTTGAAGAGTGCAGACGTGGTTCGGTCCACCGATGATCATCGCTGAGCTCCGGAGGTAAGTATGGGGTGGGAAGCATGGGAGCAGGCACAGTGGGTGGGTGCGGGTTTGGGGGAGCAGGGAGACGGCGAGGGTAATGCTTTCTTGTTTACAGGGTTTTTTTAATTAAGACGACGTGGGGACGTTTGCCACGCTGGGGTGGGCTCCAGTGTGGCAGCTGGAAAGGCTGTTTTGGGGCTGGAGCTGATGAGGGATTGGGCACCCCATCGGCTATAACAAGATTTGCCATGCTGGGGTGGGCTCCCAGCGTGGCACCTGAAAACTTTGGGGCGTGCAGCCATGGAGCCAACAGGGATGGGCATCCCGTCAGCTATAACATTTTTGCCACGCTGGGGTGGGCTCCCAGCGTGGCACCTGGACAACTTTTGTTGGGGGGGCGTGGAGCCGACGGGGGATTGGGCACCCCCGTTGGCCATGCAGTGCGTGGGGGGAGGGAGCGCATCAGCACACAATATGCGTGCTTGTGTGTGTGTGGGGGGAGAGCTCTGCTCACTAAAGCGGAGCTCTCCCTTTCAACTGTATGCCACTGCATTTTTGACTGCTGTCATAGACAGCTGCAACAGTCATTGAAGAACTGCGGCTGTGCCTGCAAACTCACTGACTGAATTGGAAGACGGGTGCCACACCTCCGAAAACTCGGATGATGGCACTATGTTTCTTGCACATGCGTGCAAGCAACATAAAAATAAACATTTTATCAAATGTGGTTTGGGACACCAGATGGATGGCTACTGAACAGCTAGATGTATGTGTGTGTTTGTGTGGGGGGGTATTTCTTATGATAAATTACAGAAAAACAGGAGAATTTGTGTGGAAAGGGATGGGTGTGTGTGTGTGTGTGGGGGGGGTGCCTAGCAGCACAACCTCTGCTAAATCTGAAATGGCACAAGGCTAAAAAGTTGTTGCACCCTAGCAGTAACAGCTCTACTTTGGTACACCTTTTGTGACCTTTGAACAATGTGGCACAACTTCTGTGACCTTTAAACAGTGGCACAACTGGTGTGACCATTGGACTGTGTTTTTTTCAGTGAATGGATATCCATACACAATCACAGTCAACCATACTAAAACATAATCTAGAGAAAGTTTATTTTGTTTTCTTTTTTTCTTTCACTTTCTCCTGTCAGGCTTCGAGTAACAAGAGGTAGGACTAGTGATGCCTGAACTAATCTAGAATCCCCAGGTGCAGTAATCTAACTTCGGTCTGCATCCCTCTTCGCGTCAACAGGTATTACTTGGAAAGGAATCCTATGGGAAAACTACTTACAGTCCCTACTGAAAAACAGACAGTGAAAAAAATCAAGGGAGGATTAAAATTATTAAAACGGAGTATGACGTTTAGGAGAACAGATCACATTATGCAAATCGCCGATTTATGTAAGAGGTAGGGGAGGCGTTGTGGAGCTATCAGATTTTTTTTTTCACAAAACAGATATTGCCTCTCGCTCTCTAGTCTCTCACCCCTCAACTGATCCAACACCAGCACCATGCAACCTTCCATTTAAATGCCATGCTGAACTTTTCTTGCCTGCTCCTGGCTCTGCTCGCCACCACCACCACTACCAGCAGCCCTGGCTGGGCACAGCAGCAGGACTGGAGCGGAGGGGAAGACCTTTTGCTGCCACCCATCAACTCTTCCTCCCGCTCCTTGGCCAGTCTGGAACTCGACTTGCACTCCTCCAAAAGATCAGCGGCAGCTGCGGCCGCAGACCTTGGCAATGCTCCAGGAGGCGCTGCTCTCCCAACCGAGCCACTGCTGCAATATTAGCATGCAGAAGTTGCTCTCCACCTCCCTGGTGGTGCGCTGGAACAGACAGCTGGGCCTCCAGTGCGACGTCTTCATCTTCAGCATCAACAACTACGGCAGATCCTTCTTCTCGGCAGCCTTCAATCGGGTGCTGTCCCCCATGGTCATCGAACACCTGGGAGTGTCCGGGGCTCAGGAGGAGTTTCAGCTCTGCGTGGGCTGCAGCTGGGGCTGGGGCAGGAGGGCTGGGGGTGGCAGCGGTGGTGGCCACCTTCAGTAGAGATCGCCCTTCTGCTCGTCCTCTGCGGCGCCCGCCTTCCCGCCCCGGGGGGGGCTGCTCAATTTCTGCTGCCTGGACTTCGGTCTGGAGGAGCTGAAGGGGGACCACAGCTGGTGGCTGAACTGCAAGCCCATCAAATCGATGCTGGTGGCATGCTTCATGACTCTGGTTATCAATGTGTGGAGCGTGGCCGACCTTATCTGGCCGGTGCCCATCGCCATAAGCTTTGCCGTCGGCTATAACATTTTGCGGCTGGGTGGGCTCCAGCATGGCACCTTGACAGCTTTTAGTGGTGTGGAGCCCGACGGGGATTGGGCACGTCACGGCCATACAGTGCATGGGGAGGGAGCGCATCAGCAGGCAATATGTGTGCTTGCGGATGGGGGGGGGGCTCTGCTCACTGAAGCAGAGCTCTCCCTTTCAACTGTATGCCACTGCATTTTTGACTGCTGTCATAGACAGCTGCAGCAGTCATTGGAGAACTGCAGCCACACCTGCAAACTCACTAACTGAATTGGAAGATGGGTGCCACACCTCCGAAAACTCGGATGATGGCACTATGTTTCTTGCACGTGTGCAAGCAACATAATTAGTCTGATACTGTCTATTATAGTACAGTAAACAGTAAGTAAACCAAAATGTTGGTGCATACAGAGTGCACATTGGCACCAGCCCATTTGAGCACGGGGCCTTTGGTGCTGACTCTTCCCCTTTATGTGGCATAGTTCAACAAGCATTTTCTGAAACTGAACAACAGCTGTAATCAATCATTACTGTGAGTTTGTAATCCCAGCTTTTTAATGAAAAGAACGCCAGTTTTAAGGAGGTGGGAAATTTTGTATTTCGTATTAAAGTCACAGAAAATGAGGGACAGTTGAGAGGTCTGAATTCAGCTTACATTTATCATATACAGTATCATAGAATCACAGCATCATAGAAGCTTGACGGCAGAAAAGGACCATACAGGCCCATCTAGTCTGCCCTTTTCCCCCTCTACCCTCCCCTCCCTACAGCCCCCACCCTCCCCTCGATACTCAGCCTCATATGCTTGTCCCATGCCCTCTTGAATTCTTCCATCGATTTAGCTCCCACCACGCCATCTGGTAGTCTGTTCCAGGACTCCATCACCTTCTCCATGAAGAAACGCCCTCTCACATTGCCCCTGTATCTTTTTCCTTGCAGTCTGAGGCTGTGCCCTCTAGTTATGACCCCCTCCTTCCTCTTAAGTAAACCCTCTTCTCCCACTTTATTGTCTCCCTTTACATATTTAAAAGTTTCAGTCATGTCTCCCCCTTTCCTTCCTTGTCTCCAGTGTGTACAGATCCAGCTCCTTACACCTCTGCTCGTATGACTTTCCCTGCATACCCTTCACCATCTTGGTTGCCCTTCTCTGAACCCTCTCCAACGCATCTATCTACTTGCAGAGATGTGGCCTCCAGAACTGAACCCCATACTCCACGTGTGGCCTTACCATGGCTTTGTAAAGGAGCATTATTACCTCCCTCCTTCTGCTAGTAAATTTAAAGAGATGTTTTCTGTGTCTGTCCTCTTTCTTTCTTTAAATGAAGACATTTGAATGAAAACAGAAACCTTTTGATCTTTATCTAGTCCCCTGCTTATAATGCAACTTAAGTCATAATCCTCATCTTGTGGCATTTCCTTGATGTCTGATTGTGATGTCACAAGCAGTGGATTAAGACTTTCAGAGAACATAAACCTTCATTTTAACTTAATTAGAAATGTAGAAAATGTGAAGTCAGTTTACTGCCCCCAGCATATTGTTCCAAGTACTTGTTCAAAATTGCTTTATTTAGACATAGAAACAGAATTTGTCGGCAGACACGGACAGCTTGGCCTACCCAGTCTGCATATTTTTCCCTGCCTATACTACCACTGCAGATCCTTCCTGATCTTCGGCTACCTTCCCCACCCACTTTTCAACCAAGCTTCCTTTGTGCCTATACCATGCATGCTTGAAGCCCACCTCTGTTTTTGTCCCTACCACCTCCTCTGCTGGAAGACTGTTCCAGACAACCACCACTCTTTCAGTAAAGAAGTACTTCCTCACATCCCTCCTACTCCTCCCAGCTTCATTGCTTTCTCTTTTGTTCTTGTGTACCTTCTCCTCTGAAAAATATTCCCCTCCTGTAGCTTCTTCACCCTCACAAGGTATTTATAGGTTTCCATGATGTCCACCTCCCCTCCTATCTTTTTACACATATATATATATGTATTTTTTCACCCTGCCCAACCCCATCACCCACCTTCCTCGAGACTTACCTTGCTTCTTGTTCCCCTGTGGATGAACCCCATGGGAAGGGCTGCCAGAGGGGCCACCCTATACTCCTAGAAAGAGTTAACCTTCAGTTGGGGAGGAAAAGATATGGCCAGCGGTGTGGGGCCTGCAGCAGGAAAGTGGACAGCATCCTGCATGGTGAAGGGATTTAAATTTTTTCCTCTCCACCCTCAAGCATCATTGATAAAGAGCAAGTGACACTGCAGCATCAGAGTGGGGGCTTAGAGAGTAGTAGTGGATGAGAAACAGAGTCAAAGGCCTTTGTTACATCTATAAAAATGGCAGCGGTAAGGTGCTCTTGGTCCATACCGGTGAGTAATGCATCAGTAACTCAGGGAAGTTAGGATACTGTTGAGCGTGTTTTTCCTGAAGCAGTAGAAAGAAGGCCGAGCCAAGCTGTGCCACTCAGGTCCAGGTGTGCCAGGTCAGGGACAAAGAGCTAAAGGGGGAAAACAGGGAGAAATTAGCATGTTAAATGCACTGCTAAATCAGTAGGCGGGGGCTGGTGGCAGAGCATCAGCAGGGCGGCGGGGGGCAGACAGGGCAGTTTCAAGATAATGGAGTGGGCAGAAAATTAGAGGGTGCTTTAGTAAAGAAATGTAGATTCAGCTATGGCTGGCGTCACTGGTGGGAAAAAGAGATGGTGGGGGTAGATCAGCATAGTGCTACAGTTAGAGGCAGAACACTGAAAATACAGTGGCTGGCTGGAGTACCGAGGGGGAATCAGAGGTAGGGAGGGTGTAGAATAGGGAATTAGGCAGTAAAGAATGGCAAGGAATCAATGAATCAGTGCAAAAACAATCTTAGACTAACAGAAATAATAACCAGAGTTTACATTACCTGCTAAAAGTCTTAGGCAGCAATAACCCCAGCAGTGACCCCCTAGACTCCAGGATCCTCTGTATGGTCTTGGACGAAGTCTTAGTCCACCTGACTGACCTTCTAAACCGGTCTCTGTGCCTGGATCAGTTACCAAGTGCTTGAAAAACTGCTGAAATCACACCCATACATAAGAGTGGGGACCGATCCACCCGCAACAATTACCGGCCCATCTCCATCCTCCCCCCACTCTCTAAAGCCCTTGAAAAAGTGGTGTTGATCCAGCTCTCTGAATACCTAACCAAGTATGACATTATGTGCCCAGAGCAGCACGGTTTCCACCCAGGACACAGTACAACCCATGGCTGTCCTGGAATTCTCCCAACACCTGCATGCTGCTCTCGACTCTGGCAACCTTGCAGGAGCAGTGTTCATTGACCTCTCCAAGGCCTTTGACACTGTCTGTCATCCCCTTCTACTCAACTCACTCCACCAGCTTGGCTTCTCTGGTGGTCCCATTTCCTTGTTCTCTAGCTACTTCTCTGCTAGATCCCAGTGTGTCAAGATCAGCGGCTCCTTCTCCAGCACTCTTCCCGTTCGCTCCAGGGTCCCTCAGGGCTCCATCCTGGGTCCAATACTTTTTAGTCTCTACCTCAACACCCTCCCCAGTTCATGTACCAGTAAAATGTTCCTCTACGCTGATGATGCAGTCCTTGTTGCCTGACATCCCAATCCCACCTCCCTCCAATTATCCCTCCAGCAAGCTTACAACCAAGCCGAAAGGTGGTTCAGAGACCACAGACTGGTCATTAACCTAAAGAAAACCACATCAATGCTCTTCTCCCACCACCAAAATAAAGCTAAAAATACCCCCCTCTTGATTATCCCCAGTACTCTGCACCTGCTAGAACAAGTGACCACATACAAGTACCTAGGCATCATGTTCGATACTGCCCTCTCCTTCCACACCCACATTAATGCCCTGTCAGCCACCATTAACTCTCGGATTGGCCTGCTATACCGGCACAGGGACTGCCTGCCTCAGATTGTCCTCAGGCTGGCCATTACCTCCTCCGTCTTGTCCCTCGTGGACTATGGCTTGCCCAACTATGCTGCAGCTGACAACACTGCCCTCTCCAAAATCCAACTCTCCATCAATAAGGCCTGTAGGCTCCTGACCGGTGCCCCCAGCCAAACTCACACCTGCCTTCTCTATACTACCACCAATCTTCTCAACTTTGAGGAGCGACTACTCTACCAGACCTGCCTTCTCGCTAAGAAATCTCTGCTAGGACTCCCCCACAGGGGTCTCCACCTCCCTACAGCAGCCATCTTCGTCAGTCACCACCTGTAGCTCTGTTAAGGCCACTTTCAAGGTGCCCAGAACCAAGAACTCTCTTGTTCAGAGATCCTTCCTCTACTGAAGCCCCCACCTGGTTCAACTCCCTCCCTAGCTGCATCTCCAACTTGCCAAAAATTGGCTCCTTCAAAACAGCCATTCAGAACCATATCTTTAATACCCGCTGTTGTAGGTGCAACTAACCCCCTGTTGTAACCAGTGGTTCCCGCCTGCCTTGCCCCCTGGATCGACAACGTCCACTGGACAGCCTCTCCTTCCCCCAGACCTACCCCTTCCCTACTAGGTCCGAACAGGGATGTAACCCACTGTCTTCTCTGAGGACCTACTATATCTATGAGTGTAACTCACAATTTTGTAACATTATGTAACCTAAGTAACATACAAACTACTACATTATGTAACCTAAGTGTATCTATGTTAAATGGTCCTTTTACTGCACTTGTAATGTTATCCTCTGTTTTAATCTGCAGTGTAATATCTGTCTTGATGTCTGCCCCCCTGCGACGAGGTGCCTTTGTAAATGAGTCTCTGACTCAAAGGTTGTAAACCCGATTTGTAATAAATAAATGAAAAAAATGAATAAACATTGGCTATCTAGGCATTTAGGTCTAGGCATTAGGCAATAATCCACAATAACAATGGCTGGCTAGGCATTTTATGGAGGGGTTGTCATGATCCTACCTGCATTGTTGCGATCCATGGGTATATATCCCCTGAGTGAAACTGCAGCATTACTGTCATATGAAATACTTTATTTGTAATAAAAAATGCATTTAATCATGCCCAAAAACCAGACGTGCTGACTCTGTGTGTCAATCACGTCATGCAGCTATCAGCGCTGCATATTACATATGCACCTGAGCCTGCGGTCCAAAGGAACATAACGGGCAGTAGCGGTAGTGAATTCTCTGTGGTGGACAGCGATAGTTTTGAGTCTGATTTTCTACCCAACCTTGCAGAAGTAGATGATCTGTATTGTCTTGACCCCCTACAGAGTGATAATGAAAGCAGCAGTGAATCCAGCTCTGTATCTACTACTGGAGCTAGCAGGTGTACAAATGTGGACTGGTGAGTTTTGGCAGTTGTCTGGTGTTGATTTATGCGATGTGGGTCATTTGATAGTATTTTCTTTCCTTGCATCAATCAGTGTTTCAGACAGCTCATTCTTGTGGGAAAGACAAATACCGTTTTTATTTTGTTAATAAGGCATTGAATGTGGATGTCGACCCTGGGTCCACTCCCCCAACCTCCATTGACTGTGCTGCATGTGATGCTACCGTGTACAAAAGTTATGTGATGACCAGTCAGGTGCCCCCCCCCCCATCAGAAACACATATACACACTCACTTAAAAGTAAATGAACATTTTACAAGATGGTTTTATTGCAACTGTGGCTACCGCTCAGCATCCAGTCTAGTGACCAGCATATCTTTCCTCCCAGTACCTTTGTTGATTAGTTGTTGATAGCTGGGCTGTGCTAGTCAGTATTATGATGTACTGTTGTATTGTTGTGTACCCACTAGTACCATGGTGCAATTTAATCCCCCCCTCCACCATACTTAAAGGAATGGTGATACGTCATACGATACAGTCACCAGCACATACCTCCTCTCACATTTGCAGCCAATCTTGTGGTTTGTGAAGGGCAGCAGCACTGTCAGCATGGTGTCCTGTATTAGTGGCACATCGGTCTAGGTGCTGTGGAACTGTAATTTATTGTAAGCTGTTGCTGTGTTTCCGTCGAACCACAAATGACATGTGCCCCAGCAGCACCATTGCGCATCATAAACCAAGCCCTACTCTCACAAGCTCTGCCTGCAACTGTATTTGATGCGACTGAGTGCCCTTTCATACTGTGCGATTCCTTTACAGTACAGGCCACACACTACTGGCCATGCCATGTGTCATCAAGATGTGATAGTGATACTTGTGCAGTGGCAGTTTTCCTATAGTCTCCCTTATCAGTGACACTTCAGTCAAGTGTTGGTGGTATGTTTGTTTACTCTGAGGTGTTGTGGTGGTGGTAGTATGATATGTGATGTCAAGTTATTGTGCCCCCCCCCCACCCACACAGACAAATAGAAATTCACTCTTTCTTTGGTACGTCAACATTATGTTGTGCTGCTGTATTGTTTTAGACCAAATATAAGCACGGTCATTCAATACCCACAATGTAATCCCTTCTCCCCTTCCCAACATTACCAAAATAACTTTTTTGTTTGCCAACCCATACAGTGGCCATGACAGCTGTCCTCTTAACACTGTGGCTGGCGGTTTGGTGATAGCATGGCTGTGCCACTCTCTGTATGGTCCCCATGGCACATGCACATCCGGCAATGAGCTGTTGCAGGGTGGTTTAGTATGAGCGGTTTGTGTACTGGCATGGTTTCTGTTATGTTCCATCTGTCCCTCTTCACCCTTCAAAAAAAGAGAAACATAATGTGGCACTGCAGTCACTGCTGCAGTCTGTGGACCGAATGACGATTCATATAGGATATACACCTTGTTTTTTGATGTAACCCAAACTCCACTTTTGTTGACTTGACAACCATTTCATTGAGTGGTACCTATATATGGTATACCATTTACTTTTCGCATAATACTTTGACGTTATTTACAACCTTTGAGGGCAAGACTGTTTTGCAAATTTTCCATGTCATGGATACATGGATTAAATTGTTGACAGTGCTAGTGTTACAATGTGTTCCAGGCAGTACAATTACCCACAGAGGTACAATTACCCAAATGAACGTTTGTGAATTCAGTATGTTCCAGTGGAGAGGATGCTAGGGTGTATGGTACACCTAACTGCTGCATTGACCACAGTAACTCCACAGATAAGCAATGACTTGATTGTGAAATGCCTTATTGTTGTGGTTGTTGTGAGATATGTGATGTGAAGTCTGGTGTTGCCATCCCCCAATCACCCATCCCACAAACCAGTTTAGTTAGTATGTCACTGTTACGCAGTCTTGTAGCAGACCCACCTCCAGCATGTGCATTTCAAACCTATCAGGAAATCCACTATACGGTGACCATCATAACTGTAGTGTCCACACCTCAGCTGCCTGTGTGGTGATAGCCAGTGCTGTGCGAGTCTCTCCTTTCCCATTGTGCTTCTGGCAAGGGGTGGTGGCAGTGTAGTTTAACATGCAAAGAATCCATTAGATTACACCCTATGATGTAGCGAGTCTGCTCGGTGATCATTGCCTTAGTAGGTCCACCTTTTGTAGCCCTTCCCACCCCACTCCCTACAAGATCTCCCATTCATACCACTCCAGTGTTGATTTGGGATGCAGCCTGTCCCTATACCTATCCCAACCCTTACTGAACATGCTTCGTAGTCATAGGTGACAACTCCCCAGGCAGCCTACCATGGCTCCACCACCGTGTCAGTGAAGTATTGCCTCCTTTTTTCCCCCACCCCGTAGTCTTCCCTGTCCAGCCTAAATGAGTGTCATCTTGTGTTCCCTACCTCCCTCAGGGGAATCACCTCCTCCGAGGTCACAGTAGGTGTGGACAGGGTATCGGCATTTTATTAGTTGGTGCTGCAGCCCTCCTACATTGCTCATAGGTATTCGTCTCTGCATCCACCCACCCCCGAGTTCCTTCCCCACTCATACAAACTTGCATTTTCCCCCCTCCCCCATGGTTTATACATGAGCTTGGTGTTTGGCCACCAGGTGCATAACACTGCAGTATCCTGCATTAAACTGGAGTTTCTCGACTTGTGACCACCTCCCCAGAGTCTCAAGGTCCTCCTGGATAGCCAGCTTCCAGTGTTCCATCTGTACCGCATCCCACAGCTTACATTCATCTCCAAAGAGGCTGATCCCACTCCCAATACCTCTTGTGAAGTCTAATATATAGTAGTTAAACAGGAGTGGTCCCAGTACTGGCACCTGTGGTACCCCTCTAATGAATCTCCAGGAGGATGGAACCTCCCCTTCTACCATCACCTTCTGTACCCGACCCTCCATCCAGTTTACTGTCCACCTGACAATCAGTCTCCCAAACACAATCTCCTCCTGCTTCCCCAGCAGCCTGGGATGCGTTACTGAGCCAAACACCATGCTGAAGTCTGAAAAGAGGACAGCTACTGGCCTGCCCTGATACAGTGCCCTCATTACCCATTCACAGAAGTCCAACAGGTTAGTCAGATAAGATAAATCCATGCTGTTGAACCTTTTAGTGACCCTGTCCATTCGTAAATTGCTCCAGACTCCACTTCAAGATGACCTCCATCACTTTGCCCACTACCAATGTCAGGCTGACTGTCCTATAGTATCCCAGCTCCTCTTGCTAGCTGTCCTTTCTGTATAGTCACAGTCTGGGCCATCCTCCAGTCATGAGGCACCCACCAGGACTGCAGGGAGCAGTTGAAAATGTCCATCACCGTTGTCCCAGTAGCACAGGGGTCTGAGGCTCTGGCACCTTAACTCGTGCTATGCCAGTGCCCCATGTTCGTGAATGACCTCGGGGTGCCGGCTTTCAGTGGGGGAGAACTGCAGCAGGATCGAGCCAAGGCTTTCCCCTCCATGGGGTGGATGCTCACCCATCTGTAGTCCTGTTCCCATTGGGTGGAGGTCCAGTTGATGCGTAGGTGGCAACGGGCAGTGACAGAAATCAGGGGAGAGGCTGAAGGGGCCACTGGATCCTGGTGTGTATGTGTTCCTCCATGCACATGCATGCATGTGTACATGCATGTGTACGCCGTGGCCCCGGGAGGGGTAGGATGTGAGGCTAGGGTATCAGCCAGCTCCTGGAGAACCCTGTGATGGATCCTGTCTTGGCATGGTGCTTTATTCACTTTTATGTCCTTGAAGGCTTCCCACATCCTCCCACTGTTGTTTTCATCATCTATTTGCCACACTTAACCTTTTGGTCCCTCATCCCTTCCTCTTTGTGGATTCCTCCCCCCCTTTGGTGAACACCGAGGCAATAAAGTAATTTGGTACCCTCAGCCATTTCCCATGCATCCTCCACCCAACCACTCCTTATCCTCAGTGTACTGATCTGCCTCTTCCCTTTTATTCTCTCAATGATATACCTGAAGAACCCTGTTCCACCCTTTGAATCAACTATGCCAATGTCTGCTCCATCCCCGACTTTGCCACCCTAACCACCGGGGTGACCATCCTTGCTGCCCTACCATACTCCCTCTTGGATATAGCCCCCCCCCATGAATGTTTGTATCTGTTATAAGCAGCATTTTGTTTTCCTCAGCACATCCTGTGCTCCCTTGCCCACCAGATGTGACTCTTAGCTTTGTACCATTTGCATCTCTCCATCGTGCAGGCCTTGTTAGCCTGGAGGAGCCCCTTTTTAATAATCACCATCGTGTATCTGTGTCCATGTTTGGCATTATCCCATCAAGGTCACACCAAAGGATCCTCTCCTTCCCCTCCCCCACAAAGTCTGTAGTTTGGTGTATTCTACCTTTCACTCTAGGTGTACAGACAACAAAATCATGGCATGATCACTTTGCGCCACTTGGTCTCCCACATCTAGGTCCCCAATAATCTCCACATCTGATAGTACCACACATATAGGATGAGCCCATGCCTTGTTTGATCACTCACTAACTGGACAAGAAACACATCCTGTAAGACATCCAGCATGCTTTGCTCCCTGCACGATGAGGATGCCATAGTTCCCCAATCTGCTCCTGGCATATTCAGGTCTGCCAGCACCACAATGTTTTGCTCCCCCCTACCACTGTGTGTCCTATGGTTAGCCACAAGGCCTTCTCCTGTTCATCTACCTGCACTTGTGGTCTATATACTGCCCCCTATCTTTACCTGCTTACCCACTGGAGCCTGCATGGTGACCCACAGAGCCTCAACCATGATCCATCATCTACTCAACGTTGGTTATACCAATGTTATCCCTAATAATACATGTGACCCCAACCCCTCACCTTCCTCCCTCCCTACCTCTTCTGCACCTTGTATATTCTATCACATTTTGGTCCCAATCATGTCATGATAGCACTGTGGTGCCAGTATACATACAGTGGCCCGTGTAACTGGTGCTTCATTCAAGGTGTTGTGTAATGGTTGTTTAGTCTTAGCTCCTGATGAGGTGGTGTGTTCTATCTTATTACCACTCAGGTGTTGTCCCCCCCACCATCCTCACCATGACAGAAATCAAAACATGATGTGTTACAGTAGCATTATATGCACCCAAAAAAAAAAACATGTGACTAATATGTGTATATGATTATAAATGTTCACTGTTGACATACAAAGTAAGCATTTTCCATTTATTTTACAGGTGCAGTTGTGGAAATTGTGAAATAATGCCCACTGAATTGGAGTGCAGATGTCGTCATGAGATCCCACGTGTTTTCGAGAAAATGAGTGATCTTCAGAATGTGATGGAAAATAGTGACATCCCGTCTTGTATAATAGAGCATCCAGGGTTTCCTGAGGTTTGCCTGAGCATCTGGGTTCTGGAAACGGTACAGGCCACATACAGGCAGTATCATAACAATGAAGCTCTACCTCAACATGAGTAAGAACTTCAGTTATACTTATTGGTCTGTACATTCTATGGGGTTGCACCTGGGGATACCAAGTTGCAACAGCACCATGCCAGAAATGTGCAGTGGGGCAATATTCAGTAGAGGGACTTGTGCAGTGTAAGTCCTGATGCGCCGTAGCGCAAATATATTGTATGCGGCACATCTCTGATATTCATCCCTGGATGTGTGGCGCATATGCTGTCACAACCCTGAGATGCGCAGTATACCCGTGCACAAAGTTGATGCAAAAAAAGAATGTTGAAATGATATCCACCCAAAGGCCATCCATTGTATTGCAGGGCGCAACACAGCGGCTGCCAGCCATAGATGGGTCACCCCCACACACACACACAACACCATCCACAAGCACCCACATAATTCACTGTTGGTCTAGAGGTACACCCTCCTTCCCCATAGCCGTGATTGCCACAAATAAAATGGTAGAGTAGTGGTACCCCCCCATCTCCATAGACACAATTGCCAGAAATGAAGTAATGTTCCAGCACTGGTAGCGTACTGCTACCTCTCCCCCATAAGCACAATCACCAAAAATGAAGTAATTTTCCAGCACTGGTATTCTTTGTGAACTTCCCCCCTCTCCGCCCATACCCCAGATCACTGAAACTGAAATATGGTATGTAGTTGTGTTTACTGCTGTCTGCCCATGCCGGGGGGGGGTATGGGTTGGCAGGGCGGCCTGTGTGGGTGGTGGTGGTTCAAGTGGACCACCAGTGATTTATTTCAGTAGGTGTTACCGGCTGTTGGGGTTAGGGTGGAGAGGGTGATACCACTAGACTACCATGGCTGTAACATTAGTTCAATTTTCGGGAATACTGCTACGAGGAGGTGGAGGGGTAGCAGTAGTCTACCATGGATATTTCAAACTTATCTTTTTGATGATTGCAAGTACTGGTAGTGAGGTGGGTAACACCTGATTACCAGGGATATTTAAAGGTATTTGTTTTTTGCGATCATGCCTATGGTGGGGGTGGGAGACGGGTACCATATGTCTTCCTCAGACAGCACCGCATGATGTTCAGGGTGCCATGTGCATGTCTGTGGCCAGCCCTGTACACCTTTTGCAAATTGGGCCATACTAACATGCAAATGGTGCCACTTGTGCATTGCACATATAATGGCCCATTTTGAATACTGCTGGTTGAATATCTGTAAGTTGCGCTCACCATAACTCTGTTGCGCTGGCACCTTTACAATTCATGGTATTCAGCCCTGTCTGGGTGAGATGCCTTTTCACCCAAGCAAGTATCTTTGTTGCTACCCTGGATGGCCATTGTCTGAAAAATACCCAAAGCAATTTGAAAATGATGCCAATGATTTACAGGCTTGTTTTAGACCATAATGAATCATGTTGATTAGCAGTCAGATAATACAATGTCAAAATTTCATAACATATTCCTTTACAATAACACGTTACATGTAATGTGATGGCCCATAAAAATAGCTTGTTTCATAGCTAACATTTGTAAACTGTTGTATGGCAACCAATATCTGTTCATCAACCAGATAGACCTATATTTATTTATAGTATATGGTGGAATGCGGTTGTGTATGGAAATCCATACACCGCAAAAAGTTGTTCTGCTGCAGTACTGACACCCTCAGTAATGCAGAATGACTTCTCATTCTGTGTTAGTGAGGACATCACATTGCAACCTCCCCCACCAGCACTGTTCATAGGACAAGGGGTGGTTGACTTGTCGCGTGCGCAAGCTGGATGGTACTCCAATGGAAGACAATAGCCAGTTCCCGGTGACCATGGCTGACAAAAAACAACAAAAAAGTAAGCAGGCTCTTCTTTTGGGCCACCATACACTATAAAGAAAAGTGTGTGGGAGACCACATACACACCTGCGCTATTCTGTAACCTTGTGGTTTCCATGATGACAGGAACATCTTGAGCTTCGCTCTCGAGGTCCACTTAGTCATGGAAACCACTCAGTAACTGAATAGCCTGGTTGTGTATGAGATCCCATACATTATCCTATATATTAACTCTGTTAAACTTTATATAACATGTGGTATCAAACATGAGACTGTCAGCATAAACAAGCAACAAGTTCCACAACTTCAGCAAAGCAGAAACGAATATTTCTGTTTTAAAATAGGAACCAGGACTGCTGGCCCATGAGCGCAGTGGTTGGATTACAATCTGTGACACTGGCTATCAGGGTTCGGGAACAGGCCTTGGTCACAGGAGGGGAGGCCAGGGTGAGGAGGATGGAGCATCCAGAGACAGATCTCCACCGAGATGAGGGCGGTGATGTGCCCTGGTGCCTGCTGGCCCATAGCAGATGCTGGAGGCACCACAGGACATCGGGCTCAGTATGCAACAGAGGAGGGGCGGATGTCAGCGTTTGCCATGACATCACTACACCACCTCAGGTGGTGAAAATAGGAAAATAGATCTGTACATGCCAGATGACAGCCAGGAGCGAAGCTATAAGGGTGCAAGGGGTGCAGTGGCACCCTGGCCTATGAGGTTTAAGGGGCCCAAATCATAATTTTGATGTTTATTCAAAATTGGGGAGGGGCCCTGTAACATCACCATGCACCCAGGCCCTCTGGAAATTTGCTACGCTACTGATGACAGCCTCCAGGTCCTCTGCACTGCTAAACCCTCCAGTGAGCCATCCCATTGTCCTCAGCAGCATCCTGTGGCTTATGCAGAAGTGTCAGGCAGCCCTCCACTGGTGCCTTCCCTCTAGGAGGAGAGGGACCCACCCAGATAAAGAATACTAGGGGATACCTCAGGACAGGCTGCAATATGAGGTTAGTAGGGGAGTCAGGACTCGAGTGAGGTAAGTATGGATTAGCAGGGCTCCTAGGAGGACCTCAAGGAGTAGGGGGCACCAGCACAGTAGGGGAAAAAATAGATAACACAAGAAAAACAAGCATTTGTCAATGCCGAATGTTGTCTCGCTGGCATTGGCATTGGTAGTGCCGGAGTTACAGACACATAATAGGAATGGCAGTGAAGTACTGAAGTGACGCCAACCCCACCCCCAACCTGTAGAGACCGACAGACATTGGGGTGTGCCTTTGGGTCATCAGCTATAACGCTCATGCCATTGTACCTCACCCTACCCTCTAGACACTGACAAGTGTCATGGTGTGCTTTGGGGTCTTTGAGCGTTATACTTACCATATTCCATAAGGAAATATGCTGAGGTGGGTGCAGTATAGGAGAATGGGGTGAACTGTGTGGCCGAACAGTGCAAGGCACACCACGATGCCTGTCATTGGCTGCAGGGTGGGGGTGGGGTTGGAATGGCGTGAACATGACAACCAATGATCCCAAGTTACATCCCTGATGCCTGTCAGTCTCTACAGGGTGGGGTGCTACAGTTGGGAACCCTAACACCATAGGCGTGTGTTAGTAGTTTGACTCCAAATTTTCAACATGGGCTTTTTGTGAGCCCACCTTATAAAAAGCGACACAATCAGTTTGTTAGCAGAAAGGTGGTTTTGCACAGCGGCTATGCCATTTGCCGACACAGGGATGAAAACACATTTTGGGCAGGATGTGGAAAATGACAACTGTATTGTTCATGAGGAGGCATAAAAAAATGGCAACGTTGAAACTCTGGAGTGAAAATATGAAAAATTTTTGAAGTCATGAGCATGCATAGAAACTGCGCAACACACATCCATAACCCAATTATTTGGGGGAGTTTGTCGAGCACATTTTTAACATAGGCATTTTGGGACCTCCCCTCATGAACAGTGGTGCTGTGATTTTGTTAATCTGTCCCAAAAGTTGATTTCCCACAGCGACCACGCAATTGTGTGCCACAGGTGTGGAAACACATTTTGGGCAGGATGTCAAAAATGACAGCTGTACTGTTCATATGGAGGTGTGAAAAAATGCCAGTGTTGAAAATCTGGCATGGAAATACTGCAAATTTGAGAAGTTACAAGGGTGCATGGAAAATGTGCAACGCACACTTGTAACACTGTCATTTTATGGACTTTCGGCACCAAATTTTCAACATAGGCATTTTTGGACCTCTGCTCATGAACTGTGTCACTATCATTTCCTCAAACTGTCCTGGAAACTGATTTCGCACAGCGACCATACTATTCTGCGCCGGACATGCGAAGACACATTTCGGCCAGGATATGTAAAATGACAGCTGTACTGTTCATCAGGAGGTGTGGAAAAATACTAGTTATGAAAATCTGGAGTGAAAATATTACAAATGCACGAAGTTACAAGCGTGCATGGAAACAGCGCAATGCACAATCGTAAAACAGCCATTTTGGGGATTTTTTTCCACCAAATTTGTAACATAGGCTTTTCGAGAGTCCCCCTCATGAACAGAGGCACTGTCGTTTCATTACTCGGTCCCGAAAGGTGATTCCGTGCAGTGACCGCAAAATCACCTTTCAGGACCGAATAATGCCATGACAGTGACTGAGTTCATGAGGAGGGGTCTCAGTAACCCCATGTTGAAAATTTGGTGCAAAAATTCCAAAAAATGCCCGAGATATGCACCAAAGTTGAAAAAAAACTATTTATTCCATCATACAGCTTACCAGCTTTTCTTCAGTTCGTGGTCGACTTTGAAGAGTGCAGATGTGTTCCCAGTTCACGGAAGATCATCGCGCCAGACTCCGTAGGTAAGTATGGGGTGAGGGGTGGTGTGGGGAGGCAGGGTGCACCGAGAGGAGGTGCAGGTTGTGGGAGGGGGGCAGGGAGATGGCAGGGGTCTGTTTTCTTTTTTCACAGGTTAAAAAGGAAAAAAAAAACATTGCCAGACTGTTTTTATTTTTCAGTGGATTTGGCATGTTGGAGTTGGCTCCCAGCATGTCACCTAAGTGTTTTTTTTTTTTAGAGGTGCTTTAGCCGATGGGGGATTGGGTACCCCATCGGCACACAAGAAAGTGGAGGGAGGAGCCGAGGGGATTGGGCACTCCCTCAGCATAACAACAAATGAGGGGTGCTTTATACTGACGGGAGTGGACTCCATCGGCACATACATTGGGGGCAGGGCATGCTGACAGGGGGATTGGGCATCCCCAAAGTCAGCATTATGGCTGGCAGTGTGCCGCCATGTTTTTTTTTCTGTCTCAGCAGGGTAAGCACATCGGGAGGTCTGTTGCATGTGACAAGCTTTGCTCGCATTGCAGAGGACCTTTTCTTAGATGTGCTTGCCTGCATGGTGTGGTGCCGGCATGCAGGCTGATTGGGGAATGAGGGATGCAGCTACTGATGCATGCCCTGCATTCGTTTGACAGTGACCGTTCCTCCAAATGTGCTACTACCCCAATATGTTGGCTGCATATACGTGAGCCAACATAAAAAAATAGGAACCATGTATTTTCCCACCTTTATTCCATGCTGCTGCCGATCCTGAAACGAATTGCAATAGCACCCCCCCCCCCCAGGCATCCACCACAAAGAACAAATGCTGCCACCAGAAATTACAGCACACCAGCAAGGAATTGTAATCAGAAATGATCAATCTCTTTCCACCTTCTGTTACATTCTCACTGTAAAATCACCTTTTTCAAGGTAGCCTGATAGAATCTCTGTTGCTCCCATTATCCCATTCTCCCCATCGCCACCAACCCACACACACACCTGTCTTCTTACTTATCATCCCTGATGTAAAGATTCTGCCCATCACTACAATTTTATGAACAAAACACTTCAATTTATATTACAATCTCACAAGCTCACCTCCATTTCGTCTTAAGTATCACACTGTCTCCATTGCTTCCATCTGCACTCGCTGTCTCTGCCAGCTAGAAGTGAGTCGCGGGTAAGTACAGTCATAAAACAAAAAAAGAAAAAGAAAAAATAACAATACACCCAGCACCACCCACAAACCTGCAATAAGAAATACAAACAGCGCTGTCAATGACATGTCATTCCCAGCATAGCAACCATACTACTGTCCTTACTAACCAACCAATCCTAACACACACGTATTGTATAAAAGCACACTATATTTATAAAAACATCAACTGAATCTGCACAAAAAGTAGATGAAGATAATAAATGACTATTGCATACATCGAACATGCAATGGAAGAGTGGTGAAATACTTGATTTATATGCACTCGAGCAGTTTCACCTCGGACACCTCTCGAGTGGCTTACGGCACTCCTGATGTTACCTGAGGTGAAACTGTTCAAGTGCAGAAAAATCATGTATTTCATGCATTTCCATTGCATACACTCTCTATATATAAATATATATAGATAATATTATAATGTCTCATAAGCTTAACTACAATTGCAGTAAGCATTTAATTGACAACAACCTTTAAAACAAAGCTGAACACAAGAACTGCATTTGTAAAATGCAGCATTGTGGTTCATTGACATGACATTACCATGGTAATCTGAATTGTGACAATTACAGCACACCGGAAATCAGTGTATCTAAAGTTTTTTGTAGTCTAATCAAACTGGTATACCTGACATTGAAGTAATAATTGTTATTTTATTGTTGTTTACAAGTAACATTTCAGACTCAATCATTAGTATCATGGCTTACAAGTCAGTACATATGTAATTAATACTGACATCACTCCTTTTTCCTCTTTCCGTAGCCGTCATCAATTTCTGGCTTACAGACGTTTTGTTCATTGGTGCTGGGGATGGTTGGGCTGTAGAGTGCGTGTTGTACTTCCATCGTGTGCTGTTTGTAAAGTAAAGGAGCGTTGGCCATTTGAGAATTATGTTGGATTTCTGCTGGCATGATGACAAAACCTTGTCAGCAATTGAAGCATCTCCTGCTGTACCATTACCCAATTGCATTTTTTTTGTCTGTGGCTTCAAATTTTGATGTGAAAGGCTACTGGATTGTCCCCCGATACCAGTCTTCTTCTGGTTTACCCAGACTTATAGCGCATTTAAACTCACTCAAAAGTTCACTCACAAAGTCTAAAAAGTAATACAAGGACAAGTTTGCTGAATTATATTGGCACACTGTCAACCATGACTTACAAACCTTTTGGATGAACAGGAATGTTACAGGTTACAGCAGTGTTACATGTTTGCTATGATTGTGTCAGCTGTCTGTTATTAATATACAATGCATAAGACATTGTTTGTTCATTGTATTATTATAGTTCTTTCTTTTTCATAACTATAATAAGCAAATTGTTCAAATACAGTACTATCAGTAGTATATCACCACATCAGACCCATGGGAAGGCACAACAAACCATGCCATCACACACACCCACTTGTGTTGCCATTGCATCTTCAGGCAAGGAGAGACAGTAATTGACAGCACTGTCTGTCAGCCACATACGACCTGCTGAATTTCAAAATGGAGGTATCAGCTTAACAAACACATTGATATGTGTTCTGCATGCACACCATCAAACTGTTTTATACCCGACAGCGTGGGCAGTATTGGGCAATACTGAATCGCCCAGGGGCATAATGAGGTGTGCTGCTGCTGGAAAGTCCGGTATTGCCCATACCACCCACCCTGTGGCTGTCATTTTTATAGGAACAAAAAATACTTTAAAGTAATGCTATGAAAAATTACTACAATTATATTTTTGGTCCTTTTTGGCAAAGTAGTCCCTCTTATACTATCATGGAACAGTACTGCCAGCAGAAGCCACTGCTATGGTTCTTTATGTAGTTTCAGCCCCACAACCTTACTCCCAATCCTGTGATGCTGCTACACCCTCAGTGTACATTTTGTGAAAGCTCTACCAGTAAAATGGAGAGTGGAGTGCAGGAGAAAGAAAATGTGGACTATTTTCTTTTTAAGATTAGTGATACTGGATGTGGCCTAAGGACAATGTGTGTGGGGTGGGGGACTGTCGCTAAGCGAGGTTAAAATAATGGTGGAGATTTTAGAAATGAATTAGTTCTTGTAGCCAATTATGAAGCAGGGGTGCGCGGTTGGATATTTTAGTGTGTAAAGTGACACTATAGGGTGACACTTTTTATTTAGAAGGATCTCACTGCTAATTTTTTTTTTATCCCTTCCACTCATTCCCCTTTGGGCCAATTACCCCAAAGACTTGCACTCATCTTGTCTTCACTGCCTGACCGCATATTGCAGCCACCACAGAGTACCCTGACATAACCCGTCGTTGGGTGGGTCCTCCTCTTCCAAGGAGAAAGAGCCTGGCGACCTAGGCTTTGGGTCTGGGTGCTGCTGCAGTTGGCCATAGCGGAGTCCGAGGAGGCACTTGGCCCGGGGCAGCCGTCATCCTGGTGGGTGGAAACACCATTTTCCTGTACTTTCTCCCGCTTTCCCCAGCTTGTGTTACCTCTGTGCTTCCCCCGGTCTCCACCGGGAACCGCTACAGAGTGACAACTTTTTTTCCCAGCCCACCCCAGGAGAGGAGAGCCGTCCTCTAAACACTCCATCCAACTCCTACCCCTGCCAACCCACCAGTGCCCGAATCCATTTCAGAACCCGGGTTGCCTGTGTGACAAGAGGTAAGGCACTAGCGCCTCAACCCTCTGTGCCACTGGACCGGCTCTCACTACTAATTAATGTACCCCTAAGAGCCAATCGGAGTTCTTGAATTTTGAAGCCCATTTTCTAAAACATAATATTGTAGTCATGGAATACAATTATGTAACATCTCGTCTCTCCTGCCTTACTGCACATATGATATTGCTCTTGCCATTGGGAACGAGCATTCTCAGCCATGAACAGGTCATGCAGCTACAAATGTGGATTACTTCACTAGAAAGCACCATCCAACTGGTAGTTGTGCCTTGCAAAACAAGATAGAGTTAAGCCTGAAACGTTTGGTAGCTTGAGGATTCACCATCTCTCATGTAGGCCACCTTTTTACCTTCCCTACTGGTGCACTGCAACTGCTACACCTTTACGTGCAGGTTACCCACATTCAAAAATGAGAAGTTGACACTAGTGAATGGGAAGGAGGTGAGTAGTGCACCTGCAGATGATCTCACTTTGCAGATAATGTTTCGAAATATGTAAATGTTGCTCTTGCCCCTGTCATCCTGTGTGGGGAACAGAAGTTCTGACAAACCACTGAGCCTGCAGAATCATGCCCAGTACACTGAGGTCACACAAAGCCTCCTGCAACCATGTATCAGTTAGTGATTTACAGATGGCGAGACTGACCAACTTGAGCACAACCATGATTGTCAATACATGGTACCCCTTCAGTTAGGGTTAAAGGTACTTTATATGCTTATTCCGTAAGGCTGAATGCTCTGTAGAGTTTTGTCAATAGTTTTACACTGTAACGAAACTATGATATGAAAACATAAAAATGCTGATAACATTTTCATTATCATTAATGCTGTTAAATTAGTATAATAACAAAATTTGAAATGGAAAGGTGTGTTATTCAACAAACTTTTCATTGAAACAAAGAAACATAGACTTTGACAGCAGATAAGGACCGCTAGGCCCATCTAGTCTGCCCATTTCCCTACCTACAGGATAGGCCGCAGATCCTAGTTAACCAACAGCCTATTTCTTCCTACCCCCAGCAAGAATTGCCTTATATCTGTCCCATGCATTCTTGAATTCTCCCACAGTTTTAGACCCCACAACCTCCTCAGGAGGCTGTTCATGCATCCACTACCCTCGCTGAAATAATACTTCACATTGCCCTGAACCGCCCTCCTTCTATCTTTAAATTGTGTCCCTTGTTCTTGCAAGTCTCTTTTTCTGAAAGATGCTACCCTCTTGGACTTTGTTGATTCCACTGAGGTACTTAAAGTTTCTATCATGTCCCCCTCTCCTTCTTTCCTCAAGGGTTTACATATTAAGCTCCTTTAGTCTCGCCTCATCACGGCTTCTCTTGCAGACCCTGCACCATTTTAGTTGCCCTCCTCTGGACTGCCTCTATCCTGTCTATGTCCTTGCGGAGATGGGGTCTCCAGAACTGGACACAGTACTCAGATGGGGTCTCACCAACTGTCTGTACAGAGGGATAACAACTTCCTGTTTTCTGCTGATGATGCCTCTCCTATACATCCCAGTATACCCCTAGCCCTCCCTACTGCCTTCTCACATTGCTTGCTAACCTTAAGGTCATCTGATATGATTACCCCCAGGTCCCTTTCCTTTTTTGTTGTTGTTACTACCTCTCCACCAATTGTGCATTCTTCCCCTGGGTTCTTGTTTCCCAGGTGCATTATTGCACTTCTTTGCATTGAATCCTAGCTGCCATGCTTACTGACCATTCCTCCAACCTTGTCAAGTCCCTTTTCATCCTTTCCATGCCTCCTTGTGTATCAACCCTGTTGCAGATCTTTGTGTCATCTGCAAAAAGGCATACTTTTCCTTCCAGTCCCTCTGCAATGTCACTGATGAAGACATTAAAAAGGACTGGACCCAATACTGAACCCTGCGGTACCCCACTAGTAACCCCCCTTTCTTCCGAGTGGACTCCATTTACAATTACCTTCTGTGTCCTGTTGTCCAGCCAATGTTTTACCCAGGCTACCACCCTGGGTCCCACTCCCAGGCTGGTTAATTTGACTATTAATCTTTTGTGTGGGACTGTGTCAAATGCCTTGCTAAAGTCTAGGTAGGCCATGTCCACAGCCCCTCCCTGGTCTACTACTTTGGTCACCCAGTCAAAGAAATCTATTAGATTCGTCTGACATGACCTTCCCGCTGTGAACCCATGCTGCCTTGGGTCCTGTGCTCCACTGACCTCTAGGTACTCGACTATTCTTTCCTTCAGAGTGACTCCATCACTTTCCCTACACAGAGGTCAGACTGACAGGTCTGTAGTTTTCTGCCTCTGTCTTGGTCCCACTTTTGTGAAGGGGAATCACATCCGCCTTCCTCCAGTCCTCGGGTACCACACCATCCTCCCATGATTTATTAAAAAGAGTAGCCAGTGGTTTCACTAGTTCCTCCCTTAATTCTTTTAGAATTCTGGGGTGAATTCCATCAGGACCCATTGCTTTGTCCACCTTCAGTTTTAGGAGTTCTTGCAGAACCCTTTCTTCTGTGAAAGGACTGGGATTGACCCCCCCTATCAAGAGTGCTTCTGTTAATTGGATTAGGCACTTCCCTCCTCTTTTTGTGAATACTGAGCAGAAATATTCATTCAGTATTCCTGCTTTTTCACTGTCCCCCTCTGCCCACCCACCGTTCATTCTATTCAGCCTCACTATCCCTCCCTTTGTCTTTCTACACTCACTGATGTACCTATAAAAGGTTTTATCCCCCTTCTTAACTGAGTTGGCTGTCCTTCTCTCAGTTTGGGCCTTTGCTATTCTGACTTCCTCCTGCTTCCTTCTGCCTTAACTGGTACAACTCTCTGTCCTGCTCCTTCTGTGTTTCCTTATACTTCGAGGAATGCTATCTTTTTCTTCCTGACTTTCACAGCCACCTCTTTTGAGAACCATAGTGGCTTTTTCTTTTGTTTTGATTTGTTTATTTGCTTCACACAAAGGCTTGTTGCCTCTGTGATGGCAGTTTAATAATTCCCCATTGTTGCTCCACACCTTCTTCTAGCCTGTTTGCTAGTGCTTTTGAGCACTCTGCCATTCTTGCCAAAGTCAGCCTCCCAAAGTCCAGTACCTCACTTTGTATGGCTTGACTCTTGTAGCTGAGTTTAACATGAACCACACTGTTTGATGGTCACTTGTCCCCAGATGGCAACCCACTTCTAGATCTGAGATCCTCTCACTGTCCCCATTTGAGAGTATGAGGTCTAAGATTGCTCCCTCACGAGTGGGTTCAGAAACTAGCTGTCTTATGCCTGCCACCTGTAGGGCATCAAGAATGGCCCTGCTCTTGGATGTGGCTGCAGCAAATGTGCTCCAGTTAACATCTGGCATATTCAGGTCTCCCATCAACAGTATCTCCCCTTTCTCTGCCATTCTAAGAATGCCTTCTATCATATCCTTGTCCATTCCTTCCCCCTGACATGGGGTTCTGTACACAACCCTGTTCTGGATTGTGGTGCCTTTCCAGTCTCCAAGATGACCCACAGTGCCTCCTCTCCTCCCTGTTTACTCTTTTGTTCAGTTGCTTTTATCCCTTCCTTTACATAGAGAGCTACTCCTCCCCCTCTTCTCCCCTGCCTGTCTCTCCTGTAGGTTATGTACCGTGGTATGTTAACATCCCAGTCATGGTTCTCTGTGTACCATGTTTCTGTGACTGCTACGATATCCAGGCATCCCTCTTCCATTAAGGCCATCAGCTCAGCTTTTCACTTACCATATGATATTTGTGTCTTTTTTGGTCTGAGAACACGCTGACCACCTTTATATTTTGGTATGTCAACTTTTAATTTTTTATCTCCCTTTACAGTCACTGCCTGCTCCCTGTTTGAGTTGCAGTTAAAATGGAGTGCAGCAAGAAGCATCCTGTTGAGATAAACAGTATTTACTGTCACAGTCTGATTATAGTGTATGGTGCAATGCAGTTGTGTATGGAGATCCATACACACCAAAAAGTTGTTCTGCTGCAATTGTAACTCAAAGGCTGTCGGTAGACCTGACACAACATCTGGAAAAGTGATTTTTTTTTCTTATTTTGCAGTCACCATACAATATATAGAACAGTATTATTACCCACATACTACTCAGCTATTCTGTAACCTCGTGGATAAAATGCTTTGCTCTTGAGGGCATCAGTTAACATTATATCCACTCTGTGGGAGAATAGCCTGGTTAACCATACACTATCTTATATCGTATAAGAATTTATAAAAAGGGTACTAGAAATGATGCAATTTGATTGGCTGTTAGCATTACAACACTCTTACATTAGTCCATGTCATAGTGACATGTGCAGTCTAATCACCATGGAACATGGATTGGTCCAGTCAACATTCCATCATCTAGCACTGATGAATGACTAGAATGCTGCATTCTGATTTTGAACTAGCATAGTGGAGGTACAATGTTATTACAAAGTATACTTTTAACACTTTTTGTTGGAGTACTTTGTAATAATAGCAATAAGGCACTCACATGACTTAGATTAACAGTTAATCACCCCATTGAGGCAATATGGCACTGGACTTCACCTAGTGCCACATTACACCCCTAGGGGCTGATAAACAGACTGTTAGTGTAACCACTGTTTATGCCTTACTGATCAATACAATCCATACTGTTTGAATCACTTTCTTTGTGTCAAAACCATACAAATCAAGATAAAACATACAAAAAACACAGTAATGACTGAAAACTGCTCAGTTTCATCCATGACAACTCTGTTGCACAGCTTGCACTGAATAGTGTTTAACCTTCACAGATGGACATTCAGCCTCCTAACCTCAGTTTACCCAAACAATGGCCAGACAAGCAATGGCAGAAGACAAGCTAGCATATTTACATAAAGTGATGTCTGCAGGTAACTGCTGATGATAATGTATATCACCATGACAGATAATATCTTGTTTACCCTTGCCTCAGTGTTTGCTCACAGAGGTTCTTTGTCTTTTAAATAGTTTTTTATTTTAATGGCTTCACCACAACATATCCAAGACTTAGGGTAGTTGGTCCATTCCACTGGGGTGTCAAACAGACAAGGCATACTGATGAGTCCTGGTAGGACGTAACACGTGTCTATGTCTTCTGTTAGTACCCTTTGCAAACTGTGTGAGAGGCCTTTCGGCACCATGCAATTCTGCTTAAAGTTGGACCAGCATAACATTCTGTGGTGATTTGCATATGCAGCCCATGATGCTTTGCATTGTGTGAGCATGTGTGATTTTGTATTTTCTTGAAACTTGGCTTCCCAGCCAAATGCCCTTTGGGGCAACCCTTGCCTCAGTGTTTGCGCACAGAGGTTCTTTGTCTTTTAAATAGTTTTTTATTTTAATGGGTTCACCACAACATATCCAAGACACACTGTCTTAGGGTAGCTGGTCCATTCCACTGGGGTGTCAAACAGACGAGGCATATTGATGAGTCCTGGTAGGACGAAACATGTGTCTATGTCTTCTGTTAGTACCCTTTGCAAACTGTGTGAGAGGCCTTTTGGCACCATGCAATTCTGCTTAAAGTTGGACCAGCATAACATTCTGTGGTGATTTGCATATGCAGCCCATGATGCTTTGCATGGTGTGGGCATGTGTGATTTTGTAATATCTTGTTTGCCTTCTACTGTTATGTATGATAATTAAAAGGAAGTAATACATATGTACCTGTACATCCCACGAAAAATGTATGCCCAACTCTTTGAGGTATACTGTATTACAAGGCTGTGGAAAGACTCCAGTGAACATGTTTGATGCATGGGAGATAACATCTGCACATCTCTTTTGGCCACAGTTGATGTCACAGTCATATCAACCTTCTCATATGCCTTTTCACCTTGCATTGAGGGAAGAGATGAGAACACAAAGAAACAGGTCCATTTAAGTGGGATCTTATAGGTACCTTATTGTTAGTGTATACATACAATAAGGAAGCAGCAGGCAATTTGTAGGCAATAATTCATGACAACTTGTGATGTCAGTGGTCTGTTAATCACCCTCTATGGTTATAATGCTGCAAGAGACAGATCTGAATGCCACATTCCTGTACAGGGTGATTAATTTACCATTAACATAACCTGTATGACTAAGGTCACGAATGAAAATACAAGGTTACATAATTGTCAGCTTTCTCAATTGTGTCCCATACACTGTGCTATTTAAAAATAATGAAATGTATGGTCAACATCATACAATTTGATTTACTATAATGTATGGGTAGCCCTTATTATTAACTGAATTCAAACAGATTACAACCTTATAATATATGGTAAGCACTAATTACCACCCATAATCATCACATACACAGCCTTGTTATGCCACTGCTATGACGTCTGAGTGTTGTTAACCACACTTCAGAACTTCTCAGCAGTGGCATAACAAAAAAGAGTGTACCAGAGCTCCATCATTCTCACACTTAGAATGTGACCGCCTAACAGATTACCTTGCATGTTTTTGACCATACACTATAAAAGATGATGGCTGTTGATCAGATGATAACCATGCAGGTAATCACCTCTCATGGTTGCTAGGGCTACTGTAAACCTCTCGAGCTGCACTCTCGAGGTTTACCATGTTGTCCTAGCAACCACTCGAGGTGATTACAGCATGGTTAGCACTCGTTCCCCAGCCATTATCCTCTATATGATGCCATTATTATGACATCACTCTGTTGTTAACCCTCCTTGAGTATGTCATATCAATGGTATAACAAAATGGAATGATCACAAAAATCAGTCTTCTAACAAAATGGAATGCTCACAACAATCAATGTTCTGTCAAGTAATGCAGTAAAATAATTCAGTCTGTCATTACACAATCTTGATAGCCCATATGCTATAAATTATAATGTATTGTCTTTGGTTAACAACCATGCTGAAAACACAACTCGAGGTTGCCATGACATCTGAAAACTTCTCGAGCTGTGCTCTCGAGGTTTACCGTAATGTTATGGCAACCTCTCAAAGTGTTTACAGCATGGTTATTAACCTAAGACAATGCATTATCCTCTGCATTATTTATGTGTGACATATGGTTCACACATGGTTACACTTTACATGGCCTTTGGACTACTGCCTTAATACACCACTGGCCGTGCTATAAGTAAACAGCAAGGCACAAAGCTGTGTATCTTAAACATATTTTACATTATGGGCAGTTGTGTAGTAAGGCAGGAGGCACAATGTTACATCACAGGTAACCATGTGTCAACTTTATTTTAAACATAAAGAACACACAATCACACTACCTGATTTTACCCTTCCATTTTATAAGTAAGCAGTAAGGCACAAAGGGGTGTGATTACAGATGCAATGAAAGAAATGGAAATGCCTTACATAAACGCTGTATTTGTTACCCTTGTAAGATGTATATGGTCTTAATGACAGATGAATGCATCAGAATATGTGCATTGTCCACATGCTGGGTTTCATGCATTTCTGTTTCCTTTCAACTTCATCAAGCTGTCCATGAGCACAACTTGGAAACAAGTCATTGTCATGGTCATGTACATTCTGTATGTGATTAGTGATAGACGTTAATTTTGTCAACATGACTGCACCATTCCCATCTGGAGTGGATCCTGGGATCCAGTACAACATGTGTCTAATCAATGGTATCCATTCTCTAATCACATTGCAATCCTTCTGTAAAGCTGCTGCCTCCAATTTCTTTGTGATACCTAGCAGATGAAAACAGAAATCGGAATAGAAGATTACAAGCATGCATATCTCAAGAAAAGAAACTCAGTTATTTAATTAATAAATCACTCAAGGGTGTGCGTCATCACTGAATAATGTCACACCTTGGATGGGTACAAGCAAGAAGCCACAGGCAGAGTGCCTCCACCACCCACAGTGTGATGTTATTCATGGACAACGGACACCCTGGAGAGCCTTACTGTGATTATAATATGGCTATAAAAAATCCGAAAAGACTTTCCTGATTAAGCAATAAACAGAAGAAACAAATCATAACTTAGAACTTTATTATATAGAGAATACTGGATGGCAACTAAGCACAACCAGTGTGTTCTGCCGCAGAGGGGTTCTGATTTCCTCTGACCTCGAGAGCGAAGCCCAAGAGGTCCATGGGAATCAGAACCCCAAGGTGAGAGAACACACAGGTTCTGCATAAAGTTGCTCATCCTGTGTTTTTTATAGTGTATAGTAGTATTATGTGAAATGCGTGCATTGTGTTTTTCTTTTCTCTTTTTCATAATGAAACTGACTTGTGAAGCCTCCAGAGGTTCTAGAATACTGCCACCACAGAATTAAATAGAGGATAGCAGCAATGTGCCAGTATTCCAAGTGGTTCTGCTGCAGTAGTGACATCACTAATCAACAATAAAAATTAAACATGTTGGACTATCTTATAATAAGCATTAGGAAAACAGAGACTATACCAAAGTAAATTAAAAGCAAATAATTAAGCAATATACCATGAGAGGGTGCTGGTGAGGCCAGGATTTACCCACCTGGTGTCCTTTGCTCATAAGCCACAGGCTGAGTAAGAAAACACACCAGGAGTGGGTAAATCCCTGCATTACCCACACACTCAAGTGGGATATTGCGATTACACCATGTCTACCTTGTCTTTTTTTTTTGTTTTAAAAAAAGAAAAAAATATTGTTTTTTTGGGGCTGGCTGGCATATCTTGACATGGGGTCATACTACTATTTACACGTTGTAAATCATGCTAGCAAGTCAGTCAGGAGCCAGTATTTGTCGAACCATTCTATAATCATTTCTATAAAATGGGCAAATAAATCCCTCTGTCCTGATTTCCTGTCACCTGGTCCTAGCCATTGCAGTAAGAGGGTGCCACCACTGGCTGCAACAAGTCCCTGCCAACAACAGCAACTCACACAATATATAAGAGAACAATTTCCTACTTTCAATTGCAAACATGGCTGTGGCCTTTAGTCATATGTAACAAACTTTGACTAGGCCCAGAATATTAAGTTCCATTACATTAAATAAAGAAACTAATTAATGTAATGTAATGTACTGTATGCTGTAACACCATTAGGGATGGAAGTACATCCCTAGAATACCACTGTTATACTGCAGAACCTACATAGATACTGCTGCATAACAACAAGGGGTGTGCTTCTGCATGAATGTAACACAATCACCACCCACAAGGAAGCGGCCGTGATTGTGAGATAGAGTGGATGAGATTGGCTCACAGGGGGAATAAATTATAAGTATCTTTATTTCTGATGTTTGCTTACCATGGGACTCTGAACCCTACATTATGAAATACAATGTATGGTGTACTACCCATAACCAGCATATGTTTCTAAGTAAAGGTTGACATGGCGACAACCCTCTCTAGCTGATATCTCGAGGTTTAAACAATCACCAAGGCAACCTCTCTACAAATACATACAATAGTTATGTGTAGTACACCATACATTATCCTCTATGTTATTTACACTCATAAGTCCCACTTTAACACATACACAAATTTAGACTATCGAGTACTAGTCAAACTTTCCATTGCTTATGTTGTTTGTTTGATGACCATGAAAATTCCTACAACTATCCCTACCAGTTTCTCAGACAACTCCCTGCTCCTTACCTAGCAACACATATAATTGAGGTTCTAGATCCCCTTCAGGTCTGTCTATGTGTTATTGTTTGTATGCCAGTTGCGATTTGAAGAATGTTGAATTTGTGCATTCCATGTTACCATTACGTATGTGTGGTGGGGTTGGGGAGCATTGTACATAAGCAATAAGACATGGCTGTGTGTTGCTACAACTGAGATACCTGTACACCCAGAGGCTGCAGACACTCAATTGGGGTTCTTGTGCATAACAATGACTATGTGTGCGTGGGTATTGCAGCACTTATAAGACCCAGCCGTGTGTTATTGCTGAAACATACCAGTGCTGTATCAGGCCATCAAGTAATGCCATGACTGCATTGTGGTGGTTGACTACATGTGCAGCTGATGTACACAACAAGTGAAGTCCAGCACCACACCTTAAATATCAGTGCTGACCATTCTGAACACATTCAGAACACTTAGTGTTAAGACTGTTGTCTAGACATGTTCATGAGAACATATTGCAATTGTGACCTAAGCACATATCAAGACAATAAGTAGGTATCTCACAATAACATGAACCAAGAAAAGGTACACCAAAAAATTCACCTATGCTTTTACAGGGGGGCCAATGAAGAGACCTCTGTGTACCCCTTGAAATGTACTACTTTGATACAGATTCAGGAACTGCACAACCAATGGGTAACAATTCATCTTCTTCCATCTCAGTGACTGAATCCAGAACGGCATCACTTGTTACATCATTAACTTGTACACAGCCTGAGGACTCAAGTTTCGCCTTCAGTATTTACATACTGGCTGATTATCTCTAATAAGCATAAGCAACGTAAAACACATATTACAGCAGCACATAAGTATGGATGAAGCAAGCAATAACACACAATGATGTGTGGTTAATCGCCTGATAAGAGCACGCCCAGGGGTGTACTAAGGCATGAGGAACTTGCGCTTGCATGTACTCTTGTTTATGTCCATGAAATCTGTAAAGTACTAGAGACACTTAGCGAAGCAGCGCAATGACAGTAATTGTCTTTGTGAATCCAGAATGCAAGCTGAACTGTAATGTCACACATATAGTAGTGCTGTGTAAGGATCCGATGGAAATACTTTAAAATAGTGGTGCAATTGTCTCGTTGACCAGCTGAAGTTTCAACCCATTGAAGCAAAATACTAACGACAGGTTTATCTGGTTCAAAGACAATTGGCAACCACCCACCTTCCAACATCTCAACCATGCTAGGGTAACACAATGTGTCACTTCAGTGTACATTGCCATTCACGGACGGAGACAAGAAACAATAACATTAAGCTCCTTTGGCACATACTGCTGCTGCTAACGGTCAGCACTTATAAGGGTGCATTACAATGGAGATGGTAGAATCTGACATCAGCCAACCAACTGATGTGCCCATTTTCAACTTTTTACACAAGTACACAACACGATCTCTGCCTATGGAATAACATGTCATGGGGTGGGGGCGTTCATGTCAAGACATCACATATACATGGTCAGTGAATTACAGCAACTGTCATCCAGTTAGCGAGTACTAGTTACAGTATGCATTCATTGAATAGCTGCACCAGCGACTGGCCATGGTGGTCACAGGCGTGCTGTGCTATTTGACAGTGGACAAACGGGTGTGAGGGGACAATCACTGATGGGTGTGGAGGGGTGGAGGCTTACACTAGCCTACCAGAGATTATGTTTGTTTTTGTTATTGGTTATTGTCACGCATAGATGGGTTGCAGAGATCTGGTCATCATGGGGGGATGCATTAGCACTGCAGAACACTTGAACAGTACATGGGTGGATCTGGACATGACACAAGAGGGGTTGGCAAGACCTGCAGGACATGTACACAGTACATGGTGAGGATCAAGGGAGTGCTAACAGTGATAAGCTTTGGCCACAAGTTGTTGTGAATGGGGGGGCAACTGAGGTTCAAAGACAATGTCGGACCTATTCTAATATTCTGTGTATACAGACTGGAAAATACCAAAATCAGGGACTTAGCAACTGACCTTCGAGATGAGGGTGTAACTGGTGATGTAAGCACCCTAGTGTCATGTCACAGCCTGGGAGTTAATGGCACAAGTCAAATTAGACAAAGACAGCATGCGACATGTCACTAGTCAGTCTGGCAAATAATGAATGTCAGAACTCCAGGCCGAAAGCTGTACTGGCATCATTTTGTGTGACCAAACTACATTTACACAAGGCGTAATCCTCTTATAATCAGGACAGCCTTGTCTGCTGGTAATTTGCTGTCTTCGTATACTTCAGTACCAAGCTTTGCATGTGTTGGGTAGAACAATGATAGCCGGTGACATGGGTTTGGGAGCAGACTTGGGTCACTGGAGGGCCGGCTGGGGGGAGTAGGCTTTAGAATCCCACGATGGCTCACCTTCTTCAGGGGGAGGGTGAGGAATGGGGAATTTGCCTGGCATATGCTGACCTATAGTGGAGACCAGAGGCTTAGCATCGCTTGGCTCCTCAAGGTCTGATTGGCCTCAGATGAAGGTCGGGGGGTTCAAAAAATCTCTGAGGAAGCTGGGGAGGATGTCGTGGACATCGGTGCTTGCGCCTTCACATCAATGGCACTTGTGATATCCATGGAAATGTGGAAAATGCCCTCCAGCTCTGAAGGAGATGAAACCTTAGAGCTTGCCATCAATGTGCTGCTGCCAGCTTGACTTCCCTCCTATTGATGAAACCAGAAGTGTTCGGGGTGCCTGGTGCCCAAGCTCGTCCCCGCCTGGGGGTTAAACCGCAGCTCCATGGGTGACGAGAGCAGATCAGGTAAGGTGGACAGCACGAGGATGACTCCTTGGGTTCCCAAACAAGTCAGAGCTGGAGGGGTGTAGGGGGAACAAATGCAAAGTTAAAAAAAAAATAACGATAACACGACATCATGAAATGTGTGGCCTCAACACTATTACATTGTTGGTGTGCAGTACTAGAAAACACATTTATGATGTTAGAGAATAGAAGGTGGTGGGGGGACAGGACACAGATGGCATTGCAATGATCATACACATTCATAGCTCGCAAGTAACAGATAACATTTGCAACATCGAAGAGTACTCCAAGTCTGCAATGATATGACAGAGATTGTCTGTTGTGTGTCTGCGGGGTGGAGTAGTGGGAAGGGGAATAAAAAACATTGTATTACAAATGTAAAACACAAAATAATTCAAAATACCTCAGCAAGTTGTCTTTTATGGAAAGCACCTCCAATTTTCTTTCTCTTTCTCTTTCTCTGGCTATGAGAATCTCCTTCAGCAATGGATTGTGGCTCACATACCATGCAGTCACTATGAGACTTGGTACTGAGTAGACTCACTGCAGCATTAGTGGGTTGAGGTGCATGAATTGTGGGTACAGCATCAGGCAGTAGTTGCAAACACTTAGCAAATTTCATTTTATATTGAATCAAAATAGAAGGGTCATAACATAAGTCTTCAAAATGTGCTGAGCATAACACACTATATTTACTTGGCCCATGCCAGTCTAGGCACTTAACACTAACAATTTGGTTCCACAACTTAAGAACATGTGCATCCTTTGGGAACGTAAAAAGAGAAAATCCTGCCCGATGCATGTTCCCACAGTTGGGAGCCACCTAACGTGATGGCATTTTTGTATAACAGGTTACTTTAAAGACAAATAGGAATGTAGGTAAACAGATAAATAACAGGTATGGTGGTTATTGACAGCTGTATAACACTATAACCAGTATTACTATAAAATGTTACTAGACTACAATGAATTTGTAAGAAACAAAATACCTAATTATACTGCACAGCATAGACACTATTTAAGTAACTGGAGGACTGAAATCACAGTAATAAAAGTTATATATATTGAGACATCAAAACTTAAAAGGTAGAAGTAAAATACACTCACACTGCAGATTATGCTACCATTCTGCAAACATGAGAATTCACAAAACAATAGGAGAGAAAGACCACAGTACAAGACAGAAACAGTTGAAAAATGTTATGTTTATTTGTCACAGCTATAGATGTGTGAAAAGCAAATAATTTTATTAGCCACTAAGTAATGTGACATAAAGGACTCCAAGAAATCACATTCATAACTAGTAATGTATATAAAATGAGCTGCAATGTATGCCATTCACCCAGAAAATTGTTATCAGTGATGAGGAAGCATATGATCATACAGTTCTGACACACAAATAATACTGACAAGGAAAAAGTCAGTTAGATAGCCTGCCATGACAATACACACACACAACACACACAAAACACTCACACACAGACACGCACACACACAACACACACACACACACACACACACACACACACACACACACATATACATACACATTTTAAAAAATAAAACTTTGGTTAGAATAACACAAGCAAATCCTTTTACTGAACATCAAACTCTGCTTCACAATTACACTGTGCATGAAATTCTCACTACTACAACGCAGTCTGTCAGATGCTCTGTCGCTGCAGGCTCAGGATGAAACATCACTTCTGGTCCAGCGATCTCATACGGGCGGCCAGAAACCACGGGGATGAGCTGCGCATTAAAAATATAATTGTTTTATTATTGGGGAACTTTGGAACTTTAACAGTAGATTCAATCAGCTGCACGGGAGCCATGGCACATTTATGTGAGTGCATTAAATGCGAAGCATACCACGAGAGTCCCTTTTTAAGTAGTTAATTGTCAGAAAAAATACATTTAAACAATGCTGTCTAGTTGAAAATTTAGGTAGGAGAGCTTAGTGCAGGAGCGCTCATATAGTAGGAAGTAAAAGTAAAGGATAGAAGCCTGGCTTGATACCACAGAGCTGGTGCGATCAGCAGTCCAATCACCATGGAGCCTGTGCAGTCAGCAGTCCAATCAGGACAGAGTTTCTGGTAGAGGAGCCAGTCTGAGTGCAGCCAGAGAAAGCGCCTGGAAGTCAGGGAAGCTGCGCTAGTCTGTAAAAAGTGACCATACTTGGTGCTGCTCGTGTCGGCCAAGGTTTCAGGATTTTATGGTCTGGTGCAGTGGAGCAGGTGGCAGCCATAGCGAGAAGGTCAAGCCATGCCACTGAGGTCCTGGTGTGCCCAAGCCAGATATCCTGGTGGTCATAGAATCCTGGCTCAAACCCTCCACCTTAGACTCTGAGGTGAATATTTTCCATTCAGACAGACTGACTAGAGGAGGTGGAGCTGTTATCTACATACTGGACAAGTTTACTGTCTCTATCACTGACTCCACTTCTGTCCCAAAGGAATTTGAAAGCCTAGCCATCAAGATTCAGCTTTCCTCTTTTTCTTCCCTGTACATCACAGGATGTTACAGACCTCCCTCCACAGGACTTTAATTACTGAGCCACCTATCAGCTACCTGAGTTCAATGCAATCCAAAGTCATTATCCCATTATTTAATCTAGACTGGCCTTTGGACTGCTCCAGGTGGCTCAAAAGTCTGTGCAACACCTTTGGGCTTGTCCAAATTATCTCTGAAGCAACACGTCCAAACAAAATAAACCCTAGCAAAAACTCCTTGTTAAACCTTATATTAGTAAGCAAACCTCACTTATTTTCCCACTCTGGCATACTTTTCTCAGATATTAGTGACCATTGCCTCATTGCTTGCCTAAGGTCTGTGCCAAAACCTATCACTACGTCTAGGTACTTCCTCAAAAGATGTTTACGTAATTTTGATCCTTTAGCCTTCTTGTCAGACTTACAGAACTCCCTGCCTTGGCAGGACTTCAGTTTGGCCAAGTCAGTTGAGGATGCTTATAACCTTCCACATCATTGTTCTAGGAGCTCTTGACAAACATGTCTGCCTGGTTAAAAGCTGCACCAAGAAGAAGTATTTTTCCTGGTTTACCAGCTGAACTGAGGTACTTCCTGCATAATAGGGACAAACTCTGGAAAAGGCATGGAAAACAAAGCTCCCTTCTGATTGGACTGCCTTCAGAAATGCCAGGAACCTCTTTATGAAGCTTATCAGAACTGAAAAAGTGAATTATTATCATGCAATGTTGGATTCCTCCACCACGTGTCCTGCCAGGTTCTGGAAAACACTTAAAGATATCAAAGGGCATGCATCCCCTGGCTCCCTCCCTACAAAAATATTGCATGACAGCTCATCTATCACTGACAAAGTCAGGATTTTAGATCTCCTAAATGACCACTTTGCCACTGCCGGGATGGTCTTCAACTCCTCACCTGCCAGTTATCTTCAAACCCAGCTATCCACCCAGGTCTCATCAAACCCTGCCTCTAACCCACCATGCCTCAGCCTTGGTTTTCTCCTTTCAACCTGTCACACTCAAAGAAGTAGAGGACCTGCTGCTTCAACTGGATACCAGAAAAAGTGCATGTGCAGATCTTATTGGACCGCACTTTTTAAAGCTTAGTTACCATATCTTGGCTGTGCCAGTCACGCACCTCTTTAACCTATCCCTTGTGCTGGGTGAACTCCCAACAGTCTGGAAGACCGCTCAAGTTATACCACTGTTCAAATCAGCAGACCCAAGCGACCTCAATAATTACTAGCCTATTTCTCTACTCCTCATCCTCTCTAAATTGCTAGAGAAAGTAGTTAATTCACAACTTAGAAATTATCTGGACTCCTCCAACCTGCTCAATCCTGTACAATCAAGCTTCAGACTTTGACATAGTACAATTTCTGCTATTGCAAAGGTAACAAATGACTGGCAGAGAGCCCTTGGTGGAAAGAATTTCATGTGTGCTGTCTTTCTTAATCTAAGTAAGGCTTTCAATAGCGTGAACCATGACCTACTCCTGGGTACCCTTTGTAACATCAGCATGGTCAAGCTATCCCTGAAATGGTTCTCTTGATACTTTACTGGTCGAACACAGCAAGTCAAAGCAGTGGGTGATCTCACCACTAAAACCGATCATCAAAGGTGTGTCGCAGGGCTCCATTTTGGGTCCCCTGCTATTGCTTTATGCATCAACAATATCAACTATGGAATCAAAGCATCTGACATCCATTTTTTTGCAGATGACACGGTCCTCTATGCTGCCAGGCCTACCCCCGAGTGTGCCTGTACGGTCCTTCAATCAGACTTTAACATATTACAACGAAACCTGCTCAACCAAAAATTACTCTTAAATGCCAAAAAACAAAAGCTATGCTCCTGTCTCCAACCAGTTCAGCCTCTAATCCACTCATGTCCGCTACCACGACACTTATTACCATGCTGCTAGGTGAATCACTGGATTATGTAGAAAAATTTGAATACTTAGGGATGTGGATTGACAGTCAGCTTTCCTTCACTGACTATGTAGAGGAACTCTCAAAAAAATTGAATCAAAGACTTGGTCTATTTTATAGAATCAAACGTCTGCCTACTCAAGAGGCTAGGAAGAGGCCGGTTCAATCAACTTCCTAGCACTCTTGGACTATGCCAACTTCCTATATAGTCAAGTTACAGGGTCAGTCCTAGCTAAGCTCAACGTCTTGTACCACAGGGTCCTATGATTTGTTTGTGGTGCAGCCTACACCCCACATCATTGCGCACTGTATGTCTTAGTGGGTTGACCATCCCTTATGTTCAGGAGACAGAGGAATGCTGCTCTCTGGACCTGCAGAGTGATTATTAAGATGCTGCCAGAGTATATCTCTGACTGCTTGCCCTTCTGTGCCTTTGGTAACTATGCCATGAGGAGTTACCCCTACATCTCTTTAATTGTACCTAAGGTAAAATCACGATTTGGTAGATCTTCTATCAGTTTTGTACTACCCCAGTTATGGAATAAGCTCCAAAAAATCCTAAAACTGGCTAGTTCAGTTAAGCTGTCCAAATTCAAAATGCTCTATGCAAGATCCTTCCCTGAGCCCTGCAAGTGCTTTACTTGATGAGCTCTGTGTCACTCAGATACGCTTCATATCATATGATTGTACCCATGTTGCTCCCCCCTCTCTGTCTACCCTCCTCCCCTTCCTTCCTCTTTACTCCCCCATACTTTTCTCTTACCTATCCCACTAGGTTTCTCTCTTAATATTTGCTGCCATTGCACAAATGCTGCTATCTGCTGTCATGATATGTGAGTTATTATATTGTACAAATGTTGTTAATTGTTGCATCATACAGGAGATTATTGTATAATTCTATATAACTGTTGTATTTTATGTTGTTGTCCACCCCATTGTGTTCCTCATTTCCATGTTGTTCTTACTGCTGTACTGACACAGTGTTCATGTTATACTGTTGTTCTGATTTGTATATCCATCTAGACCCACCTTGAAAATGAGCTTGCTCAAGGGCATTCCAACTGGTAAAATAAAGATTAATTGATTGATTGATTGCTTGATTGACTGGTAAGGGGAGAGGAGGAAATGAGTGAGCCTAGTGAGAACTAGAGACTCTTGGAGCCTGGCTAGTACACGAAGGAGGGAGATGGGGTGGTAGTTTCCAATGAGGGAGTGATCACATCCTTTATGAAGAGGGGATCACATTGGCAGATTTCCAGGCTGGGGAGCTATACAAAGGGTGAATGAGAGGTTGAGCAGGTGGGATGGAGAAGGGCTATGACAGGGCCAGAGATTTGGAGGAGAGGGTGAAGACCATCAGGACTGGATTTGCTAGGGTTCTGAGATTGAAGAGCATGGAGAACCTCAGGGGAAGAGATGGGGGGAACTGAAAAACATTTAGTGGAGGCTGGGTGGGCAGTAGTTGGGGGGGTATTTGCAGGGCTGTTCAGAAGGGCACAGATGGTGAAGAATGTGTTTAATGTGGAGGCAATGGCAAAGGGGTCAGAGATTAACTTGTCTGTGAGGAGGGCATGGGAGGATTTGGGGGGGGGTTAAAAAAGGAGGTGAGGGTCTACCAGAATTTATAAGGAGATGTTATATTTTGTTGTAGGGTGGTCCTGAAGTAAAATACTTTTGCAGCTCAAATAGCTTTGGTGCAGGAGTTTCTTAGTGAGCGATATGTATAGAGAGGTCAGTGTGGGTGAGGAAACATTTATATTGTGCTCAGGCACGCTCCCAGGAGTTGAAGAGTTTGATGATATTGGCAAAGATCCATGGGTGGTGGAAGTGTCTTACCCTGCACCATCATAGAGGAGCATGAGTGTTTCAAACTTTATTTAAGAAGTGGCAAAAAAGGGAAAGTGCAGTGTCAATGTTGGTGGCAGAACAGAAGAGAAACCAGTCAGAAGAAGGAAGATCAAAGAGAAGGGCGCAGTGTTTAAAGAAGCTAGTGATCTGACCCAGTGGTAGGTGGGGGTGAAGCAGGGCAGATGTAGCTTTCACCCATAGCTTTATCCACTTTCAGATTTGCGAGTTCATTCAGGACTCTTTCCTCTGTTAATGGACTTGAAACTACCCCCCCCCCCCCGAGTTCCAACTTTTTTTATGTGGTCCATAACCCTCCCATTCCACTGTGAAGACTGAACAGAAGTATCTGTTTAAGATATCTACTTTTTCCTGATCCTCCTCTGCACAGTCTCCCCCAGTCTTTCTTAACCTCGTAAGCCCTGCCCTTGTCTTCCTCTTATCATTTATGTACTGTACCTAAAAAGATATTGTCCCCCATTAGTTACCCCTTTGTCTATCCTTTCCTCAGTTTGCACCCTTTTATCCCTCACTGCCCTACTTACTTCTCTCTGTTTTTCTGGTACACCACCCTTCCCTCTTCCCTCTGAATCTCTTTGTACCTCCTGAATGCTACCCTTTTAGCCTTTACCTTTGCAGCTACTTCCCTTGAGAATCACAGTGGTCTCTTTTTTTCTCCTGTTCTTGCTCACTTCTTTGCCACAGAGGTTTGTTGCCTTCACTATGCCATCCTTAAGCTGAGCCCCCTGCATGGGGATTCGGGGGGTGAAGAAGTAAAAGAACTCTACAGTCAGCAGTTCTATGCTGATTGCAATTGCGGTCAACATAGAGCTGTCGCTGTAACATTGATCGACAACAACGTTGTTGAATCAGCATCGTGAAGCCCTTCCACCTAACCCAAGCACCCTCTGCTATTTTATCTCTGAGGCATTCACCCATATTTTTTAAATCTGCCCAACTGAAGACCAATATTCTTGTCCTTGTCTGGTTTGCCTCAGCTGTTGTCCTAATGTTAAATCACCCTGTATGATGATTGCTGGTCCCCAGGTGGCTTCCCACCTTGACACCTGCAATACTGTCCCTGTTTATGAGCACTAGGTCCAGTGTTACCCCATCATGAGTGGGTTCCTTGACTAGTTGCCTGAGAATTCTCCCTACAGGGAGTCAAGGATGCCCCTGTTTGTAGCCAAGGCTGCAGCTGTGTGGCTCCAGTCTACATCTGGCAGATTGAAGCCCCCACCAACACCTCCCCTTTTTCTGTCATTATGCTGGTGACTTCCCTCATTACTTTATCCAGTTCCTCCTCTGTATTGGAGGTTTATATATTGCCCCAATGTGAATGGTCACTCTGGCTCCTGTCTCCAGGATGACCCACAGTACTGCCAGATGTTCCTTTAACCTCATTTTCATCACGTTAATATCCTTGCTTACATACAGTGCAACCCATTCTTTCTTCCTTCCTCCCCTCCTCATCCTTTCTGAACTAATTGTAGCCTAGTATGGCCATGCCCCAGTCATGGCTACTTGTGCACCATGACTCAGTAATGGTCACAATGTCCAGGTCTGCTTCCACCATGGTGGCCTCTAGGTCTGGAGTTTTGTTTCCAAGACTCCTTGCATTTGCACACATTTATTTATTTAAAAGTTTTACCAGGAGGGCACGCTGAGCAGAGTACTGCTCAATTCCAGGTGCATCCTGGGGGGTGGGGAACATAGGAACAGATGTATAATACGCACAGTGCATTTGCAACACAATATAAGGAGGCATGAACAAACATGGCTATGCAACACAAGTTAACTAAATACATACATTAATTTATGCATAGCAGTGCTTGAGATAAAGTAGACAGAAGACACCCCAGGAACAGGAATCAATATTGTTCTCATGCACTTCCAACTACACTCACATGGTGTGGAAAAGTGTTCATTTATGAGGTGACTGAGGTTCTGAGAGGGGGTCATTAGCCAGGTGTTTGCAGGGAGGGAGTTCCACAATTTGGGCATGTGTTGTCTGAAGGCTGCTTGTCCTCATGATGATGACATGCATGGTACTGACAGGAGATGGGTGTCAGCATCTATCAGGGAGTATGCTGGCACAGTATGGGATGTGAGCACAGCCTCCAGGTACAGAGGCAAGGACTGGGACCAGTACTTTGCTGTGAGCTTGGCACAGTGGGTCCATCAGCAGTTGTGGAGTGAGGGCAGATTTAGAGACTGATAAAGTTTGCAGTGGTGTGAATAGGATATGCTGTCAATGGCAAATCTGCAGAAAGAATGGAAAAGAGGGTCCAGTCTGAAAGGTTGGACTTGGGAGCACATGACCCTTTACACCTTGCTCCCACTCTGTCTGCAACCCCCTTCCTCCTCTTGTACTCTGCCTCATTTCCCCCATCCTTTTACAACTTTTGTTCTCATCTCTCCCGTCCTCTACTTCACTGCTTTTCCCATTAGCCGGCTCCCAGGGAGATTTTCTTTCTTTTAGGTTCTCCCTTTCTACTGCTTTAGTTTATGGAGGGGGGCAGTTTATGCCTCCATTTGCCTTTCCACCACCCCTCAGCTAGTTTAAATGTTCATCAAAGTAACATTTAAACCATCCACTGAGAACTGCAGTTCCCCTCCAAGACAGATGCAGCCCTTCACCTCCATATAGGTCCTCATCCCCACAGGTAGTTCCTCCAATGTAGCTGAACCTCTCCTCTCCACACCACTCTTTCAACCACAAGTTGAAGCTCCTGTTGTGGAGTACCTTATCCTTCCCTTCACTGTAGAAAAGCAGAACCTTGGCAAAAATCACTATGCGTGCACTTGCCTTAGGCTGCTCCCCAGTTCCTTGAATTCTCATAACATAATCCCAGCCTCATCCCTTCCTAGGTCATTAGTCCCCAAGTGGACAATGACATCCAGCTGGCCCCCCACCCTGCCATCCCAGTGATCATTAGGATCTGCTACCCATCCCTCCAGGCTGTGGCACCCTGTAGGCTCCTTACCTCCCTCTCACCCCCCCTTCCTGGTCCCAGAACTACAACTCTAACAATTGAGTCACTCACCAAAGGCTACTTCCTCCTGTGCTGGGGCTCTCTACCTCCCACCTTGGGGTCTTCTCTATGGAGGACCCCACATCCTCCCTTGCCACTACATCAGGTGCCTCTTCTTGGCAGTCCTGTAACACCAGAATGGCAATGGAATTCTGTAATGGCACATGATAATGAATGTGCCCCTGACCTGCCCCCCACCCTCCCAGAGCTCACCAGGATTCAACCAGGGTACTCCTTCTCCTAGGCAATCTCCGAGGCAATGGTCACAGACTTGGTGGCCGCTGAGTGGGGCAAGAGGTCCCATGGGTCCTAGCGAGCTTGGAGCAGAGACCAGTGACCTCCTCCCTCAACTCAGAATGTTGCATGCAGATGGGGCAACACTTCAGCCTCCAGAATGTCTCCTGGAAAACAGCAGCTCTGCATCCATTGCACTGCTCCACTCCCATAATTGAGTTTCTGAATTGCTACCTGCTGTTATCAGTGTGCCTTGCCCCAACTGCCCTCTTCCTGTGTTTGGTCTTTCCCACCCACACCTTCTAGCAGTAGTTACTTTATCATCCCTCCCTAGATAGGCTGTTTCTTGCTTTCCTCTTTTTTCATTTGGTTTTTCCTCTACTTGCTTGTCTACATCACACCCTCTACCCCTTTGCCTCTTTACTTGCTCCTTTTTAAGTAACCCTTCCATGTATGCCCTTCGTGAACAGTTTCTGCTCCCTGCCATAGATAAGGTATCTTGGCTATTCCTGCATATAGTAGCTACCTGCTAGTTATGTTCCCCACACATACCTCCTACCTCACTGCCTGCAGTTCCCTACACAGGTAACAGTAAGCTAACAGGCACCTTACCTTACCATGTCAGTCTGGCAGAGCCCGCTGTGTGGCTGCTGTAATCTGCAGATGCCTGCTGATGCCTAAAACACCAGTAGTATCCTCTTCCACTGATGCTCTGTTCCATTATTCTGTGGGACACATGCGAGATGGAACATGCTAGGAGTGGCTCCTTCAATCCATCCATTGTGGCTCCCTATTGGTCTGTTCAACTCAGCCTACTCCACCCACTTTCTGCATTTTGCTCTGACCTTCTGACCTGCAGTGTAGCCTGAAACTGTAAGGAACTGCACAAATTAAACAGCAAATTACTCATCATAACTCAATATTTACCCAGACCCTTTAATTTATTAAGATGCACTTGGCACTAGCTGTGTTACACTGTATGGGCTGAAAAAGTTTGGTTTCCTGGATTTAAAGGGATCTCTCTGTGACTCCAAATTGGTCTGTCCCTCTTAGCCTGCTTCTTCCACTTTCTGTGTTTTGCTTTGACCTCCTGACCTGTAATTTAGTCCAGAACTGCAAGAAATTGCACAAATTAAACAGCGGATTAACCACAACTCAGTATTTAGCCCAGACCCTTCTTTTTTTCAGATGCTGTTGTTGCAGCTTTTTTTTTTTTTTATAGGGTCACTTGTTAACACTGTCTTTTCCCCACCCAATATTCATTTATTATTACTTATGTATTCCACAACCTAGTGACATGACTTAAGCAGATGCCTGTTGAGACTGAGACAGAGAGAGTGAGAAAGCAGCCACAGCTTCCTTGAATCAAGGAGGTTATTTTCTAGACTACACTGAACTGAATTATTACTTTTTGGACCTGTGTAAGTAACTAGTATTGATTCTGTTTTTGGGGTGGACTTTTCTTAGTTTTAACTTTAATTTGCCATGGAGGAACTGTAGCTGGGAGATATATTTGCAGTCAGTTGTGACTAGACCTGTTACTTAGCCTTTGTGAAATAGGTGTCTGAAAGGAAGGAAGGCACTCCCCGGGGTGGAGGGTAAGCGTTGTAGGTGATTGTTTCTGGACGGCATAGGTTTACTCCCACCCACCCTTCTCCTCACCGCACCTGCCCCAAGAGCATAACTTCCTTTATAGCAGGGGCTCTGACATCACTTCCCCCAAACTGTTAACAACATACACCTGTTCATATCCTTAAAGGCACAGCACGCTGAATATGGGGTAGAGACACTCACAAGCTTGCACACACTAAAACAAGAACAAAAAACAAAAAAGCATCTGTAACTGGAAGGGGACACAGACATGTGGGGAATGGTGCAATGCACTGGCTGCGGAGCAGCAGTCTTCCAGGAGATATTCTCAAGACTGCATTGCTGCTCTATTTGCAGGCACCTCTCTGGTCTGAAGGAGGAGGTTGTTCGTCTCCATGCTGACCTGACAAGGATTTGGGAAACCTGCTCCCCTACCCAGGGACCACCCAGGCCACCATCACTACCTCAGTGGTTGCCAAGAAAGAGGAGTGGTTGGGCCATGGTGGGCTCAGGGAGGGTGAGCGTGGTGGAACAGAGGTGCATCCTTCCAATTGTGCTTCACCACAATTCATTCACCACTCTGGTGAAGCATGGTTCCTCTATGGAGGCACCTGCAGTGGAGACCAAGGAGGATGCTGGGAACCTCCACAATGGAGACCCATAGGAGGGTGGCCCAGGACCCCACAGGGGAAAGAAACAACTCCTGGTGAGGGACTCAGTTGTTGGGGGGGGTAGAACTGGGGTTGGGGAAGGGAGAGGAAAAGGAGGTAAGGTGCCTGCCCGGTGCCAAGGCTTGGAGGGACAGGAAACGAATCCTCAGGATAGTGGGAGCAGTGACAAGGGGAGGGAGCTGGATGTCATTATCCACCTAGGGATGAATGACCTGGCTGAGAATGGGATCAGAGCAGTGCAACAGGAGTTTGTGGAATCAGGGTAATTAGTGAGGTAAACACCGAGACAGAGCAGTTAAAAAAAGTTACATTTTAAAATACTTACTACCTACAGGCCCAACATAAAATACTATTTCAAAAACATACAAATACTTAAATGAAGTAACAACAAGACAGTTCATTAGTGCAAAAAGGCTAGTGGGTAGTTGAGCCTGACAGGGAGGAAGATTCGAGTATATTGCAGCAGTCTGTGAACCAGGATCCTAGGTGATAGCATTAAATGCTTCATTGGCAAGCATTTAAACTAGCCAAGAGGGGAGGCACTGAAAAGGAGCAGGGAAATCCTAGCCCCCCCCCAAAAAAATCAGGGTCGTTAGTGAGGTAAACACCAAGGTAGAGACGTCAATAGGGAGAAGGACAGGGGTAAATGGAGAAAAAGACAAAGGCAGTAGGGACAGGGATGCGGCAAAAAGAAATAAAGCCATAAAAAAATGGAGGGTAATGAGTACCAATGCCCATAGCCTAGGTAAAAAGCTCCCTGAAATGGTGACCTTGATGGAAGAGGGATGCCTAGATATTGTGGCAGTCACAGAAACATGGTACCCAGAGAACCATGACTGGGATGTCAACATACCAGGGTACACAATCTACAGGAGGGACAGGGAGAGAAGAAGAAGAGGAGGAGTAGATCTCTATGTAAGAAGTGCAAAATAATGCACCTGGGAAACAAGAACCCAGGGGAAGAATACACAGTGGGTGGGGAGGTAGTAACAACAACAAAAAAGGAAAGGGACCTGGGAGTAATCATATCGGATGACCTTAAGGTTAGCAACCAATGTGAGAAGGCAGTAGGGAGGGCTGGGGGTGTACTGGGATGTATAGGGAGAGGCACCATCAGCAGTAAACAAGAAGTTGTTATCCCTCTGTACAGACAGTTAGTGAGACCCCATCTGGAGTACTGTGTCCAGTTCTGGAGACCCCATCTCCACAAGGACATAGACACGATAGAGGTAATCCAGAGGAGGGCAACTAAAATGGTGCAGGGTCTGCAAGAGAAGCCATATGAGGAGAGACTAAAGGAGCTTAATATGTCTATCCATGAGGAAAGAAGGGAGGGGGGGACATGATAGAAACTTTTAAGTACCTCAGTGGAATCATCAAAGTCCAAGAGGGTAGCATCTTTCAGAAAAAGAGTCGTGCAAGAACAAGGGGACACAATTTAAAGATAGAAGGAGGGCAGTTCAGGGACAATGTGAGGAAGTATTATTTCACAGAGAGGGTAGTGGATGCATGGAACAGCCTTCCTGAGGAGGTTGTGGGGTCTAAAACTGTGGGAGAATTCAAGAATGCATGGGACAGACATAAGGCAATTCTTGCTGGGGGTAGGAAGAAATAGGCTGTTGGTTAACTAGGATCTGCGGCCTATCCTGTAGGTAGGGAAATGGGCAGACTAGATGGGCCTAGCGGTCCTTATCTGCCATCAAAGTCTATGTTTCTATGTAAGGGAAGGGATCAAAGCAACAGAACTAAAGGGTAAACAGGGAGGAGAGGAGGCACTGTGGGTCACCCTGGAGACTGGAAATGGCTCCACAATCCGCACAGGGGTTGTATACAGACCCCCGTCTTGGGGGAGGAAATGGACAAGGAAATGACAGAAGGCATCCTTGGGATGGCAGCGAAAGGGGACATATTGCTGATGGGGAACCTGAATATGCCAGATGTTGACTGAAGCACCTTTGCTGCAGCCACATCCAAGAGCAGGGCCATTCTCGATGCCCTACAGGGGGCATGCCTCAGACAGCTAGTTTTGGAACCCACTCAGGGAGAGCAATCTTAGACCTGGTACTCTCAAATGGGGACAGAGAGAGGATCTCTGATCTTGAAATGGGTAGCCATCTGGGAACAAGTGACCACCAAACAGTGTGGTTCACAATAAACTTAGCTGTAGAGTCAAGACACACAAAAGTGAAGGTACTGGACTTCAGGAGGGCTGATTTTGTCAAAATGGGAGAGTGTCTCAGAAAAGCACTAGCAAACAGGCAAGAAAGTGGGGTGGAACAACAAAGGGGAAACATCAAAACCGCCATCACAGAAGCAACAAGCCTTTGTGTGAAGCAAATAAACAAATCAAAACAAAAGAAAAAATCACTATGGTTCTCAAGAGAAGTGGCGGGGAAGGTAAGGGAGAAAATGATAGCATTCAGGAAGTATGAGGAAACACAGAAGGAGCAGGGCAGAGAACTGTACCAGTTAAAGCAGAAGGAAGCAGGTAAGGTAGTCAGAATAGCAAAGGCCCAAACTGAGGAAAAGATAGCTAACTCGGTTAAGAAGGGGGATAAAACCTTTTATAGGTACATTAGCAAGCAAAGAAAGACTAAGGCAGGGATACTGAGGCTGAACAAAGAGGAAGATGGTTGGGCAGAGAGTGACAGTGAAAAAGCAGGAATACTGAACAAATACTTCTGCTTAGTATTCACAATGGAAAAGCGAGGTGGGGAGGATACCTAATCCGGTCAATAGAAGCACTCTGGATAGGGGGTTTTGATATTAGTCCTTTCACAGAAGAAAGGGTTCCGAAAGAACTCTTAAAACTGAAGGTGGATAAAGCAATGGGGCCTGATGGGATTCCTCCCAGAATTCTAAAAGAACTGAGGGAAGAACTAGTAACACCACTGACTACTCTTTTTAATAAATCATGGAGGAGAGAAGTGGTACCTGAGGACTGGAGGAGGGTGGATGTGATCCCTCACAAAAGTGAGAGCAAGACAGAGGCAGGAAACTACAGACCTGTCAGTTTGACCTCAGTGGTAGGGAAATGACAATCACTTGAAGGAAAGAATTTTGAGTACCTAGAGGCCAGTGGGGCACAGGACCCAAGGCAGCATGGATTCACAGTGGGAAGGTCATGTCAGACAAATCTAATTGATTTATTTGACTGGGTGACCAAAGCAGTAGACCAGGAAGGGCTGTGGACATGGCCAACCTAGACTTTAGCAAGGCATTTGACACAGTCCCACACAAAAGATTAATAAACAAATTAGCCAGCCTGGGATTGGGTCCCAGGGTGGTAGCCTGAGGCAAAAAAAATGGTTGGACAACAGGACACAGTGGGTAACAGTAAATGGAGTCCACAGTGAAGAAAAGAGGGTTACTAGTGGGGTGCCACAGGGTTCAGCACTGGGCTGGTCCTTTATATGTCTTTATAAGTGACATTGCAGAGGGACTGGAAGGGAAAGTATGTCTCTTTGCAGATGACACAAAGATCTGCAACAGGGTTGATACACAAGGTGGGGTGGAAAGGATGAAAAGGGACTTGGCAAGGTTGGAGGAATGGTCAAATGTATGGCAGCTTAGATTCAATGCAAAGAAGTGCAAAATAATGCACCTGGGAAACAAAAACCCAGGAGCAGAGTACACAATGAAAGGTGAGATACTGATAACAGCAAAAATGGAAAGAGACCTGGGGGTAGTCATATCAGATGACCTAAAGGTGGGCCAGCAATGTGAGAAGGCAGTGAGGAGGGCTGGGGGGATACTGGGATGCAGAGGGAGAAGCATCACCAGTAGAAAACAGGAAGTTGTTGGCCCTCTGTACAGACAGTTGGTAAGACCACATCTGGAGTACTGTGTACATTTCTGAAGACCCCATCTCCGCAAAGACATAGACAGGGTGGAGGCTGTCCAGAGGAGGGCAACCAAAATGATGCAGAGTCTGCATCAGAAGACATATGAAGAAAGACTAAAGGAACTAAAGATGTATAGCCTCGAGGAAAGGAGGGAGAGGGGGGACATGATAGAAGCTTTCAAATACCTCAAGGGAATCAACAAAGTCCAAGAGGGTAGCATCTTTCAGAAAAAAAGATGTAAAAAACAAGGGGGCACAATTTGAAGATAGAGGGAGATGGCTCAGAGGTAATGTGAGGAAGTATTTCTTCACAGAGAGGGTTGTGGATACATGAAACAGCCTTCCTGAGGAGGTCGTAGAGTCAAAAACAGTGGGGGAATTCAAGAATGCATGGGACAGACATAAGGCAATTCTAGTGGGGGGTAGGAGGAAGTAAGCTGTTGGTTAACTAGGATCTGCAGCTTATCCGTTAGGTAGGAAAATGGGCAGACTGGGTGGGCCAAGTGGTCCTTATCTGACATCAAATTCTATGTTTCTATATTTAGTGTGAATATTTACATGCGGGGTGTCCACTTAATTGATGCCATCATGCTTCTGGAACTGACATGTAACTAAAAAATGAATATATTGGGCAGAAAAAAAAAGCAGCATTAACAAAGGCCTTAAATGAGGAATATAGATCTGTTTCAAAACAAATGCAAAAAAACAATACACTGGGGTATTAAACAGACTTCTCACATGCCCAAATTATTCTGTTTATTAAAACAAATGTAAAAAATAAAGTTTATGCCCCTTTAAGAGGTAGACATGCAACAGTGTCACATAAAGTTTGAGGGTCAAAGCTCCTGCTTTTCTACACATGTGCGTGGTTAAAGAGCAGACTAGAAAAAACACTGAATATAAAATCTGCACTGAATTTTGTTTAAACATGGATTTCAACATGTTTTCTCCAAGGTGTTTGTAGCTGTTATCTTAAATACACCTTCAGAACTGCTAATAGTGGAAACAGTTTGTTGGAAGGTTTCAAGGCTGACCATTGCTAGGTCAATATTATGTTATTCTTTGCTAGGTGTGGCTAAAGTAGTTTTGGGCTTTATGTAAACTGGAATAAAAAATGTTCAGGCGTTCTTTAAAATTACAACATACAAAGTCTGGCGAGTTCACAGGCTTCTCTAATAACACAAGAAAAGATAACAGTACTGGGTATTGGGATTCAGCCAACCAACTTTCAACCTTGTCTCTGCGTGGTACTATACAGTGCTGTCCACCAAAATAAAGCACTCCATGATATCAGCTTCCCACTTTCCTGCCTGACAAGCTGAAGTAATTGCCATTGGATTGCATTGTGTCCCTGCAGTATCATTCAAGATATCACTGGCAGATGCTATGATAAGAGCACTTCATGTGGGTAAGTGGCATTGTATATCTAAACCCTTTTAAAGCCAACCCCCTTTCTGGGTTAAAAATTCCTCTTCATGAAGAATTGAGTAATGATATTTTGGAAAAGTGTCATACTGATATGTGAACCCACATAAACTGACCTCTGTACTCCCTTTCTTTGGCCTACAATGGGTTCATAGTAGTGCAGTTAGGCTACACCTACAGCACCAGCCCCCTCTACCCCTTTGGAAAGGAGTAATATAGCTGTTAGGGATAGGCATAATTTGCAGATTTTGCAAAATATATGATTTTGTGGATTTTTTTCACAGTCTCTGATTTGTGGATACAAATTTCAGAGTCCTCATACTTAGGCAAAGCAATGTCAGAAAAAGAATATGAAGTATGAGTTTGTGAATGTTATTTCCGCATGTTCTTATTTGTGGGAAAACACATCCACAATTCATGTACTTTGACAAAAACATGCATGAAAATCAGTTTGTAGCATGTTTTACATAAACTAAACAATCACCCCTTTAGTCTCCCCAAAAAGGAAGTATTATAAAGAAACATTAGTAAGTCTTTGGAACAGGTCATGGGTAACCATCCTAGAGTTTATTACAGAAGATCCAAAAATTTGAGATACTGTACATGCTGTCTCCTGGTCATTTTGTAAGTTCTGTCATGCAGAGATCAGCATGGTTGAATATCAGACCAGTAAGGCTTTTATGTTGGCTTGTGCGTACGTGCAAGCAACATGGTGGCACCATACAACTTTTGGAGGTGTGCTGTCCGCTCTGCCAATGCCCTGCTCCATTTTGCAGGTGGGACCACACTGCACCAGGGAATGGCTAAGTTGTCTATGACAGCACTTCAGATACGGTGGTGTACAGTTGAAAGGAAACCACCACTGCAATCAGCAGTGGTAACATGTAGCAATATACATATGCATCAGCAAGCAGTGGCTGTCACGGCCTCTCTGTCCCCATGAAATTTACATATGCAAAAGCCGATGGGGGTTCCCAATCCCCCTATCAACATGCCCCCTTCCTAGTTCATTTGCCAATGGAGTAGCCCAATCCCCATCAGCATGATGCCCCCCCATTGTGTTGTGTGCTGAGGGGGTGCCCCAGCCCCCTCGGCTCATGCGCCTCCCCAGCACACAGTATGACCGATGGGGTTCCCAATCCCAGTTGGCTCCACCCCCCCCAACAAACATCCAGGTGTCATGCTGGGACCCCACCTTAGCATGCCAAAAATCCTGCGTCATGTTTATTTTTTTAAAACCCTGTAACAAAAGAAAACAGTCCTTCATTGAGTTTCTTGCTCCTCCCCCAATCTGGACTCACCCTCTGTACACCCCACCTCCCTACACCCCCCTCACCCCATACTTACCTCCAGAGCCCGGCACGATGACCTTCGCTGGACCGGGAACATATCTGCACTCTTCAAAGCCAGCCGTGAACTGAAGAAAAGCCAGTAAGCTGTATAATGGCATAAATGGTGTTTTTTCAACTTAGGTGGCTATCTCGGCCATTTTTTTGACTTTTAGCACAAGATTTTCACCATGGGGTTCTTGGGACCCCTCCTCATGAATTCAATCACTGTCAAAGCATTATTCGGTCCCAAAAGGTGATTTTGTGGTCACTGTGCAGAATCACCTTTTGGGACTGATTAATGAAATGACAGTGTTACTGTTCATGAGATGGGCTCTCAAAAAGCCTAAGTTGCAATTCTGATGAACAAATCCCCAAAAATGACTGTGTTACAAGCGTGCATTGCGCAGTTTCCATGCACATTCGTAACTTCACAAATCTGTAATATTTTCACTCCAGATTTTCAACAATGGAATTTTTTCACACCTCCTTATGAACAGTACAGCTGACATTTTTGACATCCTGACTGAAATGTGTTTACACACTTCAGGCTCAGAATAGCTTGGTCGGTGGGAAACCACTCGGGACAGATTAAGAAAATCACAGTGTCACTGTTTATGAGGAGAGGTTCAGAAATACCCATGTTGAAAAATTGATGGAAAAATCCAAAAAATGATTGTGTTACAGGCGTGCAATGAGCAGATTCTATGCACGGTCTTAACTTTGCCAATTTTTCATATTTTCACTTCAAATTTTCAACATTGCCATTTTTTCACACCACCTCATGAACAGTACAGCTGTCGTTTTTCACATCCTGCCAGAAATGTGTTTTCATACTGTGGTGCCAAATGGCGCACTCACTGTGTAAAACCACCTTTCCAGATTGAGTAACGAAATGATAGTGCCACTCTTCATGACGTGGGGTCACAAAAATCCCATTTTGCAAATTTTGAGCGAAAATACCAACAAACGCCTGGGGCATTAGTGTTTCCAACCATAATGCCCTACTCATTACAGACTGACAGACATTGGGGGTGTGACTTGGGATCTTCACCCATAATACACACTCCAATCCACCCCCAACGCTTCAGCCACTGACAGGCATTGAGGTGTGCCTTGGGGTCTTCAGGCCCAGTGTTCACCCCATTCTCCTATATCGCACCCATTTCAGCATATTTCTTTATGGAATGGGATGAGTGTAAGGGCCAAAGACCCCAAAGCACACCGCAGCACCTGGTCTTCAGCCCCAGCATTCACCCTATTCTCCTGTGCCACATCCATTTCAGCATATTTCCTTATGGAATGGGATAAGAATAAGGCTCAAAGACCCCAAAGCACACCACACCACCTGTCAGTATCTGCAGGGTAGTGTGAGATGAAATGGTATGATCGTTATGCCCTATGATCCAAAGGCACACACCCAATGCCTGTCACTCTTGGCAGGGTAGGGTTGGGGTTAGCATTAGTTCAATACTTCACTGCCATTCCTATTATGCATCTCTCTACCTCCTGCACTACCAGTGCCAATGCCAGCAAGCCAATATTCGGCATTGACAAATGCTTGTTTCAAGTGCAACCAGTGCAAGTACTCTAGCACCAATAAAATATTCATATACCCTAAAGCCAATTCCATCACTGAAGTTAGAGAACTTATAACTAGAGATTAGAGACATTGCTAAATTTAATTCTGCATGCAAATGTAACCCCCCGGACCCTTGCCTTTTTGCAAAATGACAGGTGGCATGCTGTTGAAGCTGGCAGCAGTACCTGGTGGGGACTGGGTTCGGGGAGGACTAGGTTACTTGGCACAGGGGACCTAGGTTTGGCTACTCTGCACAGGGGCACCCAAGTAAATCTGAACACAAGAAGCAATAACTGTAATGTCCAAAACCAGGAATGGGATTCTACAGTGTGGCTTTTATTCACATCCAAACTGAACAAACAAAGCATAGACGGACCCCCACGGGGCTACATTCCTGGTAATGCAGATTAGAGACAACAGAACACTTCTTCACATTTCCTGCCCTCAGGCTCTAAACCCACCAGGCACACAGCCTGGACTTGCATGCAGCTTTGGGTACACAGTCCGACTTGTACACTACTTGGGTTTTCCCCACTGGCCCAGCTCCCCCGCCGGCCACTTGATTCGTGGTCCATTATGGGAATGAACCAGTTTTCCTGTTGGTGGCTCCCCAAACCAATTTAGAGCCTTCAACTCCTAGAGGGCATTTTCCTTCCATCCCACATCTGGGTACTTCCCTCATCACTGGCCAAGTGCATGAGGCAAAGTAGAAATCCACAGAGCAAATCCGTAGAGGTGGACCTGGTTACTAAAGATGGGGGGGTCTCCCACCTCCAGCTCCCACAATCCATACCCAGCCATTTCTCTGGAAACTAAACAACTCTTTTGAAAGCTTGGTAATGTAGATTACTGGGTAGATGTATGTCACATCTCCTCTACATGTCTTGACTTCCCTTATGTGCTGGACTTGAACATACTTTTACTTTTGGCTAAGCCTATTACTCTAGGCGTCCCACTACTTCAGTAGTCCAATCCCCACTTTAACACAGTGCAGGATGAAACATGGGCCCTTTAGTAAGAGCAGAACTCACCCTTCAGTTGCAGGTGCCCCACAGGCGAATCACAAAATCTTCTTGTACCCCACACACGTGGACAAAATAAGGCAGCTTCTTTCTCCAGCAGTAGCCAGGGGGTTGCCCCTGGAATAGCAGGCAAACCTTCCTGCCCCATCCCCTAAGGAATGGGGCTCAGAGACCCTTATCAGCAATCTCCACCACTAAAAAACAGCTTACTGTGTCTCTCTTTAGGCGGAAACACATACCTTTCCCTAAATGTAGCCCTATCTCAGGGCTGAGGCTCCAAGAGCCTGAGCACAGAGCTGCCGTGCTCCTCTTACAGTCTCCAAACTCCAGCTGCCACAGACTGACTGTTCAAACCTCACAACATTCTACTCTAACTCCCTTCTGCAGATTCCATTGTGGCTCATGCAGCTGCGATAGTTCTATGGTGATGTCATCCCTCAGTCTCAGCTGAGACTGAGAACAGAGTGATACAGTGTGAAATCCATTTAACTGGAGTTTCACAAGCTGCCTTCCCTGCCTACCACTAGGTCTTACTGGGATTCTAGTAACCCCAGGTAACAAGGGGGTTAAACAAAGTTTGTTGAAGTCGTCAAATTCACCCTGTGAAAAGTTTCTTGAAATAGTTTTTCAATGACAAAACTTCAAATGTAACTTTGAAGTTAACTTCGACTGTTAACTTCAAATTTTGTTCCTAACTTCGAATTTCTTGAAAAAAAGGATTTGTCATGTGATTCAGATCCTGCATGTCACATGGGAGGCCCCAGTCAGGCAGGAATCAGTGTAATTTAGCCATTCAGAGCTGAGTGAAGCAGCAGACAGCAGCAGATCTCAGAGCTACCTAGCAAACCAACCCTATTTGAAATATTTAACTTTGTACATTTTCTACTTTTACTTTCACCTACCTGTGTCTGTCACTGATATCTTTATCTTTATCTTGCACTGAAAAATTGTGTTAGTGTAGATTTGTTTTGGTTAGTTTAGAAAGGGTGTAGGGTGTGTACTATAGTGTGTGTATATGTGTGTGTGTGTGTGTGTGTGTGTGTGTATTTATGGTGTCTCCTTTTTTTCTTTTTCTTAATTTTTTTTTGTTTTAAATGGAACGAAGTGGGAAGGAGATCAGGAAGGATGGGGCAGCTAGGATTGAGATCAACAGGAGAGCATTTCAGAGAGGAGTGAATGAGCCCCCCCCCCCAAGATCAGGATGGGAGTTCCATTGCTCCATTGCAGCAACAACAGCAGCAGGAGCAGCAGGAGCAGCAGCACCAGCAGGATTCACAGCCCCCCCCAGAAGAAGCCCATGGTGTCTACTCCAGTCCTGATGCCACACCAGCAGCTCAACCACCACTGGCAATGTCCAGCACCCTGCCACCATAGCATCTTATTCTCCCCCTTCCCTGGGTGATCTGTTATGTGGTAGTTCTTTGATGTAGATCCTGCAGATGAAATGGTGCCCATCTGCAAGGTCTGTGGTCGCACTGTAAGGTAGGGGGAAACAAGGCAGCCACCTTGGGACCAGTGGCCAGTAGACACACCTCCAGATCCACCACCTGGCAGAGTGGCAGGTGAAGGAGCGTGAGGTGGGTGGAGCACATGGTGGTGAAGGAGAGCAGCGAGAGGTGGTCCATCATGCTGCTGTGAGTTGGCATGGTGGCTGTAGGGAGGAATGCAGCAATTGTCAGCCACAGGCAAGACTGGTAGCAGCAGATGATATGGACCTCACAGCACCCACCACACAGGAGAATGTGGCAATATTGTGGGACGAGGTACAACAGCTGCACAAGGACTTCAGTCAGTTTTGGCAGGAAGTGAGAGATCAGCTGCACAATGTTATATCCATTCATGAGAAGATTCTTGCTGTCCTGCCTGAGCAGCATGGCGGTGGTGGTCCTGGTGCAACTATTGGTAGCAGTGGTGGTGTGTGTTGAGTCTGATAGTGTGACTGGTGTCATCATGACTCATGCTGTGTTTTTGTGTCATTGTCAGTTTTATTATTTGTTGTTTATTATTTCCATATGGTGTTCCTATTTGTCCCCCTGTTGTGTATACCCCTACCCACTAAAAATGTATAAAAAGTTATAAAACAATTATTTTCTCTCTATACTTAATCTGTATTCTCTTTTTAATTACAGTACTGTCAAATATTTATTTCTAAACTTTTTTGTGTTACTTAAGTTGTCGAGGTGTACATTTCATTCTATCCTTTCACTTGCTCACTCCCTTGATTTTATCCTCATATATAGTTAAGCATTCAGTTTTCTGTGATGACCATGGCCTGTCCCTTTCCTGTTCTGTGTTTTCTTTAAAGGGAATGTCTAAGGTTTCAGTAATGGCATTTTAAATACAGTAGCTCATTACCTTTTTCTGGGAATAGCCATTTGAGCACAGAAAATAATGTTTTCCTTAAGTTAACTATGAGAGGAAAGTGATCAAAAATTGTGCTGACAGATGGCCAAGCAACCCCTTCAGTTGCTAACCTGCCGGCCCCATCCCTATGCTCAGGCAGTTTGTGATGTCTAACCAGGCAGAATATAGGAGTGTGCCACATAGAAGTCAATGGAGGAAATTTTTGAAACAGTTTTATGAATGTTAAAGCAACCTTTGTTATAAATAAAAGTCATCGTTGAACTAATAGGGCCCGTTAGTTGGGCAGTAACTTTCATTTATACCAAAGGTTCCTTTCATGTGTACAGCATCAGACAGTTCAGAAAATGTCTTTCTTTGACTTCCATGCGGCACATCCCCTGCCTGGTTAGACATCATAAAACATCTGAGTGAGGGGGTGGGCTGGGACCAGCTGACCAGAAAGTGAAAGAGTTCAACTGGCTATCTGCTTAGCACAAGTTTCAATCTCTTCCCTTAGTGGACTTAATGAAAAAAATTCCTTTCTGAGCCCAAATGACTGTTACTAGCATAACATAATGGCCTAATGTATTTTAAAAGCCATTACCAAAATCTTAGACATTCTCTTTAATCTTTATCCATGAAACCCTTTCCTTCCTTTTGTTTGTAGTGATTCATGAGTCCTCTCATGATCTACAAATGTCAAGTATTGTACACAGTAATTGCAAAGGAAGATAAATATGATTCTCGTAGTTATGGGTTGAGGGCCTTCCATCTCCAACCCACCACCACCACCGCTGCCACCTCCACGCCAGTCAGACATGAAACGTTGTGTCCCCTGAGAGAAACCACTTTCCTTATGTAAATACTGTTCCTACACACACCAGACAAGGCATTGAAAATCACATGAGAAAACTGCAAGGGAAGATAAACATGATTCTGGTAGTTATGAGTTGAGGGCCTGACACCACCACTGCTGCCACCTCTATGCCAGTCAGATATGAAAAGTGGTGTCCCCAGAGAGAAACTGCATTCCTGCTGCCAATATTGCTGTTGCACCACCCACAGAAGTTGGGAAAAACAACATTAGAAAAATTGAAGAGAAGTTAAACATTGCTGTGTAGTTGTGCAAGGCTGAGCTTTTATCATCCCATCCCAGTAACACAACATAAATGTCAAGTTGCTGTGTTGACAGCAAGAATGGAGGGCATAGCTTAAGGAAAGGGTGCTTTGCTGCTGCTGCTGCTGCTGCGGAGATATGCACTATTGCTCACTGTGGAATTGGAATTATGATGCTGACTCATAGTGCAAAGGTAAGTATTCTTTTTTTATTTCTTTATAATGCGGGGGTGGCCAACCATGGACGAGATGGCTGACTAATCTTTTTCGCTCTGCCGCTAAAGGGGAATAAACTCCGACAAACTCACCATAGGGGAGTTCCTACGGACATGATTAGTGACGATACAAGGGGGTAAATACACTGCGACTAAGGCAATGAAGGAGTGAACCGTTAATTGTTCTTTTCAAATGGCTCACTCTCACCTCAACATATTTCTCCTGACTGCGAACTGCGCCCGATTCTGCATGGCCTGCAACATGTCACCAGTATTTTGGTGAGCTCGTACGGCAGATGTTCGCATAAATTCTGGCACAAATGGAGTAGCTTACAATGGGTGCCAATGCAACTACCCAGGCGATAAAAGGAATTGAAGTCCACCTATTTCATACTGAATGGAGAGGGGTCACAAGACGCAGCCATACACGACCTGTCGGCGAATATGAGGGAGCAAACAAAACTGATTCATTTTCTTCAGGAGAAGGTCGATGACCTTGAAAATAGGAGCCAATGAAATAATCTCAGATTCATAGGTTTTCCAGAGGGGGCTGAAAAAAACAATGCAGTCTTATTCCTCCAGCAAACTCTTTCTCCATTACTGGACCTTCCAGAGGACTACAAGCCTCAGATAGAACGTGCTCATTGCTCCCTGGCCCCTTCTCCTAAACCAGGCGAAAGGTCTAGGATATTACTGGCTAAATTTCTAGACTTCAGGCAAAAAGAGGACATCACTATTGCGGCCATAAAAATTTGTAATATAATATGACAGGGGCACAGGATACATGTGTTTCAGGATTACTCGAAGGAACTCTCTGATCGTAGGAAGGAATATAGCTCGGTAAGGAAGATTCTTCATGCACATGGATACTCCTTTTCTTTGTGTTATCCAGCTACCATGAGGGTGATTCACAAAGGAGTGCCATTGTTGTTTGCATCCTCTGAAAATCTGATTGATTTCTTAAGAGTCCAGCATCCTGAGGACTTTCGGGCACAAGGATCATACATGGCTACGCAGATGATGGAGAACACAACGGAATCAGAAGGTACCTTGCAGACTGCCACAGAAACAGCTACCACCCAGCAGATCCATAACTTTGAGGTGATCCTGCTGCCTAGATCAAGGAAACGACATCCCTCAGCCCGGCATTCCAAACATCAGCACCCCAGAATATGGGCGACTTCGATGAGCCCCCGGCCAGACCAAAGGCATGGAACCCGCCTGGGTATGGATCTGCGGGCGTATTTCACTCTGAATCCAAATGCCCTGCTGCAAACGGACAGCTCCGACACACACAAAGAAACCATTGGGGGCATACCAGTGCAGCTGCACAGCGATAATGACAATAATGCAGGACAGACTCAATCCTGGTCAGATGTTGTGGCATCCTCCTTGAATCCGCGAATGGGCCTTAATCATCCTCCAGCTACCACTGGGACTGCTAGTTCTTCTAAGAATGTAGAGACTGATGTTGCACCTACAAAGGCCAGCTCAGACTCAATTACTTGAAAAAACTCAGCTAAGTGTTGGCTCTTACCTAAACTAAATGGGTGCGCTATGCTCTCTATAAGAGCACACTACCCCATTGTCCCCTTTCTCCTTCTTCTCCTTATTACCTGCTATTTCCCCCCATCCCTCCCCTTTTGTATATTCTCCTGCTACCTTGTTGAGCCTCCTTTTTCAGGTGCAAGGTAAATACTCCCATTAGCAAGCCCCTATGAGTTTTACGCTACTCCTTCCCCTTTTGGCCACTAGACAGAGACTCTTTGTTAGTTGCAGAGAGTGGCAATGTATTACTGGGCCCTTCCCAGGGATGCACATGGTGGTCTTGTGGCATATGCTGCTGGCCTGAACACATGGGGCTTCCCTATGGCTGTGTACAGGCCTATTGTAAATAGTTTTGGCTGTTATAATTGTTGGTTGAATGAATTGCTAACATGCTATTTTTTGCAAGGTATCAGGGCATGTGATAGGGTTACATGGATAGAATCTAGGTTGCTTGACCATGGCAAAGTCTCCTGGAGGGGGCTCCCTCTCAGCCTTTTCTCTACTTTACATGGCTCTTCTTTTTCAGACCGACCACTATGATATATCTGGACTATGGCTGACTTAGGTTTTGGGGCACTTAAAAAGGCTGGGAGCGGACATTGCACTACTCCAGGATACCAAGCTTCGGCAAGCAGATAATGACCGCCTCAAAAGGGCATGGGTTGGCTTGGTGGTCTCTTCCTCTGCTACCACGCACAAAAGAGGGGTCGCTATTCTTGTGCACAGATCTTTACACTGGACCTTGGTTAAATCCAAGCAGGATAACTCGGACAGTTGGGTGGTGGCTTTATTCACTACACAACGGGGCCCCTGGTGGTAGCTAATATGTATGGCCCAAATGAGGATACACCGGAACCTTTTCATGCCTTGGCTCAGTGCCTCTCCTCCTTAGTTGGAGACCATACACCGGTTTTCCTGGGGGGTGATCTTAATATTCCCCTAGACCTAAGAGCCAACAGGAATGTGGATACCCCAGATAAACACTCTAAAGCTAGGAGGGCTTTACAACAACTTATGGCAGAAACAGGGTTACAGGACACCTGGAGAATCCTGCATCCTTGAGACCATGAATACATCTTCTTTTCCACAGTCCATCAAACGTATTCCCGGCTGGACTATTGGCTCATACCCTCACTACAGCGGAGCATGGAATTTTATGTCCAGATACATCCGATAATAATATTGGATCATGCGCCAGTCTGTTTGCTGTTAATGTGGGGTTCAGACACTAAATGCTCTTGCTCCTGGAAGCTGGACCCTCTGTTATTGAGGGACCCAGATTTTCCGGTCTGGGTAGCCATACAAGTTCAACTTTTTTTATAGGACAACCCCCCCGAGCTGACAGACCCAGCCTGCAGGTGGGAAGCACTGAAAGGTATGCTCCATGGGGCTATTATGGCCTTTGCTGCCACACATAGGTGGCAGAGAGAACAGCGACTTCAAGAGCTCAAATGTCACCTGGCTGAACTGGAGGGCGTTTGCAAAAACCTCCCCCCACAAGGCCTCCGATCCGCCTCTCTGTATTTAGAAATGATCCGTATCCATACGGACAGAAATAGCTTTTTGGATAGGAAGGCAGAACTGGCTATTCTTCACTCAAAACATAGGTACTGGGCAGGTGGTGAGAAAGGGGGGAAATTCCTTGCACACAGACTGCGTAAGCAGAGAGTGGAGAGTTACATTACAGGTCTTAGGGATCCAGGTGGAGCACTACAGGTATCACAGGAGAATATAAACTCCATTATCGTAAATTTTTATAAGGATTTGTACACATCCTCTGGATCTATGGATTTCACTAGGATAAGGCAGTTTCTGGACCTCCTCTCTATCCCTCACTCATCCCCACAGCAGGCTCAGGCCTTGGAGGCCCCCATTACCCCAATGGAAATGACCCTTGCATTAAGGGCTTTAAACGCTGGGAAAGCACCAGGTGGAGATGGGTTCCCTCCTGAGATTTAGAATCTAGTAGCCCCGCAAATCTCCCCTCTACTGATGACCCTCTTCAATTCAGCAAAAGACAAGGGTTCTTTCCCGAGCTCATTTAGAGAAGCAATCATTAGCATTTTTACAAAAAAGTTAAGGACCCTACTAATCCCTCCAACTATCAACCAATATCATTGCTAAACTCCGACAGCAAAATATTCGCAAAAATTATGGCCATGCGGCTCAGCCCCCTACTTTTTTTTCCCTGGTTCATCCCTCCCAAGTGGGTTTTGTTCCAGGAAGGTTCAGTAGGGATCATATTCAATCTATGATCAACATTATGACCTTTGCACAAACATGCCCCACTCCTGCCGCAGCAGTGGCAATAGATTTCGAGAAGGCTTTCCATTCCCTCGAATGGGATTACCTGCTACATGTACTTGAAGCCATGGGCTGTGGACCTCATTTTCGGGCCTGGATTGCTGCGCTCTACAATCAGCCCAGGACGCGACTTTCTAAAAACGCTTCTCCATCAGGCCCCTTCTCCTTGGGATGGGGTACCAGGCAAAGATGTCCCCTTTCCCCTTTACTTTTTATTTTAGCAGTGGAACCCTTAGCAATAGCCATTACATATTCTACTTCAATTGCAGGCATCTGCATTGGGCAAAAGGCATATATCACGTTCCTATACGCGGACGACTTGTTGGTGCCCGTAGTTAATGCCTCAGCCTCTATCCCCCCCATTTTGATTTGCCGTCGGAGTTTGCAATGGTCTCAGGCCTAAAAATAAATTGTACTAAAACAGTAGTGCTCCCATTAAATACCCACTGCACTGAGTCTCTAGTTGACCAATACGGGCTTCAGTGGGCGGCTCATTCGATAGTATACTTGGGCATCAGACTTCAGACTGACCTAGCTAAAATCTGGGAGGTAAATCTAAAACCCTTGATAGCAGAAATTTGCACCGAATTGGATCGCTGGCGTAAATTGCATCTTTCTTTGGCTGGGAAAGTGTCAGCCATTAAAATGATAGTTGCCCCAAGCTTCTTTATACTCTTTTACACATCCCTTTGGCACTGCCAGCAATGTGGGCAACAGTGATAGATAAGCTCATTTCTAGTTTTCTGTGGGAAAAGACCAAACCTAGATACAGTAGAAATAAACTACGTGCCCACTGGAAACCAGGGAGTTGGAACCTCCCCTGGATAGAAGGATATAAATTAGCATATCTCACAGTGCAAACGATGGCCTGGTTCCTTCCCTCGGGGGACAAGCCACAGTGGGCCGAGATGGAATCAGTCATGGCTGGACCAGGGAACCTGGTGATGCTAATATACTCCCCTTTACCCCAGTCCTTGCAGGGACATCCCACTATATCAGCTTCTGTTTCAGCATGGCACTTAGTCCATAAGAAGCTTAAGGCTAACCCCTACCCGCTGGCAGAAATGCCAATTTGGCATAACAAAGCCCTTACGATAGCAGGGAAACCCCTTTTCTGGATAGAATGGGCGAATAAAGGAATTTTTACTCTAGCTCAGGTCCTAGATAATAGGGGAAGAAATCTGAAGTCCTTTAGAGAATTAAATAATGAATATCACTTGGGGAACAAGATATTCTGGCAATATCTGCAATTACGCAGTGTGGTACAGACTTGCATTAAAACTCACCAAGAGGTATGACTGAGAAATCCTTCTCCCCTGTCTAGCTGGGTACAGGTGAAAAAAGGAACAGTTAGTTGCATTTGCTCAGCCCTTAGGCTATAACTCCCCTCTGGGTCCAGCTCAGCAAAGGCCAAATGGGAAAAGATCCTTAATAAGAATATTTCAGAGAAGCAATGGTCCCTATGTTGGAAGGCAGCTCACAAAAATCTCCTGGATGTACGCAGCCAACTCATACAGCATAAAATTCTATCCCATTGGTATCGCACCCCCAGTATGCTTTGCCTCAAGCGTCTGGCTGACATTGATCACCGTTAGAGATGTGGCGACCCAGGTGTAGACCTGGCCCATATCCTGTGGAGCTGCCCCAAACTATCTCCCTACTGGAGAGTGGTGTCTGGCCTTGTGGAACAGATTTTGGGGCTGCCAATAGGGCTACCCCTTACACTTTGGATTCTGGGTCTGCTACCTTAGGGAATAAGGCTCTGCAAGTTACAGATCTGATGGTTATCCATGGTCAGTCTGCAGGCCAAAAGACTCATTTGGAGCTGCTGGAAGTCCATTCAGATTCCATCCATGTCTGAACTTTACAACTCAATGGCTCAAATTGCCAAGTTAGACCGTCTGTCTCACATAGCTGATAATACACTCTCCAAATATCATCTTTGCTGGGCCCCTATTTATTCTCTCCCCCAGAGCACGGGTGGAGTGACTGCTAAAGCTTACCCCTAGGGTTTTAATAAAAATTTAGGCCTGTGATTGACAATCCTGATCACTGGTTATATTATGTAACACTGATTGCATGACTATACAGTATATATCCTAAATAATTAATATTGGATACCTTGAATAGCTTGTTTTTGTCCTTTTGTCATTTTAGCTTCTTTTTAAGTTTTATCCTGTGATCTTTTCTTCACCCCCCTTTTATTTCTTTGTGAATAAGACTTCACAATAGGAACAGGTTATCTTCCTGGTGAGACTGTGCTCCAGTATGTAAACACTGGAATTTTCCAATCTCTCCTTCTTTAGTTTGTTTATAATCGAACACAATGCAGTATCATAGATTTCTATTTATCTCTGTGTATAAGTCTGTACCACTCTCTCATAGAGCTAATGGATGAAGTGTATTGTATTGATCATAGTCTTGTACCACTTGATCTATGTACCTCTGTTCAAATCTCAGACTATGGCTCTGAATATTAACTGTATGTTCTTATTGTTGAAAATACAATAAAAAGTATGAACCAGAAAAAAATAATGGGGGGGGGCGGGGGTTACTGGTACCCGATCAAAGGCTAATATGTTCATACTATTCTTTCATTCATTTTCAGTTATGGGTGCTGATGACATCATACTGCTGCTGCCAGACAGATACAACACAGATGTTAAGCACTCACCCCTGCTAATCGAGCTGAAGAAATGGCACTTCACAACTTCAGTGCTTTGCCAAAAAGATTTATTTACTCCATTATAGTAACACTGGTACAAAGTGAGAGAAGTGGTCTGGAGTGCTTAACTTATTGATTTTTGATACTGGAACCTTGCTTCAAGCACTGCCACCTCAGTGCTCATCATTAACCCTGATTGTTAAACAGTATAGATGTTGTTTTAATTCATAATATTTGCCAACCAAGAAGATATATATTTTTTTGTGGGGGACCTCGCTCCTGTCCCACTGATACTCTGATTGTAAATCACTGTCTCTACTCTTCTTCGTTACAGGTATTCCTTGTGACTGAGTTTTTGCCAGTGAGGGGCTGAATTCCACGCGCCAATGATAATGACTGACTAACCCAGGGCCATGATGGGTACCATCCAGCTGTATATGTGGTATTGCACCTTTCAAGGTAATTATTATTTCATTTACCTTTGATGGAGGTGTGGGCATTTTCAGTGTATATTGTGCTTGATGCAATAGTCAATATTTCCTGTTGCTCTTGTTATAATTTCAGGTACGGTACTTTCCAGAATGTGTCTACACTACTGCCTGCTGCTGCTGGATACTTGAGTTGATGGAACTGAGAAGATGGAGATGGCTTGCTTGCTCAGTGATGCACCTGGTGGTGTGCCAAACAGCTTGCCTCATCGTTGTGTCATTAATGGGGTGCTCCTTGACTGGGGATTGCCAATGGTACTCACAGGGACTACATGGTACATCTCAGCACCTTTTTGGTTTTTCATGACTGAGGTAGTGATCACACTTTGAGTTGGGGTGGTAGTCCTGCTACTAGGACCACTACTTAGCCCACTTCCAGAATCCTCCTGATACTATACCACATACACATCCTCCTCCTCACCTGCACCTCCAGCTCCCTCATGTACTGCTAGACGTATATGGCTTACATTCCCCACTGATTTGGATGGGCCAGAACCACTGGTGCTATCTGCCTTCTGGTGTTGACGACACTGAATTGGGTGCCTGTATTTAACGTGTGTATGTTACCCACCTGTACCTTTCTTATCCCTACTTACTTGGATTTGACACAGTTGGTAAATTGCCACTGTCTCATCAGATGGGCCCAGTACATAAAAATCTAACACTAGGGATTTATGGGGCCTTGTACTGTATTTACTTGGTGTCAAGATGATTGGGATAGCAAAGGAGAAGATTTGCTCTTTGTTATGTTGTGGGGTGACTGGAAAAATGGAAAAACAGGAGAAACAGTGCTAGGGGGGTCATTTTCCATGGTGGTTATAGCAGTTAAGGCAACAAGAAAGACATGTTCTGTGACACCCTGTTTTGTCCTTTTCTTTTCAGGCTCCCATGAGGGATCCATGTCGTCTGACACATCATCATCCACATCATAATCTGCCAAAAGGTCTGATATTCTCATCATACTCTGCAGGTCTGTCTTCCTCAGTAGCAACAGCTCTGAAACAGGCACAGGCACCTCCTCTTCATGACTGGCATCCTCATGTTGCTCCACATGCACCACCTCACCCTCACCCACTGCCACTGGACACACATTATCAGGGCCCGCCTCAACCCACCATAACCAACAGCAACACTTTCAAATTGCACTTCAAAACCTACCATCTCCAGGCCCACAGTTGTTTGATGGTGGTGGTGCTGCTGCTACCTGTCACTGTCTCTCTTGACATTGATACATCCATCACCATCTGCCACAGATTCCACACAGAAAAGCTTAAAGGCAGGAAAGCCATCACTAGGGCAAAATACAATGCTACTACTGCTACTGCCTGCCACAGAGTCATCTGAATACTGTCCCTCTGCTCTCACTGACATATTTTTGGTTCCTGCACCACTATTAGGGACCACTAATTGAGCAGAGTTATTTGTGGCTGCTCCATGGCCTCACCTTTTTGTTGCCTTTTTCTTCCCAGTCATTTTTCAGTGCACGCAGGGACACAACAGTCAATCTGGTTAAATCACAGTCAGGAGGGCATTAATTTTTTACATCTGCAGTGGGTAAAGTCCTGCAGACGTTTTGCATCAGAAAAGGACCTACGGTATGTAATGTTCTTCGACTGTACAACATGATAAAGTGTTAAAATAGTTTCTTCCGCAGAGAACCCAATTACTACGTTGACTGTATGAGGTATAGTAGTTGAAGAGCCCTATTTTTCTCAGCACTTGATGTCTTGAGAGGTCACCTCCCCCAGAGAGTATGGTTAACCTGCCCCAACTCCACCCCCATCACTCACTGTATTTTGCTGACCCCCTAGCATTGCAAATGTACTAAATTTGGAAATAAACACCTCTACACCAATCACTGTGTTAGCCAATGTCACCTTGGGAAGTTACACTTACTTTGTCTGCGTATTTTGTTCTAAATTTCTCTTTTTTCAAAGTTCCGTTCTGAGCCCCGAATTGGCACGTTCACACTGTTCCTGAAACAGGGGTGTGTTCAACTGTGATTTAGTGTTAGAGCAGTGAGCTGTGGCAGGTGTGCTATCAGCACAGTTTTTAGTGCATTTTCTGCAAATTGTATAATCGGCTTTTTTGTCAAGGGTGCTTGGAGCTGTCAGGGGGTTTGCAAGATAGAATGTGGAAAGCCACCACAATAATAGATACTGTAACAATGACACACCTCATACAGTATGTACCGTGAATAGTGTCTGTGATTGCAAAGGTACTACTAAGATAGGCAGCAGCATAGCTTGCAGAATTGGGCAACAACAATAAAGGGGCCATCCCAGAACCTGATTTGGAAGCAGCTGTCACTGTCTGTTATCACTCCATAGTGTTCCTGAGTATTTCATTTCAGCAATCAGCCACCTATAATGATTGGTATCGTTAGATGATGCAAACCTACAGCGTTGTGCACTTTGTCTTTAGATGTACATCTTGAGGCCAGTTGCCAGAGAGGAGGGCGGGGGCGTGGTAGGAACAACAAGCAAGGCGAGTGGTGACGGGTGTATAAACAAACAAGGATCATGGCAGGAGTGAAACCCCTTCATATGAAAGGACCTGACCACCATATCACCATGGCAAATACGGAAGCACCACCAGGGATGCTGAGTGGAGACGGAACATTATACTCTCTCTATCCCTCACACACATGGAGCAATCGTAGTTTTGCGTTAATATTTATGTGTAAAGAACCACTGCATGTCCTGGGAGATGCTGAATAATAAATGCAACAGCTCTACAAGCAAGTTCCTATGTAATTGCCATGGAACACCTGCAAAGGGGGGGGCGAGATGATCGGAAGAGGTGATGGAGGTTGGGGTAGAAGTGCTTGGGGCAGTTTTTTGTCACAGTAGATACACAGCCAGAGCGTGGACACAAGAAAGTGGACGCAGAGTTTAACTGGAGCTGGCACCGAGCTGTAAATGTAGTAGCTCATTGTCAGGTCACACTGCACTGCTAAACTGTGATTGGCACCCTACATCTACTCTGACCTGACCACCACCACAGGAGACCAAAAGTGCCAAACTAATGCCACCAAAGCAGTTGTGTTCACTGTCAGGACCCGTGACTTTGCAACACTAGATGATGTAAAATGGGAGCATTTACAGAATTCTGTCAAGTCGCAACCTCTCCGCTGTTCTGCACAATCCACGCAAGATACACTTGACCTGCCATTCAGCCCTATTCATTGTTTCTCATGGCTGCATTGTGCCCTGTTTGATGGTGTTATGGTAAGACCGGAGTGTGTTTTATTCCATGTTTTGGCTTCAGCACAATGGGGTACTATCTGCACTGCTCCACAGTAAGTCAGATAACTAGGTTCCCCACAGCTGGCAGTGTGTGTTTAGGGAGCCTCCTGTTTTGAAGCATATTAGCTCATCAGGTACAGGGAAGGGCCATCAGGAAAGCAGCGATAGACGGATCATGGTAGGTGCAGTTATAAATGGGAGAACCTCCATGTGGTACACCACAAAGTGTGACATCCAGACAGCCACATTCCAGCAATTATCAGGGAGAAAAAAACAAACAAGTGAGTTACCATTCGTCAATGGGCATATCAGTGCTGCTCTCCTCATCAGTACATACATTTTTCCAGATTGCAGCTTCTAATGTAAATGGAATACATTTCAAGCTGATTTTGCCTTTTATTCTAGCATAAAAAGAATGTTTTTACCTGCTTGTTTTATATCTGTATATAATGAGTTGCTTTGCAGTTTAGGAGCCAGAGAATGATTGCAGAATGGGTGATATTTTGGCTACCTACAGTATCTATTGTATTCCAAAGCACCAAAGGCATGTAATTAGGAACTAGATCAATAGAAGGCCATTGCCAGGTTACTACTGTATACACACTGTCAGAAATTCAATTATAGCTAATCAGTTGTTGAGCACTACCCGGGGATGAAAAAAGTGCAAAACATCAGCAGGGACTGAACAGCTGAATGCCGACATGATGTCTTGAACAAACATTACAGACTTGTAAACCAATTTTATTTTTATGACTGCATAGGTGGAGCACTACAGGCATGTTGCTGTCAGTCTAGGAGACATAAGGAACTGTTACTGTATTCAGTCCCAGTTCTCTTCTACCATGATGCGCCCTTTGTCCTCAGTGCAGAGATCATTGGTAGTGTGTGGTTTGTCCACTGCCCTTCCCCTCCATGGCTGCAGTTCCTCTCTGTGGTACTGAAGCCCCCCCCCCCCACAGGTGCACTTCTTTAATGTTATACCTCCACATTGTAAGTGGCTCTCGGCAGAAATGCTTGCTGTGCCCAAGATGGCCACTGTATCTTATTGCACATGTGACAACTTCACTGACCATCTTAGACACAGAGGACATTTATACCCTGAACTCCATAACGTGGGGACCTTCTCCACCATCACCTCCATGATCTCTTAATAGCTTCATGCAAATGTGTAGGCTCCAACCAGATCTTGTTTTTCCAAGCACAGGTGTGCACGCAGGGACACATAGCAATCACACTGGTTAAATTCGCAGTCAGGAGGATAGTGATTTTTTCCAAGCACAGGTATGCATGCAGGGACACACAATAATCACTCTGGTTAAATTCACAGTCAGGAGGACAGTGATCTTTATGTTTGCTTGCACGCACATGCAAGAAACATAGTGCGGTGATCCAAAATGCAGTGCCGTACAGTTGAAAGAGAGAGCACCGCTTCAGTGAGCAGTGCTCCCCCTCCCAACACACATGCATGCACGCATATTGAGTGCTCATGCACTCCTCCCCCCCATGCACACACTTTATAGCTGATGGGGTGCCCAATCCCCGTCGGCTCCAGCCCCTCCCAAAATTTCAAGGTGCCACGCAGGATCCCACCCCAGCTGGCAAAGCCTGTGTGGCCGATGGGGTGCCCAATCCCCTGTGGCTCCAGACCCCAAATAGCCTTTCCAGCTGTCACGCTGGGAGCCCACCCTGCGTGGCAAATGTCCCTGTCGTCTTAATAATAAAAAAAACTGTAAATAAAAACAGTCCCTCGCAGTCTCCCTGCCCCCAACCACACCCACCCACTGCGCACCCTGCCTTCCCACACCCCATACTTACCTCCAGAGTCCGGTGCGACGATCTTCGAGGGACCGGGAACACGTCTGCACTCCTCAAAGCTGACCGCGAACTGAAGGAATGCCGGTAAGCTGTATAATGTAATAAATAGGGTTTTTTTCAACTTTGCTGCATATCTCAGGCATTTTTTGGAACTTTGGCACCTAATTTTCAACATGGGGTTTTTGGGACCCTTTCTCATGAATTCTGTCACTGTCATGGCATTAATCAGGCCTGAAGGGTGATTTCATGGTCACTGAGTGAAATCACCTTTCAGGACCAATTAACAAAATGACAGTGCCAGTGTTCATAAGATGGGTCTCAAAAAACCTATGTTGCAAATTTGGTGAAAAAATTCTTAAAAATGACTGTTTTACGAGTGTGCGTTGCGCAGTTCCTATGCATGCTCGTAAGTTTGTGAATTTTTAATATTTGCACTCCAGATTTTCAACATTGCCATTTTACCACACCTCCTTATGAGCAGTATAGTTGTCATTTTTCACATCTCGATGAAAATGTGTTTCCGTGCATGTAGCGCACAATGGCGCAGTCGGTGTGTGAAATCAATGTATGGGACAGATTAAGAAAATCACAGTGACACTGTTCATGAGCAGAGGTCTTAAAATGGCTATACTGAAAATTTGGTGAAAAAATTCCTAAAAATGACTGATTCACAAGCTTGCGTTGCGCAGTTCCTATGCACGTTCATAAGTTCGCGAATTTTTAATATTTACACTCTGGATTTTCAACATTGCCATTTTACCACACCTCCTTATGAGTAGTACAGCTGTCATTTTTCACATCTTGATGAAAATGTGTTTCCACGCATGTAGCGCACAATGGCGCAGTTGGTGTGTGAAATCAATGTATGGGACACATTAAGAAAATCACAGTGACACTGTTCATGAGAAAAGGTCTTAAAATGGCTATACTGAAAATTTGGTGAAAAAATTCCTAAAAATGACTGATTCACGAGCGTGCATTGTGCAGTTCCTATGCACGTTCGTAAGTTCGTGAATTTTTAATATTTGCACTCCAGATTTTCAACATTGCCATTTTACCACACCTCCTTATGAACAGTACAGCTTTCATTTTTCACATCTCTATGAAAATGTGTTTCCATGCATGTAGCGCACAATGGCGCAGTCAGTGTGCACAATCAATGTTTGGGACAGATTAAGAAATCTCAGTGACACCAGTCATGAGCAGAGGTCTTAAAATGGTTATGTTGAAAATTTGGGGAAAAAAATTCCCAAAAATGACTGTTTTAGGAGTGCACATTGCGCAGTTCCTATGCACGCTTGCAAGTCTGCGCATTTTTAATATTTGCTCTCCAGGTTTTCAACATTGCCATTTTACCACACTTCCTTATGAGCAGTACGGCTGCCATTTTTCACATCTCACCCAAATTGTGTTTCCGCACATGTAGCACACAATGGTGCAGTCAGTGTGCGAAAGCAATGTTTGGGACAGATTAAGAAAATCACAGTGACACCGGTCATGAGCAGAGGTCTTAAAATGGCTATGTTGAAAATTTGGTGACAAAAGTCCATAAAAATGACTGTGTTACGAGTGAGCATTACGCAGTTTCCATGCACCCTTGTAAGTTCATAAATTTGTAATATTTTCAGTCCAGATTTTCACCAGTGGCATTTTTCCACACTTCCTTATGAACGGTACATCTGTCATTTTTCACAACATGGCCGAAATGTGTTTTCACACTTTCAGCACAGAAATGCATGGTCACTGTTGGAAATCATTGTTTGAGACAGATAAAGAAAATCACAGTGACACTGTTCATGATCAGAGGTCCCAAAATGCCTGTGTTGGCAATCTGCTCTAAAAAATCCCCAACTAATTACATTACAGGTGTGTGTTGCACAGTTTCTACGCACGCTCGTGACTTCACCAGTTTTTTTAATATTTTCACTGCAGATTTTCAACATTGCCATTTTTTACACCTCCCCATGAACAGTACAGCTGTCATTTTTTACATCCTGTTCGGAATGTGTTTTTGCACCTTTGGTGACAAATGCCGTAGTCGCTGTGCAAAAGCAGCTTTCAGCTAACAAACTGATATTGTCACTGTTCATGAGGTGGGGTCACAAAAAGCATGTTGAAAATTTGGAGTGAAAATACCAACGAATGCCTGAGGTATTAGGGTTTCCACCATAACACCCCACCCTGTAGAGAATGGCAGGCTTCAGGGCTGTGACTTGGGATTGTCGCCTGCAATGCTCATACCATTCCACCCCCACCCACACCCTGCAGCCACTGAGAGGCATCGAGGTGTGCCTTGGACTCTTCATCCCCAAAGTTCACCCCATTCTCCTATACCGCACCCATCTCACCATATTTCCTGATGGAATGGGGTGTGCGTAAGGGTCAAAGACCCCAAGGCACACTGTGACACTTGTCGGTGTCTGCAGGGTAGGGTGTGGTGAAATGGCATGACCGTTATGCCTGACGAACCAAAGGCACACCCAATGCCTGTCAGTCTCTGCAGGGTGGTGGTGGGGTTGGCTTCAGTTCAATACTACACTGACATTCCTATTATGCAGCTCTGTAACTCCTACACTATCAATGTCAATGCCAGCAAGCAAACATTCAGCATTGACAAATGCTTGTTTTCTTAAGAAAAGACAGGGCATTGGCCCACTGATTTAGTTCTGAAAACAACTGTGCCTTCTAAATTGCTCCTACCCTCCTCCACATAAGCCATCAAGCCATTACTTCTTTATTAACAGAAAACTAAATACTTCAAGTAAAGAATACAACAGAAAATCAGCACAAAAAAGTAGTATGTGTTCAAAGGGCACTCACAAACACAGTTCTGAAGCAATCTGACCACCACAATGCTCTTTTATATAATGTTTTTAGATTTTGACTCTAAGCTACAACCACAAGCTCTGCTCTCTTAAGTCTCTTTCCAACAAACTACACTTACAGAATGACCAAACTAGCTTCTCATTGGCTGTTCAGCAACATGTGACCTCATATACCATGGCACATTGCAAACTTCGCTTCTTACGTTAAACTTCGATGGCAAAGTTCCAGTTTCACAGATCTGAGACACTTCTATTAACTTTAACATGTTTAAACATTTTTGACTTCGAAATTTCGCGATTCCGTCAATAGTCTTCAAAATCGGACTTCACAGCATGGAAAACTTCACAGAAAAGTGGAAATTCATGAATTTTTACATGGAGAGAATTTTCTCAACTTTGCACACCTCTACTAGAGATGCAGTGAAATGTAATTTTACAGACAAAGTTGGTGTGAAGTCAGGAACTTTGCCCTACGTGCAGTGGGGCAAAGTTTCCTCACTTCATCCCAACATCACACTGTGAAGTTCTTTTTATTAAAAAAAGCTTTTCTTTACATGTAATCTACCCCTTCCCCTTGTGCAAATGATTCCCACCTCCCAGACCTTTACAACTCCTGTCCCTCCACCCTGCCGCACTCTAGCACCCACCTCCCTCCTCCTTCCACACAGTACTGCTGAAGTTTCCTTTAATAAGTAAGTAAACAGCCTGTGGCATAGTATAAGGAATATATGGGTAACAATACACAACAAGCCTGTGTTCCATCTAGGGGTAGAGATAACATCATATGGTCCTCAACAGCAAAGCTTGAGAGGTCTATGCTCTTATCCCAAACCTGAGATGTAAACATTGGGCATGCAGTGGATGGTGACCCATATTTTATTTTTTATAGTATATGCTGTTTGTATGAGACTGTAGTGTTGCATGTGCAATTTTAGAAGAGTGAGTAAATGGAAGTGAATGTGGGAGGCAGGAAGTAGCAGCAGTCAGCGTGAGAGAGAAAGTCAGGTGCGCTGATTATAGAATGTGCACAACTTTTCAACTGTGCACAACAAGCTTTCTCAACTGGCTGAATTCCACACTCAGTAAGCCCTAACCATTTCTTATATTTTAATAATCCATTCCCCAGTATAAGTCAAATAATGGTAATCACCCACCTCCTGCAGGCATGTAAATAGTACACAAAATTCATGACTATATTCCCTACCCCCAACCCACGTTCTAGTACCCAACCTCTTTCCTCCCCTCCGAACCATGAAAGTATAAGGATATATTGTTGCATTTGAACTCTAGGATCATGGTCCCTAACTAGAAAAGCAGACTTTGCCAGGATGGTGGATATTCTGGATGAAAGGGTGAAAAGAATGAAGGAGGTGTAGGGACTGGACAAATTAAGGAGGTGTCAGGATTGGAAACAAAATAGGCAGTAATAAAGAAAGTGGTGTTGGGGGCCACAAGGGAGTGTGTCAGATATGTTAGGAATGGCATGAGACATAGAACACCCATATGGTTCAGTGAATAAGTTAAGGCAGCATTTTGGAAAACAAAAAGACTTTCAGTAGGTACAAGGGGAACCAGTATGTGGCAAAAAGGGAGAATTACAAGGGTGAACCTGAAGCTGCAAAAGAGATGCTTAGGGAATCAAAGGCTGCAGCAGAATTGCGAATTGTAGAATGTGTTAAGGATAATAATAAAGCATTTTTAGAAACACAGGATAAAAAGAAAAATGAGAAAGAACATCACAAAGATGAGAAGGACAGGGTAAAGAGGATGATGTGGGCAAGGCAGACATCCTCAATTATTTGTTTACTTTGTCGTTCACAGTAGCAGGATAAATGGGTTTGTGAAGGTCAGGTTGTGTCAAATGAATCTAATAGGTTTTCTTAGTTCAGTGACACAGCACCGTTTGAATGCAGCACAAATGTATATAACTGTGCTTTTCCTGTTATTAATGATTGTAAATACAATGCTGGCATACCGTTTCTAATTATAAGCATCACTGAATTTATTATATTCTGCACTTTGTAACAGGCACTAGATAATTTACTATATAGAGACGTACAATTCAAGTAAGAGAGTGTTTTCATTATTTATATTCATTATTTATTTTAAAAATCGTGTAGGATTTTGGTTCATAGCAGAATGTAATATTAATATTTTTGTAATTTCTTGGAGGGACAACTATACCCTGAAGAAGTCCAGTAGGGCAAAACATTGGGTTTGGATTTGGTGGCATTCAAAATGGATTAATGGAAATAATTATTTTTTAGAAACTGATTTATGTGGCTGATTCATTCCTCCTTGGATGATATACTTTACCTTGATGGTAGTATAAGGCCTTTGATTCTGTTCCACACAAGAGGCTTGTAAAGAAGGTGGAAGATCTGTCTGTAGGGGTAAAACTAACCAGATGACTAAGGAATTGTTTAGAGGGAAGAACTGAGAGGCTGGTCCTAATTCATAAATGAAATGCCCATTGGTAAAAGAGGTTACTAGCTTGGTCCCAGAGGGGCCTATGATGGGCTTCACTCTCTTCAAGATGTACATCATTGACATGGAAAGAGGTTTTCAGGGTGGCGTGTATAGGGAAAATCCTGATTGATGATGCAAGAGAAGCTAGTGAAAATTCAAATAATGCAGTAACTTTTAGAGACAAGTTTTCTATAATTTTCAAGCAGGCAGATAAAATAGGAATTGGGTGGTAGCAGTTTGGGTCAGAGACTGCTGCCTTTAAAGATAATGAAAAGTGATGCTGTTTTCCAAACCTGTGGTAGTGCCCTCTGAGTAATAGAGAAATTATACAAGTATTTGAGGTAGTTAGAGATGACATGGGCAGTCAGTTTAAGGATTCACTACTCATAAAGTTACTAAAGTTATGAAAAACATTCTAATCTCATTTGAAAGTAAGGAAGTGATTCCAACTGTATTCTTCAACCTCACAAAAGTATTTAACACTGTTGACCATAATATTCTGAACAACAGACTAACTATAGTTGGCCTAAATTTCAAAGCACTTCAGTGGTGGACAAGCTAAGTCTCAGGAAGGTCCCGATGTGTCAGCAATTCTTAATTCATATTTAATTCTCAACCATTAACACAGGTATCCCACAAGGCTTAGTGTTAGGACCTATTCTTTTATTGCTCTTCATCAAAGCACATCCCAATTCTGTTCTTAATTCCCCAGTTCTGCTGTATGCTGAGGATACTATTCTCTACTCATCTTCCAAATCTGTCACAGCTTCTATCTCCCACCTTTAATCAGGTTACCAAAGGACTGAGTGTGCCCTGCTGGATTTATGATTGTTACTCATAGATACATAGATACATAGACAGTGTCGGCAGATAAGGGCCTATGGCCCACCCAGTCTGCCCATTTGAGCTTGTAAGTTCAGTTTGTGTTTTCCTAGAAGTCTGTTGCCCCTTACCCCTGACCTCCAGAATTCCTTTATGTCTATCCCATGCATTCTTAAATCCCGTGATTGTTTTAGGTCCCACCACTTCCTCTGGCAGGGTGTCCCACTTGTTCACCACCCATTCTGTGAAGAAATTCTTCCTCAAGTTTCCTCTGAATCATCCTTCCTCCAACTTCATCCCATGCCCTCTAGTCCTGGAACATCTTTTTTGCTTAAAAATAGTGTATTCCTGCACCCTGTTCCTCCCTGTAAGATACTTGTATGTCTCTATCATATCCCCTCTCTCCCTCCTCTCCTCCAGGGAGTACATGTTCAGTTCCTTCAACCTATCCTCATAGGACTTGTGATGTAATCCATGCACCATCTTTGTTGCCCTCCTCTGAACCTTCTCTACCCTGTCTATGTCGTTCTGTAGGTAAGGTCTCCAGAACTGTACACTGTACTCCAGGTGGGGCCTCACTAGTGTCTTGTATAGTGGAATTATGACCTCCCTTTTCCTGCTGGTGATGCCCCTGCCTATGCATCCCAGTATCCTATTTGCTTTACCTGCTGCCTTGTCACACTGTTTCCCTACCTTGAGGTCATCAGAGATGATAACCCCAAGATCCCTTTCCTGCTTGGTGCATGCTATATCCTCATCCCCAACTGATATATTGTGCCAGGGTTTTTGTGCCCATATGCATTATCTTGCACGTCTTTGAATTGAATTTCAACTGCCAAATCCTGACCATTCTTCAAGTTTTGCAGGTCCCTTCTCATTCTGTCTACACCCTCTGGTGTGTCTACTCTGTTACAGAGCTTTGTGTCATCAGCGAACAGTGAAATTCTGCCTTCTAGGTCCTGCGCAATGTCACTGATGAAGATGTTGAATAGGACCGGACCCAGCACTGATTCCTGTGGTACCCCACTGGTCACTCTTCCCTCTGTGGAGTGACAGCCATTTACCACCACCCTCTGTGTCCTGCCGCCCAGCCAGTTACCTACCCACCACACTACTGTCCTGCCCACCCATATTCCCAGTTTGTGAAATAGTCTTCTATGTGGCACAGTGTCAAAGGCCTTGCTGAAGTCCAGATAGGCCATGTCCACTGTCCTCCCCGATCCACCTCCCTAGTTACCCAGTCAAAAAATTCAATGAGGTTGGTCTGACATGACCTCCCCCTGGTGAAACCATGCTGCCTCGGGTCCTGTAGTCCATTGGCAACCAGATGTTCCACCAATCTCTCCTTCAGTAGTGCTTCCATGATCTTCCCCACTACCGAGGTGAGGCTGACTGGTCTGTAGTTCCCTGCTTCCTCTTTGTTCCCACTTTTGTATAAGGGGACTACACCTGTTGTCCTCCAGTCTTTGGGTACCTCCCCTGTTTCTAGTGCTCAACTAAACAAGATAGCCAGAGGTTCAGCCACCACCTCTCTTAGTTCTTTAAGGACCCTGGTGTGCACCCCATCTGGCTCCATTGCTTTATCAACTCTTATTACTTCCAGTTCCTTCAGGACCCTTTCTCGTGTAAAGGGAATTATGTCCATTTCTGCACCATTCCAACCCCTTGTACTCCCTTCAGACCTACTACCCTCCTCTTCCTCAGTAAAGACTGAGCAGAAATACCTGTTCAATATGTCAGCTTTACTGTTGTCATCCTCCATGTGGCCCCCATCCTCCACCTTCAGTCTCACTATCCCTCCCTTTGCCTTTCTTTTTTCACTTATGTATCTGTAAAAGGTTTTGTCCCCTCTACACACTGATTTTGCAATGTATTCTGCCGTCTGAGCTTTGGCTTCCCTTACTGACCTCCCTGCCTCCTTTGCTTCTCCTGGTACTTCTCCCTATCCCCTTCTGCCTGTGTCTTTTTGTATTGCCTGAATGCAATCTTTTTGGCTTTCACTTTCTTTGCTACCTCTTTGGAAAACCATAATTGTCTCCTCTTCCTTTTTCTCTTGCTAACCTGCTTAATGCATAATTCTGTTGCTCTTGTAATCCCCATTTTAAATACTGCCCACTGTTCCTCAACCCTGATTCCTGCCCCATTCCCCTTAATGCCTCTTTCAAGTATCTCCCCATTTTCCTAAAGTCTGCCCCCCTAAAATCCAGGATACGTGTTTTTGTGTGGTTTGGTTCTGCTCTTTCTGTGATTTCAGACCACAATAACTGGTGGTCACTGTTTCCCAGGTGCCCCCCCATTGTTACCCCCATCACATTGTCCTTGTTCATGAGCACAAGGTCCAGTATTGCCTTCTGCCGAGTTGGTTCCATGGCCAGTTGCTTGAGGAAGGCACCCTGAAGGGAGTCCAGGATAAATCTGCTCCTAGATGATGCTGCTGCTGGGATGTTCCAGTCCACGTCTGGAATATTGAAGTCTCCAACCAGTACCACCTCCCCCTTGTCTGCCATCCTTTGGATGGCTAGTATCAGCTCCCTATCTGTTTCTTCCTCCTGGGCTGGTGGTCTATAGACCACACCCATGCGGATGGCTGGCCTCATTTTCCTTTCCAGCTTAACCCACAGTATCTCTCCCCAATTTTTTTCCTCCTGGATCTCTGTGGCCCTTATGTCATTTTTCACATACAGTGCCACTCCTCCTCTCTTCCTACCTGCCCTGTCTCTTCTGAATATGTTGTAGCCAGGTATGGCCATCTCCCAGTCATGGTTATCATTACACCAGGTTTCAGTGATGGTCACAATGTCCAGGTCTGACTGCACCATGACAGCCTCCAGATCTTCCATCTTGTTGCTAAGGCTCCTGGCATTTGCACACATGGCTTTCCATGATTTGACCTCCCTAGACTGTTTTGCTGTTCTACTCCAACCCCTTCCTTGGTTGTCCTTTATCCCTGGTTCTCCTTGCTCTCTGCCCTTCTGCTGAATTTTGCCCCTTTTCCGCCCATCCACCTCTTGGGCGCTAAGCTTCATCTTTTGCACACTGCTTTGTAGAGATAGCCACTCCTTTGGTTCACTGGTTCCACTGCTAGCTGTGGGGGTGAGCAAGTAGGTACCCTCCTTGTTGGCCTGCCACCTCCCTTTGCTAGTTTAATGGTTAAAACATCATGGGGGCTAGTCTCTAAAAGTAAACATTGTGACACTGGCTCTCCCACTAATCCCTCATCTGTCAACAATGAATGATGTTCAGCTTGATTGTGTCCCATGTTCTGAATACCTAGTAATCAATGCAGCTAGCACATTTACATTTCAGCACTATATTAACTCCCTTTCCTGAAACCTAAATAGGAGCTGCACTTTTTATAGCTGCAGCAGGTGGCACCTGCAGATGTTTTGCATGTAAAAAAGGAGTGATGTCATGCTTTCTGTCTTTGGAAATGACTGAAGGTGTAAATAGTCTCCTCTGCCTTACCCTCCTACAAGAAATGTGTTCCACCCTCAAATAAATACGCTTCCATGTTAGTCAATGGTTGCAGGGTACTATTTTATTTCTTAAATGAGCAGTAAAATAACTGGAACCTGAGTAGTGGGAGGCAGCATTAGCTTTTTGGGGGGAGTAAGATCCACCCCCACCTCCACCTGAGAAGCTCCTAAAGATCCACCCCACCTTTTTTCATTCATGTGGGAGGGGCATGAGGTGGATCTATCATGTTGGAACAGCTGACTTTCAGAGCTGCCTGAGGAAGTAATTAAGGAGTGCCTGAAACTGTATCTAGGCATATCCCCCCAAAAACACACACCCACATATAAACTCCTAAATATCCACCCCCACCTTTTTTTATTCATGTGTGAGGGGCATGAGGTGGATCTATCACATTGGACCAAGACACACTAGTTTGGTACCTGGACCAAGCGACAGAACAAGTCTGTGGAGTGATTGAGTTGTGGAGCCCCTGCATTTTATTAAGGACTAGAAGAACAGAAGATACTTAATGCCTTCAGATGGACTTAAAACCCTTGAAACAAATGATTATCAGAGCCACCTGAGGCCTCAGAAGGAAAGAGTAATTAAGTAGTGCCTGAAACTACAGCTCTCAAGGAAAACAATAGACACAGCGTTCTGATTCAATTTGAAAGAGCCACAGGTTTTATTAAACATTTATATACTAAAAACATAAAGTTCAGAATTGGGATTAACAATATTAGTTTACCATATTCAATGTACGTACATATACATCTATATATATATATATATATATATATATATATAGTTTGTCTTTTTAGCAGTTTCAAGACTTTGAAAGCATTGGTGTTAGTAATGCATTTTGAAATACATTTTTTAATTGTCTTTACAGTTATACATGCAGTTTCATGTGAGGGCACATTTTTTTGGTGGGGTTTCAAATTATTTTAATTATGGGCACAGTACATGGTAAACACAGGCCTCTGATGATAAAGTGCATTTTTTTTTTAAGTTTGAGAAGTATATATTATATATAAGTGTAGCAGTGTTGTAAATGAGACTGGGAAATGAATAATGGTTAAGTGCCTAGAATGTTTTTTTTAAATATAATTGAGTTTATATGTGTCGAGTAGGTAGGGGATAGTGTTTTGAATGTGGCAGTAGGACAGATTTGTTAAGATAAATATATGCTGTCTTGCAAATAAGAAAACATTTTAAGGGATACATTTTGCAAAACAGTGATATATATCATAGGGTTTTCTTTCATGTATTGTTGGACGAAATAGATATGGCTCATTTCGTATAATCAGCAAATGGAGAGAAGAAAACATTGAACAAGAAAACAATTTGTGATTTTAAAAATTATTCTGATCAGAGCTGACATTAAAAACAATCTCAACTGTTTTTTTATATTTTATTTTATCAAGGACACTAGAAACAGGATGTTAACACATCAGTGAGCACTGATGCCACTTGTCTGTGTTAGGAAAGTTGTGGATGGAGTTGCCATGCACATGTTAAAATATACCAACTGCAATTAACAACTACTTGTAGAAGCAAATGGCTGGGTATTTTTTTTCCTACTTTCTTTTCACTAATATTATAAACTGAGCCAGGAAAAAGGTAAGACTGAACAGATCAGAGCAGACATTAAAAAATGTGATGTTCCTAAGGTCTGTTGCATGCCCTATGCTTTCATTTTCTGATGTCCATCAAGTCTAAAAAATGTATTTTTGGTATAAAATGTGTCTTCCTGATTTCTTAAGTAGTTCTATGGGTTTGAACACATTTCAGCTGGTGCTAAAAATTTAAAAATGAAGTGCATTCCTCCTGCCTGTCAGATAATAGGAACACTGATAAAAGTGTGATCTGTTTTGCCTTTTATTAAACTCTGATTTAAATTATTTTAATCATGGGTGCAGTACTTGGTAAACATAGACCTTTGATGATAAAGTGTATTTTTTTTCTTTTAAGTTTGAGAAGTATGCATTTTATGTAAATGTAGCAGTGTTGTAAATGGGACTGGAGAATGAATAATGGTTAAGTGCCTAGAATTTTTTTTAATATAATTGAGTTTATATGTGGCAAGTAGGTATGGGATAGTGTTTTGAATGTGGCAATAGGACAGATTTGTTAGGATAAATACATGCTGTCTTGCAAATAAGAAAAATTGTAAGGGATACATTTTGCAAAAAGTGATATATATCATAGGGTTTTCTTTCATGTATTGTCAGAAGAAATAGCTATGGCTCATTTTGTACTATCAGTAAACGGAAAGAAGAAAACATTGAACAAGAAAACCATTGATTTGAAAAGCTATTCTGATCAGAGCTGACATTAAACAAAATCTCAACTGTATTTTTTATTTTATTTTATCAGGGACACTAGAAACAGGATGTTAACACATCAGTGAGCACTGATGCCATTTGTCTGTGTTAGGGAGGCCATGAGTGGAGTTGCCTTGCATGTGTTAAAATATACCAGCTGCAATTAACAACTACTTGTAGAAGCAAAAGGCTGTTTTCTTTTTCCTACTTTCCTTTCACTGGTACTATAAACTGAGCCAGGAAAAAAGTAAGACTGAACAGATCAGAGCTGACATTAAAAAATGTGATGTTCCTAAGGTCTGTTGCATGCCCTATGCTTTCATTTTCAGATGTTCATCAAGTCTAAAAAATGTATTTTTGGTATAAAATGTGTCTTCCTGATTTCTTAAGTAGTTCTGTGGGTTTGAACACATTTCAACTGGTACTAAAAATTTAAAAATGAAGTGCATTCCTCCCGCCTGTCAGATAATAGGAACACTGATAAAAGGGTGATCTGTTTTGCCTTTTATTAAACTCTGATTTAAATTATTTTAATCATGAGTACAGTACTTGGAAAACATAAGCCTTTGATGATAAAGTGTATTTTTTATTTTAAGTTTGAGAAGTATGTATTTTATGTAAATGTAGCAGTTTTGTAAATGGGACAAGAGAATGAATAATGGTTAAGTGCCTAGAATTTTTTTTAATATAATTGAGTTTATATGTGGCAGGTAGGTATCGGATAGTGTTTTGAATGTGGCAGTAGGACAGATTTGTTAGGATAATACATGCTGTCTTGCAAATAAGAAACATTGTAAGGGATACATTTTGCAAAACAGTGATATATATCATAGGGTTTTCTTTCATGTATTGTCAGAAGAAATAGCTATGGCTCATTTTGTACTATTAATAAACAGAGAGAAGAAAACATAGAACAAGAAAACAATTGATTTGAAAAGCTATTCTGATCAGAGCTGACATTAAACAAAATCTCAACTGTATTTTTTATTTTATTTTATCAGGGACACTAGAAACAGCATGTTAACATATCAGTGAGCACTGATGCCATTTGTCTGTGTTAGGAAGGCTATGAGTGGAGTTGCCTTGCACTTGTTAAAATATACCAGCTGCAATTAACAACTACTTGTAGAAGCAAAAGGCTGTTTTTCCCCTACTTTCCTTTCACTGATATTATAAACTGAGCCAGGAAAAAAGTAAGACTAAACAGATCAGAGCTGACATTAAAAAATGTGATGTTCCTAAGGTCTGTTGCATGCACTATGCTTTCATTTTTGTGGGAGGGGCATGAGGTGGATCTATCATGTTGTAACAACTGATTATCAGAGCTGCCTGAGGAAGTAATTAAGGAGTGTCTGAAACTGCATCTAGGCATACCCTCCCCAAACACACACACACATAAGCTCCTAAAGATCAATCCCACCTTTTTTTATTCATGTGGGAGTGGCATGAGGTGGCTCTATCATGTTGGAACAACTGACTATACAGCTGCCTAGGGAAATAATTAAGGAGTGCCTGAAACTGCATCTAGGCTTATCCCCTCTTCCCCAAACATGCACACACACAGACATCATGATTTTTTTTTAACTCTACGCATGTCAATATTTGGCTCTTACAGTATGGGCAAGTTGGGCATAAAAATAAAATAGAAAAAAAAGGATCACACAGGTGCCTTTTCCTTTGTCTTATATATGCAGACAGAAGGTCACAAATCCTGTATGACAAGTTTGTTATAAGGATGTTTTACATGTAAAACAGAAATTGTATTAATGTCATGTCTGTAGCATCATTTGTAGCCAGTAAACTATTATATAGGTACTGTAAATGACAGGTTCTAATTCAGAAATCCAGTCTTGATAAATTTGTTTTTAGCAGTTCTGTAAGATTTATATCTCTCTGATGTAAGAGTGCATAGCATAGAAATGAAAGAGTTTCTGTAACTTGATTGTTGTTTGCATGAGAAGTGGGCATAAGAGTGGCATGCAAGATTGAAGTCTAAATTGTTTCTTGGCCATTCTGGGATCTAAAGTTTAACACTGTTGTGTAAAGAGAATAAAGTATTGCATTTTTTTTTGCATTTGAATATGTTTAGTGCTTTGAAGTTAAAATATATATATATAGTGTCATTGGCACCAGAAAAGGAAGGAGATACTACTAAAATAAATGCTATTCTGGTATTATATTTATTTATGTGTGAGATTTTAAGTGTAGTTTTGCCTAGGTCACATACATATAAGCTATAAATAAGGATGGATGTATTAGTCAAAGCTTGTAGTAGCAAAATAAAGCAAGAAAAATAATATATTGTGTTTTTTTCTTTCAATTGTTTAACCAGGAGTGGCACACTAAGCTGAAAGCTTGTTTACAGGGGCAGCCTGAGAGCACATGGAAGTTAAGTGACTTGCTCAGGCCACCCAGTATGCAAGTGGGGGCTGTGGGATTCAAACCCATATCTCCAGATTTGTAGTTAAGAGCCTTAAACCACTGTGCTATACTGCCTCCCCAGTTTTGGCAGTCATCTGTTTTATGGTTCATGATGTTGGTGTATTAAGCATACCAACATACTAATATATGAAAATGCCAGCAGAATTGGCCTAGCAGGCTTTCGTGTCTGCTTATTTGGTCAGTCCCAACCCTGGGAGCTGACATTGCTGCCCCCCACCCTCTCAGGCTTCTCCCTTCCCAGTCCAGGCTATTCCCGCTTCATTGGACTTTGCCTCCACAACCCTTCCCCTGTACCTGTCCCACCCCCTCTTTAACCCCTCCACAGTCTCTGCCTCCACCAGCCCCAAGGGCACTGCATTCCATGGTTCTACCACCCTCACAGTGAAGTAGCACCTCCTTCTTTCTCTCCTGAGTCTCCCCCCCTCCAGCTTTCATCTATGCCCTCTAGTTGCTCCCCCTCCTTCCTTCAGAGCACCGTGACTGCACCTCCCCTATTTACACCCTTCATTTACTTAAGACCTCTATCATGTCCCCTCTGTCCCTTCTCTCTTCCAATGTGTACATATTTAGCTCTTCGAGCCTCTCCCTATAGGTCCTTTCCCCCAAGCCCCAGATCATTTTGGTTGCCTTCCTCTGGACCCTCTCCAGGAGTTCAATGTCCCTCTTTAAGTGTGGCCTTCAAAACTGCATGCAGTACTCGAGGTGCTGCCTCACCAAGCAGTTTTATAGAGGGAGTATCACTTCCTTCCTTCTGGAGTGATCTCCCTAGTGATGCATCCCAGCATCATGTTGGCCATGGCTGCTGCACTCCTATAAGTCTCCGAGTTGTTCATCTTGACATCCACCACCACCCCCAGGTCCCTCTCAGCCATACAGCCATAGCAGCAGTACATTGCATAGCAGATATAAAATATCAATAAGCAGGTCATGCAACAGATGTGCTGAACAGTTACTGAAGCAAGAAATGTACAGCTGTCATTTTTTACATCCTGTTCAAAATATGTTTTTGCACCTGTGGTGCCAAATGGCACAGTAGCTGTGCAAAATCTCCTTTCAGCTAATGAACTGGTAGTGTCACTGTTCATGCAGTGGGGTCACAAAAAGCCCATGTTGAAAACTTGGAGTGAAAATATCAAGAAACACCCAGGGCATTAGGGTTTCTGACCATAAAACCCTGCACTGTAGGGACTGACAGGCAACAGGAGTGTGACTTGGGATTGTCAACAGTAATGCTCATGCCATTCCACCCCCATCCCCACCCTGCAGCCAGTGAAAAGTATTGAGGTGTGCCTTTGACTCTTCAGCCCCAAAGTTCACTCCATTCTCTTATGCTGTACCCAGTTCAGCGTATTTCCTTATGGAATGGAGTGAGTGTAAAGTTTGAAAACCCCAAGGCACACCTCAATTCTTGTCTGTGTCTGCAGGGTAGTGTGAGGGGAAATGGTGTGAGCGTTATGGGAAATGGCCCAAAGGCACACCCCAATGCCTGTCCATGTCTGGGGGGTGGGGGTGGGGTTGTTGTCACTGCAATACTTCACTGCCATTCCTATTCTGCCTGTCTGTCTCTATCTCTCCCTCTCTCTCTCTATCTATATATATATATATATATATATATATATATATATATATATATATATATATATATATATATATATATATATATATATATACGTATACGTCTATGTAATTATATATCTTTCTATTAATTGCATGTATCGCTATTTTTACCTATTTCTAAAACAAACCTGCGTATTCCATTTTCCTGCACTCTGAGCACATACTTATGAAACTGTGCATATTTGTACTCCACTTAGAAACACAGAAACATAGAAGTTGATGGCAGATAAGGACCACAAGGTCCATCCAGTCTGCCCATTTCTTTTTCTGCCTTATAAATGTGCCATCGGCCTTTGCTCTGTCAATGGCCTAACTATTCATACTCATCTATATTGCTCCCTTATGCCTATCCCATGCCTGTTTGAAGCCCTGCACTGTATTCATATCCATCACTTCCTGAGGTAGGTCATTCCATGCATCCACCACCCTTTCTGTGAAAAAGAACTTCCTCACATTATCCCTTAATTGGCCTCCCTCTAATCTCATGCTGTGTCCTCTTGTCCTGCTATTTTTCTTATATTGAAACATATTAGACTCTTTCACCTTGTTAATGCCCTTAAGTTATTTGAATGTTTCAATCATATCACCTCTCTCCCTTCTTTGCTCTAGGGTATACATATTGAGCTCCGTTAATCTGTCCTCATATGTTTTCTGATGCAGTCCCTGCACCATTTTGGTTGCCCTTCTCTGGACTGCCTCAATTTGGTTAATGTTCTTGTGAAGGTGGGGCCTCCAGTACTGCACGCAGTACTCCAGATGGGGCCTAACCAGTGTCTTGTAAAGAGGAATTATTTCTTCCCTCTTCTGACTTGTGATACCCTTACACTTCTGCATAGACCTCATACTTTCCTAATATTCCAATTATCACAAGCATAACTACCTTGCCCTTATTAAAAGCACCCCCCTCTGAAAGTTAATATCACATTTTCTCTAACAGTCCATCATCATTACACCTGACTTCCTGACATCAACACGTTGCTTAAATATAACTTACATCATCACCTCATGGACAAAAACCCTGTTTTTCTAAAAAAAAAAAATCTGTATAAATAATCCCAAGGCTGAACATATGCCAGCCATTACTTTTTCATGTACTGCCACCTTCTGTACCATCATGGGGATTTGCATATGTTTCCATTGATGCTTTGCATTATTGGGATATGCACAATTGTGTTTTCTTTAAAATTTGGCTGTCTGGTCAATATCATCCAGGAAAACACATACATCAGTGGCAGTTGCTCTGGGGTTCTTTTGTAAGCTTCCTATTCCTTCCATTAAAATGTACACCTCCATATATTTTCCTAATAATGTGTATGCCTTCCTTAGAACAGAAACAAAAACAAATCTTGTAACTTACAAATTATTGTGTTATTTCTCCATACCTCCTTAACACTTCTACGCAACTTCATTAACTTCATTATGCAGCCGTGGTGGATCTGACCAGATTTTGTTTTTCTTACAGGCACAAGACCTTGTGTAGCCCACAAACTGATGTACAACTTGTGTCTGCTCTCTCTTTCCAGACTTGGTTGACTATAATGATGCCATATATCAAACCAAATCTGAAACCTTACTCTGTACACGATCATCTGTATAACAATACCCTTCACTTCATCACTGGATCCTCCTTTCCCACTCATTACTGCACTCTTTACAACCTTGTGGGCTGGTCACATCATTAGCATTCAGAACACTCCCTCACTTGTGTATCTCTAGCTACAAGGTTGTTGTAGGCAAAGCTCCTTTCTCCGCTCATTACTTTTAAACCCACTCAATACCAGTAATATTCTGCTAGTTTGAAGAAGCTTAATGTATCTAAATTCCTCTCTACAGTGGGTGCTTCCCATTCTGATTTACAATAGCCCATCTATGGTCCTCACATCAAAGATCTGTGAAGCTGTGAACATTGGTTACTGTGTTCAAATTTAGGCATTTCATCCATGCAACATATGGGCGTAAAGTTATCACTTAGAGTTAACAAGGACGTAGTCTATTTTCTTTTTTATGTTATTTTTTGTTCTGTGTGCTTTCTATTTATGCTTCATTTAAAAGGCAAAGAGAGTGAAAGGGATACTGAAAGTCCTGATCTGAGACACATGTAGCACAAAGCAGTTGCACTTAAGGGCAAGAACAAATAATTGAGATGAGACAGTGACTCCTCAAAAGTAACCAAATTTATTGTGAAAGTTCACTGACAAGTACAAAAAACAGTGCTATAAAAGTTAAATATCCAGTTGCGGACCCAGTATTTCCCAGACCAGGTGGCCCAGCACTTGGCATACTGAAAGCATCATTGGGCAGGCTCCTGGAAATCGCACACCCTTTTTATATGCCACTGCCTCACTACAAGAAACACATGATCACCCCAAAGTGCTTCAGGCATAAAGCTGTATGGTTAATCAATTACTCTTTCTCAGTCAAGTGAAGGAAAAAAAACAGGAGCTCATGGAGGTGCAGTCGAATCAGTGAAAATACCAAATATGCAAAACACAGCAAAATCAACAAGCATTTGTCAATGCAGAATGTTTGCTTGCTGGCATTGGCATTGGTGGGATGTGCCTTTGGGTCGTCAGGCATAACGTCCATGCCATTTCACCACAGCCTACCCTGCAGACACCGACAAGTGTTACGGTGTGCCTTGGGGTCTTTGGCCCTTATGCTCACCCCATTCCATCAGGAAATATGGTGAGATTGGTGCAGTATAGCAGAATGGGGTGAACTTTGGGGCCAAAGAGTCCAAGGCACACCTCAATGCCTCTCACTGGCTGCAGGGTGTGAGTGGGGGTGGAATGGTATGAGCATTATAGGTGACAATCCCAAGTCACACCCATGATGCCTGTCAGTCTCTACAGGGTGGGGTGTTATGATCGGAAGCCCTAATGCCTCAGGTGTTTGTTGGTATTTTCACTCCAAATTTTCAACATGTGCTTTTTGTGACCCCAACCTTATGAACAGTGGTAATATCAGTTTGTTAGCCGAAAGCTGATTTTGCACAGTGACTATGACATTTGGCACCACAGATGCGAAAACACATTTCGAACAGGATGTAAAATATGACAGCTGTACTGTTCATGGGGAGGTGTAAAAAATGGCAATGTTGAAAATCTGCAGTGAAAATAGTAAAAAAACTGGTGAAGTCTCGAGTGTGTATAGAAGCCGTGCAATGCACACACTCAGAGGCATTTTGGGACCACCACTCATGAACAGTGTCACTGTCATTTTCTTAATCTGTTCTGAACAGTGATTTCCCACAGCAATCATGCATTTCTGCGCAGAAAGTGTGAAAACATATTTCGGCCATGTTGTGAAAAATTACAGCTGTACTGTTCATAAGGAAGTGTGGAAAAATGCCACTGGTGAAAATCTTGATGGAAAATATTACAAATTCATGAACTTCTGAAGTTACATGGAAACAGCTCAGGTACTCACTCGTAACACAGTCATTTTATGGACTTTTGTCACCAAATTTTCAACATAGCCATTTTAAGACCTCTGCTCAAGAACAGTGTCACTGTGATTTTCTTAATCTGTCCCAAATATTGATTTCGCACACTGACTGCACCATTGTGCGTTACATGCATGGAAACACATTTTGAGTGTGATGTGAAGAATGACAGCTATACTGCTCATAAGGAGGTGTGGTAAAATGGCAATGTTGAAAATCTGGAGTGCAAATGTTAAACATTAGCAAACTTATGAGCGTGCATAGGAACTGCGCAATGCACACTCATAAAAAATCCATTTTGGGGAAATTTTTCACCAAATTTTCAACATAGCCATTTTAAGACCTCTACTCATGAACAGTGTCACTGTGATTTTCTTAATGTATCCCAAACATTGATTTCACACACCAACAGCAACATTGTGCGCTACATGCGCGGAAACACATTTTGGGCGAGATGTGAAGAATGACAGCTGTACTGTTCATAAGGAGGTGTGATAAAATGGCAATGTTGAAAATCTGGATAAAAATATTAAACATTTGTGAACTTCACAGTCTTGGCGTAGGAAATCCAATGCACACTTGTAAAACAGTCATTTTGGAGAATTTTCCCTAAATTTTCAAAATAGGGTTTTTCTGGCCTACCTCATGAACTGTGACACTGTCATTTTGTAGATTGTCCTGGAAAGGTGGTTTCATGCAGTGACTGCGAAATCACCTTTCAGGACTGAATAACAAAATGACAGTGCAAGAATTATGAGGTGGGTCCCAAGAACCCCATGTTGAAAATTTGGTGTAAAAATTCCCAAAAATGTCTGAGATATGCATCAAAGTTGAAAAAAACCCTATTTATTCCATTATACAGCCTACCGGCATTTCCTCAGTTCATGATCGGCTTTGAAGAGTGCAGACGTGTTCCTGGTCCACCGAAGATTGTCATGCCGAGCTCCAGAGGTAAATATGGGGAGGGGGGTGTGGGGAGGCAGAGTGGGAAGAAGGTGGGTGCGGGTGGGGAGGAGGTCAAGACAGTCAATGCGGGAACATTTTTTCTTTGTAGGGTTTTCTTTTCTTTTAGGAAGACAACGTGGGATGTTTGCCACACTGGGGTGGGCTCCTAGCATGGCAGCAGAAAGTTTTTTTTGGGGGGAGCAGAGCCGATGGGGGATTGGGCACCCCCGTTGGCCATAGAGAGGTTTGCCATGTTGGGGTGGGCTCCCAGCATGGCACCTGGAAGTGTGTTGGGGGTCCAGCAGATGGACATTTGCCACATTGGGGTGGGCTCCTAGTGTGACACCTGGAAGGCTGTTGGGGGGAGTGCTGCACAGCCGATGGTGGATTGGGCACCCCCATCAGACATACTGTGTGGGGTTGTGTGTGTGCATGCTGGGGTGGGCTCCCAGCGTGTCACTTCTTTGGGGGGGGAGAGGAGCTGTCTATGATGGCTCTTTCAGTGCAGTGCCAATGTGTAGGCACTTTGCATACTGCTGATGCAGTATGCAAATTGCCTACATGCTGCAGTGCCTTTCTTTGAACTGTACACCACTGCATTTGCAAAAGCTGTCATAGACAGCTCCTACATGCATTGGCATGGTGGGGCCATGCCTGCAAAAGGCAGCGGGGCATTGGAAGTAGGGAGGCACACCTACAAATTCTCGTATGGTGGCACTATGTTTCTTGCAAATGCATGCAAGCAAACATAAAAACAGGTATCCCCAGCAAATACATAAAGTGAAAAATATTGGGTTTGATTTTCAAAGTCTGTTGCAGGTCTTGCATCAAGCCATACATCAACCCAGACTTTTGGCACAGCTGTGCTAACCCCCTTTGCCATAACTGTGCCAGATTTTGCTAGGACGGGGAAGTTGGAACACTTTCTCTGATTTATGGCAGCTTGCTCCAGTCTTTGGCATAAGCAGCATAAAAAGTGCACTCAGGATAGCTGCAAGCTAGACAAGATAAAGTTGGTCTAACTTGCAGCAATGGCTGCACAGGATAGAAAATCCTGCTGAGTGAATGCCACAAGCCCTATGGACCCTATCAGTGGCCACCCTGATGTAGTATTCTAGCTCATTTGAAAATTGAGCCCATTGTGGCTAAGCAATCACTGGTTCAACTCTCCCACACAGGGTCATTGTTTTCCTTGATCACTTGATTGTGGGAGAATACTTGATAAACCATTTATCTTTAAATCTGAAGCTCTTTCAAGTGATCATGTGCTCCTTGTGGTGACTCTGAGATAGTGGGAATATAAATGGGATGCATGCTTTCCAGGACCCTTCCCCCAATTCAGCTTTACATGAGTGAAACACTGGTTCACCTGCTCCATTAAATCCTTGATTGTGATAGTTGTCTTTTTATTGCAGTACTGTTTTCTCTTTTCCATGAAGTTTCACGATAAATGTTGTTTCTTTTACAGAAGCAGTGTTTCATCTCAATCATTTGTTCCTGATTTTAAGTGCTGGAACTTTGTGCCATGTTAATTTAAAACTCATCTGGGGAAAGTAAACTTCTCTGAGGGGCAGTAGAGAACAGGAAAGACATTGTGCAGTGTTGATATTTGAATCTGGATGTTCTCATTTAAATGTGAATGGAATGGATCCTTCCTGTCTGTAGGAAGGCCAGTTCATTTTTACCCTCACTGTAACTGTAGCTAACTCTCACAGTACTAGGTAGGTAAGGTGATGAGTTGTTTGTTATGAGCAAGGACCCTAATTAACATGTATAGCTGCAGAGACAAGCTAGTTCAAACTTTTTAAGATCTTGGAAATCAAATTCAATGTTTGCTTCTATCTATAAGTCTCTGAAGGAAAGGGGGGGGATCTTTTCATGTGACATGGTGAAGGGAGGTGCTAAGGTCCATGATGTGACTTGATGGTCCAGCCTTGAGAGGTACATTCACATGGGTCATTGCTCCAGCAGGCAGATTTGGAGTCAGGCATGATACCATATACTGACCGAGCCAAGGGGAGTTCCTGGTCTATTAAATCTGGGGTCTGGGTGATGAAGGTCTGGCATTTCTTGAAAAGACCCTTGGGATAAGAAATCCAGACATAAAGGAGTGTTAGAGAGTGTTTTTTCTATCTGTTATTCCTTGTGTTGCAAACTGTTTATTTGTTTAAATGTCCAAGTGTTGTTGTATTCCATTTAATTTTATAAATATCTTGTAAATTTAGAGTAAATATTAAATATTTAATAAAAACCAGAGAGCGTTTTGTTTTAATAAGCATAGGTACTCCACTTTTATTGGGCAATTTTGTGATCTGCTTCTATAGACAACAGTGGCAAACTTAAAATGTAAAACCTGAATCTGATACATAGCATGGGGTGAGGTTACATGGAGTGATGAAGGGGGTTTCTAGGTCAAAGAGTCCTTGTATTGTCTTAGGAGGAGCCCGTGGGGGACTAGAAAAGAGCAGCCCCAAGAGTGTTTTAACTAGGCTGGTGACGTTGTGATAGATGTGAGCCCATCCCTCATCACACCATACAGGGTGTCTTGGGTGAGTTGGGACAATCCACATTTCCTTGTATAATCTTTACAAATGTTTCAAATGATTACCTGGTCACAGCAACACATGTTTTTATTGTTACCCTATGTATTTCTTTCCTTATTATTGTGATTATCTGCTGTAATCTTTCCCATCTGCACTGGATGCAAAAGTTATGTGACACCATGCTAAACTTTCTTTCCAGTACAGAAATTAAAATTGAAATTAATAGTCATACAACCTGTTTTCTGCTGCATAGCAGGGTTAGTAGCTCATGGAGTTACATTCTTGTTGTTGGGCCAGAAGATCTTAAGGCTATGGTTTCTAAACACACCTGGAACATGGTTTAATATCCAGTACTAAAACTGCAGTTTGCAGTACTAGGGACTGTTGAACTATTAAGGTGAAACTCTTCAGATGAGATGCTAAAGCAATGTCCCTCCTATTTTTGGTCACTTGTCAGGTGGGAGTTCAAGATCCCATGGCACCTATCATAAGAGTAAGGCTAGTTTTATTTTTATTAAAGTCAAAAACAGACAAAACTCACCTCGAAACTACTACTGACAAATTCCTAAATACCCCTACTGCCAACTATCCTCATATGATTAAGAAAAAAAACTAATTCAAATAAGTACCCACAAAGCAATGTATTAGCTCTCAATTTAGAATAAAGAACAGAGTATGGAAGAAAGCCAGAAAGACCAAAAGACAAGAAGACTGGAACCTTTTAAAAAAATGGCATAATAGATGTACAGAACTAACTAGACTACCCAAAATACAATATTATAAAACAGATATTGATCAGGCAATGGATCCAAAGAAATATTGGCATTATGTAAAACAGTTGCAAAACCCAGCAAGTTCAAGGGCACAGATGCAATTGTTTAAAAATGATACTTAATAGAGGACCAATTTATGGTACCAGACATTTTAAACAAATATTTTACAGCGTTACCAGATTTGGGATTGGACAACTTGAGGGCTATGGCTTTAGATAGTGTCCAAGATGATAAATTGGGCGGTCATGGGGTAGAGAGTTGTATGGTAAACAGGACAGCTTTTAGACTTCCATTCAGGTTTAGGAAAATTACCATCAAGGAAGTTGTGAAAAAGTTGAATAATTTGATGGTAAATAAGGCAGGGGGATTAGATGTGATTCAAGCTAGATTTCTAAAAATGGGTATAGATATTATGGCCCCAGTTGTAACCTACCAATTAAATTGGGGCTTGTGCTCCTCTACTTTTTCCAATTCTTGGAAAATAGGGAAAAATGTTCTGATTTTTAAAGGCGGAATGCTTCAATACCCTCAAACTATAGGCATTTTGCCTTATTATAAATATTGTCAAAGATTTTTGAAAGGATTTTCCACAGACCGCCACTTACCACTATTTGGAAGAACACAACTTGTTATCTGGATAGCAACATAGATTTCAGGTAGCCAGGTTCACAGACATAACCGTTGTGGATTTAAAAAATCTAGTAGCCACTTCTTTGGATGTGGGGTTGAGTATGGGGGCTGTGTTCATGGATCTTAGTAAGGCATTCAATTTGGTGAACCATCAGATACTATTACAGTACATAGAATGCATAAAATGGGTATCCATGATGAACCTTTGCAGTGGTTCAGATCATATCTGTCAAATAGAAGGCTGTGTGTTGCCCAAGGACAAAATGTATCTGCTCCAATGGGAGAGAGAAGAGGAATCCTGCAAGGTTCAGTTCTGGGCCCAGTGCTCTTTCATATTTATGTAAATGGCTTACCAAGTGTACTGGGAAAGATTGAGGTCTACTTGTACTCAGAAGACACCATATTGGTGGCATCTGTGCATAGTTGCACTGAGCTGGAATCCAAACTTCAAACTGACCTTTAGTTGTTAGAATTGTGGTTTAATGAGTTGGGCCTTTTGTTTAATGAAAAAGGGACACCATGTCTCAGTGGGTTTACCCGGTTAACAAATTTCAATAAATAAATAATGGGAAAAAAAACACAGTGTATAAATTTTTCCCAGAGGTGAAAAATTCAACATATTAGAACTTGGTTAGTACATTTAAAAATGGGTGCAATGTGACTTATGTAAAGTGTTATAAATATCTTGGTGTCTATGCTGATAACAAGCTGACATCTGCCAAATATGTAAATATGTTGGTCAAAAACATAAATAAAAAACTAAGTACATTGTGAAGAGTGTCCTCATGCCTGTCAAAGGAGATGAGTGAAACTAGTTAAACAAATACTAGTTCCAGTTTTAGAATATGGTGGTTTACTATATCAGAATTCTACCAGATCAGTACCAAAGAAAATAGGCAAACTGTACTATAGACTGGTAAGATTTTCCAGTCTAAGTAAATTTGCTATGCATCATTGTGTTGTATATTCAGCCCTAAATTGGTTAGGTCCAGAGGACAAAAGAGAATGCAATTGGTTAACTTGGTGTTTCAAACTCTTGCAATCAAAAATTGCTCCCCCCAGACATTTGGTAACAATGGAGACATTTAGAAATAAAAGGTATCATTTGAGAATAAGCAACTGGAATTTAACTTATACACGTGTCCACAGTAAATATGGGGATATGACACTTCAGATATGCATCGCCAAATCCTGGAAACCATTGCCAATTGACAAAAAAGGCAAAGAATTCTTTGCACAAATTCCAGTCTGCACTACAGAAAATTTTGAACAAATCTTGTGACTGCTTCACTTCATGATGACCAGCCCATCTTATTGTACTGTCTGATGTAGATTTTACCTATGTTTTTATATTGTTTGTGTATTTATGTTTGTAATGTTTACAATTGCACAGGGCATTTGTTGCAAATAGGAATGAGTTGCCCCAATGATTGTTCCTGCATAAAAATATAATTTTATCTATCTATCTATCTATCTATCTATCTATCTATCTATCTACCTATCTATCTGTTGTAAAACAAGGTTCGTTCCAGTTAGCAGCTAAGAGGGGCCAAAACTGTGTGTTAAAAGTACAATCAAAAAATAGATGGTATATTGTTTTGAAAGACCTGACACATTGTAAACAGAGACATAGCCTTTTTGCCACAGCCTTGAGCTTGTGGTTATACCTTACATTAAGCTTTTCATGACTGCACAGCCATATTGTGTCCCACATTTTAGCTGGGATGTGGGATTCAGTGGTAGCTTGCAATCACTCTATCACTACTTGGAAACACTGGCTCTTTGAAAAAGAAACTATTAACAATAGAAGAGTGCACCTGTTTCCTGTGAACAGATTAAATCTGGACCACATTAAGCCTCCATTGCTTCAATTGAAAAAAAAAAGTGTAATATAGGGTGGGAGAGGGTCATATTTCATAACCCTGATTTTCCCACTTTCCAAATGGGGCATAAATGACACACACCACTCTGCAAACAGGGCTGTCCACAGCAACACTTCCACTTGCAAAATGTAGTGATCAGTTAAATTTAAAGACTACACAAAAGAAAAGAGAAAGAGGATTTATCATCCCAAGACCACCCTCTTTCAGGGGCAGATATGTATGGTATCTCTTGAAAGGGTTTAACCTACATACCCATAGTAATCTAAAACAAAATACTACACAAATGAGCATGTAACTGTAAGAGAGGAACATAGAAAACATAGAAACAGAATTTGATGGCAGATAAGGGCTGCTTGGCCCGTCCAGTCTGCCCATTTCTCCCTACCTACACTATTACCTCAGACCATGCCCAATCCACAGCTCCCGGCCCCCTTCCTTTCCACTATGATTTCTTTCTGCTTATCCCATACATTCTTGAATTTCATTACTATTTTTTCCCCACCACTTCTGCTGGAAGCTGTTCCAGGAACTTGACACTCTTTCTGTGAAGAAGCGCTTCCTCACATCTTTCCTGTATGGCTGTGCACAGCCCGAATATTATTTCCTGAATACCATGAATAATGCACTATTCGTTATTCGGATTCTGAATAATGAATAGTTCACTATTCATATGGAATTCGGGAAACACTTTAAAAAAAAAGACATGAACTAGTCCCCTTCCTCCTCTGCCCACCCATGCAAACAGAAAAAATACCAGCCCTCCACCCCTTGTCAGAAAAGCATAGTCCCTCCTTTCACCCCAGCACCCACAAATTGTTTTTTGTTGTTAAATGCCCCTCATAAAATAGTAATACAAACTGAGGGTATTGGGTGACCGCGGCTCTATCCGACCACTTTCATGGTCGATCTGTAAACTTCTGTGCTCTGTCTACGCTAATTAAAAAACATAATACATCATAACCCCCCCTCCCATATCCATAGCACCTATCCCAGGCACCCACCCAGTCCAGCATCCAGGCAGAAATCCAAAGTCGAGCTGAGAAGGTGCTTGGCACAACCTTCCCTACTGCCCGGCTGGCTGCCTTCTCTTGCATGAACGTGCTTGCTATAGTAAAACCAGCTGATCATGTGATCAGCTGGTTTTACTATATCAAGCACACGAGCGCTTTCATGCAAGACAAGGCAGCCAGCTGTGGAGGAGGGAGGGTTGTGCCAGGCACCCTCTCAGCTCGACTTCGGATTTCTGCCGGGATGCTGGACTGGGTGGGTGGGTGCCAGGAACAGGTGCTATGAGTGTGTGTGCTGGGGGGGGTCATGATGTATTAATTTTTATAATTAGTACAGAGTGAGCATAGAAGTTTATAGATCAACCGTGGAAGCGGGTGGGTAGAGCTGTGGTCACCCGATACCCGCAGTTTGTATTACTATTTTATTGGGGCATTTATGGCAAAAACAACTTGTGGGTGCTGGGGGAGGGAGGAGGAAGTATGCTTTTTGACAGAAGGTGGAGGGCTGGGGGGGTTTGCTGTTTGCATGGGCTGGGAGAGGAGGGAGTATTCTGGTTCTTATTAATTATGTTACTGGCCAAATACTGAATACCAAATACCAAATATTTGGCAACCAAATACCAAATATTCGGCTGAATATTCAAAAAAAGGTATTTGCACAGCCCTACTCTCCTGAATCTACCACCCTCCAGCTTCATAGCATGTCCCTTTGTTCAATTACCTTTTCTTATGAAAAGTACTCCCCTCCTATACCTTATTTACACGTGAGGTATTTAAAGGCCATATCTCCTCTGTCCATCCTCTGTTCCAGAGTGTACATATTGATGTCCTTTAGTCTCTCTCACAGGATGTGTGATGCAGACCCTGCACTATTTTAGTTGCCCTCATCTGGACTACCTCCACATTCCCTATGTCCTTACAGAGATGTGATCTCCAGAACTGGACACAATACTCTAGGTGGGGTCTTACCAATGAACTGTACAGAGGCAACACCACCTTCTTCATTCTACTGGTGATACCCCTTCCTGTGCACCCCAGCATCTTACTTGCCCTCCCTTCTGCCTTGTCACACTCCCTGGCTAACTTTAGGTAATTGGATATGATTACTACCAGGTCTCTTTTCCAGCTTGGTTGTTGTTAATACCACTCCACCCATTTTGTACTCTGCTTCTGGGTTTCTGGGAGGGGGAAGGCATAACAAATGTACAGCAAAATAGGGATTATGAATGTTTGAATAAAAATAAAAATTCCCTGTCAAATGTCAGGATTTCCAGTAGATAACAGTCAGGTTTGCAGTATCCAACCTAGTTACTGAATTGTCTGTGGCTATAATGCTATATCTTAATGTAACACCTAATGCCTGTATATAGTCTTTGGTAGTAAAAATACTATCTCATTCAAGGCAACCTGCGATCCCCAGCCACAGTGTTTGCTCTTTCCCTTGTTAATAATGATGCCTATGACATCCAAGAGTACAGTTATCATACTGTATATAATGTTCTATTCCCAGATACCAGATCCTTTACTAACAAGACCATATCATTTGTATAACCAGACATTTTTGCAATCTCAAGTTCCATCCTAGTTATCACAGCACCTATATCCTGCATGAATTATATGTACTGTATAGAAGAACTGGATCAATACTAAAACATAGAGGATAGGATTCAGCGGGCAACCCTGATGTATCCAATCTTTAAGGGGCATAAACGCCCCACCCACCCATTAACCACAGGCAGGATTTCTGCACTCCTGTATAGCATTTTAACCATGTTAATAAAAGTGTCAGGCAAACTATTTACTTCTAGAACATTCCACAAATAGCTATGTATGACAGAGTCAGTAGCCTGTTGTTGGTTCCAGGAAGCAACATATCCTTCCAGAGCACCTCTTGCACCCCTTTCCACTACTGCCCGTATATAAAGCAAATTATTCTGTAAGCTCCTCCCTGGTATGAAGCAGGCCTGCAGCAGAGTTACTAGATGTTGAACAGCCAGAACCAGTCTTCTACTAAGAATTTTAGTTTACTTTATATGAAGATTTCAACACCTGGTCCGTGAAATCCTTGATTGTGATATTTCACTTTTTATCGCAGTGTTGCTTTTTGTTTTCCTTGAAACTTCACGATGAATGTGGCTTCTTTTGCATCAGCAGAGCTTCACCTCAATCATTTGTTCCTGCTTCTAAGCACTACAGCTTTGTGAAGTGTTAATTTAAAAGTCACCTGGGGAAAGCAGATCTATCTGTGGGGGAGGGAAGAACAGGAAAGACATTGTTCCACGATCTCTCCCTCACCATACTATTCCCACAGGCTTTGCTCCAGGGATTCCTGTACCTTTTCTATTCCCCTCCCTCACTCTTCTGCTGGCAAAGTCACCTTCTTTTACTGACTCCCTTCCCTCTGGGACCTGCTCTCCTCCCCCTCTAGCTCTCCCCTTCTCTCATTGCCTTGAGACACCACCTAAAGCAACTTCATACACTCTCTTGTTCCTGTCAACTCCCTCCCTATCCACATATCCTCTCTCTCAACCCTCTCCTGCTCAGTCACCTGCTATCACCACTTTATCCCTACCCCGACATGCACTGTGCATTTTGCTTCACATGTGATTATTCGTTGTTCACTGTAGTAGAAGAGCTGTTATTGTATTATGCTAGCACATTTACTGATGCTTCCGTATGTACCCATTACACTGTAATGTAATGCTGCATCTGTATTTGTTTTGTAAGTTGTTACTCCCCACAACCCCTTTCCCAGGTCACACCTGGAAACAAGCCTTGCCTCAGTGTGCCTTTCCTCACAGTATAGTGCAGTGGTTTAAGGCTCTGAGCTGCAAATCTGGTGACATCTAGCAAACCAGACGTGGGTTTGAATCCCACAGCTTCCACTTGCATACTGTGTGACCCTGAGCAAGTCATTTAACTTCCCTGTGCTCCCAGGTTGCACCTGTAAAAAAACTTTCAGCTTAGTGTGTCTCACCTGGTTAAATAACTAAAATAAAATAAATAAATATTGTTCAGTGTTGCTAAACGTGACTGGGAGTTGTCACCTAAATGTGAATGGAATGGAGCCTAGATGTCTGTAGGAAGCCCAGTTCACAATAGACCCCCATTGTGACTGTAGCTAGCTCTCACATTAATAGGTAGTTCTAGTGATGGGTGGTTTGTTATAAGTAAGGCCTCTAATTAACATGTATAGCTGCAGAATCAAGCTGGTTCAAACTGGTCTTGACCTCGTGGATCCAATTAAATGTTTGCTTCCATCTAAAAGTCACTGGAGAAAAGAGGGCTGAACCTTTCATGTGACATTGTGCTGGAACAGGCTAAGGCCCATGATATGACTAGATGGACCAGCCCTGAGAGATATATTCACATGGGACTTTGCTCCAGCAGGCACATTTGGAGTCAGACAGTACTAGATACCCACCAAGTCAAAGGGGAGTTACTGGTCTATTAAATCTCAGATCTTGGTGGCAAATGTCTGTATTTTCCTGGAATGACCCTTGGGTTAAGAAATACAGATTTATGGGAGCGTTAGTGAGGTTTTTCTATCTTTAATTATTTCTGTTGCAAACTGTTTATTCTACAAATGTTCTAGTGTTTTTGTATTCCATTTAGTTTAATGAATATCTTGTAAGTTTGGAGTAAAATTAAATGTTGTTTTTAATGTAAATCAGAGATTGTTGTGTTTTAATAAGCATAAGTAATACATTTTTATTGGGCAATGCTGTTATCTGCTTGTGGAGATAACAGTACCAAATTTAAAAAGTAAAAGTTGCATCTGATACAGAGCATAGAGTGAGGTTATATGAAGTAACAAAAGTGGTTTCTATGTCCAACAGGCCTTGTACTGTGTGAGCAGGAGCTTGTGGTGAGACTATAAAGGAGAATCCCCAAAAGTGTTTAACCCAGTTAGTGACAGTATGATAGACTAAGTGAGCCCATCCCATATCACACCACACAGGGTGTCTTGGGTGAGCAGTGACAACCCACAATTTCTTGTATAATCTTTGCAAATGCTTCAAATAACTACATTACAGAATGAGAGGAGAACCTTTGTTTAGTATTCAGAGCACTCTGTAATGACAATCTTTGGGATTATGTGGGTTTAAAATAAAAATATTGTCAGATCACTACAAGATCACATTCGTTCCAGTTGGAAGGTAGTGCGAGTCGAACAAATAGGAGGGTGCCATGGTTTTCTGAAAGGGTGGTGATAGTATGGCATAGGATACCATATGAGATTATAGGTAGTAGTTCTGTAACCGAGTTTAAATTAAAGTTGGATAATTACTGCCTTGAAAATAACATCCAAGGCTTTGCCTTTTGAAGTGTTTTGAGCACTATGGACAAATTGTCTACTAGCGCTTATTGAACCTATGAACCTATTGTCAAAGCAAAACATGTTTTAATTGCTACCTTAGTTATTCCTTTACCTATTATTGTGATTTTCTGCTGTAACCGTTCCCAACTATATTGGATGTAAATGTAAATGGTGCCCATGCTTGACCTTCTTTCCAGTAAATAAATTGAAATTTATAGAAAAACAACCTGTTTTCTTCTGCATAGCAGTGTTAAAAGCTCAGTGGGCTGCATGCTTATTTTTTGGGTCAGAAGATGATAAGGTTATGGATTCTGAGCAAACCTGGACCTTAGTTTACTATCCAATTCAAACACTGTAGTTTGCAGCACTAGGGGTTGTTGAACTGTTAAGATGGAACTCTTCAGATGAGATGCTAAACTAATGTCTCTCCTGCCCATTTTTGGTCACTTCCCCTATGGAAGTTCAAGATCCCATGGCACCTATCATAGGAGTAGGGGAATTTTTATTAGAACACTATAGCATACAGAGGATCACATTAAATACATCAGTCACAAAAAAGGAAAACACAAAATGAACAGAAATATATCCAAAAAGTGATGACAATAGAGAAGCAAAAATATGAAAGCAGTACAGTTACAATGAAAAAGTATTCATTCACGCTACCAGACAAATCTATATAGTACAAATAAAAAGATAACAGTGTATAAAACATACATATTTATGCTGTCTGTCCTGAAGTTAGAAATCTTTGGCAATGTTTTCAATATTCTACCACAGTTTGACTCCTGAGTGATTTGACATCTTTTTGGTAAGTTAGGATCATACTGTTTGTCACCATTTTAATAATTTCATGTTGAGAAATCATTTTTTGTTGTACAGTAAGATCACATCTTGCCTGCCTTAAGTAATATCTGCATATTACAAGACACACCTGTAGAGTTCCTCTATGAAATTTAGTCCATTCACTGTTGTATAAACTCAAGACAAGAACATGATATGTTATTTGCAAAAAACAATGGTTCTTTTCAAACTTTACTTAATGTTTGCTAAAATTATTGATTAAAGGGACGCTCTAGAAAAAAATGAAATTGAGTTTCTATTATCCCAGAGCAAGATTCATGTGGACAAACTATCTCTTCTATACTGTGGCTTTATGTTTAAGACAGTCTTTAACAGGTATTTTTCCATGAATCCCTAGCCATGTCAGATCCCACATCAGCACTGGAAGTCTTGGGCTAGTTAACTGTTGAAAAGCAACAATAACTTTTTTAAAGGACAAAACTTTAGTTCTAGTTGAGAATCAAAATTGCAAGATATTATGCATGTATGTACAGAGACCCTTCCTTCTTCGGGTTTACATATCTGTTGGTGTTAAATTCCATGGTTTGATTTGTTTTTTGCAGTTAATCTTGTTTATGCTCCTGGACCTGGTGGCTGTCTCCTTCTAAGCATCTGCCTCATCTCACTCCCCTACTGAGAATTGGCATGCAGCCCCTAGCCTCTGCAAGGGGCCAGTCATGCATAGAGTGCTGGTGTCCCCCCTTCCCCAGAGAAGGAGAGCAGTCCTCGGATGCTTGATCCTTCTCCTCCCCTACCAACCCCCAGTGGCCCATGCTTATTCCCGAACACAGGTTGCTGGTGTAGCATGAGGTAAGGAATCCAGGGCCTCAGCCCTCAGCTCCACAGGGCCTGCTTATGTTTTGATTTTTTGAAAATCTGACTACAACTATGGGATTTATCCCAGTGTTCTGTTTGACATTCCTCATGTTAATGAAACAGTGAACAATTTTGACAACAACCTGTCATATCTCAAAGTTCCTTTCCCTGTCAGCAGATTGAAATTAGGAAGTTATAGTCCCTAATAATAACATCAGGAAAAATCAATCAAAAGCCTCTGGGTGCTGAGGGAGCCATTAACATATTGTACTATATTTTTGTTTGCTTGCACGCATGTGCAAGAAACATAGTACCGTCATCTGAGTTTTCGGAGGTGTGGCAGACATCTTCTAATTTAGTCAGTGTGTTTGCAGGCACGGCCGCAGTACTCCAATGAATGCTGCAGCTGTCTATGACAGCAGTTGAAAATGCAGTGGCCATACAGTTGAAAGTGAGAGCTACGCTTCAGCGAGCAGCGATAAGATATCGCATGCTCATGCTCACTCCCCTCACACACACACACGCACGCATACTGCATGCTCGTGCTTCACCTCCCGTGCACACACTGTATAGCTGATGGGGGTGCCCAATCCCCTGTCGGCTGTGCTGTGCTCCCCCCAACAGAGGTCCAGATGCCATGCTGGGAGCCCACCCCAGTGTGGCAAGAGATCGTATGGCCGACGAGGGTGCCCAATCCTCTGTCAGTTCCACTGCCCTCCCAACAGCCTTCCAGCTGCCAGGCTGGGATCCCACCCCAGCGTGGCAAACGTGCCACGTCATCTAAGTAAAAAAAAAAAAAGAAACTTGAAAGAAAAAACTTTCCTCGCTGACTGTTCTGACCCAATCTCCCCACCTGTGCCCACCCACTGCACACCCTACCTCCCCACACCCCCTCCTCACCCCATACTTACTTCCATAGCTTGGCGCGACGATCTTCGGTGGACTGGGAACATGTCTGCACTCTTCAAAGCTGACCGCGAAATGAGGAAATGCCGGTAAGCTGTATAATGTAATAAATAGGGTTTTTTCAACTTTGATGCATATCTCAGGCATTTTGGGGAATTTTTCTCCAAATTTTCAACATGGGGTTTTTGGGACCCCACCTCATGAATTCTGTCACTGCCATGGCATTAATCAGCCCCAAAAGGTGCTTTCGTGGTCACTGCGTGGAACCACCTTCTGGGACTGATTTATGAAACGACAGTGTCACAGTTCATGAGGTAGGCCCCCAAAATCCCTATGTTGAAAATCTGGTTAAAAAATTCCCCAGAATGACTGTTTTATGAGCATGCCTTGCGCTGTTCCTACGCACGCTCATAAGTTCGCGAATTTTCAATATTTTCACTCCAGATTTTCAACATTGCCATTTTACCACACCTCCTTATGAACAGTATAGCTGTCATTTCTCACATCTGACCCAAAATGTGTTTCCACGCATGTAGCGTACAATAGCGTAGTTGGTGTGCGAAATCAATGTTAGGGACAGAATAAGAAAATCACAGTGACACTGTTCATTAGCAGAGGTGTTAAAATGGCTATGTTAAAAATTTGGTGAAATACGTCCATAAAATAACTGTGTTATGAGCGATCATTGCATAGTTTCCACACACCCTCATAACTTCATGGATTTCTAATATTTTCAGTCCAGATTTTCACCACTGGCATTTTTCCACACTTCCATATGAACAGTACAGCTGTCATTTTTCACACCATGGCCAAAATGTGTTTTCGCACTTCCAGTACAGAAATGCATGGTCACTGTGGGAAATCACTGTTCAGGACAGATTAAGAAAATCATAGTGACACTGTTCATGAGCGGAGGTTACAAAATCCCTGTGTCGACAATCTGCTGTAAAAAATTCCCAAACTAATTGCATTATGGGTGTGCGTAGTGCATTTTCTATGCACGCTTGTGACTTCACCAGTTTTTTTAATATTTTCAAGGCAGAATTTCAACATTGCCATTTTTTGCACCACCCCATGAACAGTACAGTTGTCATTTTTCACATTCTGTTCAAAATTTGTTTTTGCACCTGTGGTGCCAAACAGCATAGTCGCTGTGCGAAATCAGCTTTCCGCTAACAAACTGATATTGCCACTGTTCATAAGGTGGGGGTCACAAAAAAAACATTTTGAAAACTTGGAGTGAAAATACCAACAAACACCTGAGGCATTAGGGTTTCGACCATAACGCCCCAGCCTGTACAGATTGAGAGGCATCAGGGGTGTGACTTGGGATTCTCACCTGTAATGCTCATACCATTTCACACCCTGCTGCCAGTGAGAGGCATTGAGGTGTGCCTTGGACTCTTCAGCCCCAAAGTTCACCCCCACTCTCCTATACAGGACCCATCTTGCCATATTTCCTGATGGAATGGGGTGAGCATAAGGGCCAAAGACCCCAAGTCGCACCGTGACACTTGTCAGTGTCTGCAGGGTAGGGAGTGGTGAAATGGTATGGCCGTTATGCCTGACGACCTAAAGGCACACCCCAATGCTTGTCAGTCTCTACAGGGTGGGGGTAGGATTGGCTTCAGTTCAATACTTCACTGCCATTCCTATTATGCAGCTCTCTAACTCCTACACTGCCAATGCCAGCAAGCAAACATTCAGCATTGACAATGCTTGTTAATCCTAGACAAGATCTTTTTATATGTTAGAAATGCAGCCATGTTGTCCTTTGATTCCGACAATCACTACTCTGGTAATTCAATAATTCCAGTTAATGTTTTATAAGTGTATAGCCCTGTTTCAGCTCTTTAGCCCCATAAAGCTAAGAGTACAATTGCAGGTCATTTAGAGCCCTAAAGGCATTATGGCAGGATGTTATGGAAACTAAAATGTTTTACCACTGTCTAAGAACTGCTGATGTGCTAGTTCTGTCCCTACTGCAGGGCATAAATCAGCACTTATTTCAAACTAAACTTACAGTACTTTGACTTTTTTGCTGAAGTATGACAGCCTCTGAATGTTCTAAATCCACTCCTTAGCATTTTATGGTGTTTTCCAAACAGTACTTCTCTGAACATTCTGTCAAAAGCACCATACTATACACAAATCTTAATCTCTCCAATACTATAACTCCTACACAAAGTATATGAGTGACAAATCTGTTCAGTGGAAAATAACCTTTAAAATGGCGAAATTGTTGAACATGTAGCCCTTCTAGATTTTAAAATACTTTAAACTTAATGCATTTCATTTTTTCAATTTTTGTACATAAAATGCTATTTCTGTCAATCATTAAATCAATTGAAATCAATATCTGAACCAGATAATGACACAACATAAAGAAAAAGCTGTTTTCTACTATTGTGCACATTTGCAAGCATATAGCTATTTTCTAAAAAGCATTTTTATGATTTCTTAAACCAGCTGTTTTTTTACTACTACAAATTCCCAATGCCAAAAATTGGTACCCGCAGCACCATACCCCAAACAAATCTGAATATCTCCAAAACTATAATTCCTACACACAAACTTTGAGGGGCAAATAAGATTGTGAATAAAATACATTGACAATGACAGCACTGTTACACCTTTAGCACAGCTGGTTTTCAAAATATTGTACCCTTAATGCATACATTTTTACGTTTGCTTGCATGCATGTGCAAGAAACATACTGCCGTCATCCGAGTTTTCGGAGGTGTGGCACCCTGTCTTCCAATTCAGTCAGTGTGTTTGCAGGCATGGCCACAGTTCACCAATGAATACTGCAGCTGTCTATAACAGCAGTTGAAAATGCAGTGCTGTACAGTTCAAAGAGAGAGCTACGCTTCAGTGAGCAGCGATAAGATATTGCATGCTCATGCACTCCTCCCACACACATGCATATTGCATTCTCATGCTTCCTCCCCCATGCACACACTGTATAGCTGATGGGGTGCCCAATCCCCCACTGGCTCTGCTGCGCTCCCCCCCAACAGAGTTCCAGGTGCCACGCTGGGGGCCCACCTTTGCATGGCAACAGTCTGTATGGCCGATGGGGGTGCCCAATCCCCTGTCGGCTCCACGGCCCCCCCAAACATCCTTCCAGCTGCCATGCTGGGAGCCCACCCCAGCGTGGCACAAGTCCTGCGTCATCTATGGGAAAAAAAAAACCTACAAGAGAAAACCTTCCCTCGCTGACTGTCCTGACCTCCCCTCCCCCACCCGTGCCCACTTTCTGTGCACCCTGCCTCCCCACACCCCCACCTCACCCCCATACTTACCTCCGGAGTCTGGCGCGATGATCTTCAGTGGACCGGGAACACGTCTGCACTCTTCAAAGCCGACTGCTAACTGAAGAAATGCCAATAATCTGTATAATGGAATAAACAGGGTTTTTTTCAACTTTGATGCATATCTCAGGCATTCTGGGGTATTTTTTCACCAAATTTCAACATGGGTTTTGGGACCCCACCTCATGAATTCTGTCACTGTTATTTTGTTAATTGGACCCGAAAGGTGATTTTGCGGTCACTGCATGGAACCACCTTTTGGGACCAATTTATGAAATGACAGTGTCACAGTTCATGAGGTAGGCCCCCAAAAACCCTATGTTGAAAATTTGGTTAAAAAATTCCCCAAAATGACTGTTTTATGAGCATGCATTGCGCTGTTCCTACCCAAGCTGGTAAGTTCACAAATTTTCAATATTTTCACTCCAGATTTTCAACATTACCATTTTACCACACCTCCTTATGAGCAGTATAGCTGTCATTTTTCACATCTTGCCCAAAACGTGTTTCCACCCATGTAGTGCACAATGGCACAGTTGGTGTGTGAAATCAATGTTCATGACAGATTAAGAAAATCACAGTGACACTGTTCATGAGCAGAGGTGTTAAAATGGCTATGTTAAAAATTTGGTGAAAAAAGTCCAGAAAATGACTGTGTTACGAGCGACCATTGTGCAGTTTTCACGCACCCTTGTAAGTTCATGGATTTCTAATATTTTCAGTCCAGATTTTCACCACTGTCATTTTTCTACACTTCCTTATGAAGAGTACAGCTGCCATTTTTCACACCATGGCTGAAATGCGTTTTTGCACTTCCAGCGCACAAATGCGTGGTCGCTGTGGGAAATCACTGTTCGGGACAGATTAAGAAAATCACAGTGATACTGTTCATGAGCAGAGGTTCCAAAATCCCTGTGTTGACAATCTGCTGTAAAAAATCCCCAAACTAATTGCATTACAGGTATGCGTTGCACATTTTCTATGCATGCTCGTGACTTCACCATTTTTTTAAATAGTTTCACTGCAGAGTTTCAACATTGCTATTTTTTGCACCTCCTCATGAACAGTACAGCTGTAATTTTTCACATCTTATTTGAAATGTGTTTTCGCACCTGTGGTGCCAAATGGCGTAGTCACTGTGCGAAATCAGCTTTCAGCTAATGAACTGATATTGCCACTGTTCATAAGGTGGGGTCACAAAAAAACCATGTTGAAAATTTGGAGTGAAAATGCCAACGAACGCCTGAGGCGTTAGTTTTTCTGACCATAACGCCCCACCCAGTAGAGACTGACAGGCATCAGGGGTGTGACTTAGGATTCTCACCTGTAATGCTCTTACCATGCCACACCCTGCAGCCAGTGAGAGGTTTCAAGTTGTGCCTTGGACTCTTCAGCCCCAAAGTTCACCCCATTCTCCTATACAGGGCCCATCTCACCGTATTTCCTGATGGAATGGGGTGAGCATAAGGGCCAAAGACCCCTAGGCACACCGTGACACTTGTCAGTGTCTGCAGGGTAGGGTGTGGTGAAATGGCTTGGCTGTTATGCCTGATGACCCAAAGGCACACCTCAATGGCTGTCAGTCTCTGCAGGGTAGTGGGGTTGGCTTCAGTTCAATACTTCACTGCCATTCCTATTATGCAGCTCTCTAACTCCTACACTAACAATGCCAATGCCAGCAAGCAAACATTCGGCATTGACAAATGCTTGTTTCAATTTGTTTTCAGAAACTGACACTCAGAGCAACACCAAAAGAGATACAGAGCAGAATTTACTTACATAATTCACACAGGAAGAATTAACAGTAAAGTCACATTTCCTGCCTTGTCTTCTTTTTGTACCTTGACAGACGTCTGCAATAAAAAACGTATCACATATACAATGTTTGTTCTAATGTGTGAATTGTTTATCTGCATGTAAAATAATATTTTTGGTTCTTTTAATTCTATATGCGTGTGCATTTATTGTGTGTAGGTGTGTGCCATTTACTATAGAAACATACAAACTCATCAAATAAATGTATTAAGCGTAATAGCTACTAAACTGTTTAGCAATAAAATAGTATGTAATGTCAGCTATTCACATTTTAAAAACAATGGGGGCTATGTACTAAGATACAGAAAGTACGTGGCAGAGGCGTGTACCCCGCCCGCATAGCTCCACACTTGCGGACAGTTGCGCACAGACCAGTATGCACTAATAACCACCACCTGTCCATGGCTCAGCTCCCCCCATGCCCAGGACTCAGTAGGGCAGCCGGGGGTGGAGTTGCAGACCCAGGCAGACATCCAATGGAATGCCTGTCCTGGGTCCCTGAGTGGATTACTTACACTGTCTAAGAACTGCTGATGTGCTAGTTCTGTTCCTTCTGCAGGGCGTAAATCAGCACTTATTTCAAACTAAACTTACAGTAATTTGACTTTTTTGCTGAAGTACAATGAGAGCCTCTGAGTGTTCTAACTCCACTCCTAGGCATTTTATGGTGTTTTCCAAACAGTACTTCTCTGAACATTCTGTCAAAAGCACCATACTATAAACAAATCTTAATCTTTCCAAATCTATAACTCCTACACAATATATACGAGTGACAAAGTTGTTCAGTGGAAAAGAACCTTTAAAACAAGCATCTGTCGATGCAGAATGTTTGCTTGCTGGCATTAGCAGTTGAAGTGCAGGAGTTAGACAGATGCAGTATAGGAATGGCATTGAAGTATTGAACTGATGCCAACTCCGCCGTCACCCTGCAGAGATGGACAGGCATTGGGGTGTGCCTCTGGGCTGTTGCCCATTATGGTCATGACATTTCACCTCACCCTACCTTTCAGATATTGACAAGTGTTGAGGTATGCCTTGGGGTGTTTGAGCTTTACATTCACCTCATTCCATAAGGAAACACGCTGAAATGGGTGCAGTATAGGAGAATGGGGTGAACTCTGGGAGCAAAGAGTCCCAGGTGCACCACAATGTCTATCACTGGCTTCACGGTGGGGTTGGGGGTGGAATGGCATGAGCATTACTGTCAACAATCCTAAGTTACACCCCTGACGCCTGACAGTCTCTACAGGGTAGGGCGTTATGGTCAAAAACTCTAATGCCCTGGGCGTTTCTTAGTAATTTTACTCCAAGTTTTCCACATGAGCTTTTTGTGACCTCACTGCATGAACAGTGACTCTATCAGTTATTTAGGCAAAAGGTGATTTTGCACAGCGACTGTGCCACTTAGCACCACAGGTGCAAAGACACATTTCGAACAGGATGTGAAAAGTGACAGGTGTACTGTTCATGAGGAGGTGTAAAAAATGGCACTGTTGAAAATCTGGAGTGAAAATATACAAAAACTAGTGAAGCCATGAGCATGCATAGAAACTGCGCAATGTACACCCATAATGTAATTAGTTTGGAGATTTTTTACAGCAGATTTTCAACATAGGCACTTTGGGACCTCCACTCATGAACAGTGACACTGTGATTTTCTTAATGTGTCCTGAACACTAATTTCCTACAGCAAAAGTGCTGTTCTGCGCCAGAAGTGTGAAAACAGATTTCAGCCAGGTGTGAAAAATGACTGCTGTACTGTTCATACGTTCGTGAACTTACGAGGGTATGTGGAAATTGCACAATGGATGCTTGTAACAGAGTCATTTTTTGGACTTTTGTCATCAAATTTTAAACATAGCCATTTTAACACCTCTGCTCATGAACAGTGTCACTGTGATCTTTGTAATGTGTCCCAAACATTGATTTCGCACACCGACTGCAGTCCACCTGCCCCAAACAGACTTGTACCTGCAATGCACTGTGGCATGGCGGTAGAGGGACTGCTGCCAATGCAAGCTGCATCCTGCGATTCACAGGCATCACCTGGTGGGAGAAATTCTAAGTGTCCTTAGACCAGCCAGGGCAGCCATAAGGGAACTGAAACATTCTCCCCTGGGTGACATGTCTGTGTGCGGCATACCATGGGTGACGGTCCACCCATCATAAACTCCAGAGTATGGCCTCTTATGTGTGGTCCCCATCCTAGTGATCCAATGGCACCCCTCACAGCTCCCTAATGCCACCTATGTACCATGTTGGTACCCCCGTCCTGATGCGGCTGCCCTATCGATGCTATTGCAGCATCAACGTATGGTGGTACAGTGCCCACCTATGCCTCAGCAGGTAGCGCACAAATCCCCAGTACACCAGTGCAGACTGCTCCCCAGTGTCCAGTACATCCCACCACTCACCTCTGTGGCCAGGTTCCAATTGCACCAAACATGGTGGGGGGATATCGACCCATCAGGTTGGGTCCATATGCCCATTACTTAGTGGGACAGAGGGTCCTGTGTTAGTTTCTGGTGGCCCACGTTGGACCTGTGCAGTGTGCAAGGGGTTTGTCGCAGGGTTCTGGCCAGTGCTAGTGTGAGGACTAAGCCAGTGGGACCCCTCCTATACCAGAATCAGGTGCAGGGTCCCTGGTGCACCAGGCATTGGTGCAAGATGCTGCTTGCCAAGCTTGTGCCAGATGTAGGCCCCTGTGAGAATCGGGCCCATGCAGTATAGAAATGGCAGTGAAGTTCTGAACTGATGCCAACCCCACCCCCACCCTGCAGAGATGGGCAGGCACTGTGGTGTGCCTTTGGGTCGCTGCCCATAATAGTCACGACATTTCCCCTCACCCTATCCTGCAGACACTGACAAGTGTCAAGGTGTACCTTGGGTGTTCAGGCTTTACTCATCTCATTCCATAAGGAAATATGCTGAAATGGGTGCAGTATAGGAGAATAGGATGGATTCTGGGGTCAAAGAGTCCAAGGCACACCTCGAAGCCTGTCACTGGCTGCAGGGTGCAGATTGAGGTATGGAATGGCATGAGCATTACTGTTGACAATCTCAAGTCATATCCCTGATGGCTGTAGGGCATTATGGTTGAAAACCCTAACACCCTGACTGTTTCTTGATATTTTTACTCTAAGTTTTCAACATGCGCTTTTTGTGATCCCACCGCATGAACAGACACACTATCAGTTTGTTAGCTGAAAGGTGATATTGCACAGTGACTGCAGCATTTGGCGCCACAAGTGTGAAAACACATTTCGAACAGGATGTGAAAAATGACAGCTATACTGTTCATGAGGAGGTGTAAAAAATGGCAATGTTGAAAATCTGGAATGAAAATGTAAAAAAACTAGTGAAGTCATGAGCGCGCATAGAAACTGTGCCAAGCACACCCATAATGTAATTAGTTTGGGGATTTTTTATAGGAGAGTTTCAAACACAGGCATTTTGGGACCTCCGCTCATGAACAGTGTCACTGTGATTCTCTTAATCTATCCCGAACACTGATTTTCTATAGCGACCATGCCATTCTGCACCAGAAGTGCGAAAACACATTTCAGCCAGGTTGTGAAAAATGACAGCTGTACTGTTCTTCAGGAGGTGTGGAAAATTGCCAATGTTGAAAATCTGGACTGAAAAGATTACGAATTTGAGAGCGTACAAGGGTGCGTGGAAATTGCACAGTATACACTCATAACACAGTCATTTTATGGACTTTTGTCACCAAATTTTCAACATAGCCAGTTTAAGACCTCTGTTCATGAACAGTGTCACTGTGATTTTCTTGATCTGTCCCAAACATTGATTTAGCACACCGACCACGCCATTGTATGCTACATGTCTGAAAACACACATCGAGTGAAATGTGAAAAATGACAGCTGTACTATTCATAAGGAGGTGCAGAAAAATGGCAATGTTGACAATGTGGAGTGAAAATATTTCAAATGTGTGAAGTTACAAGCGTGTGTGGAAACTGCACAACGCATGCTCGTAGTACAGTTATTTCATTGACTTTTCTCACCAAATTTTCAACATAGGCATTTTAGGACCTCTGCTAATGAACAGTGTCACTGTCATTTTTGTAACATGTCCCTAACATGGATTTCCCACAGTGACCATGTTATTCTGTGCTGGAAGTACGAAAACACATTTTGGCCAGGATGTGAAAAATGACAGCTGTTCTGTTCATAAGAAGGTACAAAAAAATAGTAATGTTGAAAATCTGGTGTGAAAAAATTGCAAATGTGTGAAGTTATGAGCGTGCATGGAAACTGCACAATGCGCGCTTGTAACATAGTCATTTTATGGACTTTTGTCACCAAATGTTCAACATAGGCATTGTAGCACCTCTGCTAAGGAACAGTGTCACTGCCATTTTCATAATGTGTCCACAACACTGATTTCCCATGGTGACCATGCTATTCTGCACCGGAACTGCGAAAACACATTTCGGGCAGGATGTGAAAAATGACAGCTGTACTGTTCATAAGGAAGTGTGTAAAAATGGCAATGTTGAAAATCTGGAGAGAAAATATAAATGCGTGAACTCATGAGCATGCGTGCAAACTGCGCAATGCACGCCCTTAACGCAGTCATTTTATGGAGTATTGTCACCAAATTTTCAACATAGGCATTTTAGTACCTCTGCTAATGAACAGTGTCACTGTTGTTGTTGTAATCTGTCCTGAACACTGATTTCCCACAGCGACAAAACTAGTCTGCGCCAGAAGTGCAAAAACACAATTCAGGCAGGATGTGAAAAATGACAGCTGCACTGTTCACAAGGAGGTGTGGAAAATTGCCAATGTTGAAAATGTAGTATGAAAATATTGCAAATTTGTGAAGTTAAGAGCATGCGTAGCAACTGCGCAACGCATGCTCATGAAACAGTCATTTTTGGAAATTTTTCCACCAAATTTGCAACATAGGCTTTTTGAGAGCCTACCTCATGAACACTGTCAATGTTGTTTCATTAATCCATCCCGAAAGGTGATTCCATGCAGTCACCATGAAATCACCTTTTGGGGCCGATTAACACCATGACAGTGGAAGAATTCGTGAGGACAGGTCCCAAAAACCCCATGTTGAAAATTTGGTGCCAAAATTCCAAAAAATGCCTGAGATATGCATCAAAGTTAAAAAAAACCTATGTATTCCATTATACAGCTTACCTGCATTTCCTCAGTTTGCGGTCGGCTTTGAAGAGTGCAGACGTGTTCCCGGTCCACCGAAAATTATCGTGCCAGACTCCAGAGGTAAGTATGGGGTGGGGGGATGTGGATAGGTGGGGGTGCACAGAGAGTGGGTGCGAGTTCGGGGAGGGTCACTGGACTCGATGCGGGACTGTTTTCTGCTTTGCAGGTAAAAAAAAACCATGCAGGACCGTTTTCCATTTACAGGGTTATTTGGCATGCTGGGGTGGGCTCCCAGTGTGCCACCCAGTTGATATTTTTTTTGGGGGTGCTGTAGCCAATGGGGGATTGGGCACCCCTGTCGGTACATGGGGAGGGGCAAGAGCCGAGGGGGATTGGGCATCCCCTCGGCACAAACCGAATGTTTTGGGGGGGATATTATGCCGATGGGGAGTGGGCTCCCCATCAGCAAATGACAGAGGGGGAGTGACATCAACGGGGATTGGGCTCCTCATCAGCAAAACAATGTTTCAGTGGGGAGGGGCAAGAGCCGAGGGGGATTGGGCACCCCTTGGCTGAACCCAAATGTTTTTTGGGGGGATATGATGCAGACGGGGAGTGGGCTACCCTGTCAGTTTTTATTGTTATTTTTTTAAGTGTTTCACCAGGAAGGCATACTAAAGTGGGGGGAACCGGCGGCATGCAACTCTGTAATTGGCTGCTGCAGTCAGGGAGCATACTGAACAGCTGATTGCGTACTAACGGGGCACTCCCTGATTGCAGCAGTTTAATTTCTTTGATGTTGTGGCCTGCTTGTTTAACTGTGGTGATCCAGGGCATGCTGCTCTATTGGCCAGGCAGAGACCAGCCCCTGAATAGGCTGCTGCCATTCGACACAACACTGCCGCACATCCATAACCCCTTTGTAAAGAAAGCTGATGCAATGTATTTCTTGCACATGCATGCAAGCAAACACAATGATGAAACTGTTGAACATGTAGCATTTCTAGATTTTAAAATACTTTAAACTAAATGCATTTCATTTTTTCTATTTTTGAACATAAAATCCTATTTCTGTCAATCATTAAATCAACTGAAATCAATATCTGAACCAGATAATGTCACAACATAAAGAAAAAACTGTTTTCTTCTATTGTGCACATTTTCAAGCATATACCTTTTTCTAAAAAGCATTTTTATGATTTCTTAAACCAGCTGTTTTTATACTACTACAAATTCCCAAAGCCAAAAATTGGTACCCATGGCACCATACCCCAAACAAATCTGAGTATCTCCAAAAATATAATTCCTACACAAAAACTAGGAGTGGCAAATAAGATTGTGAGTAAAATACATTGACAATAGCAGCACTGTTACACCTTTAGCACAGCTAGTTTCAAAATATTGTACACTTAATGCACACATTTTTTCAATTTGTTTTCAGAAACTGACACTCAGAGCAACACCAAAAGAGATACAGAGCAGAATTTACTTACATAATGCCACACAAGAAGAATCAACAGTAAAGCCACATTTCCTGCCTTGTCTTCTTTTTGTACCTTGACAGAAGTCTGCAATAAAAAATGTATCAAATATACAATGTTTATTCTAATGTGTGAATTATCAGCATGTAAAATAAGATTTTTGGTTCTAATTCTATATACGTGTGCATTTATCGTGTGTAGGTGTGTGCAATTTACTATAGAAACATAAACAACTCATCAAATAAATGTAATAAGTGTAATAGCTACTAAACTGTTTAGCAATAAAATAGTATGTAATGTCAACTATTCACATTTTATAAACAATGGGGGCTATGTACTAAGATGCGGAAAGTACATGGCAGAGGTGCATACCCTGCCTGCATAGCTCCACACTTGCAGACAGTTGCACACAGGCCAGTATGCACTAACAGCCACCACCTATCTGTGATTCAGCCCCCCCCATGCTCAGGACTCAGCAGGGCAGCCGGGGGTGGAGTTGCAGACCCAGGCAGACATCCAATGGGTTGCCTGTCCTTGGTCCCTGAGTGGATTACTTACACAGGACGGCGTGGGTCCAGAGGCATGAATAGCTCCCACAAGCACCTGGATCCAAGTGGCCATGCCTCATTGGCTGGAGAACCACTGGCCAAGCCCCTGGTGGTTTGCAGCCACCCATTGCACATGCCATCGCTGACCTCATCATAGGCCCTGCATACCCCCCCACACCCATCTGCCCCGACCCCGCTGTATGATAAGCAAAACCCCCCACCCATGTATGCCCTGGCCCTGATGTATGAGAAGCAGACCCCTGGCCCCAACACATGACAGCCTCAGTGCCGTTACTGTACAAGACCCCCCACCCCACATCATGTCAGCTCTGACCCCAGTGCTGTATTAGACTCCCCACCCCACATCTTGGCAGCCCCGGCCCCAGTACTGTAGCAGACACTTTGCCCCATATCTTGGCAGCCCTGACCCCAGTACTGTAATAGACCTCCCACCCCACATCATGTCAGCTGTGACCCCAGTGCTGTAATAGACTCCCAACCCCACATCTTGGCAGCCCCAGCCCCAGCACTGTAGCAGACACTTTGCTCCACATCTTGGCAGCCCTGACCCCAGTACTGCAATAGACCTCCCACATCACATCATGTCAGCCCTGGCCCTGGTACTGTATTTGACCCCCAAACCCACATCATGGCAGCCCCAACCCCAGTACTGTAGACCCCCTCACTCCTCAGCATGGCTGCTCCATCCCAGTCATGTAAAAGCTCCTCACCCATCCACGGCACTGACAACCCTCTCCTCTCCCCCAACCCCATACCTGTTGATCTGTGCCATGGCCCCAGATGGCCAGCAGCACAGCCCTTCACACACCTCCCCAGCCACCAGCTGTCCAACAGATTCTGGGAGTCCACTTCTATATATACACACAATGTGCTCCAAGCATCTATTGGATGGCCAGTGGCTGAGGAGGTGTGCAGAGGGCTGTGCCACTGGTCATCCAGGGCTGCAGCACAAACTAACAGGTATGGGGTTGAGGGGAGGAATGTCTGTGCCATGGGTAGGTGAGGGGGTATTTTACATGACCAGGGTCATTGCAGCCGTGCTGAGGAGTGGAGGGATCTATTACAGTGCCAGGGGTTCGGGCTGCTGCTGATGGTGAGGTCAGTGCAGTAACGAGAGGTCAGGCCGACATGATGTGGAGTAGGGAGTCAATTACACTACCAATGTCAGGGATATCATGATGTGTGGTGGGGGGTCTTGTACAGTAATGGAGCTGGGTCTGACCTGTGTTGGGGGGGTCTTGTACAGTGAAGGCGCTGGGGTGACTGTGTGTGCATGGCTGGGCATGTACAGCGGTTACAGCAGTGTCCCCCCTGGCATAACAGGTGCCATCCTGTGCCCCCCCGTGCACAGCACTATGTGCCTTAGTGAATGGTGCATTGTGAAGTCATGCCCCTGGCACCCCCCCACTCTCCCCCAGTGTGTTGCTGTCCATGCAGCCTGGGGATCCAGCACATAACTTATTTGTGTGGCTTTCATGAATGCCACTGGGGGTCAAGGGAACCCCACTTTGTGGCATCCACGTGTAGCCATGCTTATGCTCTCGGTTTCTGCGGGGGATAGGCATCATGCATAGGACCCATAATGCACAAGTGTCCAGATCTGTTCAGTTCTATTTACACTCAGAATTGATCAGACCACTCTGAGTTCAGTTATCTGAATGCAAATGTTACTCCTGTCCATGCCCAAGGCTGTGTGGTTCTCTGGAGAATAGGTCATGGAAAGATTCACCTGGTCCTCCATGCAGATGATGATAGACTTGGCTCAGATCTTCTTACTTCAGCAGTTTTTGCTCTTTTTGTTGGGTACTTTCATTAGTCGGTGTGCCCAATTGGTGGTTGGCAGTTAATCTCATTGAGATTCCCCAGCAACCTTTAGTTTGTGGCTTGAATATCCTTGGAGGAGATGTTTTTCCAGTTCCCACCAGAAATTCAGATGACAATGTCATAAATCAAAAAGAAACTGAAACATATAATGCCACCATCTCCTGAATCTCCAGTTGCTGGGGTACTGCGTTAGCCATGTAAATTCCATGCATGTGGCAGATGTACCTTGCCTGTAGCTCAGGGCAAGGACAGATATCAGTGCCCCATTTTCCTGCCTCCTGGGGACTGCTGTTGCTGCTGCTGTGAGGACAAAGTTGGTCACCAGAAGGAATACTGGGTTGTTGTCTTTCCACCCATATGCTACCAGTGAGTCCTGCTGTTGCTATTCATAATAGCCCTTCTCCTTCCTCTGCGTCAATTGATTAGTCAGGTTTTTATGCCAGTCAGTTCTGTTAGTCAGCACAGTCCCACAAGAGTAGAGTCCTGTTGCCAAGAGATCCTTCACCAACTGGACATTAGTGAAGAAGTTATCAAAGTACGCATGGTAGTACTTCCCACAAAGGTTCTTGGTAAGGTCCTTCGCAATTCTGGCACCAAGTCCCATCTCCACCAATCCAGGCACTTTCCCTGTGTGTACTTGCAAGTCCTGTACAAACTCATTGTAGGAGTCTGCATCCAACCAAATGTTAATGCCATACTTTTGTAGCTTGTTTCCCATGTATTGGTGGAAGCTTCATTGATGACAGAACCCCACCATGGCCTCATTCTCTGCTCCCACTGTATGTAAATTGTACTGGCTTTTACATGCAGGGATAATTTCTTTCCAGAAAAGGGAGTATGTGGTGCAGTTGTTGTGATGTTCTTTGCCATTCGCTCATTTTTTTCTGGTTATCATTCAAGTGAAAGAATTGGTATATTTTCTCATACCTTTCTCAGGTCATGAAGTGGCAGATGAGGAACTGGCCAAAAAGGCAGTCGTTTGACCAATACATTCTGTACCAGGGGATTTGCACCTCAGACTCATACACATGAAGACCCAGAAAAGCTTTGATGTCTGCTGCTTTAACATGGATCCACTTCTTGTCTGGCCTTGTCTGAATTTCTTGCTGCTGACAGGTGTATAGACTGGTCTCCAATGCAATGATATCATACAAGTCTGGAGAAAGCAGAAGATGAAGAAAATCCATTTGGATTTCTCTGCTGTCATCATCATCACTGGACCCATAGCCACCTGGAAATTTTCCACAATCACTTTCTTCAGATTCACTGTCCCTGAAGCAGTAGTTACTGGATCAGGTATACACATTTCCTCACTGTCGCTGATCTCAGAGTCTGGGAGGACTAAGTGGATGTCAATATCCGAAAACTAAATGTCCTCTTTAGAGAAACCAAAAAATTCCTTCTGACTGTCGTTGCTTGATTCAAACATGTTGATGATGTCCCCTAATACATTAGTAGTCTGTTCAACATTAGACCTGTTAATAAAGATCTGAGATCTTCTCTTGGCATCGAATTTATTATCCCAAGACCAAAGTTAGAAATAAGGAGATCTTCTATCAAATACAAGGGCACTCCTCTCCATTGCTGTCGCTGCCATCAAAAAGGTGTGCCATGACTGCAATAACTGCAAGGCTTTCTCAGGGCTGTCAACTATGAGACAGTCTCACACTCCAATGGGAAAGACTGTGAAATCAGTGTTAGCATGGTGCAGGGACGGGGTCTGGCAACCCCCACACACAACAGCTCATTTCCATAGTTGTCCTGCACTCAGTTGAAAGTAAGATACTTTCAACTATGAGACAGCACTTCTGATAGGAAGTTGGAGAAGAAAATGGACTATGTGGTCACTAACAAACACTGCTGCTTTAATGTGCAATAGCACAGTCCAATAACATGGATAACCCTCTAGCTGCAGTACCCTACTATTAAGACAACATGAGGCACTTTAAATATTCCCCTCATTTAAAGTGAGGCTACACAAGAGCTATACAGTATACAGTATGTTAAAAATGTTAGATGTTTCCCTACAAAGAGTGACTTTGTCCTCCCATACACGATGCAATTCTCAAGATATACAGAGCTCTTTGAATCTGGACCTGAATACTGCAATAAAACAAGGGGATGTTTTAAAGCTAACCTCCTGCTATAAATATTTAGAATTGTGGCTGGATAACATGCTTAAATGGGAGACCCATATTCAAACCTTAGTGGGAAATATACACAAAAAACTGGGTGCTATGTCCCGGGTGAAACAACATATGAACCAGGACACAAAATTGAAACTGGTTACTAGCACCATCATACCCTTAATAGATTATGGTGATATCTTATATTCTGGGGCTTCCAAGATGTGGCTGGCAAAAATTGATGTCCTATATAACAGACTGGCCCGGTTCATCTTGGATGCCCCATATACAACACATCACTGTCATCTCTATCGCAATCTGAATTGGCTTAATTTAAAACATAGGAGGGATTTACATATTGCATTATTTATGTTAAAAGTATTGCAAGATGATGTCCCCTAATACATTAGTAGTCTGTTCAACATTAGACCTGTTAATAAAGATCTGAGATCTTCTCCTGGCATCAAATTTATTGTCCCAAGACCAAAGTTAGAAATAAGGAGATCTTCTATCAAATACAAGGGCACTGTGCTCTGGAATTCAATTTCAATTAAAATAAGAGATCCAAACCTTCCCAACAAAAGAGTACATATTAAACAATGGTTTCATGAGAAGAGTAACCTCCTGTCACTATGCTGCCAGTATGTGTAGTCTAACTCCAACTACTGTTCTGTTCTATTGGTATTTTGTATTTTGTGATGGAATGTATTTATTTTTATATCTGTGTTCTCTTTTTTTATCTTGTATATTTATGCCAGATTGAATGAATGTATGGGACCAGAATGATTGTATATAGCATCTCCTCTGAAATGAGCTTGCTCAGTGGAATGCTTCCTTTTCAAGGTTTTAGATAAATATACTACTACTACATCTGTTGTTATATCTTAAATGTAACTTAGTAGAAAACGTCTTGGAACTTTCTCAGCCCTATTCTACAAACTGTTTTCTCATATATTTTAACCATTGGTTCCTGTGAAACCTCTCTTTTGGAGACCGTGATAATTCTCCTCCCCAAACCCAATAAACAATAAAAATAGGGTCATGAATTACAGACTGATATCCTTGTTAAACTACAATGTAAAAATGTTGACACATATTTTAACTCATAGACTTGAAAGCCTGTGGCATCTGTTTATATGCAAGGAACAGGGAGGATTTATTTAATCAAGCCAGGCCTCTGATCATGTGAGAAAACTCTCTCATATTTTTTCCACATCCAGGGAGTACCACCTACCTAGGCCTTGGTCTCCCTGGATGAGAAAAAGGCCTTTGACAGGGAGAACTACACTTTTTTTTTTGCTACTTTAACCAAATTTGATTTTGCAGTGACCTTCATTAACTGGCTTAAAATATTATATTCACATCCTACAGCCCGAATCAGTTGTAATATAATACTCTCCCTCCACTCAGGTTATGCCAAGGCACCCGTCAAGGTTGCCCTCTCTCCCCGATTCTTTTTAATTTTTATCTTGAGCCTTTACTTTATTATTTAAATACAAATGTATCTATTACAGTTAACCCAATTTCTAAAACTATTGTAAAATTATCTGCTTTTGCAGATGATATCCTGCTTCCTGTCTCTAATCTGGTCTCCTCAATTAGAGCAGCCTTACTTACCATAGAGAAATTCAATCAAGTCTCCAATTATAAGCTCAGTAAGGATAAAATGGAGGTGATGCCTCTAAATCCAGTGTTTTTGAAAGATGAAATATCTGGGTTGGGCCTATCTTGGAAACCTGCAGGGATTAAATATTTGGATATTCACTTATTGACAGACAGGTCTAAACTTTTAAAGTTAAAACTAGAGGAGGTAGTCACCAAAATTTCGCAAGACCTTAAAAGATCAGTTCTCTCGAGATTTTTTTTTATTGGCAGGGTTAATGTAATAAAAATGAATATTTTCCCAAGAATTTTCTTTCCCCTTAATATGTTTAATGTGTTTTTACCACTATCATGGTTTACAAAACTGCACTCTCTCAGTAACAAAGTTTTATGGACAAATAAATCCCCCAGGATTGCTCTAGACAAACTATTGCTCCCCAAAGCTCAGGGGGGAATAAAATTGCTAAATTTCATATTATATTACATGGCTTACCAAGCTAATAAATACCTTAAATGGATCGATGTTAATGAACTAGTTAACTCTTACGTTCCCATCTGGGTAAAACTAGAGACTGATTTGATGATGAAACACAAAGGGCCAGATGTTCAAAACTTTGCCCTGGGCCAAACTTAGCCCTGCCTGGCGGGCAAACTTAGCATGGACACAAAAGCTTGCTATATTCAAAAGGAATAGCCCGGGGCAAACAGCTTCTGAATATAACATGCAGATGAAGCCGGGCAAACTGACCTGGGAGTGCAGGGCAAACTTAGCCCTGGAATAAGATAGCTCTGAATATAGCAACCAGGAACGGCAAACCACAACAGCAACACAGTGCACAGCAACATGAAAGTAGGTAAAGGTGAAATGTGTAGCCAATGTGTGTGGCAGCAAATGCGTGGATCCAGAATAGCTTCAGGCAGCAGTGCATGTGAAAGTACAATGTGCAAAACTGTATAATATTCCCTGAACCATTTGCGCAGCGCTAACATGTGTGCGTGAATTCAGCAAGGAGCAAAGCCATTTGCCGGGTGCAAACATGTTTGCCCGATGCTAAACTTTGCCATATTCAAAAGTGACATGCAAATGAGCCTATTTAGGTAGTCTCTGAGCAAACATCCAGATTAGCATCTCATTATGCCCTGACTGGCAGTATTAGTGGCTCATTCGGTAGCACACTCGCCTCTGAGGCCAGGAGATCAGAGGGCTCTGGGTTCAGTTCCCACATCTGGCACTTGGGTTAATATCCTAGTATTGACACTGTAGTGCAGCATGAGAGGGGTGCTGCACTTCTGAGGTGCCGTCTTTCGGATGAGACATTAAACCGAGGTCCCATCTGCCTGGACTGGTGGTAGTTCAGGTGGATGTTAAAGATCCCATGGCACTTATCGAAAAGAGTAGGGGAGTTTTTATTGAAATAACAAACATAACAGAGCAACACAGTAAACTTAAAAACTAATCATACAATATAAATGCAAGCTACTGTGAAGAAAAATACAAAAATAAGCAATAAATCCTATAAAGCAAAAAGAAATTCATTAGAAAGGAACAAAACATTACTTAAACTTTATAAAATGAAGAAACCCTTTCCACCACTTCAGAAGCATAGCAGGAGCTAACCTCTGTGCATCCTGGGAATAAATTTTTGAAAGTTCATTTGTAACCAAGATGCTAAAACAAATATAAGGCATTTTCCTTTGGTATATTACCCATTGGCATCTAGCTTGCCATAAATAAAACCGTAAGCAACAAAAAAATAAAGACAATGTCCCCTCATGAAAATAAGAAAGGCTTGCAGGATAACATCCTAGGATCAAAACATCATATGAAAGAAGAGTAAGCCATTTAAAACCCCCATAAAGTTGCCAAATAAGTCCACAAACCTTTGGAATAAGAACACTGTAGGAAAAAAATGCTCCATTGACTCCTCCAAATTTATGCAGTCCAGATAGGGGCAGTTCCTTTCTTCTATTGCCTTATATTTGGCATTACCCCGAACATTCAAGCGGCCATAAACAATCAACCACTGCGTTTCCCATTGTATATGAGGCAATCTGAAATTATTCAACTGGGCCAATACCTTAGAATTGAGGGTTGAAGGACAATTCTTAAAGCACGGATCTTGAGGGTACAAGTTAGCCATTATTAATTGGTAAAATCCCTTCATGTTATTATTCAAAATTAACTCTTTTGTTATTCCCCATCTGTACAATTTTTTTAGCAGCTGGCCAAAAATATGGGGGAATAGGGATACGAGGGTGCAATTTAGGGGCCAAAATATGCCAATTCATAAAATATTTGCCCAGAGATCTAAAAATCCATTTTCCCTCAATCCCTTTTACTACGCTTAAACCACTTTTAACTGTACACATAATAAATAGAGAATGTACAAAAACAACAGGGTCCACCATCCCAAGTCCTCCTGTTTTTACATTCAAATAGGTATAACATCCCTTTACCGGATTTAAACCGTTACCCCAAAGCATTTGAAAAAATAAACAATAAACCCTTGTTTCTAAGTTAACTGGGAGTGGGAAAATCATGGCTATGTACTGCAGACAGGGCAAAAGAAACTGTTTAATCACATGTATGCTTTTTTAGTTTTGAAAGTTTCCACTTCTTCCATCTATTTACCTTATTTTCCACAACCTGAAGAGCCAATTCCCAGTTTTCAACCGGCATATTCTGAGGACCAAGCAGGATACCCAAAATTTAAGGGGGTTGTAATATGGATACCCTCCTGCATAACCTCAGCTGGACCCATTGCTCCAATAAACAACCCTTTTGTTTTATGCAAATTCAATTTGGCATTAGACACTTTTGAAAAGTCATCAAAAGCTTCTAAAACATATGCACAGAAGTCGGATCAGAAAAATACAAAATTAAATCATCGGCATAGGCCTGTAATAAGAGTTGCTGATCCTGGATAAATTATCTGAAATTCCAGTCCATTGTTGAACAGTGATTAATTTCTGCAATAGTGGATCTAATGAAAATATATAAAGCAGAGGGCTGAGAGGACAACCCTGACGCACTCCTGTATGTATAAAAAAACTTTCAGCCGTGCTACCTTTCAAAAAGGGGAAGACCGCATTATGTTTGTATAACATTTTAATTAAATTAATTATTTGCGCTGGAACCCCGTAATGTTCTAAGGTTAAAAACAAAAAGGGTAAATGTACTCTATCAAAAGCTTTTTCTAAATCTGCTACGACCATACAATTAACTATGCCCGATACAGAAAGGTGTTCAATGACATCACGCACAATCATTAGTGCTGATTGAATCTTTCTTTCTGGTATCCCACTAAATTGGAAGGGGAAAATCACCAACCTGGCATAGTTTTTTAGTCGATTATTCAAAATACTGGTAAAGATTTTGTAATCTGAATTAAGAGGGTAATAGGTCACCAATTCTTAATATTATGTTTATCCCCTATTTAAATAAATAAACTAATAATCCAGAAAATGAGGGAAAAACACAGTATTCTTAATAAAATACTGGAATAAAATAAAGAGACATTGAACCAGCTCAATAGAAAAGGCTTTATACAAATTATTGGATAAGCCATCCATTCCTGGTGAAATGTTTGGTTTTAAATTCCGTATAACATTTAAAATTTCCTCTTGAGAAATGGGTTCCAATAATTTAGAGGCTTCTGTTAACTCAGAGGGAGCGTTAATGACACTCAAATATGAAAGCATGGATTTATCCAAAATCGGGAGGAAGGTTCCAAAGACCTAAAATGACTTATAATTAATTCCTTAACTGTGGAACAGTTATAGCCATAGAATTATCAGGCTTCTTTAATGAGTCCATATTAGAGGAATCCCTCAAGGTTTTACAAGCTTCAAAGGGATCCCCCATAGGGGATTTTTTTACACCATTAGTGAGGATAGCTTGCAACGTCTTAGCTCTATTGTACTGAAATACCCTAATTTCTTCCTGCAACTTAACAATTTGATCAGAATAGTCACCTTGAGAAGTATATGCAATCGTAGTGAGTCTCTGGAGCTGCTGTCTAAGAGACAAGTATTTTAAAAAATTATGATTTTTCGTTTTAACCCCTTGTTTTTTAAACCAATTCCGTAAATCAGCCTTGGTCTCCAGCCACCAGTCCCCTAAATCAGAATAAAGGAAGACCACTGAAAATCTGGCTTTTAAGATATATTTCACCCCTGACTGTATATGGGGTAAGCCTAGGATGGAATTATTAAGTTTCCATCTAACCTGCCTATGCTCAAGGGAACCTGGTAACTGGCATTTGCATAATAAAAAGGAATGATCCGAGAATTCACAAGGAATCATTTCAAAAGAGTTAATTTGCATAGAAGGGGAAACCAACATATAATCTATTAAAGAAAAAATTTTCCCTTTTCTAAAGGAATATGGAGGTCCTTGGGAAGAAAAGGAAAGGAAATGCAGTTGAGTAGACCAGCCAATTTAACAATGTTAACTAATGCATGTGAATCACAATATATTTTTTTATTCTGTTTGGGCAAATCAGTAATTGTGCTGTTAAAATCCCCACCCCATAGTACCTTAACAGATGTCACCAAGAAAGGTTGTATGGTTTTGAAACAGGTCACTCTACCGCTTTTTGTTTGAGGGCTATAAATATTAATGAAACAATAGACGTACCATGCCATTTCCGTCAATATCAAAACTCTACCCAGTATAAGGTCAATTAAATTATGCAGTGTGAAAGAAAATGAAGTGAAAATAATGCCTATGCCATCTGCTCTATCTATTCCAAAGGACCAAAAGGAAGGTCCCCAAACCCAATCCCGCCGAAAGAAGTTAACTGTTCTACGAGTGCATCCATGTTTCCTGTAAAAACACACAGATATATGTTGATCGTAGATAATGAAAAGAGCCTGCCTTTTAGCGGTATTTAGAAAGCTATGAGTATTTAAGGAGCCCCAGAAAAACCTCATTGTAAGTTACAAAAATATAGTCAGGCCCTCTATTTTTTCCTTTTTTTCTTTTTCTTCTCTTTAAAAGTATTCACTGTTTGTGACAGCGTGGAGAAAGAGGATTTTTGAGAGTCTGAATCTCCCAATTCCATCTCTGTATCCCCCCATGGGGTAAAAAGGGCCGCATATGAATTACTGGTTTCTTTGATGGGAGCAGAATGGGGAGATTTGGGATGCAAATTCCTAGCTGATCTTCGTCTAGGCAAAGGTGACCCAGGGACTGGAACCCCAGACTCCTTTCCAGCAACCTCAGATACCTCCTCAGTGTAGCATACCGGAGGAAATTCTAAGGACCAGGTGGACCCATGCAAGGTTTTTACCTCCACTGGTCCAGAGTCCAGTATTTGTACTACTTTGTCAGGTTTCTTGGAAGAAATAAAGGTGGAGAATCCGCACCAGTAGACTCTTTTTTTATTAAGGAAGGAGATGGTAACAGCGGTGGGAAGAAAAAGGGGAGGAGGCGAGGAGCAGCCGCATCCTGGGCCTTCTGAATTAGAAGGTCTGGGCTTATGCAAGACACCTTGTTCTTAGCAGCTCAAGAACATTCACGAAAACTGTGGCCAGACTCTTCACAGAGATCACACCTAGAATTATTAACACATTGCATGGTTACATGCCCCACTTCCACTAATTGTCACAACGTGGCTGATCACAAACACTTGAAAGATGTATCCTAGACCCACATTTATAGCAAGCACGGGCTGTCATCCATAAAACAAACCCCTATCTCTTCCCAACAAAAGGAATTCAGAATGTGTTCCGCCTCAGATTCAGATTGCCTCAGCTTAATTTTGTATTTCCAGCCCCTGTCCAAAAACATTCGGAATCTAAAATAGGTTCCGGCTACTTAATACCTCACATTTCTGAGATAACCAGAAGGTGATGTCTTCCACATGGACCCCTCATTCCTAAACATAACTGCAAAAAATTTTATTAATGGCTTGGAGAGGTATAACCAAAAGGGGTCCATGTGAGAGAAACTTCACCTGACTATATCGATCCCAAAACAAATCCAAACCATGAGGTGTCCGAAAACTGATATCAAAGTTGTCCTCTCCAGAAATGTTAATAAAAGCAAAAACATCCTGTGGAGTAAAATGCAGAGAATCTTTTAGTAGTGTTTTCCCCACATAGTATCTGTCCGGCCTATTTTCCAAATCCCCTTTATAACATATACAGACTGCATTCCGTCAAGGTGCTGCTTCCCTCTTTGAGGTGGAAAATAGTTCTGACATAAGAGGTTTCTAGAAAGGGGGTTTTGGTAAGGAGGACTTCTGTGATGAAGAATCCTTCTCCCGGGGAGGTAAGTCTAATTTTGAAGTGGAAGGTACTGAAGCCTGTACCACAGGAATTTCAACAGCAGAAGGAGGTCGTGATGTCTCAGCCACTTCTGTTATAACGTGGAAACTGTCAGTTAAAACCTTCTGCTGGGTAACTGGTTTCCACTCAGGGGAGTGCTGTGAAGGGAAAAATCTGTATCCCAGGCCGGATCAGGCTTCAACGCCTGTTGGAGCCTGTGTCCAGCCGCCCCATAAGAGCTTTGTCTGGAGACCAGGACTCCTGAGTCATTTCACTAGTTATAGAGGAAGAGACTGTTACAGTAGGTTGTGTAAAAATTTTGTTTTGGCTGTTTAGATATAGTCTTATCAGAAAAGAAAAATTCAGTCTCCAATTTGGGAGATGGCTGAGGACTGGTAGATAATATTAGACTGCCCTTGAGTTTCCACAGCAATAGGGTTTTCAACACAAACCCAGCTGATTTGCTAAGGTGCAGACTTTCTGGTGAATGCAGTGGAAAACCCCAAAGAGAAGTTTGTTGTTTAAGAGTAAAGAGGCTTTTTCTTTTAAATCAGGCAGTGACTTCTCAGGCTGTAGGCACTCACTAATATTCGCGATTTTACTGCCAGCCTGCAGAGAAGCAGCTGAAGAGTCAGACACTCCCGGAATGAGAGTGAGATTATCTGGAATGTGACCACGCCCCTCAGGGCCTTTGGAGTCTAATACTGGAGTCAAGAGTTTGACAGAAGTTGAGTAATTGTTCTAAAAGCATTGTTTTTCCTGCTGGAGTCTATCTGGTAAACACTCTGCAGTCGCTTGAAGCTCACACTATTTTCTGGTAAGCAAGCCTCATTTAACACCCTGCTACTTTTACAAGAGGAGTTAGTTTGGTAAGGGGATGAAGGTTCTGAAAGCCGTAAACTTTCAAACTTTGGAGTGCAGGCCATGTAGTCATCACAAGAACAGCATAAGTAAGACCCAAAATATCCATGTTAGATGTCAATAACTCACCGCGCTCCTCGGAGCCTCCTGAAGAAGCTAATTCAGCCATAGGTATTACAGGAGCAGCCTCGCTGCTGACAGGGGGTAATGTAGCTCACGTCAAATGCATATCAAGCTTCACTGGTACTGACGTGAGTGCTGACCCTTCCTTTGTAGCACCAAGTTCTTGTACATTGTCAGGTTTAAACAAAGTAAACAACTTCTCCTCTTGGTGTTCAACAAAAGTAACTGAATCCTCCCAAAGAAACGATGCATCCTGAAACTCGGTATCAGAGTCCATATCCACAGTATTAGCGGTGACAGCCTCCTTAGCATTAACAGTGGGAGCAGAGGCCAGCCTCCCACCAAGCAGCGTCCTCCTCCTCCGCCATCTTGGTCCCACCGAAAATGGGTCCCCCCTGCTCACAGGAAGCAGGAAGTAGGGGAATTTCCCTGGTGTCCTGGCCAAATTTCCCTCATTCGCTAAAAATACCACCAACAGCTTAATCTGGTTCAAGGTCAGTTGGCATTCATCTGTATCCCCCTCCCCTGGGTCATACCTGAAAATAAGCAGGATTTGTCTAGTGCACTTACCCGGTCAACAAAAACTAAATAAATAAGTACATTTACATACAGTTTGTCCAGCATTACTTGCAGGGTCCCACAGTTCCACCTGTAGGTTAGTCTGGAAGTACAGGGGCTGGCTGGGTCTGCCCACAGCTCCATCTGTAGGTCAGTCTGGCAGTGCATGCTGGTAGCTGCAGGCTACATGTATATAGTCCAGCATAGCATATTGTGCCCCAGGTGACAACACAGCATAGGCAGAGGTGGTGGTGGAGCTGCAAGCAACTGTCACACTACAGGTCATGCTACAGTGCACTGCAGACACTACAGTAGCAAGGGGGCCAATATCATGAGGGACACAGCAATACCTATGGTGTGTAGGGTAGTGATGACCACTGCACTGTACACAGAGACAGGCCCACCTTGCAGGTGTTTACTGACAGAGGACATTACTGTTATGCTGTTGTGTGACCCACAGATGCTGTACCTCTGGCATGGAATGCTCACAGTGACATATACATGGCAGGCTGTGTGTGGTGTGGTGTTTGTACAGCTATGCAGTATGTGGCTGGAGGGGGCACATATGATCAGACAGGCACACTGGTGTTGGAGTATTCTCAACACTGGCCCATGTGCAAAGTGTGGCTTGCCCCAGCCATGTGGCCACACCCAGTCTGTGGTGCAGCTTGTCCACTTGTACACCCTCCCAAGACCCCTCATTTCCACAGTGCTGCATGTGTGTGCTGGCAGCCATTGGTGTCCACTGAAGGGTGGTCCACAGGTGTGAGCTATAAGGCTGCACTGCCATGGTGTCCACTGGAAGCTGGGTCACCACTTACTGCCTGGCATGGCTGGGACTGGGGGCCAGCCAGGTCTCACCACAACTCCACCTGTATGTCATTCAGGCAGTGCATGATGATAGCTGCAGGCTACATGTGAACAGTACAGCACAGCATAGCATATCGTACCCCATGGGTCAACACAGCATAGGTACAGGTGGTGGTGGTGGTGCTGCATGCAACTGTCACACTGTAGGTCATGCTACAGTGCACAGCAGACACTATAGTACAGTGGCAGGCCCAGCTTGCAGGAAATTACTGATGGTGGACAGTACTGTTACGCTGTTATGTGATCCACAGATGCTGCACCTGTGGAATAGGATGCACACAGTGACATATACATGGCCGGCTATGTGTGCTGTGGCATCTATACAGTCGTGCGGTATGTGGCTGGAGGGCAACGTAAGATCCGACAGGCACACAGGTGATAGGGTATTCCCACTATTAGTCCATGTGCACTGCGAGATGTGTCCCAGTCTTGTGGCCACAGCTGGGCTGTGGTGAGGTCTGGCCACCCGTACACCCTCCCCTCAATGGCCACCATGCCCACAGTGCTGTCTGTGTGTGCTGGCATCCGTTGGTCACCACAGATGTATGGTCTGCAGGTGTGTGCTGTATGGCCACACTACCATGATGTCCCATGTGGGCCCAATCACTCCTTAATGCCTGTGCATGGCTGGGACCTGTGGCAGTTGTTGGCATCATGGTGGCACCTTCAGTGAGCAGCATCTGTCCTCCATGTCTGACAGTTTCTAAGTGTCATAATCATATGTTAGGGTCGCACAAGCCACTCTAATGCCACCCTAACACCACACAAAGCAACAATGTCGCACAATGCTGTTTGCCCAGGATTACGACCAAGTTTTCCTCAGCAGTAATGTATACCTTACTATGGGTTACGCTAAGTCACGCTAAACACCTTAGCATTGTGCTAGTTGCTGAATATCTCATTGCGCCTGTATTCATGTTCACTTTGCCCCTAGCATATCATTATGGTTTGCCCGGTGCAAATGCGGTTTGCGTGCGCTGTTTGGCCTTTTGAATATAGCAAGCCCGCGCTAATCCTGCGCTAAACCTACGCAAATGTATTTTGCCCGCTGCAAAGCTTTGAATATCTGGCCCATATATTCTAAATATATGTTAATGGTAGGCATGTTGATGGATTCTTTTTTTTTATACTATGTTAACCTGATTATATATGTCATATGGTTTGACAATTAGCTCCTTTGGTATAACTTATTTTTACCTATATATTTATACATTGTAACCTTTTTCTTCTAAGTTGGGAGGGAGTTCATTATTATTTTTTGGGGGGGGTTCTACCTTCAATGTTTCAATATTTATTCAGCTAACGTTGTTGTATTTCGGTTCTGGTTGGTTTAAATGTTGTAGTTGTAGTGTTTATAATTTGTTTCATACCATGTTTGTTAATGTTCTTATTAAGAAAATTAAAGAGTTGAAAGTTAAAAAAAAATGCAACTTCATCTATTTGCAAAATAAATATAGAAAATATATATTTGTAAGACATGTTTCTGCAACACATCAATGCATTTGTATGTTTTGCTTACTCTTATTATTGTTGGAAAATTGTTAAGCTCTGCCCTGTACTGTTTCTGTGCTACCTATGACTGATTGTATGATTGTATTATGTAATCTCCCGGGTCATGCCTGAAAATGGGCAGGGCTATTGCCTAGTGTACTTACCCGATCATCAAAAGCTAATAAATAAATAAATCTTCACCTACAATACAGTCTGTCTTTGGAAGATTCTTTTTAAATGCATGGCTAGCAAGTTACAGTTAGAAACCTAAGATGTAAGATATAAGAAAAATAGCAGGACAAGAGAACACAGCATGAGATTAGAGGGAGGCCAATTAAGGGGTAATGTGAGGACATTCTTTTTCACAGAAAGGGTGGTGGATGCATGGAACAGCCTACCTCAGGAAGTGGTGGATAGGAATACAGCGCAGGGCTTCCAACAGGCATTGATAGGCATAAGGGAGCAGTACAGATGAGAATGAATAAATAGGCCATTGACAGAGTATGGGGCTGTGGCACATTCATAAGGTAAAAAAAATGGGCAGACTGGATGGGCCTTCCAGTCCTTATCTGCCATCAGCTTCTATGTTTCTATGCATTTACAAATCACAACAGAGATGGGGAAATGTATTGTTCAGCATTTAATCTGACATGCACAAAGAAAGAAACAAAAGAGAGATATCTAACAGTGCAACTTATTTACTGTGCTCTGCAACTCAATGCAGAGTTCCCAGCAGACGTATTCTGCTAGACATTCATTTGTCACTCTGCAAAGAAACATAAACATAGATTGTACTACAGTACACACACACACATGCATACTAGGGCTGCACATGGGGCTGATTTTTGATATTTGTGTTTGTGTCTCTGGTATCTGTATTTGTATTTGTTTGCATATCAGTTTTTGCAAAATATCTTACTTTACATTTTGGACTTGTTTCTGTTGTTAATGATGACATAAGACTAAGGGTTTGAGAGGTTTTAATCAAATTTGCAGGTTTATTTTTTTTTTATCAAGACGATATGCATCCATGTATTGAACAGTAGCAGTCACATGTGTTCTGTGTCAGCTAAACCCAAGGTTTGACACTACTTTATGTGATCTAACACAAATACAAATATTTAGGAGTGACGTGTATTTGTAAAAAGTGCTGTATTTGTCTATATTTGTCCAAAATAGTATTTGTTTTGCACAGCCCTAACACACACACACACCAGAGTATCCTGCTCAGTTGAACCAACACAAGAGGTCATGCGAGTGCACCCCAGGATAAGATTGCACAACATTGGTAAATTTATGGTGTCAGAGTGTATGCCCTGTGCTCTCAAGGGGGAAGAGTAAAGCTTTTAGCTGTTTGTGTCCAGGTTCATGGGTGGTTTGTTTTGGTGGCCAGACTGAACCATTTGGTTGGATATTTGCCAAACTGTATTTAATGAGTTAACTGTATACTGCAGCCAAGAAGGATTTTCATTTCATTTCACTTTTATTTTTATTTTTTATACTTGGCAAGATGAACAGAATTGCTCATTTTCTCAAGCGACAAGTGCAAACACATTTAATACAACAGACAAAATATACCTTACAAAATTACAAGATACAATAATATCAAAGATATGTATATAAAAAAAAACATTCAATATCAATAACAAGTACATTTAACAAGGGATTCAAGCCATTACACCAGCCTAAATTTAAAAGATCAAACTGTTCTACTGCAGGTAACAACATCAGGAATAATATTAAAAAAGATATTTGTGTGTGTGTGTGTGTGGGGGAGGGGGAAGTGGTGGTGTCTTATTCTTTAGAGATACTCATTTTGGGGGCTATGCACTAATGTGGGCTGTGTACATGTGATTCACACATATGCGGTTCCTGTAACTATGCACCCAGGACAGATGCAGGGTGCACTGTATGCACAACCATGCACCTCTGCAGAGTGCTTGTCCACTATCCAGCCCCCGCGGTGTGCATGATTGTGGGGGGGAAGATTGCAGAACACAGGTGGGCATCCAGTCGAATGTCCATCCTGGCTCCCATAGTGGATCCCCAGGTTCATGAGAGCAGGGGATCCTGGGTAAGTGTGGGTCCCATTTTTATTAAATGTACATGTGAGTGTACGAATGGATACCCCCAGCCATTCCAGTCAGCCCAGTGGTCTGGGGCATCATAGTGTGGGATTCCCTGTCTACCATGGCTGGTGGGTGTGATGGGAGGAGAAGTAAAAGATAAGAGAGGGATCTTGCTGCTGTATTCTGAGCCCCCTTGCTTGACAGTCCACACCTTCATGATTGGCCTGGAGTGGGGGCACACCCCTAGGCATGTCCCTGGACCAGATGCATGTGTAATTGCTTGATCGGTCTGGGGATCGGATGCACAAGGGGCACATGCCCCTTCCATAAATGCCACTGGTGCATGGCATTCAGACATATACAATCCACCCCTTAATGCATAGGGGCTACAGTGGTTAGTTATTCACTACATTTATGATGCAAGAGATGGCATGGCTGTCCAGGAAAATCTGTCTGCTCCATATACTCCAGTAACCACCACAATCCCAGTATCACAAACTTCTGCACTATACTCTAATCTTCCTCTTTGCCAGCCTCAGCTGATTCTCCTTGGGCATCAACCCACTCTCACCCTTTTGTGATGACTAACTGCCTTGTTGTTCTTACTTACCTTTAAGGAATGTTCTCAAATTCTAGGCTGTGAGTCACCAGCCATTTCATAAACAGCTAATCTGCTTAACACTGGTGCTTAGTATGGCAAAAATAAAGTTTTTAATATATTTTACTAAATGTGTTTCATCCACGAACCTGGAAGTCAAAGCACAGAGCCTTGGCTGCATAAAAGCTCAAGCCACCATGTGATGTTCAGGACATGATGTGTTACCAGGTAAACAAGTAACAGCATGGTGATAACAAGGCCAAGTCCAGCCCGAGTACTAATGCTACTGGCAGTGAGTCATATGTTTTGTGGTCTGACAGCGAGCCAGACCTTGGCAATACACAGCTTGGGCTTAGTCTCCTCAATCCATACCATGATAACCCATACCTGTCCTATGCTTCTAACAGCAATACCAGCCAAGAAAATGCTGAATTGAGCCTAGCAGATCCAGAACCATATGGTGGAGACAGACATCTTACCCATATGCATTGGTGAATGTGGCATCTTGTTTGTTGTTGTGGCGGCTGAGTACAGTCAAGTCACTCTTCTCAATGTAGTGCAACAAAGCTTGCAAGCTCGACCCTTCACATTCCTCATAGCAGCTTCATGAATCATCACATTCAACAGGGCTACCAGAATACTGATGCATAGGATGGGGTGTGTGAAAAAAATGTAAGAAAATGTACATCAAAATCCTTAGTGTGTCCTTGCATGGGGAGGGTTTGCACAGGTAAGCAGGACAACGTGTTTGCTGTTGCTCTGGACATGTTTTGTGGTCTGAGGTGGAAGACTAGGTTTGATGGCAAAGGCACCTAGCTTCACCTGAGCTCTTTTCTTCTAGGTTGCTTGAAAGGACAGAGCAAAGAACCTTACCAGAGCAAGGAAAAGGATTACGGATTCTTTTGGCTAGGCAGATTTACTGTGTGTTATTATTTTCTTTGTACTCACATGGATTGTTACTGTTTGTTGCTAACATTTTATTGCTTTATTTTTCTCTGATTTAAATTGTTGTTGCTGGGTATACGTTCTGCTGCATTATTACAGAGTGCACCTAGAGGCATGTACTTGCAGATTACTGCTGTAACCTTCTGATTCAAATTGTCTTTTGCAAGGTATATCTTATGTTACTGCTTTATTTTTCTCTGTAGCAAAGTATTTCCTTACAGGGTATATCTTCTGTGAAATTATTACAGGTGGTGCTTTACAGGTTTTATAGTTTTATCTATCATAAGGATAAGCTTTCAGGGCTATATTTTATTTATTTATTTATTTGAGAGAAATCAGAATTACAATCCTTTGAGTCATAGACTCCTTTGCAAAGGCTCTACATCAATACAGGAAACACAAACACTACATATAATAACAGTTATACATTGTTCACAAGGCACAGAGTTTTTACGATACAAATCAGCTACTGCCTTAGGGCTTATGTAGACCCTGTGTCATAGTTGCTAGACAAGTCTGGAAACAGAGTTGGAGGGTCTTTAACAGGGCCCCGAGTCACAGTTTATTTACAGCAGGGGTGGGAACCTTTATTTTTAACTACACCTTCTTTTGAGATACAGGCAAGGGGGAAGGAGTGTGGGCTACAGCCACAGGCACCAGAATCAAGGAGGAGTAGGTTCATGATACCTGTTTTGAATAGTTTGAGACTAGGGGCCTGGGAGATGGAAGATGGTAGGTTGTTTAGCCAGAGGGGTCATGATAACAGAAGGACCTTTGTCCTAGTGAGGTTCTACAGTGAGGAACAAGGAGAGAGGAGCTAGCAGTGCATCTAGGGGTCCTCCTGTGTGGGACTGGTTGGATGAGGGGGTGTAGACCTCTGGGAGCTAAGTTCATTAGTATTTTTTTGGCTTGGAGGCAAGTGTGATATTTGAGCCTCCCTTTGAAGGTCAGCCAGTCCGCCAGCTTGTAGAGCTCACACTTGTGTTTTAATCTATCACAGCATGTGGTAAGATGGCATGCCCTGTTAAGGGCTAGGGTGATGCAGTGAATGGAGGTTAGGTCAACGATGTCATAGATTACAATCCTGTAATCCACCAATGAGAGGACTGAGCAGGATACAGCAAGACGTAGGGCCAGATGGGGTAGGCGGTGCTTATGGCTACATAGAATACCCATCCTGGTGTTTACAGCAGAGGTGGGGTGTTTAACATGTGTGTGGTAGGTGAGGGATGTGTCAAGCATGATACCCAGATATTTGAAGTTAGATATCTGTTTGATAAGGTGGCCATGTGAGTTGGAGATGTATAGGGAGGGCAGTACTGAGGGGGCTTTGGCGATGGGCAAAAATCATGGATTTTGTTTTGTTGTAGTTAAGTATTAAGTGATGCTCAGTGAACCAGGATTCAATTTCTTTAAAGAAATCTTGCAGGGCAATTTGGAGGGAGTGAGGTTGAGGATGTTTCCAGAACACTACTGCATCATCCGCATAGAGTATGAGCTTCCCACTGCAAGATTGAAGGAGGGAGTTCAGGAAAAGAGTGAAAAGAAACAGCCCTAGAATGGACTCTTGTGGAACACTCGTTAGGACTGGTTTGTTGGTGGAGAGGGTGGTGTTGATTCTGACCTGTTGGGTCCGGCCAGTGAGATAGTCTTTGAACCAGGATATGGCCTCAGGAGAGAAATAGTAGGAGAGAAGAGAATGGAGAAGTAGGGCATGACTGACATTATCGAATGCTTTAGTCAAGTCAACATAGAAAGCATCTGCGACTGACCCTTGTTCCAGTGCCTCATGTATGTAAGATGTGAATTCTTGGATGGCCGTGGTTGTGCTGTAACCCTTCCTGAAACTGTGTTGTTCTTGGCAGAGAAGATTATGTTTGACTAAGTAGTCTGCAAGTTGGCCCAGCACAATTTTTTCGAGAGCCTTGGAGAGGGCTGGTAGGATCGTGATGGATCGGTAATTGCTAGAGGAGGTGGGGTCACCCTTCTTCAGGATTGGTGTTATAATTCCTTTTTTTCCATAACATTGGGAATTGGCTAAGGCATAATGACCAGTTTAGTATTTTGATAAGATGTGGCAAAGTCACATCCAGAGTTAGTCGGAGAATTTTAAGGTCAAGGGAGTCACTGCTGTAGCGTGTGTTTGCCAGGGCTCTGGAGAGGTAGTGCATGGCTTCCTTGCAGGAGATAATTCATAGCCAGAAGAGGGGGCTACTGCCTTTATTGCTGGCTGATTGTTTCTGCTCTTATCTCCTTGTTTCTTTCATCCATGGTTCTTCTTTTTCAGCAGGGGAAGGGCCCAGTCACCCACTCCCATCCCCAACATCCCCACACTACACTCCTTCTATGGGGTAGCACAGCCGTGACATTTCCTGTAGCAAAGCAGGAAGGGGTGGATCAGAGGAGTATCCACACAGTGACGTCATTTACAGGGACACAAGTAATTTAACTTGTTATAACAAGTTATTCAAAAACAAACACGCAAAACACAAAATCAAACTTTTTTTTAATTTTCCTCCTTCCAATTAGTCTGACCAGGTTATAAACCCAGCAACTTATCTGGAATGGATATTAACTGTAGGTACTGCGGGACACTTTTCAAAAGGGCAGTTTTACAGGATTTAGGACACTGCCCTACATGTTGGGCCATTGGAGGTCTAAGGGCTCAGCTCCAGGCAGCATGGACAGAGATTGCCTGCCTCAAATCGCATATTCAGGAGGAAATATACTATAAGAACCACCTGTCATTTCCCCAACATCCAATGAGCACTTCGACTGCAGAGGGTAGTTGGTCCAGGAGGTTGGCAGGTGGTTAGAAGGGGCAAACCGGGTGCCCCATCACCTGGTGCTGTCCAACATATCACTTCCAAAAACCATATAAAAACTATAAACAGGTATCTGCCCCATCTCCAAAATCAATCAAAGGAGCAGAGGATACTGTAGAGCAGGACACTGCAGCACAGGAGCTAGAACAACAAAACTTGCTCAAAACAGGAACCAAAACAAAAAAAGCAAAAAGGAAATCCAAAAATCTTCTGATCATAAGAGACACCATGATTCGGGGGATTGATACCCATCTCCAGCCAGGGCTAATGGTCAGATATCTCCTAGGTACATCAGCATGGAGAGAAACTGACCACATTGCAAAACTTGTACAGGAAGCAGAAGAAAACAGTGACATCCTGGTACACATAGGGACTAATGATCTCGCCAGCCAGTCAGTTGTGTAGACCAAGGAACATCTGACCAGGCTGGATGACAAACTATCATCCATTTCATCTGGCATCTCTTTCTCTGAGATCCTGCCAGTCTGGGAGAGGGGGGGCAGATGGACGTAAGGTCAGAGAAGGGGAGACAGGGGAGCTAAACATGTGTCTCAAGGGCTGGTGTCAGGAAAAAGGACACAATTTTGTAGGGAACTGGCAACAGTTTTGGGAGCAAAAGTTCTTTAAATTTGATGAACTGCATCGGACTAACGAGGGAGTCAGTGCATTGGGGCAGACGTTTGATGTCTTTGCAGAATATTAAAACTAGAAAATGGGGAAAGGGGTGCAGCACCCGATAGGTCGAATGGGAAGAACACCCCTCCCCCTCAGCCTGTGGTCAAACAGGAGTTCAACATGTTTGTAGTTCATCTGCATCACCAGGTAAGGAAAAAGATCCGGCTCCCCATATGACACACAGGGGAAACGCCAGACCTCGCCCAAAAACTAACACACCAAAATCTGGCCAATGGAAAATCATGTACACAAATGCTTGCAGTCTGGGAAACAAGATCCCAGACCTGCAGGCAGAGGCTAAACTGGACATAGTAGCCATTAGCGAGACATGGTTTACCAGTAACCACACTTGGGAGACTTCAGTACCTGGCTATGTACTGTTCAGAAGAGACCAAGGTGCAAAAAGGGGGATGGTGGAGTGGCCCTTTATGTCAATGAAAAATATAAAAGCCACAGAAATTCAGAATACACATAAGGAGCCAGAAGAACTATGGGTTACCCTGGAAACAGGAAATGGAACAGCCATACAAACTGGGGTTGTCTACAGGCCTCCAGGCCAGGGGGAGGACACAGACACATTACTGTTAGAAGATATACAAAACGTGACAGCTAAAGGGGAGATTCTGATAATGGGAGACTTGAACATGCTAGATAAAAATTGGTCAATACCATCAGGAACATTTGCCAGAACTAGACACATAGTGGATTCCCTGAAGGGGGAGGGCCTCAATCAACTGGTACAACAACCCACAAGAGACAGGGCTATCCTAGATTTAGTACTGACTAAAGGGGAAACAATCATAGATCTCCAGGTAGGAGGTCACCTGGGAGCCAGTGACCATCACATGGTATGGTTCAATTTGGCCACTAGAACTAAATCATCCCATTCCAAGGCAAAAATATGGGACTTCAGAGGAACTGACTTTGATAAGATCACCAACAGAGTTAAGCTAGCCCTAGCAAAAAGAAATATAGGTGAGGGGGTACAGGCAAAGTGGGCAAGCATTAAGGATACAATACTTGAGGCAACATCCCACTGTGTTAGAGAGAAAAGGAAGTGCAAAAGAAGAAGGAAACCACTTTGGTTCTTAAAAACAGTAGCAGAGCAGGTCAGAGCCAGAAGGCTGGCCTTCAGGAAATATAAGGGAACACTGCGGGATGAAGATAGGGAGGCATACCAAACTTCCCTAAGAGAAGCAGGGAAGGCAGAAAGGCAGGCAAAGGCCCAAACTGAGAAAACACTAGCATGAACAGTAAAAGAAGATGACAAGACTTTCTATAGATACATTAGTGAAAGGAGAAAGTCCAGAGGGGGTATTGCTAAGACCAAATAGGATAAGAGGGCTTGTGAAGAGGAGGACCATGTAAAAGCTTCTATCCTAAATAGATACTTCTGCTCAGTATTTACTGAAGAGAATGTAGGGCAGGGTGCACAGCTCAGCACCATGGACACAGGGGAAGGGAGGTGTGCACTATTCCCTTCACAAAAGAAAGGCTCCTACAAGAGCTCGATAAGCTCAGGGAGGACAAGGCAATGGGACCTGATGGTATACATCCCAGGGCAGTAAAGGAGCTAAGGGTGGAACTAGCAGAGCCATTATCAGAACTGTTTAGTGAGTCTTTGAGCACAGATAAGGTCCCAGAAGACTGGAGAAGGGTTCACATTATCCCACTTCACAAGAGTGGTCGCAGGAAGGAGTCAGGGAACTACAGACTAGTCAGTCTAACCTCAGTAGTGGGAAAGATTATGGAGTCACTCCTTCAGGAAAGGATAGTGCAACACCTGGAATCCATAGGATCACAGGATCCAAGATAGCATGGGTTTACAACAGGAAGCTCCAGTCAAATTAATCTATAGATTTCTTTGACTGGGTAACCAGAGTGTTGGACCAAGGGGGAGCAGTCGATGTCACCTACCTTGACTTCAGCAAAGCTTTCAATACTGTTCCACATAGAAGATTGATTAATAAGCTGGGTAGGCTGGCGGTGGGTCAGAAGTTGGTCAACTGGGTGGAAAACTGGTTGACAGGCAGAAAACAGACAGTGGTGGTAAACGTACATAGTCACAAGAGATGCAGGTCACAAGTGGGGTACCTCAGGGATCAGTCCTGGGGCCAGTCCTCTTCAATATCTTCATTAGTGACATTGCAGATGGACTGGAGGGTAAGGTTTGTCTGTTTTCAGATGACACCAAGATCTACAACACAGTAGATGATCTGGATGGGGTGGGCAGAATGAGAAGAGATCTAGATAAACTGGCAAAATGGTTGGAAGAGTGGCAACTGGGGTTTAATGCAAAGAAGTGCAAGATCATGCACATAGGGAAAAAAAAACCTAAAACCACCTATAGGCTGGGAGGGGAGTTGATGGCAGCCACAAGGGAAGAAAGAAACTTGAGTGTCATCACCACAGATGACCTGAAATCATCCAAGCGGACCACTAAAACAGTAGGTAAGGCTAGGGGGATGTTGGGGTGTATTAGTAGGGGTATCACAAATCATAAGAGGGCAGTAATAATTCCTCTTTGCAAGACACTGGTTAGGCCCCATCTGGAGTACTGCATGCAGCACTGGAGGCCACACCTTCACAAGGACATTAACCAAATTGAGGCAGTCCAGAGACGGACAACTAAAATGGTGCAGGGACTGCATCAGAAAACGTATGAGGACAGAGTAATGAAGCTTAATATGTATACCCTAGAGCAAAGAAGGGAGAGAGATGATATGATTGAAACATTCAAACACCTTAAGGGCATTAACAAGGTGAAAGAGTCTAACATGGTTCAATACAAGAAAACAGCAGGACAAGAGGACACAGCACGTGATTAGAGGGAGGCCGATAAAGGGGTAATGTGAGGAAGTCTTTTCACAGAAAAGGTGGTGGATGCATGGAACAGCCTATCTCAGAAAGTGGTGGATATGAATACAGTGCATGGCTTCAAACAGGCATGGTATAGGCACAAGAGAGCAATACAGATGAGTATGAATAGATAGGCCATTGACAGAGCAATGGCTGATGGCACATTTGTAATGTAGAAAAAGAAATGGGCAGACTGGATGGGCCTTGTGGTCCTTATCTTCTATCAATTTCTATGTTTCTATGACCGCCTTCTCAAGGCCCCTCATGGATCAGTCACTCAATGACAAGTCCCCACACAGACTTCTATAGAGGGGGTGGAGTGAAAAGTGAGGTGTCCTGTCAGTGTGTGTGTCTCCATGGAATGCCATGTACTGTGCTGGAGCAATGCTGCAGACCCTGGGTGGGGGGAGGGGGCATGGGGGGTTCAGTGCCAGTTTCTGCAGGGAATAGGTGGGATAAAAAGAAAAATAAATTCCTTGCCATTCCAACAGGTCTCAGCACACATTTAGTGTTGGTATTGCACAGTGTGCAGCAAAAGTGTGTCTGCAAAGTTCTGTACCAGCTGTAGTGTCTGGCTCAATATGAGACAGCAGGGCAAAGGTTGCATTTGTGCATGCTGCAGTGTCTGTCCAAATATGAGCATTCCCTTCATCCCCAGTACATGTCTCACCAGCCTGTGGTGAATTCAAGCCTACCCCACCCGGTCTGATCAATGCAGTTTTATACAGGCTTACCCCCCCAATCTGATAAATGCAGTTTTTATACAGCCTATGCCCTTGGTCAAATGTATTGCTGTTGTTTGTGCTGTGGTGTATGTTACTTTATGTTATTTGATTTGCTGCAGTACATTTGAATTGTTGGTACACTGGAGTGCTGACCATAAGGCTTGGGTCTATACAGCAGCTGTATATTTGTTACTATCATGGTATTGCATCACACTGGTTGTTTTAGCTATTGGTTACTGATTATTTTTCTTTAATCGGTATCAACCAGGAAGGGCCTTGCCACGGCGACACTGATTTTCACTAACACTTCCTGACCCACAATATGTCTTAAGTTCCATATTTGGTGCTGGGTGCTGTATGTTCACAATTACTTCTTTTCACTTGTCATGCCTGAGAATCACTAAGTCACCGGGATCTTGGTCACCACAGGTTAATGTTTCACTACCCTTTTTTCTTTTCCGCTAGCTTTTTGGGATTGTTGTACATTGTGTATTGTGTAATTTTGATCAATCACTTTTATTCTGACAGGTGCCAATGTGGTAATTGTACAGTTATGGATGATGTACTAGAATGCCTTTGCTGCATGGAAATCAAAAGGATGACATATCGCAGAGAAGATGCCAAAGTTGCCTGTATCATCATACATCCAAGATTTGCCAGCATTGTACTGGATCCTGATGTGCTGCAGCCCACATATTATTGTTATCATCAGCATTACAATGGTGACAACGCACCACCAGGCATTATTCAGTGAGTACAGAACCTGCATTGCTACAACCAAAACAAGATGTGTGGTCTTCTTTGTGTGATACAGGCCACATGCATTTTGGTCCATCCTGTGCTGCCAGTGGGCTGGTGTTTAGGAGTATGCATGTGTGCCCATGGTAACTGCTAGAGTCCTGTGGCACAGTGGGGTGGGGGGGTGATACTGTCAAGTGATGTGTTTTGTTACAAATTGGTTTCACATGACCAGCCCTTTTTTAGTGATCTCTGAATTTCTTGACTAAGTGTCTATATAGTTGGTGACCCTTGGAAAGTTACATAGAAAAGATGTTCAAGAATTGGTATTCATGTCTGTTTTCTGTTTGTGTGTTGCAGGAAGTATTGATACATGGCTTACAGACAACTTGTCCGGTGGTGTTGTGGTTATCTCGGCAAGGATGTCCGAGTGGCTCTGCCTTCCTGTGCCTTGTGAGTGATAAGAGATCGTTACCCAAATGACCCTAGAGTGGAATACACCCACTTTAAACCTGAGCGAATCATGCCATCATGAATAAAGGAAGCACACACTAGTTATTCGCTTGATTTATGTACTGTATTTTCTAAGAAATTAGTTCACAGACTGCCATGTACACAATACATAGAAGTATGAGTATGGTAGCATAAGCATTAGAATCAAAAAGTGCTACACAGTTAAAATCCAATAAATGGCATGCAATTTGCAAAACTCTGCATGCTCTGTCAAGTTTTTCCCTAGCAAAAGCTTACAACATTTTAATAAAATCCAAAGAATGTTATATACAATGTTTAAAAGCCATAAAAAGAAGATCAATGATCTGCTACATATCTGTTTATCATCAGGTAATCATATCATTGACATAGGTCCCTTTTGCAGTCTGCAATCAAGCGATATTAAAATGGCTAACGAAATGCACCTTTGCCTCCTCTCGGTCCACATCGGCATAAGCATCTCTTAGTGGTGGAGGCACCGTGAATGTTTGTACAATACTTTTCAGTTCTTCTCTTCTCCCTTTCGATGACGCTCCATGCACTATAGCTGCCATCAGATTGTGTGCGTAGCCTAAAGGAAGAAGCCAGCAATATATCAATAGGTACTCTTACTCGTTCCCCTCCTGTATGGATGGCATGCCGTTCCTCACTATATGTTGATTTTGTCTTCACTGTTCTCACAGATGGTTCGCCTTTCTTTGACTTTGAGAAGTAGGCCTCCAGCTTTGTTTTTCCTACTCTGTCTCTTACAGCAGGCATACAACTGTTCTCACTGTGGTGTAGTGCCTCCAAATACAATCTGAAGCAGAAAATACAATTGTTACTTATAATGAATCATATGTATGGTTGTTGCATACCACGGGTAACGCTTACCTGCACAGCATCCCATAGAATGAAAAGGCAGTATGCTTGGGTGCGATGAGGATTATGGTGCTGTGAAATGCCTCCACAGCTGCTGTCTGGTGATGCAGAGACAGTCGGACAATGACTTTTAGCAGTTTTCTGTTTTCTAGCAATGATATCAATCGTTCAGTGACAGTTTCACCTGTGTAGTGCAGTGCAAACAGACAAAAGCATTAGCAATAATTTCGAGATGTACATACTATAATAACTAAGACCTGTTCATGTGATAATATCTTACTAGGCTACAGCCATTTCTGTTTGACTTCCCTCCCATCAAGTGGCCCATGTGCACACTGGCTATATGCCTCACTGTGACTTGCATGGATATTCTGTAAGTGCATGGTCATACCAATCCATTTTCTATCCATAATGGCAAGGTTGGAATCCAGAGTTGTTGCTGTGACCCAGTACACATGATTCACTATGTTTTTTTTTCCATGGGTGTACTGCTTCCATGCCGTGCTGCTTTCCAAGTGCTTCAAGTTTTTTGCAGAGGCCTATGAATCTGGAGTAAACCACAATTATAATTGTGAATATTATCAAATCCCTTTCACGGTATACCTGTCTCTTGCTCATAATACTTGCACTTACTTTTAGCAACGTGCCAAATGTCATAATAATGCATGGCACCTTCCATCAAGGCAGTTGTGGCTAACCATGCATTTATTTGATGGTGACAATCGGTGATGATGGAATAAATAGGCAGCGCATTATCTTGAATCAAGAATTTCAGTGGTTGCTTCAAGCCTTCAATCTCCATCAAGGCGTTGTTCTTTACCTCATTGCTCTGTTACTGAAAATTAGATTTACAGAAACATTATTTCACGCATGAAAGTAATGGTGCCCTACCTCTCAAAATATAGTAGAGGCAGATCATTTTGCACAAATACCTATACAAGACACACATGTAACACTTTGCTAATATGATTTTTCCATCACCACATATGACCCATAATTCGCAGAATACCCAGGGCTATCTGCACGGCCATCACCACCGAGTATCTTGTCACCTTCCATTGATTTAATTCTCTGGAACAGCTGCTCTTGCTCAATGGACTACATGTTTTTAATGATGAGTGATCGTAAATCCCTCATGTGTCTCTGCACAGTTGGGTGACTAACGCATGGAATGTTCAGGAACTCAGACATTTGCAGTGCCTTTGATATTGGGCAACCAGAAATCATCATTGCTGATGACAATAGGATGTTGCTGAAAGAACAGTGGCAAATCGATGGTTAGCTCTGCCAGACCTTTTTATAGTCACAGTCAGGGCAAGTGGATGTAATAACCAGAAATGATCCCTGTTTCTTCTGTTGATCAGCGTTTGGAAATGAAACAGTATTGAATCCACGGTATAACTCACATGTTAGGAAAAGCTGTTCAAGGCATGAGCAGAACACCAAAAATTTATCTTCTTCATGAGGTGCCTTTTGGACCATTTTCTGTGTCGTTCTGTAACATAAAGGAAAATACAGTGTTTAGGGAGATATGCGGGAAACACATAGTTGCTGCATCACTGGTCAGTTAACTTACTGAATCACAGGATTTTGTAGCTCTTGTTCTGCATCCAGTACAGATAGATTTGATGGTATGCATTCAGAGTCATAGTCATCAATGCACTGTCACACCTCTGGGCTTTATTTATTTATTTATTTGGTAAGTCGGAAAATCCTTTGAGAGTGAGCAGTTTTACAAATGTTCCATGTCAGAGTAGACATCAAGAAAAGTTACAATACAGTAGATCAGTTGCCAATACAGGAACATTAGACAAATGAACAAATCAGTACAGGAACAACATTAGGACAAAGCAAATCAACGGGTGGAGCAATTACAGTTGAAGTACAGTGCTGTGGGTAAATAATTACTTTCTATAAAACACATAACAAATTAACATTAGACATGTAGTGGTACAGTCAGACAATAAAGGTGAGAGTCTAGATCCTGGGTCATTGAGAGAAATGGTTCAGTGAAGATAGAAAGGGAGAGGGGGAAGCAGTGCCACGAGCCATGTTGATATACGGATGGCTTCATGTGGGGTTTTGGGTGGGATGAAGTGGTGGGAGCACTGGCAGTGGAGTTGAGAACACAACTGGTTCATCTGTCAGTAGTGTGCATTGAATGCCAGTGGAAGTGCAGCTCTTAGTTTCTGTCATACAACCTTGGCAAGAAGCAAAAATATGCTGTCAGTAAATTAATAACAGTGAGTACATTTATACAGGCATGGCATGCTATTATTTCTGGACAGTGCATAGTATGACCTGAGATTCAACTCGACTTTTGGTAAACATTTTAGTCTGCACTTTCACCAAATTCTGGAGAGGTTGAGGAAGCTGAATTGCTTGTGTTACTATGACACAATCAGCTACCACAGTTGGCTGCACACTGCCTGTTGTGGGGTGAAGGCATGATGCAGTCACTTCCTACATCATCTAATATAAAGAAATTATGACAATGTGATAGTTACTGCACCCGTATGCACCCACCATGAGTAGAACTAAGATCTGTACTTGACCCTCGGCCACCACCCGCACCCAAAATATATTGAAACAGTAGAAAACCAAAAATCCCAACAACAGATCATGCACACAGTGAATTTACAGAACAAAAAAAAAACGTACCTGATTGTTCACTGATACGCATTCTGTCAGTGGTGCTGCAGAACCACTTGTGATCATTGTCAAGGAGTGATGGCTTGCTGAAGTAAGTACATCCATCATCTAATGGTAAGAAATTGTAAGAAAGTATGGCATCTCTGATACCCTCCCCCACCCAAGTTGGAGTAACATCCGTACGTGTCCTTCAACCCTCCCCCCCAAGATAGTGAAACAGGAGAAAACCAAAAATTGCAACAACAGATTACAGCCACAATGGTTAGTTCGCAAATGAAACACTTACCTGATTATCCTGTTTCGCAATCTGTTGGTGGTGCTGCTGAACCACTTGTGGGTGTTTTTCCAGGGTGTCGGTTTGCTGAGGTAATTGCATCTATCATCTAATGGAAAGAAAAGAGTACCTCTTCAGAGTTGGTGTGCAGTAAGAGGTTCTCACAAAAGCAAGCTATCTCAACCCGACAGAAAAAACACAAGAAAACTGATTGCGGTGACACACACATACACACACACACACACACACACACACACACACACACAGACAGTAACCATGCTGTGAGAAACACCTGATTGTCCCATTGAACGCATTCTGGCACACCATATGCAGGAATGGTTGCTGTTCTTGTAAGTGGATGACTTTGGTGTAGTAACTTTATTTGTCATCTAATTGATAGAAATTTACACACCATTGTGGTTACTGTACCTGTCAGGGAAGCATGTTCCAAAGTGAAAAAACGGCACACACTACACATGTGCAGCTGGCAATTTGGTGAATTCCCTCCACTTGGACGGGGTGTTGGTATAAAGCTGGGCTGCCACAACAAGGCCCTCCCCCAAGTGACCCAAGTTAAAGAGAAAAAAAGGGGACAATGCACATGACGATTTGGTGAATGCTGGTATGAGGATAGCATAAGGTGCACATGCTGAGACTAACTGGGAAACAATTTAAATACTAACACAGCTTACGTTGAGTTTGACCAGGGTGTGCCCTCTTCTTTTCTTTACTGAGCCAGCTGATCTAGCACCATCATACTGACATTTGTAAACATATTCAGCAAGTGACATATTTTTGTTAACAGTGGGACAGATTGAGGGTACTGTACCTTTAGCAAGCTTTAGCCACTTCGCAAAACCCATATGAAACTGCTTGTGGTTGGCGAATGCCTCTGTGGAAAATATGGGCCGAGCACATCGTAGGTGCCAGCGCTATGTGCCAGTCCCATTCCTTGTCCAATTTGACAAAACTGACTCACTTCTTAAAATGCACAGATTTGTCTCTGTTTGGGAAGTCAAGAAATGCAATGTTGGAAGAAGGTGTGTTATTGCATTCGGCCACAACACAGTAATTTACCATTTTGAATCCACCACAGTAAGTGCTCAGTGACAGGGCAATGCAAAAAAAGCATATGTAGTGAATACAAAGAAGGGAAATGCAGAGAGAGATATAACTATGAATAAGGTTCACAGTGTAACTGTATCAAAAAATAATCAATTAGTGAAAACAAACAGCATTATCAGCAAAGTAAAAGTGGTGAAATCAACTGTCCTGTGAAGCACACATACAATGAAGTTCAGAATGGCACTGCAGAAATATATGGTAGTAACAGCTTTGGCAACTTTTCAGCAACTGTGCAGTGCACTGGGGAAGAAAAACACAGCCAATGTATGAATGGGCATGCAGGCAAAACTTGGCCACAGTACAGGATAGGGTGCACCAGTAATACATGTCTAGGTATTAGTTGCCAGCATACCTTGAATTAGCCCAGGCACCTGTAAGATGAATAAAGTGCACGGAAATGGCAAGACTATGCACTGTCACCACAAATAGATAAGATGCAGAAAGTATTGCCAAAACACAGTATATGCACACAGACTACAACTAATATCAAAAAATGGCACAGCAGAATAGAGGGGCAGGATGTTTCTGTATTTTGACTCAGTTAGCAGTGGTTACACAGACTACCACTAGACAGGCAAAGGGTCTGGGGGGCTAAGCAGAAACCGGCATTAGGAACAAAGCACAAGATCATTACACATACCAGTGCTTCAGCAAAGTAGAAGTAGCCTGGGCAAAGGAGCAGTCATCCTCATTACAGGAGCAAGCACTTTTGTAACAAAATAGGTTCCTTATAAAACTGTAGTCAGGGTACTCGCACAGCTTGCAAGGATCAGACTGCAATGAGCATTCTGAGGGGCTAGGGCTAAGCACCAGAAATCAGTCAGAACACTCCATTCCAAATGCTACATTACTGAATGCACTTTCAGTTCAAATACATGGTCTAAGACTACTATTTCTGATCCGAAGAACACACTGAGCAAGATCAAACCAATTCTGTATGCCATTTAACACTGTTGGAGGATTAGACCGCTCCCTGCTGTTACGTAGCTCCAGAGTGTCACGGTGCATTGTGGGTCCAAGTGCCAGAGAGTTAAAACATGAAACAGCTTCAAATGGCGATGTGACAAAATAAAGTATTTCTATAAAAATACTAAAAAGTTAAGTTGTTATTTTCTATTACAATGCTAGTTACATAGCATTACAATGTTTGGGAGTAACGAAGACAGGTTTAGGAGAACTGAGTATATACCTTTAAGTATTTGTATGTTTTTGAAATAGTACTATAAGTTGGGATGAAAAAGCTGGACATACTAAAAACTTAGCATTCGATACATGGGTACTACAGACCAGGGCACACGGTACTGGCAAGCTGGCTTCTTTTTTCCTTTTTTTTTAAACTATGAGTTGCAATTAAGCAAAAGGTGGGGAATGGGGGAACTGAAGTTGAACTCAGGGACTGTGGTTGTGCCAGTCAGTGACAAAATTGTTTTAAATAGAAATTACTCAATCTCAAGCACGCCAATGAAAAAATAAAAAAAAAGTTAACTAGTTTCACTCACTGTTCACTACACGCACCATGCCAAACAGTACAGCACCACATAATGGCCATATACGGTATAGTACTATGTTATCAAGTTTTCCTTCAATCATCTCCTTTTTTTATTGTTTATTTTAACACAAACACACTTTTTTATTTTAAATAATTTTATTGCAACATTACAATTAAGCCATTTTATAAGTATAACAAGCCATTCCAGGGTGTGCATTAAATGATTCTAATGCACTTCCTAGGGGCGTAAGGACACTTTCCCTTTGGACTTGTGCCTTAGCCTATTCCTGGGGTGTGCATTAAAATCCTTTAATGAACATCATGTCATGGCTTATTGCTTACTTATATCTATCCAAAGAATGCTTGAAGCCCTCTACAGGGGTTTTTGTACTTATTGTTTATACAGCCTGCTCTCTCCCATCCCTCTGCTTCTTGGAACCTCCAGGTACATTCCAATCCCTCCCTACCTCCAACACATGGCCACCTACCTCCATGGGGCATTGCCTGTGCCCCCAGGCAGAGTCAGGTTGGTGGTCGTACACCCAGACATCTGGTTGTGTCAGGCAGGATGCATGCTAAGAGCTAGGGGACCCAAATATACTGGAGCTGTCTTCATCACAGAGGTGGTGGGGCCAAATTTGTTCCTGTGTTTCTTCCTTCTAGGATGTCATGTGCAGTAACACCAAAGTGTGCATGTGTACACATGCCCACATCCCCACGCCAGCATCTGTGGCATCCCACTCATCCAATACCATCTCCAGCTGCCACTGCCACCTGTGGATACCCAGATAGCAGTATCATGGTGGAGAATAAAGCTATTTCTCATCAGAGAAGGAAAGCATCCACTGGGATGCTTAATCCTCCCCCACCAGCTGGTTCCAGTCACCCAATCTCATTCCTGAACTCGGATCATTGGCAACGCAAGGGGTAGTGCTACCCCTGTGATGACAGGCCAGCTGAAGCCCCCTATTGTATTCACCTCCACAGCTTCCACTGGCAGTCTGTTCCAGGTGTCCATCACTCTTACAGTGAAAGTAGTACTTCCTCACATCCCACTTAAACTCCCCCCTCCCCCAGCTTCATTGCATGCCCTCTGGCCATGGTGCTTTTCTCATTAAAAGAGACTACCTCACTCAATGCATTCAAGAATGCATGGGACAGACATAAGGCAATTCTAGTGGGGGGGGTAGGAGGAAGTAGGCTGTTGGTTAACTAGGATCTGCAGCCTATCCATTAGGTAGGGAAATGAGCAGACTAGGTGGGTCAAGCAGTCCTTATTTGCCATCAAATTCAATGTTTCAGTACACTGTGCTGCTGGCTTGGCCCCTATGACCCTCTTTGAATTTATAAACATAGAAACATAGACTTTGATGGCAGATAAGGACCTCTAGGCCATTCTAGTCTGCCCATTTCCCTACCTACAGGATAGGCCGCAGATTCTAGTTAACCAACAGCCTATTTCTTCCTACCCCCAACAAGAATTGCCTTATGTCTGTCCCATGCATTCTTGAATTCTCCCACAGTTTTAGACCCCACAACCTCCTCAGGAAGGCTGTTCCATGCATCCACTACCCTCTCTGTGAAATAATACTTCCTCACATTGCCCCTGAACCGCCCCTCCTTCTATCTTTAAATTGTGTCCCCTTGTTCTTACAAGTCTCTTTTTCTGAAAGATGCTACCCTCTTGGGCTTTGTTGATTCCACTGAGGTACTTAAAAGTTTCTATCATGTCCCCCCCCCCTTCTTTCCTCAATTTAGGTGCAATACTTACGTAATGTTACCCTAGGGTGTACATGCTCTGCTCTAGTTCAAGAATAAACAACAATAGGATATATGTTATCTGGTAGCTTTAACAGGGATTGGGGTTTCCTCCTCAACCCTCAATCTGCTGTGTTGAAACCCTTCAAGTAGCGAAATCCCTTTGACTCCTTCCTAGTAAATTCATCACCCCTGGCCCCTCAAATCAACTACTTCTTCTTTAAGGCCCCAATTACCTCATGAAAATGTCCTCATCTTTAGATTTAATTTCTTTTACAGCTTTTGTCCGAGAAAGACACAATGAGCTGAAGATTACTTCCAGGTGCTGCCCCATGGCACAGGGGATTAAATAACTTGCTTAGAGTCACACAGTGCCTAAGAGGAAGTTGTGAGACTTAAAGCCATTTACAGATATTCCCACCCTGTCACTGGTTGGTTATCTTCATTCAAATCCCTTTGCTATATGAACTGTTGTCATATCATGTTACATAACATACGTATACACACACACACACACACATACACACACACACACACACACACACACACACATATACACATATACACACACACACACTGTGAAAGGGAGTGGAAGACAAATACGGGGCAATAGTATGAGGCAAAGACTAGAGATGGAACAATAATTTTCCCAGTTGCCTCAGTGAGAATTTTGAGTAGTGTGTGTTGTTTTGGGAGACTTGGGTATGACTTTATTACTCATATCCAGTTACTTTTTTTCAGAACTGGTTTGCACATCCCCATTTGGCAGTTCCAACATAGAATCAATTGACATGCACCAGCCAAAGAAATGAAAGCGCTCGAGGAATAAAAATTCCAGGCAGTGATGTGTAAGTGAGGAGGTTTATTGTGGATCACTGATAACAAAACAGACTGACAAAAAACGGATTCAATTGTGATTATCATCTTATGGCATGTGAAACAGTTTGAACTATAATGCTGCTAATTTACATTTTCTCATATGGCTGAGGAAAGCCAGTTGACACTGTGGGCCAGACGTTCAAAGCACCTTTTGTGCCATAGAAACTGAGTGCATTGCAGCAAAGCAGCAGGATTTTCCATCCCTGTGCCTTTCTGATGCATGCTAGACCACATTTGGAGATGTGTAAAATTAGAAAATTTAATTTCCACAAAATATTTTTGCAAAATATTTCGCAGACCTGCAAAATGCAAAATTCCAAAGGTGAAATGTGAAATTTTGCCTGTGAAATGCAAAATTTCACTCAGGAAATGGCAACTTCTGGGCGAAATGTGGGCAAAATTTTGTAAAACTGCAAATATTGTGGCACAATTTCACATTTTTCGGGTGAAATTTCACAATTTTGCAACCAGCGAAAAATGTTGTGGAATGGCGGAATTTCACGAAATTATTGATTTCACAATAATTTCACTGGTGAAATTTAATTTTGCAATAACTCTAACCACATTTCTGTAGTCTAACAAGCAGCAATACTGGGGACTTTTACATAGCTCTTGTAGAAGCTTGTGACTAATTTTAAGTGCAGGCTAATGCAAAGTAGGCTCAAGTGCTGTAAATACGGCCAATGTCAAAAATCAGGTGCATTTATGGCATTAAGATATCATGCACCTGCAGTGTCAAACAGTGACACTGCAAGGACTGACATAGTCACTTAACCTGTGTTCAACAATTGGGCCAATGGGAGTTTTCTCTTCTTGTGCCTAAATCATTCATAGGATATCTTCAAGAAGACTGCGCCATCTAGTGGAAAAAGAACTAAATTGAGGAACAGAGGAGTACCAGGTTCAGATTCCAGTACAGCCACTGACTCAGAGTGGAACCTTGAGCAAGTCACTCGATGCCCCTGCACTTCAGTTCTGTTAGCTGTGAAACTGAGTAGAAGCAGGATGCCATTAAAAAGATATTGCATCTAAGTTGGGCTAGTCTGTATAAATAACATGTAAAACAGGTAGTGAAAAAATATTAAATACCACCCAGCTTCATGCAGTAGCTACTGAGCATGACTGAAGTAACCCCTTCCCCTCAGAACAAATAAGTGGAGTTATCCAGTTCAGATACCAGAGTAGACCATAAACATTAGTGTGCAGGCAGACAGGACCATAATTGCCAAGTATGACCCATAATTCGCAGAATGCCCAGGGCTATCTGCATGGCCATCACCACCGAGTATCTTGCCACCTTCCACTGATTTAATTCTCTGGAACAGCTGCTCTTGCTCAATGGACTACATGTTTTTAATGATGAGTGATCGTAAATCCCTCATGTGTCTCTGCACAGTTGGGCGACTAATGCATGGAATGTTCAGGAACTCAGACATTCGCAGTGCCTTTGATATTGGGCAACCAGAAATCAGCATTGCTGATGACAATAGGATGTTGCTGAAAGAACAGTGGCAAATCGATGGTTAACTCTGCCAGACCTTTTTATAGTCACAGTCAGGGCAAGTGGATGTAATAACCAGAAATGATCCCTGTTTCTTCTGTTGATCAGCGTTTGGAAATGAAACAGTATTGAATCCACGGTATAACTCACATGTTAGAAAAAGCTGTTCCAGGCATGAGCAGAACACCAAAAATTTATCTTCTTCATGAGGTGCCTTTTGGACCATTTTCTGTGTCGTTCTGTAACATAAAGGAAAATACAGTGTTTAGGGAGATATGCGGGAAACACTTAGTAGCTGCATCACTGGTCAGTTAACTTACTGAATCACAGGATTTTGTAGCTCTTGTTCTGCATCCAGTACAGATAGATTTGATGGTATGCATTCAGAGTCATAGTCATCAATGCACTGTCACACCTCTGGGCTTTATTTATTTATTTATTTGGTAAGTCGGAAAATCCTTTGAGAGTGAGCAGTTTTACAAATGTTCCATGTCAGAGCAGACATCAAGAAAAGTTACAATACAGTAGATCAGTTGCCAATACAGGAACATTAGACAAATGAACAAATCAGTGCAGGAACAGCATTAGGACACAGCAAATCAACGGGTGGAGCAATTACAGTTGAAGTACAGTGCTCTGGGTAAATAATTACTTTCTATAAGACACATAACAAATTAACATTAGACATGTAGTGGTACAGTCAGACAATAAAGGTGAGAGTCTAGATCCTGGGTCATTGAGAGAAATGGTTCAGTGAAGATAGAAAGGGAGAGGGGGAAGCAGTGCCACGAGCCATGTTGATATACGGATGGCTTCATGTGGGGTTTTGGGTGGGATGAAGTGGTGGGAGCACTGGCAGTGGAGTTGAGAACACAACTGGTTCATCTGTCAGTAGTGTGCATTGAATGCCAGTGGAAGTGCAGCTCTTAGTTTCTGTCATACAACTTTGGCAAGAAGCAAAAATATGCTGTCAGTAAATTAATAACAGTGAGTACATTTATACAGGCATGGCATGCTATTATTTCTGGACAGTGCATAGTATGACCTGAGATTCAACTCGACTTTTGGTAAACATTTTAATCTGCACTTTCACCGAATTCTGAAGAGGTTGAGGAAGCTGAATTGCTTGTGTTAATATGACACAATCAGCTACCACAGTAGGCTGCACACTGCCTGTTGTGGGGTGAAGGCATGATGCAGTCACTTCCTCCATCACCTAATATAAAGAAATTATGACAACGTGATAGTTACTGCACTCGTATGCACCCACCATGAGTAGAATTAAGATCTGTACTTGACCCTCAGCCACCACCTGCACCCAAAATATATTGAAACAGTAGAAAACCAAAAATCCCAACAACAGATCATGCACACAGTGTATTTACAGAACAAAAAAAAAATGTACCTGATTGTTCACTGATACGCATTCTGTCAGTGGTGCTGCAGAACCACTTGTGGTCATTGTCAAGGAGTGACGGCTTGCTGAAGTAAGTACATCCATCATCTAATGGTAAGAAATTGTAAGAAAGTATGGCATCTCTGATACCCCCCCACCCAAGTTGGAGTAACATCCGTACATGCCCTTCAACCCTCCCCGCAAGACAGCGAAACAGGAGAAAACCAAAAATTGCAACAACAGATTACAGCCACAATGGTTAGTTCGCAAATGAAACACTTAACCTGATTATCCTGTTTCGCATTCTGTTGGTGGTGCTACTGAACCATTTGTGGGTGTTTTTCCAGGGTGTCGGTTTACTGAAGTAATTGCACCTTTCATCTAATGGAAAGAAAAGAGTACCTCTTCAGAGTTGGTGTGCAGTAAGAGGTTCTCACAAAAGCAAGCTATCTCAACCCGACAGAAAAAACACAAGAAAACTGATTGCGGTGACACACACATGCGCGCACACACACACACACACACACAGTGACCATGCTGTGAGAAGCACCTGATTGTCCCATTGAACGCATTCTGGCACACCATATGCAGGAATGGCTGCTGTTCTTGTGAGTGGATGACTTTGGTGTAGTAACTTTGTCATCTAATTGATAGAAATTTACACACCATTGTGGTTACTGTACCTGTCAGGGAAGCATGTTCCAAAGTGAAAAAATGGCACACACTACACACGTGCAGCTGACAATTTGGTGAATTCCCTCCACTAGAAGGGGGTGTTGGTATAAAGCTGGGCTGCCACAACAAGGTCCTCCCCCAAGTGACCCAAGTTATAGAGAAAAAAAGGGGACAATGCACATGACGATTTGGTGAATGCTGGTATGAGGATAGCATAAGGTGCACATGCTGAGACTAACTGGGAAACAATTTAAATACTAACACTGCTTACGTTGAGTTTGACCAGGGTGTGCCCTCTTCTTTTCTTTACTAAGCCAGCTGATCTAGCACCATCATACTGACATTTGTAAACATATTCAGCAAGTGACATATTTTGTTAACAGTGGACAGATTGAGGGTACTGTACCTTAGCAAGCTTTAGCCACTTCAAGAAACCCATATGAAACTGCTTGTGGTTGGCGAATGCCTCTGCGGAAAATATGGGCCGAGCACATCGTAGGTGCCAGCGCTATGTGCCAGTCCCATTCCTTGTCCAATTTGACAAAACTGACTCACTTCTTAAAACGAACAGATTTGTCTCTGTTTGGGAAGTCAAGAAATGCAATTTTGGAAGAAGGTGTGTTATTCCATTTGGCCACAACACAGTAATTTACCATTTTGAATCCACCACAGTAAGTGCTCAGTGACAGGGCATTGCAAAAAAAGCATATGTAGTGAACACAAAGAAGGGAAATGCAGAGTGAGATATAACTATGAATAAGGTTCACAGTGTAACTGTATCAAAAAATAATCAATTAGTGAAAACAAACAGCATTATCAGCAGAGTAAAAGTGGTGAAATCAACTGTCCTGTGAAGCACACATACAATGAAGTTCAGAATGGCACTGCTGAAATATATGCTAGTAACAGCTTTGGCAACTTTTCAGCAACTGTGCAGTGCACTGGGGAAGAAAAACACAGCCAATGTATGAATGGGAATGCAGGCAAAACTTTGCCACAGTACCGGATAGGGTGCACCAGTAATACATGTCTAGGTATTAGTTGCCAGCATACCTTGAATTAGCCCAGGCACCTGTAAGATGAATAAAGTGCACGGAAATGACCAGACTATGCACTGTCACCACAAATAGATAAGATGCAGAAAGTATTGCCAAAACACAGTATATGCGCACAGACTACAACTAATATCAAGAAATGGCACAGCAGAATAAAGGGGCAGGATGTTTCTGTATTTTGACTCAGTTAGCAGTGGTTGCACAGACTACCACTAGACAGGCAAAGGGTCTGGGGGGCTAAGCAGAAACCGGCATTAGGAACAAAGCACATGATCATTACACATACCAGTGATTCGGCAAAGTAGAAGTAGCCTGGGCAAAGGAGCAGTCATCTTCAATTCAGGAGCAAGCACTTTTGTAACAAAATAGGTTCCTTATAAAACTGTAGTCAGGGTACTCGCACAGCTTGCAAGGATCAGACTGCAATGAGCATTCTGAGGGGCTAGTGCTAAGCACCAGAAAGCAATCAGAACACTCCATTCCAAATGCTACATTACTGAATGCACTTTCAGTTCAAATACATGGTCTAAGACTACTATTTCTGATCTGAAGAACACACTGAGCAAGATCAAACCAATTGTGTATGCCATTTAACACTGTTGGAAGATTAGACCGCTCCCTGCTGTTACGTAGCTCAAGAGTGCCATGGTGCATTGTGGGTCCAAGTGCCAGAGAGTTAAAACATGAAACAGCTTCAGATGGTGATGTGACAAAATAAAGTATTTCTATAAAAATACTAAAAAGTTAAGTTGTTATTTTCTATTACAATGCTAGTTACATAGCATTACTATGTTTGGGAGTAACGAATACAGGTTTAGGAGAACTGAGTATATACCTTTAAGTATTTGTATGTTTTTGAATTAGTACTATAAGTTGGGATGAAAAAGATGGAAATACTAAAAACTTGACATTTGATACATGGGTACCACAGAGCAGGGCACACAGTACTGGCAAGCTGGCTTCTTTTTTCCTTTTTTTTAAACTATGAGTTGCAATTAAGCAAAAGATGGGGAATGGGGGAATTGAAGTTGAACTCAGGGACTGTGGTTGTGCCAGTCAGCGACAAAATTTTTTAAATGGAAATTACTCAATCTCAAGCATGCCAATGAAAAATTAAAAAAAAGCGAACTAGTTTCACTCACTGTTCACTACACGCACCGTGCCAAACAGTACAGCACCTCATAATGGCCATATACTGCATAGTACTATACTATCAAGTTTTCCTTCAATCAACTCCTTTTTTTATTATTGTAACACAAACATACTTTTTCATTTTAAATAATTTTATTGCAACATTACAATTAAGCCATTTTATAAGTATAACAAGCCATTCAAGGGTGTGCATTAAAGGATTTTAATGCACTTCCTAGGGGCATAAGGACACTTGCCCTTTGGACTTGTGTCTTACCATATTTCTGGGGTGTGCATTCAGATCCTTTAATGAACATCCTGTCATGGCTTATTACTTACTTATATCTATCCCAAGAATGCTTGAAGCCCTCTACAGGGATTTTTGTACTTATTGTTTATACAGCCTGCTCTCTCCCATCCCTCTGCTTCTTGGAACCTCCAGGTACATTCCAATCCCTCCCTACCTCCAACACATGGCCACCTACCTCCATGGGGCATTGCCTGTGCCACCCAGGCAGAGTCAGGTTGGTGGTCATACACACAGACATCTGGTTGTGTCAGGCAGGATCCATGCTAAGAGCTAGGGGGCCCGAATATACTGGAGCTGTCTTCATCACAGAGGTGGTGGGGCCAAATTTGTGCCTATGTTTCTTCCTTCTAGGATGTCATGTGCAGTGACACCAAAGTGTGCATGTGTACACATGCCCACACCCCCACACCAGCATCTGTGGCATCCCACTCTCCCAATATCATCTCCAGCTGCAACTGCCACCTGTGGATACCCAGATAGTAGTATCATGGTGGGGAATAAAGCTATTTCTCATCAGAGAAGGAAAGCATCCACTGGGGTGCTTAATCCTCCCCCACCAGCTGGTCCCAGTCACCCAATCTCATTCCTGAACTCAGGTCACTGGCAACGCAAGGGTAGTGCTACCCCTGTGATGACAGGCCAGATGAAGCACCCTATTGTATTCACCTCCACAGCTTCCACTGGCAGTCTGTTCCAGGTGTCCATCACTCTTACAGTGAAGTAGTACTTCCTCACATCCCACTTAAACTCCCCCCTCCCCCAGCTTCATTGCATGCCCTCTGGCCATGGTGCTTTTCTCATTCGAAAGATACTACCTCACTCAGTGCATTCAAGAATGCATGGGACAGACATAAGGCAATTCTAGTGGGGGGGTAGTAGGAAGTAGGCTGTTGCTTAACTAGGATCTGCAGCCTATCCATTAGGTAGGAAATGAGCAGACTAGGTGGGTCAAGCAGTCCTTATTTGCCATCAGATTCAATGTTTCAGTACACTGTGCTGCTGGCTTGGCCCCATGACCCTCTTTGAATTTAGGTGCAATACTTACGTAATGTTACCCTAGGGTGTACATGCTCTGCTCTAGATCAAGAATAAACAACAGATAGAATATGTTTCCTGGTAGCTTTAACAGGGATTTGGGTTTCCTCCTCAACCCTCCATCTGCTGTGTTGAAACCCTTCAAGTAGCAAAATCCCCTTGACTCCTTCCTAGTAAATTCATCAACCCTGGCCCCCAAATCAGCTACTTCTTTAAGGCCCCAATTACCTCATGAAAATGTCCTCATCTTTAGATTTAATTTCTTTTACAGCTTTTGTCCGAGAAAGACACAATGAGCTGAAACTTACTTCCAGGTGCTGCCCCTGGGCACAGGGGATTAAATAACTTGCTTAGAGTCACACAGTGCCTAAGTGGAAGTTGTGAGACTTAAAGCCATTTACAGATATTCCCACCCTGTCACTGGTTGGTTATCTTCACTCATATCCCTTTGCTATATGAACTGTTGTCATATCATGTTATATAACATACGTACACACACACACACACACACACACACACACACACACACACATACACATATACACATACACACACACACACACTGTGAAAGGGAGTGGAAGACAAAGATGGGGCAATAGTATGAGGCAAAGACTAGAGATGGAACAGTAATTTTTCCAGTTGCCTCAGTGGGAATTTTGAGTAGTGTGTGTTGTTTTGGGAGACTTGGGTATGACTTTATTACTCATATCCAGTTACTTTTTTTCAGAACTGGTTTGCACATCCCCATTTGGCAGTTCCAACATAGAATCAATTGATATGTACCAGCCAAAGAGATGAAAGCGCTCGAGGAATAAAAATTCCAGGCAGTGACGTGTAAGTGAGGAGGTTTATTGTGGATCACTGATAAAACGGACTGACAAAAAACAGATTCAATTGTGATCATCATCTTACGGCATGTGAAACAGTTTGAACTATAATGCTGCTAATTTACGTTTTCTCATATGGCTGAGGAAAGCCAGTTGACACTGTGGGCCAGACGTTCAAAGCACCTTTTGTGCCATAGAAACTGAGTGCATTGCAGCAAAGCAACAGGATTTTCCATCCCTGTGCCTTTGTGATGCATGCTAGACCACATTTAGAGATGTGTAAAATTAGAAAATTTCATTTCCACAAAATATTTTTGCAAAATATTTCGCAGACCTGCAAAATGCAAAATTCCACAGGTGAAATATGATATTTTGCCTGTGAAATGCAAAATTTCACTCATGGAATGGCAACTTCTGGGCGAAATGTGGGCAAAATTTTGCAAAACTGCAAATTTTGCGGCACAATTTCACATTTTGCGGGTGAAATTTCACAATTTTGCAACCGGCGAAAAATATTGTGGAATGGCGGAATTTCATGAAATTACTGATTTCACAATAATTTCACTGGCGAAATTTAATTTTGCAATATCTCTAACCACATTTCTGTAGTCTAACAAGCATCAATACTGGAGACTTTTACATATCTCTTGTAGAAGCTTGTGACTAATTTTAAGTGCAGGCTAATGCAAAATAGGCTCAAGTGCTGTAAATACAGCCAATGTCAAAAATCAGGTGCATTTATGGCATTAAGATATCATGCACCTGCAGTGTAAAACAGTGACACTGCAAAGACTGACACAGTCACTTCATCTGTGTTCAACAATTAGGCCAATGGGAGTTTTCTCTTCTTGTGCCTAAGTCATTCATAGGATATCTTCAAGAAGACTGCATCATCTAGTGGAAAAAGAACTAAACTGAGGAACAGAGGAGTACCAGGTTCAGATTCCAGCACAGCCACTGACTCAGAGTGGAACCTTGAGCAAGTCACTCGATGCCCCTGCACTTCAGTTCTGTTAGCTGTGAAACTGAGTAGAAGCAGGATGCCATTAAAAAGATATTGCATCTAAGTTGGGCTAGTCTGTATAAATAAAATGTAAAACAGGTAGTGAAAAAATATTAAATACCACCCAGCTTCATGCAGTAACTACTGAGCGTGACCGAAGTAACCCCTTCCCCTCAGAACAAATAAGTGGAGTTATCCAGTTCAGATACCAGAGTAGACCATAAACATTAGTGTGGAGGCAGACAGGACCATAATTGCTTCCCAGAATTCTGATGTGACTGGGAGAATACTCAAGTCCAGGGTTGGAGTCTGATGCTCAGCAGCTCAGCTGTGCTGTGAGTGACTGATAGTAGTACAGATCAAGGTACACAGGTAGCAGGAAAGCTGCCAAATACACTGCAGTGATTAGTCTGGGGACTGGAATGTCCTGTAGTTTAGTAAAAGTTACATTCTCTAGCTCCCTCCATATGCCAACCTGTCAAACACACAACAAAAGGTATACTGTAGCTTATGGAGGTGAAAAGTTCTTGTGTTCATTGTATGCAGACAGCATTTTAGTCTCCACGTCTCCTGTCATAATCACTGCTCCACTTTCTTTTTTTTAATTTAATATATTTATTCATTTTATATGTTTAACAACATTAACATTACTGTTAGAAAAAACAACTGGTAATAGACAATTACATGAATTATAGTTAAGTTGCCTGCCGCCCCTCCACTTCCCCTCCCATTCCCTCCCAGTCTGCTACTTAGTCTTGTTAAGAACTATTGTGAAAAATGTAGATATGAAAATACTGGCTTCAGGATTATACCCCAAGGATACAACCTTCATAAAGAACACCGGTAAAAAATAGGTATGGGTTGGATCTATTGTACCGATATAAGAGTGTGTAGTGTTTCCCATCTTTGCTTGTATCTTCCCAGTCTATTTATGGTTCCAGCGACTATGAGTTCTGCTTGTAGAGCAAACATGATTTCTTTGAACCATTCTAAATAGAGGGGAGTAGATGAGTTTAACCAGTGCCTTAATATTACTTTTTTAGCACAAGTAGTAATTAAAGCAATATGGGCTCTCTGTTGCAACCCTTGAACCTGCCTGTGATCACCCTAAATACATACTTCAGGTTTAAAGTTGTCAGCATGCTTAAGTAAGGAGTTAAGATGATTTTGTATATCCATCCAGAAAGAGTGGATATTATCACAGGCCCATAACATGTGGAATAAATCATCAGGTGCTCGTTGACATTTTGTACATTGACTGGATGGTAAAGCCCCCATTTGGTGCAGTTTAGATGGTGTATAATATAAATTGTGGTTAATGTAGTAATGCATGAGTCTGCACCTATCCCACTTGATGTATTCATATAGATGTTCAATTCCTCTGGGGGGGGGTTCAGTGGTAAAATATTGTCCCACCAATAGAACCGTTGACCTTCAAGGGTAGCAATTTTATTTAAGAGAAATTTATATGAATAGGATATCATGTGAGATGTAGGGGTGGATTCTAAATATGGGAGTAAAGTAGACATTAGGGGGCTATCCCGTACCCCCGAGCCATAATGAGATACTAATAGGTGGGATAGTTGAAAGAATTTAAACACTTGATTCATAGGCCATTTAAAAATGGATCCTGCTTCTTTAAAGGAGAGCAGTTTTTGATTTCAGACCAACTAGTCTACACTTTTCACTCCCATATGTGCCCAAAAAAGGTGTGATTTAATTGTCTTACCAGAGATTAAAAGGTTAGGGTTAGAGAACAGGGGTTGGGCAATATGTCTATATGCATCTACTTTAAGGAAATTATTTAACTGATGCTGAGTGTAAAGTAGGGCATATAATGATGTATCCTGTAAGGATTTGGGGAGATTCTTTCTAGTAATAAAGGGAAGAGTCTTAAGATCGATGCCATTCACCAGACATAGAGCCTGTTCAATTCTGACCCAGGAGGGACAATTGGAGGATTCTAAAACAGCTTCTGAGGAGTGTAACCAGAATCTGAATCTTGCCAGATGGATAGCTAAATAATACATATAAAAATTAGGGGCTTGAAGACCTCCGTCAATTTTCTGACGTGTAAGTTTAAGATAGTTTCATCTAACTTTTTTCCCTTGCCAGATAAAGGTAGTAAGGATTCTGTGTATCTGTGAAAACCATGACAATGGGAGGACCCCATTGAACATTTGCAAAGGGTATAAGATTCGAGGTAGCACATTCATTTTTATTATGCTAATGCGGCCCCATAAATAAATGGGTAAGTTTGACCATCGCTTGAAGTCATCTGATAGGGTCTTGATTAGAACATCTAGATTAAGTTTTTTCATTACTTAGGGAAGGGGGTGCAGTAGGATTCCAAGGTATTTGAATTTTTCAGTATTCCAACGTAGGCCCAAATAATCTATATCACTCTTGAGTATATATTTATTAAGGGGGAAAACTTCCATTTTTCCGATGTTTAGCTTATAGTTTGAAATGGCCTCAAACTGCGATATGATGTGGAAGGTTGCCAGGAGGGATTGGGTAATGTTGGTGATATGCAGGAGTAAATCATCTGTATAGGCTGATATTTTGTATTCTGTATGACCTGATTAGTATCCTTGATGCCATCGCAGAATTTTAAATTTTCCTAATAAGTGGTTCCAAGTACAAGTTAAAAAGGTATGGGGAAAGAGGACAACCTTGTCGGGTACACTGGGATAAAGTAAAAGACGTGGAGAGAATGCCATTGCAATAAATTTTAGCTTTTGGTAGTGTATATAACACTTTAATCAATTGTATAAATTCCTGCAGTATATGGTATTTAGCCAGTAACAAGAAAAGATAGTCCCAAGAGACTCTATCAAAGGCCTTTTCTGTATTCAGGGATACAAGAGCTGCAGAAGAAGTGAGATCCCCAGATGCAGAGGAGAGATATGTTACTTTTCTAAGGTGGTCAGATGATGGTCTCCATTTAACAAACCCAACCTGTTCAATGCTAACAAGAGATTCCCAGGCTTGACCTAGTCTAGATGAGAGTATTTTAGCTAAGATCTTTAGATCCACATTAATTAGGGAGATTGGCCTATAGTTTGGAATAAGGAGAGGATCGTTATCTGGTTTAAGAAGGAGAATTATAAAGGTCTGATTCAGGGAGGTGTTGGAAATACCTTTGTTAAAAATGCATTGAAAAGTATCAAGGAGAATCGGGGCAATCGTCTCTTTAAATATTTGATAAAAATTTGTAGGTAAATCCATCCGGGCCAGGTGATTTATCCCGTGATTAGGAATCTATAGCTTCATGGACTTCCAATAGGGTAATGGGGGCTTTCAGGATTTTACTCTGGGACTCTGATAACACTGGGAGATCAATATCTTGGAGAAAATTATCAATTTGTTGGGGCAAGGAAGAGTGAACTGGGGCTAAGTATAGATGCTGGTAGTATTATTGGAATGCATTCACAATATCTGGAGGGGAGGTAAGTAAGACCCCCAAAGCCGAGTAACTAGAGGTGACTATCTTATCAGCCATTTGGGTATGAAGACGGAGGGCATAAGCCTCCCAGCCCTTTCTCCCTGGTCAAAGTAAGATATTCTGAACCGGAGCATAAGAAATTCGGCCTTCTCAGCTAATAACTGATTGTATTGTGCACAAAGAGATTCTGCTTTTACCCAGTCTTCTATTGGGGCAGATGGTAAAAGGTGACATTCTTGTTCCTCTGTCTGAGACAGGATTGTGGTGAGGGCTACCACTGTCTGCTTTTTTCGTTTAGTCGCCAAGTGAATAAATTCACCCCTCAGTGCACATTTCAAGGATCCCAATAAAAAATATTTTTTAGGCATTGTTGGGGCATTAATATCCATAAAATTAGATATGAAAGTTTGAAGGAGTTGTATTTGGTCATCTGATTTTAAAAGTTGGCTGTTTAGTTTCAAAAATTTATCCCTTTGTATGTTAGGTGAAACATCAAGAAGAAGATGGGCAATATGATAGTCAGAAATTACTTTGGAGGAGTAATAAGCCATTGAGACACCCAGCAAGAGATCTGTTGATAAGAGAAAATAATCCAATCTGGAAAAGGAGTGATGAGAAAGGGAATGAAATGAAAATTCCTTACTGTCTGGGTGCAAAAGCCTCCAGGGATCTGTAAGACCCATGGAGAGCATTAGCTCATGTAATGCTTTTTGCCCTGGGGTTGATTTTTGTTTTTTCTAGGTCATTCTATCTAGCTGGTTAGACAAGACCAGATTCCAGTCTCCCCCTAAAAGTATTGGAATTGTAGCCCATGGGGCAAGGATGGTCATAAGACTGGCAAAAAATTCTGGGTCATCAGTATTGGGTCCATATATGGATCCTAGTATTAAGAATCAAGTATCGACCTCCTGGGTCAGCAGTTTGGTGAATGAGTCGGAATAGGATTCTCTTGGATATAAGGATAGCTGTCCCCCTTTTACGAGAGTCAATACCAGTGCCAAATACCTGACCCACCCAGTTTCTCCATAAGTAATTTATTTGATTAGGTAACAAATGTGTCTCCTGTAGAAAAGCTACATCTATTTGCAGGCTTTTGAGGTGAAGTAGAACTTTGGTTCTCTTGACTGGGGTCTGAGCTCCTTTATATTCCAGGAACAGTAGTTAAGACCCATCATGACTGAAACTAAGACCTAGCAAGGTGAAATATATCTTACCGGAAGAAAGCCAGTTCAGAACATCTAATTTAGTAACAACTACTTCCAGACAAGTGGCAGACATCCCCTGTATTGTCACTCTATCTCTTCCATCCCCCAACCCCATTTACTTGAACCCTGACTTCAAATTCTCTGGAAGTACTCCCTTGATCTTCCTGCTATACTTTTAATTATTAATATTAGAAGGAGACCAAACTGGGAAACTGATATGGGAAGATCAAAACCCACAATCTGGTTCATGACTGCTTGCAAGATTCAGACAATCCCACACTTCCCCCGCCCCCCCCCCAAAAAACTATAATAACAGAAGGACTTATACAAGAAAAAACTTAACTACATTCCAAGAACAGTTGTGGTAACTGTATGTAGTTCCCACCTAACAACACTGAACTGAATAATTATGTGGCTATTGTCCCTTTAATACACCATTAAACTCAAATATTAGTATGGTTCCAGCTGATCTAAAGAATTAAACCCCTAGAGAAAAATATATGTGGCAACAGAACGTGGCCTTTAACATAGCTTTACTAGTATGCCTTGATAATGTAACAAAAAGGCATTAGAGTCTGCTTTAATTATGAACAGTAGTCCCTTGAATGTAACAAACTGGTTTGATAAACAGAGTCGCCATCTTTTATTAGTCCACCTGTGATTCAAACAGAAAACAAAAAAAAATAAAAATATTGTCCAGCACTTTGCTTTGGAAATGAGTCAGGCCATAGCAGGACTGATTTACATGGCTAGACTGCAAAAAAATAAAACAGCATTGCGAACAGAAAACTATTGAACTGAACTTGATGGGGGTTCAATAAAAAAATGTAATTGGCTGGCCAGTTATTGCCCCATATGGTTAATTTAACCAGAAAGTACAGTTAATGATCTCAGAATTGCAATCGTTCGCACCCTCGAGCGGATCCTCCACTGGTGTATTTACAAAAGTGCATGTTGAAAATCAGGAGAGCTCCTCAGGTCAAGTATTCTTACCGGCATCCAAGCCATCTCCACACAGTCAAAAGGGTGAAACCAAACTAGACACTGTCCTGGGTTCACTTCCACTAGAGAAAAAATGGAATGTGATCACTGGTTTGAGCACCCCGAATAACTCAAAGAGTGATTCTGTAGAAATTCCCTCACACACAAAGCAAATTATGATTTAAGGTCAGTTCTCACCAGCCCAGTCATTCAACATGCAAAACCCAACCAAAAATTGCCATAGATCCACACTGAAGTCAAATTCTCTTACCAGTTAGATATCAGGATCAACGTTGAGCAAATAAATCCAGATACAAGATTGTTAGGTCTTGGGCGGCTTGCTCGGCATTGTCAAAGGATTTCCATGTACCTTGATTTAATACAGAGAGCCTCGCTGGGTATAACATCCATAATTTAATACTAGCCACAAGCAATTTAGTGATACTGGGATGGTATTTGGCCTGTTTCTGGCGAGTAGCTGCTGGGAGGTCTTGTAAAACTCTTAGATCAGCATGATCCCATTTGATCTCTTGTAGTTTCTTGGTTTTGGCCAATACATGCTGGTGATCCAGATAGCTAAGTAGATGCAGAATGAATGGCCTGGGCTTAGATCCGGGAGAAGGCCTTGGTCGTAGGGATCTGTGGGCCCTTTCCACAACGTATGTGGCCGAGTGAGGCAGGGCACTGGCTATCTTCAAAAGTAATTTCTGAACAAAAATTACAGGTGAGTGACCCTCCGCGTCTTCTGGAAGGCCAAAAATGACCAGGATGTTATGCCTGTTTCGGCCTTCCAGATCCTCTAGTTTCAATTCCAGCTTGTTCTGTTTTTGCCGGCTGGAGGACATGTCGGGTTCCATTCTGGATTCCCAGTTTTCAAGGGAGGATGTACGCACTGAAACATCTGCTACTGCCCAGTTAGTATTTTTTAGCTCTTTCTTAATGGATTTTAAATCAGAAGCGTATTCTTGAAAGGCTGTCTTTAGCGGGGCCATTCCGCTACAAATCTTTATTCAGACAATGGAATAACAGCACTCTGAGCCTGTGAGGACTTGTTTGATGCTGCAGTTTGGGTCTTAGGGCGCTTAGCTTGCTTGTCGGAAGTCATAGGTGGTGAGCGCACAGGGAGGGCCTGCTTCATCTCGGCCTCCATTCTTCCGAGTTGTTCCCTTTTTTAATACCTGATTATAACTCTGTAGAATTTCTGGAGATTTCAGCAGATAATTTAATCGATGTGTGTTCGTTAATGAGCACAAAATTTGAATATTCTCTGAATTTGATAGCCTTGAGGTGAGAGCAGATTGCAGAGGCATCTGTCTACATGGAAGGTATCACATGACTCCACTGTTCCACATTCTAAACACCATAACAGATTTTGGAGAAATGTCTGGATATAAACTTAGTAAAGAAAACACACAATTATTACAACTGAACCACAGATGTGATGAAAAGAAAATTACTGGACTGGGTGTATGATGGACAAAGGAATTCATTAAATACCTAAGTATTAACCAAAACGAAAAAAACAAATCTCTAAAACTATAATGACCAAGTTGTAAAGAATGGAAGACAAACGTTATAAATGATCTGGTTAGATGGAATAAGTCACCAGTCATTTTTGTTTTGCAGTAGACTGGAGATATAAATCAAAGTACCAATGGTACTGTGTGGTGCCAAGGTTTACATCACAGTAAATCCATAAACACACAAGCACGCACTTACAAACATGTACATTATGTCTTACTGTGGCAGTGCTTTACACCAGAGGTTTTTTTTAGATAGTGCAATATCTTGTGGTGTCTTCTGCTCCTATAGAGCTTTCATGATATTGCCACCTACATGTGTGACTTCCAGATGCAGAGATACTCTATCAAGGTTGCCACCAGCTGCGGCAACTCGCCTGTTTTACAGTTACCCAAATCGCCCTCTGTCCCTCGAAAATATATGTTCCGGTCCCAGTTGTCTGTACATTTTCCTGGTTGGTAAAACACTTTTTTATTTACAGTAGTAAAGCTTTCCCCTCCTTTTAATTTGTTGTGCTTGGCTTCAGTATATCTTTTTATTGTATTTTAATAATGTTTATATTATCTGTAAAGTGCCTAGAGTCACACTGAGACAGAATGCTCTAACAAATCAATAAACTAAACTAACTAAACACCACTCTTAGAAAGTTACACTGGCAGCTGGAGCGATGGAGAAATAGAGTGTCAGTAGCACTGCATATAAGCAGCTTGAGATGAAGACGTTCCTGTCAAGGACTCCCGGGTGTGCACGGGACTTGCTTGCTGGTACCCTGCTGTTTAATGGTAAAAGAAAAAGTTTCAACTAGTTGTATAGTCCACTGACTGTGCAACTACACCGACCAACTGATGCACATCTGAATCACACAAAAGAATAGCACTAATCTTGACAAAATTATCATAAATTACCTAAGGTACTGACATTCCCCAAAGTCAGTGATTTGTGTTAAAATATTTCTGACTTGTTTTATGATATCAGTAAATGGGGCTCTGGAGACATTTCTTGTCTAACAAAGAGTGTCTACTTGTGTCTTCTTGGAGTTAGTGAATAAGAATGTGAATTTTAAATTCAACTGAATAGTTGTGGTGAAATCGGAAACTTTTCACTACACATACCAGGGCAACATTCCTGATTTTGTCTAAACTATTGATCATACATTTTCTTCTTTTTTTAAGTTTCTTTCTATTTAAAAAAAAAACTCTTGTACAGCATAAAACAACCCCAACATCACCAATGCAAAAGCATTACCCCACTCCCACTGTCATAGCACTCACCTCTCTTTCCCTACCCTCAGTTTTCCAGCAAAGTCTCAGTTAAGCTAGATTATTCCCCATCTATTAGAAAAAAAGAAAAGAATATCAGCACAGAAACTGTATCAGAAAATGACCTAAAAAAATCCAGTGACACCATCAGTTAACAAAATTCCAAGCATAATGATCAAAACAAAAAAAGACCAAGGGAGGAAGAAGAGGGCGACAAACAGGAATGGGCATCAGTAGAAGGAAAGCATAAATTAAAACAAGCATGTGTCATTGCCGAATGTTCACTTACAGGTATTTTTATTGGTGTTTGGCATTTTCTTGTTTCACAGGAATTTTTAAAGAAAACAATAAATGGACACTGTTGGTATGCTGGGGTGGGCTCCCAGCATGCCACCTACGTGTCTGTTGGGGGGGGACTGGAGCTGGTGGGGATTGGGCACCCCCACTGGCCATACAGTGTGTGTGTTGGGGGAGAAGCATGAACATGCTGAGGTGGGCTCTCAGCGTGTCACCTGGTTGTTTTTTTTAGGGTGGCTGCAGCCGACGGGGACTGGGCACCCCCCTCGGCCACACAGTGTGCTGGGGGGGTGCATGAGCCAAGGGGAATTGGGCAGCTCTCTCATCACACAAGGTGGGGGCAGGAGAGAACAGTAAGGAGGGAGGGGGAGGAGGACATTAGCAGAGGGAGGAAGCAGGATGGATTTGATTTTGAGCTGTGCATGACAGCAGTTCAGGTGACATCAGTATGCTAATTGCATACACACTACCACCGCTGATTGCAGCTGACCTTTTCTTTGAAGTGAAGACTAACACAGCTGAACTGCTGTCATACACAGTTTGACATGTATTGGTCCAGTAGGGTCACACCTACTACACTGAGCACTGCATTGGGTAGGAGGGTCATACACCTCCAAAAGTCATACTGTTGCAAGATGTTCCTTGCACATGCGTGCAAGCGAATGTAAAAAGGAAGGAGGGCTATGGATTTTGAAGTCCCAAAAGCAAATCAGTTAGAACCACTAGTGCAATTATGTAATGAAGTAACACCTGACATCAACAATGGTGTACAACCCACCCATGATAATAATACCCCAAAAGAGGTGTCAGTTCCAAGGCAAATCTGTGTATTGAGAAAAATTCTCTAATAAATATATATATATATATATATATACACCCACATATATATATATATATATATATATATGTATATATATATATATATATATATATATATATATATATATATATATATATATATATATATATATGCAACCTTGATAAGTTAAATCATACATGTAGCAGCTTTAATGGGGATAAAATCTTGTATATTACAAGGATGTCTCTTGACATTTTGAAGGGTGTGGGGAGTAACCCACTAGTGATTATACACATGGGAACAAATGATATGGGCCAGTCTGAAGTCATGTAGATCATGAATGCCTTCATCTCCCTTGCCAACACCATAGAACAAATGGGTTGTGAAATTTGCTTTTCTGAGTTGTTACCAGTACCAAGGGCAGGTTGGAAGAAACAAAATAAAATCAGTTAATGAATGGTTATGTAAATGGGTTTAAAATGTCTAACCCACTAGGAAACTTTTGAAAATAACTTGCTTCTAACGAATGCCAGAAGTCTAAATTTATTAAAAAATCAGAACCTGAAATACTTCTAACTCAGCATAATATAGATATTGCAGCCATAAGGGAAACTTGTTGGGATGAACCGTGTGATCGATCCTGTGAAATACAGGTTTATAAACTTTTTTTCAGAAATAGAGAAGATAAAAAGGGGGGAGGAGTTTTTATTTCTATAAGAAGGGAACTTACATTTTCTAAACAAACAATAGTGAATAGAAGCATTGAAACAGAGAAACATAAAAGTTGACAGCAAATAAGGACCGCAAGACCCATCCAGACTACACATTTCTTATTCTACCTTATGAATGTGCTATCAGCCTTTGCTCTGTCATTGGCCTATCTATTCATACTCATCAGTATTGCTCCCTTATGCCTATCCCATGCCTGTTTGAAGCCCTGCACAGTAGTCATATCCACCACTTCCTGAGGTAGGCAATTCCATGCATCCACCACCCTTCCTGTGAAAAAGAACTCCCCCACATTACCCTTTAATCGGCCTCCCTCTAATCTCATGCTGTGTCACCTTGTCTTGCTATTTTTATGTTGGCTCATGCTTGCGCAGCTAACATATTGCGATAGCAGATTTGGAGGTGTGGTCACTGTTGGGCGAATGCATGGCATGCATCAGAAGGTGTGTCCCTCATTCCCCAATCAAGCAGCAGGAGGCACTGACCTCATGCTTGCCTAATGTGGCCATCACAACAAAGAAAAGGTTTGCTGCAATGAGAGCGAAGCTCTCATGCAACATGACCATTACATGCCTCCCATGGTGCAGGCAACATGGCAGCAGTGACTGCCACCACTGTTGCCGGTCACAATGCTGACGGGGGAGCCCATTCCCCATGGGTATAATGTGTCCCCCCCCTTTTGTTGATTGCCGAGGGGGGGTGCCCAATCCCCCTTGACATATGCTACCCCGAAAAAAGCTTTCTTTGCCGATGGGGGAGCCCACTCCCCATCGGCATCAAGCACCCTCCCCCCATTTGTAATGTGCCAACAGGGGTGCCCAATTCCCCGTCAGCTAAAGCACCCCCCACCCACAAACACTGAGGTGGCATGCTTGGGAAATCCCACCTGAAAAATGGAAACCATCCCACAACATCTTTTTTTTTTTTTCAAATCCTGTAAAACAAAAACTGTCCTTCACCATCTCCCTCCACCACTCCCACAACCCGCACCCACCCACTGTGCACCCTGACACCCAACCCCACCCCATACTTACCTCCAGAGTCTGGCGCGATGATCTTCAGTGGACCAGGAACACGTCTGCACTCTTCAAAGCCGACTGCAAACTGGTGAAATGCCGGTAAGCTGTATAATGGAATAAATAGTTTTTTTTCAACTTTGATGAATATCTCAGGCATGTTTTGTAATTTTGGCACCAACTTTTCAATATGGGGTTTTTGGGACCCATCCTCATGAATTCTTTCACTGTTATGGCATTAAACAGTTCTGAAAGGTGATTTCACGGTCACTGGGTGGAATCACCTTTTGGGACCGATTAATGCCACGACAGTGCCAGAATTCATGAGGTGGGCTCTCAAAAAGCTTATGTTGCAAATTTGCTGGGGAAATCCAAATAATGACTGTTTTATGAGCGTACGTTACGCAGTTTCCACACACACTCGTAACTTCACAAATCTGCAATATTTTGATGCCAGATTTCAACAGAGGCATTTTTCCACACCTCCTTGTGAACCGAATAACTGTAATTTTTAACATCTTAACCAATATGTGTTTTCACACTCCTGGCACAGAATAGCGTGGTCGCTGTGGGAATTCAATGTTCGGGACAGACTACAAATGATTACGACAGATTACAGTGGCACTGTTCATGAGCAGAGGTCCTAAAATGCCTATGTTGAAAATTTGGTGATGATACTTCAAAAAATGACTGTGTTACGAGCGTGCATTGTGCAGTTTGCAGGCAAGCTCGTAAGTTCAAGAATTTATAATATTTTCACTCCAGATTTCCAACATTGCCATTGTTCTGCACCTCCGTATGAACAGTACAGCTGTCATTTTTCACATCCTGGCCAAAATGTGTTTTCACACTTCTGGCACAGAATAGCATGGTCGCTGTGGGAAAATCATCTTCGAGACACATTATGAAAATGACAGTGACACTGTTCATTAGCAGAGGTCCTAAAATGCCTATGTTGAAAATCTGGTGATGAATGTCCATAAAATGAGTGTTTTCCAAGTATGTGTTGCACAGTTTGCATGCACACTAGTAACTTCATGAATCTGTAATATGTTCACTCCAGATTTTCACAATTGACATTTTTCCGCACCTCCTTGTGAACAGTACAGCTGTCACTTTACATATCCTGGCCGAAATGTATTTTCACTTGTCCAGTGCAGAAGTGCATGATCACTGTGCGAAATCAGTTTTTGGGACAGTGTGAGGAAATGACGGTGACACTGTTCATGAGCAGAGGTCCTAAAATGCCTATGTTGAAAATTTGCTGCCGAAAGTCCATAAAATGACTGTGTTTTAAGCAAGCGTTGTGCAGTTTCCATGCACCCTTGTAACTTCGCAAATTTGCAATATTTTTAAGCCAGATTTTCAACACTGCCATTTTTTCACAACTCCTTATCAACAGTATAGATGTCATTTTCCATATCCTGCCCAAAATGTGTTTCCCCACCTGTGGTCCACGATGGCATGGTCGCTTTGGGAAATCAACTTTTGGGACTGATTAACAAATTCACAGCATCACTGTTCATGAGGGGAGGTCCCAGAATGCCTATGTTAAAATTGTGGCTAACAAGTTCCCACAAATAATTGGGTTACGGCCGTGCGTTGCACGGTTTCTATGCATGCTAATGACTTCACCACTTTCTCATATTTTCACTCCAGATTTTCACTGTTGCCATGTTTTACACTTCCTCATGAAAAATACAGTTGCCATTTTCCACATCCTGCCCAAAATGTGTTTTCATCCCTGTGTTGCCAAATGTCATAGCTGCTGTGCAAAACCACCTGTCAGCTCACAAACTGATTGTGCCGCTTCTCTTAAGGCGACCTCTCAAACAGCGCATGCTGAAAATTTGGTGTGAAAATACCACTGCACCCCTACATGTTAGGGTTTCCAACTGTAGTACCCCGCCCAGTACAGACTGACAGGTACCAGGGCTTTGACTTGGGATCACTGGATGTAATGCTCATGCCATTGCACCCCCACTCCCACCCTGCAGCCAGTGACAGGCATCATGTGTGCCTTTCATTGTTCAGCCACAAAATTCACCCCATTCTCCTATAATGCACCCAAGTCAGCATATTTCCTTATGGAATGGGGTAAGTAAAATGCTCAAAGACTCCAAAGCACACCACGACACTTGTCAGTGTCTACAGGTTAGGGTGACGTACAATGGCATGAGCGTTATAACTGATGACCCAAAGGCACACCCCAATGCCTGTTGCTCTCTACAGGGTGAGGGTGGGGTTGGCATCACTTCAATACTTCACTGCCGTTCCTATTATGCATCTCTACCTCTGGCGCTACCAAAGCCAATGCCAGGGAGACAACATTCAACATTGACAAATGCTTGTTCCTATATTGAAACATGTTAGACTCTTTCATCTTGTTAATGCCCTTAAGGTGTTTGAATGTTTCAATCATATCACCTCTCTCCCTCCTTTGCTCTAGAATATACATATTGAGCTCCATTAATCTGTCCTCATATGTTTTCAGATTCAGTCCCTGCATCATTTTGGTTGCCCTTCTCTGGAGTGCCTCAATTTGGTTAACGTCCTTGTGAAGGTGTGGCCTCTAGTACTGCATGCGTACTCCAGATGGGGCCTAACCAGTGTCTTGTAAAGAGGGATTACTACCTCCCTCTTCTGACTTATGATACCCCTACTAATACACCTCAACATCCCCCTAGCCTTACCTACTGCTTTGGTGGTCTGTTTGGATGATTTCAGGTCATCGGTGATGATGATACCCAAGTCTCTTTCTTCCCTTGTGACTACCAGCAACTCCCCTTCCAGCCTATGGGTGGCTTCAGGATTTCTCTTCCTATGTGCATGATCTTGCACTTCTTTGCGTTAATCCCCAGTTGTCACTCTTCCGACCATTTTGCTAGTTTATCCAGATCTCTTCTCATTCCTACCCACCCCATCTGGATTATCTATTTTGTTGCATATCTTGGTGTCATCTGCAAACAGACAAACCTTACCCTCTAGTGCATCTGCAATGTCACTGATGAACATGTTGAAGAGGACTGGCCCCAGGACTTATCCCTGAGGTACTCCACTTGTGACTTGCATCTCTTCTGACTGTATACCATTTACCACCACTCTCTGTTTTCTGAAACAGCATTCAATACTGAGAGCATATGGTTACAGTTTCAAATTTCAAACAGTAAAAAGATTGTGATTGGTAATTGTTTTAGACCCCCCCACCCCAAGTGCCCGGGTATATGATGACACCCTGTTCAGACAATTAGCCACAGTTTCTAATTAATCCGTTGTCATAATATTGGATGACTTCAACCTACCAGGTACAGTATCCATTGAGAACAACTTACAGGCATCATGTATTAGAAACAAACTTTATTAACATACTATTAATGGTGGGCCTAGAGCAAAAAGTAATAGATAGATAGATAGATACTTTATTTTTAAAGCACCCATTTCCTTATACTCTGGGTGCTGTACATAAACATAAAACATAAAATCACTATAGCTGGGAGCAACAATCTATCTATCAAACTTAAAAAAGTACACTATTAATCAATCAATAAAAGCTTGCTGGAACAGAAATGTTTTCAACCCTTTCTTAAAGGCTTCCACCGAGGGAACCTCCCTTAAATACTCAGGAAGTGAGTTCCACAAGGTAGGCGTGGCTGTGGAGAATGCCCTATCTCCAGAATGCCAGAACCTAACCGTGGGAACTCAAAGGAGGTCTCCCCTGGCAGAACAAAGAGCCTGGGATGGATGGTAGGGGACAAGGAGATCTGGCAGATAGCCAGGTCCCCTTCTGCGCAGGGTCTTATACATCAGGAACCCTATCTTGAAGACAATCCTCTACTTGACTGGCAGCCAGTGCAGTCCAAGGAGGACCGAGGTAATATGATCATACTTTTTTCACTCCCAACACAAGTCTAACTGCCATGTTCTGCACCAGCTCCAGCTTGCAGAGGTTGCCTCCAGATAACCCTAGGCACAGGGCATTACAGTAGTCCAGTCTGGTCATTGCAAAAGTGTGCACAACTGTGGCCAGGTCTTCAGGCAGGATCAAGGTTCGGATCTGGGCAGTGTTCCTAAAATAGTAGAATCCACTTTTGACCATGGTGACACCTGGGCTTCCAAGGTCAAGCCATCATCTAGGATCACACCAAGATCCTTCACCCATCTAGACAGGGTAAGGGAAATGGTTTTACTATAGTGCTGCAACAGCGCTCACAACGACATCTCCTACAGCGACAGACACAATGCCGAGTGTTGGCATTGTGCCATCAGGGATGTCAGTATTATCCATAGGGAGCTGCACCCCCAAAACCCCCCTTGTTGGGGCTCCACACCCCCCAGTCTCTAAATTTTTAACCCTGAGTCATAGTTGGACCGGGGAGGGGGTGCAATACTGGGAGCCACACCGCCAGTGTCTTCCTTGCACCAGAACAGGAACTCACCGCAGACAGGCAAAATCTGTTGCTGTGCTGTTGTTCATGGTGGCGGAGTCAATCTTGCATCGGCACACCAAGGGGGAACTCCCCCAGCACACATCCGGGTCATAACCCCTCACCCAACCAGTACCTCAGTCTTGTTTGGGTTGAACCTAAGCCAGTTCTGAGTCATCCAGGTCTGGATTTCCCTCAAGGCAGCTGTTAAATATGGCTACCTGGGTATCAGATGGACAGGACAAGTGCAGCTGGGTATCATCTGCATAGAAGTGAAAACCCAGCCCATACCACCTGATAATGTCTCCCACTTGCAGCATGTACACCATGAACAACAAGGGTGACAAGACTGAACCCTGCAGAACTCCACAGCTCGAGGCCTAGGGTTAGATGAGACAAGTCCCATCATCACCCTTTGCACTCTGTCTGTCAGATATGACCTGATCCAGTTGACGACCATACCAGACAGGCCACACCAGAACCTCAGGTGGTCAAGCAGCACCCCATGGTCCACGGTGTCAAATGCTGTGGAGAGGTCCAGAAGGACTAAGATGGTATGCACTCGCCTGTCCCTCACCATCAGAAGATCATTAAGCACCCTCACCAGAGCAGTCTCCATACTATTCCCCACATGGAACCCAGACTGGAATAGCTCATGGGTGGATGAGGAGGTGAGACATCTCTCGAGCTGAATAGTCACCACCTTTTCAATAACCTTCCCCTTGAAATGGGAGGTTTGAGACTGGCCTGTAGTTGTTGAGACAGTCCGGGTCCAAAGAGGACTGATTCAGGAGGGGTCTAACCAAGGCATCCTTCAAGACTGATGAAAAGACCCCATTCCTCAATGAACTACAGACAATCCCAGAAACCACAGGTCCAATCAGGTCCAGACAACCAACCAGAAGGCAGGTTGAACCTGAGTCTAGATTGCACTGGATTGGTCACAGCTTCAAGATTATCTCAACCACCTTCAGCACCTCAACCAGTTCAAACTCATCTCAGACAGGAAGAGTATTTTGGAACAACTCAGGCTGAGCACTGCAACCCATTTGAAAGAAACTCGACAAGACCTCCACCTTGATAGAGGACACCTTGTTGGCAAGGAACAGAGCAAGCACCTCGTATCTTGTGCTAGAACCTGCTCTCTCAACATGAAGACAGGCAGGATGTAAAAGACCTTCTACCATGTGGAAGAGCTGAGCCAGTTTTTCCCCCACCACAGCATACTCCGTGGACAAAAACTCTGCCTTTTTCTGGGAGATTGCCACCTGATAGTCCGCATAATGTGACCTCAAGGCCAATCTGTCCTCCATCAGGCCTGATCCCCCCAGCATCTTTCTAACCTCCATCCATTAATTTTTAAACCCCGGAGATCCTCATCAAACCATGGAGGTCTTTGGCGAGTAGATAAGGGGCAGACACAGACGGAATGCGATTGAGTCGAAGGTTTCACAGACAGCCCATTATTGGCTGCCACAGCCTCCTCCATCCCAAATTGTACATTCTGCCTCAACACTTGATTAGAATTAATTATTACAAATCTAGCCACAGAGATTGATAATCTATGAGTTCATGGGCCCCCAGAGAATAGTGATCACAATATCATAACATTTATTTTGTTGGCATGAACTAGCACTCTAAGTAGTAATGTTTATATATGCAGTTATGCTAAATCACAATATAGAATCATCAGGAAAAACCTAGAATTGATCAATTGGGTAAATATAATGAGGGATAAACCAATTGAGGGCTGCTGGGAACTAAGACTAAAATTAATGAATTACAGGACAAGAACATTGCCACCAGAAAAAAATTACAATAAAAAGGGCAAAGTTCCAACATGGTTTACAAATAAAATAAAGAGACAACTACTAAAAAAAAGCACATCCATTTAAAAATTACAAAAAGAATCCCACAGACTTAACTTAACAAGGCAAAACAGAAAGTAACTAAAAGACTAATAAACAAGCATTTGTCAATGCCGAATGCTGTCTCGCTGGCATTGGCATTGGTAGTACAGGAGTAAGAGATGCATAATAGGAATGGCAGTAAAGCATTGAACTGATGCCAACTCCAACCCACCCTGCAGAAACTGACAGGCATTGGGGTGTGCCTTTGGGTCATCAGCTATAATGCTCTTGCCATTTTACCTCACCCTACCCTGTAGACACTGACAAGTGTCTTGGTGTGCTTTGGGGTCTTTGGGCCTTATACTTACCCCATTCCATAAGGAAATATGCTGAGACAGGTGCCATATAGGAGAATGGGGTGAACTTTAAGGCCGAACACTCCAAGGCACACCTCGATGCCTGTCACTGGCTGTAGGGTGGGGGTGGGGGTGGAATGGTGTGAGCATTACAGCCACTGATCCCAAGTCACACCTGATGCCTGTCAGTCTCTACAGGGTGGGGTGTTACAGTTGGAAACTCTAATGCCATAGGCGTGTGTTGCTATTTTCTCTCCAAATTTTCAACATAGGTTTTTTGTGACCCCACCTCATGAAGAGCGGCACTATCAGTTTGTTAGCTGAAAGGTGGTTTTGCACAGCAGCTATGCCATTTGGCAACACAGAGATGAAAACACATTTTGGGCAGGATGTGAAAAATGACAACTGTATTGTTAATGAGGAGGTGTAAAAAAATGGCAACTTTGAAAATCTGGAGTGAAAATATGAAAAATTGGTGAAGTCATGAGCATGCATAGAAACTGTGCAACACACATCCATTACCCAATTATTTTTGGGATTTTTTTAACTACATTTTCAACATAGGTATTTTGGGACCTCCCCTCATGAATAGTGGCATTGTGATTTTGTTAATTTGTCTCAAAAGTGGATTTACCACAGCGACCACGCCATTGTGTGCCACAGGTGCGAAATCACATTTTGGGCAAGATGTGAAAAATGACAACTGTACTGTTGATAAGGAGGTGTGAAAAAATGCCAGCGTTGAAAATCTGGCATGAAAATATTGTACATTTATGAAGTTACAAGGGTGCATGGAAACTGCGCAATGCACGCTTGTAACATACTAATTTTATGGACTTTTGTCACCAAATTTTCAACATAGGCATTTTAGGACCTCTGGTCATGAACAGTGTTGCTGTCATTTTCTCAAACTGTCTCATAAACCCATTTCGCACAGTGACTGCTCTATTCTGCACCGGATGCGCGAAAACACATTTCAGGCAGGATATGTAAAATAACAGCTGTACTGTTCCTAAGGGGGTGTGGAAAAATGCCAATCTTGAAAATCTGGAGTGAAAATATTACAAATGCACAAAGTTATGAGCTTGCGTGGAAACTGCACAATGCTCGCTCATTAAACAGCCATTTTTTTTGATTTGTTTTCACCAAATTTGCAACATAGGCTTTTTGAGAGCCCCCTTCATGAACAGTAGCACTGTCATTTCTTTAATCAGTCTTGATAGGTGACTCTGCACAGTGACCACAAAATCACCTTTTGGGACCAAATTATGCCATGACCATGACTGAATTCATGAGGAGGGGTCCCAATAACCCCATGCTGAAAATTTGGTGCCAAATTCCCACAAATGCCCGAGATATGCACCAAAGTTAAAAAAAAAATATTTATGCCATTATACAGCTTACCGGCATTTCTTCAGTTCGCAGTCAGCTTTGAAGAGTACAGATGTGTTCCCGGTCCACCGAAGATCGTTGCGCCATGCTTTGGAGGTAAGTATGGGGTGAGGGGGGGTGTGGGAAGGTAAGGTGCACAGAAGGTGGGCGTGGGTTGGGGAAGGGCCACCGAACTCAACGAGGGACAGTTTTCTGGTTTGCAGGTTAAAAAAAAGAAAAAAAAACAGTGTGGGACATTTGTTTTTTTACAGGGGCATTTGAAATGCTGGGGTGGGTGCCCATCATGCCACCTGAGTGTTTTGGGGGAGTGTTGTAGCTGATGAGGGATTGGGCACCCCATTAGCACATACTGGGGACAGGGTTTGTGGGGACTGGGCACCCCTTGGCACACATAAATGGGGGACATTATGTGCTGACAGGGAGTGGGCCCCACTGTCAAATTAAACTGGGAAGGGGGACTGATGACAATGGTGATTGTGCCCCCCATTGGCAAAGAAAGTGTGTTGGGGGGCCATGATGCCATGGGGAATTGGGCACCCCCTCGGCACACACTTTAAATGGGGGAGCATTATGTCAATGGGGACTGGGCTTCCCAGTCAGCAAATTAAGTGGTTTGGGACATGCTGACAGGGGAATTTGGCACCCCTGAAGTCGGCACTCTGTGACAGCTGTCAGTGCCACCATGTTTATTGAACTGCTTCACCAGGAAAGGCACGTATGGAGGGCGTGTTATTGTGCTGCTGCATGACGAGCTTACCTCTCATTGCAGTGGCACTTTTCTTAGATCTGGTGGCCACTTTGCTTATAGCTGGTGTCAGTGCCTGCATGCTGCCTTATTGGGGAATGAGGGATGCACCTACTGATGCGTGCCCCGCATTCGCCCACAGTGACCGCACCTCCAAATCTGCTACTAATGAAATATGTTGGCTGGTATGCAAGCACGAGTCAACATAAAGATGGAAGAAAAACATTTGAGTTTAAAACTGTGCATACTAAAGACAATCAAAACTCATTTTTTATATACATCAACAGCAACAAATGTGTGGAGAGGTCTGTATGTCCTTTAACTGGTAATGGTGTAACTATATGTGACCCCACTGAAATAGTTAATTTATTAAATGAATGCTTTTGTTTTTTCTTTAGTGCTAAAAATCAAGGTGAAGTAGTAATTATGACCCCCTCAACTGTATTCACTAGTTTTTCAGAAGAAGACGTTCTTTCAGCATTACATTTATTTATTTTAAAGTTTTACCAGGAAGGCATACTGAGCAGAATATCGCTTGATTCCAGATGTGTCCAATTAAATCCAATTCATCCTCTGGGCCCAATGGTATCCATCCTAAATTTATTAAAGAACTAGCAGGATCTCTATGTTTACCATTCATGTTACTGTTCAATAGTCACTTGAACAAGGAGGGGTCCTTCTGACTGGAAGAAAGCCACTATTTCACTGATTCATAAAAAAGTAAATCTCTTGCAGGAAACTACAGATCAATTAGCTTAAATTCTTTCCCATGTAAAATAATGAATAAATTATTGAAATCTCGCTTTGATAGTGATGTTTTGGTTAATGGCATATGGGATACCACCCAGCATGGTTTCAAATGAGGGAGACCCTGTACCATCAACTTTATTGTATTTTATGAAAAGGGCAATAATTACCTGTATTAAGGCATCCCTGTAGACATGATCTATTTGAAGAAGACATTTGACACTGTACTACATTTTGAACTAATTAATAAGTTAAAAAACAAGAGGTTCAATTTATATCTTGTCAAATAGGTGGGAGCATGGCTATCTGGAAGAATGCAACAAGTTAGAGTGTGTGGTACCTTGTCAAAGGAAGGTTCAGTTAGAAGTGGCATTCCACGGGGTTCCATCTTTGGACCAACTGTCCTTGGAATATTTATAGGGGACCTGCACATTAGCATGGGGAATAATTGGTTTCAATTTGCTGATGATACTAAGTTAAGTGCTCAGTTGGACACTGTTAAAGAACACCAATACCTAGTCAAAGACTTGAATTTTATCGAACAGTGGGCCACAATCAGTAAGATGCAGTTTAATAGTGATAAATGCATTGTGCATCATCTCAGCAAAAACAATACTATGAGAACATATAAGCTAAATGAAATTTCTCTGAGGGCAGTGCAGAATGAACGTGACCTAGGAATAATACAAAAATTATACTTTTACCCCATTGAATCACTGCAGGAGGGTTACTTTGACTGCCAACAGAATAATGAACGCCATCAAAAAATCATTCATTTCCAGGAACAAGCTTCCACTATATAGAACTTATGTTAGGCCACATTTGGAGTAAGGGTCCTCTCTCTGGTCCCCATAGTTTAGGAAGGATATTAACCTATTGGAGAATATCCACAGAAGGGTTACTAGGCTTATACCTGGATTAATAGACAGGCTGTAGAAAGAAAGACTTACTGAACTGAATCTATTTAGATTTGAGGAAAATTACTGAATGATCTAGGTCTTGCAGGGAAATATAATATCATCATTGCAGATAGACAGGCAAACCTTAGATCTCACAGTAAGCAATCAAGGATTCCGAGATCAATCACTAACAAGCGAGACAGCTATTTTACAGTCAGGACACCAAAAATGTGAAACAGCTTGCCCCACTATATAGTCAGTCTCCTGGACTTTGACATATTTAAGACTCAGCTGGATAGGTATTTGGATAATTCTAAGGGACTATATGCACACTAGGTGTGGGAGACAATCTCGATGGGCCTATGCCCTCCTTATGTCTACAACTCAGAGTAACTGATTGAGTAACTGAGTAAAAGGAAAACTTTCCCCACTCCAAAGTTGATTATGAATAATTCTATTTTAGTTTACACACCCATTCGTGTCCCATCCAAATATATATTACACACCCTTTCTCTCCCCACTGGCACTCAGAACACAGTCCTCCCTCCTTTTCTCCCCAAGAAAAGCATACTAGTCAAGGCTTATACCAGTAACAAGAAAACAAACAAACAAACAAAATCTCCCTCAGCAGCAACCAGTCATCATCACTAATTTATTTACAATAAATAAACTGTTAATGACGTGCTGGTATTAACAGCTGATTGGCTGACTTCACTGACCCCATACACTAATGTATAAATTCCTGGCAGTCTAGTGATATGTCTAACCACCCTGGAACCTGTTGTGAAATTAAAATTCTTTGATAGTCCAGTGATACTTTCCTTCTACCTTGATCCCCTTTGTGATGTGAAATTACCCAGTGCAGTGGTAACTTCCTCCTGTCCCGATCCTGGTTGTGACATGGAATTACCCTAGTAGTCTCTTGGCAGCCCCCTCCCAGCCTGATCCTCAATATGAAAAAATACTTCCTGACAGGCCAGTGGCACATTCCAATCACCCTGACCTTCACTGTGAAAAGAAAGCACTGTAGTAGTACTGTGTGGTAACTCCTTCCACACCCATCCCTGTTGTAAAATGAAATCCCAACCTCCCCAGTCCAGTGTACCTGCTCAGCATCCACCACTGTCCAACTTCTGTCCAGCATCTGACTCTCCATAAAGTGGCTCTGGACACAGAAGGCAGAAAGGTGAATGGGGACTGTCACAGACCCTTTTCTCACCTTCTTGCCTGACCACTGTCTGAATGACAGGGATTGAGTGAAGGTGTGCTGTTTCTACTAAAAAATAGTTTTGGATTCAAAGCACGAGGATGTCAGTGATGTAGTCTCTCTTGTCTCACTTGCCACAATAAATGTCTGTTATTTGCCATCCAGGTTGACTTGTTTTTTTATGTTCACCGAGGTTGTAAGTATTTGTAGTCCCACTCTACACTTTTGCTGAAAGTTCGCATATGTAGATTTTGTTATATTTGCTAATTTTGGATGCTAAGAATTAAAACAATGACTTTCTTGTTGATATTAATGCAATAATTATATTATTTGTATAAACATAATCTTTTTAGACAACAGTAGTTATACTTGGCAACAATATATAATGCTCAAGCTGCTATCATTCATGGTACACAAGTTTTAATCAAGTTAAAGCAGTGTGTATCAGAAAAATATGGTATTACATGGACATCAAATCTGACATAGAACCCTTAATACTTGAAGATAATTAGAGTGAACACAGTCATGTTTCATTTTCTCTTGAGACTTTCATTTACATGTACTTTTGTTTTGACTGGTATTTTATTTATTTTATTCATTCATTTAGTCAGCAATAGGGTGCAGTGGACCACATGGCACATTTACAGACATGACCTGGATACATGCATTACAAGTAGAAAACATCACAAAATAAAAAAAATGTATACAAATTAAAAAATATAAAACACAAAATTATATACTAACAGCTACACATCAGTGGTGCATGAAAATGACTTTAAAGATGTTCATTACAAATATTCAGTATACAAGATTGTGTGATACTATATTATGTTTAAATTTTCTTTTTCTAGTAACATTTTAATGTTTTTTGTACTGCAGAAGAATGAAATGAAAAGAAACCGCATGTTTAAAGAACATAATTTAAAGATGTCCAGGTACTATACAGCAGCTGTTGGATATCACTGGTTAGAACTACATTAATAAATAGTCACTGTTTGACCTTGAGCAATGCATGTAACCTCCCACTACTCCATTCCACACAGCTACAGGAATGGGTTGAAGCAAGTCCTCACTGGCAAAGAGGTGTGGCATCTCAGCTTGGCTATCCTGGGTAAATACACTGTAGAAATGGGTAAAAACAGGCCCCAATGAAAATAAGATTTACATCTTAGTTAGGGTACCCTGGGTAAATGCATTTTGAAAATGGGTAAAAGTAGCACCCCACTGGAAATGAGATATTACAGTTTAGTTGGGCTAGTCTATGTAAATAAATTGTAAAAAAAAACAAGATATATATTCTTTGCAAAAAAAGCTCTGTTAATGCACCAGTTAGGGTTCAACTTAATGCCACAAAAGTAGGGAAATTCTGCATTAGGGTTTCCAACCCTAACCCCTCAGCAACAAAGGGACAAGACCCATAAGCAACCACAGACAGCCATCATCAAGAAGGACATACAACATACAAACATTGCCAGATGATGCAAATGCAGCAGCACTAAAGTGCTACATTCATGGATTTGTATCTGGGGTTGTATAAGCACATGCAGGTATACCTGTGTGTGTATTTCGTAAAGCGTGCATGAGTACCTGTGTTTCTGCAGGCAGAAGGCCCCATGGGGCCTGCGCCTCTGCAGCCAAAATTACTCATGCATGCATTACTCAGTAGATGGCATGATCCGCTAATGCGGAATTTTCTATAAGCAACTGGGTAACTGAAAACCTGTTACTCCCTTGAACAATTTCTAGATCCACTGCTGAAGCCATGATGCCCACAATACAGTACATAGAAACATAAATATTGATAGTAGATAAGTACAGCTTGGCCCACCTAGTCTGCCCATTTTTCCTACCTACTGTAACACCATAGACCCTACATGATCTCCAGCTTTAACCCCCTCTTTACTTACCTCCAAGGTTCCCTTATGCCTATCTCATGCATTCTTGAAACAAGTAACAGTGTTTGCCCCAACTGCCTTTGCTGGGGGCTGTTCCAGGCATTCAGTACTCTTTCAGTGAAGAAGTACTTCCTCACATCTCCCCTGAGTCTCCCCCCTCCAGTTTCATAGCAGGTCCCTTGTTCTTAAGCATCATTATTTCTGAAAAATGCTTCCCTCTTCAGGACTTGAGTCTGCTTGGAGCCAGAGGTCAGTGTGTATGTCTTACACTTTTGGCTGATGAGGTGCTGGGCCTGCACTACTACAGACAGAAATATTGCTGCAATTTTAGTATAATTTTAATATCATAGATTTAGTGGTGCCTGCACTTCTGCAGACTGAGGTCAGTGTGTATATTATACAGCTGTGGCTGCAGAAGTGCAGACCTGTGAAATGTGTGTGTGTGTGTGTGTGTGTGTGTGTGTTTGTGTGTGTGTACAGTATGTCTTACATGTGCATGAGTACCTGAGGCTACAGAAGTGCCGGCCTCATATGGGGATGTGCTTTTACAGAAAAGAACTCTTCAAATTTAGGTTTTGAGGATTTGTACCTATGTCTGCAGGGGCCTGTACTTTTGCACACAGAAGCAGTGTTGTGATTTAAGCAGCCCTGATTTCTATCTGTAGCGACAAGTAAGTGTGTATGCCTTGCAGTGTGCATGCCACAGATACAATTCCATAAAAGTAGTACATCAGTGCTACTGCATTTGCATCACCTAGAAACAGTTGTATGTTTTTTTGTCTCACCTCACAATGGCTGTCTGTGGTTGCTTGTGTGGTCTTGTCATTTTGCTGCTAGGGCATATTTAGGGTTGGAAACCCTAATGCCACATTTCCCTGTTTTGTGGCATTAAGTTGAACCCTAATTGATGCATTAACAAAGTTTTGAAAATAATTTCCTTTCTTTTTGAGATAGTGGAATCATATCTTCATTCATGCAGGTACCTTTGGGACCCCCATGAACAGATGCAGATGAGCAGGGCCCTCTAAGAAGGGAAAACTCCATTCACCTACAGAAGTGCAGCAATGGATATCAGAAATTCATGGGATTGTCTGGTGGGCTGGAAAAGTGCAGGGACCGCTGGGCCATGCTTTCCATGTAGCCACATATACAGATGCACAGGGCAAATAATCCATCTCTCAGCCAAAGCACAGGGCCCTCTGGCACCCATGTTCAGAGATGCAGAGTCAAACTTCAAGATAAGAGTTCTCTTCATTATATAGCACTTGGACTCATGCAAGCAACCCTCCTGCTTCCAATGCCAGGCTGGGGGTAGTGTCACATAACAGCACTGTCCCCCCAGCCTGTCACCATCCAGCTGGCTCAGTAAACTTTCCCCTAAACTCAGCTCACCAGCATGGGATCACAAAGCACTACCTGCTGGGGCAAGGGCTGGCACTGCACACAATGTTTCTTAATTTTTTTTTTATTTTGATCCCAAATTTTCAAGATATTCGATTTATGACTCTCACTTATAAACATGACATGTAGCAATTACAGAATACTGGCTAAAACTTAATTTTGCACCACAAGTGCAAAAACACGTCCTGCCCAAGATTTGAAAAATGACACCTATCACGTCTATGTAATGGTGTGAAAAAATGTCTGTGTTGAAAGTCTGGAGTCAAAATATTCATAATTAGCAAAGTTATATGCAACCATTAAAATATTTTCTCATTCACTCATAACTTGGTAATTTTTTTTTTTTTACTTTTTATTTTCTCCTTTTCTTTTCAGTCAATCATCAATACATACATTTGCATTTGAGACACAGTCTTTACATCCAGTACTGGCCTTCCAATCTGCATAGTGGGTGTATACATTTAGTGTCATCATTACATTACTTAATATATTTGTTACCTTAGCTAAATCTAAGATCTAGGCCCATGATGAATTTGTGGAGGCATACTTCTAACTAATAATTTTTAGATTACTTAATGAATGGGGGGACAATCGAGGGGTACCGGGAGGAACCGGGAAAAAGTCTTTCCCATAAGCCCATATCAGGTTCTCAGTGTTATGTAATTGCCTTGGCCTGGCTGGAAACCCCAGTGGACAGTGTAGGTGTTGCTGGGATGAGGAGGGACAGGTCTATTACTTCATTCTCAAGGAACCAGGTCTGGTCTAGTCTGCTTAATTTGCATGAACCAGGGGGTCCAGTACGTCTGGATTACCTGCGTTCTATCCTGGAGTCAGGTCGTGAGGATCTCCATTTTGTATACTTCATAGGTTATGTTCTCCCATGTGGTCATGGTGGGGGGTTCTGGACTCAACCAAAGTTTAGTTATGCATTTTTTTGCTGTGGTGAAAAATACGTTAAGTAAATATTTTTGTGGTTTATGCTTAAGCTGTTTACAGAATAGAAGGAGAATAGCCAATTGAGGGGTAAGCAGTCCAAAATCTGTAAATAGATTTGCTATGGTTTTGCCCACTCCCTCCCAGAATCCCTTCAGCACTGGGCAGGTCCAGAAGACATGGGTATGTATGAATACCTTACAGCTACATGACCTCCAAAATGCTGAGTCCCAAGTCTCGGAATATTTTGCCTTTATTTGCGGGGTGCAAAAATAGCAGATGGACACCTTCCAGGCAAATTCTCTCCAGCAGTAAGAGGTCATTGTCTTGTGTTGTGTTCTCCAAACTTGCTGCCAGTCTCTTGGGCCAACAACTTGGTCATTTTATCATATTTCAACATCACATTTTCAACATAGTCTTCTTATGACTGTACCGCATTAACCCAGTAGATGAACATTTTCAAATACAGCAAAAAGGTGATTTTGCGGAATGACTTTGAAATCACCTTTTAGGCCAGATTTAAAATATTTTCAGCTGCCTTGTTCGTGAGATGGGGTCTCAAAAAGGCCACATTGAAAGTTTGGTGAAAAAAAATTGAAAATGAGCAAAGTTATGAGTGAATATTGAACTATTTCAAGGTTTACTCATAACATGGTTATTTTACCATATTTAGACACCAAATTCTCAACATAGTCTTCTTATGACCCCACCTTGTGAACCAGGTAGGTAAATATTCTCAAATTCCTCCTGTCTTGTTCATGTCATGGGGTCCACAAAAGGCCATGTTGAAATTCTGGCGTCAAAATATTCAAAATTAGTAAGTTATTAGTGAACATTGAAATATTTAAATGTTCACTAATAACTCAGTGATTTTACCATGTTGTTACACAAAATTCTCAAGATAGCCTTCTTATGACACCCACCTCATGAACCCGGTACATGAAAATGATTGAATCCTACCCAAAGGGTGATTTTGTGCAGTGACTGCAAAAATCACCTTTCAGGGGAAGGGCAGACTTGAAAAATTCCACCTGCCTTGTTCATGAGTCGGGGTCCCAGAAAGGCCACATTGAAAACATTGTGTAAAATATTATAAAATTACAGTGTTATGAGTAAACATTTAAAACTCATTGAAATGCATTAAACTGATCTTTATTTTCTCATATCGTAGTTGTGGGTCCACCAACAAGTCGTTTTTGTTTTATCGAGAATGGATCTACGCCATGGGACACTTTTAGGTGTGTGAGGGGTGGTGAGTGCTGAATGGGAGGGGTCAGTGTGGGTGGGTGGGGATGTGTGGAGAGTCATAACAGTGATAGAACACTTTCTTATTTACAGGTTTATAAAAAAAGACATTAAGGGACTGTCTTCTTTTTTGTAGGTTATTATTGATCTGACACTGGGCAATGTTGCTTAGTTTATTTGCAAAATAAATATATTAAAATATATATTTGTAAGATATGTTTCCTTAACACATCAGTGCAACCTTCACCTATAATGCAGTCTGTATTTGGAAGATTCCTTTTAAATGCATGGCTAACAAGTTATAGTTAGAAACCTAAGATGTATTTACAACTCACACCAGAGACGGGGAAATGCATTGTTCAGTATTTAATCTGACATGCACAAAGAAACAAAGGAGAGATATCTAACAGTGCAACTTATTTACAGTGCTCTACAACTCAATGCAGAGTTTCTAGCAGAAGTATTCTGCTAGACATTCGTCACCACAAATGCATTGCAAAGAAACATAAACATGGATTGTACTGCAGTATACACACGTATGCATGCATATACACACACACCAGAGTGTTCTGTTCAGTGAGCCAGCACATGACTTAGTGTTGGTGCACTCCAGGATAAGATTGCACAACATGGATACATTTAGGTTGGCAGAGTTTATTAGAGTTTATGCCCTGTGTTCTCTTGCAAGGGGGGAAGGAGTATAGTTTTTAATTGTTTGTGTCCAGGGTTCATGGTTGGTTTGTTGTTGTGATCAAACTGAACCATTCAGATGGAAATTTGCCATTTGTTTTGAGTTAACTGTATACTGCAGCCAGCAAGAAGTGTGTGTGTGTGTGGGGGGTCTTGTTCTGTAGAAATGCTCATATAGTGGGTTGTTCTATACATTTATGATGCAAGAGATAGCAGGGCTATCCTGGAAAATCTGTCTGCTCCATGTACCCCAGTAACTGCCATAGCAACATAGAAACATAGACATTGATGGCAGATAAGGACCGCTTGGCCCACCTAGTCTGCCCATTTCCCTACCTACTGAATAAGCTGCCGATCCTAGTTAACCAACAGCCTATTTCTTCCTACTCCCCCCACAAGAATTGCCTTATGTCTGTCCCATACATTCTTTAATTCACTCACTGTTTTTGACCCCACAACCTCCTCAGGAAGGCCATTCCATGCATCCACCACCCTCTCTGTGAAAAAAATACTTCCTCACATTATCCCTGAGCCATCCCCCCTCTATCTTCAAATTGTGTCCCCTTGTTCTTGCACATCCCTTTTTCCAAAAGATGCTACCCTCTTGGACTTTGTTGATTCCCTTGAGGTACAGTTTTCATCATGTCTCCCCTCTCCCTCCTTTCCTCAAGGGTATACATTTTAAGCTCCTTTAGTCTCTCCTTGTATGGCTTCTGTTGCAGACCCTGCACCTTTTTAGTTGCCCTCCTCTGGACTGTCTCCATCCTGTCTATGTCCTTGCGGAGATGGGGTCTCCAGAACTGGATGCAGTACTCCAGATGGGGTCTCTCCAACTGTCTGTACAGAGGGATGACAGCTTCTTGTTTTCTACTGGTGATGCCTCTCCCTGTACATCCCATGTATCCCCCCCAGCCATCCCTACTACCTTCTCACAGTGCTTGCTAACCTTTAGGGCATGCGATACGATTACCCCCAGGTCCCTTTCCATTTTTGTTGTTGTTAATACCTCCCCCCCACATTGTGTACTCTTCCCCTGGGTTTTTGTTTCCCAGGTGCATTACTTTGCAATTCTTTGCATTGAATCCAAGCTGCCATACTTCTGACCATTCCTCCAACCTTGCCAAGTCCCTTCTCATCCTTTCCACCCCCCACCTTGTGGATCAACCCTGTTGCAGATCTTTATGTCGTCTGCAAAGAGGCATACTTTTCCTTCTAGTCTCTCTGCAACGTCACCTATAAAGACATTAAAAGGACCAGACCCAGTACTGAACACTGCGGTACCCCACTAGTAACCCCCTTTCTTCAGAGTGGACTCAATTTACTATTACCTTCTGTGTCCTGTTGTCCAGTCAGTGTTTTACCCAGGCTACCACCTTGGGACCCACTCCCAGGATGGCTAATTTGTTTATTAATCTTTTGTGTGGGACTGTGTCAAATGCCTTGCTAAAGTCTAGGTAGGCTATGTCCACAGCCCCTCCCTGCTCTACTACTTTTGTCACCCAGTCAAAGAAATCGATTAGATTCATCTAACATGACATGACACTATGAATTCATGCTGCCTTGGCTCCTGTGCCCCACTGGCCTCTAGGTACTCAACAATTCTTTCCTTCAGAAGTGATTCCATCATTTTCCCTACCACTGAGGTCAAACTAACAAGTCTGTAGTTTTCTGCCTCTGTCTGGCTCCTGCATTTGAGAAAGGGAATCACATCCACCCTCCTCCAGTCCTCAGGTACAACACCATCCTCCCATGATTTGATAAAAAGGGTAGTCAGGGGTGTCACTAGTTCTCCCCTTAATTCTTTCAGAATTCTGGGGTGAATCCCGTCAGGCCCCATTGCTTTGTTCACCTTCAAATTTAAGAGTTCTTTCAGAACCCTTTCTTCTGTGAAAGGACTGAGATCAACCCCCCTATCCAGAGTGCTTCTATTGATTGGATTAGGTATCTCCACCTCCTCTTCTTTTGTGAATACTGAGCAGAAGTATTTGTTCAGTATCCCTGCTTTTTCACTGTCCCTCTCTGCCCACCCACCATCCCCTTTATTCAGCCTCACTATCCCTCCCTTTGTCTTTCTATGTTCTCTAATGCACCTATAAAAGGTTTTATCCCCCTTCTTAACTGAGTTCGCTATCTTTTCCATGGTTTGGGCCTTGATGATTCTGACTGCCTTCCCTGCTTCCTTCTGCTTTAACTGGTACAGTTCTTTGTCCTGCTCCTTCTGTGTTTCCTTATACTTCCTGTATGCTATCTTTTTCTCCCTAACCTTCCCCGCCACCTCTTTTGAGAACCATAGTGTTTTTTTCTTTCATTTTGATTTGTTTATTTGCTTCACACAAAGGCTTGTTGCCTTTGTGATGGCAGTTTTGATGTTTCCCCATTGTTGCTCCACTCCTCCTTCTTGCCTGTTTGCTAGTGCTTTTCTAAGGCACTCTCCCATTTTGACATATTCAGCCCTTCTGAAGTCCAGTACCCTCACTTTTGTATAGCTTGACTCTGCAGCTGAGTTTATCGTGAACCACACTGTTTGGTGGTCACTTGTTCCCAGATGGCTACTCACTTCTAGATCTGAGATCCTCTCTCTGTCCCCATTTGACAGTATCAGGTCTATGATTGGTCCCTCCTGAGTGGGTTCCAACACTAGCTGTCTAAGGCATGCCCCCTGAAGGGCATCGAGAAAGGCCCTGCTTTTGGATGTGGCTGCAGCAAAAGTGCTCCAGTTAACATCTGGCATATTCAGGTCCCCCATCAACAATATCTCCCCTTTCTCTACTATCCTAAGGTTGCCTTCTATCATTTCCTTGTCCATTTTCTCCTCCTGAGATGGGGGTCTATATAAAACCCCTGCGCGGATTGTGGTGCCATTTCCTGTCTCCAGGGTGACCCACAGTGCCTCCTCCCCTCCCTGTTTACCCTTTTGTTCCATTGCTTTGATCACCTCCCTTACATAGAGAGCTACTACTCCTCCTCTTCTACTGTCCCTGTCTCTCCTATAGATTGTGTACCTTGGTATGCTGACATCCCATTCATGGTTCTCTGTGTACCATGTTTCTGAGACTGCCACGATATCCAGGTATCCCTCTTCCAGCAAGGCCACCAGTTCAGGGAGTTTGTTAACTAGACTGTGGGCATTGGTACTCATTACCAGGGCCACTGGAAAATTGTGCCCGCAATTCTTTTGCAGAATCCACAATTTTCACCATTCTCCGCAAAAACTGACATGGTCAGCAATTTCTTGCAGTTTTTGAGTTTTTATATTGAACTGTGTAAAAAGTATCAACATTTTAAATAAAATACTCTCAAATATATTGACAGTTTTGCATGCAGACTTGGGTTTGGCCGAAACAATGCAGTGCAAGGTAGGTCAAGGGTTTAATGTGACACTGATTTCTTTTGAATCCTTGTCTTGTTTGGTTTCAATATCCACTGGCCATTGTTGCCACACAGACTGAAACAAAAGATGGGAGAAAAGGTGCAAATTATCCCATTCACTTAAGTGGTGTGCTAACTATGAAGCCTTTTTTGTAAGTGGCAGGGCAAGTTTTTTCTTTGTAAACATACTTTCATTCAGACTAGTTTTGATTCAAACAGCTGAGGGTTTTTTTATGGGCCAATTTTAAACTTGAATAAGCTAGTTGCTAACAGTGATCTCACTCTTAGTAATCTACCATCTAAATGCTCACATGCAAAGACTACAATAAAAACCTGACTAAAGTCTAAAAACAAGCTTATAAAGGACAAAATGTATCTGAACATTTATCTTTAAACAAAATCACTTCAGCCAGAGTAAAACGAAGGTAAATTACAGGGTACCCTGACTATTGCATGATGCAGTAAAAAATATACTGGTATTTTTTTTACATATTTTGGTAACTGCGTAAGGCCCACTAGGCACAAGTGCCTGTTTTCAGGTACAACCCAGGAGCACTGAGGAGTTAAGTGACTTGCTCAGAATCACACAGTATGCAAGTGGAGGTTGTGAGAATCAAACCCAGGTCTGCGAGATGTCGTCAACTCATTCACAGTTTGTTACTCTAACCTATAGATTATACTGCCAGCCCCAATAACCCCCAGATTTAAAATTTAAATATGAGATTTCAAAAATAGTGTACGGTTCCTACAGTACAAATTATGACCATTAAACACTTTAACAACATTTTACTAAAACTCACTTATTCAACACTCTTTTCTGCTCATTGTTTTCTTGTACCAAAGTGGGTAAATAGCTGGCAGAGCACTGTAAACAGCTGTTGATTAGGCTACATTATTCTACAGCTAGAAACAAACAAACAAAAATTTTTCTGGCTTTATTTAATATTGATTTGCTGTGGCTCACTTTATCGAATCTGTTTAGTACTGTATTAGGCAGATGCTTTTAAATTTTGGAAGATAGGCAATGCTTACTATAGCTCATCAGTTTAGTATTCTTTTTAGGGAAACAAACTTTTCTTTATGTTTTAAACATAATCAGGTGTCAGTGTATTCATTTAGCAATTTATACTGACCAATATATGCTGCAGAAAATGTTAAAAGATTGATTGTGAAGCACTCAGGGTCTATAGTCGAACCCCTGCAATTTCCCGCAATTTTTGCAAAACGTTCCGCAATTTTGGGTAATCTTTTCTGCAATTTTCCAGTGGCCCTGCTCATAACCCTTCGTTTTTTGATGGCCTTACCCCTTTTTGCCCCATCCCAGTCCTTACTGCCTTTGTCTTTTTCTCCATTTACACCTGCCCTTCTCCCTATCAACGTCTCTACCTTGATGTTTACCTCACTAACTACCCTGATTTTTTTTTGGGGGGTGCTAGGATTTCCCTGCTCCTTTTCAGTGCCTCCCCCCTTGGCTAGTTTAAATGCTTGCCAATGAGGCATTTAAGCCTATCACCTAGGATTCTGGTTCACAGACTGCTGCAACATACTCTAACCTTCCTCCCTGTCAGGCTCAACTACTTCCCCTTGGACGTCAACACCCACTAAACTTTTTGCATTTATGAACTGCCTTGTTGTTACTTCATTTAAGTATTTGTATGTTTTTGAAACAGTATTTTAAGTTGGGCCTGTAGATAGTAAGTATTTTAAAATGTAACTATTGTTACCAAAGAAACTGAATTTGTTAGCAGGAAAGTACCGCTTGACCCACCCAGTCTGCCCAGATGGCCCCTGCCTAGTCTGTCTCAGCAGACCCAAACTGGTCTTCAGCAACCCTTGCTCATCACTGCTTATTTAATAATATTCCTCTTTGTCTATCCCATGCATGCTTGAAGCCCCTTGCTGTTTTCTCCTCTACCACTTCCATTGGAAGTCTGTTGTAGGCATCCACTATGGTTCCACATCACAATAATGAATCCAAAATAGTGCTGACCACAGCAGCCACTGCAAAACGCCACCCAATAATAGCTCACAACAAACAAACCCAACATCATAATAGCCACTATACTGGCAAAAAAAAAGCAAAAACAACCACAGACAGCACCCCTATCAATCAGTCCCCAGAGGTCACTCCTGCAGCTGGAAGTTGTAAGCCACCCCCCTGCAGATACTCATAATAGGTCCAGACAGCATAGTCAGCAACAATACAATAAATCCTCTCACTTAGATCCTTGTATTTCTTCTTCTTACATGCAGACTCAGAACAGGACACCAACTGTTCCAGCTTCACCTCACCCAGTCGCTGCTCCTCCTCCAAACATTCAATGAAATGCCACAGACTAGGATGACATGCGCCAAGCCAGGTATTGAAGTGATGATGCCACCCCTTTACAGCATTATTTGTCCATGCCAAACCAGCCCTTGTAGCATCAAACAGGTTCCAAAATGACAATGTGAATAGGGGTCTATGGCATCCTGAACAGCCGAATGGAAGACCAATCCAGGAAACCTCCACGTATCCCACCACAGACTGAAGCAAATCCTCATTACTGGTACAAAACTCCCAGTCTCTCAGCTTCTCGTACACAGTCTCCACATCCCCCACTGGCACAAATGCTAAACTGAGCAACATTTGCAACTGCAGGGTAAATTCCTCATCAGATGGATATTCCTCATGGATGGCTGGGCACTGTTGTTTTTGTCTCCATACCGCCTGGCAAAAGTGGAAGAAACACCCCACACCTGCACATCCACAAATACAGAACAAACCCCCTTCCATGCTTCCCTCTCAAAGTCCATCACAGAAGTCTGGGGGCCCAAATGAGGACTCAACCTCTGCAGCTCTCTAAACACCCATGCATAAGATTGCTCCCTCCTAGAAAACATAAGGATTTACACAGTAGGTATCACTACACTGTACCTCATCCCATGTACCATGTACAGCTGGGTGAACAAAGGGGGTGAACAATGAAATGCCCCATCCAGGAACCAGTCATTGTACCCCTCCAGGATCTGGACATTCCTCTCAGTAGCGAACAGCAGCACATGGTCTCCCTCACATCCACTGTTGTACATCTGAAATATCTCACCAGATCCACTAACAGCATACTCAGGCAGAATATAGAGCTCACGCACGGATGACAGTGCAACCAGACAGCCTCTCTCCACCTGCCTCACTTGTTGTGTGGTCCGCTTCATTAACTGCATACGAGGTAAGTGACCAGCCACAGCATCCCGCACATTGGAGGTACACTCCACAAACACCTGCAACATTGTCTCCAAACTGTTACATGCCAGGTCCCAGACAGAACACAACACCCAACTGAATGGCAATATCCCCAGCATCCAGAACATTGTTATGTGTCTTCAGGTGGTTTACCACATGATCTGCCTCCGTATGCACCCAAACTGGACAATGAAAGCTGTGATAAGCAGCACACTGCCAGTATACCTTTCTGGACACCTGCTTGTCTGATCAGAACAGGTAGCCACCATACACCAACAGCAGTCTCCCCTTCTGGCTCTCCACAAACTCCACCATCTCTGACATTCTCCCACAACCCCACAGCTAAGCCACAAGCTCCCCCTCTATTTAACAACTAGCAATCAAATTACATGGCCTACACCTAAGTCTAAACAATACCCACACGTGCCTCCCACAAAAAATAAACACAACGCAAAAACAGATTCGTGCACCCACACTTATCCCAGGAACACAACAGCCCTACCCAGCAGCACAACATGATGGACTGGCAATGAAGCTACATTACCACACACCGTGGATGTGGGTCTCGAACTCACAACACACTACAAAGTCTGCCCACCTACCTACCACTACATTCTATACACTAAGCCACGCCAACAGCACACTCAAAACCCATCCCACACACCCACACATACCCGACACATGATACAGATCAAACTCACTTTAGTCCCTACCCACTTCAGTCCCTTTTTTTATGGGGAGGGGGAGCCCCCCTAACGTATGATAACCAGACCAAGTCTAGGTTTGCTGGCAAAGGCACCTAGCTTCACCTGAGCTCTTTTCTTCTAGGTTTGCTTGTAAGGACAGAACACAGAACATTATCTGAGCAAGGAAAAAGATTAAGGCTTCTTTCGTCTAGGCAGATTTACTGTGTGTTACTATTTTCTTTTGTGCTCACAGGTTTTGCTACTGTTTTTTGTTTACATTTTACTGCTTTATTGTTCTTTGATTCAAATTGCTGTTGCAGGGTATACTTTCTGCTGCATTATTACAGCATGTGAATATGGGTTTGTTATTGTTTTGTGCTTACAGATTACTGCTGTAATCTTCTCTGATTCAGATTTTTTTTTTGCAAGGTATATCTTCTGTTACTACGTTAGTTTTCTGTGTAACACAGTGTTTTTTGCAGGGTATATCTTTTGTGAACTTGTTACAGGTGGTGCTTACAGGTTTTACAGTTTTATCTATCATTAGGCTAAGCTTTTAGGGCTACTGCATTTGTTGCTAGTTGATTGTTTCTGCTCTTACCTCCTTGTTCCTTTCATCCATGGTTCTTCTTTTTCTGCAGGGGAAGGGTCCAACCACCCACCCCATCCCAAACCACCCCATGCTACACTCCTTTTATAGAGTAACACAGTCGTGACATTTCCTGTAGCAAAGCAGGAAGGAGAGGATCACAGGGGTAACCACACTGTGACCTCACTTACAGGGGCAAATTAATTTAACTTGTTATAAAAAGTTATACAAAAACAAACAAACATAACAAACAAAAAAAATATTTTGCTTTCATTTTCCTTCTAATTACTCAGACCAGGTTATAAACTCGGCAGGTCAACTGGAATGGATATTATTAACTACAGGTACTGCGGAACACTTTTCAAGTGGGTAGTTATACAGGATTAAGGACACTGTCCTACATGCTGGACCATCGGAGATCTAAGGGCTTAGCTCCAGGCAGCATGGGCAGAGATACACCTCAAATTGCATATTCAGGAGGAAATATATTACAAGAACCTCCCGCCATTTCCCCAACATCCAACTGAAGCACCTTGACAGCAGAGGGTAGTTGGTCCAGGAGGTTGGCAGATGGTTAGGAGGGGCAAATCAGGTGCCATCACTCAGTGCTCACCAACATATCACCTCCATAAACCATATAAAAACTAGAAACAGGTATCTGCCTCTATCTCCAAAATCAAACAAAGGGCAAGAGGACACTGCAGAGCAGTACACTGCAGCACGGGAGCTAGCACTACAAAACTCGCTCAAAACAGGAACCAAAACAAAAAAGGCAAAAAGGAAATCCAAAAAACTTCTGATCATAGGAAACTCCATAATTCGGGGAGTTGATACTTACCTGGAGCCAGGGGTAATGGTCAGACGTCTCCCAGGTACATCAGGGAGACACTGACCACATTGTTAAAATCTTGCAGGAAGCATGAGAAAACATTGATGTCCTGGTACACACAGGGACTAACGATCTCACCAGTCAATCAGTTCTGGAGACCAAGGAACACCTGACAATGCAGGCAGACAAACTGTCATTCATTTCATCTGGCATCTCCTTCTCTGAGATCCTGCCAGTCTGGGAGAGGGGGGCAGACAGATGGAAGGTCAGAGAAGGGGAGATAGGGGAGCTAAACATGTGGCTCAAGGGCTGGTGCCAGGAAAAAGGACACGAATTTGTAGGTAACCTGCAACAGTTTGGGGAGCGAAAGTTATTTAAATTCAATGGACTGCATCTGACTAAGGAGGGAGTCAGTGCACTGGGGCAGAAGTATGATGTATTTATAGAGTATTTAAACTAGCAGATGGGGAGAGGCATGCAGTACACGATACATCAAATGGGAAGAACACCCTTCCCCCTCAGCTAGTGATCAAACAGGAGTTCAGCATGTTTATAGTTCATTTGCATCACAATCAATCAATATTTTATATGTATAAGGCACCCTTCCCATGCTCAGGGTGCCTTTACAGTACAAAATAAAAACACACAGTTTTACAATTTAAAACAGATAAAAACATAACAATGCACACATTAATAAATTACTGAGAAAGCCTAGTTAAATAAGTGGGGTTTCAACAGCTTTTTAAAACCCTCTATGGTCTGGCTCTCAAATATCTGGTGAGGTAGAGAATTCCACAGGGTAGATGCCATGAAGGCAAACGATCTTCCTCCTGATGTTTTTAGGGATACCCTGGGAATCTCTAGCAATCCCTCACCAGAGGATTGGAGTAAATGGGTGGGGCAGTAAGGACATAGGCGTTCTTTTAGGTATTGGGGTCCCTGCTCATGTAGGGCTTTATAGGTCAGCAACATGACCTTGAAGGTAATCAGCCACTGTATTGGCAGCCAGAAGTTCCAGCCAACAACATGGCCATTGCGTTCTGCACTAGCTGCAAGCAGCGGATATCTACTCCCTGGAATCCTAGGTAGAGAGCATTGCAATAATCAAAACGACTGGTGACAAAGGCATGGACTAGGGTAGGAAGATCTTCAGGCGGGACCTGGTGCTTCACTCAGGCTATGTTCCTTACATGGTAATAGGAGGATTTGACTACAGCTGAAACCTGCACCCTCAGGGTCAGGCCTTCATCAAATATCACACCCAGGTTTCGTACCTGGCCCGAGGCAATAAGCGGGGTCTCTCCAAGATTTAATCCTGATGGTTTTTCTGCCCATGCCTCTTTTGTCCTATAACCACGGTCCACCACCAATACCTCTGTTTTTCCTGAGTTCAGCCAAAACCAGCTGGCACTCGTTCAGTTCTGAACCTTCAGTAGGCAGTTGTTAAACACCACAACAGAATCTAATTCCTGTTCAGGCACAAAAGACATGTACAGTTGAAAATCATTGGCGTAGCAATGAAAACTCAACCTGTACCATCTTATAATGTCCTCTAATGGGAGTATGTACACCTCGAATAACATGGGGGACAGCACCGATCCCTGTGGAACCCCAGAGGGTAGCCCATGAGGGGCCTAGGAATAAATCCCCGACACCACTCTCTGGAATCTACCCTCAAGGAAAGACCGAAACCAACTGAGGACTGCCCCTCTCAATCCACAGAAGAACCATAGGCACTCAAGCAGCACCCCATGATCCACGGTGTCAAATGCAACTGAGAGATCAAGGAGAACGTAGATAGAATGGGTTCTCTGCTCTCTCGTCATTAGATGGTCATTAAGTACCCAAACCAGGGCTGTTTCAGTGCTATGCATTTTTCTGAAGCCAGACTGGAGAGGGTCATAGATATTGTGGTTAGTTAAATGGTCCTCCAGCTGCAGAGTGACCACCTTCTCAATAACTTTCCCTACAATGGGTAAGTTTGCGATTGGTCTATATAGCTGGGCAGTCAGGGTCAAGGGAGTTTTTTTTAAATGGGGGTGTACTACTGCCTCTTTTAGGGGATCTGGAAAGATCCCTCTCTCCAATGAAACCCCCACTATCTCAGCAAGGACCAGGCTGATAACTTCTACACACCCCACTAGTAGGCGTGTAGGACCCGGATCCAAACTACAGTAGGTTGGTCGCAGAGTCTGGACGATCCTCACTATATCCATGACTACCATCTGACTAAAGGTGGACCAGGTCTGTCGGGCATTAGTACCACCTGATTGATCAATGCAAGGCTCATTGGGAAGGCACTGGCTGATCTCATCCCTGATGGTGGACACCTTATCAGCAAAGAACTGCTCAAACTCCTCACACTGCACTTGTGACCACGCTTGACCAAAGTGAAGACAGGCTGGATTGCACAGTCTGTCCACAGTCCGGAAGAGCTGGGCTGGCCTGTTCTTAGCTGTAGCAATTTCCCTGGACAGGAACTCTGCCTTATTATGGGAAATTGCTGATTGATAGGTCTGATAATGCTCCATCAATCTAAGTCCTATCCACTTCCAGGTGAGTTTTCCGCCAGTGTCTTCCCAACCTTCTCCCCTGCCTCTTCAACTCATGGAGTTCCTCATTAAACCAAGGAGCACCCAGGTGAGAGGTAAGAGGGTGAACACGAGCAGGAGCAATGATATGCAAGGCCTCAGTAATGGCCCTGTTACAGGCTGCCACAAGAGGTCCCGGATCAGTGCAATCCCCTGGAAATCCCAAGAGGTCCAGTACCATCATTAGGTCTTCTGAGGTAACTCCTCTCAAAGGACGGTACTGTACCAACTCCTTTGGGGCAGGCCTATTTCGGGGGCCTGTGAAACTGAATCTCAGGATGTGATGGTCAGACCAACCGACTGGCTCCACCTCCACATTGGAGATCTTCATCCCCATGTGGAACACCAAATCCAGTGAGTGCCGTTTCTCATGGGTAGCAGTGGTAATAACCCATGTTAGGCCCAATGAATCCATCAATTGGAGGAGGTTTTGTCCAAACGGCGTGAGTTCATCGTTGACCCAGACTTTGAAATCCCCCAGAACCAACCATCTGGGGGATGCCAATACCACCTCAGCGATGAAGTCCGCAACCTCCTTCAGGAACTCCCTACTATCACCTGGTGGATGGTAAATGAGAAGGGTCCTGTAGCCTACATCTGCACCTGCTATACACTCAAAGGAGTTGGTCGCTCCAACTGGCACTTCCCTGAGACCCAGTTTCTGTCTAAACAGACAGCAAACCCCCACCGGCGGTCCTCTCCTGGGTGTTGAATCACAGAGAAACCGGCCCGAATGGCAGCCTCCAAGACGGGGCCAGCACTATCGTCCAGCCAGGTCTCGGTGATACAAGCCAGGTCAGCAGATGCCACAAGATCTGCAACCACTGTGGTCTTATTTTTAATTGACCAGGCATTGCTTAACACCGCCCGAAAGGGACTGGGGTCCAGAGGTGGTCCCACTTCCTGCCTGACCAGGTCAAAACCCTTGAGTATGGGCACAAGGCAAGGATAACCTCGTTCCTGTGTCCATTTTGCCCCAGGGCACCTCCTAGTCCTCACTTTCCCAATCTGTCCACTCCTTTCCCATCCTCCTCCTCGAGAGTTCCAGGACTCCAACTCCTTCCCCACCCTTGTCTCCTCAAGATGCCGAGAGCACGATATCTAAAGTAAACTTTAAATGAGAGTGGTGGATGATCAAATGGGAGGAGGTCCCTTGGTTTCGAGGGGCAGTGCTGCCTGACTGTATTCCTAACTCCCCAGCACATAGCACAAGTACTTTCACACATACCAGTATTAACTCAGTCACATTCCCACTCCCACTCACTCCCCCCTCCCACTTAATCTAATTCTTCTTAAAACTCTTACAAATACATACACCCCTATTCTAAACCAAAATTAACCCTTATTTCAGTCACTTTCTAACCCCACACAGTGCTCTTACCACTGTGGGGTGAACTTTAGGACCCCCCCCCAGCCCCCTCCTACGAGGATGAACTTTAAAGTTACTAGAAGTCCTTGAAGCACTATAATCAGCTTGTCAGAGGCCTTTACTAAAGGTATATTTCGTCAGCTCCACATGTCCAGCAAGCAGACAAAATCCAAATTTCAATTCCTGGACCAAAGGCTTCAGTTAAATAAAAGCAGATGAGCAGTATTAAATGAAGTTTAGACCCGCAGGCACTCTCAGTACCTGGGGGATCCAAAGTGAGCAAAATAAGCACGGGCACTCTCACTGCCCAAAACAGTAATCAATTGAATAAAAAAGAAATTGTTTGAGACCTGAATGTTTATTTTCTTATAAACTTCCTGGTAGGCAAGTTCTCCGAATGATGATCCAATTTTCCCGGTGATGACAACAGCCTGGAGGCCCTCTTAATGCGGGTCACTGCCTGAAATATCTGTACCCCACAACCACGACTCCCCACCAGCACCAGCCCACCAGCTGATACCTGTGCAGAGCCTAGGAGACTATAGATCCACCTGCTGGCTCCCTGGCCAGTCCAACCTCAGTTCTCCCACGTAGGGGCAGACTCAGGCGGATAAGACACAACCCTGGGTCCTCCTGCTGTCCCAGCGAAGGCTTAATTCAGAGCTCAACAACCAAACCAAATATTTAAAATCCAGATTGTTCAGTAGTGCCTCAAAGTCACAACACCACCTCCAAAAATAAACGAAAGTTCTTACGTCCCACAATGTAATCCTCTCCAAGCAGGTCTCTCTAGTCCGAGAACTCAAACAAAAAGCCAAGCAGTCCCACAGTATAATCCTCTTAGGACACTACTCGCACACAAATTTCTCTTATCCAAAACTCACTCTCTGTCACGGTCTCTTCCCTTGCAGCTCGTACAGCTATCTCCTAATTAGGAACCGCAAAACTAGCCGAGGGCAACAGCAAATTATACACATTAAAAAAACATTCCTCCCACAGTCAGAATGATAACGGGTGTGGTCAAATGGCTCCAGTGCACACTACGAAGACGGCTGAGTGTCTCCCAGTAACATTCTAAGGTTAGACTTTACTGAACACTAATTCTGCCTTTATCCAGGAACTTTAAAAATAAAAGAAAAACACGAGAGAATAAAACACATGAGTGAGTACAAATGAATGCAAAACAAATACAGCTCAACTGCTTGCTCTCAGCTTGCTCATAGCACACCCAACATGGCAGCCATCACCAGGTAAGGAACAAGATCCAGCTCCCCTTATGATGCGCAGGGGAAATGCTGGACTTCGCCCAACAACAAACGCACCGAAATCTGGCCAATAGAAAATCATGTACACAAATGCCCACAATCTGGGAAACAAGAGCCAAGATCTGAAGGGAACAATGAGAGAGGCCAAACTGGATGTATTAGCCATTAGCAAGACAAGGTTCACCGGTAACCACACTTGGGAGACTTCAGTACCTGGCAATGTACTGTTCAGCAGAGTCTGAGGTACAAAAGGGGGGGGAGAGTGGCCATTTATGTAAATGAAAATATCAAAGCTCAGACTTCCGATGACGTAGTAGGCGGGAATGGCTGCTTAACTCTTCGCTCCGGTCCTCCAACTTTAAACAAAAGGAGAATCCAGTGCATTCTGAAAGCATCCTGCATTTCTATACTGTGGTACAGGTGCAAGTAACGACCTGCAATGGTCCGCACGACAAAAAGAGGTTCTTTGATAGCCAAAATGGCTTTGGTAAATTCACCAGGCAGACAGTCGGTAGGCCTCAGTCCAGCTCCCTCATGTTCATCAGTGCTTTCAGCATCGGGAGCCGAAGATTCGTGTTCTGATTCCAGCTCAACGAACACCCGAGCAGAATCGAGGAAGATTATTAAGCTTCTGAATAAGATTGATGCAAAGGTATCAGACATTCAGAGGAACTTTAAAAAGCTGGAATCTAGAACCACAGCAGTGGAACAGCATTTAGAGGGGCTGCAGGCCGAGCATATGGCCTACGGTAGATCGCTGGCATTCTTATATGGCAAGGAGAAAGCACTGACAGCAAAAGCCGAGGATGCTGAGGCACATTCCAGGCGCAACAACATAATGGTGGTTGGTATCCCAGAGGGGGCCGAGCAGGCTGATATGGTGGCCTTTATGGACTGTTGGCTGAAAATGGAGTTGCAGATAGAGGAAGATACTCCACTTGAGATTGAAAGGGCACATAGAGCCCTCGCCTGAAACCCAAACAGGGCACCCCCAAGAGCCATTATAACTGGGCCCCTGAGGGCCCTACTAAAGACAGGGTCCCAGTATTTGCATGGCAAAGAGGGATCTGAATTTCAATGGAGTGAAGGTGTGGATCAAGATTTTCCCCCCGCCTTGACCCAGCGTCAGAGAAAAGTGCTTGGAGTGGTGAAACAGCTCAGAGAGACGGGCTTGAGAGCCCAGCTGCGTTACCCGCTAGACTGTGGGTAGAGCTGCCTGATGGTCCAAAAATGTATGATTCTTTACTAATGGCCCATGACTTTCTGGTCTCGAAGGACATCCAGGTCCCCGATATAAAAGAAGAGATCGCTGGAAGGGAGATCGAGCAGCTTCTTTGGGCAGTGGCTCCAGGTTCAAAGAATAGTAATCGGCCCCACTTCAGAGCAGATTCAGTTCTGCCCTAACACGCTGATTTATCCAAATGGATTGCTAAGGGGAAGCACCCAGAGAAGACTGTTTGAATTGTAATAACTGAATGTGTGTCTTTTTCTCTCCCAGTTCTACTGGGGGACCTACTGTTTAAAATGTGCTTATTTCGAATACTTAAAAGAAGCGCCCTTAGAGCATAGAAAAAGGGTGGTCAAAGGCCTTACCTGGGTGTTTTCTTCCCCCTGTTTTCTGCTTTTCAGTGGTAAGCCCTGGTCCTGGAGGGGTGGAGTCGGGGGGGGTCTCTCTCTTTCTTTGGATGTGCTGCGAGTCTATAACTGTGCAGCGCAGGGTTGAGAGGGTGTCCCTTTTGGTTTCGGACTCCAAGGTGGGTGGGATCCCTTTTTAGGGTGGTGCCTTCCTGGAGTCCGACTTGGATATCGGTCCCTCTGCCCTCACGGGGCTTCCTCAGTTTTACATCTTCTCCCCTCCATGCGAAGGATGCTGACCAAATGGGGAGTTTTTGGTAGAAGACTGGGATATCTCAGTGACCACGGCTTGGATACTCTCAAGAGGGACAGCTTTTCTAATTTAAAGTAAGATAAACAGTTTGACTTGGTGGATTTTGGGTTTGTTGTTTACCCTTCACCCCGATAGTAATAGTAACAATTAGTCCCATTCCTTCCTGGTTCGGGGATTGGGGGCAGGAACAGGAGAAAGGGGAAAAAAGGGGATACTGGTTTTTTTTTTGCCTTGTGATTTGTTCCTGCTGCCCCCCCTCCCAGAGAACAGAGTGAAGAATGGGTTACTCCCTTGTGACTTGAATCATTGCCATAGACCTCAGGTTGGGGTGGAGTTTGATAGGCATTTACAGTTCCTGGCTGTGCTAGGTCCCCAACAGATGGTCAGTGCCAACAAGGGGGAATGAGTATATGTTTTTCTATTATTATTTGGGTTTCCCCGAGGGTGAGACTCCCATCTGAGGGCCTATTTTTTATTCGAGTGGGATTCTGAGTTGGGGTGCCCCCCCCCAGTTTTATGAGGGCCGACCACTTTAGAGTGAGGATCTATCAACTATTAATCCTGATGTTCCCCCGCTCCCATCCCCTCCTCTCTCTCTCTCTCTCTCCCTGCAGTCAGTGCTGCATTGGATTCTCCATTATAGGAGCGTGTCAGTTTTTGTGTTTACGTTGGAGACCTGAAGGGTGTTTTTTCTCAGCCCATCCTGGAAGTCTTGCCGCTAGAAAACTCATAGCGGGCACAGGCTGGTGACTCTCCAGGTGTCTGGGGAGCCCTCTAACCTTTTCACTCCGTGTGGATTGTTGTTCTCTTGAGGGGGTGTAAGTTGTTTCCCTCCTACCCTACATTGGAGCGCCTACCGAGCTGACTATTATCGGCACGGATGGATGCTTCGGCTGGCAAGCCAGGTTCAAGCAACGACTTGGTGTCATTGTGCTCCCTTATGGGAAGCAGGTCCTGCGCTCTTAGTGTGGGGTATGCAAGGTCTTTAGATTTATCAGGTGTTATGGTGGTTGTGTTATTTGTTACTCTGTTTCTTCTCTACTCTTTCTCTCTTTTCTGTCTTTACTTGTTTCGGGGAGAGTACCTTTATGTGCGAGTAGGTGTCATGACTGTACAACTGGATAAAGGGCGTATAATTAGCTGTCGAAGTTTTCTTGGATTGAAAATATGGGTGATTTGACAATTTGATCACTTAATGTTAAGGGTATTAATACTGTTGTTAAGCAAGCTAAAATATTAGCTGAATTTAAAAGGGAAACATGTGACATTGCCTGTTTACAGGAGACTAGGCTAACCCAGGGAGAGCACATGAAATTGTGCAGGGTTTGGGTGAATACGGTATGCTCCAAAGAGCATCCACAATCCAAAAAGGGGGGAGTAGCCATTTTATTTCATAGGGGCCTCCCATTTCAGATTCAGTCTGTAACCAAATCAGGCTTGGGACACCAACTGACGGTTTCCGGCAATTATAAGGGTTGAACAATACACTTGATTGGAGTATACGCCCCCACCCCACCTTCCGGAGAGTTTTTTTGTTCCCTTTTTAACTCGGTAGCCAGTCTATCACCCGGACAAGTTATTTTAATGGGGACTGGAATTGTGTAGAGGATATCAGCTTGGACAGAAGCTCTGCCAAAATTCCAAATTCAAGGTCCTGCTCCCGGTTACTTCGCAACTTGCTGGCGGAAGCAGGACTAATCGACCCCTGGAGGTTCTTTAATCCCTCAGTGAAAAATTTCACCTTTTTCTCACCGACTTCCAAGATGTATTCCAGACTAGACAGATTTTATACACATAGAAATGCTTTGCATTCATTTAGGGATATCTCTATTCTCCCGATCACGATCTCCGACCATGCTATGGTTAAGGCACAACTTCGATGGGACTCAATGGAGGGGGGCGGTCTTTGAAGGCTCGATTCAGGGCTGCTCAATGATAAACAGTACATAGAATCTACCAAAAAAGTTATTCAGTGTTATCTAAAAGAGAACACAGAGGCGCTATCTAAGCCCAAGTACTTGTGGGATGCCTTAAAGGCGGTGGTGAGAGGGCATACAATAGCATTTTCCTCTCATAAGCATAAACTGCATCAGGCTCATATACGGGAAGCCCTCACCTTAATTGCTGATCTGGAGGCATCACACAAACGTACGGGGTCTAATTTCACACTCAAAAAGTTAAGAGAAGCCAGGGATTCCTATAACTCATTATTACATAGGCGGGTAGAGAACTCCCTTAGATACACTGGGCAACGTTACTACGAGAGGGGAGAGAGGGCAGGCAAACTGCTTTCCTTAAGGCTCCGCAGGCAGGCAGCTGATAGGTATGTGGCTAAGATCAGTTCAGATCCCCTAATCTCCCTTATAAGATCCTTCCTGGTGAAATTGCACAAGAGTTCGTCGAATTTTATAGACAACTTTACTCGAAGGAAGAAACACATGAGCATGGTGATAGAATTTTGAATTTTTTACATGGTCTAGAGCTCCCTGCCTTATTGGGGATTCAGAGGGACTCCCTAGAGACTCCCTTTACCGAGGGAGAGGTGAGGGCAGCTATTAAGACTCTTAGCTCTGGCAAGGCTCCCGGCTTGGATGGGTTCACTTTGGAATTTTACAAAGAATTCATGGATGTGTTAACCCCACTACTCATCAGAGTTTGTAATGTGGTGCAGGAGCCGGGGGGCCTTGCCAGATACATGGGGAGGGGCCCTTATTTCGGTATTACCCAAACCTAGGAAAGATCATGCTTCTTGTGCTGGGTACCAACCTATCTCTTTGCTCAACCAAGATGCTAAAATCTTTGCAAAGATCATTAGCGAACGTCTACAGAATGTGGTCCCTGTCTTGGTTCACCCAGACCAAACCGGGTTCATACCTGGGAGGCACATCCAAGACAACATTAGATTGTTGTTAAATTTTATTTCCTCTGCCCAGCTCCCTATAGATTCCCCACTTTCAGCCATACTATCATTAGATGCTGAGAAAGCATTTGATCGTCTAAATTGGCAATATTTGGATTTGGTCCTGGGGGGCTTTGGGTTTGGCAAGAAATTTCGGTCTTGGATATCTAATTTATACTCCAGGCCCAGAGCTAGGGTCTGGGTGAACGGGATGATCTCCAATCAATTCGGGATTGAGCGAGGCACCAGGCAGGGCTGCCCTCTCTCCCCTCTTTTATTTGCCCTGAGCTTGGAACCATTGGCCGTATATATTCGGCAATCGGATTTCTTCTAGGGTCTTCAGGTTAGGGGGATGGAGGTCAAGATCTCACTATATGCGGACGACACCTTGTTATATATATCTGATCCGGTAAACGCAGTTCCCAGGATTCTCAATTTTCTTTCTGAATTCAGAGCTTTTTCCGGTTATAAGGTTAATCCAGACAAATCCGAATTATTCCCCTTGGGGGGTATCCTGGGTCGGCCTTTACCAAGGGTGCAGCAAATTAAATGGTGTAAGTCAGGGTTCAGATATTTAGGAGTATGGGTTCCTAGGGATCTCAAGGCCCTATACCCTACAAATCATTTAAGAGTACTTCAGGAGATTAGGGAGGACTGTAACAGATGGAGAGAGCTTCCCCTTTCCATTTTGGGTACGGGTGAATCTATCCACATGAATATTCTCCCTCGCCTGCTGTTTATATTGGGTGCCATTCCTCTCAGGCCCCCAAGGAATTTCTGGCGAGACCTGAGCTCTACCCTCTCTAAATTTCTTTGGTTCGAGAGGAGGCCCCGTGTGAGATAGAAGACCATGGTGGCCCCTAAAGAAAGGGGGGCTTCGGGGTACCAGATGTCCAGAAATATTTCTGGGCATCTCAGTTGCAATCTTTGGTGACCATGGCTCAGGAGCCCCCACCAAAGTGGGTTCAGATTGAGGGGGCAGATTTTCCTTTAGGAAAGGTTTCAGACCTTATTTTCTTGGACATCCCCAGGCTGTGGCAGCTTGATTTTAGAAATCCCTTCACTAGGGTAATTTCCCAGGTTTGGAGGGACATGAATTCTAAACTAGGTATTACCTTAAAGCTTAACCGATGCACAACAATATTGAGCTGCTCAGATTTTTGCCCACTTAAGTGGGATATGGGTTTTCAACGGTGGTCGAGAGCTGGGCTGATTAATTTGGGCCAGCTTTTTGATCAGAATCTAGTAAAATCATTTCAGCAGTTAAAGGCCGAATTTAATCTCCAACATACGGACTTTTTCCGTTATCTTCAGCTAAGACATTTTGTCCACTTAAATGAAAAGGAGATTGAATTGGGTACTGAGTCTTTGAACAACCCAGTGCAATCTACTCTGTCTTCCCTGATTATGAATCCACATCAAAAACAACTGATCTCCAAATTAGTCCAGGGGATGCACTGCGCCGAGAGGGACTCCTTAATTTTAGTTAAAGATATGTGGCACAGAGACCTTGGTGTGATCTTGTCAGAATCTGACTGGACGCACATTTGGAAGGCCATTCAAACTACCACATCATCCCTCTTTTGGTGTGAATTTCAGTGGAAGCTAGTTGTTAGATTTTTTAGAGTCCCTGTTGTGACAAAACATTACGGATTACATCATTCTGACCTTTGCTGGAGAAACTGTCAGTTGGTTGGTACTTATTTCCATATATTCTCAGAATGTAAAGTTATACAGGAGTATTGGAGGGAAGTAAAAGATATTTTCGAAAATAATTTTGAGTCTGTACTGCCAGAGACTCCTCAGTACTGGCTACTGGGTTTACCCCCCCCCCCTTCTGGCTTCTAGATCTTCCCGTCTTTTGTTTGGAATCCTGGTGGCAGCAGCTCACAAGGTCATTAACTTGTTATGGCTTACTTCAGACAAGCCCACCATCTCCACTTGGTATAAAATCTGCACTAGGATTCTAGAAATGGAATATCTGACTGCCAAGCTGAGGTTATCTTTAGATAAATTTAAAGAAAGATGGCTACCTTTCATGCATTTCATGGCCTCTCGGGAGAAGAAACCTGTATAGAATTACTGGCCAGATATGCCTGAGAAGATTCTCCTGGTTCAGTCTGGATATGCTGACTGGGGTGCTGGACCAGTAGATCCTTTCACTTCTGTGCCTCTAACCTGCCCTATTATTATTTTTCTGGACATGTTCTTTTCTACTAGGCACTTATTAATTAAATGCAGCACCAGGGCATCTGTGTTTGTCTGGGCTTTTAGCAGCAATAGAGATTATATTATTATTTGTTAAAGGCAATAAATTATTGTATACACTTATAATGTTAAAGTGTTTTGCTGCCCTCTCGATTTTTTCTCATTTTCTGTTTTCCTTCTCCTTTCGTAAGTTTTGAAGACACTCTACCCCATGTTTATCTTATCTTCCCTTTTCTTTCTCTCCTCTGCCTTTTTTTTCTATTCCTTTTTTTCTCCTCTCTTCTGTCTTTGGTTCTATTATGGTGCATGTGAGTAGGAATGGACTTTATATTTGTTTGTTAATGTATGTATCTCTTTGGAAAAAAGTTCTTCAATAAATTTCAATTAAAAAAAAAAAGAAAATATCAAAGCTACAGAAATTCAGAATACACATAAGGAGCCAGAAGAATTGTAGTCACCCTGGAAACAGGAAATGAGACAGCCACATGAACTGGGGTTGTCTACAGGCCTCCAGGCCAGGGGGAGGACATAGACACATTACTGTTAGAAGATATACAAAACATGACAGATAAAGGGGAGGCTCTGATAATGGGGGACTTCAACATGCCAGCTACAGATTGGTCAATACCAGCAGGAACAAACACCAAAACTAGATACATAGTGGATTCCCTGCAGCGGGAGGGCATCAAACAACTGGTACAACAACCCACAAGACACAGGGCTATTCTGGATCCAGTACTGACTAATAGGGAAAGGATCACAGATCTCCAGGTAGAAGGTCACCTGGGGGGCCAGTGACCATAACATAATATGGTTCAATTTGGACACTAGAACTAAATCATCCCATTCCAAGGCAAAAATATGGGACTTTAGATAAGATGGCTAACAGAGTTAAGCTAACCCTGGCAAGAAGAAATACAGGTGAGGGGGTACAGGCAAAGTGGGCATACATTAAGGATGCAATACTTGAAGCAACATCCCATTGTGTTAGGGAGAAAAGCAAGAGCAAAAGAAGAAGGAAATCACTTTGGTTCTCAAAAACAGTAGCAGAAACGATCAGAGACAAAAGGCAGGCCTTCAGGAAATATAAGGGAATGCAGTGGGACAAAAATAGGGAGGCTTACCAAACTTCCTTAAGGGAAGCAGGGAAGGCAGTAAGGCAGGCAAAGGCCCAAACTGAGGAAACACTAGCACGGACAGTAAAAGAAAAGGACAAGACTTTCTATAGATACATTAGTGAAAGGAGAAAGTCCAGAGGGGGTATTGCTAAGCTCAAAGGGGATAAGGGGGTATGTGTGGGGAAGGACCAAGGAAAAGCATATATCCTAAATAGACACTTCTCAGTATTTACTGAGCAGAAGGTAGAGCAGCGCCCACAGCTCAGCACCATGGACATAGGGGGAGGGAGGTGTGCACAAGTCCCTTCACAAAAGAAAGGGTCCTACAAGAGCTCACTAAACTCAGGGTGGACAAGGCAATAGGACCTAATGGCATACATCCCAGGGTACTAAAGGAGCTAAGGGTGGAACTAGCAGAGCCATTAGCAGAACTGTTTAGTGAGTCTCTGAGCATAGTAGAGGTCCCAGATGACTGGAGAAAGGCTCATGTGATCCCACTCCACAAGAGTGGCAGAGGGGAGGAGGCAGGGAACTACAGACCAGTCAGTCTTACCTCAGTAGTGGGCAAGATTATGGAGGCACTCCTTAAGGAAAAGATAGTGCAACACCTGGAATTCATAGGAGCACAGGATCCAAGACAGCATGGGTTTACAACAGGAAGGTCCTGTCAAACTAATCTCATAGATTTCTTTGACTGGGTAACTGTTCCACATAGAAGATTGACAAATAAGCTGGGTAGGCTCCGAGTGGGTCAAAGATTGGTCAACTGGATGTCAAACTGGTTGGCAGGCAATAAAACAGAGAGTGGTGGTAAATGGTATACAGTCAGAAGAAATGCAAGTCACAAGTGGGGTACCTCAGGGATCAGTCCTGGGGACCAGTCCTCTTCAATATCTTCTTCAGTGACATTGCAGATGGACTGGAAGGTAAGGTTTGTTTGTTTGCAGATGGCACCAAGATCTGCAACAGAGTAGATGATCCAGATGGGGTGGGCAGAATGAGAAGATATCTGAATACATTGGCAAAATGGTCGGAAGAGTGGCAACTGGGGTTTAACGCAAAGAAGTGCAAGATCTTGCACATAGGGAAGAGAAACCCTGAAGCTACCCATAGGTTGGGAGGGGAGTTGCTGGCAATCACAACGGAAGAATGAGACTTGGGTATTATCATCACAGATGACCTGAAATCATCCAAGCAGACCACTAAAGCAGTAGGTAAGTCTAAAGGGATGTTGGGGTGTATTAGTAGGGGTATCACAAGTCGTAAGAGGGAGGTAATAATTCCTCTTTACAAGACACTGGTAAGGCCCCATCTGGAATACTGCATGCAGTACTGGAGGCTGCACCTGCACAAGGACATTAACAAAATGGAGGAAGTCCAGAGAAGGGCAACCAAAATGGTGCATCAGAAAACATATGAGGACAGATTAATGGAGCTCAATATGTATACCCTAGAGCAAAAGAGGGAGAGAGGTGATATGATTGAAATATTCAAACATCTTAAGGGCACTAACAAGGTGAAAGAGTCTAACATGTTTCAATATAAGAAAAATAGCAGGACAAGAGGACACAGCATGAGATTAGAGGGACGCTGATTAAGGGGTAATGTGAGGAAGTTCTTTTTCACAGAAAGGATAGTGGATGCATGGAATGGCTTCCTCAGGAAGTGATGGATTTGAATACAGTGCAGGGCTTCAAACAGGCATTGATAGGCATAAGAGAGCAATACAGATGAGTATGAATAGATAGGCCATTGACAGAGTAAAGGCCTATGGCACATTCATAAGGTAGAAAAAATGGGCAAACTGGATGGGTCTTGCAGTCCTTATCTGCCGTCAACTTCTTTGTTTTTATGTTTCACTTGTTCCTACAATATGTATGCTTGTCTGAGTGGCCCCTATAGCAGTCACTATTTTCAGCAATTGCTGTTTTGATAGTCGCTCAATAGTACTCAGTATTTTCAGCAGTCACTATTTTGACATTCCCTCAATAGCACTCGCTATGTTCAGCAATCACTGTTATAGCAGTCACTCAATATTTTCAGAACTCGCTGTTTTGCCATTCACTCAAATTGAGTCCCCAAGGCCCCCTCCCTGACCCAAGTAGCCCATATTGCATTTGCTATTGTCATTCAGTTGTTGTTGTGATTTTCGCTCAATTTGAGTAGCTTATTTTGAGTGGCTCAAATTTAGTCACGCACTTATTGGGATACCATCCATTACTCTTACAGTGAAGTAGTACATAATCACATCCTACTTAAACTCCCTTCCCCCCAGCTTCATCACATGTCCTGTGGTCCTGGTGCTCTTCCTCATTTGAAAGTGACTCCCCTCACTCAGTATACTCTACTGTTGTCTTGGCCACCAGGACCCTGTTTGAATCTAGGTGCAACAGCTACATAAGGCTATTCCAGGGTGCACATGCACTGAATATAAAAATAAACTCCAGACTGGTTATATGCTTTTAGTAGCTTTAACAAGGATTCAGATTTCTTTCTCAACCCTTCCATCTGCTGTATTGACGCTTCAGTCTCTAGGGTTCCCATTGGACCAAGTGGGCAGGTAGCCAGGGGGCCTGCAGCTCCTACCAGTCCCCTTTGGGCAGTACTGTGCAATGTCAGGTCGATGAGGAACAAGACTGAAATTATGGCAGATTTGATTTCCTTGGTTGACCTGGCATGCATTATGGAGACCTGGTTGGGTGATGGTGATGGGCCAGTTTTGGAGGCATCTGTCCCCTCTGGGTTTTCCATGGTACATTGCCCCAGGAGGGAATGTAGGGGTGGGGGTGTGGCCATCTGCTTTAGATGGAGCTTGGGCTTCACCGTGCACCCGGTGGGATCTACCAGGTCTATTTAGTGTGTGGCAGTGCGTGGGGGTCCAGGTGCAGGTTGAAGGATTCTTCTCATTTACCACCTTCCAGGGCTGGGAGGAGATTTCCTGCAGGAAGTTGTAGACTTCTTCATTGATTTCATTGATGAGTTGTTGAAGTCCCCCAGATGTTTGATTCTGGGGGACTTCAATGCCTGCGTCAATGATGAATACTCGCAATTTGGTTCTGACCTCCTCCAGTTAATGTCATCTCTGGGCCTGACACAAGTGGTTACTTTTATGATCCACCACCACAGCCACATAATCAGCCTGGTGTTCTCACTGGGCTTGAGGTAACAGACCTCAAGACTGATCAGGTTATTTGGTCTGATCATTGCATGGTGAAGTTCCGGTTTTGGCCCCCCTTGAAAGTCCCTTCTCTGCGAAGATGGTCAGCTATCACCCTTTGGGAGTATTGTCCCCAGTGGGACTACTGGCTGGAGCTGATTTATCTAGTGTAGATGTTGCATGTGCATTTGACTCAAGTGAGGCGGTTGCTGCCTATAATAAGGTGGTTTCTGAAGTGCTCAAAGCCATCGCATTGTTCCATATATGACGCAGATCTTCTCATTTGATATCCCCTTGCTGTGAGGGGGATTTCAAAGTTTTGAAGATCAGGGGTCAGAAATTAAAGCATTGTTGGTGGTGGTCCTGGTCAGAGGTGGACAAACTGGCCTTGCATGTGCATTATTATGAGTACAAAGGGGCAATAAACATGTCCAGGGAGATAGCTGCAGGGAAGAATTGAACATCTCGGTTATTTTGGACTGTGGACACACTTTTACATCCAATCTGTCTACAGCCTAAAAAAGCCTTTTCAGTCACTCTGTGTGAGGAATTTGCTCTGTTCTTCTCTGACAGGGAGTCCTCCATCTTGTTGGGGAGCCTGTCAGTGAGGCAATCTTTGCTTCGCAGTGGTCAGCCAGGGGTGACCAGAGGCACTGTGGCTGTCTGGGAGAAGTTTAAACTAGTGGAGGTGGTCATGGTCATTGAGGTGATTTTGAAGCTAAAGTACACTTGCTGTGAAACGGACTCGGCCCTGACTCGTTTCTTGATGTGATGCATCAGGACCATTGGCCTGGTGTTCACTGGGATTGTCTGGTGTTCGATGTCAGAGAGAGTCTTTCCAGATGCCTTAAAAAAAGGCTCTGGTGAGACCCCTTTTGAAGAAGCCATCTCTCGACCCTGATGCCCTGGTGAATTACCATTTAATCTCCAACCTGCCATTCTTTGGGAAAGGTTGTTGGAAAGATAGTGGAGCAACAGCTTGAAGAACGACTCATGTCCTTTGACATCTATGAGACATTCCAGTCAGGTTTCAGGGCCAGGCATAGCACTAAAATGGTGTTAGTTAGGGTGCATAATGACCTCCTCAAGGCTACAGATAAAGGAGATAGGTCAATTCTTGTTCTCCTTGATCTCTCATCAGTCTTTGATACTATGGATCACACTGTGCTTCTGGATCACCTGTGACAGTATTGTGGACTCACCGGTACTGTTATCAACTGGTTTGAGTTCCATCTCTCTGGCAGGGAGCAGCGGGTGATGATGGGGAATTTCACCTCCTCCCTTAAGCCCCTGTCACGTGGAGTACCTCAGGGCTCAATCCTGTTAAAATGTTATTTGCGGTATACAAGCTGCTCCTGGGAGAGGTAATTTGGCACTACAGTGTGGGTTTTCACTGCTACGAAGATGATACCCAACTGTATTTGTCCTTTGCCCCTGGGACATCTGCCACTGTGGATGTGATAAACAACTGCCTGGCCAAGATCAATGACTGGATGTCCTCCAGCTGGTTGAGACTGAACCCGAACAAGACAGAGGTACTGGTGATTGAGCCGGGTCGCAGGCGTGATGGGAGTGCCTCTGGAGTGGGTTCTGGATTGTTTTTGGGATCCACTCTGTTGATGTCTTCCCCTAGGGTGCTGGAGCTTAGCGTTATCCTTGATAGCAGATTGACACTTGAAGCTCAGGTGTCGTCTGTTGTCAAAAGTGGTTTCTACAACTTGAGGAATATCACAAGGATCAAGCTCTTAGTTCTAACCGAAGACCTGCCATCACTGGTGCATGCCTTTGTGACATAAAGTCTCATCTACTGTAATGCTCTATACTTCTGGATCAATGGAGGGACCCTCCACCAGCTGCAGCTGGTTCAGAACATAGAAGCTCGGTTGCTGACAGACCTGGCTAGGTCCAGTCATGTAACCTCAGTTTTGGGGGCTCTGCACTATCTGCCTGTCAGGTGGAGGATCATCTTCAAGGAGGGATTGCTCACCTATAAGGCCCTATACAGGCTGAGCTCTGGTGGTAGCACGTCAATTGAGTGACTCAATTTGTGTGAAGGCACTTAAGCGAAAGAATATGAGCCAAAGCAAAATTAGAGACAGTCACTTTACAGCCACCAACACATTAAAGTGACTCCACAAATACAGTGAACCCTAGAGTCAATGTGCATTATGGAGTTAGAATCTTAGAGATAGGGGGTCCAGGAGGGACAGCCACCCAAGGGAGGGGTGCAGAGGGGCGTAGCCACCCCCCCCGGCAAAACATGGAGAAGTATGCATGTCAATATTTAGCCCTGTATGTGCTTCGCTTAGTTGTAGCATAAAGTATTCACTCAAATTGAAATCACTGTAAAAAACAATTGCTCAAATGACATGGAACTGGCCCTGGCTATCTTACGGATCTCCTTACACCTGCCTCCTCAGTCCACTTCCTCTCTTCCTCAGCTCGGAGCCTTCTAATCATTCCTAGGGTTAGACTGAAAACAACAGGCAACCACACTTTCAGTGTTGCTGGGCCTACCCTATGGAACACCTTTCCAGCTGCTGTTAAGCAGGCCTTGTCAGTCGAGACATTCAAGGCGGGTCTGAAGGCTCACCTCTTTGGTCTGGTTTTTCCTGATGGAGGTGAACTACCAGTCTTACTGAATCTGTATTTAAAATTATTCTGAAAGTTATAGTTTTATATTTATTGATCTATATGGTATTTTTAGCTTATCTGATATATTTTATTGTCGATCTTACCTGTTTTACGTGAGGCACTCAAAGCCCCAGAGATTGGGAGCCATAGAAATGAAATTGTCTTGCCTAGCCTTCAAGAATTGCAATCCCTCCTCCCCTGTCTAGTAAAATCATCACCCCTGGCCCCCAAATAAGTCAATTCCTTCAACCCTCAATCATCTCAAGAAAATGTTCTTATCTTCAAATTTTATTTCTTTTAGAATCTTTGACCACGAAAGACACACTGAGCTGAATCTCATTTCTTGGAGTATCCAGTGGGCAAAGGGAGGTTAAAGAGCAAGTGCTTACTAAGAATGTATATCTTAAAGAATGAAGGTTTAAGGCCTTTAGATGCCTCTGCAATCATTCAGTTAGCTTTAATTTGTTTCTTTACTTCCCTTTTCATCATTTTATTTGTATTTTGCAGACTGCTAGTAAAAAAGAGAATCCAATGGAATCCTTGTATTATGAAGTCAGAAACTCTTCACTGGCAAAGCTGGTAGTGTATTTCAATGGGAAAATGCAAATTTATTTCCAGATTTTTATGGAGAAAAAATACTTTGTACCACCAAAATAATATACATTTAATAGCAATATGTCATCTTTTGATATATTTTAGCAGGGAAAATGTTCTTCATAACCAGTTTTTACTTAGGAAGAGGAAAAGAAAAGTTAATTATTGTTTTAAAAGATTGCTATGGCTGGCCTCGGCAAGCGGCGTTGATTTCCGTTGCAACGCCAGTGAAACTGGGTTCAGGAACAGACTTGGGTCACTGAGGGCCAGCTGGGGTAGAAGGCTTGAGAGTCGGTTGACTGCTTGCCTTCTCCTGGGGGGAGTGTGGAGATGCGGCCCGGTGTTTGCTGACTCCTGGTAGAGGCCGGGGGAATGGCAACACTTTGGGCTCCACTAACTGGGGGGTGTGGTGGATGTCGGTGGTTGCTTTGGTGCCAGTGGCATGCCATGACCCTATGGGAGAACATGGGAAAATGTCTCCCCAGCTGGCTTGATGATGGTTGCCAGACTGCGCCACCACAGAACCCCCTGGACGGTCCCGGACCACCTCAGCAAAACCCGGGTCAACTGTAGAAGAGTGTGCTGGTCGACCCCTCCTGGTGCCCTTCCCCCTCATAGGAGGGGGACGTATCCAGTGAGGAGTTACATTGGGTTACCCAGGGGGCTGTGATGTGGGGTGGTGGTGGTTGGCGACAGGGTGGCGTGCTGGCGGGGTCCCTAGGCAACCCGAAGGAGTGGCCGGCTGGGGAGTGGGGAGGAACATAAAAAAAAGATTGCAAAATCATATAGACAGAACACAATAGTGCAATCATATAAAAGGCAAAGTTTGTTGCTAAAAGAAGTAACTATTTCTTTTGAAAATGATAGAAAAATATGTTCAGTTTCTCATTTAAATACTTTGGGCTCCCAAGTAGCTGGCAGTTTCAGACATCACACCACCAGAATTCTACTGAATTCCTATTTTATTAGCAGTGTGAAAAAAAACTGCTTGTTTCACTACACTAGCAAATATGTTATTATAAAAGTAGAAAGTATCATAGTATGGTATGAGATGTTAGCCAATATGGCCATATACTCGCCCTTCAAGCAAAGAAATTAAATTTTGTTGTTACCCATATAATTATCCAGTGACAAGTTAAACGAATCCATTGTTCTGCATGTCACTACCATTTCAGGTAGGCTATTCCAGGCAGATACAACTCTGTGGGAGAACCAATGAGCCCTCTGCTCAGTTTTAAATGTAGACCCATTTAGTTGAAGACTATGTTTTCTATTTACTTTGTCTAAACATTTCATTTCCAGTCCAATACATTCGCTTATGTCATCATTATGTACTGCTTTAAAATTCAACTCCTCCAGTCTGTCCCCATATGGCTTTGCTTGTATGTTAGAAGCATTTCTAGTTACCCTTCTTTGTACCCCTTCCAGCAGTCTCATGTTCCCCTTATGGTAAGGGGCTGAATGCTGCACACTACTCCAAATGGGGTCTTGCCAACACACTATATACGGGGATCAGCACTTTGCTAATTCTGTTGTTAATGTTTCTAAAAATGTATTCAACAACCTCATTGCTTTTGTAACAGCTTCTCTGCACTGATCCTCTTGGGTCATCCTGTTGTTTGTTGTGATACCCAGACCTTTTTCCCTTCATGTGTCTGTAATTTCTTTCCCGTACATGTAATATTTAGCTTTTCTGTTTTTTTGTCCCTATGTGCATAATCTTACGTTTATCAATATTGAAAGGCAGTTTATTCCTCCTAGACCATTCTCTTACTGTATGTTGTCTATTTCCTTCTAAAAATAAACTAATGTCCTTTTCATTTTCCACAATAGCCCCCACCTTTATATCATTGGCAAATTTACAATGTCAGTATCCTTCTGTTGTCTGTAAGGAAGTAATAAATATATTAAAGAGAATTGGCCATAGAATCGATCCCTCTGAGACCCCACTTGCCACTTCTGCGCATTCAGCCGTCTGTCCTGCAATGCATCCCCTTTAACCATGACACAATCCAGCTTGCAATGTTGTTATCTTCATATCATAACATTTTTGAATCAGTAGACTGTGTGACATACTGTTGAAGGCTTTTGAAAAGTTCAGGAACAAAACATCCACAGGAAGGCCCTCGTCCATAGCATTGCTGACCAGTTCAAAGAAATTTAACAAGTTGGTCAGACATGATCTACCTATTTTGAATCCATACTGATTTAAGTCATCAAGCCCTTCTCTATTAATGAATCCTAGCAGTTTGTCCTCTATAAAACTTTCTAATAGCTTACCCACTATAGAAGTTAAACTAATTGGTCTATAGTTTTTTATGTCGGATTTGTGTCTTTTTTTGTCTATGGGTATTATTGTAGCTTCTTTCCAGAACTTAAGTACTCTACCTTCACAAATCAAATTTGTGCAGATATCAGCTAGTGGACCCACGATCTCATCTGCTATTTTCTGTAATAATTAGGGTTGTATCTCATCTGGCACAGGTGATTTATTTACATTTAGCTTGTGTAACCTAATTCTTATTTCAGATTCACTAATACTAAATCCTTCAGAAGGGGTTGAGTAAGCAATATTGACATCACTGTCTATAGGCTGATAGATACTACTAAAGTATGAATTACATTCCTCTGCCATTTGCTTGGCATCATTGATTTCGTTGTTGTTTATGTGTAGCAGGCCTATTGTCTGGTTTCCATTTTTATTACTATTAATATACTTAAGGCTTTCTTATTAACCTTTGTCTCCATGGCTAGTTTTAATTCTTAATTACATTTGGAAACATGTACATCATGTTTACATTTCTTCACCAATGTTTTGTAATTAGCCCAGTTGTCTCCAGATGGTGTATTTCTATAGGCTTTCTTTTTTTGTTTGATTAGATCTCCTACATTTTTGGAAAGCGAAACAGAGATCTTAACCTTTCTATTGTATTTGGTTACTTCAGGTACAAAATAAGCCATACAATGTTTCATTTTTGAGTAGAGAAGGTTCTACTTGTCTTCTAGACTTTCCCCAAGGAGTTCCTTCCTCCAATCCCAGTTATTCATATAGTCTTTTATCTATTCAATATTTGCTCTCGAATAACACCTGGTTTTGGTACATCCTTTAATGGCATGCCATTTACACTGTAAATTAAACTGTACCATGTTATGATAACCATCACCAAGGGGTTCTCTCACAATACAGTCTTTGATATCATCCCCTAGGTTAGATAATACTAGGTCAAAAATATTACATCCTTTTGTGCTTTCCTAAACATACCGAGTAAGAACATGAGTATCAATTGTTTCCAAGAGCTTATCTAGGTCTGCAAAACATGTTTTACTTACCCAGTTAATATTTGGGAGGTTAAAGTCCCCCCAAAAGGCAACCTTTGATCCTAATTCTAGTGATTCAATATGTTCAAACAATTTTATATTTTCTTCCATTGTCAGCTTTAGGTCTCTAACAAACACAGAGCATGGTTTTACCACTGCATCTTGGATTTATTTGGACACAGAAAATCTCTGGAGGCTGCATATCATTTGTGGTGTTATTATTCCATTCCTTTGCTTTGATAGTATTGTGTATGTAAAGTGTCACACCTTTACCCCTTTTGTTATTTCTGTTTAAATAAAAATCATTAAAGCCCGGGATGTCTTTCCCCCAGGTGTCATCCCTCTACCAGGTTTCTGTAACAGCACAGATGTGTATCCCTTCATTATGCAAAAGGAGTTCCAGTTCATCCTTTTTCTTACTCAAGCTTCTTGCATTTAGAAGCAAACACTTTATATTAGTGTCCCTTTCTGAATGTAGTAGTAAAAAGTAGTAGTAAAAAGATTTATTTGTATCCAGGATACAGGTCTTTCTTTCACATCTTTAGGCCAAAGTCTTTTTTTCAAGATGGTCCTGCCAATTACATTTCAATTTAAAAATCACATCAAGTACAAAAATAAATATTAACATCGACAAGCAATTATTAATTTGTAGAAAGAACACTTTCACAATCTCACAATCATATAACATACAAATATTAAAATTAACCTATATTCCTAGACCTCCATTTTGCTTTTCATCCATTGCACATGCATCTAACTTTCAGTTCCTCTGTTAAGTACTTTATAAACAGGGAAGGTTTATATCCTGGTTTCTTTTTAATAGAATTTATCAAATAACAATTTGAGGCATATACTGCCTTGAATGTCATTCGAGTAAAGGAGTTTATTACTTTTGGCCTGTGAGGCAGTTCCCCATTGTTTCTTAACTGATATTTATGTTTCATAATTTTTCCCTCTATTTTATACATTAAATATTTTGGTTCCCCTGTCTTTAGAAGTCTGTACGATTGTGAAGCCCTTATTAATTTTCTCCTATTTTCGGGTTTTAGCCAATCTAATTTTTGGTACAATTCACAATGGAGGGTTTTAAAGTCACACCGTAAAATGAATCTGGCTAAATTGTTATAGGTAACATCTACCTTTTTCAGAAGCAAATTTGTGGTCATTCCATATATATGGCTACCAAAATCTATAGTAGGAATTAGCAATTGGTTTACGATTGTTTTTCACATTTGTATATCTGTACATGACCTATTTCTTCAAAATGCCACAAGTTTTTTATTTATTTTGTTTACCAAATATATTATATGGACATCAGATTTCAGTCCCTGATCTACCCACACCCCTAAATATTTATAATGAGGAACCTGTTTTAGGGTTTCTTGTTTAGATGTTATTATATGTTTCCCTAAAATCTGGAATTCCCTCCCCCCTGAAATATGCCACTCCTTCTCCAATTACACCCTTACCTCTGCCTTACACAATTACCTTTCCCTTAGCTGTTCCTGCTTTAACCAACCTTAATACCTATCCCCAGTTTCTGCCTTCCTACCATGACCCCCCCCCCAAGCAGGGTTCTCCACATCCTGAAGGGGGAAATCAAGAAATGGCTACCCCTTCTCCTCATATTCAGTTCTTGCCTTTCCCCCCTCTCTTCTTCTCCTCCTGCCCTTCTGGGTCACCAGTGTGCACAGCCTAACCCCATCCTTTTTACTCCAACAGCACTTGCATACTACCTTGAGTCTGCTCCTGGTACACTCATGCACTATAAATGGCTCTATCGCATTATTACTGTCTTGTACATTCATATGTTCTTTTGTATGATTTTGGACATGTAATTTACTCAATGTTCCACTACTGTTTATTGTACAATACCTTGTGTTCCAACTGTTGCACAATCTTACAATGTTGTATTGTTTGTACTACCCACATACTATTGTAACTGATCATCCTTCATAACCCTATGTAACCCTTCTCCCCAGGTCGTACCGTGAGATGAGCAATTTGTTGTTCTGTGTGCCCTTCTGGTGAAACATTTTAATAAATAAATAAATAAAAATACATAACCCCTGTTTTTGTTTCTTTTTATCCTTCCAAGATGAAAAAAGCATGGTTTTTGTTTCTTTACTAGTAAGTACTAACTTTGAGTGCGCTAGCCAATTTTCTAACCTGAAAAAATCAGTTTGAAGCCCCTTTTCAACCTCACTGATATTTACTCCATGAGCAACTAGGGCTGTCTCATCCATATATAATTTTATTTTTATTTTGGCAGTAATATTTGCCAAATCATTTACATAGGCCAAAAACAGGGTTGGGCCCAAAATAGACCCTTGGGGTACCCCACTAACAACTTTAAGCTGTTTTGAAATGGAGTCCCCAAGTTGAACCTGTTGCATTCTATCTGACATGTAGGATGAAAACCAACCTACTGTTTCAGAATCCAGGCAAAGAAGATCAAGTCTCCGGAGTAAAACCCTGTGGTGCCCCTCAGTGTCAGTTTAAATTGTCTCCAAGGATAACCCCAGGACGTTTTCTACTCAAAATACTTACTAATTACTAACACATCACAATACAATAAATAAACTAGTCAGTTGCCTATTTATGGGAAGTTAACTCCTGAAGCTGGATTTTCCATTGTTGTGCGACTAAGCCCACTCCATGGATGCTGGTGTGGAAAAAACTCTCAGTACTGGCACCAAGTCTTAATTGCTGCATGAGCGGTAGCCACAGTTGCCGAGGCTGTTGCACCTGATCCAATCAGGTGTAACATTTTGTTGCAGCTGTGCCAAAAAATGGATGCAAGCTGCCATAAATTGCAGAGAAGGTCGCAAACAGCTGCATGATTGAAAATATGGCATATACAGAAAAGCTTTGAGGACTCACAAGGTGTTCCTGAATGGGCACTGAAAATGGCCAGTTTTGATTATGTGGCCCATGCTTTTTTAATAAGTTGCTCAGGGTCATTAAGTGAGGGTTGTGAAACTCAAACCCATCTATGGATATTACCACCCCATCACTGGTTGGTTACCTTCTCTCCTATCCCTTTGTTCTATGACCTCTTGTCATGTCATGCTATATAACATACTGTACACACACACACACACACACACACACACACACACCACACACACACAGTCAGAAAAGCCATGGAAGACAGGGAAGGGGCAATGGTGCAAAGCATAGACTAGTGATGGTATTGTCATCGTCCTGGTTGACTCAGTGGGGATTTTAAGTAGTGCATGTTGTTTTTTGAGAGTTGGATAAGACTTTGCTACTCATATTCAGTTTTTTTTTCTTTACAGAATTGGTTTGCATATCCCTTGGCAACATAGATTCAGCTGGTGTTATGATATCCTCCTACTGCACATGAAACAGTTTGAACTGTAATGTTCCTAATTAAAATGTTCTCATATGGTTCAGGAAAGTCAGTTGACATCATGGGCCAGAGGTTCAAAGCTCCTTTTGTGCCACAAGTCCTGGGTATATCAGAGATATATATGAGACCTGTAGCAAAGCAACAAGATTTTCTACCTCTGTACATTTCTGATACATACTAGGCCACATTTCCATGGCCTAACACACAGCAATGCTGGGGTTTCTTTCATGCTTCTTGTAACACCTTGCCACCCCCTGAGGTAGCACAAGAAAGTTCTGGGATAACATCAAGGAGCTTAATGGTAAATCACACTCCCCCCTCATAAGTTAGTGTGCCACCACCACAGACACACTTCACATAGTTAACTGACTCAACTCCACCTTCTCAGAACTCAGCTCAGTCCTCCATAGCAACTTTTTCAATCCAATTCAGCCTACTCCACCACCTGAGCCCCTTCATTCCCCCTTGAAACTCAGAGTCATTACTCATACAGAAGAGGAAGACTACCTGTCCAAAGCCCTCCAGAGCTCCAATTACTGCAAAGATGCCTTCGATATGCATATCCTATACCTCGTGCTAGACTCAGTTATCTCCCCACTCACAGACCTTCTATATCTGTCCCTTCACCTTGGCCAGTTCCCAACATCATGGAAAATGGCAGTGATAACACCAATATTGAAATATGGTGCCAGCTCCCTCCCAAACAACTACCGGCCCATCTTGATTCTCCCCCCACTCTCTAAAGCCCTCGAAAAGATCATGGCCAATCAGCTCACTGACTACCTCCTCACACACAACCTCTTATGTAGGGAACAGCATGGTTACAGAGATGGTCATATCACTACGACTGCCCTCACAGGATTTGCTAACTCCCTGCACTCCACGCCTGACAAGGGCACCTCACAGGGGCTGTGTTTATAGACCTCTCAAAGGCCTTGGATACTGTTTCTCACCCCCTCCTTCTTAACACATTACAACAAATTGGGGTCTCTCATTGTCCACTCTCATGGTTCTCCAGCTATCTCTCATCTAGAACCCAATGTGATAAAATTAATAATACCATATCTGCTCTGCTGCCTGTGTGCTCAGGAGTTCCCCAGGGATCTATCCTGAGTCCCCTGCTATTCAGCATCTACCTCAATGCCCTGCCTAAATCCTGCCCCAGCAACCTTCTTCTCTACGCGGATGACGCTGTTCTTTACGCTGCACATCCTGATCCTCTCTCTCTCCAGCATACCTCACAAAACTCCTTCTCTCAGATTGAACACTGGTTTGCTGAAGACAGATTGGTGGTAAACATTAAAAAAACTAAGACGATGCTCTATGCCCACTGCCAAAACAGATCAAAGGATTTCCCCCTAGAAATACTCTTCTCCTCTCTCATCCCACTGGAACAGGTCCAAAAGTATAAGTATCTAGGTATTACATTTGACTCTTCCTTCTCATTCCACGAACATATAAAAATCCTCACCTCCATCACCAACACCCGCATTGGTCTCCTGTATAGACATAAAGATGGCCTGCCACCTGAAGCACTTCACCTAGCCATTACTGCCTCAGTCTTATTGCTGGTGGACTATGGCCTCACAATCTTTGCTGCCACCGACCCTATGGCGCTTCATCAAATACAACTAGTTATCAATAAAGCTTGCTGGCTCCTCTCTGGTGCTGACAGAAATACAAATACCTGCACCCTCTATGCACTCACCAATATCCTCTCCCTTGAGGACAGACTATTATACCAGACCAGTCTCTTCACCCAAATAATCCACATGGGTTTAACCCCAATAGGTGTCCTGGCTTCTCTTCAGGCAGCCACCATATGAGCTCCAACCTAGTGCAATGCCCTCCCACCAGCCATCACATCAGTCACCAATCTAGGTCCTTTTAAAGCTGCCTGAAGGGCCCATATCCTCTCCTCACATCAATGCCACTGTAAGCGGTAACCTGTGGATCTTGCCCCATGCCGCTAGGCCACACACCCGCCCTTGACCTGGCAGTGGACAGCCCTCACTATTTCTAGCCTACAGGCTCCTCACCATCCTTGGTTACCATATAGTTGCACTGGACTATGAATGCATTGTATTATGTATAAGACAAGGCCTCTCTGAGGCGGCTTACTACCAACTCAAATCGTGCATTGCTTTAGCTACCAATTGTATAGGTCTTAGCCGCTCATTAGGTAAATATGTTGATAGCTCTGCCCTGTTTTAGTTACCAAATGTATAGGCATTAACCAGTGCTCATTGTACTTATACGCTGTATGATTGCTCACCCACATTTATTCTGTGTATGTACTGTATGAATGTCTATGTTTTATTCTGACGTGGAGCCTTTAGAAACAAGTCTATGACTCAAAGGGTTGTAATTCAGATTTCCTAAATAAATAAATAAATCTTAACTGCAAGCTGATGCAAAGCAGGCTCAAATGCCATAAATATGTCCAATATTAAAAATCAGGTGCTTTTTCAGCATTTGGATATGGTGCACCTGCAGTGTCAAACAGCAAGGCTGAAAGGACTGATGCAGGTACTGCACCTGTGTTCAACAATTGAGCCTAAGGGAGTTAATGTATTTTGCTGTTTAGTCAGTCATAGGATATTTTCAGGAAGACTGTGCCATCTAGTGGAAAAAAGAACTAAACTGAGGAACAGAAGAGTACCAGGTTCAGATTCCAGCACAGCTAATGGCTCAGAGTGGGTCCATGAGAAAGTCACTCGATGTCCCTGTGTTTCAGTCCTGTTAGCTGTGAAACTGAGTAGAAGCAGAATGCCATTAAAAAGGTATTGCATCTAAGTTGGGCTATTCTGTAAATAAATTGTAAAACAGATAGTGAAACATATAAAAATACCAGCCAGTTTCCTGCTACTGAGAGTGACTGAGCTGAGGGAAAAAGAAGGAAGTAACCCCATCCCCTCAGAACAAATAACTGGAGTTATCCAGTTCAGATACCAGAGTAGACCATAAATATTAGCGTGTATGCAGACAGGACCGTAATTGCTTCATGGAATTCTGATGTGGCTGGGAGAATACTCAAGTCCAGGGTTACAGTCTGATACTCAGCAGCTCAGCTGTGCTGTGAGTGACTGACAGTAGTACAGGTCAAGGTGCACAGGTAGCAGAAATTCTGCCAAACACGCTGCAGTGATTAGTCTGGGGACTGGAATGTGGTCAGGTAAAGTTAATTTTCTAGTCCCCCCTCCATATGCCAACCTGTCAAATACACAACAAAAGGTATAGCTTATGAAGGTGAATAGGTCTTGTGTTCATTGTATACAGACAACATTTTAGTCTCCATTTCTCATTTGTCTCAGCCACTGCCCCCTACTCTTAGCGCCATAACAGATTTTGGAGAAAAATCTGTATATCACCTTAATGAAGAAAACATTGTTACCGTTGAGATACAGATGTGATAAGAAGGAAATTGCTGGCTGGATATATGGTGGGCAAATAAATACACTGATTGCCTTGCGCCACGCTGGCGACCCGGGTTCGGGACCAAGCCTGGGACATCATAGGTTGGCAGGGGAAGGAGAGGATTGAGCATCCATAGGACAGTTCTCCTCTCCTGGGTGGGAGGGGGATCCATACTAGGTGCCCGACTGGCCCCTGGTGGAAGCCGGGGGCATGACAGGCACAGAGTTGGCATTGGTGATGGGGAGTGGTGATGCCGGCAGCAATGCCTTGGCATAGGGTCGTGCCACCCCTCCTTAGGAAAGCATGAAAAATGCCTGCAGATGCTGGGAAGATGGAGTGCCCAGAGTGTGACCCCAATGTGCCCTTGCCTGCCTGACTACCCCCGATCCGAAGCTACCTACAGTATTGGGGTATCTACCCCACCTCGACCCCATTTGGAGAGGAAGCCACAGCTACATGGGGACCAGGTGGTAGGTATCGGGCAGGGAGAGTGAGGCAGGGGATGACTCTTTGGCTCTCCCAATGGGTTGGGGTCCACAGGACATAGGAGGGCTAAATAGAGATTTAAAAAAAAAAGAAATACACTGAATGCTTAAGTACTAACATCTCCAAAACCACTTCTAAAACTGTAATGACCAATCTGCAAAGAATAAAATATAAACTTTAGAACGATCTGGACAGATGAAAGAAGTTACTAACTGTTTTTTGCAGTACTCTGGAGATACTGTACTAAGCAAAGATTTTGTGCATTGAGTGGTGCCAAGGTTTAAATAAAAGTGAATCCATAAACACGCACAAATACAAGCACACACACACACACACACACACACACACACACACACACACACACACACACATTACAGCCAATGGCAGTGTTTTACACCAGAGGAGGTTTTATAGATGTTGAAATATGCATTGGTGTTTTCTACTATTATAAGGCTTTCTTGATATTGCCAAGGGAGCTTAGTTTCATAGTTTCATAGTTGTTTACGTGCTCAGGGGGCAAAAGCTTTTTTTTTTAGCTCCCCACCTGAAGGTGGGGTATTAGTCTAGTGATATTCTACTGTTTTTTCCCCATGTGCGTGTCAAGTTGTTTTTTTAAAATTGTTCATAGGTTTGCTCTCAACTATTATACTTGGAAGAGCATTCCATGGTTTCACAACTCGCTGCAAAAACCGTTGGCCCCTTTTTTGAGTTCTGCAAGTGTCATCCATTAATTTGAAACTGTAGGTTCTTGTTTGGACCATGGAGCAGTTTTTTTCCAGACCTAAGGTTTCCATAAGAAGGGGTTCCTTCATGGCTTCATGGGCTAAGCACAGGTCTCCCCAAAGTTGCCTATACTCCATAGAGGAGAGGTTAAGTTGTTCCAGCCTGTCTCCATATTCGAGATTTTTCATTCCGCTGATTTTTTTTGTAATTTTTCTTTGAACACCTTCAATCAATTTTTATGTTGCTTGCACGCATGTGCAAGAAACATAGTGCCATCAACGGAGATTTCGGAGGTGTGTCACCTCCTTCTCCAATTCAGTCAGTGTACTGGCAGGTGCGGCCCCTGTAAGCCAATGCATTTTGGAGCTGTCTATGACACGCTCCAAAATGCAGTGGCATACAGTTGAAAGTGGGAGCTACGCTTCAGTGAGCACCTATAAGAAGCGAGAGCCTCTACGCGCAAGCGCCCCTCAAGCAAGACTGTGTAGCCGGACGGGTGCCCAATCCCGCCAGCTGAGCTGCATCCCCTCCCCCAGTACAGTTGCCACGCTGGGATCCCACCTCAGCGTGGCAAGTGTCTTTGGCCGACGGGCCCAATCCCCGCCAGCTGAACGCCTCTGATACGTTTTGCCACGCTGGGAGCCCACCCCAGCGTAAACAAATTCCATGGCCGACGGGGTGCCCAATCCCCCGCCGGCTGAACGCCTCTTTTCCTTTTGCCACGCTGGGAGCCCACCCCAGCGTGGCAAATGGTTCCTATGGCCGACGAGGATGCCCAATCCTGGTCGGCTGAACGCGCCCACCATCAACTCCTCATGCCACACTGGGAGCCCACCCCAGCGTGGCAAAGGGTCCCACGCGTTGTCTTTTTTTTTTTAAACCTGAAAACCGAACGGTCCCTGACGCGTCCTCCCACCCCTCCCACAACCCGCACCCACCACTGCGCACCCAGCCTCCCCCACCCCCACCCCATACTTACCTCCAGACTCCGCGCGATGATCTTGGTGGACCGGAAACACGTCTGCACTCTTCAAAGCTGACTGCGAACTGAGGAAATGCCGGTAAGCTGTATAATGGGCTACAGAGGGGTTTCAACTTTGTTGCATATCTCAGGCATTTTGGGAATTTTGCACAAATTTTCAACATGAGGTTTTGGACCCTTCTCATGAATGATGTCACTGTCATGGCGTTATTCGGGCCGGAAGGGTGATTTGCAGTGACTCTGAAATCACCCTTCGGGCCTGAATACCACCATGACAGTGACATCATTCATGAGAAGGGGTCCTAAAACCATATTGAAAATTTGGTGCCAAAATTCCAAAATGACTGTTTTATTTAGCGTACGTTGCACAGTTCCTACGCAGGCTCGTAAGTTCGCGAAATTTCAATATTTTCACTCCAGATTTTCAACATTGCCATTTTACCACACCTCCTCATGAGTAGTACAGCTGTCATTTTTCACATCTCACCCAAAATGTGTTTCCGCCCATGTAGCACAGAATGGCGCAGTCGGTGTGCGAAATCAATGTACAGGACAAATTAAGAAAATCACAGTGACACTGTTCATGAGCAGAGGTCTTAAAATGACTATGTTGAAAAATTGGTGAAAAATTCCTAAAATGACTGTTTTACGAGCGTGCCATGCACTTCATACACACAAGTTTACGAATTTTCAATATTTTCACTCCAGATTTTCAACACTGGCATTTTATCACACCTTCTCATGAGCAGTACAGCTGTCATTTTTCATATCCTGCCCAAAATATGTTTCCGCCCATGTAGCGCACAATGGCGCAGTCAGTGTGCGAACTCAATGTATGGGACACATTAAGAAAATCACAGTGACACTGATCATGAGCAGAGGTCTTAAAATTCCTGTGTTGAAAATTTGGTGAAAAAATTCCTAAAAATGACTGTTTTACGAGTGTCCGTTGCACTGCTCCTACGCACAGTCGTAAGTTTGTGAATTTTCAATATTTTCACTCCATATTTTCAACATTGCCATTTTACCACACCTCCTCATCAGCAGTGCAGCTGTCATTTATAACATCCTGCTCAAAACATGTTTCCGCCCATGTAGCGCACAATGGCGCAGTCGGTGTGCGAACTCAGTGTATGGGACACATTAAGAAAATCACAGTGTCACTGTTCATGAGCAGAGGTCTTAAACTGGCTATGTTGAAAATTTGGTGAAAAAATTCCTAAAAATGACTGTTTTACGAGCATGCATTGCGCAGCTCCTACATACGCTCGTAAGTTTGCAAATTTTCAATATTTGCACTCCAATGACTTCCAAATACCTAAACAGCACATAGAAGCAAGCAACATTCGGCATTGCCAAATGCTTGTTTTTCCTTTTATTGTGTTGGGCATGCAAAAGGGGGAACAGTAATCAAGGTGTTGTCTTAGAGACTTGTGTATAGCAGAAGTATGACACTAGATTGTCTAATCTTTATGTGCTTTAGGATACACCCTATGATATGTTTACATTTTTTCACTTTTACTAATGTATTCTTGTCGAAATTAAGTTTGTATGTAAGTAAGTAAAATTTTATTTGTATGAGGCACCCTTCCAGTGCTCAGGGTGCCTTTACAATACACATTAAAAAAAAAAAGAAATTTCATAACATTACATATTAACTCATTCTACTCTATTCTGACTTTAGAATGTTGATGATGGAAGTCCAGGCTGTTTTGCTGTGACATTTCTAATGCACTGCACAGAATTCTAAGCATATTTGCACACATCAAACAAGTGTAAATATCTGGAAAACCACATGAGCTACTGGAAAACATACAGTGGCAAAGTTGTACAGCAGAATAAGACCTTTATAATGAGGGTAACCACTAAGCTGAAATCATTATACTTTTTAAATTATGGCCATTTGAAGTGTTGGATTTGTCACAAAACCTCTGAAATTTGGGTACTCAAATGGCCATAATTTAAACAGTATAATGATTTCAGCTTAGTGATTATCCTTATTGTAAAGGCCTTATTCTCCTGAACAACTTTTCTGCCAGTTGTGTGGGTGTAGCATGTTTAGTTTTCAATATACTTACATTTGTTTGACATGTGTGCTACTGTGTGCACTCGAGAGAAAAAAAAATCCGACAATTGGAAGTGCTTTTTGCCCACATGCCAAACAAATGTAAATATCTTGAAAACTACAAATGCTACACCCACAGAACCAGCAGCAATATTGTTCAGGAGAATAAGACCTTTACAGTGAGGGTAATCACTAAGCTGAAATCATTATACTTTTTAAATTATGGCCATTTGAGTATCCGAATGTCAGGGTTTTTTTAACAAATCCAACACTTCAAATGCCATAATTTAAACAGTGCAATGATTTCAGCTTAGTGATTACCCTCATTGTAAAGGTCTTATTCTCCTGAACAACTTTGCTGCTGGTTGTGTGGGTGTAGCATTTTTAGATCTTACTTAGAGGGGGCTCTTGCAGTAGGTAATGACATATAGGACTGAAGCTGGCAGGCGTCAGGACCCCACGGAAAAATTTCTAGCTAGCAGTCTCTGGCGTTTGCTTTCGACAGCACCTCGTGATTAAGTTCCACTGCTTGTCAGTCATCGCCGGTAGTTATACCATCATTTTTTAGTCGATTTCGATTATATTCATCAGGATTTCTTACCTGCCGTGTATGTTGTCCCCTACCACATCTGAGCACAAGAATAAGTGTGGCGCTCAACTCCTGCACAAGGATGGCCATTTTTGGTGCCTCATCTGCCTAGGCCACAACCACCCCATGGATTCCTGTCAGCACTGCCTGAAGTTCAACGCGGCTACCCGCAAAAAAAGGCAGCAGTCCCTGGAGGCTCACATACTAAAGAATAAAATGTCCTTTATGGAAAAAGGAGCTGAAAAAGCTCCAACAAGCTTCCACCTCTCCCAAGGGCCTTAAGAAGAAGAAGAAGAAGGAGAAGCATCGGGACCGGGACTCCTCATCCTCGGTGGCGGCGACTTTGGCTGGGGTCGCTGCCCTTCAGGTAATGTCCCCTCCAGGGGACCATTCTCAGAAGCCTGTTTTGGTGTTGTCTGAGACAGCGTCAGTCCCCCTCCGGCTGGTTTGCACTTGGGCCCGTAGGGAGCCTCTGGGACAAAGGAGGCATCCGCTCCCAGTAAGGCCACCCTTGCGTGGCCTTCTGGTCCGAGCCTGTCCAGTAAGTCGGGTATCGGCACCTCTGACATCCGCCCGGAGCTGACCGCTAAGTCACTCGACCCTTTGGTGCAGCGCACGGTCACCAAGCTGCCCATCAAGGTGACCTCCCCTGCACGGTCTTCTTCGGGCGCTGGGTCCGATCAGTCAGACATCGGCTCCTCCGACGCCCACCCGGATCCCACGGTTCAGACATCTGCCGGCCCATCCGGTGGTCGTTCAGCGAAGGAGCCTGTGCTGGATCCTCTCATCTCATCCAGCGCCAGCGCCTTCCCGAAGCCTTCGCCGCAGCAGTCCGAGGCCCCTGCGTCTCCCCAGCTGGACCCAGAGGATCCCTCTGGCCCTCCCCCAGACGCCACTGGGGACTATTCAGTGCCTCCATCAGTCCTTCCTCCCGTAGGTCCAGATGGCCTGACGTCGGACCCTCGGATGCTGGCACCATCGTCGGCCGACGTCCTCTTGCCAGACATCACCCCGAAGCCAGACCCGACGCCCGCCGGGCCACCTGTTCCGGGCCCGCCTGCAGGGCCTCTTCTAGGACCTTCTACCCTGGTAGAGCCCCTGGTGCCGGATCTTATGCCGTCTTATCTGACACCATCTTATCTGGCTCTGCAGTATGCGGCACCGCAGTACCTGATGCCACAGTATCCGACGCCGCAGTACCCGGTGCCTCAGTACCCGACGCCGGGCTTCCCGCCATCAGGCTATGGATACTCACCCTACAGATACCCCCAGTATCTGTATCCCCCTCCTCCCCCTCCTTCACCACCCCCTCAACTGCCAGTGGATCTGAGGGAGACTCTGGCTTCTTGGTGGGCTGAGGCCAAGGCTCAGCTCACCAAGAAGGTGGAGAGCCACCTTCTGACAATGGACCCAGTCCCAGATCCCCATCACCGGGGCCGAGAGATCCCTCCTCCTCCCCCAACCCCAGAGACATTGCTACGGGGTCTAAGGCTGGGGGTGGCACCTTGCCCCCTAGGGGCCGTGTTCCTCTCCCGAGTGGAGAGGGGTCTTTGTCTCCTTCTTCTTCGGACTCATCAGATGACTTCGATGACAGCTCCGATCTGGACGAGCCTCGCATTCCTGACAAGTCTAGGCCCAGGACTCCTCCGAAGTCCCCTCCGGAGGATCCCTCATTTAAGGAGTTGCTCTTCATCAGTGGAAATCTCTGGAGCTAGATCCACAGAGGCAGAAGCTAGCTGCCCATTTGGATTTGCCTGTGGTCAATCCTATGTTAGTTCCACCCTGGATTGAGCCTCACGCCGACCTCGTCTCCACTATCTGGAAACAACTGTTGGCTTTAGCCCCCCTTCCTCAGAAGGCGGATAGGCTGTATCAGGCTCTGGAGGGGATTAACTTTCTTTCGTTACATCCCAAGGCTGATTCGGTCATGATCAGCACCACTCACAGCCAGTCTGCTAACCCCAAACACCTGAGCTCATCCCCACCCGAAAAGGAATCCTGCCTTCTGGACCAGTATGGCAAGAAGGTCTTTTCTTCTTCCACTCTGGGTATCAGAGCCTTGAACTATGTAGCTCACATGGGGGATTACAAGAAGGCTATCCTTAGCGAGGTGAAAACCAAGTTGGACACCCTTCCTCGGTCCCAGACTAAACAGTAAGTGGCAGACCTAGTCCGCTCCGGACGTTCGGCCAGTAGGCACATGCTGCGCACTACTTACGATGCGGTGGATGCTTCTGGATAAAGTTCAGTGTTCGCCATGGGTCTGCAGTGACATGCCTGGCTTCGGGTGTCAGGTTTGGCCCCGGAAGTACAATACGCCATTCAGGACACTCCCTTCCGAGGTTCGGTGTTGTTTGGGGGTGATGTCAAGGACATCATTACCGGACTGAGAGAGAAGGACACTGCTCTCAAAGAAGGTTGACTGCATGTACAGAGCCCATCAAATGCAGTATCGTTCCTTTCGCTGTCACGCACAGCCTAAGGTGAAACCACAAGGAAAGGGGGCCAACAAATGCCGGGCCCCTCCAGCTTCGAGATCCCCCCCACCCAAACGGGCTTCGGGAGCTCCAGCTATGGCGCTGCCCCACACCTCCTGACTCCCTTCCTCTCCCACAGCCTCTGGTCGATCCAGAGGAACCGGTAGTCGGGAGATTCTCCCTTCATTTGCTGGGTTGGGAGAGGATCACTTCCTACGCTTGGGTCTTCCAGCTCATAGCAGAGGGTCACAACATAGAGTTTCCTCAGAAACTTCCCAGAACCCCCCCAGGTTGTCCTACTCCCCCAGACATCTTCTCAAGGTTCAGGAAGAAGTCTCCTCCCTTCTTTTGAAGGAAGCAATACAGCCTATCCTTCCCTCTCTTTGGGGGATGGGTTTCTACTCCCATTTCTTCCTGGTCCCCAAGAAGGCAGGAGACATGAGGCCCATTCTGGACCTCAGCTCTCTAAATCTACTCGTGGAGTACAAATGTTTCATGATGCTCTCCTTACAGAGTCTCCTGCCCCTCCTTTCGGCTGGGACTATGGCTGTGTGCCCTGGACATGCAGAACGTGTACCTGCATATCCTTATTGGCCCTTCCCATTGCAAATACCTCCAGTTTTCTTTCCAGGGGGAGCACTACTAGTTCAAGGCCCTCCCATTTGGTCTTTCCTTGGCCCCCCGAGTATTCACCAAATGCCTGTCGGTGGTGGTGGCCCACCTGTGTACCCAGGGAGTGCAGGTTTTCCAGTATCTGGATGACTGGCTCCTGGTGGCCCCATCCAGGGAGGAGCTCCTACATTCCCTTTGCCTTACCAGGCAGGTCTTTACCAGCCTGGCTATTACCATCAACCAGGCTAAATCCCATTTGATCTCATCTCAATGCCTCCAGTTCATTGGGGTGATTCTGGACACGACCACCGGTATGGCCTTTCTGCCCCCAGACAGGGTGGCCACACTCCAGGCTCAGGCAAGCTTCTTGTCCTCTCGCAGGCAGATTCCCGCCAGGTTGGTTCTTTGCCTCCTGGGGCTCATGGAGGCTGCAATTCCAACAGGTCTACACATTCAGCTCCACATGAGAATATCTCAGTGGACTCTTCGATTCCAGTGGGATCAATTGGTCGACGACTTGGACCAAGAGGGGCTAGTCTCGACCCCAATGATTCAGGATTTGCACTGGTGGTTGGTTCAGGAGAACCTTTGTTGGGGTGTTCCCTTCTGCCTTCCTCCCCCCTCCCAAACACTGACAATGGATGCCTTGGGAAAAGGTTGGAGAGCTCATCTGGGATCCCAGTGCACCCAGGGCTCATGGTCCATACTGGAGCAGAAGCTTCACATCAATGTGCTCAAGCTCAGAGCAGTGTTATATGCTCTTCAAGTGTTACACCCCTTTCTGCTTCCCGGTCACTTGGCTGTCCAGACCGACAACATGAGTGTAGTCTGGTACCTCAACAAACAGGAGGAGACTTGTTCCTACCCTCTTTGTCAGGAAGCAATGTGGGTCTGGGAATGGGTGACCCTCCACAACCTTCATCTCACGGTGGTCCACGTCCGGGGGTAGAGAATTCATTGGCAGATCACTTGAGCTGATCCTTAGCTCAACCTCACAAGTGGGAAATGGACCAAGAAATAGCAGACAGCATCTTCCTACATTGGGGAACCCCTCAGGTTGACCTGTTCACGTCCCCACTAAACGCAAAACTGCCCACCTTTTGCTAGCTCGCTCCAGGGCATGGGCGGCTCTGGAGAGATGCTCTGTCTCTCGACTGGAAGGATAGATTCATCTATGCTTTTCCCCCAATTCCATTGATTCCAAGGATCCTGCACAAGCTCAGTTCAGAAGGGGCCCGTATGATTATCATCTCTCCCTTCTGGCCCAGGCAAGTTTGGTTATCTCTTCTGCAACAGTGCTCAGAGGAACCTCTGATTCCTCTTCCTTTTTCATGGCTACTGTTGACCCAGGATCAGGGATTCCTGGTTCATCCGGGCCTCAGGTCCCTTCAGCTGCATGCTTGGCTCCTACAGACATAGCACAAGCCCGTTTTCGGTTTTTCCTCAAGTGGTAGAGATCTTGGTGGAGACAAGGAAGCCGTTGACTCGCTCCACCTATGCCATGAAATGGAAGTGGTTTTCCATTTGGGCTTCATCTAAAGACTTGGAGCCTTTCACCTGCCCCATTGGGAAACTACTGGACTACATGCATTATCTCTTCAACCTGGGTCTCAGTCATTCCTCTTTGAAGGTTCACATGGCGGCTTTGGCCACTTATCATGTTCCCTTTGGGGACAGAACTTTCACTCAGCTGGTGGTCGTGAAGACTTTTCTACGAGGGGTTCTTCATTTGAGACCCCCCATTCGGGTTCCTGCCCCTCCTTGGGATTTGAATTTCATTCTTGAGAAGCTTATGCTGCCTCCCTTTGAGCTGGCATCCTCAACAGAACTTAAGTTCCTTTCATGGAAGGCTTTCTTCCTAGTGGCCATTACTTCTGCTCGAAGAATTTCCGAGCTTCAGGCCTTGATGTGCAAAATTCCATATCTGATTTTCCATAAGGAACATGTGGCTCTGCGCACCAATCCTAAGTTTCTTCCTAAGGTGGTATCGGAATCTACGCTGAACCAGTCCATTGAACTGCCTGCCTTTTTCATGCAGCACTCCAATCACGGGGAGTCTCTTTTACATACCCTGGACGTTCACTGAATTCTGAGATACTGCACCAACAGGACGAAGGATCTCAGAAAGACTGACCAACTATTTGTTTCTTTTGCCAGCAAAAGAGAAGGCAACACTGTTTCCAAACATTGTTTGTCCAAATGGTTGGCCCACTGTATCACTTTCTGCTATGACAAGTATCACAAGACCTTACCAGGTCAGGTCAGGGGTCACTCCACCAGAGGTGTCGCAGCCTCTGCTGCCTGTTTCAAGAATGTATCAGTGGCTGATATTTGCTCCGCTGCAACTTGGACTTCTGTCCATACCTTTATGAAACACTACAATTTGGACATAGCCTCTCACTGTAAAGCCGGCTTCCGGTTGGCTGTTCTACAAGGACTTCTTTCTTAAGTCCTTTTCAGCCAGAGGATCTCCTATGAGTAGTTTCCTCCTTCCGTGTGCTTCTCTTTATTCCAGACTGCTTGGGACTCAGTCCTATATGTAATTACCTACTGCAAGAGCCCTCTCGAAGTAAGATAGCACAGTTACGTAAGAACTTATCATAACAGTAGATCTTCAAGAGAGGCTCTTGCAGTAGATAATACCTTCTCGCCCTCTATCCCCCTAAGCTCTTTCAGCTCCTTTTCCAGTGAGGAAAACATCCACTTCTCTCTCGTCTTGCCTTTTTTGGCCTTTGGCAGGAAAGAAATGGAAGGCGGGCATGAGGGACCACCCCTTTATATTGACGTCGCCTGACACCGGTCACCTGACGTGGGCGCGGTCCCTCACCAGAGAGTGCTAGCTAGAAATTTTTCTGTGGGGTCCTGACACCTGCCGGATTCAGTCCTATATGTAATTATCTACTGCAAGAGCCTCTCTCAAAGATCTACTGTTATGGTAAGTTCTTACATAACTGTACTTTTTCAAGATATTTGCATTTGTTTGACGTGTGCTACCGTGTGCACTCAGGAGAAAAAAGAATCTGACAATTGGAAGTGCTTTTTCCCCCACATGCCAAACAATTGTAAATATCTTGAAAATGAAGAATACTACACCCACAGAGCCAGCAGCAGTATTGTTCAGGAGAATAAGACCTTTACAATGAGGGTAATCACTAATCTGAAATCATCATACTTTTTAAATTATGGCCATTTGAGTATCCGCATTTCGGTGTTTATGTGACAAATCTAACACGTCAAATGCCATAATTTAAAAAGTATAACCATTTCAGTTTAGTGATTATCCTCATTGTAAAGGTCTTATTCTTCTGAACAACTTTGCTGCTGGTTATGTGGGTGTAGCATTCTTAGTTTTCAAGATATTTACATTTATTTGGCATGTGCGAAAAAAGCACTTCCAAACATCCTTTTTCCCCCTCCTGAGTGCACACAGTAGCACAGATGTCAAACAAGTATGAATATCTGGAAAACTAAAAATGCTACACACACATAACCAGCAGCAAAAGTAAACAAGTACATAGACTCCTCAGAGTTAGCAGGGTTGTTAGTCTTCATATAAATACAAATATGTATTTTTACCTTGAAAACCAGGCACATCTCATTAATGGAAACAGTGAAGGTTCCCCCCTCCCAGCACAAGTCTGGAAGAGAAGAATAAATATCTTACCTTTCCAGAAGACGCTGTGCGAAGAAGCAATGCAAATCATGTTGAAGAATGCAATGTGCCTCTGAAGATAGTATGTTGTAGGGTGCAGATTTTGAGCACCACTGAAGTATCCCTCATCAACATCATTCAATATAAAGCAAGTTTCAAAGTGTGTTGATATCGTAACAGTAATAACGCTAAAAAGTTCCTAAAATGAATGTTTTGATTAGCATTACTAAAATACATATTTCAACCTATGACGCTATGTGTGTGTGTGTGTGTGTGTGTGTGTGTGTGTGTGTGTGTGTGTGTGTTTGGGGGAGGCAGTTATGAAAATGTAATTTTTTTCAAAGAGTACTTTTTTTATAATCATACTAACAGTTAATTAAAAACTTTTAGAAATGTTAATAACATCTAAAACATACAAACTGTCAAGGGAGATGCAGGAAAATGAACACTTTGGAATTGGAAGGGCAAGGCAGGGAATTAACTATTTACAAGTATTTACAGAAAGTTTATGTGATTTTGGGTGGGCTGGATGGCTGTACAATGTACAGTTCTGATAACCAGGGAGCACAGAGGGTTGAGGCGCTACAATCCACACCTCCCGCCAAGTTGGCAACTCAGGTTCTGGAATGAGCCCGGGTTGTCGGTGGTCAGTGAGGGGGGGCAGAAGCAGGACTGAGCCACTGTGAGGTGGTTCTCATCTCCCAGGGAGGGATGTGGGGTTCCCTCAACACTTGCATACATTCAGGTGGAGGACAGATGGTACTTGAGGTTAAGGGGCAGCCCAATGATAACCAGTGGTGCAGTTGAAGTGAATGTGCCAGTACCCGGAATGCATGTACGCCTCCAGGCACAGGCATCACTGTTATTGCTGGTGTCCAGGGTAAAGGGATAACTAGGGGGAAAAGAAAAGGTACATAAAGAAAATGCCATCCCAGTGGAGCTGAGGGTTGTGGCATCTAGCCTTATCTCGCATCACGACGGCGAACTGGGTTTGGGAACGACCTCAGGTGACTGGGGAGCTGGCCATGGGGAAGGGTAAGAGCAGGATTGACCTCTCCTGGGGTGGATGCTGTCCCTCCCATAGTCCTGCCACCATTGAGTGGAGGTCTGGTGGTGGCAGAGGCAGAAAGGGGGAGCCAATAGGATGGGGTTCTCCGCAGTGGCTGGCATGTGTGTGCCTTCACACACATATGTCCAGCACTCCCAATGCATGAGGCAAAGGGATAAAAATGGGGGAAAAAGGTATAAATTGCAAATTAAAAAAAAAAAATTAAACAAACCCTTACATCTAGCCCCCAAAAACAAATGCAATATACAGTAATGATTCTCCTTTTCAGTCTTTTCTGGTTATGCTATGACTCAGCCCACCCCCTACTCCCTTGCTTTACACACTTTGCTGTCATGCTTCTCTGATAGCTGCTGAGGTGTGGTACTCTAGAAAGGGTATCCCGTTATAATCATGACTGCATAATCGCGACCGCAAAATAGCGACTTCATAATAGCGATTGTGATTTCAGTGACCAGTCAATAATGGCTATCATGTACAAATAGCAATTTTGCCTGCCAACGCACATACAATAATCGCAACTCACACAAAACTGTGAGAATCAGACACTCAGAGGAGACTCAAACTTACAGCAACTGCCACACTAGTACTCTGTGTCATGTAAATCATTCATGCAGGATCAGGTCATTGGGATTAAACAACTAATGAGTTCCCTGGCTTGCCTTCCTTGGTCCCTTTGTAGGGCTCACATAAAGTCTCATATTTTTAAATACCTTATAGTGTCTTATATTGGTATGCCATCTGTATCAGTGGGATCTATATACTTTAGATATTAATTTTTTTGCTGTTTTCTGTCGCTGTCCTGTTCTATTCTGTCCCAACTATAAAGATCCTAGTGTGGCCCAGTATGAACAAGCAGAGAGGATCTGCCTAACTGATGAACCAATGCTGAGAATACCAAAGGACAAGAGAGGAACAGAGGATGGGATGACTAGGAAGGAATAGCCAAGAAGTTCGAGTTTGAACAGAGGAGTGATGAACGAAGTGGGATAGAGCCAGATAGCAGAAAGAAGGGGGGTGGGGAGATAAGGATTAGAGCTAAGAGTAGAGACCCTATTCTAAATTCAGTTTAAATTCATACAGTGAATAGTCTGGTGTCAGTGGGAGTGGCTTGGTATGATTCAGACAGTCAGAAGGTACTGCAGGTCATAAGCAGTATACCACAAGCCTGACACTATTCCTCACACACTATCAATCAACAAATTCTAAAAATCTTTACCAGCTGTAATGAGTGTAGTTACTATTGTAGGGTATCCTGTTAGCAGTCGCTATTATTACAGCGCCGCTAATATGTGTGGTGCTAATAAGACAATAAGCTATTATAGCTCTCGCTATTAAATAGTCACCAATTTGGGGATCGTAATTTTTTAGTGGAACCAAAGCAGTCCACACAAAGGGTAACTTCACACGCCAGCACATATGAATGGATTCAGACCTTTTCTTCTTCCTGCTGCAGTTTTTGCACTGTCATTTTTGGGCCTTCACTGGAAAGTGCAGTCCTTGGTTTACTGCAGATACTGTAGTTCAGCAGATGGAGCAGAGAAGCGTTTTCTTTTGCGGCAGCTGTATCCTCCAATCAGATGTTTAGTCAGTCATTTTCTGAAGTCGAGCTGGGTGACTAGTTTCAGTGTTCCAGTCTTGGTCTTCATCTGATGATTAACAGATTCATGGAAGAGGATGAATGCATTTGCTACACATACATCAAATAGGTACCAGAACAAGTAGTGTCACCACTTGTTTGTTTTGTGTTCACTTGGATATTGTGTTCACAGTTGGTCTGCTACATTGACCCCATTCGTGTATGAGTTGTATGCAGAGATGACTTCCGGACATGGAACTGGAATGACAGACCCATTTTTTTGCCGCCTGTTTACAGTGGTGTTCTCTTTTGTTGGGTCATGGCTTGTGGATAAAATAAACACTGGCTTGCTACCACACCAGGCTGTTGCCACCAAGGGCCCCTGTTGAAGCTGTTGGAAGTCTCCCTTCTGTTTTTTGGAAAAGGTTTTTTTTTTCAAAATGTTTTGTCCACCCTGAATTGTTGGTGCGCACCGTGCCACAGCTATATATACCATGTTCTCACATATCCAAAGCCAGCGGTACACTACTGAAAAAACTATCATGGTACATGATGATATTTACCAGTGATACTTCGAGTTAAGTCCTTCACCAAATGTGCTCCGAGTCCTGTTTCAGTGGTGCCATCGACCTTGCCTGTATACACCTGAAACTCGTTGACATATGCATTGTGAGGGTCGGCTCTCGTCCATACCTTAATGCCATATTTCTGTGGCTTGTTGCAGATGTACTGGCGAAAGGACAAGTGACCTCAAAAGCCAATCATTGCTTCATCGATGGAAACCTCACGGTGAGGGTGGTACTCTCTCATGCATGCCACCAGTACACTGTCATAGACAGTGCGCACATGGTGTATTCGGATGGTGTTGCATTGTCCAGGTGGAGGATTTCCCACACTGTAGTTCAAGTGGAAGTACTGGTGGATTTTTTCAAAATGCTCTCTGGGCATCAACTTTGAGATAAAGAAGTTCCCAAACATGCTGTCTGTACTCCAATACATGCAATACTGTGGTACGTTTATGACAGACATATACACATGCATGTCCAGGAAAACACATATGTCCTTAGCAGTTACAGGTGTCCATTTGCTGTCTGCTTTCCCAGCTGCAGCCTGCTTCCCCTCACTGCACCTGTTTGTTTCTACAGCCATCACTTCATACAGCTCTGGAGCAAAAATAAGGTGGAAGAAATCAAGTCTGGATTTTTCTGCTGCTAGCTGTGTCACAGGACCAACCTTCTCAGTAAATTCATGGACCATAAATGTGGTGAGGGATGTAGTCCACAATGGTGCAGCAGTCACGTGTACAGGATCAGCCATGGAACCCTCTTCACTTTCATTTTCACCTTCAGAGTCATCACTTTCATCATGCAACACATCAACGTAGATGTCAGAGTCATCATGGCTTGTGAAGTGATCATCAATCTCACTCTGCATAAAGCCAAGAAACTCTTCCTCTTCATTTTCACTTGAAGAGATGCTGAAACCCAGTGAAAAAGACTTCCTGTAAGAAGCTTTAGCATCCCTGACCTCAGCTGCAATAAAACCAAGAAAATCTTCTCCCTCACTGGAGGAATCATCAAATACAGATAGAAGATGGCTCATGATGTCAAGAAAATGGAATTTCTTTCACAGACCAACAAAGAGTAGAACTAGCTCTATCAGTGCCTTCACAGACAATGATGGAGAACAGGATAGATTTGGTGGGAAAACAGATAGTGAGTGAAACATAACGTGCAAAAAATTATCACACATGTACATATATGTGTTATATTATATATATGACTATCTATATATAGTTTGTGTGAAAATAATTTTTTATGGCCATTTAAAATAAGTAATTTTACTGTTGTGGGATACCTTATTATGGGTTACAATGGAATGTCCAATAGGTCAAGTGTCACTGTCCAGCACAATGGGGGGGGTTACACTGATAAGGAGATGACTTTTATTATTATTGTTGATGTTTCCTCCATTATCATTGTGTTCTGACTCATGTTTCAATACCTATATTGCCATGATAACTCCCCTGTTCAATTTGACAACACACAGTAAGACATGCTGTTAGTTGACAGGTTGAGCTGCACTTAGGAGCCATTAAGTTTTAATGCAGAACCAAAATAAAACAAGCATTTGTCAATGCCGAATGTTGATTACGTTGGTCTGTTGAGTTCGCTCACTGCCCCTCTGTCACACCCTCAGTCTGTTTCTCCTGGTGCTGCAGGCTGCTCTTTTGTACTGGGCTCCTGCCTGTGTTGGCAGCTTTTTCTGCCCACTAAGAAATCCACAGCTGTCCCGACAGAGCTCCGTTGAGGTGGCTCACTCCCCCCCCTCACTCGCTCATTCTATTTCTCCAGGCGCTGCAGGCTGCCCTTTTGCACTGAGCTCCTGCCTCTGTTGGTGGCTTTTTCTGCCTTCAAAGAAATCTGCAGTAGTCCCGACACAGGTCTGTTGAGTCTGCTCACTCCTCCTCTCTCACTCACTCATTCCATTTCTGCCGGCACTGTAGGCTGGCCTTTTGTAGTGGGCTCTACCTGCATTGCCGCCTTTTTCTGCCAACAAAGAAATCCGCAGCAGCCACGATAGAGCTCCGTTGAGCTCGAGACCACATGATGCAGCTTGCTGGATAGCAGCTTCTCGAGATCGCTCCAGCCACCTGACCACCTAATTCGGTTTAAAACAATATCTAAAGTTGGCTGATTGTATAGATATTGAGCAATTTTGTACATTGGAACACTCTCCCTACCTGGATATCGAAAGAGATTTGACTGGATGTCACAAGGAATGAAGAAATCGGCATTGAAACATAAGCCACCATCAACCCCAGAAAAGGCTCCTAAGAAGGCTAGGGCCATTGGTATGGCTAGCTCGGCAAGCCCCACTCCTGGCAGTCCTGACATGGAACCACTTACACTTTCCCGATTGCTGGAAGAAATTAAACCCTTCCGATCGGAGCTGCGATCGATTACTGAAGAAATCAAATCTGTGGCACAAGCTCTTGAGGATGTGGCATCCCGCACTTCAGATAATGAAGCCAGATTGCTTTCCACTGAAAAAAAGCAGCAGAAAATGGAGACAAAGTTAACTTCCACCCGGCAAAGAATTAAAAGCCTGGAGAGTAAAGTTGAAGATCTGGAGGGCAGGAATAGGCGTAATAATGCGGTACTAATTGGGCTGCCAGAAAAGGAAGAAGGTCCAGATGCCATTGGTTTTGCTCAAAAGTTCATTGAGTCTATAGCTGGACCCTCGCCTTTTGGGGACAAGTACATTATCGAACGTGCCCACCGAGTCCTCCGGTCACCCCCACCACAGGGGTCCCCTCCTCGTACATTCATTTTCAGATTTTAAACTACCAGGAGCCCCAGCATTTTATTGTAAAGGTTAAAGGATTACAAGAAATCCGATGGGCTGAATGAAGGTCGAGTAGCCCAAGATTTGCCATTATCAGTAAGGCAAAGAAAGAGCCTCTTTTCACCAAGTGGTAACTAAGTTACTTGCTGCTGGTATTAAGTTTAGAATGGGGTACCCGGCGAGATTTCAAGTGCTTATGCATGGAAGTTGGACCACCTTTGAAGATGCGGAGTCGGCAACAACAGAATTGAAGAGTGCATTTCCAGACTTATTTCAGGATTGCTGAAGTGCCTGAGAAGGGAAGGGCGCCAAGAAGCTCGGATAATCTTTTTTAAAAAAAAAAAGGGGGAAGAAATCAGAGTCATGGCTGTGCCATGCGTGAACTTTAACTTTTGGTTTGAAATGTTTGCTTGGAAGACATTAAAGAGCAACAGTCCTGTCGGCCTTTCCGTTTGTATGTATAGGGCTTTCTTTGTTGAGATCTCACTGTGTATCTGGTAACATTGCAGCTCCTGTAGCGAACGCCCTTGCCTGAAGTAGAACAAAGGAGCTTGTTTTGTCATCTGCGAGGAGAGAAATATGAAGGGTCCTAGGGGCGATTCTCATCACGGCCCACAAGAGGGAGTCACAGACTGGACTATTGAGTCTCTTACAGGCACCGGAGTTCAGTGTGCATAGATGGCCCTAGAGACTCAATATTTTACCTAGATATGTTTTTATTTCGTGCAGATGGGACTTGGTAGGGTGGGTTAAGGCTTCACAGAGATGTTAATTAAAAGTGGCAAAGGAGGAAGTCGAAAGATCATATCTCTAGTCAGTTTTGGAATTATATGACATTTGAATGATGCCACTACAGTTTTAGTTCTGTTTTATGGATTTTATTTTAATTTTTGGGTGAAACATTTTGGTTTTACCGCAAGGAACGCCTGATTATCCATATTAGGGGTTTAGAGGTATTAGTTCTAAAACAATGTTCTCTTGCTGGAATACACAGTTGTATTAGGGTAGAACTTCTCGCACTAGACACCTGATTGTTAAATATACTAAGTTTGAGTCTGGGTCCTAAATCATGGCGATGTGGCAGTTGGGTGGGGCGGATTGCTGGGCGGGGTGGTTGCTGTTTAATTGCTGCTAGCTGGGGCCATAATAGTAGGGATGGGGGTTGGGTGGCTAGAGGATTGTGTGTTCATGGTTTTAGTTTTGAGTTGCAGGGAAACATAAGGGGAGAAGGAGGGAAGGGGGTTGGGGGAGGGGGGTACAGCAACACGGTGAGACCAAGGTGATGGGTTAGATTTAGAAAGTGGATCGGGATTGTATTCCCATACATTCTCTGTACTATTGCTAAGGTCGTACTATGACGAGCTTATTAAAGTTTGCCTCGTGGAATGTGAAAGGACTGAGACATCAGCTGAAACAATATAAAATCCTGAAGCATTTGGCATTATTATCTACTGAACTTATGTTTGTTCAGGAATCTCATCTCTTAGATTCTGAGGCATTACGGATGCGGAGACAACAAATTGGTCACGTTTTCTCCTCAGCAGGTACATCCCAAAGTTGCGAGGTCCCCATATTGATTTCTAGAAAGATTTATTTTATGCTGTTTCAAGTACTTAATGATCCTCAAGGCAGATATGTATTTATTCACTGTCATTTATATTCCATGGAATTGTTATTGGGCAGTATGTATGGGCCTAATTGTGATTCTCCTGGGTTTTTTATGCAACTGGTTAATGTCTTAACCCCATTTTTGTCACTACCCATGATCTTGGGCGGCGATATGAATATAGTATTTGACCCTATGATGGACCGTACATCGGGGCATCATAGAAGACTCTCACCAGCGCAATGGGCCTTTCAGAACTTTATTGATAGCATGGGCCTATGTGATGTATGGCGAGTTCTCCATCCCGGTGACAGGGGTTATACCTTCACCTCCCTAGTACGTAAGACATCTTCACAAATAGATTATATATTTATTTCCAAAACTTTACTGGCTGGAGTTTTTGAAGCATCTATTCAACCGGACCCACCTTCTGATCACTCACTGGTGATTTGTCAATTGTCCATAGCTTCCACGCTGGGTAGATCGGCACGGTGGAATCTTAATAACCAGCTTTTGAAAGACAAGGCAATGATTAGTACCATCAGTAGACATATCGAACAATTTATAGAATTTAATATGGGGTCTATATCTAGAGCAGACTTGTTATGGTGTGCTTTTAAAGCATATATGAGAGGGGTTTTGATTAGCCTCTCCTCTCAAAGGAAAAAGAAAAGGGAACAGGAATTAACTGCCTTGCTCACACAAATACGTCTGCTGGAGGCTCAGGCCATGGCTTCCTCATCTGAGGAAGCGAGCACTAAATAGTGTAAATTAAAGGACAGTTACCTGGAAATTCTAAGGGAAAAGGCAGAATTCGCTGTACAGAAGACTAAAGCTTCTTATACGGATCAGGGAGAAAAAGCAGGACGGCTTTTAGCACTCCGACTTAAACAACAGGAGTCAGCCAGGTACACTATCTCTATTCTATCTAATACAGATGGCACTCTGAAAACCTCCCCGGTGGATATAGTTTCAGAATTTAAAACCTATTATTCCAATTTATATAGTTCGATGTCGCAGCCCCACACTACTCATGAAGTGGATCGCTATTTAGAGGAAGTTAACTTACCAGTTCTGTCCATCTCACAACAACAATTATTAATAATGCCTATCTCGTTGGAGGAGATACTTAGGACAAGCGACAGTTTACCCTCTGATAAATCCCCAGGTCTGGATGGGTTCTCTGCCAACTTTTATAAGCAATTCCAGAAACAGCTTGTCCCCTTATTACACATACTTTATCAGCACATTTTAAAGGAAACTGAGGTAGACGCCACACTATTCGAAGCCTTAATTGTGGTACTACCCAAAAGGGGGCGTAACCCAGAGTTAACTTCCAGTTATCGTCCTATTTCACTTTTAAATCAGAATATTAAAATTTTGACTAAATTAATAGCTACTCACCTCAATGGGGTTTTACCGTCTCTTATTGGAGTGGAACAAGTAGGTTTCATGAAAGGGCGCTCCTCCGCTGATCACCTTTGAACGTTAGCGCATGTCTTATCTGTTTCAAGGGATGCCCATCACCCGGCTGTGCTGGTCTCTTTGAACACTGAGAAAGCTTTCAATAGGGTGAATTGGAATTTCTTGTTTGGTACCCTGAAGGCTTATAATTTCCTTCTCGAATTTCAGCACTGGATAAGGGCTTTATATCAGGGTCCTTCTACCAGAATCACGGTAAATGGTGAAATGTCAACAGCTTCTCCATTAGAATCTGCTACCAGGGAAGGGTGCCCTCTATCTCCCTTACTTTTCAACTTGTACTTGGAGCCTCTGGTTTGCTGTCTAATGGGGTGCTCTCAGATTAAGGGCATAATGGTTCTTGATCAGCAAATTAAGGTCTCAGCATATGCGGATGATCTTCTTTTACAACTGCCCGATCCCGAAATGTCGATTCCGGCCATGCTCACTATCATCGGAAAATATAGTCTCTTATCTAATTACAAGTTAAATGTGGATAAGACGGTTATATTTCCCCATAATCATAAGGTACAGTGGAGTTCCGTCGAGGCCTTTGGCCTTTCTTGGGCGCAGGATACTTTAAAATATCTGGGTATAATTACTTCCAGAAATACTGCTTTTATGCAGAAGCTTAATTTAGACTCCCTACTTCAAGTCATTGATTTGGATCTTGGAAGATGGTCTAAACTTCCTATTTCTTTGTGGGGTAGGACTAATTTAATTAAAATGAATATCTTTCCAAGGCTTTGTTATCCTGTGAATCTACTTAATATTTGGTTATCTCTTTCCTGGTTCCATAAAGTTCATGAAATGATTACTAAGTTTATATGGGAGAATAAGCATCCTAGATTGGCATACTATAAGTTGGCTGCCCCCAAGGATAAGAGTGGTTTATGTCTTCCTCACTTTACTTTTTATTACTGGGCTGCACACATTTCCAAATACCTGTGATGGCTCACACCGAGGGAAGAAATTTTCTCTTCTTCATTCTCTCCTCTCTGGCTTAAAATTGAATTTTCTCTCATGGTGGCTCATGGGCTAACTCCAGCAGCTCTCATCTATATTAGGCCTAGCTCTTTACTGACTCAGTTAAAAATCACATCAATAGCAATTTCTGTTAGAGTTAATTTGCATTGTGTAATTTTCTCAAATATAGTCATACGCGGGACGTAAGTCAACCGATTGAGGGTAATCCCAACCTAAAGATAAACAATAAATCACTTACCATCACTTGGTTAACATCTATTAAGGACCTACCCCTTGCCTCGTTAATTTCAAAGGAACATAAGTGGTTATCTTCTTCCGAGATAATATCCATTTTGAAGCTGCCTGGTACATATATTTTTTAAATTTATCAACTAAGACATCTTATTGTAAAGGTTTTTGGTATCTCCCCCCTCAACTAAGTCCAAGAAGTTTTAGGAATGAACTGGGTACCCTAATTGGGGCTCAAAAAACGGTTTCTCAAGCCTATAAAATGCTATATAATTGAGCTTACCCCAATTGCTTCACCCCCTCAGATTTCTGGACCTTATTCTGTCCTACTCAGGATTTACATTGGGAATCCTTATGGAAGAACTGTCATAAATATGTATCGCAGGATAGACTACGTCTCACTCAATTTCATATACTGCATAATTTATACTACACCCCACAAAAATTATTCAAATCTGGGCTCCTCTCTACCCCGTCTTGTACCCGATGTGGTAAAGAAGAAGGATCTATTTACCATATTTTCTGGACTTGCCCTAAAGCTACAGCTCTATGGGTCAAGATACAGCAACATATGGATCCATTGTTAGGTCTGAAGGATTTATTTACCCCGATGTCTGTTTATTAGGTGATTATAGTAAAATTAATATATTGGTTAGACGTTATCATATGGCTCTTATTTCTATTACAGCCAAGAAGATAATCTTAAGGCACTGGAAAGACAGTGATGACATTGCCTATTCTGAATGGTTAAGGGAGTTACTTGCCAATTTGAGGACAGAAAAAACTATTGCCAGTCTTAATAATAAACCTGAGAGATACAAAAAGAAATGGGAATCACTACATACACTGTTTTCTCTCTAGGAGGTCCACTGTGTATATTTGTGATTTTGTTTCCTTTACAGAGTAAATGGATTCATGTGTCTGTCTGGTAATGCCGTGTTGTAAGGGGGGGAGGGGGAGGTTAGGTGCTTGGGTGGGTTTGTGGGATTGGGGGGGCGGTAGGGTTGGAGAATGGGTCCTGAACATGTTAGCCTTATTTTTATGTTACGTACAATGATCTATTGGATCCATTCCCATGTGATGGTTTGTTTGTGTTTGTTTTGTTTGTTGAAAAAAAACAATAAAAACGTTAATGGAAAAAGGAAAAGAGCTCCGTTGAGCTCGCTCACCTCCTGTCTTACTCACTCATTGTGTTTCTCCCAGTGCTGCAGACTGCCCTTTTGTACTGGGCTCCTGTCTGCATTGGCACCTTTTCTGCCCACAAAGAAATCTGCAGCAGTTCCGACAGAGCTCCGTTGAGGTCGCTCACCCCCCCCCGTCTCACTCACTCATTCTGTTTCTCCTGGCACTGCAGGCTGCCCTTTTATACTGGACTCCTACCTCTCTTTGCACCTTTTTCTGGCCACAAAGAAATCTGCAGCAGTCCCGACAAAGATCCGTTGAGCTCGCTCACTCCCCTTCTCTCACTCGCTCATTCCATTTTTGCCGGTGCTGCAGGCTGCCTTTTTTACTGGGCTCCTGCCTGCATTGCCGCCTTCTTCTGCCCACAAAGAAATTTGCAGGAGTTACAATAAAGCTCTGTTGAGCTCGCTCACTCCCCCTCTCTCTCACCCACTCATACTGATTTTCCCGCCACTGCAGGCTGCCCTTTTGTACTCGGGCCCTGCATGCATTTCTGCCCTTTTCTGCCCACAAACAAATCTGCAGCAGTCCCAACAGAGCTCCATTGAGCTCACTCACTCCCCCTCCCTGACTCGCTCGTTCTGTGTCTCCCACCGCTGCAGGCTACCCTTTTGTACTGGGCTCCTGCCTGTGTTGGTGGCTTTTTCTGGCCACAAAAGAAATCTGAAGCAGTCCTGACACAGCTTCATTGAGCTCGCTCACGCCCCCTGTCTCACTCACTCATTCTGTTTCTGCCAGCGCTGCAAGCTGGCCTTTTGTACTGGGCTCCTGCCTGTGTTGCCACCTTTTCCTGCCCACAAAGAAATCTGAAGCAGTCACAATAGAGCTCCATTGAGATCGCTCACTACTGCTCTGTCACTCGCTCATTCTGTATCTCTTGGCGCTGCAGGCTGCGCTTTTGTACAGGACTTCTGGCTGCATTGGCACCTTTGTCTGTCCACAAAAAAATCTGCAGCTGTCCTGACAGAGCTCTGTTGAGGTCATTCAGTCTCTCTCTCTCTCTCTCATGCACTCATTCTGTTTTTCCTGGTGCTGCAAGCTGCCCTTTTGTACGGAGCTTCTGCCTGCATTGGCGCCTTTTTCTGTCCACAAAGAAATCCACAGCAGTCCTGATAGAGCTCCGTTGAGCTCACTCAGCCCCCTGTCTCACTCGCTCATACTGTTTCTCCCACCGCTGCAGGCTGTCCTTTTGTACTGGGCCCCTGCCTGCATTGACGCCTTTTTCTGCCCACAAAGAAATCCACAGCAGTCCTGACAGTGCTCCAGTGAGTTCGCTCACTCCCTTCCCTCACTCGCTCTCTCATTCTGTTACTCCCAGTGCTGCAGGCTGCCCTTTTATACCGGGCTTTTGTGTTGGGGCCTTTTTCTGCCTACAAACAAATCTGCAGCAGTCCCGACACAGCTCAGTTGAGCTCGGTCACTGCCCCACCCCCACTTGTTCGATCTTAATCTGTCCCAAACACTGATTTCCCACAGCAACCGTGCTATTCTCCGGCAGGAGTGCAAAAACATATTTTAGCCAGGATGTGAAAAATGACAGCTGTATTGTTTATAAGGAGGTGTGAAAAAATTCTACTGTTGAAAATGTGGCATGAAAATATTATAAATTTGCGAAGTCACAAGGGTACGTGGAAACAGTTCAATGCACGCTTGTAATACAATCATGTTAGGGAGTTTCGTCACCAAATTTTCAACATAGGGATTTTAGGACTTCTGCTCATGAACAGTGCCAATGTCATTTTCTTAATCTGTCCTGAACACTGATTTCCCACAGTGACCGCATTATTCTGCGCCGGAACTGTGGAAACACATTTTGGTCAGGATGTGAAAATGACAGCCGTACTGCTCATAAGGAGATGTGAAAAAATGGCACTGTTGAAAATCTGGTGTGACAATATTACAAATCTGCGAAGTTACAAGGATGCGTAGAAAGTGTGCAATGCACACTTGTAACACAGTCATTTGATGGGCTATCATCACCAGATTTTCAACGTAGGCATTTTAGAACCTCTGCACATGAGCAGTATCACTGTCATTTTCTTAATCTGTCCTGACCAGTGATTTCCCACAGCGACTGCCCAATTCTGCGCCGGAAGCGTGAAAACACATTTCAGCCAGGATGGGAAAAAATGACAGCTGTACTATTCATAAGTAGGCGTGGAAAAATGGCAATGTTGAAAATCTGGAGTGAAAATGTTTCAAATTCGCAAAGTTACTAGCATGCGTGCAAACTGAGCAACGGACGCTCGTAACACAGTCATTTTATGGAGTATCGTCACCAAATTTTCAATATAGGCATTTTAGGACCTCTACTCATGAACAGTGTCACTGTCATTTTCTTGATCTGTCCCAAACACTAATTTCCCACAGCGACCGCACTATTCTGTGCCGGAACTATGAAAACACATTTCGGCCAGGATGTGAACAATGACAGCTGTACTTTTCACAAGGAGGTGTGAAAAAATGCCAATGTTGAAAATCTGACATGAAAATATTGCAAATTCTCGAAGTCATTTTTTGGATGTTTTTCCACCAAATTTGCAACATAGGCTTTTTGAGAGCCCACCTCATGAACAATGGCACTGTCGTTTTGTTAATCAGCCCTGAAAGGTGATTCTGTGCAGTGACTGTTAAATCACCTTTCAGGGATGATTAACACTAAGACAGTTCCAGAATTCACAAGGAGGGGTCCCAAAAACCCCATGTTGAAAATTTGGTGCCAAAATTCCAAAAAATGACTGCGATATGCATTAAAGTTGGAAAAAAAACATTTATTCCATTATACAGCTTACTGACATTTCTTCAGTTCGCTGTCAGCTTTGAAGAGTGCAAATGTGTTCCCGGTCCACCAAAGATCATCACGCCGTGCTCAGAGGTAAGTATGAGGTGAAGGAGGGTGTGGGGAGGCAGGGTGGCAGTGGGTGGGTGTGGGTTGTGGGGGGCAGGGAGACCGCCAAGGGACAGTTTCCTTTTTTTACAGGTTAAAAAAAACACAAAAGATGTTGCGGGAATGTTTTTTATTTTACAGGGGCATGTGGCATGCTGGAGTGGGCTCCCAGCATGACACCACAATAATTCTATTGAGGGAGGCAGCTGTAGCCAACGGGGGATTGGGCACCCCCGTTGGCACACAACAAAAAGGGGTGGGGGGTTATTACATTATGATGATGGAGATTGGGCACCCCATCGGCAGACAATAAAAGCAGGGGGATTACATACTGCCAACGGGGAGTGGGCTCCCCTGTCGGCAAAATAAACATTCGGGCACTGAAGCCAATGGGGATTGTGCCCCCGTCAGCAAATAAACACGGTGGGGGGTTAATATTGTTTGTGAACACAGCAGCAAGCCACCACCGTGTTCTCAAACAATATCAGGGCTTCAAGATTCCGCCCTGCAATGACAGGTCATTCCCTCATTGCAGTGAATGGCTGACGCTGCATTGACGAGGTGGCCCATGATTGCAGCGGCTGATTTTTCAGAAGTTGGTGGCACGCTGGCTGAACTAGTGTCAGCAGCATTATGCCACAGCATTGGGGGATGCTGGACAAGCCGTCAAAGGCTGTGGGGGAATTGGCCACAACAGTGCCACTCCTCCACAACCTGCCTGTGGAGAAAGCTGCTGCAATATGTTTCTTGCGCATGCATGCAATCAACATAAAAATGTAAAGTGGCAGTTTTGTAGAGCATAACATTTAAAAACCAAATAGTGCCTTGTATAGTGCAGCAGCTTTATTTTTAACAAAATAGAAATCCGTGCTGCGTGTCCAAAAAAAAAAAGTTTGCCTGCTTTTCCTCAAGCTCCAGTTTTCAAACCAATTCACTTTCAAGACTTTTATCACTGAATGACACATTGCCTTGATGCTTTTTTTTTGAGATACAATGTTATTTTTTCAGAGAAATAAGCAGAAAGTGGCAGACTTGGGCTCATGTGCAGTATATGCACTCAGAATGGTGTGAGGGGATCGCGCCAAGGAACTTCCAGTTTCCCATTTTTCGGACATGCAGCATGGATTTCTAAAGACTCCAGTTCACTCACTAAGGCTTTATTTCCTAAAACTTCACAGAAACAGGCAGTATAGTTTAGTTCTTTAATGAACTACCAGCTTGCATTTCCAAAAAATACAGCTTTTTTTTTTTTACAAATCCAGTCAGAAGGGAGAGTCTCCTTGGGTTACAGGACACTTTCTGTCTCACGTTTTTGATGGGGACCAGCATGATATTACTGAAGCTTCGTTTTGTTAAAAATAAAGCTGCTGCACTATACGGGGCACAATTTGGTTTTTAAACTTTATGCTCTACAAAACTGCAGCTTTACATTTTTTATTTCGGTTCTGTAGTATAACTAAATGGCTCCTAAGTGCAGCTCAGTCAGTCAGACTGGCACTTCCAGTTCTCTGCTGAGAGAAAAACGTTTCCAGGGCTTGTAATGGGTTAAACTTCAATTGTGACCATGCATTTTTACGTTCGCTTGCGCGCATGTGCAAGGAACATTTTGGGAGAGTAGCACACTTTGGAGGTGTGCTTCTCCCTTTCAATCCACTGCTCCATTGAGCAGGCGTGGTGGTCCTGCACCAATGGGTGCAGGAGCTGTGTATGACAGCGGTGGTCTTCGCTTCAAAGAAAACCACCACTGTCATACACAGTGCTGGTAGGCCTCACGGCCCCCCCAAAGCTTTGGTGCCACGCTGAGAGCCCACCCCAGCATGGCAAACATCCCACATCATCTGCTGATGGGGTGCCCAATCCCGTTCACTCCATGGCCCTCCCATCCTTCTGACATGCTGGGAGCCCAACCCTAGTGTGGCAAACGTCCCGCTGTTACCGACGGGGGGGTGTCAACTCGGCCAGATCCTTGGCCCCCCCAGCCATCCTTCTGCCATGCTGGGAGCCCACCCCAGCATGGCAAATGTCCCATGTAGTCCTTTATTTTTTCACCTGTAAAGCAAAAACGGTCCCATGGCACTTCTCCCAGTCCCCCCTCCCACAACCCGCACCAACCCACTGCACACCCAGCCTCCCCACACCCCCCCTCACCCCATACTTACCCCCGAAGCTCAGCGCGATGATCTTCGGTGGACCGGGAACATGTCTGCACTCTTCAAAGCTGACCACGAACTGAGGAAATACTGGTAAGCTGCATAAAGGGCTAGATAGGGGGTTTCAACTTTATTGCATATCTCAGGCATTTTTTGGAATTTTTGCACCAAATTTTCAACATGGGGTTTTTGGGATCCCTTCTCATGAATGATGTCACTGTCATGGCATTATTCAGGCCTGAAGGGTGATTTTGCAGTCACTGCACAGTCACTGCGTGAAATCACTCTTCAGGCCTGAACAACATATGACAGTGACATCATTCGTGAAGAAAGTCCCAAAACCCATGTTAATTGGTAAAAATTCTAAAAACTGACTTGTTTTACAAATGCGTGCTGCAGTTCCTACGCACTCATAGGTTTCGCAATTTTCAATATTTCCACTCCAGATTTTCAACATTGCCATTTTACCACACCTTCTTATAGTAGTACAGCTGTCATTTTCACATCCTGCCCAAAACGTGTTTCCGCCCATGTAGTGCACAATGGCACAGTTGGTGTGTGAAATCAATGTATGGGACACATTAAGAAAATCACAGTGACACTGTTCATGAGCAGAGGTATTAAAATGGCTGTGTTGAAAATTTGGTGAAAAAATTCCTAAAAATTACTGTTTTACGAGTCTGCGTTGCGCAGTTCCTACACACGCTCGTAAGTTTGCGAATTTTCAATATTTGCACTCCAGATTTTCAGCATTGCCATTTTACCACACCTCCTCATGAGCAGTACAGCTGTCATTTTTCACATCCTGCCCAAAACATGTTTCCGCCCATGTAGCACACAATGGCACAGTCGATGTGTGAACTCAATGTATGGGACACATTAAGAAAATCACAGTGACACTGTTCATGAGCAGAGGTCTTAAAATGGCTGTGTTGAAAATTTGGTGAAAAAATTCCTAAAAGTGACTGTTTTACGAGTGTTCATTGCACAGCTCCTATGCACTCTCATAAGTTTGCGAATTTTCAATATTTTCACTCCAGATTTTCAACATTGCCATTTTACCACACCTCTTATGAGCAGTACAGCTGTCATTTTTCACATCTTGCCCAAAATGTGTTTCCTCCCATGTAGCGCACAATGGCACAGTCGGTGTGCGAACTCAATGTATGGGACACATTAAGAAAATCACAGTGACACTGTTCATGAGCAGAGATCTTAAAATGGCTATGTTGAAAATTTGGTGAAAAAATTCCTAAAAATAACTGTTTTACGAGCGTGCGTTGTGCAGTTCCTATGCACGCTTCGTAAGTTTGCGAATTTTCAATATTTTCACTCCAGATTTTCAACATTGCCATTTTACCACATCTCCTTATGAGCAGTACAGCTGTCATTTTTCACATCCTGCCCAAAACATGTTTCTGCCCATGTAGTGCACAATGGCGCAGTCGGTGTGCGAAATCAGTGTATGGGACACAGTAAGAAAATCACAGTGACACTGTTCATTAGCAAAGGTTTTAACATGGCAATGTTGAATATTTGGTGAAAAAATTCCTAAAAATGACTGTTTTACGAGCATGCATTGCACAGTTCCCACGCACGCTCGTAGGTTTGCGAATTTTCAATATTTCCACTCCAGATTTTCAACATTGGCATTTTACCACACCTGCTCATGAGCAGTACAGCTGTCATTTTTCACATCGTGCCTAAAATGTGTTTCCGTCCATGTAGCGCACAATGGCACAGTTGGTGTGCGAACTCAATGTATGGGACACATTAAGAAAATCACAGTGACACTGATCATGAGCAGAGGTCTTAAAATGGCTGTGTTGAAAATTTGGTGAAAAAATTCCTAAAAATGACTGTTTTACGAGTGTGCATTGCGCAGTTCCTACGCACACTTGTAAGTTTGCGAATTTTCAATATTTGCACTCCAGATTTTCAACATTGCCATTTTACCACACCTCCTCATGAGCAGTACAGCTGTCATTTTTCACATCCTGCCCAAAACGTGTTTCCACCCATGTAGCGCACAATGGTGCAGTCGGTGTGCGAACTCAATGTATGGGACACATTAAGAAAATCACAGTGACACTGTTCATGAGCAGAGGTCTTAAAATGGCTGTGTTGAAAATTTGGTGAAAAAATTCCTAAAAATGACTGTTTTATGAGTGTTCATTGCGCAGTTCCTATGCACGTCAGAAGTTTGCATGAATTTTCAATATTTTCACTCCAGATTTTCAACATTGCCATTTTACCACACCTCCTTATGAGCAGTGCAGCTGTCATTTTTCACATCTTGCCCAAAACATGTTTTCACCCATGTAGTGCACAATGGCGCAGTCGGTGTGCAAAATTAATGTATGGGACACAGTAAGAAAATCACAGTGACACTGTTCATTAGCAAAGGTTTTAAAATGCCAATGTTGAAAATTTGGTGAACAAATTCTTAACAATGACTGTTTTATGAGCGTGCGTTACACAGTTCCCACGCACGCTCATAGATTTGCAAATTTTCAATATTTCCACTCCAGATTTTCAACATTGCCATTTTACCACACTTCCTTATGAGCAGTACAGCTGTCATTTTTCACATCCTGCCCAAAACGTGTTTCCGCCTATGTAGCACACAATGGGGGTAACAAAAAGGTCATGCTGACAATTTATTGTGCAAATAGCAGCAATCGCACAGGGCATTATGGTAAAGCACCATACGTGCCAAACACCACTGCAAATAACTGCAAGCGAACGTTCGGCATTGACAAATGCTTGTTTTTTTTAAATCTGTAAGTAAGCTGGCCCTCTATTGGCAGACACCATACAAATAGGTGTCTGCCGATTGGCTGGCTTGCAGTTTCACTTAAAACATGACAGCGCCACAGGACGTCCATCGGAAAGAACAGATGGAATGTGGATACATCTCAGGGCACTACTGGCAACACAGGCTGCAAAAGTAAGTGATGTCTAGGGGCACTAATGGGTAGAATGAGGTTAAGAACAAATAAAACATATTAACACACACCCAATAGGTCCCTGCAAATGCCTGGTTAAAAAGATATGTTTTCAAGAATTTTTAAAATCCTTCCACAGTCAGAATCTCTCATATCTGGTGCGGTAGAGAATTCCACAGGGTAGGTGCCATAAAGGTAAAAGATCTTCCTCCTGATGTTTTTAGGGATACCCTGGTAATCTCAAGCAATCCCTCACCAGAGGATTGGAGTGAGTGGATGGGACAATAAGGATACAGGAGTTCTTTCAGGTAGTGGGGTCCCTGCTCATGTAGGGCTTTAAAGGTCAGCAATGCAACCTTGAAGGTGATCCACCACTGTATTGGCAACCAGTGCAGTTCACACAGCACAGGTGTTATATGTCTGGATCTAGGGGTTCCAGTCAACAACAACCTGGCCATCACATTCTGCACTAGCTGCAAGTAGCAGATATCTACCCCTGGTAGCCCTACGTAGAGGGTGTTGCAGTAATCAAAATGACTGGTGACAAAGGCGTGGACCAAGGTAGGAAGATGTTCAGGTGGGACCAGGTGTTTCACCCGGGTTATGTTCCTTAGATGGTAAAAGGAAGATTTGACCACAGCTGAAACCTGTGCCCTGAGGGTCAGGCCTTCATCAAATACCATACCCAGATTACGCACCTGGCTGGAGGCAATAAGTGGGGTCTCCCCACCTGAAGGTTTCTCCGCCCATGCCCTTGTCATCCTATAACCAGGGTCCACCACCAATACCTCTGTTTTTCCCAAGTTCAACCTAAGCCAACTGGCACTCATCCAGTTCTGTATCTCCAGCAGGCAGTTATTAAACAGTGTGACAGATTCTAACTCCTGTTCAGGTACAAAAGATATGTACAGTTGAGAATCATTAGCATAGCAAAGAAAAATCAACCTGTACCGTCTTATAATGTCCCCTAATTGGATCATATATACCACAAATAACATGGGGGACAACACCAAACCCTATGGAACCCCACAGGGCAGCCAGTGAGGGGCCGAGGAATAGATCCCCGACAACACTGTCTGGAATCTGCCCTTGAGGAAAGATTGAAACCAACTGAGGACCGCCCCATCAGTCCACAGAAGAACCACAGGCACTCGAGCAGTACCACTTGACCTACAGTGTTGAATGCTGCTGAGAGATCAAGGAGAACCAAGATGGAATGGGTTCTCTGATCCCTCACCATCAGAAGGTCATTAAGTACCCGTACCAGGGCTGTCTTAGTGCTATGCTTTTTCCTGAAGCCAGACTGGAGAAGGGCATAGATATTGTGGTTGGTTAAATGATCCTACAGCTGCAAGATGACCACCTTCTCAATAACTTCCCCTATAAAGGGTAAATTTGAGATCAGTCTGTAATTAGCTGGGCAGTCAGGGTCAAGGGAGGGGTTTTTCAGAAGGGGGCATACTACTGCCTACTTTGAGGGATCTGGAAAAATCACTCTTTCCAATTAACCCCTCACTATCCCAGCAAGGACTGGGCCAATAACCACTACACACCCCATTAGTAGGCATATAGGGCCCGGGTCCAAATTACAGAAGGTTGGCCGCAAAGTCTGGATGATCCTCACTATATCCATGACTACCGATTGACTAAAGGCAAACCAGGTCTGTCAGGCATTTGTACCATCCAATTGATTAGTGCAAGGTCCAATGGGAAGGCACTGGTTGATCTCATCCCTGATGGCGAACACCTTATCAGTGAAAAATTGTGCAAACTCCTCACACTGTACTTGTGACAACACTCGACCAGAGTGAAGACAGGCTGGATTGCACAGTCTATCCATGGTCTGGAAGAGCTGGACTGGCCTATTCTTTTCTGTAGCAATTTCCCTGGACAGGAACTCTGCCTTCTTATGGGAAATTACTGATTGGTAGATCTTATAATGATCCATCAATCGAAGTTTATCCACCTTCAGTCGAGTTTTACACCAGTGTCTCTCCAACCTTCGTCCTTGCCTCTTCAACTCACGGATTTCCCCATTAAATCAGGGGACACCTGAGTGAAGAGTAAGAGGGTGAACATGAGTTGGAGCAATGATATCCAAGGCCCCAGTAACAGCCCTCTTATAAGCTAACATAAGGGGCCCTGGATCAGTGCTATCCTTTGGAAATCCCGAGAGGTCCAGCACCGTCATTAGGCCTTCTGAGGTAACTCCTTTCAAAGGACAGAACTGTACCAACTCCTTTGAGGAAGGCCTATTTCGGGGGGGGTCAGCAAAACTGAACCTCAGGACGTGATTGTCAGGCCAACCGACTGGCTCCACCTCCACATTGGAGATCTCCATCACCAGGTGGAACACCATGTCTAGTGAGTGCCCCCTCTCGTGGGTTGCAGTGGTAATAACCTGTGTCAGGCCCAATGAATCCATCAATTGGAGGAGGTTCTGTCCAAATGGTGAGAGCTCATCGTCGACCCAGACATTGAAATCCTCCAGAATCAACCATTTGGGGGACTGCAGTACCATTTTGGTGATGAAGTCCGCAACCTCCTTTAGGAATTCCCTCCCATCACCTGGTGGATGGTAAATGAGAAGGGTCCTGTAGCCTGCATCTGTACCCACTATGCACTCAAAGGAGTTGGTTGCTCCAACTGGCACCTCCCTGAGCCCCAGTTCATGTCTAAAACAGACAGCAACCCCCCCCCCACGGTCCTGTCTCAGGTGGTGAATCACTGAGAACCCAACCAGAACCGCAGACTCCAAAATAGGGGCTGGATTTTCATCCAGCCAGGTCTCGGTGATGCAAGCCAGGTCAGCAGAGGCCATGAGATCTGCAATCACTGTGGTCTTATTTTTAATTGACCTGGCATTGCTTCACACTGCCCGAAAGGGATGGGAATCCAAGGATGGCCCCACTTCCTGCCTGACAAAGTGAGAACCCTTGGGTATGGGCACAAGACAAGGATAACCTCATTCCTGTGTCCATTTCAACCCAGGGTGCTTCCTCACTGTCTCAATCCATCTACCCCTTTTCCATCCCCACCGAGAGTTCCAGGATCCTCCACTTCTTCCACTCCCTTGTAGTTGATGGTAACTCCTTGTAATTGATGGCAACTCCTAAGTCCTTTTCGTTATTGGTTTCTTGTAATATGGCATTATTTAATTTATACTTGTACTTCTGATTGTTGTGTCCCAGGTGCATGACTCTGCATTTTTCTCCATTGAACACCATTTTATTGTCATGAGCCCAGGTTTCTATAAGAAAAGTTCTTTTTCATAATTTTCTGTGGTTACCAGGTTGTTTATTATACATCCTAGTTTGCAATCATCTTTATATTTTGCCATCCAGATCTTAGATGATGGCTGCATTGATGAGATCAAGCTGTTAAATGAAGCTTGGCCCAAGACAGAGGCCTAAGGGACCACACTAGTAACTTCTCCACAGGAAGAAGAATATCCTTTAATTATGGTACATTGATAGCGATTGCATAGCCATGAGGTGACCCAGTTTATAAGACAGGGGTGAAATTTGAGTTGCTTCATGTGATTTATCAGGACACGGTGGGAGACTTTGCCGAAAGCTTTAGCAAAGTCAAGGAAGATGTCCACTTGTAGGTCTGGATCTAGAGATGAACCTACATTTTTGAAGAAACTTAACAGGTTTGTTATACAGGACCTTCCAGGGAAAAATCCTTGTTGTGTTATGTCTTGTATGTTATTAATGCTAAGGTGTTCTTCTATCCTGGGGAGTAAAAGTCTTTCAAAAGTTTTCCCTATAACTGATGTTAGACTTATGGGCCTGTAATTTGATACATTTTCCTTTTGTCCAGATTTATGAATTTTTGTAACAAGGGCATCATTCCAGATGGGGATTGTTTGTCCTTGGTTTCGTGAGAGGTTTAACAGTAAAGTTAATGGGCCTAGTATTTCATCTGTAATTTCTCTGTGAAACCTTGGGTGAATCTTGTCTGGTCCTGCTGAAGAGTAGGTTTTTAGTTTAAGAAGAGCACTTCTTACTTCTTCTGTAGACAAGGGTGTCATGTTTGACTGACTGTAAGTTGGTAGTGCTCCAGTGAGGGTTTCTTTAGGTGTAAAAACAGTAAGGAAGTACTCTGTAGCCATTGCTTTTTCCATACTTATTATCCCCTTGTCTGTTTTTATTGCACCTATTGTTGCTTGGGTTGTTCTGAGTGATCCTATGTAGTTGTACAATTTCTTTTTATTATCTAGTGTGTCTGTGGCTAATTTTTGCTCAGAGCTTGCTTTTGCTTGCCTAATGAGTTGTTTTGTTTTATTTGATTGTTTTTATATATGAGTCCCAGTTGGTTGTTGTATGACTAGCTTTATATTTCCTATATATTTTTTTTTTTTACTTATTGACCTTTTAATTCTTTTGTTCCACCAGGTAGGAGTTCTGTATCCATTATTATACTTCTGGCTAGAGGGAAACCAAGTGTCAAGACAGTGTTTAAGTTTGGACCAAATTAAGTGCCATGTTTGTTGTAAGTTAAGTCCATGGAGTTCTCTTTTCCAGTCCCATGAGGCAAGGTAGTTTTTTTATTAAACTGTAGTTAGCGTTTGAGTAGTCTCTAATCCTAGTGATTCCTTTGACACAGGTGTTCTTTGTGAGTATGTGTGCTTTAACCATATTGTGGTTGCTGTCTCCTAGGGGCTCCAGTATGACAGGTGTAGATATTCTATCATCCATGTTGGTCAATATGATGTCCAGAATTTTATTTTCCCTAGTTCCTTTGGTAATGATTTGTTCAAGGTTTTGATATATTATTGTTTCTATAAAATCTTTTTTGATTTGTCCATTGCCCTGGCATGTCTCCCAGTTTATGTTCAGAAAATTGAAATCACCCATTAGTATGTAGTTCTGAGATGTAGCAAACTGTCCCATTATTATTAGGAGGTCTTTATTTTGTTCAAGGGTTAGGTTGGTGGGGGTCTGTAGGCCAGACCTAGAAGTATAGTCTCAGAGGGTAGTTTAATTTGGGCCCAAAGTATTTCTGCATCGCTATTAATGATCTCTGCTGGTGTAATAGGGTGTGATGAGTATTTTTCAGAGATGCATAGTGCAATACCACCTCCCCGTCGATCTGTCCTATTCTTTGAAAATTTGTTATAACCTGGAATCTCTGTATTCCAGTCGTGGTCTTGATCCCATTTTTCAGTGACTCCTCTGATGGTAATTTGTTCTTTTTCCATAACATATTTCAGTTTGTCCAGTTTATTGATTAAACTATGGGTGTGGAGTAATAATATGTTTATATCAGTATTCTCCCTTTTGTTAGGTAGATGCATTACTCTAGTGTTTTTAGTTCTGGGTGGTTGCCCTTCTTCTTATGTACAATTCCACTCAGTTCCGGGGCTGGGACACAAAATCCAAACTTCAAACAGTACAATACCAGATGCTTAAACTACAGTTATGCAGTTCAGTTATCTATCGATTATATAACCAATAGCTGTGATCCCACGGAGCTTGCCCAATGTTTCACCCAAACTGGACTTCATCAGGGAGAGCATCTTGACTATCATATGTCACTTAATTTGTATTCTTCATCGTCATATTGTTTATAGTGCTCAGTTCTTAATTACATGTCGTCAATTCATTTTTCTAAACACTAAGGAATATTCAAAAGGATGAGCCTTACTGACAAATTGTATCCCTGACAGAGTTCAGTAATAATTGAGCACTATAAAAATCTGATGATGAAGAATATAAATTATGTTACATATGATAGCCAAGATCTTCTCCTTGATGAAGCCCAGTTAGGGCAAAATGTTGGGCACAGTCTGGGAGATCACGGCTATTGAATATATAATCAATAAATAATTGACCTACATAACTGTGGTTTGAGCGGCTGGTTTTGTACTTTATGCTTTCTTGATATTGCCACCAGTAGCGATAGATTCCAGCCACAGAGGGACATTATAAAGGTTGCCTCCAGCTGTGGTAACTTCTCTGTTTGACAACTACCCAAACTGCCCCCCCCCCAGGGAAATATGTGTCCTAGTCCCAGTTATCTGTACATTTTCCTGGTTGGTGAAACATCACTTGCAGAACATTACACTGACAGCTAGAGCAATGGAGATACAGAGTGCGAACAGCACTACAAGCAACTGTGAGTGGGATGAAGATGTTCCTGTCAAGGATGGTTTTACTATGCTGCAGTGACAGCCCCCGCAGTGACACCCCCCCCACAGCACCTTGAGCATGCCGACATCCCCAACACCGATGCATCTCAAAACCGACCAGCGACATGGCAACAGCAATGTGGGGAGGCTGTGCCCCCCACACCCACTTTAGATTATTAACTTTACATCACACAGACAGTGGAGTTAAGTGCCTACCCCCATCGCTGCACAGTCCATTGCTGTGGAATCCCCAATCCCACAATGTCCATCGCTGTCGGGATTTCACTGTGTGAGTTTCACTGTAGGAGTATCACTGTCCTGTTGGCATATGGTCAAGGACTCCTGGGTGTGCACTGGACTTGCTTGCTGGTGCCCCAGTCCTATTCTTAACTGTATAGATGAAGGTTACAACCAGTTCTACAGTCTACTGACTGTGCAACTGCTCAGACTATACAACCGATGCATGGCTGATGTATACAAAATTTAGCATTAATCAAGACAAAATTAACATGAATGACATAAGACACTGACATACCTCGAAGTATGTGATTTGTGTTAAAATATTACTGATTGCTTTATAATAACACTAAATGGGGCTCAGGAGACATCTCTTGGCTAACCAAGCATGTTTGCTTGGACTTCATAGGGTTACAGAATAGGAGTCTTGTGAACATTAAATTTGCTGACATACCTGGAATGAAGTTAGGAACTTCGCACTGCACATATTGGGGCAAAGTTCCTGACTTCGCATTAACTATTTATTGGTAAATGTTCTGTTTTTTTTTAAGTTCTTTCTATTAAAAAAACTCTTGTGCAACATAAAACACCCCCCACTTCACAAGTGCAAAAACATATTTCCCTAACCCCCACCCTCATAGCACCCACGTCCCCCCCCAGTTTTCCAGTAATGTTCAGTAATTTAAAATAAATTATTCCACCTCTATAAGTAAAAAAAAAACCTTTTCCCCTACCCCAATGTGGATTATGAATAATTCTATTGTAATTTCCACACCCAATCCAGCCCCATCCAAATATATAGTATGCACCCTAACCCCCCGAGGCACCTAGTATCCAGTCCTCCCTCTCATCAACCCAAGAAAAGCATACCAGTCAGAGACTTATACCTGCACAAAAGAAAACCATCTCCCACAGTGGTGACTAGTCATTATCGCTGATTTATTTATAACAACTGAATTGTTGATGATTAGCTAGTGTTAAGAGCTGATTGGCTGACCTCACTAACCTCATACACTAATGTATAAATTCCTTCGGTCAAGTGGTACTCCCAATCACCCTAATCCCTGTTGTGAAATGAAATTTCTCTGGTAGTCCAGTGGTACCTCCCTGCCTCCCTGATCCCCACTGTGACTTGAAATTACCCTGGTAGTCCAGTAGTGACTCCTTCCCAGCCTGATCCCAGTTGTGACATGGAATTGCACTGACAGTCCCTTGACAGCTGTCTCCCACACTCATCTTCAGTGTGAAAGAAATAACTCTGATAGGACAGTGGCACCTTCCTCTCACCCTGACCTCCGTTATGAAAAGAAAGCATCCTAGTAGTTCAGTGTTAACCCCTCCTACACCTATCCCTGTTGTAAAATGACATCCTACCCTGCCAGCCCAATACACCTGCTCATCATCCACCACTGTCCAACTTCTCTCCAGCACCTGACTCTCTTGAAAAAGCAGAGAGAGAAAATAAAAAAAATGCACTCAAAGCCAGAAATAGATGCTCCAAAAAGTTTTAATGTGCTGCCAGAGTTATACAGCAGTTGACCCACCTGTAACAAGCCTCAATGTTTCATGCAGGCGCAGTTTGTCCAGTGACAGAGGCTCTTACCTACCAACACCTATTTTAACTATGTGATTTTAAGAAACAGGTGAGACAAACACTAAATGCACTACATAACATTCAACATCAATTTTTTGAGACAGTCCATACTCTTGCTAAAATATTATGCAGATTGGCTGTACAGTGATCTGATATCGGAAAAAAGCTTCAATTGCAGCACAGTTAAACCTGCAAGAAATGAAACAAGACAAAACAAAAAAAAAACAAGCACGTTAGTACACATATAGAACATAGCAATGAAAAGGCGTTACAGCAGTAATAGTCAAATATGCAGTAACCTTTCCATAAATCAGGGGTCACTAAATTTTATCTTTTGCTCAGATATAATCCAACTATGTCTTTAAAAAAAATGGGCACATTTGGAAGGCTGTATTGATTTACAAACAAGGGATTTTCTCATTAAACCTTTTCCAGTTTGTCATACCATTTATATTCTGCCAAAGGTGCATGCAAGTCTGGAGGCATCTCCTGGAAGACCAATTATATTAGGGAATTAGTCTCTTGCTGAGCCTTTATCAATCTGTGTAGCTAATTGCATCAAGCCATTTGTTTCCAGCCTTAGGTCATGCATTTAGTGTTTGTCTTACAGTGCCTGTCTCTTTAAATCACATAGTTTAAGTGGAGGCAGTATGGGGCAGTGGATTAAGGCTCTGAGCTGCAAATCTGGAGACCTGGATTTGAATCCCACAGTCCCCACTTGCATACTGTGTGACCCTGAGCAAGTCACTTATCTTTCTTGTGCTCCCAATTTTCACCTGCAAACAAGATTTTAGCTTAGTGTGTCTCACCTGGTAAAATAATTGGTAATAAAAAAAAAAAAAAATAGGTGTGGGTAGGTGATAGCCTCTGTCTCTTAACAAAGCGTACCTGCATGAAACACTGAGGCTTGTAACAGGTTGGTCAGCTGCTGTGTTACTATGTTGGGACATTAAAACTTTTTGGAGCATCTATTTCTGGCTTTGAGTGTTTTTTTTTGTTTTCTTTCTGACTGAGTCCTAAAAACAATGCACTGTGGTTACTGAACTGCCCTTTCTGTTTCCTGCATCTCCTTAAAAAGCCTGAGGACAAGGCAGGCAGAAAGGTGGATGGTGACCGTCACAGACCCTCCTCTCACCTTCTTGGCTGGCAACCGTCGGAATGACAGGACTCAGTGTTTGTGTGCCAATCTACTACTGAAAAATCAGTCTGGATTCAAAGCGCTCAGTGTTGTCCGTGATGTAGTCCCTCTTCTTTCACCTGCCACAATAAATGTCTGTTATTTGCTCTCCGGCTTGATTTGTTCTTTATGTGCACCACAGTGTTTTGTTTTGTGGTCCCACCAACGCTGCAGATGAAAGTTTACAAATGTAGATTTTTTATGTTTGATAATTTTTGATGAAATTAAAAAAAACTTTCTTGCTGATATTACTTGTGCAATGGTTATATTACTTTTTTTTTAAACTCTATTTTTTATGCCTCTCCTGTTGCCAACATTCTGAGGCATCTCTCAGGTGGCCCACTCAACTTCTGCCTCCACTGCCTGCCTGAACTCCTCAACCAAACTGAGGAATTGGTTGCTGGGTCTCCCTTCCCCCATCCTGCTCGGGGATGAGCAGGAACCTTGGAGAGTCATGTTGGGGGTTGGAGCCGGCACGGGGAGTCTGGGCTTTGGCCACCCGGGTCCACCATCACCTCCTCAGAATCCAGGGTTTTCCTGCTTTCTGGTGCCTCCCCCTCAGCACAGGATGTGCAATGCAGTCCAATGCATGGCGTGCATGCTCCTGCACACTCCCACAGGACAGCCACCTGACGTCATCCACTTCCTGGTCCCCCACTGAAGTGCACCCAGTCTCCACTGGGCATTACTAGCATTGTGGGATGACAACCCCTCCTCCCTCCCAGGAGAGGAGAGCAGTCCATTGGATGCTCAATCCTTTCCTCCTCTGCTGACCTCTGGCTGCCCGAGCTCGTTCCTGAACACAGGTCGCCAGCGTGGCGTGAGATAAGACAGATGCCTCAGCCCTCAATGCCACTGGGCTGGCTAGTTATACTACTTTTATAAACAGGATTTTCTTTTTAAACAACATTAATTATATTTGGCAAACATTTATAATACCCAATGTACTACCATTCATAGTACACAGCTTTTAAGCAAGTTAAAGTAGTGTGTGCCAGAACAATGTGGCATTTCATGGACATCAAATCTAACATAGAATTCTTAATACTTGAAGATAATTAGAGTGTACACAGTCATGTTTCATTTTCTCTAGAGACTTTCATTTACATGTACTTTTGTTTTGACTGGTATTTTATTTCTTTATGGAATTCAGTGGCTGCTGGAATGTTGTTGTGCACATTCTAAATGTTGTGCACATTCTAAATGTTGATGTGTACATTCTAAATCTTATTGTGCACATTCCATCAATAATATTCTTGAACTGCTCCACTGTATGCCGCCTGATTGGGCAAAGCAGAGCAGTTCACAGAAAAAGTAGGAGTAACATGGCAGCATCCTTCCGGAGTGCTTCACCGAGATGGAATGAACATGAACTGCCATATTCGGCTCCATGATTCCAAAACAATTTAAACATTTTCTTCTTCCTTTTTTTAATCAAGTCTGGCCATTACAACTTGGAGGGTCCCACTGAAATGGGACCACACTGACTGACTTCACGGCAGGTGGAGCGGGAGTTGCCAACATCAAGCGCAGAAAACAAAACAAGGTATGAAACCTTGTAAAGACTGAAACATGCCCAAATTTTACTTTTTTGTTTAAATTTGTGGAACCATATACTATAACAAATAGTGTATGGGCACCCATATACAACTCGGCTGTGTTTTAGTCTCGGGCTGAGATGACTTTGGGACCTCACAAGCTTCATTCTCATGGTCCCTATGATGTTATCTCAACCCCTCAATGAAAACACAGCCTTGTTGTGTATGGGTACCCATAAACTATTCCTTATATTCATTCATTTGGTCACCAGGTGGGAACACTGGACCACATGGCCCACTTACAGGCATGACTTGGAATCCAGGTCGGTAAAAAACAGTAAGACTGGTTAGGCCATGGACGTACCATTTTTTTTTTTGTCCCCTAATTCAAAAAAAAGATTGCAAACTGCAGATTGATTTCTAGCTCCCACCCACCCAGCAAGTAGTGAGTTAAAACTTCTGTCACTTTGCCACAGTCTGCTGTACAGAGCCATACGACAGGGTGGCAGCAGAGAGCAGTTCAGCACTTTTACTTTGTTTTATTTGTGGGGTACTGAGTCTCTGTTGATGCAGCAGTCCGCAAACAGGTAAGAAAGGATGTCCTGCTGGGGTTCTTCACAGAGGATGGAGGTTGTTCAGCAGACATCAGATCTGATTGGTAATTTGTGTCTTTGTCTGTGCTCTGACTGCTAGAGCCTGTTTGGTTGTGTGGCAGGTGGCAGACTGATGAGTGTGGACAACCACAGCATGAGTAGAAGCAGCTCTAGGATCGAGTTGTCATTTCCTCATGTTGCACATCGCAGCCATTTTGGGCTGGTTGACTTCTGATTCTGTCAGTTGATAAAAACTGACTGACTCTGACGTGTGTGTGTGGTGTGTGGGTGTGTGTATGTGTGTCTGTGTGATCAAAACTAAAAACCCAGTTCTGCTCAGGCACTTATTACACACCTGACCAGACATATGGGGGGGAGGGGTTGGGATTCTAGGGGCAAGAACAGCAAGGACAGGAGAGGACTTGGAGGAATTTCTTTTCTGAGAAATTAAGGCAGCAGTGGTGGTGGGTGACTGAAACTATCCCAGGAGAGGAGGATTACACAGTTAGCCTCAGTGACAGGTTGGCAACCTCAGGCAAACTCAGCACTGACTAAGTTTTGGAGGGGGCCAGAAGAGCAGCCAGAAAAGGACAGGAGCAAAGGGAGAAAAGAAAACACTAGTGGTGGAGGTGTACTGAAGTGAAAACAAAGTAAGATCTCAGGCCAAGGGAGAGGGGATGATCTTGGCTCAGAGGTGGTGCTGAGAGAGAACAGACTGAAGGAGCAAAGTAGGGGAATTAGGAAACACTAACTAGAATGCAGCAGCTGGAAGGGCACTACTGAATGAACTCCTCCCTACTCTAGAGTCCCTGTATCTAAATTGAAAAAGAAGACTTGTTTGGCTCAGTGCTGGTGCTGGGGAGAGAACAGAAGGAACAAGGTAGGGAATGGAGACACTAGAATGCAGCTGGTCTAGCTAACCTTAGGGCCTGCAGCTGCAAGTGGGGGGGGGGAACAACTGGCTGCCCAACAATGCCATCATCCACCCACCCACCCCATGAGAAGCAGCATTATTACAATGTCCTGTATAAAATATTTTTATATAAAGGCTGGAGGCGGGGCGCTAGGCCCTCAGAAGCTCTAGGGTCTAGCTGCTGTGTGGTGGTTTTGGGGCTTTTATTGAATTATTAAATATACTTTTGTTATTTCTTTCCTACCCCTGACTCCTGGGAAAACATTATTCTTTCCCCTTGAGTCAGGGGTGTGGGACACTCTGGCTGTCAGTCTCCACCCTGAGGAACAAATATATTTTTTCCCAGGAGTCAGGGGTGGGAAAGATACAACAAAAGTGTGTTTTATCTTCACTAAAAGCCCCCAAACTCACCACAGAGCATCTAGACCCTAGCCCCTCCCAGGCCACTAGAAATTATATGATTGCACAAAACATTCTAATAATGATCATCATGGAGTGGGTTGCTGGTTGATGGCATTGTTACACAGCCAGTCCCCCCCCCCAAGTTGCAGCTACAGGCTCTAAGGCCAGCCAGAGTCTCCCACACCTCTAACTCCAGGGGAAAACAAAATTTTCCAAGAGTCAGGAGCAGGAAAGACACAACAAAAATGCATTTTGTCTTCAATAAAAGCCCCCAAACTCACCACAGGGCATTGAGACCTGCGGAGCATCTGGGGGCCTAGCAGCTCCCAGAACCCCAGCCTTAATGTGTGGGATTTCAAGGTTATGGCCTTATCACTTTCAAAATGCTTCCTATGAGCCTGATCTGGATACAGTCCTACCTCGATTATCCAGACTACTTGCTCGGGTGCACTCCCAATCTGGTCCTGAATTTATAAGTAGTGTTGCATCTATTTCAAAGTCAGTTAAGCGAATCACTTAGTGCTTAAGTGCTTAAACATTTATTTATTGCAGTGCTGTCAGAGATGTTAATGTGCAACAAAGCCACACTCAGCTCAGCTAACGAGGTACTGTTAACAGTGAGCACCCTAAATCACGTAAGCATTTAGGAAGGTGTTCAATAAATTCTAGTTCAGACTGTGACATACATTCACTTGTCACAGAACCAAAAAGCAAGGATGCAGAGTCCAACAAGGATGAAGATGAGGATTGTGATGAGGAGGAGGTCGGGAGTAACTGTCAGGCCATGGAATGGTTTGATAAAGCAATCACATGGCTCAAACAACAGCCAGATGCTGGCCCAATTCATCTGCTCACCCTAAATCACCTGCTCACACTGGCATCCTCAAAACAATACAGTGGGGTGAAGCAAATGAATATAAATGATTTTTTTTTAAACCGAGTAAGCAGGATTTGGTAGTGCTATACTGTACATGACTGAGCTCTGTACAGTACAAATTAAATTAATTTATAAGATTGCTTTTAGACATTTTAGCTGTTTAGTCATTGCACAAATAAAGATTGGCTTAATTTAATGAAAGACAGTCAGTGCGGTTTTTTTTTCCATCATTTCTGATTATCTGGATGTTCGATTTTCTGGACTATTTTGTTGTCCCAGAGAGGTCATGATAAACGAGATCAGACTGTACATGTATTACAACAAGTAGAACACATCACAAAGTAAAAGAAATATACAAATTAAAACAATATATAACACAAAATGATTTAAAAACAGCTACAAATGACTGAAGCATGCAGGAATTACTTATATTTTCCTCTTTGGAAGTAAAAGAAGCAATACCGGCACAAAAGAGAAATAAAGCACCAGGGATAGATGGTGTCCCTGCAGAAGTGTACCTCCATAATGTTGAGCATCTGGCAAAGATTTTAAAATTATCATTTACCTCAATTTGTCAATCTTTTGTCCTACCAACAGATTGGAATAAAAGAAGGATTATACCCTTATTTAAGAAAGGCCTAAGGCATGATCCTATGCGTTATAGACCGATAACTCTTCTTCCAATTTCACAAAATATTTTACTTATTTATTATTGCAAAGGCTATTGGTATGGGTAGAAGAAAAAAATGATCTCCAAATATCAAGGCGGTTTTAGGAAAAAGTTTAATACTTCAGATTTAATTTTTACTTTAAATTATTTGTTGGAATTATATGTGACGAGGAAGAAAAGTACGATTTATGTAACTCGGTAAATAGAAACAAACTGTGGGAGATTTTGGCATCTCTTAATATAGACGGACATTTCTTGAGGATGATACAGAGGTTACATTATAACACGACTGCTGTCGTCCATTATTCAAGAGATGGTGCATTATCAAGAGAAATAAGAGTTGGTAAAGGGGTCAAACAGGGTTGCCTGCTGGCTCCTTTACTGTTTAACTTATATATTGAAACAGTAATTAAGGATATAGCGAGAATAGATACAATTGCTCCATCAATAAATAAAGGAAAAAGTTCAAATATTATTGTACGCAGATGATGCTATAGTTGTTTCACAAATGCCTTTGGGCCTAAAATGAGCAATACTAAGTGTGATGAAGTCATTCACCAAATTAAATTTAGAGATGAATGTAGATAAAACATTTGGTAAGAAAAAAATTACTAAAATGTTTTGGGAAATTAATAATAAAAAAAAAGAAGAAGTGAAGCAATTCAGTTATCTGGGAATTATATTTGAACATAATTTGAAGTGGAATACCCATATGACAGAAATAAAAAATAAATCGTATACCTCAATGTCAGCTGTAAATGTCTTTGCAGACAGGTTTGTGAATAACTCTTTTGTGGCCCTTAAAAGGACCTTCGAAGCTAAAACTATCAGTCAGACCCTATATGGGTGTGAAGTATGGGGACTATTATCTGGGGATTCAAAAATAGAAGCCATCCAGAATGTTTTTTTGAGAAATATCTTACAGCTTCCATGGGATTGTCCATCGGCTTTTATGAGATTGGAAACAGGTATGCTCCCTCTGAGTGCAAAAACTAAAATTAGAGCTATTAAGTGTTGGGAAAAAACTGTAAAAATGGCACCAGAGAGACTCCCCAACTTATGTTGGGTTGATTTCTTGGCTAGACTACAAGGGGAAATTAGTATGAGCGGATGGTTTCAAAGATTGAATGTTTGGTTAAATAATTTTGGCTTGGAAGATTTGTGTTCTAATAAGGCCATTTTAGATACAAACCTGTTTGTAAAAGAGGCTATTCAAAGAATTATTGATGTTTCGATTCAAAGTGATCTTGCGAGAGTGCACAAAATAGAAACTCATGGGTTTTATTCTTCCATAAAATCAAATGGAAACATGGAAGCATATTTGGTGTATTGTGAAAATAAGAATCATAGGAATAGTTCATGTAATATGAGGTTGGAAAGCTTGGGCATTATGAATCTACATTATAATAAATAGCAGGGTCAATTTGGTAATAAAAGGAAATGTAAATGTAATAATGATGATGCAGAAAGTTTGTTTCACAAGTTACTGGAATGTGAGGAGTGGGAGGTGGAAAGAGGGAAATGGATTACACCACTGATTATGGGTGATATTTTAAAGTGTAAGGATAACTGATTTGGTTTGGAAAAGACTACTATAATGTTGGAGTAGCAAATTTTGTTAAAAAGATGAAAAAGTGAAGTTTGTATATATTTTCCTTTCTTTTTATTCATGTCATAAGATATCTAGTTTTATTATATGATCACTATTTATTGTATGTATTTTTGTGGATTGATGTGATAAAATGGATTTTATACATCTTTTGTATTAATAAACTTGACTTGACTGAAACATGCACATGACTTTTAAGATGTTTCATAAAAATGATTTGTGTGCAAGATTGTATGATAACTGTATTTTGTTTAGAGTTTCCTTTTCGAGTAACATTTTAACATTGCTTGTACTGTACTCAAAAAGAATGAAATGAAGAGAAATAGCTCACTTAAAGAATATAATTTAAAGATGTTCAGGCACTCACTGTACAGCGGCTGTTGGAATCATTGTTTGGAACTCAATTGCTAAATACTCACTGTGTGACCCTGAGCAACTCACTTTACCGCCCAGTGCTCCTTTCCACTCAGCTTCAGGAATGGGTTCAAGTTAGGGCTGTGCAAAAATAAAATTCCGCCAGTGGCATTTCTGTGAAAGTCAGAATCTTACTTCAGCAAAATTTTGGAATGCACTTTGGCAACTCTCATGGAAATTCTGACTTAGAACAGAGGAATAAATGCATGAACTGCAGATTAATGTGTTAAACTATGGAAAGAATTTCTGCAGACCTGATCACTGTCAGAGATCAGTTCTGCAGAACTTTCCACAGTTTAATACATTCATCCACAGTTCATACATTCATTCTGCACTTCTGTGAGTCACTGAACCGTGGAATTAGTGTGTGAATTGCAGATTAATGTATTATACTGTGGATAGAAATTCCACTGAACTGTGGAATGATTACATGTATTGTGGAATGATGTATTAAACTCCGGAATTAAATTCCTCAGAACTGTCATTCCACAGTTCATACGTATTATTTTGCAATTTAGCCAGAAATGTTCATGGAACAGGGCAAAAATTCACCAAACACATTCAGAAAATTCAGATTTTACCAAAGCCAGAATTTCAGAACATTCCATGGAATTTGCAGACTTTCATGAAATTTCTGTGAATTCGGAAACTACAGATTCTACCAAACTCTAGAAGAAGCAGATGGCAGTTCCGCTGTGCTATCCTGGTTAAATGAATTGTAGAAATGGGTAAAAGCAGGACCTCAATGAAACTGAGATAGTGCATCTGAGTTGGGCTATCCTAGGTAAATAAATAGTAAATATATACATCTATATATATATATATATATATATATACATGTGTGTATGTGCATATACTTAACAGTCATTGCCTCTTTCCGATACTTCGAGAGTGGAGAAGTGTGGTTTAATAGTTAGAGCACTGTTGAGAACTGGGAGATCGCAAATTCAAACCCCGCTGTTGCCACATACTCATTGTGTGACCCTAAGCTACTCACTTCACTTCCAAATTCTCCAGTAACCCGCCCACCTACAGAAATGGGTAGAGGCAGGGCCCCACTAGGGACACGATTGGGATAGTGGAGGGGGAGTTTATGAAGTTGGGGAGGGGACTTAGTCAGGTAGCTCACTCAGTCGCTTTCTCTGAAGTGCTGCCTGTCTACAACAGAGAGGAGGAGGGGGATGTCCACACCAGGAGCTTCAACTCATGGCTGAAGGAATGGTCCAGAGAGGTTGGGTTCAGCAAGATTGCAAACTGGGGTCCCACCTGGGAGGATAAGGGCCTATACAGGGGTAATTACCTGAGTCCATCTGGAAGGAGAACCACATTCTTTAGTGGATGGTTTAAATGTTACTTTGATGAACATTTAAACTAGCCATGGGGGGGGGAAGAAACTGGGGAGGCAGAAACTGCCCACCCCCACAGGCTAAAGTAGAGAGTAAAGAGAACCAGATAGAAATGGAATCCACCAGAGTGCAAAGTAATAAAGGAAGCAGGGTGGTAGAGACAAAGGGGGAAGGAAATAGGAGCATTACAGAGAGGAGGGAAGGAGGAAGGGCAAAAATAAAAAAAGGGTGGAAACAAGCAGAATAGAAACAAACCCTGGAAAGTCATGTGTTTGAATGTTAGAAGTTTAGGATATAAGATTCCGGACTAGAGGTCATCATGGCAGAAGTCTGTCTGGATATTGTGGCCATTGTAAAGCCATGGTGCACTGAAAACTATGACTGGGACATGACCATACCAGGCTACACTCTGTTCAGGAAGGACTGGATAAGGAAAAAAAGAGGGTGTGTGGTGCTTTATATGAGAGAAAGCATAAAGTGACAGAGATATAGGGACTACAGTGAGAGGCAAAGGTCCTGTGGGTCAATCTGGAGCCAGAGATTGAAGCTACTATTCACACTGGAGTGATGTACAGACTTCCAGCACAGGGGGAGGAATTAGATAAGGTACTGGTGGAAGTCATTAGCAAGATAGCAGAAAAGGAGGAGGTGCTGCTGTTGGGGGACTTCAACCTGGGGAATGTAGATTGGAGCCTCCCAGCAGGGGCTTCAACCAGAAGCAGGGACATCTTGGAGTCTCTGCCTGGGGCATTCCTCAGGCAACTAGTCAGTGAACCTACTTGTGATGGGGCAATACTAGACCTGATGCACACTAACAGGGACAGTATTGCAGTTATCAAGGTGGATGGCCACCTGGGGGCCAGTTATCATTGTATAGTTTAATATGTTTAATATAAGGATGGTTGCAGAATTGAACCACACAAGGGTGAGGGTCCTGAATTTCAGGAGGGCAGATTTTGTAAAGATGGGTGAATACCTCAGGGATGACCTGGCGGAAGAGGATAGCCTGAGTGGGGTGGAGGAACAGTGGGTGAAGCCAAAAGGAAGCACTGTAAAGGCAACAAACCTGTGCTTCAAACAAGTGAACAAAAGCAAAAGGAAAAAGAGACTGCTATCATTCTCGAAAGAGGTGGCTGTAAAGGTAAAGGTTAAAATAGTAGCATGCAATAGGTATATGGAGAAGCAGAGTTGACGAGGATAGAGAGGTGTATCAGAGGAAACAGAGGGAAGCAGGGAAAGCAGTAAGGAGCTCAAAGTGCAAACTGAATTAAGAACAGTCCAGGTGGTAATGAAAGGGGACAAGACATTTTGGATCTACGATGCCAGTTCAACAAATGTTTTGCCGACTGACATCACAGCAACAGATTTATGTTGACCGCAAGTTGCAGTCGACACAAATCTGGCAGGAGACCCGATTCCTGTTCTTTCAGGGGAACTCATCCCCTGAACCCCCCATGTGGGGAGCTCTTTCCCCCACACCCCGTGAACTTATGTACTATCAACTCCAAATTGGAGTTGATTTGGAGAGGAGATGCAAGACCGGGGGGACAGGGTGCTGGGGTCTCGGGCAGACTATTCCAGTGAACTGTCGATGTTGTCGACATCCACATATTCACTATAATAGTGTCGCTGTACAGAAGGCAAACCAACATTTTTAGGTATGAAAATTAAAAGAGGAAGGGCAAGGGTTGGAATGTAAGGTTAAAAAGGAAGGGGGAACTGTGCATCAGGTGACCAGAAAAAGCAAACATCCTAAACAAATACTTTTTTACAGTGTTCATAGAGGAGGGAGAAGGGGAGGAGACACAAAAAAGTAAAAGAAGCTTTGGAGGGGAGGCAGGTGAACACTAGTCCTTTTTGGAGGAAGAAGCCCTGAAGGAGCTTGATAATCTGAAGGTGGACAAAACAATGAGACCAGATGGGGTCCAACCAAGTGTATTGAGGGAGTTCAGGGAGATACTGACTGCACCGCTGACAGCCGGGACTGACAGTCATAGTTAACAGCTCACTGGAAACAGGACTGGTTCTGGAGGACTGGAGCAGGGCAGATGTAGTCCCACTTACACAAAAGTGGTAGCAGGGAGGAAACTGGCAATTATAGGCCAGTCAGCCTGACATCAATGGTGGGAAAGTTAATGGAATTACTATTGAAGGAAAGAATTATGGCTTATCTTGAATCCAGTGGGTTACAAGACCTGAAGCAACATGGGTTTATGGGGGCGGGAGGTCATGTCAAATAAATCTAATAGATTTCTTTAACTGGGTGGCAAAGGATTTAGATCCAGGGTGGAGCGGTTGACATGGCCTACCTAGATTTCACTAAGGCTTTCAACCCCATCCACATAGGAGGTAAGCAAGCCAGGTAACTTAGGAGTGGGTCCAAAGGTGGTAAACTGGATAAGAAATTGCTTAGAGGGTAGGCAACAGAGGGTGGTAGTAAATAGAGTTCTCTTCAATGAAGAGTGGGTAACAATGGGATGCCCCAGGGATCAGTGCTGGGACTGGTCCTCTTCGATGTCTTTATAAGTGACATTGCAGAGGAACTGGAAGGAAATGTCTGCTTCTTTGCAGATTACACCAAAATCTGCAATAGTGTGGACACTCGGGGGGGGGGGGTTGAGCAGAATAATGAGAAAACTATTGGAGTGGTAAAGGGATGGCAGCTGGATTTCAATGTGAAAAATGCAGAATAGTGCAGTTAGGATACAGAAACCCAGGGACAAAGTACAAAATGGATGGAATGCCACTGACGACTGCCAAGCAGGAAACAGACCTGAGAGTAATCATATAGAATAACCTAAAAGTGGCCAGGCAGTACAACAAGGCGGTTGGGAGCATTAATGGGATTCGGGGTTGCATATGGAGGGGTACCAATAGCAGAAAAAGGGAAGTTTTGACTCTGTATAGATTACTGGTACGACCCCACCTAGAGTATTGTGTCTACTTCTGGAGACCACATCTCCAGAAGGATGTAGACAGAGTGGAGGTGGTCCAGAGGATGGCAACTAAAATGGTGCAAGGCCTGCATCAAAAGCCCTTATGAGGAGAGACTATAGGACCTCAGTATGTGCATCCTGAAACAGAGAGGGGGGGGGGATATGATAGAGACTTTTAAATGTCTCATAGTGGTGTACAAGGTACAGGAGGGAAGCATTTTTTAGAAACAAAGCTGTTGAAGAACAAGGGGACATGCTATTGTAACACCCCCCCCATGGGTGCTAACCTGCTTGTTGCCCCTCAGGGAGTGCCGACCTCTGCCTCCTGTTTCCCTCGGGCTGCTACCCATCTCCATCTAGAGTCTCCGTTCAGCCCCTGGTGGTATTTTCCATTGGCTAGGGCCAGGAGAGGTAAACTGGTGGGCTTCCTACCAGGTTTTGCATTTCGGTGCGAGTCCAGCGCCTTGTGAATGTGCACTGCATATTCTTTCTTGCAGCTGCGTTTGCGGCCAAATGGGGGAGTTGGAAGGTCCAGGTCCCCTGGTTCAGTTGAACAGGGACCGTCATCCTAAAGGAGACAAGAGGGGCCCTTTATTGTTTTATTTGAGGAGCGCTGACTGAGGGACCGATCCGCCTCATGAATATTAATGAAGCGAGTCATGAATATTAATGAAGAAAGCCTGCCTAATACCTGGGGTTAGTGATATTTGGTGCTAGTGACAGGTAGGGGAATAAACAAATGTTGGTATGGAGGCAGTGAATTCTCAGGGCAAAGGACTGTTACATACCTGTGGGGGCAAATAAATACGTAGCACTTACCATGGATTATGTGTTAAAATTGTACTGCACTATGATTGTATGCTTATTATGTTTTGTACTATTGTGCATTTTTCTGCTCTTGTCTCTGTTAGCAATACGTTTTACGTCAAAGAACATCATGTAGATTTTTCCTTATATGGTTGATTACCTCTGAACTATACCTGTTATTTGTTTTATCTGCCAATTTTGTATTGTTACCTCCTGGGTTGTGTCTGAAAATAGTCATATTTTGTAGCTACGACACCTTACCCGGTAAACAAAAACTAAATAAATAAAGGTAACAGTGTACACTTTGGCTGCAGGAGGACTAGGAATGTGGGAATCTGTATGGAGTGCTGTGGGACCGAATGATAGCAGTCATGTTATTTATTTGGTTTTGGTAACTGGGTGAGGTGCACCAGACATAGTGATGTCTATTTGTAGGCATGACCCGGGAGGTTACAACAGTGCAATAACGTAACAACAGGCAATACAACAGAGGCTTGAAATGTTACTGTGGCAGTTAAGATTCAGTCAGGAAAAAATTAGCAAACAAGGGCATTTAAAAATAACCCAGTGAGTTACACCAGGTACAATAACAGATGAAACACAGTCAGTAGCACAATTAACAGCAAGGGCAAATAAAATCTAGGATTACAGTAAATGCAGAAATTCTGCCATTTGTATGTGTCAACGTGGTTAAGAAACCTTAGTATAGAGCAAGTAGGGCAAAAAGCAGACAGAAGCAAGAGAGCCAAGGATAAGTTAGGGTGACAAAGCTAGGATGAGGGGGAAAATCAGTGAGGTACAGGGGCAGAAATAGAAGACAGAAGGGGAAAAAACAAGATAGAAAGATGAAGGAGGAGGGGTAGTGTAGCCACTAGACTCCATTGACCCCTACTGGATGGCCAATCAACTATGTAGGTGTTCAAAACTGTTTGTGAGGGTTCATGGGAGGAGATGGAAACTAAATTTGGGTGTCAAGAGACCTTACCAATCAATAATGAAAGTGGACTAATGATTGTGATTGATGACATGATTTGACCAATCAGATGGCAGGATTTTTGAGTGAGATCCCAGAGAACTTTGGGTAGTTGGTGCAGTTCTGGGCTGGGCTCTGATCAAGTCAAGAGGGGCTCAGTGCTGTGGAGAGACATATCTAAAGGCCTTTCACAGGACTTGTGGACATTGTCTGTGGATTAAAGATGAAGGATGTTGGCTGTTTAAAGGGACTGTGCATCTTTCCTGAGTGTTCCAGGCATATGGTGGAAATTGTTAGTTTTGAGGAGATTTACATACTGCAGTGATCCTGCACCAGTTGGGACTGAGAGGAAACCCTGAGTGGAGGAAAAGACTTGCTTGAAACAGTGTGTGAGCCAGAGTAAAAGTGGATGCTGTTCTAAACTGGAGAACTTGTGACAGAAACTAGGTGAGCAGGTGTCCTATGCTTCAGAAACCTGTGTGCACTAAAGTCCAGTTGTGGAGTGGAGTGGAATGCTCAATTTGGACTTTGGAATCTGCTGCCAAGTAGCACTGGAAAGTGGGAGAGATTCATAAAACGTCTGATTGCACACCGGTGCCATTTTCCTGTCTGACAGAAAAGTGGAATCAGGGAACTTCCAGCTGCAAATCAGAGCCAGTTAGGGAACCTGCTACCCCCTACCGAGCTGGGTCTGCTGGCTGCAGGAGGCTACTGGTGCGTGCTGGAGTGCTAGGGCACTCTCAACCTGTGACGGAGCCTTGCACTGGAGCCACCCCTAGGTCTGGGCCATTTGTGGTTTGATAGGCCTTGCATTTCAAATTGATGTAAGCCTATTGTTATGAATTTACTGTTGAAATATTTGATGTAATTACCTATCTCTTCTGACCTACTTTGTTTTACTGTTGATATTGTTATCCCCAAAGATATTTATGTCAATTGTCTTGTTTTGTTGTTATATTGTACTGTATCCTCCTGGGTCATGCCTGAAAATAGTCATGGTGATGGCTTGTGCTCCTACCCCGGTAAACAAAAACTAAATAAATAAAAACAAATAAATAGGAACTCTGCAATGGGCCAGAAAAGGCTGAAGGAGAGAAAATGCAAGATCTTCAGTCAAGGTGACAAGCGGCCAGACCTTCAAGCAAGTTGGAGTCTACACATCATATATCACTGCCCATTTGTTTCTGCCCTCTATAAATTGAAACCACAAATTTTGAACTGCTGGAACAACCCCCCCCCGAGACTGCTCATCTCTTCGAACTGTGAGTAACTCAGGGCTTGCCCTAATTAAGGAACTGAGAAAGACTGTTTGCAAATCAAGGTTGAATTTTAATTTTAAAACTCCATCCTTTAAATACTTTTCAAGGGCCCGATGCCAGCCAACCCATGGCACCAACCAGGCCTGCACCTTCACACTGCACCCTTATAGAGTAAACTGGGGTTACACTGGTACCAGTGGGGGTGGACACTGTGGTGTTTTCGCAGATGGGCCCTGTTGTTGCTAACTACCCTAACCTTTATCTTCCTTTCACAGCAATTTCTGCTCCAGGTACCCCCTCCCCTAGCCCTCCCCCAAAACAAAGCTGTGTTTTGTTTGTTGAAATTGCTGAGTGGAGGGTATTTTGTGAATGCTTACTGTCAAGTGTATGTGGTGTATGGTATTGTGGAACAACCTGATATCCAGTGTGTGGAGTTGTTTTAAGGGGAGGTGGGTAGGTACAGCATCCCAGGAGGTTGTACCAAGCAGACACCTGGCACACTGTCAACTTACTCTCGATGGAGGGACCGCACACTTTTACTATTACTTTGGGATAAAAACCCCAATCACCACCATAGCAGGACCCAGGCCCCTTAACCTGTATAGTAACCAACAGGCAGGGGTAGTAACCCACAGGCACATGGTGCCTGGGCTACACTATGAAGGTGGGGGGAGGGAAGATTCGGGAGAGACATGAGGAAATATTTCTTCACAGAAAGAGTTGTGAATTCCTGGAACAGTGTTTCAGTGGAGGTGATGAAGGCGAAAACAGTGGTGGAGTTCAAGAATGCATGGGATAGGCACTAGGGAATCATAGTGTAAAGGAAGGGGGGAGGAGTCATAGATCAAGTACAGTCTGTGGTAATAATGTAGGCAGGGAAAAAATGTTCAGATTGGGTGGGCCAAGCGATCCTTATCTGACATCAAATTCTATGTTTCTGTTTCTATGTTTCTGCTATCCTGGGGCAATACATTGTACAAAAACAAATAAAAACATTTCCAGCTATTTCTTGCCTTTCCTTATCCCCCTTGCACCCCACCCTTCACCCCACAAGCAAAGTGGCTACTTAGAGCACTGATAGTTAGTTAGTTATTTTACATAAAACCTTTTAGGCTGTGCCTATTTTCAAAGGGTATAGGGTCAGAAACGACAGAGGACAACAATCAACAGGTATATGATACATACATATACCCTTACACAAGCAAACTGCTATATTAACAGTATATTAGCATGCAGATGACCTTCTGACTGCAAAAATAAGAGTTCCTTAGTAGTATTTTAGCAGTCAATCAGTTTAGCATTCAGTTTAGTAGTCATTTGGAGCCGATTCTAATGTTAAATACTGCTAACCATGTTTACTGTTATTAACAGTCATAAGCCATCAGAAGCAGTATAAAGATTCCACGGAACAACACAGTACAATACTGGACAGCAACTTAAAATAGTTGTTGAAGATCATGACATTACTGGCACAAAATCTTCAACTGAGCTATAAAACACACACATTTTGGAAAAAACCTTGTTTTCATTAAGCAAACAATTTATTGATATGTTGAAAGAGTTTCACAGAGCTGGAAAATATCTAATATACTCCATGAGCACCTGTGCAGACCACAATTGAAACATCAGTAATAGTTGCTGAAATGCTTGTTTAATTGTTTTTTTTTAATTACATTTTGCTATGCTTAAAAATAATTCAAAACAGTTTAAGAGCATATTTTGTTATCTTTAAATGATTAAATACAAACATTGCAATAAGATTGCACTACATTACAGAGTTAAACAATACAGGCCATCCCACCGGCACAGTAGTAGCAACAGCTTGGAACACTGACGATCTGGGTTCAGCAGTCAAATACGGCCATTGGAAGGCTGGGCTAGTGGGGATATGGAGAAGGATGAGCATCCCAAGGACTGCTCTCCTCTGTGGTGCAAAACATACTGGCATCCAATCCAGTAGTTACCATTGGTAATGGCTAGAGGTGAGTGGGACCAGTCTAAGGCACTGCATTGGCAAGGCAGAAGACAACTGCAAATTGGGAGCTGCAGCATCTCTGATGTGTGCTGACATCATTGCACATCCACTTCCAGTAGTGGCTGGCAACAAGGAAGAAAACCCTCCTTCTTGTGTGCTGTATGAAGCTGAGGAAACAACCATGACCTTCTCCCGAACTGGATCTTGGTCTCTCCCCTCCCCTACCCCCACTAGGAGCTCCACCGTTGAGGGGTACGTCACAGGCTGCCTTGTGCCTCTCCAGTCTCTTCCTGGCTTCAACAATGCTGCAGGAGCAGTGTCACTTAATGGCAACTCCTGCCAGCCTCCACTCCCAGCTAGGAGTATTATAATCAACTGTGAGTACATCTCTTCCATGGTCCCCTCTTTGCTTCAGCCCCTTAGAGCATAACAAACTGTTTGGGAAGGTGGAGGGAGGTGCTTCCACTATTACGTCTTCCACCTTTCGCTGGCTGCTTAGTTTCTCTCTCTCTCTCTCTCCCACCCACATGTGTGGAGTAGACCACAGCCTGCGCTCAATGTGGGCTGGGAGTTACAAGTCCCCACAGGTACTTTCACTGTAGCGCGATCACAATAATAGGTTGACAGCAGCTGCAGCCCCAGCTTGTCCTCCTCCTCCTGCTACTGTAACACCCAAAACAACACAAGGGCTCAGAGAACCCCCACCAGACCCCAGGAAAGGGTAATAGTTTTATTCAAATGGAAATTGGCCACAGTAACAGGGTACTAGTCCACTAGCCCACTAGACCACCAGGGCTAACATTTTACTTAGTGTCCCCCATGGCGTCCTCTGCACAGAAGACCACCAATGCCTTTCTTGTATTTACCCACAGGCCTGCTAGCTCAAGAGGCTCCACTAGCCCACCTGAGCTGCCAACTACAATACTGGTCACTAAGCCACCTATAAGAACACAGGAGATTTTGGCTGAGCTCCTTTCCACACCTCACTTCCTTTCCTCTCTGCTTCTGCTCCATTTCTGTTTTTTTTTTTTCTCTCCAGCTAATCTATTTTGTTTTATAACATGGGTTTGCTGAACAGCATCAATTGATCAGAAAACACCACCTGACCACTGACTAAATGCCTGTACTGGTACAGTTAGGGTGATGTTTTCCAGAGTAGAATCCCTGAGCTCAGTGGAACTCATTATCTGGGCAGTAAATGTGAACTGAATGGCAGTCATTTGCAATCATCGCTAAGCGGTGCAGAGGGGAAAGGTGGACTGATGTAGTATAATGGTTGCAAGGTATTGCTGTGCATCTGTTGGCATGTAAGCCATGGTCAGGGCAGTGTGCCTGAACAGCAGTAGTTCTCCATTTGGGACAGTGCAAAATGGGATAGCAGTGGGAGTGAGCAAGTTGGACTTCCAGAGCTCAGTTGAGGAGTCAAATATGCCCCCTGCTTCCTCTTATTACTATTAGCAAGTGTGCAAGTGCGAACTCTTCATGCACTGGTTGTGTGCCTCCCACGGCATGAACTGCAGCCCTAATGAGCAACACTGTGTGGCCAGCTTCCCCTACATGGGATAGTTATAGCATCTCTGTGTTTGTTTAGTTTATGCTGCAGAGTGCTGCCTCATTTGTTTTTGTGTGCATGTTCGCTTGCTCATTTTCTCTGTATTTGTCTGTGTCTCAGCTGGTCTGTCCAGTAGGGCTGGCTCCTCATTTCTGTGACCAAACAGTCAGTGCCCCTTTCCCAGGCATTTCCCATTCAGTTAGAATGACTCCCCCCACCACCATATATTGAACTGAGAGACTGGAACATTACAATCACCCTACATAAGTCAGTTACAGTGTTCCTGTGTTTGCCCCTCTGTCTCAGTTGGTCTGTCCAGTAGGGCTGGCTCACTGTCCCCCTGACCAAACTCTCAGTGCACCTTCTCATGCATTTCCCGTTCACTTACAAAGAGTGACAGCCCTCCACCCCCACTGCAATACATTGAGCCAAGAGACTGGAACATTATAATCACAAGTCTCCGACCCGACAGCAGCAGCATGAAGCCCACCACATGTATCACATGATGAAGAGAGAGAGAGAGAGAGGGGGCCAGACTGATATCGAGAGGAAACCACATACCTTATTTTTCCCATAGCACACAGAGCCCTGCACAACCTGTCCTTCAGTGGGGGAGAGAGAAAGAGAGAGAGAGAGAGAGATACATGACAGAGAGTGGAAAGAGACTGGCAGTAGGAGCCTGTGTGTAAGAGAGAGAGAGAGAGAGAGAGAGAGAGAGAGAGAACGAGAGTGCCTCAGTTACTGTCAGCACCTCATGCTTCCTTTTCTCACTATCTCTGTGTCTGTGAAATTGCTGTGTGCACTGTGTAACTAAAGGTTTCATCTACACAAGGCAATAGGTGTGCAGAATAAAAGAAATTCAATAAATATGGTTCACAGATCACAAGCTCATCCTGAACTATAAGAAAACCAAGATCATGATATTCACTAGTAATCACAGTAAGCAAAAGAACTTTCCTCTGACCATTAATAACAATGAGGGTCCATCCCCTCGAGTTAGTCCAACAGTTTGAGTATTTTGGCATAACTATTGACTCTGCCTTGTCCTACACCCAGCACATTGATAACACAATGAAGGCAGTGAACAGGTGAATAGGAATGCTGTATCGGCATAAGTGCAACTTGACCCCTGATGCCCTGCACCTTGCCATCTGTAGCTAAAAAATCACACTCGCCAATTATGATATTGTCATTTATGGATCTGACACCAGTACAGCCTCCCAGTGCATCAAAACGGCTTTAAACAAAACTTGCCATCTTCTTACTGGGGCTGATCGACTCACCCACATGTGTGATCTATACACCCAGGTTAACTGGCTACAATTTGACAGCAAACTTAGATACCAAACCTGCCTGATTGTGAAAAAAGCCAGCCTTGGTTTGATGTCTCCAGGTGTCCAAACCCTCCTGACTCCACCGCTAAACCAGTGTGCTGCCAGAAGATCCAGCAGCCAGATGTTCAGAATGCCTTTATGCTGTACCACTCTTGGGCAGTGAGCATTTGCATATAGAGCACGCACTGGATCAACTTGCTGCAATCCAATATATCCAATGCTACCACACTGGGATCCTTCAAACACCTGCTCCGGCAGCGCCTAATCACTGAGGCAACATGCGACTGCTATCACTAGGTCTCCAAACCTACTCCACACCTGACCTGCAATTGTCAGCCATTCTCTACTAGCACTTCCCTCTGCTCTCAGCATTTATTCACACTTCTCACTTCCTTCCCTACCTCCCCCCTTGTTTCTTCCACACCCCATCTCTTTCCCCCTTATGGCCTTCCCTTCCCTTACTTCCCTCCTCCTCTCTGCCCATCCTCTCTGCAGATGGGCTCCAGCACCTTTGCCTGTAGTAGTTTGCAATTTTGTTAACTCAGGCATATGTTGTACAGTGCCTTTGATTTATGTGTGATGTTCTCTGTCTCCCCTAGATACTACCCTCTGTATTCCTTAACTCATGCCCCTTCCAACTACATCCTGTGTTTCCTCTGCACCCGTGTCATTTGTTTATTAATTTTACTTTGAGATGTACAGTAGTTAGGCCTGGTGACACTTACATTGTACCATCCAATTGTAATTGTTCCTAATGATGTTATCTTCTGATGTGGAACCTATGTAAAAAGCTTCTGCTCAAAGGTGTTAATCCAACATTTCAATAAATAAATAAATAAAAATAAATATAGATGGCAACATGCAGTAAATGCACATTCAGTATCAGTTCAGACAACCTCCCGGAGTGCACAGCGATGCCGCAGTGGGCAGCATCACTGAGCACCCACACCAGGAATCTTGAAACAGTGCGAGAGCAGCAGGGAGTGTTTGTAGTAGTTATTTCCATGGTATTCCCCACCACCCACTCCCAAGACACACAGAACATGGTGCGAGCTCACCCAGTGACAGGGTGTGTTGACATATGCACATGTAACCCCTACTAGGCGCTATCCCAAGGGCTACTACCCCTGCCTGTTTGACTACGGACAGGTTGAGGGGCCTAGGTCCTATGGCGGGTGCCTCCATCCAGAGGTCAGGGTTTGTAGTGCTTAGACTAGCTTGGTCACAGCCCTCTGGGACACTGAGACCCCCTTTTATTCCCTCTAGTGGCTCACACAGTACACCAGAGTTACAGCCCCAATACCCCACGTATACACACTGTTCACTCATATAAATGCCACTTACTCTCGAGACTGATTCTGCAGCACGTCTCTGAGGACCCCCTGTAAAGTAAGGTTAAACAGCATACACAGCAAAACACAATACTGTTTCCATAAGTACTAACACTACAGACAGTATATAGTATAACAACAACAAATCTGGTTTATTTAGGGCACAGTAACACGGGAAGGGGAAATCAGGTTAATTAGTGACATTAAATCAAAGTACTGTGCACACATACAGGGTCTGAAAAGTCACACTCTGGGTACCCTGGTTGGGGGGGGGCCTAGCCAGGTCTGTTGCCCAGGGTTGGCCGGCAGGTGCAGATGGATAGGACCCTGTAGAAGAAAATATATGCACAACACTCAATTGTAATCCAGAGCCGGAGCGCTCAGTCCAAAAAAAAAACAGTGAAACAACAAGAATTAGATGATACACTTGTGATTGAAAAACAAGCTGCAGGAAAATGCCCTGATTTGTACTCACAACACCCAAGCTGAGGATCAGATGGAGAATGTCCCTCTGGATTGCCAGAAGAACAGGGCATGAGGACAAGGTCCTTGTGACTGGACTCCACTGCAGTTGATAGCAAACGGATGTAGTCCGAATTAAGCTGGGGGTTTACTTCCAGCTTCGGCACACAATTCACTGTACAGGGGATTTGAAATAGTGATTCCCCACAAACACTATGCACATTTATATGTAAAAGGAAAGTACTATACCAGGCAGGCTGCTCCTCGATCCTGACCGCAATCACTGCAAGATACCCGGGAGAACACACAGCAGCTTCAGTTCCTGACAGACCGAGCGCGATTCAGCAATTTCTCCAGTCTTCTACAGGGTGAGCCTGGTTTCCACACTCGTGGTGCTTCTTTCTCCTCGCAACTTGGATTCAGTTCCAGCTGGCACTCACAAAGGCTGCAGACTGAAACTCAGGGCCTCACACGCGCTTCCCACACAAAACTATACACCGCAGAAGCACACAGCTCCTTCTTTCTTCACTGCCACAACTGATCTGATCTTTCCAGTCACAGAGCAGGGCATTTCCTTTAGCTCCACACTATTTTGTTGGCTGGTTCAGCTGTCACTCACAATAAGACTCCCTCTGTTGGTAGAAAAAGGTGCCAAGGTCAAAACTAAATTTACCAGAGTCACTGCCCATACAATCCCCTTGTGGCTGGCTCAAATCAAGAGTCCAAGTTCTGATTCATCAACAGGCTCCATTTTAGGGCTCCCTTAACCCAGCTGGCCCAGCACAGCAGCTTAGGTCCAGAATGGAGGGGTAACACACACAGAGTCCCAGCTGCAATAAAGGCAGGTTAAACAAACTACAATTTTGCTAATGCTTTAAATGATTACAGTCAAATAGTTTCAGCTTTCAGATGGGCTCCCTTTGAACCTTCAGCGACCGCAAAATGGAGCGATTACTCCGCAGCTTGGGTGGGATTCGAGCATTAAATACACAGTCCCCCCATGCAAACTAATTACATCTGCAAGCAGACAGCTCTTAAAGAGACAATACATGGAGGCTCAAATAGCACTCACTTGCAACCACAGTTAAGCAGCTCAGACGCCAAACACCACCCAGGCTTGGAGCATTCAGGCAAGCTCCTGGAAGACTTTTGGGAACCTCCCATTTGCAGGGGGGTTAGACACATGAAGACTGTCTCTGTAAAGTCATATTCTAAAAGCAGTAGGTATCCAACTGCAGCAACCAGTTATGCAGCCACGGTATGTGTGAGCCACAAGTGCTGTTTGGCATATATCCCCACCCCCCCACTGCAAAGGCTAGCAACATTATTGTACATTGCAAGGTAAACACTCAGGTCTGTGTCACTCACACTCAGTAGCTATTTGTGGCTGGGAATGTGAAGTCAGGGAAGACACAGCTCATGTCAAGAAAAAGAAAGAGGGGCACAGAGAGTGAGCAGGAGACAAAACTGTGCTGCTCTGCAAGTGTACTATGACAGAGCACATCACGGCTGTATCTGTCACAGCTGTGTCAGTAGAGCAGACATCCAGCGTTGTTGTTTTTTGGAGGGACTACTTTGGGTGGCAGGAGGATACATTCCATTTTTGTCTGTTTAGACATGTTTAAAATATGCTTTCTTAGCACATTTTTGCCAAAATGGCAAATGACTTTGCCAAAATGAGTGAGTGCCTAAGGAATGCACTAGCAAATGGGCAGGAAGGAGGGGTGGAAGAACAATGGGGAATAATAAAAACTGCCATCACAGAGGTAACAAGCCTTTTTGTGAAGCAAATAAACAAAACAAAATGATGTAAGAAACCACTATGGTTCTCAAACAATGTGGCAGTGAAGGTTCAAGAGAAAAAGAAAGCATTCAGGAAGTACAAGGAATCACAGAAGGAGCAGGACAGATAATTGTATCAGTTAAAGCAAAAGGAAGCTGGGAAGGCAGTCAGAACAGCAAAGGCCCAAACTGAGGAAAAGATAGCCAACTAAGTTAAGAAGGGGGATAAAACCTTTTATAGGTACATCAGAGAGCGTAGGAAGACCAAGGGAGGGATAGTGAGACTTAATAAAGGGAAGGGGAGGTGGGCAGAGGGTGATGGTGAAAAGGCAGAGATACTAAACAAATGTTTTAGCTCAGTATTTACAAATGAAGAGGGGGAGGTACATAAACCAAACAATAGAAACACTCTGGATACAGAAGTTGATATCAGCCCATTTACAGAAGAAAGAGTTCTCAAAGAACTCTTAAAACTGAAGGTGGACAAAGCAATGGGGCCTGATGGGATTCATCCCAGAATTCTAAAAGAACTAAGGGTAGAACTAGTGACACCACTGACTACCCTCTTTAATAAATTATGGGAGGATGGGGTAGTACCTGAGGACTGAAGGAGGGCAGATGTGATTCCACTTCACAAAAGTGGGAGCAGGGCAGAAGCGGGAAACTACAGACCTGTTAGTTTAACCTCAGTGATAAGGAAAATGATGGAATTAGTTCTGAAGGAAAATATTGTCGAGTACCTAGAGGCCATTGGGGCACAGGACCCAAGGCAGCATGGATGCACAGCAGAAAGGTCATGCCAGATGGATCTAATAGATTTCTTTGACTGGATGACCAAAGTAGTAGATCAAGGAGGGGCTGTGGACATGGCCTACCTAGACTTTAGCAAGGCATTTGACACAGTCTCACACAAAATATTAATATACAAGTTAGCCAGCCTGGGAGTGGGTCCCAAGATGATAGCCTGGGTAAAGAATTTGCTGGAGAACAGGACACAGAGGGTAATAGTAAATGGAGTCCACTGTGAAGAAAGGGGAGTTACTGGTGGGGTACTGCAGGGTTCAGTATTAGGACCGGTCCTCTTCAATGTCTTTATAAGTGACATTGCAGAGGGACTAGAAGGAAAAGTATGTCTCTTTGCAGATGACACAAAGATCTGCAACAGAGTTGATGCACAAGGTGGGGTGGAAAGGATGAGAAGGGACTTGGCAAGGTTAGAGGAATGGTCAAATGTATGGCAGCTTAGATTCAATGCAAAGAAGTGCAAGGTAGTGCACCTGGGAAACAAAAACCCAGGGGAAGAGTACACAATGGGGGGTGAGATACTAACAACAACAAAAATGGAAAGGGACCTGGGGTAGTCATATCAGATGACCAAAGGTGGGCAAGCAATGTGAGAGGGCAATAAGGAGGGCTGGGGGATACTGGGATGCATAGGAGAGACATCACCAGTAGAAAACAAGAAGTTGTTATCCTCTGTACAGACAGCTGGTGAGACCCCATCTGAGTACTATGTGCAGTTCTGGAGACCCAATCTCCACAAAGACATAGAAAGGATGGAAGCTGTCAGAGGAGGGCACTAAAATGGTGCAGGGTCTGCACCGGAAGATATGAAGAGAAACTTAAGGAGCTTAATATGTATAGCTTCGAGGAAAGGAGGAGAGGGAGGGAGACATGATAGAAACTTTCAAGTACCTCAAGGGAATCAACAAAGTCCAAGAGGGTAGCATCTTTCAGAAAAAGAGGTGTGCAAGAACAAGGGGCACAATTTGAAGATGGGGGGGCAGCTCAGAGGTAATGTAAGGAAGTATTTTTTCACAGAGAGGGTTGTGGATGCATGGAATGGCCTTCCGGAGGAGGTTGTGGAGTCAAAAACAGTGATGGAATTCAAGCATGCATGGGACAGTCATAAGGCAATTCTAGGGTGTGGGGGTAGGAAAAAGTAGGCTGCTGGTTAACTAGGATCTGCAGCTTATCCATTAGGTAGGGAAATGGTCAGACTGGGTGGGCCAAGTGGTCCTTATCTGCCATCAAATTCTATGTTTCTATGTTCTATGTTTCTATTTCGTATCTTTCAGTGCACCCATGTTATAAGTGCAATAACCCATTACAGAGCATAGGTTTAAAGGCATTTAATGTACACTAGTATACATCAGAACCTATGATACCTAGTGAAATTGCATATTTGTATCTTGTCACTTCTTTGTGGATGTATTATTACATTACTGTTCTTTTTTGGTTTTTTTTCTGACACCTGGCAATGTATCTTATGATGGAAGCAAATACTAAAACAATAATAAAAAAATAAAGGCATTTAATGCATGCCTGGGGTGCTGTGAGGACACTCAGCCTATGGCCTCATGCCTCACAACACACCCCAGGTGTTCATTAAATGCTTATAAACCCACATCCTGTCATTGGTTATTGCTTACTTATTTTACCATTCTGAATAGACAAAGACTAATCCCCATCAGATAAGTATACTTCTATGTCTAACCTGTCCTTTCCACTATATTTACCCTTTAAGAGCTGTGTTTCCTTTGTGACCCCCCTTTCTTTTATTTTTTTTACAGGTGTGGCAGACAACATCCCTTCAAGACTCCTACATCTGGCTCCCTAGCAGTCAGTTAAGACCCTCTACTTAACCTTTATTGGATGGGTTTACTGCAACAGCGTGCCCATGCCCATTACAATGTAGGTAAGTGAAGTCTACCATAGCTGGGAAAGCCTGGTTGGGGAGTCTCTTTGGTGATTCAGATAGGGAAAATTGGCTCTGGGGAGGTCCCATGGGTGGTCTGTGGGGGGCTGAGCATGGTGGATATTAAATCCTGCTTCTGGGGTTCTAAGAATGGTTTGGTTGGGAGAAGAGGTTGCAGGTGGTAGTCCGAGTGGGAGATGAAGATGCATGAGGGTATATGAGCCCTGTTCAAGGGTCTTAAGGATGGTATGAGTTGGAAAATTGCATGCAAGTGGGTTTTAGACCAAAGTTCCAAGGTCCTAGGGGTGTTCAGGTGGGAGAAGAGGGTGGGGATGAGTGTGGGACCCTTGTATATGAGTCCTATGGCTGGTCTGAGTATAAAATAAGGGAAGAGGTATGTGCTGGACACCTATCCATGGGTCCTTTGTCTGGTCCTGCATGACGCAGAGGGTAGAGATGAGTTTTGGACACCTGTCTGGGAGCTCAAGGGCAGGACAGCATGGAATATGAGTGTGGAGATTGGTGTCAAATATTCATCTAGGGCTTGCAGGGCTATCCTGGTGGGCAGAATGAAGGACATGCCAGTCTGGGATTCCAGAGCTGGTCTGGGTGGGGGGACAGGAGGGATTAAAATGGGAGAGGCCAGTATAGTGGTCTCAGTTTTGGTAGAGATGCAGGGACATACTGGACATAGCCCTCACCAAAGTCAGATACTAAATTTAGTATTAAAACAGTCATTAATTTGTCTTTGAAGACTAATTTTAGTCATTTTTAATCATCTTTAATCATCATTACAAAATACAGCCTCTAAGAATATTAAATTCTAAGAAGTATTCAGCAGACAACTTGTTTAAGTTTAAATTGTTACTAAATGAGGCTTAGAAATAGAACTGCAATGCTCTTCAAAGTATGATTTTTTTAATACTACTGAATCATAAATGAAGATTACAGTCAGCCGAGTAGTTCAAGGATTTGAAGCCAAACAAGGCCTGGTCCACTACTATGCATTTCAGTTCTACTGAGCAAGGAGGCCGATAAAGCAACCAGCAACACTAATGAATTTTAGAGAAGGTAAGCAATCATAAAAGGTCTTTTTTTTACCTAGAAATAATATGATTAAAAACCAAAAAGTTGTCAGTGTCCCTTTAAAAGTCTACTGAACTACATTTTCCAGAAGTCTACTCAGTTAGTGAACTACATTTTCCAGAACCACTTCCTTTTCCTGCCCAGACTGACTGTTAATCTCCATTTTGAAGATATATCAAGCTGGTGTTGCCATCAGGTAAGTGCTTATGTTTAAATAGTAAAGTATATCATTTTAACTCCCTGAAACATTAAATACAGTACGGGAATTATTACTCTGGTTTTATTGTTTTTTAGTGCATTTTTTTATTGTGAATATTTTGTTATGAAGAAATGTTCTCTGCTCGGAACTCATGTGGCTAAAAATCTTTGCAAAGCCTTTAAAACACAGGCTTTTATTTTCAATCAAATCACTCCTTAAAGTGTCTAGTGTGCATTGTGCCTCTAGATTACCTATTATTTATGATATTTTTACTGATTTAGTTACTTTTAAAGCTGTAGTTTCTTTGGAGGTGGGGCAGGGGAGTTGCTGAGCAGTAAGAAGAGTGTATGAATGAGCAAGTTCAGAATGCATTTTCTGTGTACATATCCATTCAGTAGCCTATTTATCTATACTTGAATAAACTACTCTGGGTCTTTGTAAGTGTAGTTTGTGAGAGAATAACTGAGGGCTATTCTGCATTGTGATTGGCTGAGAACAGGTTCCTGCTGTATAATGCCTGATAAGAACAGTTACAGGTGATAAAGGCACTCGGTGCAAGTGCATTATGCCTCATATGCATATCGCACATAGGGTGAGGTTTAAGAGGGATGTGAGGAAGTACTGTTTTACAGAGAATGTGGTGGAGCCATTGAACAGTCTGCCAGCCGATGTGATGAAAACCATTAGTGGTTCAAAGCACGGAGACAGGCAGAAGGGTACAGTGGCTGCTGGGGCACCAAAGCCAGGGTGGAAGATGGGGTGTGTTAAGACTCTGGAGGGGACAGTATGTGCCAGGGCTAATAGGGAACTCAAAAAACTAGATGACCATTGGTCTTTTTCTGCCATCATTGTCTATGTTTGCATGTTTTGGACTTATTTTGTTTTAGTCCTATAGTGCAAAAACAGGCACAATGACTTGAGAATTAATCTGGAACATAACCTAAGCAGAAGGAAATATCATTGCTTCTCTTTAGCAAAAGGTATACACATTTTAAAACCCTGTACTTGCCATGATGACATACAGTACATAAGAATAAATGTACAGATCAACGTAACACTAAAATAATAGGTTAAGATATATTTTTTTACATTTTCTATTTATTATGAACTTTTTATTGGATAGTCTTCTAAATGATAACATATATGCAGATGTAGGGGTCTGGAGACTGAGCATACTTCTCTCAAAGCAGTTTTCGGTTCAGCTGTTGTAAAAAGTAGTATTTTTTTAGTCCGTTACTTCTTGACACTCAGCCATGTCATGTCTTTTAGCAGCTCTAGATCTGATGTTATGGATACCACCCTTGAAGAGAACGTTTGTAACATCCATCAAGCACCCTCAAAAAGGTGTGACATACTGGGATCTAGTTGCAGTGGGATTTGCCAGTCACTCTGGGCACAAGAGGTGGGCACCAATATTTTATGATGTTAATATTGGCAACTTTTTTTGCAGAAGTGCAGACACTTTGAGGTGTGGGTTATTGCCTGCTATGTGCACTTCCAGGTGCTAAAGATACTCGATGAAAACACATTATATCACATGCACATGGGGCAAGCTGTTATCTGGCAGTAATACACTTTCATTTATTATTGCTTACACTCTGCATCATTATATGCTTATTTATATGTTGGGGCATTGGACTATAAGTCACAAGATAGGCTGTGTCACAATGTATACTTTGAGAGACTGTATTGTGTATTTAATTTATATAAAATAAGTGTATATGTTAAAATTTAAATATCTCATTCACAAATTACACAGGGAATTACCATTCACTTAATGGTCACAGCCCCGTCCTTTGCAGTATTTTTAACCTTAAATATATTAGTTTATAACAGTCATTTAACAAGATATTCTTAAGCAGTAAAAGCATACTGCTGCAAAGCAGTCCTTAACCATCACCCAGACTGCTGAGAAAACTGCTATTTTAGCCTTCTAATTTGCATCTCATTTAAATATTATGTGCTATAGGCAGGCTAACTAAAGGCTTCTGACTGTGGAGGCCATCGTGATGGCCATTTATAATACAAATGACTGTTAACATTACAAAACAGTTTGAATGCTAATTTCATGCTAAACTACTGCTAAAGTGTTAATAGACAAACCGCTTAAGGTTAAGCGAATCTCTTCCATTTTAGTAAGGGTATTCTTAGTGCAAAAAGTAAACTAGAGATGTAATACAGATATACACTACAAAACAAAAGAAAACAGTCATCACAATATAAGTCAGTTATACATTACAATTAGTAGGAAACTGTGATCTGACAACTTACAAGGTTTGGCTGAAGACAGTAGGGCAGTTATTAAACAGTGGTTTAACTAATACAAGTGCCCATGCTAAAGTAGTAGATGGGGGAGACAGGCTCACAGATTAGCGATAGTGGTTGCTGGGGTAAGTGAGCAAAGAAAGAAGTTGGGATTTAAACAGATTAATAGAGCCGGATGATTACTGAGAGGGGTTCAGGCCATTACACAGTTTAGAGAATCTTAAGGAGAAACAGGCTTGACCTAAGGATGTTTTCTTATGGGGTAGCACCACAGAGTTTTGTTTGATGCCCCTAGTGGCATATTTTTAGTCAACCGGATGGAGCATGGCCTGCACATTGGGAACAGCAAGCTAAGAAGGGTTTTCTTGCCAGTTACCAAGGTGCAGTAGTATAATCTCGAGCCAAGGTTCAGTCAGTCTCGGTTACTATAGAGTATACAGGAGTGGGGGTCCTGCCCTAAGTCAAGAACAAAGCGGCATGCTCTGTTCAATACACCACTGACTCTGGCTAGCACACTGTCACTAGCAGTACTGTAGACCACCAGACCATAGTCGATTAAGCTGACGATGTATCATCTGGCTAGGAAATTCTTTATCTCCAGTAGGAAGCTATTCCTACAGTGAAGCCCACCAGGATGAAGTGCAGTGTGATAGGTTTACTGCATGACAAAAGGGATTAACTCCCATTGAAATTGCATTGTTTACTGCAGTAACTCTACTGCAGAATTCTGCAACACTGCACTTCATCCTGGTGGGCTTCACTGTATGTCTACAGAGCAGCCTAAGTCTGGAGTTGTCAGTCTTGGTTAAGGTGTCAACATGTGCTGCATAAGATAGCCCAGAGTCAAGGGTGATCCCCTGGTACTTGAAGGTATATACCTGTTCTAGAGGGGTTCCAGAGGAGGAGGAGGTAATATTTAATGATAGGGAAGACGGGGATTTACTGAGGATGCCAAAGAGCATTGACACTAACAGTAACTGGTCTATATTCAGAAAGAGTACCATGGCATTTTACAGACTGAGTTTGACTCACCAGATAGCTGGTAAACCATTGGGTAGAATCAGCAGAGAGGCCCATTTTGATAAGTTTCCAGTAAAGTAAGGCAAGGCTGACAGGGTGAAATGCCTTGGTAAGGTCAATGAATATGGAGTCTGCAATGTCACCTCTGTCCAGTGTGCAGTAAAGCAAATCCGTAAACTCCAGTACAGCTGTCATTGTTATGTGTTTTTTCTGAAGCCACGCCGCTTCTTGGCCAGGAGCACATGCTAGTTCAGGTACTGAATGAGCTGATCGTTTGCCACCCTTTCTAGTGTTTTTGAAAGGGGGGGTAGGATTGAGATAGGGTGGTAATATGTGGGTAGACCACAGTTGCCCCCTTTGAATACAGGGGTTATGTGTGCTACTTTCCAATAACCTTGGTACTTGCCTGTAGTGATGTATAAATTAAAAATTATTTGGATGGGGTGGGTAACCTCCCTTAGTACTAATTTAAGGAGCTTCATATCTATGTTGTCCAGGTCTATCCTTGTTGTAATTTTGGTTTGGGAGAGGTAGGTGTATGTTTCAGCCAGGTTAACCTTTTAAGATAGAATTTGGGTCTGTGGGGGAGCTCGGATACATCATCAGCCCCAGCAGAACAGGCGTTTGGTCTGGAATGTATGCAGATAAGTCACTAAAAGATATGTTAAAGGAGTTTGCAATGTTTGTATCTCCTTTAATTGTAATGCCATCCACTGTGGCAGAATGGGGAAGAGGTTTCCTCGCATTGCCTAGAATATCACTAATTCTCCTCCATAGGTGTTTAGGGTGGGTGAGAAGGCCTATTTTTATGGCAGTTAGCCTTGTTAGTTTTAATTTGGGTTTTGATAGTGTTTCTGAGCTCTTTGTACTTTTGGAGAATAAGTATGATGACCATATTACTTAAACAGGGCACAGGCTCTATCACATCCTCTAGTTAAGAACTTGAGTGTTGGGGTGAACCATGCTTGAGAGCTTCTTTTGCTGACAAGGGTCTTGTAAGGGGCAACAATGTCACAGATCCTATTGAATTGGAGTATGAAATACTCCAGTGCAGTATTTATGTCTCGTATGTGTGATAGGAATTACCAATCAACCTGACACAGGAGGGCACGGAATTGAGGAAGTCTTTGACTGCAGAACAGTCTGACTTTGGTGGTAGAAGGCTAGACAGAGGGTGCTCTTGCAGACCATTTCCACGTGACTGGGAAGTAATTATTTAGGAATTACTGACCCACCTCAATACTCCTACCCCTTTTTAAAGCACTTGAAAAGATAGTTAGTTACCAACTAGTGGATCACTTTCATAAATACCAGCTCCAATGCAAGGAACAATACGGCTTTATGAAACAGCACAGTACCACCACTGCCCTGATCGAGTTTACCAGTTTCATGCCTGGTGCCTTAGACCATGGGCACTTCACTGGGGCTACTTACATTGACCTAACTAAGGCCTTTGATACAGTCAACCATGAGCTGCTTCTCCATCAGCTATCCCTCATTAGTCTCTTGCCTGAATCTGTGAGTTGGTTCTGGAGCTACCTTACAGGTCATTCGCAACAAGTAAAAATTCTAGACGCCCTCTCTGACCTCTATCTTGTCACTGTGGGAGTTCAACAAGGTTCAATCCTGGGCCCCCTACTTTTCACCTTATTTCTGAACAACCTTCCCCAGCCTTGCCAGGGACAAGTCCTCCTGTATGCGGATGATGCGGTGGTGTTCTTCAGCAAACAAATGCAGACCTGCTTCATAGCTGTAGATTCTTGGTTTCTGTGCCATAAACTTCTTCTTAACTACAAGAAGACTAAGACTATGCTTTTTGCCCCATCCCAAAATTGTCACAAAACCTATCAACTCCAAATCCACAACAACCATAATGAAATACTGGAAATGGTCCATTCCTTTAAATACCATGGTGCCACCCTTGACTGCACTCTTTCCTACTCACAACACATTGAGGGGGTTGCCAGGACTGTCAATTGTAGAATCTGCCTGCTGTACAAGCATAGACACTGTCCCACTGATGAAGCTCTCGGACTCGCAGTGTCTGGCTCTGTGACTTCAATCATTGACTATAGGCTGGTGGATTATGGAGCAGCGACTGCTTCAGCCCTTCACAGAATCAGGGTTACTCTCAACAAAACCTGCAGACTGATCTTGCAGGCCCACCGCCTGACTCACATATGTGAGCTTTACTCTCGCTCTGGCTGGTTCTCAACTTAGACAATAGGATTCAATACAAAGTCTGCCTCCTAGCAAAGAAGGCCACCCTAGGCCTCACTACCCCTGGGGTACAAGGCCTCCTACACCCTAACACCAGGACCAGGAACACTAGAAATTTGAAGTGCCAGACACTAAAAGTTCCTTTCTGTTGGACCTCCCTAGATCAATGATCCTTTGCATAGAGGGCCCCAACCTGGCTTAACTCTCTCAACCCTGACCTTCTGTCCTACACAAAAATTGTCCAGTTCAAAACATTACTGAGGGTCCACCTATTGTCCAGTAACTCTAAGTGTGATTGTAGGTACAGCACTTAATCTCTCCTACTTCAGACTTCCACCCCCTCCCCCACCTCCTCCCTTTCTCTGACAAGGCCTTCATAGCTACTTCTCCCCCCCCATTCATCCCTTTCTCCTCGCAACATCTCAAACTCCTTTACCTCCCCCTCCTCCCCTAAATCCCCTCCTTCCATCTCCCTACCTACTTACTTCATCTCCCTTGCTCTTCAAACATTTGACGAAAGATCTGACTATATTGCATAGTTGTACCTCCATTTGACTTTGGTACATTTGTACTGTATTTAGATAAGTCCCTATTGTTATACTCTGCAACTTGCTATAATTAAGGAATTTTGTCTATTGCATAGTTGTTACTTTTTTTGCTTGTGCTCTCCTCTTGACGCGGAACCTTTGTAAATTGTAAACCTGTTGTAAATTTTGTAAATTGACACAGAACCTTTGTAAATGATCTGTTAGCTCAAAGGTGTTAAAACCTAGTATTCAATAAATAGTCAGGCAGAATTTCTGTAGAGATGATTCTGTCAGGGTGACTGGCTAGTATCGAGTCAAGCAGGGTAGCAGTGCTCATTTTGTAGTTGACCCTAGTGGGGAAGGAGATCACTTGAGCTAAGGAAATGTTGGCAAGCTTGTCCTTGAAGGCCTTGCTACCACTGTAGAGCCAATTACAGATGAAGTCCCCAAGTACTATTTGTTCGAGCTGTGGGTTTAACCCAACCACAACACTGACAAGGTTGTCAAAGCCGGAGCTGACATTGTTAGGAGGAATATAGGCCACAACGAAGATAAGATTTTTCTCACCCTTTGTGCCCAATTTTAGATTACTGGCAAGGAGTTCACCATCAGTAGGCTTTCAACTGAGGGGGAGTCTGCCAGATATAAGGTGAGACTTGATATACAGTGGGCATCTTCCGCCTTTCTTAAAACCCCTGTCTCAAGAACTGGGAAAATGCAGGTGCAATCCCTGCTAGCATGAAATATTCGCTGAATAACCCAAAGCAAATCACTTAACTTTCTAGTACTCCCATCCATCCAGCTGCAAAAATGGGTAAAAGCAGGATCCCACTGGAAATGGGATGTTGCATCTTAGCTGCACTATCCTGGGAAAATACATTATAAAAAAGAGTCAAAGCAATATCCAAGTGGAAAGGAAATGTTGCATCATAGTTAAAGCAGTATCCAACTGGAAGAAAGATGCTGCATCTTAGTTTGGAAATTCTTGGAAAATAAATTGTAAAAAATCAAAACTGAAACATGTCTGGCAGCCACTGGGTTCCCTAGGACCCCTCACCCTATTAAACAGTTAGTAAAGTTTTATGGTTGGAGCACTGCTGGGAACCAGAAGATTGCAAGATTAAATCCTGCTACATCAAAAACTGTGTAATCTTTGATTACTGACCACTGGTTTCAAAGTGGAGACTGTGGGGAATGGGAGGAGGGAGTATGCCAGCAGTGGGGGGGTTAAGGGTGGGTGCTAAGCTGGATCAGCCAACTTGAGAGGTGAGTCCAGTGGCCAATGTGACTGCAGATCTCCAATAGGGAGGCTGTTGTTTCTGGGCTCAAATTCCCAAGGTTTGTAGTCTGCTCCCTTTTTCAAGTCTTACCACCGAGTGGGCCAAAGAACAAAGAGCAGGAACAACCAGATAAGTGCTGGAGGAAGGGCTAATGCTAATTAAAAAAAAAAAGAAATCCAAATACTTAAAATGTTATGTTGACAATGAGTGGGGGCCTTGGCTTTTGGGAGGAGAGAGGATGGCAGCAGTGTGAGGGTTGAGGGCAGGGGTTAACCCTGACCAGCTGACATAAGTGGTGAGCCCAGTGGGCTATGTGGCTGCAAACCTGCAATAGGAAGGCTGTAGTCTCTATAAAATACTTAAACATTTTGTTCCCTATGTTGTTCATAGTTTACATGCTGCCACTAGAAAACATCATACGATGGTATGGGCTGAGTTTTCACTGCTATGCAAATGATGTTCAGCTGTAGCTGTCTTTTGCACCTAAGCAGCAGGAGGCTGTGTCAGTGTTTAACAAGTTTCTTTCTGAGATCCAAGACTGGATGAGAGTCATCCGGTTGAGGTTGAATCAGGATAAGACTGAGGTACTAGTGGTGGAATCTGGCCACACAGGGGTGAAGGTGCAATCTTGTCAAGCCTCCGGATTGATGCTTAGAGACTCCCAGCTGCTTACCTTAACTGATGTGAAGAACCTTGGCATTGTTTTGGACTGCAGCTTGACACTTAAATTACAGGTATCAGCTGTGGTCCAGAGTGTTTACTATCGCATGAGAAACATCACCAGGATCACACACCCTTGTAACTTCGCAAATTTGTAATATTTTTACTCCAGATTTTCAACATTGGCATTTTTTCACACCTCCTTATGAACAGTACAGCTGTCATTTTTCACATCCTAGCCAAAATGTGTTTTTGCACTTCCGGCGCACAATAGTGCGGTCGCTGTTGTAAATCAGTGTTTGGGACAGATTAGGAAAATAACAGTGACTATGTTCATGAGCAGAGGTCCTAAAATGCTTATGTTGAAAATTTGCTAACAAACGTCCATAAAATGACTGTGTTACGAACATGTGTTGTGCAGTTTCCACGCACCCTCGTAACTTCTCAAATTTGTAGTATTTTCACTCCAGATGTTCAACACTGGCATTTTTTCAGACCTCCTTATGATCAATACAGCTGTCATTTTTCATATCCTGGCCAAAATGTGTTTTTGCACTTCCAGCACACAATAGCGCAGTCACTGTGGGAAGTCAGTGTTTGGGACAGATTAAAAAAATCACAGTGACACTGTTCATGAGCAGAGGTGCTAAAATGCCTGTGTTAAAAATTTTGTGACAAAAGTCCATAAAATGACTGTGTTACGAGTGTACATTGCACAGTTTCCACACACCATCATAATTTCACACATTTGTAATATTTTCACTCCAAATTTTCAGCATTGGCATTTTTTCACACCTCCTTATGAACAGTACAGCTGTCATTTTTCATATCCTGCCTGAAATATGCTTTTACAGATCTGGCACAGAATAGTATGGTCACTGTGGGATATCAATGTTCAGGACAGATTAAGAAAATCATAGTGACTGTGTTCAAGGCCTTTGACACTGTGCCACACAGAAGACTATTACACAAACTGGGGAATATGGGTGTGGGCAGGACAGTAGTGTGGTAGGTAGGTAACTGGCTGGGTGGCAGGACACAGAGGGTGGTGGTAAATGGCTGTCACTCCACAGAGGGAAGAGTGACCAGTGGGGTACCACAGGGATCAGTGCTGGGACCAGTCCTATTCAACATCTTCATCAGTGACATTACGCAGGAACTAGAAGGCAGAATTTCACTGTTCGCTGATGACACAAAGCTCTGTAACAGAGTAGACACACCAGAGGGTGTAGACAGAATGAGAAGCAACCTGCAGAAACTTGAAGAATGGTCAGGGGTTTGGCAGTTGAAATTCAATGCAAAGAAATGCAAGATAATGCATATGGGGCACAAAAACCCTGGCACAATATATCAGTTGGAGGTGTGGATATAGCATGCACCAAGCAGGAAAGGGATCTTGGGGTTGTCATCTCTGATGACCTCAAGGTAGGGAAACAGTGTGACAAGGCATCAGGTAAAGCAAATAGGATGCTGGGATGTATAGGCAGGGGCATCACCAGCAGGAAAAGGGAGGTCATAATTCCGCTATACAAGACACAGTGAGGCTCCTGCGAGTACAGTGTACAGTTCTGGAGACCATACCTACATAAGGACATAGACAGGGTAGAGAAGGTTCAGAGGAGGGCAACAAAGATGGTGCATGGATTGCATCACAAGTCCTATGAAGACAGGTTGAAGGAACTGAACATGTACTCCTGGAGGAGAGGAGGGAGAAAAGGATATGATAGAGACATACAAGTATCTTACAGGAGGAACAGGGTGCAGGAAAACACTATTTTTAAGCGAAAAAGATGTTCCAGGACTAGAGGGCATGGGATGAAGCTGGAGGAGGGACGATTCAGAGGAAGCGTGAGGAAGAATTTCTTCACAGAACAGGTGGTGGACAAGTGGAACACCCTGCCAGAGGAAGTGGTGGGGGCTGAAACAATCACGGGATTTAAGAATGCATGGGATAGACATAAAGGAATTCTGGAGGTCAGGGGTAAGGGGCAACAGACTTCTAGGAAAACAAACTGAACTTACAAGCTCAAATGGGCAGACTGGGTGGGCCATAGGCCCTTATCTGCCGACACTGTCTATGTATCTATGAGCAGAAGTCACAAAATGCCTATGTTGAAAATTTGGTGAGAGCCAGAGGGCGCTGTGCTGCAGATGGCTACTTGATTCTTCATCTCCCTGGATTCACCAAATATCATCATCCATCCTACAGATTCCAGACTTCCTACCTTCACCAACATCTGAGATCTTACTATATGTACATTGCAGAACAGCTCTGGTACAGTATTTTTATTGCCTCATAATTACTGCACAAGTTATCTACAACTTTTCAATTTCTCTATTAAGGCCTACAATAATGGCGGACCAATCTCCACATAACAGTTCTCTTAATAGAGTGGAGGCAATGTTTCAGCTACTAATAAGTGAAATCAATGTATTAAAAATTGCATCTCAACAAAATATCAATAATATGCAGTCACTTGATCAAAAAATCAGCGCTACTGATGTTAAAGCATCTCAAAATGAAGATTCCATTAACACATTACAGGCTACCATCAGGGAGCAGGACAGAGTTATTAGGAACCTTCAGGACAAAATAGATGATATTGAAAATAGAAACAGACGTAACAACCTTAGATTTCGGATTTCCTGAAGGTGTTGAACTAGGAGATACCAGTGCTCTTCTAACTCATGTACTTCCTTCTTTGCTTAAATTACCAACGGCCAAGACCTAACCATCGAGAGATCTCACCGCACCTTAAATCCGAGGCCTGGACCCGACCAGAAACCCAGGCCCATCATTGCCAGATTTCGAAACCACGCACATACTGAATTGATTTTTCAAAAAGCGAGGCAATTAGGTGCACTTACTTGGCAAGAAAACAGAATCCTAATTTTCAGAAAGAATTATCTAACAAACGAAAAGCTTACAACCCCATTAAAACAATCCTTCATCAGCGTGGAATTAAGTTTGCACTGCGTTACCCTGCAACAATGAGTCTTTTTTTGAATGATTCTACCAGAGATTTTAGTACCCTAGAATCTCTCTCTGAATTTCTGAATTGGACACAGCCCGCACTTACATTGCCTTGCGATGCTAATGCAGCTCTGCTCCTGCTCCAGCACAAGCACTTCGCAATTACAATGTCTTGCCCTTCCTGCTGAAACTGTCCTTCAGGTCCCTGAGAAATCTGCAGCCATCATATCTGCCACTGTAGCTCCTGCCAGAAGCTCCTCAAGCATACAAGAAAAAAAAGCATCTGGTTCTTCTCTAAATAATAATACCTGCTGTTTAAATAATATTTCCACCTCTCCAGCTTCCCATGTGGAACGTCACATCAGTTTTTCTACTCCTTTTACCTTGTCTAACAAATTCTCCCCACTCCAAGAAGATCTGCTCCAAGAAGATCTGCACTCATTTACGGAGGATCTGAGACAGGCTGTATCCGACACATTTACTCAAGACCCGAAGAAACTCTCAGGTAATGACTCTCCCAATTCTTCCTGGGCTGATCTTGTGTCCAGCTCTCCCTTTAAATCATCTGAACCACCCAAAAAGAAAAGGAGAAGAAAATCAAAGTGCAAGACTACCTGAGGCTTTTTCCACTAAAAAAACAAAAACAAAAAAATTTGTAATAAATACTATGGCCCATAATTAGATGTGGTATAGCAGTTTCTCACCAGAATCCCTCCTCTTCCCACCACCTCACTCGATTCCTTCGTAACATTTACCGCAAAGCTCAGTCTCTATCGCACCCAACAGGTTTGGAGCACTTAAATGCAGTAAATCGCTATCACTGCTGAGAAGCCTGTATCTGTCTGTGGGAGGTTAGCCAATTGACACTGGAGGTATTCAATCCATGCGGGAGTTAATATCAATGTATTCAATGGAAAAAAAAATAAGAGAAAGAATAAATATTACAATGTTTGTAAGATCTCTTCTAATTAATCCGTGTGTGGTGCCAGACATTAGTATATATAATTGCTATTTGCATTCTAATTTTTCATAAGCTTTTGCACCACCATGTGGTCAGACGCATACATACATATATAGAGTTCTGTATTTCATATCAGTGTGCCCTTAACCCCTACTATTATAGCATTTTTCCACATAAATCCTATTATTTGGAATGTGGAGGATGATTAGACAAATACTCTAAAATCATTTACTTATTTAATATTTATTTTGCATCACTTCTGGTATGTAGTGCATCAGGTGCATTCCCATTATATCTCACAGATTTTGCACCAAAGTATGCTTCCAATTGTATTTCTATACATTTAGTTTTCCGCCTTTTCACATTATTCTTCATCCCATTTTCTTCCAAATCATTGGAACTTATAAAAATGATTCCACAATACACTGATGCACTATGAACCTATAGTATATACTGCATTCCCTAACCTAGCTTATGTGGATTAATACACATCGAGCATCCTTTTGTCTGGCTCACACTGTTCCAGCATTATCTGCCATCATGTTGGTATACTTTATTTAATATTGGACTTATTGCTAGGTCCAAGCTAATTCATTATGTTTGGAATTTAACACTATTACATAATTGTCCTTTTTTATTTGGTAGAATGATGTTTTGTTTTTTTCCAGGGTAATCCTTTAATTACCTCAGCACAAACCTCAATTACACTTCTTTAATATACTGTTAAATAAAGTTTAGTATCTTAAGATTATAGGGTAAACTGTATCTTGAGATTCACTAATTACTCTACACGCCTAGTAGTGTAGAGTGAGAGTCCTGGTATATTTACTGACTCTTATTGCTCTGCATTTCATAAAAGTTTCAAATTAATATTCTTGTTACTGAGTTTATACTAACGTTTGTTGGTTCTAATGTTTAATTACTTGATATTCCTATCTCTATACTCTCCCTCTGCGAGACAAAATGAATACAAATACTCAATCATCTCAAACCCATACAAGTTAAGGGCCCTGCATACATTTGTTTATTATATATATTTACCTTTTGAATCTGTGACATCCTCCAAATTAATGGTATTGAGTCCCTCATTCTTATTGTAACTAATTACCTTATATCCTAGTACCATGAATGATCTAATCTTACATTCATGGAATGTCAAGGACTCAACTCGCCTTGTTAGCGTAAGCAAGTACTTACCTATCCTAAAAGCATAAAACACATATTGCTTTCTTACAAGAAACTAAACTTTTATCAGAGGATGTCGACAGACTTAAAAGGGACTGGAGTCAGTCAAGTATATGCGTCATCGTCTCCATCCAAAAACATGGGGTTGCTATCTTAATACATAAATCTCTTAATTGGCCCCCATAAAATCATTAGAGACCCAGATGGTAGGTGGATTATAACCCTATTAAACACCACAGCAGGTCCGCTTATGTTTTGAATGTATATGCACCCAACTTTGATTCACCCATTTTCTTCCATAATCTATCTCAACAAATTATGATTAATAATAAAAATAATTCACCTATTCTTATTGGTGGTGACTTTAACTTAGCACTACAAGCATATATAGACAGAAGTAACTCATCACATGATGCCCACCCCCATAGTATTAATGCTCTATCAATGCTTATGAAGGATTTAGGTCTCTCTGACGTTTGGAGACTACATCATCCCAGACAATGAGATAACACCTTTTATTCCTCTTTACATAAATCATATAGTAGGATTGATTATTGGTTCTCTTCTCCCCTCATAACTGAAAAATTATTGATACATCGATTCTCCCTATTGTTATATCTGATCATTGCCCTATCAGTTTGCAATTACTCTGGGGTCCACCTTCTTCTAAATCCCCATCTTGGCGTTTAGACCCACTTTTACTCAGAGACCCTGAATTCACTCCTTGGATTAAAACCCAGATTCAAGATTTTCTTTCTATTAACGATACTCCAGACATGTCTCAAGGTACTATCTGGGAAGCATTAAAAGCCACTATTAGAAGTAAAATTATTAGTTATGCAGCTCATAGAAAGACATTAAGAGAACAACAATTACCTAATTTAGAAAAATCTCTTAAAGAAATAGAAACCCAATACTATATATTAAATAACCCCAATCATAATTCACAGCTTCATCTGAAAATTCTACAATTAAGAATTAAAATTAACGAGTTGATATCCAGGAAAGCTGAACTTGCCCTTTTTAGGATTAAACACGGTTATTGAGAACAAGGGGATAAATGCGGAAAGTTGCTCTCTTACCAGCTAAAAACTCAACAGATGCAGAGACATGTAGCAGGTCTAAAAGATCCATCAGGTCAGACTCACACAGACAACCTTTCAATCAATCGTATTATGCAATCCTTTTACCATCAACTATACTCACAACCTAATACTACAAATCCCAACCTAATACAACATTTTCTGGAAAAATTGAATCTACCCCACCTATCCCCTCAGGACAAAGCTATGTTGATAAACCAATCACTTTACAGGAAATCAAACTGCTTTATCATCATTAAAAATGGTAAAGCACCTGGCAGTGATGGGTTCCTATTGATTTTATAAAACCCTATCTGACACTCTTTGTCCTGTATTAGTCAATGTATTCCAAGAAGCAACCTTAATAAAGAAACTCCCATGCACAATGACCGAAGCCATTATAACAGTCTTACCAAAAAAAGATAAAGACCCTTTTCTTCCTTCAAACTATAGACCGATCTCACGTCTTAATACTGATGGAAAAATCTTTGCCAAATTATTAACTCTCTGCTTAGAATCTTTAATGACTAAACTCATCCACACTTCTCAATCAGGATTTATCAAAAATAGAAACAGTTCAGATCATCTTCGCTCATTACTCAATTTAATTCACAAAGCAAAAACTCTTTAAACCCCTGCAGCTGCAATAGCCATTGACTTTGAGAAAGCATTTGACTCTCTCAATTGGGAATATCTATATCAGGTGCTATCTCATTTAGCTTTACAAATAATTTTTGTGCTTGGATTCAATTATTGTATACTCCCTTCAGCTCGAAGTTCACAAACTCTATTTTTCCCCCTCCTTTTACTTAGCAAGAGGCACCAGACAAGGATGCCCCTTATCGCCTTCATTGTTTATACTTGCCATGGAACCTCTTTCTGCATCCCTACATCAATCTGGTACAATTAAAGGCATTAGTATTGGTAACTCTCACTATACTTCACTCTCATATGCAGATGATCTCCTTATTTTACTTGAAAACCTCGAAAGTTCTGGACAACCTTTAGTTAAACTACTGAATGACTTCACCTCCCACTCCGGACTAGCTCTAAACCTTAACAAATCCGAAACACTACCACTGAATACCCTTTGTAGTCCCCGCATGAACAACTCATTAGGCTTTCGTTGGGCCCCCCAAGGTATATCTTATCTTGGCATTGGATCACTCGACATTGAATAAATTATGGGATGCTAATCTTTCCCTCTGTTAACCAGTATCCAAACAACACTTGATAGATGGAAGCTACTTAAACTTTCTTTTAATGGTAAAATTTCCACCATTAAAATGTCTATAACTCCTAAAATATTATACCTGTTTTCCAATATCCCTTTGATACTTCCCTCTAGTTTTCATACCAAAATAGACAAAATTATTGGCAGCTTCATTTGGGAAGGCAAAATACCTAGATTTAGTCGTAATAAACTTAGATCCCATTGGTCAAAATGTGGCTTTGGCCTTCCTTGGTTCCAAGCCTACTTATGGGCTTTCCGTACATCTCAAACAATTAAATGGTTTAACAAACCCAACATCCTGTCTCCTTTATGGGTCAATATGGAAACATCCTTATGTCCTGGTAATGTGGCAACTTCTTTCCTTTATAACACCCTTACCTCTTCTTTAAAGTCTCACCCTACCATAGCTGCTTCTATATTCTATTGGAAAATCATGCACAAACATATTAAATCTAACCTCAAACTCTTAGATTACACCCCCATCGGGGGTAACCATCATATATCTCTTGATAATCACCCATTTTTTGTCGTACCTGGAAAAATAAGGGTATTCTCTGTTTGCAGGATATACTTGAACCCAAGTCATTAAAGTTAAAATCTTACACCGACCTACGAGGCATATGGAATCTTCCCCATCAGGATTTTTGGAAATATCTACAGCTACGTACCTCATGCAACTCTTACCTCACACCCTTCTCTATCAATTCTCTGTATGATAAGCACATCTCTAAATGGAAAAAACAACATCCAATTTAAATAGCACTGTTTACAAAGATATTTGTGATATCCTTCCTGACTAATCTGTCAATGCTAAAAACAAATGGAGTACTTTACTACAATATAATATCACCAATGCACAATGGTCCAGATGTTGGCTCTCCTGTCACAAATCTTTTAATGATAAACGCAGTTCCTCATTCAAACCAAGATCCTTCATTTGTGGTACAGAACTCCTGTTGCATTACAAAAAATGGGTTTATTGAACAATAACAATTGCTGGCACTGCAATTCCCCTAATTGGGATTTATTGCATATATTATGGCACTGTCCCCTCATACAAAAGATTTGGCACTGTACTCACAGATTTGCAATGAAAGTGGTAGGTCAACCTTTTATACTGGACCCTAAACATTGCATTCTTGGTATTTTTAATCACTGTTCTTATAACATTTCATATTTGCAGAGAAGATGGTTAAATATACTCTTACTTCAAGTTAAACACACAATCCTCATGCATTGGAGATCCAACATAATCCCTACCCTTCCCGGTATCATTAACCAACTATTGAAATATGCCTCTCTGGACCGTATGACATATATCTTGTCTGACCGACTCATGTTATATAACAATTGTTGGCAGGGCGTTTTTAATTTTTTGGAATCAACTAAATCTTCCAACACCAATGTATGGACTTAATATATATTGATTTTCCCCTTTTACTGATACATCATTGTACTCTCGCTTTTTCCCCCATTTTTATAGTTTCCCTCTTTCTCTTCGTAACTTTCTTATATATCTTTTCTTTCCTATACTATGTTCTCAATCGTTCTTTATTACTCCACAATCCTTTTACGAATGGACTTTTTTCCCTTTTGCAGCATCATATATAATTATGTAACATTTTAATATAAACCATAACTAATCATACTCTCCGCTTCAAGTTCACTACAAATGTCAAGTATATGCTAATTACATGACCTGTATTGTATACTACTGTATATTTTAAATCAAAAGCTCCTTGTATTATTGTAGCAATGTTCTTATTATATGCTGCCTCAATTTCTTTAAAAAAAAAAATCCTCACATTGTACTGTACTATAAGAGGTTTGTCTGTATATCTTATGAAAAGTTAATAAAAAAGTTTAACTGTAAAAAAAAAAAGAACATTTGGTGAAATAATTCCACTAAATTACTGTGTTGTGTGCATGCATTGTGCAGTTTCCATGTATGCTCGGAAATGCAAGCATTTTTAGTATTTTCACTACAGATTTTCAACATTGCCATCTCTTCACATCTCTCTATGAATGGTACAGCTGTCATTCTTCACATCCTGCCCGATCTGTGTTCTCATACATCTGGCACAGAATGGCATGGTCTCTGTGGGAACTAAAAGTTCAGGACACATTAACAAAATCACACTGCCATTGTTCATGAGAAGAGGTCCCAAATGGTTTCATGAGGTGGGGTGACAAAAAGGCCATGTTGAAAATTTGTAGTGCAAATACCAACAAATGCCCGGGGCATTAGGGTTTCTAACCATATCATCCCACCCTGTACAGACTGACAGGCATCAGGGGTGTGCCTTTGTATTGCCGACTGTAATGCTCATGCCATCCCACCCCAACCCCCAACCAGTGACAGGCATCGAGGTGTGCCTTGGACTCTTCTGCCCCAGAGTTCACCCCATTCTCCTATACTGCACCCATTTCAGCATATGTCCTTATGGAATGGGGTGACTGTAAAGCCAAATACCCCAAGACACACCTCAACATGTGTCAGTGTCTGCAAGATAGGGTGAGGTGACATGGCATGAACGTTATGGGCAATGACCCAAATGCATACCCCAACACCTGTCCATCTCTGCAGGGTGGAGGTGGGGTTGTTGTGAAGTTTAGTACTTCACTGCCATTCCTATTCTGCATCTATCTAACACCTGCATTTCCAATGCTAATACCAGCAAGCAAACATTCAGCATTGACAAATGCTTGTTCAGGACTGGAACAATAGGTGTTGTCCACTTACTATGCATGACTGGCATTAGGATTCCCACCTTCACTAGACACTCCAAGTCATCTTCTACCTTTGGCCTAAGGGTGTATGGCATTTTTCTGGCCTTCAAACACTTTGTGTTACTGTCAGGCTTAATGGTCAGTTTAATAGTAATGCCTTTTATGCTCCCCAACTTCTCATTAAAAAAGGAAGCATGTTTCTTCAATATGGCAGCCAGAACCACCTCACTGTTACATAAGAACATACAAACATTTGAAGAAGCCAGCAGGAGAAGGCCTTTTGGTCTATCAAGTCTGCTTATATCACAGGGTCCACAGCTTAAACTAATGTCCCTGCCCTATCTCCCCACTCCTCCCATCCTCCCTACCCATGATCCTTATTTTTCCCCTGTGCCTATCCCAGCCTCTCTTAAAGCTGCTCACTGTCTTCAATGAGATGACCTCTTCCAAGTGTCCACCACCCTCTCTGTGAGGAAGTGATTCCTGACATCTCTCCCTCCTAAATCTCCCACCCTCCAGCTTAAGACTGTGCCCCCTAGTGTTATGGTTGCCATTCAGCTTAAAGAGACTCTCCTTATCAACCTTATTTATCCATTTCAGGTACTTGAAGGTCCCAATCATGTCCCCTCTCTCTCTCCTGTCTTCCATGGAGTACATGTTCAGTACTCTCATTCTCTCCTCTCCTCGTATGCCTTATCCTGCTGACCCACTGTCATCTTTGTAGCCCTCCTCTGGACCTTCTCCAGCAGGTTAATGTCCTTTTTGAGGTGTGGGCACCAGTACTGAACTCCCTACTCTAGATGCTGCCTTACCAGTGACCTGTATAAGGGCAATATATCCTCCTCTCTCCTACTACTGATCCCCCTAGATATACAGCTGCTGCTTTCTTGCACTGTGTGGAGTGCTTCAGGTCACTAGTGATCATCACTCCCAGGTCCTTCTCCTCCTCTGATGCAGATACTCAGACTCCACCTAGGTAGTACTCTGTCCTGGGATTCTTGGCTCAAATATACATAACTTTGCATTTCTTGGCTCATCATACATATCTCAGGCCAGTTCAGTTGGATTTTCATAAGCAAAGCTGGGTAGTCATTCTTTACAACAAACAATGGCAGTTTAACAGATTGTCCATGAAGTTCCACACAGACATCAATGGTGCCCATCATCCATACAGGTTCCCCTGTGTAGGTCTTCTGAACGACCTTCATTGGCAGCAGTGGCAGACGTTGCAGTTTTTCTCAATATATGGCATCAGACACCAGTGATACAGCAGCTCCTGTATTAACCTTTATCCTCAGTGGCTTCCTTTTCAGCAACGGGGTTACCCAGTAGCCTTGTGGAGCACCCGTCATAGCCAAAATATATGTCGGTCCCTCCTCTTTGGACTGACTTTCACTCTTCGTATCCTGACCCTGTTGTACAGAATGCAGACTGGATTTCTTTTTCTGCCACTTGGATGGTTCCTTTCAATGAGATTTATCTTTCCGAGCTGGCTTATCTTTTTCATATACTGCATCTTTCATATTTTTTCAAGCAAGTGAAATGTGTCCTCTTTTATTACAATGCCAGCATATCCAGTCTCTGCTCCAACATTCATTTTCAAAATTACCAGTCTTTCCATAATGGTAACAAGTTTTGTTGCCTGTCATGTTATATATATTTTTGGCATTCACTTTATGTACAGTACTTTAGTAGATACACTCAGCTCCTGAGCTTCCTTTGTAGCTAGTTCCATAGAAACTGCAATTTCTAAATCCTTTTGTAGTGTAAGGTTAGCCTCTGTTAGCAAACATTTTTGAATTGCTTCACTGCACAACCCATACACCAGCCTGTCTCACAGAGTATCATTTGGCACATTGCCAAAATCACAATGCTCAGCCAGCCTTTTTAATATTGCCACAAATTGGGAGACTGTTTCTCCTTCTTCTTGGTTCTGTTCATGAAAGAAAAACCTCTCCGCAATCACTTATGGCTTTGGAGAGAAGTGTTCTTGTAATACTTGCACTATCTCTGCAAAAGATTTCATGCAAGATTTATCAGGCTGCACCAGGCTGCACAATAAAGTGAAGGTTTTTCCACCCATCACACTCAGAAAAATGGCTACCTTCTTATCCTCTGTAGTATCATTTGCAGTCACAAAATATTCAAACTGCACTGTATAGGAGTTCCACTGCTCTACAGTTTCATCAAAAGGTCCCATAGGTCCTATTATCATAACCATTTTACACTTTAAATTCGATTACCCAATACTTCCACTGATAACTCTTTTTTAGAAGTTTGGTTGGCACACAGGGTTACTATGCTTTCCACCTTCCAAATTCATACACACACAAACTGAGACCTACAGGACAGATTGCTTTCATTTTCTATTTTTGCATAAAACAGTCCCAAACAAATACATGTAGTAAACATTGCGCTTACTTTAATATCTTTGAAGCAATGGGTGCAGCGGAGGTTTACCATCCATGTCGCCAGTTTTGTTATGTATGCAGCAGCGAAAAGCACTTTTTATTTGGTTCACACAAAGCAGCTCAGGCAAGCAACTGTTTATAGAACATATCACATGGCACACTAATACAATAACACACTGAGCCACTAGAGGGCACCCCAACACCATACATAACACAGACCACATCAATATTAGCATCTTAGGATCAGTTCAAGTGGGGCTGAAAATATAGAAGATAATAATGGTCATTATAAAATACAACAGTACATTACTTCACATAAAGGGAACATAGTCATTGATTTCAATTAATCATTTAATCCTTCTTGTGCTAAAGTCTTAAATTTATGGATCCAGCTGGATTATTTTTGAAGCAGCAGTTTTGTCCTGTCTCCTCCCTTGGGATTTACTAGAACATGTTCCAGTGCTGAAAACTGAAATAATTTAGGATTACACTTGGTGGCTGGTGGTGAAGTCATTAGGGCATTTTCTTTCTTGGAACTTCTGACTACCCTTGCAATGTTCCTGAAGTCACACTTTTAATTCCCTAGTGGTTTTATCAACATACATGGGCACCACACCGCATATATCATACATTTTGTATTACAACTGATATATTGCCCCACAAGAGCAGGTTCTCAAGGTTCAGGTGTGGTACATCACTGCCAGTGACGGCATATTTTCAGATGTCACAATTGCAGCATTTGTACATACAGTACCACTGGGGGCTACACCTAGCCAGGTAGCTGGTGGAGTCTTGGATTTGTAGTTGCTTTGAACTAAATTATCTCCCAGGTTCATCTCCCTAGAAAAAGAGATCCTCAGTCGGCATCCCAGAATTGTTATAGTTTCTGGGTTTGACCTTATGATCTCCCAATTCTTGAATACTATCTGGCATATGGCCAGTGCCCAGTGGCTTGTATCTGATCTCAAGAGAGAGTGGTTGTTCCCTTTCTCTATAAGTAGGTGGTTGTGTCAAAAGGGAATTGCTGTCTGTAGTTCTAGCTCATTTGTAAGCTCTGTGAACAGACTTGGCAGAGTATCCACCTCTCAGAACCTATGTTTTGAGTTCCTGCACCTGGATCTTAAATGTTTTGAGAACAGAACAATTTCTGTGAATGCACACAATATTATCACAATACAAACAGGACCCAGTAAATTAATTTATGTGGGCTTACAAAAAAATTAGATATGCCTATATTATGCTGACTAGGCCTATGGGCTGTGTGGGAGGGCTCAAGGCACCTGACTTCTACTTTTACTTGGGATGCAGAGCACAACAGTTCTTGAGGCAGGTATCTAAATAATTTGGTATCTCCAGCAGAATTAACACAGCAGTAGATGTTCTCCTGTTCTCAAGGGTAGAAAAATCTGCAAACAATATAAGCCTGACTGACTCATTACACAAATATCTCAGTTGTCCTCCCAACTTAATAAGATTGTACAAACATCCATTCTTAAATCTTTGTGGTACACCTTAAATTTAAAATTGAATGGTCACATAATTATAAACAAAATAATTGGTTGTTATCAGGTTTGTAGAGAATTAAGAATGTATGAAAAGACAATATATTTAAAACTGTGCAAGAACTGAAAGATCAAATCAGCATTCCTGTAAGAGATAACTTTATCTTTGAGACTCTTAAAAAGGCAACATCTGCTATTTATACTACTGTTTGTTGACACCTATAATGATCTTGAAGTCATAATTGCTGGAGATTTTAACATAAGATTTGGTTGTAAACGTCTAGGAAGTGAATCTACTTCATGGTTCTTACAAGATATATATGGAATTGATGACAGGACATCAACTGATAAAAAGTTCTTGGACTATGATGGATATTTTGATCTTTTACTTAACTCATTGAACCTCTTAATTCTTAAAGGAAGATTACCCTTGGATTTCGAGGGTGCTCCCACACTGTATAACTCATAATGATCAATCTATAATTGATTACATACTGCTAAGAAAATAGTCAAGCACTCACCACCAATTTTAACAAAGGACGCTGCCCTCTGGGAATATATTTAAGTGCCCTAATTTATTTAGAGTGCCACACAATACCTTGACATGTTTCGGATATCAATCCTTTATTTTGATAAAGGATTGATATCCGATATGCTCCAAGGTATTGTGTGGAACTCTAAATAAATTAGGGCACTTAAATACAATCCCAGAGGGCAGTGTCCTTTGTTAAAATTGGTGGTGAGTGCTTGACTTTTTTCTTAGTGATATGGCTTTTGTGTCTAGAGCACCCCCAACTGAGTGCGTTTACTCTGTTTTTGGTATTTTGATTACATACTGGTTTCCCCATTTTATTACAGTAAGTGCCTGGACTTACATATAAGTAACATGGTGGAAAGTGATCACTTTCCACTCATTATGTCTAGAAAAATTAAATTTTTAATAACTATACCATAACAAGAACATTTTGAAATCTATAACAATATAAAACTTGTAAAATGGAATCAGATACCTCAAACTACTTTATATCAAATTATTAAAATGTTTTCTTGTAATATGAATAATCTGTCTATTAGTGATTTAGAACCATCTGTTATTTACATGGACTTGTTAAAACAATTTGATAACATTATCACAATTTAGTAAAACAAGACCTTTAATTAAGCAAAAATATGACTCATGGTTTCATAAAAATTGTTGAGTACAGAAAAATAAATTAACTAAATGGGTGAGATATGTTAAAAAAATTTCCCTCAAGAAAAAAGTATAGGACACTAAACTATCAAAGAAAACAATATAGAGAGCATATATTAAAGGAAAAATCTATATATCAACAGAAACTATGGGACCAAATGTTATAGGCTATTGAGACCAAGGATGACAAAACATTTTGGCAACTTGTAGCTAAAGGTACCAAGAATTATGCAAACCAATACGATGCAAATATAACTTCCTCTCAATGGGTTAAACATTATACTAACATTTTTTTCTAACCAAATATAATACACTATACCTCTTCTATAATAATTCAGAAGGAATTTGGTTTACAGTAAAGGAACTATGAATGGTTATTAACAGTAGTAAATTTAATAAATCACCTGGACCAGACCAAATCCTGACAGATTTCTATAAAATTGACATTGACTGGATGGCCTCCTTCTTTGTGGATCTTTCTAACAAATTTCTAATGTATGATTCAATGCCAGGTTCATGGAAAGGAAGTCATATTACCCCTATTCATAAAAAAGGGGATACAAACTCTCAGGCTTATTACAGACCAATTAGCCTTATTGATAATTTGGCAAAAACACATTCAAAAGTTCTGCTTCACTTGCAGGATTGGGTTACTAACAATAACAAAATATCCCCTCTGCAAGTGGGGTTTCAAAAGCAAAATGGAACAGTACAGCATATCTTCTTATTTCTACATATAATTGAAAAGTATTGTGGCATTAGGAAGCAACCTTTGTTTTTGGCATTCATTGATTTCTCATCCACATTTAATTCTCTATCAAGAGAAATTTTGTGGAAAACTTTAGAAAAAATGGGAATAGACCCAAATTTTCTGAATTTGATTATGAGAACATATACAGACACCTGGATTAAGGTTAAATATAATACTGGTGGGGAACATACATAAAAAATTATTACAAACTCCGGTGTAAGACAAGGATGTGTTCTTGCCCCCACACTTTTTAATTTATATATCAATTAATTATGGTAGAACTAAGTGATTTGTCTCATCATATGCCTAAAATACTTAATCAAACAGTTTCAGTACTTGCATATGTGGACAATTTGGTCCTTATATATACTTCTAAGCTTGGATTACAGAGAAGTCTCAGTAAGCTTAAGAAGCTCTGTAGACTGAAGTATTTGACCCCAAATATCCAAAAAAACAAAGGTTATGGTACTTGGAATAAAAAGAAAATATTGTAACTTACATCTTAATTCACAGTTCTTAGAATATGTACATATATATATATATATATATATATATATATATATATGCGTGTGTGTGTGTGTGTGTGTGTGTGTCATAATAACATCCTCATTATCATAGAATAAACAGGTTGATTATGTAGCTGCTAAAATGGAACAATCATCTGGTGCTCTTCACTGATTCAATAGATTATACAGGAGAAAAAAAACATTGAATCCATGATCAAAGCTATAAATTCTAAACTGTTTGGTCAGGGGTTATATGCTGCAGAAATCTTGGGGGATACTCAGACTTGAAAACTGGAGTCTATAATTAATCTGACCTATAAAAGAACTTTAGGTCTTCCTAAGTCCGCTCCAGATGTATTAGTAAGGACCAATCTGGGACAAATTATGTTTAAAGCTAAAGTACATACTCAGATGGTCAACTTTTTAATTAGAACTACAGCTGCTCCTGTAGGATCTCTACTATCAGATTGTATTAAAGAAAAGCTAATGAATCATAATTTAGGGAAAACAGATTCGCTATCTACTGTATTTGACCTTTTGATTACATATGGCCTCTTACAGTTACAATACTAGTCAGAACAATCAATATTAATCCATGAAAGTTACAAAAACAAAGTATCATCTGTTATTAAAAATAAGTCTCAAGAGTTTGATTTACAAGAAATAAAAAGCTCAAAGTATCATCATGGTTGACAAAAAATATGCAAGAACATTCTGTTAAAGAGTATCTGAAAATTGTGGATGGTCCAAGACTCAGGCAGGTGGTAATGCTGTACATTTTTGAACTTTTTTATAGTAATGTATTAAAAGCCAGATATAACAAGGTATATGATATGTTCGATCATTGCCCATGTTATTTAAAGGAGGTGGAGAACATGCATTACGTTGTATTAAGATGTCCTTTTTATGAAAACCTGAGGAGGAAATATCTGGTTAAATATTTTGCATCGTATATTATTCCATCTGCCTTTATGCTAGATTTACTCTTTAACTCTGAAAAAATACACATTTTATTAGATTTGGCCAGATGTCTCCTTTCTGTAAAGAACCGCAGGGGTAAATCACAACTACAAGTATGAAAGCTTGAATTTATAAGGAAGTGTCCCGATTCTCTGCTCTCAATTTATTGAGATCCGTAAAAACAGAATTAATCAGATTTTAGATTTTCAGAATTCATCTTGGTAAAATATTTTTTACAATTAAGGAGTGCAATCTTCTTTTTTCAGAAAGCTAAAGTGTTCTTCTTTATTTTTCTCATGAAAAACTAGATTGTGTCTCTTCTATTTGACTGATGTATGCCTTTCTTCAAATTCAATTTCACGTTATAGTGTATTACCTCTGAGTATATATAGTAGTTTAAATAAATGTTAAAGTCTTCATTAATGGCTTAGTAACAAACTGCAACTGAAGGTAAATCTTGTAGTTAAATGATCCATAAGACATATCTCATTACGAAAATGTATTTTCTATGGTACTGTACTAATTAAGTTGATAATATTATTAAGATATTCCAACAACTGTTTGAAAAACATTTTATATATATACATATATACTGTATATATATATATAGATAGATAGATAGATAGATAGATAGATAGATAGATATGGATTACGTAGATAATATGTATAATATTGGAAATAATTTTCCTTTTAACTTTTTCTATGGAGTTTCGACTATGTGTAATGACGTACAATGTTGAACAATAAACTTCTTTGGTTGATTTATACTACTGTAGATTTGACACGCAATGCTCCACCAACAGAGCCCTGTCTGTCAAATACTCATGCAAAGGAGCCAATGGTGAGTACCGTATGGCACTTATAACCATCACTACTAAGAGTTATTTTGCAACATTGGCTGGACCAGACCACACCATCATACCTGGCATGGCATACGGAGGTCTTGTTTGTGCTAAAAGAGAAAAAAATGTCAACACGCATCAACAACAGGCTAAAAATATACACAAAAAGATGGCATAATGACGATTATGATAATCATAGATGGAAAGTGAAATAAAACTTCAACCCTGAAACTCAGCATCTATTATACTGCTTACTTAAGTATGTTTCCATTGTAGCTGTTAAATTACTTGTGAGAGGTACAATATGCATAGTTTAATGGAGTATTTGCTCCAGTTTACCTAGTTCAGGGATCTGTGACATTGGTATTCTTTTAAGTAGAAAAAAAATTGTAATGTATACACATGTATGACAATGTTTTTCATTGTGTATGTAATGTTTTTATGTTTATGTGTTGTGAAAAAAAGTTAAGAAATAACAGTAAAATATATTCATTTAAAAAAGGACCAATGGCACTCTATTTGTTTTGGGAATGTGAGTACAATCAGAACTTGTGGACACAATTAAAAAATTTTTTACAAATCTACTTTCGATACATGCTAATTTAAATACTCATACAAGTGTCAGTGGTTATTACTCAAATATATCTAACCTGACGAAAGAGTTTAAGCACTTAGAGTTCATATGGACTGAAGAAAGTTCTCTAGCATTAATAGAATAGAAAGCTGAATTCATAGAAGACTGGAAAAGCTAGCTCATGATTTGATAGGTAACAGCAAAGGTTTTCTTGCTAAATAGAAATCCATTTACAACTTTGTGACCAGTCAAAGTCTATAATACAGGCATCTAGAACTTATCGCATGAATAATTTCATCTTCTGACTAGATACAGTAGATATGGCTTTCCTATTTCTTTTTTTCTTTTGTATCTCTGTTTCTTCACTTAATTCTCTCCTACTTTTTTTAAATGTCTGTTATTTTCTTTTTTTATAATTGCATACGTGTACCATATTATGTTTCATTCTAAATGTATAATGTTTTAATATTTCATGTTGATAACAGTTCTGTTTCTATTGATGCATGACAATTCAATAAAATCTAATTGGCAAAAAGTATAAAATGTCAGTCCATGTGTCTAGTTATTTTATTTATTGCTAAAAATATTCTGTTTTGTGACAGAATGGCAGCCATTTGCTGTGGCCTCAAAAGGGAGTAGTGTGTGCTTTGTCTTAGGTGTGGCCACTCATGCAGACATTTCCTGCACAACCCAGAAACTATAGTACATATCATGTATTCAGTAAGGTGTGACTAAGCATCTGCCTTTAGTTTTTGTATGTATTGTTGGTCATTGCTTACTCCATAAGACATGCCAGGGTATATGTCATGCCAGGATAACGTCATGCCTCAGGTGGATTAAAAGGCAGCAGGCCATAGGCCGAGTACTGTCAACCAGTTGAGAAGTAACATTATCCCAGGAACACACAGCCTGAAGTGTCTTATTGGAAAAATAAAATGGGTCCATTTATGTGTTTAAGGTTGTAAGTAGGCAGTTTTGTGAGCACTAAATTCAACAGTGAGGTTGTGCTGGGAAAATGTCACTAGTGAAACTAACTCTCCACCAATAAGCTTTTAGCTTATTTCTATCCATTTTATAATTATACCATTGTGTTCATATAAAATTCTATTTATTACTCATCATCTAATCACATCATCATTTAGAACAGAATTCTAAATACATCACATCATCATTTAGAATAGAATTCTAAAAGAACTACGGGGAGCATTAGTGACACCACTGACTACTGTTTTTAACAAATCATGGGTGGATAGTGTGGTACCTGAGAACTGGAGGAGGGTGGATGTGATTCCCCTTCACAAAAGTGGGAGCAAGACAACGGCAGTAACTACAGACCTCTCAGTTTGACCTCAGTGGTAGGGAGAATGATGGAATCACTTCTGAAGGAAAGAACTGTTGAGTACTTAGAGGCCAGTGGGGCACAGGACCCAAGGCAGCAAGGATTCACAGTGGGAAGGTCATGTCAGATAAATCTAATCGATTTTTTTGATGGGGTGACCAAAGTAATAGACCAGGGAGGGGCTGTGCACATTGCCTACCTAGACTTTAGCAAGGCATTAGACACAGTCCCACAAAAAAGATTAATAAACAAATTAACAAGCCTGGGAGTGGGTCCCAGGGTGGTAGCCTGGGAAAAACATTGGCTGGACAACAGGACACAGAAGGTAATAGTAAACAGAGTCCACTCCGAAGAAAGTGGGTTACTTGTGGGGTACTGCAGGGTTCAGTACTGGGTCCAGTCCTTTTTAATGTCTTTATAAGTGACATTGCAGAGGGACTGGAAGGAAAAGTATGCCTCTTTGCAGATGACACAAAGATCTGCAACAAGGTTGATAAACAAGGGGGGATGGAAAGGATGAGAAGGGACCTGGCAAGGTTGGAGAAATGGTCAGAAATATGGCAGCTTAGATTCAATGCAAAGAAGTGCAAAGTAGTGCACCTTGGAAACAAAAATCCAGAGAAAGAGTACATAATGGGGGGTAACAACAATAAAAATGGAAAAAGACCTGGGGGTAGTCATATCAGATGACCTAAAGGTTAGCAAGCAATGTGAGAAGGCAGTTGGGATGGCTGGGGGAATACTGGAAGGTATAGGGAGAGGCATCACCAGTAGAAAACAGGAAGTTTTTATCCCTCTGTACAGACAGTTGGTGAGACCTCATCTGGAGTACTGCATGCAGTTCTGGAGACCCCATCTCCCCAAGAACATAGACAGGATGAAGGCAGTCCAGAGGAGGGCAACTAAAATGGTGCAGGGTCTGCACATGAAGCCATATGAAGAGAGACTAAAGGAGCTTAATATGTATACCCTTGAGGAAAGGGAAGGGGGACATGATTGAAATTTTCAAATACCTTAAGGGAATCAACAAAGTCCAAGAGGGTATCATCTTTCAGAAAAAGAGATGTGCAAGAACAAGTGGACACAGTTTGAAGATAGAGGGGGGAACAGCTCAGCGGCATTGTGAGGAAGTATTTTGTTCACAGAGAGGGTGGTGGATGCATGGAATGGCCTTCTTGAGGAGGGCATGGGGTCAAAAACAGTGGGGGAATTCAAGAATGCATGGGACAGACATAAGGCAATTCTTGTGGGGGTTAGGAAGAAGCAATCTGTTGGTTAACTAGGATCTGCAGCTTATCCAATAGGAAGGGAAATGGGCAGACTAGGTGAGCCAAGCAGTCCTTATCTGCTGTCAAAGTCTATGTTTCTTCATTTCTATTTTTCATCATTGTGATTAATTCTTACTGACCTATTGGCATGAAAACATTGTTTTTTTAATTGTACAAAATATTAAAAAGGTATATACATAATCCATACTCTACGGTGAAAGCAATTCTTACTTTACTTTTGAAAGTTTTTTTTTAATCAAGGTGATGTAGAGCATAGTATCTGAGGGAGCTACTGTAGTTCACAACTCTCCACAGTACGGCAGACATGATTTGTTGTGAGTTTTTGGTTTCGTTTTTAATTAAACCATTTTTGTATGCTAACATTGCTAACTTTGCCATGCACCCCCCACCAATTTAACATAGAAACATAGAATTTGATGGCAGAAGGAGACTGCCAGATCCTTCTAATCTGACCATTGTTTTAGGCCTAACCTTTATAAAAGTACAATTGTAGTTTAAAGAGCAACTTCACAGCTCTTTACCAGAAGAAAGCTATAGAAGCCTTACCTTGCCCTTTTTCAAATGCTGCCAGTTTTTTGATTTTTAATTGTCCCTATTTGGGAAGGGAAGGGATCATATTTTGGCTCCATGGAGCCATGCTGCACCAGTCCCTTCCACTTCCTGGTACCTGCTGTAACTCTGATCCATCCCTGATCTGCCCCCGTGCTATCATATTAGCTGATGTTACTATACAGACAGTGAGGGGGTGCGCTACATAGATATGAATGGGGCCAGTTTTTAAAGTCTGTTTTTTGTGTTTCAGATGGCCATTGTGGACAAATCAAGGGGACTGCTCAACTAGCAAGGTCCATGGAGCAAAATATAATCCCTTCCCTTCCCAAATAGGGACAGTTAAAAATCAAAATACTGGCAGCATTTTAAAAGGGCCAGGAATGGCTTCTGTAGTGTTCTTGGGGGCACATTTATTTAATATCAGTATGGTTGATCTTTAAGTCATAAATAATCCACAAAACCCTACTAAGAAGATAAACTGGCTTCAGATAATGACACAGCCTGCTCAAATTTCATCCCAGATGTCATCCACCATTTTGAGATAAGGGATTTGCTCTAGGGATGGGAGGGTCTGCTCTGTGTCAGATCAGGCCCCCCCAAAAAAATGTCTGCCTTTGCTTGACTCTGGAAAACAGAGTCATTTGTTATCCAACTCTGATTTGATTTATGTAGAGTATTGACCAGTTTCTGATCTACCAGTGACCCGCTTCTGACCTGGTCTAGATGATGTAAGTGATTTTGAAGTTTTATTCTTGTTATAATTGAGAAACTGGTGGGAAAAGAAATAAAATAATTATTTTAAAAAATGAAATTACATGAGGAAAAATCTTATAATAACGGGGTAGGTGCAACCAAAGTCTGTCAACTGATTCAGTGTGGATCTGCATCTGACTCAATTCTGATCCAGTTTTGAAAAAATGTACTTGTTTTGGCCAGCTAGAGTGAATCTGAGTAAATCAGAATCTTTTGAAAACAAATGAGCGGCAGAATCAGAATTGAGTCACAGCTGACCCTCCCCTTTCTAATCTGGATTTAGCCCGTGCACCGGTTAAAGTATTTCTGTCACTTAAACACTCAGCACAGGCATCAATGATGAAGGCTGTTGCATTCCCACACTCCCACCCATAGGAAGGGTGAAGCCTGGTAGTCTCCAACAGGGGATGGGGGAATCCAAACAGGACTAAATAGGGAAAATACAATTAAAAACATTGTTGAGGAGATGCCTGATGGCCCAGGAGAATGCCACCTGGGATTTGGATTTGACTTGGGAACCAATCAGGGCTGGGAAGTGCTACTGCCTTTAGTGTAAGCCAGCCCAGAAAGGGGATATTGCTACACACCAGCGCAACAACCCCTTACAGTGGGTCTGGGAGTCTGCTCCCTCGCAAGGCCTTGCATGCATTGCGCTGTGTCATGTGAGGTCATCAAATGGCTATATCCAAACCTGAGAAGGTAAGTGTGAGAAAACCATAGGTAAAATCTATATTGCAGCCAGAATGATAGTCAGATATGTTCTGGTGTTTTGTTTTGTTGGTTTTTTTAACAATTTTTGGCCAGAAAAGATAAACTAAGTTTAAGCTTGGAGCACAGGGAAGTTAAGTGACTTGTTCATGGTCACACAGTATGCAAATGGTGGCTGTGGGATTCCAACCCATTTCTCCAGGTTTGCAGCTCTGTGCTCTCAGCCACTATGTTATACTGCCAACTGGTGGGAGTGATAGGGGCTAGTGGAGGACAGGGCTGGGGCTGCTGGCATATGAGGAGTACACTCCCAAGGACAGATGACTTGGCTTGAAACAATACAGGAGAACAAGTTTATCAAAAATAAATTGTGATAGATTTGACCTTATCCTAAGCCATCCCTGGCATTCTTTTTGCATGTAGTACTAGTAGTAGATTTTATTTATAATTATTGGCACCTTTCCCAGGAGGCTCAGGTCACCATTACAATCAGACCACACACAACAGTAGAACAACACATAACAATACATAATAAAATAATACATACAACTAAATAAATGCACACATAGAGCTAGCCATACAATTAATTTCTAATAGACAATATTAATTCTACTTATATAAAAATAAATAAATGCAGAATGGGTGTGATTTGTTGAATGTGGACCCACAAACTGTTTGCTTTAATGTCTATAATGTTCCACTATACCCTCATTTTCTGTGACAATATGAATGAGGATTTTGCACAAAATAGTGGTCATTTATAGATATAGTCTCTGTTCAGACTACATGACCATTTATATTTCTTAATACACTGGTTTAGTGTGCCCTTATTTAACATAGAGCGGTGAACTGAACTGTACTACTATGTCCTATAAAATCATTTTGTAGACCAATTTTTATGTTTTGAACCCCAGAAGTTTGGAAGTCTTGCATGAACTGTTCTCTACAATGTTTTCCTTTTTCTTGTCCAGACTGTTAATAATTGGAGTTAACTGTGCACACTTCAGCATGTGGGTTTTGGAATGAGCCTGGGTCATCATGAGCTGGCCATGGCAGAAGGACCGAACATCCCAGATGATTATCTCCTTTTCCAGGACAGGAGAAGTATCATCATCCTCTGTAATACTGCTGTCTGGGTGACCTTATTTGGCAATCTGGCTGGAGGGCCAAAGGGAATGCCTCTCTTTGCTGACGTTGGAACATCACTACACTCAGCATACACGCAGCCCCATGATGTCTGCACACATGGAGTTTGGTAGTGTGTAGGAAAAATACAGGAAAAAGGCCCTGGTATCTCTGGGGCTGGACCCTAACTGCTGGGGAGTTCACTTCCTAATGAAGCAACAATGTGTTTGGAGATATATTCCCCCACCCTTCTCCTTATCCGTAGATATGTTGCAGCAGCATGGAGGAAGGATGGCATTCCAGTGAGGTAAGGTTACCACCAGACCAGCTACTATGGGGATCTGGAAGGTGTTGTGGAACAGAGAACAGAAGGGGGCAGAAATAGAAACTAAAAAAAAAAAAAAGACCGAAGTGAACTTCAGCTAATGGCTGAAAGAGACCGACCATGTATCTGCCAGAGCAAGCAGTTTTTCTGCAACCATGGAAGGAAGGTAATTGTGTGCATGTTCAGCATGGCCTGAAGTGAAATTGCAGTAGAGATGTTAAAAAAGGTTAGTCACCTTACAAACACTCTGGAAATAGAGACATTTGCTGTGTTGCATCGCTCTTGCAACAGAGAGCAGTGCTCTGTCAGAGAGGTCACCACACCATCAGGGAAGTCAACAAGCCAGCATAACCATCAGGGGCCAGTTGTCACATCATACTAGGGCCAGGATGCCAAGATGGGTTATATTAGTCTGACATGGTCAGGCTTCACAAACTGAAGCTGCACCTATAGACTTGGAAAAGGATCATCTGCTACATGCAGAGATGAGAAGAGGCCTGACTGTACAACTTCAATGGCCCTAACCATTCCAGTAACTGGGAATCCAGTGAAGCACCAGAGGGCTTCCTACAGCCAGCCATGGAGGTCAGTGGAGGATAAGTGCCAGCTGCTGACAGATGGGGGGGTGGCATTAGGGGAGGGGCAGGGGCTAATGAGTGACAGGAACCACAGAACACCAGGAACATGTTCTGTTCTGTCAAACAAGATCAGGGAAGGGAAGTGGTGAGGTCAATAGAATGCCAGGGACTGAAATGTAGAAATATATATATCACAATGGCCGGGGATTGCAGTGGCAGAGAGGACTGGTAGCACTAGGGATTGTGCATTAAAGTGGATCATATTGCAGAGGTTACCACTGCACCAGGGATTTCACATTAAAGGTGATAGAAGCAGGAGATCACCACTAGCACCATGGATTGTCCATTAAAGCAGACAGAGACTGAATGGGGGTACAACTAGCAACAGGGATTGTGCATTAAAGAGGATTGGGTGGTAGAGGGTAGCACTGCACTAAGGACTGTACATTTAAGGGAATAGTGGCTGGAGGGGGAACCACTAGCACCAGGGATTGTACATCAATGTGAGCAGGGTGGGGGTGAGGAGTTTCCCTATCACAAAATATTTTTGGAATTCTGCAAGATACATCTTATATTCACAGTAGGGTACTCCAGGGTATGTGTCATGCTGGTTATGCCATTTCTCTGTAGGGTTGCTCAGATACTTTAAAATCTGCTCCAAGTTAAGATAGTGAGAGGAGAGAGAGAGAGATAGAGGATATGATAGAGATGTTCATATTTTTCAAGGGCATAAATAAGGTACAGGAGGGTAGCATCTTTCAGAAAAAGAGATGTTCTAAAACAAGGGGTCATGATATGAGGCTGGAAGGGGTGGACTAACGGGCAATGTGAGGAAGTATTTCTTAACAGAAAGGGTGATGGATGCACAAGCCTCCCAGCAGAGATGGTAGGGGCAAATTTGGTAGGGGAATTCAAAAATGCATGGAATAGGCATGGGGAACCCTAGCGATAGAAAAGAGAACAAAACCAGAGATCAAGTAGCATCTGTGGTTTTTGAAACTCATAGGGAAGATGGGCAGATTGGAGTGGCCTAGCAGTCCTTATCTGCCATAAGTTTCTTTGTTTCTAAAGTGGGTTATTAGGATAATCCATATCCAAATCTGACATCTGATCCTAGCCTCAGATGCCGATGGATGTCAGATTCAGATATCCTAACACCTGTCTATCCTAGTCTGTAAATAACATCCCCCCAACCCTGCAAATGTAGAATCCCTTGTACAAACCACCCCAAGCCCCAACGTCCCTCCAAGCCCCTGAAAGCACATACTTAAATCAGAGTGAATGTTGCTAAATAAATAACATGACTGAATTCTTCAGTTCTTGACTCCTCACATTTATTAGTGTACACAGGCAGATCCATCCTTATAATAAAAAAAAAACTGCCCCCCACAGTAAATTAGGAGCCCTACCCCTACCCTGACACAAGGCACCGTCTCTCACCCCCATTTCAATAAGGCACCCCCAACACACCCACTAGTTCCCACTTCCCTCATCCTCCCCATAATGTCAACAAAAATGCAACAAATACCCTTGGGCTTGGTGAAAGATCTGCCTCAGTGAAATGCAGTTCCATGGGGGAGCAGCTTGTACTGTACTTGTCTTCAGTCCAAGTAGGTCAATGAATGATGATGTCCTCTTACTGTAATACCTGATTGTCCATCAGCAGTCAATAGATGTTACCATGGGAACATAACATGTTTTCTTCATTCCATATCTGGTCTGCAGATGAATAGAAAGCTTTAGTTTTAAACAGCTGTCCATCCTTCAGTCTCTACAGACATCTACTCACTCACCTATCCATTTCCAACCCATTTACCCATTCATCCACCTGCACTGTGACTCATACATCAACTTACCTATCTGTCTATTTGTACCTCTTTTTCATCCCACCCATCTGTACACTTCATCTATCCAATCATCTATTCATCCATCCATCCAGCCATCCATCCATCCCTTACATACACTCATGCACATTATTATTTCCAGCGGTGCCCAGCATCAGGTTCTATCATTACTAAAGTTAGCTAGCCTGATATTACTGTCAGGATGTTCTCAGTCACAACTAGCTGTAATGGTTGGAGTGACTTAATGCTGCTTTTTTAAATGCTATAAATATGCACTGATGTTTTGTAGGATTGTTAAAGAGTCAGTAGGTGACCTTGTACAGAACTAATGCTTCATATGTTTGTGTCTTCACAAGCTCAAAAACCCTCAAGCTCTAGTGGTCTGCTGGCAAATTGTAAGAAGATGGGCAAGTGCAAAAGGATTGCCCTGACTATTCTTGATAGTTCTTTATTCAAGATAATAATTGACATGACATGACATGACAAGACAAGAGGAAACTGGATTCTGAACACCACTATAAATATTAGCACTTGGGAAATCTATGTTTATTGCATAGAGCCTTGCACCTTGTTCACAGCAGTAAAGTTTTTCAGTTGCATCATTTTCAGCAATATGAAAATAACTCAATACAGCAGAGCACTGTTCTGTTTGATAGTGAACTGTTCCTGTGAGTTAGTTATTTGTACCCAGTGACCCAGTGCTGTATCACTGCAGTTTGCACCGAGATGGCAAACTTATCTTTTCATAACCCCTTTGGAGTGAGGTTAAAGATCTTTCCAAGAAAGCCACAAGTGAGATAGCTTGTACCATAATCATCTCCGAAATGCTGAAGTGTGGGTGTTTTGTTATTGTTATCTGATAGTAAAATTACCCTGGCACTACTTTTATGCTAGTACGATTAAAGGTAAATGGAAAACATGCCAGCATTGAAACTGATCAAATATCTAGCAGCTTACTGAGGTGAAAAAGAAAACAATGTCATAAATACTGTTGATGTGTTGTAAAACAAAACTCAGTATACCGTGGAGGAGAGTTTATGCAGTGTGAATAAATTTGCCCAAATAAATTATGTCATTTCTGCTTCTGGCAGGGCAACTGAGAGAATAAACAACTGATTTTCATCAACTGTAAAGCCAAAATCCAAATTTCCAACTGGACCTTGATTTGGAAACTTGCCATGCCTCCTGCAAGTGGTACATAACCACGCATGCCCAATCATCCCTGGGATGCTCAGATTGTCTGTTACAGCTGTGTTGCTGCCATTCTCCCTCTACATGTCTATATCATTTCCAGCTGCACTGCTGCTTCTGTTGCATCCCTACTTCTATTTTTTGTGTGAACTTTTCAACATTCACACGCTGATTTTTAACATTTTGTGTCAATATTCTGACAGCGCCATGACAACCAGGACAAACAATGACAATGGATCAATGGGCGGAGCAAGGTGGAAGCACAGTGCTGAATCACAAACTAGTACAATTTAAAACATTATAAACTAAACAAAGGAACACACATCTAGCTTTAATAAAGCCTGTACACGCCCAAAATACAAACAGTAAACAATAAAGCCTGTTGCATAAATCAAATATGTCATGGCTGCACTGAAAATATCAGACTTATTTTAATTCGTGCTTTTAAAACCCAGAGACCTCACTTGTGGCTGTGCCACTTGAGAGGTCTTAGGATTGTGAAAGCACGCATAAAAATAAAACTGACATTTCTAGTGCAACCATGATATATGCCCTTGTATACTGCACATACATCCATGGGATGGATTTTCAAAATGAGGTCTTGGATATGCTCCACTTTTCTAGCAGAGTTGTGCACTTTTAGAAAAAATGTTAGCCCGCTTAAATGGTGGTCTTACTTTCTGGTGCAACTGGCACACTTTATTGTATTATATACTGCTAGGGTTTAATGATATGGTGCCAGGGATGAAGCAGGCATCAACTGACCATATAGGACACACACTCCCACCTATTTTAGCAGTAATAGTTATTTCATAGGCTTCATAGGTTTAACAAGCTATATAGACTTGTGTCGTTAATGCTTGTCTTGTCTGTTTTATATTAGAGTGTTTTTATTTTTATAAAACTTATCCAAACCAAGTTTAAATGATTCCATTGTTTTACTATTTACCACTTCTCTTGGCAAACAGTTCCAAAGCTACACCCCCTCTAACTAAACCAGTTTTTCCTTTTCAGGGTGTTCCATTAATCCTGATCCAATTGGAGTTTGTGTCCCCTGGGTTCATACAGATAGTTCTTTCTTACTCTAAGTCCTAAATCTTCCCTTAATTGGTCATCCTGAAGGGCCCTATATGTTATACACATATCTCCCCTTATTCTTCGATATTGCAACGTGTATAATCCTAAATTCTGTAATCTCTCCTGGTATGTTGCATGTCTCTGGCCTGTAATTCTTTTTGTGGCCCTGTGTTGCACTCCCTCCAACCTTCTGATATCAGCTTTTTTGTATGGGAACCAAACCTGAGTGCAGTACTCAAGATGTGGCCTCACCAATGCCTGGTATAAGAGCAGAATAACCCTACTGTCTCTGCCACCAATGTGATGTAATATGCAATTTAATGTCTGGTTAGCCTTTTTAACAATAAGACTACAATGGGTACTGAATTGTAAGTCATTAGTTACTCTAACTTCCAGATCTCTCTCTTCTACTGTCTGATGGAGCTGAATTGCTCCCAGATTGTACTCAAAGTTGCTGTTCCTATTACCCAGGTGCATTACTGCACATTTGTTTAAATTCAGTTCTAGCTTATACTGAACTGTCCACTGTATCAGCATATTCAGGGTTTTCTGTACATTGTTCTGGTCTTCTCTGTTATTCACAGTACCTCCAATCCTGCAATCATCTGCAAACTTGCTCGACCAAATGTTGGGGAAACTGCACTTAATTGAGGAAACATACATATTAAACAAACATGGGCCCAAAACTGAACCTTGTGGGACCCCACTCGTGACTTGCTCCCAATTTGACAATACCCCTCTGATTGTAACCCTCTGCCTTCTATTACTCAACCATGCCTCCACCGATTTAACTATATTTGTAGATAACTTTGTGCTGGTCAGTACCTCTTCTAATTCCTTATGTGGTAGTTTGTTGAACGCTTTGGAAAATTCCAAGAATATGACGTCCAGTGCATTCCCTTTATCTAGAGCCTTATTTGCTGTTTCATAGAAGGTGAGCATGTTCATCTGGCATGATTTTGTAAAGCCATGTTGAGTTGTATCTGATAAGTTATGTAAGGTCAAGTGTGATTTAATATGATCTTTCAAAATTCCTTCAAATAACACGACCACTATAGAAGATAAACTAACTGGTCTAAAATCCTTAGGTTTTGTATTAGGTCCTTTCTTCAATAAGGGGACCACTATTGCGTCTCTCCAACCCTGCACCACTATTCTCTGGTCCAAGGAATGTTGAAACAAATTAGTTAATGGTGGAGCCTGGCTGATTGCCAATTTCCTAAGCACTCTGGGGTGTAGATTATCTGGTCCTGGAGATTTGTTTATGCTAATATTTTCCAGACTTTTCAATACATCCTTGAGATCTATTAATATCTGTCCTGCCTGAGAACTCAATTTATTCTCATTTCCTGTGACAGTGTTTTTATTGAAAACTTAACTAAAATATGAATTTTGTATATCTGCCAATTCCTTAGTATTGGTCACAAGTTCACCCAGTGTATTTATGTAAGGACCTATATTATTATTCATGGCAAAAAAATCAATTTAATGCATCAGTTAAGGTTGTTCCACAGCAATAAAAGTGAGGAAATTCGATGTTAGGGTTCCCAGCCACTTGCACCCCACATGCCTCCACCAACAGGCATCGGGGTGTGTGTTGGGGTTGTCAGTTCTAACTCTCACCCATCCCATGTGTAAACAAGCTGAGATGGTGCAGTATAGGAGAATGGGATGAGAGTTAGGACCGATGACCCCAACAGACACCCCGATGCCTGTTGGTGGGGGTGGGGTGCAAGGGGGTGGGAACCCTAACATTAAATTTCCCTAACTGATGCATTAAACGGAGCTTTTTGCTATGAATTGCCCTTCTTTTTGAGAATGTGCACTGTAAATAGTGAAGTAACGACAATGTAAACGCAGGCACAAACACTAGCGCACATGGTGACGCAATTGTAAATGATGACACAAACAGTAATAGAAACGCAAGTGCAAATGTTAATGAAAACAGAAACGCAAATGCAAGCACGTACAGAAATGCAAACCATAATGTGCACGGTCATGGTAACACAATTGGAAATGCAGATGCTTATGGTAACAGCAACGATGATGCCAAAGGAAACACAATCAGAAATGGAAATGCAAATGGAAGTGCATACGCAAACGCACATGGAAATACACATGGTGATGCAAAAGGAAATGCAAACAAAAATAGTAATGGAAGTGCAAATGTTAACAGTAACGCAAACGCGAGCGCAAATGAAAACGCAAAGGGTAATGCAAATGGTGGCGTAGATGGGAACGCTAACACAAACGGTAACCGAAACACAAGTGGAAACGCTAACAGTAACAGTAACAAAAACGCACAGACTTTTTTTGTCCAAAAGCTGCATAAAGAAACACAGTGAATTCAAAGAATGTATGCATCATAATGGGCCTCAGAGCAGAAAATGAACACTTGGAATACTAAATTGCTTATATCTCAGGAACCGTATGACAGAAAAAAAATTAAAATTTCATATAATTTATGACTTTCCTGGCTAGTTGTAGCATTTAGGCCCTTACTTGGGGGCTAAGCATTTGTCTGATGAAAAGTCTGTAACTCAGAGCATTTCTGAGATACGGGCCCTGAAAGAAGTGGCGAATGCCATAATATTATCCTATGGGGAAAATTGTCAACTTTGGAGTACTGTAACTTTGCAGTCCTATATTATTTTGTCATCAAGCCACCAAAATACACATCTGTGGGATCTTGGCTGTCTTTCCTCCAAATGTCATCCCAAAAGACCAAACTGTTCTTTTGCAGCAAGGTGGCAAAGATTTCCTATTCTCTTGGGCATAGTTTCACAAAGTAGTGTCACAAATCACAACACTTTCACAAAAAAATCACTAAAGTGTCACAAGTGTGACACTACTTTTCGACACTACAGTTTACAAAAATTTTAAAAACATATTTTTGGGGTGTTTAACCCCACCAAAAAACATGGTTAGCATCCTCAGGGCTTGACTAGGTGAACACAAAAAGAATTGTGTCCCTAGAGGGTCCCAATTTTAAATGTCAAACATTTCTGTGACCAGTAACTGACAAAAAAATGCTGACTTATGACACCACAGTTGTCATTTGCGACACTAAAAACTGCATTTGTGACACTGTCAAACTTTTTGTTAACTTTTCCCATTGACTATAATGGGAAACTTGTTTTTTGAATTTTTGAATAACTTTTGAACTGTTTAATATTTTTTTCAAGAAATCTTTGAAAGACACATTGGATACCCCAGATGCATGTTCCCTGAAGTTTTCTGACTGGTCGTGCAAGCTGTGCAACCTGTAGGTGTGAGCAAAGAATGTGCAAAAAAGCGTAAATACAACGTTCTATTGTGCTTTGTAGCTCCACAACTGTATATCCAACCATTATGAAACTTGGCAGAGCCAGAGATCTATGGTCTCCATGCATGCCAAATTTCATTCAAACCTGTCATAAGGTGGCAAAGTTATTAAGCTGCAAAATTTCACACTTTAACCTTATATGGTGTACTCAACCCTTTCTATAGTGGCACCACCATTCCACTATAATGTACTTTCATTTTTCCATTTATGTATGTGTAAAATGCTTTGCAATTGTCCTTCACTCTTGTAGCCAGTTTAAGTTCATATTCTCCTTTGGCCTTTTTTATTTTCTTGTTTAACTGCCTGACCTTTTACCTGTACACAAGCCTTCCCTCCTGGTTATTTTTTTTTTATTTACTATCTTAAAGATTTTATCTTTTTCTCTAACCATTTTTTAATTTTAGAATTAAACCATCCTTTAGTGTTCTTATTATTTTTGTATTTACACATACTCGGTATGTAATTTTTTTACTTTCCTTGTGATTTTCAGGATCAAGATTTCCCACATCCTGTCTACTGTCTGGTTGGAAAACTCAGTTTCCTAATTCCAAGCAGCCATTTCTGCTTTTAGAGCACAAAAATTTGCTTTATTAAAATTTAGTTTTTGTGTTAGGCCTGTGACACAATTTGCACTTGGTTCCCCTATCATCCTAAAGAACACTCTACAGTGATCACTATTTCCTAAGGGACTATCAACCGTAATATTGCTTATTTTATCCGCTGTGTTAGTCAGGACCAAATCCAAAATGTTTTGACCCCTGGTTGCAGACATCGCTGTGTGTTCAACCCTAATTTGGTCGAATGCTTCTAGATATTTCCTTTCTATGTTGGTATCCCCCCTTGTTTCCAACCAGTCTATTTCAAGTATGTTGAAGTCCCCTGCCAAAAAGTTTGTCTTCTGCCGGGTCTAAGTTGGAAATACAGTACAAAGGAAGGTTATCTTCATGTTTAGTCATAGATGGAGGTCTATACACTAATCCTAATCTAATTTTGGATTTAGATTTCTGTACTATTTTTATCCACAACATTTCCACATTTTCTAAGTGTATAATTTGTTGCTCACTGTTTTATGGTGTCTTTTATATAGATAGCAATTCCCGTTCCTCTCCTATGGGGTCGAGATCTAGAATATAAATTATATCCTATGATGTTCTTTTCCCAGTGATCTGTTTCATCCCACCAGGTTTTGGACACCAGTGCTACAGTATATCAGTACTGCTAGATTTTAACATGTACTGAAATTCATCACATTTTTTTGGTAAGCTCCTGGCATTTAATGATACCACATTCCAACCATCACATTTGTTTCATAGTAAGCCCATGTCATTCATTTCTTTCATGTCTGTAAGTTCCTGCCCCTCTCTTTCCAGTTTAAATGAAACTGTATCACCTTATTTATTTTGGCACCTAGTATTCTAGTTCCTGCTCTATTTGGGAGCAGCCCATCATGTTTAAAAATAAATTTGTTTTGAAATGTCCTGGTATTATCCATAAATTCATTTTGTCTGCCTGCACAAAAGGAGCGTAGCCATCTATTCATTTGGTGTATGACACAATTTTTGTGTTCATTTGGTCTGTGCACTGGCAAAATCCCTGAAATTATAAGTTTTCCTCCCTTTGCTTTGATTATATCTACTAGATTCATGACGTTTTCCTGTATAACTTCCATTTTATTTTTTTCTATATCATTGATCCCAACATGGAATATAACCAAGGATTTATGTGTATTTTCCATTATGCCATCCAGTAATTTTTCTAGGTCTGTCACTTTCACTCCAGGTAATGTACTAACTGTTGTATACATTTTTCTGCTTTTTACAAACTATCTCATCAGTCCCTCTTGTAACTGAATCACCAGTCTCAAGTATATCTCTTCCTTTTGTTTCCTTTTGACACAGACTGACAGCTGCTGCAGTTTGTAATGTCTTATTGTCTTTACTATTTTCAAGCTGGTGTGGTACCTTTGATTTTTCTAACTTTGCTAATTCCATAATCCCTTTCTCATTTATTTCTTTGCTACTATCTACCTCTATTTCAGATGTTTTATTTAAAGTTTCATATTTATTAAATAGTTGTAGGGGCTCACTCTGGTGTATGATCCTCTTCCTTCTTTTAGATTTGTTGCTGTTCACTTTTAAACTCCAATCTTTTTTTCCATTTTGTTAGTTTCAGATTTCTTCCTCCCTTGTATATAGCTAGGAGTGCTAGTTGTTTTACTTTCCCCTTGTGTTGTAAGATTTACCATCATAGTATCTATAAAATTCTCCAATTCTCCTATCTCTTGTTTCACCTCCAGTCTACACAGTAGTATTTTAATTTCCTCCTGTAAAGTTTACACCAGCAGACAATTGTTACATCTGAACTATTGCAATTTGTCCCTCTTAGGGTACATTTTATATTGTACACATTGTTTTTGCAGTTATTTAGCTTTTCCTCTACCTTGTGACATTTTAACTCTGTCCTATCCACCCACTTAGTTAGGCAACTGATATACTTATAGCAACTACCAAGTTCATTCCCTTATTCCTCCTTCTTAGTGTCTGGCACCTGTCCTCTGGTATCCACAGTGAACACAGCAGAACTGCACGATCACACTTGTCTCTGTGAGTGTCTCCGCATTTAAAAACTACTCTCCCTGCTTATGAGGTGCAAGCTTTATGCACTCCCCAACAGGAAGTGCAAGTTTATTTATCCTGTATACTGGAGCACTGTTCGGCATGTCACTCTAATCCTAGAATAGGTTTGTTATAACACAGCAGTCACATAAAAGGGCTGTTATACTGCACTAGTTACATCACTACTGTGGTACTTCAACTTAGAATGTCCACGTATGGCCGCATTACTGAAACCACATATCTGATCAGTGATGCTGACACTGACAAAACAGCATCAGTGACTGGTAAGGCCATGTTTTTTTTTTTTAATTTTCTTTAAATGGGGAAGGAGTTATCTCATATTATGCCAATTAGCATGAACAGGAGAGGAGCCTGAGGGGGAAGGGTGCAGGAAGGGCAGTAGTCCTTAGTGGTGAGTTGCTGTGCTGAGTAAATTGATTTAAAAACAATTTCAAATGCAAGTGCTCATATAGTCTAAAAGACTATGTATGGGTTACCTTGCACTTGCTCTTAAAATTGAGTGGTTACAATGGCAACCTCTCTATGCCAACACAGGCTTGTTGTGCATGGCTGCATATACAGTACACTATCCTCCATATTCTAGTTTCCTCCATGAATTTATTTAATTTTTTTTAAGGTTAGGAGTGTATCAGATTCCACCAAAGGAGTTGGAAATTTATGCCACATTCCTACAGCTCTCTATATACAAAGAAAAACATCCTGGCCTCAATTCTAAATGATCTACCACTAAAACTGGAACCTGTGACCCCTAATACCACATGTGTGAGTTTGGAAAAAAATTATACCATTGCACATATGTAGGTTCTTTATTGTTCTATAGAGGAATAGTACAGTAGATCTACCCTAACTGTCTCCAAGGAAAGTAATCCCAGGGATTAATTTCTTAATTCATATGTGGGTTGTCAATAATTTTCACTAACCAGAACTGAAATTAATAGTCCATTAGTGTCCTTACATATGATCTGTACAGTGGCATTATTTGTAATTATCACATCTGCTGGCAATATTCTCCATATGCATCATAGTGTCTATCTAGCTTTACTGGAGAAAGATTTACAGTATGAACTGGATTTATGGTCCATACAAATTGTGATCCCAAAATGTTTTTCTTCAGAACTGTTTTTAATTCAACTCCACTTAGGAAGGAGGTTGATCTGTTGTTTCTCCTACCCATGTGCAGCACTACACAGTAATCATTACTATTGAACCTCATGCCATAGTGATGGCCAAAGCTGATATTTTATTCCGATCTTCCTGCAGCGATGATACCACCATCATATTATTAGCTGGGACACCTATTTTGGTATAATTGGCAATGTTGGTGACCCAATTCCTTAAACTATCCTGCAGGCCTTGTCTATAAATTGACAAGAGGACTGCCCCCAAAACAGGATCCCGTGGGACTCCACTTGTCACACCTGATTTTTGTGACAAGGACACTTGTAATTGGGCTTTTATGATCTATTATGTAACCAATTGTTTATTCAGCCTGTGGTTTTTCACCCAAATTTTAAATTCTCTAGTTACTTGATCAGTGTTATTTGAAGCACCACAGAAAAGGCCTTACTGAAATCAAGATATATTATACCTATGGGTATAAAAGCATCAAGTGATTTACTGACCAGCTCATAGAATGACAGTACATTTGTTAGACAAGACCTGCGTTTTTTGAAGGCATGATGGTCATTGTCAGTAAGACCCAGCTCATCTATTTGGTTGCCAGTGTGTGCTCTGACAAAAGATGTCATAATTTTTCTTCCCCAGGGCATAACATTTATAGTTCTGAAGGTGCTGCATTCTGAGCTTGACCCTTTTTTGTGTGTAGGGACTGATACTGTGCTTCCCCATTCCTTGAGGAACAATTCCTGAGTTTCACAAACTCTCAAATAGGAGTTTTATGGGACAGAAAGTTCCTTTAATAATCAATAAAAGCTAATAATAATCATCTCAGCTGTAAATTGTCAAAACCAATAGATATAGAACTGTTAGTCTATTGCATGCTTGTGCAGTAGAAACATAAACAATGTTGGCAAAAAAAGACCATTGGTACAGTAGTGCAAGTATAGTTCGTGTTAAATCCCTTTTTTTGTACCTTAATAACTTTGGTGGTGTTTGACAAAATTGTGCAAAGTTTGGCATGCATTGTCCAGAAGGCAAGTTCTTGAGATGTGGGAGTTTTATGATGGGTGCTTATCCAGATTCTGAGATCTGGATGTGTCACAAAAATAGGAAAAGCTTAACTTTTGGCCTTTTTTGCTGTTTTGTGGCTCTCACCTACAGGCAAGACAGTATGGAATGTTGTTTAGAAACTTTCAGGACTGAAGGGTGTGCCTTTTGAAGGCTTCATGAAAAAAATATTAATTGGTTCCAGAGTTATAAGGTTTTGAAATTTTGCTCCTGAGCATGCTCAGTAGGGTTTTAGGATGACTGATACAACGCCAAAATTTTGCTTTTATGAGCATTTTATTTTCACAAAATAAGTGTTTACCATGTGACAGCTTCTACCTTTTTTTTTTCTTCAGAACAAAATAGCTGGAAAATACATAAAAATGAAAACTTAAAAAAAATTAACCTGGGTAAAAAGTGTAAAATAGATTCTGGTGTTTATTTTTCTGACAAATGGCCCAGAAATTCCTTTTCTGGTCACCCCAAAAATCCTGAATGTCCAGCTCAGTGAGGACGGACATTTTTCAGGTTGTGAGTTGAGAACTTTTCTTATCACATACAAAGTGCTGTGATAGGAATTTTCAGCTCCCACTGACCTTGAGAGAACAGGAAATGGCTACAGTTCGTAAGTTGCTTAATAGCTGACACTCTAATGATAGTATGATAGTGTTTGTATCTTATGAATGCAAAGTTTTAAAAGTAAATAATGCTCGAGATGATGTGATGCAGAGTGCTGAGTAGAAGCTCTTCCACTAAGCTCCTGCCTCCCGAATACAAATTTGTCTTTTTATATCATTAAAACCTATCTAATTCCTCTGCTTACGATTCCCTCCTGTGTTTAAATATCCTGTACCCCAGTTTTGGGTATCAGAACGGTAAATGGAGGCTTATATGAAGAAAGCCCCGCAGAAACATACCCACCCACCCACCACTCCTGAGAAGGTCTCAAAGAAATCCTGAGCCTCGAGTGGCCCAGACAAGCCTGATCCTTCGTGTCAAGCTGGGGATCAAGAACCTTTAACTCTTAACAGGTTCTTGAAAGAATTTAAGCCATTTCGAGAAGAGATGAAAGACATGGCGACTGACTTGAAATCCCTCTCCAGAAAATTGGATGAAGTTTCTATCACGGTCTCGGATAATACCACCCGAATAGTCTCGATCGAGAGAAAACTGGAAAGCCTGGATCCTGAATTTCTATCAACGAGACAAAAATGATCTCGCTTAGAAGCTAAACTTGAAGATTTGGAAGGCTGTAGCTGAAGAAATCATGTTGTAATACTCGGGCTTCCAGAAGGGGAAGATGGCCATAATGCAGTAGTCTTTGTGAAGAAGCTGGTAGACCGGGTTGCTGGTCCCTCTCCCTTTGACCCAGTGTACACGACAGAGCGTGCTCATCTGTCCCTGGGACCAAAACCCCCACCTGAGGATCCCCCTCGTCCCATTATCTGCCACTTTCTGAATTACCTGGAAAAGCAGCATTTCTTGCAGAAAGTCAAGGCCTTACAAGAAGTCAGATGGGAGAAGGCGAAGTTGAGAATTGCTCAAGACATCCCTGGTTCGGTTCGTCTGAAGAGGAAAGCGTTCCACCCTATTGTATCTAAGATTATAGCGGCAGGGTTAAAATTCAGGATGGGGTACCCAGCTAAGTTACAAGTCTCAGTAAATGGCTCTTGGCTTAATTTTGAAGATCCTGAAGCTGCGCTACTAAGCCTTAAATCAATGCTGCCAGATTTGTTCCGGACGACCTGAGAGAGCCTCTGGAGTATCAGGATTCACTGAGAGCTGCTGAGTGAACTGTTACTCGTTTCTTTTGTGGAGAAAGCTTTTTCCAATGACCAAGTTCTGCTGTGTTTATTTTCTCAATTGGAACTGGCCTACTAGTATACGGCCTGACTGTTACCATTTTCACGCCCTGGCTTTTTGGTGTTAATATTGTTTCAGGGCGAATCCTTTTGGGGGTTCTGGTGATGGCTTATTCGGGACTCCATTCCAGAGAATACTACATATTCAGTTTCTGGGGGTAGCATACGGGGGGAAGGCTTTCGGTTAATGGCTTCCTGATTAGATCTTATATGTTAGTTATTCAGGTTTCAGAGCGGTTTCGGGCTTTCATTGCGCTTTTGGCAGGCCGGTTGGACTGGGATATGACCACAAGAGGGTGCGGTTAGGCCAATTAACATATGCCTGGGTGATTTTGGGTCAAGAGGGATCTCTTTCAGTCTCTATGCCATTCCAGTTTCACAGGGGGTATTTTGGAACTAGGGGTTGGTAACTCCTGGGTAGTCACTCCTAGTTGTTTTCTCATTTCAGGTCCTCGTTTTGTCATCTTGTTTCTCATTTTTTCATGTTCTCAGTTTGAGATTGGGGTTACCCCTTCATACTAGCTTCTCCCCTGGCTCTGGTTTTTGGTGCAGTTTTCTATGGGGGACAGGCAATTTTCAATTCTCATTATGGAGTCTCATGGTTACCTGCCATATTCACATCTCTGATAGCTGGTTTCATTTTTCTTTTCTAGTTCTATTGGATTCACTATCATATGTCCCCAGGCTCTGGAAGCCCAAGACCACTCCTTAGGCATTAAGGGCTTGTCAATGCAATTCATAAACTATACCTAGAGATATGGGGTGTTCATTAGCAGAGGATATTCTCGGAGGGAGGGAGTGCTCACGGGTTCTTGTTGGGGTGGGGGTGCACTGAGGGGCTTAAAGTTGGGCTTTTGATGGGGGGCTAGGGTGTTAGGAGGGCCTTACAGCAGCAACAAGTTGGGTCAGATTACATGTGCTGTATACCCTGAGCGCAGGGCCGAATCTATTAAATCTAGTAGTCTTTAGTAGGTGGCTAAGGAGGTGACTTTTGCAACGTGGAACATTAAGGGGATCAGGAAAAAATCTAAGCAATATCAGGTTCTTAAACATTTAAGCCTACTACGCTGTCACATAACTTTCCTACAGGAATCGCATTTATTAGAAATGGAAGCCTCACAAGAGAGGAGACGACAGGTGGGGACGGTGTATGAGGCTCAGGGCTCCTCCAATAGTTGTGGGGTCATGCTTATTATTAACAGGGGAATTCCCTTTGTTTTCACACAAGTCATTAAGGATCCTGAGGGTAGGTTAATTTTAGTTATAGGTACTCTCTGGTCAGTACCATTGTTACTGGGCAGCATATACGGCCCTAATGCAGATGATCCTGGGTAGTTCATGAGACTTATAAACATAATCCTGCATTTCCTTCCTATAAGGATAATTCTGGGGGGTGACTTTAATCAAGTCGTAGACTCAAACCTTGACAGGTCAGGTGATGGATCGGTGGGGGGGGTTCTTCAGGTTAGAGGACTTTTAGGGACCTACTGGATCAATGCAGGCTCTGTGATGTCTGGTGTGTCCTATATCAGATTCCAAGGAGTTTACCTACAGGTCATTGGTGCACGGCTCACAATTCCACATTAATTACACTTTCATTTCTCAGATTCCCTTGCCTGGGGTCAGGACCTCATCGATCCAACCTGGTCCTGTCTCCGATCATTCCTTGGTGTTGTGTAAACTGGCATTTCAGGATGTTTCAAAGAGAGAAACAAGATGGAAACTTAATGATCAATTGCTTAAAGATTCTAAATATTGTAAACTCATAAGGGAACATATTGAGGCCTTTTTTTTTTGTCCAACCCTTTAAATAGTGCAAAACTAGACATTATATGGGGCTTTTTAAGGCCCACATGAGAAGCATTCTTATTAGTATGACAGTGATTAGGAAAAGAGCTAGGGAGAGGGAATTATTATCATTATTATCCCAAATTCAGGTACTTGAAATTAATGTTTCGGCCAATACTCCAGAAGAAGATAGGACGAAGCTCCTATTGTTGAGAGATAGATATTTAGAGTTACTCTGGGAAAAGGCAGAGTTAGCTATCATATGTACTAAAGCTAGTAACACTGATCAGGGAGAGAAGGCGGGGCACCTATTGGCACTCCGTATCAAGCAACAGGAATCTGTGAGATTCATCCCTTCTATCAGGGCATCTGCTAATGGGTCTCTGAAAACATCTCCTACCGAGATAGTTCAAGAATTTGCAGTATACAACAAAATGTTGTATGGGGACATGGAGCACCCCCTCAGCCCTGCCCTCCCTCCCAGCACGTCACAAAGGCTGTCTTGTCTCCTTTATATCACAGGAAGAAATTGCTGAGGTTATCAATGGTTTACCTTCAGATAAAGCTCCTGGTCCTGATGGATTTTCTTCCCTTTTCTACAGGACATTTCGAGATCTCTTACTACCAACACTTAATAGATTATTTCAACATATTCTATCCAGGACGGAGGTTGATTATCACCTCTTTGAAGCCTTGATAGTGCTTCTCCCCAAACCAGACAAAGACCCAGAGCTTGTCCAAAGTTATAGGCCTATATCTCTCCTAAATCAAGACATTAAAATTCTCTCAAAGATTTTAGCTAATAGGCTATCCATGGTACTCCCTGAGTTAATAGACATGAATCATGTAGGATTTATGAAAGGACGCTCATCGGTGGACCACTTGCGTACGTTATCTCACGTCTTCTCGGCTACCAGAGACGCCGAGTTCCTCACAGACCTGATCTCTCTGGACGCTGAGAAGGCGTTCGATTGAGTAAATTTGAATTTTTTGTTCAAGGTATTGAGTGCCTTCAAATTCCCTCTGGTATTTATATCATGGGTTGGTGCACTATATAAATCCCCTACAGTAAGAATCTCAGCTAATGGAGCTTTCTCTAACTCCTTCCCACTCCATTCATGTACTAGGCAGGGTTGCCCACTATTGCCTCTGTTATTTAATTTATACTTGGAACCCCTCATTCAAAACATTCTCAAAAATATCTCTATTCAGGGTATTTGGGTTGGGTGCCATGAAATTAAAGTCACCGTGTATGCAGATGATTTGTTGATACACCTCTCCCATCTGGTTTCATCAATACCACCCCTATTGAATGAAATAGCCAGATTTAGCGAGCTATCTAATTACAAGCTGAATGCCAGTAAATCCTTATTTTTCCCATTAAACCACAAGGTATTTAAGAATGATATTAGTCCCCTAGGCTTATGCTGGACTCCTAGAGCATTTAGGTATTTGGGCATTAAGTTATCCCGTAACCCCTCAACATGGTTTAAGGATAACCTGGATTCTCTCTCACAGGTTATTATTCATGACCTTGACAGATGGTCTAAACTTCCCATATCATTATGGGGCAGGAGTAACATAATTAAGATGAATGTCTTTCCTAGAATTTTCTACCCCCTATCTCTCCTCAATACTTTTATCCCTATATGCTGGTTTAAAAAACTGCATGGTATATTTACTAGATTTATTTGGGCTGATAAATACCCCCATTTGGCTTATTATAAACTAGTTGCCCCAAAATTTGAGGGAGGGCTTCGGATTCCCCATATGGCATTATACTACTGGGCCAGTCACCTAGTAAAATGCATGAGATGGATATCCCCAGGCCTTGAAATGGAACAGCCAGTATGGCTTAAGATTGAATTAGATGTAATTAAAGCTAAATGCCTGGACCCCTTAACCCTATTTTACCTCAGACTGTCACAGGTAAAGACAGCTGACTATCCTACAGTAGGTATCTCTTTAAGAGTTTTTGCACAGTTATGTTTATTTCTTCATTACTCCTCCCAGACTGACTTAGCTCAGTCCATTTGGAACTCCCCATCTTTAACTATTAACAGGAAGCAGATTCCCAGTAAGTGGTTGCCCCAATTAGGTGATGGAAAACTGCTTTCCTTGGTGGATGGGGAGGGACACTGGTTGTCCCCAGGTGGAATTATTGAAAAATTTCTCATTCTGGTTTCATCTCACTTTGAGGTTATGCAGTTAAGACACCTACACACAATAGTCCTAGGGAATACTCCCCCTTCCCGGAAGGTGTCAGCCTTGATACCTGAAGTCTCCCTACTGTCTGGATCTTCTGTATCCAAATTATACAGAGTGTTGTATCATAATAAATACGGGGACTCCTTTGGACCTACTAGATTCTGGAACTCACTCCTTCCTCAATACCAGTTGGATTGGCAATCCCTATGGAGATTCTGTCATAAATATGTTTCCCAGGACAGATTGCGTCTCATGCAATACCATATATTGCACATTATGTATTGTACCCCTGTTAAACTAAAGAAATGCGGTTTCTTGAATTCTAGTACATGTATTAAGTGCATGCAGGAAGAAGGAATGCTCCTTCATATGTTCTGGTCCTGTCCCAAAGTTTCCTCTCTATGGAATTCAATCAAGATGCCTCTGGATCCCCTTCTGGGCCTTCAGGAGTACTTTATTCTAGAGATATGTCTCCTAGTGGACATGTCCCTTGTCAGGGTCAGAATCAGGAAATTTCATATTTCCACGATTGCTCTGTCTGTTAAGAAACTAATTTTACGCCATTGGAAAGACAAATCCACCCCATCTTTCCAAGAGTAGTTGCATTAAATCATTGCTAATCTCTGAACAGAAAAGGCAATTGCAAGCCTTCATAATAGACTTGCAGCTCATAGGAAAATATAGGATCCCCTCCACTCCTTACTCTCATTGTCTCACTTATAATTATGCCATACCTCAGTCTTTCTCATATATCCAATGGAAATAATCACTGCACTTTAGGGTTATATGGTCTTGTTGCTGCTGTAAGGGAGGGATGGGTGGGAGGGGTGGGCAGGGCAGTTCTTTCTGTACATGTGGTATGTCACATCTTGTTCCGCTGTAACTGCCCTTTATAAAGAGAAATGTATCAATAAAGTTTAAATAAAAAAAAAAAGTAAATAATGCTGTCATATTTTTTCAATGGGAAAAAAACATCTTGGTGGCTGATGTGTCCATAACTAGTTTCTTCTATGCCTAACATTGATGTAAATGAGCTTCATTCACTTCTGTTTGCCATAGAGCATGCTGTTTTTGAAACACTATCTTTCTCATTATTATAATAAATTCAGACGGCATCTTGTTTGCCCTAATTTGCTCATTTGTTTTGTTTTACTGTTTCTCAGCCTTACGTTTTTAAGCTTGACAAGATGTAATTTGTAAATGTAAGTAAATATTTAACTGTAACAGACATTGTTCCCTGTACTGATCATTCTTAAAGTAATGAATTTCCTTTTAGATGTAATAGTTCAATTAATGTTAATTTTGATCTGTTTCCTAAAAAGATGTATCAGTTATGCTAGTTACCCTGAGTTATGACATGTAATTTACAAAGGAGAGTACAGTGTAGCATAGGAAAAAAAGGCAAAAAATGCCAGACTGTCATTTATGCCAATGTAACATCCAGTATGAACATTTTATAAATATTTTATGGCAGTAAAATGTTCACAAACAAGTAAGTTTGTTTCGTTAAAGTTTAGCATAGCTCAGTTAAGTGCCTGAAAAGAGCCTGGCTCCCAATTACATCGATCTGTGAATTAAAACATTAGCTGATCACACTGTAAAGGTGCAACTCCTGCTTTTTTTTTTAACTCCAGCTTCGCATCTATAATAAAAAAGACAATGTTCTGTCTCTAATATGAGTGCTATTTCAAGATCTTGCTGTAGCTAATTGCCCCAAGAACAAAAGAAATTGAAAACACATATATTTATCCATTGACTCTCCTGACACACAAGATTTTAGATGTGTACACACATGTTAACATTAAAGACAGCGTTCCTACAATGAACATGCCATGATTATTTTTTTAATATGTTTCAGCAAGTTTAGCCCTCGGTCCACTTAAATGTGGTTCACTTTAATAGTTGCTAGTTTCTTAATGTTTTTTTTCAAATTCATCTGAGTCAAGGTGACAGGTAACAAAATATGTCTTTGCAGTTCGACTAATGCACTCATTTTCAACTTGTGCAACCATAATGTTTTAGTTGGAAGTCATTCTCAAGTATCACATGGCTTGAGGGAAACTGTATGGAGGGTCTGTGTAGTGTGGGATATGCTGTCTCTTTATATACTGTTTTGAATGGTAGGAGAAACCATCTGATGTGAGAACATTTTATGATATTCGATGCCATTCATTGTCATTTTGCTTATACGAACGTACAAAACTGCCAGCAGATAAAGCTCTTATGGTCTGTAAAGTCTGCTCAATTGTGCAGCTGGCAGCCCTTATACTACAGCTGTCCCTCCCTCCCCTCTCCCCCTCAGTGACCTTCCCCCTTACCCTGTCCCATCCCCTTTTGAAGCAGCCCACTGTTCTGCAGGATACCACTTCCTCTGGCAATGTGTTCCATCCAGACACCTCCCTCTCCATATAAAAGTGTCTCCTCATTTCTCTCCTTAACCTTCCCCTTCCAATCTCAGATCATGCCCTCAGTGTTCCTCCCCTATTTAAATTGAAAAGCCCCTCTGTGCCCATCTTATTTATTCCTTTCATGTACATGAAGGTTTCAATCATATCCCTCCTATCCCTCCTCTCTTCCAGGGGGTACATGTTCAACTCCCTCAGTCTGCTCTCATAGGGTAAGTTTCCTAGCCCCTGGATCACTTTTGTTGCCCTGCGCTGCACCATCTCCAGTAACCTAATGTCCTTCTTCAGGTACAGTCCCCAGAACTGCATGCAGTACTCCAGGTGTAGTCTAACCAGTGACCTGTATAGTGGCAGGAGCACCTCCCCCCTCCTGGAGGATATGCCTCTTTCAATACAACCCAGTATCCTGCTGGCTTTTGCAGCTGTCTTTCTACACTGTGCTGAGTTGTTCATTGCTTCTGTTATGATCATCCCCCAGATTCTTCTCCTCTTCCATCTTGACTAGTTGAATCCTCCTTATCTGGTAGCTTATGTAAAAATGCATGCATTTATTTGTTTTTTCTGTTTTTTAATCAATGTCCAGTGTGAGAGAATGTGGAGGGTTATTTGTGCAGGATGAATGGTCTAGAACATGCAGATTGAATGGAGGGGTTGTATGGGAGTCACTAATATTTTCATGGATGTACAGGTATCCAGTCAACTGCCAATTAGGGTTCTATGTGATAATGGCTATCGCAGAACAGTAACCACCATTACAGCAAGTGTACATCACCAAAAAAGAATTTTGGTGATGCACACTCACGGCAACTGGCAATAGGGAGCCCGAGATCCACTACTTGATTTTTTAATGTGGGGGGCTGTGCCCCCAACACTCCCCCTACTAAAGGATTCTTAACTCCAGGGGGGTGCATTCTAAAATGCAAAAGCCGGCCACTGGCAAAACAAAAAACTGCACTGCACCAGACCCAAACCCTGCACCCTGCACCTCCCAACCAATGACCCTCCCCACCATGTTAGCGGACTAGCTCAGCAGCTACCTGCTACACCCCCTCACACATACACTTCCTTCCTTTCCTTCTCCCCCTGCGTGCATGCACGTGTAGGTTTCTGTCACCCACCCCAGTATCCGGACGCTACTCTGCCAGGTAACCCCAAATACAGGCACCGTAATTGAGTCGCTGTTTTTGTAGGTACTCAATTACGAATGCCATATTCACTGGATACCACCAATTAGTATGTTACAGAATATATGAGAATATGTGTTAAGTTACAGATAAACATTAATAACCAATAAGTAAAAGACAATAAGTGTACAGAAATATACAGAATAGGTGATTAATGGGTGTGTGGAAATAATACTAATGTGGAAAGGGTTACATACATTGGAAAGGATGCTCATATGGTGAGTGGTTAACTACAGTATATGCCCCCCCAAAAAAAGAAATGCCTACTCATTTTTCAGTGCATACTGCTACAGACACATGTACCACACAGACATTCGAATTTTAGTAATGCACATTCTTTACTGTTTTTCTTATTGGGGGGGTTAGATAGAATTCAAAAGTAATGCATCACAGCTTGACTCCATATTGCCTGCAAGGAAGAAAAGCTGTTAACTGTTTCACTCTAAGCATCATAAAACAATACTATGTATTCATGTACATCTCTGCCACTCAGTATTATCTTCTGCACCCTCCAGGGACCAGATGAACCCTACAAGACCTTCCAGTGCTACAGCATCCTGCTGAATCATACACAAACCTGCTTCATACTGCAGCTCCTGATCCTATCCCACTACCCATTCTTGCATTCACTAGTTGAGTAATGGATCATGCTCTCCCTGCTAGATACGTGACGACAGCAAGCAATTGACCACACTAATGGTGCTAGGAGCTGAGATCATATATATGGGGTGGCTAACCAAAATGATTTCAACAAAAAAAAACTTCAAGAAATGCACTCTTAAAATAACGTATAGATAGCTATGTTTGGTGCATGCTGCCTGGGGAATATTGTCTAATTTAGCACACTACTTACAACTTCAACAGCGATATATTAGTGCTAAAAAAAGAACAACTTTACTTTCAGTAGGAACTCATGTATATAGACTTGAGTATGCAACATAGTGAACCCAACATCCCCCCCAAAAATACCAATTTTTGTAGCATATTGAAGATGAGCCTCACTTGCTAAAAAAGTCAAAGTGAAAACATTTTTTCCTTACAGAGTTGAAATACCTATTCCGATAAATGTGAAAAAAAAAATCAGTGCACATATTTCAATCTCAGATCAAGAAATATGTGTTTGTGATGCAATTTTAAAAGTGAAAAATTAGTCACTGTGCTTGTTTGACCCTCTGACTTCCCTACCCTGAAATCTCCACTCAGCACCCTCCACCACATAACACCCATGCACCCTCACTCACCTACAGAGGGTCCCTTAGCATAGAACCACTCTCCCCAAAAAAGACCTCCTCTTCCTTGAAATGAGACCACAAACTAAAGAAACATGATAAGTGTTGTCAATGTATTTCCAGTGTGTTTTGAACTTTTACTCAAAACTTTGTCATTTTTAAATATTTTTCCACCAAATTTTCAACATGATGTTTATTGAATCCCAACTCTGGTGTTAGGTGACAGTTTTTAAATTTGGGCCAAAAGGTGATTTAGCAGTTGAAAATAAATTTAGTATAAAAACATGATAAATTCTACAATGGCAGGAAAAACATTCCTGTCTCTGATTGGTCAGTAGCCACCTTGTACAGAGATGTTACCCCAGCACAATATCACTATATCAAAGTCCAGCACATAGAAGACAGTATCAGATGTTCAGGAAATCACTGCATATGCCATGTCCAAGTTGCCCACACTTGAAATGGCCACTGCTCAGTTTTCCAGTAGTTAGTAAACTGCAGCATTCTGTGATATTCTGCAGCATTTCTGTGTTGCATCTGGCCTGTCACATCTGTAGTTCCCTACCTCTCACAGCAGACAAACTAAAAAAAAATCAATCCCATAACCTCTAAGATTTCACCAAATCACTCTTGTAATTTGTTCTTTCTTATATATATATAAAAAAGAAACGATGTAAAAAACCATGTTTGAGATTGTCTTCATTTCAATACCCCACTCTACTCTCAGGTGCCCACTCAGCAAACACTGTAACTGCCAGGAAGCCCAGCATTCCTTAAAAAAAAAATGAAATGAAACCTAACCACTCACAAATGTAAAAGCCATAACTGGCTTCGCAGCAGTCCCTCCTGGTCTCTTCACAGTCCATGCTTGCAAGCCACCACACCCAGCACAGTCTTGACTTACTGATATCACAGCTGAAAGTCAGCAGGGTGGGAGAGAATCATGCTGCATCCACCACTGTCAGTGCACTGGACAGCATGAGAAACAAAGGAAAGACCAGTAGGTAACATTCTTCCCCCAGTACAGACTGGCACCCACTGTACTGGGAAACCAAACAGAAAGAAGTGACTGTCAGATGGGGGGCACACCACAGTTCAAGGTGGTGGGTGCCCAATTCTGAAGCTTCTAAAGTGCATAGAGAATAGTGAGAAACCATCTAAACTTGTGGGGGAGAGAACAAGATTAGTGAACCAAACACAAAGGGGACAGAACTGAGTCCCAGATTGAAGTAGTTAGACAAAGAGGTGTGTGTATGTTGGGTGGGGCCAGAGCCCATTAAACCCATAGGAGTGCCAGCTACTGGCCAAAATAAAAGAGCACTACTTTTCTTCAAGGTATTTCTAGAAACATAAAAAATATAAAAAAATGTAAAAAAAATGTAAATGTACTTTTTCCCTACTAATGAGTCACTGTATAATTGCAATGATGTGCTCCTGGGTATGTGTCATGCTGGGATAATATCACTTCTCGGGTGTTGAACACTCTCAGCCTGTGGCCATGTGCCCAACCACCCAAGGCATGATTTTATCTCAACACAACACACATTCTGTCTCGCATTATTACTTAAATGACCAAGTCATGAGTGAACGTTGAAATATTTCATATACTCATAACCACTATTTTTCAATATTTTTCCACCAAACTTTCAGCTTGTGCTTTTTGGGACCCCACTTCATGAACAAGGTAAGTGAAATTTTTCAAATCTGAGCTGAAAGGGGATTTCCTAGTTGCTCCACAAAATCATCTATCAGGCGGGATTTGTAAATTTTCACCTGCTAGGTTCATGAGATGGAGTAATGAGAATACTGTGCTCAAAATTTGAGTTAAAATATTAAAAAGCAACAGTTATGAATGTACATTTAAATATTTCCATGTTCACTCATTACTTTGCCTCCAAACTTCCAACATAGCCATTTTTTCACACTACCTCATGAACATGACAGGTGTCATTTTTCAAATCCTGGACAAAACGTGTTTCACACTTGTGGTGCAAAATGGCATTCCAGCCAGAATTTTATAAAAGCCACATCTCCTGTTTACAAGGGGAAGTCATAAAATAACTATGCTCAAAATCTGGGATAAGAACTAAACAAAAAAAATTCATAAGAGCCATTGTGTGCAGGGCCGGCCTTTGGCACAGCAGGTTGCATTTTGTGATCCCATACTGGTGAGCTGAGTTCTGGAGTGAGCACTGTAAGATAGCTGGATGGGCTGAGGTTGGGTGGTTGCCACTGCCATGTGGCACCAACCCCAGACTGGGAAAGAAAGGTACTGGGTTGACTGCACAGACCCAAGTACCATATAGTGAACAGCTATAGCTAGGGAAACAGCGCTGCCATGTGGCATCACCCCCAGCATGGGAATCAAAAGAGCAGGGCTGGTTGCACAGGCCCAAGTACCATACAGTGAAGAGAAGTCTTCTCTTGGCATAGGACCCAGAGGGCCCTACACATCTCCACCCATAGCTGCCAAAGGGCCCTGTGCCCTATGTTTTGGCTGTCAGATGGATTCTTGACCCTGTGCATCTGTATCTGTAGGCTGTAGCCATATGTAAGCACAGTGGGCAGAGTGCCCTGTACTTCCACAGCTCCCCAGACAGTCCCACAAATTGTTTGCATCCATAAACCCAGGGAAGTAGTGCAGGCAGATGGACTCTTCCCTTCTTCCCTTGGTGCAGGGCTGAGAGGGCCTTGATTGTCTGCATCATTTCAAGCAGATCCTGAAAGGACCTGTGTGAATGAGGATATGATTCCACTATCTTACAAAGAAAGAAATTCATTGCAAAAGAACTGAGTTAATACACCAGTTAGGGTTCAAGCATATTGACAGAAAAGTAGGGGAATGTAGCATTAGGGTTTCCAACCATAATTTCCACCGCTCAAGCAGCAAAAAGACAAGACCGCACAAGCAACCACAGATACCCATCACCAGGTAAGACAAACAACATACATACACCTATTTCCAGATGACACGAATGCAGTAGTATTGATGTGCTATCTTTGTGGAGTTATATCTGCAGCTTCAGAAGTACAGGCCCCATAGGTTCCTGCGCTTCTGCAACCACTTACAGTATACATGAGTACCTGTGGCTGCAGATGCACAGGGTCCACAGCGGTCTGCACTTCTGCAGACAGAAGTACTGTTCTTGCAGCTTGGGTATCATGGATTTCTATATGCAGCTGTTTTTGCAGCAAGAATTTATTGTGTATGTTTTACACGTGTGACTGCATGGATGTAGGCCCCTCAGGGATCTGCACATCTGCAGACAGAGGTAGTGTTGCAATATGAATATCATGGATTTCTATCTGCAGCTGCAAAAGCACAGGCACTACAGGTGCTTCTGCAGCCAGAATTGTGTGTATGTCTTATAGTATGCATGTGTACATGTAGCACCATAGTGGCCTGCACTACTGCATACAGAAGTAGTGTTGCAATTTACAGTAGGTATAATTGATTTCATGGGGCCTGTGCTTCTGCAGTCAGAAGCATGCGTATGTCTTACAGTGTGCATGAGTACCTGTGATTCAGAAGTGCCGACCACATATTGTTGTGTAGTCTTCTCCTTTAGCTGCTTGGAGGTGCAGGCAGAAAGGGTTAGAAACCCTAGCAAAATATTTCCCTCATTTGTGACATTAAGTTGAATCTTAACTGGTGCATTAATGCAGTTTTTTGCAAGACATATTATAATGTGCTATAGCACCAGTATTGTTATGGTTGACCGAGAGTTTCTGTCAACACCCTAACTTTTCACCTTAATAGCATTGGTGGCGTTTGATGAAATTGTCCCAAATTTATCATGTGCTATCTAGGAGGCAAGGGGTTCCATTTTCAGAGCCATGAGAATGCCACAAGCTCCTGGTGTGCTGGTCATCTAGCACACTGGGCCTGTGGCATTCTTCCGGCCAGAGATCAGGATTTTCAATCCCGTGGGCCAAATACCACAAGTTAGACCAGCTTTTCCATGGTCAAATTTTCATCTTTTGGGGGACCCATTTTATGGGGCTTGTACCAAATATTTGGTTCAAGCTGCCATAAATGTGTGGAAAGTGTCATAACTGCACCTGATGTTCTAAAATCAGGTGCAGTTGCATCAAAGGAGTTGGACACAACTATGCCAAACAACAGCATTGATGCAAGGATTGATGCAAGCCCTGTGTACCCCTTCGAAAATCAAGCCCAAGGTCTCAGTACATGGAATTTTTTGTGATGGCAACTTGTGCTGTTTCCGAGATCCACACATATAATTTTTACATTAATGCCTACATTTTCTCCCTATACGTAATACTCATTTTGTTCTCTCACCTACAGCCTAAACAGAACAATTTTTTCCACAACACTTTTGGGGTAGAAGCTGCCTGTGCCATGGTAGTGTATTTCAAAGGTTTCATAAAATAAAAAATATTAAATGGTTGCAGAGTTACAAGAATTTAATTTTTTTTCTCTGAGCATGCTCAGGGGCAGGGATGTTGGACAACCATGTGATACAACCCAAAACATTTGGTGTAGCTAGAGATTTTTGCTTGCTTACCAATTACTTCCAACAACCCCCCAAAATTTGGGAGGGGTCATGATGGCTGCCATCTTGTTTTTTTTAACTAAAAAAATGGAAAATACATAAAAAACAATATTAAAATAAGCACTTGACCCTAACTGACTAGGACCAGTTTAGTTAGATTCTGGTCTCCATTTAAAAACAAAAACAACAGCCAGAAATACCTTTTCTGGACACTCCAAAATTTAGCATACCCAACTTAGCGAGATGACTATTCACCCACATTCCCTGCATGAAAACAAAAGGACATTCTTGGTTTGTGTGGAGTAGTGCTGCCAGCTTGAGTGGAAACAGTGAGCTGGCGATCGCCAGATCCATCTCTCTCACTCTCTCATCTATCTGTCTGTCTATCTATCTATCTATCTATCTATCTATCTATCTATCTCTCTCTATCTATCCATAAATCCATTTTGCTCTCCCTCCCCCTCTCATCTCAGCTGACCCTCCCTCATTCATCTCCAGTATGCTGTATTTGCAGTAAAAACAGACTGGGGCTCCCACCTCTGGTACTGCTTTCCCACTGCCTCCCTTCCAGGTCACCTGCCACCCCTTCCCAATGTATATTTTATATATCTTTTATAAAATAAGGGGACTGTGTGCCCAGCCCAGTACCGCCTCTGTTGATCCCCTCCAGTTTACTCACCCACCTTCTCCAACATATGGTGGTACTGGAGTGCCCACCCTGTTGCCTCCAAATAGTATCCCAACACTGGGATGCCCATTCCTTGCTATTAGTTAGGTTTCCTGCAAATAAATAAAACCATCCCTCATTGATCTTTTTAAATTTTATGTAAAACCCTGTAAAAAGAAGATGGTCCATCAGTGATCAGAACCTAGACCCCCACCACCCCACACTGATGCCCCACTCTGCGCCCCCACCTCACATCCCCCACACACCCTTACTCACCAGAACATGTTGCATGACATAGATCCACTCTTCAATCAAAGACACGTCTTGCTGCAGAAACCGACCAGTGAGATATGAGAAAATATGGTAAGTCTACTCTAATGTATTTCAATGGAGTTTGACTTTTAATCATAACTTTGCCATTTTTAAAAAACAGGTTAACACCAAATTTTCTACATGGCCTTTCTGTGACCTCGCCTCATGAACAAGGGAGCTAGAAATTCTCAAATCTGGCCCAAAAGGTGATTTTGAGTTTGCTTCACAAAATCAACTTTTTGGGAGGATTTGAACATTTTCCCCTACTGGGTTCATGAAGTGGGGTCTTAAGAAGGGTATGTTGAAAATCTGATTTAAAAACATGCTAAAATGACTTAAGTTATGTGTGAACGTTGAAATATTTCAGTGATCATGCATAACTGCTAACTTTTATAAGTTTTCCTCCAAACTTTCAACATGGCCCTTTTTGTGGTATCCAGTCAATATAGCATGGCAATAAACATGCCACAAAAACCATGCAGTGAAAATAGTATTGGGAAAAACAGTGAATAGCATAAAACTAGTGCTGTTCACAATCCGGTGGAATTTTCATAATTCTGCTGAAATTTTGCCAGAATCGGAATGGTGCATTCCACAGCAGAAAATAGTTACAGAATGATTTTCCACAGAAAAATTGCTGTTCTATGGAATATTATTCAGTGGATCTCAATATTTTCCACAGAAATTGCTGTGGAATAATTTTCTGTGGAAAACAAAATGCTGTTCCCCGGAATATTATTCAGTGTATCACAGTAGTCAGAATTTCGCAGAAGAACCAGTGAAATTCTGGTGGAAATTCAGCCAGCAGAATGGTCATTCCATGCTAATTCTGCTGGCAGAATTCTAAATTCCACACAGCACTAGATAAACCAGTACTGGAATGTTATTGCACCCCCATGTAAATTGACCCCCAACAACTTTCTCCTCCCACCAGAGTTTATAAATGTAAACCCCCTCCAACTTTCTGTTATTGAGTTCTGCCCCCGGAGTTCAAAATAGTAAATCCTTCCACTGACTTTCTCTTCCTGAGTCCCCGGTCATCGCTTGGTGCTGTAATGCCAATGTGCAATTTTTGCTCTTGCCATTTTCTCTGCATGATTATTGAACGTGCCTTTTTGCTTGCGCTATATTTACCTAGACCCCTTTTTTGCACTCCATTTCATGAACAAGGCAGGATTAATATTTCAAATCTGTCCTGAAAGATGATTTTGCAGTTGCTCTACAAAATCATAGTTTGCATTGGATTTGAAAATTTTTACCTAGTGGGTTTATGAGCTGGGGTCATAAAAAGATTGTGTTGAAATCTGGCGTAAAAGTATGGTAAAATGACCAAATCATCAGTAAACATTGAACTATCTAAAAGTTCAGGCATAACTTTGCAAATGTTTAATATTTTGACTCCAGACTTTCAACATAGCCATTTTTCACACCACCTCATAAACATGATGTGTCATTTTTCAAATCCTGGATGAGATGTGTTTTAGTATATGTGGTGCAAAATGACATGTTGGCTAATATTCTATAAATGCCACATGTCATGTTTATAAGCAGAGTCATAAAATAACTATCTTGATAATCTGAAGTCAAAATTAAAAAAATTATTATTAAAAAAACTTGTGCAGTACCAGCCTTTACCCCACTGGCTAGTGCTTTGTGATCTTGTGGCAGTGAACTGAGTTCAAGGCCAAGTTCAGTGACCAAGCTGAGTGGGCCAAGGTGGTGGGGGTGGCACTGTCATGTGATTCCTCCCCCAGCTTGGTATGGGTAAGTAAAGAGTTGCTTGCTCATGCCCAAGTACTATATAGAGAAGAAAGCTCTTTTCTTGGTATAGGGCCCTGCATGTCTGTACCTATGGGTGCCCGAGGGCCCTGTGCTTCAGCTGAGATGTGGATTTTGTGTCCTGTGTGTCTGTGCAGCCTTATGGAAACACAGATCCCAGAGGGTACTGCTTTTCTGCAGTCCACCAGACAGCCCCTTGAATTCTTGACATCAGTTGCTGCATGGATGAGTAGGGCACACAGACAAACAGAGTATTTCCTTCACATGGAGTGCAGAGGCCCTGTGCATTTGCATCTGTTCATAGAGGTCCTGAAGGGACCTGCAAGAATGAGTATACGATTCTACTATCTCAAAAACAAAAGGAAATTAATAGCAAAAATAAATCCCACATGAATGCATTAGTTAGGGTTGGTTAAAGCCACAAAAGCAGGGAAATGTGGTATTAGGTTTTCCAACCCTAACGCCCCATTCCCACCTCCTAAACAGCAAAAGAAAAAAATATTAGGGTTTTAGGTCTCCAGAGTCTTGGCAAATTAATGGTAGCATCTTCTCCGAGGTTGCCAACCCAAATGCCCACACACTCCCCTTAGCAAACAAGGTCAGATGTGATCTCCTTTGTTCACACAGGGCGAGCAGGCTCTGCAAGAAGAAAGCTACAACAGATTCTGTTGGCAACATGTGGCAAGACATACTTCACTACCTTTGAAGAGTGTATCAGTATAATGCACTGGCTTAGAGCTGTACCTTGTGCTTCAGAAAGGAGGCTGCAGGCTGATGGAGGAGGGGTAAGCATTAGGGCTGACAATCCCAAGGAAGACCCTACCATGGGTTTACCAAGACTCTGGAGACCCAAACCCCTAAAGCTGCTTGGGGTTAGGGGAGGGAGTTATAATTGCAAACCATTATGCCACATTTCCCTAGTTTTGTGGCATTAATGTTAACCTTACTGGCACATTTATGCATTTTTTGCAAAGAAGAAACATATATATTGAAGTATACGGGCACAGTAGTGTCTGTATATTAGGGCTGTGTTAGGGTTATATTAAAAATCATCATTTTCAGAACCTTGTGTCTCAGATGTCTTAGACCCTAAGACTGCAAAATTTGGTATGCACCTTCTCAATCCTAGGGTCCCTTAATCCCCAAAATTTTATGAAGATTGCTTTTGTCATTTTTGAGATATTAAGAGCTAAAATTTTGTATTTTTGCTTGATTTGCTACCTCAAGCTTTGTGCTAAGATATCTACAAAAAGGTAAAGAGTTGAGGTATGAAACTTGTAGGTTTTGTAGGCATCATATGGGAATAGGTCCTTCTTGGGTTTGGGGTAAACAAAAATTAACTAGTTTTTAAGTTAATTACAATTAATTGTTCACGCATGCACGTTCAAAAAAACTTTCTGAGAAAAAAAAGCTAGAACTACATATAGACTTTTTTCATGTTAAAGTTCAAAATGAACAAAAACTTCAAGGTAAAATAACACTTTAATCTGATACAACTTGAGCGTGACAGTGTAGTGTTTCTGAGGGAGTTTTAGTATGAGTTACACAATGTATTTTTTTAAACCAATTAATTGACAGTAATTGGTTATCTTTGATTAAAAGTGAAAGTCTTCACAAAGGAATCCTTCAGAAATGTTATTCTTTTCTGTAAAATGTACATGTGGCATGAATACTGAATACCAGTTTTTAAAATATTTATGCTGAATGGCATTTTCTGTTTGCCCTGTGCAAAGATTTTCAAACTGATCAAGAAGCTCTAATGTGCTTCTCGTAATATTCATACTCTGAAATGTTTTTTGTGCTTTGCAACAGTTTATAAAACATGAATGCTTCATGCAGTAAAAAGTATTTGCGATGATTTATAATATGCAAAATCTTTATGCAGTAATACATATTTATGAAAAATATTTGTGGTGCATGTTTTTCATGTTTAAATGTGTGAGTTTGCATATTGATTTAGAAAGTATTCCAACTCTGAATATTAATTGAGATAATGAGTTTGTGTTTTGTGAATACTTTTTTTTTTTTTATAATTCATATTTTATTAACAGATTTTCACAATACAGGGGCCAGAGAGTTACAACATACTCTGTATATATTCAAAGTGTTACATGAGCTGTCCCCATCCCCCCTTCCCCCACCCCGTACAGCAGCAAAGTCCATACAGTAATATGACAAGCAGTACAATATAGTGTCATAAATTAAAGTTCACTGTTACAGTAACTCATATACCTGATCTGGTCATGATTAGCGTGTGAAGGGGATCCCAAGTATTCTTGTACCACTGCACCTTATTGTGGAGGCTCGCTATCACTTTCTCTGTATGAAGGTTAGCTAGGATTTCATTAACCCATTCCTGGTATGATGGACTTATCGCGTCCTTCCAATGCCGAAGTACAATTTTTTTTAACAGATAATGCAATTATGGAAATATGAAATCTCCTGATTTTAACTTTGATAGAGGATAGATCTCCCAACAAACATACATCTGGGGTGAAGCAATCTTGCAGACCTAGAATAGGATCTAGGTTAGTCTGTATAGCCACCCACAAAGACCTTATCTTGGGGCATGACCAAAAGATGTGAAGAAGTATGCCATCCTCCTAGCATCCTCTGGTACAAGCCCCCGATCTCATAAGGCCCCATTTCCTCAACTTAACAGGGATGTAATACACATTGTGCATAATGTGGTATTGCATAAGATGGAGTCTGTCCTGAGAGACATATTTATGACAGAACTTCCATAAAACCGACCAATTAGGAGTGTATTGGGGAAAGAAAGAAACCCAGAGCCTAGTGGGGCCTTCAGGTCTCCCAAATTTCCAGTAAAATAGAACTCAGTATATTTTGTAAATAATGCCTGGTGACCCCAACAGGGAGGAGAGGTCGGGTACAAATAGGAAGGCAGGTGGGTGAGGAGGAGTAGTACCAAGTACTGTAGAAAGCAGGTGTTTTAATTGGATCACCCTGAAGTAAAGAGCTAATAGGACATCAAATTTATGAATTATATTAGAAACTGAGAGCCATTCTCCTTCATCGTCCAGAAAAGTAGAGATTATCCCATCCCCAATTTGGGGCAACCACTTGTGAGAAATCATCCTTTTATTTATTGTGAAAGACGGGGAGTTAGAGATGGACTGAGACAAGTCCAAGTGTGGGGAGTACCGCAAAAATGAACAAAGCTGTGCGTGAACTCTTAGGGACATTCGGAGGATGGGACAACTACAGGTGTCTAGAAGGAAAGTGATTTTAACATAGAGCATAGTCAGGGGGGTCAATGTTCTTGGACTGGATAAAGTCTAACTCAATTTTGAGCCAGACCGGTCTTAGGTGTTCTGGACCCGGACTCACCCAACGCATATATTTTGTAATATGACTAGCCCAGTAATAAATTGCCAGATGGGAGATCCGTAGTCCTCCATCCATTTTCTGAGTGGCCAGCATATGATATGCTAACCTGGATTGCTTATTGGACCAAATAAAATTTGTGAAAATTCTATGCATTTTCTGAAACCATGATAAAGGAATAAAGGAATTAAGAAGCGAGAGGGGATAAAACAAGCGAGGAAAAACATTCATTTTAATTATACTGATGCGACCCCAGAGAGAGACAGGAAGCTTAGACCATCTGTTGAGGTCCTGAACTATCACTTGGGAAAGGGGCTCCAAGTTTTCTTTGAACCAGGAAGAGGGGTTACGCATCAAATTGATACCCAGATATCTGAGAACACGAGGAGACCAGCCGAGACCAAAAGGGGACACATCGCTTTTGAAAACCTTATGGTTAAGAGGGAAAATAAAGGATTTATTGACGTTCAGTTTATAATCTGAGAAAGTACTGAACTTGGCTGTTTCTCCTAACATAGTGGGGATAGATGTTTTTGGGTGAGAAAGATGGAGGAGAAGATCATCAGCGTAAGCCGTGATCTTCACCACATTATTACCTATCGGGATACCTCGTATCTCCGGATTATTGAGAATATTTCAGATAAGGGGCTCTAGATATAAATTAAATAAAAGAGGGGAGAGGGGACAACCCTGCCTGGTACCAGAAAATAAAAGAAAGGGTTTGGAGAATGCTCCATTGCCGGACACTCTGGCAGAGGGAGTTCGATATAAGGCCCGAATCCTATCTATAAACATGACCGGAAAACCAACTACTTTTAGGACCTGAAACAGGAAATGCCAGTTGACACGATCAAACACCTTCTCGGCATCCAGGGAGACCAGTCCCGTGGGAAAGGCGGCATCCCTGGACACCGAGACGACATGTGACAGGGTACGTAAATGGTCAGCCGATGAGCGCCCTTTCATGAATCCCACCTTGGACATACTAATCAGGTCCGGGAGGACCCGAGTTATTCTATTGGCCAATATCTTCGAGAGAATTTTAACATCTTGATTCAGTAAAGAAATTGGCCTATAGCTTTGCACTAGCTCTGGGTCTTTATCGGGTTTAGGGAGGAGAACAATCAGGGCTACAAACAAATGTGTATCTGTTCTTGCACCAGAAAGAATGTGACAATACAACCGGTGAAGAACCGGTAATAGTTGAGTTCGAAAAGTTTTATAGAATAAAGCGGGAAAAAACATCTAGTCCTGGGACTTTGTCTGAGGGCAAAGCCCCGATGACCTCTGATACCTCCTCCAGAGATATTGGGGAAGATAGGAACTTCCTCTGTGGCTCAGATAAAGAGGGTAAAGAAGAATCCCTCCAGTATGCCTCGAGTGCTTCTAAAGGAGGGTGACTATCCATGTCCCTATATAAATGCTCATAGTATGAGGAAAATTCCTGCACAACCTCAGAAGGGGACACCCTCAAGGATCCATCCACCCGGGCTCTGATTGGAGGTATGAACGTAGCAGATTCCTGCTGTTTTAACCTTAAGGCTAGCAAGCGACCTGCTTTTTCCTCCTGGTCAGTATAGCTAGCTTTAGTGCAAATGATAAGATAACTCTGCTTTTTCCCTCAGCAAATCTAAATATTTGTCTTTAGCTACCGAGAGCCTCCTCATATCCTCTTCTGAGGTATTAGAGGATAAGCTGGTTTCCAGAGACCTAATTAGAGATAATGAGGCTAGTAATTCCACCTCTCAAACCCTTTTCCTCTTTGTGGCAAGGCTAATAATAATCCCTCTCATGTAGGCCTTGAAAGCACCCCACAAAATATCAGGTGCCATATCCTCACAGGAGTTGGTAGAAAAAAAGAAATCAATCTGTTCTTTTATTAGGTTACAATATTTGATATCTTTCAATAATTGTTCATTTAATTTCCATTGGGTTTCTTTTTGGGGAATGTTAAGGAAGGCTAGATTACAAGTCACCAGGGAGTGATCTGACACTGGACCTGGCTGAATCGAGGCAGTTAAGACCTCTGGTAAGAGGACCTGAGAGATAAAAAGATAGTCGTTGCTAGACTGGGTTCTGTGCACAGGTGAGTTGAAGGTATACTCCCTGTCCTTGGGATGTAATACACGCCACACATCACACAGCCCACACCGATCCAGAAAGTCCCTGAGGGCCCTTTGCCTGGGAGACAAACTCTTCGACCCACTACCAGACCTAACCACTTCAGGATCTAAAACCAGATTAAAATCTCCGCCCATAATTATACCAGTGGGAAGCATGGGAAGGAGTATGGAAATAAGCTTCATAAAGAAGCCCGGGTCATCTGCATTTGGCCCATATATGCTACCAAGTAAAATTGGCATGGACTAAAGATTCCCCTGGACCAGGACATATCTACTGTCCGGGTTCCTGAGAACTTGCTTAGAGATAAAGGGAATACCTCTATTGACCAGGATCATAACCCAACAACTGTTAGTGGACTCCGAGGCAGTAAATACCTGCCCAATCTGTTGCCTCCTAAATTGCAGAGATTCGCTTTCAGGTAAATGAGATTCTTGCAAGAATGTAATCTGAGAAGACAATAAGCTTAAATGTTTTAACACTTGATATTGTTTAACTCTTTTCCTTATCCGCTTCACTTTCCATGTAGCCAGATTTATACTACTGGCCATCTAAGTAAAAAAGAGTGAGTCTCTTATGTGACATCCAGGGATTGCAACAATCAGATTTAAGTATCCAGAACCCATGTTTGCTGCTGTATCCCCCCCCAACATCAACTTCCCTCCCATCTATCTCCCACAAACCCCCCCAAATATCCCAGTCCCACCCAGCAAACAGACAAAATGAAAAACATGAACACAACATCATCCCCCCCCTCCACCCCAGCTGTCACGAGCAACATTCAGCACAATACCATTTTCCTTCTTCCCCCTCCAACCTCCCAACAGATGCCCAAAAACCCTACCCTAATATGCAAACCTTCTCATTAAAACAATGATCATTGATATCTAAGATAATAATAGTATAGGTAATAACACACAACTGTTAAACTCCTGAAATCCAGAAAAGAAGAGAGCAAAAATAAGAAAGGGAAGAGAGAGCATCCCCCACTTGGGAAGCAATCCAGGGGACCCAAATACCTGAAAGAGAAAATGGCAATGTAAAGTGTGATAACAGAATTCGCTATCGTAACTACTGCCACAAGCAACATTGGAACTTTTCCCACTGTCCTTTGTAAACGGTAGAACTAGATTCTCCCAAGTAGAGGATCTCCGCATGTTCCCAGGCCCCCACTATTAAATTCAATCAGGGAAAATAGATTCCCAAAATAAGTAATGGAGTTGATCCACCAACTAAACTGCAAGAGCTCCCTCTAGTGGTATAACTCAGAAACACGTGACCAACTGAAGTTGATACTAAGAGGTCACTCTCTTGACTTATGTCTTAACAGACAGAAACACCAGATCTGAGGGCTTTCATTCTAATAACTAAACAATGGGAGATACATTGGTGCCTCTGCAAAAAATCAGGAAAACATGATCCAAATAAAAAAAAAAGGATCTTCCTCCCAAACAAGACTCAACCCTCTTGAAACAAACTCCTGGGATATGAAATTGCTCCAAAACTGAGCACTGAGATGAGAAATGAGAGAAAACAAGATCCCGTTGAGAATAGTCCCCTCTGCCGTAACACTCAGGAACACTCGGCACCAGACAGTTATTCTATCCTCATTTTAAATAGTAGCTCAAGAAAAACTTCTCCCTTCCATCGCTGGATAGGCTGAGACCAAACAAACAGGTCAAGTATCCCAAAACAGATCAGGCAAGGCAGCCTTGAGTCCCATAAGAGCATCTTCAGGATTCTCATATGTTGGCCAGGTACCAGCCACCAATACCTGTAATCTTGCTGGGTAACCCATTTTAAAGCGAAGGCCTGCTGCTATGATTTTTGATACAATAGGGTGAAATGCAGTACGTTTTGCTCTGACCTACCCTGGTAAATCTTGAGCCATTCTGAGCCTGGCATTTTCCCATTTAACATCTTGCAGCTCTCTCACTTTTGCCAAAAAGTGTTGACGCTCCAAGTAATTTAGAAAGCGACATATAATGGGACGTGGCATTGCTCCTGAGCAAGGTTTGGGTCATAAGGACCTATGTGGCCTTTCTATGGTGTACTTGGCCCTGAAAGGAGAGGGACAGGTGATCTTTTCCACCAGTTTTTGCACGAATGCGAGTGTATTCTGGCCTTTCTCTCCTTCTGGAAGGCCCAAAATAACTATATTATTCCTTCGGCTTCGGCCCTCTAAATCTTCCAGCTTGGCATCCAAACGAGAGATCTTTTGCCGCATAGCCACGAGACTGGGGTCAATTTTTTCCACTTGCTTCTCAAGAGAGGAGATTTGGGCTGTATTATCTGAAGTTTTCATCGAAACTTCTTCAAGCTTTTTGGAAAGGGATTTGATTTCAGCTGAGATTTCTTTTACTTCTTCCAGGAAGGGTTTAAACTCTTCCAAAAATCTACTCAATGTTAAGGGTTTTTGTTCAGCGATCAGGTTTAAAGGCTCTGGCTTATCCACTGCACTCGAGGCCCTTGATTTTTTCGGGGCCTTCTCGGGAGTGACCGGCAGGGTGTGCTTCTGCAGAGGTTTCTTCATATAAACTTCCATAGTCGACGAGAACTAGTCAGCGGGAGCACAGGAGGCTAAGAAAGCAGTAATAAACAACCTTTCTGGGTTTTAGGGAGATATAATAGCCAAAAATAATGAGATTTTACAGTTAGGAGGCTGGAGCTAAGCAGAGGAGCTTCTACCCGGTACCCTGCATCATGTGATCCCCCCGAGCTGCCTTGTGAACACTTTTTCAAAACTTGATTTTTATGTTTAGAAAAACTGATTATAATCTACCTCTCCAACCACAGGTTAGCATGTATATATGTACTGCACGTGTGTCATGTTGTTAAAACGGTTTTATGTTGTAAAAAGTAATAAAAGTACTATTTCAAAAATAATAAAATAGGTAACAGAAACCAAGACCTGTTATTGTTCAGGCATGATCATGTGACCATGTGTTATTCCAGCACAACAGCACAGGTCCAAAATACTGAACTCCAGACCCCCATTACTCCATTTTAAAAATAAAATACAAAGGAAGCAGTTTATAATAAAAAAGGCACTCCAGGGTGTGTGTGTAATTGTTAGATAAAGGCATTTCTCAGGACACCTGGGGCCAGACATTCAAAAAATTGCCCATGGACAAATTTTGCACTGCCCTGCAGTTCTCATTGTCCCACATCCAATTGCATGCGATATTCAAAGGATTAGCCCATGGGCAAACACTGCTGAATATAGCATGCAAATGGAGGTGTGCAAAGCATAGCCCTGAGTGCAGAGCAAAGATTGCCCAGCACAGAAGACAGCAGGGTCTGCACCAGAAGACATATGAAGAGAGACAAAAGGAGCTTAATATGTATAGCCTCGAGGAAAGGAGGGAGAGGGGTGACATGATAGAAACGTTCAAGTACCTCAAGGGAATCAACAAAGTCCAAGAGGGTAGCATCATTCAAAAAAAGAGGTGTGCAAGAACAAGAGGGCACAATTTGAAGATAGAGGGGGGGCGACTCAGAGGTAATTTAAGGAAGTATTTTTTTCACAGAGAGGGTTGTGGATGCATGGAACGGCCTTCCGGAGAAGGTTGTGGAGTCAAAATCAGTGGTGGAATTCAAACATGCATGGGACAGTCATAAGGCAATTCTAGGGGGTGGGGGTAGGAAGAAGTAGGCTGCTGGTTAACTAGGATATGCTGCTTATCCAGTAGGTAGGGAAATGGGCAGACTGGGTGGGCCAAGAGGTCCTTATCTGCCGTCAAATTCTATGTTTCTATGTAGCTCTGAATATAGCAAATAGGCAGTGCAGACAGCTACATCATGACATCATTGCATTTGTACATTTTGCACCATGCAAATTCATAATCTGCATTGCATGGTGCATTTGCATGGTGCATTGCTTGATTCACAAATGCAAAACCATTTAGTATGGCATGCAGATTTGTTATATTCAGTCAGGCTATGCAAATAAGCCTCAGTGAGCAGTCAGCTGGCAAAACAACACATTAGCATGTCATTATAGAACGATTTGCATACATTTACGTATGTAAATTTCCTGGGCTATTGAAAGGGGACCAAAGCCCCCCAACAGCACACTGGAACTACAACCAGGACTCAGCAGGCTGCAAACAAACAGAAGGCCAGAGAAAAATGTCTTCGGGAAACAACATCCACAGGCACTGGTAGGTATCATGCATGCCTACACATAATAAAACCCGTTGATGGGTGGGTACATCACAGTGCATGGACATGGGTTGCCATTATTGTAGCAGAAAATATATTACAACAATATGTGTTACGTAAACTAGGATGCTGCTGTCAAAGAATATCCCACCCCAGCTGTTAGGTGTGTCCCTACAGTGTGCTTCACTGTCACACTGCCTGTCCAAGAAAACCCATGTGCCAATGGCATGGGGTTCAAATGACAGCACACATATTGCTGGATGTGGATGATAAGGTCCCTGTACATGTATGCTGCCTGAGACCATGTTTGGGGGGGGGGACCACATTAATGCCACATGCGCTTGCACAGCACAACCAGCATTTATAGGCACCATAGTGACAGGTACTGTTCCTGTGTTGTCCTTTTTGTGTGTCTTAAACCCGCAGTGCAGGACATCATCCATGGCAGTGGGCTGCAACTGAACATCAACACCACAAGCCTGTATGACAAACGTGTTGCCCCCACATCTGTGAGGGTAGCATCTGTGTTCCTGGCATACTGCCACCTGTCCACTGCATGCAATTGGTTGGATCATATGTGTCACGTATACACCAACGTTTATATGGTGCTCCCACACTGGCCATGCGTACAAAAATGGTGGCCTAGGACAGGCTGGCAGTAGGTGTTGTCTGACACCGTCTACACAGGTACATGGTACACAACAATGCTGCAATGGTGGTTCAGATTGGGGGAGCACACACACACACACATCCTACTCACACACCTGGCACTGACACCTATCTCATAACCTTCCCCAACTGGTGCCTGTGGTCAAGAAGAGAGACTGTTGGTGCATAAATTCTCCCATGAGGAGCTTAATGCCCTGGCTGAGGCATGCAAAGCCAGGGAGTCCCTGCTGACACAGAGCTGTGCCACAGATGGTTCTGTCAGGCACACATGGGAGGAGATCATTGCAGCTGTCAGTGCCATTGGTGGCTGGGGTTGATCACTGGACATGGTGCACAAGCACTTCAGAGACCTCCAGGTCCATGCCACAGAAAATATGGCTGCACGATACTGTGCACAACATGCAACCAGTGGTGGACCCTAGCCATCAGTGGCTTCAAGACCACTTGACTGTGCAGAGGAGATGGTGGCTTCCACACTGCGATGGCAGGGGTCCCTGGGGGTGGCTTTGAGTCCCAGGTTGTGTCCTTCCAGACATGTCATTACATGGCTGGGGCATGTCTTTGTGTGCATGGGTACACATGCAGATCCCGCAGGTGTTGCGGCACACAACAGCCATAACCATAGTACTCATGTTGTGTGCTTTCTTTGGCCCAGTGTGCTCTGTGACATGGGTTGCTGCTGTGTTTACCAGGTTTCCAGTACAGCAGCATCTGCCACAGACAACCCAATGGATACTTCTCTGCACACAGATACCCTGGCATTTGTCCATACACATAGGGTGTATGTCACATCTACCAAGGTAATAGCCACATGTGCTGGTGCATACTGCCACATGTGCTCTGAGTGTCACTGTGTGTGGGGTTCTGGCATTCACTGTGGGTGGCAGTGTGCACATGAGTAGCATGTGTAGGATTCATTGCTAGTGGGTACTGTTACACATACAAGAGCCGACATCCATGGGTAGCTGTGTGGCCAGTATAAGTGTGGTATGGTTTGTCCATTAGTTACCAGTTGTATGATGACCATGGGCAACAGAGACTGAACTGCTGGGGCATGCATGTGATATCACTAGGACTAGACTAATGTTTAATGAGTGACACACACTGACAGCGCACTCCTGTCTCTGCAGCACAGGATATATCATCCAGGGAGGAGGAGGCTAGGCCATCATCGAGATGCACCCTCCCGGAGCGATGCCAGAGAAGGAGGAGGACCCACTGGACTTGTTGTGAAGAAAATGGAGGGTAGCAATGAGGACATATATGTGTCAACACATTAATACCTGGATACCATAGCTGCCCTGGGGATTCACACAAACCTTAAACCATCCCCACCTCCCTGTCCAGCCAATGGGGCCCTGCAGTATAGATTCACCTGCTGACAGCCACACCCCTCAAAGCAGCACTGTGTTGCCGGGGACAGCAATGTTCCAGGGTACAATTACCATCACCACCACTAGGGTGGCCTCCACATCTTCCAACTCCCATGCCACCCTCCCTGCAAAATGGGTGGATGTGGGCAGCCATCAGGATTCCCCACCATCCCACATCAGCTCTGTGCATGCCACCACATCTGCTGAGGATCTGCCACCTCCGCCACCCACCTCGGATGTGGCGCATGCACTCCCCACCTAGTGCCCATGCTAAATGGCATGTACTCTCCCACAGGACAGTGTAACCCAGAGGCAGCCTACTTCTGACTCTCAGCAGTTTCTGCAGTCTGCCATACAGATGCAGTCAGCCACACAATAGGAGCAGTGGCAACCCCATGGCAAACACCAACCCCACAGAGTGGCAGGTCAGTGTCAGGCAGCACACCAGCAACACTGTTGTCTGTGGGCATTCCCTGAACCCTTGGGCATGACCTGGACATTCCATTGTCCAGCCAGAGGAATGAGTGTACATGGTCCAGGGCAACCCATCCCCACAGACATCACCTTTCCACTCCCCATAGCCCATGACCCCAACAAACAGGTGTCACGGTCGCAAGTCCCTGTGCACCCCTTGCAGATAGGGAGCTTGAGTTTGGAGGCCACCCCTGTCTTTCCTACTCATCCTTTGCCCCCTTCCTTTGTCCCAGTTTTGTTTTCACACCACCACCCCTAGCCCTGTCCAATCTGTTGCATGCACTGTTATTTTCCTGCTCTATTTTGCACTTTTTATGTGCTGTCACTTTGTATTTTGTGTTTATATTACAGTTTGAAATCTGCAACAGTGTCCTTTTATTTTGGAGCCCACCTGCTCCTCTCTGTGAGTCCTCTTATGGTGTGGAGTCTGTGTTCCTTAGCCCTTCTGGCCGGGGAAAGGGAACATTGTTTAACCATGAGTAAGCCGAAGCTTGTTTCCAGATGCGACCTGGGAGCACAGGGAGGTTAAGTGACTTGCTCAGGATCACGCAGTATGCACCTAGGTGGCTATGGAATTCAAACCCAGGTCTCCAGATCTGCAGTTCAGAGCCTTAACCTACTGCACTATACTGCTTCCTATACAGCCATGTGGGGGTTGCACCTACTGAGCTGATCCAGTATCCCCTGCACCTCTGGATCTGTGTCACTGTCATAGTGTTCCTCATGTTCCAGCATGACTATTCCACAGGTGTGCACCATGTTGTGTAACATGCAACTGTCTAAGAATATGTGACATGCCTTGTGAGGAGTATACTGTAGGGCACCACCTGAACCGTCCAGGCACTGGAATCACATTTTTAGCATGATGAAGACACGACCGATGATGTTGCATGTAGCGGTGTGTGCCACATTGTATCTGTCCTCTCGCAATTTTGTGGGCTGAAGGACAGGTATGAGGAACCAAGGACACAAGAGATAGGCACTGTCCCCTGCAAGGCAGAAAATATAAGTTAGCACCTGTTCACAGTGTAACTGCCTATGTCCACAAAACAGGCTGTGTTCTGTGGTGCATCTTGTGCACCTGTCCACCCTCCCCTACCCACCCATCTTTCCCTCAGTGGGGCTTGACTGTACTGAGTCATGTCAGTGTACCCCCAATGGGGGTTCTGGACCGGGCATACAGAATGTACTCACCAACAAGTGAGGTGGCACTGTCATATGATTCCTCCTCCAAGCCTGGGATGGGTAAGTAAAGAGTTGCTTGCTCATGCCCAAGTACCATATAGAGAAGAAAACTATTTTCTTGGTATAGAGCCCTGCATGTCTGTACCTATGAATACCAGAGGTGCCAGAGGGCCCCTAGGGGTCCTCAGAATAGTAAATAATGTAAGAGAAATAATCATAAGGTTCAAAAGTAACAGTACTTATTTTTTAGCATACTCCCTTATACTGGGGCAAGTATAAGTCATGTACAAGCCTGAAGAACTCAACCACAGTAAGAAAATGTATTTGTTTAATCCTTAATGCCCATTAATTCTTGATGGGCATGTATCACAAAGTCCCAGTGTTTTCCATCCCACATTCCCTTGCTTCATTCAAGTAGCACTTCTTTGTATGTCATTATTCCCTGCTGGTTTGAGTGCTTATTGGGGGTTGAGTTTAACATCTACCTTGCATGCCAGCATATCACCTACCTAACAACTGTATGATGCTGGCTGGCCAGTTTCCTTGTTAAACAAGCAGGTAAATTGCTGCCTCTAATGGTTTACTTTCAGAGCAATCAACCCATGTAACTTACTCTGAGGATTCAGAGCAACCCATTTTGATTACTGAATGATCACTAAGCAGGATTACATGAGCAAATTTCCAACTTTCTTTGTGCCAACTTACCATTGTCCCAAAATAAGAGATGTTTGTGAAAATAAGTGCTGGTCCCAAAACTACAGGGGCCCTATATTCAAAACTTTGCCCAGACGCAAAGCTGACTTTGCAAGTGCAAATCAGGTTTTGTGCAGATGTCCCATATTGAAAAGTTCAAGTAGCATGGGCAAACAAGGTTTGCACTCAGGTGCTATTCAGAGGGGTGCATAATTCAGATAAGGGGGCGAGAATCAGAATATTGGCTCAGTCCAGTTTTCAAAGTATGAGTACTGCACAAGGTTGTCTTGCACTGTCCCCTTGCATGGAACAGATACCATTGATGAAAACACGACTTACTCCTGTGCAACCTTAGCAGTTGGTGTAGAAAGTGCGTTGGTGCCCCCTTGCCATTAGATTTTAGAGACAATTGTTATATAAACAATCTAGTACAGAGTGAATTGGAGGAGGAGAAAAATGGGTCCTTGCCAGATATAATTGTGTTAAGAAAGCACCACAACATTTATGATCTGATGATACATAGGCGTTACATATACCTCCTGTTAAAACTATAAAAGGTCAAAAATCCTTCGCTTACAATGCTGCAAAACTTTGGAATGAAATACGTCCTGATATAAGGAATGCCAGTAATTTAAATGCTTTCAGGAAATTGTACAGACAATCATTGTTGGTTTATGCAAATTGTAATTGTTTTTAATAAGTTGTTGATAAATGTGTAAGGGCCAGATATTCAAAACTTTGCGCTGGGCAAAAATCATTTGCGCAGGTTTAGCGCGGGATTAGCGCGGGTCTGCCATATTCAAAAGGCCAAATAAGCGGGCAAACTGCATTAGCGCCAGGCAAAAGTATAATATATGCAGGAGCAAACTGACATGAATACAAAGCGCCAATGCTATATTCAGTAATGGCGCAGCTAAGTGGTTTAGTGGCGCGACCTAAGCGCGACAGTTAAGCTGGTAGATTACCCAGAAAAAGCTGGTCTTATTCCTGGCAATCAGCTTTATGCGCAACATAAATGGCTGTAAAGGATCTGTTGGTTAACCGCTGGTCCTGGCGCGACCCTATCACATAAATATAACACATAGATAAAGCCAAACATAGTGGAAGCTTGTTGCTAACAATGGCATCACAATGATGCCATCATCTGCCACCAGTCCCAGCCATGCCAGGCAGTATGTGGTGACCCTGCCGTCAGTGGACAGCATGGCAGTGTAGCCATACAGCACACACCTGCTGACCACACATATCTGTGGACAAAAACAGATGCCAGCACACACATGCAGCACTGTGGGCATGGAGGATGTTGAGGGAGTGTGTATGGGTGGCCAGGCTGTGCCTGAGACCAGGTGTGTCACAAGGCTGGGACTCAGCATGCAGTGCACATGGGCCAGTATTAGGAATACCCCCAACACTAGTGTGCCTTTCGGATACTATATGCCCCCCCAGCCACATACCACACAGCTGTACAACTGCCACAACACACAAAGCCAGATATGTACATGTCACTGTGAGCATCACATGCCACAGGTACAGCATCTGTGGGTCACACAACAGTTTAACAGTAATGTCGACTGTCAGTAAACACCTGCAGGTTGGGCCTGTCACTGTGTACAGTGCAATCAGCATCACTTGCCCTACACCATAGGCAGTGCTACGTCCCTCACACTACTGTCTCCCTTGCTACTGTAGTGTCTGCTGTGCACTGTAGCATGCCCTACAGTGTGACAGTTGCATGCAGCACCACCACCACCTGTGCCTATGCTGTCCTGTCCCTGGGGTACAATATGCTATGCTATGCTATGCTGTACTGTTTACCTGTAGCCTGTAGCTATCATCGTGCACTGCCAGACTGACCTACAGATGGAGCTGCGGTTGGACCTTGTCTGCCCTGTACTTCCAGACTGACCTACAGGTGGCTCTATGGGACCCTGCAGTAACGCTAGGCAAACTGTGTGCAAATCAGGGTATAATGAGATGCTAATCCGGTTGTTTGCCCAGAGACTACCTAAGTAGGCTCATTTGCATGGCACTTTTGAATATGGCACATTTTAGCTCGAACAAGCGTGTTTGCTCCAGGCTAACTCTGCCCAGCTCCGGCGCTATTGTGTTAGCGCTAATAGTGCAGGGAATATTGTAAAGTTTTGATCACTGTTCTTTCTCATCTGCTGCTTCCTGCAACTGTACTGAGTCCATGCATTTGCTGGCACACACATTGGCCACGTGAGTTTGTCTGTACCTGCCCTCACGTTGCTGTGTACTGTGTTGTTGTTGTGGGTTGCACTTCCTGGTTGTTTTATTCAGTGCTGTCTTATTCCAGGGCAATGTTTGCCCTGCACTCCCAGCCCAGTTTGCATGGCCTCATTACCATGCTATATTCAGAAGCTGTTTGCCCTGGGCTATTCCGTTTGAATATGGCTTGCTTTGTGCTCCGGGCTCGGTTTGCCCGCTGGGCAGTGCTAATTTGGCCCCTGGGCAAAGTTTTGAATATCTGGCCCTAAATGTTCTATGTCCCAGGTCATGTCTGCAAAAGGATCTATTGGTCCAGTGTACCTACCTGGTTAACAAAATAAATAGAATGAATTAATGAATGAATCAATCAATCAAGCAATCAATCAATCAATTAATCAGTCAATCATCCCAACACAGTAGTCCCTGGTGCTGGTGGACCCCCCACACACACAGATCACCGGCCCAGTGTTCAACATTAACATTTCCTTGGTGTCCAGTGTTCCTTCCCCCAACCGCACCCATGTCTGACATACAGACACTATCTCAAGTATATCCCCACTCCCATCCTGATCCCCAGTATATGTAAAACAAAGATAAACCATTCCCTGGTGTCCAGCAGACCCCTCATCCCAGATCTCTCCATGCAAGAAATAATATGCTTCTCTGGTGGTCTACCAGATCCCCCTCCCCAGCCCCAATCTCTCCATACAAGAAAGAGTATGTTTCCCTGGTGGTCTAGTGGACCCCCTATCCCCGATCACCCATATATTACAATATATAGCTTTCCCTGGTATCTAGTGGACCCCCCACTCTGGCAGGTAGTGCCCCACTACCCCACTACCCCCATCCCATCCCTGAGCTGGCAATCAGCACAGCCCTCTCTCTCCACCATGGCCTGCCACAGACTGAGCTGTCAATAAGTGTGTACTGTATTACCATATGCTCTCCTTGATTGACAGCTCAGTGAGCTGTCAATCAAGGAGCAAGCACTGCAATACAATTCGTGCTCATTGACAGCTCAGTCGGGGGCCAGCTGTTGTGGAGAGAGGATGACTGTGCCAGTCACTGGCTTGGGGATGGAATGGGGGGTGGGTGGGGCACTACTAGCAGTGTCTCAGTTTGCAATTGATTGGTCACATATTTTTATTTTATGACTGCTTGTTGAGATTCTGTGAATTGGCTGTTTCAAATCTGTGCTGACATGCCAACAATGCAGACTAAGGTAAAAGGAGTCAGGATGTTGGGGACAGAACCTCAGGAAAGCAGAGCACCCTCTAAATGGTCCACAGATCTTACCACAGTGCTGGCTATACCAACAAAAATTCAAAATGCTTAAATTGGCAGTATCGGAAATTAAAGCCACTAACACAGTTGCTGCTGACAGACTAAATGAAGCCAAGAACAGAACCAGGTATACTGAAGATACTGTGATCCACCTAGAAGAATCATCAAAACTTTTTAAGAAGCAGATTAGCAAACTATGGTACAAAATAGAAGACCTCGAGAACTGAGGTTGTTGCAACAATTTAAGATTGGTAGGAGTAAAAATAAATATGTTGCCGGCCCAGTGGCGCTGAGGGTTGAGGCACTAGATGCCACACCTCACACCACGCCGGTGACCCGGGTTCGGGAATGGACTCGGGCCGCCGGGGTCTGGCAGGGGGAAGGAAGGATTGAGCGTCCTGAGACAGCTCTCCTTCCTTCGGGGTGGGTATGGGACACATGTGGCGCTACAGTGACACCCAGCGGAGGCTGGGTGTCTGACAGTAGCGGGTGCAGCTAATGGGGGGAGAGCCAGTGGACGTCTGCACGTAGGTGTGCTGATGTCATTGCATGTCTGGCTCTCCAGTGGACAAAAAGATACAAGAAAAATCAGGGGAACCTCCACCTCTATGAAGCCCTCCCCGGGCTTCGTTGACCTTTGTCACCGGATCCCCCACCAGATAATGGTTCCACAGGCTGGATTAAGGGGCACCAGTTCTGTGGCCCCACCCTCTGGGGGGAAAGCCAGGAGTGACCAGGGGATCACGGCAGACAGTAGGTGGAAGACCGGGGGCCGTGACCAGGGCAGATACCTGGTGGTAGGGGCCCCGTACAAAATAATAAATTTAAAAAAAATAAATATGTAAGGTAATGACACGATTTCATTTTTACAAAACGTGTTGCATAACATCTTCCAATATAGTTGGCCTGCTCCCTTTGAAATCAAAACAGCCCACTGCAAGGGGACCTGGACACCCTGGAAAGCTGGGCTCACACATGGAAATTAAATTTCAATATCACCAAGTGCAAGGTGTTGCATCTTGGTTGGGGAAACCCTAAACACAGGTACACCCTGGGAGGGGAGGCGCTGGAGGCCTCAATAGGGGAAAAAGACCTAGGGGTCATGGTGGATGCATGTATGAATAACTCTGAGCAGTGCAGGAGAGCAGCTAGCAAGGCAAACAGGATGTTGGGATGCATCATAAGGGGAATCACCTCTAGGAGCAAGGAAGTGATTCTGCCGCTGTACAATGGACTGGTTAGACCACACCTTGAGTACTGTGTACAGTACTGAAGACCACACTTGAAGAGGGACATACAGCTCCTGGAGAGGATACAGAGGAGGGCAACTAAGATGATACAAGGGCTAGGGGACTTGACGTATGAGGACAGACTTGAGGAGCTCTGCCTATTTTCATTGGAGGAGAGGAGAGACAGGGGGGACATGATTGAGGTCTTCAAGTACCTCATGGGAATAAATAGGGTAAACATGGAGGGGATCTTTAGACTAAAGCAGGGAGGTATCACCAGAGGGCATGGTTTGAAGTTGGAAGGTGGAAGGGTGAGGGAAAACAGGAGGTTTTCCACTGAGAGAGGTGGTGGACCCTTGGAATGCACTGCCTGGCGAGCTGGTTCAGAGATCCACAGTGGAGGCTTCAAGAGGGTGGGACAGACACAGAAAGTGGATGTATCAGATGATGGCCTGTCCCAGGGGGGTGGGGATGGATGATAGGGGTTTCTGGAACACAAGGGAGGGGAGGGCCTCAGCACCCAACTAAGGATCTGAGGTTCGAGCAGACTCGATAAACCATAAGGCCTAATCTGCTGGCAAATACTATGTTAGTATGTTAGTACTCTTGCCCCCAAACCCAAAGCCAATGAGAAACCCAGACCAATTTGCCCAAGGGTCTAATCTGGGATCTTTGATGTTTCTAATTTATAAAAATTACTTGACAAAACTAATAAAAAACTTAGAAATCAGATTGTACGTGGATGACACAGTTCTTATTACATCTGTACCACATAAAAATGAAATGGAACTTAAACTACAAGGTGATTTCTATGAGTCAGAGAATTGGTTTAAAAATTCTAAACTGGTTCTCAGTCAGAAAAAGATCCAATCTAGGTTATTTACAATGTATTTTAGTAAAAAGGAAAGTGACAGTGGCTTGAATATTAAATTGCAAATAAGTGAGCAAATAGCTATTGTAACAAAATACAAATATTTAGGATTTTTAACACACAGCTCATTTAAATTTAATAAGCACATAAATAGTATAGTCTAGAAAGTAAATTGTAGACAAGAAAGTAAATTGTAGACTGGGAGCACTAAGGAGGAGTGCATATGCATTAACTACAAGGGCAAGGACAGATATTGTAGCCCAGCTCTTTCTGCCATCTTTAGACTATGGCAGCTTAGTTACCATAAATGCCTCTAAAAATCTTCTTGACAAGCTGGAGGTGGCATGTAATAAACTGGCCAGATTTGCCCTATGCAGCCCAATGGGAACTCATAACAGTCATTTATACAGAGACAGCTTGGGACCCTTTGTACTTGAGAAGAGAAAAGTTGAAAGCATTTATGGTTTTTAAAATGACTGAAGGTCTAGATTCAGGGGTTACATTTACATGTAAGAATGTCATCTTACAAAGGTACCAGTTAAGGGATATTGTTAATAAAGGGTCAGCAGTACCAAAAATACAAATGAAGTGTGGTTTACTTACTCTTAATTATTTGATTCCTAAAACTTGGAACCAAGTATCTGCCAAAGCTAGAAACCAGACTAAATTGAATGCTTTTAAAAAGGTGATTATAATGAAATCATACAACATGATTGTAGCTGCTGAAATCCATGATTTGTGTGTGACTTTGTCTTGTATGATTGTTCTATATGTAAGCAATAATATTTGACAGGGTGGGTGGTATTGTGCTGTACTGAAACGTCCAGGGCATAATGAGGCCTATCGCCCTGAAAGGTCCAGAATAGCACAATACCACCCACCCTGTAAGGTATTATTGCACATAGAAAATGGGTTACATATGACATTTTATGATCAGTTAACAAAACAATAAATGAGAGCAAATTAATTGAAAGTGTCTTTCTTTGGTAAAATAATACCTCTACTGGCATACCTGTATACTTGCCAGTAGAGGGCAGTGCACTGTCTTGGAAGACATTTCCATGTTAACCTAGTGTCTAGATCTGTGAATCCCGGTTGTTTGTTGAACACAATGGACCTCCCCCATCCCCCCAAAAAAATACAGTCGCCAGTTTAAACATTTTGAGGCCTGTTCTCAAAAGGATGCACATGGCACAAAGTGTCTTGTGTCCAACAAGAATGATGCAAGTAGCACTTTGCACCAATAGTTGCACCATGCTGGATTCTCAAAAGCAGCCTGTGACAACAGGCAGGCTGATTACACCATAGTGGACTTGCGTTATCGTTGCTCCAGAAACTCAGATGCAACATGGCACAAGTTTGTGGACCTCAGTAAAGCTTTTGATTTGGTGCAGCATAGAAAATTGTTGGAAAGACTTTGGTTGGTAGGGATAGTGGAAGGACCATTAACATGGATGGCATCATATTTGGCAAATCGTAGACAGTGTGTCATCAATGAAGACTCTGTGTCGAGCCTTGAGGAAATAAATCATGGTGTTCCTCAGGGATCGATACTCGGCCCGTTGATGTTCAATGTCTATGTAAATGAACTTGCACAAACAATAAAATATGGGGAGATTAGATAATACACGGATGACACGATTTTGTTGGTTTCTGCAGATAATATGGGAATTGTAGAACAACAGTTGCAGAGAGATTTAGTTTTCTTGGACAATTGGATGTGTGACTCTGGCCTTTTACTTAATGCAAAGAAAACTAAGAGTATGAAGTTTAGTCTGGGGCATAAGTTGAAAATACAACCACAATTACATATCCATTTAACAAATGGTGTACAAATTGAGGAAGTAAAAGGTTATAGGTATTTGGGTATGTATATAGATTCTGGTATGACATTTGAAAATCATGTGGATATGCAGATAAAAAAAGTCAATCAAAGACTGGGTGCCCTTAGACAATTAACAAAAGTATTGTCTAAGTTAGCTAGAGAGAAACTTGTTAAGCAAATGCTAATACCGGTACTTGAATATGGTGTGTTGATTTATATGAATGACTCTCAGAAAGTGTTAAAAAAAGTAAATCAAACAGTCTATAGATTAGGTAAATTTATTGTTAAGGGTGAATATAAAATGCATCATTGTAAGTTATATGATGAATTAAATTGGTTGCATCCCGAGGCGCAAAGAAATTATGCATGGTTAATTAACTGTTATAGGATCATACATGTGAAAAGTATTCATCCTTTGGCTAAATATGTTAAATTACAGTATTTGGACAGCCAAAGTTTTTGTACAAGAAATTCAGAAAATAGGATTCCACTACTCAAATATTGTAGAAATGTAGGGGAAATGAAATTACAAAATAGATTTGCTTCATCGTGGAATAAATTGCCAAAATACCTACAAAATATAGTTAGCTTGTCTAGTTTTAAAAATAAATTATTTGAATACTTGCAGAGTGAATACATATGTTATGGATAATGTTATTTATTTTTGTTATGTTTGTAATGTATGTGTATTTGAATGTTGTTTTGTGAAACTACTTCACAGGACTTGATTGTAAACAGTGTTTTTTTACACTAATCAAATGTTCCTGTATAAAAATAAAGTTTTAAACAAACAAACAAGGGGGTTTACAGTAGCCGCAGTGCCTTATTCTCAAAGGGAAGCTGCCACATCCCCTAATTTGGCATTTTCAAACAACCCCCGGAGGACATCTGTCAAAGTGCATTTACACCAGCTATGAGCTGGTGTAAGTGTCCTTTGCCATCCACTGGGGGTTGTGCCAATGTGCCCCCATCTGTTCCCCTCAGAACAAGTAGTCCCCCACTCACAGCCCTGAACCCCAATAGCAATACATATCTATATATATATATATATATATATATATATATATATATATATATCCCTGGTGGGCTGTGAGCCCCTAACCCAATCATACATAATAAAGACATAATAAGCCCCAGTGAGCAAACGGATCCCCCCAAGCCCTGAAAATGTTAATAACTATCCCCAAGACCCGATCACCCACAATGTAAATAAATAGCCCCCACAAGCCCCAATCCCTATAAATGTCTTGAAGTAGCCCCCCAGCCCGATCCCTGATCACCAAAATAATTTATTTTCATTGTACAGTGTCGTATTTGTACTTTGTTCCAATGTAGCCCTGGTGGTCTAGTGGACCCCATCCCCCCACCTGCCATCCCGCTTTTCCCCTGACCCCTACCCATACAGCAACTGGCACCTCATGCCACTGCAGCCAGCTGCTGACTATGCTCTGTATGAACATGTACTGTAAATAGTACATGCTCAGTGAATGACAGCTGCTGTCATTCACTGAGCATGTACAATTTACATTACGTGCTCATGCAAAGCACAGTCAGTGGCTGGCCGTGGTGGTGAAAGGTGGGCTGTCTCAGTTTCTGGCTGGGTGTGGGTTGGGGGAGGAACAGGGTGGTAGGTCACTGATGGGTGGGAGGAGTAGGATCCACAAGACCACCAGGGCTACATTGGAACAAAATTCAAACATGACATTGCACAATGAAAAAAAATATATTTTCGGGATCAGGGCAGGGAGGGGGACTACTTCAGTACATTTGCAGGACTTGGGGCTTTGGGAGACTATTTACTAACATTGTAGGGGAATCAGGGCTTGGGGGGGTCCGATAGCCCACCAGGGCATTCTATTAAGTATATATTGGGGATTGTGAGGTGGGAGGGTACTTGTACCATTTTAGTGGGCATTGCCACAGGCTTTTGGCAACCTGTTCAGATGCTCCCTCTATTTGGTGCACCATTTGAGTTGCTACAAGTCACAGGACTAAGCCGCAGGGACCCTGCCCAATAGAGAATCAGGCACAGGGCCCCTGGTGCATTGGCATTTGGTGTAAGTCAACTATGGTGCAACTTTTGCTGTGCCTTTCAGAATGGGTCCTTTGGTGTTTAACATTTTACTGTATGGCAGGGAATGTTTTTATGTCCTTTTTGTTTTCTCAGTGCTACAAACCGGGGATATTGAAGAGCACAGAAGTAGGACTGGGTTTAGCAGTCAGGAAATGTGAATCTGGTGGTTCACAGTAAGATCTGGCATGTAGGCCAGGAGGTCTGAACAGGGTAGCTCTGCTACCAACAGGTAAGTTTCTTTGTTTTGATTTAGGCAGACAGAGCTGCAGCTAAGGCAGCAGTGTATCTTGGAGTAGCAGTGAGCAGGTGACATGCGACCACTAGGATTCGAGTGTTAAAACTGATTTAAAAAAAATGGAGTTAAATATAGTAGACTGTGTGGCAATTTAGCAATGAAATTGCCATTTTGAGTTATTTAATTGAGAGCAGCATTTCTTTTTGAACTAAGCTAACCGATTATTTCACTGGGGGGGCTGTCTCCTGTTAAACAGGGGAAAAACATGGTGGAGTTTAAAAAATGAAAATTCTATTGGCTGTAGGATTTCTGAAAATAATAAGGCAGCAAACAGTAGGGCTTATTTCCTGGTGTCTGTTGCCTTATACAGACCAGCTGGTTGGTGGACTAAGCCAATTAGGTGCAAGAATTTACCCAACCCATTTCTAATTACTGTTATATTACTTTCTTTTTTTTATTTAATAAGCTTTATTCGTTTTAATTTTTTTTTCAACATCCAAGTACAGACAACATGATAATGCAGTGAAAAGGATCAACCCAGAAAAGAACAATTACATTATAATTGCATACATTGAAAAAAAAGGAAAAAAAAAAACAGGAGCCAAGAAAGAACAAGACAGCATAACCATTCCATATTATAATGCTTTTTTAAGTTGTCTGCACCCCCACCCTCCTATAACCCTCCTTCTCCCATCCCCAGTCTTCCACAAGGTTCTATATTAAGCACAATTAGAGAAAAGAGAGTTGAATTTATGAGTCACGAGGATAAAAGAAAAGAGAGAGGAAGAAAGAAAAAATAGAAATGAAATTGCTGGATATTGAATTATACCTAATAGATAGGACCCTCTTTCGGAATCATTGAAAAGAGAAAAAAAATGTTTCAGATTAAAACTGCTGTACCGAAATAAGGGTCTGGAGTGTCTCCCACCTTTGCATATATGCATTTGATCTATTCTTGATTCCAGCCAATATAAGTTCTGTCTGTAAAGCAAACATGACTTCTTTAAACCACTCTAGATAGAGGGGAGTAGATGAATCAGTCCAGTGTTTTAGTATTATTTTCTTGGTATAAGCAGTGATCAAGGCCATATGAGCTTTCTGCTGTGACCCTTGAATCTGCATATAATCACCCAGAATACAAATTTCTGGAGTAAATTTGTCAGTGATCATAAGCAAGGGGTTAAGGAGGTTTTGAAACTCCTTCCAAAAGGAATTAATTGTATCACAGGCCCAAAGCATATGAAATAAATCAGCTGGCTCATGTTGACATTTAGGACATCTACTAAAGGATGAAGCACCCATTCGGCTAACCTGAACTGGTGTATAATATAGATTGTGGTTGATATAATATTGCATTAATCGGTGCCTATCCCATTTAATATACTTATACAAGTGTTTCCAAATATAGGGCCAATTCCTAGAGGGAGAGTGCGGTGGTAAGATACTATCCCACCAATAAAATCTTTGTCCTTCTCCGTTTGCTATTTGTTTTAGTACAAATTTATATGAATAGGATATAATATGTGATGTAGGAATAGATTCAACATACGGGAGAATCACTGACATAAGGGGACTAGACCATTTATCTGGCCCAGAATGTTTAACCAATAAATGGGTTATTTGAAAGTATTTGAACATGAGGTTATCAGGCCATTTAAAATGGATTGAGCTTCTCTAAAGGGAAGCAATTTTTGATTTTTTACCAATTACCCACGGAATTCACTCCCATTTGTGGCCAAAATTGGTGACACTTAATATTCTTACCTGAAATAAGAAAATTAGGGTTAGAAAACAGAGGTTGAATTATATCCTTGGATGCCTCTACTTTTAGGAAATTATTTAACTAATGTTGAGTTTGAAGTAAAGCATATAACAGTGTTTCCTTTAGGGCCTTAGGGAGATTGTTATATTACTTTCTGTGACAATGCCCACCATACCTGATTTATTAACCCTATAGGCCAACCTTGTAAATAGGGCTTTCAGATCCTAAATATTGTCTCCTGTTTACAAATAGTTATTTAGTACTGCTGTCTAAACTATTGATAAGAGGCACTAAAGGCCTGATGGACTTTCCAATGAAATTTACAAAGAACTAACTTAGTCCTGTCATCAGTGATCATTTGTTTAATACTGTATGTCTGACAAATTTTTTCTTAAACAATATCTGCTGCTTTCAATGATAGAAGCTGATACTACTTTCATTAATGAAAAAAGAAAAGGACCCTTATCAATGAAAATATTCTACCTACATTACTGTTAAGTAGTGGCTATAAAATGTTAGCAATTAGGCTTTCCACAATGATCTAAAAATCAGTTGGTAAAGAACAAGTGAGATCTTTATCTGGGAGATGGGTTGCGGACAGTATAAGACGACGCCTACGAACTATCTGAGCAGTGAAACATTTTAAATCCAATCTGGTAGCCATATCTTTTGATATAAGCAAAGCCTTTGACTCTTCAGAAACATAAAACATAGACATAGAAACATAGAAGTTGATAGCAGAGGGAGACCACTAGGTCTATCTAGTCTGCCCATTTGTTTTAGACCTATTTTGACAGTCTAGTTGCCCTTTGTAGTCAGGGCTCCCTTGTGTCTATCCCATGCATTCTTGAATCTCCACACAGTGTTGACCCCCACAACTTCTTGGGGCAGGCTATTCCAGGTGTCCACCATTCTTTCTGTGAAGAAACACTTCCTGGTGTAGGTAGAGAATTTCCCTCCTTGCAGCCTGAGGTAATGTCCCCTGGTCCAGGATCCCTTCTTGAAGTGAAAAAGTTCCAGTGCCTGTACCTTGTTAATCCCTTTGAAGTACTTGAATGTTTCAATCATGTCCCCTCTCTCTCTTCTCTACTCCAGGGAGTACATATTCAATTCCCTAAGTCTTTCCTCATAGGACATGTACTCCAGACCCTGAATCATTTTTGAAACCTTTCTTTGTACTGTTTCCACAAAGTCAATGTTCTTCCTGAGGTGTGGGCTTCCAGAACTGGACTCAATATTCCAGGTGAGGCCTGACCAGTGATCTATACAATGGTAGTACCACCTCTCTCCTTCTGCTCATGATTCCCCTCCCGATGCAGCCCAGCATTCTGTTGGCTTATGTGTTGCCTTTTCACACTGCTTACTATCCTTCAAGTCATCTGAGGTTATGATTACCAGATCTCATTCCTGGTTTGAGGCCACCAGTCTTTCATCTCCTAGATAATACTCCTTTCCTGGATTTTTATTTCCTATGTGAATGACCTTGCACTTTTTGGTATTAAATCTCAGCTGCCATACTCCAGACCATTCTTCTAGTTTCTTGAGGGCAGCTTCCATTTTGCTTACTACTTCTGAGGTGTCCAACCTGTTACATATCCTAGAGGGGAACTTCCTCACTAAATCACTCAAAGCATATGGATTTGGATGTACTGTATCTTCTGGTCATGGGTTTAAGTTCTATATAAAAATGCAAGGACTGCAATTATTACTAGTGGTATTGTCTTCACAGCTTTAGATTTCAAAGTAGCACTATACAAGGTTGCTACCTTTCAACCCTACTATTCCTATTAGCCATTGAGCACTTGATATGATCAATTGAACAAAATAAAAATGTCAAGGGAGTTAGAGTGGGCAATGTCAAAAATAAAACATTTGTGTATACAGATGACATTCGTGTTATGTCAGTTCTGCTTCGTCATCATGTTTCCCTATAGCTGGAATTAGAGTTATTTGGGAATCTATCTGGATTGGTGATAAATTAAAGCACATCCAAGGCATACTTCCAAACTCAGTTCCTAACAATGTTGGAGATCTCCAGGGAGGTAATAAAGTTTCCTGGCCGGAGAATTATCTCACATAACAAAGGATTAAAAATCTCTCATAGCCCAGAAACTTTTATTTCTGTACATTTTAAACAATTCATAAAAGAGATAGAAATTGAGTTATACATGGAGTAAACTATCTTTATCCTTATGGGGTAAAGCTAATTCTATTTAAAATACTGTTGTTCCAAAAATATTTTTTATCTTAAATAATCTTCCTCTCTTTATAAGGAATGGATGGTTCAAAAAAATTAGAAAAACTATTAGAAAATTTTTGTGGAATGAGAAACCTGCAAGAATTAGTACAGCTAAACTAAGAGCTCCCTGAGAAGATGGTAGAATGGGTGAAATAAATATCATCAAGCCTTATTGCTTAAACAGTCTTGATTTTGGTTTTCTTCCTCCTAAATTCATCTTACACCATTATAGGCAAACTTGTAACAAAATTTAGTGTTCCTGCATAAATTATCTGATTTCCTGTTCATTGAATATTTCGGTATTGTTAAATCTCTCCCACCTATCCAGAGGACACTCAAAAGTTTTCAGAAACTTTCCATTACAATTACTCCTCTTATGGAATAATACAATACTGAAATTGGAAATGTTCAGTTTTAGCAATGATATTTGAAAAAAAAGGATACTATATTAAACATTCAGGATATTTTGATCCAGTGTCTGGTACTATCTTATTGTTTGAAAATATTGTGGAAAAGTATGGACTGCATAGGTTCCAATTTTGTAATTATCTTCAAATTAGAAATAGTTCACAAAAACAGTACTCTCAATAGATAATACGATTGTTAAATAAGGAATGGAAACAATTCCTGAAAGTGATAAATCTCAAGAAGGGAGCTAGTTTGATTTACAAAACTATTTTAGACTATTCATATAACCTTACAATGTTAAAACACATTGGGAAACTGATCTAAATATTTTCATATCTGAGGAAATTTGGAATGAACTTTGGATAGATGATTTCAGAGTGAGTTAAGATATATAAAGGAAACTTACCCAACTTAAAATTTGGCATTATCATCATTACAGTCCAGCTAGACTAGAATCATTGGGCCTATTATTAGATTATCCTTATTGGAGATACACCCCCCAACACATTGCCCTGTTTCACATGTTATGGTACTGCCAACAGATTTTAAAGGTGTGGGGACAATTAAGGGAAATGTGTTGTACAGTCATAAATTACCATTGCTATTAAACACAGAAATCTGGTTACTATCTACTCCAAAGTTCATCAAACAAGATTTAATCAAAATATATGGTAACAACTGGCTGCTCTCAGTCTTAAGAGTCTTCCTTAGAAATTGAAAATCTAACTCAAACTCCTTGATAGACAAATGGTTGTCTCACATCAGCTTATATGCATCTCATGAAAAGATCAATTGTTCTGTTTTTGATGACCTTGAGGCATTTGGAAAATCTGGCAACTTATTCTCAGTTTCCTTAACAGAAACTAAAGAAGGTATTGGGATCTTAATGTTTTATTTCACTTCTACTAATTTCTTCTTTAGATCATACATTTATTATTCTATTCTGTTTGTGCTGTTGTTTGTTAATTTTCAGAAAATCAGTCCTACTGATATGTTAATTAAATATAGTCATCATCTATACAAAATCAAACAATATCTTACAAGGTATTGGTGTGCTAATCTGTTATGCAGTATTTCATGATTTTATTAGAATTTTTATTATCATTTTCACTGTATTTATTATTATGTTCTTAAAAATCTTCAATAAAAAAATAGTAGCAAAAGAGATGTTTGGGCAAACTGACCCATGTCCCAGAACTATACATGTGTTTGCAAACTGAATTTGGTCCCTAAACTAGAGCTGTTTGTGCAACAGACCCAGGTCCCAAAACTAGATATACTTTTGCAAACTAATCCTGGACCCAAAACTAGATATGCTTGTGTAAACAGATCTAAGTTCTATAACTAGAGATATCTGTGCAAACAGTCCTTGGTCCCATAACTAAATATGTTTGTTCAAATGGACCCAAGTCTTAAAACTAGAGATGTTTGTGCAGATTGACCCTGGTCTCAAAATGACATATGTTTGTGCAAACTAACTTAGGTTCCAAAACAAGAGAGGTTTGTACAATCTGACATGAGTTCTAAAACTGGAGATGTTTGTGCAAACTGGCCCACGTCTAAAAACTAGAGATGTTTGTGCAAACTGACCCAGAAACCATAAATAGAGCACAAACTGAGCCAGGTCCCAAAACTAGACATTTCTGTGGAAACTGACTCAAGTCTGATAACTATAGATGTTTGTGCAAACTGATCTAGGTCCTAAAACTACAGAAGTTTGCTTAAACTGACTCGTGTATGAAAACTAGAGATGTTTGTGTAAACTTGTCCAGGTTCCAAAACTGGAGATTTTTGTGCAAACTGATCCAGATCCCAAAACTAGAGATGGTTGCGCAAACAGACCTGGGTTCTATAACTAGGGATATTTGTGCAAACACACCCTGACCCCATAACTAGATATGTTTGTTTAAACTCACCCAGGTCCAAAAACTAAAAATATTTGTGCAAACTGACCCCGGTCCCAAAACTACATATGTTTGTGCAAACTGACTTAGGTCAGGTCCCAAAACTAGAGCAGTTTGCGCAAACTGACTCGGGTTATAAAGCTGGAGATGTTTGTGCAAACTGACCCAGGTCTTAAAACCAGAGATGTATGTCCAATCTGATCTAGTTAAAAAACCTAAAAGATGTTTTTGCAAACTGAGGCAGGTCCCAAAACTAGACATGTTTGTGCACACTGACTCAAGTCTGAAAACTATTGATGTTTGTGCAAACTGACCTGGGTCCCAAAACTACAAATGTTTGCAAAACTGACTCATGCCCAAAAACTAGAGATCTTTGTGCAAATTATCCCAAGTTCCAAAACTGGAGATGTTTGTGCAAAGAGACCTGAGTCTCAGATCTAGAGATGTTTGTACAAACTGACCCGGGTCCAAAAACTAGACATCTTTGTGCAAAGTAACAAGGATTCCAAAACTAGAGATACTTGTTCAAATGGAGGTGGGTCCAAAAATTAGAGATGTTTGGATCCCAAAACTAAAAATTGTGGTACAAACCGATCTGGACCCTTAAACATGATGTTTGTGCAAACAGACCCAGGTCCCAAAACTGAAAATGTTTGTGCAGATTAAAAGAGTCCAAAAACTAGAGATGTTTGTGCAGATGACCCAGATCTCAAAACTAGTGATGTTTGTACAAACTGATCAGGGTTCCAGAACTAGAGATGTCTCTGCAAATTGACCCACGTTCTAAAAATAGAGATGTTAGTGCAAACAGACCCAGGTCCCAAAACTAGAGACATTTTTGCATACAGACCCTATTCCCAAAACTAGAGATTTTTGTGCAGATAGGCTCAGGTTCCATAACTAGATATGTTTGTGCAAACTGGTCTGAGCCTCAAAACTAGAGATGTTTGTGCAAACTGACCCACATCCCAAATTTAAAGATGTTTGTGCAAACTTACCCAGGTCCCAAAACTAGAGATGTTTGCACAAACTGACCCAGTTTCTAAACTAGAAATGTTTGTGCAAACTGACCCAGTCCGAAAACTTGAGATGTTTGTGCAAACTAGAAATGTTTGTGTAAACAGTCCCAGGTCCGAAAACTACAGATGTTCAAATAACAGGCACAGTACTCCATATAACCCTTATATTATCATGTCATTTTCTAGACATATTGGATGATCAGGAACATTACGCACATTTTGGTTATGACTATTTAGATGAAACAGAGTGGTTACAGAGCAGGTAACTTCATTGAATATGTTGGTATCCCCCCATCCCCAAATATTTAAAATGGAACAGATGCAGACAAAGGTGTTAGCCAACAGAGCAGATAATGCACTATTCTCACATCCCTACCCCAAACAATTAGCTTGATGGGTGGTTCTTGGCAGCACTAAGAAGTAGGGCAGTGCACACCCCAAATATAATTTCCTGAATACCACAAATAGCGGCCGTTCTGAATATTTGGACAGCTGTTCTGAATATCTCACTATTCTGTATTAGGGAAAGGTATTCAGGGAATGAGATTTCCTAGTCTCGCAGAGCTTCCTTGGCCAATCAGAGGCTTTTCAGCTCTGCAGATCATGTGATTTCCTCACTGTGAGACAGCATTCTCAGAGGAGAGATCGTGCTTCACTCTCAGAGTTTCTCAAACTGCAGAATCTTGTTGTTGAACTAGTTTTTTTTTTTTTTGCTGAAGTGTGACCCTTAAGTTTTAGAGACACTTTTTTTGTAACTGATTTTTTTGTGTTTTTGCTAAGTTACACAGGGAGTAGCAGCCTAACCTAGGAGAGAGGGACGACTGTTTGTGTCTGCATCCACCTCCCCCACTGCATTCATCCATTCCATAATTTGGTTTGGCTTAGATATTTTTTATTTTGTAGCAGCAGAGGCTTTTGTTGTTGCTCTCAGTAATGGTCAGGCTTTAGTTTTCTGTCTAGTTGACAGAATTATATAGCATAATATAATAATTTAGGATAACTGTTTCTGAGCTCAATAAACAGTAATTCAGAGAGGGTTTTACTAATTGTTGCCACTGCCAGTGCATATTGCGCATAGTACCCCTTCCCCATTTAACTTTAAAGTTCCAGTCCATACCAAATTTCGGTGAAATCTCAGTAAAGTTAATATAGTATTATAAAATATAATTTTGGGGAACTGTTTCTGGGCTCAGTAACAGTCAATCACAGAGGGTTGTTTGCTGAGAAGCATCGCCACTTCGGCGCTTAGTGGTCCCCAGCCTACACCCCCAGTGTTAAAGTTCGAACCATACAAAGAAATATGGTAGCGTGAGTGTGACAGACTGCTACCTGTGATGCAACTGAAAATTAATGACAATCTGATTTTGTTTAGAAAAAGAAAGCAGCCTGACACCTAGTCTCCCTCACTCCACTGTGTGTGAGTGTTGCAAGTGCAGAGCAGCTCACACATCGGTCTGCTCTTACACTGCATGAATTTTCTTCATTTAAAGAGATTTATGTTGTGTCAGAAAAGATCCCTTTTTTTTGCTCAGTAAAGTCCGGCTTTAGTTTTCTGTCTAGTGTGACAGAATTATAGTATTTAGAAAAGATATATATAATTTGGGGAACTGTTTCTGGGCTCAGTAACAGAAGTTTACAGAGGGTTGTTTTGTTTGATAAGCATCGCCACTTAGTGGCCCCCCAGCCCCAGTGGTTAACATTCCAATCCACACAAAATATAATAATGTGAGTGTGACAGGCTGCTGCCTGTGATGTAACTGATAATTTATGCCAATCTGATTTAGTTTGGAAAAAGAAAGTATTTTGATAACCTAGTCTCCCCAAACCACTGCGTCTGAGTATAAGCACAGATCGAGTCACACATCTGCCCGTCAGTTTCTTCCGGGGTCTTTCAGTGTGTCAGGTGTGGCACAGTGAATTGTGCGTCTGTTGGGCCTGTTGGGTATGGTTCTGTTGTGGGCTTATTTGCAAGTTGCATGTATTACACCCACAGTTACACACATAGTTTCATACCATAACATAAATAAAAATATTTGCCTGTGTTGTTAATTATTCATGGCACTTCTACTGATTGTAGCATTAACCAGCAGCAGTATCATTTATCATATCTGGTGATAAGCAAACCCGTAAAAGGATTTGGTCTAGCTCCAGCAAGTCCACAGCCCTGCCTGTACCAAGCACATCAAGCAGCAGCGATGGCAAATCAGAAAGTACTGTACGTTCATGTGGAAGCATTCGGTGTCCCAAAATATTTTTTTCACCTAGCAAGGCAGTAAGCTTACATAGTACCTTGGGTGGTATAAGAAGCTCTAGTACTAGTAATCTAATTGATAGCACTGTCACCACCACCATCAGTAGCAGCTACCCATTTTCTGCCCTGGCCTTCTATTGCTGTAGTAGGAGGGCATTACAGCTTAGCAGAGCTCCAAGTGAGGATGTAGCAGCCACAGCCACTGTCTTGAGTCACCCTGTAGCTTCTGCCACTCTTGCTGATGTTTCACCCCTTGCCACTACCAGCATACTACCAGTCCCTATGACCACCTGTAGCACAAGCACATTAGCTAGTGCCACCAGTGTCATAAGTACCACTTTTGCTGTCCCTGTCACTGTAACCCTGTCCCCCACTATAGCCACCACCACCACTGCTTCAACAAGTGCCTCCAGTGACAATGTCATACCCATGGCTACTAGTCCTGTAACCACTACCAGTGTAGTCATTGTAAATGTGGCTACTGCCATGACCCTGTATACTGCACCAACAGATATTTCCATAATGCCTGTGATAACAAGTACCCCTACCCCTAGGATGCAATCGAAATGCAGCAGTCATGCTGCTCAGGTGGTTGATTATGTATTACATGAGGAGGATGCAGAGTTTGCAGACCAGTCTTCTGGCTCCGAATATATTCCAGACCTTAGTGAGCTACCATCATCATCAGCATCTGGCATTGACACAGACACCCACATGAGTGACTTTGGGGATGAGTCAGAATATGCCTCATATCTGACTAGTAAAAGCCTAAGAGCTGCAGTGTCTGCAGACAAATTGAGGACAGGGGCTAGGAATACTGAGCAAAGTGAGAATAGACATGGTCAGTAGGTCAAGCAAGGCTTTAAACCTCCATCTGTCAAAAAAACAAAGCAGTTCACATTAAGCTTCAGCAAGGTCGTGTCACCTCCATCCCCACAAGATAGGGAAAGTTCTACTAAAGAAAGACAGACTGCTGTTGTGGAGGAAGATCAAGGTGCTGTTGCAGCATGCAGTTCAGCTAGTGGTAAAAGTGAGAAAGAAAGGAGAAGCCATGGCCGCCCTATTGGTGCGAAAAATGCTGGTTCAAGTAAGGCTGTAAGAAGCACTGTGTAACTTCATTTTAGCTTATCCAAAAATGATCCAACTAAGGCAGTGTGTGGGCTGTGTCACACCATAATTAGCAAAGGGAAAAATGTCTCTACCCTAACTACCACGGCAATGAATAATCATCTGAAGCTGAAGCATGTCAGTGCACTGCAGGGATCCAGTGTGTTGCCCCACAGTATGCTGACAACACCCTCTTGTGGTAGTGGTGGGGGTCCAGATCATGTTGAAGATTCTCAGTCACAAAGCAGTGGTGGTTGTCATCATGTCAATGAGTCTGACACAGTTTCTTCATGCCCATCCACACCAGTGACAGTTCATCACAAAACAGTGTCAGGACAAATGTGGCTGCCTCTTTGCCTCCTGATGATTCATCTGCTGCATAGTCCACAACATCTCCCATTGAAAGGCATCAGACCCTATTACAGTCCCAGACTTCTTTGGCACCCATTATGTGGTCCTTTCATGCAAGGACTAAATATCACCCATGACACCCATGTGCACGACAGATCACCCAGTTAATTGAGGAAATGATTGCACTTGATCTTCAGCCATTTTCAATGGTAGAAAACATTGGTTTCAGGTGGCCGATGCAACATTTGTACCCACGGTATCAGATACCATCATGCACAACATTCTCTTGTACTGTTGTGCCCAACATTTATGAGGATGTGCACAAGGCAGTTTTACAGTGATTATCAAATGCAGTCGGGGATGTGTTCCATTGCACAACAGACATATGGAGTAGCTCAAACTCCAACCATGCATACATGTCTCTGACTGCACATTGGTGTGCAGCGGACCCAACTGGTGCAGGCAGTGAAGGTGCAGGTCTACATACTTTCTGTCATTCCCCTGGTGTCACCTCCACAATGTCTCATAGCATGTCTCCACTTCTTAATGTGTCTGTTATGCCTGTGGATCACCGGTCCACCAACATTTTGGCCTTCTTGCAAGACATGCTGTGTATGTGGACTGAAGACACGTCACTGCATGTTGGTTTCATTGTGACTGACAATGCAGCAAATATGATAAAGGCCTTGTCTGATGGGTACTTTAAAGGCATCCATTGTTATGCACACACTTTGAATCTGGTGCTGACAAAGTCCATCTGCAAGACACTAGAAGGTTGACCAAACACTTAAGACAGCAAGAAAAATTTGTGCCCATTTCTGTCACTGGGTTAAAGCCACAAACCAACTGCAGCAGATGCAAGAGCACATTCAGATAGCACAGCACAGGCTGATACAGGATGTGTCATCATGGTGGAATTCGACATTCTACATGTTGCAAAGGCTACTGGAACAGAAGCAAGCTCTCCATAAAATGATTATGGAGACAGACATTGGGGGAATTCTCAGCCACCAGGACTGGGCTGTTATTGAATGAAAAGTATAGGTGCTTGGTTCTTTTGAAAGAAGCACACGTGACATGAGTGCAGTATCTGCACTACTGAGTCAGGTCATTCCTGCAGTCCAGATACTGAAGAAGTTACTGCAGAGATTTTCCACCCATGCTGATCTTTTATTTATTTATTTAAACAGCAGTTTGGAAAACCTTGGAGCCATAGACTCATTTACAAAGGTACCTTGTCACAGTAAGACAAATGAAAATACACAGTATAACAGTAACTTAAGACATAGATACAAACAAGCTGGTACAGGTAGGATTGATGCAAACAATACCACAGGTACAGGTAGGATTGATGCAAACAATACCAGAGTATCTTACATCTGCAGTGATGGTCCTTGTACACAATCTAACAATTGAGTTAGGGGACAGGTTCACAGATATTTGTGCCACTAAGCCATATGTTTTCTCAACAATGCTGGACCCAAGGTTTATGTGTGAAATACTGCACCTTGAAATGCCTGCCTACCGTGTCAATGGGTTTCGTCAGCAGCTGTGATCAGAGCTCCCTTTACAATGTGTGCCAAGGATGTGATGCCTACTGAAGTAGCCCTGGAAGGACAAGAACAGCAGGTGGAGGACGCCCCAGAAATGGCAGAACAAGACTGCTGGGCAAAACTCAGTTCATCCCTACAGGTGGAGCAAAGAAAGCAAAATGAGCAGCACCCACTCTAGGCCAGCAATGCTTTGAATTGTTTCTTGACAGAAGCTCTTGAACCCATCTCGGTTGACCCACTGGAGTACTGGACCAAAAAGTTGAAATCATCCCCTCACTTAGCACAGCTGGTCATGAAATACTTGAGCTGCCCCCCAACCAGTGTGCCATCAGAGAGGTTGTGTAGCACAGCAGGTGATGAGGTGGAGCCTCACAGAGCCTCATTCATCACTTCTCCCTCTTGCACCTTAACTCCATGCTCCAAATCCATTTTGTCCCTACCTGTGCTTGTGTCTAGGCGTTTCCCAGTCACTAGTAGAATCTCAGTGAATGTCTGCACTTAGCAATTGCAATTAATCAGTGCCTAACTATTGTTCTCTCGCCTTATACTGTTTCTCACATGGTTCAATTTTGCTAGTGGCCTGCACTTTGAATTTTTTTAATTTATTGTACTCATGCTATATTAACTGTGGTTACCAACTCATTCTCTCAACCCACTACTGTCTAGTAATCAGAACCAAATGTTAGTGTTCTCCCACTATGTATTCACTTGTCTACACTGTCTTCAACTGTCTACCTATATTCCTCCCTCCCACAGGACGCATCTGAAATCGAGCAGTAACTGCTCAGTATGCCTTTCCTGGTAAAACGCTTAAATAAATAAATAAATAAATAAGACCCTGAACATGTTTAGCAACTTGTGTTCATCAAGCTCAATTTACCACATCTTGATTACAAATCTTGAATAATTGAATTTCACAGAACTTTAATAACAATGCTATTTTTATGTGACGTACGCCCCCTGTACTTGTGCTGCTGGTCTGGGCCAACTTGTGGACCATGTGCACCAACACCTCATCTGGTATTATATTAATGACACTCAATATATTGCTCTTTTTCCAAAAACCCCATGACTGGTGATGCTGTCTTTTGTTGAAAAGTCATGCTGAACACCCACCACCTCACATTTCATGGACAGTATCTATGGTTTACAAATTCATGTCATTATTAAAAAGTACACTGCCTGACACATTTCTGATCCCAAAAGATCATTTTCAAAAGGCAATTACAGCAAGACTGAACAGTATTATATATACATAAGTGTTATGACATCACATTTATATTATGGTATAAGACAAGGCCTCCCTGAGGCGGCTTACTACCAACTCATATCATGCATGGCTTTAGCTACCAATTTTATAGGTCTTAACCGCTCATTAGGTAAATATGTTGATAGCCCTGCCTTGTTTTAGCTACCAAATGTATAGGCCTTAACCCATCCTCACTGTATTTATACTCTGTACGATTGCTCACCCACATTTATTCTGTGTGCGTAGTGTATGAATGTCTATGTTTTATTCTGCTGTGGAGCCTTTGGAAACAAGTCTATGACTCAAAGGGTTGTAATTCCGATTTCCTAAATAAATAAATAAAACTGTCAATTCATATGATGTAATAAATACATTAATACAGCACATGATGTGCCCATGTGAAACAACCATTTCACACCCTTAGGTGCTACATATTGTTAGACAATTCCTAAGGTAATACAGCGCAATGTTACTAAACTGCAGTGCATAACCATTGAAAGTGCAGTTGTTGAAAACATATAATATTGTGTATATACAACACCATAGCCAAATAATCGCCCATATTATAATGTACCAAAAAGCAGTGGAAGGGAAAGGAGAGGAATAAAAGAAGTAAGAAGGACAAAAAAGACCAAAAGAAAAAATTAAAAATGGAGAACATAAAGGGGCGAAGGGGAAATTTTAAGATTTTCACTGTCATAATCCAAAAGTAATGTAGCAGCAGCCAGCAACTCATCAATGTGTAACACTTCAATTCCATTTTCTTTTCCTCTATGGTCCAAGATCCAGCCCATAATTTAAGCCAGGGAACTTATTATCTCCTAATGTTACAATCCAAAACTTTGCATTATTCAGCGGCACTATATCATTGCTATAATAGTGCACTGCTCTCGTAGGGTGAAACACCTTCTTGATGCCCTAATATTCTAGTTTTTAGGCACCAGGTTGTTTTACCCCTTTAGAAAGCTGTGACTGAACATGTTGGCAGGTAAATAGCTACTGAGGTGTCAGAGGTAAGCAACTGTCTTACTGAATATTCCCTTTGAACATTACAGCTGGTGAATTTTTTACTAACTGCAACATTTTTGCGATGGATACGTCTTTTGCACTGTACACAGTCATTCATTTGCTGATTTAATCAAGTTTTTTGAAACTTGGGTTTAGTGTAATCGATGTGTACTGGAATGAATGTCCTTCAGTGTTTTAGCACTTCTGCAGGACATTCTTGGTGGCTGTTCTATGTCAATATAGTGCTGCTGAATAAAGGCAAGTTTTGGATTATAACTTTGGCAGATAATAAGTTTCCTGGCTTAAATTATGGTCTTGATCTCGGACCACATTTGCGGAAAATAAAACAGAAATTAAGTGTTACACAGTGATGACTTGCTTGCTGCCGCTAAATTACTTTTGGGTTCTGACAGTGAACAGTTTAAATTACCCCTTCCCCTTCCCCCTTATTTTCTCCATTTTTAATTTTTTCTTTTGGTCTTTTTTGTCCTTCTTACTTTTATTCCCCTCCTTTCCCTTCCACTGCTTTTCTGTACATTATGATATATGCAATTATTTGGCTATGCTGTTGTATATATACGATATTATATGTTTTCAACATCTGCACCTTCAATGGTTATGCACTACAGTTTAGTAACACTGTGTTGTATTACCTTTGGAATTGTCTGTTTGACAATATGTAGCACCTAAGGGTGGGTAATGGATGTTTCACATGGGCACATCATGTGGTCAGGGTGTATTGCATCCTATGAATTTGAAGGTTTTTGGTATTATGATGTCACTTATGTATATAGAATAGTGTTCGGTCTTGCTGTAATTGCCTTTGAAAAAGGATCTTTTAGGATCTGAAATGCATCAGGCATTGTGCTTTTTTAATAATCACATGAATTTGTAAACCTCTTATGGTGTCCCTGAAATGTGAGGTGGTGAGTGCTCAGCATAATTTTGCACAAATATTTTAAGTAGTTTCTTAGAGCACCACCAGCCAAGTGTAAGACTTGGTTTGCTATCATCAGTCTCCATTGTCCAGTATTCCCCGTGCTTGAAATATGCCGCATACCAATGTGGCATCACCAGTCTCCAGTATTGCCTATGCCTGAAATTTGCTGACTACCAGTGTGGCATCACCAGTTTCCAGTATTGCCCATGCCTGAAATTTGCCAAATACCAGTGTGACATCATCAGTCTCTAGTATTGCCCATGCCTGAAATTTGCCAGATACCAATGTGGCATCACCAGTCTCCAGTATTGCCCATGCCTGAAATTTGCCAAATACCAGTGTGACATCATCAGTCTCTAGTATTACCCATGACTGAAATATGCCAGATACCAGTGTGGCATCACCAGTCTCCAGTCCAGTATTAATTTACCATGTCAAATCACCAATAATTATGATGAAGAAATCTGGTTGATGATGACCACCCAAGCCAGAGTGATGTTGCTCATCTTCAAGTACCACATTGTGTGCTACCAGCAAAAGTAAGTAAATTGTATGCAATCTAATTGTTTTATGCTTATTTGGGTGAAGGGGGTTGGGGATTATGATTGAACAGTGCATCTATATTTCTGTAATTCTGTGTCTTGGATGGAAATTAATCATGTTTATTTAATTTTATTTTTTTTTACCCTGCAGGAATTTTATCACAAGTCTGATGGACTCTTTGAAAAATACTGTGTGTATAACTTGCAAAGGTAAGTATTCAGTCATTTCATTGTTTTATTTCTGTTTGTTGGTATTTGTGTGGGAATTACTAAAATAAAACAGTGTAGGCTAGCCCAGTGGCACTGAGGGCTGAGGCATTGGACACCTTACCTCATGCTATGCTGGCGACATGGGTTCATGATTGACCTCTGGTCTCCACAGGGTGCTGGGCCGGTGAAGAGGGAGTGGGAGTAGGAATGAGCACTTGCTCTCCTCTCCCGGGTTGGGGGGGCCCCCTCTGTAGTCCTGCCAAGGCTGTGTGAAGGCCCAGCAATGAGAGTAGGTGGAATCTGATAACTGGCAGTGTGGGAGTGTCCCACAAGGCATGCATGCGCATGCCTCTACATGTGCATGTCACATCGGGGGCATGTGGGCAGGGCATGTGATGGAAGAAAAAACCAAAAATAGCAATACATAAAAAAAGAGGAAGAAATAGAGCTGTCTGACCAGAGACCACTGATTTTGAATCATCTGATGGCCACATGGGAAAGGAGACTTCATGGATGTGTACTGGCCATTTGGAAGCACTTCATTTCATTATGCGTCCCTAACAGGTAGCATTCATTAAAAGGCTTCTTTGTGGCCATACATCATGGGCAGAATGGGCGTCATGCAAGAGTGCCATCCTCACAGAAGTCCCTCTCATCTATGAAGGTAAGATTTGAATTTGTATGTTAGTCTGATGAAGTAAAGTTATAGTGTTCTATGGGGATAATTATGTTTTATTAGTTTTTTTAAGGACAGAATTAGTTAAGGATGTGTCATATGTGTTTCCCGTAATACCCAATCCCATTAAGAGGAGTGTGCCCATATATAGATTGTCAATGAAATACCAATATTGACTGAGTTAAGCCTGTTGAAGTTATATTGTTCTCCTATGGGGATAATTATGTTTTATTAGTTGGTTTTCTTAAAGGACACAATTATTTAAGGATGTGGCATATTTTACTCTTGTAGTACACACTGTTTTTTTATTACCCAAGTACAATAAATGAGAGAGTTATGTCTTCTTATACTTCCAGTTAAATTCTATGGGGAACTGAATGGAATGCCTATGATTAACTATTTTGTGTGCATCCTCCTCCAGAACCAGCAGTGAGCCATGGTAGCCTGCCCTCCTGCACCAGTGTTCAAGCCAAAGTGCCATAACATCTGCATCCTCCTCCTGAAGCACCAGCAGCACAAGACCACCTGTGGTAGTGGCACCAGTGTACAAGTCAAAGTGCCATGATATCTGCATCCTTCTCCTCCGCAACAGAACCATGCCCAATAAGACAGCCTGTGGCACCAGTGTACAAGCCAAAGTGCCGTGACATCTGCATCCTCCTCCTGAACCATCAGCAGCACAAGACAGCCTGTGGCAGTGGACCCAGTGTACAGGCCAAAGTGCCATGAATTCTGTATCCTCCTCCACAACAGAGATATACCCAACAAGGTAGCCTGTGGCACCAGTATACAAGCCAAAGTGCTGTGACATCTGTATCTTCCTCCTGAAGCATCAGCAGCACAAGACAGCCTGTGTGGCAGTGGTACCAGTTTACAAGCCAAAGTGCTGTGACTTCTGCATCCTCCTATTGAAAGCAGCAGTGCCAAAAGACAACCTGTGGCACCAGTGTACAAGCCAAAGTGCCATGACAACTCATCCTACTCTTCCTGAAGCCAATTCTCTAATAAGGCATTTTCTGTAGCCGAATAATGATTAACGGATACCGAATAACGAATATCTGGGAACCAAACACTGAATATACGGCCGAATATTTGAAAAAAGGTATTCGCACAGCCCTACTGAGAAGACAGTATGCAGAGATAGCAACACAGTGCAAGCAGTTTTCAGGCTAATCCCAGTTCTGGAAATGTGTCCCTGGTCTCTAGTTAAAAAGCTTTCAGAATGCCTAGCCATCTGCACTGCTGGAGTTTTTCCTATGAAATTCTGCTGTTGGATTTGTTGAACAGTCAGTCCTGCCTTTACTGTTTGAGGAGCTGCAGCTACAATCCCCTGGGTTGCAATATGTTAAACAGGATCTGAATGCTTTAAAAATGTGTAAAGTCATGTTAGAACAGCAAGGAGGGAGATTGATTGATTAAAACTGATTTTCATATTAATCCCGCTGGGTATGTTTTAATTAATAAGGTTAGTAAGATAATATTTGTGCTGGAAGCTCTCTGGAGTTGTTCATTATGCACTGTGCAGCTATGTACAGTATGACACAATATTTATACCTTGAAGGAGTCCCTTAATGTTGTTTTAACATACATTAGTTCCACATTAGTGTTGCTCAGATACAACATTGAGAAGAATGGGTTATCTAGTCAGAAAATCTAAAGTCCAGTCATAAATCTGAACTGAACTTGATTCAGATTTTGGACACTGAGATCCGTATCCTCCTGTCCAAACTATGGTGTCCAGTGGTGACCTCTCATCTGGTGCCAAGTGGCCCTGATGTCTAAAGACATCCACCCAACCCCCATTCCACCTCCTCCCACAAGTGGAAACTGGCACTGCTAATTTGCTATTATAAAAAGTTGGTAGCAGGCCAAAGCGGTAAGAGAAGGACCTTGATTCTTTGGATTCACCTTTGGTGGTAGAAGGGGTGCCATGAAAAGACAGTGGTGGACACCAGAGATACTCTCTTAGCACAGGATGAGGAAGAAAGAGTTGCCACTGCACACTAGGGATGTTTTTGGATGGAATGAGGTAAGGGAGGGGTTACCGCTGGATACCATGGATGCTCTCTTGACATGCTGTAGAATGGGGTGAAAGAGGAGATGCCCAGAACACCAGGGATGCTCTTGACACAGGACAGGGTGAGGGATGAAGGGGCCATTGATCACCAGATGTACTCTTGGAATGGGATGTGGTGAAGGAGGAGGCTATCACAGACATCAGAAATGAGAATTGTTGGTACTGGATGGCAGATCTTTTGATGTTATGATCTAATTTGAGATTCACCCTTGTTTAGATTTTGGATTGGAACAGAAAACCATTTCATTTGTAAATCTGAAAAAATTAGGATAACAGGTGGTTTTCGATTGTTTTAACCATAGCTGAACATCTCTAGTAACCATAGCCAACTAGACATTTAACTCAGTAGTATCTTAAATTAAGTGCAGTAGTATACTGAGCATACATAGTTTTGTGGGGTCATCAGTGCGCCTGTTTTTTGTCTGTTTGTTTCTTTGTTTCTTAACACAAAATATCTGTGCAGCATATACCCATGTTTTTTGGAGAGTTTACTCACATTTTCAGTCACTGTAACTATACCCATTTAGACTGTTTACTACAAATAAGTATCACACAATCAGCTTGCTCCATTAATGGGCTCAGTCTCACAATGCAAATTTGATACCACATAACATCTAAACCAGCCATTCTAAGAAAAAAGCATCTAGAGTAACATTTTTTGTTTTATTGACATACTAACGGGACTGTCCAAGGCATTTCATTACAGTTATTGACAGATTTCACCTCAGGGTCCACTACTCCAACTGATCATAAATTTGCAGAAAAATCCCAATTCACTCCTTTCAATTCAGTTTTATTCAGGATAAACACATTGAACAGAGCTCAAGTAGAATCGTGACCTGTTCAGGAAAAACTCCTGATGACAAGTGAACATATTACAGACATAAATAGTGCTCGATGCAGTGTATAACTTACATGTCATTATATGTTTACATTGGCATAACAAAGTTTCAAATGCAAGGTTAGGCCCGGCGTAAGGGGTATAGGGACAGAAGCTCACAGTTGTTTCTTTCTCTCATTTGTTTGAGACTAAAAAGAACCATTCCATGGCTTTTTCACTGGAGGGCAAGGGGTGGTTTACCAGGAATAAGGATTCTGGCAGGGAGTTCCATGCAGTCAGGCATCTCTATCTGAAGGCAAGGGACTTGTGAGTCATATTTATGTGCGGGACCATCAGCTCGAGTGATTCAGTAGAGCAAAAGGATCTAGAACAGTCTTGAGTGCAAATAAGAGGGGCAATGCCTTTGATGCGTTTCAGAAGAACAGGGTGACATGCAATTCCTTCTTGTCACACAGGAACTGACAGTTTAATGTACTGTGGAGCTTAAAATGGTGAGTGTCACCAGGGCAGTTGAGTATCAACTTGACTGACTTGTTGTGAAGCAAGTTTAATTTGGCCAATCTGAACCTGAAAGTAACATGGGGGAAGATGTCCACATAGTCAAAAGAAGGGAGTATCATTTATTCTCTCGCTACAGTCCTGGAGCAGCAAGCATTTGTTTCTGAAAAGGAGCTAATCTTTGAGTTTAGGCTTTTGGTGAGTTTTGTCAGCATGGATGTTCTCTGTTAGGAGTGAGTCAACCCAGAAACCCAAATATTTATACAGGTAATTGCTAACCACTTCTAGGGGGAAACTTTCTGTGGTGTCAAAGACTGGAGGGGCAGAGTAGGCATAGCTTTTCAGTAACGGGAAGACCCAAATATCATAGCCCTGGTCTTTCCCACATTTAAAGAGTTTTGGGTTGAAAAGAAAGGCTTGCAGGTTATGAAATCCCTTTTGAAGAGAAGTCTTAACAGCAGGGATGTTGGGTCTAAAGAAAATAAGCACAGTGTTATCCATATAGAGCTGATAGTGCACCCTTCCAACATGCTGTCTCAGGTCTTTTATGTATAAAGAAAACAGTAAGGATCCAAGTCCTGAGATTTGTGGTACAACTTCAATGACAAGGAGGAGGTCAAACCTGGTGCCATGTATCCTGACACTCTGTTTACGGTTAGCTAGATAATTGCTAAACCAGCTGGCTGCCTCTGAGCTCTTGTGCAGCTTAGCTAGTCTGGTCACTAGTTGTGGTCCATTGTGTCAGAGGCCTTCGATAGGTCAATGAACATGGTGCCGTGTATTTTCAGCCATTTATGACCAAGCTGATGTCATAACTAATCCATTATTACTATTGTAAATCCCATGTAAAAAAAAATGGATTTTAAGAGAACTTAATGTTTTTCATTGATTTCAGTGTCACAGGTATTGTTCATCTGCTCAAGGAACTTGTTAGTCACTTCCTTGTAAATTTAGCATCCCTTAGTACAACCAATCAAACTGAGCCTTTCATGGTCCACTACTTCATCAGGTTTAAAATGCACCATCATTGGCCTACTGTACCTAGATGTGCTTGTAGTTATGCTTTGATACATGCATTTATTAATCAGGATTTCAGAAAGAAATTTCACACTACACACTATTGTCAAAATGCGCTTTCTTAGTATTATAAAAAGGGTCTGAGAAATGGAACTTTCTGATTGGCTGCAAACATTCTAGTAGCCTTATGTTAATCTTTTATTAATATACATGTAGAATTTAACCATATGCTGAACAAGGTTTAACACTGTTTAAAAACATTTTCTATTATAATAACAATAAGGCACTCCTTGGGATTATGTTAATGGTCAGTTAATCACCAGCTAGGGGCATGTGGCACTCAGCTACACCTCGTGCCACAGTACACTCCTAGAAGGTGATTAACAGACCATTAACATAACCCTTGGTAATGCCTTATTGCTTAAATAGTAATTTAAGGTTAGAAATGGCTACTGGTCCATCAAATCTGCTCTCCGTCAACCCTCAGCTTCACAAGCAGGGATGAAATAAGTATGCTGTACAAACACATACCAGTTTATAGGGATTCCATACCCATTGTACTACTCATGGTACCCGGTGATTAAATCTGGTAAGCAGAAATTTATTTAGGCTTGCCTTAAAGGCTGTACTGTTTTCATATATGCTGTCTCCACTGGTAGGCTGGTTCATAGGTTCATAGCCCTCTAGGAGAAAAAGATCCACCTAATGTTACCCCTGAGTTTACCACCTAAGACCTGTAGAGATTGCCCCATGTCCTGCTGCCAAGCATCAGATCAAATATCTCTGACAGTTTGATCTTGTTGATATCCTTGAGAAGTCTGAGATCATGTGTCATCTCAACCAGCTTCTCTCAGCAGTGAAAATATTAAGGACCTCCAGCCCCTCCTTATAAACTTTGTTCTCCATACCACTGATCATTTTTTGTGCCCTTGCACTGCACACTCTAAACTGCCTAAATGCCCCTTTTGTATTGAGGAGGGAAGAACTGCATGTAGTTCTCCAGCTGTAGCCAATCAGGATCTTGTAAAATGTCAAGATAACATTTCATGCTCTAATGGTTACTCCCCTTTTGATGTACACAAACATTCTGCTGGCCCCCATTTTTTGCTATAGAGCTTTTTTTCTCTGCCGCTTCACAGCACCCATCAGTTGAAACCAGGAACCACCCAGCCCCATCATCCATAATCTCTGCAGTATTCCACAGCTTCCTCTCCGTGGTAAGTAGGTTCAGGGGAGGGACATCCAATCAGGATCTTGTAATGGGTAGTAGGCAGCAGGGTGTGGGTCTCGATTGTGCTAGCAGGTATCCAGATGGAGATAGAGACTGTATCCCCAGTTTTCTCCCTGTATGGGCACAACAACCACTGGCCTTGTGAATGCACAGCATGTCCTTGCAAGGGAGCAAGCTTCTTGGCCTGTGTGAAAGGGTTGCTGAGGTGCTAGACCCTGCCCCAAGCCCTCCTTGGACATGGCACACTTCCACCAGCAGCTATCTCAACCCTGACCTGCCTCCGATGTGAATGACCTGGGTTCACTCCTAAATGTGGGTTGTCTGCAAGGCAGAGCACTGAATTATCACTACCACTGAGCCATCAAGGCAATCCTATGTTGGCCACCTTGATAATGGCTGTGCACTACTTGTCCGGAATCACTCCACTATTTATTATGAACCTTCGGTAGGGGTGTACAAGCAACAATAGTATTTCCCAAATACCACAAATAATTCACTATTCATTATTCAGAGAAGAAGCTGTGAAATACTGTAGTGAATTTACAGTTGATGGGACTAGGTGGTTGTTGTGTTTCAAACCATTAATGGTTCTTGTACCTGCCACCTCTGCAGGTTGGTGGTTCCATAGCTCAGCCTCTCTCACTGTAAAATAAAACTGTCTCAAGTCCCTCCTGAGCTCCCCCAGCCAGCTCTGCTCATTTCCCTATGTTCTCGATTTACCATTCCTGCTGATTATTTCCTCTCAATCTACCTTGTTCATTCCTTTCATAAACTTGAAGGTCTCTATCATATTGCTCCTCTCCCATCTGGTCTCTAGTGAGTACATGTTCAGAGTTTTAAGTCAATCCTTATAGAATCTACCCTGCTCATCCTCAATCATTTTAGCTACTCTATGCTGCACCCTCGCTAGCATGTCTTTGTCTTTTCTTAGGTGAGGACTCCAAAACTGTAGGCTGTTGGCCTTGCTATATTGGCTAGATTGTTTTAGGTAGTCCCTTGTAATGAGTCCCAGATTCTTTTCCTCAGAGGTACTGTCCAACTTAACCCCTCCCGTCCAATATTCTGTCTTGGGGTTCTTGTTCTCTATGAGCATCTCTCTGCACTTCTTGGCACTGAATTTCAACTACCAGACTTTGGACCCGCTCTCTAGCCTGTGCATGCCCTCTGCAACTCCCTAACCCCTTCCTCACTGTCTACCTGCCACAGAGCTTAGTGTCATCTGCGAACAGACACATCGCAACCTGTACTACTTTTCTTCTTATTCTATCCCTGATAATGTCCTCCAGGATCTTGCCTAGCATTAATGTCAGGCAAAATGGCATGTAGATGCCTGATTCAGACCTTGTCCCCTTCTTGTAGATGGGGACCACATTAACTATTTTCCAGTCCTCTGGCACCACACCTTTCCTGAAGAGATGCGCAGAACTGGCTTTGATTGAAATGAGCTGCCCTGAATTTGGGGGGGCTTGGTAGAAACTGTGTCCAAGTTGAACCTTCCCTGTTTGGCTCTGAAATTGCTGCGATTGTTTTTTTCTGAAAAATGTTTCTTTTTAAATAGCCTGACTTTCCTGCCCCCAACCATCCATCCATCTGCACCTTTTACATAGAAACACAGAATCTGATGGCAGATAAAGACCATACAGCCAACTTAGTCTGCCCATTTCCCTTATCAATGTTTAGGGGAAAGATTCCCAGAAGCATCTCCCCACCTCAGTAGTCAGTAGTAGACTGGGTGGCCTGATTGCCACCAAGATCAGTAGTCCTTTAATTTTTTTTTTTATCAGACTTACTCCATCACCATTCCTTTCCACTGCAGTGTAAACCATGGCAGTAGCTGACCTTCACCCAGCTCAGGTGTATTTGATTTGCTGCTCGGGTTTAAATGATGTGCACCATGTAACACCTCAAGGTATGCACCTCACCTGCACTACTCTCTGAGAGGCGTGTAAGAGGTTCAGTAATGTAGTATTCTTGTTATGTAGACCAGACTGACATAGACACAGAGAGCCCCAAGTACATTGTCATCTTTCTTAAACTGGAGACCAAGACACTATACACCTGGATCAAAGGTGAAAGGGTTTCAGGCTAAGCTTGATAGGAAAATATAAGGACTACATGGTGCTCACTACAGGACTACAAACAAGATGGATACCAAGTACTGCCTTCCCCCTTAGATGAAATTAGTCTAAAAACAATTATATCCTACCTTTCAGGTCTGAAGTAGACTATTTAGGCCCAAAAAGTTCAGGATATCACTCTACCAGTTAGGACTTGATCTACCAAACAAATGTAAAGTTTAGTGGCACCATAAATATTTTATTCACAGATCAAGTCTCTGTGGTGCCTTTTGCTGCCTCATTGGATATCTTTGATCTAGGGGAGCAGCTGTGGGTGCAACATGTACTTTGGGAACAGCTACTGCCAGAATTGATGAGGTTACTTGAGCCAGGGTGGGAGTAAAATCCTCAACATATTCTTGTTCTCAAGAGAAAGGTCTTCTGCTGACACTGGTGGAGGTATATGTGATGGTAGGTGGTGGTCCAAATGGAAGTGTATGGTCCAGTGATCTACACAGACCCTATAGCTTTAAGGTCCTCAAGTCTGTTGCACTGTCCCTGCACTCCAAAGTCACTTCTCACTTTGGAAGTCTTGGACTAGCACCATCTCCCTGGAAAGAAAATGTGGGGCACCTGCGGAACTCTGTTATGTCCCTTCTGCTGTTGTAGCTGGTGCTTGTAAATTTAGTGCAAGTCTGGCTTTAAGTGAGACCCTCAAGGCTGTGGATGTTGTTTTAAAAACAATTAATTTGGTGTCCTCTCCTTACCCATAGGTGAGGTATTCTGATGTGTAAAAAGAATGTTCATCACAGCTGCCTTCTACACTCACCTACCGGGTCATAATGTTGTACGCTTAAAAGCGTACGACATTATAGCTAACCTGTAAGAGCACTGTCTAAGACAGCGAATGGTGCAATACCGTGTATATTGCTGTATGCAGTATTGCACCATTCACACACTCCCAGGCAGAGGATAAGACCTCTGCTGGGAGTGGGTTCAGCAGAGCAGCTGCCGTGGCTCACTGGACAAAGCCACAACAGCAGGAACCCAGGCACTGCATCTGGGACCGGGTTTTATTCCCAGTCTCATAAGTTTTATTTTTGTAACTACTTTGTGTGCTCCCCGAGTTGACCCCCGGAGTTGAGAATCTTTAGTGGGGGGGGGGTCCGGAGGTGCCTGGCATAACTCGTGCTGTATTGGCAGTGCGATTTAGCCATGCGGCATAATGTCATGCGACATTATGACCCTGTGCCCTACACTCGGACCTTTGCCTTGGAATCCTAATTGGCGCCTTATCCATCTTGAAATATCAGAGCATGCCTGCCTTGCTGGTGCTTGATTGGTTTTTGTAGCATCTCTGTCACAGTGTACCAAAGTAAAATCTTTTCCCAATTCAGTTGTGTTTTCTGCAGCCAGTTCCTGCCCAGCAATGCAAGCATCTTTCTTTGCACCATGACAAGATGCAGGGTCCACTCTCCTCCCTTGTAGGTCACTGGGATTTGTAACTCTCCCAACATAAAAATCTGCTCATTGGCGTGAGACATTAGTCAGATGGGGGATGGTGGCAGTGGGTACTAGTTGAGACAGGTGATGTAGATGTGCTCGAGTATCAGTAACACTAATGTTCTGGTGTTGAGCTGCATGCTAATGGGCATGCCCACTAATCCCAGATTCAGGCAGATGCTGTCTTCATGGTTTTGGTTAGTGTAGACAGTGAAGAAGCCCAAGGAGTCATCACTCTCTGGTGTCTCTGGCAGATTATCCATCACATACTGTGCCAGTGCTGTACGAGGTGTGCTTTTGCAGTCTCGTGCCAGATGTCTCACTTTTCCACAGTTGTGGTATATTTCTTGGCAGAATCAGCATGTGTCTTGCCAGTGGCCTCTTCCACAACAGTAGCAAGGTTGACTAGGCTTGGCCTGTACTAGGATTTCTAAGGAGCTTGATGAGGAGGGTGTGATGTTGTATAACCAACCCTTGGTCGACGCTGACCCCAGTGAGTTTGGGCAGGGGTGGCTCTCCAGACAGCCTCCCTGTTTGTCTATGTGGATTGCAAGTTCTCTGGTGTCATTCCAGGCAAGTTCAAGTGCTAATGTTAATGTCATATGTGGACTTAATAATTAGGTCTGATTTTGTAAGAAGGCATTTTGTGTAGTGGTCACCACAAAGACCACAGACAAATTGGTCCCTTAAGGCAGCATCAAGGAGTTGTTCATATTCTTTTTCAGGACAATTATGAAATTAGCAGTTGACTCTCCCTCTCTTTGGAGGTGTTGGTGGAATCGACAGCACTTCACTATTTGGTTTGGGCTTATAGTGCTGTAAGAGTGTGCCCTTAAGTTGGTCATTGTTGCTCCCACTTAAAGGATCTGGTGTCTCTAGACTCTTAAGCAAAGTGAATATGTTGGCTGGTAGGATGGACAAGAAGAGATTCTGTTGTTCATTGTCCTGCTCTGGAATTTTGTTCACTGAAAACCAATATTAAAATGTTTTGATGTATATGTGGAAGTGTTAATGAGATTCCTAAAGTTGTAGTATGTGTCCTCAGAATGCCATTTTGCCAGGTGATGCAGTACATTGTAGTTGCTGAAGGAGGTCACTGTGGCTTTAACTGCTTGTGCAATTTTTTCCCCTTTATTCAGTTTTCACAGTTGTTTTGTTCTCAGATTCATTCAGAAGATGTCAGCAGCTGTTCAGATTCTGTGGTAACTGAGCAGCCCTGCTGCTGTTCAGTCCTAAGCCAGGGATAGCCTGGGGAAAAGTTTGTGGCTTCTTTGATTTCCTTTGTCAGTGGGGATGGGCAAAAAATTACAACTCCCTCTTTTTCTTTCCAGGTCCTGATGCCTAGAATCTAAAGCAGAAAAGAAAAGATCTTTTGTGCTGCAAAGTGAAGTGCAGGTCCTTTTTTGCTGCATGCATATTCCTTCATTTATCCTTTCTTTGTATGGATCCCTTTCCCAGAAATTGTAGTAAGCCACTGGGAAGATAGTTAGCTGTAGTCAATGCAGGCAGGCTAGGTGTTTCCCTATCTAGAGAAGACCTGACAAACTCAGTCTAATTTCTACTTTTTTCGTTATTAGGAAAAACTGGAAAGGGCTTACTGAGTAGCTGTATGGACACTCTACTTGCAGGTTCTTTCTTTTACCTAATTGCCACGGAGGTATTCTTTTTATGAAGAACAGACTGACGTTGACTCAGAGAACTTCTATCATGTGGCTATCTTTAGTCACACTGAAGACAAATGCACTATACACAGAGACCAAGGTTAAGAGACTTTGGACTGAGAATGACAGGAAACTAAAAGGACTACAAATCTACCAGACTACAAGTAAGATGGCTGCCAAGTACTTCCCTAAAGTCAGTACCACACCTACTATACACCGCAGTGTACTTGCAGTGTAATTTATATTTAGCTGAAGTGTGACTACAAAATGCTAATTATGTGCACCTCACTTGAGGTGTAAGTCAGAGGTGTAGTTGATGTGTGTCTAAAAAATGATATTTCAGTGCACCTCAGTGAGGTGTACATCTCAACCAGAGGTGTGTTAGGAGTTGTAGTTGCATGCATGCACAAGCAAGCAATAATACCCAACAGGGTGAGTGATATTGGGCAATACCAGAATGCCCAGAGGAGTTATGAGGCCCAACGCCACAGGCCTTATAGTCCCTGGAAGGTCCAGTATTGCCCAATACCACCCACCTTGGAAAATATTATTGCACTTAAAAAATGAGCTTTTTGCATTTTATATTAGAAAAAAATAGTTTATATAATTTTAGCAAATAGATTCAATGCTTCGTTTAATATATAAGTTAATTTTTGTATAAAGTAGTCCCTTTGATGCTGTGTCTATCACTACATATCACTAGAAGGCACTGTTGAATTTTGTTTTCAGGTATTGGGCTGGAGGTCATGCCCTCCCACTTAGCAGCTGTGTGTGCCTTCAGCTTCTGTTTTCACCCCCCCTCAATCAATTAGCAATATTGTGATATGTTAGATAGGCGGTCAATCATGAGAGGGGTTTTGCCTGGTGGTATGGGTTGTGTGCACCTGCAAAACTACAGGAAATGAATGGAGTGGGAGAGGTCAAGTGACACTGGCGATCAACGCCACCTGTACAGATATCATCTTATTCTTTTTTTTTTTTTTTTGGAACAGCTTTTTAAATGCTTGGTATTTAAATGCATCTGGCATATGTGCAGCGGGCACCGATGAGTGGTGGGGGGGGTGGAGCGTGAGTACAGCTTGAGCAAGCCAGGAGGAAAGGTGGTTCTATTAGTGCTGAGATAGTGCTGCTACTTAAAAATAAAAAAACTGGTGGAAAACTGTGACAAGTGCATGGCTGTACTTTTGAAAACCACGGTGCCGATCACCGGTTACGTGACCCCAATTGCATTGACAGCTTCCTTTTGTTTTTTTTAATATGTGGCTGTTTTTTTTGTTCATTTATAGACATTAAAGTAAGTTAGAGACTTGTAAAACACAAGTACCAGTTTGCCAACCCCATCACTGGTAACTCGTCTGCTAAGTGATAGAAAAAAATGGTGGCACATCGAGTTTGAAAATTCTAACTGGCATCATGATACCTGATAGGGTTGGCACATCTACTACTTGTTTTTTGCAGGTCATAGCTGGTACTTAATGCACCTCCCCCCCCCCAGTGTATCTGGCAGCCAGTCAGCAAGCTTATATTTCTAAGCCCATTAAAATGCTTATTAGGCGTACTTCAGATGAGGTGTACACCTTTACCAGAGGTGTAGCCATGAGGTGTGAGTGAGGTGCACACATCAAAATGGCCAAAGCAGTTGTAAAAAACAAAAACACTCTATTACAGGGCAGAGATCTTGTCCAAAAGAAAAAGTAAATACCATTTGCTTAATTAGCTAATATTAAGCTGACCTTTAAAAAGTATTACATTTTACCAAGAGAGACACACTGAGCTGAAGCTTGTTTATAGGTGCGACCTGGGAAGAAGTTAAGTGACTTGCTCAGGGTCACACAATATGCAAGTTGGAGCTGTGGGATTCAAACCCACATTAATAAAGAGGACACTTCTCTTACCCTTACCCCTTCACCCCTACTTCCAGCATGATTACAGGAATTACGCACAGACAAACTCCTAGGAATTCCTGCATTAAACATATAAATGGAGAACTGTCTGCAGGAACAGCATTTAATTTATTGTTTTATATATCTGTCACTGGAGAACTGAGCCTTACAAAGAGCACATGAAAGTGCCATGGTGTTACAGGCCCCCATCCTTAACCCACTAAATATACAGAAGAGATACACACATGAAAAAAACTTGGACATCCAGGTAATGCCTCACTCTGAAAAGAGTGGTTATTTTGTAATCAGTACCAAATTAAATTCCCAGAGCTCTAACCATTACCTGAGCTCAAACTGCCAGTAATCAGGGAATACTGCAGGGTAGTTCAAAACTTATGCTTGTCAATGGTGTCCTTACAGGGCCAAAAAGAATAGCTTTCCACTCAGTTACACAAGGCAGAAATGAAGGTGAAGCTGAGGTACAGTATTTTCTGCTAAAAGTTGTTTGTGAGGTGCAAGTAAGGCATAGACTACTAAATACTATGTTTATATGATGCTGTTGAGGTGTACATTGTTGGGCTGTGTGAATATCTTTTCCTGAATATTCAGCCAAATATTTGGTATTTGGCAGCCAGCTATTTGGGTATTTGTGTATTCGGGAAAAGGGATTTAGCCACAGACAAAAAAAGGAAAAAAGATACAGCCCCCCCAGCCCAAACCAAGTAAAATATAAACCCTTCCCCCCCATGCTCTATCAAATGACAAATGCCACCTCCCAGCACCCACAATTTGTTATTTTATTTAATGTCTCCAGATGGGCAACCAGCTTAGTCTTTCCCCCTCCTCAGCCGGCCTCCATTCTATTTAACATGCAATGCTTGTTTGAGCTTACGAAATGTAATTTATATACCCTGCCAACCTTGAACAGCACCACCCTCCTCCCACCCTACTCCCACATACCAGCATCCAGTTATATTACAAGTAAACTTGGGAAGTTGAGAAGGTGACCGGCTCAGCCCACCCTCCATCGTGACCTGATCTATCACTCCCGAAGGCTGGGAACTTGAGGATTCAAAGACTGCAGGACACCCACCCTGCCTGCAGGTAGCAGGTACTTCTTGAGTATTACTTGCTGCCACAACAATCACCTAGCTTTCCAGGCTAAGTGATCATAATTTGCAAAAGATTTCTCTATAAAAGTTTGACCACCTTCTTAATCTTAAGTTTGTCTTTGCTTCTACAAATATGTGTCGACCAACAGTATTGGCAGAACAGGTCAGGACACCAGACCCCTAATTAAGACAACAAATGAGGACGTGGACTTATCCAGTACTGAATTTAGAAGGACTTTTCAGAAGAAATCCCATCTTATCCCTTCATGCAGTCCTACAGTGGGTGTTTTTTTAAAGCCTATAAACAAGGCCTTAACAAACTCATGAAAAACACTGATAGACCATCATATGTTAATCTCAGGAAGATGGAGCAGTGAGCCCTAAGGGACCTAGAGGCAAATCAGGACATAACAGTCAAAGCTTAATAAGGAGAGGGCAGTGTGCTGGTGCAGGACACATCAGATTATAATGCTGAGATTCTTCAGCAACTATTCAATGATAAATTTTACCATGCTGTGTCATGTTACCCCACACTCTCTTTCAAAAAGGTTATTGACAGGTATCTGGGTCAAACTTTGGCAGATATGGAGATCGATCAGAATACCTTTGATTTCTTATCAATCACCCACCCCATCAGACTGACCATCTACACCCTCCCTAAGGTCCATAAATTCCTCTTGAATCCCCTGTGAAGACCTACTATGTCCAGCATTAACTCCCTCATTGAACAACTGTCTGAATTTGTGGATAGTTACCTAAGGCCGCATGTACAAAAGCTGGGGCCATACGCAAGAGATTCTTCTGATATCTTAGGTGTGCTGGAGGATCTCCACATTGAGAGTAACAATCTATTAGTCACTCTCAATGTACAGTAGAATCCTTGTACAACAACATCCTGCATGAAGGGGGCCTGCAAGCTGTCAATATTTCTTGGATCTCAGAGGTGAGGGGGCAACATCTTCTATTAGATTCTTGGGGGATCTCTTGATTTGTCCTGGAATGAAACACCTTGTCCTTCCTCAGAAATTTCTATGTTTAAATGAGGTCTGAGATATTATCAATAAGTAGAAGAAAAATGGGCAGACTTGGTGGGCCAGGTAATCTTTATCTGCCATCAGAGTCTATGTTTTAAAAGAGCAGTACAGCTATGGCTGCTACATTTTCCCCAAGATACAGCAATCTCTGTCTTGGTTACTGGGAGCAGCAGGTCATCTTTAACCAAGATGCCAACTCCATTTCTCAACATATGGTACTTTGGTATCACTATATAGATGACATTCTGATGATGTGGGGGGATACTGAGGCTGAACTCTATTCCTTTGCCTCATTCCTGGAGCAGAGCAATATGAACCTTAAACTGCTTCTTTCCTAGATATCAAAATCTCTTAAAACAGAGCACAGGGGATTGACACAGATGTTTTCTGGAAACCAACTGACAGGAACACTTTGTTACAGCACAGTTCATGCCGTCCATGTCACACCATCCAAAATATACCCACAAGTCAATTTCTGCTCTTTAGAAGAAACAGTAACACCAGGGAAGAATTTGAGAGAAATGCAGATGACTTGGGAGGGGTAGTCTTGTAGTAAGGACCTACAGTCGGGGGGATATAAGTGCAGCCAGGAAGAGGGCCTCTAACACTAAGAGAAATTCACTCCTACAAGTAGATGACAACAATATTGCAAGGGAAACTGCAATGAATGTCATTACCACCTACACTATCCAGTCCGGAGAAGTGCAACAAATACTGCACAACCACTGAAACTTTCTCCAAACAAAAGAATGGCTTGCACCATCCATGAACCAGTTACCTAGAATGGTCCACAGATGAACAAACAATCTGGGGGACTACATCACTCACAGTATGCAACCAAAACTATTACCATTACTTGGCTACCTTACACTCCAAGGGATGACATAAATATGGTAGGTGTAAATAAAGTGGTGTGTTGAAGTCTCAACCCTGCCAGTGGAGAGCTCTGAGAAATTCAAAGACGCATCAGTTGCAACACTACCCATGTTGTACACTTGGACACATGTGACTGTAGCAGGTTCTATGTAGGGTGCACTAAAAGCAGGCTCAAAGAAAGAGTAGGAGAACTCATGCATGCCCTACAAGATGGGAACAGGATTATGTCTTAGTGGACCATATGCTTGGCTCAAACAATCCGCAGGAACATACCCTGTGTTTCACGGGCATAGAGAAGGTGTACACTGGCCCAAGAGGATGGTACTTAGAATTTTTGTTGGCCAGGAGGGACAATTATTGCATTTTTAAGTTATGTGCAACAGTTTTCCCATGACTTACAGTAAGAATAGAGCAGAAATTGTTCCCTGTTTGTAATAATAATGGTCAGTATTGTTATGTTGTTTCCTATGAAGCCTGCTATTTTTACTGCTGTGTGATATATTTTCTCTTAAATCTGGAATTTTATCTCACCTTTAACTTATGCTAACACTTTATATCATATTGTGTGTTATTCCAGGCAATGTACTGTGTTTAACCTGTTTTGTCTTTCTCCCTCTCATCCCCTTTTTCAAAAGTCTTTGAAAGAAGACGATGGAAGAAGGGAGGCAGAGAAAGCTATTTTGTTTATGTTGTTATGCTGAGCACTGTGCACTTCATCACACTGATGGTTACACCAGAGCTGTGCCTTTAAGAACTGCCTTTACATAGGTGCTCTATAGGTGGAGCCCTTACACTCCAGATAAAACATTGAGTGGTTCACCATGCAATGCACCTTGGCAATGAAAATTTTCTCAGCATCTCAACAGTGTGTGCTGTGTTGATCCTTGAGTGGAAGTTTTTTTTTATTTTGTTTTGTTTTGTTCCTAGCTTCAGTTCACTACTATCAGCACTGGAGTTCCCAGCTGTGGCTTTGTTGCTTTTTTCATTCTAAATTTTATTCTATTCAACAGTCTCTGTGCTACCAGTATAGTACTCTGTAAAGCATTTTGTGTGGCACTGTATGAAGTATACTGTAAAACTGATTACTTTCCTTTTCCTTTAGTGGTGGGGTTATGGAGGGGGTCAATTATTTCACATACCAAGTGGGAGGGGAAGGAGACTGTCAGGATGCCAGATTTGCTATGGGAGGGTCAAGTAGAGACCATTGTTAAGGGGCTTTTGTCTCATAAAGGGAAAGGCTTAGTCAGAGTTAGTGAGGGGAAAGCATTTTTATGTTTGCTTGTGCACATGTGCAAAGCTAACATATTCCCACTGTTGAACAGAGTAGTGGTTGGAGAGGTGTGTTCTATACAAGGTGGGACAAATCACTTTGTGTGGTGATGGTCAGTTTGGCCACTAACTTATAAAATCTGGTAGGCAAATCAACAGTTTTTAGTGATCATAATTTAGGGCTCAAAAACCAGTTAGTGGGCAGGTAGCCAGTTAGCCGGTAACTTAAAAAATCTGGTAGCCAAACCAAGTTTTTTAGTGACCATTAGCCACCTAGCTACCCAGTTTCTCCCACCATGATTCTGTAAGCACCCAAACAGGTGAGCCTACAGGAGGTGTGCCTGTATACATCCAATCCCAGCAAGGCTGCTGCTGATGCCATTGAGCTTGCTGATGAGTGTAAACCTTTCACATTTGAAAGGATACGGCTCCACCAGTCACAATACAGCTGCATCCTTTCATGTAGCCTTTGCCAGTGCAGAAGTATTCCCCTCTCCTCCCCTCCCAGTACACACAGTTTTGTTTCTTTAACATGACCAGCTGCAGCTCCTCAACCCTGCCACAGCTGGTATCCCCCCCCCCACCACCACCACCGCGGATCCAATTTTAATGCATAACCAGCAGCAGGTGCTCATTCAGCCCTGCTAGGTTCTCAGACCAGCTGACACCTGAAATGCCCCTCCCACCAGATCCAAGTTCTAAAATATAACTGGCAGTGGGTTCAACACAGCCAACTGTATCCTTCTCCCACCTGACCTACTCTTTAAATATGAGCGAAAGCAGGTGCCCAACCCTGCTGCAGGTGTACCTCCTCCTGCTTGACCTGAGGTTTGTTTCCTCTCTCCACAGTCTAACACAGGGGTGTCCAACCCGGGTGACAGCTAATCCTACCACCACCACCACAAAACAAGATGTACACCAGTGCTCACATCCCTGGTGCCACAAACCAACAAGTAACAAGAGAACCAAGAGAAACAAAATAAGTTTGGTTAATGGCTTTTTTATTGCATTTTGAACTTTTACTCATAACTTTGCTATTTTTTAACATTTTTACAACTAATTTTCAACATTGCCATTTTGGGCCTCACTTATGAACAAGGCAGGTGACATTTTTCAAATCTCCATCTCAAGTGGTCTATCCTGGGCAAATGTATAGTAAAAATGCGTAAAAGTAGAACCCCAGTGTAATGGAAACCCACTGAAAAAGGTATTTCTCTGCTGGTCTATCCTGGGAAAAATACATTGTAAGAACTGTACCCCACTGAACATGAGAAGTTGCCTCTCAGCTGTGATATTGTTGGAAAATACCTTGTATAATAATAATAATAATAAGCTTTATTTCTATGGCGCCTTTCAAAAACCAAGGCACCTTACAGAGTTTAAAAACATATCAAACATTTCAAATTTTAAAATATATAAAACAACTGAAACAATTAGGTGAATAAAGTCAATCACCAAATGCTTGCATCCATAAATATGTTTTCAGAGCCTTTTTAAATCCCTCCATGGTCACGCATTCCCATAACTGATGGAGTAGAGAATTCCAGAGGGTAGGGGCAGCATGCATAAATGTACAGGCCCCAGAGGATTTCAAGCACACCCTCGGGATCTCTAGCAACCCCTTGTCAGCTGAGCGGAGCGATTGCCCAGTGCAGTAAGGGACCAGAAGCTTTTTCAGGTAGTCTGGGCCAAGTCCATGTAGGGCTTTAAAAGTCAGAAGACCAACTATAAAGGTGATCCACCACTGAACTGACAGCCAGTGCAGTTCATGCAGCACTGGTGAAATATGACTGGACTGGGAGGTACCAGTCAAAAGCCGGGCAGCTGCGTTCTGCACCAGCTGCAGGTGGCAGATTTCCACCCCAGGAAGCCCTAGGTAAAGGGAATTGCAATAGTCCAAGTGCAAGGACACAAAGGCATGGATCAGCTTGGGAAGATCGTCGGACAGAACAAGATGCCTAATCCTGGAGATATTCCTCAGATGGTAAAATGAAACTTGAAGACAGCAGACACCTGTGAATGCAGAGTCAGCCCTTCATCAAAAATTACCCCTAGGTTATGCACCTGTTCAGAGGTCAGGAGTGAAACACCCCCAAGAAAGAGCCCAGAGGGTGAACCAACCCCCGGCCCCACTATCCGACATGCCGGATCCTCAACCAGCACCTCTGTCTTTTTCGAGTTCAACTTCAACCAACTCAAGTCCATCCACTCCTGGATTTCTTTGAGGCAGTTATTAAAGACCGAGAGAGCTCCATCCTGATTGGGTGCAAAAGAAAGGTAGAGCTGGGTATCATCAGCATAGCAGTGAAACCTCAGCCCATACCTTCTTACAATGTCTCCAATGGGCAGCATGTACACTACGAACAACATGGGGGACAACACTGAGCCATGACAGACCTCACAAGACAGAGAAACTGGGTCTGAGGAATAAACCCCGGAAACCAATCTTTGCATTCTTCCAGTGAGGTAAGATGTAAACCACCTGAGGACTACACCTGATAGTCCACAGATGAACCTCAGGCACTCAAGTAGAACCCCATGGTCCACAGTGTCAAAAACTGATAAGAGATCTAGAAGAACCAAGATGGAATGGTTATTCTGGTCCCTAACCATCAGGAGATCATTGAGCATCCAAACCAGCACTGTCTCAGTACTGTGCCTCTTTCGAAAACTGGACTGGAGGGGTTCATAAATATCATGGATGGTCAAATGGTTCTCCAGCAGTATGGCCACTACCTTCTCAATCACCTTCCCTAAAAAGGGAAGGTTAGAGATTGGTCTGTAGTTTGCATGGCAGTTGGGGTCCAAAGAAGCTTTCTTCAAGAGGGGTGTTACCACTCATCCTTCAGGGAGCTAAGAAACTCACCTGTTTCCAAGGAGCACCAGACTATCCATGCTAGAACTGGAACAATGGAATCAATACAACCCAAGATCAGGGAAGTTGGTCCAAGATCCAAACTACAGCACATAGGGCTTACACCCTGGACAATCTACATGACATCCATGAACTCCAGTTGGTTGAAGATACTCCAGGAAAGCTGAGGAGCAGCAGCCACATGCTGATCCAAAGCAACACCCTTGGAGTGTGCTGGTTGGAGTGCCGCCCTAATGTCAGCTTCTTTAGTTGCAAAGAATTGAACAAGTTCATTGCACTCTATTTGCAAAAAGATCTTTCAAACTTGTAGACAGGCTGGGTTGCACAGTCTATCTACAGTGTAAAAGAGCTGAGCTGGTCGGTTCTGAGCAGCCACAATCTCCCTGGACAGGAACTCTGCCTTCTTACGGGTGATTGCAGATTGATAGGCTTAATAATGCTTCATCAAGCTAAGGTGGTCGGCATCAAGGGAGGATCTCCACCAGCAGTGCTCTAACCTTCATCCTAGTCGCTGCATCTCCCTCAAGGTCCCATCAAACCATGGGGACCAAGGGTGAAGGGAGAGAGCAAACATGGACAGGAGCAATGACATCCAGAGCCATTGAGATAGCCATATTATAGGCTACCACAAGTGCTTCTGGGTCATAGTTTGCCACTGTAAGGGTCAATAGGTCAAGTACCACCACCAGGCCTTCAGAGTTAACATCTCATTAAGGATGATACCTGACCATCTCCACAGGGGTAGGCTTGCGAATGGGGGCACTAAAACTAAACCCCACGGTGTAGTGATCAGACCAATGGGAAAAAGGCAGAACACCATTGAAAATGAGATAATGCATCTAAGCTGAGCTATCCTGAGAAAGTAGTTTAAAAAATGTGTAAAAGCAGGACCCCATTGAAAACAAGATATTGCATCTTAGTTGTGCTACCATGGGTCAACAGTCAACACAGTGTGATAGTATGTACTGACAGGACCCCACTGAAAATGATATATTCCCTTGTAGCTAGGCTATCCTGAGAAAATATATTGACCGTGTCAAAGCAGAACCCCACTGTAAAGGAGATCTTGCATCTCAGCTGATCTGTCCTACATTGTACTGTAAAAAAGGACCCCACTGAAAATGAGATACTGTCTGTCTGCTGGCTATCCTAGCTAAATATATTGAAGAAAAATTAGTAAAAGTAGGACCTGGCTGAAAACAAGATATTGCATTTCTGTTGTCCTATCCTAAATAAATGTAGTCTAAAAATGTGTAAAAGCAGGACAGCAGTGAAAATGAGATATTGAATCTCATCTGGTTAAATCCTGGGTAAATATATAGTAAAGATGTGCAAAAGTAGGACCCCAGTATAGAAGAACCCCACTGAAATGTGCATCTATTTTGTGCTATCCTGGGGAAAATACATTTAAAAAGCTGGACCCTCTGAAAATGAGAAACTGTCACTCAGCTAGACTATTCTGGGTAAATACAGTGGTTACTCTTTAAGTGTCACTTAACTACACTGTAGTTACAGTGTAACTGCACTGTAACTACATTGCAATTACAATGTAATTGCATGCAACAGACATGTAACTACAGTGAAATTATCCTGTTGCATGTAATTAATGATTAGTTAAATGGATAAATGCAGAACTTCACTGGAAACAAGATATTGCACCTGAGCTGGGTTATCCTGGGTTTCACACCGGAGTCTATCCTATACAGTGTGAAAAATATATCAAAGCAGGACCACACTGAAATGAGATATTACATCTTGGTTGGGCTCTCTTGGGTAAACATATTATAAAACTGTGAAAGCAGGACTCTTCAGAGAAACCCACTAAAAGGGAGATGTTGCGTCTAAGCTGATCTGTCCTGGAAAAATACATTGTATATGGTTAAGTGTTGTTATGTATGGATTTCATTACACTCCAAATCCTTGTTGTGCATGAGTAAAAGTTCTTGTGCACAGTTCAAAGCTCTTACAAAGTTCTTGTGCACAGTTCAAAGCTCTTACAAAGTTCTTGTGAACAGTTCAATGGCCACAAGAGGTAGATGTGTATGGTTATTTTCTGTTAAGCCCCCTCCTATTGACGTATCTTATCTTTAATATAGTTACTATGAGAGATGAAAGATGGGTGGGAGGGAAGCAGATGGGTCCCACTTATTTAATTATTTTATTTAAAATGTTGATAACCGGGAAAGGCACACAGAGCAGAGGCTCATTTCCTGGTGTGACCCGGGACAGGGGTTTACAAGTACAACAAAGGGAGAAGACACAAAAAAAAATACAGTGTAAAAACAGGCTAACAATTATGTCAAAACCATTTGCAGCAGAACAAGGATAAGTTTGGTATAGACATTAAAGTACTACAGTAGGTAGCATGCAATTAAAGGATTGCAGAGAGGAACTAAGAGCAGGAGGTGCAGAGGGAAAAGAGAGGATATAAGTTACAGGCAGCTAGCAAGACATAGTGGTGGTGCCTGCAGTTGGGGATGAGGAGGAGGGGTAAGCATGAGGTGGGAAAAAGAATTAGGGCAAGGGCAGTTGCAGGATGTAGTGGGGGAGGGTCTGAGGAGGTGCTTGAGAGCAGGAAAGGGGGGGATGAGGCAGGTTTGCAGGTGGAGATTGTTCCAGATGGATGGCAGTCTATAGGAGAAAGCAAGTTTCCCTGTTGAGGTGCGAACTCTTGGGAGGGTGAAGAAATGGTGGAAGCTTGTACGTGAGTTATAGGGGGAGGGAGAAGCAGGATTGAGGAGGGAGGGAGGGAGGGAGGAAAGATAGAAAGGAAGAGTTTCAAACCAGAATTTAGAGAGGAAAGTGGAGCAGTAAGCATGGCGTCTCTGGGAGAGGGACTGGAGGGATAAGGAGGAGTACAGGTCACGGTGGTGTGTCAAGCGGGGGGAGTTGGAGGCAAAACAACAGAAGGAGTTGAATAGGACATCTAGTTTGGAAAGAGAGGCTGCAGGAGCAGCAATGTCGACCAAGTCAGCGTAGTTGAAAACCATGAGAATCCATTTAACCAGCAGGTCACGCCGGACCTGGATGGGGAGGCTGGCCTTATGTCAATAGATTATACCAGCCAGCCCAGTGGCACTGAAGGTTGAAGCACTGGATGCCACACCTTGTGCCGCGCCAGTGACCCATGTTCAGAAATGAGCACGGGTCACCATAGATCGGCAGGGAGGAGATGGATTGAGCATCCGATGGGCTGCTCTCCATCTCCAGGGAGGGGGGAGTGCAGCAACAAGTGCATGCCTAATCCCTAGTGGAAGCTGTGGCTCGACGGCACAGCACTGCATGAAAGGGGGTTGGGGGACATGGCAGATGCCTGATGTGGGTGCGCACTGGAGCGTGCACAAACACTGTCGCTGGCGTCATTGCACACCATGCTCCCGCATAGGGAGAAAAAGTGAAAATTGTGGCTCCAGATCACATGGCTTGATGGCTGTCTGCTGGCATGTGCTGTTTGTTGGACCCACCATCTGTTCCCGATCCATGCTGGGCAGGGGATTAGGGGTTCCCTCGCCTCCCCACCACAGGGTGTAAACTGTGGGGGAAGTATAAGGTGGTGGCCTGGGAATGGTGCGGGTGGACAGCAGCCACAGGATGAGTGGAGGACAGAATCAACCAGTGGCCACAGCTGGAAAAAAGTAAGAGGAAATAGAAAAATAGATTAGACCAAGTTTAGGATGTAAGCTGGTATGGAGGGCCTTGAAATGGGAGGAGAAGTTGAGTGAGGGATTGAGCTACACATCAAGGTATTTATAGGCAGGTACATTGTCGAGTGGTGAGTCTGCAGTGATATAGAAGGCTGACAGAGTAGGGAGCTTGGAAAGCTTTTGTTTGGACCCAAAAGTCATGGCCAGTTTTTTAGGTGTTCATTTTTAGGCAGTTGGTGATGAACCAATTGGAAACTGCAGTAAAATCCTGTTGAAGGGGGATTTGGACGGCTTGGGTGGAGGGACTGGAAAGGAAGAGGACAGTGTTGTTCATGTACATGTGTATCTTGGCATTGGAACAGACAGATGGGAGGTCATTGATGAAAAGGGAGAAGAGGACCAGTCTGAGGATTGAGCCCTGGGAGATACCCGCAAGTATGGGAAGGGAGGAGAATAGGATGTTGCTGATTTTTATGGATGGAGACTGGCCTGACAGTTAGGATCTAAACCAGAAGACAGATGCAAGTGTGAGGCCAATGGAGTGTAGTTTATTAAGAAGAAGAGGGTGAGAGACTGAGTCAAAGGCTTTGAAGAGGTCTACGAACATAGCTGAGGTAATCAGTCCTTGATCCATCAAGAGGTTGAGATGACTTATTACCATATAATTGAAATTTTTACTTGTTTTGACATACAGGAAAAACATATTCTATAAAAAATAAAACAAGGGCAACATACCCCACTCATGTCATGTTTCCATCAGGGCATTGAGATAACATCATGGACCACTTGTGAGCTTCACTCTCAAGGTCAATATCATGGCATCTCAACCACTTGATGGAAACGCATCTGTGTTGTGCATAGTTGCTCATACATTATTCTCTATATTGTAATAGTAGAACCTCACTAATATGAGATAGTGCATCACGCCTCTTATTATCCTTGGTAAAAACAGTATAAAAATGCGTAAAAGCAGGACCCCATTACAAATGAGGCATTGCATCTCATTTGGTCTATCCTGGTTAAAGAAACAAAATCTGGCTAGAGTGAATCAGAGCTAATAGGGCTGCAGCTGTAACATATGTAACACAGACGCATACATTTGTTGTTTTGTAATATTTTTACACCAAATTTTCAACATAGCTTTGTTATGATCCCACCTCATGAAGAAAGGCAGAGAAAATATTAAAGTCCTGCCCAAAAGGTGATTTTGTGCAGGGACCACAAATATCACCTTTCGGGATGTAAAACAAACATTTTGGCCAGGATTAGAAAAATGATAGCTGTCACATTTATGAGGTACTGTAAAAATATGGCAATGTTGTAAATTTGGAGCAAAAATATTGAAAATTACCAAAGTTATAGTGTGAGCCTATGTTCACAAAATTCAATGTAGGCTCATAACTTAGTTGTTTTTTAATATTTTTACACCAACTTTTTAACATCTCCTCCTTATGACCCCACCTCATGAACAATGGCAGAGACATTTGTCAACTCCTGCCAGAAATGTGATTTCATGCAGAGACCACGAAATCACCTCTCAGAATGTAAAAAAGCATTTTTCCCAGGATTTTAAAAATGACATCTGTCACATTCATGAGGTGCTGTAAAGATATGACTATGTTGTAAATTTGGGGTAACAAAATATTGAAAATGACCAAAGTTACGAGCCTGCATTCACAAAATTCAAAGTAGGCTCATAACTTTGTTGTTTTTTAATATTTTTACACAAAATTTTCAACATACAGTAGCCTTCTTATGATCCCATCTCATGAACAAGGGCAGAGAAAATGTTCAACTCCTGTCTGAAAGGTGATTTCATGCAGGAACCATGAAATCACCTTTCTGGACAGGTCTGCCTAATGACAGTTTATTGTTCATAAGGTAGGGTCCCAAAGAAGGCATGTTGAAAATGTGGGCAAAAAATATACAAAAATGTCCAAGTTATGCCACTAAGTTCAAAACCACATTGAAAAACAATGAACTGCATACCTGTTTCTTCAGTTGCGGTCTGGCTTTGAAGAGTGAAGATGTGTCTGTGGTCCAGACAGGATTATGGTGTTGAACCCCCGATGGGTAAGTAAGGGCTTGGGGGTGCAGGGTGGTGGGTGCTGAGTGGGTGGGTCAGGTGGGGGCAGTTACAGCCACAAAAGTCATTGATGGACCATTTTCTTTTTGCAGGGTTTTACATAAAAAAACAACAATGCATAGAGGATTCCTCAGTGCAATACTGAGGATTGGGCACCCAAGTGTCACTGCTATGTTTCTGGGTTTGGTGTGGGTGATGGGTGTTGACAGGGAGGTTGGGTGGGGGATATCAATATATATTAAAAAGAAATAACCACACATGCACAGTAGTGGGGGGGCACTGTTAAAAAAACAAAACATTGAGGAGTCTTCATCAGGACACCGGGGGATTGGGCACCCCCAGTGTCACTTTTATGTTTTTTAGAGGGGTGGGGAGCTGCTGAGAGGGATGGTCAGGTGAGAGATATCAATATATATGTAACCCCCCCACAAATTTTGGGTTTACCTTGTTGTCTTCTTGGGCGCTTTCAATGCCCACTGCCAGACTGTTGTCCTATCTTGGTGTGTTCCTGCTTATTTATGTGACAGTGTCATGTTGAGTCTCTGCTCCTGCCCCTTCAACAGCATAGCTAATATGTGTATAGTGAATGGTCTGAGCTGGGTCCAAGTGATTTAGAGCTTGCAACCAGTCAGCCACCGCTCTGTTTTGCTGCACTTTGCAATTGATAATAGTGCAGAGGGAGCCTGTATGGGAACTGTACTTGTTTACTGTTTACATGATGTTATATTTTAGTGCAAAGTAATGCACCTGGGAAACAAAAACCCAGGAGAAGAGTACACAATAGCAAGGGAGGTACTAACAACAACAAAAATGGAAAGGGATCTGGGTGTAGTCATATCAGACGACCTAAAGGTGGGTAAGCAATGTGAAAAGTCAGTAAGGAGAGCCAGGGGAATACTGGGATGCATAGGAAGGCACATCACAAGTGGAAGAAGGGAAATGGTTATCCCTCTATACAGACAGTTGGTGAGACCCCATCTGGAGTACTGTGTGCAGTTTTGGAGACCTCCTCTATGCAAGGACATAGACAGGATGGAAGCAGTCCAGTGGAGGGCAACTAAAATGGAGCAGGGTCTGCAGCAGAAACCATATGAAGAGAGACTGAGAAAGCTTAATATGTATACTCTTGATGAAAGGAGGGACGGGGGGACATGATAGAAATGTTCAAGTACCTCAAGGGAATCAACAAAGTCCAGGAGGGTAGCATCTTTCAGAAAAAGAGATGTGTAAGAACAAGGGGGCACAATTTAAAGATAGGGGGATGGCTCAGGGGTAATGTGAGGAAATTTTTTTTCATGGAGAGAGTGGTAGATACATAGAACAGCCTTCCTGAGGAGGTCGTTGGGTCTAAAACAGTGGGGGAATTCAAACATGCATGGGACAGACACAAGGCAATTATAGTGGGGGGGTTGCAGGAAGTAGGCTGTTGGTTAACTAGAATCTGCAGCTTATCCAGTAGGTAGGGAAATGGGCAGAATGGGTGGGCCAAGTGGTCCTTATCTGCCATCAAAGTCTATGTTTCTATGTTTCAAAGTCTATTATTAATTTTATTTCAAGTTTATTTATTACAATGAGATAATAAAAATCACATTTTGTTACATCACCATACAGTAAAAACAATCAATAAATACAAATATCATATTACAATAACTTTACACTTAAAACAGAGTGCTTTTAGATTTTATAAAAACATGTTCAACCTGACTTTATTTTACTTGTAAACATTGCAAGGCCATAAATCTCTTTGATTTTATCCAATCTTAATAATTGTTTCATACAACTCTCCTTACTTTTTAAGTTACATACTTGTATTAGCGGCATTACCCATTTTATTCTCTCCTTAAACAGCTCATCACATTCTAAAAATGTTTGCATTAAACTTGAAGTTTTCACATTATTACATTCACATTTTTACCTATTCCCAAATTGACCCCACCATTTTTTATATTGCAGATTTGTTATTCCCAAACTTTCCAATCTTAAATTGCATAACATATTTCTATGCCATTTATTTTCACAAATAACTAAATAATGTTCAATTTCTTCACTGAGTTTTATATTAGAATACAATCGTTGTGTATCCATCTCATGGATCTTTGACAGGTCATTCTGTATTTCAACATAGTTAATTCTCTGGACAACTTCTTTTGCATAACAATTCACATTGGACAATGCCCTATGTGACCAAAGATCTACCAGGCCAATTCTTTTTACCATCAAATTTACAATAGAAAATCACATTACTGGAGCCAGACCAGTCTCCAAGCGGACCACATCATCTGTCCAACATAATTCTGGCAGCCTATCATCGAGCATATTCATTATTTTATTGCAATAGTTAACTGCCCTAATTTTAATTCTAACATCCAATGGGTGTAATCCAGCCTCCAGTTTCATAAATGCAGTTGGACAATCCCTTGGTAAATCAGGTACATGCCTCGAAAAGGTATTTTGTATAATTTCAATTTTGTTTTGTTAATATAGTGCCCTCACACTTCACTCCCATATAGTGTCTGGCAAATAGTTTTTGCTTCAAAGGTCCATTTAAGGGCAACAAAGGAGTTATTTGCAAACTTATTTGCAAACATGCTAATCGCATTCATTGAAATATAGGACTTATTTTTTACCTCTACCAATTGTGTTTTCCATGACATATTGCTTTCAAATATAATACCTAGATATCTATATTCTTTGACTTTGTCTATCTTTTTCCCATTAATCTCCCAGACCTTATTTGCCTGCACTTTTTTCCCAATGATATTATTTTTGTTTTATCAACATTCATTTCCAGATTTAGTTTATCCAGTGAATTCTGGAGACTGGTTAAATCTCTTCTCAGGCCTAACTGGGACTGTGAAATAACAATAGCATCATCCACATAAAGTAAAATTTGAATCCTTTCATTATTTATTATAGGGGCAAAAGTATAATTTTTTGCAATTTATTTTATAACAGTATCTATGCAAAGATTAAAAAGTAAAGGGGCTAATAAACATCCCTGTTTAACTCCATTTCCGATGTTTATTTCCTTGGATAGTGCACCATCTCTTGTATATCTTACTGCAGCAGTTGTATTAGAATGTAACACCTGCAGTATTCCTAATAATTGTTTGTCAATTTTTAAAGTCTCTAATATCTCCCATAATTTACTCTGATTTACAGTGTCAAATGCTGCTCTAATATCAACAAAACAGACATACAAAAAAACCTTTTTTCCCCTTAACATATAGATCTATTATATATTTTAATGTGAAAATCAAGTCCAAAGAATTAAAACTTTTTCTAAAACTGCATTGGAATTTAGATATCAGATTATTTTACTCTACCCAGGTTGACAATCTTGATAGTAACAATCGCGTATATATTTTCTGTGCCACTGGAAGTAACGTAATTGGCCCACTGTATAGCAGGTCGGATTTTGTTTTTGGCCCTTTTTAAAAAGAGGAACAATCCCCCTTTACTCTAATTAGAGGGTAGGACACAGAATTGGCCTATTCTCCTAAATATCTGGGTCAGTACACTAACCCAATGATCAGTACTATGCTGAAATACTTCTGCAGGGAACCCATCCACCCCTGGGACCATATTCCTTTTTTGAGCTATTATTGCCCCTTTAACCTCTGCAAAGTAAAATGGTGTAGACTTGAATTTAGAGTTCCCTCTATCGGATATTCCTCAGAGACTCTGTCAGGGTTCTTATTATACATTTTACTGAAATGACTAATCCATTGATTTTCTGAAATCATTCCTAGTAAATTATATTGCACCTTATTTCCATTGCACCCATATACCACCAGAGTCCAAAATGACTGATTATTTTTTTTCCATATGGCCTCTTGTAATTTATCCCAAAGGGAATTCTTGCAAACTTTTTTCTTATTATATATCGTTTCTATATTTACATTTCAAATTTCTAAAAGCCTTTAATACTACCAGAGATGTGCTTTTTATCCTTAGCTTCCCTAATTTCTTTATCTCCTTTCTTATTTGTTCACATTCCCTATCAAACCAAGGTTTACCTATGCCAAAACATGGCTTTACCACCCCTCTACCTCTTGAACTAAATGCATCTTCTATTTTGCACATGTATGCCTCATATTGTTTTATTTTTTGTACTGCCAACTTGTTACTAGGAATTCTATAGGTACACTCAACCATACCCTTTACCTCTTTATAATTGTGATTCTGTATAATCTCATCTATTGCACCCTTTGTGTATTCATTCCATACTATTTTTTTCCCAAATTTAATACACATATTTTGACTTGCCTCTAATTCTTGTTTATGATTTTTGTTTACTTGTTTAAACGCCAAGTTTAGTGAGCAATTCACAGGGAAGTGATCTATCCCATAGTTTTAAGATCTTTAAATAATTCGCCTTTGGGTAATCTATAGAGTTCCACCATACAGAAATCTGTTATACTGCCCCCCTTCATTGTGGGGAAAGTAACTTCTCCCTTCCAATCACCTCTTATCCTACCATTCAAAATTCTTAGACTATATTTATTTAAAAACTGTAGTAACACCTTACCATTTTGGTTTATTACCCTCTCTCTTGACTATCTAATGGGAATGTTCAATAAATCACCAATCCCCCACTCTGGTGAGAGATCTTCCAAGCCATCTCCAACACGAACATTAAAATCAGCAGCAATAAATATACTGACTCCTCGGAATCTTGCTTTCAATGCTTCAATGTCGAATCCATTTTTCACTAATATTACCGAACGTTCCTTCCCCTTAATGGTTGGGGGAATATACACATTAAATAATGCCAAGCTTTTTTTCCTTTTCTAGTATCACAATATACATATAAAATTCATTATAAATTCCTACATCTGGGCATGTGGAAATAAATGCAGCACTAATGCAAATAGCCAACCCCTCTTTACATCTTCCAAATTTAAAATTCTTGAATGCTGGGGTTACCCATACCCTATAACCTTTTAGCCATACATCATTCTTTTTTCCCATCCAGGTTTCCTGGAGGAATAAAATTGAAAAACTCATTAACCATTGTAAACACATTTTATCCTTCAGTTTATCTTTGAGGCCTGCAATATTCCATAACACTATTTCTATCTGCTTCTTGTGTGCCTTCAGTCAAATTAGTGAGTCCTGTCTCTCCATACTTCCCTCACTCATACTCATTACACTACACATATCATCCTCTTCTTCACTTTCCACTGTGGACCCTTTCACTTCTGTTTCTGATGACTCATCTAATTCCAAAATCACTGAGGTGTTTATTCTTTGCCCCATCTGTTTCCTACTTCTTCTAACTATACAGCCAGATTCTTCCCCCTGCAACATCCAAACTGTCTCAATTGGCTTTCAAAATTCAGTGATTCTTGGTTGTTTGACTGGGTTACTTCCTCTCCACTCATTTATATTTTTTTCCTAATTGTCCCTCCCTTACAGTAAAATTACCTTCAGATATAGTTCTGATAGTCACATCCAATGATACCCACAGTTCTACAAAACTATCTTTTTCCTTCAGGATAAGTTTCCGTATTTTAATGTCTCTCAAGGCTACACACAGCCAACCTTTGTGTGGGTTTACTTAATATCTATAAACCGATCTGATGCCATGCCAGTTTACCTTGTTTCCCAGTATCCCCTTAAAGCGATTATAGGCTGTTAATTTCACTGCATAAGGGTTTTCATTCCTTTGTTTTGGGACACCTATTACTAATAGAGTAGGCAACAGTTCCACAGCTATAATTAGTTTTTCTTTTTCTACTTCATCCACTTGCTGTTCCCCAACAGATGTATCCCTTATATTTTTTCCCCTTTCTTCCTCGAATCTTACTTTGCTTGTTTGATTTATTTTATTTGGTGATGGCTTTTCAGTTTTGTTCCCAGCCCATACCCTTCCTTCCTTCCTCTGGTACCTTTTTATTTTTTTTCCTTTCCTTGCTTTGAGTAATAACCTTTTTTTCTTAACTGGTCCTGGCTACCATTCTCTCCCCTAGTCTGGAGGGCCATTTTTCTATGGTTAAGCTCTTTAATTAACAAGTCTATTTCCTTAACCTTCTTATTGGCAATATCTTCTGTTGCCTTAATTGTCATTTGTTCTTTTATTTTTCCTTTTTCTCCTTTTTTTTGCTTTCCTAAGCATATTATTACCATTTAGCTGACCTTCCTTTCTTTTTTCCCTACTACTTCTTACTGTTTCAATTCTGCAGTATTGCTTTCTCATACCTTTTTCCAACTCAATCCTGTTCTGTCTCAGTATTACTATTTCCATTCTTTTCAGGATTTTCCCTCATTGGCCTAGACTTATCCACAAAATATGCAATAAAGACCCACAAAAGAATAACCATTTCAAGCAATTGTGCATTACCAAACAGGATCAAAAAGGATTTAAATTCCTCCAAAAATAAGACGGATGCTCTCTTACACTGTTGGTTACCCTTTTTTGGGCTCACATCATTTTCCTGGAGAAATGGAAAACCCTTTTCCTGATTCCTCACAGTGCTATTAGTTTCACAAATGAATGAGTCAGAAAGGCCACTATCCAACTGCATTTCAATCACCTCATTCATCCTTGATGTTCCAGAAATCAAATCCACATTATGCACTACATCAGGAGAAGAAGACACGATAATATTAGGAGAAGAAGTCGCGATACCCCCCTCAACCAACCTCTCCTTTCTTTGATTGGGTATTTTTAAATCAGAAATATGTAGCTCAGGACCTGTCATATCAATTAAATTTCTAGGTTGCATCTCAGTAGAGTCCACTCGACCATTTTCTTCTAATTTTCTAATGTCCTCCAATAGTGGATGAGCTGTACATATTTTATTATTTTTTCCCCCACTGGGGAGGAAGTCACCCTTGGATTAACATGTTTTAAAATGTTCTTATTACCCCTTAATTCAATCTGGTTCACATTAGAGAATAGATATTGTGTTATTCTCCCAGTTACATCCTTCCTTTGAGTAACCTCTTTTCCCTTCTTGGCATTTTTTACAGCCTTTCTAGTATATGTTTTCATCTTTTCTTTTTTGGGAAAAATAATTCTTTCCTTGGTTTTATGAAAGCAAAAAGCAATAAGTTATAGAATATATATATAACAATATTTCACTAATAATAAATTCACACTTCACAAGATTAACCAAGAAACCCAGTACATACTCTCTGTGGTTTTAAGTTCAAATTCTGTCATGAGTTTTAATATAAAAACCAGATGCTGTCCACAGCAGCCAAAGTTCCACAATGTAGGTGTCCACACTTATTTGGCAAAAAAAATATATATATTTCACAGCAACTGACTCTCTATTCTTTCACTTTAGAGGTAATACTTCGATCCATTCTTATTCCAGCCAAAAAACCCACACACTGGAATTCACTAGAAAGAACAAAAAGGGACACCTAAGTTATTGTTAACTATGGCAGACCCCCCCACACCCAGATCTAAATTAATAAAATAACAACCGAATACAACTTACAATAATAAGAAACCATAACTTACATAGCCATTGCAATAAGTGCATTCTTAACCAATAATGCAGAGAAAACTTTTTCCAGCTTCCCAATGGCTGCAAACTGTAAGAAAAACTGCTCCAACTTTCTTTCAGTGTCTAAGGGTCCCAAATACTCTGAAACATAAGCAATCTTGTTGCACCATACCTCAATCAAGTGCCTGCACACTATTGACAAGGCTCAAAGGCAAGCGTCAGTCAATAAATACTCAGACGTAAATAAGCCGAAGGAAAACAGCAACCATGTACTCCCTTCGCAAGCGAGAGGGCAAGTGAGCATGGATATCCTTCTACCTGCAGGTCTTGTATTTTATCCTCTCTAGTCATGTGGGTTGAATCATCCAATCACAAGCCTAGGTTACCTAACAGTGTGAAAAATCAAAGCCACAGAATCCAAGTAAAGAGAAAATAATTAAACTTAGCTGCAATATCTAAAATAATACTTATAGCAGCATATATTAGAAAAAGAGAAATAACACTATTGCCACACTAGAGCACTCTGACAGCCATAAAAATAGTTAAGAACCTTTTCTATAAAGATATATAAGGTATATAAAACAATCTAAAAACAGAGGTAATGCTAACAATCTCTCACAGTTCAAATCTCTAAATACATTATAAAATTCTCAGTAAACACTGCTTTCAATGAACTCTACTTCTTTTTACTATTCAAATTATTTCTGTCGATTTGCTCGTTAGTCTTTTCCCAAAGCCACAGACCAGCAAGCCGCAAAACACTCAGCTTCTCAGTACAGAGCTGCTACACTAGGCCCCCCTGGAGTGCAGCGCTGCAGATATTATCAGTTGGCAGGCTCAGCAAGCCAGTAAAACCAAAAACTTCAGTTTTTTAACTTCACAACAGTACAGTTCCTCAGTTCCACAGTTCTATAAATTGAAATCCTCCACAAATCCACACAGTACTTCCCAGATTTCTTGGATTTCTGCTTGTCTTGTCTCCTCTGCTCCTGACGTCTTTAACAGTGCTATCCCCCACTTTAGGCCTTTCTGAAGGGTCCCTTTGTCCGCCAACAATCCTGCCTCCACCTCGGCACTCCTTCTGCGGGGGACGAAGAGCAACCTTGAGGGCACACACCAAGGCCAGAGAAGGCACAAGAAAGACCAGTAAAACCCGCTAAGCAGTAAATGGTGGCATACCTGTTAAAAATAAAATATAAGCGAATAGCGTGTCCTGCTCCTGGAAGCTTCTCCACAGCTATGACAGCATGCAGCCTGCTCTCCGACACAACATGATGTTGTATCTGAATTAGGGGAGTTTGTTTAACCTGCTTTCCTTGCAGCTTATGCCTTTGGAATGGAAGCCACCATGTCAGGTCTGGGACTTCCAGTAATTGGATCAGTAGGACTCAGGGAACCTAAAATGGATTCTAGCCCAAGTGTCCTGTGGGAAGGAAAACTGTAGTTTTTGTAGTTTCTAGGTTGGTGCCAAAACTAACATGGAGGGGGAGCCCTAACTGTGACTGACAGCTTACCCAGCCAAACTGAATCCTGGATTACAAGAGAAATCCCGAGTGCTACATGAGCCAGTGGATCAGTTAGAGTTGGAGCCTGAAGAGTGAACAGCTCGCGCTTCTGAGCAGCTGCTCCCTGAATGGAGCATAGAGGAATCAGCAGGAAGAGGTCTAACTTCTAGGGTTGCCACCTATCTAGTTTTAGACTGGATAATCTGGTTTTTAGGGTCCTTATCCAGTCATCCAGTTTTGATTAACTGTAGTCCAGTTTTTGAGCCATTTTGAGTGCTCATATGCTGTTAAAACTGATGTATCAAATTATCCACTGTTTTGGCTGCATTACATATCCAGGTCACAAAGAAGTTCTGATGTCATACAGACCTGTCTTTGTTTGTAAAACCAGTCTGTCTGGGAGGTATAAAGTATGGCCATTAAGATCATTAGTAGTAAATTAACTTAATCTTTTGTACTCTGAATTTTAAGTATGGTCTTTTATTGCTATGACAGGAAACAGCTTTTGCATCTTTATATGTTCTCATGTGTTTCTTTTTGTTTGTCCTATATTCTGACATGTTTTAGACCCATTTTTGTTAAATTAATTATCTAATTTGTATTGCCTTTATAACTACATTGATTACTTCTCTCCTGAGTCCTCAACAGCTACAGCTCTCAGTTTTTGTACTACCTGAACATTCCATAATATTGGCTACACTTTTACAGGTAAACAGCATGGAATGGTGTGTCTGAAATTGTGGACTGTCTTAGAAGTATGAAAAGAAACAGCAGAAGCTGCTGAGGTAAAGGGAACACAATGCAATACTGAGGATACCACAAGCATCAATAATTAAGCTATATAAAAATTTCTCAAAGCAGAATACTAACATGGAAAAGAAAATGGTTCGAGCAATAAGCAGTGAATGAGCTTGGTACATCCAGCAGACCTAAATTTAATTCCCACCTTCCACTTGCATACTGTGTGACTCTGAGCAAGTCACTTAACCTTCCTGTTCCCCTTCCTGTAAAATGGGCCATGTGGCCTATGGGAGTTAATCTGGTTACCAAAGAATAAAAATAAATACATACATAAAATAACAATATAAAAATGATTTCCTATCACTTGTGCCTTCTCCCACTCTCCTCCACAAATGTGGAACTCCTTTCCCTTAGCATTACATAATGCCTGCTCCCATGACAGCTTAAAAAAGCAACTGCAATATTTTCTATCTATATCAAACCCTTGCACATGCCATGACCTCCCTAGATCACATATAGATCCTCTGCCCTGTATTTCTCAGCATCCAATGTTATTCTCTTACCCCAAATCTATGTACCTTGTTCTGGTTATCCTGGTCCTTTCATGGTCTGGTTGCTATATCACTTGTTCCTCCCCCATAATTTCTCTGTTGCTACTTTGTCTCCTATTTCATACCATGCCTTCTGCAATCTGCACCAGCTGGAAGCTCCATTTTTGTCATGCAAATGTTTCTCTTTGTTACAAATGCGACTGCACGTTTTGTATTTATGCATGTATCTACTAATAAGACTTGTACATATCCTGTAACTCTGCTTAGATGGTTTTCTGTCTTTCTCTGGTTGTTGCAACTCTGCCAGGGTTGTGACTGAATAAAGTCATTTTGTGGCTTGTGCACCCACCTGGTAAACAAAAACTAAATAAAATAAAATAATGTCTATTCTGACATTACAAATGGCTTTGGAGGAGGAGTGATATACTTGTCAGTCATAAAAAGAGGGTGGAGCAAGAGGTGGAGTTTGGGGTGTGGTTCAGCATCCAGTTTTTACCTCGTACAAAGGTGGTGACCCTAAACTTGCCTCCTTGTCACCTTCTCCTGCATTGGACTGCCTGATAGCAGAAATCAGACACATTCTGGTCTAAGCCTGGAACTGTGGCAGAACGAAGGATGAAGTTACCAGTACCACTTGCGTTTTGAACCAAAGAGTTGCTCCTGTGACGTGATCGGCCTAGCTAGTGTGGGAGACGAATTCTGGATTGGGAGGTTTGCTCAGTGAATCTACTGTATTAGCAACCGGACTGTATCTGAACCATACTAAGTTAGTGCTGCTCTATTTGAATGTACGGAATGTTTTCATGGGTCAAGACCTGCATGCTCACGACCCAACCCGTTACACTAGCTGGAGGCTTCACCTGCAAGAAAACCCACAAACTTTGCCAGCTTGTTCTTCCTGCCTGGGCTTTTGGCAGTCCAGCCCAGACCAATTGCCCTGCAGCAGAGACTGTTTTGGTGAGAGACTGGCTATTGGGATTTGGGATCCAACCCCCACACAACAGCTCACAGGTTGTGGCCACCTGAAGGGGAAAGGCCATGAAGAGAAGATGTGTTGTGTCGGCCCTGCTTCCCCATGCTCATCGGTGAACATCACAAGGTCTCCATATCACCTGCCATCCCACAGAAATCTGGTAGCGTGAGTACACTCAGGCCACCCAGGGATTCCATCTTGGAGGCACCACAGGGATTAGTGCCCCCTAATGGCCAAAAGATAAAATTTCAGTCAGTTGTGAGTTTGGAGGAAAATTTGAGATGGAGAGGCTCACTACATCCATGTGGAAGATTTCGCCACATAAGCTGATTGTACACCACATGATAGGGTGGAGAGAGGCAGAAGGGGTTGACCACCACAATGCTTTATTGTTACTAGACATTCCCATGGGGACTACCAATGCTACGATAGAGGAAACCATAGGAAAGGTTAAGTGTCAGGGGAAGGTTTCAGTGCAAAGGTGGGACTCAGATCTGTTTGAGCAGACTCTAATAGCCTTCATTTCATGTAGCCTTCCTATAGACCCTGCAGCAGTACCCCCTGTTATTATGTCTGAGGGATCTCAGACGGGGTGGATGGTCATTCACATACATAGTGGCCTGTCTTCCCTTGGGGGGTTCCCAAAGGTAGAATGATTTAGAGAGAAGTTATTGAAGCTTTTAGCTGTGGAAGGGCAGACGGTTAAGGACTTGCAGAAGGCTTTGGAGGACTCTGAGGAGGTCACTCCCTCCCACACATTCTCCTCCAGCCTCTCCACCTTTGCCGAGGGCATCACCCACTGCAGCATCTCTCATTGTGGTACCCTTATCACTCAGGCTGTTTTCTGGTGTTGTCCCTCTTTCTGTAGGAGAAGATGACTTGGAAACCTGGATGTACTATGACACTCCCCTGGTCCAAGAGTGGCAATGTTCTGAAGGGGAAAAATGCAAAAGACATATGGAGAGTTTAAGGGGCCCTGCACTGGAGGCCATCCAGTTCCTCCAGTCCACCAATCCAGAGACCTCTGCTGCCAAGTACCTATCTGCTCTAGAAGGAGTATTTCATAGTACCAAATCAGGAGATGATTTGATGTGGAAGTTTAAGTCTACAAAACAGTGGAAAAATTAGTGACTGTCTGTTTTTGTGACTCATGTAGAGCAGGCCTTGCAGAGGGTGCACCGAAAGGGGGACATCTCAGCTAGTGAGCTAAATCGTGCAGGATTAGAACACATCTTAAGTCTGCCTGCTATTCAAGTGTGCTTATGCCGAAGTTAAATTTCAAGGTCGCAAAGCCAACCCTCCTGAATACTGTTGGTTGATGAAAGAAATCCTGGAGGCAGAGAACGAAGACAATGGTTGGGACCCCTATGCTGGGGTTGCACAAACTGCTCCAACCCCAGATAGACCTAATGAAAAATAGGACAACTCTGAGTCACAACAAGTTAGTGGGCTGTTGAAGGAATTGAAAGAACTGAAAGTGAGCTGGCAAGCTGCAGCTGAGCAGGCTAAAACTCATGGCCTTTGCCCCACCAAGACTGAGCCCATTTGCGAGGCTCCCCTGCCTGTCTGTACTGGGGCAATACCCTTGCTGCTGAGTCCCAAGCAGACCCCAACATAGCATAAGAAATAAGGGAGTTGCAAGCTATGAAGAGAAACCTCATTTATGCCACCTGACCGTCTGCTCCTTAGAGGTGCTACAGGGAGCTGAGCCTGAACCTAAGAAGAAGGAAGAGAGTAGACCTCCACCCCACAACCATTGCAAGCCTCATGAAGACATGACCCATTCTACTGACCCCAGAGCTAAGGTATTTTGCTACTGGTGCGGAGAAGATGGGCACACCAAACAAGCTTGCAATGCTCCAGAAGATCTACGATGAGTCACTGCCAAATTGCTGAACCTCGTTCATCAAAGTAATATAAAGCCACAACAAGGCCCATCACAAATGTCTTTTTCCTCTAAAACCACCATGGACAAGCTCAGCAAGCCTGCACCTCTGGATTGGTTTGAGATGATGGGTCCCTCCATGGAGACCACAGTAACTGTTAATAGCATTTCCACCTGAGCTGTGCTGGACAGTGGATCACAGGTTACTATTGTGCTTAAAGACTGGCATGACCAACACTTGTCTGACCTCCTGCTCCTACCCCTTGAAGGACTTCATGTTTGAGGGTTGAGTGACAAATTTTACCATACCTGGGTTCTGTACGACTGTGACTATCATTTTCTACTGCAGTTGCTGGTGTGGATGAACCAGTAGAGACACTGGCCTTGATATGCCCACTGACTGGAATGTATGGTGGTATCCCTTTGTTAATCGGCACTAATGCCCACATGTTCAGCTGACTAGCTCGGCTTTGTCAAGAAAAACAAGCGAAGAAGACTGGATTGGCCTTATACATCCCTGCCATGATGCACAGAGCATATGACCTACAGATGCAAGCCAAAGAGGTTGACAAGGACGAGCCAGTGGGAGTTATGTGGGAGAAAGATCCAGCACCACTTGTACTGCCACCCAATGCTCAGTGTACCATTAGTGGTGATTCTGGCAAAGTACTGTACGAATCAAGAAAGATGTCAATAACAAGATTATCATGCTGGATGCCCAAGAAGAAGGGAAGTTGCAGGAGGTGCTATTAGTTAAGCCTAGCATTCTGCCTGCCCAAGCTCACGCATATACTCAGCGCATGGTGGTGTAAATCTAAAATATGTCTGACTGAGATATTAGAGTCAACTGAGGTTGCACTCTGACAACTGTGTATTGTGCAGATACTGCTGTGCTGCCTAGCATGCAACGAACCCATGAGGATGAAGAGGTAACTCCTGATTTGTTCGACTTTGGGGAATACCCCATTCCTGAGGAGTGGAAAGCGAAGGTTAGCAGGAAACTGGCACAGCAGAGCAAGGTGTTTTCCCCTCAAGAGAATGGGATGTCGGGTGCATTACTGGTGCAGAACATTACATCCAACTTAACAAAAAGAAGCCATTCCATAAAATATCTCACCGACTGGCACCAGCAGACATTGAAGATGTTCAACACTACCTTCAGGAGATGCTAGCAACTGGAATTATTCAAGAATCTCATAGCCCGTACACCTCTCCTAGTGTGGTGGTCTGAAAGAAGAATGGCTTGGTGAGAATGTGTGTGGATTACTGAACACTGAATCGAAGAACCATACCATACCAATATACCACGCCATGCATTTAAGATGCCCTTGAGTGCCTTAATGGAAGCCACTGGTTGTCTGTTTAAGACCTCAGGAGCGGGTATTACTAAATTCCAATGGCACCTGAAAATAGGGAGAAAACAGTGTTCATCTGTCCTTTGGGCTTTTATGAATTCTTACGCATGCCTCAGGGCATTTCAGGAGCACCTGTCACTTTTCAGACACTGATGGAGCGAGCTGTGGGAGACATGAACTTACTAGAATGCCTTGTTTACCTGGATGATGTCATTGTGTTTGGCAAGACTCTTGAAGAACATGAAATCTGCTTGTTTAAGGTTTTGGACCAGTTTGAGGACTTCGGATTAAAACTGTCTGTTGACGAATGTCAATTCTTCCAGCAGTTTGTGAAATATGTAGGCCACGTTGTGTCCTCTGAGGGAATTCAAATGGATCCAAGCAAAGTGGAAGCTTTGACCACCTGGCCAAAGCCTAACAAACTTAAGGAACTGCAAAGATTCTTGGGGTTCTGCGGCTACTATTGTCGATTTGTGAAAGATTATACCAATGTCATCCTTCCTTTGCTCAATCTAACTCAAGGGTACCAGCCAACCAACTGAAACTACAAAAAGAGTGCTGTAAAAGAGGAGGCAAAGGTCTGTTTCAGAACAAATGAACCTTTTGGAACAAGGTAGACTAAAGAGTGTGATGCAGCCTTTTACGTTATCATTCACCAGTTCACCCATGCCATGCCCCTGTACTTGCTTATGCAGATCCAACTAAGCCTTACATCTTACACACTAATGCCAGCTTAAAGGGATTTGAAGCTGTACTTTACTAGGAGTATGAGGAAGGACTAGGCCCAGTGGCATTTGCCAGCGGAAGCCTGACCCCCACTGAAAAGAACTATCCAGTACACAAACTTGAATTTCTTGCATTGAAATGGGCCATAGTAGATCAATTTCATGGATACCTTTAAGGTGCAAAGATTCTGGTGAAAACTGACGACAGTCCCCTCACATATGTTCAAACTTTGGCCAAGTTGGATGCCACTGGGCACTGTTGGTTATCAGCACTTTTAACCTGTGATTATTCAGTAGAGTACTGCCCAGGCCTAAATCACATTGATGCTGATGCCCTCTCAGCAAGACCTGAATCCAGCTCTGAGTGGGTGAGAGTGTCAAGCAATCTGTTAAAGCTGTTTGCCAAACATTTGATGAAGATGAACACCTGTCCACTGAAACAGTTGATTGGTTGGTCGATTGCTTGGGCCCTCCTGACACCTGTGTTCCTGCAGCCTATTGCAATTTTGCAACCTTAGATCTCAGTACTCTACCTCAAAGTACTCCCACCGATATCCAGTGGGCACAATCCCACTTCCCTATGATTAAACTTGTGTTGGACACCATACCTTATGGAAAGAACGTGTCCAAACTTCACTCCCAAGATCAAAGAACTGCCTTGCTGTTCCTAGAGTGGCCCAGGTTAAAGCTGCACAAAAAGCTGCTTTACCGAGAGACCACAAATAGACAAGGTCGAGTTGTAGACAACAGCTAGTGCCTCCTATTGGTATTAAAATGTGTGGTTTTACGTGCCCTCCATGACCAAATTGGACATCTGGGTTGTGACAGAACTTTAGACTTAGCCCATGCTCATTTCTACTGGCCTAAAATGGGTGCTGACACTGAGGTTCACATCAAAACTTGCAGTCATTGCCTTCAGAGAAAAGTTGAGCCTCAGAGGGCTGCACCTCTGGTTAACATCTACACCAGTGCACCTATGGAACTTGCATGCATTGACTTTTTGTGCTTAGAATCAGACCAAAAAAACATTGGTAATGTGCTGGTAGTGAATGACCATTTTACTTGTTACGCTCAGGCCTATCCAATCAAGGACCAAAAGGTATCCACTGTAGCTAAGGTACTGATAGAAAAATTCTTTGTCCATTATGGTGCCCCTCAGAGAATTCATTCTGATCAAGGGAGAGACTTTGAAAGCTGTCTCATTGAAGTAATGGTCTCATTCTGGGAGGGGCAGAAATCCAGAACCACCCCATATCACCCTCAAGAGGATTCACAGCCTGAAAGATTTAATTGAACATTGCTAGATATGCTGGGTACACTTCATCCCAGAGACAAGTCGAGATGGAGTCAGCAAATAAGTACGTTAGTTCATGCCTATAACTGTATCAGAATGATGCAGCTGGGTTTTCCCCCTACCACTTAATGTTTGGTCAGGAAGCAAGGTTACCAGTAGATATCTATTTTGGAGTATCCCCTGATGGAGTCAAGGCAGACAACTATCTCCAGTATGTACAAAAACTCAAAGCTCAACTTGCTTATCAGTTAGCACACACCATGGCTGCCAAGAGAAACCTATCAAACAAAGAAAGGCACGACAAATGTGTTAAGACCCAAGAGCTGCAACCTAGAGATTCAGTCTTGCTAATAAATTTGGGATTGCACAGAAAACACAAGTTAGCCGACAGGTGGCATCACACTCCCTACATTGTTGTCGGCAAGCTGGGGAACCTGCCAGTTTACAAAGTGAATCCAGAAAATGACCCATGAGCTGTAAAAACAATGCATAGAAATCATTTGTTACCAATTGGACAAATCATTGATTCTGCACCCCAAGACAATGCCCGAAATGGGCCTGTGACCTGAGCTGCAGCTAAGAAGAAACAGTTAAACTCTCCTCCTGCTGTTCAGAGTCCAAAGTCTACCACCAGACATGCTCTCCTTGAAACTGACTGCAAGTCTGAATCTGATGATAGTGAATGTGGGATCACTTATTATCTTTCTTATGAACTGAGCCAGTTGTTTCAAGGAAGCCCCTCGTGTAATATGGGAGATGAGGCTGGACCCTCAGGACTGCCTAATCCTCCAGCCCTCTCCACTACCTCTGTGCCCCCTGATAATGAGGTGCAAAGTGTGACTTCTGACATAGCTAACTCTTTGTGTCTTGTGGAATTAACTGAACCTTCAGAAGCCAATCCTGATGACAAAGGCACAACTGGTGACATACCAGATGAACCTGAAATGTCTGAAACTAGTGACTCTGATATTATGATGGACAATGATGTCAACAAAAATGATGATTCTGACAGTATCAGTAATGTGTTACATGATTGAAATTCCATGGAATTTCCTCCTGATGATGATCCTGGAATTTCAGAACAAGTTAATGTAAGTGTTTCTGCTGAATCAGAATCCACAGAACAAGCCAATGCAAGTGTTGCTTCTATTTATGAACAAGTAGCCAGAGCAGAGGTGCCCCTTTCATCAGAAGCTAACTTATTGCTGGACAATGAGTTGGGACTGATCAACTCAAGTGCCACTGTTGAAAGGACTGAGCCTGTGCCTGCCCCTCCCTGAAAATCTGGAAGAGCCACAAATCCTGCAGTGAGCCCTAGTTATGAATCCCTAGGTAGGCCTGTAGATCTTCTTATGAATGTAGTTCATAAAGGTGTGTACATTTCTGAGAATTCTCTTCCAAAAGTAGGGTACACTGCAACCTCTAAGTTGATAGTAAAACCCTCCAGTCTGTATGCTAATGACATTTCCCCCTTGAAGCCCAAGCTTAGCTAATAGGGTCAGGCCCCAAACCATGTGGGTTATTATAGAGGAAGTAATACAAACAAGGGTTGTACAAACAATGCGTTTAGCTACTTGAACAGGTATAATTAAAAGTAATATGTTCTTATACAGTATTTATTGCAAAATGCAAAGAGTATAGTAATACTGTTGCTTTAGCTAGCTTATTTTTTCACTGATGCATCAGAAATGAACATTTATGGTATACCACTGAAACAGTTTATGGTTGCAACCTGTATATATCCATATTCATATTTACGTATAGTGTTTTCAATATAGAATTCTGTATTACGTGTGGACTTGACGTGGATGCCAAGTTTTTCCAGGCAAGGAAGAGTGTAACCCCCACACACAAATTTGGGGTTTATCATGTTATCTTCCTTGGGCTCTTTCAATGCCCACTACCAGGCTGGTGTCCTGTCTTGGTGTGATCCTGCTTATTTATGTGAGAGTCCCATGCTGAGCCTCCGCACCTGTCCCTTTAAGAGAGTAGCTAATACAGTATGTGTATAGTGAATGGTCTGAACTGGGTCAAAGTTATTTAGGGCTTGCAACCGGCCAGCCACCACTCTGTTTTGCTACACTTTGTAGTCGATAATAGTGCAGAGGGAGCCTATATGGGAACTGTACTTGTTTACTGTTTACATGATGTTATATTTTAATTAGGGGAGTTTTTTAACCTGCTTTCCTTACAGCTTATGCCTTTGGAATGGAAGCCACCATGTTAGGTCTGGGACTTCCAGTAATTGGACCAATAGGACTCAGGGGATATAAAATGAATTCTAGCCCTAGTGTCTCATGGGAAGGAAAACTAGTTTTTGTAGTTTCTAGGTTGGTGCCAAAACTATCCTGGAGGGGGAGCCCTAACTGTGACTGACAGCTTCCCCAGCCAACATGAATCCTGGATTACAAGGGAAATCCCCAGTGCTGCATGAGACAGTGGATCAGTTAGAGCTGGAGCTTGAAGTGTGAACATCTCAAACTTTAGAGCAGCTGCTTTCTGAACGGCACATAGGGGAGTTGGTGGGAAGAGGCCTAACTTGCCTCCCTGCCACCGTCTTCTGCATTGGACTGCCTGATAGCAGAAATCATACTTGTTCCAATTTAAGCCTGGAACTGTGGCACAATGAAGGAAGAAGTTACCAGTGCCACTTGCATTTTGGACCAAAGATTTGCTCCTGTGAAATGATCGGCCCAGCTAGTGTGTGAGACGAATCCAGGATCAAGAGGTTTGCTCAGTGAATCTACTGTATTAGCAACCAAACTGTATCCGAACTGTACTTAGTGCTGCTTTATTTGAATGTGCTGAATGTTTTCGTGGGTCAAGATCTGCTTGCCTGCGACCCAACCTGTTATGCCAGCTGGAGGCTTCACCAGCAAGAAAACCCACGAACTTTGCCATCTTGTTCCTTTGCCAATCTGGCCCAGACCGATTGCCCTGCACAAAAGACTTTTTCAGCGAGTGACTGGCTTTTGGGATCAAGCCCCTGTGCAACAACTCACAGGTTGCGGCCACCTGGAGGGAAAGGCCATGAAGAGGAGGTGCGTCATATCCGCCTTGCTTCCCCATGCTCATCAGTAAACATCACAAGGTCTCCATGTCACCTGCCATCCTGCAGAAATCTGGTAGCGTGAGTACACTCAGGGATAGCGCCATCCAGGGGTTACACATATTTAAAAAAAAAGAAATAACTGAGCATGCAGGGTAGTGGGGGTGGGGTTGCTGTAAACAAAATAAAAACAGAGGATTCCTCATTGAGACACTGGGAGACTGGGCACCCCCAGTGTCACTATTATGTTTCTGTTGGGGTGGGATGGTGGGTGCTGAGAGGGAGGGTCAGGTGGAGGGGGGATAGTGCAGTGCTACTTTCTTGGAGACAACAAGCAGAGTGCATCACGGATGCAGAGGTGACTGTGGCCGACTCCAACAGGTTGTTTAGACAGAAAGAATGCAAGGAATGCAGAGTCTTTTTTCGACAGCAAGAGGACTGCAGGGCTCCGCCCACTGCAGCCCTAAAAATGTGTACAAGCAAGACCCCAGTTCAGTAGAACCCCACTGAAAAGGTGCCTTTATGCTGGTCTATCTTGAGATAAGTACATTGTAAAAGCTGGACCCCACTGAAAATGAGACATTGCCTCACAGCTGGGCAGTCCTTGGTAAATACATTGTAAAAATGGGTTAAAGCTAGGTCCCCACTGAAAGTGAGCCAGTGTAGCTCCACTGTACTATCTTCTATAAATGCAGTGTAAAGATGGATTAAAAACAGGACAACGCTTAAAACAAGATATTGTATCTGAACTGTAGTGTCTTGGGTAAATACAGTGTAAAAATAGGTCAATGCAGGACCCCACTGAAAATGAGGTATTGCATATCAGCTTGGCTATCCTGGGTAAATATATTGTACAACTGTGTATAAACAGGACCCTACAGCACATCCCCACTGAAAGATGTGCATCTATGCTGCTCTAGCCTGGGAAAATTACTTTGTAAAAACTGGACCCCACTGAAAATAAGAAATTGCTTCTCATCCTGGGAAAAATATATTGAAAAAAAGCATAAAAGCTGACCCACATTAAAAATGAGATATTGCATTTCTGCTATGCTGTCCTGGCTAATAAGCACAGTGTAAAAATGGGTAAAAGCAGGACTGCACTGAAGGCAAGATATTGCGCCTCTACTGAGCTATCCTGAATAAATACAGTAAAAATGTGTCAAAGTAGGACTCCATTAAAAATGAGATAGTGCATCTCAGCTGGGCTATCCTGGGTAAAAGCAGTCTAAAATGGATAAAATCAGGACTGCACTGATAATGAGATATTACATCAGACTTGTGTTGTCCTTTGTAAATACAGTGTAAACATAAGAAATGTCTGACAGAAGCCTCAACATACTGTTGTTCTAACTTGCAACATTGACAAATGCTTCTTAAAGAGGGTGTCAGCGGAGGGAAGGGGAGAATGGCTTGAATCCAGAAGCAAAACCAGAACCAAAATCGGGGGTGATTTGACAAAACCAAAAACAGGGCAAGAACTGCCCTGGTTTTGTCCACCATTACTTTGTAGAGACATCTTTAAAATTACTGCTGGTGGCACCACCAAACATTCAGTCGGCTCCACTGTGATTCTGGGGTGTATCCCATTGGTCCATTTGTAGTTACCTGACTTGTTCATTTGCCAAGTAGTCAGCTACAGGGGCTGGTGTGATACCCACTGGTTGCATTGTGGCTACCCTGATGCTATGGCCCTCCAAATGAGTCCCCTCCCTCCACCAGGGGCCCTTTGGTGAATACTGAAGTGAAGTATTCATTAAGCATCTCAGTCATTGCCTCTGACTCTCTCACAGGTTCCTCCTCATCCCCTATTTTAAGGACCAAATTTTCTCCTCCACCATTCTTCTTCTGTTTATAGTATGGAAGAAGATGTTGGTATTGTCTGCAGCTCCTTTTGCTTTCCTGACTTTTAACCCTTCCTTGGTTTTCTTAATTCTAGTTTTGTAGTCCCTGTGTTCTACACTGTAACTTTTTTTTGACCCAGAAGCAACCTGTCTCTTTCTAGCAGTCACAGACTTTCTCTTCAGAATCAGTTGCCTAAAGTTCCTGTTCAGCTGGGATGTTTCTTGGCCCTTTTTTCCTTTATCACTTACCAGAATACAGACCTGTACAATTGTTTCAATTTCCTTCAATGAACACCACACATGTGCTCTGCATAACCAGCCTCATGCAGTTGGTCCAGAACCTTGAACACCAGATCCTCTATCGTTTTTTTTTTTTTTAGTCTTTTTGGTAACCAGGTAAGGCCCACTAGGCACAAGTGCCTGTTTTCAGGGGTGACCTGGGATCTTAGTGAAGTTCTCCTTTCAAAAGTTTCTGGTCTTGGTGACTGAGGTCCTGCTAGTTTTCCCCTGTAACCAGGGAGAGGTTACTTGGTTGTGACCACTGCATCCCACCAGTTCCTTGATTTTTACACCGGCGGTTACTCCAACCCACTGTTGAGAACAAGGTCAAGGGTGTCCTCTAGTACCCTATTGGAAATGCTTCTTAAGGAAACAGTCCTTGAAGACAGACAGAAATTCCTTCTCAGACCTGCCATTAGCCCTCTCAAGGTGCCAGTCCATTCTCAGGAGACTGAGGTCCCCAGAATCACCACTGCATCCAGTTTGGCTAATCTCATAATTCTCCTGATCATCTGGGAAATAAGCTCCACTGCATTGTTTGGGGACCAACATTACAGCCTCAAGATTACTCTTTTTCCCCCATTTCACCCCAGTGTGACCTAGATGGACTTTATGACACTGTTTGCTCCATAATTTCTTCCTTGTCCTCCACAGTAAGTCCTTCCCTTACTAAGAGAGCCACACCACCCTCTTCCTGTCAGGCAACCCCCTAAGAATGCACCCCGCTATTCTAGTGCCCCAGTCATCATTTTCCCCCCACCCACTAGGTCTCTGTGAGGGCCAGTAAGTTCTGGCATTCAAAATGCATTAGGCCCAAGAGCTCACCCATTTTGCTGTTTATGCTCCTTATCCTGGCTTGCATGCAATTGAGAACAGTTGTCCATCCATGGTTTCTTGGCTCCCTCAGAGGGTCCCTTTTCCTTGGGCTCAGCTGCTTTGTTTTCTCTCCTCTGTGGTCCCCTTTATCTTCTTTCTGTCCATGATGATACCCTGCACCAGCACCGTACCATCTATCCTGTAATTTAAATACCCCCTCACTTCCCTGTTCACTGTCCGAGCCAGTCCTGACCACTCACTCTGGGCACAGGTGCACTTCATCTTGGGTGTTTAGGCATCCCTTGACCCGTAAGAAGATTCTCTAGTTGTTCAGAAAACCGAAAGCCTGTCTCATGTTCCAGACACTTGGCCAAGCGTTATCCTGCCTGTTGGTCCACTAATGCTACTTCTTGGTCCAAGGACTGTGAGCTTCTTAAAAAAGATTACCCTGGATACATTTCAATTCTGTAGCATTCCTAGTTCCATAAATTACCTCCTTGGGTTCTCAAATTTTTGCTTTCTATGTAGTTCATGCCATCGTGGATGACAACAGACTGCCCCAAACTCCCATCTTGGTCCAACAATGCTCCATCCATCTCACCAATGTTCCTAACAGTAATATCCTCAGTAACTACTACCTTTCTGCTCATTTCTCATGATTTTCCCTTGCTCCTCCTTACCCCCACCAAGGCCAATCACCCATTGACCCTCCACAACCTGGGCAGGCTGAAGCTGATACATGTTGCTGGTGTTCACTGGCAATGGTGCTCTTTTGTGACCATGTCTGCTACCCCCTTCTACACTTTGATTCGTCCGACATCCCTACTACTAAAGTGCATACACCCTGAAATTATCCTCCCTACACTACATCTCGATGGCAACCCATCCAGGCCTAGTGCTCATATTCACAGCCTCCTCTCCCCATCCTCGTAAGCTGTCTGCTCATATCCTCATCTTTCTTCACACTCCCCCCTTTCTGTACAATATAAACTGCCTATCGAAACAAAACAAATCTGTCCATACACTAGATTCCCACCACTCACTTCTCTTGCAGTAGGGAGAGTTACTTAGAAGCTCTTATTTTCAGGAAATCTTACAACAGCTGCACTGAATGATGCCAAGATCCTCACACATGGCCCACTAGCACTGTATCCCTGCTCAGAGACACTCTTCTTATTTAGTTTAAGGAGCTACACTAAATCTCCTAGCTCCACCTCCTAGTTAACACCTTGTTAAAACTGATTCCCTCAGCACAATAGAAATACAAATACTGGTTCCCTCAGCACAATGGGGCCTAAGCAAAAAGGAAATGCAATGGCTACATGGCGCTCAACAGGTGTGCGTAAGGGCATACGACCCTAATATGCACAAGCCATGGCCCTGTGGCATGCACAATGGTACACAGAGTTGTGCATACATTTCCCATATGTAGCTCCATGGCAGCACCACTACATGTGGGTGGAGGGATGAGTCACATAACAACATGTGCGCCACATACCTACATGCATGCTTGATGTTTAATATGATGCCCCAGCATGTGGTGCTTCATGTGCAGCACTATGCCATGTAGAGGACTGCTGTAAACTGCAGGCACACAGGGCAGGCATACAGGGCTGGGCATAACACCAGCAATGTATGGTCCCATGGGCACATGACAGGGTAGACCATCGCAACAGACTGGTGTTAACTGGCAGTGTAGCACAGTGAAACATGTAGTAGAAATACACAGCATGCAAATACCAGGGAACAGCAAGGGGCAATGGTGGGCCCTCCCTGCCTTACAGTCCCAGAATGTGGCATAACCTCGCTGACCAGAATAATGAGACGGGTAATTCATAGGTATCATTTATTACAAAAACAACAGAGGGGATTAATACCTCCATAGCACTTAAACATGCCAATAAATGCACAACACATATCAACATGTCAATGGGCACAATCGTCACTGGAACACTGTGGCATGACAGTTACACTGACCTCAGAGTCCACCACTAGTTCCTTGCTCAGTCATCATCCTCCTCCTCCTGGGAGTCACCACTGGAGCCCTTGGGTGTGGTGTCTGTGTAGCCCATCTGTACCAGCACATGCCTCCTCATCAGGCCACAATACCCCTGACACAACATGAAAATAGAGGACAGCCATAAGTGAGCTGCACATGCAGAGCCACAACTGGATACATCCGGCACAGACTGCCCCCCCCCACTCACCACACAGTGCACCCTGGTACCTACCTTGGATGGCTCCTCCAGTACCCAAAGCTCCCCTACATCATCATTATAGTAGGCATCATTGGAGCTCACCCCCCAAGACAGGAAATAGGGTAGGTAGATAGGGCACCTTCTCTACCTCACCACCACGATGGATGCAGCCCCTCCTGGCTGCTGGATGTTTTCTGGGATGATCTGTCCCGGGTATCCTTGGAAGTCCCACAGAGGCATAACATGGAGGGACAATATCACTGCCACAGCACACTACACACAAGGCATGCATGCACTGGATAACTATGAGAGGTGGATACTACCTCAGCTGGCTCTGTCACATGGCGGCCACAGCTCACCACCATCCTGTGCATCCTTATACACTGGATGACACCCTCCACAGCCTTCTCAGGTAAGCTCCCACAAGCACCACATTAGACACCAGGATGCTTGTACCTGCTGCTGCTGCCATCATGCAATGCTATCAGGACTACAGTAACATTGTGACACCCGTGCACACCATATCACTCTGCTGGTGTGATGGGTACACGCACCATTAAATCAGCTCCTGTCAGCATGGGACGCATGCAGCATCTGAGACAAGGCCACTGTCAGGTGCCACATGGACGCACATTTAACACACACCAGTGGATCGGGGAGGAGCAGTGGATATCACCTACCTCAATTCCATCAAGTCCTTCGACACCGTACCCCACAGAAGACTGGTGAACAAGCTAGGTAGCCTGGGGGTGGGCCACAAAGTGGAAAACTGGGTTAGCAACCGGTTGAGGGACAGGAAGCATTGGGTGGTAGTAAATGGGATCAAATCTAAGGAAAAGAGTGTGACCAGTGGGGTGCCTCTGGAATCAGTACTGGGGCCAGTCCTTTTTAATGTCTTCATTAATGACATTACTGAAGGGCTGGAGGGGAAGGTTTTCCTATTTGTGGATGATACCAAGATCTGCAACAGAGTAGACACTCCAGAGGGGGCTGAAAGAATGAGGAGGGATCTGGGAAAGATGGAAAAATGTTCACAAGTGTGGCAATTAAAATTTAATGTAAAGAAGTGCAAAATCACATACCTGATGTGAAGAAACCCTGTGGAGAGTTACAGGATTGGGCGGAAGGGGTATTGCTGACAGTCACCAGGAAATAGAGGGATTTAGGGATAATCATCTCAGATGACCTAAAGGTGGCAAAAGAGTGTAACAAGGCTGTGAGGAGGGCCAGTGGGATGTTGAGGTGCATAGGAAGGGGTATCACTTGCAGAAAAAGGGAGGCATTGATGCCGTTGTACAAAACACTGGTGAGGCCTCATCTAAAATACAGTGTACAGTTCTGGAGGCCGCATCTTCGCAAAGACATAGATAGGGTGGAGGAGGTCCAGAGAAGGGCAACCAAGATGGTGCAGGACTTGCATCAGAAAACATATGAAGACAGATTAAAAGACCTCAATATGTATCTACTTGAAGAGAGGCAGAAACAGGGGGATCTGATAGAGACCTTCAGGTTTCTTAAACTCTTGAACAAAGTGAAGGTGGGTGACATCTTTCAGTGCAAGAGTTATACAAGGACGAGGGGGCATGATATGAGATTGGGGGGGGCAAGATTAGGGCAAATGTAAGTTTTTCTTCACAAAGAGGGTGGTAGATGCTTGGAATAGCCTACCCCTGGAAGTGGTAGATGCTAACACAGTGGGGAATTCAAACATGCATAGGATAGACATAAGGAAACCCTAGATGGGGGAAAGAGAGGCGAAAGCCAGTGACCAAGTAGGGTCAGCGGCCGCTGATGCAGGCAGGGAATATGGGAAATAAGGGCAGACCAGGTGGGTCTAGCAGTCCTTATCTGCCATCAACTACTATGTTACTATGCACCTGACAGTTGTGGGCAATGTCCATGAAGACAATGGTGCTGTGTGCACTGGCTTGCTATACCACAGGGTCCTTCCAGAGTGTGGTGGAGATGTCACAGAAATCAACAAGTTCTTTGTCTCTAGAGCAGTGCACCAGGTCACCGACACCCTGCTACTGCATGTGCATAAGTAGTACATAGCATTCCTGACTGCATTGGCCAACATACGGTCCACAAAGAGGTCTTTCTATGCCAGGCATGGCATGCCCAATGATTGGGGGCCATTAAACTAAATGTATGTGATTATCCTGGCATCACTGATGGATGAGAAGGCATACCAGAATTGCAAGGGGTATTACAACATAAACTGCCAGATAGTCTGTAATGCTGTGGATATCATCACTAACGTGCATGCCAAGTACCCCAGGTCCTGTCATGATTCCCACATCTTCAGTAGGTCCAGGCAGAGTGCCCTCCTCACTGCATATGGGAGCGGGAAGGGATGGATGGCTGATAGGTGAGTATTCATATGTTGCCCAATTGCTACACTGATGGATGCACTGATGCAGCCCTTTACAGCCCCTGTAATGACAACAGATATCCACTATGGTCATACCTGATGACCCTGTAGCTGTAGACACACAGTGCGGAGGAGGAGTCATACAATGAGGCACACGGAAAAACAGGGTCCACGATCAAGTGGACAATAGGGCTGCTGAAAATGCAGTTCAGATGCCTGGATCTTACAGGCAGCATGACGATGCTTGCCACAGAGAAGGCATTCAGAGTGTTCTCAACATGTGCCATGCTACACAACATGGCTGTGCAGCGATGGCTATACATGCCATGGGACAAACAGGGGGATGCCCTAAGGGTGACAGGGAGGGGGCAAGCCAAGGGTGAGGTGCAGAGGCCATGTCTGGATGGGTGGCACATCATTGACTTGTGCTGGGGTCATTATGCCATTGAGGTGGTTGGGATAATATAGCAGAATGATGTTGACCCACACTGAGTGTCATTCTGCCCACAGTGGGGGGGGGGGCACTGGTGTTCATGCTTGGGAATATATGTGAGTAGGGTATACGTGGCGGTGTACTATGTTGTGGTGGTGTCTGTGGTGTGCGCCTGTCTTGTACATTATGTACATTATGTGCTTAAGTGGCACTCTGTGTTGGTGACTGGCTGTTGAAGGCATCACAGCTGGTGGACTGTGTTTGGCCACCACCTGGTGTCTGAACATATCCCCACTTCTCGGTGTGGTCACGAACTGTGCCACTGGGCCCCGGTGATGGACTAGGTACCTCAGGCACACCCCTTCTTTTCTGCAACACTGCATGCCTCCCCATCATCAATATCAGTATTTACTTCCATGTTTCTGTATGGGATGGTGCCCATGCCCAAATATGGCAGGATCAAGGGGCAGGACTGCATACTATAGACCCACCCAGGGTCTGCTACATGTAGTTCTGCACATGTCTGTACACCACATCCATGCCATTGCCTACCCTGCACATGTGTTTGTGCATAGTGTGTACCTCACCCTGCCTGTGCAGCACATAGCTGCACGCTACCACTACGACACTTATGGATACAATTCTTGAACATTAGTGCATAGGCTCCAATATTACAGTTGAGCATTAGACCATGTGGTGATTTTACTTCCCAGATGTAGTACTTAAAATGTAGGTACAATGAAATCTTTGAACAGTGGACACTGTCCATTTTAATATTCTGCCCAGTGCAGCAAGGTTTGATGTGTGCAGTTCTCTCTTCACTTGAGGTTCTCTGTCACTACAGACTACAACTCCTTTAAGGTTCTGCTGCCCATTTGGTGGTGGTGGTGACTTGGCAAAGTGGCAGTGACATGTACTAGAAATGACTGCCTTACGTACACTTTTTACTAAGGTGTCAGCTTGGCTCAGTTGGTAGCACAGCCACCAGTGGGTCAGAACATTGTTGGTTCTAAGTTCTAACCCCACACCAAGATTGGGCTCATACCTCAAATGTTCACATGTGAGTGCAATACTAGAGGATGCTGTACTGTCAGATGTTCCATCCTTTAGATGAGACGTTAAACCGAGGTCCCTTCTGTCCGCCTCTGGTGCCATCCTGGTGGGTGTCCAGGTGGAAGTAAAAGAATCCAAGGCGCATTTTGCAAGAGTAGGGAATTTTTCATGAGTAAGGAAATCAAAACTGCTATACAGAATGAAAATAACTTTCAACTAAACATGATGACATTGTACAGGAGGAGAACTGAGATACAAACAAAGGAATTGAAAAGCAATCATAAATCATGACATCATTCGTAGCCAATCATGATGTTTATATCTAAACTTACCAGGTACTCTTATAATGATAAGAAGGTGTCTCATGCACATAGCACTAAACGTGTGGGGCCTAATATTCAAAACAGCACAAAGCAGAGTGCAAAACGTGGTTGCCCAAGAATGCTATATTCAGTCAAATAGTGCATCAGCGCTATTCGACTGAATATAGGGCCATGTCAGCACAGCACTAAGTCAAGTCATCCAACATGGAAGTTATACTATTAACAGGGGCTGGCAATTAAAGGCAGGGACCACTAGGCAGGAGGGATGTTTTAATTGTATTACAGGCTGGCGATCGGTGGGGGGGTGCTGGAGCACAGGAAGAGGGTGTGCAGACAACCGGCTAGGTGGCAACATTTCCTCCAGCAGCAGCTAGGGTAGCCTGGAGTGAGGCGGGGTTGTGTTTGGCAGTGTGCACTGTGCAAAAGTACCATGCTAACCCCTTTTGTGCAGCGCAAAACCGCTGAATATAGGGTAGGGTGGCTATTCATGGTAAAGCCCTTCCCCTTTCCCACCTGAATACATTATGTTTTGCACAGGTGCTAACCTTCTTTACCCATGCAAAGGCCCCTTTTGTATATGGGGATCTGGCGCAATTATTTTTGAAACAAAAAGAAAAATTCTTGTAGCCAAATCTGACCTATAATTAGTATGACCACCCCTGGGAACTGAGTTCAGTATGCATCTACTAGATCTGTACCAGTACACAAGTTTCTGAGAAAGACAGTCACAAAATAATTTTGAAGTCTTAGCTTCTCAATCCTGCAGAGAGGAGGGGCAATTTAAGTCCCCACCAAATAAATCTATATGGGAGGTGCATCAATGCGAGATGCAGTTTGTAAAGAAATCAGTTTGTATAACTGATGTCTCTTATCAAGATAGCTCACATAGGTCTGCTGCTGGGACTTCTGAGAGTGATGTTTTGCCAACTTCGCAATGTCCTGTTTGGTGTCATCCCATCATGAGTCCAAATCGTCATACATGCTTTTGACAATGGAGCAACCTCAGAAAAGCTCATGAAGAACTGAAAGAAATGTGGACTGTTGGAAACTGTTACCTGGCTTGTGCACTGAATTTTGAAGTCTTAACTCCACTAACCTGAAGGCAGAGGGGTTAATAAAAGTCCCCATCATGTAAAACTATGCCGGAGATATATAACTAGGGTTTTATGGATTGAAAGAGGGAGATCCTGTCAAATTTGGCTTAAGTAGCATGTACAGCAAAGACTCTGTAATGAACCTAGGAGAACAAAGAAATCCAAAAGTAAAGCCCTGCCAGGGACAATATTAACACCTGTGACAAAAAGAGCAATGCCTTTAAAAAGAATTCCAACACCATCACATGTATTGGTACCTAAGGAAAAAAAAAGGAAACCCCATGAGTCCAAGTCTGTTGTGATATAGAGATGTTTTACAAGGATTTGAGCCTAGTGTCCTGTAACAGGAATAGATCAAATAGTAAGGCCTGTATGATAAAGAAGGTCAGTGGATGTCATTTAGGGTTTACAACACTGCACATTCAGTGCAGCAGTCCTCGGAGTAAAAGGCATGAGTGTGGAGAAAAGCATAGAAATTCACTGAAAAAACAAAATTCAGGGAGACTGGGTATTCTTTTCCTTAGACTTAGCTTTTATTGTTGCACCAGGCATATCCCAGTGAAAGTGGTAGGTGACCAGGACTACCCACAGTCACTGGAGTGTCAGGTGCCGGTGCACCCTCCCCCTTAACTGACATGCACAGAAAATGGGGAGACACAGCAGCAGGAGAAAGATGTGACAGAACATGCCACACAGGTCATGGCAGAGGATGTGCCACTAGAGGGGCCTGTAGAGGTCAACACAGCTCCAAGGAGTGCACCCCCTGACCCACTCCTGGACACCCTGCAAGAGCAGCTGGGGGTGGCTATAGTGAACCTTGTCTGACTGCAGGACTCATTGAAGACCCTGCTGGCCACAGTGCGGTGGCACTACAAGTAATAGTGTGGACTGGGTGGGTGGCTACTGGTATGGATACTGAGATATTGCCATGCCACCTGTTTAGTTATAGTTGTTTGCTCCTTATGCTGTTTTATTGTTCTGTTGTTTCATGTTACTGTGTTGTTGTTTTTATGTTAATGTATTTGCACTTTTCTGAACATCCCTGTTGTTTGGTTGTTCCTCATAGTGGAGGTGACTGTGATGCGTGGCCACCTGCACTGCCCTCAGGGCCCTTCATGGCACACTAAGATACACTGGCCATATACTGGTGGAGCATCACCCTGGTGCCTTTGTGGGATTTGGCACATGGCCCACTGTCACACTGTTATGCAGCCTCTGGGTGTCCACATGGTACCCATGCATGCTGGGGCATGCATCAGCCACATGGCATCTGCTGCTGTGGATACTGGTAGCCCGGATTGGGCACACCCCATGCTGCATGTCACAGACACCATAACCACTGTGAGTCTTGCCATGGCCTGTACCACAGTGGTGCCTGGCAGTCGAGATGCAGTGAAGTTTAAATTCGCCGGCGAAGTTCTGAGTAGGGAATTTTGCCTCTTTTTGCAGATAGGCTAAAAATTCACCTATCGGACTTCGCTGCTCTTTTGGCAGAATTTCACCACTAAGTGTGGAATTATGCTCACAAACAGCGGAATTTCACCCATGAATGGCAGAATTTCACCTGCGAATGGTGAAAGTTCACCGTTCTCTGCAAAATTCTGCAATTCGCGGGTGAATTTCAGCACATCGCAGGTAAAATTTTGCGAACCGCATCCTCAAAATAATCCGCGAATTGCATTAAATTCACGGATTATTTCGCAGAGCAAAGTTTCCCAAATTTGCACATTGCTGCTTGGCAGCAGACCACTCTGGCCACACGTGACAGACACACATGCAGCATGCTTCCCACTCTGGAGCTCCAACTGTCTGAGGTCATCATTGTGTCCCAGTGCACTGCACTGCGGTATGCAGTATCATGCCACTGTGACAATCATGAGAGTACATAAGGGTTCTGTACAGAGCAATGTCATGTGCATATACATGCCATGGTCTTCAGTGTCTCTTGGTGATGCCAGCCTGAGCCGCAGTGCTGCACTACCACCCCTGTTAGGCACAGGTGTGCACTGCCTGCACAGAGTTCTGACGATGTTGACATGCTACACACTCTGCCTGGGTGCTGGATACCAGGTGGGAGAACCCCCCAATGCTGGTCATGCTACATGACCCCATCCCTAACGTGCCTTTGCAGAGTTTCTCCTGTGGGCAGCCCACATTGTTCGTGTCTGTGTGGGCCATAGCCATGTAGGACAAAGTGACCCGCACACACATGTTTACACCTGGCTGCCTTTTTTGGTAGTCACAGTGGTACTTACAATGTGCAGTTTCAATCACCACCCTTAAAGTGCTCTGTGGACAGGAACACCCTTCACGTGGCACACACATATCTGCACACATTCTTCCCCCATACCCCTCCAGTGCCCCAGTATCCCCACTCCACATATGCACTGCAGTGTAGCCATTCCACTGGCATGTGCACCTACTGTCCCACCCTCACAAGGTCTGCAGATCAAATGTTTCTGTCCCCTTGTACCACTAGGGGATTAGTGCCATGGTGCCCTGTCAGTTAGGCCTGCTGTGCTCCAGTAGTCCCCATCTGTGACTTTCACAGTGCCTTCTATTTTCCTGACCATCTCTGCTGTGTCTGTTGGCAGTGACTTTGCTCCACCAACCTCTGCAGAGCTTCTCCTCCCTCTCCCCTATGTGTCCTGTGTCTGGTGGCCTATGTGTTGCTATGACTGTCTGATTGCAGACCCTGTGGCAGTGGTAGTTGCATCTGCTGCTGTCTTCTTCATCCCACTATGCTTTCTTCTCCTACCACGTTTGGGGGGGGCACATGTGCCCGTGTCACCATGTGTGGCTGGGGTGGCCTCTGTGGCTAGTGCCCTCACAGGCCGCATGCTCCCCTGGCTGTCAGTGTCCAGCTGTGATGCACTGCTGGCCCCTGCTGTTGGTGGTCTGGCTACTGTTGTGTACTCTGTGGTGCTGACATGACCTGTGCTGTGTGTAGCTTCCAGTGCAGGTATTGTGATGGTGCTCTGCATGCCTGTTGGCCCATGTAGTGCCACCTGTTGGGTACTTGGGTACTACTTGCTTCCTATTCTTGAGATGTCTTGGGGGCTGGGTTCCTGAGGCCTGTAGTGTGTTCTGTCCTGGTACTGGTGGCGAGAGTGCACTGCTGGTCTGCATGTTAGCTGACTGTGGAGGCAGCCCCATTGGACATCCGGCCTGCTACTACACTTGACTGTCATGTGCCTCTTGTTTCAGGGTGCTCTGCTGAATTGTCCATTGTATTTGGGACCACCCTGTGTTGTTGGCACTGGAGGCACTAGACACAGTGTCAGTGGGCATGCTGTGGAATGTCTCACCTGCTCCAATGGGGCCAGTGTTGATAGCGGAACTGGGGGTGCTGTACGCAGTCATGTGGCCTGCTTTGTCCTCTGGGGCACTGGGTGCCTGGCAGATGTTCCCAGTATATAGGTGGGTGGTGTGGGGTGCTTGGTACAGGCTGGCTGGTGTAGTGGGCAGCAGTATGTCCTGGGCAGTATGTCCATGGAGGTGTGGCTGGGTAGCACTGCAGTGTTCCCTGTCCCATAATGCCACTACTATATTTTGCAGCACAGCTGTGAGGGCATTGGTTTGCTCCTGCTATACAGTGATGCTTCCCTCCATCATACTCATGTGGCACTCCATGCCATCCATGTGGCACTGTGTACACAACTGGAACCCATGCAGTACTGCCATTATGTCCATGTGCCAGGCTGCATTCTGCCATAGGCCAGTCTGCTTTGCATCCAGTATCCCAGACATAAACTCCACCATGCGGCTGTGGTGAGCATCCATGGCACCCTTTAGTGCTGTCAGTTCTCATGTCTGTGCTGCATGTGTGTCCACTACAGTCTGACAATACCTGTCCAGCTCCACATCTGGAAAGGCCTGGTAGAGGAGGTCCTGTGCAGCCTCCTGTAGTGTGGTCTCCCAGCCCTCTGCAGTTATTGGGCTCAGTTTCTGTGTGATGTTGTCTGGTATGCTCTCCACAGGTCTGTCTCAGACCCCTCAATGTCAGCCCCAGCAGCGTGTGTGATGCTTTCCCTGTTGTTGTGGGCCTGTGTGGTGTCTTTAATTTCCCTGTGTCCACTGCTGTCCTGCTGCAGCACAACTCTCATCTGCAAGTAACCTGTGCTGTCTGTGCTCCCGGAGTCTGTGTCAGTTGGCCCCTCATCTTGATTTTCTTTTTTTGGGGGGGCTCCCTCCCTCATGTCTTATGGTCCATCCCCCTGCCCCACTCACTGCCTCCTCATGCCCAGGCTTACCACCCAGGACGGAGCCAGTAGGAGGGCACCCCTTCCCCAAGGAACATGGTCTCTGAGCGCTGGCTTGCCCCCCTGGGTGGGGCAGTGGGAGCGGAACCCCCCCAGTGGACATTAATCACAACAGGAGCATCGGTGGAGGCAAGGGTCATCATTGACAGGCCCTAAATTTTTGCTGTAGTTCCCCTTTGGTGGTGGAGATGTGCAATGAGCCAACATCTGCCCTGCCCCCCCAACGTGTGGCGCTGGCAGCAATGGTACACCCAGCCTCCGCCAGAGGTACGCATAGCACCGGCACTCATTCCCCCCCCCACCAGAGAAGGAGAGCAGTCCCAGGGATGCTCAGTCCTTCTCTCCCCAGCTGGCCCTCTGACTCCCAAATCTATCACCGAACCCAGGATGTCGGTGCTGCAACTGGACACCTTACTGCTGAGCCGGTAGGCCAGCCTTATCTTGACTTTCTAGTGGCGCACTGGTGCCACTTGTGCCTGCTGTAGGTGTTTCCACCTGTTCCTCGGTGGTTTCTGTGGGGAGAAAACATAGCCTCTATCAGTTGCCATGTCATGCATCCATGTCACTGTGTCCCTCTGTATCATATGCAGTGATTGTGTGCGCAGTAGGACGTATACCACCTTTTAAGCTCTTTGCCCAGCAGCACAGCATGTGGACTGTCTCCTGGCACAGTGTGTACTGTCTTGTCTGTTACAGACACGCTATTGACCTATACCTGCTGCACCAACAGGCCTGTTTGCAGCACCAATGGTCCATATGTGTTCTGGCCTTTGGGTGCACATGGCCTGCTGTCCTGTCCACACATGTTGCATAAACATGTTTGGCACCCCTGGTGCATCATCATTATTATACGCTGTGGTATGGTGTGCACCCTGTAGCATGGCGGTATATTGCCACTGTGGTGGGTGCTGCCAAAAAGTGGCCCAGGATGGCTGTTACCACCAGGCACATTCCACACAGTATATGGCCACACATGTCAGGGCACATCTGGCACATGGCGCCTGAGCTGTCAGCTACATATTTTTGTTGGCCAGGCTGCTGGGCTTGCCACTGTACTGCGATGCATGGCTACTGTAGTGCACAGCCACACTATGATCAGTAGACCCTCTTTGCAAGCAAGCTGCTGTGCCTGCACAATATTGCCCCTCTCCCTATGTCACACCCAGACCCAAAAGGCACATGCAGCATCCAGCTTGCTCAGCACACCTTCTGTACTCTGTGGTGCACCCTAATTCCCCCTCTCCCATAACCCTTTCCTCTGTCATAAATGGTAAGCCTGTAACCTGGCCTGTGTGTGCCTCTACCATGTGCAGGCCTACCAATGACAGCCGCCAATGACCTAGACACCCACCATCCACTATGCTCATACTATCCATTGCAGGCCTCCATTTTCAGCCTGCAGTGCACATCTCTGGTGCTTCCTAGGTATACCCTTGTCCATGGCCGCTGCTCCATGTGACATAGTGGGTCAGTTCTCAGCTTTGCAGGTGTCATGTTCTGCCTGTATGCCTACAGAACACTTTCACCACTCAAACACATCCATTCTGACAGCCTGTGCTCCACATCATGATGCATAAGCTCATGCCATTGTCACCACAATAGCATGCACATCTGCATACAATCTTGGCCTGTCTCCATCCCACACAGCAGGTAGCCAGGGCACACATCTCTCTGGCAGCCTTGTCATGTACAATGTCCACTGTCAGGCAGGGTGCACACAATGGGTCAGACATGCACGCCTTCTGCACATGCCCGGATCTGCAGGTGTGTAGCAGATACACAGGAAACATGTCTGTTCCACATGCTCATCTGTGGCCCATGTGTGTGGTCCTTGCCATATGGGTCACCTTCTGTGCTGCCACAGGTTGTGTGCATTATTTCAGACACAACACTGTTCCCTGGTCATTCTGTGCAGTGCACACATACACCACTGTACACACGCATGCACCTCTGCTCTATGCTTGCTATGCAACCCCCCCCACTGCTGTTGCTGTGTCCTTTTACATACCTACTGAGCTCTGTAGCCAGAAGACATCCAGGTTGCTGTAACCCTCAATCATGTGGCTATAAAGGTGTGCCACCAAATGCTCTTCCTGGCTGCTCAGGGGGATCTGCTGGCTTGGATCACTACCAGCTGCTATCGCAAACTGCCTGTTATGCGATAATTTTTCTTTCTACCTCCGTCTTATATCATGGGACCTTTTTTGCAGTTCTCTGATGGAGCACTTCACAGGGTATACAGCATTGACCCAGGTGGCTACCTCATCCCAGGCTTTTTTCCTTCAGTCCCTGAGCTCCTTATGCCCACCTTGGGACAGCAGAAGGGCCATGTGGGCATCCACCTCTTCAATAAGGATGTCTGTCTCCTCACCAGTACAGTTTTTCTTAGGCTATCTGCTAGCCTTTTCTTGTGGCATTCTTTCTACACTCTGCTCTGCCATCACCTGCACCACATTTTTTCTGATAAAACTTGCATTGTTCCGGCCCATTGCACCTCCTTTTATGGTGCACTTGCAACATGCCTCATTTCTGGAAAAATATACGCAGTTCACGAATCTTCCAGAATTAGGCGCATGCTGTTTGCTGCAACTGGATTTGACGCAATTTGCCTGTTTGACTCCTTGCATCACTCTAAGCCGTCTTTGAAAACTGAGCCCAAGAGCTCTATCACTTGGTCCTTATCTGTTTGTTTTTTTTGAACCAGAAGAGACACACTAAGCTGAAGCATATTTACAGATGGGACCTGGGAACACAAGGAAGTTAAGTGACTTGCTCAGGGTCACACAGTAGGCTGTGGGATTCAAATCCAGGTCTTCAGGTTTGCAGCTCAGAGCCTTAAACCACTGCTATACTGCCTCCTGTTCTGCCTGCCTGTCTATAAGTGACATCATGGGGGAACAGTCTGTCTGTTCAGCTTATATTTGTGCCCATACCCATATTAGATATAGTCACTTCAATGTGGCAGAATCGGTTGGGGGGAGAAAAGAACAAGAAGTCCCTTCCATCATCATAATGCCTTGCTACTTTGTTACTGTACGATAGGTGGAATAACAGGAGTGTTACACAGACACTTTTCTGAGATCTGTCAATAATAACTTCTGATTATACATATGAACATATGAAATTACGGGCAGAAAAAGGCCCACAGATCTAGCAAGTCTGCCCGATTGTGCAGTTCTTAGTTTCATATCACTGCAGCTGCCCCTTCCCCACCTAAATCCCTTCCTTCCTCTTCTTTCCCGGTCCTTCCCCCAGTGTGTTCTTGTCTGTACTAACCCTGCCCTTGACTTGATCCCAACCCCGCTTAAAGCTATCCACTGTCCATTGAGTGATTAACTCCTCCGGCAGTGCGTTCCATCCAGCCACCGCTCTCTCTGTGAAGTAGGGCCGCCTCATCTCCCTCCTAAACCTTCCCCTTCAACCTCAGACTGTACCCCCTAGCGACCCTTCCCCCTTTAAGTGGAACAATCCTCCCTCTCTGACTTTATTTATGTCTTTCAACTACTTAAAGGTCTCTATCATGTCCCCTGTTTCCATTCTTTCTTCCGGTGAGTACATGTTGAGCTCCTTTAACCTTTCCTCATACGGCAACTCCCCTAGTCCCATGATAATATTTTGTAGCCCTATGCTGCATCCCCTCCAGTAATCTCCCATCCTTTCTGAGGTATGGGCACCAGTACAGTACATAGTACTCCAAGTGTGGCCTCACCAGTGATCTATACAATGGCAGGATGACTTCCCCGTTTCTAGATGTGATCCCTCTGGCAATGCACCCCAGTATCCTATTGCCCTTGCTGCCACCCTCCTACACTGTGCTGATACTTTCATGCCCCCTGTAACTATTACACCCAGGTCTCTTTCCTCTTCTGAAGCTGTTACCTACACTCCCCCCAGCCAGTAACTGCTCCTGGGATTTCTGGTTCTGAGGTGCATGACTTTACACTTCTTAGCATTAAACCCCAACTGCCACTCCCTAGACCAGTGTTCAAGTTTAGCTAGATCTTCTCTGAGTGCCTGCCTCCCCTACTCATTGTCCACTTTTGCACAAATCTTAGTGTCGTCTGTGAACAGGCGGATTTTACTCTTGACCCTCTCTGCAATGTCTCCAATAAAGACATTGAACAAAACAGGACCCAGCACTGAACCCTGCGGTACCCCACTCATTACTGGCCTTGGCTTGGATGTTTCCCTCCTTACAACTACCTTCTGTTGTCTGCCCTGCAGCCAGCTCTCCATCCACCCCACCAGTTTTTCCCCTGCCCCCATGTCCATCAGCTTGCTAATTAACCTCTTGTGCGGCACCGAGTCGAAAGCCTTGCTGAAGTCCAGATAGAGGACAGCCACAGCATGGCCTTCATCAACCACCCTAGTGACCCAGCTGAAGAAGTTGATCAGGTTAGTTTGGCAAGATCTTCCCTTGACAAACCAATGCTGTCTCTCATCCTGCAGACCATTGCTATCGAGAAAGGTTATGAATCTTTCCTTCAGAATGGTCTCCATCAACTTCCCCACTATGGAAGTCAAGCTCACCGGTCTGTAGTTGCCCAGTTGGTCCTTGGGTCCACTCTTGTGAAGGGGCACCATGTGAGCCATTCTCCAGTCCCTGGGTACATTCCTCATCTCCAAGGAGGTGTTGAACAGGTCTGCCAGAGGGCCTGCCAACACCTCTGCCAGTTTCTTCAGGACCCTTGGGTGTACACTGTCCGATCCTGGTGCCTTGTCCACCCGCAAGGCTTTAAGGCCCTTCAGAACTCTATCCTCTTGGATGACCCCATCTGTTATCTCTGCCCCCTCTCCACCCTTGCATCCTTTCCCCTTTGGTATTGGGCCATCTCTTTCTTTGGTGAACACTGCGAATACACATTGAGTGCCTATGCCTGATCTTCCCCTTGTTCTGCCCATCCTTTCCTTGATTCTAACAACGTCATCCCTACAATTCCTCTTCTCCTTTATGTATTTAAAGAACCTCTTTTCCCTCTCTGATCTCCTGGGCCAACCTCAGCTCCTTTGCTGCCTTGGCTGCCTGACTGACCTGGTCACCTCTCTAGATGCCTTTGTGAACACCTCTCTATCCTCCTCACTCCCTGATTTTTTCAAACTTAATGAAGACCAGACTTTTTTCCCTCACCTTCCCCGCCACTTCCTTGCTGAGCCAGCTAGGTTTTTTTTGACCTGGACTGCTTACTCTGAGATTTGGCACACTTGTTCATGGCCTCATTTAGCCCCTTTCCAATGATTGCCCACTTCTGTTCAGCATCCATCCCTGGATTAATTTTAGCTAAATACCCCTCTAGGATGCTGCCCATTCTGGCAAAAGCTGCCTTCTTGAAGTCCAACACTCTTGTCCTGGTCTTAGCCTTGCACGTGGTTTGCAAGGAATCTTTGTGATACTCTTAAGCTGAGACTCTTAAACTTGTGCGGAGCCTCCATAAGAGCAATTCAAGCCTGCTGGGGGCCAGTGAATAGCTTAGCATGCCAACAAGACTGCAGTGCCAAGCTCCAAGGCCAGACAGTTAAAACTGATGAAAGCTACTCTTCTGCAGTCATTCACAAATATGAACATTTGGCAAGCTTACAAAGAGAATTCACAAGCTACTTACTTCATCACAAATTAGGACTACCCTTCATTTTATGACTGTGAAGTTCCTACTAGTCTCTTCAGAGCTGATACTTTCTTTTGACCTAAATGTGGGTTATATGTCTCAATGACTTTGTTTTTGTTAATATAACATCACAGGTTGGTTGCGAGCAACTAAAGAAACTGGGTACAAAAAGCAAGCAGGATTGTGCCATGATGAAACAAATTCTCTATGTGATCAAATGATTGAATATTATGTTAACATATCAATTATGCATCTACATGGGACTGGACGTGATGTCTGTTATACAGACAAACTGTCCTCAGGCTGCCTTTGATAAAGCAGAAACTCAGCTCTGAAGAATTGCGGGCACTCCTGTTCCTGTTTCTCTCACAAAGAAAAGAGAACACCCTTATTTTCTGAGGGGGTCTGAAAGGGCAATGAAGGTCCTTGAGTAGGAACTGAATAGAAAACTACAGTAGCTGTCCTTGTTTCAGTGCCAGATTGTTTGGTGTGAATGTGAAATGTTATTCACATTTCCCCTCTTCTTATCTGTCCTTTGTTTCTTTCATTTGTACATGGTGTATTATATGCACAGTGCAGTGCCATTCTCCGTCTGCCTGCTACCCTGTTTCTATTTTATTTGTTGCACACTCTTGTAGTCCTTTGCTTATTTACGCTCTCACCTGTGCATAGTGACATCTAGTGGTGAAGGCAGCACTGTGATCCCACACTGTTATCAACTTAGTTGTAATGGGCCTCATGGTTAACACACTGTCAATGAGATTCACCAGGTATTCACAGGAAAACTGTAGTGTCAGGAAGATATCTTGTCTGTTATTTTTCGGTCAAAGTAATACAGAGAAATGTAACAGTCTTCTAGTTATTTCGCTCTGCTTCGAACACAGATCACAAACAGAACAGACCACTACCTGTTCATTAGCCTATGACCATTGCCCCAGGAAAGGAACCTTTTTATAACCTGTGGCCTAACTATTAAAACATTTCTATCTGCACTGATCTTAAAGAACAACTGACACAAAGGCAGGCAACTCATACTTGGAAATTGCATGCCTGAGGGTCTAAATCAGCTGGATAAAAATATTTTTGTATTTCATCAGATATTAAACTCACTAATATGCCTGTGTTGTGTTGGATATACATATTAATTACCAAATGCCAGGAACAATGGGATACTTGTGTAGCCAACCCTCGGATGTTAGGTACTATTTGGCTGTCACCCTTAGTAGACGTCTGGCCGGGGCTCTTGCAAGATCTCTCATGCGACTGTGGGGAATTGAATAGAAAGGAAACCTTGAACACTTTAAAACAGCAATTCTGAAAATTCATTGTCTACATGAGCATCTCCAGTTGAGCAGTTGGGGTTTATTTTTTACAGACTGGATGCCCTGGCTGCTCCCAGGCATAGGAGTAAATGCAGTTGAGCCACCTCAGATTATCGGCCACTAATGGACCCCACAGAGGGGACATCAGTTAATTCACAACACATTCATTTGCTAGTCCACTCTGTAAGCCCCTTCTCTAATCTGGAGGCTTATCATATGGACTCTTGGGATCCTGCTGCTACCTCAGTGGACAGAACTCATCAGCTTCACCCTCTGGTCCTACTGTGGATGAGACTGCTGCTGTTGGGGATTGGCAGGGCAGCACAGGAGCTGGAGGATTTCAGAGTCCATGGCAGGAGTTGAGCCATGACTCCTGATATCTTTGCGGCTGTAGATGCATTATGCAACCCATGCTTTTGGCCCTAGAACTGTTCTGTAGCACCAAAACCAGTTTGAAGAGAGCACCATTGGGTACATAATGGTTTACTGACCCCTGAGGAGGCAGTGGAATTGGGGACAGCAACCACTGGTCCTGCAGCACCATTCAAAGCATGTGTGCATGTGTGAAAGGGAATTGGGGAAAGCGAGACAGCAGCTCCAGCGCCAGTTCTTCTCTCCACATCCCTGACATCACAATGAGCAGTGCACTGGCAATGCAGAGACCTTCTTGTCCCCAGGTAAGGCAATGGGTCTGGTACACCATACAGTCAGCCATTCAGGGCTAATAATAAAGCAGTCGGATGTTGCAGAAGATCTTGAAACACATGTAAACAGACATTGCAATGGTCATGAACCACTATAGCCCTCTTACCCCCATAAGGACTGCTTGGAAGGGAGTCAAAGGCCCACCAAAAGATGTACTTACAAATTTGGACCAATCAGGAGTTCAGGATTCCTGGATAGCATTGCATGGAAGCCAGCTTGGCTAGAACAACATTCAAAAGCCTGTTTCACCTGAGAACTTTCCGACCACTAATGTGCCAACTTGAGAAACCTACGAAAGGGGCAGAAAACAAGTTATGGACTCAGTTTGCATGTCTGTATGACCAGGGGAAGCTGTGAGCCAGAGATCCACTGGCTGCCAGGAGCTGCAGTTCTGGTAGGCCACAGAAGTAAGTGAACACCTTAGTATTTTACCGGAGGAAGCAGATTTATCCAGAAGAGTGTCAACTGGGTTTCTAGCCAGCTACTATTTTTGTTTGAGTGGTATGAGACTGAGGGGAAATTCCAGAACTGTGAAGAGTCTTCCTGCCAGAGACTCTGCTAAGCCAGCTCCAGGAGAGAGTACAGATGCACTTGGTGCCTTTCAATTGAGTGCAGTTGCATTTTTTCGCTTAGCATACATCTCCTCTAGTCAAAGAGACATACAGTAGAAGGCTGACGGAAGGGATCAGCAGTCCAGGAAAGAAGAATCCCTTCCTGGACACACTAAATGCCAATGATATTTTATTTTTAAAAGACATGGACCCATAGCCCAAAAAAGCTCCACATTAGCTAACTGGTCCACCAGGACTATATTATATATAAAACAGGCCACAAAGTGCACTGTGGAGTAAACCTGACCCCCCCCCCCACCATCCTATACTTCTTTTATTTCTTTGCCAGTGTCTCTTTATTTCTTTTCTCAGTTTCTGTTCCTCTATTTTCATTTTCTCTGTCACATTTGCCTTAAACTGTACCTAAGGGAGTGGGAGAAGTACAGGTGTGTTGTGGTTGTTAGCTCTGGGCAAATTAGGGGTTGAAGATGTGTTAGCCTGTTGCTCTCCTGGTCAGGCACTACTTTCTTTCCAAACTCCGGGTCCTCCAGCCCTTTTATTGTCCTCCCCTGCCCTCAGTGGTTTATAGCAGCTGCAGGGCATTGGGTATTGTCAGCAAGAGACGGAGGTGGGTTGGGGGTCCTGGACTTCGGGGGGGGGGGAGAGGGGTGGCCTTATCAGGGTTGTACAGACCAGGAGACACCCTGGGCCAAAATGGTGTCTGGAATGTGGTTCTCCATATCTAGTTATCATACCCAAGGGCTCCAGTATTTCTGGGCCAATAGTTCAGCCAGCCCCAGAATCCCATCCAATTCGAGTGGTGTTACGCAATGCCTGGTCTATTAGGAACAAGATGGTGGTTATCACTGATCTTGTTGGGACAGTAGACTTCGCTTGCATCACCGATACCTGGCTTGATGACAATGCTGGCCCCATTTTAGAGGCGGCGGTCCTGGCTGGGTTCTCGGTGATACACTGCTTGAAATCAGACTGCAGGGGCAGGGGTGTAGCCGTTTGTTTTAGATCAGAATTGGGCCTTGCTGGTGTGCCAGTTGAAGAAGTCAGATCATTTGAGTTTACCGCAGTAGCAGGTGTGGGCTGCAGGATCGTTTTCATCTACCATCCACCCAGAGGTGAAAAATTGTTCCTGCAGGAAGTGGCAGACTTCATCATCGATATGGCATTTGAGTCACCCAGGTTGATGGTCCTGGGTGACTTTAATGCCTAGGTCGATGATGAACTCTCGCAGTTTGGTCACAACTTCCTCCAACTCATGAATTCATTGGGGTTCACACAGGTATTTGCCTCTGCTACTCATAGCCACGGTCACTCACTTGATCTGATCTTCCTCCTGGGGATAGAGACCTCCAACTTGGTGGTAGAACCAGTCACATGGTCTGATCACCACACAGTAAGGTTCAATCTCCAGGCCCCCCCTTATAGGTCTGCCCCTGTGGAGATGGTCAGATACCGCCCATTGAGGGATGTGACACCGGAAGGCCTACTGGTAGTATTAGACCTACTGGGATTCTTAGGGGTAGACGAGGATCCAGAGAGTCTATTTCAAGCCTATAATAAGGCTGCTACTGAAGCTCTGGATTCTATTGCCCCAGTCAATGTTCGCCTCTCTTTCTCTGCCCTCGGTCTCCTTGGTTTGATGGGACATTGAGGGAGTTGAGACGAGTTGGATGAAGGCTAGAGCGCCACTGGCGGAAATCAATTCTTGAAGCCGAACACCTTAGATTGATAGATCATTATCAAAGCTATCAATCAACAGTTACACATAAGAAGGCAGAGTTCCTGTCCGGTGAGATTGCTGCTGCTCAGAATCGACTGGCTCAGCTCTTTCGAACCGTGGACAGGTTGTGCAACCCAGCCTGTCTACAGGTTTGAGGTGCTTTTTCACAAATTAAGTGTGATGAGTTTGCTTAGTTCTTTGCTGATAAGGTGGCCGATATCAGAGCCGCGATCCATCCAGCGCTCTCTGTCAGGGTTGATGGTGGTCGGTGCGCAGTCACTCTGCCTTGGTTTTCTTGGATATATTTCCACTGGTGGGAGATCATGGACATTGTGCGGATTGTCCAGAATTTGTGGCCAACGTGCTGTAGTTTGGACCCAGGCCCTTCTTGCCTATTACTAGGGTGTTTTGAGTCCATTGACCCAGTCCTTGCAAAGATTGTGTGGTGCTCCTTAGATTCGGGTGAGTTTCCCAGCTCTCTGAAGGAGGCAGTGGTGACACTACTCCTTAAGAAAGCTGCTTTGGACCCTATCTGCTTTGCTAACTATAGACCTATCTCTAACCTTCCCTTTGTTGGGAAGGTGATCGAGAAAGTGGTTGCACTGCTATCTTACCATCCACAACGTCTATGATCCTCTCCAATCTGGTTTCCGGAAAACACATAGTACCAAGACTGCTCTGGTTTGGGTGCTCAATGATCTCATGATGGCGAGAGATCAGAAGTGCCATTCCATCTTGGTGCTTCTTGACCTATCCTCAGTATTTGACACTGTGGACCATGGGGTGCTGTTCGAGCACCTGAGGGTTATCTGTGGCCTGGCTGATCCAGTTCTCAGATGGTTTCAATCTTTTCTCGCCGGCAGATCCCAGAGGGTGGTGTCGTTTCTTTTTTCCTCTGATCCATTCTCTCTGCTGTGCAGGATTCCTCAGGGCTCAGTGCTGTCCCCTATGTTGTTCGCAGTGTACATGCTGCCCCTCGGAGACATCGTAAGATGATATGGGCTGAGGTTTCACTGCTATGCTGATGATACACAGCTCTATCTGTCTTTTGCACCAGAGCAGACCAGTGCAGTCTCGATGTTTAACAGCTGTCTAGCGGAAACACGACTGGATGAAATCCAACTAGTTGAAATGGAATTCTGGGAAGACTAAGGTGTTGGTGGTGGATCCGGGTCATTGGATAGAGAGGTCAGTAGCAGGTTTACCCTCTGGTGTTTGGCTTGAGGGTGTACAGCTGTCTTCCTCTGAACAGATGCATGATCTGGGCATGGTTCTTGATGATGGTCTGACACTGTGTGCGCAGGTGTTGGCAGTCATCGAGTCTTCCTTTTATCATCTTAGGAACATCGTCAGGATTAAGCACCTTGTTCTGTCCGGTAATTTGCCTACGTTGATCCACACCTTTGTGACTTTGCATCTGGACTACTGCAACTCCCTCTACCTGGGGCTTCCGGGCATTGATATCCATCACTTGCAGCTGGTGCAGAACGCTGCGGCATGGTTGTTGACTGGGACTTCTCATTCAAGTCATATTACTCCCGTGCTGTGCGATCTGCACTGGCTGCTTATACAGTGGCGGATCACCTTCAAGGTCGGCCTTCTGACCTATAAAGCCCTGCATGGACTGGGTCTGAACTACCTGCAAGAGCTCCTGACTCCCTACAGCCCTGGATGTCCTCTCCGCTCAACTGACGAGGGGTTGTTAGAGGTTTCAAGGGTGCAGTTGAAAACATCTGGGGCCGGGCTTTTATGTTCGGTGCCCCATTCCTGTGGAATTCTCTACCTTGTCAGATTAAAGAGTGCGGGACCATGGAGAACTTTAAAACAGGTCTGAAAACATATTTGTTTAAACAGGCATTTAGTATTTAATATGGTATTTTGGGATAATTTTAACTGAAGTATTTAAATTATATTGTAAATAATTTTTAAGTTGAGTTATTCTGTCTCATGATGTCTTTAATTATGTATAGCGCTTTGATTTTTAGAATTGCACCAAATAAATAAAGCATTTATTATTTTTTATTTTATCTCTAAAATGCCTTGTAGTTCATTTCTATGCTCGTTCTGTACCCCTTGTACTTTTCCACTACTCTGTCCCTACTCTCACAACTATTGTTTCGCCATTGTAACCAGTTTTCCCTCTACTTCTACAGGCATAACAGGATGCTAATCACTGTTCATCAGATAAGTACTTTTTTATGTTAAACCTTACCTATCTGTCCTATTTTCTCCCTAAAGAACAACAAACAGATCCTTTATGAAACCATTTCTGTTTTACTGGTACAATCGGATGTCACCATGAGACCAACATTCGAGGCTCCCCAGGACCCTGGTAAATGATTCCCTGCTTATTACCTGTGCTAGGTGAATGAATGAATAAATATTTCTTGTTCAGCACAAAGCCATTACAAATAAATAAAAGTAACACATTTACATAAAAACAGTTCATACAGTAATTACATCAGTAAACACATTAATACGTAGGTTTTTACAGCTTCAAAGATAGGAGCTCTAAAAGTATCATACTGTCATAATAAGTAATGAGCTAATGCACTTAGAATAACATAATTATTTGTTTTGGATGACTCATCAGTGCTCATGTTAGTATATTTGAAGGCCTAACAGTCATACAAAGTTGTTAACATAGATAATTATTCAGTCTTATTTCACTAAAAGTCTCTACAGCAACTCTGGGGGTAAAATCACATAGTGACATCACAGCTTGGTAGAGAGTAGGTAATGTGCTAGTGCATTTAAAATTTCATAGTTATTTGTTTTAAATAACTCAACAAGCATTTGGTCAGGAGAGAGATCGAATTCAGAAATTATTGGGCCCAACCAGAATCTATGTCTTTTTTCATATAACGTTTTTTTTTTTCAATTGTTTAACCAGGTGAGACACACTAAGCTGAAAGTTGTTTACAGGTGCAACCTGTGAGCACAGGGAAGTTAAGTGACTTGCTCAGGGTCACACAGTATGCAAGTGGGGGCTGTGGGATTCAAACCCAGGTCTCTAGATTTGCAGCTCTGAGCCTTAAATCACTGCGCTATACTGCCTCCCAATGGACATAGTAAAACCACATGTTTTAGATCATCATGTACCTTCATATTACACTTACAGTGTTCAATTTCAAAGCTTTTTTGGATACACTATGTATAGTTCGCTTCATACAGTTCTAGTCTGAATCTTCTAATAACTCTTCTTTCTTTTGGCTCAGTAACAATTTTGAGATACATTTCCAGTTTATGCTCTGTTTTCAATACTTTATACCATTTGTATAATTTCCTAGTTTGTATGGTCTCTAGATCCTTAGTGATGGCTATGTCCCTTATTCTGTCTTTTAATTGTATAACTATTTCATTGAGTGGTCTGTAATACATTTGGTGTAAGAGATGATCCAGATCCATGGGATACAAGATGTCTGTTATTATTTCCATCATGGGAGAAATAAATCCCTGAGCATTGTAATTTATTTTCTTTTCAAGGCACAATCTTGGTAGCCTGTACTCTGGAAGGAGATAACATTTTAATAGAAATATTAATTTCCTCTCAAATACTATAGCAGATAGTGGCAGTTGACCTAATTCCATTCTCAGGATTTCTGAAGGGACTGACTGAGGGACCCAAAGAATATAACACAGTAACTTGTTCAGTTGGATTTGTAAATCTTTAGGTTGGTTTGGGGCCCAAATTTCAGATGTATACATTAAACTTGCTCTAATTTTAGCATTTATGACTCTAAGAGAGGCATGTATAGAGCCATCCCCTATTCGCGCAGATAATCTCTTAAAAGCTTTAAAAGTCATGTTAGCTGTGAGTTTCATTAACTCTGTGTGTTTGAGCCATGTTAGATTATGAGAAAATCATACTGCTAGGTAATCATAAGTCTTAAGCTTTTGAATTCTTATTTCCCCTATATATAAGGTCATTCTCTTTTGTCTTTTATCCCTAAAAATCACCATGTTTGTCTTTGAATAGTTTATAAACAAGTTATGATTTTTACATCAACTGTATAAATGATTTCCCTTTCTTTGTAGGCCTAACAAAGAGGTAGATATTAGTACTAAATTGTCAGTGTATGCCAAGATTGGTATTGTTTTGTTTAATACTTTTGGAGAATGAAAATGTTCTGCATTCATTTCTTGTATGATGGAATTTATGTACAGATTAAACAATGTAGGGGCAAGCAAACACCCTTGACGTACTCCAAGGTTATTATTTATTGGGGTTGGTAGAGCACCACATTGATTAAATTTAACCTTTAACCAAGTGTCTTTATGCAGTCTAATAATTATGTCTAGTAATACTGGATCAAGTATACGAGATTGTAACTTTTGCCATAGGTATAAATGACTGATAGTGTCAAAAGTCAAAAGCCAATTTTAGATCGACAAAACAACAATACAATTTTCCCTTCTTAACTGTTATGTATTTCCAAATTAAATAAGTAAGAGTATAATTATGTTGTACTGTTGAGTGATTGCGTCTAAATCCATTTTGGAATTCACTGAGGATTTTGTTTTCTTCTATCCAGGATTGTAGTCTATGCAATAAGATTTTACAAAAGATCTTTTGTGAGTTGTCCAGAAGACTTATTGGTCTGTACATTAGGGGGTCTACTGGATTTTCCTTCTTCTTAAAAATGGGACAGATAATACTGCCTTTCCAGCTGTGTGGTATCACTGCCCCTTGTATAATTCCATTGAAAACAATATGAAATATTGGAGTCCACTGTTCTGAATAATATTTGTAAACCTCTGATATTATAAGGTCAGGTCCTGAGGCTTTATTGTTTTTTGTCCATGTTAGAGTATCAAGTATTTCTTCTATTGTGAAAAAAAGTGATTTGGGAGTGAATAATAAATCCTCTATTAACACATCTGTTGTTGTCTCTGCTTGTGAGAAATACAGAAAATAAAACTGCTGTTCCCAAACTGAATGTGCGATAGCTGCATCTACAGAATTTGAATACTGTGTATATCCTTGACTCACTAGGGTCCAGAACTGTTTATTATCTTTGTTTTGTATTGTTTGTCTAAGCTTATCCCTTTGTCTTTTTTGAAATTTCTTTCTTTCCTCTATTAATAATGTTTTTTTTATTTTTCCTGGCTTTATTGAGTATTTTGTGGTTATTTATTGTGATGTTACTTTTAAGTTTCCATAGTAAGGCATTAAGTTGTTTTTTTGCCTTAGTACATGTACTATTAAACCATGTAGATATTTTCTTGTTATTATCTGTATTCTGATACAAAAATGGTCTAATATAATCAACTATATGCTGCTATTTAGCAATTGTTTCTTCCATGGATATTGTTTCCTTCAAAATTTTCTCCCTGAGTTTTGTAATTATGGAACCATATAAGACAGTTGTTAAATTATTATGTACATTATTCTGCTATCTGATTCTACGAAGATTCAGGAATTCTAAGTTTTGTTGGTTCGTAATATTAGTATTGGAGTAGTCTTGTATATTGGTTGCTACCTTAATTTCTAGTGGATGATGTGCAGATTCTGGGCACTCTTTTACTACTACAGATAACAAAAACATATTTGCTTCAGTATTGTCCCATATTTAGTCTATTAATGATGCACTCATGGGTCCATTAAATGTTTGTGCTACCTCATAGTCTCCCTTAATTCTTCCATTTATTATATAACAACCAGCTTGAGTCATGGATTGTAAAAGAAACTGTACTTGTTTATTAGTTTTCTGGTCTTGAATTCTCCTTTCAAACATTATATTTGGGCTGATATGAGTGAAACAATCAGAAAGTTCTTGTTGTGAACTTTTCCTAAGGTCATCCTGTTGGACTCTAGCATTGAAGACTCTGTTTATTTTTTCATAGATGTCACTATCTTCCATAGGTGTCCTCCCTGACAAAACCTCTCTTATAGTGTCCAGATTAGCTCTATTAAAGAATACATCTGCACTGAAATTTGCCAGTTCCTCTTTTAATACCCATAAGTTTTCCAGAATAATAACATTGGCAAAACATGGTTTCCTAATTGTCTCCAACATTTGTTGGGATAGTGAAAACAAGCAATAAAGTTTGTGTTCTCATTTTTGTCCAACTCTGAACATTTTAACTTAGCTTGTTCATTAGTGCTCTTTCTATTTTGCATATACGCATTGGAAGCTATAGATGCTGGTGAGAGCAATAGAGATGGAGAGTCGCTATCTCTATGTGTGTTCCTATCACAGTCTTTTTTTTTTTTTTTGTTCATCAGTTAGATTCCTTAATCTTACAATGGTATAATCTAGCTCTTGTATGATTGAGGTTAGGTCTTCTGGATTAATATACGGCTTAACTCCCTTTTGTATAGCTTTCTTGTTTGGTGTCACTTATGCAAATACACACAGAGAGGCTGCTGTCTCTTCACCTTCTCCATTAGCCTGATTGGAGTGCAGAGTGATTATTTTTATCTTTATATGAAATCAAATCATCTTCAAAAAAGCTCATGCTCTATGTGTCTAGTGACAGAGCCTCCATGCACAGAGTAGGCCTGGGGGCAGTGTCTATTTCTGGAGATCTAATAACCTATTACATACATCCTGTATTGTCACTATCAATTTGTACTGGCATAGACTGCTGTACAAACCTTGTTATTTTAAATTGTGTAGTTGTTTTTTCTGTGTTTATATCACTTATGTTTTCTTTCTCAACCCTTTCTACAATATTGTCTTCTAATGTACTGGTCTGTATTTTTGCAAGCCCTTGTATCTCTTTTTGTTTCTTTGTCCTGTTCTTTCTTTTAACTTTTGTGTCTCCTGTGGGATCTGCTGTTTCTTTAACATTAAGTTCACAATTTGTTGTGTTAACCATCTTATAAAAACCATCTACATCAAATAACATTAGCAAACTTTGTTCTACAGATTACTGACTATGATACGACACTAGAAAAACAGGTCAATAACATCTCTAACAGAAAGAGAAAATGAGAACTAGTGATCAGCTTCTTTATGATGATGTTCTTAAAATGTTAGAAATGATGTTCTACAAATGGATTTAAAAAGCATTAATATCATATGAAGGTATGAAACAATATCACCCAGAAAAGTTTCAAAGTTCATCAGTCCCCACAGTCCCCAGGTCTTCTAAGTTTTCTCTTCTGAATTTTCTTCTTCACTCTGGTGATTGCAACAGACAAAAAGTTCTTTCTGAGGCAGGAGGTTGAGAGACATGGATGTCACAACCATGGATTTTAGTATGCATCCTGAAATCAGAATAGCAGCACTGAAATAGGAGTTAGAACAATAACACGGCAAGTCAATTATTGTATTTTTCATTTTATGTTGCAAGCGATTTTTGGATATGTGAAAGTCCTATTTGCAAGTGCCGATAATCAGATCTTTCGGTGACCCTCCCAAAATCACTTGCATCATGGGATGCTGGTGTGTGTGTGTGTGTGTGTTGGGGGGTTGGGTAAGGGGGCACTATGATTATTAAACTGGGCAATGTGACCATATTAGATTTCATGGAGGATATTTAGATGGTGTCCAAAAGGCACAATAGCAGCACTGCATCTTGTTTTGGGAGACAACAATGCTAGAAATTGAGTTTCCTGTTTCAGATAGGATACTGATATATCAGAATTTGAATAGGAGTGCTGGCACCTGCGTCCTGCCTGCACAGCCCTCCGCACATATGGCATATACCTTCTCCCGTATGGACATGAATGTAGAAAGTCCAGTCTTTTACAGTGCAAGGTTTCCTTTGTTTGTTTATTACTATTTTCCCTGTTTTTCATTGTGGCCCTTTTTTCCTACATCTTGCTGGTTATTCACTGCTAACACGCACTCAGAGTCTTCTGCCAACTCACCTGCTACAGATGGTGCATTTTTCTGCCAGAAATGCAAGTGAGCTTTATTGCCTGAATTAGAATGTAGGGGTGCAGTAATAAGTTACAAGCAATAGTGCAAAACAAAGAAATGGCCGTGACCATGGGACTATGACTAGTGACAGTGTTGGTTGCCACTTCCATCAGAAGGTCACCTAATTGCCAGCTGTATGTATTCCTATAGTAAGTGGCTGGGGTGGTCGTGTGAAAAATGTTTAACAATGGTGGCGCATAAGAGCTGACAGGATGTGAACTGCTGAAGTAGATTTCACTGGCAACGTATTTTGTGTAGTGCTCGCCTGGTGAAATCTTCAGCCACCATCACTCTAGTGTGCAGAGCAGTCTTGCAATGAATGTGTTACATTGAAGCCTACATTTGAGCACTGAACAAAATAAAGTGAAATCCAAACGAACCTGCTAGTGAAGTGACAGCATCCATGGACAAGGGAATGGCTGGAGCTGCTAAGATGATGACAAAACCAGTCACATCAGGATGACTAGCTATGTGAATTGTAGGTACTTAACTGATTGGGATGCTAGTCGTAGCAATTGTGTGTGTGTGGGGGGGTGATGGTTACAATTATGAAACTGGGCAATGCTACCACAATTGATTGTCTGGTTAATAATTCGATAGTGTCAACAAGGCACAATAGCAACACCGCATGTTTTTTTCAGTGATAACAATGCTGAAAATGTGGAGTTACCATTTTCATATTGGACATGGATACATCAATTGATGAAGGCAAGTGTTGGCACTTGCGTCCCATCCATAAATATAGCCCTCCATACATATGTCATAAACATTCATCCCTAGGGATGACATGTGTTCCCGCAGTCAAATACTTAGTTTTTGGATTGTTTAAGCTAAAACATCTTTTGTTTGATTTGCAGTGTGGTCCTTCTATTTTACCTAGCGCCTCCCATGTTCTGACCCACTAACCCATGCTCCGAGGGTCCGCCTGACTCACCTGCTACAGATACTGATGCTCTTTACTGCCAGAAATGCCAGTGAGCTTTGTTGCCAGAATTAGAATATGGGGGCGCAGTAATAAGTTACAAGCAGGAATGCAAAACAGAAACAGCATGGATCATGGGACTGCGACTAGTGACAGTGTTAGTTGCAGCCTCCATCAGACAGTATCAGAAGTGCTATGTATGCATAGTATATAATTGCACACTAGGTCTGCTCACAGTACAAGTCAATAATGTGAACACAGACTAATGCAGGGCATATTGTGTTTCTGAGTGGGGATAAAGCACAAATGCAACCAGGATTTCATGGTGATGGCGAGCCACACAAACTATGCCATGCTTGTCTAGCCATTTGCTCTTCGGGTATGTGGTGTGCTGACAAGCTTCCCCTGTGATGGTTAGTAGGACAATATCCCCAAACATATCATTCAGCCAGCCCACACAGGGGAAAATACTGTTCTAGGGACATGGATGTGTTGTTCATCTACACTGTCTGGCAGGTTCCTTGCCACTTTAAATCTTGCCGTAAGGTCTTCAAGCTGGCTCCTCCCACCCACCCGGGTGGTAAAACTCTCGGCTCTACCCCATGATGCCAGATCGTCCTTACTACTTGGAAGCTCAGGTTCTCTCCTTAACGCTCTGCGTATAGACTGGATCCTAATTCTTCGGTTCGCCCCAAAATAGTTTTAAAATTCTCAAGACTTCGGTCAAATTCTTCCCTCGTGGCTGCGATGGACAAATCGACTCTCGGTTTTTGACGGTGCCCATATGGGCAGAAGATGTCCAAGATGGACCCGCACTCCACGTGCATCTACTGCCTTGGCCTTGATCATGACCCGCAGGCCTGCGAGTTGTGTAGATCTTTCTCAGCCAACGTCCTTGAAGACCGCGCTTCCCGGTTACAACTTGGGCACCCCGTGAAGCGCTACCCACCGGTGAAGTGTAAGGAGGCCCATTGGGTGGTGTCCGTGGCAGCTGGCCCAGCTGAGCAACTCAAGCAGGTGATTGCCCTCGAGGAGGAGGCGGCCCAGGCTGCATCCTCATCCTCCACGGTCACAGCATTTATCCCGCTCTCTCTGGGATCCTCCTACACAGCTTCTTTTAAGGAGCTTTGCCAATCCCTTTCCATGAAGGGAGAGGAGCCATCGGGACACTCTTCTCGGTCAAGAAAGAAGGACTCGAAGGGTAAGTTCCACCTTTGACATTTGTGGGAGTGGGAGAGGTCCCCTTCCTCGGATAGTCGACACTTGACTTCGGTCGAGGTTGCGGCTAAGGCTGCTGGCTTCACGGTGTCCCCGTCACGTCAGCCAGCTGAGACGTCCATCGTTCTAATGAGGTCCTCAATGTGGTTGAGGCGTCCCGTAAGGAGTCGACCAGAAAATGCTACGCCTTTAAATGGAAGAGATTCTCCATTTGGTGTCAGGACAAGGGCCTGGACCCTTCCTCCTGTTCCTTGGCTGGGATTCTGGACTACCTGTGGTCCCTTTCTCAGCAAGGGTTTCGGTCGACGACCCTTAAGGTGCACCTGGCAGCCATCTCTGCTTACCAGGCACAGGCCGGGAAGCAGTTGGTGGCACAGGAGAAGGTGGTCAGGTGCTTTTTCAAAGGCTTTGATCATATATCCCATCCAGTCCGAGAACCTCCACTGCTGTGGGATCTACTGCTGATAATGGCTAAGCTCATGGGCAAGCCATTCAAACCGATGCACAGGTGTGACATCTCTCACCTGTCGGGGAAGACCGCCTTCTTGGTGGCTATCACGTCAGCCAGAAGGATGGGAGAGCTCCAGGTGTTTTCCATCGAGTCTCCTTATCTGGTCTTCCACAGGGACAAGGTTGTCCTGTGCCCCCACCTGAAATTCCTTCCGATGGTGGTGTCAGAGTTTTCACCTTAACCAGGTGTTGACTCTACCAGTGTTCTACCCCAAGCCCACCTCGGAGGCCAAATATAGGCTCCATACTTTGGACCCTAGAAGAGCGCTCGCTTATTACAAGGAGCGGATGGCTGAAGTTCAGGGAGAGGTTCGCCAGCTATTTGTCACCTACGCTGAAGCCGCACCTGGCAGACTTGCAGCCAAGTGGACGATAGGCAGGTGGGTCACCTCCTGCATAGATCTCTGCTATAGGTTGGCGGGCATGGAGCCTGTCAGAGGGATAAGAGCTCATTCTACCCACCATACCGCTGCATCGGTGGCTGCTTCCAGGGACGTCCTTATCCAGGAAATCTGCAGGGCTGCTACCTGGAAGTCAGCACACACCTTCATTACCCATTACCACATCGACCTTGAGTCATGCTGGGATGCTGGTTTTGGGGCCTCGGTTCTCTAGTCTTTAATCCCTAAGTAGGGGGTGTACACCTTGCCTCCCTCCTCCCGGAGGACTGCTAGGAGTCTGCCAGACAGTGTGGATGAACAACATATCCATGTCCCTAGAAATACAGGTTACTCACCTGTAACAGGAGTTCTAGGAATGGTATATGTTGTTCATCCACATGACCCACCCGGCCTTGACGCACAACCTGGCTTCCAGCAGGCTAGATCTGGCATCATGGGGCAGAGTCAAGAGTTTTACCACTCGGGTAGGTGGGAGGAGCCCGCTTGAAGACCTTCCGGCAAGATTTAAAGCAGCAAGGAAGCTGCCAGACAGTGTGGATGAACAAAATATACCATTCCTAGAACTCCTGTGACAGGTGAGTAACTTGTATTTACCAAATACACCTATGGCTGAGAGGACGGAGCCTGCTTTTTTTCTTATTCACTGCATCTGCCAGCTATATATGCTGCAGGAATGGACAACTTAGAGCTAGCCTGCCTACAGGTGATGTAAATTGAAGTTTGCATAAATGCTGTGTTCAACAGAATCACAGCTCCATGTGTGTGTGTGTGTGTGTGTGTGTGTTTTGAATGTTGAGGGGGTGCGCTTGGAGACATGCTTGTCTTGCAACATGTGTCCCAATTATATGTGATTTTAAATTCCATGTTAAAAAAATACCATACAAAACAGTGTTGGACACTGTGATAATAAATTATGATATGTGATTTGCACATCCATTGGCACCACTAACAGCTGGATTGAACACTGGTAGCATTGTTGCTCCAAGAGGGAATTTAAACACAAACATATTTTGATATCATATAATGCATGAATATGATGATGGTGAAAATATAAGTGAAACTGCAAAAGTTGTGTGATGACACAAACCATATAGTCAAAAAAAGCCCTGCCTTTGGCAATAGTTGTGATGATACTGTTTAATGATTGCCCAGTGTCGGTCCGAGATACTTCTGCACAGTATTGATTCACAGCATAAGTGGCTAATCTATATGGTGTCTCTAGTTTTGGCTATATGGTGTACGCAGGCCAACTAGTAAAATGTCTGCAGTGTTATTTAGTTACTATATATAATGAATATCTTTAACCATGATCATATTCACCTGTTGCAAGTGGAGATAATGGATCATAGTAAGGCAAGCAAGCTCTAATTTTGTGGTCCACTACCGACGCTTATACAGACAAGAACAGCAAAGCACTTGAACTAATAGGCATTTCAATTCAAGACACAAAATAAAGAGGGATGGAGCAAGTGACACCACAAAAACCTGCAGTAATATAAAAATATGCGCTCACTCATTGATGGCAGAAAATCATCAATGTATGTATAACACATGGAGACAGTTCCACCAGCACACTGTTGACAGCACATTCTGTGCTGTGTAAGAGGGATTTTACAATTGGTGTATGGAGCACCAGAAAAAAATGGAACAGAACTGACAAAAAGAAAATATTATATGTATACAAGGCCACTACTGCTCACACATACATTGTCTGTAGTGTGCCCCTAGAAAGTCTTACTTGCAATTATGACACAGAGAGAGTGTTCTTCTACTTGTAACTTGTATTCTGTTTTTTTCCCAGTGCACCACACATCCTTTTTAAATTTTAAAATAGGTCTTACACAGAAAAGACTGCAGCAGTCAATAGTGCCATGTCGGGACTGTCTCTCTGTGTTATTACCCCATTGGGGGTTTGTACGAAATATCGATGCTTAGAAGGGAAAATAAGGGGCCAGATCAGCAGGATAAGGATAGTGGATGAACAGGCACAGGATGGGCTGGAATAGACAGAGGTACTAAAGGAGTACTTTGCATACATTTTTACCAGGGTGGATGGAGGAGACAAAATTTTAGTCACGGAGGGTGAGAGGAACCTGGAGGTAATGGTTGATGTCAACATGAACAACTACAATACCTGTTGGAGAGGAGCAGCTGCAAGGGCAGAGATCTAGGATGCATCATTAATGGGATTACCTCCTGCAAGGCGGAAGTGATGCCACATCTGTACAACTGCTTGGTTAGGCCACACCACAAGTATAGTGCACAGTTTTTGAGACCACATTTAAAGAGGGACATTACACTCCTAATGAGAGAATGCAAAGGAGGGCAAACAAAATGATGTGTGGCCTGGATGAAAGGACTCATGAGGAGATGCCCATGGAGCTCCACATGTACACTGTGGAGGAAAGGAGGGACAGGGGCGGTACATAATAGAGCTCCTACATTTCATAAAAGTGACCAACAAGGTGTGCCCAGTCAGAGTGCTCTAAAAGAAGGTGAAGGAGGCAACGAGAGGGAATGGGTGTAAGCTGGAAGTGAGCAGGCTCAGAGGATGGAGGAGGAGGTGTCATTTCACTGAGACAGTGGTGGAGCCACATAGGGTGCTGCCCAGGAAGCTGTCAAAGGAGTCTGTGGACTGTTGTAAGAGTGGATGGGCCTTGTACACAGGGATGGTAAATCTAACCTGGTCCAAAGCTGGTGTCACATATGGGACTGTGGACAGTATAACCCCCCAAAAATCTTAAACAACAAACATCGCCTGAGTGCAGCTGATGAAAACCTAGTAGAGTCACAAAGATCTGTCTGTGCATTTAGCTATTTAGCTGTCAGAGTAGTATGTTAGTACAATTGTCACATTGACTGTCAGCCAGTTTGGTGTCTGAGCTGTGCACCCACCTGTCAATCAATTTTTTTTTTGATTAGGGATGGGGGGGTTATGGTCATGCCACTCTATCGTCAAGGTTAGCTGTCCTGCAATGGAACAGATGGTGTGTAGTGGGGGCGGAGGGGATTTTGGGATCAGGAAGTCTTGGTCCAGATGCAGGACACCCTCATGACTCAGTTTTTCCACTTGAGTGCAATTGATCTGTTGGGGGGGGGGTTGTATAACCTCCTGTCCTGGATTGCAATATTGAAATTTACAGAGGCTTCTACCATATCTATATTATCAGCATTCTTGTAGTCAGGCAATGCTATGCATCCCTTGCATGACGTCCAATGTTTACATATCCAGGTGATGCACAATTAGAAATATGTATTTATTGTAAATGCTGTTCGGGCAAAGGCTTGCTGAGCTGTAGTCATAAACAGAGTGTTTGGAAACAAAGGAAATACATTTAATGACAGCAGTCAGTGCAATTCCAACTGTCAATGGCACTCATCAGTGGACAGTTAACACCAAATTCTATGTGTTTTTCTGCTGTGGTTTTATTTTGTCTCAGTGAAATGAGCACTCCAGGGCAATAATGAGGTGCAAATTATCCAGTGATCAGACTAACCACATTGGTAATGCTCATGAATAGATTGACTTTACAGGTGTCCCATCAATGCATGGCCTCTTACTGTGAAATACAGTCCCAGGAGCCTTCACTGGTCCACCAGCATGGTTTAGGTGACCTTGCACCTTTGCACTTCACCTTAACGTGGGTCCAGACTGACTCATGAAGTACCCGTTTTATGACCTCCCATCTCTTACCCATGTCTGGCTTTGTTGTAATCCCTTTCATGTGATCCTTTAGAATATTTCCAATTACCACAAAGTCTGCTCCCTGGATATACACTGCCAGTGTCCTCAATCTCGCCACCCCTCACCCCATGTTACTGTGAAAACAGACATTGCCGAGGTCTCTCACAGTCAGAGGATCCTCTACAACCAAGTCCCTTACCAGATCCCCATCCGCCAAGACAACGTCCAGAACATAGCCCGCCTGCAACACCCAATGGCAACGTTAAGGTCCCAGTCACAGTAGTTGTTGGCCCACATTTTCGTGAGCATTGCCACCCTTCCCCCCAACAAACAGCATGGCCTGGAACTCTGTTAACTTGTAACCCAAGCTATGTTCACCTAGGTCCCTATCCTTGGGACAGGCCCCTCTGCTGAGGGTGGGTACTTCCCACACCTCCTTGTGTTCTAGATTCTGTCTAGGCCTGCTCCCCCCCACTCCTCAGTAATTACAGATCCAAAGTGCCATGTAGCGGCTCACAGATATTCATGGAGTAATGCACAACTGTTCTGTGGCTAACAAATCACAATATTGATACAGTACTTCTAATGTTTCCATGTCGCCTTGTTTGCATGACCATCCTGCTACATTAAACTAACATTGTCAGACCCCTAGCATTGCATGTCAACCGTTGCATGATGAAACTGAAGAATTCCTTGTCCTCTTTCTTAAATGATTGTAATCAACATAACATTCTGGATTTGCTGTGGCTAAATTAAATAAAATGCTGTGGTGTACATCCAGGGTGATGGCCTCAAGGAGTCGTGAGGTGCTCCACACACTGTGCAATTGCCTGGGTACAGAACACCTTGAATAGTGCGTGCAGGTTTGGTATCCCTATGTAAAAAAGGAAGCTATTGATTTACTGTAGAGGGTGCAGAGTAAAGAGAACAGAATAGTAGTGTGGCTATTGCAGATTCTAGGAGGAGAGATGGGGGAGCTCACCCACTACTTCTTGGAGGAGAAAAGGTACAGGTGAGATATGGTATAGGACGTCACATATCTCAAGTGAATGAGTATGGGAAGCCTTCAGGGGGTGTCTCTGCTGAGTGAGTTGGTGGCCACCAAGGGACACTAAATGAAGCTTGCAGTGGTGCAAACGAGGAGGGGGAAAAGCAGGAGGCAGTACTTCAGTGCCATCAAGCACTCCAGATGAGCCATACGGCCTAATCTGATTGCTTGACAGTATGTATGTTAGTATCTTACTGTGTCTGTGCCTTTGCTCTCCGTAATGCATTGCCAGTTTCAGTTAGACATTCTCAGTACCCCATCCTTGTTCCATCCCTTTGGGTGTTCTTAAATTTCCTGAGCCCTCACCTTGTTACCACACCCTGTGCTGAAACATGTCTTGAGAACAACAGTTGCTCACTACTTCTATTTCCCGTGGATAGCACTCTGAGGTATCACTTTTCTGAATCCATGAAGGCTTCATTTAGACACTATCACTGCTATTACACTCCCCATACTGACACCGGCCTCTCAAGGTCTCTGGTGAAACCAAGACACAGGTCAGAAAAGTTAGCATTGTTGAAATCTAACAGCTTTGACCTAATGAGAGTGTAGTCTCTGTCCCAATGCTGAACCACACAATGTTGCAAGTGCTGGATACCAGGTTCCCTAATCCCTGGTCAACTGTGATTCTGTCATTGTTTGTCATTACCAGACATGACTTATGATGCCAAATACTCATGCACATAGAGACCATCATGAAATTATCCGCATCATGTATTTCCCTACCGGCACAGTTGTATGCATCAGTGAATGCAACAATCAACATGTTGCTGTGCAAACATTACATGCAACAGAACATTAGGCAGAGTTAAAGAAAAAGAAACATGTAAAGCACAATATTAAAAGTTTAATAGAAAAGTGTGTGAAATACATGTTCATAAAGTGGTGAATCAAGGGGTACAAATTAAGAAAAATCAGTTAAAGTAATGGGTGACAAAAAAAAAAAGTCATTTGTCAAACTAGCTGATCAGGATGGAAACCAGTGTACTGTCCAGAAGGGTCTGGGTAGACGGCACGGATTCGCCACATGCAGCAGCTGGGGACAGGCACACGCACACATTGCACAAGACGTCCAAGGCACCACAAGATGTACTGATGGTGCGCTGAATGCCTGCGTGATTGATTAGTATCTGCGTCTGGAGGCAATGAGAAAATGTCTTGACAATAACTTGCAGCCAAAATCAGCACAGCTGGGTCAAAACAAGGTGATCCATTTCCTACAAGAAAGGGGAAAAGACAATTATTATCCATCATGGAGTACGTGACTGCTCATTAAAAAATTACATAATGAATGAGTTGTGAACATTTTAAATAGGAGCACAAACAATGTTGATGGCATCCATAAAAGCAGCCCTAGCTATGCAATCATGAAGTGATCCATAAGTGGGACACGAAGGTAGTCATCACAATGCACACTTTAAAAGATTGTCAAATAATGAGGAAAGCAGAAATTTTCTTTTTACATTAATTGTATCCGCGTAAACTGTACCACCAGACTATCTCTAGTGGAGCTCTCAACCAACATGATCACTCACACCTAATATCTCCAGCTCTTATACATGGATAAGGTGAACTGTCCACTCATTCCTGGACAGCAGACCCCCTGGATGTAAGCCCACCAGGGCAGGGTCGACAGCTCCTTACCAGTGTCCTGTCTGCAAATCTAGTGTGCAAACAGAAAGCCACTGGGAGAGGATCATGGGCAGTCTTGAAGATCCAGCACTAGGGGAGGTGTCTTACTGGTCCCACCATTAACAACAGTTTTTACCTTGTTTTCAATTATGGACTAAGTACAAATGCGTGGAGAAGCTCTGCACTCCATGGGAATGCTTCCAGCGGCATGCATAAGGCTTCTATTGGTGCTAGCCACATAGTCACATGTTGCTTGGAGATGCGGCACCCAGCAAATGCCATGTGCCTCCAAAGCATCAGCAAGCTACTCAACCTTTACCCTGGGAAAGGTGAGCAGTCCTGCAGACACTGTATCTTTTCCTGCCCCTGCCTATCCATGAGAGCCAGGGCTTGTTCCAAAACACTGGTCACCAGCGTGGTGCATGATGTGGCATCCAGAATTGCAACCATCAGCGATGTTGGGCTGGCACAGAGAAAGCAGAATTACCCACACTCAGTTTTAAGAACCTATGACAGACAAACCATAGTAATCAACCACTTGTTGAAGTCCACGGTCACGCTTTCTCAGTCTGTACATGCCCTTGTCCATGGCATAATGTCTCAGAATGCCACTTTGCTTCCGTCCTCTTGGCATTGCTTCCACACTGCTCTGAATATGTGCTGAACCTCCTGTATATACTTTACTTCCAGAGCAAGTGTTCCACGGTGAACGATGATGGGTGGTTCCCCACCACCTTCTGTACACAATGATCAATTTGCTGCTGTACCCTATCTGCTGTCATGTCAGGCTTGCACTCTGCCCAGATGCTGCTTGTCCTGTCCCCCGTTCACCACTACCATATGATCCCCTTTACTATAGAGTCCTCCAGAATTATGACTGACTCCTTTATGGGTTCTGTCCCTCTCTCTCTCTTTCTTTCTGTGTGCTCTTTTCACTGCCTCAAAAAGGCTCCCTTTCCCCTAGCCCCCAGCTATTCACCCTGTCTGCCTCCTCCAGTCTGTGTCCTGACTTCTCCTCCTTGCCAATGATGGCTGGTGCATCAGCTTCACTTACTAAACCAACACGGATTGCCGGCGCAGTGCAAGGTGTGGCGTACAGCGCCTCAACCAACAGTGCCACCGGGATGGTGGAGCATAGATATATCGACCACTGTGGATAATTTCCCAGTGCTCATTCCCAGCAGAATTGTGTTTCACAGTACAAACAAATAGGCCACTAAGGAACACAGATATGTCTGACAGTGTGACTGGCAATCTGATGCCAAAGACACTGTTATGTGATCAATTCATGGTGTTTTGCAGTGCTGTCAAACTCCTACATTTAGTTTGATGACCCAATTGTCTGTGTGATGGTGCTGTACTCAAACACAAACTGAAAGACATTACCAAGGGTAAGCAGGTGAGAATAGCACCTGATTGAGACTCAGTGGAAGTCATAATGAGTGCAGTCAACTACCATCAAGAGATGCATCTATACACAATGGGACTGTTGAACTACCAAATGACCCCCCCCCACACACACACACCCAAAGCAGAAGAACAGAAAATAAGTATAATTATGTTGTAGCAATGTGAATACCATGGAGAGAAAAACAAATATCAGTGTCTGTTTTTTTTTTTTTAATTTTGGGTGGACAGTAAAATCACTCGGAGTGGACGCACACCAAAAAGTGTGACACAAGGTACATAACATAAGAGGAAAACTGGAACCAGCACACACGGAATGAAGACACAAACAAATATAGAAAAATGGATATTCGTGACAGACAAAGACTGCTATGCCATTCCCGTCTGCCAGCGTGCCCTATAGAGGTAAGCATCTGCTCACCCTAAGTCATCCATGGCTCATCATCAGTCACGTAAGCCCAGTCAGAGTCATGGATTACAGGTATACATCCCTGTTTCAAAGAAGTAGCTAATCCTGGTTTCCTCCCTCACTGTTCTTCACCTCCCAGCTTCACTGAGAGTCCTCTGGTGGCCACCGGCTCTCCTGGTGACTGTTCTGGTGTCCTGGGCAGTCAAGGAGTCACCCAAGAGCAGCACTCTTACTGCCTCATTATCCCTGTTACCACTCACTATCTGTGTGTCCCCCATCCCCCTACATTAGCCTGCTTGTCTCCTCCACCCTGCCCAAACCATGTCCATCCCCCAGGCTCAAACCCATATCTCCATTTGTCCTGATCCTCGGTTCCATTACATCCTGTTGGATCACTGTGTACAATGTCAGTTTGTTCCCCCGGAGCAAGGCCCCACCCCCTGTCCCGTCTATAGAGCTTCCCCCTCACTGAGCCGCCACCCTGAGTCTCCTTTCTTTTGCCAGTGATGCTTCTGGGCAACCCAGTAACTCCAACTGGAGCATTGACCCTCCCACCTCCAGTTCATTTCCCCTCCATTTTGACCAATGCCACCCATTGTCTCACTCCAGGTGCACCCCCCCCAAAAAAATTTTTCTTTCTTGTTTAGGGGAAATTTCAAAGCTCCCAAAAGAAGTTCCCCCATGTCTCCCAGATTGTGTGCCCCGGAACCCTCCTCCGAGGGAGTGTCTCCTTTCCTCCTTGTTCCTGCTCATTCCTCCAATGGTTCCTGTCAGTTGCTTCCTTCCCCTGTCAGTGTGACAAGAGGTGTATAACTGTTTTTCTGCTGGACAACCAGGCTTGTCCTTCCCATGTTTGTTGCACCTACATCTGAATGTAGGCCCACAATATGCAGCTTCTTCCTTCTTTTTCCTGAACCTACTGTCTTACACCCCTCCTGAGCCGTATTTGTCTCAATGCCTCCCGATCTCCTTGATGTGTCCCTCTGCTGTGTTACTTCGCCCTGTCTGGTTTGTACCTGCACAGCTGTAATAGTTCCCTGTCTTAACATTAATGATGTCTTATCATCATTTGCATCCTCCCATCCACCGCTTACCTCTTATACCGATGGGTGTAGCAGGTTTACACAAGTGGAGAGACTTAACATGCCAACCAATGACCACCCCCTCCCCACCACCCATCACGGCTCCCCCTGGACACCTCTGGTCACTTTCCTTGTGCTGTGGAAATGTTCACCTGCCATAGTTGCTCACCTCCTGTTGGATGAAAGTTGTCATGGTCTCGCACCAAAAATTCCAACTTGTCCATCATTTCACCTCCCACTGTCTGTCATCGCCCACCCCAATGGCCACAGTTGCATGCTAAGCCAGTTTCTTCCCTCACTACTGTCTAATTGTGTGTCCACCATTGAAATTGATGCTATTGTGATACTCAGCAGGAGGGGGGGTATCAGTAGTATAACAGTGTGAACAAAACCATTGATGACTGACCAGGAACATACAATATTGTGTTTATACTTATGTTATTTCTTTGAGGTTTTGCAAAAATGAGTCACAACTATCACATTAGTCATTACTTGCCCATTTGTCAACTTCTTGCAGTCACCCCCCCAAGCAACCACCCCCCGAAAAAGAAATATTAACCAGGCATGGCCAAGATGCTTCAAACAGCAGCTAATCCACAACTATCAATGCTTATGTAACCCCCAAGTGGTGCTATCCCAAGAGATCTTAGGGCCAGCAGGCTCAGTTCAGGTGGCCAGTGGAGCAGCCAGACCAAACTTGCCCTCAATAGAACTGCTGACAGGGAGCTACCCTGATTTAGTACTCACGACTCCTGTTGAAGGATCCCTCTCACACCACTTGCAGGACACAGGCCTGTGATCCAAACATTTCTCCACACATTTATATGTAGGACAGAGGGGTACCATACCAGGCAGCTGCTTTAAACTCCAGAACGTTTTCACTGCATGAACCAGGTAACGCAACGCAGCTTCACTTTTCCTGACAGACTGAGCGCGATTGAAGCAGATTCTCCAGTCCTCTACAGGGTGAGCCTGGTAGGTAGCTGTCATGTATACAGCCTCCTCTGTCTGCACGCCACAGCGGATCTTGTCCGGCTCCTTCTGGCGATACTGTCGCCTGACTTCTTGGCCTTCCACATGCGCTACCCGCGCAAAGACTCTACAGTGCAGAAACCCAGAGCTCCTTCTCTCCTCACTGTCACAACAACTCTGCTCCCTCAGCCATTAAGCAGGGGGTTCTCATTCAGGTGCGACTCAATGCTATTGGAGGGCTCCCACTGCCAATCCCCTCTACCTCCTTCTATTGGTGCAAAAAAGGCGCCACCTTCTGGACTTCAATTCCCAGATCATGGGCCATAACTCCCATTGGCAGCCAGCTCCCAAAAGGGTCCCAGCCATAAGTGGCTGCTCAATGCTCCATTTTAAGTGCCCCTGGATCCTCATTGGACCCCATAGACAGTCCGGGTCCAACATGGAGGGGCAAAATGCACAAAGTCCCAGCTGCAAGGGAAAACAGGTTAGACAAACTGCATTCCTTAATACTCAGTCAACATATAATACATAAATACCACAGCCCAATAAGGGGCCCCCTTTGCCTACTTAGCAACGGCAAAAATAGAGCACCTACCCCGCGGCTCAGGCGGGACTCAAGCAAGAGAACCCACAGTCCCTTCCCTTCTTAGTAAACTGACTGGGTCAGCAAGCTGGCAGCTCTTGAAGAGACCACTAGAGGCATTCTAGTAAACCCCCATTTATAAGGGGGTTACACACTTAGGAAAATGAGAATATGCATCAAGCAGCAGCATTCTCACCAGGCTGTCTCAGAGGTGGTAGAACATGTTGAAATGCACTGGCTGTAAACAAAAGGGATAAGTGATGCACCACTATTCACTGCATCTTTACATTGCACAGATAGGTAAATTTAGGTAATGTTACTTACAAACTGGCATGGAAAATCTTCATGTTCCTGTGCCACCCCACCACCCAAAAAAAAACGTATACAGTAATACAAATTCTACACACAACAAATTAACAGTGCTGTAGTGCAACCACCCTCACGCCACCTCACAACACTTACTACAACAGAACCCTGAAGGAGGTGCAGGCTGCATATCATCCTCTCACCACCACTCGAGCTGACGACTGACTGTTAGTGAGTGGGAATGTACGGTCCATTAACCATATAGTGAACTTCAACAGTACACGTGCACAGCGCACTCACCAAAAAGAGGTGTTGGTGATAGGGGTAATGTGTCAAGGTGATGGCATGGGGTTTCATGGAAGGTGGTGGGTACATCATGCATGATAGCAGGTGGTTCAGTCAAGTAGACCACCGAGCATGTGATTTTTTTTGGGGGGGGATATATGACACATGAACTGGCGGCCTCGGACGTAGGGGAGGGTGATCTCAAACAAGTAAAAGTCGGCATCATGGAAAGTGAATATGGATTTATAATAAACATCTGTATCACAAACATCAGCATCAAGGAGCAGAACACTACAGTGTGGCTGGAGACACCGGACATTGAAGAGAGTGATTGCATATCAATATTAGTAAGCACTACATCAGGGTACTGAAATGTGCAATTTATTACAGCAAGGAAACAATTAAGACTCTGAGGAGGGAGATAGTATAAATGCAAAAATTAAGTGCTACATTAGGGAACATGACATAGGAGTGCATTACAAAAAGTATAAATGGGCTGTGTTACAAGGCTCTGTTACAACAAATGTGTGTCTCATCATCAGTGCACTTGTACACACCTAAAGCTCATGGGGTGCTCACTGACACATTGATAACTAATAAGTACGATGTGTGAAAAGTGCAGCAGGCTACAACAGAAATGATAGATAAATAAAGCTATACATAATAGGTTTCTTTGTGCATTAGATCATTTGTAATTGCCAATTTTCTAGCCATTCTGAGGTGAAATTGCAGGACTTCGGGGACGCTTGTAGGCAGGATGAAACTAGCTGTCATGCACAAGGAGAATGGGACAGAAATGGGGAAGAGAATATAAAGGGACTGAAGGAGGAAGGAAGTAGGATCAAATTACTGATAGTGGCTGCACACCTCCCCCACCTGCTTTAGACATTGTTAGAAGTGCAGGCAGAGCCAAGTGCAGGTTCTTATCAAACCAAAGGTGGAGTCTCACACAGCACAGAATGGCAAAGTTATATTTGGATTTCTTACAAAAGTACAAGGAAGAAAAACAAACAAATGGTTGTGTCTTGATAGATGAAATATGGAGCACCACAGAACCTAAATTCAGAATGATGAGTGAGATTACAGATTCTTGGAAAAATCTGACAGTGCAGCTTTGAACACATTGCGCTATACTGCCTCCTTTTATATTTCATTTATATATACTTGTGCTTGTAATAAAAGAACAATTGGTTCTGGGTGGTTCCTAATCAATTCAATTCAAGTGCTGAAGTGGGCAAAGTGGTTGTTAAGAGTCCAGGACTAATAGTTTGCTAATTAAGGCCAATTAAGTCAGGATAATTTAAGGCCAATCAAAGCTATCCAAGTACTTTCTTGGTTTAAACAGTTAGCTAATCTAGCTTTTGGTTATATATTGATTAGAAAACTTTGAATGCCACACCAAGAGCTCATGCAACCCTAAATAACACAGTTGCAGTTTACAGAATCAGAAAACAGAGGAAATTTAAACATAGATGTCAGAAAGTTCTAAGTATAAACACAGCAGACATTCTAAGCATAGATACAAAAATAAAAATAAGAAAAGAAGAGAAATAAAAATAATATCCTCCTCGGGGTATTTATACGGCAGTTGAACCCAAATCGTCTTGTCTGTATTTCATTTTTTCTGAATTTCAGAGCCCTTTAGACACCGTCAATTTAAGGAGTAAAATATGCAAGAAAAAAAGGGGTATAAAGTATACAAAGGTGTATTTGACTACAGAAAGTTGTTACAAATATCGAAACAGGTGTTAAAACTATACAGTAAATATCTGGTTATAAAGAATAATGTTTCAGGAGACATTCCACCTTGATTTTTCTTTTTCAAGCAGGAAAATAAATTTTATATCACACTGAGGGGACACTAAAATTCCAAGTTGATTTTTAACTTGAATATATCTGGGAGAGGAATTCATTTTGTTTTCAAACTTCTATGCTTTGGTGCATTTACCCTCTGCAGGGATTACCATGGGATGCCCTTCGAGGGGGTTCCTGCCACAGATGGACTCCCTCTCTTAGGTTCCACCTACTTGGGCTGTGTGGCTGGGTGTTTGTGTTTGTCTCTGTCAGTAGTTTAGTTTTGTGGATTTTCATGTGTTTTGGCTTGGAGGAACTAGACCATTCTTGGATATATGATCTATGAAAGTTTCCTGGACTAAGAAACTGGAAAACATCACCAGCAGATATTGGCATTCTCATTATAAATCAACTTTTTTAGAAGTCATCACAATCAAAATAAGTACAGCTAAGAAATTCTACAAGCTCTGACCTGGGAAGTGCAAACTGAATCCACATTTCCATCTACCTTGTTGCTAAAGGGAACTGCATGTCTTTGAGAACCATTCACAACTATTTAAACAAAAGGAAAACACTGACAAAGGGTTTTAACTTCCTGCATATGCCCTAGGCCAGTGTTCCAGAAATTTAACACATCCTTTGTCTTGTTACCGTAGATCAAACAGTTTACTGGTCATTTTCCTGTGGATTTGATTATTTTACATCATTTGGCAATGGGGCAAATCCTCCCCCTGGAGGCACACCACCGAAATTGATCTGTCCCTGCTCATGTGTGAGCCTTGGGTTTACCCATGTAAACCTCATTCTGTCTTTTCTATCTCTCTCCATTTGTTATCCACTGTGTCAACATCTTCTCTCCCCCTGTCCCACGCAACCCCCCACTGTAAGCATCTTGACATCCTACCTTCATTATGAAACCGTGGCAAATACCCTTTTTTCTATTCTGAGGCACCCCATTACTAAGGACTGGGTGCAAATGACCACCCTGGCTGGAAAAATCATATTTGAGCACCTGTCATTAGCAACCCTCCTTTGTTGGGACCCTAGGTGACTGCACTGTATCCAAACCTGCAGCATGCAGAGGAAAGACGTTACATGGTATGAGCTACAGGACATATCCCTCAAACTGCTGCTCCTCCTACTTCTCATGTCTGGTGGGATTCACCCAAACCCTGGCCCTGGCTCAAACATCAAGATAAAGCCTGCAAAAACTGAAAATGGGCTATCCATTGTTACCCTAAATATCTGCAGCCTCCTTCCTAAGCTGGCATCTCTTCAAGCCTTTATTGGACAACATAATCCTGACATACTTGTAATTGTTGAGACCTGGCTAACACCTAGCATGCCAGATCATGCAATCTTGCTCCAAGGCTGCAACCTCTTCAGACTTGACTGGGTAAAAAGAAAGGGGGGTCGGATGTGTTATCTATATAAAGGACTACCTCTTGTGCCACCTTGCCAGTTTCTCCCCAGAAAACACCCTAGTACAACTTCTCCCTGTCAAGCTTCTCCTTGGTGCCCGTAACAAAGTGCTTACTATGGCTGCAGTCTATATCCCCCCTAAAGACCCATGAGCTGGGCTCCAGTCTATCCTTGAATTTGCAAGATTACAACCTCCTGACTCTGAGCTCCTCCTTCTCGGTGATTTCAATATTAATTGGCTTGCCTCAGATATTGGACCCAGCAGAGATACTATCCTAGCAACCAACCTAACACAGATGGTCAACTCCCCTACTAGAAAAAACTACAAGTCTGGAACCAGCACTCTCATTGACTGGATTCTTACTAATCCCCCGGACCGGATAAAAAACACCACCGTTCTCTCCGACTCCCTCAGTGACCACTCCTCTGTGATCTGTATCTGGACAAATAAATTCCACAAACCATCTCCTAAAACCATCCTAAGTCGAATGCTACCACACGGAAACCTAGCTAAGCTAAAGACCTGCCTCTTACAACAAGACTGGTCCCTATCTACAATACACTGGATGTGGACGTTGCCCTAGACTTCTTCATTAAAACTTTCAACACTGCCTGTGACACCTACGCACCCTTAAAAAAATGTAAAATCAAAGCCCTCTCTAATCCCTGGCTAACAGCCAAACTACTGGCTCAGCTTAAAGCACGTGACCATCTTTGGGCTATAGTCAGGGCCACAGGCTCCATAACAGACTCACTTAACTATAAACAGGCGCTCAATCTATGTACTTCACAAATCAGGCAAATGAAGAGCTCCTATTTCAAGAATGCTTTAGAAACCACCTGAGGTGACGGGAGATCCTTCTGGGACAATATACGTGATATTACAGGCAAACAGTCTAAATCCTCTCCCACGGCAATGAACATTGATGGTTCCACTACCCGTGACCCTAAGACTATGGCCGATGCCCTAAATAAAACCTTCACTGACCTCAGTGGTGTCCTCTTGCCAGACTTCTTCCAGGACTTGTCAGTTCCAAAACTCATATCCCTAACCACCTCGCCAGACAAACCGCTATTTCACTTTAAAATAGTTAAGACATATGAAGCCTACAGATATATAAAAAAGGCCTGCTCTAAATCTAGAAATAGCAGTGAAACAATTGATCTAAAACTTCTGTCCCTCACTTTGGAAGAAGTGATCCACCCCCTCACCAAAATTCTCAACCTCTCCCTGTGCCAAAGTCAATTCCCCAACACATGGAAGGCTGCTATAGTCACACCAGTGCATAAAGGGGGCAACAAATCCACACCAGGGAACTATCGGCCCATATCTATACTTCCACCCCTCTCCAAAGCTCTTGAACGGATCGTGGTGGATCAACTATCTGACTACCTGCAAAAGTACGATCTACTCTGCATTCAGCAACACTGATTTAGGAAAGGACACAGTACGTCGACAGCCCTACTTGATTTCTCTAGTGAAACTCACAAAGCCTTGGATAAGGGTTATTTAACCAGAGTTATTTTCATAGACCTCACAAAGGCCTTTGACACTGTTCACCATAGCCTTCTAATCTCTCTTCTGCTCAACATTGGGCTAGCCGAGGGACCTGGAACCTGGGTAATAAGTTACCTGGCACAACGTTCTCAAACAATAAAAATCTCTCAAGTTCTCTCTGACTCCAAACCAGTCCTCTCTGGTGTCCCCCAGGGCTCAATTTTAGGTCCTATCCTATTCAGCCTATTTCTAAACTTGCTTCCCAAATCCTGCCCTGAAAAATTAATACTCTATGCTACTGACGCTGTAATTCTCTCCCCCCATAAGGATCCAAATCCACTACGACAGAGCTTGCAGCTTGCTTTCTCATGTGTTGAAAAGTGGTTCCTTGAGCACAAACTGGTCAAAAAAAACAAAAGTCATGCGTTTCGCCAGTCATCAAAACAGAAATAGGCACACTCCACTCGTCATAAAAACTTCTCTTGGAAATACACTAGAACAAATGAACACCTTCAAATATCTTGGTATCACTTTTGACAAATGTCTTACTTTTGCAGCCCATATCGATAACACTGCAAAAACAGTGCACCAACACATTGGAATTTTGTACCAGAACCGTCAATTTTTCAGCCAAGCTGCCTTGAGGATTGCTGTTCAAAGCTCCATCATCTCAATCATAGACTATGGTCTAATTGTCTGTGGCTCAGCTACTACCACTGCACTAAGCACTAAAGTGCATCTCAACAGCACTAAACAAAACCTGTCGACTCCTCACTGGAGCATAGAGATGGACCCACACTTGTGACCTCTACACAGAAACCAGTTGGTTGCATCTTTCCAATTGCCTCATGTATCTCATCTGTGTGATGGCAAAGAAATCAATCTTGGGACTCACTCCTCCATGTATCCGGGACCTGCTCTGCCCGAACAATGGCACTCGTACCACCAGAAGATCTGACCACCAACCTTTCCTTGTCCCTAGATGCCGGACTGCTCAGGGACAAAAATCTTTTACATACCGTGCCCCTACCTGGTACAATGCCCTTAACCTGCCCTCCCTGTCCTCCACGACATTGGGAGCTTTCAAATCCATACTTTACGCTCACCTCACAGCCTCCAGCTCCTGTGACTGCTTTGACTAAAGTCTCATCCCACTGAGTGCACTTTCATTTGTTTCACTCAACCACCACGGTCTCCTGTTTGACAAAGACAACCTGAGTACCACTAATCTGGTTCTGTCTGCTTCTAAACTTCTTATTTCTCCCTCTCTTCCCTCTCAAGCTCTCCAATCCTTATTCCTTGCCCTTGACACTGCCTCTGAGTTTCTTTTTCTTTTCTGTACATAAACGTTACTGTTTAAGTTGTGGCCTTGTTAAATGGCTTACTGATTGTTTGTAACACTGTCTGTTATGTTTCTGTACTTAATGACGTGGAACCTTTGTAAAAGAGCCTTGGCTCAAAGGTATTAATTCCTAGAACAATAAACTTCAAACTTCAAACTTCAAACTTAGTAGCAGTGCCAATGGAACACTCTTAAGCCAGAAATAAGGGTATCAAGTGACTCAAGTTGGTCAGGTAAGACTGTGTTACTGCTGTGAATGTAACAAGCCTTACTCAAAATTAAGCAACGTGTTTGCAGCTTTGTCAGAAGTAAGGCAATGGTGGCATACCTTTTAAGATTTACAAGAATGCCTTAACACAGTCCTGCTTCCATAGCTCTCTCCTCAGCAGTGCAGCATGTACATCATGCCTTCTCCCAGAATCCTCTCCTTCTCATTGTTCATGAGGTGAGGTCATCATGCTAGATGGATGAGTGGTAATGGTGTGGTTGTGCCCATTACATGGTGTTGACTTTCACATATTAAGGCTGCTTGGCATAGCCAGCTGACTTCTTGTGGGCACACAAAAATCAGTCAACAGGAGGGAAGCAGGAAAATGACCTAATAAATTGTTGGCTACTTTTGTGTGTGCCTCCACCTACAGTAACCTTACCTGCCCAAGGATATACCCATAAAGAGTGCATATAAGGATTTATATAGTTCCATGTCAACACAGTGAGCGCAAAATGGTGAAGACAAAAAAATGTGATGGAAGAAAAACACGACCACATACAGTGAGTGGAAAAAGACAGCGATTACTAAAATGGTGAAAACAGTGCCACAATGAGTTTCTTCGGGGATTGCACCCCCTGCTCCTTTGTCCCCCTTACTATATATAACCAACTCCTGGGAGATGCAACTTAGGGAGGGGAAAAGCCATAGGTCACCAAAATGGAAAACGCTGTCAGTGCCACATTGATGAAATGACAAGTGCTGTTTTGCCTTTGCATTTTTTGTCTTTGCCATTTTGTGCTCATTGTTTTGACAGGACAACAATTCATACAATACATCACATTCCACATACCCCACAAAGCATCATGGGAAGTATATGTAAACCCCACACATATATTTTCCATGATGGTTTGCATTAGTGAGGTTTGTTGAAATTGGTATTTTTTTGACACTTTTTGAAGAAGAAGAGGAAGAAGAAGAAGAAGATGAAAAAGTATTTATGCTGGCTTTTCATGCACATTCTATCCCAAAGTGTTATACAAAAAATAAGAGACTGGTAATGAAGTGATGGTAAATGTGTAGTAGCAGCCATTTTGCAGATCAGCACCCATACACAACCTTGGACAATTCGATGAAGCACCAGTTTCATAGGAAGGAGAATGCTGGCAAGGAGTGCGAAAACTGCCCAGCTGACCACCCCCGAGGACAATGGAGGTTGTGAGGGCTTCAACAAGCTCTCCCCCCACAGCAAGGAGCACCGAAAACTGCCCAGCTGACCCCTCCAAGGATAATGGAGGTCATGTGGGCTTCAACAAGCTCTCCCCCACAGCAAGGAGTGCCGAAAACTGTGCAGCTGACCCCCCTGAGGACAACGGAGATCATGAGGGCTTCAACAAGCTCTCTCCCACAGCAAGGAGTGCTGAAAACTGCCCAGCCAACCCCCCAAGGACAACGGAGGTTGTGAGGGCTTCAACAAGCTCTCCTCCCACAGCAAGGAGCACCAAAAACTGCCCAGCCGACCCCCCAAGGAAAACATAGGTCGTGAGAGCTTCAACAAGCATTTCATCACAGCAAGGAGCACCAAAAACTGCTCAGTCGACCCCCAAGGACAATGGAGGTCGTGAGGACTTTAACAAGCTCTCCCCCACAGCAAGAAGCACTGAAAACTGCCCATGTACTGAGTTTTACTCTGGGAGCAGCTCGCCTGATCGCGACCGTTGCTGCAAGCGCAGGCAGAGGAAATTCAAAGTCAGCTCTTCTTGATGCCTTTTTTCCCCCTTAAGACATTTAATTTATTGGCGCACTAGCGGAGATAGTTTATTTGTTTCAGCTCTTCTCATTTGGGACTCTGCTTACCTTTTAGCATGCTACTTTAATTCATCACCTTAGACTCCAGCTTTATTATTGTAATTAATTGCAGACAAACCTGTTTTGCTACTTTAATTATTGCAAGCTTTGCCTGGTAACAGAGGAAGAATTTAGCCCAATTCAGATAAACTGCTGTCCTGAAATCCAGATACAGCCCAGCCCTTTCAGTGATACTCGCCCCCTCCTTACCTATTTAACCTTTTTCTCTCTCTCTCTCTCTCTCCTTCCTCCACAGCCAACCCCCCCTCCCCATGGACAAAGGAGGTCATGAGGGCTTCAACAAGCTCTCCACCACAGCAAGGAATGCCGAAAACTGCCCAGGTATTGAGTTTTACTCTGGGAGCGGCTCACCTGATCATGACCATTGCTGCAAGTGCAGGCAGAGGATTGCCCTGCCGCCCCCACCACCACCCTTGGTCGGCATTCACATATATAGGTACATTTCGGATCACATGAACATGAAATTAACCTATCAGCCAGCTTTCCCACTTGCAGTTTATATTTTCCCACCACTAGAAGTCCATTTACATTCCATGCTCCTGATCTTACTTCATATTGCAATAACAAATCTCTAGCCCCACCATGCTCCTACATACCCTCATTACTCTCCCTCTACTGCTCCCACTAACATCCCACCCTCCCTCTCCAAACATTGGAAAATGGGGCATAACTGCCACACCCTATCCTCATGCAGACTGGCATTCCCCACCTTGCTTCACCCTCCCCACGCTGCACATGAGCAGTGAGCTTTTACAAGCACAGGCAAATACCCAGTTGATGACACCCCCCACTACACCACAAACATAAGCATCAACTTCAGCATCTTCTCCTGCCCCCACAGATGTCATCTCCCACGGCAAGTGACCCTTTGGAGCCCCTCCTTCTCTTGCCAACCACCTACCATATCCACACCACAGTGCATTTTCCCCTTCCCCACTTTCTCCTCCTATCAGCCCCCGATGCCCTGAAACTTCCAATACCTACCAGTGGTACCCGGAGCAAATATACCAAAGACCAGTTACCTGAGCAAGTAGCAATTGCCTCAGGTCACTCGTGCTTCTTCTGCTCCTAATAGGCAATGTCCACCCCAACCCAGGCCCACAGAATGCTCCACCGTCCCACCCATCAGCAGTCAATGGGCTGCACATTACCTCTATCAACATCTGCAGCCTTCAAAAACATGGGACTCTTTTCAGGGGTGGGTACTCCAGCATCACCCTGATATCATAGCACTGAGTGAAACCTGGATCTCCCCCTCTGTCACTGACTTGGCAGTTAACCTCCCTGGATATATCCTCTTTCATTCCGACAGGGTGGGTAAGTGAGGGGGAGGCTGCGCTCTCTAACTTAAGGACTCATTTTCAGGCCATTTACTTCCTCTGCCCCAACTAACATCCATGACTCAGGCTCTCACACTAAAATTAACTCTAGGAAAGTCAACCTCCCCACTCCTCCTCACTACTGCCTATGTCCATCCCCGGGACCAGAAGCAAGCCTTCCAAGCCACCCTGTCCTATCTCTCTACTCTTCCCCCACAGCATGAAAAAATACTCATGGGTAACTTCAACATAAATTGGCTGGCCAAGACAGCCACCCCATTCATTGACGAGGCTGCTGCATTTCGATCTCACACAGGTAGTCACAACACCCACCCAGATTAACACCCGCATGGGGACATCCTCTCTACTAGACCTAGTCTTCACAAACCACCCCCACAAAATAACCAGCACCCTAGTACTCTCTGACACACTAAGTGACCACTCTCCGGTACTCTGCAGCTGGTCTTGTACGGCCCTCAAAACCCCACCTAAAATTACCTCACAACGCAAACTTGGGACTGGTAAACTAGCCCAACTTAAAGCCCACCTCGGAGACTGGGACTGGACACATCTAGCAAACACCCTCGACCCAGATCATGCACTTGATCTATTTATCACCACATTCAATGCTGCCTGTGACAAATTTGCCCCCCCCACCAAGAGTATGTCCAAAGGTAACCATGCCCCCTGTTTCTCAGACCACTTTCTGGCCCCTACTACGACAGCATGATGCCCTATGGCACCTAGCTAATGAGACCCAACGGCCTATGGACAGGCAACGGTATAGGGAGGCCCGTAACAAGTGCACTTGGGCCATACTCACCACCAAAGCAGATTATTACAAAGCCACCTTAACCTCCACCTGGAGCACTGGGCACAAATTTTGGAATAATATTAAGGAACTCTGTGACAAAGCCCCAAATCTGCCCCCAGACCAAATATTAATAGACAGAAACCTCTCCTCGAACCCCCTCAGTATAGCCTCGGCCCTAAACTCTGCCTTCACTGATCTCATGAAACAAGCAATGTGGCACTCTACCCAGCTGTTGTGCATAAAAAAATCACAATAGCACAAAAATACTGCAGAAATATTCCTTTGGAACTTTTAATTCTTTATGTTTAGTCCCAGTCCCATTCACAAACAACACACCAGCTGACCACCCAGCACTTCGACTCCTCGTGAGTCTTCCTCAGGGGTGTGGCCAGGAGACAGGAAAGCAAACTTAAATACACAAACATGATTACATCACCAAAAACCTATTGAACAGGTATTTCATTAATACATTTTAAACAAATTCAATATAGTAACAGAATGTTTCTTACAAAACTTTACAAACCCCTATCAGATGTAAATACTTGTTCTCAAATAGATAATTAGTTAAATCCATTTACTTTTAAAAGCAGCCCGTAAACATATCAAGAGGTTTCTAACTTATGTTTTCCACAAATCAACACACTTTCAAATACAGGGATTCAGTCTCTGGAAGGGTATATTTTCCTTACAAAAATGCTGGCGGCACCAAGGGCACCTACCACATTTTATTACCAGCATATAAGTCTGGATCCAGAGACCAGAGTGTCCCATGTAACCATTTGAAAAAAAGAGGGAAAGATAATAATTAATATCCTATAAACATTCTGAGAGTTCTTTTTTCAAAAGAAATAAAGACAGTTTAAGCAGAGCACAGTAGTTGCAGATTGCATATACAGAGACTCAGTATCATTTTGATGTAATTCATTTTTTCTTTTACAATTTTTTCTTTTTCAGAAATGGTTTAAAGTCCCACCTTTCATTTAACCCATCCGGTTTTACACATTTCAATCTGAAAATCCATTTAATCTCTTTTTCTAGGAGTAAATTAGCTCTGTCCCAACCAAATTCAAGTGGGGGTATCCATTCAATACCCATAAACTTCAAACATTAATTTTTTGATTCATGTTCCTGACTAAAATGCAATCCTACAGGGGTGTCTTGTCTTTTATTGAGGCTAGATCACACATGTTCCTGTATTCTTTGTTTTAATGGTCTAATGGTTTTACCAAGATAGGCCAAGTTACAGGTACACCATAATGCATAAACAACATAACTAGTATCACCATGTGATAAGTTCCCTAATCTCTGTTTCATTGTCTGGATATCTTGGGTATTGGAATTCTTTGCCTGAGACACAAAATTTGCAAATATTGCATCTAGCACACTTAAAACACCCATTTGTTCTGTGTGGTAACCACGTTCCTCTAAGATTTTTTTTGTGTTTTAAGTCTGCTATGCACTAACATGTCCTTGAAGTTCTTTCCTGTACTAAAGGACACTCTAGGTGAAGTCCCAATAGCTTTGCCTACTGTTTCATCACTTAAAAGAATAGGCCAATTACTAAAAACAACATTACCTATCTTACCTGCTTTATGATTGTACTGAGTAGTAAAAGTACAAGGCTGTGTATTGGATGTTGTTTTAGATGTATTAATTAAAAATTCCCTATTTAATCTTGATGCTTTGACTTTTTGTTCTTGCAATAAATCATAATCATATCCTCGTTCCAAAAAACGTTTGATTAATTCATCTATTTGTTCATTAAATGAAATTTCAGTACTGCAATTCCTGTGAATTCTGACCATCTGACTATAGGGAATGGAATCTTTCAGATGTTTAGGATGTGCACTAGTGGCATGTAAAACTGACTTTATAGCTGTAGGTTTTCGATGACATTTTGTCTCAATGATTTTTCTCTCTCCATTCACAGTTAAACTTAAATCCCAAAAATTCAAACATTCTTTATTTGATTCATGTGTAAATTTTAAACACAAATTGTTAACATTTAACCAATCAATGAATTATTGTACCAATACCCCATCTCCTTCCCAAATGCAAATAACATCATCAATAAAACAATGCCAGTGTTTAATGTGACTCAGATATGGGTTAACGGTATCATTAAACACAATGGTGTCTTCCCAAAACCCTAAAAATAAATTCGCATAGCTGGGGGCCATAGCAGCCCCCACTGCTGTGCCACATTTCTGTAAATAAAAATCTTCATCAATTTTAAAAGAGTTATGTTCCAGTATGAATTTGAGAGCCTGTAAAATAAAATTGTTGGGTATATGTTCCACATCTGATACTTTGTCCAAAAAATATTTTACTGCAGAAATGCCTTGATTATGCTCTATAGATGTGTAAAGAGATTCCATATCTATATCTAACCAAATAAAGTTATCTTCCCAGCAAATACTTTTAATTTTTTGTAATAAATGTTTTGTGTCATGAATGTATGATTTTAAGTTCTAAACACTGTGTTGGAGAAAGAAATCAATGAATTTTCCCAGATTTTCTGTCACATTGCCAATCCCAGAGACTATAGGTCTCCCTGGTGGATTCACTATGTTATTGTGAATTTTCGGAAGTATGTAAAAACCTGGAATGGTGGGATATTCATTGCAAATAAACTGAAATTCAGATTCAGAAATAGTCCCATCTTGCAATGCCTGTGCCAGTAAACTGTACAATTCCTTTCAAAATGTCATTGTTGGGTCAGAGTTCAATTTCTGATAATTATTCCCACTATTTAATAATGATAATGTCATAATCACATATTTATCTCTGTCCATAATGACAATGTTCCCTCCTTTATCTGCAGGTTTAATTACAATGGAGGGTTCCTTAGTTAAATCATTAATTGCTTGATTTTCCGTTTTTGTTAAATTAAAACTAGGTTTAGAAGAATCATTCAAAATCACCTCTACCTGTTTGCAAACAACACTTTCATAAGTGTTGACAACATTATTAAATACATTAGGGCAAACGGTAGAATTTGATTTAAAGTTATCCTTTCTAAGTTCTGATATATGCCCCTTTGCAGAAAGAATGCCAATACATTGGTCAGTGGTGGGATGTGAACCAGAGGTGCCAACTCCATCATAAAGAGACAAAGTTCCCAAATTTTCAAAGTCCAATGAAACAGAATCCATTATGTTCAAATTTCCTTCATCAATCAGTTCACTTTCAATTAAATCTGTTTCAAAAAAAGTTTGCGGTTCCTGGGCTTCATTTGATAAAGCAGAAATTGCTTGCGTACAAAATCAATGTCTTCATCTTGTGTAGCACTATAATCCCAACCTCCCATGTTGGATTCTTCTGAATTTAAACTGTTAGTATGAAAGAACAGTCTTAATTTAAGTTTTCTAAAAAACTTAAATAGATCCACAAATACATGAAGTCGTTAATTGGAGGGGTGGGGATAAAGCTTAATCCTCTACTCAGGACTTTCTTTTGTACTTCTGATAATACTATATTAGATAGATTTACTATTTGTAAGCCTTTTTGCTCTTGCCCCTTAGCAGCCTTTCTGTTCTTTCCCCCACGTTTTCCTCTTCTTGTCCTCCTTCTGCTCCCCTGTTTTTTGGTGGTTGGGGTGTACTACGTCATTCTCTGATAACCACAGCACTACTGTTATTTATTTCATCTTGTTCTGTGGTGTCACTAGTTTTGCTGTAATTACGTTTCTTGCTTAAGAAAAGCACCTTCAAGCGGCCCCTACTTTGCGATCTATTTCCCTGCGGTTTGGGCCTGCTCACAATATTGCCCTTCTCATAGTCTAAAAGGTCTTTTCTTAACTTCTTAGTCTTACATTCTATTATAGCAGCCTCATAATCAATCAATTTCTCTTGCAGTGCAGAATTTAACTCATTGTACTTTGCTTCCGTTTTTAATTTCAGAACTTTCTCTTCTGCAGATGCCAGTTCTTTTAACACAACATCATACTTAGCAGTGCCATTTTTAATTAACACCTTTGTAAAGATTGTTGAACATTCTGACACTGCTTGAATTCATTTATCTTTATATGCAAAGTTTTCTATAAGACTTGATGGAACTATAGTGATTCTTAGTCCTCTGGGGGCTTGTTCCCAATTTAAATATTCCTCCAATGTAGAAATATTAAAGGATATATCAACAGTGCTCCCAGATCAGCCCAAGCATTTTCCTGTAGCAGACCCTCATTTTTCCTGTATTTTCCCTGTAAAACCTTGATGAAATCCCTGTAGGTTTTCCTGTATGCCCCCGCCAATTTATTATTGCTATTGGCATCACTAGGATGGTAAATAAAATCACTACACCACATATTCTGTCTGTTTTAAGGGTTCTTATTTACTTTAAGAATTAAAACTGACCCAAAAACATTACATAATTACATGACAGCTAAAAGATATTTACAGGTAACATGAAAACAAGCAATGGTGGGGGAAGATCTGACGTACAAGGGAAGCACCGATACTGAACAGGTGGTATAAAGAGATAAACACAGGCATATATATGTGCATACATATAAAGTCTTAAAATGGTCACCCAGGAGTCACATTGTGCAAAGTTACTCATGAGCACCTGTCCTGAGGAGTGATGTGCAACGTTTCTTGAAGTCACGTAGCATCCCATCCACGATGCAAATATATGCAGTCACCTTTAATATTTGTCCTTGCTTCTGAAGTGTTCCAGCATGGTCTTTGTTGGCTTAAATTTAAAGCAGTCCTCTTCTGTTTTATTGAAGGAAACATGCAGCAGTGCATTCAGTGTGTTTCCTTTCATACAGCTTCTGTCCTTTTGTTTTGTACGTTGACATCACTAAATAAGCGCTCCACATCTGCATTTCCATGGGGCAGAATTAGCAGTGCAGATATAAGCCTGCCAAGTAGGGGAACCCAAGACAATTGATTCCTGGGATTTTCAGGTTTCTGATGTGCTGCCAATACTCGTCAATTGGCAAGGTGGTCTTTTCCTCTGGGAAGGTCATCATTTCATATTCCAATATTTCATCATCAAGTTGATCCCTGACTTCATCATTGGTTCCAATAATGTTGGGGAAACGGTCTGCCAAAGCTTTTAATTTAGCACTTGAGACATGTTGTTTCTCTGGGTTTAGTGCATCCAGATGTTTATAGATGCCACCATCATAGTCTGCAAATGGCATTCTTCTTTTCACTTGCTGGCATGCCTCAATCCAAAAATCCTTTGCTAATGAAAGAAACTGTAGAACTGTTTTTCTTCCTTCCTCTTTGTAGTTGCTGTACAAATGACTTGCAATCAGATTTTCCAAAAGCGACTTGGTCCAAAGGAAGGTGGTAGTCTGTGTTTAGGACATCAATGTCTTGAATTTGTGCAACTTCTCGAATAGTAGCAGTGGTTAGGAATTTTGACAGCAGTTTTTTGTACATAACCTCCAGCTCACGAAGAAGAATGTGAATGTTTGGTTTTTCCTGCTGGAAAAGAAGATTGAACTCTAGAATAAGTGGCAATGCATAGTCCAGGAACATGAAGCACAGCTTTACTAGATTTGAACGTAAAGCAGTCCTGATTCCCAAAACTGTTGCACTTCTTTCACTCGAACTTTCAAAATAAGACTTCAGAGCCTGAAACTGTTCCACAATTCTCCCAGCCACTTGGTGCAGACTGAGCCTTCTGGTCTGACACGGTTTCAGAAGTTTGTGGTTTTGTGTTGGTGAAGTCCTGAAAGGTCTGAAAGGTCTGCATTCTCTTGGCACTTCTCTTAAAATAGTACCAGATGTCTACAGGTAGGCTCTGTACTCGTCAGGGAACACTTTGCAAGCGCCATTTGCTACGAGGTGGGCAACATGGCAGATGCAATGAATATTGAAGATGTACGCAGCCCTTTTTCAGTCTGAGAGAACACTGTTTCTTACCCCTATCATCACATTCGCCCATCAGACCCAAACCCTACAATGTTTTCCAGGGGATTTCATCCTTTGAGTTCTTCAGTGATGGCATTGTACAAGGTCCCTGCATCAAATGTAACTCCAGATGCAGAAGGTGTTCCTGGACTTCAAGCAGCCTGTAAAGCATGACTCACCCGTCCCTGGGCATCAAGGATGCGAGCAAGTAGAGCCAGCTGCTTTGCAACAGTCTGATCATTGCTTTCATCGATGAGGAGACTGAAATGTTTTTTTCTCATTTGCTCAACAACAGATAGCTTGAGCTCTTCTCCAATTACATTCACCAACAGCGATTTTGTTTTGCTCGACTTACAGGCAAACTTCTCTGCAATCTTTGAGTCCTTGAACATCACTGGGAACATCTCACTCATGTGGTTTGCCAGTGCAAATGGCAAGTGATGCTCTGCCACAGCCCTTGCCCACAACAATTCTGCTGATGCCACATCAGCATCCAGGGAACGTGCAAAAAACTTGCTGACCGTTGCATTTGACGAGAGTGATGTAAGCAGCTTCTTATGTTTTTCTCCTTGACCATGATCACGAAGATCGTTCTTCCCTCCAGTGGCAACCTTGATGTGTTTGTTGCAAGGACTAGAGAGAGAGAGAGAGAGAGAAAAGAAAAAAAAGAGAAAGACGGGATTAATTTTGTAATTTACAAAACATTATCTCCTCCACCCACTCAAAATCAATCCTGACTGATCACTACACTGTTAGCACCCCTGGCTTACACTACCCATCTATTTTAATAATGGTGCATGTTCTCCAATACTTCTGTGCACCACCTCACACATTTTTGCACCCCCAAATGCATCTTAGAATTGTGATATATACTTACACGCAGAATGCATGTTCTTCCCCTTTGTCACTCTTCTGGAGCCATCCTTTGAATTCTGGTTCAAGTTCCCAGTCTTTCCTGTAGCTCTGATGATACCTCATTTTCTTTGCAGGGTGGAAGGTGATGGAGATCCAGATCGGACTTTGTGGAAGACATATCAACCAATGGGATTCTGTCCGTGCTGCTGGTTCTGTTAAATACACAAAATAAAAGTCTGTTGTGTGTTTCATAATCGTGAAAGAAGTGAATTTTTTCTTAAGCATGTGTAAAGCATGATTGTATGCTCACCAGACTAAAGATCAAACTCTGGATCCCAGGAAGCAGATGACAGCATAGTGTGCCACTGGATGGCATCCAACGAGATTAATTGAACAGATGAAACCAGGATGAACAAATGAATGAACCAATGAATGAAAATGAAATGATGGACTAGACAGACTAGACACGACAATATTTTTAGTGACATCCATTGACCGAGCTCAATACAATGCTGCAGTGCTTATTAAACACACTTACACAGTGATGCTATTATCAAAACATGATCTTTGCATCCTGAATTGGTGACTTACCAATTTGATTTCAAAAGGAGTGGAGGTCTCTTGGTACTCACCTCAGGGCCCTGCTGTGAAGTCACCCAGCTACCAAGTTGAGGTAGACCGCCCATTAGCTGGGTCCCTACTCTAAACTGTATCAGTCTCAAATGGCTAACCTTTACATAGGGTGCCTCAGGCCAAAATATGCTTACTCATGGTTTGGGACCCCATCCAATGTGCAGGTAACTGGTTGGGAGCTAGCTAAATCATGAGAACGCCATACTTGATTCACAAATATTAGCTGCTCACCCTTGCTCATATACAAGTATGGCATGCATAAAAGAGAGAAACAATCAGACTAGTGAGGACACCCTGCTCCCCCATCACCCCCAGGGTAAATTGTGATGTTAAACATATTTTTCCAGCCCGAATTGGCGACATACTAATTTGATTTCAAAAAGAGTGGGGGTCTCTTCGTATTCACCTCAGGGTCCTGCTGCGAAGTCACCCAGCTTGTTGAGGTCGACCACTCATGTAAGTAATTTACTGATGACTCAGGGAAAATGGGGTTCTGCCAAGTCTCCCTTCCCCAACCCACACCCCTTACTCTGCTTTTGCTTTCTTATATTGTTTTCTTCTAACAAACTTATTTTCTTTTTCCCCTACAGGTCTGCCCGGACGAGGGCACCAACGTATCAGATAAGTATAATTTTATTTTTACTCCTGTCCCTTCCATCCCTTTCATCCCGCTTAAGAACTGAGGATACTTTGTGACCCCTTGCCATATTTTGTTTTCACAGGGTCATGTACACCACGTCTTTGGAGTACTACGTTTGGCTCCCTAGGTCAGGTAATCACATTATAATCACCCAACATAAATAAAATACAGGTATAAACTACTTTCTTATTTCATGGTGATAAGTAATTAAGCATGTAGTTTGACAATAGTGGGCAAGCTCTCAACTGTACCACATATGAGGAACGTTCCTCATTTTACTTCACGAAAACTCCGTGTTCCACATTGTGAGGACTTGTCCCACATTCAGTAGTAACATTTTAAAGCAAAAATCTATAGTAAATGATGCAAAACTTATATTATTCAATTAATAACAGATTATCTGAACACAAATGCTAACATTTTAACACTGTTCTGAGCTTCCTAGGTAAAGATTTGCATATATTGCTCAGGCAGCATTTCAATTGTGCAAATAAAGGCCCCGCTTGCAACAATGTTCGGAACATGTGTATCCCCCTATTAGATTGTGACCCACGTTCTACACAAACAACTTGCATATAAGAGAAATGCCTAGTGATTTGAAAGGACACTCAGGAAGGGTATTTTTCATGGTCAAAGAAACAGCAGGAATCAAAATAGTACTACTTTTTAAAAGGTAGCAGGAACAGAAAGTCTCAAATGGACAAAGGCATGCCACTATTTTCTAACAACTGCCCACAATGGCAAGCAATGAGAGTTTTACAGTACAGCAAATATACCAAATTATAAGAAACTGTCAACACCCCACTCTCAAAACACTCAAATATTTTTATCAAACCATCGGTACCACTAGTACATTTAACGTCTGTATTGTTTTTTAACTACATTTCGCTCCATACAGATATAGACCTGGCCATTGATAAGGGGCAAACATGAAATAAATTATATGACTGAGAATTTGCTGCATTTTAAAATGCACCCTGGATTGTTTCCATGAAACTCTTAAGTATTTGTTGGGGGGGGAGTAACAATGTAGCAGGGAAGTATTTACAATCTGATCAAGGGGTTTACTTCTTGTAGACCTTACCCCATACCTGGGGGAGCCCTGTCTAGGTTCCCCTCTTCTGAATATTGTATATTGTTTGCTTATTGGTTGTGTAACACCCTACCTTTTCCTTCTCCAGATCCTTGTTCCAGCCCTCCCTAATACACCCTTCTTGCTTGCTTACAATTTACGTTGGTATACTGTTGTTTACTGCTTGGTGATTGTGTTACTGCATTGTGGTGTGGGACTGTGTAGAATGATCAAATGCTTAATCTTCTTGGCCTTCTCTGGGTGGAGGCACTGTATCGCCAATAAATTCTCAGAAAACAGCACCCATAGTGGTAAGTGATTCCCAGGTAATCCTGCCCTGTCGTGGACAGATAACAAAGTTTGTGGTATGGGGCAGATCTGGGTTGGTGAAACAGGTAAGGTGTGAAGATAAAAATTAGGCACTCACTTGCCAGTTTATTAAACCTGTCGCTCAGCTCAGTACTGCTGTGAGGCTGACTGTGGCTGTTAAGAATTCCAAATCCTTAGAGACGTAAGGACAGGGGGAGTCAATACTATATGAAGGCTGAAAAAAAAACAAACCTAGAGAGACTACAAATTGAGGAACATCATTCCAGGGATAGGACAGACTACATTAACCCTGAGGAAGTCCAAAATGTCAGGCTTGGTGGATATAATTTTTAGTTGATTACTGACAGTGAGTGACTGATTCCTATCTTTGCGGCTTACTATCTAAGAACACCTGAATCCTGGCCCTTCCCCCTAAAGTTTAGAGGCCCAATCCTCATCCCAGTCATAAGAGGATGGAGCCACCTGTTTTGTGGGCCCAGAATGAGAATGGCTTACATGTACTACATTCTGCATTGCTTTGCTGCCCCTGATTTTGATCCCTGATGTTTATTTTTGTTTCCAAACTGATTGATATGGTGCCACATTCAATTTGCTGTATATTCACTATGTTAGAATTTTGTTTTGTGGCTTGGAGTTAGTCCTGATGTCCTCAGTGTTCCGTAAGCTCCTGGAGCAGTGTACATTATGTTACATGCCAGTTCATCTTAGTCACAAGAAAGTTCAAATGCAGCTGAGAATATTTATGTAAACCTTGCAGCAGCCATATTCAAGGGTTCACACTATTAATTATTTCAGATCATATGACAGTGCTAAAGCAGACTCAAACCAGGAGAGATGATATCACAAGATAGAAGACATTAAAAATTGAATGAATGGTATAGGTACAACTTTTTGCTATAGTATATGCTGCCGCTTTAATTTTCTGAAACGGAAACAATTTCTCTAGTACAGAAGGTATCCAGCTGTGACTGATGTATTTTTAGGAGGATATTTATAAGGAAAGAAACTGCAGGGGGTTAGGTACAACCCTCACCATTCACAAATACCACTACTATATGTGCAAAGGAATCCACCTGCTGTATAGCAGAATCACTGGAGACACAGTATCATAAAGCATGCTGTCACTGCTACTACAGCCTACATATAGTAGTGAGGGAAGCTTCTTCCTACATGTAAAAAATTCCTGACTGCACTACTCTAAATCTGATTCTCCACAAATTGATGCAATGCACAACCAATAAGTTTACCTGCCTCAGTAGTTCCGACTCACTGCTCCCGTTGTGTCCACCACTGACTCGCTGGCAAATACTGCTCTCCCTGCGGCTCCAAAATGAAATAAAATAAACCAGTTCTGGTCCCGCTGCAGTGCCTGGATGATCGATCTCTCGCCTCTCCACGTCCCGACTCGCAGTGCTGTCCGCTCAGACTCCCGTCGTCCGAAGAATTTCAAACTTCCCGCGATCACCGGCTGTGGAGTTATATAGTAGGGGGCTCAGTCGCTAGCCTATCGAGGTACTGCCTGGGCAGTCAATTAGCCAGCCTGGAGCCATGAGGAGCACGGCTCAAGCGTATCGAAGATGCCTCCCAGCACATGATCATGCAGCTCCCAGGAGTCTCAGAGGGCGTGATCACAGCGTGAGAGGTTGGGAGGCACCAATCAGAGGCTACTCTTGTCTCTGTGAGACTCTCGAGTCTCAGATGGCCGATTTCAGTGTGCCTTTGTTCCTTTGTCTCCCCGTAGCACTGACAACAAACCCCGTAGATGGAGGAAAATACAGATTTCCTCCCCGTAGCCTGTTTTTCGCTATAAATCCCCGCAAAATACGGGAATCCCCATAGATATGGGAGCACTGTATCAATCTCTTTCAGTAATATCCTCTCAAGTTCCAGAAAGGCTAATTTTGTGGAATCTGAGGTCTCTCCACACACCTCCTTTCCCTGCAAACGCTGTCTTACCATTTTTCTTCGGTTTACCAGTTCATCAATGTTCTCCGAGTCATACTCATTCGGGGCATCGGAGTGCATATCAAACTAAAATAAAGATCCAATCAAAATATAGCGAATATGAAAGTAAAATGCGAAAATTAGCACCCGAAATATGCTCCTGAACTCAAAAGGCATGCTGATGTGAAAGCTGGTTCTTGGTTGTAAACGTGGTGACCACACAGCGTTCTGCGGCAGACTCAGCACTTCAAACGACTTTTCAACATAAAAACCACGAACAGAAAAAACAACTCGTGCACACAAACGAGCAGCCAGCTCAAAATTACAAAGTACGAAACAAACAATGTGGCACTCTACCCAGCTGTTTTGCATGAAAAAATCACAATAGCACAAAAATACTGCAGGAATATTCCTTTGGAACTTTTAATTCTTTATGTTTGGTCCCAGTCCCATTCCCAAGCAGCACACCAGCTGACCACCCGGCGCTTCGACTCCTTGTGAGTCTTCCTCAGGGGTGTAGCCAGGAGACGGGAAAGCAAACTTAAATACACATACATGATTACATCACCAAAAACCTATTAAACAGGTATTTCATGAATACATTTGAAACAAATTCAATATAGTAACAGAATGTTTCTTACAAAACTTTACAAATCCCTATAAGATGTAAATACTTGTTCTCAAATAGACAATTAGGTTAATCCATTTACTTTTAAAAGCAGCCCATAAACATATCAAAAGGTTTCTAACTTATATTTTCTTAAAATCAACACACTTTCAAATACAGGGATTCAGTCTCTGGAAGGGTATATTTTCCTTACAAAAATGCTGGTGGGCACCTACCACAGTTTATTACCAGCATATAAGTCTGGATCCAGAGAGCAGAGTGTCCCATGTAACCATCTGAAAAAAAGGGGGAAAGAAAATAATTAATATCCTATGAACATTCTGAGAGTTCTTTTTTCAAAAGAAATAAAGACAGTTTAGACAGAGTACAGTAGTCGCAGATTGCATATACAGAGACTCAATATCATTTTGATATAATTCATTTTTTCTTTTATAGCTTTTTCTTTTTTCTTAGGTGTCAGTGTGGCTCAGTTGGTAGCACATCCGCCTCTGAACCAGAAGGCTGTGGGTTCTCGTCCCACACCGGGATGGACTTGCACCTAAAAATAGCTGGTATCCGAGTGCAGTATTAGGGGGTGCTGTACTGCTGGGGTGTGCTGTCATTCAGATGAGTCGTTAAACTGAGGTTCCTTCTGCCCATCCTGGTGTTGTCCTGGTGGGTGTCCAGGAGGAAGTAAAAGAACCCAGGGTATTCTTCATAAAGAGCAGGGAACATTCCCAGTGTCCTGGCCAGCACTCCCCTTCCCATAAATCAGTTCATGCAATTATCCAGGCTGTGTGTGGGTGATGATGTGCGATATGGCTGCCACCACACATTCGGTCACTTCACTACCAGTCTAGCATTGCTTGTAAAGCACTTTGGGATATTGTGTATGAAAAGTGCTATATAAATGCTGATTCTTCTTCTTCTTTTTTAGAAAAATACAATCCTACAGGAGTGTCGAAGAACAAATGGGTGTTTTAAGTGTGCTAGATGCAATATTTGCAAATTTTGTGTCTCAGGCAAAGAATTCCAACACCCAAGATATCCAAGCAATAAAACAGAGCTTAGAGAACTTATCACATGTGATACTAATTATGTTGTTTATGCATTATGGTGTACCTGTAACTTGGTCTATGTTGGTAAAACCATTAGACCATTAAAACAAAGGATTCATGTTTTTTTTTTCTTTTTTGTGTTGCACCTCCTTTTGTCATCATCCCCTTTGTCATTTCCAGAAGCTGAAAGTAACTTTTACAGCCACTAGCTGGCAGGGCTAGTTGACATGGAAAAGTCCACCTCCCTGACAAGATTTTCAGTAGCCCAGAACAATTCATTTCAACAATGTTGTTTTGTCATGCACATAGCTTACCTACCTTTTAGTTGTTCCTACTGTTTTTCTGTTTAAGTTCCCTCTAACAAACACAGCAAAATGTAGAAAAAATATCAAACAGCAAAAAAAAAAAAAAACTGAGTAAAAGAAAAAAAAAATACACTGGAAGGTGTTGCATTGAAGATATGCCAGCTTGGAAACAGCAACACAAATATTATGTCCAGTAGGAATATTCCACAGAGGAGCTATGGGTTAAGCTGTGCATGTGGAGACCATTTTCATTGTGGAACAAAAAACTAGAATAGAAGACAAGAATAGAATAGAATAGAACTCAGATAGAATGGGGTTGCACAACTCTTGGAAAATGCATGCTTCAGTGAGTAATGTGAGACCAGCTACTACAGACAGACTTCCAAGCATTCTTACCCCAAGCAACAAGAAATGAGTCTGCAAACAGAAAAAAAAGTTGGAGCTGTGCAAGAATCAAAAGGTAGGATTTTTTAAAATCTTTTAAACAGTAATTTGATGAAAAACATCTAGGCCAAACTGTACCTACACAGCAAGATCTGTCAGATCTGAAGGAGAGGCCACAAAAAGTTTGAAAAAAATATACATAAAAGTCAATGGGTCTTGCTCCACAATCCCAGCCATTAGCTCTGAAGAGACTGCTGCATCTCTGCAAATTCAAATGTAAGCGAGGGGGAGGAAGTTGGGTTTATTGGGTAGTGCAGTAAATTAAACTTTGAGCTATGGAGGACAGCTTTGAGGGGTATAGCCTGTGAATTCAAACCTGAGATTAAGTACGGGAGAAGAAAAGACTTAGATCTCTGAGGGGGTTGCTGTTCTATTAAAATTCATACTTGAAGAAGGGAGTTGGATTTAATTACAACAGTATTGGAACTAAACTTTGAGCTATGAATCTGTAGATCTATCTTCCCATTTAATAGCAGTGATGTGTGGGCTACAGGAGTTCACTACAGAGCTTGGGGGTTGGAGGGAGACTGGGAGTTAAATGGCGCTTGGGGGGGGTTGCATGTAACCTGTAGCTGCTGAAGGAGAAAGAGGGCCAAGGGAAGTCTGTAGGTGCCAGTGGGGTGGAAGGCCAAGGGAGCCAGTAGCTGCGGGGGGGGCCTCTTATCACCAACTTCACCCATGCATCTGGGCAAATGATTGGGTCACAGTCTGCAGGACATGATCACACTATGGATAAGGCCGTAGGTTTTTCATGCAGTGCACAGATTTCACGATTATGGTGAAACCAGGTGCCTCCATGAAATATTACATAAGGCATAGGAACCCCGATGCTGAGTATAGGATGGGGGAGGTACTGATACTCACTAAACATAAAAGAATCCTTGAGGTTATTGTATAAGAGGACCTCAAGGTGGCTGTACAGTGGGACAAGGCTATGGGTGGGGAAAATTGGATTCTGGGGTGCATAAGGAGTGGCATCGCCAGTAGGAGGAGGAGGAGGAGGAGGGATGTTATGCTGCCATTGTATCACTTACTGGTATACCCCCAGCTGGAGTACTATGTCCAGTTTTAGAGTCTACACTTCAGAAAGGACACAGGGTGGAGGCTTTCCAGAGGAGGACAACTAAAATGGTTCAGGATTTTCACAGGAATCCCTACAAGAAAGGCTGAAGAATCTCAACATGTACACTCTGGAAGAGAAGAGGGCGAGAAGTGACAAGATCAAGACCTACAAAGTACCTCATAGAGGTAAACAGGGTACAGTTGGGGAGTTTCCTTCAAATGAGGATAAGCACCCAAACCAAGGGGCATACAATGAATCTGGGGGGGGGAGTTTAGGATAGATGTGAAGAAATATTTCTTTACTGAAAGGGTGGTAGATGCCTTGAACAGACTGCCAGGAGAAGTGGTGGAGGCTAAAATGGTAGGGGGCATGAAGCATGCATGGGATTAGCATAGGGGTATATTAGAAAAAGGGGAATGAGGGGGTCAACGGAGATCAATAGGGTTATGTAGATGAAGTAGGTTCAAGTTCATTGCAGGAAAATCCATTGAGCAAGCTCATTCACAAGGAGGTCCTGATGAATGTAGGCAGAATAAGACATACAGTAACATATACAGGCAGGAGTTACAAGTAGGTAGAGAACACTTTGGCAAACTGGGTGGGCTGAGCGGTCCTTTTCTGCTAACAAATTCTATGTTTCTATGGCATCATGTGCTCATTCAGGTGCAGTGTTTATTTAAAGTTGGGCCTACCATACTTCCAGATGTAAGGTATAGTAAATTACCGAATTAGATACAGCCCACTTACAGTACAATAAACAGTACCCCAGTGCTTCGAGAAGCCTTTACTCTTCATAAGGCTGCTTAAAGAGCTGGGGTTCTATTTGCAATGTCCACACCGTTATGCTGATCTTAAAATCAATGCCACATCTGAATGAGTACTTGATTCTTGCTCACTCCATTTCTTCCCCACTTTGAAAGTTGCTTGTTCTGAGTTAGTTTTGGGCTGGCAGCACCTCGTCTCTGTTGGAAGATGACCAATAAGTGGCACTGAAAGAAGTCAGACTTCACAGACTGTGAAGTCAGCTGTTCACCCACCATTTTGGCAAGAAGAAGGCTGCAGCTTTGGCCACCAATGACTGTTGGGGTATGGGGATGGGGGGACCAAAGGGGACAGACATAAGGAGATAAAAATCATAATAAAAATTGTGAGACCTTATCCAGCTTCCCAAAATGCTTACCAGTAAAAGAACACTCTATGAAGTTTTTCAAATGGCAACACAATATGGTGAGCCCTCTGCATGCCGTCTGACACTAGGCATCAGCCAGTGTAAAACTGCCTAAAAAAGGCAGTGTTGTGGTCATGTGGTTACTGAAATATTGGAGAATACAGATTTATAAGAATGAAAGAATATCACACAGAAGCTGGCACATGTGTCTATAGCAGCTGTCTCCTGCTTCTCCGTAGTTATATTTATATCCTAGAGGTACTTAAATGTTTCTATCATATCCCCTCTTTCCCTCCTCTCTTCCAGTGTGTACATATTGAGGTCCCTTAATTTCTCCTCATAAGTCTTATGTTGCAAGCTCTGTACCATCTTATTCGCCCTTCTCTGGACCATCTCCAGCCTGTTAATATCCTTATGAAGGTGCAACTTCCAGAACTGCACATAGTACTCCATGTGAGGCTTGACCATGGTTTTATATAATGGCACAACTACCTCACTCCTGATGCTGGTGATACCCCTGCCTAGTAACCCCAGCATGTCACTGGCCCTCCCAGCTGCCTTAGCACTTTGACATTTTCAGACCATCTGAAATAAGAACCCCCAGGTCCCTTTCCTTCTTTGTGACTGTCAGCAACTCCCCTCCACCCATCTTGTACCTTTCCCCAGGGTTTCTGTGTCCCAGGTGCATAATTGTGCACTTTTTTGAATTAAGCTTCAGTTGCCAGTTCTCAGACCATTTTCAAGCTTCCCCAGGTCCCTCCTCATTTTTTCCACCCCTCTGGGGTATCCACTGTTTTACAGATCTTGGTGTCATCTACAAACAGGCAGACCTTTCCCTTCAGCCCTTCTGCAATGTCACTAATGAAGACATTGAACAGGACTGGCCCCAGGTCCAATCCCTGTGGCACCCCACTGGTCATCCCCTCTCCCCAGACTGCACCCCATTTACCACCACTCTCTGCCTCCTGTCTGTTAGCTGGTTTCTAACCCAGTTTACCACCTTTTCCCCCATGCCTAGCCTACCCAGCTAGTTTATCAGCCTCCTATGTGGGACAGTGTCAAAGGCTTTGCTGAAATCAAGGTAAGTGTTGTCCACTGCCCCACCTTGATTTACTTCCTTTTGTCACCCAGTCAAAGAGATCAACCAGATTTGTCTGACATGAGCTCCCCATGCTGAATCCATGTTGCCTATGGTCCTAGGCTCCAATGGCTTCTAGATGCCCCACTGTCCTTTATTTAAGCAATGTCTCCATGATCTTCCACACTACTGAGGTGAGGCTGACCATCCTGTAGTTTTCCACCTCCTTTCTACTGCTGTCGGATTTGTGTAGAGGGACCACATGTGCCCTCCTCCAATTCTCTGGTACCACGCCTGTAGTGAAAGACTCAGTGAACATGGCTGCCAGAAGTACTGTTATCTCTCTTCACAGTTCTCTTAATATCCTTGGGTGTATGCCATCTGGTCCCATCGCTTTGTCTGCCTTCAATTTAGTCAGCTCCTGCAGGACTCTTTTGCCTGTGAGTGGACTGTTGTCCACCTCTTCACCACCTTGCAACAGTTGTACTGCTGTGGCCCTTGCCCCTCCCCATCTTCTGTGAATACTGAACAGAAAGACACAGTGGATGTCTTGGGGGGGGAGGGCACATGACAGTTCTTAGGCATGGTACTATCAATTCCAAATACCTAAACAGCACACAAAAGCAAGCAGCATTCGGCATTGACAAATGCTTGTTTATTTATTTAAATGTTTCACCAGGAAGGCACACTAAATGGTGGTCAGCGACTTTCATTCAGCTTTGTGGGGACTGTGAAAGGCAGACGGAGAAGTCGTAGCCATGGCAACACCACACAATGCAGCTGTGTAACTGGCTGCTGCAGTCAAGGACACCCTGCAGCAAAAACAACTGATTGCATAGTGACAGGGCACTCCCTGATTGCAGCTGCTCAGTTTCTTTGATCATAGTGGCCTGCTCATGAACTGCCCTCATTGACAGCATGCTCCTTTATTCGCCGAGGCAGAGACCAGCCCCTGAACGGGCTTGTGCTATTCGGCACAATACTGCCGTGCCTCCATAACCCACTTGTGAAGGAAGCCTGATGCAATGTGTTTCTTGCACATGCTGGCAAGCAACACAAAAAGGAGCTGCTTAAAGAGACAGTGTATGGCTTAAAATAATTTCTTTTGAAAAATAGGTCAATGCGCAATTCCTATAATACAAACACTCAGATGTGTAAATAGTAGGAATACTGTTATTTACAATGCCTCAGTTCATCAATGCTCAAAATCACAGAGTTTAAAAACATACTGGAACAAGATATTTCGAAGCTGCAGGTAAGCTAAACGGATAAATGTTTTATACCACCCACAAAGGATGAAACCAAAAGGCCACCTGGAAGCATCAATAGCCACCTATAGGAAACTAGAAAAGAAAACTTATTATTAGATAATATAAAATATTTACACCTAACATACATTACTAAAGAAATCACTGAGAAAAGGAATACACAGAGCCTGCTACAAGTCTGCCACATTTGGAAACAGGGCTATCTCTTCCTATTATTTATATTAATAATAAGAGGCATTACATCAATTCTGAAATTGATACTGGAGCTTTTCAAACTACCCAGCATATAAATCCAGAAGACTTCTCGCTCTAAGAGTTTGGCATCCAAGTCAACCCCCACCCAGGTCCCAATGTCACCATTCTTTGCAACAGAACTTGAATGACTGTTTGGAGGGGTCACGGTTAAATATGTCACCTACCCTAGGACGCTTCATGTGGTGTACTGCCAAGGCATTGGAGCTGTCAACACCCCCCCCCAAATGCTCCTCAATTTTTCTCCAGTCCGTGTCTTGAATGGTCTCGTAGTTTTTCTGATATAAAATGCCCCACAAACACAAGTAGCCAAGTATACTATGTTATTGGTGACACAGCTAAAAAAATCCAGCATGTCATAAGTGCAATGGGTATTGATAGTGGTGAAAGTACGGCTCTTAAGGGTGGAGATACAGAATTTACAATGGCCGCATGAAAAGTACCATTCGGGTACACAGGTAGACACAAGCTATCTCTTGAAATATTTGGTCTCTGAAGACTGTGTACCAGTCTATCTTTTAGGGATGAACCTCTCTTATATGCCATGCATGGGGGTAAGGTGGCAATATCCTTAAGTACTGGGTCAGTTCTCAAATGTTCCAGTTAGCCCTCGCAATCTTTTCTGTTGCAGTAGATTGTTTACAATATGCAGTGACCAGATTAGGTCTCTGAACATTTCCCTGATCTTCTAATGGGGAAGTTGTTGTTGTTGTAGGGTGGGGTACCAGTATGTCCTCCCTATTAGTATGTAGTACCTGTTGATAGGCCTTATGTATGACTTCATGGCTGTAGCCCCTTGTTATAAACCTCTTACACATTTCTGTGCCTTCTGCAACAAAATCAGTATCTTTACTACAGTTTCATCTAGCATGTAGCAATTGGGCCCCGGGAATGTTGTTAACCAAATGGTGTGGGTGGCAACTTGATGAAGTGAGCAGGGAATTTCTATCAGTTTGCTTATGAAACAAATTTGTCTCAATTTCTACCGCTTCATTTTTTGTAATACACAAATCCAAAAATGTAACCCCACGTTTGTCACATGTAACAGGGAACTTTTGATTCAGATTGCTGGATTCTAAGTAGTTCGCAAAAGAATTAAGTTCATCTCGTGTTCCACACCACATACCACACTGTAAATATGCCCAATGACTGAGATAGAGGTTAGTGTAGTTCGGGTTAAAAGTTGCCCCTATCGCTGTTCCTTCAGTTTGTAGGTAAAATGTCCCTTGAAACAAAAAATAATTCATTTTCAGAACATATTCTGAGAAATTCAATAAGACCTGTTTCCTTGCTAGATCCAAATAGTCAGTACTATTCAACCAATATTCTAAGGCATATAGACCCTCCTCATGGGGAGTATTGGTGTATACAGATGTGACCTCTGCCTTGGTCACTGGGAAAAAACAAATATCTATGATGCCGAGACTCATCCTTTTTACCATAGGCTTGATCTCTGGCATCGCTTTATAGATGACAGATTTATGGTGTAGCGTGGCATAGGAGATGAACTTACTTCTTCTGCTAACTACTTAGAATCCAGCAATCTAAATCTAAAGTTCTCTGTTACATGTGACACACATAGGGTCACATTTTTGCATTTGTGTATTACAAAAAAATTAAGCTGGAGAAATTGAGATGAATTTGTTTCGTAAGCAAACTGATGGAAATTCCCTGCTCACTTCATCAAGTTGCCACGCATTCCATTTGGTTAACAACATTCCCGGGGCCCAATTGCTACATGCTAGACATAACTGCAGTAAATATACTGATTTTGTTGCACAGGGCACAGAAATGTGTAAGAGGTTTATAACAAGGCGCTATAGACATGATGTCATACATAAAGCCTATGAACAGGAACTATATACAAATAGGGAGGACATACTGGTACCACACCCTACAATAACCACAACAACTTTCCCAATAGAAGAACAGGGAAATGTTCAGAGGCTTAACCCGGTTACAACATATTGTAAACAATCTACTGCAACAGAAGGGATTGCGAGGGCTAACTGGAACATTTGAGAACTGATCCATTACTTAAGGATATTGCCACCTTACCCCCATGCATGGCATATAAGAGAGGTTCATCTCTAAAAGATAGACTGGTACACTGTCTTCAAAGACCTAATTTTCAAGAGATAGTTTCTGGCTACCTGTATGCCCAAATTATATTTTTTCAAGCTGCCATTGTAAATTCTGTATCTCCACCCTTAAGAGTCATACTTTCACCACCATAAATGCCCATTACACTTATGACATGCTGGATTTTTTTTAGCTGTGTCACCACTAACATAGTATACTTGGCTACCTGTGTTTGTGGGGCATTTTATATTGGAAAAACTACTAGGCCATTCAAGACACGCATTGGGGAACACTTGAAGAGCATTCAATGGGTGACAGCTCCAATGTCTTGGCAGTACACTACATGAAGCATCCTAGGGTAGGTGACATATTTAACCGTGACCCCTCCAGACAGTCATTCAAGTTCTGTGGCATAGAATGGGTGACATTGGGACCTGGGGGGTGACTTGGATGCCAAACTCTTAGAGTGAGAAGCCTTCTGGACTTATGCACTGGGTAGTTCGAAAAAAACCCACTATCAAGGACAGAATTGATGTAATGCCTCTTATTATGAATATAAATAATAAGAAGAGATAGCCGTTTCCAAATGTGGCAGACTGTTGTAGCAGTCTCTGTGTATTCCTTTTCTCAGTGATTTCTTTAGTAATGTATGTTAAGTGTAAATATTTTATATTACGTAATAATAAGTTGTCTTTTCTAGTTTCCTATAGGTGGTTACTGATGCTTCCAGGAGGTCTTTGGATTCATCCTTTGTGGGTGGTATAAAAAATGTATCCTTTTACCTTACCTGAAGCTTTGAAATATCTTGGTCCAGTATATTTTTAAACTCTGTGACTTTGAGCATTGATGAACTGTGGCATTGTAAATAATGTAGTATTTCTACTATTTACATATCTTAGTGTTTGTATTATGGGAATTATGCACTGACCTATTTTCCAAAAGAATTTTTTTTTTAAGCCATACACTGTCACATTAAGCAGCTCCTTTTTTTAAATGTGGTCTTGTGTTATCTACGTAATATCCTTCTGAGGACACTCTTAGTAGCGAAACCAGTCAAGGGGTTGTTGTTGCTCCAGTTATTGGCATTTGTCGAATAAAGTCCTTATGCACTTTATTCTCTGGTGCTGAATTTGTTCTTCGTTATAAGTCCCATAACCCCTGGATTATTTGTGTTGCCCTGCACTGTACCTCCTCCAGTAACGTAATGTCCTTCTTCAGGTACGGTCAGCAGAACTGCACACAGTACTCCAGGTGTGGTCTAACCAGTAACCTGTATAGTGGCAGGATCACCTCCCCCTTCCTGGAAAATATGCCTCTGGCAATACAACCCAGCATCCTGTTGGCCTTTGCAACTGCCTTTCTACACTGTGCTGAGTTGTTCATTGTTCCCATTATGATCATCCCAGATCCTTCTCCTCTTCCATCTTGGCTAGTTGAATCCCTCTCCCCAGCTGGTAGCACCTCCTTGTTTTTTTTTTTGCTGAAATGTAGTACCTTGCATTTCTTGGCATTGAACCCCAGCTGCCAAGTATATAACCAGGCCTCCAATTTTGCCAAATCATCTTTCAACCCCTGCCACCCTTCATTTTTTTTATATGTAGTTTTTAATGATATTTTTCATTTTCTCCCAATAATCCAGACCCCTACCTCAGATGTGTGCACGCATGTGGAGGCATGCACATTCCACATCTTGAGGTACCCATCCACTACGTGTTGCCCCTGCTGCCTATGCTGACCACTGAGCCTCCACCCAGTGACAGTGGTACTACAGGGCAGTGTCAACCATCCCTCAGAGAGGAGAGCTGCCTTCCAGCTGCTCAGTCCTGATCTGACTCCCCTGGTGCCTGCTCCCCGATGACCTAAGTCCATTCCCGAACCTGAGTCACCAGCATGGTGCAAGGCAAGGCATTTAGCACCTCATCCTTTAGTGCCACCGGGCCGGCCATCCCCTGCCACCCTTCTAAGCCATCCACTACTGCTCCCATCTTGGTATCATCAGCAAACAGACTGCTCTTGCTCATGATGCCTATTGAGATGTCTGCTATGAAGATCCCAAACAAAACCAGCCCCAGTACAGAGCTCTGTTGCACCCTGCTTGTCACCGTCTTAGGAGGTGAGAGGTCCCCTACCACCACCATCCTTTGCTGTCTCCCTTGCAGCCAGTTCACTACCCATACCACCATCTTTGCCCCTGTACCTATGCCTTCCAGCTTACTTCCTATCTTCCCATGCGGCACTGAATCGAATGCCTTACTGAAGTTCAGGTATAGGACATCCACTGCATTGCCCTTTGTCTAATTGCCTGGTTACCCAGTCATAGTACTCCACCAGACTGATCTGACAGGTTCTGCCTGAAACAAACCCATGCTGTCTGCTGTCCTACAGCCCATTAGCCTCTAAGAGTGAAACCAGCCTCTCCTTCAGGATTGTCTCCATCAGCTTTCCCAGGATGGATGTGAGGTTTACTGGTCTGTAGTTTCCTGGATCATTCTTGGGGCTGCTCTTGTGGAGGGGTACCACGTGCGCTATCCTCCAGTCCTGAGGTGCACTCCCTGAGTCCAGGGAGACATTGAACAGGTCTGCCAAGGGTTCTGCTAGGACTTCTACCAGTTCCTTCAGCACCCTGAGGTGTATGCCATCTGGCCCTAGCACCTTGTCCACCCTTAGTACCCTCAAGCCCTCCAGTACTCTTCCCACTGGGATTTCCAAGTCTGTCACCTCCCCCCCCCGTGCCCACCATCCCACCCCCTTGGGTACAGCTCCCCCTTTCTCTTTGATAAATACTGAGCAGAAGTACTCATTTAATGCTTCTGCCTGTTCTCCCCTGTCTCCACCCACCACCTATCCTTCTTTATCCTTACTGTTTGGCCCTTACAACTCTTTTTCTCCTTGATGTACCTGAAGAAGTCCTTCTCCCCCTCTTTGATGCCCTGTACTAAGTATGAGTTCCCTGGAAGCCTTGGCTGACCTGACTGTCCTTGTCATCTTCCTTGACTCCTTCAGGTATTCCTCTCTGTCCTCCCCTTCCCTGTTTTTTTATACTTTCAAAGGAGGCTCTATTCCTCCTTACTTTTTCCATGACCCCCCCTGCTCACCCAGCTAGACTTCTTAGCCCTAACCCTCTTACTCTGGACCCTTGTACATGTTACGGTTGCCTCCTCAATCCCAGTCAATGATCACCCACTTCCGGTTGGTGTTCATGTTTGGATGGATCCTGGCCACATACCCCTGTACTATTTTCCTCATCCATCCGAAGTTGGCCCTCATGAAGTCTAACACCCTTGTGCCCATTCTTACTTTCCTTTTCCCCATGTTTGTAGTGAACCACACCAAGTGGTGGTCACTTTCCGCCATCGGTTCCTTCACCCCCAGCTCCCTCACAAACTCACCATTTGCCAGCAAGAGGTCTAGGGTGTTCCCTAACCTGGTTGGCTTGTTGACAATCTGCAATAGGAAGCTGTCCTGGAAGACATCCAGAAGTCCCTGCTCCCTCCTATTCATGGTGGCTGGGGTACCCCAATTCACTCCTGGCAGGATGAAGTCCCCCACAGTCACCATGCTGCCCCTTCCACAGGTCCTTCAAGCTGCCCTTCCCACAGATCCTTCTGATCTGTAACTTACAGGCAGCATCGGGGATGGAAGGGGGGCCACTGGAACACCAGGAATGAGGGACCCATTGATTATATTAATATCGGACAGCATCGGGCAGGCAGAGGGAGCTATTTCTATGGGATCAGGCATTGAGGAGGGGCCACTAGACCACTAGGAAGAGGGGCTTTCTGACATATATGTATTACATTCAGCATGGAGTGTTGGGAGGGTGGGGTGGGGTGACGACTGCTAGAGTGCTGGGAGGCATTCCAGTTATTTACTTCATGTACAACCACTGGAGGATCAGCAAGGGGTGACCACAGCACATTGTCACATAAAGGGAGGTCTCCCAGAGGAGAATATTCTAAGTACCCTTAGACCAGCTCTGACTGGTCTATGGGTACTTAGAATTTCTCCCTCTGGTAGATATCTGTGAATCACATTTTCCAGAATGTGGCAGCCTGCATCTGCCACACACCCCCTAGAGCCATGTCTCAGCCCATTTTTGTAGGGGCGGCGCAAGCTCCATTTTGGGGAGGCAGCCTGTGCTTGATGCAGGCTGCCTTTGTGAATAGCTCAGGAGGCAGTGTTTGGTGCAAGGTGCCACTTGCACCATATATGTTTGGTGCAGGTGCCTTGAGCCACACTCAGTGCTATGAGAATCAAGCCCATTTACTGGATGTCTCAGAGATTAAAACTTGCATGGCTAAAAACTGATCCGTCTAAATTCCTTACATTTACATGGCCAGATTTTCAAAGCCCCAGATATGACACAAGGGACGTGCACCAAACAATAGTGGCGCACAGGAATCTAGCGTCAAACATTGCGTCAGACCTGATTTTCATAGGAGCACTACGTCAAACGCAGTCCGCCTGCATCAAAGGTGGCTGTGCAGCCTTGCGTTATACAAAATGGCAGCACTATGATGCAAGCCATCTTGAGCCACAGAAATGGTGCCACTCTGCACCTGTGGGAATTTCAAAGTAGCACCACTGACACCAAACATATCAAATTACTGTCAGCTACTAGACCAGCCAGAGCTGTTCTAAGGGACACTAGAGCATATAAAGAGACCCAAAGCAGGTGGTCAGACCTGACTATGCTAATATTAAGAGCCACTATTCTCCTGCAGAACTAGTTTAGAACATTTGGGGGGCTTAGTTTTGGCCATTTCATCTGCTGTTTTGTTTACTTAGTTTGCATCATTCTCGTCCTTTGTGTCATTTGTTTGACTCGGCTTGCACCATTTTGGTTACTCAGCTTGCACCAGTTTTACTCATTTTGCACCATTTGTCATCAGTTTGCACCATTTCTACTTAGTTTGTACCATGTTTCATCAGTTTGCACCATTACTGCTCAGTTTGCAACATGTTTCATCAGTCTGCACCAGTTTGCACCATTTCTACTCAATTTGCACCATTTTTATGTTTGCTTGCACGCATGTGCAAGAAACATAGTGCCATCATCCGAGTTTTCGGAGGAGTGTCACCCCCTCTTCCAATTCAGTCAGTGTGTTGGCAGGCGCGGCCCCTGTAAGCCAATGCATGCTGGAGCTGTCTATGACAAGCTCCAAAATGCAGTGGCATACAGTTGAAAGGGGGAGCTACGTTTCAGTGAGCAGCAATAAGATATCGCCTGCTCATGCGCAGCTCCCCTTCACACACACACACACACACACACACACACACACACGCACGCATACTGCTTGCTGCCCCCCCATACATACACACATACTCTATAGCCAACGGGGGTGCCCAATCCCCTGTCGGCTGTGCTGCGCTCCCCCCAAAGCCTTCCAAATGCCACGCTGGGTGCCCACCCCAGTGTGGCAAGTTATGGTATTGCTGACGGGGGTGCCCAATCCCTCGTTGGCTCCACTGTCCTCCCACCCCGGTAGCTGGTGCCACGCTTGGGAGCCTACCCCAGCGTGGCAACTGATGCTATAAGCCGACGGGGTGCCCAACTTCATCGGCTTCATGCCCCCTCGCCATCTCTTGTGTCATGCTGGGAGCCCACCCCAGCATGGCAATGTCCCACATCGTCTTTTAAAAAAAAACAACCCCTGAAGAGCAAAAATGGTCCCACGAGTCTGCCTGCCCCCACAATCTGCACCCACCCACTGAGCACCCTGCCTCCCCATACCCCTCACCCCATACTTACCTCTCGAGCTCGCACGCGATCTTCGTGGACCGAAACACGTCTGCACTCTTCAAAGCCAACCGCGAACTGAGGAAATGCCGGTAAGCTGTATAATGAGATAGATAGGGGTTTTTCAACTTTATTGCATATCTCGGGCATTTTTTGGAATTTTTGCACCAAATTTTCAACATGGGGTTTTTGGGACCCCTCCTCATGAATTCTTGCACTGTCAGGGTGTTACTCAGGCCCGAAGGGTGATTTTGCAGCTACTGTGTGAAATCACCTTTCTGGAATGATTAATGAAATGACACTGCCAGTGTTCATAAGGTGGGCTCTCAAAAAGGTTATTTTGAAAATTTGGTGGAAAAATTCCTAAAAATGACTGTTTTACGAGCATGCATTGTGCAGTTCCTATGCACGTTCGTAAGTTCGCGAATTTTCAATATTTTCACTCCAGATTTTCAACATTGCCATTTTACCACACCTTCTTATGAGCAGTACAGCTGTCATTTTTCACATCTCACCCAAACATGTTTCATCATGTAGCACACAATGGCGCGGTTGGTGTCTTGAAATCAATGTCTGGACACATTAAGAAAATCACAGTGATACTGTTCATGAGCAGAGGTCTTAAAATGGCTATGTTGAAAATTTGGTGAAAAAATTCCAAAAATGACTGTTTTACGAGCATGCATTGTACAGTTCCTACGCATGCTCGTAAGTTCGCAAATTTTCAATATTTTCACTCCAGATTTTCAACATTGCCATTTACCACACCTTCTTATGAGTAGTACAGCTGTCATTTTCACATCTCACCCAAATGTGTTTCCATTTGTAGCACAATGGCGCATGATCAGTGTGCAAAATCAATGCGGGACAAATTAAGAAAATCACAGTGACACTGTTTATGAGCAGAGGTCTTAAATGGCTATGTTGAAAATTTGGTGAAAAAATTCAAAATGACTGTTTTGACGAGTAAGGCTGTGCAGTTCTTACGCACTGTGAAGTTTGCGTAATTTTCAATATTTCACTCCAGATTTTCAACATTGCCATTTTACCACACCTCCTTATGAGCAGTACAGCTGTCATTTTTCACATCTTGGCCAAAATGTGTTTCCGCCCATGTAGCGCACGATGACGCAGTCGATGTGTGAAATCAATGTATGGGACACATTAAGAAAATCACAGAGACACTGTTCATGAGCAGAGGTCTTAAAATGGCTATGTTGAAAATTTGGTGAAATAATTCTAAAATGCCTGGTTTATTTAGCCGCCGCGCTATGCAGTTCTATGCATGCTCGTAAGTTTATGAATTTAATATTTTCACTCCAGATTTTCAACATTGCCATTTTATTACACTTCCTTATGAACAGTACAGCTGCCATTTTTCATATGTCGCCCAAAATGTGTTTTCACACATGTAGCGCACAGTGGTGCTGTTGGTGTGCGAAAGCAATGTTTCAGACAGATTAAGAAAATCACACACTGTCCATGAGCAGAGGTCTTAAAATGGCTATGTTGAAAATTTGAAGACAAAAGTCCATAAAATGACTGTGTTACAAGTGAGCATTGCGCAGTTTCCACACACCTTCATAAGTTCATGACTTTGTAATATTTTCAGTCCAGATTTTCACCAGTGGCATTTTTCCACACTTCCTTATGAACAGTACAGCTGTCATTTTTCACAACATGGCCGAAGTGTGTTTTCACACTTTCAGCGAGAGATGCGTGATCGCTGTGGAAATCATTGTTCGGGACAGATAAAGAAAATCACAGTGACACTGTTCATGATCGGAGGCACCAAAATGCCTGAGTTGACAATCTGCTGTAAAAATCCCAACCTAATTATAGTTAAGGGTGTCATCACTAGATTCTATGTATGCTCGCTACTTCACCATTTTTTAAATATTTTTACTGCAGATTTGCAACATTGCCATTTTTACACCTCCCCATGAACAGTACAGCTGTTTTTACATCCTGTTCGGAATGTTTTTGCACCTGTGTGCTAAATGCCGTAGTCACTGTGCATAAGCAGCTTTTGGCTAACAAACTGATATTCCCCTGCTCATGAGGTGGGTCACAAAAAAATTGTTGAAAATTTGGAGGAAAATACCACGAATGCCTGAGGTATTAGGTTTCCAACCATAACGCCTAACCCTGTAGAGAATGACAGGCATCAGGGTGTGACTTGGGATTCTTGCCTGTAATGCTTATACCATTCCACACCCTGCACCCAGTGAGAGGCATCGAGGTATGCCTTGGACTCTTTGGCCCCAAAGTTCACCCATTCTTCCTATATCGCACTCTATCTCCACCATTTCGAATGGAATGGGTGCACATAAGGGCCAAAGACCCCTGTGAACACCGTGACACTTGTCAGTGTCTGCAGGGTGAGGTGTGGTGAAATGGCGTGACCGTTATGCCTGACAACCCAAAGGCACACCCCAATGCCTGTCACTCTCTGCAGGGTGGTGGTGGGGTTGGCTTCAGTTCAATACTTCACTGCCATTCCTATTACGCAGCTCTGTAACTTCTACACTACCACTGCCAATGCCAGCAAGCAAACATTTGGCATTGACAAATGCTTGTTGTACTCAGTTTGTGTCATTTTTTTTTTTTTATTTATTTAGACAGCAGTTTGGAAAACCTTTGAGCCATAGACTCATTTACAAAGGTACCTTGTCACAGTAAGACAAACGAAAATACACAGTATAACAGTATAACACAGTATAACAGTAACTTAAGACACAGATACAAACAAGCTGGTACAGGTAGGATTGATGCAAACAATACCAGAGTTATGTTGTCCTTAGCAGCTTAGTAGTAAGCTTTGTCATTAGTATTGAGTACGGCTTTGACTAGTGGCAATTACAGCTTCGGGTGTTAACAAGGTGGTTCTGTAAGGACGTTTTGAAGCACGATATAGTTGGAGCTTTGAGATGGAGGGGGGTGAGTGTTGAACCAGGAGGGGTCTTAAAGCTTAAAGGCTCTTTGGCCGTGAGAGGTCCTAACTCTAGGGATAACAAGAGAGTTTTCCCAGAGGTCCGAGTATGAACTAGTGGGACAGAGCGATGGATGGTGGTTGTCAATCCAGGCGGGGATGGCCCAGGAGGGTCTTTTGTAAGGGTACAGGTCGATATTTGAGGCAGCTCGTCAAGATCAAGTACCAGCGCTTTAGCGACAATGAGACAGGTGTGTGTTAGCCTAGGTGCCCAGTAATTAACCTGCAGGCCTTATTCAGAATATGTGAATTTTATGGAGTGCGGTCTGATCAGCAGCACCATACACGGTAGTCCATAGTCCACTAGGGACAGAATAGAGGAGGTGATGCGGTCAAGAGCCTCTGGGGAGGCAATGTTTATACCGATGTAAGATGCCCAATCAGATATTAGTGGCAGTGGCTAGGGCAGCGATGTGTCCATGGAAGGAGAGGAAGGGTCAAAATGGATCCCTAGGTATTTATAGGAGCAAACTTGTTCGAGGGAAAGAGGACCCAGAGTGAATGAGGAGTTTGAAGTTGCAGGACTTGTTTTGAGGATGAGTGAAAAATATGTTTTTGGTTTTTTTTAAGATTTATCACCAATCTATGTTCCTTGAACCAGCCCTCGGCTTCAGCGAAGGACTTCTGCAGCGAGTCCTGGAGGGCAATAGGGTTACGACTTGAGGCAAAGATGACTGCATCATCAGTGTACAATAGAATGTTCCCTGAGCAAGAGCGTGAAAGGGTGTTAAGATAAAGGGAGAATAGTAAGGAGCCCAGAATGGAGCCCTGGGGAACCCCAGAAAAGATGGGACAGATGTCTGAGTAGGTCCCATTAATTTTTACACACTGTGAGCGGTCAGACAGATAACTGGTGCCCAGGAGACAGGCCCAGCAGCAAAACCAGAGAGACTAAGGGCATCAAGAAGGAGGGGGTAGGAGACAGTGTTGAAAGCTTTAGAGAGGTCAATGAAGGCGCATCACAGTAGAGAACCAGTGTCTAAAGAGGAATGGAGAAAGTTGGAGAACTCTAGGAGGCTGTGTTGGTACTGTGGCCCTCTCGGAAGCCATGCTGCTCAGGACATAGGACATTGTAGGTGGAGGAGGAACAGAGTTTGAGAGGCTACCACTTTTCCAAGGCCTTGGAGAGAGAGAGAGAATGGAATTGGCCGATGGTTTGAACACAGTCCTATCACCACCTTTAAAGATAGGGGTGACAGTGGTGACTTTCCAGGCAGTTGGAATCTTCCCCAGGCAAAGAGAGTGGTTGATGAGGCACGTGATCGGGGTAAGGACTGTGTCTAAGACCAGCCGTAGGATACACGGATCCAGGGTGTCACTGCCCGTACTATTACTCTTGAGGGCAGTGACAAGATGCAGTCTAATTTCTTGGGCAGAAACACGGTGGAGGAGAAAATAAGGGTGAGAAAGATTTACGGCAGGCGCTGGGGGAGGAGGGTCAAAAAAAATTGTAGGGAAGATAGGGCTAAGGTGAGTGAATGAGGTGTTGAGGTGGTTGGCTATGAGGGCTGGGTCTGAAGAGATCACACCATTAATGTTGATCTGGGTGGGTGGGGGAGTGCACTCCCATTTAACTGTTTAATGTTATCCCAGAAGGTTCTGGGGTTCCCCCATAAGGCTGTGAGTGAGGACCGATAGTGTTCAGACTTGGCCTTTCTGATGGCCCGAGTGCACTTGTTTCGGGTGGCAGCATATAACTGCCTGTCACTGGGCCAGCCAGTCTCAATGGCATGGTGCCATAGGTTGTCCCTATGTTTGAGTTGGTGGATCAAAGCTGGGGTGACCAAGGGGCATTCTGCCTTTTAGAACGGCAGGTCGACATTGAGGCAAAGATATCACAGGCATTATTAAAAGTTTGGGTAAAGAAGGAGAGAGCTGTGTCAATGTCAGGAGTTGCCTGTATAGGAGACCAGTCAATTTGGGACAGAAGTTTCTTAAGTTTTGTCAGACCACCAGGTATTAGAAGCCACCGGCATGTGGACTGTGCTATGGGTTTGGGGACTGAGGATGACCAGTGGAATAGAATGGGGGAGTGATCACTGAAAGAGTCTGGGAGGACTTGTACATTTGGGATCTGATTAGGGCGGTTGGCGAGTAACAAATCAAGCAGGGTACTGGAGCCTCTCTTGGGGTTAGTCCTGGTAGGTTGGGTAACTAGTTGTGTTAGGTCTATTGCAGAAAAGGAGTCATGGGTAAAGGAGGAGGAGGGGCTGAGCCAGTTGACATTTAAGTCACCCACCAGAATTTGATCAGCGGAAGGAGGTAGTGAGGAAAGATATTCTGTAAGAGAGGCAATGGCCTGCGTTTGGTCCCTGGGGGGCACGTATGCAGTAGTCAGATAGGGTCCCTTTAAAGGGTCAGGGTTTAGTTTCAGCATAAGCGCCTGGGCCCTGGAGTCAAGGATTGGAGTAGGCAGTGCTAGTACGGGGAGAGATTCCTTGACATAAATAGCACAGCCGCCGCCCTGTCTCCCAACATGGTCAGACCGGAAGAGGGTGAAACCAGGAAGGGAGACCAGGGAGTCAGGGGAGGATTTCGACAGCCTAGTCTCAACCAGAGCGATGACATCAGGGTTTATTAATGTGACCAGGCATTGTAGTGAGTCAAACTTTTTTAGGAGGCTACAGATATTCATGGAGACCATGCATAGGCCTATGGTGCTAGTCGGGGAGCTCTTGGGAACCGGGCCAGGGTTTGAATGAATGTTCCCTGACAGGAGTAGTAGCATGACTAACACCCTGGCTGGGAGATGGTGAGAGGTTTTCCTATGATTGACATGAGAGGGGGGAGGGGTGGCTAAGGGAGCAGGGGTGGGCAGGGTGGTACAGGAAGGGAAGGCAAGAATAAGAAGACACCCAGATGTGCCTGAGGTGAGGAGGAAGCTAGGGGGAGGGCAGGGAGGACCGAGACACACAGAGGTCCCAAGGGGCAGGAGAACAGGTTCAGGAGCAAGGAGGAAGGGTGCCAGGGCACAGTGAGTAGCAGATGGGTCAGGGCAAGTGCACTGCTAGTGGGATAGGCACAGGCAGAGCGTGAGGCAGGGCCAATACATTGTGGTGAGCAAGATCCAAGTGAAGGAGTACTGTACAGGTAGGAGTAGGAAGTAGCGAGGGAGCATAGGTCCCTCTAGTGGCCAGCAGGTATGACCTGCAAATGGGAAAGTGGGGAGATAGGTTCTGGGCAACAGGACGTGATGTCACCGGATGTGATGTCACGGGGGTGGATCCTTAAATTGACAGCCGCCCCTGGGTGGGTGGTTGGGGCAGACGACGCAAAGCACCGTCGGACTAGCACCCCCCTGCAGGCGCCAAGACAAAGAGAAGAGGCTCTCTTTACCTCAAAAGTAATCAGGCTGGAAATTCGGCTTCCTCAGCTCCTCAGGTGAGCTGCTTTTGTTGCTTGTTTGTCCCGAGTGCCTGCCGTGGTTGGCAGTGAGCTTGGGGGGGGCTGCCTATGTAGTGGAGAAAACAAAGCCTCTCATTACTACGCAGCGGGAGAAAATGTTGTGACTTACACAAGGGGACTCCACTCTAAGCAAACAGGGCTATTCCAAAATGAGGTCACACTAGGACCCAGCTATCCTAATACCTTCAATTACAAGCACAATTAGATCCAAAACCACAATATTAAACAAGACTGCTCTATATTAGCTGCTTAGTATATCTGGCTTTAAGGTATAATCAGCAATTAGATCCAATACCACAATATTAAACAAGCTTGCTCTATATTAGCTACTTAGTATATCTGGCTTTAAGGTATAATCAGCAATTAGATCCAATACCACAAATTAAACAAGTCTGCTCTATATTAGCTGCTTAGTGTGTCTGGCTTTAAGGTATAATCAGCAAGGCAACTCTAGGGCACCCAGTGAATCCCTAGCTTTACACTTCAGCATTAGTAGCACAAAGAAAAGCAAATAACAAGCCCACCCAGTGGTGAACAGGGAACAAAGTTAATAAAATATAAGTGTTCAGCAGGTAGCACCCCCCTGCAGGCGTCCAGATGAAGAGAAGAGGCTCTCTTTACCTCGAAAGTAATCAGGCTGGAAATTTGTCTTCCTCAGCACCTCAGGTGAGCTGCTTGTGTTGCTTGTGTTGCTTGTTTGTCCCAAGTGCCTGCCACGGTTGGCAGTGAGCTTGGGGGCTGCCTCAAAAGTAATCAGGCTGGAAATTCAGCTTCCTCAGCTACTCAGGTGAGCTGCTTGTGTTGCTTGTTTGTCCCAAGTGCCTGCCGCGGTTGGCAGTGAGCTTGGGGAGGGCTGCCTCGAAAGTGATCAAGCTGGAAATTCGGCTTCCTCAGCTCCTCAGGTGAGCTGCTTGTGTTGCTTGTGTTGCTTGCTTGTCCCGAGTGCCTGCCGCAGTTGGCAGTGAGCTTTGGGGGGGGGCTGCCTCAAAAGTGATCAGGCTGGAAATTCGGCTTCCTCAGCTCCTCAGGTGAGCTGCTTGTGTTGCTTGTTTGTCCTGAGTGCCTGCCGCGGTTAGCAGTGAGCTTGGGGGGGCTGCCTCGAAAGTAATCAGGCTGGAAATTCGGCTTCCACAGCTCCTCAGGTGAGCTGCTTGTGTCGCTTGTTTGTCCGGAGTGCCTGCCCTTGTGTCATTTTTCTGACTTAACACGCACCATTTTTGACTCAACTTGCACCATTTATTTTGGCGCAGCTTGTGTCATTCCCATCCCTTATGCCATTGTGTTGATGCTGTGGACCTCTTGCGTCAGTTTGGGGGACTTTGTCACACAGACCACTTTTCTTGCAAAATATGGTGCACAGTATTTGGCGCACCAAGATGTGATTCAAGCTGGTTGTTTGATGTAGCTTGTGTGGCTCTAAGGGCCCTTTGAAAATCCAGTCCACTGTGTTCAAGCACATTTTGGGGGGATCGTATTTTTCGCCAGTGACATTACTTCTAAAAGCAGTTGATGCAGGCTATGATGTTGCATGATGTGCAGCACATTTTTCACCATAGCAATAACTAATAGTTTAAATGTCCTGGATTTATTCTGAGGTGCTAGCAACTAATTTCATGTCATTATAGCCTCCCCTCCACACATAAAAGAAAGAATGAATTCCTCTAAATGTGTTCCTACCAAATTTATAAGGGACTAATACTGTAATTTGTGCTTTCTGATGCACTGCACTCAAAAGCACTTTGTGTCAGGGACTGGCATATGTGACATACCATTCTACAGGATACGCCCATGGTGTCCTTTACATTGTTACAGCAATGTTGAGAAAGTAAAAAGGTAACTGTCAGATGATGCCTCAGGATTAAGCTCATGTGCTGGTGAAACATGAATGGGATTTCTTCAGTGGGAGCACTGAATTTGCGTAATATCATCATTCAGTTTTCGATCACAGGAACTTCCCATTAAATGTGATGAAGATCATGGGAAAAACTTCCCGTGCCTAAATATTTGGAATATCTTACTGTTCTATTTTGAACTAAAGGTGGATTTTATATAGTCATACTCACAAATCCACGTATATGTGATGGGCTTTATCAATAGTTCTTTTCTAGTTCTATAGCAACCTGTGACAATAAGCATGTGCTAAATGTGTTGGTGTTCTATCAATATTCAATAATAAAAATTTCTAATTCAAGCAAACTGCTAAGCATCTTAAACACTTTGGCATGTCATGTTTCACTTTTGACTTACTGCACCTTCCTACATAAAAAGTAAAATCTTAGTCAGTCATCACACTTCACATGGCAGCCATGATACATTCCTGGGAGTTTCTGCAGTATCGGTGGCCATGGGAGGGGACTCACCAGCTGGCACAGCACAAGTTGGGCAGGATGGGGAGGGTTGGGGTGTGTGGAGTGCTGACAGACCCCAAACATGGCACTGGCTCCCTCCATGGCAGGCTGTGGGAGGGAAGGCAATACTGTAACTTGTGGCAGGGGGCAGGCCCTGAAATTAACCAGCCACAGCCCAACTACTGCAAGGATGCTTTTCTGGTTGCAGGAGAGCAGCAGAGGTCCCCTGGCAGCAGCTGCAACAGGGGGCACAGACTACTTCCCACCGTGACAGGGCACTCAGAGTGGTGCATGGCCATTAGACCATCTCCTGACTGGTCTAACTCTGGTGTCCTGTGTGCCTATTGCTTGGGTTTGCAAAATCACAGTTAAGGGGTTACTACAGCACTGTTCTGATGTAAGCCCCCCCTGCCACACCAGTGAGTCTGTTACATAGACGATGCAAGTTCAGCTGGCACAGGCAGCCCCCAGTTGCTACAGGGGGCATCTGAAAATCGGGACTGGTACAAGGAGCCACTTTTGCCATTTCTCCTTGATACAAGCCCCCTGCACCAGTCCCAATCCTTTGAAAATTGAGCCCTCTCACACAATTAATTGTGCTGAAACATTATTCATAGCATTAATAACAGCAGTCAAAAAGAGATAATCACTTCTGTCAGATTCTAATAGCAGCCAGAAGAACTCTGGACAGGGATTCCAGAATTTGAACATCTTCATTACTGAATAATTGGTCCAGAATATATTTTGTAGGAAAATGACATTTAGCAACAAGGCATTTCAGGATATTTTTCCCTGATAAAAGTATACTGAGGACAAATTAAGATAACATCAAATAAGTCTTCAATACACCCAAGATTACATTCACACATCTTCGAAACTGGAGTTTCTGGAGTTTTGGTACACCTTGTTTTAGGATTTTACTTGGTTGTAATTCAAAACAGTATGGTGTCACAATTCTCCTTCCAGCAGGATGCTTCATTAAATTGAGATACAGGGCTGGATTCACAAAGAGTGAAAATACTGCAAGCCCCTGGTGTGTCAATCATATGGTGCACGGCGCTTGCGGCATTCTCCCAGCCAGTAATTGGGATTTTCAGTCATGTGCACGAATTGCCACAAGTTAGACCAATTTTTTTCTGGTCTAGCTTGTGGCAATCTCGGGTACCCTTTCTACAGGACTTGTGCCAAATATTTATCACAAGCTGCTGTTAATGTTGAAAAGTGGCATAAAGTCACCCAAACTTCTAGAATCAGGTGCAATGTGTGGCAAAGTTATTGGTGCAGCTGTGCCAGCAAATGGGTTTGACACAGGGCTTGATACAAGCCCTCCTCCGCCCTTTGCAAATCCAGCCCAAAGTTTTAAAGAATGTTGTTTTATGTTATCAGCCAACCAGCTGATACATTTTAATTTATTAATATTTTCTATATCCAGTTGTCAAGCACTGTCCAAGAGAGTTTATTTAATAACCTTAGAGGACTTATAACTGATATTATTCCTTCACTTACATAATTCCAAAACAATAGTATCTATTAATGGTTAACTCATGCTTAATCAATTGTAACCATGTAGAAAGGCAATTTCTATTACAGATGGCTATTTTTTCTTTCAAAGCCATATAAGTTAGTCTTTCAGCAGGGAGATTAGTAAACTTGATCTAGTAAACAATTCTGGCAGATGCAATATCAACTTTTATGGGAAGAGTTCCCAACTCTTCCCTCACTAGGCATGATGGAGCAGATAAAGGAAGGCCAAGAATGATTTTACAGATATTGTTTACCACTCTTTTAATACCCCCCCAAAAAAAAAATCTCACAAGCATACATAATTTTGCTATTCAGTTTTCCTACAAGAACTTTTATCATTGGATACACAGTCCTACCCTCATATTTTACATTAAACCTAAAAAGACTTTTCACGAATTGCCTACTAACCTGTATGCAAATTCCATGGAAAATTATTCATGAACGTGACTCCAAGATATTGATACAACTTAATATTCTCAAGAGGGTTCCCCTTAATATACTATGTCATATTAGTCTTAGTACTACCAATGATCAAACCTTTGGATTTGGCAAGATTAATTAGAAGTTCAGAATACTCACATAATTCCACTGGTTTATCCATTTTTTTTTTTTTGCTTATAAGCCATCTTGTGAGAGTGAAAAAAAAAAACAGGTCATCAGCATAAGCTGACACCAGGATATCCCACAGTAACATTTTAGGAGAATAAAAATTGTTGTGACTTACAGTACTTGTATTAAGATATCATTTAGATACATATTAAATAGAGTAGAGACCAGAACACAACATTATCTCATGCAACAAATAGACACAATTTGTTTGTCAGATTGCCACTCCTACTGTATTTCACTTTGGCCTGTGTATCTGTGTAGAGATTCTAAATTAAGAGTACTGTAAGAGTAATACATATGGATCTATACCACCGTCCAATATTTTTTGTATTGTTTGCTTCTAACCAGGGTATCAAAGGTGAACTGAAATCAATGGAAATACAGTAGTAAACAGTTATTTTTTTCTTTTCTGTTTACATATAATTGTATGATCATATTAGCACATAATGAAAGAATTTGTTATCTGTTATCAGACTGAAATTTACAGTGTGATGTGGGGCCCCTTTCTAAGTCTTAGATTTTAATAAACTACCAAGACTCTTTTTCAAATGCACACATTTTCAATTAGAATGCTGTTGAGCCCTACACTTTTATTTATTACTACACAGATTACTGAATTCTTGGAATGTTTGCTTATTCCCTCCACATATGCTTTCTGTCATAGTAACTGCTTAGACTCATTTATTATGTTGCTTGCACGCATGTGCAAGAAACATAGTGCCATCATCGGAGATTTCGGAGGTGTGTCACCTCCTCCTCCAATTTAGTCAGTGAGCTGGCAGGGGCGGCCCCTGTAAGCCAATGCATTTTGGAGCTGTCTATGACACGCTCCAAAATGCAGTGGCATACCAGTTGAAAGGGGAGCTACGCTCAGTGAGCAGAGATAGAAGCGAGCTCCCCCACACGCAGGGCATGTGCAAAGACCAAGACTACTGTGTAGTCGATGGATGCCCAATCCCCATCAGCTGAGCTCGCGCCTCTCTCCCCCAGTTGTAGGTGCCACGCTGGGAGCCCACCCCAGTGTGGCAATCAGTCCTTGGCCGACGGGGTGCCCAACTCCATCGGCTGAACATCCCCAACATCTCTTGTGCCATGCTGGAGCTCACCCCAGCATGGGAAACGGTCCCACGATGTCTTTTTATTTTTACCTGAAAATGAAAATGGTCCGCGCGCTCCCGACCCTCCCACAACCCGCACCCACCCACTGCACACCCAGCTTCCCCACGCCCTCACCCCATACTTACCTCTGGACTCTGGCGCGATGATCTTCGGTGGACCGGGAACACGTCTGCACTCTTCAAAGCCAACCGCGAACTGAGGAAATGCCGGTAAGCTGTATAATGGGCTAGATGGTGGGGGTTCAACTTTATTGCATATCTCAGGCATTTTTGGGAATTTTTGCACCAAATTTTCAACATGGGGTTTTTGGGACCCCTTCTCATGAATGATGTCACTGTCATAGCGTTATTCTGGCTCGAAGGGTGATTTCACGCAGTGACTGTGCAGTGACTGCGAAATCACCCTTTGGGCCTGAATACCACCATGACAGTGACATCATTCATGAGAAGGGGTCCAAAAAATCCCATGTTGAAAATTTGGTGCCAAAATTCCAAATGAATGACTGTTTTACGAGTGTGCATTGCGCAGTTCCTACGCAGGCTCGTAAGTTCACAAATTTTCAATATTTTCACTCCAGATTTTCAATATTGCCATTTTACCACACCTCCTTATGAGCAGTACAGCTGTCATTTTTCACATCCTGCCCAAAACGTGTTTCCGCCCATGTAGCTCACAATGGCACAGTCGGTGTGCAAACTCAATGTATGGGACATATTAACAAAATCACAGTGACTCTGTTCATGAGCAGAGGTCTTAAAATGGCTATGTTGAAAATTTGGTGAAAAATTCCTAAAATGCCTGTTTTACTGAGCGGCGCTAGCAGTTCCTATGCACGCTTGTAAGTTCGCAAATTTTCAATATTTGCACTCCAATGACTTCCAAATACCTAAACAGCACATAGAAGCAAGCAACATTCGACATTGACAAATGCTTGTTTATAGTATCTTTCTTTTCCTTGTATGTTGTAAGATATATTTTGACTTGTTATTCATAGCATATTGCACCTGTTTCTTATGGAATTAATTATCTTATAGATATGTACTGTTGCGTGCTTTGTTGAAAACAAAAACAATTTTAATTGTAAAAATATTTACATATTTCTCAATAAGATGTGCCAAGATAAATAATTATCTATGGTGCTTCTACCATCACAAAATCCAGCTTGTAGCTCAGACAATGGATCCTTGCTTTCCAAGGATTTTTGTAAATGTCCCAGAAGAACTCTAACATATAATTTAGCCAAAGCAACTATAAGACTTATTTTTGTCATCCTTTTTATGAATCGGCACAATACAGTTCCTGTTCCACAAATGGGGATAAAGTTATGCTGGATACATTTATTAAAGAAGAAGCTGAACATCCTACTCCACCATTCAAGGTCCAGCTTATAAAAGTCCACAGAAATATTATCTGGTCTGAGGGCATTATTACTTTTGATTAATTACTTTTGACTAATATGCCTCCCAAAACTTCTGTTTCCTCAATCCACTGAAACTTAAGTGAGATCGCATCACACTCTCTGACTGATTTAATATTAGTAGATTAATTTGGGTTATACAACAAAGATGAAAAATACTTTGCCCATACATGAGATTTGATATAACTATCAATGTGAGTTTTGTAGTTCAGTCTGCCATTAGCAACTTGTTGCCAAAAGCTTTTGTCATGCCTCACACCAACTACCATCAGCATTTTTCCCATAACCCTTTCACATATTCATATTTCACTTTTTTAATATAGGCCTTGTAATCTTTCCTGAAGATGTTCAAATTAATTTCATTTTCTCTTTGGATATTGTTTTGTAAATCTGAGAAGTCTCCCTATTTTTTTGTGTTTTTGCTTACATCAAAACTAAACCAAGATTTAATAATTGGAGTCTGATTATCTCTCATCTACTTGGTGATATTGTTCTTAATACTGTCCATTGTGTTTGTGAAGAGTTGGTAAAATTTAGGAGGATTCCAGTTGGCTTATACAACAGCTTCCAGAATAGTTTTGAGTTCTAAAAATTGCTTAGAATCCACAGGAACCTGATTCAAGCAACATACTACTTTCTTGTTATTAATAACAATCCCTGATTCTGTCTCCAAACTACAGGAGACTATCTTACTCTGATGAGAAATGGTCAATAGTAAGTTAGTAGTAATTTTCATCTATTAACACTTAAATAAGTCATTTTGTAGACAGATAAAATAATCCATAACTGATGTCTTTTATCCAGAAAAATAAGTATAATTGCCAGGACTGTCACAATGTAGTCTGCCATTCATAAATATCAACTGATGGCTGGCAGAAAATCTAAGAGAAAGATTCCATTCCCATTTGTTTTCTTATCCAGACTTACCCTCTCTGGGATGTTACTATACCAGCCATCATAAAGTTCCTCATTAATCCATTACAATAAGTTACCAAAATGCAAATTGAAGTCCTCCATAGTTAATATGTCACAAAAATCTGCCTTGCCCCAATATCACAGCAAATTTATCTGATAAGGCTGTCCAAAAATCCAGATCATACAATTTCAAATTCTGGGGATGATGACAAGCATTAAGCAGAAGTAGTGGAATTCTTTCAACATAAATTCTAACCATCATAAAGTTATTTGAGCCATACAATAGTACAACGTCTTGAAATAACTCATAAATCCTCATATGTAGGATGAGATCACCACTCATTCTGCCTATACGTAATATCTCTTCTAGCAGGTACATTAATTTGTGAAATTAATTTAACATAATATGCTGTACTACAGTATATGCATCTGAATGCCAAGATTCCTGAAGGGTAATAACATTATGTTTTATACTGTAATTAAATCCTTATATTCAGGGTGACTTCCAGGTCAAAAAGAGTATACCATCTTTCACACTTTTCTCAGTGCTCTCATAATTAACAGCAGTTACATCCTCATTTATTTTTACCATCAAAGTGTTACAGAGACAGTTAAAGAGTATGCTTAGTAGGGATGTATATGTTAAAGAATGAAGGTTTGGGACCTTTAGATATCTTTGTAATCATTTGGTTTGCTTGCATTTGTTATTTTAATTACATTTTCATCATTTTATTTGCATTTTGCCAACTACTAGTGAAAAAAAAAGAATCCAGTGGAATTCTTGTATTATGATGTCAGATTAAGTTTTACTGGCAATTTAGGCTATGTATTTCAATGGGAAACTGCAAACCTGTTTTGGGGTTTTTATAGAAAAATAACACTTATTTACCACCAACATACTATATTTGTAATAGAAATATGTGATTTTTTTATAACCTGTTATCTTTTTGTGTAAAGTAATAGGGGACATGTTCTTCATAAGCATATTGTACTCGGGAAGAAAAAAAACAGAAGCCAATTGCTGTTTTAAAAATGGTAAAATGATACAGATGGACCACAGTAGGGCAAACATATAAAAGGAAATTCTTGTTGCCAAAGTAAGTATGGTATCATGTCGAAAGAGTGAACCAAAATGAGTGACTCATAAATAAGTGTATCATTTTGGTCACTTTCAGGTTCGGTGACTGTGGAGGGATAGCGAAGGAGGGAGTAGCGAGGGAGGGAGGGAAAAAACAGTGAGGGGAGTGAATAGTGATGGGACAGAAGGAAGTGGTGGGAAGAGGGATTGGCTAACTAGTGGTGTGGAGTGTTATCCCTCCGAGCTACCCATGTAGCATAGCAGGTAGGGACATCAGCTGCAGTGGTGGTGGTCCTGAGTGCAAAACTGTACTATACTGCCTATTCATTTGATGAAAATTATATCATTATATTGCTGTTTCATGCCCATAAAATGTTCAAAAAGATTTTGGATCATAGTCTTTAATTTATAACCTGGTTCATAGACATTCTGCTTAATACCAATAACTGTGACAACATGCTCATCTCTTGGGCCTCTGTCTACTTTTTCATCCTGTAACCACCCTACATTTGGATTATTTCTAAACATTTCAATATATCATCAGTTTGTGTCATACCACAGTTATCTTTACTAATATGATTAACAGGTATGGGTTTGTTAAGACAAAGCCCTTATTTCCCCCAAACGGTGAATTCCTCCACAGGTGATTGATTGATTGATTGATCGATTGACTGATTTCATAAGTTCCACCAGGAAAGCCATACTGAGCTGATAACAACTTGTTTCCGGATGTTTCCAGCGAGGGGGGATGGAGAGCAATGAAGAAATCAAGAGCAAAAGTCACATAATAGGTAAAATAGCAACTAAGCACCATATGTAGGCAAAGTATTCAAGGATGTGGAAAAGTAAACTATGTAGTGTGGTTCTGGAAGAGAATAACATTGTTAGGGAAATAACAGTGTTAGGGAATGTCGTTGAAGAAGTACAATTTAAAAGTGCCAAGGTATTGAAGGGTTAACAAAAGGTGCAGGGGTTGATGCTATAGGGAGCATAAAGAGGGACTAATCAAGTGCACAATGAGGAGTCTTGGAGAGAAGGAAGGGGTAATGGGTTGTGAGTAGCAGACCTGGGATAGGTATCAGGAGCAATTGCAGGAGTAAGAAGTGAAATTACAGAGAAGAGAGGAGAGTGAGTGTTGGGAAGAGGCACAGCAGATGGGAGGAGGGGAATTCCATAGCTTGGGGAAGCGGTAGGAGAAAGCAGTCTGAATAGCAAAGGATTTCCTTGCAGGGAGTGCAAGAGAGCAATACCCAGAGTTGCATAGGGTGTAAGGGGGTGGGAGAGAGGTGAGGTAGGAGGGAAGGGAGCCTATCCAGTATTTATAGATGGAGACATAATGAGCAAGGCTTCTGAATTCAAGGGAAGGTAGGAAGAGGGAGGACTACAACAAGCAATGGTGGGTATGGGGCACACAGTCCAGAGCAAAGTGACAGAAGGTGTCAAAGAGAGGATCCAGTCTGGCTAGGGAGGACGTCAGAGCAGGGCTGTAGATTATGTCACCATAGTCAAAGGTGGGAAGTATCATTTTCAAGACAATAGCTCTTCAAGCAGGATGTGGAATGCAACCTTTATTCCTGTAGCACACATAGATTTTGGGGTGTAGTTTTTTTGTGGATGTCATCCATGTGCACTGAGAGGTGGAGGTGCCAGTCCGGCCAGACACTGAGGTACTTAAATGAGGGAACATCTTTGATTTCTGCACCATCTTGGATGTGGAAGGGAGGAAGGTTACCCTAGTGAGCCTCTGCCTAGTGACAAAGTTCATGGATATCATTTTCTTGGTGTTGAGGGACAGCTAATTTGTCCAGAACTAATGCTGAATGCTACTGAAATCCAGCTGAAGCCTGGCCATAAGGTCAGAGGGGAAGGAACTAGAGGCAACTAGAACTGTATCAGCTGCATTCATATGAATGGATGCAAAGGAGCAGGCAGTGGGGAGGTCATTAAGAAAGACCAAGAAAAGAATTGGGCCAAGAATGGACCATTTGGGGACATCAGAGCTGATAGGAAGTGAGGAAGATAGGGAGTCTCCAGTTTGAACAGTTTGAGACCTTCCATTAAGGTAGGAGTGGAACCAATTAACCGAGGAGTAGGAGAGCCCAGCTGCCTTAAGCTTATCTAGAAAAGGGGGTGGGCAACAGAGTCAAAGGCTGTAGCCAAGTTAACAAAAACAGCAGATGTGATCAGGCCCTGAACCATGCCAGACAGAATGCAATCAGTAAACCGGAGGAGGGAGGAGGAGGAGGTGGAATGGAATTTCTGGAAGCCAGACTGGAAAAAGATGAAGAAAGACGATGCACCAAGGAAGTGGGGCAGCTGAGATAGCATAAGGTGTTCTTGGATTTTCACCAAAGTGGGAAGCAAGGAGATAGGGTGGTAGTTGCCAGGAGAGGAGGAGTCACCTCCTTTGGGAAGGGGTATGACAATGGCCTGTTTCCAAGAGTCAGGGAAAGAGGCAAGGGAGAAGAAGAGGTTGAGAAGGGAGGTAACAGGTTGAGCAATGGCAGGGGTGGAGATATAGATGATCTTGGGATTAAGACTGTCAGGGCTTCTACCCTTGAGAGGGTTAAGAGCCAAGACAGCCTTAAGGGAAGCAGCAGGAGAGATAGGAGAGGAGGAGAACGGGTGAGATGGAGTGGATGAATGAGGGAGGGGAGGGTACTGTTTGGGGGAGAGGGAGAGTAGGGAGGAGACACAGGAGGTGAAGAATGAGTTGAACATTGAGGCTATAGAGAAGGGGTCAGAAATGTGGATGTCATCACCCACCTTGAGGACAGAGGAGGAGGACTGGGTTGGGTTGGGGGGTGAGAAGAGGGCATGGATAACCTTCCAAAACTTAGAGGGGTAATTAAGTTTGTTCTAGAGTGTGGAAGCAAAGTATTCAGAGTTGGCAAGCCTGGTGGCTCTAGTACAGGCATTGTAAAGGGACCGGTACTTCATCAGGTCAGTAGTGGAGCCAAAGGACTTATGAGTCCTCCAGGCAAGATCACCTCCACGGAGGCAAGCCAGCAATTCAGCTGAGCCCCATGGCAGCTGGGAACCACAGACCCTATTTCTTTCTGAAGGGGGCATGAAGATCCCAGATTGACAGGAATTTGGTGTTGAAATAATGGAGGGTACATCATTGATGCTGCTGGCAGAAGAGATGGGACACCAGTTAGTAGCCACTATGTCGGCATGGAAAAAGAACAAGTCCAGTGACCAGAAGGACGGGATTTGGAGGAATTTATGGGGGGCTTTGGGATGGTGTATTTTACCCACACAATACACTATATGGTGATCACTGAGGGTGTTGGGGAGGGTGCCGACATCTATGATATGGTGGGGGTGAGAGGTAAGAACTCAGTCCAGTAGGGAGTGGCTGAGGGATAAATGATTGTACCTGGTTAGGTCGGAGATCAGTTGGGTAAGTTGGAGGGACTTAATGTTTTGGCAGAATTTAGTTAGTGAGGGGAAAGCCAGTTAAGATTAAAGTCACCAAGGATGAGTAGTTCACAAGATAAGGCATGTGAGGAGACTGAGGTAAGGAACTCGGTGACTGATGGAGGGGACAGACAAGGGCAGCAACAGACACCAGCCACAAAGATAGGGACAGAGAAAGGGAGAGAGAGTTTGAGGAGGAGTACCTCATAGGCAGAGGGTGAGGTGACAGAGAGCACAGGCTCAAACTGGATTTTGGAAGAGAAGTAGATGTAATCCTTTGCACTTGGTCCTTTGCACAGAGAACCACAGTGTGGAGGACAATTTGTAGTGAACTGATGTAAAAGGAGGAGTCAGAGACCTGATTGGTTGACATGGCTGTGGGGAGGTGTGGCTGTCCTTTAGTGCTGCAGCACTGGGCTCGGTGTCCTGTGGCGGTGATCAGTATGGGGCAGGATTACAGAGCTCAGCCCTCTTGAACTCTGAAGTAGCTGTTGAAAGTCCTCCGGTGTTCACAAAAACAAAGCCGCTTGCAGCAAATTTAAATGGCTAGTGTTTTGGCAGACAAGGCAGCTACTCCACCTCCAGCTGCAGTTCAGAGTCCTGATTGGTTTGGATGGCTGTGGGGAGGTGTGACTGCCATTTGGTGCTCTGGCAGTGGGCTTGGCATTCTCTGGAAGTGGTTGGTGCGAGACAGGGCTGGATTACAGAGCTCAGCCCCCTCGATCCCCAACGGAGCTGTTGAAAGTACAGCGGCATTCACAAAAACAAAGCTGCTTGCAGCAAATTTAAATGGCCTGGGTTTTGACCAGCAAGGCAGTTACTCTGCCTCCAGCTGCAAGTCAGAGTCCTGATTGGATCAGATGGCTGTGGAAAGGTATGACTGTCCTTTGGTGCTCTGGCACTGTGCTCAGCATCCTCTGGTAATGATTGGTGCGGGGAGGGCAGGATTACAGAGCAGATCCCGCTCGACCCCCAAAGCAGCTTTGAAAGTCTTTTGGTGTTCACGAAAAACAAAGCTGTAATGATGTAGTGAGCTAATCTTAAATTTACCACAAGGATCAGAGTATTGTCTTCAACATATAAATCATCATATCTAGTAATCACGCACATTATCAGGCTCTATATCCAAATCCATTTCCTTATTTAAGAGCATCATGACTTTTGTTTGTAATATTTCAGTGGTCTCAGTGTCCATTTTCAAGAGAACTCTTAGCCTAAGAATTGTTCAACCCATTATGTCTCTATTTTCATTTTTTTCAACTGACCCCTTGGCTACCCCATTACAAACTTGGGAAGTTATAGGAAGAAAGACTGCCTTGTTTGTGGGTCTCGTAGATAATTCTTGCCAGTATACAGTGCTTTAGATACATTTCATTTACAGTAGATGGTGTTAATCATCTCAGCACAAGATTTCTTTGTTACTTGGCCCAGATTGTTAAGTTCTCCCTGAACTGATTTTTTTTCTAGTATTATGTAACCAGAACCAACTTTTCCATTACTTGATTGCAGTTTTTCTGGGACCTCAGGATTCTTATTTTTCCTTCTGTTTATTATTATTATTACTTGCTTCATCTATTAGCAGATCTTTTTCCTTGATGTTAACCGGACTAAATTCCAGTCCTACGACATTCCCTACCACATTCCCCTCCTCATTTCTTCATTATGTGCCTTTTGAAATGCCATCTTTCACTTAAACATCCCCCAGAACAACACTTTCACTTTTGGACCATTCTGTATATCTTGCACCCAATTAGACCAAGCTTGACAGAATGTCATCTACGTCTAACCCCGTTTATTAAGCAGAACCCAGTGCACAACCCCACCACCACCATCGCAATAGTAAATGTGTAAAGTAAAATCTTTCACTATTTTCTTACTTTTATCTTCATGAAAAAGTGGTTCTCTTAGTTTTCAGATTGAAATTCCAATGTGAATAAGCCAAACCACCAGAGACCAAGCTGAAACTTCCCCATTTGGTCCTAACTATGGTATGCTTGCAGCGGCTACTCTTAAATAGAGTGTATTGCCTACATAGGTTTTTTTAAAGAGACACCATCAACTGTGTTTGCATTATATTGTTTTTAGTTAAAACCCCACATTTTATGATTGTTAACCTTATTTGCCTCCTTGCTTCATAGAACTGAAATGCATGATAATGTATAATCAAACCAAACTTTGTTTTGTTTCAGACCCTAGATCTATTCTTACTGCACACTTCCTGAAGATTAGAAACACCCCTAAACAGTGCAGCCACTCATGCTGCAACAGTCTTTCCTAACCCCCACTGCATAATGTGTGGCGAGACTGTGTTGAGAATGTTCCCAAGTCCAGGAACAATACAGTGGGAGTTGATCAAAGAATGTAAACAAACATGTTATTGTGATGTAACACCGGTATGGTGACCAGTCTATTTTTTAGTTTTTAAACAACAACAACAAAAAAGAGACAGAAGCAACCAACCAGCTACATCAGCAGTCTCTATAGAATGTCAACAATCATAACATGTGTTTTTAGAGCTGCAGTGGGCTGATCCTGCAGTCATCTTGCTGTAGCTGGAAAAATGAGATACCGAAGCACAAATTAGGAGTTTTCAGTGTATCCTTCCAAAACTCCACATCATTAATCCAGTTGAAATGAAATACTCCCCTCTCTGTTCATTAGACCGGTTCCAATTTCCAGCACTATTTTTTCAGCTTGTTTTAAGTGACCTGACAACTAGTGTCTTGGAGTAGGCACACGGACAAGTTACTTACACTACTTCTTTGAAGCAGTTTAACTGTCTGCAACAGTGCAATTAGAAACTTTTTTTGCACACTAATCTCAAAAGAGCCTTGTTTGAATAGACAGCTACAGAGAGAGAGCGAGAGAGGTGGGGGGGGGTAGAGAGAGAGAGAGAGAGAGAGAGCTTTCCATTTTGTAGCCAGAGATATACCAGGCATTTGTAAAAAGAAAACATCGGAAGTCTGTTCGATGTATTCTAACACAGAATTCAGAATGTTCACTTGCTGGCTTGTTAATTTTATTTATTATTGAAATGTAATTTGCTAGTCTTTGGAACCTAAATAATTTACTGACATAATTTCCAACAGAGGACACAGCAAGGTTTTAGAGGAAATAACTCCAGAGGAGTTTCAAACTACTTTGTCACTCCCAAATATGTATCTGTGTGTGTGTGTGTGTGTGTGTGTGTGTGTGTGTATCTGTCTTTCAGGACATATTTAATTGTTAGCAGCATTGGAACTCTCATGGCTTTATATTTGTAGGAGGGGTAAATGCTAGGTAACTGTTTTAGGAGTTGCAAGGGGTTGCAAGATGCATCATAGGGGATTGCAAAGAAATCACAGCAGTATCAACTGCAATACCTGCTTACTCTGAAATGCTTACCTCTCAGCCTGACAGGACCAAAATGAGGGACACTATCCATTAAAATCAGGGACCAATGCTCACAGTCAGGGACACCATTCGTACTTGACATACAGTGCAGCATCACAATTTTTACATCTGTTCAAATGCACTCCACAACCAGTCCTAATGGTAATATTGTGCACTGGCACTAATATGTACTGTACGGTAAAAGGCATGTATAGGTAAACCAACAGTTAAGTGGCTGAAAAGAACTGTAGCCATATTACAAGTGATTTCCCAAAAAGGAATAAAGCGGTAGTAACAAAAAAAAAAAGGTCTCAAATTGTAAGCAGCATCATTGGCCATGTGTCATTACTGTATATGCAATGTCTGGATTATTAAAAATAAAACAAAAATAAATAAAATCCCATATTGTAGCTTATTCAACATTGGTACACAGCTGGATACCAACATAATACAGTAACTTCATACAGTATATACCTATCATGGCATCACAACTCAATGAGCAGTATATTGCTTCTCACGTGTTCTCCCTTGCTCAATGCATACATTGTTACATAGACAAAGACAGCAGAAAAAGACCAAAGGTCCATCTGGTCTGCCTAGACTTCTTTATCTTCCCAGGGACCTACTGTCCATACAGGGTTTTATCCCTCCTGGACCACCCCCCTGCGCTCCTCCTTAATGCTGCTGACCTGAGCAACCACCAAACCCGTCACTTCATCCCAACCATGCCTGAAATCATTTTTGGTCTTGCTGCCCACCACCTCCTCTGGCAGACTGCAGAACAGTTCTACAGCTTCACCACCCTTTCTGTAAAGTAGAATTTCCTTACATCCCTCTTAAACCTTCCCCCCTCCAGTTTCAGCTCATGTCCTCAGGTTCTAGTTTGTCAAAATATGTTTGTTTACAGTCCTTGATCAATTCCCACTGCATCTTTCCTGGACTTGGGACCCCCCCAAAAAAAAACTTCATTACACAGTGTGAGGGGAGGAGAATGTGGCATCGTGAGTGGCTGCATTGTTTGAGGGTGTTCCTATAGTTCAGGGAGTATACAATAAGAGTAGGTCAAGGATTTGAAAAAAAAAACAAGTCTGGGTATAGTAACACCATTAGCATGCATTTCAGTTCTACTATGAAAGGAGCAAATAAAACAAGCAGCAACATTAATGAATTTTAGAAAAGGTAAGCAATTAGAAAATATGGGCTTTCAACTAGAAATAATATGATGCAAAAGGGGTTGACAGTGACCCTTTCAAAATAAAAATTAGGGTGAAAAAAAGAGAGAAATCCCATTCCTTATCCTCTAATAGGGGTCAATTTTTATTCTTCCTGACACTAGGTGTGCACAAAGAATTGCCACCATCAGCTATGGCTACTGTAAAATCAATGTGGCTAACATTTGTAGGCTCCCTTTCACCACTGTGGCTAAGACATTTTGACAAATGTAATTGAATGTGACTGGCTGACACACCACACAACAGCAGGCCGACACTGTCACATCTGTCAGTATTTTTGGCCAATTGGTGCAATGCAGCACAACAATTTTTGTCTTCACAAAAATCATAGGCAAAGCCTGCTAGAGAGTGCAAGTTCACTCGCTGCCCCTTGAAAACATGACATCTGTCAGTCCAGTTTGGGCACCAAACATTGGAGAACCCCAGGATGGTTGGATCACAGAGACAGGTAAGCGGCATCAAACCACATTTGTAGGTTGGCTAATTCAGTTTACAGGTGGCTAAAACACTGGGTTCATTTTAGCCAGTGGCTAATTTTTGGACCCTAGCATTTAGTCAGCTGGCATGTTATGTTCTGTCCCATAATCTCAAGCAGCACTGGATCATTTGCTGGATGTGTAAGGGGAATATTTTGTACCCCTCCTCACATCATATTCTTTTATACTTTAGAGTTAGACTATAGCAGTTTCTGTTAGTTCTGACTCCTTATCACAAGCTTTTATGGGAATAAAGAACCTAGAGAAAATGAGACATATTTGGATGGGGAATAACTAAATGACCATTTTACCTGATTGTGAGACAACTATATATTACTTGGTATTACTTGGTATTTGTGGGGCATGAGTAGGTGTGAGCCCATTGAGAATGCCCCCCCACACAGTTTTGTGGAACACTGTTACATTAGATTGTGGTTTAACCATATGTCTAAACCCTTTTTGAAGGCTCCAGGTGTTTTGCTGTCTACCAAGCTTTGTGGAAGTTTGTTCTATAGTTTTGGGACCCGAACTGCGAAATAGTTTAACCTTCGGCTTGTTTTTACTTGTTGAACTTCTAGTTGTTTTGAATGTAGTCTTGGAACCAGTTTTCTTTTGGAATAATATAAGCCACACTGCTCCATTAGGGATGGTGTTTGTAGCAGTTTGTAAAGAAATAACAGATCTCCTCTACTACTCCTTAATTGTAAGGATTGTAGATTGAGTTTCTGGAGTCTGCTTTGGTAATCTGTGTGTGATTGATGTGGGATCATTCTGGTAGCTCTTCTCTGTATTTGTTCCACTCTGTGTATGTCTCTTCTTAAGTGAGGTCTCCAAAAAAGTGATCCATAGTCAGAGTATGGTCTGACATAAATTTTGCATATAGGAATTATACATTCTTCAGTTTTTGTAATAAATGTATGGTTAATAATGCATTTGCATTTTTTGCCAACTTACTACAATGGTCAGTAGAATTAAGTTTGTTACTAATTATGATACCAAGATCTTTTTCATTATTTGAAACTTTTAGTGTGGTACCTTTAAGTGTGTAAGATTGCATTGGATTATTTCTGCCAAAATGAAGTATTGTGCATTTGTCAATATTAAACTCCATTTCATTTGTAATGGCCCATTCGTTGAACTCTGCTAGATCATTTTTTAATTGACAAATATGATAAGCCGAGTCCATCCTGCCACCTAGTTTTGTATCATTAGCAAATTTGGAAAGTGTGTTAATGGAGTTTATTTGCATGTCAGAGATATACAGGTTGAATAAGGTTGGCCCAAGAACCGAGCCTTGAGGGACTCCACTGGATACTCCCCCCCGTCTGACAGTCCGCCATTAATTCTGACCTGCTGCATTCTGTTGGTCAGCCAGCTGTTGACCCAAATGACTAAGCTAGTAGGGAGACCTAAATATGGAAGTTTATTTATTAATTTGGTGTGTGAGACTTGATAGAAGGCTTTACTCTAGTCCAAGAGGACTACATCCATTGGTATATTAGAGTCTAACCCTTGATTTATGTTGTCATAAAAAGCTATAAGATTTGAGGTGCAAGAATGTCCCTGCTTAAAGACATGTTGTGTACTATCATTCATGTTAAGTGATTGTAGTTCTATTTCTAGTAGATTCTTAATTATTTTTTCTAGTAACTTGCAAGGTACAGAGGTTAGGCTGATAGGATGGTAATTTGAAGGATTAGCTGTACCACCTTTTTTGAAGATTGGTGTTACACTGGCCTTTAACCAGTCTTGGGAAACAGTAGATTTTTCAAGTGATTTATTAAATATTATAGTCAATGGGATTTTTATAATTTCTGCTGTTTCAATTAGAAATCTGGGGCTAATACCATTGGGTCCTGAACTACTATTTTTGTTTAATGGAAGTAGAATGTTTCCTGTTGTCTCAGAATTCCTAGTAATAACTCCCAAGTATTAGAGAAAACAGTTTTGGAAACAGGGGAAGCAATTGGCTCATTGTTTTTTTATACTACAATATCGTTTACAGGCATGAGTCAGACTATACCTAGCAGGTAGGTATCAGAGCATCCCTCTGTGCTCTGTCCACAGGAAAATGCATGCGACCAGCTGTCACTTGAGCTTGCAACACCTAGCTGTCTCAACTCGTCTATCCTCTATTCCCCATTTGATTATCATGTCTGTGTAGCATAGTACAACATGAATTGTGTGCCACACACTTTACAGTATTGACACTGCACATATTAATAATTTTACACTTCATCCATTTGAATCATATAGCCTGTCATGCAAAGAAATGCAGAAACCAATGGTAGAGAATGACTGCTGGGCCCATCTAGTCTGCCCATTTTAATTATGATCACTTTTTGATGCAGACCCAACTTGATCTACAGCGCTGTCTCTTCCATCCACTTCCATCCTCCAAACCAAAAGTTAATTTGCTGAACAGAATTGCAGTCACATTACAAGTGATTTCCCCCAAATTAATAAACACCCCCCCCCAGTAAAAAAGGTCACAAATTGTAGAGCATACTTGGCTATCTGTCATTACTATGTAGACAATGTCTGGATTATTAAAAATAAAACAAAAATAAATAAAATCCCATATTGAAGCTTACTCAACATTGGTATACAGCTGGGTACCATCATAATACAGTAACTTCATGCAGTATCATGGTATCACGACTCTATGAGTAGTATAGTAATATATTCCGTCATACGTTCTGCTTGATTTTTTTTCTCCCTTGCTCAATGCATATATTATTAATGATTTGATTATCATGTCTGCATAGCATAGTACAACATGAATTGTGTGCCACACAGTTTACAGTATCGACACTGTGCATATGAATAATTTTACACTGTATCCATTTGAATCACATAGCTTGTAATGGAGATCACGTGATGGCATTCAGCTGAACAGCAGCTAAGATACTAAGCTCCCCCCTCTGGCCACCTTTATTAAGGTTTTATTAATATATTTTCTAATTTTTTCGGAATAATTTACCCAAAATATTATTGGGAGCAACAATCAGCCATCGTTTAGCGACCTTGTTGGAAGAAAATAAACGCTGATTAAGTCGCGATGGAGGTGGATGGAAAACAGGCCTTAACCAAGCACACTCCTCCTGCATCCCCTGAGAAGGCCGCAAAGAAACAGAGAAACCAGGCTCCCACCAAACCGGATCGAGGAGGAGACAAGATGTTGCATTCGGCTCCGCTAACTGAGGATAAATTTCTCCAAGAGCTTAATCCTCTTAAAGATATACTCAAGGAATTGACTGGAGAGCTTAAATCTTTACGAAATGATCTCTCCTCAGTTTCCAGGAAAGTTTCAGATGTTGAGGTAAGAGTTATCTCATCGGAGCAGTGGAGATCAAGGGCAGAGGTGAAGATAGGTGAACTAAGACAGCAGGTGAAGAAGTTACAACTTAAGACTGAGGATTTGGAAGGGCTTAATCGCCACAATAACCTACTAATTATGGGCCTACCTGAGCTCGAAGAAGGCCCAGACCTCATGGCTTTCCTGCAAAAGTTTTTGTGCAAAGTGGTGGGTCCTTCCCCTATAAATGCCTCCTACCACCTTGAGAGGGCACATCGCTCGTTGCGACCTAGACCTGCAGCTGGATCTCCTCCACGTCCTATTATAATTAAATTCCTGAGTTATATTGAGAGGCAGCACATTTTTTTGAAGGCCCGTGAACTGAAAGAAATCTTATGGGGAGTCTCGAAGATCCAAATTGCCCAAGACCTACCTAAAGAGATCCACGAGAAAAGGGCTGCATATCATCCTGTGGTGCAAAAACTGCTAGCTGCTTCGATTCCTTTTCGAATGACCTACCCTGCAACCTTAAGAGTGACCATTGGAGGACTGCCTGCGAGTTTCAGCACCCCTGAGGCTGCCCGTAAAGAACTCTCCAGCAAGCTGCCTGAACTTTTTAAAATGCCTGGCTGAAGGACTTTATTCCCTGGTTTTGGGTTTGCTGCACTAGAGCTGACATGGATTAATTTAATATTTTGCCTCTGATAGTTCTTTTTGGATTCCCTGGTTGTTTGGGCCTGATGCGCGAGGGGGATGCTATGGTTTCACTAACCTTTTTCTCTGGTGTCTCTGTCGCTTGTTCTTTTTCCTTTCTGGTCGCCTTGGTTTCCCCTTTCTGGCCCTCTCCGGCTGATTTCTGGGGTTCGGGATCGCCGTGGTGGCTGAGGTCAACTCCTCGCAGGGTTTCTTTTCCCATTTTTCGCATAAGTTTACCCCGGGGGAACCTTTATTCATAGTAGCGGTTTCCCGGTGGGAACTTCCTGTGCGACGCACCGTATCGGGTCCCTTGGTATTTTGGTTCCCTCTGAATCAGCAACCTGTGGCCCGACGGTTCCTGTGCCCATTCCTTTTCATCCTTTGATATCGGCGTTGGGGTGGCTGAATCTATCTCTATGGGCTGCATAGATTCGGGTAAGTGCCCTGCTAATGCTGCCTTGATGGGAAGATGATTGGGGTGTGCAGGGCTTGCTATGGCTCGCTGAAGATGGATCTCTTTGAGATTAGGGTGTTCCTATTGCTCCTTATATATGTGCTGTTTTCCTCCCTGCCTCATGTCCTTCTTTTCTTTCTTTTGCTCTGTCATTGAAATACTGTGGGAGGGGCTGGGGTGGGGGAGGTGGCGTTGGGGAGGACTTAGCAGGCTTGCTCGCTGGATGTGGAATTGCGAGCCAGGTACTGGGGGTGGCTAACCTCTTCCCGGGGCTGGGATGGAAGGGGATAGGCTGGTAACAGTTTTGGTCATTTTTTCCTTTGGACAATTCCTGACGTTTGGAATATCTGGGTATTTGTTCCCGGTTCCGGGGGGTTGGGGTTCACATGGGGGTTTAGGAGGTTCGAGCCTATGGATGATAGCTTATATTTTGGGGTATTTCTGCTCAACCCTCCTGATGTACATAGTTATCTTGGGGTTTGTACGGGGGCTGTCTGATGGGGAGGGGTTAGATCATGGTATTCTAAGTCACAGGGATTTCTGGTTGTTGGGGGTTCTCTTTCCTAGACCTGATTTCTTTATAAGTTTCAAGATTGTGGTTGGTGGGGTGGGGGTTGGGGTGGGGGAGAGATACAGTTCATGACTCAATTGTTCTGTTTGATTTCTGGTCTGTTCAGATAGACTATTTTTGGGGGTCTCGATAGTTCAACATGTTTTTGGGGTCCTAAGGTTTGGGGATTGTCTCGGGACTCTTTCTGTTTGGCCTAGGTCCATGTTTGGGTGAAATTACTTTGGGATACTGGGTTTCCGACCTGTATATGGGGTGCACCTTGCTTTTGTATGTGATAATTGTTCTGTCTGGATATCTGATTGGTTTATTATATTTTAAAATGGCTATTCACACAACTAAATTAGAGGCTTTTGAATGTTAGAGGCCTGGGATCGGGTCAAACGTTTCAGGCCTTTAACCATTGCTCACTGCTCCACATATTGATATTCTTTTTGAAAGAGACACATTTATGTCATGATGAGGCTAGGTTGCTTTCCCAATCTGGTTTCTCTCAATCTTATCTTGCTGGAAACTCCTGCTTTAGCAAGGGGGTTGCGATTCTTCTCAAAAGGCATGTTTTGTTTACGAAAGATTTAACTGTCTCAGACCCAGAAGGGAGATATGTCCTAGTGAAAGGTACTCTCAATGGAGAGAATGTGGTTCTCGGTTCTGTGTATGGCCCGGTGGGGGGGAATCCTGAGTTTTTTATGACTTTGGCAGACAAATTGGCCAGTTTGTTGCCTGCTCAAGTGATACTGGGGGGACTGAAATGTGCCTTTTTCATCGACTCTGGATAGGGAGCCTCAGGATAAACGTCCGCCTTCCCCGGCGCAGAGAGCTTTCTGGGAAATGACCTCGATGTTGGGGCTAGGTGACCCCTGGCGCCTGGCCAACCCCTCCTGTCGTGCTTTTTCCTTCCAATCCCAATCACATGGTACTAAATCAAGACTAGATATGGTTTTAGTTAGTCTTTCTCTCCTCCCGAATATCCCCCTGTCTGGTATTGAGCCGATCATTGTGTCGGATCATGCTATAGCTTGGATACAAATGTCCCTAAATCCTGACTATTCTCGTGACTCTATGTGGAAGTTGAACACTCAGTTATTAAAAGACCACCAATGTGTTTCAGAAATTAGCTCCCGGATATCTCTTTTTTTGGCCGATAATTTGAACTCCACTCCGAGGATCGATATGATATGGGGAGCTCTGAAGTGCTATCTCAGGGGTGATCTTATTAAAATGGCTTCCCTTAGGAAGAGGACAAGGTTAGCCAGATCGTTGGCTCTGGTAAGCAGAATTAGGGAGTTAGAAAGTAATTACCTGACAACTTCTTCGGTATCGGATCTTAAAGAGCTCCTTTTGGCCAAGAACGAATACTCGGACCTCCTGAAGGAGAAAACAGAATATTGCCTGATGAAAACTCAGGCTAAATATCTGGATCTCGGTGAAAGGCTGGTAAGCTACTGGCCTTGCGTTTGCAAGCACTTGAGAACTCGAGGGTCATTCCTTCTTTGTCCTCCCCATCTGGCAATACTGTTTCCTCGCCTAGGGATATTGAGCATATTTTTAAGGATTATTATTCGGCCCTTGATAGTTATTCTCCGGCATCTCATCCTATTGCAGCTGTCAAAGAATACATAAGAGGAATAGGTATTCCCTGTATATCAGAGTCTCAACAAGTGAGTTTATTAGTCCCTATTTCAGCTGAAGAAATAAGGAATACCATTACTTCGTTGGCTGAGATAAGGCGCCGGGACGGATGGTTTCGACAAACTTTAAAGTTTTTGTTAAAGATTTGACTCCATTCTTCTTAAATTATATAATTACCTGCCGGTCCTCTGAGCTCAGTCCTGCTTTATTTGAGGCTACTAGTGTTTTAATTCCCAAAGCGGAAAGGACCCCACCGACCCGGCTAATTACCGCCCTATTTCTCTCCAAAATTATGATATCAAAATTCTAGCTAAAATATTGGCTGAAAGGATCAAGAAGATCTGGTTGGAGCTTCTGAGCCCTGAGCAGACTGGCTTTGTTCCTGGTAGGTCGGCGGCAGATCATCTGAGGACCTTGTCGCACATCTCTCAGTATGCCCGGACTGCCTCAGGCCTGGTTGCTTTAATCTCTCTCGACACTGAGAAAGCGTTTGACCGGGTTGATTGGTCCTTTCTATGGACAGTAATGGAGGAAATGGGTTTTCCGACTTCTTTTTTGAATATGATTCGGGTATTTTATAGCTGCCCTTCCGCTAAGATTTACTGCAATGGGGTCTTGTCTTCCTCTTTCCGTCTTTTTGCTGGTACCAGGCAGGGTTGCCCCTTTCCCTCTATTATTTAATCTATATCTGGAGCCTTTACTGATTAAACTCAAGTCGTCTCCTCAAGTGAGAGGTATCAGGCTTCACCAAAGGGAACTTGTTCTGTCTGCATATGCAGATGACGTTCTGTTGCATTTAACGGATCTGGTAACATCATTAAAGGCAGCTCTTGATATTATCATGCAGTTTAGTTCTTTCTCTGGTTACAAATTAAACATCTCTAAATGTGAGATCTTCCCTTTAAATAATACTATGTATAAACAAGACTTTCTCTCCTTTGGAATGAGATGGACCTCCAAATCAATTAAATACCTTGGAATTCACTTTTCCACTGACCCTTCCCTTCTGAAGAAATTAAACTTGGTCAGAGTCAGAGATTCGATTAGCCAGGATTTGCAACGCTGGTCAGCCCTTCCCATATCACTTTGGGATCAAATAAATATTATCAAAATGAATGTTCTTCCCCGGATCTTTTATCCACTGAATCTGACCAATCTTTGGGTCCCTCTTTCCTTTTTTCATCAGCTTCACCGATTGTTTTCCAGCTTTATCTGGCGGGGGAAGGGAGTGCGATGCTCTTATGCTACCCTGTCGCTCCCTAAGGACAGGGGTAGCTTAAGGCTCCCTAATCTTCTTTTATATTATTGGGCCACCCACCTGTCTAAGTTAGGGAGATGGTTCTCCACGAACACAGAGAGCCTCTGCCCAATCTGGCTTCAGTTGGAGAGGGCTCTTCTCTCTGAACTTAGGGTAGACATATCTACCTTGTTTTATCTGCCCTTGAAAGCTCTCTCACAGTTAGTTTCAGATGACACTGTGACAGGCTCTCTTAGAGCATGGGTGCAGTGTCTTAAGTCCTTTTGGATCTCCAATGTTACGGACTTAGGACAGCCAATAGTTCTAAATCCCAATATCAGACTGGGGAATTCTTGGATAGGACCAAAATGGCTCCCACAATTTAAGGATGTCAGGGTGGAACACCTGTTTAATCAGGGCTCGCTTCTTACGTCGGATGATATTCTAATGAGGTTTGATATACCAACTAAAGGTATCTTTAAGGTATTCCAACTCCGGCACCTGGTGGGTAACAAGTTTGGCACTACGGTTGGACACTCGGTTGTGCACCCCTTCCTTTCAAATATTATTAGCCTTGCCTCTCAGCCTCACTCCATCTCGTCAATCTACTCCTATCTCTTGAGTTTTAACTCACAGGAGGGTGTTGGGGGTCCTTTGGTTTGGACACGTCTTCTCCCTGAGGCTGTTCCGCTCTGGACTAATTTTTGGCTTAATTTACACAGATATCATACCCAAGATAGGTTTCGGTTAGTACAATATTATATTGTAAATAATCTCTACTATACTCCCGTTAAACTTTTTCAGCATAAGTTGGCCTCTGTTTCGGATTGTTTCAGGTGCTCACAAGCCGAGGGCAACCTAATTCACATTTTTTTTGGGAATGTCCTAAAGTTGCCCCACTGTGGTCCCGGATCTGGGATAATTTGGATCCCCTTTTGGGTCTGAGCAGGTTCTTTTGCCCCGAAATCTGTGTGCTGGGTGATTTTCCTATGTAGATAGTGTGGGGCCAGATACCATATGGCTTTAGTATCCATGGCAGTCAAGAAGTTGGTCTTAAGACATTGGAAGGACCAATTGGTTCTATCATATGCTGACTGGTTGAAGGAGATAATGTCGTATCTTCAATCAGAGAATCTGATTGCCAGCTTTAAGAATCGTATGGATCTGTTTCATAAAGATGGGGTAAACTCAGTCCTTATGCTTGCCTCAACAATAAGACTTGGTGACTCGATCCCTTGGCCCTCATATAATATGTATAGTACCTATAGCAATCTTTTGTGTCACTGGTTTTCTAGACCTGTTTCTCTTTTTCTTATGTGATCTAGAATGTTTCAAGCTGATATATTGTACTGTAGATAGGCTGTGATATCCAGATTTAAGGGGCTTCTGCCTTTGTTGGTGCACCCTGGGGGGAGGGGGAGGGGAGTGGGAGGGGGTTATGTACTCAAGAAATTTTGGTTGTATGATATGTTTGTCATTTTCTCTTTCAAGTATTTACGGATATGCTGTGTATTTGCTTCGGGGGGGTTGGGTCTGTGTTTTGTTTTTTTTTGTTCTGGTTCTGTTTTGTGTTTTCTGTTGGGTTGTATTTTGGAAACCAATAAACTTAAATTTCAAAAAAAAAATAAATAAATAACTTGTAATACCTAGAAACATAGAAACTGGCAGCAGATAATGACTGCTGGACCCATCTAGTCTGCCCATTTTTAATTATTATCAGTTTTGCTGCAGACCCAGCATGATCTACAGCACCATCTGTTCCATCCCCTTCCTTCCTCCAAGTGTTTCTTTGTGCCTATCGGAGGTATTTTTGAAACCCACCACTGGTTTCACCCCCACTGTCTCCCATGGAAGCCTGTTCCAGGAATCAACCACCCTTTCTGTGATGAAATATTTCCTCACATCTCTCCTGAATCTACCTCCTTCTAGATTCATATCATGACCCCTTGTTCTATAGCACCTTTTTCTCTGAAACATACCTACTTCTTGTAGCTTATTAACTCACATGAGGTATTTAAAAGGCTCCATCATATCCCAACTCTCCCTCCTCTCCTCCAGGGTGTGCATATTGAACCCCCTCAGTTTCCGCTGATAGGGCTCCTGGTACAGGTCTTGCACCATTTTGACATCCCTCAGCTCTCGTCTTGTTTTTTCCTTTTTCCAATTGTTCCTCTTTCCTCACTTTTCTTCTTTCACTGCTGCTTTTCCCCATTTCATCCTTTACTACCCCCTGCTTTCTTGAATAACTTGCATTCTGGTGGGACTTTCTCCCTTCGGGATCTCCCTACTCTCTATCTCAGCCTGTGGTGGCCCACTTTCTCCCTCCCCCATTTCTTCTGTCACCCACCCCCCGGCTACTTTAAATGTCCATCAAAGTAACATTTAAACCATCCACTGAGAACTATGGCTCCCATCTTAATGGAAGCTGGCCATCACCTTTGTATAGGCTTTTGTCCTTCCAGATTGGCCCTCAGCCTCCATTGTAGTCATACATCTCCTCCCTGCACCATTTCTTCTACTATTACTTGAAGGCCTTGGTGCAGAGCTTTCTCTCTCCTTCACCATATAGTACAAGGGACACTCACTGCTTGCATTTTAAACACATGTGAAACATAGAATCAATCAGATAAATTATCTAACCAAAAATGAAATTTACACATGAAGCTGACTACAGCAATTGATCTTTACATTTAAGCTCATGAAACACCTTATCAAGATAATGTATTAGCAGGCATAGTGGCTCTAACCAAAGCTTGCTTAAACTAGGGACACTTTGAGGACTAAGGGGATTGCACTAAATGTCATATAAAGAGAGACTAAGGGATCTAAACATGTACACGCTGAAAGAGAAGAGAGAGGCGGGGAACATGATAGAGACTTTTAAATACCTCATGGGGTGAATAATGTAAAGGAAGGTAGTATTTCTCAGGAAAGAAGGTGTACAAGAACTAGGAGGCTGCAGTGATGCTGAAGGGGGTAAGTTTAGGAGGGATGTGAGGAAGTATTTCTTCACTGAAAGAGTGGTGGGGGCAAAAACAGTGGTGGACGTCAAGCATGCATGGGATAGGTATAAAGGAAACTAACATACTAAGAAGCCAACAGAACAGGCCCTTTGGTCTATTGAGTCTACTCAGTGATCAGTGCCCATACAGGGCTCTGCCACATCCCTCCTTCCCACAGGTCCCTCAATTCCCATTCCCCAGGAGGGTACTGAGATGCAGCCTCCTCTTATACCTATCCCACCCTTTCTTGAACCCCTCCACAGTTTCAACTGCCACCAGTTCCATGGGCAGCACATTCAGGAATCCACCACCCTCTCAGTGAAATAACGTCTCCTTGTCTCCCCATTAGTCTACCCCCAACCAGCCTCATAGAGTGTCCCCTGGTGGTCCCCTCTTCCCTCAGCTGAAGCACCCCTTCCCTGCTTACCCTATTTATCCCCTTGAGTTATTTAAAGACCTCTATCAAAGGGATAGAGGAGGTAGCCGGAGATAAGATAGGGTCTGTAGTGACAGAATAGGCAGGGAAAAGAAAGGCAGACTAGGTGGGCCAAGTGGTCCTTATCTGCTGATAAATTCAGCTTTTTTTATTGTTTATCATTTCTTTTTATCCCCTTCCCTCTGCCAGGACTCCTTCAGGACCCCCTAGGCTACTAAGTCATCCCTCCTACCTGCAAGTCTCAAGGTGCTTATCCCCCATTGAGTCTTGGCTTACCCCCCCAGTGGGGACGGGGTGAGGGTCAAGACCCTCAAGCTTTCCTGTATTTTGCCAGGACACCTTTCTCAGACAGCAGGTGGGAGATTGTGTTGGTGCCAGAGGTCTGTCATCTCTTGATCAGGGCTACACTTTTCTTTTTTCCTGGTTGTAGTGTCTGTCTCTCAGCAGTCATGCAGGTGAGGTCTAGAAATGTGCATGTCACTAAGTGGCATCACATGCAGTCACCGTGACTCCTCCCACCCCTAGTCACTTTGAGCTCAACCATCCCCTGCACCAGGGGGCAGTGTGGCTACGACGGACAAGACCTTCTCTCCCCCGGAGAAGGAGATCAACCTCTTGGACAATCAATCCTTGCCCCTCCCCCCGGCTGGCCCCCTGATCACCCAGGCTTGCTTCTGAACCTGGCTTGCCAGCATCTCAAGCGGTAGTGCTACTGCTGCACCAACAGGCCAGCTTTCTGCTGACAAATTCTATGTTTCTATGTCTCTCTATACCTCAGCTGCAGTTCCAGTAAAAATAATCAGCTTCTCTGTGAATAATCCAACAGATACCAGAAGAAAAGGGAAGAGGCAGAACAGACCCCACCTAAGGACTGAAGCTGTAAACACCCCTAGATATGGGGGGGGTTGGCAATATCACAGCAAATCACAATAGTTTCCTGCATTATGGAGGATTTAGGGGTGCACAAGATATCCCACTCACCCTCTTCTCACTCACTCACTGTCAGTCAGACCCTGAACCACAGCTTTGTGGAGAGATGAGATTTAAAAAACGGACTTCAGAGGGACCAGGGTGGGCATAACTGAAGAACAGTGGGAAAAACACCTGCTTTCAACAGTGAGAGGCACAGTGGCTGGGGTACAGTAAACAGTGACCCCTGCCTTCCACCACAGGTCTGGGTTGGGGGGAGCAGCATGGTCCACATTGTTCATGCCATCTCCCTTCCCTGACAGACTGACTCTTACTCTGGTGCTCCTGATGTTGCTGCTAACAGTCGGCAGGTCAGCCCCAAGCAATTATCCCCCAGCCCAGTCCATTCAGTATGAAAGTATAACGTTAGGCCAAAGTCCATGTGAGGCAGGGGGATGGGTAGCACTATGGGCATCCATTGAGAAGAGCTGCGATTAGGGAGAGTTGCAGAAGTGGAGATGGTGTTGATGTTCAGGAGGATGGGAGGCAGAGTTGCGGAAGTCACTGTATTGGGGACTGGTGTTGCTTTTGTTTGGGTGGGTGCCACGGGAGAGACTTGCATCTAGCTTCCTCAGAGCAGGGCAGCTAGCACTCCAAGGGGAAAAAAATGGTAATGGGAAAGGAAGTTGTGTGAGTAGAAGGAAAGAGTGCCAGACAGAGGGTGTTGATGCAAAATATCATTTCAGATTTAGATACATTTCAGTAACTTTCTTAGTCAATTTCCCTTAAAGAGCAATTGACATCATGAAAAGAACTTTGAGAAGCATAATATTTGGGCACAAAGCAGCTTATGTTTCTCATTAGCTCTGTATTTCTTATCCCCATTCTTTATTACTGAGGTTATATACATGACAACTGGAAAGTTGTTCCTTGAGGGTTCATCAGCACCTATTGCTTCTTCCTAACCTGATGTCATAATACTCTGCTTGTGACATCACAATTATTCCCATGGCAACAGACTGTGATGTTACAAGAGAGCATTATAATTTCAAGTAGAGAATAATCAATAGAACCAGATGAACTCTAAGGGATAAATATCTTGTTTTTGTGGGACTTTCTTCAGTAATAAACAATGGCAAGGAGAAATCTATGCAAGCTATATGAACTAAAAGCTGAATTGTGTCAAAATATTATGTTTTCCAAAGTTTTCCCAAAGGTGTCAGCAGCTCTGTAAGCATATAATATCCACTTTACTTCAGCTGCCCTGAAGAAGGGCACAAGAATGGGGAGAAGGATACCAGTGGTGGGACTGGTCTGGGATCTGGTAATTTGCTAATCAGTTTGGTCAGGCAGGAGTGAGCTAGCAGAGGGAGAGGATGGATTAAACAGCTGAGTGAGGAAGAGAGACAGAGATGGGGGGATTGGGCACCCACCACCAGAAAGGCTGGAGGCAGCATGGAAAGTTTCGAGAGAGCTCAAGGGAAGGAGTGGGTAGTGAAGTTTCTAGAATGACTGGGGAAAAGATACAAGTTCGGTGGCTTACCTGAAGCTCCGGGGGGGGAGGCTATTCCATCTAACTCAGCTGCTGTTATAACATCTAAGTCTAGTCTGAAAATCAGCGTGCTGTAGCCCGGGAGATTTGAATTCTAAAACTTGTATGATGAACTGCTGTGAAAAATCAAACCTGTGCTTTTGTACTTTCCACCAGTGCTCCTACCTCTAGGGGACTCTATTCAACTGTCTGCTGTGTTCGGTAACCAGAGAAGAGTTGATCAATCTGTTGCAGCAAGTGGGAGGAGAACTGGGACCAGCATCACAGAGGATGAGGGGCAGCTCATTATAAAAGCCTCATGCAGCTCAATTACAGGTATGCTGCTATTCCATCTAACTCAGCTGCTGTTATAATATCTAAGTCTAGTCTGAAAATCAGTGTGCTGCAGCCTGGGAGATTTGAATTCTAAAACTTGTATGCTGAACTGCTGTGAAAAATCAAACCTGTGCTTTTGTACATTGTGCAAGTGCTCCTAACTCTGGGGGACTCTGTTCAACTGTCTGCTATGTCCGGTAACTGGAGAAAAGTTGATCAATCTGTGGCCGCAAGTGGGAGGAGAACCGGGACCAGCATCACAGAGGAGGAGGGGCAGATCATTATAAAAGCCTCGCGCAGCTCACAGCACAAGCATGAGTGGCGCGAATGCCACTCCTAAGAGAAAAATAAGAAAAATATAAACTGGGACTAATTAAGTTAACTTTAGTCAAAGTAAAAGATTTAATCAAAATAGTGTGGTATTGATAGGCCTGTTTCAGAATTGCTTTTGTCCTTCGGTGACCTGTGAACAACAACAAAACTCTGGACATCTACTATTGTTTCTGTGCACCAGAAGCAGGTTTCTCTTTCACGTCTATTTTGTTTTTAGTAAAAAAATTAGGTATCTATTAGCTTATAAGTTAATTGTTTTTACTTAGGTGTTGGACAGTATTGTGTTCAGAAATAAGTTTTAACCTTTGGAAATCTTATTGATCGAGAGACTGCAAGGGATAGGTATCAAAGATGGCCCCTTAGATTGGCTAAAATCTTACTTGAGTAATCGCTCCCAGAGGGTGGAGGTACAGGGTTACTCATTGGACAGCAGAAGGGTCACCAGAAGCGTCCCTCAGGGATTGATCCTGGGACCTCTTCTGTTTCTTATTTTCAAAAATGATCTTCCACGAGTGGCTGCGTATACAGAAATTCGGTTATATGCCGATGATATGGTAATTATTGCATCTGGTCAATCAGACAATGAATTGCAATCGAACCTGCAGTCTGATTTTTAAAGATTGAGGGGTGGTTCACCAGGTCAAAGTTGATTATGAACACAAAGAAAATTAAATGTATGAAATTTTCATCAAAAAAAAGTGATGACACCACTCTTAAACTACAAATTTATACAAAAAAAATCTAACTACATTAGAACTGGTTAAGGATTACAGTTATTTGGGAGTGATATTTGATGAGCAGATGTCTTTTTCTTGCCATATTATGGATTTGGTAAAAAAAGTGAACAAAAGGCTTTAAGGAGAACTACAGAATGCTTAACATTAATAGATAGGAAGAAGCTGGCTGAACAGTTAATTATTCCAGTGCTAAGATATGGTGAATTGATTTACAGAAGAACTAATAAAACACTCTTGGCCAAGTTGGATAAAACTTATTTCCTAGTGGCCAGACATGTACTAAATGGGAATTATCACACTCATCATTGTCTATTGTTAAATAAATTACATTGATTGTCCTTGGATACAGATTATATTTGTCATTGGTTAATCTTAATTCATAAAATGAAATATTCTTGTCTAAATCATCCAATTTCATTATTGCTGTTTCCCGCAAAGCAAAATTCTAAAAGGTTACTAACTAGATCAGTTCACTAAAATAAGATTATCATAGAAAAATCACGAAATAAATATGGGGTTGGACTTTAATTCATCAAGCTGCTAGTTTTTGGAATTTTCTTTCTGCAGATGTAAGGGAAATTATAAATCATTTTACATTTGTTCATATTATAAAAGAATTGAATACTCATGTTTGTAATTGATGATTACTTCTTTCAATGTACTGTAAAGTTAGATAAGATCTCTGTCTTTATGTAAAGACAATGGAAGTATTTTATTACTTTTGTTACATCAGAAATATTTATGCTGATGTGTTTTGTGTATGTGTTAACATGGAACTTATTGTATGTATTTTAGATAGGGATTGCACAGGTCTGTCTTGTAAACTGGACTTTTGTCCAAATGACATGTATAACCTGTTTAAAAATAATTTTACCTACCTTAATAGCAGAGCCTCAGCTGTGTGCTCCCAAGAATATCGACTCTTGCTGATCCAGCTCCTGAGCACACATCTCAGCAGAACATAAAAGAAACTTTCAAATATATGGGCCTGCAGCAACAATCAATAGCAAGCACTATCTCTCACTCACTGAGTTGTAAACCAATCATGCACTACCTGCCAGTGGATTGCTGTAGAATAGCTCAAAATCAATTCTTGACTGATTGCAATAGGAACTGGCCTGCTATGCAGACCTGCCTTTAAAAGTGCAACACATTTGAGGTGTGCAGCTGGAAGAACATAATGCAGGTTCATGTAATGTCTTTAATCCAGTGATACTACACAATTATGTAAACCCATTTTATAAAATGGGATACCTTTTGCAAACAATAACATTACTGGTGTGTTAAAACTTTGTGTAGGAGTTATATGTGGTTCATAGCTCAGTGCTTATGTTACATAATGTAGCTGGATGATGCAGAAAGTTGGATACAGAGGCCAGCTGTTAAGTAGACAATGGTTGCTAGGTAGTAGTAGTATGGAATGATTTGTGCTTAGGTACTTCAACATGAACATGATCAAGTCGATGATTATAGTATGTATGAATCAGATAATATGAGCAATGCGCTTGGATGCTTGAACTGAGAATCGTTTGTTATTATTTGATGGTTTTGGCCTTTCTCTGTATCCCACCAGTAGGGAGAAAGCTTTGTCTAGTATTATGAGACCCCCCAAAAGAAATTATATCAATGATTGTTCTGTATCCGACTGATGAAGGAGTCGAGCAGTAAAACACCCCTAATAATATGAGTAGATGATCACCTCCTCCAGCTCCAGAGAGTGTGACCAGTAGCATGCAGGAGAGGAAATACCCCCTTGGGGGGAAACCTCTGAGGACCCATGGCTACTGACCTGCCCATCCTTCAGGGCATTCTAAAGGAGAGAAATCCTAAATAATCTAATCTGCTAATCCGAAGCTAAATGTAGAACCCAGTCCAAAGAAATGGAGGACTGAAGACGTATATAATTGTGACAAGTCAGACGAATAGAGCAAGCATCCATCCAGTAAATCCCAGGTTCGAGAGTCCATGTTCAGGCTGGAATGAAATGAAGTGGCATCCATGGTTTGAAATAAACGTAAAGCGAAGAGTCGCAGGTGGTGAAGCATTCCAGCAAGTGAGGATGATGTCGCAGAGAAGATCCAGGAATCTAGGCCCAGCATCCACTTCAGAAAGTCAGTTGATGGAGTAAATAAAGCTGCAGGAGCAGATGTAGTAGCAGGGAAGTAGCACTGCAAGTTGAGGTACATAAGAAGGCGAAGGGCATGAAGAAAGGGACAAGCAAGGAAATCAGAGAGCTTCATGGATCCAATAGGTTGCGTAACAATGTTGACATCTACGGTCCAAGCCAGGATGATACCATAGCTAGAAATGATTTGTGAAGGGTATCCTGACTAGTCCTGAATAATCGAGCAGAGGAGTCCTAGATGGTGATAACTGAAGAGGCTGAATCAAATGAAGTAGCGTTGTCACAAGGTCTAAGAAGTGATAGAGCATAAATCAGAATAGTGAAGGTCTTCAGGAGAAGCTCAACTAAGTGTACTGGGAAGAGAGAAGCAGCAGCAATTCCATGGCTGAAGCAGCAGGGCAAAGTATCCAAGAATAGATGATGAACAAAGAAATGTCCAGATGCAAATCCAGTAAAGGAGCTTCCAGCTAGCAAACACGGGAGCAAGTAGGCAAATAGTAGAATGTGGGAATTTCCAGGCCCCGAGCTAGGTGAGGCAGAAGTAGAGCAGAAGTAGGCAAACCTCCCAGCCCAATGGGTGAAGGCAGGCTGTAGAAGTGGGCAATTAGTAGGGAACCTCCCAGCCCGATGGGCGAAGGCAGGTCGTAGAAGCAGGAAATTAGTAGGCAAACCTCCCAGCCCAATGGGCGAAGGCAGTTCATATAAGCAGGCAATTAGTAGGTAAAGCTCCCAGCCCAATGGGAGAAGGCAGGTCACCGGTAAATACGATAAGAGTAGAGTATATTCTTAGGAGAAGATATAGACAGCAACGGCTGTAGAGCTGAGCAGGAATCTTGGCAGGCTGTAAGGGAAGTAATCCAAGGTACTGGTGTGAGGTTAGGAAGCATCCAAGAAGTAGAACATGGCAAGCCCAATAAGTAAGTAAGCGCAGGTGGACCGCGTAACTGAAGAGAGAGGCATCTAGTTCCAGGTAACGTGAAAGTGTAGCCAGACCCATGGAGGTCTGCTGGTAGTAATACAGCGTGGCAGTTAGTCCCTCAGTGAGATGCGCAGCTTATCCATCAGCTGGTGAGGTAATTAGAGAGACGACTAGCTCCAGGTAACATGAACACTGCCAGGCCTACAGAGGTCTGCTGGTAGGAATAGAGCGAGGTAGGCAGCCCCTAGGCAAGATGCACAGCTGATCCATCAGCTGGAGAGGTAAGGCTATGAGAATGGTAGTAGCAAGAGAATCAGAGCTTCACGTAGATCCAGATGATTGCGTGACAATGACGAGATGTACGATTCAAACTAGAATGATACCCTTGCTACAAGTGATTAGTGAAGAACAGTCTGACAAGCATGAGGAAGTGAAATCTAAAGCCTAGAAGCTGAATGAGTACAATATGGTTGGAATATATGGAGAGTTGGGTGTTAAGACCTTATAAGGTGGAATGCAGAAAAGTGTACACTGGAATCCAAAGGCTAAAGCTGAAAGGGATAGCTGTAGGCAAATCCTGAAGTTAGCGTAAGCAACAAGTAGCAATGTTGTAAGCATATGGACAGAGACAGAAAATGACACAGCAGGAATTTAATTAAGTTGCAGAGCATGGAAGCTATGGTAGAGTTGGCATATGCAGTAAGGAGCAAGATGTGGTTAGATAGAATAAGAATTCGTATGGGTCTTCCAGTAATAGTAATTAGATGCCAAATCAAATCGTCTGGTATGGGGCAATCCCTTAGAGCATATGACTGTCTTCATCAGCTAACGGCCATCCGATGGCAGATAATGGTAATTGCAAAGCACTGTTCCAGCCAAGCATAACTGGCAGAAATAGCACTGAGTCCTGGCCAAAAGGAATGAAATAGGTAGGAACGCAGGAATGGTAACATCAATCAGAAAAATAGGCAGCTCAGTACGCGGAATGCTGAAAAAGTCACTGCCGTTGCTAAGAAGCTGTGTAGAAATTTGCCTTGGACTTTTAAATCCAGAATAATACATATAGGCGGCCATATTAGGGTCTTCTAGCATAAGTTACCATAAATACTTACTGATTAAATTGACCACAGCATTAGCTAGGTCCAAGAAGCTGCGGTGCAGGATCGAAGGTCTGAGTACATAGTGAATATAATGGAGTAGATAGAAGTTCGAGCAGCAAGTGGTGCCGATGTGGTTGTGGAATGACCTGTTCCACAGAAGCAGTGGCAGGTAGGAAGGATTTTCAATCTGGCACTTGCACAGGGACATTGCAGGAAGCTGGCATTGAGGCAAAGCCAGTAGGTGCAGCAGTAGAAGAGCAGAAGCCTCGCAGGCGGCAGGGATGAGCTGTAGGCAGGCAGATGAAGGGGCGCGGAGCGGCGGTGAACTGGCGTGGAGCCGGGGCTGCTGGAAGAATGAAATGGAGAGAGAGAAGAAGGTGCAAAGAGCGAACGAAGAGCAGGGAGAAAGGGTAGTGAGCAAGAACCCCCCCCCCCAAAGGCAAAGGATGAAAGCTCAGTGATGGGGACAAAGGAGGTGGGGAAACAACAACAAAGAGACAAGAAAACACGGGGGGGGGAGCAGCCATGGTCCAGCACGGACAACAGCGAGTGCGATTGAGTGCGACTCATTCTAAGCAGTCTGCTGCTAGGTTTAAGTAGGATGTGGGGGAGGAGTTCTTCCCCCACATAACCACGGGCTTGCACCCTTCAATTATCATTGAAATATTGATTTGATATAAAAACACCTCAGAGATGTAACTGTATGGCACTGCCTGCAGCCTGGTTCCATGAAATGGCCATTCAGTCAGTTTATGTTTATGTTTGGAATATATTAGGAAGGAATTTGTTAAAAAGGCTTGTCTTAGTCATTTGTGATTAGATCTGTTACATGCTTAAAAAGCCAGAGACACCTCTGGGAAAACTTTAGAAAACCTAATATTTAGACAGTTTAACTTGTATTTCCTATATCTTCCATAGATTCATCCTCCTGCATATTTATTCCTGAGGAAATTAGCAAAAAAACAGGATTGTTGTTTCTTAGAGTTCATTTGCCCCTACAGCTTATTCTCATCTTGAAGTCATAATCTTCTTCTGTGACATCACAGTCTGTTGCCATGGGAATAATTGTGATGTCAAAAGCAAGGTTTTATGCTGTCAGGTAGGGAATAAGCAATCTGAGCTGATGAACTCTCAACAAACACAGATCCTGTTTTCATGCCTATAACCTCAATAACAAATAATGGGGAGGAGAAATACAGAGCTAATGTGAAATATAAGCAGAATTTTTTCCAAATATTATGTTTTTCAAAGTTCTTCTGGAGGCATTGGTGGCTGTTTAAGGAATTCTGTTTGGGGAAAAACAAAGTGATCCATTTTCCAGTCACTTCCAGAAACTGCAACACATGGGAATAGTGTGGTGGACAGCTTATTTTAATTAGAAAGAAGTACACACCACAAGCTTGACTCATGAACAATAATACTCTTATAATGTGGGTAAGGACTCTGCACTTCATTTATTTCAGAGCTCTCAGAAAAATACTTACTTCTATATATTGAAGAGAGAGCAATTTAATCAGTCTATCATTCGCAGAGTTACAAACATTGGAGAGCAGTACAGGTGAGTGTTTGGGTACCTGGACTGACCAGAATCCTCTGTTTCACATATTTAAACAAGCATTTGTCAATCCCGAATGTTGATTGCGTTGGTCTGTTGAGCTCACTCACTGCCCCTCTATCACTCGCTCAGTCTGTTTCTCCCAGTGCTGGAGGCTGCTGTTTTGTACTGGACTCCTGCCTGCATTGGCACCTTTTTCTGCCCTCTAAGAAATCCGCAGCTGTCCAGACAGAGCTCCGTTGAGGTGGCTTACTCCCCCTCTCTCACTCGCTCATTCTGTTTCTCCCGGCGCTGCAGGCTGCCCTTTTGTACTGGGCTCCTGCCTGCATTGGCACCTTTTTCTGCCCACAAAGAATTCTGCAGCAGTCCCGACAAAGCTCTGTTGAGCTCACTCACTCCTCTTCTCTCACTCACTCATTCCATTTCTGCCGTGCTGTAGGCTGCCCTTTTCTACTGGGCTCCTGGCTGCATTGCCGCCTTCTTCTGCCCACAAAAAAATTTGCAGCAGTTACAATAGAGCTCTGTTGAGCTTGCTCACTCCCCCTCTCTCACTCACTCATTCTGGTTTCCTGCCACTGCAGGGTGCCCTTTTGTACTGGGCCCCTGCGTGCATTGCTGCCTTTTTCTGCCCACAGACAAATCTGCAGCAGTCCCAACAGAGCTCCGTTGAGCTCACTCACTCCCCCCCCTCACTTGCTCGTTCTGTGTCTTCCACCACTGCAGGCTGCCCTTTTGTGCTGGGCTCCTGCCTGCATTGGCTGCTTTTTCTGGCCACAAAGAAATTTGAAGCAGTCCCGACACAGCTGCATTGAGCTCGCTCACTCCCCCGTCTCACTCACTCACTCATTCCGTTTCTGCCGGTGCTGCAAGCTGGCCTTTTGTACTGGGCTCCTGCCTGCATTGCCACCTTTTTCTGCCCACAAAGAAATCTGCAGCAGTCACAATAGAGCTCTGTTGAGCTCTTTCACTACCACTGTCATTCACTCATTCTGTTTCTCTTGGCGCTGCAGGCTGTGCTTTTGTACGGGGCTCCTGGCTGAGATGGCACCTTTGTCTGTCCAGAAAGAAATCCGCAGCTGTCCCGACAGAGCTCTGTTGAGGTCGCTCAGTCTCCCTCTCTCATGTGCTCATTCTGTTTGTCCTGGCACTGCAAGCTGCCCTTTTGTACAGGGCTCCTGCCTGCATTGGCGCCTTTTTCTGCCCACAAAGAAATCTGCAGCAGTCCTGATAGAGCTCTGTTGAGTTCACTTAGTCCCCCTGTCCCACTTGCTCATACTGTTTCTGCCACCGCTGCAGGCTGGCCTTTTGTACTGGGCCCCTGCCTGCATTGGCGCCTTTTTCTGCCCACAAAGAAATCTGCAGCAGTCCTGACAGTGCTCTGGTGAGTTCGCTCTCTCCCCCTCCCTCACTCACTCTCTCGTTCTGTTTCTCCCAGTGCTGTAGGCTGCCCTTTTGTACTGGGCTCTTGCATTGCGGCCTTTTTCTGCCCACAAACCAATCTGCAGCAGTTCCGACAGAGCTCAGTTGAGCTCGGTCACTCCTCCCTCTCACTCGCTCAATCTTAATCTGTCCCAAACACTGATTACCCACAGAGACCATGCTATTCTCCGTCAGGAGTGCAAAAACATATTTTAGCCAGGATGTGAAAAATGACAGCTGTACTGTTCATAAGGAGGTGGGATAAAATGCCACTGTTGAAAATGTGGCATGAAAATATCGCAAATTTGCGAAGTTACAAGGGTGCGTGGAAACAGTTCAATGCACGCTCATGTTATAGAGTTTCATCACCAAATTTTCAACATAAGGATTTTAGGACTTCTGCTCAGGAACAGTGCCACTGCTATTTTCTTAATCTGTCCCGAACACTGATTTCCCACAGCAACCATGTTATTCTGCATCGGAACTGTGAAAACACATTTCAGTCAGGATGTGAAAAATGACAGCTGTACTGCTCATAAAGAGGTGTGAACAAAAATGCCACTGTTGAAAATCTGGCGTGACAATATTACAAATCTGCAAAGTTACAAGGGTGCGTGGAAAGTGCATATTGCGCACTTGGAACACAGTCATTTGATGGGCTATCATCACCAAATTTTCAACATAGGCATTTTAGGACCTCTGCTCATGAACAGTATCACTGTCATTTTCTTATTCTGTCTCGAACAGTGATTTCCCACAGCGAACGCTCTATTCTGTGCCAGAAGTGTGAAAACACATTTCAGCCAGGATGGGAAAAATGACAGCTATACTGTTCAAAAGTACATGTGGTAAAATGGCAATGTTGAAAATCTGGAGTGAAAATATTAGAAATTTGCGAAGTTACGAGCATGCGTGCAAACTGTGCAACGCACACTCATAACACAGTCATTTTATGGAATATCATGACCAAATTTTCAAAACAGGCATTTTAGGACCTCTACTCATGAACAGTATCACTGTCATTTTCTTAATCTGTGTCAAACACTGATTTCCCACAGCTACCGCGCTATTATGTGCCAGAAGTGCAAAAACACATTTCAGCCAGGATGCAAACAATGACAGCTATACTGTTCACAAGGAGGTGTGAAAAAATGCCAGTGTTGAAAATCTGGCGTGAAAATATTGCAAATGCGCGAAGTTACGAGCGTGCATAGCAACTGCTCAATGCACGCTCGTAAAACAGTCATTTTTTTCCTCCATATTTGCAACATAGGCTTTTTGAGAGCCCACCTCATGAACACTGACACTTGTTTCGTTACTCGGCCCTGAAAGGTGATTCCACACAGTTACCGCAAAATCACCTTTTGGGGCCGATTAACGCCATGACAGTGCCAGAATTCATGAGGAGGGGTCCCAAAAACCCCATGTTGAAAATTTGGTGCCAAAATTCCAAAAAATTACTGAGACATGCATTAAAGTTGGAAAAAAAAAAACGTTTATTTCATTATACAGCTTACCGGCATTTCCTCAGTTCGCGGTCAGCTTTGAAGAATGCAGACATATTCGGTCCACGAAGATCGTTGCACCAAGCTCCAGAGGTAAGTATGGGGTGAGGGGTGTGGGAGGCAGGGTGTGCAGTGGGTGGGCGCGGGATGGAAGGGGGGCAAGGAGACCGCCTTGGGACAGTTTCCTTTTTCACAGGTTAAAACCAAAAAAAGACATCACGGGACCATTTTTTATTTTACAGGGCCATGTAACATGCTGAGGTGGGCTCCCTGCATGCCACTAGAGTCTTTCTTTTGGGGGGGCAGCTGTAGCTGACAGGGGATTGGGCACCCCCATTGGCACACAACAAAAGGTGGGGTATTACATTATGCTGATGGGGATTGGGCACCCCCGTCGGTACACAACAAAAGGGGGGGTGACATTATGCCGACAGGGATTGGGCACCCCGTTGGCAGACAATAAAAGTGAGGGGGGCTTACATAATAACTTAAACATTGAGGCACTGAAGCCGATGGGGATTGGGGCCCCCGTTGGCAAATAAACACGGTGGAGGGGTGTTAATACTGTTTGTGAACATGGCAGCAAGCCACCACCATGTTCACAGACAATATCAGGGTTTCAAGATCCCACCCTGCAATGACGGATCACTCCCTCATTGCAGCGAATGGCTGACACTGCAATGATGAGGCAGCCCCTGATTGCAGCAGCTAATTTTTTACAAGTTGGTGGCACGCTGGCTGAACTACCATCAGCAGCAGCATGCCACAGCATTGGGTGAAGTGGGCTAAGCCTTTACAGGCTGTGGGAGCATTGGCCACAACAGTGCCACGTCTCCACAACCTGCTTCTGGAGAAAGCTGCCACAGTATGTTTCTTGCACATGCGTGCAATCAACATAAAAAGCTGTTGCAATTCAACTAGTCAGTATATAAGGGATATATAATGGAGAGCTGTCAGATAAATGATTTATCTACACAAGTGCTGTTTGACCATGGGTAACCTTACAAGTGGCATAAGCCTTATAGGCTTTTTATTCTGTGAAAAACCACCTGCAGGATTATAAATCCTGATATCATATATCAAAAGCCTTCTTAAAGGCTGATTAAAGTATTAAATCACCAATCTCCACATCGTGAAACCAGAAGTAGCGCTACAACGTACTTCCGGTTTCAGACTGCTCAAAAACGCTCGCACTAGCGAATGCCCCTTAGATTGATGCAACCACTGTGAATGAGTCTCTGCTAAACTATACTATGCTATGTAACAACTAAATGCAAAATCTGTCTTTATTGAGCACTCTGTACTGAATGTTGTTGTGAGAGGGGTGCCTTCTTGTTAGAGGCAAGCTCCTTGATTTTGGCACTTGAATTCTGGGACATTGGAGGACTGTTCCACCTCCCACTTCCTGGTCCCATGACTTTTTGAAGCCTTATAGGCTTTTTATTCTGTGAAAAACCACCTGCAGGATTATAAATCCTGATATCATATATCAGAAGCCTTCTTAAAGGCTGATTAAAGTATTAAATCACCAATCTCCACATCGCGAAACCGGAAGTAGCGCTACAATGTACTTCGGTTTCAGACTGCTCAAAAACTCTCGCACTAGCGAGCAGGGCTAGCGTAATGCCGGGTCGCACACAGAGAGAGACAAGACACAGAGACACATGCATCGGCATCGCAGTTCTCCACGTCTCCTGGAGAAAACGGGAAAGGGAACTGTCATACACTTCTGGGAGTGAAACAGGTAACTCTACTTTAACACATTACTAAATCATAAGTTCTCTCTCCAATCTGAGTGATAACCTGGGGCAAACCCTAATATTATCTAACACAATGAAGAAAGCAAACAAAATGTGTTCGACATGTCTCATGTACACCACAGGAAAACAAACACCTAGCTTTGTTTGTGACAGATGTCTACTGGTAGAAAAACTTCAGGATGAAATTAAATGCTTACTACCTAAAGATAATCTACAACCTGAAATAAAAGCACTTGAGGAATATATAGACCAGATGTCTTTGTTAGTGGAAAACAATGCAACCGTCACTCAAATTTCTGAAGACCCACCACACCTTGATAAATCACTAAATAAATACATTTTCACCAACTTAGCAGAATCACCAGTCATTTCTTCTACCCCCTCAAATAACAAACCTGATGAAAGTTGGTCTAAAGTCACCCATAAAAAGCATAAAACAAAAACTAAAAATCTAAGTACAGAAACCAGGAATTAGCCCTGCATAATTCATTTGAAACCTTAAACTCTGAAGTAACCGACGGACACAGACTAGATAAGGCTGAAACTTCCTCAGACACATCAACCCTTCCCCCCCCATATGTCAAACAAAATCTTCAATCAAATTCACAACATAAAAACAATACACCTGAAAAAATCAATGTAAAAATAAAAGAAACACCCCTCACAGGTAATACAGTAATGAAACAAAAACAGGTCATTGTACTAGGAGACTCTATCATTAAATATCTTGATAGACCAATATGCACTCCAGATAAACAGCAAAGAATGTGTTCGAGTTTCAGAGGGGCCAGAATACCAGATATAACAAGAATGGCAAAACCAATATTAGCCAAAGCAGAAAAAAATCCTTTGGTGATAATCCACTCAGGCACTAACGACACCAAAGAATCAAATCTTATACAAATCAAACAGGATATTGTAGCACTAAACAATATCCTAAGCAAACATGGATGCTCAGTATGTATTTCAGAGGTGTTACCTATCGCTAGAGCCACCGAACATACCACCAAAAAAATTAAAGCCTTAAATGAATGGTTACGAAAATGGTGTTACAAACAAGACATTAAATGTCTAACCCATTGGGAAGAATTTGAAACTAGACCATCTCTATACTGCTGGGTTGGGCTACACCTCAGTAGAAGAGGGAGTACAATATTAGGACAACAAATGAATGCTTATATAAATACCCATTTAAACTAAAAAAAAGGGGTGAGTCTGGGAATTCATCCCAATCTCTAGTTAATAATGTCAACTCACCACTAAACCATACCTTTAACATACTCAGCTTTAATGCCAAATCCATGACTATTCCCAAACATGCTGAACTAGAAATACTAACACATACTCTAGAACTAGCAATAATAGCTATAACCGAAACTTGGGGAAACTCATATGACTACATACTTTTCAATCCAGCTACCCTCACAACCTAAAATAAATAATATTAAAGTAAAGCAATACCACAAAGCAAATTTTGACTTTATTAAACAAGATCTGGGAACAACCAATTGAGAGCAGATTCTACCCCCCCAAATAAACAAACGAAGTATGGGAAACAGTAAAACAAAAAATACTACAACTTGACAAACAATATATCCCTGAGAGACTTAAATATAACAACAAAGGAAAAAATCCCTCAATGGTTTAATAAACACATAAAAACTCTAATAACTCGCAAAAAGAAACTTTTTTCCAAGCTTAAAAAGATATCAGTATCTCAAACAGATAAAATACTAATATCCTATAGACAAACAGTTAAATAACTTAAAAAACACATAACAATAGCCAAACACAACCTTGAATTCAAGATAGCACATACAAAGGATTCCCACAAAGCTCTATATTCCTACTTAAACAAAAAAAAGAACTGTAACAACCAAATTGGACCTCTGGTCGTAAATTCACAAACCATTACTTCAGATATGGAAACAGCCACTGAACTAAACAATTACTTTTCTACCGTCTATACACATAAATCAGACATTATTACTGTACCCTCTATTACTGACACAAACACAGAAAAGATCTCAGAAGAAGATATAAAGAATGTAATAAACACTCTTAAAAAACATACAAGCCCAGGACTAGATGGAATCAGTTCCAGATTCTTAATGGAAACAAAAGATGATATTATCCAAACACTAAAAATATTATTCAATAAATCACTGAACGAATGAATGGCGCACTGCAATAGTTACACCAATTTTCAAAAAAGGCTCCAACTCAAAGACTGAAAACTACAGACCCATAAGTCTGACGTCCATCCCATGTAAACTTATCGAAAAAATCCATTAAGGTTAAAATAGAACATGAACTAGCAATATTAAAAATAACCGATATATACCAGCATGGCTTCAAACAGGGTTTCTCATGTGTAACAAACCTCATTTCTTTTTCCGAACACATCAATTACCACTTAGATAACAACACAGCTATAGACATCATATTACTTGATTACAGTAAGGCGTTCGATAAAGTTTCTCACCCTCTACTGATTAAAAAACTTATCAAAATAGGGCTGTCACCCATATTAACTTCCTGGATAAGCCAGTGGCTGAACAACAGAACTCAGAGAGTCAGGGTCAATAATGTAATGTCAAGGGAAAGGGGAGTGAACAGTGGGGTCCCCCAGGGTTCTGTGCTTGGGCCTGTTCTCTTTAACTTATTTATAGGAGATATATAGAATAATGGATGGGGAAGTGTGTGATTATAAGAATTTAATGCACACCCGAGGTGTGGGATGCTACATAAACCCCGAGGGCGAAGCCGGTTATCGCAGCATCCACACTGAGAATATCGTCATCTCATTACAAATACTTCCCTATCTTTTACTTTATATAATTGCTGGTGAGCAATTTTTCCAGTATAAATGCTGTGACTCCCCAACAGACATAGTCTTTACACACACACACACACTTACTTTAGCTCTCTCTCTCTCTCCACACACACACACTTTATCTCCACACACACACACACACACACACACACACACACACACACACACACACACACACACACACAGTCTCTCTCCCTCTCTCATTCTCAAGAAATCCCCGTTTGGCAGCTTCACTCTGTAGTTATCTGAGGCACCAAATAAAGCAGCAGCAGCTCACTTCTCCTGCAGCTCCCACTCCAGTTTCCCCAGTTGAGCTGTGCAGCAATCCCCAGAGTCCCTCTCCCTCTTATGCTACAGCTCACTCTTCTACTCTCAGTTTTATTCTTTTTTTTTTTAATTAACAGCTGAAATCGCGATCGCGATTAGGCTCACGCTTACCCGTGTTAGTTAACTGCAGACTCGTTCTGCTGACTTTCTGTGTTCCCCAAAGGTAGCGAACTGCAGGATCAACCAGATACTTAAAAAAAACTTAATATTTAAAGTAGGATTGACCACATATGTCAAAAAAAATACAATGATTACAGGAAGCTGATGGTGAAAGTGAAACCGTGGCAGTGACACGCTAAGATAGAGAGTTGAAGACACCATCTTTTGGGAACTGTTAGCCGGCCCAGATTCAAAACAGGAGCCAATGAGGGAGCGCTCCTTTTTAATAGACAGAGCGCGTGAATGTCGTAATAACCGACTGGTTATTACGGCAAATATCAACTCAGTGAGCCCATTGTAAAAATTGCTCACCAGTAATTATATGTATATATCAAGTAACAATAAAATGGTGAAATTTGCCGACGACACCAAAATTGGGGGAAAAGCTATCAACCAAACCAAAGACTCTGGTCTACAAGCAGAACTCCTGTTAATTGAGCAATTTGCATCTATAAATGAGATGTACTTTAATGTCTCCAAATGTGCAACCCTTCACTTGGGAAAAAACAATCCACTGCAAACATATTACTTAAATAATACGGCTATTAAAATCTCTTCAGTAGAAAAAGACTTAGGCATCCTGGTCAATAACAACTTGTCTTCCACATCACACTGTACTAAAATAGCCAACCAAGCAAAAGTCACTCTCAGAAGGATCAATAAAACTTTCATTAACAAAACTGAACAATGCCTACTCCCACTCTATAGATCTCATGTTGGACCATTTTTGGACTACTGTTCTCCTTTTTGGAACCCCTGCTTAACTTCTGACATCAATAAGATTGAAAGTATCCAACACAAAGCAACAAAGCTAATATCCCACCTTTCTAAACTCAATTACACCACTAGATTAGAACAAACAGGTTTACACACACGATCTCAAAGAAGACTCAGAGGGGACTTACTATTACTATTCAAAATCACAGCAAACACAGAACAGATGCAAAACTGTGGCCTCAAATACTCCACTAGAAAAACAGTTGCTAGATTACACAACAGACAACTGGAGATCATGAGAGCAAAAACAAATAAAAGAATGAACTTTTTCACTATAAGAGCACCCAGAATATGGAACAAATTACCTCAGGAAATAGTTGACTCGCCTAACATATTGACTTTCAAAAATAAACTGGATAAATGGCTAACCAATTAGGGACTTACTCAATGATCCACAAACGTGGAGGACAATCATGATGGGCTAACCGCCTTCTTTTGTCCCATACCACCAAAGTACCAAAGTAAGCCACAAGTGAGGTGTCCGAGGTCAAACAGCACAAGTGTAGATAAATCATTTATCTCACAGCTCACCATTGTATATTTCATTTATGCAATAGGGATGCTTTCTGTCAGTGCAGAGACATTTGCTTTTGATTGCTTATCTTTTTTTGCATATGTTCATCAAAAAAGTGAACAAAAAATTGCATTTTCTGCTCTATTTTGCTAATTACAAAAAATCTATAAGGTATCTATAAATGAAACACCACTCATTTTGTAGATAATTTTGTGCTGAACAACTTTCATGCTCACAGTACCATGCTATCTCTTTTCATTTTAAAGTTATTCACATTTGAATATGGGTAGTACTGCTACCGAGGCCAAACATTCTAAATGAGTTCTGGAGTGATTGTAACATAGCTACTATATGGATAAATTTTATTTATTCAACGGCTGTGAAGATAAATGGATTTATTCAATGAGTTTTGAGCCCACTCCTATTGCATAAATACATATCATGCATAAACATTCTGGCAGGGATATTCAAAACTGTCACTAGCTGTGGCGCAAACCACAGTTTGCAATCACAAATCTGTGCCAGTCACCAAACATTCAAGAAGCCACCACTGTGACACACTAGCCAAATTACAGTGGCCTTCTTTTGAAGCACGCCTCCAATACCCTCTCCTCTGCCTAGCATTTAAATCACTCAGCCCTACAGCTCCGCTCAGCCTCTCATCTACCTTAGCTACCAAACATAACCCTTGAACCCTGAGGTCCACAGGGAGGACTCTACTATAAACCCCCAGGGTCAGGACCTGCGCAGGCCAGAAATTTTTCTCCATCACAGCCCCAATCTGTGGAACAAACTTCCACCAGTGATACAGGAAGCCCCCTCCTTCATGAACTTCCATACCAGGCTCAAGGTGCACCTACTTGAGGCAAGCACTTGCCTATGTCATGGCACCTGACAGCCCCCCCCACAGACTTATGCCAATCACCTTACCTGTAAGAGTCATGCCAAACCATTATAGATAGTTTGCCTCTACTGCTATGAATCAATGTTAAAAACTGTAACTATTGAACCTGTATGTCAGTTAATACCTGCTTACTGTCTGTATCACCATGTATGCCATGTAATGATATGTAATGCCATGTAATGTCTCTCCAGGTTGCCCCTGAAAAAGGGACCTTCGGGGCCCAGTGGGCCTACCTGGTCATCAAAATTCAATAAATAAATATTACATACTAAATCCAACAATAATAAACACAACCTGTTTTACATACCCTTGGAGGTCACCACAATAACCTCCCTGTACGAAGATCTGAGAGAGAAAAGGAAAATTAAAGCAGACACAATAGCATAGTCAGAAAAAGAGAGGAGGGTACCCATAGGTGACCAACCTTATGGACTAGAAATAGTAAAGGATAGATTAGGCTTAGAAATACAAGAACTGTTGCAACAGATTTAAGAAAAGGTCAGTCCTCAAGAGTGGCAAGAGCTCCCTGTCACAACTGGATGTAACAAGCTCATTATCCACAACTCTGTAATCTAACCCCTTGACTATAGTGCCAGCCCACAATATATGTATTCTCAGTATGCAGACCCCACTCATATATCCCAAGCACATACAGAGCAGTCTACCAGCAGTTCATGTCTGACCAACCACAGATTACATATCGTCCCAGGCAGGGGTGCATGAATGGTGGGGAGGGTGGGGGCACATGCCATGGTGTATGGGCAGTGCAGGGAGGGAGGATTCCTCCACCACAGCCCTCAGCTACCTCCTCCATGTGTGCCACAGCCAGCAGCAGGGTGGCACACATGCTACCCATGGCATACGCACAGGTGCCAACAACCTCCCTGTACCATCATGTGCACTGCACCCATTCACACTGCATGTGTACATTCCTTGCAGCAGCAGGCATGCAGGCCACCATGCAGCATCCATTAACTCCTGGTTGGACTTGACTGCTGCTACCCAGCATGCATTGACAGACCCATAGTGGTGCATCACCACGCCATGCATGTTCGGTGGAGGACCACAGCCCTGTGCATTTCACTGAGTCTGGCCAGAACATGTTCTTTCCACAGGCCATGCCTCATAACTGCAACTTACAGCTGCACAGGTTTACTGTGGGACACATTAATTCATACAGTGCTCTGGGTGATGAGGCCATTCATGGTGAGAGGTGTAATCCTAACTTTCTTTTCAAAACAGGTGCTGGCATGAGAATACATTGCTTAGCAGGTCCAGTTTCACAGAAGTGTCCCCTTCTGATGCAGGGCAGTGGCATGGAGGGAGGTGAGGGGAGGCAACCAATGTGGAGTGTAGTGGGGGGGGCAATCAGTGAAGGAGGTGAAAAAGAGATTCTATGACATACAAAGAAATACCAATGGGAAGCAAATGGAGGGACGGCAGGGACTACAGGCCACTGACAGAGGCCCACCAACAAAGACCACCCTCACATCACAGGAGGAGCTTATGCCTAATGCTCTGGGCCACCATCAAGTGGAGGGTGTGGAGGGTGGCATCAACACCATGGCCACCTGCACCCACCAGTGTAAGTATGTGCACATGACTGTGTATTACCTATGTAGTTGTGTGTAGTGTTATATCTTTTGTTATTAAATGCAGTGCTGTGAGCACTTGGAATTGGGCACACTATACAGTTATCTAATGCTACTAGCAACATGTGGCAGGGATTCAGGGTTGCACAGGGGCAGCGTGGGCACTCACAGTAAGCATGAGTGATGCAGGTGTTGAATCTTTCACCTCATGTCAAGGCATGCCTACAATTCAGGGTGTGCATAGGGGTTTTCATGGTACAGGTGCCTGTTGTGGAATTTGTGCCAGGACCATTGATCCAAATGGGTGTGATGGTGTGTAACAGCTGGGCTGTTGGCCTGTTTGTGACACAAGGCCCTGTGTTTCCTTACTTCTAGACCAAAGCAAGCCAGCATAGCAGTTTGGACCCACGAGGAAAACTGGCCTCCCGGAAGAGTGCTTTAATGGGAAGCAACCCATAAATACCTAAATGTGAGTTATGAGTCCCCTGTGTTTAAACAGTAGGTGTAAGGGTATTAGGTAAATAATGGTATTGGTGATATTAGTGGTTCTAATGGGGAGATCCAGAAAGCGGCCATCTGGGTCCCAACCTAAGCAGCACACTGAAACTTGAGGAAGCGCCTGGAAAAGGCTTTGATACCAAAACACAGGGGCTCCAACAATGCTGATTTTTAATGCTTTAATGGACTGGGGCTACGTGAAGAACCTACAACAGTAGCCCTGCAAACTCCAACGGACTGGATCATGCCCTATGGAAGATTGTACTGGTGACCCCAATCCCAAAAAGTGGGCTGCATGAAGACGTGGAAGATTTTAGATCAATCTCCATTCTCTGCACCTTAAGCAAATTGCTGGAGAAGATGGTCTACCAACAGGTTAATAACTACTTGGAAATGCATAACCTGCAAGTAGATCAATATCACAGCCTTAGAAAAAAACACAGTACTGAAACAGCCCTGACAAGCTTCATCACTGACGTGTACGAAGCCTTAGACCAGAACAAAATGCTAGGATCAGTCTTCATTGATCTAACCAAGGCTTTTGATCTAGTCGACCACCAGCTACTACTAGAAAGACTAAGGCGACTAGGTCTAGACATGCATGCCCTGAAATGGTTCACTGAGTACCTTCACAGCAGGACACAAATGGTCTGCTGGAATGGAGCAAAATCAGATGAGCGTCCAGTATCAGATGGAGTTCAGCAGGGGTCTCTCTTAGGCCCTCTCCTATTCTCCTTGTTCATCAATAACCTGCTCCTACACTGCGGAGGGGTGAAGGTCACGCTATATGCAGATGACACAGTGCTGTACAGAACAGGGAAGGACACAGGGTCCCTAAATCTGGAGCTGAAACAGGACTTTGCAACTCTTGAAGAATGGTGTCAGATATACAGATTGGTCTTAAACAGCAAGAAGACCAAAGCTATGCTCTTTGGCCCTAAAAAACTCAGCCCAAAGAGATCTAATTTTCTATTCCTCTCCACCTTAAATGGAACAGGGATCAAAGTAGTAGACAGCATCAAGTACCTACTGTAGGAATGTACCTAGACCAGGAGGTCTCTTTCAGGAATCATATTGACCACCTTACAAAGGTGGTGAACCAAAAACTGGGCCTCCTCTATAGACTAAATCCCATCCTGAACAAAGAAACCAGAATAGCGGTCAGCAATGGGACAATACTACCCACTCTGTTCTACGGAGTGACCATGCTCCAGACACTGAGGCCTATGGAAAGGCAGCATCTGAGTACACTCTACCATAGGGTCAGCCGGTTTACCACCGGGGCACAATGGATGGAGCATCACTGCAAGCTGCTCCATGCCTTAGATTGGCCATCCCTTGAAGCTAGATTAGCATATCCCTCCCTGTGCCTGGCTTTTAAGCTACAGCAACTTGGGCCCCTCCACCAGGTGTACGAGACCTGTTAGCCTCTAAAACTAACAGAAGACAGCACAGGTCTACCGATCATAAATTACTCAAAATACCTAGAGGCAAACCATCCCTAGGTCAACGGTCTGCCAGGGTGGCCCTACCCAAATTCTGGCACAATCTCCTGGGAGAGTTACAGGGTAGCACCTCTCTTGAGGGCTTCAAGAAAGGGCTAACATCACACCTAGGCACTGTGTCCCAGTGCTGCTACTTCAGTTAAGGCCTCCCAAAGGGATTCTGCTAAGGGTGATGTTTGTAAAAGAACACAGTCAAAAGGGAGGAAGGGATTACAAGGTAGAAAAACATGTACTGTTTTTTCACTTATCTATGTTGAGAATGGTTAATTGTCTGTATCTAACAAAAATGTCTGCACTATTGTTGTAATATGTGGTGTTGTACTACATGCTGCAATGCATGTTCCTATACATTATGTAAGCTTTGCTGTATTGTACGTATCAAAGCATTGGTTTTCTTTTCCCTTTAGGTACATGTAACTAATCCCGGGTCGCCCCTGAAAAAGGGACTGTCAAGGTCTCAGCGGGCCTACCTGGTTACCAAAATTTAAATAAATAATTGCCTCGGTCTAAGTGGGAAGCAGTCGCTTCCTTGTACAACGATAGCCAGGTTTCAGCCAGGGATAGTGCTGTACCTGGAAGTGTTGTAAATTACAGTGTTAATTTCTGCTGTCAAAGATACTCTGTCCATGTCTGTCATACTGTGACTAAGCAGAACAAAAGTTATTGAATCTTTCTCTCATTGAGGTTTTGATGTTAAGTAGGTTAGAGAGAGCTTTCCCTTACCCAAACTATATTCCCTAGTATAGCCCCAAGTTGCAAAGGCTCTTATAATGTTTTGTATTAAGATCGCTGAAGGGTTCTGCTTTTTGAGCCACATGCAGTAAGGCATGTGAGTATAACAAAATGAATATCATTATACAGTGATTTACTGCTTCACAGAATTTAAATGGGACCCCTCCCTCCTCCTTAGGTTGATAGCAGAGATGCCCCCCAATGGAACTCCACCCAGGGGAGACTAACGAAGCGTCAACGCATCCAGTGTCCCTGCTTTTTCATATATTTAAGCAGGGCCTGCAAACCACAGTCGAGCCAAAGGGAAGGGGATAAGGTCTAATGTTCTCCCACCCAAAATCCCTTCTGCAGTAGGCACAATAATCAACTGAAACAATCAGGCTTTTACTTAGCCTGGGAAGCTCTCTAACTGACCTGATGATAGGTCTTGAAAAGTTTGTATGCTGATCCTTGTATCCCCCCACCCCAGGAGTTGACTCCCTATAGTATATATTATACTGTGCGTGAACTTACAATGATCCCCCTTTTTGTCACAGAGCAATCAAGGGCTTTTTTCAGACCCTCCTGCTCACCCCCCCCCCCACGAAGCCCCACAGGGTCATTGGTGGCAAACTAGGGAGCCAAAGAAGTGAGGTCCCGGTTGCCAATAGCAGTGATAATGTTTAACCAAATGCAGAGGTACTATGTGTTTGCTGCTAGTGCAGTGTGTCACAAACCCGCTCAGCCGGTCAGCCCTCTACTCCCAAAGTGCCAACCTCTGAGCATAGAATTGTGAACAGTTTAACAGAACAAGGTAACCCTCTTGTCTGTTTTGTGGGTTCATGTCACCTTAGTCCCAAGTTCTGAAGGGATTCAAACTGATAACCTCTTGTTAGCATACCCAATTATCAGGCTCAGATAATTCTGTCTTCGGGGGGGCCTGATATCTTTGCCTATGGGCATCTAACTAGGTATTTCAAAAGGAACCCTTAGAACTCTATGCAAGACCTTAGAGAACTTTTATCTGTTTCCCAGTTTGGTATCACAATAAGCACATGCACAGTGTCAACTATAACAATTCCAAGCTCCACTTATATAAAACAAAGTTTTAAGGTACACCAGGCAGTTTCTGTTTTTAAAATATATATCTTAACTTTAAAATAGATAAAATAGGAAAACAGTAAAATACAGAACAAAATATCTCAACACATACAGCCTTAAAACAAACAGGTTTAAAAGTGCAAATTCCTACAATACATACACTCAGATTAGTCTTGTCTAAGGTCCTTACTTCTTAATCTTTCAGTGCTTCATGGTCTGTCTTCTCTCAGTCAGAAAAAGGAATGTCTATGTCCCTCTGTAAGGTCTGCTCAGTATATTTAAAGCAGTCTTGAGCCAGCCTTCTCTCTGAGGTCACCTAACTCCGCTTTTGGTGTATTACAATTTATATTTTATAACACAGGCTGTCCTATTAAGATATTTAAAAAAATAATAGATGACCAAATGAATAGTCTTTCTTCCTGTGACTGGTCCAAACCAGTCTGTGCTCTGCTTCACTGAGACCTCAAAAGTCTCTTTGATGTAAGTCACTGTATATTCAAAGCAAATGTATATTGGACTCCTTAATTTAGTCTGGGGCCTGGTATCCCCAGACATCAAAGGTCTCTTTGATAAAATGAGCTGGCTTCCTGGGAGGATACCCATAGCACTCGCCTGTGTCCCTTTTCTCAGGAGGCCTAGTGTACATCAAAGGATCTCCCTGAGAGCATTATAAAATGGATATTTTTGTTCCTGCCTTCAAAGCAAACTAACAAGATAATTGCACCTCAGATCTCTGCAGTTTAAGCTACCTCCTGTCCTTTGAACTTATCCCTGGGTGGGTTTGATGTATCAGTTTCACATGCTGTTTCAGCATCTATCATGACAGACAGTCCATAACCCATTTTTGAATTTACAAAAAATGATCATACAGAACTCAGAACTGGCTGTCCACATCACACAGTGTTGTTTACTTGTTAATGCTCACTAATGTTATTCAGTAGGAGTGGGCACCCCATAAATGGTTTGTTGGGACCACATAGAAACACTCTGATGAAATGGGCCTACCTGCTGCTACAGTCTCAGATAAGTTTAAGGAAAAATAAAGGAGCGATATGTATAAGATGGTTTGAAAAGGAAACAATGCAAATGGAATGGTTGGACATTGAACTTATAGAGATAGGATGATGGTGGAGGAAGGGATGGGGTACTGGATGGGAAAAAGCCAGGCAGAGTATGAATATCTGGGGAACAGTGCCCCCCTCTGTATAGTTTTTCTAATGGTACAAACTGATTATGGCCCATAACACCCCAGCCACAGCCATCTCATGGAATGTGAGGGGCCTGAACTCCCCAATAAAGAGGAAAAAGGTGCTCTCCCACCTGAAAAAACTAAAGACCCTGATAGCTTTTTTACAAGAAACCAGATTTTCAAACACCAAAGCCCTAAAACCGAAGAGGGAATGGGTAGGATGGGAGGTGCACGGTGTAGCTACCTCATTCAATAAAGGGAGTCTATATTGGGCCACAAGAATTTAAAATGGAAAATATTGGCCAAAAAAGCTGACACACAGAGACGGTGGCTATGAGTAAAATTGAACTCCCCTATGGGGCAAATTATCTTGATGAATGTGTATGGACCTAACAAAGACTGCCCTTCATTTATGGATAAGATTTCCCAAAACCTCATCGATCTAGCCTTTAAAAATCTAACGGCCATCCTAGGGGAGGATTTCAATCTGACCCTAGATCACTTCTTGGACAGATCCAACTCAAAGGCTAGGCCCCACAACCAAGTTCTGGTTGTGCTTAAGAAGCTGATGTCACTTCATCAACTTACGGACATGTGGAAAGGGGCACACCTTGCTAGGAGAGAAAATACATATTTCTCAGTGGCCAAAGCAATGGCAAGTAGGCTAGACTTCTGGTTAACATCTCCTAGGGAAACCAAAGAAGCACCAGAAAATGTTATAGCTCATATCTATATTTCAGACCATGCCCCGATAGTGATAAAAATACCAATAGACCCCCCCCAACACAAAATCAATGCAATGGAGACTTGACCCTCTATTGCTTCTGGACAGGGAGTTTCAACAATATGCGGATGACTGTTTAATCCTCACAAAAGATGGTGGCACTGACCTCCCTTATATGCTAATGCTATTAAACTCCTTTGTGAGCCTTTTGGTCCTATGGATAAATCTCAGCAAATCAGAAATACTACCCTTCAATAAGATTCAAATGCCTCAAGAGGTCTGGATTAGCATGTGTCCAGAATATGATAAAATAATTAGGCGTACAGATACCGACAGAGTTACAGAGACTGATCCTGGAAAGCCTTGAGCCCCTAATACAGAAATTAAAAACTGAAACTGAGAGATGGTCACACTTATCTCTCACTCTGGCAGGTAAAATAGAGGCAATTAGGATGATGGTGACTCTCAGAGTATTTTACCTCCTATCTCACCTGCCAGTGGCAATACCAGAGCTCTGGTTTCAAAAAGTAAACTGAACCATCCACAATTATTTATAGGGGCAGGCAAAACTCAAATTTAGCTGGCCATAACTGAGGGTGCCAAAGGAAAAAGGGTGTTGGAATCTCCCACATTTCCAACATTACCACTGTTTCAGCTTGTCGGCTATGACATGTCAGATGTTTAGGGATGAAACAACTGAAGCTCCAGTTTGAGCCCAAATGGAATCAGCCACACTTAAGGTCACACACCTAGCCTCAGTTGAAGCCAAGAGGCTGATACTAGCCAAATGGAGGACTACCGCCATCCCCTCCTTTAGGGAATGGCATATGGCGATGGAAGGCCTGGCACTGAATGCAAGAATGCTGCACTTCTCTCTACAGACAGCTCATAAGTATCAGAAGCTATGGGTCCCTTACTTGCAATTTATCTGACACCAGACCCAGAGGTACTCACCAGACTGGATGAAGAACCTCCTGAAACCCCCATGAGTGGGTAGCTGAGTACCACTTTGAGTGGTGGTATTATCTTTGTAGTTGTACTGCTCTCGAAAACCAGCCTACGCCCTTACAGGGGTTGAGCCCCGAAGTAACCTCCTAGTTACTACTGCCCACTGAATAAAGCTTCGACTTGCATACAGTGTGACCCTGAGCAAGTCACTTAACTTCTGTGTGCTCCCAGGTCGCTCCTGTAAAAAAGCTTTCAGCTTAGTGTGCTGCTCCTGGTTAAACAACTAAATAAAAATAAAATAAACATAAAAGCTTATTGCTAGATTTGTATGTAAACAGATATGACAGTATTCGGCCTCATATGTATTAAGTCCACCTCTGCCAAGATGTACGTGCATGATATCTGCATGTACTACCAGCCTGTATGTAATAGCTATTTGTTGAATTCCTTAAGCCATATGTTTGTAACCAGTTAATGAGTTTGTTTACTGCTGTTCATGTGATACTCAATAAACAAAAAAATTGATTAACTTCAAGAAAAAAAGAAACTGGCCATGCATCAGTTTATCTTGTAAGCTGGCAGTCTTTATAAAAGTGATCCTTGATGCATAGCTCACTCATTCTTTAAGGTCTTCATCACCTTTCAAAATGTCCCATTTCTTCCATATAATGTTCCCCACCAGTCCTGATATATTATTAAATTCTGTAGAAAATGTAATTGAGACCCCCATTCCATGGTCCTTCTCAGATTTTTTTAGCTTTGTTTGATTGTATCAAATATTTCTGTGATTTCTGCTTTACTCTTTTGAAAGCATCACTCAAAAGTGAGTCCTTATAACCCCTATCTCTAAACCGTAGTATTAGTTCTTCTGCCCGCTGTGTAAATTTTTCATCACTTGTGCAGTTTCATCTAATCCTGGTTAACTGACTGAAAGATATTGAGTATTTTAGTGTAACTGCATGTGAGCTATCATTTGAATCTTTTCTACAACCCTTTGTAGTGATATTACCACTTTCACAGTCATTCATGAGTGTAATGTCCAGGAAGTCAATTTGTGTGTTTATCATGCTGGAGGTAAATTTCAGGTTTAAATAATTTATGTTTAACTATTCTATGAACTTCTCTGTGCATTCTGTTGTCCCATTCTATATACACAGGCAATCATCTATAAAACTTCCCCATTTAATTATGTTGCCATAGAATGGGTTACAGTTTGATTGTTGTAAGTATTCCTCCTCCCACAGTCCCATAAACAAATTTGCATAGGTGGGCACCATTGAGGCCCCCATTGCCGTACCACATTTCTGAACAAAAAACTCTTCATTAAATTCAAAGTAGCTGTTATGAAGAACAAAATCAAGAGCTTTGGCTAGAAACTCTACTGGTGTTTCTGTTTCTTTTTTTTTTTTCCATTAGTAGTTTTTGCATTTTTTCCCCTTCTTTTGCTCCCCAGAGCCCAGGACCCTGGCAGACACATGTGTGTGTGTGTGCGGGGAGGCACACATGCATGCCGGGTACTGGCTCAGCCCTTTCCACCCCACCTCTGGGAATCATCGCTCCCCCCTCCTGCCTACCCTTCCCATCAGACCTCCAACCGATAGGAGCAGAACTACGGGGTGGGGGTGGACAACAGCCCCAGGTGGGGAGATCCACCTTCCGGCTGCTTAATCCTGCCCCCCCCCTGCGGCTCCCCAACAACCTGAGTTCATTCCTGAACCTGGGTCGCCAGTGCAGCATGAGGTACAGCATCCAGTGCCTCAATCCTCAGTGCCACCGGGCTGGCTAGTGCTTCTGTTTCTAAGCTGTCTCTTTCCAAGAAATGTTAGGCGGCTCTTATGCCAACCAAATGTCTTACTAAGGTGTATAGAGGCTCCACATCTATGCTTATCCACTTGTATCCTGCCTCCCATTTTATATCTTGCAACTTTTGTATTGTAACCCCTGTATCTCTCAGAAAAGTTTGTTTTATCATGCTGTTCTGTAAAAACAAATCCAGGAACTCACACAAGTGTTCAGTCAAGGATTCTATCCCCAAAGCTATGGGTCCCAGGGGGGTTCTGTATGTTATTGTGTATTTTGGGGAGACAATAAAATGTTGGTACAATAGGGTGTTCACAGAAATGATATCTAAATTTCTTCATTAGAAATTATCCCTTCCTGGGCTGCCTCTTCTAATAGGGAAAATAGTTATTTTTGTATGCAAAGGTGGGATTACTGTTAAGCTTATGGTAGTTATTAACATCAAATAGAAGTGTTTTAACCATTCCTTTATATTTCTGTCTGTCCATAAGTACAATATTATCACCTTTGTCTGGTTTTTTGATTATTATCTGGTCATTCCCTATTACTGTTGTTCTAACATAGCCTGATCTTCTGCTCTGCTTTGTAACATTTGCCAGTATGCACAAACTGGCAAGGAATTTCATTTACTAAAAAAGTAAAAAAATCAAAATTAATGACTTTATCTCTTGTACTACCACATTTGTAGTTTATATTTTCTGGTATGGGTGCAGTCTTTGCTACATAGGCAAAACAGCTAGAATGCTCAAATAACCCATTCAAGAACATATGTGCTCCATCATTAACCAAAAACCAGATTCACCTGTAGGGAGACACTTTTCAAAGGTACATAAATCAGATGTGAGTAGCTTCAAATTCATGGGACTAGAATGGGTCTAAAAACCCACAAGAGGTGGGGACAGACAAAACTTACAACTTCAAAGAGAGAGCTTTTACATATTTAAGTTAGATACTGTGAATCCTAAGGACCTGAATGAAAACTGGGAGTTGAAACCATTTCTGAGATCAAGAAAGAAGTAATCATTTATATTTTCAATATCTGTGTTAATGTGTGTAGGACTATTCTAAAATACTAATTAGAAAATTTCCCCCTCATCGCCACTATTGCCCATCCCTTTTTTTCACCCGACTCTTTTCCCTTTTACCCACACCCCTTCCTTCCTCCTCCACTCCCCCCCCCAATTGTTTTTGTTATAATTTTTTTTTTTGAATCTGAATTTGTTTTGGAATGTGTACACTGTCTTACAGTAATATTGCAATATTTTTCTTTTTTTGGGAAATAAACTGTTTCTACCATTTATATTTCCAGAAGAGATGGCTTACAGATAAAATTAATATTGTATATTCAAACCTCTAAATACACTTTATTTCTGTCTATTCTATTTCTGATATACAGTAGGTGGTCTATGACTCTAACATTTAAAATGCATTAAAAGATCAGCATAATGATAATATTACAAACGTTTTTAGATAGTTTGATCCCTTTAAGTTTTATGGGAGATCTCATCTTTGATGTTGTGAAATTAAATATTAAGGCAGAAGATCTATACATTTAGATAAGTGGTCTAAGACACGGGTTTACAGCACTTGCTTGTTCATTTTCTTTTCTTATGCTATGATAATAAATAATGGAAAAATATGAAAATCATAAAACAGACTGCTGCTATCTAGGGGCTTCCCACATATTTTTATTTTTTCCTGATTGATATCTGTAATTAAGTCCCCAGGCTGCAATTTTTTTTGTTTTGTTTTGTTTTGTTTTTACTGCGCCATATCTCCCTCAATACTGATTTGCATCTTTTCTTTTGAAAGCACGCTCCACCTGCAAGCCACTTACCAGTATTTAAAAGCCTTCTTCTCCTTTCTGCAGAGTGGAGGTCGGGTCGAGAGGGCAGGAGTCCCCAAGCCCTCCCCACAGCCAAACAAGCCAGACGGACCCCCGGACCACGCTGAGGATCCCTTGCCAGGTAGCCGGATCTTCTTGCAGCTGCTTCCTGACCGGAGGAGCTCTGGCCCGCCTGCACACGCGCAGGCTCCCCACCGCCCCCACCACCACCCTTGGTCGGCTTGTCCTTATATAGTAGTGGTGCTCTTTACCTCGTGAGCTGATGAACCAATCAGCCCACTTCCCAATAGTCCCTTATATTTCTCCACCACTAGCGGCCACTGCTGAGCATACTGTCAAAATCCTCCTCTACACATAAGGAACTTACTAAAAAAAAAAAAAAAAAAAATGCAGTTTCTCACTGCGATTATCACTATGCTTTCCATAGCCTCATCCTCCCTCCCTCCCTCCATCAGTCAATCCTACCCTACCAGTCCCCTTATCACCTCCCACCTTATCTCCCAAGCCTACACCTCACTCCTCCTCAGTGCCAGTTAAACAATACTTACACCAGGGGCAAAACTGGACCCTGTGGGCCTCTGTCCTCCCCCCCCTTTCCACACAGCAACATCTGCCCTTTATCTCCCACTCTTTTCACCCCCAAAGACAAACTTAACTCCGCCGAAATCAACCCACCGCGGGTGCACCAATAAAGATCATGCGCCTATTAAGACATGCCCTGGTATTCTTACTGCTCATAGCAGGGGACGTTGAGTGGAACCCTGGTCCTCAGGCACCCATTGCTGCCCAACAATCAGCACCACCCACTCACCTCCCAAAGGTCTCAAAATCGTGCACATAAATATATGTAGCATCCTAAATAAAATGGCTGCCCTCCAAACAACTGTTCTTGCCCTTCGCCCTGACATTGTGATCATCACAGAGTCATGGCTGAAGCCCCATCATCAGGACAAGGAATTCTCAATACCCGACTTCTCACTAATCCACCAAGACAGGCAGGGTAGGAAGAAGGGTGGCGGCACTGCCATGTATGTTGCCTTCAGTCTCCAGTTTTCTGTAATCACTTCGTCAACACCCCTGATAAACATAGATTTCCTCCTAATCAAAATCCCCCTGCCCCACTCTATCCCAGTATACATATCTGTGTCATACTGTCCACCAGCCAGGTCATACTGTCCACCGGATACACCGCTACCCAGCATCCTCGAGCACCTAGGCAACCTGAGGGCTCTTACAGAAGGCGGTGAACTCCACATCCTTAGGGATTTCAATCAGAACTGGCTGGGATGTGCATCATCAAAGACACATAGCCATATAAGCGCATTAAACTTGCACCAGTAAATAGAGGAACCTACCCGCCTAAACCACAAATCAAATAAACACACACTACTGGACTGGGAACTCACTACCCACCCACATAGGATAATTAAAGCCGGCCTCCTACCGGACTCCCATAGCACCACCATATGATTTACATAGTGCACAAAATCTTCCATCCCCCGGCTCCCCCACCCCGGTTCCTGCATTGCAGAGCTTACAACTCGCTGGATCTGCCTGCGCTCCTAAACGCCCTCACCACCATTGACTGGTCTCCCATCCTTAGCACTACTACCATGGACGAGGCCCTGAGCTACTTCACTACTAAATTCCTCGCGATCTGGGACATATGTGCCCCGCTAAGGAGATTCTGAGTCAGAGGCTCCCACTTACCCTGGATAACTTCAAACCTCATGGAACAACTCAGAGCCAGAGACTGGGCCTGGAAATCTTTCAAGGCCCCAGGTTCTCAACCAGCCCAGCAAAAGTACAGGTCTCTTCGAAATGCCTGCACAAGACTCATACGGCAGTCCAAATCAAACTACTTCAAAATGGCTTTTAACAAAAATCACACCCACCCTTCCCAATTCTGGAGGTCCATAAAATCCCTCCTCACCCCACCAACCCAACCCCCAACCCCCACTCTCAACCTCGCAGGCAAAATCATAAATGATCCTTGTCTGGTTGTCCCTAAGTTTAATGCCCTTTTATCCACCGCCACTGCCTCCCTACTCTCCTCCCACCGCCATCCCCACCCACCACCTCTCGTTCTCCCCAAAGTTCCCCCTGTTCTCCCCAACACACACCCCCAGGCCTCCTTTTTACTCTGCCCAGTCACTCTAGACCAGATGCAAAAAATTCTACACTCACTAAACACATCCAAAGGTAAATGTCCATCGGGACTAGATTCTAAAATGCTCCAACTCTGTGCCCCGGCCATAGCTTACCCCCTAACTATGCTCTATAATCTGTCTTTTAAATTAGGGCTGTCCCACAAAATGGAAACAGGCCACAGTCATTCCTCTCCCCAAGGAAGGGACCTCTCCTCCCCATCAAACTATCGGCCTATATCTCTGCTCCCCATCCTAGCCAAAATTCAAGAGCACCTTGTCCTATCCCAGCTACATACTTATCTAGATACAATCTCCTTTTTCACCCCCTTTCAAGCCGGGTTCAGAAAAAATCACTCCACTACCACATCCCTCCTTCGCCTCACCAACTCCATCCTTACAGGCATTGACAATGGGGAAATAACCGCAGCTATTTTTATAGACCTGGCAAAAGCTTTCGACACGGTCTCACAACCCCTGTTGCTATCTAAACTGGCCCAAACTGGTCTGTTGATGGCAGCACTCAGCTGGTTCCACTCATACCTAACAGGCAGGTCACAAGCAGTCCGCATCGGTACGGCTCTATCCACCCCACTCCCTGTCACCAGCGGCGTACCTCAAGGGTTGGTACTCGGCCCGCTGCTTTTCTCAATCTTCCTCAATGACTTGCCTGCTGTCTACACAAAATCTGGCATCCATATGTATGTGGACGACACGGTACTGTTCACCTCTGGCCCATCCGGAACCACCGTAGCAGCATGCCTCCAAAAGGATTTCGACTCCAACACTGATTCCTTGACAACCAGCTATTCCTAAACTCAAAAAAAACTGTCTCCCTCACTTTCGGCTCCTGAGCCAAACTAACCCAGCTTACTGACACACCCACATTCTATACCTTGGATAGAACTCCACTTGAGGCCTGCTCCACATATCGTTATCTCGGCGTCTGGTTAGATCAGTACCTTGACTTCGCAGTGCATGTAGACGCACTGCAAAAAAAAATACATCCTATGCTGGGAGCTCTCCATCGTAACAAGTTTTGCATCCCTCTACCGACCAGGCAAGCAATAGTACAAAAAAATGATCCTCCCAATATTGGACTATAGCGATGTCATCTACGGTACCGCCCCCAAACATCCTTAGCCAGGCTCAACCCCATATTCAGCTCCTTCTGCCGGTTCACTTTGGACCATCCTCCCAACACCCACCACTGCGACCTTTACCAGTCCCTTGACCTCCCATCACTCCAGAACCAGCGTTTGCTGCACTGTGCTAAAATTACTGCTAAGTTCTGGTCACATATGCCGCCCTCCTACCTATCAACATCCCTAACTGCCGTCCCCCCACCTACCTACGATCTCTGGAACACTGACTCCAGGCTCCTTCACATTCCCCACAGATCAACCCGATCAGGTCAGGTAGCTTTCAGTTTCAGACTGCCCAAATTATGAAACTCACTGGCAGCCGACATCAGACTCATTACAAGTACTCCCCAACGTAATGCCCTTCTCAAAGCGCATTTTGCTACCAACTGCACATGCTTTCCCCATCACTGAATTCCCTGCACATCTCTTATCAGCTATCCTGGGCTCCATTTCTTAATCCGTACCATATACCACTGTACCTTCTACTGTTGCTGTAGATATGCACGCCTACCTATATTGTATTTAATCAAATTTTTGTTCACACTATGTAATTGTTGAAATTTCTACCATGCTGCTACATCACTGTCTGTAATACTCTTCATTTTGTACAAACCGTTATGCATCTCAGTTACTGCACCCATCCTACTGGGCCACTGTTTGTTATCTGCAAATTATGTATGTACTGTTATGTCTTGTTTACTGCACTCTGTAACCCCCACCTCAGGGCGCATCTGGAATCGAGCAGTACTCTGCTCAGTATGCCTTCCTGGTAAATCTCTTAAACAAATAAATAAATAAATAAATGTAAATACTTATATGTTCACAATTTTAGTTTGAGCACAGGCACAGGATGTCTTAAAAATATAATGCTTTAAGCAACCTTAAACAACATATGACTAACTAATTGATGATGTCATAGTTTATAAACATATAAAAATGAAGGAAGTCCTGTTTGGGTTACACCCCCCTAAAGAAGGCTTTTGCCGAGGTGCTAGGGTCAAGTTGCACTTAGGTGAATTCAGTGATACTTGTTCTACCCTGCATTAGTTATTTTGAAGCAATTAAAAGGTGAATTACACCAAACACCAGACTCGTATCATATGTGGCATTAGTAAGTGCACTGAGTGGTGCTATTCCTTGAACTTATTTACATTTTCCCCTTCCCCTGTGTTGCCTATCCCCATGCCATGCCCTTTGCCAGGTGCACTTTATTTACATTTTCCCCCTTCCAAGTTTGAACTTAAATTGTAGCTTTGATTCATTGTTTCCTACAAATGCCAGCCTGTTATTCCTGTAGGTTGAAATGGCTGTATATTTTTTTCTAAGTCAAGTGTAAGATCCAGTGCCATCTCAAATCTTATTTAGGAACAGACCAGGTAAGTGGTGCTGAATATGCATAACATTCTTATCAAATGTTTAGCTGGTATAAGCAAAATTCAGCTTAGCTGACTTAGTGTCTGATGATGTGAGATGAAAAATGTTTGCTGTTAAAATGTACTGTATAAAAATATGACCATTTCTGTACAGAGATTATGGTATTGCTTAACAGGTAGCCTGTGATTATGGCAACCACGACTGAGTGCTTTCAAAAAGGATGACTCAATCATGGCACCTGTGCACAGGACTCCCAGGCAAGGAGGGCAAATGGATGAAGGGGTCCACAAATATAGCGACAGGATGTTGCTTTATGTACAAGCACATAGGGGGACCACGCTATGTGATGGGCAGAAGGGGAGTGAGGATTTGTGGGGTGTAGTGCAGTGGTGGGCTGCTGAACTGGCCAAGTGGCATGGTGGGTTGGTGGCAGTCTAGGGTTCGGAGGCTGCTGCGTTCAGTTCTGGGCATATGTTCATTTTGTTGTGCCATTCTGTGAATTTTTTTTCCTCTTTTGCACCCCCCCCCCCGGAGTTGAGAATCCTTTAGTAGGGGGGTCCAGCACCTTTTTGCTGTGTGCCAGGAGTGTACATCACCAAAACTGATTTGGCGATGTACACTCGCCCTAATGGTGATCGCCTTTCCGCTGTCATCGTTATCACAAGGAACCACTTCACATCCACCAATACCATCAGTAGTGATATTCTGAACATTACATGCCATCAAGATATGCTATATCTGAGCAACAGTACCGTCAAGATGGTATTTCAACATCTAATGCCATCAACTATGGTGTTTAGAACATCCAACACTATCAATATGGCATTCTCAGCATCTTATACCATCACCACGTCTTCTACAGCATTAAGTCTGTGTGCAGCAACTCAAAGCTACAGTACCTCAGTAGAAAGGCAAAAAGATGTTGAATTCTGTGCTATCTACCATGCCTTAAAATCAAAATGTGATAAGTCATTCAGAAGCAAAACTTCAAACATCTATACTGGATCAGACAATCAAGGCAGAGAATGTCAGCAAGCATCACTCCCTCCCGAACAAGGTGAAAACAGGTGTTTTTCAGTGACTGTAAGCCCTTGCAAAATAAACTCCCTAGCTATTATCTCATCTTTGGCAAGATACTAAACGGTCTGGGAGAGAGATTTTACCTGGGGGGCGGGGGCTGTGGGTTCATTGAGTGGCTAATGTGTGTGCATATTCTGCAAAGAACTGTATAAACTGTTATTTTCTGGACTGGTTATATGCCAAGCTGAAATTATGTTATTTTCTTTTAATGAAAGTGGCACTGGTACAAATGTGTTTGAAAGAGATTGTTGCTTAATTACTTGCTAATTGCTTATATGTTTCTATAGGTAGCATCTTTCTGAAAAATAGATTTGCAAGAACAAAGGGCAGCCACAATTTGAAAACAGACCCCTGAAGAAGGTATACAGCTTAGGGGCAACATGAAGAAATATTTTTTCATGAACAGGGTGGTGGACACATGGAACAGCCTTCCTGAGGAGGTCTTGGGATCAAAAACAGTGGGGGACTTCAAGAATGCATGGGACAGACATAGGGCAATACTAGTAGGGGTAGGAGGAAGTAGGCTATTAGTTAACAAGGATCTGCAGCCTATCCAATAGGTAGGGAAATGGGCAGATTGGTTGGGCTAAGCAGTCCTTATCTGCCATCAAAGTCTATGTTTCTATGTTATATGTCACCTCGCTGTTTTCGAGGTAGTTGCTTAAAATAAAACCTACTGAATGGACTTTCTTATTATCTGCTTGTCCTGTGAGACTCACAACACTGTGGAATTTATGTGAAGTCCAGATAATGGGATTAAGGTTTGATCTTGGGCTAGTATAAAGTAAATAAGGTTGCCTCCCGCACATTTGACTTCTTAGTTTGGGTTTGGGGAACTAAAACTAGGTCATAACACTCACACGCACCCTCTGTGCGAGGTGTACTTTATTTACTTGTGTCCCTCCCCTGTGTTCTCTATCCCATGCCATGCCCCATGCCAGGTGCACATTATTTACATTTGTATCACCCCCCTGTGCTGCTTATCTCTGAGCCATGTTCCCCGCCCCATGCCAGGTGCATTTCATTTACTTTTGTCCCTTCCCCTGTTATCCTTTTATCTATTGCTGTGTACCAATTCATGATATGTTCCATACCTTTCTGTTACTTTAACGGTAAATACAGTTTAACTTGTATGATGTTGTGTTATGTCTCACCTTGTTTCTGCAAAACTCTGTTCAGTCAAACTGTCCCTTACCACCTTGGGCCATCTGGTCAGGCTGGGGTCATGCCTCCCATAGTGGTTCAGTAGCTAGTCCCCCGTGTATGCAGTGCTATCACCATTCCTGGTGTTGCCCTCAATGTTGTGCCTTGGTAGCCCATGTTGAACTGCTATGTTGTGGAGGATGCAGCAGGCCAGGAATGTTTTGCACACCTTTGCAATACTGTACTGTACTGCAGAGATGCACCATACTGGTCCAGGCATCAGAACCTCATCCTGAGGATTCTAAAGACCCTTTCTATGATGTTACATGTAGCCTGGTGTGCTTCATTGTAACACTCCTCACTGCTAGGTGCTTGCCGCAGCACCGGTGTCATCGGCCTGGAACACAGGGGCAATCCACTGTCACCTGTGGAGGGAGGTAAGTGACATACGCTGATTATGTACCTTTGTGGGGGGGGTGCTATACTTATCAAGTAGCCATCTGTCCTTTATCTGCCTGTTCTTGAATATCCAGCACAGGGAGGAGTTGTACCAGATGATGGCATCATGTGTACCATTGGGGTACTTTCCTATCACATTTGGGATGCAATAGTTGCCATCACACACCACCTGGACATTTAGGGAGAGGAATACCTCCCTGTTCACAAATACCTCCCCCTCCATCCCAGATGGTGCCTTGATGGCAACATGGAAGCAGTCCACTGCTCCCAGCACATTAGGCATACATCATGCAGCCTGGTAGAATACATGCATTGTTGCTGATCTCTGCACTTGTGTTATTGGGAATGTGATGTAGTCCTCATGCCTCTTAGTAAGGGTATTTAGGGATTGGATCAGTAGGTATGACATTGCAGACTGCCTAATCCCTAAGGTGTCCCCACAAGGCATCTGAAAAATGCCACTGGACAGAAAGCACAGCGCTGCTGTTGCCTTCATCCACTGACAATGCATTACTCCAGGCTGTGGTGCTCTAGAGGTTTTCCCAGAGCATGCCACACAGTTCATGGATGGTGCTGCAGTCTAGTCAGTTTTGGTCCACTATCTACTGGTCAAACAGCTACAGATAGGTGTGGTGGTGTCTATGTACCCTGTTGGGGCATATGGCAGTGGGAAACACCTGTGTCGGTGGATCTCATATGCAGGGCCTTCTGCAGAGTGAGCTCCTGCAACAACCAGTACATAGGCCTGCCCACCTCCCTGTGTTGATTTGCAACTGGATAACGCCTGCTTTTGTGGGTGTTACATTTGCAATCACAAGCCACCACTTTGCAGAGGACATATGTCATGAATATGCGACTGCACCTTATATGCACAGCCAGGGCCCTTATTTGTATTTTGATAGCATGCATTGAACTTACCACTTGCTGCTGATTTGGCAATCGCTATTCCTGCAAAGTCAGTATTGGCAGGAACTGCTAAATGGTCACAACTACATTTTAAAGTTCACTAGTCACATTAAAGACTCTCAAAAAGTTTGAATATTTCACCTCAATGCATTAATTATTTACATGACACAACATAAACATGAAAGAATCAAGTGTTGCATTTCCAGTGGATATTGCAAGTTTTAGGGGGAGTAAAATGACTGAAGTAAACCAGCAACCTACTGGGTAGGTGATACTGTACCTGATTTAAATCATCCCTCCCAGGGATTCTTTCTCTCCTAAGTCATGGAATTATAGCTCACTTTATATATTATAAGCAAGTATTATGATGTTTAGATTAAATCATTAGGATTAACATTCTATGCAGTAACATATCATGGTGAATAACAAATATAAAAGGTGAGAACTCTCTTTACCTGAGAATAATGCCAACTGAAAGGGATAGAAACTGACTGAGTTAAGTCAACTGCTAACTGGTAATCTTGTTACAGAAAGGTCAGGGGGGTGCTTACCAGTAGCGTGACTGGGTGCACCCACTGGCGGTCATGCTGTATGGGTGAGGGGTGAAGCAGGACCTCATTACCTACTTCTGAACCCTGCTCCCCCTCCTCCTCTGTTCACAATACATCAGCATAACTCTGGCTATGCAGCCATAAAAAACTGTAATGGAGAAGCATTCTCCCAGCTACCAGGAACTGTGGAAGAAAATGGAGTGAGGGAAGTTCATTTTATACAGCACCTTACCGATCATATAAACGGTATCCCAATGTACTTTATAATCCAAGGGGAGAGAGAGAACACTGTTGCCATCTTAGGTACTCAGGTAGATTCAAACAGGTGAGATAGAGAAAGAGAAAGAACAAGAGAGAAAAGTAAGCACAGGAAGGTTAAATGACTTTCTCAAGGTGACATAGGTAGCACTGGTGGGATTCAAACCTGGGTATCTAGGTTCACAGCTTTGCATTCTAATTTAACTGCTATGCTGATGTGTCTGCCTTGTTCCTTTAGTTATGAACATGCTAGTGGTAAAAGGCTGACTTGAGCTGCTATTCATACCCTGTATCTCGTGTTAGCAATTATCAATCCCTTCCCCGAACCATATGGAGACCCAACAGACCCTAGTTTGAATCCCACTACTTACGTAGTGTGTGACCATGAGCAAGTCATGTAAACTCCTTGAGTGTAATTCTCTTTCTCTATACCTGGCCCCCGACCTTTCCTGAGCCTGCCTGTGCATGACAATTGGCTGCTGCCAAGTCTTATACTGTAAAGCACTTTGGGATGCCATGCAGTATTTCCCTAAAAAGAGACAGAAAGGGTGGGGGCATTTTCGGGAAACACAGGTATGATGTGTATTATCACAAACAAAAAGCAGTCGTACTCTAATTAGGATGCAAGATCACCTTTATGATGCTCAAGGATTTTATTTAAAACAAAAAGTAGTGAATAAATCCAGTGCTATACCTGGATATTTTTTGACCAAGATGACGGCGAGGCTGTGCTGCCGAAATAAGCTTTCAGCTCTGCACTCCTGTGTACTTCGGTGTCTGAATCTGTAATGTTTTTAGGTGTTTTGTTTATTTTAGCTGCATCATAGTTTTATACGAAATGAGCTCGGTATTCTGTATCATTCTCACTTTAACCCTGCCCATAGTGCATTCTGTGATGAGTTGGTCATTTAGTTTTGAAATGGATTGTTGAAGGGGGAGTTTGAAGGAAGGAAGACTGCCATAGAAACCAGAGTGAACATTGACAAATGAGGAATTGGGCATTCAGCTGAACAGAGGGTTTTTTCCCCACAGGCTGGCTGGCTGTCTTTTCATTAAATAGCAGGACTCGCTTGGATCTTGTCAGTTCTCAGAGCTACATTTGGGAGCGGAGAGTATTGTTTCCTGGGAGGTACATAAGAGTCCCACGATTAATAATTTGGAGTGGTTAAGTTCTAGACGAACTGCTGTGGAACGGAGAACTGAGAGATTATTTTGACTTGGACTATAGGGCAGTGAGTAAAATTATAAAAAAAATGAAAGAACATGGATTTCTGAACAGAATTAAAGGGATGGTGTGTCTGGGTGTTGTATTGGGTGAGAGGTGCCTCCGTGGACTTGGGCCGGTAGTGACACTATTCTCTACAGCTCTCTACAGCTGATTGGGAGTCACCTGGTAAGTTCTGAGGAGCCGGAGCTTCAGTGGGGCTTCTCCAAAATCCTTCACAGGGCATTCCTTGGTGTGTCCCCTGGGGGATTGTAGTTGCAGACTTCGGGGAGTGGGTTAGGATAACCTGTGAGGCCTTAGCTGGTCTGGAGGGGGGGGGGACTCCCCCACAGAGTTTTTGGCTAACTCCCCAAACTCCTGCAATTTGGTCATTTTGGATCGTACTGAAGAGCTATTACAAAAGGATTTTTTGCTTAAATGTAGCGGTTTGAATCATTGAAGACTACTGAGGAGTGTTTGGACATTAGAACTAAGTCAGTTGGACCTACTGAGGGTTCTATGCCCGGCTGTTATTTTTTAGTTCCCCCTATACAGTGAGAAATATTTAATTTAGACTGTATACTGGTGTCGTGAGAGGACTCCAGTTTTGCAAGCTGTATCCCCTACTTCATGAGAGGTGGTAAGGGAGATAAAATTCTGGACAATAAGGAGAAGACTGGAGTAGTGAGAGGACTTCAGTACTTTTTAATTTTATATGTTCATTATTTACTGTATTTTCTCCTGGATTTTATATTTCACTTTGTGGGTTATTTATTTGTATTCTGGGACTGTTTTAGTTTATAAATTTTGGAGAGGAAAAATAGTTTTATAGGGAGTGAAAGTACGGGTTTTCTGAGTTGGAGGATGTGTTGGGCTGAGGCTCTCCCAATCAGGCACTACTCCTCATCCAAACTCTGGGATCTCCGGTCCTTCTCACCCCCTCCCTTACCTGCAGTGGTTTATTACTGCTGTAGGGTGCTGGGTATGATTAGTAGGAGGGGGAGGGGAGGGGCGGGGGAGTCCCTGACTACCGGGGGGGGGGAGTGGGCTATATCGAGGTTGTACAGTCCAGGAGATGCCCTGGGGCAAAATGGTTATTGGAACATGGTCCTTCATGTCTAGTTACCATACCCAAGGGCTCCAGCTTATCTGGGCAGATAACTTGGTCGGCCCCAGAACCTAATCCGACCCGAGTGGTATTATGCAATGCCAGGTCTGTTAGAAACAAGACAGCAATTATTGCTGATCTTATTGAGGCAACAGATCTGGCTTGCATCACCAAGACCTGGCTTAGAAACATAGAATTTGATGGCAGATAAGGACCGCTTGGCCCACCTAGTCTGCCCGTTTTCCTACCTAACAGATAAGCTGCAGATCTTAGTTAACCAACAGCTTACTTGCTCCTAGCCCCCACTAGGACTGCCTTATGTCTGTCCCATGCATTCTTCCCACTGTTCTTGACTCCGTGACCTCCTCAGGGAGGCTGTTCCATGCATCCACAACCCTCTCTGTGAAAAAATACTTCCTCACATTACCTCTGAGCCATTCCCCCTCTATCTTCAAATTGTGCCCACTTGTTCTTGCACATCTCTTTTTCTGAAAGAAGACACCCTCTTGGCCTTTGTTGATTCCCTTGAGGTACTTAAAAGTTTCTATATTGTCCCCTCTCTCCCTCCTTTCCTCAAGGGTATACATATTAAGCTCTTTCAGTTTTTCTTCGTATGTCTTCTGGTGCAGACCCTGCACCATTTTGGTTTCCCTCTTCTGGACAGCCTCCACTCTGTCTATGTCTTTGCGGAGATGGGGTCTCCAGAACTGCACACAATACTCCAGATGGGGTCTCACCAACTGTCTGTACAGAGGGATAACAACTTGTTGCTTTCTACTACTGATGCCTCTCCTTACGCATCCCAAAATCCCCAGCCTTCCTTACTGCCTTCTCACATTGCTTGCCCACCTTACGGTCATCTGATATAATTACCCCCAGGTCCCTTTCCATTTTTACTGTTGTCAGTATCTCACCCCCCATTGTGTACTCTTCCCCTGGGTTTTTGTTTCCCAGGTGCATTACCTTGCACTTCTTTGCATTGAATCTGAGCTGTCATACATTTGACCATTCCTTCAACCTTGCCAAGTCCCTTCTTATCCTTTCCACTCCATCTTGTGTATCAACCCTGTTGCAGATCTTTGTGTCGTCTGCAAAGAGACATACTTTTCCTTCCAGTTCCTCTGCAATGTCACTTACAAAGACATTAAAAAGGACCGGTCCCAGTACTGAACCCTGCAGTACCCCGCTAGTAACCCTCTTTTCTTCACTGTGGACTCCATTTACTACTACCCTTTGCGTCCTGTTGTCTATCCAATTTTTTATCCAGGCTACCACCTTGGGACCCACTCCAAGGCTAACTTGTGTATTAATCTTTTGTGTGGGACTGTATCAAATGCCTTGCTAAAATCTAGATAGGCCATGTCCACAGCCCCTCCCTGGTCTACTACTTGGTCACCCAGTCAAAGAAATCTATTAGATTCGTCTGACACGACCTTCCCATCGTGAATATATGCTGCCTTGAGTCCTGTGCCCCACTGGCCTCTAGGTACTCAACAATTCTTTCCTTCAGAAGTGATTCTATCATTTTCCCTACCACTGAGGTCAAACTAACTGGTCTGTAGTTTCCTGCCTCTGTCCTGCTCCCACTTTTGTGAAGAGGAATCACATCTGCCCTCCTCCAGTCCTCAGGTACCACCCCATCCTCCCATGATTTGTTAAAGAGAGTAGTCAGCGGTGTCACTAGTTCTACCCTTAGTTCTTTTAGAATTCTTGAGTGAATCCCATCAGACCCCATTGCTCTGTCCACCTTCAATTTTATTAGTTCTTTCAGAACCCTTTCTTCTGTAAATGGACTGGTATCGACCTCCGTCTTCAGAGTATTTCTCTTGTTTGGTTTAGGTACTTCCCCCTCCTCTTCCTTTGTGAATGCTGAGCAGAAATATTCGTTCAGTATCCCTTCTTTTTCACTGTCACCCTCTACCCACATTCCCTCCCCTTTGTTAAGCTTAGTATCCCTCCTTTGGTCTTTCTTCGCTCCCTAATGTACCTATAAATGGTCTTATCCCCCTTCTTAACAGAGTTGGCTATCCTTTCCTCGGTTAGGGCCTTTGCTATTCTGACTGCCTTCCCAGCCTCTTTCTGCTTTAACTGATAAAGTTCTCGGTCCTGCTCCTTCTGTGTTTCCTTATATTTCCTGAATGCTACCCTTTTCTCCTTAACCTTCCTACCACCTCTTTTGAGAACCATAAGCGTTTTTCGCCGTTGTGTTTTGTTGGTTGCTTTACAAAGGCTTTGCCTCTGTGATGACTGTTTTAATTGCTCCCCATTGTTCCTCCACCCCTCCTTCTTGCCTGTTTGCTAGTGCTTTTCTGAGGCACTCTCTCATTTTCCCAAAGTCAGCCCTCCTAAAGTCCAATACTCTCCTGCTTTTGTATGGCTTGATTGTATGGCTGTGTTTATCATGAACCACACTGTTTGGTGGTCGCTTGTTGTCCAGATGGCTACCCACTTCTAAATCTGAGATTCTTTCTCCATCCTCATTTGAGAGTACCAGGTCTAAGACTGCTCCCTCCTGAGTGGGTTCCAATACTAGCTGTCTGAGGCATGCCCCCTGTAGGGCATCAAGAATGACCCTGCTCTTGGATGTGCCTGCAGCAAAGATGCTCCAGTTAACATCTGGCATATTCAGATCCCCCATCAACAATATCTCTCCTTTTTCTGCCATTCTAAGGAAGCCTTCTATCATTTCCTTGTCCAGTCCCTCCCCCTGAGTTGGGGGTCTATATACAACCCCCATGCGGATTGTGGTGCCATTTCCTGTCTCCAGGGTGACCCAGAGTGTCTCATCTGTTCCGTTTACTCTTTAGTTCTGTTGCTTTGATCCCTTCTTTTACATAGAGAGCTACTCCTCCTCTTCTTTTACCCTCCATGTCCCTCCTGTAGATTGTGTATCCTGGTATGTTGACATCCCAGTCATGGTTCTCTGTGTACTATGTTTCTGTGACTGCCACAATATCCAGGCAACCCTCTTCTATCAGGGCCACTAGTTCATGGAGCTTATTACACAGACTATGGGCATTAGTACTCATCACCCTCCACTCTTTGAGCCCCATTCCTGCCCTTACTGCCTTTGCCTTTTTTTTTACATTTACCTCTGTCCTTTCCCCTAATGTCTTCTCTACCTTGGTGTTTACCTCACTAATTACCATGTTTTGTGGGGGAGCTGGAATTTTCCTGCTCCTTTTCAGTGCCCACCCCCCCCGGCTAGTTTAAACGCTTGCCAATGAAGCATTTAAACCTCTCACCTAGGATCCTGGTTCCCCCCCCTGGACAGATGCAGGCCATCACACCAGTATAGGTCTGCATTCCTCCAGGTGGCTCCCCAGTCCCCAATGAAGCCAAAACCCTGAGCTCCACACCAGTTTTTCAACCATTCATTGAATTCCCTGGTAAGGAGTACCCTAGCATCACCTTTGCCATAGACAGACAGCACCTCTGAGAAGGTTACCATATGCACTACTTGTATAAGGCCCTTCCCCAACTCTACAAACTCCTCTTGCACTGCTCTGATCCCATTCCTAGCCAGGTCATTTGTTCCTAGGTGGACAATGACATCCAGTTCCCTCCCTTGTGCAGCTACTCCCATGATCCTGAGGATTTGCTTCCTGTTCCTCCAAGCTGTGGTGCCAGGCAGGCATCTTACCTCCTTTTCCCCTTCCTCCCCCATTTCTACCCCTAATGATTGAGTCCCCCACCAAGAGTTGTTTCCTTCCCCTGTGGGAGCTTGATGACAACACAGGCCCCTTTCTGGAGGCAGCTGTCCCTGCCATTTTTTCAGTGATACACCACTCAAGATTGGACCGCAGGGGTGGGGGGGGGTGGCTATCTGTTTTAGATCAAAATTGGATCTTACCATTGTACCAGGGAAGGGAGTCAGATCATCTGAGTTTACCGCAGTAGCAGGTGCGGGCTGTAGGATCATTCTCATCTACCATACATCCGGGGGTGAGAAATTGTTTCTGCAGGAAATCACAGACTTCATTATCGACATGACACTGGAGTCATCCAGGCTGACGGTCCTGGGTGACTTCAATGCCTGGGCCGATGATGAACTCTTGCAGTTTGGTCAAGATTTCCTCTAACTTATGTATTCATTGGGGTTCACACAGGTAGTTACCTCTGCCACACATAAGCAAGGTCACTCTTTTGATCTGGTCTTCCTCCTGGGGATCGAGACCTTCAGCTTGGTTGTGGAACCAGTTGTATGGTCCGATCACTACACGGTGAGATTCAATTTCCAGCCCCCCCCATAGGTCTGCCCTGGTGGAAATGGTCAAACACCACCCATTGAGGGGAGTAACCCCTGAAGGCCTTCTGGCAGTGTTGGACCTTTTGGGAGTTCCGCAGGCAGGCTAGGATCCAGAGAATCTGGTGTTGGCCTTTAACAAGGTCACTGCTAAGGCTCTGGATTTCATCACCCCAGTCCATGTTCAACCGCTCTCTCTTCACTCCCAACTCCCCAGGTTTGATGGAGTTTTGAGGGATATGAAGCAAGTTGGACGAAGGTTAGAACGTCACTAGCAGAAATCGTCCCTTGATGCTGATCACCTTAGATTGATAGAACATTATCATTGCTAGCAATCAGCAATCATGCGTAAGAAAGCAGAATTCCTGTCTGGTGAGATTGCTGCAGCTCAAAATCGACCAGCTCAGCTCTTTCCAACCATAGACAGGTTGTGAAACCCATCCTGTCTGCAGATTCGAGGAGCATTTTCACAACTTAAGTGTGATGAGTTTGCTCAATTTTTTGTGAATAAGGTGGCTGACATTAGGGCCAAGATCTGCTTAACGTCTTCTACGGGAGTTGATGGAGGTCGGTATTTGGTCACTTTCTCGCGGTCAACCTGGAGTTCTTTTGACCGACCGGAGACTAATAATATCATGCAGATTGTCCAGAATTTATGGCCGACATACTGTAATTTGGATCCAGGCCCTACACGTCTTTTATTGGGGTGTATTGAGTTTATCAGCCCAATCCTGGCACAGATTGTTTGGTGCTCCTTTGACTTGGGAGAATTCCCCAGCTCCCTGAAGGATGCGGTGGTGACACCGCTTCTTAAAAAAGCTTCCTTAGACCCAAACAACTGTGCCAGCTACAAACCTATCTCTAACCTTCCCTTTGTTGGGAAGGTGATTGAGAAAGTGGCTGCGCTACAACTGGAGAACCATCTTACCATCCATGATATCTGTGACTGTCTCCAGTCAGGCTTCTGGAAGAGACATAGCATGGAGACAGTTCTGGTTCGGGTGCTAAATGATCTCCTGATGGCGAGGAACCACAAATGCCATTCCATCTTAGTATTTCTGGATCTCTCTTCAGCGTTCGACATTGTGGACCATGGGGTGCTACTTGAGCACCTGAAGGTTATCTGTGGTCTGGCTGGTCCAGTTCTCAGATGGTTTCATTCTTTCCTTGCCAGCAGGTCCCAGAGGGTGGTGTCTGGGATTCTTTCCTCGGAACCATTCTGTCTGCCATGTGGGGTCCCTCAGGGCTCGGTCTTGTCCCCCATGTTGTTTGCAGTGTATTTGCTGCCCCTCAGAGACATTGTAAGATGATATGAGCTGAGGTTCCATTGTTACGCAGATGATACCCAGCTCTATCTGTCTTTCGCACCCGACCAGGATAGTGCTGTCTCATTGTTTAACAGCTGTTTGCTGGAGATCTATGACTGGATGAAGTCTAGCTGGTTGAAACTGAACTCCAGGAAGACTGAGGTGTTGGTAGTGTATCCAGGGCGCTGGATAGAGGGGCCGGTGGTAGGTCTACCATCTGGGTTTTGGCTGGATGGTGTATAGCTACCTGCCTCTGAACAGATGCATGATCTGGGGGTGGTTCTTGATGATGGGCTTACACTGCGGGTGCAGGTGTCGGCAGTCATCAAGTCTTTCTTTTACCATCTTAGGAACGTCTCCAGAATCAGGCACCTTGTTCCGTCTGATGATTTGCCCATGTTTATCCTTGCCTTAGTGATCTCACGTCTTGATTACTGTAACTCCCTTTACCTGGGACTTCCTGCGGTTGATATCCACCGCTTGCAGCTGGTGCAGAATGCTGCAGCACAGTTGTTGACTGGGACATCGCACTCTAATCATATTACTCCCATGCTGCATGTTCTGCACTGGCTGCCTATACAGTGGCGGATCACTTTCAAGATTGGTCTGTTGACCTATAAAGCCCTGCATGGACTTGGACCAAGTTACCTGCAAGAGCTCCTGATTCCCTACAGCCCCAGCCGGCCTCTCCGCTTATCTGGCGAGGGGTTCTTAGAGGTTCCCAGGGTACGTTTAAAAACATCTGGGGCCCAGGCATTTATGTTTGTAGCACCGTCCCTGTGGAAGTCTCTACCTTGTCAGATTAGAGAGTGCAGGATCGTGGAGAGCTTCTAAACTAGCCTGAAAATGTACCTTTTCCAACAACCTTTTAATGACTGATATTTTAACTGAGGATGTTTTTTAAACCAATGCTGTATTTGTGTTTAATTTTAAATTGTTATGATACTTTTTGTATGTGCAGCGCTTTGAAATACGAATTGCGCTATATAAATAAAAATATTATTATTATTTATTCATATTATTATTATTAAATTAGAAATTTTAAATAAAAGTGAGATCAATGCCCTAGGACATTTTCTGAAGACCCTGGGTACTATTTTTGTCTGCCTCATTTTATAACTAGCACTGGATTTATTCAATAATTTTTGTATGAAATTAAATCTTCAAGCATCATAATGGTGATCTTGCATCCTAATTGGAGAGGTGCAACTGCTTTTTGTTTGTGGTGTTAGTGGCTGGCGGCTCTGTTTGCACCCTCTACAGTCTTCAGTGTAGCACTGGTCTTTTTGTTTTCTGTCATATGTATTATCCCCGTCGTTGTTCCTTGATTTTCCCCTAATTTCTTTCTCTCAGTCTCTGTACTTTTCTTTTTCTTTCTGCATGTTTCTTTGTAGACCTAGGTCACCTTTTCTTTGCTCTTTTGCTCTCTGAAGTCCTTCAACTGTTGTAATTGGGACAGTATTAGGGAACAGGGCTCTTCTTTAAACATGGGGGAGGGATGGGGGTGTTACAAAAGGATGGAGGCTCAAAACAAAATGATGCCCCCCCCCCACCACATAGATGCTTTAGGGAAAACTTTGCAGTGTGTATTAAAGGGAATATAAAAACAAATTCCTTTCAGTAGGGGCTGGTTTAGATTGTAGAATTAGAGTAATTTGCCACCTATAAAAAAATTACACTCTGGCTCGAGGTACTGGAAATGCTGCTAAAAAATAGCTTTATTTCCCCAAATCAATACATGTTAAAAGACAGATGTCACTTTGCATATCTGATGCATTTCAGATCTATGAGGATCCTTTTTATGTTGATTGTGGGCATACGCAAGAAACCTATTGTGGCAGCTTTCCTCCAGAAGCAGGCTGTGGAGGCGCGGCACAGTTGTGGCCAATGTCCCCACAGCCTTTAAAGGCTTGGCCCCCTTTCCCCAATGCCGTGGCACGCTGCTGCTGCTGACACTAGTTCAGTCAGCATGCCACAACCTTGTAAAAAACTAGCCGCTGCAATCAGGGCTACCTCGTCATTGCAGCGTAAGCCATACACTGCAATGAGGGAGTGACCTGTCATTGCTGGGTGGAACCTTGGTACTCTGATATTGTTTGTGAACATGGTGGCGGCTTGCCGCCGTGTTCACAAACAATATGAGTGAGCCACCCCCCCCCCGCTGAGGGGTGCCCAATCCCCATGGCAACATGTGCCTCTCCCCACAGCAGCGTGTTTTTTGCCTACAGAGGCCCCAATCCCAGTCGGCTTCCATCCTCGGTGCAATGAGTTGCCAACAGGGGAGCCCACTCCCCATCGGCATTATGTCCCCCCTCCCACTTTGTTGTGCCGATGGGGGAGCCCACTCCCCATTGGCATAAGCCCCCCCAAAACAGTAGCGGGATAGTTGTGTCGATGGGGTGCCCAATCCCCCTTGGCTCTTGCGCCCCCCCCACTTTTGTGCTGATGGGGTGCCCAATCCACCATCGGCTACAGCTGCCCCCCCAACAGTTGGTTGGCATGCTGGAAGTCCAACCCAGCCTGCCAAATGTCCAGAAAATGCCCCTGTCAAAAAAAAAAGTCCCGCAATGTCTTATTTTTTTTTTTTTTTGTACCTGTAAAGCAAAAACCGGTCCCACGTCTAGTCCAGCTAGGGTTACCACCTTTGGATGAGGTAAAAACCGGATCTGAAACCATACCCCAAACTCCATCTCTGGCTGCACCCCTTTTTTATGACTGGCGAGTATATCACTCCTCCTCCAAAGCCATTTGTAATGTTGGAATAGACATTACTAATGATAGGAAATTATTTTTATACTGTTATTTATTTGATTTATTTATTCAGTTATTTATTTTTATTCGTTGGCAACCAGGTTACCTCCCAGAGGCCACATAGCCCCATTTTACAGGAGTGACCCAGGAGCACAGGAAGGTTAAGTAACTTAATCAGGGTCACACAGTATTTAAGTGGAGGTTGTGGGAATCAAACTCAGGTCTGCTGGATGTGCCAAGCTCAGCCACAACTTATTGCTCAGCCCTCTGCTAAACACTCTCCCATTTTCCATTCCATGTCAGCCATGTATTCTGATTCTTTGACCAATTTTTGATAACTTAATTATCAGTGCTTGTGGTACCCTTAATACTGCACTGTGTGCCCCATTATCTCAGCAGCTAATGTGGTTTCTTTTCATATTTCTAAGACATTCCACAATTTCAGATGCACCATTCCATGCTGTTTATCTGAATGACCTGTCAAAGTGTAGCTAATATCGTGGAATGTTCAGGTAATACAAAAAATTAGAGCAAATGTAGTGATAAAAGCAATAAAAGTTAGATTATTAATTTAACAAAAATGGGTCTAAAACTTATCATAATATAGAACAAACAAAAAGAAACACATGAGAGCACATACAGGTGTAAAAACTGTTTCCTGTCATAGCAGCAAAAGACCATACTTAAAATTCAGAGTGGAAAAGAATAAGTTAATTTACTGCTAATGATCTTAATGGCCATACTTTACACCTCTCAGACAGTCTGGTTTGACAAACAAAGGCAGGTCTGAATGACTGTGACAGCAGAACTTCTTTGTAACCTGGACATGTAATTCAGCCAAAACAGTGAATGATTTGATACATCAGTTTTAAGAGTATAAGAGCACTCAAAATGGCCCAAAAACCCAGACTGCATGTAACCAAAACCGGATGACCGGATAAGGACCCTAAAAACCGGATTATCCAGTCAAAAAATGGATAGGTGGCAACCCTAAGTCCAGCGGCTCCTCCCAACCTGAGCCCACCTTCTGCGCACCCAGCCTCCCTACACCCCCCACCCCATACTTACCTCCAGAGCCCAGCATGATGATCTTCGGTGGACTGGGAAGAAGTCTGAACTCTTCAAAGTCGACCGCGAACTGAGGAAATGGCGGTAAGCTGTATAATGGCATAGATAGGGTTTTTTCAACTTTGATGCATATCTCAGGCATTTTTTGGACTTTTGGCACCAAATTTTCAACATGGGGTTTTTGGGACCCCACTTCATGAATTCTGTCTCTGTCATGGCGTTATTCAACCCCGAAAGGTGATTTCATGGTCCCTCCGCGGAATCACCTTTTGGGACAGATTAACAAAACGACAGTGCCAGTGTTCATGAGGTGGGCTCTCAAGAAGTCTATGTTGCAAATTTGGTGGAAAAAGTCAAAAAAATGACTGTTTTACGAGCATGCATTGCACAGTTGCTACTCACGCTTGTAACTTTGAGAATTTGCAATATTTTCATGCCAGATTTTCAACACTGGCATTTTTCCACACCTCCTTGTGAACAGTACAGCTGTCATTTTTCACATCCTGGCCAAAATGTGTTATGAACATACGAAATTTGCCAGCAGATAAAGGCCTAGAGGTCTAGCAAGTCTGCTCGAATGTGCAGCTAGCACCCCTTATTCTGCAGCTGCCACTCCCTTCCACCCTTCCCCTTTATTGACCCTCCCCCTTGTCCTGTCCCATCCCCTTTTGAAGCAGTCCACTGTTCTACTGGATACCACTTCTGCAGGTAGCGCATTCCACCCAGACACCACCCTCTTTATAAAAAAGTGTCTCCTCATCTCCCTCCAGAACCTTCCTCCCTCCAGTCTCATATCATGGCCCCTGGTGTCCCTCCCCTCCCTTACTTTGAACAGCTCCTCTGTACCTGCCTTGTTTATTCCTTTCAGGTACTTAAAGGTTTCAATCATGTCCCCCCATCCCTCCTCTCCTCCAGCGAGTACATGTTCAACTCCCTCATCCTCCTCTTGTATAAGTCCCCCAGCTGCTTGATCATCTTTGTCACCCTGCACTGCACCCCCTCCAGTAACTTAACGTCCCTCTTCAGATATGGGTGCCAGTACTGCACGCAGTACTCCAGGTGTGGTCTAACTAATGTTTTCACACTTCCAGTGCAGAATAGCGCAGTCACTGTGGGACATCAATGTTTGGGGCAGATTATGAAAATGACAGTGACACTGTTCATGAGCAGAGGGCCTAAAATACCTATGTTGAACATTTGGTGATGATACTCTATAAAATTACTGTGTTACGAACGTGCATTGTGCAGTTTGCACGCACGCTCGTAAGCTGCGAATTTATAACATTTTTGCTCCAGATTTTCAACATTGCCATTGTTCTGCACCTCCTTATGAGCAGTACAGCTGTCACTTTTCACATCCTGACCGAAATGTGTTTTCGCAGTTCAGGTGCAGAATAGCATGGTCAGAGTGGGAAATCCATGTTCGGGAGACATTATGAAAATGACAGTGACACTGTTCATTAGCAGAGGTCCTAAAATGCCTATGTTGAAAATTTGGTGATGAAAGTCCATAAAATGACTGTGTTGCAAGCATGCATTGTGCAGTTTCCACGCACCCTTGTAACTTCGCAAATTAGTAATATTTTCATATCACATTTTCAACACTAGCATTTTTCCACACCTCATATGAACAGTACAGTGTCATTTTCACATCTAACCAAAATGTGTTTTGCACTTCCGGCGTAGAATAACGCAGTCGCTGTCAGGAATCAGTGTTTGGGACAGATTAGGATCGAGCTAGTAAGGAGGGGGGGAATGACCAAGCTCAACTGAGCTGTGTCGGGACTGCTGCGGATTTCTTTGTGGGAAGGAAAAGGCACCAATGCAGGCAGGAGCCCAGTACAAAAGGGCAGCCTGCAGTGCCAGAAGATACAGAATGAGCGAGTGAGGGAGGGGGATGGAGTGAGTGCGCTCAACGGAGCACTGTTGGGACTGAGTAGATTTCTTTGTGGGCAGAAAAAGGCAGCACTGCACACAAGAGCTCAGTACAAAAGGGCAGCCTGCAGCAGTGGGAGAAACAGCGAGTGACTGAGAGAGGGGGAGTGAGCAAGCTCAAAAGAGCTCTATCGTGACTGCTGCAGATTTCTTTGTGGGCAGAAAAGGGTGACAATGCAGGCAGGAGCCCCGTACAAAAGGGCAGCCTGCAGCATCAACAGAAATGGAATGAGTGAGTGAGAGAGGGGGAGTGAGTGTGGTCAACGGAGCTCTGTCGGGACTGCTGCAGATTTCTCTGTGGACAGAAAATGCCAACAGAGGCAGGAGCCCAGTACAAAATGGCAGACTGCAGTGCCAGGAGAAACAGAATGAATGAGTGAGACAGGGGGAGTGAGCGACCTCAATGGAGCTGTGTTGGGACAGCTGCAGATTTCTTTGTGGGCAGAAAAAGGTGCCAACAGAGGCAGGAGCCCAGTACAAAAGGGCAGCCTGCAGCTCCAGGAGAAACACAACGAGCGAGTGAGAGAGGGGGCGTGAGCGAGCTCAATGGAGCTCTATCGTGACTGCTGCAGATTTCTTTGTGGGCAGAAAAGGGTGGCAACGCAGGCAGGAGCCCAGTACAAAAGGTCAGTCCGCAGCGCCAGCAATAATGGAACAAGCAAGTGAGAGAGGGGGACTGAGCAAGCTCAGCGGAGCTGTGTTGGACTGCTGCAGGTTTCTTTGAGGGCAGAAAAAGGCAGCAATGTACACAGCAGTGGGAGAAACAGAATGAGCAAGTGAGAGAAGGGGAGTGAGTGAGTTCAACGGAGCTCTATCATGACTGCAGCAAATTTCTTTTTTTTTTTCAAACAATCTTTATTATATTTTTCCAATTAATACAACATAAACATCTCAACGAAGGGAGTAAGGTACATCAAACCTATAAAACTGTTAAAATCAGTCGTATGCAGAGAGAAGGATACACACAAAAAAAAAATAATACAACTGCCCTCAAAAAAAGAGATTGAGGGGGAAATAGATACATAAATATATAACTACATATCATTTTCAACATAAACCACTAAAGGCAAACTAAGATATCTCACAATTAAGATAATCACAAGTGCCCAACTAGCAAACATAGCTTGTAATAAATACATATGGACTAATCAGGCTATGTCTACTGCAAACAGTTAACAGATAATATATTTCTAAGGATAATCTAGCCAAGAGAAAAAGGGACCCCAAATTACATTATATTTATCGATAGTTCTAGCATTGCAATGACTAACATATTCATTGACAGCTACTTTAGCTAGAGCCCTAACCCATTCCTCTAACGTAGGGGCACATTTATCTTTCCAGTGACTAAGTATCAATCTTTTAAAGCAAATAGAGGCTATAGATATCCATTGTTTTCCCCTCAGAGACAAGGATAGAGGCAAAGTCTAATCCCCCAGAATAAATATTCCTGGATCAAAGGGGAAATTCTGTCTTATGATCTGCTGGCAAGCATCCCAAATAACCAGCCAGGCCTGTTTTAGAATTGGACAATGCCACATCATGTGTAATAAGTTGGCATCTTGAGCGCTACATCTCCAGCACTTGCTATCCAAAGAAATACCTAATCTAAACATTTTCTCTGGTGTATAATACCAGTTATGAATTAGTTTAAATTGGATTAGCCGTCCCTGCAAGTCCATACTAGATTTGTATGCATTGTGCCAGACTGACTCCCAAGAAATGGGAGAAATTGAATGGCCTAAGCTTTTTTCCCATCTACGTTTAGAGGACTCTGTGAGGTCCAACCCACCTTTATTAGAAAGTTTATACAGCTTGCCAGCTCCTCCTTTGCTGCTGACTAATGCAAGTAGACCCTCAAAGTCATTAGAAGTAGGGATGGCCAGAGTGACATCTAAGATATCTTTTATTGCATCTCGGACTTGTAGATATGAGTGGAATTGTATATATGGTAAACCATATTTCCCCTTTAAATCAACAAAGGAACAAAGGATACCCGTGTAAGGGTCTATTATATCCTTTAATATTAAAATGCCTTTCTTCTCCCATGTGTCATTAATTAATATCTTATTACCAAATTTAATTTTCAGGTTTCTCCATAATGGTGTATATTTCAGCATAGCGAAGGGGTTTAAAAGTAAATTGGTAAAATGCCGTATAGAACTGGCTGAAGAATGTAGAAAAGGATGAGAAATTGTGAGTTTTGGGTAAATACCCATGGCAACATGATAAAGCAAATGGGGGTAGACACAGGACTGTTCATATTGCACCCACCTGGGACTGACATTAGCTGGTTTGAACCAGTGACATGTCTGTCTAAATAGGAAGGCTAATCGATATTGTTTAAAATCAGGTAAGCCCATGCCACCCTGTTGCCAATGTTTTCTTAGCTTTGGCAGACTAATCCTTGCCTTCTTACCCTCCCATAAAAAGGACCTAATTAAAGAATCAATTTTTTTAAACCAGGAGTTGGAAATATGTACTGGCGTAACATCAAAAAAATACAATAGCCGAGGAGCCAGCATCATTTTAAGAGCATTAATTTTACCCCATAACGATAGATTTAATTTGGCCAACTTCTCTAAGTGCAGTTTCATATCTTTTAATAAGGGATTCATATTAATTAGAACCAGGGCATTCGATTTATTGGGAATCTTAACCCCTAAATAAGTGATAAAGTCCTCTTGCCATTTTAGGTTATTCTCAGTACATAGTTTTTTTAAGTTTTCTTTACTACCCTTTAAGAGGAGCATTTCTGATTTTGACCAATTAATTGAGAGGCCAGAGAGTAGTCTGAACTCTTCCAAAAGATCCATGGTAGGTTTAAGGGATTCATGTGGATTAGATAGGGAAAGTAGTATATCATCCGCGTAAGCTACAACTTTATGCTCCATCTTACCAATTTTAATCCCTGAGATAATATTATTCTGTCTAACCAGGCAGAGAAAAGGTTCTATGGCCAGGATAAAAAGTAAAAGGGAGAGGGGACAACCTTGCCTTGTCCCTCTTTCCAGAGCAAATTTCTCAGATAGCATCTTATTGGTGCATATCCTTGCTGTGGTGGAATAGTACATGGCAGTCACCCTAGATATAAAAGTGTCCCCCACCCCAAAAGCCTTTAAAACCCCATAAAGATAACTCCATTCCACAGAGTTGAATGCTTTATGTGCATCCAATGATAACAAAATAGAATCATCTTGAACCTGAGGGGCTGTCCACATAGAGGAAAGGACTCTTCTGACATTTTCAAAACCTGCCCTCCCTTTAATAAAACCCACTTGATCACCATGTATGAGTGTACTAAGGATGCTTTGTAATCTATTTGCTAAAATCTTAGCCCAAACTTTATAATCACTATTCAGTAGGGAAATTGGGTGATAACTAGCCGGGTCTAGGGGGTCTTTTCCTTTTTTCAGTAGGACTGTAATCACTGCTTCTGACATTGTAGGTGGTACTGCCTTGTTAACCTCCACCTCTGTAAAAACTTTGTAAAGCATTGGACTGACTGTATCTTTCAAGAGAGCATAGAATTCGGCTGGCAAACCATCTGACCCAGGGGCTTTATTTTTGGGCATATCTAATATCACCTTATTAATTTCAGCAATTGAGATAGTCTTATCCAGGACCTGCCGCTCTGACTCAGCGATTACAGGTAAATTAGCCCTGGATAAAAACTCACCAATTGGACCCAAGTCCTTGCCACACTGAGATTTGTAAAGGTTTCTATAAAACTGTAAAAAAACAGAATTAATGTCTTTAGTTTTAGTATACGTGTTCTTAGCTCCATCTTTTATGCTCTGTATATTATTTCTATTTTGGAGCTGTTTAAGCCTATAGGCCAAAAGTCTACCAGCTTTTTCTCCAGACTCCCAATAAGTTTGTTGCATCTTAAACAGAGCAAATTCAGCTTTACTCATATGAATTTTATTAATCTCACATCTAAGCAGTATAATTCTCCAAAGGATACTCCAACTATTCCCTTTGTGTGATTTGTGTAGCTTCTCCAGTTCAGCCAGTTCTTTCTCCTTATGCAATAAAATTTCTCTCTTTCTTTCTTTTTAAAGGAAGTGTAGCTCAAAATTCTTCCCCTAATAAAGGCCTTGTAGGCCTCCCAAACCATAGCATAAGAGGTTTCCCTGTTGTCATTGGTGTCAAAGAACTGTTTTGTTTCATTTAAAACCCATGACCGAAAATTAGTGTCTTTTAACAGAGAGCAGTTAAACCTCCAATGAAAAGGTCTCTTAGAATCAGAGTCCAAATGTAAAATGACTGAAACTGGAGCATGGTCTGAAACTGAAATTGAGTCTATATCAGCTTTTAGCATACTATTAATCAGAGTACCGGATAACAAAAACATGTCAATCCTACTATAAGTCCTATGATGATTTGAATAGAATGAATACTCTCTTTTATCAGGATACATCAGCCTCCAGGCATCAGAAAGACCAAAGTCTTTCATCCTGTCTGTTCTGATCCTTCTGGCCCTTGAATTAGTTTCATTACTGGATGAACCACTTCTATCTAGCCTGTGATCCACGACTATATTGAAATCCCCCCACCATAATATTTTTACCAGAAATTTTGCTAACCTCTGTAAAAAAGTCCCCGAAAAATAGACTGGACTCACCATTAGGTGCATAGACATTGCATATGGCAATGTCAAACCCATCAATAGAACCCTCTAAAATCTGTCATCTTCCATTAGGATCCACTCGATGGGAAAAAGCGACAAAATTAATTGTTTTCTTGATAATGTAGCCAACCCTTCCGTTTTCTACTAGCAGAATATGAAAAACTTCCCCTACCCACGATGTTTTAAGCTTCTCAGCTTCAACTGGCAATAAATGAGTTTCTTGCAATAAAGCTATATCTGTTTTTAGCTTACTAAAATAGGAAATCACTTTTTTCCTTTTTATGGGTGACCCTAACTCCTTTACATTCCAAGAGACACATTTAGTACTTACACTGTTAACCCCAATTTTTATTATATAACCAGATAATATAAAAAGACAATCTATAAATGCTAAGGTAAAGGAGAAATTGAGCAACTCTACTGCCGAAAAATTTCACTGTATTATCACAAAACCCATCCAGAACATGGTAAGAATATTTAATAGGCCTGAATATCTGAAAGACAACTGAAATTACCCCTAGTAAGAAACAACGTAGTCCAGTTGGGAAATGGCATTTGGCCATTAAAACTAACTTTCCTTGTTAGTGTACCATGAAACAAAATCATCATATTTGAAATAAACTTAAGTTGAGCCCCAACAATTAACTTTTCTCCATTAGTCAAAGATAGAAATATCCAAGCAAATTCACTTGACTTACTGTAGATATGTTGTGGCTGTTAGACATAGATACATACATACATAGACAGTGTCGGCAGATAAGGGCCTATGGCCCACCCAGTCTGCCCATTTAAGTCTGTAAGTTCAGTTTATGTTTTCCAAGAAGTCTGTTGCCCCTTACCCCTGACCTCCAGAATTCCTTTATGTCTATCCCATGCATTCGTAAATCCCGTGATTGTTTCAGCCCTCACCACTTCCTCTGGCAGGGTGTTCCACTTGTCCACCACCCGTTCTGTGAAGAAATTCTTCCTCACGTTTCCTCTGAATCGTCCTCCCTCCAACTTCATCCCATGCCCTCTAGTCATGACCGATTTAATATAAAAAAAAACATACTCTAATAAAAAACAGTTCCTATAACCTATAGTCAGCAAGAGACCTCGATCCAAAAATCAGGGGTTCCCAAGGACCCTGGGTAGTAGGTTTGTGTCGCACGACAAAAAATAAAACAGTAAACTTGGAGCTTACGAAAAACCTTAACTCCAAGCGAGGCGTGAGCGGTAATAAAAAAGAAAAACAAACTCCCCTGGCAGTTTCAAGTAGTAGGCAGCCACCATCTAACCAGGAACAAATATAATAACAAAACTACACAAGACAACTAATGATGGCTATGGATGAGAGTAGTCAGAGAAAGTTAGAATAGGAAATGCATGACAGGGAGTAATACTTATAGCATATAGGAAAAGCAGAAAAAGAGTAAAGAGATGGTGTTCCACCACACTACAAGACTTCACATTTATCTGTAAATTCAAGGCCTGGTCCAAAGCTAATAGCAATATTATGTAGAGACCACAGGACTGCTTAGTCACATCATTTGTTTATTTCAGACTTGACTACACATCACAATGGCCCCGTTAGCTTGAGCCATTCAGAAATGTTCGAGCCTATAATATTGAGTGCAAACCAAATATATATCTATTCAAGGCTAAGCATATTAATCTAACAGTCAGCTGTTCTCGCCATTTGACTCAGGCCAGGTGCTGCTATTATTAAGCTAGTCTGTGTACATCCGAAAACCAATGAGAAATAGAAGGGAGTGAAAAAGGAGAATTATAGAACTAAAAGCTTAGGACAACAGCAGGGTATAGTAAAAGATATAATAAAACCAAAAAGAACCAAAATTGAGAGTGAGGAAAAAAAAAAAAAGACTACAAATCACTCATTCTGCAACAAAACAGGCCCCCTTACTATAATGAAAATGCCAATCATCTGCCTTAAAAAATAATTCTTTTAAGGGTCAAAAGCATGACAGCATGACAGCCGAAGCAACATGTGTAAAAAAAAAAAAAAAAAAAACACTACGAAACCAACAAGGGATAGGAGCCATGTTCTTTACAACATGGATGCTGATTAGCTAATACTAGCATATAATAATTGGATCTTTTTTTTTTCCCCTTTTCTTCCCTTCTTTAAAACAGGAATAAATAACAAAGGCAGTCTGTTTTGACTAATCTAAGACCTACCTCATCTGAAGAACCTGTCTAAGTAGAAATAATAAAGCACATAAGGAATGAAATTAAACAGTTAGCAAATCTCTAGCCTCTTATTTTTTCTAAAGCAAATAAGTATTTAAATCCTTGTAGAACTGTATCACTTTTCATTCCTGCATACTCCGAAATAACGTAGAACAGTGGAGCTGCAGCCATCCGTGGACTCAGTAGAGATTTCAACAACAGATGTTGGTGATTGAGCAACTGAATGGTATCCATAACATTGTACAGCATATAAATCAAGGTGCTTCCTGGAAATCTGGAGCAGTGGGGCATCCTGGGATATCCGAATCTATAACCAGGTTAAAGCCTCCTGATTTGTTGATATTTGCACTTTCCCCTGTGGAGACATCTTCAACTTCCACTTCCATATCTTCTAAGCCTGTAGCCAGGGGGGCCAAGCAGTTCGTACTGGAAGCCACGTTATGAAAACCTTGCTTGCCAGGACTGCTTTTGGACACAAAACAGGTTGAAGCACGACGATTTCTGGTAAGACCCTTGCATTTCCTACTAACAGTCTGCCAGCTGACTTGGGAGGATTCAGGAAGGACCGATGGGATCTTAGGGCTAGAAGTTTTTTTAGAATATTGAGTATGGACGGGTTCTAGTGGAGTGTGTGTAGAACTGGAGTCACGAGCCTGCTGCACTTCAGAATGTTGAGAAATTTCAAATTTCTTGCCTTTCTGAAAGGAACTGCCATGAGTTTTTTTCCATTTGTTAATGAAAACAGCTGCATCTTCAGGTGCTTTGAAACTGTGAGAAACCCCGTTAGCAGAAATAATTAAAGTGGCAGGATATTTAATCCTATAAGCAAGACCAAGTTTTTGTAGAATCTGTCTGGTTTCCATAAACGCTTTCCTCTGTGAGACCACCTCTGCTGAGTAATCCTGATAAAAAGAGATTCGATTCCCATCCCAAGTAATAGATCTCAATTCCCTTGCAAGGTTCAAAATCTCCTCCTTTACAGTAAAACATAAAAAATATGCCACAATAGGTTGGGGAGGGGCACCTGCTTTTGGTTTTGGGGAGAGGGATGTGCTCGCTCTCTCAATTTCTAGAGGGTAGCTCCACTTTTATTGCAGAACTCCAGGAATAAAATATTGTAAAAACCTCACCATACTTGGACCCTCGACTCCCTCTGGCACCCCCACAATTCGAATATTATTTCTCCGACCTCTATTCTTGAGGTCATCCACCTTTTGCCACAGAAGTTTAAATTGTTGGTGAAAAAAAACACTATCACTGTCCAACTTAGAGACAGAATCCTCCACTGTAGCCACCCTCTCCTCAGCTTCTGACAGCCTCTCATTAAATTTATCGGAATTAGACCTAATAATGTTCACAACTACTTTGAGGCCAGTGATGCCCCTCTTAATTTCTGTCTGGTTGAGTGCAATCCGATTCAACATCTCCTTAATGCTGTCTATGCTAATGTCGTTAGAATTGGACGGCCCTTTCAAACTTGACGAAAACATTCTGGAGCCTCAAGTAGAAGAAATGACTCGCAATGCAAAAATATATATTTTTTTATATTTTACCCAAGCAATCTGCACGAAACTTCCCCACTGTGCTCAGCAGACCTTCCGACGATCTTTTAGTTAGTTTCCGCCAACTGCCAACCAGGTTAGATATGTAATGTAATGGGTTTGGTACCGCGACTCGCTCCTCACAAAAATTAAGCGGCCATTACTATCTGTGGCTAGCGCGCGACCCCAGCAAATTTCTTTGTGAGCAGAAGAAGGTGGCAACACAGGCAGGAGCTCAGTACAAAAAGGCAGCCTGCAGCGCCAGCAGAAATGGAATGAGTAAGTGAGAGAGGGGGATTGAACAAGCTCAATGGAGCTCTGTTGGGACTGCTGCAGATTTCTTTGTGGGCAGGAAAAGGCACCAACAGAGGCAGAAGCCCAGTACAAAAGCGCAGCCTGCAGCACCAGGAGAAACAGAATGAGTGAGTGAGAGAGGGGGAGTGTACGACCTCAACGGAGCTCTATCATGACTGCTGCAGATTTCTATGTGGGCAGAAAAAGGTGGCAATGCAGGCAGGAGCCCAGTACACAAGGTCAGTCTGCACCACTGGCAGAAGCAGAACGAGTGAGTGAGAGAGGGGCATGAGCAAGCTCAAAGGACCGTGCCGGGACTGCTGCAGATTTCTTTGTGGACAGAAAAAGCTGATAACGCAGGCAGGAGCCCAGTACAAAAGGGCAGCCTGCAGCAGCAGGAGACGCAGAATGAGTGAGTGAGGGAGGAGAAGTGAGTGAGCTCAACGGAGCTTTGTTGAGACTGCTGCGGATTTCTTTGTGGGCAGAAAAAATCAGCAATGCACACAGGGGCCCAGTACAAAAGGGCAGCCTGCAGTGGTGGGAGAAACAGAATGAGGGAGTGAGATGGGGGAGTGAGCGATTTCAACTGAGCTCTCTCGGGACAGCTGTGGATTTCTTTGTGGGCAGAAGGAGGCAGCAACGCAGGCAGGAGTGCAGTACAAAAGGGCAACCTGCACTGCCGGCTGAAATAGAATGAGAGAATGACAGAAGGGGAGTGACCTAGCTTAATGGAGCTCTGTCGGAACTACTGCAGATTTCTTTGTGGGCAGAAAAAGTCACCACAAGAGGCAGGAGCCCAGTACAAAAGGGTAGCCTGCAGCGCCAGGAGAAACAGAATGAGTGAGTGAGATAGGGGGAGTGAGCGACCTCAACGGAGCTCTGTTGGGACAGCTGCAGATTTCTTTGTGGGCAGAAAAATATGCCAACTCAGGCAGGAGCCCAGTACAAAATGGCAGCCTGCAGAGCCAGGAGAAACACAATGAGCTAGCGGGGGGGAGGGAGTGAGCTCAATGGAGCTCTATCATGACTGCTGTGGATTTCTTTGTGGGCAGATAAAGGTGGCAACACAGGCAGGAGCTCAGTACAAAAGGCCAGCCTGCAGTGCCATCAGAAATGGAACAAGTGAGTGAGCGAGGGGGATTGAACAAGCTCAACGGAGCTCTGTTAGGACTGCTGCAGATTTCTTCGTGGGAAGGAAAAGGCGCAAACAGAGGTAGGAGCCCAGTACAAAAGGGCAGCCTGCAGTACCAGGAGAAACAGAATGAGTGAGTGAGAGAGGGGGAATAAGTCGCCTCAATGGAACTCTGTCAGGACAGCTGCAGATTTCTTTGTGGACAGAAAAGGGTGCCAACACAGGCAGGAGCCCAGTACAAAACAGCAGCCTGCAGCACCAGGAGAAACAGAACGAGCAAGTGACAGAGGGGCAGTAAGCAAGCTTAACGGACCAACACAATCAACATTAGGCATTGACAAATGCTTTTTTTAGACTGCTACTTTAAGTTACCCATCTACTTAACTCCACATTACCTTGTGATGTCATAATAACATAGAAAACTAATACATATTAATGACATTAAAACCCTAAATCTACAATCTAAAAATACATGTCTAAACATACACCTAAAACACAAAATTTAGAATCTTTACTATTACTATTATTTACTGTTTAAAATGATATTACTTTTGTCTGTTTGGCATCGTAGTTCAGAAACTCTGTCTCTAGTGAGCAGGAGAAGAGAGAAGTGGTGGCACAGCCTGGGAAATGTATATGAAATAAAGAATAAAAGATGGCTACCTGAGAAGAGCTGTTCAGTTACCTGTCTGGAAAGGTGCACATTCTCTGAATCCAGTGTGTTACCTGGGTTACATGGAGTCCGGATTCCTGTTGGTATGAGTCCACTATTCTGTAGCAGGCAGATCCTCCAGTCCCATCTCCCTCAGCACAGCCAAGACATGATCAGGACTAGGCTGAGGGAGGAAGTTACTAGATGTTGACATGATTCGGACCAGGCATAAACATTACTGGGGTAAGATAAAGGGTAATCAGATGCATATGTGATTGGGGCCGGGGTGAGGAAGGGGGGCCACTAGGATCAGAACCAGGGTGAGGGAGCAGGCTACTAGATACCAGGGACTTTAGGATCAGGATTTAAGAGAAGGACGGGGACCATTACCAGATACCATGGCTTGAGTATGGCTATTTTTTTTTCAATTCTGCATATATTAGCAGTACAGTATAAACTAGAGGTTAGAGTAACAAACTGTAAATGAGCTTGGTACATCCAACAGATGTGAGTTTGATTCCCACAACCTCCACATGCATACTGCGTGACCCTGAGTAACTCATTTAATGTCCTCAGTGCTTCCCGGTCACCCCGGAAAACAGACCTTGGGCCTAGTAGGTCAAATAATTTAAAAAAATATATTAACCTGAAATCAGGATCCTTGTAGCCTATCGTTAACATCATCTGCGTTGGCTGTGTATCTACATCAGACATCATAATCAGTTCCATATATTGTGAAGTGAATTTTAGAAAGCAGCCAGAACATAATTCTAAGCATCAGTGATCCTGTTTGCATGGTATGGTTCATAGTTATGAAAACAGAGCAGTTAAAATATAAAAATTTTAAGCTGAACTGTATCTTAAAATGTTCATTTCAATCATCCCCATGATGTCAGGGTGTGTGGTATTTGACTGTGTGTATGGGTGTGGAGAACCTTTAGAACATGCTTTAATCTTATGATAGCTCCGATGAAGGAACACGTGTCAGGTGACAGAGTAACAGAACCACATGACTTGAATGCTTCACATGAGGGCTGACTGGATTTGTTTCAGGTAATGGTTGGAAGCTTTCTGAAGAAAGTTTTCTGTAAAAAAAAGATTTCTTGTAAAAGCAGGATGGCTGGCAATGCTATTGAACTGTCACATTTGGTGGAGGAAACTTTGTACAGTAAGTAACCATACCACACATGGATGATTCACAGCCTCCAGCAAGATGACGAGCAATTTTTCCCTTAAACCTAGATGGATTTCTGGGTGCCTTCGATACAGGCAGGTCACGTGTTTGGACTTGGTTTCTGAAACCACAAGATAATTTGTTTCATTAGATTGTGAACTTATGACAGTGTAAGTGAAGAAGTCACAAAACAAGTCAGCAGCACAAACTGATAGAGGCTAAAGTGGTACCACAGCCATTTAACAACAGGTCTCACCACTTTCCATAATGATGCAAATGCCTACTGTGTAGAAATGTAGGCAGCACCCAGCAGCTAAAGTTTCCATAACCAATAATGCATGACAAGGTGCTTTAGCCATGTGCTAATCAAATGGGGCTGAATACAGATGGACAAGGAAGGACATAACAGGCAAAATGTGGGGCAGGTCAGTTGTCACTGAATAACCCAACAAGCAACTTATCCAGACAGTACACTTCATCCTTGGTGGTTCAATAGCAGTATCTCTGTTGCTGATTTAGAACTAGGGTGGTACAATTCTGGACCCACTTATAGGCTGGCAGGTTCAGTACCCACCTGGTCCCATGCATGTAAAGAATTAGGAATAGATGGAATTCAGTCTGCTGGTGAGTGCCATCAACAAATGCCTTCCCAGTGCCCAGCCCCAGTGTATGTAAAGTGACCAGATTCTTGCCCCCACAGCCCAATGTGTATAATCTTTTCCAGACAACAGCACCATATAATACTAAAAATCAGGAATAAAGTCGCACTCAGGGAATGGGAGTGCACAAGGTATGTAAAAAAACTAACACAGAAATAATAAACCAAGTTCTCACCTTTAACAGGAAAACCACACCACAAGAACCAGGCTGTACTTCTAGGGAGTTCATTCAATACAAAAAGTCCTTTTTTGTTGGAAAAAATGCAATGTGCGAAAGCGCCACTGAGACAAAGGCACAATTGTCTCATACAGAATGCCTGTAAGAATCACTTGTGGGTCTGTTTGTTTGTGTACTACTTTATGGTACCTTGTGTTTATTTGCACGTATAATGGAATTTTCTGTACTGCATGATATCCCTAGAAGGACTGCTTGGTTCTTGTTGTGCTGGTATCATGCAAAGGGAGAGTGCCTGGTTTCGTCTTTTTCTATTGGGTGCTGCTAAACAAATATACCAATTGCAGGGGACGGCTTCAAGCACTAACCAGTTAGTTTAGCTTTGTTATTGCTCTCTTCCTCAGCCAGCACCTTCCTCCTGGAGCCTGGGTCACAACGGGGGTCATCACTACTGCTTCAGCCTATGTGGTCCACTGGTGTCTGTTCATCCCTGAGCCCGACTGTTAGTTGCCTCCTGCAGCTGCTCCAGATTACAATGTGGCCTAACAGAACATGCATGGGGCATGTCACAGCCCCAACACAGATGCCGCCACATCTCCCGGTTCAGGGTGTTCTGCCACTGTTGCTGCTACCCCCTGCCACCTCCTGCCTTCTTCCATTCTTCCCTGGCAGGTGGTTGTCATTGCCACAGCAGCAGGCAGGAGGGTGGGGATGAAAAAGGATGCAGAGAGAGGGAGTGGGAGTTTTTATTTAAAGATGCACACCAGCCAGGAATGGAGGCAGGGAGTGGGAAGTCACTTTTCTTTAGATGCCAGGAACAGAAAGTAAGGGTGGGGTTGGAAAGCAGGCAGTGAAAAGGGAGCAGGAGATTGTTTCTTTTTTAAGATACATATGGACCTGAAATGGAGGCAGTGAGCAGGAAGTCACTTTTCTTTAGACACGGGGAACAGAAGGTTAGGGTGGGGGTTAGAAAGCATGCAACGGGAGGGAGCAGGAGGGATGTTTGTTAAGACACACTGGCCAGTAATGGAGTTTGGTGATGGTCAGTTCAGGGTGCTCTGCCACTGCTGCTCCTACTACTCCCTCCTCCCAACTCCTTCGACTGCTATCATGTTTCCGTAGACAGAAAAGCATTTGGAACACGGAAGTGATTTTTGATGGAGTGTTTTAAATGTTTGGGCAAGCAGCAAGTAGACAGAGTTGCAGGACTACCTGTACAGCTGATGCTGTTGTGGCAGGTGGGTCAGACAAATAGCCCCCTGTGGATTTGGACAGCAAGTGCCATGGTGAGAGGAGGGAGAAAGAGTGAGGTGGGGGCATTGTCTGCACAGCATCATAAAAATGGCAAAACCCAGCCCACTGACTGGAGGGTGAAACCACTTTGAAATGTGTGCTTTCTGGTGGCAAACCTGCATCACCAGCCAGATCAACCACCACTGACTGCAGTCTTATTTCCAGCCATAGCATTGCTTTACAGCCTGGCACACCTCCAGAGCCTGCTTTTTCCACTCAAGCTATTCCATTATGCTTGATTTGCATTCTGCAGTCAAACATAACAAAAAGAGGAAATGTGGGCTTTACCCAGAGGCAAGAAATTACAACTTGGAAGGAAAGGAATATAAGCTTCACTCCACAGTGAGGCAAACCAAGTAGCCAGGTACAGTAGCAAATGCAACTAAAAAAAATGGCTTGGCTACTAGATCTTGAAAGTTACTGACCAACTGGCTACCTGCTCGCCAAGTCATTTTTGAGCCCTTAAAATGATGGCCACTAAAAATAATGGTTTGGCTACCAGATGTTGAAAGCCAGTGGCCAAACTGACCATGAGCTCAATAATTAGTTTGTCCCACCCTGCTTCAGCCTCGTCAGAAGGAAGCTAAAATAAAACAAAATGGGGGGAGTGGAAAATGGTCTTTTCCCAGATAAGGAGGAGACTAAAAATTAGAATTTAGAAGAGAGGGAATACCCTGGTGGAGAGGAAGTTAAAATTAAGCTATATAGGTGGGAATATGGCTTTTACTAAGATAAGGCAACAGTGATAGACCTTTAACAGGTAACTGAATGAGGAAAATCAAAGTAAAACAATTTAGATACATAGGCAGTACAAGTAAATGCAGGTAGCAGGTGGATACACCCTTATTTAAACACTAATACAAGCACATTTACAATGGGCGCAGGAAGCTCTGGACAGCAGAATTGCTAAATAGTTACAAATGCAGTGGAATCAACACAAGCCTATGAAAATAGCACTTGCAGTACTACAGATGAGTAAAATAGCTGTCATAGCAACAAAAAGTCTAGAGTCTGTGGGGCACAACATTACAAGGAGAACCAACAGAGAACGTGTTGGTGGGCAGGAGCAGGTGCACACTGAATGGTCAGAGTGGATGGCCAGAGTGAAGGAAGGGGTTAGAAATCTGAAAAGATCAGAGGTGGTCCAAAGTCTGGGAGCTGAAATTTAATGCCAAAAAGTGCAAGGTGATGCATATAGGGAACAAGAACCCCAGGAAGGAATACTGGATAGGAGGGGTTAAGTTGTACACTACCACTGAGGAAAGGGGCCATGGAAGTCATCATATGCAATTTCCTAAACTATCTAGCCAAGGCAACAAGGTCTATAGCAAAGCAACCAGGATATTGAGCTGTATAGGGAGGGGGTTGACAGCAGGAGGAAAGAGGTGAAACTGTCTTTCTATAGGTCATTAGTGAGGCCACATCTGAAATAATTTGTCAAGTTCTGGAGCCCACACCTAAGAAAGACAAAGACAGGATAGAGGCACTATGGCAACCAAAATGATTCACAGCCAGCAGGGCCAATCCTACAAGAACTGGTTTAAGGCTCTGAACATGTACTTGCTGGAGACCGGGAGAGGAGAGGAGAGATCTGATAGAGGCCTTCAAATTCCTTAAAGGAATGAATAAGGTAGATTGAGGGGTAATATTCAGCAGGTCTCGTGAATCAAGAACATGGGGACATGAGTAGAATCTGACAGGGGAGAGATTGAGGAGGGATGTGATACTAACATACTAAAATGCCAGCAGAATAAGTCTAACGGTCTTTCGTGTCTGCTCGTTTGGTCAGCCCCCACCCTAGGAGCTGACCTTGCTGCCCCCCTCTCCCTCTCTGGCTTCTCCCTTCCCAGTCCTGGATATTCTCGCTGCATTGGATTTTGCTTCTAGAACCCTTCCCCTGTACCTATCCCATCCCATCCCATCCCCTCTTAAACCCCCTCCACCAGCCCCCTGGACAGCACATTCCATGGCTGAACCGCCCTCTTAGTGAAGTAGCACCTCCTTCTTTCTCTCCCGAACCTCCCCTCCAGCTTCCACCCATGCACTCTAGTTGCTCCCCTTCCTTGGAGCACCCTGACTGCTCCTCCTTGTTTATCCCTTCATGTACCTGAAGGTCTCTATCATGTCCCCACGGTCCCTTCTCTCTTCCAATGTGCACATATTTAATATTTCAAGCCTCTCCCCATAAGTCCTGTCCCCCAAGCCCCAAATCATTTTGGTTGCCCTGCCCTGGACCTTCTTCAGGAGTTCAATGTCCCTCTTTAAGTGTGGCCTCCAAAACTGCATGCAACACTCGAGGAGCGGCCTCACCAAGCAGTTATACAGTGGGAGTATCACTTCCCTCCTTCTGGAGGTGATCCCCCTAGCGATGCATCCCAGCATCCTGTTGGCCTTTGCCGCTGCCCTCCTACAAGTCTCCGAGTTGTTCATCTTGACATCCACCACCACCCCCAAGTCCCTCTCAGCCGTCGAGACTTGCAGCATTCCCCCCCCAGGGTGTACACTTGGCCCGGGTTTCTGGCTCCCAGGTGCAGTACCTTGCATTTCCCTGCATTGAACCTCAGCTTCCACTTTCTAGACCACCTTTTCAGAGCCTTCAGGTCCCCCTGTAGGGCCACCCTCCCCTCCTCCCTATCCACCACCGCCCCCAGTTTCAAGTCATCTGCAAAGAGACTCATCTCACTCCTGATACCCTTCCTTATGTCAGAGACGTAGGCGTTGAACAGGAGGGGCCCAAGGGCCGATCCCTGTGGGATCCCACTAATGATCCTTCTTGGGGATGAGACTATCCTGCCTACCACTGATGTCAGGCTGACGGGTCTGCAGTTCCCTGCCACCTCCCTTGATCCCCCCTTGTGGATAGGCACTATATGCGCTACCTTCCAGTCCTGGGGCACCCACCCTGTCATCAGAGAAATACTGATGAGCTCCACCAGGAGTTTCACCAGGACATCCGCCAGTTCCTTCAGTACTATGGGATGCAACTTATCTGGCCTCAGCGCTTTCTCCATCTTAAGGGACCTGAGGGCTTCCCTCATTCTCTCTGCTGTGATTTCCACCTCCACTACCTTGTGCCCCTGCTTTGCCTTCCCCCCATCTGCCAGTGATGCCCCCCCCAGCCCTGCCGATTGGTACTGGTCCCCCTTCTCAGTTTCACCATCTCCTCCCATGTATGATGCAGCCCCATTTTCCTTGGTGAAAACTGAAGTGAAGTACCTCAGCCTGTTCTGCTGGATCTTGTGCCCATCCCTCCCCTGTTTTAACCCTGCTAATCTGCCCCTTCATCCTTTGTTTTTACCCAATGTTTCTAAAGAACCCCTTGTTACCTCTCCTAATTTCCCTGGCCAGGTTCTGCTCCTTCCTTGCCTTAGCCAACCTCACCTCCCTAGTGGCCCTTCTGGCCATCAGCTTGTACTCCTCTCAATCCCTTTCACTCCTTGAGCACTTGAATTGCCTATAGGCCGCCTTCTTTCCCCTCACCACCTCCTGAACCTCCCTGGTCCACCAGCAGGGTTTTCAGGCCCTACCTCATTTTCATCTTACTCTTGCACAGGTGTTGGTAGCATCCTTCACCCCCCGCCTGATGATTTCCCACCTACTGTCAGCGTCCATGTCTGGCACAATCCCATCCAAGTGCTCCTCAAAGATCCTTCCCATTTCGTTGAAATCTGCCCCCTGAAGTCAGATACCTCCTTTTATGTGCAGCCTTCTACCCCTCCTCAGTTCAGGCAGAACCAGACCATGACATGGTCACTCCCCGCCAACGGGTCCCTTACTTCCAGGCCCCCAGTCTGGTCACTGTCTGCCAGGACCACATCCAGTATCCGTGCCTCCCTGGTCGGTTCCCCCATCTGCTGAGTTAGGAACGCATCCTGAAAGACATCCAACAACCTCTGCTTCCTGGTCACTGAGGATCTAATAGTCTCGCAGTCTGTTCCTGGCATGTTTAAGTCCCCCAACACCACTACCTTTCCCCTGCCCAATCTGCAGTGTCTCCCAACTTCTGCCACCAGACTCTCCTCCAGCTCCTCCGCCAGCGCAGGGAGTCTATACACCACTCCTATTTTTATTCTCTTGCCTCCCCTTGATATCAAGGTGACCCAAATTGCCTGCACAGTTCCCTCCATCTCCTCCACTCCGCCTATTCAATGTAGTTTTTGACTATTATTGCTACCCCTCCTCCCCTTCCTTCCCCCCTGTTCTTCCTGAACATGGTGTAAGTAACCCTCCAGGTTCAGGTCCCAGTCGTGCCCTGCGGTGGCCCAGATCTCAGTGACCACCACCACATCCACCTCTCCCTCAGTTAGCATCGACTGGAGCTCAGACATTTTATTGTCCAATCTCCTGGCATTTAGCAGGACTACCTTTCACCCTTTCCCTATACTTCCATTTCCCTTGCTCGCATTCCCATGGGGATTCTGTCTTCCCCTGGTCTGCACCTTACCAGTTGGAATTTTCCCACATTCCTCCAGCTCCCCAGGGGGATGGAGACAGAGTCCCTCCTTTATCGGACCCCACTCGACAGCCTTTTCTCCCATCCTTCCCCCTTCACAAGTTTAAACCCCACCTTTCGCTAATGAATCCCTCTATTTTCAACTTAAGGATTTCCTTCCCCTCCAAATTGAGACGGAGCCTATCTCTACCATACAGCCTCTTATCCTCCCAGGTCTCCCCCCAATCCCCCATCAACCCATACCCTCTGGCCCCACACCACTCCCTGAGTCACTGGTTTATTTCCCTAATCTTCCTTTTGTGTTCCCCACTAGCCCTTGGCAATGGCAGGATTTCCAAGAAGGAAATTGCGCATCCTATGTCATGACAGAACCTGGCAAGCTCCCTGAACCTTGCCTGTATCTCTAGCTCGCTGTTACCCTCAATGTCATTGGTACCCAGGTGGACCAGTATGTCTGGGGAACCTCCACAGTCCTTTGCCAGCTGATATACCTCATGCTTAGCCCTGTGCACCATTAGTCCAGGGAAGAATTTTGTTCTAACCGGGCAGACTTCCCCTTCCCTATCCCATTTAATACCCCAGATCATGGAATCACACAACAGGAGCACTCTGACCGCTCCTTTTCCTCCAATTCCTCCCCATCCATGTCCCTCATCTTTTCTACCAGCCCCTCCCCTCAGCTGGCTCATTGCTCCTCCCCCTATCTGGGTGCTACCTGCTGCCCGCTTCTTACTTACCCTAGCCTCCCCTTCCCCTTGGATCCTATGCCTCTCCTCCTCCTGAGTATCCTTCTGTACCCCGCTACCCCATCTGCTAAACTAGCCTGGCTCATCCTCCCTTCCTTCCCATCTCCATTCAGCCCCTCCATGCCTGTCATGCTCCCTTAGCCTAAACCCTCAGTTCCCTTTATTGTATCCTCCTTGTACTTCTGGACCTTCTCCTTGCCCTTTCCTCTCAACTGGTCCTTCTCCTTGCGCTTTCCTCCCTCTACCCCCCTCCTCCTCCTCCTTCGATCCCCTGCTCCCCCTGTTTTCCTGTATTCTAAGTTCCCTGCTGTTCCTCCTGCTATCCAGCCCCTGGCTCCTACCCCCCCACTCCCTTTCCATCTGTAACTGCCCCTGCCATGGCTACATCGCCCCCCTCATCCTCAAGCAGAAGAAGAAGAGAACTGAAGCAGTCACTGAGCTTAAGGTCCGATCCACCTCCCCACCTTGCTTCCTTCTGTCCAGCCCCAGCCAACTGCCTGCTTCCCTGAGAATGTGCTCCCTTTGGCCCCCCTCTGTGAGGGTCCCTGGATACCTGCCTGCTTCCTCGGTAGTGTCCTCCTTTTGGGCCCCCTCTGTCAGGGTCCCTATGTGACCCCAGAGTACTCTCCTGCACTCCTTTCCCTATGCCCCTGCCCTTAGTGGTTGGTGCAACCCCATGGGGAGAGCTCCTGCCCTATTCTCCAACCATACCTCCCCCCTCCCCCCAGCTGCCTCCTAATCCCCTCAACCTCCTCCCTAAGCTGTGCCAGCTGGTAGCACACTGGGCAACCGCCGAATTTCCAAGCCCAGTCCAATATCATGGCTGCCCCCCACCCTTTGCACCCCACCACCCTCCCAAAGATGTCAGCCTTAATGACGTGTGGTCCTATCCCCATCCAAGTAGGTTTCCTTGGGTGAGCTGCCAGGTTCCCCACTAGTCCAAAATACACCCCTCCCCACTAATCGGGTCCCCCACTACTCCTAGATACAGTCCCACAGTAAATGGGTACCCCTGTTACTAGGTACAGTTCTACACAGTAAACTTACAAGGGAAGTGTACAACTCCCCTAAGCTTCTCTGTCCCAGCCTTTAAACTCAAACCCCAGTGGCTAGAACTACATGAGCTGCAACTGAAGCCTTGTCCTCCAATTGCAGGGCAGGTGTTCCCCTATAAATGAGCTGAGCTCTAGAGAGGGTGGGAATGTGGACCTCCACCCGACTCTCATGAGAGTGTATCAGCCCTGGCAACATGCTCTCAGCTCTCCTCTGTTTAACTCAGAACAACAGAATTACCTCACCAGAAGCTGCAAGTAGTGTAGACAGCACCTTCCCCTTTTTCAAACTGAATCTCACACTCTCAGCTCTCCTCTGTTTAACTCAGAACAACAGAATTACCTCACCAGCAGCTGCAGGTAGTGTAGACAGCACCTCCCCCTTTTTCAAACTGATGAAAAGGTTTTTTTACAGAGCGTGGCTGAGTCATGGAGCAGCCTACCAACAGACATGGTGGGTGCAGGAACCATTAATGCTTTCAATCACAATTTAGACTGAGTAAAAATGCTGAATAGTTACACAGGGGGTAAGCAGTAAGACAGGGGCAAAGGGGGAATGTGAGGGCAGTAACCCAAATGAGTCATTAGGTCCCAGAGTAAGATTGGGGAAAACATGGCAGACTGGATGGACCAATGGTCTTTTTTCTGTTGACCAACTATATTTTTGATCCTTGTGGGGGGAGGGTTCTCACACTGGGACTGATAGTCAGGGAGGAGCGATGGCCACAGAGCCTATTGCGCTGATGCACACTAATGTTCACACATACAGTAGATAGTTCCAGCCAGCTGGTGTCTCAGAAGGAGGGGACAATTTCAAAGTGGAAAAACACCCAGAGTGAGGCCAATCCTCACTCCTAAGGGAAAGCCCTGCAGAAGGTGGGAGACTTAGGCTTGGAGCAGGGGGTGGCTTATAAGGGCAGACTGAAGCTGGTAACAAAAGAAATATTTAAAATTATAAAGTACTTTTTCCATAGTCTGTTTCAAAAACATCTGACTGTTCTCATTCAACCTCACACTTACTGTGTTTTTGACATCACATTCTGTTGTCATGATAAACAATACAATGATATAATGGGTCCGATTCCAAGTTGCACGGCACAACTCGTGGGCATATGTGAGCAGCATCATGTGGTGCTATGCCGGGGACCCTGTGCCCTATTCCAAGACAGGCAGGATCCCCAGCACCTATGACCCATGACTTGCACCACGGGAATGGCGCAAAGAACCTGGGTGCTGCAAGTCACGTCCCACATTTAAGTGCCCCCCAGAGCCCCGTACCACTCCTGCAAGCCTCAGGGGGCCATGGGGGGGTTGACTGGTTGGCACAATTGCAAGGGGGGCATAGTATACCATGGACCCAGGTGGCACCCCAAAATGGGGGTGTGTGGGGCATCACTGTGCTGGGGGGTGGTAGGGGTGCACAACAATGTGTGATTCATGGTGCTGTGGGGAGGGCATTCATAGTTTTTCCAGGATGGATTCTCCTTAGACTAGTTAAGTGCTGGTCTAACCCTGCAACACCGTAAGAGGACCTGGAATGGTGTAAGTGGGTTACGGCAGCCACCCTCTCAGAATAGGGTGCAGGTGCTGCCGTAACCCACCCTTGTGCCATGCTGCAGTGGGTTGCAGGCATAATGGGTAGTGGAGCCCACCTCTGGCACAACCCGCATATGGCATGGTGCAAGTTGCCTCCAGGAATCGTGACTTGCAGAGCGCATGGCGCAAGATGCGATTTACGCCATAGGGTCTGGTATAAATTGCCTTGCACCATGCGTAAGGCATTCTGGAATTGGGCCCAATAAGGGACATGTGAAAGCAGAAAATCTGAATGTAGCCTTTTTATACAGACTTTGTGGCTGGTGATAAAAACATACTAAAATACATGGCAACGAAAAATACAATTCAAGTTAACCTGTAAAAACTGAAAAGAGTGGTTTATGAAAGTATGTACTATAGTAAATACTGTACTTGCTCTTTAATCAGTCTTGTATCATGAAAATGCAATTCGTTTTTAGGCAAGTGATTGCTTCCGCCTGTTGCCATCAGGTGTAGTCTTTGAGCAGATATTAAAGGTTCTTGTTACATTTACTTACATACATACATACATACATAATAGTGTTGGCAGATAAGGACCTACATGGCCCACCTAGTTTGCCAGTATTTAGTGTAAATTTGCTGTGGTGAAACTTTAGTCACATGTCAAACAGAACTCAGCACTAGTTAAATCATTTTCTAGTCCATTTAACACCTTAAACACTCACATATTTGCATACCCATGATGCTTTGTGCTGGATTAAAGCTTTGATTTTATTTGTGTTTACAGAAACCACACAAATTGGAAAGTATCTGCCTACTTGTATCATGTATGCATCCTACAGAACATCTTCCTTCTTATGACCATTTAAGTTATTACTTCACCTCTTTGACTCGCTCACTGTAACATTAAAAAGAGGATTTCAAATCTATGTGCTCTTTGGCCACAGAGACAAAAATAAAGGCTTGTCATTAGGAGAATCCACTTGTGGTAAACAGAAATTGTCAGCAGTTGTGCCATAGTTCTTCATAAATGTCTGATGCTAGCCTCTCAAGAGTTGGATGTTACTGCAAGGTGCCTTTACCATACTCAGATTGTCCCCGTTTGTTGTAACTGAGGGTGTGGATGTGAGGAAGTCAAATGTTACCTTTTCATGTGCATGGCCCAGCTATGTGTAGTCTGCATAGTGGCAGTTTCCCTTGGCATATCTCCCTACCACTGGTATTTTAACTACTGGTAGTGTCTAGAATGAAAAATAGTATAGTATTTTTATTTAAGTCATACTGTCCACGCACTTCATCCCAAAGTGTATTACATAGAGAATAAAGTATGGGGTGGTGTGTATAATGAGCTTTTACTCACACCTGAGTTGTGGGATGCTATATAAACCCCGAGGGCGAAGCCTGAGTGGTTTATGAACTGCATCCCACAACAAGGGTGTGTGTGAAATCGTGTTTTACACACCACCCCATATTTTATTTTATATAATTGTTGAGGAGCGTTTTCTCCCCACAGCAACTATATAAAATAAAGTTATTTCTATGGAGCTGCGGAATGGTCAGATTTCAGTGTGGTCCACGACTCGTAATAAAAACAATTTGCTTGTTTTATTTTCTGTTACCCAGCTGCTGTAAAAAAATGTTGCCCAGTTGTTTAATGTTTTAAAAATAACTTACTGCCACTGACTTCAAGTGCGATGAACTGTGTACAGCTGGGCAATGGTGGCCGGCACTGAGGAGTGAAGGAGTGATGGCTGCGCATGCTCAGTGCGAGAGAAACCCAGCGCTTGTTCGTCATTATAACCACAGGTTATAACAGTGAATTATAACTGGGTTTCTGTATAACAGAAAATGCTTCCCAGTTATTATAAGCAAGTTACTAACAGAGGTTGACATAGCTCAGATGTTGCATCTTATTTTCAGTGTGATACTGCTTCTGCATTGGACAGCTTCATGTCTCCAAGTACTGCTGGTACTTTGATTTTATTTATTAAACCAAGACAGCACAGTTGAAATGTAATATCTTATTTTTATTGCAGTCCTGCTTCTACCCATTTTTTATGCAGCTAGGTGGAACTGAAGCACTGAAACGGTAAGTGATTTTTCAGGATCCCACAGTGTAAGAGGTTTTGCTGGTATTCGAGCCTGGGCTCCTGGTTCACAAGTACATGCTCAAACCACTACACCCAACTGCCTCTTTAATACTAGAACACATCAACAATTATGCAACAGGAACACAGTTTTAAACCCTACCTCTATCATTCCTAAGAAAATGGGCTTTTAATTTCCTGGCATCTGATTGGTTGGTATCCTTGCCAGTGGGGTACATTAACTTACAATAGAGGCACGGAAAATAAAAAGTACCAGACCAAGTGTCCTTTACCCAATCAGGCATCCTTGTGCCCACAGAATTTTAACTTTTAATTTGTTGCCATGTTGTTGTCTGTCACTTGACGAGAGTTACCTCAGTATACTCGCTTGCTACCCTGACTCACTAAGACAGAAATAACTATATCCCAGGTCATTTTCAACTGTCCTGTAGCTTCTCTATTTTAAGCTTATTACAGGAGAGTTAATTGATCCCTGCTTTGCCACCTGGACACAGACAGTGTGATCCCTGACCGCAAACAGGGCATGCCGTGTTCACCGATGGCGGCTCACACAGTGGCGTCTCACAAATAATAAACAACTACAATGAACAGCACTGCACACAGAAAATACAAAGACACCCTCCAAAATGAGATGCCACTGACTCTGCCAATTTTGTCACAGTTCTCCAAAAGGGAAAAAAATATTTCATTTTAAATTAGTGCGCTAGCATGTCGCATGCTCAGCGCTACTCACAGACAGCACTTACATAAACTCTGTCCCTGACTCAGCCAACTCCACTCACACCCCAGAAAGACATTTACACATCTGTTTGTTTGTTTGTTTGTTTGTTTTTTAAACAAAAATCAGCTTCTCTTAATTTTAATGTTGACATCACCTCAAAGTTCTGCAGTCTGTTTCCCCAAATGCCCAATCGCACTCCTACTCTCAGCCGCCAGAGTCCCAAAGCACAAAATGAAATACTCACAAAGTAATGGTCTCACAAAGCAACCCTCCAAAAAACAGAACCCAGGTAAGCTGGGGGTGATGTTTCAAGAGCCAAGGAGGGACATAATGTACACAGCAGTATAAAAACTATGAAACAAGTGTGAAACACTGCACTGCCCTCAACTGGTAACTATTGGTGAGTATACCAGTAGGACTACTTTACTAACAAAGCAACTTTAAGAACATTTTTAGTCTTTTTTTTTTTTTAATTCTTGAATGTTACAAAAAAAACTTTACATTTAGCCCATTTTCTAAGCGCAATAATACCCTCCAGGATGGGCAGTATTGGGCAATACCAGACCTTCCAGGGGTTATAAGGACCAATGCCGTAGGCGTCGGGCCTCATTATGCCCCTGAGCGATCCAGTATTGCCCAATACCACCCACCCTGGAGGGTATTATTGCTTGCATTTACACTGCAGTGTTTTAATCATTAGGACCACACTGTCTTTCCTAGACCATGCAGAGGTTGCTATTGACTCATTAACGCTGTCCTGTTTGTACACATTCCCTAAACTATGAGTAATATCAAGTTGATTACATTTACCTGGGAAGAGAGGAGGGAGAGGGGAGATATGACAGAGACATTTAAATACCTCAAGGGGATAATACGAAAGTATTTTTCAGGAAAAAAGGTGCACAAAAGCCAAGTTGGGGGTAGATTCCGGAGAGATGAGAGGAAGTACTTCTTCACAGAAAGAGTGGTGGACTCCTGGAACAACCTACCAGCCAGTGTGGTGGGGGTGAGAACAGTGGTGAGGTTCAAGAATGCATGGAATACGCATAACGAAATCATATGGAAACGAATGGGGGACAGAGAAAGTCAGAGATCAGATTGGGTCTACAGAGATACTGTAGGCAGGGAAAATGGGCAGACTAGGTGGGCCAAGCAGTCCTCATCTGCCGACAAATTCTATGTTTCTTGTAATTGTATGGTGTTACAAGGAAAGAGTTGAAATGCAGAGCTCAGTTTTCCATCTACAGTGCCTTTGAAAGGCAAATAAGAGATATTTAACATGCGGAGTAGCTGTTAATCCTAGTAAGGACTTGCATTATCAGGGTAAAAGCACAAACAGCAGCAGAGGTAAATGGAGAATCATGCAGAGCAGATGGTTAACAGACCTCTTTCAGTCTATCTCATTAACATGCTTCACTCCTCTGCAGCCAACATGAAGCCATAATGACTGCTGTTACATAACCTTTATAGTTCGCCTCAGGGTTGATGTGTGTGTGTTGGGGGGGGGGGCACCATAGGGCTGCTACAAAAGAAAAGAGCTTTCATAAGTATTTTTTCAGTTCAAGAAGATTATATTTCTATTAATTTGGACCAGTCTACTGTAAAATTAATCCTTATATAACAAGGTTTTAAAGCTTTCATTCTGTTTTACACAGAGAGCTCTTGTTATTATAACAAAAGGAGTGTACTTGTCTAAATGATAACAACATTTTTTGTCCCCACCAATTTTGGTGGTTGCAACTTTGTTCCTATAATGGAAGGGATCCCATCTCAAATATCAGTGTGCCTGAATTCACAATGACTCATCAAGTTGGCAGGCTTTGCTCAAAACAGTCCCTGCAACATGAGAACAGAGACTCAACTACTCTCCCAAACTCAAAATGTCCTTCCTTCCTTCCAGATCAGTGTGCAGCATACCATGAAGCTTTTTGAACCCTTACAGCATACCTCTCATCCCTTTGTCACTGAAAAGAGGGACAATGAGGGACACTGACCCTCATAATGAGGGACACATCTTTAAACATGGAGATGCAAGCTCAGAACGCTGTGGAAACCATTGTGTTTACTTGTACAACTTTTTTTTTTAAATATCTTAGAATTTTATAAATGTCTGCTTTGAAGTTTAAATTTAAAGTGCAATCTCTTTGTGGGCTGTATCTTTTCCATGAGGGATGGATGGGAGACATAGTAATTTTTAGGGGTAAAATGAGGGGCATCACTCGTAATAGGGGCAGTTGAAAGATATGCCTTACAGTGAGTTTTTGTTTGTGCTTATGAAGGGTACCAGGTTGCCAGAAATGGATACTTAAGCAGGGCTCCCAGATCTACAGAGATGCCTGCAAACTGGGGTTTAACTCAAAGAAGTGCAAGGTCATGCACATAGGGAAGAGAAACCTTGAAGCCACCTACAGGTTGGAAGGGGAGTTGCTGGCAATCACAAGGGAAGAAAGTGACTTGGGCATCATCATCACAGATGACCTGAAATCATCCAAGCAGACCACTAAAGCAGAAGGTAAGGCTAGAGGGATTTGGGGGTGTATTAGTAGGGGTATCGCAAGTCATAAGAGGGAGGTAATAATCCCTCTTTACAAGACACTGGTTAGGCCCCATCTGGAGTACTGCATGCAGTACTCGAGGCTGCACCTGCACAAGGACATTAACAAAATGGAGGCAGTCCAGAGAAGGGCAACCAAAATGGTGCAGGGACTGCATCAGAAAACATATGAGGACAGATTAACAGAGCTCAATATGTATACCCTAGAGCAAAGGAGTGAGAGAGGTGATATGATCCAAACATTCAAACAACTTAAGGGCATTAACAAAGTGAAAGAGTATTACATGTTTCAATACAAGAAAAATAGCAGGACAAGATGACACAACATGAGATCAGAGGGAGGCCGATTAAGGGTAATGTGAGGAAGTTCTTTTTCTCAGAAAGGGTGGTGGATGCATGGAGCGGCCTACCTCAGGAAGTGGTGGATATGAATACAGTGCAGGGCTTCAAACAGGCAAGGGATAAGCATAAGGGAGCAATACAGATGAGTATGAATAGATAGTCCATTGACATATTCATAAGGTAGCAAAAATGGACAGACTGGATGGGCCTTGCGGTCCTTATCTGCTGTCAACTTCTATGTTTCTATGTTTCATTTACAGGAAAATTGTTCCCATAGACTTGCACTGGATATACAGGAAAAGAAAGCAACTTAGCTTCCATTGGAAATAATGTAATTAAGTCCTCTATTTATCCTGGGCAGCTATAACATGGTGATCACATTAGGCTCTTTCACATGAGCGACTGTGAGCCATTAACAGTGGCTCACAACCATCACGTCAGTTCCCCTTCCCATGTGTGAACCCTACTGTGTTTGCATTGTAGCACTGTATAGTGTTGCAATCACGATCCCTGATTTATTTGGTTTGCAGCGCTTTGTGGGTGGGTTCTTTTGCCATATGGACATTTGCATCGGTGTTCTTTTCTTTTCACCTATTTACTGATGCTGTGACCCGAAGAATGCCCACACCACCTGAAAGAAAAAGGGAAACACCAAAGCCAATGCTATGTGAATGCTGCTCTTAGCGATTTCAGAATAATTTTTCTGAACGATCGCAAGAGAGCCGCTGAGGCATCGGACAGTGTGAATGCGCCTAATGAGTGAAATTCCTCCACACAGTCTCATCAGTATGCCTCAACTCTATGACTGGGAAATGTTTGCCTCAATCCTTGGCCTCTTATTGAGACTGCCAACAAAGGTGATATTTAGTTCCAGCTGTGATTATTTCTTTTTCTGAGATTTAAACTCTTTACCTTAGCCAGATTTGAACCTGTGACCTCTGTGGCTCGAGGACAGCTGGTTCTGATTACATTATGATATTTTTCTTCAATATAAAATATGTAGGGGAGTGTCTGTCAGGAGAAACTACTGTCTTGCTGAAATGACATATCAAGCCAGAAGCCAGAAGGGGAAGGAAGGAAACATATTCAATTCAGTGCTTTAGAGTAACTGGTAATTGCTATTTTTCTTTTAAACTTAGATTGTGGGCTTTTAGTGACACTATACTTTCTTTGTTGTCTTTACTTATAATTGTTTTTGGGCTGTTGAAAATTTAAAACATAGTGGTGGTGTAATTCTGTGCTGTCTTTAATTGCTGCAAATGTTATCTTGGCTTGTCTGACTGCCCTGTAGTTGGGTGAAGGGTGTTAATTGTCTGGCCTCTGACCTCAACTACGTGATAACTGGAGGTGGGGCTTAGTCAGAGTTAAAGTAGCAAGCAGGTTTTATTTTCTCAGAAGAAGCCAGAAGGGAAGGAAGGAAACATATTCAATTCAGTGCTATAGAGTAACTGGTAATTGCTATTTTTCTTTTAAAGTTAGATTGTGGGCTTTTAGTGACACTATACTTTCTTTGTTGTCTTTACTTATAATTGTTTTTGGGCTGTTGAAAATTTAAAACACAGTGGTGGTGTAATTCTGTGCTGTCTTTAATTGCTGCAAATGTTATCTTGGCTTGTCTGACTGCCCTGTAGTTGGGTGAAGGGTGTTAATTGTCTGGCCTCTGACCTCAGCTACGTGATAACTGGAGGTGGGGCTTAGTCAGAGTTAAAGTAGCAAGCAGAGTTTTATTTTCTCAGAAGAAGCCAGAAGGGGAAGGAAGGAAACATATTCAATTCAGTGCTTTAGAGTAACTGGTAATTGCTATTTTTCTTTTAAACTTAGATTGTGGGCTTTTAGTGACACTACTTTCTTTGTTGTCTTTACTTATAATTGTTTTTGGGCTGTTGAAAATTTAAAACATAGTGGTGGTGTAATTCTGTGCTGTCTTTAATTGCTGCAAATGTTATCTTGACTTGTCTGACTGCCCTGTAGTTGGGTGAAGGGTGTTAATTGTCTGGCCTCTGACCTCAGCTACGTGATAACTGGAGGTGGGGCTTAGTCAGAGTTAAAGTAGCAAGCAGAGTCCTTCCCTCCCTCCCTTCCCCAACTCTTAATTATATGCCCTGTTAAATCTGATTGACAGGAGCTAAACACAGGGTTTAGTAAGGGGTGTGAAATAGGAGGGGCATAAGGGGGAAGAAGCCCACCCTCAGCACGACAAATGTTTTGACTCATTTATTTATTTATTGGTTTCTTTTTCTTTATAAAAAAAATTTTCTGAGGATCAGTGGCAGGATTTTTAGTCCAGTAAATGAATAAAAAGGGAACTAGGAGAGCTTCAGTAGCAGACAAGTAGTGGAATTGCAGTATAATGTGGGGAGTGGTGCAATGCAGTGGCTGTGGGGCAGCCATATTCAGGCAGACCTTCTGGACACTGAGGTGCTGCCCTATCTGCATGCATCTCTCTGGACTGTGGGATGAGGTAGCCAGACTCAGAGTGGAAGTAAACTGGGTCAGGAGTACCATGACCCCTATCCAGGTACCACCCAGTCCAATACAACTGCCTCAGAGGATGCCGAGAACGAGGAGCACTTGGATGACAGTGGACTCAGGGAGGGTTAGAGCAGTCAGGCAGAGGCACATCCCAGATCCTATTCCACTCAAGAACTCATATGCCACACTGGCAAATGAGGACAACCAAATAGAGGTACCCAGAGAAGTGGAAGGAAAGGATGTGGAGGTTAGCCAAGGAGATGACCTCAGCGGGAAAAGCAGTGGACGCCAGAGGAGGAGGAAGTGAATCCTGGTGGGGGACTCCATCATAAGAGGGATCCAGCTAGGAACACAGGAGGGGGACTACAGGGAGGTGAGGTGCCTACCAGGTGCCACGGCATGGAGGGATGGAAGGAAGATCCTGGGGATCACTGGGAAGGCAAGACAGGAGGGTGAGCTGGATGTCATTATCCATCTAGGTACTAATGACCTGGCAAATGGGGAGCCAAAGGAGTTCAGGAAGAGTTTAGGAAACTGGGAGGGTCTCAAGCAAGTAGCTACTTCTGTCACTTTCTCAAGTACTACCTGTGAGGCAAGGAGAGCATAGGAGTGCATGCACCAGGAACTTTAACTCATGATTGAAGAACTGGTGCTGTGAGGAAGGGTTTGATTCATTGGTGACTGGGGACCCACCTGGAGGGATGGAGGTTTGTTCAAGCCTGATGGCCTGCATCCATCCTGGAGGGAATCAAGCACTCAATGATAAGTTTAAATGCTACATTGACAACATTTAAACTAGCAAAGGGGCTGCAAGCCAGCAAGGATGGTACCTGCTACTCACCCCACAGCTAGCAGTGGAACCAGTGAACCAGAGGGTAGGCTATCTCTGCAAAGCAGTGTGCAAAAGATGGAGATTAGTGCCCAAGAGGTGGATAAGCAGAAAAGGGGCAAAATTCAGCAGAAGGGAAGACAGCAAGGAGAACCAGGGATAAATGACAACCAAGGAAGGGGCTGGAGTAGAACAGTGAAACAGTCTAGGGAGGTCAAATCATGGAAAGCCATGTGTGCAAATGCCAGGAGCCTTAGCAACAAGATGGAAGATCTGGAGGCTGTCATGGTACAGTCAGACCTGGACATTGTGGCCATCACTGAAACCTGGTGTAATGATAACCACGACTGGGAGATGGCCATACCTGGCTACAATATATTCAGAAGAGACAGAGCAGGCAGGAAGGGAGGAGGAGTGGCACTGTATGTGAAAAATGACATAAGGGCTGCAGAGATCCAGGAGGAACAAAATGGGGGAGAGATACTGTGGGTTAAGCTGGAAAGGAAAATGGGGACAGCCATCCACACAGGTGTGAGCTATAGACCACCAGCCCCGGAGGAAGAAACAGATAGGGAGCTGATGCTAGCCATCCAAAGGATGGCAGACAAGGGTGAGGTAGTACTGGTTGGAGACTTCAATATTCCAGATGTGGACTGGAGCATCACAGCAGCAGCATCAACTAGGAGCAGATTTATCCTGGACTCCCTTCAGGGTGCCTTCCTCAAGCAACTGGTCATGGTACCAACTCAGCAGAAGGCAATACTGGACCTTGTGCTCACAAACAGGGACAGTGTGATGGGGTTAACAGTGGGGGAGCAGCTGGGAAACAGTGACCACCAGTCATTGTGGTTTGAAATCACAGAAAGAACAGAACCAAACCACACAAAAACACGTATCCTGGATTTTAGGGGCAGACTTTGGGAAAATGGGAGATACTTGAAAGAGGCATTAAGGGAATGGGACATGAATCAGGGTTGAGGAACAGTGGGCAGTATTTAAAATGGGGATTACAAGAACAACAGAATTATACATTAAGCAGGTTAGCAAGAGGAAAGGAAGAGGAGACCATTATGGTTTTCCAAAGAGGTAGCAAAGAAAGTGAAAGCCAAAAGATTGTATTCAGGCAATACAAAAAGACACAGGCAGAAGGGATAGGGAGAAGTACCAGGAGAAGCAAAGGAGGCAGGGAGGTCAGTAAGGGAAGCCAAAGCTCAGACAGAAGAACACATTGCAAAATCAGTGGGTAGAGGGGCAAAACCTTTACAGGTACATAACTGAAAAAAAAGACAAAGGGAGGGATAGTGAGACTGAAGGGGGAGGATGGGGGCCACGTGGAGGATGACAACAGTAAAGCTGACATATTGAACAGGTATTTCTGCTCAGTCTTTACTGAGGAAGAGGAGGGTAATGGGTCTGAGGGGAGTACAAGGAGTGAGAATGGTATAGAAATGGACACAAGTCCCTTTACATGAGAAAGGGTCCTGAAGGAACTGGAAGTAATAAGAGTTAATAAAGCAATGGGGCCAGATGGGGTGCACCCCAGGGTCCTTAAAGAACTAAGAGAGGTGGTGGCTGAACCTCTGGCTATCCTGTTTAGCCGATCACTGGAAACAGGGGAGGTACCCAAAGACTGGAGGACAACAGATGTAGTCCCCTTATACAAAGTGGGAACAAAGAGGAAGCAGGAACTACAGACCAGTCAGCCTCACCTCGGTAGTGGGGAAGATCATGGAAGCACTACTGAAGGAGAGATTGGTGGAACATCTAGTTGTCAATGGACTACAGGACCCAAGGCAGCATGGTTTCACCAGGGAGGTCATGTCAGACCAACCTCGTTGAATTTTGACTGGGTGACTGGGAGGTGGATCAGGGAGGGCAGTGGACATGGCCTATCTGGACTTCAGCAAGGCCTTTGACACTGTGCCACATAGAAGACTATTACACAAACTGGGGAATATGGGTGTGAGCAGGACAGTAGTGTGGTGGGTAGGTAACTGGCTGGGTGGCAGGACACAGAGGGTGGTGGTAAATGGCTGTCACTCCACAGAGGGAAGAGTGACCAGTGGGGTACCACAGGGATCAGTGCTGGGACCGGTCCTATTCAGCATCTTCATCAGTGACATTGCGCGGGACCTAGAAGGCAGAATTTCACTGTTCGCTGATGACACAAAGCTCTGTAACAGAGTAGACACACCAGAGGGTGTAGACAGAATGAGAAGCGACTGCAGAAACTTGAAGAATGGTCAGGGTTTGGCAGTTGAAATTCAATGCAAAGAAGTGCAAGATAATGCATCTGGGCACAAAAACCCTGGCACAATATATCAGTTGGGGGTGAGGATACAGCATGCACCAAGCAGGAAAGGGATCTTGGGGTTGCCATCTCTGATGACCTCAAGGTAGGAAACAGTGTGACAAGGCAGCAGGTAAAGCAAATAGGATGCTGGGATGTATAGGCAGGGGCATCACCAGCAGGAAAAGGGAGGCATATTTCCGCTATACAAGACACTAGTGAGGCCCCACCTGGAGTACAGTGTACAGTTCTGGAGACCATACCTACGTAAGGACATAGACAGGGTAGAGAAGGTTCAGAGGAGGGCAACAAAGATGGTGCATGGATTGCATCACAAGTCCTATGAAGACAGGTTGAAGGAACTGAACATGTACTCCTTGGAGGAGAGGAGGGAGAGAGGGGATATGATAGAGACATACAAGTATCTTACAGGGAGGAACAGGGTGCAGGAAAACACTATTTTTAAGCGAAAAAGATGTTCCAGGACTAGAGGGCATGGGATGAAGTTGGAGGGAGGACGATTCAGAGGAAACATGAGAAAGAATTTCTTCACAGAATGGGTGGTGGACAAGTGGAACACCCTGCCAGAGGAAGTGGTGGGGGCTGAAACAATCACGGGATTTAAGAATGCATGGGATAGACATAAAGGAATTCTGGAGGTCAGGGGTAAGGGGCAACAGACTTCTAGGAAAACAAACTGAACTTACAAGCTCAAATGGGCAGACTGGGTGGGCCATAGGCCCTTATCTGCCAACACTGTCTATGTATCTATGTATAAACCCCCCCCAGGTATAAGTTCAAATGACAGGATGTAGGTTAAACTACTGATATCTGGGATGCAGTAAGCTTGTCAGTTTGCTTTGAAGCCAGGAACTAAACTATTCATGTATGACGTCCTCAGGGAAATCCTTTGATTTGCACTTAGGTGTCATGAAGAAAGGGGCATATTCATGTGTTTGGGGTGTCTTCCAAGGAAGCTAGTTAATTACATCAAAGAACTTTGATGTCTGTGTGAAGCAGATCACAGGCTGGTTTGGGGAAGTCACATGAAGAGAGGAGATTCACTGATGTCACCTATTTTTTTTAAATATCTTATTAGGACATCCTGTGTTATAAAATATAAATTTTAATACACCGAGGCGGAGTTAGGTGACCTCAGAGAGAAGGCTGGCTCAAGACTGCTTTTAAGTATACTGAGCAGACCTTAGAGTCATAGATAGACATTCATTTTCTGTCTGAGAAAGAGGAACATCAAAGCATTGAAAGATTAAGAAAGTAAGGATACATTAGATAAGACCAGTCTGAGTGTATGGGTTGTAGGAATTTGCACTTTTAAACCTGTTTTGTTTTTAAGATTGTATGTGTTGGGATATCTTGTTCTGTATTTACTGTTTTCCTATTTTTACCTATTTTAAAGTAAAGATATATATTTTAAAAACAGAAACTGCCTGGTGTGCCTTGAAACTTCTTTTTTTATAAGTGAAGCTTAGATGGTTACAGTTGACACTGTGCATGAGCTTATTGTGGTACCAAACCGGGAAACAGGTAAGAGTTCTCTAGGTCTTGCATAGAGTTCTAAGGTTTCATTTTGTAATACCTGGTTAGGTGCCCATAGGCAAAGATATCTGCCCCCCCCCGAAGACAGAATTATCTGAGCCTGACAATTGGGTACGCTAACAAGAGGTTATCAGTTTGAATCCCTCCAGAACTTGGGACAAAGGTGACTCAAACTCACAAAACAGACAAGAGGGTTACCTTGTTCTGTTAACTGTTCACAATTGTATGCTCAGAGGTTGGCACTTCAGGAGTAGAGGGCTGACCTGCTGAGTGGGGTTGTGACAGATTGGTGGCAGTGGTGTGAAAAAGTTTGGTGGTATAAGCTTTATTGTTCAGTGTGTCAGCTTGAGACTGTTCAGTTCACATGAAAAAAAAAGAAAGGCAGTGTTTTATTTCAAAAGGAAACAGAACTGTATCCCTTGGCTTACAGTCAAGCTCCTACCGGTTTTATTTTTTTTCTAAAGTGCCAGTCAGAGTAGCAGTAGTTAGGAACGATGACTTCCGACTACAGCAGGCACACTGTAGACTCTTTAAAGCAGTTGTGCAGGGACAGAGGAGTCCCGTTTGCAGTGAAAGCCAGCAAGCAGAACCTCATAGATGCCATGCTGGTAGCAGATATCTAGAGCAGCGAGTCACAGACCATGACTGAAAAGGACCAAACCTCAAGTGTGGCAGGGCTAGTGGCCAGTGCAGTGTCCAGATCTGATGAGGAGGACAACAGGACCACTGTCAGTGAAGGGCCACAGCAGCAGGGGAAGGTCACCATTATCCTGGATCCAGAGGTGCTCTGGCAGCAAACTGAGTTGCACAGGATGGAGCTGGAGTTCCAGGAGAAGAGGGGAGCCAGAGAAGCAAGAGGCAAACCGTGAGGCAGAGCGAGAGAAGTGAGAGGTGGATCATGCGGCAGAGTGAGAACACTGAGAGGCAGAGCAAGAACAGAGGGACGCTGACCGTGCAGAGCAGGAGCGCCAGAGGCAACATGAACTGGAGAAGATACGACTCCAACCAGAGGCACCAGAGCAGGTAAGTGGCTTGGGTTTAATGGGGACTGCAGGACTGGGTTACAAACTGAACTCCAAATTAATAGCCGAATTTAAAGAGGGGGAGGATATGGATGCCTTTTTAAATTCTTTTGAAAAAATTTGTATTCAGGCTAAAATTCCTAGAGAGTCCTGGAGCTTCCAACTATCCCTACTACTTACTGGAAAAGCTCGGGATGCATTGGGTCAAATGGATAATGAGGACAGTGATGATTACAGTAAACTTAAAGCTGCACTGTTAAAAAAGTTTGAATTAACTGCTGAATCATACAGAGCTAAATTCCGTAAGCTCAGGAGAAGCCCTGACATGAGCTACAAGGAGCTAGCCATGAAACAATGTCAGTTTTTAAAATGTTGGTGGGAAGGAATTGAGGCAAACTCTGTTGATAAAATTGAAAATGTGATTCTGTTAGAACAGTTTTTCTGGGCATGCCCAGCACAGTTAAAAACCTGGCTAGAGTACCGAGATCCCAAAACAGTGCAAGAGGCTGCTGTACTCTCGGACCACTATGCCAAGAACAGACCTGTTCTGAGAGTGAATGAGGCAGGTGGGGCAGCACAGAAAAGGAAAAGCACACCTTCAGGGCAGCTTAAACCTTCACTGCCTCCACCGAAACCAATTAACTCCAGATTTCAGAGAAAAGATTTCTCTGAGAGAAGAAATGAATGCTGGTTGTACAAGGAAACTGGGCATATTACCAGACAGTGTCCCAAAAAGGTGAGCAATAATACCCAACCAGGTGCTAGAAAAGAAGTGGGTTGTTTGTGTGTCTCTAGAAGCATGCCAGTGAACATGAGGGAACACATGCACCCAGTCATGATGAATGGTATGCAGATGAAGGGGTTAAGGGACACAGAAGCATCCCTGACCTTGGTAATGGGGGATCTGGTACAGCCAGGTCAGCTTATACCCAATAAACATGTCACTGTACGGGACTTTGTGGGCAGGGAGAAAACATTGCCCCTCGCTAGTGTTCTCCTAGACTGGGGTGAAACAGGGGGAACTATGCAACAGGTGGCTGTAGCCAAAACATTGGTAGTGGATGTGATCCTGGGTAACAATCTCCAGCAGGGGATGGTATATGCAGTTACCCATAGCCAAGCGGCAAGGGAAAATTGTAGTTCCCTGAACCCCACATAAATCATTGTGGAAACCGCTGAAAGGCTGGTTCCCCAGCCTGTGTCTCCAGTTGGGGAGACTGATAAAAGGGGGTAGAAATTTCCCCAGTAGCAAGTAACCACACAGCTACAGAGGGTTACTCCAAAGAGGGAGGGAGGGATGACCCCTTGTCAGAGGGTTGGGATTGACAGTGATTCTGAGTGCCTTGACACCTGTCCCATACCTTGGGAATGTGTGAGGGGTTCGCAGCTGCTCAGAAAAGAAACCCTAGTTTAGAGAAGCTGAGGGCTTGAGCAGACTTGGATGGCACACAGGGGGGTGATGGCAGACATAAGGTTTATTGGAAAAATGGACTTATGCATACTCAGGCAGTACAGACAGAGGGAGGGATGATAGGCAGGCAGCTTGTTGTCCCCCAGGGGTATTGTGAGCAGTTGCTCAAGATTGTCCATGATATTCCCTTGTCTGGTCATCTGGGAATTGCACGCACTATGCAGTGGTTGGCCCAGAATTTCTATTAGCCTAACTTCACCTAGCAGATGAAGGAGTATTGCAGGTCTTGTCACCGGTGCCAAGAAACAGGAAAGGCGGGCAAGAAAACCCAAGCAGCCCTGATCCCATTACTCATAGTGGAGGAGCCATTCCAGAGGGTGGGAATGGATATTGTGGGGCCCTTTAAATACCTCCAGCTCCTCAGGGAAGAGATTCATCCTGACTGTGGTGAATTATGCCACCCGGTACTCAGAGGCAGTCGCCGTATCCTCTCAGAGGACAAAGTGGCAGATGCCTTGCTTGGGATTTTCTCCCGTGTTGGGTTTCTGCAGGAGGTAATCACCGATCATGGGGGTTCCTTCATGTCGGACCTGATGAAATGTTTATGGGAGAAGTGTGGGGTGATGCAGAGATGCACAACACCGTATCACCCACAAGCCAATGGAGTTGTGGAATGATTCAATGGTACCCTAAAGTCAATGCTCCTGGCATTTGCTGAACAGCATGGGAGGGACTGGGAGAAATACCTTCCCCATCTGTTGTTTGCATACAGGAAGGTGCCCCAAGAGTCAACAGTATTTTCCCCCTTCAAACTCTTATATGGACGCTGGGTACGTGGGCCCCTAGACTTGATCCAGGAGGACTGGGAAGGCAAGCACGCCACCTAGGGAACTCCCATTGTGGATTATGTCCTTAGGTTTAGGGAGAGGCTGAAGGAGCTTATGGGGACAGCTCAGAGCAACCTGACAGCTGCCCAACAGAAACAAAAAGTGTGGTACGACCGCAGAGCCAGAGCTCACTCATACATGGTGGGTCAGGAAGTCATGGTCCTTATTCCGGTCCAGAAAGACAAGCTGCAGGCTGAGTGGGTAGGACCGTACAAAGTGGGTAGGAAGATAAATGACATGAACCACATTGTGGAGTTACCTGACCAAAGACAGACAGAAAGGATGTACCATGTCAACATGATGAAGCATTATGCAAATAGGGCTGACACGGTGTTTGCAGTGTGTAGTTATGGGGAGAGGACAGATGAAGGAGACCCCCTTCTGGACTTTCTGGAAGAGAGTAAGTGGGAGTCCTCTGTGGAGGCAGTAAAATTGTCTCCCCAGCTGACCCCGGACCAGATCCAGGAAGTAAGGGAAGTTTTAGCAGACTTTGTCCCCTTGTTTAGCACCAAGCCTGGACTAACCCCCTTAGCGACACATGATGTGGAGACAGGGACACAGATGCCCATATGGCGGACAGCATATCAGGTGTCAGAGGCTGTCCAAAAGGACATTAGGAGGGAAGTGGAGGAGATGCTGGATTTAGGGGTAATCCAGAGATCCCACATTCCCTGGGCCTCACCCTTAGTCCTTGTACCCAAGCCAGATGGCTCAACTTGTTTCTGTGTGGACTATCATGGACTGAATGCAGTCACGAAGTCAGACGCCCACCCGATGCCCTGGATGGATGAACTCCTGGACAAGTTGGGAGGGGCGACCTACCTTATGACCATTGACCTGACAAAAGGGTGTTGGCAGGTAGAGTTAATGGACAGAGCTAGGGAGAATTAGGGCTTCATCACTCTGACAAGCTTATGTGAGTTTAAAGTAATGCCTTTCAGAATGAAGAACGCCCCTGCCACTTTCCAAAGGTTGGTGAACAAGGTGTTAAATGGTGCTGAGGAGTATGCCATGGCGTACCTGGATGACATTGCCATCTTTAGTACCAGCTGGGAGGAACACCTATCCCACCTTAGGGAAGTGCTGGGCAGGATAGAGGGGGCCGGGCTCACTGTTAAAGCCAAGAAGTGCCAGGTGGCCGTGGGAGAGGTGGCATACCTGGGGCATGTGGTAGGCCAGGGACAGCTCCGTCCTAACCAAATAAAAATAGAGGTAATCCAGGCATGGCCTAGACCAGAAACTCAGAAGCAGGTCAGGAGTTTTCTCGGGACAGCAGGGTACTATAGAAAATTTGTTCCCAATTACAGTGCCCTGTCTGCTTCCCTATCTGACATGACAAAGAAAAGGATGCCCAAGAAAATTACCTGGGGCCCAGCCTGTGAGGATGCCTTATCAAAAATAAAGGAGGCACTGTGCAGTGCTCCTGTTTTGACAAGTCCTGACTGTAGCAAACCTTTTATAGTTCAGACTGACACCTCAAATGTGGGTATTGGGGCAGTACTGAGTCAAACATCCAGCCAAGGGAGGGATCACCTAATAGCCTACCTGAGTAAAAAGTTACTTCTCAGGGAGCAGCATACTCCACGGTGGAAAAGGAGTGTCTTGCCATAGTGTGGGCCCTAAAGAAAATTGGAGCCATTCTTGTATGGGCAGCATTTTGTGGTGCAGACTGCCCACAACCCCCTGCTTTGGCTGACGCAGATGGGGGAAAACAATGGTAGATTGATAAGATGGAGTCTTGCTTTGCAAGGGCATGACATGACCATTCTATATAGGGCTGGAGCAACCAATCAGAACTCAGATGAGCTGTCTCATGTCTACGAGGAGTGAACTGATTTGGGAAGCTCTTCCCATGCAGGGGATAGACCCCCCAAATTCAGTCTAGGTGGGGAGGATTGTGGCATGTGGACAGCTGGTTCTGATTACACTATGATATTTTTTCTGCAATATAAAATATGTAGGGGAGTATCTGTCAGGAGAAACTACTGTCTTGCTGAAATGACACATCACCCCCCCCCCAGGTATAAGTTCAAAGGACAGGACATAGGTTAAACTACAGATATCTGGGATGCAATTAGCTTGTCAGTTTGCTTTGAAGCCAGGAACTAAAATACCCGTTTATGACGTCCTCAGGGAAATCCTTTGATTTGCACTTAGGTGTCATGAAGAAAGGGGGCATATGCATGTGTTTGGAGTGTCTTCCAAGGAAGCTAGTTAATTACATCAAAGAGACTGTGATGTCTGTGTGAAGCAGGTCCCAGACTAAATTGGGAAGTCCAATATGCATTTGTTTGGGGTATCATCAGAGGAAGCCAGTTAATTACATCAAAGAGACTTTGATGTCTGTGTGAAGCAGATCACAGACTGGTTTGGGGAAGTCACATGAAGAGAGGAGATTCACTGATGTCACCTATTTTTTTAAAATATCTTATTAGGACATCCTGTGTTATAAAATATAAATTTTAATACACCAAGGCGGAGTTAGGTGACCTCAGAGAGAAGGCTGGCTCAAGACTGCTTTTAAGTATACTGAGCAGACCTTAGAGTCACAGATAGACATTCATTTTCTGACTGAGAAAGAGGAACATCAAAGCATTGAAAGATTAAGAAAGTAAGGATACATTAAATAAGACCAGTCTGAGTGTATGGGTTGTAGGAATTTGTACTTTTAAACCTGTTTTGTTTTTAAGATTGTATGTGTTGGGATATCTTGTTCTGTATTTACTGTTTTCCTATTTTTACCTATTTTAAAGTAAAGATATATACTTTAAAAACAGAAACTGCCTGGTGTGCCTTGAAACTTCTTTTTTTAAAAGTGAAGCTTAGATGGTTACAGTTGACACTGTGCATGAGCTTATTGTGGTACCAAACCGGGAAACAGGTAAGAGTTCTCTAGGTCTTGCATAGAGTTCTAAGGGTTCATTTTGTAATACCTGGTTAGGTGCCCGTAGGCAAAAATATCTGGCCCCTCGAAGACAGAATTATCTGAGCCTGACAATTGGGTACACTAACAAGAGGTTATCAATTTGAATCCTTCCAGAACTTGGGACAAAGGTGACTCGAACCCACAAAACAGACAAGAGGGTTACCTTGTTCTGTTAACTGTTCACAATTCTACGCTCAGAGGTTGGCATTTCAGGAGTAGCGGGCTGACCAGCTGAGCGGGGTTGTGACAACCTCATGGTGGCAGACACTGTAACCCATACTGTCCCCACTCCCAGTCCATTTAGCCATCTGATCCTTATCCAGTACCTTTACTGACATTGCAGGAGCTGCCAGATCATTAACAGATCATCTAATCATTCAGAGAGCCTTGCGTTCAAAAACATAGTCTTACTTTACACAATAATGGTGAATGATCTATTTTTAAACAACAGTGAAACCATCTGATTCAAACCTAAGGCATTACTGGAGTGTTACCAGTCTGATTCATAGTAAAGCATCACTATCAATTTGCCAAACCATTACCAGTCATCTGGACATGGTATAATGGTAATGATATACAGTGGTATCTGGCGGGATTAGATGCATGTCACAGTTTCCTGCATAACAACTGCCACTGAACTGCACTGTTTCCTGCAGAATTCTGCAAAATCAAGTGTCTGATCCTAGTAGGCAATGACTGTGTATTAAAATAGCTGTGTAGGGAAAACCCTACTACACCTGTCTTGCAATGAACATTTATATGAAATTCTGTTCATAACCTCACAATATAGGACATATCATTGTCATGAGGGATGGTCCTAAGAGGCAGACACATAAATACTGCATTCACAGTACAATCAACAGCAGTACAATTACCAGCAAGAAGGTAGTTAGAGGTCAAGAAAGTATAAACATACTACAGGTGTGGCCCAGTGGTGTGGTGGGCTGAGACACTGGACACCACACCACTGCCAAGTCGGGGACCCAGGTCTGGAAATGGACTTGAATCACTAGGGATTGGTTGAGGTGGGGGAGAATTGAGCGCCTGAACACTACTCTCCCTTTCTGGGGAAGGGGAAATGTCATGCTGGTCAAACACTGCAACCACATGAAGGCGTGAAGGGCAGTAGGAGTGGCTCACAAGGGGACAGCTGGCAGCAGACACATAGTATGAGTGTACATCCATGGACAGGTATGGTTGCATCTCTGCATACCTCCTGGTTGGGGGAGAGCAAGGGAAAAAGGGAACCAGTAGTTGATGGCCAGCTCGCCCACCAGCCTGTGCCACCACCTAGGATTTTCTGATATGGATGTGGTCACTGGGCGGGGAGCCCTCCCCCTCCTGGCCACTCCACCTTCCCTTTACTGGCCACTCCATAGAGTGATAATCCACAGAGAAGTGTGAGGTAGGTCCTGGGGTGGCATCTGCAAGTCATGGGCAGGCTGGGGCTGGGAAAGATGGAGGGAAGAAATTATAAACACAGACCGTTTATCTGTGTGAGCATTAATTATTTTTTTTGTAATTGCTCAGGGTGGGTGCATGTCTTCTTTGTTGAGGCATATTATTCTAGATATTAGGAGAAAATTAGAAAGCCTATCTCTCATATTCTTTCCAGTCAGAATCTTTTTTAAAAGTGAAATTGATGATGGTAGGTTGTAGGTGCATTCCTTGCCAGAGAAGCAGAGCTCAATGTAATCTGATATGGAACATTTTAGGAAACTCAATACCAATCATATCTTCTATGCTAAAATGGTCTTGTGCAACTGAGTCAGTTATAGAGGGTAACATATTATATTCTGCAGTCATAGGAATGCACAAACCTGCAACATATGTTATAGGTTGTGTCCAGTTTATCCAGTATTATTTATTTTATTTATTTAGTTTTTGTTGACAGAGTAGGTGCACTAGACAGCAAAAGTGCCTATTTTCAGGCATGACCCAGGAGGTTACAATTCATATGGTTGGGAAAACAACCTACTGGGTCTATATCTTCCAAACTGTACCACGCACATCAAAACCACACAACATGAACAACGTGGTCAGGAAGAGCGAGAGGGTGAAAAACTGCAAAAGGGTGTATGCACGGTAGTGCATCCTCTCACTGTTCAAAGGCAAAGGATAAGGCTGCTGCTGGGAGGAGGGGCCAGTGAGCAGCTACTGTGGCTTGATAGGATGAGCCACAGGCAACAAGGGAGGCAGTACATCTGTAGACCAGGTTTCGATTCCCGGTCCCAGATGCATGAATTTTTATTTTTCGGACTTTGTGCACTATTAAGTGTTAACCCCCCCCCACCGGAGTTGAATATTTAAGTTGGGGGTGGTTGGTGGCCACAGCCCTCCTCCCCACATAGCCCCCTGCAAGACATGCAGTAATTAAGTTGGCAATATACCGTGCTGTATTGGCAGCGTGGTATATTGCTGCGCTGTAATGTCTTGCAACGTTATGACCCCATGCCAGAAAACAACAGTGAGATACAAGGGATAAACAGGATTACAACAAGTGATATAAAACTAAGAAACATAGAAGTCAGGTAATAACAGACAAAGGCCAGGAGTAAGGTACCAGGCAACAGTAAGACGGTATAGAGGCAGAGGCAACAGTTTATAAGCCCCAGAGACAAACCAAATTGCATAAAGTAGTGCACAAAATAGGGGAATAAGTGCTTGGGCAATAAATATAATTTTTCAAATGAACTAGGATGACAGGATAGGGACCAGAGCCAAGGAAAACTGCTAGGAGGGACAGGCAGGTGAATGTGTGCACTCACCACAGAAGCAGGGCGCAGAGCTAGCAAGAAACTTATGAAGTTCCTGCTTAAAGCTGCAAAGTGTTTGGGTGCTCCTTAGTGTCAGCGGAAGGGTATTCCACCCTTTTGGAGCACTGACAGCAAAGGCATTCTCACCCATAAGTGTGCTACACTTGGGTTGGGCAAGGAGGGACTTATTAGCAGATCTCAGGGTGTAGACAGAGTAAGCAAGTGTCAGAAGAGAGGTGAGTTTATCCAGTGTCCAGGAGATGAGGATTTTTTTGATGGAACAGGTAGTAGCATATTGCCGATAAGCTCTAGGGGCAAGCCAGCCCAGCCCAGAGTAGAGGGAGTAGTGGTGAGAGAGCTTGTGTACCAACAGAGTGAAGCAGCAGATATTGTTGTAGCAGACATCCCACGTGTGGAGTAGTCCTTTTTTGGATTCTGGAAAAGCAATCAAACCATTGGCCAGTTTAAGTCAGAGGACCCCCGTGTGATGGCCAGCCTCGCAGCCGATGTGAGGCTGTGCCTGACTTTGTATGCCAGACCTAGTTGAATGATGACTGCTTTGATGGAAGTGGTTAGATGCAGTTCAAAGTCCAGGGCCGGATCCAAGGTGACACCAAGGTACTTAAAAGAGGACACAGTGTTGAGGGGGGTGTTGCTGGTTGTGCTGATTCATAAAGGCTGGTCACAGGCCCGGAGTTTGGGTACTGAGCCAAAGAGCATGGCAACAGTTTTTTTATGTTTAGGATCAGCTTGTTTTGCTTCAACCAGAGTTGGAAGATGTTAAAGTTAGGGTTGAGATTACTGTTGACGACCAATATGCCTGAGGAGCTTGTGTAGAGTACCAAATCATCCGCATATACAGTAACAGGGCAGAACAAGGACCAGATAGTGGGTAAGGTCATTTATGAATATTAGGAAAAGTAGAGGGCCCAAAATCGATCCTTGTGGGACACCAATCCAGGTAGGAGATAGGGAGGACTTTGCATTTCCAATTTGCACAAATTGTTGCCACTCAGCAAGGTAACTGTGGAATCAGGTGGTTGCAGAGGAAGAAAAACCCAGGGCAGATAGCTTGGATAAGAGCAGTGGGTGGTCCACCAAATCAAAAGCCTTTGTGAGATCCACGAAGACCACCCTGGTGTGAAAGCCTTTATCCATTGCAAGCCTGACATCATTGGTGAACTAGACAAGAGCAGTGGATGTGCTGTGCCCTCTTCAAAAGCCGTGTTGATCTGGGGTGAGGAGATTATGTAATTGGAGAGGTGATCAGATACCTGGGCAGCAACAATTTTCTCCAGCTTTTAGAGAAGGATAAAAGGATGGCAATAGGGCGGCAGTTATCTATGTTAGTGTTGTCCCCCTTTTTGTGGATGGGGATGATTCATGCAGTCTTCCAGGAGGATGGGACGTGTCCAGTAGGCAGGGATATATTGAAGAAGAATGTAGCAGGGGATACAATGTAGGGGTCAATGATTTTTTAGGAATTTAGGTAGCAGCCCATCTGCCCCAGTGAACCCATAGGGAGGAATAGATTTGAGTAAGCATAGCACTTTGGTTAAGGCAACAGGGTGGAGGTGGAAAGGAGGTATTGCAGGGTCACTCTTGTTGAGAGGTGGTCCAGACGAGAGTGCAAGGGGCGATGTGTAGTTAGAGAGGTCTGTGAAGTGGGAGTTGAGAGCCTCAGCAATGGTGAGAGGATTATTGCAGCTAGCTCCATCCAAGACCATTTCTGTTAGGGAATCACTTTTTTTCTCTCCCCAGAATCAAGTTTACATGACTCTAAAACCTACAAGAGTCACTAACAGAGGTGTGTAGGAGCTGCTGGTAACAGGTGCTCTTGGCAGCTTTTATAGATACTTTACAGTGATTTCGAAGTATTTTGTACTCAGTCAAGTCATCGAGGGACTGAGACATCTTTGCTTTATTCCATGCTTTGCCCTGCTGTTTGATAGAGGCCATTATATCTGAGTTTAGCCAGTGGGTATCAACTCATTGAATTCTGCATCTTTTTAGTGGGATGTACTTGTCTTGCAAGGCCAGAAGTTTGGACAGGAAATATTGAGTGGCATGTTCCATGTTGGAGGTCTGGTATAGAGGCACCCAGTTGGCAAATAGAAGGTCAGAGATAAGGGCCCTCTTATCAAGCTTAGAGAAATCATGGAACTGGATTTCTCTGGGAGGGGGTTTGGGGGCCCTCGCTTTACAGACACAGAAGACTGGAGAATGGTCACTTATAGAGTTGGGAAAGACACTCAAGCAGCGAACCTGCCTGGTTTATTAGAGTTTAATCTATTTAGTATCATTGTAAGGGCAGAGAGTACAGTATATGACACCTCTAAGGACCAGCATTGGAATGAGAATATACCAAATTATTGTATACTATATGATTCTTGACATATGTATGCATGCAGTTAGGATCTTTTTGCCTTAGCAAGGGCTAGAGTTACAAAGCATTGTCACATACAATTTGTAACGTGGCAATTAATATTATACTGAAATAGGCACTTGTAAGTGGAGGAAAAGCAACAGGTGACTAAGGAGCAGCTAGGCATTAATTTCCTAGTAATGCCCGCTTGCTCCTGTAGTACCTTTGTGAACCAATTTCAAAGCGGGTGCTCACAAAGAGAGTTTTTTCCTTCACTTACTTCCTATCCATTGACCCACTCGACTGACCTCGGAAAATGGGGTGGTCAGTGTCCCCACCATACGAGGTCGCCGCAATGCGCTGCTTGCAACAGGAAACATTTTTGGCTTGCACCTTGGTTTCTACCCACCCATCTACCTGAAGGACCTCAGGGAATTGAGCAGTCAGTGTCCCTGTCACCAGTGTCGAGTTGCATGTGAAATGTTTCCATGTAATGTTTGTTAAGAAATGTTTCCCCTCTTTCCACCACTAATTATCATCAGCATATCCTAAAAGAAGTGTTTCCCCTATATGGTTTCCTTGCTCTCAGTGTTACTGTTCAGTAGCATACCTGAGTCACCAGAAATGTGAAATAATTTCCTTCTTTCCACTGTTAGTCAATATCCAAGTATATGGAAATCTGTTTGTTAACATTATTCTTATTGTGTAGGCTGCCGAGTGGTACTAGAAAACACACTCGCTGCATGGAACAGTGAAAGTAATGTTTATGCAAATAACAATCCCAACATGCATTTCCTGCATAGTTGAAACAACATGTGACTAGTGAGAAAGACAGTGTTCTGTCAATGTTTATCAAATTTGTAACCTTTTTCATAGTATACATCCTTCTCCCAGTATTACATATTGCAGGCAGTTATAAATCTTAAAAACATGTTCACATCACAGAACAGTGAAATTACTGTGCATACAAATACCAATCCCAGCATGCATTTCCTGGGTAGCTTCACCATGTTATGAGTCACACATACAGCATTCTATTAATGTTTGTGAAAGTTTCACAGCAGTTCCAATAATATTAAGAGAGTTCTGTTAAAATATACTGCAATGTTTCATCTTTAAACCACTGTTATATACATATGGCACCCACAATATTACTAAATATGAACAGTGACGTCAACAGAATGTTTCAACTTCAAATAATAAAAAGCATTTTAATAGTGAACCAGTTATTGCTTTAGTGATTATATATTGCAAAATTTTTGTACTGGCGCTTGCCATGTTACAAGCTCATTAAGTCACTCTAAAGGAGGGTTCTACTGGGCAATTAATGCCTGGTTGGGTGGTTGCCCCCCCCCCAACCAGCCATTAATTCCCCAGTAGAAACCTCCTTTGTTGTGCCTTAATGCTTACTTGTTTGATCTCACACATTTTAAAACACTTTGTTGACAGCCTACATCCTGCCTCGAATGTCAGTGGAGATCCCCAGAATTTAAACAGCAGTTACAGTATCAATTCTGAAATCTGAAATCTGAGAGTAATTACTAATGGTTAATTTACCATTTAATGATATTGACACAAACTTTGAGGCTGCAGGACACATTTGACAGTGAACTGATACTAGCTCCCTAAGCGTAATTCATTTAATTTCTTTTGGGAAACAGAATAGATTACAGAAAAAAACAAATGGAAAGGGGAGTCACGTGATGCGCCAAGAGGAGTAGTAGCAGATTTTTGGGTCTCCCTTCCCCGCAAGAAAACCTGCAATTAAACAAAAAAAATGTAAGTTTTAATCAGCCAGCGCCCTTGCCGAACGGACCGAGACTGCAGCCATCAGTTTATTTCGGTTCTCAGCTTCCGACGAACGATGGAGGGCTCAGATCAAGAATTAGAAGCCAAACGGCCTCGCCGGAGCTCAACACCGACAACTACCCAGGAAGACCTATCGCCGGCTAAAATCTACAGCGATCTCTCGACTATCAAAGAGGCGCTGTTTAAATTGGTAGATGAGGTGGCAGAATTTAAACCGGCGCTGACACAATTAGCCCGTAGAGTGACGGACGCTGAAGCTAGGATTTCTTCCTTGGAAAGAAAACAGGAGAAGACAGGCCCCGCTATAGTCGATTGCAAAAGGGCTATAGCCAAATTTGAAGACCACTTAGATGATCTCGAGGGGAGAAGTAGGCGCAACAATTTGGTTTTACTGGAGCTCCCTGAAGGTGAGGAAGGCCCCAATACTGTCCTCTTCCTACAGAAGTTCCTAAAGAAATCAGTGGGTCCTTCGCCTAATGGGCTGAGTATGTGATGAGAGGGGCCATCGAGCCCTCAGAGCCAAACCTCCCCGTCGGAACCTCAAGGCCCGTGATCTTCAAATTGTTAAACTATCTGGACCGGAGTTTATTTAAAAAGCACGGAAACTTTCTGTTATTCAGTGGGAAGGCAAAAGCTCCGGCTTGTCCTGATTTGACTTGGAAGGTGCAGCAGGCCAGAAGCTTGCCCATTACCTCCAAACTGTGGGCCACTGGCATTCGTCATCGCATGCTTTACCAAGCCAAATTAGAGATTACCCTGAAAGAAGGGATTAAGCGTTTTGATTCTGTGGAAGAGACACTAAAAGTACTTTCGACTTCTCTGTCAGATCTGTTCAAGAAAGGATGAGGACTCCTGATCTCATTGTCTACTCGAGTTTTAAGAGTTTCAATGGACAAATTTGTGTAGTTCACTATACTAAAGCACTACTGTTTCAGTGTTTGGGGTTCAAAATGTGCATCTTCTCCCACAAGAACTAATCCTTTTCTTCTTGTTTTGGTACTTTTTGAATTAATAATTGGTAGCTTGGGGGATGCAAAGAAATGATTTTCAGTTCACTACATTTCTTCCACAGTCTTTAAAGTTCTCATCGCTATGTAATGTACTAATAAGAGCCACAAGAGGGAGCTCTTAGTCCGTTTAATTTCACTATCTCTTTTGTTTGCTGCTCCCAGAGTATTTAACTGTGTTTAACTTTACGAGCTCAAGCGCTCTTAGACAGGCAAGAGGTTCCAATAGTGTAGGATTATTAGGACAGTAAGACCTTCATGGCATTTATGTTTTAGTGCATGCTTTAGGTTAGGTGTAGGAAAGTAACTAGTTTGTTTAGAGACTTAACGGGCTGTGAGAACTGTGCAGTAGTTACAGGGTATATTTGCCCTTTTATTTAGCCTTTGATTGACAATCCTGGATTGCTAACCAGAAAATCTCTTTTCTGGGACTAACCGTAATTTGGTATTACTTTCACGTTGTTTGGCCTCGATGCTACTAGGGACAAGAGAGGTTATATTTTATGTCGACTATACTTACAGTTGTCTCACGATTTGCCTCCCAGTTCCCTTTACTTAGTGGTTTTTGGCACTTTGTGGGGCAATGTTTAATTACTGAGTTAGTTCTATATTTGATATTTGATATTTAAGTACTACACTAAGTGTTAGAGTTCTTTTCCTCTAGCCAAAGATTCTTAGTAATGGTTTTAGTTTCAAATATGCTTAGGGGATTCCCCCCAGTGGGGGATGAAAAGGTTTGCAGGTTAATATCTACGGATTAGTGGCATATTGCTTTCGGGGGGGGGGGTGCCCCACCTCTATGGCGTACCATGGACCATAGCACTAGGAGTTGGCTTTGGGCCAGGGGCCATCTAAAGATGGTTCTAAGGGGGGGTATTTTTTTGGGGGAGGGGGGATTAGGATGTTGGTTTAATAATTTTTGTTGTCTATTGTTGGGAGGGAGGGCAGCTATCCATACCTTTTTGATGAATAAGTTGAGGTTTCCGTCTGGCTAGTAAATTGAATATTATTTCTTGGAACATCAAAGGGGGAACAGACAGTCGGAAAAAATATATTATATTACACCATTTGGCTCAATTCGACCCATCCATAGTATTTCTCCAAGAAACCCATGTACTCCTTGACCGGCTCCACTACTTTAGGAAAAAATGGGTGAGCCAGGTTTTTGGCGCCGGGTTTTCCTCAAGTAGTCGAGGGGTAGCCATTTTGGTGGTGAGAGGGGTTCCCTTTATTTCATCTGAGATAATCCCCGACCGGAAAGGCAGATACATTATAGTTTTGGGTAAATTAGGAGGAGCTAGTTTAGTTTTGGGATCAATATATGGCCCTAACGTAGATTCTCCCTCCTTTTTTATGCAATTGGCTATAACTCTAGCCCCCTTTAAAGATATTCCTGTCATTCTAGGGGGGGATTGGAATTTAGTCCAGTCTAATAGCTTGGATCGCTCTTGGCATAGAGCATTACACCCCTCCCCGGCTCAGCGAGCCTTGTCAGAGTTTACATCATCATCTGGCTTAATAGATCCCTCGAGGTTGTATAATCCCACCAGTAGAGATTTTACCTTTTTTTCCCCGGTCCATAAATCTTACTCAAGAATCGATTATTTTTTGGTTAGCCAGCATTGCCTGTCTTTTGTTGAGGAGGTTTCAATTTTGACTCGAGTAATCTCAGACCATTCCCCCATTAAACTCCGATGCTCCTCCTTGTCCACCCCACCTAGATCCTATTCATGGTCTCTAAATAATATTTTATTAAAGGACTCCCAGATACTAGCTCGATTTCAAGAGTTTATGACTAATTCAATTACGGACAACTGGGGGTCTATCAATGCAGTAGACCAAGTTTGGGCTGCCTTAAAAGTCACTTGGAGGGGAGAACTGTTACGAATTGCAACAGTGCACAAAGCGAAAAACAAACAGTTATTAACTAACTGTTTAAAGAAAATTTCTACTTTAGAAGCGATTAGAGAGACTTCTAGGTCGAAGGAACAGGTACAAGAGCTGACCAGTTTAAGGGTATGGTATGTGAATATTCTAAATGAAAGGGTGGAGAATTCAGCTTCTAAATTAAAAGCTGCATATATAGGACAGGGTAGCAAAGCTGGAAACCTTTTGGCGTGGCAGTTAAAGCAAAGGCGGCCAAATGGGTGGCGGCCTTGAAACATCCGGACACAGGCAAGTTGGTTACAGATTCTGAGAATATTTTGGATATTTTTTCCAACTTTTACAAAAACTTATATTCGAGTCAACCGCTTTCTTTACAGAGTGAATCTAAAATGTGAGAATTTTTAACTAAAATCCCTTTCCCTCAGATGCCCGAGGAATTCAAGCAGATGTTGATAGCCCCTATCTCAAACGAAGAAAAAGCAAATGCCATTGACTCATTAAAAGTGGATAAAGCACCGGCCCAGATGGATTCACACCCCTTTTCTTTAAGACGTTTAAGGAGGATTTGATACCACTTTTGTATCAACTTACGCTTTTGGCATAACCAAGGGTAAGAGATAAATCCCTTTTTGAAGCTAGGATAATTTTGCTACCTAAACCTGATAAACCTCCAGACTTGGTGGGCAACTACAGACCAATTTCCTTATTAAATATAGATGTAAAGATTTATGCCAAAATCCTAGCTAATAGGCTAAAGTCCTCATGGATCGGGTTGCTGAGTCCTGAACAGGCTGGATTTGTGGCAGGCCGTTCTTCGGCAGACCACTTCAGGAAATTGTTTTATTTAATTTCTGCGTCTGCGAACCCGGATATGGAGGCTTCCTTAGTATCGTTAGACACAGAAAAGGCATTTGATAGGGTAGAATGGGGTTTTATGTTTGCAATATTGGCTAAATTTGGCATTCCGGAAAAATTTATTCACTATATTCGGATTTTGTATATGTGCCCAACCGCTAGAATCCAATGCAACAACTTAATTTCGGCGGCTTTTCCCCTTCTACGGGGTACACGCCAGGGCTGCCCCCTGTCACCATATTTATTCAATTTGTACATAGAACCCTTAATAAGAGCTAGCAAAATGAACCACTTAATCCAAGGGATCCGTATAGGTGACATGGAGTTTAAAGTATCAGCATTCGCTGACAATTTGTTGCAGCACGTTAAGAACACTACTACATCGCTTCCTCACTTACTTAATTTAATCTCGTGTTTTAGTGAATTCTCCGGGTACAAACTAAATAAGAACAAAACAATGGTTTATTCACTATCCCCTTACCTTCAGAAAAGCTGGTGTTTTTCTTTAGGTTTGCAATGGCAGACAAAATCTTTAGCTTATTTAGGCATTCAGGTCTCGAGAGATCTTGAGAGAATGGCTAACCTAAACTTAAAGCCTTTATTTAAGTCTATCAGGGAAGACTTGGAGAGGTGGTTGAAGCTTCCTTTGACTTTTTCAGGTAGGGTTAACACAATCAAAATGATGGTTTTACCCAAGATTTTCTATTCTCTCTTTAATTTAAACGTCTACCTCCCCAAGTCTTTCTTTAGCCCGCTTTATAAATATTGCTCAGATTTTTTGTGGAAGGGTAAACCCCCCCCACAGGGCTTATTCTAAATTAATTTTCCAACGGAAACTAGGGGGCCTCCAGATCCCGGACTTCTATACCTACTATCTAGCCATTCATGCAGCGAGGTCAGCTCTATGACTCCGAGAAGTAGACGCCTTCTCTCATGGATTTGCCATCGATCATGCGATTTCCCAAGGGGCTAATCTTGATTTGGAATCCCTCTTATACATACCATGGTCTAAGGTCCCTACTCAAATTAGAAATACCCCATTGGGTTGGGATATTAAGGCATTACACCAACTTTATTTAAGATTACATATTTCTTATTTAAATGACTCATCTCAACCCCTTTTGAGAAATCCTAACCTCCTAGTGGGTAACAAGCCTATTAAAAGGTTTGTGTTTGACTCCCCTCTCAAACTTCGTATTTCGGACTTCATTTCGGATAATACAATTTCTTCTTTCCCCACCTTGATTGAAAAGTTTGAGGTGGAACCTCAAAACTTTTTACGACTTTTTCAGATACGAAGAAGCATCCATTTTTTTTTGAAAAGGTAAAGTCTCTGAGGAAGCGGGAAAACTATTGAGGAAACTGTGTGAGTTCGCAATATCTGGAAAAGCAGTTTCTAAAATATACAAGTATATTTTATCAAGACTAGAACTTGAGAAATCCCCTGTTCCCCCCTACTGGGAAACTAACTTGTCTATGGGGTGGCCAGAGGAGATTTGGGAGAGTGTCTGGGTAAACATTTATTCATGTATCAAGCAGGACAGATTGAGAGATATTCAGTTTAACCTATTGCATAATCTTTATTTTTCACCTGCCAAACTGTCCCGGCTGAATAAATTGTCTTCTCTGGCTTGTAGAGAGTGTGGAGACCCTATAGCCACCACCTTCCATAAAATTTGGTCCTGCCCTAAAATAGCTAAGTTTTGGCAATCAGTCAAATGTTGGTTGGACCCGTACTGTGATTTATCAGCTTTTTTTAATGTGGATGTTTGTATTTTTGGGATGTACGCCCAAATTACTTCTAGAATTCAAAAATGCCAAATGGCTTCGGTAGCTTCGGTTACCAAACTATTGATTCTTCGTCATTGGCGAGATGATTGGATTCCATCGTTTAAAGAATGGTGGGATGAATTTTTGAATGCATTAAATGCAGAGAGGTCAGTGTTAAATTTTCTCAAGGCTTTGGGTAAATTTCAAAAGTGTTGGGGTAGTTTTTTCCAATCCCTGAAAGATAGATATGGTTATTAGACAGTGAGATTCTTCTCTCTGCTTTTTTCCCTCTTATTCTCTGTATTATCACCCATATCTCTTATATACCTTTTTCACCCCCTTATCTTTCTAATCCTTTACCTTCTTATCTGTAAACTTGGAGTATTGTACTTGTGTCCCCCTTTTCTTTCAAATTTACTTCAGAGACATGAAGATTATTGAATTTCTCTTCCCCCATATATCCCAAGATGCTAGCTAATGTTTAATTCTATTTGAGGCAATGTACTTCCAGTTTTGATGTATTAAATACTTTGGATGGCTGCTAGGGGGGTTGTGGGCAAGGAATTTTGGGAGTATTTATTTTGGTTTGTATTATACTGTTATGTTTTTGTCTATGCTGTATGTGTTCATTTTAATAAAATAAAGTTATTTGCTAAAAAAAAACAAAAAAAAAAACCAAATGGAAATATGTAGAGCTGGTTGTAGGGCATTTACTTACGCTGAGTGAGGTTTCCATTTCCACCCATAGTGGTGTATGAGGTGTAGGCTTGCTAAACCATTTGATGGTTTGAGTGGTGTGGAAGGCCCATAGGTGAGCGTTAAACCAGGGCAATCCAAAGCCCCCTTTAGACCAGTGCAGACGCAGCTTAGTGCGACTAAATCTCGGAGGTTTCCCCAGCCATATAAAATTACCAATAAGTCTGTCAAGTTTGTTTAAGAAACTGATAGGAAGAAATAAAGGGATATTAGTGAAAAGATAAAATATTTTTGATTCAATGGTCATTTTAATAGCTGCTATCTTTCCCATGAAAGATAAGTTGAGTAGTTTCCACCGATCTAAAATGGTTCTAATATTGGATAAAAGAGGAGTAAAATTAGCTTCCCATGTTTTCTCTAAGTTCGGGATAATTTTAATTCCAAGATATGTTAGACCCAGGGGAGCCCATCAAAAGCCCAAAGAGTTATTCATATACAGTTTACAAAGAGAGTTTAAGGGTAATGTTTTGGATTTGCTGAAGTTTAATGCCAGGCCCAAGATTGTGGTGAATTCGTTAAGTAGGTTTACCAGCGGATGCCCTGCTTCTTTGAGATTCTCTAGAAGAATTAAGAGATCATCTGCATACAATAGAGAGGTATAATGAAGATTACCACTGGGAATCCCTTTAATATTGCTAGATAAGTGAAGGTGGGCAGATAGAGGTTCCATCGCTAGGATAAAAAGGGAGGGTGATAACGGGCAACCTTGCCTGGTACCTCTGGCCAGAGGGAAGGAGGAAGAAAGTGTGGAGTTGGTTAGTACTCTAGAGGAGGGGGATGCATATAATAATTTAATCCAGGAGCAAAACATATTGGGAAAACCAAAAAAATGTAAAGTTTGGTATAAGTAATTCCAACTTAAAGAATCAAAGGCCTTTATAAAGTCGATCCCTATAGCAGCAGCAGGTGTTTTTAGAGATTTAGCCTTATATATTAAATTAAATAATGAGCATAGGTGATCTGAGCCATTTCTTCCCTTAATAAAGCCTGCTTGGGACTTATGAGCTAATTTAGAGATAAATGGTTCCAGCCGGGAGTTTAAAAGTTTTGCAAAAATTTTTCCATCCATATTTAAGAGAGATATTGGTCTGTAACTAGAGGGGAAAGAAGGATCTTTATCTTTTTTTGGTATTACTGTTATAATGACTTCTGACATCGAGGGGGGAGTCTACCAGTTTGATTAGCTTCCTGGAAGACCTTAAAGATTAAGGGACATAAAATATCAGAAAGTGCTTTATAAAAGTCAACAGGGAAGCCATCTCCGCCTGGAGCTTTGCCAGATTTTAGGGACGAAAGGATATTTCGGACTTCTTGCAAAGTGAAAGGGGAGTCTAAGTCTTTTTTGTCTTGATCAGAAAGATGGGGGTACATGTATTCTATTTAGAAAGTGTTGAATGTGGGGATTAGGGACAGAGTTAGGCTGAGTATATAATCGTTTGTAAAAGGACATCATGTTCTGATTACTAGAAGGACCATTAGTATGGAGCTGACCTGATTGGTCTTTAATGCCCACTATATGACTTTCTGTCTGTTGATTTTTAAGTTGGTAAGCTAATAGTTTGCCACGTTTATCGCCTTGCTCCCAGTATTTATGTTTAAGTTTGAATAATGCCAATTCGGTTTTTCGAGTTACAAACTCATTCATTTTTATTCTAAGATCTAAAATTTCTAAGTAGAGGGGTGAATTAGGATTAGGTTTTGGAGATTTGAAATAAAGGGATTCTTTTTCTTTAAGTTGTTTCTCCATGGTAGCTAGTTGTTGTTCTCTCACGTTTTTACGATGAGCTGCAAAACTTAAAATTTTACCTCAAATGGTAACTTTTAAGGCTTCCCATAATGTGCTCATAGATGTATCTGAGGGTTTGTTAAAAGAGAGAAATTCCTGGATTTGAATTGTAACCCATGAGATACATTCTGGGTCTTTTATTAATAGGGGATCCAGACACCATATGGGTGATTTAGCTAATGGTGGGCCCCAGAGTAAGTGAATACAAACTGGAGAATGATCTGATATGACCTTTAGGAGAATTGAGGTTTCAATTACTTTATCTACAATAGAATGGGATGCAAACAAATAGTTGATCCTACTATAAGACTTATGAAGTGGAGAATAGAAGGTATATTCCCATTCTCTGGGATGAAAAAGTCTTCAGAGCTCTGTAAGACCAAAATCTTTCATGAGCAAAGATAGGGCATCAATACTTCTAGGGTGGGCATCCAATGAAGTGTTGTTTCTGTCTAAATGTGCATCTAGTGGGAGGTTTAGATCCCCACCCATCAGTATAGGAGCATTATCCGTATTGTTAGTCAAAATCTGTTGGGCCAAATTATTAAAAAATTCTGATGAGTCAGAATTATGGGCATACACGTTAACCAGTGTTAAAGGGCCAGAAGGTGTATTCAATTTAACAATTACCCATCTGCCTTCAGTATCAGTAATTGTTTTTAAATGGGGCCATTTAAGATTTTTATGGATCAGAATTACTACGCCTCTTTTTTAGAAGTGTAAGAAGAGGCAAATATATGACCAACCCAATCCCGTTTTAGCCTATCAGTGTCCTCTGCCTGAAGCTTAGTTTCCTGTAAGAATGCAATCCTTGTCTTTTGTTTTTTAAGGTGGGATAGAATTTGTTTGCATTTACAAGGAGAGCTGAGTCCCTTAACATTCCAGGAGTATAGTAATAGATCAGCCATATTTAGTGTAAAAGTTAAGGTACAGATTGTCTGGTAAAAGGGACTCAAAAAAGATCATGGCGGGGGACACGGAGCGGCCAACAGGATAAAATAGTTTATGAAACATGAAGAAATGAGTATGGGAATGTGTGCAGGACCAAAAAAGGATTGCGAGTTGCAGGAGTATGATTTTACAACAGTTATAATTGATGCGTCTCTTTAACAAGTGATAAAAGGCCAAGAATTGTAAACAAATTAACAAACACTTAAATATGAACACTCTATATGTATAACAATTAAACATTCTATATTGCGGTATGAGATATGAGTCAGTACAGAGGTGCGCAGACTCTTTCATAAAGCAATTGGGTGTGCAGTAGCTAACCAGCACTAAATCCAGGTGAAAATACCACTAATGTATATGAAGTTAAATCAGACAGTTAATAACATGAGGATTATAGATGTAGTGAAAGGACTATTTCAAACCTAGTCAAGATTAAAACACAAACACGATTCCCAAGGGGAAACCAGCATAACAGCTTCATCAAAAAAGAAACGAAGAAATTCAATGTAATTATATCAAGGAAGAAGTAAAATATTTTAGTAGTAGCAACAACCAGGACATTATATAACAAAACAGTTGAATGGAAAAGAAAGCCAACAGAGCTGGATTGCTCTCTTAAAAAAGGTTAGGCTAATTTAAATGTGTGTTGTGTGTATATATATATATATATATATATATATATATATAGAGAGAGAGAGACATATATATATATATATATATATATATATATATATATACACACACACATATATATATATATATATATATATATATATATATATACACATATACACACACACAGCTAGCCATATTATGACCATGTGTGAGAAAATGGTTTTTGCATATTACTTGATACATTTTCTTTAGTACTGGGGATAATAAGTCTGAGAGTATCCCTCCTTCAATATTCTCTTCCTCAAAGATCATGCAGCCAGGTGTGTATTCATGTCTTGCATCAGCTACGTAAGAAGACTGTGCTGCCCAGTAATAATTCCTATCGTTGGGTAGGGCTAGTCAGATCCATGACAGTTGGTCGACAATTTAGTTGTCGACTGACATTACAATGACTCCTTTATGTTGACCGCATTTGCGGTCAGCATAAAAGAAGTCACAAGACATATTGTTTTCTTCAAGGGGCTTTGCTCAAAACCCCATGCGGAGGGCTCTGCCCCTGCACCCCCTACTGCTAAAATAAACAACTCCGAGTCAAAGTTGTTTCAGGGAGAGGGTGCAATACCCTCAGAAAGCAGTGCTGGGGTCCTGTGCCGACACTACAGCGACCTTGTGCTGTTGTCACTGTAGTGTCGGGTGATGTAAAATTGTTGCAGTAGCATCTGTATACCGGGCCGGATCACCCTTTTTAGTTGGTTGTTGCAGGATGGATCTTTTGATTCTGGTTACTTTTGTTTGCCACATAAAATGATTGAGGCTACTCTACAGCTGTTCATTTTTTTTCCAGGGACACAAAATGGGGAGACTGAAAAAGATAAAGGCACTTGAGCATTGTACACATTTTAATAGTATTACAGTAATTCTAGCAATCGAACTGAAGGGATGGATTTCCCACCTTTTACATTCTTTTTTAATACTGTATTCACCAAAAGAGGAGAGATAGTTTTCACCGTACAGTTGGGATATTTTGGCTGGAATTTTAACCCCCAAATATTTTATAGCATGCACCTGCTTCATATGCACAGGGTTATGGTGTAGATTCATTAGAGCCTTTGCCAAGGGCCACACCCTTACTGCTGGACCAATTTATTTTATGGCCTGAAAGCTTGCCATAATCTTTGAGGAGCTCGTGGACAACTGGGATGCTCTTCCTGAGGTCACATAGATATAGCAACAAAGCATTAGTGAACAGGAACACTTTGTGACGGGTATTACCTACTCACATTCCTTCAATCCACTCATTGATATGCATCACTGCAGCTGGAGACTCCAGGGACATGACATAAAGGGGACAGGGAACACCCCTACCTGGTTTCTCTGGTCAAGCCAAGGGGTTTGGACAGTGATCCATTGACTGGGATCTGGGTAGATGGTAGACTGTACAGGGCCAAAATCCAGTGCCTCATACTGCTGCCCTGCCCAAAACATGTTTAAGGTTCCAAACATACTGTATACTCCCACTTCACGTGGTTGAAGGCCTTTTCAGAATCCAAGGCAAGCATGGCAGTACACCCCTCGGATGATCTCCCTCCCCATTGCCAAGCCACATTAAGTGTACACCAGATATTCTGATTCCCTTGCCTAACTTGTATAAAGCCAGCTTGATCCAGATGGAGCAATGCTGGTAGGACTTTTTCTAATCTGCTGGCTGTCACTCTGGCTAATATTTTATAAACTGCTGTCAGCAGGGATATCGACTTAGAGGAGGCACACTTCTGTCAGTCCTTGCCTGGCTTAGGCAGTATTGTAATCATAGCAGACAGCATGGAGGAGGGCATACGGCCCCTAGTCAGACTTTCAGTTGTCATATCATGTAAGGATTCCTTCAATTCCTGTAGAAAGACTTTGAAAAATTCAGTAGCAAAGCCACCTGGCCCAGGAGCCCTCACCACTTTGAGATGGCCCTCTGATTTTTATACTTCATCCAATTTTATATTTTCTTAAGATCTACAGACTGGGGGTCTGAAAATGCTTCCACTGGGGCTTTCTGGAAAAAAGTTTCCCTTTCACCCTGTGTGGACTGGGCTTCTGATGTACAGGGGCAGTATAAATTCTCAGAAACATTCCCCTATCTTGGAGTTAGAGTTCTTTATCTCTCCAATTGCTGCTTTAATCTGCACCACATTTTTAGATGCCTCCTTATTTTTTAATTAACAAACCAGCCATTTCCCTCCCTTGTCACCCTCAAAGTGTCTCTCTGCCTGAGTCAATAGGATTGGTCTTTCCACTTAAGTTCTGCTGAGAGTGTTATACTTCCATTTTAGTTATTGCAAGGCCTGACACCCCGCTGGCGTAGGCTGCACCACGTGGGCCTTCTCAACTTCTTTTATTGTTTGCTGCAGATCATTCACAGATTGGTCTGTGATTTGCTTCTGGTGGCTAGCATATGGTATAACAGCACCTCCTAGTACTGCCTCTAAGGCTTTCCACCTTGTGGTGGCTGAGATGTCCCCTTTCTTTCTATTTACATTTCATCCTCTGGGGAGCCTGGCAAGTGGCTCCGGTCTCTCCCTTGGAGGGACTCGGTCTTAGGCCTCACCTTTTCCCACTCCAACTATCCTCGGTGATCCCCCACGGGTTGCTCTCCCGTGACAGGGCCTTGACGAGGAGTGCCAGCTCTCTCCCCACCCCGGAACACAAATCCAGATTCCAGGGTGTCGGGATGGGTGCTGGTGGGTCCATCATGGAGCCTGCCAGCCCCATTATCCTGGTTTTCTCTCTACTCTTCTCCCCACCATCTTGTACATCAGCTTAAGCTTCCTGACCCATATCTCCCCCCAGCCATCGCTAGAGGGCGATAAACAGGTGGGACAGCTATTTCTCCCTCTCTGAGAGAGGACAGCAGTCCTCTGGATGCTCAATCCTTTCTCTCCCACTGCAGCTCAGGCTCGTTCCTGAACCTGGGTCACCGGCGTGGCACAAGGTGTGGCATCCAGCACCTCAACCCTAAGCACCACCAGGCGGGCTAAGTTATTTCCTTCTTATGGGAGTCAAGATATCCCTCTATCTGAATTTTAACATACTGCTGAAAGTCAGATTTTTTAAGAAGCAAAGGGTCTAACTTTAAAGTTTTGTTAAATACTGGAAAACCCCATTCTACCAGGTTAACCATAACCGGGACTTGATCTGTCAGAACAATCATACCATGTATTACTGAGTTCAGTGCAGAAACTAGGCTCTGTGAGATGAGAATGGCATTTAGACGGGCATGTGATGTGTAAGTGTAACCCCTAAGCGGCGCTACTCCAAGGGCTACTACCCCTGCCTGCTTGGCTAGCTGCAGGTTAAGAGGCCTAGGTTCAGTAACGGGTGCCTTCACCCAGAGGTCAGGGTTCTTTTTAGCGGTCATACTAGCTTAGGTACAGCCCTCTGGGACACTGTAATCCCCCCTCGATTCGGGGAGAAAATCTATTTGCTCAGCATCATGCCAGGTCTGTACTTTCAGCTAGTGGTACCCAAGTAACTCCAGACACAGGAAATAATAACTAAAATGTCCAAACCAGGAATGGGATTCTAGAGTGTGACTTTTATTCACATCAACACAGGAATAACAAAGCAAGATGGACCCCCACAGGGCTACACTCACTGGCAATGCAGAATTACAGAGGACAGAGCACATCTTCTTTATTACATGAAAACCCTCAGGTTCTGAACTACTCGGGGCTCACACAGCCCGAACTGGTACTCTTCTCTTTGATTCCTTGACTTGGCACCCCGGCCAGTACTTGGACACTTTTCCATATGGCATGGAGCTTGATGTTGGCTCCCTAAACCACCCATGAGCACTTTCTAGCTCTAAAGGTAAAAAACATCCTTAATCCCACATCTGGGTACTTTCTGCAGACACTGGCCAAGTGCCTGGGAGAAAGCTATAAGTGCCCAAACTGAACCCGTAGAGGTAAACCTGGTTATTCCAGATGGGAGTCTCCCACCTCTTGTTCCCAAATCAATACCCAGCCATTCCTTTAGAACAACACCTTTCTTCAAAACTACTGGTTGTAGATGCTATCTCGAAATGTCTGTCACATTTAACATTCTACACTGTATTTAGGTGGTGTCCTGACTTAAAAAGTTCTGTTAGTGGCTATGTCCATTTTTAGACCCCCACTATCTCAGATGCTTCCAAGTCATACACAAATTTAAAAGCACTGTACTTGGCTAGTCTTCTCCTGACCCCACAGTAGGCAGATACTTTTACACAACTCTATCTTGGTGAACATAGGCTCTATTTCAGAAAAGACTCACCGTGGTGTGCAGGTGCCCCAGGGCTTCTCTCAAAAGAAACAACAAATTCTCTGGTACTCTCTGTACAATGTCTTCTTTCAGGCAGCTTTTCCCTTTCCAGGCAGGACCAGGGGGTTGCCCCTGAAATGCTGGATTCCTCCCATCCCTCCGGGGATGGGGCACTGGAACAACACGGGGAGCGGTCTCTACCACTTCCTTCAGTCTCATCTGTGTTCCTCACTAGGGTGAGAGCACACAACCCACTTTCTGATGTAGCTCTAAAGCACAGCTAGGCTCTGAGGGGCTGCCAACTGCAACACACCTCTTCCTCTCTCACTCTCCACTGCAGAACTCCTCACGACTGACTTGAAATCCCCAAAGTTCTAATACTAACCCCTGCTGCTGCATTCCAATGTGGCTTATGCTGCTGCAAGAATTCTATGGTGATGTCATCCCTCCAGCTCAGCTGAGACTGAGGACAGAGTGAGACAGTGTGAAACCCATTTAACTGGTGTCTCACAAGCTGCCTTTCCCTGCCTGCCACTGGCTCTAAGTGAGATTCTAGTAACCCCGGGGAACAAGGGGGTTACACAAGCATGGGAATAAAATGCATACTCCATCCCAGTGGGATAGAGGTGACACCATCTGTCAATAGAGGAGTGTTCCTCCATAAGGGTCATTAATGCCCTAACATTTCTGGACAGGGGTATCACTGTATGTGAGGAGCGATCTAATATCATATCCCTAACATAACTGAAATCCCCCTCTGATCACCCAGGGGCCTTTGAAAGCAGCCATATCCACTGATAGTTTGTGGAAGAAGTCCATACCGTTGTTAATTTGGCCCATATACTGAGCCAACTGTCATTTAATTGCTCAAGTTCAGCTGTATCTGTAGGAGCTCATAACACCCCCCCCCCTCATCAATGCAGGAATGAAAGATCACACCCAAAATACATGGCCTCAGACAAATGGCTGATTCCCTGGCTTTAGACATGAAGTAAGAACCATACCACTTCCCTCCCCAGTTTCTACCATATGGAGACCTTCACTTTCTGTCATGTGTGTCTCCTGGAGTAGGAGAGTTGTGTGCATCTTAAGTATTTACCACAATACCCTCTTTATTTTTATTGGGGTTTTCAGGCCATTGATATACGGGCAGACTAGATGGGCCTGGCGGTCCTTATCTGTGATAATTTCTATGTATCCATGATATTGCAGGACCTGATTTTTAATCATCTGCCATCATAAGAGTGGAAATATAGTCTCCACTAGGTGTCACTAGTATGCTGGGAAGGCACAACCCTTCCTCCCGGATGTGGAGAACTGTCCCTGGGACTCTCATCCACCTCCCCCAGGCCGATCTTCTGATGCACTGTGCTCGCTTCGTAACATGGGTCATCAATGCCGTAAATGGTGGAGCTACCGCTGCACCGGTGGGCTGACTTACCAGGCTTTGTTAGCAACTTCTTTATCTCAGTTCTTTTACAGTTAGCTGAAGGAGACCCTCCTCTTGAAGTGCACCCTAAAACCAATAAGGTCTCCCATATTCCACCCTAGAAGAGAGTAACAGAAAAACAAAGAAAGGGGAAATAGATTTAGAGGAGGAATAGTTAGAAGGAAGAAAAAAATGCCTTTTAAAAATGCCTGAAAAAGGGGAGGAGAGCTGCACATACCAGTATTCCACCCTTCCTTTGACATTTTACCTGCAGCATACTTAAAGGAGTCGGCCAAAGCATCACCCCCTCACATCCCTCCCTCCTTAAGACGGAATCACTAAGGGGGTTTCCAAAATCTATACCACTGCACGGGGTGGAGGCCTCCACCCACCCTCACCAGAAACCCTTCCCCAGGGACCCTAATAACAGAGTTAGATTGTACTATCAAACTCCATAGTACAGTTAAACATACTCCATACTAGTTCAATTTCCGGGAGCTGCATTTCTGCTAAAAAGTGTACCCTAGCCAAAAATAGTTGTCACTTCTTCAGTATTCATTTACAACTGTAATCCTATACAGCAGCTCCTCCTTTTATCCAATATGAGAACCATATCATGATAAAACTCTGTATTCTTGTGCTGAGCTCCTGGTTTGTGAACCACTTGAAAGTGATATGGCTGCAGAGCTAAATACCATCTTGTAATTCTGCATTTTTGTCTTTCATTTCTGCAGGCCACTTCAGAGGGTTGTGGGCCACAAACAAAGTGAACTCAGAGTCAGCTAGGTAAAACCTTAAAGGCTATAGCCCAGTTGGCTGAGTATTGTATCTTGTTCATGGTAAAACAATTTTGGACTAATATGTAGAATGGGCTGCTGACCATCAGGGCCTCCCTGGCTTAACACTGCACCAATCCCTCCCCCCCCAGATGCATCCATCTGAACTAAGGATGGATGAGTACTAAAATACCCAACCACCAAGACTACCTGCAGGTACCCAAAAATACCCGGATGAAAAATGAGTAGTCAAATCTGGTCAAGTAGTTACTACCCGACCAGTTCTACTTCCTGATTACCCGACCCTGTTCATAACAAAAATCATGTAAAAGACTGTTTTTTGGGACTATTAGAATGTTTGTTAAGTTCTCCAAGCCATTATACCTATTGGGGGCATGGCTGAGGCAGGTACGAGAGGTGCAGGCTCTTATAGCGAGGCTGCTGTTGTTTCCAAAACGTATACCCATGGTGGCCATTGCTGAGGCAGGTAGGAGAGGTGCAGCTGCTCTTAGCAAGCCTGCTGCTGTGTCCAAAAATTATACCCATGGCGGGCATCGCTAGACGGGTACAAGAGGTGCAGGTTCTCTTAGCGAGTCTGCTCCTGTTTCCAAAAATTATACCTTGGGGGGCATTGCTAAGGCAGGTATGACTGGCACAGGCTCTCTTAGTGAGCCAGTTTGTTCCAAAAATTAACCCATGGCAGGCATTGCTCAGGCAAGTACGAGAGGTTTAGCAGCTCTTAGTGAGCCTGCTGCTGTATCCAAAAATTATACCAATGTCAGGCATTGCTGAGACAGGTATGAGAGGTATAGCTGCTGTGATTGAGCCTGCTGCTGTTTTAAAAAATTATACCCATGGTGGGCATTGCTGCGGTAGGTGTGAGTGGCGCAGCTGCTCTGAATGAGGCTGCTGCTGTTTCCAGAAATGATACCCATGGTGGGCACCAATCATACTAACATAATATAAAGTGATGACTGACAGATGAAAACTAAGAGAAGTACTAGTGTGGCACATGTGGCTGGCATGGTCGCAGTGATGATGGTTCCATTTCATTTGTACACAGCCTAGTCATCATATTCAGTACCACTGTTTGCATGCTGTTGTTCATGTTCAGTGTCAGACTTGCATAATTTATTTATTTATTGGAATCTCAGATAACACCTTTGAGCTAAAAGTTTGTTTACAAAGGTTCCACGTCATAAGGCAATAGACAAGTTACGTAGACATTACAAAACAGATAGGGGTATAAACAGCAGGCAAGTATATTATGGTACATACAGATACAGATTCAAGCAAGTACAGTTAAAATACATCAGGTAGGAAAAGTCAACTTTATTGCAACAGTACTAAGAGCATACCTAAGGTGGACAAGCAGTTTATAGTGGTAGCTGAGTTTTACAGTGTGCAGATAGAGTTATGGAGGGTCAGAGGTGGTAGTGACCAAAGGAGGGGAAGGACAGAATAGATGAGAACAGGGGGAGGGTGGGGACAGAGACAAATGGGGTGACAGAATAAGGGTCTTGAGTGGTACGAGGGTTGGGATTGGATAGGAATCTACCCAGGGTTACGTAAGTAGGTGATAGGGCAGGGCTGGGTAATGGGGAGATGGATAAGGGAAAGGGTTTTAAAGTGGGGGTGAGGTGAGGGGGAAACCGGGGGATGAATATGGGGGGGATGAATATTTGTGAAGAGAAAGCAGGAAGGCGGGGGGGATAAAGAGAGGACGTAGGGGTAAGTGCTCAGTGGGGTCACACCAGGCAGGGGAGGAAGTGGGAGGGGAGAGATGGGTGCTATGCAGGACAGATAAGCTATCAATAATAGTAGGATTAGGCACAGGTGACGCAGTCGCAGTTATTAAGAGTGGCTAGGTATTGCAGCAGCTTGACCTTAAATGGGCGTAGTTTTGTTTCCTCAATCAGCTCAGAGTTAAGGGAATTTAGACAGCATGGGGCCCTGTATTCGAAGGACCATTGCCCTAGTGAGGTCCAGTGGAATGGGATAATGAAGACAGCTTTACTCAACCCCATAGTTAGTCTGGAGAAAGTGGAGTTTCTTAGCAGTTGCCTCACTCCTGGGGGAGCAAGACCTAAGGTGGATTTTTTAGCTAATAGACAGACTTGGTACTGGATTTTGCTATTCAAGTTTAACCAACCAGTGCTTGAGTATAGTTCACAAGTGTGAGATAAATGGTCCACACTCAGGACTAGTCTGCAATCTTTGTTTAAGACAATCTTGATTCGCCTAAGTGTTGTATCGGTACCAGCTCCATAGACTACCAGTCCATAATCTATGATAGAGAACACGGAGCTGTTAACTGCAAGCTTGATGGCTCTTTCAGTGCCTATGCCGGTAGAGCTGACCTAGTCTGGCACTAGCTGCCTTGGCAACATGGTCTATGTACTGGCTGTAGGAGAGAGAGCTGTCAAGGTAGACACCAAGGTACTTAAAGGTGGGGACCATTTCAAGTGTACCAAACTTGTTATTGTATATATTGAGGTGATGTGACTTATGATGGTTTTGATGGGAGGCAGACAACATTGTTTTAGTCTTAGTGTAGTTGACCAAGAGCTTAGAGTGAAGGAGCCATTTTTCCACAGTAGTAAAGTCATCTTGCATGCCTTTTTCCAGCTCTTCCGGAGTAGAGTGACATGTGTAGAGAACAGCATCATCTGCATATAGAAGGATCTTATTCTGGCAGACTTTGGGGAGTTCATTTAGAAACAGGCTGAACAGCAGCGAGCCCAAAATGGAACCTTGGGGCACCCCTGTGTTGACATGCCAATGGTCGTATAGAACGTCAAGAATCTTGACCTGCTGGCTCCTTTTGGAGAGAGGTACCTCTGGAACCAGCCTAGAGAGACAGAGGATATACCATTGTTAGAGAGTTGTGTGAGAAGCAAGTCGTGGTTGACCGGGTCAAAGGTCTTGGTAAGGTCGATGAAAGTGGCCCCCACCAAGAGCCCCCGGTCAAGTGCTTCATGGATATGACGGGTAAACTCAACTAATGCCATTGAAGTACTATGGGTCTTCTGAACGCCATGCTGTTCCAGACATTGAAGGCTGTACTTATCAAGGTATGTACCTAACTGATTGTATACTATCCTCTCTAGTGCCTTGGGGGGGGGCGGAATTGATATTGGCCTGTACCAGGCAGGTTCTGTCCACGCTTTTAAAGACCGGGGTGACCACCGCAGCTTTCCAGCATTGAGGGAAAATGGCAGTGGTTAGTGAGAGATTTAGGATCCAGGTTAGAGGGGAGAGTAACACATCCAGGGTGAGAGCCACAATCTTTAGGTCAAGCGAGTCCCCACTGGATCTAGTGTGCCCGAGAACTTTTTCCAAGTATTTTTTTGCCTCAGTTGTAGAGATTACCTTCAGGTAGAAGAGAGGTGCTGTGTGTGTGTTGGAGGGATGTCGGTACAACAAATTGCAGAGCTAGGCACAGGTCGGAGATAGTCTGGAGGAAGGACCCCACTAAGGTCTGTGAAGGCCTTGTTGAAGCCATCTGCGATAGTTTTGGGATCCTGGGTAATTGCACCCTCAAAATTTATTTGCGATGGTGGTGATTTACTTGCTCTGCCTGTTAGGGTTTTTATATTGTCTCAGAATCTGTGGCTGTTGTGCCAAGAGTTGTCCAGTTCACTTTTAAAGTGAGATCTTTTTGCAAGGCAGATGGCTTAAGTGCATTTATTATGTACTGCTTTGTATTTCTGTACATCAGAGGGGGACCCAGTGCTCTTAGCCCTATGCCACAGGTTATCCCTGACTCCCATGAGATCAAGGAGCTGTGGTGTGATCCATGATTTGCTGGTTCCTTTGATTTTCTTCATTTTTAGAGGGGCAAAGATGTTGCAGGCCATGTTAAACTTATCGATGAAGCACTCAAGAGCAGCATTCACATCGGCAGCAGCGTAGACCCCTTCCCAGTCTAGCTGGTGGAGGTAGGATTTTAGTGAGGCAAGTTGTTCTGGAGGTTATTGTTTCTTGGGGGTGGTTTCAGGGTCTTGTTTTTCCAGGAGCATAAGACTGGTGAGTGGTCACTGATAGAGTCAGTTGTTGATTCAGTTGTTGGTAACCTTATAGTTGTTGATTCAGTTAGAGTCAGATAGATTCAGTGTTTGCGACAATTGGTAAATTGTAGCATTCATTTTGAGAAACGTAAGCAGTTCCACATTAGGAGGATTTAGCAGTGTTCTGTGGTCAGTGACTATTCCTCCAGCTGCACTAAATCTGCTTTCTGAATATACACTTGAAGCTAGACAACTGAGGTACATTTTTGCAAGATTTGCTAAGTATGGCCATATTGTTCTTTTTTGTTTCCAATACAATGATTGATCTTCCTCAAGACCAAACACAGTATGAACTGCAAAGTACTCCAGAATCATTGTGCTGTGAAGACAGTTACCAGTCTGGCAGATGAATCAGCTGCACTTTCTTTACAGGATACCGTTCCATGTCGTTGCAGGCAACTCAGAAGTGATTTACCTTTCTGACCCTGAACATAGGATGCCTGAAAAGTAGCTGTAGATTTCCTTTCCCTCATTGATAACACTGCTGACTGTGAAGAACTGAGAGATGTGCTATGGTCTGCGCCAGAGCTGCACTGTGATTGTTTGGCAGGATTTGACTGCTGTACATCAGTTAATGGTGATTGTAGGGCAACGTCACATTTGGTTAGCAGAAGATCGCTCCAATACTCAATGTCTTCCCCTGCAGGAAGGATGGCTTCAATGTTTCACTTAAAACAGGGATCTAGCAATGTAGCCGATACATAGGTGTCATTCTTAAACATAGCATGTATTCTCTGATCAGTCAACAGTCCGAGACTCAAGTCATCTGCCAGCATAACAGCAATGGTGTCATCTTATGACTGAAAGTCTTTACATCAACAAGGAAATGTGAAGAAATCTGATTTGAGGAAGAATTTGACTCAGAGTTGCACTGTCAGCACTGACATCATGTGTGGCAGCCTCAAATGGCCCCAGTAAGGTTACCAAATATTCCAGTAGAATCCAGCTGCTGGAACTGAATATGATGTCTACTTTACCTATTTGATTCTGCATGGTGTAGTCATGTACAGCTTTTTTCTGTTCAGGATGCCATTTCAACATGTAAAATGTTCAATTCCAGTGAGTTGGAATGTCCTGCTTTAATGTAAGCAATGGTAAGTAGTTTGATTTCTGCAGCCCCTTCAGGATTTTTAGTGCTTTCACAGAGTGGCTTAATTGCCCACATATTTTTTTAGCAAGACCTAACAGGTTTTCAACATTTCTGCTTCAATTTAAAAATCTAGATTTAGTATTTGCCGTATTGGTCCTTGCAAGAACAGATCCAGAAGCAAATGATTTGATACCTTTTAATGGACCAACATAGATGTAACAACAAGAACAAAGTGCTCTAGCTTTCGGACCAACCAGTCCTTCTTCAGAAGCCTAGGCTTCTCATTTGCTTCTGGATCTGCTTCCATTTAAGAAACCATGGATGAGATGATTTAAACAATGTGCAAAACAAGATATGTGTTGGTAGTTGCCATCTCTGACAGCCTTTACTTTGTGGCACCATTAGCTGGCACTATGAACCCTGGAGATAAGAAATACAGAGTAAACCATTTCTGGAATTGATTCTACAGCTCCTGCAAAATATTCACAGCAGTGTGGTTTTCCTCAAAAGTAGTGACACATAATATAGCCTGCTTCCTACTACTTACAGTAGAACAGGAATTGTTTCTTTCTGACTGAAAACTTGCCCACTGAGCTGTAACAGTCCTGTAGTCGATTGTTTGGTTGCTGGGCCATATATCTGTGGTTATGTGAACCTGCTTCACCTCAAACAGTTTTAACTGTTTTGTGATGGCACTACACACCAAGTCATACAACAGTGAACAGCCTTTTTTGAGAAATACGTTCAGCAGGGAATGATGTGCCGTGGTTCAATCTGGTTCATGAATTGCAAGGCTAATGCCTGTAGTTCAATGGGTGGAGCAGTAAGCCACTCCCTCATCAGGTCTTTTAAGGCCGCTCCTCCCTGGCTAGTCCAGGATTCATTTCATTTTGTTGTAGCCGGAGGTGTCACTCTTCCTCCTTCCAATCTCTGCCTTGTCTCCCTGTGTTCCTACAGCTGCCTCTGGCCATCGGTTTTCTATGTACCTCTGTGGTGTTTTGCCGCTCTTCCCCTTCATCTGCCCTCATCCTGGCCATTTCTTCTATGCTGTTCTAAGTCACGGCTGTGGCTTCCCCAACTCCCACTGGGTTTTTTCTCTCTCAGGTGGGCTGCCCACCATGCTTCCCCTCCTATTTTCTGCTTCTGCGCTCTCTCTCCCCATTCCTCTGTTTGTTCCCATCACACTGCTGCCATCTGGTCCTCTGTCCTGTTTTCAATTGTCCCTCTGCGGGGACCCCGGCTGCCCCTCTTCCCCTCCTTGTTGCCTCTCACTCATTGCAGTCAACTGCTGCTGCTGCTGCTCTGCTGGAGCTCTGTGTTCCCTTTCCATGCCCTTCCCATTGTACTTTATCGCTGTGTTTTTTGGGCCACTCTCCCTGCTGCTCATTTTCTTCCCTTCAATCTCACCTGTGCTCCACTTGCCTCCTCTGCTTCACCCTGTTGTTCCAGCCTCCCAGCTTCAGTCTTGTCTGCTGTGCTACTGATGCCTTCATTTTCCACTCCATATTTCCGCCACCACACATCACTGTTTCCTGCTCTGTGCCGCCCCCTCATCTCTCACCCTGCTCACTCACTTTCCAGTATGCTCTGCTCCCCGTCTCTCCCTAGCTACTTGGGGGGAGCACATTTCAGCATTTTCTCCTGACTGCCTCACCTTCCTCATGCCTCCCTGCCTGAGCAGACAGCTGAGGCTTTCATCATTCATTTTCTTGTTTGGCCATGTCCTTTCTGCAGTTCATTTCCTGCATTTGTCCAGGCCATGTGGGTTATGCTGTATGTTTAGGCTGCCTCTACATTTTCTGCCACTTTGCTACCAGTCTGGCTGTCTCCTACCAGGTCCTCCCGTGCCCCATGGTGCAGTCTGCTGCATATTGCTGCTTGCACATGTCCTCCTCTTCCTTTCCTTGCTGCTCAGCTGTCCTTGGTCAGATCGCCGATGCTCTGGGTCCACCTCCCTTTGGCTCTTTCTTTTGTTGATTTCCTGCTCCACTACTACTCCTACCTACGTGCATACCAGTTATCCTAAACCTAATCCTCCATTTCAGACCCTTGCATGTTGTTTTCCCCTATCATTAACCTATATCATGTTGTGCAGTGCAGTAGACCAGATTGCCAGCCATAGTATTGTGCCTTTGTCTATTTTCTTGCACTGTTCTACTCTTCCAGCATATTCCTCTTCTGTAATTACCAGCTCCTGCTCTTGGCATTACTTGATTTTGTTGATTTTGTGTTCCAGGCTCATGCCTCCTGGCCTCCAAGCTGCTTCTCCTCCATTATTCTATTCTGTGCTGGCTCTCACCTTGCATTCTACTACTCCATTCTGGCATTTGGGCCTTCTCTCCATCAGCCTATCACCCACCTTCCATCATCTCCTCAACCTCGCTTTCCATCGCTCTTTTGACCTTTGCCTTGTCTCTTTCCTCATCCAATGCTTTCTTTTGGGGGCGTTTCCATATCCTGCCATCATCATACCTATTTATATCCTCCTCTTACCCTAGTCCTATATTCTGGACCACTTAACTCATTTATCCTCCACCCCATGTCAAACCTCCATCGTTACTGAACCTCATCCTTTCTATACCCTACTTGCCATCTTACCTACCCTTAAACGTACTGGCCTTCAAGGCTTTCTCTTCTTTATTGTACATCATGCATTTCATACCTCACCTTACCCATACCGTCCTTTAAGGCTTCAATCCATTACCATACATCAACCATTTCATATCTCACCATCACCGTCCTGGCCTTCCAGGTTTCATTTCATCACTGTACATTGTCCATTTCATACCTCACCCATTCCGGTCTTCAAGGCTTTCAATCCACCATCATTTATCATTCATTTGTTTTCAACCTTTCTGTCCTCCCACATCAACTTCTCCACTCATCGTAGAATGTGGGCTTCACCTGGTCATCATCATCTCTCCCCATTGCATCATTCATTCCCATTCTGCAGTCCATGCCGGCCTTCTAGGCTTCCCTCCATTAGTGAAACTTGTATATTCATCTTGATCCTCCACTTGTCCATTCCGACTTCGTAGATCATACCTCACTACTCCTGGTACTTCATACCTCACCGGTCAGCTGCAGACTTTGCTGGGCCATTCTTGTTTCTACCTTCATGCAGTTTGATCCACTCCTAATTTGGCTTCTTAATGGACCTGGGTGACATGCACTCCCGTGGTTGCTTCTGCAACCTGCCTGCTCAGGAACCAAGTTGGGTTTTCCATTCCCTCCAACCTCTCTGTGGGTCTGCTCATTCACATTGACTACTTGAGCTTACCCATCATATTGGGTCTCATGCTACCTTGCCTCGGCCTGCTCTCCACTTGGAGATGTGCCTTCTATGTCCATTGCTCCATGGCTCAGGGCTAGCCTGCAGCTGACAGTCTCACTCTGCACCCACAAAGTCCACATCTAAGCATGGGAAGCTCAGAGTGGGGTCCTTCTCCCTGGCCCATGATGAGAATGTCTTTGCTCTGGGTGGACCTTCAGTCGCCCTCATTTTGGCGACACCTCTGGATGTAGAATTTATGACTTCCAGCTGCGAGAGGTGGGGCTCTTATCATCAGGGCCCCTTTGGCTGCCCAAGTGGGTTCAGAGGTACCTTCATGCCATTCTCCATCTGACCACCTCTGGTCCATCTGGTCTGTTTCATAGGCTCATGTAGGCTGGCTGAGTACCTCAGTGGTCATTTCTCTCCTCCTTTGCTTTTGGGCATCTCGTTACAGAGACGTCACTCACAACCCTCAACAGCATTCCTGTTAGAAGGACAGAGTGAGAGCTTCTTACAAAATTTGGAATCTTTTCCTCTTCCCTCGATAGCGACTCTAAATTGCAGTAGCTGAGCTGTCACTAACCAAAATGTCCTTCAGCCTGGAGGGAAGGTGACCAAGGCCTTGGATTCTCAGAGGTTTCCTCCTCAAAGGGTTTTTTTTCCTTCTCCTCCATACTGATGGTCATAATATTAGACAGGGTTAGTGCTTTCATAGGTTCCGTAGTTGGATGGAGTCGGATGGTGGCCCCTGCTGTTCCATCTTTCCTTAGGAAGTCCACACTTCTACATCTTGTCAGCTTTCATTTCATTCATTGTCCTCATCATATCTTGTTCATCTCCTGTCCTTCCCATCTATGTCTATCACCTTCATTTCCAGTCTTGCTATCTTCTGACTTCTCACCTCTTCGATGCTCGACATCCTTTCAAGTATTCTTTTTGGGCTTCTTCCTAAACTACCTTTAGCCAAGGGAATCATTCCCATGGCACCTATAGGGGTTGAACCCTTCACTAGGGTTCCTCACCATCGTACCCCTACAGGGTGGTATATTCCATGGATAGAGAGGCGAACAGCCACAATGTATCTAAGTCACACAAGCATACATGCTATCAGTTGCATAAGCACATTAAACTTAAGGAAAAATTCCAGGCAACAAACACTAAAGGGAGTTGACAATCAGCCAACAGCTCTGCAATAGCTATATCTAACAGCTGGCATGTTGGTTGCTTGTGGGTAAATTCTGATGTCCTCGCAACATCTTCTTTTAATGTTAGTTGATGAGAATGAATATATATTTTTTATTTTGGGGGATTGTACTTTTCACACCTTTTTCACATGGAGTACTACTGTGGGATTTTGCAGTACTTGATGGTGTCAGAAGAAAACAATCTATGTTAGTCTGGGAAGACTGCATAGGACACATCAAGTGGCTCAGTGTCAGTTCCTACTTTCAGTTTATTTTCACTATGGTCACCACTACCACCACCTCCACTACCGGCCATACTAACCACACTGTCCCTTGCCCTGCTCCACTAAATTTGGTGTTTTGCCTTTGCATGTCATATCACTACTGATGTTCCAAAATGTCCTGCTTTGCCACCATGACTGACACCCTTTTTGTACAAACTACATACAGCTCAAGAGTTGTCTTTAGGGTCAATATAAAATAAAGTCCACACTACAGAGTTACCCTTTGTGCTTTGTACTATGGTTCCTGGCACTATTTCTTGTTCAGTCAAGGGTCTGGAGAAAACCCTATATTGCCATTTCCTTGTTCACATTAATTTTTCCTCATTCATGGTCATCTTATTCTTATGTTTAGCATATGACTTTTTTCCTGCACTTGCCTCTCATATCTTACAGAGGCATCCTCTCCTACACCCTCATCAAAACTAGTACCAACCTTATTGCCACAAGATTCAGAAGAACTGGAACTAGTCAGCTGGGAGGGCCAGTGGCATGCTGGGGTGCATTGGCAGGAGTATCACCAGCAGAAGGATGGAGGTAGTGATACCATTCTATAAAACCATGGTCAGGCCTCACATGGAGTACTGTGTGCAGTTCTAGAGGCTGCACCTTTGTAAGGATATTAACAGGCTGGAGATGATCTAGAGAAGGGTGACTAAGATGGTACAAGGCTTGCAACACAAGACTTTTGAGGAGAGATTATGGGACCTCAATATGTACTCACTGGAAGAGAGGAGAGAAAGTGGGGACATGATAGAAACATTCAAGTACTTCAAGGGTATAAACAAGGTGCAGGGGAGACATTTTCCAATGCAAGAGGAGCACAAGAATGAGGGGGCATGACATGAAATTGGAAGGTGGGAGGTTAAGAGGGAATGTGAGGAAGTTCTTCTTCACAGAGAGGGTGGTAGATGCATGGAATGGTCTGCCTTAAGAGGTGGTGAGAGTGAGCACTGTGGATGGATTTAAACATGCTTGGGACAGGCATAGGGGAACCATAGAGGTACAGCAGTGGGTGAGCCAGAAGCAGTAATCCAGTACAAAGGCTTACATGCAGACTAGATGGGCCAGGCAGTCCTTATCTGCTGACAATTTCCATGTTTCTAAGTGCCATCATCATCAGATGGGGCATAGCTTGGGCTATCCCATTCCCAGTCCCCACTATCACCACCATCTTTATCAGCATTTGCTGCCTCAGCATCTGAGTTTATGTTTGAGAAGGATGCCTCCTTGTCCTCGCATGCTGTTTCAGCAGCTGAACGTATCCTGGCATATGTGGCAAAATGTTAAGTACTTCTTCGAGTAACTCCTGTCAGTTCTTTCTGAAACTCTTTTTTTTCTATATAGCTTTTTATCTTCCAGGAGCCCTGGAAGGTGGCTGGGGCTCTCCTTTTAGAAAGACTCACTCTCCAGCTTATCTGCATCCCTGTATAGCCGACCCAGCCAGTCCCCCGCAGATTGCTACCCAAGGTGGAGCCAGGAGAGAGGGCAGTGGCACTCCCCCCAAGAGACTCAATCTAGATTTACTGGGTCAGCTCCTGCAGATGCAGAAGCCATCATGGAACCTGCCAGGCTCTGATTTTCACTTTTCTCCCATTCCCCCTTCGCTGATGTAGTGACATCGGCATGTGCCTCCCAACCCATACTGCCCTCCAGCCACCGCCAGAGGGCAGTCAATGAGTAATATGATAGGACTCCCTCCCCTTGAGAGAGGAGAGCAGTCCTCTGGACACTCAATCTTCTCTCACCCCTGCCACCACCACCCTTGGGGGCCCAAGATCATTCCTGAACCCAGGTCTCCAGCATGGCTGCGAGGTGTGGGGTCCAGTGCCTCAACCCTCAGTGCCACCAGGCCAGCTCATCTTTCCAAAACTCTACTATCATTTCATTGTTAACATGCTTTTTTGGTTCAGGAGGACATTTAGTGCCAGTCCTGGTGATATTATTATCGCTATGTTCTTCATTAGTGCTAGGATTCATATTGTCCACATCATTTTTAGTTGCACGTGCAGCAGGTCTGTGCTTCATTTTAGTAGACTTAGACTGTGAAATATGAGATATAGGAGACACAGCCATGACTTTCACTATGCCACAGAAAGATGTCACACAGAGCGTAGCTATGATCAGGCTCGGGACACTTAACAGTCTAACAGACAGTGTAATACAGCCTAAATGGCTTTCACTGTTCAGCAGAGAGACACAGATTAGCTATGTCAGACAGGGCTCAGGGCACCTAACAGACAGTGTGTAATACAGCCGAAATAGCTTTCACTATACTGCAGAGACACACAGAGGAGCTACAGTATGTCACAGACAGGGCTCGGGGCACCTAACAGACACTGTGTAATGCAGCCTAATGGCTTTATCAAGAGACACATAGAGTAGCTATGTCACAGAGGGGGCTCAGGGCACCTAACATACAGTGTGTAATACAGCCTAAATGGCTTTCTCTGTACTGCAAAGACACACAGAGTAGCTATATGTCACAGACAGGGCTCAGGGCACCTAACAGACAGGGTGTAAATATACTGCCTAAATAGCTTTCACTATACTACAGAGAGATACAGAGTAGCTATGTCACAGACAGGGTTCGGGTCACCAAACAGACAATGTGTAATACAGCTGAAATTGGTTTCACTATACTGCAGAGACACACATAGTAGCTATGTCACAGACAGGGCTCGGGGAACCTATCAGTGTGTAATACAGCCAAAATGGCTTTATGCAGAGACACACAGAGTAATTATGTCACAGACAGAGCTCAGGGTATCTGACAGGCAGTGGGCTTGATTCAGAAAGGTTGATGTAGTGCTTTCATCAAGCCCTGCATTAAACCCACAGCAGCGTCAGACACATTGATGCAGCTTTAGCCCAAATCAGAAAGGTTGCCTGCATTTGCAGCACTTTCCCTTCTTTACTGTGACTTGCACCAACTATTTGGCACAAAGCCCTAAAAAGGTCCCCAATTTGACACAAAGTTAGACCAGCATTAACTCATGGCAAATGGCTCATGGGATTATGAATCATGATTGATGGCCGCAAGCCCCATGCATCAAATGTTAGGGGCACCCAGGGCTTGCCCCAGTTTGGCTCATCACTGAATAAAGCCCATGTGCAATACAGCCTAAATGGCTTCATGCAGAGACACACAGAGTAGCTATGTCACAGACAGAGCTTAGGTGCCCCAAGCCCTGTCACAGACAGGACTAACGGCACCTATCAGACAGTGTGAAATACCTGTATAACCAAAATGGCTTTCGCTATACTGCAGAGACACACAGAGTAGCTATATGTCACAGACAGGGCTTGGGGCACCTAATAGACAGTAAGTAATATAGCCTAAATGGCTTGCACTATACTGCAGAGACACACAGAGTAGCTATATGTCACAGACAGGGCTCGTGTACCTAACAGGCAGTGTGTGTGTACAGTATACAATCTAAATGGCTTTCACTATACTGCAGAGATACACAGAGTAGCTATATGTCAGAGACAGGGCTCAGGGCACCAAACAGACAGTGTGTAAATATACAGCCTAAATGTCTTTCACTATACTGCAGAGAGACACAGAGTAGCTATGTCACAGACAGGGCTCAGGGCACCTATCAGACAGTGTAATATAACCAAAATGGCTTTCACTATTCTGCAGACACATAGAGTAGCTATGTCACAGACAGGGCTCAGGGCACCAAACAATGGACAGTAAGTAATACAGCCTAAATGGCTTCACTATACTGTAAAGAGACTGAGTATATGTCACAGACAGGGCTCAGGGCACCTAACAGACAGTGTGTTAATGTACAGCCTAAATGGCTTTCACTAGCTATGTCATAAACAGGGTTAGGAGCACCAAACAACAGAGCATGTGTAATAGTGTATGGTTGAACATTGTTATGTAAGGAAACCATACACTGTAAAAAGGTGTTCTGCATTAGTAGTGACGTCCTCAATAACACAGAATGACTTTTCATTCTGTGTTAGTGAGGACATCATACTGTAATGCAACTCCTCCCATCAGCACTGTTCATAGGACGGGGGTAGTTGAAGCATTGCGTGTGCATGTTGGCTAGCAATCGAATACCATTCAAATGGGTGCCGTGGATGACAAATGCTGGCTCCAACTATACCAAAAATGTAAGTTAATCTTTTTTGTTGGGACCATACACTAAAAAGAACAGTGTATGGTGTCCCATACACTACTCAGCTACTCTTCCCCATTGTGTTTTCTATGCTGGCAGAGGGACCTCACAAGCTTCATTCTCAAGGTCATCTGCCTTCATAGAAAACTCTCTGGTGAAGCATAGCCTTGTAGTGTATGGGACACCATACACTATCCTATATATACAGCCTAAATGGCTTCACTAAACTGCAGAGAGACACAGAGTATGGCACAGACAGGGCTCAAGGCACCTAACAGCAGACAGTGTGTATACAGCTTACATAGTTTTCACTGTACTGCAGAGACACACAGAGTAGCTATATGTTAACAAGAATTCTCAACCTCTCCCTTATCATTGGGCAACTCCCCAAGGCCTGGTAAGCCTCAGTTGTAATACCAGTTTTTAAGAGCGGTAATAGGACAACTCACACTAACTACAAACCAATTTCCATCTTATCCCCAATCTCTAACGTGTTAGAACGAGTTGTCTATGATCAACTAATTAACCACTTAGAGAAGTATCAACTACAATGTATGGAGCAGCATGGTTTTCGGAAACTACACAGCACAACGACAGCACTGGTTGAGTTTACTGATTTCATTCATGACTCCCTTGATCGAGGGCACTTAGTGAGAGCTACCTTTACTGACCTCACTAAGGCCTTCGATACTGTCAATCACAAACTCTTGTTTACTCAACTACATGAATCCACCATCTCCCCTACCTCCCTAAGCTGGTTTCGCAGCTATCACTCTGGGCAGGCTCAACAGGTTAAAATTGGTGACACATTCTCCGACAACCAACATGTAAATACTAGAGATGCAGCTAATTGAAATTTTGCCGATGAAAGCACTTCACATTGTCATTCTGCTATGCAGAGTGGCCAATATGAAAGGCTCACTTTACCTTGTAATAATTACTTTGCGTTGTCATCCCGCATTAACACGAAGTAAGGTGAAGTGACAACAATACTGGCAGCCCCACGCACACAAAGTCACCAGAATTAATGTGCATCCCCAACATGCTACTGTCTCATGTCCAGAAAATTCCCCAGTGCTGACAAAGTGAAATGAGAGCATAACAAGAAATGCAAAGTCTTCCAGAATTAATGGTGCACTCAGTCATGCTCGCAGTGGTCACACACAGTCACCAGAATTAATGTGCATCCCAAAAATGCTATTGTCTTGTGTCTAGAAAATTCCCCTCTGCTGACTAAGTGAAATGAAAGCGTAACAAGAAATGCAGTCTCCCAGAATTAATGGCACAGTGGTCACACACAGTCACCAGAATGAATGTGCATCCCCAAAATGCTACTGTCTTTTGTCCAGAAAATTCCTGACTCCAGATGAAGACAAATGACAGCATAAAATGGAAAGAAATGTCTCCATTTAATTCATGCCACAGTCATGCTTGCACACACTCTAATAAGAACTACAGTATGTCTCCTGCTGCTGCTTTTGGAATTTTATGTAATGCTTCTTGACCTGACTGGGCTGATGCACAGTGTCTTGTCAAATGATGTGCTAGAAGGATGACCCGACCATTGAGTTAACCATCCATGATGATGCAATAATGCTGTTAGTTGCCCAATGTCTCCTGCACTGACCCCCAACAGGAAGGATGCCCTCTGTGAGTACACTAATACTACCCTTGGTAAGTTAACATTTCTGGCACCATCATGGTTTTCCACAGAACCTGAGTTGACCTTAAATGTTCATATCCACTATACATATATTTGTATCCCAGGTAATACAGTCGAACTTGGGGTGTGCATTTCTTAGCTTGATGAGGAATTTTGGCATTGGAATACCATCAAGCCAGTGAAGGTAAGTATTTTTTTTGGGGGGAGGGGGCATTATTTAAAAAAAGTTTAAAAAGATTCATCAATATTTTGGTCATTTTTACAGGTCTTCAGCGTATCATCAGAACTGAAAAAAAAAGTTAACTGCTGTGATTCATGAAGAACGTGATTTGTCTCGTGATGAGTGTCTGGTGTGACATTATCAATGATAATAAACTGTACAGGAATGTGAATACCTACGGCTGTACTTCCCTGACCTATACCACACAAAACTACCTGATTTGAAAACTCATATCATTGAGTACAATGGTGCCTGAAGCCGAGACCCGAGATACTACAAAACAGGCTTACATGGAACTAATTATAAAAAAGTACAATTTTGTGAATCATGACCATGAAGATGAAGAACGCAATTTGAATTCTGAATGACTTGTGATGATCTCCCTGACTTAAAAACACACATCAATGAGTACAATGTTCATGCAGAGATATGTACCACACCAGTACTCTGAAGAGAAGCCAAACAAACAACTATGACTTAAGTTACAGATGGAGATTAGGCCCTAAGGAGATGCAAATGCACAGACAGATTACGACTGCGCTGTGCACTCAAGAGATGCAGATGCAAGGTACAACACCACCTAATCAGTGCTCACAAGTCACAAATCCAAATCTGGAAAAAAATACCTTTTGCCCTTTGGGGGGGAGGTAGTGCACGGCAGTAACAGTCCACTACCAGTAAAGATACCACAAAGCAGTACAAAAATTTCATGCAGGTGCGGTGGATAGCAGGTTCACACTGCTGCAATTACTCTGTGGCACAATAAAATGTGTCTGATTTGATGGCATGCATCACACACACATTCACACACACACTACACTACACTACAAGTAATGTGTAGCAAATTGAAAACTTCAGTAATATAACCAAAGCTTTTAAACAAACTGAAATTATGCACTGCTGCACCACAACAATCAGCAAAAAAAAAGGTCAAGAATTACTGAAGATATTACTGTGTGTACAGTAACACAGTTGTACAAGAAAAATATAACCAAAACAGAAAGACTGTCATTTTCTCCCAGTTTTAACCTACCTCCACCACAGATATGCCCCTCCCCAAAGCACACTTCAACTGTTTGTCAGTACACAGACTGAATGTTCTAAATTAACATTCAAAATCCACACACAAACAATAAACACTCGATGATATGAGCACAGGAGGGTTTCCTACAATCGATGTACTAAATTTTGAGCAATAAAAATGGCTCAGAAAGGCTTTTTTAAAAGCTTTTAGAGGATTTGAATCGCAGAGCTCTGAGAGTAAGCTGTCTCCATCCTCCACCACACACACACACACACACACACACACACACACACACACACACTACACAGAACTGAGGCTGTGCAGAACAATCTAGAGCCCATGTGACCTGCAATCACTGCAAAATTCGCCTTGGAGCTCAATAACGAGGCGAAGTGATGTGAAGTACATTGAAATCAATGTACTTCACCTTAAATTTGGTGGAGAAGTGGTTTGGGGAAGGCAGAATAACGCGAAGTCATTGGTTTCAATGGACTTCGCGTTCCTCATTATGACGCGAAGTACTCCACTTAGCGTTGCGGATTACTTCACAGATTCTGCATTACTCCGCAAATCACTTCATGGAGCAAATTTTGGCCATTTCGCCCACCACTAGTAAGTGCAAGTGTACCCCAAGGGTCCATCCTGGACCCACTGCTGTTTAGTCTTTTTTTAAACAATCTCCCTAAAGCGCGTCATGACAAAATCCTGTTATACATGGATGACGCTGTCCTCTACACTAGCCATACTGACCTTGATACCCAAGAATAAAGTCTTTGGTGTAACTTCAAACTTGTAGAAGACTGGTTTTCTGATGCTCAGTTGCTTTTCAATTATAAGAAAACAAAAACAATGCTGTTTGCTTTCACTCGCAACAAATATAGATCCACCATCCTAACTATCCATAACAAACAAAAAGAAACCCCTGAAATGGTACACAACTTCAAATACCTCAAGGTTACCCTGGATAGCTCCTTATCTTACTTCACATCGACAGTGTCTCCAAGACCACAAATAGGAAGATTGGACAGCTGTGTAGGCACAGACACTGTCTCACAACAGATGCCCTTAAACTCACCATAAATAACTCTGTCTTTTTAGTGGTAGACTATGGCCTCGTTGTCTATAGCTTTGCCTCTGACTCTATCCTGAACACAATTGCACTTACTTTGAACAAGTCCTGTGGGCTTCTCCTGAGAGCTCCATGGCAAACCCACACGTGTGACCTATATTCACTTACAGGCTGGCTGAATCTGGAGAACCGTATTCAGCATCAACTCTGTCTTCTGGATAGGAAGGCCACCCTCAGCCTGACCCTTTCCAGCTTCCAATCCATGCTCTGCCCAATAGCCCCTGCCATGCTGACCAGAGAGTCTCACAACAATCTCTTTAAAGTCCACTTCCGACACACGTCCAAAGGGCAGTGATCCTTCAGATGTCGCGCCCCAAAATGACTTAACTCACTCTCATGTGACCTTCAAGACTAGCCCAAACTTGGGCCTTTCCAATTTAAACTCCACTCCCACTTCACTAGTCAAATGGCTTGCATTTGATCCCTATAATCAGATAAAATAGGCTAGTCCTTATCTTGATCTCAACAGCACTTAATCCCCCTTGTCCTGTTCTTCAGTTCATTCTAAAATAAATATTTCCACAACTTGCCCCTCTCCTTTCACCATCTACCTCCTTCTCCTCTTCAGTCTCCACCCCCTCAATCCCCTCTGACCCCACCCTTCGCCATAATCCCCCTCTTGCTCTACTCCCCACCTCCCCCTCTCTACCACACCTCCACTCACCCTTTCCTACCTCTTCCTCCCTGCCCCTACCCTCATCAACTACATCTCTCAACTCCCATCCCCTTCACTTACTGCCTGACAAAGGGAATCATGGATATTCTGTTCCCTGCCTTGAATCTTCACCACCCACTTACCTCAACAAACGGAATATTTGATATTCCTTCTCCCTGCCTTGAACCTCCTTAATTTTCCTCTTATTGCCTAGTCAGTGCCTCTTCTGTATAAATTCAATTCTCAGATTATCTCACGCCTATTCTCATGCTATTGTTCTTAATCTATCTGATTATGAATGTTACTTGTTGAAGCTGTGTTTCATTTTGTTTATACATTGCTGTAAAAATATTGATGTGGAACCTTTGTAAATGAGTTTTTAGCTCAAAGGTTGTAATCTGAGACATTAAATAAATAAATATGTCACAGACAGGGTTTACGGCACCTAACAGATAGTGTGTCAATATACAGCCAAAATGGCTTTCACTATACTACAAAGACACACAGAGTAACTATGTCACAAACAGGGCTCGGGTCACCAAACAACAGATGGTGTGTAATACAGCCTAAATGGCTTCACTATACTACAGAGAAACACAGGGTATATGTGTCACAGACAGGGCTCAGGGCACCTAACAGGCAGTGTGTGTGTACATATACAGCCTAAATGACTTTCACTGTACTGCACAGGCACGCAAAGTAGCTATATGTCACACACGGGGCTTAGGGCATCTAACAGACAGTGTGTAAATACAGCCTAAATGGGTTTCACTGTGCTGCAGAGACATGAAGAGCAGCTATGTCACAAACATGGCTCAGGGCACCAAACAACAGACACTGTGTAATACAGCCTAAATGGCTTCACTATACTGCAGAGAGACACACACAGTAGCAATGTCACAAGCAGGACTCAGGGCACCAAACAACAGACAGTGTGTAATACAGCCTAAATGACTTTCACTGCTGCTGCCAACAAGGGGCGCCTCCCCCCTTCTTCTTCTCTCCCAAACACAGCCACACTCAATCACTGATTATCCCCCCTCCAGTCCCCAACCTGTTTTTTTTTTTGTTTGTTTTATTAACTTTTTTTTTTAGTTTTTTTCACTGGTTGCAGCAAGCACTGATTGCTCCCACCAAACTCTGAATGTAGTCTGCGCACTCACAGAGCAGATAGGGAGCTCAGACACCAGCACTGACCAATTGGATTGTCAGGCTGGTGTCATGTGCTTCTTTCTGCTGTGAGGACCCCACAGACTGTCTGTAATGCCCAATTAGAGTTCAGAAGAGTCCCAGGACCCCACAGGCTGCCTGCAGTGCTGGTTTAAAATTGCAGTTACCCATTACTTGACCTGTTATCTGTGTACACAGTACCCAAGCCATGAAGTACATTGTGATGTCGAGTAGGGTAGTAAATTACCCAAACTACCCCACCCAGCAAAAAAATGCTGATACCCGACCTACCCACTCCAGTTACCTGATGGGTAGCCCATCCCTAATCTGATCTATAAATGGTTGGTGAAAATCAGGACACTTTGACACAGGAGCCAAACAGAGCTGAGCCTCAGATTTAATAAAGGCATCATCACTTTCCTTGGAACATCTAATTCTATTTAGCTGATGCTTCTTTATTAATTCTGTTAAAGGGGCAGCTAGAAAAGTCCTGAACAGACCAATGATGGTACCCTGACAAACCAAGAAACCACATACCTTGCTTCTTAGTTGTGGGTACTGAACACTTAGCAGCATCCTCTGTCTTAGATATTTCAGGCTTTTAACCTCCCAGATACTGTTTCTATCATCCCCAGTGCACACTTTTTAGGGTTAATCATTAACCCAGAAGCAGCTAAGGCCTCCATAACAGCTTGGATATGTTGGAGATGGCTTTGCCAGTCTTTGCTGAAGATCACGGTATCATCAAGGTATGCCGCACTGTACTGCATATGGGGTCAATGATAGTATTCATAAGCCTCTGAAAGGTTGCTGGGGCTCCATGAGCTGGAATGGCATGACCAGAACTGAAAAAACCTGAAGGGGGTAGCAAAATCAGTTTTCTGTGGGGGAGGAGGTTGGGGCAGCTGCAATCTAGGGTGCTACCTGCACACTCAGACAGACGTTGATAGACCAGTTGGTCTGTTTCTGCTGGCAGATTTGTATGTTCGTATATTGTCTCTAGCTGACAACTCCAAGGGGATCTGCCAAAACTCCTTGGTGAGATCTAATTGATAGACTTCCCCCTCGCTGGTTGATTAGGTCATCCACATGATGCATGGGATATCCATCAAACTTTGAAATCCAATTAACCTTTCTGAAATCAATTAAAACTCTCAGACCTCCATTCTTTTTGGGCGCAACTACCATAGGAGAACACCAGGGGCTGGCTGAAAGTTCAATGATTTCTAGATCCAGCATATTATTGATTTCAGCCTTAATGTCAGTCTTTATTTTCAGACACCCTATATAGTTTCTGATGTATAGTGGCAGCTGTTTACATATCTATGCAGCGTTCTACCTGAGTAACCTTTCCTGGGACAGAAGTAAATACTGGTAACAGATCAATAATACAATCCCACATTTCATTTTTCCATTGTTCAGATAACTGGGGGTTGATTTGTAGTTCTGGCAACTCTGTTTCACCGTTTTCCAAACTCTAGTAGGCTTCTTCCATACCATCCTCTGGATCCTCGGGTATAGACACGCAGCTGAAGTCAGGTTTTATAGAACTTTTACTAACCTAGGCCTTCAGTAAGTTGGCATGATATACACAGTCTCTAGTCTTTCATCCAGGGATTTCTAATTATATCCCGTATGTACAGTAACTGGGCCAGTCTGCCTAACAACTGAGAATGGTCCTTGCCATTTATATTAAAGCTTGTTTTTATGAGAAGGCAATAACAGGACCTTGTCTCCTGGCTGGAAAAACTTGTTTCCTGCTCCCACTTCATAGTATTGTTTTTAAATTCCCCTTTATTTAACCTCCGTGTCATGTGCCACTTGTAGGTATTTACTCAGTTCATCCCTGAGATTAGTCAGGTTGTCAACTACAAGAACGTCAGTTGGACTCTTACTTTCCATTTTTCATTGATCGCATCCAGAGTGCCCTGGGGAATTCTACCATATTGAAGTTCAAAAGGTGATGGCCCAGTAGTCCCAGTAGCAGCTTGTGGTACCTCCCAGTACACAAACATCAAATCAGGTAGAAATCTGTCCCAGTCCCTCCCCTCTACAGAAACAGACATTCTTAACATGTGCTTCATTGTTTTATTCATTCTTTCCACCAACCCATCTGTCTGGAGGTGGTACGGGGAGGTTCTACCAGCAGTGACCCCTATGACCTTATACAATTCCTGCATCATTTGTGAATTAAAATTGGTCCCTTGGTCAGTTTTTATGATACTGGGGATACCAAACTGACAAAATACTCTGACACATTTTTCTGCAACTTTCTGTGCAAGTAACTGTGTGCATTGGAATGGCCTCTAGGTATTTTGTGGCATGATCTACTAGGGTTAAGATGAAGTGGTTCCCCTTTTTACTGGACTCTAATGTACCTACAATATCCATGACCACCTGGGTGAAAGGTACTGTAACCATGGGGATGGTTATCATGGGTTCGTTGTCTTGATGGGTAATTGGGACCACCGTCTGTCAGGCTTCACAGATCTCACAGTAACCCATCACCTCTTAACAAATATCAGGCCAGAAGAATCTAAAGATTGGGGTTTTCTATTTCTCATGCACCCAGTAAGGTACTATTATGCAGTTTTTTGGGGGTAACCACCAATTGCTCACAATTCCTGTCAGTTATAGAATCTATATAATAAGCCATTTTCAACTATATTATAAGGTTCCCCTCTTCAACAAATCCCACTTGATCCAACAAATCTTTTAAAGTCCCATCAGTCTGTTGTTCTTTCCCACAGGTATCAAAGTCCCACTTAGTGTGCAGATCTTTCCTAACTTCCCACAATGCTCTTCTATCCACTTTTTCTCCTCTTACACCCTCTGGTCTTTTTAATCCTTGTTGACTTGCCAAAAACATCAGAGTTCTCAAAGGGAATATAAGGTCCCCAAGTTCTGTTCTCTTTCTTTAGCTTCCTTGTTTGGGCCCAGGTGGAAACAAGGACTGGTTCAATCTTTAAAGTAAGCAACAGTTTGAATCCAGGGATGTCATGACCGATAACTAGGGGAAAAGGTAGGAAAGGTACCTGTCCTGCTTTAGCTGTGTAAATCTTTTCCTTTACTTGAAATTGTAACTGGGCATTGGGTATTGTCTCATATGTCCATGCATACTCATAATCCCATCTCACCATCTGCACAGATGTTAGCAGGGAGCAGGTTAGATCTATCAAGTGTTTGCCTACACCAAGAGTGCAAGAGACCTTCTACCACCTTCCCTTCAATGGTGATAGACTGTGAAAAGTTCCCCCAGTTAGCTAAGGTCAGGTTATTCAGCCAATCAGGTTTCATTAGGAGCTAAGATGTCACCATTTATGCATGCCATATGAAGGTGGACACTGAACAGAGCAGATGCTGTGCACCAGGGGACTGTGTTCTTTATTACAATTTTTTTCTGAGTGATGGTGGGGGGAGGAGGGTGCAGGAGCCAGAGGGGCAGTTGGGTGATGGGGCTTAAGACTTAATCGGTGGGACTCGGGTGGGTGGGGTATTGTGTTTGGTGTGTGGGCAGTAACAAGGTAGGGTTTTGAACTTTAAGACTAGCTCCCTGTCTCATAGCTGTCTTGGAGTTGTCTTACTTAACTTTAATACTTTGCAATTCATGAGAGCAGTGGGGCCAAGGAAGGAGGGTGCCAGCAGGGAACTGGGGGGGGATATATGATGAATAGAACATTTTTTTGAGGTACAGTAGACATGTTGGGGTTGGCACTAAGATGCATTTCTTGTCATTCTGTGACAGCGAATTGGCCAAATTCACAGGTGAACTATGCATATTGCCTAATTCACCCACAAATTGGCAATTCATATAGCTTTACCATGAGAATTGACATAAATTGTGGTCATCAGCAAAGTGAAGTTGTCAAAATTCACAAATCATAGGGCAAAACCAGTTTCAACAACTACACTTGTCTCTACCTAGGTGTGGGGAGTGAATTCACAAAGTATGTGGCAAATTGGCTCAGTAGTAGGAAACAAAAGGTGGTGGTGGAGGGAGCTCTCAGGTACAAGGAAAATCATGAGTGTAGTCCCACAGGGGTCGGTATTAGGCCTGGTATTGTTTAATATATTCATTAATGACACAGAAGAAGGCATTAAAGGTAAAATCTACCTTTTTGTGGATGAACAAAAAACAAATACAGCCACTCCATAAAGGCTGAATGTGGCTGGTCAGACCAGAACCACGAAAAAAAGCAAAACACCAGCACCAGTCATCAGGATTCAGTGCACTTCTTTTATTAAAGTGTGTGTGCATTTAAAGTGCTAATCCAACAATGTGCAAAATAGCAGAGGCATAGTGTAATATTACATACAGTGCAAACAGAACTGTAAAATATTCATTGCACTTACCAGGCTGTGGGAAGGAAAAAATAGACCACCTTTACTCATGCTGACAAGTTGACTGGTTTCTCTACTGCTTTCTCAAAAGTCCTAGATGCTGAAACTAGTACAGTCATTACAAGTGCGCTGTTTAAAGTGACAGTACTCAATATAATGCAACAAGTGTGAATTAAAACTGCATACTCAGAGCATATGAGCAGGTACTGTATTTACAAATCTAATGTAAAAGGGGAGGTATGCCAGATCACTGTTATAAGTCCATCTTCTTCCAAGTTGTGTAACTGGGTGTGCTTTGAAACAATTGAGAAGCTGCATGGGATATACTATATTGGACTAGATATCTGCAACAAATCTCTCTCTTGCTTACATGTGAGGGAAGTTTTCCTTACTTTACAGTCTTACATTGGTATTGCTTTGTGTTTAATTATTTTAGTTTTTAATTCAGGAAGGGAGTTTTCAAAACTGCTTATCTTGTGAGCATCTTCAGAAGGGTTGAAATAACTGCATATTTGATTTTCCTTTGTGGCTAACAAACTACCAGGCTGCTTTCGGGCTGGGGAGGTTTACCTGTGTCTGACTTGGATGTCTGGATTTTTCTCTGTTTGATTAGCAGGGTATTTTCTCTGTCAAATTGTTGTGTAGGGCATCTTGCTGACAGGAAGGCACTCATCGCAGTGGTGGGTCAGAACTTTTAGTTGACTGTTTCGTGAGGGCACAGTTTAGGCCCAACCCCTGCCCACCCCTCATCCCACCAACCCCAGGAAATAGTTCCTTTATACCTGGGGTTCTTACATCATTTCCTCAAGAGTGCAAGGTGCATATCACTGTCATATCCTCTCTAGCACACTGCACTGACAATATAAGCATTCACATTGTGTAATATATATATTTCTATATAACAAAGCAATCACACATGCACACACACACACACACACACACAAAACAAAACAAAAAAAAGTAGATAAACATGTGGGGAGTAGTGCAATGTAATGGCTGTGGGGCAGCAGTCTTCCGGGAGTCTTTCTGGAGGCTGAGATGCTGCCCTATTTGCAGACAACTCTCTGCCCTGAGGGAGGAAGTTGCCCGTCTTCAGGCCACACTGGACAGTAGTAAGGGAACCTTCCCCCAGGCCACACTTGACAGTAGGAAGGGAACCTCCCCATCCAGGGAGCACCAGAGCCACCACCACTACCCCAGAGGCTGCGGGAAGAAAAGCACAGCAGTTGGACCACAGTAGGTTCAGGGAGGGTGAGATGGTGGAACAGAGGCACACCCAGTCAGTTGTTCCACTTCACAATCCATACACCATTCTTGGGAGCATAGCTCCCTATGGATGCACCCGAGAGAGGAGACTAAGGGAGGCTGAGGACAACTGTCACAAGGGAGGCCCACAGGAAGGAGGCAGAGGACACCACAGGGAAAGGAAGCAGCTCCTGGTGGGGACTCAATTATTAGGGGATAGAACTGGGGGAGCAGGAAAACTGTAAGGTGCCTGCCTGGTGCCATGGCTTGGAGGGACAGGAAGCGCATCCTCAGGATCACGAGAACAGCTGCATGGGAGTCTGAGCTGGACGTCATTGTCCACCTAGAGACAAATGACTTGGCTCATCATGAGATTAGAGCAGTAAAGGAGGACTTTGTAGAGATGGGGAGGGGCCTAAGACAAGTAGCACACACAGTATCCTTCTCAGAGGTGCTGCCTGTCAATGGCATGGGTGAGGTGAGGGTACTTTGCACTATGCAGTTTAATGAATGGTTGAAAAAATGGTGTGGAGCACAGGGGTTTGGCTTCATTGGGGACTGGGGTTCCACCTGGAGGGACACCAGCCTATACTGGCAGGATGGTCTGCATCTGTCCAGGAAGGGAACAAGTCTTTTAAGCAATCGGTTTAAATCCTTCATTGGCAAGCTTTTAAACTAGTCAAAGGGGAGGCACTGATAAGCAGCAGGAAAATCCCAGCCTCTCCCTACAAAACAGGGTACTAAATGAGAAAAAGACCGAGGTAGAAAGGTCAGTGGGGGATGCTGCAACAGAAGGTAAAGCCATCAAAAATGGAGAGCAATGAGTACCAATGTCCATAGTCTGGGTAACAAGCTTCCTGAATTAGTGGCCTTGATGGAGGAGGAACATCTGGATATTGTGGCAGTCACAGAAACATGGTACAACAAAACCATGACTGGGACATAAACATACCAGGATACACTATCTACAGGAGGGACAGGGAGGGTAAAAGAGGAGGAGGAGTAGCTCTTTACATAAGGGAAGGAATCAAAGCAACAGAAAAAAAGGGTAAACAGGGAGGAGAAGAAGCACTGTGGGTAAATTTGGAGACAGGCAATGGCACCATAATCCACACAGGCGTTGTATACAGACCCACTTCTCAGGGGGAGGAAATGGACAAGGAAATGATAGAAAGTATACTTAGAATGGCAGAAAAAGGGGAGATATTGCTGATGGGTGATCTGAATATGTCAGATGTTAACTGGAGTGCAGTTGCAGCAGCCACTTCGAAAAGTGGGGTTATTCTAGATGCCCTACAGGGGGCATGCCTTAGACAACTAGTATTGAAGCCCACTCGAGAGGGAGCAATCTTAGACCTGGTTCTCTCAAATGGAGATAGAGAGGATCACAGATGTAGAAGTGGGTAGCCATCTGGGAACTAGCGACCATCGAACAGTATGGTTCACAATAAACACAGCAATAGAGTCAAGCCATACAAAGGCAAAAGTACTGGACTTTAGAAGGGCTGACTTTGCCAAAATGGGTGAGTGCCTAAGGAATGCACTAGCAAATGGGCAGGAAGGAGGGGTGTAAGAACAATGGGAAATAATAAACTGCCATCACAGAGGTAACGAGCCTTTGTGTGAAGCAAATAAACAAAACAAAATGATGTAAGAAACCACTATGGTTCTCAAAGGAAGTGGCAGTGAAGGTTCAAGAGAAAAAGAAAGCATTCAGGAAGTACAAGGAATCACAGAAGGAGCAGGACAGAGAACTGTATCAGTTAAAGAAAAGGAAGCTGGGAAGGCAGTCAGAACAGCAAAGGCCCAAACCGAGGAAAAGATAGCCAACTCAGTTAAGAAGGGGATAAACCTTTATAGGTACATCAGGGAGGCAAGGAAGACCAAGGGAGGGATAGTGAGGCTTAATAAAGGGGAGGGAGGGTGGGCAGAGGGAGACTGTGAAAAGGCAGAGATACTAAACAAATATTTTTGCTCAGTATTTACAAATGAAGAGGGAGGTACCTAAAACAAACAGTAGAAACACTTTGGATACAGAAGTGATACCAGCCCATTTACAGAAGAAAGGGTTATGAAAGAACTCTTAAAACTGAAGGTGGACAAAGCAATGGGGCTGATGGGATTCATCCCAGAATTCTAAAAGAACTAAGGGTAGAACTAGTGACTACTGACTACCCTCTTTAACAAATCATGGGAGGATGGGGTGGTACCCAAGGACTGGAGGGGGGCAGATGTGATTCCCCTTCACAAAAGTGGGACCAAGGCAGAAGCAGGAAACTACAGACCTGTTAGTTTAACCTCAGTGATAGGGAAAATGATGGAATCACTTCTGAAAGAAAGAATTGTCGAGTATCTAGAGGCCGGAGGGGCACAGTACCCAAGGCAGCATTGATTCACAGCGGGAAGGTCATGCCAGACGAATCTGATAGATTTCTTTGATTGGGTGACCAAAGTAGTAGATCAGGGAGGGGCTGTGGACATGACCTACCTAGACTTTAGCAAGGCATTTGACACAGTCCCACACAAAAGATTAATATACAAGTTAGCCAGCCTGGGAGTGGGTCCCAAGATGACAGCCTGGGTAAAGAATTGGCTGGAGAATAGGACACAGAGAGTGATAGTAAATGGAGTCCACTCTGAAGAAAGGGGGTTACTAGTGGGGTACCGCGAGGGTTCAGATAGATTAGCCCTCTTCAATGTCTATATAAGTGACATTGCAGAGGGACTGGAAGGAAAAGTATGTCTCTTTGCAGATGACACAAAGATCTGCAACAGAGTTGATGCACAAGGTGGGTGGAAAGGATGAGAAGGGACTTGGCAAGGTTAGAGGAATGGTCAAATGTATGTCAGCTTAGATTCAATGCTAAGAAGTGCAAGGTAATGCACCTGGGAAACAAAACCCTGGGAAGAGTACACAATGGGGTGAGATACTAACAACAACAAAATGGAAAGGGACCTGGGGTAGTCATATCAGATGACCTAAAGGTGGGCAAGCAATGTGAGAGGGCAGTAAGGAGGGCTGGGGGGATACTGGGATGCATAGGGAGAGGCATCACCAGTAGAAAACAGGAAGTTAGTATCCCTCTGTACAGACAGCTGGTGAGACCCCATCTGGAGTACTGCGTGCAGTTCTGGGGACCCAATCTCCACAAAGACATAGACAGGATGGAAGCTGACCAGAGGAGGGCAACTAAAATGGTGCAGGGTCTGCACCGGAAGACATATGAAGAGAGACTAAAGGAGCTTAATATGTATAGCCTCGAGGAAAGGAGGGAGAGGGGGGACATGATAGAAACTTTCAAGTACCTCAAGGGAATCAACAAAGTCCAAGAGGGTAGCATCTTTCAAAAAAAGAGGTGTGCAAGAACAAGGGGGCACAATTTGAAGATAGAGGGGGCAGCTCAGAGGTAATTTAAGGAAGTATTTTTTCACAGAGAGGGTTGTGGATGCATGGAACGGCCTTCCGGAGGAGGTTGTGAAGTCAAAAACAGTGGTGGAATTCAAGCATGCATGGGACAGTCATAAGGCCATTCTAGGGGTTGGGGGTAGGAAGAAGTAGGCTGCTGGTTAACTAGGATCTGCAGCTTATCCAGTAGGTAGGTAGGGAAATGGGCAGACTGGGTGGGCCAAGTGGTCCTTATCTGCCATCAAATTCTATGTTTCTATAAGTAAGTCAAATCCAGATGTTCCATAAATCAAGGCACAGTTCAAGCAGCTGGAAATCAGCTGTTATCAGCTCAGTATGTCAAGAAAGGAAGGTAGGTGGTAGGTAGGTAGGAAGGAAGGAAGGAAGAAAGAAAGAAAGAAAGAAAGAAAGAAAGAAAGAAAGAAAGAAAGAAAGAAAGAAAGAAAGAAAGAAAGAAAGAAAGATAACCCTCACCCTCTACCAGTGTGCCCCCTCCAACACCCTTCCACCTCCCCTTCTCTTTCGCTACTGTAACCTCAAACAATGTCCTAAGTGCCCTCCTCACCATCAACCCCTCTAAAGGTGCCTCCCCTAATGGCCTTGACCCAAAACTCCTCTTCCTCTCCACTATGGCCATTGCCTACTCCCGCTCAATAATCCTAAATCTCTCATTCTCTACTGCCTCTGTCCCCTCTTCATGGAAACATGCTGTGGTCCTCCCTCTACCCGAAGGGGGTGACCCCTCATCCCCTGGCAACTATCGCACCATTTCTCTCCTCCCTACCCTTGCCAAGCTTCAAGAACACATTGTCCACTCCCAACTTACTTCTTTTCTATCTGACACCTCCTTCTTCACCCCTTTCCAGTCTGGTTTCAGGAAAAAAACACTCAACCACCACCTCTCTCCTGTGGCTCACAGACCCCATCCTAATTGGGATGAACAATGGGCAAATTACCTCTGCCATTTTTATCGACCTGGCCAAGGCCTTTGACACTGTATCTCACTCCCTTCTCCTCAACTCACTCCCAGCAGCTGGCCTATCTCCCTCCACCACAAACTGGTTCAAGGCCTACCTTATTGGTAGAACCCAATCAGTTAAGATCTTGTACACCACTTCCCCTCCCCTCTCAATTAGCACTGGAGTCCCCCAGGGCTTCGTATTATTAGGTTCCCTCCTATTCTCCATCTTCTTAAATGACCTTCTCTCTGTTTGCTCCCCATCCTTTGCTATACATATGTATGCCGATGATACAGTCCTGTATGCATCTGGCTCCTGTCCTGTTAAGGTTGCAACAAGCTTACAGCAAGACTTTGATAAGGTTCAGCTCTGGTTTGCTAACCATGCACTTTTTCTCAACACCAAAAAGACTCTCCATGACCTTTGGCACAAGGCAGAGACTCTATAGGCTTCCTTCCTTACCCAGTTTTCACACCCTTGAGGGGACTTTACGTGAGGACACATCCTCCTTCAGGTACTTAGGTGTTTGGTTGGACCAACACCTAAACTTCTCAGGACAAATTGACGCCATCCAGAAAAAACTGTGCCAAAAGTTTGGTGCCTTGCTCAGGAACCATAGTTGCATCCCTGCTATGGCTAGGCGTGAACTTGTTCAGAAGATGATACTGCCCATTTACAACTACTGTGACATCCTCTATGGTGCTGCCACTAAGTACTCCCTGGCCAGACTGGACACCCTCTTCAACTCCTTCTGCCACTTTGCCCTGGATGCCCCCCCTCGCACCCATCACTGCAATCTTTATCATGCCCTATCCTTCCCCTCTCTTACAAATAGGCAACTGTCCCACAGGGCTAAATTCACCTCCAAGCACTGGTTGGGTGAGCTACCTTCCTACCTCACCTCCTCCTTCATAGTACCCCACCCTCCCATTCCTCAGAATCAACCAACTCCAATACCTTGGTTGTCTCCGCAGATCCACCCAAATTGACCAATCTAGTTACTCTCACTGCCTCCCAAAATTTGGAATCCCTCCCCACCCAAATCTGGTACTCATCCTCTGCCTACTTCATAAGCTCTGCCTCAATAATTACCTTGCACCTAGCTGCTCCTGCCATGTCCCTCCTAATTCCCTCTAAGCCCTGGACAAACCTTACCCCCTACCCTCACCTTCATTTTACCCCAGCACACCCACCCCCAAATCTCTCAGCCTCCTCCCGCCCCTAATTGCTCCTCCTTACTGGCCTCCTTGATCTCTCACAGAATGTAAAGGACCCTGAATGCTCTCCATGGGTCCCTCTCATTATCCCCAAGGGCTTTTATCTCTCATCTACTCCTTTCCCCCACCATCTTAAAGGGATCTCTCTGAGACACTGCCTTATCCCCTTCTCTCTGGTCCCCCCAGTCCACTTGCAGGGTTCCTCACATCCTAAAGGGGTCTCCAGGGGCACGACTCTTCCCCTTCCCCCAGCTCAGCCCTCCTTCCCCTTTTCCCCCCCCTTTCTTTAATGTAAGCACTTGTTTACTTATTAACCCAGTACTTATTATTGTTTACTCTTTCTATATGTTATGCGCAACACTGTTGTAACACTGTAACACCTGCCTTACAACTGTATGTTAATGTTGATCTTGTAACTTAAATGTTTACTGTCTCATTCCAGTTGTATCCCTTCCCCCCAGTTTGCACTGGGAGACGAGTGACTTGTTGCTCAGTGTGCCTTCCTGGTAAAACATTTCAATAAATAAAAGAAGGAAGGAAGGAAGGAAGGAAAGAAAGAAAGAAAGAAAGAAAGAAAGAAAGAAAGAAAGAAAGAAAGAGAGAGAGAGAGAAAGAAAGAAAGAAAGAAAGAAAGAAAGAAAGAAAGAAAGAAAGAAAGAAAGAAAGAAAGAAAGAAAAATGGTGAACATACTGCCTCACTGGGGTGATGACATACAAGCTAAACAAGTAGTCTGATTGCACTACTACATATTTGGCTGAGCTCAATCTGGAAATCTGGAAAAAGGATACAGAGAAAACAAGGGTTAGAGACAAGTAAGCATGATTTGCAATTAGAAAATACAGGAAGAGTATTAGCATATATTGAAAACAGCATGACCATCCACACAGTATCCCTCTTCAGGATAAATTAATCCAGGTCATCCCCCCTCTCTTGCTCATTTTTTTAACCCACGACACCAAAACTTGTGGTCAGTGGGTGTATTCTGCATTTGTACATGCACAGAGAGGGCACTTGTACCATCCTGTTTCTATATGGCTTTCATATGATGCTCCCCCATTCTAATTTTAAATGCTCTGATTGTCTTCCCTTTATAAAATGACCAACATGAACAGGTAGCCAAATAACAATATTGGTACCATTACAGTTTATGAAATGCCTAGCTGTAGTCATCAAAGTGAAGTGGGTGATCATCACTTATTGTGCAGTAAGAGGAGAGGAGACTATTGCATCATGAGTGACTGCACTGTTTGGGGGTGTTCCTAATGTTCAGAAAGAATGTAATAAGAGTAGATCAAGGATTTCAAACAAAACAAGGTTGTGTATAACAATACCATTAGCATGCATTTCAGTTCTACTATGAAACGAGGCAGATATAACAACCAGCAACACCAATTAATTTTAGATTAGGGAAGCAATCATAAAATGTGGGGTTTTAACTAACACAAATAGGATGCATAAAAGGTTGACAGTCTCCCTTTAACATGTATTCACTGTAAAAGAGGAAGGAGAGATGGACATGACCGAAACCTTCAAGTACCTTAAAGTCACAAACAAGGCCAATATCAGGGACCTTTTTTAACTCAGTGAAAATATGACAACCAGAGAGCAGTGTTATAAACTGGAAAGGGGAAAGTTCAAGAAGGAGGTCAGGAGGAGGCATTTCTTTACAGATATAATGGTGTCGGGATTGGAATGAACTCACTGCTGATATCATCACTCAAAAGATGATGGGGGGGGTTCAAGAAAGGGTGGGACAGGACAAAGGGAAGAGTCAGGGTTGGAGGGAAGAAGACATGGCCCATTCTACTCTCTAGATTAGAGACTCCATAATCAAGCAGACTCGAGAGACTGTAAGGTCTTCTTCTGCTGGCTGTTTCATGTTTGTATGTTAACTATAATGTAAAAGAGTTTTGGGCACCTGTAATTAGCAGTATTCCAGAGATATCAATTATTAAGTCTGCCCCATACTGATACTGTAGTGCCACCATTTTTAGAACATTGTGATGTCACAGATGAAAGCATGCTTGACTACAATGTGGTCAGCCACAGCTTGATCGTCAGTGACATCACAAAGTTCTAAAACTGGTGGTAATGTAGTATTAATATAGGGCTGACATAGTCATCAGTATCTCTGGACTACTGTGGCAGTCAGAGGCTGAGATGGTTGCCACCTCTCCCAGGAGAGGAAAGCAGTCCCTGGGATGCTCAATCCTCTCCCCCCAGGCCAACCCCCAGTGATCCAAACCCATTCTCAAACCCAGGTCACTAGTGTGGCAGCAAGAGAAGCACCAGCGCCTCAGTCCTCTGCGCCACTGGGCCATCCTTAAAAGAAATTTCATTGGCTTTCTAACTGTAATGGGCATGGTTCATGAATGTCCCCTTAAACATTATGTTCTACTACAGTGTATGCATTCTCTTGTTATGTTACTACAAGAAGGGAATTACTTGGCCATTTTCAGATCAGCTGCTTTCTGTTAAAACTTGGTTAGCAATATGGGGTACCATCTAGTGGTCACAGGGATACATTTCATAACACAAAAGTCGAGTTAAAAGCACACTGTTGTTGCTTGCTTTGTGTTAGCTTTCAAAATGATATTCTACCTGCCAACTTGTGCATGCTGCTTTTGACAAAGGTACACTACATTGCTGGCAAGAAAATCCAGTGGCAAGATCCAGTCACTACTTTTCCAACTACTCCAACTGTTTTGAAGAAGAGGCAAAAATGGGCTACTGTTTTCCAAACTGTTCTACCCATTGTTTAGTATGGTACTATAATGCAGCTGTCCAATGGCATTACTTTTTAATCTTGACCCCATTTACAATAACTGCTGCAGATGTATGCTTAATGCAGAAAGAACAATGTATCATTGTATTCTGTATTCAATCTTCTGGTGTTACCACTGGAACAATGTTTTACGGAAATGTATCAAGGGTATCACTCCATCATACTGTACATTATCTCACTGATCATTTGCACAGGTACTTGCAACCTCATTTCACCCCTAATTCCCATTCAGATGTGTTAGTAGTTCCCAGATCTCTGAGAGTTCGAGGTTTGAGATCCTTTTCAGTCAGTGCCTGTGTAACATGGAACTCATTACCTGCCCAGTTACAGTATGTACCATTGACTCAAGATTTGTGTTTAAAATGTCCATATAAGACTATGTAAGCCCTGTTTCACAATGTAATTTTAATGCATAATTTTCTACATGATAGCATGGTTTGTTACTTTATTAGTTTAATTAATAAAGTTACTCTATTACTTTCTGTGTCACCCCTCAAAAAGAGACAGCTATGTCTCAGTGGGCCTAACCAGTTAACAAAAGTATTAAATAAATAAATACAAAACAATTTTTTACGTTCGCTTGAGTGCATGCCCAAGGAACGTCTTGGGAGAATGGAACACTTTGGAGGTGTGCCCCTCTCCTGCAATCCCCTGCTCCATTGAGCAGGAGTGGCAGTCCTGCACCAATCGGACGCAGTGCTGTGTATGACAGCAGTGGTCTTCTCTTCAAAGAAAACCACCGCTGTCATACACAGCCCATCACCTACCCACCAAATCTTTGCTTCCACGCTGGGAGCCCACCCCAGCGTGGCCAACATCCAGCGTCATCTGCCGGCGGGGGTGCCCAATTCCCGTTGGCTCCAGACCCCCCAGCCATCCTTCTGCCATGCTGGAGCCACCCCAGTGTGGCAAGCGTTCCGATCCAGCGGTCTGCCGGCGGGGTGCCCAATCCCGTCGGCTCCACAGCCCCCAGCCATCCTTCTGCCATGCTGGGAGCACACTAGCGTGGCAAATGTCCCACGTCATCTGTTTTTTTTTTAAACCTGTATAAATTGAAAAGCGGTCCCAGGCGCTTCTCCCAGGCCCCCTCCACAACCGCACCACCCACTGCAAGCCCGCTCCCACCCCTCACCCCATACTTACCTCCGGAGCTCGGCGCGACGATCTTCGATGGACAGGCACGTCTGCACACTTCAAAGCCGACCGCGAACTGAGGAAATGCCGATAGCTGTATAATGGGCTAGATAGGGGTTTTCAACTTTATTGCATGTCTCAGGCATTTTTGGAATTTTGCAAATTTTCAACATGGGGTTTGGGACCCCTTCTCATGAATGATGTCACTGTCAGTTTCAGGCCCGAGGGTGATTTCACAGTCACTGTGCAGTCACTGTGCAAAATCACCCTTCGGGCCTGAATAATGCCATGACAGTGACATCATTCATGAGAAGGGGTCCCAAAAACCCCATGTTGAAAATTTGGTGCAAAAATTCCAAAAAATGACTGTTTTACGGTGGGTGCGTTGCGCAGTTCCTACGCAGGCTCGTAAGTTCACGAATTTTCAATATTTTTACTCCAGATTTTTAATGTTGCCATTTCACCACACCTCCTTATGAGCAGTACAGCTGTCATTTTTCACATCCTGCCCAAAACGTGTTTCCGCCCATGTAGCGCACAATGGCACAGTCGGAGTGTGAAATCAATGTATGGGACACATTAAGAAAATCTCTGTGACACTGTTCATTAGCAGAGGTCTTAAAATGGCTATGTTGAAAATTTGGTGAAAAAATTCCTAAAAATGACTGTTTTACAAGGGTGCGTTGTGCAGTTCCTATGCACGCTCGTAGGTTTGTGAATTTTCAATATTTCCACTCCAGATTTTCAACATTGCCATTTTACCACACCTTCTTATGAGTAGTACAGCTGTCAATTTCATATCTCACCCAAAACGTGTTTCCGCCCATGTAGCGCACAATGGCACAGTCGGTGTGCGAAATCAATGCATGGGACACATTCAGAAAATCACAGTGACACTGTTCATGAGCAGAGGTCTTAAAATGGCTATGTTGAAAATTTGGTGAAAAAATTACTGTTTTACGAGCGTGCATTGCGCAGTTCCTACGCATGCTTTCGTCGTTTTGCGAATTTTCGATATTTTCACTCCAGATTTTCAACATTGCCATTTTACCACAGCTCCTCATGAGCAGTACAGTTGTCATTTTTCACATCCTGCCCAAAACATGTTTCCGCCCATGTAGCGCACAATGGCACAATCGGTGAGCAAACTCAATGTATGGGACACATTAAGAAAATCACAGTGACACTGTTCATGAGTAGAGGTCTTAAAATGGCTGTGTTGAAAATGTGGTGAATAAATTCCTAAAAATGACTGTTTTATGAGTGTGCATTACGCAGTTCCTATGCACGCTCGTAAGTTCGCGAATTTTCAATATTTTCACTCCAGATTTTCAACATTGCCATTTTACCACACCTCCTTAGGAGCAGTACAGCTGTCATTTTTCACATCCTGCCCAAAACGTGTTTCTGCCCATGTAGCGCACAATGGCGCAGTCGGTGTGCGAAATCAATGTATGGGACACATTCAGAAAATCACAGTGACACTGTTCATGAGCAGAGGTCTTAAAATGGCTATGTTGAAAATTTGGTGAAAAAATTCCTAAAAATGACTGTTTTACAAGCGTGCATTGCGCAGTTCCTACGCGCGCTCGTAAGTTCGCGAATTTTCAATATTTGCACTCCAATGACTTCCAAATATCTAAACAGCACATAGAAGCAAGCAACATTCAGCATTGACAAATGCTTGTACTTCTTTGTCACTGATTTTTTTAAGCCATGTCCAAGTGCCAAATACCACTGCAAATACCTGCAAGCGAACGTTCGGCATTGACAAATGCTTGTTGTATATTGTTGTGTGCTTGTTTATTAAATGGTTACTTTCAACCCCTTTAGGTCTGAGAGAGTCTCTAGTTTATAAAACAAATATTATGATGGGTCACCTTCTGTAGAGACTGCCGATGTAGCTGATAGTTTAATCTAATTGTTTGTTTGGTTTTTTTTTCTTTTCAAAGGTGAAAAACAGCCTGCCTACTACACTGGCATTGCCATGCAAAACGGTGTATTTGTTTACAGTAATGGATCAATGGTCACAGCATCTGTCCCAGACTTGGGAACACCCTCATCACTGTCTAGCCACTCATAATGCAGTGGGAAGAAAGGAGACTATTGCATAATGATTGGCTGTACTGTCTGGGGGAGTGCCTAATGTTCAGGAAGTAAGCAATAAAAGTGGAGCAAGGATATGAAACAAAACATGGCTGGGTAGGATTACACCATTAGCATGCATTTCAGTTCTATTAACAGGAGACAGATAAAACAACAAGCAACATCAATGCATTTTTGAGAAGGTAAACAATCACAGAACGTGGGCTTTCAACTACTGTAGAAATAATATGATGCAAAAAGGGTTGACAGTGTCCCATTAATTTGTATTATCTTACCATGAAACAAGCTCCATTGAGCAATGCTCATTTACAAGGAGGTCCTGGTTAGGACAGATAACATTACAAATGGCAAAGAGCCAGCACACATAATACAGGGATTTAACACCAGCTTTTGAACACAACACATGTAGTGCCCCAGAGTAAGAGGGCACTACAAGAAAAACAGGGACCCTTCCCTCAAGTCAAAAAGTTAAATGTTTTTTTTAATGGCTCCATTCGACCCCCCATCCTTGCCTGCTCGGTCCCCAACCCCATCCCATCCTTTGTCTTTTTTGTGCCATTTGCACAGAGAAGGGGGGCTATGAGCAAAAGACCCCTCCCTCATATGTGCCAGTGCCCCAATCCCCAGGGCTGCTCAGCAGGACCTCCCCTGAACTACAAAAGGTCCAGAGAGTGGCTAGCAATTGGAGTCAGCAGCAGAGCAAAGAGGGTGGAGAACACAGGGAGCACGGATGTAACAAAAGTTACCTTAAGAGTGTCCGTGGTTCCCTCAGCATTGCTCCCCTCCTTAAATGTCTGGTGTTGGTGACAGAAAGAGCAGTCTCTCAGGTGGAGCAGTGGCTCCCCAATGCAAAGGTCCCTGACTACATCCCTCCGGCTGATCGGCAGTGGTAGCAGGGATGGAGTGTTGGGCCGACCAAAGAGTATAGCACAAGAACTGGTCCGGCCAAAAAACGTGCCCGGGACCTCGGAGTTCCACCCCCAAGCAGCTGCATTGAAGGAGACACCAGATGAGAGCATGGCTCCCCAGCCAACGTTTATCTCCCCCGCCCAGCAGCAGTACAAGGTCCCGGACTGTGGTGGTGAGTGGGCTGAGTGCCCGATCTTAGTTACGCGTACTACCGGTGATGAAGACTGGGGAGGGAGGGGAAAAGAAAAGAAAAATTAAAGGACCAGAGCCTAAACACAACAAGGGGGCATTGTGAGCTCCCAGAGTGGGCAGAGCCCCACAGATTTAATTTTTGTGATCATTTTAAGAGTTTACCAGAGGGAACATACTGAGCTGAGTAGCAGTAACAGTCCTTTTTAAAGTAAATAGGGTTATTATTTATATGCAGAACATTGCCTATTTTGACATGTGATTATTTGTTCTATTGTGAAATGATATTTTTAAACTTTTGTGTGTTTGTACGATGCCCAGAGCCTCTGGGATTGGGTGCCAGAAAAATAAAATTTGCCTTCCCTAGCTCATCTCATGATATCCAGCAGAGGAAGGGGCACTGCACTGTAGAAGCCCCAGGGAAAGATAGAGGTGTGCTGACAACCCCTTTGTTCTGTCTTGGTGCCATTCTTCCCCAAGGGGCAGGGCCAGAAAAGCAAAGTCCCCACAAAGCACCCTGGGAGGGTGGGGATAATGGTGAGGATTCAGGCCCTCATGAACATTAAGTAATGGGCAGGGCAGGACATGGCCCTACACCCCACATAGTGGCTCAATTAATGTTCATGAGGGAGGCAGGAACAGGCTAGGGAGTCCCTTACACCAGGGCACAGGGGTGGTTATTCATGTTAATGAAGTGGGTTGGCTCTGCAGAGCTAGTAGGAGCAGGGCAAGACCCTTAAACATACAGCACCTCTGCAGAGGGAAGGGGAATGGTCCGATGGCCCTAGGGTGCCCACAGAGTTACGTGGAGGAGTCCTGCCCCCCTCCTGAACTAAACCATACTATAGCCTGCCTGGCGCCACCTAGAGACTGCACCCATTTTAAGAAATGAACTGTTTGTCAAAACTAAACTGTTTGCTTGCAACTGAAACTGTGTTATCGAATTGCATCCTTGTGTACTTGACATCCAGCTTCGCCTTTGTTGCCTGAACCTGCTTTTCAGAGCCTGTCACTGACCCAGGGAGTTCCCTGGCCCAGCCTCCATTTGCAGCAGAACTATCTCCAATGACATCCACCTGCCTCAAAGCTCCACTCCAGTGTTCCAGCATCAGTCCTGCGATGGTAAGTGTAAAGAGCCGCTAGTCAGGTATCCAGTAATGAGTCAGCTTAGGAGCCACCCCAGCTCAAGTGTGAGGGAGCACAGTTAATGTTGTGCATGCCCTTCTCCTTATTTTGCCAGCCAGCTGTAAGTGTGTGCATCCCCATATCACTCCATAGAAGCCACCCGAGGATCACATCGCCAACAGTCTTCTTGGTGGGAGCTGGTCTGGGTGCCGGGGACCTACAAGTGGTCATTGCTGTGGACCGTTTAGAGAACCATCTGCAGACTAGAAATCTTCAGTTTCTTGACTGAAGCCACAGAGGATCATCAAGTTCTTCATTGTCCAGCAAGCAGTGTTCCTCTTTCTGTTCTGTTCATCTGGGGGATGCCCCATATGACCTGTTCATGACAACTGCATTGTGGGGTCAATGGCCACCTGCAGATCAACCAACTCATCAAAAACCACAAGCTTGGTTTGTCCACCATTTTTCATCTCACCCAAGTGCACGCAGTACTTGGACTAAAAGGGGTTAACCCCCTGTTACTAGTTTGACCAATTGCTGGTCCCAATTGTATAGTTTTGTTGCTTGTTCCATTATCCTGTAGTATTGTAGAAAACCAGTTACCTTGTTATTCTTCTTATCCCATGTAAATAAACCTTTTGGTCCCTGAGTAAGCTTCCTGCATCTCCTTCCAGATTCATCTGGCCACTTCTGGAATTGTTAGGGAGTCACAAATCCCATTCCACTGGAACCTTCGGCCCCCCTACACACAGGCTAACAGATATAATCTAATAACATAGACCAGAAACAAAAGAAATATTTATACATAGGACTAACAGCAGAGGTGATGCTTACAGAGCTACTAACAAATACAGTACTGATCGTGCAGTAAAACATTATTTACATAGTGTTTTAAAGGGAAACATCCACGTTGGATTGGGCCCCACCTCAGTGAGAAGCAGAGCCTGATTAGCAGATTCATAAATACTACCATTTTTTACACCTACTGTGCCATAATTAATTTTAAATTTCATCTGGTTGAGCCTGCATACTCCCTGTTGGCATTTTACAAGTAAGAGCCCTCCCTGACATGCTCACAACCACCCAGGGCTGTCCCAAGTATGACATATCAGTATCCAGTGATAATAGCGACCAAAAATGATCAACTACAGAAATAGCGACTCATTTTCAGTGCTATTATTCTGGGCGACCCTGCACACTAGCGACCGTATGGGACAGCGACTGTGGGGAAGGGTGACCAGAAGGGAGGAATAGCGAGGGGAAGGGGAAGGACAGGGAAGGGGTTTTAGGGGACTGGTGTACCTGCTGCTGCTGAGCTAGTCATGTGGAGTGGTGGTGTGGATGGCTAGCTCTAGCTCAGCAGGCATTGGGTTCGGGGCTGGTACTGGGAGTGAGTAAATTTTGCAACTGCCTGCAGCTGCAGGACTTAATTTTTACTGAAATCTGGATTTTGCCCCCTCCCCAACATGCACTCCCTGGAGTTGAGAATCTTAATTCAGGGAAGTGTGGGGGACAAAGCCCCCCCCCCACAAAAACACTTTTTAATATTCCAAATGTTGGGTTGCCTTGAAGTGTGTACCGCTGATTTGCTTTTCGGTGAGATACACTCGCCATAATAGCGATCGCTGTTTTGCCATCACTATTATGACATGTAACCAATGTATACTGTGGGGAGCAGCAGGGACATGTCCATAGGATTACTATAGTGCTGTGCATTGAAATAGCTGCAGTTTGAAGCCTATGTTTCTTCGTGATATACCGAGAGCAGGTACCGACTGCTAGGGTGTCTGTCAGTCTGTGCCTGGTCTCGGTATAGCATGGACACACGTAGGTTCCAAACCAGAGCTACTTTTAGATTCAGCAATATAGTATTCTGTATTACTATACCTTCAAATAGCTCTGGTTTGGAGCCTACGTGTGTCTGTGCTATACCAAGACCAGGTACAGACTGACAGACACCCTGGCAGTCAGTACCTGCTCTTGGTATATCACGAGCCAACATAGGCTCCAAACTGGAGCTATTGCAATGCACAGCACTACAGTAATCCTATGGATGCACCCTGGCTGCTCCCCGCAGGACACGTCATACTTGGGAGAGCCACGAGTGGTTGTGGGTGTGCTGGGGAGAGCTCTTACTTGTAGAATGCTGGCAGGGAGGGTGCAGGATCAACCAGATAATATTTAAAATAAAATATGGCACAGTAAGTTAAAAAATGATAGTATTTATGAATCTGCTAATTGGGCTCTGCTTCTCATGGAGGTTGGGCCCAGTCAAACGTGGACGTTTCCCTTTAATAGCATTCACATTCATCAATGCAAAAATAAGCCAAGTAGAACCTTAAAATAAAAGGGACTGATGAACAAACTCAATAAAAGCAATTCCTGCAAGGCATTCCAATATGTGGGGGCAGCCCAGCTAAAGGCCATTTTGCCAAATTTCGAACAGTGTCTTGAGACATCAAGCAGAATGGTATTATGTTTTCTTAGGTTGTACAATTCCATAGACCTCCGAAGGAGATCGATATATGTAATGGCAGCAAGTTTCACATAGCTTTGAATGACCGCATATGTAGGTTTCTGAGTAGGGTTGCCACCTATCCATTTTTTGACCAGATAATCTGGTTTTTAGGGTCCTTATCCGGTCATCCGGTTTTGGTTACATGCAGTCCGGTTTTTGGGCCATTTTGAGTGCTCAAATACTCTTAAAACTGATGTATCGTATCATTCAGTATTTTGGCTGCATTACATGTCCAGGTTACAAAGAAGTTCTGCTGTCACAGTCATTCAGACCTGCCTTTGTTTGTAAAACTAGACTGTCTGAGAGGAGTAAAGTATGGCCATTAAGATTAATAGCAGTAAATTAACCTATTCTTTTCCATTCTGAATTTTAAGTATGGTTTTTTACTGCTTTGACAGGAAACAGTTTTTACACCTTTATGTGCTCTCATGTGTTTCTTTTTATCTGTTCTATATTATGGTAAGTTTTAGACCAATTTTTGTTAAATTAATAATCTAACTTTTATTGCTTTTATCACTACATTTGCTCTAATTTTTTGTATTGCCTGAACATTCCATGACATTAGCTACACTTTGACAGGTCATTCAGATAAACAGCATGGAATGGTGTATCTGAAATTGTGGAATGTCTTAGAAATATGAAAAGAAACAGCAGCAGCTGCTGAGGTAAAGGGGAACACAGTGCAGTATTAAGGGTACCACAAGCACTGATAATTAAGTTATCAAAAATTGGTCAAAGAATCAGAATACATGGCTGACATGGAAAGGAAAATGGGAGAGTGTTTATCAGAGCGCTGAGCAATAAGCTGTGGCTGAGCTTGGCACATCCAGCAGACCTGAGTTTGATTCCCACAACCTTCACTTAAATACTGTGTGACCCTGAGCAAGTCACTTAACCTTCCTGTGCTCCTAGATCACTCCTGTAAAATGGACTATGTGGCCTATGGGAGGTAACCTGGTTGCCAAAGAATAAAAATAAATAACTGAATAAATAAATCAAATAAATAACTGTATAAAATAATTTCTATCACTAGTAATGTCTATTCCAACATTACAAATGGCTTTGGAGGAAGAATGATATACTCGCCAGTCATAAAAAAGAGGGGTGGAGCCAGAAGCGGAGTGTGGGGTGTGGTTTCTGATCCGGTTTTTACCTCATCCAAAGGTGGTAACCCTATTTCTGAGCCTTCTGATAATGAGTGAGATCCTACCCACTGCTGTATAGTAAAAACAATGATGTGCAGGCCAGAGACAAACCAGAAGGCTCCATGGTAAAGCTAAAGCACATCAAGTCTGGGTAGATGAGAAACAGAGGCACCATTTGTACATGATATTGCCATAATCTAGTAGGAGAGGAAAGTCCACCTGAACTAGTCTTTTTATCTTTGTTGTGTGCACAAGTGCAAATGAACATGTTGATATGTTGATATGCGAGTTGCTAGAGAGGGGTGTGAGAGGTGCCAGCCCAATGCACAGCAGTGCTATAGGGGCTGGTCTGAGGCAAGCGAATCAGCAGGCAGTGCCCTGATGACACAGGTTTTGTGATGGGGCTGGTCTTGGCAAGTTTTTCAAAGGATAGAGCCAACGCAGTAGTGGCTCAACTCTGTCCTTTGAAGTACAGGCAGACTGATCAGTTGGGCAAGCTGACAACCCTCTTGCTCCCACCCACTGTGTGCTGTCCTCACCACTCCCATCTCAGCCCCCGGTAACAAATAAAACCCTCCCCTACCTCCCACTGTGTGTTGTTCACCCCACACCCTCTGGTACCCATTCTGGTGCCCTGACATTGGGGCACCCAATCTCCATGTTGGCATTTCCCCTACCACCACCACTATTGTGGCACACTGGGAACCCACCCCAGTGTGCCTAAATAATGTTGTTTTTATGTTTCCAACACCGGGATGCCCACTAGATGTGCTCCCTGCCCCAAACCAGTCTATTTTCTTTGCTGACATTGGGTTGCCCAGTCCCCATGTCAGCATGTCCCCCCACTACCACTCCCACTATTGCGGCACACTGGGAGCCCACCCCAGTGTGCCTAAATGAAGTTAAATATTTTTCCCCCAAAAATAAAGAAAACCGTCTGCCTATAAAAAAGAAAACAGTCCTTCATCGTCTCCCAGTCCCCCCTCCCCCATCCTGACCCTCCCTCTGTGCACACACCTCCCCTTACACCCCCCTACTCCATACTTACCTCTGGAGGTCAGTGCTGTCATCTTCTCAGGATCAAGACACATGTCTGCACTCTTCAAAGTCAACCGGCAAACTGAAGAATCAAAGGTAAGGTAATGGGAGTCAATGGGGCGCTTTCAACCTAGGTTGATATCGCAGCCAGTTTTAGGAATTTTGGCATCAAATTTTCATCATGGGGATCCTGGGATCCCACCTTGTGAACACTGCACTGTCATTTAGTTTCTCAGTCCTGAAAGGTGATTTTGTGGTCATTGCATGGAATCACCTTTCGAGACCGATTAACAAAACAACAGTGCCACTGTTCATGAGGTGGGGTCCCAAAAAGCCCATGTTGCACATTTGGCGAAAAAATTCCAAAAAATGACCTTGTTAGGAGAGTGCATTGAGCAGCTTCTATGCACACTCATAACTTTACCAATTTTTTAACGTTTTCACTCCAGATTTTCAACATTACCATTTTTTCACACCTCTTTATGAACAGTACAGCTGTCATTTTTTCACATCCTGTCCAAAATGTGTTTTCGCACCTGTGTCACAGAATGGCACAGTTGCCGTGTAACATTAACTTTTGGGATGGATTAACAAAATCACAGTGCCACTGTTCATGAGGGGAGGTCCCAAAAAGCCCATGTTGAAAATTTGGTGAGAAAATTCCCAAAATGACCACATTACAGGTGTGTGTTGAATAGTTTCTATGCATGGTCGTAACTTCACCAATTTTTCATATTTTCACTCCAGATTTTCAACATTACCATTTTTTCACACCTCCTCATGAACAGAATAGATGTCATTTTTCACATTCTGCCCAAAATTTGTTTTCGCACCTGTGGCTCCGAAAGGCGCAGTCGCTGTGCGTAATCATCTTTTGGGATTGAGTAACAAAATGATAGTGCCACTGTTCATTAGGTGGGATCCCAAAATGCCCATGTTAAAAATTTTGATTTAAAATACCAACAAACACCTGGGGCATTAGGGTTTCCAACCGTAACCCCCCCTCCCCCTATGGAGACTAACAGGTGTCAGGCGTGTGCCTTGGGATCATTGGCCATAATGCTCACACTATTCCACCCCCACCCCCACCCTGAAGCCAGTGACAGGCATCAGGGTGTGCCTTGGAGTCTTTAGCCCTAACGTTCACCCCATTCTCCCATACTACATCCATCTCAATGTATTTCATTATGGAATGATGTGAGTGTTAGGGCCGAAGATGCCAAGGCACACCTCAACACCTGACAGTGTCTGCAGAGTGGAGGTGGAATGGTGTGAGCATTACGGCCAATGACTAGCGACACCATCACCTGTCAGTCTCTGCAGGGTTAGAGGTGGGGTGGGGGTTAGGGTTGGAAACCCTAATGCCTCATTAAGGAAGTAAATCAGGGAGGGATGGTTGACGTCGCCTACCTTCATTTCAGCAATGCCTTCGACAACATCCAACACAGAAGGCTGATTAACAAGATGGGTAGCCTGGCCACGGGGAACAAGCTGATAAATTGGGTTAGAAACTGGCTGAAGGACAGGAGGCAGAGGGTGATGGTAGTGGGATCCAGTCCAGGGACAGGGGGGTGACAAGCGGGATAGCTCAGGGATCAATCCAGTTCAATATCTTCATTACAGACATTGTGGAAGGGCTAGAAGGAAAGGTCTGTCTGCCTGTCTGCACATGACACCAACATCTGTAACAGAGTGAATACTCCAGAAGCACTGGCGAAAATGAGCAGATACATGGGGAGGCCTGAAAATGGTCTGAGGAGTGGCAACTGAGGTTCAATGCAAAGAAGTACAAATAATGCACATGAGAAGAAGAAAACCTGGGGAGAGTTACAGGATGGGGGTGAGGTGATGACGATCACCAAGGAAGAAAGGGACCTAGGTGTTATCAGTTCTGATGACCTAAAAGTGTCAAAGTACAGCACAAATGTTGCAAGGAGGGCCAGTGGCAAGCTGAAGTGCATAGACAGACGTATCACTAGCAGAAGGCGTGAGGTGGTGATGCCATTGTATAATGTGAGGCCTCACCTACAGTACTGTGTGCAATTCTGGAGGTCACAAATGCTCAAAGACATTGACAGGTTGGAGACAGTCCACAGAAAGGCAACCAAGATGGTACATGGCTTGCAATACAGAATGTATCAGGAAAGATTAAAAGGATCTCAATATGTACTTATTGGAGGAAAGGAGGGAGTGGGGGAACATGATAGACACGTTCAAGTGCCTCAAAGGCAAAAACAAGGTGCAGAGGTGGACATCTTCCAATGCATCAAATGTTCGGCAATGACAAATGCTTGTTTTTTATCCTGAAAAAAAGAAAACCATCCATCATTGCCCGCTGTGTAACCCCCCTCCCCCAAAAAGTATACAGACACTGGGGGTGCCCAATCCTCCAGTGTCCTCATCTGTTCAGTAAACTTCCTAAAAAAAAATGAAAGCTGTCCCTCATCATTTTTTTTTCATGTAAAAATAGAAAATCCTCCATTGTTGTCCGTTGTGCCATTACCCAACCTCTCACCCTCCTACTCAGGACCCACCACCCCACAACCCCCACCCCATACTTATCCACCAAAGATCAGTCGCCATAATCTTCTTTGGACTGCAGGCACATCTTTGCAGTTCAGATCCCAATCACGAACTGAGATAAGTGCTTCAATGTATTCCAGTGGGTTTTTCGGCATCAATGTATAGTATTTCAATTGGGTTTTTGACTTAGTAACATAACTTGGCCATTTTAAAATATTTTTGCCCAAAATTTTCAACATATGTTTTCTGGGACCACACCTCACAAACAACTTCACTGAAGCAATTTTCAAACATCCCCTCCTCCCTCCCATGATACCAGTGCACACGACGAACATTCGGCATTGACAAATGGTTGTTTTTTTATTGCCTCAGAGCTAAAACAGAACTTGTTCCAATAATAAAATCCAAGTCTCTGGTGCAACTTTTACAAAGACTGTCAATGTGCATACTGAACAATAACTTGCTATCCAACCACATGCCCAGATACTTGAAGGAATCTACCACTCCAAACTTGTCATCTGCCTAAGTTTTAATGCTTACTGATGAGGCCTACCAGGTCACTATGTTGTACACTTAATAACATACGACAAAACCCTGGAAAAGAAATAGTGCAGTATATGACAGCAAGAGGGTGCAATACCGTGAATGGTTCTGTGTGTGGTACTGCACCCTCTTACTGTCCCAGGCAGAGGATAAGACCTCTGTTGGGACATGCTTCCACTGAGCAGCTGCTGTGGCTCAATGAGATGAGCCTCTGGAAGCAAGGGATGAAGACAGAGCATTTTGGGACTGGGTTTGATTTCCGGTCCCGGACACATAGGAAGTTTCTTTTTTTCACACTTTGTACGATATTTACTTTAACCTCCCACCCGGAGTTAGTTATTTTAGTTGGTAGGGGTCAGGGGCACAGCCCCTATAACGGGGGGTGCAAGGGCAGATCCCCTTGCAAAAAAAAAAAAGACATGCCTCATGCAATATATCATGCTGTACTGGCAGCGCAGTATATGCATGAGGCATAATGTCCTGCGACATTATGACCCTGTGCCCTGATGAGGAGGGGAGGAATGGTTTAGAAGAGAATATCATATACTTGTTTTTTGTGGCATTTAAAAGAAACGATGCTGCAAACAAATTACATTTTATTTATTTATTTATTTATTTATTTATTTAGTGATTCGGAAAAGACCTTTGAGCTCAAGCTCTTTTACAATGGTTCCACGTCATAGATTGCAAAACAAAGTACAATAAGAGAAAGCAAAGGTACATCACAATAAACGATACAGTTTGGATTCAGAACTTACAAAATAACTCAAAACATAGGTACAAGTTAAAATAACAAGAAAAACACATTATGAGGTGGAGGGGGGAATAAGCAGCCACAAAGTGCCTTGTCAGTAGTTTAGAGGGATGGGGATAGTTGGCAGTGGAATGAAGAAAGAAGGTACGAGAGAGAGGTAGGTACTGCGGTGGAGGTGAAGGATGAGGGAAGAACGGCAATAAGGTATAGGGAGAAATGGGGGGGTGAGGGGAGGCTGAGCGGAGAAGACATTCTAGAGTAAATGGTAGGGTGTGAGAGGGTATGGTGAGGAAGCCTGCATTAGTAGTGAGTGTTAGGGAAACTCACGGGACTGGGAGTTGGGGGGGAAGGTGGGGTGGTGGGTGCCAAAGGAGCATGACGCAAACTGATTACTGAGGCAAATTGGAGTTCATCAATCGCAGCTGAAGGACATTCCTAGCAATACATGGGGCAGAATAACTAGTAACATACAACACTGTCATCTGCGTAAAAGTGCAGCTTTGCAGTTATAGTGTTAGAACCCAGATCATTAGTGTAAATCATAATTAAAAGTGGTCCTAATATAGATCCTTATGGCACTCCTTTGCAAATGTGTGCACAAGAGGATGATACTCCTCCTATTGTTAGCTTCAGTTGTCTCCCAACAAGGTACTCTCTATTGTCCCGGCCCAAAGATCGGGAAGGGGGGGGTCTGGCCACCGGCCCAGAAGTTCAGGTCCAGAAATAGTAACCCATCCCCCCAACCACCCCACCACAAGAAGTAGTGTACCCCCCTGCATATACATTCCCCCACCCACCAACCCAGTCTGGTCCCCACCACCTTCTCCCCCACCAGCACTCCAAAAAGATGTGTTCAAAGCTGGTCGTCGGCCACTGGACAACCTGTGCAGAGCATGTCCAATCTGTTCAGTGTTCAATATTGGTAAGAGCATGAATGAATAGTTGTGATGTGTATTTGTCTGTAGTAAAACCTGGCTTTATTATATAGGCAAATATGTCAATGACACTATTCATTCATTCATGCCCTTATTGTCAATATCAGACAGAGACTGGATGCACTGTCCACCGGGGGACCGACGACAGCTGCTGACTGACCAGCTTTAAACAAATCTTTTTGGGGTACTGCTCCTGCTGGGAAGGGGGGGACCTGGAGATCAGAGGGGGTTTTACTGACAAATTTCTCCAGAACACAAACTTATCCAGAATACTCGACATTGAGGGGTCTGAATAAATATTATATGGTCATGATTCAGGTAGCTCTAGATCAACAAGATCTGTAACAGAATGGCACAACATTGCCAGAGCAACTGGTGATCATTAAATAATTGCCTGCCACACTAAACCCTTTGGGACAATAACCTCACAGGTGACTTGAGGCTCAGTTAACAATGTGGAGCACTGGGCTTTATGGGCTAATTTGGGAAGGACAGGTGGCTATCCTGCATGTGTATCTGCAGAAGAAAAACATGAAATGTTATTTTTGTCTATTTTACATAGGCTGCTAATCCCTACAGAGGGAAATTTTATGTATGTTTACAAATGTGTTTTATCTTTAATAAAATCCCCAAACTCACTACAGAGCATCTAAAACCATGGAACTTCTGGGGGCCTAGTGGCCCCCTGACCCCCATCTTTTCTATAAAAATCGTTCACGGTACATTACAATAATGCCTATGGGGTGGGTCGTTGATGACATTGTTGGTCAGCCAGTTGCCCACCCCTGTTGCAGCCGCAGACTCTAAGGCCAACCAGAGTCTACCACACTCCTGACTCAAGGGGGAAAAATAATGTCTTTCCCTGGAGTCGGGGGTAGGGAAGACATAACAAAACTGTGTTTTATCTTCAATAAAAGCCCCAAGACTCACCACAGAGCATCTAAACCCTAAGAACCTCTGGGTGCCTAGCAGCCCCTAAACCTCCAGCCTTAGCTGCATTGGGAAGGGGCCTTTCTCAAAGGACTAGTCCTGGGCCACAAAATATTTGGCAGCAGTCTTGTTTAGAAGTACAAGAGAACAATCAACGAAGGAATAATTTACATATTACAGCACTGCCAGAGGGAGTGGAAGGTCAAGCATGTTAACTTCTCCAGAGGCATAGATTCCTAAATTACTTAAAATGGGCTTACCAGGGGCCATATTTAAACTGGTCAAGCCCACCAAGTGCTGTGCTCTAAACTACTACAAGATACTCCCTTGATACAGGTGATACTGAGTCTGCCTCATTTCCCCGACAAGCAGCACATTCTGTAGGAATACAGCAGGTACACTTAAACTAGGAGAGAACCAGGGGGCTGATTTTCAAAGCACCCCTAGGCACGTCGCAAGTTGTGACATACAAGAGGTGTGGCATACCCTGGTTGTGCCAGGGACCCTGTACCCGATTCTGAATTGGGCATGTTCCTTGTGGCTAAGTCCCATGACTTGTGTCAACCCAAAAGGTATGCCAAATGGAGGGCATACCTGAACGGATTGCCACAAGCCTGTGGCATTGAAAGTGGAAGGGTGCAAATGCCCCCTATGCCCCAATCCCCACTAAGAAATATGGAAAAACCCAGCAGGACTACTGGACACCCCATGTCCTGTACCCCCATGCCCCAATCCCCAATAATGTATGTAACAGCCCCACAGGGCTAACAGACCCCCTCCAGCCATGATCCCCAAATGGTCCCAGTATAACAGCCCCTGTTGGCAACCGGCCCCCCAAGCCCCAAGTCCCGATTATTGAAAGAAAGAAGCCCTTGTGGGCTAGGGGACCCTCCCTATCACTGATCCCCAATAGATTGTCATGTCAGTCCATAAAAAAAGAAACAAACATTACTTATTCCCTTTAGCACTGGTAGTCTAGTGGCCCCCCCAACCTGGCAGTGCCAGACCACCCCACTCCCCCCAACCCATACTCAGCCAACAACTGGCACAGCCCACCTCTCTCCACCGTGGCCAACCACTGACTGAGCTCTGTATGTTTGCATACTGTACATAGTACACACTCAGTGAATGACAGCAGCTGTCCATGTAGTCCAGCTTTGTGGGTCTTCATCAGAGTTGTTCATCACCTTACACTGAACACTCTCTAGAATCTATCAGGAGGGTTTCACATGTGAATATGTGTGGCACTCTTTTGAAAAGTAAATAATTACTTTAGAGACATGCTATATGTCTGGTGGGGTATGGGTGAATGCTGCAGTTTGTGGAGGCAGAGTGGGGATATATGACCTTGATGCTTTTCCTCTTGTGATTCTGATGTGGAACCTAGAGGTGGTACCTCTGGTCTTTGGGATGGGCATTATAGTAATTAGCAATATAAATAAACAGTCTGTTACCAAGATTCCAACAACACTTATGAGTTGTTTTTCCATTAAGGTTTCCTTGGCCAGATGTTGTTATTTACTGCTACAGTAATGACATGTTACGTGCTTCTATCATGATGTATAACAAGTAAAACAATAAAAACTATTTAAAAATATGAATATCTGTTAAGGTAACACTTAAGTTCTGATGAAAATTGTATTGTTTGGACAGCCCATTAGTTCTCTGCCATTTTGTAGAGACCCCAGCCGTGTGGTCTGCTTTGTAAAAAACAATATATGCTTTGGAGTGCCCCCCCATTTCTAAATCTTCCCAACAAAATGTCACTATACTAATAAAGAATACAGTGCACACACCAAGCTCTTGGAAAAGTAACAAATTTATAGGTGCAAAGACTGAAACGTGGGACAGACTGCCTCTACATATCACCATGCAATGTGGCTTCCTTGGGAAGGGGGTCCATATTCCAGTCTTTGCATCAATAACATTTATTATTTTTCCAAGAGCCTGGCGTGTGCACTGGTTTCTTCATTTATATCATTTTGCTTGTACAGCAGCACTTTTGGAAGACAGGTGTGCTCTCCCTTTTCCTGCTCCTAACCGACAAACTGTCCGAAAACATATTTGTTTGCTGTTGAGTGGAATATGCATAGCATAGATATACATTATAACAAATTCTGCCTCATAAAACATAGAGCATCACTGAGGTGAGCTAGGTTAAACACAAGGCACAGTATACTGGAACCATATGCCAACCAACACATAGACTCAGTTTTGTGTGGTAGAAAACAAATGAGTGGGCATGGCACTAGGTACAGTATATTCAAACAGGCACAATGCAAAGTTGTCAAGCACAGTGTCTGAATATAGCCCCTGTGAAAGCAATGCAAAGTAAGGAACACGCTTAAGTTCCCTCACGAAAGACACCCATGACAACATATACAAATGACCCGAAAGGGACCCTAATGTGAGCAAGTTGGAAACACTGAACACTCATTTGTCTGTTTGTTAGCACAAAACTCCAGTTTGAGGGGCAATAATCCACTTGTGCTTGAGAAACTAAAGGTTAGATTGGAAATTATAATGTGTAAGAACATTCTAGCCACCTGATTGGCTAAAAGACACAGAGTGTAATTATGTGGCTATAGTTATCTACCTGTAATTGTTTAGTCAGTGCACCAGGCTGGGCTACAATATCAACAAACCTCAAGTGGAACTTTGCTTTGTCTTCTGCTCATATTTCATACAGAAAAAATAATTTTCTTATTGAAATTCATTAAAAAAATATTTTAAAACCATTTTAAGTAAAACCCATGTTGTAAGTGCAATGAGATACTTCAGCGTATGTAATCATAATCAATAATCACACTTTCTTCTCATATGTTTAAAGGTACTCAGCGTAAGCGCCTCATGGCTAAGAACATACTCAAGGCATTCATTATTGACCCATAGTTACACACCCTGACATATCTTATTGCAAACATAAAATGCAAATAAACCAACCCTTCATTCAACTCACTATCTACAATTTAACATCTAATTAATTGCAATTTGCATCTAATTATAAAGACACACCACCCGTTGAAGTGGATGAAGACTGTGTGCTGCTTTGAACACCAGATGGAGAAATCCATTGACTTGATGCACCAGTACTGCCAGCATGTGGATTTTAAACATGAAGCATATGACCTTTCACATTAGGATAAACATTTTAAACAGTAACTCAGGAAAACCAACATATCTCTACATGTTCCAGCCAGTTAATCACATTTTTGAGGTGTGTGATCTAGAGAAAGAGGCCCCTGCTTGGGAACATGGAGATCGCAGGCTCAACCTCCACCACATCTAGCATTCTCACTGTGTGACTTGGTCATGTCATTTAACCTCCAAGCTTTCCAGTCTGTCTAGCTGCAGAAAAAGCTAAAAGCTGCATCCCACTGAAAATGTTATAACAGTACTGTATAACAACTGGGGCTCTCCTGGGTTGATCAGTTGTTCAGAATAATGAGTGACTGTATGTTAGGGTTGAGTTTGCGTTTTGTGCCAAAAATGGGGATTTATGCATCTTTTATCTTGGTGGTCTTAACCCCTAGTACTGTAACATTTGGTGTCCATAGTCTCAGTCTTAGAAGCTATTTTTTGGCAAGTGGATGAGGCAAATGCTAGGGAAGAAGATCATATGTCCATCCTCCAGGACAGTGGGCCAACATACTCAATGTGTGACCCTGGGCTTCTCATTTAACCTCCGAGTGTTTCAGTCTACTCAGCTGCAGAAATGAGTCGAAACTGGACCCTACTGAAAATGAAATGTTGCATAAAAACTGTGGCTATCCTGAGTTAATCTGCTGTTAAAAATAAGTGACTGTATAGCTTGTATGGTTAATTCAGTGTTTGTGTCAAATATGGGTGGGGGGGTTGACAGCTCATATCTCAGTGGTCATAGCCCCTAGGACTGTAAAATTTGCTGTACAGAAATACAACTTATATTTAACTTTAAAGGTTGACAGTTGTGTGGTTTTCAGAAGACAGTGTAATGAGATGTCTGAGCTGACATCAAAAAAATAAAATGAATTACTGTTTTTTAATTAGAAAAACTGACAGCTTAAAAAATCATTGAGATGGAGTTTAACAAACTCAGTGCATGCATAACAAACAGCGAATGCCCTTTGTAAGACACAACAAAAAATACAGAGGTAAAAATAGTCGAGAAAGGGACAAAAAATTGAAAAACACCTTGGCCCAGATATTCAAAAGAGTTGAGCCATATGCAATAGGGTTGCGCCTGCGCAAGTCCGAAATTGCGCCATTCTGCGATATTCAGCAGGAGGCAGTTGCGCCCTCGAAATCATGCTGAGCAACAGCGCAATGATAATGAAGGCATGTGCAACCGAAGGGGGAGGAACCATGCATAAATGGCGCAGTGCGATATTCAACGACTTGCACCATGCGCAATAGGGGAGCAAGCGGAAGTTGCGCCATAGCGGAAATAAGCCAAAATAAAAAGGAGCAAGGGAGAGGCACAAGAATGCTACAGGGAAGCCACATGAGGCAGAACTCTAGGCAGACAGACAGGGCAGGAGGGACAAGAGGGCAGGCCAGGGAAAGGGCACCCTGAACACCCAGGCACAGGGAAGGTGTGGGGAGCCACAGCTAGTGCAGAAGGGGTGCCACACAGCACAGAGGCCACCACAGGCAGGTGTTCCCGGTGCAGGGGAAGTAGCAGGGAGGACAGCGGGGGGAATACAGTAACAGCTGCGGGGGGTGAACACAAGCCAGGGACATGGCCAGTGCCACCTTCCAGATGGAGGCCTTTATGAGGGGGGTGAGAAGGTGGGCAGCAGGGGGGCGTGACCATGGAAGGGCCCGTCGTCGGTATGCCCCCAACAGGCAGTACTGAGCCCACACCAGCTTTGAGCTGTACACTGATACTGAGATTGTGGGCTGGTACCACCTGAATAGGGCAATTCTGAGGCAGCTCTGTGAGCTGTGCAGTGATGTGATGCAGGTACCCACACAACGGAGCCATGCCCTTTAAGTGGAGACTAAAGTAACAGCCTGCATGTGCTTGCTTGCCACGGGTACCTTCCAAAGACCAACTGGGAACACCACAGGCATAACCCAGTTGGCCACGTCACGCCACCTCACCCAATTCCTCAGCGCACTGCTGCCACATGCTGCGGAGTACATCTATTTCCCCAGCACACCGACGGAGCACACAGTAAACATACAGGAGTTCCACAGGGTAGCACATATGCTAGGGGCAGTAGACTGCACCCATGTAGCCATACGCACACCACCTGGCCCCGAGGGGGCCGCATACATCAATTGCAAGGGCTATGCCAGCATCAACTGCCAGGTGGTGTGTGATGCCAGGGGGCGCATAATCAATGTCTGTGCCACGCAGTCTGGGAGAGCACACGATGCCTTCATCTGGCACCAGTCGGCACTGTGCCACAGATTTGAGAGTGGGGACATCCCCAATGGACACCTAGTGGGTGAGTATGCAAACCACATGGACAATCATAGGGCCTGGGGGGGGCATGGCCAGAGGTGACATGGGTAGTGGCCTACATGGCCTGGGGCAGGGTGATGCTGATCACCAAACTAACCTCCGCCCTCTACACACAGGTGACAGTGGACACCCACTCCATCCCTTGCTGCTCACACCCTACCGGCGGCCCGCAACCCCATCGCAGCAATGCTACAATGAGGCTCACGCCACCACACGTAATGTCATCGAGCGGGTGTTTGGGATGCTGAAGGCATGTTTCCATTGCCTGGACACCTCTGGCGGTGCCCTACAGTACAGCCCCTCAAAGCCCTGCGGGCTATTCCTGGCTTGTTGCATCCTGCACAACATGGCCAACGAATGTGGGATAGCCATACAGGTCGAAGAGGGGGACAGCGATGGGGTGGATGAGGACGCTGGTGACGATGGGGATGGGCAGCCCCCCTTGGCTGACGGGACCCCCAACTGATCCGGCTGACACAGCTGCACCAGGACACCATCATGGAGGAGCACTTCAGCCAACCCAGGTAAGTCATGGGGCCATGTGCAACCACCAGTGGCTAAGGCACAACCCACAATCACGCATGGACACACACCAGGGGTGCATGCCGTCAAGGGAAGTGGCAGGGCACAGAAGCACACACATAACCAGGGATGGGTGAGGATTAACATGCCACGTGGACGGACACACACACACGCACACACACAATGCACCAAACGTGCACAGAGGGCAGGAGGCACACTGACCCAGAACGCCAACCCTAGCAACACACATGTCCACAGGCCACCACGTCCACTGCCTGTCCATGTGCGTGTGTCAGATGCTGAGCACCATTGCACATTGGAGTACAGCGCAATGCAGGCATCATCATGCACACACAAATGTGGACAGCATTCGGGAGGGTGTGCAGGTGGACTGTGTGTCTGAATGCAGGGCCGGGTACCCACCCATGCACTGCCCACTGAAACACACAATGCACACAGGGCAGCACCAGACAGTAGTTGTGCTGGGAGACAGGTCAGTCACGCGACACAGTGCCCCGACCACCACGGACGCGTGGGTGGCCCCACCGAGACCCGCCAGCACTGACAGGATGACCACTGGCCTCATTGGGTGACACCGATGGTCCCCAAGGGGTCTGCAGCACACCGAACATGTCTGCGCCAGGAGTGTGCGGGATGCCCTCAGCTGAACCCGGTGTTGACAGGGTGGGAGTCGCACAACGCCGGGAATGGGGGGTGGACAGTGCACTGCGTGGTGTCCGCGATGCATGGGCACCTGACTGTGTGCCCATTGTGGCCATGACAGCAGTGAATGCCTGTACATACCTGTCAATGGCAGCGGTCACATCCTACCTCAAACGGTCCATCCCTGCCAGGATCAGAGCGATGTCCCTGCTGCGATGCTCCTCTGACCACTCCAGAGCCACACGCAGTGCATCCACAGACATCGCAAGCTGCATTTGCTGCTGGACTGATGCTTGCAGTAGGTGGGTGTGCTCATACAAAAGGTCATCTGCCTCCTCGGCATCCTGTCCCTCAGGGTGTGCATGGCCCTGATGATCAGCACTCCTTGAGGGTGGGTGCTGCACACCAGGACCAGGTCTGGGCATGTCCACAGGTGGTGCACAGATGCCACCGCTGAACCTTGTACCCCCAAGCCCATTGGCCGACTGCTGATGCTGCCCCTCCGGCTGCCGCTCCCCAGGGCTCATTGGTGCTGCCGCAGTGGCTGCAACAGTCCCACTGTTCTGAACAGATACCAGTGCTGCCCCACTGGTGCTGACAGACACAGACTGGGACTGTGCTGACATGCAGGCCTCCACGGCAGCACCACCCACAGCCATGGGTGCGAAGTGCCCTGCTGTGTGGCCATCCTGTGGCACACACGTGTCACTGCCCATGACGTTAGCGTCATCATCATCGGTGACGGACTCTGCACCGGCCCCAGTCATAGCATGCTGGCATCTGTGGATGCCGGCACACTGGGACACAGGCAGGGCTTCTTCCACACCTGTTACAACGACATCAGTGTGGACAGCCAGGCAGCCCCACTGTCGCAATGATCCACGTATACCCGTGGAGGTGGATGGGCCCTCCTCCATCTCCAGCTGACTGTCCTCAGTGGACAGGCCCACCACCGCTGACCCATGCAGATGCTCAGGATCTGTAAGGGAAAGCAAAGTTGCATTACTGCATGTGACCTACCCTGCTCCCCCATAGACAGACCATGACTTACCATGCAATGATGGGCCACCACCCGTCTGGAAGCCACCACCCGGAACACCCTCAATGGCACTGCACTGCATGCTTCCAGCAAGCCTCTCCTCCTGTGGGGTCAGCTGTACCACCTCCAGCTGTCCCCACCTGTTGCAACTCATGCTGCCCTGATGGCAACCACCTTCTCCTTTATCCTCCTCCTGTCCGTGCCCATCTTTTTCTTACACTCCTGCACGGAGCGCTGGTGGCTGCCATGCAGGTTCACAGCACGTGCCACCTCCTCCCATGCAGCAGCATGGGCTTGAGGTGTTCCCTGCTGTCCACTGAGAAGTGGCTCCTGATCCAGGTAGGCCTCAAACAGGGCTTCGGTTTCAGCTTTGGTAAAGTTAGGCCTCCTCCTCCTCCCACGACTGTGTTCCTCCTCTCCAACAACTTGCTCGGTCATTATGTAGCCTGTAAGAATGGCAGTTGTTACCTGTGACTGTGCAGTCCCATGCATGTCCCTAAATCCACAGTCCACACTCTCAAACAGCATGTAACTCACCAATAGACTGCAGTAACCGACTATGGCCACTGCAGCCCAATGTTGCACTTTTATAGCGCAACCCATGCAAATGAGGCGAGGCGCAACTTTAAGTAGATGCAAATTGCAGTGCTGCGCCATTGAATTGCTGATTAGATGATTTTCATGTGACGGCTGAATATTGCACTGTTGCGCTTTGTGCAATTGTGTTGAACATGCTGAGCTAATGGCGCAGTTCTGTGACATGCATAGTACACACCTCACTGCGCATGCCTGGGTTGCTGACACAGGCGTCTGCTGCACTGATGACATGCTGTGTGCAGTAGGCAATGCAGGGCATGGCCACCATTGTGCCAGTGGCGCTATAGTGATGGTCACTACATGGCGCTGTTGCACTGGGCCATCATAGGCACACTGGGCCAACTGCGCGGTAGGCCGCTAATGGCGGTTGCACACAGGCAGCCAATCACGCTACACACATTGGGTTCCAATGGCGCTGTGCGTGTCCATGCGCCAGAGACCCTTGACCCTGTGCTTGACCTTTTCCCCCTAGGCGCCATGCGTCAGGCATGGGTGCACCTCTATCGCTGTTCGGTGACAGCGTGATAGGGAATGGCAGCACTGTACCACGCAGCATCTGCATGTGGGGAGCCACACTGCAGAGCGCCATATTGCCTAATAGAGCAGCAAGAATGGCACGCAGGAGGGCAGCCCAGTGGTCTGCAATTGAGATGGCCAACCTAGTGGCCATTGTGGAGCCACACCATGGGCCACTGTTCGGGGAGGCGCCCCTGGACAGGTCCAGGACCCAGGTGTGGCAGGAGGTGGCCACTGCATTTGAGGAGGTCACAGGATGGGGGAGGAGTGCCAAGCAGTGCCGCCACAGATATGGGGACCTGCGGCGGAGGGAGCCGGAGCTACTGGCACGCCTGCAGGCACATGCCAGGAGGGGCACGGTGCCACGGCCAGGTAGGGGTTATGTCAACACACTTTTATCTTCCATATGGGTAACAGTGTTGTATGTGTCCAGCACATGTGGGAGGGACTGTCCGGGGTTAGCTGTGGTGGTATTCACAGGGTGTGGGGTGGGTGGATCTGGCTGGGCGGGAGGGCACACACTTGGGGGCAGGGGGACTTTGCTATGGGATTGTACTGATGTTCCTCTCTCCATGTTTGCCCCACAGGCCCGGAGGAACGCCACCATGCCCGTGAAGAGCGGCGGCAGGAAGAGTAGGGTGCAGCAAGGCAGGGCGAGGGACCTCACCGCCCACTGGACCGGCCCTATGAAGGTGAGTGCCATACATCCATGATTACTATTGCATGCTGTGTGACAGGGTGGGCAGCGGGGCATGGCCACCATCCATCGACACCACTGCCATGCACGTGACTTGTTACAGTCAACACTGTCCAGTGGCAATGCATGTCTGGGAGTGCGTCAATGGTGATCCATGCGTGCACTAGGTACATGGTTGTGCCACTGCCTTTGCACCACATAGCCATGTCACTAAACGGCCACGGTGGTGCTGTTTGTGACTTGGCCAGTGGGTGTGTGCAGCATTCCGCATGGCTGTATGCGCCTGGGTGGGCAGATCATGTGGACGTGATCACTGCGGGTGGTCACACACTATCACAGAGGTATGTCCCATGGCCGTATGCCATGCACAGTGGGCAGGCTGTATGGGGATGTGCATTCACACCTATTGACTGTGCTCCCTTGTCCTAGGTACCCGCCATCTATGGGAAATCAGGGAGGCGCTGTGAGAGATACTCCTGGTGGCGATGGCGTCGCTGGACATCCTCAGATGGATAGATGACACTGGGGTCCTTAGGAGGCACAGAGCCCGGAGAAGTCAGAGTGGGGAGAGGCGCTCCCACTAGGGATCAATCAGTCCCTGTATTCCTCTACCCTCCTGGACCCACCCTCACACCCCTCCTTTCCCATCCCATTTGTCCACCCCTGCCCCCTACCCACCCCCACCTTGTTTGTGGCCAACCTTGTATATAGTTTGTACGTAATATTGTAAATAGTTGAATTTTATATATTTGTTCAATACATTTAATTTTGATATGAATACTGTGGTGGTCTCTGATTTGCAGCGGGCTATAGGTGCTCAGCTGCAGTGGTGTGCATGGCATCAGGGGTGGTGCGGTCATGGGTATGTGTGTGTGTCCATGTGGAGGTGACTATGGTGTGGGGGTAGCTATCAGTCAGTGTCTGTGGTGTGTGTGTTGTGCCCTGTGCACTGGATGACTGTGTGCAGTGGTCCATGGTGCATGCTCTGTGTCCATGGTGCACTTATCGGCCCGTCCATGGCTTGTGCAGCTGACACGCATGCATGTCTGTGACCTGCACGGTCCGCTGGCATGTCAGTGGTGGCAGTCCCTGCAGGGCAGCCACTGTACCCGTCACATTGCTGGGTTGCCTCCTGTCACTGGTGTGGTGCATATCTGCCTCGGGTTGCACTGTGGGCACCACAGTTGTTGTCCCACCTCCATGCTGTGCCTTGTGTGTGTTGCAGGGGATGTGCCCCACTGCCTGTGACTTGTGCTCCGGGCAAATGATGGTGGTGTACGGGTCCACAGTGCCTGCGCAGGGTGGCTGGCACTCCAGTGCCATGGAGGACTGCGGGTTGTGTGTACACAGTTTACATGGGCCCACACTGGGGGCTTGGTTGCCCCACCACTGTGTCCCTGTGTTGTTGTGCCCTTGGGTATGGGTGGGTGTCTGTCCATACACTGTGTGGCATCTAGTGTGGTGCATGCTTCCACACACCACTGTGGGTGTCTGTGCTGGCTATTGTGGCCAGTGGTGGGTTGGGGGTGTGTCATTGGAATACTGTGCAGGGTTCTGTACCACTGGTGGTGGTGTCCGGGGCACGCCCTGTCCCGTGTGGGGTACCTCATGTGCCGACACATGGTTGGTCTCTCAGCAGTACCTCAGGGGGACTGTGCATGGTGGCACTGTGTCTGCCGTTGTTGCATTGCTGTGTGCTGCCACCCGCTGATGGGTGCTTGTGGTGGGGATGGCTTGCATGGTTCTGTGGTGCACAGGGTTGCAGTGTCACAGTGGGGGTGGTGGCATGCATGGGGTTTCCTGCAGTGGTGGTCACTGCTCATGGGGGGGCTGTCTGGGGGTCACAGTGCAGGGTGTGCTCTGCATTGGGGGGGATGGTGTTGCACGGGGTGGTCAGCCCTCCTTGTGTGCCAGTCACAGCTTGCCGGTAGGTGTGACGGGGCACCATGGCCCGGCTGTGGGTTGTTTGCTTGTCTCCATGGGCCAGTGGTTATTCCAGCCCTCCCCCAGTTGTGCAGTGCATGGGGTGTGGGGGGGGACAATGTCTGTTCTGCTGTGTGTTCCTGTGCCCATCTGTGGCATGGGTGGTGGGCCCCTACCTCCCTGGTTGTGCAGTTGAATTGCTCTGCTGCTGGGGGGCATCCCTGGTTGCGCTATGGCGTCTCTGGACTGCTCAGCTGAACATCCCTTGTTGCGCTATGGTGCATCAGATCTGCTCAGCTTCCCCTCCCTAGTTGCACTATGGTGCAGGTAGTGCAATATTCAGTCGTCGGCTGTAGGTGCAGTTTGGCCTGCTCCGTTTTTGAATATCGCGTCTCTTGCGCATGGGCGCAATAGACTTGCGCTTGCTCCTGCTATTGCACACTTTTTGGGCGCAGTTTGAATATCTGGGCCCTTGTTTTTTCTTCAGTTCAGCAGTTGCCGTGGAAACTGTAAAAAAAGTGGAGAAAAATGAATTAAGTCCTACATGAACAAAATGTTTAAAGCCATGAAACACAAAAACAAGTCGAGAACATGACCAAAAGCAACAAGTGCATTTCGTACTGCACTTAAAATTATACCTGAACTAAATAGTAAGAATGTTATATGTCACGTCCTGCTTTTGCATATAAGAAAGTTGGGACTTGCATCTGGCTTCCCCCAAAGGTGCTGCATGAAACAAGTTAGGACTCTACTTTCTCAAAAAGTAAGGAAATTTATCTCACAAAAACCTGTCTATGCATACGTTAGGGTTACAAAGACACAAAAGGAGTGAAATGTGGCATTATGTTTTTTTCAGCCTTAATGCCTGCCTCCCTCCCTCCCTCCAGCCACTACCCTCATGACCCAGGGTCAAGCTACAGGTCCAGTACCATGGCCAGTGGGTCTGCTGCTTCAAGCTACAGGTCCAGTACCATGCCCAGTGGGTCTGCTGCTTCGAGCTACAGGTCCAGTACCATGCCCAGTGGGTCTGCTGCTTCAAGCTACAGGTCCAGTACCATGCCCAGTGGTACTGCTGCTTCAAGCTACAGGTCCAGTACCATGCCCAGTGGGTCTGCTGCTTCAATCTACAGGTCCAGTACCATGCCCAGTGGGTCTGCTGCTTCAAGCTACAGGTCCAGTACCATGCCCAGTGGGTCTGCTGCTTCAAGCTACAGGTCCAGTACCATGTCCAGTGGGTCTGCTGCTTCAAGCTACAGGTCCAGTACCATGTCCAGTGGGTCTGCTGCTTCAAGCCACAGTCCAAAGCCATGCCCAGCAAGTCTATTGCCCCATGGAGGGCATGCAGGATCATCAGAAGATTAGCTATAACTTTCTTTGTAAAGGTACTGTACCTAGTGCGTCCTGCGTGAAGCCTGAGGTAAGTCATAATTTTCTTTGTAAAAGGACCTTTGGGCCCTGCCAAAAGTATAAGATGAGGCATAACTTTGTCTGCACTGGGCCCAACACCTGTAACTTAAAGCAGCAGACACATAGGGTACAGCCTTAGCCCTGTAGCTTGGCCTTACGTCACTAAAGTTCAGTCTGGAGAAAAGGCTTAAGTGCCCCGGTTGAAAAAACTCTAACACTCCATTTCCCTCACTTGTGGCTTTTGAAACACAAATGTATGCATTAACTTACTGTAGATTTGAGGTCCTGTGATTAAATACCATTATGGGTAGGCAATCATTTGCTGTCTGTGGCGCCTTGGCTTGGAACCACATACCACTGGAGTTAAAGCCAATTAGTGGCCTACTTATTTCATTTTATCAGCTGAAAAAGTAGCTTGTTTCTCTGGAGCTGCATTGTAGTTGTTATTCTCAAAAATATTTTGAGTTTATTAATTGCTCTTTATTTGTACGTGAATGAGTTCAAACATAGTGTTATTTGTTTGTATATCATTTATTGAATTGAACTACTGATGCAACAGCTTGTACTTATGAACTTTTTGGTATGTGTGCAAGGGATGCCATTAGAAATTATTCTTGGCTTTAATGGCTTTGTTATCTCCCATCAATAATCCACTTTTATACTTCAGCAATAAACCACAACAGGGTGTGGGTTATGCTGGGATTAACCCACGCCTGATGTGGTGTAGTCACAAGGTCACAGGCTGAGTTACCAAACCACACAAGAAGTGGGGAAATTCCAGCATAACCCACACACTGGGAGTAATTTACTGAGATTATACAATGTCTCCATTTTTTGTGACAGAAAAGAAAAAGGTTTCTTTTTCATTTTAAATATTTTTTCTTGAATGTATTGTTGCACCAGAAAACAAGCATTTGTCAATGCCGAATGTTTGCTTGCTGGCATTGGCAGTGGTAGTGTATAAGTTACAGAGCTGCGTAATAGGAATGGCAGTGAAGTATTGAACTGAAGCCAACCCCACCACCACCCTGCAGAGAGTGACAGGCATTGGGGTGTGCGTTTGGGTCGTCAGGCATAACGGCCACGCCATTTCACCACACCCCACCCTGCAGACACTGACAAGTGTCACGGTGTTCCTTGGGGTCTTTGGCCCTTATGCGCACCCCATTCCATTAGGAAATACGGTGAGATGGGTGCGATATAGGAGAATGGGGTGAACTTTGGGGCCGAAGAGTCCAAGGCATACCTCGATGCCTCTCACTGGCTGCAGGGTGTGGAATGGTATGAGCATTACAGGCAAGAATCCCAAGTCACACCCCTGATGCCTGTCATTCTCTACAGGGTTGGGCATTATGGTTGGAAACCCTAATACCTCAGGCATTCATTGGTATTTTCACTCCAAATTTTCAACATGTTTTTTTGTCACCCCACCTCATGAACAGGGGGAATATCAGTTTGTTAGCCGAAAGATGCTTATGCACAGCGACTATGGCATTTAGCACCACAGGTGCAAAACATTCGAACAGGATGTAAAAATGACAGCTGTACTGTTCATGGGGAGGTGTAAAAATGGCAATGTTGCAAATCTGCAGTAAAATATTTAAAAAATGGTGAAGTCACAGTGTACATAGAAACTTGCAGCATACACCTGTAATATAATTAGGTTGGGGATTTTTACAGCAGATTGTCAACTCAGGCATTTTGGTGCCTCGATCATGAACAGTGTCACTGTGATTTTCTTTATCTGTGCGAACAATGATTTCCCACAGCGACCGCATCTCTGCGTGAGGTGTGAAAACACACTTCAGCCATGTTGTGAAAAATGACAGCTGTACTGTTCATAAGGAAGTGTGGAAAATTGCCACTGGTGAAAATCTGGACTGAATATATTACAAAGTCATGAACTTACGAGGGTGCGTGGAAACTGCGCAATGCTCACTCGTAACACAGTCATTTTATGGGCTTTTGTCACCAGATTTTCAACATAGCCATTTTAAGACCTCTGCTCATGAACAGTGTAACTGTGATTTTCTTAATCTGTCCTAAACATTGCTTTTGTACACCAACATTGTAGCCACATGTCAGACGAAACACATTTTGGGCGACATATGAAAAATGGCAGCTGTACTGTTCATAAGAAGTGTAATAAAATGGCAATGTTGAAAATCTGGAGTGAAAAATATTAGGATTCGCAAACTTCACGAGCATGCATAGGAACTACTTAGCGCATGCTAAGTAAAACAATATTTAGAATTTTCACCAAATTTTCAACATAGCCATTTTAAGACCTCTGCTCATGAACAGTGTCACTGTGATTTTCTTAATGTGTCCCATACATTGATTTTGTACATCGACTGCGCCATTGTGCGCTACATGAACGGAAACATGTTTTGGGTGAGATGTGAAAAATGACAGCTGTACTGCTCATAAGGAGGTGTGGTAAAATGGCAATTTTGAAAATCTGGAGTGAAAATATTGAAAATTCGCGAACTTACGAGCGTGCGTAGGAACTGCGCAATGCACCCTTGTAAAACAATCATTTTAAGGAATTTTTTCACCAAATTTTCAACATAGCCATTTTAAGACCTTTGCTCATGAACAGTATCACTGTGATTTTCTTAATTTGTCCCGTACATTGATTTCGCACACCGACTGTGCCATTGTGCGCTACATGGGCGGAAACACATTTTGGGTGAGATGTGAAAAATGACAGCTATACGACTCATAAGAAGTTGTGGTAAAATGGCAATGTTGAAAATCTGGAGTGAAAATATTGAAAATTCGTGAACTTACGAGCCTGCATAGGAACTGCGCAATGCACACTCGTAAAACAGTCATTTTTTTGGGAATTTTTGCACCAAATTTCCAACATGGGGTTTTTGGGTACCCCTTCTCATGAATGATGTCACTGTCATGGCGTTATTCAGGCCCACAGGGTGATTTTGCGCAGTGACTGCGAAATCACCCTTTGGGCCCGAATAATGCCATGACAGTATATCATTCATGAGAAGGGGTCCCAAAAACCCCATGTTGAAAATTTGCTGCAAAAATTCCAAAAAATGCCTGAGATATGCAATAAAGTTGAAAACTCCCTATCTAGCCCATTATACAGCTTACCGGCATTTCCTCAGTTCGCGGTCGGCTTTGAAGAGTGCAGACGTGTTCCCGGTCCATCGAAGATCGTCGCGCCGAGCTCCGGAGGTAAGTATGGGGTGAGGGGGTGGGGAGGCAGGGTGCGCAGTGGGTGGGTGTGGGTTGTGGGGGGGCTGGGAGAAGCGCCGTGGGACGCTTTTATTTTGCAGGTTAAAAAAAAAAAAACGTGGGACATTTGCCACGCTGGGTGGGTTCCCAGCATGGCACAAGGACAGCTGGGGGGGGCTGTGGAGCCGATGGGGGATTGGGCACCCCCGTCGGCCATATGATCAGTTGCCACACTGGGGTGGGCTCCCAGCGTGGCACCCAGTACTGGGGGGGTGAGGACAGTGGAGCTGACGGGGGATTGGGCACCCCTGTCGGCTATTCTATCAGTTACCATGCTGGGGTGGGCACCCAGCGTGGCATGTGGAAGGCTTGGGGGGGAGGAGTGCAGCACAAACCCGACTGAGATGAGCACCCCGTCGGCTATACGTGTGTGCGGGGGAGGGCAGCACACAGTATGTGTGCATTTCTGTGTGTGTGTGTGTGTGTGTGTGTGTGTGTGTAGGGGGAGCTGCGCATGAGCAGGCGATATCTTATCACTGCTCTCTGAAGCATAGCTCCCCCTTCAACTGTATGCCACTGCATTTTGGAGCTTGTCATAGACAGCTCCAGCATGCATTGACTTACAGGGGCCGCGCCTGCCAACACACTGACTGAATTGGAGGAGGTGGTGACACACCTCCGAAATCTCGGATGATGGCACTATGTTTTTTGCACATGCGTGCAAGCAAATATAAAAATAGTTCTGTGTTGCTAGATAAAATGTACAGTATGTGTAGTAGAGGTGCTGCTGAGTTCCTAATACAGCCCCCACACACACAGTAATATGGTGCGAAATTTGTTTTTTAAAGAGTGAGCCTGAGAATCATGAGTTTTTTTGTCTTTTTGAAGAGGCAGACTGTGAGAAAGAAATCTTAGCTCTTTAACTGAGGGTATGAGACAGCATGGTGCAAGTGGTGAGGGGTCTGCAGGTGGCATTCAGCCGCGTGTGCTTCTGGGGTGAATGCCGTTTTTGTGATCCAGGCAAAGTAAAGATTAAAGTCGGGAGGTATAGAAAAAAGCTGATGTTTTTGTGAAACATGCCTGTTAGCAGTTTTTGCTTGCAACCAACCAGAATTTGTCTACGAGGCACGAGCTGCAGCGGTAACTTTCGTAAAGTATATTTTTGGGCCGATACCAAGGTTACGAGGTTCCCACTTGGTGTTTTCTTAATTTCTTTTTTTGAGGCAGGGATTACAGTGATTAAGAGAGCTGATATTTATGACAGAGGGCACCAGGGCATTTCAACTTGCTTTGAAGGAGCACGTGAGCATGTAGAAATTGCAATTTTAAGAGCTGTAAACCTTAAGTAATGATTTTTTTGTTGTTATGCAGTGGTCAGCTGGGATGGCTGGGACTTTACCCATCAGTTATGTTGGGCTTTACCCAGGGCTTTACCCAGGGGAAAAGACTCAGCTGAACAATCAGCTTAGCAGATTTAGAGACCCCCATTGTATAATTTCAAATAGTGCACTATCTGAGCCTTCAGCTATCCTGGGAGATTGGATAGTGCCTTAGCTCTTGGATATCCTGGCAGATTCGATAGCACACTACCTGAGCCTTAGAATATCCTGGGATGTTGGATCATGCAGTATCTGAGCCTTTGGATATCCAGGCAGATTGGATAGTACACCATCTGAGCCTTTGGATATCCTGTTAAACTGGATAGTACACTATCTGAATTCTGCAATATCCTGTTAAATAGGATAGTACACTACCTGAGCCTTCTGATATCCTGGCAGATTGGATAGAGCACTATCTGAGCCTTCAGATATCCCATGAAATGGAATAGTACATTATCTGAGCCTTCGTTTATGCTATTAAATTGGATAGTGTACTATCTGAGCCTTTGGGTGTCCTTACAGATTGGATAGTGCACTATCTGAGCTTTCAGATGTCCTGGCAGACTGGATAGTGCACTATCTGAGCCTTTGGTTATGCTGCTAAATCGGATAGAGCACTATCTGAACCTTTGGGTATCCTGGCAGATTGGATAGTGCACACTCTGAGCCATTAGATATCTTGCTGCATCAGATAGTGTGCTATCTCAGCCTTCAGATATCTTGATGAACTGGATAGTGCACCACCTGAGCCTTCAGCTATCCTGGCAGATTGCATTGTGCATTATTGGAGTCACGGGACATCCTGGTAGTTTTGCATAGTACTCTGTTAGAAACTTTGAATATACTGATGGATTGGATAGTGTACTATCAGAGAGTTCAGATATCCTGTGAGATTGGATAGAGCACTATCTGAGCCTTCAGCTGTTCCAACAGATAGGACGGTGCACCATTAGACTCACTGGGCATCCTGGTAGTTTTAGATAGTACACTATTAGAAACTTCTAATACACTGATGGACTGGACAGTGTGTTATCAGAGAGTCCAGATAGCATGTCAGATGGGATAGTGTACTATTTCAGCCATCAAATATCCAGGCAGATTGGACGGTGCACTATCTGAACCTTTGAGTATCCTGGCAAGGTGGGTAGGGCACTATTTGAGTCAGTGGATATCTGGGCAGATTGGATAGTGCACTCCCTGAGCCTTCAGTTCAATGGGCTTGCACAACTGGATGAGATGTATGCTTGTGTGACTTTGATACATTGTGGCTGTTCGCCTCTCTATCCATGGGATATACAACCCTGTTGGGGTAAGACGCAAGGAACCCTAGAGGAGGATTCTCCCCCATAGGTGCCGTGGGAATAATTCCCTTGGCTAAAGGTAGCTTAGGAAGAAGCCCAAAAAGAATACCCAAAAGGGTGTCAAGCATCGAAGAGGTGAGAAATCAGGGTAAATCAAGACCGGAAATTAAGGTGATAGACGTAAATGAGAAGGACAGAAGAAGAACGAGATATGACGAGGAAGATGAATGAAATGAATGCAGATAAGATGTAGAAGGGTGGACTTCCTAAGGAGAGAGGCAACAGCCAGGGACACCATCTGACTCCATCCAACAGCAGAACTGAACTACAGAACCTAAGGAAACTCCAGCCCTATCTAATATTATGACCATTGGCACGGAGGAGAGGAAAATCCCCGTCTGAAGAGGAAACCTCTGGGGATCCAAGGCCTAGGTCACCTTCCCTCCGGGCTGAAGGACATTTTGATTATTGACAGCTCAGCTACTGCAATTTAGAGTCAAGATTGAGGGAGGAGTAAAATATTCCAATTTAGAGGAAGCTCTCGCTCTGTCCTTCTAAAGGGACAGCTGCTGAGGGTTGTGAGCAATGTCTCTGCAACTAGATGCTCAAAAGTAAGAGAGGATAGAAATTACTGCTGAGGCACTCAGCTGGCCCATGCAAGCCTACAAAACAGACCAGGTAAACCAGAGGTGATCAGATAGAGAATGGCGTAGATGGTGCCTCTGAACCCGCTTGGGCAGCTAAAGGGGCCCCATTGATGAGAGGCCAATGCAGCCAGCCCAGAGCCAAAGGGCAATAGACATGGATGGCATGTATCCGAGTGGAAAGCAGATTGAGTCAAGTTAGCATGGACCTGAGAGGGTTATGCTTGAGTAGTCGATGTGATGGAGTAGACTCACAGAGAGGTCGGATGAGCAAGGGAGACCCAGATGTGGTCATGAGGAGACTGATAGTGATAATAACCACATGAGTACAGCAGTTCGATGAGGTAGCATAAGACCCGATGAGAGGTATGCTCGATTTAATCAATATGAATGAGTAGACCCTGAGATCGGACTGAGCAAAGGAAAACCAGACTCATGTCATGAGGAAGCTACCCGTGATTGGTAACCATGGGAGTGCATGCCAACCAGGTCTGTTGAGAGCCAACTTAAGAATGGATAGAATTGCATGAAGGTAGGAGCAAGAGCGGCCAGGCAAAGCTGGCATCCGATGGTGAGGTAGGCAGTACCAGGAAGACATCTGAATAGGTTTGACTAGAACGAGGAAATAGGGTCAGAGGAGGAGACGAGTAGGCAGGGCGATATGCAGGAGGGAATATTAGATGATGTGAATGAGTAGGGTATGGTGGTAGCAAGAGGGAATAGCGGGATGGCAGGATAGGGAAGCTCCCAAAAGAAAGCAGAGGTCAAAGGAGAGGAAAGGAGGACAGAGGGAACGGGAGGAGGAGGAGGGTGAGTGCCCACCGTGGGGAAGCATAGGAAGGACAAAAATAAAGCACAGCATGATGGAACCAAGAGTAAGGAAATTCCGCTGAGATTGTGCAGCTGAGAATGTGCAGTGGAGAGCAAGCACTGTAGGAACACAAAACAAAATGGCACGTACGGGTGAGTCCAGAGAGGAGACAATATGCCTGAGGAAGACAATGGGTGGTTCAAACCAATGGAATAATGGTAGACCACAGGAAGTGACCAATAGTAAAAATGGTAAGGTACAGAGAAATAGTATGGAAGGCACTGCAGGGAGAAGCTGACAGAGTACACAGAAGAGCAACAGTATGGAGACATTATATGGTGATAGGGAAAATTCTTTCACTCGACTTCGAATGACAATTGGTGGTACCAGTTCCCGGAGGTGAGAGGAGGTCTGCAGAGAGACAAGGCATTACAGGAAGAACAAGCATTTGTCAATGCCAAATGTTGATTGCATTGGTCCATTGAGCTCGCTTACTACCCCTGTGTCACTCGCTCGTTCTGTTTCTCCCGGTGCTGCAGGCTGCTCTTTTGTACTGGGCTCCTGCCTGCATTGGCATGTTTTTCTGCCCACAAAGAAATCTACAGCTGTCCCGACAGAGCTCTGTTGAGATGGGTCACTCCCCCTGTCACTCACTCATTCTGTTTCTGCTGGTGCTGCAGGCTGCCCTTTTGTACTGGACCCCTGCCTCTGTTGGTGGCGTTTTCTGCCCACAAAGAAATCTGCAGCAGTCCTGACACAAGTCCATTGAGCTAGCTCACTCCCCCTCTCTCACTTGCTCGTTCTATTTCTGCCGGTGCTGCAGGCTGGCCTTTTGTATTGGGTTCCTGCCTGCGTTGGCACCTTTTTCTGCCCACAAAGCAATCCGCAGCAGTCATGATAGAGGTCTGTTGTGCTCACTCACTCCCCCTCTCTCACTCGCTCATTGTGTTTCTCACGGCGCTGCAGGCTGCCCTTTTGTACTGAGCCTCTGCCTGCGTTGGCACCTTTTTCTGCCCACAAAGAAATCTGCAGCTGTCCCGACACAGCTCTGTTGAGGTCGCTCTCTCCACCTGTCTTACTCGCTCATTCTGTTTCTCCTCATGCTGCAGGCTGCTCTTTTGTACTGGGCTTCTGCCTGCATTGCCATGTTTTGCTGCCCACAAAGAAATCTGCAGCTGTCCCGACAGAGCTCTGTTGAGGTGGGTCACTCCCCCTCTCTCATTTGCTCATTCTGTTTCTGCTGGTGCTGCAGACTGCCCTTTTGTACTGGGCTCCTGCCTCTGTTGGCAGCTTTTTCTGCCCACAAAGAAATCTGCAGCAGTCCTAACACAGGTCCGTTGAGGTAGCTCACTCCCCCTCTCTCACTCACTCGTTCCATTTCTGCCGGCGCTGCAGGCTGGCCTTTTGCACTGGGCTCCTGCCTGCGTTGCTGCCTCTTTCTGCCCACAAAGAAATCTGAAGCAGTCACGATGGAACGCCATTGAGTTCACTCACTCCCCACCCCCCACTCACTCATTGTGTTTCTCCCGGTGCTGCAGGCTGCCCTTTTGTACTGGGGTTCTGCCTGTGTTGACACTTTTTCTGCCCACAAAGAAATCCGCAGCTGTCCCGACAGAGCTCTGTTGAGGTCGCTCACTCCACCTGTCTCACTCACTCATTCTGTTTCTCCTGGTGCTGCAGGCTGCCATTTTGTAGTTGTCTCCTGCCTCTGTTGGCACCTTTTTCTGCCCACAAAGAAATCTGCAGCAGTTCCGACAGAGCTCTGTTGAGCTCGCTCACTCCCCCTCTCTCACTCGCTCATTCCATTTCTGTCAGCGTTGCAGGTTGCCCTTTTGTACTGGGCTCCTGCCTGTGTTGCCACCTTCTTCTGGCCACAAAGAATCTGCAGCAGTCATGACAGAGCTCCGTTGAGCTCACTCACTCCCCCCCTCCCTCACTCTTTCGTTCTGTTTCTCTCGCCGCTGCAGGCTGCCCTTTTGTACTGGGCCCCTGCGTGCATTGCTGCCTTTTTCTACCCACAAAGAAATCTGCAGCAGTCCTAACAGAGCTCTGTTGAGCTCACTCACTCTCCCTCCCTCACTCACTCATTCTGTGTCTCCCGCTACTGCAGGCTGCCCTTTTGTATTGGGTTCCTGCCTGCATCGGTGGCTTTTTCTGCCCACAAAGACATCTGCAGCAGTCCCTACACAGCTCCATTGAGCTCGCTCACTCCCCCCTCTCACTCACTCGTTCTGTTTCTCCCAGCACTGCAGGCTGCCCTTTTGTACTGGGCTCCTGCCTTCCTTGGCACCTTTTCCTGCCCACAAAGAAATTTGCAGCTGTTCCGACAGAGGTCCGTTGAGGTTGCTCACTCCCCCTGTCTCACTCGCTCATTCTGTTTCTCCTGGCGCTGCAGACTGCCCTTTTGTACTGGGCTCCTGCCTCTGTTGGCATCTTTTTCTGCCCACAAAGAAATTTGCAGCAGTCCCGACAGAGCTCCATTGAGCTCACTCACTCCTTCCCCCTCCCTCACTCACTCGTTCTGTGTCTCCCGGCACTGCAGGCTGCCCTTCTGTACTGGGCTCCTGCCTGCATTGCCGCCTTTTCCTGCCCACAAAGAAATCTGCAGCAGTGCCAACAGAGCTCAGTTGAACTCGGTCTCTCCCCTCCTCCAGTCGCTCAATCCTAATCTGTCCCAAACACTGATTTACGGCAGCGACTGCGGTATTCTACGCCGGAAGCATGAAAACACATTTCGGCCAGGATGTGAAAATGACAGCTGTACTGTTCATAAGGAGGTGTGAACAAATGGCAGTGATGAAAATCTGGTGTGAAAATATTACTAATTTGCAAACTTACAAGGGTGCGTGGAAACTGCACAACACATGCTCGTAGCACAGTTATTTTATGGAGTTTCATCACAAAATTTTCAACATAGGCATTTTAGGACTTCTGCTCATGAACAGTGTCAGTGTGATTTTCTTAATATGTCCGGAATACTGATTTCCCACAGCGACCGTGCTATTGCGCGCCGGAAGAGCGAAAACACATTTCGGTCAGGATGTGAAAAATGGCAGCTGAACTGTTCATAAGGAGGTGTGGCAAAATGGCAATGCTGAAAATCTGGAGTGAAAATATTGCAAAATTGCGAATGTACGAGTGTGCATGAAAACTGCACAATTCACATTCATAACACACCCATTTTATGGACTTTCATTACCAGATTTTCAACATAGGCATTTTAGGACCTCTGCTAATGAACAGTGTCACTGTCATTTTCATAATGTGTCCCGAACATGGATTTCCTACAGCAACCACACTATTCTGCGATGGAATTGCAAAAACACATTTTGGCCAGGATGTGAAAAATGACAGCTGTACTGTTCATAAGGAGGTGCAGAAGAATGGCAATGTTGAAAATCTGGAGTGAAAATGTTATTAATTTGTGAAGCTACGAGCGTGCGTGCAAACTGCGCAATGCACGCTTGTAACACAGTCATTTTATGGAGTATCATCACCAAATTTTTAACATAGGCATTTTAGGACATCTGCTCATGAAGAGTGCCACTGTCATTTTCGTAAGTAAGTAAGTAAAATTTATTTTTTAAGCGCTTTTCAATGCCAAAGCGCTGTACAAATAAAACAATTAAAATACATACATATAACACAAACAACAACAATAACAATATAATCACAATAAAATACAGTAAATCACTCTCCATATGCCTTTTGAAATAAATAAGTTTTTAATTCTAACTTAAAGCTCTCAACGGTCAGGCAGCTTCATATCCGACGAGGTAGAGAATTCCACAGGGTAGAGGCAGCATAAGAAAATGCCCGTGCTCCAGATGTTTTTAAACGAACCCTGGGAACCTCTAGCAATCCTTGTCGCGGGGCGGAGCGAGCAAGAGGGACAGTAGGGAACAAGGAGATCTTGAAGATACCGCGGTCCCTGTTCGTGTAGGGCTTTATAGGTCAGTAACCCGACCTTAAAGGTGATCCGCCACTGAACCGGCAGCCAGTGCAGTTCACGCAGCACAGGCGTAATATGACTTCTCATAGATGTCCCAGTCAGAAGCCTGGCTGCTGCATTCTGCACTAGCTGCAAGAGGCGGATATCAACCCCCGGTAGCCCTAGGTACAGGGCATTGCAGTAATCAAGCCGAGAAGTAACAAAGGCATGGACCAATGTCAGAAGGTCAGCCAGAGGAACAAGGTGTTACACCCGAGCGATATTCCTAAGATGGTAGAAGGAAGATTTGACAGCAGATGACACCTGAAATTTCAGGGTCAAACTGTCATCAATATCGCCAGAGTTACGCACCGAGTCTGAGGTTGAGAGCTGGGCACCATCGATCCATCGCCCGAGGAAGTCCAGCCTACACCCGCCTCAAGGTGACCTGGGTCCACCACCAACACCTCAGTCTTATCCGGGTTTAACCTTAGCCAGCTGGCACTCATCCAATCCTTGATCTCGGATAGACAGTTGTTAAGTATAGAGACTGTATCTTCCTGTCCGGGACTAAAGGACAAATACAGCTGGGTATCATCTGCATAGCAGTGAAAACCCAAGCTGTATTGCCTAATAATGCCTCCCAATGGCAGCATATAGACAGCGAACAACATGGGTGCCAAAATGGAACCCTGCGGAACCCCACAGGGCAAAGAGACAGTGTCAGAGGAATAAATTCCAGTGATAACCCTCTGTCTTCCCGTGAGAAAAGATTGAAACCATTGCAGAACCATACCAGACAGTCCGCAATAAAACCGCAGATGTTCCAAAAGCACACCATGGTCCACAGTGTCAAATGCTGCAGAGAGATCAAGAAGGACTAGAATAGTACGAGCCTTTCGATCTCTCGCTATCAGGAGATCATTTAGAACCCGGACAAGAGCAGTCTCAGTACTATGTCTCTTCCTAAATCCTGATTGAAGAGTATCATAGACATTGTGATTTGTAAGGTGGTCATCCAGTTGTAGTGCAACCACCTTTTCAATAACCTTGCCCAAAAGGGCAGGTTAGAGACAGGTCTGTAGTTAGCTTGGCAGTCCAGATTTAATGAAGGTTTTTAGGGTGGTCGAGCCGCCTCCTTTAAGGGTTCAGGAAAGATCCCTGCTCCAAAGATTTCCAGACAATTTCAGCAATGGTCGGACAGATAATATCTACACAACCCAATAATAGGCGTAGGGCCGGATCAAACTACAGCTGGTTGGACGTACAGTCTGGACAATCCTCACAATGTCCATGAATTCCGGCCTACCAAAGTCAAACCAGGTGACACAGGTGTTTGTTTCCCCCCGCCGATCACTGTAAACCCTGGAAGAGTGAGCCTGGCCGATATCCGACCTAATGCTGGCAATCTTATCAGCGAAAAATCGAGCAAGCTCATCACACTTTATTTGTGAAAATCTTTCCAGACTGTAGACAGAGTGGATTGCACAATCTGTCAACAGTCTGAAAGAGTTGAGTTGGTCGGTTTCTAGCAGCAATCTCCTGGACAGGAATTCTGCTTCTTATCGGAGTTATTGCCGTTGATAGATAACATAATGATCCATCAATCTAAGTTTGTCAGCATCCAGGCAAGATTTCCGCCAGGCCCTCTCTAGCCTTCGCCCCACTCTCCTCAGCTCCTTCAAAGACTCATCAAACCATGGAGTCTTTGGGCACTGAGTGAGTGGGCGAACACGAACAGGAGCAATTTGGTCCAAGGCCCTGCTCACTGCCTTGTTATAGGCAATAACAAGGTCCCCTGGACCCATGCTCTCACCCAAAACACCCGATAGGTCCAGTACCGCTAATAGGCCCTCTGGGTTTACTCCCCTTAAAGGGCGATACTGGACCATCTCCGTAGGGGCAGGCCTATTAGGGGGTGCTCCAAAACTGAATCTTATGGTGTGATGGTCTGTCCACACATTTGGTTCCACCCCAGATGTGAAACATCCAAACCAGTAGGAACACCAGGTCAAAGAGTGTCCCCTATATGGGTAGCAGAGGTAACTACCTGTGACAGGCCCAACATAGACATAAGTTGGAGGAAGTTCTTTCAAAGTGCGAGGAGTTCATCGTCGACCCAGGCATTGAAGTCACCAGTATTAACCATCTAGGCGACTCAATGCCATGTCAACGATAAAGTCCATGAAACTCTCAGGAATTCACCACCATCGCTGGGTGGACGGTAGATGAGGAGAATCCTAAACTCTGCACCTGCTGCCAGGATACACTCAAAGGATCTGGTGTTACCCACTGGCACCTCCACAAGACTCAGATCTGATCTAAAAAAGATGGCCACTCCCCCGCCCCTATGATCCAATCTTGGACGGTGCATCACCGAGATCCCAGCCGGAGCAGCAGAGTCTAAAATAGGACCTGCATTTTCATCCAGCCAGGTCTCGGTGATACATGCCAGGTCAGATGTTGAAACAAGATCTGCAATAATAGCAGTCTTGTTCCTAATAGACCTGGCATTACATAACACCACCCAAGTTGGATGGGTTTTCGGAGAGGATCGCAGTACCTGCCCACAATCTGCAGAGCCCTTGGGTATGGGAATCAGGCAAGGAGGACCCCTCTCCTGATCCCATTTCGCGCCAGGGCGTCTCCTTGACCCAACTATCCCTATCTGCCTACCCCTCTCCAATCTCCCACTCTGTCCAGCCCATCCATCCCCTAAACGCCTTCTCACTATCCCTGCTTTAAGACAGTTGTTAAAAACGTCATCAGACAACCGAGGACAGTGGAAGGGACGGAGGTCCCGGAGCAGAGTGGGAGAATAGCGCCTGACCGTTTTAAGCCCCATCAAACACATCATTAATGACAAATATCTAATAACACTCAACTTAACAACCTATCTTAATTAACAAATAATATTATTAACCAAGGAAAACCTATAAAAATAAAAAAGTCATATAATATAAAATCAAAAAGCATAGAAAGGTGAAGAAAATTTAAAATAATATAAAAGTCTGTTAGTCATCCAATACTAAACTTCCAAGCTCTCAAAAACTCGAACAATCAGAGTCAGGCTGTCTTTTGAAATAAGCAAAATAAATTTTCAATTCTAATCCAAAGGCAGAAGGCAAAAAATATCACAGACTACCATGTGATGGAAATAGCCCCGAGTGGAATTCCGATCCAGGCTGGAAACTTAGCAATAACCCCGGAACAATGTCCACCACGGTAGACCACTCCAGTAGGTTTAGGAGACTTCAGCAATTCCACCCGCCCACCAGCAGGTGGAGCCAGAGTCACCCGCCTCGGTCCCAACCAGCACCAGCCACCCCAGGCAGCTATCCCGTAACACATATACAGGCCAAGACCATCACAGATCACAAAGTTCAAAGGCAAATCTTACTCAAAGTCTCCAAAAATTCCTCATAATAAACAGCAGAGACCGAGGATCAATCACACTCTTCCTCCCTGGGGTCAGTCACACTCTCCTCCCAGAGCTTCAGCAATTTCAGACACCCCAATATAATGTGACTCAGTGCCAGGATATTCCAAAAAGTCTTCCCCCTTGGATTAAAACTATATCAGGGGCTTAAGTTTAGATATGTTTTTAAATAACTCTTGTAGTTGTCCAGCCCAACTCCCAGAATCCCTGTATAACTCACAGTTCATGAGTAGTGTTCCAATGTTCCCAAAATCATAAAGCAAGTTTCCCAAATGTCTTCACTCAGAGAGTGCAGCACAGCTCACAGCTCACAATAAAGACCAAAACAAAACGAGTATTCTTCAGCAGCCGTGCCTGCCTCGCATAAGGGTATCCAAACAACTATTCAACTGTTGTCAGTTCCTGAAGCATATAGAACTCAACACCACCATCGCCCTCTAACCTCCCCTTGCACAGAGATTCCTGCATATTTCAACAAACAGTACTCCTCATCGGATGTCCAGAATCAAATATCCAGAATGTCCAGAATCACACAAAGGATAAAAAAGAAAGCAACCCCAGCGAACTTCAGCAAGCTCCAACAGACAAGTAAAACAGCTCCAAAACAAAGAAAACGATCGTAAAAACGATCATAAAAACGATCAGCAAACGGGCAAATTGACAACGATCAGCAAACGGTCAGCAAACGGACGATCAGCAAACGGACATACAGCACAGTGGCAAACCCAGCGTGGCCGCCATCTTAATCTGACAGTGACTAGTAATCGTAATCTGTCCTGAACACTGAGTTTCCACAACGACTGAGTTATTCTGAGCCAGAAGTGCGAAAACACATTTCGGCCAGGATGTGGAAAATGACAGCTGTACTGTTCACAAGGAGGCCTGAAAAAATGCCAATGTTGAAAATCTGGTGTGAAAATATTGCAAATTCGCAAAGTTATGAGCATCATAGCAACTGCGCAATGCACACTCGTAAAACAGTCATTTTTTGGATTTTTCCCACCAAATTTGCAGTATAGGCTTTTTGAGAGCCCACCTCATGAACACTGGCACTGTCGTTTTGTTATTTGGTCCCAAAAGGGGATTCCACGCAGTGCCCACAAAATCACCTTTTGGGGCTGAATAACTCCATGACAGTGCCAGAATTCATGAGGAAGGGTCCCAAAAACCCCATATTGAAAATTTGGTGCCAAAATTACAAAAAATGCCTGAGATATGCATCAAAGTTGAAAAAACCCTATTTATTCCATTATACAGTTTACCGGCATTTCCTCCGTTCACAGTCGGCTTTGAAGAGTGCAGACGTGTTTCCGGTCCACCGAAGATCGTCGCGCCGGACTCCGGAGGTAAGTGTGGGATGAGGGGGGTGTGGGGAGGCAGGGTGCGCAGTGGGTGGGTGCGGGTTGTGGGAGAAGGGCAGGTAGACCACCGAGGGACCGTTTCCTTTTTTACAGGTTAAAAATAAAAGACATCGCAGGACCGTTTTTGATTTTACAGGGACATGTAGCATGCTGGGGTGGGCTCCCAGCATGTCAGCGGAGTCTTTTTTGGGGGGGCAGCAGTAGCCGATGGGGGATTGGGCACCCCATCGGCACACAACAAAAGGAGGGGTGTTATATTATGCCGACGGGGACTGGGCACCCCGTTGGCAAAAAACAAAAGGGGCAGTTACATAATGCCAATGGGGAGTGGGCTCCTTTGTCGGCAACATAAACCCGGGGCACAAACCGGCGGGGATTGGGAGCCCTCGGCAAACACAAACACGGTGGGGGGAAGATGCTGCCGGTTGCTTGCCCCTCAGCGGGGTTGAATTGTTTGTGAACATGATGGCAAGCCGCGCCATTTTCTACAAACAATGTCAGTGTTTCAAGGTTCCACCCTGCAATGATGGGTCACTCCCTCATTGCAGCGAATGGTTGACGCTGTAATGATGAGGCGGCCCCTGATTGCGTGGCTAAAATTTTACAAGTTGGTGGCATACTGGCTGAACTAGTGTCAGCAGCAGCATGCCACAGCATTGGGGAAGCGGGCCAAGCCTTTAAAGGCTGTGGGGGCATTGGCCACAACAGTGCCGCACCTCCACAACCTGCTTCTGGAGAAAGCTGCCGCAATATGTTTCTTGCGCATGCTTGCAATCAACATAAAAATGAACCATGTCCACCTACCATGATGCGTGGATGCAGCAATCCAAACGGCATTCACACAACTGAGGATTCAAAGCACAGTGCTGCGGTATAGAGGTTGAGTGTGCTGTGCAGAGCGGAGTGCTCAGGGATGACATCGGACTCCAGAAGCAGGGAGAGGGATGAAGCGGTGATTATTAAGCAATGAAAATCTCCCAAAAATAAAAAACAAAATGAAGATGAAGGAGGAAATGTCCATCCAGCAGGTCAGCCCCAGAGCAAGAGCTACATGGAACGATGAAGGGGGAGAGCTGCAGGACTCAGCTCTGACAGAAAGGAATGAGGAGAGGGCACAGATGGATGTGGGTGGCACCCAAGGTGATGAGGACATACCTCACAAAAGTGTTTCTGAAGCGGACACCACCGGCAACCAGACAATGAAGCCCTGTCCACTCCCCCAGTTGTCCTTCAGAGTGGCCATCACGACAGGTGAAAATGAGCAGAGCACAGGAAAACCCACAAAACAGGAGCAACAGGGAGAAGAAATATGCCAGGAAAGGTGCCAGGCTGAAGCTCAGAAGAGGGAGCGAGGGGGACAGAGACAGAGATAGAGCACTAGAGTCAGTGGCTGCAGGAAGGCGAGAGATGAGGAGCTAGGCAGAAATGGGACATGGAAGGGACAGGACGGATGACTGAGGAAGAAGCGGTGGATAGGGGGAAAAAAGAAACAGGAAAAGATCCAGCAGCCAGAGGTGCCACAAAAACATGTTAACAGTAGAGCCGGAGAAATGAAGAGGAGCGGTGCTTCCAGCTGCAATGAAGAAAACAAATGAGAACTGGCCTGGAGGAGGGCCTTTTAAGGCCTGGTTGGGGGAGTGGTTTGTTGCTCCACCCACTGAGCTCTGGCCAGCCCTCAGCCATCAATTTATATTGGTGGATTGGACAGTGTACTAGCTGGTGTGTGGCTGGATAGAAAAATGTACTTCACACATACTGATGCCATCCATATGAAACTCTGCCCTAGACTCAGTGCCTTCTGCCATAACAAAACTTGCTTCCCACTCCCAGTCCAACATAAGATCGTCCTCCAAATGATTCTGCCACTGTTTGACAATGCAGATGAGGTTTATAACACCACTTCAAAGTCCTCCCTAGCTAGGCTGCACTCTCCATTTCATTCCTTCTGCCTCTTGAAGTCCAACTCTCCTCCCCTTACCACCACTGCTCCCTCTAGCTAAACACTCCACTCCCTTGAGTCTAGACAGCAATCCCTTTGCCTCTGTATCCTCTCCAAGTAGTGGTACTCCTCCCTTCCCCTCTACCCTCCTTCCCTTATCTGTCACATCTTCCTTTTCACTCCAGTGTACTGACTCCTGCACCCTTTATATTCCCCACTGCAGACCCTCCATTGGTCAAACTGCCTTTTCCATCCATCTCCCTACACTCTGGAATGACTTTCCTATACACACCCACCTCTTATCCTCCTACCTTTTTTATAAACAGTTCCTAGGGTACCACTTTGCTCCTGGCTATACCTGTAACCAACATCCTGCTCTTTTCCTGCCATCCTGAAGTCTTTTCCTGCACTTCCCTCTTCTTCTTCTCTCATTCCCATGGGAGTTGCTTCCCTTTTATGGCTTTTGCCTCCTAATTTAAAGCAGCCCTGTACTTGCCCCCCTCCCCAGGCACCCTCTGTCTGGTTCTCTTATACTAGTTCACCTCTTTCTCCAACTACCTTCTCCTTTTGTCACCTGGCATTTTTCCTTTGTAGCATGTTGTGTTTGTTGTGTGCCATAGTTTATTTGCCTTTTATTTGCTCAGTGTACTCCTTTTGAACTGCTGGCACTCTGGACTGTAACTATTAACTTTCCTGTATCTTTGAGCATTGTACTCGCCTCTTATTACCATTCCACCTATTGTATTCTGTCTGACATATACAATCACAAAGATGCACTGTGCACATTTATGGAACCCAAACATACAAAAGAAAGAAAGAAATAAGTGCCTTAGCTGGGATTGAACCCAAGCCACCCATACCATTCCGGATGCGCTACCCATTGCACCACCAAACTAACTGGGGCATCCTAAGGCACTTTACTCTTTCTCTACTGCTCAACCTGGTACTGCACAGATGATTACATTTTCAATGACAAGGGTGCAGTGTGGACATTTATGGAACCCAAACACACCGGATCCTTTATTGTATTCTGGGTGGCCTGGGGTTAAGTTCCAGCTAAGGCACTTCTTTCTCTCTTCTCTCGGTCTCCCATTTACCCCTTCCCGGGTTGCCCCTGGAAATGGTCTTTGGCTCATTGTCCCTTTCCCAGTCAGCAATTTAGAAATATATAAAATAGCTGAACCTTTGGACATCCATGGGGGTTAAACAGTGCACTATCTGAGTCTTCAGATATCCTGGTGGATTGAACAAGCATTTGTCAATGCCGAATGTTTGCTTGCTGGCATTGGCAGTGGTAGCATAGAAGTTACAGAGCTGCATAATAGGAATGGCAGTGAAGTACTGAACTGAAGCCAACCCCACCACCACCCTGCAGAGAGTGACAGGCATTGGGGTGTGCGTTTGGGTCGTCAGGCATAACGGCCATGCCATTTCACCACACCCCACCCTGCAGACACTGACAAGTGTCACAGTGTTCCTTGGGGTCTTTGGCCCTTATGCATCCCATTTCATTAGGAAATACGGTGAGATGAAGTGCGATATAGGAGAATAGGGGTGAACTTGAGGCCGAAGAAGTCCAAGGCATACCGATGCCTCTCACTGGCTGCAGGGTGTGGAATGGTATGAGCAACACAGGCAAGAATCCCAAGTCACACCCCTGATGCCTGTCATTCTCTACAGGGTTAGAGCGTTATAGTTGGAAACCCTAATACCTCAGGCATTAGGTTATTTTCACTCCAAATCTTCAACGTTTGTTTTGTGACCCCACCTCATGAACAGGGGAATATCACTTTGTTAGCCAGCTGCTTATGTACAGTGACTACGGCATTTAGCTTCCCAGAGTGCAAAGACATTCGAACAGGATGTAAAAATGACAGCTGTACTGTTCATGGGGAGGTGTAAAAAATGGCAATGTTGCAAATCTGTACTAAAAATATTTAAAAAAATGGTGAAGTCACGAGCGTACATAGAAACTGTGCAACGCACACCCGTAATATAATTAGGTTGGGGATTTTTTACAGCAGATTGTCAACTCAGGCATTTTGGTGCCTCCGATCATGAACAGTGTCACTGTGTTTTTCTTTATCTGTACCGAACAATGATTTCCCACAGCGACCACGCCTCTCTGCGCTGAAACTGTGAAAACACACTTCAGCCTTGTTGTGAAAAATGACAGCTGTACTGTTCATAAGGAAGTGTGGAAAAAAGTCACTGGTGAAAATCTGGACTGAAAATATTACAAAGTCATGAAGTAACGAGGGTGCGTGGAAACTGCGCAATGCTCACTCGTATCACAGTCATTTTATGGACTTTTGTCACCAAATTTTCAACATAGCCATTTTAAGACCTCTGCTCATGAACAGTGTAACTGTGATTTTCTTAATTTATCCCGTACATTGATTTCGCACACACCGACTGCGCCATTGTCGCTACATGTGCGGAAACACGTTCTGGTGAGATGTGAAAAATGACAGCTATATTACTCATAAGAAGGTGTGGTAAAATGGCAATGTTAAATCTGGAGTAAAATATTGAAAATTCGCGACCTTACGGCGTGTATAGCGTTATGAACTGCTAGCTGCGCTCATCAAAACAGTCATCTTTAGGAATTTTTCACCAAATTTTCAACATAGCCATTTTAAGACCTCTGCTCATGAACAGTGTCACTGTGATTTTCTTAATTTGTCCCGTACATTGATCTCGCACAGACTGCGCCATTGTGCGCTACATGGGCGGAAACACGTTTTGGGTGAGATGTGAAAAATGGCAGCTGTACTACTCATAAGAAGGTGTGGTAAAATGGCAATGTTGAAAATCTGGAGTGAAAATATTGAAAATTCGCGACCTTACGAGCGTGCGTAAGAACTGTACAGCCGCTACGTAAAACAGTCATTTTGGAATTTTGGCATCAAATTTTAAACATGGGTTTTGGGACCTTCTCATGAATGATGTCACTGTCTTGGCATTATTCAGGCCGAAAGGATTGATTTCGGCGCAGTGACTGGAAATCACCCGCCGAACCCAATACTTATCATGACAGTGTCATCAATCATGAAGAGGTCCCAAAACATATTAATTTAGTGCAAAAATCCCAAAAATACCTGAGATATACAACAAAGTTGAAACCCCTATGTAGCCCATTATACAGCTTACGGCATTTCCTCAGTTCGCGGTCAGCTTTGAAAGTGCAGACGTGTTCCGGTCCACGAAGATCGTCGCGCCGGACTCCAGAGGTAAGTATGGGGTGAGGGGTGTGGGAGGCTGGGTGCGCAGTGGGTGGTGCGGTTGTGGAGGGGGCGGGAGACTACGTGGGACCGTTTTTCTTTACAGGAAAAAAAACAGGCGGCGTGGGACGTTTGCCAGCTGGGGTGGGCTCCAGCGCTTACAAGAACGAGTTGTGGGGAGAGGTGCGTTCGATCGGGGCATTGGGCACCCCCCATCGGCCTGATACTTGCCACGCTGGGGTGGGCACCCAGCGTGGCATTTCAGAAGGGTTTTGGGGGCGGGCGGAACGCAGCACAGCCGACTGGGATTGGGCACCCCATGGGCTATACAGTCTTGGGGGCATGCGCCTGCGTGGGCTTCTGTCTGTGGGGGGGAGCTGTGCGTGAGCAGCCTTATCTTATTGCTGCTCACTCAAGCGTAGCTCCCCCTTTCAACTGTATGCCACTGCATTTTGGAGCGTGTCATACACAGCTCCAGAATGCATTGGCTTACAGGGGCTGCGCCTGCCAACACACTGACTGAATTGGAGGAGGGGGTGACACACCTCTGAAATCTCCGATGATGGCACTATGTTTCTTGCACATGCGTGCAAGCAAACATAATAATGAACTACTTGAGACTCTGGGTATCCTAATGGATTATATAGTACATTATCCACACAAACCCACTTGCAGTACCCTTACAGTAGCATGCTCTCAAAATAGAATTCTCAAAGTCATTTCAAGAGTTTTCTGTTCCATGGATTCAAATTGAATCAAATGGATATGCTCAGTGCCTTTACCTCATTACCTCCAATAGCTCCATATGATGTCTGCACCACCCATTGCTTAACCTAATACAAAATAGCCACCCAGGTGATAAATGCTGCAGCAAAATGGAGGGAGAGAGTTAACCAAGCAAGCTCACAGCAGCCATGGGTAGGGCATTTGCTGAAGATTTTGTCAACACACTGCAGGAAAACTGACCAGGGCAGTATGTACTGCAGGTGGGAGTATCTGGGGGTCAGAGCTGTTCCTACGGAGGTGAGACGATCATCATGTGAACAGCTGAAAACAGAGACATGGGGTTGATTTCAAAAACTGAATAGGCATTGTTCACATGCTAATAAGCAAGTGTGCATATAAACTGGTGGACCCGCCTCCCCTGTGTGCTCGTCTGAGTTATGTGTGTATCAAGCAATGGCTGGCCCAGGGAATGAAGCTGCAAAAAATAATTTATTATACAAACTCACATTAGAGTAAACATTAGTCTCCTTGACTGCCAGCATTGCAGTATGCTCTTAGAGACCCGCAGCAGATAAGTAGCTGTATGTTATACTACCTTGTTGTCCATGCCTGATGTTATGGCTGTTTTTTAACATGGAATATTGAGTTTGTATAATAAATTTATTTTTTGCAGCTTGATTCAGTGAGTCAGTCATTATTTATATCAACATAGTGCAGATGAAAACATGGGGAGGCAGAAGCACCAGTTTACATGTATGGTAGTATTTTTCTAGGTTGCACTGCTATGCCTAGCAGTGGAGCAGTCTGTATTGTTTGTGGCTAGGGTAAGCAAGTGTGTGCCTACAGGGTTACTGAGTGTTCTCTGTTGCTGTGGTATAACACACAAACTTACAAGGGTAAGGAGAATCAGCTGAACAAAAAATGTCAAATACAGAATTAGGGGTTGTGCTACATGAGGACATTTTGCTTAAAAAGGGTCAAAATTTGGCCCAGCGTGGATTGATTGCACCTCTTTAATGTTCAACTTAGAGCACCAGCCAGAAGATTAAATTCTTACTGAATTTAGCTGTGGGAAATTAAAATGTCACTGTTCAGAAAAAGGCTGTTTGAGGGCTTGCATGAGTAAGGCTAAGAGGAAACAAAAAGCTTAGTGGAGGGGAAGATTTAAACATGTTGCCTTACATTCTGTTTAATGTGCCTTTCTTCAGACTCCTGTCCTCAGATCTGTTTTGCCTTGTTTGCCTTATGCTCAGAGGGGATGACCCCTTAAATCACATGTCCTCTCCTGCCTTGTTGCTGGGCAGTTTAGTTGGACAAAAGCATGGGTCACTGTCAGTCAGAAAAAAAAAGCTCAGAAGGTCAAGCAGAGTTTGAGAGAGTAGAATCCATCTATTAAGCAGTGTGTGTGTGTGTGTGTGTGTGTGTGTGTGTGTGTGCGGCGGCGTGTGCATGGGGAAGGGGAGCAGCAACAAGGACCTAAACTAGCGAGACCTTATTGTGATTCTTATTTTCTTAATCCCCTCCCTTCCCCATTCTTTTCATCAGCAATTTTGCTAGCTTAATGGCTTACTTCTTTGGTTTCCCGAGCTCCACTAATCTGGCACTAGTACCGTGCTTGGTGCAGTGCCACTTTACAAAGCATGTTCTGTTCTTCCCAGATGAACTTGGGAGCTGTTTCAGAGCTGCTTGGAGCTGTTCTGATGGAAAATCAATGCTTGCCCCCCCACCCTAATTTTGCACCCCCATGCATACTCATTTCTTTTGATTGAGCAGGGAACTATAAAAATGCCTCAATTAACCAGGTTGCTGTGACATGTAGGGCATCTTTAGTTGGCATCTGCTTGACACAGTATGCTTCAGTTAGTTGAAAAGCTTGGAAGCTGATTCTTGTGATGAATGGGTCGGGGGGGTACTGTAGCTACTGGTTACAGTAGAAGCTTTGTTGCATTGGTTATTTTGCTTCTGCTGTAATCTGCATTCTGTGTGTGCCATGGAGCTAAGCTTCACTTACAACCGTATCATCTTTCAAATAAACAAGATCTAAGGTAGAACACCCTGCTTTTCCTTTTTTGCAATTTTCTTAACCAGATTAGCCTACGGGCATCTTGCTTTCAGTGGGCTCCAATGTCTTCCTAGTATGACAGCTTGGAAGATCGAAGCATAAGATGCTCCAATGACTTGCTCAAGGTCCCTCGGAGAGTTAATGGTTGTGCCGGGATTCACACCTGGGACAAAAAGCATAAAATGGTTGCACTACTGGGAAAAAGATAAAAATGCTAAGTGCAAAAACAAAGTGCAAGGAAGAACTTTAATCAATATAAAAATACAGCAGTGATATATTAGGCAAACCTTGCACTGGCACAAAACGCTGGGGTGAGTGTGGCATTCTCACTGGTTTTGTGCTGTTTTGCTATATTGACTAAAGCACTTCCTTGCACTCAGCTTTTGCATTTAGCATCTTCTTCCCAGCAGTGCACCATTTTTTATGCTTTATGTCAGCTCCTTGTTCACAGAAGTACCTGTTCCTGTTAGCAGTGCATGGCTCAATGCATTGTGTGATTCAAACCTTGGTCCTCTTTTTTTTTTTTTTTACGTTTAGGGTTCAGTTTTCAAAGGGCCTGGCATGACTCTGGAACTAAGTCCTTTTGTACAACTTGCCAGTGCAGGGAAAATTTCCCACGCTAGTAAAAATGCTATTGTCAGCACTTTTCACACAGGTGTGACATTTTCCATTTTTTGCACAGATTCTATACTTGATAATACCAGGTGTAGAATTTGCACAAAAAAGATTAGTGAAAGCTGCTGTAAAATCGGTAAAGGTTGAAAAAAGACATCCTAAACTACACGTGTGGCAAAAATTGTGGTTGTGCAAAGGTATCCTCCCTCACACAACTATTGTGCCAGACATGCACAATTGTTCAACGTCTGAAAATTTGGCCCACCTTCTCTAACCACTGCACCGGACGTCCTTCCTTCTTCAATTAGAATATTAGATTGTTTACACCTAGAAATGTAACAGCTGAAACATATAAACATATAAATATGTGAAGAAGCCAGCAGTAGAAGGCCATTCAGTCTATTTAGTCTGCTCGTGTTGCAGGGTCCACAGCTTACGTTACTGACCTTGCCTACTAAAATAAAAGGCAGAAAACCACTACACATTCAATTACTGAATTTTTCTTTTTCCTTTCATTAATTTTGTAAAACATATTTATGATAGTGAGGTACTTATTTCACTGTGTCTTTCAAAAAACATCTGACTGCCCTCCATGTTTCACCCATCTCAGTCATTTCCCGCCCTCCTCCCTCCCTAAGCACTGTGCCAGAAGCACATTTTTGTTTCTAGTTATATCTCACTGGAGTACTGGAGGGTAAAAATGGTCGAGAGTGACTGGAGTAGGAGACTGATGATTGAAGGGTTCCACTTTCCCCTATTTGTTGCCTATTAAATCCTAATACCAAGGCCACAAAGTGTCTCTGGCCAAAGTGTCAAAGCCAAATCAAAGAGAGAGGATCCTCATCGAAGCTGAAACTAAGTTGCCAATTTCCACCTTCATTCACCATTAGTCAGAGACTACTGAATGCCTTGTACAGATTTCTTGGATAGTCTTACAACAGTCTGTTATAAACCCAGTGGCATGCATTCACTGTACACAAGGCATGCATTACATGCCCATACATTTTAGCATGTTAACTTTTTTTTTTTGTTCAGCAGAATTAATCAGTAGTGTAGCTATCTGCCTGTCCTGACTCTCTATGGAGACCGGGAGTGCCAGCAGTGCTCTGATGTTGGCCATCCTGGCAATTGCATGCAGTGCTCAGAGTTGCATCCGGTTGCCTAGGTGACGCTGTGCAGCCCCTCTCTGACTAGCATTGCCTTGGAAAAAGTGGCCAAGGCATACAATTTCAGAACTGAATCATCCGGAGGTGGAAACAGAGCAAGAGACAGAGAAGAAGATGTCACATCTGGCAGCACAAGAGGCACGAGAACTTGAAGCGTATAGCAGGCACCACTGGGTGTTGAAGAAGCTGCTTGAGCAGAAAGGCAGCACAGGGCCAGGGGCACTTAATTACAAAAGTTTTGGTTTGGGCAGAGCAATGGCAGTGGGCAGCAGTGCCGCGATCCAATGTGGAGATGGTCAGAGTCAGAGAGTAAGACAGCAGCAACAGGGAAATTGGTAACTGCAATTGAGGAGCTGCACAGTTACCAGAAGAAGAGAGCCAAAGAAGTGAGAGGGGCCAGCGAGTAGCAAGGAAGGAAGGCCAAGGCAGGGAACACCATTTAGCCTTAGCAATGTGATTGCTCTCCTGTTGGTTTAGAAGCCCACCCATAACACTAAGTTGCCAGCTAATCCAAGGAGCTGGATCTCCATATGCACTGCTGCATGGGATGAGGACAGAAAGTGAGATAGAGAAACTAGGAAATACTTAATAAATGAAACACGGTCTATCTCTCTCTCTCTCTCCCTCCCTCCCTCCCTCCCCCTCTCTCTCTCTCTCTCTCTCCTCCTTATCATGTGTTGTTTAAAATTAACAAAGTGCTGGGATCAGGGAAGTAAGCTCCCTTTGTCTACCTAGCCACTTTGTGGGGCAAATGTATTTGTCCAGATGAGAGAAACGAATGTGTGCCAAAAATGGAGCAATTTATCTGCTCTTTATCCTCTAGGTAGGGACATGGGCAGACTAGGTGGGCCAAGTGGTCCTTATCTGCCATCAAAGTCTATGTTTCTATGCTTGCCCTGCCATTTTGGCTTGAAAGCCCTAAAATTAAAGTTTTAAATGTGGGTAAAGTGTTAGGAGAATATGCAGGGATGAGATGTAGTAGTGACTCCAGGGAAGTGAATGGGAGAACAGCATGAGAGGAGTTGTGCAAAAGTGCTCTCTCTCTCTCTCTCTCTCTCTCTCTCTTTCTTTCTCTGACACTGTGTCTTTCTGTGTGGCAAGTCCAAAATGGGACCTGTGGCCCAGAGCCTAAATAAAAGCTTTGATGCAGGAGCAAATTAGTTTCCCTTAGGAAGCCTCATAGACAGGCGAAGCACTGGGGTATTGCACTGTGGTGATTTAAATGTGTGAAGATATGTATGTTTCATATTAAACACTTAATGTGAGCCGGCCTGGTGGCACAGAGGGTTGAGGCGCAGGACGCCACACCTCGAACCATGCCAGCAACCCGGGTTCGGGAATGGACTCGGGTCGCCGGGGGCTGGCAGGGGAAGGAGAGGATTGAGGTTCCGGAGGACTGCTCTCCTCTCCTGGGGTGAGTTAGGGGATAGCCCCACTCTGTAGCATCCCCTGGTGGAGACCAGGAGCACAACAAGCAGCAGTGCAGGAGGGACTCAAGAAAACTGGAAAACAGCTTTGGAGCATGCCAGATGACAGCTTCCACACTCCACACCACTGGAACCTCCGGGAGCCTCCTACTCCACAGCAGCATCCCCGGGGCCGTAAAGCACTAGTGTGCTGGGTTTCCCTTCTCCCCCGGTGCCTTCCCCCTCGAAGGAGGGGGACCAACCCAGAAATGGGATATGCTGGGACAAACTCAGGGGTCGGCTGCAATAGGTGGATGGGGGAGCTCCTGAAAGAGGATCGCCCGGGTTAGTGGAGCACTAGAAGGCTTGAAGGAGAGGTGGACTCTGGAGTGTCAGGTGGGGTAAAAATAATATACAAAAAAAAAAAGACTTAATGTGTGAATTCTACAACAGCCTATGTTTTCCTTGTTGTAGTGCATGCTTTTTGGGATTCCTATTTGAAGTTCTAAATGTTCTGAATATCTGGACCAATCAAGTTCCTACAATTAAATGCTGTACAGTGATTTTTTTTTAGCTTTGCAAATTGTGCAGGGCAATCCTTACAAACTGCTGCAGATTCAGAGCTGATTAGCAGTGGGCATTAGGTGCACAACTGCTATTCATTGTTCCAAGTTAGAAACCTAGAAACATAGAGACATAGAAACATAGACATTGACAGCAGATAAGGACCCCAAAGACCATCCAGTCTGCCTATTTTTTTCTACCTTGTGAATGTGCCATAGGCCTGTACTCTGTCAATGGCCTATCTATTCATACTCACCTTTATTGCTCCCTAATGCCTGTCCCATGTCTATTTGAAGTCCTGCACTGTGTTCATATCCACCACTTCCTGAGATAGGGCATTCCATGCATCCACCACCCCTTCTATAAAAAAGAACTTCCTCACATTCCCCATTAATCAGCCTCCATTTAATATCATACTGTGTCCTCTTGCCCTGCTATTTTTCTTATGTTGAAACATGTTAGACTCTTTCCCCTTGTTAATGTCCTTAAGATGTTTGAATGTTTTGATCATATCACCTATCTCCCTCCTTTGCTCTACGGTATACATATTGAGCTCCGTTAATCTGTCCTCATATGTTTTCTGATGCAGTCCCTGCACTTTTTTTTTATTTATTAAACTCTAGGATTGCAAATACCTTTGAGCAAGAACTGCTCGTTTACAAAGGTTCCATGTCAAAAGATGGAAGGTTAGCATACAAACATAGGTAGGCATTAATACAGAATCTAAAAAAACAAAATACAGTATTTAATGGGAGAGACAGCAACAGCATGGTTAAGCCAGTTTAGAAAACAGTAGGGTGGGGATGGTGGGAGGGGTCGGAAGGAGTGGGCAGGCGAAGGGCCATTGTCTGGGGTGGGGGTAAGTATGAGAAGTACAGAATGGGACAAAGTCCAAAGTGCCTAATGATGGGAGGGGGTGGGTGAGGTAGGGCAGAAGTGGGGAAGGGTAAGGTGAGAAGGAGGAAAGTGGAGGACAAAGATAATTGGACAGAGGGAGGTTAGGGGCAAACAATGACCAGCATGAATATAGAGGCAGACCATTTAGGAGAAGCAGTCACATTGGCTGGTTGTAGAGAGGTGAAGTCGTAGTTGTCTTGTAAAGGGGCCGAGCGTAGTAGTTGAAAGTGTTTCCTTGTTGAGTGAATTGGTTGCCCTTCTTTGGACTGCCTCCATTTTGTTAATGTCCTTGTGCAGGTGTGGCTTCCAGTACTTCACGCAGTACTCCAGATGGTGCCTAACCAGTGTCTTGTAAAGAGGAATGATTACCTCCCTCTTTCAACTTGCAATACCCCTACTAATATACCCCCAACATCCCTCTAGCCTTACCTACTGCTTTAGTGGTCTGCTTGGATGATTTCAGGTCATCTGTGATGATGACGCCCAAGTCTATTTCTTCCCTTGTGATTGCCAGCAACTCCTTTCCCAACCTATAGGTGGCTTCAGGGTTTCTCTTCCCTATGTGCATGATCTTACACTTCTTTCCGTTAAACCCCATTTGCTACTCTTCCGACCATTTTGCCAGTTTATCCAGATCTCTTCCCATTCTGCCCACCCCATCTGGATCATCTACTCTGTTGCAGATCTTGGTGTCATCTGCAAACAGATACTGTAAACCTTACCCTCCAGTCCATCTGCAATGTCACTGATGAAGATATTGAAGAGGACTGGCCCCAGGACTGATCTCTAAGATACCTCACTTGTGACTTGCATCTCTTCTGACTGTTTACCATTTACAACCACTCTCTGTTTTGTGCCCTCCAACCAGTTTGCCATCCAGTTGACCAACTTCTGATCCACCCCAAGTCTACCCAGCTTATTAATCAGTCTTCCATGTGGGACAGTATCGAAAGCTTTGCTGAAGTCAAGGTAGGCGACATCAACTGCTCCCCCTTGGTCCACCACTCTGGTTACCCAGTCAAAGAAATCTATGAAATTAGTTTGACAGGACCTTCCTGTTGTAAACCCATGCTGTCTTGGATCCTGTGCTCCTATGGATTCCAAGTGTTGTACTATCCTTTCCATAAGGAGTGCCTCCATACTCTTGCCCACTACTGAGGTAAGACTGACTGGTCTGCAGTTCCCTGCCTCCTCCCTGCTACCACTCTTGTGGAGCAGGATCACATGAGCCCTTCTCCAGTCTTCTGAGACCTCTCCTGTGCTCAGAGACTCACTAAACAGTTCTGATAATGACTCTGCTAGTTCCACTCTTAGCTCTTTTAGTACCCTGGGATGTATGCCATTAGGTCCCATTGCCTTGTCCACCCTGAGATTATCGAGCCCTTGTAGGACCCTTTCTTTTGTGAAGGACTAGTGCACACCTCCCTCCCCCCTGTGTCCATGGTGCTGAGCTGTGGGCCCTGCCCTACCTTCTCTTCAGTAAATACTGCGCAGAAGTATCTATTTAGGATAGATGCTTTTCCTTGGTCCTCCTCCTCACACTCTCCCTTATCCCCTTTGATCTTAGCAATACCCCCTCTGGACTTTCTTCCATCACTAATGTATCTATAGAAAGTCTTGTCACCTTATTTTACCGTTCATGCTAGTGTTTCCTCGGTTTGAGCCTTTGCCTGCCTTACTGCCTTTCCTGCTTCCCTTAGGGAAGTTTGGTATGCCTCCCTATCTTCATCCCACTGTGTTCCCTTGTATTTCCTGAAGGCCAGCCTTTTGGCTCTGACCATTTCTGCTACTGTTTTTGAGAACCAAAGTGGTTTCCTTCTTCTTTTGCTCTTGCTTTTCTCTCTAACACAATGGGGTGTTGCTTCAAGTATTGCATCCTTAATGCTTGCCCACATTGCCTGTACCCCACACCTGTATTTTTCTTGCCAGGGCTAGGCTTAACTCTGTTGGCCATCTTATCAAAGTCAGCTCCTCTGAAGTCTCATATTTTGCCTTGGAATGGGATTATTTAGTTCTAGTGGCCAAATTGAACCATACCATGTGATGGTCACTGGCCCCCAGGTGACCTTCTACCTGGAGATCTGCGATCCTTTCCCCGTTAGTCAATACTAGATCTAGGATAGCCCTGTCTCTTGTGGGTTGTTGTACCAGTTGTTTGAGGCCCTCCCCCCTGCAGGGAATCCACTATGTGTCTAGTTCTGGCAGATGTTCCTGCTGGTATTGACCAATCTGTATCTGGCATGTTGAAGTCTCCCATTATCAGAACCTCCCCTTTAGCCATCATGTCTTTTATATCTTCTAACAGTAATGTGCCTGTGTCCTCCTCCTGGTCTGGAGGCCTGTAGACAACCCCAGTTCGTATGACTGTCCCATTTCTTGCTTCCAGTTCTTCTGGCTCCTTATGTGTATTCTGAATTTCTGAAGCTTTGATATTTTCATTGACATAAAGGGCCGCTCCACCCCCCCTTTTTGCACTTCGGTCTCTTCTGAACAGTACATAGCTGGGTACTGAAGTCTCCCATGTGTGGTTACTGGTGAACCATATCTCACTAATGGCTACTATATCCAGTTTAGCCTCTGTCATTGTTGCATGCAGGTCTGGGATCTTGTTTCCCAGACTGTGAGCATTTGTGTACATGATTTTCCATTTGCCAGACTTCAGTGTGTTAGTTGTTGGGCAAGGTCCGGTGTTTCCTCTGTGTGACGTATGGGAAGCCATACCTTTTTCCTTACCTGGTGATGCAAATGAGCTACAAACATGCTGAACTCCTGTTTGATCCCTAGCTGAGGGGGGAGGGGTGTTCTTCCCATCTGATGTATCGGGTGCTGCACCCCTCTTCCCATTTGTTAGTTTAAATATTCTGTAAAGACATCAAACTTCTGCCCCAATGCACTGACTCCCTCCTTAGTCAGATGCAGTCCATCGAATTTAAATAACTTTCTCTCCCAAAACTGTTGCCAGTTACCTACAAATTTGTGTCCTTTTTCCTGGCACCAGCCCTTGAGCCACATGTTTAGCTCCCCTATCTCCCCTTCTCTGACCTTCCATCCATCTGCCCCCCCTCTCCCAGACTGGCAGGATCTCAGAGAAGGAGATGCCGGATGAAATGGATGACAGTTTGCCACCCAGTCTGGTCAGGTGTTCCTTGGTCTCCACAACTGACCAGCTGGTGAGATCGGTAGTCCCTATGTGTACCAGGACATCAATGTTTTCTCCTGCTTCCTGCAAAATTTTAGCAATGCAGTCAGTGTCTCTCCATGCTGATGTACCTGGGAGACATCTGACCATTACCCCAGGCTGGAGGTGGGTATCAACACCCTGAATCATGGAGTCTCCTATGATCAGACGTTTTTTAGATTTACTTTTTGCTTTTTTTGTTTTGGTCCCTGTTTTGGGTGACTTTTGATGTGCTAGCTCCTGTGCTGCAGTGTCCTGCTCTGCAGTATCCTCTGCCCCTTTGTTTGATTTTGGAGATAGAGGCAGGTACCTGTTTGTAGTTTTTATATGGTTTGTGGAGGTGATATGTTGGAGAGCACTGAGTGATGGGACACCCGATTTGCCCCTCCTAACTGCCTGCCAACCCCCCGAACCAACTACCCTCTGCAGTTGAGGTGCTTCTGTTGGATGTTGGGAAAATGGCGGGCAATTGTTATAATATATTTCCTCCTGAATATATGAATTGAGGCATGCAATCTCTGCCCACACTGTCTGGAGCTGAGCCCTTAGATCTCCAATGGTCCAGCATGTAGGACAGTGTCCTAAATCATGTATAACTGCCCTTTTGAAAAGTGCCCTGCAGTACCTGCAGTTAATAATATCCATTCTAGATGAGTTGCTTGGTTTATAACCTGGTCAGAGTAATTAGAAGGAGGAAAATGAAAGCAAAAGTTTGATTTTGTGTTTTGTTTGTTTTTGTATAACTTGTTATAACAAGTTAAATTACTCATGCCCCTGTAAATGAGGTCACTGTGTGGATACCTCTCTGATCCTCCCCTTCCTGCTTTGCTACAGGAAATGTCACAACTATGCTGCCCTGTAAAAGGAGTGTAGCGTGAGTTGGTTGGGGATGGGGGTGGGTGGCTGGGCCCTTTCCCTGCCGAAAAAGAACCACGGATGAAAGAAACAAGGAGGTAAGAGCAGAAACAATCAACCAACAACAAAAGCCGTAGCCCTAAAAGCTTAGCCTAATGATAGATAAAACGGTAAAACCTGTAAAGTACCACCTGTAATAATTTCACAGAAGATATACCCTGCAAAGAACACTTTGCTACGTAGAAAAATAAAGCAGTAACAGAAGATATACTTTACAAAAAAACAATTTGAATCAGAGAAGATAGCAGTAATCTGTAAGCACAAACCTGTAGGCACACCCTGTAATAATGCAGTTGAAAGTATACCCTGCAACAACAATTTGAATCAGAGAAAATGAAGTAGTAAAATGTTAGCACAAACAGTAACAATCCCTGTCAGTACAAAAGAAAATAACACACAGTAAATCTGCCTAGCCAAAAGAAGCCTTAATCTTTTTCCTTGCTCTGATTAGGTTCCTTGCTCTGTTCTTACAAGCAACCTAGAAGAAAAGAGTTCAGGTGAAGCTAGGTGCCTTTGCCAGCAAACCTGGTCTTCCACCCTTTATTTGCAATACATTCTAACACAATATCTCAAACCTCAGTCTAAACCAATTCAAATTTCACTTGTTTGGATATTATGAGGTTTTCAGATATACTTCTTTGTAAAATGGTTTCTTTTTAATCCCCCAATGACAGTGGATTAGTCTGTAGTCACTGTGCTCCATGGTGCCAAGATTTGTAGGAGGAGGCTTAAAAAAATACCAGACTATCACACAAAATTACATCTGGCATACAAGTCACACATTATTTTTTTGTAAGTACTGTGTTAAAAAATGTGCCTACTGTAAGATGTTAAGGATGATAATGTCACATTGTAAAGGCATCAGAATGTTACTGAAACAGTGCTGAGTTGTATGTCTAAGGTAAGTTTTAAGACATATTAATTATGACTTCTCCATAACAATACATACTTAACTACAGAATTCCTACAGGCTCCATTTTGAAGCAGCAGAAGCAGACATAGGGCTGGATATTCAAAAGGGTTGCACCACGTGCAATAGGGTTAGCATGTAAAGCGCAAGTCCAATCGCTTCATTCTACGATATTCAGCAGGAGGCAGTTGCACCACCGAAAACATGCTGAGCAACAGCGCAATGATAATGAAGGCATGCACAACCGAAGGGGGAGGAACCATGCATAAAGGGCACAGTGCGATGTTCAAAGACTTGCGCAATGAGCAACAGTGGAGCATGCGGAAGTTGCGCCATAGCGGAAATGAGCCAAAATAAAAAGGAGCAAGGAAGAGGTGCAAGAACGCTACAGGGAAGCCACATGAGGCAGGGGGAGAGACAGGCACAGGGAAACTGGGAGAAAGAGGGCAGGCCAGGGAAACAACACTGCAGAAGAGAGGCACAGGGAAGGTGTGTGGTGACACACATACCAGAGGCCAGCACAGACAGGTGTACCCGGTGCAGGGGAGGTAGCAGTCAGGACAGCGGGGGGAACAAAGCAACAGCTGATGGGGGGAACGCAAGCCAGGGACATGGCCAGTGCCACCTTCCTCATGGATGCCGTAATGAGGGGGGTGAGAAAGCATGCGGCAGGGGGACATGGCCATGGAAGGGCCCGTAGGCGGTATGCCCCCAACAGGCAGTACCGAGCCTGCACCAGCTTTGAGCTGTATACAGATATCGAGATTGTGGGCCGGTACCACCTGAATAGGGCAATACTGAGGTGGCTCTGTGAGCTGTGCAGTGATGTGATGCAGGCACCCACACGATGGAGTCATGCCCTGTCAGTGGAGACAAAGGTAACAGCCTGCATGTGCTTGCTCACCACGGGTACCATCCAGAGACCAACCGGGGACACCACAGGCATAACACAGTCGGCCACATCAAGCATCCTCACCCAATTATTCAGCGCACTGCTGCCACATGCTGTGGAGTACATCCATTTCCCCAGCACTGCGGCAGAGTGCACAGCAAACATCCAGGAGTTCTACAGGGTAGCACGCATGCCTGGCATGCTAGGGGCAATAGACTGCACCCATGTGGCCATACGCACACCACCTGGTGAGGAGGGGGCCATCTACATGAACTGAAAGGGTTATTCCAGTGTCAACTGTCAGGTGGTGTGCAATGCCAGTGGGTGCATCAGCAATGTCTGTGCCACACACCCTGGGGGAGCACATGATTCATACATATGGCACCAGTCGGCACTGTGCCACTGATTCGAGAGAGTGGGGACATCCCCACAGGTCATCTAGTGGGTGAGCATGTAAATAGAATTGACATTTCGTGGGCATGGGGGGGTATGGCCAGAGGTGCCATGGGTGTGGCCCACAGGGCTTGAAGCAGTCTGAAGCTGAACACGACACTAATCTCCACTCTCTGCACACAGGTGACAGTGGATACCCACTCTGTCCCTGGCTGCTCACACCCTACCGGCGGCCCACGACCCCATCACAGCAACGCTACAATGATGCACATGCCACCACACGCAATGTCATTGAGCGGGTGTTCAGGATGCTGAAGGCACGTTTCCGTTGCCTGGACACCTCTGGCGGTGCCCTACAGTATAGCCCCTCAAAGGCCTGTGGGATATTCCTGGCCTGTTGCATCCTGCACAACATGGCCAAAGACTGTGGGATAGCCATACAGGTCAAAGAGGGGGACAACAATGGGGACGACGGTGATGCTGGTGACGATGGGGATGGGCAGCCCCCCCTTGGCCGACGGGACCCCTGACTGATCCAGCTGGCACAGCTGCACCAGGACACCATCACAGAGGAGCACTTCAGCCAACCCAGGTAAGTCATGGTGCCATGCGCAACCACCAGTGGCTAGGGCACAACCCACAGACATGCATGGAAACACACCAGGGGTGCATGCTGGCAAGGGATGTGGCAGGGCACAGAAGTACACACATACAACCAGGGAGGGGTGAACAGTAACATGCCACATGGATGGACACACACACACGCACACACAATAGGCACAAAACGTGCACAGGGGTCAGGTGCAAAACCGAGCAGGAATGCCAACACTAGCAACACACATGTCCACAAGCCACCACATCCACTGACTGTCCATGTGCATGTGTCAGATGCTGGGCGCCATCGCACTTTGGTGTACAGCGCAATGCAGGCATCATCATGCACATGTACCTGTGGACAGCAGCTGGGAGGGTGTGCAGGTGGACCGTGTGTCCACGTGCAGGGCCGGGCACCCACCCTTGCACTGCCCACTGAAACACACAATGCACACAGGGCAGCACCAGACAGTACCCACGCTGGGAGACAGGTCAGTCTTGCGGCACAGTGCCACGTCCACCTCGGATGTGTGGGCAGCCCTGCTGAGACCCACCAGCACTGGCAGGCTGACCATGGGCCTCATGGGGTGGCACCAATGGTCCACCAGGGGTTCCACTGCGTGATCACGACCATGCCCACACAGGGGTCTGCAGCACACCAAACATTCCTGCACCAGAAGTGCTCGGGATGCCCACAGCTGATCCCGGTGTCGACAGGGTGGGTGTCGCACGACGCCAGGAACAGGGAGCGGACAGCGCACTGTGAGGTGTGAGCGATGCATGGGGACCTGACTGTGTGCCCATTGTGGCCATGACAGCAATTAACGGCTGTGCAAGCCTGTCAATTGCAGTGGTCACATCCTCCCGTAAATGGTCAATCGCTGACACGATCCTATCAGTGTCCCTGCTCTGTCGCTCCTCGGCCTGCTCCAGAGCCACACACAGTGCCTCCACGGACGTTGCAAGCCACATCTGCTGCTGGACCAATGCCAGCAGTAGGCGGGCGTGCTCGTCAAAGAGGTCGTCTGCCTCCTCGGTATCCCGTCCCTTAGGGTGTGCAAGGGCATGATGTTCAGCACCCCTTGAGGGTGGGTGCTGCACACCAGGACCAGGTATGGGCAAGTCCACAGGCAGTGCACAGATGCCACCGCTGAACCCTGAACCCCCAGTCCTGGTGGGCGATTGCTGCTGCCGCCCCCCCACCTGCTGTGCCCAAGGGATCAGTTGTGCCGCCGCTGTGGCTGCAACAGTCCCACTGTCCTGACCAGCCACTGGTGCTGCCCCACTGGTGCTGACAGGCACAGCCTGGGACTGTGCTGACACGCTGGCCCATATGTCGGCACCAGCCAGAGCCATGGGCGCGAGCTGACCTGCTGTGTGTCCATTCCATTCCGTGGCATACACGTGTCACTGCCCATGACGGTCATGTCTTCATCAGTGGTGCAGGTCTCTGCCCCAGCCACAGCCACAGTGTGCTGGCATCCTTGGATGCCAGAATGCTGAGACACAGGAAGGGCTTCCCCCACACCTGTCTCAACGACATCAGTATGGAGAGCCAGGTGGCCCCACTGTTGCAATGCTCCACGTATACCTGTGGAGTTGGATGGTCCCTCCTCCAACTCCAGCTGACTGTCTGCAGTGGACAGGCCCACCACTGCTGACCCATGCAGATGTGCAGGATCTGTAATGGAAAGCAAAGTTCGTTACACTGCATGTGACCTACCCTGCCCCCCCATAGACAGATCATGACTTACCATGCAGTGATGGGCCACCACCCATCTGGAAGCCACCTCCCAGAACTCCCTCTATGGCACTGCGGTGCATGCTTGCAGCAAGCCTGTCCTCTGCTGGTGTGAGCTGCACCACCTCCAGCTGGCCCCCACCTGTTGCAGCATGTGCCACCCTGATGGCAGCCACCTTCTCCTTCACCCTCCTCCTGTCAGTACCCATCTTCTCCTTAAACTCCTGCACAGAGCACTGGTGGATGCCGTGCAGGTTGACAGCATGTGCCACCTCCTTCCATGCAGCAGCACGGGCTGGAGGGGTGCCCCGCCGTCCACTGAGCAGTGGCTCCTGATCCAGGTAGGCCTCGAAGAGTGCCTCGGTCTCGGCCTTTGTGAAATTGGGCCTCCTCTTCCACCCACCATCGTTGTCCTCCTCACCCAGACCTTGCTCGGTCATTATTCAGCCTGTAAGGATGACAGTGGTTACCTGTGACTGTGCAGTACAAAACATGTCCCTGATTCCACAGTCCAGACCCCCACACAGCATGCAACTCACCAATAAACTGCAGTAACCGAATATGGCCACTGCAGAACATTGTCGCACCTTTATAGCGCAATCCATGCAAATTAGGTGAGGAGCAACTTTAATTAGATGCAAATCGCTTTGCTGCACCATTGAATGGCTGATCGGATGATTAGCATATGACGGCTGAATATCACGCTGTTGCGCTTTGCGCAATTGTGTTGAACATGCTGAGCCAATGGCGCAGTTCTGTGGCATGTGTAGTACACCTCACTGCGCATGCTCAGATAGCTTACACAGGTGTCTGCCGCACTGATGACGTGCTGTGTGTGGTAGGTAATGCAGGGCATGGCCACCATTGTGCCAGTGGTGCTATAGCGAAGGTCACTACATGGTGCTGTGGCAATGGGCCTTCATAGGCGCAATGGCACAACTGCGCGATAGTCCGCTGTGGTGCTGGCACACAGGCAGCCAATCGCGCTACACACATTGTCATCCTATGGTGCTGTGCATGGCCTTGCACCAGGGATCCTTGACCCTGTGCCCGACCTTTGCCCCCTTGGTGCCATGCATCAGGCATAGGTGCACCTCTATCGTGCTGTTCAGTAACAGCGCAATAGGGAATGGCAGCGCTGTACCGCGCAGCATCTGCACGTGGGGTACCACGCTGCATAGCGCCATATTGCCTACTATAGCATTCGCAATGGCGAGGAGAAGGGCTGCTCCCTGGTCTGCGATAGAATTGGCAAACCTGGTGGCCACAGTGGAGCCACAACATGGGCATCTCTTTGAGGAGGACCCCCTGGATAGGCCTAGGTCCCAGGTGTGGAAAGAGTTGGCCACAGCCATAGAGGCGGTGACTGGCAGGGGCAGGATGGCAGAGCAGTGCAGGCACCGATATGGTGACCTTATGAGGAGGGAGCCTGAGTTACTGGCCAGACTATGGTCACGTGCCAGGAGGGGCACGGTACCATGACCAGGTAGGGGTTCCGTCAACACACTGTTATCGTCCATATGAGTCACATTGTTGTTTGTGTCCAGCACATAGGGGAGGGACTGTATGGGGTTGGCCGTGGCGGTGTTCACAGGGTGTGGGGTGGGTGGGTCTGGCTGGGTGGGGGGCACACTCTTTGGGGCAGGGGGACTTTGTTTCGGGACTGCACTGATGTTCTTCTCTCCTTTTTGTCCCCACAGGCCCAGAAGAGGTACGCAGCTTGAGGGCGGAGCGCAGGGCAGTGGAAGCCACAGCCAGGCAGGCCGAGGGTCCACAACAGCCACCCGACCGTCCCGATGAGGGTGAGTAACAGACATCCATGATTAATATTGCATGCTGTGTGACAAGGTTGGCAGCGGGGCATGGCCACCATTCACTGACATCACTGCCATACTCACCACTGGTTACGGTCAACACTGTCCAGTGGCAATGCATGCCTGGGTGTGCGTCATTGGTGGTGCATGCGTGCACCAGGTGCATGGCTGTGTCACTGCCTTTGCACCACATAGCCATGTCACTGGGCAGCCACGGTGGTGCTATGCGTGACTTAGCTGGTGGGTGTGTGCAGCGTTCCACATGGCTGTATGTGCCTGGGAGGGCATGTCCTGTGGACATGATCACTGCGGCTGGTCACACACCATCACAGTTGTATGTCCCATGGCCATATGCCATGCACAGTGGGCGGGCTGTATGGGGCTGTGCATTCCCACCTATTGACTGTGCTCCCTTGACCTAGGTGCGAGACATCTGAGGGAGATTCGAGACACCCTGAGGGAGCTACTGGCCCTGGCCCAGGAAACAGTGACCATCCTGCGGAGGATTGATAAGGTGGGGGTCCTGAGGAGGCACCGAGCGAGGGGGAGCCAGAGCCTGGACCAGCGTGGGCAACATTAATCCCTTGTCCCTGCCCTCCCATCCACCCTGACCCACCCTCCACCCCTCCCTATCCCATCCCATTTGTTCACCCTTCCCCTGACCACCCCCACCTTTTTTGTGTCCCCAACCCATGTATATAGTTGTTATTGTAAATAGTTGGTTTATTTAGTTTTCTAACATATTTAACTTTTCTATGAATATCGTGGTGGTCTCTGATTTGCAGCAGGCTATAGGTGCTCAGCTGCAGTGGTGTGCATGGCATCAGGGGTGGTGCAGTCATGGGTATGTGTGTGTGTCCATGTGGAGGTGTCTATGGTGTGGGGTAGATATCAGTCAGTGTCTGTGGTGTGTGTGTTGTTCCCCGTGCACTGGATAGCTGTGTGCAGTGGTCAATGGCGTGTGCTCTGTGTCCATGGTGCACCCATCAGCCTGTCCATGGCCTGTGCAGCCGACACCCATGCCTGTCTGTGACCTGCATGATCTGCTGGCATGTCAGTGGTGGCATTCCCTGCATGGCAGACACTGTACCCGTCACTTTGCTGGGTTGCCCATGTCACTGGTGTGGTGCATGCCTGGCTCAGGTGGCACTGTGGGCAACACGGTCATTGTCCCACCTCCATGCTGTGGCTTGTGCGTGTTGCAGGGGATGTGCCCCACTGTCTGTGGCTTGTGCTCCGGGTGACTCATGGTGGGATATTGGTCCATGGTGCCAGCACAGGGTGGTTGGCACTCCAGTGCCATGGTGGACTGCAGGTTGTGTGTACACGGCTTACATGGGCCCACGATGGGGGCTTAGTTGCCCCACCACTGCGTCCCTGTGTTGTTGTGCCCTTGGGTATGGGTGGGTGTCTGTCCAGACCCTGTGTGGCATCTGGTGTGGTGCATGCTTCCAGCACCACTGTGGTGTCTGTGCTGGCTGTTGGGCAGTTGGTGGCGCAGAGTGGGTGCATTGGAATACTGTGGAGAGCTGTACCACTGGGGAGGTGTTACCACCCACCATCCAATATGGGGTCACTTTTGTGCCAATGCATGGTCGGTCTCTCAGCAGTACATCGGGGGACTGTGCATGGTGGCACTTTGTCTGCCGTTGTTGCATTGCCGTGTGCTGCAACCTGCTGATGGGTGCTCATGGTGGGGCTGGTTTGCATAGTTCTGTGGTGCATAGGGTTGCATTGCCACTGTGGGAGTGGTGGCATGCATGGGGATCCCTGCAGTGCTGATCACTGCTCATGGGGGGTTGTCTGGGGATCACGGTGTAGGGTGTGCTGCGCACTGGGGGGGATGGTGTGGCACAGGTGGTCCGCCCTCCTTGTGTGCCAGTCACAGCTTGCCGGTAGGTGTGATGGGGCACCATGGCCAGGCTGTGGGTTGGTTGCTTGACTCCATGGACCAGTGGTTATTCCAGCCCTCCCCTGGTTGTGATGTGCTTGGGGTGTGGGGGGACAATGTCTGTTCTGCTGTGTGTTCCTGTGCCCATCTGTGGCATGGGTGGTGGGCCCCTACCTCCCTGATTGTGCTGTTACATTACTCTGCAGCTGGGCGGCTCACTGCTTGCGCTAAGGCACCTCTGGACTCCTCAGCTGAACATCCCTTGTTGCGCCATAGCGCATCGTATCTGCTCAGCTTCCCCTCCCTTGTTGCGCTATGGCGCAGGTTGTACGATATTCAGATGGCTGTGGGCGCAATTTGGCTTGCTCCTGTTTTGAATATCGCGTCTGTTTGGGCGCAGTTTGAATATCCAGCCCATAATATACAAAACGATAGAAACAAAAAAATATGTTATAACTGCTATATCAACTAGTTCTCCTTCTTTGACTGATATGAACTAAGTAACAAAATATAAATACAAAAACTCAGATTTCTTTGTGTGTTTTATAAAGAGGGTTGCAGGCACATAAATATCACTTAATGTTTGAAAAGCTGCTGCCAACTGCTTGGAGGCTGTGCATCCATTTACTAGTATCAGGTAGAACGGTAGAACGGTCAGTGGGGGTTGCTGCAACAGAAGGTAAAGCCATCAAAAAATGGAGAGCAATGAGTACTAATGCCCGTAGTCTGGGTAACAAGCTTCCTGAGTTAGTGGCCTTGATGGAGGAGGAACATCCGGATATCGTGGCAGTCACAGAAACATGGTACACACAAAACCATGACTGGGACATAAACATACCAGGATACACTGTCTACAGGAGGGACAGGGAGGGTAAAGAGGAGGAGGTAGTTCTTACATAAGGGAAGGAATAAAAGCAACAGAACAAAAGGGTAAACAGGGAAGAAGAAGCACTGTGGGTAAATTTGGAGACAGGCAATGGCACCTGAATCGCACAGGGGTTGTGTCTGAGACCCCTTCTCAGGGGAAGGAAATGGACAAGGAAATGATAGAAAGTATACTTAGAATGGCAGAAAAAGGGGAGATATTGCTGATGGGTGATCTGAATATGCCAGATGTTAACTGGAGTGCAGTTGCAGCTGCCACTTCGAAGAGTGGGGTTATTCTAGATGCCCTACAGGGGGCATGCCTTAGACAACTAGTACTGGAGCCCACTCAAGAGGGAGCAATATTAGACTTGATTCTCTCAAATGGAGATGGAGAGAGGATCACAGATGTAGAAGTGGGTAGCCATCTGGGAACTAGCGACCATCGAACAGTATGGTTCACAATAAACACAGCAATAGAGTCAAGCCATACAAAGACAAAAGTACTGGACTTTGGAGGGCTGACTTTGCCAAATGGGTGAGTGCCTAAGGAATGCACTAGCAAATGGGCAGGAAGGAGGGTGGAAGAACAATGGGAATAATAAAACTGCCATCACAGAGGTAACGAGCCTTGTGAAGCAAATAAACAAAACAAGACGATGTAAGAAACCACTATGGTTCTCAAAGGAAGTGGCAGTGAAGGTTCAAGAAAGAAAGCATTCAGGAAGTACAAGGAATCGCAGAAGGAGCAGGACAGAGAACTGTATCAGTTAAAGCAAAGGAGGCTGGAAGGCAGTCAGAACAGCAAAGGCCCAAACTGAGGAAAGATAGCCAACTCAGTTAAGAAGGGATAAAACCTTTATAGGTACATCAGGGAGCAAAGGAAGACCAAGGAGGGATAGTGAGGCTTAATAAAGGGAGGAGGGTGGGCAGAGGAGACTGTGAAAAGGCAGAGATACTAAACAAATATTTTTGCTCAGTATTTACAAATGAAGAGGGAGATACATAAAACAAACAGTAGTAACACTCTGGATACAGAAGTTGATACCAGCCCATTTACAGAAGAAAGGGTTCTGAAAGAACTCTTAAAACTGAAGGTGGACAAAGCAATGGGGCCTGATGGGATTCATCCCAGAATTCTAAAAGAGCTAAGGGTAGAACTAGTGACACCACTGACTACCCTTTTTAACAAATCATGGGAGGATGGGGTGGTACCCGAGGACTGGAGGAGGGCAGATGTGATTCCCCTTCACAAAAGTGGGAGCAAGGCAGAAGCAGGAAACTACAGACCTGTTAGTTTAACCTCAGTGATAGGGAAAATGATGGAATCACTTCTGAAGGAAAGAATTGTCAGTATCTAGAGGCCAGAGGGCTGAGGACCCTAGGCAGCATGGATTCACAGCGGGAAGGTCATGCCAGACAAATCTGATAGATTTCTTTGACTGGGTGACCAAAGTAGTAGATCAGGGAGGGGCTGTGGACATGGCCTACCTAGACTTTAGCAAGGCATTTGACACAGTCCACACAAAGATTAATATACAAGTTAGCCAGCCTGGGGTGGGTCCCAAGATGACAGCCTGGGTAAAGAATTGACTGGAGAATAGGACACAGAGAGTAATAGTAAATGGAGTCCACTCAGAAGAAAGGAGGGTTACTAGTGGGGTACCGCAGGGTTCAGTATTAGGACCGGTCCTCTTCAATGTCTTTATAAGCGACATTGCGGAAGGACTGGAAGGAAAAGTATGTCTCTTTGCAGATGACACTAAGATCTGCAACAGAGTTGATGCACAGGGTGGGGTGGAAAGGATGAGAAGGGACTTGGCAAGGTTAGAGGAATGGTCAAATGTATGGCAGCTTAGATTCAATGCTAAGAAGTGCAAGGTAATGCACCTGGGAAACAAAAACCCAGGGGAAGAGTACACAATGGGGGGTGAGATACTAACAACAACAAAAATGGAAAGGGACCTGGGGGTAGTCATATCAGATGACCTAAAGGTGGGCAAGCAATGTGAGAGGGCAACAAGGAGGGCTGGGGGATACTGGGATGCATAGGGAGAGGCATCACCAGTAGAAAACAGGAAGTTATTATCCCTCTGTACAGACAGCTGGTGAGACCCCATCTGGAGTACTGTCTGCAGTTCTGGAGACCCAATCTCCGCAAAGACATAGACAGGATAGAAGCTGTCCAGAGGAGGGCAACTAAAATGGTACAGGGTCTGCACCAGAAGACATATGAAGAGAGACTTAAGGAGCTTAATATGTATAGCCTCGAGGAAAGGAGGGAGAAGGGGGACATGATAGAAACTTTCAAGTACCTCAAGGGAATCAACAAAGTCCAAGAGGTAGCATCTTTCAAAAAGAGGTGTGCAAGAACAAGAGGCACAATTTGAAGATAGAGGGGGGCGGCTCAGAGGTAATTTAAGGAAGTATTTTTCACAGAGAGGATTGTGGATGCATGGAACGGCCTCCGAGGAGGTTGTGAGTCAAAATTAGTGGTGGAATTAAGCATGCATGGGACAGTCATAAGGCAATTCTGGGGGGTGGGGGTAAGAAGAAGTAGGCTGCTGGTTAACTAGGATCTGCAGCTTATCCAGTAGGTAGGGAAATGGGCAGACTGGGTGGGCCAAGCGGTCCTAATCTGCCGTCAAATTCTCTGTTTCTATGTTTCTATGTTACACCCAGTTTAATGAATTGTGGAGCTAGCAAATGTTTTCGTTTGTTTGGTCTTATGTTTTGCTAGTCCTGTTGTGATTCCTGTTTGAATGGTTTAATGTCCTCTGTGAAATACAGTTTTTTTTTTGGGGAGGACCTGGAGAATCAGTTTAGGTAAGCCCCAGTTAAAACATTTAAAAAAAAGAGTCACTGTTTTTGGAAAATTGTTGTCCTTGCATTTTTGTTTGTTCTTTTTTTGCACTGCTGCTGATGTTTTAAGTGCATTAGGTATTAACCTGGGCTGTTTAGACTAGGAACTGCAGCAAGCCTGAAGGCATTCTAGTTTAGTACACAGTGCTGTGCAAGGAATTGCACTGCATTACTGCCTGCTTGTGCATAGCCTGTATATATGTTGGTGCTTCAGTTAATACTATAGGTTCATAGATTCAAAGACAAATTCAGGTCCATAAGCTTCAAAAGCCATACAACAGACCTGCCACTCAACTAGTGGACATAACTCAATTTTCTGTCTCCCATATACTCATCCAGTAGATGTTTAAATACTATGCAAAAAAGAGCTCTGTGGGGCACTCTTATACCATGTGGAGTGGTGGCACTGTAACCTGAAACCCATATTCAGGGTATGCTTGCAACACCTTAGGGCATCAAAGATACCTGCAGAGCCCCCTTCTGTGGGTCTTAGTACACAGCCAGGCATCAAAGAGCCAAAAGGGCATCCTTGCATCCTCTACAGTGGAGCAGTGGTGGTGGTGGCATACACATTCTAAAATGTATCAAAATATTCCCCAAAATACACCACAAAGCATAAAAATTCCTATAGCTTCTGGGGGCCTAGGTGGCCCCCAGACTCCTGTCCATTAATTTATAGTTGCATGCCTTGTTAACAAAGTCATCACATGCCACTGTATAAACCCTTGCCCTGCAAAGGAAAAGTGAACATTCAAGTGATATGTTCTGTTGTAAATCACAGCAGCTGAAACATTTATGTTTATAAAATGATAGATGTCTATGGTAGCTGTTAGCTCTCTTATCTTTGACAGGGGTGGGTTACACGATCTCTTCATGGCCTTCAGCTATCCTTACTCATATGACCCAGTTACATGAGTCTGGCCTGAAGCTGGCCACTCAGGCCACCTCCAAGTGATACCTATTGGGCTTAATTTCTTCAAGACCATTTATTCTGTCCCCCACCCCAGTATTCTAGACAGTAGAGTGTGACTGTGTCACTGCATGGGAACCCATTTACTTCTCCTTCTATTTTATTTCCCCTCTATGCCGAATTACTCATATATTTTATTTTATTTTACTATGGATTAGGTTAATGTGGGGCACAATTAAATTTATTAACATCCATATGTTTATGTCCCTTTCTGGCATATTGCTATTGTGGGAGTGGGGAGCTCTGGGAGGGTAGGAAGTGGGGAACTGGGGGACTACAACATTTTTTATCCGAAGGCTAGATGCAGAAATACTTTTCCACAATGACCTCCTACGAAACTATCAAAATTATATCATGGAGTGTTGAAGGCCTTAACAAACCTCTTAAACACAGGAAAATTCTCCTTAAACTGAAAGATATGAACTGTGATATAGCACTTCTATGGGAGACACACCTTGCAGAAGGTGGTATTTCCTGTTTCACTGTTCATAGGTTGGATCAATATTTACTAGTTCTCTTCCCACCAAACAGAAGGGATTGGCCATATTATGTCAGAAAGGGCAGCAAATAGGAATCCACAATCAGATATCAGATAAAGAAGGCTGGATGACCTTTCTGGACATTTCAGAGGGAGGCCATAGTCTTGAGCAGCATTTAGACTTCAAGTGTCCTAGATAATTCCTTTTTGATTCAGTGTTGCAATCCCTTCCATGGGGTCCAGGTAGCATAATCCTGAAGAGAGACTTACATTTAGCACTCCAGGCACCTATGGATAGAACAGGCCCAAGGGAGAACAGAAGAAGAAATAGGAATACATGTACTACAGCCTTCATTGGGTGGGGGTCTTCATGACATATGGCATGTCATTCACCCAAAGGAGAGGGACTTTACATTCTGTTCTCCTATTCATGAGACTTACAGTCACATAGATGTTATTTTTGTTTCCCAGGACCTGATTCCCCATATGTGGAATGCCACCCTGGGTAATATATCGGTATCTGATTATGATCCCCCTTCTGCTATCTCTGGCATGGGAATACCTCCATACACTTTGAAAGAAATGGAGATTCAACACTCTCCTACTCAAGCAACCTAGTTTTCTGGAGTGGTTTCAACAAGAACTCATAGACTATTTTCTAAATAATGAGACCCCAGTTACTATGGTTATAATGCAGTGGGAAGCTATGAAACTACAGTTAGAGGTAAACTCATAGTATACTTCTAAACTGAGAAAATAAAAGGATCATAATATTAGACACATGGAAGGAAAGCTTAAAAAGCTTGAAACTGAGCCAGCTCTACAGCCAAAACAAGTCCCATTAACACCCAAATTTCTGAGACAAAGGCAGAGCTGGAAACTCACCTTCACTATCGTATAGAATATACCTTCTTCAAACTTAGCCAAGCCTATTGGGAAGCAAGAGAACAGCCTGTCAAATTGCTGGCCCATCATCTATGTACTAGAGAGGCTGAACACTGTATCAATCTTATCCACAGGCTGGATGGATCAGAGGTCAGTGACCCAACCCTCATTAATGAAGAATTTCAAGCTTTTTATTTGACCCTCTATTCCTCTGAGGTGTTCCCCACACACACTGACTTTGCTACCATTTATACAGACGTACACCTTCCACAAGTCTCTCCACAATAGGCAGAGGCCCTCTCCCCACCTTTCACTGCTCTGGAGGTTACTGAGGCAATTCTAACTATGTCCAGTGCCAAATCACTGGGCCCAGATGGTTTCCCATAGACATTTACCAGCCTTTACATTTTTATTAGCCCCTTGTTTGGCATCATTTTTAAAATTGGCTATAGAAATGGAGAATTTCCCACCTATCTTTAAACAAGCCCTTGTTACCCTCCTTCCAAAAAAGGGGAAAGACAGTATTTAATGCTCTCAGTTTTGCACCGTTTCTTTATTCAGTGTGGGCGCAAAGATCTATGCCAAGATTTTAGCAAAGCATCTAGAACCAGCAATACCATTGGTAATCCACCCTGACCAGGTGGGTTTTGTCCCAGGTCAGCTAGGAGCTGATTACATTAGGCACCTCTTGGACTTGCTTTGGCAATCCCCACAGTCAAATGTACCTACTTCCAGCTTATCATTAGACACAGAAAAGGCTTTTGACAGTGTGCAGTGGGCATACTTATTTGATGCCATGGCCCAATTTGGTCTCCCCCAGCAGTTCATTCATATGCCTATGCATATGCATATGGTGAAACTCCAGTACTCAGCTACCTCTGCCCAAGATCTCACAAACTCTGTACTGTCCCCTCCCTTTCTTCTACACAGATGCACCTGTCAGTGATGACCACTCCCCCCCTTTTTATTTCTCTTATCAGTGGATTCACTGGCAGCTAAAATTTGAGCTTTACCCACCTTCCCAGGTATTGTCATGGGAGACGCCTCACAGAAAATCTCCCTATTTGCAGATGTTATTACTTTCCTGCTTAGGGATTTTTCTAAATTTTAACCCACACTAGCTAATATTATTTAGCAATATGCAGCCTTGTCAGGCTATAAATTAAATGGTCCCAAATCACACATTCTCCTCTTTACTTCTACTTGTCATCAGTTTCTGTTTGATGCCTGCACGTACCAGTGGTCCCCTCAAGGGGTGACTTGCTTGGGGATACAGCTCAGGGCCTCTGTCTCAGAAATCATTACAGCCAATTTGTCTAGTATGTTAGACAAACTTTCCACAGATCCATTGGGTCAAAAACATCATGCTGTCTATATGGGGTAGAGTCAATGTACTCAAGTTGATTGTTCTTCCCAAACTCCATACATACTGGCTGACTTGCCGGTTCCACTGCCAGCTCATTTATTCCAAGCAGTAACTAAAAGAATATCAGCCTTTATCTGGGATGGGAAGACCCCCTGGATCAAAATTCAAACCCTATACCATCCATAGGAGGAAGGAGGTTTTGCTCTCCCAAACCTCCGGTTCCAACATGAACTGGTGGCACTGCGTCAGGTTGTCACTTGCTTAACCTCCACTTCAGCAGAGAACTCTCCTTGCTGGATATAGCTGGAACTCACCCAGACAGGGCTACCAACTCCCCAATCACTACTCTTCCAGGACTGCCCCAATCCTCTGCACCCCTCCCTATGTTTTGCTCATACCAGATGGACATGGAGAAAGTTTGGTGACCTATAAAACTGGTCACCTTCTTCAACTCAACTGCATCCTATTTGGGACAACCGTTTCCTAGTCATAGACAACAAACCCTTACTATGGGCTCTGTGGCAGAAAGCAGGTATACATACACTGGCAGATCTTTATGACTCTCAGACAGGAGTCTTGCATAGCTTTGCTGTGTTGGCTAGTCAATTTAAATGACCAAAAATGCATTTCTGGAGATATTTGCAGTTAAGGGACCTCTTAAGAATTAAAGTCTCCCACACTCACTCCTTACAGCCACAATCTCCACTTGAAACTTGGCTTACTACCAGAACATCCCTATCCAAAGCATCAGTAGATCTCAAGCAGCTAGCCATCAAAACTCAAGTATCAGCTGTGACTTCAGGGCCTAGAGAAACATGGGAGATGGAGATGGGCTATCCCATTCCCAAACTGAATGAGACTCTATTTAGAATAGGACCTACAGGGCCTCCAGGGAATTACAAACTAAAATCTTGTAGTTCAAATTTCTGCATTGCACATACTACACTCCACACTGCCTTTACTGAGCTGGCCTTGTGTCAAACAGTGATTGCTGGAGAGGTTCATCTTCCCAAGCCACCCTCACATACATTCTTTGGTCATGCCCTTGCCTAGACAAATGTTGGTCTTGGGTATGGAGCTTCTGCTCTAAAGTGGTTCCTTTGCTGACAGTGGGTGATCCTGCCTTAGGCATTATTGGGATATTACCAGATAGCCCTTCGCTGTCATCCTCACAAGCACTTTGGATTGTTAAAGCACTTGCAGTTGCTAAATGGATGATTCTTCATCACTGGTAACAGCCAGACCTTCCATCTTACACTGAGTGGGAGAACCTTCTCTTCTTTATATCCAGATATGAATGCCTAGCCCACATATATAATGGCAAACTCAAGGCATATCAGGACATTTGGGGCCCCAGCATTGATATTCAACCTACACATGGGCCTGTTCTCTCTCCCCATAGGGGAAAACTTCATCAAGGGCCTACATATGGCATCTACCCTCAGTGAGTAACCTGAACTCCTTAAACCCCCACAGGTAGAAAGCACTTGCTCATTCCCTCTGAAATTTCTTAAACTTAAATCTTACACTTACAGACTAATTTCCCTTCCCTCCTCCCCTCCCAGGGATAGTTTAAGGATAGTTCATTGATTATCTCTCTACGCAGTACAGGAGACTGCTTCTGAATGATAGCTGGGGATGGTAACACCTCTACCAAGAGCTTGAGATATTTGCCCCTCCCGGGACTCTTCTCTTCCTTCCCCTTCCAGTCTAATGGCCTTCCAATCTAACATCCTTCCTAAACCACTAGTTTTTATGTTGGCGTGCTTGTGCAGCCAGCGTCTTGGGACAGTGCAGCTTTGGAGGCAAGGTCGCTGTTGGGTGAATGCAGGGCACGCATCAGTAGGTGCATCACTCATTCCCCAATCAGCCTGCATGCGGGAGCCACACCATGCATACACCATGCATACATAAGGTCCTTTGATTGCAAAGTGAACCACACTTCTGGAAAGTACTCAAGTTCTTAAATGGTGCACTGTATATCTGACTTGGGCTGCAATAGCAATCCCAAAAAGTAACTACCAATCCATGGAATTATGTCTTCTGTCTTCATGTAATCCCCTATGTACACTAATATTTAACTATTGTTGTTATTGTCTGTTTGCCCTGACGTGGAGCCTTTGTAAAGGAGTCGCTGACTCAAAGGTTGTAATTCCGAAACTTTAAATAAATAAATAATGTGGTGAGCACATCTAAGAAAAGGTCTGCTGCAATCCGAGCAAAGCTCGTCAGATGCAGCGGGCCTTTTCTTGCCGTGCTCGCCGCCATTATGCACATGGCGGTACACCGGCCTCCGAACTCCTGACTTTGGGGGTGCCCAATCCCCCTGTCGGTTACCCCTGCCCTGCCCGCTGTACTGCTGACAGGGGAGCCCACTCCCTGTCGGCACAAATACCCCCCCATTTGATATGCCCGGGGGTGGCCAATCACCTCGGCTCTGACCCCCACTGCTTGTGTGCAGTGGGGGCCCCACTCACTGTTGGCATAAAGAACCCCCTCCCCTGCTAGAAATGCAGAGGGGTGCCCATCCTCGGCTCGGCGCCCTTTCTTTGGAGTGCCACAGGGTGCCCAATCCCGTCAGCATAAATCCCAATTCCTATGTGCCAAATGAGGGTGCCTAATCCCACGCCAGCTGCAGACCCAAAAAAACAGTTAGGTGCATGCAGGGAGCCCACCCAGCATGCCAATCCCCTGAAATACAAAAACTGTCCTGCAACTTTTTGTTTTTTTACCTGTAAACAGAAAACGATCCCTCGTAGTCTTCCTACCCACCACCCGCACCCACCCACTGCGCACCCTGCCTCCCCACACACCCCCACCCCATACTTACCTCCAGAGCTCGGCACGATGATCTTCAGTGGACCGGGAACATGTCTGCACACTTCAAAGCCGACCGTGAACTGAGGAAATGCCGGTAAGCTATATAACAGGATAGATAGGGTTTTTTAAACTTTGGTGCATATCTTGGGCATTTTTTGGTCTTTTTGCACCAAATTTTCAACATGGGGTTTTTGGGACCCCTCCTCATGAATTCTGTCACTGTTATGACATTACTCAGTCCTGAAAGGTGATTTCACAGTCACTGCGAGGAATCGCCTTTTAGGACTGATTAACACAAGGACAGTGGCAGTGTCATTGAGGTGGGCTCTCAAAAAGCCTATGCTGCAAATTTGGTGGAAAAACTCCCAAAAATGGCTGTTTTATGAGCATGCGTTCCGCAGTTGCTATGCACGCTCGTAACTTTGCGAATTCACAATATTTTCACACCAGATTTTCAACATTGTCATTTTTATACACCTTCTTGTGAACAGTATAGCTGTCATTTTTCACATCCTGGCCGAAATGTGTTTCCACACTTCCGGTGCACAATAGCGCGGTCGCTGTGGGAAATCAGTGTTTGAGGCAGATTACAAAAATGACAGTGACATTGTTCATGAGCAGAGATCCTAAAATGCCAATGTTGAAAAGTTGGTGATGATACTCCATAAAATGACTGTGTTACGAGCGTGCGTTGCGCAGTTTACACGCACGCTTGTAAGTTCGCAAACTTCTAATATTTTCACTCAGGATTTTCAACAGTGCCATTGTTCTGCACCTCCTAATGAACAGTATAGCTGTCATTTTTCACATCCTGACCAAAATCTGTTTTCGCAGTTCCGGCGCAGAAAAGCACGGTCGCTGTGGAAAGTCCATGTTCGAGACACATTATGAAAATGACAGTGATACTGTTCATTAGCAGATGTCCTAAAATTCCTATGTTGAAAATTTGGGGACTACAGTCAATAAAATGAGTTTTTTATGAGCGTGTGTTGCGCAGTTTGCATGCACGCTGGTAACCTTGTGAATTTGTAATAGTTTGACTCCAACTGTTCATCACTGGCATTTTTCCATACCTCCTTATGAACAGTGCAGCTGGCTGAAATGTGCTTTTGCATGTCCAGTGCAGAATTGCATGGTCACTGTGCGAAATCAGTTTTCAGGACAGTTCCAGGAAATGATGGTGACACTATTTATGAGCAGAGGTCCTAAAATGCCTCTGTTGAAAATTTGGTGCTGAAAGTCCCAAAAATGACTATGTGGCAAGCGTGCATTATGCAGTTTCCATGCACTCTTGTAATTTTGTCAATCTGCAATATTTTCATGCCACATTTTCACCACTGGCATTTGTACACACCTCCTTATCAACAGTCCAGCTGACATTTTTCACAGCCTGCCCAAAATATCTTTCTGCAGTTGTGGCACAGAATGGCATGCTCGCTGTGCAAAATCACCTTTTGGGACACATTAACAAAATCACAGAGCTATGCGTCTCTAGCTCTACCAATCCCACTGCCAATGCCAGTGCGACAACATTCAGCATTGATAAATGCTTGTTAATACTATGCAGATTGGAAAATCCTTGAAAAGTATGGTGCCCCCAAACTTGTGACTTTACTCTACATGGTGTCTCCCACTAGAAGGTGAATTGCTGCAGAGGAAGAGTTTCATGTTCACTTTGAGACTGGGCTGCTTTCAGCATATTGCCATTGTTTACAGGTGTACTATTTCAGCTTTTACTCAGCTTATTATGTATTATTTCAAGATTAAAGACACACCAGGTACCCCTGAATCATGGGTCTATTACTGAGTTCCTCAAAGTTCAAGAAGGAGGACATGTATAGAATGTTTATTAAATCCAAAACCAGTTAGGTATAGTCCTTGGACATTACCATAACCAATTACTAAGGCAGTATGAGTTATTTATTATCTATTTTTTGTTGACGTCTTTGCTTGGCTGTATCTCAAGTCATTGTATGTAAAGTTTTAAAATCTTTCAATAAAAACTTTTATGAAAAAAACAGAACTGTCTAAAATGCAACTGCTTTTTGGGGTTGATTGGGGACTGCAGCAGGTTTGCTTTAGTATTTGTACACTACTGGTTCCGTTTAAAAGAAAAAAAGTCTTTGAAATGTGAGGGCTGATCAGGAACTGAGGCTGTCTGGTACTTTGAGCTGAAGCTCTTTTCTTCCCACTGATCTCCACTCGGCACAGCTCTGTCACAATACTTGTTGGCTGTTTACAGAAAAAATTAACAGCTAATGTGGTCTGCCCAGACAAACAAAAAGAAAGCTATTAACCTTGTAGGCATAACATGCTGAGAGGCTGTGACAAGTGACAGGCAAAAAACTATCTGCTATACACAACACCTTTAGTTCACTATTTAATTGTGTTCCTTCTTGTAGAGAAGTGGAAGAGAGATGATATGGGTGTTGATTTTTGGCACTTGTCTTTTTTCCCAATTTAGGGTGTGTGATCCAGTGAGAAAAAATGGCGGCCAAACATTTCCTTAAAATTCTGTGAGGCATAGTGATTTTGTAATGAGGCTAAACACCAGGATGACTGTGGGTAGTACTGCATCCATGCATGGTCAAGTGACTGGTTCTAGCCAATCAGGATTTGAGGATTTCAGTGCCCATTTTATAACACGAAATATTGTCACTCCTTGGGCGCATGAGTCAGTTCAGCCTTTGGTCTTATGATTCACAGTGCAGGTGAGTTGTGATGATATCCAATAATATGCATACCCTGTGGCATATTTTTGCTTATTTATTAAAAGGGGTAAGAGAAGATTGGTCAGATGTGATCACATGACCTATGTTATTCCAGTACAACAGTACAGGTCAGAAATCCTTAAAAGTTCTGAAGCTCATTACTTAGTTTGTAAAATAAAAATCTGTGGAACTATTTTATAATTGAAGTAAGGCACTCCAGAGTGTGCATAATTGTGTTATATTTTCTGGTTAGTGGTAATAAACCACTAGCAGTGAGTGCCCAACAGCTCCATAAACCACATATGTGGTTTATGGAGCTCCGTAAACCATGGGAAGAACAGTACCACAGCATCACCAGACAAAACACCAAACAAGCTGTCCTCACACTGGGACATTCACAAGCGCTACAGAATCGGTCACTCAGCACAAGACAAGCTTGTCATCGGCGGTAACACTTACCATCACAAAGTGGCAAAAAAGACAGTTTAAACCAAAAATCACCAAAAAACAGTAAATATAAAAAATAAAACATGAAGAACTATGGCTCTATGGGAGTTTATGCATCCCCTTGGTGTGTGATGCCCATATGAACCCCTTGGGCTTCGCCCTTGGGGTTTATGGGGCATCCCACAACTCAGGGGTGCATAAAATCCCCATACACCACACTTCTTCATTCATTATTCTATATATAACAGCACTTCCTGGGTGCGTAAGGCACTAGGCGTTGTCTTGTGAATCACTTCCTGCGGTGTGCCATTATCCACAGCAACGCACACACTTTTATGCCTTATTACCTAAAAAATCCTGAACTTCTAGCCATTCCATTTTACTTTATAGAGATGCATCCACAGCTGAGGTTTCTATTGGAACTAAAGTCATAATGCCCTGCTTTTGGCATCTAAGTCATTTCCACAGCAACATGCTGGAATGTCACAAGCATGGTTTAACAACTTCAGCTCCAGACTCAGCTTCAGTTGTAAGTGACCTGTAAGGAATAATCATTAAGATTTCAGATAGTCTTCCTAAAAGGGAACATAAATCTTGTATTTTACAATTTTTAACACAATTAGAAATTTGGGAATTTATTAAGCTTGCTTAATATCCACAGTGTATTGGTTTGTATATTTTATTTGGAAACAAGGGAGGGATAGTGAAGATTAATAAAGGAGAAGGGAGGTGGGCAGAGGGAGACAGTGAAAAGACAGAGATACTGAATGAATACTTTTGCTCAGTATTCACAAAAGAAGAAGAGGAGGAGTTACCTAAACCAAACAGTAGAAGCACTCTGGATAGTGGGGTTGACGCCAGTCCATTTACAGAAGAAAGAGAACTGAAAGAACTCCTAAAACTCAAGGTGGACAAAGCAATGGGGCCTGACAGGATTCACCCTAGAATCCTAAAAGAGCTAAGGGAGGACCTAGTGACACCACTAACCACACTTTTAACAAATCATGGGAAGATGGGGTGGTACCTGAGGACTGGAGGAGGGCAGATGTGATTCCCTTCACAAAAGTGGGAGCAAGGCAGAAGCAGGAAACTACAGACCTGTTAGTTTGACCTCAGTGGTGGGAAAATGATGGAATCACTTCTGAAAGAAAGAATTGTTGAGTACCTAGAGGCCAGTGGGGCACAGGACCCAAAGCAGCATGGATTCACAGCAGGAAGGTCATATCAGATGAATCTAATCTATTTCTTTGACTGGGTGACCAAAGTAATAGACCAGGGAGGGGCTGTGGATATGGTCTACCTAGACCTCAGCAAGGCATTTGACACAGTCCCGCACAAAAGATTAATAATCAAGTTAGCCAGCCTGGGAGTGGGTCCCAGGGTGGTAGCTTGGGTAGCAAACTGGCTGCACAACTGGACACAGAAGGTAATAGTGAATGGAACACATTCTGAAGAAAGGGGGGTTACTAGTGGAGTACCTCAGGGCTCGAAACTGGGTCCAGTCCTCTTTAACGTCTTTATAGGTGACATTGCAGAGGGTCTGGAAGGAAAGGTATGCCTCTTTGCAGATGACACAAAGATCTGTAACAGAGTTGATACACAAGGGGGAGGGTAGAAAGGATGATAAGGGACTAACAAGGTTGGAGGAATGGTCAGACATATGGCAACTTAGATTCAATGCAAAGAAGTGCAAAGTAATGCACCTGGGAAATAAAAATCCGAGAAGAGTACACAATAGCAGGGGAGGTACTAATGACAACAATAATGGAAAGGGATCTGGGTGTAGTCATATCAGATGACCTAAAGGTGGGTAAGCAATGTGAGAAGTCAGTAAGGAGAGCCAGGGGGATACTGGGATGCATAGGGAGGGGCATCACAAGTAGAAAAGGGAAGTGGTTATCCCTCTATACAGACAGTCGGTGAGACCCCATCTGGAGTACTGCGTGCAGTTTTGGAGACCTCATCTCCGCAAGGACATAGACAGGATGGAGGTGGTCCAGAGGAGGACAGCTAAAATGGTGCAGGGTCTGCAATAAAAAGCCATATGAAGAGAGACTAAAGAGCTTAATATGTATACCCTTGAGGAAAGGAGGGATGGGGGACATGATAGAAACTTTCAAGTACCTCAAGGGAATCAGCAAAGTCCAGGAGGGTAGCATCTTTCAGAAAAAGAGATGCATAAGAACAAGGGGGCACAATTTAAAGTTAGAGGGGGGACGGCTCAGGGGTAATGTGAGGAAATTCTTTTTCACGGAGAGAGTGGTGGACGCACGGAACTGCCTTCTTGGAGAGGTTGTGGGGTCTAAAACAGTGGGGGAATTCAAAAATGCATGGGACAGACATAAGGCAATTATAGTGAGGGGTTGAAGGAAGTAGGCTGTTGGTTGACTAGAATCTGCAGCTTATCCAATAGGTAGGGAAACGGGCAGACTGGGTGGGCCAAGTGGTCCTTATCTGCAGTCAAAGTCTAATAGTCCTATTGTCTCTTATTTAAGGTCACTTGTTTCCTTTGTCTCACCAGAAATTCATGTTTTAGTTACTTATAGTTCCAAAAGCCAGTGACATCCACTGTGCAGAAGAATTGACCGAAGCTTTCCGTATGGGACTTCTTCTCAATGGATGTCACTAGTTCTAGAACCCATAAGTACATGAACATGAACATTGGGCAAACAAAAGGCAGCATTAACATGGGGTCCTAAATAACAAACAACAGGATGTCAAGAAATTTCAAACAAGCCTATAAAACAATATAATGGGCTATTAAAGGAGTAGTATTAGTTAGTCCCTAGTATTTGTTAATCACCTTGTAGTTTTTTCAACAATAATGTTTTTCTGGCAAAAACATCAACATGACCGGCCCACCAACGCAGTGGTTGGATTTCCACTTGCAATACCAGCGACCTGGGTTCTGGAGCGATCCCGGGGAACTGGAGGGCCAGCCATGGGAGAAGGCTTGAGCATCCCAAGGACAGCTCATCTTCTCCAGGGAGGGAAGGGGGACAGCGTCTTGGTGCATGTTTGACCCCAGGCGGAGGCCTGAGGCACAGCACGCTCAGAGGCTGAAAGCAAGGGGAGGATATTGTGGACATTGGCACTATGCACCTTGATGTCATGGGTATTCATGATGCCCTGCAAGAACACCAGAAAAAGAACTCTCCAGGCTCCAGTAGATGGACTCCTGGAGCAGACCCCTCATGGCTCCCGTCTGCCTGGCCGATTCCAGATCCCGACGAGATGCAAAAGTTCGGGATGTAGGAGCCCCACCTCGTCCATGCCTGGGAGGTATAGCTACAGCTCCGTGGGGGAATCTGGATGGCTCAGGTAGGTGGCAGGAGTGGGGGCAGCCTCCTTTGGGGCTCCTGAAGGAGTGGAGCTTGGGAGTTGTATAGGAGGGGTAAAGACAGATTTAAAAAAACCATCAACATGCTCTTTTTATGTTGGCTGGCTGGCAGTATAGCCTAGAGGTTAGAGTAATGAGCTGTGAACGAGCTTGATACATCCAGTAGATCAGATCTGGGTTTGATTCTCACAACCTCCACTTGCATACTGTGTGACTCTGAGCAAGTCACTTAACCGTCCAGTGCTCCCAGGTCACCCCTGAAAACAGGCGCTTGTGCCTAGTGGGCCTTATCTGGTTACCAAAGACTAAAATAAATAAAAAAAATGTTCACCCTTGTGCTTGCGCAAAGTGAACATATTTTTATGATACTGGGTTCTGAAAGGTGTGTCACTGTAGATCCAGTGCAAGGCGGTCTGCATGGGGCTCGACACTGTCAGACCAGTCATCCACCAGGCTGATCATGACACCCTTCTGGTCTTGTTGGAAAGAAACATCATATAGTACATAGAAAAAAAGCTGCCCAAATCATAGAGTGGTTCTTCTTGTTTAAGCCTCCCAGCAAGCAGAGCTTATCAGTGTCATGATCAGCATGCTGTGGTCCTCCCCCCCAATATAAAAACAATCTTTCCCACCCTCTGCCAAGTATCCCTCCCCTTCCCATTGCTTTCTTCTTCTTAATTTACTGACACCGTGGTGCCCAATCCCTGCTGCTGGCTAGTACCCCCACCCCACCTGTTTTCACAGTATGACACTGGGGAGTCCACCCCCAGTGCCGCCAAACAAAACATTGTCACTGTTGTGCCCAATTCTCAGTGTCAGTACCTGAAATAAACAACACATCCCTTGTTGTCTTTTTTTTATCTTTATACATCCTGTAAAAAAGAAACCATCCATCAATGTCTGTTGCCACCGCCGGCACACCACCACCACTGTTATCCTCTCTCCACCCAGCTCTCCTACTCAGCACCCACCACCATGCCACCCCATCTTTAATTTTTAATTTTCTGACACCAGGGTGCCTAATCCCTGGTGTCAGCTAGCACCTCCACCCCACCCCACCCATTTTTATTGTATTACACCTTGGGAGTCCACCCCTGTGCTGCCAAACATAACACCGACAATGGGGTGCCCAGTTCCTAGTGATGGTACCTTAAATAAAGAGAACCAGTCCTCATAGTCTTTTATTATTTTTATACACCCTGTAAAAAAACAAAACCTTTCCATCATTGTCTGTTGCCGCCGCTGAAACACTGCTGCCATCACCTCCCCCCACATGACCCTCCCCCTTAGCACCCAGCACCCCACACATCCACACCCTTTATTTTTAATTTTCTGACACTGGGGTGCCCAATACCCAGTGCTGTCCAGTACCCTCAACCCTCCTGTTTTCAATGTGTGTGACACCGAGAGCCCACCCCTAGTGTCGCCAAACACAACTTCAGCACTGGGGTGTCCAGTCCCCAGTATCAGTTCCTGAAATAAAGAAAAAATGTCCATCATAGTCTTTTTTTATTCTTACCCCATCTCCGCAATGACATAGACAGAATGGAGGCCATCCAGAGGAGGGCAACTAAAATGGTGCAGGGTCTGCACCAGAAGACATACGAAGAGAGATTAAAGGAACTTAATATGTATACCCTTGAGTAAAGGGGGGGGCATGATAGAAACTTTCAAGTACCTCAAGGGAATCAACAAAGTCCAAGAGGGTAGCATCTTTCAGAAAAAGAGATGTGGAAGAACAAGGGGGGCACAATTTGAAGACAGAGGGGGAAACAGCTCAGAGGTAATATGAGGAAGTATTTTTTCATGCAGAGGGTTGTGGATACATGGAATGGCCTTCCTGAGGAGGTAGTGGTGTCAAAAACAGTTGGAGAATTCAAGAATGCATGGGACAGACACAAGGCAATTCTTGTGGGGGGCAGGAGGAAGTAGGCTGTTGGTTAAATAGGATCTGCAGCTTATCCATTAGGTAGGGAAATGGGCAGACTCGGTGGGTCAAGCGGTCCTTATTTGCCATCAAATTCTATTTTTCTGTTATGTTTCTATATACCCTGTTAAAATAAAACCACCCAACAATGTCTGTTGCTGCAGCTGGCACACCACCACATTACTTTCCCTTCACCCGACCCCCCCACTCAGCACCCACCACCCCACACACTCACACCCAATACGTATCCACAGGGGGTTCTAACACCATAATCCTCTCTGGTCTGGAGCCATGTCTTGACTCTTTAATGCCAGACTGGGAACTGAGGAAATCAGATATGTGGGCCAATGTATTTCAATGGGTTTTGAACTTGCCCTCATAACTTGGTCATGTTTTAATATTTGTTTCCCCCAAATTTTTATCATGGCCATCTTGGGACCCCACCTCATGAATAACTGCAGTGAAATAATGCAAATCTGCCCCAAAAGGAGAATTCACGGTTCCTGCATGAAATCACTTTTTGGGCAGCATTTGAAAATTTTCTCCACCCTTGTTCATGAGGGAGAGTCATAAGAAGGCCATGTTGAACATTTGGGGTAAAAATAGGAAAACAACAACAAAGTTATGAGCGTACATTGAAAATTTTCAATGCACACTCATAACTTTGGTAATCCTCCATATTTTGACCTCACATTTTCAATTGCCATTTTTTCACACCACTTAATGCACATAACAGTTGTCATTTTTAAAATCCATATCAATTGGAGTCCTTAGGACTGAAATGAAGGAACCAACAAATTCAAAATGCTTTTTAGAAATCTTCTTTTATCTTTATTCCATATGCCCTGACGTTTCACACCTTATGGTGCTTTTTCAAAGGGCTTCCTACAATTTAAATAAAGTATACATTATTTCAAAATTCATTTAAGTGACATCTTCATACTTTCAATATAGTAAAATGTGGTTACTGTACCATTTTAAAGACAGTTTATGTTTTCTTTACCTTTACTGCTGTATTTTTCATCTTTTTATGTTTCTACAAATGACAAATAATCACTGTTACAACACTGTTTATCATATAGTCAGTATAACACTGTAACATGCCATTTACTTCCCAAACCATTCTGTGACTGTTATTTTTTCTCTGTGCTAAGCGCTATCACCCCTATATTATAGGCCTGAAATACCACACTTTCTGGCATGCTCCTATGTTGTTGGGTTAACTGACCTTATCAAAAACACTGGTCTAGCTTTGGTTTTATAGAACCCTTTTCAATGGGGGAAACTGCACATTTAAATACTGTGAACAACAAGCATTTGTCAATGCTGAATGTTGATTGCTTTTCTCCATTGAGCTCGCTCACTCCCCTTCTCTCACTCACTCGTTCTGTTTCTCCTGGTGCTGCAGGCTGCCCTTTTGTACTGGGCTCCTGCCTCTGTTGGCACCTTTTTCTGGCCACAAAGAAATCTGCAGCAGGCCCGACAGAGCTCCGTTGAGCTCGCTCACTCCCCCTCTCTCACTTGCTCATTTAGTTTCTGCCGGCCCTGCAGGCTGCCCTTTTGTACTGGGCTCCTGCCTGCGTTGCTGCCTTATTCTGCCCACAAAGAAATCTGTAGCAGTTACGATAGAGCTCCTTTGAGCTCGCTCACTCCCCCTCTCTCACTCGCTCATTCTGTTTCTCCTGCCACTGCAGTCTGCCCTTTTGTACTGGGCACCTGCCTGCATTGCTGCCTTTTTCTGCCCACAAACAAATCCGCAGCAGTCCCAACAGAGCTCCGTTGAGCTCACTCACTCCCCCTCCCTCACTAACTTGTTCTGTTTCTCCTGGCGCTGCAGGCTGCCCTTTTGTAGTGGGATCCTGCCTGCATTGGTGCCTTTTTCTGCCCAAAAAGAAATCTGCAGCAGTCCTGACAAAGCTCAGTTGAGCTCGGTCACTCCCCCCCCTCACTTGCTCGATCCTAATCTGTCCCAAACACTGATTTCAGAAAGTGACAGCAGTATTCTGTGCCGGAAACACAAAAACACATTTCGGTCAGGATGTGAAAAATGACAGATGTACTGTTCATAAGGAGGTGTGAAAAAATGCCAGTGTTGAAAATCTGGCGTGAAAATATTACAAATTTGCGAAGTTACAAGGGTGCGTGGAAACTGCACAATGCACGCTCATAACACAGTCATTTTATGGAGCTTCATCACAAAATTTTCAACATAGGCATTTTCGGACCTCTGCTCCTGAACAGTGTCACTGTGATTTTCTTAATGTGTCCCGAACACTGATTTCCCACAGCACCCGCGCTATTCTGTGCCGGAAGTGCGAAAACACATTTTGGCCAGGATGTGAAAAATGACAGCTGCACTGTCCATAAGGAGGTGCAGGAAAATGGCAATGTTGAAAATCTGGAGTAAAAATATTGCAAAGTTGCGAAGTTACGAGCGTGCATGGAACCTACACAAAGCTCGCTCGTAACACACCCCTTTTATGGACTTTCATCACAAAATTTTCAACATAGGCATTTTAGGACCTCTGCTCATGAACAGTGTCACTGTGATTTTTTTAATGTGTCCTAAACATTGATTTCCCACAGCGACCGCACTATTCTGTGCTGGAACTGCGAAAACACATTTTGATCAGGATGTGAAAAATGACAGCTGTACTGTTCATAAGGAGGTGCATAAAAATGGTAATGTTGAAAATCTGGGGTGAAAATATTGCAAATTGGCGGAAGTTATGGCGTCTGGCTAACAACTGCGCAGCGCATGCTTGTAAAACAGTCATTTTGGGGATTTTTCCCACCAAATTTGCAACATAGACTTTTTGAGAGCCCACCTCATGAACACTGGCACTGTCGTTTCGTTAATCTGTCCCAAAAGGTGATTCCTCGCAGTTACCGCAAAATCACCTTTCAGGACTGATTAAAGCCATGACAGTGGCTGAATTCATGAGGTGGGGGCCCAATAACCCCATGTTGAAAATTCGGTGCCAAAATTCCAAAAAATGCCTGGGATATACAAAAAAGTTGAAAAAGCCCTATTTATCCCATCATACAGCTTACTGGCATTTCCTCAGTTCGCGGTCAGCTTTCAAGAGTGCAGACATGTTCCTGGTCCACCGAAGATCGTCGCCAGACTCCACAGGTAAGTATGGGGTGAGGGGGGTGTGGGGAGGCAGAGTGCGCAAAGGGTGGGCACGGGTTGTGGGAGGGGGCAGGGAGACAGCGAGGGACCATTTTCTTTTTTTACAGGTTAATCAAAAAAAAAAACATCACAGGACATTTTTTTTTTTTTACAGGGCCATTTGGCATGCTGGGGTGGGCTCCCAGCATGCCAACAGAGTGTTTTTTTTGGGGTTGGAGGGGCAGCTCTAGCTGACAGGGGATTGGGCACCCCTGTTGGCACAAAAGGGGGGGCGCAAGAGCCAAGGGGGATTGGGCACCCCCTCGGCACAACTGTACTGCTTCTTTGAGGGGGAGACATTACGCCAATGAGGAGTAGGCTCCTCTGTCGGCAAATGAAACTGGAAGGGGGGACATAATGCCGATGGGGAGTGGGCTCTCCCATCAGCAACATGAACGTACACGGACACTGAAGCCGACGGGATTGGAGCCCCTGCCGGCAAACAAACACTGTGATGGGAGACATGCTGCCGAGAGGATTGGGCACCCTCGCAGTGGGAATGCTTAATATTGTTTTTGAACATGGTGGCAAGCCACCGCCAAGTTCACAAACAATATCACAGTAGCAAGGTTCCACCCAGCAATGACGGGTCGCACCCTCATTGCAGCGTAATGACTGACGCTGCAGTGACGAGGCGGCCCCTGATTGCAGCGGCTGAAACATTTCAAGGTGGTGGCACGCTGGCTGAACTAGTGTCAGCAGCAGCATGCCACCCCATTGGAAAAAGCAGGCCAAGCCTCCAACGGCTGTGGGGGCATTGGTCACAACAGTGCCACGCCTCCACAACCTGCTTCTGTAGCAAGCTGCCGCAATATGTTTCTTGCGCATGAGTGCAATCAACATAAAAAGACAGAGAAAAAGGATAGTGCCACTGCCTGACACTAATTCCCATTTCTACTTATTTTTTGCTATTTAGACTTCTTTTTTAAACCACCGATGTGTATTTTCTTCACCTTTTTATTTTCTTATACGCCAAGCGCTGCAATCTCATTAGTCTGTGTTCAAAAGGGTTATTCTACGTTCTACCAGCCGTGGCTCACAACGTTGTTGTTGCCTTAGTTCCTTTAATAGTAATTCTTTCTTTAGCATTCACTCTTTACCCTAAATGCTCTTAAACAATTTACAAGTCAAACTCCTGCCCGTAATGATTTATTTAGTTACCTGAAGTAGTTATTTAAGCTCCTTCTTGTGCTGCTGCTCACCATGATGTGTCTGTTCACAGAGTGTGACGTTTTCAACCGAAACCTCTTCGGCCTGACCGCTGATCATGTGTTCTTATTCCATAATCCATTTCACGTGAAAATGTGAAGACTGGTTGCTAAGCAACCAAAACGCTATGCTCCATGGCATAACCCAGGCAGTCAGGCCAAAACAGTCACTGAAGAATGCTTGTGTTTTCATAATTATTTCCCCTTATGCCTCCAGATGTGGATCAAAGCTATATAGCGTTCTAAAGCGGGACCATTTTCTTTTGAATTCACTAATGAAATTTCACATTTTCCTTTGCCCATCAAATTCTTATCCAGAACAGCAGTATATAAATATTGTCCCAGTAGCTGTTTTTTACTGGGCTACCCTTGGTATTAGATTGGTTGGATAATTTTAAAATCAAATCCTCCCCCTTCTCCCATCCTCTTTTCCCTCCCCAACCCCCATCATTCCACATAGGGATTGAATTATTAAAGTAAGTGTAATTTTTCTAACACGGTTTACAGTCTGGATTTTGCCTCAAGAAAAGGGCAGGCTTTGGCCTAGCTGTACTTCAAGGCCTGCTTTCTTAGGCTTGTAGGCTCCAGCCACCCAAACTGTTTATCTGTCAATACTGCTTGGTACTTGTTCCACAGGTGTGGCCTGATGAAAGAGATATCCCCAAAGAATATTGAACAGTTACACATTTAACATTACAGCAGATCTTCGTGAGAATTTCTTTTATCAGGACATGCTGTCTCACCCGTTTCCCCCTACATCCTGAGAGCTCCTTCCTCATAGGGCTTTGCCAGCCGTTTGCTGCCTCACCTGGTCAGCAGAGCCATAGCTCTCCTCCAGGTTCCCTATATGGAGGTCCTCCAAACATGATCTCCAGCAGGGAACTGAGGAAGGAAGGGACCGCCCACATTTATATAGGGAGAGCCGATGTAGGATGTCATCATGGGCTGCCCCTAGTGGACTGCTTGCAATAAGTTTGTATGTGGCCCTAGTGCCTGACGGCTATAGTTCCATAGGTGTGGCCTGGTGAAAGAGATTTTCTCGAAGATCTACTGTTATGGTAAGTATATAACTGTTTCTTTACCCCACCTCCTGAACATGACAGGTGTCATTTTTCAAATCCCCTCCAAAACTTGTTTTCATGGTCACACTGCAAAATCACCTTTTAGATGGGATTTAAAAAATTCCACTTGTCTTGATCATAACTTTAGGTCATAAAAAGACTGTTGGAAATTTGGGGTCAACATGTGGGAGCCCACTGGAAATTGGATATTGCCTCTTAGCTGGCCTATTCTGGGTAAGTGCAATCTAAAAATATGAAAAAGCAGGACACTACTGAAAATGCAATATTGCTACTCATCAGGTCTATCTTGGGTAAACATACAGTAGAAATTTGTACAAGCAAAACTTAATACAACAGCAGTGCAAGTGGCAAACATTCGGCATTGACAAATGCTTGTTTCTATTTGTTGTCTTTCATTCCTGAAGGAAGTTATGGGAAAAGTTCCCAGGTCACACTTAATTTCAGGATAGGTAATTATCAGTTACATGCAACAGGGTTAATTACGCTGTAGTTACTTGTTTGTTGCATGTAACTACATTGCAGTTGCAATGCAGTTATAGTATAGTTACACTGTAACTACAGGATCGTTACAGAAATTTAAAGTGTTACTGTTCCCACTCCCGTGCCGCGCCCTCTGTGAAAAAATTAAATATCTTGACACAGTGCTGTGCTGCTTACCATCAGAAACATGTGGTAGAACCATCCAAATACATCAACAGTGTTTGTCTTATTAGTCCCCATAACCCTTACCATGGAAGAACACACACAACACAGGTCTTGGAGAAATGGTCGCAGCCATATGTTTATTAAATGACTTATACACAAAATTGTAGTGGCGTGCACAGCTGGGAGATCTCATCAGTTACCTTGAATTGAAGAGGGTAAGGAAGGTGAAAAGGTGCTGCTGGCTGCTGCTCTTTTTAACCCCTCACTCTCTGCCCCCTCCAGATGCCTCCTTTCCTGTGGTCAGCTCCAGTGGTTTCTCCCCAGGGGTGTTGCTAGGGCTACCCCTCACTCCAATGAATGGATTCCTACCTTCCTGCCTAAGGCCAGGTTACAGGGTAGGGGACACAGACAAGGGGAGCCTCTGATGCAATGCTTTGTCTGACTTTTTAGAATCTATTACCGTGTTTGCATTCAACAGGTAACCTCAATGGAAGAGAATAATTGTGAATGGTGACCATTTTTAATGGTGTGAGTACAATTAAAAATTATCTGTAAAGCTATTTTAGAAATATATAAGAAAATACACAAAGAATGAAGCTACATCTGACAGAAATGCATTTTTGCCAAAAAATATGATGACGTTTCTTTTTTGACAACTAGCAAGTACTGCTGCTTTGCCAACTAATAGATATTGTGGCTTTAAAGCAGTGATACAGGTACTTGCTTGTCAGTAAGAAATGTTGTCATATAGATTTCTAGCAAAAATGCACTTCTGACAGCCTTAGAGTCATCACAAGTATATTTGTAATTGTCTCAGATATTTTTAAAACAGCTGTTATATCAGTTACACTTTATTTCAGGTGTCCATTTCAATGTAATTAATCATTAATTACATGCAACAGGGTATTTACAGTATAGAAACATAGAAATTGTTGGCAGATAAGGACAGCTAGGTCCATCCAGTCTGCGCCCTATACATGTATGCATCCACTCACCCTAAGTGGTCAATGGCTTTTCATCACTCCCTTCCTTCCCAAGGTTTCGTTGTGCTTGCCCCAGGCATGTTATACCCATCCACTGTATTTGCCCCTACCACCTCTTGTGGCAGACTATTCAAAGTGTTCACGACCCTCTCCGTGTAGAAAAACTTCCTCACAGTACCTCTTAATCCCCTCCCTCCAATTTCATATCATGCCCCGTTGTTCTGGTATATTTTCTACATCGGAAAATATCTCCCAACTGCACCTTGTTTATGCCCTTGAGGTACTTAGAAGTTTCTATCATGTCGCTCCTTTCTCTCCTCTCCTCCTGTGAGTACATATTGAGGTCTTTTAGTCTCTTCTCATATGTTTTGTGGTGCAAACCATGCACCATCTTTGTCGCCCTTCTCTGGACAGCCTCCACCATGTTTATGTCCTTACGCATGTGTGGTTTCCAGTACTGCATACAGTTCTCCAGGTGAGGCCTTACTAGTGTTTTATACAATGCCATCACCACTTTCTGCCTCCTACTAGTAATACCTCTGCCTATGCACCCCAGCATGCCACTGGCCCTCCCTGTAGCCTTTGCACACTGCTTTGATACCTTCAGATCATCAGATATGATAACCCTTAGGTTCTTCTCCCTTTTGGTGATGGTCAGCATCTCCCCCCTATCCTGTAGGTCTCCCCAGGGTTCCCCCTACCCAGGTGTATTATCTTGCACTTTTTTGCACTGAACCTTAGTTGCCACACCTTCAACCATCTTTCAAGCTTCTCCAGGTCCCTCTTCATTATCTACACCCCTTCTGGAGCATCCACCCTGTTGCAGATCTTGGTGTCATCTGCAAATAGGCAGACCTCTCCTTCCAGCACCTCTGCAAAGTCACTAATGAAGACATTGAACAGGACTGGTCCAAGTCCTGATCCTTGCAGCACTCTGTTGGTCACCCCTCTCTCCCCAGATTGGATCCCATTCACCACCACCCTCTGCCTTCTGTCTGTCAGCCAGTTTCTAACCCACTTTATCACCTTATGCCCCATGCCCAAACTACTCATTTTGTTAACCAGCTTTCTGTGTGGGACAGTATCAAAGGCTTTGATGAAATCCAGGTAGGTGATGTCTATGGCCCCTCCCTGATTCACTTCCCTAGTCACCGAATCAAAAAAAATCTATCAGATTTGTTTGACAAGACCTTCTTGATGTGAATCCATGCTGCCTCAGATCCTGGGCACCAATGGATTCCAGGTGTGCCACTATCCTTTCTTTCAGCAGTGTCTCCATGATCTTCCCCACCACTGAGGTGAGGTTGCCTGGCCTGTAGTTCCCCGCTTCCACACTAGGGCCACTTTTGTGCAGTGGGACTACATACGCCCTCCTCTAATCCTCTGGAACCATGCCTGTGATGAGTGACTCTGTGAACAGGGTGGCCAGAAGTGCTGCTAGTTCCCTCCGCAGCTCCCTTAATATCCTCGGGTGTATGTCTTCTGGCCCCTTGGCTTTATTCAGCTTCAGTTTTGTGAGTTCCTCCTGAACTCTCTCCACTGTGAATGGACTGGTGTCCACTTCTCCCCCCCAATTGCCTCTGCTCCCCAACTGTGGTCCTTGACCCTCTCCATCCCCAGTGAATACTGAACAGAAGTATTTGTTCAGTATTTCTGCCTTGTCTAGATCACCCTCCTTACACACTCCCTCCTCCCCTTTGAGCCTCACAATCCCCGCCTGGTTTTTCTTCTATCACTGATGCATCTATAGAATGCCTTGTCCCCTTTTTTCATAGACCATGCTAAACCCTCCTCTGTCTGTGCCTTGGGTTTCCTAACAGCCTTCCCTGCCTCTCTGAGACATTCAAGGTACAACGCCCTGTCCTCCTCCCTTTAGGTCCCCTTATACTTCCTGAAACTTGCTCTTTTAGCCCTTACTTTGTCTCCCACCTCTTTAGAAAACCATAGTGGTTTCTTTCTTCTTTTCCCTTTTGCCACTATCCTAATGCATTGGTTAGTTACCTCCAGAATGGCTCCTTTTAGTCTCCCCCACTGTTCCTCCACCCCCCTCCATTACCTCTACCTTCTCCAGGGCCACTTTTAAACATCTACCCATTTCATTGAACTCCGCCCTCCTGAAATCTAATATTTTTGCCCTTGTGTGGTTTAACTGAGTCCCTGTCTTCATGTCAAACCAAACCATGTAGTGGCCACTGGATCCCAGCTGCCCTTCCACCTGGATTCTTTTGACTCTGTTCCCATTGGTCCATACCAGATCTAGAACCGATTTGTCCCTGGTTGGCTCATGCACCAGCTGTCTGAGTCCAGCTCCCTGCAGGGATTCCAGAATGGCCATGCTTCTGGCTGAAGCCGCTGCCTGGGTGAGCCAATCCATGTCTGGCATATTGAAATCTCCCATCAACAGGATTTCGCCTTTAGCCACCATGTTGTGAATTTCCTCCACTAGTATCATGTCCACTTCCTCCCTCTGTGCCGGAGGTCTGTAGATCACCCCTGTATGTGTTGCTGTGCCATTTCCTGGTTCAAGGGTGACACATATTGTCTTGGCTCCCCCCGCCTTCCCTGTACTTCTGTAGCCTTTATGTCTTCTCTGATGTACAGGGCCACCCCCTCCCTTTTTACCTTCCCTGTCCCTTCTGAACAGTGTATAGCCTGGTACATTGACATCCCAGCTGTGAGTAGCAGAATGCCATGTCTCTGTTATTGCTGCTTTGTCAAGGTCTGCATCCGTCACCAAGGCTTTCAGGTCTGGAATCTTATTTCCCAGACTGCAGGCATTTGTGAACATGACCTTCCATGTTTTACTCTCTACCTTCCCTCTGTTCCTGTTTTCTCTACTTTGCCTCTTCCCCCCACCCTGGTTTTCATGCTTATGTGCTCTTGTCTCCCCTTTATCCCCCCTTATAAAAGTTTCCCCTGCCTGCCCCTCACTGCTCGCTTGCATTGTTTCTGTTGTTAATTTGTACTTTTGCATGTTCTCACGGGGTGATTCTAAGCCACCTGTCTCTCCCGGCTCTCCCCCTTTGTCCAGTTTAAATGCTCTCTGCTGAAGCAGTCCAACTTCTCACTAAGGACTGAGGTCCCCTTTCCAGACAGATGCAGGCCATCCTCCTGATACAAGCTTGCATCTGCCCAGGTTGGGCCCCAGTCCACTATGAAGCCAAATCCTTTTCTTCCACACCAATCCTTCAACCAAGAGTTGAAGGTTTGGATGTGGAGTGCCCTGGCTTCCCTCATGCCTTGGACAGGTAGCACCTCCGAGAATGACACATAATGTGCTACCCATTTCAGGTCATCTCCCAGCCTACTGAAATCCTCCTGGACTCTGACTAACTCTACCTTCTCCTCGCCAAGTCATTGGTCCCCAGGTGGACAATGACATCCAGCTCCTCCCTCCTGGCTATCGCCCTAGCAATCCTATGGATTCGCTTCCCATCCCTCCATGCAGCACTTCCTGGGAGGCACTTGACCTCCTTCTCCCCCCTGCTAGTTTTCCCTAATTTCACACCCCATACAATAGAGTCCCCCACTAGGAGAAGCTTCCCCCTCCTCTGGGGTCCCTTGCCCCCCTTCCCTGGGACTCCAGATTGGAGGTTCTGATCATTCTCCCTGGTCCCAGCTGTAGGTGCCTGTGTGGGGCAGTCCAGTTCCTCCAAAACAGTGTAGGAGTTACTAAGCTGGACTGGTTGGGGATTTGTCTTTGACCCCTCCCCACTTTCCCTGAGGCCACTGTGGTCCAGTCATCCTTCCTGGGCAACCTTTGAGGTTGATACTGTGGACCCAGTGGTCTCTGGTTGGGGATGGGTGCCACCTGTAACCTGGCCACCTCTGCATGGAGACAGGCAAGTTCCTTCCTCAGCCCAGAGAGGTGCCTGCAGATAGGGCAGCATCACAGCCTCCAGAACATCTCCCTGAAGACTGCTACTCCACAGCCATTGCACTGCACCACTCCTGTCATGTCTGATGTGATCTGGCCTGCAATCTAACCTAGGTATGCCCTCTAGATGAACCCCATATGCTCCTCCCTTTCCTTGGTATGGAAATTCCTATGTGGTGTAGGAAGGTGTAACACTATGGGCCCACACCCTATAAAAGGAGGACTAGCCCAGGGGTGGATGGGATAACTTTCTGGCTCAGTCCAGAAACAATCAGCCAAGGACCCCTTTACCCTATGTTCATAGAAGACAAGCCCCAACGAAAAAGGAAAAAAGAAAGAAAGAAAGAAAAAAAGCAGATCCCCCAAAATCGGTTGAAATACGAGACCTGCCCTAAAGGTAACAGACTCAAACAAGTACAAACAGTTCCAAGCTTACCAGCAACTAAATCATTCACTCCTGCCCCTCCACAAACTTAGCAGCAACAGAAAGGTAAATCTACCTGAGCCAAACCAAGTCTGCTTCTGCACTACTGCTGTGTGAGAGAACCCACTGGTATTTAAACCACAATTAGCTGTAAATTGATCCTGGCTGAGGGGAGAGAAAAGAACCTTCCAGAAAGCTGCTATCAATGTCGGTTGAAAAAATAAATGAATCTCCAGCTCACACTATAAATCACACGCACAAAAAAATACACTGCATTAAACAAACTCAGCACTACTGCCCTAAAAGTAACAGACTCAAACAAGTACGGACAGTTCCAAGCTTACCAATGACTAAATCCTTCACTCTTGCCCCTCCACAAACTTAGCAGCAACAGAAAGGTAAATCTACCTGAGCCAAACTAAGCCTGCTTCTGCAATTATAGTTACATGTTTGTTGCATGCAACTACATTGCAGTTGCAATACAGTTACAGAGTAGTCATATATATTTTCATAATTAATGACTCAAGTCTTTAAAGATGGCCATCACCGTTTTTAAAAATTTCTTCTATTTAGGTTACTTGTTTAATGTACATAATATATTGATAGTGTGAATGTTTTAGGGTGGTGCTATCACGTGTTACTGATGGTAAATAGCATAGAACCACACAATAATATTACATTTTTATAATGGGTATGGCTAGGGAGAGGGGCCATTTAAAAAAATCCTTTCTCTCAGTTCAAGAATGAAAGAAAATAAAAAAATGGGTATACTGTATTTACGTTGTTGCCAGAAATGCATTATTGCTGAAATAAAACTATATGGTGACTAACAAATGCTGCTGATTTAAACAGATTTCGCACATGTCCAGATTTCCTGTCTTATTAAAAAAATGTAACATACAAGCTTTATGTTCTCTTTTTAATAATCAAGAAAATAATGGTTACAACTTCTAAAATATTGTGAATGTTTTATAAAATGGCTTGGATCAAACAAGCAATCTTATTTGTCAAAACTGATCATGTTACAGTGCAATATTATTATTACTGTTTAAACCATTTCATAAGCACAATAGCATACTCAAGGGTGTGTGGATGATGCAGTACATTATTGCACTTCCTGTGTAGTTCAAAGCACTCAGCTTTCCCTTGTGCCTTACAACCCACATGGGGCAGTAATTTAGCATTACCACACACCCTGTCATCTGTTATTTCTTACTTGGAGCTGTGTTCTGATATATATATATATATATATATATATATATATATATATTTATTTTTTGATGATGCGTTTTCTTTTTTTTTTTTTTTTTGCCATTTACCAGATCCCTCTTAAAACATGTGACGTAATTTTGGCAAACATATGCACACTTTTGAAACTCGAATATAAGAGTGAAAATATTGCGCACTGTGGCTTTTTTGTTGCATTTTTTGTACAATTGTACATTTTTAAAGAGACGCCACCAGAATGCAAAAAAAGGACATTGTCAGTCGATTACAGAAATGAGCCAAGATGAAACTTTGTGAAATTTTAGAACACGTTTTGCAAAACTGCACAAAAGTAAAAATACATTTTCATGCAATTTCTCTGCCATTGAACATTTCCCCATCTCTAATGAGGACTGTAGCCAAAGTTATGAAACACAGTGGACCTGATTGTCCAAAAGGTTCAATTCTGTATAAGGTGCAATGGCAGCATTGTATTTATGATTACCTGTGTGCCTCACATAGAAATTGGGACTTACAAAAAAGCTAGATAGGACCTGACTTTCTTGTTTTCCATTATTAACATAGTCCAGCATTCCAACTAATGCACTGTAGTAAATACAAGGAAAGAGGAAGGTAAAAGTGAAAGTATGGACTGGACCCCAGGAAGCAAGAGTGCCAGGGAGCAATAGCTAATGAGCTGAATGAAAAAATGCAGGGAAAAGGAGGTTGAGGAGAGACATGACACTAGCCTTCCACATGCTAAGTGATACTGACAAGGTTACAGAGACAGGGATGTTTCTTCTGGTATGCACCAGCAGGAGGCAAGGACATGCCTAAGGCTCAAAGGTGGTAAATTCTGGAATAAGGTTAGAAGGCCCTTCTTCTCCCAGATGGTGGTGAAGTTATGGAATAGCCTTCCAGTGGAGACAGATAATAAAGTATAGGTTTTCAAGGTAAGCACAGACAAATTTCTCCTTATTACTGGAATCATAGGATACCCTAGGGCGAGTGGAGAGCCCCTATAAGTTATCACATGTTTGGAAAGTGTACTTTTTGGTTCTTGCTTAGGAAGCAGGGAGGTGGACTTGATGGGCTTAGTGTTCTTTCTGACCTTTAATTATTATGTTGCTACGTATGTAACACCTGAAAAACTTTTATCATTTTGATTTAAGTGGTTTGATTTAAATCACAATTTGGGAAAATAACCGTGGTTGAAAACACCCACAGATTTATTTTTACCTCCACTATTTTAAGGGTTATTTATTCAGTAGATTTCTGTTAGAAGTCTAATTTATGCATTTATGGGTTGAGTGAGAGTCTCGTGTTGTTTTTGTTTATCAAAATGTTCCCTTCTAGCTGGATGTGGGACTTTGTAAACTGCATTTCGTTTTCTGCAGCTGGCTGTTCTCTGTAGTAGGATAACAAAGAAATAGGCTGTTCTGGAGTGCTGACAAACAACACTGATTTTATGCAGTTCTCTGCACAATAGTTACGTAAAGTTTCAGAAATAATAAAGTGATTGTGTGTGTGGGAACGGACTGATGTCCATTCTGTCATACACAACACAACAGGGCTTCTTTTATTTTTTTTGGGGGGGGGGGCTGATTAAAAAGTACGTGCAGTTCAGAGGAGACTAGACACAGTGCACCCAGTAAAAAGCCTATGAGGCGTACACATGATCCACCAGTAGGAAGGCACACTTGAAACATTGGTGCATAAACTGCTTATTAAATAAACATTAAAAAATCAAGAATTTTTACTATACATGCAGAGCTCAAGCAGCTCTGCCCGGATGGTTTTCGAAAAATGTTTTATTTTGCATATGTTTATTTAATAAACAGTTTATATGTACTGATATTTCAAATGTAGTCTCCTCCTGTGGGATAGTGAGTGAACCTCATTTGCTTTTCACTGTGCCTTGGTGTACTATATGCACGTGTGCTGGCAGCATCTTCTGAACCTGGAGCATGCCTTCTGTTTATTTCTTAGACATATTTTTTTACTTTTTTTTTATTTGAAATTCCTAGCACCAGGAAAACCTGATTTAGGTACATCACCCCTAGTTTGCAAAAGGGTCCCAGGGCAGCTTTTTAAACAGCAATAGCAAAAGCAAATTTATGTAAATTAATTAGGTCACGTATGTACAATAGGCTACACAGGTACAGTCATTTGGATTCCACTATTATGAAGGTATAATTTATACATTATTTATTACTAACATTCAATATGTAAAATAATTAAAAATTTCAGGATTAATTCTATGTGTTGAAAAAACTAACATCCCCTCTTTTTGCAGTTAAACATTTTTATTTATTCAATCAAATACATATGAAATATGAAAAACTGAAAGGTGATACAATTTCATTAACATACAACTCCCTGCTGTAATGTATTCAAGTAGCTGAATAATGCATAGGTTTATATTCAGAAATCCATCATGAAAAGGTAGTTGGATTATATAACATATAGCATATAGCAGAAACACTGTTCTGGCCCTGAAACAAATATTGAGGACTTCAAATAATAGAAAGACTATAATTCTATGCCCTTCAAGGATAGGGGATATGATGGAGGGTGGCAGGTCATATTCCATAAGTACCACTTGGGGGTCCTGACATATGTCCGTATCTGGGGTACTGCGATAAGTGGAAGCTGGTGGGGGGGAGGGGCAATAGTATGAGACAGTTCTGAATAATCACAGAAGAAAAACCTTCTTAGGGCACCAACCACACAGATCCAGCACAAGGGTGTGATGGTGTCACAGAGGGAGGTTATTTATTACTTTTGGTTTTTTGATCTACTGTTTTGTAAGGTGTCTCCAAGTAAGAGGAAGTGTTGGGGGGGGGGTGTCAAAGCAGTGGCAGTGTCAGTGGCTCAGTAGGTAGCACACTCGCCTCTGAGGCCGGGAGATCAGAGGGCTGTGGGTTCAGTTCCCACATCTGGCACTTGGGTTAATATCCCAATACTGACACTGTACTGCAGCATGAGAGGGGTGCTGCACTTCTGAGGTGCCGTCTTTCGGATGAGACTTTAAACCGAGGTCCCATCTGCCTGGATTGGTGGTAGTTCAGGTGGATGTTAAAGATCCCTTGGCACTTATTGAAAAGAGTAGGGGAATTTCCCCGGTGTCCTGGCCAAATTTCCCTCATTCACTCAAAATACCACCAACAGCTTAATCTGGTTCAAGGTCAGTTGGCATTCATCTGTATCCCCCTTCCCCCGGGTCGTGCCTGAAAATAGGCAGGATTTGTCTAATGCACTTACCCGGTTAACAAAAAAAAAAAATCAGAGCATAGGAAGGAGAATATGTGGCATCCCTATTGGGAAGAGAAGAGAGGACCTATTATGCCCTATACCAAGTTCAGGTGGGTGCAACATTTCTTTGTGTCCCTGGGATGGGCCCTTAGAGAGAGAAGGGTCCCCTGACTGCAAAAGCGTGTTCTAAATCTCTTTGTATGTAGATAGAATTCCATGCATGGTGAGACATCTTAACTATGGTAGAAACATAGAAACCTAGAATTTGATGGCAGATAAGGACTGACTGGCCTACCCACTCTGCCCATTTTGCCTACCTACAGTATCACTGCAGACCGTACTTGATCTCTGACAATGTCTCCTACTTTCCCTTCCTTTCTGCTAAGATTCTCTTATGCCTATCCCATGAATTCTTGAACCTCACCACTGTTTTTGCCCCCACCACCTCCAAGAAAGGCTGTTCCAGGAATCCACTACCCTCTCTGTGAAGTACTTCCTCACATCTCTTTTCAGTCTGCCCCCTCCAGCTTCATAACATGTCCCCTTGTCCTGGAACACCTTTTTTTCTTAAAACAAATACATTCCTCTTGTATCTTATTTACCTTGTGAGGTATTTAAAGGTTTCCATCATGTACCCCTCCTTTCTCTCTTCCTGGGTGTAAATATTGAGGTAGTTTAGTCTCTCCTTGAAGGGCTTTTGATGCAGACCCTGCACCATTTTAGTTGCCTCCTCTGGACTGCCTCCACTCTGTCTATGTCCTTCCGAATATGTGGTCTCCACAATGGGACACAGTACTCTATGTGGGGTCTCACCAGTGATCTATATTGGGGCAACACACTAGCTAGGGAGTGAACCTCTGCCAACCATTCAGAGAAGGATGGGATGTCTATGGTGTGCCAACAATGAAGAATGAGGTGCTTAGTCTCTAACCCTACTGCCATTAGCCACTTTAAGGGTTTCAGAAGAGCACTAAACTCCAGAATACATAGAACAAATATGAGAGGTGAGAATGGGAGAGAGGTGTTCGGAATGCAAGGGCATTCTTGATGAACAGCAGTCCAAAACTGATACAGTTTGATATTGTCACAGAAAATGATGAAGGTCTGCTTCTGGGGCTCCACATCTCCAGCATTATACAATGGCAAGAAAATATCCTGGACTCTGATTGGTCAGTCTTGGGCTGGACCCATGATGTTATCCCAGTACAACATCATGGGTCTAGTCTCAGCCTCACTGTGAACCTGCAGATGACCTAGAGCACCTTGAGCATTTGCTTGATTGTTTCATCTGCTCTTAAAAAACAATATTTTTCCACACAAAAACATCTTTAAAATGATTTTTTTTATTCTGTATAACAACGAGCCATTGTATAATAGCAATAATGCCCTCCAGGGTGTGTGTCATTTGGGATAACGTCATGCCTCAGTTGTTGGACACACTCGGCCTGCGGCCTCATGCCCAACCACCTGAGGCGTTACGTTATCCAAGCACGACACACACCTGTCAGGCATTATTGCTTAATTGATCCATGGGGATTATTCCAAGTGTTTTAAGCTGTGGCATATGATTTTCTTCTGCATCAAGAGATTGCAGCTATCTATACAACCTTGATGAGTCAGTCTCCAACAGCAGGCCCATTCCTCCTCAGAGATAATGGGTTGCAAGGATATCTGCCACTTCTGTCCGACTTTAAGGGTTATATCAGGGATAGCATCTCTTATTGGCTTGTAAATTTAACCTGCTCTCCCATAACCTAATCTTACACCAAATGGGTAATGGTCATCCACAAGGGAACCAACTGTTTGGAGTATTTGCAGTGTTACAAGAAGTCTCCCCTCAGAGTTTCATAGTAATCAAGCTATGGATCTGTGAGAAATGCCAAAAATCTATGTGAGGCACTGAGTAATTTTATTTCTGGCCCTCAAAGGAATTTAAATGATTTGTCCCTGGAGAGAAGAGGTCTCAAATGAAACATAGAAACATAGAATTCGATGGCAGATAAGAACTGCTTGGCCCACCTAGTCTGCCCATTTCCCTACCTAATGGATAAGCTGCAGATCTTAGTTAACCAACATCCTATGTCCTCCTACCCCCCACTAGAATTGCCTTATGTCTGTCCCATGCATTCTTGAATTCCCCCACTGTTTTGGACTCCACAACTGCCCCAGGAAGGCTGTTCCATGCAACCACAATCCTCTCCATGAAAAAATACTTCCTCACATTACCTCTAATCCATCCCTCCTCTATCTTCAAATTGTGCCCCCTTGTTCTTGCAAATCTCTTTTTCTGAAAGATGCTACCCTCTTAGACTTCGTTGATTCCCTTGAGGTACTTGAAAGTTTCTATCATGTCCACCCTCTTCCTCCTTTCCTCGAAAGTATACATATTAAGCTCCCTTAGTCTCTCTTTGTATGTCTTCTGGTGCAGGGTCTGCACCATTTTGGTTGCCCTCCTCTGGACAGCCTCTACTGTGTCTATGTCTTTTCGGAGATGTTGTCTTCAGAACTGCATGCAGTACTCCAGATGGGGTCTCACCAACTGTCTGTACAGAGGGATGACAACTTCCTGTTTTCTACTGGTGATGCCTCTCCCTTTGCATCCCAGTATACCCCCAGCCCTCCTTACTGCCATCTCACATTGCTTGCCCACCTTTAGGTCATCTGATATAATTATCCCCAGGTCTATTTCCATTTTTGTTGTTGTCAGTACCCATTGTGTACTCTTCCCCAGGGTTTTTGTTTCCCAGGTGCATTACTTTGCACTTCTTTGCATTGAATCTAAGCTGCCATACATTTGACCATTCCTCTAACCTTGTCAAGTCCCTTCTCATACTTTCCACTCCACCTTGTTTATCAACCCTATTGCAGATTGAGGCAGTATAGTGCAGTGGTTTAAGGCTCTGAGCTGTAAATCTTGTGACATCCAGCAGACCAGACCTGGGTTTGAATCCCACAGCTCCACTTGCATACTGTGTGACCCTGAGCAAGTCACTTAACTTTTCTGTGCTCCCAGGTTGCACCTGTAAAAAAGCTTTCAGCTTAGTGTGCTACTCCTGGTTAAACAACTAAAAAAAAAAGATCTTTGTGTCATCTGCAAAGAGACATACTTTTCCTTCTAGTCCCTCTGCAATGTCACTTATAAAGACATTAAAAAAGACCGTACCCAGTACTGAACCCTGCGGAACCCCACTAGTAATCCCCTTTCTTCACTGTGGGCTCCATTTACTATTGCCCTCTGCATCCTGTTGTCTAGCCAATGTTTTACCCAGGCTACCACCCTGGGACCCACTCCCAGGTTGGCTAATTTGTTTATTAATCTTTTGTGTGGGACTGTGTCAAATGCCTTGCTAAAGTCTAGGTAGGCCATGTCCACAGCCCCTCCCTAGTCTACTACTTTGGTCACCCAGTCAAAGAAATTGATTAGATTCATCTGACATGACCTTCCCGCTGTGAATCCATGCTGCCTTGTGTCTTGTGCCCCACTGGCCTCTAGGTACTCAACAATTCTTTCCTTCAGCATTGATTCCATCATTTTCCCTACCACTGAGGTCAAAATGGCAGGTCTGTAGTTTCCTGCATCTGTCTTGCTCCCACTTTTGTGAAGGGGAATCACATCTGCCCTTCTCCAGTCCTCAGGTACCACACCATCCTCCCATGATTTGTTAAAAAGGGGAGTCAATGGTTTTACTAGTTCTCCCCTTAGTTCTTTTAGAATTCTGGGGTGAATCCCATCAGGCCCCATTGCTTTCTCCACCTTCAGCTTTAAGAGTTCTTTCAGAACCCTTTCTTCTGTGAAAGGACTGATATCGACCCCCCTATCCAGAGTGCTTCTATTGACTGGATTAGGTACCGCCCCCTCCTTTTCCTTTGTGAATACTGAGCAGAAGTATTCATTCAGTATCCCTGCTTTTCCACTGTCCCTCTCTGCCCACCCACCCTCCTTTTTATTCAGCCTCAGTAGCCCTCCTTTGTCTTTCTTCACTCCCTAATGTACCTATAAAAGGTTTTATCCCCCTTTTTAACCGAACTGGCTATCTTTTCCTCGGTTTGGGCCTTTGTTATTCTGACTGCCTTCCCTACTTCCTTCTGCTTTAACTGGTACAGTTCTCTGTCCTGCTCCTTCTGTGTTTCCTTATACTTCCTGAATGCTATCTTTTTCTCCCTAACCTTCACCACCACCTCTTTTGAGAGCCATAGTGTTTTTTTCTTTTGTTTTGATTTATTTGCTTCACACAAAGGCTTGTTGCCTCTGTGATGGCAGTTGTGATGTTTCCCTATTGTTTCTCCACCCCTCCTTCTTGCCTGTTTGCTAGTGCTTTTCTGAGGCACGTTCCCATTTTGACAAAATCAGCCCTCCTAAAGTCCAGTACCTTCACTTTCGTATGGCTTGACTCTACAGCTGAGTTTATCGTGAACCACACTGTTTGGTGGACATTTGTTCCCAGATGGCTACCCGCTTCTAGATCTGAGATCCTCTCTCCATCACCATTTGAGAATACCAGGTCTAAGATTGCTCCCTCATGAGTGGGTTCCAACACTAGCTGTCTGAGGCATGCCCCCTGCAGGTCATCGAGAATGGTCCTGTTCTTGAATGTGGCTGCAGCAAAGGTGCTCCAGTTAACATCAGGCATATTCAGGTCTCCCATCAGCAATATCTTCCCTTTCTCTGTGATCCTAAGGATGCCTTCTATCATTTCTTTGTCCATTTCCTCCCCTTAAGACAGGGGTCTGTATACAACCCCTGTGCAGATTGTGGTGCCATTTCCAGTCTCCAGGGTGATCCACAGTGCCTCCTCTCCCCCGTTAACCCTTTAGATCCATTGCTTTGATCACTTCCCTTACATAGAGAGCTACTCCTCCTCCTCTTCTACTATACCGGTCCCACCTGTAGATTGTGTACCCTGGTATGTTGACATCCCAGTCATGGTTCTCTGTGTACCATGTTTCTGTGACTGCCATGATATCCAGGCATCCCTCTTCCATCAAGACCACTGGTTCAGGGAGCTTGTTACCTAGACTACAGGCATTGGTACTCATTACCCTCCATTTTTTGATGGCCTTACCCCTTTTGCCCCATCTCTGTCCTTCCTGCCTTTGTCTTTTCTCCATTTACCCTGCCCTTCTCTATCAAGCGTCTCTATCTTGATGTTTACCTCACTAACTACCCTGATTTTTTGGGGGCTAGTTTCCTTCTCTTTTCAGTGCCTCCCCCTTGGCTGGTTTAAATGCTTGCCAATGAGCATTTAAACCTATCACCTAGGATCCTGGTTCTCCTCCTGGACAGATGCAGACCATCATGCCAGTATAGGGCTGCATCCCTCCAGGTGGACCCCCAGTCCCCAAAGAGGCCAAAACCCTGAGCTCTGCACCAGTTTTTCAACCACTGATTGAATCCCATGGTGTGGAGCCCCCTAGCCTCTCCCATACCTTAGACAGACAGCACCTCCGAGAAGGTTACCGTGTGTGCTACTTGTCTAAGGCCCCTCCCCAACTCCACAAACTCCTCCTGCGCTACTCTGATCCCTTTCCTAGCCAGGCCATTTGTCCCTAGGTGGACAATAACATCCAGCTTTCTCCCCTGTGCAGATGCTTTTGTGATCCTGAGGATTCGCTCCCTGTCCCTCCAAGCCATGGTGCCAGGCAGGCACCTTACCTCCCTCTCCCCTCCTTCCCCCAGTTCTACTCTCCTAACTCTCTCAGAGAACAAGCAGAGCACCAGGAGGAAGGACCTGCTGGTATAACTAAACTTCTCTACTGGGACTAAGAACTAGAACTCTTGTACTGGAACCTTCAATTTAGGGTTAAAACAAAAAAGTTAGTGTGTTTGTCAGAGTTAGTTGAAGTGAATTGTTACCTGTTATCTGTGTTATCTGTGTAGTTATCTAGGTGATTGTCACAGGTGGCTGAAGGGAATTATCTGTGAAATTTACTAAGTGTAGAAAGATTTCCAAAGTAGGGGGGGAGTGGCTTAGCTAGAAGGAGCCAGGTTAAAACCAGATTTAAACACTGCCCTAGATAACTTCTGCCAGACAACAAGCAGAGCACCAGGAGGAAGGACCTGCTGATATAACTAAACTTCTCTACTGGGACTATATTGCCCTCCTTCCCTCCCCTCCACCCCCCCCACCCAAAGGCAGTTCTACTTTTATAAGCACAGGATTTAACTTACAGCAGGAAATTCCTGTTTGGGAGCAGGAAGTGAGTGATCACAGATTCACCAAAGACTCACCTTCTTAAAAGGGCAAGAGTAGCTCTCCGTCCCCTCCTAGCTGCTGGAGGTCCGACTCTGAGCAAGTAAGGAGACTACTGAGAAATATAGGAACTTCTTTGTCTCAGAACAGGAAGATCAGGAGCTAAAAGGGCACAGAGACATTACATAAGTAGAGACAGAGAAAAAAAGAAATAAACAAACAGAGGAAAGAGTAAATTATTTCAAACAACAATTAGGGGGCCAGAAATAAGACATGATGGGAGCGGTGCAGTGCAGTGGCTGTGGTGCAGCAGTCTTCCGGGGGACATTCTGGAGGATGCGGTGTTGTCCCATCTGCAGGCACCTCTCTGGGCTGAGGGAGGAGGTTGCTCATCTCCAGGCTGAGTTGGCCAGGATTTGTGGGACCTTCTCTCCCACCAGGAACCACCAGGGTCACTGCTGTTTCCTCAGAGGTTGCCAAGAAAGAGGAGTGGTTGGACCACAGTGGGCTCAGGGAGGGTGAGGGTGGTGGAACAGAGGCACATCCCTCCAGCTGCACCTTTCCACAATTTCTATGCTGTTCTGGAAAAGTGTGATTCCTCTATGGAGGCACCCACAGTGGAGACCATGGAGGATGCTAGGAACCTCCACAAAGGAGACCCACAGGAGTGTGGCATGGGACCCCACAGGGCAAGGAAACAACTCCTGGTGGGGGACTCCATTGTTAGGAAGGTACAACTGGGGGAGGAAGGGGAGAGGGAGGTAAGGTGCCTGCCTGGCACCATGACTTGGAGGGACAGGGAGCGAATCCTCAGGATCGCAGGAGCAGCTGCACAGGGGAGGGAGCTGGATGTCATTGTCCACCTAGGGACAAATGACCTGGCTAAGAAAGGGATCAGAGCAGTGCAAGAAGCATTTGTGGATATGGGGAGGGGCCTTAGACAAATAGCACGCATGGTAACCTTCTCAGAGGTGCTGCCTGTCTATGGCACGGGTGAGGCTAGGGTGCTCCACACCATGGGATTCAATCAGTGATTAAAAAAACTGGTGCAGAGCTCAGGGATTGGGCTTCATTGGGGACTGGGGATCCACCTGGAGGGATACAGGCCTATATTGGCATGATGGTCTACATCTGTCCAGGAAGGAAACCAGGATCATAGGTGATAGGTTTAAATGCTTCATTGGCAAGCATTTAAACTAGCCAAGGGGGGAGGCACTGGAAAGGAGCACGGAAATCCTAGCTCCCCCCAAACAATCAGGGTACTAAGTGAAGTAGACACCAACACAGAGATGTCGATAGGGAGAAGCGCAGGGGTAAATGGAGAAAGTGACAAATGCAATAAGGACAGGGATGGGGCAAAAAGGGGTAAGGCCATCAAGAAATGGAGGGTAATGAGTACCAACATCCACAGTCTGGGCAACAAGCTCCCTGAACTGGTGGCCTTGATGGAAGAGGGATGCCTGGATATCGTAGCAGTCACAGAAACATGGTACACAGAGAACCATGTCTGGGATGTTAACATATCAGAGTACACAAGCTGCAGGAGAGACAGGGATGGGAGAAGAGGGGGTGGAGTAGCTGTCTATGTAAGGGAAGGGATAAAAGCAACTGAACAAAAGAGTAAACAAGGAGGAGGAGAGGAGGCACTGTGGGTCACCTTAGAGACTGGAAATGGCACCACAATCCGCACAGGGGTTGTATACAGACCCCCATGTCAGGGGGAGGGAATGGACAAGGATATGATAGAAGGCATACTTAGAATGGCAGAGAAAGGGGAGATACTGTTGATGGGGACCTTAATATGCCGGATGTCAACTGGAGCAACTTTGCTGCAACCACATCCAAAAGCAGGGCCATTCTCGATGCCCTTCAGGTGGCATGCCTCAGACAGCTAGTTTTGGAACCTACTTGTGAGGGAGCAATCTTAGACCTCGTACTCTCAAATGGGAACAGTGAGAGGATTTCAGATCTAGAAGTGGGTAGCCATTTGGGAACAAGTGACCATCAAACAGTGTGGTTCATGAAAAACTCAGCTACAGAGTCATGCCATACAAAAGTGAGGGTTCTGGACTTCAGGAGGGCTGACCTTGGCAAGATGGGAGAGTGCCTTAGAAAAGCTCTAGCAAACAGGCTAGAAGGAGGGGTGGAGCAACAATGGGGAAATATCAAAACTGCCATCACAGAGGCCATAAGCCTTTGTGGGAAGCACATAAACAAATCAAAACAAAGGAAAAAGCCACTATGGTTTTCAAAAGAAGTGGCGGTGAAGGTTAGGAGAAAAAGATAGCATTTAGGAAGTATAAGGAAACACAGAAGGAGCAGGACAGAGAACTGTACCAGTTAAGGCAGAAGGAAGCAGGAAGGGTAGTCAGAATAGCAAAGGCCCAAACTGAGGAAAAGATAGCCAGCTCGGTTAAGAAGGGGGATAAAACCTTTTATAGGTATATCAGGGAGCGTAGAAAGACAAAGGGAGGGATAGTAAGGCTGAATAGAATGGACTGTGGGTGGGCAGAGAGGAACAGTGAAAAAGCAGGGATACTGAATGAATACTACTGTTCAGTATTCACAAAAGAGGAGGTGGGGGATGTGCCTAATCCAATTAACAGAAGCACTCTGGATAGGGGGGTCGATCCCAGTCCTTTCACAGAAGAAAGGGTTCTGAAATAACTCCTAAAACTGAAGGTGGACAAAGCAATGGGGCCAGATGGAATTCACCCCAGAATTCTAAAAGAATTAAGCAGAGAACTAGTGACACCACTGACTACCCTTTTTAAAAAATCATGGGAGGATGGTGCAGTACCTGAGGACTGAAGAAAGGCAGATGTGATTCCCCTTCACAAAAGTGGGACCAATATAGAGGCAGGAAACTACAGACCTGTCAGTTTGACCTCTGTGGTAGAGAAAGTGATGGAATCACTTCTGAAGGAAAGAATTGCTGAGTACCTAGAGGCCAGTGAGGCAGAGGACCCAAGGCAGCATGGGTTCACAGTGGGAAGGTCATGTCAGATGAATCTAATTGATTTATTTGACTGGGTGACCAAAGTAGTAGACCAGGAAGGGGCTGTGGACATGGTCTACCTAAACATTAGCAAGGCATTTGACACAGTCCCACACAAAAGATTAATAGTCAAATTAACCAGCCTGGGAGTGGGTCCCAGGGTGGTAGCCTGGGTAAAACATTGGCTGGACAACAGGACACAGAAAGTAATTGTAAATGGAGTCCACTGTGAAGAAAGAGGGGTTACTAGTGGGGTACCACAGGGTTCAGTACTGGGTCCAGTCCTTTTTAATGTCTTTATAAGTGGCATTGCAGAGGGACTGGAAGGAAAAGTATGCCTCTTTGCAGATGACACAAAGATCTGCAACAGGGTTGATACACAAGGAGGCGTGGAAAAGATGAGAAGGGACTTGGCAAGGTTGGAGGAATGGTCAGAAGTATGGCAGCTTGGATTCAATGCAAAGAAGTGCAAAATGATGCACCTGGGAAACAAAAATCCAGGGGAAGATTACACAGTGGGGGGGTAGGTAGTAACAACAACAAAAATGGAAAGGGACCTGAAGGTAATCATATCAGATGACCTTAATTTTGGCAAGCAATGTGAGAAGGTGGTAGGGAGGGCTGGGGGGATACTGGGATGTATAGGGAGAGGCATCACCAGCAGAAAACAGGAAGTTGTTATCCCCCTGTAGAGACAGTTGGTGAGACCCCATCTGGAGTACTGCGTCCAGTTCTGGAGACCTCATCTCCGCAAGGACATAGACAGGATGGAGGCAGTTCAGAGGAGGGCAACTAAAATGGTGCAGGGTCTCCCGAGAAGCCATACGAGCAGAGACTAAAGGAGCTTAATATGTATACCCTTGAGGAAAGGAGGGAGAGGGGGGACATGATAGAAATGTTTAAGTACCTCAGTGGAATCAACAAAGTCCAAGAGGGTAGCATCTTTCAGAAAAAGAGTTGTGCAAGAACAAGGGGACACAATTTGAAGATAGAAGGAGGATGGCTCAGGGGCAATGTGAGGAAGTATTTTTTCACAGAGAGGGTGGTGGACGCATGGAACAGCCTTCCTGAGGAGGTTGTGGGGTCTAAAACTGTGGGAGAATTCAAGAATGCATGGGACAGACATAAGGCAATTCTTGTGGAGGGTAGGAAGAAATAGGCTGTTGGTTAAATAGGATCTGCATCTTATCCTCTAGGTAGGGAAATGGGCAGACTAGGTGGGCCAAGTGGTCCTTATCTGCCCGTTAAAGTCTATGTTTCTATGTTTACCATCCATGATGTCTATGATCCTCTCCAGTCTGGATTTCAGAAGAGGCACAGTACGGAGACAGCCCTAGTTCAGGTACTCAGTGATCTTCTGATAGCGAGAGATTGGAAGAGCCATTCCATCTTGGTTCTCCTTGATCTCTCTGCAGCATTTGACATTGTGGACCATGGTGTGTTATTAGAGTGCCTGCAGCTGATCTGTGGACTGTCTGGTACAGTCCTCAGGTGGTTCCACTCTTTCCTCACTGGCAGGTTTCAGAGAGTGGTGTCAGGTATTTATTTCTCTGACCCAGTCTCCCTGTCCTGTGGGGTGCCACAGGGCTCTGTTTTATCACCCATGTTGTTCGCGGTGTATATGCTGCCATTGGGAGACATTGTAAGGTGGTATGGGCTAAGTTTTCACTGCTATGCAAATGATACTCAGCTATACATGTCCTTTGTGCTTGAACAGGATGGAGCTGTTTCATCATTTAACAATTGCCTTGCTGACATCCAAGACTGGATGAGTACCAAATGGCTGAGGTTGAACCCTGACAAGATCAAGGTGTTGGTTGTGGATCCGGGTCATCGAGCAGAGGGGGTCTCTGCTGGGTGGCCTTCGGGCCTTTGGCTTGGATGCAGCCATCTGATGACCTCTGATAGGGTGTGAAACCTGGGTGTTATTTTTTTTTGTAGTTAATCTTTTTATTGAGAATATATTATATTACAAAACATACAGTACAGAGATCACTGATGAACACGTAGAGCATTAATTGTGAACTACTATCAGTAGCAATAGAAAAGGATGAAAGAAAGGATGGAGATTAATTATGCATACAAAGTGCTGTAAATGATAAACAGTAGTTCATAGAATAAAGATTAACAAACCTCTGTACTATACAAAGAAATTAACTAATAAAGTAACAATATAAACAAACTACATACCGTTGAGAGATACTACAGTTACATCAAATAGCAATGCATTGTTAAAAGGGGTCAACATCCTTAAAGAGTCCACTAGACACCTCCTAATTAGGTAGATTGTAAGAAATTGAAGTAGTCCTGAAAGCATAATCTAAAATCATTCATTCAGTCTAAGGCCAAATAAGAAAGGTGCTCTAGGGATGCAATTTAGGTTAGATTGTTGAGAAGATCTACAAAAGTAGGTATTATGGAGGATTTCCAATGCATTAGAATTAAACGTTTTGCCTGCATAAAGAAAATATTTAACCATCTATGTTGGTATTTTGAGAGTTTAGTATCCTGGTCTATGATACCCAATAGAATGTATTTAGGATCAAAGGGGATGTTACAGCCAACGATGTTAGAGGCAAAATGGTGAATTGTCTGCCATAGGGCAAAAATTGATTTGCAAGACCATAGAATATGCAGTAGATCTCCACCAGGAGAATTACAATGCCAACAGTGATCATTGGGTACTATTCCAAAATGATAAAGCATTGCTGGTGTTCTGTACCAAAGGTGAAGAATTTTGTATTGAATACCGGGCAGTATTTTTGACGATGGACTGACACTTAAATCTTAGGTGTCGTCCACTGTTAAGACTTCATTTTACCATCTGAAGAATATCATCCTGATTAAGAACCTGGTCCCATCTGATGACCTTCCAACACTGGTCCATGCCTTTGTGACCTCCCTCCTGGACTATTGCAACTCCCTGTACCTAGAGCTACTGGGGGTTGACATCCGCTGCTTGCAGCTGGTGCAGAATGCAGCTACCAGGCTGTTGACTGACTTACCTGGATCATGCCATGTCACACCTGTGCTCTGCAGCCTGCACTGGCTGCCCACTCAGTGGCAGATTACCTTTAAAGTCAGTTTGCTGACCTATAAAGCCCTACACGGCTAGGGGCCACGTTACCTGCAAGATCTTCTTTGCCCCTACTGCCCCCTCTGCCCACTCTGCTCTGCCGATGAGTGATTGCTAGAGGTTCCCACGGTTCATTTGAAGACCTCGGGTGCCAGGGCACTTGCATTTGTGGCCCCTACCCTGTGGAACTCCCTACCTCATCGGATAAGGGAGTGCCTGACTTTGAAGAGTTTCAATCAGCTTTAAATACACGTCTTTAGAACCTTGCTTTCCCGGAATTTGGATGAATTGTTGACATAGATGTATATGTTTTATTATTTATTGATATTTTATTTGTTGAGTTTTAAATTATTGTACAAATGCTTTGCTACATTGCTGAATTGCGCTTTTTATAAAATAAAGAGAGCTGAGCTGAGCTGAGTTTTTTGAAACATGACTATGTATGCCTTACCATGGACAGAATACACCAGCTGTTCCCTATTGTGAAAGCTCTAACGGTAAGGGCATGAAGGCACACATCGATTACCCCACAGTTCTAAGTGTCACAATGGATGTAGGTACTGTACACACACTTTCCAAAATCTGCTGAAAGCCAAAAAGACCCTGTCTGAATGGAGGCTAGAAGCAGATGAATTAACTGATCCCCATAAACTAAAGGAATTGGAGAACAGAAGCTGGAGATTGCCCAGGAAAGTGGGAAGAAGTGGTACCTCAACACTGGGAACCTCAACTGGAAATTCATCCTGTGAGAAAATAGCAGCAAGAAAAATGAAAACTTTGGATGGCTGTTCTCTAACTTTAGCTGGTGCTGGTGCTGGTGCCTCAAGAGATGATGGCCCCAGAGTGGGTGAGACAGGGGAGGAACGACTTCACCCCAGAGCCATGAACAGTTTGTTCCTGAGACACAGGTGGTATTTGGCTTATGCTGTTGCATACTGCTCCTGTATTCATCCTGGTATTCAGATGGGACTTGACTGGAAGAACTGTTCATCTTCTGAGTTTAAACAAAGAGGATAATGGTTTTTATATTGATAGTTGGCATCAAATTGTTTGTGTTAACCCCAAATTCTCCTTTTTTCATAGCTTGGACTTCAATCTGGGGACAACTCTGAATATTTACTGTGGTTACAAAATGTGTTTCCTTCTTAATGTTCTGTGTACCAGTTATACAAGCTTTGGTGCATGGGGGGGTGCTGGGGCTCTGTCCTGAGTTCCTCTAATTCAGTGAGTTTATCTCAGCAGGGTTTCCTTTCTGATGTTTTCTCTGGGAGGAGCCTTGCACCCCTGCAGCCACTGTATGATGATGTTGCCACGTAGGGGATGACACCGATCAGTGTACAGCTCAGACTGGGGCAGACAATCTGGCTTAAATATCTGGTCATTCCCCTTCCCATTTCTTTTTCTCTGTGCCCAGACCCTTTGGAGAATGAGTGCAGAGGGCTGGTCAATGGAGTCCTGTCTGGCTCTTCTCCCCACTGCCCCACTGTGGTCAGGATTAATGAACATTGTAAGTAGTATATGGGGGGTATATTTGCTGGTTTATAACCTGAATTCCCAGCTACATTCTCTTTACTTCATTTGTGTAAGAGTGTGGATTGGGGGGCCTCCAGAGGAATGTCTCTCTGTGAAGAAACACTGTGTCAAAAGGTATGGGTTACAGTGTTTTGATCAAGGGATGTGTGCCAGGGACTTTCCTGCCCTGACTGTTTGGTATGCACACATAGATCCTGGCCCGAGGGGGGGGGTGTTGGTCCATGAAGGGGCCAACAGTACACCCATTGCCATTTGTTGTCATTTTTGTCGAGTTGGCTGGACACAGCAGTTCTGAGTTGTATCTCCTGCTCCCATGCAAGATACTGAGGGAGCAGAAGAGGCTGGCACTTTCGCAAACAGCCCAGTGGCTGGTAGTTACTGTTCATTATACAATGGCAAGGAAAAATGTAAGAAGCTGATTGGTTGCTGACCCATTGAGACAGTGATGTTATTACACAATAACATCACTGTGAACCTCCTGACTGATGCATTGGAGGATCTTCTCTTAAGAAACAAAAATATTTTCCCACACTAACAAAAACATCTTTAAAAATAATTTTTTGTATTCTGTATATAACAACAAGCCATTGTATAATTGCAATAAGGCACAATAAGGTGCGTGTTATCGTGTAATAACATCACTCCTGGGGTGGTGGAAGCACTCGGCTTTGCCTCGTGCTTCAACCCACCCCAGGAGTGACTTTATTACACGATAACATGCACCGTATCATTCCTTATTGCTTAAATAACTTCTAACAGTACTTTTTAGTGCCAAACTGTTATCAAGTTTATATTGTTAATGGTTTCTACATTTTAATGTTTGGGGCAAGTTTTCTAAGTGCACAAGAGTGGTTGATGAGTCTGTTTGAGGGAGAGGGTCCAGATGGAGGGATTGGGATTCAGTTATGGGGCACTACAAGAATTTTAAGGTTTGGAATCTGAGATCATTATGGCAGACCTTACAGTAGTTACATATAATGTCTTCTGGGGCAAAAAAGTTCTTGACGGAGACAGTGGTGGACACCTGTAATAGCCTGTCCTGGGGGGGGGCTAGCACAGTTGGAGGATTCAAAAATGCGTGGGATAGACACAAGGGTGCCCTCACACTAAAGGGCAGCTGGGAGGGGGTAGGAAAACACAAAAACACTGGGCAGACTAGATGGACCTAGCAGTCTCCTTTTGCCATCACTGTCTATGTTTCTATGTTAAGGGGGCTCAGTAGTCCGATTAAGAGGGCTCTGATCGTGAAAGAGTGTAATAAATATCTTGAAAGAATTTAATATAAAACTACAATAGCTTACTTGCAAGAGACCCACTTGATGGAAAATGAACATTTAAAATTTAAGAGACAGTGGATGGGGGAGGTGTATGCTGCCACATGGATTGAGCATCCACATCGGAGTGGTATGCCGGTTCTCCTTCACTGGGATTGTCCCTTTGAGGTTCAGTCATCATTGCTTGATCCAGAAGGCAGATTTGTCCATCTGGTGAAGATTTATAGGGATCAGCTATGTATTCCACTTAATCTATACACACTCAATGAATACAAAGATAACAAGACTTCCCTCAAAAAAGTTTTGTTGGAAACAGTTACTGATCCCACCTCATTTTATCTTATTAGGGGTGATTTTAATACTGTAATGTCTAACTCACTAGACAGGAGAGGTCCACAGTCCAGTTGCAGTAACCAGGCTGGGAAGTTGCTGTCATTCTTGCTGGCTGAATTAGGTCTAACAGAAGTTTGATGATATCTACGTCCACAGTCCCGGTCATCAAATTTTAAATAAATTAAAAATAAATAAATAAATAAATTTCAAATTTTTCTCCAGAAGGTGTTATAGTTACTCTCGTATTGATATGATTACCTTTGTGGTGCTCACGGCAGTGTTAGAATTATGGAGAGGCTTGTCAGGGCTCAGCCCCTCCAGCTCTAAAGACAGCCCCAGTAGCTCACAAATCAATGCCATTGACTTATAATGGGATGGGGGGAGGGCTCAATTTAAAAATATTACCTTTATGCCCCCCAGCTCCCAAATCTCATAAAGCTGAATTCCAACATTGCCCCACGATACACCTTCACCAGATGAGGAAATGTCAAATTCAGCCCATGGCAGCATCTGATCATGCTCCCGTACTGTTGGGGGTTTTCCTAACCCCACCCCCAAAATTCTAATTGTAGGCTGAGTGTGAGATATTGAAATTCACCTCATTTTAAACAGCTGGTGGATACAACTATTGCAGGGTTTCTACACCATAACCCGAGGGGGACTACATCTCATTGGGTCTGGTGGGATACACTGAAAACAGCCTTTAAAGAGCAATTATTAATTTTTTTTTCTGAGGCAAAGAAGCAGCTGCAGGCCCAGGTAATTACAGTTAGAACAAGACTAAGAGAGGCTAAATTCCAGCACTGGCTTATGTTAAACCCCAGACCAAAGTACATTTGCAAATGAAGAAAAGGGAACTAAACACACCCTTAGACACACAAGTAGAGGGAGCATTGCACAGGGTGAACTGCAAATACTATAAAGGGGGAAATAGGGCGGGTAGGTTGCTGGCACTTCCCTTACAGAAGCAACAAAGTAGTAGGGCAGAGTTACACATTAAGGATGGTGGGGGAAGCTGCCTACTTCTAAGCCCTTGGAGACAGCAGAACTGTATGCCAAATATTACTCCACACTGTACACACAGGTGAATACAACGGACATTCCGGGAAAATACTGTAGAATCTTTTTTGGCGGGGTCACCCTTCAAACTCTTACGGTTACTGAAAGTGGACAGTTGGAGACGCCCATAAGTGAAGAGAAACTATAAAATAAGGTTAAGCAGTTAAAGACGGGGAAATCTGCCCTCAGAATTTTACAGAACATTCAGGGGGCTGCTCCTCCCTTCCTTGTTGAAATGTAGAGATTTTTGAGGGGGGCGCAATCCCCAACTCATGGCAATTTGCCCTGCTTTCAATATTGCCCAAGGTAAGTAAGGACCCAGAGTGGTGTAGTTCTTACTGCCCAATATCTTTACTTACTGTAGAGTTACAAACTTGTACATGTATCCTGGCAGATAGGCTGCAGCAGATCATTTTCTCGGTTGTTCATTCAAATCAAACTGGGTTTATTTCCGGTCACCTCTTACAGAATAACATAAGATGGCTAATTATTATTATCTCCTTACAGAGAGGGCAGGGGACATTCCAACTGGCAATCTCCATGGATGCAGAAAAAACATTTGACAGGGTTAATTGGCAGTTTCTACTAAAAACCATGGATAATATGAAATTCGGCCCTCAAATTCAACAAATTTTATCTAACCTATATACACGATCCCAGGTGAGGTTGTGTGCTAATGGTATACACTCTGCCTATTTTCCCGTTTCTAGATGCACCAGACAGGGATGCCCTCTGTCCCCTCTGCTCTTCACCATATGTCTTGAGCCATTTGGAGCAGCAGTACAGCAGGACATTGCCATCAGGGGAATAACGGCAGGGGGTGTTGGAGCACAAACTCTCCCTTTATGCAAACAACAATATTTTCTTTTTGAGCTATCCACAGGATTCTGTTCCCCATTTGGTTCATTTGTTGGAGGCTTTCAGCCAAGTCTCGGTGGAGACTCACCTCATCAGTGGCTCCTGCTGAGGGAGATTCAGAGCACAGTTTCCATTTGCCTGGGCCAAAAACAACCAGATTCAATATTTGTGGATTAACTTCAACATTGATACCTCTAAACTGTTTGTAATAAACTACCAAAAGCTTTGGGGGGTGGGGGTCAACAGGATTTAACTAGGTGGTCATTATTGCCCCTTTCATTGGTGGGTAGAGTTGACTCCATCAAAATGAACATTTTAACAAGGTTTCTATTTTTGTTCAGAGCTCTACCCACACCCATACCTGTGCCTGTGCCTGTGCCTTATTGGACCCCCCCCCCACTTGGATACAAAAATTTATTTGGGGTGGACATAAGGCTCGCATTAGTCATAAAACATTGACACTGCCCAAAGAATAGGGAGGCTTAGCCTTAAAGGGACATTAAACATTGCAAGGATCACTCAAACTGTGAAAGCCCACGAAAAGATCTTTCAAATGAGGTATTGGGTTCACCTGTAAGGGACAGGAGTCTTGAGATATGAATATCTAAGTAATGTGTAAATCAACTCACAGCAACAGCCATTTCATGTAGTCTTAAAAACAGGAAATGATATCACTGAGGGGCTAGCTCTCTGTTGTTAACTACAGCTTGCCCCTCAGTGACATCACTATCTGTTGTAAGATTGCATGAAATGGGTGCTGCCTTGTTTTGGTTTTCAGATGATTTAAATATTCATATCTCAGGACATCTGACACCTACAATGAAGCCAAATACCTCATTCAGCATAACTTTTCATGCGCTTTCACAGTTTGAGCAATCCCTGCAATGTTTACTGTCCCTTTAACTGACTTGAAGGAATACCACCTTGCAGGGCAGATAATGGCAGCATGTTCCTGGGCCAAACAATGGACTGCTTCGGGATGGTATGAAATCAAAAATGTGGTGGCAGGGGGACAACCTCTCTTTACTCTGGCCCTTACATTAGTTTCTCAGAAACATGCCCGTTCTATCTCAGATAAGTGGGTCAGGCACATTCTTGCCATGGTGTGGAAGGTGAGGGAACTTTTAAAATCAGAGGACTCCCTGGGCCTTAATTCTCTGATCAAATACTACTCTGATTTTCTCCCACCGCAGCTGGACAAAAGCTATGCCAGCTGGGAATGGCGTGGTCTAATTCGCTTTTCCCATGTACTTGAAAATGGTAGTTGCATGACATTTCAGTCTCTGAAATAGAAATTCTACCTACAAAATACAGATTTTCATAGGTAGTTGCAAGTCAGACATTTCATAAATTCAAGGACAAATAAAATCTCTCTAACGAGGCCCATGTCAGACTGGGAAGATTTTCTTTTTGGGATGGTCACCATTACGGGCAAGCAACAATATACAGTATATTAGCCATTTATAAGATTCTTCAGTCAGTGCAGAGGAATCTGTAGCTAGGGTGAGGGAGGCCTTGACGAAAGAGTCTAACTGCACAATTTCAGAGGAAGATTGGGCTAGGACACTTGAGAGAGGGTGGAAGGTCATCTCTTCTCCTTCCTGGTGAGAGTTTATCTGAAATGTTTTCAGTTGTTATTTCAGAGCCCCCACACTAACCAAAATTTCAACACAACATACACTGCAGATTGCCAGAGGAAATGCAGAGGAGTAGGGTCACATTTGCACATCTCTTGGAGCTGCTCCAAGTTACAACCTTTTTGGAGAGAGGTCCAGATTATGGTAGCACTGATCTTAACCAAAACAATCCCTGATACCTTCACTGATTGGGTACTGGGTCTCTCAACAATGGCAAAACTTCCTCCAGATATTCATAAGTTGGCCCTTATGTTTAGAGCTGTGGCACTGCCTCCCACTGGGGTGGTATGGAAGACAAAGGTACGTTCCATTCATGACATGGAGTCTCTTACAGCCAAACTATCTTAAAGGGAAGAGAAACACCTTACCTGATGATAGGTGTGGGAGCAGTGGGATTCTGGCAGTTTAGGAACACTGGAGTCTGCTGGGGAAGAGGTCCAGGAAATCTCTTAACCTACTTAAGGTGTCAAGTATTGGCTTGTAAAGAGGTTTATTGCCTCCCTTGGTTCGGATATTTTGATAAGATTTTTACCTTGGGCTTCCATGTTTTGATTTGGTGGAAGGCTGGTTTAAGGAAGCCCTGTCTGGACCCTCCTGTTGGAATTTCCATATCCTGATCATAAAACTGTTTCACGTCAGTGTCAGTGGCTCAGTAGGTAGCACACTCGCCTGTGAGGCCGGGAGATCAGAGGGCTGTGGGTTCAGTTCCCACATCTGGCACTTGGGTTAATATCCCAGTACTGACACTGTAGTGCAGCATGAGAGGGGTGCTGCACTTCTGAGGTGTCGTCTTTCGGATGAGACGTTAAACCGAGGTCCCATCTGCCTGGATTGGTAGTAGTTCAGGTGGATGTTAAAGATCCCATGGCACTTATCGAAAAGAGTAGGGGAATTTCCTGGCCAAATTTCCCTCATTCACTAAAAATACCACCAACAGCTTAATCTGGTTCAAGGTCAGTTGGCATTCATCTGTATTCCCCTCCCCCGGGTCGTGCCTGAAAATAGGCAGGATTTGTCTAGTGCACTTACCCGGTCAACAAAAGCTAAATAAATAAAACTTAGTTTTTTTTTCTTCCAGTGCTTACAGCCTCCATAATATGGCTCATAGATATTATGTAGGATGAAGTACTAATTGTGACAGTGCACTATAGCGTTTATAGGTTTCATAGGTTTATTCAAGCCGAGGATAGATAAAAACACTACCCTATTAGGCTCGCCATCCATTTACTATTTGTTTAAAAAAGGAATTTACTATCTCCAAAATAGAAGTCTACCCCATTTTTGAAATCATTCATTGTAGGACTACTAACAATTTTAGTCGGTAAGTTGTTCCATGCTCCAACTACTCTTAGACTATACCAATTTTTCCTAAAGTTGTGTGCCCAAGTTTGTTGACATAGTTGTATCATGTGTTTTCTTGTGCTGGTTCTCCCATAATTATGTGTAAAGCCCAAATCTTTTAGCAACTCTTCATCCTTGATACAGTTTAGTTACATGTTTGCTGCCCTGTGTGATTTTGTGTTTGTATTAAACATGTGTTATATCTGATGCTTTATTACTACAAGTTAGTGGCATTCATAGCATAGTAATTCATATGTACTGTTATCACTGGTGAACTGATGTCTATGCAAGGTTTATCCCAACAATTCTCTTTTAAACTGTATTGAATGTCTACTTTTATCAGTTATTTTTTTTATCACAACATTATTTTACCACCTCTGTGGACCTGACAGGGGTTACGACACCCCTCCCTTGGAGGGGTACATCCTCCAGCCCATTGGGGCCATCATGGGTCCTGCCAGGTCCTGGTATTTTCGTCCATTTCTTTTCTCCCCCACGACCGTGCCCATGCAATGGGTGCAGCCGCTGTCCAAGCACTCTGGGCATGGACGAACCCCTTCTTGCTGTGCTGATGTATGCAGCACAACCCCCCCCCCCGAGGAAGGAGAGCAGTCCTCCAGACACTCAATCCTTACCTCCTTCGGCTGATCCCCAAATGACCTGAGTCCATTCCTGAACCTGGGTCACTGGTGTGGCGTGAGGTGTGACATCCAGTGCTTCAACCCTCAGCGCCACTGGGCCGGCAAGACTTTTATCAGTTCTTGAATGAAGCTGAGCAAAAAAAATGGTTGAAGTACTGCATGGATTGGGCCTCACCTGACTTCTATAAATTGAGGCCTCTGAGGAAGTGGGTCAATCAGGGAAAGTGAAGCATTTGATGGGGCTGTGATATCTCTTACTGAAGCTGCTAATACACTGGCTCATGAATTGGATCCAGTATCTGTTGTAGATGGAGTTGTTTTTGGAATCTTTCTGATGACAGCCCTTTGCAAGGGGGGTTGGAATTCGTGGTGGAGACAGCATCTGTTGGTGATGCTGCTCACAGGGTCACAAAACTGTTCTGAGTTTTTCGTGGTGGGCAAACAGGAGAATTGTTCATTGAGGTGGAGGAGGGAGGTCTCTGTTTTCTACTTTTAGAGCGGTACTGGTGCAGCTGGGAAATGTTAGGGTAAGTTTCGAACTTTTTCCTGCCATAGGTTTTAGAGACCTCTTACCACTGATCACCACCTGACTGACCAGTGATAAGGGCAGCAGTATATGGTCGTTCTAAACCCCAGCAGTATCCATTGGTTGGCCAGCTCTGTTCAGCAATGTGTCTGATGAAGGGTAAGAGTCTAAGAAAGAGCTGTCAGGCCAGCTATTAATGATGAACAGTTTTGTTTCAGCCGAGATCCAGACAGTACTGTATACTGCTTGCTGTTCACTTCTGCCCACAGGATTGTTGGATATCTGAGAGAGAACTGCACTCTTGGCAAATTTCCTTCAAGCCAATATGAAGGGCCTTCATTTTTGTGAGGGCTCATGGATAGGTCCTGAAAGATTTGGATGGTGTGACTTTCCCAGAGGAGTGGGACATTCTCTTTGGAGAGGCCTAGGACATTCTGTTTCACTGGGTATTGATGGAACCTGCAGAGTGTGGGCCATGGTCACTCAACTGGCTGAGACTTGGGTGCCAGGGAGCAGTATGCCTTTTCCAGTTCAAGTGACAGACAGTGCAGTGTTTTCAGCATGGCTGGGATGGAATGCTGGATGAAAGAGATCATACTGGGGACCTCAGTCCCTTCAGGGAATCCCACAAGCCTAACACTACTACACTGCAACCTATTCTCCATGTCATCAGTTTTAATCAGTAAGTATTGAATGTGCCATTTGTGTTCCCTAAGTTGATGATGTCTCTTTATGATGTTCCACTTGCTGATGTTGTTCTTTTGCTGCAGAAATTCAGCCTCCAGGGTAGCAAGGTCCCAATTCATCTATGCTGCAATTGTTATTAGCTCTGCCATGTCTCAGTATCTGTTAGAGCATGGCTGTAATTTGGACAGGTCGATTGGAGCCATTGCTAGACAAGGTGTGGATCCCACATCTGAGAAGGAGAAGGAGAGCTCACCAGTGCTGGTGTAAGCAGAGTGTTGCCTGGAGCTATTGGCCGAAGTTACGTTTCCCTGAAGCACTTTTTACTCGATGTACCACCAGATATGTAGAGCGATTTTTCCAGTGATTTTTATATATCCTTGTACAGTGTGACTTCACAATCACATTAGTTTCAATAAGAGGTCCCATTACCAGTTTTCAGCAGATGTTGAAGAATAGGTTTCTTGAGGGAGAGATTTCTTAGGTTTAGTGAGACTAGTGTTTATGCAGCCATCTTGGAGCTGCCCCAACATCCCCAAACTTAATAGTATACCATGTATAGATAAAATACAGAAAACACTTGAAAATTGGGAAAGATTAAATATTTCATTAAGGGGACACACTGAGCTTTTAAAAATGATGGTAATACCAAAGTCAATATTTTTGATACAGTCTATGATGAGCTCATGGAAAAAAAAGCAGTTGCAATAAAATCAAAACAAATTATGAAGAATCTTTTATGGAGGGATGGAAAACTCAGAATTGCATGGAATACTGTTTGTATATCAGGAAAATGTGGAGCATTAGTCTGCCCAGATCTTTGGATCTATAGTATATACAAGTGCACTTGGTTAAAACTGTATTGGGCTGGCCCTTTTCAGATAAGGAATAAACAGTGGAGAATTCTTTAATACAGCTTATACCGAACAAAGAACACAGTGGGATAAAATTAACAAATATTCTAGAACATCCAATAAGGACAAGACATACAGATATAGGTTATATAAACAAATAGGAGGAATAGCTGTTCAAAGATGGATTAATTATTATAGGAGTGATAATCTTCCAAAGTTTGAAACAGTGCTAGATCATAATGATATTATGATGATAAATACAATCTCATGATAAAATTAATTAAAAAGCTTAAAGGGGTTCAATCAGCCCTAACAAACCCACAGCCATGTGGGGCGGATGTAAATTTGCACTTTGTGTGCAAAAACATATTTTTTACTTACTGTTCTCTACAGTACAGTAGACTACATCAGATTAATTCTGCTGATGTGCAAGGTGACATTTTCTATGACTACAAATCCCAGAACCTCCTTCAGCTGACATCAGAGAAGGGTTTCAGCAGTGGGAGACTCAATAGCCTGCAGTGCATGTTTCAGCTTTTATAAGCTCCAGTTAGATGTTTATGAAGAAATCATAACAAATACAAATGGATTTGGACAAAATTGCAGAGTGGGCAGAAAAGTGGGGGATTTGTTTTAACTTGGGAAAGTATAAAAATCATGCACCTTGGTCCAAACAACAGCAAACACAGATATTATTTGGGTAACAGAAAATTGTCAGGAACAGTACTCGAAAAAGACCTTGGGCTATGCATTACAGACAAAAATAGACTTTTTTAAACAAACTAATGAGACTATAAGCAAGGCAAATAGGATTATTTGGACAATAAAAAATAATATAAGGTATAGAGATGAAAAAGTTTTCCTTCCACTATATAGATAATTCGTCAGGCCACACATTGACTACTGCTCACAGTTTTGGTCCCCACACAGAAAGGAGGACATTAGGCAGCTTGAGAGAAACCAGAGGAGATTCACAAAGAACATAAAGGGCTTAAGAGATCTGGACTACAAAGACAGGCTCTGTTACCTGAACCTAATGTCTCTCGAGACTAGGAGACACAGGGGCGACTTCCTCTTTGTTTGGGACATCATAAATGACCCTTACCTATTTTTACAAATGGGCTTAGATTTTAAGCAGGATGCTATGGGAAGCCAGAGAACACCCCTTCCAATTACTTTGCTTTGGATACAGAACAAGTACCAGGATTTGTTTTACACACAGAGAGTGGTAAATGAATGGAACAACCTGTCCCTAAATATTATTAGCAAAACTAAACACATTTGTAAACCCAGGTTGGATAACTGGCTTATGGCTAGGGAGGATTCTACCAGTTAAACGTCCTGGGATGGGAGCTATTCATGGGCATCTTGCTTTCAGTTCCCCGTCCAACCGCAGTACAAACCTTAGTTTTCCTGTACTGCTGTTCTCCTGGGCTGAAGTACAGCCCACTGTACCTGTGCTTAGCCCTGGAAGGTCAGCAGGACCGGCAAACAAAAGATCAGAACTTATGAAAACTCTAACATGCACTTCAGACTACTGAATAGGAAAAGAAAATATTTAAAAAGAACATGGAAACCACAAATAAAATGAAAAAGGAAAATATGGCAGGCTTTATGTGTATTTCTGTAAGAAGCACCATGAAATTAGGAAACCATACTGCAATAACTAGCAACAAGAATTGGGAATTAAAAATTCTGATTACCAACAGCCTGAATGTTGGAAGCATGCCACAAGAATGTTTACTTTTGCAAGGAATAAATCTATGCAAGTAAACATTTTAAGCTGTGCATTTTTTAACCTCTGTAAGTATGTTTGCAGTGAAATGAAAGGCAACCGATTTATACTGGCATAGCTGCAAAATAAAGGCAGATTTAGCTCACAGTATGTTGTGTTGCCCCAGAAAGATAAAACGGTGTGTGTCCACAGTAATACAAATAGGCAAACTCTTTCCAGAACATAATTGGTTTTCCCTCAACATCTTGCCTTTACTTTTTTTAATCATTGAAGAATTTTATTGATTTTATAATAGATCCATACAGATGTGACAACAACATCACAATTACGAATAATAGAGCCAGTACAACATAATATCCACAGTATGAGCAATAACCTGCACGATACATACTCGAAGGTGTAACATATCCACCAACTATACAGCATTATGGAAAAGAAACCAAGACACTAAGGTGAACTTAGCAATAGAAACACAGTGTTCCAATGGTTCAAATAGGAGGGTTACTGTAAGGGAGAGGAACTTTACACAGAGGGGACTGCAAGTAAGGTTCCCATTTGGCTAATTATCTGTGCAGGTGACCTTGATGGACATAGAAGAGGTGTTCCAACAATGCTAAGTGAGCAAGAGCTGCATGCCAGCTCTTCTGAGAGGGTAACAGTCCTTGGCGCCAGTGCATTAAAAGTAGATGCTTCGCTTCCATAAAGGCCAGCATTACCCATGCTTGTAGGGGGGTAGAGAAGGTGTTAAGCGGGGTCACATCCCAGAACAGGAGTCTTGCATCTGCGGTTGAAATCATAGAGCCCAGTACTTGAGAGCAATCAGAAGCGACTGCTGACAAAAAGGGCAGGACCAGTGGACAAGTCCACAGGATATGCAACAGGTTCACTTCAGGCTGACTGCATCTCCAGCAGTTCAAGTGAGTCAACATGTCACAATGGCACAAAGTCGCCAGGGTACGGTACCAATAGAGGAGGATCTTAAGTTGAATAAATTGACTTTTTGTGTCCCTATAGTGGGTGTGCATGGCCCGTAGACATTGGGACCAGATGGTACCAGGGATATCACACTGGAGGGCTGCCGCCCACTTAAGCTTACATTGGGTAGAGGGATCTGGCTGATCATCTCACAAAGCACAGTAAAATTTCCCTATCAGACCTTTCAAACTAGGAGATTTATGTACCCAGCCCACCCTCTCCCATTTGGTGTCTACACGGATCTGGGCTGAACAACTCTGCAGGGCACTGTGCAATTGGAGATACCTCCAAAAATCCGATGAGGGGAGGCAAAATTTAGTTTGCAGTTGATCATAGGAGAGCAAGACATTGGAGCCTGCAATACAAACAACTTGCACTGTGGAAATCCCTCTCAGTTTCCAGGAGGGCCAGTTGATAGGGGCACCCCCAACTGTTAGGGAAGGGTTGTGCCACAGAGGAGCATAACAAAATGGGTGGGCCCAGGCTGAATGGGGGGGGGTGTGGGATAGATACATGATGGTGCACCACACCTGACATGTGGCCAGCATAGGGGGAGAGAGGTTACATGAAACTTTAACCTGCAGTCTAAGTAATGCCATCAGTGGGCCATTTTGGTACAGACCGGACTCCACCTGGACCCACGGTATGTCCTGAGAGATCCCTGGTACAAACCAATGGATTGCGACAGCAGCAAGGTAAGCTAAGTGATAGCCCTTGAGCCAGGGGACCCCTAACCCTCTATGAGTCCAATGTGCATGGAGTTTCTGTTTACTCCAGCGTGGGGGTTTACCGTCCCAAAGAAACCAAAACATAAGGTGGTCCATAGACACAAATAGTTTCAGTGAAAGGGAGATTGGCAAGTTGTTCAGAAGATATAGAACCTTAGGTAGGAGGAACATGTGCACCGCTGCAGCTCTACCCGGTAGGGGCAGCTGCAGTTTGCGCCACCACTCGACCTCTGCAGAGTGTTGGACCAACATGGGCATACCTCTCAACTGTCACACATTACGAGGTACATCCCTCATTTTATCCCTCAGAAACCCTCTGTCCCACATTAAGAGGATGACATTCCACACTGACCACTGAGACTGTTAAGCAGAAATATATAATAATATAAGATGCTAGGTTATCAGCAAACATTAGAAACATCAGTGCGCTTATTTCACAGTATTCTGAGCTTGCAATGTCATGTTTGATGATGTGTCACACATTTTGTCCAGTTCTCACACATTTCGGTGATAAAAGGTTGAGAGGTATGAACATGGGTGAAAAATTTGAGGACTCCAGGTCGTACCATCGATTAGGAATAAAGATACCTAGGTAGGAAAAACCCTTATCTGCCCAGGCAAGTTCCGTTCCAGCAAGGCAATCTTTAGAACATTGTGGGTTCAGGGGAGTCAAGATAGTTTTTTTCTGGTTAGCATGCAGGCCTGAGAGGAGGGCAAATTCCTGTAAAATGGCCAAAACAGTTGGGCATGCCCAATGAGGTTGTGAGATGGCAAGTAAAAGATCATCGGCATATGCTGCTACTAAATGGAAAGTGCCACCTACCTCAATGCCAGAGATGGACTGTGAGGCTAGAAAAGCCCAGATAAGGGGGTCTAGAGCTATCAAAAAGGGGGGGGTGGTAGGGGGCAACCTTGCCGGGTCCCTCTTTGCAGTAGGAAGGGAGCAGAAATGGTAGTGTTAGTAAGAATACGGGCCACCGGTGAACTGTACAGAGTAAGCACCCATTGACAAAAACCCGGGCCAAAGCCATAATTTTGAAGTACTGCGAATAGATAATCTCATCTGACTAGAATCGAAGGCTTTGGTGAAATCAACAGCAAGGGCTGCCATAGGGACTGTGGACCGGGACACTGCCCATTTGAGGCTGAGCAACAACCTGGTGTTATCAAGGCCTGATTTCCCTTTCATGAAGCCCACCTGAGCCTTGTGAATGATGGAGGGCAGAACACCGAGCAAACGGGTGGCCAGGATTTTAGCAAGTATTTTTGTGTTGACCAGTAATAGGGAACTGGGAAGAAAATTTGCACAGTTCATGGGATCATTGGATTTTTTAGGGAGAAGGATGATAAGAGCCTCTATCACTGTGGGCAGAGCAATTGCACCAAGTGGGCCTCTTGAAGAGCCTCAAGTAGGGGCCCTATAATTTCGGGTCCTAGTGCCCAATAGAGTTCAACGGTCATACCGTCTGGGCCTGGAGCTTTCCCAGGTGCCATTCGAGAGAGAGCTTGTCTCACTCCCACTTCCTCCAGCAGGGCATCTAGCCGAGACACCTGTTCTTGAGAGAGGTCGGACCCTTAATGTTGTGGCTAAACTGGGCTAGTTTTTGCCATATCTGGGGCGGGGAGAGGGGAGAATGAGATTCATAAAGGGAGGCATTAAAGGATTGCATAGTAAGATTGATATCCTGCGGGGTATAAACCACTTTGCCCGAGGTGTCCCAAAGATCATGGATTCAGGACGAAGCTTGTTGCTCACATAATCTGAATGCTAATAGTCGGCCACTCTTCTCCCCCTCATCCTAGTAGGTGTGCTTTGTCCTAAGGAGTAACCACTCCACTTTTTGGTTTAGAATGGTATTGATTTGATATTTTAACCCCACTATTTGACGTATAAGGGAGAGATTCCTGCACGGGAAGCTGCTAGATTGGAACCTGCATTCCAGACCAGCAAGGTCAGTTTGAAGTGAGGTTAAGGTCACCCTAAGGGCCTTGTTCTTTGCCACAGTGAAGGCTATGATTTGCCCTCTAAGGACCACTTTAAAGGCCTCCCAGACCATACCTGGGGTTACTTCCCCGGTCGAGTTAATGGTAAAATAGTTGCGGGCTGCCTGAGATACCATTTTATGAAACTCTGGGTTCTTCAGGAGGAGAGGGTTAAACCTCCAGCAGGTGCCCTTTGGTTGCTAGCCGTCAGGGGAATATGTAGTTAGGACTGGGGCATGGTCAGATATTAGAATACTACCTATTTTATTGTTAGACAAGTGCTGAGCTGCAGCCACGTTAGCCAGCCAGAAGTCAATATGGCTATGCGTGGTATGGGCATGTGAATAAAAGGTGTAGTCCCGTCCTGTTGGATGATCTCTTCGCCAGATATCCGCCAGTCCCCATTCCTCTTGCAAACCCTGGAGGGTAGCACAAGCTTTGAGGTGAGACTGTGAGAGATGTTTGGGCTTATCTAGGAAGGAGTCTAGGACCATACTGAAGTCCCCACCCACCAGGATAGGAATGTTGGACCCGTTGTCGGCTAGTGATGCAATGGCCTGGCTAACTGCTAGGAAAAACTTGGCATGATCTTCGTTCGGGGTGTAGAGGTTAGTGATGATAAGTGGCCCTGCCGGGAATACAGTCTAACCACTAACCATCTGCCACAGGTGTCTTTACGGGTGCCCTCCGTCTTCCAGGGAGACAACCTGCATACCAGAATGGCTACCCCTTTAGTTTTGTGCGGGGCTGAACTAGCTTGTACCTCTCCCACCCAGGACTTTTTCAACCAAGGGGTCGCTCTGTTCAGAAGATGCATTTCTTGGAGGACAGTGATATCTGTATGGAGAGATCGGAGAAAGTGAAGCACCTTGGTGCATTTAATTGGGTGGTTAAGGCCCTTAACATTCTAAGAGACCAACGAAGTGCCTGGGGAGGACTGAGGTGCGGGGGGCATGGTTCCACACAAAGATAATTTAGGGAGAAAAGGTACTTACTCAGGTCACCAAGCTTAGGGCAATAGATCAACGATACCAGTGCAGGTAAGGAAAGGTTCCACCCACCAGGGATGCAGGAGACCTCTGATGAACCATAGGCACTAATCTTTATACTGAGGAAGGTGCAGGTAATACACTGATACTGGTTGGGAACTGGAGAAAGAACAGAACACAGTAATGAGTGTTAACTTTTTCAACAACAACCAAGCAACTAATATGCAAATCTGTTGTAACCACAACTGAGAAATTGTATTCAGAAAACAATATGAACAGGTGTAGATACGCTAATGGATTCTGGGCCAAGTGCAAAAGAAAATGTTGGACAGCCAACACTCTCAGCTATGCGAGCCAAGAAACCCACATAGGGGGAGGTGCAGGAAACCCAATGACAGGCATGCCCCCCATCAGAGCATCTATCAAATGGTCGGGCACGGGGACATCCTGGGTTGGGGTGGGGAGGGAGGTGGACAGGGGGAAGCAAAGGGGGTCTGGGAGTAAGGAAGGGAAGGGAAAGGGGGTAAGGAAAAGGAAACAGAGAGGTAGTCTCTCTAGCTGAAATATATCAGCGGTGCTAGGGGGCTGCACCGTAACCCTACCGAAGAGCCTATCAAGCTAGATAGACATAAAAAGGGGGGGGAGAAGTCCCAGATTGCAATGTTGCAAATAGTTGCAGGCTAAACTTTGTAAAACATCTGGTTGCTAGCCATAGGCACCAGTGGTTGCCCAGAAACATGCTCCAGAGGGGACATAGGGGAAGGAATAGGGGGGAAACCAACACCCCAGTCCGAGCTCCTCATGTGCACATGGAGATATCAGTCCCCGGACTTAGTGCTCTCGTGGAGACAGACTGCTAGAAGATCAGCTCCAGTGCAACATCGGGGGGGGGGGGACTGGTTAACACTATAAATTGCCACCGAAACCTGCTTATGATGTTAGAGGAAAAAGAAAGAGTCCAGACTTTAACCATGAGGGCCTTCGGCCTGCCCGGTGATGACTGGGGGCAATCAGCAGGTTCTGGAGATCCGGACGATACTGGAGCAGCATAGGATAATACTCCAGGTCTCACAGGGGCCAAGGTGTCTTCTGCTCCCACCAGCGAGGCTTCAGGATATTCTGTCCAGTCGAGAGACAACTCAGTGTCCATAGTCAAGAGGTCCTGACAGTCATGATAGGTGGGAGAAGCAGAAGAAGCAAGATCCTCCCAAGAGATTTTCAGTGGGGGTGTGCAGGAGGAATTCAGGAGGGACAGAGGTGCCGCTCCGGGACCGTTGTCTGTGCCTGGAAGTAAAGTTTGCCTCACAGGGTGGTAAAGAGGCGGTGGTATTAGCTTCAGGAAGGGCAACTGCTTGCTGTGGAGAAGGCGAGTGAGGCGAGGAAGCTGTTGGCACAGGGGGGCCAGAATTGGCAGCTGCATGTCCATCTGAATAAGAGTCCTCCAGCATCTGCTGCCATGACTTATGAGTCCCTCTGGTGGTAGGTAAAGGAGATGGCGCCCAGAGACATCTGGGAGTTGTACTTGGAGGTGGGAGCTCGGGCCAAAACCTGTGGAGCCATTTCTTGACCAAAGCAGGGTGGTAAACTAGCAGTTCTTGGCCAGCTTTGAAGACCAGCAAGTTGGTGAGTGATCTAAAATGGAAATGAAAGTTGTGTTGATACAGGAACTTTTTAATTGGCCCAAACACCCGTCATCTAGCTGCTGTCTCATGGGAGAAATCTCTGTAAAAAGACACCAAGGAGCCCTGCCAATGCATCTCTCCCAGATCTTTAACTGCCCTGAGAATTTGCTTCTTGGTAGTGTAGCAAAGAAAGTAAGCTACAGTACAATGGGCCTCGGGGTTTGATTGTTCTTATCCCTTTTGCTGGATACCCGATGGGCCCGCTCCACATCCATAGGGCAGCACCACCTATCCCCCAGCGATACCGGGAGGTATTCATTCAGGAAATGTTCTATAGATGGGCCTTCCACCCCTTCTGGAAGGCCTATAATTCACAGGTTATTGCACCAGGCCGTATTCTCTTGGTCTTCCACCTGGTCCCATAGGGTAGTGAGTCTCTCCTCCTACAACTGTACTCTTCACAGTAGTGTGGACTGATGGTGTTCACTGGTGTTCAGGCGCTGCTCCGCCACAATCATTTTGTCCTGCAATTGCCTGACATCAGCCACTGTATTGTTGAGTGAGGTGTTGATGTCTTCCACCCTCACCAGTAAAGTTTCAAGCATGCTAGTGATGTGTTGCAGGGAATCTGCAACTGAGGTGGACTGTGATGTTGGTTGGACGCTTCTGGGCTGTGTGACCAGTGACCTGTGCTGGACATGGTCTCAATGTGCACCAGAAAAGATGTGTCCAAGGAGGGAATTGTAGACTGACGGTCTAAGGCACCAAAGGCTGGTCATAAAGGCTATCGCCTATAGCGTCAGGTTGAATGCAGCAGCTGGGGCCTATGCGGCCTACGGCACCCACGCAGCTCGCAGATACCCAGAACTGCAGAGAAGGCAAATTGTGTCGGAGTCCACTGAAAACACTGCCAGTTGGTTTGAAACAGACTACCATAACATTAGAGAAGGCTAGTAGGCTCAGATGTCCATAGATGATGGTGCCAGAACCTGGATGTTGCCAGATGAGGAGAGCTATAGGAGTTATGCAGCCATTGCTCCAGTGGTCAAGCCACGCTCCCCAGCATCTTGGTTTTTAATGATTTTTGGGGATTAAACTTAAACCCGTCACAGAGTAAAGTTACATAACTATGTAGATTTATAGACACTGATGGCAGAAGAAGGCTCTTGGCCCATCCAGTCTGCACACCCTACCTAACTCTTCTGCTTTGCTCTAGTGGCAATCTACCTTTTTTCTACTGCCCCAGTTTTTCTAACAAAACCCACCAATCTGTCCCATCCCTGCTTGGAGCTGCTGATTGACTTGGCCTGTACCACTTCTTCTGGTAGCATATTCTGCTTATCCACCACCCTTTCCATGAAGAAGGGTTCCAGGTGTCCTTTTTGAATCCCCCCTGCCAGCTTTTGTGAATTCCCTCTCGTCACTGTGTTTGAAGTCAAGAAGAATAGTTCTTTGGTGTCTATCTTATTCCATGCAAGTACTTTTGTCTTATGCATGTCATGCCTTTCCTTCCCTTTTCCAGGTGTACACGTTTAAGTCTTGCAGCCTCTCCTCCTATGTCAAATGCCAAAGGCCATACACCATCTTAACTGCCCTGCGCTGTACAGCCTCCACCTTGTTACAGTTTTTCTTCAAGTGTGGGCTCTAGAACTTTGTGAAGTATTCCAGGTGCAGCCACATCAGTGATCTGTACAGATGGAGGATCACTTCCACTTTCTACTGCTTATCCCCCTCCCTGTGCATCCCAGCATTCTGTTTGCTTTGCTCACTGACCTTTTGCAGTGTGCAGACTTATTCAGGGTCTCCGATATCATTATCCCTAAATCCTTGTCTTCTGGACTGCTATCCAGTGCCACACTCCTGTTCTGTATTACATCCTTGCATTCCTTTTTCCAATGTGCATTACTTAAAATTGTCTGGTGTAAAAGTTCAACTACCAAATCTTGGATCTGCTCTCCAACCTACCCAGATCCTACCTTAGTACCCTTCTTCCTTCCTCTGTTTCTACCCCAGTGCAGATCTTTGTGTCAACTGCAAAGAGTTAGATCTTATCCCGGATAACTATACCTATGCCACAGATGAAAATACTGAAGTGGACCGGTCCTTGTACCAACACCTGAGGTATCTTTGGCAGTGTCAGTGGCTCAGTAGGTAGCACACTCGCCTCTGAGGCTGGGAGATCAGAGGGCTGTGGGTTCAGTTCCCACATCTGGCACTTGGGTTAATATCCCAGTACTGACACTGTAATGCAGCATGAGAGGGGTGCTGCATTTCTGAGGTGCCGTCTTTCGGATGAGACGTTAAACCGAGGTCCCATCTGCCTGGATTGGTGGTAGTTCAGGTGGATGTTAAAGATCCATGGCACTTATCGAAAGAGTAGAGAATTTCCCGGTGTCCTGGCCAAATTTCCCTCATTCACTAAAAAACCACCAACAGCTTAATCTGGTTCAAGGTCAGTTGGCATTCATCTGTATCCCCCCTCCCCTGGGTCGTGCCTGAAAATAGGCAGGATTTGTCTAGTGCACTTACCCGGTCAACAAAAGCTAAATAAATAAAATAAATAAATCCCACTGGTCACATCTCTCACCTCTGAAAACTCCCCGTTGACTACCACCTTCTGTGTTCTACCCCTCAGCTAGCTCTCTACCCAATTTGCCATCTTTTCCTCTATGCCAAGGTTCCTAATCTTTTTGATCAGCCTCCTGTGGGGGACTGAGTCAAAGGCCTTGCTGAAGTCAAGTGTAACCCCTATGTGGCACTATTCTTAGAGCTACTACCCCTGCCTATATGCCAATACACAGGTTGAAGGGCCCGAGATCTGTGAACGGGTGCCTCCACCAGGAGGAATGGTATTGGGGTAGATTAACTGCTTTGGTATAGCCCTCCGGGATGCTGTAACCACCCATCAACCCTTCTAGTGGCCTAAACAGTAACACAATGGTGCATTCACATTCAATATATAGCAGTAATAATATGCTCATGACCCTTTCACTTACCACCAGGACTGGATCTGCTGCAACTGCCCTGGAGAACCCCTGGAAAATAAGATCAGTAATGCAACAATGCAATATTATCACTGTAACCCAACTAATAATATGCATACTAGCCAGGTTAAAAGTGAAAAAAGATAATCAGGTTTATTTAGGGGAAATGAACTAGGGAGGGGCATGAATCTAGCAGAATGATTGGCACTCTGGTTAAATTCAGGTTGGTTAAACATGCACTGTAAATCCCTTTCACACAGTTCCACAACCCTGGGTACCCAGTATGTCATGCAGGCTAGCCTGAAGCGTTGCTCAGGGTGGCCGGCATTGCAGCTGTTGTTGGGGCCCTTAGAAAAGAAGACAGCTAACATACACACAACCCAAATATTTGTAATCCTGAGCCAGATGGCTCAGTCTTTTGCAATAACCAAAAACAATTAGATGGTACACAATGATTGTTGCTGTTGTTGCAGGAAGCTACCCTGAATTGTACTCACGCTACCAGAACCTGGATGCAGGACACGTGAGATGAATACCTCGTGATGTTGATCTGGAAGGCCAGGGGAAGCAGGGCCAACATGACTCACCTCCTGGTGATCACTACCTGTTCGATGGTGTTGAGCAAGGGGCCAAATCCCCAAGCGGGTCTTTCGCTGAGATGGTCTCTGGATCGGGAGTAGTAGCCTAAGCCGAGATGGCAGGGCCAGCAAGATGAACAGTTCTGCAACAGTTCATGATTCTCTGCTGGTGAAGCCTCCAGCTGGCGTACAAGATTTTGCCATGGGGAACCAAATTGCGACCCACGAAACACATTCAGCACATTTAAATCAATTACTTTTCTAAGCCACAGTTCAGATACAGTCCAATTGTAAATTACAGCTTCACTGCGCAAACCTTTCAATCCAAGGCTATTTCTGTCATCAGGCAGGCTGATCACTTCTGGAGCAAGTCTTCGGTCCAAATCCCAAGTCACAACAACAAACTTCTTCTTGCTTCTGCTGTAGATCTAAGCCAGCAATAGGAAAGGTCTGACTTCTGCAATGGGCAGTTCAAGGGCAGGAGAACATGGCAGGCAGGCCGGCAAGCCTCTTCCCAACAATTCCCCTACACTCCTTCTGAGAGCAGCTGCTCAAAAGCTCGAGCTGTTCACTCTTCAACCTACAACTCTAACTGATCCACTGCTTCAGGCAGTTCTGACTATTTCCTCTGTAATCCAAAAGGTTTGGTTGGCTTATGGAACTGTCAATCACAGTATGGGATCTCCATCCAGGCCAGTTTAGGCACCAACAGTTAAAACTACAAAAACTACAGAATTCCTTCCCATAAGACCCCTGGGGACAGTCTCCATTTTAGGTCCCCAGTGGTTCGATTGGTCCAAATGCTGGAAGTCCAGAACCTAACATGGTGACTCCCATCCAAATGTTCGAGCTGCAATAAAAGCAGGTTAGACAAACTTCTCTAGCTTTACTATAAAAGCAGTTTAGCAATAAACAATTGCAGTTTCTAAGAGAGCTCCCTCTGCGCAAATAGTGAGTGCAGAATGGAGCAAAATAACAGACTGGCTGGCTGGTCACAAGCCTTAATTACTCGGACCCAGCCCAGACTAATTCCTAAACACAGCTTAGTCATTTTCTTAAAGAGACAGGCACGGGGAGTCGCTAGGGCACTCTCACGCAGACAAATAGAACTACTGCAGACAGGGCACCAGCATGAGAGTGGGCATTAGGGAGCCCAGGAAGACATTATAGTAAACCCCAATTTGTAGGGGGGGGGTTACACAAGGAATACTATATCAATTGCATGCCCCTTGTCTACTGTTGTGGTAACCCATTTGAGAAACTTGATCAGATTTTTCTGGCAAGGCCGTCCTCTCATGAACTCATGTTGTCTGGGGTCCTGCAACCCATTTCTTTCTAGGAAGTTCACCAGGTCCTCTCTCAATAGAGACTCCATTATCTTCCCCACTATAGACATCAAGCTGACTGGGCTATGGTTCCCTGGCTCCTCTCTCTTCCCACTCCTATGTAGCAGAATGCATTTGCTGTTCTACAGTCCCTAGGAACCACCCCGTGGCTACTGAACTATTGAAATGTCTGCTGGTGGCCTTACTGTAACCCCTGCTACCTCCCTTAGCATCCTCTGGTGTAAGCCATCAGGTCCCATAGATTTATCTACTTCAACCTTGCTAGCTTTTCCAACACCCTTTTCTCTGTTATCTGGATTTTTTCCCAATAGTCTTTTCTCCCTCCCCTCCCCTCCTAACCACACAATCTGGCAGTGGCCTATCCTTCTTCTTAGTAAATATAGAACTTCAATGTTTGGTGACTAGAGTAGTGCTTGTGTATACTTGTTAGAGTTTGGCCTTTCTCTATTCCCCACCCTTGGTAAATAAGCCAGGTAGGGTATAGGGAGTAGAAGGCTCAGCACAGCAGAGTGCCGGAGGAGATGGAGGTTAGGGAGGTTAGTGGGTGCTTAGAAACACCCTAGGCATGGGCTGCTGGGAGAAGCTGGATTTTATTTGAGATGTGGGAGGAGCTATTCCCCCACATTGAGCCACAGGCTTTAGCCCTTTCCAAAAATAGATGTCCAGTATCACTGCTTTCAACTTATCCTCCTCCTCCACACCCTCATTGCTCTTACGTCTCACTATACCTGCTTTGACTTTGTGTTTCTCCTGAAGTACTAGAAGAACACCTTATCCTCTTTCTTTATCCCCATTACTAACCAGAGCTCCATCTGTACTTTGGCCTTCCTCGCTCTCATATTGTTTTCTCTTCTTATTTCTAGATACTTCACTGTGTCTTCCTCCTTTTTACTACCCTTATACTCGGAAAATGCCTTCCTTTTGGTTTTTACTGCCACTTGTAAATTGTCTGTGAAGCACATCAGCCCCTTAGCACTTTTAACCTTTGATGCAATGGGGATGGAACTACTATATCTTCTGTCATTGCCTTTTTAAATGCTGCCCACGTTTCTTCTGCACCCCTACTTTCACTGTGTTATTCATGCTATTTTTCAATTTTTCCATCATTTGGCCGAAGACCGCCTTTTTAACATCCAATACCCTTTTAATCCTTTTGCTTGTTTGCTTGTCTCCACCTAGACCTCCAATTCTACTGTCCTGTGGCTGCTGAAACTAAGTGGTTCCAGGACTGCTACATTTTGAATCCTTTTCACTGTTACTGGGACTTTAGCTACAATGGGAACAAAAGGCTTATATTAGCTGACTAGAATGCAAATAAATTATGTGACTTTAACAAAGGTAAATTGTTAAATATATTCCAAGACACCTTGCAAATAGAAATGCTGATTCATTACATAGAAACAGTACATGATGTCACAGATGTCTTACGGAGAGAACCGCTTTCCTTACTGTCATCATTACTTTGTTTAGAGTAATATAAGATCCCCCCTCCTTTCTTCTCCTCTACATCCCTCCCTGATTGTTGTCAATATTTAAGCAACACAATATCAAAGTTCAAAGTATTATATTTTGAGTCAAGGCAGTGATAAATGTGTTAGGTAAGATGAATTTGGAAATTTGTTTTGAAATTGCATGAATTGATGCTGTACATGTGATAAAATATAAAAAATGTACAATGAATGTATTACTCAAAAAATATATTTAGTCATTATTAACAGAGCTCTACCATTATATCTTACATGAACAATTACAATGCAGGGGATAGGCATAAGGGAATCTTAGTGGAAAGGAAGGGGGAGAGGAAGCACTGGAGATCAATTAGGGTCTGCGGTGACGCTGTAGGTAGATAAAAATGAGCAGACTGAGTGGGCCAAGTGGGCCTTATCTGTCATCTAATGCTATGATTCCATATGCGGAGAATCTAGAGAGTAAAATGGTCTTTCCTACAAAAAACATCAGGGTGTGGGCAAGGTAACATAGAAACATAGAACATGACAGCAGAACAATGCACATGGTCCATACAGTTTCTCCAAGTTCCCTATTTAGCCCTGGGATCTACTGTTCCTTCAGTGTCATAGCCCTCCACAACCTCTCCCTAGTCTTCTCCCAGTGTTTGCTGCCCCGAGTAAGCACCATATCCATCATTCTGCCCCAGCCATGCTTGAAACCACCAATGTTTTTTCCACTTCCCATTTTGTCTGGTAAATTGTTCCATGGCTCTGCCACCCTTACTTTAAAATAATACTTCCTCATGTCCCTCCTGAACCTCCCTCCTGTTAGTTTCCACTCATGTCTATGTGATCACAAGCTAGTTTTCAAACTAAATGAGGGTGGCTAACGAGGCACACACTTGATCTGATGAGGACCAGGAGGCATTTTGAGTACAAGAGAGAGGCCCAATCTGTCTATTATCCATATCTAGGGTTCCCATCAGACTGTGCAGACAGGTAGTCAATAAGCCAGCTGTCACCATTCATTCCCTGTGGGAGTGCTATGCAATGCCAGCTCAATGAATAACAAGACAGTCATTATGGCTGATGTAATGTCTGGTTCTTCAGTTGATCTGACTTATATTACAGAGACCTGGCTGGGAGATGATGCCAGCCCTGTTTTAGAGGTGGCTGTCCTCGTTGGGTTCTCTGTTGTGCACTGCCCATGGAGGGATCATGGTGGGGAGTGGCCATTTGTTTTATATCTGTGTTGAGTTTCACCATGCACCCAGTGAGAACAACTTCATCTTTTGAAAGTGTGGCTGTGCATGGAGGTCCAGGTGGAGAGTGCAGGATCCTTCTCATTTACTGGCCGTTGGGGGATGGGAGGGCTTTCCTGCAGGAAATCATGGACCTCATCACTAGGTTGGTGTTGGATTTGCCTCGATGGTTAATTCTGGGCAACTTCAATGTCTGGATCAACAATGCAGGGTCACAGTTCTGAAAAGATTTCCTCCAGTTAATGGATCCTCTGAGCCTTGCAAAGGCGGTCACCTCTGTGACTCATCAGCATGGCCATACCTTGGACTTAGTGTTCTCATTGGGGCTTGAGGTATGCAACCTCAAGATTGATCCAGTTAATGGGTTGATCATTGTATAGTGAGCTTCTCTTTGGGGGCCTCCCCCCCTCCTGTGTCCATCTCCTCTGGAGCTGGTTTATTATTGCCTTTTAAAGGGGGTGTCTCCAGAAGAACTTCAGGCAGTAGTGGATCTCTTGAGCATGTGAGCTATGTCTGCAATTAGATCCGAGGAGGCAGCGATGGTCTATAATCAGGCCATTGCCTTGGCCTTTGATACAGTCACACCACTCTATGTACTACCCTTGACTGGGTACTTGAGATCCCCATTGTTTGATGGGAAGCTCAGGGAGCTTAAGCTAAAGGGTCAGAGACTAAAGCATTGTGGCAGAAGATCCAGGTCTGATGAGGACATGCCAACTTTGAGGACTCACTATGGTGAATATCAAAGGGCAATTTCCCATAAGAAGGCAGTATTCCTGTCCAGGAACATCACTACAGAGAGGAACTGACCAGCACAGCTATTCCAGTTGGTGGACAAATATTTAAATCAGATCTGCAACTGGTAAGAGCGGATTTATTTGGTCACTGTGAACAGGTTGCTTGTTTTTTTTTTCTGACAGGATGTCCTTGATTCAGTCAGGGATCTATTCAGTTGCATTATCTTGACCCAGCAGTATCAGGTGGACAAGGGAAGGATGCCATCTGCTGTTTTGGAACATGTTTAGATCAATTTTGATGGAAGAGGTTTGTGGGGTAATTTTGGAGCTGCGACCCGCAGCCCACCTAATGTGAACTGGACCCATGCCTGACTCAACTAATAATTGTATGTATGGGGTTTCTGGGTCCTGTGTTCATCAAACTGATCTTGTGCTCTCCTTCAGAGAGGGTCTTTCCTGAACCTCTGGTGATACCTCTTCAGAAAAAAACATCTTTTGACTCAGACTGTTTGATGAATTATAGACCCGTCCCTAATATCCCCTTTTTGGGTAAAGTTACAGAGAGGGTGGTGGCTCTACAGCTTGAGAAGCACCTCATGACCTTTGACAAATATGAATCTCTCCAGTCTGGGTTTAGGTTTAGGCATAGTATAGCATTGGTCAGGGTGCAGAATGATTTACTCGGGGCTAGGGATCAAGGGCAATGGTCAGTTCTCATTCTCCCTGATCGCTCTTAAGCTTTTGAAACTGTTGACCATGGGCTGTTGTCGGATATGTTCAGAGAGTACTGTGGACTCACTGGCACTGTCATCCACTGGTTTGAGTCCTATCTTGGAGGCAAGATACAGAGGGTGGTGTTGGAGAGTTTAGCGCTCCCGATGCCCTGACTCTGTGGAGTGCCTCAGGGATTGATGCTATGTTGTTTTTGGTGTGTATGCTGCCCCTGGGTGTGATCATTTGATGATACAAGATGGATTGTCCCTGCTATGCAAATGATACTCAGCTATATCTGTCTTTTGCACCTGGGACATTAGGTGCTGGTGAGGTATTCATTCATGCCTGGCTGAGATCCAGGACTGGATGTCATCAAGCTGGTTATGACTCAGTCCAAACAAGATGAAGATACTGGTGATTAAGCCTAGTCAGTTAGGGGCTGCAGGAGCCACTGATAGGAAGACCAGTTTATGACTGGGTTCTTACGAGTTGGTGGCCTCTGCTAAGGATAAGAATCTGGGGATCATTTTGCATGAAAGTTTGACACCTGAGTCTCAGGTGATGGCTATGGTTTGGAATGACTTTTATCATCTGATGATCAATGCCAAGATTACAGCATTGACTCCTCATCAACTCCCGCCCTCACTAGTACATGCATTCATTACTTCTAGACTTGATTACTGCAATGGTCCATACCTTGTGGTGAGTGAACATGCCCTACAGCATCTGTAGCTAGTGTAGAACACACAGGCCAGGTTGTTGACAGGCCTTTTGAGGTCATGTCATATAACCCCAGTTCTGCGGGAACAGTACTGGCTGCTGGTGCAGTGACGTATTACCTTCAAGGTCAGTTTGCTGACCTACAAAGATGTGTGCGGTCTGGGTCCTAGCTACTTGTGTGACCTACTGGTTCCTTACTAGACCTTCCCCCCTCCTCTCCCCTGAGGTGGGCCTCCAGTCCTGGCCATTCCAAGGGTAAGGCTGAAATCTCTAGTGGTAGAGCCTTTTCATCTGCCAGTCCTGCCATTTGGAACAGGCTCACCAGGGCCTTGAGAGAGGCCCCCTTATTGGATGTCTTTAAGGGAGACTTGAAAACCATCCTCTTTCAGGAGGATTATGGCACTTTGTAACATTTTACTTGAAATTCATAAATCCCACTGGAAATTCACCTACTGACTAGCTTTGCACTAGTATGTAAATATTTGACTATTTGTAATTATTTATTTATCTGAATTGTGACTGTTTTATAATGAATGCTTTAAGGGATTGGTTGCTGTATAAATTTTACTACTAGTACTACTACTAAATAGTTGCCCACAGATCATTTTATTACAGTGGAGCCCACTTGAGTGTACATCAGATAAGTGCACATCCTGGTTAAATGCACAGTTTTGCAATATCCCATTTTTTTCCCTATGTTTGCAATGTTACATTAACCTCTTAAGTGCACACCGTGTAAGTGCACATTTCGGTTAAGTGCACTTTTTTTTCAAATTTCCCATTGCTTTTACGTCCTTCACATTCCTAAATGCACAGTTTCTCCAAAACATAATACATTTTTTCCATTGATAAACTACCTTAATTAGTCCACTTTAAACTCTAGTTAGCATGTAACACCAATCATCCAATAGTCCATACTGTGAGATATATTTAAATGGACCCTAGAGTATTGCAGCCAATCCAAACCCAATCAATGCGATGGAGTAGGTAAAGAAGGTTACATCCACTCTGAAGCAGAAGATTTCTAGCTCCACAGACTGTCACAGCTAGATGCCAAGCACTCTGAACTTGCCAAACAATACGCGATATACGTGTCCACTGTATCCTGTATTTATGCTTCACTGGAGTGCTTGCTTGCTGAGTGGAAAGGAGGCGAGAATACAGGTAGAAACTGGAAGCGTGCTGGCAAAAACAAATCTGGAGAGACTGCCTTACTGCGCTAGTTTACTGCTGGCCAAGCAGTCAATGCCACTGTCAGTGGGCCCATTCTCCTGCAAAAGGCACAACAACTTGCAGACTTGCTTGAAATCCCATTTACCCCCACCAATGGGTGGCTGTGCCGATGGAAGGAAAGCATGGCACTGTGTCTAAATGATGCCACAGAGAAAAAAGGGAAGTGGATGTAGAGTCTGCTGAGCACTGGATAAGTGAAACTGTGCCAGCAATTTTAACAGAGTACACTCCAGTGGATATTTTTAATGGAGATGAAATGGGGTTTTACATTAGGGCTGCACTAGAGGGCACACTGACATTTAGATCAGAGGCTACCAGTGGTGGGAAAAAAAGCCAGAAAAATAATTTTTGTGCTACTGTGCACAAGCATGTTAAGGACTGAAAAATTAAAACCAGTTGTCATTGACAAGTCTTGTAAGCCGAGATGTTGCAAAGAAATTGAAGTAAGTGCTCTCCCTGTCACCTATGAGGCAAATGGTAATGCTAGGATGACAGTGGAGATTTTCACATGATGGCTGCAGCTAGTCAATGGACAAGTGCAGAGACATCTATGGAAGATAGCTTTATTGTTGGACAGCTGTAGTGCACACTGTAACATCAAACTGTCACACATTAAACTTGTGTTCTTGCCACCTTACACCACATCTTTCATCCATCCCATGGAAATGGGCATAATCAAAAAGGTTAAGCACTTTTACCATCGAGTGGTGTGTTACCTCCCATCCCCCCACATCTCAATCATTAAATTCATTGTACCCACGATTCATAGCCAGACTGCTAACCTTTGTTTTATTTCTTTCTCCATACTGTAGATCATTGAGAGGATTCTAATCCATATAGATTCTGAGGCTTCCCTGTGATTTGATGATCTGGCAAAAAAGTTAATGATATTAGATACCATTGAAATGCTTGACTGGGCATGGTCTGCTGTCAGCCAAGAAACAATAGCTAGTTGCTATTGCAAGATGGGGCTGATGTTACCAAGTCTGTTGGAGGGGACCATGAACCCAGAAGCGGACACCAAAGACATGCCGCCAATTCCCGTTTTGCTGACCGGTATGACTGCTACCAATTCCATTGAATACACAGCTATAGATGATGCTGTTCCAACAGTCTGCCCTGTAAGTGAGGAGGAGATATGCCAGGACGTCTCTGGGGACTCCCATTCCACAGACATGAACCAGGAAGACGATGATGAGAGTAGCCAAGAAGAGGAGCCAGTGACTTCATTTGAAGCACTACAATGCATGGATTCCATAAGAAAATATGTGCTCCCAAAAAAAAACAAGCATTTGTCAATGCTGAACGTTCGCTTACAGGTATTTACAGTGGTGTTTAGCATGCATGGTGCTTTACCCTAATGCCCTGTGCGATTGCTGGTATTTGCACAATAAATTGTCAGCATGACCTTTTTGTTACCCCCATTGTGCGCTACATAGGCGGAAACACGTTTTGGGCAGGATGTGAAAAATGACAGCTGTACTGCTCATAAGGAAGTGTGGAAAAATGGCAATGCTGAAAATCTGGAGTGGAAATATTGAAAATTTGCAAAGCTAGGAGCATGCGTGGGAACTGTACAATGCATGCTCGTAAAACAGTCATTGTTAGGAATTTTTTCACCAAATTGTCAACATTGGCATTTTAAAACCTCTGCTAATGAGCAGTGTCACTGTGATTGTCTTACTGTGTGCCATACATTGATTTTGCACACCGACTGCGCCATTGTGCACTACATGGGCGGAAACACATTTTGGGCAGGATGTGAAAAATGACAGCTGTACTGCTCATAAGGAGGTGTGGTAAAATGGCAATGTTGAAAATCTGGAGTGAAAATATTGAAAATTCGAAACTTCGGCGTGCGTAGGAACTGCTGCATGCTTCGTATAAACAGTTATCTTTAGGAATTTGTTCACCAAATTTCCAACATAGCCATTTTAAGATCTCTGCTCATGAACAGTGACACTGTGATTTTCTTAATGTGTCCCATACACTGAGTTCACATAGCAACTGTGCCATTGTGCGCAACATGGGCGGAAACACGTTTTGGGCAAGACGTGAAAAATGACAGCTGCAGTGCTCATAAGGAGGTGTGGTAAAATGGCAATGTTGAAAATGTGGAGTGAAAATATTGAAAATTTGCAAACTTACGAGCATGCATAGGAACTGCGCAATGAACACTCATAAAACAATCATTTCTAGGAATTTTGTCACCAAATTTTCAACACAGCCATTTTAAGACCTCTGCTCATGAACAGTGCCACTGTGATTTTCTTAATGTGTCCCATACATTGATTTCGCACACTGACTGCGCCATTGTGCGCTACATGGGCGGAAAGACATTTTGGGCAGGATGTGAAAAATGACAGCTGTACTGCTTATGAGGAGGTGTGGTAAAATGCCAATGTTGAAAATCTGGAGTGGAAATATTTAAAATTCGCAAACCTACGAGCGTGTGTGGGAACTGTGCAACGCACGCTCGTAAAACAGTCATTTTTAGGAATTTTTTCACCAAATTTTCAACATTGCCATTTTAACACCTCTGCTAATGAACAGTGTCACTGTGATTTTCTTACTGTGTCCCATACATTGATTTCACACACCGACTGCGCCATTGTGCACTACATGGGCGGAAACACATTTTGGGCAGGATGTGAAAAATGACAGCTGTACTGCTCATAAGGAGGTGTGGTAAAATGGCAATGTTGAAAATCTGGAGTGAAAATATTGAAAATTCACAAACTTACGAGCATGCGTAGGAACTGCTCAACGCACGCTCGTAAAACAGTTATTTGTAGGAATTTTTTCACCAAATTTTCAACATAGCCATTTTAAGATCTCTGCTCATGAACAGTGACACTGTGATTTTCTTAATGTGTCCCATACACTGAGTTTGCACACCGACTGTGCCATTGTGCGCTACATGGGTGGAAACACATTTTGGGCAAGATGTGAAAAATGACAGCTGCAGTGCTCATAAGGAGGTGTGGTAAAATGGCAATGTTGAAAATCTGGAGTGAAAATATTGAAAATTCGCAAACTTACGAGCGTGCGTAGGAACTGCGCAACGCAGACTTGTAAAACAGTCATTTTTAGGAATTTTTTCACCAAATTTTCAGCACAGCCATTTTAAGACCTCTGCTCATGATCAGTGTCACTGTGATTTTCTTAATGTGTCCCATACATTGAGTTCGCACACCGACTGCACCATTGTGCGCTACATGGGCAGAAACACATTTTGGGCAGGATGTGAAAAATGACAGCTATACTGCTCATGAGGAGGTGTGGTAAAATGGCAATGTTGAAAATCTGGAATGCAAATATTGAAAATTCGCAAACGTACGAGCGTGCGTAAGAACTGCGCAACACACGCTCGTAAAACAGTCATTTTTAGGAATTTTTTCACCAAATTTTCAACATAGCCATTTTAAGACCTCTGCTCATGAACAATATCACTGTGATTTTCTTAATGTGTCCCATACATTGATTTGCTTGCATCGACTGCGCCATTATGCTACATGGGTGGAAACATGTTTTGGGTGAGATGTGAAAAATGACAGCTGTACTACTCATAAGAAGGTGTGATAAAATGGCAATGTTGAAAATCTGGAGTAGAAATATTGAAAATTCGCAAACCTACAGTGTGCGTAGGAACTGCGCAACGCACGCTCATAAAACAGTCATTTTTTGGAATTTTTGCACCAAATTTTCAACATGGGGTTTTTGGGACCCCTTCTCATGAATGATGTCACTGTCATGGTGCTATTCAGGCCCAAAGGGTGATTTCACACAGTGACTGCACAGTGACTGCAAAATCACCCTTTGGGCCTGAATAACGCCATGACAGTGAGATCATTCATGAGAAGGGGTCCCAAAAACACCATGTTGAAAATTTGGTGCAAAAATTCCAAAAAATGCCTGAGATATGCAATAGAGTTGAAACCCCCCTATCTAGCCCATTATACAGCTTACCGGCATTTCCTCAGTTCGCGGTTGCCTTTAAAGAGTGCAGACGTGTTCCCGGTCCACCGAAGATCGTCGCGCCGGAGTCCGGAGGTAAGTATGGGGTGAGGGGGGTGTGGGGAGGCTGGGTGTGCGGTGGGTGGTTGCGGGTTGTGGGAGGGGGGGCTGGGAGACGCGCCGTGGGTCCGTTTTTATTTTACAGGTTTAAAAAAAAAAAAGATGATGTGGGACGTTTGCCACACTGGGATGGGCTCCCAGCATGGCAGAAGATGGCTGGGAGGGCCAAGGAGCCGACGGGGGATTGGGCACCCCCGTCAGCAAACTACGTTTGCCACGCAGGGTGGGCTCCCAGCATGGCACCAAAGCTTTGGGGGGTGGCATGATGCACGCGGGGCAGAGCACGTGACGCAAGAGGGGGACAGTGTGATGTGGTGCTCAGTATGGCAGCGGTGCTTTGCTTTGAAGCAGAGGAACACCGCTGTCATACAGAGCTCCTGCACCCATTGGTGCAGGACCGCCATGCCTGCTCAAGGGAGCAGTGCATTGGATGGGAGAGGCACACCTCCAAAGTGTGCTACTCTCCCAAAATGTTCCTTGCGCATGCGCGCAAGCGAACGTAAAAATGACTCTAGCACATTGTTTAACTTTCACTCGTATGTGCAGCAACTAGTCCTTAAAAACAGAAAGCAAAAGAAAATCAATGATTTTTTTAAATAGCTTCTCGTGTTTGGATACTAAGCCACACTATTAGTTTACATTTTTATGTTTGCTTGCACGCATGTGCAAGAAACATAGTGCCATCATCTGAGTTTTTCAGAGGTGTGTCATCATCTTCCAATTCAGTCAGTGTGTTTGCAGGCGTGGTCACAGTTCTCCAATCACTGCTGAAGCTGTCTATGACAGCAGTTGAAAATGCAGTGGCATACAGTTGAAAGAGGGAGCTATGCTTCAGTGAGCAGCCCCCCCACACACACACACAGATCAACTGTGTCGGTTGCCTGATAGGATGGTGTAGTCTTGTCTAGCTTAGAGAGACAAGCCACACATCATTACTTTAATAAACTGTTCCATGCCAAAGCAGGACCACCAAAATGTGTGGGTGCCTAACAGTCCTTACACACGTCAGCTCTCCAAAGCACACCTTCATGGACTCCATGGGTTCTAATCCTCCAGAAAAAAAATACCTCAGCATTTGATGTGAAAACTCAGACTTCATTGTATGTGTAATTCCAAGCATTTTCTCTTACTAGACTCTGTCAATGTGAACTCCCCGCTGCTAAAACCTATGCAAACAAACTTGAGCATACTGTACTACCTGCAGCTGAAGCAAAGAACAGCCAGAATGCACAAAGGAGAACATACTGCTATGCATTTCAGCAGCAGCCAGTGGGGAGGTTTTCATGACTGAAGCACTTTATGTCGCCTTTAGTGCTGTCATATACACACCCTGTGTTAATTCACTAAACTGCACACTTAGTCTGGTAATGCAGCTTCAAAATATTTTTTCTCTGAATTGCCGTGAGCTGGCATTTAGATAGAATCACACAGCTCTTTCTCAAATCAGATGCTCAATGAAGTCACATCACCTTGTGACCCTAAACATCTTAGGGTTGGACATGTGCCCTAACAAAATAGCGAAAACTAGGTATAGAAAAAGAAAACACAAATTCAACCGTAGCTCACAATCGAATCCACCCTTTTCTCCAGTGAAACTGAAGCCGCCTAACAGCCCACCCCTGGGTGCTCATGCACTCCCTCCACCCACACAACATATGGCCGCCGGGGGTGGTGTTGCATTTTATTTCATAATTTCCTGATCCTGTTGCTGCCACCATGCTGATACAGTAATACTTTTTATGGCTTGAAAACTGCTTGACATTAGCTGAATTATAAATGGCATCCCTGTTTGACGCTGTGGTGCGGAATATGGTGGTGCTCAAATTTTAAGCCAAGTATTACATGCAGATATGTTGTTATTGACTCATGTCACTTACAATTTTCTACATCTATTGATTTTTTTCAATTCACTTTTGCTGACAAATGTTGATCGCAGGGATTCTGGTGTCACAATTCAGTTCAGCGACGTGTAATATCTTAATGCAGATGCTAAGTAACTGTTTTAAAATGCTGAAAAAGTTAACAGTCATGAAAATGCATGAACTTCTTTCTTCAGTGTCTGGAGCTGTAGTGGTGTTATTGGCAAGTGCATGTCTCTTTGCTCCAGATCTATCAGTGAGATGTCTATTCTGTGCAATGGACAGTGGCTGAATGTTATCAGCTGACAGTTTTCATTTCATTATCAACAAATAAATATTCAGGGCTTTGCAAATGCAACTTTGCTGGTAGAACAGTTTCATGCCCCCAAGTGTCTCATCCGTTAGTGGTTATATCTTAACCGATGATCACAAAAAGTATGAAAAAGATTTGCCGCTGAGTAATGTAAATGCCAATCCACCTAAGCACCTTTAGGCTGCAAACATAATTTGAACATATAGGGATTCTGGACCAGTGTGTCACTCCGTGGCACAGCAATGGTTAATAAGTTTAAGCACATTCTCAGGACATTGTTTCACTTGCCCCCTCTCCCCACTACGATCCTGGTCACCTGAAATAAACCTGACATTTTAGTATCTGTTTTACATCTTGGCTCAGTTAGGCAATCAATGCTGTAAGAACATAAATGGACATACAAATGGGGACTATAAGAACATGGTCACCTGAAATAAAACTGACATTTTAGTATCTGTTTTACATCTTGGCTCAGTTAGGCAATCAGCGCTGTAAGAACATAAATGGACATATAAATGAGGACTATAAGAACATGCCGTGGGTGCTTGTGCCTTAGTCCAGCTGTGCAACATCAGCCTGAAGCTCAGATAGGGCTTACTGTCTACCACTTTGTTCACCCCCCCGCCCATGTACCTGTACCATTTCACATCCTCCCTTGCCTTAGTCCAGTTGTGCTACATCAGCCTGAAGCTCTGGTAGGGCTTACTGTCTACCACTTTTTTCACCCCTCTCCCATGTATCACTGTGCTACATCAGTCTGAAGCTCTGGTAGGGCTTACTGTCTACCACTTTGTTCACCCCAATGTGTCTGCACCATTTCACATCCTCCCTTGATCTACAGTGAGTGGATCCCTCATTCATACGTCACATATGCAGGCACAAAAAAAAAAAACTGGTCTTCAAAAATTAAGATACATTTATTATGTTTGTTATGTTTGCTTGCATGCATGTGCAAGAAACATAATGCCATCATCTGAGATTTCGGAGGTGTGTCACCCGCTCTTCCAATTCAATCAGCGTGTTGGCAGACGCGGCCCCTATAAGCCAATGTATGGTGGAGCTGTCTGTAACAAGCTCCAAAATGCAGTGGCATACAGTTCAAAGGGGGAGCTACGCTTCAGTGAGCAGCGATAAGATATCGCTTGCTCATGCACAGCTCACCCCCACACACACACGCACATGCAGGCATGCATGTCCCCCCGCATGCACGCACACACTGTATAGCCGACGGGGGTGCCCGATCCCCGCCAACTGTGCTGCGCCCCCCACCCCAAAGCCTTCCAAATGCCACACTGGGTGCCCACCCAGCGTAGCAACTCATGATATAGCCGGGGTGCCCAATCCCGTCGGCTCCACTGTCCTAACCCCCCCGAGTACTGGGTGCCACGCTGGGAGCCCACCCCAGCGTGGCAATCGATGCTTTGGGTGACGGGGGTGCCCAATCCCCCATCGGCTGAATGCCCCCGAACCATCCTTGTGCCATGCTGGGAGCCCACTCCAGTGTGGCAAATGTCCAGCGTCGTCATTGGAAACAAAAAGAACACCTGTAAAGAAAAAACGGTCCCACGTAGTCTCCCTGGCCCCCCACCACAACCCGCACCCACCACTGTGCCCTGCCTCCCCACCGCCCTCACCACATACTTACCTCGGACCTCGGCGAGGCGATCTTGGTGGACGGAACACGTCTGCACTCTTCAAAGCTGACTGCGAACTGAGGAAATGCCGGAAGCTGTATAATGGGCTGAGATAGGGTTTCCAACTTTGTTGCATATCTCAGGCATTTTTGGAATTTTTTCACAAATTTTCAACATGGTGTTTTGGGACCCTTCTCATGAATGATGTCACTGTCATGGCGTTATTCAGGCCCAAAGGGTGATTTCGCAGTCACTGCGTGAAATCACCTTTGGGTTCAATTAACGAAATGACACTGCCAGTGTTCATGGGTGGGCTCTCAAAAAGCCTATTTTGAAAATTTGGTTGTGACCCCTAAAAACTACTGTTCTCTAGCGTGCGTTGCAAAGTTCCATGCGCTCGTAAGTTAGCAAATTTTCAATATTTTCACTCCAGATTTTCAACATTGCCCTTTACCACACTTTCTTATAAGTAGTACAGCTGTCATTTTTCACATCTCACCCAAACGTGTTTCCGCCCATGTAGCGCACAATGGCTCAGTCGGTGTGCTAAATCAATGTACGGGACAAATTAAGAAAATCACAGTGACACTGTTCAAGAGCAGAGGTCTTAAAATGGTTATGTTGAAATTTGGTGAAAAATTCCAAAAAATGACTGTTCTGACGTGCGTTGTGCAGTTCCTAAAATAAGCTCATAGGTGCGAATTTTCAATATTTACACTCCAGATTTTCAACATTGCCATTTTACCACACTTCCTTATGAGCAGTACAGCTGTCATTTTTCACATCTTGCCCAAAATGTGTTTCCACCCATGTAGCGCACAATGGTGCAGTCGATGTGCGAAATCAACGTATGAGACACATTAAGAAAATCACAGTGACACTGTTCATGAGTTCAATGTTGACCCGCCGTTCTAAAAGGAAGAATGCCCCCTGGGTAACCCCAGCTTTGATCCACCAGCTCAAACATAGGGACAACCTATGGCTCCATGCCATTGAGACTGGCCAGCCCAATGACAGGCGGTTATATGCTGCCGCCCGAAACAAGTGCACTCGGGCCATCAGAAAGGCCAAGTCTGAGCACTATCGGTCCTCACTCACTGCCTCATGGAGGAACCCCAGAACCTTCTGGAATAGCATTAAACAGTTAAATGAGAGTGCACACCCCCCACCCACCCAGATCAACATTAATGGTGTGATCTCCTCAGACCCAGCCCATAGCCAACCACCTCAACACCTCATTCACTGACCTTAGCCCTATCCTCCTACAAATTTTTGACCCTCCTCCCCAGCACCTGCCGTAAATCTTTCAGCCCTTATTTTCTCCTCCGCCGTGTTTCTGCCCAAGAACTTAGGCGCTCTTGTCACTGCCCTCAAGAGTAATAGTACAGGCAGTGACACCCTGGATCTGTGTATCCTATGGCTGGTCTTAGACACAGTCCTACCCGATCACATGCCTCATCAACCACTCTCTTTGCCTGGGAAGGTTCCAACTGCCTGGAAAGTCGCCACTGTCACCCTATCTTTAAAGGTGGTGATAGGACTGTGGCTGGAAACTATCGACCGATCTCCATTCTCTCTCCTTTCTCCAAGGCCTTGGAAAAAGTGGTGGCCTCTCAAATCTCTGACTACCTCTCCACCTACAATGTCCTTTGTCCTGATCAGCATGGCTTCCGAGCGGGCCACAGTACCAACACAGCCCTCCTAGAGTTCTCCAACTTTCTCCACTCCTCCTTAGACACTGGTTCTCTGGCTGGTGCTGTCTTCATTGACCTCTCGAAAGCTTTCGACACTGTCTCCCACCCCCTCCTTCTTGATGCCCTTAGTCTCTCTGGTTAGCTGCTGGGCCTATCTCCTGGTGCACCAGTTATCTGTCTGACCGCTCACAGCGTGTAAAAATTAATGGGACCTACTCAGACATCTGTCCCATCTTTTCTGGGGTTCTCCAGGGCTCCATTCTGGGCCCCTTACTATTCTCCCTTTACCTTAACACCCTTCCACGCTCTTGCTCGGGGAACATTCTATTGTACGCTGATGATGCAGTCATCTTTGCTTCAAGTCGTAACCCTATTGCCCTCCAGGACTCGCTGCAGAAGTCCTTCACTGAAGCCGAGGGCTGGTTCAAGGAACATAGATTGGTAATAAATCTTAATAAAACAAAAACCATGTTCTTCACTCATCCCAAAACAAGTCCTGCAACTTCAAACTCCTCATTCACTCTGGGTCCTCTTTCCCTCGAACAAGTTTGCTCCTATAAATACCTAGGGATCCATTTGACCCTCCTCTCCTTCCATGAACACATCGCTGCCCTAGCCACTGCCACTAATATCGATTGGGCATCTTACATCGGTATAAACACTGCCTCCCCAGGCCTCTTGACTGCAGTCACCTCCTCTATCCTGTCCCTAGTGGACTATGGACTGCCGGTGTATGGTGCTGCTGATCAGACCGCACTCCATAAAATGCACTTCTCTGAATAAGGCCTGCAGGTTAATTACTGGAGCACCTAGGCTGACACACACCTGTCTACTATGCGCTAAAGCGCTGGTACTTGATCTTGTGGCGCCTCAAATATCTGACCTGTACCCTTACAAAAAGACCCTCCTTGGGCTATCACCAGGATTGACCACCACCATCGCCGCTCTGTCCCACTAGTTCATACTCGGACCTCTGGGAAAACCTCTCTTGTTATCCCTAGAGCTAGGACCTCTCACGGCCAAGAGCCTTCAGCTTTAGGGCCCCTCCTGGTTCAACACACTGCCCCTCCATCTCGAGCTCCAACTATATCGTGCTTCAAAACTTCCTTACGTAACCACCTTATTAACACCTGATGCTGTAATTGCCACTAGTCAAAGCCGTACTCAATACTTATGACAAAGCTTATTACTAAGCTGCTAAGGACAACATAACTCTGGTATTGTTTGCATCCATCCTACCTGTACCAGCTTGTTTGTATCTATGTCTTAATTTACTGTTATACTTATGTGTTGTACTGTTATACTGTGTATTTTCGTTTGTCTTACTGTGACAAGGTACCTTTGTAAATGAGCCTATGGCTCAAAGGTTTTCCCAAACTGCTGTTTAAATAAAATAAAAAAATAAATAAATAAATAAATATGAGCAGAGGTCTTAAAATGGCTATGTTGAAAATTTGGTGAAAACATTCCTAAAAATGACTGTTTTACGAGCGTGCGTTGCGCAGTTCCTATGCATGCTCATAAGTTTGCAAATTTAATATTTTCACTCCAGATTTTCAACATTGCCATTTTATTACACTTCCTTATGAACAGTACAGCTGCCATTTTTCATATGCCGCCCAAAATGTGTTTTCGCACATGTAGCGCACAATGGTGCTGTTGGTGTGTGAAAGCAATGTTTGGGACAGATTAAGAAAATCACAGTTACACTGTTCATGAGCAGAGGTCTTAAAATGGCTATGTTGAAAATTTGGTGACAAAAGTCCATAAAATGACTGTTACGAGTGAGCATTGTGCAGTTTCCACGCACCTTCGTAAGTTCATGACTTTGTAATATTGTAAGTCAGATTTTCACCAGTGGCATTTTCCACACTGCCTTATTTACAGTACAGCTGTCATTTTTCACAACATGGCCGAAGTGTGTTTTCACACTTTCAGCGCAGAGATGCGTGGTCGCTGTGGGAAATTATTGTTCAGGACAGATAAAGAAAATCACAGTGACACTGTTCATGATCGGAGGCACCAAAATGTCTGAGTTGACAATCTGCTGTAAAAAAATCCCCAACCTAATTATATTAGGGGTGTGCATTGCACAGTTTCTATGAACGCTCATGACTTCACCATTTTTTTAAATATTTTTACTGCAGATTTACAACATTGCCATTTTCACACCTCCCCATGAACAGTACAGCTGTCATTTTTTACATCCTGTTCGGAATGTTTTTGCACCTGTGGTGCTAAATGCCGTAGTCGCTGTGCATAAGCAGCTTTCGGCTAAGAAACTGATATTTCCCCTGTTCATGAGGTGGGGTCACAAAAAAAACATGTTGAACATTTGGAGTGAAAATACCAACGAATGCCTGAGGTATTAGGGTTTCCAACCATAATGCCCAACCCTGTAGAGAATGACAGGCATTAGGGGTGTGACTTGAGATTCTTGCCTGTAATGCTCATACCATTCCACACCCTGCAGCCAGTGAGAAGCATTGAGGTATGCCTTGGACTCTTCCCCCAAAGTTCACCCAATTCTCCTATATCGCACCCATCCCACTGTATTTCCTAATGGAATGGGGTGCGCATAAGGACCAAAGACCCCAAGGAACACAGTGACACTTGCCAGTGTCTGCAGGGTGGGGTGTACTGAAATGGCGTGGCCATTATGCCTAACGACCCAAAGGCACACCCCAATGCCTGTCACTCTCTGCAGGGTGGTGGTGGGGTTGGCTTCAGTTCAATACTTCACTGCCATTCCTATTACGCAGCTCTGTAACTTCTACACTACCACTGCCAATGCCAGCAAGCAAACATTCAGCATTGACAAATGCTTGTCAAAGCTGCCATGATACTGTAGTTGTTCAGTCTGATACTTAAGCAATAAGGCACTCCAGGATATGTGTTATTGTGTAATAACGTCACTCCTGGGGTGGGTTGAAGCCTGTTGAAGCTGGTGCTTCCCACACCTGGAGTGACATTATTACTAATAACACCTAGTGCCTTATTCTATCCCCTAATGGCTCATTTGTTAATTAAAAAAAAGAAGAAAGAGAAAAGTACATTTTCTGTATTTTTCCTTTTTTTTTCTTAGATTTTTGGTCTTGTAGGTACATGTTTACAAAAAAAAGTCCTGAATATTTGTTCCACCACATGGTGGAGCTGTAACAGAACGATCTTGTTTGCTAAGCCTCCCAAGCTAGTTCTTGTTTTACTGAGTGCTGTCTTGTATTGCTCTGACAGTGCCCTTCCTGGTTGTTGGCTTACAGCTAACATGCTTGATTGTGACAGTTTTGTTTTTTCTTTTGAATTCAATTTTTTCCCTGTGGCTGACAAGCTGCACGCCAACAAGCCGTTGCCACAGTGTATCACGATTGTACAGTGTGCACATGCTGACGCAATCTCACCCGTGATGAAAATAGAAGCAGAGAGGTGAATTTTAATCAGGAAAGTGAGTATTTAAAACAAAAACGAGAGCTTTCTTTGCTTTACATGCTGCCAGCACTGTACCTGCGGGTTTTTAGTGAAACAGTGGAGCGGGTGTGATAATGAAACTATTTACCCATAGGCAGCGGTGCTGTAAAGAAGAGCATTCATTTTACTTTTACAAAAAGAAAATGTGACAGTTTTTAGTACGTAACAGCACCACTGTGCAGTTGCAAGGAATAGAAAGTGTTAGTTTGTTGACTGGGAAAAAAAAAGGGGACAACAGATGAAATGCGTGTGTGTGTGGGGGGGGGGTTGCACATCGTAGCCAAAGATTTATGCAGTGGCAGTAAGTTGTGGTGAGAGGCAATGATTTATTTTACTGTTGTATGGTCTTCTGTGTGCCTGGACTCGATACTGTGATGTTGTTGTTCAATAACATCACTGTCCCAGGCATACAGTGGCCAGTCAGGATGCAAGAAATTTTCTTGCCATTGTATAATAAATTTTACAGTACTGTATTATGAAAGCTTTTTTTTTTTAAATCATGAATGTCAGTGTGAGGTTGAGGGGATTGACGTTGTTTCCGATTTCTTTTATGTTGCTTCAAATTTATTTAGAATTATACGTGTTATATGCGGCCCCCATATTTAGTAAAGCGCTTTTAAAATCCACCGATGTCTGAAAAGCTATTTTTTGGTTAAATGCACAGCCCACTTACGTGCACAAAAAGTCAATATCCTGAGGGTGTGTACTTAAGTGGGCTCCACTGTGATTCCTTTCAGAAACTTGAAGTTCTTTACCATATCTCCTCTTTCCTTTCTGGTCTCTAGAGAGTACATGTTAAGTGCCTTGAGGTGCTCTTCATAGGACCTGTGCAACTGACAGTGAATCATTTTCATCACCCTGAGCTGCACCAGCTCCAGCCTGTCCTTATCATTTCTGAGGTGAGGACTCCAGAACTCCAGGTGTGGCCTCATTTAGGACCTATATAGAAGAAGTAGTGCCTCTTCCCTTCTACTATCAGTACCACTCACTATACAACCCAGCATCCTACTCACTTTGCTATATGATTTGTCGCACTGTCTTGATTGTTTTAGGGAGTCACTGATGATAACTCTAAGGTCATGTTCCTCAGCAATAATGTAGTGTTATGTCTAAGCCCACCCATCCAGTATTCTGTCCTAGGATTCTTGTTCCCTAGGTGCATTACCGTGCACTTCTTAGCACTAATTTTCAATTTCCAAACCTTAGACCACCCCTCTAGGTTTTGTACGTCCCTATGCATTTACCTGATTCCCTCATTGCTATCCACCCTCCCACAGAGCTTAGTGTCATCCATAGAAGGTAGGTGATATCTACTGTACTTTTAGCAATAGGCATAACAACTCAGTCACAGCTATTTATTGGAGATGCTATGGATCACCTGCTATGCCATGTGTCAGTTGCATGGTTTGTCTAAATGCTTATACATAGCTGACTCCAGCTGGGAAAGGCTACCCACACACTTCACATGGTCTGGTCACATATTCCAGCTTTTGGGTGCTGCAATGCTAATTGCCTTTTTAACTGTCATTCTCTTTGAATTGGGGACATGGAAAGCGCTTGTATCTGTGACCTTATTTTGTTAAAAGAGATGCTTTTGGTGAGCAGACCAGTCAGGTAGTCATGGGATGTGCCCAGTGAATACATATATGTATATATATATATATATATATATATATATACTTATATATACACATATATAGACTTCACCCAGTGCATCTCTCATCTGTTTTCAATAACTAAGATGCCAGGTGACTTATACTGGTCACATGTAGGGGTGGGTGAATACCTTATTTCAAATATTTGGCTGAATAGTCATATCCAGGGCCCCAAATATTTAAAACCTTGGTATTCAGATTCATTATTTGTGTACCTGTGTGTCAGCAGGAATTAGAAACACGCAGCTCCCCACCCTCCTCCCCAGCCCAATTGCTTTAAAAACACTCTTTATGTGAAACTGGGATCCCTTGATTTGAAATGTATCTAAATACTGTTGAAATGATTGCAAAAATCTATTTGAAATTTAGGGGGTTAACCTGAGATGCAGTTTGAACTCCTCTGAGGCTTCTTTGCAAACTCTTTGCAGAGATGTCAACAAGAGATCAGTTCTAGCTAACCATATTCTATTTTGTAGCACCTGCCAGGAAACTGATAAGAACATTTTGTGAAAAACAGGAGGCCTCCTTAACAAGCTCAGGATGAAGAAGTTAATTGCCTGGCAAAGACATGTTATAAAAACAGCAATAATATTTTTGCTAGAGAGACTGAACTGACTTGGAGTTAGAGATACCCTGAGATGAAGGACTTTGTTTTCTGTTTGTACTGCCTTTGTAAATAGTCATACTGAACAATTTTTATTTTTTATTTTACTGTTATTGATGATAATAAAATGCTGCTTGCAAATTTTATAACTTCTCCTGGTTTTCCTATGCTTCCCAACCTGTGCCTCGACAACAGATATTGTGTGCAGTGAGATTTACTCCATGCATACTCTAAGCCAAGAGTTTTGTGCATGGGTACCAGACCTGTTATCAGGGAAGCATAGCAGAAAGGTATGGATTCTGCAGCAGCAAGCCCAGGGGTCATTGCCAAAAGAATGGCAGCCAAACTAGCAGATACTAAAGTCCAAACTGAGACTGTACAGCTAGAACCATAGATGGAAGAATAGGCAGTGACAGGACCTGAAAGCCTAATTGCTTTTTATGTTGGCTTGCACGCTTGTACAAGCAACATCTTCGGTAGTACGGGTTTGGGGGTTGCGGCCACTGTTGGGTGAATGCAGGGCATGCATCAGTAGGTGCATCCCTCATTCCCCAATCAGTCTGCATGCTGGCGCCACACCATGCATGTATAATAGGGTGAGCACATCTAAGCAAAGGTCCACTGCAATCCGAGCAAAGCTCGTCATACGCAGCGGTCCTTTGCTTGCTGTCATTATGAGCATGGTCAGAGAGCGGCTTAGGCCTGCCGACATCGGGGCTGCCCAATCCCCCTGTCAGTAACCCCCCCCACTGTGTTAGTGTGCCGATGGGGAGCCCACTCCCTGTTGGCATACCTCCCAAATGTTGAATTGCGAGGGGTTACAATTCCCCTCGGCTCATGGCCCCCCATCTTTATGCGCCGGAGGCCACTCCCCATCGGCATCACCCCCAATTGATGAATGCCAAGGGGTGTCCAATCCCCTCAGCTTCGCCCCCTCACTTTCTTTGTTTGCCGATGGGAGTGCCCAATCCCTGTCGGCATGACTCCCCGTGTTGTGTGCGATGAGGTGCCCAATTCCTGTTGGCTACTGACACGCCCCCAAAAAAACAGTTAGGTGGCATGCTGGGGCCCACCCCAGTGTGCCAAATGCCCTGCAACGAAAACCGTCTCGCGATGGTTTCCTTTTCTTTCCTGTAAAATGAAACTGTCCTCGCAGTCTCGATGCCCCCTCCCCACCTGCACCCACCCACTGCACCTGCCTCCCTCACCCCCACCCCATACTTACCTTTGGAGTCCGGCACAACAATCTTCCATGGATCAGAACACGTCTGCACTCTTCAAAGCCGACCGCAAACTGAGGAAATGCCGATAAGCTGTATAATGGAGTCAATAGGGTTTTTTCAACTTTGCTGCATATCTAAGGCATTTCTTGGAATTTTGGCACCAAATTTTCAACATGGGGTTTTTGGGGCCCCTCCTCATGAATTCTATCACTGTCATGGCATTAATCGGCCTCAAAGGTGATTTCGCAGTCACTGCGAAATCACCTTTCGGGACCCATTAACAAAATGACAGTGCCAGTGTTCATGAGGTAGCCTCTCAAAAAGCCTATGTTCCAAATTTGGTGGGAAAAATCCAACAAATGCCTGTTTTACAAGCGTGCATTGCGCAGTTGCTACACAGGCTCGTAACTTCACACATTCCCAAGATTTTAAAGCCGGATTTTCGGCATTGGCATTTTTGTACACCTCCTTGTGAACAGTACAGCTGTCATTTCCCACATCCTGCCCAAAATGTGTTTCCACACTTCCGGTGCACAATAGCACAGTCGCTGTGGGAAATCAGTGTTTGGGCAGATTATGAACAGAGGTCCTAAAATGCCTATGTTGAAAATTTGGTGCTGATACTCCATAAAATGACTGTGTTATGAGCGTCCATTGGCAGATTGCACGCATGCTCGTACCGTCATGCATTCGTGATATTTTCACTCTGGATTTTCATCATTGCCATTTTTCCACACCTCTTGATGAACAGTATAGCCATCATTTCACATACCCTGCCCAAAATGTGTTTTCGCACTTCTGGCGCAGAATAGCGTGGACGCCGTGCGACATCACTTCTTGGGACACTTTGAGGAAATGACAGTGACATTGTACACGAGCAGAGGTGCTAAAATGCCTATGTTGAAAATTTGGTACTGAACACCCATAAAATGGCAGTGTTGCAAGCGTGCGTTGCATATTTCCCACGCACCTTGTAACTCCACACATTTTGTATATTTGTATGCCACATTTTCAACACTGGCATTTTTTTATACCTCCTTATGAACTGTGCAGCTGTCATTTTTCACATCCTGCCCAGCATGTTTTCCCGCACTGCACTACCAAACACCCAAAGGGACACCCTAATGCCTGTCACTCTCTGCGGGGTGGGGGTGGGTTAGCATCAGTTCACTACTTGACTACCATTTCTATGCTGCATCTCTCTAACTTCTGCACTCCCAATGGCAGCAAGCCAACATTTGGCATAAACAAATGCTTGTTTCAAATGGTGGGCTATACAACAAAAAGAGACAGAGAAACAGAGAAGAAAGACGAAGCAGCAGAGAGAAAAACAGATTAATCATTTAGAGGCACAGAGAAAATAAATGCAGCAACTTGAGAAGCAGAGAAAAGCAGAGATGCAGCTACAGGAACAGTAAAGAAGAGAAGAGATGCAGTAATGGCTGGATGCCTTGCAAGCTATCAAAGCTGGAGGATCTTGTACAGGTCCAGTAGAGCAGCACAACACAAAAAAACTTAAGAAAGCAATAAGACACGACAAGGTGTGGGTTGTTGATTGATAAGAGCATGCCCCCAGGTGCATTGTTAGGCACGAGGAGCTTGCGCCGAGTGACCACAGCAGCTGGGTAGTGCTCTTATCAATCAACATTATAAAATGGGTAACACCTATTTCTATAACAATTAAACAAAACGCTGGACACAATATTAAAGATTTAATAATAGTATGTTATTTTATTTAAATATGGTGAAAAATAGTTCCCAGACTTGGGTAGAGGAGTGGTAAAATTGATTGAATAGCAACTCACTGAAAAAAGCTAAACCAGTGAGTTGGAGGGACAGCAATGTATTATTTTAAGCAGTTTAGGTCTGCCTCTACCTATGTAACTGTGTTTTCCCACCCTTTCTCTTTATTTATAAAGTATTACTGTATTGCCTATTTTCTACATTCTGTTTTTCTCCTCATTCAAGACATAGAATGTTTATCATGGAATGTTTACCATGTAATACAGGGATTCAAAATTCTGCTTAGTTCCACTGTTAAAATCTTACTCTCCTAACATACTGTACACACAGACAACAAAGGCCTGTTTTAGAGCCAGTGACTCAATTATTTCACTGTCAGGGCAAAAAGAAGAGATTTCCCTGATGTGCAGGTAAAAACAGAAGGGGGAGTTTTCACCGTCAGTAAAGAAACAGTTGTAATGAAAACTATAAACAATACTTAATGTTTCTAATTTGTTTATGTGTGTAAGTTGAGTGTGATGATCAGGGAAACAACGTTTAATTATTATTTTTTTGTTTTATTTCAGGTAGTTTTATTTTTAAGGCCCAGTTGAAGGTTTTTACAGTGTAAAGGTAGCAGCCATGTTTGTGATGGAAGATCAGTTCTGGTTGCAGAGGGATGGATGGAAGATAGTTCTGGTTGTAGCAGGACTGATTTGCTCATTGTGTAATGTGGTTTAGGACCAGGATGACCGTGTGTATATAGAGAGCTAACGTACAGTCAGATGATGTCTCTTGGCCAATGAGATTTCTAGATTGTTTCTTGCCATTTTATAAAAGACATTAAACTTGCAAAGGTGTTTCCTTCAGATGATATCGAAGCATACCTGACAGCATTTGAAACAATTGCCACAGCCTACTAGTGGCCAAAGCAGCAGGGGGCAATCAGGCTGGTATCTTACCTGACAGGTAAAGCCCAACTTGCCTACAGCAATATGGACAGTGTACAGTAAGAAAACTATGACCTGGTGAAAAGAGAAATCCTGAAAAGATATTACATCTCTGGAGAGACCTACAGGCAAAGATTCCAGTCTCTGAAGTACAGCTCAGTCGACAATCCTCAAGAAGCCTTTACCCAGTTCAAAGAACTTCTTATTAAATGGCTCCAACCAGAGGGCAAAACAGTCCCACAGATCATTTACACACTTGCAATGAAGCAGTTCATCAACATCCTGCCTACAGATGTGCAGCTTTGGGTAAAAGAACACTGATCAGAAAGTAGGGAAAAGGCCATATCATTGGCGGAAGACTACCAGATGGCCAGACAGACACCACAGCAGCAAAGTAACAACCAAGCACTGGTAAGACCCTCTTTTTCTCAATTTAACTCCAAGTCTGATAAGAACTCTGGTGGCGGTAACAAATCTGCACCCAAAGACTTTACTTGCTAAAACTGTAATAAGTCAGGCCATATTGCAAGAAACTGCCGTAGTAAGGAGGATAACACTGGAACTGATCTGTCCTTAGCAAACTGGGTCAAGTACTTAACAGATATCAAAGTGAAAGATAAAACTGTAAAGGGATTTATTGATTTGGGAAGCAAACAGACTCTGGTGCATACTGAAGTTCTCGAAAAGATTTGTTGCAAAGGACCAGGTACTGGTGTCATCTGCATCCATGGGGGCACTTGATACTATCCCAACACCCAAGTGACTCTGAATATTAATTGGGTGTCACACCAAATGAAAGTGGGAGTAGTACCTAAGTTACCCATCTGTGATTATTGGAAATGACTTTCCAGGATTTACTGAGTTAATCACAGAAGGAGTAAAAACTGATGTTTTAGCAGGTATGGTAACATGAATTCAGGCAAAGAAAATCTCAGATGGTGGGGACTCTTCCTTTCGGTGATTTTGATTCAGACTTGTTAGCATAGCTCCAAGATCTGGAAGTCCAGGAATGAAAGAAGACACCTGAAGAAACAGTAGCAACACAAGACTGATGGACATAAGTGGTTAATATATGAAAATGCTGAACCTAAACTGATAACTGATTGTGATTTTGTTTCAGATCAAGCTAACAATGTTTCTCTCCATGTTTATTATAAGCAGCAGGGGGTGAAACAAAAACAGAGGGAACCAATGTTTAAAAAATGTAATGGGCTACTATACAAAGTATGGATTAAATGTCAGACACAGGAAAAGACAGAACAATTGGTTATACCATAAAAGTATAGATCTGAGTCGTTAAAGATAGCACACTATAGTACTATGGCTGGTCACTCAGGGAGGGATCACATCCTTGCCAGACTGCTGTATAGATTCTTCTGGCTTGAAATTCATGAAGATGTTGCTACATATTGCAGTTGCTGTGCTTAGTGTCAGAAAGTAACCCCAGTGGCTAAAAGAGACAAGATTCCCCCTGGTGCCCCTACCTTTGATAGATGTGCATTTTGAGAGAATTGCAATGGATGTGGTTGGTCCCTTAAACAAAGGTAAAAAGGATAATTGATTCATTTTGGTAGTATGTGACTATTCTACTCGATACCCAGAAGCAGTTCCTATGTGTACTGTCATAGCCACAAAAGATAACCACAATCAGAAAAAATCTATTACATCTTATATGTGTACCATGAGAAAGAAGCTGGCAAATATGTTGAAATTTCCCACAGTAATCAGGAAGAGGCCCAAAACCACCAGAAGGCATATTATGACCATGGAGTAAAAGAAAAAGTTTTTGATCCAGGTGAAAAAGTCTTCCTACTGTTACCCATTACAGAAAACAAACTGTTAATGAAGTGGCGCGTTCCTTATAATGTGCTTAGATGTACTGGCACAGTTAATTATGAGATTGAGACCCCGGATAGGAAAAATCCTACCAAGATATACCACGCTAAACTCCTGAAGAAATGGGCTGAAAAAAACACCATAGGCTGCTTTGCCAGTGTTACCAGAAACTGATAAAGAAGATATTAATATAGCTTATGACAAACTGGAACAAAGTGTAACTGCTGATGCTGTAAAGGTGAAAGTTTCCTTAACCTCCGAAGAAACTTCAGAAAGTCATAACTAGCTAAAGACATTTAATAGTGCTTTTACCACAGTGCCAGTCTGAGCTAAAGGTGTCAAGCACATAATAGTGACAGGGAATGCTCGCCCTATCAGATAAAAGGCATACAGATTACCAGGGCAGTTAAGAGCAGACATGGTTAAGGAAATACAAAAAAATGATGGTACTGGGTATAATAGAATAGTCCAGAAGTGCTTGGTCATCACCAATGGTGACTGTAAATAAAAAAATGGGCTGTAAGAATCTGCCTTGATTTTAGGAAACTTAAGCAAGTGTCAGAATTTGACAGTTCTCCAATGCTCAGGATAGATGATTTGCTAGACAGATTGGGGAGTGTCAAGTACATCAGTACTCTCAGTCTCACCAAGGGTTACTGGCAAATCCCCCTAGCTAAAGAATCCAGAGGCAAAACTGTATTTGCCACTCCTACTGGATTCTATCAGTTCACCCCCATGCTGTTTGATTTACATTGTGCACCCGTTACATTCCAGTGGTACATGGATGTAATTTTATCCCCTCACACTGGTTACTGTTCTAAGTGCCTGGATGATGTTGTAGTGTATAGTCCAGACTAGAAAAGCCACCTGGCACACCTAAGAGCAGTTATCCAATCTATAAAAAGGTAGGCCTGGCAATCCTACCAAATATGCATTGGGCATACAGGAAACCAGATAGTTGGGCTATGTTTTGGGAAATGGAGACATCAAGCCAGAGATTTCTAAGATAGAAGCTGTAGCTAACAGCCCTGTCCCTAAAACAAAGAAACATGTCAGGTCATTTTTAGGGCCGGCTGGTTGTTATCAGACATTTGTTCCCAAATTTGCACCAGTTAGCTACTCCCCTCACTGAGCTCATGAAAAAACAGTTCCTGAAAAATGTGAAATGGACCCCAGCATGTGATGAAGCTTTTTGAGCCATTAAGGCTGCATTATGCTCAGTCCCTGTTTTAAGATGCCCAGACTTTGAGAAAATATTTTTGTTACAAACAGATGCATCAGAGGTAGGCCTAGGTTCAGTCTGGGGTCAGCATATAGATGGGAAGGAACATCCTATTCTGTGTATCAATAGGAAGTTGTACAGTAGAGAGAAAATGTACTCCATCATTGAAAAGGAATGCCTTGCAGCAAAGTGGGCCATGGAGGCCCAAAAGTTTTATTTGCTAGGAGCTGATATTGAACTTATAACAGATCACAATCCTCTCTGTTTGCTTAACTAAATGAAGGATAACAATTCCAGAATAACACAGTGGTACCTGGCACTACAGCTACTGTATCTAAATTTAAAGTGATGCACAAATCTGGAAAAGAGAATGTCAGTGCTGATTTTCTGTCTAGATATGGCTTAGGAATTGAGAATTCCAAAGGCTGAAAATACAAAATGTGTGAATTTAAACTTCTCTGTTTGCTATAATACATATGCAGTGAACTGTAAAAGTTGTAAGCTAATGTTAGATGAGAATTAATGGAAAGTTTTGGAAACCTGTTTTTTTAAACAGGTTCCCTCTTAAAATGGGGGGGGGGGTATGTGACAGGGTTGAATAAGGCCCTGGCCTATTTGTTATGCAGAAAAAGTTACAGGCAAGTATCTGTTCTAGCCTCTCCTTTTCTCTCTCATCTGTCTGGTTGTGCAACCAAATGTTCTCGTGAGACCTATGAACTGATCACTCTGACAGTCTTGCGGTTCTCCACCTGTCATTATCTCTCTGACTAAACTTGCTGTTTTTGTCTTTTCTTCCCCTTTGCATATCTGCAGTTATAAAAATATTTTTGAATCTTTTTGTGAAACCAGGTTCCCGTGGTTTCAAATGTATCTAGTTATACTGTTGAAATGATTGCAAAAAACTATTTGGAATTTAAGAGGTTAACCTGAGATGCAGTTTGGGCTCCTCCGAGGCTTGTTTGCAAACTCTTTTCAGAGCTGTCAACAAAAGGTCAGTTCTGGGTCCCCATGTTCTATTTTGTAGCACCTGCAAGGAAACTGATAAGCACATTTTTTATTTTTTTTATTTATTTAATTCAGATTTGGATTAATGCCTTTCAGCCTACAAGCTCTTTTACAATGATTCCAAGTCAAAATTAGGACAAATAGTACAATAACATATGGTTACAGAGCAAGTCACAAAAAATATACACATATATTGTAAAGGAATATATAGAGTCGAAAGTTTTAAGTGTACATAGAGTTACAAAGCAGCAACATTTTGTGGCATCTAATAACACATTAGTAAGAGCCTAAAGGCAATGTCAGAAAGGATAGTAGCATGAGATTGCAAGGTAAGTTACACAATATATACTAAAATGAGGGTAAATAATCCTTTGTGTCAGTAGTTTAAAAGATGCACAGAGTTACAAAGCAGTAACAGTAGTGTCATCTAATACACACTTGCAAGAAGTGGCACTTGTCAGTTCTGAGACTAGAACCACAGTGATTATCAGGAGCAAGTCAATTGGTGAGTAGCTGTCTGAGGAGACTTTGTCAGAAGAGAAGAGATTAGATAGGTTAGGCAGCTGCCAGAGTAGGCATTGTCTAAGAGGGAGAGGAAAGGTAGGTGAATTAAGAGTTGCAGTCACAATGCATAGATTGGGCATGGAGAAGGCAGAGGTCCTTCTTGAAGGGTCCGGTTCTTTCACAAACAAGGAGGGTGGCAGGGAGCTCATTTAGCCATTTTGTGAGAAACAGGATGTATTGTTAATGAGCTCAAGATGAAGAAGTAAATACCTGGCAAAGACTTGTTATAAAAAGAGCAGCAATATTTTTGCTAGAAGAACTGAAACTTGGAATTAGAGATTTCCTGAGAAAAAGGACTTTGTTTTCTCTGTTTGTACTGCCTTTGTAAATAATTATACTGAACAATTTTTATTTTTTATTTTACTATTATTGATAATAATAAAACGCTACTTGCAAATTGTATAACTGCTCCTGGTTCTCCTATGCTTCTGACCTATGACTCGACGACATCGGGTCAGGGTTGTAAGCTGTCCCCATCTTGGCTGACACCTAGTGGAGGCCAGGTACCAGAGCAAGGATGCTGGGAGGCTTATGTAATGTCAGGTGGGTGGATGGGGCAGTGGGCTGGGAGAACATGCGCGCTTCCATGCACATGTGCTCGCTGCATGCCACAACTCCAGGCTAGGGAGAAAAGTGTGGAAAAAGGAAGGCATGACATGGATGAATGAAGCCTGTGCACCACACCTCCACCTGCCACGTCACCAGAGCCTGGGGCAATAACTGGATGTGGACCTCAGAGGGGATGACAGCCCTCCCCCCCTCCTGATCCCCTCCACAGGAAAAAATCCATCAGGACACTGAGCTGTAAGGCAAGACAGGGGATTGTGGAAAGTGGAAGGGGGATGGCGACACTGGCAGAAGGGAGCCTACCCTGCCATGGCCTAAGAGCATAAACAAGGATGGAGAAAAAAAAAGAAGAAGCTCCCATGATAGCAACTCTCACAATCTGCCCACCTCCATGGCTGGCTGCCATCTCCTTTTGCCATACTTGTAGTTAAATAATTCAACCCCATCCCACTATCACAGCTGCAGTACCCAAGTCCTACCCTCCTCTCCCCAGCACTCTATTTATATATATTTAGTTAATAGCAAGTCGTAAGTAAGTAAGTAAGGTTTATTTTTATGGCGCCCAATCCAGAGGGGTCTGGACACCTCACACAATGAAAAACAGGCAGGGTAATAACAGTAAAACAATGCTCTTATGGGGTTATTTAAAACTTTAAAATACAGACATAACCTAATTATAAATAATTAATTTATATTAAAACAATAAAACAAAGTTAAAACAATATGGGTAGTCTGGAAAAGCCATTTTAAATAGATGTGTCTTTAGGCACCTCTTAAATGTTTCCACCGATGGGGCCTCCCTTATAGAGCTTGGAAACGAATTCCAGAGGGCCAGGCTGGCCACCTCAAAAGCACGATTGCCAGAGGTTTTTAGCTTGACCCTCGAAACTGCAAGGAGGCCTCTGGTGGAGGGCCGAACAGAATGGACTGGAGTGGCAGGGATAAGGAGATCTGCCAGGTAACCAAGGCTTAATCCGTACAAGGCCTTATAAGTGAGTAAGCCCACCTTGAAGATGATCCTCCACCTGACAGGCAGGCAGCACAGATCATGCAGGACTGGGGTTACATGACATGACCTAGAAAGGCCCATCAGCAACTTGTTCGCTGTGTCCTGCACCAGCTACAGCTGGCAGAAGGTCCCTCCACAGACCCCAAAGTATAGAGCGTTGCAGTAGTCAAGCCTGGAAATGACAAAAGTGTGTACTAATGATGGCAGCTCTTCGGTGGAACTAGGAGTTTAATCCAGGCAATGTTCCTTAAGTGGTAAAACCCACTTTGAACGACAGATGGCATTTGAATATCAAGTGTCAGTCTGTCCCCCAGGAAGATGCCCAGATTTCTCATCCTGGGGAAGCCACCAATGGAGCGGTTCCCAGGACCAGTCCTGTTGTCACTCCGGAGGCAGTCCCATCATGCCCATGAGGCTCAATCATCAGGACCTCCATCTTGTTGGAGTTTAGCACCAGCCAGCTGGAGGCCATCGAGTCCTGGATTTCAGCCAGGCTGCTGTTAAACCCTTCCATGGTGTCATTTATTCCAGCTGCAAAGGACATGTACAACTGGGTATCGTCTGCATAGCAGTGAAAACCCAGGCTGTACCTTCTAATGAGCTCTCCCAGGTGTGGCATGTACACCTCAAACAGCATTGGCGAAAGGATCGACCCTTGAGGTACTCCACATGGCAGGAACTTTGGGGAGGAGGAGAAATTCCCCATCACTACCCGTTGCTTTCTGCCGAAGAGATAGGTCTCAAATCAGTTGATGATGGTACCGGCAAGTCTACAATATTCTCTAAGGCAATACAAAAAGAACAATGTGGTCCATGGGGTCAAATGCTGAGGGGAGATCGAGGAGAACAAGAATTGACCCATCTCCTTGTGGCAGAACTGCATTCTGCCAGTCCAATAATCCAAGTAGACGGATGCCTTTCCTATCGTCTTCTTTTTCCTACAGAAATCTGTTGTGCAACAGTATCTTCCTATGCTATTCTTTACTTTTCTCAGCCCCTGGCATAGGTTGTCCACTTATGTCACTATTTTCTATTTCTTACTAAATATTTTTCCTACTGCCTTTAGTTCTAACTTCCACATTTCCATCCCTCACCAAGAACTCCCCAAAATCATGCACCAGGCTAAAGCTAGCTGGCAGGAATGAAATAAGGTGCATTTATGGCATTTAATACCAAAAGTTATAAAGTACCTTTAAAGAGATATGAGGTGCTGGTTGAATAAAGTGCATTTTTTTAAATATATTGATTCATAAAGTTAATGCTTATGCCATTTTTATGTATAGGGTGCAGGAATGTTTGGAAATGTTTGAAATGACAGTTAAATACAAAATAACATCCACTCTGATAGGTGGATAATGGATACAAATGAAGCAGCATTATGCTTATGTTGTTTGAATTACTTTGCTGCCACTCCGTTGTTATGTAGAATGCTATGCCAAAGAAATCCTGCATCGAAACAAGAACTGTTTGAACTGAGCGGCAAACTTTTCTTTTACTTTTGCTGCAGCTCTGTATTTATGTAAATAATTGTTGATGCCCCTGTATTATTAGGACTCCCGGCTGCTGTCTTTGTATATAATATGCTGTAGAATGGTGCCACCCAGCCATGGAGGAGTCCGTAGTATGCGTACAGCCAGTCTAGGCTGCTAGAGAGGCAGGCTTACCAAAGCTATACAGATCCCCAATGCAGAGCAGCTAGACAATGATTGCCTAACACAGAAAAGCACATGTAGCAACGGGAAAAGAACACAGTGGTGCTTTCTAGAGTGAATGCAAAGAAAAAGAGTGTGTAGCACCCACTGCCCGGACCTGATCTTCATTTGATGAAGCCTAGCAGAGAGCTGGGCGAAACGTAAGTTTTTGTTCCACACTGCTGCCACTTGGGGCCCTTGTTGCCTTTTTGTACTGATGGCCACACATCTATAAATATTTTTATTCACACATTCAAGTGTTTGTGTCCAAGCATGCTTATTTTGTCCAGGCAGCGGGTGCTACACACTCTTTTTCTTTACAGTGATTGTCTAGCAGTCTGCTGCTCTGCTATAGCATAGAAAACAAATGATTTAAAGGGACAGGACATTCCTATGTATGGAAATACTTAACGGAGAGAGTAGCCCTCAGAATAATGACAGGGCTGCAAGAGAAGCTAAAACGATCAAGAAATTAAACACATTAAAGAAAAATGAGATACTGCAGGCCTCTAAAGGAGCCCCATTATGAATAGAGTCCTAAGATATAAATTAAAGGGCTAGTGTGCATGCTAAAATAATACAGCACATGTATAAATACTATAAATGGGGCCCATTCTCGAACAGCTGGGGTGGCCAAGCACCATGTAAGTTGAGGGTGTAGCCACCACGCAACTGCCATCACCCACTGTGCCCCCTCTGCTGCATTCACCACATGGATGCAGCCCCTATCACCCAATCCCCTGGCTGATCGTGGAGCTTTGTGTGGGGTGGGCTGGGGGCAGTCTTGAGGGGGCAAGCCAGCACTCCACAGCATGCACAACCCCACAGAGTGCTGTGTGAAGTGGTTGCCAGATCCAAGTCTGGGAGGCAGCCGTAAACCACAGGGGCTGGCTACGCGCCCCCCCAAGGAGGCTGCCTCCAGATGCAGCGGGCACAGCTCGGGGCATCTACACCCCCAACAAAGCAGCCCCTGCTATCGGGGCACATCTGGAGTCTGGTGTCGGGTGGGCAGGGTGACCATCCACAATGGCTCAGTTAGCGCTCTGCGTGCCGGCTGACAACCTGGCACCAGATGTCCACTGAGGGTCCCTGCCTGGGCAGTCAATTGGCTGCCCACCACGATCCATGCTCCGCACCCACCTGCCCCACAGACCTGTGAGCCAGGATGGTGGGGCTGTGTAGAGGAGCCAGGCAGGGGCCAGTGATCATGAATGCAGCCCATGCGCAGAACTCCCTCGGGTGCGAAGCTACACGATCCGATATGCGCCTCTTGCATGTTTGTTTGTGAATAGGCTCAAATGTTTGCACTGTTTGCATATATATAAAATAAGGGACTTCCCATAAGTTAAACCTCAAAAAGGGGATTTCCTATAGAGGGACTTCCCATAAGTAAAAACATCATTATGTAATAGAGGAGGAGTTTCCCTATTTAGGGACCATTCTGGAACTAGTTGTTTGTTATGGGAGGGACTTTCCCATAAGTGAGAGGGCTATATAAGCCCTCTTCAAATGCCAAGAGTTAGATTAGCTATCCAGCCAGTCTCACTTACCTGAGGATAAGGTAAGAGAAGGACCTGTTCCTGAACAGGAGTTTATCTCGAGTAAGCAGAAAAAAAAGCTGGGTATTGCATTATACAGATACCTGAAGTAAGGTAGAAAAGCACTGAGCTTTTGTTTATTTTCTAGTTCAGTTTGAACTGTTTATTTCTATTTATTTATTATTTCTATATTTTGATATTTTTGTATAAAACAACACACACTCCGGGTGTGTTGTACCCAGTAACTGTGTCCTGTGTTATTTTTGCAACCCACGTACCTGTGACACTCCTCTATCTCTCACTCTGAGGAGGTAATTCTGCACTTTGATCAGTGCAGTTTCCATGCTATGCCTTGCCCTGAAACTGGATTGGAAAGGTTCATAGATGTCATAGTCCGTGAGGTGCACTTCAAGCTGCAGTGCCACTATTTTCTCAACAACCTTCTCCAAAAATGGGAGGCTTGACATAGGTCAACAATTCGCCAGGACATATGTGTTGAGAGATGGTTTCCTTAGAAGGGGCCTCACCAATGCCTCTTTCAAGGCATCAGGGAAGATCCCCTCCAAGAGCAAACACCGGACTATCCTGGCAAACACTGGACTAACAATTCTGACACATCCCACTAGGAGATGGGTCGAGGCTGGATCCAGTTCACAAAAAGTGGGCCACAGCTTCAAGATCACCTCCAAATCCATAGCCACCTCTACTGGCCTAAACCCCTCCCAGACAGTCAGAGTGCCTATGCCACCACCAAGCTGACCACCGCAGGACAATCTTTGCCCTGCTGGGGATATCCCGGTCTGGATGGAGGACACCCTGTCACAGAAGAACTGAGCAAGTTTCTCACATAATTCAACTGAAAATGCTTTTTTCAACTGCAGACACACTGAATGAAGTAGTGTGTCTACAGTCTGAAAGAGCTGAGCAGGTCTGTTCCTCCCTGTAGCAATCTCCCTGGACAGGAACTCTGCCTTCTTATGGTTGATTGTCCCTTAGTACTCACAATAGTGAGTTTGCAAGCCAGTCTGTCCTCCTTGGAACGTGTCCTCTGCCAGCAACACTAAAACTTCTGACCCTTTATCTTCATCTCATTGAGCACCCCATCAAACCATGGGGTCTCAAGCCAGAGGAGCTGGGTCATGAATGAACTGATGAGATGGCGTCGAAACCCCCCAGAAACAGCCGTCTTATAGGTGGCACCCACTTCACCCATACCAATCGCACAAGCAGTACTCATACCAGATAGATCAACTACCATCAAAAATTCCTCTGGGGACAATCCCCTCAAAGGACAATAGTTGACCATCTCCACAGAGAGGGACTATGAGGGGGGACCCCAAATGAGAACTCTACCATGCAATAATAGGACCAAGAGACCTGATAAGTTTTGAGGTCCATGACCTCAATCCCCAGTTAGAACACCAAATCCAAGGTGTGGCTGTGGTGATGGGTCACAGAAGCAACTGCTTGTGACAGGCCCAGAGATGTCATCAGTTGGAGGAGGTCGTATCCAAAATGTGAGGATTCATCATCCACCCAGGCATTGAAGTCACCCAAAATCAACCATCTGGGGGAGTCCAACACCCTGTCGACTCATCGATCTGGCATTGTGCAGCAATGCCTGAGTGTTACTAGTGGAAACTGCAGGCCCACCAGCTGCCTGCCCACTCAGTCCAGTGGGAACCCTGGTGATCGACACCAAGCAAGTTGGGCCTCTCTCCTAGCTCCTTTTAACCCCAAGGCATCTCCTGCTTCTTATCACCCCAATCCTGTTCACCTGCACTGTATCCGCAGTGCCCTGCCACCAGCCTCTACACTCCCTAGTTATACCAGCCTCCAGCCAGTGTCTTACCGCTGCTGATGGAATAGGGAGGTCAGTAAAGGGGCGGAGGTCATGCAGCAGGGGCACTGTGTAGACAATGCGGAGGGGCTCAGAACTTCAACACATCTTCCAGTACTACTCCAAGATTCAAAACCTTATTTTAAATATATATCCCAAATAATAATCTTCCCTAAACTTATTGAACAAATAATAAACAAACCCCCCCTTCCCCAAAATCAATTTAAACAATATAAACAAAATACAAATACCCCAAAACAAAATTATAGTCAAAAATACAATAAACAAAACAAAAACAAAAAAGAAAAAAACAAAATAAAACAGCAACAATTTCCCCTCTCAAACCTTCCCACACCCACTCACAAACAATAAATTATAAACAACTTAGGAGAATCCAAAATGAAATACTATGGAAAATAAAGTTTATGGTCAGCTCCAGTAGATGTCAAGAATCTTGCAATAATTTTCAGATTTCTCTTCAGTAGCGCTCCCACCAATACTAAAGAATGGTCCGACAGAGATGGTTCTCTCACCACCAACTTTGATGAACACAGTACAACTTTTACACAGCTTGAGACTTGAAATTGTAAAGTAGAAGAGATCTCGAGGAGACAGTATTTCAAAATACCCTTTTAGCTGCTCTCACCAGTTCTAGGGCACAAAGATATAGAAATACGGTCGGTTGAAGGTTCTTACCCTCGGTCCGGGTGTTCTGATAACACAACAACAAAACACCCAGAAATACTCTCACCATGCTAAGTGATGGTTCAAAAGAGTTGTGAGTAATCAACCCCACAGGTACTCCAGACTAGGTCCAAAATGAAAGCAGAGCATGCTGAGGAAAACAGAATAGCCAAGTGACCCAATCTACACACTTTTCCTACAGCCAGCACTCCAGCCCGGTGTGGTGACAGTCTCCAGCCCAGAGGGCTCTCCTCTCAACACCACAGACTCAGCCACTCTGATGATCAAGCCTCTGCCACCATCAGAAGTTTGAACCAAAGCAGTGGAATAATTCCTCCAGCAGTCCACCATGAGAAGGTGACTGATATAGCCTGCCCTCCTCCACAGGTGGCCGCTTTCTTGTGAATGGGACTTCCATACCTGCTCATATAGTAAAACAGCTGACCATGTGATCCTTTTTGGAAAGATATTGCAACTCTGTAAGAGCACCGATGTGAGATGTGAGTTCAGTCCATCAGTCAGTGGCAATTACACACCTACTGGCATTTCTACTAGTCGTTGCATATAGCAAAGTTTAGAAGGTCCCGGGAGCATGCCGGCCCAGTGGCACTGAGGGTTGAAGTGCTGGACACCACACCTCGCACCACACCGGCGACCCATGTTCAGGAATGAGCATGGGTCATCGGAGGTTGGCAGAGGAGGAGAAGGATCGAGCATCCGGAGGACTGCTCTCCTTCCTCGGGGTGGGGGGATTCTAGAGTGTCAGCATTGATTGCCCTCTAGCGGAGGCTAGGGAACAAAGCATGCCATACCTAGATGTGGGGTGGAGCTAGGACAGACACATTCACCCTTGCATCATTGCACGTCCTAGCTCCAAAGGAGACTCTAACTAAAGAAAAATCGCCAACCCTTGTGTATGAGCCAGGCACGGTGCCCGACCCATCAGCCATGACAGTTACGCTTTGGCGGCTCCACTCCGGGGCTTCCCGGAGTAAGGGTTGAGTACCGTGGCCTAGGCGAGCCTCTTCGCGGGGTTAGGTGGCTTGGCCAGAAAAAGAATAATAAATTGCAAAAAAAAAAGAAAGTCCCGGGTGCATAGCACATAGTTGCAGCTGGAGGTAGTGAAGAGATGCTGGAGATATTGAGGTAATTTAATACGTCTACCCTTAGGAAAAGTAAAAGCTTGTAAGGACATTGGCATCATCCTCAATTGTTTTCAAATATTGTTATGGTGCCATCATTAACATGCACATGGACCACCAAAAATATATAAGTCTTGCCCTGGTGTGGGACTTGAACCCACAACCTCGTGTCTTTGTGATATCCCATGAGTTAAAACCCATAAAACTACCACTTTGGTACAGGGCCGTGACCGGGAGGTGCAAGAGCTGTGGGTGCAGTAGGGCCTGCACTGTCAGGGGGCCCACTACTTCAGAGGTCAACGTTAAGAAAACCTTTTATCACAAACTTGCAACTTTCTCTTTGGAAATTGCTTATCCATTTGAAATTGGGTCTGTAAACAGTAGTGTCTGAAGATTCCAACTCCAATTTCACATGGTGGGGGAAGGGGGGAGTACATAACAAAGACGTAACAGGACCTATTACTCAAAACATCTACTCTTGGTGCCTGTGTCCCCAGGAGGGGCAGGGAAAAATTACATTGTTAGGTGTCTTGATCATGGTGCCAGGATGAGGTATCAGGGCAGCATGGACAACATATGGATGCTCAGAAGGACTGACACAAAAACACACAATAAATATTTCATAAGCGCTAATGGTTATTTTATATTAATTGGTGGGGAGGAGGGCCCCTCAACATATTTTGCAGGGGGACCCGTACAGTTGTTGGCACAGCCCTGCTTTGGTAAAGCCAAACAGTTACAGCAGTCATTGCTGGAAACTGGCTGTGAAGGGAAAGAGCACATCTGTAGTCCAATTCACATTCACAACTTCTATAAAATCTTTGGAGGTTTAGAGCCACAAAACATTTATAATTATAGGGTAAGCTGTCCCAGGTACAGATTCTTTGACTCTTTTCCCTAACTGAAGAATTGAAAAGATTCAGCGGTTTTAGGTGCTAGAATAAACTGAGCATTGTACTCAATGTTTTCTAGGATGACCTGATGGTGCAACAAGTCTGGGGATGCATTCGGGCATTCCTTTGTGTCAACATGCTCCATGGTAACCCAGCTCTTACAGCTTCCTCCAAGGGGTACTGTAGGACTTGTTCACATAAAAGAATGCCCTGGCACATACTGGAACTTGTATCTCCCTCAGGCCATCAAACAAAAACTGCGAATATAAACAGGTGACTGACAGTTTGCTGCAGAGGATACCTAAATGGAAACAAAATGGTAGTAAGAGTAAACATGGCTTGTTAATCACAAAATGGCCATAAACTAACGTTGTTCCCTTTTTTGAACATTTATGCCCTAAACATTATGTTTCCCATTGTTCTGGACTCATGAGCTTCAGTAAAAAGATTGCTTTTACCTAATCTTGAGCTACTCTTCAGATTTTTGAACATCTTAATTAAATCTCTCCTTATAGCCAGTTCCATGTGTCTGTTTGGTATGCTAGCAACTTGAGTTCATACCCTGATCCTGACCAGCAGGGCTGTTGGCTATCAGGAAGGGATCTCAGCATCTTCCTGGATGTTTTTTTCTTGGTTGTGGATAGGCTTGATGCACAGCACCTGGAGTGATGTCTAGACAGGCTTGGTGTAAGGGTTACAACTGGTAGCAAGGTTGACATATGCTGCCCATGTATCCCCTAAAAGCATTGCAAGTGTGACCAATCACATGAGGGTTCATTAAATGAAAACTGGGATACTTCACCACTGAATGCGGGTTCAAAGCTTCTAGCCAATCAATGGTCTAGAAGAAAACTTAGCCAATCCCCCTACTGCATGCTCTGCATCAATTCCTCTCTCTGGCCATGCTGAAAATGAGCCTTGCTTGGGGGTGGGGACAACCTGAATTGTGCAGCATGGATTGCAGTGACTCTACACTAGAAGGTTTCTTGAAGCGAGTGGCAAAGTCTCTGGGCAAGTAACTGATGAGCAGCAGATCTGATTGAAACGTTAAGGGGACCCTAACACAGAAAACATTTCCCACCTTTTCTTTCTGTCCAAAGTTAACAATTTCAACTCTTTCAGCTGCTCCTAATAAATTATTTTGTCCTCAACTGTGTTGCCCTATTTTGAATTTAAAAAAGTACCATACATACAGAAAGAATACTCTCCAGAGAATCAGTGGAAACTGACAGAACCTCCGAGACAAATCCAAGGAGTGCAAGCATAAAATCAGAGGGGCAAAACAAGCAGTAGAAGAACAAATAGCATTTGCAGTCAAATCCAAATAAAAAAAATTCAGAAATGTAATTGAGCAGATAAAAAACACAAAGAGCTAACAGTTCAGCAAAGGATCAAAAATAGTGACACAATACCAAAGGACAAAAGGATGGCAGAATGTATGAATGAGATATTTTGCATCAGTATTCAGAGAAAAAGGGATGGAGTAGTAGCAGACTGCGGAATGTTATTTAATGCTAAGCAGAAGAATATAATACTGCCATATATGTAACATCTGAAAGATTTAAGAAAACACCAAATGCAGTACAGGTAAATAAAGAAATGGAGCCTGATGGAATGCACCCCAAAATTCTGAACGAGCTAGCTAAGGAACTAGCCGTGCCATTGACAGTTATACATAAATCATTGAATCAATTAGAACTGCATAGAAGACCAGGGTGCCAGTATTCAGACAAGCATTGCCCAATGCCAGTCATGTTTGTTTGCTTGCATTTGATCTGTCGTTGCTGGGCCTAGATAATGTGGTAATGAAAATGAGAACAAAGTATTGGTTTAAACAGTTAAAGTATCACGATTGGGAAATTAGGAGGTTTACACATAGTGTTATTATTTCCTTGGTCTGTGACCTCAAATTTTCAAGATAGTCTGTGGTATTTTCAGAAGTGCTCAAAAATGATGCAGTTGCATCTATGCACCCAAATTTGCATCATGCCGATGTGCATATTATTGTGCCATATTGTCACATCTGCATCAAAACTGCACTAATACTTGCATCATAACTGTGTCCCTTTTGCATCACTAATCTGGACACAGCTTGTGGTGCAACCATCTTCTGATGGCAGCATACTCTTCTGAAATAGATGCAGGTGCGATCTGCGACGCAAAAGTGACACAACTTGCTGTTGCTTCCAGCGCAACTCTGAAAATACTGACCAGTAGTTTTATTGCCCTAGCATAGGAACGTGACAGGTGTGACATATCAAAATCCCACCCAAAATGTTATTTTGCAGAATGAATGCGAAGACAGATGTAGGAGGAAATTTGAAAATAATAACACCTGTCATGTTCATGAAGTGGGCTAAAAAAAGGTTACTGTTGAAAAGGTGGGTTCAAAAAATAACTAGAAATTGCAATGTTATGAATAAATATAAAACAAATGTCAATGTTCCTTTATAACTTTTTTTTTTTTTTTGATTTTGACCTCACATTTTAAAGTCTTTTTTTTTACCCCATCTTATGAACATAACAGGTATCGTTTATAAAATCTGCACCAAAAAGTCATTTTGGAGCCTGACTGTGTAAACACTTTTTGGGTGGGATTTGAAAAATGACACGTCATGTTCATAAGATGGGATAAAAAAAGTCTGTGTTGAAAATGGGGAGGTGGGGGGTCAAAATTTCAATAAAAGCAAAAGTTAGGAGTACATGTTAAGAAATGTTATGTTTCTTCGTTACTTTGTTGTTTTTGAGATTTTTACCTAAAATTTTTCAACATAGTGTTTTTTACCTCATCTCATGATCAGTACATGTGCAATTTTTAAATTCTGTCCAAAAGGCCATTTCATGGAGCAATTGCAAAACATGTTTCGGGGGGGGGGATGTGATAAAATAGACCTGACTTGTTCATGAGTGGGAGTAAAAAAAGTCCATATTGAAAACTTCTGGCTAGCCAGCTCCATGGTGCTGAGCAATGGGGATTGCTCTGGCAAGTTGGCAACCTGGGTTCCTGCCCCAAGCCTGGGACAGTAGGAGAAGAGGCTGGCAGGGAGGGCTTAAAGAGCATCTCATGGATGTTCTCCACCTGGAAAGGAGGAAGGCTATTGCATCGCTCTCTCATGACTCCTAGTGGTGGTGGGTAGTGGAGGTGACCAAATGCTTTCTGGCATTACTCCCCCCCCCCGGCCAACTGTGCGCACGCACAGCCAATAGGGGAGGGTAATGGGTGAGACCAGGAAAAATGAAAAAAATGGCTGTCACGGCCCTGGATGACAGCTTTGGGTTCACTCTGCTACCCCCAGGTCATGCAGTGATGGACCGTTCCTGCCCCTCTTGCCAACGACCTTGGTTCAGTCTCCCACTGGGGATTAGTCAGAATAACAGGTGTGCCTGATGGGTCAGACCTACGAGTTTGATGTTTGACATGCAGCGACAGCTGGCACTGTCTGGACAGATGGGGGAGGTCCAGCATGAAAGCCTGAAGGAGTGGGTCATGGTGGTCATGGGGCAAAACCAAAAAAAGAAAACTTTGGGCCAAAATGTTAAAAATGGTGAAGCTAGGAGTAAAAGTTCAAAACACATTAAAAAGCCATTAACTGGACTTACCTTGTTTTCAACAGTTCAGTCAGGTGCAGGAGCAAAAGAATGGGTGGTCACTGAGAATATTACTTTGTAGGACCCTAGTGAGGTAATTTAGGTATGGGGGTGGGATAATGGGTGCTGGGGGGGGAAGAGGGATCAGAAGGGACAATGAGACATCACTGGATGATTTTTTTTTCAGATATAAAAAAAAGGGGGGGGAATGATGATATATGCTTTTCTTTATTTCTGGTAGCATACTTTGGGGATTGGGCACCCAAGTGTTGAGGTGGGTGTTTGGTGGCACAGGGAGTTGGGCACCCTGGTGTCAGACAGTGGGGGAAAGGAGTGTTGTTTGGAAGCACCGGGTTTGGGTACCCTGGTGTGGGACTATGACAGAAAGGAGGTTAGTATAGCAACACCAGGGATTAGGCACCCCAGTGTCAGACTGTGACACAGCAGGGGAGGTAACATAGTGGCAGCAGAGGTTGGGAATCCCTGTGTTGGACTATGGTGGAGTGATGGTACACTGCAGAGCACTGATCATGGTGAAAGAAGGAGCAGAGAGAAGACAGAAAGTGTCACCAAGTAGCTTCAGGATACAGCTGTGCAGTACAAAAAGCATAACGGACATTCAAAGTAGGAACCTTGAAAATGCTACATAGATTCACAGCAGTATCCACTTTCCACTTTCCAGCTCTGTGATTGGTAAAGAAGATCCAAGTGAAATGCAGGGAGTAGGTGTAGAGTGGGTGGTATTTGGGAGGAGATTGCTACGGCTAAGCTTGTGATTGGTGGAGAGGACCAATCCCCAAACCCCTCTCTCAGAGTGACAGAAATATGTTTGTTTACACCACTGTCAAGCAAACATAAAAAGGCTCCATGGATGGACAAAGGAACTATAGAACAGTAAGTTTAACATAAATACCAGGAAAGTCATTAGAAACAATAATTAAAAAAAAATATTTTTTTAACACTTACAAGAAAACAGCTTAGATTTGGTGGCCTAGTATGAATTTGGTATAATATCAGCTGCAGTGCCACACAGAAAGCAAGTTAATAACTAGAGAACCTATGGTAAATATAACTGTGGATGTGACAAACTGGGTTTAAAACTGTTTGAAAAATAGGAAACAAAGAGTCATAATTAACTATTATCAGCATCATTTGTGTGATGCATTTACAAGTGACCTGAAGGTGGGGACCAGCAATTAATTTGCCAAGTTTACTGATGATACTAAAATGGGAAGGATAGATATAGAAATAGATATATAGATATAAATGGTTATTTTTTTATTTATGTAAGCCCCCCTTGCATGGTGGGTTTACTACTCTGGCTTAGACTGGGTCCTCCCCTTACTGGTAGGGCCCCTTTTCTTAGTCAGCTAGGTAGTGTTTCATACTTACTGCCACCAGGGAAAAGGGTTCACTAGTATTTAAGCCCTGGGTATTTCCCGGGTTGGTAGAGATGGAGAGATGGCGGTATTGAGGAGGGCAAGGTGGCCGGGGAGGGCATTACCCTTTGGCCCAAAAAGAAGTCGGTGGGCAACATCAGTGTGATGCAGGGAGGTCTCCAAGGGAGGCCTTTTAGCAGCATGGTGGCCATGGTGGCCAGGGAGATTTCCATCAACTGCTGCAGGAGGAGGAAGGAGTTGAAAGTTTGGAACCCTACTAAGGTATATTGGTCCCAGTAACCATAAACATGATGAAGTATCCAGGCAGTGGGGCTGTTGCGGTGGTGGCAGGACTGCCACAGGGGTCTACTGGAGGTGGCAGCTCTGGTGGCCTATCCCATGTGGCACACTGTCATGAAAGGTAAGGCAAGAAAGGGGAGTTGCATCCAGGTATTCACTTGGGGCCTGCCATGCTCGTGTCTGGGGCAGGACCATCAGACCCATAAAGGATGTGGCTCTGGGAACCAGTATTTATGCAAGGAGGGAGCTGTTGCTACAGGCTCTGGCTCAGTCCTGGGCTGGCTCAAAGGGAAGGAGGAATTTTGGCACCATTTGGCTCAGTGGATGAGTGGGTAACAGGTTTAGGAGCAGCCGCAGAGGCCTTAGGCTGCATTGCCCTGGGTTCCATTTTAGGCCCGGCTGGCAGGGAGGAGTAAGGCACTCCCCCCTTAGGAGGACTAAAGGCACATTAAAGGAAAAGAAAGTTAAAAGGTATTAAAAATCTCTGCACAAGGGAAGTTTAGAGTGGAGCCAGAGTGGCCTAAGCTCTAGGCCGCTATGAAATCTTGGTAGCTGTGGCCGGTTTCTATGCTCTCTAAATGCCGTTTGTGCTCATGCCTAATTTCTCAGTCCCATGGAACTGCTCCATTTAATTTATCCTTTTGGACACAGTCATTTTCTGTCCAAAATAAAGGATTTTACATTTTCTGTGATTTTGCTTTTGTTGTGTGGTCAATTAACTAATCCCCAGCACAAATTTTATTCTTGCCTTTTGAGTAAAGTTTCCAGCCCCTCCTCCCCATTTTCAGAATCAGTGGGATGCTGCCAGCACTGAGACTCAGCCAAGGGTAAGAAAAGGCCTTGTGTTCGAAGACAACTGTCAGGTAAGGCCTTCCTGTTTTCTTCTATTAATGTGCAAGATGCCAGGAAGGTTTCTGGTCTGTGCCCCTTCCCCTCACTATAACACCAGGACCACTAGACACAAGATGAGGATGGGGGGGTTACATTTATTTGAAAGTTGGTGACCAGGAGAGGCACACTGAGCCGCAGCTCGTTTCCAAGTGCAACCCGGGGGAAAGGGAAGGGGAATATGTGTACAGATGCAACTGACTAACAGAACCAGATTAAGCTGTTAGCGGGATTAGTGAATGACTGATATTAGTGAGTAGATATAGAAATAGATATAGATATAGATATAGATATAGATATAGATACAGACAGTGATACAGATACAGAAATAGATATATAGATACAAACAGAGATACAGATTGAGATACAGATAGATATAGAGATAGAGATACAGATACATAGATATAGATACAGCTAGAGATACAGATTGAGATACAGATAGACATACAGATACAGAAATGGATATAGATATAGATACATGTGTCTGCTAATGTTGGCTCAGTTGGTAGTACATCCACTTACAGACCACAAGGTCATGGGTTCTGGTCCCATGCTGAGACAGGGCTCATACCACAATTGCTGGCACCCAGGTACAGTACTAGGAGGATACTGTACTGTTGGGGTGTGCCATAGAAAATGAGTGGACCTCTCTGCTTAAACTCAGAAACCCCCGCCAGACCTCACAGCATCCAACAAACCCAAGTAGGTCAGGACAGTGCTGCTTAGTGTACCAGGTCCACCTTGCTGTATTTTTAGTTTTAAAACTTGTATTTTCACCCAGACCCGCCCCCCAGCTACATAAATCACCCACTCTCATCTTGCTGTTTTTCATTTTTAAAACTTGCATTTTAACCCAGAGCCCTCCCTTCCTGGCTTCATAAACCACCCACTTCCATGCAAAAAAAGAAAAAAGTACTCTGCCATGTGGCGCCACTGCTATTCCTTCTCGTAATGTAATGCACATGCTTGCTTTAAAGCAAAAAGAGAGAGTGAGAACAGGCTGAAAATACTCAGCAGTGCATAGGCAGCATGGATAAATTAGCCAGAAGTTATGGCCCGAAAGCATGAAAGGCAATACTATTTTTGTTTTAGATTTTATGGTTTTCTTCAGCCATGAATTGGGTGTGAAGAGCAAGAACAGCTGTAACATTAGCGACAGTGGCCAAAGTAGGAAATGGTATTTTAACAGACTTAGCATCGTGCACTAGGGTACTGCTCAGCATCTCCATTTTTGCTGACTTCAAAAGTCAGACACTAAAAATGCATATGTTGGTGCTGGGAATATGATGCATGGAGTACTGAGAAAAATACTATAGAAATGTACTGCTGCTGTTTGTGATTTATTTTAGTTTATTATAAAAGTGCAATATAAATCTCTGTTTTAATGTTTGAACTAATGGCAGTCTTGCCTCTCTGAGAGGCAATATCTTAGAAACATAGAAAAGGTGACAGCAGAAGGAGACCAATGGTCCATCAAGTCTGACCATGAGTTCCCAAGACCTTTGGAGATCCCGGGATATTGTTCATGCAGGATAGACATGGCAATTCTGAATGATAAATAAGAGATGTGTCCTTCATAATGTGGGACAGTTGAGAGACAAGACCATTTGTTTCTGTCTTCACTGGTCTAAATCTGCTGCTTCACTTTTTATTCAGCACCTGTGTACTGCTTTGTCCATGAGTGTACTTTTTATTGGCTTGTCTGTGCTCATCTGAGCTGCTCAGCTCTCTTGAGGCTGCACTTGTTGTGTCAGAAAGAGTGCAGTTTCATGTAAGAGTGGTCTGCTTTGTTCTGGCACTGGCGGGGGGAAAAGGGACTGGGTGTGTGCACTATGTGAATTTTGCAATGGTGGGTGCCAGGCAACACATAGGAGGCATGTCGATACATAGCAGGGCGGGGGTTATGTTGCGGTATGTGGGTGCAAAAGATGGAAGGGAAGATATGCTCAAACTAGGCAGAGTGGGATATGAAGAGATGTGAAAATCACTATTGGAGCAGGTGGGTGCTAGCAGATGGTGGATGGTTTGAGGTCTACATACTAGGGAATGGTTAATGCAAGCCCATGGATGGGGCAGGGGTGTTTATACAGGGGCAGGTGGTAGCCAGCAGATTAGTGATGATGGGGGGGTTAAATACATGGGCGCTTTGCCTGCTGACATGAGGGGGCAGCAGTCCACATATTTGGACAGGGTGAGCATCAGCAGATGAGAAAGGGCAGTGGTGTGTACTACATTGTGGGGAAGAGTGACTGTTTGAGAGGCAGTGATGTGAAAAGATGTGAAAACTACTGGAGTAGAGCGGGTGTCACTAGATGGGTGGGGAGACATTCAGCAGATAGGAGAAGCTGGGGAACTGTGTACTGAGGCTGGGATGGGGCTACAGTGATGTTATATCCCCAGATAGAAGGTAAGGGAAAAGATCATTTTTCCAGATTCCCTATTGCTCCAAAAAATGGGAGACAGAGCACAAGGGTATACAGAATGAAGTCAGAAATGTAGACAGATGCACTCAGAAAATACTTTATTTTTGATTTTTGTAGTGCATTTTTTGGTGGTTTTCTGGTATTAATATTACTTTCTTAAAGGTTCTGATATGAATCAGAATCAGTCAAAATTAATCAGAACTCTGACCTGTATCTTGATCCTGATAGTAAGAATCAGTACCTTTAAAGGTCCACCCATCCCTAGGATGCTGTCTTTCAGATGAGAGGTTATACTGACATTCCTTCTGTCCATCTCTGGTGCTGTCCTGGTGGGTGTCCAGGTGGAAGTCAAAGAACACAAGGCACTTTTTGTAAGAGTAGGGGATGTGTTCTGTCCTGGCCAACATTCACATTCACATAAAACTGGTTCATCTAGCTGTCCAAGGCTGTGTGAAATTTCACTTCTTTTCACATCCCTCTCTGCCCAGTTTGGGGGGGGACTTCAACCTGCCAGATGTAGATTGAAGCCTCCCAACAGTGGCTTCAGCTAGAATCAGAGACATACTGGACTCTCTGCAGGGGGTGTTCCTCGGGCAATTAGTCAATGTACTCACTAGTGATGGGGCAGTACTAGACTGGGCACTCACCAACAGGGACAGTGTTGAAGATGTCTAGGTGGGAGGCCACTTGGGGACCAGTGATCACCGTATGGTGTGATTCAGTAAAAGGACATGGTAGAAACAAACCGTACAAGGGGAGGGTCCTGAACTTCAGGAGAGCAGATTTTAAAAAGTATGGGTGAAAGCCTCAGGGATGATCTGGCAGGGAGAAATGGCCTGGCTGGGGTGGAGGAAAAGTGGGTAAAGATAAAAGGGAGTGTAGTAAAGGCAACAAACATCTGTGTCAAACAAGTCAGCAAAAGCAAGAGGAAAAAAAGAGACCACTATGTTTTCAAAAAAGGGCTGAAAAGGTAAAGGCTAACATTTTATTTTTATTGTTGTTTATTGAAAAATATTTCACAAGGAAAGGCAAGCTGAGCAAAAAGATGCTCGTCTCACGGTGCGACCTTGGGGTGGGCTACAAGGGAGGAGGGTATACATACAACAGTCCGTAGGTTGAATTTGGAGTAGAGCCTGTTACTTGCCTTGCTTGTAGAGCAGAAAACAGCTAACTAAAAGAAGCTACATTTTCTTATTAATTTAAAACTTATGTCTCAGCAGGAGTCAGTGTCTGTTGAGATTAAGTAGACAGATACTTTATTAGAAGTAGAAGGGGATCTTATTTAGGGTTAAAGAAAGAAAGTTAGTGTGTGTTCTGTGCTGGGAAGGGTACTGTATCAGCTGACTTTGCTAAACCAGTAGGAGGAAAGACAGCTTAATTGGGGGTGTGGCTTAGACACTATAAAAGCAGGTGACTCAAATTACAACTTCCTGTTGCTAGCCTTGCTTGTAGAACAGAAAGCAGCTAACTAAAAGAAGCTACATTTTCTTATTAATTTAAAACTTATATCTCAGCAGGAGTCAGTGTCTGTTGAGATTACGTGAGACAGATACTTTATTAGAAGTAGAAGGGTCTTATTTAGGGTTAAAAAAAGAAAGAAAGAAAGAAGTTAGTTTGTGTTCTGTGCTGGGAAGGGTACTGTATCAGCTGACTTTGCTAAACCAGTAGCAGGAAAGAGAGCTTAATTGGGGGTGTGGCTTAGACACTATAAAAGCAGGTGACTCAAATTACAACTTCCTGTTGCTAGCCTTGCTTGTAGAGCAGAAAGCAGCTAACTAAAAGAAGCTACATTTTCTTATTAATTTAAAACTTATATCTCAGCAGGAGTCAGTGTCTGTTGAGATTAAGTAGACATATACTTTATTAGAAGTAGAAGTGGTCTTATTTACGGTTAAAAAAAGAAAGAAAAGAAAGAAGGTTAGTGTGTGTTCTGTGCTGGGAAGGGTACTGTATCAGCTGACTTTGCTAAACCAGTAGGAGGAAAGAGAGCTTAATTGTAGGTGTGGCTTAGACACTATAAAAGCAGGTGATTCAAATTACAACTTTCTGTTGCTAGCCTTGCTTGTAGAGCAGAAAGCAGCTAACTAAAAGAAGCTACATTTTCTTATTAATTTAAAACTTATATCTCAGCAGGAGTCAGTGTCTGTTGAGATTAAGTAGACAGATACTTTATTAGAAGTAGAAGGGGTCTTATTTAGGGTTAAAAAAAGAAAGAAAAGAAAGAAAGTTAGTTTGTGTTCTGTGCTGGGAAGGGTACTGTATCAGTTGACTTAGCTAAACCAGTAGGAGGAAAGAGAGCCTAATTGGGGGTGTGGCTTAGACACTATAAAAGCAGGTGACTCAAATTACAACTTCCTGTTGCTAACCTTTTTCCTTACTAATTGTCCTCCATCCCACCCACCCAAAGCCAGTTCTACTTTTATAGCCACTGGATTTGGCTGTCAACAGGAACTTCCTGTTTGGCAGTAGGAAGCGAAGGATCATAGAGAAACATTGGTTTTGTCAACCCTAAAGGAAAAAAGTAGCTCACTCTCCCCCCAGCTGCTGGTGGTCTGACTTTGAGCAAGGAGGAAGGAGGCTACTGAATAAGATAGGAAGTTGCTGTCCCAGAACAGGAAGGGTGATATTTGTAAGGAGAGGAGAGAGTAAGAATACAGAGAAACAGTAGAGGGGACATAAAATAAGAAATGATAGGAGTGGTGCAGTGCAATGGCTGTGGGGCGGCAGTATTCCGGGAGACATTCTGGAGGCTGCGATGCTGCCCTATTTGCAGGCACCTCTCTGGTCTGAGAGAGGAGGTTGCCCGTCTCCAGGCTGACCTGTCTAGGATTCGTGAAACCTCCTCCCCCACCCAGGGACCACCAGGGCTAATGCCACACTACCTCAGAGGTTGCCAAGGAGGAGAGGCTGGACCAGGTGGGCTAAGGGAGGGAGAGGTGGTGGAACAGAATTGCATCCCTCCAGCTGTACCTCTCCACACCATTTGCTCTTCTGGTGGATAGTGGTCCTTCTATGGAGGCACCTGCAGTGGAGACCAAGGAGGATGCTGGGAACCTTCACAAAGGAGACACACAGGAGGGTGGCATGGGACCCACAGGGAAGGAACAGCTCCTGGTGGGGACTCAATCATAGGGGAGGTAGAAATGGGGAGGAAGGAGAGGGAGGTGAGTGCCTCCTGGCGCCACGGCTTGAAGGGACAGGAAGCAAATCCTCAGGATCATGGGAGGAGTTGCACGAGGGAGGGAGCTGGATGTCATTGTCCACCTAGGGACAAATGACCTGGCTAGGAATGGGATCAGAGCAGTGCAAGAGGAGTTTGTAGAGTTGGGGAGGGGCCTTAGACAAGTAGTGCATATGGTAGCCTTCTCGGAGGTGCTGCCTGTCTATGGCAAGGGTGATGCTAGGACACTCCTCACCAGGGAATTCAATAAGTGGTTGAAAAACTGGTGTGGAGCTCAGGGTTTTGGCTTCATTGAGGACTGGGACCACCTGGAGGATGTAGACCTATACTGGTGCGATGGTCTGCCTCTGTCCAGGGGAACCAGGATCCTAGGTGAGAGTTTAAATGCTTCATTGGCAAGCATTTAAACTAGCCAAGGGGGGAGGCACCAAAAAGGAGCAGGGAAATCCCAGCCTCCCCCCAAAAAACATGGTAATTAGTGAGATAAACACTAAGGTAGAGAAGTTATTAGGGAGCAGAACAGAGGCAAATGTAAAGAAAGGCAAAGCAGCAAGGACAGGAATGGGGCTAAAAGGGGTAAGGCTATCAAAAAGTGGAGGGTGATGAGTACCAATGCCCATAGTCTGTGTATCAAGCTCCCTGGACTAGTGGCCTTGATGGAAGAGGGTTGCCTGGATATTGTGGCAGTCACAGAAACATGGTACACAGAGAACCATGACTGGGATGTCAACATACCAGGATACACAATCTACAGGAGGGACAGGAAGAGTAAAAGAGGAGGAGGAGTAGCTCTCTATGTAAAGGAAGAGATCAAAGCAACAGAACTAAAGAGTAAACAGGGAGCAGATGAGGCACTCTGGGACACCCTGGAGACAGGAAATGTCACCACAATCCGCATGGGGGTTGTATACAGACCCCCATCTCAGGGGGAGGGAATGGACAAGGAAATGATAGAAGACTTCCTTAGAATGGCAGAAATGGGCAGATATTGTTGATGGGGGACCTGAATATGCCAGATGTTAACCGGAGCACCTTTGCTGCAGGCACATCCAAGAGCAGGGTCATTCTTGATGCCTACAGGGGGCATGCCTCAGACAGCTAGTATTGGAACCCACTTGGGAGCAATCTTAGACCTGGTACTCTCAAATGGGGATGGAGAAAGAATCTCAGATTTAGAAGTGGGTAGCCATCTGGGAACAAGCGACCACCAAACAGTGTGGTTCACGATAAACACAGCCATACAATCAAGCCATACAAAAGCAAGAGTATTGGACTTTAGGAGGGCTGACTTTGGAAAAATGAGAGAGTGCCTCAGAAAAGCACTAGCAAACAGGCAAGAAGGAGGAGTGGAGGAACAATGGGAGTAATCAAAACAGCCATCACAGAGGCAACAAGCCTTTGTGTAAAGCAAATCAATAAAACACAACAAGGAAAAAACTGCTATGGTTCTCAAAAGAGGTGGCAGGGAAGGTTAAGGAGAAAAGGATAGCATTCAGGAAATATAAGGAAACACAGAAGGAGCAGGACAGAGTACTTTATCAGTTAAAGCAGAAAGAGGCAGGGAAGGCAGTCAGAATAGCAAAGGCCCAAACCGAGGAAAGGATAGCCAATTCTGTTAAGAAGGGGGATAAGACCTTTTATAGGTACATTAGGGAGTGAAGAAAGACCAAAGGGATACTGAGGCTTAATAAAGGGGAGGGAATGTGGGTAGAGGGTGACAGTGAAAAAGCAGGGATACTGAACAAATATTTCTGCTCAGTATTCGCAAAGGAAGAGGAGGGGGATGTACCTAAACCAAACAAGAGAAACACTCTGAAGACAGGGGTCGATACCAGTCCATTTACAGAAGAAAGGGTTCTGAAAGAACTAATAAAATTGAAGGTGAACAAAGCAATGGGGCCTGATGGGATTCACCCAAGAATTCTAAAAGAACTAAGGGTAGAACTAGTGACACCGCTGACTACTCTCTTTAACAAATCATGGGAGGATGGGGTGGTACCTGAGGACTGGAGGAGGGCAGATGTGATTCTCTTCACAAAAGTGGGAGCAGGACAGAGGCAGGAAACTATAGACCAGTTAGTTTGACCTCAGTGGTAGGGAAAATGATGGAATCACTTTGAAGGAAAGAATTGTTGAGTACCTAGAGGCCAGTAGGGCACAGGACCCAAGGCAGCATGGATTCATGATGGGAAGGTTGTGTCAGATGAATCTAATAGATTTCTTTGACTGGGTGACCAAAGTAGTAGACCAGGGAGGGGCTGTGGACATGGCCTACCTAAATTTTAGTAAGGCATTTGATACAGTCCCACACAAAAGATTAATACACAAGTTAGCCGGCCTTGGAGTGGGTCCCAAGGTGGTAGCGTGGATAAAAAATTGGCTAGGCAGCAGGACGCAAAGGGTAGTAGTAAATGGAGTACACAGTGAAGAAAGGAGGGTTACTAGTGGGGTACCGCAGGGTTCAGTACTGGGACCAGTCCTTTTTAATGTCTTTATAAGTGCCATTGCAGAGGAACTGGAAGGAAAAGTATGTCTCTTTGCAGACGACACAAAGATCTGCAACAGGGTTGATACACAAGATGGAGTGGAAAGGATGAGAAGAGATTTGGCAAGATTGGAGGAATGGTCAAATGTACGGCAGCTCAGATTCAATGCAAAGAAGTGCAAAGTAATGCACATGGGAAACAAAAACCCAGGGGAAGCGTACACAATGGGGGGTGAGATACTGACAACAGTAAAAATGGAAAGGGACCTGGGGGTAATTATATCAGATGACCTAAAGGTGGGCAAGCAATGTGAGAAGGCAGTAAGGAAGGCTGGGGGATACTGGGATGCATAGGAAGAGGCATCAATAATAGAAAACAGGAAGTTGTTATCCTTCTGTACAGACAGTTGGTGAGACCCCATTTGGAGTACTGTGTGCAGTTCTGGAGACCCTATCTCAGCAAAGACATAGACAGAGTGGAGGCTGTCCAGAGGAGGGCAACCAAAATGGTGCAGGGTCTGCACCAGAAGACTTACGAAGAAAGACCAAAGGAGCTTAATATGTATACCCTTGAGGAAAGAAGGGAGAGAGGGGACATGATAGAAACTTTCAAGTGCCTCAAGGGAATCAACAAAGTGCAAGAGGGTTGCATCTTTCAGAAAACGAGATGTGCAAGAACAAGGGGGCACAATTTGAAGATAGAGGGGGGACATCTCAGAGGTAATGTGAGAAAGTATTTTTTCACAGAGAGGGTTGTGGATGCATGGAACAGCCTCCCTGAGGAGGTCGTGGAGTCAAGAACAGTGGAGAAATTCAAGAATGCATGGGACAGACATAAGGCAGTTCTAGTGGGTGGGTAGGAGGAAGTAAGCTGTTGGTTAACTAGGATCTGCAGCTTATCTGTTAGGTAGGAAAATGGGCAGACTAGGTGGGCCAAGCGGTCCTTATCTGCCATCAAATTCTATGTTTCTATGTAGAGCAATACAAACAATTGTTCCATAACTGAGTGAGATTACTTACGAACTTGTTACATGAGGAGAACAGGACATAACATGAGCCTCAAGGAAAGTGACATACATAATTGAATACACATCTAGGACTATACGTGATTACTTACGTGCCAGTGACAGAGATTGAATTGAAGCATGATGCACCGAGTTGGCAGAGGGAAATGGAAGTTGGAGATTGGGGCAAGGGAGAGGTGGCAGGACTGTATAGTAAACACTGGGGTATTTAGGGGGGTTGACTTAGGGAAGACGGTAGGGGAATGAGAAGGGAGATAGCAGAAGTGAATGAGACAGTAAGTGCATTGGTTGTTTAGGGCAATGTATAAGCCAGACAATTAGGTGAAGGCCGAACCACTGGTCAGGCACGTAAATGGTAGCATTCAGAAGATATAAGAAGATCTACAGGGAGGACAATAGAGGTCTACCAGGAGAAACAGAGGCAAGCAGGGAAAGCAGTGAGTACAAAGGCACAAACTGAATAGAGAATAGCCAGGAATTATGAATATATGAACTTGCCAGCAGTTAAAGGCCTTATGGTCTAGTAAGTCTGCTCGATTGTGCAGCTAGCAGCCCTTATACTGCAGCTGCCCCTCACTCCCACCCCACTCTAGTGACCTTCCCCCTTACCCTGTCCCATTCCCTTTTGAAGCAGTCCACTGTTCTACAGGATACCACTTCCTCTGACAATACGTTCCACCCAGATACCACCCTCTCTGTAAAAAAGTGTCTCCTCATTTTCCCTTCCAATCTCAGATCATGTCTTCAAGTGTCTCTCTCCCTCTTTAATTTGGAAAGCCCCTCCATGCCCGTCTTATTGATTCCCTTCATGTACTTGAAGGTTTCAATCATGTCCCCCCACCCTCCTCCAGGGAGTACATGTTCAACTCCCTCAGCCCGCTCTCGTAGGATAAGTCCCCTAACCCCGGGATCATTTTTGTTGCCCTGCACTGCACCCTATCCAGTAACCTAATGTCCTTCTTCAGGTACGGTTGCCAGAACTGCATACAGTACTCCAGGTGTCGTCTAACCAGTGACCTATATAGCTGTAGGATCACCTCCCCCCCTCCTGGAGGATATGCCTCTGGCAATACCACCCAGCATCCTGTTGGCCTTAGCAGCTGCCTTTCTACTCTGTGCTGAGTTGTTCATTGCTTCCTTCATGGTCACACCCAGATCCTTCTCCTCTTCCGTCTTGGCTAGTTGAATTCCCAACCCCCACCCCCCGAAGCTGGTAGTGCCTCCTTTTTTGTTTTGTACCGAAATGTAGCACTTTGCATTTCTTGGAGTTGAACCCCAGCTGCCAAGTGTCTGACCAGGCCTCCAATTTTGCCAGATCATCTTGCAACCCCTGGCACTCTTCTAAGTCATCCACTACTGCTCACATCTTGGTGTCATCTGCAAACAGACTGATCTTGCTCTTGATGCTTATTGAGATGTCTGCTATGAAGATCCCAAACAACACAGGCCCCAGTACAGAGCCCTGTGGCACCCCTCTTGTCAATGCCCTGGGAGATGAGCACTCCCCTCCCACCACCACCACCACCACCACCACCACCCTCTGCTGTCTCCCTTGCAGCCAGTTCACTACCCATCCCACCATCTTCACCCGTGTACCTTCTAGCTTACTTCCTAGCCTCCCATGCAGCACCGAATCAAATGCCTCACTGAAGTCCAGGTACAGGACATCCACTGCATGGACCTTGTCTAATTGCCTGGTTACCCAGGGCTCTATGATGCCGGTTTGACAACTAAGTTGTCGATTGCCATCACAGCGATGGATTTCTGTCAACTGCAACTTGCAGTTGACATAAATCTGACTTGAGACCTTAGCTGTTTTTTCATTGGGAGAGTTTCGCCCTCAAACCACCCATACTGGGGGCTTTGCCCCATCACCCCCCCGATCTCTAGAATTCAAACTCTGAGTCGGAGCTGGATCGGGGAGAGGGTGCAGGACCAGGAGAGAGAGTGCTAGGATCTTGGGTGTCTATTACAGTGAAAACATCGATGTTGTCGGCATTGATGTTTTCATTGTTATAGTGGCACTGTTGGAGAAATATATCATTACCCAGTCATAATACTCCACCAGGTTGGTCTGACAGGCTATGCCTGAGACAAACCTATGATGTCTGCTGTCCTGCAGCCCATTAGCCTCTAGGAGGGAAACCAGTCCGGCAAAATATTTCGCATAATTTGGGCATTAAGCAAAATATTTAGTTGGTCAAAAAACAAAATTTTGCCTGCAGAGTGAGTGAAATTTCATCCTCAAGCTGGTGAAATTTCACATGCTCATGCATAATTTCGCCACCCGTGAGCGAAATAGTGGTCCCCCTCCATGGCTGCTCACCAGCCCAAATTTGCAAATTAATTCCCCCTGGTGTCTAGTGGTCCCAAACCTGGCTAATCACCGGCCAAAAGTGAATAAAGCAAGCCCCCCATTACTCATTATTTTACAGATTCCCCCAGTCCCCCAATCCTAAAAAAAAATTAATTCCCCACTCCCTGGTATCTAGTGGACACCCCACCCTGTCATGAGGAAGCACCCACCCTACTCCCCCAGTACCCCAATAGGGCCACCAGCACAGACCTTCACTCACCTCCATGGCTGGCAGCGTGGCTGAGCACTTCAATAAATGAGCGCATGCTTGAACAAGCACGGACTCATTCTGTAGAGTGGTAGTAAGTACTGGGATGGAGGTACAGCATGGCAAGCTTAATCCAGATACAATTAAAATGGCTGCACTCACTCTCCATATAAAGAGACAATGGGCTTGAGAGTTCAAAAATAAATAATCTTTATTTCCAAGCAAACACCACAAAGTGAGTGGATGTGCAGTTAGCTAGATGGTAACAAGACCATATCCTTAAGTTTTGCCTCCTCCAGTCAGAGGCTTCATCAGAAGATGAACGTTGTGCTAAGGATTCCATATTTAAAAAAGATTAGACCAATAGCGTGCTTACAACATATGCACATCAATCTTCAATTAAAGGAAAACTGCACCCACATAACTTCTAAATGTTGTTTCCATGTCAACAGATAACTCTTTTCATGTAGCCGTTAAAGATGTATGCAACTGCTTCACTTCATGCTAGGCCCTGTCACTGTTCTGGGAGAGTCCATTTCATGGTTGTTGAAATCTCATTGTCCCTGATAGCTGCATTAGCATATGAGAACATGATGTCAGATCAACCATTAATATCATGTATCTCTATGCTGAAATAACAAATACCCTGCAAAAACTCACTGGAAACTTATAAACTGAATGGAGTTTAAAGGGGAAAAACCTGCATTACAACTCAGCTAGCTTGCAAAACTCACTGAAGGTAAATGTGGTATTTCACACCTTCTTGCAGCTTGTTTCTTTTAAAAGTACATAAACCGACAGGCATACTGGGGAGTTTAAAGGTTGATTATGCATCACATTCTCATATGCTAATGCAGCTCTCAGGAACAATGAGATTTCAACAACAACGAAATGGACCCTTCCAGAACAATGACAGGGCCTAGTATGACGTGTGAAAACTAACTAAAGCAGCTGCAAACATCTTTAACAGCTACATGAAAAGAGTTGTCTATTGACATGGAAACAAATAACATTTAGAAGATATGAGGGTGCGGTTTTCCTTTAAACCCTAAAACACCCAACAGTGCTTACACCACATTTAAAGTCCCAGTGCATGTTATTCAATCATGAATTCATTCACAGCACTTGTACTTCTGGTTTATTACACTCATCCTGCATTTCCAGTTGTTTAACCAGATGAGACACACTAAGCTGAAAGCTTGTTTACAGGTGCGACCTGGGAGCACATGTAAGTTAAGTGACTTGCTCAGGGTCACACAGTATGCAAGTGGGGACTGTGGGATTTAAACCCAGGTCTCCAGATTTGCAGCTCAGAGCCTTAAACCACTGTGCTATACTGCCTCCTTCCAGCAAGGCTCCTAGGAGACAGCATAAAGAATCAGTATTAGCATATCATCCAACATAATTGCATACAGAAACATATACATATATTTATAAGAGTTTTAACAAGCTCTGGCAGAGCCACTATGACTGTGAATGCATTAACTAGATAAGGGTGTTTCATGGGCTTATACATAAACATTTATTTATTTAAAAAATATCAGATTTACAAGCCTTTGAGTCAGAGACTCATTTACAAAGGCACCTCGTCGAAACTAATACAAAGACAGCACAGTTAACAAGTCCAAAAACAATGGCTCAGAGAGCAGACAGTTATAAAAATCATTCACTGGAGATACACGCATAGCAGGAGATAAACAGATTACATAGTTTAGGCACACAGGCACCACATCAAGAAGACCAAAGCAGTTCAAACAATATACAATAGCTAAAGCAAATAGACACCAGGCATCAAAGAGAAGCCCAGAGTGTTCACATGAAGGCTGTTGCATACACTAACTGAAGCAAAGTATAGTACATTGAGAAAGGGCATATTTAATTTATTTTATTCCACAGGTGTGCTGCTGAAGAAATAAATAAATCCATTTCTGAGTGAAGTTTTCCATGGTATCATCCCACCCCAGCCATCAGCCTGCTCACTTCCCCGCAAACTGTCACACAGTAATAAGACATGACAGGGTGTGTGTTATCATGTAATAACATCACTCCTGGGGTGGGTTGAAGCACAAGGTGAAGCCGAGTATTTATTTATTTATTTACATGTATTTATTTGATCCACTGGATCAGCAACATTTGCACAAACTGTGCCTAGTGCAGATTTTACAGCACTGGTCCTAGTCTGGCGATCTGGGTTTTACCCATACCACACTACATATGGCTTAGTGATATACTGTACAGATGGCTGCAGAGTCTAACTCATTGAAGGTTGAAGTTTCAGAAAACCATTGTGCTACAAATATCAAGACTCACTCCCTCCCTCACCCCCCAGTCACAATTAATCCTCTACCAAAGTCATGCTTAAATACTGGTTCCTCTACATCCACACCACTAAGCTTTTAATGCCAACATGCTTCTTCTGCTGCTGTGAGTTAAACTCTTTATTTAAAAACATTTTGTTGAGAAATTTTTGTTTTAGTATATCCATTGTCAGGAAAAATGAATTTGTAAAAGAAACCAAAATCCCCATTTATCAGTTCATTGAATCACAATACAGCATGTTATGATTTTTTCAGATTCCATGTGTAACCTACAGTAAGTCAAACAGAAATTAGACACAAATGCCTACCTATTTGCAAGTGAAGCAAATGTGGTTATTACCATTCAGTTGTAAACACCTGTAGTCACAGTCATGAGTCACATTGGTAGACTCTGGGTAAATATGACAAGTTTCCTAAATACTGGTACCTTATCCAGCTGTGTTCTGTTTGGTGTGTGTGTGTGTGTGTGTATGTGTGTGTATGTGTTTAAACATGTAACTTTCTATAGTATATTGTATAGAACTGTGAATCCTGGCTGCAGTTTTTTTTTCTCTGTTGTGGCTACACAAGACATTGGCCTGCTGTAGGGGCTGTTAGACATCAAACCAAATGGTACTCTGTGAAGACTAACTTGGAGAAGATGCAATAAAACAAACTTGAATGGCAGCCCCCAGATGTCATAAAACACCCAGGGAAAATTAGAAAAACTCCTCTCACAGTCTAGGCAGAAATAAAACACTGGATTGAAGTGAGAACTCAAAACTGGTTGTAATACATATATTCCTGATTTTAACATGCAGTTTTCCTTTAAGAAGATTCAGTAGAATATAAACAGTAGCCCAGAACTGCCTGCCTGCGAATGAAGTTGGTATATTATTTGGAAAAAGGGAAGGCTGGGTCTCTTGCTATGCAATGTCCTACAAAGTAACACACTGACTGCTCTTAGGATGGTGGTGTCAAATGATGTGAGGTGCCTAGGGAAACTTGCTATGCAGAAAGTTCCAGGAAGTGTTTAACCCATTCTACATCTAATAGCTTTCTATGATGTCTGTACTATCCATTTGTGCAAGTCAACTCCACTTCTCAAACTTAAAAAGAAATATACACTTAATCACAGACTGTGTTCACCAAGTACTGTGCCCATGAGTAAAATAATTTGAACCCCATCCCCAAAAATGTTCCTTCACATGAACATGCATGATGTATCTGTAAAGACAATTTAAAAAATGTATTTCTAAATGCATTAGTAACACCAGTGCTTTCAAGGTTTTGAAACTACAAAAAAGAGAAATGATAGATAGATAGATAGATAGATAGATAGATAGATAGATAGATAGATAGATAGATAGATAGCTACAATATGGTACACAAATATTGTTAATCCCAAAAGCTGAGCTTTGTTTTTAGTATATAAATGTTTAAGAAATACCTGAAAGCTGTCTATTTTCCTTAGTTTTTATATACTTCTTAGTCTTTCCTTTTGAGACACCAGGTGACTCTGATAATCATTTGTTCCAAGGGTTTTTATGTCAGTTTGAAGGCATTTTAAGTATCTTCTGTTCTAGTCCTTAACAAAATGCAAGAACTCCACAGACTTGTTCTGTTTCTTGGTCCACATCCCAAACATGTGAGTCTTCTTTCAGCATGATAAAGCCACCTTATGCCCCTCCCACATGAATAAAAAAAGGGGGGATGGACCTTTTGGAGCCTCTTGGGTGGAGGTGGGGTGGACCTTACTTCCCCCAAAAAAACAATGCTGCCTCCCACTACTCAGGTTCCAGTTCTTGTACCACCCATTCAAGAAAGAAAATAGTACCCTGCAACCATTGACTAACATGAAATTTCTTGGAGGAGGGTAAGGCGGAGGAGACTATTTACACCTTCAGTCAGTTCCATGGACATAAAACATGATATCACTCCTTTTGTACATGCAATACTCCTGTAGGGTCCACCCACAGTCATAAAAATGGTCAGTTGTGGTGGAGAACCTCCCCCCCATTTTATTATGCCTGTACCAAACCTATCCAACTTTCCGGGGGGTAGGGTTAGCAAGTATGTTAGAACTACTCACTGTCCTGCACTTCTTGAGGTGTAATGAATCCAAATCCATCAGAAATTAGATACAAAGAGATAGTTAAAGTTTCCAAAACAGATTCTAGCTTTTATTGCTGCACAATGTTTCAGGTACCAGGAACCATTACCCAGCAGCCATGGCGCTTCGCTCTAACGAGCTTTGTATGTTAGTATGTTCAGAAAATGTGGATACCTTCATTTCCTGCTGTTGGATGCCTGACTGTAATTCAAGTTCCAGTTCTGCACTATAATCAACAATTAGCTGCATTAGTTGTATTGATGCATTTTGCATAATTGCATCCCATTTTGTAATAAAATGAACATAGTCATGTCCAAATGTCAGGTGTTTTAAAAGGTGTACACCTCTGAGGAGCTGCCATGGGTGTGACTTTAGCCTCCAGCCTTGCAAACATGTACTTAGGGGAGTGGGAGGACAAATTTGTCTTTGACTAGGATACAAATCCTTTGTTCGATAAAATAGACTTGTACAAGCATTGTATCAATGATTTGTTTATAATTTGGAAGGGTACAGAACTAGAACTGCAGGAATTTGTACATTACTTAGAGGCGTCTAACAGTAACTTAAAATTTAATTTTACTGCCAGTAGGAATGTGGTTCATTGTCTTGATTTAACAATTTTTAAAGAAGTGGATGGTTCATTGTTACTGATCTGTATAAGAAGAACACAGACCATAATAGCATCTGACATGCCACAAGTTGCCACCCTGGTCATGTGACCCGTAACCTACCAAAGGGTCAATATATAAGGATGAAGCAAAATTGTGGCAGTTCTGAATTGTATAAGAAAAGAGCCATGGAGCTCACTGAAAATTTGCTGGATAGGAGTTACGATGCCATTAGGCTGCAAGAAGCAGAGGCTCAGGTTGATAACATGTTCAGAGATAAGCTGTTTCACCCCAAAAGTAAAAGGATCAATTCTGACCCTTCCCTTTTGTTCATCACCACCTTTGGTGGAGGTACGAAAGAAGTGAATGTAGTGAAGCAGAACATAACCATTTTAGGTGTGTACAACAGTTGCACCCATTCCTATCCACCCTATCACAAGTTGCCTACAGAAGAGGTAAAAACCTCAAAGACAGTCTACTCAATATCTATCAGAAGAAACAGATAGACAACCCTGTTAGAAAGAAATCAGGAAATAAAAGATGTGGGATATGCAAAATGTGTTCTATAATGGTAATCTGCACTGAGTTCTTGAATCCTAAAGCGGGTAGAAATGAAACTATCTGGTCAGGCATTGACTGTGGAACTGAAGCAGTCATGTATCTCCTAAGATGCTCATTTGGAGCATATTATGTGGGCTGCGCTAAGCGTAAACTGAGGCAAAGATTGAATGAGAATATACAGGCAATTAAAAATAAGAATCTGGACTATGCTATAGCCACTCACATACACGGAGCACTTGCTGGTAGGACACATAAAGTGCAAGCCCTGGGGACAGAGGCAATAAGTAAAAACTTAAGGGGAAGAGATTTTGAGAACTTACTGAATCAAAAAAGAACAGGAATGGATTTTCTGTTTGGGAGCCCTGCAAAAATCAGGGCTTAATGAGAAGTTTGAAGTAAAACCATTTTTGATTAAAAGGTAAATAGTTATGATATACTGGCCCATTTTAGCATTTAGCTATCTAGACACCGGAGCGTAACCCCCTTTTAAGTAAAAAATATGGTTGTTTTTCCTTTGACAGTTTTGCTTCATACAGGCATATACTTGCTAACCCCCCCCTCCGAAGGTTGGATAGGTTTGATATAGATATGATAACACGGGGGTTGTCTGCCACAACTGACCATTTTTAAAACTCTCGTAAATGTATATGTATGTAATTATGTTAAATGATATGCTGATACTGATTCTTTATGCTCTCTCCAAGGAGCCTTACCGGAGAAATACAGGATGAGTGTAATAAACCAGAAGTACAAGTGCTGTGAATTAATTCATGATTGAATAACATGCACTGGGACTTTAAATATGGTGTAAGAAATGTTGGGTATTTTGAAGTGTAATTGAAGATTGATGTGCATATGTTGTAAGCACACCATTGGTCTAATCTGTTTTAAATACAGAATCCTTAGCACGACGTTCATCCTCTGATGAAGCCTCTGATTGGAGGAGGCACATAGTAAGGAGATGGTCTTGTTACCATCTAGCTTACTGCTCATCTACTCGTATTGTGGTGTTTGCTTGGAAATAAAGATAATTTATGTTTGAATTCTCAAGCCCATTGTCTCTTTATACAGAGGGTGAGTGCACGCGTTCATTCGTGGAAGCGTTCAGTTGGGCTATCGACCATGGAGGTGAGTAGAGGGCTGTGCCTGTAGCTGACTGGGGTACTGGGGGGTGCTATCTGATGACAGGGTGTGGGGTCCACTAGACACCAGAGAGTGGGGAATGGTTTTCTTTTTTTTAGGCTTGGGGGTCTGGGGGGATCCTGAAAATAATGAGTAAATGGGAAGGGCTTTCTTTATTCACTTTGGGTCAGTGATCAGCCCAGGGGCACTAGAAACCAGGGAAACATTCAGAATTAATTTTAAAATGTTGGCTGGTGAGCATCGGGGGGGGGGGCACTAGACACCACCAGCCAGCATTTGCAGTGGGTGAAACTGCGAAATTTCACTGCAATTTCATGGAACATTTTGTGTGGCAAAATTGCAAATTTTTGCTGCAATTTCTCCAGGGAAATTTTATTTTGCTGCATTTCTACCCACGATGGATGTGAGGCTTGCTGGTCTGTAGTTCCCTGGCTCATCCTTGAGGCCGTTCTTGTGAAGGGGTACCACGTGTGACATCCTCCAGTCCTGAGGTACACTCCCCAAGTCCAAGGAGACATTGAACAGGTCTGCCAAAGGCTCTGCCAGGACTTCTGACAGCTCCTTCAGCACCCTGGGGTGTATGTCATTTGGCCCAGGCACCTTGTGCACCCTCAGTGCCCTCAAGCCCTCCATTGCTCTGCTCATTGGGATTTTCTCATCTGTCATCTCCTCCTCCTCCCTCCCCCATGCTCACCCTCCCACCCCCCTTGAATACAAGTCCTCTTTTCTCTTTAGTAAATACTGAGCAGAAGTATCGTTTAATGCTTCTGCCTGTTCTGCCCCTGTTTCCACCAACCCCCCATCCCTCTTTATCCTTAGTATTTGGTTCTTACAACTCCTTTTGTCTCTGATGTACCTGAAGAAGTTTTTCTCCCCCTCTTTGATGCCCTGTGCTAGCCTGAGTTCCCTGTATGCTTTGGCTGGTCTGACTGCCCTTGTCACCTCCCTCGACTTCTTCAGGTATTCCTCTCTGTCCTCCCTATCCCTGTTTTTTTGTACCTTCTAAAGGTGGCTTTTTTCTTCCTTACTTTTTCCATGACCCTCCTGCTCAGCCAGCTAAGCTTGTTGACCCTAGCCCTCTTACTCTGGACCCTTGAACATGTTGTGGTTGCCTCCTCAATTCCCAGTTTAATGACCTCCCACTTCTGCTAATTAGTGTCCGTGTTTGGTTGGATCCTGGCCAGATACCCCTGTACTATTTCCCTCATCCTTCCGAAATCATCCCTCTTGAAGTTTTCACCCTTGTGCCTGTTCCTACTCCCCCTTTCCCCATGTTTATCGTGACCCACACCGAGTGGTGGTCACTCCCTGCCAGCAGTTTCTGTACCACCAGCTCCCTCACAAACTCACCATTTGTCAGCCCAAGGTCTGGGGTGTTCCCTAACCTGGATTTCTCTTTGACCATCTACAATAGGAAGCTGTCCTGGAAGGCATCCAGAAGTACCTGCTCCCTCTTATCCATGGTGGCTGGGGTACCCGAATCCACTCCCAGTAGGCTGAAGTTTCCCACAGTCACCGTGCTGCCCCTCCCACAGGTCCTTCTGAGCTGTCCCACTAGTTATCTACCTCCACAGACTGAGAGGGTGGCCTGTACACCACTCCCATTCTGAGGGTCCTATTTTTGGAGTCCTGGAGCTGCACCCATAAAGACTCCATGCTGCCCTCCTCCCCTTCCTCCCTGACACACTTAAGTCCTTCTTCACCTACAGCGTCACCCCCCTTCCTTTCCCTTTTACCCTGTCCCTCCAAAATATCCTATACCCTGGTACTGCCAGGTCCCAGTCATGGTAATTGGTAGGGATGTAAGTTTGTCATGGCAGTCATACACGTCATTGATTCCATGACGTTTGATCTTTATTCAGGACTTCCATGACTTTCACTAGTGTCATCAGAATGTAGCAATGATGACAGTGCCACAACATTTACTACTGTTTACTAATGATTTCATGAACAAACAATAAGTCATTAAAACCTCATCCATGACAAACTTACATCCCTAGTAATTGGTTGCCCATGTCTCGGTGATGGCCACCATGTCCACCTCTTTAACTATCATGAGGGCCTGTAACTCTGCTGTTTCATTCCCAAGACGCCTAGCATTCAAGGTTTCCACCCTCCACCCCGCTTCCTTCCCCATCTCCCTACTTGCTCTTCCTTTCTAGCATCCCCTGCTGACCTCCCCTAAGTCCTTGCTGCTGGTATGGGGGGGGGGTAAGCTCATTTAGCTTCCCTATCTGTGGATCTTGCCTGATTCCTGCCCACTTGCCACCCCCCTTTTCTAGTTTAAATTCTGATTGTTTGTTAAGTGTTCCCCAGTTTCTGTTTCAACACCCTCCTTCCCTCCTTACTTACTTGTAGCCTGTCACAACATAGAAATCACTGCCCTCCCAGGTCCTTCCCCACCCCATCCACCAGCCCATACACTTTGGACTGACACAATTCCCTTAGCCGCGTGCTAAATTCCTATATCCTCAGCTTCCTTGCCATGCTCGCCCTGGGTATTGGAAGCACCTCCGAGAATGTTACTGAACTTCCTGCCTCCTCACAAATCAGCACCAGCTCCTCAAACCTCCTCTGAACTACATATATGTCCCATTAGGTCATTTGTTCCCAAATGCAGAACTATGTGAGGTTTCTCCTTATCGCTCCTAGCATACTTCAGAACAGACTGACCCACCCCTTCCGCTGTCTTGCCTGGCATGGTTTCCACCCATATGCGACTATGCCTCTCCCCCTTGCTTCCCCATCTGATCCCTTTCAGAACTGAGTCTCCCAGCAATAGGATCCAACCCCCGTTTTCATGTTCTATTCGCGTTGTCCTTCCTTTATCCCATCCCCTTCCTCTTCACTCCTCCTCCTCCAGAGCAGTTGTTCCCTCTTTCACTCCTGTTGTAACATCCCCTTTCTTCTCTGATTTTACCTCCCCTCTTCACTGGGCTCCACCTGCCTCTTCCCCTTGATGCATCCCTACCCCTTTCTTCTCATACCTCCCTTCCCCCCATTCCCCACAACCCCCTTACTCAAACTATCCCCATACCATATCCTCTCAACCTCTTGGCCCCTCCTCCCATTCCCTTCTCACCTGGTCTGTCATCAGCTCCTCCACCCAGCACTCCCTCTAACACATTCCCCAATCCTACCAGTGCTGAGAACTGATATTTCAATGTCCCTTCACTACCACCTATTTCCTCCTTTCTTTTGCTCACCACCCCACCACTGTTAACTCTACGACTGCTAGATTCCTCCTTCCTTCCTTCCCATTCTCCATTCCTCACCTTTCCCACCCTTGTTTGTCCTCCAAGCAGGGACCCCCTGTCTCCTTCTACCATCTGCCACATTCTTGCCACTCCTCCCCCCCTCTTTGATCTATCCTCACCCCCCCAGTTACCCTTCTTCCCTCCCCAGCCACTGAACTGTCCTCCTTGCAGCCTGCATTCCCCTCCTAAGCTCTGTTTGTAAACAGCTGATCTTGTTCCTAAGCTGCCTTATCTCCCTGCACACCAAACACTCTCCCATCATGCAATTTTCAGAAAGATTGCCACTCCACAGTTGTTGCAACCTACCACCCTTCCCGTCTGGTATCATAGCAACACAAGCAATGTAGTGCATACAAAACTGTGAAACACAAATTGAGCGTAAACCACATTACATCACAAGCCCGACCCAGTGCAAGAAATTGTTCTTCATTAATCAGTAATCAGTTTTCAGTAATTAGGTCTGGAGCACTGGGAACATTGGAGGGCAGAATGAATATTGAGGTTTAAAAATGTTATTAGATTCAGTATTAGTGTTACCTCACCTACAGAAGTTTGATCCTGAATGTCCTCTGTTCCTCTACTCAAAAAAAAATTATTTTAAACTTAGGTTCCTGGCAAGTTTGTTCAAGTCCACAACAATCTTCAAATCATCAGCTGAAGTGACAGTTCCACTTCACTCCGTTGATATCCAGAGAGGTTTATGACCTTTACCTCTGAGCTCAAAAGATTCTGCTGTCACGGTAATCCCTTTTGTCACCCTTAAATGTAGTTTTCTTTGTAGCTTTGATTCTTTTCTTGTATTTTTTATTTTGTCTGCAAATTCTTCTAAAAGTACATCATAATGTGGTGAGCTGGAGAACCCTTTCAAAGCTTCTTCCTACTCATTCAGTTCACTTTCTGTTTCCTTCTGAATGGCTAAATTCTCTGCAAGTATTAGTTCAATATATTCTCTGCCTGCTTTCAAACGCATGGATACCTGACTGCATGTAGGGAAGGAGCAGATCGAGGTGCTTATACAAGCCTATTCATTAGGCTTGTAATTAAACTTTCAGTTGAAAATATATTTTACTTGAATGGGGGAGCTTCAGTGTATTAATGTTGCCATTTCACCTATAAATGGATCCCTTTGTGGTTACACATCTATGGGTGCAAGAACAGGTGGCAACTTTCCCCTGATTATTTAGTTTTCTTATCCTTCTCCCATTTGCATGTTACAATCTAACTGTTGCAGGAGTATGAGACAATAGATAATATGGTTGTCTACTTGCTCCCCTCTGCAATGTGTGTGGTAAGGCTGATCTAAAACAGATGTAGGTTTGTTTGCAATGCGCTGCCATATGAGTTAATTGACTAGCACTGATATTACATATGGTGATTTGACCACACTAATAATTACTGCAACAGAATTGTTTGCGCTGAGATGATATGGAACCTTCTCATCTCACTATTCGCCCACCAGCCTCCCTCCTCATTTTCAGTAGAAGAATGTCCATACTACCCTCGTGACTCCTCCCATCCACTTTTTCCATTTCTGCCCATGGTTTCCCCAGCTCTCTGATACCTTATCCTCATGTAAAAGTTAGTAAACCAACAAGCTTGCCCCACCAATTGCAGTCTGTCCCCTAAGCACAACCAAAAGCAATCTGCGCTTTAAACCTTGGTTACACTTCAGCAGTACAACAAATGCTAACCTACAATCACCAATATACAACTACCATCCACATAACAGATTTTGTTTTGTCCTCTCTGGATCTCAGGGATGATTAGTACACATTAGCGAGTGCACCTTGTTGTACTATCCACAAATCCTAATGCAGCACCACCCCAATAAATGTTTTCTGCAAAAGAAATCCCCATCGCATTGCATGTTTAGAGCTTGCTAATTGTCCCTTTATTATCGGCTAAAGTTACCCTGAGTCTAATAGCAGAGAGTTTTATCAAGAAGCTTAAATAAGGTTACCCTGAAGCTTTAAACAGTGTTTTATCAGAGACAGAGTGAGACTTGTCTTTACACCCCCTGTAGCTAAATTTAACCCTACGTATTATATTTCTTAGTTCACCAGTCTAATTAAGGTTACCTTGAAGATTAATAGAGTTCACCATACTTGTAATAATGACCAACACAAAATATCTTCCCCTGTAATCCAAATTCATGCATTTTCCCTTTTCACAATTTCCTTTAACCTTAAACTATACCACACAACTGTGTGCCAAGCCAAACAAAATATTTATATTTGAATAAGAAAGACTAAAATTTGAACTCCTTAAACAATTCCCTGTAGTTATAACATATTCATAAATACAATGCCAGGAATTAAAGGGATCAAGAATTTTTTAGGTATGTAAGTGAAAAGAGGAAGACCGGGGTGGGATTGTATGGTTAAAAATGGAAGAGGGGACTGTGCAGAGCAGGACCAGTAAAAGGCAGACATTCTGAACAAATACTTCTGTTCAATATTGACAGAGGAAGGAGAAGGAGAGAGGCCACAAAAATGTAACAAAAGTTTTGGAGGGAGGGAGGGAGGTGGACACTAGTCCTGTTTTGGAGGTGAGAGTCCTGAAGGAACTTGTTAATCTGCAGGTGGACAAAGCAATGGGGCCAGATGGGGTGCATCCAAGGGTACTGAGAGAACTCAGGGAAGTATTCTATGTATAAGTATTCTAAGTATAATATGATATTCTGTCTGTAACTGAGACATGGCTTTCCCCAAAGTTTCCAGACTCAGCAATATCGATCCCGGGGTATACAGTCTTCAGGCAAGACAGGCTGTCCAAGAGAGGCAGAGGCTGTGCCCTTTACCTAAAAGAATCTCTTAAGGGTCATGTTTTCAGTGTGCCTCTCCCTGAGAATAACATCCAAGTCCTTGCCATGAATATACTGCTTGGAGCACAAAACAAAAACCTGACAGTGGCATCAATCTATATCCCCCCCAAGCTTACCAACCAAGGGCTAGACCCCATACTAGACTTCATACACTCATTCAATCAAAACGCAGAAACAATCCTACCTGGTGACTTCAATGTGAACTGGTCCTCCCCAGTGCGAACAAATATAAGAATGCACTGACTGCTACTAACTCCTCACAAATGGTCCAATCACCCACAGGGTGAACTACAGAACAGGTACTACCACCCTTCTGGACTGGGTTCTCATAAACCGCCCAGATCACATCACGAAAACAGTAGTTCTCTCCGACAGTTTAAGCGACCACTCCCCAGTCCTTTGTTCCTGGTTGAACAAATACAATAAGCCTCCTCCCAAAGCTATTAACAGCACAAGACTTATTCCCTGGTCATCTTGGGTCTCTAAAAACTCTCCTACGAGACCATGATTGGTCTCTGATAGACATAGCCTCCAACATTGACACTGCTCTTGAATATTTTATCCACAGCTTTAACAGCACCTGCGATGCCCATGCCCCGTTCAAAAAATCGCAAAATTAAAGGCGTCAACAACCCTTGAATTAACTCTGATCTTCTGAAACAATTGAGGTCCTGGCATCATCTTTGGCATCTGGCCAACTTGTCTGGCACCCAGGCTGATACCCAGGCTTACAAAGCAGCAAGAAATGACTGTATTAGAACAAATTCAAAATGAAAAAGCAAGATACTAGATGAGCGCACTCGCTAACTCAAAGAAAGTCGAGAAAAAGTTTTGGGTAATTTTTTCTGAAGTTACACGGCATATCCCCAAAGCACCACCCTCTATGTTCAATGTAAATGGCAGCCTCACTCTGGTCCAGGTCACCATGGCTAATGCTTTTAATCCGCCACTCACCGATCTTAGTTATGTGCTTCCTCCAACCTTCTTTGACGCCCCCCCCACCAGACTCTCCAGGCTTGTATAAAGCAAGAATAACACAGGGTCATCCACCTTTCTACTATAAAACTATCTTGGAGGCCCTAGCCAAAAAAACAACTGCTCAAAGTGCTTGGGAGGTCCAGATTCAGTGGCGACTCCCTAGACCAGAAACTCCTTGCTCTCACCATTGACTAAGTCCTGACCTCGCTCACCAAAATCCTCAACCGATCCCTAATGCTTTCTCAGTTCCCCCAAATATGGAAATCTGCTGATGTGATGCCAATTCACAAAAGTGGGGATAAAACCCTAACCTCTAACTACAGACCAATCTCCATTCTCCCCTCCTCTTTCAAAAGCACTGGACAGAATAGTTGCCAATCAACTTACAGAATACCTTGCTAACCACAACCTGCAATGTCAGGAGCAGCATGGTTTTCAAAAAGGACATAGAACCACCACAGCTCTCCTTGAATTCACCACTTACCTCCATAATGCTCTGGATCAGGGACATCTTGTCGGCACTACCTTCATCTATTTGACAAAGGCATTCGGCACTGACAACCACTCCCTGCTATTCGTACAATTATCTTGCCTTGGCCTCTCAGATGATGCTGCACATTGGTTCCAAAGCTATCTTAGCCACCGAACCCAACAGGGCAGAGTTGGTGAGTCCCTCTCACCCTCCCGTCCGATTCACTCTGGAGTTCCCCAAGGGTACATCTTGGATCCCTTGCTTTTCACTATTTTCTGAACAATCTTCCTGCATCATGCCCTAATAGACTCTTGTTATATGCAGATAATGTGCTTATTTTCACCTCCCACCCTGACCCCTCCCTCCTACAATTGCAACTGCAAACAAGCTTTACGCAAGTGGAGACATGGTTTAAGTCTTAAAAAATCATAATAAATCACAAAAAAACTAAAACAAAGATGTTTCATGGCATCCATAACAAACATAAAGACAAATGTCTATCACAAACAGTGAAGGGACATTGCTCGAACATGTTCAACTGTTTAAATACCTGGGGGTTACCCTCGACAGCACCTTGTCTTACTCTGAACACATTGAGAGCATTGCCAAGATTGTGAACACCCACACAGGACTTCTCTTTAGACATAGAGCTGCCTCATCAATAAAGTCCTAAGCATTGCCATTCAGAGCTCTGTTATATCAATAATCGACTATGGGCTTGTGATCTATGGCTCTGCCACTGACACTGCACTTTGACGAATAGCCATTGCCCTTAACAAGGCATGTCGTCTACTGACCTCTGCTCCATGCCTGTCACATACCTGTGACATCTACAAGCAAGCAAACTGGCTCCAACTCTCTGGCAGACTCAAGAACCAGACCTGTATGCTAGCAAAAAAGATTACCTTAAATCTTCTACCCTCAAGGGTTCAGTCCTTACTGGCCTTCCGCTGCTACCCCCGCCTAACCAGGACCTCAGAATATCTTACTTTTTCTGTTCCACTCTGCCACACTACCCAAGGACAATGCTCCTTTACATACAGAGCCTTATCCTTGTACAACTCGCTTCCACCTGCTGTTACCAATGACACTACCATGGGCACTTTCAAGTGCAACCTGCATCAGCACCTTGTCACAATGGCCTCCTGTAAATGTTTCTCCTAACTAAACTTACTCTCCTTCCCTCTAATTCCCCCCAGTCCCTCCCACTTTTACCCTCCCACTATCTCCTGTCTCCTCCCTTTTTATTTCCCCACTATTATCTACATTCTCTCCCCATAGCTTCCTCTACATGTATCTACCATCTCTCCTAGCAGTTTCCAATTTATTCTAGTGAACCATATTGGAACTGTGTTTTTTATTGTACATATGTTCTTGAATAATATACACAAATTACTGTAACTTTACATACATACTGTGAATCATTGTACATATTACAGTCATTCCATATGAAAGCTTTAATGTACCCGACAAAGCCTATGGCTGCTTGAAACTACTGTACTTGATATTGTCCTCACTATGTTCTGTATTGTTTCCCCAATGTGGAATCTTTGTAAAAGAGCCTTGGCTCAAAGGTGTCTTCCAAAATAATAATGAATAAATAAATACTGGCTGCACCTCTGACAGTGCTATTTAATAGCTTACTGGAAACAGGATTGGTTCTGGAGGACTGGAGGAGGGCAGATGTAGTACCATTACACAAAAGTGGTAGCAGGGAGGAGGCTGACAATTATAGGCCAGTCAGCCTGATATCAATGGTGGGAAAGTTAATGGAATAACTGCTGAAGGAAAGGATTGTGGAATATCTTCAATCCAGTGGGTACAAGACCAGAGGCAACATATTTTCATGGGAAGGGAGGTCATGTTAAACAAATCTGATGGATTTCATTGAGTGGATGACCAAGGAACTAGATAAGGGTGGAGCAGTGGACATGGCCTACCAGGATTTCAGTAAGACATTCAACACCCTTCCACATAGCAGACTAGTAAGAAAGCTGAGTAGCTTAGGAGTGGGATCAAAGGTGGTAAACTATATAAGAAAATGGTTAAGGGATAGGTGACAGAGGGTGGTGGTAAACGGAGTCTACTCAGACGAAGAGAGGGTGACTAGCAGGGTGCCCTAGGGATCATTGCTGGGACCAATCCTCTTTAATGTCTTTATAAGTGACACTGCAGAGGAGCTAGAAGGGAAGATCTGCCTCTTTGCAGATGACACCAAAATCTGCCATAAGGTGGACACTCTGGGGGTGGTGGAAGCTATGAACAGAGACCTGAGAAAACTAGAGGAGTGGTCAAGGGTATGGCAGCTGGGTTTCAATGCAAAAAAGTAAAAAAATAATGCATAGGACACAGAAACCCAGGGGTGGAGTACAAAATGGGTGGAGTGGTATTGACACACACCAAGCAGGAAAGAGACCTGGAGAGAGCACGCGATGCAACCAGCAGTGCAGCTGCTCTCTTGGAATGCTCCTACTACCCTCTGTCTTTTAAGTCTTTATAAATACATTTTAGTGCTGCAGAGGGGCGCAATAAAGTACTTACAGAGTGCTGAGCACTTCCCGTTGTAGCTTGGAGCAGCATGGAAGCAGAGATGCAGCCAGCTCTTCCACACCACATGCCACCATCCACACCTGAAAAAGCCAGTAAGAAGTCAAAGGCCCAGCCGGGGCCGTCTGCGCTTCAGGCTGGGAATCATCCGGAGCAAACACCGCTAACCCTGGACCAGTTTTTAGAGGAGTTTCACCCATTTTGAGATGACCTGCGCTCTCTCTCCTTGTATATTAAAGCCCTATCGGGAGCATTAGAGGATCTCTCTCGGCGACAGGGAGATAGCGAAGTCCGCCTTTTGTCCCTGGAGAGCAAAATGGAGAAAGTCGACTCTGCCTTGGCAGCCTTTAGGCAACACATCTCCAGATTGGAAGCCAAGGTGGAAGACCTAGAGGGCAGGAGCCACCACAAGAATGTGGTTCTTATTGGACTCCTCAAAAACAAGAAGGAGCTGATGCTGTGCTGTTCAAGCAGAAGTTGGTGGCAAAGCTGGCAGGCCCATCGCCTTTTGGGCCTGCATATGTCATTGAAAGAGCACATCGCGCAGTACGGCCTATGCCTCCTCCTGGGCCCCAGCCCCCCAAAAACATTTATCTTCAAGTTTTTAAACTACCAAGGAAAGCAGCACTCCATGGCCAAGATTAAAAAAATAAAGGAGGTGCAATGGGAGGGCTCCTCGCTTCGTATGACCCAGGACTTACCCCTTTCAGTGCAACAGCACAGGGCTGCATTCCATGGCATAGTTACCAAGCTTATTGTGGCAAATATCAAGTTCCAGATGGGGTATCCAGCAAAGTTTCTGGTTCTGTTGAATGGTAGCTGGAGCACGTTTGAGGAACCGAAAGGAGCCGAGGAGGTCCTCAAGTCTGCCTTACCTGACTTGTTTTGGGATTGCTGAATATCAAATCAAATCAAATCAAATTTTATTTATAGTGCACTTTTCAAAACTGTCAAAGCGCAGATACAATACAAGAAACAACTAACAAATAAATATACATTTAAAAACAATTAAAAGACAATGGGTTGGTCTAATCACAGGCTTTCTCAAATAAATAACTTTTTTTTAAAGATGCCTTGAATTGCTCTGTGGACTGGCAGTCTCGAATCCAATGAGGTAGAGAATTCCACAGGGTTGGGGCCATAAAAGAAAAAGCTCTGGCCCCAGATGATTGAAGACGAACCGTGGGAACCTCTAGCAATCCCTCGACGGCACAGCGGAGCGAGCAAAGAGGGCGGTAAGGCCACAGGAGATCTTGCAAGTAGTCCGGTCCCTGACCATGTAGGGTCTTATAGGTCAGCAATGTGACCTTGAAGGTGATTCTCCATCACACCAGCAGCCAGTGCAGGTTGCGTAGCACAGGTGTGATATGGCAAGTTCTTGGCAGCCCCATCAACAACCTGGCCGCAGCGTTTTGCACCAGCTGCAGGCGACGGAGATCCACCCCCGGCAACCCTAGATATAGAGCATTACAGTAGTCAAGACACGAGGAGACAAAGGCGTGGACTAATACAGGAAGGTCATCATGTGGAAGAAGGTGTTTTATCCGGGCAATATTCCTCAGATGATAAAAGGAAGACTTGACAACGGCTGACACCTGCGCCTTCAGTGTCAGCTCACCATCAAAGATTACTCCCAGATTTCGTACCTGTTCAGAAGGTCTTAACTGTTTACCCCTCAACACAAGGCCGGAGGAAAATCCAGGAGTCAACTTCTCTACATGGTGATCCAGGTCCACCACCAGCACCTCAGTCTTATCCAGATTCAGTCTTGAATATGACACCGGGAGGCCCCTGTTGGATTCAAGCTGGAGCTATGATGTGAAAACTTTTGCTTTCCTTTTTTGGAGGATTACCACTCCCATCTGTTCTGATCGTGTGCTAGTGGGTAAGAAGGAGACTTCATTCACCTTCGGGGTATGATCCCTGCAGCCCTGGACTTCATTCACAAGGACTGGGGGGGTTCCTTACTACTTCCATCTTGTATTGGACCTTGTCAGGGCAAGAGACTCATTCCAGTTGGTTGATGGACTCCTACGTTGGATTATGGAGCCCTAGTTTCAGAGTTTAAGCCTTTCTGGTCTTTATGGACTTTGGACTGGGGAAATATCTAATCTCTAATGTTCTATGTTTTGGTCTTAGCTTGCTATCCTTAGGTACATATTTGGGGAAGAGAAGCTGTTATTAAGGCAATTTCATTTCTTTTAGCTTACTATGGGACCAGATAGAATCCCCTCATAAAGTTACCAGGTGCTCAGCAGTTCAAAGAGCATATTGTTTGGAGGTCTGTTTGTCTTAGCCGGATTCAGTTCAGGGTTAAGGCCACTCAGATGACTCCCTGGTGAATTCCCTCATGTGTCAGCTGAGAAGCGGGGAATGCCGCTTCAGGCATGCGAGGGAGTGGGAGGATAATTGGGACATAGGGGTGTATTGAGCCTCACTACCCGCTTGTTCCTACTGGACTGAGCGACCTACAATTTGCAAGGAAATTCTGGCAACTTGAGGGGGATGAGCAGGGCCAAGGTTCGAGTGGGACACCTCCTGGCCATAGGGCACTGTTATGCACTGCAGGGAGATGCTTAGTCTCCGCACCTGCTTCAGGGTGGGGGCGGAGGATGGCTATGCAGGAAAGGACATCACGTACTGGAATGCTGGGCAAAGAGTGGGAAGGGACTTTTACGCATGTCTTACGGCAAAGTATCTTGTCGGGTCCCGGCGGGAGAGGGGATAGTTTGGGGGGTTAGGTATACAGGGAGGAATATTGGAGAGTGGGGAAGGGAGAGGGGAGAAGATGGCTTGGTCATTAGAGCATATCATGGCACGAGGAGTAGTAGTTTCTACTTGCATCTTCTGAATTGCTCACACTACAGCAGAGTGAATGGTAGGTTATAAGAGGGTCCTATCATGGAATGTGAGGGGAGTTAGAAACAAAATCAAGAGGTATCAGGTCCTCAAGCATGTGCAACATCTAAAAGGGGATATTATGTTGCAAGAAACTCACTTGCTGGAACAGGAAGGGATTCTGTTATGTAGGCAATTTGTGGGGCAAGTGTTTACAGCTGACTGTAACACACAGAGCCTGGGGGAAGCCATTATAGTACCAAGGGGAACCCCATTTGTGGGGGAACACATTGTGTCTGACCCGGAAGGGAGGTATATAATTGTTAAAGGGCTTCTAGATAGATCAGAGGTGGTCCTTCGATCCGTTTACGAACCCAACGCTGATGCACCAGCATTTGCTATGAAGTATCTCAATGTGTTGGCCCCCTTTACTGGCCTCCCTCTCTTGCTAGGAGGGGACTGGAACCTTTCTTTTAATCCGGATCTGGACAAATCTGATAGAAAGAGCAAGGATCTCTCCCCCGTCCAAAGGGCCATACGGGAGTTAGTAGACTACCTAGGATTGTGTGACCCATGGAGGGTCCTCCACTAGGAGGGGAGGGGAGGGAATACACTTTTAGGTCAATGGCTCATCAGACCTCCTCTGGAATTGACTATTTTCTTCTTAGTCAGGTGCTGTTACCTGTGGTGGTGCGGAGTGATATTGAACCAGGGGTTATCTCTGATCATTCAGTCGTGGGGTGGTCCTTATCACTTACAGTTGCTGCTCCCAAGGAAAGTATATGGAAGCTGAATAATCAGCTCCTAAAGGACTCAAAAGTGGTAGATGCCATTGCCAGGGAGATAGAACATTTCACAGCCACCAACTTGTGTTCCACTTCCAGAGTGGATTTTGAGTGGGGGCAACCGAAATGTGTTTTGCAAGGCCATCTGATTAGGATAGCCTACCAGAGGAAGAAGGAGAAGGATAAGAACTCCCGAGCCATTCTGGAGGAGATTCATAAAATGGAGGTCTCCCTATCCCCAAACTCAACAGAAACCTATAGGAACAAATTATTGGGCCTACAAAAGACCAATACGCTCGCCTACTCCGAGAAAAAGCGGAGTACGCGATAATGAAAACAGGCATGTATATCGATCAGGGGGATAAAGATGGGCATCTTCTGGCCCTCTGCCGTAAACAAGTCGAGTCTGCCAGGTGCATTAAATGCATCCTCTCTCAGTCCAATCAGGCTTTGCAAATGAGCCCTAAGGCCATCACTGATGAGTTTGCTGTGTTCTACAAAACTCTCTATAGTCCGATGCTATACCCACCTGAGCCTCACCAAGTCAGGGACTATCTGGACAATACCGACCTACCTTCTCTGGGCGGAATCCAGCAGGAGAGGCTTGTACATCCTATCACCTGGGAGGAAATCCAGCATGCCATCACATCCCTAGTATCGGACAAGGCCCCCGGACCTGATGGGTTTACCCCTAATTTCTATAAAACTTTTATGAAACAGTTTACCCCCTGGCTTGCCTGATTGTTTGAGTAGGTATTGGATTCCAATCCTCTTGATCCATACCTGTTTGAAACTCTAATTATTGTACTGCATAAGGAAGACAAAGACCCTGAACAGATCACTAGTTATAGGCCAATTTCGCTTTTAAATTGCAATGTCAAAATCTTAGCAAAACTATTGGCTGGCAGGCTGAGTGGAGCACTACCTTTCCTCATACACCCAGAACAGGTAGGATTCATGAAGGGAAGGGTATCCTCAGATCATCTACGAAAGCTCGCACATGTCTTCTCTGTGTCCAGGGACTCTGGAGTCCCGGCAGGGCTGCTCTCACTGAACGCGGAGAAGGCATTTGATAGAGTAGATTGGCAGTTTCTATATGCGGTGATGCAGAGGATGGGTATCCCTTCCAAATTTATTGATTGGGGTGACATCTCTACAGGAATTCCACAGCATGTATATACTGTAATGGGGTGTTCTCTGACAAGTTTACTCTCCATTCTGGAACCAGGCAGGGGTGCCCTCTGTCCCCTCTTCTTTTTAATATTTACCTTGAGCCTCTGCTAGCCCAATTGCAGTGTAATGCAGCAGTACAGGGCATTCCTGTGGGCTCAGAAGTGCTTAAACTATCGGCGAACGCCAATGATGTGCTATTGCACCTCCTGAACCCTAAGCAGTCCTTCCCTGCAGCTCTAGACATCATTGTTCAATACACCTCCTTCTCTAACTACAAATTCAATCTGGAGCACACTCTAGTATTCCCATTAAATCACTGGTTTATTAAAAGGAATATTGAGCACTTAGGGTTGCAATGGAGTCCCCATATTCTGAAATACCTGGGGTTGTACCTGGCCAGGAGCAAGGGGGTGATGCGGCAACTTAACCTAGAGAACCTCTTAGTGAAGATTCAGCAAGATCTCAACAGATGACAGTCCCTCCCAATTTCCTTGTGGGGAAGAGTTCACCCAGTGAAGATGAACGTACTGCCTAGGCTTTTTTACGCTATCAGTATGCTCAATCTCATAATTACTATGGGGTGGCTCAGGAAGGTACATGCCATCGTCTCCTCATTTCTCTGGTTAGGCAAGCCTCTCAGATGAGTATATAACAAGTTAGCAGCCTCCAGAGATTGTGGCGGGCTGAGACTCCCACATTTTGCCCTTTACCTCTAGGCAAGCCAAGCTACCAAGTACCTCAGATGGCTCTCGCCCCAAGAAGAATTAGATTCACTGCAGTACATTCCCTCCTGGCTAACTCTGGAGAGGGAATTACTGCAGGCATAGGGTATCTCCCCACAAGCACTGTTGCACACTCCCCTTAAGGCACTCCCATGTAGCCTGACTTTCACGGTTTCAGCCAGCTTACTCAGGGCCCACACCAAGCTCTGTACTTTCTGCGGTACTGGTATAGCAGGGACGGAATACAGCCGGTGATAGGGAACCCAAGTCTTAAGATCGGGGGTGGATGACAACAACAGGGTGGATACCCCAAATTCAGGAAGCCAGAGTGGGAGATTTCTTTCTGGAAGGTAGATGCAAATCAGTTGGCCAGATCATGAATCAATGACAGCTTAACCCTAAGTAGGTTTTTAAAATTTTCCAACTACACCACCTCTTATCCTCTCTGACATCCTCCTTGGTGAATCTGGATGACAGGGGGGAGTGGTTTCATTCACTATCCCCGATAGGCAATAAGCAGCATGCTATTTCCCTCCTGTATTTGGCTTTCATAAAAAGGTCCCTAGATGCCCAATCGGAGAACACCAGATACTGGATAGAGCAATTTCCATTGACCCCAGGGCAGTGGGAAGCTATTTGGAAAGGCACATACAGATATATCCCTCAGGACAGACTAAGGCTAACCCAGTTTCAGATTTTAAATAATATGTACTGGACTCCAGTCAAGTTGGCTAAATTATGGTGGATACCTTCCCCTCTGTGTCAGAGGTGTCAGCTCCAAGAAGGAACCCTAAGGCACATTTTCTGGGAATGTCCTCCTATTAAAGAATTGTGGGATACGATATGATGCAAGGCGGATCCGCTGGTGGGGCTAGAGGATCTGTTTACCCCTGAAATCTGTCTTATTGGGGATTACTCCCAGGTCTCTGTCCATAACAGAAGGTATCACATGTGGATGATATCTATGTCGGTCAAAAAGATAATCCAGCGGCACTGGTTAGACGACCGTAAGGTAACATATACGGAGTGGCTACAGAAACTACTTTTTAACCTTCAGGCTGAGCAGTTTAAGGCTAGCTTGTGGGGATCCTTGAACCGTTAGAAGAATACCTGGGAGAATCTCCATACTTTATACTTGCTCCATTCAGGGGCTACCACTTTCTTCCAGCTCCTGGTAATCTTCAGAAACCTGTCCTCCTGAAAGAAGAGTGCATGATCACCTAAGAGGTACGATGGCGAAGCATGGCTTAATGCCTAACAACCAAGCCCTTTTTTTTGGTGGGGGAGGGATAATGGGGAGAGGAGGGGAGGGAAGGAAGGGGAGGGAGGGGACTGGGCAGGTAGAGGAATTTATTTATAATGTTTCTGGCTGTGTACTGTTACATGCCCAGTGAGGTATGCTTGTATGTTTGTTTGTAAAAACTTTAATAAAATTACAAATAAAAAAAATAAATAAAGGAAAGAGACTGGGAGGTAATCATATTGGATGACCTACAGTAAATGTGGCCAGACGGTGCGACAAGGCAGCAGGGAGGGTCAGTGGGATCTGGGGTACATAGGGAGGGGTATCACCAATAGAAAAAGGGAGGTGGTATTGCCTCTATATAGATCACTGGTAAGGCTCCACCTAGAGTACTATGTCAAATTCTGGAGACCACATCTCCAGAAGGGCACACTGTTGACAGAGTGGAGACGGTCCAGAGGAGGGCAACTAAAATGGTGCAGGATCTGCATCAAAAGCCCTATGAGGAGAGATTAAAGAGCCTCAATTTGTACACCCTGGAACAGAGGAGGGATAGAGGGATATGATAGAGACCTTTAAATACCTCATTGGGGTAAATAGGTACAGGAGGGGAGTATTTTTCAGAAGAAAAGGTGCTCAAGAACAAGGGGACATGCTATGAAGCTGAAGGGGTACATTCAGGAGAGATGTGAGGAAGTACTTCACAGAAAGAGTGATGGATTCCTGGAACTGCTTTCCAGGGGAGATGGTGGGGGTGAAAACAGTGGTGGGGTTCCAGAATGCATGGGAAAAGCACATGGGCATTATAGATGAAAGGAAGAGTGGGAGGGAGAAACCTGTAGATCAAGCACTGTCTGCAGTAAAAGTGTAGGTAGGGAGAGATAGGCAGCTCTTCATCTTCTTCTTCTTCTCTCTTTTCTCTTCTTCTTCTTCATCGCAACAGCAGCAATTAAATTCAGGAAACATAGGCCATGACGGCAGAAAAGGAACAGAGGTCCTTCTAGTCTGACCATATTCCCTATAATCCCTGGAACCTTCCCTGGAATCTGTTGTTCCTCCAGGGAAGAACCCTCCCAGTCCTATCCCCATTCAACTCCCTGGTCTTGTCGCCCCAACATGACCACCATTTCCTTCATTTGGTCCCATGCCTTCTTGGATTCCCTGACTGTGTTTGTACCCATCACCTTGGCCGACAGACTGTTCCAAGGTTCCAACACCCTTTACGTATGTAACCCCCCTCCCAAGTCGGGAGCTTACCTGGGACTCCTCCTGCCACCTGGGAGCTCCTGTAGCCAGCCACTCACTTCTCTGCTCCCCTGGCCCACTCCTGGACTGCAACAGGGTCAGGGAGCACATTGACTTTGTTCTGGCACCTCCTGTGCCTAGTTCCATGTGACCAGTGACCCACTAGCCTCCTCGCTCTGTCGGCCCACTCCTGGACTGCCATCAGGGCCTGAGAGTGCTCCAAAACTGTTTCGGTGCTTCAAGCACCCAATAGTAAGAAGTGGTCAGTGAGCCACACACTTGAGTTGCTCCCCCACTCCCAAACTGCCGTGCAGTGGGCCGGGGAGCCAGGGACAAGGCCACAATTTATTTCGGTGCCTGGAAAGGATGTGGAAGAAGTGCTGCTTGTGGGTATCATCTTCCCAGCCCCACCAGACAGCAAAGGGGGCTGGAGGGAACCAAACAACCAAAAAAATTACAACTTTGAAAGAGGTTCCTAACCCAGTTCTTGCCTCCAGTGGGTCGGGAGCCAGTGGACAGTTTTCAGAGACAGCTCCTCCAGGGGAGCCCACAGAACAGAGCTTCCGACAGAGCTCCTACCCCCAAAAGTGCCCCCTGGACCTAGTGACCACCAGATGGGACCAGGAGGGCCCTAGCCATGCAGTCAGATGCTACCAAGACTGTTTCCTTTTATTTATAATGGACTGAGATGAGCAAGTACTGTCTGAGGGTGGCCATTTTTGCCACACTATGCTTGAGGACAGTGTGGAATCCTATTGGTAGCTGCAGTACATCCAGTCAGGATGGTGAGCTCGAGACTAAGGTGGGCCAATGAGTGTTGAGATTCAAACTAATCATTCTGGGGTTGACAGTTTGACCCTGGGACTTTTCTGTGAGTCGTTGAGAGAGGTTTGAAGAAAAAGCTGCTGATTTTGACAGCTCCTGCTGCTGTCATAAACAAAAAACATTTAGCTGATGACTCCAAGATGGGAGCAGTAGTTGAGGGAGAAGAGGGGAGGTTGGCCCTGCAAGGGGACCTGGATGCCTTGGAAAGCTGGGCTCACACATGGAAATTAAATTTCAATATCACCAAGTGCAAGGTGTTACATCTTGGGTGGGGAAACCCTAAACACAGGTTAACCCTGGGAGAGGAGGCGCTGGAGGCCTCAATAGGGGAAAAAGACCTAGAGGTCATGATGGATGCATGTATGAATAATTCTGAGCAGTGCAGGAGAGTGGCTAGCAAGGCAAACAGGATGTTGGGATGCATAGTAAGGGGGATCACCTCTAGGAGCAGGGAAGTGATTCTGCCGCTGTACAATGGACTGGTTAGACCACACCTTGAGTACTGTGTACAGTACTGGAGACCACACTTGAAAAGGGACATACAGCTCCTGGAGAGGGTACAGAGGAGGGAAACTAAGATGATACGAGGACTAGGTGATTTGATGTATGAGGACAGACTTAAGGAGCTCTGCCTGTTTTCATTGGAGGAGAAGAGAGACTGGGGGGGGACATGATTGAGGTCTTCAAGTACCTCAAGGGAATAAATAGGGTAAACATGGAGGGGATCTTTAGACTAAAGCAGGAAGGTATCACCAGAGGGCATGGTTTGAAGTTGGAAGGTGGAAGGGTGAGGAGGGAAAAGAGGAGGAGGTTTTTCACTGAGACGGTGGTGGATCCTTGGAATGCACTGCCTGGCGAGCTGGTTCAGAGATCCACAGTGGAGGGTTTCAAGAGAGGGTGGGACAGACACAGAAAGTGGATGTATCAGATGATAGCCTGACCCGGGGGGGGGATGGATGATAGGGGTTTCTGGAACACAAGGGGGGCGGAGGGCCTCGGCACTCGACTAGGGATCTGAGGTTCGAGCACACTCGATAGATAGTTAGGCCTAATCTGCTGGCAATTATTATGTTAGTATGTAAAACAAACTAAGGACTTCTGAACTTGTTTCTAATTGACTGGTAAATCCCAGAGAAAAGAAGATTTACCTCAGCCAGCCTGAATTGATGATATCTGGCAATCAAGATATCATTGACTGCTGAAAGTAGTAGTTTATCTGAGCTCAGATGAGGAAGCAAAATCCACTGCCTCACTGTCCTGACACAAGAGACTGTGATTCCTGCCGCGGAACCTAAGCTCTGAGGTCCTGCCTGCCTGTTCAACTGCTGGTCTACCTGCACGGTGGGTGAAGACTAGTCCCTCTCCAGGGGGACGACGATGGCTTGCCTACTTGTTGAGGTGGGTGAAGACAAGTCCCTCTGTGGGGTGAAGAGGATCATCACCTGCATCTAAGCCAGTTCTTCCTGTTCTTCCAAACTGCTTGCAAGTGGAGACATCTCCCCAACTCCTGCATCATCTATTCACCAAAAGGTCATGAGTACTGGGTTTCACCCAACCAAATACTTTTCTAACTGTTCAGCTAGCTAGCTAGTTAACTTTCCATCTGGGCTTCCTGCACTGCCTTAGCTACACCCACAGCAATTGTTACAGCCAGAATAAACTGTATTCCTGAACCCCCTGTTGTAGTTTGTACTTTGCATCTGCAGCATCCACCGACTGCAATGGTGCTGCATCATGTCTACTACAGGCCTGCAACTCCTCAGTGTGCACACAAGGTATTTGGGAGCTCCCACAGGAACTGTGGGGTCAACTGGTGCACCAGTGGGGGAGAGGGGCTGGGAAAGGGAATACTGGGTTGCAATGTACTGTGTTATATGATTATTCTGCTGATCACGGTATTTAGTATAAGGTTTTGCTGAATGTTTTATTACATTTTGCTTCCCTTGTCACTTACCTCATTATCCAGACCCAAAATAAATCCCATTGTTTATTTTACTGCAATTGTTGAATTATTTGCATTATTGTAGTGTAATATTTGCATGCTTAGAGTGATAAGCAGGGAGGGGAGTGTATATATATGGTTCTATCTGTTACCAAGGGAGGGGGATGTATTTCATTTCCTGTGGGGAAGCACCCTGGCAGAACGCTGCTATAAGGATCCCCATAGGTGGAGGCACCGTGCCACTTGTCAAGCCCATTCTTACCATGAACCAGGGTGCCAACCTATATCCCTTAGGTGGCATCACTTATGAGTGGCCATGCAGAAAGATGGGTAGGAATGGTTACAAAATTGGAGGCTACCATTGGGATGTTTGGGCTTTTCTGCAGGACCTCTCTCTATATTGGGAACAGTGTGATACCCCCACAATTTCAAAGTTATGATGGATCACATCTGATTGCAAGACTTGTACAAGGGTGCAGACATTGATCCAAAAAAAGCAGTTTTGGTACAAGGGATCCCTGACACAACCCCAATGGACCATGTTGAAAGTGTCATAGGCAGCATAAAATGTTTGGGAAAAGTTATTGAATGTGAGACGATTTACAGTTCTGCTTAGCAAGCCTTTGGAGTTTTAATGGAGTGCTGAGAGGATGCTGATCCTTCCAGAGTACCTGATCGGCTCCCTGCTGATGGAGACCCCACCCCATGGGTCTTAATTACCCATGCCAGCCCAGATCCTCCTGACGAGGACTGTAAAGAATGAAGTGACTTTGAAAAGAAGTTACACTTGCTGTTAGCCACTGAGGGAAAGACAGTTCAAGACATTAGAGCTATGTTCCAAGAAAATGACCCAACAAAGAAGAAACCCACTGGTGATCCCTGGGTTGGAGGACCTGAGTGGTCCCCTTACTTGATTCTGCCTTGTAAACGGCATAGAAGACTGTGTACTTTTTCTGGCACTATCCCCACTCCTTCTGGTGAGGATGACTACGAGGGCTGGATTAGTCAAGCCACCCAGATGGAGCAAGTAAGGAAATGTTCAGATGATGAGAAATGCAAATGCATAGTAGAGAGTTTGAGAGGTATGGCACTGGAAGACATCCAATCACTGCGGAGCCAGCTAACCAGATTGCGCTGCTAGTGACCATCTCACCATACTGAGAAGTTCCTTTGGAGCATTTGAGCATAAGGAAGATCTCATTTTCAGCTGGGAGCCACCACCCAGAAGGCAGGAGAGAAACTGTCCCATTACATGACCCGAGTAGAGACAATGATTCGTAAAATAGTTGAGGCTGGAGGAGTTATCCCTGCACAGGTTGCCCAAATGAGACTCGACCAAATCTTACAAGGCAGTGTATATTCCTATTGGACTCTGATAACTTTAAGACTAAAAGAATGCCGAGCCAACCCTCCTAATTTCAGACAGCTTCTTGATGAGGTGAGAAAGGAAGAGTCACAGGAAGACATTGCCAATTCATTGTGAGTGCCTACCGGGAAAGCCTTCCCCTTACAGCTACAAGTTGACAGTAGCCAGGAACAAAATGATATCTCAGACCTGAAAAACACAGTTAAAAGAACTCACTGAATGTGTCAAAGCCATGCAGATGACACAGATGCCTCGCCCATGAGCCAGCTCCTTGCCACCAGGGTGTGGATGGCTGCTGAATCCTTTCTCTGATCCAAGAGTCAGCCCTCAGTCCTCAACTGTACCCAGAAATGACCAGTTCTGTTTTCATTGTGGAGAAGTTGAACATTTTGCATGAGGTTGTGTTAGGCCTGAGAATCAGCTGCTAGTGAACCAGAAATGGGAACGACATCCCCCAGCAAAAATTTCAAGACCAATGAACCTTTGGGGGATTGATGGACTGATGGATGTGAGATTGCATTTCAAGAAATTATTCATTTTCTAACGGAAGCTCCTGTTCTTACCTTTGCTGACTACACCAAGCCACACACTCTTCACATCGATGCCAGCATAGAAGGGTTGAGCGGTGTACTCTATCAAGAATACGACAAAGGTATGAGACCTGTCACCTATGCCAGTCGCAGTTTGACTTCCTCAAAAAAGAACTATCCAATCCATAAGTTAGAGTTCCTTGTACTGAAATGGGCAGTGACTGATCAATTCCATGTGTACCTATGTGGAGTCCAATTTGACAATAACCCACTAACATATGTGCTGACCACTACCAAGATGGATGCCACTGGGCACAGATGGATCTATGCATTATCAGCTTACAATTTACACTTGCAATATCATCCTGGGTAAAACAACATAGATGCAGATGTACTGTCCAGATGCCCCCATAATAGTCCTCTCATGGAGAGACCCTAGGCCTATGTATTGGAGGATGGAGTGAAAGCTTTATGCCAGATGACGGTGCCTGATGACCAACCCATCATCACCACGCAGACTGAGCTTTGAACCCCTTTGGAGTGCATCCTGATGCCATACCGGAAGTGTATGCATGGTTCACCACACTGCACAACACCTCCTTGCTTCATTTATCTCCTATAGATTTAAGAATAGCACAGCGAGCAGATCCTTGTTTAAGAGACATTATCTTAGCCAAAGAAGAGGGTTTGTCATCCTCTCAAGTCAAAGCAAACTTGCTGGATATATCACTTCTCCTGAGAGAATGGGGCAAGTTTTCATTAAAGCATGGACTGTTGTATCGTATCTCCAAAACTCAAACTCAGTTTTGCAAAGAGCAACTGGTGCTACCCACAATGTATCACTGAATGGTTTTGCAAGCACTTCATGAAGACATGGACATTTGGGAACTGATAAGACTTTGGGCCTGGCACAAGACCGCGTCTACTGGCCTCATGTGGCTATAGAGGTGGAAAGACGTATCAAAAACTATAATAGGTGCATCACCTGTAAGACTTTACCCAAATGAGCAGCGCCTCTTGTAAACATCACCAGTAGTGGGCTGATGGGCTTGGTCTGTATGGACTTCCTTTCCCTTGAACCTGATCGGAAGGGGATCAGTAACATTCTAGTAGTAAATGATCACAACACCTGCTATGCATAGGCTTTCCCCACAAAAGACCAAAAAGCAACCACTGTGGCTAAAGTATTGTGCGAAAAGTATTTTGTGCACTATGGACTCCCCAAATGCCTGCACTCTGATCAAGGGAGAGACTTTGAGAGTCGCCTTATCAAAGAAACTCACAAGCATTATGGACATCAAGAAGTCTCGTACTACTCCATACCACCCTCAAGGTGACCCTCAGCCAGACAGATTCAATGGAACACTGCTTAACATGCTGGGAACATTGAATCCTAACAGAAAGTCATACTGGAGCCAGCAAGTGCCTTTCCCAGTCCATACCTACAACTGTACTAACAAGCATTTTTCAATGCCGAATGTTTGCTTGCTGGCATTGGCATTGGTAGTGTAGGCGTTACAGAGCTGCATAATAGGAATGGCAGTGAAGTATTGAACTGAAGCCAACCCCATCACCACCCTGCAGATAGTGACAGGCATTGGGGTGTGCCTTTGGGTTGTCAGGCATAATGGCCACGCCATTTCATCACACCCTACCCTGCAGACACCGACAAGTGTCATGGTGTGCCTTGGGGTCTTTGATCCTTATGCGCACCCCATTCCATCAGGAAATATGGTGAGATGTGTGCGGTATAGGAGAATGGGGCGAACTTTGGGGTCGAAGAGTCCAAGGCACACCTCGATGCCTCTCAGTGGCTGCAGGGTGTGGGTGGGGGTGGAATGGTATGAGCACTGCAGGTGACAATCCCTAGTCACAGCCCTGATGCCTGTCATTCTTTACAGGGTGGGGCGTTATGGTCAGAAACCAAAACACCTCAGGAATTTGTTGGTATTTTCACTCCAAATTTTCAACATGGTTTTTTTGTGACCCCCACCTCATGAACAGTGGCAATATCAGTTTGTTAGCTGAAAGCTCCTTTTGCACAGCGACTATGGCATTTGTCACCACAGGTGCAAAAACACATTCTGAACAGGATGTGAAAAATGACAGCTGTACTGTTCATGGGGAGGTGTAAAAAATGGCAATGTTGAAAATCTGCAGTGAAAATATAAAAAAAAATGGTGAAGTCACAAGTGTGTGTAGAAACTGTGCAACGCACACCCGCAATGCAATTAGTTTGGGGATTTTTTACAGCAGATTGTCAACACAGGCATTTTAGGACCTCCGATCATGAACAGTGTAACTGTGATTTTCTTTATCTGTCCCGAACAATGATTTCCCACAGCGACCACACATTTCTGTGCTGAAAGTGTGAAAACACATTTCGGCCATGTTGTGAAAAATGACAGCTGTACTGTTCATAACGAAGTGTGGAAAAATGCCACTGGTGAAAATCTGGACTGAAAATATTACAAATTCATGAACTTACAAGGGTGCATGAAAACTGTGCAATGCTCACTTGTAACACAGTCATTTTATGGACTTTTGTCACCAAATTTTCAACATAGCCATTTTAAGACCTCTGCTCATGAACAGCATCACTGTGATTTTCTTAATCTGTTCCAAACATTGCTTTCGCACACCGACTGCACCATTGTGCGCTACATGCATGGAAACATATTTTGGGCGACGTGAAAAATTACAGCTGTACTGCTCACAAGGAGGTGTGGTAAAATGGCAATGTTGAAAATCCATAGTGCAAATATAAAAAATTTGCGAACTTACGAGTGTGCGTAGGAACTGCACAATGCACACTCATAAAACAGTAATTTTAAGGAATTTTTTTCACCAAATTTGCAACATAGCTTTTGAGAGACCACCTTATGAACACTGGCACTGTCGTTTCCTTAATCAATCCCGAAAGGTGATTTTGTGGAGTGACCGCGAAATCACCCTTCGTGCCCAATTAACACCATGACAGTTCAAGAATTCATGAGGAGGGGTCCTAAAAACCCCATGTTCAAAATTTGGTGGCAAAATTCCAAAAAATGCCTGAGATATGCATCAAAGTTGAAAAAATCCTATTTATTACATTATACAGCTTACCGGCGTTTCCTCAGTTTGCGGTCGGCTTTGAAGAGTGCAGATGTGTTCCTGGTCCACCAAGACCATCGCACCAGACTCCGGAGGTAAGTATGGGGTGAGGTGGGGGTGTGGGGAGGTAGAGTGCACAGAGGGTGGGCGCGGTGGCAGGGAGACTGCTGAGGGAACTTTTTGTTTACAGTTTTTTTTTTTAGGAAGACGACGCGGGACGTTTGCCATGCTGGGGTGGGCTCTCCAAGCATGGCAGCTGGAAAAACTGTTTGGGGCCTGGAGCAGGCGGGATTACTGCAGGCACCCTGTCGGCCGCAGCAATTTTGCCCGCGCTGGGGTGGCTCCCAGCGTGGCACCTGGAAAGCTTTTTTGGGGGTGTGTGAAGCTGACGAGGGATTGGGCACCCCTGTCAGCCATACAGTGTGTGCGCATGGGGGGGAGGAGTGCATGAGCACACAATATGCATGCTTGCATGTGTGCATGTGTGGGGGGAGTGCTGCTCATTGAAGCGGAGCTCTCCCTTTCTACTGTACTGCACTGCATTTTGGATGATCTCACTATGTTTCTTGCACTTGCGTGCAAGCAAATATAACTCAACAGGGTTCTCACCCTATTTCCTAATGTTCGGGAGAGAAGCCAGACTTCCAGTGGACTTATGTTTTCAGGTGTCTGCAGATGGCGCCTTATCAGAGAACCACTTAGAGTATACCAGGAGGTTGCAAGCACAACTAATAGAAACCTACCGGGTGGCCCAAGAAGCAGCTGCAAAGTCCGGCCTAGCAAACAAAAACAGATATGATGAGAGTCCAAGAACAAGCTCTTCAGCCTGGAGACAGAGTATTGATTTGAAATTTGGGGATTCCAGGCAAACACAAGATAGAGAACTTATGGAAACCTGATCCTTGTGTAATTATGGAACAGCTTTCAAATTTGCCAGTATACAGATTAAGAATTGAAAGAGGAAACATAGTGGTTAGAATGCTGCATCAAAATCACCTCTTGCCAATTGGTCAATTGTTGCCAGAAGTTATTAATTCAGTACTGTGACACGTGGACAGCCAGTTCTGAATACACTATGATTTTTTGTAATATAAAAATGTGTTATGGACTGTCTGTCATGAGAGATGCTGAGACAACATGTGAGTTGACACACACACACACACACATATCCAGGTTTTGGATACAAGGTGTTACCTGGAAGGCCAGCAGCTAATTACAGACTAGAACAGGCCTTAATTAAGAATCTTCTGTTTTTCTAAGTTAAATATAGCTTTAACTGCTAAGAGGGAAATCAATATCCATTTTATGATGTTAGAGGAGGAAACCAGGTTATGGAACACTTGTGCGAAATCCTAAATGCTTTGATGTCTGTGTGAGAGAGGATACTGCTTATAGATAAAAGGAAATTTACAAATTTGATTGGGGAAGTCACATGGGGAAAGGAGTTTCTGCTGATGTAGCCTTAATTATCTTACCTTCTAATATGATAAAATATCCTGGGTGTATGATTTTTCATTAACCAGAGGAGGAGCTAGGTGACCTCACATAAAGGGGTTGGCAAAGACAGTGTTTTAAACAGATTCTGTTTTCCTTCAGGGACACTTTTATCTACACTCTGACAAAGAAACATCGTTGAGCACTTTAAGCAAGTATACAGGTAGAGAGAGACAAAATCTAAGTACTGTAGTAGGAATTGCACTGTTAAAACCTTGTTCTTTTAAAAGATTGTATGGTTCTTGTGATTTGGTTCTGTATTTTATGTTTTACATAGTTTTATCTATTTCAGTAAAACTCTATTTTTAGAGCCTACTTGGTCTGTCTTTGAATTTCTTTTCTTTAACAAATGAAGTATATATGGTTAAAGCAGACACTGTGCATAAGCTTGAATGGTGATACCAAACTTGAAAAAGGTAAAAGTAATCTAAGGTCTTTATTAGAGTTTTCAAGGGTTCATTTTGTACACCTGGTTAGGTGCCCATAGGCAAAGATATCTGGCCCCCCAAAGACAGAATTATCTGAGCCTGTGCATTGGGTATGCTAGCAAGACGTTCACAGTTTGAATCCCTCCAGAACTGAGACCAAAGGTTGATTCGAGCCCACAAAACAGACAGGAGGGTTACCCTGTTTCAGTTAACTGTTCACAAGACTGCACTCAGAGGTTGGCATTTTGGGAGTAGAGGGCCTGACCTGCTGACTGGGTTTGTGACAAGTATCTCTCTCACCTCCATTGAGACCAATGACTAGAAATGAGACAAGGCATAAAAGACACAGTCAAGTTCAGCCGCCAGTACATGTTGTCCCTCAGGTGACTCAGTCTGATGTGTTCAACTGTAGTTCCGAGGATGAAGAACATTACATTTGTCCGATACCACGTCACTATCACTATCACATCACTAAACAGCATTAGTGACCCCAATTTATAAATCTGGAGACAGGTCAGCTCCTTCAAACTATCACCCAATTTCCATTCTCCTTCCACTCTCCAAAGTACTTGAACGTATAGTCACGGACCAACTCACTGACTACCTTTCCAAGTACAACATTCAATGTCCTGAACAGCATGGCTTCAGAACAGGCCATAGTACCACATCTGCCCTCCTACAGTACACAGATTTCATACACCAGGCACTTGATCATGGGCACTTAGCGGGGTCAGTGTACACTGACCTCACAACGGCGTTTGATACTGTTAATCACCCCCTCCTACTCAATTCCCTTCTTGATATTGGTTTGTCGATGGATGCAGTAGCTTAGTTTAAAGGCTATCTAGCCAGAAGGTCCCAGCAGGTCAAAGTAGGTGTCACTCACTCAGACAGCTGGCCAGTTCTCTCTGGTGTTCCCAAGGCTCCATACTGGGGCCGCTGCATTTCAGCCTCTTTCTAAATCCCTCCCACTTGTCTCCACCAATAATCTCCTATTATATGCAGATGATGCCATTATATTCTCCAGCAATTCAGATCCACTCCAATTAGCCAATAGCCAACAACGCGATTTCACAACTGTGGACACCTGTTTCTCCAAGCACAAGTCAGTTATGAATTACAAAAAAACAAAAGCTAGGATTTTCACCAGTCCTCATAATAAACAAAGATCTACATCACTAATCATATGGAAAAACCTTGATGTCCCTACAGAGCAAGTCTGTATCTTTAAGTACCTTGGAATAACCCTTGACAGTACCTTATCTTTTTGAGAGCATATCACTAATGTCTCCAAGATGGTTAACTCAAGACTAGGGATCCTTTACAGGCCTAAACAGTGCATGACCCCTGATGCCCTGTGACTTGTTACTAGCTCTGTGCTCTCCATAATAGATCATGGCCTAGTCATTTATGGCTCAGCCTCTGAGACATTTCTTAAAAGCATATGCACAGCCCTCAACAATTCCTGCCATCTAGTCTCAGGTGCACCCAGATGCATGCATACATGCGACCTCTACACCCTCACCAAATGGCTGAACCTCAGTGGTAGGACTACATATCATACCTGTCTGCTCACAAAGAAAATCTCACTGGGGCTGCCCCCCCCCAATTCTCTCTGCAGTTCAGCATGCATGCTCTCAACTGGTGTGGCACCAGGAGTGCCTCCAGGCACACTTACCTGACCCCTTTCTGTCGGACCATGCAAGCCCAATGGTCCTTCAGGTATTGTGCTCCTAACTGGATAAATAAACTCGCAATTGACATCCTAGAAGAACCTAAACTGGGCCCATTCAAACAGAAACTTAGACAACACCTCATGGCTATTAGCAGCTGTGATTGCCACACTTAGGCCCTTTTTGGCCTCACATGTTGCCTTCTCCTGCACCCTCACCATCCTGACCTTTCCCCCCTCCATTGTTCCACCCCTTCTCCCCCTCTCTGTTTCCCTGTTCCTGCTACTTGTCCCTCCTCCCCTTCCCCTCCCAGTCTCTACCTTCCCTTCTCCCTTCCTGTGCTCCCTCCTCTCCTTGCACTTCCTTTCAAAACACCGCTCACAGACCCCTGCCTGCCCTTTCTCCCTACCCCACTGCCTTACTCCCACCCCTGTCTCCCCCTCCCATCACCCACTACACTCCCTACTAACCCTCTGTCCTCCCTCTCATCTCCTAATTCTCTGCTTGATAATGTCAAATCCTGACAGCATCCTTCCCTTCTTTTCTTTTTCTGCACTCCTATGACAATGTCAGATTCTGACAGCATCCCTCTCCACCCTGCCTTCTGTGTACCTCCTTATGTCCTGAAACCTAATGCACTTCTCAATGAAACTTGAATGTAAAGGTTTAACCAGATTGTAACTCTTGCTGCAATCTGAATTGTTACTTCTTTACCTGACTGTAACTTTTATGAATGATTGTACCCAACTCCATGTATCATGTATTCCACTTGTCTCGCATTTAGTTCTTTGTTGTGTTGTATATACTCTGACATGGAGCCTTTGTAAAAGTAGTTGGCTCAAAGGTATTTCAATCTGAGAATTGAATGAATAAATAAACAAATAAAATAAATAAATAAATTAAAACTATCGGCCTGAACCATATACCATGGACTGTCCACTTTCAGCACCTGAAGGGAGTAATGCAAGTCATTCTAGGCCATTGCATCTGGCTCCAGTACCCTTTGTTCCAACTGACACTGAGTCCACAGTCATGAACTATGTTCCAAATGCCTGTAACTCTGACTCCACCCTGCAGCAGGTGTCCTCATTCCAATATCTAGGAATCACAGTGGACGAGTACCTCTCATTCAATGATCACATACATAGTAGCACCACTGCAACCAACAGGAAACTAGCGGCTCTTTATAGGCTCAGGTTCTGCCTCACACCCAAAGCTAGGCTTCTGTCAGTTAGAGGTACAGTACTACCCATCCTGGACTATGGAAATGTGATCTATGGTGCAGCCTCTGAAACATGCCTGCTCAGAGTCCATACAACCCTCAATAAAGCCTGCAGATTTGTCTTAGGTGCTGACCATTTAACACATATGTGTGATCTATACATCAGGACAAAATGGCTTCCTCTTACGGACCACATCAAGCTACACTCCTGCCTTTAAGGACAGAAGGCCCTCCTAAGACTTGCACCTCCCTCCCTACAAGCCCTTTTCCACCCTACCCCCACCGAACATGCTACTAGAAGTGTCACTAGGCAGACTCTTGCAGTGCCATTCAGAAGAACTGTCCTGGGGAGGCAAGCCTTTGCAGTAAGGGCCCTAATTTGGATAAATGAGCTCCCATACACCCCCACAAGCCTCACACACCTTGGTCACTTTAAATCAGAGCTCAGTAATCTAATCTCCCCTCCAGAACACTGCTTCTGTCTCACCCAACCCTGATGTATCTAGCCTACTTATACCCTCAGGCAATGCTCGGGTTCACCTCCCACTGTTCCTTTGGTCCTTGAAGTCCACTATTTCCACCTGCCCTGCTTACCAAACTTGTACCCCCCCTTTTCCCAACACCTCCCCTTGATGAGCCTGCACCTGCCTCCATTAACCCCCTACCCTTCTCACCCTCCCAACCGCGACCCTTCTGCCTATTTCTCTTGCCTCTAGCTCTGTCACCTACTATGATACTCCTACTTGCACCTTGTCTTTATCCCTTCCCCTTTCAGCTGTACTGACTTCCACTAGATGATGCTACACTTTGCACCTGTTAGGATAGTGATATGGTTTTATAGCTACCAATCATCCTTGATTGTACTTATTTGAACTGGTGCACCCTGTATTTATGCTACTGTGGGACCTGTATCCCCATGTACTCTGTATCCATTGACATGATTATGTTTTTGCTCTGCATGTATTATTAAGTTATTGACTACTGTTTCTTAATTGATGACCTTTGACAATGCCTTTGATTGTTACTCTGTCCCCTACTCATATATTTGTCCCCCCCTTTTGTCTGATGAAGATCCTTTGTAAAACAGCTATTAGCTCAAAGGTTGTACTTCCGATTACTCAATAAATAAATAAAATGCAGAGAATGTTGATACTCAAGTAATAGAGCCAACCCAGGACACTAAAAGATTCAAAAACCCCTGTGGCTGAGAGTGCAGAACCCATTAATGATCCTGATCAAATCATTTCTGAGAAAGCTGCAGAACTCCACTGCTCTGCTAGAGAAGTCAAGCACAGAGTAAAACTCATTTATGATGTTCCTGGGGTCCCTTCTGATCTCCCTGCCAATGTGATATATAAAATTGTTAATCTGCTGCCAAGCCCACTATTGCTGCCCCCCTTGTGCTGCCCACAAGTCATATTAGGCAGGTGTACATGTAAAAAATGGTGGAAAAGTAATCATTTCAGTGCACGCCCTATGTTTTAAGAAATAGAATGCTAATGTTGGTTAGTCAGGTATTAGTTGTATTAGACAGAGTGTAATGTATTGTATTGTATTGCAATGTTTGATGTTTCAGGCCTTGAAAAGGATGTCAAGGATTTCACAGGGGGGAGAATGTAACCCCCCTCCCAAGTCAGGAGCTTACCTTGGGCTCCTCCTGCCACCCGGGAGCTTCTGCAGCCAGCCACTCATTTCTTTGCTTCCCTGGCCTGCTTCTGGACTGCAACTGGGCTGGGGAGCACATTGGCTTTGTTCCAGTGACTTCTGTGCCTAGTCCTTGGCAGCCGGCGAACCGCTAGCCTCCTTGCTCCCCAGGCCCACTCCTGGACTTCTGCCAGGGCCAGAAAGCACTCCAAAACTGTTTCAGCACCTCAAGCACCCAAGAAGCGACCAGTGAGCCAGACACTTGTGTTGCTCCCCCCAGAACTGCCACACAGTGAGGTGGGGAGCCAGGGACAAGACAGTAATTTATTTTGGCACTGCAGAGCACCTGACAAGATACAGCAGAAGCACTGCTTGTGGGTGTCATCTCCCCAGCCCCACCAGACAGCAAAAGAGGCTGGGGGAACAAAACAACCCCAAAAATGTAAACCTTTAAAGAGGCTGTCAACCCAGCCCTTGCCTCCAGTGGGTCAGGAGTCAGGGAACAACATGGCACCTGTTGGGACTACAAGTACCATGATGCATATGGCCAAAAGTGCCATTTTCAGAGACAGCTCCTCCAGGGGAGCCCACAGAACAGAGCTTTCAATGGAGCTCCTGTCCCCCAAAAGTGCCCCATGGACCTAGCAACTATCAGATAGAACCAGGAGGGTTCTTGCCATGCAGCTAGATGCTGCCAAGACTGTTTCCTTTTATTTATAATGGACTGAGATGAGTAAGTACTGTCTGGGGTGGCCATCTTTGCCGAGGTCTGCTTGAGGACAGCATAGAATCCTATTAGTACCTGCAGTATATCCAATCAGGACGTAGAGCTTGAGACTAAGGTGGACCAATGAGGTGTTAAGATTCAAACTAAACATTCTGGGGTTGACAGTTTGACCCTGGGTCTTTTCTGTGAGTCATTGTGAGAGTTTTGAAGAAGAAGCTGCTGATTTTGACAGCTCCTGCTGCTGTCATAGCCAAAAAGCATTTAGTTTGTGCTAAATAACTAAGGAATTCTAAACTGGTTTCTAACTGACTTGTAAATCCCAGAGAAAAAGGAGATTTACCCCAGCCTGTCTGAACTGGTGATATTTGGCAATCCAGACATCATTGACTGCTGAAAGTAGTAGTTTATCTGAGCTTGGGTGAGGTAGCAAAATCCACTGCCTCACTGTTCTGACACAAGAGACTGTGATTCCTGCCAGGGGGTGTAAGCTCTGAGGTCCTGCCTGCCTGTTCAACTGCTAGCCTACCTGCAAAGTGGGTGAAGACAAATCCCTGTGTGTGGTGAAGAAGATGGCCTGCCTACTGCCAAGGTGGGTGAAGACAAGTCCCTCTGTGGAGTGAAGATGATGGCCTGCCTACTGCCAAGGTGGGTGAAGACAACCGCCTACCTACCTGTCAAGGTGAGTGAAGACAAGTCCCTCAGTGAGGTGAAGATGATCATCATCTGCATCCTCACCAGTTCTTCCTGTTCTTCCAAATTGTCTACAAGGGGAGAAGTCGCCCAACTCCTGCATCATCTATTCACCAAAAGGTCGTGAGTACTGGGTTTCACCCAACCAGATACTTTTCTAACTGTTCAGCTAGCTAGCTAGTTAACTTTCCATCTGGGCTTCCTGTGCTACCTTAACTACGCCCACAGCAATTGTTACAGCCAGGATAAACTCTATTCCTACATCCCCTGTTGTAGTTTGTATTTGCAACTGCAGCATCCACCCATTGCAATGGTGCTGCTCCCAGTGTCTACTAGTCACAGGCCTGCAACTCCTCAGTGTGCATACAAGGTATTTGGGAGCTCCCACAGGGACTGTGGGATTAACTAGTGCACCAGTGGGGGGAGAGGGGCTGGGACAGGGAATACTTGGTTGTAATGTAGTGCGTTATATGATTATTCTGCTGATTACAGTATTTAGTATAACGTTTTGTTGATTGTTTTAATACCCTTTGCTTCTCTTGTCCCTCACCTCATTATCCAGACCCAAAATAAACCCACAATTTATTTTTCTGTAATTGCTGAATTGTTTGCATTATTGTGTAGTGTAATCTTTGCATGCTTAGAGTGAAAAGTCGGGAGGGGAGTGTATATTGTTCTACCTGTTACCAAGGAGGGGGGCTGTATTTCATTTCCTGTGGGGAAGCACCCTGGCAGTACACTGCTATAAAGATCCCCATAGGTGGAGGGATCACGCCACTTGCCAAGCTAATTCTAACCATGAACCCAGGCACCAACCTATATCCCTTAGGCAGCCCCACTTGCAATTGGGCATACAGAAAGAAGGGTAGGGGTGATTACACGTAAATAAATACTTCCTCATATCCCTGCTGAACATCCTTCCTGTTAAATTTAACTCACAACCATGTGACATCAGGCTGGTATTTAGAGTAAATAATTCCCCACAGTTTAATTTGTTAATTTCTTCAAGGAACTTGAAGTTGTCTATCATATCTCCCATATCCCTTCTGGTTTCTGGTGAGTGCATATTTAGTGCCTTGAGGAGCTCCTCATAGGATCTGCCCTGCTGGCCCTAAATCAGTTTTCTTACTCTGTGCTGCATGGTCTCCAATCTATCCTTATCCTTTCTGAGGTTTCATCATCATCAGTTTTATTGGAAGGCAATTTGAGAGAAACTCTCATTTACAATTGTGTCCCTACATGAAAAATACTTACAACAATACAATACGGACATTTCAAAACAGACAATATAACAGACATGTTTCTTAATAAAATTCCTATTTTAAATGATAATGCGCAAAAAAGTGCTTATATTCAGCCAAAACAGTCACACTGATTCTGAAAAGACCCTATGATAAGATATTTAAATCGTGAAATAGGGATTAGGGCACACATTTTTAACCTTTTAAGTTCTTCCCATGTTCTTGTGACAGAAATGGACGAAAAATGACCACACGTTTTTGTACAAGTTCTAGGGGTTGTAAACCTTGGTAACAACCAATCCCTGCCATTTCTGAGGTGTGTTCTCCATAAACGGATGCAGTACTCCAAGTGTGGCCTCAGCAGGGATCTGTATAGGGGAAGTACTACCTCTTTTCTTCTGCTGTCAATACCCCTCCCGATACATCCCAGCATCCTGTTAGCCTTGCTATAGGCCTTGTTGCACTGGCTCATTTGTTTTAAGGGAGTTACTGATAATAAGTCCTAGATCCTATTCCTCTTCTACAGTGTTAAGTCTCACCCCACCCATCCAGTACTCGGTCTAGAGGTTCTGTTTGCCCTAAGTGCAATACCTTGCACTTTTTGGCATTGAATTTTAACTGCCAGACCTTTGACCACCCCTCTGGTTTTTGTAGGTCCCTCTGCATGTCCCTTATTCCCTCATCACTATCCATTCTCCCACATAGTTTTGTGTCATCTGCAAAGAGACACAGCCTGCCCTGGTATCCCCTTACCAATGTCAGTATTGAACATTTTGAAGAGGACCAGACCAATTACAGATCCCTGTGAAACACTGCTTGTAACCTACCTTTCCTCTGATTTAACCCCATTGAACACCATCCTCTGCTGCCTTGAATCGAGAGAAGAGGAGGCACGGCTTTCTGCATGCATGCTGTGGAGTAGAGTGCAAAGCAGAGAGCAGGGAAAAGCTTAAAAAATCTCTATAAAAGGTATGCTATTGCTGCCTGCTTAGTAGATTTTGATTCCTGCTCTTTTCCAGACTATCTTGTGCCACCGAAACAGAACTCTGTTTTCTTGCCTTGCTCTTATTTTTCAACCAGGTTGGAGTTCTTGGTAACCCGTGATATTAGCGACTCCATTTCAGTGACTACAAAATCACGAGCACTTAATCGTGAGTCATTTAATAGCTAGATATGAAGTATAGCACTATAGCAACAATAGCGCTGCATGATGCCATTAACCAAAAAAAATAGTGAGTCAATGAAAATAGCAAATAACAAACTAGCAATGTAGCACTTCAGCATACAAACTAATTGGACTTGCAATACCATAAATCAAATGGGAAAAGGTAGCACCAACCACCACAGCAGAAACACATTGAACCTGCAATACCAGCAATAAAATGTTCTCTCTGCTTCTCTCTACTGACGTCAAAATAGCGACTTCATAGATTGGGTGCAGGCCCCCTTGTGGTAGCATCGTGACAGTTCCATTGCTCTGGTGGAAAGGCAGACCTTCTCCTCCCCGAGCATCCCCTTGGTGTACCAATCCAGGTGGACTCAAAATAATCAATCAGAGGTTGTAACAATTCAGCATTACTTCTGAAAAAGTCCCAGTCATGCATGTCCTCAAAAGTAGGCACAACATCACAAACTGGGACAAATGCCAGCGATAACAACATGCGTAAGTGCAATGCAAATTCTGGGTCTGAACTGTACTTCTCATGGATTGTAGGATACTTTTATATTCTTCTCCACACTGCCTGCACATAATGAAAGAAACATCCTCTTAGTTCAGTGTTTGAGAAGGATACACTGAATGCTCTCTAGGCAGACTTTTTGAAGTCCATAATAGCAGTGCTAGGACAGATTGGATTGCATAGTTCAATTACCTTAGCGTACACTCTAGAATAAGAAACTGTTTTGCGACAGAACATTAGCACATAAAGTGCTGTCACAACATGGCCAGACATAATGCAGTGCACTGTGTATAGTTGATCAAACAAGGCTGGACAGGACTTGAATGTCCCATCCAGCATCCAATCCGTACATTCCTGTAGCATTTTAATGTTTGATGCTGTTGCAAACCTTAAAAACCTTTCTTTTTCTTTGCCACTATCATACCTCAGGAATGGAGCACCAGCAGTAGATAAAGTAAATTCTGGTGGTATCTCTAGTTCCTCAACAGAAGAAGGGGTGGCAGGACAGCCTCATTCAACTTGCCTAAACCGTTGAACCATTCTCTTAATAACAGGTACCCTCGGCAGTCGACCTGCCAAAGCATCAGGAGCAGATGTTGTACACTGAACTACAACTTGTGGTGGTCTCAACAGTGGTTCATGCTCTGTACCGCACTTCAGCCATTATCTTGTGCACATCTATGTCACCAGCATCTGGAACATGCGTATGTTCCTTTAACTGTGCAGAAACACTATTCCCTATTGTATGCAGCCTTGCAAGACAGCAGTACTTATGCGAATCCACACACCTCCAATCACTTTGTCTCCCTTCTCCTTATCTTTCTGGTAGACATATCCAGCTACAACTGCAAATGGCCTACCTTTCTGACTTGTGACCAACTCAACCTCCACAGTGACAGCAAGAGTTACATGTAAATGAGTATTGGCTTTACATACAACTTTGCTGAGATTGAACTTGCTAGATACTGCGTTTCTATTGAATATTGTATGGGAATTATGGGAACAGGACAGCAGTGAAAGCAAATGGTGAGTTAACCTTAACAGCACTGATTGCTGAGCAGATCGCTATTATGGGAACAGGAAAGCAGTGAAAAGCAAATGGTGAGTTATCCTTTACAGCACTGATTACTGAGCAGATCGCTGAGCAGATCGCTATTATTACGCAGCGCCGAACATGTATGGCACTAAAGTATGCAGTTGCTAAACTTCACTCACTATTATTTATGTGCTGTTCTGCCGTTCGCTATTTTGCAGTCATGATTTTTACGTGGAACCGAGTTCATGCATTAGTGAAGCCAGCTGTCATGGGCGTCTGAGAGCAATAAGTCCCACGGGGGACCGGACAGAGTCTTCACCTGGGAGAGAATGAAATGAGACCATAGGAGAGCTGGGGTGTGCCATGGAGTGCCATAGAATTGTGGAGCATTGGAGCATTGCAAAAAGGCAAACCAGTGATAGGAGATGGAGAACAGAGGAGAACTGAGGACAAGAGGGGAGAACAATCAGTACATATTGTGAACAGCTGAAAACGGGAAGCTAATGTAGCGAAGTCATTGGTAAGGAAACAAGAAGCTGTGTTTTTTTCTACACAGTTTTTTACATCCTTACCGTTTATAGGAGAAGAGGAAAAAAAGGAGAAAGCTGAGTTTTAACAAACTGCGAGAACCTTTCTGCCCTCCCCCATTTTGCTTGCATCTTTTGTAAAAGTATATTGAAGCCATTTGTGTTGTACAAACTACTCTGATTCATTAGAAGCTTCTATACTAGGGGGTTCAATAGGTAAAATAGGTGAGGTTAAGGTGAGGTTACTGTAGTAGATCAAAGGCTGGGTAATGCAAATATAAGTTTACATGCTGCGCTACCCGTTAAATATATCTCCTCTAAAGTTTTTAATGCACATGAGTGAATCAGTGAAGATAAAATCAAAAGTTTTTATTTAAGCTACTTTTAAGCTGCTTTTGAAAATAACCAGTTTATATTTGTTTCTAAAGTTTAAACTTGGCAGTTTAGTTAAAAAAAAAGCTTATAAAAGGAAAAAATTGTTTTAGAGTTTCGCGCCAATAGGTCACATCACCATGATTAGGCACCACATACACCATTAAAGGAGCACGCGTGGCATTCTCCTAGCAGATCGCCATTATGCTGTGAATGGAACAGAAGCAACACGGTATAGAACAGCACCAGATCGGAGGGGAAGCAGAATAAAAAGTAGCTGCAGTCATAGTTTTTCTTTTTCTGCTATTATTCCCTAAACTCGCACAAGGAAATTGGGTGTGCAGTCAGACTCTCTGGTCATAAAATCAGTGGTTAAAACAAAACAAAAATAGCTAGCCACTTGGAGTATAGGGAAGCTTTTGCTACTTCAGAGCCCCAAAGTAGACAGGCTGAAAAACAAGTAGCCAGGCTGGAAAGAAAGGAGTACTAAGATCACTGTGGTTAAGAGATTACACATGGAAATGAGTAAGTAAGAAATCCAAAGTAACATAGAATAAATTTGGATAAAATAAAAGTGGGCTTACATGATATCTTAAAAGATATCGAGCAGAAAAGATCACTGATAAAATGTGAACAGAGATTCTATTTTCTTTATAACTTAATAGACTCTATGTGGTTATTAGTGTGGTTGTTAATGTGAGAGCTAGATGTATGCACTTTATTGGATTTTTAAACTAGGTATGTTCCCATTTATAGAGTGCTCACCAGTTATAGAGGACAGGACTTGGCATGCTGGTGCTTTGAGGTATATTTCCTGGAGAACTTATTCCCGTGGGGAGCTTTCAACTTCAACCCTTTGGAACCCAGTCAATTATAACACCCCGGAACTGTAAAAGAAAAGGAGGAGAGACTACTTCAGGTGTTTTATACTAAGATAAGTGGGTGAGGTTGAATTAAACAAGAATTAAACAAGAACTGCACAATCAAATATATATAAAGGAGTTATCAGAGACATTATTTTAAGGACATACTAATTATAAACCGCGTATTACCTACATGCTCAATCTTTTACCTCTGTGATCTGTGATGTTGAATGATATATTGAGCTATCAGAGAGTAAATTAAGACTCTGGTTAATAAAACTTGTAAACTGGGAATTTAGATGCTAGTATTTTTGGATATTGAGTGTTGAGAGGAAATTTTTGCCTGCTACTTGTAACTATCCTAAAATTGCTTTTTCAAACACTGTATCATTTGAATATTTAATTAGCCAATTTTCAGATAAATTGACTGTTACTACGGAAACAAGGCTATCAAAAAAAAAGATTTGCCTCAGATATTAAGACACATAATAGGAAGAAAGCAAAGGAGTCAAAACGTGACAAAGGATGGCAGAAGAGTAATAAGACAGAGTTGGGGAAAGAAAGATGAGTTTTATCCTGGCACCAGGAAGCCAAATAAACCTAGTAGGCAGAAAAGAGGTTTTAAGAATACAAAGTTTTACTCTAGCCCCCTAAAGCTCCTCCCCTATAAGGCCAATTAAAGACACATCCAACTCAGTGGGAAATGCATCAGATCATCGCCTTCGGAAAACAATAAGGGATATGGAGAAAGGAGAAACACAAAATGAGGGGATAGAAAAGCATGGTGATGCAGTAGTTCAGATTGTATGGAATCAAGATGACATTATAGGACAAAATAAAATAAAGGGAACATCTAAGTATAAATGAGGTGATTGGAAAAAAGGACGAGGAAAAATATCTAAAATATCAAAGGAGGAAAATGCTGGAAACAAAAATGAATATAAGGATAAATCACACCAGTTTCCAAGCAGGTCCTTCCTAAATGATTTTGACTCATTCCTAACTCCCTATACTAAAAATGTTAACCTAGATCCTCCATCTGTACAACCACCAGACGTTTCACATATATTGACCTCCACTATAGGGAATGGTGGAGAAATAGTACGGGAAGGTCTAGATAATACTAATGATAATGGAAATGACAATATGCACCCAAATGAGGACCAGTCAATAAAATTACTGAAGGAAATGAGATGGAATTAACTTAAATAATGAATTATGACTAAATTTTACATCATCGTGCAGTAGAACATTACTTATAAATGGACACCATCATGAAAATTATATAATGGATATTAGAGGAAAAGAATATATGTTTCAAGAAGAGAAGGGAAGGTTCTATGTGATAATAGCGACTGCACAAAGGCGATCGCTATTATCCCGACCTGCATGATCGCTGAAAACAATTTTGAAAATATGCAGAAAAAGGCTACTGAATAGTATGTGGGGAGGCTGTGCCTCCCACACCCCTGCACCACCCTAAATATAGATTCTCAACTCCAGGGGGTGCATGTCGGGGAGGGGCACATCCCAGCTAAAAAACTAAGGGCTGCAGTTAGGAATCACAAAAGAAACACCTGCCCCCAGTTTCAAACCTGGGATCTGCTCCATCAGAGCCATGCACCCTATCCACCATACCACATGGCTGGCACGGTGGAAGCAGGTTCCCCATGGGTCACATCCCTGTTCCCCATCCCTCCACATCCTGTCGCCCACCTTCCCTTCCTGTCTCCCATCCTAGCTTTGCAATCAAAGCATTTGCATAAGAACATAAGCATAGCCAGCAGAAGCAGGCCTACAGGCCTATCTTGTCTGCCTGATTTGTGTCAGGATCCTGTGTTTCATCCAGTCACCAGTGTTTGTGTCCCCACTTATCCCTCCCCTTCTATTTTCTTTGTCCCCACCTCCTTCCTCTGTGTTTGTCCCAGGCTCTTTGAAAGATCCCACTGTCCTGGATGCCATGGCTGCCTCAAGTAGCTCATTCCAAGGCATCACCACCCTTTCTGTGAAGACGTGCTTTCTCAAATCCTCCTAAATTTTCCTCCCACCAGCCTTAGGTTGTGTCCACTGGTGGAGGCATTTTCTACATTGAAGAGCCCATCCATGCTACTTTGTTTAGACCCTTTAGGTATTTGAAGGTCTCATCATATCCCCTCTGCCTCCTGTCCTCCAGTGAATACATCTATGGAATCCAGCCTCCTTGTATCACTTGTCCTGCTATACCCAGATCATCTTGTTACCTCCTCTGCACTCCTTTCAGCAGTATGAAGTCTTTCTTTGGTACGGAAGTCAACACTCACCCATACTCACGTGAGGTCTCACCAATGACCTATACAGTGGCAGAATAACCTCACTGTTCCTGCTATTGAATCTCTCACAATGCATCCCAGCATCCTGTTGGCCTTTGCTACCTTCTTTTGCATTGTGTGGATTTTTTTTGTAACTAGTGATTGCTACCCCAGGTCCTTTTCTTCCTCAGTCTTGGTTACTTGTACATTTCCTATATAGTACTCCACTCTTAGATAACCATGGAAGAGAATGTGTCTTGTCATTAAGTCTGCTATTTTAAGATGTAAGCTACTGGTAGAAAAGAACAGTTCTTAGAATTAGGAAAGCAGAAACAACTACAATAGAATCTACTCAGCATGAAAATCAAGGTGATGACAAAAGGGAAAACAATGATGTAGTACAGAAAGAACTAGAAAAGAAGCAATAAAAAAGTAATGTAAAGATACAGCAAAGAATTACAACTTACATGATTCAGTAGAACAGGAACATGTCCTTTTACCAGAAGCGGGTTTGATCCACTGGGAACAAAGAAAAACAATATGTGGAAGGTTATAAAAAGGGCATAGAATTAACACCAGTATGGTCCTAATGAGTGAGGAGGAAGTAGATTTACTGGAAAGTGAAGATGATACAAACTCATGAATATTGCACAGTTCTTGCGTTCAAGACAGTAATCGTGTCTATGTTCTGGAAGATTCTATAAAGGTATGTAGACTGGAAGAAAAAAATGTAGACCCACTACAAACAAATTTAGAAATCCTGAGTTGGAATATCACAGGGATAGTGGGTAAATTTAGAGATGTGGGCTGTGTAAACTTTTAAACAAATTTCCACTAATAATGCTACAAAGACATTGGTCAACACACAGGATGAGTGTATAATGGAAGGTTACCAGTGTTGGGATATTGCAGCAAGGAAAATAGCAAATATGGAAGATCAGCTAGGAATTTGTACTTTTATAAGAGTTGGACAGGAACTGAATGGAAAATGTATTATTAAGGATATTAGGAACTTATTCTAGGTCTGATTGTATTATGGAAGAATAATATTGCTTGTATCTTGATAAATGTGTACTCCTCCACATACCTCTAGCTCTTCTACTATAACCTCATTGAAGGCTTTAAAGCAAATTGTTTTGTAATTGGAAATTCAATATCCAGGAAAATTATCTTAATAGGCAGAGATTTTAATGCCTGCACTGGAGCAGTCCTGGAAGAAAAAACTGGTAATTGGAATGTGGATGACATTATGTTAATTCCTATAAGAAATTCATTAGACACAAGAATTATTAAGCATGAGAGTTATTACTGGAATGTTTAAATACACTGACTATGAGAATTCCAAGTGGATGACGTACAGGTGAAAGGAGTGGAAAATGGATCCACAATCATCAAAAAGGTGGAAGTATATTAGGCTATGTTGTGGTGGATGTCTTTTCCTATAAGAATGTGTTAATTCTAAAATTATTAGATAGTTGGGACAGTAACTATAGACCTATAAAAGTGGTTGTATGGGGAGTAGGTGAAATAATAACTGAGGATTTTGAACTGATTGATTGGGTGGTAATAATATGCTACTTTATAATATGAAAAGAATAACATGGACCCCATTAGACATACAAAACTTATGGACCTCTTAGTAAAACAAGAAATTAAGATTTAAAGTGAAACTTTTGGAAGAATACTGGAAAATTAAAAAGAATTTGAGATCAAGTAATATACAGGGACTATACCTGGACGAGAGAAACAGATATATGAGTGAATAAGAAATTTACAAAAAAAAAATAAAAACAACATAAACAATACAAAGCTAAGTAGTTTGATAGTGAATGTGATAGGGAACGGAGATTAATTAAATAAATAGAAAATCGTATATCAAAATATAATCAAATAGAAAATAGAGTTGCTATTAAACATTTGAAAAAGGAATATAGAGATCTTTTGAAAAATAAGGAAGAAATATTCAATCATGACTTATGGAATAAACTACAAATATCTATAGAAAATAAAGATAGTATTGCATTTTGGAACCTTGCAGCTTATGGCTTTGATAAGGCCAGATATAATTTAAAAACTGATATCCCCAGGGGTCTGGAAATTGCATTTTGAAAAACTTTTGGTGTAAGAAATACATTTGATTTTATAGAAAATAAGACAGTGAGTAGAGATAGGGTTTGTAGTGTTAATTGGCTGCAGATTACTAAAGGGAAGTAGTACTGTACAGTAGAAGTAATTAAACCCTGAAAGAAAATAAAGCTCCAGGATTGGATGGCATAAGTGCAGAAATGTACCAATCCAACCCAGAATGGTGGGACAAATCTTGGTTCCATTATATGAATATATATATATATATATTATTTATTTTAAATTTTGGTGACCAAGTAGGCCCACTGAGACCAAAACAGACTCTTTTTCAGGGACGACCCAGAATTGATTACATACATCTATAAACATAACAAAATACATACATGTCATTTCACAATTAACCACCAATATAGACATAGTGACCCAGTCAAGGATACAGTGGCAGGTTAATTACAATCAACATCAGCAGGGAAGAAGTATTATTATACACGAGACAGTCACAGTCAGATTGATGTCCAAATGAGGTTAGATTGGCAGCAGGGAGTTGGCTGACTCAGCGGTAGCAGGTGCAGATGCTCAGTTCCAACAGGTGGGCTTTAAGCCCCTTCTTGAAGCCCCCAAGGGAGGTACATTCCTGGAGACTGCTAGGGAGTTACGAACAAAACCTATCCCATAACACTGCAACATAGGGGTAATTGCCCCCTTACACAAAAAAGGATCATTATTGATCACAGAAAATTTTAGACCAATAACACTTTTATATATAAATGCAAAAATCTTTTCAAGACTAGTATTAAGTAGATTGCAATTTTGGATGGAGGATAATAATATATTGTCTAAAAATCAAATAAGTTTCTGCAAGGAAAGATCTACTATTGAGCAAATCTTTATCTTGAGACATATATTAAATAAATATGTTACTGGAAAAAAGACAAAGATTTATAGATATCAAAGCAGCTTTTGACTGTGAACAGGTCAATTTTGTGTGATATCTTAGAAAAAAATGAATAAACAAAGATCTGCTTGATATAATAAAAAGATTGCATGAAAACACAAAATTAGTCATAAGATATGGGAAAGACGGTGAAGTAACAGATCAGGTAAAAGCAATTAGACGGGTCAAGCAAGAGTGCATACTAGCACCAACTTTATTTAATGTGTATATTGATACCCTAGTAGAAAATCTACAAAGTGTTGAAACATTCCCACCCAAGGTGAATTTTGTACCTATGAAGACATTATTTGTGGACGATGCAGTTCTACTATCCTAGACCCCATTAGGATTAAGGAGAGCTATGACATCAGTAAAATAATCACTTAAAATTAGAATTACAATTAAATACAGAAAAGACAAAAATAACAGTCTTTGGGGAAGGAAAGAAAAATATCAGTCACTGGAAAATAGAAGGAGATAATATAGAAGACGTAATTGAAATCCAATATTTATAGTAGGAGTTATATTGAGCAGAAATATGGGGTTCCTTATAAAATAAAATTAAAAATAACACTGTAAAAACAATGCTAGAAATTAATAGATTTGCAAATACTTTTGCAAATAATTCATATTTCATTGACTGGACCACACTGGGGAGATAAGGGAGTTTTGGTGTACCAGTGTTTTACACTGGGAGGTAACTCTACTGCTGTAGTTGCTGTTCCCTCGCTTTCTTTCTCTACAGGAGAGGTGTGTATGGTTGCTAGGCAACACCACACTCTGCTGGTATAACGCTTTGCCTTCTGCCTTTTGACTGTGAAGCACTTATGAGAGCTAATTTTATGTGTGGGCTCTTGCCTGACCTTTAAGGACAGACAAACCCCTGTAATTTATTTTACTTGGGTTGTAGACAGTGACCAGAAGTATGAAGGCACGGGGCTTCCGCCCTATAGTTTAAATTGAGGCGATGGTGAGCATCAGCGAGCTCAGCATCAGCTTGCCCAGCAAAGATGATGCAGCTAAGGCTAGCTGTGTCTGCCGTCAGCCAGGGAAGGAGGAGAGGGGAGGGTATGAATGGAGGACAAGTGATAACATTGGCTGCCAAATTAGGTAATTCCAGTGTACCATGTGGTAATTGGACTCATTGTAGGAAATGCAATATGATGGGCCCCACAGAACTGATGGAGGAGTTTATCTGTAATAATTGTAGATTAATAGCACAGCTGGAAACAAAACTTAGTGTGTTGCAAGAAAGGTTATTTGTCCAAACAGGAATTGGTGAGATAGCGAGCTTTGTAAAGACAACTAAATCCTTATTAGAAGATACAGAAAGAGAAATGATAAATAAAAAAGTAAATAAGGGACCATGTGATAAAAGGCAGGCAAATATGGATGATACACTACTCGAAGTGGACAAGGACAATTGGAGTGTTATTCAGAAAGGCCCCAGGAAGCATAGAAGAGGTAGAGCAATTACTATTGAATTGGGTAACAGGTTTAATGGGCTAGAAGATAACGGGAATAGTTTGATGGTAGAGGGTACCCATAAGGATCATGTTGCTTCTTTGGATCTAAATAGGGAGGAACCTGGCCCTTCTCATAGAATAAATGAAAGAATGGGACCCCATAACTCTGAGAAGGTAATATCAAGTCCAGATTTACTGGGAAGTGTATTGGGGTCTGCGCATTCAATTAAGCCAGGAATTAAACAGAGGGATATAGTAATTATAAGCAATTCTGTGATGAAAACCACTGACAGGATTATTTGTAATAAAAGGAAGGAACAAGTAACATTGTCCTGCAGATATTAAGCATTGTTTAGAAGGTTTTGGAGAATGCTAAGGATCCAGTTGTTTTTCTTCACATTGGTACCAATGATATTTGGGAAAAGAAACATTTTGATATTTAAAGGGATCTTGAAGATACAGCCAGTGCACTAAAAGTAAAAAATATACCACTAATTGTTTCTGAGATCCTCCCAGTCCCACATGTTAACCCTCAGAAACCAGAGAAACAATTAGATTTAATGGATGGTTAAAGAGATGGGCTCAAGAGAAAATCTCCAATTTTGAACAATGGCAAATATTTGATAATGTTCCTTATTTGTATGCTAAGGGTGGATTGCATCTTAATAAAAATGGAATAAGAGTTTGGCTGATAGATTTAATTCTAAGATTTGTAATGTTTTAAATGAGTTGATGGGGGAGGGTGGAGGTTCTTTAATTAATTCCCCTAATAACCAATGTCAGGTGGCTAAGTCTCTCATTTCTGAGAGATTTAACAATTGACTGTCCTGTTGACTAATGCATGTAGTCTAGGTAATAAAAAGAAGAATTAGAGATAATACAAAAAGGAAAATATCAAGATGTGCAGTTACGAAACTTGGTGGAAGGTAGATGATTGGGGAACAGCGATAGATGGGTATCAGGTTTTTAGATGCAATAGGGAGGGTAGATGAGGAGGAGGAGGGGTGGCCTTTATGTTCAAAATGGTATTAGTGTAAAATTCCATTACCATTGGATTTGAATTTGAACAACTGATAGTACAGATTAAGCCTCCTTGGGGAAAACAAATATTGGTAGGAGTATATTATAGACCATCCTCTTTAAATATTGACAAAACTCTTAAATTAGTCCAAAATATGAAAGAATTAGATGCATCAAAAAATATGTTACTTCTTGATGATTTTAATTTTAGTTGAATTAATTGGAACTCCTGGGTATCTTCCTATAGTGGAGAGTTAGCCTTCTTGTAGGCAATCAACACCTTAGCTTTACAAAATTATGTTCAGGAGGGGACTAGAGGTTCAAAGATACTAGATGTGGTTCTTAGTAATATGAAAGAACAAATTATTGGATGCCAGGTTAGAGAACCACTATCAGGAAGTGACCATAATATGGTTGAGCTAGATACTGAACTTAAGGATATAATCCAGGTAGGGTCTACTGAAGTAAAAAAAAACTACAATAATGTGGACTATGATAAACTAAGGATAGCTGTTGGTAATTGGGACTGGAAAGTGAAGTTCTCAGAACTCTGAGTGGAAGAAATGTGAAGTGAATTTAAAACATATATACATGGTTTAATAGAAACTGAAATCCCCACTAAAATTAAGTATAATTATAAAGGAAAGATTCCATATTGGTATTCCAATAAAATTCATAAGCTTATTAAAGGGAAAAATAGGGCCTATAAACAATTTAAAAGATATGATGATTTAAGATCTAAAATGAAATACAGAAATAGATTGAGGGAGCTAGAAAAAGTAATAGCGAGATCAAAAGAGAACTTTGAAAAAACGTAGTCTCTCGAGTGGCAGATAATAAAAAGGAATTTTACGGTTATTTCATGTCATTGAAACAAAAAGATAATAAAGTGGGCCCACTGATGGTAGGGGAAAATCAAATTTCTAATAGTAAAGAAATGGCCATAGAATTTAATAATTACTTTAATAGTGTTTATTTAAATGAACCAAAGCTTGATAAAGAGTTCCCTATCGAAGATACAAATAAATTGAAAATAACTACTCCAGTTGTCTTCGAAAAACCTCAGTAACTTGAAAGTAACTACATCTCCAGGCCCTGATGGGGTGCACCCCAGACTATTAAAAGAGTTGGCTCATGTAATACATGAACCTTTATAAGTCATTTTTCAGTCCTCTTTGGACAGTGGAATGATCCCGGAGGACTGGCGGTTGGCTAATGTGATCCCAATTTATAAGCAAGGCACAAAACTAGTTGTTCAAATTATCACCCTATAAGCCTAACTAGTATAATTAGTAAATTGCTGGAATCTATTTTGAAAGATTATATTGAAAAGAGTGTTAAGGTAAGGGGTGATATGGATGTGAGGCAACATGGATTTATAAGTGGTAGGTCAGTTGTTACTAATCTTTTATCATTTTTTGAAACTGTGAGTTTCGCACTAGATAGTAATCTGCCTGTGGATATATTATATATTGACTTCGAAAAAGTGTTCGATACGGCATCTCATGGTGAATTGCTTAACATACTGGGTAAATCTGGGATAGATTGTTTTGTCCTTAGATGGATTGCCGCTTGGCTCACCAATAGGAAACAGTGTGTTTGTATTAAGGGTCAATTATCTGATTGGACTTTGGTGCCCAGTGGTGCCCTCAGGGATCTGTGCTGGGGCCTGTCTTGTTTGGGATATTGGTTTCTTCTTTAAATTGTGATGATAATGCATGGCTTGTAGAATTTGCAGATGATATGAAATGTGGTGCGATAGTTACTAATCAATTAGATGCTAAGCAATTTCAGGATAACATCAACCATTTATATAAATCAGCCACGGGGATTAAATTAAAATTTAATCTATCAAAATGCAAGATCATGCATTTGGGAAGAAACAACCAGGAATTTGAGTATTTACTTGAAGGGACTAATTTAATGACTGTGAATGTCGAAAAGGATTTGGGAATATGGATCAATAAGGAATTAGAATTTTCCTATCACTATGCAATAACTGTTAAAAAAGCTTATGGGATTTTGGCATCAATCTTGAGGAACATTAAAAGTAGAGAAAGAGATGTAATTGTGCCCTCTATTGCTCTCTTTGTTAGACCCCACTTGGAGTATGCTGGTTCTGTATGGCAACTTCATCTCAAACAGGATATGAGGCATTTAGAGGGGATTCAGCGACTGGTTACTAGAAGGATTAAAGGCATGGAGACCCTTCCTATGAGGACAGGTTGAAGGAACTTAGATTGTACTCCTTGCAATATAGGAGATACCTGGGGATATGTGTTTGATTTATAAAGCAAGTAGGGAACCTGCCATATGGGAATCTATAGGTTTACAAGGACAGCAAAGTATAGTCAAAATCAGGGTCATCAATATCAATTAACAGGAGATAGTTACAAAACTAATAAAATAGGGGCATGGTTTTCACAGTGAACAGTTAATCAGTGGAATGCTTTACCTGGTTCTGTAGTTTCATGTGAAACTATTAGTCAGTTCAAACTAGCTTTAGATAAGCAAAAGCTAAAATGTCTCTATCAAATTTTGTAAATTATTGTGCAAGACAATAATGGCTTAATAGCTAAAGTTCCTGATTGTTCCTATGATTCCTATGAATATATGGCTTAATACCAATGTTATGACTCTAAGGTAAACTCACATCTCTTGTATGGAGCAGAAGTGTGGGTTTATTTTGCATAAGAAGTTAGAAACAATACAAACCAATATTTGAAAAATGTGCTTGTGTCCCCAAATCAATACTCAATGCTAGCCATGCAGAAACTGGAACTCTTCCAATTGCTACAAAAGTATTAGAAAGATTTATAACCTTTGTAGGAAAATAACAACATCGCCACCAAATAGTTTATTACACCAATGCTGATTGGAAATTCAACAGGAAAGCTATTATATAATCAGGGATGATTTGGCAGGATCCGTCAGAAACATCGCGAAATAATACGGCACACTATGTCGAACATGTAACACATCACCATCTAGTCGTATAAAACATTGCTGACCCAAACCCCCGTGGGCAGTGCACTGGAAGAATAGGTCTGGTGACCACCGAAGTCTCCATCCCACTGAACAATGGCCCCAGGAACAGTAACCACAGCCAGCCGCAATGTGATGGCTGGTTCCTCTCAACCAACCGCTGCTCACCGATTGCTTACCTGTGTTCGATGACAAGATGCAGTTACTTTATCCCTGGTGTCTCTGGCCCCACCCTCCATCCCAGCAGGTAGATCCCCACACACCCCCAACATACCCGACAATGCGATCAGCAGGCTGCATTTCACCACACAGCTGGCCACCTGACTGAACTGGGATGAATGAGCACGGCGGCTACGTATGCACTCATTTCAGTTTGTTCAGTTGTGTGGCCAGCTGTGGTGGTGAGTGGAGGGCTGTGCTGGATGCCTGCCCATTGTCAGGGTATGTTGGGAGGGTGGGGGGATCTATCTGCTGGGGTGAAGTGGGGGTGGGGGCCACTAGACACCAGGGATAAAGTAAACTGCATTGTGTCATGGGACACAGGTAAGCGATCAGTGGCGGTGGCGGGTTGGGGGGACCGGCCACCACATTGCGGCTGGCTGCTGTTACTGTTCCTGGGGCCATCGTTCAGTGGGATGGGGGACTCAGTGGTCACCAGGCCTATTCTTCCAGTGCACTTCCCACGGGGTTTGGGTCGGCGATGTTTTTACATGCCAATATTTTAGAAGGTGATGTGTTGCCTGCTTTGTTGCGTGCCATGATATTTTTCCTCGATATTCCTGATCAGATCCAGTTTGGCAAACAAACCAGGAACTAAATATAATTGCTGCTATACATATCTCTTTTCGCTCTCTCTCTCTCTATATATATATATATATGTGTGTGTGTGTGTGTATATATATATATATATATATATATTTATAAAATGGGCATCCATATCCATATCCAAATCCAGACTTCTGATTGTATAAAACACATCACATGACCGTACGATATCAGAGTGCGACCGCACACCTGCACTTTTACCCTCCAAACAATTTTGACATTTTATAAGATAGATATACCACTCTGAGGTGTATGCGTCCATCTTGATATACCCACGCCTTTGCGGTTGGACGACTCGTCGTTATATCAGAGCGCGACGGCACACCTCAGTGTGGTATATTTATTACATATATATATGCATATATATTTATACAATGGGGTGAGACATTTTCCAGTGAGATAAAACAAGTTATTATCACTGCAGTGAAATAAATCCTGATGACATCAGCAGAGTTAAAATAAATGCCATTTATTACATCCCAGAAACCTTTTTGCAACAGTGAGGCCCCCATTGTATAAATAGGATACATGATGTGCACTCGTGTGATATGGGAAATATGTTCAGTTTCACAGTGACCTCTGAAACCTCGCTCATGGCTTCGCCACTCATGAGAATTCAGAGGTCACTCTAGAGAAGTGAAAATATTTTCTATATCAAACCTGTCATCTCATCATGTATCCTATATATATATATATATATATATATATATATATATATATATATACGGTTTCTAGATCCAGGGAGATTTGTGGACATAGCTTGTCAACGAGCAGTTGATGTGGAGTAATACCTCATTATATGTGAGAACATAAAGCATAGAAGAGCCTTGTCTAAACTGAGAATGGGAATTTTGACTAATAGATGGTCAACTGATTTTAGGGGACAGGGTAGGTAGTGTGGCTGTGCAGATATGGTAAAATTAACAACAGAACACTTAATTCTAGAATGCCTGCAATTTAAGGCAGTTTGAGAAAAACTATTATTGCCAGTTTTCAACAACTCTGGAGTATTAGAGAATGACAAGAAAATGGAAATGATGCTAACCACAGAAACAAGAGTGGGCATTTTTGCAGATGCAAGTTTTGCACACAAAGTTATCACGGAAGTAAAGTGGAAAATTAAATAAGACGTCCATGTGTTTTAAGATATAATCTGTATAAGAAAGGGTAGATAAATTATTAAGGATAAAGTTATAAATGTACATGTGAAGTATGTTACTGTAAACTTGTGCATGTGTAATAACTATGGATTGTGAACTGACTGGACTTTAAATGTTTGTGTGTAACAAAATTGTTCTTTACACATGCTGTACCAATAAACTGAACTGAACTCTGCTGCTTCCCGTCTACCCAACTACCCACCCATTTCACTAAGATTTTAGTTTCACCCAGGTCTTCCATCTTTTTCAGCAATCTTTTGTGCAGTACCAAATCAAAAGCCTTGCTGAAGTCAAAGTACAACATCCACAGCGTGGCCCTTGTTTACTTCCTTGGTCACCCAGTCAAAGAAAATTCAGGAGGCTTCTGAAAGACATAAGAAGTGCATGGAGAAATGTCATATGGAATTCAGTGTTGAGAAATGCAAGGAGTTGAACTGAGGAAAAAGATAAAGGCATAACTTTAACTAAATGACTTTTGTCTAACTCATACAGGTCTGCCATTATGGTACACTATCCTTTGGAAGTGGCTGGCCAGGGTTTATATAGGACTTGGGTGACCACGGGCATGAGGAACCATACAGAGGCACCTTATACACATTAAACAAACACTATAGCATCATTTCTTCACACCATGCATTCTAGTCATGCAATATGGAATTATTAAAAAAAGCTCACAATTTCTAAGCAGTTGCCCTCACTGGAAGCAGCACAGCAGGTTGCATTTTGTCAGAGAAATGGTACACATGAAGTTCTGACACTGATCCTTTTTTTGTTTTGTTTTGTTTACTGCACCCTACCCTCTTCTCTCTACTTACCCTACCCTCTGTTTTTTTAAAACTTTCTTTATGCCACTTGGGCTTGGGTGGAGATCTATCCCTCTAGCTGCACCTGGACCTGTCACCTGGAATCCCCCCAGGCTGGGAGGTGTATAGTTTGCCCCTGTGGTGGGACTCTCTCAAGGGAGAGCCTGTGATCCACATGAGGACCCAGCTGAGGCTTACCCCTGGGGCATCATTCGGATGGAGGTCCAGGGGCATCACTATGCTGTCATCCCCAGGGATTTTTACTCTAGTTTCCCCCTGGAGGTGTGGACATGCAATGACATCAGTGTGGATCATGTGCAAGGACCCTGGTTTTCTGTTTTTACTGGTAACACTGGTAAAAATCATGGAATCCTGCTTGGTTTGCAGATTTTGAATTCTTGTACCGGTGCCTCACGAAATTGCATTTCAGGTATAAAATCCCTAAGATTTCAGCATCTTTTACATTTTTATTTTCTCTTCTATGCCCCCTTCTCACAGCATCACTCTCCACTTTTCAGAGATCCCTAGGCTGGGTACACCCTAGCTTCACCCCAGATAATGCTCAGGAGCTCCTGTGAGCCTGCCCCCATCCTGCCTGGGTTGAACCCTCAGGTGGGAAGGCCCCAGGTCAGACCCCAAAACAGTTCCTTAATGTGTATTGGGCAGCCCAGTGGGTCCCTCATGAAGCCTGGTTATGAAGTCTGAGGCAGCTGGGTCCTTTCTACCAGCAGCCGATATGCGGTAATTGTTACTGGTTTTCTGGACCCCGTCCCTGAGGGCACTGACACTCGAGGGGATCCAAGGAGGTAGGGCACATAGAGATATGCCACTGCACCAGATCCTGGCTAGCATCCTCTCCTCCTGATTGCTCTGCAGCCATATTGTACTACCACCCATGGTTACCCAGGTGGCAGTAAAGCAGCGGGACCTGTAGGCCACCATTCCCGGAGGAGGAGAGCAGCCCCCCAGGTGCTTGATCCTACTCCCCAGGCCAGATCTCTAGCAACCAGAGTTCACTTTCGACACCAGGTTGTTGTCATTGCAAGCAGTAGTGATACTGCAAGCTATTTACAGTGTTCTGTCAACTATTCACCCACTTTGGTGTAAGAAAAAATAAGCAGATGGAGCGGCAAATAATTCAGTTTTAGTAAAATGTTGTAAAGTGTTTAATGTTCATAATTTGCACTGTAGGTACTGTGCACTATTATCAAATTATATATTAAAACATTATATATGGGTGTTGTTATGGCTGGCAGTATAGCCTAGTGGTTAGAGTAACAAACAGTGATTGAACTGAGTACATCTAGCAGACTTGGGTTTGATTCCTACAATCTCCACTTGCATACTGTGTGACTCCGAGCAAGTCACTTAACTTCCACAGTGCCCCCCGTTCACCCCTGAAAACAGGCAGTTCTGCCTAGTGAACCTTACCCAGTTTACAAAGTATATGAAAAAAACAATGTATGTTTACTACATCATACAGTAGTCAGGGTACCATGTAATTTACCTGAGTTTTACTCAGGTTGCAATGATTTTGTATAGGTAAATATAAATGTTCAGATACATTTTATGTGTTTTATAAGCTTGTTTTTAGACTTTACTCAGGTTTTTATTGTATTCTTTGCATGTAAGCATCTAAGTTGTAGATTACTAAGGGCAGGATCACTGTTACCACTAGCTTATTCAAGTTTATAATCAGCAGAGCCATCCAAAATCCTTAGTTGTTTGAATGAAAACTAATCTGAATGAAAGTATGTTCACAAGGAAGACATGGCTTCCTACTACTACAACAAGCATTTGTCAACACCAGAGTTCATAGTTGGAATTGCTGTTGGTACGCATCGATTGGCAGAACTAGAGTTTCAGCAGAAGAACAAATTATGCCACTAAGTTCAAATTCAATTGAAATGCAGTGAAGTGCATAACTGTTCCTTAATTCATGATCTGGTTTTGAAGAGTGAAAATGTGTCTGCGGTTCAGAGAAGATGAGGGCACTGGAGCCCCACTATGGATTGGAGGGTGGGGACATTATGGTTAGAAACCCTAATGCCCACACGGTGACCCAGGTTCAGGAACGGACTCAGGTCATCGGGGGTCGGTAGGGAGGATAGGATTGAGCATCCGATGGACTGCTCTTTTATCCTGGGGTGGGTTTGGGACTGGCCTTGCTCATGTAGCGACCCCCAGTGGAAACTGGAGGCACTACAAGAAGCGGCGCGCAAGGGGAACAAGAAAACCAGAAAAACCACCCCAGAAGTCTAGCTGGATGATGGCTGCCAGCCCCAGGCACCTCTGAAGACTCCTCTGGAGAGCCACAGAATGCCTCAGCAGCTTCTGTTACTGAAAGAATAGTGTACTGGTTCCTCCCACCGGTGCCTTCCCCCTCGGAGAAGAGGGGACCCACCAGGTGAAGGGTTACACTGGGCTACCCTTCGGAAGGCTGCAGATGTGAAGTAGGTGGTCAAAGGGGGAGATAGTAGGGGAAATGCCTGTGGACCATGATGGCCTGAAGGAGAGGCAGCTCTGGAGCACGTAGGGGTACAAATAGATAATGTAAAAAAAAAAAGAAACCCTAACGTCTCGGGCGTTTGTTGGTATTTGCACTACAAATTTTCAACATGGCCTTTGTGACTCCCACCTCATGAAAGCATTGCGGCCTCTGCTCATGAACAGTGGCACTGTGATTCTGTTAATCTGTCCTGAACATTGATTTCTCACAGTGACTGTGCCATTCTGCACCAGATGTGCGAAAACACAATCGAGCAGGATGTGAAAAATTACAGCTGTACCATTCATAGGGAGGTGTGAAGGGATGTCAGTGTTGAAAATCTGGAGTGAAAATATTAAAATGCTTGAACGCATGCTACAAGACGTGGAAACTGTACAACCAGATGCTCAGAATAGTCATTTAGTGGAATTCTTTCAACAGAATTTCAACTTAGGCATTTTGTGACCTCTGCTCATGAATACTGTCATTATGATTTCCTTAATCTGTCCTGAACATTGATTTCCCACAGTGATTATGCCATTGTGCACTAGATGTGCGAAAACACATTTCGGGCAGGATGTGAAAAATGACAGCCATACTGTTCATAAGGAGGTGTGCAAAACTGACAATGTTGAAAATCTTGAGTGAAAATATTAAAGATTCTTGAAGTTACAAGTGTGCGTGGAAACTGCATATTGCACGCTTCGTAATATAGTCATTTTATGGACTTTTGCCACCAAATTTTCAACATAGGCATTTTGGGACCTACTGTTGGCTAAACACTCTTAATGTGTAGAGCAAATAATAATAATAATACTAATAATACAGATTATTATGTCTTCGGAGTCTGCCAAAAAACATTCATAAACAAGCAAGAGTACTAATAAATGTTTATTATGGTACTTACGCCAAGCATGTGACAAAGAAAATCACAAGGGGAGATGGGTTTCTCACCACTCTCCTGAAGAATGTACAAAATCTCCAGAATTGTAGGATCTCAGGTTCTCCAAGATCTCGTTCTCTCTGTCCCTTGGAATTAGGTTACATAAGGCTATATACTACAGATAACAGCATAGCAACAGAGATTACCTCATAGTTACAGATGTGAGAAACATTATGTATTGGATAATGACTTAAGAGACAGAATTACTAATGAGTATCATATGAGAGATAGAATATGCTTCGATTAGCATTATAGCTTGGACAAAAAAAATGCTGACTGGGCTCTACTACACATGGCATTTCCTGCCTATGTATAATATAAGACATAACAAAGGATTTCTCTCTAATGAGACAAAGAGAAGTGCTGACAGGGCTCTATTACACATGGCATATCTGCCTGAGTGTAAAACACACACCACATATAATTATATGAGAATATAAGTATACAATAATCACTGATGATCCCTCAGAGTCATCATATCAGTAATTAGGTAGATTAAATATGGAATATATGTAAACTACAAACATAATGCATTATAGTGAGGTATAATAATCATGCATGATATAATCCCATACAAGGATGTAAGCATTAGCAAATATTAGCAGCAAAGCACATTCCTGGCACTCATGCTTATGTGATGGGTGCCTATATCTCTTGTTAGTGCAAAATAGCAGTATCACAGTATAACAGGGCAGAATACAGTGTAAGGTGTATGTGGATGATAGGGCATAACCAGGTGCATCAGTCCCCTTTTGTTGCCCTAATTGCAAAATGGCAACACAACAAAAAGACACGTTAGGCACCATTCATCTACAGGCCCAAGCCAAGAGCCTGATAGAGGAATTTTAACTGGGCACGTGGTGTTTCAGGTTTTCCTTAAACAACAAAATGTAATTATAAGGGAAAATGTTAGTAAACCTTGTATCGCTACAAACATTTGGAATAAAACTTCACAATGGGGTTTTCCAATAGCAAAACAATCTTAGTAATTACCTATATGTATCAGGTGTGTATCTGTCCCATTGGAAGAAATTGAAAAGACAAACTTAAGTTGCCTACATGGATATTAAAAATAAGTAAAATTGAGATAGTGCATCAAGATAGTTAGGACTAGGCTTAATGATATCTGGTTCGGAATGGGAACAGGTGTGTTACCGTAAAACCTGTTACCTGTTTAAGAGTAAAACAGAAGTTAGAAAAGTTCTCTTTGCATAACTTTTAGTCCATATCAGAAGACTGTATAGTTGGTCACCACACAATGTTCCACATCAGTAGAATATACCATCTTGAAGGATGGCATTTTCTTTTCAGTTGGTAAGTCGGACAGGACATGAAATGTCAATGTCCACAAGCCATAAACTATGAACAGTTCAGGGATAAATCCAGAGTTTCTTCAAGTGTTAGATGAAGAGTCATAGTTCAAATTCAATGCATTTAGATTTTCAAGGTAGATCCAAATGTTCAGGAGGCAGCAGTATTTTCAGAGGCCTCAGAAGTGGGTGCATTAGATTGCACATTGAGTTTTACAATGGAATAGCAACAGTGTTCAGTTGAACATGATCACATGGCTGCATGAAGTGTAAAAGTTTATGATCGTACTCAGTTTGTATGAGGTGACAGCCAGACTTGGAAAAACAAGCAGTGAAGAAAATGGATTTCTAGATTGTAGATCAAATGAAGAAGAGTTTTCTTGCTGAAGTTAGGGGATTGCCCCCACCCCAGACTTGCTTCATTGTATGCATAACAATGGGCTTGATTGTAGAATATTAATTGGCTGGACCAAATACAGTTTATTTGAGAGTTCACAAGTGGAAGCCTAATTTTAATTATTAGGCCAGTATTCCCAAGTTGGTAAGACAAGTTGGAAGATGTCACATCTGCATAGACGGTAGTGTTTCTTTCAGGTATGACAATCAAAGTTCGGAGTTAGTCACGATTCCAAGACCTCATGGTAAACATCAAAGAATGTAGTTTCAACATTTTCACTACAAAGGTTCCCATCAAGATGACCAATAGAATGGACAATTGTCAGAAGATCAAAGATGGATGTTGCGGATGAAAATGCAGCAATGACACTGTGAGAGTCACAAACATGGCTTCCTGGATTGTGCAGGAATAAGTTCAGAAACATGTAGCAATACTGGTGTGCGTGGTGACATATCCAAGTTTCCTTGCCATTGACAAGGAATAGTGCTAGATTCAAATAAACAGTTAACACATGCAATAGAAGTGCAAAATGTGGCTATACCACTGACCCATCGTCTGTCATGTATGAGATCAAGGATATGTCTAATTCCAGATCACAGAAGAGATAACCAAGGGTTGTAAGAACATAATAGCTGTAGGCAGTGCAAAGGACTTTCCTAGCTATGTGATGCTTATCTGCTTCCTTAATGTAAGCAGAAATTAAATTAACATGAACAATTGTCAGGTCAAACCCATTCACAATATTGTTAATATTGTAAATGTAAATCCTCTTTATGAGCAAAATCATGTATACTATGCAATGGGGTGTGGGTATGATATTATATTTCATACTATCAAGAACCTTTAACATATGTGCTTGAATAATGGCTATATCAGCCTTACTTCAAATAGATATGTCATAGTCAAATAGGCCTGAGTTTAAACCAGTGTTTATTTGTTTCTTTTTAAATAAAAAAAAAATTCCGGTCAGAAACATTGTGGAACAAAATAAAGTGGATAAAAATAAAGTGGCATAAACAACGTCACCATCAATATTGGCAGCACAAAATGTAGTGTGCCAGAACAATGCAGGCCACACGACATGCAGGTAGCAAACAATGTCCACCACATGGAGGCACTGCACTGGAACCACATGGGCCAGGAACACAAGCCAGCATGCCATCTCCCCTGTCCTGTGTGTTGTGTGTGTTGCTGGAGACATGCTGGCTTGTGCTCCTGGCCCCTTGCATTATACACGGCCATCCACATGGTGGCCATGGTTCACCTGTCTTGCAGTGGTTACCCCAGTGCAAATTCTCCATCATTCTGCATTCTGTGTGGGGTATCCCACCATGTTGATGCCTGTGCCATTAGAATACGATGGTAGGTGCCCAGTGGCCTGCTTCCCCAGTGGTGGTTGCTACCCTGCCCTGTTCCTTCTCCCTGCACCCTGTGTGCCATTCCTGTGCATGGGTGCCTCCTGCTGTGTGTTCCAGTGCAGTGCCTCCATGCAGTGGACATTGTTTTCTACCTGCGTATTGTGTGGCCTGCATTGTTCTGACATGCTACACTTTGTGCTGCCAATATTGATGGTGACACTGTTTTTGCTGCTTTACTTTTGTCCACTTTATTTTGTTCCGCGATGTTACTGACTGGAACCAAACATAAAAAAAATGTCTAGTGCGATTGGGTAGGTTTACTATTATAAGATGTACAACTAGCAGTCAGGGTGTGAAAATCCTAAGTGTGTGCATGTGGTGCGTGCATGCTATGAGGCCCTGGTATGCTGTCAGGGTATCCAATCACATTATTTATTTAAAACAAAAAGTGGGAAATGTTTGTTGTGAAACATAACAAATCATTTCAAGTTTAAAAGTAAGATTTAAAATCAATGGGATGTGCATGAACGGCACATTATTAACTAGGGTACCTGGTTGAGAAGTGGCTATTAGACCACTGGGTGGACCAGGGTTCTGTTTTGGGAACTCAGTATTAAGTGTCACAAATTATGGGACATCATAGGGTAAAACCTTAAGGTCTAGTGACTTTTATTGCCATATAAATTTGGATGTAAAATTCCTGATTGTCAATAAAATGTAAACAGGAGTCCAGATCAAGTCTAGCTACTAGAATTGATCCAAACAATGATCATAACATTCAGTAGGGCCTCACTACCGTTCTGGACAATGAACATGTCTTTTAGGACTTTAGTGTGAATTCCACAGGATGCAATCAAATCATGTGGGCTTGTGAGGTACTCTGCCAACAAGCTGTTTAGGATTAGGTCACTGGTTCTTATCTGCAATAAGATGTGCAGTTTGGGCTTGTAAAAAAGACCCATACTTTTAAAAAGAATAATAAGCATTAAAGCAAGCATCTCTGTCTCTCTCTCTCTCTCTCTCTCTGGAACGTAAAAGGAAAGAGAAAAGAAAAACATAGTTTAGTACTATTCCGCCCATTGGGGTATGGAAAAGTAATTAATCTCCTTTAAACAGGTTCATTTGATTGGCATGTAGCCATTTACATTTATCAATGACTTTCATTGTGAGACAGTCTAACTTGGTAGACTGCTAGACTGAGTTTGTTTACAATGGAATAGGGCCTGTTGTTGGGCCTTGCCCATACATTGTGCAGCAAACAAGTGTACCTTTTGGATGTCTTGTTTGAGTTAACATATTTATCTACTGATGCTCCATCAGCAGTGGCAGTACACAGGTCCAAAGTAAATGTTCTGGAGTCTCAGGACCATCCGGTCATGATTTCAAATATGGGTATGCTGTGTACCTGCAGAGAGTGTCCTCTTATTACCATAGGAGTAAAGGCAATAATGAATCCCAGTCCTTTGGGATTTTTCTGAACAAGTTTATTATAACATAACTTTGATCTGCCTGTAAGCCCATTCCACCTGTCCTGATGACTGTGAGTCGTAAGGGATATGAAACTTTTGTTTTACCCATAACAAATCCAGAATTTTCTGCATTATTATTTGGCTATAAAGCCGGCTCCCTGTAATCAGAATTTACCTTTAGGGGTAACCCCAACCTGGTAAATAGCTGGTTTACCAAGACATTAGCAGTCACTTTGGCTGTGTTGCTCCATTTGGTTGGTGATCACTAGTTCAAACTAGTTGTTCTTATTGGTTGACACAGGGCCAATGTAGTCAATCTGGATGTTGTTTCAGGGGCCTGATTGCCTCTGGGGTAACAATGTATTTTTCCTGCTGGTATAAGTTGTTCTGTGCACAGATAAAACAGTTACTAATGTAGTGTTCTACATCATTTCTCATGTGTGGTCACCAAACAGAGGATGTCAGTATGTCTAGGGTTCTCATTGACTCCCTGGTGTCCACCAGTTGGAGTATCATATACTTGGTACAGTAGATAAAATCTAACCTCAGGTGTTGAGGAACTACCTGTAACTTTTCATAAGTGATATGGCAGTGATGTTCCAAATGAGTAGGCCATCACTGGATAGGTGAATGTCATTTTCACTTTCTTATAAAACAATTGGGTCATAAGGGCTTATTTCTGGAAGTTATTCCTCAATTCCTTTATTAAGGAACATATACACTGTCCTCAAATGATGGTCCTTTTTTTGGAGCATAAGGTTCATGTTTACAAAATGCTCGAACCTTATGAATGTACAGTTGTATTTAAACTGGTTAGGTTGTGATGTACACAAACAAGTCTGTATTTCACAGGGTACTATTATAATATTGGAAGTTTGTCTTCTTCCAAAGAAATTCAACTAGAGAACAGACCCAATTAGAATCCATAATAATAAAACAGTGTCTGCAGTGCTTTCTGTAATTAGAGTACAAGGCCAATTGTTGAACTGCAGTGCTTTTATCCCTCTTGGTGCTGGTATCATGTTACGCAAGGAAAAAAAATGTTTTATTCCTCATTATTTTCACAGCCTGTTTCACTCAAGGACATACCAGCTCTCTAAACCATCCACAAACATTTGTGGTAATAAGAAGACTCTCACCTCCTGCTTTACATTTTTTTCCTTGTCAGGCATGATTTAACAATGCCTGTGAATTGTCTATAAATGATGATGCACGCTCTGTCACCACTAGAATGTAAAATAATTTCAAACCCTGCTATCTGACCCTCGTTGGTATGTGGCTGAGTCATCAGTCAAAACATGACACACAGTGGTGTCTTTAACACTTTCTGGGTTCTGTCAGAAAGGGCCCTGGGACAGATAGGTCAGGGAGTTGGAGTGAACAATCATGGGTCTCTCCTGTAAATTGTGGGCCATGGGCCAACAAGGATGACATTTTGATAGGAAGGACAGTGATGTCATGATCCTGTAAAATGAGAGATCAGTGTGTAAGTCTGGCATTGGATGCAGAGTCATCTTTTACTCTGTCTGACAACAGAAAGTTAGTTGGCAAATGATTGAAATGCAGCACAATGGGTGCGTATCCAGTGATGTACATAAAGTATCTCACTGCCCAGTATGTAGCCAAAAGATTCCTTTCACAAAGGTTGTATTTCAGCTCCACTGTTGCAAGCATCTGGGATGCACGAGCAATGGGTCTGATGTGTCCATTGTATTTTGGGCTAAAACTGCTGAGATTGCTATAGCTGATGTAGCAGTTTCAATATACCCTAAAGCTGTGTTAGGATTAACCAATGCTGGGACCATGGTTAGTGATCCCAAAGAAAAGACAATGATATCAACATTATGATGTCTTGCACCTTTTACCAGAAGTGCCTGCCATTGTATGTGCTGGGAATAACCCAGACTGTTCCTGGCTTGTGCCTGCTATTGCAGTCACAGTATGGGATGATCCAGGTGTCACTGGTGGAGGGTTCTGCATCATGTGCAGGCAGTGTGCTGGCACTATCAGTGCCTGCACAGTGGAGAAAAAGTGGTGTGCAAGTTGCACGTAGTTCTCCAGCTATGGATTGTAGTTCGGTAGCCATCAGGGATGGAGAAAGTAGTGCTGAAACAGTTGTCAGCTCAGGTTCAGAAATCAAACCTGTAACCCCCCCCAACATGGCCTGAGATGCTGAAAATAACACAGCCACGGGGCTTTCAGAATCAGGGTTGTCCCCTCCCCCATCAAATGTAAAGTGGGTTTCCTCACCGGAAGGTTCCTGGATGGTGGCAACATTGTTTTTAATGCTACATCTTATGGTATTAACACATTGCATATGTTCATTGCTGTCAGTGTTAGGAAAAACAGTATATTCAGTCTTCTCAGGGAAAGCTGAAATGATTTCACATTTCACATCATAATTAACAGTAATGTGTTCCTTAACCAAAGATGTTCTAGTATAGTAAACATTGTTAACAGCAACTGCTTCTGCAGTGTCAGACACTGACTCCATGACAGGCTGCATATCAGCCTCTTTCAAAAGTAAGTCAGCATAATTTTTACTGAGAATCTTCTGTCCCTCAGAAACACTAGTGTTACTGATAACATTATTAATCATGCCAAAAACCTCTGGTATGTTTTGTTTGGTTATGGCAGCAGTCATAGGTTCCTATGACTGAATGGTCCCTCCGTGATATGGTGGTCAGCCATTTTGGATTACCTCATGGGCATCTTGGGTTACGGTGTTATGACCATCATCACACTGACCATGAGTGGCCATCTTGGGGATGGTATGGGGATGCAACCTGATGACATGTGTGTCCACCATTTTGAGACTCTAACAATTCTCCATTTTATGAATCACAGAAAAACAAGTGACTAGCATTTGTTCTAGTCCACCTCACAGCATACTGTGAGCGTTCAAACCAAACTCTTCAACATGGGAAGAGGTCTTTGGGCATTAAGTGAGTATGTCCTGCCACTACCTCTGGCTGATGGTGCAAGTTCACCATTTCTGCCTTGCAATTTATATGATCAACCTCAAAATTGGTATCGCATAAATTATGCATAACCTCTTTCTCTAAGTTTCTACACACAGTGGTAAGTTGGGCATTTTCCTTACTCTGACATTATAGCTCCTCAAATACATGAGTGTGCACACTGAGAAGTAATCTAACTACAGCCTACAAAACTTTCTCATAGTGTAAAACCAGTCTGTTGTCAAGAGAAGCTTTATCACATTTGGTATTCAAAGCATACATTTCGTCTACTGTTTTCATAACTACTTAGTAATAAATCACATTGCTTAGTCAAGGTCCTGTTTTGAAATAACAGCTCATTGACTTTCTCAGCAGACTTGGCATTAAGCACACTCATCTTTTGCCTGTATGCAGTGTAATCTGACTTCAGAGTATTGAATTTTTTTATAGAAAATTCTAAGCAAGCGAACAGTGTTGCAACTAGCAAATTTTCAGGAATATCTTCCTTGGTACCATGGTTTAAGTGACTATAGTGCTCAGAAAGCACCCTCATGGGACTGTTTCTGTTTTTTGCCACATTGGCAAAATCTTCTAAACCACTGTAAGCAGTTTGATTTTATGAGGCATCCAGCCCCAACTTCAGTACAGATTTTTTAGACATGTATTTTAAGAAATAAGAAACCCTCAGCTGTCTATGGATCAAAAACTTTGGCCCGATCCTAGAAGGGTCCATGAGAGTGCCGTCAGCGCAACTTGCACAATGAGCATTGACCCTGCCCCTACTCTAGAAGGGCAGGGTCATCACAATAATTCCTGTGACTTACAACATGTGGCCAGATATGCGAACTGTAGGCGTCACCTGGCAGCATGTTAAAGCCCAACAATTGAACAGTGCGGGCAACCCCAAACTATGCCGGCCCAGATTCACCTGACCACACATCGGCATATACCCGGTGATCTACTGCCCCAAACTGTGTAAAAATATATGCAGAGCTCCATATCCTGGTGAGTCTAGTGCCCCCAAACTGTACAAAAACATATTCAGAGCTCCATATCACTGGTAGTCTACTGGCCCCACCAAACAGTACTAAAACATATTCAGAGCCCGTATCATTGGTAGTCTAGTGGCTCTCCGAACATCTATAATGCTAGTTATGAGTCCTATATTCCCTGGTAGTTCAGTGGCTCCACCCCCCCACCCAGCCGTGCCAGCCCCAGCACCCCACCCATCCCCAACGGCAGCTGGCACAGCCCACCTCTCACCACCATGGCCAGTCACTGACTGAGTCCAGTATCAGTGTGTTCTGAAAGGATGCGCTCAGATATTAATATCTGAGCATGTCTTTACAGTACATGCTGATACTGAACTCAGTTGGTGGCTGGCCATGAATGAGGTGGGCTGTGCCAATCGCTGGCTGGGGACAGGTGGGGGTGATTGTGAGCTGGCATGACTGGGGGACCACTGGACTACCGGGATATGGGGATCATAACTAAATGGTTCGGGGGCCACTGGACTACTGAGGACTCAGGGCTCTATGTTTGTACACGGTCCGGGGGCACTGAACACCGGGGAGATGGGCTCTGAATATGTTTTGTACAGTTGAGACACGAGACTACCGAGACCTGCGAGGCTCATATATTTACACAGTTCTGAGCACTAATCCTGGGGCTGGCATTTTGCTGCATATGCAGCCAGCGAGCCGCAGTTTGGGGCATGGGTGGGGGATGGCAGTGCCGCCCTGTGGGACATCTGCCAATGGGTGTTTCAGGAGGCTGGGGGTATGGGTAGCCCTGTGGGTCCCACTGGGGTGTACTGGGCATGGGGAGGAACACTGTGCTGCCTGCTGGACGGCCGACAGGTCTACAGGACCCCCTGGGCGTCCGTAAGTTATACCTGCTAAATGGTAACATACGTTGCCGGATCTCCTCTGGGGGTTCTTGTAGAATCCCGATGTGGGAACTTTATGGCTGCCCTTCTAGAATGGGGTGCAACTGCTGCCATAATCCCCCTAGTGCCATGTCGCAGGAGGTTTCTGTGACAGAACTGCTGTTTGGCACAAGCGCCCTGCGCCATGTCGCAGGCCACTATGCAGAATCACGCATGTTGCAACTGCTGGCATAAGTTGCTACATGCGCCATTCTACTTGGCACAACTGCAGTTGTGCCAGGCATAAGAATCAGGCCCCTTGTCTGTAACCAAAGTTCATGACAGGACACAAACAGCATTTGGTGTATGTGGACTCCTAGATGATTAAAGACCCATTAGGATTTGAAACCACAAATGAAAGCAGTCTATCTGTCTGTTCAGATCCCTTTACAGCTGTATGTTCCCACAGAGAAAGAAGAGGGAAAAAAACTCATTACACAGAGTTTGAATATCTGCCAAGTGATTGTTTTATCTGCACTGTAGAACACACAACAGACTGAAGAGATTTAAACAGAAGACACTCTCAGCTGCTTGTTACTGGAGATTTCTCACCCAGTGTTTTAATTTACAGAGGAAATTAAAATGTAACTTTGGCAAACACAGACTCTATTTGCAGTCGCCATTTATATTGCCTAAACACTCTTAGCGTGCAGAGTAAATAATAATAATACAGATTCTTGTGTCTTGAGTCTGCCAAGAAACATTCATAAACAAGCAAGAGTACTAATAAATGTTTATTATGCTACTTACACCAAGCAAGTGACAAAGAAATTCACAGGGGAGATGGATTTCTCACCACTCTCCTGAAGAATGTACGTAATCTCCAGAATTGTAGCATCTCAGGTTCTTCAAGATCTCGTTCTCTCTCCCCCTTGGAACTAGGTTACACAAGGCTATATACTACAGATAACAGCATAGCAACAGAGATTACCTCATAGTTACAGATATGAGAAACATTATGTATTGGATAATGACTTAGGAGACAGAATTACTAATAAGTATCATATGAGAGATAGAATATGCTTCGATTAGCATTATAGCTTGGACAAAAGAAATACTGACTGGGCTCTATTACACATGACATTTCCTGCCTATGTATTAACATAAGCCATAACAAAGGATTTTCTCTAATGAGACAAAGAGAAGTGCTGACAGGGCTCTATTACACATGGCATATCTGCCTGAGTGTAAAACACACACCACATATAATTATATGAGAATATAAGTATACAATAATCACTGATGATTATATATGGAATATGTAAAAGACAAACATAATGCATTATAGTGAGGTATAATAATCATGCATGATATAGTCCCATAAAGGATATAAACATTAGCAGCAAAGCACATTCCTAGCACTCATGCTTATATGATGGGTGCCTGTATCTACATGTTAGTGCAAAATAGCAGTATCACAGTATACCAGACCAGGAATACAGTGTAAGGTGTATGTGAGGTGTATGTGGGATGATAGGGGCATAACCCAGGTGCAACACTATGGTCATGAACAGTGTCACTGTGATTTTCTTAATCTGTCCAGAACACTGATTTCCCACAGCGATCGCGCTATTCTGCGCTGGAAGTGTGAAAACACATTTCAGTCTGGGTGTGAAAAATGACAGTTGTACTGTTCATGAGAGAGTGTAAATAAATGCCAATGATGAAAACCTGGAGTGAAAGAAAATATTTCAAATTTGCGACGTTACAAGTGTGCACGGAAAGTGCACAATGCACTCATAACACAATAATTTTTGGAATTTTTTCACCAAATTTGCAACATAGGCTTTTGGGAGCCCACCTCTTGAACAGTGACACTGTTGTTTTGTTAATCAGTCCTGAACGGTGATTCCATGCAGTACATGAAATCACCTTTAGGGACCGAATAACCAGATGACAGTGACTGAATTCATGAGGTGGGGTCCCAAGAACCACATGTTGAAAATATGGGTCCAAAATCCACACAAATGGCCAAGATATGCACCAAAGTTGGAAAAAAAACATTTATGCCATTATACATCTTACCAGAATTTCTTCAGTTCGCGGTCGGCTTTGAAGAGTGTAGATGTGTTCCCGGTCCACTGAAGATCATTGCACCCAGCTCCAGAGGTAAGTATGGGGTGCGGGGGTGTGGGGAGGTGGGTGCACAGAAGGTGGGTGCGGGTTGGGAAGGGGGGCATGGCAGACTGTGAGGGACCATTTTCTGGTTTACAGGTTAAAATATAAATAAATCCAGTGCAGGAAGGATTTCTTTGTTAACAGGGACTTTGGCATGCTGGGGTGAGCTCCCAGCATGCCACCTAATGTTTGTGGGGGAAGGGGGGCTGTAGCAGATGGGGATTGGGCACCACATCGGGACACATACCGAGTGTTGGGCAGCCGAGTGGGGATTGGGCACCGAACACAACAAATGAGGGGACATTATGCTGACTGGGAGTGGGCTCCCTATCAGCAAATGAACTGGGAGGGCATGCCAACAGGAAGATGGGCACACTTGTTGGCTTTCATGGGGACTGTAAGAGGCAGATGGAGCTAGTGGCCTCAGTTTGTTTATTAAACTGGGTGGGGGCATGCCGACAGCCTGGGCTCAGCGCATTCACTGCAAGCTACAGTAGTGTGAATGTGCAACTAGAATGTAACATCAAAGGACCGAGCTGCGTCACTATTGGTGTGGCTCTGTCCTTTGAAAAGTGAGTCCATCTCTGCCCAAACAGCTGAAAGGGAGTCATTGCCAGCCTGCTGACTGATTCACTTGCTGACCTGCCCTTGAAATGGAGCTCTTCATTGGGCAACCCCTGTATAGCATCTCTTATAGCAACGAGTTCATCTGTGCCTGCGCGCCATGACAAACTCAAAAAGACTTCACAGTTAGCTCCCCATTTAGGTGAATGGGATCATTTGCAGCTTTTCTCCCACCTGCTGTTTCAATCTCTGCGACAACAAAAAGTTTTCTGATAGACTGCAAATGTTAAGTGTTTAAGCGTACTTATGCTTGGCCAGTGGATTTTGAAAGTACATTCAGTGACACACAGAAGGTAAGACCCCAGGGGCTGTAAGATGCTGGTGGGCAGAGTGGTGCTCAATTCACATCTGAGCTCAGACATGAAAACTGAGAGACACCCTTTTCATGGATACCAAGGGAAAAAAGGCATCCACATGTTTGTGAGATGCATGATTTTCCATTTGAAGGTGCTCCACTAATCACTTGTGATTTTTTTAGGTGAAGACACTTTATTTCAAAGAAGCAAATTCAGGCCATTTTTTTTTTGCTCCTCCTACCCCCTGGCCATCCACTCCTTCAGGCCTGCCAAGGCCCCCTACCGCCACTGCTGAGTTCTGACCACCATCCACTGACCCTTATTATTATGTTACCAGGTAACTCGAAGTAACCCTTCATTGGGTGGGTCCCTACCCCTGTGGGAGGCTACCAGGGGAGGAGAATTACACTCAAGAGCTTCCTAAGTATCCCAGGCATGGCAGAAGTCAGAACAGACACATGTATCTGGGGCTTCAGGCTTATTGAGGATCAGCAGCCATCCTCTGTTTGGCCAGTGGGTGTTTTGCCATTTCTTGAGAGTGTGACAGGCCACATGATGTCAAAGCACAAGCCAATGTCCATCATGCTCTCTCCCATGATGAAGCCAACATGTTGCCATTCCTCTGGCCTCCACCAGGGGCCAGCAAATGCTGAGCTGTGAATCCACCCTCCATCCCAGGAGAAGGTGAGTGGTCGTTGGACACTCAAGCCTTCACTCCCCTCCCGGCCGGCCTCTAACACCCAAGTCTGTTCCCAAACCCTGGTCAGTGATGTCACAGGATGAAATCCAGTTCAGGCAGTTAAATGATAGATAGGAAAAAACAAAGGTGGTCCACCTTAGTGGTGATGGTTCAGATTAATTCACATCTGAGTTTTAACAAGCAAAGACCAAGTCATTTGTAACTTGTGCATGTGGGGTGTGGGTGTTGAAGAAAGGGGATCATAGTGCTATCACTACTGCCATCATCCCATAGGGATGTGGACTACATTGTTGCTACTGCCATCACACCTGAGGGGTGAGGGCCATAGTGTTTCTGCAATAACCACTGGTGGATGGGGAATGTAGTACTGCTGCTGTCCCACCTGAGGGATGGGGCCCATAGTGATGATACTGCCATCACACCTGAGGGATGGGGAATGTAGTACAGCTGCCATCACACCTAAGGGATGGGGGCCACAGTGCTGCTGCTTCTGTCACACCTGAGGGAGGGGGGTCATAATGCCATTGCTGCTGCCATCACACCAGAGGGATGGGGCTGTAGTGTTGTTGGTGCTGCCATCGCACCTGAGGGATGGGGCCATAGTGCTGCTTCCATCACACCTCAGGGATGAGGGCTGTAGTGCTGTTGCTGCCATCACATCTTGTACCTAAAATATCTTTATATTGGTACATAGATGGAAGGATGTGCAATAGTGGAGGTCAAAATTGCTAGAGTTAGCAGAGTTAAAAATTGTTAAATATAGTACACAAAACCAAACACCAGTAAAATCGGATTTTGGCTTAGCAGATACCTGTGACAATACCATTTTTTACAATGTTCAAAATGGAATTTGCCCTTTCTCAATCCGGTAAACTAGTGTCCCTGATCATGTGTGCTCCCACATATCCTGCAGATGTCTGCCATCGCCTCCGCACTTGTGTGTGGTCCCAGCTGGTGTACACCAGTCTCCACGGTGTCACTTGCATTAAGAAACCACAACCCTCCCCTGGAGGAGGAGAGCTGTCTGTGGAACTCTTATCCTACCTACCCTCAGCTGATTCTCTGATGCTTTGTGCTCATTCCTGAGCAGGGTCATCAACATCATGATGGTGACCATACCGCTATGTCATCTTTTGTGACCTTGTTTCTGCTTCTTCTGTGGAGACTGAACCCAACTGGGCACCTGTCCACACCCCAGACCTGGAGTACTGCCACTACTCCAGACACAGCAGTTACCCCAGCCCAGCTCCCAAAGTCTTGGTCCCAAACCAAGGGCTGGGAGAGCTGCTCTTAGCTGCATCTCCTGCTTATCCCAACTAGCACTAAAACTCCCCTCTAAAACACACCTGCTCTTCTATATATACTGTACTTTTATAGCTCCTGTCCATTTCACCTGCTGCTCCTTCCTAGCTTGGGTTACAGAGCCATTTTCTCACTGCTATACTCTTAACACTTTAGGTTCTGGAACTTATTAGTAACCTCAATCATACCTTTCAAACTCTTGTCACTGAAATGAGGGACACTAATGTGGGACAATGTTGGACTCTGGCCCTCATAATGTGGAACTCATCATCAAACATGGAGTGCAAGTCTAGAAAATTGTAAAAAACAATGCCTTTATATGTGCAAGGTTTCATTTATCATCTTAGAATAAAGTATTATAAATGTCTGCTTTAATGTCTGATTTTGCAGCACCTTCTCTGTGTAAGCTACACATTTTCAGTGTGGGACAAAACAGTTTTGGGGAGCTCATGGACATCCTTCATAATAGGACTGTTGAGAGGTATGACCCAACTACATGGTAACAGACACATTACTACAACATGCTACATCTATGTTCTGATCACCTGCTTTTGGATGGATTCAGCAAGATAAGTGTATAGAGTGTAATGAAGAAACACAAATGGGTTGCAGAATTTGCAGAAATTAGGGTAACAGTCACATTATGCATGCATCCTGGGCATGTAATTATATGTTATACCACTGTAAATGGGAATTCTTCAACCCAATGCATATCTCTTATAGTATTATTTGTCTTTACCATGTTTTTCACTTACTGTATGTTTTCATTACTTTGTGACATCTGTTTCTCTTTAATTAGAATTTTTTGGTCTGATTTTTGTTTACACAGATCCAATCATCTGTTATGTATAAAACTGACCAGAGATACAGACTGCTGGAACTGTGTTGCACTAAAATGTCTTCTTTTAAGTGCAAATTGAAGAAGTGGATGTTTGCAGGTTCTAGAAGTAGCTGTTATATGAATGTTATTTGTTAATGTCGTTATAATATTTGTCTTGTTATAATTAATGGGCTTCCTTTTTCCCATAGGGAAACCGTGGCGTATTTGCAGTAATTAAGGAATGTTTATTACAGCAAACATGTGCATGGTTTCTCTTATTCTGCATGTCCATCCTGCAGTTCCTCGCTCTGTAACGCTCACCTCGGCTCGCCTTCTCACTCCAAATGAAACCACCAGACAAGCAGAGCTTGGTGGTATTTTAATTTTAAACTCAATGGGGAAAAGAAAGTACTTCTTCAACTGAATTTTTTAAAATTCAGATGGGACGGATGTGTACAGTGGCGGAAAACAGAACCGAACATGAGTGCACTGGAAGGGCTAGTATTTTATATAATTGCTGTGGCAAAAAAGGGAAACCCAGCAATTATATAAAATAAAAAATGGGGTGGTGTGTGGAAACTTGAAGTTTATACACCCACGAGGTGTTAGATGCGTAATAAACCCCTCGAGTATGTAGCATCTAACACCTCGTGGGTGTGTAAACTTCTTGTTACACACACCACCCCATATTTTATTCTATATATTATGTATGTTTATGTGTGCCTGGCTGCTTGTAAATATTGGCATCTTTTTACTCACCAGCTCACCAGAATAAAAAAAGAAAAGAAAAGGAAAAGAAACCAGCAAGGTTAATGGTAAACAAGATGGTTATGTTGGCACCACCAAAAGTGTGCCCAACAAACTCCCCCTTTTCCTCCATGTGAATTCTATTCTTCTTTGCAGGCTGTTTCATCCCACCACCAAATGACTACACTTATGAGAACATTCTCATGCTACTATGGTATTACCCCTACCTGACTGGTGATCAGACATCCTGCCTGGTGGCTTTGGCTTACATAATTACCACTGTGTGAACTCATATGATACTGCATTAAAACAACCTACCTGTGTCACAACCCATACTATGCTGATACTTTATCCCCAGTTTATAATCTCTTCTAATAAGTTCAGCTTGTTTCTGGGCAATGTGGCTGATACAAACCAAGCAAGCATAACACATTATATGAAACAGATCAGGAAAATGTTGAGCATTGATTGGCTGGGGACATCAGAACCCATGCTCTTATCCCAGTACAACAGTACAGAAAGATGATCACGACTCTTCTTTACCATGTCTGGCCACAGGGTATCCACTACCCTACTGTTGTAACTGCTGCCCACTCACTCCCATTCTGAGGCTGTGTGTTAACTAACATGTTACTGTGATGATGCTGCCAACTATGGCTCCCTGTGGTTTCTTCTCCAGGTACCAACTGCCATGCTGACAAAACAAAACTGCTTGGCTCCTTGAGGTCTCTTCTTCCATGCACCATGCTGCAACACTGTTACAGCTAGGCTGTTTGCAGTCTTCCTTCTCACTGATGCACACACACACCAAAACCACTCCATAAGCTTCTCGCTCCATATATCAAAACCAAACCCCTCTCCATGAATCCCAGTGCTCCTTTCCATCTTCCCACTCTCACTAATAAGCCAGCACCGTCAAACTGGATGCAACACAGAACTCCACTATCAGCAACCTGCACAAGCTGAACCTGGCACCTTGCAAACACCATACCACATGGGAACCAACTATTGGCTCAAAACAGAAAAATAGACAATGACAGCAGAAAAAGACCAAAGGTCCATCCAGTCTGACCGAGTTTCCTATTTAGCCCTGAGACCTACTATTCCTGTAGAGTCCTAGCCCTCAACACCCCCCTCCCTCCATTCTCCTTTCTTGATTCTGACACCTGAAGCAACCACTATACCCTTCATTCTGGCCTAGTCATGCTTAAAACCGCCAATGGTTCATGCACTCGCAACCTCAGCTGGCAGCTTGTTCCATGGTTCTACTACACTTTCTGTAAAATAGTATTTCCTAACAGCCCTCCTGAACCTCCCTACTGTTAGCTTCCACTCATGCCCATGTGAATGCAAGCTGGTATTCAAGTTAAATAGTTCCCCACCATTTACCCTGGTCATTTCTTTTAGGAATTTGAAGGTCTCTTTCATATCTTCTCTCTTCCTCCTGGTCTTCAGTGAGCACATGTTCAGTGCCTTGAGGCATTCATAGGACATGTCTTGCTGGCCCTGAATAATTTTTGTTACCCTGCACTGCACCATCTTGAGCCTCCCCTATCCTTCCTGAGGTGAGGACCCCAGAACTGGCTGCAGTACCCCAGGTGTGTCCTCACCAAGGATCTATACAGGGAAAGTGTTACCTCCCTTTTTCTGCTATCAATACTCCTCCTGACACATTTAAGCATCCTATGTGCATTGTCATAAGCCTAGTTGCACTGACTCAGTTGTTTTAAGGAGCTGCTGATGACAACTCCAACATCTGTTCCTCAGCAGTGGTACTGAGTATCACCCTCCCATCCAGTACTCCATGCTGGGGTTCTTGTTCTAGGTGCATTGACATGCACTTTTGGGCGATTGAGTTTCAACTGCCAAACTCTTGACCACCCTTCATCTTATACAAGTCTCTGTATGTCCTTCATTCCTGGTCACTATTCACAGTCCCACAGAGACAGCCTTCCCTTGGTCTCTCTCACCAGTGTTGATGATGAACATGTTGGAAGGACTGGACCCAGGACAGATCCCTGTGGAATCCCACTTGTGACCTCCCTCTCTTTTGATTGTGACCTCCTCTCTTCTGATTTAACCCCATTGACCACTACCCTCTGTTGCCTCCCTTTAGCCAGTTACCTACCCAATAACTAGCATAATGTCTAACTGCAAAACTACAATTGGTTACAATGGGAGAGAACAGAAGATACATCACTAATACAGTGCAGGGAAAGACCAATAAACAAAGGAACATTAAGGGGTACACAGAATGGAAGGTCATGTGCACAAATGCCTGATCTGGGAAACAAAATCCCAGACCTAATGGCACTGATGGCAGACACAAACCTGGACACTGTAGCTATTACAGAGACATGGTATGCAAGGAACCATGACTGGGATGCAGCCATACCAGGGTATACACTTTTAGAAAGGATAGGGAGGGAAGAGGGAGGAGGGGTTGTTATGTATGCAAAGGAAGGGATTAAAGCTATGGAGGCTCAGGGATCAAGGAAAGAATCAGAGGCATTGTGGATCACTCTGGAGTTAGGGAACAAAACAACCATCCATGCTGGAGGCGTTTACAGGCCTCCTGCACAGGGGAGGATATAGAGCTAGTATTAGTGGAAGCCATCCATAATATGGCAGCCAAGGGGATGTACTACTAATGGGTGACTTCAACATGCTGAATTGAATGCAGATTGGAATACCCAGACTGCAGGTTCATCAAGGAGCAGGGACCTCATGGCTGCCATGTATGGGGCAAACCTAAGGCAGCTGGTGGTTGAGCCCACCAGGGAGGTGGTTGTACTGGATTTAGTGCTGACAAATTGGGACAGAATCATGGATGCTGAGGTGGGCAGTCCCTTGGTACCAGTAACCACAGAACTGTGTGGTTTAGAGTCAAATACTGGCAGAAGAAAGCCATTCAATGATTAAGATCCTAGATTTCCAGAAGGCCAATTTCATGGAGATGGGGGAACAGCTCAAAATTGCCCTGGCAGCAGAAGATATGGGGGTAGGGGTAGGAGAACAGTGGCTTAGGCTTAAGAGATCCATAGCAGGAGTGACAAGTCAATGTGTCAGATTGCTTAGTAAAAGCAAAAGACAGAAGAGGCCACTGTGGTTCTCTAAGTCGGTAGCTGAGAAAGTGCAAGAAAAAAGTAAGGCATTCAGGAAATACAAAGAGACACAGAAAGAAGAAGGCAGCCGGCCCACCAGCACAGTGGTTGGATTTCTGCTTGTGGCGCTGGCGACCCGGGTTTGGGAATGGACTCAGGTCATTGGAGGACCAGCCGTGGGAGAAGGATTGAGTGTCCTATGACTGCTCTCCTTCTCTGGGGGGTGGGTGAGGGTCATTGTTGGTGCATGGGGGACCCCTGGTGGAGGCCGGGGGTGCCACAGCAACCGACATCCACAAGATTCCTGGGGGTGGGACGGACACTGGCATCATTGCACATTCCTGCCCCCCCTACAGAAGGGGAAAAAATCTGCCTGCTCCGCCTGCCTAAATTAAGCCTTCCCCTGCAGCTGCAATCGGCTCCCAGTCTGACACTCACCCTATCCTGTTGTTCGCAGCACCCTATAGGGCCAGGGTGCCACATCTCCACCCTGGGGGGTAATCCAGGGGGTCCTGGAAGTGTGGCTCATCTGGGGATGCCGTAGTTGTGGGGTCCGTGACTGGGTGGATGCCCGGCATAAAGTGGAGTGGGCACCATAAAGAATAAATTGAAAAGAAAAAAAAGAAAGAAAGAAGAAGATGGACTGAAATATCTGGAGAAGCAAAGAGAAGCTGGGAAAGCTGTCAAAGGGGCTAAGGCAAGAATGGAGGAAGTAAAAACACAGGCTATTAAGAAGGGGGACAAGACCTTGTTCTGTTATATTAGCTAGAGGAAGAAGACCAGAAATGGTATTGTTAGGCTAAAGAAGGGAGAGCATGGGTGGGTGGAGGATGACCTTGAAAAAGCTGAGATACTGAACAAATATTTTTGCTCAGTATTTACCAAGGAAGAGGCAGAGGAGGGGCCAAGACTCACAAGGAAAGATGTATGGGGGAGAGGTGGATACCAGCCCATTTACAGTGCACAGAGTCTTGGAGGAACTAGGAAAAGTAAAGACAGACAAGGCAATGGGGCCATATGGGATTCACCCTACAGTGTTGAAGGAACTCAGGGAAGTCCTAGAAGGTCCACTGACAATCCTCTTCAACCAATCACTAGAGATGGGAGAGGTACCTGGGGACTGGAGGAGGGCAGAGGTGGTCCCCTGGCACAAGACTGGAAGTAGGGAGGAGGAAGACAATTACAGACCTGTAAGCCTGACCTCAGTGGTGGGGAAGCTGATGGAGTCCCTGCTTAAGGAGAGGGTAGTGAAGTTTCTGAAGTCAAGCACTGCAAAAGACCCAAGGCAACATGGATTCACTGAGGGTAGATCCTGTCAGACTAATCTTATTGATTTCTTCAACTGGGTGACCAGGGTGATGGATCGGGGCACTGGTTGTGGCCTACCTGGATTTCAGTAAGGCCTTCAACAGCATTCCTCATAGAAGGTTGCTTAACAAATTGGGGAATCTAGGTGTGGGTTCTAAAGTGGTAAAATGGGTTGGAAACTGGATAAAAGACAGGACCCAGAGGGTGGTAATAAATGGCATAAAATCAGAAGAGGGGGAGGTGGCCAGCGGGGTTCCACAGGGATCAGTGCTGGGTCCAGTTCTATTCAATGTCTTCATAAGTGACATTGCAGAGGGACTGGAGGGAAAGTATGCCTGTTCATGGATGACACCAAGATCTGTAACAGAGTTGACACACAGGAAGGGCTAGATAAAATGAGAGATGATCTAAGACTACTTGAGGAATGATCAGGGTTTGGCAGTTGGGTTTCAATGCTAAGAAGTGCAAGATAATGCACATGGGACACAGAAACCCAAGACAGGTATACAGGATGGTTGGGGCAGGTTCTAGCCACCACAAGTCAGGAGAGAGACGTGGGGTTATTATATCCAATGACCTGAAGTTAGCCAAACAATGCAAAAAAGTAGTGGGGAAGGCAAACAGAATGCTGGGGTGCATAGGAAGGGGCATAAACAGTAGGAGGAGTGAAGTGGTGATGCCACTGTATAGATCACTGGTGAGGCCCCATCTGGAATACTGTGTCCAATTTTGGAGACCGCATCTCAGGAAGGACATAGACTGAATGGAAGCAGTTCAGAGAAGAGCTACAAAGATGATACATGGACTGCACCACAAGCCTTATGAGGAAGGACTCAAGGAACTAAACAGCTATTCACTGGAAGAAAGAACGGAGAGAGGGGGTATGATAGAGACTTGCAAATACCTTAGAGGAATAAACAGTACAAGTGAGGAGCATATTTCAGAGAAGAAAGTGCACAATTACAAGGGTACATTGTGACAGGGTTGAATAGGATCCTGTCTCAGTTGTTATGGAGAGTTTGAAGGCAAGGATATGTTCTGTTCTTTCCTTTCCTGTCTCTTATCTGTCTGGTTGCTCAACCAAATTTTCCTGTGGGACCTAGGATTTGATCACCCCAACAGTCTTGCAGTTCTTTGCCCCCTCACTGTCTCTCAGTCTTCCCATGCAGTTTCTGTCTTTTTCTCCCTTGCATATCTGCTGGCATAAAAATGTATGCACATCATTAAGTGGAAATGTAAGTGATATTGGGATCCCTTTGTTTAGAAATTATATAGTGTTACTGTTGAAATGTATATAATTATAGTTTGAGATGATTGCAAAAAAGCTATTGGGAACTCAAGGGGTTAACCTGAGAGCATTGTTAAGCCTTATTTCTGAAGCTGTGGAGAAGAGGCCTCAGTTCTAGGACATTGTATTCTTGCTGCACCTTCTGAAATTTACAAGATCATTTTAGAAAGAAACAGGATGCTTGTTAAAGAGGGGGTTGCAAGGACTTATAAGAGAGATCTGCAGTGTTTTGGGTGGCACACAGAGATTGAAGGAAAACTCAGATGGATATTCTCTGTTTATTCTGCCTTTGTAAATAGTTATAGTATACTGAACAAGTATATATTTTTTATGTTACTGCTAGTACTAATAAACACTTTTTGTGAATTCTACAACTGCTCCTGGTTTTTCCTTTGCTTTCTGATCTGTGCCTCGATGACAAATGGTGTCAGCCTAAGCCAAGAGTTTTATGCAAGGGTACTGGACCTAGTATCAGGGAAGCACAGAGAAAGGTATGGATTCTGCAGCAGCAATTCTAGGAGTGGTTAACAGGAGAATGGCAGCCAAACTACTGTAGCAGAGACAGAAGTCAAGCTGAGATTGTACAACCAGCACAAGTTATGGAAAAGAACAGGCAGTGACAGAACCTGAAAGCCTGATGGACCTTTTTCAAGCGGTGGGCTATACAACAAAAAGAGACAGATAAGCAGAGAAGAGATGCAGCGATAGGAACAACAAAGAAAAGAAGAGATGCAGCAACAGGAGCAGCACTGGATGGATGCCTTGCAAGCTATCCAAGCAGAAGTATCTGGCACTGGTGCAACAGAGCAACAAGGTACTGTACAAGCGGCATACGGATGGAACCGCCCGTCCACATCGTCAGTGGCTAAGTGGCGCTTAGTCAAAATGTAATTTGGAAAATAAGATGCGATCATATAGTTGTGGCATAAATGTCCCTGCCACGCCCAGCCTGCAACATTATGTTGATTTTTAATTAGAGTTACATGCTCTACTGTATACTCTGGGACCAGCCCTTTGTAACACTTAAACATGACATCTAATACTAGAGGTTCTATGGCTCTGTAGATTCACTCAGTCCAAATTGATATACAATAAACAGTGATGTCTCATATATAGAACCTAGATAATGAAGTTTGCAAATTTATTGTAACAAATATGTAGCTTAACCACCATAAGCAGCCTTCAATGTGCAGTGGCATTCATAGGTTTTACTTAGCTGAAACCTGTATGGTTTTTACTTTATTTTAAAGTTGGCTAATGAAATCTTTACTGATTTGGGCCATTTTGGTCTACAGTACGCAGTTTTTTTTTTTGTTTGCTGATATTGCAATTCAGAAACTTGTTGCCAGTAACCAGCGCTTTGATGGCATATCAAGCGCTGCAATCACAACCATTGGTTTGAATCTGCTTCAGAGAAGGACTCCAAGTCGGGAACAGCTGAAAATGTATGGAAGATGCTGGTGGAGATTTTCAGAAAAGGTTCCTACCTGCTGTGGAGATATGGAGTGGATACGAGCATTGCTGTTGCACAGTATGTGCTTAAACACTTGTATTTATTTTGAAGAAGGTATGCTACCTTTGCCTAGGGTTCGGGAGTCCTGTTTTACATTATGTCCTAAGTTTACTGTGTTCAGTGGATCATTTCTCTTTCCTTTTTCTATTTAAGTGCTCACAGCTTCTAAAATTCTGGTTATAAGAGAACTACCTAGAAGTCAACTAAGGAATGATTACATATGATAAAAAACTTACTGAAATTGAAATGAGCACCAGGATTTGGATTCTGGATTGATTAATTTTTAGGTGGAGGGACTAAGATAGCTCCATTTTACAGGTCAAAAAGATGCTGTTTCAGCGACAGATAGTTGATAGGTTGATTGATAGGTCGACAATTTGTCCGGCTACATTGTTTACTTGTGACCACTTTAAATGTCGGCAAATGTAATATCGGCGAATGTATGGCGCTATTTGTCCTTGCAACGATATGCCCACATCATATTGTCTGCGACATTTCGCCCTCGGGACAATCAGCCACTCACGGTACAAGCAACTTAAAAACATTAAACTTACAAAGCTGTGTCCCTCGGATGATATAGAGGCATACCTGACAACTTTTGAAAGAGTTGCCACAGCTTGCCAATGGCCAAAGCAGCAATGGACAATCAGACTGGTACCCTACCTGACAAGTAAAGCCCAACTTGCCTATAGCAGTATGGACACTTCACAATCAGAAAACTATGACCTTTGGAAAAAGAAATCCTGAAAAGATACGACATCTGAGGAGAGACCTACAGGCAAAGATTCTGGTGCCTGAAATACAACACATTCAACAATCCTCGAGAAGCCTTCACCCAACTCAGAGGCTCCTTACTAAGTAACTCCAACCAGAGGACAAAACAGTCCCACAGATCATCAATACATTTGCAACGAGACAATTCGTCAACATCCTGCCTACAGATGTGCAGCTTTGGGTGAAGAAAATCAACAGAAAGTAGGAAAAGGCTGTTTACTAGCATGGAATTATTACTCTCAAGTAGTCCACAAGATCCTCTTTGACCAGATACTCCATCAGTTTTTCTACTACAGAGGAAAGGCTGACAGGTCTGTGTGGTTCCCTTTTGTTTCTTGCCCCCCATGGGTGCAGCTACATCTGCCACTCTCTAATCCTACTGAACCACCCCTGACCTTAGACAGCTGTTGAATAGATCTACAGGGGACAGCCAGTTCTGCTGCCAATTTCCTGAGTATCTTTGGATGTAACCCATCTGGTCCTGAGGCCTTATCCATCTTTAGTGCTGCCAGCCCTTTTATGACCCTTTTGATAGTAAATCATGGAAGCCTCATCTCCGGGACCCCTTTAATTTCCGCTTTGATACCACTCTCTTGCAAGACCCACCATCCTTCATAGTGAAAACTGACCAAAGGTCGTCATTAAGAACAGCAGCTTTTTGACCATTCTCCTCTATCACCCTATCCCCCTCTGTTAGCCTCATAATTCCCTCTTCTTTCTTCCCTTTGTCACTAATATACCTGAATAGTTGTTTTTCTCTGCCCTTGAGTCAGACCCCCTCCACAATACGCATCTCTGTGTCTGCTTTTGTCTCCTTAACCAACCTGTTTGCATCCCTATTTTTTAGCAAATATTCTCCCCTTTTTTCCTCCCCTTGCTTTTCTTTAAATTTGTAGAAGCCTTTTTTCTTGGCCCTCACCACTTCCCTGACCTTTGTCGAGAACCATAGCGGTCTGTTGAATCTGTTCTTTTTGGTTACCATTCTCATGCATACATTAGATGCCCTGAGAATGGCCCCCTTAATTGCCCCCATATCTCTTCCACCCCATTTATGTTGACCACCTCTACTAATTTATCCCGGACCAGCTCCTTTAGCCTACTAAGGTCTGCCCTTCTAAAATCAAGGACAAGCTCTTGGCTGCAGTTTACCAGACCTGAGGGCTAGTTCAAACCAAACAGAGTTATGATCACTGTTCCCTAATGGCTTCCCTACTCCCACAGCTCCTGAAACCTCCAAGTTGGTGAGCACCACAACAAGAATTGTGATCTGCTTTGTGGACTCCATAACTAACTGCACCAGCAGACAGTCCATGAATGCATCTAGTTTCTGGTGATCCTGGCCACTGAAACATCCCAATCTATGTATGGCGGGTTTAGGTCACCCATTACCACTACTTTCCCTTAGCTATCCCTCTTTCCAGTTCTTCCCTGAGCTCTCTGTCCCTCTCCTCCCCTTGCCCCAGCAGTCTATAGATCACCCCCAAACATGCCTGAGGCTGCCATGAGTTACACTCACAGTGACTCAGTTTCCCCATTACTAGCTCTGGTGCACCCACCTTCTGTCACCTCTATGCCCTCCTTGACAAAAAGGGCTACTCTTTCCCCTTTACCTAATCCTCTGTTCCTCCTGAACATCGAGTACCCAGGGATCCTCAGTTCCCAGTCATTATTTTCTGAAGCCTATGTTTCTATTATGGCCACACTGTCCACCTCAGTGTCTGCCATCAGCACCTGAAGCTAACTGATTTTATTATCTAGGCTTCTGGTCTAAACATTATACCACCAGAATGGGACTAAACATTATAACACCTGCAAGGACTATTTTATATTTAGCAAATGTTTTTTTTTTACTTTTCCCCTTTTTTTACAAATTCTAATCTAAATTTTGTTTTTAATTTTCATATTTACCAATAGTTAGGGACCCATTTCATAACTGCAGTACAGCACTCCAGGGTGTGCATTGTATTAGGATAACAGCACTTCTCGGGTGATGGAATCACTTGGCCTGTGGCCCCATGCTTAAACCCACCTAAGGCATGCCAATGTCCCAGCACAGTGCACACTCTGTCATGACTAATTGCTTAATATACATAGGTATAAAATGTATACCAATCAGAATGAGGGGAACTGCCATTTAGCACCTCCCTTAGTGGATTATTTACATTTTAGACATGCCCACGATAGGTCATCCACATAGAAACATAGAAATTGTTGGCAGATATGGACTGCTAGGCCCATCCCATCTGCCCGTAGGCCCTATAAATTGTATGTGGCCACTGACTCTACGTGATCAATGGCTTGTCATCACTCCCTCCCCTCTCAAACTTCCCGTGGGCCTGTCCCAGGCATGCTTAAACCCCTCCACTGTGCTTGTCCCCACTACCTCCTGTGGCAGACTATTCCAAGTGTTGACTACCCTTTCTGTGTAGAAAAACTTCCTCACATTACCTCTTAATCTACCCCCTTCCAATTTCATAGTGTGCCCCCTTGTTCTAGTACTTTTTCTACATTGGAAAATGTCCCACTTGTACCTTGTTTATGCCCTTGGGGCACTTGAACGTTTCAATCATGCCCTCCCCACTGTCTCCTCTCCTCCAGTGAGTACATATTGGGGTCCCTTAGTCTCTCCTCATGTTTTTTGTGGCACAAGCCCTGCACCATCATTGTTGCTATTCTCTGGATAGTCTCCACCTTACCTATGTCCTTGTCCAGGTGTGGCCACCAGAACTGCAGGTGAGGGCTTACCAAAGTTTTATACAATGGCATTACCACCTCCCACCTCCTGCTAGTGATACCCCTGCCTATGCACCCCAGCATGCCACTGGCCTTTTCTGATGCCTTTGTGTACTGCTCTGATACCTTAAGGTCATCAGAGATGATAACCCTTAGGTCCCTTTCCTCTCTGGTGAGAGTCAGCTCCTCCACCCCCCCAACCTGTAGCTCTCCCCAGGGTTCCTTCTATCCATTTAGGACATGCCCATGTTAGTTTCTTCACATCAACAGTATTCCACACAAGAATGGGTGGAAAAGGTACCATTTTAGTTAACACCGTGCATTTTCAAATCCAGGTTTCAAAACTCCTAGTCCTAGAATAGTAATGACATTCAGTTAGTTGGACTATACTTGGAATAACTGGATTATGTGGTTGATTAAATACCACCTTGACCTTTAGTCTTGGGCATTTAATCACCCACATCAGTCAGGTATTCCTTCATATACTCCAGTTAACTGAATTCCATCACTTAAATGAACCACATGTAAGCAAACATTCTTCTGATTATTTGATTTGGAGCCGGTGTACTGAGATAAGGTTACATAGAAATATAGAAATATAGAATTTGATGGCAGATAAGGACTGCTTGGCCCACCCAGTCTGCCCATTTCCCTACCTGATGGATAAGCTGCAGATTCTACTTAATCAACTGCTTACTTCCTCCTGCCCTCCACTAGAATTGCCTTATGCCTGTCCCATGCATTCTTGAATTCTCCCACTGTTCCTGACTCCACAACCTCCTTAGGAAGGCTGTTTCATGCATCCACAACTCTCTGTGAAATAATACTTTCTAACATTACTTCTGAGCTCTCCCCCCTCTATCTTCAAATTGTGTCCCCTTGTTCTTGCACATCTCTTCTTCTGAAAGATACTACCCTCTTGTACCTTGTTAATTCCCTTGAGATACTTGAAAGTTTCTATCGTGCCCCCCCCTTCCTCAAGGGTATACTTATTAAGCTGCTTTAGTCTCTCCTAATATGTCTTCTGGTGCAGACCTTGCACCATTTGAGTTGCCCTCCTCTGAACAGCCTCTGAATAACGGGGCTCCACTGTAACACACAGGGTGGGGTTAATGTAATATCTGAGCAGAACTATTGTAGTACATTATAATAACTGATGACTCCTATAATGACTGGATAGCCAGTCTTGATAAAATGCCATAATAACCTGCTGAATTCGTAATAACTCAATAGCCGGTTATTACAGAGTTTTCTTCTCGTGCTCTCACTTCACTGAAGCACTAAAGAGAGCACACTGTATTTGTGCAAGTACAGCAGCCAATGAGGGATACGCTTCCTTGCACAAATACAGGTTGCAGATTTTATCTTTGAAACCTTGCACCAGTTATTATAAAAAATAATGCATGTGCAAAGGTTGTTTTAAGAGGATTTTTCATACACCTTCGGTGTATGATAACATCATAAACCCCTCAAGCTTTGCTCTTGGGGTTTATGGATCATCACACACCTCAGGTGTTTAAAAAAATCCTCATAATACACACCTGCACAGGAATTATTCTCTATATATTGCTCAACTGTCGAAGCTGTTTAAATGTGGCATTCTGCAGCGGTGATTCAGGCGGAATGGCAATCTTGCTTCCAAAACACTTTTCATCATGTTTCTGAAAATTCTGTGGAATTCCAGAAGTTATTTCATTTTAAATCACAGATTTGTTTTCTACAGATGAAGTTAACCACCTATTAATTTTCTATGGTTTGCGGAAACCCTAACTGCGGTTTTATGTAAACTCTGCATTACTAATCCGTATTCAAATACCACTTACAGTATTACAGAATTCCACTTCTGATGGAATTCCATATAATTAGTTGGAATTTTCTGAAATGCTGTGGGACTCCTTACTATTGGAATTAGAAAATTCTGCTCTCCACTATTTCCCAGTCAAGGGTCAGGGGTCTGTAGCAGTAATGTGCTGGAGCCAGGATTACATGGGCTACTTCAAGCCAAAGGAAAAATGTCTGAACTGCTGTTACCAGATCATGCCTGCTGGTTGTTAGCCCAGTAAGCAGAAGCTCCACCATTCCATAACTGGAAGGGGGTAGGCTGGCTAGGTACATGTGCCAAAAAGTGATAGCTGCTTTTCTTTTTTTAATTCAAGGTTTATCAGGACCTCAGTTGGGGGATTTCAACTGATCCACAGATGCACACACATAGGCTACTGCTCACGTGGCTTCTGAACACCACACATACCCTCTTTTTGTTGGCTGTACTGATAGGCAACGTAGGTGTACCTCAATCAGTACTATCAATTGGCTGCCTCTTAATGTGCAGGCAGCAGGCAGACTAATAGACATGGCCCTGGCCAGTCTGTATCTGACTATCCTTTCTACTCTCTCTCTCTGGTGGGCGGTCAAGGCTTATCAGTTCTAATTTTTACCATTCATGCAACTTCAGGAACTGAGGTTTTCTGTGCCTGCTAGTTTCCCTCTTCAAGGCCTGCCTGCATGCACTAGCCAGTGCCAGAGTTTTCACAGATAAGTAAAGATGATGATCCTGTTGTGCCCATGACGAGTAAAATACATTTATAGAATTTCTGACTGTGACCTAACTGAGAGGAAGTGCTGTGCTGCTCGTTTGACTTTGTGGTGGTTAAGACAGGAAGAGTTTTCCTGCCAGAAATGAATTGCTTGGGACTGGGCCTGCTGAGAAGGAAAGGAACTTGCTTTGAACCTTTATTTATTCAGAGCTTGCCTTTTCTCCCTTGCCTTTCATGCAAAAAGTTCAATTTAACTGTGTACTAATGCCCAAAGCACATTATAGACCAATAGAAAAGAAACTGTATTCATTGCACTGTGATATTTATTTATGATTTTGCAACACATGTTTGAAACCTGGCCTTTGCTTAGAAATTTAATTCAGTGGGGTTCACAGTGTGGTGGATGGGAGCAGTCAGAATTAGAACTTACAAAAAAAAACCTAATGTTTCATTTCCTTACTTTCATGGCTTTAATAACAAACCCTTACTTATGCATTTACATGTTTTCTTTCCAGTTAATTTCTGTTCACTTGGAGATAGGCACACTAGCATACCTTGGGTATTGTTCTGTAGTCCATACACAAAGCAGCTGCAGAAGCCTCATCACACATATTGGACCACACCTTTAGTGGACTTTATGAGTGGCCCACAACAGCCTCACGGTCACAGACATTGCAACACACCTGTAGCAGACTTTGTGAGTGGCTCACAGCAGCTGCATGGTCACAGACATTGAACCATATGTGTAGAAGACATAGTAAGTGGCAAACAGCTACTGCATGGTCACAGACATTGCAACATATGTGTAGCAGATAGTATATCATAGCTACAGCAACACTGGTACACTGAAACCCACACCGTGCCTCTATCAGCAGCAACGGGGGGGTTGCATCGAGACACTTTAGGGCAATGGGGGGTAAATATCTAACTCTACTGTCTATTCAACATGAAGTTAGATATCTACAGTAGGGTGCTGTGGGGGTACAGTCCCCACATGAAGGGTGCACTGTGCATTGTGGTGTTGCTGATCGGTTCGGGGTTGTGTCACAGTCGGGGGTGTAGACATGTTCCCTGCACGGTCGAGGATGTTGATGTATTTGTCATCATGCTGGCATCATAGATCAATAGCAGACATAGTGAGTGGCCCACAGCAGCTGCGTGGTCACAGACATTGCGCCATATGTGTAGCAGACATAGTGAGTGGCCCACAGCATCCGCAGAGTCACAGACATTGCACCATATGTGTAGCAGACATAGCTAGGGCCCACAGCAGCTGCATAGTCACAGATATTGCACCAAACCTGTAGCGAACTTTTTGAGTGGCCCACAGTAGTTGCATGGTCACAGACATTACACCACACCTGTAGCAGATTTTGTGAGTGACCCACAGCAGCTACAAGGTCACAGACATTGCACCACACCTATAGTGGACTTTGTGAGAGGCCCACAGCAGCTGCATGGTCACAGGCATGGCTAGTAGTATTAGTAACCTTGGCTTTCTTTTCTATTCATGTTTCCATTATCTTTCCTTGAATAAAGGACTTCAGGAATTTTCTCTTGCAATGTATTAGTTGAATTATATACCCCATGTGCAAATCAAGGTAAATCCCTATATGGTTCTATAGTGTCAGTGATAATGAGTATAAAATATGTCAGAAAGCATTAGTCTTAGCCAGCCAAGCGGCGCTGAGGGCTGAGGCACTAGATGCTGGTGACCTGAGTTCAGGAACAGACTCAGGCGCCTGGGATCGGCAGGGGGAGAAGAGGATTGAGCATCCAGAGGCCTGTTCTCCTCTCCTGGGGTGGGTGGTTGATGCTCCTCGCTGCTCTAGCGGCTCCCAGCAGAGGCTGGCAGACTGCAGCAAGATGCAGAACACACAATGAGGGTATGGGAGAGACGGTAGATGTCCTGCAAGTGGCTGCAGGAGCATTCCCATGTTGTGCTGGACGTCATTGTACGTCAATGCTGCTGGAGACAGCGCACACAGAAAAAATCCCTGGAGACCTGAGGAGGCAACGAGGGCCTCAGGGACCAGGCTGCATATCCCCAACACTGGACTGCTGCACCAATGATCCCCAGGCACCACCTGTGGAGACAGACCCTCTAATTTCAGATAGACACCGCCAAGGTAGAAGTGGCGGGCCCTCTCCCAGGGAGTGATTCAGGGGGCTGGGAAGTCTCTGAGGAGCGGATCGCTGAGAGGGAGTCTCGGTGGGGAATAGAAGGGCTGAGTTGAGCAGGCTCCTCTGAGAGATGCCTCAGACCAAAGGAGCATAAAAAATAGTTGGAAAAAAAAAGAATGCATTATTTATTTATTTAAAAGTTTTACCAGGAAGGCATACCAAGCGGGGTACTGCTCAATTCCAGATGCATCCTGGGGACAAATACACCATACAACATGAGGCATACAATATGACAGGTGAGATAACAGATACAGGCAATATTACAGCAAGGTTGCAACACTATACATGGTAAACACAGTACAGGGTACAAGTGTATAATACAAATTACAAGTGCACAAGTGCAAATTGCAAGGAGTGTTGAGACAGCTGAGGTTAAGCCAGGTCACAGAAGGCATACAGGGGGGTACAGTAGTGCAGCCCATACAGCCCTGCCAGAGGTACCGCAAGGATCATATGTATGGGGAAACAACTGAGTAAGGGGGTTCGAAGTAGGTGCAGAGTAACCAGGTCAGGAAGTATCACAGAGCAGAGAAATGAGTTAGGCACAAGAACAGTTGGTGGTGAAATGCATGGCTCGGAGACTATTTAGGTGCTGGGAGGGTGAGGAGTGGTGGATATCAGGTGGGAGGGAGTTCCATAGCTTTGTCACGCGGTAGCTGAAAGCTGTCTGACTTGATGCTGAGGATCTCTGTGGGATATAAAGAAGTCTAGTGTCATAGTCCTGAGGGAGTATACTGGGGATGGGTGAGTGGACAGGGCCGAGGAGAGGTAGGAGGGCAGATCGTGGGTCCAGTATTTGGCAGCGAGATGTGCACAGTGTGTGGATCTGTGGACCTGAAGGGAGGGTAGACCACGTGTTTGGTGGAGGGTGCGGTGATGGGTGGAGTATGGACAGTCAAGAGCAAAGCGACAAAAGGAGTGGAAAAAGGGGTCCAGTCTGGACAGGGAGGACTTGGGGGTGGCACTGTAGACTACATCTCCCTAGTCAAAAATTGGCAGTATCATTTTCTGTACTATGGCTTGACGAGCCGGCAATGAAAAACAGCCACAATTGTGGTAGAGGGCACCCAGCCTAGGGTGGAATTTTTATGGATATCCTCGATGTGTACAGAAAAATACAGGTGCTGGTCAAGCCAGACCCCCCCAGGTATCTGAAGGAAGGGAAGGTCTCCGGTGCAGTCCCATTCAGGGTGTGGAAGGTAGGGGGGAGAGGAGCCGTGCGAGTCTCTGCCTTCTGCCGAAGGTCATGAAGATCATCTTCTTGGCACTGAGGTGAAGCTGGTTTGAGTGAAACCAGTGCTGGACATTAATGAAATCCTGCTGAAGTCTGGTCACTACATCCACTGCAGATGGGCTGGATGTAAACAGCACGGTGTCATCTGTGTACATTTGGATGGAAGTGTGTGTGCAGGTGGAGGGAAGGTAATTTAGAAAGATAGAGAAGAGGAGGGCCCCAGGACAGAGTCCTGCAGCATGCCTGAGGTGACAGGGAGGTGGTCGGAGGTGGAGTTGCCGATCCTGACCGATTGCGTCTGGCCAAACAGGTAGGAGTAGAACCATGCAATGGTAGAATGACAGAGATCTGTGCTAGCAAGTTTAGTCAAGAGGAGGGAGTAGGAAACTGTGTCAAATGCCTTCGCTAGCTCCACAAAGATAGCTGAGGTGATGTGCCCTTTAGCCATGGCTGTGAGGATTGAATCCATGAGCCGCAGAAGGGAGGTGGTGGTGGAGTCTGATTTCCTGAATCCAGACTGGAAATGGGTGTAAAAGGAAGATGAGTCAAGGAAGACAGAGAGTTGAGAGAGCACTAGCTTTTCTTGGAGCTTGGCCAGGGTAGATAGGAGGGAGATGGGTCTATAGTTACCAGGAGTAGATGGGTTCTCACCCTTTGGTAGAGGGATGATCATGGCATGCTTCCATACCACTGGTACCGAGGCTTGCAAAAAGGACAGGTTGAAAATCGCTGTTGGGGGGAGTGGCAATGGCAGGGGCTGATAGATGCAATAACTTAGCGTCGCGGCCTATGAGGCATCTGCCCTTGGACAGGTTGAGGGCAAGGAGGGCATTGTACACCTCACATGGGTGACTGGGTGGAGGAAGAAGGAGTGGTTAGGTGTGGTTTCTAGGCGGGGTCAAGTGTAGGGAGTGGGTGGCAGGCGGCGTGAGGGAGGGATGGCAAGGAGGTGATGCAGTTAACAAAAAAGGAGTTGAAGGATGAGCCTTTGTTTAAGGACAGCATTGGTGGCTGGGTAGGAGGGTCAAGTAGAGTTTGAGACCTTCCAGAAGCCAGCAGGATGGTTTTGTTTGCATGGAGCACAGGTTAAAGTACTTAGCCTTGGCCTGTCAGATTAACTTAGTGCACTTGTTTCGTGGGGTTCGATACTTCTGGCAGTCTTGAGGCAAGTCAGTCACCTTGGAAATTTTCCATGCCATGTCACGGTCTTTGAGGCTGTCGATGATGCCAGTTGAGATCCAGGGAAGGTGTGCAGCATGAACCCTGGCTCATCTGATTGGGGCTTGGTGGTTCCAGATTGTAAGTAACCTGGATCTGAATCCTTCTAGAGCAGTGTCTGGGGAAATAGCTTGGGTGATGAGGGTCCTGTCAACACTGGCCAGGTCTTGAAGAAGGGAGGTAATGTTTAAAGCTTTGTGGGATCTGGTGCAGAGGATGTGTGGTGGGGTGCCTTAGGCCTGAAAATATTCCTGACTATGTAAATCATGTGGTGGTCACTAAGGGAGTCAGGGAGCAAGCCCGCTTGAAGGATCCGGTGAGGCTGAGAGATCAGGGACCAGTCAAGAAGGGAGTGGTTTAAGGATTTGGGATTGAGAAGGGTGGGCTCAGAGATCATTTGGGTGAGGTTTAGGGCAATTACTTTGTTCTGGATTTTGGCACTGGTATGGGAGAGCCAATTTTGGTTGAAGTCCCCAAGGATGTGGAGCTCACCCCCTGAGGCTATTGCTTTGAGGGTGCCAAGGTGGCCAATGATGGTAGGCATGGTTGCATCCAGTGCGCAGTACAAACCTGCAATAAAAACTGGATAATTTTGAGGGAGGGCTACCTTGATTAGGAGCATATCAATAGATGGTGTGGAGTGGGGCAGGGTGATATTAGAGAATGTTTGCAATGTACATGGCAACTCCACCTCCTCTTTTGCCATCTGGACAATCATGGCAGATAACGGAGTAGCCAGGTATCATTAACTCAGAGTCCTTGTTTAAGCCAGGATTCGGATATGATCAGGACATCAGGGTGAGTTGAGAGCACGGTTGGTTGCAGCAGGGGCAGTTTGAGCAGTAAGCTGCATATGTTTAGGTGCAGAAGTTTCAGGCCTCTAGGGAGCATAGAGGGTTGAACGGAGGTTGGAATGGATGTGGGAGAAGGTCCAGGGTGTGGCTCTACCTTCCCAGATAGCAGGAGGAGCAGTGAGATCACTAACTTGGTTAGTGGCCATGCCCACAGGGGCTTGCGTGGAGGAGTGGTTGAAAGGTTAGTGGTCATGGAGGGGAAGTTGGAGGGGGAGTAAAGGGCAATATGTCCAGGGGAGAAGGAGGGTGGTAGGATGGTGGGGCCTATGTACAATGTGTGTGGGATAGTTGCTGGGAATGTGACATATGGGGAGGTGCTGGGGGATGGGGAGAACAGAAGGGGAGTAAAGGACAGAAAAATGCTCCTGCACCACTGACTAGGAGAATGTAGGGAAGAAAACCAGGGGGGCACATAGGTAGATGATTAGCAGAGGAAGTAGCATGGTAGAGAGAGCAAGGAGACACCGGATTTAGGCCGTTCAGATGTTGGGAAAAACAAAAACTTCTCTTTTAAACTTTTTCTTTGTGGTGGAGTTAGCGGCCTCTATTGGCAAGTATGGATAACCTGCAGATGGAGATGTGGACTGATTGGTTCTGCAGTCATGTGAGTACCACTATAAAGCTAGTGGTTCACCAAGGGTAGTGGTGGGGGTGGTGGGTGTAGCCAATGCTAAGCATCGGTGGGGCAAGCCAGGTCCAGGTTGCAGAAACAGCTTGCAAAATGCTCCTTCATACCTGCTGGAGCAGAATTTCACCAACAGTTGCTGTTGTAGGCTCCTTGCGGTGCAGGGGAGGGCTGGCAGGGAAAGTTCTCATGACCCCCTGGTGTAGGAGCTGCTGGAGATAAGAAGGGAGACACAAGATTTAAATCCAGGTAAGGAGTGGGAATGCCAATTGAGGGATGGGGAAAACTGGCTGCTGACTGGTTGAGCTGGCCACTTGGCCATTAGTCTTATACCGGTATAAATAATGAATATGCTTAAGTTTCTTTACATAGAAATACATGAGTTAGAAAGATTGTAAATGAATATATTCTAAGTAATACTTTACTCCTAGGTCAGCGTTCTGAGTGAAGTACCACATTTGTGGCCTGAGCTAATTATTGTAGTTTTCCTTAATAATATCACTCTTGTAGTTTGAAGGTTCATGTTGAAGGATATACAATACATAGGTTTAAAGGAACATCATCAGCCCCCTTAGGTCTCAAATTGTCTGTAGTTTGAACAAGCCTTTGTCAATGCTGAATGTTTACTTGCATGTATGTGGTGTGCAAATGTTTGATGCTGGCAGTGCACGGATGCAGATGCCTCGCTCCAAGGGAAGACTCCATCCAAGGGCCCTGCACTTCAGTGCAATGACAGATGTGAAGAATTCATGGGGCTGGCTGGTGGGCTGCAGAAGCTTCCATTTGGCCACAGATACAGATGCACAGGGTAAAGAGTGCATCTGTAAGCCAATGCACAATACACTTTGCCACTCACAGGTGGAGAGGTGTAGGGCCCTATGCCAAGAGGACAGCTGTTTTTGCTATATGGTACCTTGGCCCATGTGGACAATTCTGCAGTTTTCATTCCCTGGCTGGAGGGGGTGTCGCATAGCAGTGCCATTTCCTCACCCTCACCTCATCCATCCAGGTCACCGAGCTCACCCCTGAACTCAGCTCACCAGGACGAGATCACAAAGCATGGCCACAGAGGTGAAGACTGGCACCACACAGAAAGGTTGTTAAACAATTAAATTTTTTTTTTAAGTTAACCCCAGCTTTTCAAGATACTTGTTTTATAAATTGCCTTATAACCATGACATGTACCATTTACAGCTTATTGGCCAAAATGACTTTTCGTGCCAGAGGTGCGAAAACACATCTCATCCAAGATTTTAAAAATTACACGTCACGTTTATGACGTGTTGTGGAAAAATGGCTATGTTGAAAGTTTGGAGTCAAAATATTGAAAATTTGCAAAGTTATTAATGAACATTGAAAAAGAATAACATTCAGTAATAACCTGGGCATTTTACTGCATTTATGCACCAAATGTTCAGCATAGCCTTCTTATTACCCCACCTCATGAACTCAGTAGGTGAAAGCGTTCAAATCCCTGACAAAACATTATTTCATACCACCGAAATGTCATTGCACGCCACAGGCACGAAAACACATTTTGGCCAGGATATGGAAAATGACAGTTGTCACATTTGTGAGGTGATATGAAAAAATGGCTATGTTGAAAATTTGGGGTCAACATATTTAAAATTACCAAAATTGTGAGTAAGCATAGAAAAATGTCAACATATGTACATAACTTTGCCATTTTTACTTATTTTGACCCCACATTTTCAACATAGTCTTCTTATGATCCCACCTCATGAACAAGGGTGGAGACATTTTTCAAATGCTGCTCAAAAGGTGATTTCTCAACAAGACTGCAAAATCACCTTTCAGGCCTGATTTGCATAATTCCACCACCTATCATTGGTCATGAGGTGGGGTCCCAAAATGCCATGTTGAAAATCTGGGGCAAAAATGTGCAAAAATGACAAAGTTATGTATCAAAGTTCATAACCCCATTGAAATATACTGAATCGCAATTAACTTAGTTTCTCATATTGCAGTCAGTGGCTCCAGCAGCAAGATCTGTCTTCAATAAGAGAGTGTATCTTCACCCTTGGTCCTGTTCAGGTGAGTGAGGGTGTGTGAGGGTGTGGGGTGGTGACTGCTGAGTGAGAGTTCAGGGTGGGGTGGAGTGGGGGACAGATCAGGGAGGGACAGTTTTCAGTTTTACAGGTTAAAAAAACCATCAAGGGGCAGTTTATTTCTGGGGTATTCTGACATTGGAATTGGGCACCCCAGTGTTGGGCTTGTTGGAGAATGGCACGACCTGGAGGGGAGTTGAGTCAAGAGAAGCAGGGCTGGGAATGGGCACCTCAGTCTGTTTATATTTTTAAAATATTTATAAAGATTGGGAAGGGCAAGCAGGCGAGCGACCTGTGGGGATGGGGAGAAAGAAGCAGTACTGGGTGTGAGCACCCTGGTCCACTTAATAGATAGAGAAACAGGCAGATATACAGATACAGACAAACAAATAGACAGACAGACAGACAGACAGATAGATACTGTAGATAGACTGAAGGAAAGAAATATTGCGTGATCACTCTGGCTCCTGATACTGAAAGCCAATCAGTTGCTTGCTGATCGACTTCATGAAATGAAAGAACCGTAGCTCCCTCCGATAGGAGTGGCTTCAGTCCTTTTAACTACACAAAGTTACCATCCAGCAAGCAGTGAGTGGTGTCATCACCACAGGGTGTGGTCAATGGTCTGGGCTGCCGATCCCCTTCCAGTTTGAGCTGCAATGGGCTCATTAGTGACACACCACTGAAATGTAGTTAAGTGTAACAAAACATTTCTTCTGCATGTGCAAGCAAACATAAAAACACATGCCATGATCGGTCACATTCTGTAGAGACTGCTGATGTAGCTGGTAGTTTGATTTTTATTTCTTTTTTGTTTTAAAAAGTGAAAAATAGACTCCCCACCATATTGGTGTTACCACACAAAAATGTGCTTATTTACATTTCTTGAACAACTCCCACTGTCTTTCTTGCACTTGAGAACACCTCCTATACATTATTGACACTAATGATGCAGTGGGAGTAGAGTAGTCACTAGGATCAAGAATGGTTTTATACTGTTTGGGAGTGTTCCTTATGTTAAGGACATGTGCAATAAGAGTAGGCCAAGGATTTGAAACAAACAAGGTTAGGTATAATTACACTATTAGCATGCATTTCAGTTCTACTAAGAAAGGAAGCCAACAAAACAACTATCATCAATTTTAGAGAAGGTAAGCAATCATAAAATGTGGGGTTTCAACTAGAAATAATATGATGCAAAATGGGTTGACAGTGTCCTTTTAAAGATATACAGATTTAAAGATATGTAGATCAGAATGTTTTCATTTTAGGCAGGCATGTTTTATATACCTGATGTATTTTTTGAATTTCTTATATTTTCTCTTGCTCTCCTTTATGAAATGGGCTAGTTGTTTGAATTTATAGAGAATGTAGGGTTACTACCTACAGTATGTATATATATATATATATATATATATAGTATATTAAGCAAGCATTTGTCAATATCTGATGTTTGATGCATGTTAAACATTGCTTTTTAAGTTTGACCACAACTTTTGAAGATACTTATTTCAGGATTTGCCTTATAGACATGACATGTTCCATTTATAGTATACTGGCCGAGATGTCATTTCGCACCAGAGGTACAAAAAGACATATTGTACAGGATTTTAAGAATGACACGTCACATTTATGGGTGGTGTGGAAAAATGGCTATGTGTAATGTTTGGAGTCAAAATATTGAAAATTTGCAAAGTTATGAGTGAACATTGAAATAGCATAATTTTCAGGTATAGCCTAGGCATTTTACCATATTTGGGCAACAACTTATCAACATGGCCTTCTCATTATCCCACCTTATGAACCTGGTAGGTGCAAATTTTCAAATCCTCACCAAAATGTCATTCCACATCACTGAAATATTCTATGCCACAGATACAAAAACACATTTTGGTAAGGATTTTAAAAATGGCAGCTATCACATTCATGAGGTGCTGTGAAGAAAATGTGGGGTCATAATATTGAAAATTACCAAAAGATACAAGCCTGCAATCACAAATTTTAATGTAGGCTCAGAACTTTATTGTTTTGAATATTTTACACAAATTTTCAACAAAGCCTTCTTATGACCCCACTTCATGAACAAGGGTGGAGAAATCCTCCAAGTCCTGCCCAAAAGTAATTTCATGAACTGTCTACAAAATCACCTTTCAGAACAGATTTGCCTACTTTTACTGCCATTGTTCATGAGGTGGGCTCCCAAAAGGCACATTGAAAATTTGGGCAAACATTTTCAAAAGATGGCCAAGTTATGCCACTAAGTTCAAAACCCCATTGAAATACATTGAACGCATACCTGATTTCCTCAGTTCACCGTCTGGCTTTGAATAGTGAAGACATGTCTGTGGTCCAGAAAGGATTATGGCGTTGGACCCAGTAGTGAAAATAAGGGCTTGGGGGGTGGGGGTGGGTGCTGAGTGGGAGAATTGGGTGAGTGGGGACTAACGGCACAACAGATATCGATAGACAGTTTTATTTTTTACAGGGTTTAAAAGAAAACATCAAGGAAACATCGAGGGACAGTCACAGATGCATTCTGACACTGGGATTTGGCACTTCAGTGTTGGGCTTGTTGGGGAATAGGAGTGGATGACCTGGAGGGGAGGGAGGGGTCAAGAGAAGCAGTAGCAGGTGTGGGCACCTCAGTCCACTTACATTAAAGGGACACTGTCAACCTGTTTTTCATCATATTATTTCTAGTTGAAACCCCACATTTTATGATTGCTTACCCTCTCTAAAATTCACTGATGTTGCTGTTTGTTTTGTCTGTCTCCTTGATTAGTAGAACTGAAATGCATGGCAATGTATACTTATAAACAACCTTGTTTTGTTTACAATCATGGTTCTGTTCTTACTGAATACTTCCTGAGCATTAGAAATACACCCATACAGTGCACTCACTCATAGTGCTGTAGCCTCCTGAGCTCCCACTGCATCATGAGGGGCTAGACTGTTTTGAGTGTTCCCAAGACCAGGAAAGATGCATTTGGAGTTGATCAAGGAATGCAAACAAACCTGCTTTGGTGTGCTATACCAGCATGTTGAGCAGTCTGTTTTACCTTTTTAAAGAAACTAGAGTCAGAATCAAACTACTAGCTACATCAACAATCTTTACAGAATTATGGCAATCATAAAATATGTTTTTAAACTCGGACACTTTGAGACCTAAGGGGTTGACAGTGTCCCTTTAAAAAAAAAAATATATATATATATATATATATATAAAGATGGGAAGAGTGGGTTGGTGGGCAAGCCACCTGGAGGGAATGAGGAGAAAGAAGCAGTAGTGAGGTTGGGCACCCTGCTCCACTTACAGTACCAAAAATATATAAAGATGGGAAGAGTGAGTGGGTGGGCAAGCCACCTGGAGGGGACAGGGAGAAAGAAGCAGTAGCAGAGGTGGACATCCAGCTCCACTTATATTAACAGGACACTGTCAGTCCCTTACGTAGTCGCCATGCTCATGCGGTAACCGCCTTACCCAAGTTCAGCTACAAATGTTCTTATGTGCTAGAAAGAAAGCTGAACTTTGGAAACTAGTTACTTTTTTTGAAACAAGGGCCAGGAAGTACTTTAATCGCACTCTGAAAGTAAAGCTGTGATACTGAGTATGCATAAATGTGTATGCATATTCATGTAAATATGCATACACGCATGCCCAGTATCACGGCTCCACTTTTGAGGCATGATTGAAGTACTTTTTAATCCCATTTAAAAAACTAACTAGTTTTCAAGTTCAACTTTCTTTTGTACCTAGAAACATATTGAGATGAATTTGGGTATGGTGAATCCGCAGAGACTAACAGTAACAAAGACAGGCTGCTGGGGTTGACAGCCGATCAGCTGCTTGCTTACCAACCAGCATCATGCAAATCAAGGACCAAAGCCCTCTGATTGGAGTGACTTTGGGTCCCTTGAAATACACAAAGTTGCTGCCCGGCAAGCAGGGAGTAGTGTCACGACCAAACTGCTTTGTCATTGATTTGAACTGCCAAGCCCTGCTTTGTCAGCTGCAATGAGTCTCGGCAGTGACACCCCGAAATCCTTTCACTGAAGCAAAACTTTGGTGTGCACATGCATCAAATATAAAAAGGGTAACACTTACTTTAAGTGTCAGATAACTACACTGTAACTGCATTGCAATTGCAGTGTAGTTGCATGCAACAAATATGTACTTACAGTGTAATTGCACCGTTGCATGTAATTAATGATTATCTACTCCACAGTTACATTGAAACTGACATTTAAAATAAAGTGTGACCAAAAATTCAATAAAATATAAAAAATGAAGAAACAATCATGCACCCTGTACTATCAATGACCGTTTCAAACTTAACTTCCAACAGATGTTCTTGTTTTTGAGTACAGTATCAAGTTTTCTATTGGTTTACCAACGTGTGTGACCACTAAACTTCATAGAAACACAAGTCTTATCTCAAAATGTGTTTTCTGATCCACAAAAGTGATGTATGGCAGTTTTCAAAATCTAGTTATAAAACATTTGTGGCAAAATTACCTGCACATGTGTGAACAGGTAAATTTATTTTCTTATTGATTTAAAATCTACACATTTTTCAGTAAAGTTGCACAGCAAAGAATTATCCTTGGGCAAAGCTCTAACTAACCTGTAGGTTTCATGTTTCAACTCTCAATCATTTTGTGCCATCAGTGGGCAAAAAAAGGTCTTAAAAAACATATTTTAGGAATTGTCAACCTTCTGGAACTTTTAAACTACATCCTTGGTGTGTGTAATATTGCTCTTATAAAATAGGTTTAAGGGGAGAAAAAAGTTAAAATAGACACAAAAAGCTGGCCTGTCAGCACAGTGATAGTGCTACCACTCGTGACTTCCAGCAACCCAGGTTCGGATGCGAGCCTGAGTTATCAGAGCTGGCCTGGGAAAGGAGGATTGAGCATCCCGCACAACGTTCACCTCCTCCAGGGGCAGGAGGGAGGGTAGCCTGCTTCAGTGCACAACTGCCACCTGGGTGACCACAGGTGTGGGAGTGGCTCAGTGGGAAGGGAGATGCCAGTGCATGACATGCACCACACTTGCATGTGTACTTGCATCATTCCCCAAGGCCAGCATCTCGAGGTAGGGAAGAAAACAGAAATTGGGCAAGCTGGAGCAGAGTGAAATACCAACAGCTCACAGGCTTCACACCACAATGATATGGCAGCCACCCCAAGTTCTGGATCCTGGTCTGTGGCAGTTGTGGGTCCTGTCGTACCCCACCACATGGGGAAAGCCATGGGAGTAGATAGGATGGAAGCTGGTAAGTCCACCGTGACAGTGCTGGGGGGCCCTGGCCAGATGGAGACCCTGCCTGCCAGGGAGAGAAAACAAATAGACACAAAAAGATTAAGGATTTTTTTATCATGTGACTTGTATATGTAAGCAATAAGAAGGTGAATTATAAAGGATTAGGCACTTGTGCCGAGTGCCTTTAGCATCTACAAAGTGCTCTTATCAGGCAATAAACCACACATTGGAATGTCTTCTTGCACTTGTAAAATAGGTCCCATAGGTAAATAATTTAAAAAAGATGCAAAAAATTGAAACAATTGGGTTTTAGTTTGTCTTTCAAGTAAAATAGTTTGCTATTGCATTAAAGAGGGACTCCAGCCAAAATGTCTGACATCAAATTCAGAATTTGGATCAACTTATCTTCAATCAGCCTCATGCCAAAAATCAGATCTCTACGTTATTTCATTTGAAAGTTACAAGTCATTTTTAACCATTAAAGAGGGAGTCTGGTCAAAAGTATTACATTGCAGAATTAGTATCAGCCTCCCTCCAATAAATCTCATATCAAAAATTAGGTTTCTACATTACTTTGTTTTGAAGTTATGAGCTTTTTTCTAATCCTGATTTCACTCCCTGTTCAAAAAAGCCAGACTCCCTCTTTAATTCATTGCCTGTTAAAAAAAAACGGTTTCAGAGAAGAGCTACTGATGATATTTGTCACAGCATGTGGGAATAAACTTCAGACAATGCAAATTTACAGATTTAAAACACACCATGGTGTGATATTTATTTTTCAAATGTTTGAAAAATAATAAATGAAAACAAAAAAATTACAAAGAAAATCACTACTTAACATCAGTAGTTTCTCCCATAATACAGTCCTGGATCTTAGAGCTCCTAAGACCCTTCTCATCTGCATTCAACAGCTTGTCTGCGCAAACAGTAGAGTCTCTCTCAGGGCTGAGCCCCACTGGACTGAACTGAAGTGAACTTAGTGAAGAGGTTTTAGATTTTTTTGGTGGGGTCACGTGACTAAGCCCTTTTCTGTTTACATATCTGGACATGCTGTTCCATGTCTGAGTATGTTGTTTCAAAATCAAGGTGGGCTGGTTGTTTCAGGGGATTTCCTGGTTCAGTTAAAGGTACAGTGTATATTTCCACAGAAATTGACTGTATTTCTCTGATCCACAGTGACTAAGCACTTTTATAAAGCATTCCACATTCTTTTGTTCAACATCATACATAGACCTTATACAGTAACATGTTTATAGTGAATTTATGAAAATACTTTAAGAGTTTCTTATAACTATGTTAATCATGAAATTATTATTGTTTGATATGGCTTCTGAATCTTTTTATTCAAAAGGCTTTATTAACGGTTCTATGTGACAAGGGCGACTGAATGTCAGTGACTGGTCATAAGGGCACACAACCACAAGGGCAACTGAAAAACAGTATGTTGTTTAAGCCCCCCACATCCCTCCTCATGGGGGGGCTTCACCCCCCCACCCCCTTAATTAGGATTCCTACTCCGGGGGCGCAACTTGGGGAAAGAGGTGAAATCCAAGCTTGCCCACATTGTCGGCGCCATTGTGCAGTTGCCCTTATGACCAGTCACTGACATTCAGTCACCTACATCACAGGCAACCTTTATTAACTCTAAGTATTCCTATTTAAAATAGTCTTCATGTTTTTTTGTACACAAAATGCACTTATGCACTTTACACAACACCTCTCTGGGTGTTTGGCATCATTCTAGGGACAGGATGGATGGATGGAAATGGAAAAAGAATGAAAAGAGAGAACTAGTAGGAAGTTTAGTAGGGATAGTAAAGAGCTACACTAGGTGGCCAACCTAGGGTAGGGAGGGAAAGAAGAAAAGCAAAGAGAAAAGTGTTAACTGTTGAACAACAGAAGTTTTGGTAGCTGGGAAATGAGAAGATAGAAAAGTGGTCTATCAGTCAGGGTGTAGCCTAATTCCGCCACAAACCTCCCTCCTTAAGCAAAAAAACAGTTCTCAAAACTATACTGGTTTTTCAAAAAACCTTCTCAGTCATAAATATTCTACCAACACAGTAGAATGGGGGTTGGTTGAAACTTTCTCTCACCCACTATGGCAGCTTCACCCCAGGGTCCCTTAATTCAGCTATTTTTAGTATTGTCCACTATACCAAGTTACTGAATACAACAATACCTTCACAACATTACCTTGGTGCTGTTATACAGTTCAGCACAGTACCCATCTATGCTCTCAGAGGACTTCAGTCTGCAGTGACTGTCTACCTCCTAACTATTTCACTCTGGTTACTACAACTCAGACATTTCATATCTAATATCAGGCACTCATCAATAGGCATTGTTTCAGCACCTCATTTGGCATGGTTTCAGAACCCTGTGCACCCACTATCATACCTTCATCAGTACATTAAGAAAGATATAATGTCACATAACAATTTTATGCTGAATTCCTAGCTTCCTCCATCTAACTATCAGGGCGCCGACAGGCCTATACCACAACTTCTCTAGGTGAGTTATACCCAGTTCTAACCTTCTAACACATTGTTTCCACTCAGGGCCCAATCTTAGGTTCCACCCCATACCTAGATCCTCCATGACCCTAGGTTCCTCATTTTATATCATACAGTATAGACATTTATTTTATGTTATACATTTCTTATAATCATTTCATACATTTCATTTATCTATTTCCCTTTCACATATTTCCTGGTAGACAGGAACCTTCTCATTCTGAACATCAACCAGCCAGTTCTTAACTCCCAAAACCTTTGAGTTTTCCTTTCAACCCTTATTTGTAACATACCAGGGGTTTCCTTTCGACCCTTACACTGTTCTGGTATCCTCAACTGACTGTACTCAGCACCAACCTTAAAAGCTATATTCATTTTAAACATCACATGTTTCATACATTTCATCCTATATCACAGGGGGTTCAAAACATAGGAAAGTCCCTTCAGCCACCACAGTGTCTTCCCTGTTGCTTGTAGGCTTCACCCCAGTGTGCATATGTCCTGAAACAGTCTTATCTGGGGCCTTCATCTTGTCATCTTCCATGTAACAGCAGCCCAGAGAAATGGGCAATGACAGGACCTCAAAAGTGGCTGGCAGCAAAGGTTCCATCAGGGGGTCCTCCTCCTCTAAAACCCATGGATCCTGGTCCTCTGCCTCCATCACAAAATCCTCTGGTTGGGAACCCTCCATCAGCACCGGGCAGCAGTGCTCCACCTCTCTCTCTGGTGCTGGTCCTCCTCTGCACTTCATAGAACTCCAATTCAGACAATAGCTCCTCTCCAGTTCTCCTCACCTGGGCTCTGGCATGCACACCAGTAAGCCCCTCCTCCTCCAGAATCTTGCCCTCCATGGGATTCTGTAGGTATGCCATCCTACTATTTGCCCCATGTCTGGATACCAGGGCTGGTATCTGGATACTGGTCTCCCCTTGTTTCTCTGGACAACCAATACTATCCCACTTCTAACACCAAGCTTGTCACAGCGTGGGGGAATAAACTTCAGATGAGGCAAGTTTACAGATTTAAAACACACACATGGTGTGATATTTATTTTCAAAGTTTGAAAATAATTAATGAAAACAAAGAAATTACAGAGAAAATCCTACTTATTTATTTATTTTATTTATTTATTTATACATCAGTTTACAACCTTTGAACCAGAGGCTCATTTCCAAAGGTACCTCGTCATATTGAGGACAGACAGAAACAAATTTAGGTTACAGCATAAAATGTCATCTGACTTAAGTTACACAGAAATGGTTTCATACATTTATACAATTTAGTAGCAATTACAATTACAATGACAATGATACAGCTGAGCACATGCTGGTAATAGAGGCAATATGCAATGGTGAAAAGTGGGGGTGAGGTGGAGTGCCACCCAGTAGGCGTTGTCAAGTGTGGTGAGATCAAGCCACATTTAGTGACAGGAGCAGCTGCGAGTGTTAAACAGTTGACTCGAAGGCGGTTTTTGAAGTTGGAGATTGTGGGGCACTGGAGATGGGAGCAGGAGAGAGTTAAACCAGGATGGAGCTCGTGCAGAAGGACCTCTGACCATGGGTGGTCCTGGATCTGGGACCAGTAGAGTGATCTTGTTGGAGGTTTGGTTTACGATGGTGGGTTGGGCATGGCGGATGGGCTGTCATCCCAGGAGGGATAGCAGTAGAGTTTTTTTGAGGAGGCAGGTTTGATAGCATAGCCATTCATCTAGGTTAAGCAGTTTTGCTTTGTCATAGAGTTGACAGGTATGTGTGAGCCTGGGCACCAGTAATCAGCCTGCAGGCTTTATTTGGGTGAGGCAAATTTTGTTGAGGCGGTAGTGTTAGCAGCACCATAGACTGGCAGGCCATAGTCAACAAGGGACAGTACTGAAGGCGTAACCACAAGTCGGACAGCATCAGAGGGAGGCAGTTTTATAGTGGTAGAGGATGCCAAGCCGCGTATTAGTGGTGGAAGCAAGGGCATCAATGTGGGTGTGGTAGGTGAGGGCTGAATCGAATGTAACCCCAAGGTATTTGTAGGAGCAGACTTGTTCAAGCGGTTGTTTGGTACTAGGGAGGATAGGGAGTGGGAAGTTGCAGGCTTTGTTTGGGGTGGGCAAAAAGCATTGTTTTGTATTTTTTGAGATTAATGACAAGTCTATGCTCTTTAAACCAGGCTTTGGCATCATTGTAGGATTGTTGCAGGGTGTTCTGGAGGGAGATGGGATTGCGGTGGGTGGCAAAAATGACAGCATCATCTGCATACATAAGAATTTTGCCAGAGCATGCACTGGGCAGGGTGTTTAGATAGAGTGAGAAGAGTAGGGGGCCCAGGATGGAGCCCTGGGGTACCCCTGAGTGGATGGGATGAATTTTGGAGAGTGTCCCATTGATTTTTACACATTGGGAGTGAGTGGATAGATAGCTTGTGCACCAGGCAAGAAGGTCAACAGAGAAACCAGTGTGACAGAGGTATCCAGCAGAAGAGGGTTGGAGACAGTGTTGAAGGCCTTTGAAAGGTCAATGAACACTGCACCAGCTAGGAGCTGGCATCCAGGGAGGAATATAGGAAATTGGAGAATTCCACTAGTGCAGTGCCGGTACTGTGACCAGCACAGAAGCCGTGCTGCTCTGGGCATAAGATGTCATGCTTAGTCAGATATTCAGTGATTTGAATGGCCACCATTTTTCTAGGGCTTTGGAGGGGGGAGGATGGAGATTGGTCGGTAGTTCCCGGCGGAGGACCTGTCGCCCCCTTTATGAAAGGATGTGACTATGGCTGTTTTCCATGCAGTGGGGAATTGCCCCAGACTGGGGGATCAGTTAAGTAGGCTGGTGAGTGGGGCAAGGACTTCATCCAGCACCAGCCGGAGAATACCGAGGTCCAGGGAGTTGCTGCCGGGACTATTGCTATTTAATGCTTTAATTAGGAGAGGTCTGGCTTCCTGGGCATATACCTACATAGGTGGAAGCTGGGGAGTTGGAGGACAGGGGAGGTAGGGTTGGGGAGGTCAAAGAAATTACTGGGGAGGACAGAGCTAAGGTCAGTAAAGGAGGTGTTAAGGCAGTTAGCTATGCAGGCAGGGTCGGTGGAGGTAGAGCCATCAATAGTGAGCTGGGGTGGGGAGGGCATGACTTCCCATTTAGTTGTTTATCATTGTCCCAGAAAGTCCAGGCACACCCCAGGAGGAGGAGAGTGTGGCCTGGTAATGGACTACCTTGGTTTTACAGATGGCCCATGTGCACCTGTTCCATGCAGCATTGTGGGCCTGTCTATCAGCCATCCAGCCCATTTCAGTGGCAAGGTGCCAGAGGTTATCCCTGTTTCTGATGATTTGTAGTAGGGCAGGGGTAACCCAGTGTGCATTACGTTTTTTTGGATCGAATTCTTGTGAAGGGTGCAAAGAGATCACAGGCCTTGTTAAAGGTTTGGGAGAAAAAGGCGAGGGCAGTGTCTATGTTGGGTGCATGATGAATAGGGGAACAATTAATCTGGGTGAGAAATTGTATGAGGTTTATCAGCCCACTAGGTCGGAGGCACCTGCGGAGTGTGGTCAGGGCTGTGGGTTTGGGTGTGGGGGCCGCCCAAAGGAATAGGATAGGGGAGTGGTCACTTAGTGAGTCTGGGAGGACCTGGATGTTATGGATTTTTTGGGTGCGGTTGGTGATAATTATGTCCAGAAGGATACTGGTTCCTCTCTTTGGGTTTACTCTAGTGGGCTGGGAAATGAGTTGTATCAGGTCTAGGGCAGTGAAAGAATCTCGGGTAGTAGAAGAGGAGGTGCTGAGCCAGTTCACATTAGGGTTCCCCACTAGGATTTGCTCCGCCTTGTGGTGGAGGGCAGCAAGATATTCTGTTAAAGATATCAGTGCTGGGTTCTGGTTCTTTGGGGGAATGTAGGCAGTGGTGAGATATAGAAGGCCCCTGGAGGGGTCAGGAGCAAGTTTGAGGTAAGGACCTGTGCTCCATTTACTAGAGCAGGGACAGGGAGTGCTTGTCTGATGATTGTGTCCCTGATATAGATTACACAGCCACCCCTGTGTTTGTCCTACTTGGTCCTCCCGGATAGGTGTAGCCTGGGAGGGAGACAAAGGAGTCAGGGTGGATTTGGACAGCCAGGATTCAACCAGGGCTATGTTGTCTGGTTGATGTAGCATGGCCCAGCACTGGAGGTCATCACATTTTTCAGTAGGCTGCATATGTTCATGGAGGCTATGTGGAGACCAGTGGACCCAGTTGGTGGGCTGGAGGGGCAGGAGCCTGGGTTTGGATGTACATTACCCGATAGGGAGTAGTAGGAAGACCAAGGTTTTGACCAGGGGTGGTAGTATGTCAGCTTCGAGGGGTACAGTGGGATGGGGAGGAGGCCATAGGGGAACAAGGAATGGGCAGGGTTTGAAGGGTTGGGAGGGCAAGGATGAGTAGCAACCATGGGAGCCAGGGTAGGCAGCAGGGGCAACCAGGGGTGGGTGCCGCGGGCCAGGGTACATTGTCAGTGTAGGGTGGGATCAGACTAAGTCAGGGAGAGTTGTGGGTGCTGGTACAAGTGGGCCAGGGAGATGTCTAGCTGATGGGAAGTGGGTACTATCATGTAAAATGAGGGAGACATTTGAGGAGGTGGTGTACCAACATAGTGCCTAAGGCAGCAGCAGGGCAGAAAGGTTCAAGTATCTTGGCTGCCCCTCAGAAAGCGTAGATACCCCTTTGGAGTAGTGGTAGTGTCACGGACTCTGGTGGACAGGGTACAAGGTTCAAGACCCTGGCAGGGCAGTTGAAATGGGACCTGGGTGTGAGCAGGGATTCAGGTTCTGGGGGACTCAAGCAGGCTGGGTTTGGGCCAAAATTCAGGGTGGAAATAGTGACTCCTAGTGGTCACTGGGGGTTAGTGGCAGGCTGGGTGAGGGTCCGGTGGTAGGACAGGGGGTCAGTATGTAGAACTAGCTAGGAGGCTGGGTGTGAGGGAGGGGTGTGGGCAGAGGCAGAGATGAGAGTAGGGGAGAGAAGTAGCGTATGTAGGTAGAGGGGTTCCAGGAAGTAGTAGTAAGAGGAAATTCAGATAGACACAGAGGTGAATATTCAGAGGGTCCCTCAAGTGGCTAGCAGATAAAACCTGCAAATGGAAAGTGGGGACTTAGAAATACAGCAGACAGGAAGTGAGGTCATAGGAAGGGGCCAATAAATTAAGGGGACGACCTGGGTGGCTGGGGCGGGTGGAGCAGTTGATGCACAGTGTCAGCGGGCTAACACCCCTCAAAGGATGCAGCTTGAGGGAGGAGGTATCCTTTACCTCTTAAGGTGCTCTCTATCCTGACTCCAGGAGGGAGCTTTCTGGTGTCCTGCTCGAGCGTCTGTGTGGTCTGTGTGACATCAGTAGTTTCTCCCATAATACAGTCCTGGATCTTAGAGCTTCTAAGGCCCTTCATCTCCATTCAACAGCTTGTCTGAGCAAATAGTAGAGCCTCTCTCAGGGCTGAGCCCCACTGGACTGAACTGAGGTGAACTTAGTGAAGAGGTTTTATATCTTTTGGTGGGGTCACCAAACTAAGCCCTTTTCCATTTACATGTCTGGACATGCTGTTTCATTACTGAGCATGTTGTTTCTAAACCAAGGAGGGGTGGTTGTTTCAGGGGACTTCCTGGTTCAGTTAAAGGTACAGTGTATATCTCCACAGAAATTGACTCTCTATATCTGATCCACAGTGACTAAGCACTTTTATAAAACATTCCACATTCTTTTGTTCAGCCTCATTCATAGATCTTATACAGTAACAGGTTTATAGTGAATTCATGAATTTCTTAAGAATTTCTTATAACTGTGTTAATCATGAAATTATTATTGTTTTATATGACGTCTGAGTTCTTTTTATTTACAAAGGCTTTATTAACTGTATTTATTCCTATTTAAAGTAGCCTTCATGTTTTTTGGACACAAAATGCACTTATGCACTTTACACAACACCTCTCCGGGTGTTTGGCATCATTCCAGGGACTGGATGGATGGATGGAAATGGAAAAAGAATGAAAAGAGAGAGCTAGTAGGAAGTTTAGTAGGGATAGTAAAGAGCTACTAGGTGGCCAACCTAGGGTCAGGGAAAAGAAGAAAAGCAAAGAGAAAGAATTAACTGCTGTACAACAGAAGTTTTGGTAGCTAGGAAATAAGAAGACAGAAAAGTGGTCCATCAGTCACAGCTGAGGTGTAGCCCAACTCGTCACATATCATAACCTGAACCCACAGCCTAGTCCTCTCTGCAAGCTTCATTATATGACTTATTTCCTCCTTGTTGCATAAAACTGCAATTGTAGTAAACATCTGAAAAAGGAAAACTGACACTGGCGGGGTCCAAGCATGCCTTTCTATAATGTGCAGATGCAAGGTACTGTACTTCAGAATGCAACTGGGGTTGGAATGCAGTAGCAAACAAGGCTTTATAATGACAAGTTGTATGCAATTTTAGAATATTGCAGGTATGAGATTTTGAAATTTCACTTGGAATGTAGTGGCAAACATGGCTGTAGAATGACAAAGTGGTGCAATTTTAGAATACTGCAGGTATGAGATTTTGAAATGTTGCCAGGTTGCAACTGTGGAATGCAGTAATGACACAATCTCAGAAAAGAGCTGAGAGACTCTCATTTTGGAATGTGGCATGGATGCTAATGTTCCTAATGTGATGGTGTCATATATTTTAAAATGTGCAGAGATACACAATTTTGTAATGCAGGGGACACAGCTGCAGTAAGTGCAGGGATATGTAATTTTGCAATATGTAATGGATGCATAAATTTGGCATATGGTGATGGCACAATTTCAAAATAGTGGTTGGGATGTTTGATTTCAGATTGCAGTGCTAACATGCAATTTTACAGTGTGGTGTGGACATGGAATCTCAGAATATGGTGGTGACACAATTTCAGAATGTGGTAGTCACATAACATTTCAGAATGAAGCAGGGATGTGTAATTTTGGAAATGTGACTTGGACATGCAATATCAGAATGTGGCAGTGAAACTCATTTTCAGAATATTGGTGGGGATGTATAATTTTTAATATGGTGGGGATTTACATTTCCAGAATGTGACAATGACAAGCAATTTTAGACTGGAAGTTTGCCCTAAATTTCAGAATGTGGCAGGAAGGTACAATTTTGGAATGTGGTGGTGACAATCAGTTTTGGAATGTGATGACGCATAATTTTGGAATGTGGTGATGATGCACAATTTTGAAATGTGGCAATGATGGACAATTTCATAATGTGTCAGTGATGCACAATTTCGAAATGTGGCAGTGATGCACAATTTCAGAATGTGGGGGTGACGGACAGTTTCAGAATGCAACAGTGATGCACAATTTTGGAATGTAGTGTTATGCAGTTTTGGAAGCAGATGATGACACACAGTTTCAGAAGGCAGCAGTGACGCAGTTTCGGAAGGCAGTGGTGACGGACAGTTTCAGAATACAATGGTGATGCAGTTTCGGAATGCAACTGTGATGCACAGTTTTGAAATGTGGCAGTGATGCACAGTTTCAGAATGTGGCAGTGACCCACAGTTTCTGAATGCAACAATGATGCACAGTTTCTCAATGCAGAGATGATGCACAGCTTTCGAATGCAGTGGTGGCGCACAGTTTTGGAATGTGGTAGTGATGCACAATTTTGAAATGTGGCAATGATGGACAATTTCATAATGTGTCAGTGATGCACAATTTCGAAATGTGGCAGTGATGCACAATTTCAGAATGTGGGGGTGACGGACAGTTTCAGAATGCAACAGTGATGCACAATTTTGGAATGTAGTGTTATGCAGTTTTGGAAGCAGATGATGACACACAGTTTCAGAAGGCAGCAGTGACGCAGTTTCGGAAGGCAGTGGTGACGGACAGTTTCAGAATACAATGGTGATGCAGTTTCGGAATGCAACTGTGATGCACAGTTTTGAAATGTGGTAGTGATGTGCCAGTTTCAGAATGTGGCAGGACCCACAGTTTCTGAATGCAAATAATGATGCACAGTTTCTCAATGCAGAGATGATGCACAGCTTTGAATGCAGTGGTGGCGCACAGTTTTGGAATGTGGTAGTGATGCACAAATTTTGGAATGTGGCAATGTCATGACAATTTCAGAATGTGGCATTCAAACACAACTTTGAAATGTGGTGGATATTTGTAATTTTGTAATTTGGCAGGGATGTGGCATTTCAGAATTTGACAGGGATGCACAATTTGGGAACATGGCATGGATGCCTAGTTTTGGAATGTGGCAGGAATGCATAATTTTAGAATGTGGCTGGGATGCACAAAGCTGGAATTTGGTGGGGATGTGATGCACAATTTTGAAATATGGTGGGTGCATACAATTCTAGAATGTGGCAGGGACAAGCAATTTCAGAATAATATGGTGTGTCCTGTCACATTCTGATAGTGTTCATCCACACTATATTCCAGAATTGCCAGTTTCCACCAAACTCCTTGATGTGTGTCCCTGTCCCATTCTGAGACTGAGTGTCCCACCACATTTTGAGATGGCATATCCCTGCCACATTCTGAGATTGCATGCCCCCCCCTCCAATATTTTAAAACTGTGCATGACCTTGACATTCTATTCAGTGGTTCAGCACTGCATTCCAAAACCACCTTCTGACGTGTTCTAAAGTACAGTAACATGCATCTGAACATTCTGGAAATGCAAGCACTGCAACCAGCTCTATGTCAGTTTTGTTTTTATTTAAATGATTATTACAACTACAGTTTCTTAAATGTGGGAGGAACAGGTCCTATAAGGTTGCTGACAGGGGCCACTAGATTGTGAGTTCAGGTTATGACATCATCAGTGGCTCTTTACAGAAACAGCGTTTTTGAATATGCAGTGAAATCAGGGTTATAAAATAGCTCATAACCTTAAAATGAAATAGCGTAGAAAACTAATTTTTATTACGAGATTTATTGGAGGTATGCTTATTCTAATTCTGCAGTGTAGCACTTTTAGCCAGAATCCCTCCTTAAAAGTAATGCAACTACTAGTGTATGTGGTGTTTGAAGTCACTAGATGGCAGTGGTGTCTGTGTGATTATCAGCAGTTTGCGGTGTACCTCCTCACCAACGATCGATACTTTTGTTCATTTGTTTTTTAGCTGCAGTCTTTTTTTATAGGTGTGCTGCCTTTGTGCAATACATTTTAATTCTGCCTGGAAGGGTGACAGACACTGTTACAGTCAACTGCTGAGTGACCATGTTTACAGATGACTACCACGTGTCGACTTTGGTTTTGCAGTTGGCTTCCTGGTTTTGAGGTTGGCTCCAAAGTTTCTGTTGACTGTTTCCTGCAAAACAGTCTGTGTGAAATGCCATCACATAAAAAAGGACTGCTACATGCTCTGATGTTCAGCTTTTGCTCTCAGTGTTCACATTTTGAAAACTGCTGGCTTTGCGAAAACCGCCATCTCCGTTCCTCAAAGAAACTGCATGTCTCTGCTCCAAAACTGCATGTGTGATCACTATAAAGAGGAAAATCTGCCTTCTGCCAGTTGCAGCATGCAAACCTTTACTGCAGGCAGGTGACGGAGCAGGAAAGCCATATACACTACTGCCCACCTCAACACTTGGCTTGAATCCAAGAACTGCTGGCACACCAGGGATGAAAGGCCTGTAAAAAGAAATATGAAAAAAGTAATAACTGACCAGGACTTGCTGAAAAATTATTTCTGTGTTTGTGTTATTTGTTTCTTAGGTGTAATGTAGGGAAAGGTATTTATTTTGATGGGGCTTCTTTTTGTACTCCTTCGGATTGAGATATTTCTTAGAGGTGCTCACTGATCTAAAACCTGCTACTCCCTGCTGAGACCCTGCCACCGATGGACCCCCTCCCCACCAGGACTTCCCTGTCCCTGGATCACCCCTGGGGAGGCCGCCCACCTACCTTGGCGGCATCTTTCTGAAGTTTGAAGGGTCTGTCCTGTTGGTGGTGCCTGGGAACTATCAGGCAGTGGTCCAGCATTGAGGATGTGCAGCCAGATCCCTGGAACACTCATCGCCTCCTCAGTCCTCCAGGGATTTTTATGGATGTTTTTCCCCACAGGAGGCGTGGGCGTGCAATGATGTCATGGCACAACATGGTGGCCAGCTGCCATCAATCCGCCTATTGTGCTGGCACATCTCTGCATCAACTCTGAGTTTCCTCAGAAGCCACTAGAAAGCAGCTAAAGCCCAATCCCTCTAGAGGGAAGGGAGAGCAGTCCTCTGGATGCTCAATCCCTTCCCTCCCCTGCCGATCCCTGACAGCCCGAGTCCATTCCCAAACCCAGGTCGCCGGTGTGACATGAAGTGTGGTGTCCAGCACCTCAACCCTCAGCACCACTGGGCCAGCTATTTTAATGTTTGAAAATGTTATTTATGGTTTAGGGAAAGAAGTGGGTGTTACTGCACTAACATGGCTGCCAGAAATGTTTTCAAAGTTTCTGGCAGCCATGATATGAGAGTAGTGCTGAGTCTAGTTTGACAAATAAACAAGTGCCACCTTTAGGGTTATTTTCCTATAAAGGCACAAGTCCTGGCCAATCAGGACTCTTAAAACTCTATACCCATTATAGAACATGGGTTATGCTACGGTCTTGTGATCAAATTCAACTAGTCACATTACAGTATTTTCTCCACCCATCTTATAAACAAGTGTAACCCTACGAGAGCTTCCCTGTTTTACCCTGATGCTCCCTTGTTCTCCCATTTCCCCTGCTGCTCCCAGCATCCCGGTTTGTTTTCTTGGGTCTCCCTTCAGCCCCATAGGTGTCTTTCTGGGAATCAAGGGCTGGAGGAGTTGAATTATGGAGCTGCTAACTCATTTTGTGCTTCGGTGAGGTTGGGCGGTCTGCGCATGCACAGGAATACATGGGCATTTTGGCCATGCTTGCAGCTGTTTGGGTTCCTCTCCAGTGCTCCCAGTCCCCCTGTTTGGTTAAATGGAGACTGGAGACACAGAGGAGATGCATAGGGAGCGAAAATTGTGTTTTTAAAAAAAGAGCGCCAATGAGTGCTTTAGATCAGGGTGCCTCATGAATATTAATGAAGCATGGGGGACCATGAATGGGAGCCTGCCTAGTGCCTGTGGACATGGAATTTTGATGCTAGTGACAGGCTGGGGAATCTATAAAAATGTTAAACTGGGCCATGGGGAGATAAAGGAGAAGGACTGCTACCATTCTGTGGGGCAATAGAAATAACAAAAGTATTCAGCTGGGCTGCAAGAGCATTCTGAGATGAGGACTACTGATGAACTGTGGTACATTGTGAGCAGTAGCAGCCATCTTGCCACTTTGACCTCTATGGACAGCCATTCAGCTATCTAGACACCCAATAGCTGGTTGTAATGGTTTATGTGAACAGGTGTGACTAATTTCAAGTGCCAAGAGACCTTTGCTAATCAATGTTAAAAAGTGCTAATGATTATTAATATTTGTGATTGATGACTGGAATTAGCCAATCAGAGGGCAGGATTTTCGGGATAAATCTCAGGGACTTTAGGCAGTCTGATCTGGGCTCTGATCAAGATAAGAAGGGCTCAGTGCTGTGTGGCAGAAAAGGTCTGAAGGCCTTTCACAGGACTTAATCGGATGTATTGCTGAGGTGTGAAGGTGAGGATTCTTGTGGTTTAAAGGAACTGTGCATCTTTACTAAGCATTCCAGGCATCTGGTGAAAATTTATGCTTTTGAGAAGACTCATTTTGCAGTGATCCTGCATCAGCTGGAACTGAGAGGAAACACTGATCTGAAAAGAGCTTTCCTTGGAACTGTGTGTGAGCCAGAGTTAAAGGTGGATGCTGTTTGGATCAGAGAAACTGGGAGAGGAAAAGGTGAGCAGGTGTCTCATGCTTCAGGATCCTGTTGCTGCTGTTGAAATCCAGCGGTGGAAAGGAACTGTCAGTCTGGAGTTTGGACTCTGTTGCCAAAAGGCACTGGAAAGTGAAAAGTTGAGAAACTGTCCAACTATACTCCTGTCTAAGAAAGGTGAAACCAGGTATTCCAGCTGCAACTCAGAGCCAGGTAGGAGATTTGCTAACCCGGGTCTACTGGCTGCAAGGTCGCGGTGCATGCTGGAGTGCTAGGACATTCTTGATCTGTGAGGAGCTAGGCTGTGGAGCCACTCCTGGATCCTCTGTGGTTTAGTGGGCCTTGCATGGGAGCTCTACAATGGGACTGAATATGCTGAAGAGACAAAGCTGCAAGACCTCAAGCAAGGTGACAAACAACTAGACCTTCAAGCAAACTCAAGCATTACATCAGTTACTGCTGCCAGTGGTTGCTGCCCTCTTTGACTGAGTTCTGCAGATCTTGAAATTCCTGGAAGCCCCCAATCCAGAGATTGCCCAGAGCTCCCGAAACTGAGAAGTAACTCATGGCCTGCCTAAACAGGGAAATAGAGGAAAGTGTGCTAGCAAACAAGGGTTTAAAACTTAACTTTAGAACCCCAACTCCAGCCAACCCACGGCAACCGCCGGCTCTCTCACCATCACAGGCACCCCTTAAGCTAAATTGGGTTTCACTGGTATCAGTGGGGGGTGGACATTGGTGTGTCTTGGTCTACTGGCACTGTTATTGGGTTTCTTTGGTCAAATTGAACAAACTTTATTGAAGTAAAGGACATAACATCTCACGAAACTATCAAGTTCTGGACATACTTGTTAACTATTCTGACTCCTTTTCTCTTCACAGCTTTCCTGTCAGGTAGCATCCCCAAAATAAGCTGTGTTTTGTTTGTTACAATTGCTGTGTGAGGGGTATTTTGTGAAAGCTAACTCTCAGGTATATGTGTGGTGTATGGTATTGGGGAACAACTTGGTATCCAGTGTGTGGGGTGGTTGGAAGGGGAGGTAGGTAGGTAGTTATAGCATCTCAGGGTTGTACCAAGCAGACACCTGGCCCACAATCAACCTACTCTGGGTGGAAGCACAATGCTGTTTTACTATTACTTTGGGATAGAAACCCAATCACCACCGTAGTAGGACCCAGGCCTCTTAACCTGTGTGGTAGTCAACAGGCAGGGGTAGTAGCCCACTGGCACACTGTGCCTGGGCTACATCTTTAGAGACACCACTGGGATGTCCTGTTCACCAGCCACAATTGCAATGGATGGAAATTCTGGAAAGACGACTTCCGTTCCCCCAACCCCAGTTCTATAGAAAGTCAGGGCCAAAGAGAAACATAAGGTGAAGTTAGTCGAGTGGAGTAGGGGTCAGAAGATGGACCCTCAGAAATCCCTGTTATTATTGGGGTGCCACCCGAGTTACAGGACAAAGCTATTGAGGAGTATGTGTCCAGTATAAGAGGACTGGGTTAAGTGAATGTTTAGGGTAGAATGCTAGACTCTGCCATGGGAACTTTGACTGTATTGATTGAAGGTAAAAATGCTATAGAAGCCTCCTAGGTACCAGAGGCCCTAGTGCCAGAAAGATTGTCAGAGGACTGGGATATTGTAACAATGTTTTGTGAGGTTTCCCTGGGAATGGAGGGAGAGAATCTGAGTACTCACTGACTCCCCCTCAGAATGAGACGCCTCAGCTCAGTTATGTACCCACCCCCTCAGAATCATACCGGAAGTTAAGAATGTTTTCGGGGGTAATACCCACCCCTGCAGGGGAGGAGGACTATGAGTCATAGATAAACTGTGTGGCACCACTGCTACAGGACTGGCAGTGTAGTGAAGGGGAAAAATGCAGAAGGTTGACAGAGAGTTTGCGAGGCCCTGCCCTCAATGCTATTTGGTACTTACAGACCACTGACCGTAAAGCTAGTGTAGATAATTATATTGCTGCCCTGGACAGTGTCTTTGGGAGCACTGAGACTTGTGAAGATTTGTGGTGGGGTTCCAGGCCACCTGTCAATGCTGGGGGGAGTTTCTGTTGCAGTACATTCAGAGATTGGAGAAAACTCTGCAAAGAGTGTATCGCATAGGTGGGGATACAGGTTACTGATCTGAATAAGACTCGATTGGAACAGGTGCTAAGGGTGCCAGGTATTCAGAACTGCTGCTGTTAAAATTAAGCCTGAAGGATAGGCTGGCTAATCTCCCCCTCCCTCTGGGTCCTTCTCGGGGAAGTCAGGAGGTGGAGGACAGGGACGCCAGTGGGGACCCTTGTCCCCAGTGGTGACCACTATCCAGGTTCAGTATGATACCCCTCTTGAGGCCTCTGAGCTCAAAATACTGTTAAAAAGTGTGGGAGGCACTGGATAAGTTTACGCTGCTCTGTTAGGGCTCCTGATGTTCTCTAGTCAGTCCATCAATCCATTCAGTCTGCCCGCCACCCTCCCAGTGATGGGCCTGACGGTGCAGGCTCAGGTACCCTGTGGCTCCCCAGACTGAAACCTGTATTTATGAACTGTGCCAAGCCATCAGTGAGCTTAAAATCAAGGTTGTCAAGGGCAGGGACCCCAAGTGAAGAGTAGTTAAGGCCCAAGCAATTGCCCCAGTTCCATCCCCATTAGCATATCCAGGGCCACTCAGTCATCCAGAGCTCCAGTTCCATCCTGCAGTCCACTACCCAATCAGATTCAGAAGAGGGGACACATTCTGCTACAGCTGTGGAAAGGATGGACATTTCCGCAGAGTGTCGGTCAAAGTAAGATCCCGCTCAAGTTAGGGACCGGTTGTTGGGGAGAGAGTCCCAGCCACAGGGAAACATTTAATGGGGCCCGGTAAGGGAGTATACTGGGGCCCTCAACAAACCCAGCTCCACAGTATACACAAGGAAGTCTTCAGCAAAAGCTACCACCACTGCACTCCCTGATATAGATAGGCTGATGGGGCCATCAGCAGAGACCACCTTTACCATAAATGGGGTGCCTACATGTACCATCTTAGATAGTGGCTCCCAGATAACCATTGTCTTCAAGTCATGGTATGACAGACATCTGTCCCATCTAAAATTGCAGCTGATGGAGGTGATGCACATGTGAGGTCTCAGCGATAAATCCTAACCCAATTTCAGCTATGTCAGAGTGTGGATGGCTTTCCTGTCAAAGGTGACCGGGGTGGAAGACCCAGTTGAGACCCTGGTTTTAATCTGCCCAGAGACTGGTATATAAGATGGTATACCAGTGCTGGTGGGTACCAATGCCTACATGTTTGGAAGACTGGCCCAGCTCTGCCAGGCCCGGGAGACTGAACAACAGGGGAAGAAGTTGCCAATCCACCCCTACAGTACAGTAAAGGCAGTGTACAGGAAGCATGTGCAGGCCATAGCTGAAGAACAGGATGAAACTGTGGGCCTAGTCTGGAGGCGGCATGTGGAGGAAATAGCGCTGCCACCCCATGCAGAGTGTAATATTGGTGGCATGGTATAGTTAAAGAAAGAGTTGAGGAATCAAATCTTGATGTTGGATGCCCCAGAGGAACATGGGCTGCTGGCTGGCCTTCTCATAAAGCCCAGTGTCTTACCGGCACAGGCACATGCTTATGTCTGAAGTGTCACGGTGCAAATAAAGAATGTGACTGACTAGGAGGTGGTTGTCAGGAAGGGCAGTACCTTAGCCCAAGTCTACTGCACAGCCAGATGCCCCTGGAGAAGGTGCCCCCCCGGTATTGATCCCAGTCTGTTTGACCTAAGCAGCTCGCCCATACTGAGGAGTTGAAGACTCGAGTTCGACAAAAGCTGCTAAGAAAGACTAAGGTGTTTTCCCTACACGAGTGGGATGTGGGATGTGGGCTGTGTGGCAGGGGACCAGCACCACATAGAACTTACTGATCAGTGCCCCTTTAGGAAGCAGTCCTGACATCTTGCCTCAGCTGATATTGATGATGTGAGGAGACATCTTCAGGAACTGTTGGTTGCCAGCGTAATTCAGGATTCTAGAAGCCCGTACACCTCACCCTTAGTGGTAGTAAGAAAGAAAAGTGGGGCCATTCGGATGTGCGTAGATTACCGAACACTGAATAAGCGAACAATCCTTGACCAGTATACAATGCCTTGGATTCAGGATGCCCTGGATTGCCTAAATGGCAGAAAATGGTTTTCAGTGTTGGACCTTAGGAGTGGATAGTATCAGATTCCCATGGCACCACACGATCAGGAAAAGACCACTTTTATATATCCTCTGGGGTTCTATGAGTTTCTGTGGATGCCCCAGGCCATTTCTGGTGCCCCTGCTACTTTCCAGCCCCTCGTGGAGAGGGCTGTCGGGGATGTGAATCTGCTGGAGTGCTTGGTGTATTTGGATGACATAATAGTCTTCAGGAAATTTCTAGAAGAACACGGTAGAAGCTGTTGAAGGTATTGGATCAGTTGAAGGAATTTGGTCTAAGCTTTCTATTGACAAATTGCTAGTTTTTCAAGCTTCTGTCAAATATGTTGAGCATATAGTGTCAGCACGAGGCATTAATATGGACCCCAGGAAGGTTAAGATGCTCACCACCTGGCCTAGACCTCAGAACTTGAAAGAGTTACAGCGCCTGTTGGGCTTCTGTGAGTACTACAGGAGGTTTATTGAGGATTATACCGAGTAGTCAAACCACTCCTGAATTTACTACAGGGCTACCCCACAGTCAACAAAAGTAAAAAGCTAAACAGCCTGAAGCCTCCACTGAGTCACAGCAGTACTTCAAACCTTCCAAGCCATTGGGCCCCAGGTGGACTGAAGATTGTGAATGAGCTTTTGAGGACATCATCTATTGTAAGAACCCTGACACCATTAGAAAAACTTGGAAAAATGTGAGATTTAGACAGTTCAGTTTATATTTCATGTATTTTCTATAATTATTTACCTTTTTCTTTATAACCAAGGACAGTTGTATGAAAGAGGCTTACTGTCCTTAAACCTTATCTGCTATTTCTGCTGTCCTACATATGACATCATAATCCAGGTTGCAGCTGGAAATGAGCTTCTGGTCATGGTGCTTTTCAGGTTACCAACTTTTAAATAAGTAAAATAAATACTCCCCATTTATGGCATGAAATTATTCCACAGCAACAAACTGTGATGTCATAAACAGAACTGTGATGTCATATGTAGGCAAGCAGCCAGAACAGATAGGGCAGTGATCCTGTTTACATGCAAATGTCCTTAGTAATAAAGAAGAATGAGAAATATAGAAATAATATTAAAATATAAGCTCACTTGTGCTAAATATTACATTTTTTCAAAGTTGTCACAATGGTAATGGGAGCTCTAACCCATGCTCAAGTCTTGGCTTAGGCAGACCTGCTGGAACCTTATGTATTACAGACACCAGTTTTGGCGGCATGGGGCTGTCCTGTATCAAAAGCACCAAGGGGCTTGCTGAGTAGTCTCATGCCTGTCAGAGTTTGAATCCAGCAGAGAGAAAATACCCGGTGCTCAAGCTAGAATTCCTTGCACTCAAGTGGGCCATCATAGATCAGTTCCATGATGTATGGGGTGAAAATTACAGTGAAGACTGATAATAATCCTTTGACATATGTCAAGACAACAACAAAACTGGATGCAGCTGGTCATGGGTGGCCATCCATCCTCCCTACCTATGATTACTGTGTGAGTATCACTCAGGTTAAACCACATAGACACTGATGCTTTATCCTAATGCCCCCACCCCCAATTCATCAGGAAGAACACTTCAACTGGGTGAGGATATCCAAGCAGACTGTATAAGCTTTGTGTAAGAAATTTGACACTGAAGAGTTTCCATCAGCTGAGGCTGTCCAGCACCTAGTGAACAGCCTAGGAGCCTTTGGAAGTTGTCTCCCTGTAGTGTACTGCCACCTAGTTACTTTAGAGATGAAATATTTTCTGCAATTAACAACTCAAGATCTGATGAGGGAACAGAGTTCTGACACAACCATTGAGAAATTCTGCAGGTCTTACAGAGGAGGGGTGATCTGGCGCAATTAACCATTAGAGACCCTGATGCCCAATTGATGCTGCGAGTGGTCAAAGTTAAAATAAAGAATGGCCTGCTGTGTGAAATGCAAGATCAACACGGGTACAACTGGTGCTGCCAGACTGGTTCAGACAAACAGTATTAAAAGCCCTCTGCAACTACGTAGGCCACTTGGGCAGTGAACGCATGTTACACTGTCACTCAGAACACAGCAGGTTCTATTGGCCTAAAATGGGACAGGATGTGGAACAATATTGTAAGGCCTGTCACTGGTGCATTCAGAGAAAATCTCTTTCCCAAAAGGCAGCCTCACTGGTTAACATTGTCACAAGTGCCCCTATGGAGCTGTTATGTTTCAATTTCCTCAGCTTGGAACCAGACTCTAGAAACATCTCGAACATTCTGGTGGTCACTGACCATTTTACCAGGTACACCCAAGCTTACCCTACCAAAGATCACAAAACTTCCACTGTGGCAAAGGTGTTGGTTGAAAAGGTTTTTGTGCATTATGGGGCACCACAGTGGATTCACTCAGATCAAGGCTGTGACTTTGATAGCAGGTTAATAAAGGAGCAGCTGTCTCTGAGGAGTCAGAAAGTCATGAACAACACCCTATTAACCCCAAGGTGACCCCCAGCTTGAAAGATTTAATAGAACTCTACTGGACATGCTGGGAACCTTGGACCCCAGAGATAAGCATACTTGGAGTCAAGTCAGTACATTGGTGTACACCTACAACTGTACCCGGAATGATGCTACCAGATTCTCCCACTACAGCCTCATGTTTGAGAGGAGGCCTGCCTGCCAGTTGATCTGCGCTTTGGGGAATCAGCAGATGGCACAAAGATGGTGACTACCTACAGTATGTAAGAGGCTCAAACAACAACTAAATGGGCCTATTGCCTAGCCACTGAAATAGCCACCAGAAGGAACCAGGCTAACAAGGAAAGATATGACAAGAAGGTACAGGTGCAAGATTTAATGTCAGAGGACAGAGCGCCATTGAGGAGTTTTGGGTTTCCGGAAACACAATATTTCTGATCGATGGAGAAGTACACCTTATGGGGTACTGGAACAATTGGATGGGCTCCAGATGTATAAGATTCTACCAGAAGAGGAATTCAGTGGACACAAGATCATTCATTGAAATCATCTCCTGCCCATCGGGACAAAGTGATCGGCTTGGCATCTGATACAGAAGTTCCTCCTACACTTCCAGTTACTCGAGCTGCTGCACACAAGCAACAAAGGCAATCAAATGATGATCAACCAGGGGCTGGTCCTGCCGGAACCAAGGAAGTGACAAAGGGGAAGAGTCTGCTGACAAATCGGAGAGAGAGTTTGATGTTCATCCTGGATATTTCTATCCCACCCAAGCTGACCAGATTGTTTCAGGAACACCCTTGACATTGGAGACTGTGTCTATGGAAGAGGGCTTACCACAGAGAGAATGAGACTCGAGATAGTGATGAACCTGAGGAAGTGGACCCAGCTGTGCCTACTGAACAGGGTTCTGAACAGGAAGTTGCTCGTATTACGCCCCTTGAAGGGACCACCCCGAACTTGAACACTAGTCCAGCTGAGCCTTTTGAGTGGTTCCACAGCAGCTCCCCTGAGTCAATGCCCTTTGGAGAGCCCACTTTGAACTTGAATACTGGTCTGACTGAGCTCTCTGAGTGGCCATTAGATGGCACCACTGTCCAGATTTTGTGATGGAACACCCCATAGCAGAAGAAGTGGAGCTGGCACAGGGGCAAGAGACATTGATCCGACCTCTGAACAGGGGTGACCACCAGGGCCAAACAGCGTGGACCCCCAAGACGTTCAAGGAGAACTGTGAAACCTTTGCTTAAGTTGACATATGACACCCTGGGGCACCTTCTGATGTGCACCTGTTTGTAGTACATAAAGTCTTCTTTGTCACCCCCCAGGTCCCTGCCAAAAGTTTACATGGTTCCTGCTAGTGCAAAAACCCCCAGGGTCAGGGGGAAGGTGTCAAAGCGTAAAGGGAGGTGAGTGGCACCCAAGGGAAAACAATTGTGTTATCAGTGTGTGTTAAAGTACCTGTGGTGCAAAGAATGGGTATGCTACATCATGATATTTGGCAACTGTCAAAGGTTAAAGGGTGTTCAGTACTGGGGAACTGTATATAGTGGGTATTTCTGTTTTCAAACAGTTTAATGCCTGAGTAGATAGGATGTTGAACTGTGTTAACTGTTAAGGTTTACTGTTTCACATTTTTTCAGGCTCCTGCTTACAGGCTTGGCTTGGACACCAGGCATTTAAGGGAAGGGAGGAGTGTAACTCCCCTGTGGGGGCTCACCTGTTTTACCCTGATGCTCCCTTGTTCTCCCATTTCCTCTGCTGCTCCCAGAGCCCCCTGTTTTCTTGGGTCTCCCTCCAGCCCCATTGGTGTCTTTCTGGGAATCAAGGGCTGGAGGAGTTGAATTGTGGAGCTGCTGAACCGTTTTGTGCTTTTGTGCGGTCAGGCAGTCCATGCATGCGCAGGAACACATTGGCATTTCAGCCGTGCTTGCAGCTGTTTGGGTGCCTCTCCGGTGCTCCCGGTCCCCCTGTTTGGCTGATCAGGGCCTGGAGACATGGAGGAGGCACATAACAAGCTGCAATGGTGTTTTTAAATAACTGCTTCAATGAACGCTTTAGACAAGGGCACCTCATGAATATTAATGAGGCATGGGGGATCATGAATGGGAGCCTGCCTAGTGCCTGGGGGCATGAAATTTCAGCATTAGTGACAGGCTGGGGAATGTATACAAATGTTAACCTGTGCCATTGGAAGATAGAGGAGAGGGACTGCTTCCATTCTGTGGGGCACTGAAATAATAAAAGTGTTCAATTGGGCTGCAAGAACATTCTGAGGTGGGGACTACTAATAAACTGTGGTACATTCTACCGCCCTATCTCCCTGCTCCCCGCACTAGCCAAGCTCCAAGAGACACTGATCCTCTCCAGCCTGTCTGACTTCCTCTCCTCCTCAAATTTCTTCTCCAACTACCAATCCGGCTTCCACAAAATACACCCCACTATCTCTTCTGTCCTCCGAGTCTCTAACTCTGTCCTTGCTGCCAAGAACCACGGGCATATCCCCACAGCAATTTTTATAGATCTCGTCAAAGCCTTCAATTCTATCTCCCACCCACTTCTCCTACAAAAGCTCAACAGAGTTAGTCTCTCCTCCTATGCTGTAAAGCGGTTTAGCTCCTACCTCTGCAGTAGGATGCAATCAGTCTCAGTAAGCAACTCTGTATAGCTTCCACTCCCCATCCTCTCTGGAGTAACCCAAGGATCTATTCTTGGTCCAATTCTTTTTCCATTATTTATCAATGACCTTCCAACTATCTGCCAGCACTCTAGTATCCACTGCTACACAGATGACACAATCCTTTACACGCGGTCTCCGAATCCGCCACCCCTAACCTCAATGTCTTTATAACGTGTCCTCTGTTGGTTTCAAGACAACTCTCTAAAAGTCAACACCAAGAAAACTGTCTCTATGGTTTTTGAGACCCCCCCACAAACTGGCTAAGCTGCACCTCCACCCATCCTTTACCACCTTGGATGGATCTACCCTAAGCTCTGTAACCTCCTATAAATACCTGGGCCTCTGGTTCAATCAGCACCTTGACTACTCCGTCCATATCGACTCCATGTGCGCAAAACTTTGCCCGAACCTCGGAGTACTCTATCGGAATAAGGATTGCATCCACCTTCACCGCCACTACATCCTGCTCTCCAAGACCATCCTCCCCCTGTTCGATTAAGGTGATGTTATCTATGCTTTGGCCCCCACCACCACCCTCTCCCACCTAGATAGCCTCCTCCACTCCTTCTGCCACTTCACTACTAACTCCCCACTTCAAACTCATAATTGCTCTCTCCTTTCCTCCTTAATCCTTCCTCCTTTTCACACACAGACATATCCACTCCGTAATCTTCATTGCAAAGTACTGGTTTGACCTCCTCCCTCCTTATGTCTCCTCAGTTCACATACCTGCCACTTACCTTCCTACTCCCTGCGCTCCTTTCACCCTGCACTTTCTCCATTCCTCATAGCTGGTCCTCTTCAGGTCTCTCTGCCTTCTCTTCCCATCTCCCCTGCCTCTGGAACCAACTATTCCCTAGCCTTTAAGACTCCCCTTCATTCCCATTCCTCAAGCAGCAAATAAAACTCATCCCTCCCCACCTGCTGCCTCCCAGAGCACAATTCTGAAGCTGTTTCTGTCCAGTCCAGCTGCTTTGTACATAACTGCATAGCTGTATTGATTCACCCACGTTTAGATCCTCATTATATACAGGTCAGACTTAGTATATTAGTATTGCATTAGACCTCGCTACTGCTGTCTGTTATTGTGATGTCTCTACTATCTTCAGCTGCTTATATGATGTGATTGTTATTTATTCTCCTGTACCCCATTTCCCTGGGTTACACCTGTAGACGAGCCCTGGCTTAGTGTGCCTTTCCTGGTTATCAACTTTTAAATAAATAAAATTAATAAATTAAACATTGTGAAAAGTAGCAGCCATCTTGCCACTTTGGCCTCTATGGACAACCAATCAGCTATCTGGGCACCCAAAAGCTGGTTGTAATGGTTTATGTGAAAAGGTGTGAACTAATTTAAGGTGCCAGAGACCTTTGCCAACCAGTGATCAAGAGGGCTAATGATTATTAACATTTGTGATTGATGACTGGAATCAGCCAATCAGGAAACCGGGATTTGGGAAATCCCCAGGACTTTGGGCAGTTTGGGCAGTGTGATCTGGGCTCTGGTCAGGTCAAGAAGGCTTGGTGCTGTGTGGTGAAAAAGGGTCTGAAGGCCTTTCACAAGACTTAATCAGAGTATTGCTGAGGAGTGAAGGCGAAGGATTCTTGTGGTTTAAAGGAAGGCTGCATCTTTACTAAGCGTTCCAGGCATCTGGTGGAAATTCTTGTTTTTGAGGAGATCATTTCTGCAGTGACTCTGCTTCAGTTGGAACTGAGAGGAAACCCTGATCTGAGAAAGAACTTTTCTTGGAACTGTCTGAGAGCCAGAGTTAAAGGTGGATGCTCTTTTGGATCAGAGAAACTGGGAGAGGAAAAAGGTGAACAGGTGTCATATGCGTCAGGATCCTGTTGCTGCTGCTGATATCCAGCTGTGGAAAGGAACTGGTAGTCTGGAGTTTGGACTGTGTTCCCAAAAGGCACTGGAAAATGGAAAAGTTGAGAAACTGTCTGGCTGCACACTGGAGCTGCACTCCCATCTGAGAGAAAGGTGGAGTCAGGGGTATTCCCAGCTGCAACTCAGGGCCAGGTAGGAATTTGCTCACCTCTATTGAGTGGGGTCTACTGGCTGCAGAGAGCCACTGCCATGTGAGAATGCTAGGACCTCTTTACCTGTGAGGGAGCCGGGTTGTGGAGCCACTCCTGGGTCTGGGTCCTCTGTGGTTTGGCGGGCCTTGCATGTGAGCTCTGCAATGGGCCTGAATAGGCTGAAGAGGGCAAGCTAAGGAGACCTCCAAGCAAGCGACAAGCAACCAGACCTTCACGCAAGCTAAAGCTTTCTCGTCAGTAACTGCTGCCTAGTGGTTGCTGCCCTCCTTGGACTGAGTTCCTCAAATCTTGCAACTGCTGGAAGGCTCCCCAAGACTGCCCAGAGCTCCAGAATCATGAGTAACTCAGGGCCTGCCCTGTACAGGGGAATTGGGGAAAGTATGCAAGCAAACAAAGGTTTAAAACTTAACTTCTAGAGTGTCATTCCTTAAAATATTCTTCAAGGGCCCCAACTCTGGCCAACCCACGCACCTACCAGGCCTGTACTATCACAGTGTACCACTGTAGACTGGACTGGGATTTCACTGGTAGCAGAGGGGGTGGGCATTGGCGTGTCTTGGCCTTCCGACACTGTTATTGTTAACTATTTTGTAACTCTTTTATCGCTTCACAGCTTTCCTGTTCCAGGTATCTTTCCCAACCCGCCCCCAAAATAAAGCTGCATTTTGTTTGTTGCAATTGTTGTGTGGGGGTATTTTGTGAAAGATGACTGTCAGGTATATGTAATGTATGGTACTGAGGAACACACTGAGCTATTTTACTATTACTTTGGGAAAGAACCCCAAATCAGCACTGTAGCATGACCCAGGACCCTTAACCTGTGTGGTAGTCAACAGGCAGGAGTAGTAGCCCACTGGCACATGGCGAGGGGCTACACAAGGATAAATTTAGGTAAGCAGCAGACCATTAGAGGGGTGTGGGTTGTGCTCTAATCACCCACTATGTAGTGTGGGGTTTGAGGCTCCAACCCTACAACCTCTCAGCGTTTATTGTATAAAATGGGGCATGGGCGTGGTAAGAAATGGCATGTTTCAGCATGAAAGAGGTGTCTTTTTATAATGACTAAAAATAGTTGCTCTGAAAGGAAACCACACAAATGTTACTTGCCACTGTGATGTACTACTGAACATTTTATAGTTGCTAAATATGTTTACTGGAGCAGCTCTGATAAAGGTCAGTAGTTGCAAAACAGTTTAGTTGAGTTGCAGTAACAAGGTGTATATTCACTACACTACTCACACTCAAGTAACTCCCTTGGGGCCCTTTAAGAGAAGTCAGAGGAGGCTCTGCCTAATCATGCAGATTTCTGAGCTCAAACCTAGATATACTGCTGCAACTTTAAACATGGGAGCTGACTACACATAAGGGAGACAGCAGGGAGGGAGAAAACAGAAAAAGAAACTAGGCAGATTGTGAGAGACAGGAAGAGAAAGCTGTCTACCAAAGGCTGGAAGAGCTGATAATAAAAGATTGAGGTACAATTGATAGACAGATGTTCTGAAGGACAGTAATACTGACAGAGAACTATGGAATTTCCATATATGTGTAAGCTGTGTGTCTGGCTTAGTGGTCTTGTTTGTGTCCTAAAGTTTGGCTGTCAGGTTAGGGTACAAAAAAACAGTACCTCAGAGTGAGTATGTGCTGTTGTAACCCACTGCCACGTGGTGCAAGTTGACCAATGAAGTTATAAGATTTTTAGAACCCATTTTATAACCAATATTGGAAGATGTAATTTGGGGCTGCACCTCTTGCAGGGCTTATGTCAAGCCCTGTGTCAAATCTGTTTTTTATTTATTTATTTATTGAAATGTTTCACCAGGAAGACACACTGAGCGACAAGTCACTCGTCTCCTCGTGCAACCTGGGGGAAGGAGTAAAATAGGAGTGAAACATTAAACATTCAAGTTACAAGATCAACATTAACATACAGTAGGGCAGGTGTTACAAGCAGTGTTACAACAGTGTTGCGCATAATAGGCAGAAAGAGTGGACAATAAGAAGTGCTGGGTTAATAAGTAAACAAGTGCTTTACATGAAAGAAAAGGGGGAAAGGAGAGGGAGGGGTGAGGTGGGGGGAAGAGTAGTGTTCAAGTTACATTCAAGTTACAAGATCAACATTAACATACAGTTGTAAGGCATGTGTTACAAACAGTGCTGCGCATAATGTGTAGAAATGAGTGGACAACAATAAGTACTGGGTTAATAAGTAAACAAGTGCTCATTGAAAGAAAAAGGGCAAAGGAGAGGGAGGTGTGGTAGAGGGATGGTGGGGCAAAGGGAGTAGATGAGGGATACAAGCCCTGGGGAGTAGGAGAGGGACCCATGGAGAGCATTTGGGGTCCCTTACATTCTCTAAGAGATCAAAGGAGGCCAGTAAGGGGGACAATTTGGGAAGGGGGAGGAAAGCTAGAAATTTGGGGGTAGGGTGCAGAGGGGTAAAGTGAAGGTGACAGTAGAGGGGTAGGGTAGGAGTAGAGGTTTGGGTTTATCCAGGGCTTAGAGGATGGATGGGGAGGGACATGGTAGGAGCAGATAGGTGCATAGTAATTATTGAGGCAGAGCTGTGCCAAACACTTCAGCACAAAGATGCATCTGATTCAAGAAGATTGGGTGCATTTGCAACACTTTTCCTGATTTAGCAGCTTGTGCCAAATACTTAGGCACAAGCCTCGTAAACAGGGTATCCTAAGATTGTTACAAGTTGACCAGAAAAAGCTGGTCTAACTTGCAGTAATCAGTGCACAGGATCGAGAATCGATCACGGCAAGAGAATGCAGCAAGTCCCATGTGTCAGATGTTTGCTAACCCAGGGCTTGCGCATTCCTGGATCTTTCATGAATTGGGCACCTAGGGAATAATTTATGAGCAACCATACACAACAAGGCTGTGTTTCCATTCAGGGTAATATGACATCATAGAGGTCTCTATGATGTCATATCACCTTGAGATGGCAACATCAGCTTGTTGTGTAAGCTGCCCATGTATATGTTTGTTTTAATTAATTTACTTACTTTTTAACTCTGTCTTAAACTATGGACAAATAAACAGAAAACAGCAAACACGGGGGTAAGATTAAAAACATTTGCCGGCCGGTGGCGTTGAAGGTTGAGGTGCTCGGCGCCACCTCGCCCATGCTGGTGACCGGGTTGAGCGAACTCGGGCGCTGGGGGTTGGCATGGGAGGAAAGGATCGAGTGACCGCAGGGCTGCTCTCCTCTTTCCGAGAGAAGCTACTAGGATGCCTGGTGCTCCAGCGGCCCTGGTGGAGACAGGGGCACTGCAGAGGGCTGGACTGCATGCAGACAGCGCGGCCCGATGTAGGAAGGGTTGCTGTGTGCTGCACCATTGGGGACGTGCACCACGCATTGAGGGGAGGTGGGAAGGACACACAAGGGGAAAAGCCCCTCCAGCCAGATAGGAAATGGCTCCTCCAGTGCCACCACCACACGCCTAATGCTGGTTCCCCACCACTGCCCCTTGAGCTCTCCAGGGCTGTAGCCCCCCTCCGTTTCCTGGGGAGTCCTAACGACTTTGAAGATGGTGGGGAACACAGCGGGCGGTAGATCAACGTAGGTGAGTGAGGCAGCCTGAGAGAGTTCCGAGCCTGGAGGTGAAGAAATAGAATTGAAAAAAAAAAAAAAAGATTAAAAACATTTAATGAGATTTAAGTAATAGCTACATGAGCTGGCACCATTTCTAGTAGTTTATCTTTTAACAAAATTGTTCACTTGGGGTGTTTTCAGCAGTGCTGATTATTTTCTTGATGAGGTATCTGCAGTGTAGGTAAGCATGAGAAATGTTAATAGACATGAGACTCTATGCTGTTGAACCACTGTTGTAATCTACTGTAATTACTATGGTACAACAGTATTTTGACATCACTACTGCGGTACAATGGCATCTGGAAGGGTATGGAATTTTTGTATATTTTTATGCAAAGTATTGTTATTTTGCACTTTAGTCGCTGAGGTTCAACTTCATGTAAGATACCTCCACTATCTGCACCAGGAGAAGAAGAAGAATCAGCATTTACTGTATATAGCGCTTTTCATGCACTTTGTATCCCAAAGCACTTTACAAGCAATGCTAAATGGGTAGTGATGTGACTGAATATGTAGTGGCAGTCATTTAAGCACATCAACACCCACACACACCACCTTGGACAATTGCATGAACTGGTCTTATGGGAAGGGAATGTTGGCCAGGACACTGGGTAAAATCCACTGCTCTTTGTGAAAAGTACCTTGGGTTCTTTTACATCCACCTGGATACCCACCAGGATAGCACCAGAGATGGGTAGAAGAGACCTCTGTTTACTGTCTCATCCAAAAGATGGCACACCCCAACAGTACAGCATCCCCTAATACTGCATGTGGATGCCAGTGTTGTTGGGATGAGCCCAATCCAGGAGTGGGACAAGAACCCATGTTCAGACCCAGAGGCGGATGTGCTATCAACCTGTATACACTGTGTACTTCCATACACATCAACACGGAACCATATGCTGTTCGACAAGTCTTGGTCATCATTTCTTAAGTGTTTAACAGGCATACTAAAGATGTGGAGAGGATTAAGCCACAATGCAAGAATGAGTAAACAAAACTTATAGATTGTCTTGTGATGGGCATACAGCTGACACTGACAGGTTCAAATTTTAAAGGACTGAGCCCAAAGTCAAACACAATTACCTTTGTTAATTTGTATTCAAAATGAGTTTCATCTCAGTCATTGTCTTTTGAAATAGATGCAAGTCTGACTGAACTTTACACTCTGATCAGATAAGATAGCACCACTGACATGCAAAATTGTACTGTAAGCAAAATTCACTTAACAATACATGTTCTGTATCATTATTTGAAAACCAACATCCTGCTAATGAATTGGAGCCTGGGGTCTGCAGACCGAGAAGTAATGATATATGCTTTTTCTGTCATTTTAAGCATCCTGCTCTTATGATCATGTATCAACCATACTTAGACCATGTATAACCATGGTTATTCATAGTTTGGTTGGGCTATGATCAATATAGAAACAGAAATATTGTCAGCAGATAGGAATCATCTGGCCCATCAAGTCTGCCCATAAAGCAACCTACTATACATGTCGATATATACGTATTTATACCACCTTAGTGGTGAATAAATTAGGTAAATTATGGCATTTGGGATAAATATTTATTTTACTTAGAGACATTTAATTTAGAACACATGCTATTATAATCACTTAGAGCATGTTAATTCCACTCTGAATCTGGAAACAGAACATAGAGGACAGTGGGCAAGAGAAAGAATTTACAATGGAAAGAAAGGACATTTAAAGCTAAAACCAGGCAAAACACTAATAATAGCCTTAACTGCAATGTGTTATATATTAAAACCAGTTCATAATGAGTTGTAGTGGAATAGCATATTTATCTACCCACTTGAGTGGTTAGACCTTTATAGCTAAATTGAGGCTGTGCCCTCATGAATTATGGGTCTAATACTTACTGGAGGAGATAACTGTATTATTCCACTGCACCCATTATGTATTCCTTGTATCATTATATAAAAGATGCCATGGTAGCAAGCATGACCCAGTAGTTAGAACATTGAACTGTGAAAGAAAAGAGCCCCGTTTTAAATACCAGCATGGGAACTGGTCTATTATATGAATTTAGGAAGTCACTTGTCCTCCATGTGCTTCAGTCCTCCCAATTTTAATATCTGATTGAAGCTGGAACTCACAAAACTGAGATGCAGCTTGTTAGCTGGGATATCCTGAGCCCACTAACAGCCTGGATTATGACTTCCACAGAGTGCTGTGCATGGTATAGTGTCAGTCACATGATACTATGCTATGGGTAATACCACTGGAGACCTGCACTACTACCATAGAATCTCATTCCATCCAGTGCCTTTTCACCCACTGGTGGGCCACTTGGATTTATTTTTATAACTCTGTTGTTCCATATTTCATGGCTGTCCAGTGGTACCCCCTCACAAGTTGGACCAATGTTTTTTTGTTTGTTTGTCTTTACTAGTCGGCTCTTTTCTTCATTTTGCTCATGTGTTTTTGTCTTTTGATGCCAGTCTCTGTTTTGACTGGCAACCACCATCCTTCAAAACTGCTCATCTACAGGCACAGGAAGTGGGCAACAGCATCACACCAGAGGTCAGGAACAAAGTCAGAGTTAGATTATGGGATAAACATGAGTTTTTATTGTATCCAAAAGATGCAAGCAGCAGCAAACAATTGTCCTCACATCCAAGATTTTGCCCATATACACCACATACATTTTCTTCCTTGATGAAGACCTCAACAGTACAACACCCCCGTATTGAGATCAGATGCCAGCATTTGGGGTATGAGCCAAAGTCTTGATGTGGGACTAGAGTCTATGATCGGCTATGCCAAAAGTGGATTTGCTACCACTTAGTCACATTAACACATAAATACAGTAACTGCAAATGTTTCTTCTGCTTCTGCTTCTTCTTCTACTAGTAGGTGTGGGCATATTATTCCTGCCGTATGACGTCCTGCATGGGTTGAATTCAGTTCTCTGTTAAAGAACCAGAATGGTCTGGATCCTCTTTACCTCCGAGGTCTTTTGACCACCCAATTGGACATGGCAGGTAAGGATTACACACTGTGGAACATGTAGCTTCACTTGGTCTCCAAAATAAAGATTAGAATCTGCTGGGGACAATTAATCTTTGGTTGCTGCCCCCAGACTGTTGAATGCCCTTCCTGGGATATTTTGATGGTCCCTAAAGTCTCCTTCTTTAAAACTATACTTAAGACATAACTTTTCCCTTAAGCCTTTATAAATGAATGCTCTGTTTCCATCATTTACTTTGTTGTTGGTTAAATCATGTTTCTCTGATAATGACTGAACATTGTTGATCATTTTAGGTACCAAGTTATTTATGTTTTATAAATCTGTTTTTGTTTTGTTTTGTTTGTTTTCTTGCAATTTATTGTGTTATTGTATGCTGTGCTCTGAACTGTAAGCACTGAAAGTTTCAGGAAAGGCATCTAAAATAAATATCTATCAATATCTAATTACCTACTGTCTAAATAAGAGTTGTGCAGAATGTAAAAATTGGTTCTGTGTTATAATGGCGATTGCGGAATAGCGATTACCATTTGGGCGAGTGTATATTGTCGAAAATGAATTATAATGATGTGCACTCACAGTGTCTAGAAAACCAGCAACTCATTTTCTATGTTATGCAGGGGGCTACACTTCCCCTTCCAGATTCTCAACTCCACGGGGGTGCACGTCAGGGGGTGAATTAAAAAAAAAATAACAAGCCGCCTACTGGCACAAAAAACCATGATGCTCTGGACGAGCGCTGCTCACTGCACACCCCAACCAACCACTTTTACTCACCAAGCTGCTAACCAGCTTGGCAGCTACCTTGCACACCCCTCCCACACCCCTCCTTCCTCTCCCCTCCCCGTGCGCATGTGCAGGCAAGTACACTTGCCATTGCCCAGCCTCGCCCACCCAGGTATCCAGTCAGCACCCCTGCCAGGCAGCCTGAACATAGGCACTGTGACTGGAGTTGCCCTTTGAAAGCACTCAATCACAGTTGCCTTATACACAGTATACTGTAAAAATTCTTCTGTGGAATTTTGGCAGAATTGTTCTCATTACACGAAATTACTGTACATGAAGTGAAATTCTGTCAAAAATGTAATTTTATTTTAGTTGTTTTCATTTTAATTTTGAAACTAGTCTTATAAACTTTGCATTTGGCAAATGTGAAGTACCTTACCACCTGTGTACAAGTAAGAGTACCAGCTTTCATGTCCCTTGCATTACAGGTAGAGTTATATGTGGCCAAAATTTCATCACCATGTAATTTTCACTTCCTCTATTTCCACCTCATTTTAAAGCAGTAGTATAACAAACCAAGGCAAGCAATTTGATTCTACCTTTTTTCACTGTAAAAAGTTCCAGGCAACTTTATTTTTTTTTCTTTCTGGCAAAATTTTCTAGTTTTGGCAACATTTAAATATTATGTGAATGTTTTACTTAAAATTTTTCTCAAGTAAAAAATATGTCTTTCACGTTTGGCTTAGAAATTGTGTTATATACCTGACAAGAATAATGATAAATAAATGAATAAAATAAATAAAACTCATGGTGGGCCACATAGGAGGTACTTAGACAAGTAGATCTAACAGGCATAGTAATGTTTTTATTAATTACAGCTGAAGCTGACTTTCTGGAAAAACACTGTTTGTTGCACTACTGCTTTAAAAAGCCACTGACGCCTCAAGAAGAACTTTGAGAAACATAATATTTGGACACAAAGCAGCTTATATTTCTCATTAGTTCTGTGTTTCTCATACCCATTATGTATTACTGAGGTCATATGCATGAAAACAGAATAGTTGTCCCTTGAGGATTCATTAGTTCCTATTGCTTTCTCCCAACCTGATGTCATAATAATCTGCTTGTGACATCACAGTTATTCCCATGGCAACAGACTGTGATGTCACAACAGAGCATTGTGATTTCAAATATGGAGCAATATAAAGAGGCAGATCAACTGTAGGGACAAAGATCTTGTTTCTGTGGGAATTTCTTCAGTCATAGACAATGGATAGGAGAACCCTATAGAAGACATATGAAATACAAGCAGAAATGTGTCCACCAATAATGCTTTCCAATATTTTACCAATGGCATCAGTAGTTCTTTAAAACTACTTATCAAACCCACATATTTAAAAACAACTGAAGAACTATATCACACAAGTATATGTCCCAAGTTGGAGGTCTCAAGCTTTAAAATGGAGTTAAGTTAGAGGCAGCCAAAATTGTTTTCCAAAATTGTATTTTCAGTCATTTTTATCTACTTTTAAAACCACTTATCCAAATTTCTCCAAATTTGCAGTTTTAATTATTTTGCGAGTATGTAAACTGTAAATGTATTAGCACCTGTAAGTTTATAACTAGATAACACAATGTCACTAGATTTGGCCAGTTAACAGACCTTAAAAAAAGAGGCTGTGTGTCATTTTTATGTTTACTTGCATGCATGTGCAAGAAACATAGTGCCACCATACAAATTTTCATAGGTGTGCCACCCCATTTCCAATGCCCTGCTCCTTCTTGCAGGCATGGCCTCACCTCACCAATAAATGTCCGAGCTGTCTGTGACAGCAGTTCTGATGCAGTGGCGTACACCTGAAAGCCAAAGACCGCTACAATCAGCGGTGGTAACGCGTAGGCAATTTGCATGCTGACATCGGCAGGCAATTTACATGCTGCCATTGGCAGAATGCAAAGTGCCTACACTCAGCACTGCATGTGAACAGCTGTCATAGACAGCTCCATTTTTTCTACTCCTCCCCCCAACAAACACACAAACACCTAAGTAGCATGCTGGGAGCCCACCCCAGCATGCTCATGTGCCCCACCACACACACACCATATGTCTGATGGGGGTGCCAAATCCCCCGTCAGCTCCACTGCCCCCCAAACAGACTTCCAAGTGCCAGGCTGGGAGCCTACCACAGCATGGCAAAAATCTGTATGGCTAACGGGGGTACCCAATCCCCTGTCAGCTCAACTGTACCCCCCAAAACAGACTTCTAGGTGCCATGCTGGGAGCTCACCCCAACATGGCAAAAGTCTGTATGGCCAACGGGGATGCCCAATCCGGCTCCACTTCCCCCCAAAAAAACTTTCAGCTGCCACACTGGGAGCCCACCCCAACATGGCAAAAGTCCCGCGTCATCTTCCTGAAAAAAACCTGTAAAAAAAAATGGTCCTTCATTAACTGTCTTGCCCCCCTCCTCCAACTCACACCCACCCTCTGCACACCCACTCCACACACACCTCTGACCTCATACATCCTCCGGAGCCCAGCGCGATGATCTTTGGTGGACCGGAAAACGCTCTGCACTCTTCAAAGCCGACCGTGAACTGAAGAAATGCCGCAGGCTATATAATGGCATAAATGTGTTTTTTTCAACTTTGGTGCACATCTCAGCCATTTTTGGGAATATTTTCACCAAATTTTCAACATGAGGTTCTTGGGGCCCCACCTCATGAACTCAGTCACTGTCATTTTGTTATTTGGTCCTGAAAGGTGATTTTGCAGTCATTGCACGGAACCACCGTTTGGGCCTGAGTAATGAAATGACAGTGTCACTGTTCATGAGGTAGGCCCCCAAAACCCTATGTTGAAAACTTGGTGAAAAAATTCGTGAAAATGACTGTTTTACGAGAGTGCGTTGTGCAGTTCCTACGCACACTCATAACTTTGCTAATTTTTAATATTTTCACTCCAGATTTTCAACTTTGCCATTTTACCACACCTCCTTATGAGCAGTGCAGCTGTCATTTTTCATATCTTGCCCAAAATGTGTTTTCGTGCGTGTAGCACACAATGGGCAGTCGTTGTGTGAAATCAATGTTCAGGACAGATTAAGAAAATCACAGTGACACTGGTCTTAAAATAGCTATGTTGAAAATTTGGTGACAAAAGTCTATAAAATGACTGTGTTATGAGCGTGCATTGTGTAGTTTCCATGCACCCTCGTAAGTTCAAGAATCTGTAATATTTTCAGTCCAGATTTTCAACACTGGCATTTTTCCACACCTCCTTATGAGCAGTACAGCTGTCATTTTTCACACCCTGGCTGAAATGTGTTTTTGCACTTCCGGTGCAGAATAGAGTGGTCGCTGTGGGAAATTAGTGTTCGGGACAGATTACGAAAATCACAGTGACACTGTTCATGAGCAGATGATGCTGTAATCCTAGCCTCCCACCATGATCCAAACAACTGCAAGAAAACCTCCAGCGTGGCTTCACATCAGTCGAAAACTGGTTCTTAAAGCACAAACTGATCCTAAACCAGAAAAAAACAAAGACCATGATCTTCAGCAGCTCTCACAACAAAAATAAGCAGTATCGCCTCTCCATCAAAACCAAGCAAGGAGTCACTCTTGAACATGTCCAATCCTTCAAATACCTTGGCATCACCCTTGACTCCCACCTCTCCTATGCTGCCCACATTAATACTGTGTCGAAAGCTGCTAACATCAGACTGGGCCTACTATTCTGTCACAGGACACATCTAATCCCTGAAGCATTATCAGTTGCCATCCAGAGCTCCACTGTTAGCATCATTGACTACGGACTCATCATTTATGGCTCCGCCACTGCCTCCTCTCTCAAACGTGTTTCTACCTCCCTCAATAAAACCTGTAGACTCGTCACTGGATCTCACCGTCTCGCCGATACCTGCGACCTCTACTCTCTAACTGGGTGGCTGCAACTCAACAGCCAAATCAAATATCAAACCTGCATCACAGCAAAGAAAATAATGATGGGCAGTGCCCCTCCTGGTGTCTGCTCTCTCCTTAAACTCAGAAACAACAACTGCAACACCAGGAGGTCTAAACTTCAACTACTGCAAACCCCCACTGTCACACATCCCAAGGCCAAAGGTCCTTTGCATGTAGGGCACCAGCTGGCTAAATAGCCTCAGTAATGACATCTCTGCCTCACCCACGCTGGGTGCATTCAAGTCCAAGCTTCACCTCACTCTTCTTTTCTCCAGCACCTGTGACTGCCATGACTAATCAGTACTCCCACCTAACTGCTCTGTTTTCTGCTGCCATTTGTTGCCCCTCCACCTAGCACTTGCCTCACCACAGCCCATTTGATGCACTTACCCTGGGGTCTAGTACAACTTCCGACACTATTCTTACCGACAATCATTCTCCCGACTATAAGTTCCCATCTAGCAGCTTCCGCTTAGATTATTTACCGACGAGATTATTCCCCGGCATACCGTTTACCCATTTAGCATCATCCCGTCAGCTACTAGTCCTCTTATAATTTAAAAACATACAATAAATAATAATTATAAACAAGGTTCTTAAAGTTTGCCCACACTAGCTGTACACCCAAACACTGCAACAAATAAGTCGCTATTTTGTTGATATGCCATCTCAGTGTGCTCTCTGTGCCCAGACACCAACTTCTCTAGCCAGAATTCACAGCGGCAACTCCGAGATGCGTAATAGCAGGGAGGACTTTCAGCCATGGTGCAATGTCATACATAAAGACTGACTACGTCTGCAGTTGTGCTGCGATCGTTATCCCTGCATTTCACTCCTCTGGCATATCTTTATTATAAATTCATGCCTCAAATTAGCAATTCTGTGGATTACTTTCCACGTTCTCATGCTCAAAAGTATTGCTTACAGACTTTTAGAAGTGACTTGTGAGGGGCATAATGCTGTGTTGTCTGCTGCCTTGCCAGACCTTTTTTCTGATACTAACACCATTTCCATTCATCAAATTATCACTGAGTTTTGACAGACTCCTTATTTTGTATTGTCATACCCTAAAATAGCTTTGCCTTGCTTGACTGTAATGTTGTTAGCCAAAACCTTATAATGGCCTTTCAAGGTGCATAACGCTGAGTTTTGTGCTTCTTGCCAAGCGTTGTTTGTCCTGGTGTGCCAAACGTTGTTTCTGCTGACACTGGAGGGATACTCTGTGGCAGTCACTATTAGTCTGCTTACTGAATTAAGATTATAGCTACCACTTTTAGTTTGTTTTGCTTATGAGTAAATAATAATGCAGAGTTGGGGGTGGGAAGCATATGGCCAAAATGGCACTGGAAATAGCAATTTTATGATTAGGTCCACAAACAGGTAAAATGTCAGCGATGGGTGGGATCCTGCTATAATGCTGACCGTGATGCTAGATGCATAGTTTTCAGGGACATTAGTCCGTATGTAGCTGACCAGTATGAAGAATGATGTGTGGGTAAATGCCACGGGAACGGGTAAAGCAAAAATCAGCTCAATAAATCTGATTATGTCAGGAGAAATTTTGAACCCAGTTTCAGCTCAATTCAGCAGTCGGGAGGTACGGCAGGGTGAAGGGTAAATCGGGAGGTAGCATTTGGATGTTGCGGTCTGTAGCATTTCTAATGGGGGAAGTAGCATGTCGGGGGTTTAGCAGTCGAGATTTAAGTATTGCCGGGAAAATAAATGACGGCATTAATAATGATGGGATGTGAGAGCAGTCGGGAAGTTGGTTGCGGGAAGTTAGTAGTCGGGATATTAGGAGTCGGGAAATCATATGGATCCCTACCCCTGTCCGTCCTTGACAAAGCCCCCTAGGCTGCTATACCCCTGCCCCTTCCTCACCCCCCCGCCCTCTCCTTTCCCCACCTGTTTGTGTACACTTCCCTGTGTTTCATGTAGTAATCCTTGTAATAACATGTTATGACCATCAGTGTTACTGATTGTTCTATTCTGTAATTGAAACTGTATGCCTGTACTCACTGATGTGGAACCTTTCTAAAAGAGCCCTGGCTCAAAGATGCTTTGTAATCCTAGACTCAAATAAATAAAATAAAAAATAAATGAGCGGACGTCCCAAAATGCCTGTGTTGAAAATCTTCAAACTAATTACATTACGGGTGTCGTTGTGCAGTTCTCGCACTCATAACTTCACCAGTTTTGTATATTTTCACTCCAGATTTTTAACAATGCCATTTTTCACCTCCTTATGAGTACACCTGTCACTTTTCACATCCTGTTCAAAATGTGTTGTCACACCTGTCACCTAAATGGTGCAGTCGCTGTGCAAAATTACCTTCACCTAACAAACTGATAGTGTCACGGTCCATGCGGTGGGGTCACAAAAGCCCATGTGGAAAACTTGGAGTAAAATACCAAGAAACACCCAGGGTATTAGGGTTTCGACCATAACATCCTACCCTGTAGGACTAACAGGCGTCAGGGGTGTGACTTGGGATTGTCAACAGTAATGCTCAGGCCATTCCACCCCACCCACCCTTCAGCCAGTGACAGGCATCGAGGTGCGCCTGGACCCTTTGCCCCAGAGTTCACCCTGCTTCCCACACTGCACCCATTTCAGCATATTTCCTTATGTAATGAGGTGAATGTAAAGCCCAAACACCCCAAGGCACACCTCGACATTTGCCAGTGTCTGAAGAGTAGGGTGAGGTGGAATGTCATGACCATCATAGGCAACGACCCAAAGGCACACCCCAATGACTGTCCATTTCTGCAGAGTGAGGGTGGAGTTGGTGTCAGTTCAATACTTCAATGCCATTCCTATACTGCATCTAACTACTGCACGTCCACTGTTTATGCCAGCAAGCAAACATTCGGCATTGACACATGCATGTTTTTTTAATTTCTTGTCTAAAGGATGCCTATGTGATAAGCTGCCAGTAATGGCAAAATAAAATCAATACTTAAAGTCAACTTCTATGGGTGTTTGTGAAAATTGTGGAATTGCATGATAAAATTGAGGAAGCCAAATCCATGAATTTTGCTCAACCATACGTTGACCATTCATGGAGGACAAAGAAAATGCTGGCAAAGATAGTAATAAGGTTTAGAAAATGGGCTTTTTATTTGGAGGCATCTGACTGGCTAGTACCCATTCCACAGGGGTACATTAACTTTCAATAGATGTCCACCAAATAAAAAGTCCCAGACCAAACCTACCTCATATCCTGCCAAGTATCCTTGTGCCTAGCCTGCTTCCTCATTGGCTAAAGTACTGGGCACACAAGTTCAAACTGCAGCCATTCTTCATCATCAGTTAGTAAGTGAGTATGTGTCCAGCTCTTCTTTCCCACTCCACTAAATACCAGTCACTGACTCAACAGTCACCTAATGTAAGTGAAGGGGAAAAAAATTATTTCTAAAAAAATCAATTGGGGAGCGCAACTGCACCACACCTCATTAATCAAGAGTGCTGCTTCTGATGCCAGGCAGTCAGCTGTCCTTTTACATGCTCTTCTACTGATTGAAATACAATACATGTAAACGGAGCATATTTATATAAAAACAAAAACACTCCAGTATTTAATCTGTCGGGGACAAATACAAATCAGTGTTTCCCCAACCGTGCTTATTTCAAACAGTAGCAGCACTGATCTCACTCTCCATTCTCCAGATAGCGCCTGCCCACTCTAATGCAGCCTGTTTAGCAATCGGCTCTCACTCCATCACCCATTTGGCTTTGTCATCAGATGACAATGAAAGTAAAAACAAGGCCAGTAGAAGAGTACACAAAGGTACTCATTTTTACAAGTTTACTTTTTTATCTAGCTGCCAGCTCCCTAAACCTCTGATGCACTGAAACAGCCGACTTTCATGTTACCTGCTGGACTACCACTCAGCCGTTCCACCTTTCTTCAGCTCGACAGCTCAGCGGTCACTCCCTGTTCATATTGTCCAACAAAGCCAATTACTTTAACAAAAAAACTGTCTAATGCTGGCGATATCAGTAAAATCATCAGGTGGAGGAGGCTGACTGAAACTATTCAAAATGAAGACAGACACTATAAGCAAATAAAAAGTCTTATAAGCAACAGCTCCCTCTAGTGGCAGTTCAACTTACTAAACTAAAGGGACTATTTTACAGAAATTGCTTTTTCTGATAATTTGTATTAATATTTTACCATCTTTTTTCCTAATGAAATATTTATTTAAAACAAATAAATAAAGCCCATTTTCCAAGTGTAATAATGCCCTCCAGGGCAGGTAGCATGGGCAATACTGTACCTTCCAGGGGCTATAAGGCCCTCTGCCTGCAGTGTCAGGCCTCATTATGCTCCTGGGCAAACATTGCCCAACACCACCCATCCTGTCAGGTATTATTGCTTGCTTGATTCATAGGGAATGCTATTGTAAGAGTAACAGGAGAGCTAGGGGGCATTTTAGGACCATAATACTAATGCAGGTAAGGTGATGTCCCTGCCTGCAGTACAGGTTAAATTAGTGTTATCCATAGTCAAACACAGAACCTAGAGGGAGGAGTTGAATGTCGTGTGCATTGTGATAGGGATTATGAGTTCTGAGGACAAGAGGCGGTCATTTAGTACGTTTGGTTGCAAAGCATGCAATCATACTGGTATCAGTCTCAGCCATGAGAGGGCTTTGGGAGTGCATGTCCCTCTTCTACCTGTCACAGCTTCAGGACACTGAATCTCCTTCTTTATTCCACCCTCTCTGCCTTTCTCCTCCTTTTCCATTTGAAGTCCTTGCCCAATAATAAGGCAGGAAAATGTAAGGTGGAAGTGGGGTTTCTTTGCAACTCCTAATTCCTGCTTGAAACCTTTCTCCTGCTTTCATTCCACATATATGCTACTGTGTGCTACTTTCGTATGTTCTACTGTTCAATACTTTATTTCTCAGGGAATGGCACAGGTGTTGCACAAATGAGCTAGCCACAGCTTTTCCTCTTGCAGTCACAATGTCAACATCCACCAACTCTTTAATAAAACTATCTGCAGGTGCTCAGTCCCACCACTGGTATCTTCCACACTACCCAGCCACTACACAAAAGTTGCTATCGTGCAACCTATCTGCCATTCCCTGAGGAAACAAATATGTTTCTCTATATTAACCACTTACTCTGGGAAAGGTGTAGGTATACGGAAAAGTATTTGGTTTTATGTGGTTTGAAATTGTAACCAGATGTTATTTTATTTCATTTTATTTGTTTTGTTAGCCTGCGTAGTTGTTATGGCCATTGTCACATGACCACCTGAATTGTTTTACAAATGAGTTGGAATGGGTCTTCGGGTTGCTCTGAAGAAGGTGTGTCCAAAACATTGGTGTAATGTGCTAGCTGTGAGATGTAGGGATGCATGTGACCTCCCCACAGACGAGGTTGTGGTCTCATCTGCGGTTTGAAAGTTTTCAGTAAAGTCTTTGGGAATATTTACAGTACATAGGTGAACTCAGCGCTACTAAAACAGATCTGTGAATACTGGCAGCTATCTGAGAAAATAAAGAGACCTCCCGAGTACAGTAGGTTAAGTACAATTCACAGTGTCCCATGAATCATTGTGAAATGAGGGTGCATTGCTGACCTCAGCCATGTGTTTTTTGTGTTTATGTCTATGAGTACTGTGTAAGCAAGCAGCACCATATCTAATATCTCATGCTAAGAGAAAGAATGCTGACAATAATGTTGGAATTCAGTGTTTTAGATGTTTCGGGAAATTCACAAGCTGAATATTTTACATGATTTGGAAATATCCCAAACTCGGCATTTTATGTGTTTTGGGAAATTCCTGAATGCAGTAATTTACATGTTTGATAAACCTCCCATATCAGTATTTTATTTTATTAATAGCCAGAGATGCTCAGATAAATTATGGCATCTTGTGGATACCTCTGATAGTTATTTTTGCATGGGCTATGCTGTTCACAGTGTACATGCTTCCCCTGGGAGAGATAATAAAATGTTACAGTGGGGGGTTTCACTGCTATGCAGCTGAAACCTGACCCAGCTGTATATGTCATTTGCACCTGGGACACATGTTGAAGTTGAGGTACAGAATTCATGTATGGCTGAGATCCACGACTGGACATCCTTCAACTGGCTGAGGCTCAACCCAGACAAGATGGAGGTGCTGGTGACTGAGCCTGGTCACTGGCAGGGTGCGGAGGTGGCAGGGGAGGTAAGTAGCATAATACTGAGCTCTTCCCACTTACTGCCTCTGCTAAGGAGAAAAATCTGGGGGTCATTCTGAATGACAGACAGACACCTAAAAGCTCAGGTGTTGTGAGATGTCATTGCCTGGATTAAAGCTTTAATCCTGCGGAAGGCCTGCCCTCACAAGTACATGCTTTTGTAACTTCTAAACTTGACTATTGTAATGCCCTTTACCTTGGGGTTATTGAAGGGTCCTGTGTTGCCTGCAGCTGGTGCAAAACACAGTGGCTAGGTTGCTGACGGGCCTCCCGAGGTCTGGTCAAGTTATTCATATCCTGCAGGATCTGCATTGGCTGCCAGTGTGGTGCATTGCCATTAAGGTCAGTCTTCTGATGTATTAAGCCTTATATGGACTGACTGACTGCCTGAGTGACTTTCTGACTCCTTACTATACCCAGTACTCTGCCCATTCCTCTGAGGCAGGCCTCTAGCAATTCCAGGGCCCAGCTTAAATCCTCGGGTGACCCTTGATTTGAAGTGGCGGGCGGGCCCTGTGGAACGATTCTCAAGATCATCTTTGAGGGAGGCTCCTTTTGGAGGCCTTCAAGAAGGGCCTGAAGGTTCATCTGTTTAGAGAGGGATTTGGAGTTGAATTTTAATATTCCCTTTTTTAATGTCTGTTGACTCTAGTATTTGTTTATTTGATATTGTAATTATTTTATGTATGTCTGTTAACTCAGAATTTTTGTGAGTTGTGTTTTATGTTACTGCCTGCACCCTGTACAGGGCCCTGAGCCTCAGGAAAAGAGAACTTACAAATAAAATCTGATTTATTTTAAATTACAGTTGCATACCCATAATCATAAAATCCCACAAATCATTAATTTATATGATAGGCAGAAATCACAACGATAAGAATTTTAGATAATGGATAAGATCTCTCAATATTTCATATGATGGACAAAATCCCCCAAATCAGTGAAGGATAAAACCAACATCTTTCAAATCAGTATTTTTGTAATGGACAAAGAACTCCAGACAATTATTGTTAGTTTAAACCAACACATTCTCTAATCTGTGTTTTACATGACAGAAAAATCTCCAATTTCAAAAATTATGCATATTGAACAAAGTCTACAAATCACCATTTTAACTGATAGACACAATTTGTATCTGGACCTGGTACTATCCAGCAGTGAGGCAGTGAGGGACATTAGGGTGGAGAACCCACTAGCAGACAGCAATCATCAAATGATGTGGTTTAACATCACAAAGAGCAGGGAGCCAGAGGGATCAGTAACAAAGGTGGTGGATTTCAGGAAGGCAGATTTCAGGAGAATGAGGATTTGCTGAAGAGACTTGAGGAATAATCGGGGATGGGGACAGCACAGAAATGGGACATAATAAAGCAAGGAATCAGAGAGTGACAGAAATGTGCACCAGGCTAAGGAGTAAGGTGTATAGTAAAGAGACCATGCTGGCTGAACAGGGAGGTGATAGAGGAGGTGAGGGCAAAAGAGCGGTGTACCTGAAGTTCAGAAGGACAGGGAGGGAGAAGGACAGAGATGATTACACCAAATGGTCTAAAGAGGTGACCAAGAGGGTACGGGTGCAAAAGCCACAAGGAACTCAGATTAGCAACAGGAATAAAAGGGGGAAGAAAGACATTTTAGATATGTCAGGAGAAAAGGAGGTGCAGGGACAGTATAATGAGAATAAAAGGGGATAGTGAGTGGAAGAAAGAAGGAACAAGTGGAAGCACTAAATAAGTACTTCTGCTCAGTGTTCACAAGGGAGGAGGGTCCATTACCACCCTGGTTGGGAGCGAGGAGGATGGAGGGAGGTAACAGATGGCAGGATAGAGGGTGGCAGAGTTTTGGAAGGACTGAGGGTGTTGAAGGTGAATAAAGCACCGGGGCCAGATGGTATCCACCCCAGGGTGCTGCGAGAGATGGCAGAGGTTCTAGCAGAACCACTGGAGGACCTGTTCAGTACATCTCAGGAAACAGGGGAGGTGCGTCAGGACTGGAGGATGGCCCATGTGATACCATTACATAAAAGCGGTCCAAGGAATGAGCCAGAGAACTATAGGCCAGTCAGTCTGATGTCTATAGTGGGAAAGCTCATGGAGATCATACTGAAAGAAAGGCTGGTGGCATTTCTGCAAGGCAATAACCTACAGGATGGGAGGCATCACAGGTTCATCTCTGGGAGATCCTGCCATACCAATCTTATACAGTACTATGACTGGGTGATAAGGGAGCTGGATGGGGGCCATGCTGTGGATGTACTATACTGTCCGTATACAGTACTATGACTGGGTGATGAGGGAGCTGGATGGGGGCCATGCTGTGGATGTACTTACTATACTGTCCTTATACAGTGCTATGACTGGGTGATGAGGGAGTTGGATGGAGGCCTTGCTGTGGATGTACTATACTGTCCTTATACAGTGCTATGACTGGGTGATGAGGGATCTGAATGGGGGCCATGCTGTGGATGTACTATACTTGGATTTCAGCAAGGCCTTTGAATAAGTGCCTCATGGGCAACTATGGGTGAAGTTGGCCAGGGTGGGGGTGGTGATAAAGATGGCATGTTGGATCTCAAACTGGCTATGGGGTAGGCTACAGAGAGTGGGTGGGAAGGGAGTCCCAGAGCATAGACCTGTGAGGAGCAGGGTACCACAGGGCTCGGTGTTGGGTCTGGCACTGTTCGGGCTATTCATCTCGGACATTGCGCATGGGGTAGGGAGCAGGATTAGCCTGTTCGCTGACAACACCAAAATGGGTGTAGTAGTAGATGAAGAAAAGGAGTGGATACAACTGCAGAGGAACTTGATCAAGCTGTAGAAATGGTCTGGGAAGTGGCAGCTGGGGTTCAATGCAAAGACATACAAGGTGTTGCATTTTGGGGCTAGGACCCCAAGGAGTGCATACTGGCTAGGGGGAATCAGGCTGGGGATCACTGAGGAGGAAAAGGACCTGAGGGTATTGATAACAACAAGCATGAACAATACTGCCCAGTGCAGGAAAGTAGCAGTGACAGCAAACAAGATGCTAGGGTGCATATCACGGGAATTCACATCCAGGGCAGGGAGGTGATCCTGCCCCACTACAGGGCGCTAGTCAGGCTGCACTTGGAGTACTGTGTGAGTTCTAGAGGCTGTACCTGAGGCAGGACTTCAAGCTGCTGGAGGTAGTGCAGAGGAGGGTGATGAGGATGATTCAGGGGATGGATGGAATGGACTATGAGATGAGGCTGAAGGAACTGAATATGTACACACTGGAGGAGAGGCAGGAGAGGGGGCACATGATGGAGACCTTTAAGTACCTGAAGGGTGTCAACAAAGGGGGTGGAGGGGGTGTTGAAACTAAGGAGCAGGAGGGAAACTAGGGGGCACGAGCTAAGAATAAAGGGAGGGAGATTCAGGAGGGAGATGAGGAGGCATTACTTCACAGAAAGAGTAGTTGCGAGGTGGAAGGTACTACCAGAAGTGGTGATAGCAAGCAAAAATGTAGCTGGCTTTAAGAATGCTTGGGACAGGGTACAAAGGTGGGTAAGGGTGGGTGAGGGGGACAACAATGGGAGGTCAAGGGGAATGGGGAGGGGCAGCTGCTTGTTAGGGAGTTAGCTGCACAATCAAGCAGACTTTGACAGACCAGTAGGTCTGTTCTGCTGGCATCTTCATATGTTCGTATGTATTTTCAGTGTTTTGCATGTTGTAACAATCCAATCATTCAGTGTTCTACAGGATGGGTGAACTTCCCCAAATAAGTAATGGTCAAGACATGCCCCCCCGGTCAATATTGTACCTGATGGACCATCTCTCAGCTTCCTCGAAACAAGAACCAACCAGGTATACTGTAGATGTATTTTATATCGCAACGTTGTGTGCACTTTTTACTTCTTTTTGTTACATTTCAAACTTTCAACCCCATTTGTTGGTCTGCAATACATCTTGGAGACACTGGAATAATATTGTCCAATTAATCATCAGTAGCACATAGATGACACAGTTGTTCAAGGACTGCATGCTGGATGTGTTTTATTCAAACAGCCCATTGCCAGCACTGTTGTACTCTTTCAAGGCACTCCCTCACAAGCAGCTTTTCTGAACACCATGCCCTGAATGCATTCCACTTGGACTCTGCCTTTACCAAAACTGCCAGCACTATTTCTTTTTTGGTTTTAGGAAGGGACATAAGAAAAAGATCCAAAGTATAAACCCTCCAGGCGTAGGTGAAAACAGAATCAGTGACCCAGCCTACATACTGATGAAACAATAAGATAAATAGAAAATGAAACACTACTCTGTACATTGCAGACTCTGTAAAAGGACTGTATGAGGTATGATACATTGTCTGGGATACAAAGATCAGTAGTGTCCCCAGAAGTGCTTTTGTACCTGAGTGCACTATACCATATGAAGGGAAGTGGAGGAGGGGGAAATGCTGACAATACAAGCCTGATTAGGAGTTGCTTAGTCAGCAGTGAGTGCACAAAAACTTCACATTGTACTGCGGCAGGTCAGCTGAGTTTACCCTGCCCTCAAACATTGCATGTGACTTTTAAACAGCTGACCAAGAGAGGCTCCTACATGTAGAATGAATGCAAAGTACAGTTTCTGAACTCTTAGGACTGGCCTTCGTGGCTAAAAGTGTTTTTGTGTGTGTATGTGGGGGGACTTCTGTACCTCAAAATACACTCAGTTTCGACATCTGTCTACATGTTTTTTTTATTTCTTATCAGTTGCGATAAGATAGCAACTGTGAGTGGGAAGGCAGGTATATGAGTGAACAGTCAGGCTAGCAGATTTCCAAAAATGATAATGTCAGCTTTGCAGTTCTTAAGGAATGTTTCTAGTTTCCAAGAAAACATTTTAAAATATAATGTTTAGGCACAACTCAACCTTTATTTCAGTCAGTTTCTGAGTTTTATGCTCCCTTGTTCTTTATTAGTTAAGACATTCACTTGAAAAATGAATCTTCAGGTTTCAGACTTCATCTCATCCTCCGCTCCCTGACTGAAAGTCATAATCCTCTGTTTGTAAAATACAGTCATTTCCAAGGCAAGAGATTACGATGTCACAAACACAGAATTATGATTTCAGTATGGGGGAAGCAGGATGAGATGAAATATGTAGGACACAGTATGATGAAAATGCCCTCAATAATAAAGAAGGAAGGAATACAATATGGACAATTGTTTGGAAAACTTGTACTGGCTATTAAAAGGCTACAAACAAGGTCACATCCTTGAATTGTTAAAGCAAATTACCTTAATTTTGCCTTTGTGGTGGGGGAGCTTTATCTTTATTATTTTATTTATTTTTTACAGGTCAACTGTCTGTTTCCCTGAGTTTTCCCCACGTCACTCAACTGAAGATCGAAGCCATCATGGAGACAGCATATCCTCCTGCTGGGAGGGTGGGTGAGAAACAGCCTTCTAAGTCAATACCAGTTTGTAGTCAGCTACTAGGGGGCTGCATGAATGCTAGGCAGCCTTCTCGCTTCTTTCCTCTGCAGAAGGCAAGCCCATCACCATGTCAGTGCTCCCAGCCCTCGACTGATCCCAGAACAGGAGACCCAAATCTCTGTGTTGACGCTGCATCACTGGGTCCACTATTTTGGGGACAAGCTTTACTGAAATGGATTTTTTCTCCTAGCACAGTATTTGGGTGACTGCAGAATTTACAAACAAACTGAGGGAAATTATATACTTTTGGGTCATGCCTGCAGTACTGTGTGCAGTTCTGGAATCCAATGCTAAAGAAGGACAGGTACTGCCTGGAGTCTGTCTAGAGGAGGGCCACAAAATGATCCAGGGGCAGCTGGGGAACCTGGGGAGGTCTGGTAGGGAGTCAGGGGTCTCTGGTAGTTTGAATCCAGTCCATATGGGCCTTGTATGTCAACAAACTGACTTTGAAGGTGATGTACCACCTAGCCAGCAGCCTGAGAACCTCGAACCTGGAGCTGGGGAGCCTCAACATGTGCACTTTGGTGATCAGAAGTGAAAAGGGTGGACATAGCAGACACTTATAAGTACTTTTCAAAGGGACTCAGTAGGCTGGACTGCAGTGAATTGTTTATACTGTAGGCAATGAGGGCACTGTGACAACCTCTCATTCGTGGAAATTAATAGTGTAAAGATTAAAGAAGGACTTAAGGATGTTCTTTATGGCAAGAGTCACGGATTAATGGAACAGACTACCCACTGAGGTAGTCTGCACAAGGTCTGTTGCAGGGTTCAAACATCGGTGGCACAGGCACAAGGGAAGAATATGAACTATGGGAAAAGGGGACAAGGGTATTCAATGGAACAGAGTGCAAAGAAATCATTGGGGCATCCCAGCCAGTATAGGCTGGACACTGCCTCAAGTATGCATATGGGCAAACTAGATAGGCCAAAGTTTATGTATCTGTGTACTTTACATCTCAAATAATAGAAATAAGGGACTCCATCCCAGCCAGTGGAATGCCAGGAGAACCTCATTGAAAACAGAAGCCATTCTTATAGAGTACTTTTGGCATCTGAATGCATCATGTCATATTTTAGTTGCTGAGTAGCTCACTTGTAGTACTTTGACCTCTTGGCAAGAAGGCTATGGGTTTGAATCACACATTGGGTAAATGTGCTCAAAGTAAGTGGTTATGCCTCAATGCAGTAATTGAGGGTGGCTGCCATAAACACTCTATAGCACCAACTCACACACTGTGGATGTAAGCTCTTATTGTATCAAATGCATTGTATATCCTCAGTGCAGGAACTGAGGAGACCTGCCATGAAGATCTGTGGTGCCTACTCCCAGACCTGCCGTCACTGGTACACACTTCGTGATTTCCCAACTTGACTACTGAAATGTTGTGTATCTCGGAGTGAACAGAGGTGTTCTGCATGGCACTAGGTCAAAACACTGACTATACCAACAGCGTGGACAAAAAACACACAGTACAAAACACCAAAAACAATGGTAATGCTTGCAAAAACACCAATCACTACCATAGCACCACATAAAAAAATGGCTACCCCGTGTGTTTAACGGGGGCTCCACCCCCTGCACCTCCTGTTACAGGGGACATCACCCCCCAAGTCCCCCATTCTATAAACAATCACCTCTGGGTGGGAGGCAACTTGGGGACATGGAGGAACCGTGGGAAGTGGGATCATTGAGGAGGGGAGAGGAACCCAGCAGGAAAACTAGGAGTGGTGGGCACAAAGTGCAGGGTGGGGGTGGACACAGGTAGCACATCAGTCAGGAGGGAGAAAAAAAGCGACAGGAATGTCCGTCCCCAGAAAAAAAAAATCGAAAGGAATCTCTTATCCATGGACTGGAGTCAAATCCCAGTCCACAGACGTTGCTGACCTCCGCTGCCAGTGGCCTACTCTCCACACCACAGCAGATCTGCAATACACATTCCCAGCACAGCCTTTACCCCCCAACGGCCAACAGCTACAGGGACAGTATTGACATTACTTGCACTATATTATCCCTGTAGCTGTTTTACATGTTGCTGTTTTACAGCACAGTTTTTGACTGCGCTGTAATGACATCGACATTTTAAGCTGGTATCGTTCTGCATCACCTGCAGCTAGTGCAAAATACAGTGCCCAGGTTACTGAGAGGCTTTCCCAGAGCTTGCCTTATAACCCTGGTCATTCTTGAACTACACTGGCTGCTGGTGAGGTGGTGCATCACCTTCAAAGTCAGTTTGTTGACAAACAAGGCCCTATATGGACTGGATCCAGAGGGTTTACCCATGCCTCAGCGACAGTCGGCATGGAGATATCCCTGACAGCAACGGCCGCAGTGCCAACTGTCTGCATTGCAGTGTCAGGTATGCCTCCATGCATCCCTCAGGGGGCTGTGCCCCCCAACCCCCTCATGTGGGAGGCTCTGCCCCCACATCCCCTGGTCTCTAGGATTCTAAGTCCAAGTTGGAGTTGGACTGGGGGGCGCAAACACCCAGCGAGGCAGTCCCAATCACCAAACTGACCACCACAGTGACAGGTGGATTTGCAGATTCCTGTTTGCTGTGGTGGTCTTCGCGATCTGGGAGTCACTGTGGCGGTACACTGATCGGTGTACCTGAGAGACCTCCTGACTCCTACCAGATCTCCTGTGCCCTCAACTCCTCTGCAGAGGGCATCCTAGTTGTTCTGAGGGCCAGGCTGAAATCCTTGGTTGACCATGCTTTTGTGCTAGCTGGCCTAGCTTTGTGGAACAGGCTTCCTCGATCTTTGATCATTTTCTGATGCCACCTGTTTTATTCGCCCTGTTATTCTAGCACTCTTAATATATTTATTGCTGATCATTCTGATTTATTTTATTTATGTTAAATTATTGTTGTGAGGTGCTCAGAGCACAAGGGAATGGGCACTTGATAAATACAGTTTACTACTACTACCACTGTTACTGCTACTACTGCAGTATTACAGTACTGCTACTACTACTACTACTACCACTGTGGTTGCAGGCCTAGAGCCTATGCTTACATCTTAGTGCAATAATTGAGCCTGTAGGTGGCTACCATAAAAGATTTTCAGTACCAACTCCTTCCTGTCCCCATGGATTCCTCTCAAACCCAGTCAGGACTCTCACTAATGGACTCACTAATAGGTCAAACATTAATCCACTGGCCCAGCATCAACTGATCTGTTGGTCTGGTCAAGCATCCTCACAGTCCTACGGTTGAGAATAGGGGTTATGGATCCATTTTTGAGAAGGTTGTGTACACCAACTCACAACTATTGAGAGGTTAATTTATAGCAATACTGTCCCTTGGAGTGTTACTTTTCACTTGTGAAATGCTAGCCCACATCCTGAAGACCCTCCAGGGTGTCCAGATTGGGCCATCCTGTTTTCACACATATGATAGTGCAAAGCGTATTAGAGTGCAGCAAGAGACATTTTGTTGCATTCAGACAAAAAAGGTTGGATTTCTGCCTGAGAGCAGGGCACCTAAAATTCAACTGATCTGCAGTTTCTCAACTTTTGCACAGCTCACACTGCATAATACTATTTAAGTAGTACTGGTTTGCCATAGTGTGTGTGTGTGTGTATATATATATATTTTATTATTATTATCTAATGTAGACTTTTCTGAGTGGGCCTAGTATAGATAATTACAGTTTATCTCTTTCCTTCTCGGCCTCTCCTTTCACCTTGGCAAGGTTCCTCAGTCCTGGAGATGTGATCAAGTACTCCTCCTTTCCAAAGGGTGCAACATCTCCTCCCTTGGGAACAATACCCCATTTTGCTCTTCTCTGCTTTTGTCAAAGTGTGAGAAAAAACTTGTCCTTTTCCAATTTTCCTCCATTCTTAACCCATTCCAGTCTAGTTTCCACAAATCACACTCCACCATCTTGTCTCTTCTTCAGATAATTGATTCTGTCCTGAGGGGGTGGATTGCAGGCAGCTTACTTCTGCTGTCCTTGTCTGGCCAGAGCTTTTAGCACTGTGGTCCACCCCTCTCAGTACTCAGTGGTGACTCCAGCTTCTGTTGGTTACCAGGGCATTGGGTGGGCACTACAGTTGGCAGCCAAGGCACTTATAGAAACCTGAATGGAAAGCATGTGAGCATATTCATGCACACCTGCCTCTTGGCTATTTGAACAAATGACGAATGTTATGTCTCTGAAATAAAATTCCATTTCCATTTTATTTTTATGGGGAATGGCCTTGCTTCTCCTTGCCGGGGTGACCTCTTCTCCTGGATTTGGGGAGATGACTCTGCTTCTCCTGGATTGGGGGTGGAGGGCCCTGTTTCTTCTGGCAGGAGAAGCAGGTTCACCTGAGTCAGGAGAATAAGGGCCACCACCTCCCAAGCCAGAAGAAGCACAGCCATCCCTGCCAAGCCAGAAGAAGAAGGGCCATCCCCTCCTCGAGCCAGGAGCAGAAGTGCCATCCCAGCCCCTGAGCTGGGAGAAGCAAGGCCATCCCCCCCAAGGCAAAAGAGACAGGGCCACCTACCACCACCACCAAGAGAAACAGGGCCACTCACCTCCCCAAGCCAGGAGAAGCAGAGCCATCCCCACCCCCTCCAAGCCAGAAAAAGCCGGGCCAGCCTGCCCCTTTCCAGCATGTATCCATCTCCCAAACTGATCCCCCATAGATTGCCTACCGACCAGGAGATAGAGGACCATGCATTCTCTCTCTCTCCCTCAAGTCACTCCCCACCCCAAATTACTGAGACATTTTCAAATAAACCCAGTCGCTTACCTCAACAAAAATGCACAGGCAGGCAGTCAGGACCCTGTCACTCTGGTTCTGCATTCAGCTTCTCTCTTGGCTGTTATTGCTGCTGGCTGGACTTTTGCTCAAGGGGCTAGCACTGTGCTGTAGCTACTGGCTGGGCAGGATGGCTAGCTGCTGCTGCTCTCTCTCCCATTACAGACTGGACCATGCTTTAGTTTTTTGTCAAACAAATACAATAGTGTACAGCTCTTTTTTTCACACTTCAGAAGTTCGACTCCAACCACAAACCAACGGAAACAGGTCCAGGGACTGTATCACAGAATTTAAGTGCTACACATGCCACATGATGGGAGTCATTGGTGGGGTGCATAGGTGGTGGAGGGTGGTGAGGCACTCAATGTCGGGAGCTGGGACATGAATGATGCAGGACCCAGGTGCAGCTGGCAGCAAGTAAGCAAGTCTTAAGCTGCAACATGCAGCACTGCAGCAAGGACACAGAGCACTGGGGCACAACATTTTTTGACCAGGGCATGTGCCCTGATGTGCCCTGGTGTAGTGCCACCTATGATAGTACTTAGGAAAAGTTTAGGTACTGGTTGCTCAGATCACTCAGTCAGCTGGTTCTGCCCCTATGTGTCAGGCTTCAGTCAGTCTAAATAGGTGATTTGCTCTTTATCTGGCCTGGTGTCCCACAGGGCTCTATCCTGGGTTGGATCCTATGTTCCATCATCTTAAACAGACATTGTCAACCATTTTTGCATCATATTATTTCTATTTGAAAACCCACATTTTGTGACTGCTTACCTTCACTGATGTTGCTGGTTGTTTTATTTGCTTTCTTTCTTAGCAGAACTGAAATACATAATAATTGTGTAATTATACCCAGCCTTTGTTTCAAATCCTTCACCTAATCCTGCTGAATACTTTCCTGGTGGTGCAGAGGGCTGAGGCACTGGATGTCTCACCTCGTGGCACGCTGGCGACCCGGGTTCGGGAGTGAGCCTGGGTCATTGGAGGTCAACACAGGGGGGTGGGTGGAGCAGGATGGAGTAGCCGAAAGGCAGCTCTCCTCTCCAGGGAGGTAGGGTGGCATCCCTCACTCTCGGCTACCCCCTGGTGGAGGCCGAGGGGCTGCGCAAGCAAGGGTGCTGGCAATAGGCCAATAGGGATGGGTGAAAGAGGGCCGTTATCGGGACTGTAAGGCGCATGCGTGCCTCCACACGGATGCGTCCTTCTTCTGGGGTCCTCGGGTAAAAAAGGGGAGAAAATCGGAAAAAAAAGCAGCAGGTGGCAGGATGGCGACTGACTTTCCACAGGCACCACTCCCAAACCGGGCGTAAGGTAAGCCCCAGTAATTCTGGGTGATGGAGCTGGGGGAGTCAGTCAGATGGGGGCCATATGGCACGAGGAGAAACAGAGTGGAGATAGAAAAGACACTGAGGCCTAAGGGAATTGGACGTCCCTTTAAATAACATCCCTCAGTCTGTGCTTCCTTGGATGTTCATATATGACGATATGCAGATAATAGTACTTTTGCCTCTGGATCTTCAGTCCCCAGTCTCACAGTGTCACGTCAGTATGACTTCAATAATGACCACTGCTGGTCCAGCTCACCTCTCACTTCATGCCAGAAAACAGTCTCTCTATAGGCTTTGGTAACAGGTCAAAATTTGCTAGACTCCCCTAAATGCCAGTCTTCAGGACCTTTCATGGGTCCCCCACTGAAGAAAGTCCTCTACCTGTTGTGTGGCTCAGTCACAGCACATTGACTCCACCAACAAAATACTAATTTGCAAGATTGGTGCACTTTACCAAAATAAATCCTGCCTCCTACTCCCATTCTGCTGGAAGGTTATCCTCTAGCTGATCCTCCTAGTGTCTGATGATGTGGATGTAGTTTAAAGTGATGCCTCTGAATCTATCCTTGCCAGGCCTAACCTGTTTTTCATTGCTTCTCTTATTTTGCCGTCAACTGAATATAAGAACATAAGAAAATATAATAAGGTGATAGCAGATGGGGATCACTTGATCCATCTTGTCTGCCTGTGTGTTTGTTTGTTTGTTTGTTTGTTTGTTTAACTATCTCCTTTGGATATACTTCTTTGTTTCAGTATCCCACAATGCCTACCCCAAGATAGCTTGAATTCCCTAATCATCTTTGCCTTCACCACCTCCTGTGAAATCTGTTCCAAGACACCATGACCCTTTCTGTGAAGAACTTTCCTTATGGTGAGAGAGCAGTCCCTGGCTGGTTTTGAGCAGAGCGAGCGAAGAGAGAAGCTGCTTCAGCAGAGATAAGAGGCCAGATTGTGTACTCCAGGGGGGATTCACCCAGGTAAAGCTGCTGTCAAGGAATCCCTGCTTCTGTGTCTGTCAAAGTCTGCTTTCCCTCCATGATTGGTATCACTCCTAGTCAGAGAAAATCAGTGAAGCTCAGCAGACAGTAAGGTTAGGGGACGGACCGCGCTTGGCGTATGCCTCCTAGGGTTGCCCTTTGTATCAGAGCTGCTGCTTCTGGCTGAGACCTTTCTATTAGCCGACCACTATTTCAGTAGTGGGAAGCTCATCAGCCTCTCATACTGTGTCTCCTTTCTTGCCAAATTCTGGTTTTGGCTCTCTTCTGAACTTTCTCTCCTCCTCTGACCCTACCCCATTTGTTCCTCTGATTCTGGCCTGGGCTCTGATGCAGATGCAAAACCCATTTTAAGAAAGCAGCCCTCACCTCCTACCTTCCCCTACTGTGCAGCAACCTCCCTTCGACTTTCAGCTCCTCATCGTCACACTTCCCATTCAAAGCTCTCCTCCGGAACCTCTCCTGTCATACCTATTCCTTCAAGTAGCTCCCTCTTACCCCAACTCCCTCTTCCTTGACCCCCCAAGCCAACTCTCCACTACATCTGTGAAAAAATGTATAAAATGTGACTGCCTTTTCTGGCATTTTTAATCCTTTGTTTATGCAATGGGGAAGTAAATAAAGAGATGGAAATACATGTGTTTATTTGCAGCCATGGCATGCCTGGAGTGTAAATAAATCATTTATTTACACATAGAAGGTGTGTCATCTGCATTTAATTACCCTGTAGGTGCATCATCTGGAATACAGACTGCAGTAGAAGTCTAAACCGAACCTCTTGCATTGTGAACCTACTTTAGAATGTCAGTTTTGTATGCGCGGGGTTTTTGGGTCACAAAAAAAAGTCAGATATGCCTGCAACTGCTGTTTCAGTCCCAGTTTCATTGAATACTATAAAAGTTCCTTTTCTAATCAGAAACTCTTGTTCAGTGTTATTGTGCAGTCCATTGAAGATACTAAACAGGTTAATTTTTCATGTCCATAATTGAGCTGTAAGACCCTGCTGACACAACATAATATGCACCATGAAGATTGATTATTATCTCCATTTTAATGGTTACATTTTGGTTAAATTGGTGATATTTCACAATATTAACTACCACAATGCCACAGAAAGCTATCCAATCCATGGTTATTGCCCAAATAAACTACACAGAGAGTCCAGTATGCTCAGCACACTGAGGGAGACTGCAGGCCACCAATAGTAATCGATGTAGCAGTTTCCAGCAGCGGAGATACAACACGTGACCACGGAAGGCAGTACTGAATGTCATGGCCCTCTATGAGGAGTGATATTTACCTGAAGACATGCTTGGGAAATGACAATGTGTGCACTTAACTTTCCATGCTACTGTGACATACACTGATGTATCCCAAAATGAGAAGGCTAATAACGGTACAACATTTTAGGCTGAAGTGTGAAACAGTCCCATCAACAACATGGGTAAAACAGTGCTTTTCAAAGTATCACGTTTATTACAGAACCTACAATCCTCAAGAACAAAGTACACTGCCCACTGCATAAATAACATGCCATGGGCATTGTGAAAATGTAACAATTTTTTTTTTGCTTCAGGGTTTAACCTCTGCTAACCTCACTCATGGCTCCACCACTAGGGAACTCAATAGAGGTCAAAACCCGAAGAACAATTGGCCAAAAGGAACTTTTAAATGTGGCAACTGCACTTATTGTAAGAACGTACAAATAGGAACTGCCTTTGTACATCTCAAGACTGGACTGGTATACGAACTGAATTCCTTTGTAAACTGCAACATAACTCGTGTTGTGTATGCAGCAACATGCAGTAAGTGCCAACAGTTTCATGGAGGGAAAAAAAAACGTAACCTTAAAGTTAGAATAGCAGAACATTTGCGTAGTACTGAGAAAAGGAAATTACAAATGCATTAGTGCTGCACAATATGCACAAAGGCAATGAACATACATTTTTGTTTCAAGGCTTGGAAAGATTTAAAATGGTCCGGGGAGGGGTGCTATAGAAAATAAACTGCTCCAACAGGAAAGTAAATGGCATGCAGTGGTGAGAGCTGGCTCAGGTGGGGTTTGAATGAGAACTTTAGTTTAGTTCCATTTCTTAGAAAAGAAGATAGTAACAATTATGATTTCAAGATGCAATATAAAATAATATAGGAATCAAAGGTTTTAAATTATAATAATAATGTTTTAAATTATTTAGTGTATTATTAATTTGTTAAGTTATTTTGCTGAACTGTTTTTATGTGTGTGTGGGGTCTAAGTATTTGCACATTCACTGGATGTTATAGTGTTTTTGAGATGGTGCCTTTTCTGAATTAGTGATGATGTCACAAGTGTGATACATTGGATTGGTTTATTTAAATATACCATGTGATGAAGTAAGGTATTTAAAGACTGAGATGATGTACTCAGACCACACCTTGACAAAGCATTCATAAAAAGTGAAATGTTGGTGTTTGACATTGTGATCATCCTTTTGTTGTTCTTTATAAATTATATGCTTTTAAACAGTAAATATGAACAACATCACTCTGCTTGGAAGTGAGTGCCAGTTTTTCCTGAGCTACCAGACTTTCAACCTCAAAATTGACATTTCATGATGTCTGGGCTGGTATAGTATTTTCTAGTAGCTGCCTCTATTTGTAATAATTTAACCTCTACTAACCTCACTCATGGCTCCACCACTAGTGAAGTCAATAGAGGTCAAAACCTGAAGCAAAAATGAATTGTTAATTTTTTTTACAATTTAGCTTTATTAATACATTTCCATTATAAGGGCAGTTACAGCAAGTCGAGATGAGACATAGTTCTTGAACAGTAAAACTGCCTGCCTACCCCTCCCACCCTCCCCTTACAGCAGCAACAAAATTTGATCGCCTTAACGTGCAGTGTGTGGTTCAACGGTACGTGATGGTAAACCAGAGTGTGATATAACTTCAGTGAGGTAACAAGAGTAAAGAATGAAGGATCCCATATCCTGCTATATATCTCTAATCTGTTATGAAGGCTTGCAATTGCCTTCTCTGTTTGAAGGTTAGCAGTGATTTCATGTAACCATTCCTGGAAGGAAGGAGCCATTTTTCTTCCAATGACGTAGTATAAGTTTCTTAACTGAGATCGCAACCATAGAAATATTGTATTTCCTAATTCTAGAGTTAACCAGGGACATGTCCCTAGAAGACATACCTCTGGAGTGAAATAATCCTGTAGGCCCAGTAAGGGATCAAGAGACATCTTAATTGAATTCCATAAGGAAGAAACTTTGGGGCAGGACCAGAACATGTGCAAGAGAGTACCCTCTTCTTGCAGGCACTTAGTACATGTACTAGAGTTCGAGAAGCCCCATTTTTTTTAATTTGGTAGCGGTACAATACATGTTATGTAGTTTAGTTTAGTTTATTGTTCTAGGAATTACTACCTTTGAGCCAGAGGCTCTTTTACAAAAGTTCCACGTCAATTAGGTACAGTACAAAAGGTTACATAGATAACACAACAATTTGTGTTGTGTCAAGAGCAAGAAAACATATACAAATACATATCAAATCACTTGTGCAAAAGGACATGAGATATCAATAATCACATTATTATTACAAGAAAGAGGTCATGCCAGATTAGGAGAAACAAATAGGGAAAAAGTCCAGAACAGAGAGGTTAAGTGAAAGGTGTGGGGAGCAGACAATAGCAGGAGAAAAGGTTTCCCAAACATGTCTTTGCCAAATAACGGAACAGGGTGGGTAGTGAGAAAATAGGAGGTTTAATCAGGGCAGTCACAGGAGCTGGAGGTGGCAGGTGACAGAAAAGCCTGATTGAAAATACCTAGAAAGGTGGAGGCAGTAATATGAGTGCTGAGGGCATTTAGCCAGCTGGGGGCACGATAGGCAAATGATCTTTGTCCCTGGAAAGTCCAGCATCGGGGGACTTGGAGAGGCTGGTGTTCTGATCTTCTGGTAAAACCGGTGCTAGCGCTTGGGCATAACAGGTCTTGGATACAGGGTGGAGTGAGGCCCAGAGTGGATTTTTTCACCATCAGGCAGGTAAGGTACTTTATCCGGTTTGAGAGTTGCAACCAACCTGAGTCAGCATAGAGTTCACATGTGTGGGTACGTCGATGTGCACCAGTGAGTAGCCGACAGGCCTTATTTAGGGATGTTGTAATGCGACTAAGTGCTGTAGTAGTGGCAGATCCGTATATAACTAAGCCATAGTCAACGACTGAGATGATAGAAGATTGGATGGCAATCCTCAGTGCAGAATGGGTAAGAAGCTGTCGGTTCTGATACAGAATCCCAATTCGCTGATTAATAGTTTTGCTGTACTATCAATGTGAGTTTGCAAAGTTAGGCCTTGATCAGTAGATTCAAGATATTTGAAAATTGGCACTTGTTCAAGGGTATTTCCAGGTATGTATTAATGGTGAATTAGGACTTGCGTTTCTTGTTTTCTTGGGTTAGAAGAGCATGGATTTAGTTTTTTGTGGTTTAGAACCAGCTTATGTTCAAGGAACCACATCTCAACTTTGAAAAAGCATGCTGAAGGTTGAGGCGTAAGAGGTTCGGATGTAGAATGTGGTATTGCATGAGGCGCAGCCTATCTTGGGAAACATACTTATGACAGGATCGCCATAGGGATTGCCAGTCCAACTGGTATTGAGGAGGAGTGAGTTCAGAAACTAGTAGGTCCAAAGGAATCCCCATACTTTTTATGGTACAGCACCTTGTATAGCTTGGATATTATGCCTGAAGATCCGGACAACTGGGAGAATTCAGGAATCAAAGCTGATACCTTTTGGGAGGGGGGAGAACTCCCCAGGGCTACAATGAGAAGGTATCTTAACTGCATAACTTTAAAATGGGATGAGCCTGGAATATGAAACTTGTCAATAATTCCACGTGAGGACAAGCAGTGCCCTTCCCCATCTACCAGGGAAAGCAGTTTTCTATCGCCTAGTTGAGGCAGCCAGTTTGAAGGAATCCACTTTCCACTGAGAGTGAAAGATGGGGAATTCCAAATGGACTGCGTTAAGTCACTCTGAGGGGAATAATGAAGAAATAAACATAACTGTGTATAAACTCTTAAAGAGGTACTTATTGTGGTACAGTTAACCATCTTTACATGAGACAACTTGAGGTAAAATAAGTTTTAGGGATCCAGATGTTTAGATTTAATTGCGTCTAACTCAATCTTAAGCCACACTGGTTGTACCGTTTCAGGGCCTGGGGAGATCCATCTCAGCCAATATGCTAGATGACTGGCCCAGTAGTATAGTGCCATATGGGGAATCCTCAGCCCCCCCCAGATTTTGGGGCAGCTAGTTTATGATAGACAAAGAACCTCTGTGCGCAAACACTGAGGCAAGGGTTACCCCAAAGGGCATTTGGTTGAGAAGCCAAGTTTCAAGAAAATACAAAATCACATATGCCCACATTGTGTGGGCATGTGTGATATTGTAGTTTATGATAGGCCAGCCGAGGATACTTATCTGCCCAGATAAATCTGGTAAATATACTGTGCAGTTTCTTAAACCAGCGTATGGGGATAAAAGAGTTGAGAAGGGATAAGGAGTAATAAATTCTAGGAAATACATTCATCTTAATGATCTTAATCCTGCCCCATAATGATATAGGAAGTTTAGACCATCTGTCGAGGTCATGCATAATAACCTGTGACAGAGAATCCAGATTATCTTTGACCCACCTCTAGGGGTTATGGGATAGCCTTATGCCTAGATATTTAATTACTCTAGGAGTCCAACCTAAACCTAAGGGGCAAATATCATCCTTAAATACAGTACCTTGTGGTTTAGTGGGAAAAATAAGGATTTACTTGCATTCAACTTGTAGTTGGATAACACACTGAACCTAGCTATTTCATTCAATAGGGGTAGTACTGAAGAAACCGTATGGGAGAGATATATCAGCAAATCATCTGTGTACACAGTGAGTTTAATCTTGTGACGCCCAATTCTGATACCTTGTTTAGAGATGTTTTGGAGAATGTTTTGGATAAGAGGTTCCAGATATACGTTAAACAAGAGAGGCGAGAGGGGGCAACCCTGCCTAGTGCCTGAATGAAGTGAGAGTAGTCTGAGAAGGCCCTGTTAGCTGAGATTCTTGCTATAGGAGATTTATATAGTGCAGCAACCAAGAAATGAATACGGAGGGAAGTTAAAGGCACTCAAAACCTTGAAGAAAACTCCAATTCACCCAGTCGAATGCCTTCTCAGTGTCCAAGGAGACCAAGCCTGCAGGGAAGTCAGCATCTCTGGAGGCCGAGAAGACATGGGATAACTTACGCAGGAGATCCGCTGAAGAGCGTCCCCTCATGAAACCTACCTGATTCATACCTGTTAGCTAAAATCTTTGAGAGAATCTTGATATCCTGATTTAGGAGGGATATAGGCCTGTAGCTCTGGACGAGCTCAGGGTCTTTATCTGGCTTAGGGAGGAGCACTATCAAAGCTTCAAAGAGATGGCAATCAACTTCTGACCCTGATAAGATGTGCTGGAATAAACTATTAAGTACTGTATTGGCAATAGAAGATCCCAAAATATTTTATAGAAAAGGGAGGAAAATCCATCAGGTCCAGGAGTTTTATCCGAGGGTAAACCACTAATAACCTCAGAGATTTCCCCCTGAGTTATGGGAGAGACCAGAGAGGCCATGTAATGTACTGGGAGGGAGGGTAGATGTGAGTCCATCAGGTACTTCTCAACACTTACTGGGCTGGGAGGGTACTCCATGTCCCTGTAAAGCAATTTGTAGTATGCTGCGAACTCTACAACTATCTCCGTGGGAGATGTTTTCAGGGATCCATCTACAGAAGCCTTGATTGAAGGGATAAATCTCTCTGATTCTTGTTGTTTGATGCGAAGTGCCAAAAGGCGCCCGGCTTTCTCACCTTGGTCAGTGTTACTAGCTTTAGTATGTATGATAGCTAACTCCGCCTTTTCTCGGAGTAGTTCTAAGTATTTGTCTCTCAACCCCAGGAGCCTCACTTGTCCTCCTCCGAGGAGTTAACTGAAACATTGGATTCAGAGCCCGAATTTGGGATAACAAGGACAGTAATTCTCTCTCTCTCTCTAACTCTTTTCCTAGCCACTGAGAGGCCAGTGAGAACTCCTCTCATGTAAGCCTTGAAGGCCCCCCATATTATTTCTGGTTTTGCGCTATTTCAAGGGTTGGACAGAAAAAAAGGCTTCAGTGTGCTCCCTTATGGTATTGCAATAGTTAGAATCTTCAAGCAGTTGATCATTAAGCTTCCATCGTGTTTCTCTCTTTGACACATCTTGAATTGAGAGATCACACAGCACCAGAGAGTGATCGGAGACAGGGCCAGGCTGTATCGACGAGGACTTGACCCCGGGCAGAAGAGTCTGAGAAATTAATATGTAGTCAATACGGGACTGTGAACCATGTACCAAAGACCTGAATGTGAACTCCTTGGAATCAGGATTTAAGACACGCCAGAGATCACAGAGCCCCCATTGATCCAGTAATTCTCTAAAAGCCCTCTGACCTGAGGAGATCCCCCCCGATACACCTCCCGACCTGTCAAGATTGGAATCTACAACTTGATTAAAATCACCCTCCAGGATAATCCTTATGGGAAGGAAAGGCAGGATTGAATTTGTAAGTTTCATGAAATACATGAGGTCATCAGCATTGGGGCCATATATACTGCCCAGTAGCAGAGGTATTGACCAGAGAGTACCTGTAACTAAAACAGACATACCCTCAGGGTCCCTGATAGTATGAGTTGGGATGAATGGAATGCCCCTGTTAATGAAGATCATAACCCCACAGCTGTTTGAGGAGCCTTGCGCCTCATACACCGTCCCCACTTGTTGCCTCCTCACGTGTGAGGCTTCTGTTTCTAGTAAGTGCGATTCCTGTAGGAAAGTAACCTGAGTACGTAAAAGACTTAAGTGTTCAAGAACCTGGTATTGTTTAGATTTTTCTTGATCCCTTGACGTTCCATGTTGCAAAAGTCACCTCCTTAGCCATCTACTTAAGGATTCTAAGGGTACTAGATTCAGCCTTGCACTCAGCGTGTGTAACACAAATAATCTAAACCCCCCCCGTTGCTGCTGTAAGGCCCTCCACCACCTAACCCTCGCAGGAAGCCCCAATTCAAACCATCTAGTACAACCCCACCCAACAAAGAGGCGTAGCCCTCTCCCCCAAACCCCACACTGCGCATAGCAATGCTTAGCACAGCACTGGATCTTATCCTCCCCTCCCGCCCCAGACTCCTGCAAGTGATCGCCCTTATAGTTCAAAAATACAAGGCAGTCAATAAACTGCATTACTGAGGCATAGTGTCAATGGCGGTCTCGGGCTTCCAGGGCCTACAAACATCTGCTGGTGAATCCACTAATGAAAAGAGAGAGAAATAGAACTAGATGCCATAAATGTGAATGTGAAAAAATGTCACTTGAGTCTTGAGAGGGAGTTGAAAAAAGCTTGTTTCCTAAAGGGAACTAGCGAAATTTAACACAGAGGGGTGAGCCCATCATCAAGATAAAAACCTGAAAAAACAGATCCAGATGAGATGTGAAACAAAATCCAGAGATGGAAAACCCGTGGGAGTAACTACCTAGGGGTTGCATACCCCTAACTCTGAGAAGCCCCCCCTACGAAACCAGCATGACTTAATAACTGAAAGCAGTCCCTCTCAAGGCTGGATGACCGGAATTGCATTAAACGGGTGAGCCACGCCCTCTTGTGGACATAACCTGATCCAGACCACCAGTCAAAGGTGCCCTGAAAGCCCAGAATCGCTTGAAAATCCGAGTTCCCATCCTGCAAAGACTAAACAGGAGGCATAACACAAGACCTAGCCCTGTGTGTTTCCCCTGGATACTGAGCAAGCGATGTTATATCGGATGCAGTCCAAAACAAACCCCACAGGAGCCCCCTCTAGGACTCTCCCTGTAACACTATTCCCACCAACAGGCCAGGGCCTATGAAAAGTAAAGCTGAGCCTCTACTAGTAGACCAGTTCTATTAGAGAGCATAAGTTGAGTGAAATTCGTCTCTAGAAAGAACACTGTCCACACAAAGATCCAAACAACAGTTCATTCTGAAGTTCCAGTGAGCCCCGAAGATCAGGAGGCCTTCTCAGGTCATGCGAAACAGGTCTGGCAATGCCGACTTAAGGTTTAGTAACGCAGCATCAGGATCCTTAAAATTAAGCCATGAGCCATTTACAGAGACTTGTAATTTCGCTGGGTACCCCATCCTGAACTTTAATCCGGCCGCTATAATCTTGGATACAATCGGGTGGAAGGCTTTCCGTTTCAATCAAACCGAACCAGGAATATCCTGAACAATTCTCAGCTTCACCAGCTCCCATCTGACTTCTTGCAGGGCCTTGACTTTCTGTAGGAAATGCTGCCTTTCCAGATAGTTGAGAAAGTGGCAAATGATGAGGCGAGGAAGCGCATCAGGTGGGGGTTTTGGTCGCAAAGATCGGTGGGCCCATTCTGTTAAGTAGTTTGGGCCAAAGGGAGAGGGACTAGTGACTTTTTCTACCAACTTCTGAATAAAGACAACGGTATTCTGGCCTTCTTCCCCTTCGAGGAGCCCGAGGATTACCACATTATTTCTCCGACTACGGCCTTCCAGATCCTCGAGTTTTGCTTCTAATCTAGACAGCCTTTGTTTCATTAGTAGAAGCTCAGGATCCATGCTTTCCAATTTTCTCTCGATCAAAAATATTTGGGCAGTGTTGTCCGATACTGTCGTGGAGACTTCCTCTATCTTTCTGGAGAGGGACTTCAGGTCAATTGCCATATCTTTCATCTCCTCCCGGAATGGTTTAAATTCCTCTAAGAATCTATTAAGTGTTAGTGGTTCTTGGTCCCCAGCTGACACACGCAGTTCGGTTTGTCTGGACCACTCGAGGCTCATGATTTCTTTGAGGCCTTCGGGGTGGCTGGGGGTGTATGTTTCTGGGCTTTCTTCATGTAAGCCTCCATTTACCACACAGGAACCCAATACAGGAGCACACACTGTTCAGAGACAAGAAGAACTCTTGAGCAGAGGAGTTAGATGAAATTTAATGATATTAAATGACGATTTTGTATTCGGAAGGCAGGAGCTTAGCGGAAGAGCATCTACTCAGCCCTCTGCATCACGTGATCTCCCAATAAATTGTTAATTTTTACACTGCCCATGGCATCAGTGTGCCTTTCCTGGTGAAACTTTTCAATAAATGAATAAAATAAATATCCCTATTTTTGCTCTTAATTTGTATAATTAGCACCACCATATACATACTATCACCTACCAGTTCATAATATTATGCGGCAATAGCGTACAACATTATAACTAAACTCTACACAGCACTGTAGGTTACTGACAAGTGGTGCAATACCGCGGTACTGCTGTATGTGGTATTGCACCCTTTCAACATCCAGGCAGAGGCGTTCTGCAAAGCAGCTGCCATGGCTCAATCGAACTGAGCCACTGCAGCCAGGAACCCAGGCACTGTATCTGGGACTGGTTTGATTCCTGTTCAGTAAATTTTATTTCTTTTAAACTTTGTGTGCTCCTTAGTTGACCCCAGAGTTGAGAATATTTATGGGGGTGGAGGACTACCCCCTGAAGAAGGTGCCAGGGCGAGCTCCCACAAAAAGAGTTATGCCGCATGGCAAAAAATCGCACTGTATTGGCAGTGATTTTGCCATGCAGCATAATGTCTTGCAACATTATGACCCCGTGCCATACTATCCTATGCTTTAATTCCAGGTTAATTTTCCACTATTCAGTACATGTAATTGTATTGCACTGCGTTAATCAGCATTTGTTTGGTTATTTGTGCCTATATCCTTGCACTATAATTTCTTAGCACCCAGCTGGTTCAGTTCTGGGGTCTCTCAGGAAGTAAGGGAAAAGAGGTTAGCCTATAGGAAATTCAGAAAGGAGAGGTGGAGAGAGAGAATTACCTAAGGTTAGGTAATGTGGCAAGTAAGGTAGTCTAGTTGGCTAAGGCACAGAAGGAACTGCAGATAGCTGAGGGAATTAAGAATGGGGAGAAGGCCTTTTTTTTTGCTACATAAGCAAGAAAACAGACACGGATGGGACTGTTAGGCTTCAGAAAGGGGAAGAGTGGGTAAAGGAGAAGGAGGGGGAAGCAGAGGTACTGAACAAATACTTCTGTTCCATTGTCACCAGGGAGAAAGTTGGACTGGTGCCTACAGGGTGCAGAAGAGGAGCAGAAGGAGGGGACAACAGATATAGTGGTACAGAAGGACAGAGTGAGGAAGGATCTGCTAGAATTGAGGGTGGACAAATTACCATGCCCAGATGGCATACACCCAAGGGTACTAAGGAAACTGACAGAGGAGCTTATAGGGCCACCGGCAGGCCTGTTCAATAGTTCACTGGAATCAGGTGTAGTACCACGGGACTTGAGAATAGCACATGTGGTGCCCCCCCCACCCCACAACAGTGGTCCCAAGGATGACCCAAGGAATTACAGATGGGTCAGTCTGACTTCAACTGTGTGAAAGTTCATGAAGACCGCACTTAAGGAAATGTTGGTAGACTACCTAAAGGATTATGGTCTCTAGGATGTGAGGCAACATGTATTCACGGAACGGAAATTGTGTTAAACAAATTTGATTAACTTCTTTGACTGGGTCACTAAGACAGTAGACAGGGGCCAAGTGGTGGACATCCTTTATCTGGACTTCAGCAAGGCCTTTGACACTGTACCCCACAAGCGGTTGATCAGGAAGTTGGTGGATCTCAGGTTTGGGGAGAAGATGACCAGATGGGTATAAAACTGGCTGAGGAACTGAATTTAGGGGGTGGTAGTGGGGAGGGTTATCTAGCACCAGGGAAGTCACCAGTGGGGTTGCGCAGGGCTCGGTGATGGGACCAGTGTTGTTCAATGTCTTCATCAGTATCATTGGGGATGACATTAAGGGCTAGGGCAAAATGTGCCTATTCATGGATGACACCAAGTTCTGTGGGAGGTTGGACACAGCTGGAGGGTTACAGGACCTACAGAATGATCCAAAAAAGCTTGAGAGGTGGTCCAGGATTTGGCAGCTTGGCTTCAATGCCACAAAATGCAAAGTTACGCACACTAGAGTCAAGAATCCAAGGATGCAGTATTACCTGGGGGGGGGTCCGAGTATCTGTAACAGAGGAGGAGGAGAAGAATCTGGGAGTGATGATCACTAGTGACCTGAAACACTCCATGCAGAGCAATAAATCAGCAGCAAAAGGCAAATAAGATGTTGGGATGCAAAGCTAAGGGTATCAGCAGTAGGCAAGAGGTAGTTATAATGCCCTTGTACAGGTCACTGGTGAGGCCACATCTAGAGTTTGGAGTATGGTACTGGTGCCCACACCTCAAAAAGGACATTAAACTGCTGGAAACTGTCCAGAGGAGGGCAAACAAGATGACTAAGTCAGCAGGGTGAAGCATACAAGAGAGGTTGAGGACACTGAATATGTGCTCCCTGGAGGAGAGAAGGGAGAGAGGGGACATGATTGAGACCTTCAAGTACTTGAAAGGGATAGACAGAGTGGATAAGGAGGATCTCTTTAAACTATGTGGCAGCCATAACATGGGGTGACAAAATCTTAAGCTAGAGGGGGAAGGTTTAGGAGGGAGGTTAAATAGCACTTCTTCACTGAGAGTGTGGTGGCCAATTGGAATGAGCTACTGGAAAATGTGGTCTTGTTGAAGATGGTGGACAGCTTCAAGAAAGCCTGGTATATACATAAGGAGAAGGTGAGCATCATTGGTGGAGAGAATGGAAAGGATGGAAGGAGTGCAGTGGGGGCAGGGGCAGTAGCTGAAGTTGTGGACCCTGCAATACAAGCAGACTAGATAGACCAAATGGCCTTATTCTGCTATGTTTGTATGTGTGTGTTACAATTCTGTCAGAGGCAAAAGAGTCCACTCAAAGTGGAAGTGAAGAGGAATGTATCACCCTTTGTCAAATGGAAACAGCCAGGGTCAAAACCTTGAACAAGTGAAGACCTTCTGGTACCTTGGAGTAACTCAGGATGATAACTTATCTTTTGCCTCCCATGTTAACAATCTAGTGGCTACAGTTAACAGAAGACCAGGTGCCCTGTATCATAACTGGAGCAATCTCACCGAGGATGCTAGACGCCTTATTGTAGCTAGCTCTGTTCTGTCACTTATAGATTATGGCCTCCCTGTCTAGGCAGCTGCCTGTGACACAGTGCTAAATAGAGTAAACCTGATCTATAATAAGGCATGCTGTTTTGCACTTGGTGCAGATAGACACACTTATACCTTTTACACACTCACTAACGGGCTACCTTTACCCTGCAGAATAAAGCTCCAGTCTTGTTTGCAAGCCAAAAAGGTGCCCGTAGGCCTAAAACTCCCACTTTAACAAACTGCTTCCATACTGTCTCCAACTAATACAACACCAGGAATATGGCCAGAAATGGCCATAAGTCTCCTTTCCAGTGTACTCAGCTGGGCAAGTGGTCATTTGTTGTCAGGGCTGCTAACTGCTTAAACAAACTGCCTGATACTCTGTTTAATCTGCCCAACATTAATCAGTTTAAGAGATCTTTATGGTCTGCTCTTGCAGTCCAGTGCAATTTGTAACAGTAAAACTGTTTTATTCAGTTTCTCTCTACATATCCCATGACATTTTATGCTATTATCTGCATGGATTTTTTTTCAGAACTGTATATAATTGATCTGTCTTAAGCACTTTGAGCCTGACTCCACTGTATCTCCTCTAAAACTACTAACATAACTTGTTCTTTTAAATATAGTTTTCATTGACATTTTTCATGTCTGCATATCCTTCAGGGTACATAATAAAGGCAGTATAGTCTAACATGATGCATGGTAATGAGTCATCACTACTTTTCATGGTTCTGGTATACAAGTCCAGTTATCTGGTAGTACTTCCTCCGCTCTCACCTTCTATGGTACAGCATGGGGGGGTCCTGGTGTTCCTTATGACTATACAGACTACACCCCAGTCCAGTGTGTAGTATTTTAAAGAGTCAATGTGACTCTTTACGGCAGCAGAGGGGAGACCAGGCAGGGCCTGGATTCCCCCACCTTATGGGAAGGGGGTGGGGGGGGATGGCGCAGTCACTCACACTTTGATACCTAGGAGGATAAAGTAATTCTTGGAACAAATGTGTGTATACTGGGCTCCTTTAAATGAGGACGTTATGGTGGGCTGTGACCCTACTGTAGATCCCTATGGAACAAATTCCTTATCTTTACTCATTGCATACAGGAGCCAATCCGTCCAACAGGAGGAGCAGAGCTCTTCTCTGTCATTCAGAGAATGCATGATTTTTTCTATTTTGTAAATGTGATTAATTATTGATCACCAGAACTGAACAGAACAAGTTCTTGTTCCCACAATCGTTGTTGCTGTTAACATGATGCCATGAGGTATCATGAATTAAGGTTTCAGAGACCTTGAACAAGTTGAAAAAAGCAGGTATATAGTTCCACTGTTAGTACAATTGGCCTGCAAATAACACAGTGCACTCCTCCTGCAATGCCTGGAAGAAGGAGCACAACACTGGACAGGACCACATGATATATGTGTAGTGAGCTCGGGCTTCTTCAAAGGGCTGCTAATGGGAGGTGGCCCTAGAGGTCAGAGCTTATTGTACTTGTAATGTTTTTTGTGACTATGTATTTGATGTGGAACCTTTGTAAATGAGCACCTGTGCTCAAAGGTAATCTCCGAGTTCTCAATAATTAAATAAAAGTATTGGCGGTGTTCTCAGATAACAAGCACTAAGCAAACACACCAGAGATTGGCACTTGCAGTACTAGAAAGTGAACACTGGTCACAGCGCGATAACGTTTATTTAATGCACATAGCACATACAAAAGTTAAAAGAACAGCACTAACAACAGCACCCAAACCACTGTTTTGTGTGACAACTTGCCCATTTTCATGCAAAACATTGGTGTTTAGGAGTGTTGCTACTGCTTTAACTTTTGTATGTGCTATGTAAGCAATATCTCACGATAGGGTATGGGGTTATAGGGGTTTAATGCATGTTTTGGGTGCATTGTGAGGCACGCGACCGCAGGCCAAGTGCACTCACTGCACCTGAGGCATGCATTAAATCCCTATAACCCCATACCGTGGAGTGGGTTATTGCACTTATAACATGAGTTATGTTTACAAAAAAAAGTCCAGAAAGGTATTTTTTTGCAGTTTAAATACGGAAAATGTTACTGTATCCTGCCAACCTAAAAAAGTAGTCCCCAGAACTCATGCATATGTTATTTAGTTAATGAACATTCAAATGCCAGAAATACAATCCTGACATGATTTCTGACATTTGTATGCTCAGTAACTATGCATGAATCATTTTGTCTCCCTCTCTTTCCACTGCATTTTGTGCTGATCTCTCACTCTCTTCCTCTTTCTCACCCTCCCCTCCCTCCTCTCCCTCCCTCACCATCTCCCTCTCTTGTTGTCTACCGTGCCAATGAATGAACTGGAGCACACAACCAAAAACAGCCCAGTGACAAGTCATGAGACAGAGGGAGGACACTGCAGGAATTCTAATTTAAATGTCCCGGTCTCTTTTGCCTGTCAGTGTGTCTCTCTCACACATACACATACACACACACACACACACACACACACACACACACAGGTCACTATGACTGTCTCCCTCTCTGTCTCTCTCCACAAACACTGCTGCAATGCTTTGCGATGCATGGGGGGGGGGCAAGATGAATGTACATGCAGGCAATAATTACCAAACCTGAATCACACAGTGACCATAGCTCTAGCCCAATACACTCATCATGTGGTCACAAGTTCCTGTCCCTCCCGGTACAGGCACAGTGCATTCTCAAGTTCCTGTCTCTCCCAGTTCAACCACAGCACTTTGGGGGACCATGTGTGACAGTGGTACAGCTTTCCACTGCCTAATTTTCTCAAAAATTTGCTTTAACTTACAGATATGTCTCTTTCTCTTACACCTGTATCTCTGTCTCTCTCTTTCTCCCAGACTGCTACTATGTCTGTCCCCGTCCTGCATTGAACACCCCTCACCCCATGGACCCACTCACTATTTAGCTGCTCACCTTCACAGCACCGCACTGTCTCTCTCTCTCTCTCTCTCTTGCTGTCCCTCACTGTCTCCCACTTCAGCACTACTGAAAGTTGCTCTCACCACGCCCTGTTAAATGGCTGCCTTTCTGTTTTCCTTTCTGGAGCAGGGAACAATTCCCAATGGCACCTTCTGTGCCCAGTGATATTGTTTCAGGGACATTCACAGCAAATGTTGATTAAATAGTAGATTTAATCAATGGCCACATGATGCTCTTTGCTCAGTTGGGTTGCCTCCTTTTTCCAACCCATGTTATAAATGTACTTAATAAACTTAATTACATTGTGAAAAGTGTTTCTCTCTGTTTTCCAGTGCATTCCAGTTCCCTCCACCATCTCAGGTTTGCAGCATAAAATCACCTTTGACTCAATGTATCTTTTCTGATAATCAAATTTAAATCAGTCTGCAAATATCACTGAATAACCAGTTTACGGCCAGGATGATAAATAATAACATGAAAGTTAGATAATACATATGGTATACTACGTAAGTGCGTATCATATAACTCTGTGGCATGGAGGCCAGTACAGGTCATGGTTACAGCATGGAATTGTAGGTCAGATTCCAGGTTTGAATTCCACCACAGCTAAAGCTACCAACTGTCCAAGGCCTAAAACTGGGACAGTCCATCCTGACCATGACCCCCCCACCCCCACCATGTCACTCTCACGGGCACCACTGCAGACAATGCTGCACACAATCAATTACATTTTTCTGCTTGTTCTGGCCATGCCGCCTCACAGTAACAAACATCCAGATTAAAACAATACATCATTCTGTTGCAGCAAGTTCCAAATCATGATGTACAGAAATTTCATTAGAAGCAAACCTGCGTTAAATTGTGATCAGACATTCGAGCTGCATGTATTGCTCCTCCTGACAGTCCCATCCCAACCCACTTACACTCACCTCATTTGCTGAACAAACTTCACTTCAGTGACTCCCACCACCACACCAGATTGTTTTCACACACTTCCCTACAGCTGATCAGGTTCAGGTACCTTAGTTTACTGCTGCCAGTGTCTTCTCTGCTTGGAGTCCCTCTCAGCTGCTGACAGGCAGACATCCACATGCACTTGTTTGCACTACTACCTAGTCTAACCTAACAGGAAGGAACATGCTTTACTGTGCTCCCACTGACATGCTTGCAGTGTAACGCAGGCGCAGGTGTTGAAACGGCAAACTGCTGTCCAGCCCGAGCAGTGCCACAGAGGTGCTGAAATAACTGTCACTCATGGATTAGCAGTCAGCAAAAAAAGGGGACAAAACTGGGACAAGTAAGCAAAAACCAGGACAAAAGTGACGTTTTGCAAAACTTGTGGAAACACTGGGACATGCTGCTTAAAATAGGGACTGTCCTGCGAAAATAGGGACTGTTGGTAGCTTTAACCACAGCCACTATCTGACTATGTGTAAGCTCGCACTGGGAGCTTACTGCAACGTTATCCCTGGGTTTAGCTCACCTGATCACTGGGGCACCTTGCAGGCTGGAGGGGCAGGAGGCCAGGGAATATATAAAGGAGGGTTTTTGGTGCCAAAGATAGAGCCAGGTGGGATTTATTATTTATTGTAGGAAAAACTCTATTGAGCAGGCTCATTCACAAGGAGGTTCTAGACAAATAACAGCATACAAAACAAGCATTTGTCAATGCCGAATGTTGGCTTGCTGGCATTGGCACTGGTAGTGCAGGAGTTAGACAGATGCATCATAGGAATGGCAGTGAAGTATTGAACTGATGCCAACCAACCCCCACCCTGCAGAGAGTGACAAGCATTAGGGTGTCCCTTTGGGTGTTTGGTAGTGCAGTGCGGGAAAACATGTCAGGCAGGATGTGAGAAATGACAGCTGCACAGTTCATAAGGAGGTGGAAAAAATTGCCAGTGTTGAAAATGTGGCATGTAAATATACCAAATTTGCGAAGCTACTAGGGTGCGTGGGAAATATGCAATGCACACCCAACACTGCCATTTATGGGTGTTAGCACAAATTTTCAACATAGGCATTTTAGCACCTCTGCTCATGTACAGAGTTACTATTATTTCCTCAAAGTGTCCCAAGAAGTGATTTCGCACAGCGACCACGCTTTTCTGCGTCGGAAGTGCGAAAACACATTTTGGGCACGATATGTCAAATGACGGCTGTACTTTTAATCAAGAGGTGTGGAAAAATGGCAATGGTGAAAATCCAGACTGAAATTATCACAAATGCACGACAGTACGAGCGTGCGTGCAATCTGCCAACACATGCTCGTAACACAGTTATTTTATGGAGTATCATCACCAAATTTTCAACATAGGCATTTTAGGTCCTCTGCTCATGAACTGTGTCACTGTCATTTTCATAATCTGGCCCAAATACTGATTTCCCACAGCGACTAGCTATTGTGCGCTGAGTGTGGAAACACATTCTGGCAGGATGTGGAAAATGACAGCTGCACTGTTCACAGGGACGTGTACAAAAGTGACAATACTGAAAATCCGGCAGTAAAAAATATTGAATGTCGGATGAAAGCCTGCGTGAATAACCGTTAACGCATGTCAGAACAGGCATTTGTTGGATTTTTTCCACCAAATTTGGAACTTAGGCTTTTTAAGAGGGCACTTCATGAACACCACCACTGTCATTTTGTTAATGGGCCCTGAAAGGTGATTTTGCGCAGTGACTGCGAAATCACCTTTCGAGGCCAATAAACGCCATGACAGTGACAGAATTCATGAGGAGGGGCCCCAAAAACCCCATGTTGAAAATCTGGTGCAAAAAGTCCAAGAAATACCTGAGATATGCAACAAAGTTGAAAAACCCTATTCACTCCATTATACAGCTTACGGCATTTCCTCAGTTCGCGGTCAGCTTTGAAGAGTGCAGGCGTGTTCCGGTCCACTGAAGATAGATGGCGCCAGAGTCCAGTGGTAAGTATGGGGTGGGTGAGGGAGGCAGGGTGCGCAGTGTGGGTGCGTCGGGGAGGTGGACCTAGACTATGAGGACTGTTTTACGTATTCTAGGTACAGAAAATGTACAGCGAAGTACAGTCTTGGCAAGCTGGGTTGGGCTCCCAGCGTGCCACCCTAAGTCAGAGTTGGAGGGGTTAGTAGCCGACGGAGTTGGGCACCCTCGTCAGCACACAACACAGGGGTTAATGCCACCAGAGATTGGGCACCCGCCCGGCAAACAAAGCGCGGGACTGTTTTGGCACACTGGGGTGGGCTCCCAGCATGCCACCTAAGTGGGTTTTGGGGTGTCACTAGCCAACGGGGATTGGGCACCCTCATCGGCACACAACATGGGGGTAATGCTGCCGAGTTGGGCACCCCGCCAGCAAACAAAGTCAGGGGGACGAGCCGAGGGGATTGGGCACCCCCTCGGCATTCAACAGTTGAGGGTGATGCAGGCGGGGAGGCTCCCCGTCTGCATGTCCTGAGGTTTGCACGCGAGCTTCACCCGCCATGCGGTGGCCCAGCGCCATGTTTATTATTGAAATGTCTCACTTGGAAACGCACGTATGGGAGGCGTGTCTTTATGCCACTGCATGACGAGCTTGTCTCTGATTGCAGTGGCACTTTGTTTACAAGTTATGTCCATTTTACATAATGTTGGTGTCAGCGCTAGCATGCTGGCTTATTGGGGAATGAAAACGCACCTACTGATGCGTACCCTGCATTGGCCCCACAGCAGCCGCGCCTCCAAATCTCCACTCTCCCAATATGTTGACTTGCGCGCGCAAGCTGCCAATACAATACAATCTCCACTCTCCCAATATGTTGACTAAAGGCAAGCGCCGATAAGCCAACATAAAACAGGACAAGCATCAGACTGAATATCAAATTACAACAATGGTAAGGGTTGTGAGCATATACCGTAGTAGACAGGAATGCTAAACAATCAAATGACTGGATAAAATTGTTACAATATTTACAAAAGGTGCAAGGAACATACAACAACAGAGAAAGTTAATTATAGTTGTTTCAATCACAGTTTAGGCTGGTACATAAGACAAAGTACATAAAGAGTGAATAAACAAGTGCATGGTATACAGAATATCAGTTTAGGGTAGAAGGTGAGGGGGCGAAATTATGGGGACCATGGAGGGAAAGGGATAGAGAGGGTGGTGTGGAAAGGCAGAAGTATAGAGGGTGAGGGAAGGTGGCAGGCTGTGGAGTGAGGACAGAAGAAGGGTGAAAACTAATGGCAGTTGCACATGACTTTTAGTTTGTCAGCTGTCAGCGATTTATAAAAGTTAATCATGATAACACTGGTAAGTTTGAGAATGGATTGTAGACAATTCCAGGTGGTGGGCAGGGTGTAGGAGATAGCCTTTTTGCCAGAGTTCATGCGCATCTTACGTGTGTCAAGATGGACAAAGTCAGACTTCCTTAGCAAGTAGGTGCTATGTGAGGGATGGATAAGGAAGGATATCTATATCCTGGGAGCTTGTTTAGCAGAATTTTTAGCATCCATATCCCTAGATGGATCAGATGTCTTATTGCTAAGGGGGTCCATCCCACTGTAATGTAAAGGTTACAGTGATGGGTTCTAGGGGGACATTTGGGATGAGCGCAAAGCCTGGTGGAACAAGACATCTAATTTGTGTATAGCTGCTGGCTGAGGAGCAGTTGTAGATAATGTTGCCGTAGTCGATAAGTGGGAGGAACATGGCTTGCACAAGCTTGACTCTAGTATCAGCTAGGAAAAGGGACTTATTTCTGTAGAAAAACCCTAATCTGAATTTAGGTTTACTGGAGAGGTTATCAATATGGACGCTGAAGGTAAGTTTATTGTCGGGCCCCATGCCAAGGTGTTTAAATTTATCTACTACCTCAAGAGGTGCACTTAAGGTGGTGATAATGGTTGAGGACTGCTTTGATAGAGTCAGAGGTGGGGTGGTGTTACTGGGGTTAAAGAGCATGATCTTCGCTTTTTTTGCATTTAGCAGGAGTTTGGCTTTAGCAAGATTTTCTTCAAGCATAATGAAATCATCTTGCAGTACCTCGCAGGCTTCGTTCAGCGATGGTTTAGAAATATACAGGACAGTGTTGTCTACAAAGAAGTGGTTTGGAGTTGACAATATTGGAATTAAGATTATTGATGTATATAGAAAAGAGTATGGGACCTAAGATGGATCCCTGCAGGTCGCCCCTTGAAATAGGTAAAGGGCTGGATAGTAGCCCGTCGGATTTGATTTTCTGGATTCTGCTAATATCATTTTACTGAGTCAGCTGAGACACCTACGGTTTTAAGGCTATGAAGAACAAGGTTATGATCCACAGTACCAAACACCTTACTGAGATCAAGAAAGACGGTGACAGTGACCAGTTTGGAGTCATGGGCTGTAATCCAGTCGTTAGCGACTTTGGCAAGAGCGGTAATGGTACTGTGATTTTTCCTAAACCCAGATTTATCAGGGTTGAGGAGGACCTATTTTTCAATGTGCGCTTTCAGCTGGGAGAAGATTAATCTTTCTAGTATTTTAGAAAGAATTGGGAGGATGGAAATGGGTCTGTAATTTTCTACATCACAGGGGTCTCTAGATTTGAATAAAGGAAGAACATGGGCAGATTTCCAACAGGATGGTACAGTTGCTGAGGCTATAGAGAGATTGACAATGTGCAGTATAGGGACTGTGAGATAGTAATAGCCTAATTTGAGGAAGAATGGCTCTAATCCATTGGCCCCACCACATTTTTTTATGTCTAATGATTGGAGGTGGTCTTCCACTTCTTTGAAGGATACAGGTCTTAGTTGGAAGGGGTGCGGTGAAGGTGGGGTGGTGGAGGAACTGTAATCAGGAGGGGAGTTGTTTAGCCCAGCATAGGAAGAGGAGTCAAAAGCAAGCCCCGCTGTAGAGAAATGTGTATTCAGTTCTTCGAGGATTTGGATGGGATCATCAGTTGTGACTCCGTTAACATTAATTTTTGCAGGAATGAATGGAGCTGTTTTCTGACCTTCTACAGCTTTGATGGTTTGCCATGTCTTAGCCGAATTACCTTTTGGCTTAGTCTAGGGCTGCGTTAAAGAAGTTGGATTTGGCAGTACATACGAATTTGACTCATGCATTCCTTGTAGCACAAAAAATATTCCAATTAGATGAAGATTTGGACTGCCTGGCTTGGGCCCAGAGCTTGTCATGGTTGGTGAGTGCAGTTTTGAGCTCTGGTGTAAAGCAGGGGTTCGATAGTTTATGGACTCTGGAGCAAATGAAGAAGGCATATTTGTTTGCCAGCTGAGTTATTATGCCACTGAATAATTCAATGGCTTCGTCTATTGATTCTGAGAGGTAAAGACGTTGCCAATTTAGGTTGTGTAAGTCTAACAGATATTTACTGGAGCTGAAATTTCAGAAGGATCGCTTAGTGATGAGTCTAGGCAAGAAAGGAACAGTTTTGTGGGCTCTTACACTGGCAACTATCCTGTGATCACATAGATCATTGTGGAACACAGTAGTATGCAGGATTTTATGTGGGTTATTTGACAGGATTAAGTCTAAGATGGAGCTATTTGCTCAACTTTTTATATTATTCCTAGTAGGTTCGGTGATGAGTTGGGCCAGGCCGAGTTGGTCACAAAGGTCCTTGATATTACTGTATTTATGAGATAGCCAATCCATATTTAGGTCCCCTAGTATGATGGATTCATTGTTGTTTTAAGAGACAAGGGAATTCAAGGTTGGTAAGATGACATAGCCTCCAGAAAGAGGCCCATAGCAGCTGATAAGACTGATATTTTCAGATGAGGGTAAGTTTATATTTAGGGAGATGAGTTTGAATTCTTTGGGCTTTGTTATATGTAGTGTCAGAGATGATGAACTTGTCTTTAATGTAGATGATCACTCCGCCTCCCTGGATGCTCCGTCTGCTCTGATGGAGTTATAGTTTGTGATGGTGATTTGATGGTCCAAGATGGTAGTTTTAAGCCTGGATTCTGAGATAACAATGATATCAGGGGTGGTATGGGTGGCCCAAGTTTGAAGTTGGTTGAATTTATATATAAGGCTCCTACCATTAATTCCCATAATTTTTAGACCAGAGGAAGAAGCAAAGTCTGAGGGGGAGTCAAGCGATGTAGGAGGGCCAGGGTTAATCTCAACATTTTCAGAACACAAAAGAAGGAGCATAATGAGTTTTAGAAAGCACCATAATGTGACAAATGCTTTCTTCCTTAGATGATGACTGTCACACAGTGGCCTGGGGTGGAGAAGTCGATTTGGAGGTGAAAATAGGTAGAGAGCTGGGAGAGTGCTTTGATGGACAATGGGGGCTGCAGTGGTGCCATGGGGACAAGAAGGGGGGAGCAGGGCAAACGGGGGGTGTGAGATGCTTGGCTTGTTCAAATAAGCTGAACTTAACTGCTACAATGCACTCGAGGAGGAACTGCCATGATGTATTTGTATGGAGGTGAGAGGGTAGCATGGTGACACTATTACGGGGAGTATCAGGAGGTCAGTTGCAAGGAGGGTAACGAACAGTGGCCAGGAGGTTAACAGCAAGGACAGCATCCTAATGGGAGGAGGTGGAGTGGAGAGATAAAACAAGGATAGAAAAAATAAAAATATATATCATATATATATGTGTGTATATATATATATATATATATATATATATATATATATATATATATATATTATTTATTTATTGAGAGAGAGTCAGCCTCAGTCAGAGAAGGAACTGGGAGTCAGTTAGTGTTCAGCTAGGTGCAGAGGTTCAGGGCACCCCAGCCTACCACCGAAGAAATGTGTGCCTGGAGTCACTGGGGACAATTCAGTGCTGCTGTGAGTTCAGCTGGCGTGTAGGGACTGCCACGCCATGTTGGGAGCCAGGGCCCAGGGAGCAGAAGAGCCTGCAATGCGACCCCTGGCACCGGAGCAGGGCAGCATGGTGGGTCCTTGTGTGTTTAGGCCTGGCAGTTGCCACGGGGTCCGTGGTGCACGGATTGGTGGTGGCAGCTCAGCCCATTGGGGTACAGTAGAGGCAGCCTGTATCCCATCACTGTAGGAGCCCTGTATACACCTAGGAGCAGTGTGTAGGCCCCCGAGTTCCACTGCTGTGGGTTTGGGACCGCCTGGAGACAGAATCCGTGGGGTACTTGTGCAGCATGGAGAGTCTGGGAAATAGTCTGAGGATGCTTGTGAAAAAAGATGATGTTCCTAGCTGCTGTTTGGTTCCAATGAATTAGTGCTGGAGGGAGTTTGGAGATGCCGTGTGTGTTGAGGCCTGTTCAGCCTATAGAGTAAAGCTTGCCATCACCATTTGGACAGGATTGTTATTCAGCCCATTGAATGTGCACACATAGACCTCTGGATCAAAGTAAGCTGTATCTTGGTCTCGATCATGAAAATTGTGGACTTCCCCCTGTATAATGCTATCTCAATTGCTCTATGGAATAGTTTTTTTATTACATCAGTTGTGGACAATGGATTTAATCTTTACTATGCTTGTGATTATATTAACCGAAGTTTGCACCTCCAGCAGCTGAGCCCCATTAAGAGACTGTCTGCACCCCCCTGACTATCCAGAGTGAACCCAGATAATATGCAAGCAATCATCAGCAGTGTCCCACAGGGCTCTGTCCTAGAACCTGTCCCATTCAACATCTACATAGTGGATATAGTGGAAATGGTGGAGAGCGAGATAAGCCTATTCATGGATGACACCAAAATTGGTGCAGTAGTGGATTCTGAGGAGGAGGGGATGGTACTGTGCAGGGATCTGGGGAGACTCTGGAGAGCTGGTCAAGAACTTGGCAGCTGAGGTTCAATGCTGGGAAGTGCAAGGTCATGCACTTCTGGGCAAAGAACCCAAAGTACACCTACCATATAGGGGAGAGGTTAAAAGTCACAGAGGCAGAAAGGGATCTAAGGTGGTGGTCACAGGGAATATGAAACACTCGGAACAGTCCAGGTTGGCAGCAGCCAAGGCCAACAAAATGCTGAGGTATATTGCCAGAGGGATCACCTGGAGGAATGAGGAGGTGATCCTGCCACTGTACAGATTGTGAGGCCACATCTGGAATATTGTGTACAGTTCTGGTGCCCGCCATGCCCCTACTTAAAGAGGGACATCAGGCTCTTGGAGGAGGGTCCAGAAAAGTGCAGCCAAACTGATAAGGGATGGGGACAAGCCCTACAAGCAGAGGCTGAAGGAGCTAAATATGTACTCCCTGGAGGATAGAAGGAACAGAGAGATATATTTATGACCTTCAAGTACCAGAAGAGCATAAATAGGGTTAGCACTGGGAGTATGTTTCAATTGAAGGGGGCACAAGGGGACACAGTATGAAGTTGGAGGGAGGAAGATTCAAGAGGGAACTGAGAAGGTACTACTTCACAGAAAGAGTGGTGGCAGCATGGAACATACTCCCAGAGGAGCTGGTCTCACAGAGATCGGTGGAGAGTTATAAAAGTGGGTGGGATGGATGAAAAGGGCAGAATAACTATTGGAGTTCATTTGACCCAACGGTCAAGCTCAGTAAAGGGGAAGCAAGGTAATAGTGATGACAAGGGAGGAGGGGTGGCAACACTGGTATAAACCAATGAGCTGCAAAATCAAGCAGACAAGATAGACCTTTTTGACCTGTAACTGTTGGCTTTTTTCATGTGTTCGTGTACGTTTCTGGCTATAAAGTGTCCCCTTCCCCTTTACCACCTGGAATACCCCTAGTCAGATGGAAAAGGAGCTTACATGTGTAATTCTAAACAAGTCACCTGACTGTCCTATTGTTTAGTACCTTTCTGAGCATAAAACTGGTAAGAGGCTGGATTAATTGAAAGTAAGATCAGTTGGGCTCTCCTGGCATAAAAAAAACATTGCAGCAGTGCAGTAGCCACTGCACATGAAAGCTAACATGGTCTTTCTTCCATTTCATTCATTCATTCATCCAGCCATAGATACATAGACAGTGTCAGCAGATAAGGGCCTATGGCCCACCCAGTCTGCCCATTTGAGCTCGTAAGTTCAGTTTATGTTTTCCTAGAAGTCTGTTGCCCTTACCCTGACCTCCAGAATTTTATGTCTATCCATGCATTCTTAAATCCGTGATTGTTTCAGCCCCACCACTTCCTCTGGTAGGGTGTTCCACTTGTCCACCACCCATTCTGTGAAGAAATTCTTCCTCATGTTTCCTCTGAATCGTCCTCCCTCCAACTTCATCCCATGCCCTCTAGTCCTGGAACATCTTTTTCGCTTAAAAATAGTGTATTCCTGCACCCTGTTCCTCCCTGTAAGATACTTGTATGTCGTCATCAGCCATCAGAAGGTTAAATGAAAGGTGTGCAGACAACCCAGCTACACTGCCTGGATGGGTCTGGAAAACATGACCTAGATACCAGAGGAGCTTTTTTTTTTTTTTTGCTAATTTATTTTGTCCTGTACTTTTGGTTTCCTTTCAGACACCAGGCTCTAGTTTCTCCTTTTGAGTAGCATGAGAACAGCTTCACAAACAGGAAGTTTCCAGCTGACTGCCTGGGCAGGTCTATCATTACTACTTTGAAGAACAAAAGAACAAATTAAAAACCAGCTGGGGAAGAGCAGTAAGAATCTGACCCTGTAAACAATCACTCAGTTACTGCCTGTTTTTGCTGGTCACTGTTTAACTCGTCAGCTGCCTATTTGAAAACTAGATGCACAGTATTCCCCCCTTCTCCAAAAACACTAGGGCTGTTCAATGAAACCTACCTGCCTATGATTTATTTTATTAAACAGTGTTACCTGTCATTGAACATTGAATCTTGATCTTCACGGTTGTGATTGCTGGTCTCTTGTTATGTACTCATGGGGATGTGTAAGCAGTAAGACATGACTGAGTGTGTGTTAGACACTTTAACAGACATCTAGGAGGCGTAGTGAGGCTAGAAGCCCTAGGCCGAGTGCGTCCAGCCTTCTAGCCATGTGTTAAAGTTATCTAACACACACACTGGAGTGGCTTCTTGTGCTTATGAAATGGCCATCTGAATTGTTGATGCATGTAACACCCAAAATGCACAGTATTATGTAATGGAAAATTTAAATGGTTGTCTTATTTTCCAATAAAATAGTTCCTCCACCTTCAGTTGCATTTGTGTCCTAGTAAAGCTTCCTTATTACTTCTTTTTTTTTTGCACAGTTACCTGTCATGGTAGTACCCCCAAAAAAAAAAACAACCAGCAGCACTCCTATTTGATTTATTAATAAACATTTTTGAATAAGAAATGATGGTGTTTTGTTTGTTTAGTAATGATTTATGCATGTTACAGCACCAGTGAGAACACTGAGGTTTTGTTGCAGAGAAATGGCAGTGCGATCTGCAGAAGTAAAGCAGATAATAAAGGAAAATAACTTTAAAAGAAAAAACTGGAGCCATTTGAAAGGACAAACAAGCATTTGTCAATGCCAATGTTGATTCGTTGGTCTGTTGAGCTCGCTAAGTGGACCTCTGTCACTGGCTCAGTCTGTTTGTCCCGGTGCTGCAGGCTGCTCTTTGTACTGGGCTGCGGCTACATTGGCACCTTGTTCAGCCAAGGAAGAAATCCGCGGCAATCCCGACAGAGCTCCATTGAGTAGCTCACTCTCCTCTCTCACTCGCTCATTCCGTTTCTCCTGGCGCTGCAGGCTGCCCTTTTGTACTGGGCTCCTGCCTGTGTTGGTGGCTTTTCTGCCCACAAAAGAAATTCACAGCTGTTTCGACAGAGCTCCGTTGAGGTCGCTCACTCCCCCTGTGTCACTCACTCATTCTGGTTCTCCCGGCACTGCAGGCTGCCCTTTTGTACTGGGCTCCTGCCTCTGTTGGTGCCTTTTTCTGCCCACAAAGAAATCTGCAGCAGTCCCGACAAAGCTCAGTTGAGCTCACTCACTCCCCTTCTCTCACTCACTCATTCCATTTCTGCCAGCGCTGCAGGCTGTCCTTTTCTACAGGGCTCCTGCCTGCAGTGCTGCCTTCTTATGCCCACAAAGAAACTTGCAGCAGTTACAATAAAGATCCGCTGAGCTCGCTCACTCACTCATTCTGGTTTTTCTGCCACTGCAGGCTGCCCTTTTATACTGGGCCCCAGAGTGCATTGCTGCCTTTTTCTGCCCACAAACAAATCTGCAGCAGTCCCAACAGAGCTCCGTTGAGCTCACTGACTCCCTCCCTCATTTGCTCATTCTGTGTCTCCTGGTGCTGAAGGCTGCCCTTTTATACTGGGCTCCTGCCTGCACTGGCATCTTTTTCTGGCCAGAAGAAATCTGAAGAGTCCCGACACAGCTCCGTTGAGCTTGCTCTCCCCTCTGTCACTCCGCATTCCGTTTCTGCCAGCGCTGCAAGCTGGCCTTGTACTGGACTCCTGCCTGCATTGCCGCATTTCTGCCCCACAAAAGAAATCCGCAGCAGTCACAACAGAGCTCCGTTGAGCTCACTCACTCACCGCTCTGTCACTCACTCTCATTCTGTTCTCTTGGCACTGCAGACTACACTTTTGTATGGGGCTCCTGGCTGCTTTGGCACCTTTGTCTGTCCACAAAGAAATCTGCAGCTGTCCCGACAAAGCTCCGTTGAGGTCTCTCAGTCTCCATCTCTCAGGCACTCATTCTGTTTGTCCTGGGCGCAAGGTGCCCTTTGTGTGGGGCTCCTGCCTGCATTGGCGCCTTTTCTGCCCACAAAGAAATCTGCAGCAGTTCTGATAGAGCTCCGTTGAGCTCACCAAGTTCCCCTGTCACACTCACTCATACTGTTTCTCCCACCGCTGCAGGTTGGCCTTTTGTACTGGGCCCCTGCCTGCAGTGGCCGCCTTTTCTGCCCACAAAGAAATCCGCAGCAGTCCTGACAGCGCTTCCGTGAGTTCGCTCACTCCCCCTCCCTCAGTCGCTCTCTCATTCTGTTTCTCCCAGTGCTGCAGGCTGCCCTTTTGTACTGGGCTCTTGTGTTGGGGCCTTTGTCTGCCCACAAACAAATCCGCAGCAGTCCCAACACAGCTCAGTTGAGCTCGATCACTCCCCCCTCTCAATCAGTCGATCTTAATCTGTCCCAAACACTGATTTCCCAGAGTGACCATGCTATTCTCCGGCAGGAGTGCAAAAATATATTTTAGCCAGGATGTGAAAAATGACAGCTGTAGTGTTCATAAGGAGGTGTGAAAAAATGACACTGTTGAAAATGTGGCATGACAATATTACATATTTGAGAAGTTACAAGGGTGCGTGGAAACAGTTCAACACACGCTTGTAACACAGTCATGTTATGGAGTTTAGTCACCAAATTTTCAACATAGGGAATTTAAGAACTCTGCTCATGAACAGTGCCACTGTTATTTTCTTACTCTGTCCCGAACACTGATTTCCCACAGTGACCACGTTATTCTGTGCCGGGACTGTGAGAACACATTGCGGTCAGGATGTGAAAAATGATAGCTGTACTGCTTATGAGAAGGTGTGAAAAAATGGCACTGTTGAAAATTTGGTGTGACAATATTACAAATCTGCAAAGTTACAAGGGTGCATGGAAAGTGCACAATGCACTCTTGTAACACTGTCAATTGATAGGCTATCATCACCAAATTTTCAACATAGGCATTTTAGGACCTCTGCTCATGAACAGTATCATTGTCATTTTCTTAATTTGTCCTGGACAGTGATTTCTCACAGCGACCGTTCTATTCTGCGCCGGAAGTGCAAAAACACATTTCAGCCAGGATGGGGAAAATGACAGCTGTACTGTTCAAAAGTAGGTCTGGGAAAATGGCAAAGCTGAAAATCTGGAGTGAAAATATTATAAATTCGCGAAGTCATGAGCGTGTGTGCGCTTTACGTGAACACAGTCATTTTATGGAGTATCGTTACAAATTTTCAACATAGGCATTTTAGGACCTCTACCATGAACAGTGTCACTGTCATTTTCTTAATCTGTCCTGAACACTGATTTCCGCGAGCAACCGCACTATTCTGCGCCAAGTGCGAAAACACATTTCGCCAGGATGTGAACAATGACAGCTGTACTGCTCACAAGAAGGTGTGACAAAATGCCAATGTTGAAAATCTGGCATGAAAATATTTCAATTTATGAAGTTACGAGCGCATGAAGCAACTGCCACAATGCAAGCTCGTAAAACAGTCATTTTACGTTAGCTTGCGCGCATGCGCAAGGAACGTCTTGGGAGAATGGGACACTTTGGAGGTGTGCCTGTCCTAGGCAATCCCCTGCTCCGTTGAGCAGGCGTGGCAGTCCTGCACCAATCGATGCGGTGCTGTGTATGACAGTGGTGGTCTTCTCTTCAAAGAAAACCACCGCTGTGTGCTGGCAGCACGTCACGCCCCCCCCCAAATCTTTGGTGCCACGCTGGGAGCACACCCCAGCATGTCAAACGTCCTGAGTCATCTGTCTATGGGGGTGCCCAATCCCCATTGGTTCCACCTCCCCAAACAGCTTTCTCTGCTGCCACGCTGGGAGCCCACCCCAGCGTGGCAAACGTCCACGCCGTCTGAGTAAAAAAAAAACCTGTAAAAAGAAAACATTCCATCGCTGTCTCTCTCCACCCTCCCACAACCGCACCCACCCACTGCGCACCTGCCTCCCCACCACCCCACCCCATACTTACCTCGGAGCTCGGCGCGATGATCATCGCTGGACCGGGAACCGTCTGCACTCTTCAAAGCCGACCGCTGAACTGAGGAAATGCCAGTAAGCTGTATAATGGGCTAGATGGGTTTTTCAACTTTGTTGCATATCTCAGGCATTTTGGGAATTTTGCACCAAATTTTCAACATGGGGTTTTGGGACCTCTTCATCGAATTCTGTCACTGTCATGGCGTTATTCGGTTCGGCGTGATTTTCAGTCACTGCGCTAAATCACCTTTCAGGCCCGATTAATGAAAACAACAGTGCCAGCGTTCATAAGGTGGGCTCTCAAAAAGCCTATTTTGAAAATTTGGTGGAAAAATTCCTAAAAATGACCGTTTTACAAGCGTACGTTGCGCAGTTCCTACACAGGCTTGTAAGTTCACGAATTTTCAATATTTTCACTCCAGATTTTCAACATTGCCATTTTACCACACGTTCTCATGAGTAGTACAGCTGTCATTTTTCACATTTCACCCAAAACGTGTTTCCGCCCACGTAGCGCACAATGGTGCAGTCGGTGTGCAAAATCAATGTATGGGACACATTAAGAAAATCACAGTGACACTATTCATGAGCAGAGGTCTCAAAATGGCTATGTTGAAAATTTAGTGAAAAAATTCCTAAAAATGACTGTTTTACGAGCGTGCGTTGCGCAGTTCCTACGCACGCTCGTAAGTTTGCGAATTTTCAATATTTTCATTCCAGATTTTCAACATTGCCATTTTACAACACCTCCTCATGAGCAGTACAGCTGCCATTTTTCACATTCTGCCCAAAACATGTTTCTTCCCATGTAGCGCACAATGGCGCAGTCGGTGTGCGAACTCAATGTATGGGACACCTTAAGAAAATCACAGTGACACTGTTCATTAGCAGAGGATGTAAAATGGCTATGTTGAAAATTTGGTGAAAAAATTCTTAAAAATGACTGTTTTACGAGCGTGCATTGCGCAGTTCCTACGCATGCTCGTAGGTTTGCGAATTTTCAATATTTCCACTCCAGATTTTCAACATTGCCATTTCACCACACCTCCTTATGAGCAGTACAGCTGTTATTTTTCACATCCTGTCCAAAACGTGTTTCCACCCATGTAGCACACAATGGCGCAGTCGGTGTGCAAACTCAATGTATGGAACACATTAAGAAAATCACAGTGACACTTTTCATAAGCAGAGGTCTTAAAATGGCTATGTTGAAAATTTGGTGAAAAAATTCCTAAAAATGACTGTTTTACGAGTGTGTGTTGCGCAGTTCCTACGCACGCTCGTAAGTTCACAAATTTTCAATATTTGCACTCCAATGACTTCCAAATACCTAAACAGCACATAGAAGCAAGCAACATTCAGCATTGACAAATGCTTGTACTTCTTTGTCACTGATTTTTTTAAGCCTTGTGCAAGTGCCAAATACCACTGCAAATACCTGCAAGTGAACATTCGGCATTGACAAATGCTTGTTTGGATTTTTTCCACAAAAATTTGCAACACAGGCTTTTTGACAGCCCAACTCATGAACACTGGCACTGTTGTTTTGTTAATCGGCCCCGAAGGGTGATTCATTGCAGTGATCGCGAAACCACCTTTCAGGGCCGATTAACACCATGAAAGTTCAAGAATTCATGAGGAGGGGTCCCAAAAGCTCTATGTTGAAAATCTGGTGAAAGAATTCCCCAAAATGCCCGAGATAGGCACTAAAGTTGAAAAAACCCTATTTTTTACATGATACAGCTTACCGACATTTCCTCAGTTCGCGGTCAGCTTTGAAGAGTGCAGACATGTTCCCGGTCCACCGAAGATCATCGCGCCAGACTCCGGAGGTAAGTATGGAGTGGGGGGGTGTGGGGAGGCAGGGTGCGCATGGGTGGGTGCGCGTTGTGGGTGGGGGGTAGGGAGACTACGAGGGACCATTTCCTTTTGTTCAGGTAAAAAAACAAAAAAAGTCACGGGACCGTTTTCAACTTTACAGGGGCATGTGGCACACTGGGGTGGGCTCCCAGCATGCCACTGGAGTCTTGCTGGGGGGAGCAGCTGTAGCGGCGGGGATTGGGCACCCCATCGGCCAAATGACAAGAGGAGGATTCCTTTCTGCCGACTGGGATTGGGCACCCGTCGGCAGACAATAAAATAGAGGTTACATTATGCTGATGGGTAGTGGGTTCCCGTCGGCAAATAAACATGGTGGGGGGTAAATATTGTTTGTGAATATGGAAGAAGCCGCGCCATTTTCACAAACAATATCAGGGATCCTACATCCCACCCTGCAATGAGTCACTCCCTCATTGTTGGCGGTTAGCTTCAGCTGCAATGATGAGGCAGCCCCTGATTGCAGCGGCTGTTTTTTTAGAAGGTTGTGGGACGCTGGCTGAACTACTGTCAGCAGCAGCATGCCATGGCATTGGGGGACGGGGGACAAGCCTTTGCAAGCTGTCGGGCATTGGGCACAACAGTGCTGCGTCTCCACATCCTGCCTGTGAAGAAAGCTGCCGCAACATGTTTCTTGCGCATGCGTGCAATCAATATAAAAATGAATAAACTGGAACGTGAGGAGGTTAGTGAGGGGTGTTCTGAGTGGCCGGCAGCTGGCACAGCGAGCAGGCAGGTCGAACGTCCATCAGGTTGGCCATTTAGGAGAAGAGCGAGCACAGCTGGCATAGTGAGCAGGCAGGCTGGGGGTACAGCTGGGCATGCTTTTTATTTTTTGTATGCGTTTAAAGCAAAACATTAAAAAGATGGGAAAAGTGAAGAGTAAGGGACGAACGTATCGAGCGTCCATCAGGTCGATCGTTTAGGAAGAGAGTGAGCACAGTTGGTAGAAGTGGTGGCGCAATCAAGATGGCTGAGTTTTTTTTTCTCAGTGTTCTATGTGGGCACTTCTCTAGGATCAGTGCCCAGCTGGCAAAGCCTGATCTTGTTTGTGTGTGTTAGAAACTTTATCATACTGCTGATGACCAAGGAGACAGCTTGAAATTCACAAGCCATTTCATAAATGAATATAACACACTCCTCGTGTTTATCTGCAGTGTTTGACATGGATGGACATGCTGAGCTGTAAATAGGTTGTTTCCAGGTACATCATGGCAGGAGGGGAACAGTGAAATTAACAAACAAAAAACATATAAACAGTGAACAGAAAGCATGGTGACAGGTACATGTGATACAAAACAGGGCACTCAATTCCCATACCGAAAAATACTATCAATTTCACTTCAAAGACTTCAGCTTTAAAAAACTGATCTAGATATTTTCTTGTTTTTTTTTTACGCTGGATCATCCACAAATGTACTTCAAATTGGCTTTGATTGCATCTCAAGCACCATAATTTATCCATTCAAATGGTTCTCAATTTAAACTTGAATACCCTTCAAAGCTGCAAAAAATGCTGATTAATGCTAATTAGCCTTCAAACCAAAAACTGAAAGACTGGTGAATAAATAGCATGAAAAGCCCTTCGGTTTTGCTTGGAATACCCTTCAGTTTTAATCATTTAAATTATCTTCAAAGTCAAGCACCAGTAAATGATTGATTTAAAGAGCCAGTAGCACCAAAAATTAGTTCATATGAAATACCTCAGGGGCAACTGTTATGAAATACAGTACCTTTTTACCAGGAGAGACACACTAAGCTGAAAGCTTGTTTACAGGTGTGACCTGGGAGCACAAGGAAGTTAAGTCACTTGCTCAGGATCACACATTATGCAAGTGGGGGCTGTAAGATTCAAATGCAAGTCTCTAAGTTTGCAGCTCAGAGCCTTAAACCACTGCACTATACTGCCTCCGATTATGCTATACTTCTGTACCTTCTGTAATACATGTTGTCTAAACACTGTACATATTGTTGTCTTTTTTACAGTACCTTTATGTTTTTAACTTTATTCTACAAGAACATGTCTGTAAATTTTGAGTTTACTTTGGAAGCAATCAAATAATATATATATTTTTTACAGTGGGCAAGTACATACTTTTTGTTTCTAATTTATGTTTGCTTTTTGTTTTGCTAATTATTCATTTTTTGTCCAGTGAATATCAACGAGATGCACAGAACAGCACTCCCCCGGAGGCTGACATATGTAGTGCTATACTGCTTCATACCTCTCAGCATTGTGACCTTATTCATTGTGATATCACATACTTGTGACACATCTGTCACAATGTGAGGGAATCCTCTTGGACAGCTGTGATGTTAGTGAGGTTATAATGCTGAGAACATAATTTATGTATTTTTTTGAAATTTTGTGACGACAAAAGGCATGCTGAGCCAAGTCTTGTTTGCAGGTGCCACACGGGGAAAAGGGGATTGGGATGAAAAAATACATTCGAAAGGTGAAAATACAATTAATAAAAAAAATGCAGCATAACGAGTATATGTGAATTACTAAGGTTACTGAATATAAATAAAAATAATGATCCTATACATAACAAGCATGTGTCAATGCCAAATGTTTGCTTGCTGGCACTGACATTGGTAGTGTAGAAGTTACAGAGCTGCATAATAGGAATGGCAGAGAAGTATTGAACTAAAGCCAACCCCACCACCACCCTGCAGAGAGTGACAGGCATTGGGGTGTGCCTTTGGGTCGTCAGGCATAACGACCATGCCATTTCACCACACCCCACCCTGCAGACACTGACAAGTGTCACGGTGTGCCTTGGGGTCTTTGGACCTTATGCACACCCCATTCCATCAAGAAATACGGTGAGATGGGTGCGGTATAGGAGAATGGGGTGAACTTTGGGGCCGAAGAGTCCAAGGCACACCTTGATGCCTCTCACTGGCTGCAGGGTGTGGGTGGGGCTGGAATGGTAAGAGCATGACAGGCAAGAATCCCAAGTCACACCCCTGATGCCTGTCATACTCTACAGGGTGGAGCCTTATGGTCAGAAACCCTAACACCTCAGGCATTCGTTGGTATTTTCACTCCAAATTTTCAACATGTTTTTTTTGTGACCCCCACCTCATGAACAGTGGCAATATCAGTTTGTTAAGACAAAGAACCTCTGTGCGCAAACACCAAGGCAAGGGTTACCCCAAAGGGCATTTGGCTGAAGCTGTTCATATGGCTCATTACGCTCATAAGCAGATAGTCACACAAATAGGTCCGCGGCAGGCCGTTCAGCCGGTGTTGACGGAGCTGCATTCGGGTTATCAGAGCTGCCTGTTTGACACCAGTGGAATGGACTAGTTTTCAGTGTCTGTTTGCAGAACTCATAAACAAAATATTCAAGACAAAGAACCTCTGTGCGCAAACACCGAGGCAATTGAGGTTCTTTGTCTTTGAATGTTTTTGTTTTAATGGGTTCACCAGCATATCCCAGGCACACTGCCTTAGGGGTAGCTGGTCCATTCCACTGGGGTGTCAAACAGACGAGGCATACTGATGAGTCCTGGCAGGACGAAACACGTGTCTATGTCTTCTGTTAGCACCCTTTGCAAACTGTGTGAGAGGCCTTCCGGCACCATGCAATTCTGCTTAAAGTTGGACCAGCATAACATTCTGTGGTGATTTGCATATGCAGCCCATGATGCTTTGCATTGTGGGGGCATGTGTGATTTTGTATTATCAGTTTGTTAGCCGAAAACTGCTTTTGCACAGTGACTATGGCATTTGGCACCACATGTGCAAAAACACATTCTGAACAGGATGTGAAAAATGACAGTGGTACTGTTCATGGGGAGGTGTAAAAAATGGCAATGTTGAAAATCTGCTATGAAAATCTTAAAAAAAACTGGTGAAGTCACAAGCGTGCGTAGAAACTGTGCAACGCACACCCGTAATATAACTAGTTTGGGAATTTTTTTACAGCAGATTGTTAACACAGGCATTTTGGGACCTCCAATCATGAACAGTGTCAGTGTGATTTTCTTTGTCTGTCCCAACAATGATTTCCCACAGCGACCACACATGTCTGCACTGAAAGTGTGAAAACACATTTTGGCCATGTTGTGGAAAATGACAGCTGTACTGTTCATAAGGAGGTCTGGAAAAATTCCACTGGAGAAAATCTGGACTGAAAATATTAAAAATTCATGAACCTACAAGGGTGCGTGGAAACTGCTCAATGCTCACTCATAACACAGTCATTTTATGGAGTTTTGTCACCAAATTTTCAACATAGCCATTTTAAGACCTCTGCTCATGACCAGTGTCACTCTGATTTTCTTAATCTGTCCCAAACATTGTTTTCGCACACCGACTGTACCATTGTGCGCTACATGTGCGGAAACACATTTTGGGCGAGATGTTCAAAATGGTAGCTGCACTGCTCATAAGGAAGTGCGGTAAAATGGCACAGTTGAAAATTTGGTGTGCAAATATTACAAATTTGCAAACTTGCCAGCATGCGTAGGAACTGCGCAACGTGAGCTCCTAAAACAGTCATTTTTGGTAATTTTTTCACCAAGTTTTCAACATAGCCATTTTAACACCTCTGCTCATGGCCAGTGTCACTGTGATTTTCTTAACATGTCCCATACATTGATTTCGCACACCGACTGCGCTATTGTGCGCTACATGGGCAGAAACACGCCAGAGCGTAGAAGTGAAATGACAACTGTACTGCTCATAAGGAGGTGTGGTAAAATAGCAATGTTGAAAATCTGGAGGGAAAATATTTAAAATTTGTGAACTTACGAGTGTGCATAGGAACTCTGCAACGCACGCTCGTAAAACAGTCATTTTTAGGAATTTTTTTACCAAATTTTCAAAATAGCCATTTTAAGACCTCTGCTCGTAAACAGTGCTACTGTGATTTTCTTAATGTGTCCCGTACATTGATTTTGCACACCGACTGCGCCATTGTGCACTACATGGGCAGAAACACATTTTGGGTGAGATGTGAAAAATGACAGCTGTACTGCTCATAAGGAGGTGTGGTGAAATGGCAATGTTGAAAATCTGGAGTGAAAATATTGAAATTTCGCAAACTTACGAGCGTGCGTAGAGATTTCGCATGGCCTTACTCGTAAAACAGTCATTTTAGAATTTTCACCAAATTTTCAACATAGCCATTTTAAGGCCTCTGTTCATGAACAGTGTCACTGTGATTTTCTTAATGTGTCCTGTTCATTGATTTCACACACCGACTGTGCCATTGTGCGCCATATGGAGAAACACATTTGGGTGAGATGTGAAAAAATGACAGCTGTACTGCTCATAAGGAGGTGTGGTAAAATGGTAATGTTGAAAATCTGGAGTGAAAATATTGAAAATTGTGAACTTCTGACGTCGCGTAGGAACTACTAGCCTTTTTCGTAAAAGCGTTCATTTTGAGGATTTTCCCACCAAATTTTCAAAATATGCGTTTTGAGAGCCCACCTTATGAACACTGGCAGTGTCGTTTCATTATTCATTCTAGAAAGGTGATTTTGTGCAGTGGCTGCTAAATCACCCTTCGGGCCCGAGTAACACCATGACAGTGGCAGCGTTCATGAGAAGGGGTCCCAAAAACCCATGTTGAAAATTTGGTGCAAAAATTCCAAAAAATGCCTGAGATATGCAATAAAGTTGAAAAAAACCCTGTCTATTCCATTATACAGCTTACCAGCATTTCCTCAGTTCGCGGTCGGCTTTGAAGAGTGCAGACGTGTTCCTGGTCTGCCGAAGATAGTCACACCGAGCTCTAGAGGTAAGTATGGGGTGAGGGCAGTGTATGGGGAGGCAGGGTGCACAGTGGGTGGGTGCGGGTTGTGGGAGGGGGGCAGGGAGAAGCGCCGAGGGACAGTTTTTCTATTTACAGGTGTTTTTTTATTTAGAGACAATGAGGGACCTTTGCCATGCTGGGGTGGGCTCCCAGCACGGCAGCTGAAAGGCTGTTCGGGGGGCTGTAGCCAATAGGATATAACACATTTTGCCACACTGGGGTGGACTCCCAGTGTGGCACCTGGATGCTTTGGGGGAGACAGTGGAGCCGGCGGGGATTTGGCACCCTGTCGGTGACAGCATGGGGGAGACAGTGGAGCCAATGGAGGATTGGGCACCCCGTCAGCCATAACTTCATTTTGCCATGCTGGGTGGGCCTCAGCTTGGCACCTGGATGCTTTGGGGGTGTGGAGCCGACGGAGATTGGGCACCCCATCAGCTGTACGGTGTGGGGGAGGGGAAGGTGCATGAGCACGCAGTGTGCATGGTGGTGTGTGTGGGGGAGAACTCTGCTCACTCAAGCGGAGCTCTCCTTTCAACTGTATGCCACTGCTTTTTCAGCTGTCATAGACAGCTGGAGCAGTGATTGGTGCTCTGCGACCATGCCTCTAAACACACTGACTGAATTGGAAGAGGTTGACACACCTCTGGAAAACTCGTATGATGGCACTATGTTTCTTGCACATGCGTGCAAGCAAACATAAAAATTAGAGGGGGGCATCATGGAAAACCAGGGATCTTTCATGCCACCATCTGCAAATGGTCTATTTTATGTCTATAGGGCTACTATGCAAATGATTGAAAGGATCTGGTGATGACCCATCTAGTTTTTGTATAAATGATCTCTATAGTTCATAAGCCATGTGTGCTGTTCTAAACATTGTACCTAACATTGTCAGATAGAAGAGCTAACCAGCAAAACACAAACATACTTCTGATACAAAAAGAAACAGTTAACTACTTTTAAGATTGCACTCAACCAGTGTATATGTTCTTGAAAAGTTACACTTTAAGCTGGCCCAGCAGCAGAGTGGTATACTTCCCACTATGCCAGCAACCAAGATTCAGAACAGACTTGGGATGCTTGGGGTCCAGCCACCGGAAGGATGATCAAGCATTCTATGGACAGCTCACCTCTCTCGGGGAGGAGGGATGCTGTGCCCCACTGCTCAACTGGTACCTGTGGAGGCCAGATGGCCACACAGTGAGAACACATAGAAGGGGAGAGGAGCAGTTGCCAGTCACCAGGCATGCGTTCATGCCACATCGTGCATGTGTGTTTCATTGCATGTCAGCACCCTAAGGGAACCAAAGAGGAGCTCTAGAAAAAAGCCCTGATCTGCTGTTGAGCTGGCACTCCCCATAGGCCTATGCATGATGTAAGTAACAAGCCATGACAGGGTGTGCATTATAAGATTTTAATTCACAACCCAGGGATGTAATAAGAAACGGGGCTGAAGTGCCAGTGTCCTTACACCCCTGGGAAGAGCATTAAAATCCTATGATGCACACCCTCGAGGGGGCTTATTAGACTTACAAAATGGCTGTAAGTTGGGATTTTTTGGAGGAAAATCAGATTCAACACCTGACTGTATATTTATAGAGATTTAATGCACAGTCATGTGACATCTCTCAGCCAATGAAATTTCTAGATTTTTTTCGCCATTTTATAAAACATGCTAGGCCACCCACTACTATCATGGTCCTGAGTAAGTGGTAGATACCAAGTAAGTGCATAAAAGGGTCAGTGAACGGTCCTTAGGTGCCTTTGGGTAAGCTGGGGAGCCAAGAAAAGGTGAAATGAAGAGAGTGCAGTTCAAAATGCTGACTAATGAGAAAACAACTGTTACTTGCAATTGCATTTCCACAGTCAATTATTTTACACTGGCACTGTGATAAAGAAAGGACTATGTCTTGGGTGTGCTGCTTCTTGATGCTGCAAGGGGTGTTCCACTTCTCGGGCTGCCATGAGGGAAGCACTCCTTCATGCTGCTGGTGAAATGCAATGTTCCTTGATGCTGCAGGTGGTGTGCGCTGCTCCTCAATTCTGCTGATGGGGTATGCCACTCCTTTGTGCTGCAAGTAGGGTGTGCAATTCCCTGCTGGTTCTAGTGGGCTGTGTGTCTCCCTGTTGCTGCCATTGGAGTACACTGCTTTGTGGTGCTACAGCTCATGTGATCAACTAAAAGAATACTCCAAACCTGCAAAAGGAAAAAAAAATACTGTTAATTAAGCAGGTGAGTGGTTTACTCCCTGTTGCTGTTAATGGGATGCATCACTTCTGATTCTGTCAGTGGGGTGTAGAGTTCTCTGCTACAGTTGATGGGGATACATAGCTCTCTGATGCTGTTGCTGGGGGTGAACTTCTCTCCTGTTCTACTGGTGGGGTGTTCTGTTGTTTGGTGCTACTGGTGGGGAGGGAGCATTGTTCCATGGGGCTGTCAGTGGGATGAGTTGTTCCTCGCTCCTTCTGCTTATTTGATAAAGAGAAAGGACAAGTCAAGCCTGCAAAACAAAGAAAATAAATATTACTTGGGGATACCAGGAGAGTAAGCTACTCTTTTATGCTGTAAGTAGGGTGATGCTGATAAGAGCCATGCTGTAGATTGACTGTTTCAATTTCAGCAAGGTTTTCAACTCAGTGCTACACAGAAGATTACTAAAGAAACTAGAGGACCTGGGCGCAACTAGGGAGACAGTTAGATGGATAGGAAACCGGTTCAAAGGAGAGACAGCAGAGGGTTGTAGTAAACGGAGCCAAATAAGAAGAAAGGGAGGTTGAGTGGGGTGCACAGGATCTGTTCTGAGTCCTGCCTTCTTCAATATGTTCAACAGTGATGTTGGAGAGTGCATCTGGGTCAAGTTGTGTCTCTTCACAGATGACACAAAGCATGGCAGTAGGGTAGATAGTGACGAAGGGGTCTGGGAGATGCAGAGGGATCTACAAATGCTGGACAGGAAGTCAAAGGCTTAGCAGTTGAAATTCAATGCCAAAAAATGCAAGGTTACACCCTAGGAAAAAAAAAAACAGGACAGAATACGGGATGGGGGCTTAGACTGAGCACTACTGCAAAGGAATGTTTCCTGGAAGTTATCATTTGCATCTCCCTCAAACAATCAAGCACTTGTAAAAAAGCCTATAGTACGGTTAATAGAATGCTGGGGTGTGCTGGAAGGGGTACTGATGGCACCAAAAAGGAGGTACTGCTACCTTTTTATATGTCACTAGTGAGGCCACACCTGGAATACTCTGCTGAGTTCTGGAATCCTCCCCTATGGAAAGACAGGGACAGATTGGAGATGGTGCAGTACAGGGTGACCAAGATGATACAGGGCCAACAGGGTAGAGCTAAACAATGATATCCTCAAGGTACTGAACATGTACTAGATAGAGACCAGGAGTGGGGTTATCATAGACAACTTCAAGTTCCTGAGGGGAACAGACAAGATGAATTGCAGAAAACCATTTAACAGTAGAAGAGTCAAAAACCTGAGGTCATGAGTGGAAACTGACAGGAGATGGTTTAAGAGGGATATGAGGAAGTTCTATCTCATGGAAAGGGTGAAGGAGCTGTGGAACAGTCTGCCAGTGGAGGTGGTGGACGCCAAGATTGTGAATGGTTTCAGGCATGGCTGGAACGGAATAAAGGGTTTGGCAGTAGCTTGGAGCTGTAGCACTAGGGATGGGAGCAGGGGGTTGGACCGGGAGGCATAAAACACCATATGTACAATAGGTCCCAGGGTACATAGGGAACTCCGGGCAGTCTAGATGGACCTTTGGTCTTTTTCTGCTGTCATTGTCCATGGTTCTTTGTTTCTATGTGTGCCTTAGTGCTGTTGGTGGGGTGCTGCGCTCCTTGGTGATTGATGCCAGTCAGGTGCTCTGATCCTTGGTGCTGCTGGTAGGGCTTTAATGTACCTTTTCATTGTCAGTGGGGTGTACTGCTTCTTAGTGTTACTGTTGCTTATCTGATAAATGGACTCTCCAAACCTGCAAAAAAGGAATACGAATTTTTTCTTAAGTATGCTGGGGAAAACTGTCCTGCTTGTATGGTGCTGTGTTTCCTGGTGTGGTTGGTAGGTGCACATCTCCTTTATGCAGCTGATAAGAGTGTTCTGCTCCTTGATTCAGTCAGAGGGGTGTGTAGCTTCTGGTGGATGAATGGTGGGTTGCTCTGTTCCTTGGTGCTGCTATAGATAAAGAGAAAGGACAATTCAAAGCTGCAACACATAGAAAACATAACTAGTAATAGGAAAGAAAGCAGAGTAAAATAAAGTAATAAATGAAAGAAAGGGATGAAATATATTTGGGATGTAGCATTAACTTGGCAGTAAGTAACATTTTTGGAAGGAGGCAAATCAAAGTGTATGGGGGGAGTCCAGCAATCAGCTATCTGGGAGATATAAATTACTGCCTATCATGAAGGCCCCATGTGAAGGAAATATTGTGTACTCCCAGAACACTGGGAATGATGTAGGGCCCCATATTTAAAGTCAGTCGTAAACACTTTACACATAGGAGCGCTGAGCAGCAGATAGTGCATTGATGAGGCTATATCCAGATAGCACGCTCCAACCAGAGAGCTCTGTCAAAATATATGGCTCTGTTGCATAGTATATAGTAACTATGTGCTGTGCCGACCCAGCCCCTGACAGAACACGGCTCACAGGAGCTGAATGGAGATAGTATGTTCCAAATATGACAGTGCCAGTGCTCCTGTGAGCATTATACAGCCCAACCATGATAATGAGCACACTGGGCACGCAAGGTGCTAAGGACTGTTTGCAAGCCCGTTATTGGCTGGTTCGCATACCGCACAATGCTGACACACTAGACCCCTGAGTACCACCAATACCATATAGTACTATTGAAGCACCTCATAGGTAAAAAGTGACCCCCATCCCTGATTGTTACCAGTGACATGGGTATACAACTGCAGACACCCTGTGGGTAGATAGCTGCCCCCCACTTCTGATCACTGTCCCCCCAAATGTGCAACTGACCATTCCTCCTGACTCACATGTTCAGAACCCACCACCCCACACCGCTCCTTCCCCTAACACCACTGGCATTATACAGCATTAGAGAACACTATTGGCACAGCCCTCCTCTCACTGCCTTGACTGGCCACTGTCTGAATCAGAGGGATTGATTGCTCACCTACTGTAAGTGTGACTGCTCCCTGTCATTCAGACAGCAGCTGGCTGAGGTGGTGAGCAGATGGCTGTGTCATTCGCCATCTCTAATATCAAATAGCAATATCAGTGTTGGTGGGGATAAGGGGGATATTGGGTGGAGGGTCTTGGGTAGGTAGCTTGGGAGGGGGTCTGTTGCACATTAAGAGGGGGCAGTGATGGGGGGATTGGGGCCATTATCCAGCCATGGGGTAGCTGTAGCTATAAACCTGTGTAATTGATGATGATTGGAATGGGAGTCACTACCCACCTACGGGGTAGTGGCAATAGTGCTGTATGTCACTGGCAGCAATTGGGGGGTGGGGTCACATACTACTTATGGAGTGGTTTTGATCATACTGTATGAAACTGGCATTGATTGGGGACACTGCCTGTGATCAAAAGTTCCTACTATCAGTCCATTGTCAGCCCCTGGCTGGCAGAAAAAGGGGTTTGCACACCATAATGTATATGGATTAGGGTAGGGAGTTTGCAGAATTCAATATATCAGTTTGCATCTGTATCACACCCCTGGCATAGGGCTGAATATAGCCAGTATTGCCTAGCACCCTTTTGCCTGTCAAGAAAAACAAAATCAATAAGTATTCTGTGCATTTGTAATGTCTCTTCAGTGTGGCGCACTGGGGACCTTTGAACATGGCCCCCACCCCATCAGTTAGTACTATTCCTGGTTAGTACAATGGTAACATGGTTAGTGCTGTGCTACCCTTTTGAATTTGGGGGCAATAGTATGGAATTTTTTTTTTTTTTATTTAGATCCAAAACATTGAGGAAGGAAGCATATAGGTATTGCGTTGTGAAAATGGCATATATCCCACTCCCAGCAAAGCCCTGTTTGGTTTCTCCTAAGTGAATCCAGAGAGCTCATTTCAGTACCTCACTCCCAAAAAACAACAGTGTCTATAAAACAAGTATTTACTACTAATTTCCTCCCCATTATGGGCAACAGAACAAGTAGTGTTGCTGCCCCTCATCCACGATGGGGGCTGTATGGTAAATTCTGCCCAATCAGCTGGGTTCCCTTCCTTTCAGTATTGTTGTCTGCATGTTGAGGGGTAGCATGAGGCTAATAGCTAGAAAAGCAAGGGCAAATTAATGAGAGTGAGATGAGCTGGGACACACACACACACACCTGAATACACAGAGAGCAGACATTAAACTGCATTTTAATACAAATCTCTGAATGTCCTGTAAACCATTCTTTATGCTAATAAACTCACTCTGTTCCTTGTAGGCACAATGTTGTTGTTGCAATCCAAACCAGCTTTGTGCAGTGTAACTCCAATGATTCCGGGTGATAATATCACCCACAAAATAAAGCTGGACAACATATCATAGGCAAATCATCGTGGCCAATAACATCGCCCGGCAATGATATCGTGGAACAGAAGAAAGTGAGCCACCAGCCTGCAATGTGTCCCGGACACCACAGTACCCCCACAGTCACGGGAGGTGGAAGCGGACACACAGACAGACTGACAATGCAGGCACAGTGAGGACACCACAAGTACCAATTGAGCTGATCTCTGTTCCCGCACCTCCCACGTGGACATGCCTGCAGTGCTTCTGCATCCCCCCCACTGCAGCCACCTTGCTGGCCCCCAAAAACGCCACACACAGCCACCAACCAATGGTTGGCCACACAGCATGGCTTCTTGCATTCCTCCCCCCAAGCCTGCTGACCCAGCCCAGCCGGACAACCATTGGGCTCCTGCCTGCTACACGTAGAGCATGTATGGGCTTCCATGCTTACCCATTCCCCATCCGTAGGCCAAGGTGAATGCATCCCCAGGGTGGTGTGGTATCCTGCTGAAGCCCCATGGCAGGTGGAATAGCGGATGTGCCTGGCAACAGGAAGGGGCAGCATGGACGGTGGAGCAGGTGTCACCATGCAAGGTTATGGACAGACACAGTGCGGTATTGCAAGGGGTGGTAATTTGTAGCCCCGCTGCTCCAGTAGCCTCCTCCTAGTCTGAACTGATCTGTCATGCTCTCAGTTGTGGCAGCTTCAGTTTTCCAGGCATTATTATGCCTTGCTTTCATTTGCCCCACTTTCTTTTGCCCCCGCTTTATTTTGCCCATGATATTATGTGCAGTGAAGTTGTGTTCTGTGATATCAACACCTGGAACCCACTCCCAACTGCTTCTTGTTTGTTTTCCTGCTTACAGCTGTCAATGCTTTCTACTTCTCTGAGTTTCCCAGCATCAGTTATGACCTTGCCCTTGTTTACAGAGAGCGATTTCAAATTTTTTTTTACCAATACGATAAAAGATAACTGAATAGCAAAAAAGGGCTAGGGTTCTAATACTGTATCTGTTTTTAAATTGTCCATTTAAATGGTATTCAATGTGATGATATGAACCAAAAATGAAGGGAGAAAATGGGACACTGAATGATATAATTTTTTAATAATGAGAAAAAGAAGTGATTTTCACAACACATTGACTGAAAATTTACCCTTACTTATCTGTATGAGTTAGAACTCATCAGGGGGCTAGGAGGGAGTGTACATCAAGCAAAGTTAGTGCAAATGTTCAAAAGAGGTAAGGGTATATAGTAGCAGTACATTGCCATTAAAGTAAGCAATGAGACACAACAGGATATGGTTAATATTCCTGAATTGCAAGTCCAGCATTTTATTACACATTATAAGATATTGGTCCCAATAATTATAATAGACAAGGTCAAATACCATAGTTGGTATTGAGCCTACCATGCTCATTCAGTGTGTATATATATATATATGCATATAGATTGTGCATGTGTGCAGATGTGTGTGCGGTGTGTATGTGCGCACACACACGCTCGCACCTGTGTGTGTGTCAGTGGTTAATGAACCCTTTTTCTAGTTCTATTTAGAACCAACTCTAATTAGAACCCACACAGGTCCCAAAAAGGGGCTTCTTTAAGCACTTCTTTTTGAACCTAGCAATTTACATACATTTCAATATTACTAATATGTTACATAAGTGATAACAACTGATTCACATTTTAAACCACTACAGATATATTTTAAAGGGAGATTCTTTCTGATTCTAACTGTTAGAACTTGCCTGGTTCAGGGAGGTTCTTTTTCTATAGCTTATAGCTGGTTCTGCCCATTTCTAGTTTGTACTGTCTATGTACTGGGCATGAGAGTGTGCTGCAGACTCTTTTTGCAGTAGATTGCTTAGACATTATGATATGAGCAGGAAATCCACTGCCAACAGCTGTAGCAGTGATATAAATCACATGGCAATGAGACACACTGTCATCTCTTTCATCATTCTGTAAAGGAAAGACAAATGACTGCTAGCATTAATTTGTTAGCAATGCATCATGCACATTGAAGTGAATTTGTCAGCTGTAAATCCATTAGCAATACATTTGTAGGGAAGTTAAATAAGGACGTTCACTTCTGAATCATTGCACCCAGCCACACACTCCGAGATGCCCACTGCCTGACAAAAGCACCCACAAACGTGCACTCTGGGGCAGTCTGGTTCATTTTGAACAATAAAAATAGTTTTCAAACTTCTGTCCAGTGGAAGGTGACATAAATTAATTATGAAACTTTGAGAGAGAAATAGAATTAGTTGCATTTATATAGCACTCTTCACACACATTGTATCCTGAAGTGCTTTAAAAGCAATGAAAGACTGGTAGTGACGTGACTGTAAACATGTATTGGAGCCATTCCACACATCAATATTCACACACAGCCTTGGACAATTGCCTAAAATGCTTTTATGGGAAAGGGAATGTTGACCCGGACACCGTGGAAAATCCCCTACTCTTTCGGTAGGTGGCGCTGTTTTGATTCCCAAACCAATGAAGGAGCCCAGTGTGGTTTCAGGTATGGAGGAGAATGAAGGTGCTACTGCTGCAACGGCAGTAATGGATGCACCGATGGAAGTGACTGAAATACTGTAAGTGCAGAGGCTAGCGTTGCTAGTGAGGAGACTATCAATGGTACAACAGAAAGAACTGACCTGGAGCTTGTATAGGAGCGAATGTTGGAAAAAACGCTACAAGAAAAATAAGCCAAACTCCAGAAGCAGATGTCAGAGACAGAACAAGAATATTACGGGCAAAAGAGTTGCTCGAAGACGAGAAAAAGAGGACATGGGAAGCCAATAAATTGCCAGGGCAGGTGATAACGAACCCTAGTAAAGTGTTTATTTTCTCTCCGGGAAACCCAGAAGCAATAACGATAACTGAGAGAGACAGCGGGCAAGAGGAGTGGTCTCCAGAGACAGAATTACATGGTGTGGGGTGGAAGTAGACACAGAAACGCATATGGTTACCAGAACCTGTGATCCCCATTTTAGCACAAAATTATATCGCTGGAGAGAACTCAAACCATGCCATCGTGAGGAATCCTCAAGAACTGATAAAAGGCACTGTTGGTATAGATGAACCAGAGGGTAAGGGACATCAGATACAGCCCAGAGAGAGAGAGTGATATGCCCTCCTATTCCCCACTTGATGTTACTAATGGAGTATTTTATGATACCCAGTTGGGGAGTGCGATGACTGACAGTTGCCCCCTTCACAATAAAACTTTTGGTACTACAGAACAAGGTGGACTCCCTGACGTAAATCAGGCTGGGGAACAGCAAAATGGAAATTAAGGCAATTCTGCCGACCTCCCCCCATCACTACATATGCAAGCCTATTCCACAAACCTGTGGAACAAGACAAAAGAAGAAATGCTGTGCATTTAAAATATATAGGAGGTCTTGAAACACATCCTAACAGATTCTATGTGGGGACAGAGTGTTTTTTAATTTTTTTTATATTTTCTATTTTTGCCTCCTACTCACCCCCTCGGCTCTGGACTTCATCGGGAGTGCATGGAGTCATCCCCCTACAGCACACACCCTACCCGGCCATCCTCTGTCACCCATAGGGCCTTGGTTACACCCCCCGGGTAGGGACAGGGCAGGCTCCAATGCCCCAACATAGCAGTAACGTTGGTCGGGAGGATGCCGGGTGGGCGGCCGTAAATCAGGGGCAAGTTCCTGGTGCTCCATCTCCGCCAGAGCCAAGAGACATTTTCCTGTTTTTCCCTGGGGAGTGGCTGGTGCCCTGATGTCAAGGCATATCCGATGTCTGCCACCCCCCCTCCTATTTTCTCATTGCACTGCCTTGCTGTATCTCCAGCCTCCACCAGAGATCAGCAGAGCTGTCCTCCGGATGCTCAATCCTCTCCCTCCCCTGCCGACCCCCAGCAACCCAGGCTCGCTCCTGAATCCGGGTCGCCGGTGTGACACAGTGTGCGTCCAGCGCCTCAACCCTCAGCACCACTGGGCCGTATGGGGAAAGAGTTAATAAAAAAATTGTTGGTGTTTACACCAGCTGAGGTGTATGCTTTCATTTATGCTACCCGGGAGAGCACCTTTGATATTAGTTTCCATTCCCCAGAGTTATTAGACAGATTTTGGATGAGATATACAATTTTGAAAACCAATTCACTATGGGTATCCTTCCAAGCATTACCCCTAATGAAAAGTCTTACTGTAAATCTATGAGCATCCCACTATACTGTATGTCTTTGGCAAAGAAGGCTTCAACGCATGTCTTTGGCATCCCTGAATAGTGAATATGAACAGTATATTGTCAGAAAAATAGAAACTGTCCTCCTTCTATCATTTTTCTGAAGTACAGTATGACATAGTCTTTTTTCAGGATACTAGACTGCATACCACCCAAGAGATTCAGGAAGCTAGTGAGGCGTGGGTGTAGGGGAAAATCAATATGGTTTATGGGAGAAGATACATGTAGTGGCTTAGGAATTTGTATTAATAAACAAGAAGTCAAAATCACCCACACAGTGGATATTTGGCCTGGCAAGGCTCTATTATTAGAGATCATGATGGAAGGAGTAGATTTTAGACTGATAAATGTGCATGCTCCTCAATCAAAAGTGCAAAGGATTGATTAATTGAAGAAAATTCAGCCTTTTTTGTTTACATCAACGCAAGTGGTATTTGGGGGTGATTTTAACTGTAGTAGGTTTGCATCAGATAAAGGTTCAAAAACAGAGAAGACTTTTTGCAATACTATATTTTTAAGTCAGCTACTTGCACAAACAGGGTTAAATGATGTATTTCATCAGCAAGGGCAGATGAGTCAACATACTTTTTTTAAAGGGTCTCTTTCTACCCGGATAGGTTATTGGTTTCTTTCTCCCTCATTGGCAGTCCAGTCAGCAACAGTGATTTATGTTGTCTCCTCAGTCCATGGGCTCCTAGAGGTTAAAACAGCAAATTATGTTGAAGTTTCTAGGGGAAGAGGGTACTGGAGGTTAAACCTATGCCTCTTGGAGGATTCATTGGTTAAAGAAGGCTTCAACGCATTATTAGAAGCAAGGAAGTCTGTTTTCTTTTTATATGATTTAGTAACAGAATGGTGGGAGGACACAAAATATTATATAAGGGAATACTTCCAAAGCAAAGGAAGGTTAAAAGGTCAAGAGAAAAACCAAAAATATATAGCACTTAGGTAAAAACTATATGAATTAATGTCTTTACAGTACTGACCTGGAAGTTAAAACTGCAGCCTATGCAGCTGATTAATGTATAATTTTAGCCGATAATAAATCAGTAAAACTTACAGAGAAGGTTTTACAGGAATTTATGTTGGGTCAGGATCTGTAGTGTAAATACAAAAGAGTGCCTGTCTACTTCTAGGGAATATTCATACAGAAGAAACACATGTGATGGGCATTCCCATCACAACAGAATATTGTAAACTTTTAGAGGGTTACTTCGGGAAAGGGAATCTAGCAGTATATAATTGGTCTAAGTTACTACAGCTTGTTTGAAATAGAGTTAGGCAGTGGAACAGATGACACATGGCAAAACAAAAAATGTATTTATATGATTAAGACCTTTCTGGTGACAATATTTTTACATTTATATACTGTATATCCACCTCCGAGACAATTAGAGACATTCCTAATTGGATGCTTCTTTACTTGCTTATGGGGAGTCGTTTGAACCATGTGAAAAGAGGAGTGACATATCTGACAAAACGAAAAGGTGGTTTAGGTGTGATACATCTGGTGCTATTCTTTTTTAGCATATTTCTGATTAATAATTTAAAACCACTTTTGGTAGATACTACAGAAGTTTGGAGTCCATGGGTAAAGGACCAACTGGAACTTAAGTAAGAATCTTGGGGCCCTAATATACCCATTGCTAAACAAAAATCCATCTTTGAGTTACCCATATATTTTCAATATTGTCTTAGTAAGCTAAATTTATGGTCTATTACGAAGCAAATGCTCATCACGATGTCTAGGAAAACACTTTATGCTACCTTACTGGAAATATATTATGTGGAGGACCCACATTTTGGGGACAGGGTTATTATAGAAATAAGAAATGATTGGGAAAATGCTTACAAACAAAAGAATGCCAGAATATATGTGGGATGTATTATGGCTATGTGTACATAAGAAGCTTAATGAAAAAAATAATCTCAAGCATAAAGAGATTACAGAAAGATACTGCCCTAGAAACTCATGTATAGAAGTACTGGAAACTATGGAACATTTATACTTTCAATGCTCATATGTTATCCAGGTTTGGAAGTTACTGAACGAAAAATGTAAAGGAGGGCCCTTTAATACACTAACATATGAGTATTTGTTTCTAGTGCTAGTACCAGGACAGCAATATTACTGTAGTACTATGCATCTTATATTGTTAAGCATCAAATACCACATCTGGATTACAAGATGTAAATACTCATTACAACAATCGGAAAATACCCCAGAACAATTATTCATGACTACTAGGAAATCGGTATTGGAAGTTAGACAAAAAGAGTATGTCACTGTAGACCCACAGCTATATCAGTTATGGTGGGGAATACTCACTCGGATTAGATAATAAGATAGGACAATTATTAAGGTGGAAAGGGAAAATAAAATTCCTAGATCCCTTAAAAAGGGGATGGGGGTGGGTTCAAGGTATGGTAAAATATTAGTGGCATAGTAGTTTTCACTTATTGTATGCAGTTAATGTAGATTTACTTACCCTTTCCTTAAGGACTTTTTATACAGAAAATATAGAAACATAGAAACATAGACTTTGATGGCAGATAAGGACCACTTGGCCCACCCAGTCTGCCCATTTCCCTTCCTATTGGATAAGCTGCAGATTCTAGTTAACCAACAGCCTACTTCCTGCAACCCCCAACTACAATTGCCTTATGTCTGTTCCATGCATGTTTGAATTCCCCCACTGTTTTAGACCCAACAACCTCCCCAGGAAGGCGGTTCCATGCATCCACCACTCTCTCCGTGAAAAAAAATTTCCTCACATTACCCCTGAGCCGTCCCCCCTCTATCTTTAAATTGTGCCCCCTTGTTCTTACACATCTCTTTTTCTGAAAGATGCTACCCTCCTGGACTTTGTTGATTCCCTTGAGGTACTTAAAAGTTTCTATCATGTCCCCCGGTTCCTCCTTTGATCAAGGGTATACATATTAAGCTCTCTCAGTCTCTCTTCATACGATTTTTGATGCAGACCCTGCACCATTTTAGTTGCCCTCTTCTGGACTGCTTCCATCCTGTCTATGTCCTTGCATAGATGGGGTCTCCAAAACTGCAAACAGTATTCCAGATGGGGTCTCACCAACTCTCTGTACAGAGGGATAACCACTTCCCTTTTTCTACTTGCGATGCCCCTTCCTATGCATCCCAGTATCCCCCTGGCTCTCCTTACTGACTTCTCACATTGCTTACCCACCTTTAGGTCATCTGATATGACTACCCCCAAGTCCCTTTCCATTTTTGCTGTTGTTAGTACCTCCCCTGCTATTGTGTACTCTTCTCCTGGGTTTTTGTTTCCCAGGTGCATTACTTTGCACTTCTTTGCATTGAATCTAAGTTGCCATATGTCTGACCATTCCTCCAACCTTGCCAAGTCCCTTCTCATCCTTTCTACCCCCCTTGTGTATCAACTCTGTTACAGATCTTTGTGTCATCTGCAAAGAGGCATACCTTTCCCTCCAGACCCTCTGCAATGTCACCTATAAAGATGTAAATAGGACTGGACCCAGTACTGAGCCTTGAGGTACTCCACTAGTAACCCCCCCTTTCTTCAGAATGTGTTCCATTCACTATTACCTTCTGTGTCCTGTTGTGCAGCTAGTTTGCTACGCAGGCTACCACCCTGGAACCCACTCCCAGGCTGGATTACTTGATTATTAGTCTTTTGTGCGGGACTGTGTCAAATGCCTTGCTAAAGTCTAGGTAGGCCATATCCACAGCCTCTCCCCTGGTCTATTACTTTGGTCACCCAGTCAAAGAAATCCATTAGATTCATCTGACATGATCTTCCCGCTGTAAATCCATGTTGCTTTGGGTCCTGTGCCCCGCTGGCCTCTAGGCACTCAACAATTCTTTCTTTCAGAAGTGATTCCATCATTTTCCCTACCTCTGAGGTCAAACTTACAGGTCTGTAGTTTCCTGCTTCTGCCTTGCTCCCACTTTTGTGAAGGGGAATCACATCTGCCCTCCATCAGTCCTCAGGTACCACCCCATCCTCCCATGATTTGTTAAAAAGTGTGGTCAGTGTTGTCACTAGGTCCTCCCCTTAGTTCTTTTAGGATTCTGGGGTGAATCCCGTCAGGCCCCACTGCTTTGTTCACCTTGAGTTTTAGGAGTTCTTTCAGGACTCTTTCTTCTGTAAATGGACTGGTGTCAACCTCCCCTACCCAGAGTGCTTCTATTGTCTGGTTTAGGTAACTCCTCCTCATCTTCTTTTGTGAATACTGAGCAAAAGTATTCATTCAGTATCTCTGCCTTTCACTGTCTCCCTCTGCCCACCTCCCCTCTCCTTTATTAATCTTCACTATCCTCCCTTAACCTTTCTATGCTCCCCAATGTACCTATAAAAGGTTTTATCCCCCTTCTTAACTGAGTTGGCTATTTTTTCCTCAGTTTGGGCCTTTGCTATTCTGACTGCCTTCCCCACTTCTTTCTGCTTTAATTGATACAGTTCCCTGTTGTGCTCCTTCTGTGATTCCTTATACTTTTTGAATGCAGCCTTTTTCTCCTTAACCTTCCCTGCCACCTCTTTTGAGAACCATAGTGGTTTTACTCCGCTTTGTTTCTTTATTTGTTTACACAAAGACTGTTGCCTCTATGATGCAGTTTTGATTTTTCTCCATTGTTCTTCCACCCTCCTTTTGGCCATTTGCTAGTGCATTCTTCAGGTATTCACCCATTTGCCAAAGTCAGCCCTTCTAAAGTCCAGTATCCTTGTTTTTGTATGGCTTGTCTCCATGGTTGTGCTTATTGTGAAGCACACAGTGCAGTGGTCACTTGTTCCCAGATGTCTACTGACTTATAAATTTGTGATCCTCTCTCCATTTGAGAGTACCATAGATACATAGATACATAGATACATAGACAGTGTCGGCAGATAAGGGCCTATGGCCCACCCAGTCTGCCCATTTGAGCTTGTAAGTTCAGTTTGTTTTCCTAGAAGTCTGTTGCCCCTTACCCCTGACCTCCAGAATTCCTTTATGTCTATCCCATGCATTCTTAAATCCGTGATTGTTTCAGCCCCACCACTTCCTCTGGCAGGGTGTTCCCTTGTCCACCACCCGTTCTGTGAAGAAATTCTTTCTCATGTTTCCTCTGAATCATCCTCCTCCAACTTCATCCCATGCCCTCTAGTCCTGGAACATCTTTTCGCTTACAAATAGTGTTTTCCTGCACCCTGTTCCTCCCTGTAAGATACTTGTATGTCTCCTATCATATCCTCTCTCCTCCTCTCCTCCAGGAGTACATGTTCAGTTCCTTCAACCTGTCTTCATAGGACTTGTGATGCAATCCATGCACCATCTTTTGTTGCCCTCCTCTGAACCTTCTCTACCCTGTCTATGTCCTTACGTAGGTATGGTCTCCAGAACTGTACACTGTACTCCAGGTGGGGCCTCACTAGTGTCTTGTATAGCGGAATTATGACCTCCTTTTTCCTGCTGTGTTGCCCCTGCCTATACATCCCAGCATCCTATTTGCTTTACCTGCTGCCTTGTCACACTGTTTCCCTAACTTGAGGTCATCAGAGATGATAACCCCAAGATCCTTTCCTGCTTGGTGCATGCTATATCCTCACCCCCCAACTGATATATTGTGCCAGGTTTTTGTGACCCATATGCATTATCTTGCACTTCTTTGCATTGAATTTCAACTGCCAAACCCTGAACATTCTTCAAGTTTCTGCAGGTCTTCTCATTCTGTCTACACCCTCTGGTGTGTCTACTCTGTTACAGAGCTTTGTGTCATCACGAACAGTGAAATTCTGCCTTCTAGGTCCTAGCAATGTCACTGATGAAGATGTTGAATAGGACCGGTCCCAGTACTGATCCCTGTGGTACCCACTGGTCACTCTTCCCTCTGTGGGTGACAGCCATTTACCACCACCCTCTGTGTCCTGCCACCCAGTCAGTTACCTACCCACCACACTACTGTCCTGCCACACCCATATTCCCCAGTTTGTGTAATAGTCTTCTATGTGGCACAGTGTCAAAGGCCTTGCTGAAGTCCAGATAGGCCATGTCCACTGCCCTCCTGATCCACCTCCCTAGTCACCCAGTCAAAAATTCAACGAGGTTGGTCTGAGCATGACCTCCCCTGGTGAAACCATGCTGCCTTGGGTCCTGTAGTCCATTGACAATCCAGATGTTCCACCAATCTCTCCTTCAGTAGTGCTTCCATGATCTTCCCCACTACCGAGGTGAGGCTGACTGGTCTGTAGTTCCCTGCTTCCTCTTTGTTCCCACTTTTGTATAAGGGAACTACATCTGCTGTCCTCCAGTCTTTGGGTACCTCCCCTGTTTCCAGTGATCGGCTAAACAGGATGGCCAGAGGTTCAGCCACCACCTCTCTTAGTTCTTTAAGGACCCTGGGGTGCACCCCATCTGGCCCCATTGCTTTATCAACTCTTATTACTTCCAGTTCCTTCAGGACCCTTTCTCGTGTAAAGGGACTTGTGTCCATTCTGCACCATTCTCACCCCTTGTACTCCCTTCAGACCCATTACCCTCCTCTTCCTCAGTAAAGACTGAGCATAAATACCTGTTCAATATGTCAGCTTTACTGTTGTCATCCTCCACGAAGCCCTCATCCTCCCCTTCAGTCTCACTATCCCTCCCTTTGTCTTTCTTTTTTCACTAATGTACCTGTAAAAGGTTTTGTCCCCTCTACCCACTGATTCCTGATACAAGGTCTAGTTTTGCTCCCTCCCGAGTGGGTTCCAACACTAGCTGTCTATGGCCTGCCCCCTGCAGGGCATCAAGAATGACCCTGCTTTTGGATGTGGCTACAGTACATGTCATCCAGTTAACATCTGGCATATTCAGGTCCCCATCAACAGTATCTCCCCTTTTTCAGCCATTTTGAGAATGTCCTCTATCATTTTCTTGTCCGCTTCCTCCCCTTGAGATGGGGGTCTGTATACAACCCCTGTGCAGATTGTGATGCCATTCCCTGTCTCCAAGGTGACCCAGAGTGCCTCTTGTCCTCCCCTTTACTTTTTAATTCTGTAACTTTGATCTCTTCCCTTATGTATAGAGCTACTCCACCTCCTCTTTTACCCTCCCTGTCCCTTCTATAGACTGTGTACCCCGGTATGTTAACATCCCAGTCATGGTTCTCCGTGTACCATGTTTTCGTGACTGCCACAATATCCAAGTTTTCATCTTCCATCAGGGCTACTAGCTTAGGAAGCTTGTTTCCCAGACTACAGGCATTGGTACTCATTGCCCTCCATTTACTGTTGGCTTTATCCTTCCCCCCCCATCCCTGCTCTTGTTGCCCTTGTCTATTTTTCCATTTACCCCTGTCCTGCCCTCTGTTAAGCTCTGTACCTCAGTGTTTACCTTACTATCTGCCATGGTTTGTGGGGGGGGGGAGGTTTGAAATTTCCTGCTTCTAATCAGCACCTCCCCCCTTGGCTAGTTTAAAAGCTTGCCAAGGAAGCATTTAAACCTGTCACTTAGGAGCTTGGTTCCCTTCATGGACAGATGCAGACCATCGTGCCAGTATAGACCTTCATCTCTCCAGGTGGACCCCCAGTCCCCAGTGAAGCCAAAGCCCTGTGCTCTGCACCAGTTTTGCAACCATTCATTAAACTGCATGATGTGCAGTACACTAGCCTCACCCCTGCCATGGACTGGCAGCACCTCTGAGAAGGTAACCGTGCTTGCTACCTGTCTGAGGCCCCTCCCCAACTCCACAAATTCATCCTGCACTGCACTGATTCCATGCCTAGCTAGGTCATTTGTCCCAAGGTGGACAATGATATCTAGTTCCCTCTCCTGTGATGCTGCTTCTGCAATCCTGAGGATTAAGCTTCTTGTCCCTCAAGCCATGGCACCAGGCAGGCACCTATTTCCCTCTCCTCTCCCTTCCCCAGTTCTACCCCCCCAACAATTGAGTCCCCTATCAGAAGCTGTTTCCTTCCCCTGTGGTGTCCCTTGCCACCCTTTTGTGGGTCTCCTTTGTGGATGTCCTCGGCATAATTCTTGGTCTCCACTGAGGGTGCCATCATAGAGGAATCTTGCTCTGCCAGACTGGTGCATGATTTGTGTAGCGGTACAACTAGGGGGCTTCACCTCTATTCCACCACCCGCACCCTCCCAGAACCCACTGTGGTCCAACTGCTCTTCATACTTGGCAACCTCTGAAGCAGTGGTTGTGGCAGTGGTGCTCTTTGGGTGGGGGAGGCCTCCTTAGTCCTTGCCAGTTCAGCCTGGGTGGGCAATCTCCTCCCTCAGAGCTGACAGTTGCCTGCAAATAGGACAGCAACACAGTTTCCAGAATGTCTCCCAGAAAACTGCTGCCCCACAGCCAGTGCATTGCATCACTCCCCACATGTCCCTCTCCCTTATAATATACAATATGTAATACTGTATATATAATTTTTTATTATTATTATTTTGGTGGTGTGTACTTACCCTTTATGCACCGTGATGGGTTATTAAGAATATGACAGTTCTGCCCCAAGACCTGTTGAGGAAGTGATGTCAGAACTTTGACTATAAAGGAAATGCCATGCCTGGGGGGGTGGAGTGTGGGGAAGGGGGGTGGGTAGTCCACAACCACAGTGGCTGTTAGAAACAATCAAATACACCACTGCTCCACCACCCTGGTGTGTACTGCCCTTTATAGTAATTCAACTAACCTCCAGTAACTTGTTTAAAAATAGTTTAACTATCACAAAATCCTACGCACCAGTAAATTATTTAAAAATAGTTTCTGTCCCAAAGTCCTAGTAGTCAATCTAGCTACCCCCAAGGGACAACCAAAATGCAGTATTTAAACCCTTGTGAAGTTACTTCCAAGATAATCAGAGTTTGCAAGCTCCTTTCTCAACTCCTCAGCCACCTGTAAATTATTTAAAAAAAGTTCAACTGTCAGAAAATCCTGGTAGACAACCTAGCTACCTCCAAGGGTCTACCCAAATGCAGTATTTAAATCCTTCTGAAGTTACTCACAAGATAAACAGAGTTTGCAAGCCCCTTCTTGGTTAAACACTAGATAAATATGTAAATAAAAAGCAATTACCAAGGGTAGTTAGTTTCACCTCCCACAGAATTGAGCAAAAGTGCATGTTGTTGCAGATATCAAATGCAATATAGAATTTCTCACACCGCTCACAGCTGAATAAAGAAGTAGTGTCATTCCAGGTCAAGAAGATGTACTTTGTGTGAACTGATTTATTTGTGATTTAAAGTTTAAACTAGAACATATGGTGTAATACTTAATTTTTTTAAGTTCTATTTATATACATATATATTTCATGTGACTATTAATATGTTTTGAATTATATTTTTGAAGTTGCAGGGGGTGTTAGATGTACTATATGAATTACTACATGGTTTGTTTCTTATAAAGTCTTCTGTTTTATGTTAATATCTAGAACATGATTTAATATTTCTGAATGGGGATGTATGAATTAATACATAATTGCTTAATGTTTTGTTTTGAGTTCTGTTTGTAATGTATTATGATTTTTTTGTAGATTTGAATAAAAAAAATTCCCCTACTCTCATGAAAAGTGCCTTGGGTTCTACACCCACCAGGACAGCACCAGAGACAGACTCATGTGGCCTCAATTTAACATCTCACTGCAGCAGTACAGCATCCTCCTAGTACTACACATGGGTGCCTGGGTTTATGGTTTGAGTCCAGGTCCCAGTGTGAGACTAGACCCTGAACCTTCTGGCCCAGAGGTTGATGTGTTACAAATGGAGCCAAAGTGCAAAAGTGATGTCACATTTGAGGAAGCTGGGCATTTTTACACACAACCTCCCAGACTATGACATTATTTCTGTCTCAAGGTTCCATAAAATTGCTGTTCCCTTGATGTAATATAGGGGTGACTTAAAAATGGATATACCTGAACTGCTGACATTTAGAGGCTGCCTTAAACAAATACTGGGCTGATTATAACAGGATAGCTTCAGATGGTTCAATGTGATAATCGCAACTCAAAAACAGTGCGGACAACAACAGTGAGTGCACATCACCTAAACTCAAAATGGTGATGAGCACTATAGCACCCACCACAGACAGTGACAGGTGCTTAATTTCTGTGTGGGGGGCAATGTAAACTAAGTTTTTATGTGGGGGGCCCTTTTATATTATAGTCAACTTCAGGGGGGATGATAATGGGGAGGGGAAACTCAGGAGGGCTACATCGGGGGGCAACAGTCAGCAGGGGAGAACATTGGGGGAAGCAACGTACAGGCAAGGGGGAACACAGTTGGGAATGTGGGGGAATGGGATTTCAGCAACTCCAAATAAAAAAAACATAATTTACAACTAAAACACACACAAAAATAAAAACCCTAAAGCAAGTCCCAAACTTGGGTCTGCCAGACACAGAAGTGGTGACTTTACCCACTACACAAGCCATCCAGCTCAGGACTGGCCCAACAAATATAGTCCTATATGCTACCCGCATCAACTACTCCCTACGAACACAATATTGCTGTACTTACTATGTGCTATTTATTTATTTATTTAGAAGAGATTCGCTAGAAAAGCAACATGAACTGTAAACAGCTCATTTCCAGAAGTGTCTTGGGGGGTGGGGTTACATGGGAGGAGTAAAATACAACATTTCAATGTTTGGGGAATAGCGATGAGATATTTTGTGCTTGTGTAACTTATAATACTTTTTGTGGCTTTACTCAATTCCCACCCTTGAGTAGCAGGTATGTAGGTAGGAATTTGTAGGGACTAGAAGGCCCATGAACAAGGGTGAGAAAAGCACCGGAGAAGGAGGAGGAGAGGATGGTTGTGGACAAAAAACACTTCCTAAGCAAGGGAGATGCGTTAGTGGAGGGTTTAAGTAGAGGTTGTGGGCAGAGCTATTCTCCACATTGAACCTCAGGCTTAAGCCCTCCCATTCAATGTTTGGGGAATAGCGATGGGGTATTTAGTGCTTGTGTAACTTGTAATACTTTTTGTGGTTTTACTCTATTCCCACCCTTGAGTAGTAGGTATGTAGGTAGTAATTTGTAGGGAATAGAAGGCCCATGAACAAGGGTGAGAAGAGTGCCAGAGAAGGAGGAGGAGGAGGAGAAGAGGATGGTCGTGGACAAAAAACACTCCCTACACAAGGGAGGTGTGTTAGAGAAGGGCTTAAGTAGAGGTTGTGGGAGGCGCTATTCCCCACATTGAACCTCAGGCTAAAGCCCTCCCATTCAATGTTTGGGGAGTACTGATGGGGTATTTAGTGCTTGTGTAACTTGTAGTACTTTTGTAGCTTTACTCTATTTCCACCCTTGAGTAGTAGGTATCTAGGTAGGAATTTGTCAGGAAAAGAAGGCCCAAAAAGATACCTCCTCCAACTCAGGAGAGGAAAAAAACCCAGGTGAAGGAAACCTCTGAAGACCCATGGCCACTGGTTTGCCCATCCTCTGGGCATGCTAAAAGGAGAAGCACCTAGGTTCTAGCAACAATAGATAATTTTCAGGAAGGTGAGTTTCTTGGAGAGATGATGGTCCATCCTTGATCCATGGATGATGTAGTTTGGATGATGATCCTCAGGTTGAAGAAGTAGGTCTTTCCTGAAGGAGCGGTAAAATCCTGAGTGTGAAGAGAGCCAGTTGAAGAAGGGCAAATGAAGTCCAGATTTCCAAAGTAATGGAGTATGCTTGTCCAAAGGGATTGCGGGGACGTACTGAGCAGGGAAAGCATGATTTGCTCGATGTGCTACCAGACAGTGAACAATGGGAATGTGATGATTTGTGAAGTCATAAGTGAATGATCCAATCTGTGGGAGATTTTACGTTCACAATAAAGTCTGGAGGTAAGACAGTCAGTGGGGAGCTACAAGGTGCGAAATGAGCATCCATGAAGTGGAAGAATGAGTCGAGTAGAGTTTCTGAGTGCCTGATAAGAGAAATGCCATAAGTGATTTGTAGATAAATACAGGAAGATTGGCATATGCAGTTCAGCTGGTAATTGATTTTATAGAGAGAATGTATGGAAGTTCAGTACGAGGACTGGGATAGCTTATTTGGGCATTGATGTCATATCCATACTTGTACATGTTCTGCTGGTCCACTGTATATATGGGTATTTCTGTGGTGTACTTGCCGGTGAGATGCACTGAGGTGGCAATGTCTGGTTAGGTTTATGGGTAATCTGATGCCTAAATACTAAGGAAAAGCTTGGAAGCGAATATCTGGAAGTGTCTATAGGCTGGGTTGGTAGTGCAGTTGAGTAGTGTGAAACACCAGAGAATCGTAGTGCTATGGTTGATTAAGACTTGTTGGGAGGCAGGCAAGACTGTGATGGTGAATTCACCGTTAACAGTTGCAGATTTCTGGATTGAGAATTGGAGGAGCTAATTCTCTGTGAAAGTCTTCACTGGAGGGAGTAATGGAGATAATTCATGAAGGATAGACTAGAAGGACCACTGGATGGGCAGCTAACTTGACTGATGGTAATAAGATGTAGAAATGCAGATGGGTATAAGAGGTATGGTGATGTTCAGGAGCTAGAAAAGAGTGGTTTGGATGGCAGAACATCAGTAAGGCAGCTAGGTACAGGAGATCCAATGATGAAAGTTCTGGGAAGGCAGCTGTGAAAGTCTTAGGATGAGCAATGGCAGTTGAGAAAGTAGGAGTCGAGTAATGTGGTCAACAGAGTCAGCGTTGGGAGAAGAGGCTGCAGGAGGTAAAATAGATGATGTCCATGGTGGTATGGGTTATCTTGCAATTTCCAGTATCCATTGCAGTGATAATGATTATGAAATCAGAGCCTAACAGAAGGATTTAAGTCCTTTCCATGTAGGAGGATAGCCAGTGAGACATGGTAGACAGGGAAGTCACAGTGATTGTAAAGACAGGATTTGGAGAGTGTATCCAATAGAGACAGATGTGATCTTTCTTTTGTCCAGGCAAATGAGATTCCAGGAATGATTGTGAAGAGCTGATTGGGCAATATGTAAAACGCTATGGTGATGTAAGAGTCTATGAGGCATGTTATCCAAGGGATGTAGCTAGCAGCAGTTTTCTCAAGAGTAATGAACAAGTGATCCATTGAGTAGTGGAAGGGTACTGTTAGAATGGCCAGAGTAGAAGTATGAGATGGATAATCTAGAGGAATAGGACTGGCTAGGAATACTGATCGGAGCTAGGATACTAGGCCCAAAATAGACTCAGCAAACAGTACGAAGCCCCAAGTCTGCAAGGTGGAGATGACAAGGCAGTCATTCAACTGGGAAGGAAGTCCATATTGAATCCTGATGACCTGAAGGAATGATCCATGGAAGGCGATGGGCTAGGCGAAGCTGGATGACATACAGTGTAGGAAGGAACAGAACCAGGTTGGCTCTTCAGTGAACAGCAGTGAAATGTAGAAAGACTGTAGCAAGGTATCAGAGGATGATCCACGGAAGGCCAAGGAGCGAAGCCAAACACCAAGAATAACTGAGTTAAGATACATGAGTCCCACATCTGATGAAGGATCAAATGACGAGCAGTAAGGATGGCAGATGCTGGAGGGAAGAAAGATGAGGTTCCCACATCAGAAGGAGAAACCGAATTTGCACAGCAGCTGGAAATGGTGACCAGCAGCAAGGAAGTCCAAGAGGCAGCAGAACTGTATTGAGACTGAAGAAACTGGCACGATTCAAACCATGAGGGAAAGGAGGTCAATGAGTTAGAGTACGATGGTTCAAGGAAGCGCAAGTTGGAGACTGGTGAAGAAGGATGTAAGTCAGTCAGAGCAGAGGGTCCTGTTTCTGGAGGGAAGTGGTAATCATGTAGGAGACAGAAAATGAAGCACCATGCGCTTTGGTGCAGACACAGGCTCCTAATCAAGGTAGTTGAGGTGAGACAACCTGGACATGACACGTCATATAATGCATGATGGTGAGGGCAAATTTAGAAAATGATTCAGGTCCAGGAGGGAGCAGCAAGTGGTAGTCCAGAGAGTGCATCAAAGGTTGAAACAGTCAATTGCAGAAACAAGCTTTCAGTCTTGGCAATCAAGGAGAGATAACTTGTATCAGATACCAGCAGGCAGAGGTAGGAGGACAGAGGCAGATGAGTTGATGAGATCTCGTTCCACATGGGAGCGGTAACTGGGCAAGAGACAGATACAGTATGGAACTAGTGGAGTCACAGAGACAGTCAACCAAACCAGGTAGGCAGTGCGTGAAGACCTTCATACAATGCTGGTAGGAGAGCTGGGAGGTGGAATGCAACTGTATCTTAGAGGTCCCATTCCTGAAGGGAAGTGACAACCTGTATCAGGTAAAGGATGTAGAAGGTGGAAACAGTCGAATGGAGACTCAGGCTCTCAGCCATGGAGGCAGTGTGATAGGACCTTGACTCAAGGCTGCAGGCATGGTAGGATAGAGAAGGCAAGTAGGACAAAGTCTAGTTCCTTAAAGGCAGCGGCATCTGAGCAGGAGGCTGCAAATGTGAAATGGTGAAACATTGGAACATAGAGTCAGGCATCGAGCTGTGACAGTTGAGGCAGGATGTCCTTGACTAGAGGCCAGTAGGCATGCGTAGGATGATGAGGGCAAATGAGGTGGAGAAGTTCCATTCCCGAAGGGAAGTGGTAACTGGCAGGAGGTAGAGAAGGCATGGTATGATCAGTAGATTGTAGACATGGCTCCCATCCCTGGTAGTCGGAGTGAGCTATCCTTCACTCAGTGCTGTCCAGCAGAGCTAGGGATGGAGGATGTCAGGTTGGTAAGTAGTAGGAGGTAGTGAACGTAACGGAATCCCATCACCGGTAGACAGGGAAAGCCTACCTTCGCTAAGCACCTCAAAAGGCGTGAGTTAGGGATGGAGACCGGAGTATTGCTGGTATGGGCTGGCTTAAGGCGCAGAACACTGCTGCAGAAAGAGAGTGGAGTAGGGAGTGAAATGAGATAGGGATGATGGACAGCAGCCAGAAATGGTAGGATCTACAAGGCATAATAGGAGAGGGAGCACATAAACAGGCAGAGCTGTAGAGAAGGTCAGGCTGTAAAAGCAGTGACCTTGGAGGGGAAGGAAGCCCTGCTGTAGACTGATCAGGAATTGAGGGAAGGCAGCCGGAGCAGTTAGGCTAAACAAACAGCGTCAGAAAATGGGAGTATCACCCCTTCCCCCTGATGTCCCCAGGCAAGTAGCTCAAACTATCCTGTACAGGGACGGATACCACAAACAGGTGACGGACACCCCACCACCACCAGAACCGAGGTCAAGCAAACATAGTGGGACAAATGGAACGTGATAAGAACGTGGCTCTGGATACCAAACACAGGTAGCTTTGATATACAGTGTGTAACAGAGGGTCCTGTTAAGAAGTAGAAATCAATCACTCTAGAATACAAGAACCCCTCCTCCTTTTTTATTTGTTTTGTTTCCTTTCACTCTATCCTATCTTCTAATCTATTTCTGAATCTATCCTATATTTTCTTGTCAGGGTGGCCAACCTAGAAATCTTCAATCTTGCCTTTATTATCACTTTTGCCCTGTTAGTAATTAATTGCATCTGGTTATAAAAATATTACATTTAAAAAACTGTGCCCGGAAAGAATGCAGTGGTTATGAAACCCAGTAATATGCCCATAGGTAAACTTCTTTTATCCCTGCTCTCTATTTTGAGGCATTTGTTCCCTGCTCTATGTAAGACGTGGTTTTTAATATATTAATTCGTAGGCTTAAAAAGAACAGGTCCATCCAGTTAATGAAATAGCGTTAAAATGCTGTAGAACAAGTAAGCGAGTAATTGCGGCAGCAAAATGTGCGCACTATCGCAAGATCACATGCTCGCAGACTTGCACAGGACCCTGTGCAGGTTCGTGCAAGAGCGGGTCCGAATTGCTGAGCTGCTGATGAAAGAAATCGCATGCGCTTGGTGCGATTTAGAAAATAAGCAGCTTTGCGGTCTGGAAGGAGACTGGAGCAGCACAACTGTTCTCAGTTGCCAAAGTGCTATATCTCAGCCCCATAACGCTGTTCCAGTAGCCGCTCTCTGGAGACTTTCAAAAGGGGCTGAAAATGAGCCAAGGGCACGGAAGACATAGAATATTATTTATTATTTATTTTATTTAGTTGTTTAACCAGGAATAGCACACTAAGCTGAAAGCTTTTTGACAGGAGCAACCTGGGAGCACAAGGAGGTTAAGTGACTTGCTCAGGGTCACACAGTATGCAAGTGGAAGCTGTGTATAAAGCCCTGTGTCCCAATATATATATAATATATATATATATATATATATATATATTTAAAAAGGAGCTGTATCACTTAAAATAAAGCCTTTAATCAGTAGAGGGCTGGGTTGTAGAAAAAGCTATCGGCTACAATTTCAGCTGTTAGATAAAGTAAACTGGAAGGGTACACTTGGTGGAAACTGTGAAAAAAAAGGATTTTGTGCAGCACAAACAAAGGATAGGACTACAAGAAATTATTGTATAAACTTGAAACATTATTGTATGAATTAAATAGATTTTTTTTAAAAGGTGTATGTATTATAAATAGATGGATTTCTATCACCTTACAGGAAATCATCTGTGTTTTCCTGTTAAAGTCATAGATCCATCTGCTAGAATTACTCAGTGGTTTCTTTTGTTTAAAAAGGTATTGCATTAAACATTTATTTTTACCTGAGTGCCCATGTTATTTGATGAAGTCCTACTATAGGGCAGGCAGCCCCTAAAATGGCAGGTTATATAGACTCAAGGAAGGGTGATGTCATAAAGGGAGGAGCTAAACTAATGCCCTGATATCATAGCTCTATAATTAAGCCTATAACTTTGTTCTATGGCAGTATTTTGATACAGGTACTTATTTAGGTGACCCCTAAAAGTGCTAGCATGTTGATAGATGATTTTATATATATATATATATATATATATAGTCTAATATGATTGTAATTTCCATTGTTTGACTTAATTAGGGGATCACATGACTTATGAGGTCACTCAGTGGCATTACAAAAGGTTTCTCTAGGAGAACCAAAAGAGCTAGGTGGTCAGTAGGGTTCTGTCCAAGGTGGAAGAAGGAACTAAAAAAGTAATTGTGCAGGTTTTCACATTGCTGGAGAAAAAGGAAAGAACTCAGGGATTCGGTATAGTGCTTTGGATGCAAGAATTATACCCTGATGTTTGAAGAGGTGTGACGGAATAACACCATTTATTTTTCCTTTCTGTATATATTGAATTTTTAATTTTTTTTAATTATTTTTTTTCTTCTTGAATAAAATGATAAACGCAGATGTATGTATTTTTTATGCATCACATTTGGTTGTATGATCTGCTTATTGGAACCCACACTACCACAACTGGTGTCAGAAGTGGGATTTCAACCTCTGGGGTGTCAGAAGGTACTCCAGAGTGGGGTGTTGCATTGAAAATACCCTAGCAGATGCATCAACCAGAACAAGTGGAGCTGGATGCATTACATCTGACCAGGTCTGTAAGGTTGAAGACTGGTGTCCAGTTGTTGCCAGGGATCGAACCTGAGACCAGACAAAGAAAGATGGAAGAAGGAGCCACAGCTGCAGCTGGTAATCCAAAGAAGGAGGAAAGCCAGATGACCCCAGCACCAGAGGATCCAAGCGAATTACTGAAATGGCTTTGTTTATGCCAAATTGGATGGAGCACCAGAGAGAAGAGGACCAGAGGCAGAGGGATGAAGACCTGAGGATACGGGTGGAGGAGAGACAGAGACAAGATGAAAAATGGACGGGAACTTTAAAGGCCATACAGGACATGACCCAGGGGCAGAAGGAGAGATCTGTTCCTAGAAACATTAAATTAACTAAGTTGACAGAGGTTGATAATATTGAGGCTTATTTGACAACTTTTGAGAGGGTGGCTCAAACCTGCAACTGGTCCAGAGACCAATGGGTGATTCATTTGGTCCCATACCTCTCTGGACGGGTACAGCTAGTCTACAGCCAGCTAAGTGGAGCTGATAGCTCAAATTATGACAAAGTTAAGAAGAAATTCTACGCAGGTATAATATCAGCATGGAAACATACAGACAATGATTTAGGTCTCAGAAAATGGCAAGCTTGGATACCCCAAGAGAAACCTATGCCCATTTGAAGGACTATTGTGGCAAATGGCTATAGCCCACCACCAAAACTGTAGACCAAATAATGGAACTGATAATAATTGAGCAGTTTATCCAGATACTACCCATGGATGTTCAATTATGGGTGAAAGAGCATAAATCTGAGACAGCTGAAGACGCCATTAAGTTGGCAGAAGATTACTTAGCAGCAAGAAGTACCTGAGCCAGAAGTAACCAGGGTAACACAGGACCATCTAACACACTGGTAAGACCACCTTTTATTGCTTCTACTAACCAGAGACAGTTCTATCAAAGGGAGAGAGGTGGGAGAGTTCCATATGCAGAGATAATATGCCATGGTTGTCTCGGAAAAGGGCATATAGTATGGAACTGCCCAAACAAAAGGTCTGACTTAGCACATCTTGCCCTAGCAAATTTTGGGTATGTGACTTCTGTGGGTAATGGGGAACAACAGACTTTGGGCTTGCTGAACTCAGGTAGTATACAAACTTTGATCAGAGCTGATCTAGCACTGGATATGCCCAAAAGTGACTCAGATACTACTGTTCAGTGTGTGCATGGAGACATACACCGATACCCCACAGCCTGTATGAATATAACTGTAAATAAAGAAAGCCATGACATGTTGGTTGGCCTTGTACCATGTCTTCCAGTACCTGTAATTGTTGGGCAAGACTTCCCTCATTTTTACTTGTTAATGCAACAACAGATGACTTCTACAGGAACTGTTAATGTGGTTACTAGGTTCCAGGGCAAAGCACAAGGCTTACAGGATGTTTTTCCTTTTGATAATGGTTATTTTGAGGCTGTCAGCAAGGACAAAAAGTCCAACAAGACTAAGCGAAGAGAAAAACAGATTTGGAATGAAAATCATCAGGCTACAGGTCAACTTAATATCCCAGGGACTCTAGTGCAAGATATTGTACAGGACCAAAAATGTGACGAATCTTTAGCATCTTTATTTTTACAGGTGGAAAAGGTTGGACATCAGGGACAATCTCGATTTATTGTCAAAAACAATATCCTGTATAAAGCTGTTGTAGAACCTGGTACAAATGAGAAGCTTGAACAGTTAGTAGTGCCCAGTAAATATAGGGAACAAATAATGCACTTGGCACATGAAATTCCCATGGCTGGTCATGAGGGTAGAGACCGGACAGTACAATGCATTTTATCCCGATTCAGTTGGCCAGGGGTCCACCAGGATGTTGCAGCCTATTGTAGGTCCTGTCCCCAGTGCCAAATGGTTGCCAAGGAAGGGAAGAAAGATATGGTGCCCCTGCAACCTATACCATATGTAACTACTCCATATGACAGGGTGGTAATGGATGTGGTGGGACCCTTATAAAAAGTTCCAAGGAAATCAATATATTTTAGTCATTTGTGACTACACAACCAGGTACCCAGAAGCAATACCAATGAGGACGGTTACTGCCCCTCATATTGCAGAAGAACTGGCAAAAGTCTTCAGCAGGATGGGAATACCCAAGGTTATCCTTACAGACCGTGGTAGTCATTTTTCCTCTATCATGCTGCAAGAACTGTACAAATTGCTAGGGGGTATGTGCTGTTAGAACATCCCCATACCATCCTCAAACTGATGGGTTAGTGGAACAATTTAATATGACGATGAAATGCATGCAACAAAAGTATGTGCAGGAGGAAGGTCGGGATTGGGATAAGTTTTTGCCCTATTTGCTTTTTGCCTATAGAGAGGTGCCCCAGGCTACTACACCATGTTATATGGGTGTAACCCTAGGGATCCCTTAGATGTGGTCAAGGAACATTGGGAACAAGGGTCTAACGTGCCATGTAAAAACATACTTGAATACATGACTGCACTGTGGAAAAAGTTAGTGAAATATGTGACTATAGCCCATCAAAATGTTGACCAAAAACATCTTAAACAAAAAGAACACTATGATATGGGCCTAAAACACAAAGCATTTGAACCTGGGGAGAAAGTGTTGTTATTGTTACCCTCCACTGAAATAAAGTTGCTCATGCATTGGCAAGGACCATATGTGGTCTTACACCAGGAGGGAACGGTGAACAATGTCACTGAAATGCCAGGGCATAGACCTGTGAAAAGAATTTATCATGCTAACCTGCTGAGAAAATGGGTGGAAAAACCAGAGACCCCGGTATTATTTGTTCAAACTGATCCTGGTAGGGCAGAGCTAGATACAGCATATGACAGGATTGATAAATCTGTTACTGATTCTGAAGTACACATCACTCCTGAATTAACCCCTGCCCAGAGACTAGAGATTGATCATCTCTTGGAGTATTTCTCACATACATTCACAAAGAATCCAGGAAAAGCTAAGGGTGTAGTCCATGAGATCAGGGTTACCCAAACCAAACCAATTTATTAAAAGCCATGCAGATTACCAGAAATGATCAGACCAGAGGTAGTGGCTGAGCTTAAACAAATGGAACAAGCAGGAGTGATAGTTCCTTTACATAGTCCTTGGTCCTCTCCATTGGTAGTCATGCATAAAAAGGAAGGTGGCATTAGGTTATGCCTAGATTTTAGAAAGATTAACAAAGTGTCAGAGTTTGATGGGTATCCGATGCCAATCATCAATGATCTCCTAGATCAGATTGGGTTTGCAAAATACATTAGCACCTTAGATTTAACAAAAGGACAGGTTAGCTCGACCAGATATGTATAAATATTGTATGGCAGCACAAATTGTTCCGATTTGGGAGTGGATACATGAGAGATATAACTTACCTAAATCTGTATTATTGGAGTGTAATATACATCTATATGTGGATATGATGCAATTATTATACTCAGATTACAATAGAAAAAAAAAATAGTGGTCTGAGTCAAGCTACAGAAACTACAATAGCAGCATGGAATAAAGCTCAAAGTTTAATTAAAGAAAAAGATCTAATTTATCCATATTCACCTATTATGTTAAACTTCAAATTTGAACCTTCTGTGACAGACAATACTTTTCAGAGTTGGTATAGGAGAGGCATTAAGCAAATCAAACAGGTTGTAGATAAAGAACAGATAAAGACATACTCAACTTTACAACAATAATTTATCAGATACACAGCATTTTCAATATTTATAGTTACGAAACTTTATTCAGATATCCTTTAAAAAACAGGATAAGAAATGGCTGTCATCTCTGCTTAAAGTATTGGAAGACAGAAAAGAAAAGGGTAAATTAATATCAATCATATATAAAGCATTGGCAGGGAATCTGCAAAAAGAACAACAGAAAATTAAAAAAATGGGAAGGGACTTGGGTATAAATATACCCGATACTATATGGCAGAATGCAATAAAATCATATACATGTTATGTAAAATCTAGTAAGCTTCAACAAATCCAAGTAAATACTTTTTTTAGAACTTACTATACCCCATCTAGACTAAACCATATTGATGCCACTATTACAGAAAAATGTCCCAGATGTGCAACGACAACTGGAACATTGATCCATGTGCTATATACACGTCCATGTCTCTCAAACTATTGGCATGAAGTTGTAAGGATTATACAAAAGATATTAACCAAAGAAATAGCCAACACAGCACAATTGGCATTATTAATGATACCATCGATCTCATTAGAAGAAGAAGAGAAAATCTTTATTTCAGTATCAACAATTATTGCTAAGAAGTGCATATTGCTTAAATGGAAAGATAGAAATCCTCCAAAAATTCAGATGTGGCTAGAATTTATGATGGAAATTATGAATTTGGAAAAAAATATTTTATATTAAAAGTGGACAGGAACACAAAGATGATAAAATGTGGACCTCTTTCAGGAACAACATGGGACCGAATATAATTAGTAAGTACTCACAATAATACCTATGAGGTTTTGGGCCTCTTTCTGCTGAGTTTCTCCTCCCTCTGTCACTCACTCTTTTTCCCCTCAATTATGATGATCAAAGATGCCCTGCTTATGACAATCATCATGATGGATAAGACGGGCTCAAGATCTGAATTGTAGTGGGAAAAAAAAAAGAAAGAAAAAAAGAAAAAAAAATAGATTTAACAAAAGGGTATTGGCAGATTCCATTGGCCCCAAAAACCCAGGAATTGACTGCTTTTTGTACCCCACTTGGTCTACATCAGTTCACCATTATGCCATTTGGTCTGCGTGGAGCTCCGGCTACTTTCCAACGGTACATGGATCATGTGTTGAGACCTCACAAATGTTACAGTGCTGCTTATTTGGATGACGTGATCATCTATAGCACTAACTGGCAGACCCATTTATTACATCTTAGTGCTGTGATACAAAGTATCCAGGATGCAGGGATGACCATCAACCCGTCTGAATGTGCTATAGCTAAAACAGAAACACGCTACCTAGGTTTTATCATTGGATGTGGGAAGATTAAACCAGAAATTGATAAGATTGAAGCTGTAGTTAACAGTCCCATACCCACTACAAAGCATCATGTCAGGTCTTTCCTTGGTCTGGCAAGTTATTATAGATGGTTCATCCCAGTTGTTTCCACCATTGCTACTCTTCTCACTGATCTGACAAAAAAATAGTTTCCAAATAAGGTGAAGTGGAGTCCAGCCTGTGATGAGGTATTTAACAAGATCAAGGCCATCCTATACTCAGCCTTAGTTTTATGTAGCCCTGATTTCACTGAACCATTTGAATTACAGACCGATACCTCTGACACAGGCATTGGGGCAGTGTTGACTCAGCATAGCCATGGAGAGGAGCACCCCATATTATATCTCAGCAGAAAATTACATGAAAGAGAGAGAAGATATTCTACAGTGGAAAAAGAATGTTTGGCCATCAAGTGGGCAGTAGAAGCCCTGAAATATTATCTATGAGGAAATAAGTTTACAGTTGTAACAGATCATAACCCATTATATGCTGGCTGAACCTGATGAAAGATAGAAATGCCTGCATTTTACAGTGGTATTTATTTTTACAACCCTTTAAGTTTACGGTGAGACATAGAACCAGTTCTCAGCACCAAAATGCAGATTTTTTATTACGCTTTGGTGCTGATCAAGGTAGTGCCTCTGTTTCAGATATGGAAAATGGAATTGTATGTGTACCACAAGGTGCCAAGAAGGCACAACCCGAGGGAAAAGTATTTATTTATTTATTTAGCTTTTGTTAACCAGGTAAGTACACTAGACAAGACAATTTGCCTATTTTCAGGTACGACCTGGGAGAGTACAGGAAATTACATACTTACACACTTGGGAAAACATGGTACATAATTAGGAAAAAGATTACACATCATAAGACAACAAGGTACAAGTTAGGAAAAACAACTCGCATGTCACATGCGATCATCATAATTTAGAATACACAAAGTACAAGGCATGTGAGGCACATTTAGTTAGAATAGGTACAACAGAGAAAACGGTGTATGCCAGTTTTGGAGCAGTACAAGGCAAGGATTGGTAGCAGCAGGTACAAAACTATCATCACAAGGGCCAACTGTTATGTATGAGGGCTAAGTGCTAACATTTTGTCACGGGTTTTTTTTGCACCCATAGGCTGATGCGAGCTTGAGATGGTTCCATAGTGAGGAATGCAGGCTGCCCTGAGAAGGGGCAACACAGACCTAGGCAGGGAAGGTGTTCCAAAGTTTGGGGGCACATGCTGCAAATTCCCTTTCACCCATTTGAGTCAGAGTCACAGGTACCTTGAGTGTGGCAGACCCCTGAGACCTAAGGTGATACGAAGAGGGAACAGTTTGGGCAAGCAAACTCGCCACCCCTGGGGGGGGTGCCTGTGCTAAGGACGTTTCCTGTGAAGCAACAAAGTCAATGTGCTTTGAGGGAGAGAGCCAGTTTAACTTGTTGTAGAGATCACAGTGGTAAGTGAGCCGGGGGGCCGCTAGGGGGCAAAGTGGCTGACATTGTTGTAGGCAGTCGACCACCTAGACAGATGGACCTTAGTGGTGCTGGCAAACAGGAGCCTATAACATAGTGAGGGGAGAAGCATACCTCCAGCAAGAGCAATACGCGCAGCCGGAGTGAGGTTATTTTTTGCCCTATAGGCCAGACCCAGTTTACAGTTGACAGTTTGGCATGTATTCTGGATATGGCAGCCAAGGTCAAGCTGCAGGTCCAATGTTACCCCAAGGTACTTGATTGGGATCGGGATGCCCCCCCTTTCCAGAAACACAGAACGGCACAGGGGAGGCCTTAATCTTAGCCTGGGACCCAAAGAGCATGGCCTGAGTTTTTTTTAGATTAAGGACTAGCTTATGGTTCAGGATCCATGTCTGAGTGTTTCTTAGGTCATCACTCAGGTGGCTGTTAATGACCCCCACCTCTGGGGAGTGAGACAGGATGACCAGATCATCTGCATAGAGGATTGGTTTACAATGAGCAGCGGTTGCGGGGAGATTATTAACGAAAATGGAGAAGAGCAGGGGTCCAAGGACGGAGCCTTGGGGGACCCCCACTGTTACCGGGATGGGGCCCAAGAGCTCTTTGCCATATTTAACCCTCTGCATTCTACCCTAGTATTGTCTAGTTTGGAGAAATGTTTTGAATACTGTTAATTATTAAAGGGTCCCTGTGGGGAACTTCTGGAGTGGGTGGGCAGAAGTTCTAACCCTTCCAGAGTTTAGGGTCTCAGTCAACAGAAAACAAAATATGTTGCCTTCTTGTGATGGGAGGAATGTAATGGGGGTCCTGTTATAAAGTATTAATCAATCACGCTGGGATGCAAGAACCCCTCCTCCCCTTTTTTATTTGTTTTGTTTCCTTTCACTCTATCCTATCTTCTAATCTATTTCTGAATCTGTCCTATATTTTCTTGTCAGGTTGGCCAACCTGGCAATCTTCAATCTTGCCTCTAATATCACTTTTGCCCTGTTAGTAATTAATTGCATCTGGTTATAAAAAAAAATTACATTTAAAAAACTGTTCCCAGAAAGAATGCAGTGGTTATGAAACCCAGTAATATGCCCATAGGTAAAATTCTTTTATCCCTGCTCTCTATTTTGAGGCATTTGTTCCCTGCTCTATGTAAGACGTGGTTTTTAATATATTAATTCGTAGGCTTAAAAAGAATAGGTACATCCAGTTAATGAAATAGCGTTAAAACACTGTAGAACAAGTAAGCGATTGATTGCGATGGCAAAATGTGCGCACTATCATACGATTGCACGCTCGCACACTCGCACAGGACCCTGCGCAAGTTCGTGCAGGAGCGGATCCAAATTGCTGAGCCACTGATGAAAGAAATCGCAAACGCGTGTTGCGATTTAGAAAAGAAGCAGCTTTGCAGTCAGGAAGGAGACTGGAGCAGCACAACTGTTCTTAGTTGCCAAAGTGCTATATCTCAGCCTCATAGCGCTGTTCCAGTAGCTGCTCCCTGGAGACTTTCAAAAGGGGCTGAAAATGAGCCAAGGACACGGAGGGCATAGAATATAAAGCCCTGTGTCCTAAAATATATATCAATCAATCAATCAATCAAATTCTTTATTTATCCAGGCGAACACCATTGAGCAAGCTCATTTACAAGGTGGTCCTGCATTACACAAGTCAAGTAACAATGCATTTATATACAGACAAACAGACAGTAGATGCAAGAGTACAACAGTACAGGTAGACCTGCAACAGACAGGATAAGTAAAAATACATTTGGGTTCAGGTAAAAGACAGTTGGTTAGGGTATACATAACAATAGGGTAGCAAGTCAGTAAAAATGTATACCAGATACAACAACATACATGGTTTAGTATTCCTGTAAGGTAAAGGCATTATAGTCCAGCGAAGAGATTAGTTGAAGTGGATGCTACAAGCGAAGAGATATACATAGTCAGTTTAAAAAGTCCCAGTCATATCAAGGGGGAGACATGTGTTGGGAGAAGTGGGCAGCCAGTGGGGGGGGGGGTCTGGAACTGGGATAATACTAGGAGTGACGGAATGAGATGCTGTGGGTATACAGGAATAGGTGGGTGAGGGAGGGTGAGATTTAGGGTGGTAGATAAGTAGGTGGCTCAGGGACAAGTTATGCGCTGATACTAGAAGGAAGGAGGATGGGAAAAGCAGGGAGGATGTGGAAGGGGGTGTAAATAAGCTAGGATCATTGGAAGCAGTTGCAAGCTTCTGTGATGTATTTTGAGTATAAGGTCTTAAACACAGTGAGACTAACACGAGTCCTCAGTTTCAATGATTTCTGTAGCACATTCCAGAGCTAGGATCGTTGGAAACAGTTGCAGGCTTCTTTAATGTATTTTGAGTATAAGGACTTAAACACAGTAATACTAACAGGAGTCCTCAGTTTCAGTGATTTCTGTAGCACATTCTAGAATGATGGTAGAACAAACCGTATGGCAGCTCCCCCAAAACATGTTAGGGCTTTGGGCACTTTCAGAGAAATCAGTGAACAGCTTCTTAGGGCATAGGTTCCAGGCATATTGAGAGTCAGGCAATCAACAATGTACTACAGAAGTTTGCCAGTGATAGCTCTGCATGTCCAGAGAGCTGCATTTTTATTTTGTCTGTAGTGTAGGGAGGTCCAACCTATAGCCGCATATAAAGAGCAGTGATGGGTGGAGAAGGGGAGACCAGTGATGAAGCGCAGGGCTCTGTGGTAAAGTATGTCCAATTTACCGAGGTATGAAGTAGCAAATTGGCTGTATATAAAGTCGGAGTAATCAATTAGGGAAAGGAACATAGAATGAACTACCTGTCTCTTGGCCTCTGTAGTTAGTAGGTGGTTTAACCTGAAGAAGAGACCTAGTCTCTGCCTCAGTTTTTTTAACAAATCCTCCAGGTGGTCTGCAAAGGAGAGTTTGAAGTCTAGCCAGACCCCCAGGTATTTAAATTTTGGCACAAATTCCAGGGTTTCTCCTAGAAGGGTGGTGATGGGGGGTAGAGCAGGGCAGGCTGCATGGTTAATAGGTGAAAATAGCATCGCTTTTGTCTTTTTGGCGTTAGGTAGCAATTTTTTTACTAAGGAGCTGGTATTGAAGTATATTGAAGTCAGCTTGCAGGTCACTACAGGCAATTTCAGGAGTTGTACGGCTTAGGTAGATCACCGTATCATCTGTGAACAGATGAATTTTCGTCTCATTGATGTCTGAGTCTATATTGTTGATGTAGATGGCAAATAGGAGTGGCCCCAGGATGGATCCCTGTGGGATGCCTCTTTTTAACAGATTTGAGGGGGAGAGTTCACCTTCGGCCTTGACCTGCTGGGCCTATCAGAAAGGTAGTTGTGGAACCAACGCAAGGAGGTAGAATCTAGACCAATAGCTTTTAATGAAGAAAGAAGGAGGCTGTGGTCAACAGTGTCAAAGGCCTTACTTATGTATAGAAAAACAGCGCAGACAAATTATTTGTTCTCTAGCTCACGCTGCCAGTCATTTGTCACCTTGGCCAGGGCCGTGATTGTACTATGTTCAGTTCTGAAACCAGATTGCATTGGGTTTAGCAGGTTAGTATCATCTATGAAAGATTTCAGCTGGGCAGTCACGATTTTTTCCAGAAGTTTTGATAGTACCGGGAGAAGGGAGATGGGCCTGTAGTTGTTTAGATCACAGGGGTCTCCGGATTTAAACAACGGAATAACATGTGCAGTCTTCCACAGTTTGGAGAGGGTCCCTTGAGAAAGGGACAAGTTAAATAGATGCGTAATAGGTCCGGCCAAGACATGATAGGTAATCTTTAGGTAGTATGGATCGAACAGCGCCAGCACTTTTTCTGGTGTCCAACTGGAGGAGGAGGAGATCTTCGACCTCTTTTAGTGAGGCAGAAGAGAATGAAAAGAATGCATCTGAGGGACTAGATTCTGAAGGTTGTGTGGTAAGCTGGGAGCATAGGTTGCATGCAGGTGAGTTATCAAAAGCTATCCCTGCAGTGGCAAAGTGATTGTTGAAGGCTTGTAGAATCTCTTTATTGTTGTTGATAGTTACATTGTCAGTAATAATTTTTGAGGGGAGAGTGTTTCCTGTGGTATTACCAGAAAGTTATTTTATTGTGGACCAGAACTTGGTAGGGCAGTTGAAGGCAGTGTCAAGTTCAGAGTGATAGAAGTTGGGCTTGGTTTCCCGAATTAGCTTTGTACAGTGGTTTCTGGCTGTTCTGAAAAGATGCCAGTCTTCGGCTTTGTGGGATTTGTGTGCTAGCTTCCAGAGCTTGTCTCTTTTTGATAGTGCTGCCTTGATGTCTGCTGTAAACCAACGGCACTTTCTAGCCTTTATGCGGGTTTTGACTAAGGGTGCGTGGGTGTTAAGAGCGCTGGATACAATTTCGTGGAAAATGGCATATGCTGTTTCTACTGATTTGGCTAAATAGAAGGTCTGCCAAAGCAGGGAGGCTTCCAGGTCATTGATATATGCAAGCAGGTCAAAATTCCATTTTGATCTTTTGGTAGAGAACTTTTCTGAGGCTGTTGGTTTAGGGACTGCTCTTATGCCAGCAATAAATCAATGGTCACTAACATCGGCAGAAAAGATCCCAGCATGGGAGAAGAAATGGGGTTTGCTTACTAGAAGTACATCTAATAGTGTACTTTTCATAGGGTTTTTCTTATTGATATGAGTAGGTTCATTAATAAGTAGAGTGAACCCATGACAGTCACAGAAGGATTTAAGTGGAAGAGATGTGCTTGACAGCCAGTCGTAGTTAAGGTCCCCTAGTATAATTGTTTCCATTGTGTCAGTACTCATACTAGATGATAGGTAGGACAGGAGCTGTGACCCCGAGGACAGGGGTCTATAACATCCTATGACACGGAGGGCCATTTGATGCAGATATTTTGATTTTTAAGGACATGCGTTCAAAGGCATTGGCAATTGATGTAGTGTTGAGGGTAGTGACCGTAAACTTGTCCTTAACATAGATGGCTACACCACTGCCTCTGGTTAGTTTATCGGCTCTGAATAGCACATAGTTGGGGATATTGACCTCTTCATCTGGCGTGTATGGACGAAGCCAGGATTCAGATATGACAAGTACATCTGGCGCCGTGTGGATAGCCCAAGCCTGTATTGAGGTGAGTTTCTTTAAGAGGCTACACACATTAACATGCATAAAGCTGATACCTTTATACTCTGTGACTTTGGACGGTGAAGGAATTGCTTGTATAGGACCAGTGTTAAGTTTAACATTACCTGAGCATAGCAAGAGGAGGAGGAGTACAACTTTCCTCAGGGCAACAAGTGGTAATTTGGAAGAACTAAACCTTCTTTGCCTAGTGGAAGTATTGGCGAAGGAATGCAAGGACCTATTCTTTGTACTGTTCAGTCCTAGTGATACACATGCTAAGACCCTAGCCGTATGACACCAGTAGATGCAGGTACTGGGCCGAGTAGGTAACATTTCTTGGGTAGGTAATGAGATGCCAGTGGCTGTCCGAGAGGGAGACTCAGCTAAAAGTGGGTACGACAACTTGGGGGCATAGCATGAGTTGTATAGGGACTCCATGAGTAGACATTCTTGTGGTAGGGGATATGAGTCCTCTTTGGGGTAAATTCTATCTGGCGTGTACCCTAATAAGGGTAGGGTGCATAAGGCGGTAAATAGGTAGAGCCAGATTGCAAGTTCAATGGATAAAGTATGGGGGTCAGAAAGAGAAACAGTTGTAAGGGCTTAATCTGGGCAAGGTATCACCAGGTAAGGCTATGCACCACGGGGGTATGAAATATAGGTGCCGATGCCACTTGAAGGCAGCAAGGAGATGTTTCTATGGCACAGCGACTAGAGACAGTTATGAGAAGTCATAAACCTGATCTAAGAAGTATCACCAGCTAAGGCTACACACCACAGGGTCAGCAAAGGGATGTAGGCGCTGAAGCCACTTGTAGGGAGCAAGGAGAATTTACTATGACACAGCGACTAAGGACAGTAATAAGAAGTCACAAATCTGATCTGAAACGAGTGATAGGGGGAGACTGCGGTGGGTTAGTTAGGATGGGACACTTGAACCTGAAGCGGCAGCCCAAAATTTATATTCCTGTGGGCATCCTAGGGAGGTGGGGAGGATAGATTTGTAGGAAGGAAAATGGCAGGGGAGGCCGGGGCAAGGAGGTCTATATAATAATGATCAGGGAGGGGGATAGGTGTGTGGGCATAAAATTTGCTGCTTTGCCGTACCTCTCTGGGTCTGGAGTCCGAGCAAGTGGTCTCGGGCAGCAGCTTCAGAAATGCCGACAGCCCAGTGGCCACGATTCTTGCGGCGGAAGAGCTGGGAGCCCTGGAGGGTTCTCAGCTGAAGGGGAAGAGAAAGCGAAGCCAATTAGTACTGGTCCCAGACAATGGTCAAGCTATCCAGTGACAAAACTAATTTACAAATGAAAGGGGTCAATTTCCTTGGCGCCCTAAAGTCTGGGCAGCAGTTACAGAGGCAAAGGAAAGGGCTGTTTCACTTAATCAATCTAGCAAGAGCAGTTTGCAAGTATTACAGCTTTTTTTAGGCAGTTTACAGGCAGATTCTAACAAAACAGGCATACATTAACAAGCATAAGTAAAAAAAAACAGTGCCTTTTTAGCTCAGGAGACAGAAAAAAAAAATAAGAAGGGGTGATGGACCAATCGGAGCAAGCCTGGAGAAGACGCTTGCACTCCAATTGGTTTGCAGCTTTGCGTATCTCTCTGAGTCTGAAGTCCAAGCAAGTGGTCTTGGGCGGTGTCTTTGGGAGTGCCGACTGCCCGGTGGCCACGGTTCTTGTGGCAGATGAGCTGGGAGCCCTGGAGGGTTCTTGGCGGACGTAGTAGGAGAGAATTAGCATAGTCAGCCTTATGAAGGGGAAGAGAAGGGAGTGGTGAAGCAAAGAGCTGTTAGAAATGTAGTTCTGTGGGGCAGGACCGCACTCTAGGAGGTGTTCTGCAGCTTTAAATTTGTGTAGGGCAAGATGGCCAATGGGAGGAGGTGCACAGAAGGTGGAGTGGTTTAGGTGTACTTAAGAACTTGTGGAGAGGGGGAGGGTGAAAAATCACACAAAGAGACACACAAAGGGGAGAACTGGAAGATTAAGGGGTCTAGCTAGGCTAAGACAAAGCAAACAAACAGTATTTTACTCTTTTTTTTCTACCAGAATGAACAAATACAGGCTAGTAACAGTCCTTAAACAAACAAAAAATCAGCAGTAGGAATCCCGGTTTTCAGTTTAGCTGTTATTGGTATTATGTGCACACACTAGTAGCGAGGGCCAGGCAGCACAGACTACAAAATTTGTGCACGGGCATGCAATTAGCTCTGGGAAAGCAGCCACGCTGGATTCCAGAGCTAGCCACTCAGGGAGTTCACCAAGATGGTGAGCAGCCAATGGGGGCACTGCAGTCAGATGGCGCCAGGAATTCGGAAAAACAATCCAGGATCTTTGCTGCAACAGCCACTGAGGACTGAAGATCTGGCTTCGGCAATTACCTGTGCTTGGAAAGCAGTCGGTGGGTGGCAGCAGGCAGGCTCCTGGTCTCGCTGCTGTAGTCGGTGGGCAACTCAAGCTTAAAAGCAGCTACGAGGATGAGGTGCTTGCCCGAAGATGGGCAGCAAGCCTGTGCTTGGAGAGCAGTGGGAGGGTGGCAGCAGGCAGGCTCCCAGTCTCACCACTGTAGTCGGCGGGCAGCTCAAGCTTAAAAGCAGCTACGAGGATGAGGTGTTTGCCCGAAGTGGGCAGCAAGCCTGTGCTTGGAGAGCAGTGGGCGGGTGGCAGCAGGCAGGCTCCCGGTCTCACCGCTGTAGTCGGCAGGCAGCTCAAGCTTAAAAGCAGCTACGAGGATGAGGTGCTTGCCCGAAGTGGGCAGCAAGCCTGTGCTTGGAGAGCTTGGATTTAAAAAGGAGCTGTATCACTTAAAATAAAGCCTGTAATCAGTAGAGGGCTAAGTTGTAGAAAAAGCCATCAGCTGCAATTTCAGCTGTTAGATAAAGTAAACTGGAAGTGTACACTTGGTGGAAACTGAAAAAAAAAAGGATTTTGTGTAGCACAAAGGATAGGACTACAGGAAATTATTGTATAAACCTGAAACGTTGTATGAATGAAATACATTTTTTTTAAAAGATTTATGTATTATAAATCAGATGGATTTCTATCACCTTACAGGAAATCAGATAGGGAGCGTACTCCTCATCTGTGTTTTCCTGTTAAAGTTATAGATCCATCTGCTAGAATTACTCAGTGGTTTCTTTTGTTTAAAAAGGTATTGCATTAAAAATTTATTTTTACCTGAGTGTCCATGTTATTTGATGAAGTCCTACTATAGGGCAGGCAGCCCCTAAAATAGCAGGTTATATGGACACAAGGAAGGGTGATGTCATAAGGGGAGGAGCTAAACTAATGCCCTGACATCATAGCTCTATAATTAAGCCTATAGCTTTGTTCTATGGCAGTATTTTGATACAGGTACTTATTTAGGTGACCCCTAAAAGTGCTAGCATGTTAATAGATGGTTTAGAATATGAATATATATATATACATATATATATATATATATATATATATATATATATATATATATTCTAATATAATTGTAATTTCCATTGTTTGACTTAATAGGGGATAACATGACTTATGAGGTCACTCAGTGGCATTATAAAAGGTTCCTCTAGTAGAACCAAAAGAGATACGTGGTCAGTAGGGTTCTGGCCAAGGTGGAAGAAGGAACTAAAGAAGTAATTGTGCAGGTTTTCACATTGCTGGAGAAAAAGGAAAGAACTCAGGAATTCTGTATAGTTCTTTGGATGCAAGAATTATATCCTGTTTGAAGAGTTGTGACGGGATAACACCATTTATTTTTCCTTTCTGTATATATTGAATTTTTTTTTCCTTCTTGAATAAAATGATAAACGCAGACGTATGCATTTTTTATGCATCATATTTGGTTGTATGATCTGCTTACTGGAACCCACACTACCACAAAGTGCAAAGTCAAACTGGCCAGTGTCACATTAAGTAAATAGATTGAGTTGGAAATGCTGAATCATGGTTGCCTGAGGGGTTTCAGAACAAGTACAACAAAGAAGCAGGGCTCATGAAATTAGTCTAATAAGATAATGAAGGTACATACGAATTTGGTGTCAGGCTTTCCAGTTAGTCAGTACCGCTGGTTTGCTGAAAACAGAGACTGTCAACAACAGTGAAACAGTAGAACTAGTGTAACTATGTATTGTTAGATAGGATGAGACAACCTGCAAAGTCATGGGTAATGTGAAGAAATCAGGCTCAAGTCACGACAAGTACTGAATGTGACCACTGTGGCTAAATTACAGCATATGAAGTAGGTCATGTGTGAGTGCAGCATATGGGCCGAATTTGCTGTACTGGAAGACAGTGGCTGACTGCAACCCTGCAGCAATGTGCAACAAAATGAGTGCAGAAAATTGCACTAGCCACAGAGCTAACTCTGACTGTCGATCATGGCAGCCGGGGAGCTGGCGTAGCAGTTTAGTAAAAGGTGCCCCATGGTAGTCCAGAAAGCCAGACATCCTCAGGTTCTCCATTTATGATAAGCAACCCCATTATCTGTAAAACATTTTTCAACAGTGTGGTGGGGTGGATAGGGATTCAGGTAGCAGTTCAATGTTTGAGGGGCAAAAACATAAGCAAACAAGCAGAGGTACTTACGATGGAACAGGAAGACAATTTGCAGTAATGACAAGGAGAGGCAGAGAATTGGGAGAGAGAGCATAGTCCCATTGAAACAGATTTCCTGCATCGGTAGATTGACCCATTTAGAGCTGAAGGAGATGAGGATGAGGAGGAGAAGGGGGTGCATGAGGGGAACAGACAGGAAGTGTGCAGCTGTTGGAAGGGACCGGAAGAGATCAGGGAAAACAAGGAATAGGGGCAGGGCCACTCATAATTACCGAGCGGAGAGATGGATGCGTAGGGCTGGATGCGGCATGAAAGATCAAAAGCCCAAAAAAAGAAACATGGAGGGAATAGAAACCAAGCATAAGCGGAAGCTAAGGACAGGAGTGGGGAGGCGGAGGAGCCACCATGGAGGCGACAACACAGACATGGGAGAACCAGGTAGAGCACAGAGGGGAGAGAAATGAGAGGGGAGGGGTAGAGTCACAAAAGGAGAGAAATGAACAACAAACCAGACAGCAGCAGCAGGTGCACAAAAGAAGCACAGCCACATGAGCCACGCAAGGAGCACAGGGAAAAAACACTCCCTAAGCAACGGAGGTGTGTTAGAGAAGGGCTTATTTATGTAGAGGTTGTGGGAGGAACTATTCCCCACATTGAACCTGGGGCTCAAGCCTTCCAATTAGAACACAAAGAACAGAATCATTCACAATACAAGTAAAAACCAGGTAGTAGGTAATTAAGAACAAGCGCAATGTACAAAATCATATACATTTCAGTTGCAGATCAGTTAATAGAAGCATGAAAATAAGTTAAATCATAGACTATGGTGAGCAGAGCAGCAATTGTTTACATATACATTTCAGTAGAGATGCAGAAAATTTTTACTCCTCTAGCGATGTAGGGGCAAGTCGCCTACTCCGCATTGCCACATGCTATGCAAAGTCCTCATAGAAATGCACTACTTCGGCTCATGATGACTTTGTGTTCACTTCACTTTGTTTACTGTTTAACGCAACGTGAGTGATAATCTCAACAGGAGCACCTTGTTTTGTGCTAGTGGTCCCCTCCTTGAAGCAGGAGGTAGTGGTGCCATGGAAGCACCCCAGCCAGTGGCACCACTTACCAGTGCCCCGCTACCACCTGCCATGGCCCCTGTGCCAATGGCTCAGCAGCAGGAAGTGATTGAGGAACCACAGCAGTCTCAGCAGCAGGTTGCCGCCCCAATTGTTCACCAGCAGCCAACAACTCCTGGGCCCACCCCACCTGTGCCTGGTCCTTCTTGCACCTCTGTTGTGTGTGAGTTCTTCAGTCCACTCCCTGGTGTTGATGACCCCAGTGTTGTCAAGTGCAATCTCTGAGGTGTGGTTGTGTGCAGTGGGCCCAAGGGAAGTCATCTTGTGACAGGTGGGCAGTGCATCCACCTTGCAAATCACCACCACCACGCACAATGGGAGGCCAAGGTTGCCGAACAGGGAAGGAATGCATCTACTGGCCCTGCTGGGCAACAGGTGGCAGCACGGCTTCCACCTGCATGTGGCGTCAAACGTGGACAGGCCAAGGAGCAAGTGGCTGCTCCAGAACCTGCAGGGGATGCTGGCAACCCTGCAAGAATGCCTGCCACACAGGCCGATTTGGGCCTGATATGGAGTGAGTTGGCCCACCTGAGCAACTGGGTGGTGATCATGGAGCTACGGTTGGTGCATATGGAGGGTCACCAACTCCGGATTCTGGCAATGCTCCAACTACTGCTCTCATACCATAACGTGGAACATTAGTTTTTGTTTGTCAATGCATCCACCACCCTCTCTGTGAAAAAATACTTCCTAATGTTGCCCCTGATCCATCCCCTCTCTATCTTCAGATTTTTTTCCCCCTTGTTCTTGCACATCTCTTTTTCTGAAAGATGCTACCCTCTTGGTTGTTGATGATTCCCTTGATGTACTTTAAAGTTTCTCTCATGCTTCCCAGTCTACTACCTAGACAGAATGAAGCAGTAAAAAATACCGCAGAGAGATAACAGATTCCGAGTGCTGCAATTACTGTGTGGCCAATAAAATGTGTCTGACCTGATGGCACACACACACACATTAACACACTACAGGTAATGTGCAGAAAAGTTAACAGTTCAGTACACTATATAACCAAATCTTTTAAACTGAATGAAAATATGCACTGCACCATAACAAACAGAAACAAATTATCAAAAATTACTTCAAGTATTACCGTGTGTACATGAACACACAAATATTATCACATATAGAATAGTGGATGGGTGACCATCCACAACAAAACTGTGTTTCCAGGGAGTTGATGACATCATACAGACCTCGAGAGTGAAGCTCAAGAGGTCTGTATGATGTCATCAACTGCCAAGATGGAAACCTAGCCTTCATTGTGGATGGTCACCCATCTATTATTTTATATTGTATATGGTTGCCCATTCAAAGATTGAGGAGATCCATTCTTTTTTTTCACCTTCACCATTTTTCTGCTGATGCTCTCGCTCATGCTCACTCCCACTCCAGCCTCTCCAATCTATCCCACTCGGTACAGCTTACACAGACTCCGACAGTGTCAGGGAGAAGAATTGTGCAGCAGTTACGAATGCCTGTGGCTGCTTCTTCATTTTTTTATGACAAAAAAAAAAAAAGATTTATTTTTTAAAATGCGAGGGTTCCCGACCATGTCTGAACTACAGCAGTGCACAGCTCAGGACTCGCTAAGTCGCGTCGCCATGTTTTTTCAATTTTTTCTGTGAGAGCATAGATTGCACCAATCAAATTGCAGGACATGTCTTAAAAGTTGTTGTACTATCGATGTGACGTCAGAACGATAGTACAACAACTTTTTTGACCTTTGAACTGTCCTACAACAGGATTTGGAAAACTATCATTTTCCATCAACAATAAACCCTAACCATATACTCTATACTGCTACCAACAATTAGAAAGACTGCCTCTCTCATTGTGAATTTCCCCTCCACCACAGATACGCCCCTCCCCTGAAGCACACTTCAACAGTGTCTGTCACTACACAGACTGAATGTTCTAAATTAGCATTCAAAATGCACACAAAAACAATCACTTGATGACATAAGCACAGGAGGGTTTCCTACAATCCATGTGAGGAAGTATTTTTTCACAAACAGGGTGGTGGATGCATGGAACAGCCTTCCTGAGGAGGCTGTGGGGTCTAAAACTGTGGGTGAATTCAATAATGCATGGGACAGACACAAGGCAATTCTTGTGGGGGGTAGGAAGAAATAGGCTATTGGTTAACTAGGATCTACAGCTTATCCAGTAGGTAGGGAAATGGGCAGACTAGGTGGACAAAGCAGTCCTTATCTGCCATCAAAGTCTATGGTTCTATGTTTCTATGTTATATGTACAGACATTAGAGTGGAGATGGGTTGAGTCAAAAGAGGTGGTAAGTGAAGAGGAGATCATAGATCAAGTTGGACGGGCGAGAGAGAGAGAGGAGGGGGGAGAGGAGTCATGGGGTAACAGGTAAGGGTTAGTTGCAGTCATAGTTACAAACTGCAGGTGTAAAGAAAATTTTTTTGAAATGTCTTTAGAAGTGGGGAAGAGACGTAAACGAAAGTAAGCTGTGTTGAAGGTTATTCCATTTTTGAGGTGCTGCGGAAGAGAAGGACCTCTTGCCAATGGCTAAGCAAGTTTTGGGTAGACTTAGCTTAGGAAGGTGGGATGATCTAAGGGTCCTGGAGAAGGATTTCAGCATGAGCAAATTGGATACATATTGATACATATTGAATACCTGTATATTCTAATGCCTGCTAGAGTATTGTTGTACATACGAATGCTCTTTTAACCTAACATATCAATTTGTCTAGCTGATACTAGGGACCTGGTTGAATTACCTGTCTGTGTTTGCCTCCTTGCCAAATTTAAACAGTCAGTAATCCTATGTTGTGCAATCATTAGGGGCCTTGCTCTTGGTCTATCTAGGATCTACCTTCTCTGAGTAGTACTGGCATCTGGTGCACTTCAACTGCCTGTTAAAATGGATTATTTTAAATTACTTTTTATTCTTGCTTTATTACCACATAATACATTTACACTAAGGCCAATACTGCATTGCCTACCATTGCAACTTCATACTGTTCTGTTTTTACTGATGTCTATTTAGGACCATATATCTCAATAGACATACAGTTGCGTATGTTATTTCTTGATGCCATTTACTTAAAAATTTTATATTTTGCCAGTGTCGGTGTAAACCCCTTGTTCCCAGGGGTTACTAGAATCCCACTTAGAATCAGTGGCAGGCAGGGAGAGGCAGTTTGTGAGATGCCAGTTAAATGGGTTTCACACGGTCACACTCTGTTTTCAGTTTCTGTTGAGCTGGAGTGATGATGTCACCTTAGAATTCTCACAGCAGCATAAGCCACAGTGGAATGCTAGCTGCAGGGGTTAGCAGTAGAACGCTGGGAGATTCAAGGGTAGTCTGTGTGGAGACTCAGGAGAGTGAGGAGTGCTGAATGGTGCAGCTCCTCAGACCTAGCTCTGAGAGAGAGCTACCTCAGGAGTAGGGTTGTGTGTTCTCACCCTAGAGAAGAACACTGAAGACCAGTTGTGAAGAGGTAGAGACCGTTCCTAGAAGTTGTTCCAGTGCCCCATCCCCAGAGGGATGGGGGGATTCCAGGAGTCAGGGGCACTCGCCTGGTCCAGCCTGGAGAGGGTGAAGCTGCCTGAGATTTGTTTTTTGTTCTGTGAGTACCGGAGACTGTGTATGGGAAAACACCCTGGGGCACCTGCATTCCTTTGGTGAGTTTTTCTCTGACAAAGGGATTCTGTTCACCAAGACTGTGTTTCTAGTAAAAGTGTCTGTCTACTGTGGGGTCCAAGGGAAACTTGCCTAGTACAGAACTTTTAGACTGTGTATGATTTAAAAGCATCTGCAACTGTGGGGTACTAGAGTAAAGACAAAGCCACATACAGAACTTTTAAAGTCAGGACACCTCCATAGTGTGAAAAGTAGAATGTTAAATGTGAAATACATTTTGAGAGAGCATCTACAAGAGTGTTTCAGAGAAGGTGTTGTAACCAGATGAATGGCTGAGTATAGATTTGGGAGCAAAAGGTTGGAGACTCCCCATCTGCAAAAAACAGGTTTACCTAACCAGGTTTACCTGTCCGGGTTCAGTTTGGGCACCTTTGTTTTCTCTCTGCACATTTGGCCAATGCCTGAGGAAAGCACCCAGAAGTGGGATTTTGGATTTCCCTGTGAGCCGGAATGTGCTCGTGGGTGGTGTAGGGAGCCACCATTAACCTCCATGCAATATGGAAAAGTGTCCTAGTACTGGCCGGGGTGCCAAGTCAAGGGAAAGAAGACAAGTGTATCAGTTTGGGCCATGTGTGGCTAGATTCATTCAGAACCTGAAGGTTTGCTGTGAGTGTGTGTGCTCTGTACCTCAGTAATCTGCATTACCAGTGAGAGTAGCCCTGTGGGGGTCCATCTTTGCTTTGTTTATATTCTGTGAATGTGAATAAAAGCCACACTCTAGAATCCCAGCCTGATTTGGACATTACAGTTATTGCTTCCAGTGTCTGAATTTACTTGGGTGCCCCTGACCAGAAGAACAAACCTAGCATAATGCTGAGCAAATGTTTTCTTCCAGGGACCCAGGTTGATGGCCATGCTAAATGGTCCCCCCAGGTGTGAGCCAGGTAGTTGCCACACTTGAGTTGCCTGTCTAAGAATGGCAGGCTACAAAGTAGAAGTAATGGGTCTACAGAGACTGAGATATTTATAGTGACTACCCCCACCTCTCTCTGTGGTGCCTAGATGTGAGAGGAGCAGCCCTGCTGGTTGAACAAGGTGGGCTTGTGGGTGGGGAGGTTACATCAATATATCTAAAATTGAACTAGTTTGCCTTAATTTACTATTAGAAAAAAGGGCACTTGTTTTGCTACTCTTGCTTCTAGCTGGTAACATTCAACCCAATCCAGGTCCTTTTTTAGGTGAGCATGATGTAGACACTGTGACCCCTAAACACATTTTATCCATTGTTCCTATAAACGTTAGAAGTTTGTTACCAAACTTAGATGAACTCAGTACATGGGTGTTGGGAGTGGTTTCACTATGGCACTGTGACATCTGCAGCACCAACATCCCCAACAGCAACAACCACAATGCCAAGTGCCGGCATTGCACCTTCAGGGATGCATCTTTGTTTTATCGGGTGGCTGCGCCCCTGAACCCCCCACACCCCTCTGACTCTGGATTACTAACTCCAGGTTAGGATTGTCTTGGGGAAGGGGGCGATACACCTGCGAGGCAGTCCCAGAGCCAGCAGTGACCATCACAGCGACATGCAGATTTCAGCCAATTCCTGTTGCTGTGATGGTCTTCATGCACATGGGTTCACTGTACCATCGGTGGACTGTTGAGAATTACTTCAGTCCAGTCACAGTGTCTGAGACATGGCTATCAAACAGAATATCTGATTCCGAAACTGGTAATTCAGAACTATTACTTATTAAGATGAGATAGGCTAAGAAACGCAGGGGTTGGGTACTAATCTATCAGAAGTCTTGTTTTTATGTGGTGGCTGACGATTTCTCTAATACTTACTAATCCTGTGATTTTCTTTCTTTCTTTCTTTCTGTCATGTTATGTTTGGGGGGTGCCAAGCAGCTATCATTAGCTACTTTTTACATTCCCCTGGGATATTCTGAGGATTGACTTGCGTTATTGCCTGAGTTCAAGCAGTCCAAATGTGACACAAAAGAAATCCTCCTCTGAGATGCTAGTAATAACTGGTATGATAAAGCAAATCAGAGATGTAGAGACCACCTAAGAGTCTGAACCTTAAGCAAATGATTTTCTCAGCTTCTAGACTAAATTATGAGATTGGCATTGAGTCCCTAATAAACTCGATAGTCACTTCTAAACCAGATCATATCCATTAAGCACATCCTTTTTCCCATAGCTTAAATGACCATTCTCTGGTTATTTGCTATTTTTTGATTTTAGTTTTTATGTACTAGGAAAGTGTAATATATAATCAAATGCCTATTTTCAGGTTATTGGAGAGCTTGCAGGCCTCTCTCCTCTCTGTTGCATGTAACCTCCAGATCCATTCGTAATTTGAACATTATGCATTCATGAATACTGTTTCACAGATCAACTAGTCTTCTTTGTACGCCATTGGCTCAGCAGATTTGATATTGGCTTATATTAAACATGAATTTAACAGGGTTTGTGGTCACTTTGCCCGTATCTGTCACTTACTGAAAATAGAAGTCAGGAATGGATTGCCCCTTGTCTGGTACAACTGATGTATGAGAGAGACAGGGCCTGGAAAATGTTTCGATAACAACATATAAATCCAGCACTGCCAGAATATTAAAATATTTTACAAAAAAAATAAAACAACTAAGGAATAAATGTGAAATGTTGGTTAGAAAGACAAACACAACACAGAAACACAGAAGTTGTCAGCAGATAAGGACCTCATGGCCCACCTAGTGTACCCTATTTTCTCTACCTATAGTGCCATCACAGACCCTACTCCGTCTCCTGGTTTCACCCCCCCCTTTGCCGTTCTAATATCCCCTGTGTCTATCCCATGCATTCTCGAATCCTGTAACCACTTTAGCCACACCACCTTTGCTGGGAGGCTGTTTCAAGTGCCCACCACCCTCTCTGTGAAGAAGTACTTCCTCATGTTTCCTCTGAGCCTCCCCCATTCCAGCTTCATATTGTGACCCCTTGTCCTCAAGCATCTTTTTCTTTGGAAAATGTTATGTTCCTGTACCTTGTTTGTACTTGTGAGATATCTGACTGTTTCTATCATATCCCCCTTTCCCTCTAGGGAGTACCTATTTAACTCTTTAAGCCTTTCCTCATAGGGCTTTTGATGCAGGCTCTGCACCATTTGGTTGTCCTCCTTTGTACGGTCTCTGCCCTATCTATGTCCTTTCAGAAATGGGACCTCCAGAAATGGACACAGTGCTCAAGGTGGAAAAAGGAATATTATTTTAACCCCCAATTTCAATTTTCAAGCAGGTAAGCTGACCTGATGGCACTGAGAATTGAGGTGCTGAATGCCACACCTCACATCACGCTAGTGACCCGAGTTCAGATACGGACTTGATTCACTGGGGGTCAGACGGGGAGGATGAGAGGTCTGAGCATCCAGAGGATTGCTCTCCTCTCCCAGGGAGGGAGGCTTTCAGTGCCTGGCATTTGCCTGGCCTCTAGCATTGGCTGGAGGTGCAGAAGATGCGGCTGTCAGCATGGGGTGGGAGTGGCAGCTACCAATGCTCTATGCACAGAAGCATGCGTGGAGATATCTGAGTGGCACTGCATACTGCACCTCATGGAGAAAAACAGCAAAATGGTACTCTGAACTGCCACTGACCCCAGCCACCCAGTAACCCTGCACACCATCCAACACCCTGGTCATGCTGCACTAGTGCAAAGGTAAGTCCTGGAGGGAAAATGGGGTGGCTTGACGCACCAGAGAAAATATCATTAACTGCAAAATAATTTCAAACGGGTGACAGGCAAGTTGGCAAATAACTAAACAATCTCATGGGCAAAATTGGTTCCACTACAAGGTGTAAGGTAGCTTGACAAATCTGATGGAAATTTGCCACAGAGCTCAATACCACTTTTTTTGGAGCTGCACAAACTGCTGTGTTGGATGATCTATCAGATCGTGTGCAGAATCGGACTAGTCATGATGGTTCAGATGGTGGATTTAACTTTAAATCACTAATGGTACATGAAACTTTACTTCATGCATATGAACGTAAAAACTAGAACAGGACTGGACAATATTGATCTAACATTTTTTTCTTTGGTTATTGATATACTAGATAATCCTCTATACACTTTGTACAGCCATTCTTTAGCTACTGGTGAGGTCCCAAGATTGTGGAAGCAGACAATTATGGTTCCTATTTTTTATTCAGAATGAACCTTGACCAAAACTATCAAACAATATCCTTATTTGGCTCACTGTCGGAGAGCCTAGAGAAGACTGTTTTTGACCAATTTCAGGAGTTCCTGGACACTGGCAATTTACTAACATCTTGCCAGCATGGATTTTGAGATAATCACAGCATGCTCACAGCTGTGCTTGAAGTTACTAATGATCTTCACAGGGCCTTGGACAGTGGGGACACAAATGGTACGCTCTTCCTGGATCTGTCCAAAGCATTTGATATGGTGCATCATGGTCACCTGCTTGCTCAAATTCAAGCCCATGGTCTATCTGTATGTATGGTGTCCTGGTGCCAGAATTACTTGGCTGACAGATCTCAGTCAGTCTCTTTGAATTGCTCTTCTCCATGCACCAAAATCACTACCAAGGTAATTCAGGGATCAATCCTGGGACCCATTTTGTTTAGTGTCTTCTTGAATGATCTAGCTGATATTTTGCATGACTTTGAATCCCATATTATTACGTATGTGGATGATATTGATTTGCACAGAAGGGTATCTAATGTCAATGACGTAACCAGATACTTGCAGCCTGACTTTGAACTGGTAAAAAAATGGTTATTAAAAAATGGCCTCCTACGGAATGTTGGTAAAACCACATATTTGCACTTTAGAACAAAACAAAAATTTAATTCTTTACCCTCCTCTGACTTCATTAAAGATTTGACTGGCACCTTTGTTGAGAGACTGGACAGGTTCAGATATCTTGGTTTTACTATAGACCAGACTTTTTCTTTTAAAGAACATATCTCCACATTGGTTAAGTCAGAACATGCTTGTCTTAGTCAGCTTTTCAGGCAAAACAAATGTCTGTCCACTCACTAATAGTATTGGCTCAGTCCCTACTCTTGTCATTAGTGGACTATGAGCTTCTAGTCTATGCCACTGCTAATGTCACTGACTTGCAAAGACTTAAAATTCTATACAATCCCATATGCAGATTTGTTGCCTCCAGCCCCAGATTTTCTAATCACTGCATTCTTTACAAACATTTTGGTTGTCCTTCTTTTGACTCACACAATATTTTACCCTCATCAGTTTTACATGCTTCTAAAAGGCTTGATTAGACTTTTGTGTCTATGAGTGATGCTGATCCCAGTGCTGGTGCACTGAGTACTAGATCTGCTCATATTCATTTCATAAGACCTCCACTCTTCCGTTCCTCCCTTTGCCAGCATTCCTTTATTTCATTTCATGTTATTTATTATACTGGAGAACAACATGAGCTGAATAGCTTGTTTTCACAAGGAACCCATTGTAAAAATAAAGTAAACATTAATGAGGTAGGTACTACACAGGAACAGTTAAAGTGGACACAAGCTCAAGCTGCTAACACATGGTACAAGTAGGTAACAAACCATTAGGTACAATTACAGTGCATTTTGTCAATCAGAAGCTAATGGAGGCTAGCACTGAAGAAAACGTTGTTAACTCCTAAGGTGATGTGGAAAGGTAGAAGATTGTGGGAACTAATATCCTGAAGGACAGAGCTCTTTGTCGTACATCAGTGTTTCTAAAAGGGAGTAGGAAGGTGACTTTGGACTGGGTGTACATCCACAGCTTATTGATGGAGCATGGAAAGAGTGCTTAACTGCAAGAGGGAATTTTTCCTAGTGTCAAATTGTGTAGAAACACTGCCGACCTATGGGTGAGGTGATCTTTCAGGGAAAGGCAGACAGTGGATTCATATAGTTGGCAGTGGTGTGTACGATAGGGAAGGTCAGTCATCAAGCAACAGATGTTGTAGTAAACAGTGCACACCTTGGTGAAGGACACAGGAGGAGCAACAGCATACATAAAGGAACTGCAGTCAACAATAGGGAACAGTAGGCTGTATGTGAGTAATCTCTTTGTGTTAGAAATCAGGAACCTTTTGACCACAACCACATTCTGACAATACCACTTGGCTGTATCTTTTTCCTCCTGTAGCCAGATCACAACCCTAATGCCCTTTTTGCTAGTTAAGCTTACTCCTAGCCACTGTATGTCTGCAAAATACCTGTTTTTGTAACTTAAATCCATATGTGCTTATTTTATTGTTACCTTTACTCCTATGATCACTATGTATTTTCTCACTGTACTGTTTGTTCTGTTCTTTGATATGACGTGGAGCCTATGTAAAAGAGCCTTTGGTTTAAAGGTATTAATTCCAAGACTGAAATAAATAAAAACAATAAAACAAAATGTAGGGCACCAAGTCACTGGTGCAGTTTTTACCAGGTTTTGAAGTGGGTGTAAAATAACAGTAAGTTGTTCAGAAAGACATCTAGGTATTTAAACTGTGAGACAAGCTTCACCACATTGTCATCTAAATCATGGCTAAGAAAAGGTAAGCAGGTTGCTTTCTTGTGTATCCATGAAAAAAAACATAGCTTTAGTATTTTTTGGTGTTGAGGATCATCTTTGCATTTAAGAACCATCATTGGAGGAGGTCACAGTCATGTCGAATGGTTTTCTTTAGGCTTGCCAGGTCCCTGCCTGAGCTAAAGATGACAGCAGCATCATCAGCACACAATAAGGTTTCGGTGGATGGGCATGCATCAGGGAGTGAGTTTAGAAAAAGTGAGAAATGGCCCACCAGCATAGTGGTTGGATTTCCATCTGCGACGCCAGTGACCCAGGTTCAGGAATGAGCCCGGGCCACTAGAGGACCGACCGGGGGGAGAAGGCTCAAGCGTCCCACGACTGCTCACCTCTTCCGAGGGAAGGGGGGACCAAGGTCCACAGATTGCCTGACCCCAAGTGGAGGCTCGGGGTATGACAAATCCTGCAGTAGCAGGAGGGGCCAGTTCGTGATGTGGGCTGGACATTGGCACATAGTGCCTTGACGTCAGGGGCATGCCTCATGGGGGAGAAAATGGGAAAAAGCTCTCCAGGCTCCGGGGAGATGGAGGACCAGGAACAGACTCCTCATGGCCTCCCACTGACCTCCATTCCTGCTCCTGATGAAATATGGATTTTCTGGGTGTACCTGCCCCACCTCTTCCCTGCCCAGGGGGAAAGCTGTGGCTCCATGGGGTGAGCATGAGATGGGTGAAGGTAGGTAGCAGAGGTAGGGGCTGTCTCCACAGGTGCTTCCAATGAAGCAGAGCCTGGGGAGAGGGGTCGGATAAATAGAATTAAAAAAAAAAGAAAAAGTGAGAAAAATAGGAGACCAAGGATGGAACCTTGTGGGACCCTGCAGTTGATAGGGCAAAAGTCCGAGTGGACGTCATCAGTAGCAGTCCTATGCATCCTGCTAGACACATAGTTTCTGAACCAAATGTGGCATTGGGTGGGAAACTGAGTGAGGAACAGGGACTTATCAGCAATTCATAGTCCATGAAATTGAAGTCATTGGTGAGGTCCACAAATATTGTAGCTGAGTCTAAGGTTCGATGCCCATAGTTGATGAGACTCACTAGGGCAGTCTCAATATTGTGCTTAGGGCAGAATCCGTGTTGGGCACTGATGAACAAGTCATACTGCCGGATATAGGCAGACAGCTGATCAAAAATAAACCTTCAGAATACTTCCTACTACTCCTTCACCTCTTTCTATCTGCCTAGTAACCCCCTCTTACCCCTCATCCTCTTTGATATCTCTATGTCTGTGAACCCATTCTTTTACTGCCTCATGAATTTCCTTACATATACTGCACATATCTACTGTACTTAGATGTATATATTATATATAATTGCTATATTTATCTTATATAATTGTGTTCCCACTTCTGTGTATTCTGAGCATTTACTGTTATCCTCTCAATTCTGTACCCCACTTACATTATTTTAATGTTATGTTACTATGTCCAGGTCCACCTTGCAATTGAGTTTCAACTTAATGGTGTCTTGCCAGATAAAATAAAGTTTGATTGATCGATTTCAAGAGGGGCAAACAGAGAGAGAGATGGGAAGGTAGATGGAGGTGAAGTGTTTAGACCCTGATTTGTAGATGGGGATAATAGTGGCCATATTCCACAATTTGGGGTAGGTGCCCAAGCAAAGGGAGAAGTTAAAAATATGTGAGATGAGATATGCAAACACCTTGCTAGCCAGTTTAACAAGGCAGTAGTCAATCCCATCACATCCTGAGACAGGTTTCTGATTGGAACATCTCAGGAACTTGGCTAACTGTCCCATGGACAGGTGTTTGAAATAACATTTTAGTGGGTAGTTTCTGTGTGAAGAAACAAGTGTGACCTTTGAAAGGGGGAGCTTTGAGATAGATGAAGGTATATATCAAGGTCTCTGAAGAAGTCATTAGATTTAGCTGGCCCGGTGGTGCTGGAGGTAGAGGCACTGGACACTACACCTCATGCCACGACGGCAACGCAGGTTCTGGAATGAGCCCGGGTCACCAAGAGTTGGCAGGGGAGAGAGGATCAAGTGCCTGGAGGAGGTTTGTCATCCTGCTCGCTGACTGCCCTCTGGCAGTGGCCGGAGGGCAGGACAGATTGAGAGGGCATGTGCCGCCATCCTTACATTGGTGGGGAGGGGGATGGGAGAAAAATGGAAAAAGGAGCCAGCAGGCTCTACAATGGCCACACCAGTGCCCCGGCCAGCCTCCCAATGTCTGGATTTCACTCTGAGGTGGGGTTAAAAGTCAGCACTACTTCACCCCGGCCCTGCCATGTGGGGGAACCTGTAGGGGAACTGGGTGGGTGCTGGGTTGGGGAACAGTCTGGCTGGAGACTGAGTCCCTCCAAGGGAGGGACCAGAGCCACCTGCCGGGCTTGGGGGTTGTAAAAACCTATATGGAAAAAAAGTAATTAGATTTGGGGTTGCAGGTGACCCTATCTTTGCCTTTTACAGTCCAGGATTGGGGCACGCTTTGATCGACCCATAATATTATGTTATTCCACAATAGGTTCTGCATCAAGCAGGGATGCATGGTGCCAAAGGGCCTCTCAAACAATCTGAAATGGATGAGAACAGAATTTATATGTTTTGTATGTGATTTTGTAAATCTCAGCAACCTGGCTTTGTTACCAAGGCCCTTTATGGGTAACCCTTGCCTTGGTGTTTTAGTGCTGAGGTTTTGAGCCCACCTTTCTGTTGTTAGTTTCTGGTGATGTTGAACTGAATCCAGGGCCTTGCTCTTTGGATTCTATGTCTTCTTCTCAAGCATCAACTTTGAATAATTGCTTGAAATCCTGTCATGGATTTAAAATTATCCATTTGAATGTTCGTAGTTTAATCCCTAAGATTGCTGAAATCGAACAGCTTATTGCTCTATATCTGCCTGATATTGTTGCTTTATCAGAAACGTGGTTGAAGCCGGGGGTGCCCGATAATGTGTGTCATATTTGGGGTTATAACATTTTTAGGGTAGATCGTAAAGATCGAAAAAAGGGTGGTGGGGTCTTGATTTATTATAGGGATAATTTAGAAGTTAATTGTTTTAAGGTCTAGTGAGGATTTGGATTGTGAGACGTATTGGTTGGTTTTGCAATTTGTTCTTGGAGGAAAGAAAAAGTTAAATGTGGGCTATTTGTATAATCCCCCTAAATGTGGTCTTTAAGGGCTTAAACATTTCTTGGATGTTTGTGAAGTTTATTTAAAGCAGAGTTATTCTGTTGTTGTTGGAAATATGAATTTGAATTGAAGGGCTAATGACACCATGAGGCTCGAATCTCTTCTTCTCTCTTACAGACTGACTCAGTGTATAAATGTGCCTACCCGTCTCAATCCCATCTCACAGAATCATTCTCTGTTGGATTGGGTTTTGACTAATAAAGTGAGGAGGGTAGGGGCCTCTGGTGTCTTGGCAGATTCCGTAAGTGACCACATGGCCACCTTTTGTGTCCTAGATTTTCGCTGTCTTAAACCCCCTCCTTCTGTGTTTCAGACTAGATCATTTAAAAGGATAGATTTATTCGCTATTATATTCTTCTTTGAGGTTAATTGATTGGTAATTTCTTGAATGTATTCCAGATGTGGATACAGCACTAGATTTTTTTTGCAGCCAACTTCTTCCCATTCAGGAATCCCTTTTCCCTTCATGGACCATTCGATGTAGAGGTTCTCCTACTGGATGGTTTGGTCCCAGCATTAAGAAATTAATTAAGGAGCGGGATAGTGCTTGGACTAAATTTAAATTATCTCCCAGTAGAGTTTCAATGGATCTCTACCGTGGACTTCAGAATTTAATCTCTCAAACTGTTAGAAATGCTAAAATAGCTTTTTTCAGGGATCACTTTGAAGATAGCTGGGCAGATCCAAAGACGTTTTGGAATAACGTAAATTCTTTACTTTCTCCTAAATCAAAATCTGACATCCAGAAATTACATGTTGACAACAAAGAAATTGGTGACTTGCCTGAAATAGGTAAATTGTTAAATTCTAAATTTTCAGATCTTTCTAAGTTTAGATCTTTTTTCCTCAGGCTGGTAATACTAAATACTTTTCCTCTGTTCCTTTGGTAGATGGAACTAGGTTTTTGTTTAAGTAACATCAAATGAAGTTTTTCGTCTTCTGCAGTCTCTCCGAAATAAAGGGACTGACTACAAGGAAGGGTTGGATGCCTGCTTCTTAAAATTGACTATCCACTTTATTACAGATCCCCTTTGTTATATTTTTAATATATCATTGGCTACAGGTGTTTTTCCCCTGTTCTGGAAGAAAGCTAAGGTGGTTCCAATTCCAAAAAAGAGCTGTGCTACTTCCATGGATGATTATAGGCCAATATCAGTACTGAATCCCCTTAGCAAACTATTTGAGCATTTAGTGGCTAAGCAAATTGATGCCTATTTGGTTACCCATGATTTGTTGTCAAGACAACTACAGGGGTTCTGTAAGCATTTTGGTACAGGCATGGCCTTGGTTGGGTTCATGAGCATTGTCCTACGTGGGTTTGAGAAAGGTTTGATGACTGGAGCGGTGTTCGTGGACCTAACCAAGGCTTTTGATTTGATTGAACATGGTTTGGCTTGCACAAAATTTGAAAGAGTTGGGGTTTTCTGATGTTGTTGTTTCTTGGTTCTATGATTATCTGAGTAACAGGTGTCAATTTGTTCAAATAGGTTCTGTGGTTTCTGATGTCTTGCCAGTTAGTTGTGGTGTGCCTCAGGGGTTCATTTTGGGACCCTGTTATTTTCTATTTTTTATTAATCAGCTTCTTGGAGTGTGTAAGTTTAGTGAATCACTGCTTTATGCAGATGATCTAGTAATCTGTGCTCAGTCAAATTGTGAAATTCTGTGTCTGAACTTTCTTGTTCCCTAGAAAAGGATTTTGGTGCTGTCTGTTCTTGGCTTACTTTAAGTGCTATGGTTTTGAACTCAGCTAAAACAAAAGTTTTGTTATTTGGTACTCAATTTATGTTGGTGGACACCCCGGAACTGAGGATATCTGATTTTCGGGGTGGTTTGCTTGAACAAGTGTCTCAATTTAAGTATTTGGGCACACTATTGGATCCCAGTTTGACCTTTTCAACTCAGATTCAGCCTATGGTTAAGAAAGTAAATCAAAGAATAGGGGTGTTATACAAATTCAAGTCATTCTTCTCACAAGCAACTAGATTAGCAATTGCTATTGGTTCTCTTCTTCCATATTTTGATTACAGTTCTTGTTTATATTATAACATAAGTACAAAAGAAATGCAAGCACTAACTGTGGCCTATAATAATATTTGTAGATTTATTTTAGGAGCCCCCAATAGGACACATTGGTGTAATCTTTATTCTCGGTTGGGGTGGTTTTCCCCTAGTTGCAGAATAAGAATATTTTGTTGGCTGTCTGATGTATAAATGTTTTACTTTGGCTCCCTTTTTCTTCTTTCTGATCTTGTTGTAATGAGAGAATTGCTTCCCAGCCTGAGGTGTGCTGACAGCCCCCTATATTTTGTCCCTAGGTCTCGGCTTAGAATAAGTTCTAGAGCTTTTTCAATAGCAGCACCCTTGTATTGGAATTCACCCTCACTTGATGTTAGGATTGCTCCCTCTGTTTTAACTTTTAAACAAAGGTTAAAAAGTTATTTATTACATAAATCTGCTTGTAACTGTAATTTGTAATTTGTATTTTTTGGTATCGTATTGCTGTTGATTGTATTTGTGTATTTTTTTGTATTTTTTTTTTTCTCCAGGTCGGGCCTGAAAAGGGACCTTTGGTCCAGTGCCTTTACCCGGTTACCAAAGAATAAATTAAATGAAATGAAACCATGACCCAAACCCATAAGACTACATTAGCACTAGCTTATTTTCCCCGTGATGAGATACAGATGAGGCACACTGATAAGTCCAGTGTAAAATGAAACACGTGTCTGTGTCTTCTGTTCATACCCTTTGCAGATTGTATGCGAGGCCCTTTGGCACCATGCATTCCAGCTTAAAGCAGAACCAGCCTAAATTTTAATGGTGATTTGTATTTATGTTCCACGCTACTTTGCATTATGGGAGTATGTGTAATTTTGTAATAATGACATAATTTCTCTGTAAGCTATTTATTAGTTAACTGTGTTAATTGAAGAACAAGTGTCCATTTTCAAGAATGACTCAACAATGAAATATTCAATACAGGAAAATATTAAGTTTTACATTTACAAAGTTGCTGTTCAAACCAATAGCTCCTTAAGCATATTTCAAAAAATGAAAGTGATTCACTGTTACATAAAACAGGTGGTAACTCATTACAAAATAGTGCAGTACTGAATTTATAAGACCTCTGGCCTTGTAGAATTTTAATTAAAGGAACCTTTAAAAGATCGAGATCATTAGACCTTGTACAATAGATAGAAAAGGAAAAAACTGGACATATCATTTAACACTGGAACCTTATTATCAAGCACAAGATTTCTGACGGTTGTCCCTGTACAATATTTTATGTGATTATCCAAAGAAAACCAATATCAATTATAATACAAAGTAAAGTAGAGTCATTTCAGTTCTATGTAACAGAACTAAGCAAAAGTGAACTGCTTTTTGTCAACAAATCTATATGTGCTGTAAGAGACAGGGCACTATGAGGGATTAGGCTGAAATATTTAAAGGTGATAACATTTGCAATCACTTCATGATCTAAGGTTCTGATTACCAGGATAAGAGATATTATGAAATGGGTAGAAAGAATGCTGAATTCTGATTAGCTGAGAGCTGCTTTCAGCTGGGCTGTTATCCCAGCACAATGGCCCAGCTGAAAGTAATAGGTTTAAAAAAATGTATGAAATTTAGTTAAAATTACCCATTTCTTAATCACACTAAGGCACTCTGGGGGAGTATTATGATGGGCTAATGGCCCTTCTTGGGTGTTGGAAGCACTCGGTTATGCCTTGTGCTTCTATCCACCTGAGGTGGGCCATTATCTCACCATAACAAACCCCCGTCTTGCCTTATTGCTTAATTGTGTAAGCTTTCCTTGAACTCCAAAGCAGCATTGATTTTTTTTTTTGTTTGTTTTTTTGACATTCAAAGCCAACTCTTTAGCTAGCAATGAGTCGTGAACACACAAAAAATCCCATAGTATCTCATCATCCAAAATATTTAAAATTTCCCTTCCTGGAGAACAAAATAGCATCATCAGCATATAATGTTACGCTTACAAACAAACAGATATCTAGTAGAGTATTTAAATATAAACTAAACAACAGAAGACTTAAATGTTATAAATAATAATAATAATAAAACTTTATTTTTAAAGCACCTTTCCAAAACCAAGGTACTGTACAACATTACAATATATAAAAAACAATAAGACATAAAAATTTCCATGTAGCCTGTTAGCCAAGTAGATAAATATCTTAAAAATAAATCAATCTGGTGAACTCCCAGAACAATCCTGACAAAGGAAGAATAAGCATCTTTAAATATCATTCTCTGCATTACATCCTCTGCATAACTGGAAAAAACAGTTGACAGGCTATGAAGCTATACCTAGGCCCCACAATTGGGATAGCAAACAATCATGGCTAACCAAATTAAAAGCTTTGGTGAGTCATAAAAATATTGCAGCGGTAGCAACAGCAGCCATATTCAATGCAGTATGTATACAATGTGTGAAATTTAATAAAGCACTAATGGCATTATGATTAGGACTAAAGTCATGTTGATAGGCATAAAACAAATCATAACAATTAAATGAAAAGGTTTTTGATCCAAACCAATTCTCTCCAATACTGTTGATAACAGAGGGAGCAAAGAAATCGGATGATAAATTTCTCCGGCTGCAGCTTCTCCAGACTTAGAAACTGGAATCACGGTTGCCTGTGTCTAAACCTCCATGACTGAGCCTGTTTTCATGGACATGTTCAGCAACTTATACAATGGAAAATCCACTTCTTTAGAAATTTGTATAAAGCAAATATCATGGTTAAGAAGCATTTGTTTCTTGACAGGTGGCACCCTGTGAGGAATGAGCGTGTGAAGCAACACGCTCATACCAAGATGGCTAGCTGAATCAGTGACAGCATAGGATGGTATCTCTCCCCACTGAACTGAATACGCTAATCCTACCTTTCAGTACATGGCTATAAGTAAAACTCACTGAATAAGGACTGATGATCTAGAAGAGCTGGCAAGGTAATATTAGTAGATTTCTTCTAGCAGACTTTCCTTTATTATCCACGAGTGGGATGTTAAATGTGTCACTTGCATTCTGTTTGTTGGAATAGTGCAAATGCACACAGCATTTTGGTACTGCAGCATTCCTAACCAAACAAACATTTGTTAATGACAAATGTTTGCTTGCTGGTATTAGCATTGGAAATGCAGAAGTTAGACAGATGCAGAATAGGAATGGCAGTGAAGTATTGAACTTCACGTCAACCTCCACCTCCATCCTGCAGAGAAGGAAAGGCATCGGGGTATGTGTTTGTGTTGTTGCCCATGACCTTCATGCCATGTCGCCTCATCCTATCCTGCTGACACCAACATGAGTTGAGGTGTGCCTTGGGGTGTCTACCTTTACAGTCACCCCATTCCATAAGGACATACTCTGGAATGGGTGCAGTATAGCAGCATGGGGTGAACTCTGGGTCCAAAGAGTCCATGGTACATCTCGATGCCTGTCACTGGCTGGGTAGTGGGGGTGGGATGGCATGAGCATTACAGTCGGCAATCCAAAGGCACACCCCAATGCCTGTCAGTCTGTACAGGGTGGGATGTTATGGTTAGAAACCCTAACACCCCAGGTGTTTGTTGATATTTGCGCTACAAATTTTCAACATGGCCTGTTTGTGACCCCACTTCATATAAGCATTTGGGACCTCTTCTCATGAAGAGTGTCAGTGTGATTTTGTTAATGTTCCGACAGCGATCATGCCATTCTGTGCCAGATGTATGAAAACACAGATTGGGCAGGATGTGAAGGATGACAGCTGTACCATCCATAGGGAGATGTGAAGAGATAGCAATGCTGAAAATCTGTAGTGGGAATATTAAAAATGCTTGCACTTCCAAGCATACATGGAAACTGCGCAACACATGCACATAACACAATCATTTTTATGGACTTTAATCACCAGATTTTCAAAATAGGCATTTTAGGACCTCTGCTCATAAACAGGATCACTGTGATTTTCTTAATGTGTCCCAAACTCTGATTTCCCACAGCGACTGTGCTACTGTGCGCCAGAAGTGCAAAAACACATTTCGGCAAGGATGTGAAAAATGACAGCTGTACTGTTCATAAGGAGGTGTGGAAAAATGCTGATGTTGAAACTCTGGAGTGAAAACATTACAAATTTGCGAAGGTATGAGCATGCATGGAAACTGCGAAATGCACGCTTGTAAAACAATCCATTTTTGGATTTTTTTCACCAAATTTGCAACATAGGCTTTTTGAGAGCCCACCTCATGAACACTGGCACTGTCATTTTGTTACTCAGTCCCAAAAGACGATTCCATGCAATGACCGTGAAATCACCTTTCGTGAACGAATAATGCCATGACAGTGGCTGACTTCATGAGGAGGGGTCCCAATAACCCCATGTTGAAAATGTGGTGCCAAAATTCCTAAAAATGCCTGAGAAATGCACCAAAGTTGAAAAAACCCTATTCATGCCATTATACAGCTTACTGCATTTCTTCAGTTCCCAGCTGGCTTTCAAGAGAGCAGACGTGTTTTCCGGTCCACTGAAGATCATTGCACTGGGCTCCAGAGGTAGTATGGGGTGAGGGTGTGGAGCCAGGGTGTGCAGAGGGTGGGCGTGGGTTGGGGGCACCAAACTCAACAAGGGATCGTTTTCTGTTTACAGGTTAAAAGAAAAAAAAAGAAAACATTGTGGGATGTTTTTCTTTTACAGTGACTATTTGGCACACTGGGGTGGGCTCCCAGTGTGTCACCCGAGTGTTTTTTGGGGGCTATAGCTGATGGGATTGGGCACCCCATCGCACATACCGGGGATATTATGCCAATGGGGAGTGGGGTCACCCATTGGCAAATTAAACTGGGAAGGGAAGACTGAAGTTGACGGGGATTAAGCCCCCTGTCAGCAAAGAAAGACTGTTAGGGGGTGCATGATGCCAAGGGGGATTGGGCATCCCCCTCGGCACACAATTAATGCAGGAGGGGGTTACAGTATGCTGAGGGGGAGTGGGCTCCCCCATTGGCAACTGAACTGGGTCAGCATGTGGATGGCAATGTACCACCCTGCAATGATGGGTTGCTCACTCATTGCAGCAGTGGATTCCTTTCAAGGTGGTGGCATGCTGGTTGAACTAGTGTCAGCAGCAGCGTGCCACCAGATTGGGGAAAGTGGACCAAGCCTCAAAAGGCACTGGGGGCATTGGCCCCCACAGTGCTGCACCTCCAAAACCACGCTTCTCTCCTAAGCTGTGACAAAATGTTTCTTGTGTATGCGCACAAGCAAACATAAAAATGCTGGTGGGAGAATGTAAGCTTATATACTAACTGATGTTAGTGCTACCTATGCATTATTTGTCTGAATAATGCAAACACATGCAGCATTTGGGTATTGCGGCATTTCTAGCAAAAAAAAACCCGCCATGGGAGCATGTAAGTCTGCACTCTAATTGATGCTTGTGCTACGGTGTATACACCTTTGTTTTCATCACCCAGGAGTGATTGCTGTAATGGCTACCTGATCTGAACCTGGTCTGAACCAATCCCAGTGATTCTCAGTAAAACAGTTTAGCAAACTTGAAGTACTTAAACTATGTGGTATGCTAAAAGAAGTTCATCATATTAGGGATTGGTCCTACGAGCACTTCCTGGACAAAAAAACTTACAAGGTCAGTATATGCTAATTTGAATATTGAGCAACAAAGGAACTTCAGGTACTCCAAACACTAAAGGAGCTAAAGGTGCAAAAGTACAGATATCTCACGATAATGCTGCAAGTTTTAAAAAAACTAATTATTGTATTGACACTGCAAATAAATCCAAGAATGAGAATCCTACTTTGTTGAATTGGACAGCACAATCATTTTTGAAATGCCATCTAAAAAGCATTTTAATAAAAATGCTGAGTCCAGGGATGCAGAGCAAACTTCAATGAAAAAACATTTAAGCAAGATGAATGAAGCACAAAAATGAAGTGATAACCCCATTGTAGAGCACCAGCCTCAGACTGGACTTCCTCTCTGAACAGAAGCTGAACAACAGACCACTGCTACATTCAATTCAGTAAATGAAGACTTTAACATGTGCCTTCTAGACTCTGCTAAATTGCTTGAGGTGATTAAAGAAATTAAGTCTGAAATGCTGCAAGCCCTAGCGGATATGAAAACTTTGGTACAGACAATCACAAACTCGCTTTCTATATTAACCAATCGAATAGTTGGTCTTTCATTAAAAACCACCGGAAATGCAAGATCACATATCCAAAGTAGAGGACACTGTTTTCCTTATGGGCAAAACTCTTACTCTGTATGAAAAACAACTACAGATGTTAACCGATAAAATTGCAGAGCAGGAAGACCGTTCCAGGTGGGAAAACCTCTGACTATGTAAAATTCCTGAGGAGCTAAGAAGCAGCAAAAAACCCAGTAACATTTTTTGAAAACTTTATTACCTAAGCACTCAGGAAAAATACCTGGAAGACAAAATACAATTAAACCAAGCACATAGAAGTGGGAGCAAGATTTATTGCAACTAATCAATCCTTACCTAGAATGGGTTTTATTAAACCCCTACCAGCACAAAGAAGACATTTTGAAAAAGGCCTGAACTGAAAAGAGATTAAAAGTAGACAACATACATTTTCATGTATACCCCGATCCTTCTAATGAGACCTTGCTGAAAAGGAAGATATTTAATCCTTTAAAGGCTTTATTATTCTCTAAAGGCATTAGATTCTCAATGCAATATCCTGCAAAAATCCAATTCATGGTCAATAATAAGATGCAGACATTTGATAATCCTAATGAAGCTCAACAGACCTTTGATAAATACTATACAGATGCACCTTCTAGTAGCCATTCTGCACGGTCTTTTAAATCAGCACCTTACCCCACTACAACTGATGAACCTAGGAAGCAAACCAAAATAGACACTGGAGATAAAGGATGACTTTATCTCCCATTTTCAATGCATTCATTTTCTACTAAGGGGGATAGAAGGTGGAAGGAAAGGAATTAGAAGTTAAAATGCTAACCTGAAGGAATATTTACTTTTAAGGAAGAACAGAGCTCCACAATGAGATGAAGTGGACATATTCTTATAAACTATTGTCTATAATTAATAAAAGATGCTATTTATGGTTAATAAAAGCTTAACTTTTCTCTCCCTTTTTTTTCTATGATGTATGGAAGGGGGTTACTAAGGGGGGAATACATAAAAGGAAAAAAGTAATGAAAAATGCACTATGCTGTAAAAGGCAAGATGATCAGAAACAAAAGGAGCAGAAAAGAAAGGAAAGGAAAGAAGGAAAAAAGGGGAAAATGGGGAACAATGGAAATCAGCTAAGTGTAAAAAGAAATAGCCATTATTATATGTATCTCTGGATTACAGATGTATACTCTGGATGCAGAAATGCAATAGATGGCTATGTTAGCCATCTATATTTAAATACTGGGAAGGGGGATATCTATGATCTCCCAATAGGGCTAAGGGTGGGTATGTGTCTGAAGCTTATTTGCAATTGTTGAATTCACTAAGTTGGTACAAGAAGGTCTGGATGCACTATATTTTGCTGATCTGAAGGGTCCAAAGGAGGTAGTAAAAAAATAATATGCAAAATATTATATATAAATGTAAATAATAATTCAGAATGAGTGAAATGCTACAAATCACATCCTGGAATATAAAAGGCCTTAAAAACAGAATTAAAATGCAAAAAGTAATAAAATATGCAGAAATGCATGCCATTAATGGTCTGTGCCTCCAAGAGACATATTTTAATATACAGGATTTTGAATGGTTCTTTAAAAAATGGGGTCAAGGTGTTCAATCATATTATAATAATAAGTCATGTGGAGTAGCTATATTCTTCAAAAAACATAGCTTAAAACCAATAATTCTAAAAAAAAAATAACTGACGAATGTAGTAGGTATATACTAGTTGAAATTCAAATACTAAATTATATTGTGATGGTCACAACTATATATGCTCCAAACAAAAATTCACCCAATTGTTTCACGAATTTCTTTCTTCAGTTAACAACACACACTCTTCCCTATATAGTAGCAGGTGATTTTAACTTAACATTATCTAAACAGATTGTACTACAGCTTTCTGTAATACACATAAGACATCAATAAAAGTTATTAAACAACTTCAGTCAGAACTTCATTTAGTTGAGCCATGGGTTTATTTTAACAAAAACAAAAATATATATTCCTTTTATTCAAATGTTCATAAATCATACTCCCGCTCAGATTTTTTTCTATACTCTGAAATATCATTATACCAAACTAAAAAAATAGAATACTCAGGAATAACTATCTTAGATCACTCTCCCTGTATGATAAAATTGGCACATAATAATGTAACACCACTATGAAGCTGGAAATTAAACTCTACAGTATTACATAAACCCAAAATCTATAAAATAATATGTTGGAATATTTTATCCACAATGATCATGTGGATATCAAGATTAGCAATATATGGGACACATTTAAGTTATGGATTTATGACTGCTTAAGTGAATTACAAAAGAATCAAAAAATAATTTGAAACCAGAAGCAAAAAAGTCTCAAACAAATACAATTATTGCAACAAATTCATAGCTCTAATCTAGATTTTAGGGTGTTAAAAGAGATCTTACAAAAACAGATAGAATATAATAATTTAATAAAGGAAAAAGCAGAAAGTATCTTAATGCAAACTCGTAGTAAATATTATTATCTTGGCAGCTCAACAAAGAGAGGGAACAGAATTCAATCAACAAAATTTGAAAAAAGGATGGTGTTATTACCATAGATCCAACAGAAATTAAATTAACTTTCCTTCAATATTACAAAGAACTATATCAGACACAAATACCAAAGGATACCATAATAACAGAATTTTTGGCTGTGACACAACTGAAATATCTTTCACAACATATGCAACATATTTTAAATGACATTTATGGGTTTGAAGTTGATCAAGCGATAACTCAATTACCACAAGGTAAAGCCCCTGGACCCGATGGGTTAACAATTGAGTTTTATAAAAAAATTTAAGGATAATTTGACCCCTTTTCTAGTAACATTATTCAATTCATTTCAGAACAGAATATACCATGCTCATTTAATGAAGCAACTATTCATCTGTTTGTAGAAAAAGGGAAAAATCCATTACATTGCGACTCTTATCGCCCTATCTCATTATTGAAAGTTGATTATAAGAGATTTACTAAAATTCTAGCAACCAGACTTCAGAAAGTAATCCATGTATTGGTACAATCAGATCAGACTGGTTTCATTAAAGGCCAAATAATCAATGATAATATTAGGAGGACTATAAATATAATAAATAATACTACAAATTTAGAAGCAATAGTACTTTCAACAGAATGCTTAAAAAACATTTGATAAAATACAATGGCAATTTATATTTTTGACGTTACAAGAAATGAAGTTAGGGAATAAGTATACTGAATGGATTAAATTAATTTATAAAGTGCCAATGGCAAATATTAAAACTAATAATATATTATCACCGTCTATTCAGCTCTCTCATGGTATCCGCCAAGGCTGCCACTTATCACCTCTCATATTCGCATTAATAATGGAGCCCTTGGCCTCTAAAATCAGGGACTGCAGTATATAGACATCAAAGGAATTCAAATATAACAGCAGGAGCATACAATCAGTTTATACATGGATGACATACTTTATTACATTTCAGATATATTATATTCCTTCCCTGAACTTTTTAAGATAATAAAAGTATTTGGCAAAGCATCAGGATATATGGTAAATTGGCAAAAGTATTTTCTGATGCCTTTACAGCAGGCATTTAAATCTAAAATGCCAGAAGGGTTTGAATGTCCACAGGTGCAACAAATCCATTATCTAGGAATTGTTATACCTTGTCATATGCCTGATATATATAGAGTTTTAATTTTGAACCTATCTTAAAAGATATAACTGCCAATTTGCAAAGATGGCAATATTTACCATTAACCAACATAGGGAGTATTAATGTGATCAAAATGAATGGACTGCCCAAACTTATATACCTATTTCAAACTATTCCTATCAAATTATCTAAGGAGTTTTTTGGTTTTTTTTTTGCAACTTAAAAGAATCATTCTAAATTATGTATGGACAAAGAAAAAAATCAGGTGTAGCTTACACAACTTTAATAAAATTCAAAAAAAAATGGAGGTCTAGCATTATCATATTTTGAGAAGTATTATATTGCTGCGCAATGTACTATGGTATGGTACTGGTTACATGAGAAATTTGATAACTATTTTACAGCAAAAATGGAAGCAAATCTATCAAAATTACTGATTCAAAATTTGCTATTTTTGCCCTATAAAAAAAAATACAAATCCATTATCAACAAATATATCAAGAATAATGCTTCCAAAATAACACTACTAGCTTGGTATAAAATGCATCATATTATAAAACATCAAATTCAAATTACAAAAGATACACCCATATATAACAACCCTGCACTTGATCCTTTTTTAACAGATAAAACATTTCATACATGGTTTAAACAGGGAATAAAACATATGGTCATCTCTTTTTAGATCAGCAATTCAAAACCTTTAATCATCTTAGACAAGAATACAAACTATCGAATAATCATATATTTCAATACTTACAAATAAAAAATTACATCAAAACAATTAATGGCAACTTGTGGCTTGCCTCCAATTAATTAATATTCGAAGCTTGAAACAAAAAAAAATAATGATCTTAAATTAATAACATTAATATATCAAATATTAAATGATGAAGCACAAACAGACCTTGTAAACTTAAAGAAAACATGGCAGCAAGACTTGGAAATCAACTTAACAAAAGATTTGTGGTGCTGAAATTTGAAGCTCAACATGTTCAACTCTAAAATCAACTAAATTACAGCAAATACAATATAATACAATACATCGAACATATCTCACTCCTTCAAAACTGAATTAGTTTAATCCACTTATTGAATCCAAATGTCCCAGGTGTAGCAATACTTCAGGAACTCTTATCCATTTGATTCATACATGTCCTAAACTTTGGCCCAAACTTTTTAACTTTTTGAATTTTGTAATTAATGTATCACTAGTTCACACTCCTGCTGCTACATTGTTAGTAAACTTTTCAAACACACAAATTACCAGTAGGTACACACAAATTTTCTGTACATTTGCGATGGACACAGCAGTAATAAATGTATTTTATTACAATGGAAGGACACCTTATCCCCCAATTTTGAAACACGGCTTCCCCATATGAAAGATATAATGCAGTTGGGAAGATTACATAATATCAGAAATAATCAGAATGAAACTTATAACAAAATTTGGGCCCCGTTTTCAGGATGCATTAAAGGGCGCATAACCTAAATAATATAAATTTATGATAAAATTATGTCTAATATTTGATCCTTTTGTTAAACAGAATACAGTTCAATAGGATAATTAATTACTTAATTGTTTAAATTTAAGACCCCTTGGACCCTTAGGTAGGTTGGTATGGTGAATGATGTAAAGTAAATAGCTCAATTATATGTAGAATTGAAGTGCTATGTAAAATGACTAGATTGTCATAACTTTGCTGAACCATACCAAAAATAAAAAAAAATAAAGCAAACATCTATATCATCAAGTCCACTTCTGTTTTTATTTTCATTTTCATCAAGTAATGTGAAATCTCTTTAACTGTCAGATATTTAAAGGGACATTGTCAACCCCTTCAGGCCTCAAAGTGTCTCTAGTTTAAACTAGCATTTGTCAATGGCAAACATTTGCTTGCACGTATGTGCTGTGCAGGTGTTTGGTACTGAGAGTGTATGGATGTAGATTCCCAGTGCCAAGGGAAGCCTCCGTCTGAGAGCTCTGCACTTGAATGCAGCGACGGACATGAATAATTCATGAGGCTGTCTAGTGAGTAGGTCCCTGTACTTCCATGTGGCCACAGATACAGATACAGATGCAGATGCACAGGGCAAAGAGTGCATCTGTCAGCCAATGTACAAGGCACTCTGCCATCCATGGGTGAAGAGATGCAGAGACAGTTATCCTCACTTTATGGCACCTGGGCCCATGTGAACAACCCTACTCCTTTCATTCCCTGGCTGTGGGGGTGTCACACAACAGCACCATTCCCTCACCCTCGCCCCATCCAGCTGGGTCACTGAGCTCACCCTCAAACTAAGCTCACAGGGATGGTGTCACAAATTATGGGTGTTACGGTGAAGACTGGCACTATGCACTATGGTTGATAAACAATTATTTTTTTTTATTTTGACCCCAACTTTTGAAGATACTTGTTCATGATTTGCCTTATAAGCATGACATGTACCATTTACAGTATATTGGCAGAGATGTGAAAACACATCTCATCCAGAATTTAAAAAAAATACATGTCACATTATGAGGTGGTGTGGAAAAACAGCTGTGTTGAAAGTTTGGGGTCAAAATATTGAAAATTAGCAAAGTTATGAGTGAACATTGTAATAGTGTAATATTCAGTCATAATCTAGGCATTTTACCATATCTATACAACAAATTTTCAGCATAGCCGTCTTATTACCTCACAGCATGAACCCGGAAGGTGAATATTTTCAAATTCCCACCAAAACATCATTCCATACCACTGAAACATCATTCCACACCACAGATATGAAAACACATTTTTGGCCAGGATTTGAAAAAATGACGACTGTCACGTTCATTAGGCGGTGTGAAAAAATGGCTATGTTGAAAATGTGGGGTCAAAATATTTAGAATTACCAAAGTTACAAGTGAACATAGAAAAATGTCATTATATGCACATAACTGCCATTTTTATATATTTTGACCCCACATTTTGAACATAGCCTTCTTATGACCCCCATCTCATGAACAAGGGTGGTGAAAATGTTCAAATCCCGCTCAAAAGGCGATTTCACAAAGTGACCACAAAATGAGTGTTTGGATCTAATTTGCATAATTCCACCACCATTAGTCATGAGGTGGGGTCCCAAAATGGCCATGTTGAAAATTTGGGGCCAAAATATACAAAAATGACAAAGTTATGCATCAAAGTTCAAAACCCCACTGAAATACATTGAACCACATTTACCATAGTTTCTCATATTGCAGTTGGCAGTTCCAGCAGCAAGATGTGACTTCGATCAGAGACTGGATCTTCACCCTTGGACCTGCTCAGGTAAGTGAGTGAGTGAGGGTGTGGGGGGTGACTGCTGAGTGAGAGGTTGGGATGGGGTGGGTGGGGTGTTTGTGTTTGTGGGGCAGATTAGTGAGTGATGGTTTACTGTTTTACAGGTTAACAAAAAAAACATCAAGGGATTGTTTACTTTATTTTAGGGACATCTTGACACTGGGATTGGGCACCCCTGCATCTAAATCATTGGGGAACAGGGGTGGGTGAGCTGGAAGGGAGCTGAGAGGTCATGAGAAGTGGTATTGGGGGTGGGCACCCCAGTCTGTTTATATTTTAAAATACTTATAAAGATGAGAAAGGTGGGCAGGCAAGCCACCAGGAAGCGATGAAGAGAACAAGCGGTACTGGGGGTGCACATATTGGTCCACTTAATAGAGCGAGAGAGAGCGTGAGACAGACAGACAAACAGAAATATTGCATGACCCCTCAGGCTCTGGATGCTGAAAGCTGATCAGCTGCTTGCTGACCAGCTTCATGCAAATGAAAGGACCGAAGCCCCCCTCTAATTGTAGTGGCTTCGGTCCATTCAACTACACAAAGTTTCCACCCAGCAGTGAGTGGAGTCACAACCACAGTGTGTGATTATTGGTCTGGACTGCCAAGTCCCTTCCGGTCTGAGCTGCAATGGGCTCAGCAGTGACACAACCCTGAAATGTAGTTAAGTGTAACAAAAGGTTTCTTGCACATGCACAAGCAAATGTAAAAAAAAAATGCTGTGATTGGTCACATTCTGTAGAGATTGCTGTTGTAGCTGGTACTTTGATTCTGATTCCTTTTTTAATTTTTAAAAGTGAAAAACAGACTGAGCACCATACTGGTGTTATCACACAACAATGTCTTTGTTTACAGTCCTTGAACAACTCCCATGTTTTTCTGGGACATGGTAACATCCCCAACACAATCTAGCCACTCATGATGCAGTGGGAAGAGAGGAGATTATCGCATCATGACTGGCTGTTCCGTTTATGGGTGTTCCTATTGTTCAGGAAGACTGCAGTATAAGTAGATCAAGGATTTTAAACAAAACAGCATTGGGTATAATAACACCACTAGCATGCATTTCAGTCTTGCTTAGAAAGGAAGCAGATAAAACAACCAGCAATATCAATGAATTTTAGAGAAGATAAGTAATCACAAAATATGGGTTTTCAACTTGAAATAATAGGATGCAAAATGGGTGTGACAGTGTCCCTTTAAAGTGAAACAAAGGAGTAGTTGCAATGGGCCATTTATAACCTTGCGTTAACAAGTCACCAAGTCAGTAAGAACCTGTGAAATAGTAATCTCAATAGTTCTGTGGGCAATCTCAAGGCCTAGGAAGGAAGTAGTACAGGTCAAATCAACTTTCCATGCAGTATTCATAAAGTATTTCTGAGCCTCTCAACTGCATATCTTTTACTGTGAAATAAGATATGGTTCTTTATTTGGGTTCAGAAGACAAAACAGTGGTAGCACACACAAACCAGAACACAAACACAATGTTTCTCTCCCTCTGGATCTTTCTTATGGGAATGCTGACCCATTCTGTTGTGATCCTTTTATGCAAAAAAGCAATCACATGATCATTTAAAAAACAGTATGAAGAGAAGCAAACACATTTTTTGAATATTTAGCAACACAGTATTTGCTGCTCCTTTATACCAAGCAATTTATGTTCTAGTTATTGTAATTAATTAACTTAATGAAACACTGTGTAAGTATCATTGCCCAAAGGAACCACCCACAGCCTCCTTTCAGATACAGGTTCATGTCTATTTATATGATCACCCTACAAGGTGTATCAATATCCCATCAGATCCCTACATGGGTCAGAACATCAGGGAGATGTTTCTATATAGATAAACAAACAGAACTGGTATTAAACATTTGCAGCAGGACCTTTTATCTGCCCCAACTTTTAATTGTTTTTATAGGTGCCATCTTTTGCCCAGAAAGGGTACCAGCTACAGTTCGTAGTTTAGACCTGGCCACTTGTATACATCCAATTTAAAAATCCAAAAAGATTCCCTTCTTGCATGGAGCTGATCCCTGTCCACCCTCTAGGTCTAAACTTAAGATAATGCTCACTGGCTGTGAACATGATTCTGTGGTCATTTTTACTTACTGCTCTGTAACATGTACTGAAAGATTGTAATCCCTGTTCCCTCTCTCTGTTGCCCTTCATAGACTCATACCCATTCTTTGGACTTCCTTTTGGTTCTTCTAATGTAGAAGACCCCACATCGGTACACAGCCTTGTAAATGACATACGTATTGTCACATAAGATAAAATCTTTAATCTCAATTTTAAATCCATTCAATGGGCTCTATGTAGTGGAACACTCATCACAACAGGAGTGTGTTTACATCTTTTACAAGTTTTACATTCTGGGGAGAGGTGGAAAAATCTCTTCGGGGGCTCAACGGGCTTTACAGAGTGAATCAGCATATCCTGCAGATTGCATGCACTCTTATACACAATTTGTGAAGGATTATCTGCTATGTACCCTTCAAGTTTGTGCTCAGCTCTAGCTACTGACCAGTGCATCACAATGACCTGCCTTACTTTGTACACACCTGTGGAAAAAGTGGTAACAAAATTTAAATTATTCTTTACCACCTCACTTATTGTTCTTGCTTAAAGCAAAGTCTCCAGATCATTACCATCACTATCTTGTCTGGCTCATGCAATGACATCTGCTGTGTAGCCTCTTTACTCAAAATGGGTCTGTAAAATCTCAGACTGCTTTTATAGCTATCCAGAGTGCTGCAAGTACGACAGGCTCAGAGGAACTGACTCTAGGGCACATTATTTATGGTGTGGTGTGAGTGACAGATGATAGCATGGAGGATGAAATTGAGGTCAGCAGGTATGCAGAAAACTATGGTTTCTATGTTTCCATACCATCTATTATTATTTTTAGATCCAGAAAGGCAATCTGGTTTCTATCACTGGAGACTGAAAACCTCAGATTTTCATTTGTTCTATTAATGTAGCCCACACAAATTTCAAAAGGTCCTCCTTATTCCCCTGCCACACCATAAAAACATTATTAATACAACAGCATCAGATTTCTATCTGATCTAAGTATAGGTTTCCTTCTGGGTCCCTTATGACACATACCTACCAATATCCAAGATAGATATTGGCATAGTTGGGAGCAAAGCTTGTACCCATTGCTGTAACTTTTAGTTGTAAATAAGAGGACTCCATGAAAGAAAAACAGTTACTCTCCAGAACCAATCTGGTCATCCTCAAAAGTTGTTCTGTACTTGGCTTTGCCTCAGGCCCCCTTCTTTCTAAAAAGATTCTCATGTCCTCCAAACCACCTGAGTGTGAAATGTTTGTATACAATGCCTCGACATCGAGCGTGACTAAAAAGGTATCACCCCCAATGCTGATATCCCCAAGTGCACACAACATGTCACTAGCGTCCAGCAAAAATATTGTAACAATTTAGCAATATCTTTGATTACATTATCAATGAATTGGGAAAGGGAGTCTGTTACAGACTCCACACCCAAAATAATAGGTTGCCCCAGAGGGTTCTGGAGAAACTTATTGACCTTTGTTAGGACATATTTAGCCCAGGCGCCATGTGCCTGTGGGCTACAACCCCTGCCTGCCACCTACTATACAGGTTCAGGAGCCTGTGTTCTGTTCTGATGGCAATTGGGGGTTCCTTCCCAAAGCTATTAACAAACAACGGTGTGCCTCCACCCAGAGTAAAATAATAGTAGGCCAGGTGTCTGCGTATTACAACCCCATGGGATGCTGTACCTACCAACCTCTGCTTCCAGTCACCCCATACACAGAATAACACTTTGTTTTGCAACACGGTAAAACACATATAATTAAAGACGGTAGCTAATAATATGCTCACAACCACTATTAACATCAACAACCATAAATCTTTTATTATGGGGAAAGGAAATGGGAGAGTAGAAAATTAATGGTACTTTAGATATACAAACAGATTTTAACAACAATGCCCACATACCCACAGTACATTACCCCTCACCCCCACTGGTAACAGTGCCCCCTTAAATCTAATTGGGTACCCAAACGGTGCAGGTCAGTGGGTACAGGTCAGCATGTTGGTATGGGTTGGCCGGTGTTGGGGCCGTCAAAACACTTCAAAGTTTGTGTAAATTAAACAGCTTTACACTTGTAGACAACTTTAAACCTAACTCCCTAGTCAGGGCAAGCCGTGAGTTACTTATGGTTCTGTAGACACTGGTGCTCTTGATCTGCACAGTGGACTTGAGGGAGAAAGCAATGGTGCCATGGGGCAGCAGCACAGACAACAAAGGGGCTATATGAAGTGGCAGGATCAGGCAGCTTGTCACTTTCTGGCTTGCTTGAAAAGTCTAGCAGCTTGTCGCCTACTGACATGCTTGCAGAGTCTGGCAGCTTGTCACCTTAGAACTGCCAAGCAGGCTGGAGAATGAGAACACTATGCAAGGCTTCCTGGTCCACAAAATGCCCAGACACAGGAGTGACTCCACGGTCTGGCTCCTCAAATGGGTCTAGAGTGCCGTAGCACTCAGGCACGTGCCCATGGCTCCCTACAGCCCAATCCACCCCACTCAGTAGGGGTCAGCAGTTCCCCTACCTAGCTCCAAGTTACGACTGTGCAGGTTGCAGTCTCTGACTTCTGCCTGAACTGGACTCAGCAGCTCCATAATGCAGCAATGGTCCCTCCGAGTTCCACCTTGCCAGTGTCTATTGGCTAGCAGCATGCAGTCTTTTTAGTGGCAGTTCCACCTGTAACCTTTCCCCACTGGCCCCCCCACTGTTTCTGTCAGCAGGGATGCTCCTCTCAAACCAAGGCACCACCGAGAGGAGTGGGTGTAGTCACTACAATTATCTCACAGACTCTGTGGACCCATTAGTTCTACTTCAGAGCCTGCCATCCTTAGACAGGCAAACCAAGTGTGGCAACTACCTGGCTCACATCTGGGGGTACCATTTAGCATGGCCATCAACCTGGGTCCCTGGGAGAAAACGTTTGCTCAGCATTATGCTAGGTTTGTACTTCTGGTCAGGGGCACCCAAGTAAATCTGGACTCTGGAAGCAATAACTGAAATGTGCAAACCAGGCTGGGATTCTAGAGTGTGGCTTTTATTCACATAACACATAGAATAACCAAGCAAAGATGGACCCCCACAGGGCTACACTCTCTGGTAGCACAGATTACTGAGGTACAGAGCACACTTCCTCACTGTAAACCCTCAGGTTCTGAATGGATCTGGGCACACAAGGCCTGAACTGGTACACTTCTCTTCTATTCCTTGACATGGCACCCGGGCCAGTACTAGGACACTTTTCCATACAGCATGGATGTTGATAGTAGCTCCCTAAACCACTCACAAGCACTTTCCGGCTCTCAGGAAAAATCCAAAATCCTACATCTGGGTGCTTTCCTCAGACGCTGGCCAAGTGCCTGAAAGAAAACCATAGGTGCCCAAACTGAACCCGGAGAGGTAAACCTGGTTACTCCAGATGGGGGGGGGGTCTCCCACCTTTCGCTCCCAAATCTATACTCGGCCATTCATTTGGTTAATACACCTTTTTTCAAAACCCTGTTTGTAGATGCTCTCTTGAAATGTCTAGCACATTTAACATTCTACAATTCACTCTGGAGGTGTCCTGACTTTAAAAGTTCTGTATGTGGCTATGTCTTTATGCTAGACCCCCACTGTTGCCGATGCTTCTAAGTCATACACAATCTAAAAGTTCTGTACTTGGCAAGTCTTCCTTTGACCCCACAGTAGGCAGACACCTTTTCTTTAAACACTGTCTCGGTGAACATAGTCTCTTTATCAGAGAAGAACTCACCACAGTATGCAGGTGCCCCAGGCCTTTTTTTCTCACAACACAATCTCTGGTACTCACTGACCAAAATGACTTTCAGGCAGCTTCTCCCTTTCCAGGCTAGACCAGGGGATTGCCCCTGAATTCCTGGAATTCCCGCCATCCCTCCAGCGATGGGGCACTGGAACAACTCTAGGAACGGTCTCTATCACATTGCCAACTGGTCTTCTGTGTTCCTCTATAGGGTGAGAACACACAACCCCTTCTTCTAAGGTAGCTCTATATCAGAGATTGGCTCTGAGAAGTTGCACACTGTAGCACTCCTCACTCTCTTGAGTCTCTCTTGAAAACTGACTTGAATTCCCCAACGTTCTACTGCTAACTCCTGCAGCTAGCATTCCATTGTGGCTTATGCTGCTACGGGAATTCTATGGTTACATCATCACTCCAGCTCAGCTGAAACTGAGAACAGAGTGAGACAGTGTGAAACCCATTTAACTGGCATCTCACAAGCTGCCTTTCTCTGCCTGCCACAGGTTCTAAGTGAGATTCTAGTAACCGCTGGGAACAAGGGGGTTACACACCTTTTAACAGCTGGATTTTAGCAATATAGGCAGATTCCCAAACACTGGAGCTCTGCAGACACTTTCCCCCAATTTCCTTCAGCTTCAGAACCAATCTGCCAAATTCAGGCTCTGGCACACACAGTTCCAAAAACCCTCTTCCAAAATCTCAGAGTTCATCAGACTGCTATAGGTTTTCTGTAAGCACTGGTTTTCCAAAACAGAAAAAGACCTTTCCCAAATTCCTCAGTCGTTCAACTGCAAAAGCCTTAGGCGGGATTCCAAACCTTTTTCACCAACACATAATGAGCCCTCTTGACTCAATGATAGCTCAAGCCAGACTGCCACAAACTGCAAAACTCCCTGGGGTTTAACACAGAAAATCCCAGCCCTGATTGGCTGAAGCCTGCTGTCCATCAAAGAAATTATTAAATTAGATTAGAATTCCACAGTGAAACAATCCCAACAAAGTTGCCTTGAAATAATGGGATTGCCAATTAGAGACCTGGCCTATGTATTGCTGTGATAATTGACTCCTACCACCTCTTCCTGTTAAATTAATGGTCACTAATGAGTGTCTGTTTTGCTTGTGTACCCCACTGTAAAAACACACAAATGTCTTAATTTGATTAACCAATGTCATCTAGTATTGTATGTTGTAATGTAAGCAATTATTTATTTATTTATATTTATTTATTGAAATTGTTTCACCAGGAAAAGCACACTGAGCAAGAACTGCTCGTCTCCCGGTGCGACCTGGGGGGAGGGGTACAGTAGGGAAGAGGACAAGGGTAGTCCAGGTCCTGCCATATATACATACAATTACAATACAGTTGAAAACATTTGACAGAATTAGTTGGGCGTAGATAACAATTTACCCTTACTTATAGTACAGTAGCAATTACATGGGGAAGTCATGCTTTATACCTTGAAAACATATAATTAGATAATACAGCTGCATATGTTTCACAGGAATAGGTGAGTGTGGATTAATACATATACCCTAATAGTCGAGAGTAACAGTTACAATGAGGAAATCCTGCTAAAGTATTGGGTTGTGGTATATAATGAGATAGGGGTAAGTGCAAGCTAGCTAGCTCAAAAGTTGGGATCAAGTGCAGTAGTTGGGTGTGGTTAGCAAAGTAGCACCATTGGGCCTACTGGGAGAAGAAATATAGGAGTGTCTGAGGTAGAAAGACTGGAGAGTTAACTGCAAGAGCAGTTTACTGAGCAGTGATTGGCAAGGGCATAGGATAGTGAGCAGATAGAGGAAGAGTGGCAAATTTCAGAGCGGAAAGAATTCCAGAGTTGAGGGAAGCAGTGAGAGAAGGTGGCCTGGCCAGCTTGCGTCCAACGTCTGGAGACTAACAGGAGCCGGAGTCTATGGATCTCAGAGCATAGGTGGGTGCCAGAGAGGGCAATAGTACAGAGGTCAGATACACTGGGAGGGTACAAAACCAGTTCTTCGAGATAAACTTGGCACAGTGTATTAGGCAGTGGTTCTCAAGGGAGGGGAGAGCAAGGGAGCGGTATAGCTCGCAGCGGTGGGTGCGAGGGAGGAGCGCTAAGAGCTTAACTGGCAGAAAGCATTAAAAAGGCATCCAGTTTGATAAAACTGACTTGTGGGCGGCACTGTAAAGAATATCACAATAATCGAAGGAGGGAAGTATCATCTTCTGGATTAGTTCACGACGGACTGGATAGGGGAGGCTAGAATGGTTCCGATATAAAGCTCCGAGCTTGGGGCGGAGTTTTGTTAGTATAAAGTCAGCATGGACTGCGAAGGTGAGGTGGCAGTCAAGCCAAACTCCAAGATACTGGAAGGAGGTGACGTCCTCCAGCTCTGACCCATCAAGGGTGTGGAAAAGTGGGAGGAAGGGGAGCCTGGCTAGTTGTTAGGATGTACCAAAAGTCATAGTTACAGGTTTTTGAGCATTTAGAGAGAGCTGGTGAGAGTTGAACCAGAGCTGGATTTTGTTAAAATCCGCCTGGAGAGTAGAGGCAACTGAGTCTGGGAATGAGCCAGAAGAAAATAGGACAGTATCGTCAGCATATATGTGGATCGAGGAGGCAGAACAAGTTTGAGGCAGGTTATTTAGAAAAATAGAGAATAGGATAGGCCCAAGCACTGATCCTTGGGGGGCACCGGTGGACATGGAGAGGGAAGGGGATATGGCATCTGCAATCCTGACAGATTGCATGCGGTCTGTAAGATAGGCACTGAACCAGGCAGTAGCAGATGTGGAGAGGCCAGAGTCAGAGAGGCTAGACAGTAACAGAGTGTGGGAGACTGTATCGAAGGCCTTGGCCAGATCGATGAAAATGGCAGAGGTGATGAGACCTCTATCCATTCCAGATTGGATGGTGTCAGCGAGCCTTAGTAAAGAGGAGGCAGTAGAATGATCTTTCCTGAATCCAGACTGGTAATGTGTGAAAAAATTTGAGTCGGCGAGATAGGAGGTTAGCTGGCTAAGTACTAAGTGTTCTTGCAGCTTCGCCAAAGCAGGGAGGAGGGAGATTGGCCGATAGTTTGAGGTGGAGGAGGAGGAGGTGCCCCCTTTGTGGAGAGGGATGGCAATAGCATGCTTCCAGGACAGAGGGACAGATGCAGTGGCGAATGATAGATTTAGGAGGTAGGCAATAGGGGTGGCTGTGGCAGAGGCCAAGAGGAACAGAAGTTTGGGGTCTAGTCCATCTGGGGAATTCTCATTTGAGGGGCTTAATGTTAGCAGGGCTTCTAGAGCTTCATCCGGAGAGATTTCCCTGAAGGAAAAATTACCTTTTTCAAAGTCTGTAAAATGTCTATGTATCATTACCTGTAATTAATTCTGCGTTGCCCCTGAAAAAGGGACTGTAATGGTTCCAGTGGGCCTACCTGGTTACCAAAATTAAATAAATAAATTAGCCCTCTTTGATTATTGATTGGTTATTAACTTTGCGTGCCCAGAAAAGAGCTCACGCCTCTCCAAGCAATCATTTCAACTGTCTTTGGGCATCTAAGTCATTGATTGGCTGGTACTGGGGGTCAAAAGAGCAAAGATAGCTGCTATCATAACAGGTTTATACAGCAGTCCCAACTTTAGAGTGTTCTTGCAGCCAAAATACAGTTTTACATATGTCTGACCCACAGTCTTATAGCAGCCTTTCCCCGCTATTACACAGCTGCTGTGTTAGATTACAAAACATTTTAGTTTGCCTGTCACTGGCTCCGATTTATACAGTCCCCAGGACAAGTGAACAGGCTTATAAGTATTAATGCCAGCTTCATAAATATGTAAATTTGCCCCTCCATTCCTATGCATTTATAGGCACTCTTAAATAAATCAAGTCAAATTAAACTTTGTTTATAAAAAAGCGCCTCCAAAACGAAGGTGTTTGTACATAATTCATTAAAATAAATCAGTAACTAAAACAATTAATTAAAACCATAAATAAACAGGTTAAAACTCATGACAGCGGCATTAAAAATCAGTATAAGACTGGCCCGGTGGTGCTGAGGGTTGAGGCACTGGATGCCACACCGGCGACCGGGTTGAGAATGGACTCGGGCCGCGGGGGCTGGTAGGGGAGAGAGGATTGAGTTCCGATGACTGCTCTCTCTCAGGCAGGTTGGTTTGCATCGCTTCTGTAGCGTGACTGGCGGAGGCCAGCCACACCACAAGTGGCGGCACAGTAAGGGGAGAGAGTGCAGCGGGCGCTACACTACATACGCTGATGCCATTGCACGTCTGCCTCCACTGGGAGAAATGGGAAAATGCAGAGGGCTTATCTTTGCAGCTGATGGTACGCCTTTGCACCCCCAGAGAGACCAGAGAGGTGCGCGTGCCCAGTGGGTGCGAGGGCGATAATGGCTGGCCCACTGGGAGAGTGGGTTCATGTGGCCCACACACATGACCGGGTCCAGGGGTGCAGGGCCGGCAGCCGGAGATCGTGTAGGGCCACTCTGCTGAGGAGAATAAACAATAGTACGATAGAAAAAAAATCAGTATATGCGAGGCTATAAAGAAGTGTCTTCAAAGCTACTTTAAAGCTTTGAATGGACAGTCAGGCAATCTCACACCTGATGAGGTAGAGAATTCCACAGGGTTGGGGCCATAAAACTAAAAGACCTGGCCCCAGATGTCTTTAAACGAACCCTGGGAATCTCTAGCAATCCCTCGTCAGTGGATCAGAGAAAGCGGGAGGGGCAGTAGTGATGAAGGAGATCTTGCAGGTAACCAGGTCCCTGGTCATGTAGGGCCTTATAGGTCAGCAAACCAACCTTGAAGGTGATCCGCCACCGTACTGGCAGCCAGTGCAGTCCACGGAGCACAGGCGCTATATGACTAGTCCTAGATGACCCAGTCAGTAGCCTGGCTGCCGCATTCTGCACAAGCTGCAGGTGGTCGATATCAGCCCCTGATAACCCAAGGTAAAGGGTGTTGCAATAGTCAAGGTGGGAGGTAATGAAGGCATGGACCAAAGTTGGAAGATCATCAGAAGGAACCAGGTGCTTCACCCAGGCGATATTCCTCAGATGGTAGAAAGAGGTTTTGACAACTGCCGACACCTGAGATTTAAGTGTCAAACAGTCATATCAAACATAATACCCAGGTTCCACACCCGGTCTGAGGTAGTTAGCTGAACATCCCCAAGCCACAGACCTGAAGGTGATCCCACCAACAAAACCACCTCCAGGCGACCTGGGTCCACAACCAAAACTTCATTTTTTTCTGGGTTTAACCTTGTTACTCTGGAGGCACCTCCTCCATGTGTCCGAACCCTGACTAACTTAACCTGGGGCTCAAGATCACTGGAGAGGCATTTACTTAGTCGCTACAGTGGCAAGAAAATGGCGAGCATTAATGCACATGCATGGACCCCATAGGCACTTTTAAAGTGCAGGCACAAAGTGGTGGGCCTGCAACTGGCTCCTCTAACCCCCCAAAAACTCAAACAATCACACGGGGCTGGACAGAGACATCAGTGGAGCACAAATGACCTGGGACTGGTGGCGGAGGGAAACTGGAGGAATGGAGGCAGAAAGGAGCTCCTGAGGGACAACAAGGTAAGCCCCACTCATGGGGGGGGGGGGTTACACATAGATTTGTGGTTTTAATACAGAGGTGTTCAAATCAAAACTTTTAGGACTTGCCCAGCCATGACTGTAGCTGAATTTTCACTTGCCCGTATTCATTATAATGAAATAAATAAATAAATAAAATTAGCTTTCTTTTTGTACTTGTTTTTCATGGAAATTGACTTGCCCCAGACAAGAGGCAATAGGATTTGCACACCCCTGCTTTTAATGGATGATCTTTAATCAAGAACCCTATTTGTTTTTCCATGATTTCCGAATTACGAAAAGCATTTTTTTACAAAAATCATCTATCTTTTTCATGAGAGGTAGTGTGAGGGATCAAAACACAATTTTTTTATATTAAAAAAAACTCATTAGACAGACGACCTAATGTCTTTTATCCTATTTCCACATATATATATATATGTGTCAGCTGTACCACTGGAGCTATCATCAGCATCATCAGAGTACAGCAAAATACAAAAAATAAATTGGTATGATAGGTAAACCCAGAAAGAAAAATACAAATAAGGCTGCTTCTAGTGCAGGTAGTGCATGGAACTGCAAAACCACAATGTGTAAACATAAACTCAGGAAGCCAATAATTAAAGAACAGACATGGGCATCAATATTCAATGCCAGCTGTTTGCACTGCACAATCAATATCAATGGAAATGAGTTAGTGCACGGTCAGCCAGAGTGCCATATTCAGGCAGGCAATATGCCCTGTCTGGCGCACACTGCCTGTATGAATAAAGGGCTATATTAGCACTACACACAATGACTATGTGCAATGGCAACACAGCCTCCTGCAGGAAACTGACTCTTTGGAGCATGGCGGAGGGGAATGCATCCCAAATGGGATAGTGCCTTAAACCCTGGAAGTCATATTTAGTGAATGCATGCTAATGACCGCAAATGTTATGCCAGGTGCTAAGGGACCATTTGCATGTCATCATGTGGTCATTAGGAGCTCTGCACAATGCCACTACACACAAGTGCATAGAGGCATTCTGCAGAGCTTTGGACATCCATCTGCCAGTTCCCAGAATAGCTGACAGACAGCATGTGCTGTCATTCTCTGGCAGTTTGGCAATTCCCCCATCCCTGCTGCCTATCTCTGTGTGGTAATAATTATTTCTGATCTCCCTGGCCATCTAGTATTCACCTTTCCCCTGATGTCCATCAGTAAAAAGTAGAGATGCAGCAAATTTAAATCTTGCTGGCAGGCATTTGGTGTTGTCACTCCGCTATGAGGAGTGGCCAATATGAAAGGCTCACTTCGCCTTGTAATTATTATTTCACGTTGTCATTCTGCCTTAACGTGAAGTAAGACAAAGTGACAACAATATTGGCAGCACCCCCCCACACACACACAGTCACCAGAATTAATGTGCATCCCCAAAAATGCTACTGTCTTGTGTCCAGAAAACTCCCCAGTGCTGACGGAGTGAAATGAGAGTGTAACAAGAAATGCAAAGTCTCCCAGAATTAATGGTTCACTCAGTCATGTGCACAGTGGTCACACACAGTCACCAGAATTAATGTGCATCCCCAAAATGCTACTGTCTTATGTCCAGAAAATTCCCCAGTGCTGACGAAGTGAAATGAGAGCATAACAAGAGATGCAAAGTCTCCTAGAATTAATGGTGCACTGCAAATGCCCAGACAGATTAAGATTGCTCTGTGCACTCAAGAGATGCAGAAGCAAAGGCACCACAACAATACCTAACCAGTGCTCACAAGTCACAAATCCAAATCTGGAAAAGAATACCTTTTGCCGGTTGTGGGAGGGGGGCAGGTAGTGCATGGTAGTAACAGTCCCCTACCAGTAAAAATACCACAAAGCAGTACATAAAATTCATGCAGGTGCAGTGGATAGCAGGTTAACATTGCTGCAATTACTCTGTGGCACAACAATAAAAGGTATCTGATTTGATGGCACGCATCTCACACACATTCACACCCACACTACAAGTAATGCAAAGTGAATTGAAAACCTTTAGTAATATAACCAAATGTTTTAAACGAACTGAAATTATACACTGCTGCACCTCAACAATCAGCAAAAAAATATCAAGAATTACTGAAAATATTGCTATGTATACACTAACACAGTTATACAAGAAAAATATAAGCAAAACAGAAAGACTGCCTTTCTCTCCCAGTTAATCTACCTACACTACAGAGTCTGTCAGTACACAGACTGAATGTTTTTGTTATTCAGAAAGACCTTTGAGCCAAGGCTCTTTTACAAAGGTTCCACGTCTAAAACCAATGACACATACAGATAAAACAATATTGGTCAAAAGGAGCATACATCTATAAACAGTGCACAATGCTAGATCATTGTAATAAACAGTGGACCCAACATTTAACAATGACCCAGTGATTGATGGAGCAGAAAGAAGTAGGCAGCAATGATAAAAGTGAGGTGCAGAGGGGTGTGCAGAAAAGGGAGACACCTAACCCCTAGTGATACCTGGATCCAGAACAGAGCTAAATAGTGGTAAATAGCCCAGGATGGGGATGGGGGGGTGTTGGGGTAGATGAGAAAGTGGAGCGCGGCCTTAAAATAGGCTTTGGTCGAGTAGTACATGGTGGCTAGAGTGGGAAGGAGGAGAGGGAAACAGAAGGACCATAGGGAGAGGGGGAAAGGAGGAAGGGGGCCAGTGGGGGGTAGCAAGGAGGGGGCAAGGTGTAGGGGCCAGACTGTGAGTAGAAGAGGAGAGGTAGACCTGAGAGGGATCCTGTGCTATTTTTGAATGAGGCGCACGCTGTACCATGCTACAGGTTCTTGGGAGGGAGGGTTGTGCTACGTGTTCAGGGAACAAGCACATGTGTTGCAGGAGGTGAGGTAGTGCCTGAGTTCAGACTTGAAAATGGAGAGTTTTTTCATATTGTGAGTGAGTTCCATGATCTCATTTAGCCAGAGGGGGGCTCTATAGAAAAAGGCACGTTGACCAAGTGCAGTACGCCGGCGTGTTCCAAATTAACATTCAAAATCCACACACAAACAATAAACACTCGATATTTGCACAGAAGGGTTTCCTACAATCGATGTACTAAATTTTGAGCAAAACAAATGACTCAAAAATACTTTTTTAACAGCTTTTTGAGGTTTTGAATCATAGAACTCTGAGAGCAAACTGTCTCCAGCTACCACTACACACCACTACCCAGAACTGAAGCTGTGCAGAACAATCTAGAGCCCATGTGACCTGCAATCCTATGAATCACTGCAGAATTCACCTTGGAGCTCAATTACATGGTGAGGTGATGCAAAGTACATTGATTTCAATGTACTGCGCCTTAAAATTGGTGGAGAAGTGGTTTGGGGAAGGTGGAATAACGCAAAGTCATTGGTTTCAATGGACTTTGCATTCCTCATTATGACGCGAAGTACTCCACTTCGCCATGCAGATTACTCACTGATTCCACATTACCCAAGGAATCACTAAGAGAGTGAATTTTGGTCACTCATTCACCACTAGTAAAAGTAATAATCATTCCTGCTCTCCTTGGTAGTCTAGTGGCATCCCTCATTGCCCATGCATCAAAACATCTTCTTTACCCTTCCTGCTCCACCCACGTGGTACACACTACACACACCCCGTGTTTGTACCCAATTCACCCTCCAAATATCAAACCCATCTCATCCTCCCTGCAGCACCACTGACTGGCACAGACTCTCCACTCACCACCTGGACAGTCACTGTCTGCATGATAGGGAGTCAGCGTACTTGTGAAGTAGATTTCTACTGCTGACATGTGCCCTGCCATGTAGACAGAGGCCATATGAGGTACAGAATGGAGGATCTGTGGCAGTTGCTGCAGTAAGGATGGCTGGGGGGGTTGACATTTGGGGGGCTGGTCAGGTACAGACCGTGGGTGTGTAGATGATGGGTACTGAGTGGGTGGGATGTGAGGAGAGTACAGAAGATGCACTGGTGCCTGGGTGGGAACAGGAGCCACTAGACTGCCAGAGACAGCTGGAATAATCACTGTAGCACTCAGATGGGCATGGGGGCGGGGGTGGTACTAACAGATTTAATGTAAAAGACTTAGCAAGCTCAGTCCTATCTAATACGCAAAGATTTTATCACTTTTCCTACACTTTTTTTTTCTAATTTTTTTAAACAAATTTTACTTAGCAAGGACAACGTACACAACAATACATTCAGCAATTGCAGCATACAATAGGGTTTAGAAGCATTCATATACAGTACATTCATACTACAAGGATGACTATTGAGCTGTACAGTACTGCAAACCTGTGAGGGACACACTTGGACATCACACATTGCCTTAGCATGCATTGATTAGAAGTTAGCACTGACCTGGATCAACCGGTAACAGAGAATGCAGTTTATTAAAGTCCATGATTCAGAAGCCTGGGAATATTAAAGGGCAACAGATAAGGATTAGACTGGCATAGTCCATGTTCAATAGCAGTTAGAATGGGGTTCCAAATTTTGTGGAACTTTGACAGCTTATTGCCACTGAGCTATGCCCACTCCAATTTAAGGCAGGGCTGGACATTATTTTTCCACTGGCTAATGATAGGTAGCCCCCCGCTAACCAGTTTTGTACTATTGTTTTTAATGCGTTAGTGAGTACAGTAGCTCATAAAGGAGTTGGGTTGTCCATCATTGTCATCCCCCCCTCCCGGCCATGTCTGCACCTAGCAGCAGTTATAGAGGAGACCTGGACAGTTGGGTTTCAAGAAAACGCTCCATAATTTTATGTATTTCAGACTAGAAGGTAGATATCATAGGACCGGTCAAAATCATGTGTAGAAAAGAGCCTTCTTGAGCCGGCACTTTAGACATAGTGGGGACTTCTCTGGGTACCTGGCATGAAGATTGATCAGGTTTAAATAGGTGAGTTACATAACATTTATCTGAATTTGTTGCAACGTATTGCTTCTGGAGCATGCTGCCAGATGGGAAGAAGATAGGAAGAAGCTCTGTGGCAAATGATATCTGTCATCTGGATTCCTAAATCCTCCTTCCAGCACACTCTGACACCTGCTGTGGGTGAGGACTGACCTCCTTGCAATGGTTTATAGAACCCTAATAGTGAACAGTGCCTGCAGTGCATATATTTCCTCCTCTAGAGTGGACAGTGGATTTAAAGAATTTACAGGGCTTCCCAGTCCCATTGATTAGCATATGTCTGATTTTCAAAAAAGCAAAGAAGTCTCCAACTGGTAGTACCCATTGCCCCTGTAGGCCCATAAAGGATTTAAAATACTCCTCAGTACATCTGGTCAAAATGAATAAGCCCCAGCTTCTCCCATTTCAGTAGAACCTGAAGAAGAGGTACCTTGTACTGTGGGAGCCCTTTGAGGGTGCCCTGCAGAAGTGCATGCCTACATATGCCAGCTTTACAGTGAATGCTTTGGTGAGCTGCTATCCACATGTGTGCCAGACTGGCCATGGATGGGTTAGCTAACGGGGGCATCTTTAGATCTTTAGGTGGGTTGGTATTTGTGGATAGCATGCCCCTATGGAGGTTGCATTCCAACTTCTCTTCCTCCATCTTTAGCCAAGCTCCTGCTCTCCAGCAACAGATAAGAAACTAAGCTGGACAGCACAATAATAGTTTTTAATGTCTGGCAGTGCACACCCTCCTGCCTAAAGCCAGTAACTGCAGCACAGCTCCCTTTATCCAAGTTGCTTCGCCTTGCCACAGGAACCTATTGGTAATACTGTTAATTTTAGAGAAGAAGAGTTGAAGTAATCGGATTGTAAATAACTGGAACAAATATAAACATTCAGGCAAGGTGCACATTTTATGACATTCACTCTGCAGATTCCTGACACTGGCACAGACCCCATGTAGTATAGTCTTCCTTCATATTTGATAGGAGAGCTGGGAAATTGACTTTATAGAGATGTGTAGCTTAGCCATGATTTTCACTCTCAGATATTTAATAACAGACACCACTTACAATCCCATGGGGTTTTGATACTAATATATCTCCATCTTGAAATCCTATGGGGAGTAACTCACTCTTGATCCAATATATTTTTTTTATATAAAAATTTTACTTTCAATAAACAGACGTAACAATAATACAACAGATGATATCAATAGCCCTAGCCAAGGCAAAGCCCCTTGGATATACAACACTAAGTAGCATGAAAAAGCTCGTATAACATAACATATATTAATGTATGTAGTTTTACATACAGAAGACATCAACTAGTCTGACTCTAACTAGTGGAGTATTAGTAAGTATCCAATATTCATTTTACCCTGAAGTGTAGAACTGTATACATTTTTTGTTTATATATATATATATATATATATATATATATAATATTTTATTAGTTTACAACTCAGCTGTCAACATTTTCTAAAAAATGGTATAGACCAGATCAGGGATATTATCTCTATGGAGATACAACTCTAAGCAGTTAAAAACCACAACATCTTAGAACATCCTAAAAATATGTAGTTAAATAACCAGAAAGTATACACAACATTAATATATTCATTGCCAAAAAACTCCATTAATGCATCAGTTAGAGTTGATATTACAGTGATAAAAGCTTGGAAATTTGGTGTTAGGGTTGCCAAATCTACTACGCCACCACCCCCACCACCCAGTCTTCACAAACCAACAGGCTTCAGGTGTGCCTTGGGGTCGTCGGTCCTTACTCTCACCCCATTTCATTTGTAAGGAAGCTGACATGGTACAGTACAGGAGAATGGGGTGAGAGTTAGGACTGACAACCCCAAGGCACACCCCAATGCCTGTTGGTGTGTGGAGGCTAAGGGGTTGGTGTTGGGGTAGAAGAGTTGGCAACCCTAACACCGAATTTCCAAGCTTTTGTCACTGTCATATCAATGCTAACTGATGCATTAATTGAGTTTTTTGCAATGAGTTTCCCTTCTTTTTGAGAATGTGTAAAGTTACTCTTATGTGGTTGTGAGAGAGCCCTGCACTCCCATCATACATGCATACTGTAATTGTCTCTGATTTTCATGTGGGAGCACAGAGCCATCCATGCCCATCTATACATAAGTGTAGAGATATTTTAATGATCATGGATCTCCCTGTGGGAGTGCAGGGCCAAGAGGGCCCTGTGCTCCCAGTACTGCATAATGGAGGGCCCTGTGCTCCCAGTATTGCATAATGTAGTTAAGGGCCCTTTGCTTCCATTATTTATGCACATTATAATTGTCTCTGATTTTCATGTAAGAGCATTCTAACTATACATAAGTGTAGAGATATTTTAATGATCTTGGATGTCCCTGTGGGAGCACAGGGCCCTCAGGGCCCTGCACTCCCAGTACTGCAGGCCCTGCACTCCCACCTACCCATAAATATAGAGACACAGTGCAGGCCTAGACACAGTCCAAGTAACCCTTGTGTTACAAATATGGCAATATCTCAGTAACCACAGGAACTTTGGAAAAAATTCCACTGCAGTTGTAATCATGACCTGGCAACCTGTGTGTGTGGTTAGTAAGCTGCGCTTAGCAAAAAATCTGTATGTTGAACCATTTTCAAGATATAGCCGCCGAAATGTGGCACAACTGCCACAATGTTATCCTAGGGGAAATTTCAAAACTTTGGAATGTTATAGCTGTGTAACCATTATAAATATTTTCACCAAACCAACAAAAGGCACATCTGTGGTGCAAGCCCTTGCTACCCTGCACATTTCAGTCCAAAAGTCCTAACCATTCTCCTGCTATGAAGTGGCAAAGAAACATTTTTAAGGGAGCATACTTTCTCATATTTGCAAAAGTTTCATGAAATTTTGCAGAAGTTTTGCAAAAACATTCACACAATTCCATGGAACTTTGGCTGAAAAAGTTGAGAAACCATATTTCCAGGCATTATTTTTAAACATTAATGCTAGGATTGTGTTCCTAGGGCCCCGATTAGGTAATCACAACTGTTGGTGTTTACCAAGGGGCAGTAATTTTTGAATTACAGAGTTTTTTCCATGCCGCTAACTGAAAATAAGATGGCAGCAGCATGAAAGTAAAAAGCCCATTTGCAGCAATAAAAAGGGCTTTCGCAAAAGTTTTCGTGCTCCACGTATATTTTTCCCACAGACTATAATAGGAAACTTAAAAGTTTAATAACTTTTGAATTAATTAATATTTTTTCACTAAACCTTCAAAAGGCACATCAGTGACCCAGTCCCCATATACACGGAAAAGTTTAGACCAGAACCACAAAGCGTGTGGGCTGTAGAGAAAAGCAAAGAATTTGCCAAAAAGTGAGGATTTTTCATACTTTTTGGTACTCTGCAGCTCCGCAACTGCACATCTGATTGGAACGAAACTTCCCATATCTAGAGATCTATGGTACCAGGCTACGTATGCAGAATTCCAGACAAATTGGTAAAACGATTGCAAAGTTAATAAAGTACAAAATTTGGGGTTTAACATAGAAGTGGCCATGCAACCCAAACTATAGTGCCACTATTGTGGCACTATAATAAATAAGAAAACAAGCATTTGTCAATGCCGAATGTTTGCTTGCTGGCATTGGCAGTGGTAGTGTAGAAGTTACAGAGCTGCGTAATAGGAATGGCAGTGAAGTATTGAACTGAAGCCAACCCCACCACAACCCTGCAGAGAGTGACAGGCATTGGGGTGTGCGTTTGGGTCGTCAGGCATAACGGCCATGCCATTTCACCACACCCCATTCTGCAAAGACTGACAAGTGTCACGTGTTCCTTGGGGTCTTTGGCCCTTATGCGCACCCCATTTCATTAGGAAATACGGTGAGATGGGTGCGATATAGGAGAATGGGGTGAAGTCTGGGGCCGAAGAGTCCAAGGCATACCTCGATGCCTCTCAGTGACTGCAGGGTGTGGAATGGTATGAGCATGATAGGCAAGAATCCCAAGTCACACCCCTGATTCCTGTCATTCTCTATAGGGTTAGCGATTTAGTTGAAAAGCCTAATACCTCAGGCATTCGTTGGTATGTTAACTCCAAATTTTCAACATGTTTGTTTTGTTGACCCTCATGACCAGGGGAATATCAGTTTGGTAACCAAAACTGCTTATGCACAGTGACTTCTGGCATTTAGCACCACAGGTGCAAAAATATTCCGAACAGGATGTAAAAAATGACAGCTGTACTCTTTCATGGGGAGGTGTAAAAATGGCTATGTTGCAAATGTGTAGTAAAAATATCTAAAAAATGGTGAAGACACGAGCGTACATCGAAACTGTGCAACGCACACCCGTTATATAATTAGGTTGGGGATTTTTTATAGCAGATTGTCAATTCAGGCATTTTGGTGCCTCCGATCATGAACAGTGTCACTGTGATTTTCTTCATCTGTGCCGAACAATGATTTCCCACAGCGACCACGCATCTCTGCACTGAAAGTGTGAAAACACACTTCGGCCATGTTGTGAAAAATGGCATCTGTACTGTTCATAAGGAAGTGTTGAAAAATGCCACTAGTGAAAATCTGGACTGAAAATATTACGAAGTCATGAACTAACGAGGATGCGTGGAAACTGCACAATGCTCACTCGTAACACAGTCATTTTATGGACTTTTGTCACCAAATTTTCAACATAGCCATTTTAAGACCTCTGCTCATGAACAGTGTAACTGTGATTTTCTTAATCTGTCCTAAACATTGCTTTCGCACACCCACAGCACCATTGTGCGCTACATGGTCGGAAACACGTTTTGGGTAGGATGTGAAAAATGACAGCTGTACTGCTCATAAGGAGGTGTGGAAAAATGGCAATGTTGGAAATCTGGAGTGGAAATATTGAAAATTCGCAAACCTATCGCCAAGTATGGGAACTGTGCAAAGCACACTCGTAAAAAACAGTCATTTTAGGAATTCTGTCACCAAATTTTCAACATTGCCATTTTAAGATCTCTGCTCATGAACAGTGACACTGTGATTTTCTTAATGTGTCCCATACACTGAGTTCGCTACTTGACTGTGCCATTTATGCTTCATGGCAAGTAGGAAACCGTTTTGGGTGAGATGTGAAAATGACAGCTGTACTACTCATAAGAAGGTGTGGAAAAATGGCAATGTTGAAAATCTGGAGTGGAAATATTGAAAATTACAAACCTATGAGCGTGCGTAGGAACTGCGCAACGCACGCAACGCACCTTGTAAAACAGTCATTTTTAGGAATTTTTTCACCAAATTTTCAACATAGCCATTTCAAGACCTCTGCTCATGAACAGTGTCACTGTGATTTTCTTAATTTGTCCCGTACATTGATTTTGCTCACTGACTGCACCATTCTGCGCTACATGGGCGGAAACACATTTTGGGTGAGATGTGAAAAATGACAGCTATACTACTCATAAGAAGGTATGGTGAAATGGCAATGTTGAAAATCTGGAGTGAAAATATTGAAATTTCGCGAACTTACGAGCCTGCGTAGGAACTGCTCAATGCACACTTGTTAAACAGTCATTTTTGGGAATTTTGGCACCAAATTTTCAACATGGGGGTTTTGGGCCCCCTTCTCATGAATGATGTCACTGTCATGGCGGTATTCGGGCCCGAAGGGTGATTTCACAGTCACTGCACAGTCACTGCATGAAATCACCCTTCGGGCCTGAATAACGCCATGACAGTGACATCATTCATGAGAAGGGGTCCCAAAACCCCATGTTGAAAATTTGAAAAATTCCCAAAATAGGCTGAGATATGCAATAAAGTTGAAACCCCCTATCTAGCCCATTATACAGCTTACCGGCATTTCCTCAGTTCGTGGTTGGCTTTGAAGAGTGCAGGCGTGTTCCAGATCCACGAAGATCGTTACGCGAGTCCAGAGGTAAGTATGGGGTGGGGTGTGGGGAGGCTGGGTGCGCAGTGGGTGGAGTGCGGGTTGTGGGAGGGGTTCGGGAGATGCACCGCTGGACCGCTTTTTCTTACAGGTAAAAAAAAAAAAAAGCGTCTTGGGACCATTTGCCACGCTGGGGTGGGCTCCCAGCATGGCACAAGGACTTTAGGAGGCGTTCAGCGCGGGGATTGGGCAGCCAGTTGGCAAAAAAAAAAAAAAAAACGTCAGCGGACCGTTGCCACGCTGGGGTGGGCTCCCAGCATGGCACAAGGACTTTGGGACGCCATTCAGCCGGCGCGTGGATTAGGCAACCCGTCGGCAAAATAACTGATTGCCACGCTGGGGTGGGCTCCCAGCGTGGCATCAGCTACTGGGAGGGAGGAGACAGATGCAGCTCAGCCCGGCGGGGGATTGGGCACCGTCCGGCTACAATCCGTCGGCTATATACTGCGTGCAGGGGGCGCGCACGCCTGCGGCTGGGGAGGGAGCTGCACGTGAGCAGCTTCTTATCGCTGCTCACTCAAGCGTAGCTCCCCCTTTCAACTGTATGCCACTGCATTTTGGAGCGTGTCATAGACAGCTCCAAAATGCATTGGCTTACAGGGGCCGCGCCTGCCAGCACACTGCCTGAATTGGAGGAGGAGGTGACACACCTCCGAAATCTCCGATGATGGCACTATGTTTCTTGCACATGCGTGCAAGCAAACATAAAAACAGCAATTACTGAAATTTATACAGTACTATGCTATCATATGCACAACCTCAACCCACCCACTATTATATTATCTGCAAATGTAATCATTATAGTTAGGTAACCACCACTCATGTACATGATAACTCAATATTCACAAGGCTCTATATGAGTAAAAACTTGACTAACTGCAAGGTAGTAATACATCCATACAAGACCAAAAAGGAAACAGTGTGTGTCCATGTATCCTCGTTGTACAGCCTGGCAAACCCCTTCAACCCTTATATAGCCCCTCTTACATAACTACTGTTTGATGTGCCATTTGGGGGGGAAGGGGGATGCACCCACTGATCACAGTGGCTATAAATGATCTCTGTTGATGATCCCCCTCCCCTTGGGTTTACAATCCTCAGCTACCCATGACCTTTCGACACCCCAGACTCTGATTCCTCAGCCATGTGCCCCAGGTTTTTTCAAACTTCTCCAGAGTCCCCTGTGTTTTATGAAGTACCCTGAGATGTGAGGCAGCTGTAATAACCCCTTTGCTCCATTCAGAGCTAGTGGGTACTATGGGTTGGCGCCATCACATTAGTAGCTACCTCTTGGCCTCCATAGCCAGTGTGTGAATAAGTTGTTTAAACTGTGCACTGGGACCTGTCAAGAGGGAAGTGTCACCCAGTATCCAAAGCAGGAGAGAAGGTAAAACTGGTGTTTGCAGAATCTCTTCTGCTTTGTTTCTGATCTCATCCAAAAAAAGGTCATATTGCCGAACAGGTCCATAAGATATGTCCTATGTGCCCTGGAGATTGGTGGCATCACCAGCATTCATTTGGAATGTTAAAGCCCATCTTCGCCAACCTATCAGGTGTTCTGTGCCATCTGCTCAGAATCTTCTTTTGTATGAGCTATGTTTCGGGGTCAGGAGAGCCTTGGTGTGCAACTTTTCAACATCTTTGCCAGGTTTCTGGTGTAATCTCCACCTGCAAATCATTGTCTCATTTAAGCTGATTGGTCTCCCAATTAGAGTGAACTGAATTCTGAAAATGTGCAGTAACACTTTGACTTTTAGTGTCACTGTAACAAAGCCAGTAGTCTATGGTTTCCCTCAGAGATGGGGGTGATAATGGAAGGAATGACCCAGCCACTGCTGCATAGCATGCTGAAATTTTAAATACTTCCAATGGTCCATGTTGGGCAGTTGGTATTCCGTCCTCAACTGCAAAAACGACTTTATCATGCCAGCTTGGGGACAGATCATGTCTCCAAGAATCCAAATTCCTTGCCTGTCCCAGAAGAGCCAGTGGACCATGTTGCCTGCTATACACAGCTTTGGGCTGTGCCACTGTGACTCGGAAAGCCTCAGAGAAAACTTCCACCATTTCAACAACCTTTGTAACTATTGAAATGAGTACCTTGTAAATTCAGTGGCAGGCATGAGTGGTCATTTCAAGGGATATGTATCACAAATCAAGGCTTGTATTGTTGTGCCAGATAAGGCTTGTTCAATCTGTAGCCACAAATGGGTAATGGAGGGCTGCTGTACCCATATCAGACCACTTCTCACACCCTGAGCTATATGACAAGCCCATGGCCAAGGTGCATACCATTCCTCCAACTTTGCTGATGCGCTAGGGAGCTTCTTCTCAAATTGGGGTGTATTTTGCACCCAAAGGAAGGTGGAAAAGATTTTGTCCAGTTTTACCCACCATTGGACTGGGATTCTCATGAGCAAGTGCATGGTCACCAAAATCCGGAAACACTTGGAAACTAGCCTCAGCTCAGTGTACCTTTCCTGGTCACTAAAATTTTAAAAAAATAAGTAAATTAATTAATTAATACATTAGAGATGCAATAGTTGATTTTAGGAAGGGCCATCATTTTAATGGCAGCTATCCTGCCTGGGATGGCAAGCTGTAATTTGCACCATCATATAAGTCTGTTAGTAGGTCAGCAAACAACGACTGCAAGTTCAGTGCTACCCAGTCCTCAACTCACTCACAAATGTGCGTACTCAAATATTGGATGTTTTATGCAGCCCATGTGACTGAAAAGTCCCATAGGGAGGGAGGCAAGGACTGGCAGCCCACAAGTGGCAAAAGCTCCATCTTGATCCAATTCACCAACCTGAAAGAGTCCCAAAGTGTGATACTAGGGAAACGGTGGCAGGTAAGGAATGTTCTCTATTGGACATGGTCAACAAGTCATTTGCATACAGCAGAAGTTTATGGGTGTTGGTACCAACCTGGATCTCCTGCATTTTGGGGCTGTGCCTTATTGCTTGTGTCAGGGGGCTCAATTGATAATACAAACAGCAATGGAGACAAGGGGCAGCTTAGCTGTGTGCCTCAGTGGAGTGGGAACCTATCAGATAACACTATTCATAAATACTGAGGCTGTAGGTGCCGAATACAGTGTTTTGACCAAGGAAATAAAACAGTGGCCGATCCACACAGTGACATGACTGCAAACAGTCACACTCCACCGAGTCAATCCCACTCCACTGAGTCAAAGGCCTTCTCTGCATCAATAACCAGTAAGGCCACAGTTTGCATTTCTTTACGTGCTATTGAAATCAAATTTACTAATTCTCTAATATTGTTGGATGCCTGCCTCCCTTTCAGAAACCCCATCTGTGAGGGATGGATGATGTTGGGAAGGACCTTCTGCAGCCACGTGGCTAGTATCCTGGCAAAAACCTTTACATCTATGTTTATTAAGGATATAGGTCTATAACTCCCACAGGTCAGCCTATTCTTATGTGATTTTGGAAGAACCATGATAGTGACCTCTAGCATTGGTGGTGAGAAGACGCCATCCTTAATCACCTCCTGTATGGATTTATGAAGCTGTGGAGCCAGGTCTTGTGCAAATGCCTGAAAGAAATCCACACTGAAACCATTTGGGTCCAATGCCTTTCCTCTGGATAGAGTCTGTATGGCCCCCTGAACCTCTAGCAGAGTGACAGGAGCATCCAGGGCATCCCGTTCAGCTGTGGTAATGCTGAGCATGTTCAATTTTTTTAGAAATTCCATGACCCTAGAAACAGGCAGTCTCTGTCTCCCTGCAAATAGTGCTCCATAGAAGTTTTTAAAAATGTTACTAACTTGCTTGAGATCTGTGACCACCTGTTTTTTTGGGCCTCCTCAGGGCTGCGATCTGAATTTCTGTAGTTTGTTTTTTAAGCCTGTACGCCAATAGCTTGGAGGCCTTTTCACTCCCCTCCCAACAAAGTTGTTTCAGAAAGAACATCAGCCTTTTTGCCTGTTGGTGTATGGGGAGGTGAACACCAGTCTATTTACTATGGAGAGAATCCTGGAGGAGCTCACAAAACTGAAGATGGACAAAGCAATGGGGCCAGATGACATACACCTGAGGATATTAAGGAAGATGTGGAGGGAGCTAGTAGTGCCACTGACAGCCATGTTCACCAAGTCACTAAACACAGGAGTGGTCCAGAGGACTGGAGGAGGGCACATGTAGTCCCTCTTCACAAAAGTGGTAACAGGGAGGAGGCAGGGAAATACAGACAGGTCAGCTTCACCTCAGTAGTGAGTAAGATCATGGAGGCACTGCTTGAAGAAAGAATAGTAAGACACTTGAAATCCAACGGTGCCCAAGATCCAAGGAAACATGGATTCACAGCAGAAAGATTGTGTCCAACAAACCTGACAGATTTTTTTGACTGGATTACAAAGGAGGTAAATCAGGGGAGAGCGGTGGACATCACCTACCTCGATTTCAGCAAGGCCTTTGACACTGTCCCACATAAAAGGCTAGTTAGGAAGATGGTTAGTCCAAGCATGAGCCACAAGGTGGTACACTGGGTTAGAAACTGGTTAACAGACAGGAGGCAGAGGATGGTGGTAAATGGAATCCAGTATTGGGAGGGCGTGGTGACCAGTGGAGTGCCTCAGGGATCAGTCCTTGGGCCAGTCCTGTTTAATGTCTTCATCAGTGACATCATAGAAACATAGAAACATAGAATTTGACGGCAGATAAGGACCGCTTGGCCCACCCAGTCTGCCCATTTCCCTACCTACTGGATAAGCTGCAGATCCTAGTTAACCAGCAGCCTACTTCTTCCTACCCCCAAAAAAACTTTCTACACTCTGTCCCTAAGTTGTGCTCAAACCCAGTACCCTTGCAGTCCGAGTCAGCAGCTCTACCTCTTAACCACTTTGTCTACCTAATATCAGTTAAACATGATAGAAATATAGAAATTGTCAGCAGATAAGGACTGCTAGGCCCATCCAGTCTGCCCATAGAAAGGCTAGAGGGAAAGGTCTGCTTGTTTGCAGATGAAGCAAGATCTGCAACAAGGCTGATACTCCAGAAGGGGTGAAGAAAATGAGGAGGGACCTGGGGAAGCTTGAAGAGTGGTCCGAAGTGTGGTAGCTGAAGTTCAATTTAAAGAGGTGCAAAATAATGAACTTGGGACGAGGGAACCCCACAGAGAGCTACAGGATTGGGGAAGGGGGTTTGCTGATGGTCATGAAGGAAGAAAGGGATCTGGGGGTTATCATTTCAAACAAGCTAAAGGTGCCTAAGCAGAGTACAAAGGCTGCAGGGAGAGCCAGTGGAGTGCTGGGGTGCATAGGCAGAGGTATCACTAGCAGAAGGAGGGAGGTGGTGATTCCATTGTATAAAGCACAAATGAGGCCTCACCTAGAGTACTGTGTACAATTCTGGAAGCCGCATCTTCGTAAGGCCATTGACAGGATGGAGGTGGTCCAGAGAAGGGCAAGAAAGATGGTACAGGGCTTGCACCAGAAAGCATATGAGGAGAGATTAAAGGCTCACAATATGTACTTGCTGGAGGACGGGGGGAGCAGGGAGACATGATAGAAACCTTCACGTACCTTAAAGGCATAAACAAGGTGCAGGGAGGCGACATCTTCAAATACAGGTGGAGTACAAGAATAAGGAGGCATGATATGAAAATGGAAGGTGGCAGGATAAGGGGAAATGTGAGGAAGCTTTTCTCCATGAAAAGAGTTATAGAAGCATGGATAGTCTGCCATGGGATGTGGTGGGAGCAAGCACAGTGGAGGGATTTAAACATGCATGGTACAGGCATAAGGGAAACCTAGAAGTGGCAAGAAGGGAGAAAGTCATTGATCAAGTAGGGTCAGAGGCCACAAACAAGGGTAGGACTTATGGGCAGACTGGATGGGCCTAGCAGTCCTTATCTGCTGACAATTTCTATATTTCTATCATGTTTAACTGATATTTTAGGTGTGTGATTCATTCAATCATCACTTCTCTGTTTATAGAATTATTGTACAGCCCCTATTCCACTTCTCTCAGCTGCCTTTGGAGGTGAGCTATTTTTTTCTGTACGATTCTTGTTCAGCTTTGCCGAGTAACTAACAATCTGGCCTCTTATGGTAGCCTTAAAGGCTTTTCAGAGTATTTGTTCTGAGATCTCCTGCTGCCTACTGACCTTTGGATTTCATCCCTTAGCCATGCAATAAATGCGCTTGACTGCAGAAGCAAAGGGTTGAACCTCGCTCTTTGACGGTTTGGTTTGATGGATAGTTGATTATTTTTTATTTATTTTATTTATTTATTTATTGAGATCTCGGATTGATACCTTTGAGCGTGAACTCATTCAATAGGTTCCATGTCAGAGGACAATACAGACAAAATACAGATTGGTTACACAGTAGGAATACATTACAGGATCACTAGTTCATTAGAGAATAACAGTATTAAGGTACTTGTACAATCTTTATGGGCAGAGTTGGGAGAGCTAGTTAGAATACAAAGCAGGATAGAAGACAGATGCAAAACGGTGATGATTCTATGTACATGTAGTGGAGGCACTATACAGAGCATGCCTGTGTCAAAGCTATTAGCTTACCAAGGGCAGCAGGGTGGGAGGGTGGGGAAGAGGGGGGGTGGGGAGTTGAGGGGGGGATAAGCTAGTGAGGTAGCTGAGAGGGGGAGCTAAGAAGGGGGAAGGAGAAGACGGGGGGAGTGCTATTGTAAGTGCACATTTTGAAAGTCAGTTATTTAGGCTTGTTTATCTGTGCCAGCTGGTTTGGAAGTCTGAGATCTCTGACAGCCCCCTTCTCCAGATTGTGTAGACATTAACAGTGTCTGCCTTCCAGCCAGAACTTGAGCCGTGTGATGAGGAAAGTGACTGACTTCCTGGGGCGTACCGAAGATATGCCACTTGCGCTCCCATTGTACCTGAAGGGTGGCCAGGTATCCTAAGGAGTATGGTAGATTTCTTTTTACAAGCTGCTTTTTGACAGGACCATATGCTTTCTGTCTGTCTGCCAGGTCCTTAAAAAAAATCTTGAAAAATATAGATTCGGTGGCCATTCCATTTTAATACCCCTCTTTCCCTTGCTAGGCATAACATTTTTTTCTTTTATACTGTATCTTAAGAAATAAGCTAAAATGGGTCGGGGGTGCTCCTATGCCAGGTTTAGGGCCCAGAGTGTGGTGTGTCCCCTCTGTTTCTAGTTGGCTGTCCCAGTAGTGATGTAGAAGTTTAGGTAGTATAGTCTGGAGGAAAGCACATGTAACCCCCCCCCCCGCCTTCCAGGGGCCTGATGTTACTTCTACTGGAGAGGGGCACAAGCAAGGACTGCCAACAGATCAAGATGGAAAAGCCACATACCTGAAAGATGGCACAGCTCAGGGTACTGATTGTCAGCTTACCAGCAACTTGATTCACCGGCAGCAAAGCAGCAGTCATGTATGGTCCCAGAGTTTGCTGGAGGAAGTATGGTTAGCACAGCAGTAAAAGCACAGACTAGGGGGCACACATGGGTAAAAGAATAAAAACATAATTTATTTTAAATAAAAGCAAACAGCTCCATGGGGCTGGAGGCAACTGGATACAGGCACTATAGCTCAAAGAGGTAGTTATTCAGTAGCACAAGGCCATGGCACTAACTTTGGGCTGAGCTGACCCTGCAAATGGGCTCCATATACACGGAGTTGGGAGGCTCATCATTTCAGCAGCTACCAGGCCTCAAATCCAGGGATCCCATTTCTCATGCTTCCTCCCTAGTCCTACTACATGGGACGCTCTTCCACTGCCTTCTACACAGTCCACTCGGCCATCCTAAACCCAGGGGCTCTTAAAATATGGGCTGCATTATACACTCTGCTTCCACCTCCCAACCTGCTGACTTAGGCCTACGGTTGAGCCTCAGCCCATTCCCGGACCTAGACAAACATGGGAAAGATGGGTACCAACCCTTACTCACTTCCAGCAGGCCACCAATCAAAGACAGCGTGCCACACGAGTAAGACTCCTAGATGCTGCCACCACCATCAGGGCTGTGCCCCAGTGCTGTCACCACTGAGGCTTCCTCATTGTTTCCAGGCTCCAAACACTGAACCAGGTCCCAGACCAGCCCTGGCACCACAGAGCACAATGCAGGTCCCGATTCCAGTTTCCTCCAGGCCGCGGCTCCCCACTTAAAATGGGGTTCCAATCCTTCCGGGTGCACTTCCTATCACCTCCCACCTTAAATCCCGAGTGAACTCCACCAGCGCTGATGCCATTGTAATGGACTCCCGGGCCAGGGATTGAACCACCAGCCCAACTTGTGACAGTCTTCCAATGGCCTCCCTGATTCTTTCAGAACCTCTCCTTTTATCCCATGAGGCACAGGCAAACCATGCCCAGGGGCAGATACCTAACCCCCCCAACCTTATAAGGGCAAAAGGGAGGAGTAAGGTAACTTTAGTAATCCTTCCAATAAAGGGGGCTTACACACATGTTTCTGTCCTCTGTATCTTCAGGCAGACCCACTATCCAGATGTTATTGCAGCACCCTCTATTATCTAAGTCGTCAATCTTAGCCCAAAGTTGACTGACTTGCTGTTCTATGTAAGCAGTTCTATCAGCCTGAATGGAGACTTGGGTGTCCAGCCACATATTATTTAGCTCAGTGTATGCCACTCAAAATTCCATAGCTTCTACTTTGCCCCAAATCCTGCACAGTGCCATGAATATAAGGAATGTCCTGCAATAATGTTTTAAGCATTGATTTTATCTCCTCCATGTCAGACTGGTGGATGTCCCCATCACAGAAGACCCAACTGCAGTCGCCATTGCTGACACTCACCGAGAGTAGTCTGAGGTAATTTTTTAAAATGTGCCACTGTCACTGATATCAGCCTGATGCCAGAGATTGCACCCAATTTCATTAGACCTACTCAGCCTCTAATGAAATTTTGTTAATTGAAGTGAAGTTGCACCATTATCGGGTGGAAAAATGAATTTCAATTCATCGGCTACTGAGCACTGTTTTCAAGCTGTCACCCCATCAGCTGCTTGCGCATGCCATAAATCTGGTCCAGTTTGTTTTGTGCCCTGAGAGTGCTCCATATTCAGTTAAGAGGGAATGTACCACCAACAGACCTCTGTCAGGATCCTGCAGATATAAAAGTAGGTCAACTGCAAAGAGAGTTGATTTATGCTCCCTCCTCCACATAGTTCAACCCGCAATACCAGGATGGGCCCTTAAAGTGGCCGCCAGTGGTTCCAAGGACAGAACATATAATAGTGGGGTCAGGGGCAGCTCACTATTGAGAGTAAATGCTGGAGTTAGCCCTCCATTAATCTGAATCTGAGCAGTAGGAGCCTGGTATAATGATTTCACCCACTGGAGTGTATGATACCCCACCATCTCAGGGTCTCAAACATATACCCCCCACCCCACCCAGCCAAACACCTTTTCCGCCTCCAGGGCAAAGACCACTGCACAATACCTACTCAGAGTCTTAGACTATTTATGTATTATATTTAGAGTATAATGAATGTTATGTTTCCCTTGTCACACACCCCCTCCCTCAACAAAGCCCTCCTGGTCAAAGTGAACATAAAGGTAAAGCTTTCAGCAATCATGCTGCACAGGGATTCCACCAATTCCTCCTGAAATGTTTTAATAAGGTCAAGAGAGAGTCCCTCTGGGCCCAGAGCTTTGCCACTCTTCAGAGCTCTGACTGTCCGCAGCACTACCTCTCTCTCTAGTGGTACTTCCAGGGTGTCTGCCTGCAATGGAGATAAGGGATTAATGGATGCATTGTGGAAAAAGACTTGGTATTGCATCTCTGTGGGAGCAGTTTCCAATGAGTATAAGGTTTCATAGAATCACAAAGGCATCTTCTATTGCCTGGTGGTTGGTAACCTTCCTTTTATCTGGATGCGTGATCTACACCACTGCCCTTTCTCCTTCTGGGTACCTAAGCTGTCACGTCCGAAGCTTCCCCCCATCACCATTGAAGTACATTCCTGTATTCAAGAGCAAAATAGCCCTCTCCATTTTTGAACTGCTCAAAGAGTTGTACTCCCATTTTAATTTCAACAAAAGTCTGCAGAGGGTGAAGAAGGGCTGCAGCATATGCGCCCTTTCAACCTCTTGTATTTTTACCACTAGTCTTTCCAGTTCCACTCTTCTTTTCTTTTGTGCTTAACGTAGACAATGGATTGGCCCTCGTGTAAACTTTAAGTGCCTCCCACCTGATGGCGTGTATTGTATCCCCCTTCTTGTTGTGCTCTTGATACTCTCCGATTCTAGAACTCATGAAAGACTTATATTCTGGATTTTTCAAGAGGAAAGGATTAAGCCTCCAGGGCCGGCTGGGAGTGCCCACTCCATCCATCACAATGTTGATAGTATTTATTTATTTAATTATTGATCATATTGGAAAATACCTTTGAGCCAGAGACTCATTTACAAAGGTTCCACGTCAGCACAGGCACAAAATTAGACAGGATAATACAGGAAATAATATACAGTGAAGCACAAAGTGGACAAGACAGATTCAGCAGCCTAATGTCATACAATAATCAGGTATTATACATAAATGATAAACAGAGAAAGTCCAATGGTTCACAAATATAATAGCCAAGCAGTAAACATAAAACTAGACAGGGGTGCCCAGGCTTTAATGTCAGAAGGTAAAGATACTGAGCTAAACTGGTAGGACCAGCAGTAGAAGAGCAGGATAAGAATCCATAGTCTTGAGTGGGGGGAAAATTGACTGGGGGGATGAGGGAAGGGGCAGGGCAGCAGAGTTAGTAGCAATCACAGGTGCTAAAGGATAGGAGGTGTCCTCTGAGGAGTGACAAATCCACGGCCGCAATATCCTCAGTTCTCTCACATAACTATGCTGCGGCCTACAGCTGGTTCTCAAAAAACCTCCTCATAGTAAATGCCAAAAGAACTAAATCCATGCTGTTCGGATCAAAGCCCTTCCTTGCCAAAACTAAAAACCACACCCCTTAAGCATTCTTACCCCAGACGGCCCAGCCCTAGAGGACGTCGAAACCTACAAATACTTAGGAGTACTGCTCGACCCCTCCCTCACCTTCGCTGAGCATGCAAATTCCCTTGTCAGAAGGTTCCATCAGAAATTAGGTGCTGCCTATAGATTCAGGCAATACCTCACCCCGAAGCCAGACTAGCCATTGTCCAGGGTAATCTTCTCCCTATTCTTGATTACTGTTCTCCTATTTATGCCAGGACCTCAGCTACCACCATGGCTAAACTCTCCATTGTCTACAACAGTGCCTGTCGTTTTGCTTTATTGGCCCCATTCTCCACCCACCACTGTACCCTCTATAATACCCCTGGATGGCTAGTGCTGCAAGGTTGCTTTGACCTAGCCCTCTGATGCATGATGGACAATGTCATCTGCATGGCTCAAGAATCCCGCCTAACTGCCCTCCTCAAAACCCGAACTCTCCATTGCAACCTCCGCTCTAATGGTACTCTCCCTCTAGCTGTTCCTAGGGTATCCACCAACATGGGTAGCACAGCTTGGTCTGCAGCTTCCCCCTTGCAGTGGAACAAACTGCCAGCCGAACTCTGTTCCATTGACACTCAGTCCAGTTTCAAGTCCTGCCTCAAAAATCTGGTTCCTGGCAAATTCCTCCTGCCACTGCTTCCAGGGGTTACCCACCTACCCATGCTAGTCAACTCCCCAGCCTACAACTGTTACCTCCTTGCCTTGTTATATTGTATTTTCATGGTATACATGACTTCCTTACCTGTACATATTGTATATATATTTTGCTGTGTATTCTGTGTATTACATGCCCACTGGACAATGTATCATACTTTGTACACTGTGCTTATGATTGTTGTTTTGTATCAAATCTCTTCATGTCTAATATTGGAACCTTGTATTCACTCTTCTCAATGGACTTATGCATCATGCCTGTACATTGTGCTTACTATTGTTGCTTGTATCTAATCTGTTTCATGTGTATTACTGTTATCTTGTATTTCACTGTCACCCTGCGCCATGTGTTATGTCCCAGGTCATGCCTAAAAACGGTCCCTGGGATCAGTGCACTCACCTGGTTATCAAAGTCATAAACAAATAAAAATAAATAAATTGTAGCGGCCAAGCTTAGTTTCTGCCACAACAGTAACAGGAAGGGCGTTTGACCAGAGATAGGCTCTGTAGGTGAAAGACCTTTAGTAAGAGGTGTGCGGTCTGATTCTAGGGCTGGGTGATAGGCTGCATCTCCCATAGAGGGTAGCTGTCCAGAGGACAACAGAAGCAAGTCGATTCTTGCGTAAGATTTATGTTATGGGAAAAGAAAAACTGTGATCTCCCACTGCTGGGCTTTGGTGCCTCCACACATTGGTCAGAGTAAGCCTTCATTAAGACTTAATCAATCTAAGCACTCCTCTCTCAGTGATCTGTGACAATGGGTCTTATCTTGACACAGTCAATCTTTCAAGTACTTGGATGTCACCCAAGACCCTCCCCTGGATTTTACAATACACATATCCACCGTCTGTAAGGCAATGAACACAAGTCTCGATATAGCTTATCGAGCCAGAGCAAACCTCTCCCCTGCCACCAGGATCAATATAGCATGAGTGCTACTTCTGCCCAAACTTTCTTATGGCATACTAGTCTTTGCTAACGCTACTATCTCCATAATGCATAAATGGATTGTTGGTTATAACAACATTTGCCACTTCACCCTCACGTGCAACTGACTCACCCACCACTGCAACTTTATAGTAAGCTCTACTGGCCCTCTCCCCAAGTCCTTATGGATCTCACCCTTGGGAACATTGTCCACAGTATAATACAGAACCAAGCACTTTACCCTCTTGCCGCTTATGTGGTATCTAATTCCAACCACTACACATTAAGATCTTCAGGAGCAGAACAGTTGTCTATTCCCAGGTCGAGATCTAAATACAGAGAACAAGGTTTCTCCTCTACAGCCTCCAAATTCTGGAATAATATACCTCTACCAGTGCAATAGAAGTCGTCAGTTGGCACATTTAGATCTCAGCTTCGTACCTTCCTGCTTCAAAGCTATCAATGTGTTTGCCCTTAACCTGACACACCTCTGCCGTAACGCCTCCTCCCTGAATATTAAACTTGTGAACCAACTAATTTCTATGTACATGCACTTACTGTATTTACCTATTGTGTTTCCTTTCCAGCTATTAGTCTTCACCTGATAAACCTCCTTTCTGTTATGCAAACTAAGAATGCTGCCTACTCCACGAATCTACTACGACTGCCAATTGTACAAATGACTCCCTATTTTCAATGTATTCATTGCTACTCATTAGAGTCTACTTCAACTGTGTACCATTCTTTACCTCCTGTAACCATTGCTCCCTTATTCTGGTTCTGTTCAAAATTTATCTTGATTTGGTGTTATCCTTCGAACCCTGTACAATTCTAGATTGTTTGTTGTTGTTAACCATTATCTGCAATTTTCTTTGTTATCTCCTGGCTCATGCCTGAAAATAGGCAAATGTATGCCTAGTGCACCCTACATTGTCAACAAAATCTAAATAAATAATTCATCCAGGCTTTTAGGTTTTTTTTTATTTGGGAATGGGGATGTGATTAGATCTATCCAACACTGGGTCCAGGACACAGCTGACATCTCCCCCCTATATTCATGTCCCCTTGCAATGTGCCATTTCCATGGCCAAGTGGTGGTAGAAGGTGTTGTCTTCAATACTAGGCCCGTACACCATTTGGGTCCCATCATTATGATGGAGCTGTGCCAGGATATAGCTACCCTGTGTGTCTATAGAGGACTTGAGCACTTTCCCTGAAAAGGCAGGTCAAAACCATATTGCCACCTCCTAGCCCTGGAGGTAATGCAGGAGGTGAACCAAGAACCTTTCCACCCAGCACAGGTGTGGTTAACTTCCCCAGTAAACATGTGTATCTCCTGCTGTAATAGTATACCGATTTCATTTTTTTTAACTCTATTCACAACTCTCTTGTGCTTCACTACATTCTTCAGTCTGTTTACAATCCAGGTGGTGATGTGTAATGCACCATACACTGTATAACTTAAAGTGAGTGTTCCATAGTGCATGACCCTCTTTTTGCCCAAGCCTGTGTACTGTACATACCACAGTCTTGTTTAGCCCAAACCCCAGTACACTAAGATTATGCCTTGATGAATTCCCTGCTTCAATTCCCTCCTGTCTTTCCTGCCTCCCTCCATCCCCAGTAACAGAAAACCCAACAACAGGAACAACAAACCGCTTACAACCCCCATTCCCTTACCTTCTTTTCCTGGTTGTGCTCTTTCTATCTGACGCTGTCTGGAGCACCCACAGACTTGATGCCCCCCTCCCCCAGCGAGCTCCCAACTGTTCAAACCATCCTTCCGCTTGCTCTAAGGTGGATCATTGAGTGCATGTTAACACCTAATATAACAATGGACAAAAACATTCTCTTGAAACAACATATGAACATTGCTTCGGTTACCTCCTGTGAGGACTGAGAACTAACATTGAATGAACTACATTGCATAGAAACAATCACAGCTGAGCATAAAAGGATATATATCAGAGACCACACAATGTTTTGTTGATTTTTCTACCTTTTTTGTTTATTTTATTTTCCTGTCCTCAACAGGTTTTCCCTTCTCTAGTATACCCTCCAAGATCGCCCCAGCGTGACTCATGTTATGAGTTTGCATGGAGCTAACCCCTTATCTTATACTAGTTACATACGCAGCATACTGACACATTACCAAGGCTGCAGTGCTTATATCTAACAGTGGAAAAAAATGAGACCCAGTTTGCTGTGGCAAGGAAGTCCTGTCTGTGAAATCCTAAAGAGACACGTGCATATGCCAAAGACAGTCGTCTCTCACCCAGTTGATACCTACACTACCAATAAGGTAATCCTGTGCAGTCAGTAGAGGTATTCCACTATGTTGTGTGGTACAACAGGGTTTTGCTGGGTGTTTTACACCAAAGTCAATGCTATTCACCATCCCAGGATTGTCTGACAGCAAACGATACTGCAACATTAAAAGACAACATGAAGGCAGCCCAAACCCATTACATAATTGTTATTATAACAGGGTGATAAAAATATGAGACATTTGATTGACTGAGAGTCCAGTACAGGAGTATGAGGCCTTATTTACACTCCTGTACTTCTTTAGCCTGTGCACCATTTCAAGTAGAATATCAACGCACACCTCACACTACAGAGATGGCATCTTTTCTGCTGTTGAGAGTAGGGCACATAATATGACAGGGGATAGCTCTGTTGTTCAGAGCTGTAGGAAAGGAAAGCAGAGAGTAACAACTGCAGTTTTCATGCTAGAACAAGTTACGACATTGCAGTGGCATTGTAGCTTGTGATAGGAAACATAGGTATGAGTGAGTGAAGTCGGCAGTCTGCTGCAACAGAGCTGGAGAAGTGAAAGCAGAGAGAAGTGGCTGCAGTTTCTGTGGTGGAAAATGGACTACTTTGTCTATTTGAACAAATTCAGTCCTTCTGAAGCATTCCAAAGCAGCATGAGTTAAATTTTATTTAAATCAGTGGCCCACAGTTTGTCTCTCCCTGTCATGTATGCAATAAGACATGCCAGGGTGTGTGATTATGGGGGAATAATTGCACAGCTCGAGGCTGTTGTTAGGCATGAAGTGATCATGCCGAGAACAAAGGGCAATTATTCCCCATAATTACACATCCCTAATAACCCATCAAGGTGGAAAAGAAACAATGCTGCAATGTTTTGGGAATAGATATGGGGTATAAGTGCTTGTGTAACTCTGTAGTTCATTTTGTGGCTTTACTCTAGTCCCACCCTTGGGTACTTGGTTTGTAGGTAGATATTAACAGTAGGGACTAGAAGGCCCAAAAAGATACCTCCTCCAACTCATGGAGAGTATGACCTCTAGCACTCAGGAGAGGAAATCGCCCCTGTGGGGGAAACCTCTGAGGACCCGTGGCTATCGGTCTGCCCGTCCTCTGGGCAAACTAAGAGGAGAGTACCCTAAATGTGGAGCGGAGTTCTTGGTCTGGATGAGGGATGTAGATCTCGAAGGCTGAAGACGTCTATCTTCCCAGTCGTTTGATGATGTGTTGAGGGACGTTGTGCCTGGAAACTGAAGTAGCTGCTTCAATTCTTAATGAGTGACCAGTGTAAGATCGAGGATCATAGCCCAGTCTTTGGAGTAGAATTCTGATATTGTTCAAGAACCAAAAGGTTGTCATGGGTTGTTGTTGATTGGAGGGTAGCAGAGGAGAGGAGGGATGAGAATGGAGATGGAACTTGTGCAGGGCATCCAAATAAGTAACAGGATCATAGGAACACCAGAAGTAAAGTATTGGATAGATACTCCTTGTTGTAGTCTATCTGTTTTTGAAGTAGGAAGAGGTAGACGATAATGGTCATTCATCTTGGTCAAATTAAAAACTATAAGAAATGTACAAGCATTGGTTCAGGCAACTGTAAACTCCCCTGCCTGTAAAAATAAAAAAAAAAATGCAAGGCACATGCCAGAAGAAATCATAAGTGTGCTAAGTGGGTTAAAAGGCAGGACTTTGAGGTGATCTAATAATTTCCTGAGAAGAGGTCCGTCTATAGGCAGGTGATGAGGGACTGAAGGTGTAGATGTTCTTTGAATTCCTAACATAAGCAGCTTGATTGAAGGATTGCTGAATAGAGAGGGAGCTGAAGGTGCTGATTGTGAGAGGCAAAATTGGATTCCTGAGAGATATTGTTTTATAGTTCCATAGGACAGCTTGAGGGTTTGGTGGCAGAATGTGATGAATGCAAGAACATTGTTGACATTCTCAGATGGCATTGTCAATGTCATGGTGCCCGCAGAAAGCAGAATCATGGTTACAAGTAGTGAAATAAGAGGATCTTGCAGCTGGAGTTAAGATATTCCAAATGAGATGAGAAGCCTGAGCTCAATAGTGAGCAACATTATTAGAAGGTCTGAGAATGGTGAAGGTGTAACCATGCTAGGATCTGCCAAAGGGCAGAGGCGTCTAAATTTCTGAAACTGAAAACAAGGCAATGCATCAACGGCTGTATTTATATGGCTGGGCAAGTGAAAGCATTGAATGATGAAGTGATGAATAAGACAGAGCCAAGTCAATCTTCACAGAAACATCATAATTACAGAGGATGGCAACCTGCCTTTTGAAATAATATCTGCTGTGGCTGAACTGTTTCTAAATACTGAAACAGTCTGAAATTACCATTGAGACCCTCATAATGAGGCAGCAGCAGCAATGGGAAAGATTTCAAACAGGGGAGATGATTTAGAAAAGTCAAGGAGAGAAAAAGCTTTCTTGGGCCATGGGCCGGCAAACCAGGCTGTACCAAATATAGCTGCGTATCCATGAAGTGGTGAGGCATCCATGTAAATTTTTTTATTTATTTTTATTTAGTTTTTGTTGACTGGGTAAGTGCACTAGACAAATTCTGCCTATTTTCAGGCACGACCCGGGGGAGAGGGATACAGATGAATGCCAACTGACCTTGAACCAGATTAAGCTGTTGGTGGTATTTTTTTTTTTAGTGAATGAGGGAAATTTGGCCAGGACGCTGGGGAAATTCCCCTCCTCTTTTCGATAAGTGCCATGGGATCTTTAACATCCACCTGAACTACCACCAATCCAGGCAGATGGGACCTCGGTTTAACGTCTCATCCGAAAGACAGCACCCCTCTCATGCTGCACTACAGTGTCAGTACTGGGATATTAACCCAAGTGCCAGATGTGGGAACTGAACCCACAGCCCTCTGATCTCCCAGCCTCTGGGCTGGTAATCTGAAGAAGGGTCTTTGTAAAACATGGAACAACTGGACCAACTGGAAAGGAATAAGGCCCATACAGCGAGATCTGATCTTACAGCAGCTGAAATGGTATGGCGATGATGAAGGCCACAGACTGAATAAGCCAAGGTAAGCAGATAAGAGATAAAGGACAGGCCTTGAGGTATAACTTGCATGGTGAAGTTGAGGTATTCTAAAAGGGCTAGAAGCTCATGTTGAGTACAGCTGGACCTGGTGGAAAAAGAATCAACTGCATTACGAATGCGATACAATTTGTCCAATGGCAGACAAATTTCCATAGCTGTAGAATCTAGGATGATGCCAAGGAACTTGAGAGATGTGACAGGACCCACAGTCTTTTCAGTGGGATGATGACATACATTAAGTAATACCCAGCACAGAAATTCAGTGAAGATGTCAAATAGTTTAGGACTGCTTTTATAGCCAAATGTCAGGTGGGTGGATAAGTAGAATTGGTTCTGCCACTGAATTCTATAAAGGTGCCACAGAGAAGGATGAATAGGAAGAAGTTTAAATGCATTGGTGGCATCAGCTTTGGCAAGCCATGAGCCTGGTCCAAAGCATTTTATAACTGAAATGTCATAATCAGTTTTTACGTATGATAGTGAATATTGATACGAAGGAATGAGTGAGTTGATGCTTAGAACAGCAGAATTGCGGGGAGCTAAGATATTTATGACTAATTGCTTTATGCAGAAGAACTTTCTGGTAGCGATTACTAAGGGGTTGATCCTGAATACAGGAAAAGGAGAAGTAGTGAATGGACCAATGATGAATCCTTTATCTAGTTCAGTCTGAATTAATCGGGAAGTAATGGAATGTTCCGATGTGGCTGAACGAAGATCAGGACAAATGATGGAGTCCAACGGAAGTACAGAAATTCCAGTGTGGAACCCATATGTAAAACCAGATATGAGATGGAGAGCAATTCCTAGAAAAGGATGAAGTTCCAGAAGTCGAGTCAGAATAGAAATATTGATTGGTGTGGAAAGATGATTCAGTAGTCATAGATTGCACTTTGACGCTTTCAGGCAAATGTAGCAAGCATGGGCTTCTCCTCAATAAGTGCAAATGTGAAGCATGGTACAGCTATGTAAGGTGCACCCAGATTCATTGAAGTTATTGCATACTGGTTTTCCACCAAATTATTTGACGGGATGGCCACAGAGATCGACATGAGCTAAAGGATTTGAAATAGTATGCACTAGCCTGGGCATGGAATTGGAATAGGATGTAGATTGTCTCTCTAGGTGATTTTGATAAGATGTAGATGCAGCCAATGAATTGGCAGAAAGAGAACATAAGGGAGCGAAATGGTTGAATGACTCACATAGGGAGCAGGAGTAAGCTTGCTGGCCAGCGAAGTGTCTATAAAATAGTTCCATATCCAGAATGGCCCAATTGAGTTTAAGGGCATAATGGCTGAGGGAAGCTGCTGTCTTAGCTGAAAATGATTTGTGATACTTGTAAAACCGGGTTCCGCCATAACGGACACTCAGATCGATAATAAGATATTGGCAGGCATCTAGTTCCTCGCACCGAGCAGGGAATGCAGACCATAGAATGTCCCTGTATATACTGAATGCCAGAATAAACTCAGATAAGGTTAGCTTGCAGAGAAGGTGGGAGTCTTTGGACTTAAGAACTATGGAGACATCACCGCAGGATACTATGCAATTTTCAACCATTTCCTGAGAAGCAATCAGGAGGGAAGCCAGACTAACATCCTTTCCATCTATGATGTCCCTATGAAGATGAGATGAGCTTGAGTGATTATAGGAAATGAAATTGGAGGGGCCGTACCTAAAGGTAGAGGAGATACTATAAATAGCTGTAGGCTAGATCAGAGGAAGTGCAGATGGTGTAGGCTGGATGTCTGGAGATGGAACTGGAGCCAGAGGAATGGATTGATCAGGAGGCACTGGAAGATTCGTATTCTGAGGAAGGCGATGTTCTAAGGCAGTCATTCGGGTATCCAGCAGGGACACAGAGGAGGAGATCTGAGCCATAAAGTCACGAATCTCAGTGAGAGAGGTTGAAGTAACAATCTGGTTGCCTGAGTCAGGAACATGAGGATGAGAAGGACCGGCTTGTGAGGCTGTGAAGAGGTCAAAGATTTCCTGCTTTTTTGCTGAAGAGGAGTAAGAAATACCACACTTTTTGAGTTCAACCATAAGACGAGGCACTGTCCAGTTAGCTATGGAAAAATTAGTCTTTGAGTGATGTTTTCGATGTGGAGCAGGAGAAGCTGCTGGAGTTGGAGAATTTGCTGGAGTATTCTCAGGAGGAGCAGAAGGAGGATCAGATAGTGGAGGAACATCCATGGTATACTGAAGTAGCAAGAGGCAACAAGCAAATATTTGAAGCACTGGACTGGGGAAACCTGTTGGTAATGGGAAGATCAGAGTACTGAAACATGTATATCCATTTTTGCATAGAAAAACCATCTTAAGGTAGGATGAGTAATGTTCGGAATACAGAAAGTGGCTTCTGGTATAAGGAGGTTGAGCAATGAGACTGGTTGAAGAAATGGTTGAGTGAGAATTGTAATGGAATCCCATCTTCAGTAGACAGGGGAAGCCTGCCTTCACTCAGCACCTCAAAAAGTGCAAGTTAGGGATGAAGTCTGGAATACTGCTGGTATGGGCTGGCCAATGCACAACACTGCTACAGAGAGAGTAGAGAAGAGATGGAGCAGGTATAAAACTGTAAAAGAAATAGCAGACTTAATGGTAGGTATGGAGTTAATGGACAGGATGGCAACATATAACAAGATGGATTAGTATAGATAGATGATGGAGTAAATAAGGTAAAAGTTCTGAATGTATTGTGGGGAGAATGCTGTACATGTTATGCAGAGGTCAGATACATAAATGTGAATTATGATTTTAGAGTTGCAACTCTGAACTAGCTTTCCATGCTGGGAAAGGCTTCACTTCCTGGTGGTACAGGTCACCGGGCTAAGGAACTGTGGGACATGAAAGAGGTATTTCAAGCTTGAATTATTTCAGAATGTAAGGAAAAGCAGAAGAAGTGGAACCTCGTAGGAATAATTGCTCCTGAGCATCCAGCTCTGATTAAGGTAGAAATGGGACAGTGCCGGGAGGAGACTGCTTGATCCAGGTAGCTATCATGGGCATGAATCAGTGAAATGAGTTGCAAGCATTCACTTGCAACCATATCCGCCCCAGACAGAGACAGCAGTGTTTCAATTGCAGGAGAACATTAAGGGTAGAAAGCAGAAGCAAACTGTATAAAACCACATACCAGTGAGGGATCCTAAAAATATATTTAGCCCCCCAGATAACAGGTCCAACTAGTTGTAGAAATGCAGAATGTATCCAATAGACGAGTGCCCCTGTGACTATATCCTTCATAACCAGCAGACATCCGTATTTGCAGTATCAGGTAGTAAAAACAATGATTGGCACTGGTTAAAGTTAATAGGATTTACATGTGGTAGGGGGATGCTGAACAATACTGTAAAGTAATGCGGCTGGGAATTGATGCAAATATGTACCTAAGGGCATCCGTGGGCACTTGAGGGGACAGTCTTGGTGCGGCTGTGAGGCAAGCGATGAGAGGGAGGAAGGGGAGATAGAGGAAATCCTGATGGACAGTCGGTCCGGGTTAGTGTCACATCCATGAGGTCCAAAGAGGTAGAGAAGTATGGGGTAATGCAGTAACATAACCATGAGGAAGCACATGGAATGGCTAAAGTAGGGACACTGGGAAGGCACCGAGAAGCAGGGGAGATGGTGATACAATAGCCGACTGAACCAGGCAGGAGCCGGAAGGGGAAGTAGTGCTAGAAGAGTGCATTGGATGGGGAAAGGAGGAGGTGCTGCAAGTGCTAGGCATGGAGAAGGGCCAAAAAATGAAATGGGACAAAGGGAAAGAGAGAGGGGGGAGAGGCACCAGCAAGAGAAAATTGCAGGAAAAGAGGTGAAGGAGACCTAGACAAAGTAAGACAAACAAACACCAAATGCAACACGGTAGGGAAAAACAAACCAGAGCAGCAGTGAGACAAGGGAGCAGTTGCACTAGCCGCACAGGAGCCCCGGGGAAAAACATTCCCTAAGCAAGGGAGGTATGTTACTGCTGGGCTTATAAGGAGGTTGTAGGAGGAGCTATTCCCCACATTGAACCTCGAGCTAGCCCTCCCAAAACAAAATGACAAAAACTACCATCCTCCCTCCACCATGGCAGCATTGCTCAACAATCATAACTTACAAATGAGGGAGACCACGTGATGCAGCACGCTGAGTAGCAGCTCTCCAGATCAGCTCCCTTCGCTTGGTGTCTTATAAGAGCCCTAAAGTAGTAATTAATTAGGCATAATTTCATTATTTTGGGGCTAAACGCTTGCTTGCTGCCAGAGAAGGAGTCCAGATTGTTGGATTGGAAGCGGAGATGCGTTCTGCACCCCCAAAACATACCCAGCCGGTTTCCCCAGAGAAACAGAGCAAACGTCCTAAGGCCCATCGGGGCCAAAGCGGCAAGTTAACAGTTATTAGCTCCATTGCTACCATAGAAACTGAAGCGACTCCCCTTACATTAGAATGGTTTCTTACCAAATTTACTCCATTTAGAGAAGATGTGAAGTCCCTAACAATGGAAGTTAAACATATGACTTCGGCGCTCGAAGACCTATCTATTAGGATGGCCGACAATGAAACCAGTACTACATCATTAGAGAAAAGAACAGATCATTTTAGTGAGGAGGCAATGGATAATCGACAAAGGATTAAAAAACTGGAGGCCAAATTGGAGGATTTGGAAGGAAGTAGCTGCAGAAATAACTCAGTCATTCTTGGCATTCCAGAAAAGGAAGAAAGTTGAAATACCATTATTGTTGTCCAGAAGCTAATTGAAAAATTAGCTGGCCCCTCACCTTTCGGGAATGCCTATACAATAGAATGAGCCCACAGAGCTCTTAGACCCATGCCGCCACCCGAAGCCATGCTGCGACACATTATCTGCAGTTTTCTGAATTTTCAAGACAGGCAATTTTTATTGGGGAAAATAAGAGAGCTGCAAGAAATCCAGTGGTAGGGAGCAAAAATAAGGATAACTCAAGATCTCCCTGCCTCCATTAGGCTTCGTCGCACACAATTCCATCCAATTTTTTCAAAGTTAATCGTGGCTGAAATAAAGTTTAAAATGGGATATCCTGCCAGACTGCAAGTGCTGCTAGAAGGGTCCTGGTCTACATTTGAGGAAGTAGAAGCAGCCAAAACTACCCTTCAAAAGACCCTGCCGGACTTGTTCCATAATTGCTGCGTGCAAGAGGTAAATGCTTGGGCAGCTGTATCCTAAAATGCTAGAGGAAGAAATAATATAGTTTTTAAAGGCTATCATGAAAAATGTTCTACGGAGGTCAGCCCCTCCCCCCCCCCTTCTTTTGGTTCCAAGGGATTAGCGATCCCAGTTTAGATGTGCTGAATATTATGGCTTAAAGTTCTCAGTTTGAGGAGGATCCCTCGTGTATTGGACTGTAAAGTGTTGCTGAAAGACACGATCCAGACTTTTTAAGTGTTTCAGTTCTTTTCCAAGGGGATTGCCGTTGTTTGCAGACGGAGATAAAAGATGCGGTTGTGATCTGCCACTACAAGAGGCCCCTCAAGGCAAGATTATCAGACGTTTCTTTGTATAGCACAGTGAGTTAAAATCTGGACTCTCGCTTGTTTATGATCTGATATATGGATAGACTGCTTGGTTATACTGTGCTTTTTCATGGACCTCCAGGACTAATATAGGTGCTCAGTACAATTTATTTTTGTTTTTTTACAGTGCAGTTCCTATAGTAGTGTCTTGAAGTTTGCTACGTGCTTCTTCCCATTATGTTATTAAAGGTAAAATACACAGTGTATTAATCAAGAAAGGAGTTTTTTTTGTTTGTTTTTATGTTAAAACTGCTCTGAATTAGAGGTAAAGTGTTTCTCTGAACTAATGCATGATAAGGTTTGTTTATAAAGGACGTACTTGTCAATCACTACATTGGCATAAAAGTATGTTTTCGTTGGATTATTGCCAGTAGGCTTTAAGGAAAACATTTGTGTGTTTTGCTCTCTGACTGTGGTTAAGTCTGAATACAAAGAATATTTTTTTTTTAGTTGGGGCATAATAATGCATAACAAATTTATTTCTTAGGCATGGATAAACGCAGTCTCTTATCTCTTGGACATGCTACAGCTTGCCCTTCAGTATGTTTTTATTACATTACAGGAGAATGAATCTGTTACCAAGGCTTTAAGTTTATAACTATTGTTCTTTCCCTCCAATACAAAGATAGAAAGTAGAATGTATAGGTTTGTGTTACAACGCTAGGGGTTATTTCACCATATGTATATCCAGGTTTCCCTAAAATACTAAGTTGGGCTTTTAATATAATTATTCTTGTACTTTTTTATTGACTCTTCCTAGAGAGTCGGGCAATGGGGATGGGTAGCTGGGAGAGAAGTTGAAAAGTGGTTATGCATAATGCTGGAAGAATAGAATGGGGGGCAGAATGGGTTAATTTCTCGGCATGTTTGCTATCTGGCATGTGGTTCATTTCATTAGATAGTTGGGTGAGATTAAGGGGACTAGGTAGAGGTCAGGGGGTAGGAATGGGACTAGGGCATAGCACAGTACATCTAGACTCTATAGCAGCACTACTTGAGGAGATTTTGTCATTTATATATTTTTGCTGGGTTATACAGAGAATGGCTAATGGCTAAGTTAATGAAAGTCATATCATGGAATGTGAAAGGGGCTAGACATACAACTAAGCAGTATTTGATTCTGAAGCACTTAAACTTGCTAGCTGCGGAAATCATGTTTTTGCAGGAGACACATTTATTAGATGTTGAGGCCACAAAGTTACATAGGCAACAAGTGGGCCAGGTCTTTTCAGCTGAGTGCTCCACTAATAGTGGTGGCACGATGGTTCTGGTTCACAGGAAGCTCCCCTTTACTCCAACTAAATCAATTAAAGATCCCAAGGGCAGATTTATTTTTGTTACAGGTAACATATTTGCTAAATAAATACTCTTAGGGAGTATCTATGGATCAAACCAGGATTTGCCTAGATTTTTTACATAAATCATTACATACTTACTTCCTTTTCTCTTGATGCCAATGATATTGGGAGGAGACCTCAACATAGTGTATGACCCTTTGTTAGACAAGACCAGGTATTGTAGGAAGGGTCTGTCTCCGGCTCAGCGAGCTCTTAGGGATCTAATGGATCAGGTTGGACTGTGCGATATCTGAAGGGTATTACACCCATCAGACAGGGAATGCACTTTCACTTCCCTGGTTCATAAATCATCATCCAGAATAGATTATGTACTTATTTCTTGTTCTTTTATTCCAAAGTTATTGATTATTCGATACAACTGGGGCCTCCATCGGACCACTCCCTTGTATGTTGTCAGTTATCTACAGACCCTCCGCTCAGAGGAGGAGGAAGATGGAAACTTAATGATCAATTTCTTAAAGACCCTAAATTGGTTTGTACAATTCAGGATCATATAGATCAGTATATTGAGTTCAATCATGGCACAACTCAAAGGCCAGATATTGAGTTGTGTGCCTTTAAGGCCTATTTAAGAAGAGTGCTTATTAGTTTAGCCTCTAATAGGAAAAAAGAAAGAGAGCATCAACTGTCTCAGCTATTGTCCCAAAAAAGGCCCATGGCAAAAGTCCTGTCCCCAGCTACATCTGAATCTACACATCGTAAGCTCATTAAATTAAGGGCAGTTTATCTTGAATTGTTTCGTGAAAAAGCGGAGTATGCTATTTTAAAGATGCAAGCATCATTTACTGATCAGGGGGAGAAAGCTGGATGCCTTTTGGCTCATAGAATTAAGCAAATAGAATCCTCTAGGTATATAACATCCATTCAGTCTCAAACAGATGGTCTTCTGAAGACTGCCCCGAATGAAATTATAACAGAATTCACCAAATACTATACAGACTTATATGGTCCCATGCCAGATTCCCCCAACCTGGATTCAGTTGGACAATTATTTAAAGGAGGCCAACTTACCTAGTCTTACCAAAGATCAGCAGAATGCATTAATCTTACCTATTACAGGTAGAGAGAGATCTGACGTAATAAGTGCATTACCCTTTAAATAAAGCCCCAGGGATAGATGGTTACTCAGCTTATTTTTACCAACGATTTAAGACCTCCATTATCCCTTTGTTGTCCCCTCTATACCAGAACATACTTTCAGGAGCACAGATAGACACTTCTTTCTTTGAAGCAGTAATTGTACTTATCCTTAAACCAGATAAGGCACCTGAATTGGTCATCAACTTCCGGCCAATCTCTCTCCAGAATCAGGACGTTAAAATACTGTCTAAATTAATAGCATGCCATCTCAATTTAATTCTCCCTTCTATTATCAGTCTTGAACAGGTGGGCTTCATGTGGGGCAGATCTTCTTCGGACCACCTCCGTACCCTGGCTCATGTCTTCTCGGCGTACAGAGACATTCCCTATCCCGTGGCCTTCATCTCCCTGGACACCGAGAAGGCATTTGACAGGGTCAACTGGCAGTATTTATTTCAGACTTTAAAGGCCTTTAATTTTCCTAGAACATTCCAGATTTGGATTAGATCCCTTTATCAATCCCCTATTGCAAGAGTATCGGGAAATGGGGTCACGTCAGACCCATTTACCCTTTATTCAGGAACTAGGCAAGGCTGCCCCTTTTCCCCTTTACTTTTCAACATATATTTAGAGCCATTAATCCACAAATTGCAGGCTTGCCCAGAAGTGCAAGGAATCCCAATACACCCTTGTGAGGTCAAAGTTTCTGCTTATGCAGACAACCTTCTTCTTCAAGTAGCTAATCCTGTCTCTTCTATTCCCCCAATGTTAAATATTATAAAATCCTTTAGCCTAATCTCCAATTATAAATTAAATGTAAATAAAACAATTGTCTTCCCCCTTAATCATAAACTTTTCAAAGCGGACATTCTTAAGTTAGGGCTCACCTGGAAACAGGATTCCCTAAGATATTTGAGTATTGAATTATCCAGACTTTTGGGACGCACCCTTAAATTGAATTTTGACTTTTTGCTTCACATGATAACCCAGGATCTCAACAGATGGGTCTACCTCCCATTTTCCATCTGGGGGAGAGTCAACCTGCTTAAAATGAATATATTCCCACGGCTTTTATATCCCCTGTCTGGCTTCCTGTATCATGGTTCAAGAAGGTACATAATCTTTTTGTAAAATTTATCTGGTCTAGCAAGATTCCTAGGATCGTGTTCCATAAACTAGGGGCACCAAAGCTGAGAGGTGGCTTGTGTCTGCCTCATCTAGGGCTCTATTTCTGGGCTAGTCATATTAATAAATATCTGAGATGGACTTTACCCAAAATAACAAGTTACACTCCGTCATGGCTCAAAATAGAGCTGACTCAGATTTGTGCTTGCAGACTAGTCCCGGAAGCCCTCCTTTATATCAAGGAGAACCTCCTTCCCAGCAGATTAAAAAATACTCACATAGCACTGTCAATTAGGGTCCACTCTCAATTATGTTGCTTTCTCAAGTATAACAATAAGGAAGACTTAAATCAACCCCCATTCAGAAATCCTAATTTTAAGATCGATGACAAAAGCATCCCCTCAAACTGGTTACCTCAATTAAAGGGTATTCCAATGCATAACTTTATAGGTGAAGACGAGACCTGGTTATCAGACCAAAGTATTATGCAAAAGTTTAACATCCCGAATAAATATTTTTTCAGAATCATTCAGGTGAGACATCTATTAATAAAAGTTTTTGGACAAAAGACGGACTCAAACACATGCCCCTCCCTATCAAAAGAATTGTCACAATTGGTGGGCCAGCCGAAAGTCGTCTCGAAAATTTATGGTACTTTGTTCGATTGGTTATATCCAGAGTGTTTTGGTCTGACTCAATACTGGTCCTCCTACTTTCCTGGTCATAACATAAATTGGGCTGACCTCTGGTTTAACTGTCACAGATTTGTAACCCAAAATAGATTATGGTAGATGCAGATGCATATTTTACATAATTTATATTTTTCCCCAGAAAAAATGTTAACATTTGGATTGACATCCTCTTCCCTATGCATGAGATGCTCTAAGCTTGACGGCACTTTATATCACATTTTCTGGACTTGTCCCAAAATAATTCCTCTTTGGACCACCATCCAAAATAAAACTGACCCCATTTTGGGACTAGAGGGTCTCTTTAAACCTGAAATATGTATCTTAGGCGATTTTTCTACTATTAGGTTTCCTAACAGAAAATACCACATGGCCATGATATCCATGTCACTTAAGAAAGTAATACTAAGACACTGAAAAGACCAATCTGAAATTACCTATGGAGAATGGTTAACTGAGCTTCTTGCGAACCTTAGAATGGAAAAGGCTATAGCAGGTTTACATACTAGATTAGGAAGATTCAAGAAGATATGGGACCCCTTATATACCTTATTCTCTATCTGAAGGTTTTTGCTGTGAGGGTCTTTGTACCTAGTATATTCTGTCATTATTGAGATGTCTGTGCTGCAGGGTTGTAGGAATTAGGTTTAGAACAATACTGTATTGGGGTGGGGTATTTAGATGTCAGAGGAGAGGAAGGGGGTGGACAGATTCAGACTATTGTACACTGCTAATGTATAATGATTTTGTACATGGATATCTGTTATGTGTATTTAAAATTACCAATAAACTTTAAATGGAAAAAAAATAACTTGCAAAGGAAATCTAGCCAACAAAACTGAAAAAAAAATGCTTCATATTCAAACATCTGTAACCACCCAGTCCCCTGGGGTTACTAGAATCCAATCAGTATCAGTACTAGGCAGGGACAGACAGATGGTGATTAACTAGTTAAATGGTTTTTCACTTGTTCACTCTTCTGTTTACTTGGCTTCAGCTGAGATGGAAGTGATGAGCTCATTTGGAACTCTCGCAGCAGCACAAGCTTTCTTCCAGCTATTGAGAAGGGAGTTAGAATGTTGAGACAGGAGTCAGTGTGAGTCACTGCTGAGTTGCAGTTAGAAGTTGGAGGAGTGAGAACTACTCAACTGTGTGCTCTGAGATGAGGGTCCTGCCCCCCCAGTTCTGGTATTCTGTAGCTTGCCAAGAGAAGTGGTGAGAACCTTTTCTACAGCAAGATTTTCTAATTTTCATCCATGGAGGGGTGGAAAGGACTGCTAGTGGATGGATCCAAGGGGCAATCCCTTGTTTGGTCCAGGATGTTTAAAGCTGCCTGAAATGTCTAACAGAAAGTAGGATCTGGCTTTTGCTAAAGGAAGCAAGTACCTGTGCTGTTGTGTTCCCTGTCTAAAAGGGAAGGCACAACTTTTCTGTGAATTTAGAAGTGTGAGATTGTTGCAAGTTTAAAGTTGGCTGAAGTGTGTGATGTCCAGAGGTATGACTATATCATATTGTTCAAGACTTTTAACTCTTCCACTGCCAATTGTAGTGATTCGAATGCTGGATGCCAAGTTTCATTCGGTAAGCATTTGCAAAGTGGGTTTCCAAATGTTTTGGGTATAACTCTGAAAGAATGGCTGAGTATGGATTTGGGAGCAAAGGGTGGGCAGAACCCCATCTGGAGTAACCAGTTCAGGACTAACAGGTTTAGTATGGGTGCCTGGTTACTTTAGACAAAGGGCCAATGTCTGAAGAGAATTTTACCACCTGAAGTGGATTACAGTTTCTTCTCTAGTTATGAAGAATGGTGCTAGTCTTAGCAAAATGTTTTTTCAGTTGTGGCCAGTGCCACTGGAAGCAATGTTCTATGTCCTATGACATGTGGAAATACAAGTCCAAGTAGTTCTATGTCCTACGACATGTGGGAATACAAGTCCAAGTGTCCTATGTCCTACTATGGTGGGAATGCAAAGAGTCTCTGTCAGACACAGTCAATTTTTGCTGTTCTGCAATTTCCTAGTGCCACAATGTGTAAACCTTGGGGGTCCACCCTTGCTTTGACAAACATCTTTTGGAATAAAGTCACACTCTAGAATCCCAACTATGGTCTGGATAGTTACATGATTGCTTCCTGTGTGGAGTTACTGGGTACCCTTCCAGAAGCTAGGTCTAGCATAGCCCTAGCAAAATGTTCTCTCCCCAGGACCTGGTTTTGTAAATACCGTTTAGGTTATTGCTTTTGTACACCCTCAACCTTTGATCTCTAGAGTAATGAGCCTGGTATACATTCCCAAAGCTAGGTGTAGTACCATTTCCTACATGTTTCTGAATCTGCACTCAGTATGGGTGCCAGGAGTGGCTAACTGTGTAAAGTAGTGGGGGGGTACAAAAATTGGGGGCTCTTCTGGTGATGTTTTATTCGGGGACAGAACTAGAATGTTTTTGCTGAGGGTATGTTTAGCATCTTTCTGTCTGGTAGCAGTGTAGCCCAAGTGGAAAGGAAGCTTTGGATATGGGATTTGCGCTAAGGAAAACTCCACCCAAATGTGCTGCTTGTGCGTTTTCAACTTGTTAATGGACAGTAAAGCAATGAAGTGTGTGTCCTGGTCTCTGCATCAGAAAATGCTTAAAGAACTGTTTAAAATGCAGTTTTCAAGTGCCAAAAGTATAGTGAACTCTAAGGACCAGACTCAGATATGTGCCCTGAAAGTTTCATGTGCTTAGAGTGCAAATTGGGGAAGTAGCTAAAGAAATTGTCCAGAAACTGTGGCAAAAATTGTAAAAACAGTGCTCCCGCCACTGAAATTGCAGCCAAGAAGAAAAGTTACAGTTTGCAGTTTAAATTTGCTCTTGCTTGACGCTCGCCGTGAAGGAAGAGCGAGCGAGGAGAGAGAGAGAGAGGCTCATTTGCATGGTGTTGAGTGATTGGTGTGGCTACATCCAGTCCCACCCTCTAGCCAGCATCTGTGTGCTGCAGAGTGTTCGCAGAGGAGAGAGAGAGAGAGAGAGAGAGGCGTGTGAGCTGGTTAAACCAGGATCAACAATCGAGGAGCTTGTGAGCATTCTAAACTTTAGCAAACAGAGTTGTAAACTATAATTTCAGGCTCAACCTGTATTCCAACCAACTGGAGAGTGATTGAGGCATTCATGGCAATGATTGGTGGGACCGCCAGCCCGTTTCATCCCAGGCCTTACTCGAATTGGCAGCAGGCTGAAATTTTCCATTGGAGGGAACCAGATATCAAATACAGTGAGTAAACAAGTGAACTATGCAAACAAACTGTGTGTGGATGCTAAGCCAGCTAAACCAGTGTGCAAGCAGTGTGATTTATGTGCAAAGAAAGGACTGTGCATTGTAAAAGCAGGTGCAGCAAACAGTAACTTCTGAGCAATAGGCTGTGAGCAATGAGAAATGGGTTCAGCAACAGTAGCTTTCTAAGCAGCAGGACTGTGAGTTGTATATGCGAGATGCAGCAAACAGACACTCCTGTGCAAAGAAAAACTGTGGTGCTTACAAGTGACTTTAGAAATTGTAGATATGTAAATAGAATTTTCCTGAACTATGCCGATTACAATGTCAAAGTTACCAGTTTTAAATCAGTATGGATATGCTGAGATGTACCAGCAGAAACAATAATTTGCAGTTTAAAGCAATTTCAGCAGCCAGAAAGGTTGGAAACACAGTGTTTGAGCAAGTTGAACAGACTGTGATGCATGAGAAAAGTTACAGATGCCATGACAGGGTGGGGTCAGCAATATAAACACAGCAGCAGGGAGCAATTTTGTGAGACAATATGTGACTAGTGATAATTCAGTAATGAAAGGTTTCTGTATTTGCTTTCAGACATGGCTTCGGGAGCACCCCAATATCTGGATCATGCCCGAGCTATGATCGCCAAGGAGGTGGCAGCACTGAAAGAGGTAGAGAGAGCCTACTATGATGACAGGTTACCCCCAGATGTAGCAATTCCTAGCTATCCAGTGAGGCCTTGCATTGTGTGTCTAAAGGCTATAAGGAATGTGTTTTTGATACCCCATTGCTCAGACTGCCTTGCAAAGTTTGGAATGAGCAGGGGTACAGCTCCAGAGAGGGCAATAAGGATTTGATTGGCTCCCACATGGACCCTAGCAGGGGACTCTGCCAGCAGCAGTAGCAGCATGCAGCACTAGGCTGAACCTGTTGGGGAAAGTTCTTCAGAGTGTGTTACAGAAAGAGCAAATTAAAGTGATGATGATCTACTGCAAGGGCAGAAACAGAGAGGTTTTCACACCTGTGTCCCAGACTGACCGTGCAACAGAGGAATCAGTTGACCCATGGAATCAGGGTCCAAGTCCTAGCCTAGTGGGGGAGGATGAATTACAAGAGACATTGAATTGAGAGGTGTCTACTTCCATGCCCAGTTGGGGAATGGAATGTCTCAGGAGTGAGGATATTTGCTCACTTTTGGGCACAGATCATGAGTGAGGAAGAGGAGGATGAAGAACAGTATCTTCATGTTGAGGGCTACTGTGAGTCACCTCAAGCTCTTGCCTCAGATGAGCTAGAGACAGTTGGAGAAGGCTCTAGCAACTTGTCCAAAGAGATAGTGAGGGACAAGTTATTTCATTCTTTGAGTCTGAAACACTGACTCGACCAGGACTGGCCACTCCAAAGCCGAGCCATGGGCCGCAGACTAGTATACAGTAGTAGAGAGAAGAGACTGATTCATAAGAGGGCTGATGCCACATATGAGAAGTCCTTTCATACCCTTCCTCGCCAAGTCTAGGAGGAAATCGAACAGAACAGGCAATCCTGGCTTATGGAAGAGGCAAGTAAGTATTGACACCCAGGTGCAGCACAATGTGTAAGGGACAAAATCATCAGGTGATTACCTTAGATTCTGGAGGTGGGGCAGGACTCTGTTTATGGACACTGCGAAACTGTGGATGGGGCTAGGCAAGAGACATTTCACAACATCAACTTGGAGCGCCCAGACGGGGCCATAGTCCTCGCACCATACCCTGAGTGGTACCATTCTTAATCAAATCAAATCAAATCAGTTTTGTGTATAAAAAAGGCACCTTTCTGAAACCAAGGCACCTGTACAATAAAATACATAAAATAAATTATTATAAAACAGGCATACAATGCCACAAAAAGCAATATAATAGTAACATAGTAAAATAAAATAACCCCTTCAATCAGCAAAAGCCAGGTTAAATAAATAGGTTTTTAAAGCAACTTTAAAACTCTGGTCGGTTAGGCAATCTCGTACCCGATGAGGTAGAGAGTTCCACAGGGACGGAGCAACAAAACCATATGCCCTTGCTCCTGATGTCTGCAAAGTACCCTGGAAACCTCTAGCAATCCCTCATCGGTGGATCGGAGAGGATGGAGGGGACAGTAGAGACAAAGGAGATCTTTCAGGTAACCCGGTCCCTGGTCATGTAGGGCCTTATAGGTTAACAAAGCAACCTTAAAGATGATCCGCCACCGTATCGGCAGCCAGTGCAGACCACGGAGAACAGGCATTATATGACTGGCTCTCGAAGTACCAGTCACCAACCTGGCTGCCGCATTCTGCACTAGCTGCAGGTGATGGATAACAACCCCATACAGTCCTAGGTAAAAGGCATTGCAGTAGTCAAGGTGGGAGGTAACAAAGGTGTGAACCAACGCTGGAAGATCATCAGGAGGAACCAGATGTTTCACCCCGGCGATATTTCTCAGATGGTAAAAAGAAGCTTTAACAACTGCTGATACTTCTGATTTTAAAGTCAGACAGTCATCAAATATAATGCCCAGGTTCCGCACTAGGTCTGAGGTAGCTAGCTGGACACCTCCAAGCCACAGACCCGAAGGTGAACCTGCCAGCATACCCACCTCATGATGACCCGGGTTCACAACCAACACCTCAGTTTTTTCAGGGTTCAACCTTAGCCAGCTCACATTCATCCAGGCCTGAATTTCAGTTAGACAGCTGTTAAGCACTGAGACAGCATCATCTTGTTCAGGGATAAAAGACATGTATAGCTGAGTATCATCTGCATAGCAGTGAAAACTCAAGCCATATCATCTAATAATCGCTTCCAACAGCAGCATGTACACTGCAAACAACATGAGCACTAAAATGGATCCCTGAGGAACCCCACAGGGCAGGGAGAATGGAGCCGAGGTACAAACCCCAGACATCACCCTCTGAGTCCTGTCCATGAGGTAAGATTGGAACCATCTGAGAACAGTCCCCGAAAGTCCACAGATAAACCACAAGCAATCCAACAGCACACTGTGGTGCCACTCCCTGTGGATATTCCCAGCATGCCTAAAGGGAGTGAGAAGTGGCAGGCCAAATCCCTGTCATCTGAAGCAGTAGTATCCATGGAGAAAGATGCAGCTCTTCTGATATTCCATGATTTCTTCAGGTGTATCCAGATTTGTCAGCCCAGCAGTTTTCCTGTTAATGGTTTGTTTTATCAGAGGACATCACCTCAGCAGTATTCGAAAACGCCATCTGGTTTGAAGGGAGAAGGTCCTCAGCTCATAGAAGAAATCAATCTTTTTTTTTTTGTTCTTCAAGGAGCTGGTAAGAAAACTTTTTCATTTAAATTAACTGACTTTGCACAACACATCCTACATTTGAAGGCTATCCAAGGAATTTTAATTTTCTTCAAAGACTCTCCCCCGGACTGTGGTGTTATACAGGCCCTGTCCTGTCCATCAACTCTGCTTCAGCAGGCTCTGGCCTAGGAGAGACTCTTCAATGGACAATACCTACAGGCACCAGTGACACTGACCCCTAGTTTTGGACATTTAAGGGAATTCCATCCCCAAATGTGTTGTAAAAATGTCTTATTTCCATTTTTTTTTTTTAACTTTCATACTTTTATAGAAAAATGTTTTTTTGGGTTCTTTAGCATTGGGTGGAGGATTAGGCACTGTTTGGAACACAGAATGTGTTTTGTGTTTTCTTCTCTTGCAGGTGTTCCTGAAGAAGAAAAGAAGAGGATGTCTAGAATTCATCCAAGTTCCCCATTTCTTAGTGTTTTTAGAATTGTTTATGGTTAACAGGCTGTTAAAATGTGTTTTTTCTTTACAGGTGTGTTTTTTGGAGAAATGTAATGCAATGCAGTGTATGTTTTCCTTTTTGTTGTCCACAGGTACCCTGGGAAGTTTGGGGGATAGGGTTTCCACAGTAGGTAGCATAGTCAGATAGTGTTCCCTAGAGGGCTAGAGGGATAGACAGACTGGGGTCCTGATCTGCAGTAGGGGTACTCAGTACTGGTCTATTAGCACATGCTTCAAGCAGTTTTCTTGGAGCCACTGAGAATCCATAGATAGACCGTAGGATTGTGGTTGAAGTTTCATCAGTCAGCCTCTGTTCCTTTAGTGTTACCTGTCTGTACCTAGCACACGGTAGGGGAGAACTTGCACAACTTCCCCGTAGGTAACACAGAGGATGGCCTAGTGCTGGATGGAGATATGCCTACAGAGAGTCATTCATCTGGTTGCAGTGAGTGTAACTACCCAGTCCCTTGAGGTTACTAGTATCCCCTCAGTATCTGTGCTAGGCAGGGAGAAGCAGCTGGTGATGAACTAGTTAAATGGTATTTCACCTGCTCACTCTTCTGTTTATTTGGCTTCCGCTAAGAAGTAACTAGAATTTGTTACAAAATTCAAGTATCTGGGAGTTTGGATAGACCAAAGACTCTCCTTCATTGAACATATCGAGGACTTGCTAAAACGACTTCGGCAAAGGCTTGGACTGTTTTTTAGAATCAGCCAATTTCTCGAGATGCCAAGAAACAACTGGTCCAATCCATTTCCTATCATTGGTTGATTACGCTGACTTCCTCTACAGCCAATGCCCCAACTCTTACATGGCTAAACTGGACACACTCTACCGATCGAACACTGAAGGGTTTATAAGCAGGACTCCCCTTCGACACACATCACTGCACCCTATATGCGGCAGTGGGATGGACATCACCTAAAGTTCAGGCCACAGAAGCGCCGCTCTCTGGACCTATAGAGCCATCTCTAATAAGCTGCCTTACTATATCTCCTGCTGTCTTCCCTGAGTATAATTGGGAAGCAAGCGTTAAGAAGTTACTCAGCTATTACACTTAAAGTACCCAAAGCAAAATCCTGCTTCGGCAGGGCAGCCATAAGCTTCGTGCTACCTACCTTATGGAACGATCTACAAAAAACCCTCAAATTAAGCACTCTAATTGGTATAAATGCTTTCAAGATGCTTTATTTCCGTACAATCAGAGAAGTATGTAACTGCTTCACCCACTCTGACCCAGTACCGGTGTCTGCACTGGTATACAGCCACGCCTAGACCCAATTTTAAGTACTGACCCCCCAGCTTGCTCCTCACCAGCCTAATTGTTCTCTCTCTTATCCCCCTGTCTTATCAACACTAGGCCCATTCATCCCCTTATTCTTCCTTTCCCAACCTCGGATAGGAGCTCACTACCCTGGGTTGTGACATCCTATCATGCCCAGTACTTCATAGCATTCAATCCCGGGGCTCACACATACTCCTTTTCTCCATCCACCTTCACTACATCCAGCTTTACCAACTCCTTTCTGTGCACCGTGCCCTCCTAGCCTTTCTCCCCCTACTTCCCTCCCTCTCTTCCCCCCTACCTTCACCTCTACCTGGTGTATATTTTTATTTTTATTTTTATTTTTTTCTTCCGTTACTTCCTCCTGCAACCTTAGATAACCTGCTTTATCTTCCTATAGACACTCCTATGTATGTAAATACCGTGTAATCTGTACAATATCTGTATAATTCTATGTACATATGAACTTCTTTTTCTTCCTCTCTGTAAAGAGTATTATCTGTATTGCCTTGTAAATACCTGTGTTGACCTGTATATACAATTGTTCATGCTCCACCCAGGTCCATCTTGCAAATGAGCTTCTGCTCAACGATGAACGCCTGGTTAAATAAAGACTTGATTGATTGATTGATTGATTGATTGAAGATGGAAGTGATGAGCTCATTTGGAACTCTCGCAGCAGCATAAGCTTTTTGCCAGCTGTTAGGAAGGGAGTTAGGATGTTGAGACGGAAGTCAGTGTGAGTCAGTGTTGAGTTGAAGTTTGAAGTTAGAACAGTGAGAACTGCTTAGCTGTGGGCTGAGTTAAGGGCCCTGCATTCTCACCCTGGTTCTGGTATTCTCCAGCTTGACAAGAGAAGTGGTGGAGACCTTTTCTACAGTAGAATTTTCTGATTTTCATCCCTGGAGGAGCGAAAAGGACTGCTAGTGGATGGATCCAAGGACCAATCCCCTGTTTGGTCCAGGATGTTTGAAGCTGCCCAAAATATGAAACAGTGAGTAGGATCTGACTTTTGCTAAAGGAAGCAAGTACCTGTGCTGTTTGTTGTGTTCCTTGCCTAAAAGGGAAGTCACACCTTTTCTGTGAATTCAGAAGTGTGAGACTGTTTCAGTTTAAAGTTGGCTGAAGCGTGTGACATCCAGAGGTATGATGACTATATCATATTGTTCGGGACTTTAACTCTTCCACTACCAGTTTTAGTGATTCGAATGCTGGATGCCAAGTTTCATTCAGTTAGCATTTCCAAAGTGGGTTACCAAATGTTTAAGGTGTAACTCTGAAAGAATGGCTGAGTACTGATTTGGGAGCAGAGGGTGGGCAGAACCCCATCTGAAGTAACAAATTCAGGACAAACAGGTTCAGTAAGGGTGCCTGGTTACTTTAGTCAGAGGGCCAATGTCTGAGGAGAATTTTATTTTACCACCTCAAGTGGGTTACAGTTTCTTTTCTGGTTATGAAGAATGGTCCTAGTCTTAGCACAATGTTTTTTCAGTTGTGGTCAGTGCCACTGAAAACAATGTTCTATGTCCTACAACATGTGGGAATACAAGACCAAGTAGTTCTATGTCCTACGACATGTGGGGTTACAAGTGCAAGTATCCTATGTCCTACTACAGTGGGAATACAAAGAGTTTCTGTCAGATACAGTCAATTTTTGTTGTTTTGCAAGTTCCTAGTGCCATGATGTATAAACTTTGGGGATCCACCCTTGCTTTGATGAACATCTTTTGGAATAAAGTCACACTCTAGAACTCGAACTATGGTCTGGACAGTTACAGTATTGCTTCCTGTGTGGAGTTACTGGGTACCCCTCCAGAAGCTAGGTCTAGCATAGCTCAAGCAAAATGTTCTCCCCCAGGACCTGGTTTTGTAAATACCAATTAGGTTATTGCTTCTGTACACCCCAACCCCCTGATCTCTAGAGTAATGAGCCTGGTATACATTCTCAAAGCCGGAAGGTGGGGGGTAGTACCATTTTCTAAATGTTTCTGAATCTGCGCCCAGTATAGGTGCCAGGGTAGCTAACTGTGTAAAGTAGTGGGGGTGGGGTTGGTTACACACATCCAAACTCTAAAAAACCCAGTGCTGCTCACAGAAGAAAGGAAAATAACAAAATTAAAGTTCAAGAAAATACTAAAAAATGCATAATTCTGCAGCAGAGTTACTGCAGGAAATAAGACAATTTCATTGTAAGTTAAGCCCTTTTGTCATGCAGGAAACTGTGATGCTGTATTTCATCCTGGCTAACTTCATTGTAGATACGGCATTAAACATCAGCAAAATCGCTACATAAATTGCTCTAAAAACTTGTAAAATATCCACTTAACTATCTCAAGTGCAGTAATAAAGACACTACAGCCTGTGAGCCTCAGCTTCCACCTAATTAATTGCACTGCAGTGTGCCTGGGGTAGATCACATGGTACTTCCAGCCTAATCAACAGCAAAAGCTTCTCGCTCAAACTCCCAGATCACATGGAATTCACAGGAAGCAAAAACTCAGCAATAACCAATCATAACCATGCAAACAAAACCCCTGCAATGCAGTGCAACCACAATGAACTGCTGTAGTGAAGCAATCTATCTAACCTAATCCCTACATGATCAAAACCTTTAAATGCTTAAAGGGGATTAACAAGACTAGTACAGGAGGGATTTTCAAGATTAGAAGGGGGAGGGACAAGAGGCGGCACCAGATGAGACTAGATGGGGGAAGATTCAGGAAGGAGGTCAGGAGACATTATTTCACTGAGAGGGTGGTGGATAAGTGGACTAAGCTGCCTGAGGAGGTAGTAGTCTGTAGTATGGTAGATGGTTTTAAGAGGGGATGGGACAGAGTGAGGGGTGGGTGGGGCAGCTGCAAGTTGAGGGGCTAGCTGCACAATCGAGCAGACTTGATAGACTGTGAGGCCCATTTCTACTGGCATTTTCATATGTTTGTATGTTCATACTACATATCTAATTTATGCTATGCCTTACAATTGCCCCTTTAAATATATATTTCCAAATTATAACACTATTAAACTGCTAAAGTAAACAGTATTAAACATTTTGTAAGTGGAACAAGACATTTCTGCTGGGGGGTTGCTTGGAAATGTACCTCCTGATGGCTGAAATCCCTCCCTTTGCCCATCAGGCTCGAGACTACAGCACTTCAGTCAGTACATTAACACTGCATATCCCCAACCCCCCCATCATTTCTTGTTCCCTACATAATCTATAAGAGGCAAAATTAGATAAGAAACAATTTCTCTGATTCTCACAGAAGATTACTATACCACAGTTTTTTTATAAAGAACACAAAAATGAGTGATTGCTTGTTTATCAAGCTTACAAATATGCAATGACTACATAAGAGAATGATCCAAAGACACAGCCTGGATGCTGAATTCATTAATGTGCTCCACAGGAGAGCCATCAAGGGAAAACACATCAAGTGACGCCTCTAATTTAACCAAGCCTTCACTGGTGACAGCAATCATGGATTTTAGTCTTTTGACATTGCTGATAAATGTAATATTCAGCAACCATTTCTGAAGGTAGCAAAAGTCCTTCTGCAGTGTATAGTAGCAGATGGAACACTAAGATTTAGAATGAGAATAAACAGCTGCAGTATCAGCATACAGAACTAGAAAAGCGTATGATACTGCTTTACAGAATATTGTTAGTATTTTCCAATAGTTCACCACAGACAACACAGATTCAAGAGGGGAAGGGCATATTAAACAAAGCTAATACACAGTTGGTCTAGGTGATCAGGGTAGAGCAGTGTACATGGCCTATTTGGACTTCAGTAAGGCCTCTGACATGGCGCCACATAGAAAGCTGATTAGAACATTGACCAATCTAGGAGTAGGACCCATAGTGGGATTTTGGGCTAAAAATTGGTTAACGGATAGGAAGCAGAGGGTGGTAGTTAATGGCACTCATTCTAAAGAGGGGAGTGTATAAGTGGGGTACCACAAAGCTCAGTACCAGGACCATTCCTCTTTAGTATCTTTACAGGAGACATCCCGGAAGAATTGGAAAGGAAATTGTGTCTTTTTGCAGATGATACCAAAATCTGCAATAAGGTGGACATTAAAGAAGGGATAGAAAAAATGCACAGGGATCTCTAGAACCCTGAAGAATGGTCAAAAACATGTCAGTCCAGATTCAATGTCAAAAACTATAAGGTAATACACCTAGGACATAAAAACCCTGGAACTGACTTTAATATTGGGGGGGGGGGGTAGTACTAACAAACGTTAAACAAGAAAGATACCTAAGAATTATCACATCTCAGGATCTCAGGGTGGCAGAACAGTGTGACAAAAAGTGATTAAGGCTAGTGGAATGCTGGGTTTCATAGGAAGGGGTATCTCCAGCAGGAGGAGAGAGATGGTTTTGACCATAAATTGCTTGCTGATGAGATCACACCTGGAGTATTGTACACAACTTTGGAGACCATACTTCAAAAAGGACACAGACAAGGTAAAAGTGATTCAGAGGAGGGCAACCAAAATGATGCATGACTTGCACAAGAAGCCCTAAGAAGAGAGATTGAGGGATCTCAACATAAAAACCCTAAAGAAAGGAAAGTGAGATAGAGAGAGAGAGAGAGAGAGAGAGAGAGAGGAAGGATATGATAGAGACATAGTAGTACATAAAATGAGTGAATAAGGTGAAGATGGGCAGTTTCTTTCAAATGAGAACCTGGACCAGGGAGCATGCAATGAAGTTAGAAGGGGGCAAGTTCAAGCATGTAGTGTAATTAGAAGGGGGTAAATTCAAGAATGATGAGAGGAAAATATTTTTTTCACTGAAATAGTAGTTGATGCCTGTATTAGATTTCCAGCGGAAGTGGTGGAAGTCAAAATAGTGATAGGCTTCAAGCATGCATGGGATAAACATAGGGGTGTATTGGTTAGGATTCTGGGAGGTGGGAGGGTCAAAAGAGACCAGTTAAGGTCTCCAGAGACAAAATAGGTAGGGAACAGCTGAGCAGACTAGGAGTGCCAAGCAATCCTTTTCAGTCATCAAATTCTATGTTTCTGCATTTTAATGCAGTAGCCGGTGTTATAGTCAGCATTGTCTACCTTCATGGAACAGTTGAACACTGATGTTTTGATAATTATTCAGTGTGCTGGCTCTTTTTAGACTAAATAACATTACATTTAAAACAGTATTGATGTTTCAAGCCTCGTGCTGCAGAGAGCTAAGGCACTGAGCTCCTTACCTCTCACCACGTCAGCAACCCGAGATTGGGGAATGGCGGGAGGGGGGTTTGGGTGTGGATCAAGTTGACACCTGGCAGCTCTCCTCTCCTGGATTGGGGTGGTGGGTCATCTTGGCCTTGGCTGCATCAGGTGGAGGCCTGGTGGTAGCACTGATGCATGAGCAGCAGACTGAGGTCTGAGAAGGGGTAAGCCATGGTTCCAGGATGCACGTGTGCCTCCACTACAGGGAACATATGGGAAAAGTGGTTGGCTAGGGCACCATGATGTCCTGCCCACTAGCCCTTTGCTCTGCGCTGCCAACCAACCAGGACCCAGTACTGGATGAGTGACGCCTGGAGGGGGAGGTTGGCCTTCCTCAGCCTGGCCCCACCCCGGTGGAACAATATATGGAGGGGTCTCAAGAGTCCCAGTAATGGGTGAGGTATGACTCTACAGAGGCAGAAAGTAAACTGATGTCTGGAGGAAATGAGTGGGAGGGTACCACCGTCTTGCAGAAGTCTGTATACCGCCTGCCTGTCACATGGTTCCAGGAAGGACCTCCCAGAAGTGATAAGTCCGGAGACCAGCTTTAGGAGAGAGAAAAAATGATACTGATGGTTATAAAATGGCAGTGAGAAAAGGAAGAACATGATTGTCTTACCACGTGGGTGGCTCACAATTAAATATAAAATGTCTCTTTCAGGCATTTTTCAACCCAAACAAGATGTTGCAGTGCAGTATATGGTTAAGTATTGTTGTGCAGGGATTTCCATACCCTCAAAATCATTGTACATGGGTAAATGTTCTGCACAGTTCAAAGGTCACACAAAGTTGGTTGTTCCCAGTACAAAGGTCACAAAAAAGTTAAGTATGGTAATCTCCTGTTACGTCCTCCCCATCCACATAATTTATTTTTATGTTGATTGCGCACATGCACAAGAAACATGTTGCGACAGGTTTCTCGAGAAGCAGGTTGTGGAGGCGCGGCACTGTTGTGGCCAATGCCTCCACAGCCTGCAAAGGCTTTCCCCGCTTCCCCCAATGCCGTGGCACACTGCTGCTGACACTAGTTCAGCCAGTGTGCCACAACTTTCTAAAAAACAGCCGCTGCAATCAGGACCCACCTCGTCACTGCAGCGTCAGTCATCCGCAGCAATGAGGGAGCGACCCGTCATTGCAGGGTAGATGTAAACCCCTGAGATTGTTTGTGAACACGGTGGCAGCTTGCGCCGTGTTCTAACTCTACCGACTTACATTTAGGTGCTGACGGGGCCTCAATCCCTGTCGGCATTCTGTGCTCTCCCCCACTTTTGTTCCTGCCGGCCAGGGTGGCCAATCCCGTCGGCTGTGGTATTCCCCTCATTTTGTTTTGTCGCCCGGCAGAGGAGCCCGCTCCCGTCAGCATTCTGTTACCCACCCCCTTTTTGTTGCTGCCGACGGGTGCCCATTCCCGTCGGCATACTGATAACCCCGCCCGTTTGCCGACGGGGGTGCCCAATCCCCCGTCGGCTACTGCTGCCCCCGGTCCAGGAAGCCTCTGCTGGCACACTAGGAGCCCACCCCAGTGTGCCAGATGCCCCTGCAAGTGAGAAAATGGTCCCGCGATGTATGGTTTATTTATTTATTTATTTTTAAACCAGGAAGAAAGGAAACCGTCCCTCGGTGCTTTCCCTGCTTCCCTCCATAACCCGCACCCATCCACTGCATGCCTGCCTCCCCACCCCCGCTCCCATACTTACCTTAGGAGCTTGGCGCCGCGATCTTGATGGACCAGAACACGCTCTGCACTCTTCAAAGCCGACGCGAACTGAGGAAATGCCAGTAAGTTGTATAATGTAATACATAGGGTTTTTTCAACTTTACTGCATATCTTGGGCATTTTTGGGAATTTTTCCATCAAATTTTCAACATGGGGTTTTTGGGACCCCTCCTCATGAATTCTTGAACTCTCATGGCGCTAATCAGCCCGGAAAGGTGATTTCGCGATCACTGCGCAGAATCACCTTTCGGGGCCGATTAACGAAACGACAGTGCCAGTGTTCATGAGGTGGGCTCTCAAAAAGCCTATGTTGCAAATTTGGTGGAAAAATCAAAAATGACTGTTTTGACGAGCCGCAGCGCTGCAGTTGCTATGCACACTGTAACTTCGGAATTTGCATGCTTCATGCCAGATTTTCAACATTGGCATTTTGTCATACCTCCTTGTGAACAGTACAGCTGTCATTTTTCACATCCTGGCAGAAATGTGTTTCGTACTTCCAGTGCAGAATAATAGCGATCGCTGTGGGAAATCAGTGTTCGGGACAGATTAAAAAAATGACAGTGCCACTGTTCATGAGTAGAGGTCCTGAAATGGCTGTGCTGAAAATTTGGTAATGATACTACATAAAACGACTGTGTTACGAACGTGCGTTGCGCAGTTTGCACGGACGCTCATAACTCTGCGAATTTATAATATTTTCACTCCAGATTTTCAACACTGCCATTTTCCCACACCTACTTATGAACAATAAAGCTGTCATTTTCTCCATCCTGGCTGAAATTTGTTTTCGCACTTTCGGCGCAGAATACAGCGGTCGCTGTGAGAAATCACTGTCCGGGACACATTAAGAAAATGAGAGTGAAACTGTTCATGAGCAGAGGTCATAAAATGCCTATGTTGAAAATTTGGTGATAATAGCCCATCGAATGACTGTGTTACAAGTGTGCATTGCACACTTTGCACGCACGCTTGTAACTTTGCAGATTTGTAATAATGTCACACCACATTTTCACCAGTGGAATTTTCCCACACCTCCTTATGAGCTGTGAAGCTGTCATTTTTCACATCCTGACCGAAATGTGTTTTCACAGTTCCAGCGCAGAATAACGCGGTTGCTGTGGGACATCACTGTTCAGGACAGGTTAAGAAAATGACAGTGGCACTGTTCATGAGCAGGGGTCCTAAAATGCCAATGTTGAAAATCGGGTGACGAAACTCCATAACATGACTATGTTGCAAGAGTGCGTTGAACTGTTTCCACGCACCCTTGTAACATCTCACTTTTGTAATATTTTCACACCACATTTTCAACAGTGGCATTTTTCCACACCTCCTTATGAATAGTACAGCTGCCATTTTTCACATCGTAGCTAAAATGTGCTTTTGCACTCCTGCTGCAGAATAGCATGGTTGCTGTGGGGAATCGCTGCATGGGACACATTAAGATCGAATGAGTGAGAGGGGGGAGTGACCGCGCTTAACTGAGGTCTGTCGGGACTGCTGCGGATTTGTTTGTGGGCAGAGAAAGGGCCCAGTGCAAGAGCCCAGTACAAAAGGGCAGCCTGCAGCACTGGGAGAAACAGAACGAGAGAGCGAGTGAGAGAGGGGGAGTGAGCGAAGTCACCGGAGCTCTTTCAGGACTGCTGCGGATTTCTTTGTGAGCAGGAAAAGGCATCAGTGCAGGCAGGGGCCCAGTGCAAAAGGCCAGCCTGCAGCGGTGGGAGAAACAGTACGAGCGAGTGAGACAGGGGGACTGAGTGAGCTAAGTGGAGCTCTGTCAGGACTGCTGTGGATTTCTTTGTGTGCAGACAAAAGCATCAGTGCAGGCAGGAGTCCCGTACAAAAGGGCCGCTTGCAGCGCCAGGACAAACAGAATCAGCGTGAGAGGCAGGGAGACTGAGCAACCTCAACAGAGCTCTGTGGGCACAGCTGTGGATTTGTTTGTGGGCAGAGAAAGGGCGCAACATAAGAGCTCAGTACAAAAGGGCAGCCTGCAGCACTGGGAGAAACAGAATGAGACAGCGAGTGACGGAGGGGGAGTGACTGAATTCACCGGAGCTCTTTCAGGACTGCTGCAGATTTCTTTGTGGGCAGAAAAAGGCATCAGTGCAGCCAGGGGCCCAGTACAAAAGGCCAGCCTGCAGCGGTGGGAGAAACAGTATGAGCAAGTGAGACAGGAGGACCCAGTGAGCTCAACGGAGCTCTGTCAGGACTGCTGCAGATTTGTTTGTGGGCAGAAAAAGGCGCCAATGCAGTCAGGAGTCCCGTACAAAAGGGCCGCTTGCAGTGCCAGGACAAACAGAATGAGCGTGTGAGACAGGGAGACTGAGTGACCTCAACAGAGCTCTGTCAGGACAGCTGCAGATTTGTTTGTGGACAGACAAAGGTGTCAGTGCATGCAGGGGCCCAGTACAAATGGACAACCTGCACTGGAGGGGAACCCAGAATGAGCGAGTGAAACAGGGGGAGTGAGCGAGCTCAGCAGAGCTCTATTGTAACTGCTGCAAATTACTTTGTGGACATAAGAAGGCGGCAACGCAGGCAGGAGTCCAATAAAAAAGGGCAGCCTGCAGCACCGGCAGAAATGGAATGAGTGAGTGAGAAAAGGGGAGCGAGCGAGCTAAACGGAGCTTTGTCGGGACTGCTGCAGATTTCTTTGTGGGCATACAAAGGCACCAACAGAGGCAGGAGCCCAGTACAAAAGGGCAGCCTGCAGCACCAGGACAGACAGAATGAGTGAACGACCTCAACAGAGCTCTGTCATGACTGCTGCAGATTTCTTTGTTGGCAGAAAAAGGTGCCAACACAGGCAGGAGCCCCGTACAAAAGGCCACCCTGCAGCACCGGCAGAAATGGAATGAGTGAGTGAGAGAGAGGGAGTCAGCAGGCTCAACAGACCTGTGTCAGGACTGCTGCAGATTTCTTTGTGGGCAGAAAAAGCCACCAACAGAGGCAGGAGCCCAGTACAAAAGGACAGCCTGCAGCACCAGAAGTCACAGAATGAATGAGTGAGAGAGGGGGAGTGAGCCACCTCAACAGAGTTCTGTCAGGACAGCTGCAGAATTCTTAGTGGGCAGAACAAGGTGCAAATGCAGGCAGGAGCCCAGTACAAAACAGCAGCCTGCAGCACCAGACGAAACAGACTGAGCGACTGACAGAGGGCCAGTGAGCGTGCACAACACACCAACGCAATCAACATCCGGTGTTGACAAATGCTTGTTAATATAGTTGCTGACTATGGTGATGACAGGTAGGTTGGAGGGGAGCAGATGGGTCCCACTTATTACTGTATATAAAACACAATTTTCACTTTTTATGTACAATGAAACCATATACTATAAAAATAAGACATGGGCAACCATGCCAAACTTTGCTTATGTTTCCATCTCGAGGTTGAGATGATATCATGGACCTCTTGAGTTTCACTCTTGAGGTCCATATGATGTAATTCAACTCCTAGATGGAAACATAGCCTCATTGTGTATGGTTGCCCATGTATTATTCTCTATGTGTAAGTGTAACAATCCACTCTAGGGTGTACAGGAGGGTATTTCCTGACCCCACTGTCACAGGTTGCACATAGGGGATTGCACTGTGAACTCAGTGGGCACTGCCCCCAGGAGTGGGTTCATGACACCCTACTACCCAGGATACCCAATGATTGTGTGGTAAGCAGAATTGTGTTCAGGCTTACCTTAAGGACCTGTAATGTCTTCATGTCCACTGTTTTTGCTGATAGGCTATTCCCTAGGTTCACTACCCTCTGGCAGGAAGTGCCTTCTAACTCTGCCCCTAAGTTAACTACCCTGTGCTTCAGGACATGTCCCCACATCCTGTTCTGGAGCACCAGATAACCCATCTCCAACTGCTTGATCTTGCCAATACTCATGAGTCTGCTTAAGACTGAGGGGACATGATCTCAACTGTTCTCCAGTGTAAAAATGCTAATGGCCTCCTGTCTCCCCTTATAGCTTTTGGACCCCATAACACTGATAATTTTGGCAGCCCTGTGTTGCACTATTTCGACTGTCTCAGCACCCTTTTGCAGTCAGGAGACTAAAACTGCATGCAGTACTTGAGGTAGGGCCTGACCAAGGCCTTGTGAAGAAGGAGGAGTATTTCCCCTGCTCTTCTGCCCCCGCTGTGATGCACCCCAATATTCTGCTAGCCTTCCACACACTGGTTTTAGAAACATAGAAACATAGACAATGATGGCAGAAAAAGACCAAAGATCCATCTAGTCTGCCCAGAGTTCCCCTTCTTACCTAGGACCTATTGCCCAAAGGTTTTTTTTTTTATCCCTACTGGTCCACCCCCCCCACTCCGGCTCCCTTCCCTACTGCTACAGACCTGAGCAACCACCAAACCCTTGACTCTGTCCCTGCGTTCCTTGAAACCATTTAATGTCTTGGCACCCAGCATCTCCACCAGCAGACTGTTCCATGGATCCACCACCCTTTCCATGAAATAAAACTTCCTCACATCCCTCTTAAACCTTTCCACCACAAGCTTCCACTCATGACCTCAGTTTCTGTACTCTGTACTCCTGCTAAATAGTTCCCCATGGCTCACCTTGTTTATTTCCTTCAGGAACTTAAAGGTTTCTATCATATCCCCCTCTCTTACCTGGTTTCCAGTTAGTACTTGTTCAGTGCCTTAAGATGAGCTTCATAAGATCTGCCCTGTTGGCCTATAATATCTTGGTCACCCTGCATAGCACCATCTCCAGCCTGTCCCTGTCTTTCTTAGTTGAGAACTCCAGAACTGAGCACAGTATTCCAGAAGTGGCTTCACTGGTGACCTTTATAGAAGTAGTAGTATCTCTTTTTTCCTACTGTCAACACCCCTTCTGATACACCCCAGCATTCTATTAGTTTCACTATAGGCCTTGTTACACTGGTTTGATTATTTGAGGGTGTCACCAATGACTCCCAGGTCCCTTTCCGCTGTCATAGTGCTCAGTTTGACTCCTGCCTTCCAGTACTCTGCCCTGTTTTTTTTCCCCTAGGTGCCCAACCATACATTTATTGGCACTGAATTTCATCTGCAAAACCTCAGATCACCTCTCTGGCCTTTGTAGGTCCCTCTGCATCTCCTTGATCCCTTTGTCACTATCTACCCTACCACAGAGATTTGTGTCATCTGCGAAGAGACACAACTTGCCCCAGATGCCCTCTCCAATGTTGCTGATGAACATATTAAAGAGGATAGGACCCATGACAGATCCTATGCAGCACCCACTTGTGATGTGACCTCCCTGTCTTCCGATTTGCTGTTATTTACCACCATCCTCTGCTGTGTCTTCTTCAACCAGTTTCCTACCCATTTTGTCCCTTGCTTCACCCAGGTCCTTCAGCTTCTTCAGTGATCATCTGTGTGGCACTGAATCAAAAGCCTTGCTGAAATCGGAGCATATCCATAGTATGGCCTTTATCTATTACCTTTTTACCCAGTTAAAGAAAACTATTGGACTGGCCTGCCAAGACCTGCCTGCCACAGACCCATGCTTTTACTATCCTGGAGTCCACTGCTCTCTAGGTAGTCCATGTGGTCCTCTTTAATCAGTGACTCCATCAGTTTACCCACTGCAGAGGTAAGGCTGACAGGTCTGTAATTCCCCAGTTGCTCCTTGCTCTTCTCTTTGTGTACTGGAACTATGTCCACTACCCTCCAGTCTTTTGGAACTAACCCTGTCTGAACTGAGCAATTGAATAGCCCTACTAGGGGTTGAGCCAGTTCCGCAACATATTTCTTGATCACCCTTGGGTGTATCCCATCCAGATCTAGGACTTTATCTACCTTCAGGGCTTTTATCCCCTTCTGAATCCATTCCATGGTAAATACTGGCTGCCTCATTTCAGGAATGCTGACAGCCACCTTGATATCGGTTTCAGGCAGGAGCACTGTCTTCCCTTGTGAAGACAGAGCAGAAGTAATCCTTAAGGACAGCTGCTTTTTGTTCATTTTCCTCCAGTACCCCCCCCCGTAGCCTAACAATAGCCCCTCCCTGCTTCCCTTTTCCTTAAAATATATAAAGAATTGTTTTTCCCAATTCTTGACCCCCTCCACAATATGTAGCTCTGTGCCTGCCTTTGGCTCCCTGACCATCCTCTTTGCTTCCATAGTTTTTATTTGGTACTTTCCCCATTCCTCCTCCTCTGCTTTTCCTGGTACCTGGTGAGAGCCTTTTTCTTGGCCCTCGCTTCTTCTCAGACCATTTTCAAGAACCATATTGTTCTCTTGTACCTGTTATATTTTGTAACAAATCCCGTGCATGACTGTTACCTCAAGAATGGGTCCCTTGATTGCTTCCCATCTCTCATCTACACCTCCAATGCTGTCCACGCCAGTAAATGTGTCTCAGATCAGCTCCCTTATCTAGTTAAAGTCTGCTTTTCTGAAATCTAGGATTACCCCAAGGGCCAGCCTAAACCAAATGTTTGCTGGACCTCAGTGGTTCCTGTAATCACACTCCAGTCACCATCTCTGAGTTAGGGAGCACCAAATCGAGACAGGCTATCTGTCTAGTAGGTTCCATAACCAGCTGCACTAGCAGGCAGTCCTGCTATGTATCCAACAGGGCGTAATGTCTGGAACACTTCGCCACTGGAATGTCCCAGTTAATATCCAGTGGGTTCAGATCACCCACCACCACCACTTCCTCCTTCTTCACTCCCCTTGCCAGCTCTTCCTCATCCTCTTGTCATGGTGGTCTATTTATAACCCCCGCCCATATTTTCTTGCCTGAGGGTGCTGTGAGGTGAACTCACAGGGACTCTGCTTCCCTTTGCATCCCCTGATGTGTTTGTCCTCCATTGCCTCAGTGCCCTCCCTGACTTATAGGACTACACCCCCACCCCTTTGCCTTTCCCTCCATCCTCTCTAAACATTATGTAACCTGGGACTGATAAATCCCAGTCATTATTCTCTGTGGCCCAAGTTTCTGTGATGGCTATGAGGTTCCCCCCAGTCTCTGCCACCAATGCCTGGAGTTCACTAAATTTATTACCCAGACTCTTGGTATTAAGGCAGACCCCTTCCAAATAGCTCTGGGTTTTGTTTTTCTGCTTTATGATCATACAATAGCATTTCTTCCCATTCTCCTTACCTTCTTATTTTTCCTGTTGCTGGCAGACCCTGAGAGCTTTCCCCCTTTTTCACTCTTCCACTTTTCCTTTTGGAACATCAACCTTACTTTTACCTACATTACTGCTACCAGTTCCCAGTATAGGTGGAGCACTAGCTAGGTTACCCTCCCTCACTCCCTTAACCATGGTTCCCCTAACCTCAGTGTCTCCTGCAGTCAGTTTAACTGTCTAATGTTGATGTCAAATGTCTTCCCAAGTGCACTAGTCCCCTCTCATCGGGTGAAAGCTGTTACCTTTGAAGAGCATCCTGTCTCAGAAGACTCCCCAGTCCACTGCAATGTAGTAACTTTTCTTTTTCTCCTGACACTATCTCCTCACCCACCCCTTTAATTCCTTTATCTCTTCCCTCCATACTCTGCCCCCCACACACACACACACACAACACACAGTAAGGACCTCAGAAAAGGCCAGGAATGCAGAGTGTTCCTACAGTCTGTCCCCCAACCTCTGAAAGTTCCACTTCACTTGTTCCATAGGCTGGTTCACCAGATCATTGGTATCCAAGTGTACCAGCATCCCCAGCTCCCCCCTTGTCCACTATCCTCCCTATTCTATGTCTTGGATGGCTGATGCCTTAGGAAGGCACCTGACCATCCCCCACCCCTCCTGCCCCCTCCATCCAATACCCTTTCTATTCCCATCTCCTCTAAGGGTGCAAAACAATTTGCCACTGGGATAGTGTGAGGCTGGTTGACCTCCTTATGGCTGCCCCTGACACCCTTCCCCCTCCCCTTCCCCACCATTTTCCACCTGGACCAGTGGGCCTCTGGGGAAGGGGGGGTGTGGGCTTTGGGCTCCAGCTGAGCTGGTTCCTCAGGAGAGATCTCTTTCCCCATTGCTACCAGCTGAGCATGGAGCTCTGCAAATATCCTGCAGAAAGGGTAGTGACTCCTCCCCCAGAGTATAACCCATAAGAAGAGCACCCTACAATCCCTGAAACTGACTCATGCCCTATCAAACCTCATGAGCTTTAGCCGGCTCTGGCCCTCTGTTCTCCCTAATGCACTGCTTTAGAAAGCAGAACCAAAATCCTTATGCTGTTACATAACCTACAACCAATGTCCTGTTAGTGCAGCCTTTTATCCATGTACTGTTACACACCTACCACCAGCATCCTTTTAGTGCAGCCTTTTATTCATTCACACACAACAAACCAGCCTCCTGTAAGAGTTGCCTTTTATCCCTGTTCTGTTACACAACCTACCATCTGCCTTATGTTAGAGCAGTCTTTATCCCTGTGCGGTTACACAGCCTACCACGAGCATCCTATTAGTGCTGCCTTTTGTCTCTGTGCTGTTACACAACCTCCCACCAGCCTGCTGTAAGAGCAGCCTTTTATCCCTGCATTGTTACACAACCTACCACCAACCTCCTGTTAGAGCAGCCATTTATCCCTAGACTGTTACACAACCTTCCTTTCATGCTTCAGCCCCATTTCAATTATAACCCCCAGCTCTTTTTCCTGCCTGACTGCAGGAAGAGCAGCCCCTCACAGTGTGTAAGTCCCACCTGTGTTTTCCCTCCCTATGTGTAGTACCTCACATTTGGCTACATTGAATCTGAGGATCCAGAAGTCAAACAATTGCCCAGTCTGTTCAGGACCTCCTGAAGTTTTTCCCCCATCCACAAAGGAGCCTATGACCATTGCTAGTTTAGTATCATCCTCAAATTTAAGCAGCTTGCTGGAGACCCCAGCTTCCAGATCATTTTTAAAGATGTTAAAAAGCAGTAGCCCCACCAGTGATCCTTGGGGAACATCACTAAATACGTCCCTGCTTTCAGAGTAGTGTCCATCTAGCCCCCCCACACACTCTGCTTTCTGTCCCCAAACCAGTTAGCAATTGTCTATAACTCATCTATATCACTCTAGTATTGTTTGTCCAGAAACTTGTCATGCACCGCAGTTTCAAAGGCCTTGCTGAATTGCAGATATTCGTTGTGTTGTTTTACTGCCTGCTGCCTGCTGCAGATGCTGTGTGTTTGAGAGGATCCCCCAGCAAGATCATTGAGGGACAGTTCGGTGTGAGAGACTGGACCACCCTGACGTTTTAAGGGGAGTGTGATCTATATCAGCTGTATCCACTGTGCAGGAGGCTCTGGGGAGCTAATTGCCTGCAAGCATTTGAGAGGCGGGGACTGTGGGAGTTAACCTCATGCCTGCCTCACAAGCTTGAGCTGTGAGTGCAGCAGCCACCCATGGTAGGAAATAGTGATCTGAAGTATAGTTATTTTTACACTTGGTTTAGGCTAATTAGTAAGAGGACTGGGGAGTTTTATCGTTATCAGGCCTTAGTGTTTGAATTTGTATGCCGGGGGGGCTGAGCTTTGATTCATGTTTTGATGGGTATGTATTAACTCTAATAAGAATCACTGTGTCTGCAGTCTTAAGTGGGAATTGTATCCTTCCGTTGTTTGTTTCTATCACCCCCCCCTTCTGGTTTTGTGCTGCTGTCTGTGTTCGATCTTTTTATTCAAGGTTTTGTCCTGGAATGAAAAACTGACCAGCACTAAGAGGGGGTTTCATTGTTGAGTGGGAGGTTTATCTGTAGTAGGAAATAGAATTTAATTATGAATAGTAAAATATGGTGATATGTCTGAAATGGTCAAAAATTGGAAATAAGTTTAGACTGTTTAATTGTCTTCTGTTTTAGTAATTTAAACTCTTTTAAATGTGTGTGTGTTTAAGGATTGGAATACGTGGATTGTCTAATTAGTTTTAGACTGTCTACCATTTCCCACTTAAATTTTGTGATGTGCCTGGGTTATTTGGGAGGGCTGGGGGGCCAGGATAGTGTACGGGGCGTCCCTTCTGCGTGATTTACAACCCATCACCTGCCTCCCGGTTTCCGATACTACTGCTAGACGTTTCCAGGAGGTGGGGATTTGGAAGGGCCGGGGTGATGTTGGGCAGTGGAGAGCCCTGTGTACAGTGAAGGGTGGTAAAATAGGGATTATCAGGTCTAGAAGGCACCCTGGATTACGACGGGCACAAGAGAGAGGCCAGACGTGTTTGGTGCCTGTCCCCAGGGAATCCACCAGACCGAGTGGTCAGGTAACCCGAGGGGGTGCCCTACTCACCAATCCCCTGAGGGCAGTGCTTTGCAATGCCAGGTCAATCAGGAACAAGATTGCAATTATTGCGGACTTGATTTCCTCAGTCAACCTGGCTTGCATCACGGAGACCTGGTTTGGGGATGATGCTGGCCTAGTTTTTGAGGCTGCCGTCCCACCTGGGTATAATGTGGTGCACTGCCCCAGAGAGGAACGTAGGGGTGGTGGAGTAGCCATCTGTTTTAGATCCAGCTTGGACTTCACTGTGCACCCAGTAGGAACCCCAAGTTCCTTTGAATGTGTGGCGGTTCATGGGGGTCTGTGCACAGGTTGCAGGATTCTCCTTATTTACTGCCCCGCTGGGGTGGTGGGAAATTTCCTGCAGGAGGTTGCCGAATTCATCGTCGGCGAAACATTGGAAGCCCCCAGATGTATTGTTCTGGGGGATTTCAATGTTTGGGCTGACAACGAATCTTCTCGGCTTGGTCATAACCTCCTCCAGATTATATCATCACTGGGCCTGTCACAAGTTGTTTCTGCCACGACACACCAGGGTGGCCACAAGTTGGACTTGGTGTTCTCACTGGGGCTTGAGATAGATAATCTCAGGATTGATTGGGTGGTATGGTCCGATCACTGCATGGTGCAGTTCATGTTTGGGGCTCCAACCGGATGCTCTCCCCCTACAGAGATGATGAGCTGTCGCCCTTTGCGGGGATTGACCCCCGAGGTTTTTTTGGTGGCAGCCGATCTATCTAGAGTGGGTGATGCATACATTGGAGGCATTGCTGCTGGGATGGGCTCTTATAATAAAGGTGCTATCTGACACCATTGACTCCCTCACACCTGTCTGTGTATGTCTCAAATCTTCCTTTCTGAGGTCCCCGTGGTATGACGGGGTTCTCAGTGAGATGAGAAAGGGTTGGAGGTTAGAGCACTGATGGAGAAAGTCCAGCCTGGAGGGGGACAAAATGGCCCTGTGTGTGCATTATAATGCATTCCAGGGGGCAATCAACCATAAGAAGGCAGTGTTCCTTCCAAGGAGATTGCTGTTGGGAAGAACCAACCAGCTATACTTTTTCAGACTGTGGACAGGCTACTTCGCCCTGCTTGTCTACAGCTGAAGAAGTTTTTTTTTCTGATGCTGAATGTGAAGAGTTTGCTCAATTCTTCTCGGACAGAGTGTCCAGTATCCAGTAGGGTGTTTCTCCAGTCAGCAATGTCATAGCTGGCAGTGGTCACATGAAGTGTTCTGAGTGCACTCTGCCTGGTTGGGGGAAGTTTAGACCAGTGGAGGTAAGTTAGGTCATTGGGGTGACAACCAATCTGAAGCACACCTTTTGCGAACTGGATCCCATGCCCACACATTTCTTAATGAGATGCATCGACACCGTTGGCCCAGTGTTTGATATGATTGTCTGGTGTTCCTTATCTGAGGGGGTTTTCCCTGATGCCTTGAAGGATGCATTGGTGAGACCACTCTTAAAGAAACCATCTTCGGACCCGAGGTCAGGGTAAATTACCAACCTATCTCTAATCTTCCCTTCTTCATGAAGGTAGTGGCTCTTCAGTTAGAGGAGCACCTCATGACCCACGAGTTATGTGAACCATTCCAGTTGGAGTTTCAGGCGAGGTATGGCACAGAAACCGTGCTTGTACGGGTGCTGAATGATGTCCTCAGGGCGAGAGATCAAGGAGATAAGACAATTCTTGTTCTCCTAGATCTCTCCTCAGCATTTGATACTGTGGACCATTGAGTGTTGCTTGACTGCCTTAGGGATCTCTGCGGACTCACCGGCACTGTCATCCACTGGTTTGAGTCCTTTTTAACCAACAGGAGGCAACGGGTTGTGATGGGGAATTTTTCCTCCACCCCTAGCCTCCTATCTTGCAGAGTCCCTCAGGGATCGGTATTAGCCCCAATGTTGTTTGCAGTGTACATGCTACCTCGGGAGGGCTCATTAGGAAGTATGGCTTGGGTTTTCACTGCTATGCTGATGATACCCAGCTATACTTTTTCTTTGCCCCAGGAACATCCAAAGCGGTAGGTAAACAACTGCCTTGCTGAGATTAACGATTGGATGGCCTCCAGCTGGTTGTGACTAAACCCTGATAAGACAGGGTGGTGGAGTGGAACAGAGTACGGGATAGGATGGCCTCTGAATCAGAGACTTGACTTGTTCTGGGATCTGTTTCATTGAAGACCTCCTCTAGGGTGTGAAATCTTGGTGTCATTCTGGATAGGAGTTTGACTATGGAGGCGCAGATATCCTACACTGTCCACTCCTGTTTTTTCCATCTTAGAAATGTCACCAGGATAAAGCCCCTTGTTCCACTTCCGGACCTCCCCACTTTGATGCATGCCTTAGTTACATCAAGGCTTAATATGTATACCCTTGAGGACGGGGGGGAGCATGATAGAAACATTTAAGTACCTCAGTGGAATCAACAAAGTCCAAGAGGGTAGCATATTTCAGAAAAAGAGATGTGCAAGAACAAGGGGACACAATTTGAAGATAGAGGGGGGACAGCTCAGGCACAATGTGAGGAAGTATTTTTTCACAGAGAGGGTGGTGAATGCATGGAACAGCCTTCCTGAGGAGGTTGTGGGGTCTAAAACTGTGGGAGAATTAAAGAATGCATGGGACAGACATAAGGCAATTCTTGTGGTGGGGCAGGAAGAAATAGGCTGTTGGTTAACTAGGATCTGCAGCTTATCCTGTGGGTAGGGAAATGGGCAGACTAGGTGGGCCAAGCGGTCCTTATCTGCTGTCAAAGTCTATGTTTCTATGTTTCTAAGGCTTGACTACTGTAATGCGCTCTACCTCTGGGTCGTGGGAGGATCTCTCTGCAGACTGCAGCTAGTGAAGAACACAGCTACCTGATTACTAACTGGGCAGTCAAAATTTTGCCATATTACTCCGGTGTTGCATGAGCTGCACTGGCTGCCGGTTAGGTGGAGGATCCTCTTTAAGGTGGGTTTTCTCACCTATAAGGCCCTACACAGTCAGGGCCCTGGTTATCTGTCTGACCTTCTTTTACCTGCTGTCTCCGTCCACCCCCTCAGTTCCTCTTGTGAAGACCCCCTAGCGATTCCAAGGATGAGGTTGAAATCTGCTGGCGACAGTGCTTTTAGTGTCGCCACTCCTGTCCTTTGGAATTCGCTACCCTTCAGGGTTAAGAGGGCCCCTACTTTAGAGGTATTCAAGGCCCGCCTTAAGGCCCTCCTATTTGTTCAGGCATTTCTGGACTGAATGGTTCATTTATTGATTTGATTAGTTCATTAATTTTTATATGTTGCATTATTATTCTGGATTTTTTATTATTTTGTATCTAATGATTCTATTCCTGAAGATGTGTTTATTGTTTGTACAGTGCCCAGAGCCTCTGTGATTGGGTGTTTTTAAATCCATTTTGCCTTGCCTTGCCAGATAGTCTAAATCCTGCCCATCCACCTCTTTGGTTACCCCCTCAAGAAAGATCAGGATGGTTTGGCATGATCTTCAGAACCAAAACAGACTGGGCTTACATGCCATACCACAACAATACAATTTGCTTTGTTTAAAAAACTGTTTATTACTGCCTATAGCATGCAATGTGGTTAAAAAAGCAGTACTTACCACATAGCAGCAGTGGTACAAGGGTGCTGCAACAACCTGGGCCGCAACCAAGTGCTCCAGTATTTTGTTCTTGATGGTGGTGGCCTCCAGGACCATGCCCAGCACTGATGCCAGGCAGAATGGCCTATAGTTGTCCAGGTGCGACCTTGCCTCTTCTTGAAGATGGGAACCACACTGTCCTCTGGGACTGTACCTTTCAATACAAACTCCTGAAAGATTATTGTAAGACACATCACCAAGTATTCCTTTAGCTTAACTATGAACCTGGGGTGTATCTTGTACACCCTGTGGGACATGCCTGGCTTAATCTCTGCAAATCAGTCACCTACCAGGCCAGTGTGATGTCCAGTGACTGCACTGTGGCTACCCTTAATGTTATGGGCCCTGCTATTTAGCACCATCACCCCACCGGGAGTTCTCTGGCGAACACTGAAGCCAAGTATTCATTGATCATCTCAGACATCGCATCTGGCTTTCTTGTAGATTCCTCCTCCCACCCTTGTTTTCAAAGGTATACTGACACTGCAGTGACTGCCCTACTGCGAAGACCATCACAGCGACAGGATTTAGGCAAAATCCACATGTCGCTGTGATGGTCTCAGCAAGTCCAGGAGACTGCCTTGCAGCATGTCCCCCCCCCCCCAGTCCAACTCCAACTCAGAGTTGGAATCCTAGAGACATGGGGGTGTGGGCAGTTGGGGGGGCACAGCACCCCGATATAAACACAAAGGCATCCCTGACACCGCACTGACGACACTCAGCACTTTGGCTGTCGCTGTTGAGGATGTCTCCATACGGGATGTCGCTGTGGCATGGTAAAACCATTTTTAAAGACCCAGTCTCCTCCTTCATTTATGTTCTGGAAAACGGCTTGCTGTTTGCTGCTCCTGCTGCTGTCCTGGCTTCCAACTCTTCCTTAGCAGTTTTAATTCTAGTTTTCAAGTCATTCTATGCTGTTCTATACTCCTCTATATCCTGAAAGTAATCTGTCTCTTCCAAGTGGTCACAGACCTTCATTTTGTTCAGAAATAGTTGCCTGACATCCCTGCTTAGCTAGGGAGCCACCTTTTGGCCATTTTGTTTCCCTAATGACTTACTGAAATGCAAATATCTGCAGCTGCTTCAAGTACGATTCTTCAACAAACACCACATGTGGACTACATTATCAGTCTCATGCAACCTCTCCTGACCCTTGGACAGCAGACCCTTAATTATGGAAAAATCATCCTTTCTTACATTTCCAGTACCAGTGACTGAGGTTTGGCTAGTTGTTCCTCTCCTGAGTGAGGTGGTGAGCCAGTGCCAGTGGTGCTCAGGTCTTCTCACTTGTTGCTTGACCATTACACTGGTGATGACCCCATCTTCACTGCTGAGAACAAACTCCATGGTGGCCTCAAATCTAGGAGCCTGTTTGACATGCTGCTTTAGGAACCAGTCCTTGAAGAAGGACAGGAATTCAGTCTCAGCCCTGCTGTTATTCCTCTCAAGATGCCAATCTATGCCCTGAATATTGAAGTCCCCCAAGATACCATGCCATCTGATGTGGCTGCTCACATAGCTTCCCTGATCAGCTAAGTATCATGCTCCACCAAGCTGTTTGAGGACCTATAGAACACCATCAGGATGACTATTTTGCCCATCTTTTTCTCTAGCATCATCCAGATGGACTCAAAGACACTGTCCGCCCCCTGATATCCTCCTTGACCTTCACAATGACTCCATCCCTTACAAAGAGAGACACCCAACCCCACTTCCTCTCCAACCTATCTCTGTGGAACAGTATCCCTCTGTTCTGGTGTCCCACACATTTTCTTTTCCCATTAAGTTACCATTGGAGTCACTAAGTCCTGACCTTCAAAGTGCATTAGGCATTCGAGTTCACTCACTTTGTTGGATGTGCTCCTCATGTTGGACTGCATGCAAGTAAGGATAGTTGCCCTCCATTTTTTACCAACACTGGTTCTGTTTCCTGTGTGCATAACTGCTCTGTTCTGCTTCCACTGATGATCCTCTGTATTTGCCTTCTGCCCATGGTGATCCCTACATTAGCCCCCTCTCCCATAGCCCCAAGTTTAAATCCCCCTAAATTCCATATCCATTGTTTAAACCAGTACTCCCCACTCCCTCTGGGTGCAGGTCCAGCCCATCCTAGGTATAAAGGCATACCTTGCCACAGAAGACCCTCCATTTGGCCAGAAAAATAAAACTCTCCCTCATATACTAGACTCTTAGCCAAACGGTAGCCTCTTTAAAGGGCTTCTGCTTCCAAGAACACCATGGATTCCTTTCCTTTCAGGAACATAACTTCTTTATGTCCTAGGAACTTGTGCCTTCTATGCTATTCATGCCAACATGGATGATGGTAGTCCCCAACCCCCAGCTGTAGTGACTGACCCTGAGTAGCACTTGCTTAACCCTCATTCCAGGTAGACAAACCACCCCAGCCAAGCTATTATGTTGGTTCAGCAGTGCTCCTCCACCTCTCCCGCTGCCCAAACAATAGAGTCTCCATTGACTACTGCTTTACTGCCTTTTTCCCAGCCATTTCCTTCCTTCTTCTTGGCAGGTTGGGTGGTGACCTGGTGCTGGATCTGCCCTCACCAGCCCCAGTCACCTGTTGGCCTCTCTCAATCTGGCCAGCCAGAAACTGACAGCTGTTGCTGGTGTCCAGTGGCAGTGGTACTCCCTTATGACCATGCCATCTACCTTTCTTCTTTACTGTGACCCATCCCTACTAGAGACTGCAGTTCCTGTTATCCTGTACTGTACCCTATCTGTCCCTGCCACCCACTCCATCACAGGCCTAGTGTCTACATCCTTAGCTTCCCATCCCTCCATCTTCATTATCTACTTGTTCACCTTCATGTGCCCCAGTGGTTCTTCAACTGTCAATACAGCCTGGCAGTGTACCTTTTGAGAGTACTGACAACTCCACAGTGGCGGCTGATGTATTACCTCTGCCCTCCATAGACTGGATCATTTACAATCTCATCATGTAATCCTGACAGTGTACCAGATGTGCTTTCTTTCCAATGTCCTGGATGCTAGCCTCTGACCCCACTCATGCCATCTATCACAGCTCTCCACAGCTGTTAACCTTCTTCCCAATGGCCACACTGTGCAGCCAGTTTCCATTCCAGAATTTCCATTTGTTGCCAATGTTGATATAATATTATGATGGAACTGGAATAGTGTTGGATTAATTATAGTGGTGCAGTATTGCTACTATATTTAAGGTTGAGTAGGCTGTTTAATGTTAAACCCCTAACTTTACCTTTTAATAGCTTTGTGACCATTTACCATATTTGCACAAAATGTTGCACGTGCGGTCTCGGGGCAAGATTTCTTGATGTGCCATGTTTCATTCCAGTCAGATGTATGGATTCCAATATCCAGACAGCAAAACAAGTAAAAACAATTTTTTTTTTTTGCTGTTTTTTTGTCATCACCAAGCACCCAGACAGTTTGGAATTTTGCTCTCACATTTTCAGGATAGAACGGGCTTGGTCCAGAGTGGTGCCTTTTGCCGGTTTGGTGAAAAAATATTTATTTTTTCCAAAGTTATAAGGCTTTGAAATTTTTGTTCTGAGCATGCTTGATATGGTCTTTGGATAGTTGTTTCGTATGAAAAAAAAATGTATCCTATACAAAAAGGGATTCTGTTTTGTATGGGGGTATCTTTTGCTCGTGAGAAAAAGTATTTTTTCATATGGCTGCCATCCTGTTTCTGTTTAAAAAAAATTCAAACCTCCTAAAAATGGTATCTTACAAAGACACCAATACATGCTTCTTACTAATCGGGACCCCATTAGGTGGATGCTGCAGTTGTTTTTTTGGAAAAATGACCCAGACATGTGTTTTAACACAATTGAAAATATTTTTTTGTGAGGCAATTTTCTTTTTTTCTGATGGCCATACGAAACAAGGATCAGCCATATGAAACAAGATTGCCTCCTTACGAAAAAAATAATTTGGACTTAACTTTATTTCACCCCATTCTCATACAGTCTACACATCTGACTATATTTTCTGATGGGATGGGGGAGTGTTAGGGTTGACAACTCCAAAGAGTACCCCAGGCCTGATTTGCAAAGACTCAGGAAAGGCAAAACCATAAAGCTTTTTTTTTTTTCCTTTTGCTGCCTATAGGGTGGGGTGGAGTGTTAGGGTTGGAAACCCTAACACCACATTTCCTTACTTTTGTTGGTTTAATCTGAACCCTAACTGATGCATTAATGAAGTTGTTTGCAAAATATTCTTGACTGTGTTATGCATTATACTGTAGGTATTTTGTAACTTTTATAAGTCTGTTATAATTTCATAATCTTTTGTACATATATAACCGAGTTCTAATGAAAATGAACCTCATTGGTTTTTAATATCATTCCTTGATTTTATAACAGACATAATTGACGATGATGATGATGATAATGGCAATGATGTGATAAATGTAATATGTCTCTCCAGAGCAGAAACCAGCTCACTGCAGCTGCAAATGTATCCCTCGGATCTACTGATCCATTTGCCATGAGGAGACACACTTCAAAATACATGCACTGACTACATGACAAAAGGGATTAATACCACTGAAATTAGATTGCGTCGTGCAGTAACTCTGCTGCACAAGTGTTGCATCCTGGGGGCTCCACTGTATGAACTAGGATTGTACACAGTGGAGAGAAGAGAAAGGGGTGACATGCTACAGTTGTACACAATTATCCGGGACAATGAGCTCATGAACAGTCCAGAATTGTGGCTCAGTACTAGGCACATACATTTACGATGTCACAAAAACAGATTAAGATAGAATTCTCAAAGAAAAACAACAGGAGGGATTTTTTTCCAAAAAAGGCAGCAAAGCTAGCAAAGCAAAGCAGATTTTATTTCTAAAACACCATTCCAAGAGACCATAGCATTGTACATAGACATAAATAATAATATAGTTACCATAAAACATATACTTAAAATCTGTTAATAAAAAAGAAGGAATTAAACATCAAGAAAAGCAAAATTGAAAAGATAAATCTTTAAGGCAGATTTAAAGGCCTCACCGGACAGGCACTCTAATCCCATGAGGTAGAGAATTCCACAGGGTCGGTGCTGCAAAAGCAAAAGATCTAGCTCCAGACATAGTCAAGCAGACCCATGGAATCTCTAGCAATCCCTTACTGGCAGAACAGAGAGGGCAAAGGGGGCAGTAGGGGTAGAGGAGATCTTATAAATACCACAGCCCCTGTCCGTGTAGGGCATTATAGGTCAGCAAACCAACCTTGAAGGTGATTCTCCACAGCACTGGCAGCCAGTGCAGTCTGCAGAGCACAGGTGTGACATGGCAAGATCTCGACAAGTCAGTCAACAACCTGGAAGCCACATTCTGAATCAACTGCAGGTGGTGAAGGTACACTCTTGGCAGCCCTAGGTATAGGACATTGCAGTAATCAAGGCGTGAGGTCACAGAGGCATGGACCAAAGTCAGAGATTCATCAGGCAGGACTAGGCATTTTATCTGGGCGATGTTCCTCAGATGGTAGAATGAGGTCTTGATGACAGTTGATACTTGGGACTTAAGTGTTAGTTCATCATCAAGCACAACACCCAGATTCCACACCTGGTCAGAGGTCAACAGCTGGTTACCCTCAAGCCAGAGCCCAGAGGGTTGCCCAGCTAGCGACCCCTCTACCTGGTGACCTGGGTCCACAATCAACACCTCAGTCTTATCTGGGTTTAACCTGAGCCAACTGGCACTTATCCACTCTTGAATCTCAGAGAAGCAGTTATTAAAGACTGAGACAGCATCATTTTGTTCAGGTACAAAGGACATGTACAGCTGAGTATCATCTGCATAGCAGTGAAAACTCAACCCGTACTGCCTTATAATGTCTCCCAATGGCAGCACATATACCGTAACATGGGTGAAAGCACACAGCCCTGTGGTACTCCACATGGCAGGGCATGAGGGGCCAAGGAAAAAAAACCTGGACTCCACTCTCTGCGACCTGTCCATGAGAAAAGATTTAAACCATCTGAGGACTGTACCAGATAGTCCACAGAGTAATCACAGGTTCTTGAGCAACACCTCATGGTACACGGTGTCAAATACTGCAAAGAGATCAAGAAGGACTAAGATGGAATGACTCCTCCGATCTCTTGCAATCAGGAGATCATTAAGTACCCGAACCAATGCCATCTCAGTACTATGCCTCTTTCTGAAACCGGACTGGAGAGGATCATAGATATTGTGAGTGGTAAGATGCTTCCTGAGCTGCAACACGACTGCCTTCTCAATAACCTTGCCTGCAAAAGGCAGGTTAGAGACAGGTCTGTAGTTGGCAAGACAGTCGGGGTCGAGAGAAGGTTTTTTCAAAATAGGCATACCACTGCCTCCTTCAGGGTGTCTGGAAACACCCTGGTCTCTAATGAACACCCAACAATCTCAGCCAGGACCAGTCCAATGACCTCTCTACATCCCACCTGGGTCCAAACTACAGTAAGTCGGTTGCAAGCCCTGGATGATCTTTATAACAGCTAGTCAACAGGTCAAAGTTAGACCAGGCAGACTGGGTGGCTGTAATCTCCCACCAATCACAGCTTTGCACATTTGAGCGAGCTGTGCCCATCTCCAACCTGATGCTGGCAACCTTATCTGCGAAAAATCGAGCAAACTCATCACACTTCTGTGAAAAAGCTCCCCATTTCTGGAGACAGGCTGGACTGCACAGCCTGTCCACAGTACAGAAGAGCTGAGCCAGTCAATTTCAAACAACTGCAATCTCTCTGGACAGAAACTTTGCCTTCTTACGGGAGACCATGGATTGATAGTCCTTATAATGGATGTCAATCTAAGTTTGTCATCGATCAGGCCAGATTTCCACCAGCATCACTTCAACCTTCTCCCCACTCTCCTCAACTCCCTCAAGATCCCGTCACACCAAGGGGGCTGAGGGCTAAGAGTGAGGGGGTGAACCCGGACAGGAGCAATGGAATCCAGAGCAGTCACCACAGCCTTATTATAGGCTAGCATTAGCCCCCTCTGGAGCCATACTAACACTAAGACTCCCTGATAGGTCCAAAACTGCCATAAGACCATCAGGGGTCAAGCCCCACAAAGGGCGATATTGGACCATCTCTGTAGGGGCAGGTCTATTGGGGGGGCTACAAAACTGAACCCTATAGTATGGTGATCCGACTATCCAATGGGCTCCACCAGCACATTGGAGATCTCCATCCCCAGCAGAAACGCCAGATCCAATGAATGGCCTTGTGAGTGGGTTGCAGAGGTAATCACCTGAGTAAAGCCTAATGAAATCATCAACTGGAGGAAGTCCTGTCCAAACTGTGAGAGTCCCTCATCAATCTAGGCACTGGAATACACTACCACTAATGAAGTAATGTTTGCTGACTCAAAAGCTACTTTTAAAACTAAAATAGATAGCTATCTCTTAAATAATGACTCCATAAAGTGTCCCCACTAAGGTGGGAGATGGACTCTAGGGGCTAATGTCTTCTTCTGTCTACCTGCCAGCTTGCCAAGTATAGTATCAAACACAGTATATCTTTTGTAACAATGCATTTCCAGTAAATTGCTGCATTGAAAGTGCACTGACATGACTTAACCATATAGAACTGAGTCATTATTTTCTTTAAAAAATTTAGTTCCTAGCCCTTAAGGTAGTCCTTTTTTTAAACAATCATTTGTCAATGCCAAACATTTGATGCTTAGTAAATAATTTGTTTTTTTGCCATTTTGACCAAAAATTTTTAAGATACTTGTTTTAGGATTCACCTTATAGACATGACATGTACCATTTATAGTATATTGGCCAAAGTGTCATTTTGTACCAGAGGTATGAAAGCACATCTCATCCAGGATTTTTAAAATGACACATCACATTTATGAGGTGGTGTGGAAAAATTGCTATGCTGAAAATATAGAGTCAAAACATTGAAAATTAGTGAAGTTGCAAGTGAACACTGAAATAGTGTAATGTTCAGTCATAACCTGGGCATTTTACTGTATTTGTACACCAAATATTCAGCATAGCCTTCTTATTATGCTACCTAATGAACCCGGTAGGTGAAAATTGTTGAATCCTCGCCAAAACATAATTCCACTTCACAGAAACGTCACTCTGCGCCACACGTATGAAAACACATTTTGGCCAGGATTTGAAAAATGACAACTATCACATTCAAGAGGTGTTGTGAAGAAATAACTATGTTGAAAATTTGGGGTCAAAATATTGAAAATTATCAAAGTTACAAACCTGCATACATACTTTTCAAAGTAGGCTCATAACTTTGTTGTTTTTAAATATTTTTACCCCAAATTTTCAACATAGCCTTCTTATGACCCCACCCTATGAACAAGTGCAGAGAAAACATTCAACTCCTCCCCAAAAGGTGATTTCATGCAGCGACTGCAAAATCACCTTTCACGGCTCGAAAACAATTTTTGGCCAGGATTTGAAAAATGACTGCTGTCAAATTCATGAGGTGCTGTAAAGAAATGGCTATGTTCAATAGCTGGGGTCAGAATATTGAAAATTACCAAAGTTACAAGCCTGTGTTTGCAAATTTCAATGTAGTCTAGTAATTTTGTTGTTTTTTTAATATTTTTACACCAAATTTTCAACACAGCCTTCTAATGAACTCACCTCATAAACACGGGCAGAGAATTTTTCAGTTCTTGCCCAAATGATGATTTCATGCAGCAACTGCAAAATCACCTTGCAGAAAAGATTTGCCCAGATTCACTGTAATTGTTCATGAGGTGGTGTCCCAAAAAAGGCATGTTAAAAATTTGGGGTAACAATATTCAAAAATGGACAAGTTATGTTCAAAACCCCATTGAAATACATTGAACAGCATACCTAATTCCTCAGTTCATGGTCCAGCTTTGAAGAGTAAAGACATATCTGCAGTCCAGAGAACATTATGGTGTCAGACCCACAGTGGATAAGTAAGGGCTTGGTAGGGGTGGGCGGGTGTTGAGTGGGAGGGTAAGTTGAGGGGAATAATGGCACAACAGACATCATTGGATGGTTATCTGTTTTACAGGGTTAATAAAAAGAACAATGATGGATGTCTTTCTATATTTCAGGTGATAACACTGGAGGATTGGGCACCCCCAGTGTTAGTGTTATGTTTGGGGTGTGTGTGGGGTGGTGGGAGCTGAGAGGGAGGTTCTGATGGGGGGGCAGTTACAGAGGCACCAGCAACAGTCACTGATGGTTGTTTTTCTATGTTACAGGCTTTATAAATAATATATAAAAAATATGAGGTGATGACACTGGGGGTTGGGGAACCCCTGGTGTCAGTGTTATGTTTGGGGGGGTGGGGTGGAGTTCCACCAAGCCGCATTGATAACTTTATTGTAGAAATGCAGCACAGTGACATCCTCAATGTCAACAGGTGAAATTTCACCTGTCAGACATTCAGTGTTTTTTCCGCAGGGGGGCTTCACCCCTGCACCCCCTCCCTGATTTCTATATGACAAACTTTGAGTTGGAGTTTGTTCAGCGTGGGGGTAACACACAGTGAAACAGAAAAATTTTGAAACCAGGATCTTCGTTGTCAGAATTTTGCTGTTTCAGCGGTATACCGTGGGGTGGTGGGTGCTGAGAGAGAGGATCAGCAGGGAGAGAACAGTTATTGGGGTGCCAGCAAGAGACATCAGTGGACAGTTTTCTTGTTGCAAGTGATATATAATATTAAAAAAAAACTACAAAGGTGGACACTGGGGATTGGGCACCCCCAGTGTCAGAGTTATGTTTGTGGAGGGCGAGTGTGGAGTGGTGGGTGCTGAGAGGGAGGGTTGGGTGGGGAGAGTTACAGGGCCACCAGCAACAGACATCGATGGACAGTTTTTGTTGTTACAGGGCTTCATACAGCAGCTGCACACCAGTGATGTCTATAGCAAACCTCCGGTGTGCAGCCCATAACCGTTTTGAAAGCAGATCAGCTGTTTGCTGACACGACTTCATGCAGATCAAAGGACTGAAGCCCTTTCTGATGGAGCAACTTTGGTCCTTTGAAGTCCACAAAGTTTACGCCCACAAAGCAGAGAGTTGCGTCAGGACCACAGTGCATGGTCATTGGTGAAGACTGTCAAACCCCTGCTACTCTGCACTGCAATGGGCTTGGCAGTGACACACTCCCAACATCTTGTTTCACTTGTTGTCACAAAATGCTTGGTGTGCAGGTGCATCCAATTTAATAAATTATCTTTAGAAAGGAGTAACTTTGGAATAGTTAAGCTGTGGAACATAATTTTTTTTAAAATAAAAGCTTGGAGTTAGGTCAACATGGAAAAGTCATGTTGATACACTTTCAGTATATTGATAAGATGGAAATGTGTTAAGACACTCTGCAGCTGTCTTTGCTCAGATCCCCATCTTCTTGGATTTTGGTGGATTCTCATTTAGTGTACCAGAGGTTACTGGTGTTTAAAGATTTTTTGTTTGCAGCAGCCTTGGAGGCCAAGAGACTTTTATCGATTTATTGGAGGTCTGTAGAAGTTCCAGCCCTGCTAAGATGGCAGTAGGCTATGGATAAGGTGGTGGCTTTCTATAAGGTTATTTTTTGGCAGAAGCATCAGTTTATGCGGTTTCTTAGAGGGTGAGATGTCTGGGTAAGGAAGGGGAGGTTTCATGGGGGGGGGAGCATACAGAGTGTCTTCCAAACTCCTTATGAATGTTTTTTCTTTTATTTTCTCAGTAGACTAGTAATACGGTGGATCTCCTGGTTAGGGCAGTGAGATTATGATGTGAACTGTGTAACTTGTTTGCCCTCTTGTTACAGTATATGATGCTTATTCTTGTATTCGGGAATGTTTTTCTTTAGGTGACAGAGTATGTTCCATTTCTTTTGTTAATATTTTCTGCAACATTTGCTATACATTACTGGTTGTATTCTATGAAAATTTGCAATAAAGTGTTTATATACAAAAAATATGGAAATGTACTTTAATATATTGATATACAGATAATACCCTTAACCAGAAATATGTTTTTACTGTAATTTTTCAGACATTTTTGAAACGTTCACAAATTTGTGGTGCGTCAAGCAGCAAAATAATTACCAATGGAATGATTTTTCAAATGAAAATGTATTCCCAATGAGGTTTAATGGCATCATATAACATCTTAATTTTCAGACTCATAACCAAATCTTTGCCTCCAAAAGCTTTGGGAGATAATAATGTAAGATGACTTGCAGAAAATCACATATGGTTAACAAATATACTAAATAACAGATGTCCCAGTATGGAGCCTTGGGGAATTCCATAAATGGCTTGTTTACAGAGAGACATGGCATGATCTAATCTAACCACATATTCTCCTCCACGCAAATAATGTCCAATTCATCCTGCAATATCCCAGAAAGTACAGGTCATACAATATAGTAAATAACCAGTTGTGGTTTGCCAAAAGTTTAAGTAAAATCAAAATTCACACTACCCAAATAATAGCCTTCATTCCTGGCCCTATGCAGATAATCAATAAAGCCTGCAAAGGCAGACAGTGCGCAATGATTAGGTGAAAGACCACACTGTGCAGGAGACAGTAAATCTTATTGTAAAAAGTAATTCATAGTGTATGGTTAACCTTTGCTCTGTATAAAAATAAGCCTGCTCAAAATCCTTGTTGCTCATATTCTAAACTAATGTATGCATTCCAAAGTGTTGCTGTACACATTCCATATAGTTGTTCAGCACAGTTCAAAGGTCATAAAATTATAAATTCCTCATTCACTCCACACCCAGCTGCTTACTCACCACCCTGTGCCTAAAGTTGTATCTTTTAACTTGTTAAAAGTTGATAAATTTAAGTTTGATCATAGAACAAAACAAAGAAATGGCAATTTTTATATATTTTTTTTTACTTGGGGGGGGTGCCTCTGTGACTCCTGTGTAAAAAAAAAAAAAAAAAACCCTTACACCATATACAATTAAATATGTTCAGCCACACACAATTTGCCATGCACTTCCATCTTGGGGTTCAGACGACAGCATGGACTTCTCGAGCTTTGCTCTCAAGGTCCATATGCTGTTATCTCGACCTCTCAGTGCAAACACAGCCTTGTTGTGTATGATTGCCCATACATTATTCTCTACATAAAACCTAATCATAGACTACCCTTTCTAAGCATTATAATAAAGGTGAGAGGATTGAAACAGGTCTAAGATTCTTGACCTTAGTGACACTTCCACCCTTGTGTGCATGTACAGTCATAGCCTTTTTACAGAAACACAGAACTAACAGTCAGGGTACAAAATTCCTGCACAGCAACTTTATTGAGTCTGATATCCAGATCACTGCTACACCACCTTGATTTCCAAACATGGCTATACAATACATTTTAATAGCTCATTACGACTAAAGGTGTGGATGTAAAATCTACTGTAGACCTACAGTTGCAACGAGTGACAAGTTGCAGTATATCCAAATATGTTGTGATGTATCACAGGAGATCCCATTAAAATGAATAGGAAATTGTGTGCTATATCATGAATCATGATTCATGACGTATCTGGATATACAGCAGCTTGTCACTGGTTGCAACTGTATTAGTAATATAGTAATGGTTACATTCTGCACCTGGACATACTAATATTCTTGGTGATCATATAATTAATGTATTTATGCAAATCAGAAAAATGTCAATTAAAGATTTGAGCTAACTTTTCAGGATCAGTTAGATACCCTTATTTTTTTAAAGTTGTGCAGTGTTTTACCAGGGGGTGTCATGTAAGGGTAGCTGTGGATTGCATTCGAGACCTCAAGAGATTTTTGTCAACCCCTGTGATGTCCACTGCAACCCATAAAATAAGGTTTTCCTAGCATTTTCTTATATAAGATTTAGTATGTCCTGCCTGAAAATAATCATTTCATGGCTAGTGCACCTACCTGGTTAACAAAAACAAATAAATATGTGGAGGATTTTCACAGCCCCTATGATTCCAATGAAATGTGCTTTTGCAACCCCTATGATTCTGTTGAAGTGACACTACTGTTTTTAAAATCTGTCTCTAACATTTTTTTTAATATTTCTCAAGAAAGTACAAGGATTTGCTGACCCTGACAAAACTGTGATATCCAATTTCAAATGAGAGTTTTGCATTTTTACACAACTCTCAGTAGTTTATCTTTGCTAGTATGTTTATATATCTTGTTATCGTTCTTATACTTTGTCTCTAAAACTCACAACATTTGACAGATCAAGTTTAATTCCCCCTTTACATCACCCTTGCTCTTAATCTTCCTCTTTGGAGAAAACCTATCAGTAATTATAGTGAAACTGCAATGTCACTGTGGTTTGGTTGAGAAGCATTTCCTTACATACCCCAACTGTCAGCTGCTCATAACCCGGCAGTCTTTTAAAGCAGCAGTGCAATGATTATTATTTTTTTTGAAAACACAAGTTTCAGCTACAATTAATAAACAAATTAGCATATCTGTCAAATCTACTTTCTATGTCCCTCCTAATATGTTGCACACCATACATTTTATCTTCCTCAGTCCTAACACTTGCCAGGTCCACAATGCTATTTCTAAACCAAATGTGGCTTCCTCTTTTTTTTTTTTTCACATTTTTTGGCCAGGAAAGACACACTAAGCCAAGGCTTGCTTCCAGGTGCATCCTGGGAGCACAAGGAAGTTAAGTGACTTGCTTACTGTCACACAGTATGCAGGTGGTGGCTGTGGAATTCAGACCCAGTTCTCCACATTTGCAGCTCAGCACTCTTAACCACTATACTGCCTCCAAAAATACCTAATTAAAATGTTTATAAAATACTCATATTTTGGTGGAACTAAAACATTTCACCAACAAATAAAACTGAAAGATGTCTAGAATCTTTTAGAATGGAAAAAATGTAGGGTCAGTTTTTTTTACCAATTTTGTTGCTCTGCTACTTTAATGCCCGAGTATGAAAATCACAAGGATTAAAATTGACCCAGAATCTCAGGACTTTTCAATTTTGTGAAATATTATTCAGTGCTTTTTGTGCTACAGAATGACAAACTAGTTAAAATATGGGAAAAGTTTATTTATGAAATTTTTTTTTTGCTCATCAATAATTATAAAACTCTGGTCAGAGCCCAAATAGAAGCTAATGCATAAACCTAACAAGCATTTGTCAATGCCGAATGTTTGCTTGCTGGCATTGGCAGTGGTAGTGTAGGAGTTACAGAGCTGCGTAATAGGAATGGCAGTGAAGTATTGAACTGAAGCCAACCCCATCACCACCCTGCAGAGAGTGACAGGCATTGGGGTGTGCCTTTGGGTCATCAGGCATAACAGCCATGCCATTTCACCACACCCTACTGTGCAGACACCAACAAGTGTCACGGTGTGCCTTGGGGTCTTTGGCCCTTATGCGCACCCCATTCCATCAGGAAATATTGTGAGATGGGTGTGGTATAGGAGAATGGGGTGAACTTTGGGGCTGAAGAGTCCAAGGCACACCTCGATGCCTTTCAGTGGCTGCAGGGTGTGGATGGGTGTGGAATGGTATGAGCATTGCAGGTGACAATCCCAAGTCACAGCCCTGATGCCTGTCATTCTCTACAGGGTGGGGTGTTATGGTCGGAAACCCTAATGCCTCAGGCATTCGTTGGTATTTTCACTCCAAATTTTCAACATGGGTTTTTTGTGACCCCCACCTCATGAACAGTGGCAATATCGGTTTGTTAGCCGAAAGCTGCTTTTCCACAGCGACTATGGCATTTGTCACCACAGGTGCAAAAACACATTCTGAACAGGATGTGAAAAATGACAGCTGTACTGTTCATGGGGAGGTGTAAAAAATGGCAATGTTGAAAATCTGCATGAAAATATTAAAAAAACTGGTGAAGTCACGAGCATGCGTAGAAACTGTGCAACGTGCACCCGAAATGTAATTAGTTTGGGAATTGTTTACAGCAGATTGTCAACACAGGCATTTTGGGACCTCCAGTCATGAACAGTGTCACTGTAATTTTCTTTATCTGTCCCAAACAATGATTTCCCACAGCGACCACGCATTTCTGTGCTGAAAGTGTGAAAACACATTTCGGCTATGTTGTGAAAAATGACAACTGTACTGTTCATAAAGGAAGTGTGGAACAATGCCACTGGTGAAAGACTGGACTGAAAATATTACAAATTCATGAACTTACGAGGGTGCGTGGAAACTGCGCAATGCTCACTTGTAACACAGTCATTTTTAGGAATTTTTTCACCAAATTTTCAAAATAGCCATTTTAAGACCTCTGCTCATGAACAGTGTCACTGTGATTTTCTTAATGTGTCCCATACATTGATTTCACACACCGACTGTGCCAGTGTGTGGTACATGGGCGGAAACATGTTTTGGGTGAGATGTGAAAAATGACAGCTGTACTGCTCATAAGGAGGTGTGGTAAAATGGCAATGTTGAAAATCTGGAGTGAAAATATTGAAAATTTGCAAACTTATGAGCATAGGATCAGCGCAACAAATGCTCGTAAAACAGTCATTTTTGGGAATTTTTTCATCAAATTTTTAACATAGCCATTTTATGACTTCTGCTCATGAAGTGTGACTGTGATTTTCTTAATGTGTCCCATACATTGATTTCTCACACAGACTGCGCCATTGTGTGCCACATGTGCGGAAACACATTTTGGGTGAGAAGTGAGAAATGACAGCTGTGCTGCTCATAAGGAGGTGTGGTAAAATGACAATGTTGAAAATCTGGAGTGAAAATATTGAAAATTCGTGAACTTACGAGCATGCATAGGAACAGCGCAATGCATGCTCGTAAAATAGTCATTTTGGGGAATTTTTTCACCAAATTTTTAACATAGCCATTTCAACACCTCTGCTCATGAACAGTGTCACTGTGATTTTCTTAATGTGTCCCGAACATTGATTTCGCACACCAACTGTGCCATTGTTCGCTTCATGCACGAAAACACATGTTGGGTGAGATGTGAAAAATGACAGCTGTACTACTCATAAGAAAGTGTGGTCAAATGGCAATGTTTAAAATCCAGAGTGAAAATATTGAAAATTCATGAACCTACGAACGTGCGTAGGAACAGCGCAACGCACGCTCGTAAAACAGTCATTTTTAGGAATTTTTTCACCAAATTTTCAACATAGGCTTTTGAGGCCATCTTATGAACTGGCACTGTCATTTTGTTAATTGGTCCCGAAAGGTGATTTCCGCGCGGTGACCGGCGAAATCACCCGCCGGGCCTGATGCGCCATGACAGTGACAGAATTCATGAGGAGGGTCCCAAAAACCCATGTTAAAATTTGGTATCAAAGTTCCAAAAATGCCTGAGATTTGCAGCAAAGTTGAAAAAACCCTATTCATTACATTATACAGCTTACCGGCATTTCCTCAGTTCGCGGTCGGCTTTGAAGAGTGCAGAACATGTTCCTGGTCCACCGAATCGTTGCGCCCGAGCTCCGGAGGTAAGTATGGGGTGAGGTGGGGGTGTGGGAGGCAGGGTGCGCAGTGGGTGGGCACGGTCGGAGAGGGGTGAAGACAGCAGCGAGGAAGGTTTTTCTTTCATGTTTTTTTATTTGGACTAGCGGGGCGTTTGCCATGCTGGGGTGGGCTACCAGCGTGGCAGCTGGAAAACTGTTGTGGGGCAGTGGAGCCGATGGGGGATTGGGCACCCCCCGGCCCATAAGACCGGTTGCCACACTGGGGTCGACTCCAGCATGGCACCAGTCTTGAGGGAACAGTAGAGCCGGCAGAGGATTGGGCACCCCCGTCGGTCATATAGACTGCGAGGAGGAACAGTAGAGCAGACAGGGGATTGGGCACCCCCATCAGCCATACATTGTGTGCATGGGGGAGGTAGGAGTGCATGAGCATGCAATGTGTGTGCACGCGTGTGTGTGTGGGGAGGGGGAGCGCTGCTCACTCAAGCAGTGCTCTCCCTTTCAACTGTACAACACTGCATTTTGGATCATCGCACTATGTTTCTTGCACATGCGTGCAAGCAAACATAATAATGGATACAGATACAGATACAAACAAATACATTGACCAGGACCCCTCCTTGCATTACTAGCTCCCCAGTCCCTACTTGTATACCTAATGACCTTTGCCCCGCACATATCCCCTGACCCCCTCTCCATTATCTGCCCATTCCCAGTACCAGCTCTTATGCCCTATGCTGCTCCCTACATCATGACTTACTTTCCACAAACATCCCTGTCCTTACCAGTTATCTGACTCTGCCCCAGTACCAGCTACCCTGTCCCTGTTCTCTGTCCTGTAATGTGCCCCCCACCCACAGAGCTGCACCTGCTTCATCCTCCATTCTTCATCAGCTCCCCTGGCACCCCTCCCACCAACCTCCCACACATGGTAACCCCACATTACCTGCTCATGGGCCCCTTTTCTGCCTCCCCCTGCAGCCACCTCCTTGGTTTAATCTGCCTGCTGCAGGATCTGGATCTTGCATTTCACCACAGGCTGGGGAGAGGAAGAAGGAGCCACTAGATTCCAGTGATTACTTAGAGCAGGACATGTGTGACATCTACTTAGACTTGCAAAGATATCAGGACTGGAAAACATTTGACTGGAGTTTTTTTTAATTGACTTTATTTATGACCATTGTGCCCATCTCTTGATGGCATATGCCACAGCTCCCATCCAGAGTCTCCTCCTATTTGCTGTAGTACCTCCTTCAGCCACAGCTCCCTGCCCTTGGCTTACCCATTTCTAACTGACCCTCTTTTAGCATACTTATGAATGGAGCACAGGACTGCCAAGCCATGACTTATGGGTCAGCTGTCATGATTCCCAGTTCCAAACATCTCACCATTTTATTGGTATTTGACTCAGAGGCCACCTCCCCCCCCCACCACCACCACCACCATCATCACCACCATCACCATCAGAACTTTGGTTGCTCGTCAGGAGGCAAGTCAGCTTGAGCTCAGAAATGGCTCTGCACTTTTCTTGTCAGAAAAAAAAATCCTTTTAACCTTCTCCCCACCCACTTGTCTGTACCTTTTGGGGCAAAAGCCCCTGAAGCATCTCCCCCCAACTTCCTCGATCACCAATAGATGACTGGGGGGACTGTTGGGCTGCAAGCTTCGTAGCCCTTTACTTTCTCCAGTCTAGCTCAGGTCCTACTTCTTTTCCCCTGCAGTGCACCACTTTGTCAGTACTTGAGTGGTGCACTAAGTAGTTCTGCACTGTACACAACATGTGTTCTTTGTAGACAGTAGTAACCAATATTGATCTCTTCATCGATGAGCTCTTCTTACTTATTGCTGTCGACAAGAATGCATATGTACAGTGCAGAATTCCTCAACTACTGACATAGTCATGCCTACCCCTGATGTTTTGGTTCATGACATAAGCAATGGTAGGCAATTCACAGTACTAATCCCATTACAGACATTTCAGTAGACCATCATTTGTAGATTTTATATGGCTTTAGTCATAGACCCCATTGACCCTCCTGCCCAAACACCTTTTTTAAAACAGTTTATGAAATCCCTGATATAACCATGCTCTTCAGTTGCCCATGTTTCCACAGACAAACAAGGTTGTCCATGGACATCCATGGTCATCATTGTTGTGTCTCTGATCTTTGTCCTTGATAACTCAACCCATATTTTTTCCATGATTAAGTAGTTTTTGCAACAAAATCACACTGGATAACACGATTGAGAATGAATCTGTTATTTATTTTCCGGTATTTGGCCAAACCGCGGTTAAAAGCAGTTGATAAAAAGCCACAACCTTCCACAAGTGGTCAGGGCTCTGCCCATGGCCATCACTCCACCTCAAGTTATTTCCCATCTTTAATCCCCTTCCCCCCGACCTTCTGGAGCAGATACATATAACAAAAACAAAATATGCCACCCTGCCAGTCCTTCCCCTGCCCAACACTGTCTATACCAACCTTCTTACCTCTCTAACTCTCTCCTGGACATCTATGGGCACAAATCTAGCAGAAGACCCTCTTATTCCCATCACAAATGGCAGTCAGTACAGTTCCTGGCTGCTCAGTTGGCCACCCCATTCTACCGCAGCACCTACCTGGTAGCCAATTGAGTGTCTGATAAACTGGTCTCCTACGCAGGACGGGGTGGGGGGTAAGATCTGCCTAGCATCACAGAAGAATGCAGAGGAGCTTAATGATATATACGCATCAGTGAAGAGAGTAGAGAGAAAATAACTTGGGAGGGGGTTAGGCAGCCATGGAACTAGGCTTGGCCACTTGGGGAGTTTCTTTTACTTTTGTTTAACTCCTGAATAAAAAGACCCCAGGTTGTGGAAAATGCTTGGTGTTCAGTGTCCTGTTATTCATGGTATTTGGGAACTAATAATATTTGGTTACACGGAGCTCATAGTGGGCAGGATTTTCAACACTTTAGCACCACCTTAACAGGCTTAGTGCCAAAAAGTTTTATTAGCACTGCAAGCAGCCACTTAGCCAGTCACTAAATAGACCACAAAGCACCCATGCAAATGAGTAGACCGTCCATGCATACAGGGTGCTATGATGTTTTTAATGGTTCCTGGAGACACTAGTAGTCTGCCAGTGCGGTGCTATTTAATGCTTCTAGGAACCAAGTTTTAACAATTAATTACAGTGCATTGGTAAAACAATGTCATCATCAAGTGTATCTATCCCCATATCCCTAAACAAATGCCCATTTGTACTGTAAACACTCTCTTCTGGTAGTCAAGTGGTCCCCCAACCCAGTGTCAATTGTTACTGTAAACACCCTCTATGGTAGTCTAGTGACCCACCCCCTCCCAGTGCTTCCTCTATGACACCCTCCCCGTCCCTCTGGCCCAGGCACAGTGTTTGGCACATACCCTCTGCTCACTGCCGCTGCCAGTCATCATCTGCGATACACAAATAAATGCTGGTTTTTCCACACACGTCACTGTATAAAACTGGCATTTACTTGCATGTCTCAGACTGCTGCCAGTGGCGGCAGTGAGCAGATGGCAAGTACCAGCTGTCAGCTCAGGGCTGAGTAGATAGGGAGGATTTAACACAGAACAGCACCAAGAGGGGGTGGGCCACTAGACTACCAGAGAAAGTGATTACAGTACAAACTGGCACTTGGTTAGAGACAGGGGGACCACTAGACTATCAGAAAGCTGTCATTCCTGGGTAAGAAACCCATGAGGGCCATATACTCACTGTATGAACTAAAACAAGTCACTTCACCTTTCAGTGCACTAGCCTACACAGCTGTGGAATGTCTTGAAACAGGACACCACTGAAAAATGTGATTTACTCACCTGGTAAAGGTGATTATCTGAGTACCATTATAGTACTCTGCAGTCAATACAAGTGGGTATTCCTCATCCAACCTATAGGTTGATGCACAATCCAATCAAATCAATGAGGGGCGAGGACATACCCCCACCCTCTTCAGGATTTATCCAGTGTGACTCTTCCATAGCTACCTAATGAGAGAGAACAGAAGGAAAAAACATACATGCCATAACAGAGGACCCACTCGAGGACTAGCCACTGAAGAATGGTCGGCCTGTGTGGTTTGGGTCTTCTGACCATCGCCTGGTAGCCATGTTATGTAAGAACCTTAGACAGACAAAGCTTAGACAGGTATTGTTCCGATGCCCAGCAGATTTACTGTTGGACAATCTGTTATATACAGCATAGGACTGAATCAATGCATTGAATATATATTGAACCTGAGAAGTTAGAGATTTCTAATTCTACATAGAAGGTAATTTCCAGTATGCTTCCCATGGAGAGCATTGGATTATCTCTGCAAAGCTTAGTATGTAACCTGGTGTTAGCGCCTGTAGTTAACCCGATCTGAGAAGTAATCTGCCATCCCGAGTCGGTCTGCAGAGTACTTTAAAGGGTACTCAGATAATCACCTTTACCAGGTGAGTAAATCCCATTATATTTCATGCCCTTTATGGTACTCCACAGTCAATGAAAATAGGACCTTAGTAGCAGTGTATCCAACTGGATGATTATTCTCGGGTGGGTGAAGAAGAGGCAGATTAGCACGTGACTACCCAGGGCTGGACCCTGCCCCTAACATGGTTGTGGCAAACACTGTCCTCTCGGCAGACAATACATCTATCCAGTAGTGTTTTGTGAATGTATAAATGGTAGACCAGGTGACTGCTGAAAAAATGTCCTTTACAGACACATTTCCCCTTTCTGAACAGGATGTTGCTACCGCCCTGGTGGAGTTCACTTTCAGACCTTCTGGTGGTAACTGACCCACTGCCCTGTAGGCCTCTATAATGGATTGTTTGATCCATCTAGCAATTGTACCCTTGGAGGCTGACTGATCTACTTTCTGATCATTGGTTAGTATGAATAATCTTTTTGACTTTCAGATGTTGGCGGTCATACTGAGGTATTTTCCCAGCTGACAGCCCATGTCCAGGGGGTAATGGGGCAGTGAGTTTGACTGGTTAGGCAGAGTGAGGTAGGGTAGCAGGATGCCCTGGTCCCTGTGGTACGGGGCTGCAACTTTGGGAAGGAATGATGATACCATTCTCAGGATGATCCCATCACTGTGGAAGGTTATGAAGGTTTCCCTACATAATAGGGCTTAAATTTCCCCTATCCATCTGGCTGAGCATATGACTACCAGAAAAGCAGTCTTAATGGGAGTCGCGCTGGAGAGTGGATAACTGCAGGGCATCAAGTATTGTATTGAGCTGCCTCGGCGGGCATCTCTGCCTTACCTTAGGTGTCACGTGGGCGACCACCTTGTGTAATCTGTGTCTGGGTATGATCCGATGGGATCTACCCCCAGAAGTGGACCCCTTTTGGAGGAAACAGCTGACGCCTGCACCTTGAGGGAGGCAGCGCTTAGACCCTTGCTTGCCCCTGCATTCAGGAAGTCTAGAATTTGTGGTAAACCCGCCACTGAAGGGGATGTACGCATTTCTCTGCACCATTTATGAAAAACAAACCATTTTCTATGGTAAGTCTTATTGGTGGATTGCCTTCTGAATTTTAACAGTCGGTTCACAACCCTGGTGTAGTAACCTTGATTTAATAGTCTGCACTGTTTAATAGCCATGCCGTCAGCTTCAGGCTGGCTGGGTTCAGGTGTAGGATTAGTCTCTGTGATAGTTGATCCGGCCATGTGGTAGGGTCATCAGTGGGCTCACTGCCATGGTTTGAATGAGTGAGTATCAGGGTTGCCTTGGCCAGTTGGGTGCCACTAGGACCTCCAACGCCCCCATGAGTCATATCTTGTGTAGTATCTTGGTTATCATTGGGAATGGTGGGAAAGCATAGGCTCTGGTGAATGTCCAAGGTGCCGATAGCGTATCCATGTCCAGGGCCCTGGGGTCTGAGAACCTGGAGTGGTAAGTGGATAATTATGTGTTCAGATGAGATGCCATTAAGTCAGTCTGTAGGGGCCCCAATTTGATTGCAAGCTCTTGAAAATGTCTTTGTGTAGTTTCCACTCTGCCTGGTTGACAGTGACTCTGCTGAGCCAGTCCACCTGTATGTTGGATGTTCCCACCAGGTATATTACCCTAATACAACATAGATTCTGCTCTGCCCAGTGGAGAAGCTGGAGTGATTCCTTTATCATTGACAAGGATTGGAAGTGACTGCACCTGGGAAATGAGCAGTGCCAGGTTAGAAAACTGAAAGAGAATAAGAAAGAAACCAGCACCTGCTCAAAAAGAAAACACTGTGTGTTTGCTCCACTTGAGTATTTCAAACCTTCCAGCCAGAAGCTTTAAAGTGAAATATGCTTTATTTTAGTGCAAAAAAAGGCAAACTCGCAATAATCCAATGTGCACAGATGCAGCAATGCTGCTTCAATATCCAAAGTCCATGAAACAGTCCATGCATAAACATCCAATGGTTCGATAGTCTAAAAACACCTAGCCGTGGAGCCTAATGGCTAGCACAAGACTTCTACAGCAAGAGCTGAGGGTTACTCCCACACGGTGTCACCCGACGCGTTTCGCACGTAGCTTTCTCAAAGGCTGATGTTTGTGATCAAAATCATTACATTTATACATCCACCTTAAAGAAACAGAACATTCAATCATTCATTAAAACACATAATACCAAATAAAGAAATTGTGCCAGTTATATTTAACAGCACCAATACAGAATTGCACAAAATGCAGTTGGAAATATTCCAAGTAGCACCATATTTATCATATATTCTTAACTCACCCTGGTAGGTAAAAGTTAAACCTGTGCAAAGCTGAAAGATAAAAAGAGTTTTTTAGAATAGATAGAAAAAATTATAATACATATTAACAAACACTACACTACTATTTAAAAACCTATTTACTTTTTTCTCAATTTTAAAAAGGGTTTGATCTCTATTCTCTCATTCAGACCTGGGGCATACATTGCTCTCATAGCAAAATCCAATATTGTTCCCTTCTCAGCAGCAAATTATCATAATTCCCCCCCTTTCTGGTTACAAATGGTTTTTTAATAGCTGTAAATACAAAACTATGTTCATTTCTATTTCTTGCTCTAAATACATGTAGAGCTAGAGCATTTGTTTCATCACAATTCAAAATCACCCGAACATGTTCTCCTATACGTACTTTAAAAGGGTGCTTAGTTTTACCTACATAGAAACTGTTACATTTGCATTCAGCCAAATACATCACACCCGAGGTATTACAAGTAATAGAACCGCGGATCTTTACATCCAGCCCAGCAGCATGATTTTTAAAACATTTAATATTTTTTACCCAAGGGCAATACTTACAATTTCCACATTTATTGCAACCACCTATGCGCTCAGTAAGCCAATTTCTAGGCTTTTCTAAAACTGGCTGAACTGAATGGACCACAAATTCCTTAATATTCTTCCCTCATTTTTGGACCTTTAGTATCAACATTTTTCAACTTAGGGTCCAGCAAAATCAAGTGCCAATGCTTCCTAATAATCTTGGCGATTTCATCTGATTGTGGGTTATATGTGGTGACAAAAGTAGTTTGTGGGTCACAATCCTTATTTTTAACCTTATTCACTAATAAGGCCTCTCTTGGAATTGCATTTGTTTCTTTCTGTGCCCTCATCAAAATGTTGCTATTATAGCTTCTATCCTGTAGCCTCACAGTCAACTTCTGTGCCCTCTTTTGATATTCCCTTGGGCTACTACAGTTTCTCTTTGTCCAAATGTATTGTCCCTTTGGTATCGCCTTAATAACATGCCTCGGAGGGCAACTATTAGCCAGAAGGATAGTATTACGGTCTGTCTGTTTTCTAAACAGATCAGTTCCTACTCCTCCATTACCATCTTTAAAAGTTCTCAAATCCAGAAAGCTAATTTCAGTCCTGCTAGAGCAAATACTAAAGCGCAAATTTTCATTACTTGCTTCTAGTTACCATTTAGTTGAGGTATTTTAGGTCTAGCATGGGACGCATTCCACCTGTTTTCTTTGGGACAACAAAGAATAAGGAGTAGACTCCTGTGTCTCTTTCCCTGTAGGGACTGGCATGATAGCCCCAATGCTGAGTAATTCCTGTATTGCATTCTGTGTGACCTGTATTTTTTCCAGGCACCGTTGCATCGGGGAGGTAAAGGGTAGGTGTTGTGTCAGCGTGTTGCTGAACTCTTATGGCATAGCCCCTTGTGACTACCTCCAGTACCCATTTGTCAGATGTTATCCGGGCCTATGATTGTGCAAACCACTGTAGCCTCCCCACTAGCAGAGGGTATGCTTGAGCGCACGCACCTTCATTTCTTAGTGCCCTGTGGCTTGAAATTGGGTCTTCGGCCATTGTTGGAATACTGGCTGCCTGTGTTACCTTTGGTCCTGTTATTGTATGACTTGTGCTAAAATCGTGGTCAGTGTTGCCACTGCTTGGGTGCCTGTGAGCCATAGGGCTGTGACTTGTTTTTGAACAACTTGCCTTTGGGGCTTAAAGTCCTGTCTGAGGGTAGGTAGATGTCTTTGTCACCCTGTGGTTGTTTCCCCCCTCTTTGTTTGAGAAAGAGGTTCAGGTCCTCTCCAATAGTGTGCCTTCTTTGAAGGGGAGCTTCAAGAGAGCACTCTTGAATTCATTGCCTGCCTGCCAGAGCTTCTGCCATAATGCACTCCCTGCCCTGTTGGCCAGCATGGCTGCCCATGAGCCAAACTTGAAGATGTCGGTGGATGCATCCATTATATATTTGATGGCCTGTATGGCGCACTCTGCTGCGTCAGCATGAGGAGTCCTCTGGGATGTTCTCCATTAGTATGTCCAGCCACCTGTGGAGTTCCCTACAGGTGAACTACAGTGCAGTGTCCGCCGAGCATGCCATGCTGGTCACCTCATGAATTTTTCTGAGGTGCTCCTCAACTTTCTTATCCATTGGGTCTTTGAGTGCAGCTATGCTCTTGATTGGAATGGTGGTGCGTTTTGACAGTTCTGACATGGGTTGGTCCACCTTGGGGTCAGTTCCCTGGTGGTCTGCCCTTTCTGTAACATGGGGTACCATCTGCCCACCATAATCTTTTCTGGCATCCTGGTTGGCTCAGGGAATTCATACTCTTTGGTAAGAATTGTGTTGAAGGTTTTACATGATGTAAAATTAACTTTCTCCTTGGGTTCGCCCATGGAAAGGAGAGGATCCTCCGATGTGGAGGGTTGTGGGGGTTGGTGTGATATCTTTAGTGCCTCTTGAACCATTATAATGAGTTTGTCTATGTTGTCCCCATGGCAAATATGGTTTGACTTGTTGGGCTCAGTCCCCTCTTGGTCTCCAGGGCTTTTGGACATGGTGCTGTCCCAGTCTAGTCTCAGGCATTTTTTGGTGGGTGCTTGCGCTGGGGCATTATGGGCTCCTGTGGATCCTGTTTTCAGGGATTCGAGGAGTTGGAATAGGATATGAGCCTGGCCGGCATCTAAGGCAATCGGGCCTGTGGGGGGGTGAGGATGCAACCATGTATTCTTCCTCCTCCCCATCGACTGAGGCTCCATGCGGTGTGAGTGTGCACACTGCACATGTTCAGTCATTGTCGTCCTGTGCAGTGAAGGTTGCTCCGCATTCCCTGCAGTTCCTCATGATGTATACAGACCTGTGGGGGCCAAGAGAGAACTGTATGAGATAAGGTCCCCTTAATGTTGCAGGCCACATTTTGTATCACATTTGCCACCCCTCAGCATTGCCTACTAATCTGCAGTGTTCTTATATATAAGGCACAGGGTTTTGTATGGGGACAATGGGAGATATACCCAGGCAAGATGGCATCCATGAAATCTTGCAGGAAAAAACGTGGTTTGGGACCACTGTATGTGATTCCTTACTCCTCAAAATGGTGCCGAAGTCTCACGAGACTTCATGTGAGATATAGAGCTCTCAGAGTGTGTGCTCTGCACTCCCATGAGATTAGCAGGGCATCATGGGGCTTGTCTTCCTTAGAGTCAGAGGAGAGAGTCCTGGTCACATGCTGGCTCATGGGGAAAGAGGGGGTCTGATTTATGGCTCCCAGACAAAGGAGATTGCAGTGGTCTGCTGGAGAAGCATGAAGTCAGGCTGCCTCCATCTGAATGTGGCTGTCCCTGGGCTGTTCAAATAGCCAACGGAGTCCTGATGATCTTGCATCAGGGATGTTCCCCTGAATTAGCAAGGTATGTGCCAGCTTACTTGTTGCTGGGCCAGCGATATTGTGGCTTGCTCTTTATTCATATTTTGTGTTTGGGGGGCAGCCATTAGCGTGGGGTGCCCTGGTTGTTGGCTCTGCTGAGAGATCCTTGCCTGTGAGGGTGTTTTTGCTAGACCAGCCTGTGGAGTTTGCGATCGGCAGGGAGCATTGCCTGAGTATGTGTCTGGTGTGTGGGTCACTGCTGGAGGGAGCCCATGTTCAGTATATCAGGAATTGAGGACAATTTTTATACTTTCCTGTGCCTGGGTTGGGCCCCGCTGCTGGAGGGGTTGCCCTTTCCTGATAGAAGATCTGTGGCTGTACCTGTCGTTATGTAGGTTGCAGTGCCAACTCGGGCATGATATCACTGACCTTTGTAGGTTCCATGTGAAAATTGCGAAAAAATAATAAAACTGATGTAATAGTGTGTACATTTTGGCGAAGTAACAAACAGCGCCTGCACAAAATTGACATTGCAAATATAGCGCCAGTGTAAATATAGTGATTCCTGCAAAGCTAGTACATCTAATTAAATAACAAGTGCTAGCGAATTCTAGCACACAGGGAAGCATTCCTCCTACAGCACCCCCCATCACCTCCCACTGTCTCACCCAGTACCTGCATTGCCCCAATAAAAGTAAATAATTCCTTGCAAGTCCTGAATCCATAAGTCCTAAATGCAAGATCCTTTATCCTGGGAGGAATGTGTTGAATATCTCCAAGTGACGCTCCCGCTTGTACTAGCGGGTAGAGTGGGATGTTGAAGAGCAGGTGCCCAGTTTGTCATCACCCGGTTGCCGCCTCCCTCAACCCATGTCAGGATTTGTTTAAAAAACTGTGCCTTACTGTGCCTTACTAGTAGATTTTGATATATGCACGTCTGATTTGTAATGCCTCTGGTGCCTGCCGTTTCTGCAATGAGGAAGCTGCGGATGAATGGCAGCGCTCCAAGACAGTAGTGTTGCACTCACTCGCAGTAGAAACCTAGTTTGTCACTGTTCCAACTAGCAAATACTGTGACTGTACTCATGTTCAGGTGCTGGATAGCTCCCTACTGGTATCCCGTGATAATAATCAATGCTGACAGAGACTGGGGCAGCAGGAGACACCTATCCATGATCACGATTTAAACAATCACTGTTTTTGTAAAGAAGTATGAAGCAGTATTCACTGTTATGTTTGGGCGCTGATAATTTGTGGTCACCAATAATACTTTCGCCATATCTGATTCGCATTTTTGTAGTCGCGATTATTTACTCGCTATTATCACAGGTTACCACCTTTGTAGACCCCCAGTAACTGGCTCAGTAAAAAACTGAGCTTAATTAAGCTTGTAATTAGCCAAAGCATAGTGTATAAACTTCAAAAAGTTAATAGTACCTCATGCAGTTAGTTGTCTGGCTACCAGGGTGTTAGTGCATATGACAAAGAAAAGACTTTGTCTGTACCTGTACTTCAAATGTTTGGGAGCAGTCAGGATGTGACCAACCTATTTCGATGCACAAAGAGAACTGGAGAAATCCTGATGAGGGTGGGGGTATGTCCTCACCCCTCATTGATTTGATTGGATCGTGCATCAACCTATAGGGTGGATGAGGAATACCCATTTGTACTGAGTGCAGAGTACTATAAAGGGTACGAAATATAATGGATGTTGCAGCTTAGCTGGGCCATCCTTAGTAAGTATGTTGTAGGTATGGCAAATACATTGATTATGTTACACGAGGTTCCTGCACCCTAATTGGTACCCTCAGAGGTACACCGCAGACAGCTAGCACTTAGGTATATGTTATACAAACATATAGGGCTAAGGGCATCTACCGTACAAAAGTAGATGTCAGGATATGAATGCATATTGTTGTATTACACTTTGCTTGCTAATACATAAATTCTGCTATGTATTTTCTGTGTATTTCTTACTTGTAAGATGCCAGGACATCTGTGTCCTTGGAGTAATTATAATATGTAAGACGGTATTGCCACTTTTTGGTGATTTGTACCACTACACTGAGTTATGTAAGACTCTGTATAAGAACTCTTTTGTTCTCAAACTGATGACTTTACAGAATTGTATAATGTTATCTTGGACCGTGGAGCCACCTCTAATTTAGCCAATAGGGCTCATCTCTGTAACTAGAAATGTTTCTATCTTTTGGTAACCATAGTAATTATCATAGGTATATAATGTAATGCACAAGCCTTATACCTAGGAGACCTGAGAGACCCCAAGAGACACAGAGAAACCTTGAGGTGTAGGGAATGCTTAGCACTAGCTCCCGGTTCGTATTGGTAGAACTGCTTAGGGCAGCTGTGATTCATCCCTTTGGTAGTAATAAACGTGTTTATTACTCTAATACAACGTGTCTGTGATTACTTGCATTCCCAATATCGTCAAGAATCTGAAAGTGAGGTTTAGACCTCCCAACAAATTGGCAACCGTGTGCAGGCGATATTTGGTGTTTGTAAGTTTTCAATTGTTGCTTAAACTTTTCCCTTTCCCCACGGGGACAGTAGGTATACATTCCCGTATCACCTCTCATGTTTTAAAACCAGTTTGTAGTAACTTGCAAAGTCTGGCTGACTTTTCGGGTGTGGTCAATGCCATCTTGACCCACTCCATAGCAGTTTTGAATTGCAAGTCTATAACTAATACAGTAGCCCGGCTGTGTATAAAGTGCTCGTGCTGTGGATCGTTACGCAGCATGGTGCCTTTTTCACAGTTTGAATTTTTGTTCCTTCCCACACAATGGCCACAGTATAAGATATCTGCGCAGAACTGAGACTAGATGTCTCGAACTTCCTTGCCTCCCATGGATGATGGGCTGACTTTGCGTGGGACACAAGTCAATCCGAAAACCCTATACTGGGGATTTCAACCCAGTATACAGAGATGAGACAATCAGCCAATAAGCGTCACGCTAAAGGGTTGATGGTCTCGGCTCTCTACACTGCTTTGGAAGCCTCCAAAGTGAGGTCTTGAACCCTTGATCTGCAGATTTCATCTCTTAAGCAACAGATGGGTTTGCAGGAAACAGAATGCATTAGACTGCAGCAGAACTTGGAGTCTGAACTCCAAACTCTGCGAAATGAAAAGGATTCACTATTGCATCATTCAGCTCAAGCTGGAGAACAGGAACTATGTATGTTGAAGCAGGAGTGTGAACGTTTGAGACAGGATAAGAGTCAGGCAGTGCAAATGAATGATTTGCCGATTGCTGCGAATGCTCAGTTGAGTGACGAAATGGGTGAGCTGCAGGACGAGATAAACCAGGTACGTAATGATTTAGAAGTGGCTTACAGGGATAATCGCAAATTGAGCGCCATGTACAGAGTGTTGCAAAAGCAAAAGCAAGATGAGGTTGATATGGATGTTGCAAGTGTGAGTCACGATGAATGTAGAACTAAGATGGCGACACTGCGCCATAAGCGAGAGGTTCTGGCTGGACATGTTAAGGCAATGGGAGGCATAGCCCCTGCCTTTCATTCGTCATCAGAAGGGGAGTTATCTGATGATGACATTTCGCAATACAATGCCCAGTCACGCCCCTACTATGACCCAGAGACCACACCCAGCCATCCACAGCATGGCGGGTCCCCACCCCCAACTCCCCATGTCACACGTCGGCGGCGTCGTAGCGCTCATCATGGGAGACGCCAACATGGCGGCCCCCATGGTAGGGGGGAGTAGGCCCAAGCCTGGTCCTGACGGCACCTCCGGTAGCCGTTATTAATGTGGAAGACAGGCAGGAGATAGAAACCACAATTGAAACTGCGATAGGCAATGTACCTCTTCCTGAGAGGAGTAACTGGGCTATTAAAACCCAGATTAGGCAGCTTCTGCAAGAGGCCGGCACTCAGTAAGGGATTGTCAGCACTGCGGCTGAAGCTGCAGCTCAGGCTGCCCTGGATGGCGCTCGAGACAATCTACCTTTGCCTGATCGAACCACTAATCCCCTACAAATGGCCTACTCTGTTCAGCAAATTGCTGACAGCATCGGTCAGATGAATCCATCCGACAACCTCAGCTGTCACTTGGAGAAGGTGCATTCTAAATGCGAGATGATTAGCCTTGCTGTAGAATATCAGGTCCAGATACTACACCAGACCATCAATCCTGGTTTGTGGGCCAAACACCCTAATGCTGTTCGCCAGGATGGGAACGCTACCTTTGACGAGGTTGCAGCTGAGCTCATTTCTGCTCGCAACCCAGGTGTAGTAGGAGTGATGCTTGCATACCCTGTGAAGTAGAATGCAAAAGAAAGTCCAGCGACTTACCACCAGAGACTCTGGATGGCCTACCGAGCAGGAAAGCACCTGGCACAAGAAGCTGCGGATGTAGATCTTATTGAATATAAGACCCTGTTCCTTAGGAACATGATTCCAGCAGTGAGAGAAAAGGTAGAGCCAACCACCTACCCCAATACGGATAGGTTTGCCGACATCCTTTGGAAAACCGAGAGAGTGTATCAACTCTATATCCGTGATCTGGGCTCCAGTTCCAAAAAGGTAGCTGTCGTGGAGTCTGTTCCGGAGGCCATGACGCACAACACAGTGGAAAGGCAGGCCCAACGCCAACAGGCCCCACATCAGCAAGCCCCTCCAGCTGATAATCAACACCCCCAACAGGCCCATCAACAACAACCACAACAACAATAACAGTGGTGTGGGAACTGGAATTGGCATAAGAACAGGAAGCATAAGGGTAGAGGTAAACCACAAGAACAGAGAACGGGTCCTTCATATAGGGAGATAGCTGAAGAGAATCAGAAATTCCGAGAGCTCCTGGGACAAGTACACTCTGAGGCAGATGCTCCCACACAGGCCCTTGCGGCAGTACAACCGGCGACCCAGGCCCCAACTGGCAATGGGGACACCGGCGGTACAGGCCCTCAGGCCCATTCAGGCCTGAACCCAGACGCTCCTCCCTACATAGCATCAGTGCAACATGGTGAAGCGATTCACATGAGCCAGGCCCAACCTGCGTGCTTCCGGCAGTACGGATTGATAATTACAGGCCCCAGTCCGGATTGTAAACAAGCTAGTCTTGGATACAAACGGAAGGCCCTGCACCAAGGCCGAGGTCGGGGGGCCGCCTACTAGTAGTTTTGTTAGATACAGGTGCAGCTGTATCTGTGCTACATGACGAACACCCGGGCACATCTCTTTGGTCCAGCAGACGGAGGACCAACATGTCAGGAGCTGACGGTACTAGGCTACCTACATACCATTCTCTACCCTTACCGGTAGAGCTAGGCCATCTAAAGGCCTCACACACTTTCCACTAATGGTACAGCATGATCATCCTAGCATCATAGGAATTGACTTCCTCGCACCGCACAGCTGTGTGGTGGACCTAGCTAACATGCTATTGATACAGATTCAGGGTCAATATCATACCATTTTGATTCCTGATTCACACGTTGTGGCATCAATATCTGCCAATGACAAAGAGTATGACATCATAGATTTGTTCAAGAATCATGAACTTTTCCTGAAGCCCCTACCTACTTTGCAATGACGTTTGCAGTCAACAAGCATGACTGTGGTAGAATGTACACCGTCATTGAAGTGCCAGGTCCGGCACATGAGAGGCAAAGGCAATATCCTTTCCCAACTGAGGCCTTGCCTTCCCTCAGAAAAACGATCAAGTCACTCCTCAAGCAAGGAGTAATCAGAACTTGTGTTTCCACTGCCAACTCCCCAGTGTGGCCTGTGAAGCAACCTACAGGTGCCTGGCGACTTACTATTGACTACAGGAAACTGAATCAGGTCACCCCCAGTTGTTCTCCAACTGTAGCATCAGCACCAGATGTGCTACGACTTCTGACCCCTGATTTGAAATGGTTCAGTGCCCTGGACATCTCCAATGGTTTTTGGTCACTACCACTGGCCCTTAAGAGTCAATATAAGTTTGCCTTCACCTTTGAAGGAAGACAGTACACATGGACTTGCTTGCCACAAGGATTCCATAACAGTCCATCCCTGTTCCATCTCCACATGACAGACGCCCTTGAGAGTTTCTCCACTCCCCAATGTCTCTTACAATATGTGGATGACCTGTTGTTGGCAACAGCCACACGGGAACAACATTTGGATCTCTTGGACAAACTACTGACTCTCATTCAGAGAGCAGGCCTGAAATGTAACCCAGCAAAAGCACAGTTGTATCAGACAGAAGTACTCTTTCTGGGTCTAAAATAACTGACCAAGGTCGAAGCCCTACCTGGAAGAAGGTACAGGGATTGCAAGACTTGCTGTTACCTACCAGTGTGGCAACTCTTCGAAGGTTTCTAGGTATGGTGAACTATTTGAGAGATTTTATTTGTGATTTTGCTCAGAAAGCTGCTCCTCTGTATGAATTACTCAAAAAGGATGTACCATGGACTTAGGGTCCTATACACACCCAGGCTCTGATATCACTGAAGCAGGCCTTGGCCTCCACCCCAGCTCTGGTTAACCCCAATCCAGCACTACCATTTCATCTGGAATGTGCCACCTCTGACATTGCCATGTCAGCAGTGCTGGCTCAGAAGGTGCATGGCACCTTGAGACCCATTGCATATGCCTCACAGCTCTTGACCCCAGGGGAACAGAAGTATGGCCTTTGTGAAAGGAACCTTCTGGCGACCTACTGGGCTGTCAAGCACTTCCTGTATATCATTGGGTACTCACCACTGATCATTAACACCAACCACACCCCAACCACTTTTCTGCTCTCAGACAGAGTGAAGGATGGGTCAGTCTCTAACACCAGACTGACACACTGGTCACTTCTTCTCCAGGACAGAGACATGCAGGTACAACTGACTAAACTTCCATCTATGTTAGCTCATGGCCTCGTTTTCCAGGGAGAACCCCATGACTGTACACTACAGTCACCTGATCTTCCAGATCCAGGTCCTTTCCTCCTTGCCACGCCACAAATACTTGATAACACTTCTTTGTTCCGTGTCTTTACTGATGGTTCAGCATCCTACTATCAGGGAGAACAGATTGCAGGGATGGGTATTCTAGTGATCTACCCTTATGGGAACACTGTCAAAATATCTAAGTGCTGTAGTGTAGCATCATCACAGTATGCAGAGATGGCAGTGGTGGCCTGTGCCCTCGAGTTCATCCAGCATGGAACCGAGGATACCATCATCTTTATAGACTCTAACTGGGTTTGTTGTTCTCTTACAGAATTTCTTCCCTTCTAGCAGAAAAACTCCTTCCTCTCCTCTGATGGCAGCCCAGTGAAGTACAAGGAATTGGTAATATACATACATTCACTGGCACAGAAATTTGCACACAAACTCTATGTACACAAAGTTAAAGCCCACTCTTTCCATGACCCCTATCATGCCTTCAATGACACAGCAGACACCCTTGCTAAGGAAGGGGCCCGAGGGGGGGACGTCTGGATGATGGACCATCCAGAGGCCAATGCAGCTGTACACATTGCAGCACTCAGGAAGAAACCTGAACCTTTTTCCCCCTTGGACCTCTCCGCAGCCCAGCAGCTTGACACTGAACTTAAAGAGGTGTTCAGATTGCTTGACAAAGGTACTGAAGAGAAACTTCCCACACATAACCCCTATCGGAGGCATGAAGGTAAGTTACGCCTGTCACCAGATGACAAGCTCATCTGGTTCCAACCAGATGACTCCATTACTAAGTTGTGGGTGGTCCCCAGACATTTAAGATCTGAATTTTAGCACCAAGTGCATGACACCCCTACTGGTGGGCACCAAGGAGCAGAAAATACTCTCCAACGACTCAAGACCACTGCCTGGTGGCCTGGTATCACCAAAGATGTTAAACAATACATAGAAAACTGTTTTGATTGTGCACAAAACAACCCCATTCCTACCAAACGAAATGCCAAACTCTTACCACAATGACATTCTGGCCCTTGGCATGCCATACAAATTGATTTCATTGGTCCTCTAACCAATACCAGCAGAAATAATAAGTATGCTCTTGTGGTAACTGACCTCTTCTCTAAGTGGGTAGAAGCTTTCCCCACTAAGACATGTACAGCGAAAACTACTGCCAAAATCCTGGTGGAACAGATTTTCTCCAGGTGGGGTCTACCCCTCAAGGTCGACTCTGACAAAGGAACCAGTTTTACAGGTGAGTTAATGAAAGAATCCCTTGAACTCCTTGGAGTTCAGCAGAAGTTCCACATACCTTACCACCCTCAATCCTCAGGTCAGATAGAGAGAGCCAACAGATGGATTAAGCAAATGCTTTCCAAATTCATTGAGGACAATCCCAAAACTTGGGATTCCCTGTTGCCGTTACTCCTTATGGCAATTAGGGGCACACCCTCAGCCACAGCCCAGCTTACACCCTTTGAGGTGATGACTGGTAGACAGATGAGATTGCCTGAACACCTGTTGTTTGACCTGCACCCCCCCACTACAGACCGTGTGTCTGTGGAGCAATATGTGGAAAAACTCAGAAAAGACCTCATACACATACTTGTATGCTGCCAACTGCATGGGCAAGGCCCAGCAACAATCCAAAATACAGTTTGACAAACATGCACAAGAAGTGGATTGGCAAGTTGGAGATCAGGTAATGGTACTTTGATTTGCACATCCCACCCACTCCTTCTCCAACAAGTGGGAAGGCCCATACCCCACTGTCAACAAGCTCAGTCCAGCAGTCTATCAAGTTAGACTCCTCCACAACAACAAGCTGACTGACAAATGGTTACAGGCAAACCAGCTGAAACTGTATAAAGGAGCTTAAATTACTTTTCCTCACCCCATTGGGTGGAATAGTACTAACATACTAATCTTTGATCTTCCTTTTCAGATACACTGACAAGATGGCTATTTTGTTCCATTATCTCCTTATCTCAGGAGTTATTCCCTGCATCCAAGGCACGGTACCAGAGTTCCTACAACATCTCGATCCTCCAGTACCTCCTCCAGAGGGAGTATCCATCAATATACCAGATAGTATGATCACTGTCCAGGAAGGTTCCGATGCTTGCCTCACTGCCTCGGTTGTTGCTCCTGATAAATCTACCCTTCAAATTGAGTGGCAAACCACATCACAAGGACAAATTCTCCTGTGGCAAACTCTCCAAAGGAACTTTCCAAGGTTGGCCCAATGCTAAATTATCCCCAAATGGTTCGCTGTCCTTGTTACAAACTGCATTAAGACATTCTGGTTTGTACAACGTAACTGCCTTAATTGATCCATCATACTGTAATTCCTTGTCCAGAGATTCTGCTCAAAAATTCTGTGCTATACACCACATGGCTTCTGCAGCCATGTACCTCTCTGTGTTACCACCCACTGACAAGCAGCTTTTGGAATGTCCAAAGCATACCCCAGGTCCCCGTAGTGGTCTAACAGCCACTGCCCTCCCAGGTTCTTTGATTAATAACATACAGTTTATGCATACACCTGTTTTGTTTAATCTTACTTACTGGAATATGAAAGAGTTTGGTATGTGTCACAATACTAATACATCAGCATTTTATAGTACATTATTGCTTGATAGTTTAGCTGCATTTCAGATTCGTACGCAAGACCCTATTGCCAGGGTCCACTCTACTGAACATAGAGGCAACTTCAGGAGGAAGCCCTCTCCTGATAATTTAACTCATAAATGTAAAACACGTGAAGTTGACAGTTCTGATGTCACAGGTGCAACAGATACTGTCACAGGCCTTTTTGGTACGGCTATGTCTATCTGGAACAAAGCAGACATTGCTGCTATCAAAAGTCATTCTGCCAAATTCTCCACTGGTTTGGTCAACAACATACTACCCACATTATTGTATGGTGTGGATGGCCTTAGTCAGGAAGAAAGATCCACTATATACAACATGCACAACATTGCTAAGGCATTCACTAATTCTAAAGATAAAATCAACTCACTCATACAAGAGAACAACAAAGAAGCAGATAAACAATACATTGCTAGAGAGATACTCTGCTCTGCTTATGGCTCCTACATTATCACTACCATCAACAACCTCTTCTGTGATCTAGAATCTGGAAGAATACCTGACATTATACATGACAGATGCATCTCCAAATGGTATTGCCCACGATGTAAAACCACTAGCTGTGTTTCCATGTGTATGCAACAGATTTTAACCATTCCTCTTTCTAAAGCTAGGAATTTGGGGTTTGTGACCTGACACCCTAATACTGGTCCTTGTTTTACTGCTAAGAAGTGTTCCATAACAGATACCATGTTTGTTTCTTTCACTGTCTCCTTAACACGCGTTGATCCCACTACAGCTTTGTTCGACAAGCTTGCACTGGTACTCTCTATTGGGCATTTGGATGACGACATCTACAGAGAACGCCTGGATCTACCGCTTTTACTGGTTTATCATTCTTTCCTGGAAGCCTGGGTGGCTCCGCACACAGACTGCTGTGCGAAAAAGCAATATATTTACCTGTGCTTATGTGATGTGTTTGATGTGATTCAACCTGTTTGTGGTTACTCTCCAGACAGCATTGATTGGACTTTCACTTTGTATGATGACATCACTGTGAATGGCACCAACTCCTTCGACTCAACTCTGGCTCCGGATAAGCTCTACCAATCCTATCATGAGGAGATTCATCGCCTGTCAACACGGATTTTGAAGACGACCTACACCTGCCCTGTCCAGTTGCAAAAGTGGAGACTGCCTACTGTGCGCTTACAGTATAATTCTGATGGTGAGTACTGCATGGTCACGAATTACAAGTCTTACACATATGGATCTGTTACATGTGCTATTGATTACTCCAATTTCTGTTTTGTCCCCCACCAGAAGACTGTTATTGGACATACTGTTATAACCCCCGTCCCCCTTCTAGATGCAGACATTATTGATGGTAACCCCAATTATCTGCTCACACTGTCAGAATACTTGCCATACTTTAATGTACACATAGACCCACTCACACTTACATTGAAATCACTTTTAGACAGGAAAGACACACACCTCATCCACATCAGCAATAATATGACCAAAGCCAATGAAGCTGTTCTCGCCTTGATCAATGATGGAGATATGAATAATGCATCGACTAACACCTGGTTAGAGATTACTTTTAAAGGTTTTGTTATTATACAAGCATGTTTAATTTTTATTTTGATTATTATGCTCTGCTGCCTACGGCACACACTGCGCCAACACTGTGAGCAGCTCGAGTTCCTTTACAAGGCTCACGCATCGGGTTTGTAAACGACCACTGCTCCTGTCCTTTCCCAAGACATCTGCCTGTGTTGCCTTTGGAGGCAACAAGGGGGGAATGTTACATGAGGTCTCTGCACCCTAATTGGTACCCTCAGAGGTACACCATAGACAGCTAGCACTTAGGTATGTTATACTAACATACAGGGCTAAGGGCATCTACCGTACAAGAATAGATGTCAGGATATGAATGCATATTGTTGTAATACACTTTGCTTGCTAATACATAAATTCTGCTATGTATTTTCTGTGTATTTCTTACTTGTAAGATGCCAGGACATTTGTGTCCTTGGAGTAATTATAATATGTAAGACGGCATTGCCACCTTTTGGTGATTTGTACCACTACACTGAGTTATGTAAGACTCTGTATAAGAACTCTTTTGTTCTCAAACTGATGACTTTACAGAATTGTATAATGTTATCTTGGACCATGGAGCCACCTCTAATTTAGCCAATAGGGCTCATCTCTGTAACTAGAAATGTTTCTATCTTTTGGTAACCATAGTAATTATCATAGGTATATAATGTAATGCACAAGCCTCATACCTCAGAGACCTGAGAGACCCCAAGAGACACAGAGAAACCTCGAGGTATAGGGAACGCTTAGCACTGGCTCCCGGTTCTTATTGGTAAGAACTGCTTATGGCAACTGTGATTCATCCCTTTGGTAGTAATAAACTTGTTTATTACTCTAATGCAACGTGTCTGTGATTACTTGCATTCCCAATATCGTCAAGAATCTGAAAGTGAGGTTTAGACCTCCCAACAATTACATTAACCACATATGGGCTATGTGTGGTAGTGTCACAATGGAATGCTCAGCTCCCATGCAACCAATGGAGCAAAAGATTGGACTGCAGATTTAATAACCCCATAATGAGATGCTAATATTATTGTTTGGGCCTTCCATGGGGACTGATGTCCTTTACATGTAGATAGTTAAAAATAGGGAAAGCAGATACAGTGCAAACACCTTTGGGACGCCTCCATTACAGCCCATTGTTTCTACTCAGAATGATACCCTAAGGTGGCCAGCAGGGGGATGTGCATTGCATCTGAGTTCCTGTTAGGGCTTTGGTTTGTACTGCTCTCTAGGGGTTATTTACTGTCATGCTTAGGGCACTCAAACATTGTTTTATGTTTTATAAATACAAACGCTTTGTGTGCATTGCTGAAATTAGTGCTTACGGAAGGGACTTTGCAGGGAGCAAGCCTCAACTTCTAACAAGCATTTGTCAATGCTGAATGTTTGCTTGCTGGCATTATCATTGGAAGTGCAGGAGTTAGACAGATGCAGAATAGGAATGGCAGTGAAGTATGGAACTGATGCCAGTCCCACCCTCACCCTGCAGAGATGGACAGGCATTGGGATGTGCCTTTGGGTTGTCACCCATATCGCTCACATCATTTCAACTCAACCTACTCTGCAGACACCGACAAGTGTCGAGGTGTGCCTTGGGGTGTTCATGCTTTACACTCACCCCAGTCTAGTAGGAAATACGCTGAAATTGGTGCAGTATAGGAGAATGGGGTGATCTTTGGGGCTGAAGAGTCCAAGGCACACCTCGATGCCTGTCACTGGCTGAAGGGGAGGAGGTGGGGGTGGAATGGCATGAGTATTACTGTCGACAATCCCAAGTCACACCGCTGATGCCTGTCAGTCCCTACAGGGTAGGGCATTATGGTGGGAAACCCTAATACCCTGGGCATGTCTTGGTATTTTCACTCCAAGTTTTCAACATGGGCTTTTTGTGACCCTACCGCATGAACAGCGATGCTATCAGTTCATTAACTGAAAGGTGATTTTCCACAGCAACTGCGTCATTTGGTACCATAGATGCAAAAACACATTTCAGGTAGGATGTGAAAAATGACAACTGTACTGTTCATGAGGAGGTGTAAAAAATGGTAATGTTGAAAATCTGGAGTGAAAATATAAAAAATTTGGTGGTCACAAGTGTGCTTAGAAACTGTGCAACGCACACCCGTAATGCAATTATCTGGGAGCTTTGTACACCACATTTTCAACACAGGCATTTTGGGACCTCCACTCATGAACAGTGGCACTGTGATTTTCTTAATCTGTCCCAAACATTGATTTTGCACAGCAACCATGCCATTGTTCGCCACATGTGTGAAAACACATTTTGGGCAGGATGTGAAAAATGTCAGCTGTACTGTTTATAAGGAAGTGTGGAAAAATGGCAATGTTGAAAATCTGGATTGAAAATATTAAAAATGTTACGAGTATGTGTGGGAACTGCGCAATGCACGCTCGTAACCCAGTCATTTGTTGGAATTTTTTCACCAAATTTGCAACAAGGTCTGTAAACCGATGATCTAATAATAAATAATAAATAAATAAAACATAGGCTTTTTGGGAGCTCACCTCATGAACAGTGACACTGTCATTTCATTAATCAGTGACAGAAGGTGATTCCGCGCAGTGACCGCAAAATCACCTTTTGGGACCGAATAATGACATAACAGTGACTGAGTTCATGAGGTGGGGCCCCAAGAACCCCATGTTGAAAATTTGGGTCCAAAAGTCACAAAAAATACCCGAGATATCCACCTAAGTTGAAAACCCCCCAATTTATGCCATTGTACAGCTTACCGGCATTTCTTCAGTTCGTGGTCGGTTTTGAAGAGTGCAGACGTGTTCCCGCTCCACCAAAGATCATAACCCCGCACACACCAGAGGTATGGGTGAAGGGGTGCGGGAAGTGGAGTGAGAGGTGTGTGTGGGGTTGGGGAGGGACCCAATGGCGAGGGACCATTTCTGTGTTTCAGGTTATAAAATAAATAAATAAAAAACCACAAATAAATAAATAAAAAAACACCATGGACTGTTTTCTGTTTTTTACAGGTGTGAGAGTTTGAGGGGTCATGTTAGCCACACACTAGGGTGGACTCCAAGTGTGGCACACAATGGGGGTACGGCGGGGACAGGAAAATGCCAAATCAATGGAGGGGGTTAAACATGCTGACAGGGGGACTGGGCCCCCCGTCAGCAAGCGTGTCTGTGTTTGTGGGGGTGGATGATGCCAAGAAGGACTGGGCACCCCCCTCGGCAGACAAAACACAGCAAAAGGGCACATATGCCAGTGGGGATTGGGCTCCCCCCCATCGGCAAATGAACTGGGAAGGGGGCAGACCGACAGGGAGATTGGGCACCCCTGAAGTTGGCTTGCTGGGGACTGTGAGAAGTGGACAGCAACAGCCGCTGCCATGTTTATTGAAATGTTACACCAGGCAAGGCACACCCTGCAATGAGGGGGCGCTCCCTCACTGTAGCGGCAAAATTGTTTCAAGTTGGTAGCATGCTTGCAGACTTCTGTCATATCCAGCATACTCCTTCATTGGTGACACATAAATGAGTCCCAAAAAGCAGTGGCAGCACTGGCCACAACACTGCTACACCTCCACAACCTGCTTCTCCAGCAAGCTGCCACAACATGTTTCTTGTGCATGCGCGCAAGCAAACATAAAAATCCTGCTCAGTGAATATATTCAATACTTCCTCTAGCAGGGTATGAGTCTTAAAGCAGAGTCAATTAAAGAGCACAGATTAAAAAAAATCAAACTTTTTGGGAAACCAGCTGTCAGAGATTTTCAGTGGAATTAGACTTAACATTATTCAGAGATATGGACTTGTATCTATTGGCCAAGAAGTGCTGTTGTTTCAAATATGTTACATGTGATATAGGCACCCTGAGGGAGACAGTTTGTCTGACATGTGTGACATTTTGGTGACCAGAGTAAATCTTAGGTAGCCTCAGGCTACTACGGATTACAAGCATTCCCTTTCCTCTCACTCCAGCACTCAGCTGGAATCCATTGGACTGGAAGTTATTGTTTCTCCCTCTGCGTGGCTACACAAACTGCCTGCTTTAACATAGGAACATTTTAACTGTTCGGTTACCAATGTACAATTTTATTTAGTTAGCTTCCTCCCTACACCTTTTCAATAAACCAAAATCCTGCACATATTCAATGAGTGTGTGTGTGTGTGCATGTCAGTGTGCATACATATGTTTGCGTAACTTTGAGCACATGACTGCATGCATGTATGTGTGCCTTTCTATAATGCTTGTGCGTGTGTTCACATGCCTGCTTAACAACCCCCTCCTTACTGTAGGTGGAGGTGGTTACCATATTTGGCCAGTGGGGGAATGGGGTCTTGACACCATTTTCTATGGCTAAATCAACAAAACAAAACTCCAGTGATCAAACCAACTCATGCCGCAGCCTCCAAAAACAATTCAAGCAACCAACCAAAAAATGACACAGTCCTCTATGGGTGAAGCCAGTGTGGGAAGAGCTCCATGCAATATATACACAGGGTGACCTTGAGGTGCTAGTGGTCTAAAGGCAGGAAAGAGCTGGGGGTGAGAAGGAGCGAGGTGCCAGGAAACTGGCAGGAAGTGTCGACCCTTCAAGGTGCTGCTGAGGAACTGACTGGTCCTTGCACGGCATGGGTGCTGGTGAAGGGAAGATGCAGGCACCATCCACATGGCACTGGGGTGTTATGGGTACTCCGGCGTGCTTGGCAGGGGTGGGCACTCACTGTGTTTGTAAAGTGTCTGACTGCAGGACTTGGGCAAGGGACAGATGAGACCACTGAGGCATGCTCCTGCCTGGAATCATGGTTGCTAGCTACTCTCAGAGCCTCAGTGGTGGCATGAGGTCCTGACACCTTGCCAAGGTGAGTGTGTTGGTAGACCATCAAGTGGGATCCTGGAAGTTACCAGGGAGGGACCTCAGGCACCAAACTGTGTGTCCCATGCCACAGAGACTCAAGGTTGCAGATCTGGGGATATTGCCCATTGTTTGGGACTACAGAGGGATCACTAGAATGGTGCAGGAACCCCAGGGGATGAGGTGGGTTACCCAAAAGTTATCATGGGTCTCCTGTTAATGGGATGGTCAACCACAGAGACCTGCATTTCAGAGTTCACTGAGTACCCAAAGAGCATATGAAGCAGGTACTGAGCAAAGACAGCAAGAATAAGGTAGGAGACTCATCTCCATGAAGAGTGGGGGAAGGGGGAGACCCCACTTAAAGGATACCCATGGACTAGCAGCTGGAACAAAATCCCAGTGGAAGGATGTAGAGTGTATCCTCTATGAGCTAAGATGGTGTGTAGGAAAAGCCCAGTCAGCCACGTAGACATTCAATCTGAAAGGGCACCGTGAGGATGGTGAAGGAAATGTCAACCCATATAGACTTCTCATGTTAGTAATTTTCATGCAATGTATGTAAAAGCAGTATGTTGGAATTCTGCAAATGAATGACAGACATGAAGTTTAAGCCAGTGGAGCAGCGCCCTGCTCAGTGATACAAAGCCCAATGGATCTGGGACTAGTTCAGGCCAGGAGTAGGACTCAGCACAGTGGGGGGATAAAGAACTCCAGGGCAAGTTTTGCCCAAGAAGTATGGGTAGGCAGCCTGTCATTAACTGGCTCTGTGGACAAAAAGGGCAGAGAGTGTTGGGGGACATTTCAAAGAATAAACTGCTACAGTGTGATGGGGTTACCATGCACTGTAGTGACTGGCTGCTACTCTTCTGGAACACTGATGGGTTAAACAGCTAGGTGGGATGTTGCTAGCAAAAGGCTGTAGACAGAAATGATTTGTTTGAGACAAACTGAATTAGGGTCCATGGGCCTGTACTGATGTAGTGAATAGATGAGATTTGGCCTGATCCTCTGCTAAAGAGTCAAGTACTTGAACTCAGTCATCCAGTGTGTTTTGCCTACCAGCTAAAAGTGCCCATAGTTTCTATTCATAAGCTGACTGCCAAGTAGGTACCAGCAAGACATGCAGTGGCCATGCAGGAACACCTGTGTGGGGTGCCTGGAAGGGGTCATGGCACCCAAATAGGGACCAAAGAGGCAGCCTGTGAGCATGCAGGAGCACTTGTGGGAAGGTGCTGGGAAGGGGCTGTGGTGAACAAGCTGAGACCATTGTGAACAAAAAGGCATGTAGTCACAGACAGACCTGGGGGGAGGGCACATACACTGGTGGCATCCAGGATGCAATGCAGTAATGCTGCAGTGTATCACAAAAATGCTGCAGTATACTGCAGGAAACAGTATAATTCAATGGCAATTAAGCCCTTTTTTACTGCAATATTTTGTGACCTCATTTACTGCAAGTTATACAAATGCAAGGAAAGAATCCTGGGCTCTGATTGGTTAGTGCCCACTGTCAGATGTTAATTGGTGGGTTCACAAATGGACACAGATACTTGGAAAAGGTTCTGCAGATTCTTCTGCCAATACTTTATTTTGGCTTTAACAAATTAAGCGGACTTGTATGAAAATAAAATTAAAAAAAACTCCAGAAATAAAACAGGCTTAACTTCAGCATCTCTCGATAGTAAAGCAAATAAAGAGAAACCAAACAAATAGGTAATATACTAGCATAAACTAGTTACTTAGGTGTTTTCCCTTTAACACCTTCCACCAGATTGACTGTGTGTGCAGATGCATTAGCTTTTAAGGGGCTGGGTCAAAGAGATTCAACCAACCCCTTGTCAATTATCAAAATTAAAAGTATTTATTTTTAACACTATAAAAACAGGAATATTTATATTTTATTCAGTTCTCTAATAATATTTAATCAATCACCTTCATATACATGTGTAACAACATTAAAATAGCACTCGATTGAAATATTTGGGAAATAGAACCGTCAGCAAGCACCGCCCCCAAAGTGATTCTGCATAAAAACAATGAAAAGAGGCCAGCTGGCTCTATAGAGCAGAATAACTCGGGGGAACTGGTGCTGTTGAGCATTCTGAGCATTCAGAATTCAAAGGAAAATACTGCTGCGCTAAAGTAAAGTAACCACAGTTCATCTCCACTGACCAGAACTACATCGCACACAGAACGGGTCACTATACCCATTTTTCGTCTTTGCAAACTAGGCTTCCTTAGTGCTTTATATTTTCTGAGAAGCTGTGCGATGATGCGCACGTACGAGAAGTAGAGGAGCCGAACGGGAACCCGAACTAAATACCCGGTCTCTCTACTACCGTTTTTTCTCAATTAATTCACTCCTTCCTCCAATGAAACAGTGAGCTCTCAGAACTCAGAGAATTTTGTTAGGGCCGGAGGAATCGAAAGTTTGACTACTAATGTAAAACGTGGCTTTTAAAAAAGCTGAGATTCCTGTCTCTGATTACTAGGAAATAAACACGGCCTTACTACGAGCCGTAAGGACTGTGTAAAACGTTCAAAGAAGTTTAAACACTTCTTCTTTTCAACAGGGCTTTTTGTTTTTTCTTTCAGGATAGCTCAAGAGGCTGTACACTGCCCTTCTTTATTAAATAGAAAATGACACAAGGGTAATTACTCAATCTTTGAAAAAACTACTTAAGCTTCAGCAAAGCACACAACAAGACAACGCTCTGTTCATGGTTTACAAGAGGGAGTTTTTAAGGACCCTTGGTTTAAAATAAATTAGATCCCTTTGGGCTTGTCAGACACATAAAATGACTACAAAACACCATTATCCAATGAATGGCGAGTTCAATAGATAATAGGCCACATAATACAAGACAAACAAATAACACCCATTCTCTCAGACATAACACATAACAAGTTCTTGGATTTGCCCACCATACAGGGTCCCTCTCACACCCACCTTCATCAGCGATGTTATCTCATTATAACATCACTGTATGAAGGCGCTATAGTAAGACACCTCAGGAAAGGAAAATAAATCACTGCGCCCCTTCATCTCAAAGCCGGTGTGGGCTTCGTAACCCCCCACCCCAGTCACCAACCTGCCTCGCTAGCCGTGTCCAGACAAAACAACACAAACTAGAAACCACCTCCTACCTCCCACAGTATTTGCCCAAATACAAAAATCTTTTAAATACAAAACAGCCATCATGTAAAATGGCATTTCGATCCCCCATCGGCTGTAGAGCTAGTGCTTTGAAACAGCCACGCTCGTCGCTCACAGCACAGACCACTCAGTTCCTGAAAGAAATGGCCACTTTAACAAAAAGAGATAAATAAATGAATAAAGCCACAGCCATAAACAAAACCCCAGACTGCAGAAACTAGATATTTTGAGCTGTACCTGTCATTGCTTCTGAAATAATGGCTGAAACACCGGAAGTAAGTTTGCAGTTCCTGAACACCTCTGCATTACCTGATCCTCTTTGGAAGCCATCAAAAATACATAAATGCAAATGAACTTCACCCAGTCCCAGGACAGTCAACAGGACTGGGTGAATAAAATAGTTCCTCCACAACTACAAAATAGGTAATGTCAGGGGTGGGGTTGGGGTTGCAGTGGAAGACAGACGTCCACACAGTAAAACAGCACCACCTACAGAAAGAAACAATTACAGCGGCACAATTTTTTCATTCAGTATATCTACCATCTAAAAATCAACTAAATATACACTTTTAAAAGTATTTTATTTTTTATTTTTACTTTAGTACTAGAAACGAGCCATTGTATAATAACAATAATGCACTCCAGTGTGTGTGTTGTGCTGGGATAATGTCACTTCTCGAATGTTGGATGCACTCGGCCTCCAGCCTTGTGGCCAACCACTTGAGGCGTGACATTATCCGAGCATGAAACACACCCTGTCATGCATTGTTGCTTAATTACTGCAATGCGTCATGGCTGGCTCTGCTGTAGCAGTTAATAAAATGCAAACTGGATGGAACCGAGCCAAGCAGGAGTGTGTTGCTGTGACCGAGATCCATGCCAATTATGCCTTCCACTATGGACTGGCAGCACTAGGAGCACCATAGGACAGAAAAGCCCGGATATGGCTTGACATGCAGCATGTTTGAATACCAATGGACCTGATCAATGTACTGAGGCTTTAAAATGAAAACGGAGGTGCCTCTGGATAGTGGTAAGGCAGAAGTTGGCACAGACATGAAAGTTACAGAATGCCACAGATGGTGGGCCACCCACAGCACTGCAGCTAACACCAGTGGAGGACATGGTGGTAGGCAACTTCACACAGCTCAGGTAGAAAGGATGATGGGATTAATACCATACCAGCTAAGTTCGCAGTAGCATGCCCCAGCACAGCACCATAGTAGTACCAAAAACTCACAGAGGCCCAGAACTAAGTACTTTTCCAGCACAGATATCCCACCTGTAGGGTCAGATGGTGACAAAACAGTTAAGGATACTAGTGAACTTGGTGCTAGTGTCAGTGACCAGTACAGGGTTACATAGTGTGCTCTGGAGAACCAGCTGGCAGTGACACAGAGTGCTATACCACAACAAACAAGTATGTGTGCACAAAAGTGGCACAGAAGTGTTACTGACAGTGCTACATTGCAAAACAACCAACACCCTCATTCCTGGCCCACAAACAATCTCCCAGAAGAGAACAACAGATCAAAACACTAAGGACACCATCATCTAGATGACAAAACCCATATGTCCATCTGCAGTGCAGTCACTCACACAGAACCAAGAGACACCAGCATGACCACAGTAGCAGCACCAAAGCATGTGCACACCAGCAGTGTCACACTCACCAACTCCCTGACAGTTGCTACACATACTGCACACACAGGTGAGGCTTTTGGAACCAGACCACCTTAAAGTAAGCAAGGCCAACAATCAGCAGCTGAAGGCTCTCATAACACAGGTACAGTGATAGTAACAAAAAAGTTCACCTGGTACTGCAGTATAACACAGTTATGGTAAAAAAAATGCTGTGGTATAATGCAGTTGCTAACAAAAAAAAAGCATGCATGTGAACTTAGCCAAGATAGTGATCTCATGAAACAGTTGCTGTATCACCTCACATCACAGCGGTCCAGCAGTCCTGTCCTTCACACACACACACGTACACTCTTCCAGCACAAAACACACAGAAACCACACCAGGCACATCCAGCACCACCACACCACACCACACCACAGAGGTGCCACAGGCTGATAAGGATGGGGTACAAGCCTCATCTACCAGACATGTTGATGGCAGAAAAAGGCTCTTTAGCCCATCCAGTCTGCCACCTTAACTAACTACTCTGTATTTGCCTTAGAGACACTCCTCACCTTCAGATCTTCCTGTTAGCAATTTGAGAAGGCAGTAGGGAGTGCTGGGGGGATACTGGGATTTATAGGGAGAGGCATCACCTGCAGAAAACAGGAAGTTGTCATCCCTCTGTACAGACCGTTGATGAGACCCCATCTGGAGTACTGCATCCAGTTCTGGTGATCCCATCTCCGCAAGGACATAGACAGGATGAAGGCAGTTCAGAGGAGGGCAACTAAAATGGTGCATCGTCTGCAGGAGAAGCCATACGATGAGAGACTAAAGGAGCTTAATATGTATACCCTTGAGGAAAGGAGGGAGAGGGGGGACATGATAGAAACATTTAAGTACTTCAATTGAATCAACAAAGTCCAAGAGGGTAGCATCTTTCAGAAAAAGAGATGTGCAAGAACAAGGGGACACAATTTGAAGAAGGGGGGGGGTATGGCTCAGGGACAATGTGAGGAAGTATTTTTTTCACAGAAAGGGTGGTGGATGTGTGGAACAGCCTTCCTGAGGAGGTTGTGGGGTCTACAACTGTGGAAGAATTCAAGAATGCATGGGACAGACATAAGGCAATTCTTGTGGGGGCTAGGAAGAACTAGGCTGTTGGTTAACTAGGATATGTAGCTTATCCTGTAGGTAGGGAAATGGGCAGACTGAGTGGGCCAAGTGGTCCTTATCTGCTGTCAAAGTCTATGTTTCTCTGTTTCTATGCTTCTATGTTTCTTCGAGGATATCTGTTCCCTTAGGCCACATCTTTGAAACTATATCTGTGTAAGTGCTAGGACCACATGGAAACTTTGCCAACCGGGTGCCATTCACGACAGCGTCACATGTCAGCATCTACAAAAACGTGGGCAGTCCCATCCTCAGTTCTTTTCCAGCCATCTATCATACTCGCCAAACTTACCATGGAAACGTCTACCAAATGGCCATTGTTGTTTATTATTCTATTGTTAAGTCATCCCTGATTTTTTTGTGATATCGCCGCCTCTGCATGCTGCCAAAACCAACAACATTGTTCCACTACTGTGAGTGTGGAGAAAATATTTATAAGGACGACTCACATGACAACGCTTTCAATTCAGTCCTGCATGGAAGGCCGATATGTCAACTTAGGAACCTAGTGGTGGGGGGAAAAAATGGTGGTCTGGATAGCAAATTGGAAAATTGGTTCAGCAATTAGCTGCAGAGGGTGGTGGTGGTGGGGAGGTTTTGTCTCATAGGAGGGTCATCAGCGGGGTCCCTCAGGGATCAGTATTGGGCCCAATCCTGTTCAATGCATTCACTGCAGACATTGGCGAGGGAATGAGAAGCAAGATGAGCCTATTCATAGATGACTCTAAGCTGGGTGCAGTGGTAGGCAGCAAGGAGGGTAGTAAGGCATTTCAGGAGGATTTGGTCAGGTTGAAAAAGTGGGCACACACATGGCACTTGGGGTTCAATGTCAGGAAGTGCAGCGTACTGTATCTGGGATTCAGGAATTCTGTATATAAATACCATTTGGGGGGAATAGCTGTTGACATCTAAGGGGGAAAAGGACCTGGGAGTGGTCATAGATGCCAGGATGAATAATTCACAGCAGTACCAGAGAGTGGCTGGTAAGGCAAATAAAATACTTGGGTGCATCTCTAGAGGAATAACACTGAGGAGAAGGGGGGTCATTCTGCCCCTGTACAACTCCTTAGTGAGGCCTCACCTGGAGTACTGCATACGGTTTTGGGGGCCTTACTTAAAGAGGGATGTTATCCTTCTGGAGAGAGTACAGAGAAGAGCCACAAGGATGATCCATGGTCTGGGGGAAAGGTCCTATGAGGAATGACTTGGGGAGATGAACATGTACTCCCTGGAGGACAGACAGGATGGGGGGGGTGATATGATAGAGGTCTTCAAGTGTATGAAGGGGATAAATAGGGTGGACATGGAGGGTCTCTTTACGCTGAAGGAGGTAGGGAAATACGACGGGACATAACCTTAAGCTAGTAGGGGGAAGTACATGGGGGAAGTGAGAAGACACTATTTCACAAAGAGGGTGATTACACCTTGAGACGCATTACCAGGGGAACTGTTGGCAAAGGACACAGTGGAGGGCTTCAAGGTAGGGTGGGACAGGTACATGAGCAAGGTGCAGGTCGGTGGGGGGGGTTAGTCAGGGTGCTGGGGGAAGTGCCAGGTAGAAAGGAGCACATGAAGGAAGGGGAGGCAGCTGCTGAAACTTAATCAGGGGCTGCATCTCGGGCAGACGAGATAGACTGATGGGACTAATCTGTTGGCAACTATGTATGTATGTATGTATGAAGTGTGTATCTGCTGTTTAGGCCTCTCTCACAACTTCAGGACTTGTGAGATTTGACAGGGCTTCAATCAAGCAACCATGCAACACAGAAGAAAGGCACTTGAGAAGTTTTTATTAGAAAAAGTCTTGTGGCCACGGAAAAATCTCAGGGTCAGAAAGCAGTGTTGCCAGCCCCATCAACTGACTCGCGGTCATCAAAATCGAAAGACTGAAAAATACTGGCCATCATCAGGACACAAGCATAATGACAGATCTGCTTCCCCGGCGAGGTGTAGGTCTCCTTTGTGGTCTGTAGGTACTTTATCTGCATTATCATCATACACCCCAGCAGTAGTGACCCAAGCACACCCCCTCGACCTTCAACCAGGCAGCAAGGGTCATGGCTTGGCTTGGCTTCGCTTAGGCACTACCTTACCTATGTCACTATCATCAATGGGTCCAGGACCATCGTCAACTACAGTGGTCATGGATCCTGGCCAGGGTGTTGCTGATGCACATACAGTACTGGCATCGTGTTTAGATATGATATGGTGACGGCGTATACTTCCAGGCTTACCTATGCAGCCTGTACTGCCATCAACAGGGATTCCTACATCACAGGCCCAATCAAAATCATTGACTGGTTCACAGCAGCAACCTCCTGAGCAGCAGCCTCTGGCATTGCCAGGGGGGTCTTCAGTTCCTGTCACTGATAGGGACATCGATGATGAGGAAGAATATAATCAGACCTCATAATGAGGGAGGATTAAGAAGAGGGTTATGGTGAAAAACATTATTCTCCACATTCTAGCTCCACAGTACCTACTTGTACTGAGGATTCTGTGGTGTACACACTCAGATCTCCTCCTGAAGACACTACCTTCCAAACAGTAATGCAGCAAATGCAGAATGCAGTGAGATTTTCAGAGGAAAAAGAGTATTCAACTAAAAAGAATTTGATGGACTTTTTGGAGGTACCATGTACTCCATCCATCGCTGTTTCTCAAGTTTACCCTGCATTGGAGGATGCAACATATTTGTTACATGGTACCGGCCAAAGTCAATACTAGCTGTACCCAGAAAGGCTGACAAGCAGTATCCTGCTCCTGCTGCTAAGCCTTATTATGCCAATCAGCCTGAAACAGACTCTGTGGTCCTAATGGCTGCCCATGATAGATCCAGGGCACTCATTCAAAGTCAGTGGCTCTGCCCCCACTGGCTCAGTATGACTCGTCTTGGACTCCCTCAACACTTCAGCCTCTGGAGGTGGTGGTAGGTTGTCACTTCTTCCTTCATCTGACACAATAGAGGGAGATTACTACAGATGAATGGGTCCTGGAGATAACTGCCAAATGACAAGCTCTGGAGCTCTTACAGACACCCCCTCTCCCCAAGCATCCCCTGTCTCTTTCAACTTATGCCCCTGGAAATCTGCTCCCACTGAAAGAAGTTCAAGCTTTGTTAACAAAATGTGCCACAGAACCAGTACCTTCTCATTAGAAAGGCATAGGGTTCTACTTCACATACTTCCTGGTCCAAGGCCTGCATTAGATCTGAGAGACCTAAACTTCTGCATTGACTACAAGAAGTTTTGGATGGTCTCCCTGCAAAATCTGATTCTCCTGTTGTAAACGGGGGATTGGACTTGCTCACTGGATAGGAAGAATACTGTGTTAACTGTGCTGTACTGCTCTGCATGTTCATCTGTCCTCTCACTGCTACTGCTGTCTATTCATTTGACCTCTGTTATATAGTGGTAATGACTGCTGACCTCTGTAACTGCTATCCTGTAAACAAAAATCTATGCAAAGGTGTCCTTTGTAAATGAGTGCTGGCTCAATGGACTATATACCTGTTCATACTTACATGAATAAAATACTACTACAACTACATGAGGATACTACAATGGAAATTTAGAGTGCTGTAGGACCAACTGATGGGTGACCTGGACCAAAAGACGTACGCCATGTCCCATTTACACAAAACACTGATGTGGTGGATGGACCACAGCAATCTCTTGATGGGTATTCCATTTCTAATACCACAACTCATATTCTCACCTTGGATGCCTCAGGATCCAGGTGGGGAGCATATCTGAGCCCTTATCAAACCCAAGGTTCTTGCACTCAAGTGGAAACCAGATTATACATAAATGTCCCAGAGATGAAAGATGTCATATACAGTCTCCAGGCTTTTCAGGAGCATCTGATCCCCGGTCCTCTGCTAGTACAGATGGACAACGTCAGTGTTATGCATTACATAAACAAACACGCTGGGGCTCATTCTTATCCCCTGTGTCAAGAAGCAATGAGGAGTGTGGTACTGGGTGCTGGAACACTGTCTAGAGTTGTCTGCTGTGCATCTCCCAGGTATCCAAAATGTCTGACCAACTCTCCAGCTTAACAGACAAGCTAAGCAGGGCATGTCCAAGATGCACAAATGGAAAATGCTGACCTCAGTAGTAAACAACCACTTCGCAAAGTGGGGTCTTCCAGAGTTGGACTTTTTGCATCCCCACATGATGCAAAACTGCTGCATTTCTGATCACTCCAGGGCCTGGAGTTTTTTGGCAAGGCGCATTGTCCCTCTCTTGGAAAGGGAAGCTTCTGCATGCATTCCCTCCAATTCTATTACTACAGAGAGTTTTACTGAAAATGCAGAAGAAGGCTGTGCCCTCATTCTCATTGCATCTTTTTGGCCTTCATAAATATGGTGTCTGCTGCTCCAGCAACTAGCAGTGGAGCCCCCCGTGCACTTAGGCCATGCCAGCCCTTCGCCCCCCCATCAGCTGTAGGTGGCATCCAGTTAATAGTAGTAAAATGCTTTATTTTTATACAGGATGAGGCCACATCCTGCCTTAGTTCTGCCCTAGGAATTTCCATGGCTGCTATTTCCATTGCCTTCCTTCACCTAATGTCAGAAGTTTGGCCGTAATCTCCTGGGTCCCCAAGAAGAGAGTCCCCTGAGCACAATTTCCAGTGGGGAACTGAGGAGAGGTGGGGCCACCCACGTTTATGTAGATGCTGATGTGTGGTGTCGTTGTGGGCAGTCCCCAGCTAGCAAACATTTCACTGTGTGATCCTAGTGCTGATGCAGGTATAGTTCCAAAGGTGTATCTTAACGGAAGAGATTCTCTTGAAGATCAACTGTTCTTTACTGCTCCCCTAATTTCTAACTAATTCCACATGTCTGTCCTATCCCAGCTTAAAGCTGCAGACTACCTAGGCTTATACCACTTCCTCTGACAGCTTATTCTACTTGTTTACCACCCTTTCCATGAAGAGGTGCTTATGGACATCCTTTTGGACACTCCTCTCCTGCAAGCTTTAGTGAATTCCCTCTCATCCCTGTATTTAAACTCAAGGAGAAGAGTTTCTGGACATCCACCTTATCTATCTAATGCGGGTACTTGTAAGTCTCTATCGTGTAATCACTTTCCCTCTTGTTTTTTTGAGGATGTACATATTTAGGTCCTGCAGCCTCTCCTCATTTTTTTCCCCTAGCCCATGGACCATCTTGGTTGTCCTGTGCTGTACTGCTTCCACTTTGTTGCAGCCATTCTTCAGGTGTGGACTCCAGTACCTTGCACAGTATTCCTGATGCAGTCATGTCAGTGACCTGTACAGTGGCAGGATCACCTCTGGCCTTCTACTGCTTATCCCCGTCCCTATTCACCCTAGCATCCTGTTTGCTTTGCCTACTACCCTGTGCAAAGTTCAGTCATTTTTAGGTTCACTAATATTACTGCTCCCAATTCCTTTTCTTTTTTGGTGCTATCCAGCAGAATAATCTCACATTTCATATTACACTCTTGGGTTCTTTTTTCCAGTGTGCATCACTTTACATGTTTTAACATTGAAGCCCAGTTTTCAGATCTCTGACCAACTCTCCGGCTTGCCCAGATCCTCCATAAGTTCCCTTCACCCTTCCTCTGTCTCTACCCTTACACAGATCTTAGTATCAACTGTGAAGAGGCTGATCTTAACCTTGATACCTTCACCTATATGTAAAAGAATACATTGAAGAGGACTAGGCCCAGCACCAACCCCTGAGGTACTCTGCTTGTTACTTTTTATATCGCTGAAAACTCCCAATTAACTACCACCCTTTAGGTTCTTCACCAATTGGAGACTTTTTCCTCCATTCCTAGGTCCTTGCTCTTTTTGACCAGTGTTCTCTGTGGAGCCTTGATTAAGTCTAAGTGTACTACATCAACTGTCTGCCCCTTGTTTAGTGCCATGGTCACCCATTTGAAGAAATCAACCAGATTCATCTGGAAAGACCTTCCCTTCCTTAACCTGTGTTTTCTAGGATCCCATTCCCCTTTAGCATGTCTACCAGATCCTCCCTTAGTGTCTGGCCTTCCTCCCACTCAGTACCTCCCTCTAACAGATGTCCCCAGCACTGTGCACCTGCTTATAGTGATCATCATGATCCCGCAGCACAGGTAGGTTAGGTGGTAGGGTCATACCATCCCTGACTGCAAGACTGTGCAGCATGCAACATACCACAAACACTTGACATTCCTTTCCTGGTGCCAGCATCACGGTCCCACCTGTCTTATTCACACACCTGAATCTCTTCTTCACCATTCTGAATATGCACTACGCAACACCCCTTGCCTCCAGTGGGCATTATTGTACAGCTCTTCTGTATGCAATAAGACACGCCAGGGTGTGTAATTATGCTGTAATAATTGTATGGCTCAAGGGTGTTGTTAGGCACAAGGCACCTGCACCGAGTGTCTTTAGACACCCAAGAGCAAAGTGCAATTATTACAACATAATTACACATCCCTGAAGTGTCTTATCACACTTTTAACATGAGTAGAAAAATTGTTAAAGCTGTAAAATTAGTAACAGCTAATATGGTGATTTACATACAATAACAAGGAATTATGGGTAGATTATGAAGGCATCTTAAATCTTCCTTACTCAGAGGTACAGTCTCCTATTTTGGTGACTACAGCATGGTACCTAATATGTATGCAACCCCCCTACAAATGGGTGTCACTAAGTTGTCTTCCTGGGCTTGCCTAAATGCCCACTGCCAGGCCGGTGTTCCGTGTTTTAATACTTTTAAAAGTGCTGCATGTGAGTGCCCTATTAGCCTCCATGCCTGTCTCTTTAAGAGCTATCATTTTCGTGGTTTATAATTAATTTGGGTGGGGGCCGAGTAGTTTCAGGCTTGAGTCCCGCCTGAGCTGCAATACAGCCGCTTCTTTCTGCCATCATTAATTGTGCAGAGGGAGCTTTACAAGGATCTGTGAATGTCTGCTGATTAACTGCTTTAATAATAATAATATTGTAGTTTGTCTAACCTGCCTTCCTTTGCAGCATGAACATTCTGCTAATCACCACTATCTTTGTTCTGGACTGCCAATTAGGACCAATCAGTACTTTTGGGGACCCTAAAATGGAGACTGTCCTCAGGGGTCTTGTGGGAGTGAATTTCTGTAGGAATTGTAGTTTTACTGTTTGGCACCTAAATGGACCTGGAGGAGGCGCCCTTGTTGTGACAGACAGATGGATCAACCAACCGAAACTTCTGGATATCTGGAAAGTCACAGAGCTGCCTGCGGTAGTGAGTCTGTGTGTAGCTGGGGTTGAGAGAGTGAACAACTCGAGTAATTTGAGCAGCTGTTCCTGTGTAGTAGTGGGGGAATCAGTGGGAAGGCTGAGTCTGGCCTGCCTTCTACCATTTTCTCGAATGAAGAAGTCTGCATTAATATCTTGGACTTTACTGAATTTGCTGTGATTATGACCAGAATCCTGAATTGTGACAAAGTGAATTCCACCTGGTGTGGACCGAAGATTTGCCTCGGTGTGACTGGCCTGTCAGGACTTGAGACAACTGCAGAGTGTACAGTTTGGGCAGAGACACTGTCAATTGCAACCGGACTGTCATCCGAACTGTGGTATTTACCTAGCTTTATTATAATTACGCTGAATATGAAGTGTCGGTCATGATTTGGTTCCCCACATTGCCTAATGTGTCACTCTTGCTGGAAGCTGCATCCAGCACTTCACTGGACTGTATCCAAACTGTGTACCTGGTCTGGGCCTCACCGTCTCGGCCTACATTGTTAGTCACGCTGCAGAGAATCATCCGACAAAAGACCGGCCGGGGATTCAGTTCCCTGCTCAACATCGTCGAACGGGATCGACCACCACGATGTGTTGTGTGGGCCCTGTTTCTAGTGGCAAACCAGCACTCCATCCTGAGGTCTTCATTTCATCCCTCCTGCATACTGGTCTGGGAAGCGTGAGTAAACAACAGGGTAGCTCCCTGCAACAGAGCTCAAATCCAAGTGTGTCATCTGATTTCATTATTTTGGTTAATCATTATGAACTGAGCCATCTGGTTCCAGAATACAAATTATGGGCTAAATTGCATGTTGTGTTCTTCCTTCCTAAGGGCTCCAACAACAGCTGCAACGCCGGCCTACCCTGAGCAACACTTCTGGCCAGCCTGCAGACCAACTGGGTACCCAGAGTGTGTGTGACTGTATTAGAGGGACTCTTAGAGGCATGCATGCTTAGCCTGATTAAATCAGATCCAGAATCAAACACCAGATTACTGCCCTTCCCTTGTTCACGTTGCCCAATAACTCAGATCTAAATCTTTTTTGCATTTACTCTGGCTATTGTGTACCTTTGTGGTGCAGATCCTGTGTTGCTACTGCCTTTCTCCATTGCAGGTCTTGTTTTGCAGGGAGTCTCAAGGGCCAGTGCTGCTGATCCAGCCCTTGTGCTAAGTGTGCCAAGTGTGGGTATAGCACTGGATTTTGGTGCTCACTGTAACTGTCTAATTGCTGACCAGTATAGGCCACTAGAGGGGTTAGTGGGGGGGTATCAGTGTCCCAGATGGCTGTTCCCAGAGCAGCTACGCTACCTTTAACCCTGGTCTCTGGCACCCTTTCACAGAACTCAGGCCCCTCAACCTGTGCCTAGTCACACAGGCAGGGGTAGTATCCCTTTGGATAGCGCCACCTAGGGGTTACATGTAAATATACATATGCATTGTTGGTACAGTATTAAGCTATTGTTCATTTCCCTTACTGAGAGGTGCAGTTTCCTATTTTTGTAATGATTACAACAAGATATGATCTCAGATGTTTATTTTCAAAATGAGGCATTGTACATACAGTATATAACTGACAAGATTTCTTTACTAAGAGATGTAGTCTCCTATTTCTGTAGGAAGCACTGAAATATAATAGCCTGTATACTAATTTACATAGTGAATCATTGTGGATACAGCAAATAGCTGATTTTTCTAGTTCCCTAATTTAAGTGCAGTCTCCTATTTCTCCCATTTAGTAGTGCTTACAGCAGCACAGTCAAAAATGTTTTTGTGACACAGGTAAGCCAAAAAGATAATTTGCCAGTCTGTGTAAATATCTCACTTTTACTGCCTGCTGGTGATGTGACAGGTCCGAAATGACAGCTCCTGTCAGAATGTGGGAGTACAGTGATACATTTCTGTGTTTATGTTATAGGGCTTGAATGGCTGTAAGTGTAGTACCCCTGAGCTAAGGGGCATCACAAAATGCAAGCAGGGACCCATGCCCTCGAGTCAAACAAACATGCAAGTTTTTTTGTCTCCATTTGCCCCTCCCCCTCCGTTTTCTGCCTGCAGCCCCCAGACCCCTCTCCATCCTTTGTTAATTGTCATGGTGTCTGGCACTGAGGAGGGGAGCCATGGGCTGGAGACCCTCCTTCCTGAATGATAGAGCCCCAGTCCCAAGGGCTACCCAGTAAGACCTCCCGTGCCCTATAAAAGGGCTGGGAGTGGCTAGAGGAAGCAGTTCTTGGCTGGGCCCAGAGGGTGGAGGATGCGGGGAGCACGGATGAAAAAGCATACCTGGAGTCTGTCTGTGACTTCTCTGGTATTGATCCCTCCAAGAGAAGTCAGGTGGGCCCCTGGTAGCAGCAGTGGTGGTCATGTAGGAGAGGCAGCTCCCCAATGCGGTCCTCCAGTCCTCAGTCGTGGCAGTGGAAACAGTGTTTTATGAGACACCAAGTGGTGCAACACAGTATTGGTCCAGGTGGAAAACATGCCCGGGATCAATTAGTTCTACCTGCCCGGCAGCCGCAGTAGCACAGAGTAGCTGTGTGGTATGCAGCTCCCTGGCCACCTCTTCCACCCTGCTCAGCAACAGTACAAGGTCTTGGCTGTGGTGGTGAGTGGGCCAAGTGCCCAATTTTGTTAAACTTGCACCACAGGTGCCAGGGAATGGGAAGGGGGTAAAGATGTTGCAGACTGCCCAAAGGAAGAGTTAAAGGGCCAGAGCCCAAATTAAAAATAAGGGTGCTGTAGTGGGCTCCCAAAAGTGTGCTGACAGCCCCAAAGAGAGGGGGAGACCAACAATCAGTGGGCCAAGTGCCCAGGAAGGGGAAAAAGAAAGCTCCAGGAGTGGGCAGAGCCCGACATTAACCAATAGGGGAGGGGCACCACAAACAGAAGCCCTGAGAGGGAGAAAGACAAAAAGTGATGAGCTGTTGGCCCCTATTCGAGGGATAGGAGCAGGCTAGTGGTACAGTTGTCTTAATGCCCTTTTATTCTACTTTGGCACCATCCTGTGTGAGGGGGCAGGGCCAGGAAAGCAAGGCCCCAGAAAAACCATTGGGAGGAAAGGGCTAGCTGTGAGGGTCCAGCATCCAGGCCCTCATGCACAGTAGTTGGCAGGCTTGATGAGGCCCTACCTAAGGCACAGGGGTCAATTAATATTCATAAGGGAGACAGGACTGGGTCAGAGAGTGTCCCATAGAACCAGGAACAGAGGTGGCTATTAATATTGATAAAGTGGGTTGGCTCTGAAAAGACAGCTAGAAAAGAGGAAGATTCTTAAACCCACAGCACCCTTTGGAGGAGGTCAAATTGCCTAATGGCCCTAGGTTGCCCAAGGAGTCACATGGATGTATCCTGAGCCCCACCTGAACCAAACTGTGCAGTGGCTTGACTGACGCATGCCCCCCAGAGACTGAATCCTTTTGCAAATCTAAATTGTTTGCCAAAATCTAAATTGCTTGCTACTAAAACTGTGTTATCGAAGTGTGCCCTTCAGTACTTGATGTCCAGCTTTGCCTTCATTGTCTGAACCAGCTTCTTCAGAGTCTGACGCTGACCGAGGGAGGTCCCTGTCCCTTCTGCAGAACTGTCTACAGTGACGTCAACCTGTCTCATAGTTCTGCCACAGTGTTCCAGCACCAGTCCTGTGATGGTAAGTGGTAGAGAGGTGCTACTTAGGTATCCAGAAATGAGCCAGCTTAGGGGTCGCCCTGGCTCAACCAAGAGGGACTATAGTTAATGACGTGCATGACCTTTTTCTTATTAGCCAAGTCCTGTCTGAGGGAAACTGAGCCACACTGTTTCCCCAGGGTGAAAGCGCTGCTTCCGTAGAGAAAAAGAGAGAGGAACGAACAGGCGTGCCTGCATGAACACCGTATATAAAGGTCCACGGATGAAGCTGGAAAGGCCAGACAGGTGACGAACAGCACCTAACAAACCTGGGCTGGCAGTATAGCCTAGAGGTAAGAGGAACGAGATGTGAATGAGCTTGACACATCCAGCAGACCAGACCTGAGTTTGATTCTCACAACCTCCACTTGCATACTGTGTGACTCAGCAAGTCACTTAACTGCCCAGTTCTCCCAGGTCGCCCCTGAAAATAGGCACTTGTGTCTAGTGGGCCTTACCCGGTTACCAAACATTAAAATAAATAAATAACTAAATAAAAAACTCCCCTGGAGTTCCCCGATCAGAAAACTCGTCATCTTCCTGGACAACTGTGAGTACCCTGATCTGCAGCTCTGGGGAGTTATTGACCAAGTTAAGATGGTTGGGGGAGAGCCCCACCCCTACTACAGACTTAAGCTCTCTGAACTGGTTGTGCATGTACTACATGGGCCCCACCGAAAGATCACAGGCCTGCAACTGACAATGGTGTGGTACCCACTGTCAGGGACTATTCTGGGTGCACCCGGGGAAGGGGGGATCTCATAGATGGTTGTGTGTTGAGTATCTGAAGGCACGAGGGGTCAGCCTCACTTCCCTGTCTTGGATTTTTTTGAATAAAGGGGTTATGATTTGCCATTGAATCAAAGTATTTGTGATTTGCCATTATTGTTATTGCGGGGTGGGGTCATTGGTATAACCATGTTTGAGGGGTCAGCCTCTATGGGGAGACACCAGTGTTCCTGGGGAGTGGTAACCTGTTCTTTATCCACAGGAGTCCATGCCACTGCCACGACACCATTGGCCACCCGGCCAGAGCTCAGGCTGTAAGGTTGTATGCTAAGTAACCTGATGGCTCCAGGGCAGCCCAGGTGAGTGAACAAAGGGGCTGTACAAGTGGAGGCACCACTGAGATTTCTGTTGCCACTAAAGACTCCCCAAAAAACTTACGGTTGAGCATTTTGGTCCTCCCCCCAGGTGAACTGTTTCTTCCCCCTACTTTTTTTCTTTCTGATTTTTGGGTTTGTGATTGTTTCGGTTGGTGGTTCTCTTCCCCAGATGGAGACTGGCAAAATGGCCTTCCAGGATGTAGAGGAGTGGTGCACATTTGAGGGTCTTAGCCCCCACAGAATCCTGCTAGTGTGCACCATGGCCATGGGATGAAGAGGAAGGATATTCTAGAGATCTTAGAAGGGGCCCTGCCTGAATGTGGGGCATTAAAGACTCAGAGGGTGACCACGGACCGGACTAAAGGGTGTAGAGACATTATAGTGGAAGCGGGAAAGGACTTGGGCCCCTTGAAGATACCTCCTAGGGTGACCCTGGATAAGTCCCAAGAGAGCTGGGTCTTGGTGAAAACAGGGAAGGCTGCTGACTTGCCCTCTGGGGAACCAGTCCCTTCTGGCCCCCCGAGCAAAGAAATGAAGAGCTCTGAGACCCGGTTTGGGTCCTTGCTTATGGAGGAAGGGAAGTCCCTGCAGGATCTCCAGGCACTGCTTCCAGAGGGTAGGATGTTCCTGATGATGATGCCGCCAGGAGTATAGGCCCCCTGTATGGTGGTGGCCCATAAGCAGTATAAGCGGATCTGCACTTTCTCCAGGGCTGTCCCCACACCTGTGGGAAAGGATGACTTCCACTCCTGGATCAGCCACGTGGCTCAAATGATCCAGGACTTGGGGTGTTCCAAGGAGAAGTGCAAGCAGTCATGGAAAGCCTCTGGGGCATGGCACTGGACGTGATCCAGTCCTTATGGAGCAGCTAGCCCAACTGCGCTCCACGGGACTACCTGGACATCCTGAGAAGAACTTTTGGGGTGGTTGAAAAAAGGAAGGCTGTGCTGTTCCAGCTGTGGGGCACCACACAGCATATGGGCAAGAAGCTGTCCCAGTACTTTACCCGGGTAGAGACTGTGGTGCATAAGATCATCGAGGCTGGGAAAGACCCCCCATCAACGGTGGCACAGACGTGGCTCAAACAGATCCTGAGGGGGGGCAGTGTACTCTCGATTGACTTTTGATTTCCCTCAGGTTGCAGGACCAGAAGGATGATCTCCCATCATTCAAACAGTTGTTGGATGAGGTAAAAGAAGAAGAAGCCCAAGAAGAGGTGGGGGCACAGCTGCCAGCTCTCACAGCCACCAGTGCTGCCTTGCGACCTCAAGATCTGACCCTGCTGGTGCCAGCAGGTTTTTCTGAGTTGGGCACTGTGCTGCAGGAGTTCCAATAAGTGAGGGACAGTGTGAGGGCCTTACAGCTAGCGTTAGAGTCCTACCCTTTCTGCACGAGGTTGCACCTGACATCCGCGACAGCCGCCGCAATATGCTGTCCCCAGGCTCCACCAGCCACTGGGACCCCAAGATTGATGATTCTCCTTCAAGTGTGGGCAGGATGTCCATATGTGGAGGAGCTGCTGCAAGGAACAGAATCTTTAGCTGGTGGCTGAGAAATGGAGGGGGCAGGAAAACTCCAACAGGGACCGGTAACGGAGTGACCTGCACCCCGAAATGCCATTGCTCCACCCTTTGGACAGACACACAAGTTCCGCCCAACTGTGGTGTGCCACTTGGCCTGATCAGTCCCCGGGCAGACACCAAAATTATGGGGGAAGGAGTGCCCTGTTTCGCCTTGGCTGATAAAGGGTCACAGGTCACCATCATACACCGACCTTTTTATGACCAGCACTTGAAACACTTGCCTCTCCTACCCCTGTTTGGGTTGTCCCTGTGGGGAATAGGTAATTACTCCTAGGATGGGTATTGCGTGGTCAGCATATCTTTCCTGACAAAGGGGCGAAGTATCTCCCACTATAGAGACCCTAGCCTTAGTCTGCCCCGAGCCAAAAAGCATGTTGGACACCCCTGTGCTAACTGGGACCAACACCAAAATGTTCAGGTGGTTGGCACAGATGTGCACTGACTGGGGTGGGATAGATGAGCTGGCAAGTCCCTCTGTAAAAGCCATCATCAAAAGGGTGAGACTGGAAGTGAAGAGTGATTCAAGTGATGCCGAGGGAAACTGGGGCGGAGTAGTCCACCGGGAGGATGGGAGCGAGCTAACACTCTCCCCTGAAGCAGAATGCTGCATGGTGGGCATTGCTCGGTTTGACCAGTCCCCCCAGGGGACCACTTTCATACTTGATGCCCCACCTCCAGGTAGCTTGCTGGAAGGGCTACTGGTTCAGAGAGGAGTGTTGCCCCCTCCAGACAGCTCCAGGGCCAGGCAAGTTACCATGAGGGTTCAGAATGAGACAAAGAGGCCTGTGGCCATAAAAAAGGGTTGTGTGTTGGCCACTATTTTTGGTGTGACGGAGCCATGTCAGTCATCCCTGAGGAAGCCTCAGGGGATGAGATAGATCCATCCCTGTTTGACTTTGGGAGCTGTCCTATATCTGACAATTATAGGTAGAGTTTAAGCCAGAAGTTGGGCAAGCGCTGACGTGTTTTCTCACTACACGAGTGGGACATGGGTTGTGTCACCAGGAAGGAGCACAGGATTCGGCTAAAGGACAACCACCTGTTTAGAGAAAGGTCACAGAGGTTAGCCCCCAGTGATGTAGAGGATGTCTGGAAACACTTGCTGGAGTTACTGAACGCCGGGATTATCACCAAGTCTCAGAGCCCATATGCTTCCCCCATAGTCATGGGCCGGAAGAAGAGTGGAGTGGTGAGGATGTGCATCGACTACCGCTCATTAAATAAGAGGACTATCCCAGATTAGTACACAGTGCCCCAAGTGGAGGATGCACTGGACAGCCTGTCAGGGAGCAAGTGGTTCTCAGTGTTGGATCTCCAGAGCAGGTACTATCAAATACCCATGGCCAAGGAGGATAAAGAGAAGACCGCTTTTATTTGCCCATTGGGGTTCTACCAGTTTGAGCATATGCCCCAGGGCATATTTGGAACCTCGGCCACCTTCTAACATTTGATGGAGAGGCCCATAGTATATGTGAATCTGCTCAAGTTTATAGTCTACCTGGATGACTTCATTATCTTTGGGCACACCTTCGAAGAACACGAGGCCTGGTTAATGAAGATCCTGGATTGGCTGGAGGAGTTTGGCCTAAAACTCTCCATTGACAAGTGTCAGTTTTACCAGCCTGCTGTTAAGTATATCGGGTACATCATCTCGGCCGAAGGTGTGCAGACTGACCCGGCTAAAGTGGAAGCCCTCCACTCATGGCCTAGGTCCACCCACTTGCGAGCCTTGCAGTCCTTCTTAGAGTTTTGCGGCTAATATCACCAGTATGTGAAGGATTACTCATTGGTGGTACATCCTCTAAATGACCTGATGAAAGGCTATCCTTCAGCAAATAAAAAGAAGGGGGACAACCCCCCCTAAGGGTTACTTGTGCTTTGGGTAACCTTTTGGGGACTGATGGAGTGTGAGACTGCCTTCAGAGAAATAATCCGGAGGCTGGGAGAGGCCCCTGTTCTTGCCTTTGTGGACCCCCTAAAGCCCTATGTTCTTCACACCGACGCCAGTCAGAATGGGTCAGAATCCATCCTGTATCAGGAGCATCCTGAAGGGTTCCGGCCTGTGGCTTTTGCTAGTCATGGCCTGACCTCCTCCGAAAGGAACTACCCAGTTCATAAACTGGAATTCCTGGCTCTGAAATGGGCAGTAATGAAGTTCCATGAGTATCTGAATGGGGTCCCCTTCACCGTTTACATCGACAACAACCCCCTGATGTACATCACTACCACAGCCAAGTTGGACGCCGTGTGGCACCGATGGCTTTCAGTCCTCTCCACCTACAATTTCAGTCTGGAGTATCAGAGTGGACGAGCCAGCATGGATGCGTATACCTTGTCCCAACATCCACACGGTGAAACCCCCGACCCCCCAGTCCAGATCTGGCCTGCCCTGGTCCAAGTACTCTGTTCAAAAGGTATGGTCCACTCCTGATTCAGTTATGCAAGCCACCAGGGGAATAGAGGTACTGTGAGCCCCCCCCCAAAGCTATTTCACCTGCCTACCTAAATTTCACAGGCCTGGATCTCTCGTTTTGGCCCCGACCTAGTAAGGCTGACCCACAGTGGGAGCAGGCATCGGATCCCAGCATACGAGACCTTCGGGCTATTGAGAAGGGACATTCCCCCAGAGAAGTGCCAAGCCATCACCCTGATGCCCGCTGCATGCTGAGAGAGTGGGACAAGCTGGTTCTGTGGGATGGACTACTGCTACGTACTGTGCAGAACAAGGACCATCCAGGATGCTCTAAGCTTCAGTTGGTACTGCCCAGGGTGTGCCATTGGGCTGTCCTCAAGTCCCTACATGACAATATGGGGCACCTGGGTTATGACTGCAACCTGGATGTGTGTACAGCCATGTTCTATTGGCCCAGGATGAAAGCTGATGTGGAGAGCCACCACAAGCGATACCTGCGGTGCATCCAGAGGAAGACTTTGCCTAGAAGGGTCACCCCGTTAGTCTACATCAGTACCAGCAGGCCCCTGGAGTTGGTGTGCATGGATTTTCTGTTCCTGGAACCTGACAGGAAAAACACAGCTAACATCCTGGTCATCACGGATCACTACACTCGGCACACACAGGCTTTCCCCACCAAGGATCAAAAGGCAAGCGCTGTGGTTAAAGTCTTGCAGCAGTATGTCTAGTATTATGGCCTCCCAAAGAGAATCCACTCTGACCAGGGCTGCCGGGATTTTGAAAGCTGATTGATTAGGGAGTTTATGTCATCCAATGACATACAGAAATCTCACACCACCCCTTACCACCCCCAGGGGGATCCCCAACCTGAACGTTTCAACAGGACCATGCTGAACATGTTGGGTACCCTTGATCTCACTGACAAAGCCAGCTGGAGTCAAAGGGTCAGCTATTTTGTGCATGTGTAAAACTGTATGAAAAATGATGGTACCCTGCACTCCCCCTTTTACCTCATGTTTGGTCATGAAGCCCGGCTGCCAGTGGCCCTTTGCTTTGGGGTGTCTGCTGATGGGACCTCCCATAGGTCATACCTCGAGTATACCGGACAACTGAGGCAGCAGCTTTGGGCAGTGTACAAGCTCGCCTCCAAAACAGTGGTTCATAGTAATCAGGGTAACAAAAGGAGATATGACACCAGAGTTTGCAGTCAACAGCTGGGAGTGGGAGACAGGGTTTTGCTGTGCAACCTGGGACTCCTTGGGAAACAGAAGATTCAAGATCAGTGGGCCGTGGACAGTTACCTTGTGGTGGAAAAGCTGTCTGGCTTTCCTGTATGTTGGATAAAGCAGGAACATGGCCATGGGCTCAAGAAAACAGTGCACCAGAACCACTCACTCCCCACAGGGGAGATCGTGCCTAACCCTGCCCTGGTCCCAACCTGTCAGCTGCAAGACTGCCAATAACACACGGGCAGAGTAAGCAGAAAGGGCAGAGAGGGCCTGCCACTTTCTCCCCTCTTGACCACACCACCAGGGGTTTCAATGCAGACCCTGCGCCACCCCAGGTGGAGCCTGATAGCTGGTCCAGTGATGAGAGCGAGGAGGAGGACTCTGCCTACCGCCTGGGGGGGGGACCAATTCAGACCTTACCTCCCCCCAGTGGGAGTGGTACTGCCGAAACTCTGTCCCCTCCATGAGAACTAGCCATCGAGATCCCATGTTGTCCTTGAACCCTGAGGCCCGGCATTTTGTTCCAGAGACCCGTTCCACTGTTCCTGTCCTGGAACCTGATCTCGGTAGTGCTTTGTGTAGTGAAGAGGTCCACACAGTGATCCCCCACCCACCAGACAGTGAGGTAGCTGCAGCTCCAGCCCCCATCCCTGTTTCTGACCAAACCTCCGTTAGTGTAGTGGTACAGGGTCAACCCCCGGGGTGGTAGACTCTAGCCAAGGAAGGGAATCCCCGCCAGTGAAGTGGTTCCAGTATCCAACAACGCCCTGCCTAGAAGGTCGGGAAGACTTCCATGGCCAACTATACAGCTCACTTGTGACAACCTGGGTGAGTCCACAAACCTGCCCATCCATGCCATCCACAAGTCAGTGGTCCCTGTCATCTATCCCCCAGTGTGTAGCCCTATGGAGGGGGGTAGGGAAGTGCAGGTGCACTCCCACAGTTACATGTATATAGTAAATTGTTGTTGCTTGGACAGGTACAAGCATATATGTACAAGCAATTATTGTTAGAGCTAGTTAGGAACCAGGTGTCTAGCTAGAAAAATGCATGCTACATACTGGGTGTTCCTTGAACTGTCTTGTCGGGTTGCCACGTTTTTAGCCTGGGGAATGTATGAGTCCCCCAAATACAGTCTTACCTTCAGGTTGGCCCCCACGCAGCTCTGACCCCATCTCTCTGCCTGGGGCCATGGTGGGACTCAAGCCCCGATGCCTGCCGGTGCTACAACAGCAGTTGCATGCAGTCGGGACCCCGCCCCATGCTGTGAAAGGGGCTGAGGATCTGGGGTGGGGAAATATCAACTCCATGATGTTGGAGCAGCCCCTAATGGCAGGAGGACAACCGGAGCCACTCGGAAAAGGAAAAAACAGACACTCTGTGCGGTCATGGCGGCCATGTGCCTACGCGCATGCATGAGCAGACATAGGGAGATTTAAAGGAGCAGTGCTCCTATTACATTTTGGCAATGCACTCAACTAGAAGCTTAGTGTTTCCCTGGCCTCCAGTTAAGCAGAGGGTCTGAGGAAGGGGTTCACAGTGACCAGAAGAGTTCCAGTCATGATCCCTGCCTGAAGCAGCCCTGGCAGAGGCATGACAGAAGAGATAGGGGGCATTTTTCCTGGGAGACTGGCTGGGGAAACAAGATGGCAGCCCCCACGTACACTCACATACCTCGGGCTGCTGGGAAAATACCCAGACGCAGCCTGGAGGTCACATGGGGTTTGGCAGCTAGTCAGAGGGAGGTTGTGTCAGGGCTTTTTAAAGGGGGAGTTTGGTGCCAAAGGAGAGAAAACAAAGGAGAGAGGACTGAGAGGAGGGGAGCAGAGAGCTGGTAAGGTGAAAATGAACTGGGCAAGTGGAAAAGTGCAGCTACAAAGGCTGCCTGCTTGCTATGGTCTCTCTGGCTACCCCCCTCTCTAAAGCAAGAGCAGGAGGAAGGCTGCAGCTGCTGCAATGTAAATAGAGCAGGAGGGTCCACATTGGGCACTGGGGCTGACTGGCTGGACTGGAAGGGACAGTAAGAGTGAGCCTCGGGCCCCATGGACTACTCCATGCAGGGACAAGTGGTTTCAGCCAGGGAAGTGCCCTGGACACTGGGCTGCCATAGCTAAGTCCTGGCTGAGGGAAACTGAACCACCCTGTTTCCTCCATGGTGAAATCACTGCTTTCATGGAGAAGAAGAGAGAGGAATGAACGGGCCTGCCTGCATGACACTGTATAAACAAGCATTTGTCAATGCCGAATGTTTGCTTGCTGGCACTGGCATTGGTAGTGTAGAAGTTACAGAGCTGCATAATAGGAATGGCAGCAAAGTATTGAACTGAAGCCAACCCCACCACCACCCTGCAGAGAGTGACAGGCATTGGGGTGTGCCTTTGGGTCATCAGGCATAACAACAATGCCATTTCACCACACCCTACCCTGCAGACACTGACAAATGTCACGGTGTGCCTTGGGGTCTTTGGCCCTTATGCACACCCCATTCCATCAAGAAATACAGTGAAATGGGTGCAGTATAGGAGAATGGGGTTAAGTTTGGGCCCGAAGAGTCCGAGGCACACCTTGATGCCTCTCACTGGCTGCAGGGTGTGGGTGGGGTGGGGTGGAATGGTATGAGCATGATAGGCAAGAATCCCAAGTCACACCCCTGATGCCTGTCATTCTCTACAGGGTGGGGCGTTATGGTCGGAAACCCTAATGCCTCAGGCATTCGTTGGTATTTTCACTCCAAATTTTCAACATGTTTTTTTTGTGACCCCCAGCTCATGAACAGTGGCAATATCAGTTTGTTAGCCGAAAACTGCTTTTGCACAGCGACTATAGCATTTGGTACCACAGGTGCAAAAACACATTCCGAACAGGATGTGAAAAATGACAGTGGTACTGTTCATGGGAGGTGTAAAAAATGGCAATGTTGAAAATCTGCTATGAAAATCTTAAAAAAAATGGTGAAGCCAAGAGAGTGCGTAGAAACTGTGCAATGCACACCCATAATGTAATCAGTTTGGGGATTTTTTTACAGCAGATTGTTAACACAGGCATTTTGGGACCTCCGATCATGAACAATGTCAGTGTGATTTTCTTTATCTGTCCCGAACAACGATTTCCCACAGCGACCACACACTTCTGTGCTGAAAGTGTGAAAACACATTTCGGCCATGTTGTGGAAAATGACAGCTGTACTGTTCATAAGGAGGTGTTGAAAAATGCCACTGGTGAAAATCTGGACTGAAAATATTACAAATTCATGAACTTACAAGGGTGCGTGGAAACTGCGCAATGCTCACTCATAACACAGTCATTTTATGGAGTTTTGTCACCAAATTTTCAACATAGCCATTTTTAACACCTCTGCTCATGACCAGTGTCACTGTGATTTTCTTAATCTGCCCCAAACATTGTTTTCACACACAGATGGTACCACTGTGCGCTACATGTGCGGAAACACATTTTGGGCGAGATGTGAAAAATGGAAGCTGTACTGCTCATAAGGAAGTGCGGTAAAATGGCACTGTTGAAAATCTGGTGTGCAAATATTACAAATTCGCAAACTTGCCAGCGTGCGTAGGAACTGTGCAACGTGCGCTCCTAAAACAGTCATTTTTGGGAATTTTTTCACCAAATTTTCAACATAGCCATTTTAACACCTCTGCTCATGACCAGTGTCACTGTGACTTTCTTAACGTGTCCCATACATTGATTTCGTACACCGACTGCGCCATTGTGCACTACATGGGCAGAAACACGTGGAGTGAAATGTGAAAAATGACAACTGTACTGCTCATAAGAAGGTGTGGTAAAATGGCAATGTTGAAAATCTGGAGTGAAAATATTGAAAATTAGCAACTTACGAGCGCAGTATAGGAACTCTGTAACGCACGTCAGAAACAGCGTCATTTTAAGAATTTTTTCACCAAATTTTCAACATAGCCATTTTAAGACCTCTGCTCATGAACAGTGTCACTGTGATTTTCTTAATGTGTCCGGCACATTGATTTCGCTCACCGACTGCGCCATTGTGCACTACATGGGTGGAAACACGTTTTGGGTGAGATGTGAAAAATGACAGCTATACTCCTCATAAGAAGGTGTGGTAAAATGGCAATGTTGAAAATCTGGAGTGAAAATATTGAAAATTTGCGAACTTATGAGCGTGTGTAGGAACTGCGCAACGCACGCTCATAAAACAGTAATTTTTAGGAATTTTTCCACCAAATTTTCAAAATAGGCTTTTTGAGAGCCCACCTTATGAACACTGGCAGTGTCGTTTCGTTAATCATTCCGGAAAGGTGATTTTGTGCAGTGGCTGCAAAATCACCCTTCGGGCACAAGTAATGCCATGACAGTGCAAGAATTCATGAGGAGGGGTCCCAAAAACCCCATGTTGAAAATTTGGTGCCAAAATTCCAAAAAATGCCTGAGCTATGCAACAAAGTTGAAAAAACCCTATATATCCCATTATACAGCTTACCGGCATTTCCTCAGTTCGCGGTCGACTTTGAAGAGTGCAGACGTGTTACCGGTCCACTGAAGATTGTCACGCTGGACTCTGGAGGTAAGTATGGGAGTGATGAGGGAGTGTGAGGAAATAGGGTGCGAGTGGGTGAGTGCGGGTTGTGGGGGCAGGAGACTGCGAGGGACCTTTTTCTTTACAGGTTTTTGTTTTAAAAAGCGGCGGGACGTTTGCCATGCTGAGGGTGGGCTCCCAGCGTGGCAGAAGGACAACTGGGGAGGCGTGGAGCGATGGGGGATTGGGCACCCCGTCGGCCATGGCATCTGTTGCCATGCTGGGGTGGGCTCCCAGCATGGCACCCTCTTCTTCGGGGGAGGACACCGTGGAGCGGCCAGAGGTTAGGCACCCCGTCAGCTATGCAGTAGCCACGCTGGGTGGGCACCCAAGCGTGGCATGTGAAACTGTGTTTGAAGTGCAAGCACAAGCCGGCGGGGATTAGGCACCCCGTCGGCCTATAGAGTGTGTGCGTGCGAAGCGGCAGCAGCAGTAGTATATGTGTGTGTGTGTGTGTGTGTGTGTGTAGGGGAGCGTGCATGAGCAGGGGATATCTGATCACTACTCACTGAAGCGTAGCTCCCCCTTTCAACTGTATGCCACTGCATTTTGGAGCTGTCATAAACAGCTCCAGCAGGCATTGGAGAACTGCGGCCGTGCCTGCAAACACACTGACTGAATTGGAAGAGGGCTGGCACACCTCCGAAAACTCCAATGATGGCACTATGTTTCTTGCACATGCGTGCAAGCAAACATCAAAAGGCCCTCAAGCGAAACTGAAAAGGCCAGGCAAGCAAAGAACAGCACCTCACAAACCTCCCCTGCAGTTCCTCAATCAGAGAGCTCATCATCCTCCTGGACAACTGTCCACCCCATGACAGACTTAAGCTCTCCAAACTGGTTGTGCATGTACTACATGGCCCTCATTGAAAGACCGCAGGCCTGAAACATAGAAACATAGACTTTGACGGCAGATAAGGACCACTTGGCCCATTTAGTCTGCCCGTTTCCCTACCTACAGGATAGGCCACAGATCCTAGTTAACCAACAGCCTATTTCTCCCTACCCCCCCACAAGAATTGCCTTATGTCTGTCCCATGCATTCTTGAATTCTCCCACAGTTTTAGACCCCAACCTCCTCAGGAAGGCTGTTCCATGCATCCACTACCCTCTCCAGTGAAATAATACTTCTCCATTGCCCTGAACCGCCCTCCTTCTATCTTTAAATTGTGTCCCCTTGTTCTTACGTCTCTTTTTCTGAAAGATGCTACCCTCTTGGACTTTGTTGATTCCACTGAGGTACTTAAAAGTTTCTATCATGTCCCCCCTCTCCTTCTTTCCTCAAGGGTATACATATTAAGCTCCTTTAGTCTCTCCTCCTATGACTTCTCTTGCAGACCCTGCACCATTTTAGTTGCCCTCCTCTGGACTGCCTCTATCCTGTCTATGTCCTTGCAGAGATGGGGTCTCCAGAACTGGACACAGTACTCCAGATGGGGTCTCACCAACTGTCTGTACAGAGGGATAACAACTTCCTGTTTTCTGCTGCTGATGCCTCTCCCTATACATCCCAGTATACCCCCAGCCCTCCCTACTGCCTTCTCACATTGCTTGCTAACCTTGAGGTCATCTGATATGATTACCCCCAGGTCCCTTTCCTTTTTTGTTGTTGTTACTACCTCCCCACCCATTGTGTATTCTTCCCCTGGGTTCTTGTTTCCCAATGCCTGCAATGGAGAACGGTGAGGTCAGGGACAATTCTGGGTGTACCTCATAGGTGGTTGTGTGCTGAGTATCTGAAGGCACGAGGGGGTCAGCCTCACCTTCCCTGTCTTGGATTTTTTTGAATAAAGGGGTTATGATTTGCCATTGAATTACAGTGTTTGTGATTTGCCATTATTGTTATTGCAGGGTTGGATCATTGGTATAACCGTGTTTGAGGGGTCAGCCTCTATGGGGAGACACCAGTGTTCCTGGAGAGTGGTAACCTGTTCTTTATCCACAGGAGTCCATGCCACTGCCCCAGGTGGAGGCACCACATCTCCATTGGCCACCTGGACAGAGTTCAGGTCCGGCCCCATGAGTGTCTGTGAAAACGAGGCTCTGTGGTAGGCCAGGTGAGTGAACAAAGGGGCTGTTACATTTAAATTCTAATTTTTCTGTTGCACGAGTGCTTCCAGCCACTAACCTAACTCTTTTAGTATGCCTTCATCCAATCAAAATGCTCCATTTATCATCACTGTTTTATAATATAGTTTAGATAGGGTTAAATATCTAAGAATATAAAGCAAGTAGTGCACTGTCTGTATGAATGACTCTGGCTAAGCAAATTGAATAACCTTGGGTTGTGCTCTACTGAGCCGCAGCTGGATGGACTGGGGATTAGATACCACACTGCTCTTTGCACACAGCTCTGTTCAGATCAGATATAGTAGTACAGAAGTTAGGGATTCTCCCTCTGATTGTTAAGGATTGTTAGGAATTTTATTAATCCAGTGTATTTTGTCTGGGAAGCTTGCTGAATGCCGAGCAAGGGGAAAGTGGCGATTACATATGCAGCCTTTAGATATGCTTACTACAGACAGGCACCAGGTAAACGTAAGGCAGTATGCAGCAGAATTAAGGAAAAGCTGCTTTTCTTGAAAGGTACATGCTATCAACCTCTGTTAAAACCTGTAATCAACATCAGGGTTAACCTAATCTCAGGGAACGTAAAATTTCTTAAGCCTGTTGCTAAGATGGTCACGTTGTCTCCCCTTTCTAAAAGGACAAATTTGCTTTGATTCAGTCATCAAGCTCTGGTTCCAGGCAGTTAGACCCAGTTGTGAGGGGCACTGCTAATGCTGTCCCCTTACCTTGTGGAAGAAAGAGCAATTATTCCATGATCTTGGCTGTGGCACATTGCTTCCATGGTGGGGGGGGGGGCTTTAGCAGGGAAGGACAGAATGTTTTGCTCTGCCTTTTCATTGCTGTCTCAGCTCGCCTCGGAGGGGTACCCTGTGGGAAAGATCATTTAGTATAAAGTGTCTCTCTTTGTCCCATTATTTGACAAGAAAGCTTTTTGCTGAAGTGCTTGCAGTGGTTTGGTCAGTAGACATCACAGACTGTTCTCACAGAAAACTGAGCTTCATTTAAGCACAGCATTCTCTTTCACATGGTGTGTGTGTGTGTGTGTGTGTGTGTGTGTGTGTGTGTGTGTGTGTGTGTAGTAAGTACTGACACAGATCTGCACTTGGGAAAATTCTTTGGGATCTCTGCATTAAAGCAGTACAGTTTTCTGGCTTCACAATTTTGCCCTGCCATCTCATTATTACTAGACTATAAGCCCTGCTAAATAACACATTCACTATAAAGTCACTCTCCTGACTTTCAAGGCTCTCCATAGACAACTTCCTGCCCATTTTGCTGACCTGACTGGACCCTTTGTACTCTACGAAAACAATTTCTTTGTTCATCCAGTAGTAACCTCTACTATGTCTACACTATGGAATGGACTTCCTCCCTGAAGTTTGAACCACAGAATCCAATTCACATTTCAAGTCCTTACTAAAACCTTATTGTTATTCAGTAGCTTACAGCTGCTGATGTACTGTAGCACAGAAACATAGAAATGTAAGCCCATCCTTGCAGGCCACCCCCGTGCCAGTAGGAATTCCAGGTGCCTTAGGGTTCCTTTTGGTACTTCTGCCATTAGGGAGCAGCACTTTAGAAGTATTTAAGGCCTAGTTTTAGGTTTAAGGAGTGAGAGAGACTGAGGTTGGAGGTTTGTGAGTAGGGCAGTTCTGGAGGGGCCCCCTCCAGCTTAGGCAGTTCGGCACAATTGTGGCGGAGCACCAGTCCATTTTTGGGGGTCTCTCCGTGGAAGAGAACAATAGCAGGCAAAAATCAGTCATTGGGTTCGGGTATATTTTCCATCCCCCCTCTTTTGGGGTGGCAGTACCCGGGCAGCAGTATCAGCAGGACCATTGTTGTGAGGGGAGCTAAGGCCATAGGGGACCACTTCAAGTACTCTGCAGGCAATGGGAGCCTGGAAGCCAGGAAAAGGTAAAGTTACTAGGCTGATAGGGCTGTTGTGGTGGCAGGGCCGCAGCAAGGGTCGACCAACTGGTGGTAGCACCGGTGTACCCTCTCCTGTGTGGCACGTCAGTGCATGGAACAAGTGTGGAGGGGAAGAGAGTGGACTGGGACTCATTAGGGCCTGCCATGCCCATGTCCGGGGCAGGTCCCAGGACCTACCATGTCCATGTCAGGGGTAGGTCTTCAAGCAAGAAGGGTCATGTTTTCCTCCTGAAAACTGGCTGGGGAATGAATGGTCTGCCACACTATTTTGTATCGCTCAGCTCTGTGGAGAGCTCTAGTTGGGAAGGCATGGGAGAACCTAACTGCACTGTTAATAGGGTTAAGGGAGATAATATGCAATTGGAAGTGTTTGGTAGCAGCCGTGGAGGCTAAGCAGCTCAGCACCCTGAGAGGTAACATAACTCAGATGGTATTTGAAGGAATAAATCACTCCCCTGCAGAGAGAACTTTTCAAGGGACAAGGTTATGGGAGGTGTAACGAGTAACCTTAGTGTAACCCCCCCCGGGCTTACCTTAGTGGCCCACTCTCCTTGGCCCCTGCAATGTATTTCAGCCCCAATGGGCCTGGTGGGTCTGATCCCAGGACCATCATTCTGAGTTTTGCACTTTAATGTGGTCAGCCAGCCTGTGCATGCACAGCAGCTTTTTAAACATGCCACCATTGCTGTGGCTGATTAAATGCTCTTCCAGTGATCTCGACCCCCTTACTCAGCCAAATGGGGGTCGAACACCTGGGGGAGGCAATAAAGGAGTGGCCAACTAGGGTTTAAACATCGTTGGAGAGTGCTGTAGGAATGGGGGGAATCTACATATTCATGAGGGCTCAGGCATATTAATGAGCTGGGTCACTGCAGCGGGAGGGGTAATGTGCACATTAGAGGCAGCAACCCACAAATGGCACGGCCATCAGTCTGGTGATGCAGCGGCTTTATAGCTGGCTGTGGCAGCTACCATGACGGGGAAACTGGGTCTGAGAACTGCACTTTGTCAATACAGGGACACCTAAAATATGGAACTGCTGTGTGAAACCATGTAAACTGTGTGTAAGCAGCCATGTTACGATACTTTGACCCCCTATGGACACCCAATCAGCTATCTAGGAACCCAAAACTATTGGTGAAGGCTCATGGGAAGAGGTGTGAACTAATTTTAGGCACCAAGTGACCTTTACCAATCAGTAATCAGAGGGCTGATAACTATCGATATTTGTGATTGATAACTGGCACCAACCAATGAGAGGGCAGGATTTTCAGGAGAAATCACGGGAATTTTGGGCAGTTTAGGGCAGTCTGATCTGGGCTCTGATCGAGTCAAGAGGGGCTCAGTTCTGTGTGTGAAAAATTGTAAAGACATTTCACAGGACTTAAATGGAGTTTTGCCTGAGGATTGAAGGTGAATGATCCTCGCTGGTTAAAGGAACTGTGCATCTTTTTGGAGTGTTCCAGGCATCTGGTGGAAACTGGCGGGTTTTTTTTCACTTTATCTTTTTATTGAAATTTGAGTATATAAGAAAGCACACGTCTTATACAATAGAAGAATATCCTCCATATAAGGTATAAAATATCACTTAAACACAGTATTTAAGGTAAACATATTGGAGAAGCCTTATATAAACGTATTGATAAAAAAACACAAATCTAGACAGGTTATAAGTGGAAAGCAGAAGGGTTACAATCAATAGAGTATTATAGAATCATAAATGGCAACTATGTACAAAATAAAATGCTAGGGCAGCCTATGGCAAGGCAATCAGTAAATTACAAAAAGTGATAAATGTGGTAATATGAACAATGTTCAGTGATGGAGAGGCAAAGATAAGAGAAAAGTGTGCAAGGAAAGAAAGAAGAGAAAAAAGCAAGGAAGAAGGGAAGGAGAAAATAGAGAAGAAGGGAAAAAAGAGGAGATATATGTGCACAAATGTTTTGGGAAAACCTAATCTGAGGACAAAATAAGAAGATGGCTAAATATCCCTAAGAATTAGGATCTAGGATAATTAGGTTTGATGTACTTGAAGTAATCCTGCCAACATCTATCATATACAGTGAGTCGGTTAAGAGTAACATGAGATAATCGGTCTAGGGAGGCATACTGAGAAAGGTTTTGAAGAACATCTGAAAGAGAAAGCACAAGAGTTGATTTCCATTTCATAAGAATCAGACGTTTGACCAGAAGAGAAAGTATGTTTAGCCATCTAAAATGTGCATGTGAGAGGAGAGAGCTATTGGGGATAAGGATGTCTAGAAGGTATAGCTTGGGGTCAAAAGGTAGCTTTTGTTCTGTTACTCAGGATACAAGTAAATAGACTTTATGCCAAAGCTTATTAATGGGAGCACACAGCCACAAGATATACAGTAGATCTGCATTGGCCAAATTACAGCGCTAGCAGTTATTATTATTTAATAGGCCCATTCGTTGAAGCACACAGGCGGTTCTATATCAAAGATGTAGGATTTTAGTTTGTATTAAAGAACTATGGGCATCTTTAAAGATATTATGTGCAAGATGCCAACAATTACTCCACTGTGCATCTGAAATATTGTAGTTAAGAAGAGTACTCCATTTATTTTTGGCTTCTATAGACTGATCAGGTAGATTATCAATAATGTCTTTGTAAATGGAGCTATTCAATTTTACTGATAAATAAGTCCAGTGCGAAATGTATGGGTTTAGAAGAGTATGCTTATACACTAAACTAAAGAGAGAGTTATAAGCTGCCCAAATTTGTTAAAACTTCCAGAAGTCTTGTTTAGGAAGTTTCCATGTAGCCTGTAAGTCCAAAAATGATCTAAGAGTGAATGAATTCTGGTCCAAGATATCTCCGAGAAAGAAAATGCCTTTGTTCTGCCACGTATGACAGAAAATTGGGTGATCTTCTAGAGTAAACAGTGGATTGCCCCATAAGGGGGCATAAAACCAGGGTCTTGGATTGGATTTCAGGAATCTGCAGGTTAGTTTCCAATAAAGAACAGAGGATGATATAATCGGGTGAGATTTTAGTTTAGAGGAAATTGGACTAAAAATAAAGGAAGTAGAAACTCCTCCCGGGCACAATAAGGATTCCATTGCAACCCACAGAGGTGAGTGAGGGGAAGGTTTCTGAAACCATTTAATGGTTTGGGCCATTCAAAAACCCCAGAAGTACCCTTTCAATCAATTAATCAATCAAAATCTTTATTTAACCAGGTGAACACCATTGAGCAGAGCTCCTTTTCAAGGTGGACCTTTGAACCAGGGGAGTCTGAATCTCCCTTTTTTCCAATATGATAGAAGTTTGTTGTGGTTAAATCTTGGTGGCTTCCCATCCCAGATAAAGTTGCCTATTAATTTATCAATTTTAGCAAAAAAAGGAGGATGGTAAGACTAAAGGAATATTGGCAAAGAGGTAAAGAATCTTAGGAGATAAGGAAATATTGATGGCTGCCATTTTACCCATGAAGGAGAGATTAAGAAGCTTCCATCTGTCCAGAATTGTTTTGATGTTATCTAATAAGGGGTTAAAGTTAATGTCTCATATCTTCCCTAAGTTACTAGTAATTTTGATTCCTAGATATGTTATATCTTGTGGTGACCAACGGAATCCAAGAGGTATGTTCATAAAGGCATTACGGTGGTTGTTAAGAGGCAGAGTTTGTGATTTACCATAATTCAAAGCAAGGCCAGAAATGTTAGTAAAATTATTAAGCAAATCAACCAACAGGGGGCCAGCCTCATTCAGGTTTTCAAGTAAGATTAAGAAGTCATCTGTGCAGGAGAGAGAGACATATCTTGAATTGCCCACGGGTGTACCCATAATGTGAGAAGACTGACGTAAACAAGCAGTCAGGTGCTCCATGGCTAAAATAAACAGAGAAGGTGATAGGTGACAGCCTTGACTAGTTCCCCTTGTTAGATGAAAGTAAGAGGAAAGGGTGGAATTAGTAAGTAGTTTAGCAACAGGGGCATTATATAATAGCTTGATCCAGGAGCAAAAGGTATGAGAAAGACTGAAATGAGATAAAACTTGATGAAGGTAGTCCCAGTTTAAGGAATCAAAGGCCTTTTCGAAATCAATAGCTAGGGTTGCAGCTGGTGTCTTGAGGGATTTGGCTTTGTGAATTAGATTAAATAGGGAATGTAAGTGATCAGAACCAGATTTATGTTAAATAAAATCATCTTGTGAACAATGAGTTGGCTTGGGAATCAAGGATTCAAGTCAAGAAGTTAGTAGTTTAACAAATATCTTCACATCTGTGTTTAATAAAGAGACGGACCTGTAACGTGCGGGGTGAGTGGAGTCTTTTTCCTTCTTAGGGATTAGGGTTATGATGGCTTCGGTGCAAGATGGGGGAAGTTTGCCAGTGTTGGAAGATTCCTGATAAACATTAACAAGCATTTGTCAATGCCGAACGTTCACTTGCAGGTATTTGCAGTGGTGTTTGGCATGTATGGTGCTTTACCCTAATGCCCTGTGCGCTTGCTGGTATTTGGACAATAAATTGTCAGCATGACCTTTTTGTTAGCCTCATTGTGCGCTACATAGGCGGAAACACGGTTTGGGCAGGATGTGAAAAATGACAGCTGTATTGCTCATAAGGAAGTGTGGTAAAATGGCAATGTTGAAAATCTGGAGTGGAAATATTGAAAATTCGCAAACCTAGGAGCGTGCGTGGGAACTGTGCAATGCACACTCGTAAAACAGTCATTGTTAGGGATTTTTTCACCAAATTGTCAACACTGGCATTTTAAAACCTCTGCTAATGAACAGTGTCACTGTGATTGTCTTACTGTGTGCCATACATTGATTTTGCACACCGACTGCGCCATTGTGCACTACATGGGTGGAAACACATTTTGGGCAGGATGTGAAAAATGGGCTGTACTGCTCATAAGGAGGTGTGGTAAAATGGCAATGTTGAAAATCTGGAGGAAAATATTGAAAATCCGCAAACTTACGGTGCCATGAAACTGCAACGACTGTAAACAGTTATTTTTAGAAATTTGTTCACCAAATGTTCAACATAGCCATTTTAAGATCTCTGCTCGTGAACAGTGACACTGTGATTTTCTTAATGTGTCCCATACACTGAGTTCACACAGCGACTGTGCCATTATACTCTTCATGGTCGGCAACATGTTTTGGGCAAGATGTGAAAAATGACAGCTGCAGTGCTCATAAGGAGGTGTGGTAAAATGGCAATGTTGAAAATGTGGAGTGAAAATATTGAAAATTCGCAAACTTACAGTGTGCATAGGAACTGCGCAATGAACACTCGTAAAACAGTCATTTCTAGGAATTTTGACACCAAATTTTCAACACAGCCATTTTAAGACCTCTGCTCATGAACAGTGTCACTGTGATTTTCTTAATGTGTCCCATACATTGAGTTCGCAAACGGACTGCGCCATTACGTGCTACATGGGCGGAAACACGTTTTGGGCAGGATGTGAAAAATGACAGCTGTACTGCTCGAGGAGGTGTGGTAAAATAGCAATGTTGAAAATCTGCAGTGAAAATATTGAAAATTTGCTCAACGACGCAAGCGTAGGAACCGCATACCATCAGAAAACAGTACTTTTTAGAATAATTTTTTTCATCATTCTCAACATTACCATATTTTAAAACCTCTGCTAATGAACAGTGTCACTGTGATTTTCTTACTGTGTCCCATACATTGATTTCGCACACCGACTGCGCTATTGTGCACTACATGGGCGGAAAGACGTTTTGGGCAGGATGTGAAAAATGACAGCTGTGCTGCTCATAAGGAGGTGTGGTAAAATGGCAATGTTGAAAATCTGGAGTGAAAATATTGAAAATTCGCAAACGTACCAGCGTGCGTAGGAACTGCGCATTGCAGACTCGTAAAACAGTCATTTTTAGGAATTTTTTCACCAAATTTTCAACATAGCCTTTTTAAGACCTCTGATCATGAACAGTGACACTGTGATTTTCTTAATGTGTCCCATACATTGATTTCGCTCACCGACTGTGCCATTGTGCGCTACATGGGTGGAAACACATTTTGGGCAAGATGTGAAAAATGACGGTTACACAATTCATAAGAAGGTGTGATAAAATGGCAATGTTGAAAATCTGGAGTGAAAATATTGAAAATTCGTGAACTTACGAGCCTGCGTAGGAACTGCACAACGCACGCTCATAAAACAGTCATTTTTTTGAATTTTGGCACCAAATTTTCAACATGGGTTTTTTGGGACCCCTTCTCATGAATGATGTCACTGTCATGGCATTGTTTGAGCCTGAAGGGTGATTTCACGCAGTGATTGCGCAGTGCCTGCGAAATCACCCTTCGCGCCTGAATAACGCCATGACAGTGACATCATTCATGAGAAGGGGTCCCAAAAAGCCCATGTTGAAAATTTGGTGAAAAAATTTCAAAAAATGACTGAGATATGCAATAAAGTTGAAATCCCCCTATCTAACCCATTATACAGCTTACCGGCATGTCCTCAGTTCGCGGTCACCTTTGAAGAGTGCAGATGTGTTCCCGGTCCACCGAAGATCGTCGCACCAGAGTCCGGAGGTAAGTATGGAGTGAGGGGGGTGTGAGGAGGCTGGGTGCGCAGTGGGTGGGTGCGGGTTGTGGGGGGGTCTGGGAGATGCGCCGTGGGACAGTTTTATTTTACAGGTTAAAAAAAAAAAAAACAACAACGTGGGACGTTTGCCACACTGGGGTGGGCTCCCAGCATGGCAGAAGATGGCTGGGGGGCACTGAGGAGCCGATGGGGGATTGAGCACCCCCGTCGGCAACAAAGCGTGACGTTTGCCACGCTGGGGTGGGCTCCCAGTGGCAGCAGGAACAACAGGGGCCATGGATCCGATGGGGATTGGGCACCCCATCGTCAAACAACATTTGCCACACTGGGGTGGGCTCCCAGCATGGCACCAAAGCTTTGGGGGGTGGTGTGATGCACGCGGGGAGGAGCGCGTGACGCGAGGGGGGGACGGTGGCGGTGCTCAGTATGGCAGCTGTTTTCCTTTGAAGTAGAGGAACACCGCTGTCATACAGAGCTCCTGTACCCATTGGTGCAGGATCGCCATGCCTGCTCAAGGGAGCAGTGCATTGGATGGGAGAGGCACTCCTCCAAAGTGTGCTACTCTCCCAAAACGTTCCTTGTGCATGCGTACAAACGAATGTAAAAAGAAGAGGACATAATGTGTCAGAAAACATTTTATAGAAATCGACAGGGAATCTGTCACCTCCAGGGAATTTGTCAGATTTCAAGGAACACAAAGATTTTTGGATTTCCTGAAGCGAGAAGGGTTCATCTAAAGAATTTGTTTCAAGTGTCGAAAGATAAGGAAGATGTAATGATTTAAGGAATTGTTGGATCTGTAAAGTAGATAGAGGGTTTGTGTTAGAGTATAGTTTTTGATAAAAGGTTTACATGATATGGTTTATAGAGGGGTTGTCAGAGTGAATTGTACCCTGTTTATCTTTTAGGCTTAGGATATGTCGTTCCATTTGTTATGCTTTGAGCTGGTAAGAGAGGAGTTTCCCATTTTTATCGCCGTGTTCCCAAAACTTATATTTAAGTTTCAACAAGGCTAGTTCGGTTTTACGAGAAATTAATTCATTTATTTTGACTCTAAGTTGAAGAATGTCAAGATGAAGTTGAGAGTCAGAACAGTGCTTCTTAGAGGAAAAGTGTAAATTCTCTTTAGCCTTAAGAGATTTTTCCAAATCAGCCAGTTGTTGTTCCCTTACTCTTTTCCTATGTGCAGCATAACTGATCATTTTCTCTCGAATTGTAGCTTTAAGAGCTTCCCATATAGAAGACATAGAAGATTCGGCTGGGGTATTGTGAAAGAGGAAGTCCTGAATTTGTGCTTTGATCATGGATAACAAATTGGGATCCTTGAGAAGGAGAGGATCTAGCCGCCAGTAAGAAGATTTAGGTGCTAATTGGCCCCACAAAAGTTGCAGTTTGACAGGGGAATGGTCCAAGATTATGATGGGAGAGATGGAGGAATCCATAGTTTTTTCCATTATAACAGGAGAGGCTAACCAGTAGGCGATTCTACTGTATGTCTTATGTAGAGAGGAGTAAAAAGTAAATTCTCGATCATGGGGGTGAAGGAGGCACCAAACATCAACTAATCCATCATCCTGCATTAGTAATGAGAGGGCTTTAATACTTCTAGGGTGGGTATCTGTCGTGGGGATGCTTCTGTCAGTGGTGTCTTCTAAAGCTAAATTAAGATATCCTCCAAGAATAATTGGTTTATTATCAGAGTTAAAGGACAGAATCTGTTGAGCTAAATTGTGAAAAAAACTCTGCCCTGACAGAAGCTTCTTTTGCAGCCGTGTTGATTGCCTTGGGGTAAAATCAGTTGTGGCATTGTTGCTTGGGGCTGCGAATTCTGCAACACCTTCTCCATGCTCCCGAACCTTGTCATCCTCCCTCCGTGTAGATACCAGAGCTGTGTTCAGGTTGCCCATTGCTGCTGAACCTCCAAGGGTAAGATACAAAGAGAAACCTCCAGATAGTTGGCTAAGGCGTCAGGGGTTTCAAAATCCTTGAAGGAAGAGCCTGAGAAAAGGCGTAGTGTTGTGGGGTAACGTAGAGCAAATTTAATGCTTCTTTGGTGGACGATTTGTTTAAGTGGATTGTAGGCCTTCCTTCTAATGGTTAAATCTTTTGAAAAGTCTCTGTAGATGGAAATATTAAACTCTTGCCGCTGAAGTGTCCCCATTTTTCTGGCTTGTTTCAATATTAATTCTGTATGGGAATAGTTCAAGAAGCAAGCAATGATGGGCCCCGGTCGCTGGTCTGATGCTGGCCTGGGATCCAGAGTGCGGTAAGACTGCTCAATGATTAACATTAGGTCGAGAAGCAGTTTAAGCATTGCAGGCAGCACATGTAATAAAAGCACAGTAGTGTCTCCTAATTCTACACCTTCAGGGAAGCCAAAAAATAATAAATTGTTGTGACGATTATGATTTTCAATATCATCAGTGTTGGCTTGTACGGATTTAATAGTTCGATCTTGATTACGGACAGTAGCCTGGAGGTCATGAATAGTAGCAGTATTACAGGCCACTGCTTTCTCATTAAATGCAATTTTCTGGCCAAAAGTTTCAAGAATGGTCACATTCTGTTGGGTGAAGGTTTTTAGATAATTAATCGCAGCCATCAGTTTAGAAAACATTACTTCCACTCTAACACGTGAGCTTTGCTGTGCTTGGAGATCTGCCATAATGCTGAAGGATGAGGCTCAGTATGCTGCAGTACAGTGTACAATAATTGAATATAAGTAGATGCTGGATCAAAAATGACTTACAGACTATATCAGGCAGTAAGATTATAGGATGGTCACAGGAACTGGTACTGAAGAAAGGTCTGGTGAAGGCTGGATGAGGTTAGATTGCAGTCATTCCTGCAGAGATTCTGAATTATTCTGCCATCTTCTGCCTGGTCAGGCCATCCCCCCAAAATTGCAGTTTTTGAGGAGATTTATTTGCTGCAGTGATCCTGCATCAGTTGGGACTGAGAGGAAACCCTGAGCTGAGATAGAGCTGTTCTTGGAGCTGGATGTGAGTCAGAGTTAAAAGTGGATGTTGTTTGGATTCAGAGAAACTGGGAGAGGAAAAGGTGAGCAGGTATCCTATGCTTCAGGGTCCTGTTGTTGCTGCTGAAATCCAGCTGTGGAAAAGAACTGCTAGTCTGGAGTTTGGAATCTGTTGCCCAATATCACTGGAAAGTGGAAAAAGTTGAGAAACTGGCTGCACACCGGATCTGCATTCCCATCTGAGAGAAAGGTGGAACCAGGATATTCCCAGCTGGAACTCAGAACCAGGTGGGGAACTCGCTAACCCCTGCTGAGTGGGGTCTACTGACTGCAGGGGACCACTGGTCCATGCTGGAGTGCTAGGGCACTCTGACCTGTGAGGGAGCCAGGATGTGGTGCCACTCCTGGTGTTTGATGGGCCTTGCGTTTGAGCTCTGCAATAGGCCTAAACAGGCAGAAAAGAACAAGCTGCAAGACCTCCAAGCATGGTGACAAGTGGCCAGACCTTCAAGCAAGCTCAAGTTTTCACATCATCTACTGATGCCAACTTGTTTCAGCCCTCTTTGAACAGAAACTGCAGATTCTGAACTGCTGGAACACCCCCCATGACTGCACAGCTCTCTGGAACCATGAGTAACTCAGGGCTTGCCCTGAACAAGAGAACCGGGGGAAGGCTGTCTGCAAACAAAGGTTTAACATTAACTTTAAAGCTGCATCTTTAAAATATTCTTCAAGGGCCCCAATGCCAGCCAACCTGTGGCACTGACCAGGCCTGCACCATCACAGGGCACCCAGATAGACTGAACTGGGGTTTCACTGGTATCAGTGAGGGTGGGCGTTGGAGTGTCTTGACCTACTGGCACTGTTAATGTTAACTATCCTAACTTCTTTTTCTCTTCACAGCTTTCCTGTTCCAGGTACCCCTCCCCTAGCCCTCCCCCAAAATAAAGCTGTGTTTTGTTTGTTGAAATTGCTGAGTGGAGGGTATTTTTTGAAAGCTAACTGTCCAGTATATGTGATGTATGCTATTGGAGAACAACTTGGTATCCAGTGTGTGTGGTGGTTGGAGGGCAGATGGGTACTGTAGGTACAGCATCCCAGGGGGTTGTACCAAGCAGACAACTGGCCCACTATTAAGCTACTCTGGGTGGAGGCACCACGCTATTTTGCTATTACTTTGGGACAGAACCCCCCCAATCACCACCATAGCAGGACCCAGGCCCCTTAACCAGTGTGGCGGTCAACAGACAGGGGTAGTAACCTACTGGCACATGGCACTTGTGCTACATTAGGTTTCTGTGGAAGAAGCTCAGTACATACCAAGGACTCAGGTTCTATCCGCTGGTCCTGAAATACTGTTCAAAGTCTGCTGAATGCTAATAAGAGAACGGTGCTTAAACTGTGCTGCCTCTCTCTAAGTTGATGTTTTGCTAGTCCCATGGAGCTGTGTTCAAAGGATTTGTTAAGCGAGTTAACTCCTGAGCTCAGAAATAATTTTAGGTGCTCAGGAAATAAACTTACTTCATGTTCTTCTATGCTGGAGTCTGAGTCATTGATTTTCCATATGAATGTTGATGAACTAACATTGTTTATTTTTTAACCTGAATAAATTTCTCCTAGTCCCCGATAGTCAGCCTCTAGAGAAAATTTCCACTTGGCCTTCTAGTTCCCAGAGCAGTGAGAGGGAGTGGAGGAAGCCGCTCCTGCTCCATTGTGTTGCTGCTGGCCCCCTGCTCGGGGGGGGGTGAGAATCATCCTACTCGGGGGGGGGAACGGGGGAGACGTGTGCAGGTAGGATTAACTCTAACTCGTTTGTTGCTCCAGCTTTAATGCAGAAGGTGTTTCTGGGTGTCACTTTGGTTTGGGCCACCTCCCCTTTTCATCATCAGGAACCCCTAGACAGAGGAGGAAGGGGCTTACAGATAAGGGGGATCATCTGCGATCTTTCTCCTTGTACCCCCAATTCTGGAGCTGGAGGGGTTGGCAGGATTGGCTGGTCCAGGCCTTGGATGTGAGGCACAGTTATGGGGGTGAGAAGGACTTCTTGGAATGCCTAGGCAATTTGCTCACTCTCTGAGGTGCTTCTTTGGTGGAAAGGCAGTCATGTGCACAGATCCAGGGGTCTCAATTGGCTGTTGGTGGAATGTGCTGGGGTGAGGCATTGTGGAAGCACCATTTTGTGGATACTACTGATTGCAAGTGAGAACAGTAACCGGAGAGAAGCAGATCAAAATTTGAAGGCGTTGGACATCTGGACTGCACAGAAGGAGATGTTTACAGTGTAAAGGTGTTGTCGGGGGTGGTGTGAGACATGGTAGAAGGTTTTACTCCAAAAGAGGAACCCCAGGCAATGGTTTCTGGAGGCGGTAGAGGAAGTTAAAGAGAGCAACGAGGGGGAGCACAGACATCTACCCAGCTCCTCCTCCATGCCAGCTGTTAGCTTTCCCCATGGCACTGGGAGGAGCAGGGACAAGCAGTTGACATTGGAGGATCCCCCAGGGCCCAGGGGGTCTCCAGCAGGGTCCCTGTTCAGCACAGCATATCCGCTATCCCAGCAAAAACAGAAGCCCCGCCATCTGTGCGTACTCACCCTGTAATTAGGATTGGAGACATCAGAGTAAGAGTTGAGCAGGAGGAGATCTGGGATGAACCTGCTCCTGATGTTTCTGAGGGACCCCTCAAGAGGTATCAATTTTCTGACCATGAGATATAGCACACTATCCCTAGGCCTTTTCGTCATCTCATCTCTATACCTGATAAAACCCCATGTCTGGCTGTGCAGACTAAGGCTTTCTTGAAGTGCATGGATGGTCTGTTAAGGAGTGATCCAGTTAATGCTGTATATCACTTGGGAGTGTGGCTGGAGCCAGGAATGGCAAGACGCACCAGTGTCCGGGACTTGCCAGATTGGTTAGAAGCTGAGCGCTGGATAAGGAGGATTATTCGCTTGGAGTATCCCACAGCAGATTACCCTTATAATCCAGAACAATTTAGGGATATTATTGAAGAGAAGCACAGTAATTGGGTATTTAGAGAACAATTTAACAAGCTGCAGTCCCACCCTGGAGGCTCTGGTCACCCCTCATAGCAGATCATTCAAAAGGAGTGCACAATGTGTTATTCAGGTCCTTGTGCTGGGCTCATGCTTTTTAAACACTTTGCCCTCGTACAAGACTTAGCTGGCTGCAGGGTCAAATATTATGTGATAGCCAAGATCTCTTTTGGAGATGACATCCCCAAGCCTGACCCCAATCATTATTTCTCCTGGGGCAGAGGTCCTGCCCTCTAGCACCCACCGTTGGAACTGTGAACTGTGCCAGGACTTTGAGTAGCCCACCAAAGCAGTGTTGTATTCTTTCAAAGTTCCAGTTGTGTTGAAATGTTTGAAATAAGAAAGTAACCAGTCGAAGAAGTTTTGCCCAGGGACTCAGCCATATGGTAGTCATTTAAAGATGTGTTTGTCCAGCAGCCCTGAGACATTACAAAGTGTTTAAAGAAAAAAAATTATGATTTTGCAATAATCAGTGACTCTTTTTATTCAAGAATTTATTAATGACTTTTAATTGATTTGAACTCTTAAGTGTTACAGAGCAGGGTGTAAGCCCTGCTCTTGTGTGAGTGAAGGGCGAATGGGAAGTGTGTATGATACGAGAGAGAGAGGAAGATTGAAGTTTCATTATTTAGTTGCTAAGTGACTTGTAACTGAAAAAAACACACACATTTAAGTAAGTGTAAAGTTTATGCAGTTGACTTACATTTTCCTTACTCAGAAGTTCAACCTCTTATTTTGGTAGTGGTGACTACAGTGTAGCACCTACTATGTACAGCAGATATACATAGCAAGGCATTGTGGGTACAATAAGAAACTGTTTTCCAATTTCCTTACTAAAAGGCGCAGCTTCATATTTCTGTAGTGACTTCAACAATATAAACTCTCGTATGTTTATTTTCAAAACAAGGCATTGTGCTTACAGTATCTAGCTGACAAGATTTCTTTACTGACTAATGTAGTCTCCTATTTATGTAGTGAGCACAGAAATATAATAGCCAGTATACTAATTTACATAGAGAGGCATTTTGGGTAGAATAAATAGTTGATTTTTCTATATAAAACTAAAAATTGACAATGTCCCTTTAAAAACTTTGTTTCCCTTACGTGATGTCACAGTTTGGTTTGCAGCACTAAGAAAAAAGGGTCGGAGGTTATGCAAATGAAGCAGAGCACATAAATAAAAATAATTTTTTTTCCTGGAAAACAGCACTTTTTGGCAGTTTGAATGGTAGGAGACTAATTCACAACTTCTACAAGTTACTACTCCTACTTGTTATGGTAAACTTGCAAAATCACTTTAACATTAAAGATATACTGTGGGAAAAGTTCAAAAAATCTAATTCACAAATTGACTTGAATGCATATCGTAAAATGCATAACACACGCAAAACTGAAATTAAGCGTTCAAAACAAACATATTACAAAAAAAGCAGTTGAAGGATCTAACAAATCCTAGGAGTTTGGAGGATTCTTTTAGAAAATGGTATTAATTCTCTAATCAAGAGAAGATTGATAAATTGAAAATTGGAGAACAACAAGTAAATGACAATCTGGAATTAGGGAATGCCTTTAATGAATTTTTTTACTGACATGATAATGTTTAAAAACCAATTAAATCATGATTCCAAGAGGCCAGATAGTAGAAAATATAGTAAACCCTGCTTAAAAACATTTAACTTTTTTAAGGTATAAGAAAGGGAAGTTTACATTCTCCTGTCTAAACCTGGGAGTAATAAAGGTCCAGGTGTGGATGGTTTATTCCCTATACTGTTAAAAACAACAGCAAAACAATTAACTAAGTTAGTGACACTCATTTAACTTATCCTTATGTACAAATCAGTTACCAAATTGCTAGAAAACAGCAGTCATAACACCTATATATAAAACAGGAGATAAGCATTTGATTTCTGACTATAGGCCTATTTCAGTTTTACCTGCTTTAGCAAAGCTCTTAGAAAAGATAATCTTTAATCTACCTGTCAAAATATTTGGAAGAAAATCATCTCCTCAAACAAGATCAATATGGATTTAGGGGAGGATACAGCACATTGTCGGCCTTGATCAGGTTGATTAGTGATATTTATGATGGAATGAACTGTGGTTTGCTTACTGGGGAATTTTTGCTGACCTGACCAAGGCCTTCTACCTGGTGAACCACTCCATACTGATCCATAAGCTTGAAAATATAGTAGTGGGAAATTACACACCTGGTTGGTTTAGACATTACTTACTGAACAGAAGAACAGAAGACAATTAGTTAAAATTGTACCAGTAAAATCTAAATACTGGGGTGCCACAAGATTCAGTTCTGGGTCCACTGCTGTTCTCAATATTTGTAAATGACTTACCAGAAATCTGCAAGGAAGTTTCAACCATAATGTGTGCAGATGATACAATACTTTACTGTACTGGGAGGACAGAAGTGGATCTAGAAGCAAGGACTAAGGAGGACTCCCCCACCCAAACAGCACCAGTTCCACAACCACTGCCTCAGAGGTTGCCATGTGTGAAGAGCAGATGGACCACAGTAGGTTCTGGGAGGGTGAGGGTGGTGGAACAGAGGCGTAGCCCTCGAGTTGCACCTCTCACAAATCATATGTCGGTCTGGCAAATCAAGGTTCCTCTATGATGACACCCTCATTGGAGACCAAGAAGAATGCTGGGGACATCCACAAGGGAGGCCCACAAAAGAGTGGCAAGGGACAACACAAGGGAAAGAAATAGCTTCTGATAGGGGACTCAATTGTTAGGGGTGTAGACCTAGGGAAGGGAGAGGAGAGGGAAGTAAGGTGCCTGCCTGGTGCCATGGCTTGGAGGGACAGGAAGCAAATCCTCAGGATTGCAGAAGCAGCATCACAGAAGAGAAACTAGATATCATTGTCCACCTCGGGACAAATGACCTAGCTAGGCATGAGATCAGTGCAGTGCAGGATGAATTTATGGAGTTGGGGAGGGCCTCAGACAGGTAGCAAGCACGGTAACCTTCTCAGAGGTGCTGCCAGTCCACGGCAGGGTGAGGCTAGGTACTACACACCATGCGGTTTAATGAATGGTTGCAAAACTGGTGCAGAGCACAGGGCTTTAGCTTCATTGGGGACTGGGGTCCACCTGGAGAGATGAAGATCTATACTGGCATGATGGTCTGCATCTGTCCAGGAAGGCTCACGCTCCTAGGTGACAGGTTTAAGGCCTCCTTAGCAAGCTTTAAACTAGCCAAGGGGAGGTGCTGATAGGAAACAGGAAAGTTCAAGCCTCCCCCTGCAAAGCATGGCAGATAGTAGGGTAAACACTGAGGTACAGAGCTTGACAGAGGGCAGGACAGGAGTAAATGGAAAAATGGACAAGGGCAATAAGAGCAGGGATGGGGTAAAAAAGGATAAAGCCAACATTAAATGGAGGGCAATGAGTACCAATGCCCGTAGTCTTGGAAACAAGCTTCCAAAGCTAGTAGCCCTGATGGAAGTGGAAAACTTGGATATTGTGGCAGTCACAGAAACATGATACACGGAGAACCATGACTGGGATGTCAACATACCAGGGTACACAATCTACGGAAGGGACAGGGAGGGTAAAAGAGGAGGTGAAGTAGCTCTCTACATAAGGGAAGGGATCAAAGTAACAGAACAAAAGGTAAAGGGGGAGGACAAGAGGAACTCTGGATCACATTGGAGACAGGAGATGGCATCACAATCCGCACAGGGTTGTATACAGACCCGTCTCAAGGGAGAAATGGACAAGAAAATGATGAGGGCATTCTCAAAATGGCTGAAAAGGGAGATACTGTTGATGGGGGACCTGAATATGCCAGATGTTAACTGGGCAACATGGACTGCAGCCACATCCAAGAGCAGGGTCATTCTCGATGCCCTACAGGGAGCATGCCTTAGACAGGTAGTGGTGGAACCCACTCGGGAGAGAGCAATATTAGACCTGGTACTCTCAAATGGAGAGAGGATCACAAACATAGAAGTCAGTAGACACCTGGCAACAAGCGACCACTGCACAGTGTGCTTCACAATAAACACAACCATGGAGACAAGCCTTACAAATACAAGGATACTGGACTTTAGAAGGGCTGACTTTGGCAAAATGGGTGAATACCTGAGGAATGCAATAGCAAATGGCCAGAAAGGAGGGGTGGAAGAACAATGGAGAAAAATCAAAACTGCCATCATGGAGGCAACAAGCCTTTGTGTGAAACAAATAAAGAAAACAAAGTGGAATAAAAAAACACTCTGGCTCTCAAAAGAAGTGTCAGGGGAGGTTAAGGAGAAAAAGGCTGCATTCAAAAAGTATAAGGAATCACAGACAGAGCACGACAGGAAACTGTATCAATTAAAGCAGAAAGAAGTGGGGAAGGCAGTCAGAAAAGCAAAGGCCCAAACCGAGGAGCGGATAGCCAACTCAGTTAAGAAGGGGATAAAACCTTTTATAGGTACATTAGGAACATAAAAAGGTTAAGGAGGGATAGGAAGATTAATAAAGGAGAAGGAAGGTGGGCAGAGGAGACAGTGAAAAGGCAGAGATAATGAATGAATACTTTTGCTCAGTATTCACAAAAGAAGAAGGAGGAGTTACCTAAACCAAACAGTAGAAGCACTCTGGATAGTGGGGTTGATACCAGTCCATTTAAAGAAGAAGAGTACTGAAAGAACTTCTAAAACTCAAGGTGGACAAAGCAATGGGCCTGAGGATTCACCCTAGAATCCTAAAGAGCTAAGGGAGGACCTAGTGACACCACTAACCACACTTTTTAACAAATCATGGGAAGATGGGGTGGTACCTGAGGACTGGAGGAGGGCAGATGTGATTCCCCTTCACAAAAGTGGGAGCAAGACAGAAGCAGGAAACTACAGACCTGTTAGTTTGACCTCAGTGGTGGGAAAATGATGGAATCACTTCTGAAAGAAAGAATTGTTGAGTACCTAGAGGCCAGCAGGGCACTGGACCCAAAGCAGCATGGATTCACAGCAGGAAGGTCATGTCAGACAAATCTAATCAATTTCTTTGACTGGGTGACCAAAGTAATAGACCAGGGAGGGGCTGTGGATATGGCCTACCTAGACTTTAGCAAGGCATTTGACACAGTCTCGCACAAAAGATTAATAATCAAGTTAGCCAGCCTGGGAGTGGGTTCCAGGGTGGTAGCCTGGGTAGAAAACTGGCTGCACAACAGGACACAGAAGGTAATAGTGAATGGAACACATTCTGAAGAAAGGGGGGTTACTAGTGGAGTACCTCAGGGCTCAGTACTGGGTCCATTCCTTTTTAACGTCTTTATAGGTGACATTGCAGAGGGTCTGGAAGGAAAGGTATGCCTCTTTGAGGATGACACAAAGATCTGTAACAGAGTTGATACACAAGGGGTGTAGAAAGGATGAGAAGGGACTTGGCAAGGTTGGAGGAATGGTCAGACATATGGCAACTTAGATTCAATGCAAAGAAGTGCAAAGTAATGCACCTGGGAAATAAAAATCCAGGAGAAGAGTACACAATAGCAGGGGAGGTACTAAGAACAACAATAATGGAACCGTTTTCCTGGAGAGGTTGTGGGGTCTAAAATAGTGGAGGAATTCAAACATGCATGGGACAGACATAAGGCAATTATAGTGGGGGGTTGCAGGAAATAGGCTGTTGGTTAACTAGAATCTGCAGCTTATCCAGTAGGTAGGGAAATGGGCAGACTGGGTGGGCCAAGTGGTCCTTATCTGCCGTCAAAGTCTATGTTTCTATGTTTCTAGAAGCTAAAATGCAAAAATTGTACAATGCTTTACAAAACTGTTTTATAGAAAATAATCTGCTACTAAATGAAAAGAAAAAAAAAACTGTGGTCTTTGGAACCATGAAAAGACTAGAAGGAAATAACATGATTATATTAGGGCAGAACAGTCAGAGAGGAAGAAATACCTAGTTTTAATTATCTTGGATTAATGCTTGATAATACACTGTCTTTTCAAGAGGCATGCTGTGAAGGTACCAACAATATTAACAACAAACTAGGTTACCTTTACAGGAACAAAAATAGTTTAACACTGCCTCTTAAAAGATTAATAGTAAACCAGGTATTACTTCCTACCTAGATTAAAATCCATTTTGCTGTATAATCTACCAAATGCAACACTTTAAAGGTATGCGGTTACATTCAATAACATTATTAACTTTGTTAACAATCAAAACAAATGAGAACATCATTGTGACTTGTACCAAAAATTTGGAATCTTGACACCTGAACATAGAATCCATTATTCAACAATATACCATGGACCTCGGACACTGACCAATGAGAACGGCAGGCTGGCACCTTACCTCCGTTGTAAATCCTCTAATAATCACCACAAAAGGTGCCAGCCAACCACATCTCTTAAAAATCATCCGACCTGGGAAATTCAAACCAGAGAACTACCATGCTGAAACGCTCGCTAACTGGCGGTCTCCGATGCCCAAGACATCCTATTCAGCAAACACTTAGCGTAACACAACCCCCCTCAAAGTGGCTCTGCACTTCAAAAAAAAACACACTTGAGTATATATTTCCCCCGTAAATGCTGAAATTGCACCCATCTCACCTCAGTGTCCGCTCTGGCGCTGTCTGCCTTTCATCCTTCCATAGGACTCCCACTGCACCTCTCAGTTCCCTCGTCACTGTCTCCAGTCCACTCAGTCTCTGCCCTCATTAGTTTACCAGGCTACCTCACTCTTCCATATTAAAAAAAATATATTTAAAAAAAAAAAAAAAAACACACAACTCGGTCACTTCCTGCTCACATCAGAAACCCAACCCAAAAGCACACGCTGTGCTGTGCAACGGCAGAGAGGTGGCAGTCACATAGTCATTCTCACAGCCAGGCTCATCAGCTCCAGACTCTGCAGCAAGCAGCTTGAATTCGGCGCCTCTCGACAGCTCATATAAATCAGCTAGGGACTGAATCAGCTAGGGACTATTTTCTTTTGTGTAACAATATTTCTTAATAAAATGCATTTTTCTACACAGAAACAAACAAAATAAAATAATTTCAGCTTAAATCTATACCAAGCTGTCATGGTATAATCACAATAAGCCACTTGGTTGTGTGGGTTATCAGGGGATTTACCACGGCTGTTGTGGATTTACCCACTCTGCTGCGCCTCGTGGGCAAACCACACCAGCCATGGTAAATCCCCCGATAACCCACACACCCTCATAGCTTATTGCTTAAATCACATTTCTTCACAAGGTCCTTAGGTCAGAAACTCCTAAAGTTTTAAACGATAAGCTAAAATGAGTAACTGCTAATAAATCATTGTGTTTATCTTCAACAAAAACAGTATCAAAACAGGTGGATGAGAACTAAGGTGGCCAAACGTTCAATAACATTTTGTAGTCGCAGACTATTAAATTATCTCATTAAACAGGGGATAGATGTCCACTCTAAAACACATGTGTTTAAAAAATGTAAAACATTACTTAAAGTGACTATCAATGTGTAGTTGTTTAGAAAATACTTGAAGCATATTTGTTGACTTGATGTTTATTATCTGTAATTTTGTGTTGTGTACCTATTGTTGTCCCCTATTCCACACACGACTGAAAATGGGTCTTTGATTCAGTCCACCTTCATGGTAAATCAAATAAGTAAGTAAATAAATAAATAGTGATGCTGGCATGCTCAAACAAGGTGCCCCAGAAATGAGTCAGAAAAACTAGAAATTTAGAACAGTATTTAGTATCCCTCAACTGCAACTTGGTTCTCCAGAAACATTCAATGCCTGCTGCACCATGGCAGCAGTGACACCAGCCAAAGTTCTGCTTTCACTGCAGCACCTCATAGCCCAACCCCCCTGGGGTTGCCCACTCATGTGGCCATTAATGCCCAGCTGTATCTCAACTTCAGGGACCCTCCCGACATTCTCAAAATCTCCTCCTTGCATCTACAAAACTCTCCCCTTATTAACCCAATATATTCTTTGATCATGCACCATCATTCCATGCTCCTGGAAGGCATGGCTGCCTGGCATACACGAAACTACCCATCCAACCATAATAACTACAACCCTACTTCTCAAAAACCCTACAGGCCATTAGACATCATTCCCAGAGGGCATATCACCTAGGATTCCCTGCTCTTCTTGGAATCCTTTATACCTTCTCACTAGGGCCACGAGGTTGACTCTCTCCTCCAATCCTCAGGATGGGGAATGGCTAAGTAATTGGGTCCCTTCCTGGATCTGCTAGGTGCAGATGCACTGGGTGACTCCAATATTGTTGTGGGGTGGACAGGACCTAATGCAACCACTCCCTGAGCATGCCTAGATCCTCGATTCCCAGGTAGCAGCCTGCATCAGGAACTGTGCTCCAATGGTCCATTGTACTGCTATAAGGCCAGAAGGAGAAATGGAGCCCATCATTATGTACAAGACCCTAATGTAGCCTACAGTATTTTGGAGTACAGTTCCTCAATATGGCATCTGGAGTTAAAAGTAAAGAAAGTACCAGTCTAGAAAGTATTTAAAAATTAGCTTGCGATATCATTGTTGGGGACCGTGATCACACTGGATAGTAAGATTCTTTGAGTTAGCTGACGTTCTAGCCTCTCTCTGCCAAAAGAACAGAATGAAGCAATTCATTTTTCTCCTTATTACAGATCTACCAGGAAACTGTCAGGTTTATTCTGGCCAGAAAAAGAAAAATCCTATCAATATAGGAAAAAAAGTACAACAACTAAAGGAAAATCTGAAAGATACAACTCCAGCTTCAAATCTTAGGCTATAAAATGATTTAGTTAAATTAAGTAAGGACATTTTTTAATGTTTATTTTAAAACTCACACTTATTCCAAGGATATGAAGACAAGGAGGAAAAATAATTTTCTGTACAAATTGACTTCTTAGCCAACCCACTGGCAAGGTGGGCTGAGACACTGGCTGCCACATTACCTACCACACCAGTGATCCACCCCCAGGAATGGATGTGGACCACTTGGGGACTGGCCAAGGAAGGAAGGACATTACCATTTCAATATCATTTACCAAGTCCAGGTTGGTGGGGTGCTTATTATGTAGGAGAATGCCTTCCTCTTTTCTTTATGTCAAATATAACGAAACAGCAAATTGCTACTTACATCATTGCAAAATAAAACCTATTTAGCTAAAGGTGAGTTCACATATTAAGATTTTTTTGAGTTTAGACCATCACTTTCCTTCTGTAAATTATCTGTTTCAATTCTAATTCATAATAGTTATCATTATTGTGATTATTTACATAAGTTAAAGTGCTATAGGCATTTCAATATGTAATTTAAGTTGCATACTGGGAGTACAAAAATCTTTCTTGTTTTAAGTAATTCTTTAAAATGCCACAATTCAATAATATAAAATACAAACATAACACACCCTATACTATGCATATCCCTTGTGCAATAAGACTATATGAGACTATGTGATAAATATTTAATATTTTTTATATATAAATAAGAGCTTAAAATAAGAGATATTTTATTTAATATCATAAAACATGACAATATCTGAAATAAGATTTAATATCTTGCACCTTTTTTTAATATTTTTATTTAGGGGTTTATTGCTGTGTTTTATAAAATATTTGCATTCTGATAATAAGAATTACATTATTAGTTTATTATTACTTTTTGCTGTTTCTTTACTAGGAACTGTAGACATCACAGAAATAAGAATGACATTTATCAAGAGGATTGAAGAGAATGTACCTACTGGAGAGGATTGACTTCCTATGGTTCTTTCTAAGAGGACAATGAAGCTTTTCTGTATTGGGTGTGCTGATTGCAGCCCAATGAGACTGTTGCTAGTGATTGAAATGGGATGCAGTGTCTTGTATCTGCCTCTAAAAAACCTATGTTTTATACTGCAGCAATGTGCTGCTAAACTAGACCAGTGGTTAATAGTATAAATAAATTTAAAAACAATTTCATTAAGATAATTATCATGCACCATTGCCAGCTAATTTGGTTTGCTTTAAGGAAAAATGTCTGGTTTTTATTTTCTTCTCATTTAAAGAGAGTTTTTTTTTTTTTAATCAAGGATACAGTATGTAATAGAGAGATTACAGTTTCCATGAGAGATTAAAACACATAGAGACATTGACCCTAGTGTGCCCAGATTTGGGAATGTATAAACAAATACTGATATTGATGGGAACAAATGCCATCATATTTGGTAGACTGACCAAGTTTTGTAAGGAAATGGAAGATCTTCAGTACCTAACATTGTTGCCAATTCATGCCTTACTGCAGAGATTATGCTACAGGAGTGAGATACCACAAACTGGTGCTTTGGAGAAACCTGTGCGTGTAATACATCATAGTGATCCCGGTGCCTTAACTTTGTCTTCTGGTGTTTAGTGTGCCATTACCAGAGTCGAGAAGTTCTCTGAGATTGAGTCATTGCATAAATGTACTCTGATACCAGCACAAAGGAATGCTTACCTGCTGGATTACTTATAAGGAGAGGAGTTCTGCCTGTATCTGTCAGCAAGGGCACCAAAAATTGTAACTGTAATTGTGGAAAACATTACTGCAAAAGGAGCATACAATTCAAATATGCAGGACTTTGGCACATGTTTATGCCATTGATTCCATTGCCAGTACATCATCTGTCTTTACAAACAGTAATGAAATAAACCCCGATGAATTTGACTATGGTTCCTCACCCATGTCAGACTACTGGACGAGATATACTTGAGCAGTAAGATGCTCAAAAAACACAATGTAGTCTCACTTAGTGAATGGGGCAATGGATTATTTTGTGAAGAAGAGCATGAGATAAGACTTAGTAATGATTGACCTATGGATCCCAATGACATGCACCTGTGGACATGGAAGATGTACTGTACAATACCACCTTCAGGAACTCACTGTAGTAGCTATTATCAAGACATCTGGGAGCTCATGTGCATCCCTAATTGTCTTAGTCTGAAATAAGAATGGGACATGTATGGTAGATTACTGCACTCTTAAATACTCCATTGCAACCCTATTTCTCAGTGGCTTGCCCCATGATGGGACCCTTATTTATTTGTTTGAACATTGGTGACCAGAAGTGGCACACTTTTTTAAGGTGTGACCCAGGGGAAAGGGAAGGGGAAGGGGACAGGGCAGTTACAATGAAATACAAACCAGTCTGATAATGATAATTAGAAAAGCAATAACATAAAGTGCATAAATCATGTACTGTAGAGACAGTAATGCCAGTCAGGAGTTTTCTAGGGGCAGCAGGGTACTACAGAAAATTTTTACCCAATTACAGTGCTCTGGCTGCTCCCCTATCTGACCTGACAAAGAAAAGGATGCCCAAGAGAACTATCTTGGGCCCAGCCTCAGAGGAAGCCTTTTCCAAACTAAAGGAGGCACTGTGCAGTGCTCCTGTTCTGACAAATCCTGACTATAGCAAACCCTTTATAGTTCAGACTGACGCCTCAGACGTGGGTATTGGAGCAGTACTGAGCCAGACATCCAGCCAAGGGAAAGATCACCCAATAGCATACCTGAGTAAAAAGTTACTTCTCAGGGAGCAGGCATACTCCACAGTGGAAAATAATGTCTTGCCATAGTGTGGGCCCTAAAGAAGTTGGAGCCATACTTATATGGGCAGCATTTTGTGGTGCAGATTGACCACAACACCCTGGTTTGGCTGATGCAGATGGGAAAAAACAATGGTAGATTTCTAAGATGGAGTCTTGCTTTGTAAGGGTATGATATGACAATTGTACATAGAGCTGGAGCCAGAAGCCTGAACTCAGATGGTTTGTCTCGCATGTATGAGGAGTGAACTGATTTGGGAAGCTCATCCCATGCCAGGAAAAGAGCTCCCAAATTCAGTCTAGGTGGGGAGGATTGTGACATGTGGACAGCCAGTTCTGAGTACACTAGGCTTTTTATAATATAAAAATGTGTTATGGACTGTCTCTCATGAGAGATGCTGAAACAGCATGTAAGATGACACACATACACACACACACACACACATAGGTTTTAGATACGAGGTGTTACCTGGAAGGCCAGGAGCTAATTACAGACTAGAACAGGCCTTAATCAAGGATCTCCTGTTTATCTAAGTTAAATATAGCTTTAACTGCTAAGAGGGAAATCAATATTCATTTTATGACGTTAGAGGAGGACCCAGATAATGGCACGCTGGTGCAAAATCATAAATGCTTCGATGTCTGTGTGAGAGAGGATGCTGCTCATAGATGAAAGGGAATTTGCAGACTTGACTGGGGAAATCACATGGGGAAAGGTGTTTCTGCTGATGTAACCTTAATTAACTTACCTTCTAATATGATAAAACATCCTGGGTATATGATTAATATGATTAAACATCATGGGTGTATGATTTCTAATAAACAGAGGAGGAGCTAGGTGACCTCATGCAAAGGGGTTGGCAAAAACAGTTTTTTAAACAGTATTCTGTTTTACTTCAGAGACACTTCTATCTACACCCTGAGAAAGACACATCTTTGAGCACTTTAAGCAGGTATTTAGAGAGAGAGAGAGACAAATCTGAGTACTGTAATAGAAATTGCACTGTTAAAACCTTGTTCTTTTAAAGACTGTATGGTTCTTGTGATATATGGTTCTGTATTTTATATTTTACATATTTTATATATTTTAGTAAAACTCTATTTTTAGAGCCTACTTGGTCTGTCTTTGAATTTCTTTCTTTAACAAGTGAAGTATATATGGTTAAAAGTGACACTATGCATAAGCTTGAATGGTGATACCAAACTGGAAAAAGGTAGAGTTAAATCTGAGGTCTTTTTTTAGAGTTTTTAAGGGTTCATTTTTGTACACCTGGTTAGGTGCCCATAGGCAAAGATATCTGACCCCCCAAAGACAGAATTATCTAAGCCTGTGCATTGTGTACCCTAGAAAGAGGTTCACAGTTTGAATCCCTCAAGACTTGAGACCAAAGGTTGATTTGAACTCACAAAACAGACAGGAGGGTTACCCTGTTTCTGTTAACTGTTCACAAGACTGCACTCGGAGGTTGGCACTTTGGAAGTAGAGGGCTGACCTACTGAGTGAATTTGAGACAACCGCTACTGGGCATGGTCCCTCACAGACCACATCCTCACTGGGATGGACAAAGGGCTAATCACTGCTGCTATTTTCATTGACCTAGCAAAAGCCTTTGACACTGTATCCTATTCTCTCCTACTATCCTGCCTTTCTGGAGCTGGGTTAACAGAATCCGCCATAAACTGGTTCAGTGTCTACCTACTAAATAGAACCCAATCCACTAAAATAGCTGACCACATCCCCCCCATCACAACTGGTATACCCCAAGGCTCAGTTCTTGGCCCCATCCTTTTCTCCATCCTGCTAAATGACCTGCCAAACTCGTGCTCTTCTTCTGCTATTCACATGTACGCAGACGACACAGTCCTCTACACCTCCAGCCAGACCCACGAAGAAATCACCTCCAAACTCCAAACTGACTTCAACACAATCCAACACTGGTTCAATAGCAACCAACTCTCCCTAAATCCTAAGAAAACCAACTCTATGACTTTCGGTACTAGACAGCACCTATCCAAACTCACCTCCCCTCTGAGATTCCTCACCCTAAATAATACCATCCTCGAAGAAGTACCCACCTTCAGGTATCTAGGGGTTTGGCTGGACCATCACCTCTCTTCCTCTACCCACGTGGATGCCATCATCTTAAAATTGTGCACAAAACTTGGTGCCCTCTATAGAAACCGCACTAGTCTCCCACTTCCTGTCAGACGTGAAATTGTCCAGAAAATGATTCTACCCTCCTTTGATTACTGTAATGTAGTTTACAGCTCTGCTGCACAGACCACCCCTAGCCAGATTAGATCCCCTTTTCAATGCATTCTGCCGCTTTGCCCTCGATGCCCCCCCTTGTACACACCACTGCATGCTTTATCATTCCCTGTCCCAACCTTCTCTAAGTAACCGGCGCTTAATTCATAGCGCTAAATTCACTTCTATCTTCTGGCTCAGCTCCCTCCCTCCCTACCTCGCATCTGCCCTATCCTCCCCACCTACCCCCTCGCACACCCTCAGGTCTTCTGACACTAGGCTATTATTCATCCCTCACCGAAGGACCACCACCGGCCAATCTGCATTCTCTTACCTCTTCCCTAAACTCTGGAACGACCTGCCCACCCAGATCCACCATTCTTCATCCAAACTCTCCCTTTCCTATGCCCTCTCTAACTTCCTTACACCCAATTGCTACTGCCCCTGACCACCCCCCCATTAGCTCCTCTTCCCCCCGTTCCTCCCTGTGCCTGACCAGTGGCCCGGCCATCGCCTAATTGTCTGGTTTATCTACTACCCTGCGCACTTACACTCTCTCTATTACTCACTCTTGCACTCTCAATTTCTCCCTTCCCCACCAATCAACCCACGCTCCCCATCCCCACTCCCTCCCTCCTCACCTAACCTCCTCCCTACACACCTAACTCTATTACTCCCTCCTTCTCTACCCCCATCCTGTCAACTTGGTACATCTCCCTTTAGCCCAACTTCTGCTACTGGCACTCAAGTTCTGCTAATACTATCCCAGTTCTGAAACTGGCACTTATGTATCTCATGCTTTGCCTTCATGTGTGCCCATGATTTGTATTCCATACCCTTATGATCAAGTTCTGCACTGTTCCTACCTCACTGTGTAACCATGATTTGTATAACTTGTCATTGTTGATACTGTGGTGTACTGTACTGTTCTCCCTATGTAACATGTTCAATTGTAATCCCTTCCACCTATGAACAGCCTCTGAATTGTGCTACTGTAAATTCAACTACTGTATGTTTACCTGCCTCCTCTGTAACCCCCCCCCCAGGTTGCACCGTGAGATAAGCATCTTTTTGCTCAGTGTGCCTTTCCTGGTGAAACATTTTTCAATAAATAAATAATACTACCACACTCACTGAACTGCTTCAGGATGAAGACATCATGCTTACTCCCTGGTTATTTGGTAACCACATTAGTAATCATGTGGTCTGCTGTGCATACCATTTGTATACAGTGGAATAAAAGGCCTCCTAACTGTGAAACATATAGGTATTTTTATTAGGGGCATGTATGAGCATGTGTGTGTGCAGCCTTTTTTTTTTGTCAACTTTCTTTCCCTCTGGTCATGGGGCTGTGGGATCTTCCTCAGGTGCCCACCTTTGACTACATCCATACTACCCTGGCTAAGGCCCTCCTGACAAGGAAATTGGGTGCTAGGTCCTCCACTCCACAAAGCTTTTTGACCGACCCCCCAGCTCTACACCCCCAAGGGGTGGGGGCCACTGTCTCCTACTGGTGCCCTTTCTACAATCTAATTGGCTGAGGCTCAGGAGTGGAGGGACCAGGGAGAGCTGGACAGGCCAGGTCTGGTGCTCATGGTGACATTGTCCTCCCACATTCTGGGGTTTTTCCTTGTTCAGTCCCTCCCCGAGGCGCGGACATGCAGTGATGTCAGATCAATCAAACTCTTTGCCAGAAGACTACCAGAACTGGAATTACAAAAGCTCCAATAGAAATGCAATAGAAAAGTGCCTCATTCCCAGCTAGGAAGGGTTTATTTTCTAGATACCTTCTAACATTGAAGAAAAATGGAAAGTGATGGGTAGTATTCGTCCTGAAATGTCTAAACAGGCACATAAAGAAAGGCAAGTTCAAAATGGTAAAATTTTTACTGTCAAATAATTTTCACTATTTTCACTGAAGAGCTAAGTAGTGCTAAAATAAATTTGTGCTAATTAGCACTTTTTCCATTATAGTGAATGTGGCACTATTAAATTTGCACAGTTATGGTTATATTTCTGTTTGCACTAAAATCATTCTATGTGAAAATAACTAGTATCTGAAGATATGAAGGTAGCAAAACAGTGTGATATGGCAGTGGGGAAGGCTAATAGGATGATAGGGTGCATAGGGAAGGGTATCACTAGCAGAAAAAGGGAAGCAGTGATACCTCTGTTTAGATCAATGGTGAGGACATACCTGGACTACTGTGTCCTGTTCTGGAGGCCCCATCTCAGGAAGGACATAGATCCGGTGGAGGCAGTACAGACAAGAGCAACCAAAATGGTGCATGGCCTGCATCAGAAGCCCTGTGAGAAGAGACTCGGGGAGTTAAATATGTACTCACTTGAGGAAAGGAGAGAAAGGGGAGGCATGATAAAGACTTTCAAATACCTCATGGGTATTAATAAGGTACAGGAGGGTGGAATATTGCACAGAAGATGCTCAAGGACAAGAGTGCATGATATGAAGCTGGAAGGAGGAAGACTAAGAAAGGATATGAGGAAGTATTTCTTCACAGAAAGGGTGGTGGATACATGGAACAGCCTTCCAGCAGAGGTGATAAGTACCAAAATGGCAACAGATTGTAAACATGCATGCTATGGACACAGAAGGACCTTAGGAACAGGGACGGGGGGAGTAAGGCAGAGATCAATTAGGATCTATGGTAGAACAGTAGGTGGGTACTTTAGGGCTGACTTGGTGGTCCAGGAGGTCCTTTTCTGCTGACAGCTTGTTTCCATGTTAAAGGATGTATGTGGCCACAACCCAATAAGACCAAGTCACAGAACATATATCAGAATCAGAATAGGAACCAAACAGTCCCAGTACAGGTTAATGCCATTTAGACTCAACACAGCACCAAAAGTATTCCCAGAACTTCTGTCAATAATTGCAGCAGTACTATGAAGGAGAAACTTTGCAATGTATACTTATTAAAATGACTGGGCAAAAATGAAAGAAGAGGCACAACATGTTATTCAAGTAGTGATGTCCACTATGCAAATGCTGGGGTTCCTACTGAATTTATAAAAATTTCAGATAGAATTGACTCAGATTTTTTAGTTAATAGGTGCAGAGAGGGACACAAAAGTAGACACAGCTTTTGTCACTTTTTTCAGAGAGCCCAGACTTTAATCCAGTATGCCAAGTAAAATGTGGAAATAGAAAACCTCATTGAGGGGGGCCATTTATATAGCCACTGGCCACATATGATTCTCATGACAGCTGCATCCCAGCTGGGCTGGAGGCACCATCTAGGAAGCAGGTCAGTAAGTGTTGTATCAGATGCACAAGAAAGGTTGGAGCACATCAACAGTTTGGAATGAAGGTCTATGCCCCTATCAATCCAGCCCTTCTCGTCCATAATCTGGAACAAGATTCTTCAAATTAGGACAGACAATTATACTATGATTCATTATGTAAACAAATCAGGAAGGCACCATATCTTCAAAGCTGTGAATAGAAGCTATGAAAATCTGGGGCTTGGCACACAAGCTCAAAACAAATCTGATTTTACACCGAGTGGAGTAAGAAAACCTACCTGCAGTCTATGTGCATTCAGCAGGATGTAATACATTACACACTAGTGAACAGTGAAATAGTCTGTTCTGGACATTATGGACCCGAGTCACAAAGGGCGACACAGGGCTTGTGTCAAGCTGTGCATCAAACCTGGTGATCCACGCAGCTGTGCCAACATCTTCGCCACACACTGCACCTGATTCAAGAAAATCAGGCACATTTGCAACATTTTCTTGATTTACGGCAACTTGCTCCAAATATTTGGCACAAGCCCTGTGTGAAGGGTGTGACAACCCACCTCTTCCTCTGTGCTGGAACAGCTTTTAGAGAGGTGTCTGTCCTCGGGTATTCGCTGCCACCAGCTGGATTCATCCAGCACCAACCTTCAAGTTCACAAACTTGAATCATCAAATGTGCAATTGCTCAAGTTAAAGTCTGGTAGTGTGTCTCTCTCGGGTGGCAGATGCTACACAGAGTTTACCTCAGCCAGTGGAAACCAAATAATACCTTTGAAAAATGACATCACAGTCACAACTGTTGAGCAAATAAATACATTTTAACTTAACAGAAAGTGCATTGAGCATGTACAGGACATATATTTACAACACAAGAGAATAACACTCATACAGGAAAAGTAAACAAATGTTTTTAAATAACAGATGGCAAAAGAAGAAGGCTATTACTGAAATATGCTATCACTAAACTTACCCTTCCCTGTCCTTACAAGAGACACTGGACCCTGTTCTAACTGCCAGCTCCCACGGACATAGCTGCAAGGTAGGCTCCAAACTTATGTTTCCCCTTCAAGCTTCCCCAAAGCAAGAGAGAGAGCCTTCTCTGTCTTTCAGAAAGTTATATATTCTCTGGAGAATAGGTCATTCCTAGTCTCCCTTTGAATGCCCCAACTAACTAACATGTATGTATTTAATTGTCCCAATCAGAGTGAACACCTATCAGTGACCAATTATATTCCCTTTTCACCTTGAGTTTATATCTGAAGGACACAATCCATTCAAACTGCCCTGTGTATGTGTCTGCAAGTCTGTGTGTGTATGGAGATGTCCACACGAGATTTATGACCCAGCTCTTATCTAGCAGCTAGAAATTCCACAAGCTGGATGCAGCTGGACAGAGGATTTTAGCCTGAGTGTATTTTTTTTCAAACTGCTAAAAAAATAAGGCACCTACAGAATCCAAACCATTAAAGGGACACTGTCAACCCCCTTAGGTCTCAAAGTGTCTCTAGTTTAAAAAACATATTTTATGATTGCCAAGATTCTGTAAAGATTGTTGATGTAGCTGATAATTTGATTCTGACTGGTATTTTCTTTAAAAAAGTGAAAAAACAGACTGCCCAACATACTGGTGTTATCACACCAAAACAGGTTTGTTTACATTCCTTGATCAGCTCCAAATACATCTTTCCTGGACTTGGGAACACCCACAAAACAGTCTAGTCCCCTCATGATGCAGTGGGAGTTAAGGATGCTAGTGCCTTATGAGTGACTGAACTGTTTGTGTGTGTTTCTTATGCTCAGGAAGTATGCAGTAAGAACAGAACCAGGATTGTAAACAAAAGCAAGGTTGTTTATAAATATACATTGCCATGCATTTCAGTTCTATTAAACAAGGAGACAGACAAAGCAAACAGCAACATCAGTAAATTTTAGAGAGGGTAAGCAATCATAAAATGTGAGATTTCCACTAGAAATAATATGATGAAAAACAGGTTGACAGTGTCCCTTTAACTCTTTCCTTCCCATTTCTGTCACAAAGGGTACCCGAGATTGCTGCTCACTAGACCAGGAAAGGCTGGTCTAACATGCACAGCATCGTGAATCCCGATTGCCAGCCAGATGAATGCCACAAGCATATGCGCCAGTTGTTCAGTGCACCCAGGCTTTGAGGCATTTTCAGGCCTTTTGTAAACCAAGCCCCATATTCCACAGATAGGGTGTTCCACAAATAGATCTGTTTATTTTTCTTCTGAATATAGACAACTACCATTGTTCTGCCACAGACAAAAAGCCATGGGCATGGTCCAAATGGATGCCCTCAGTCTGTCATGGAAGGATAAATTCCTACATATTTGTACCCCATGTCCTCTGATAACAGAGAGTATTCTGGGGGTTGAGTGGGGAAGGAACAATGATCATTTTGTTAGTGCCAGACTGGTCAAACAACATTAGTGCTCTCTGCTAGTGACTCTTTCCCAGAAACACCCAATATCTCTTTCAGTTAGACATGATCTCTTTGTCAATAGTATTGGCGGAAAGCTCTGTTCAGGCTTGAGCTCACATTGACTAAAAGCCAGGTTCCTAAACAGTTAGAATGTTCTGAGTACCTGGACATGGAAAAGGCTTTCGATAGGGTTGATTGGCAGTTCCTGTTCGGAGTTCTGAAAACAGCTGGACTCCCATTCCTGTTCATTCAGTGGCTCTGGGTATTATACTCAAATCCAAGCACCAAAATATATTGCAATGGGATAGTTTCCTCCTCCTTCCATTTGCACTCAGGAATGAGACAGGGATGTCCTTTATCTCCCCTCTTACTCAATTTGTATTTGGAGCCTCTTTTATCTAGGATCCGGGAGAACCCCAGGATACAGGGTATTATGGTTGGCTCTCACAAACTTAAACTGTCTGCCTATGCAGATGATATTTTGTTGCACCTCTCCCAGCCTACCAGCTCTGTCCAGGCCACTTTAGATGCTATTGCTGAATATAGCCGCTGGTCTAACCACAAAGTGAATTTAGATTAAACCCAGATCTTTCCTTTGAATGACAGAACCCATAAAGGGCATCTAAGAGAAGCAGGATTGCAATGGTCATCCAGATCCCTTAAATATTTAGGTAGTTCCCTAGCTAGAAGCCATTTTAAGATGAAACAATTTAATTTAGATTCCCTGCAAATTGTTATTCAGCAAGACTTAGCTCGTTGGGTGTGTCTCCCACTTTCTTTATGGGGCCGGATTAGCTTGGTCAAAATTAATATTTTGCCCTGTATTTGTTATCCAATTCACATGCTGAATCTCTGGATACCACTCTCCTGGTTCAGCAAGATGCACCGGATCATTTCAAAATTCATCTGGAAACAGAACCCCCCGAGAAGAACTTACCATAAGTTGGCAGCACCCAAACTTAAAGGTGGTCTACATTTACCAGACTTTAGGTTATAATATTGGGCCAGCCACCTGAGTAAGTATCTTCGGTGGTTAGTCCCTGTGGAAGACTCTTCATCCTTTCCATATGTTCCCACCTGACTTTTAACAGAACAAGAACAATTGCATTCTTTGGGTGTCTCAGAGGAAACCATGTTGCATATCAAACCTCGAGACCTCCCCAGGGTGCATTCTCAATCGCCTCTTTTAATTTCTGTGAAAGTCCACTCTCAGCTCTGCTCCTATCTTAAATATGGGCATACTAAGGATCTCAATCAGCCATTATTTAGAAATCTAAACTTTAAAATAGGGGAACGATGACTTTCTGCTAATTGGCTCCCAACATTGAGAAATATCCGCTCTGGCAACCTATTGGAAGGACCCTCTTATGTATCCTCAGAAGAAATTATGAGAAGGTTCCCAACTCTGGGTGGGGCCTTCAAGGTATATCAAATCCGACATCCTTTAGTAACCAAAGATTTGCAGCCAAAAGTGGATAGTAAGATTGGCGTAGGAATTAAAGCCCTAGCTAACATGGCTCAAAATCCACAAGCAGTTTCCCAGGTTTATCAGGCTCTTTGTAACTTAATCTTTCCAATGGTCAACGGAATCTCGTATTACTGGAATGATACATTCCCTCTGAAATCCCTTGACTGGACTAAACTTTGGAAAGATTGTCATTCATACTTCATTTAGGATTGACTGAAATTAATGCAATTCTCTATTTTATATAACGCATATTTTACTCCAGTCAAGTTATTTAAGACGGGTAGGATTCCTTCTTCAGTTTGTACAAGATGCAACCAATCTGAGGGCAATTTATACCATATTCTCTGGGAATGTCCTCCTATTGCAGCCTTGTGGGCTAGTATTTGTCAAAAGGCAGACCCCCTCCTGGATATTAGTGATTTGTTTACCCCAGAAATATGTCTAATTGGAGACTTCTCAGGTGGGCCTGTTATACAGAGGGGATACTACATGGCTCTGATTGCTCTTTCTCTCAAAGCAGTAGTTCTACAGCAGTGGAAGTCCTCCAGAGTGATTACTTATGCAGAATGGCTTCAAGAATTACAGTTTAACTCGAGATTGGAAAAGATGATTGCAAACTTAAATAATTGACCTCCTACTTACAGAACCTGGTGGGAAGCACTTCATACATTATACAGTATTTAGTTTATGGGTAAACACAGTTATGCTGCCTCAACTTTGAAGTGTATACATTGGTCTAGCCTCTCTTCTGAGATGCCAAGGGAGGTAGAAGTGAGGTGGGTGGGGGGTGGGGATTTAGTAGGATAGTAAATGTAACTGTATGTATGTTCTAATTGTGTCTTTTATGTTTTTGTGTAGATAGTCTTGTTCATTTGTACTGTCATATAAAAAATTTTGAATAAAATATATTGAATTTAAAAAAAAGAATGTTCTGAGTACTGAGTCTCATGAAAAGTGATGGAAGTTTTAAAAGCTGCAATAGAGATTACTGCTAGGAAAATGTATATTTTGAAATGGATACTTTTTTACTGTTGGATGTGATGGTAAATCTTTTCAGCCTGTGGCTGTTGACATTTCTAAATTATTGGAATATTTAGTAGATCTAAACATACAATAAGTGATTTGCAATCATTATCTCGAGAGATGCATTTGAAACATATTATCCTCACACACCCATCCCAACCTCTTTTATGATATATAGGGGGAAGGGTCCTCAGAATCACTTGTGTGAAGTTTGATGTGTGAGCTCTTTTTTAAAAAAAAGAGATTACTTCTTTGAAATATTTTAAAACATCTTTTCTCAGCATTTTGTCTTTATTTAAAAACATTTTTAATTTAGGGTTACTACCACCCCTGTTGTCTCGTCAGCTATTGTTCTTTCAGTTGGGTAGCAGAGGGCATGTGATCATCACATAGGCCCTGTTCACACATAGCTTGTTAAAACATTTTAAAGCTCCTAAAACATTTTAACAAGCCAAAACACTGTTTACGTTCACATGGGGCACGGTTCAAAACTGTGTTTAAACCATGTTTGAACCCTGCAAACTACCTAGTCTTGAAACAGGTTTTAAACATGGTTTCAAATGAAACACGGTTTACCTGGTGTTGTGAATGGGAGTGCGATGCGTGTTTCTCCTTTGCACTCTGTTTTTAGTCCTCCCTCTAGCCAGCATTGTTTGCTGAAGCATGCTGTGTTTTAAAACGTTACAGCCTCTAGTGTGGACGGCTCTTTACCATACTTAAACACAATACATGACAATGTGAACGGGCTTCTGTGGAGAGTTTGAAAACGTTTTTAATAACGTTTTCTAAAATGATTTAACAGTGTGAACAGGGTAATGGAGTGCTTGAATAGAAGTTCTGTTCAGTGTTGGGCAACCACACTGCATAAGAATGCTACAAGTTGTAATTAATAGCATTTTTCATCCCATAGAAAAACTACAGTTGCTATGGGGAGTAATTTTCTCTTGCTACCCACTGTCCAGGCTCCCAGGGCATGCACAACTGAGGTTGACACACAAATGCTGCAGTCCTAATACACTTGAATAAAACTTGAAAAAAAAAATATTTTCATTTCATTTCTGTGAAGAAAAAATAACAACTAATAGCAGGCACTAGCTGACTTTCAAACTGTCCAGGTTCCCAGTACCTCCATAACTCAACAAGGGAGGCACAACTGAGTCTAAAACACATAAATGCTGTACTTCTAGTGAACATGAAAACAACTTTAGTTTAGTAAAATAATTTTTTGTTGTTGTTTTTGCAAAGAAAAAGAGCTAACTAGTAATGGGCACTGTCAACAGACATCCACATGCTGGTATATAGCCACTGCCCAGGGTAGTTACTCTGATTTTCTATACAACAATCACAACTGAGTCTGTCACATAAATTCTGTCTCGTGAACTTGAAGAAGTTTATTTGCAATATATATATATATATATATATATATATATATATATATAAATACACATATTGTTTATTTTGTTTTAGCAAACAAATAATGCCAACTAATAGTGGCCTCTGCAAGGATGCCAACCAGTACCCACATTCTACAATACCCAATGTCCATGTTCACAGTTCCTCCCTTCACATTACCCCAAACCCTCAGAGGGTCCCAGCACAGCTCAACCTGAACCACAGAGCACATCTTCCAGTAGCAAAACTTTTGTTTTTCAAAACATAATGCCAACTGGTAGTGAGTACTGCCAGGCAGCCAGCTGACACTCACATGCTTGCTGCCCACTGCCCAGATTCCCAGTCCCTCCTTTCACATTATCCCTATGCCTCAGGGATCTATATTGCTCAGCCTGAAACACAGAGCAATCAGCACATCCTTCTGTAGTAAAAAGGTTCTTTAATTTTCTTTTTTTTTATGTTCACTATGTGTGCACACACAAGAAAACATCTTGCTATGAGAGTGCCTATAGAGGGGTGTGACACTGTCAATCCAATGCACAGTGGTCTGCATGGGGCACGTCAGTGCCACACCAATCATCAGCCAGGCTGATCCTGACACAGTTTTGGCTTGCTGGGGTGGAAACTTCATGTATTTGAAAAGAAAAAGCCAACCTAATCATGGGTCAGCTCTTTCCTTTGATCTGTGCCACCCAGCAAGCATAGCTGATCTGTCATTATCAGCCTGCTGAGAAATTTCAAATATCCAGGAAGAGCCTCATGCTCTTGTGATACCAGCTGTAACAAAGAAAACTGTCCATCAATATCTGTTGCTGGCACCTCCTGTAACCATCCCACCGACCTATCCCTCCCTCCCTCTTAGCACCCACCACCCAACACACCCCAAAAACATAACACTGACACTGGGAGTGCCCAATCCCAAGTGTCACCACCTCTTTTACATATATGTATAGTCTACAACAAATGTCTGTTGCTGGTGACCCTGTAACTGTCACCCTCGCCCAACCCTCCCTCTCAGCACCCACCACCCCACACCCTCTTCTCCCACAAACATAACACTAACACTGGGGGTACCCAATCCCCCACTGTTACCACCTTATATTATATATACATATCTGTAAAAAATAAAAACAATCCATCAATGTCCGTTGCTGCCACCCCTGTTACTGCCCCTCCACCTGACCCTCTCTCTCTCAGCATCCGCCACCCCACAAACCCACCCACAAACATAACACTGACAATCCTCAGTTTTTCTGTCACCATCTGAAATAAAGAAAAGCGCCCCATCTTTTTTTAACTCTGTAAGAAAAAACATTCACCGATGTCTGTTGTACCATTAGTCCCCCTCCACCCAACCTTCCCACATAGCACCTAACACCCCCCAAGCCCTAAATTACCCAACAGAGTCCAATGCCGTAATTCTTTGTGGAACGCAGACATGTCTTCACTCTACAAAGTCGGACTGAAAATTGAGGAAATCAGGTTTGCAGTTCAATGTGTTATAACTTGGCTATTTTTTGATATTTTTTCCCCAAATTTCCATCATGCCTTTTTTTGGGACCCCACCTTATGAGGAATTGCAGTAAAATTATACAAATCTGTCCCAAATGGTAATTTCACAACTACTGCATGAAATCACCTTCTGGGCAGGAGCTGAAAATTTTCTCTGCCCTAGTTCATGAGGCAGGGTCATAAGAAGGCTATGTTGAACATTTGGTGTAAAAAAATTAAAAAAAAAAAGTTGAAAGCCTCTGTTGAAATTTGCAAATGCAGGCTCGTAACTTTGATAACTGTCAATATTTGTATCCCAAATTTTCAACATAGCCATTTTTTCGCAGTACCTCATGAATGTGACAGCTGTCATTTTTCAAATCCTGGCTAGAAATGTGCTTTTGTGTCCTGAAGGGTGATTTTGCAGTCCCTGTGTGAAATCATATTTCAGGCTGGAGTAGAAACTTTTCTCTGCACTTGTTTATGAGGTGGGTTCATAAGAAGCCTATGTTGAACATTTGGGGCAAAAATATTTAAAAAACAACAAAGCTATGAGCTTACATTTAAATTTATGAAAGTAGGCTCATAACTTTGGTACTTTTCAATATTTTGACCCCAACTTTTCAACAAAACCATTTCTTCACAGCACCTCATAAATTTTACAGCTGTCATTTCTCAAATACTGGCAAAAATGTGTTTTTACACATGTGGCATAAAATCATCTTTTGAGCAGGATTTGAAAATGTTCTCCACCCTTGTTCATGAGGTGGGCTTCACAAAAAGACTATGTTGAAAATCTGGGGTAAAAACATGAGAAAACAACAAAGTTTTGCGTCTGCATTGCAATTTTTCAATGCACGCTCGTAAATGGTAATTTTTAATATTTTGACCCCAACTTTTAAACATAGCTACTTTTTGACATCACCTCATGAATGTGACAGCTGTCATTTCTCAAATCCTACCCAAAATGTGTTTTAACACTTGTGGTGCAAAATGACGTTTCAGCTATTGTTTTATAAATGACACCTGTCATGGTCAGGAGTAGCCATAAAAAGGTTATATTGAAAATTTGGGGTAAAAATATGAAAAAACAGCTAAGTTATGAGGAAGCAAATTGTTCCAAATTTACTCATAACTTTTTTCAGATTTTGGCCCCTAATGTTCAACATATCCCTTGTGTTACCCCACCTCCTCTGCATGGCAGGTGTAATTTCTTCAAATCACCTCTGAAACCTGTTGCCACAGCCACACAACAAAGTCATCTTTGGGATGGGATTTTAAAAATTCCACCTGTCTTGATCATGACGTCAGGTAATAAAAAGATTGTTGGACATTTGGGGTCAAAATGTGGGAGCCCACTTAAAAGTAGATATTGCCTCTCAGCTGCCCTATACTGGGTGATTACATCTAGCAAAGTGTCAAAGTAGAACAGTACTAGAGGCCCCACCTCTGCAAGGACATAGATAGGGTAGAGACAGTACAAAGGAGGACAACCAAAATGGTGCATGACCTGCATCAAAAGCTCTACAGGGAAAGGCTTAAGGACTTAAATATGTACTCACTGGAGGAAAGGAGGGAAAGGGGGGATATGATAGAAACATTCAAATACCTCACAGGTAAAAACAAGGTAAAAGAAGGAAGCATTTTCCAAAGAAAAAGATGCCCCTGAACAAGAGATCGCACTATGAAGACAGAAGTGGGACGCGAAGAGGAAATAGGAGGAAAAATGTCTTCATGGAGAGGGTGGTGGATGCATGGAACAGCCTCAGACTGGAGGTGGTGGGGGCTGAAATGGTTACAATGCATGGGATAGACACAGGGAACTTAGAAATAGGGGAAGACTGGAGACTGAGTAGGGTATGTGGTGTCACTATAGGTAGGGGAAAAAAGGGCAGACTGTGTGGGCCAGGAGGTCATTATCTGCTGACAGCTTCTATGTTTCTGTGACATCACTGCATACATATATAATAAAAATGTGTACAAGCAAGACCCGGTAGAACTGCAATACCATCTAGTTGCCTCATGCCTGGCTTTCCAAGCTTCACTCACTGATCACTGGGTTTCTATGGAAAGGTAAACAAGCCCAAAGGGCTTATAGGAAGCTTACAGTCCCTAAAATAAAAGGAGGACTGAGACTCCCTCATTTCAGATTTTATTATTGGGTAAGTAATGCGGCGAAATATCTGAGTTGGTTAGACAAGCTCGAAAAATCCAAACCCAGACCAATATGTTCCTATATGGCTAGAGCTGGAAAACAAACTTATTTCCTCAGCAGGCATCTCTTCCCCCACCCTCTATCATGTCCCACTCAAATCACTTCCCCATGCATTGGTTGATAATCCGGTTGGCACTTCAGTCAAAATCCACACTCAACTATGTGCATTCCTCGTTTATAAACATACACAAGACCCGATCCAACCGTTGGTGGGTAACCCGAATTTTAAGATAGGTGGGAGATTAGTGACTGATTCCTGGCTTCCCCAAATGGCACATGCCAGGGTTGTTGACTTATGGCATGAGGGCCAGGTTAGACCAACAATGGACATCCTCAACAGATACCATTTAGGCCCCCATTTGAGTTTTAAAGTGTTTCAACTCAGACATATGCTGGCTGCTTCTCAAATAAAACAAACAACAGAGGATGGAAGTAATATTCTGCAACCACTCAGGACACTGGCCACTTAGCAACATGCAGTTTCTGGTATATATAAGACATTAATAGAAAAAGCTTTCCCACAACAAGATGGGTCCTCTTGTTACTGGACTTACCAATTCCAGGAAGTAGCATTCGATTGGGAGAAGGTCTGGAAAGACACCCACCAGTTCATTTCACAGGATAGGTTACATCTGATGCAATTTCAGATTCTTAACAATATGTATTTACCCCAGTGAAACTGACTAGAATCAATAAGTCTCTTTCCTCGAATTGCAGGCGTTGTATGCAAGACGTAGGTTCTCTATACCACATATTCTGGGATTGCCCCAAAGAGGCTCCCTTATGGGCCTTATAAAGCAGAGAGCAGATCCACTATTTGGCATCAAGGAATATATAGAACAGGGGGGCATGCCTGGTGGGGGACTACTCCCATATAAATGTTACTGAAAGAAAATATCACCTAGCAATGACAGCAATGTCAGTTAAAAAGTTAGTACTTAGACACTGGCTAGACACAGATACTATATCTTATACTGAGTGGTTGCAGGAACTCCTGTTCTGTCTCTCAGTAGAGAAGGTGATTGCTAGCATTCACAACAAAATGCCCAAGTTTGAGAAGTACTGGAGTAAGCTACAAATGTTATAGTCCCTTTAATAAATATAGTAAATGTTTAAGAGTGCATTTTTTACAGCTGAGTTTATTGTTGCATTCCTGATACCATGGGTGGGGGGCTAGTGGGGCAGGATTTATCTTGGATGTCTGTATTGCTTTGTTTTCTTTTCTGTAACCATGCTGTGTTGGAATACAGCCTTTTAAGGCTGACTGTACAAAATAAATTAAATATTTTGAATTTCAAAAAAAGAACTGCAGTACTATTGGCGAACATTCGGCATTGACAAATGCTTCTTTTTACTGCAACACTGGTACTGTGCATAGCTAAGATGCCAGTCCAGAGAGATCCATATGAATTCACTCCAATGCCCAGCACACTTCTCCTCTGAACAAAGACAAGGAGTAAGAAGGGAAGGGCAAAGAAGCCCAGTTGATTGACTCAAGAGGTTATGGAGAGGTGAGAACCAAGAGGAAGGCATTTCAGAAACTCAAGACATCAGGTGGAGGGGGTTGACAAGGATGAGTATACGAAGAAGTCCAGGGAGGTTACCAGGCCAGTTAGAGCAGCCAAGGCTTCAAGAGAGCTGAGACTAGCACAGGGTATTAAGGAAGGAGAAAAGGACTTCTTCAGATACATTAGAGAAAGAAGGAAGAACAAGGACCAGATTGTGAGGATTAGGAAGGAAGGAGGATGGGTGGAGAAAGGGGTGGATCGGCAGAGGAATTAAATGAATACTTCTGCTCTGTGTTCACAAAGGAGAAAATGGGACAGATACCCCAAGGGAGTGCTGGATTTGGTAGTGGGGGTAGAGGGTGACTGACATAGGGATTACAGAAGACAGGATTCTTGAAGGGTTAAGGGCACTGAGGGTAGACAAGGTACCAGGACCAGATGGCATTCACCCTAGGGTACTCAGGAAGCTAGTGGAGATCATGGCAGGACCACTGGCTGACCTGTTCAATACGTCCCTAGACACAGGATGCATACCACAAGACTGGAGGATGGCCCATGTGGTGCCCATACACAAAAGTGGCCGCAGGGATGAACCAGGCAACTGCAGGCCAGTGAACCTCACATAAATTGTGGGGAAGCTCATGGAGGCAATCCTAAAGGAGGGGCTAGTGACCTTTTTGGAAGACAATGGTCTCCAGGACGACCAACAACACAGGTTTGTCTCGGGCAGATCCTGACAGACAAATTTAATTGAGTATTACAACTAGGAGACCAGGGAGCTGGGCATGGGCCATGAGATGGATATCCTGTATTTGGACTTCAGCAAGGCCACTGATTCAGTGCCACATGGGAGGCTGAGGGGAAAGCTGGAATATACAGGGGTGGGAATGAAGATGACCAGATGGATTGTCAACTGGCTCAATGGAAGGCAGCAGAGAGTGGTGATGGGGGGAACCCTCATCAGCAAGGGGAATGGCAAGTGGGCAGGGCTTGATGAATTTTTAAATTAGGTACTTGTCCATGCACAAGTGGCTTGCCCAAAAGTAGTAGTCCAGGTGCTTGAGCTGGTAGTCCAGTTAACAAATTATATATTGTATTTTGAATGGAAAGTATAAAAATACAGAAAACCTCAATGGATTTATGTTAATATCAGTTATTTAGTGTGATAGACAGTAAGGGAAATGTTTCTGACTAGGGCCAGGGGCTGGGTTTCAGACTGTGAAGAAGGATCTTTACTTTTTGTTCCTAATGAAGAAGATGACATGGATGTCCCAGTTCAAAGGGAAAACAAAGTAGTTTGCTTTTGCTTTTTGCTTTGCATTTTTTTTTTAACTTCTATGCAATTGTGAAATATTAAAATATTGTTGAACACAATAAAATTTTATTTTATGTTATCTTCGAGTGTGTTGTGTAATTTTTTACCTTCAGTTGTTGTGCTTATGCTTACAACACTATAAGAGGGCAGGACGGAGTAGGGCAAGGGGGGGGAGTAAGGAGGGAGTACTAGTTGTAGAACAGGACACTCAAGTGTGGTAGTGGTACTAGTAAGTAGGTAGGTACTTGGTAGTACGTAGTAGCTTGTACCCTTGTCCTAGCTAGCAACTACAGTAGCACTGCTGGACAGGTAATACAGAGTAATTGTTTTGCTTCATCCCCAGGCCTTTCTACCACTTTAGCTAGCTAGGTGCTTATTTTTGTATCAAGCACCCAAAAATGCTTTTTTTTTTTCCTTTGTCGTTTATTTTTATTCAGCCCTTTCAGCTGTTCCCAAATTCCTGTACCCTCTTAGGGCAAGTTTGGTCTCACAGCCACACACACCCCTCCAGCAATGTAACTAGGTTTATTTTATTTTTTTCTGTGACTCAAAAATGCTTTTTCCCTTTCCTCTACCCTCTCAGGGCAGGTGCAGTCTCACAGCCACACACACACCTCTCCACAAGTGTAGCTAAGTTTATTAAATGTTTTGCTTTCCCCCCCAAAAAATTGCTTTTTTGTACTTTAAATCATTTTGGTCCTTAGTTGTTCCCAAATTAATCTACCTTCTTAGGCAGGCTTAGTCTTGCAGCCACACACATACACCCTTTCACCACTTAGCAATCTTTCTTTCTTTTTTTTTTTGAAGACCAAACAAAGGCTTTTTCTTGTATAAATCATTTTAACCCAGGTTATCAGTTGATCCTGAGGTCCTCAGTCCTCAGGGCAGACTTGGTCTCAACTCCACACACCCACTTCCCTCCACCACAAGTAGGATTTTTTAGTAATAAAAGAATGCTTAGTTTGTAAATTGTTTTTGTTTCTTCACTTTTTAGTTAACAAGCTATTCTGCCCTCCTAGGACCACACAAACACTTTCCCTGACCCTCTTCAGACAGAAAGTACTCTCATTTACTTAATTCACAGATAGGTTAATGTTCTTATGCGTTCCCAATCCCTAGGCCCTACCCCTCCCCAGTTGGCCTGTAGTAATCCACAAGATCTGAGACTGTCACACACAACACTTAGCCCCCTGATTTCAGTGTGCTTGTCCAATTGCCCTTATCTTTTTTTAAATCTAAACTTTGTTTATTAATTTCATGTTTCCATGTTGCCACAGCAACAACCCTCAGTCGCATATCCACCACCCTTAACATGGCCTGTCGGCTTATCACTGGAGCCAACCATCTCACTCATACCTGTGACCTTCATGCTCAATCCAGATGGCTCCAACTATCTAACCATATTAAGTATCTCCTCTGCACCATGGCGAAAAAAATTTACCTGAGCATTGCCACCCCCCCCCGGTGTCCAAGATCTGCTTCACTATAGTACCAATCAGCAGAGCACCAGGAGATCCAAATCGCAGCACCTGCAAGTTCCCTGCTGTCACACTACCCAGGATCAACGTTCTTTCATCTATAGGGCTCCCTTGTGGCTGAATGGTCTCAGCACCACCATCTCCTCAGCTCCAACACTCGGTATGTTTAAAACTAGGCTCTGGCTCCATCTCACTGCCTCCAGCTCCTGTGATTGCATCACCTAATTCAGATATACCTGTCACCTCCAACAGCCTGACCATGCCTTCCCCTCCTAGCACTTATCCTATCTTTCTCTGCCTGCCTCCCTTCCCCTTCCCAACTCCCACTCCCCTTTTTCCCCTACCCCCCCTCTTGCCAGCACTTTTCCTTGTTATGTCTGACAATGCCTCCAGCTGCTTCTACGCCCATCCTGCCTCTCCCCCTTGTTCTGTACCCCTCTCCTAGTTGTTGTTGCTCCAGGCCAAACTACGGACATAGCTCTCTAGTGTGTCTTTAATTAATGACTGTTCCAATTGTTCTGTATCACCCGCAATGTTGTTATTTCTCTTGTATCCTCTGTATTGTGCTTCAATTGATGTGGAACCTTTGTAAAAGAGCCTTGGCTCAAAGGTATCCTAGAACTAAATAAATAAAAAAAAAGATTGATTCAATCAACGAGACTGTCCCCCACAGGCAAGAGCCTTTCCATTCTCCTCTGCCTTCCCCACACGAGGATCTCTCATGTCCTCCCCCTACCCCCAGTCTTCAGATCATAAGTTCAATCCTGATCGATTCTTTTTATTTTTTATTTCTTTAATGAACTGTTTTCTCCAGTGAAAGAAGGGCACTGGACTAGTATTTTAGTAGTAATGCAACCAGAGTATGAGCCAGATTCTGTAAAGTTCATCCAAACATCCACAGAGCACAGGAGCAAAGAAAAATTCCTCTATCCTTTGGAAGTGTCAGTAGCAAAATACCGCCTCTTCCAATGCGTGCTGAGCTATGGACACTCCCAGCTCCGCCCCAAGATGCGTCGCACAATAGCCAGGACTGACAGGCTGTCTACTATGATGTTGTATTCTGCCTAGCCTGTCAGTCTGGCTGAGTGTGACCAATCACGATCAAGCTTTAAAAAAATGACATGACTTGCTGCTCGTTCCTGATACAAGTGCCCAACTCAGCCGTAACTGTTTAGAGAGGGGCGCGATTTCCATCAAGTACAAGGACTACCACATGGCTGTAGCTGTGGACATCAGGTGACTGCCAGTCGTATTCCACTACAGCCAATGAGGAACGCAAACTGAGGTGCCATCTAGCGGTCGGGGATGGGAAAAAGGTAAAATATACATTTAAAAAAAATGCAGTTTGGTAGTCCGTGGGACAAGCAGTACGTGGCAGAATGCTTGTCCCCAGTTGAAAAGTGGTTGTCCCAGACGTCAGGCTACAGGATTTGTCAAGCCCTGCGAGCAGGGTGCCACCTGGATCAGTACTGGGACCAGTGCTGTTTGGGATATACATAGCTGTTATCTAACACAGGATCTGGAGAAGGATTAGTCTGTTCGTTGAGGATACAAAGGTGGGAGCTATGGTAGGTGACATCAAAGGGTGGAAGGAGGACCTTACCAAACTACAGGAGTGGTCAGAAACATGGTAGCTGGGGTTCAACGCCAAGAAGATGAAGGTACTGTATTTTACAGCTAGGAACCAGTGGAGGAGCTATGAGCTGGAACAGATGCAGCTGGAAAGCACTGCGGAGGAAAAGGATCTGGGGGTGCTTATAACAGGCAACATGAACAACTCAGCTCAGTGCAGGAAGGCGGCGGCAAAAGTCAGCAGGATGCTGGGATGTAGTTCAGTTCAGTTCAATTTATTAAAAAAGTATGTATAAAACAATGTTAGTTACACACAATATTTAAAAATAAATACACAACACACAAAATTATAGATCAGCCTAATATACAGAGTATTTACTAAAATAGCCATTCCCATTTCATTAGTATTAAGATATAGTAGTTTGCTTTATATTCTGGATATAAACTCTTTTAATTTAAAAAAGGCTCCTTGTACAAAACTTGCTACAGCAAAAATCTCCATTACAGAAACTGGATTTAACAATAATTCCACCTTTTTGTCGATATCATAGACTCTTACCCAATTACAAATTGGGTTCAATAGTTGTTCCCTATCGACCCTAAGAATTGGGAACTCTAACAATATATGTTTAATTGTGAGTTTTATAATTTCCTCAAGTCCACAAAATTGACTTGGATTTCCAGTATTTATCACCCATCTGTTAGTTAGGATTCCTAGTCTTACCCTTGTCGTAGCTCTCCTTTGTTTAACATTTTCACATACAATTAGGTATTTTCTATTTCAAAAACGTGTTTTATTTTCTTGTATGTTATATATTCCCACGCCTCCCTAATACTACTAATATCTTTTTGCATGGTTATATCTATGAGTCTCTGGGATGCAATATCCTTAAATTTACCTGGGCCGATCTGATCTTTGTACATATAATTGTAAGGTACACCTATTAAGTTCATTGTTTAATATTTGGAACCAGCTGGTCTTGTTCTTTAGCCATCCCTGCTTGGCCTCCACCCAGCACTGGTGTAACATGCTGTCAACTAGCAGTAATGATTTTTTTGCAAAAATTGACACACCTTTTTTTTTAGTTTTATAGCCAGTGGGAGGGTTCCAGTTTCTGCTCATACAGCGGCGTTTAATGTCAATTTTGGGACACCCAATAGCTTTTTTAACTGTTGATTTTTGCATAGTTGCCAATTCATTAATATTAGATCCTATGCCTCATACCTCTAATCCATATAATATTTGGGAATTCACTTTTGCTTCATAGCATTTTTCTGGGCTATATAGGAGTTATTGGCAAATGTGTTCACAAATCTTGTAATTCCTTGCATTGTTTTTGTAGCATTAATTTTAACTCCATCCACATGTGTCCTTCCATCTTAAATTCATACTTATTGTAACTCCCAAATACTGAAACTCCGCAGTCTCTTCAATGTCGTCCTCTCTTAATTTCTAATTTTCAGGGCTTCTCCTCCCTCCCACCCCCAATACATTGATTTTAGTTTTTCCAGTATTTAATTGTAAATCCAGTTTTATAAGGGTTTCTTTAACTGTAGTTAATGTCCTTCTTAGTCCCAGCGGGGTCTGGGAAAATAATACTGCATCATCTATGAATAATAATATGTTTACATCCATATCATTAATTTTAGGTGGAAATGTATCAGTCCCCTCAAGAGCTTCCACTACTGTATCAATATATATATATATTATATAGTATCGGTGCTAATAAACAGCCCTGCTTAACTCCTATTCTTGCATTTATTTGTTCTGTCATTGCTCCCTGCTTACTATATCTCACTACTAGTCTGTTATTCTCATGCAATAATGTTATTATTTCACGGAGTTCCTTGTTTATCCCCTTCTTTGACAGTACACTCCACAAAATTTGTCTATTTACTGAATCAAACACTGCTTTTATATCAATAACAGCTGTATATATTTTCCTTATCATCTCAATGATACATTTTTCCACAGTATACCTCAAAATATAAATTTGCTCTATTGTCAAGTCTCTCACTACAGAATCCTGCCTGTTTTTTGGACAGCATCTTGTTTTCTTCTACCCATGTGTATAACCTGTTTAACAGTAACCTAGAGAACACCTTTGCATTTATGTTTAGTGAAGTTATTGGCCTATAGTTTTCTGGATATACCATAGATCCCTTCTTGTGGAGTAGCACCATCACACCAATATTCCATTTATCTGGTAATTTATTGTTCTGAATTATACTGTCAGAGGGGAACTAGAATCTCAGCCCGCCACTCTGGACAGGCCTGATACATCTCTGCACATATTCCATCAATGCCTTGAGCTTTATTTTTCTTTTGTAGTTTAATTGCTACTATTACTTCCTCTTTGGAAATATTCTATTTCCTTGTATTACCTCTTTTTTCCACTACTTCATTCCCGTCCTCAAGTGTTATAGCTGTTTTATTAAAAATACTTTCAAAGTGCTGTTTCCAGATTTCAGGGGCAATCACTTCTTCTAGGTTAAATCTAATTTTGCCTGTACCATATGCCACAAGGTGCCAAAAAGTTATACTGTCCCTATTCTCTACTGATTATTGCAACATATTCCATAAGTCCTAATTAAATGATTGTTTTTATCTCTAAAAATATTTTTATACTCCTTTTTTCAAGCTGTTTAATGCTACCCTATCATTTACTTCATTATATTTTGTTATCCTTTTCCCTATTTGCTTGATTGTTTTCCTTTTCTGGTCACATTCCCCACTCCTGGGGGTGTATAGTGAGGGAAATCTCCTCCCGAAATAGGGAGGTGATCCTTCCCTTGTACAGATCTCTGGTTAGGCTGCACCTGGAGTACTGCGTGCAGTACTGGTACCCATTCCTGAAGAAGGACATCAAATTGTTGGAAGGGGTGCAACATAGGGTGACCAAGATGATCCAGGGATTGGAGGGAAAGTCCTACCGGGATAGATTGGGCGAGCTGAATATGTACTCCTTGGAGGAGAGGAGAGATGGGGGGATATGATGGAAACCTTTAAATACTTTAAGGGGATAAATAAGGCTAAGGCAAAAGGGATTTTCCAGCTAAGAAGAGGGAGGGATATGAGAGGGCATCAGCTGAGATTGAAGGGGGAAAAGATTCAAGAGGGAAATCAGGAGACATGTTTTCACTGAACAGGTGGTGAACAGGTGGAATGCTCTGCCCGAGGAGGTGGTATCCTGTAGAGCAGTGGGTGACTTTAAGAGGGGGTTGGGACAAGGTGGAGGGGATGTGACGAAGAGAGGTGGGAAGGGTGGGGCAGCTGCAAGTTGAGGGGCTAGCAGCACAATCGAGTAGACTCAATAGACTGTAAGGCCTGCTTCTGCTGACATTTACGTATGTTCGTATGAACTGTACAACACCTGGACTCAGTGGCTAGCTGCACAGCTCTGCCTGACACACAGAGTAAAATGGTGCTTTATCAGTACTTTCAGGTTAGATTTTCCTTCAGAAAACAAATGCTTTTTTTTTTTTAATTTTTATTTTTATATAGGACAAAACGTTCCTTATGTGAAATGTTTTAATTCAGAGACCTATTTAAACTAGTTACTATGATCACAGATTATCTGTCATTTATCTGCCTGACACCCAGCTTGCAAATAAAATTACTCAATGCAGCTAAGCTCTAAGCTGACACCAAAATGAGACTCTGTACCAAGTGGCTGCCTCCCCAGCAACCGTGTGATCTCAATAGTGTGTGAACTGCGATTTGCCTGTTTGTCATTCAACTGGTTTGACTAGTCCACACAAAACTAGTCAAACTAAAAGTTTGTGGTTTGGCCCATTAGCAGAATTCTGCATTCTGCACAACCATAATCATGAGTCATCTTCTTCTATCATGTAATCAGGACAATGTGTTTTCTGTGATTCTGCGGTTGCAGCAGCTGCCGCAGAATCATGGTCCTGACGCAGAAACAGTATTTCTTGGTGCAGTAAAAATGTCTATCACTACTGAAAACCCAAGCTAAATGGCAAAAATGATTGTGAGCAGCTTAAAATGGTGGTAATGTGAGTTTTTGGCAGCTCCATTATACATCCATCCCCCCATGGTTGCAGAAGTCAGTGCACTACGTACTAATGTAGGAGGAAGTAGGCTGTTGGTTAACTACGATCTGCAGCTTATCCATTAGGTAGAGAAATGGGCAGACTAGGTGGGCCAAGCAGTCCTTATCTGCCATCAAATTCTATGTTTCTACGGGCCACACCTTTCCAGTCCACTGGCACTCAGCCCTGAAGCTTATGACCATTATGGCCTTCTACAAACACTGAGGAAACTTCAGGAAGTCTATTTCATAAGAACGAATGGTGGTTCTGTTTGCCAATTGCAGAACTGTGAAATGAAAAAGTATTAGTGTAAATATTGCACACAAAAAATGGGAGACTTTCTGGACCTTTGTCTAATGTAAAATGGTCCAGCTACTCTCTAGCCTCACAGTAAATCCTTACAGAGTGGGAGAGAAGAAGATGTAGAAGCCAAGTGGTATTGCCATGAACGATACCAACGATGTTGAACTGCACAAGCAGGAGGAAGCAACTAGCACAGCATTACAACACAAACCATCACCACCAGGCTTCAAGCACATGGGGGGGGGGGCCATTGGAGCGGCACTGTTTGCGACCAGGCAATACTGGGCTTCAAGCAACTGGGCAGGCAGGGGGATAAATTCTCAGGAGCGTAGCTGTGGTAAACCAGCACTGGGCAGGTGGGAGGGAGCTACGGGGCAATAATACAGACTGCGGTCAAAAAAATAAACCTTCAGTTCCCCACATGCCCTACATCCAATCAAAATCACGATGCCAGAATAGATTGGCATTGCCTTACCTGTGTACTGTATCTGTCAAACTGTCCCAGGCTACCTTTTCCTGAGCATTCTTTCTGGGGAACTAGATTTTATTTGATTGTCTGACTAGCTATGATTTTATTCTGTTTTAATTGTGTTTTTTAACATGAAAGTGCTTTGATTTTTATGAATTGTGCTATATAAATAAAGTTATTGGGCCCTATGCACATACGGACGGGAAGTACGCACCAGAGGCACATATCCCACCCACAAAGGGCCACACCTGTGGACAGGTGTGCATCCAGGGTATGTACTACTGGAGAGCCCCTGTCCATGGCCCCGCCACCCCGCACGCAGGAGCATGGAGGACAGATACGTGGACCTGGCAGGCATCCAATGGGATGCCTGACCCGGTCCACAAGTGGAGAAATGGCTGCCAATGCACCATGCACAGCAATGAAGAAGTGGGCTGGTACCTGGTCGGCCATCCCCAGACCACCATTCATTGTCCGTGGTCTGGGGCAGCATGATGTGGAGGACAGCAGTCCCCACCTGACTTTCAGCGACCAGGGGGGTGGTGTCCTGGGGGGGGCACACAGACCTTATGGCAGGGGTTCCCCTATGCACTGTGCACCCCCAATGCCTAGTGCTCTGCAACTCTGTCATGGAGTGCAGGCATGCCCCCGGTATGCCTCCTGCCCACCCTGACTGCATTGCCCTCCAGACGGTCTGGTGGTGGGGCTGCGTACCCCATAGGGGAATCCTGTGGCTGATCGTGCAGGGGGCACAATGGGTGTGAAGTGGTTGCGCGCCCAAAATATGTGCGCATAGCCACTGTACCCCATTAGTGCATAGGGCCAATTATTATTTATTTTGGAGCTCATTGGAGCTGCCAGAGGATGTAATGCTCATCATAAAATTGCCACAGAATTGCTCATTGCCTGACCGCAGCAAGCACAAGGTCCTGCCGCAGAATGTAGGCCCAGCTTGCCACAGTGAACACAGAGCACTGCATGTAATAAAGGTTTATTGCACACAGCCAGTTATGGCCATGTAGATGCTGGTGAGTCTCCTCAAAACCTCAGAAGCTACAGGAACCCAAAGAGGGGGTCCACAGTTAATGCACAGCTACATTTTGCTGTTACACTCAATCAATAGCTCACTTGTCAGTGGATGCTTCACATGTGGCTGTGGTCAGTGGTGTGTAGTCTTCTCCCATATGGCCATCCTAGTAGATCATGGCACAATGTGGTGGGATACAATTAAAAGAACAAAAGGTCCATTTGTTTCCTTTTGTTCTTTTTATTGGCTGCTGCATCAACAGTGACATGAACCATCGAATGGCTCCATGGTGGAAAACAACACACCGTTGGATGGAACTGTATCTAGCTAGCTGCAGTTCCAGGACTTGTATACATAGCATGCTGAACCAACTTTGCCCTAGCACCAACCTGACTGGCTTCAACTCAGCTCAGCAGGGAACCACTCTATAGCAACCAACCCTTAATGGGAGCTCATAGGTACTTCCACACTTGGGCCTCGCCTGTTGCCTACAAGGTTTACATTAACTCTATGCAGTATTTCAGACCGTGGAGAAACCATAGTTTTCTCTGTACCTTTGGTTGCTGCTAGTCTGTCAGCCTACCTGTTCGCAGTGCTAATTACCTGAAGACAATTAGTCCCATAGGTGGACCAAGATACACTCGGCTGGGAGACCTACTTCTGTGCCCAGGAAGGGCTGCTAATCAACAGCTTCCACCGCTTCACTCCACGGCTGCTTGGGCTCAGCTTCAGACTCAAGAAAAAAGACAGGCCCAGGCTTGCACCTAGGCCTGCCATCCAGACTCATAGGCCTGCACTAGCAGCAATTCATCCCCCTGGAGTTGCTGGACTGACTGAACTGAATTCCCTAGAAAATGGCTCCACACCCTTTCATGACATACAGGCAATATATCATGGCATACTAACAGATGGGATGGACCAAACTGATAACCCCTAAATGCACATGGGTTACACAAACAAAATACATTTGTCCTTTCCTGGCTTAAAGGAAGGCTTACCAGGACCTCAGTTTTTGGCTGTTTAGAAAGAGGAAGCAGAGTTACAGTCTGTGCAATTGCCAACAATAGAACTTTGCATAAAACTTTACTTTTAATAAATTGCTTCAATGTGCCTGTGGTAGTAACATATAGGCACATGATTTGCACAGACCTCTAGTGGCTTTTTGACATGCTGCAGTGCATTGTCTATCGCAGGAGTGCACAACTAATGCCACGCCATGGTTACTGTCTCCCTGGGGAGAAACTGTAATCTTGCTCCAGTTTTGTAAGTAAACTTATTTCCTACTTTTGAGCATGGACAGTTTTTTAAGGACTTGAAAAGACGTGTCCATGCTTAAAAGTAGGAACATACGTTTATTTGCAAAACTGGATTAAGATTACAGTTTCCCATAGTCAACACATAGGGAGACATAGAGGACTGTAGGCAATCAGTTGTGCCCTCCCGTGATGGGCAATACACTGTGGCATGTCAACATGCTGCAAGAGGATTGTACAAATGATATGCCAGTGTGCTATGAGTACAGTTACTCTGAAGCACTTTTTGAAAAATCAGAGTTATCTGCAGTTTGCTCATGTTATCAATTGTACACAACTCTGCTTCTTATTTTAAAATTGTCAAAAAGTGAGGTGCTAAGGAGTCTTCCTTTAAATGTGTCCCATGGATTCATGGATCCATTAACTGGAATTCTGAATCACTTATGTGATTTCAGCCAATCAGCCAACAGAGACTCAGTACCTATTATCCTGCATACTCTGGCGTCTTGCACAAGAGCACTAGCCCTTTCCACTTCAGAGCTGGGGGACGATGAGCTTTATTTAAGTTTTGAAATAAAAAAATTAAAAAGACTTTAAACTTATTATAAATAACTATAACTAACTCTCATGAGATTTGAGTAGTCAGAACTACTCAGCTTGGCTTCGCTGTCCCCTCTCCCAAACATCACTAAAAGCAAAGCATCTCACATCTGCACAATACCACTTCTGGGGGTCTGCTTTGAGTTTAGTCAGTGGCAAGAAGTGGTTTGCAAAGAGGGCCAGCAGGTACAGCATGACTAATAAGGAGGAGGATGATGAGGAGGCGAAGATGATGTCACAAAAGACTGGAAATAGATAGATCTGGGGCCATTCGAGGACACTGGTATGGGCAAGTGGCCTTTTTTCTCCTCGAGCCAGTGGAGATTGGAACAACCTCCCTCAGATGCTAATAACTCTGCTCACACTTAAGTAGCTTAAAAATAGAAAATTCCCCACTGATTATATTAATCAACCTAGCCTAGCTAACATGTTGCAATCTTGCCAGTAACCTTACTGAAAACATGCACAAGGAATTTACTGCCCACACTGCACTATAATATTTATGGAAAGACTGATATATTGAATAGTTGAATATCTGGCTTCTTTCTTTGCTGTGACACTATGTTTTCTGTGGCACTGTATGTACTACTATACCACTGTAGTTGTACCCTACTTAAGTTTTATCTTGCTGTACTGTTAAGTTTGTACTCTGCTGTATTGTTTATCCTAAATGCCCATATCATCTACTTTCTGTTTCATTGTGATGTGCCATCTTTATGGCCCAGGTCGTGCCTGAAAATGGTCCCTAGGATCAGTGTTCCTACCCGGTTAACAAATAAATAAATAAATGTGGCATACTGAATACTAAACTGTATTACAGGGAAGCATAGAGTCTGAAATGTCTGTTTGACATGCCAATCTGAAATGTCTGTGTAACTCAGTGTCATCCCAAGCCCCCTGCTCCTCCTTCCCCTGCTCCCCCAAAAATAAGATGCAGCATTTCAGTGGGCCATGATAGGAGCAGAGGGATTTCAAACAAATAAACTGAAATACTAGACCTCAAAGACGTGTGACAGACAGATTGCATGTTACAGCCTTTTTCAAAATGCAGATAAATAGTGCCATCTGGTGGGTATGGATAGAATGACATAAATGTTTATTTAAAATGTGTTGTCCATGAAAGTTAGTGAGCTGAGGCTCCTTTCCAGAAATGACCACAGAATACAGAAAGGGAGTAGACTATCACAGAATAAATAGTATATTAGCAAGATTAAAAAGGAATCAATGATATACACAAAGTTGTAAGTTACAATACTACAAAAGAAGTTATTACATACAAATGCCATGGCCTGTCCCCCCAATGGCTTTCAACCTACAAAGAAGGGAGGAGATTCAGGAAATCTTGGGGCCCATTATCCAAAACATTTGATACACAATTCAGTTGTTTCTGTATATTTGAATACAAATTGTTGGCAAAATAATGCTGATTTTAGGGAAGAAACAAGTACATTCTAAAATTAAGGGTGTGATCCATAAAGGCACTCCCGAATATACAAGCAAATCTTGCTCATGTGAGGTACTTATCTCTGCATCCTTGGAAGCAAGTGTAGCTGCTGGCATTCATGATCCCCAGCCTCCAAGGTGTCACACACAGGATGCTGTGTAGAGGGGCCATGGGGGGGGCAGGGGCAGGGGCAGGGCAGCATTGGACACTAGGCATCCAGTCTGTTGCTCGGGTCAGATCCAAAGTTGAACCCAACTCCCTCATGGAGAAGGGGCTGATGAGATAGGCAGTTCTCCAAGGACTGCCGCCATATTTCCATCAGGATATCCTTTGGTTGTTGTTCACTGCCAGACTGAGCTGGTATGACCCACAGCCCTCCATACAGGTTCCATGTAGTGGAAGCAAGTGGTGTAAATGCTAATCTGGCACTTGGTGGGCAGAGGGAAGCATGTAACTGCTATGGCAGCCCCTCGAGCTGCTTAGTCTCCACCCTTCTGCCAGCTCATTGCAGTGTGGAGTTTGTCACATAAATCAGGCACGTGCACGCCCCCGCACCCTTGCCTGCCCCTGACCGAGCTGGTCATATAGCAGTGCATTCATCATAGGATCAGGTGCAATGGAGGCACACAGCCAGGGCTGGGATGCAGAAGTCACAGCATGTGTAGAGTGGGACATCTGTGCTCCACAAGGCCATGCAACCACTCTTGCATTTGTGTGTATCTGTTTGTGAATTGGGCTCCATGTCCATTTCCCCAAAACTCAATAAAAATACCCTGCCACCCTTTTCTCCACCTCGTATGTATCTGCTTGCCTCTGATTTCTAGGAACATCACCATAACTGTAAGATTATTTTCAGCCAAGAAGTGTTTTAAATATTATTGGAGCAACTGACTTGCCAATACAAATGTTTTACCGTCTGCTCCTTCAGCTCCAAATATAAAGGAGAGATAGGGAGATTTTGCCCCAAATATTGGATTTAGAAGCATTAAAAATATGAAAACTGATGATCTAATAAATAAATAAATAAATAAATAACTAAAAAGAGAGTGCTGCTTGTAAGTGGGTAACGGGGGACTTCGACTACCAGGCAGTCGTAGACTTTGATCCCCCTTCAACCACTAAAAGGCAGAATATAAAACAGTTTGCAGTAAGAAAATAAACATTTGTTAATAAAATATACATACGGCTAGATATTCAGACCTGCGCCAAAGTCAAGCGCAAGTCCGGTGCAGCACAAGTCAGATTCACCATGGGAAAAAGGGAGCCATATTCAGAAGATGTGCCCCCGAAATGCTCCAGCGCAACCTGGCTGAATATGGCAAAGATGCACCACGGCCCAACCACAGATGCACCGGCACATTGAGGAATGCACGGGAGCAGGCCAGAGCACAAAACACAGTGGGCAGAGCAATGGCAACAAGCTTCAGGGACACACAGGCAAGGAAACATGGGGTAGGAGGCACAGGACCCCACCAGCATGGCACACTCGGGTACACAGATGCACCATCCCGGGGGCAACACAGGGCACCAGGGGATGGTGCACATAGAACCCCAGTCCACCAACCATGGAACAAGCACCAGGCCAACACACCATCACCACTGCCATGCCAACAGTAGAGCCATGCAAGAGACACCCACCAGGCAGGTCTGCAGGGTGCCATCACCATGGTGCCTGTTGAACAAACAACCACAGAGATCCATTGTTCAGGGGTCAGGAAGGCACCAGCCACCCAGGGCCACACATGCCACCATCCGGAGTGGGGAAGAGTACCATTCTGCTGCCCACAGTGGAGATGTGCAGCATCACGGGTGGATGGAAGGCCAGGCAGACAAGTTCACAAGATGCAGGGGCAGTCACAGACCACCATGAGACACAAGAAACAGGGCCACACACAGGACAGAGACAAGGGGCACATGCCCTGTGAACAGATGAGCAGTGGCCCATGGGTATGGTGGAGGGACACCAGAGACACATCAAAGCACAGCAGAACAGACACCTGCAGCATGGCTCCACATGCCATCTGCAAAGAAAACACAGACACAGTGATATAGCAATGTAAACGCTTTACTCAAAATACAAACGGTGAACTATTTACAAGTGGTAGGGGAGGCACAGGGGAGGGTAACAGGAGGAAGGGGGACAGGATCCAGGGGCTGTACAATGGGAAGGGGGGGTTGGGCAGGGTAAGGCCAGGTCAAAGAGGGGCCATCTGCAATGATGATGGGCTAACATCTGCCATGGACCTCCACCACCAGCTGCTGCAAAACCCTCCTCACTGCCACAGTCTCATGGATCTGCCTCTGTATCAGGCGTGACAACATTTGCTGGTGCGCCACCTGGCTCTGCATTGCCTGCAACACTCCGCCAGGACCCCTCTGGGCCACCATCCTGGGAACACCTAGATGAAGGGACAGGACAAGCATTACGTGACATGCCTGAATGATCCCAAGCCCACCCACAATGTACATTGGACAGTGGGGGGGCACACACCACTGGATGGACCCTAAGGACCCCGCTCACAGAGGGCCTCACCAGACATCCACACAGCACACCACAGCAGTACAGACAAGCAGACAGTGGCGCGCAGTGGGCACATGTGTGCATGGGCATGGACACACGGCACAGAGCGCAGGCACCTGTTGCCGCACACATGGTGGATGCTGTGTGCACCCCCTCAGGGTGGCACATGTCCAGCACAAGCCATGCAACTCTGGCACATCCAATGGACAGTGCGTCCACCATGTCCGTGTAAACACATGGTGTGGGCGACCATGTCCAGACCTTTTGACCACCTGTAGCCCACAGTAACACAGTACAGAAACATGAACAGGACTAAATGCCTGACGCTGTCCTGCCAGTCCAGCTGCCGCACCTCTATCCAGTTCCTGTACCGCAGCCATGGCCGCTCTGGCCCTGTGGAATGAAACAAGAGAGGTGGACATGAGTACACATGCATGCACAGACAGCCCTCCTGCCACCACACAGCCCGCATGGCACAGGGCATGAACCCGTCAGCCTCATGGCCCTGGTGCCTTCACGACTACAATATGCACAGCAGCCATACAGGACATGCAGTGACCACCAGGACCATGACATCCCTTGGTGGTGGCCTATGCTGTGCAGCCGTATACCCACTACAGTATTGCCCTGTGTATGCATGCCACATGCGCATACTAACCTGGCTGTGGCACTGCCCCACGCTGCACGTATGCATGCAGCCATCGGAATCTGTCTGGGTCCCTCCAGTGCAATGCTCTGCTGTCCGTGGCATACCTGTGTGGCCTTCCAGGGATGTGGCCATATGCTGCCACACCTTGCCACATGGCTGCAGGGGGACCTGGCCATACAGCTGGCCCTCAAATGGCTGGACCATGGCAACCAGGTTCACCATCTCCATATCTGTCCAGTTCAGTGCCCTCCTGGAACCAGCATTGCGTGCCATGACTCCATGAGTGTCAATGGTTGTAGGCATAATGGCCACTGCAGCATGCACGTGGAGCTGTACATGCACGATGTGCAATAGTGAAGTGTTATATGACCACGCAGCTTGTGGATGTGTGATTGCCATGCACTGTGTGGGTGCATTGCACAGCACCACGCATGCACACAGTGCCATGGCCTGGCAGGTGCACAGAGTCACGTTCACGAACCCAAGGGCGCAAGGCGTGACTCCGCATGGCATCATGCATGCACCTGCCATACACGTCACACGACATCGCGCATGACGTGCATCTGCGCAATGGGCGTCTGCACCATGATGCACGTGCATGAGCAATGGATGACCAGCAATGCATGTGTACTGGCTCCCTATTGTACAAGTACGGCGGTCGCATGGTAGGCCTGTGCTGCAGTGTGTGAATATGCACACTACAGGCATATGCATGTGCCATACTTGCACAACAGGGATGCTCCAGCGCAAGTCAATTGTTCATGGTGCAAAATCGCAATATTCAGCTGCCACATGCAAATCACTGAATCAGTCTATGCACTGCGCATTAGGGTGCATTAGCATATCATTACCATTGCACACAAGCTCATTTGCATGCGATGCACCTTATAAGCACCATGGAACAGCACAGGGCATGGGCCGGTATTGCACCCTGTTAGGTAAGTGGATGCTAACACTGGGATTGAAAGGCCTACATTAACACTGCAACGGTGTACTGCTCTGGGCCATTCTCACACTGAGCCCATGTGCTGTCACTGTCCGCAGGTAGCAGAATGTCCGAGAATGAGTGAGAGGAGGGGCATGGGCCTGCCTGAAAGCACAGGCACAACTTTACTAAAGAGGAACAGCGGGCCCTGTTCAAGGCTTACCTGGACAGGGTGGACCTGCTCAGTGGTGCCACGGGTACCCCTCAGGATAGGTCAGCAGGGTAGGATGCTGTGGCGACGTATGTCAACACCCTCGGCAGGCATCAGCGCAGTACACAGGAGTGCAGGAAAAAGGTCGGCACCAACAAGCGCAGGATACAGGAGAAGGTGGCAGTCATCCAGGCATCACACAACAGGACTGGCAGGAGCCCATCTACCGCACCCACCCTGTCGGCCACTGAGGAGCTGGTGGCATCCACTATCAGTTGAGTAGCGGTTGAGGGTGTGCCCAGTGGCAGGTTTCAGATAGGTGACAGTCCCTCACAGCATGGTGAGTATGCACACTACCTGCGTGTGTGGCAGATGTGGGATGACACATGCAGGTGAGCCTACTGCCGTGCTGAATGTCATGTGAGTGGGTTGCCTGCCGCTGTACATGGTGCCCCATCAGATGGTGGCAACAGCGCAATGCACACCTGGGGGGGCATTTGCATGGGAGTCATAGCACCACTAACACTGTGTTCCTTTCTTGCAGCACCATCACGCCTCCATGGAGTGACCCAGGCGGAGGCAGCCACAGCCACATTCCCGGAGGATGAACCATCTACCTCCACGGGCAGCCATGGCAGGGACTGGTTGGGGAACAGCAGTGTGGGGCTGGAGGACATCCTTGGCCTGCAGTCGGATGACACCGTGACTGATCTCCTGTGGGATGCCAGCCTGCCAGTGCTCTGCGCTGACACCCAGCTGGGGGCCAAGTCCGGCTCCAATGATGACCTTACACTGATCCTGGATGGCACAGGGCATGTGGTGCCTGAAACAACCCAGGGACTATCACAGGCAACATCAGGGCTGCCAACCATCGCCACCGGCACAGTGGTGTGTGGTGCCACTGCTGTGCCTGGCAAGGGTGGTGGTGCTGCGGCAGATGTAACAGCACTGGGCACTGCCCAGTGGAGGGTCAGGGAGTGGCAGCAGGATGCAGATACTACCGGGCAGCATACCACAGGGTCCACTGCCAGTGCACCTGTTGACCCAGTACCCCCTGTACAGTCCCCTGTGCAGCATCCATCAGAGCGGGGCACTGGACAGCGTGCCATATCACCCCCAGCAGGCCGGCATCCTTCCCAGGAGGCCCTGGATGCCAATCAGCTGGCAGAGCACACCCGATTGCTGGGGGCATCCATGGAGAACCAGTTGCTGCTTGCCATGGAGATGCGTGCACTGCAGGCAGAGATGCATCAGCTGGCCGAGCATCAGGACAGGGGCCATGCATGGCTTATTGATGAGCTCCGCCAGCTGTGGGAGGCCATGACCGCATCATTGGACCACATGACTGCTACCACTGTGGCCAGGTTTGCATTGCTGGCAGCCACTAGGCTCAGCCATATGCAGAGGACCCCCCACAGTGTTCTGTCTACTCCACGGTCCCTGTGTCTGGCGACCCCTGCATAACAGATGCTGTGCTCCGATTCTGGCATCCCAGACACCCCCAGCACTAGCATGTTTATCTGCCTATACACCCCAGCAAGATCACAGTCACATTCTCAGGCATCCACCCCTGTGGGTGTGTCACACACACACACACACACACACACACACACCCCTTGGCCGATGCGCAGCCTGCGGCTGCTGACCGGCCCCCCAACGAGGACTCCTATGTAGCCTTGGTGGCCAAGGGACCACACGATTACCCTGATGTGTGTGCTGCCCTTACCTGCTGTCCACTGCTGCTGCCCAGTGCATACATGGGTGGTGGTGGAGCAGCATGCATGTGGTTGTGCTGGGTGCCTTGACTGACTACTTAAGTGTTTGGCAATCAAAGTCAGTATTCTAAAACTAATCAGTGCCTGCACTAACCCAAAAGACTGTCTTAGGACCTTTCTGATCCAGACGGCCTCTTCTCTTCTGCAAGCAGCACCCAGCTTCTGTCTGGATTCCACAGTGATGCAACCGACCCAAATACAAATAGGGTGATAGTTAAGACAGGTCTCATTGTTACATTGCTAAGCAACATCTCCTCCCTGATAAGAAGTTCAAAAAGTCTAAGAGCGGCACCCACTCATTAGCTAAGGATTCCCGTGAACAGAGGGGTGGGTTTCCACTTCAAGACCAACATTCGAGGATCAGCAGCAGCAAAAGACCAGATTTCAAGGCCCAGCATCCAAAGACAATCATCAGAAGATGAACTTTCTGGGATCCACTTCCATTTCAAGTGTCTTTTTTCCCTGGTGGCCTCCAAGGGTTCTGGGATGAATCATTAGACAACTAGTATTGGAGCCCACTCAAGAGGGAGCAATCTTAGACCTGGTTCTCTCAAATGGAGATGGAGAGAGGATTACAGATGTAGAAGTGGGTAGCCCATCTGGGAACTAGTGACCATTGAACAGTATGGTTCACAATAAACACAGCAATAGAGTCAAGCCATACAAAGGCAAAAGTATTGGACTTTAGGAGGGCTGACTTTGCCAAAATGGGTGAGTGCCTAAGGAATGCACTAGCAAATGGGCAGGAAGGAGGGGTGGAAGAACAATGGGAATAATAAAACTGCCATCACAGAGGTAACAAGCCTTTGTGTGAAGCAAATAAACAAAACGAAATGATGTAAGAAACCACTATGGTTTCAAAGGAAGTGGCAGTGAAGGTTCAAGAAAAGAAAGCATTCAGGAAGTACAAGGAATCACAGAAAGAGCAGGACAGAGAACTGTATCAGTAAAAGCAAAGGAAGCTGGGAAGGCAGTCAGAACAGCAAAGGCCCAAAACCGAGGAAAAGATAGCCAACTCAGTTAAGAAGGGGATAAAACCTTTATAGGTACATCAGGAGCGAAGGAAGACCAAGGAGGGATAGTGAGGCTTAATAAAGGGAAAGAGGTGGGCAGAGGGTGACTGTGAAAAGGCAGAGATACTAAACAAATATTTTTGCTCAGTATTTACAAATGAAGAGGGGAGGTACCTAAATAAACAGTAGAAACACTCTGGATACAGAAGTTGATACCAGCCCATTTATAAAAGAAAGAGTTCTGAAAGAACTCTAAAATGAAGGTGGACAAAGCAATGGGGCCTGATGGGATTCATCCCAGAATTCTAAAAGAACTAAGGGTAGAACTAGTGACACCACTGACTACCCTCTTTAACAAATCATGGGAGGATGGGGTGGTACCTGAGGACTGGAGGAGGGCAGATGTGATTCCCCTTCACAAAAGTGGGAGCAAAGCAGAAGCAGGAAACTACAGACCTGTTAGTTTAACCTCAGTGGTAGGGAAAATGATGGAATCACTTCTGAAGGAAAGAATTGTTGAGTATCTAGAGGCCAGAGGGGCTCAGGACCCAAGGCAGCATGGATTCACAGCGGAAAGGTCATGCCAGACAAATCTGATAGATTTCTTTGACTGGGTGACCAAAGTAGTAGATCAGGGAGGGGCTGTGGACATGGCCTACCTAGACTTTAGCAAGGCATTTGACACAGTCCCACACAAAAGATTAATATACAAGTTAGCCAGCCTGGGAGTGGGTCCCAAGATGACAGCCTGGGTAAAGAATTGGCTGGAGAATAGGACACAGAGAGTAAAGTAAATGGAGTCCACTCTGAAGAAAGGGGGGTTACTAGTGAGGTACCGCAGGGTTCAGTATTAGGACCGGTCCTCTTCAATGTCTTTATAAGTGACATTGCAGAGGGACTGGAAGGAAAAGTATGTCTCTTTGCAAATGACACAAAGATCTGCAACAGAGTTAATGCACAAGATGGGGTGGAAAGGATGAGAAGGGACTTGGCAAGGTTAGAGGAATGGTCAAATGTATGGCAGCTTAGATTCAGTGCTAAGAAGTGCAAGGTAATGAACCTGTGAAACAAAAACCCAGGGGAAGAGTACACAATGGGGGGTGAGATACTAACAACAAAAATGGAAAGGGACCTGGGGGTAGTCATATCAGATGACCTAAAGGTGGGCAAGCAATGTGAGAGGGCAGCAAGGAGGGCTGGGGGGATACTGGGATGCATAGGGAGAGGAATCACTAGTAGAAAACAGGAAGTAATTATCCCTCTGTACTGACAGCTGGTGAGATCCCATCTGGAGTACTGTGTGCAGTTCTGGAGACCCAATCTCCACAAAGACATAGACAGGATGGAAGCTGTCCAGAGGAGGGCAACTAAAATGGTGCAGGGTCTGCACCAGAAGACATATGAAGAGAGACTTAAGGAGCTAAATATGTATAGCCTCGAGGAAAGGAGGGAGAGGGGGAACATGATAGAAACTTTCAAGTACCTCAAGGGAATCAACAAAGTCCAAGAGGGTAGCATCTTTCAAAAGAGGTGTGCAAGAACAAGGGGGCACAATTTGAAGATGGGGGCGGCTCAGAGGTAATTTAAAGGAAGTATTTTTCACAGAGAGGGTTGTGGATGCATGGAGCGGCCTTCGGAGGAAGGTTGTGGAGTCAAAAACAGTGGTGGAATTCAAGCATGCATGGGACAGTCATAAGGCAATTCTAGGGGTTGGGGGTAGGAAGAAGTAGGTTGCTGGTTAACTAGGATCTGCAGCTTATCTATTAGGTAGGGAAATAGGCAGACTGGGTGGGCCAAGCGGTTCTTATCTGCCGTCAAATTCTCTGTTTCTATATTAGCACCTGTTAAGAACATAAGAAAAGTATTGGCAGATGGGGACCATTTGATCCATCTAATCTGCACTAGGTAGCTACCCCCTCCCCTTTAAATGTTCAAACCAAGCTGTCCACATTGTCTGTCCCACACTAATTTAAATTCTCTTACTGTCTTAGCTGCCACCACCTGTGCTGGCAGGATGTTCCATGAGTCCATCACCCTCTCCATGAAGAAGTACTTTCTATAGTTGCTCCTGAACTTGTCTTTAACCAGACGCAAGTTGTACCCCCATGTCTGAATTCCTTTGTTTACTTGGAACAGATTCTCTGTCTTGTTTATTCCCTTGACATATTTGAACGTACCTATAATTTCTCCTCTTTCTTCTCTGTTCTGGTGAGTACAATGTTAGTAGCTTAAGCCTAGATTCATATGTCTCATGTTGTATCCCTTGCACCATTTTAGTAGCCCTCCTCTGCACTGTCTCTAATCTGTGTCCTTTTTCAGGTGTGGCCTTCAGAACTGGACATAGTTCTCCAGGTGTGACCTTACCAACTATCTGTACAGTGGCACGATTACCTCTTGCTTTCTGCTTGTAATGCCACTACCTATACATTCAAACATAGAAACATAGACTTTGACGGCAGATAAGGACCACTTGGCCCACCCAGTCTGCCCATTTCCCTACCTACTGGATAAGCTGCAGATTTTAGTTAACCAACAGCCTACTTCCTGCCACCCCCCACTATAATTGCCTTATGTCTGTCCCATGCATGTTTGAATTCGTCCACTGTTTTAGACCCCACAGTCTCTCCAGGAAGGCAGTTCCATGCATCCACCACTCTCTCCGTAAAAAAAAAACTTCCTCACATTACCCCGAACCGTCCCCCCTCTATCTTTAAATTGTGCCCCCTTGTTCTTACACATCTCTTTTTCTGAAAGATGCTACTTTCCAGGACTTTGTTGATTCCCTTGAGGTACTTGAATGTTTCTATCATGTCCCCCCCCGTCCCTCCTTTAATCAAGAGTATACATATTAAGCTCTCTCAGTCTCTCTCTTCATATAGTTTCTGATGCAGACCCTACACCATGTTAGTTGCCCTCCTCTGGACTGTTTCCATCCTTTCTATGTCCTTGTGTAAATGAGGTCTCCATAACTGCACAAAGTACTCCAGATGGAGTCTCACCAACTGTCTGTACAGAGGGATAACCACTTCCCTTTTTCTACTTGTGTTGCTCCTTCCTATGCATCCCAGTATCCCCCTGGCTCTCCTTACTGACTTCTCACATTGCTTACCCACCTTTAGATCATCTGATATGACTACCCCCAGGTCCCTTTCCATTTTTGTTGTTGTTAGTACCTCTTCAAGGATACCACTTGCTCTCTGCCCATCTTTTTTGCACTGTTTTGTGACTTTGAAATCATTGGTAATGTGTACACCCAGGTCCCTTCCCATCTTTGAAATCCAGGGAAAGTTCTGCACTCTCAGTGCAAGCATGAATCAAAAGGTATTCGATTTAATCAAAGATTTATTCCATCAGATTCAATTTTAAATGTTCAACTTCTTACAAATTCAGGTGCGTCCACAATCAAACTCACTCCCCAGTGCTTCGACCAGGGGTGTGGTCTTCCTCCCTTGAGGAAGCCTACACCCCTGGTTAAAGCATTGAAGAGTGAGTTTGATTGTGGGAGCACCTGAATTTGTAAGGAGCTGCATGTTTAAAATTGAAAGTGGTGGAATAAATCTTTAGTTGATTCAATCGAATGCCCTTTGGTTCTTGCTTGCACTGAGAGTGCAAAACTTTCCATGGATTTCATTTCTGTCTGTTAGGGACTAGCTACTCCTCGTTCTTGCACCTGGTTACTTTGCTGAGCACACAGTGTTGGAGGTACTGGACTGAGTGCCTTTCTATCTTTGTCACTTCCAATTGGTGCCCATCCAGAGTGCACTTTACCCCTGGGATTCGCTTTCCCAGGTGCATGACCTTACATTTCTTGGCATTAAATTTTAACTGCCAGTGTTTGACTATTTCTCTAGTTTTCTGAGGTCAGCTACCATGCTTGTGGCCCCTCCTGTGTATCCACCCTGTTGCAGAGATTTGTACCATCTGCGAACAGACACACCCTCCCCTCCAATTCTTCTGCGCTGTCACTGATGAAGATGTTGAAGAGGATTGGACCCAGCACTGACCCTTGTGGTACGCCACTGGTCATCTCCCTCTTGTGACAAAGCCCCACTGACCAAGACTCTGTGTTTCCTATTCTGTAGCCAATTCCTAACCCAGTTAACTATCTTATACCCTAACCCTGCGTGCTCTAGTTTGTTTCCAGGTCTCCTGTGGGGGACGGTGTCAAAGGCTTTTCTGAAGACTAGGTACACTATGTCCACTGCACCGCTCTTGTCTATTGTTTTGGTAATCCAGTCAAAGAATAGAGTCAAGTTTGTTTGACATGATTGACCTACCATGAAGCCATGTTGCTTGGGGTCTAATTTTCCATTTTTCTCAGATATTCCACTATTCTTTCCTTTAGTAGTGCCACCATAATTTTTCCCACTATAGTGGTTAGGCTAGCTGGGCGATAGTTTCCAGCATCCTCTCTGCTTCTTTCTTTTTGCAAGGGCACTACTGTTGCAGTTCTCCAGTCCTGAGGTACTGTAGCACTCTTCTATGATTTACTGAATAGTTCTGCTAGTGGTGCTGCAATTTCTTCCTGCAGCTCCTTCAACACCCTCGGGTAAATACCATCCGGTCCCATTGCCTTATCAACCCTAGGTTTGTCTAGTTCTTCTAGGACCCTTTCCCTTGTGAAGGGGCTAGTGTTGGCCTTCTTGTTATTGTGTTCTGTCTGCTTTAGTGGAGGTCCTTTACTACTTTCTTCTATTATGAATATGGAGCAGAAGAATTTGTTCAACACTTCTGCTTTGAGTTTATCTTCTTCTACCATCTGGCCATCTTGTGCTGCTAATCTGACTGTTCCTCCCACTGCTTTTCATACATCCTGGGAGTCCATGTGGGGCCTCAGTCCAGTATCTGGTTCCATTGTTTCAGGTCCCTGACCACTGTCCATTTCTCTCAGCATCTTGACCCGGACTTGAATATGAACTTGATCATTAGTCATATACTGTTGTATGAAAAGCCTATGTGATTGCATGCATGAAGTTCTAGGCAGCATTGGCTGACAAGAAAATATGGTACAGTAGGTAACAGCAGCAGCAATAAAATAAACATATGTAATGTAGTAAAGGTGCACCATTTAGTCTTTCTTATTGGGTATTTTTTCACCTATTTATTCTCATTATTTTTTGATATTGTGTGTTGTTGTTGATGAAAACCTGTCTCTGTGACCCTTACGGACATTCCTGCTAAATAAAATGCCGGGTTACATTTTAACCTTTGAGTATGGATCCTATCTCTCCTTACTGGGTGACACCCTATCTGGGAACCCACCTCTCCCTAAGACCTGCCTGAGGACGCACTCATGCCCATGAAGAATAGCTCATTTATACTTCACAACCTGACTCACAAGATCATGACATGTGTCTCTCCTACCCCCAATGGTTCAAAGTGCATACAATGAGGGCTGGGGAGGAAGGTGCTCTGGGGCACCCCTCCCCAACTAGGATGGGTGGGGAAGAGCACAATGGAGGGAATTCTGCTCACCACCTTTGTTGGGGTAGTGTGGTGGAAGGGGTCAATTTGGATGGTGGTCTGTGGCCTCCCTAGTAAGGGGGGGGGGCCGGCAGTGATGTGTTGGCTCAGAGGTACCCATTGAAACACTTATGCTTAACTGTACAGTATATACTGTATATATATTGACAGTGGTTCTTATGATTTCCTTGAATGTTATTGTTCCTGTTGATCAACGTTTATTTGAGTAAACATGTTGCGTCCACAACTCCCAAAGAAATGGTGTGCAATTATATTCCTTCCCAGAAAGGAGGTGGGTCATGGGGAGAAGTAACTGCGGGGCCTCCAAGACCAAAGCCTTTTTGCTCCAGCTGTTTCCCCTGATGATCAGGCTGCTCAGACTGACCCATACCCCAGGACACAGTCCAGTTTTATGAGACTGAATTTCTCAATATCTGAGTTACAGCCTTAAAGCACTTCAAACAAATGCTGATTGACCTATTTTTGCACCACTGAGCTGTAATGACCTCTGACCCCACTCCCAGCAGGCGTGCTATCTCAGCTGTCTCTGTGTTACTTGGGGCTGCCATGCTTGTTGACATTTACATGTGTTGCATCTTTGCCTTAGTGCATCTTCTTTATGCCTCCTTGATGCCCCTCAGGACTTTATTTTATCATGTCCCAACCCTGCTGCCTGCCCTATGGCCAAGATTCATATTCAGAGCTCTTGCTGCATTGTAGTATGTTTGCACATGTGTGGAGAATGAAACGGTGCTCAGCACTAAGTTCTCATTGTTCCCAAACCCTGTTGACTTCCCTGGAGCTGAGAAACACCTTATCCTGCAACCAGTGGTGCTCCTCATTCTGGTGCTAGTTCCACTTTCTGCCCTGGAGTTTAGCACTCAAGTCAGCTGTTGGAGCTCAGACTCAGTGCCCATGATGCTGTGTATGCATGTTAAGCGATGGTGCTCAGGCACCAGCTGTCCTCTGCTTCCAGTCCTAATGCCTGCCTTGATGCTGGGAAACATGCAGTCTTGCACCTGTTGACACTTTTCACTGGGTCCCAGCCAAATGCAATCCCACTGTAACTAGATAATAAAAAATTTCTCAGGTTCTTGTTGGAACTGCACAAAAGGAAGAGATGACAGACAAGTGGTGTCCAGATAATAAATGTAATTTATTACTGGCAAATAATAATAATAATACAGGCTTAAAACCAACAGTGTAATTACTGGGAGAGTATCCAGCTTCCTTACCTACGTAAGCACAGTCTCTAGTCTAAGTAAAGCTACGTGCTGCAAGGGGTCATATACTCCGATAATCACCATGGTAATCATAAAAGAAGATACATAAAAAGTGTATAATTGGCCAGAAACAGGTGGCCTGAATAACCATCCTAACTAACATAAGAAGTTGCTTAGCTAGCAAAGCTCGTTAGATGCAGCGGTCCTTTTCTTGCCATGTTCGCCGCCATTATGTACATGGCGACACACTGGCCGCCGAACTGCCAACTTCGGGGTGCCCAACTCTCTGTCGGGCTGCCCTGTCCCTAGACAGCTGACGGGGAGCACACTCCCCGTCAGCATAAAAGCATCCCCCATTTGTGATATGCTGAGGGGTGCCCAGTTCCCCTCGGCTCTTACCCGCCCCTCTTTCTTGTGTGCTATAGCAGAGACCCACTCCCAAATGGCAGAAATACCCCCAGTGTTGTTTGCTGGCAGGGGTGCCCAATCCCCGTTGGATACAGACACCCAAACAGTTAGGTGGCACACTGGAGCCCACCTCAGCATGCTAAATCCTGCAAAAAAAAACTGTTCATAATGTTTTTTTCTTTTAATTTCTATTAAAAGGAAAACAGTCCTAGTAAGCTCTCATGCCCCTCCCCCACCCGCACCCACCACTGTGCACCCTGCCTCCCCACACCCCCACCCAATACTTACCAGAGTCCCGCGGCGATCTTCGGTGGACCAGGAACACGTCTGCACTCTTCAAAGCTGACCACGAACTGAAGAAATGCCAGTAAGCTGTATAATGGAATAGATAGGGTTTTTTTCAACTTTGCTGCATATCTCAGCCATTTTTGCGAATTTTGGCCCCAAATTTTCAACATAGGGTTTTTGGGACCCCTTCTCATGAATTCTTGCACTTTCATGGCATTATTCCATCCCAAAAGGTGATTTCGCAGTCACTGAGCAGAATCATCTTTCAGGACTGTGTAATGAAATGACAGTGCCACTGTTCATGAGCGGGCCTCTCAAAAACCCTATGTTGCAAATTTGGTGGGAAAAATCCTAAACATGACTGTTTTATGAGCGTGCGTAGCAACTGCGTAATGCATGCTCGTAAGTTAACGCATTTGCACTATTTTCATGCCAGATTCTCAAGATTGACATTTTACCACACCTTCTTGTGAACTGTACAGCTGTCATTTTTCACATCCTGGCTGAAATGTGTTTTCACACTTCCAGAGCAGAATAGCATGGTCACTGTGTGAAATCAGTGTTCGGGACACATTACAAAAATGACAGTGATACTGTTCATGAGCAGAGGTCCAAAAATGCCTGTGTTGAAAATTTGGTGTCAATACTCTGTAAAATGACTGTTTTACAAGCGTGCATAGCAACTGCGCAATGAACGCTCGTAAGTTACCACATTTGCAATATTTTCATGCCACATTCTCAACATTGGCATTTTACTACACCTTCTTGTGAACCGTACAGTCATCATTTTTCATATCCTGGCCGAAATGTGTTTTCGCACTTTCGGTGCATAATAGCACATTCGCTGTGCGAAATCAGTGTTTGGGACACATTACGAAAATGACAGTGACACTGTTCATGAGCAGAGGTCCTAAAATGCCTGTCTTAAAAATTTGGTGATAATACTCTATAAAATGACTGTGTTACTAGCGTGTGTTTCGCAGTTTGCACATATGCTTGTACGTTCACAAACTTCTAATATTTTCACTCCTGATTTTCAACAGTGCCATTGTTCTGCACCTTATAATGAACAGTACAGCTGTCATTTTTCACATCCTGACCAAAATCTGTTTTCGCAGTTCCGGAGCAGAATAGCATGGTCGCTGTGGAAAGCCCGTGTTCGAGACACATGATGAAAATGACAGTGACACTGTTCATTAGCAGATGCCCTAAAATGCCTATGTTGAAAATTTGGGAATGAAAGTCAATAAAATGAGTGTTTTATGAGCCTGCGTTGCAAAGTTTGCACACATGCTCATGACTTTGTGAATCTGTAATACTTTCACTCCACCTGTTCATCACTGGCATTTTTTCCATACCTCCTTATGAACACTACAGCTGCCTGAAATGCGTTTTCGCACGTCCGGCACAGAATTGCACGGCCGCTGTGTGACATCAATTTTCGGAACAGTTTGAGGAAATGACGATGACACTATTTATGAGCAGAGGTCCTAAAATGCCTATGTTGAAAATTTGGTGCCAAACCTCCATACAATGACTGTGTTACAAGCGTGCATTGAGCAGTTTCCACGCACCCTTGTAACTTCGTCAATCTGCAATATTTCCATGCCACATTTTCACCACTGGCATTTGTGCACATCTCCTAATCAACAGTCCAGCTGCCATTTTCCACAGCCTGCCCAAAACGTGTTTCTGCAGCTGTGTCGCAGAATGGCGTGCTCGCTATGCAAAATCACCTTTTGAGTCACATTCACAAAATCACAACACTATGTGTCTCTAGCTCTGCCACTCCTACTGCCAATGCCAGCGCGACAACATTTGGCATAGACAAATGCTTGTTTTTTGTTGTTCATGACTATTTTTCCCTCCGGTTGTGATCTACGGGGCCTCTCTCAGGCACCCTGCCTGCTCTTGCCCTGCCTGAAGTCCTCCTGACCTGAGCCTCCTCTCTCCTCCCCTTAGCCCACAGTCGGCACCCCAGCTTAAACCCTCTGGGGTGGGGCCACCCCTCCTCTTTGAGCGCTCTTGCACAAATAGACTATGACTGTGGGTGAGACCTCCGGATGGAGGAACCTGGAAGGCCAAGCAGGAGGGACCCGGCCGTGGGCAGGGGGGGCAGGTGCCATTGCCTACCTCGCAGACCAGGCTTTTCCTTTGTTCTGGTGCTCACCCCCCCATGTGTGGTGCACACCCTGATGCAAATGACACATGGCAACCCTGTCTTGTGTCAGCCATGCTCAGTACATGCTGCCCTATGTGCTGCAGTGCCCCCTGATCTCCACCGTGAGCCGCTGGCATGCTGGGCAATCCTCAGCCCTCCCCCAAGGAGGAGAGTAGCTTGCAGGTGCTCACAGCCCACCTCTGCCAACCCTCGGTGCCAAAGCTCGCTCCCAAACTCGGGTTGCCGGTGTAGCGCAAGGTGTGGCATTCAGCGCCTCAACCCTCAGCACCACTGGGCTGGGAGTAATATCCTTTCTTAGCACAACAGTTTGTGTGGGGTGCCACCCAGGCTTGGAGCACAGCATGGTAGACAAGTGATGAGAGTAAGTCCATTCTTTAACAATAGATGTCATCATCAAAAGGTCCAATGGAATTTATAGCAGCCAGTTTATCAAAAACAGATATTTCAGGATCAAAGTGGGGTAGTGACATGGTGAATGTTATAAACATGTTGTCATGAACGGAACATGTCTTAGTAAAGTAACAAGGTGCTTGATTTGGATATCTGGAGACACACCCAAGGTTTCTAGCTGTGGACATAGAAATGTTAACAGTATTTGCTAAACAAATAGTAATGAAGCCATTGGATTTGCAATGAGGACAGTACCATTTGCCCATTCTTCTATCATGGATAAGATCTGGAATGCATCCTGTTTCCAAGTCCCTGAAGAGATTGTTAACAGTGGCAATTACAAAACAACCATAAGCAGAGCATAAAAGTTCTCGGGCAATATATTGTTTGTCTGCCTCCTTATTTTGAATTATAAAAAGGGTCTGAGAAATGGAGCTTTCTGATTGGCTGCAAACATTCTAACAGTCTTTTGTTAGTCTTTTATTAACATACATGCAGAGCTTAACCATATGCTGAACAAGATTTAACATTGTTTTAAAACATTTTTTATTATAATAGCAATAAGGCACTCCCAGGGATTATGTTAATGGTCGGTTAATCACCATCTAGGGGCATGTGGCACTCAGCTAAACCTCGTGACACAGTACACCCCTAGAAGGTTATTAACAGATCATTAATATAACCCTTGGTCATGCCTTATTGCTTAAAAATCAGTTCATTAATCTTATTCTTAGTATCACTGAACCCTTTGGCAATTTCTTGCATGTTATATACAGTAAAACGTTCCTTACTTAAACCATGTAACAGTGGGGTTAGGATATCATTCTTAACAGCTTGATGAAAATTAAGAGTTTATGCTTTAATAGTGGCTATATCTGCTCTGTTCCAGATAGACATGCCTGAACTAAAAAGGCCAGAAATGGTGCCTGCTGCACCGGTAACATCTTCAGTGTCTCACCTAGTGCGTGGTCTAGCTTTAGCATTAGGTGCGGGTCTAAAGACTCCTACATGATCAGTGGTATGGGGGCCACTAACTGGATTGTTAGTGCGTGTTTGGTAAGCAGCTATAATATCTGTCAGCATCATGCTGTAAAATTTAGAAGTATTGGTTGTGTGACAGAGCCCAATCTCAGCCATGTTCCAATATGTAAGATTGAAAATAATTGGAACATGCATAAATTGTACATTATTAATCAGGGCTCCTGGAAGGGAAGTGGCAGTCAAACCAATAGGAGGACCTTCATCCTGTGGAGGGCAGTCAGTCATTTCTTCTTCAGTGGGTGGGACTACAGAAAGAAAAAGAGCTTCAGTAGCTACATAGTTATGAAGACAGAGAGCACACGACTCCTCAGAGGTGAGGCGGTCACACCAGGCAGGATCAATAAGAGCAGTAAGGTTATAACGACCAGTATGTCTGGGGGAAGTCTGTTGAATAGAGAGAGTAGAATTCTTGGAGATGTCTGGGTTGGGCCATCTGTGGAATGTACCTTTGGATAGGCCAGCTACAGGGAGTGTATAGCTGTTAATGTCAGTTTCTCATTGAATGGAAAGTGTGGATTTGCCTGGAACCACTACCATAGCATCAAGATAGGCGTCTGAGCCTTCTTTAACAGTAATCATTTTATTGTGCACATTAATGTGAACTCCCATCGGGGCTGAATGTTCAAGTTTGCTAAAGAAATGTTCTGCACATTGTCTGTGAGTTGATAGGGGCTTATTCTGGGATTCAGTCAGGGGAAGTAGTAGTAGTAGTAGTCCCACTAAGATGAGGAGGTGCAAGATAGCCATCTTGCCAGTGTACCTGTGAGAAACAGAAAAGGATTGTTAAGTGTGGGGTATTATTCCACCCTAAGTGGGTTAGGAAAAGTAAGTTTAGTCACCTTTGTACAATTTGAGCTGATTAGCATGGAACCACTTGTTAGTGGTCTTTTGCTATTGAACTCGGACCTGATAAACAGCAGGAATGAGTTTGCTGACAGTGGGGTATGGGTCTTCCCATTTGTTGGCAAATTAATGAGTTGGTTGTCTGTATTGGAAAAGCATAACTTGGTCTCCAGCTTGCCAGTCGACTTCTTTGACATGCTTATCAAAATGAGCTTTAGCTTGTTGTTGAGCCTTACCCATTTGATTGGCAGCGAACAGGTGTGTCTTCATGATGTCATCATGAAGCTTCTCAACATACTTGTCCACAAATACTCTATCTGCAGTAGGAGTGTGGAGGTCAATCAACAGGTGCTCAGGTAATCTCATGGCTCTACCAGTCATAACCTCATAGGGTGTGCACTGAGTAGTGGCTGCAGGAGTGCCCCTGATTGCCATCAACAGTACTGGCAAGAGGGAATCCCAATTCTTGGGACTGTCATTGATGAATTTGCATAATATCTGTTTGATTCTTCTGTTTGCTCTTTCTACCTGGCCTGAGGATTGAGGATGGTAGGGAATATGGAATTTCTGGTCTACTCCAAGTAATTGGAGTGTCTGCTTCATCAGCTCAGCTGTAAAACTGGTTCCCTGGTCTGAGTCTACCTTTAAGGGTAGACCCCACCTGGAGAACAGCTGATCCACCAGGATCTTGGTGGTTGTCTTTGCCATGTTACTCTTAGTGGAAAATGCTTCTACCCACTTAGAGAACAAACCTGTGACAACAAGTGCATACTTGTTCTTACTGGAGTTAGTAAGTGGGCCAATGAAATTGATTTGTATCACATTCCACGGTCCAGTTTGCCGTTGTAGCAACAATTTGGTATCTCTTTTTACTGAAATTGGATTGTTCTGGCCACACACTATGCAGCTGTCCACATGGTGCTCTACATCTTTGGCCATGCCAGGCCACCAGACAACAGTTTTGAGTCTCTGAAGGGTGTTGTCTGCTCCCTGGTGTCCAACAGTGAGGGTATCATGAACCATATGGATAAACTCAGTTCACAAAAATTGTAGTGCAACCCAGAGTTTGTCACCTGTATCCTCTTTTCGATACCAGATGAATTTCTGATCACTAGACAAGTGTATGTTCTCAGAGTGTCTCTTGTATGGACCAGCAACAGGTAGTGGTTGTTCAGTTCCTTTGTCCAGGAATTTGAACACATCCTTTAGTTCTGGGTCAGATTTCTGAGCAGCAGAAAGGTCCAGTGGAGGTTCTGGTACTGGTTTCTGCCTAGCGTTAGTGGCTAAGAAAATAGCTGTCACAGCTAGTGGGCGAGTCATTGTCCATGTCTCCCCCCCCCTCGAGAACTTGCTTTGGCAAGTGAGTCCACTAGATCATTGAATTCATGGTAAGGGTCAGATTTGCAGTGAGCCTTTACCTTTTGGATGTACAGTTTGTGAGTAAACTGCTGTGTTAGGGTGTGTATATACACAAACTGATCCCTGTATTTGACAGGTGTGTCATCAGAGGATGTGAAGTTATTTTTCTCCCAGAATGGTAAAAACTAAGTAAGGGATGACCAGACCCAATTAGAGTCTGCAAAGATGATGGCATCCTTGTCACCATGGGGCATGACCTCCAAAGCATAGGCCACAGCTGCCAATTTGGCATACTGTGAGGAGATAACAGTGCATTTCCTGGCAATGCGTCTGAAATCACCATCTTTATCTAAAATGAGCACCCCAAATCCTGCTACCTGCTCTCCATCTACATAGGAGGCAGAGCCATCTGTAAAGACACGATACATGGTGATATCTTCTAAAACATCCGGTGTAGCTGGCAAGAATGGTCCCAGCTCAGGTAGGTCAGGAGGTTGGGGTGTGCAGTAATGGGGTGTACCTGTGTAGAGTAGGCCATGAGCCAAGATTAAGGGCATTTTAGCATGCAGTACTTTGATGTCCCTGTCCTGCAAAAGCAAAGACCACTGGGTAAGTCTGGTGTTGGAGACTGAACCATCTTTTACTTTGTCTGAAAGCAAAGTTAGTTGGGGTGTGACAGGTATGCAGAACAATAGGAGCATACCCAGTGATGTACAGAAAATGTTTGACAGCCCAGAAGGTTGCCAAAAGTGTTCTTTCACAGAGACTGTATTTCCTGTCTACTGGGGACAGCATCTGAGATGCATAGGCAATGGGTCTGTGGTACCCATTGTACTTTTGTGCCAGAACTTCAGACATAGCCACATCAGTTTCCAAATGGAATGGGAGGTTTGGGTTGGGATTGATCAGTACTGGGGCTGAGGCTAAGGCCTGCTTAAGCTGTGTCACAGCTTCAGTGTGAGTGGGGCCCAATGACCATGGGACGTCCTTTTTCAGAAGTTCATACAAGGGAGCCGCCTTCAAGACAAAGTCAGGGATAAAATTCCGGGAGTAGTTTACCATTCCTAGGAAGTGTCTGAGTGTTGCCACGCTAGTAGAAAGTGGCAGATCTTGCAAGCCCTGGATCTTCTTGACAGCTGGGCTTCTGCCTTGGTCTGTAATTCACAGGCCAAGCAAGATGACCTCTTTTTCACACAATTGTGCTTTACAGGGGTTACAATTGAGGCCTGCTCTCTTGAGGAGAGATAGAAGTTCATCTAGAACAGACAAATTGTCTTCTTTCATGGTGGTTGCTAGAAGCAAGTCATCCACATACTGCAGGAGACACTGGGGTACGGAGAACCCCTGCAGGGCATCCATAATGTGGAGATGGAAGAGGGAAGTGCTGTTGTGAAAGCCCTGAGGAAGGCAGGTCCAGATGTACTGGCATCCATCAAAGGTGAAAACAAATTTATATTGGCTTTCCTGTGCTAATGGGAGTGACCAAAACCCATTAGAGATGTCAAGAGCTGTGAACCACTTTTTGTCAGGTGTCAACAGTTTGAGCACATCAGGTGCTGATGCTACTTTTGGGCTGCAACTGGGGGTAACTTGACTAAGTTTCCTGTAATCAGTTGTGAGTCTCCAAGCTCCATTTGGCTTTTTCACAGGCCAAATAGGTGAATTGACAGCGGAGACACAGGTTCTAATCACTCCTTGTTGAAGCAGAGACTGGATGGTCTCCCTCAGTGATGGTAAGGCTTCAGCAGGAAATGGATACTGTTTCTGCCTCACAGAGTTAGGTCCTGTGATTTCAATTGTAGTGTGCATCCTACCACAGTCATGTTTGTTTGTGGCAAACACATCAAGGTGTTTTTGCAGCAGAGGTGCAAGTTGAGAAAACAGGTCATGACTTTTGAACAGAGTTATGAAGTCATACTCCTTGTTGTTATGGGAAATGGCTGCCAACACGTGTGAGTTTAGAATGGGGACAGCATGACATTGTCCTTTGATCTGGAGAAGCAGCCTGTTGGCTAGGTCCACTATACAGCCATGTAGTCTAGAAAGTCAGTTCCCAGTATGTTGGGATGATGACGTAATACTATAAGGTCAAAGACAAAATTGGTCCTGAGATGGTCTACCACCACAGGCAGAGGAACAGATAGGTAGGTGTGTAGCTGGGTGCCATCTACACCCTGGGCACTGGTCTTCCAGCTGGCAGACCAGTCAGATGAGACTGAGTCCTCATCATGGAGGACTGACATGGCTGCTCTTGTATCCAGGAGCAAGGTAGGGTGGCAGCCCCCAACCATGGCCTTCACACAAGGCCATCCATTTGTGTCAACAAGCAGGTTAATGACAATCTGGACTGGGGCCTGTAATTGTCAATCTGTATTTTCAGAATCATCATCATCATCCTGTTCCTGGAATCTGAGGCCCGCAGGATTTCTCTTGGCCTCCTGTATGTCTTGCACAGGATACAGATGTGCCTGTGACATCACAGGCATAACAACGGCCTGCTTGGTTGGCTCTTCAATAGTCATCGCATCGGCCTGGCCAATAGCTGATGCTACAAAAGGATTCTTCCCTCAGCTGCTCGGTTATTCAGTAGCCAAAGGCAGGAAAGGATTTCCCTGGCTGCACAGCTGTCCAGCAGCTGGAGCGAGGGCTGCTACGGTCCATGTAGACATAGCCGCTCTCTTAGCATAGATCTCCTCCAGTAGTTTGCGGAGGGTCTCGTTCTCATCTCTTAAGCTCCGATAGCTAGGACCATTACGGTTCCGGCCATCAAATTGGGCATTTGGATTTTTCCAATTGCTCTTGTCTCTATTCCTGTTGTTCTTGTAGTTCTGCCCTCCTTGTGTGTGACTGCTTGTCATCGAAATGGCATAATTCTTCTGGTTGTTACCTTCCACCTTATAGTGGGTAGGTGTATCAAGGGTAGGTTGCACCGTGGCTACTTGTGGTAGGCATGCTCCGTTTTGGTTAGGATATTCGCAAAGGTGTCATTACTCGGGTAAACATTAAGCTCAACCTTTTCCTGTAGGCCAAAGGTCATGTTCCAGATGTACAAATCCTTGTACTCAATCTGGTCTTGGTTTGCAACTTCATTTACAAGGGCTTTACCAGCTTCATAGGTAAGCCATAACCTTTGGTGGTAGGCTGCAGGACTTTCTTTTGCATTCTGCTTAACCTTGTAGGCCAAGCGAGCTCCAACGACACCCGGGGAGTTGGCAGCGATGAGGGTCACAGCAATATCATTGTATGTGAGTGCCTCAGAATTGTGTGCAGTCTCTGGAAGCTTGGCCCAGAGGGCAGGTTTGACTGTCTGTCACAAGACTTGAACCTGGTACTCGAGTTGGAGAGAAAGCTTCTCACAGAGGGAGCGCACCTTCTCCAAACGGCAACTGAGATTGTCAGTTGGGCCCATCTGTCCAATACTTTGGGCAATTTGTTTGACAGAATGAGTAACTTGCAAGGGGTTGGAAGCACGAAGAATTGTGTTCAAGTCAAGCAGTTCCATGGCGCCTCGAAGGGCAGCTTCCGCCACATCTACGACTGCCTTGAATACATGATCCTGGTTGACAGTATCCTCAAACATTCTGTAAATTTGATCCCAGAGGGCATTCCTTCAGCCCTCTGGTGCAGCAATATTGGTATTGGCCTCTTGAATTAGGCTGCAGACCTCTGCTGTGTCATCCCTGGATAGGGGAGCAAGCGGAGGCGCACCACAGAATACAGGCCATCCGCCTGTGTTATGGGGGCCACCATCTTGACATTGTATGTTGCTTCCACCACGTTTGTGAAGATGTAGCAATGTAGAGGGTGTGCACACATAGACACCATCTTGGGGATAGCTGGAGGAAAGGACAGTCCTACGGGGGCTGGACGTTTGTGTGACGTGGCATGCTTTGTCATCAAAGTCAGTCTTCTTCGCCGGATTTACACAATGTCAATGGACGTATACTGGAACCCATTCATGGCCTTAACATGGCAAGCAAGAAACTCTCATTGATGGTGCATCTTCAGCATCTGTGCTCTACATTTCTTGTGACAAACTCTTGCAGTGCCCTGCTCAATACCCTTCTCAACCTCACACTGCAACATTCTGTACGCAGCGCCCAAGTCAACGTTTTCCCTAAGCTCCTTGTCTAACTCACGAGTCACTCTCTCATTCTCCTCTTTCAACTCAACATTTTCTTCTCTCAAACCCTTGTTCGTATCCCTCAAAATATCGTTCAAATATGCAGTTTCTTATCACATTTCAACCTTCCATAATCATCTCTCAACATACAAATTTCTCGCTCAGAGTCTTGAGCAACATAATCCAACAGTCTGCTATTGGCATCACAAAGTGACTGTGTCTCCTCCACTACTTTATGTTCCTTTTTCTGTAATTCTGGTGCCTGCAAGCCCATCTCTTTTTTAAACACGCATTTTGCAGTTCAAGGGAGGCACACTTCGCTGTAAGATTCTCAATAGCGGTATGTAGAGCCGCAACCAAAAGACCTTTAAGGTTGTACTTTTTGGTTGTTTGTTTGGACTCTAGATAGTGCTCTGAAATGAGCAACAATGGATTGTCTGCAGACTTCACTCCAGCGTGAAATCTGTCCATCCACCATAGGATGTGATGTAGTTCGAGACATCGAGTCTCAAGTCAGTACAAAGTTCAGGCATGACAAACAAGGGGTAGACAAACAAAGAAGTAGTTGGAAGACTGGATAAAATTCTTGGTGCTGTCACCCTACAGCTTTCCAGTCCCCTGTGGGCAAATGGTGATGCCAAGGCGGTACGCTGTCACTCGCAAAGGAAGTGTAAGAGGGTCCGGTGTGGGTGTGCCATGCCCGAGACCAAGATAGAATGTGTCCACCAAAATAACAACCACTGTAAGCATGAGTAGGTCCAAGTAAATAAAATACTTCCAAAGCAAATAAAATACTGTGATGTTAGAATGTATGCAGATGACACAGTATTTGTGGCATCTACAGACAGCATGGAACAACTAACTTATAAGCTTCAACAGGATATAAATCTATTACAGATTTGGTTTAATAACCTAGATTTGTTGTTAAACTCAAAAAAAACACAAAGTATGTTTTTTAGTGGATTTAAAAATAAAGGGAAATCAAAACTGCAAATAAAACTTGCTGAGAATATTCAGATTGAAGAAGCTGATACTTATAGATATTTGGGTGTACAAATTGATTGTGGTTTAAAGTATACAGAACATGTTCTTATACAAGTTAAAAAGGTAACTCAAAAATTAGGGATGTGAAGGGTAGCTGGAAGCTTGACTAAGAAAGTAAGGGAAAAAGTGGTTGGACAACTGTTAGTTCCAGTTTTGGAATATGGATCAATGTTATACAGTATATGCATTCTAACACCACAGTGTTGAATAAAGTAAATCAGGTTTACTACAAAATTAGTAAATTTATAACAATAAGTAGGCATAGGGTGCATCATTGTGACTTATATAAAAAATTAGATTGGTTAAATCCGAAGAGAAAGGGCTTATAATTGGTGTGTATATATATATATATATATATATATATATATATATATATATATATATATATATATATATATATATATATATATATTGTTACCAAATAATAAAAGGTGAACCTAGACATTGTCTGTTTGATTATATTAAAATTAAAGGTGATAGGTCATTAACTATTCATACAAGATCTTTTGGTAATGAGATCCCTATGATCAGATCTTATAATAAATATGGAGATATTATGCTTCAGAATACTATTGCTTATTATTGGAATAAAATGCCCCAAAGATTGAAGGTTATTGAAAATTTATCTACTTTCAAGTTTAAAATAAAAGAATATTTGCAATTAACATGTACCTGTTTTAAGTAATTTTGACTGTGTAAATGTCATGTAAATGTTTTGTCATTTTGTATTGTTTGTTATTTTGTATGACACGACTTTGTTGAAAATGGGACTGATGTCCCAACAAATGTATTTCCTGTATAAAAATAAATTTTACAAATCAAAATAAAAAAAAAATCAAAGTAGGCAAAAAATGCACTACACTACTCGACATCCAAAATTAATTGAATGGAATCTTCACTTTGTACATTTCAACCTACATACAGTCACCAAATGTAACTGGGTAATAAAATTACCTTTCTCAGGTTCTTGTTGGAACTGCACAAAAGGAAGAGACAACAGACAAGTGGTGTCCAGATAATAAATGTAATTTATTACTGGCAAATAATAATAATACAGGCTTACAACCAACAGTGTAATCACTGAGAGAGTATCCAGCTTCCTTACCTACGTAGCCGCAGTCTCTAGTCTCAGTAAAGCTACGTGCTGCAAGGGGTCTTATACCCCAATAATCACTATGGCAACTATAAAAGAAGATACATAAAAAGTGTATAATTGGCCAGAAATAGGTGACCTGAGTAACTATCCTAACTAACATAAGTAGTTGCTTAGCTTGCAGAAGATAACTGAACAATGAGGTCTGTGATGCTTCCAAGGTCACTTGCAGTTACAATTGTGCACAAGCACTAAAGATGGCACTGTTGCCTAACTTATAATTATACAATAAAATGTAATGGATAGCATCTCCCAGTGGCAGAATACATTATGAAAGTACAGAGAAGCATAATGTGCATTAAAGAAGTACAGTACAACTCAGATCCTGACACTTATGCTTATTGATAAGTGCCTCTGCCCTAAGGTTAGTACATGTACCTACATATGTGTTGCTGTCCGCGAGATGGGGGGGTATAAGCAGGGGTGCTAGTCCATGGATAACACCATTCAAGGCCAGAATTACAGAACTGATGAAGCAGGCTCATAGCCATAATGATTTGACCAAGGAGCAAGGGCTCAACTCCCACTCTGGAATCCCAGTTCTGATTATTGTGCCCACACAGTCTTGCAGCTGCAGTTTCATGGGGACCAGGGGGTGAAGACTTGATCCTTCCAATGATCTGGCACGAGACATCAGGTACGTCCTCAGAAATGGGGGTGGGGGGGTTTATATCAGTATCACTCTCTCTGTTCCTTCTATTTAGTCCTCTGTACAAAGGGGTTTGAGTTCTAAAGAAGATTAAAACTCTAGAACAAACTATTTGAGAAGTTCTAGATCAGAACCAGAATTTCTGTGGGTTCTGACAACCCTGGACATAACTATTATGAATTAAATTAGGACTGTGTATGGAATTGGTGATATTTTACTTGTGTCTCTGGTATTTCTATTTATGCCTGCTTGCACCTTCATATTAACTAAAGAATATATTTCTTTTTTTTAAATATACTTTATTGAATTATAAGGACATACAATAAAGTAGTGTAACAATAGAAAACAACAACAACAAAAAAATAAAACAACAAAGAGATATGAAATATGAATTATACTAATCCGATCAAAAACATCCAGCTGAGGGAGGGGGATATGAGCTTCAGCAAAAGGTTACATATCAAATCTCTTAATAAACAAAGGCACAGTTTATAGGGGTTATTACATTCTGAACAAACGGGAAGGTCCATTACATGTAAGCATTAATCACCGACAGAGGAGGGCTCTACCGGTGGATTAATGCCCACTGTGGGGGATTGGTGCATGAGGGCTAAGCCTGAGGGTTCCAACCCCACAGGGGCATTAATCACCGGTACAGCCAGACTCTGGAGGTGATTAATGCACTTGTAACATAGGCTCGCTAGTGGCGGCGAGCCGATGTTACCAGTGTGCAGCACTTTGCTGCCGTGAACCTAGAGGCACAGGGACAGTTTGCTGCCCGACAACAGTTTCTGACACCCACAGTGACAGCAGTCACCAGAACCGCCAAGGCCCAGGCTCAGTCCAACATGCATCGGCAATCGTAGTGTGGGGGCGGGGGCTGGGAGAATCGGAGCGGTCACACAGGTGCAGGGTGGCGGATGGCTGTGTAGCGCACAGATTTGCCGCACTTCCAGCTGTCGGGTGCCTGCCAGGCAGATTTGTTTGCAGTGGGGGGGCCAGGGGCATGTGGCCGTGCATCGCTCTGGTGAGCACAACATCATCTACCATTCCTCACAGAGGCCGGGTGTCCTGCGGTGGGTAGGAGAATGGTACCGGCTTGTGCCCTACCAGGCTGTGGCTCGTGAGCGCCGCGGGTGGCATGAGGGGGTGGTGATGGTGTGGGTGGGTACCCTCTGCTACTGTGGTAGCCACAGGTGGTACTAACCGAGCGGGCGTTACCTGTGGGTTAATACCCGCTCAGTTTGTGTCAGCTGTGCCACTTCGGCCAATGGGGCTGCTCCATTTCATTGCTCTCTGGTGAGCCGTGTTACAATTTTCCATGATGTTGCTGTAATATCATCTGGGTTTCAACCTGATATCATAACCTTTCAAATAATAACGTTTCTTTCATTTTGTACCACCATCCTTATTTAATATCCTGGGGGAGGTTTCAGCTATTTCAATACTCTATTGTGACTCTTTTGGTAGCCACTGTACCAATAAATAGGACTTTTGCTTGTGTTTTAGAGAGGTTTACTGAATCAAAGACATTAAAACAAGGAACTACTGGAAGGCACGGAACATTAGTCTCCAACAACTAAAAAAGCAAATCAGATGTAGTCTGCCACCAAATAAAAATCAAAGAACAGCTCCATAAATTATGAAGGAGATCTACCGTAATACCACAGCCACGCCAACACTGACTAGAAAAATCTCAATTAGATTTAGTACTTTAGGAGTTAAATAAACTCTATTGATTATTTTGATTCTTTTGAATTTTTTTTGCTGAGATATAGCTTTTATTTGCTGAAATATGCATTTTTGCCATTGGTGGCTTGCAAAATGAAAGTTTCAATCCTCTTGCCATTTGTTATGTATTCATTGTCAACAATCCACTCTATTGTCAAAAAGTTTTTTTGCAGAATTTTGAAAGGGGCTTTAACATATAGTGACCAGTGAGTTCATCTTCTTGCTCAGTTCTTATTTTCAGCTTCCCCTTAGGAACGTTAAAATTATTTAGAACAAACACACATTTTTTGCATAACATATCATAACTAAAATGTTCCTACTTGACCTTTCCCCACAATTTATTTTTTTCATTTAAAGTTTATTGAAAGTTTTACATACATGACAGATCCTTCATTACAAATAAACTTCACATGAACAGTGTACATTAGTCCAGACCTGTCAAACCCCCCTCCCTCTACCCCAATCCCCACCCTAATAGCACAGACTCAAAATAAAGCCTATTCCCTATGATTTCCACAGCGCAGACAATACAGAAATGCTGGAGTATCCCAGAGGGAGAGAGCCTTACGATGTAAGGCTTTGAATCAAAAATAAGGTGTATATGGGGTCCCATATCTTCCTAAATCTATCCAACCTATTGTTAAGACTTGCAATAGCCTTTTCCGTTCTGAGATTTGCGAGGAACTCAGATAGCCATTCCCCATATTTAATTTCAGATTGGTCTTTCCAGTGTCTTAAGACAACTTTCTTAAGAGTCAGGGTTATCAAGACCATATGATATTTTTTGCTAGGGAACCCAATACTTGAAAAGTTGCCTAAGATGCATATTTCAGCTTGAATAAATCTTCTAATCCCAAGATGGGATCAAGGTTATTACGTATGTTGGTCCAGAGGGGTCTTATTTTGGGACAGGACCAAAGGATATGAAATAAAGAACCTTCATGATTAGAACATCTCACACAATGAGAAGAGGATATTAGTCCAAATTTAAACATTCTCTCGGGAGAGAGATATACATTATGTAAAATGAACATTTGCATCACCCTTAATCTGTCCTACATTATAAATTTATGGCAGCTAGACCAAAGGTCAGCCCAGTTAATGTCATAGCCCGGAAAGTGAGTAGACCAGTAATGAGTTGGCCACAGTAGTCTGGATACACTCTATCAAACAGAGTACCGTATATCTTGGAGACCACTTTCTGCTGGCCCGCCCATTGAGCTAAATCAAGAACTAATGGAGGGTCTGCCTGTAAACACGGCTTTGGCCCCAACACTTTGATTAATAGGTGCCTGAGTTGAGTAACTCTGAAAAAGTATTTAGTGGGGATCTTAAACTTTTGCATTATACTATGACCGGATAATCAAGCATTATCATCTCCTATTAATGAGTGCAAGGGAGTATCCTTCAGTTGGGGTAACCAATTTAAAGGGAGACTTTTCTCGCCGATCTTAAAATTGGGATTTCCAAACAGGTGCTGATTTGTGTCTCTTTGGTTATCATATTTAAGAAAACGACACAATTGAAAGTGAACCTTAAGTGATAATGCAATAGGAGTATTTTTTTAACCTGTTAGGGAGGAGATTTCCTTTGATATATAGCAGTGCTTCTGGTGCTAAACCACACGAGTTAATCAGGGCCCTCTCTATTTTGAGCCAAAGGGGTGTAACCCGTTGATATGGGTAATGTCCACCTCCAATATTTGTTGATGTGACTGGCCCCAAGTGAGGTAAATGTAAACCGCCTCTCAACTTGGGTGCAGTTAGTTTGTGGAACACTATTCTAGGGGACTTGTGAGCCCAGACACACTCTAGAAACAAACTATTTACCTTTTTGAACCACGACATTGGAAGCCAGATATTAAGCATTGAGAGGGGGGTAGAAGAGTCGTGGGAATACATTCATTTTGAGCAGGTTAATTCTACCCCAGATAGAAAATGGGAGGGAGGCCCATCTGTTAAGAGCCTGTTTGATCACTTGTATAAGGGAACCCAAATTCAATTTTATAGTATTCCCCGAGAGTCTAGATAGTTCAATACCTAGATATCGGAGGGAGTCCTGTTTCCAGACCAGTCCCATTTCCAGGATTTCTGCTTTGTGGCGCTTATGATTGAGAGGGAAAACAGTTGTTTTATTTACATTTAACTTGTAGTTGGAAACTGTACTAAAAGAATTAATAATCTTCAACATTGTGGGGATAGAAGAGACAGGGTTAGCGACTTGGAGGAGAAGGTCGTCTGCATAGACGTAGACCTTGACCTCACATAGAAAAATCGGAATTCCTTGTATCTCTGGACAGGCTTGCAATCTGCGGATTAAAGGTTCTAAATATATGTTGAACAATAATGGGGAGAGAGGGCAGCCTTGCCTGCTACCAGAGTAAAGAGTAAATGGATCTGAAATAACTCCATTACCCGATATTCTAGCAGTGGGAAAATGATAAAGGGATTTGATCCAGGTCCGGAAAAGATCGGGGAATTTAAAGGCATCCAGCATCTGAAATAAGTACTGCCAGCTAACTCTATCAAAGGCCTTCTCGGCATCCAGAGAAATTAAAGCCGCAGGGTATGGGGCATCTCTGGACGCCGAGAAGACATGAGCCAGGGTCCGAAGGTAGTCCGAGGAAAATCTGCCTTTCATGAATCCTACTTGTTCGAGGCCTATAATGGAAGGGAGAATTGGGTTAAGACAGCAAGCTATTAGCTTGGCCAGTATCTTGACATCTTGGTTCAATAGGAATTGGACGTAAATTTGCGACCAGCTCAGTGCCTCGGTTGGTTTAGGAAAGCACAATTAGTGCTTCAAAAATAGAAGCATCTACTTCTGCTCCTGAAAGTATGTGTTGAAATAAGAGAAGCAATAAAGGAATGAGGGAAGTTTTGAACCTTTGATAAAAGTAAGCTGAGAAACCATCCATCCCTGGGGTTTTATTTAATGATAAAGTGCTTATTACATTAAATATTTCTTTACTAGTAATAGGCAAAATTAATGCCCTTTGTTGATCTTCAGTAAGACTCGGCAAAGGGGTCTCCCTAAGATAGCTGTCTAGTTGATTCTCAGTTGAGGGATCTGACATAGGGCCGTAGAGATCAGTGTAATAGTCAAGAAATTCCCCAATTATGTCGCCCGGGGAGGTCTTCAAAAGTCCGTCCTTTTGGGACAGAATCGAAGCAATATACCTAGAAGATTCCATTTGTTTAATTGTGCAAGCCAGGCGTCCTGCTTTTCCCTGGTCGGAAAATGACGCCTGTGTTTTTAGAATGGCATATTCCGCTCACTCGCGGAGCATCTCTAGGTAGGCTGCTCTTAATTTAGTAAGTTTTTGAAAAGTATATTCTGAAGTGGAGGGAGACCGGTCTTTTTCCATGGCCCTTATCCAAGACAACAGTTGGGACATTTCCTGCTCCTTAGCTTTCTTCCTATTGAAGGCTAGCCCAATAAGTATCCCCCTCAAATAAGCCTTAAAGGCACACCAGAGGATATCCGGTCTTCCAGTTGTATCCTGATTAAACTGGATAAACTGATCTATGTGGTTTTGTATTATATGAGCCAATTTAGGGTCCTTGATAAGTTGATCATTAAGTTTCCACCTTCCTCTGCCCCATCGCGGGTGCTCGATAGTCAGTTGGCAGACTACGAGAGAGTGATCTGATGGGGGACCTGACTGTATCGAGGAGTCAATAACCTGTGGGATGTAAGCCCTTGAAATAAGCAAATAATCTATTCTGGATGAGGTTCTGTGAACTGGAGAAAAGAAAGTATATTCCCTGACGCTAGGGTGCAGGACCCTCCAGATGTCGCACAGTCCGCCCTGATCTATTAAGTCCCTGAACGCACGTTGAGCCGGAGATAAACCCTTCCTTGAATGTCCGGATTTATCTACCATCGGATCATACACCAAGTTAAAATCACCTCCTAGTATCATCGGGGTTGAGAGGAAGGGAAGCAAAGTGGTAATAATTCATGAGAAAAAATTAGGGGAATCATGATTTGGCCCATAAATGCTCCCCAAGAGTATCTCTCTCGCATAAAGGTTACCAATTACAAAATAAATCTACCCTTAGGATCTTTTATTGTTTGTGATGCAGTAAATGGGAGTTTCCTGTGCACCAATATCATTGTGCCACCACTATTAGTAGAGCCCTCAGCTGAGAAGATCTGTCCCACCTGCAGCCTCCCGAGTTTAGTAGCCTCAGCATCTAATAAATGCATTTCTTGTAACAGCATGAATTCAGCATTGACCAAATTTAAATGTTTTAAGATCATATATTGTTTAGTTTTAGATCTGAACCCTTTAACATTCCATGTAACAACTTTCAGTGGATTGGCCATTAGCCCTTAACTCTCCAGTATAGCCTTAGTGTGGATACGGAAAAGAGACCACTGGGAAAATCGTAGTGGGATCTGCTTCCATTGTGCTGTGCCCTCCCACCCTCCCTTTACCCAGCCCACAACCTCGCCCTTATTTTCCCCGACCCCTTCCCCAAACCATGTAACACGATTATCTCGACCAACTCAATGGACCAAATAACCCCCCCTTCTATTACTCCCACTAGGTGCAGAACCACTTTTCACTACTCTCCCAGTTGTTCTGTCCCGTCACCTGGTTCCAGAAAGAGTTTTTCAGGGACTACACCAAAACTATTAGAAGGCTAAAAAAGGTAACTTCGAGGGACGACCCCGGTATACAAATAAAGGAAGTGCTCCCAACTTGAAAACAACCTCAGATTATTCTCTTCAAATAACAGTGAGCCTAAGTAAATATAGACTGCAAACTTAATTGCAATTTTGTTAATATAGCAGTACCATTGTCATGAGGATAAGTACAATGTGGCTCTAAAATAAACTGCAGCACTAAGTTCCAACTAAGTGGCCCTAATATATCACCCCACTGCACCCCCTGAGGCAAAGTACAAACACTCTGAAAATCAAGGTGGAGGGACTATAAATGCAGCATCCCTAAACCCACTGGAAGTCCCACACATATATCAAACAATCCCCTCGCAAACCCCAGGAGGCACCCATCCCTTCGAGCGTGTTCCTATGCGTACAGAACATGCAGGAACCGATCTCTGCTTTGTAATATAGCAAGGAACAAAAAAAACGAGTGTATCTTGAATTAATTACGAACCCAAATGATATCCCCTAATGACATCTAGAGGCTGAAGTTTCCATCTCAATCCAAACCTGCAAAAATGAAAAGGAAAAAGAAGAAACCAGAGGAAGCCCCCCAACAATAACTGCTTATGAGATAAACACAAGAGTCCAAATCAGAGGTCAGATAGACCACAGAACCACGCAGTAAATGGTCCAGATTTAAGCTCGCTCTGTTATCTCTTGAGAGGTCCTCTTGTATGACTTCAGTTCTCTGGGGGCCTCTGGCGGCGGTCAGGCATAATTGTGGATGCCGCTCATTGTAGAAAACTGGAAGCAAAGACACACAGCCAGCCGAGCCTTTCACAGGGCCAATACCAGCCCCACAAAAGATGTACACAGTCTAAGGATGCAAGGCTCCTCATCCCTGTTAAAGTCCATGTAGAAAAAGGATCATCAACACTCGATAGAGATAGAGCAATAGTATCTGAGACAAGATGGGGGGGCGCACTTCCAGCCACCGTTGCCGGGCGTTCGAGCAGGTGTTAAATGCACACTTTCAGCCATCGGAGAACACAATTACCGGCATTCCAATTAGTTATTCTCATCGGGTACTAAACAGATCAGGCAGGGACTTCTGAAGGGCCATTTTTGCCACCTCCACCTCCTCAAATGCAACCCAAGAGCCCTCCAATAATATCTGCAGCCTGGCCGGGTACCCCATCTTAAACTTTATCCCCGAGGCAATTAATTTGGAGACAATTGTGAAATTGAGGCATGCTGTTTGACGGAGGTAGGGAGGTCTTAGTTATTCTGATTTTTGTACCCTGGCATCTGATTTCTTGCAGGTCCGTCACCTTTCCCAGACAATACTGCCTCTCTTGCTAGTTAAGGAATCTGGCTGTTATCGAGCGGGGCAAGGCTCCGGGTGGAGGCGTAGGTCTGAGGGCTCTGTGTGCGCGCTCTATCATATATACGTTACCAAGTGGAGAGGGGCCAGCTAATTTTTCCAGCAACTTTTGAGTGAAGCTAATAACATCAGTGCCCTCTTCTCTTTCAGGAATACCGAGAATAACAACATTGTTTCTGTGGCTCCTCCCTTCTAGATCTTCTAACTGCGCCTCCAGTTTTTTAAGGTTGTGACAGCTCTCTACCACCTCGTCCTTTATACTTTCTGTTTTTTTCTCCAGCGAGGCGGTGCATGCTTCATTATCTGAGATCCTTGTTGTTAGGTCTTCCAGCACAGTGGCCATCTGCTTGACCTCCATCGTAAGGGACTTGACATCTTCCCTAAATGGGAAGAACTCAGCTAGAAACTGCTCAAGCATCAGAGGGGTATCCCCGGCGTCCCTCACAGGATTGGCGCCGCTGGCTGTTACTTTTCCGGCTTGTCTTTGCTGGGCCCTAGGCCGTTTTCTCTGCTTTTCAGGCGATACCGCCGGGTTATGTCTTGGGGGTGCCGATCGCATCTCTGCCTCCATTTTCAAGGGCCAAACTCTTCTCCTGTCGTTCAGCACGTATTTAGCACCCAGCTAGCGGTGTTTGTAAAGGAAAGAGGTTGTAAAAAAGGCTTTTTAATTCACCAGGTGACGGGAGCTACACTGGTAAGCTGTTACTCGGCGCGCTGCATCACGTAGTCCCCCTCCCCACAATTTCTAAATATTTCTGGTAGGAAAAATATTGTCATCTTGAATAATATCACTCTGTCGATCTATGTGTTTCTCTTTAAACATGAAAAGTAACTACTTACCAACTGCAGTATCAAAATAGTTATTTATTTATTTATTTACTGAAGGAGATTTACCAGGAAATACATACTGAGCCAGAAACATAATTTCCAGATGTGTCCTGGGGGAACGGGGGTGGGAATAAAGACATAGTATAAGCAAAGTGCAGTAATCTGACAAGCAAAAGGCACAGCTATGTACAGTATATACACTAATGCAAATGGCAAATTGCTAAACAAGAAAGATAGATAGGAAAGGAGGAGAAAAAAGGAGGTGTAGGTTGCATGGAGGAGGGAGCAGATGACAGTGTGAATAGATTGGAGATAGTAAAGGGGAGAGGAGAGAGATAGCTAGCAAGAGGGTTGAAGGAGGAAGGTAGTAGAAGGAGGGGGAGGGAAAAGGATGGGAAAAAGGGAAGAGGAAGAGTGCAGAGGTTGAAACGTTTTATTTATTTGTTTTTGTTAACCGGGTTAGGTGCACTAGCCACAAGAGTGACTATTTTCAGACACGACCCGGGAGGTTACAAAGCAGTATAATAAAATACAAGACAGGAATCAGAAGAGTACAATACTTTTTTCATCATTTGTCTCCTGGTGGACAAGATTATTATATTACACACTTGGGACTTACTTGCAGAGGAGTAGGGCAACTACACAGGACACATTGGTGGCTAGGAGGGGTTCAGTGATCTGAGTTGAAGCGCCCAATAGGAAACCAGGGCACCATTTTTGGGAATTGTGGCTGGGCCTTTTAAGGGATGAGCCCAGCCGCTCTTGGGATACTTGGGACTTACTCGCAGAGGAGCAGGGGGACTGCGCAGGCCATATCAGCGGGCTGCTTCTCGGGATCCAGAGGTCCTGTGGGACAGCGCAGGCTGCATCGGGCGGCAAGAGCTTGTTGCAAGAGCTGTATCAGGAGAGCAAATTTGAGTCGGCTTAGCCAATATCAGTGGCTAGGGAGAAGTTCAGTTATAGAAAGCCAGAGTGCCATTTTTAGGATTCGTGGCTGGGCCTTTTAAAGGACGAGCCCAGTTGCTCTTGGGATATTTGGGACTTACTCGCAGAAAAGCAGGGGGACTGTGCAGGCCGCATTGGCGGTCTGCTTCTTGGGGGTCCTGAGGGATGGTGCAGGCCACATTAGCGGTGAAACAGCTGTTGCAGGAGCTGTATCAGGAGCAAATTTGGAGCTGGGGATGGCCACATTGGTGGCTAGAAGGAGTTCAGTGATCTGAGTTGGAACGCCCAATAGAAAGCCAGGGCACCATTTTCAGTACTCATGACTGGGCCTTTTAAGGGACAAGCCCAGATGCTCTTGGGACACTAGTTTGCCACCCACCCACCTCAGCCAGGTGGAGGTAGGTCACTGATTGGTTGGGTGGCTATACTGGGCTTTTCTCCAGTTGTGACTCTGACTATTCTTGGAACAGTTAGGGGATGTAACTCTGTTCATGCTCTTTTGTTCTGTTTAGTAGCTTGGCCCAAGAGCTGTGTTTTTAATTTCACGGGCTATGTTGCCCCATGTGGCTGGCTGTAGAGGGTTGTGGGTAGGTCTACCTGGGGGGTGGGGACCTGGTTAAGGGTGAGTGTCCAAAAATGTTTGGAGAGGGCATCTGAGGGTGGCCCCCAGTCACCAGGGCAGACATCTTTAGCAGGTTTATAGGGTGCACTGGCTGCGGGGCAGCCATGGTCCTAAACTGGGCCTGGACAGAAGGAGGTTGCCCAGTCTGTGGGCAGTTATTGCAGATCAGGGGGGAGCTTGACTGGGTATGGAGGAACCTGGAGTTGTTGGGGGGGATAAACATGTCTGGGAGGGCCTGTGGGGAGCAGGAGGGCAGTGATAGAGTGCAACCTGGATCTGTTTTATCAGGCAGGAGTGGAGAACCTATGAGACGTGGGCTAGTAGCAAAGGGGGTAGCTATCTGGGAGGTAACCGGTAGAGGAAACAGGCTAAATCAAAAGAGGCAGGTGGGGGAACAGGTGGGTTGGGACTGACAGGGGGCCTACTGGAGGAATGGATAGTGGGAAATCAGGACAAAAAAAGGAGGTTGGCTTTGAGTGCTATAATAAATTTGAGCCATTGAGTAAGTTGGTTGGAGAGGACATGGTGAGGGGGGTAGAGGAAGGAGAGGAGGGTGGAGGAGAGAGGGATACAATGAATCAGATGAGGGTGGGCATCAGTAATTCAAAAAAGTATGCTAGTAGGGAAGGGGACAAATCAAGTGTCAAAGAAGGGGAGGGGAGGAACCAGCAGAGGGAAGGTGTGGAAGTAGTGAGCCAACTCGGAAGGGGGCAAGAGGAAAGGGAAGGAGGTAGGAGGGGGTGATGGTGATGGGAATGCCGTGTTGGGGAGGGACTGGAGAGGTGGGAGCTGGAAGGGGGGAGGAGGTTGGAGAAAAAGGCTCGACTGGGGTAGGGAGTGGGGTGGAGGCTAAACTGGGGGGAGCCGGGGAACTCAGTTATAAAAGGCGTGACAAGAGGGGTAGGGCAGCTAGGGGTTCTCTTGTAGAGGGTCCAGAGAGAAGTCATGGGGAAGTGGTTTCAAGGAGGGGGGGAGGTGACAGGGGAGTCCAAAAAGGAGGTGCACAAAAGATCAAGGGGGCACAAAGGTTCTCCTACTGTGGGACTCCATGATCTGGGGTATTCATTGGGCAGGGCAAGATGAGGGAAAATCCAGTCCAGTTAAGGCAGTGGGTATTTCCGGTCTGACTGTGCATAGGGTGAAGTTCATGGTGTATGAGCTGGCGAGGGACTGTGGAGGATCACTGGACTTCCTGATGCATCTGGAAACAAATGATATTGAGGGGAATAGTGTGCTGAAAATTCAGGCAAGGTTCCAAGAACTGGCCAGGGTCTGCATGACAATGGATGCACAGTCTCCTTCTCGGAAATCCTGCCAGTGCCAAGGGCCACTGTGGAGAACAAACAGAAGATCAGTGAGATTAATGACTGGCTCAGGCAGTGGGGTGAAGCACAGGGAATTTGGGTGTTGGGAGACTTGGGGGAGGAGTTTGGGAAGACAAGGGACTGTATGCCCGGGATAAGCTTCACCTAAATCTGGTAAGAAAGGAAGTTCTCAAATGGGGGATGATGGATTTCATTCAGGCTAGATGGGGTTTAAACTTGTGAAGTGTGGAGGGGGGCACTGTCGAGCTGATCCGGCCATCCATACCACAGGTAGGACTGGCCTGCAACCCCATGGAGGGGGGACAGGCAGTATCCTAGAGAAGAAATGTGGATGGATGTATGAAATATCTGGGGAGGATATGGTAAAGGGGGTAGGGACAAGGGTTGGATGGTGGCTTTAATAAATACCAGGAACCTGGGGAATAATGCCTGAGTTCCAGGCCACGCTGTTTGAGGGTGGGGTGGATGCAGCAGCAGTCACTGAAACTTGGGCCATCCCTGGCCATGACTGGGAACTTAATCTGAGTGGGTACCTTGTGCTAAGGAAGGACAGAAAGGTGGGCAGAGGGGGAGGAGCAGCAATGTTCATTAGGGATAACATCAAGAGTATGAGAGTGGAGGAAGCAGAGGGCAACGTGGAGGCCCTATGGGCCACCTTGCAAATCTCCGTGGGAGGGCAAATCAAGTTGGGGTGGTATACAGGCCCTCTTGACTAGCAGAGGGCCTGGAGGATTGCCTGTTGGCTAACATTAAGGGGCAGTGTAGACTAGAAGGGGAAGGAGTGGTGTTGATGGGGGACCTTAATATGCCAGCTACTAATTGGGGTACTATGATGTCCACTGTAACCAGGGAGCAGAAGCTGCTGGATGGCTTCCTGGATGCGTTCCTCAATCAGCAGGTGATGGACCCAACGAGGGAGGGTCATATGCTGGATGTGGTTTTAACGGATTGGGATCTTGTACGAGATCTGGTTGTGGAAGAACCCCTGGCTGGGAGTGACCACAACACAGTCTGGTTTTGGCTTAAACTGGGGAGGAGGTGGATTATTCAAGGACAATGATAGCTGATTTTAGAGGGGCGGACTTTCAGAACATGGGGAAATTCTCAAGGGACATTTGCAGGAGATAAAACCAGGTTTGGACTTGGAAGGTAGGTGGGAGATCATAAAGTGGGGGCTATAGAAGGCCACCAGGACCTGTGCAAGAGTGAAGCACAAGGGTGATAGGTCTCATAACCCATGCTGGTGGACCAAGGAGGTCCAGGAGGCAGTAAAGGAGAAGAAGGCTGCCTACAGTAGGTATAAAAAAATGAGAGGAGAGGTATATAGAGAGAGAACTATCGCCTTGCAACCAGGAAAGTCACCAGAGTGGTGAGGGGGACAAAGGCCAGGCAAGAGCAGAGGTTGGTGCAGGGGATATGGGGTGGGGAAAAGGGCTTATTTAGGTATATTGGTGAGTGGAGAAAGGTCAAGGGCCAGCTCAGTAAGTTGAGGACAGCTGGGGGGTGGGTGGAAAGGGTTGAAGAGCAGGCGGAGGTACTGAATGAGTACTTTGCCTCAGTGTTCACTAGGGAGGAGGCTGGGGAAATTCCAAAAAAGGGGTTGAAGAACACAGAAGGCACAGCAGACCTGACTATTAGGGTACCTGCTGAAGAACAAGCCACTGGGGGAGGTAGGCCAGGGATGAAATATTAGGCTGGTTCTGCTGAATGGGGGGTAGGAACAGATGCTGATATTCCTATCGGTCAGATGTGGGGAGCCCTCCAGTCCCTAAAAAAGGATACATCTCTGGGGCCTGATGCTATTCATCCCAGAGTACTGAGGGAGTTGGCGGATGTTTTGGCTGTGCCATTGGCGGATCTCTTTAACTTGTCGCTCCAGACAGGGAGGGTGCCAAGGGATTGGAAACAGGTGCATGTTGTGCCCATCCATAAAGGGGGATCAAGAGAAGAGCCTTGAAACTACAGACCCATCAGTTTGACATTGGTGGTGGGGAAGGTAATGGAGAACATACTTAAGGAAAGGCTGGGAGGTTTCTTGGAGGAGATGGGTTACCTGGATGACTGGCAGCATTGATTTGTGCCAGGTAGATTGTGTCAAACAAACCTTGTAGAGTTCTAGCAGTGGGTGACATCAGCACTCGACAGGGGGAGACCAGTGGATGTACTGTTCCTGGACTTCAGCAAGGCATTTGATTTGCTCCCTCACATTGGCCTAAGGAAGAAGCTGGGGGGGGGGAGGAGACAGGGGATGGCCCATTGACTGTTAGGTGGATTGGAAATTGGCTTTCAGATCGCACTCAGCGGGTAGTGGTCGCAGTGGGGTCCCACAGGGATCAGTCCTGGGGCCACTCCTGTTTAACGCCTACATCTCCGATATCAGGGAAGGTATCGGGTGTGAAATGAGTCTCTTTGCAGACAACTCTAAGTTGGGGGCAGTGGTGGAGGGGGAGGAGGGGAGATTGGTCCTGCAAGAGGACCTGGATACTCTGGATAGGTGGTTCTGTACCTGGAACTTGAAATTTAACTCCTCCAAGTGCAAGGTGCTACACCCAGGGTGGGAAAATCCCAACTATGTGTACACTCTGGGGGGGGGGATGAGTTGCAGGACACGGCAGGGGAAGAGACCTAGGAGTCTTGGTGGATGTTAACACGAATAATTCAGAGCAGTGCAGGAAGGCTGCAGTCAGGGCAAATAGGATGCTGGGATGCATTGCTAGGGGGATTACCTCAAGGAACAGGGAGGTGATTTTGCCACTGTACAACAGCCTGGTTAGACTACATCTTGATTACTGTGTGCAGTTCTGGAAGTCACACCTAAGGAGGGACATCCTACTCCTGGAATGGAGTCAGAGGAGAGCAACCAGAATGACCCGGGGCCTGGGACATATGACATATGAGGAACGACTAGGGGAGCTCAACTTGTTCTCGCTGGAGGAGAGGAGGGACCGGGGGACATGATTGAAGTCTTCAAGTGCCTTAGGGGAGTAAATAAGACAAGCTGCAATAGGATCTTTCAACTGAAGGATGGTGGAATCACCAGAGAACACAGTTGGAAGATTGAGGGTGGTAGGATTGGGTGGAAAGGAGGAGGAGGTACTTCACTGAGAGAGTGGTGGAACCATGGAATGCGCTGCCTGGGGAGCTGGTACAGGCAGCTATGGTGGAGGGATTCAAGAGAGGGTAGGACAGGTATAGGCAAGGGGTGAAGCAGAAGCTGGTTTGCCCGGTGGGGGGCAGTACTAGGGGATGGAGTAACAGTAGAAGGAGACAGATAGAAGGCTACGGTACCCAATCAGGATGCTGAAGCATGAGTGGATTTGATAGACCAATAGGCCTACTCTGCTGGCATCTAGTATGTTAGAACATTGACAATGCTCAGCAAAACAGAATAAATTCATAATACAATCAGCAAAGCTGCAAAGGAAGTAAATACATAGTGCAGAGGGCAGAGTGGAACAGCATAATAGAGTGAAGCTAGGCAGCACACATAAGCTACATGTTTGACAATATAAGTGCTATAACATTCTTGAATAGTACATCTCAGGCATCATCATTACAAGGCAGGTAGAGCAAGGAAGTCTAGAGATGCAGGTAGTAGAAAAACGAGATGTTTAGGGGGGACTGAACACCTGTATTGGGCATTGGAGGTGAGAAGAGAATGATGTTTCTTCTTAAACAGGGTATGAAAGGGTGCAAGCCAGAGCTCAATAGGAAGTCATTTCCAATATTTAGGGGCAGCATGCAAGAAAGCACAGGCACCCTTAGAGGTTTTACACTTTGGTATATGTAGCAAGGCATGATCAACTGATTTAAGGCCATAGGAGGAGGACAGAGGGAGTAGCAAGGAAGCAAGCAAGATGGGGGTTTTGGACTGCAGGATGCTATCAATAATGGAGCCAAGGGCAAGATGCCTGAGGACTCGAGGGAGGGGCTACCTAAGGCTGGTGTAGAGTAGACAATGCTGTGTTTGCCGAGGGGATCTAAATGCATAATAGCAGATATTATTGTATGTAGTATCCCACTTTTGGAGAGAAGCCTTAGACACATTAATATATGTTACTGCACCATAGGTGAGGGACGGGAGTAGGATGCCTCTGGCGATAGCCAGTCTCACAGATGGGGTCAGAGCATAGCTAGTTCTGCAAGCTACCCTGATTTTGGAGTTAACAGATTTGCAAGTGACTAGTATATGCTGGTCAGAGTTAAGGGACCCATCTAGAAGTATCCCCAGATATTTAAAGTTTACTGTTTCCAATATGGAGCTGTCCAGACAGCAGATTTCAGAAGTCCCTGATTGACCTTAAGTTTGGCTACAGAGCCAAATGATATAGCTTTATCCACATTAAGGACAAGCTTCTGCCTCCGGATCCTGGTTTGAATATTGTGAAAAGACACAGAGAGATTAAGATTGATAGTGGATACATCTTTCGAACTAGAATACAGGACCAGATCATCCGCATGCAGCAGAGATGAATAATAAGATGTGCAATCTGTTTTATGAAAATAGAGAAGAATAGGGGCCAAGGATTGAGCCCTGAGGTACACCTGTGTTGATAGAGGCATTATCTGATAAGGCAGAGTTGAATTTGACAACCTGTATTCTATTGGATAAGTAGTTATCAAACCAACCCACGGCCTGTGGAGAGAAGCCCAATGATAGGAGACTGGCAATAAGAAGAAGGTGATCCACAAGACTGAACACTTTGGTAAGATCGATAAAGACGGCACCTGTCAGGAGACAAGAATCCATGGCACCGATTGTGTAATTTGAGAACTTAAGCAAGGCAGTGACTGTACTGTATCCTTTACAGAAACCATGCTGATTGTGCGAGAGGAGGTCATGCTGAGAGAGATAGTCAATAGTTTGAGAAGCAACCAATTTTTCAAGGATTTTGCTCAGAACTTAGAGTATGGCTATGGGTCTATAACTGGAAATTTCTTTTTTGTCTCCCTTTTTTAAAATGGGAGTGACTCGGGCAATTTTCCATACGTTGTATAATTTGCTGCTGCATTGATTTTACTGAATACAATCGGAATTAATACCTTTGAGTCAGAGACTCCTTTACAAAGGCTCCATGTCATAGAAAACAATACAAAGAATACAGGGATAGTGTACATATTCTGGCAAGGGGTGAGATAATAAAGGGGGCAGCTAGTTTTAGAATCTTGGGCTCTAGGCAGTCTGAACCAACAGCAGTAATATCAGAGATGGTATTTAGAAGTTTTAGCATGTCAGACCTTTGTATAGACTTGAAATGAAACATAGGGTTCATAGGCATACCATTACTGTGTGTGGGACTTCTCGAAGCCTGGGTCGGAGGGAATAAGAAGGTGAATTTAGAAAGGTCAACGAAGTGTAAGTTGAAGGCATTTGCAATGGTTACAGGATCACTGCAGTGTGCCCCATTTAGGACCATATCATTAACCGTGTGTGCTTGGGAAGAGCCCAGGAAAGTCTTGACATGGGCCCAAAATTTTCTAGAGTCCACAGCAGCATCTGCAAGGAGACCTTTGCAATAAGAGCTTTTAGCCAGCCTGATTTTCTTTTTACACATGTTACACAGTCTACTGTAGTCATTGTAGTCCGCCGGTAAACCAGTATGTCTAAAGTGCTTCCAACATTTATCTCTCGTTCAGATTAAGAAGAGGAGCTCTTTATGCAGCCATCTTGTGTGTTTGTTTCCCATGAATGCGACGTTTGGTGAGAGGGGTGTGCTTGTCCTGTAAAGCTATAAATTGGGAGGAAGTAGTTAAGGACAGCCTTCACATCCTGAGTCTAATTTAGGAAGGATCAATCGATTGAGGAGATATCCAGTAGGAAACTCGCTTGATCAAGATTGGAAAAGTTCCTAAAAGAAATGTAGTGTGGTGGTGGCAGGGGTTTAGGAGAGGAGCTCCAGCAGTAGAAGATCAGTAGTGGTCGCTAATGACATCAACAAGGGTGCCAGCAGCCACAATTCTATCAATATGATTGGTCGGTACCTAGTCTGTCACAATACTAGAGGTAGAGGAGGATGTGACTCTAGTGGGGACTGTGATCAGTTGGTGAAGAGTGTGATTTTGAATCAGGGACAGAAGAGAGTTGTGTGCTTTTCCATCCCAGTTTAGCTTCAGTTCTCCAAGAATTAGCACTTCATTTTGCCCATTGATGCAAGCAATATGGTCAAGTAGCTCCTCAAGGCCCAAGATCCCGCTCCAGGGTGGGTTGTAGGCACAGACAATATGTATCTTCTTGGTTGTAAGAAGTAGGGTGGCATAAATAGATCCACACAAGGAGAGGTTGGGTTTGGGTGACATTAGTGGAGAATAGAAACTCCTCTGCCTCTTTTGGGTGAATGTCTGTCAAACCTGAGTAGAGTATAGTTAGGTAGGGTGCAGGCACTGTCAGGGATAGATCGCTTAAGCCAGGTCTCGGATAAGTAGAGATTATCTGGACTATATTGAGCTACCCAAACCTCCAGCTCTACAGGATTGCACAGTAGGCTTCTAATATTTAGGAGGGCAATGCAGAGACCCTTCAGATTGTCCCAGTCTGCATTCAAGTATGGATAGCAGGTCAGAGGGCCAGGGTTTAGTTCCACATCACCCGACAGCAGGAGAGCAAGGAGGAGGATGTACCAGAGCTTGTGGTGGGTGAAGGGAATCTGAATGAGGGCTGGATGTCACAGGGTTCTACTGAAGGTACTAAAGGCAAGGACGGAGAGATGCCTAGGGAGTAATAGGGAAGTAAGGTCATATTGCTTTACCTGTCTTATGAGAAGATTAGAGAAGGAGAAATCTCTGGTATTAGGTGGTGGTAGATTGGGATACTGAGAGCAAGGTGGCAGGGAGAACCATATAAGAAGAGTCAGCATAAGGCCCATAAGTAGGAGAACCAGGAGTTGGCGCATCATACTTTATTGGTGCACAAGTAGTACTGGAGAGAGAGAATGTAGCAAGAATTAAGGGGAGGGGGCTGGAGATTTAATAGATCAAGAATAGGGCAGTAGAGGTGAGAGGTTGATATAGATGAAGGAGAGGAGATAATCTGATGGAAGAGAGGAGAATATTTGTAGGTAAGAGGAATGTGAAGCATAGTAGTGGGGCGCACTACAGGAATGCTGGGGGGAGAGTACTATGATTGGCTCAGTATATTAAAGGTGGAACTATCAGTGCAGAAAGCCCATTTAAAGAGTGCCAGGGTGGGGGAGAGTGGGCAGGAGAAAATTCAAGCTAAAGAAAAGGCAGAGTAGGCAGAGCGCTGTGAGAAAAAGAAAAGGCAGAGCACTGTGAGAAAAAGTAAGAAGAACAGCAGCTCAGGGAGTAGCAAGTCACCTCAGCCAATAGAGAGGAGCTGGAGAGACAGGACAGCCAATCGGGAGCCGTCAGGAGAGCATGCAGGCCAATGGTAGAAGCGACTTTCAATGCAGAGAGAAGTAGGGATTCCTAACGGCAGCCAGACAGCAACCTTCTAGCTTCGGCTCCAGCAGGATCTGCAGTGAGGTGTGTGGCTGTAGAGAGTGAGCCACAGACCACTGGTGATGAGGAGAGCACCCATTCAGGGGCCGGAGGCCTAGTGGGAGGGAGACAAGACAAGATTAGCATAAATGGTGCCTAAGAGGGGCGGTTGAGGTTAAATGGTGGGAGGGTCAAAGGGGGAAAAAAGAAACAGAAGAAGTGTGAAAATCTAGTTGGAAGGAAGGGAAAATGCAGGGAGAGACTGGACGGGGGGGGGGCATCTGGCCTGTGGCGCCAAGTGGTAGCTCTGCCAGAGCGCTGCAATCAGGAGTGATTTTAAAATAGGAAAAAAGAAGTGAGAAGGGCAAGGGTGGTCAGCCAAAACAAGTGAGGAAGAAAAAGAAAAGATTAATGTAAGAAGTAGGACTCAGAAAGGTGCCACGGACAGCTCAGACATGCCCCTGCTGACGGGAGAGATTTAGGAAGGACAGACAGACAAATAAAATAAAAGCAGGAGAGGGCAGGTACCAGAGTTAGCTTAGTAGCAGTATAGTAGCTTGGGGACTGGCAGCGGATGGGGAAAGAGAAAGGGGGCAAGACATTAGACTCAGTGCAATTGCAGGTGGGAGATGTATAGGCTTGGAGTAATAAGGAAAGACAGTGTTTGGAGGAGGCAGAGCGAGTTCTAAGAGGAAGAGAGTTCCAGATTTTAGGAAAGCGGTAAGAGAAAGCATTCTGTCCCGCAAGGGATTTACAAGTTTAGTTGTTACTTTTTTTAATGTTAAACTTTTTAATAAAATTGTCAAACAAAAAACATACAATATACAACATGTCAAACACAAAACAGTCTTGAAACAATCATGATATGACAGTACAAATTAATTATACAATTATACATGTAGCACGTTGCCTTTACACACAGTGCTCCTTTCTATAAAAGTTTTTCATAACTACAGGATCCCAGCAAAGCATTCAACACAGTTGATCATGCTTTACTCCTCAACACACTACATTGGCACGATATCTCTGGCACTACTCTGGCATGGTTCAACAGTTTCTTGTCAACTAGATCTCAACTGGTGAAGGTAGATGGCTCCCTCTCTCCTCTTCTTCCACTCAGGAGAGGGGTACCTCAAGGCTCGATCCTTGGACCTCTTCTATTTATGTTATATATCAATACCATTGAAACAGCACCAGCAAAGCAAAGTTACACCTATTTGTGGACGATACAGTGATATACAAATCCAGACCCTCAGTAGATGAAGCACGTACTGAGCTCCAGGCAGAATTTGATCTCCTCCAGCACAACCTTGCACAACCAAAACTGCTCCTAAATGCTAAAAAGACAAAAGTGATGTTCTTCTATTCCAACCACTTGCCCTCCATCCCAATTATTCTCATTTCTCTGACTCCCATCAAGACCCTCCTTGGCAATGATCTCAAGTTAGTCAACAAATTCAAATATTTAAGCTGTGTGCTTGATCATCACCTAACTTTTGCAGCTCTCATTGACTCCCTTGCAACGAAATTACATCAAAAAATTGGCTTCTTTTATAGGAATAAATCCCTGATAACTCTGAAGCCAGACTGAGCCTGATCCAGACAACTTTTTTACTATTTATCAGCTATGCCGGTATTCTATATGGCAGATGCTCTGATGCCCTGCTATGTCAACTGGACACTCTATCACAGGGTGATATGCTTAGTCTCTAATGCTCACCGCCGTACACATCATTGTGACCTTTATGCCTTCCTTGGGTGGACCTCCTTAGTCACCAGACGTCTCTTCCTCTTTGTCACCTGGTTCTACAAAGCCCTGCTGGCTAAACTACCCCTCTACATTTCCAACCTCTTCCAATGGACTGCCTGCTCCTACCCCCTGTGCAGTGCCTCCTTCATTATGCTAGACGTTCCAATTTCCCACTCCCAGTTTGGAGCCTTGGCTATAAGCCATGCCCTCCCGGCTGCCTGGAATAAAGTTCAATCCAGACTAAAACTACAAAGCCTGATCCCCCTAAATACCTGTAGCTTCAAAAGACTTGCCTATGATAATGTACGGGACCTCTGTGGCTGCGGCTAATTAAGGGCCTACTTCCTACCCAGTATGCTGCAACAACCACTCTTCCAGTCTCCTCACCCTCCCTCATCCCTATCTACATACCCTTTATATTTCTGCTCCCTCATTCTCCTCTTTGCATATATACATATATGTCTCTCCCTGCCTCTCTCCGTGTTACCCTACCATCGCCACCCTATCTACCCCAAGTCAGTATCTTACACTATCTTCACCCCCTAGTCCCTTCCCCTGCTTACAGCTATCTATTCCTTATTATCTTCTATCTTTATGTCCTCACCCCGCCCCTCTTATAGTGCCCTTGTACTAGCCATCATGGCCATCCTACTATACTCAGATCTATCTCCTCCTCACCCCTGTTGACAGCCCCTTCCTACCCTCTGCCCCACTTGTCATCTGCCCCTCCTTCCCTCAGACTGTATCCTAAACAATGTCTACACCGACTGTGCTCACTATGCATACTATTGTTGCTGCCCTTGGAATCTCCACTGCTTTCACAAAGTGCTACCTTATTACCCAGTGTGTACCATGTATTTATCTCTAAGCTGTAGCGTGCCTCTGTGTATAAGATGTACATAAGTTTGTCCTCCTTTTTTTCTAGATACTCACCTGTGTACTGCTTAATGTATTTTTTGAATATTTCTATGTATAGTGTCCTTGTTGTTATTCAGGACCTCCTTGTAAATGAGCCTGTTCGACTGAGTTTTTTCCTGCCAATAAACCTGAACAAATAATTGAACAGAGCAGATGACCTGCAAGTTAATATTCAATATCATGGTAATCAGCCTATCTTGGCAGAAATAGGCTAACCTGGTCTTTATGTCAAAGGTGCAGTTTGAACAGATTTGGTGGAGGTAGTCCCAAGGAGGCGGGGGGGGGGTGGCATTAACATACTGCAAGTAAGGTGTGCAGACTTCACTGTAGTCTGTTGTCTTATTCAGTGCCTGTGAAGATAATCACTCCAGAGAGGCAGTTTGCCCAATAAGCTGCAACCACTTATTAAAGGTAGGGATATCGCTGGCTCTCCATCATCTCAGAAGAAGATGTTTTGCTGCTATAGTAGCTGCCACAATCGATTTTAGTGTGAGGATGGAGTCTGGGGCAGGGTGAGTTCCTTAGGCTAAGAAGGGCCATGGGGGCATCATTTCAGTGTTGATAAGGCATGATCATTTGATCATATTGCACAATTTTATCCCACAGGGTCTGATTAAGGGGCAGAACCATAGTATATGTGACAGGTAGCCCTCTTGGGAGTCACAGCCCCAGCACATGCTAGAGGAACAAATACCATTTTCTTTGAGTACATGTGGGGTTCTATATAACAGGTGTAGTATTTTTAATGGTATGAGTTGGTCTTTCAAGCTTCTGCAGGTCACATGGGCTTGGTACCAACAACTAATCCAGTCTGTTTCTGAAATGTGTATATTCAATTCCTAAGCCCATTTGGTTCTGGAAGGTGCAGTGGTTGGAAGGCTTGCACCATACAAGACCCAGCCTTCCTTTGGGTATTTTAGACCAGGTGGAGACACTAGGTGAATGAGCAGATAAAGTGGAGACACCTGGTGAATGGACACATAAAGGACTAGTCTGCAGTGCTCTGAACTTAGGTGAGAGGAGGGTTCTAAGCTGTAAATAGCATCAGAAGTCCTGTTTTGGAAGGCAGTAATGGTGTCTATTGTCCTCAAATGACTTGAGAATGGGCTATCCTTGCAGACAGAGGTCCTGAATTTGGTGAATACCACCCACGGCCCAGAGATCAGTAGAAAGATGTATGCTCTATTTGTAATTAGAAATTTTTCCAAATGGGGGCAAGAATTCATCTTTAAGATGGATGGGACCTTAAACCAGTAGGACATTGACATGGAGATAACTGGATGCTGTTTGTCAGCAGAAGGTGGCTTAGAGTAAAAGTATGTTACAGGCAGGGGATACTGAGTTTCTAGGCTTCAATTTATTACCATATGGGATCTTCCGGGGTGTGGAGAGGGAACCATTTGACCACCTGAGCCAGGAGGAAAGATATATGACAATTAATAAAGTTGGGGAGGCCCCAGTCCACTATTGATCAGCTTTTGTACAGCTTAGCCTTGTAAACCATCCCAGGAGAATGTTCCTATTGATTTGTTCAGTTAATCAAACCTTTTCCCTGGGATGTGAATGGGAAGGTGGGCAAGGCGTTGAAGGACCTTAGGTGCCATTATCATTTTTAAAACTGTTATTCTTCTTGCAAATGAGAGATGTAGTATTCTCCATCTATCTATTTTAGCGTATAGATGAGTTAACAGGGCTTCAAAGTTAGCTTGAAAGATGTTGGCTACTGGTGGGGTGAGTTTGATTCCTAGATAAGTAATTTCTGTGTCTGTCCAGGCCCGATGAGTGCCTTGGACAAGTTGATGTGTGCAGAGGGTATTAAGGGGAAGAAATTCAGATTTCAAGTGATTAACAGTTAGACATACTGTAAAATTGTAGAAAAGGAATTGAGCAGCTATTGTAGGGAGGAAGCAGCACGGGGCACGTCTGAGAGCAAGACGACAAGTAGGTCATCTGCACATGATATTGAGACATCTTTCTTGTTCCCAGCTTTGCTTCCTGGGATAGTGGGGTGTCATCTGAGTGTGATTATCAGGGATAATTCGATGGGCAGGAAGAAAGGAATGGGGATGGGGGTGTCCCTGGCAGGTGCCACAGATGAAAGGAAAGGGGGAAGACAGGAGCCCTTTGGTGAGTATATTTCTGAAGGGTCAGTGTGAGTTTGGACTGCATATAGAAAGTAAGGACCTATACCCACCTACTGCATGACACTGGAGAGGTAGGACCAGCTGGTAGACTCAAATGCCTTTTCCAAAGTCTATAGTCAGTGCCACTGTACCTGTTCAGGGCACCCATCAGTCGGGCACCAAATAGTGAAATTCACCCTCCCTGAGGTCTGCCCCCCCAGAGTTGGTATATTTAAAAAGGGGGGTGGGGGCAGAGCCCCCCACAAAGAGAGGGGTCGGTGACTTTGGGACTTGGCACCCTAATTACTGGGCACACTGCCTTCAGCGTCCTGAACAGGTGGAACCAGTCAGTCCAGCTGCTGGGGCGGGAAGGGATTTGGATGGCTGAATAAGATTAACGATAGTCCAAAGCTGGTCCAAGATAAGCCACCCCTTAACAAACCCTACCTGTGAGGGGTGAATGAGCTGGTGGAGAACTGTTTCAAGTTTGAGCATCAGAACTTTGGCCAAAATGTTTTCATCTACATTGATAAAGGATTCTGGATGGTGGCTACTGGGGAGAGAAGTGTCTTTTCCTTACTTAGGTACCCAAACAAACAGAATAGAGAAAGAAAACATGCCTCAGCTGGGATTTGAACCCAAGCCACTCTGAATACCACTCCAATTGTGCTACTAGAACCAAGGCAACTGAAAATCTAGGACTCACAAACACCTTGTTCTTTCTCTAATGCACAACCTGGTGCTGCACAGACAATTACATTTTCATTCACAAGGGTGTGGTGTGCATATATATGGAACTCAAACAAACAGAAGAGAGGAAGAAATAATATGCCTGCCATAACTAAATCACATGCACAGAAGGGTGACAGAATTGCCTACTAGTTAAGCGACTGCTCTAATTTTCCATTAAGACTGTTTAAAATGGCTAAAAACTTGATTTAAAAATACACCCATAGGCTTCTATGGGACTCGTCCTCACGCTCTCCCTGGCCACACATCACAATTTCAGATAGCGCAGGGGCAGAGTGGGGGCACTAGGAAGCTGGAAGGGATCAGCTAGTTGAGGCTTCGGCACCAGTTATGATCCCTTCCACAGCAAAAAATAAGAACTTTTAATTTAAATGTTTTACATATGTCAGCTCAGGACAATATAAGGTATTGGGCTATGAAGCCCAATACCTTGTATCATAAATTTCCTTTAATACTTTTCAACTGGAAATTGATTTAAAAAATGTTTTTTGTAAAATAAGACTCATATTTTTTTTTTAATAATTTGCAAGAACTAGCATCGACCTAGCCTGAAAAACACATACAACAGAATTGAAAAAAGCATTAAACACTGAATCTAGTTTTCTACTACTGGGTCAAATTACAGCGGGAGCAGAGACTTATAAACAGATGGTAATGAAAGAGATAAATGCTATGATACAGAGAACTAGGAGTACAAATGGAATAAAACAGTATAATCTTAATGCATAGCAATTTGCAGCACTCAGATCTTTAGAAAATGACCCAAATATAAATATGAATTAGAAATTAAAATACAGCTGGATTTCAACAACATGGGGGGGGGGGGTCACCAGGTCAGGCCTAGCAATGAATACAAAAAAAAAAAAACTTTACTATATTTTGGGTCAAACTTAAAAAGAAATAAACAGTTAAAAATAAAAGCAAATAATAATGCTGTTTTAGAACAAGTGACTGAATATACATACCTGGGAATTACTTTTAACCAGAGTATGACTTTTGCGAAAAATATAAGGGAGTTAATTGAAAGGGTAAATAAAAGGGTGGGAGCCCTTAGAAGAACAATTAAGTGCTTAACAGAAAATAGTAAAAAAACAAGCATTTGTCAATGCCGAATGTTTGCTTGCTGGTATTGGCATTGGTAGTGTAGAAGTTACAGAGCTGCATAATAGAAATGGCAGTGAAGTATTGAAGTATTGAAGTATGTAGAATTCCACCCTGCAGAAGGTGACAGGCATTGGGGTGTGCCTTTGGGTCATCAGGCATAACGGCCATGCCATTTCACCTCACCCTACCCTGCAGACACTGACAAGTGTCACGGTGTGCCTTGGGGTCTTTGGCCCTTATGCACACCCCATTCTATCAGGAAATACGGTGAGATGGGTGCGGTATAGGAGAATGAGGTGAACTTTGGAACCGAAGAGTCCAAGGCATACCTCGATGCCTCTCACTGGCTGCAGGGTGTGGAATGGTGTGAGCATTACAGGCAAGAATCCCAAGTTACACCCCTGATGCCTGTCATTCTCCACAGGGTGGGGCGTTATGGTTGGAAACCCTAACACCTCAGGCATTCATTGGTATTTTCACTCCAAATTTTCAACATGTTTATTTGTGAACTCCACCTCATGACCAGTGGCAATATCAGTTTGTTAGCTGAAAGCTGCTTATGCACAGCGACTACGGCACTTAGCACCACAGGTGCAAAAACACATTCCGAACAGGATGTGAAAAATGACAGCTGTACTGTTCATGGGAGGTGTAAAATGGCAATGTTGCAAATCTGCAGTCAAAATATTAAAAAAACTGGTGAAGTCACGAGTGTGCATAGAAACTGTGCAATGCACACCAGTAATGTAATTAGGTTGGGGATTTTTTACAGCAGATTGTCAACACAGGCATTTTGGGACCTCCGATCATGAACAGTGTCACTGTGATTTTCTTTATCTGTCCCGAACAATGATTTCCCACAGTGACCACGCATCTCTGTGCTGAAAGTGTGAAAACACATTTTGGCCATGTTGTGAAAAATGACAGCTGTACTGTTCATAAGGAAGTGTGGAAAAATGCCATTGGTGAAAATCTGGACTGAAAATATAACAAAGTCATGAACTTACGAGGGTGCGTGGAAACTGCACAATGCTCACTCGTAACACAGTCATTTTATGAACTTTTGTCACCAAATTTTCAACATAGCCATTTTAAGACCTCTGCTTATGAACAGTGTAACTGTGATTTCCTTAATCAGTCGCTAACATTGCTTTCGTACACCAACTGCACCATTGTGCACTACATGTGCAGAAACACATTTGGGGCGAAATGTGAAAAATGGCAGCTGTACTGTTCATAAGGAAGGGTAATAAAATGACAATGTGGAAAATCTGGAGTGAAAATGTAGAAAATTCGCAAACTTACGAGCGCATGAGAACTGCGCATCCATCAGTAAAAACAGTCATTTTAGGAATTTTTTCACCAAATTTTCAACATAGCTATTTTAAGACCTCTGCTCATTAGCAGTGTCACTGTGATTTTCTTAATATGTCCCATAACTGATTTCAAGACAATCGACTACGCCGCCATTGTGCGCCTACATGGCGAAACATGTTTTGGGCAAGATGTGAAAAATGACAGCAGCTATACTGCTCATAGGAGGTGTGGTAAAATGGCAATATCGAAAATATGGAGGAAAATATTGAAAATTCTGCAAACTTACGAAGCGCATGGAACTGCACAACGACGCCAGAAATAAATGTTTTAGAATTTTCCACCACATTTTCAAGATAGGTTTTTTGAGAGCCCACCTTATGAACAGTGGCAGTGTCGTTTCATTACTCAGTCCTGAAAGGTGATTTTGCGCAGTGACTGCAGAATCAACCTTCGGGCCCGATGAACGCCATGACAGTGAAAGCATTCATGAGAAAGGGTAAAACCCATGTTGAAAATTTGGAGCAAAAATTCCAAAAAATGGCTGAGATATGCAGCAAAGTTGAAAAAACCCTATTCATTGCATTACACAGCTTACTGGCATTACCTCAGTTCGTGATCGGCTTTGAAGAGTGCAGACGTGTTCCCGGTCCACCAAAGATCGTCGCACCGGAGTCCGGAGGTAAGTATGGGGTGTGGGGAGGCAGGTGCAGGGTGGTGCGGTGGGCAGAGAGACTGTGAGGGACCGTTTTTCATGTTACAGGTTTTTTTTTACATGACGACGCGGGACATTTCTGCCATGCTGGGGTGGCCCCAGTGGTACAAGGATGGCTGGTGGGGCGGGGCATGGAGCTGATGGGGATTAGGCACCCCGCCGGCTATAGCATCTGTTGTCACGCTGGGGTGGCCCCAGTGTGGCACCCTGTACTGGGGTGGGGAGTGGACGATTATGGGATTAGAACCCACGCCGGCCACAGTGTGTGCGTGGGGGGTGGAGGCAGCATGCAGTATGCGTGCCTGTGTGTGTGTGTGTGTGTGTGTGTGTGTGTGTGGGGGCGCGCATGAGCAGGCGATATCTTATCGCTGCTCACTGAAGCGTAGCTCCCCCTTTCAACTGCACTCCACTGCATTTTGGAGCTATCATAGACAGCTCCAGCAGGCATTGGAGAACTGCAGCTGTGCCTGTAAACACACTGACTGAATTGGAAGAGGGCTGCCACACCTCCAAAAACTCTGATGATGGCACTGTGTTTCTTGCACATGCGTGCAAGCAAACATAAAAACGGTCGCAGAAATTATTCTGGTACTGACTTATGGGGACATTTTGTACCGTACTGCAAACAAGACATTATTAAACAACTTAGATAGAGTGCATTACAGGATCGCAAGGTATGTCTTGCAGTGTAGTCCAAGAACACATCACTGCACTTTGTTGATTTCTTTGAAATGATTACCACTTGAAACAAGATGTACTATGCAATGGCAAACATTAATTTACAAATATCATATGGACAGTCCTCAGCATTATATAAATAAAAATGTATTTGGAGGGTATTATCAAACTGAATTAAGCCATAAGAGATCAAACTACAAAAATAAAATCCCCATTACTGTTTCTAAAAATAAATATAGAGAAAAGACATTATGTCATCATGCAGCAAAACATTGTAATATTTTATCAAACTTAGTGTGTACATTTCCTTTGTATAGCCAGTTTAAGCAGGAATTAATTGCACCAATCTTCATTACATGTCAATGCTTTGGATGAAAAGTATAGTCTGAATGAACTATAAGATGTCTGGAGAATGTTTTGAACCTCAAGGAAGTGATCCTCATACATTTATTGTAAAAATTTGTATTTTTTTGTACCTTGTACTTGTTTTAAAGTTTAAGCAACTTGTAAGGAACAGGACAATTCTTGTAAACTAGGCTAACCAGGCTAAAGATTTGCTTTCCTGTATAAAAATAAAGTTTTTACTTACTTACTTACTACTATTTAGAAATGCAGACAAAGGAGGTGCTATAGTTGTCCAAGATTACTTGAAGTATAAGACAGAATGCTTACAACAATTGAATGACCCAAACTCATACAGTATAGACAAGTTCCAGCAAATCCAACAAATAACATTACTGTGAAGTTAACAACAAATTCAAACTGATGCTTTTGAAAGTAATGAAACTGAAGAATGGGAGAGAGGTTCACTAATAAAACAAGATTCAAAACTCCCTGTTTTCTACACACTATATAAAACTCACAAAAATGAAAAAAAATCCACCAGGACACCCTATTATAGCCAACATATATTCCCTTACAGACAGAATATCAACTTATAATGTATGTTAGAACGCTGTTAACCTTAGGAAATCATCATTTCCTAAGGTTGTTAACCTATCGATGTGACGTAGATATGTTGTTAACCTATCGATCCACGTCACATCGATAGGTTAACAACAGCAGTGGTCTCCGCGTCATGCGCTTTTTCGACACGGAAACCGACTGAAGGAAACCGACGGGGAAGGACTGAAGGGCGGCGGTGACTTTTAAAAAGCGTAAGCCCTTTTTTTTTTTGATAGTGGGACCATACACTATAAAAAATAATGTATGGTCCCTCTATCGGCAACCGGTCAATTTTAACCGTCTCGAGGTTGCCATGGCGACGTAAACCTCTCGAGCTTCGCTCTCGAGGTTTACATGGTCACCCTGGCAACCTCTCGACTGTTAACTGACCGGTTAACGATAGAGGACCATACATTATCCTCTATATGTAGAATTCCATATACATTCTTTATCACTGGATTTGCCCAGCTTCATATGTGACTCAATGCACTCAATGCATGTCATACAGATTTTATAGGAATCAGATTAGCCAAATTGAGGCAGTCCAGAGAAGGGCAACCAAATGGTGCAGGGACTGCATCAGAAAACATATGAGGACAGATTAACTGAGCTCAATATGTATACCCTAGAGCAAAGGAGGGAGAGCGGTGATATGATTGAAACATTCAAACACGTTAAGGTCATTAACAAGGTGAAAGAGTCTAACATGTTTCAATACAAGAAAAATAGCAGGACAAGAGGACACAGCATGAGATAAGAGGGAGGCAGATTAATGGGTAATGTGAGGAAGTTCTTTTTCACAGAAAGGGTGGTGGATGCATGGAACGGCCTACCTCAGGAAGTGGTGGATATGAATACAGTGCAGGGCTTCAAACAGGCATGGGAAAGGCATAAGGGAGCAACACAGATGAGTATGAATAGATAGGCCATTGACAGAGCAAAGGCCAATGGCACATTTATAAGGTAGAAAAAGAAATGGGCAGACTGGATGGGCCTTGCGGTCCTTATCTGCCATCAACTTCTATGTTTCTATGTAGATACATATTCTTCCAATCAAAATGTGTCTGTATCTAGTGACCCTTATTATTAATTTATTGAAAAGTTTCACCAGGAAGGTACACTGAACAACAAGTTGCTCGTCTCCCAGTGCGTCCTGGGGGGAAAAGGAAAGGGGAGACAGATAGACAGAGTACGAAACACATATGGATAAAATACAATGCATATAAATGATCATCTTACAATTCTATTAAGGGACTGTACAAAATCAGTTTGAAACAGCGTGTTTTACATACAAGTTAAGATAACAAAATACACGTGTATCCATCTGAATCAAAAATGAACAGGACAAATGAAAGGACTGGTTTCTCACAGAACCACTCATTCCTAAGCTGCTGAAGACCAGGGCCAGTCTCAATGCAGCAGAATGGGGTCCGGAATGTGACTCTAACTAAACTATCATCTATGAACCCTCCCAACTAAGAAAACTGAGATTAATTAAATATCATCAAAGTTCCACATTCTGATAAACATGAGAATTTATCACCTGAAAAATTGAGCGAGGAGCCAAACTCAAGCAAAAAGGACAGTGTGTCCAAAAAGCAGTACCTAGGGGATGGGAGGTATCAAATAGACAGGACTAGCCAGGCCAGCAATGGGGTCTAGAGCATGTTTGTAACGACTGCATAACAGCAGAGTAACAGCTACACCTGCTGCCTGAACTGGGGGAGCTGGGAGGGTGATGCTAAATGAACACGGGAGAATGTCATGACATGCAAGGGAAATTAATGTTTCCCCCTCATCCCCCCTCTCCAACTGTCTGGTAAGTGTAGTGACAATGGGGCATGAACAGGCTCCTGAGAGGAGAAGCCTCTGTCGTCCATTGGGTAGCTATCCCCTTCCAGAAGGTGAGTCCAAAACAAATAGAGGGCAGCATACACATTTACAGTACACGAGCCAGAAGAAACCACCACCGAGCTGTCATGGCGCAGGCTTGAGGGGGGAAAAAATTCTTCAAGCAGCTCACACTACACGAACATGCAAGAGGGTAACAGTCATGCTGCGCAATGGCAGGTAAAAGAAAATAACAGTTAATGATGTTAGGCAGTGTTGTTTAATCTGTAAATTAAAAACAAAACTGCTTCTGGTGTACAATTTGGACACTAAGCTCAATACTCATGTGTGGCATAGGACTGAATCACCTTAAGTCTGATATAGGCAGTCTGAAGTTAGCAGGTATGACTTTCTGCACTATTGGTGGGGCAAGCCCTGACATAACCACTACAAACATATGAACATATGAAATTTGCCAGCAGATAAAGGCCACGTGGTCTATCAACTCTGCTGGAATGTACAGCTAACATCCCTTATTCTACAGCTGCCCCTCCCCCTCCTTGCCCTGTACCAGCCCCTTTTGAAGCAGCCAACTGTTCTACTAGATACCACTTCCACCGGTAACACATTCCACCCAGCTGCCACCCCCTCCATAAAAAAGTGTCTCCTCATCTCCCTCCTGAACCTTCCTCCCTCCAGTCTTATATCATGGCCCCTGGGTGTCCCTCCCTTCCCCTGCTTTGAACAGCCCCTCCATACCTGTCTTGTTTATTCCTTTCATGTACTTGAAGGTTTCAATCATATCCCCCCGCCCCGTCCCTCCTCTCCTCCAGCAAGTACATGTACAACTCCCTCAGCCTCTTCTTGTATGGTAAGTCCCCCAGCCCCTGGATCATCTTTGTCACCCTGCGCTGCACCTCCTCCAGTGACTTAATGTACCTCTTCAGATATGGGCACCAGTACTGCACGCAGTACTCCACGTGTGGTCTAACTAATGATCTATACAGTGGCAGAATCACCTCCCCCCTCCTCTAGGATATACCTCTTGCAATGCAACCCAGCATTTTGTTGGCTTTTGCAGGTGCCTTCCTACATTGTGCCGAGTTGTTCAATGGCCCCATAAAGAGCACCCCCAAATCCTTCTCCTTCTCTGTCATGGCTAGCTGCACTCCTCCTAGCTGATAACTCCTCCTTGGATTGTTCACCCCAAAATGCAGCACCTTGAACTTTTTGACATTGAACCCCAGTTGCCAGGTGTCCAATTAGGTTTCAAGCTTTGTTAGATCATCCTGCAACCCCTGCCATCCCCCTAGGTCGGCCACCACTGCTCCAGTCTTGGTGTTGTCAGCAAACAGACTGATCTTGCTCTTGATGCCCAATGATATGTCTGCAATGAATATCCCAAACAACACTGGTCTTAATACCAAGCCCTGCGGAACACCACTCATCACTGTCCTTGGGGATGAGAGCTCCTCACCCACCACCACCCTCTGTTGTCTTCCCTGAAGCCAGTTCCTTACCCATCTCACCAGCTTTGCACCCATCCCTGTGCCTTCTAACTTACTTCCCAGCCTCCCATGTGGCACCAATTCAAATGCTTTACTGAAGTCCAGGTACAGGACATCCACTGCATGGCCGCCATCCAATTGCCTAGTTACCCAGTCATAGAACTCCACCAGGTTGGTTTGGCAGGTTCTGCCACTGACGAAATCATGCTGCCTGCTGTCCTGTAGCCCTTTGGCCTCCAGCCTCTCCTTCAGGATAGTCTCCATCAGTTTACCCATGATGGATATGAGGCTCACTGGTCTGTAATTCCCCAGTTCGTCCTTGGGGCCACTCTTGTGGAGGAACATCACATGAGCCATCCTCCAATCCTGAGGTACACACCCTGAGTGTAGTGAGGCATTGAATAGGTTTGCCAAAGGTCCCGCCAGGACCTCTGCCAGCTCCTTCAGTACCCTGGGGTGGATGCCATCCATATACCATTGCCGCAGTGACTTCCTGATCGCGAAGACCACCACAGCGACAGGAATCGGGCAAAATCTGCCAGTCATTGTGGTGGTCTGTATAGCGATCAGGACTGCCTCGTTGGGTGTTTGCCCCCCCCCCCCGGTCCAACTCCGACTCGGAGTTAGAATCCTAGAGACCAGGGGGTGTGGGGGTTCGTGGGGCACAGCCCCCCGATGGATTCACAGAGGGGATGTCTGCATGATGACTGTCGCTGTGGCATGGGTAAACTGATGCCATCTGGGCCTGGTGCCTTGTCCACCCTCAGTGCCCTCAGACCCTCCAGAACCCTGCACCACTGGGGATATCAAAGGGACACTGCCTCCCAAAAATTAGGGTCTGGACCTATATGTATATACTTTTTTTTTTTTTTAAACACAGCCTCTTTCATGAGTATAGAGATTTGTCAACGGAGATCTGACAGGTTAAGTGGGATCAGGAAAGCATAGCTGAAACAACCTTTTGCCTGGATTCACTGCATCTCATATCAGGTAGCAGTCTCTCCCCATGAACACAACTTGCCCTTGAGTGTGTCATAGGCATCTCAGTTAATAATCAGATGCATAACCCCCACCCCAAAGTAACAAGGAATGACACATTTTTTCAGCTGTAAGAATGTGTGAGCCACAAAATAAATGGATATTATAGGAATGAAAAGGAAATATCCCTTAAAATGGAAATTAGGAAGACAGGGTTACCTTAAAATGGATTTTGTACTCGAGTTTGCAGCTGTGGCCCTTTTCAGGGTTAAATGGAGTAAGTGGAGTTGTAGCTTTAATTGAGAAAGTCTCTGGATTGTTGAAGGCTGCCCAGGAGGAGTGAGCAATGTATAAAGAGTAGCAGTATCTTTTAAACTCATTCAGTCACATATTTGATTTGACAAAATGTTCAGGTACTGCTCCAAAACAAATAAATCCAAAGTGTCCTCTTTGGAACATGCCTCTGGTTTTAACCACCACGAAGTAGGGGTGTGTGAATACACCAATTAAGTATTTGCCGAATACTTCTGGGACTATTCGAGTATTCAGCAATATTTCACTATTCGAGAAGTTGGGCTTTCTTAGCCACCCCAATCCCCACAATTAAATGCTGAAATAAGGGAGTAGCTGAGCCACCTTAGCCCACGCCTCTGATTTTCTATTAAAAATAACAAATAACTAGCTAGGTGGCCATGGTGGGATTTTAACCTGTGAGCTTTGTTTCATGGGTCCGAGTTGTACTGTGTTTTATTGTGCAATATTCATCAGGAGGCCATCAAAAACGAGTGTAAGCTCAGTTGGCTGTTTGTTACTTTCTTCCTGTTTTTTTTTTTTTAATGTTAAATTTTGAGTCTTTAGTTCATAAAAACATGAACTGTCCAGCAGAAGAAAAATGCCTATTGGTCTATCCAAGCTGCCCTATTTCCTACCTAACCCAGGAGCATGATGTTGCTCTGCCCATTACACCACACACTGCCTTGAAACAGCTGGCCATGAAGGTGCCTCAAAGTACTTATTGATTTATTCATTTAGTTTTTGTTGACTGAGTAAGTGCACTAGACAAGACACTGCCTATTTTCAGGCATGGGCCGAGAGGTTACAGAACAATGGTATGACAGCAGAACAAGCAGCAGACAGTAGTAAATGATATAATTATATACAGAACATAACTTTTGAGCACCACATACATTTTCAGGAGAAAACAGGTATACAACATGACATTGCAAGTGTAACCCACGGTCCCTTGGAGTTACTAGAATCCTGCGTGTGATTTTCAAGCCACCTGAATCTGTGTGTAAGCAGTGTGATTGTTTTGCAAAGAAGGACTGTGTGTTGAAACAGAAAGGCAACAAACAAAAATTCTGAGCATATACTGTGAGCATTTATATTGGGTTCAGTAACAGTAAAATGTTTCTAGGCAAGAGAGGGACTGTGAGTTGTATATTAAGCTGCAGTGAACAAGTAATCCTGTGCAATGGAAATACTGTGGGCTTGCAAGTGACTGTGAGCTTGTGTAAATAGTTCTTTGATTTGATGCTGATCTCAAAGTCAAGTTAAAAATCATATGAATGTGCTGAAAGAATCCAGCAGTGCAATCAGTTACAGTTTGAGCAAATTCAGTAGCACAACAAAGTTCGGAAACACAGTTTTTGAGTCAGTAACAGATTTGATGTATTGGGAGAGCTACCACCGCCATTACAGGGTGGGGTTAGCGAATGTAAACACAGCAGCAGGGAGCCATTTTGTGTGACTGTAAAGAGACTAGTGAGCAATTCAGTAACTACAAACTTTTTTATGTTTGCTTTTAGACATGGCTTTGGGAAATCCCCGCTTCCCAGATCATGCCCGAACTATGATCACAGTGGAGGTGGCAGCACTAAGAGAAGTAGAGATAACTTTCTATGGTGAAGGGTTGCCTCCAGATGTAGCAATCCCTAACTATCCAGTGAGACTGTGCATTATGTGTCTCAAGGCTGGGAGGGATGTGTTTCTGATACCCAACTGTTTGACTTGCCTTGTGAAATATGGTATGAACAGGGGTGCAGTGCCAGAGAGGGCATCACAAATTTTATTGGCTCCCACGTGGACCAGAGTAGGAAACTTTGCAAGCAGTAGCACACAGCACCAGGTTGAACCTGTTGAGGGAAGCCCCATAGAGTGTGGCACAGAAGGAGAGAGCAATGTTGATCTACTGCAATGCAGGAACAAAGAAGGGTTTCCACACCCATGTCCCAGGAGGGCAGTGCAACGGAAGGATCCATGGACCCATGGAAGGAGGGTCCAAGTCCTAGCCTAGTAGGGGAGGATGAACTGCAAGAGACACTGAACTGGGAGGTGCCTACCTCCGTGCCAAGTGAGGAGTGGACTGTCTTGGCAGTGAGGACATCTGTTCACTCCTGGGCTCAGATCCTGCGTGAGGAAGATGAAGATCTGTATCTTCATGTTGAGGGTCCTTGTGAGTCGCCTCAAGTTCTTGCCTCAGATAAGCCACAGAGAGAGAGAAGAAGACGGCTCCAGTAACCGGCCCACAGAGATGGTTCGGAACAAATTATTTCATTCTTTAAGTATGCGGCACTGGCTCAACCAGGGCTGGCCAACCCCAAGCCGGGCCATGGGCCACAAACTTGTGAAAAGCAGCAAGGAGGAGAGATTGATACATAGGAGGGCTGACACCATCTATGGGCAGTCCTTTCCTACCTTTCCTTGTGGAGTCTGGGAGGAAACTGAACAGAACAGGCAATCCTGGTTGTTGGAAGAGGCAAGCAAGAATTTGTACTCTGGTGCAGCAGAATGTGTCAGGGACAGAGTCATAAATGATCGATTTAAATTCTGGAAATTGGGCAGAACTCTGTTTATGGACACTGTGCGAACTGTGAACAAGGCAGGGAATGAGACATTACACAACATCAACTTTGAAAGCCCAGTTGGTGTCATAGTTCTTGCACCTCACCCTGAGTGGTACTACCCTTAGTGGTGCTACTCCCTGTGAATATGCCTAGCATGCCTAGAGGGAACTGAGTGGTGGCAGCCCAGTGTATGTCATCCAGCAGCAGCTGTAACCAAGGAGGAAGATGCAGCTCTACTGGTATTCCAGGATTCTTCAGGTGCATCCAGATTTGTCATCCCAGCAATGTTTTCCCATTTCCATCACCTGGCCTTCCAGATGACATAATTCCAGCTGTTTTCTTGTTCCATTATTTGGTTCCCCGATGACATCAGCACAGCTGTTTTCCTGTTTCATCGCCTGCTTTTCCAGAGGACATCAGTCCAGCTGTATTCGAAAATGCTACCCAGTCTGAAGGGAGAGGATCCTCAGCCTGGAGAAGTAAGGTGATCCTTTGTTTTCGGTCTTCAAGGAACTGGTAAGACTCATTTTTGTTACTTAACTGACTTTGCACAACACACTCTACACTTGAAGACTGTCCATGGAATTGTAATGACTGTACGCAAAGACTCTCCTCATGGACTGCAGTGCTACACATGCCCTGTCTTGTTCCAGGACTGTTCTTCAGCAGGCTCCAGCCCAGGAGAGACTCTTTATTGGACCTTGCCTTAGGGCAACAAACATTCTGTCACTAGTATGGACACTTTAGGGCATTCCACCCTCAAAATGTGTTATATAAATGTCTTCTTTCCATTTTCATTACTTTTGTACTTTTATAGAAAAATAATTTTGGGATTCTCTAGTGTTCAGGTGGAGGTTTAGACACCATGTGATATGCAGAATGTGTTTTATTTTTATTCTCTTGCAGGTGTTCCTGAAGAAGAAGAGAAGAGACAAGACGAGACGAGACTAGATGAGAAGAGAAGAGAAGAGAAGAGAAGAGAAGAGAAGAGAAGAGAAGAGAAGAGGAGAGGATGCTGGAGCTCAGCTGAGTTCCTCTTTTCTTGGAGTTTTAGGATTGATTGTAGTTAACAGGATGTTAACATGTTTTCCTTCACAGGTGTGAGGTTGTGCGGAAAGTTTAGGGAAATGTAATGCATTGCATTGTGCATTTTCCTTGTTGTTTTTGTTTGCAGGTACCCTGGAAGCTTGGAGGGAGGTTCCTCGGTGGACAGCCATGTCAGATAGATTTTTCCTAGAGGGCTAGGGGGATAGACAGGCTATAGTCCTGATCTGCAGTAGGGGCCTCAGTTCTGGTTTATTAGGCCATGCTTCAAGCAGTTTCTTGGAGCCACTGAGTACTGCTAGATAGATCATAGGATAGAGGCTGAAGTTTCATCAGCCTACCTCTGTGCCTTTCGTGTTGCCTGCCTGTGACTGGCACATGGTAGGGGAGAAGTAGCGTTACCTCCCTGTACGTAACTCAGCGGGTAGGATGGCCTAGTGCAGGGTAGAGAAATGGCTGCAGACAGTCATTTACCTGGCTAAGAGTGAGTGTAACCCCCCCCGATCTCCTGGGGTTAGTAGAATCCCATCAGTGTCAGTGTTAGGTAGGGAAGGCAGCTGATGAATAACTGATTAAATTGTTTTTCACAGGGTCCCTCTCTGTTTGTTTGGTCTCAGCTGAGATGAGAGAGATGATGACATTTAGAACTCTCACAGCAGCATAAGCCACGGTAGCTGGCTGTGAGTGCGGAGCTTTAGAACCTTCAGTTAGTTCTGAGTGGAGTTCAGTGTTAGCAGTTGAAGGAGTGAAGAGCTGCCGATAGCAATGGGCGAAGTGATTCATGGAGTGAAGGTGAATTTGCGGGTGCTCCGCAACCTGCAAGCAGAGTACTTGGCGTTATAATGGGTAGCGAAGTCCTAAAACAATGACTTTATGCTACTCCGCCTCCACTTCGCCTTTTTTAAGCTCCAACGGTGAATTTTGCAGTGATTCATGGGATTTCAGGTCACATGGGCTCTAGATTGTTCTGCACAGCCTCAGTTTGGGGTAGTGTGTGTAGGAAGCTGTAGGAGACAATCTGCTCTGACAGCTCTCTGCGATTCAAACCTTCAATAAGCTTTTAAAAAAGCCTTTCTGAGTCATTTTTTTGCTGAAACTTTAGTTCATCGATTATAGGAAACCTTCTTGTGCTCATATCATCGAGCATTTATTGTTTGTGTATGGATTTTGAATGTTAATGTACAACACTCAGTCTCTGTACTGAGAGACAGTGGAAGTGTGCTTTGGGGAGGAGCGTATCTGTGGTGTAGGTAGATTAACTTGGAGAAAAAGACAGTGCTTGCTGTTTTGGTGATATTTTTCTTGTATAACTGTGTTAATGTACACACAGTAATGTTTTCAATATTTCTTGCCATTTTTTTGCCGATTGTTGTGGTGCAGCAGTGAATAATTTTAGTTTGTTTAAAATATGTGGTTATATTACTGAAGTTTTCAATTTGCTATGCATTACTTAGTGTGTGTGTGACACGTGTCATCAAATTAGACACCTTTTATTGTGCCACACAATAATTTCAGCAATGTGAAGCTGCTATCCACTGCAGCTGTGTGATTTTTGTACTTCTTTGTGGTATCTTTACTGGTACTAGTACTAGCGACTGTTACTGCAGCAGTGCAGTACACTGCCCCCCCACCCCACGGCCTGCCCCAACCAGCAAAGGTATTCTTTTCCAGATTTGAATTTCTGATGGTGAGCACTGGTTAGGTGTTGTGCCTTTGTGTCTGCATCTCTTTAGTGCGCAGCACAATCTTAATCTGTCTGTGCATTTGCATCTCTTTAGGGCCAAATCTTCATCTGTAATTTAAGTCACAGATGTTTCTTTGGTTTTCCCTTCAGAGTACTGGACAGGTGTGGTGCTTAATTCTGCATGAACATTGTACTCATTAATATGCGTTTTTAAGTCAGGACGATCATCACGAGTCACTCGTGATACAAATCACGTTCTTCATCATCATGGTCACAAATGCAGTCACAAATCACGATTCACGATCATTAGCGTTACGAATCACATAAATTTTTTTTCTAGTTACTTGAATGTATTGTAAGCCTGTTTTGTAGTATCTCTCCAGGCTTCACCACCCCACCATTGTACTCATTGATACGTGTTTTTAAGTCTGGGAGTTTTAAGCTACAGCTCATCAGGGAAGTACAGCCACAGGCATTCGCGTTCCCAATACAGTTTCATACTGGTTATCTCACACCATCAACACCGAATCACGTTCTTCATTATCACGGTTACAAATCATGATACACGATCAGTCACATTACGAATCACAACATAAATTATTTTTCTGGTTACTTGGATGTATTGTAAGCCTGTTGTGTAGTATCTCGCCATGCTTCACCATCCCACCATTGTACTCATTAATGTTTGTTTTTAAGTCAGGGAGTTTTGTGCCACACCTCATCAAGGCCCGGGGGAAGTACAGCCATAGGCATTCATGTTTCTTCATCATCATGGTCACAAATGCAGTCACTAATCACGATTTACGATCATGTCACAAATCACAACATAAATTTTTTTTTAATAGGTACTTGGATGTATTGTAAGCCTGTTTTGTAGTATCTCTCCATGCTTCGTCACCCCACCATTGTACTCATTAATGTTTGTTTTAAGTCAGGGAGTTGGACAGTGTCTGTAGTACATACACAGACTGGAAAGAAGACTGACTGCACACATGCAGTTTAGCACAGTGTATTTGCACTGCTCAGAATACAAAGTGTCACACATATGGAAGACAACAAAAAAGGGCATAATTACATACAAGGGTCAGGGATGGTGGAGGAATACATTTTATAACACAGCAAGGAAGGTGTGGGGGGGCACATGGTGTGAGGAAAAAAAACTAATGTGGGATCCCATGGTGATCCAGCTGCAGTTCCAGCATGGACATAATTTGAAACTGATGTCCCTCTATGTGATCTAGCCGCTGCTCCACAGCTCTCACCCTCTCGTTGTACTCCTCGACAGCACTCCAGAGAACTGCCAAGTCAACCTGTGTTACACACAGTTCTCTGGGGTCCACACATTCTACAGGCTGACCTGCTGGTGGTGGTGGTGGGGGTGGGGATGCTGGTGGAGCAGCAGGTGCTGCTGTGGCTCTCCTCTTCTTAGGGATCCCACCATGCAAAGCTGCATCCTCTGCCACAGAATGGCCAGCAGGTGCAGGCATGGTCTGTTCTGTGGCAGCCTGCCACTCCAACTGCTAGTGATTGAGCATATGGGTGTGCTGGCCCCCAGTCCTCAGGTGAGTCCCCCGGGGGTCACGGCGCACCTCCACCAGACATACGTGGCACTTGACCACATTGCTGTCCCCCCAACACAGTCAAAAAACTGCCAAACAATGGACGTGCGGGGAGGACCAAGCACAGGCAGGGGATGGCCAGATGAACTGGCAGCCAACTGGTCATGGTGCTGAACAGGGATGGGATCCACACCTGGGCCCAGGGGAACAGGCACATCCTGCTCCAGAGGACCTGGTGCTGGACTTGGTGGTGGTTCAACTGTCTCAGAGTCAGGACTGTAGGCGGTGCTGGTCCTGCTTCGGGGGGGGGCACTCACAAGTTTGGAGTGGTCCAACAGGAATGGGCGCCCATGCCCTCCACACATGCGCATGGTACAACGCTTACCACTACCACGCTCTCCCAGAGCTGCCCCCGCCCCAGACATTCCTTCACCCTGGTCCATCTCTCCTACTGAGCTCCTCAGTCTGAGCAATCACTACTCACACTGTCACACAACACACACACACAGTCACACAGACACAGACAAACAACTAACTACTTATAAAGGTAAGAAAAATAAAATTTACAGAAAGAACAAATTAAGTAAAAAAGAGTACAGAAAAGACAAAAAAAATGTAGCTTTTAAAAAAGCTGTTGGGCCTAAATCAAAGTTTAAATCTCCTCCTCGCTCTGATCTAAAAGTATCAGCAGTCACAAAACACACTATTCTCTCTCCGTCTGCACAGGAGAAAGTAAAAGTGTCTGCTTGCATGACTCACTTTCTTCCTGCCTAGCTAAAGAGCATGTGACCTACAGTACTGTAAGCCATGTGATGTGTGGGGGCTGCCAAATCTGAAACACCAAGTGGATCACTTAGAATCATAATGAGGAACACGAAGTCCATTAAAAACAATGACTTCGCATTGCCATTCCACCTTAATGCGAAGCGGTAATGATAAGGCAGGTGAGCACTTTGCATTGCTCACTCCAGCGTAGGCAGAGTGGCACGGGCGTGCCCATCAGATTCACGCTTCGAGCGAATTTAAATTGGCTGCATCTCTAGCTGCCATGTGGGCTCTGTGAAGAGAGCCTATTTTCTCACCCTAGTGCTGAGAAACATCTGCCTGACAAGAGAAGTGGTGGAAACCACTGTTCCTGATTTTTCATCCCCTATGAGAGGAGAAGGACTGCTAGGATGGATCCAAGGGGCAATCCCCTGACTTTAATCCAGGCTTTTGAAGCTGCCTGTTTTGTGTACCAACTGTGAGTAATCTGATTTTGTGCTTCCCAGGAGGAAAGTACCTGTTCTTTCTTTGGATGTACTCTGATAAAGGGAAATATACAACAGTTTGTTCCAATTTGAAACTGTTCTCAGGCTTTTTAAAGTTGGCTGACAATCGTGGAGTCCCCAGAGAGTCTTGGCACATTGTTCAGGATTTTAGTTCTACACTCAGAAGTAGTGTGTTTCTTATGCAGGATGTGAAAGATGTTCTAGAATGCATAATGCTAACTGTTTTACTAGGAATGTTGAGGTTTAACTCTGAAAGAATGGCTGGGTATGGACATGGAAGAAAAAGGTGGGCAGCCTCCCATTGGGAGTGACCAGTTCAGCACCACAGATTCTGTAAGGGAGCCTGCTTATTCAGGACATGGTGGCCAATGCCTGAAGAGAATGTTTAACCCCCCTGGTGTGGGTTGTGCTAATTTTGAGCACCAGTGTGCTCCATCATGGCCAGCTGCCACATTGCCAAAATGTTAAGTCCTATGCCATATGGGAATTGTGTGCCAAGTTGTGGCCAGTGCCACTAGAAGAAATGTGTGTTGCAGCTGAGGTCATTGCCGCTGAAGAGAGTTCAAGGTCCTATGCAATATGGGATATGCAGAGTTTCTTTCCGCTACAGATTTCTGTTTGTTCTGCCATTGCATTGTGCCACGACATATGAACCTTGGTGGTTCACCTTTGCTTTAGTGTAGCATCTTTAAAATAAAGCCACACTCTAGAACCCCAACCTGGTTTGGACATTCTTGTTACTGCATCCTGTGTGGAATTAGTGGGTACCTCTCCAGAAATACAGACCTAGCATATCCTTAAGCAAAAGTTCTCTCCTCAGGACCTGGGTATAATGGTCATTTGTGTAATATTTGCTTTTGTACACCCCCACTCCTTTCTGACCTCTAGAAGTAATGAGCCTGGTATACATTCCCAAAGCTAGGGATGGTACCAAAAAGTGTGCAAAGTAGTTTGGGTGCCCAGTCGAGGGTACCAAGGGGTAGCTTATTGTGCAAAGTAGCGGCGGGTGGTTACACAAGCATAGTCAGAATGTTACTGCAGCAAATACTGCATTTTGGCTATGCTGGCTTTTTCAACAGGTAATTTATTTTTAATTAGGCAATAACATTAACTAAGATAAAACCACTATGAAAATCTAAGGGTCAAGTGTGAGGTGGTTGGGCAGTATGATTGGTGTTGCAATTATGCAATTATGTAGTAAGTAACTTCAAAATCATTCAAAACAAACAAATAACTATTGCACATTCAGGCAAAACAGCTCCCAAAAAGGGCCACTAGGGCATACGCTGAATGAACCAGCCAAATACCTCTGAATACAAGTATTCGAAATTTGGAAATTCAGCCAAATACCTGCTATATTCCATGTATTCGGCCATTGATTCCAATTTGGCACACACTGCTACCGGGTAGCCATATCTTTCAATTTTTGAGCTGCTAGTCTGGGTTGGGTTCTGCTTTAAAACAAAATGTGTGAAAGTTCCATCGATAGTTCTCTTAAGTTATCCCAATCCAGTTGAGGGCAGCCACATTTACCTGCTTATAGTCTCTGGTAGTGGCATCATCTAGGCTCCAAAAAGCAGTCCGTGCCTCTCCAGCCAGATATGGTGCAATGCAAGTGGCCCAACTTTCTCAGGGATGGGCAGTGGTACTGGCAACTCTCTCAAAAGTCATAAGGAAGGTGGGCTTGAGTGTCATGCTCAGGACCCATTTTTGTTAGCATGGTGTGAGGTTCTGCAGTGACTGGATTCCCTGTTACCTGGAGCTGGGGCACACCTTCTTTCTTTCTTTGTAGCACCTGTTTCATGAACTCTTGCAGTTGCTGGTCTCTCTGTGCGATCCATCTATTTGCACCAGGACCTGTTGCACCAGTTGTTGGTCTCTGTGAGCCTGCTGTTGCACCAGCTGAGTCTGCTGTTGTGACTGCTCAGCCATCTACTCCCTTTGCATCTGGGCCTGTTGGGCTCGTTGTTCTGCCAGCCATTTCAGTACTTTGTCCCACATCATCGTATCTCTATTAAGACAAGGGGGAAGTTTGAATCCCACTACTTAAGGCAACCACAAGTAGCAATGTTGTAGAAAGTCAAGACTTCTGGGGGAGCCCTCAGAAAAAAAAATTCCAGGCAAAGTTCAATAAAACAAATCATACAAACATACGAACCTGCCAGCAGATAAAGGCCTTTTGGTCACTCGAGTCTGCTCGATTGCGCAGCTAGCAGCCCTTACACTGCAGCTGCCCCCCCTCCCCTCCTTCCTTCCAGTGACCCTCTTCCTTACCCTGCCCCATCCTCTTTTGAAGTAGCCCACTGTATTACAGGCCACCACTTCCTCTGGTAATGCGTTCCACCCTGACATTATCCTCTCTCTAAAAAAGTGTCTCCTCATTTCCCTCCTGAATCTTCCCCCCTCCAATCACAGCTTGTGCTCTCGGGAGTCCCTGCCTCTCCTTAACTGGAAAAGCCCCTCCGTGTCCATCTTATTTATTCCCTTCATGTACTTGAAGGTTTCAATCATGTGTCCCCGTTCCCTCTACTCCTTCAGGAAGTACATGTTCAGCTACCTCAGCCTACTCTCATAGGGCAAGTCCCCTAACCCCTGGATCATTTTTGTTGCCCTGTGTTGCACTGCCTCCAGTAACCTAATGTTCTTCTTCAGGTATGGATGCCAGAACTGCACGCAGTACTCCAGGTGTGGTCTAACCAGTGGCCTATACAGTGGCAGGATCACCTCCACCCTCCTGGAGGATATGGCTCTAGCAATACAACCCAGCATCCTGTTAGCCTTTGCAGCTGCTTTTCTACACTGTGCGGAGTTGTTCATAGCTCCCATTATGATCACCTCCAGATCCTTCTCCTCCATCTTGGCTAGCTGAGTCAACCCCGGCTAGTAGCTCCTACTTGGGTTTTGCTCTGAAATGTAACACCTTGCATTTCTTGGCATTGAACCCCAGCTGCCAAGTGTCTGACCAGGCCAATAATTTTGCCAGATCATTCTGCAACCCCAATCACCCCTCTAAGTCATCCACTACTGCTCCCATCTTGGTGTCATCTGCAAACAGACTGATCTTGCTCTTGATGCCTATTGAGATGTCTGCTATGAAGATCCCAAATAACACCAGCCCCAGTACAGAGCCCTATGCACCCCACTTGTCACTTCCCTGGGCAAGAAGAGCTCCCCTCCCACCACCACCCTTGCAGCTAGTTCACTATCCATCCCATCATCTTCACCCCAGCCCCTGTGATTTCCAGCTTACTACCTTGCCTCCTATGCGGCACCGAATCGAATGCCTTACTGAAGTTCAGATACAGGACATCCACTGCATGGCTGTTGTCTAATTGCCAGGTTACCCAACCATATTACTCCACCAGGTTGGTCTGACAGGACCTGCCTTCAGAGGTGGGGTGCCAGGGACCTGCCAGTGGTCACTGCAGTGGATCGTCTAGGGAACCATGTGTCGACCAGAAGTTTTCAGCTTCTTGCCCGGAGTCGCAGAAGATCGCCCAGTTCTTCATTGTCCAGCTAACGGTGTTCCTCTTTGTGTTCTGCTCCTCCAGGGGACGCGCCATTATGGCCTGTTTGTAACAAGCACTTTGTGGGGTCAATGCCCATCTGCTGATCAGCCGACGCAGAGGAAAGCTCAAGCTTGGTTCATCAGGCTTCATCATCTTGGCCAAGTGCACGTAGGAACTGGACTCAAAGGGGTTAACCCCTGTTCTTGAGTCAACCAATTGTTGGTGCTAATCGTACTGTTTTGTTGTTTATTTTTTTAATCCTGTAGCATTGTAGAAAACAGTTATCTTGTTTTTATTGTCCCAGGTAAATAAACAACCCCATCTTGATCACTAAGTATGCTTCGTGCCCCTCCTTCCAGATTCGTCTGGCCTGTCCAGGAATTGTTAGGGAACCTTCTGGCTCCCTACATTTGGCATAGCAGGCAGGATTAGAAACATCAAGGAGTCCAAAGCTTGAAGCTACCCACGCCAAAGTGCCCACAAGAGAAGAAATGGAGTGGGATCCCCATCAGATTATGCATTAGGAAGTGGCCTGTGTGGCATATCAGGTGCGGGAACTGGCAGCACTCATCGCAGAAATGAAGCAAGGAAGCCAGCACCAGGTTGGGCAGCATCCACATCGGCCCAGGAGGAGAAGAACAAACCAAGGCCAAAGTGCATGCATCGATGGGCAGAGCAGGGCAGGACCATGCACACAGACAAAGAAACCATGGGACCTGTTCAATGACCCTATGAGCGAAATAATGCCAAAAGCAGTGACATCAAGAGAGCTCGGTACCAGCTGTATGAGGACACCAAAAGGGAGATGGGGAGAATCAAGCGGTACTACCAAGCTTCAGGGGGCCCATCCAAAGGTCCAGAGGCCCAAGTGGAGGAGTCTGTATACATGGCAAGTGCTGCCATCTGGGATGTGAGGCTGCTTGTCCCAGATTGGAATGTTCAAAGAAAGGTTCGCTACCAGGAGCTTATACAGTGGGCTGTAACATATGCCAAGCAGAATACTGAGCTGTGAAAAGAATGTAATGACCTCAAAAAGACTCTCCATCAGCGAGATCAACAGATTAACAATCAGGCCAAGCAAGTCCTCCGCCATAACGAGGCAGCAGACTGGTGTACCAAAATCATCCAAGGCTACAACATGATGACCGAAGACCTGAACCATTCATTGCTCATCAAGAAGAAAAGGAAGAGCTCAGCAGATGCATGGTAGAGCTACAGGCATCCTTGCGGAAGGAGAAGTGCACCCAGCTAAATGCTTCATGCCCCCAGAAACTGCAAGGGCCCCCAGGGCTTGACATCCTGATAGTGGTAAAAGAGCCCACCAGCCAGCATTTTTGTCCATTGGCCCCTGAATCTTCCCAGCCCCAAAGAACAAACCAGAAGAACTAGATCCAGTTTGGGCCACTAAAATCAATATCAGTTGTCAAAGCATGCAAACCGCACCCCTCATCCTGTCATCAATCCTAGCAGTGGAGCTGCACCACCAAAAAGAAAGAAGGACCTCTCCTCGAGCAAAGCCTAAGTCACCGACCAGTCCAAGGGTGTGTACGGACCTCGACAATGAAAAAGAATCAGACAATGCCAATGGTCAAAAGACACCCTTACCCACAGGACAGAGTGCTGATAAGCTGCTGGGTGAGGAAAAGTCATCTCCAAGGTAGGAACCCGACCCATACATCATTGTGGGTACCCCTTTCCCTACTATGCATACCTACCAGCTCCAAGCCAGGGATGGGATACAAAGGCTAGTGCACTAAATGCATCTAAAGTCCTGCCCTGCTCCTGTCAGGACAGATGGACGAATCCACAAGGAGAGGCAGGAACCACTCCCAAAAGACACCTCAAGGCCGTCCATCCCTTTTCTTGGCTCACAGTGGCAGTAGGTTAAAAATGTTACAGTAGACAGGTTAAAACTTAATGTTTTCAAGTAGACTAGGTAGATTATTGATAGTACTAAAATGTTGTTTGTGTTTTAAAACTTGAAATGATAATTGACCCCATACATGAGCACATGTATGTTTAAGGGGGGACAGACTGTAATACCCAAAGTTAGGGGATATTTTTTTTTCTCGTCCCCCTCCCTTCAAGGCCTTGCCTGCGGTCTCACTGACCACTCCCATTCTGCTCTGTTTCCTTTCGCACTCTCCACACTAAGAAGGGAGGTCATGGGCAAGAGACGCTCCCTAGAGGACTTGTGGTGCCAATCTACTGGCCAGAAGCCAGGACCTCCCCTGCCCTATAAAAGGGCCAGGGAGTGGCTAGAGAGGGGGGTCGGTGGTCGAACGAGGAGGATGGAGGATGCAGGGAGCACAGAGGAAAGGCATACCTGTTGTGGTCCCATGGTTCCTTCGGCATTGCTCCCCTCCAGTCGGCATCATGGGCGTGTCATGGCGGCAACAGCAGCAGGGTTGGTCGAGTGGAGCACGGCTCCCCAACATGACCTGTTCCATCTGTGCAGAGCCCTGATCAGTGAGAGGGGAAATAAAGGGCGGACGGACCAGGTGGTGCCATGTAATGATAGATCCGGGTGGAAACCACACCTTGGACCTGTAGTTCAGCACCCAACAGCCACAGCCACAGCCAGCAGTTTAGGGGGAGAGCCGGGTGAGAGCACTGCTCACCAGCCATTCTGCTGACCATCCCCAGCAACAGAGACATCCCGGGCCATGATGGTGAGTGGGCAAGTGCCCAATTGTTTTTTATGCTCGCGCCACAGGCGCCAGGGGTGGGGAGCGGAAGAGAAATGGCAATTAAAGGGGCCAAGTGCCCAAGAAGAATACTTAAAGGGGCCAGTGCCCTAGTAAGGAAAAGGGGAGGTGCAGTGGGCTCCCTGGGTGAGCTGCCAGCCCTGAGGGGAAGGCCACGGGAGAGACCAGAGGTCACATAACTATTGTATTTTTTATTTTTTTTTTGTTATAGTCAAATGAGGAACCAGAAGGCAAGCTGGGCCAATAGTAGCTTGCCTCTAGCTAGATAAAAAGAGAGGGGCACTGTGATTGTAAAAACCCCAGGGGAGGAAAGGGATCGAGACCCAGGGCACAGTGGGGTTAGGGCCATTGGGGTCTGCGTAGGTGCCATTCTGCACCAAGGAGCAGGGGCAAAACCTAAAGACCCTCAGCCAGCTGCTGGCAGGGAGGGGCTAGCTGTAAGGTTCAGCACCCAGGCCCTCAAGCACAGGGATTAGTAGACGAGGCCCCACCTAAGGCCAGGGGTGGATATTAATACTAATAACATTGGTTGGATCTGCAAAAATAGCCAGAAAAAGAGAAGACCCTTAAAAGTGCAGTGCTGTTGGTGGGGGGGAGGTATGGTCCTGGGGTCTAAGTGGCCCAGCACCCAAACCAAACTGTGCTGTTGCCTGCGTAGTGCTCCCTAGAGACTGTATTTCCTGCAAAAACTAAACTGTCTGTTTAAACAAGCGTTTGTCAATGCTGAATGTTGTCTTGCTGGCACTGGTATTGGCAGTACCAGAGTTAGAGATGCATAACAGGAATGACAGTGAAGTATGGAACTGACGCCAACCCCACCCCCACCCTGCAGAGACTGACAGGCGCTGGGGTGTGCCTTTGGGGCGTCAGCTATAATGCTCATGCCATTTTACCTCACCCTACCCTGTAGACACTGATAAGTGTTGTGGTGTGATTTGGGGTCTTTGGGCCTTATACCTAACCCATTCCATAAGGACATACGCTGAGACGGGTGCAGTATAGGAGAATGGGCCTCACCCTACCCTATAGACACTGACAAGTGTCATGGTGTGCTTTGGGGTTTTCAGGCCTTATACTTTCCCCATTCCATAAGGAAATATGCTGAGATGGGTGCAGTATAGGAGAATGGGGTGGACGTTAGGGCCGAACACTCCAAGGCACACCATGATGCCTGTCACCGGCTGCAGGGTGGGGGTAGGGGTGGAATGGCATTAGCATTACAGCCAAAGATCCCAAGTCACACCCCTGACGCCTGGCAGTGTCTACAGGGTGGGGTGCTACCCTTGGAAACCCTAATGTTGTAGGCGTTTGTTGGTATCTTCACTCCAAATGTTCAACATAGGCTTTTTGTGACCCCACTTCATGAAGAGTAGCACAATCAGTTTGTTAGCTGAAAGGTGGTTTTGCACAGCGGCTATGCCATTTGGCGACACAGGGACGAAAACACATCTTGGGCAGGATGTGGAAAATGACAACTGTATTGCTCATGAGGCATAAAAAATGGCAATGTTGAAAATCTGGTGAAAATATGAAAATTGATGAAGTCATGGGCATGCTTAGAAACTACATAACTACCGTCCAGTAACCCAATTATTTTGGGGAGTTTTTCAGTCACATGTTCAACATAGGCATTTTGGGACCTCCCCTCATGAACAGTGGCACTGTGATTTTGTTAATCTGTCCCAAAAGTTGATTTCCCACAGCAACCACGCCATTGTGCGCGACAGTTGCGGAAACACATTTTGGGCAGGTTGTGAAAAATGACAGCTGTACTGTTGATAAGGAGGTGTGAAAAAATGCCAGTGTTGAAAATCTGGCATGAAAATATTGCAAATTTGCGAAAATACCCTTGTAACACAGTAATTTTATGAACTTTCGGCATCAAATTTTCAACATAGGCATTTTAGGACCTCTGCTCATGAATGGTGTCACCACCATTTTCTCAAACTGTCCCGAAAACTGATTTCACACAGCAACTGCACTGTTCTGCGCTGGACGTACGAAAACACATTTTGGCCAGGATATGTAAAATGACAGCTGTACTATTCATAAGGAGGTGTGGAAAAATGCCAATTTTGAAAATCTGGAGTGAAAATATTACAAATTCACAAAGTTACGAGGGTGCGTGGAAACAGCACAATACAAGCTCATAAAACAACCATTTTTTGGATTTATTTCACCAAATTTGCAACGTAGGCTTTTTGAGAGCCCCCCTCATGAACAGTGGCACTGTCATTTCGTTACTCGATCCCGAAAGGTGATTCCGCGCAGTGACCGCGAAATCACCTTTTGGGACCAAATAACACAGTGACAGTGACTGAATTCATGAGGAGGGGTCCCAATAACCCCATGTTAAAAATTTGGTGCAAAAATTCCAAAAAACGCCTGAGATATGCACTAAAGTTGAAAATACCCTATTTATGCCATTATACAGCTTACCAGCATTTCTTCAGTTCATGGTCGGCTTTGAAGAGTGCAGACGTGTTCCTGGTCCACCCAAGATCGTCGTGCCAGACTCCGGAGGTAAGTATGGGATGGGGGGAGTTTGGGGAGGCAGGGTGCACAGAGGGTGGGCGCAGGTTGTGGGAGGGGGCAGGGAGACCGCGAGGGACTGTTTTCTTCTTTCACAGGGGTTAAAAAAAAAAAAAAACACTGAGGGACGTTTTTTCTTTTTCAGGGGATCTGGTACGCTGGGGTGGGCTCCCAGCGTGCCACCTAAGTGTTCTGGAGGATGCTGTAGCTGACGGAGGATGGGGCACCCCGTCAGCACATAACAAAGGGGTGGGGTAGGCCGGGGGGTGGGCACCTCCCTCAGCACCTCAATCAAATGGGGGTTCATAATCGCGATAGGGAGTGGGTTCCCCTGTCGGCACATACAGTGGGTCAGGGCATGCTGACAGTGGGTCTGGGCACACCCGAAGTTGGCATTATGGAAGGCAGTGTGCCACCATGTTTAATGTACTTTTCCACCAGGGAAAGCACATCGGGAAGTGCCGCTGCATATGGCGAGCTTTGCTCGCATTGCAGCGGACCTTTCGTTAAGATGTACTCACCACATTATGTATTCATGGTGTGGCACTGGCATGCAGGCTTATTGGGAAATGAGGGACACACCTACTGATGCGTGCCCTGCATTCACCCAGCAGTGACCGCGCCTCCAAATCTGTTACTACTGTAAGATGTTGGCTGGCGCGCTAGCGCCAGCCAACATAAAAAACAAACTGCTCGCTACTGCACTGTGTTATCAAATTGTGCCCTGGTGCACCAGATGTCCAGCTTTGATTTTGTTGCCCCGATCAGCCTCGTCAGAGCATGACACTAACCCAGGGAGATCTCTGGCCCATTCAACATCTGCAGCAGAACCACCTCCAGTGACATCAGCCTGTTTTGAAAATCCACCATACGTATTCCAGCATCAGTGCTGGGATGGTAAGTGGTAGAGAGCCGCTAGTGAAGTATAGATGGTAGTAAGTCAGCTTAGCAGCCACCCCGGCTCAAGAGTGAGGGACCACAGTTAACATTGGGCATGCACTTTCTTATTTTGTCGGCCGTCTGTAAGTACCAGCATACTTATACTGCTCCTTAGCAGGCTCCTGAGGGTCTTTTTCCTCGGAGGTGTCCTGGGTGCCTGGGACCTGCCAGTGGTCATTGCAGCAGATCGTCAAGGGAACCATCTGTCAACCAGAAGTCTTCAACTTCTTGCCTGGAGTTGCAGAGTATCGCAAAGTTTTTCACCGTCCTGCTAGCGGTGTTCCTCTTTGTGTTCTGTTCCTCCAGGGGACACCCCATTATGGCCTGTCTGTAACGAGCACTTTGTGGGGTCAATGCCCACCTGCTGATGCAAAGGAAATCCCAAGCTTGGTTCATCAGGTTTCATCATCTTAGCCAAGTGTACGTAGGACTTGGACTCAAAGTGGTTAACCCTTGTTCTTGGCTCGATCAATTGTTGGTCCTAATCGTATTGTTTTGTTGTTTATTTTTATTATCCTGAAGCATTGTAGGAAACAGTTATCTTCTTTTTATTGTCCCTGGTAAATAAACCTCCTGCACCTTGGTCAATGAGTAAGTTTCCTGCCTCTCCTTCAAGATTCATCTGGCCTGTCCTGGAATTGTTAGGGAACCTTCCAGCCCCCTACAACATAAAGGCGGCTCTTGTCTTTCTTACTTTCTCCATGACCTCCCTGCTCACCCAATCATGCTTCTTGGCCCTATCCCTCTTACTCTGAACCCTTGCACATGTTGCAGTTGCCTCTCTATACCCCATTTATTGACCTCCCACCTCTGATTAGTGTCCATATCTGTAGTGATCTTGGCCAGATACCCCTGTACTATTTCTCTCATCCTCCCTAAGTCTGCCCTTCCGAAGTCTATCAACCTTGTGCCCGATCCTACTCCCTCTTTCCCCATGTCTATCTTGAACCATACTGAGTGGTGGTCACTCCCCGCCGGCGGTTCCTCCACCCTCAGCTCCCTCATAAACTCACCATTCACCAGCACAAGGTAGTGTGTGTTCCCTAACCTGGTAGGATCGTTGACCATCTGCAATAGGAAGCTGTCCTGGAAGGTGTCCAGAAGTACATGCTTCCTCTTATTTGTGGTGGCTGGGGTACCCAATCTATTCCTGGCAGATTGAAGTTCCCCACAATCACCGTACTGCCCTCCCACAAGACATTCTGCTCTGACCCGCTAGAACCCTATTTAACTCCTCAGTCTGAGAGAGTGGCTTAAACACCTCTCCCATCCTAAGGGTCTTATTTTTGGAGTCCAGGAGCTGCACCCATAGTGACTCTATGTTGCCTTCCTTCCCTTCCTTCCTGACATACTTCAGACCTTCCCTTACATACAGCACCCCCCTCCTTCATTTCTCTTTTACCCTGTCCCTTCAAAATATCCTATATCCTGGAACTGCTAGGTATTAGTCATGCTAATGGGTGGCCCACGTCCCTGTTATGGCTTCCATATCCACCTACCCAACCTACATGAGAGCCTGTAACTCTCCTGTTTTGTTCCCTAGATTCCTAGCATTTATGGTTACCACCTTCCACCTTGCTTCCTTCCCCCCTCTCCCTACCTGCTCTCCCTTTTTAGCACCTTCTTCTGACCTCTCCCTAAGTCCCTAGCTGCCAGCATGGGGGGGATGTAAGCTCTCTCGGCTTCCGTGCCCGAGGATCCTGTTGGACTCCTGCTCACTTGCCACCCCTCTCTACTAGTTTAAATTCTCATTGTTTGCTAAGTATTCCTCCAGTTTCTGTTTCAAGACTCTTCTTCCCTCCTCACTTAAGTGAAGCATGTCCTTGGCGTAGAGATCCTTACCCTCCCAAGTTCTTTCCCACCCCCCCACTGGCCCATACCCTTTGGATGGACACAATTCCTTTAGCCACATGTTAAATTCCTCTCTCTCTCTCTTCAGCTTCCTTGAAGTATTTGCCCTGGGTACAGGAATCACCTCTGAGAAGGCTACTGATCTTCCTGCCTCCTCACAAATCAGCCCCAGCTCCTTAAACCTCCCCCAGACTACATCTACCATATTATCCATCAGGTCATTAGTTCCCAAATGCAAAACTATGTGAGGTTTCTCGCTACCCCTCCTAGCATACTTCAGAATGGATTGCCCCACCCTTTTCGCTGTCATGCCTGGCGTGGCCTCTACCCATATTCGTCTATGCCTCTCCCCCTTGCTCCCCCATCTGTTCCCCTTCAGAATTAAATCCCCCAGCACTAGGATCCCACCCTCATTTCCTTGTTCTGCTCACCTCGTCCATCCCTTATCCCTGCTGGTCAGGTCTTTTGTTCCCAAATGCATTGCCACTGTTCCCCCTTTCACCCCTATCTCTGCCCAGCTTTCCCCTTCCCCATTCCCCCCTGATTTCACCACCCCTCTCCACTGGGCTCTTCCTGCCACTTCCCCTTGATGCATCCCTCCCCTTATCTCCTCATACCTCCCTTCTTCCCACTCCTTAGCTACTGTCCCCCTGTCCAGTCTCCTCGCTCTTGCCCCCTTATCCTTACCCACTGATGCCCTGCCCCCTTCAGTCATACTACCAATGTTCTCTGGGCTGTGGATGGTCTCTTTTTCATCAGCCTTGTCTATGAGGTCCTCCCACTTCATCTCCTCCAGTGTAACCAGCACTGAGAACCTGTTGCGTGACACCTCCCCCTGCCCTGAGTTCTCCCTCGCATATTAATGAGAGGACTGCATTTGCTGTCTGCTCTAGCGCCTTTCCTGACTCGGTTCTCTATCGTCCTCCACCCCCCCCCCACATTTGTACCCAGTGGTCCCTGAGGTGGCAATATTGATCCATTTACCCTTTCCTCCCTCACCCCCCCTTGGCCTGGGTTGTCTGCAGTCTTCTGGGCACTCCCATGTGCCCTTAGTCCTGGATTGATCCATCATTCTGTACCTTTTCCTTGTCTTATCTCTGTCCTTAACCACCTAATCTCTTCCTCAAGCTGCTTAAGTTGCCTGCACACCAGACATCCCCCTGCTCTCCATATGACCCCTAAAAAGATAGCTGCCCCACAATTGTTGCAGCCTAGTATCCTTCCCATGCCCCTACCTGACCTCCTACCACCCTTTCAGCCTGCCCCTGCTTCATACTGTCTGCCCCATCCCCTGGGATGTTCTCCTTTACTAGGGCTAGCCATGTTATTTTCTGCCCCTTGTCCTCCCTCTGAACTGGTCTGGAATGATCAATCAGTCCCGAGGTTGCTCCACTCACTGCTGTTCCTTCCCTGGATGTCCTCTTCTGCTTCCCTAGATGTCTGCTTCTAGCAGCCCACTCTGTTTAAATCCTCCCTTCTTGTAAAACATTGTTTTACTTCAGGTCCAAACAAGGGTTCAACGTAACTTACTTTTGCAGAGCAAATACAAACAAAACTTTTTAGCGTGATGCAACACTCCAATTCACTGCAGCTCTGCTTTTTATGTTTGCTTGCACGCATGTGCAAGAAACATAGTGCCATCATCGGAGATTTCGGAGGTGTGTCACCTCCTCCTCCAATTCAGTCAGTGTGTTGGCAGGTGCGGCCCCTGTAAGCCAATGCATGCTGGAGCTGTCTATGACAAGTTCCAAAATGCAGTGGCATACAGTTCAAAGGGGGAGCTACGGCTGGTGAGCAGCGATAAGATAGCGGCTTGCTCATGCGCAGCTCCCCACACACACACAGATGCCACGCGGGCGTGTGCACCCCCACTGAATAGCCGGCGGGGCATGCCTAATCCCGTCGGTTGTGCTATCCCCAAAAAGCCTTCGAAAATGCCGCTGGGTGCCCACCCCAGCGTGGCAAGTAATAAATATGGCGACAGGGTGCCCAATCCCCGTCGGCTCCGCATACTCACCCCTTACTAAGTGCACGCTGGGGAGCCCCACCCCAGCGTGGCAATCCTGGCCGGCAGGGTGCCCAATCCCCGTCGTGGGCGACCCCCAACCGTCCTTGTGCCATGCTGGAGCCCACCCCAAGCGTGGCAAGCGTCCCGCATTGTTCTTTTTTTTTTTTACCTGTAAAGAAAAACAGTCCCACGTAATCGCCCTGGCCCCCCACAACTGCGCACCCACCCACTGCGTACCTGCCTCCCACACCCCCCTCATGCCATACTTACCTCCGGACCATGACGCGATTGGGACCGGGAACACGTCTGCACTCTTCAAAGCCGACCGCTAACTGAGGAAATGCCGTGTAAGCTGTATAATGGGCTAGATAGGGGGTTTCAACTTTGTTGCATATCTCAGGCATTTTGGGAATTTTGCACCAAATTTTCAACATGGGGTTTTGGGACCCCTTCTCATGAGTGATGTCACTGTCATGGCGTTATTCGGGCCTGAAGGGTGATTTCGCAGTCACTGCATGAAATCACCCTTCGAGATGAATAATGCCATGCCAGTGACTATCATTCATGAGAAGGTCCTAAAACCCCATGTTGAAAATTTGGTGCCAAAATTCCAAATGACTGTTTTCTGAGCGCAGTGTTATGCAGTTCCACGCGAGGCTCGTAAGTTTATGTAATTTTCAATATTTTCACTCCAGATTTTCAACATTGCCATTTTACCACACCTTCTTATGAGCAGTATAGCTGTCATTATTCACATCTCACCCAAAATGTGTTTCCGCCCATAGCAGCACACAATGGCGCAGTCAGTGTGTGGAAATCAATGTCTGGGACAAATTAAGAAAATCACAGTGCCACTGTTCATGAGCAGAGGTCTTAAAATGGCTATGTTGAAAATTTGGTGAAAAAATTCCTAAAAATGATTGTTTTACAAGCGTGCATTGCGCAGTTCCTACGCACGCTCGTAAGGTCGCAAATTTTCAATATTTTCACTCCAGATTTTCAACTTTGCCATTTTATCACACCTTCTTATGAGCAGTACAGCTGCCATTTTTCACATCTCACCCAAAATGTGTTTCCACCCATGTAGCGCACAATGGCGCAGTCGGTGTGCGAGATCAATGTACGGGACAAATTAAGAAAATCACAGTGACACTGTTCATGAGCTGAGGTGTTAAAATGGCTATGTTAAAAAATTTGGTGAAAAAATTCCAAAGTGACTGTTTTACTGACGTCGTTGCACAGTTCCTATGCATGCTAAGTAAGTTTGCAAATTAATATTTTCACTCCAGATTTTCAACATTGCCATTTTATTACACTTCCTTATGAACAGTACAGCTGCAATTTTCATATGTCGCCTGAAAATGTGTTTTCAAGATGTATGCACAATGGTGCTGTTGGTGTGCGGTAAAGCAATGTTTAGGACAGATTAAGAAAATCACAGTTACACTGTTCATGAGCAGAGGTCTTAAAATGGCTATGTTGAAAATTTGGTGACAAAGTCCATAAAATGACTTGTGTTACAGTGAGCATTACACAGTTTCCACGCACCCGTTAGTTCATGACTTTGTCATATTTTCAGTCCAGATTTCACCAGTGGCATTTTCCACACTTCCTTATGAACAGTACAGCTGTCATTTTCACAACATGGCTGAAGTGTGTTTCACACTTTCAGCGCAGAGATGCGTGGTGTCGCTGTAGGAAATCGTTCTTCGGCACAGATAAAGAAAATCACAGTGACACTGTTCATGATCGGAGGCACCAAAATGCCTGAGTTGACAATCTGCTGTAAAAAATCCCCAACCTAATTATATTACGAATTGTCGTTGCGCCATAGTTTCTATGTCGCTCGTGACTTCACCATTTTTAAATATTTTTACTACAGATTTGCAACATAGCCATTTTACACCTCCCATGAAAGAGTACAGCTGTCATTTTACATCCTGTTCGAATGTTTTGCACCTGTGGTGCTAAATGCCGTAGTCACTGTGCATAAGCAGCTTTCGGCTAACAAACTGATATTCCCCCTGTTCATGAGGTGGGGGTCACAAAAAAAACATGTTGAAAATTTGGAGTGAAAATACCAACGAATGCCTGAGGTATTAGGGTTTCCAACCATAACCCTGTAGAGAATGACAGGCATCAGGGGTGTAACTTGGGATTCTTGCCTGTGATGCTCATACCATTCCACACCCTGCAGTCAGTGAGAGGCATCGAGGTATGCCTTGGACTCTTCGGCCCCAAACTTCACCCCATTCTCCTATATCGCACCCATCTCACCATATTTCCTAATGAAATGGGGTGCGCATAAGGGCCAAAGACCCCAAGGAACACCGTGACACTTGTCAGTGTCTGCAGGGTGGGGTGTGGTGAAATGGCATGGCCGTTATGCATGACAACCCAAACACACACCCCAATGCCTGTCACTCTCTGCAGGGTGGTGGTGGGGTTGGCTTCAGTTCAATACTTCACTGCCATTCCTATTACGCAGCTCTGTAACTTCTACACTACCAATGCCAATGCCAATGCCAGCAAGCAAACATTCGGCATTGACAAATGCTTGTTCTCTCTGTCCAGCCCCAAAACCTCCTTCTTTCTTTTCTGGGTCTTTCTTGATGGCTCCCAGGAGAGTCTCATCTGTGCCTTTCACCTCAAGGAATTTCAGTATTGCATGCAGGCACAACAGACAGCCTTTAAAGGGCCAGGCCAGAAATTTGCAGAGCTGGGTTTCAATTCCCCCGGTCTCTTGCTAGTGTCTTAGTGGAGAAGGGGTCCCATGTGAAGACTTTATAGGCCCCTTCACAGGTCCATTAACCTTTATTAATTTATTTTCTACTAATGAGCATACGATAATCACCGATCCAATTACCACACCCAAGATCAAAGGCCACTACTACAAAGCAAATCAACCAATATCTTTCTCCTTGGCATCTCTATCACTGGCTACTTTAGGTCCATTCAGCTTAAGTGACCACCTATCCCCAGTCTCCTTTCTAGCTGCTTCTATAATCCCATTTACCCACATAAAGGGTAGCAACAGTACCCCTGACTAGGCACACCAATTTCAGGGTGGTATAAATTACTATGGGCACAACAATGGGTTCTTCCAAACACCACACCTTGGTGCCCCCCGGGAACTCTCAATGCCCCTAATACCATGGGCCAGCAACAGCCAGAACTTCACTTTTACTTACACAGCACAATGCAGCCCATCCCACATGGTGGGCCACTGGTGTTTAAAAAAAACACTTACTGGAACCAGCTCTCTGTACTTTCTCAGAGACCTCCTATATTACCACTCCGCAGCTGTGGATATCTTGGGTCATCCTTAGGTTTCACTCCTATTGTTGTACAAGAGCCTTCACCAAGTTGTCCGCATCTTCAAGTACTAAACAACTGTGTTCCAGGACATCTGCCTCGGGCCTGAGGTTCATAAGGAAGAACTCCTTGAGACAGTACTCTCTCTCTCTCTCTCTCCGCGACAACCCTCATTTTCCTCCAACTAACTGGATCCACACAGATTTGATTCCCAACATTTCCAGAGTGCTGATGTAACCCCCTATAAATGGGGGTTCCCAGAAGTCTTCCCAGAGCTTGCCTAATTGCTCACAGTCTGGATGGTGTTCGGCATTAAAGCCGTTTAAATGGTCTTGCCTGTGAGTGCTTTTAAAGCCTCCATGTACTGTCTCATTAAGGGCTGCCTGCCTGCAGTCATAATTAGTTTGAATGGGGGGACTGTGTGTTTCTAGGCCTGAGTCCCGCCCTGGCTGCTGAATAATTGCTCTGTTTCTGCCATCGCTAAATGTGCAGAGTGAGCCCTTTTGAAAGATGTAACTGATTGCTGGTAGAGCGTTTAAATTGCAGTAAAAATGTAGTTTGTTCTAACCTGCCTTCTTTGCAGTAGAAACTGTTCTGTATAGCTCCACCATTTTGGTCCCGGACTGCCGAATTAGACCAATCAGTACCTGGGACTCTCACGTGGAGCCTGCTGAGATGGGGCTGTGTGGAGTGAGACTCTGGGAATTGAAGTTTTTGGACTGTTGGCGCCTTTTTGCACCTATAGAGGGAGCCTGTTGTGAGGGACACCTGAACTGACCAACCGAATTTTTGAATCTAAGTGAAAGCCCCTGGGCTGTCTGCAGGCAAGCCAGATCCGTGTGGGAAGATGAGACAGAAGCAGCTCGTAGAGCTTGGGTAGCTGTTTTGCGCCGTAGTTCGTGCGGGAGAATCGTGGAAGGCCTGACTTCTGGCCTTCTAGCCTGATTTCTTCCCTGAGAGGGAGAATAGAACTTTCTTTCGGACTAAATCCGAATTCTGTGAGAACAAAGCAAACTGTTGATTTGGGACCAGGCTTAACCTGTAGAAGACCGAGGAATTTGCTGAATACGATTGGCCTAACAGGACTTACAGTCAATTCTGAGCTCCCAGTGTGTGCAGAGACTTGCGATCATGACTGGGGAGTATTTGGCCTGGTACAGGTAGAATTGTGGTATATAAATGTACTGTGAACTGGAAAAGAAGCACAATCTAGTTTGTCTGTGTGCTGCTGGCCTTTACATATGAATGTGCTATGTGCTGGATGGGGATCGTGATCTAATCCCCCTTGTTGTGAACTGTGTGCTAGTTGCTGGAGGCTGTTCCCAGCTGATTAAAGACTGAATCCACTGTTGCCTAATGCAGATAGGCCCTGCCATGAGGGCCTTGTCTCCCAACCCTGCTGCACAGAGAAGATCCATCGATGAGGGACCAGCCAGGGTACCAGCCCCTGCTCCTTGCCTGAGCAAGAACAGTGCCAAAGCAAATCACGTGGGCCCTGTCTCTTCTGGCAATCCAGAAAGTCCACTCATCATCCCTCCTGTGTTCAGCCTGGGTACCTTGAGTAATTATCAGAGTAGCTCCCTGCAACTTTTCTTAAATCAAAGTGTGTCATCTGATTGTTTTGTGTTTTCCTTTTCACACACCATGCCCTCCGGCTCCGGATTACAGATTGTGTGTGTGCATGTTCTTTTCCAACACAGGGCCCCAACCAGCTGCATCGCCGGCCTAGCCTGGGCAATGGTCCTGGCTAGCCCCTTCTCCCATCCTGGGTACCCAGAGAGTGTGACTGAGTTGGACTATTGCTGCATGCACAGTATTGTGATTATTTAATGTGTTTAAGCCAATTAACCTGATTTTCCCCTCCTTGTTACAGCTCCCCTTAATAAATCAGATCTTCTGTTGTTTGAAATATACCTGGCTTGTGGTGTCAGTATATGCTAACAATATTGCATTATAGCTGTGTGCTTTGCATAACCTTATTTTACAGGGTGTCCCCAGAGCCACGCTGAAGGAATCAGTCCTGGGGATAAGTGCTAGTTTTATGTGTAAGTGGTTTTCATATCTGGGGTATTGGGAAGGTTGCTTCTGTGTGTTCGGAGGGCCACTAGAGGGAGTCAAGGGGGGGTCACAGTGTCCTAGAGGGCTGTGACCTGGTTAGACTGACCACAACCAACCCTGACCTTTGGGTGGAGGCACCCGTCACTAAACCTAAGCCCCTCAACCTGCCACTAGCCACGCAGACGGGGGTAGTAGCCTTTGGGATAGCACCACCTAGGGGTTACATCTTGGAGGCACTGCTGGGATTAGCATCCCCTAGTGGCCAAACTTACGAATTGCTGTTAAAAATAAATGGCTACCCCAACAGAAGTGGCTGTATACCAGTTGATGGGGTGGTATACTGGGCGGGAGATCGACCCCCAAAATGTTATGCTTATCCTGGATATTCCCTGGGTACCAGTAACAACACAGTAGAGGGAGTACTTTCCAAGGTTGAATATTTACAAAACCCTGTAGTGTTGGGTCAACAGGCTAATCTGCTCGCCCAAAGTTTCATGGCCTTAGCAGAGTGTAAGAACCCAGTCGATAGTTTGAAAGTGCCACGGACTATTACCCCCGAAGGAGCCCTCACTGCCTGGAGACTGATAACTAAAGACAGTAAAGACCCCAGGAAGGATGAGTCCCTCCCGCCCACTATCTGTGACTTTTGAGGAGAAATTTGCTAAGTTGTTGCTGGAGGAAGGGAAAACTGTGGAGGACTTAAAGAAACTATTCCTGCCACCTGGGGGTGTTCCTCCCCCAACATCCCCTCCTGCTCCAGCACCTGTTATTGCCCCTCCTTCTGTGCCCATGCCAATACTGGCCCTTATGTCTGTACCTGCCATTAGTCACGATTCTTACAGAAGGTTTAGAATCTTCTCGAGCAACCTCCTCACCCCCCAGGGGGAGACTGACTGGGAGACCTGGATAGACTATGTTGCCCCTCTAGTACTGGAATGGCAATGCTCGGAAGCAGAGATGTGAAAGAGGTTAAGTGAGAGCCTCCGAGGTCCTGTGCTGGCTACCATCCGTGCCAAACGGGCCAATAACACTGAAGTGACTGCACAGGACTATCATGAGGCATTGGAGAATGTATATGGGAGCCCAGATTCAGATAAGGACCTGTGGTGGAGGGTAAGAAATACCACAGTACCAAGGGAAGTTGTTGTGCGTGTATGTACCTCAGCTTGAAAAATTGCTGCAAGAATGCCTCAGAAAGGGTAGTTTGCTAGGGACTGAATTAGACAGAATCAGGCTGGACTGGATCCTTAAGTCTGCCCCATTTTCAGAACTGTTGTTGCTTCAGTTACGCCCGGCCAACCAACTGGAATTGCCACCCTCCTATGATGAGCTGATGAGAGAAATTCAGGGGATTGAGAAAAGGTGACACCGGGGGGAAACTGCACCAACTGCTGCTGCTACTGCACGAGAGACTGAGGGTGATCTGCCAGGTGAGGTTCAGAGGCAAAGATCGGCAGTTAGTGAGTACTCTGAGATGGAAAAGGACTTCCGGCCCTGGGTCCAGTTTTGGAAAGACGAACTACTGAAAGAGGTCCGAGAGATGACGGTAGGTGCCCCTGCAATAATTTCCCCCATGGGACCAGATTCTGATGCTGCTCAGGCCGTGGCTGCCATGGGGTTGGGGGTGCACCCTCAAGCATCCTGTAACAAGGATAGCCCTCAGAGTGAGATCAAAGAATTGACTGCCAGCGTGAAGGAATTACTGAGACACGTTACACCCCTCTCACCGTTGCCAGCAAATAATTGATCCCAACTGATTGCTAATACTTCAGTTCCTCAGGCAATGTTCTCTCCAAGGATGACCCAGGAGCCTATCATGTGTCACAACTGAGGAAAAGATGGCCATATGATGAGGCAATGCCAGTCCCAGAAAGACTTAGAGAGAGTGGTGAGCTAACTTCATAGAGAGCTCCGGAAAATGAATCGGTGGTCAAGGGGTGCACGAAATGACCGCAGTGAGGGTCTGAGAAACCCTAACTCAAATTTCTTTATGGCTAAATCATCTGTCCGGGCCTCTGCTGCTGTCCCTCTAGAATGGTCCAAGGTGGTGGGTCCCTCCATGGAAACGACAGTGAAAGTGAACGGAGTGCCTACAAGTGCTGTGCTTGACAGTGACTCCCAAGTAACTATAATGTTTCAAGACTGGTACAAAAAGCACTTGCCTGATGTGCCCTTATAGCCTTTGGAAGGACTGCATGTCTGGGGGTTAAGTGAAAAGATGTAGCCCTACTCTGGATACGCCTGAATTTGGTTGTCTTTCCCCACCTCGGTGGCTGGAGTGGCAGAGGAAGTGGAGACTTTGACCCTAGTGTGTGCCCCTACTGGACTGTACGATGGGGTTCCTTTGCTAATTGGGACAAATGCTCACATGTTCGGGAGGTTGGCGCAACTATGCTATGAGAAACAGGGGCAGCGGACTGGTAGAGCTTTGAGGATTCCTGCCATGATCAAGAAGGCTTATGAGTCACGGAAGAATGCCGAAGAGGTGGATGCGGATGAACCAGTTGGGGTCGTATGGAAGAAGGATCCTGAGTCCATGATCCTGGCCCCCAATGCTCAGTGTACCTTACAAGGGGGAGGTCCACTTACGAAAGGATGTCAAGAACAAGATACTCATGCTGGATGCTCCAGGCGATGGAAAATTGCCTGAAGGATTGCTGGTTAAGCCCAGTATCTTACCCGCTCGGGCTCATGCCTATGCTCAATGGATAATGGTTCAGGTTCAGAATGTGTCAGACAGAGAAATTCGGGTGAATAGAGGCTGCACCCTGGCTACCGTATACTGCCTAGACACTACGGTGCTACCCAGTAACAAGTACTTGGGGGAGAATGACAGAGTGACACCCGACTTGTCTTGATTTCAGTGACTTCCCATTGACAGCTGAATGGAAGACTAGAATCAGCCAGAGACTCGCTCAGAGAGATCAGGTGTTTTCACTAAAGGAATGGGATGTGGGATGTGCACAAGGAGCTGAGCATCATATGCGCCTGCATGATGAATGGCCATTCCATGAGAGATCTCAGTGCCTCACACCTGCAGATATAGATGATGTCTGGAGACACTTGCAGAAGTTGCTTGTGGCTGGTGTGATACAAGAATCCAAAAGCCCTTATGCTTTGCCTATTGTAGTGGTGAGGAAAAAGAATGGAGCAGAAAGAATCTGTGTGGATTATTGGACCCTCAACAGGCGAACCATCCCCGACCAATACACCATGCCTCGTATTCAGGATGCGTTAGACTATCTGAACGGTAGCAAGTGGTTCTCAGTGTTGGATCTTCGCAATGGGTACTACCAGATTCCCATGGCCCCAGAAGATCATTAGAAGATAGCCTTTATATGTCCACTTGGGTTCTATGAATTAATGAGGATGCCCCAAGGGATCTCGGGTGCCCCAGCCACTTTTCAACGGTTAATGGAGCATGCAGTGGGGGACATGAATTTGTTGGAGTGCCTGGTATACTTAGACGATGTTATAGTGTTTGGAAGTTTGTTGGAGGATCATGAACGCCAACTGTTTAAAGTGTTGGACCAATCGGAAGATTTTGGCCTTAAGCTGTCCATCGACAAATGCCAGTTCTTTCAGACATCAGTAAAATATGTGGGGCACATAGTGTCCACCAAGGGGATAGAGACTTATCCTAGCAAAGCTGAGGCCTTGACCACCTGGCACCAGACCTACAACCTAAAAGAATTACAACGATTCCTAGGATTTTGTGGTTATTACAGGCAGTTCATAAAGGACTATTCAAGGGTGATTCACCACTTCTGAATCTTACCCAAGGTTATCCTCCCACGAACAGAAAGTACAAGACAGTGGCCTCCACCGAAACCGAGAGAGTATATTTCCGTCCAAATGAATCTTTTGGATCTCGCTGAACACCTCATTGTGAAACTGCTTTTCACTAAATCATATACCAACTCACCCATGCTCCTGTCCTTGCTTATGCTGATCTGGCAAAACCCTATGTATTACATACTGATGTTAGCCTACAAGGTTTGGTGACTGTGTTACATCAAGAGCATGAGAATGGCCTGAGACCAGTGGCCTTTTCCAGCAGAAGTCTGACCCCATCTGAAAAAAAATATTCTGTGCTTAATTTGGGGTTTCTGGCATTGAAATGGGCCACTGTTGACCAATTCCATGAATACTTGTATGGGGCAAAGATACTGGTAAAGACAGATAATAATCCTTTGACCTATGTGCAGACTTCAGCCAAATTGGATGCCACCGGCCATAGGTGGCTTTCTGCGTTATCTACCTATGATTACGCTGTTGAATACAGAGCAGGCCTGAATCACGTAGAGGCTGATGCCCTCTCCTGGAGGCCTATTTCCAGAAGTGATTGGGTCAGACTGTCAGAACCTGATATTTGAACGCTATGCCACAAGTTTGACAAGGAGGAACAAATGTCCATGGATGCAGTGGACTGTCTAGTAGATTGTTTGGGGCCCTCTGACAATTGTATACCTGCTGCTTACTGCCACTTTTCTGCATTAGATATTAGTGCACTTCCTGACTTGATAATGACAGTCTCCAGCGGGCTCAATCCCGAGATCCTATGATCAGACCAGCACTTGAAGCTCTTTATGCAGGGAAAGATGTGTCCAAGTTGCGCTCTTCTGACTTGAGAACTACATTGTTGTACAAAGAAGGCCCTAAATTGAAGTTAATTGAGCAGCTGCTGTACAGAAAAACAGTAGACAGGGAAGGCCAAGTAGACAAGTAACAGTTGGTTTTGCCCACCGCTTTCAGAGACTTGGTACTGAGGTCCCTACACAACCACATGGGTCACCTCGGTGTAGACCGAACTCTTGGTATAGTGTGGTCTAGATTTTACTGGCCTAAGATGGGGGCTGATGTTGAGCATCATATGCAGACTTGTAGTCGCTGCCTGCAGAGAAAGGCTTTGCCCCAGAGGACTGCACCCCTTGTTAACATCACCACCAGTGCCCTCATGGAGTTGGTTTGTATTGACTTTCTGAGTCTGGAGCCTGATCAGTGGAATATTAATAATGTGCTGGTGGTCACTGACCATTTTATGAGGTATGCCCAAGCATTCCCCACCAAGGACCAAAAACCTTCCGCTGTGGCCAAGGTACTGGTAGAGAATTTCTTTGTTCACTATGAAGCCCCCCAGAGAATCCATTCTAACCAAGGCCGAGACTTTGAGAGCCGCTTAATCAAGGAGATGCTCTCTCTCTGTGGGAGTGCGGAAGTCTAGAATGACCCCTTACCATCCACAGGAAGATCCACAGCCAGAACGTTTTAACCACGCCCTGCTTGACATGCTAGGTACTCTCCACCCGAAAGACAAGCCCAAATGCAGCCAGCAAATTAGCACCTTGGTACATGCTTACAACTGCACCAAAAATGATGCTACTGGGTTCTTCCCCTACCGCCGTATGTTTGGAAGAGAGGCTCAGCTGCCAGTAGATGTGTGTTTTGGGGTTCTCCCGATGGGGTCTGAGCTGACAATTACCTACAATACGTGCAAAAGTTAAAAGATCAATTGAATCATACATACCAACTAGCTCAGACCATGGCTGCAAAGAGAAATTTGGCTAACAAAGAAAGATATGACAAAAAGGTAAAGGCCCAAGGGCTCCAAGTGGGAGACCGTGTATTGTTGTGGAATCCGGGACTGCATGGCAAACTCAAAATTGCTGACCGGTGGCACCATCTCCCTCACATCATAGTAGGCAAATTAAATGACTTGCCAGTGTATAAAGTGCAGCCTGAAAACAACTAAAAAAAATGTCAAGACAATGCGCCGTAACCATTTGTTGCCCATTGGTCAAATAATGATTGAATCTGAGCCCCCAGAGATTGCTCCCCCTGGACTGGTGACACGTGCTGCTGCAAGACAAAGGCAAAGAAAGCCTGCCCTTGCAGTTACTGACTTAAGGTTTCCTACACAGCAAACCCCCACTGATAGTGACTGTCAGTCCACTTCGGATGAGAGTGAGTGCAACTATGGCTGCTACCCCTCTTCTGAACTAAATCAGTTGTTTCAAGGTAACTCCCTGGTCAGTAATGGGGATGAAGCTGGGCCTTCTGGACTGCCTAACCCCCCAGCTTTATCCTTGGAGCCAATGCTCCCTGAGAGTGAGGTGCAGAGTGTCAAGTCTGAGAATATTGAGTCACTTCGTTAGGTGGAGCTGTTTGAGTTGCCTGAGGAAGAGACAGATGAGCCGAGACCAACTGGTGACATGCCAGAACAGGAAGGGTATTTTGAGTGTGATGACCATTCCCTTCCAGTGCCGGAGTGCCTTTCAAGGGAGCAAAGTGTTGTGGAACCAGGATTTGCAGGTCCAGGGGCTGACAGTGCCTCAAGTCCGAACTTTTCTGCCCAGATAGAGACTCCCATTGCAAGTAGGGAGGGTGCAGAAAGGAAAGCTAAAGGTACAGAGACTGTGACTGTTTCCCCCAGGAAGACTGGTCGAGCTGTAAAACCAGTAGTGCACCTCAGCTATAATTCCCCTGGGAGGCCTGTGGATTTGCCTCTCAATGTGGTCCATAAAGGGGTGTATGTGTCCCAGAGCTCACTGCCCAAACTAAGCATAAGTGCAAACTCCCAGTTAATTGTTCTGCCCTCCAGGTTTGGTGCCCCTGTCCCATCTAGCCCCGAGGTAGCTGATAGGGAAGGGCCCCCATTATCATTGTTCAATGTGCAGGAAGTGACAACCTGAAGCTGTATAGTAGTATGTGTGAGCTACCTATGTGAAATGTGTCTGATGTAACTCAGAATGGGTATAGTAACATGAAACGTAGATAATATGTATAGTAATGGTTAAGTATGTTGACATATGTATCAAATGCGATTGGTATAACACGTTAATGGTATAAATGCATAGTATAATTTGCACCTGAAACTATAATGATGGTACAGTCTTGACACGAACTCCAGATTTTTCCAGGCCAGGAAGGGTGTAACACCCCCTATAAATGGGGGTTCCCAGAAGTCTTCCCAGAGTTTGCCTAATTGCTCACAGTCTGGATGGTGTTCAGCATTAAAGCCGTTTAAATGGTCTTGCCTGTGAGTGCATTTAAAGCCTCCATGTACTGTCTCTTTAAGGGTTGCCTGCCCGCAGTCATAATTAGTTTAAACGGGGGGACTGTGTGTTTCTATGCCTGAGTCCCCGCCCAGACTGCTGAATAATCGCTCCGTTTCTTCCATCGCCAAATGTGCAGAGTGAGCCCTTTTGAAAGAAGTAACTGACTGCTGGTAGATCATTTAAATAGTAGTAACAAGCATTTGTCAATGCCGAACGTTCGCTTGCAGGTATTTGCAGTGGTATTTGGCACTTGGACATGGCTTAAAAAAATCAGTGACAAAGAAGTACAAGCATTTGTCAATGGCAAATGTTGCTTGCTTCTATGTGCTGTTTAGGTATTTGGAAGTCATTGGAGTGCAAATATTGAAAATTTGCAAACTTACGAGCGTGCATAGGAACTGCGCAACGCACTCTCATAAAACAGCCATTTTTAGGAATTTTTTCACCAAATTTTCAACATAGCCATTTTAAGACCTCTGCTAATGAACAGTGTCACTGTGATTTTCTTAATTTGCCCCATACATTGATTTTGCACACCGACTGCGCCATTGTGCGCTACATGGGTGGAAACACATTTTGGGCAGGATGTGAAAAATGACAGCTGTACTGCTCATAAGGAGGTGTGGTAAAATGGCAATGTTGAAAATCTGGAGTGAAAATATTGAAAATTCGCAAATGTCAGAGCGTGCGTGGGAACTGCGCAATGCGCTCGATAAAACAGTCATTTTAGAATTCTTTCACCAAATTTTCAACATAGCCATTTTAAGACCTCTGCTCATGAACAGTGTCACTGTGATTTTCTTAATGTGTCCATACATTGATTTCACACCGACTGTGCCATTATCGCTTCATGGGCGGAAACACGTTTTGGGTGAGATGTGAAAAATGACAGCTATACTGCTCATTAAGAAGGTGTGGTAAAATGGCAATGTTGAAAATCTGAATGGAAATATTGAAAATTAACAAACCTCTGACGTGCGTATAAACTCATAACACTGCGCGCTAATAAAACAGTCACTTTAGAAATTTTTCACCAAATTTTCAATATAGCCATTTTAAGACCTCTGCTAATGAACAGTGTCATGGTGATTTTCTTAATATGTCCCATACATTGATTTGCACACTGACTGCGCCATTATGCCGCTACATGGTGGAAACATGTTTTGGGCAGGATGTGAAAATGACAGCTGTACTGCTCATAAGGAGGTGTGGTAAAATGGCAATGTTGAAAATCTGGAGTGAAAATATTGAAAATTCATGAACTTACGAGCCTGCGTAGGAACTGCGCAACGCAGTCTCGTAAAACAGTCATTTTTTGGAATTTTTGCACCAAATTTTCAACATGGGGTTTTGGGACCCTTCTCCAGAATGATGTCACTGTCATGGCATTATTCAGGCCTGAAGAGGTGATTTCCGCAGTGACTGCAAAATCACCGCCGGGCTTGAACACATGCAATGACAGTGACATCACTCATGAGAGATTCGTCCTATCAAAAGTGTAAATTAAACCTGAATATGCAATAAAGTTGAAAACCCCTGTCTAGCCCATTATACAGCTTACGGCATTTCCTCAGTTCGCAGTTGGCTTTGAAAAGTGCAGGCGTGTTCCCGGTCCACGAAGATCGTTGCGCCCGAGCTCCGGAGGTAAGTATGGGGTGGGGGTGTGGGGAGGCAGGGTGCGCAGTGGGTGGGTGCGGGTTGTGGGAGGAGGGGCTGGGAGAAGCGTGGGACCGGTTTCAATTTACAGGTTTTAAAAAAAGAATGTGGCAGGGCGTTTGCCACGCTGGGGTGGGCTCCAGCATGGCAGAAGGATGGCTGGGGGGCCGATGGGCCGGCGGGATTGGGCACTCCCGTCGGCAGGCAGCCAGGGACATTTGCCACGCTGGGGTGGGCTCCCAGCGAGGGCAGCAAAAGATTGAGAGCGATGAGGCGGTGCAGCACACAGCGGTGGTTTCTTTGAAGAGAAGACCACCGCTGTCCATACTACAGCAGCGTCCGATTGGTCAGGACTGCCACGCCTGCTCAATGGAGCAGGGATTGCAGAGGAGGGCACACCTCCAAAGTGTCCCATTCTCCCAAAGGCGTTCCTTAGCATGCAGCAATGAACGTAAAATGTATTTGTTCTAACCAGCCTTATTTGCAGCACAGACTGTTCTGTGTAGCTCCACTATTTTGGTCCCGGACTGCCGAATGAGACCAATCAGTACTTGCGACTCTCAAATGGAGCCTGCTGAGATGGGGCTGTGTGGAGTGAGACTCTGGGAATTGTAGTTTTTGGACTGTTGGCGCCTTTTTGCACCTATAGAGGGAGCCTGTTGTGACTGACACCTGAACTAACCAACTGAATCTTTTGAATCTAAGTGAAAGCCCCTGGGCTGTCTGCTAACAAGCCAGATCTGTGTGGGAAGCTGAGAGAGAAGCAGCTCTTAGAGCTCGGGCAGCTGTTTTACACCGTAGTTCACGTGGAAGAATTGTGGAAGGCCTGACTTCTGGCCTTCTAGCCTGATTTCTGCCCTGAGAGGGAGAATAGGACTTTCTTTCGGACTAAATCCGAATTCTGTGAGAACAAACAAACTGCTGATTTGGGACCAGGCTTAACCTGTAGAAGACCAAGGAATTTGTTGAATGTGATTGGTCTGACAGGACTTACAGTCAATTCTGAGATCCCAGTGTGTGCAGAGACTTGCGATCATGACTGGGGAGCATTTGGCTTGGTACAGGTAGAATTCTGGTATATAAATGTACTGTGACCTGAAAAAGAAGCACAACCTAGTTTGTCTGTGTGCTACTGGCTTGTACATATGAATGTGCTATGTGCTGGATGGGGATCGTGATCTAATCCCCCTTGTTGTGAACTGTGTGCTAGTTGCTGGAGGCTGTTCCCAGCAGATTACAGACTGAATCCACTGTTGCCTAATGCAGATAGGCCCTGCCATGAAGGCCTTGTCTCCCAACCCTGCTGCACAGAGAAGATCCGTCGATGAGGGACCAGCCAGGGTACCAGCCCCTGCTCCTTGCCTGAACTAGAACAGTGCCAAAGCAAATCACGTGGGCCCTGTCCCTTCTGGCAATCCAGAAAGTCCACTCATCATCCCTCCTGTGTTCAGCCTGGGTACCGTGAGCAATTATCAGGGTAGCTCCCTGAAACTTTTCTTAAATCAAAGTGTGTCATCTGATTGTTTTGTGTTTTCCTTTTCACAAACTGAGCCCTCCGTCTCCAGATTACAAATTGTGTGTGTGCATGTTCTTTCTCAATCACAGGGCTCCAACCAGCAGCATCGCCGGCCTATCCTGGGCAACGGTCCTGTCTAGCCCCTTCCCCCATCCTGGGTACCTAGAGAGTGTGACTGAGTTGGACTATTGCTGCATGCACAGTATTGTGATTATTGTGTTTACACCAATTTACCTGATTTTTCCCTCCTTGTTGCAGCTCCCCTTAACAAATCAGATCTTCTGTTGTTTGAAATCTACCTGACTTGTGGTGTCAGTATATGCTAACAGTACTGCATTATAGCTGTGTGCTTTGCATAGCCTTATTTTACAGGGGGTCCCCAGAGCCACGCTGAAGGAATCAGTCCTGGGGTAAGTGCTAGTTTTATGAGTAAGTGGTTTTCATATCTGGGTATTGGGTAGGTTGCTTCTGTATGTTCAGAGGGCCACTAGTGAGAATCAAGGGGGGGTCACAGTGTCCTAGAGGGCTGTGACCTGGTTAGACTGACCACAACCAAACCTGACCTTTGGATGGAGGCACCCGTCACCGAACCTAAGCCCCTCAACCTGCCACTAGCCACGCAGGCGGGGTAGTAGCCCTTGGGATAGTGCCACATAGGGGTTACATCTTGGAGGCACTGCTGGGATTAGCATCCCTAAGTGGCCAAACTTACGAACTGCTGTTAAAAATAAATGGCTACCCCATCAGAAGTGGCCGTACACCAGTTGGTGGGGTGGTGTACTGGGCAGGAGATCGACCCCCAAAATGCTGTGCTTATCCTGCATATTCCCCTGGGTACCAGTAAGGACACTACAGAGGGAGTAATTTCCAAGATTGAATATTTACAGAACCCTGTAGTGGTGGGTCAACAGGCTAATCTGCTCGCCCAAAGTTTCATGGCCTTAGCAGAGTGTAAGGACCCAGTAGATAGTTCCAAAGTGCCACGGACTATTACCCCCGAAGGAGCCCTCACTGCCTGGAGACTGATAACTAAAGACAGAAAAGACCCTGGGGAGGATGAGCCCCACCCCCCCCACTATCTGAGACTTTTGAGGAGAAATGTGCTAAATTGTTGCTGGGAGGAAGGGAAAACTGTGGAGGACTTAAAGAAACTATTCATGCCACCTGGGAGTGTTCCTCCCCCAACACCCCCTCCCGCTCCAGCACCCGTTATTGCCCCTCCTTCTGTGCTCGTACCAATGCTGGCCCCTGTGTCTGTACCTGCCATTAGTCAAAATTCTTAATGAAGGTTGAGAATCTTCTTGGGCACCCTCCCCATCCCCAAGGGGGAGGATGACTGGGAGACCTGGATACACTATGTTACCCCTCTAGTACTGGAATGGCAATGCTTGGAAGCAGAGAAGTGAAAGAGGTTAAGTGAGAGCCTCTGAGGTCCTGCCCTGGCTACCATCCATTCCAAATGGGCCAATAACCCTGAAGCAACTGCACAGGACTATCTTGAGGCATTGGAGAATTTGTATGGAAGCCCTGATTCAGATGAGGACCTGTGGTGGAGGGTAAGAAATACACAGCAGTACCAAGGGGAGTTCTTTCTGTGTATGTACCTCAGCTTGAAAAACTGCTGCAAGAATGCCTCAGAAAGGGTAGTTTGCCAGCGACTGAATTACACAGAACAAGGCTGGACTGGATCCTTAAGTCTGCCCCATTTTCAGGACTGTTGTTGCTTCAGTTACGCCTGGCTAACCGACTGGAATGCCACCCTCCTATGATGAGCTCATGAGAAAAATTCGGGGGGTTGAGAAAAGGCGACCCTGGGGGGAAACTGCACCAACTGCTGCTGCTACTGCACGAGAGACTGAAGGTGATCCGCCAGGTGAGGTTCAGAGGCAAAGATCAGCAGTTAGTGAGTACTCTGAGAAGGAAAAGGACTTCCCGCCCTGGGTCCAGTTTTGGAAAGATGAACTACTGAAAGAGGTCCCAGAGTTGAAGGTAGGCGCCTCTGCAAGAATTTCCCCCGTGGGACCAGATTCTGATGCTGCTCAGGCTGTGGCTGCCATGGGGGTGGGGGTGCACCCTCAAGCATCCTATAACAAGGATAGCCCTCAGAGTGAGATCAAAGAATTAACTGCCACCGTGAAGGAACTATTGAGACATGTTACACCCCTCTCACCATTGCCAGCAAATAATGGACCCCAACCCATTGCTAATACTTCAGTTCCTCAGGCAATGTTCTCTTCAAGGATGACCCAGGAGCCTATCATGTGTCACAACTGAGGAAAAGATGTCCATATGACGAGGCAATGCCGGTCCCAGAAAGACTTAGAGAGAGTGGTGAGCTAACTTCATAGAGAGCTTCGGAAAACGAATCAGTGGTCAAGGGGTGCACGAAATGACCACAGTGAGGGCCTGAGAAACCCTAATTCAAATTTCTTTATGGCTAAATCATCTGTCTGGGCCTCTGCTGCTGTCCCTCTAGAATGGTCCAAGGTGGCGAGTTCCTCCACGGAGACGACAGTGAATGTGAATGTGAATGGAAAGTCTACTAGGGCTGTGCTTGACAGTGGCTCCCAAGTAACTATAATGTTTCAAGAAGCCCTTGCCTGATGTGCCCTTACAGCCTTTGGAAGGACTGCATGTCTGGGGGTTAAGTGAAAAGACGTATCCCTACTCTGGATACATCCGAATTTGGTTGTCTTTCTCCACCTCAGTGGCTGGAGTGGCAGAGCAAATGGAGACTTTGGCCCTAGTGTGCGCCCCTACTGGACTGTACGATGGGGTTCCTTTGCTAATTGGGACAAATGCTCACATGTTCGGGAGGTTGGCACAACTATGCTATGAGAAACAGGGGCAGTGTACTGGTAGAGCTATGAGGATTCCTGCCATGATCAAGAAGGCTTATGAGTCACGGAAGAATGCTGAAGAGGTGGATGTGGATGAACCAGTTGGGGTTGTATGGAAGAAGGATCCTGAGTCCATGATCCTGGCCCCCAGTGCTCAGTGTACCTTACAAGGGGGAGGTCCACTTACGAAAGGATGTCAAGAACAAGAAAGTCATGCTGGATGCTCCAGATGATGGAAAATTGCCAGAAGGATTGCTGGTTAAGCCCAGTATCTTACCCGCTCGGGCTCATGCCTATGCTTGATGGGTAATGGTCCAGGTTCAGAATGTGTCAGACAGAGAAATTCGGGTGAATAGAGGCTGCACCCTGGCTACCGTACACTGCACAGACACTGCGGTGCTACCCAGTAACAAGTACTCGGGGGAGAATGACAGAGTGACTCCGACTTGTTTGATTTCGGTGACTCCACATTGCCAGCTGAATGGATGACTAGAATCAGCCAGAGACTCGTTCAGAGAGATCAGGTGTTTTCGTTAAAGGAATGGGATGTGGGATTTGTGCAAAGAGCTGAGCATCATAAACGCCTTCATGATGAACGGCCATTCCGTGAGAGATCTCGGTGCCTCGCACCTGCAGATATACATGATGTCAGAAGACACTTGCAGAAGATGCTTACAGCTAGTGTGATACAAGAATCAAGAAGCCCTTATGCTTTGCCTGTTTTAGTGGTGAGGAAAAAGAATGGAACAGAAAGAATGTGTGTAGATTATCGGACCCTCAACAAATGGGGGTTCCCAGAAGTCTTCCCAGAGCTTACCTAATTGCTCACAGCCTGGATGGTGTTCGGCATTAATGCCATTTAAATGGTGTTGCCTGTGAGTGCTTTTAAAGCCTCCATGTACTGTCTCTTTAAGGGCTGCCTGCCTGCAGTCATAATTAGTTTGAATGGGGGGACTGTGTGTTTCTATGCCCGAGTCCCACCCGGGCTGCTGAATAATCGCTCCGTTTCTGCCATCACTAAAAGTGCAGAGTGAGCCCTATTGAAAGAAGTAACTGATTGCTGGTAGATTGTTTAAATAGTAGTAAAAATGTAGTTTGTACTAACCTGCCTTATTTGCAGCAGAGCAGGGCTGCAGCTATGAATTTTGGGGCCCCGGACAAGTCACTTGAAATGGGCCCACGTTTCTCAAACCAGCTAATGCCAGGAGTAATGCCAGCTCCTCAGGTGGGCCCCTCCTGAGCTCAGGGCCCCAGACAACTTCCCCACTTCCCCCCCATTACTGCGGCCCTGCAGCAGAGACTGCTGAGCTCCCAGTGTGTGCAGAGACTTGCGATCGTGACTGGGGAGCATTTGGCCTGGTACTGGTAGAATTCTGGTATATAAATGTACTGTGAACTGGAAAAGAATCGCAGTCTAGTTTCTCTGTGTGCTGCTGGCTTGTACATATGAATGTGTTATGTGCTGGACGGGGATCGCGATCTAATCCCCCTTGTTGTGAACTGTGTGCTAGTTGCTGGAGGCTGTTCCCAGCTGATTATGGACTGAATCCACTGTTGCCTAATGCAGATAGGCCCTGCCACGAGGGCCTTGTCTCCCAACCCTGCTGCACAGAGAAGATCCATCGACGAGAGACCAGCCAGGGGACCAGCCCCTGCTCCTTGCCTGAACAAGAACAGTGCCAAAGCAAATCCCGTGGGCCCTGTCTCTTCTGGCAGTCCAGAAAGTCCACTCATCATCCCTTCTGTGTTCAGCCTGGGTACCGTGAGCAATTATCAGGATAGCTCCCTGCAACTTTTCTTAAATCAAAGTGTTTCATCTGATTGTTTTGTGTTTTCCTTTTCACAAACTGAGCCCTCCGGCTCCGGATTACAAATTGTGTGTGTGCATGTTCTTTTTCCATCGCAGGGCCCCAACCAGCTGCATCACCGGCCTGCCCTGGGCAACAGTCCTGGCTAGCCCCTTCCCCGATTCTGGGTACCCAGAGAGTGTGACTGAGTTGGACTATTGCTACATGCACAGTATTGTGATTATTAATGTGTTTAAGCCAATTAACCTGATTTCCCCCTCCTTGTTACAGCTGCCCTTAATAAATCAGATCTTCTGTTGTTTGAAATCTACCTGGCTTGTGGTGTCAGTATATGCTAACAGTACTGCATTATAGCTGAGTGCTTTGCATAACCTTATTTTACAGGGGGTCCCCAGAGCCATGCTGAAGGAATCAGTCCTGGGGATAAGTGCTAGTTTTATGTGTAAGTGGTTTTCATATCTGGGGTATTGGGAAGGTTGCTTCTGTGTGTTGGGAGGGCCACTAGTGGGAGTCGAGGGGGGTCACAGTGTCCCAGAGGGCTGTGACCTGGTTAGACTGACCACAACCAACCCTGACCTTTGGGTGGAAGCACCCATCACCGAACCTAGGCCCCTCAACCTGCCACTAGCCACGCAGGCGGGGGTAGTAGCCCTTGAGATAAAGCCACCTAGGGGTTACACTGAGGTCAGGCAAATCTGGAAAAGAAGACTTACTCACTAGAGAGGTTTCAGACCTTGGGCCACCCAGTGAGATACACTCGGATGACACCCACATTTGTGCCGATATGGTGGTTTACAATGGAAACGGATGCCCTGGATCGAGTCCTTAGCCAGCCATTGGCAAGCACCTCATGTGCCTTCCCTAGAAGCATCATTTGGCCCCATAGCACTTCACAACAGTGGTGGCAGTGCCTTCTGGAACAAACCTGATGTGTACCCCACTAAAGGCACTGGAGCAACTGCCTGCTGTGCCCTGGGGCACCCCACAAGAAGCAACTGGGGGAGAAGATTACCCTACACCCCAAATGGGAGCTGCACTCCACCCTGTTTCCTGCTTATTACTCCAGCACCCCCTCCTGCCGGATTGCAACATCCGATTTCCTGTCTAATAATACCATGAGGGTGTGTGTGTGGGGTGGGGTGGGGTGGTAGTCTATGTGAGGGACGGGATCAAATGCACAAGGGATGAGGGGGAGGAAAGGAGAACAGAGGCAATCTGGCTGCAGCTCCTAGACTCAAGGGGTAGGAAACTGAGGTTTGGGATGGTATACAGGCCGCTGTCCCAATCTGAGGAGCCTGACAAGGGAATTAGCGGGACAAATCAGAAGGGTATGTAGAAAAGGGAAGGTGGTCATTGTGGGGGATTTCAACTTGCCGGGGTTGACTGGAGCATTCCAGTCACCTCCAGTGCTAGGGAGCAAGTGCTCCTGGATGCGATCCAGAAGGGTCTCCTGACACAGTTGGTCAGTGGACTTACTATGCTAAAGAACACTTTAGATCTGGTATTGTTGAATGGGGAGGCAGTAAGGGGAAATAAGGGTGGAGAACCCACTAGCTGACAGCAATCACCAAACGGTGTGGTTTAATATCACGATGTGCAGGGAACCAGAGAACTCAGTAACCCGGGTGGTAAATTTCAGGGAGCCGGACTTTGGGAGGATGCAGGATGCAATGAAAGGGAAACTGGAGGGCATAAGGCAGGAGACAGATGCAGAGCAGAAATGGGATATTAGGGGGATTGGAGAGGCAATGGAAGCCTGCACCAAGATACAGAGTAAGAGGAACAGAGCAAGGAAATCATGCTGGTTGAACAGCGAGGTAGTAGAGATGGTGAGGGCAAAACGAGAGGCACACCAGAGGTACAGGAGGATGGTGAAGGAAGGGGACAGGGAGAAGTATGCAAGATGGTCTAGGGAGGTGACCAGAAAAGTGAGAGAAGCCAAGGCCCAGAGGGAGATGAGATTAGGGCAGGGAATTAAGGGGGAGAAAGACTTTTTTCAGATACATCAGAGAGAAAAGGAAGTGCAAGGAGACAATAGTGAGGATAAAAAAGGGTGGGGACTGGAAAAAAATATGGGGGGAACAGGCAGAAGCACTGAATGAATACTTTTGCTCAGTGTTCATGGAAGAAAAGGGGGAACTGCTACTACCATCGGCTGGCAGAATGGGGATGGGGGCAGAGGAGGCGACAGATGGAAGGATTGAGGGAGGCAGTGTCCTAAAGGGACTGAGGATAGATAAGGCACCAGGGCCAGATGGTATTCACCCCAGGGTGCCGAGAGAAATGGCGGAGGTGTTGGCGGATCCACTGGCGGATCTGTATAGCACCTCACTGGAGTTGGGATGTGTGCCACTAGACTGGAGGAAGCCACTTGTAGTGCCGTTACACAAGAGCAGACCAAGGGATGAACTGGGTAATTATCATCTGGTAAGTCTCACCTCCATAGTGTGCAAACTCATGGAAATGATACTAAAGGAAAGACTGGTGTCGTACCTGGAAGATAATGGCCTCCAGGATGTGAGGCGGCATGGGTTTGTTTTGGGGAAGTCCTGTCAAACCAACCTGATACAATATTATGACTGGGAGATGGGTGAGCTGGATAAGGGTCATGTGGTGGATGTTCTTTACTTGGACTTCAGCAAGGCCTTCGATTCGGTGCCTCATGGGCAGCTTGGGGGGAAGCTAACTGGTGTAGGGGTAGGGGAAAAAAATGACAAACTGAATTACAAGCTGGCTGAGTGGGAGGCTGCAATGGATGGCGGTGGAAGGGGAGCTCTCAATTCCAAAGCTGGTGACAAGCAGGATGCCACAGGGCTCTGTGCTGGGACCAGTATTATTTGGATTCTTCATATCAGACATTGTGCACAGAGATGTGAGCAAGGTAAGTCTGTTTGCAGACAACACCAAAATGGTAGCAGTGGTGCATGGAGAGGAGGGATGGAAGCAGCTGCAGGGGGACTTAAGCAAGCTACAGGAGTGGTCAGAGAGGTGACAACTAGGGTTCAATGCAAAGAAGAGTAAGATTATGCACTTCGGAGTGAAGAACCCAAGGAGAGAATACTGGCTGGGGTGGGGGTTAAGCTGGGGATCACTGAGGAGGAGAAGGACCTAGGGGTAATGGTAACAGGGACCATGAACAATACTGCCCAGTGCAGACGAGCGGCTGCAAAAGCAAACAAAATGCTGGGGTGCATAGCGAGGGGGTTTTCATCCAGGTGAAGAGAGGTGATCTTGCCCCCTCTACAGGTCACTGGTAGGACCACACTTGGAGTACTGCGTGCAGTTTTGGAGGCCATACCTGAAGCGTGATATCAGGCTACTGGAGCGGGTGCAGAGGAGGGCAATGAAGATGATATGCGGAATGGAGGGGACAGACATAGAGTGGGCTGGGAGACTGGAGTATGTACACCCTGGAGGATAGAAGGGACAGGCGGGACATGATAGAGACATTCAAGTATCTGAGGGGAATCAGTAAGGATGGGGTAGACAGGGTCTTTAAGCTAAGAAGGGAGAGGGACACCGGGGGCATGGGCTAAGAATAGAGGAGGGAAGATTTAGGGGGGAAATGAGGAGACACTATTTCATGGAAAGGGTGGTAGCAAAATGGAACGTAGTACCAGAATGGGTGGTATCATGTAAATCTGTGAACAGCTTTAAAAGAGCATGGGACAGGGAGCAGCAGAGAGTGAGGGTTGGAGAGGTGGGGGGTGGCAGTGGGATGACAAAGGGAAGGGGGTGGGACAGTTGCAAACTAGAGGTGCTAGCTGCCCACCCGAGCAGACGTAGATAGATCGGGTGGTCTGTTTTCTGCTGGCACATTCGTATGTTCGTACTATCTAAGCCCCACCACATTGAATTACCAGAGGGTGATGCCAAGATACCATGTCCCTCTGTTGGACACTAGGATAACAACCCGGCTCTGTACTATGGGGACGTTACATTCAGGAAGGGTTCAAATCATACCAGAGCCACTGGCTGTACTGTGTTATACTTTATGTGCTCTAGTTACTCTTAGCTGTGAAATCAACTAGAAACAGGTCCCCGATAGAAATAGAATCTTGCATCACAAGGTTGAATGTGATTGGTTTTAAATATCTTGTTAATTTCATAACAATTTTTCTGTAGGCATTATCATTCAAATCTTATATATGGCCAGTGGCAGGACAGTCAAGTCAAGTCAACTTTATTTATAGAGCGCAATTCCAGAAGTGATCAAAGCACTGCACAATAAATTATAAAACAAAATACCACAAAATAACAACATATCTCTAAAATAAAATTTATAAACCACACAGGGTCTGGGAAAGCCATCTTAAAAAGGTATGTTTTTAAAGCAGATTTAAAGCTTTCCATGGTCAGGCACTCTGACCCGATGAGGTACAGAATTCCACAGGGTTGGGACTGTAAAAGTGAAAGCGAAAGAGCAAGCACCTGAGGTCTTAAGTCGAACACTGGGAATCTCTAGCAATCCCTCATTGGTGCAGTGGAGAGGGCAAGAAGGACGGTAAGAGCAAAGAAGGTCTTGCAGGTAGTGCGGCCCCTGACCATGTAGGGCTTTGCAGGTCAGTAACTCAACCTTGAAGGTGATCTGCCAATAGACTGGTAGCCAGTGCAGATCACGGACTATAGGTGTGATATGGCAAGATTGAGATAAGCCAGTCAACAATCTGGCTGCAGCATTCTGCACTAGCTGCAGTCGGCAGATGTCAACCCCCAGTAGCCCTAGGTAGAGGATGTTGGAACAGTCAAGACGGGAGGTCACAAAGGCATGGACCAAAGTAGGTAGATCGCCAGAAGGGACCAGGTGCTTGATCCAGGCGATGTTCCTCAGATGGTCAAAAGAGGACTGTACAATTGCAGACACCTGGGATTTCATAGTCAGGCCGCTGTTGAACACAACATCTAGATTTTGTACTCAGTCTGAGGCAAGTAACTGGCTCCCACCAAGCCAAAGCCCAGATGGTTGACCAGGAACTATACCTAAATCCCATTGACCTGGGTTCATGACCGGCACCTCGGTCTTATCGAGGTTCAATCTCAGCCTGCTGGCTCTCATCCCATCCTGGATCTCAGAGAGACAACTATTAAAGACCAAGACAGCACTCACTTAGTTGGGTACAAAGGACATGTAGAGCCGAATGTCATCTGCATAGCAGTGAAAACTCAGCCCATAATGCCTTATAATGTCTCCCAATGGCAGCATATACACTGCGAACAACACAGGTGACAGTATGGAGCCCTGCAGAACCCCACAAGGCAGGGAGAAAGGGGCCGAAGGATAATCTAAACCATCTGAGGACTGTTCCAGACAATCCACAGAAAAAACGCAGGCATTCCAACAGTACCTCATGGTCCACAGCGTCAAATGCCACAAACAGATTGAGGAGGACCAAGATGGTATAGCTTCCTCGATCCCTGGCAGTCAGGAGATCATTAAGGACCCGAACAAGAGCCATCTCAGTACTATGCCTCTTCTGAAATCTGGACTGGAGAGGGTCATAGATATCATAGGTAGATAAATGGTCTTCCTGCTGCACCACAATTGCCTTCTCAATAACCAAGCCACAAAGGGCAGGTTAGAGACAGGCCTGTAGTTAGCTAAGCAGTCCAGGTCAAGAGTGGGTTTCTTAAGGAGGGGTAATACTACTGCCTCCTTTGGGGGGGGGAACACCCCAGTCTCCAGCGAACACCAGACAATTTCAGCTAGAACCTGGCCGATGACCTCTATGCACCCCAGTAGGAGATGCCTGAGGCCCGGATCCAAACTATAGTAGGTAGGGCGCATACTCTGGATGATCCAGACAATGTCTACAATTTGCAGCCAGTCAAAATCGGACCAGAAAAACCGCGTGCTAGTAACCTCCAGTCGACCACCGCAAAGCCCATTAGAGGGCGCTAGGTGAATCACAGACCTGATAACGGCAATCTTATCAGTGAAGAAACAAGAAAACTCTTTACACTTAGACTGTGAAAACGCTTCCCAGGATTGAAGGCAGGCTGGATTGCAGTTTGTCAATGATAAGGAAGAACTGAGCCGGTTGATTCTGCACAGCAGCAATCTCCCTGGACAGGAATTCTACCTTCTTACGAAAGATTGCTGATTGATGGTCTTTGTAATGACCCATCAATCTAAGTCTGTCACTCTCACGGCCTGATTTTCACCAGTATAGCTCTGTAAATGAGATATTCCAGCTTAATGGGATGATACTGGTACAACAAATCATACCCGTGACCACAAAATTGATGCTCAGTTCATGTCATAACAAGCATTTGTCAATGTAGAATGGTGTCTTGCTGGCATTGGCATTGGTAGTGCAGGAGTTAGATGCATAATAGAAATGGCAGTGAAGTATGGAACCAACGTCAACCCCACCCCAAACTGCAGAGACTAACAAGCATTGAGGTGTGCCTTTGGGTCGTCAGCCATAACGCTCATGCCATTTCACCTCACCCTACCCTGCAGACTCTGACAAGTGTCACATTGTGCCTTGGGGTCATCGGGCCTTTTACGCTCATCTCATTCCAAAAGGAAATACGTTGAGATGGGTGCAGTATAGGAGAATGGGGTTTAGTTTGGGGCCAAAGAGTCCAAGGCACACCTTCATGCCTGTCACTAGCTGCAGGGTGTGGGTGGAATGGCATGAGCATTACAGCTGACAATCCAAAGGCACACCCCTGACGTCTTGTCAGTCTCTACAGGGTGGGACGTTATGGTTAGAAACAGTAACGCCCCGGGTGTTTGTTGGAATTTGCACTCCAAATTTTCAACATGGCCTTTTTGTGACCCCACCTCATTAAAGCATTTGAGAGCTCTGCTCATGAACAGTGGCACTGTGATTTTGTTAATCTGTCTTGAACGTTGATTTCACACAGCGACCATGCCATTCTGCACCAGATGTGTGAAAACACATTTCAGGCATGATGTGAAAAATGACAGCTGTACTGTTCATAAGGAGTCATGCAAAAATTGCAATGTTGAAAATCTGGAGTGCATGGAAACTGCGCAATGCACACTCATAACGCAGTCATTCTGTAGAATTCTTTCACCAAATTTCCAAAATAGGCATTCTGGGAACCTCCGCTCATGAACAGTAACGTAGAAACAGAATTTGATGGCAGATAAGGACCACTTGGCGCACCTAGTCTGCCCATTTCCTTACCTGATGGATAAGCTGCAGATTCTAGTTAATCAACATCCTACTTCCTCCTACCCCCCACTAGAATTGCCTTATGCCTCTCCCAGGCATTCTTGAATTCTACCACGGTTCCTGACTGCACAACCTCCTCAGGAAGGCTGTTCCATGCATTCACAACCCTCTCTGTGAAAAAATACTTTCTAACATTACCTCTGAGCCGTCCCCCCTCTATCTTCAAATTGTGCCCCCTTGTTCCTGCACATCTCTTCTTCTGAAAGATACTACCCTCTTGTACTTTGTTAACTCCATTGAGATACTTGAAAGTTTCTATCATGTCCCCCCCTCCCTCCTTTCCTCAAGAGTATACATATTAAGCTGCTTTAGTCTCTCCTCGTATGTCTTCTTGTGCAGACCCTGCACCATTTTGGTTGTCCTCCTCTGAACAGCCTCAACTCTGTCTATGTCTTTGTGGAGATGGGGTCTTCAGAATTGCACGCAGTACTCCAGATGGGGTCTCACTAACTGTCTGTATAGAGAGATAACAACTTCCTGTTTTCTACTGTTGATGCCTTTCCCTATGCATCCCAGTATCCCCAAGCCCTCCTTACTGCCTTCTCACATTGCTTGCCCACCTTTAGGTCATCTGATATAATTACTCCTAGGTCTCTTTCGATTTTTGTTGTTGTTATTAACTCACCCCCATTGTGTACTCTTCCCCTGGGTTTTTGTTTCCCAGATGCACTACCTTGCACTTCTTTGCATTGAATCTGAGCTGTCACATATTTGACCATTCTTCCAACCTTGCCAAGTCCCTTTTCATTCTTTCCACCACACCTTGTGTATCAACCCTGATGCAGATCTTTGTGTCATCTGCAAAGAGACATAGCTTTCCTTCCAGGTGCTCTCCAATGTCACTTATAAAGACATTAAAGAGGACTGGTCCCAGTACCGACCCTGTGGTACCCAGCTAGTTACCCTCCTTTCTTCACTGTGGACTCTGTTTACTATTACCCTTTGTGTCCTGTTGTCCAGACAGTTTTTTTTTATCCAGGCTACCACCTTTGGACCCACTCCAAGGCTGGCTAACTTGTTTACTAATCTTTTTGTATGAGACTGTGTCAAATGCCTTGCTAAAATCTAGGTAGGCCATATCCACAGCCCCTCCCTGTTCTACTACTTTGGTCACCCAGTCAAAGAAATCTATTAGGTTCCTAGGTACTCAACAATTCTTTCCTTCAGAAGTGATTCCATCATTTTCCCTACCACTGAAGTCAAACTAACTGGTCTGTAGTTTCCTTCCTCTGCCCTGCTCCCACTTTTGTGAAGTGGAATCACATGTGCCCTCCTCCAGTCCTCAGGTACCACCCCATCCTCACATGATTTGTTAAAGAGAGTAGTCAGTGGTGTTACTAGTTCTACCCATAGTTCTTTTAGAATTCTTGGGTGAATCCCATCAGGCCCCATTGCTTTGTCCACCCTCAGTTTTAAGAGTTCTTTCAAAACCCTTTCTTCTCTGAATGGAATGGTATCGACCCCCCTATTCAGAGTTTCTTCCTTGTTTGGTTTAGGTACCTCCCCCTCCTGTTCCGTTGTGAATACTGAGCAGAAATATTCGTTCAGTATCCCTGCTTTTTCACTGTCACCCTCTGCCCACATTCCCTCCCCTTTATTAAGTCTCTGTATCCCTCCCTTGGTCTTTCTTCGCTCCCTAATGTACCTATAAAAGGTTTTAGCCCCCTTCTTAACAGAGTTGGCTATCTTTTCCTCAGTTTGTGCCTTTGCTATTCTGACTGCCTTCCCTGCCTCCTTCTGCTTTAACTGATAAAGTTCTCTGTCCTGCTCCTTCTGTGTTTCCTTATATTTCCTGAATGCTATCCTTTCTCCTTAACCATCCCTGCCACCTCTTTTGAGAACCATAGTGGTTTTTTCCTTCATTTTGTTTTATTGATTTGCTTCACACAAAGGCTTGTTGCCTCTGTGATGGCTGTTTTGATTATTCCCCATTGTTCCTCCACCCTTCTTCTTGCCCATTTGCTAGTGCTTTTCTGAGGCACTCTCTCATTTTCCCAAAGTCAGCCTTCCTAAAGTCCAATACTCTTGTTTTTGTATGGCTTGACTCTACGGCTGTGTTTATTGTGAACCACACTGTTTGGTGGTCACTTGTTCCCAGACGGCTACCCACTTCTAAATCTGAGATCCTTTCTCCTTCCCATTTGAGAATACCAGGTCTAAGACTGCTCCTCTCCAGTGGGTTCCAACACTAGCTGTCTGAGGCATGCCCCTGTAGGGCATCAAGAATGACCCTGCTCTTGGATGTGTGTAACCCCCCCTGCAAATGGGGGTTCCCAAAAGTCTTCCAGGAGCTTGCCTGAATGCTCCAAGTTTGGGCGGTGTTCGGCGTCTGAGCTGTTTAAATGTGGATCCAAGTGAGTGCTATTTGAGCCTCCACGTACTGTCTCTTTAAGGGCTGTCTGCTTGCAGACTTAATTAGTTTGTATAGGGGGACTGTGTGTATAATGCTCGAAACCCGCCTGAGCTGCTGTAATTTGCTCCATTTCTGCCATCACTACATGTGCAGAGGGAGCCTTGTTGAAAGATATAACTGTTTGCCAGAAATCATTTAGAGTGACTGAGAAAGTATAGTTTGTCTAACCTGTCTTCATTTCAGCATGAGATGTTTCTGTGTAGCTCTTTCATTTTGGTCCTGAATTGCTGACTTGGACCAATCAGAATGATAGGAAGGCCTTAAAATGGAAGCTGTGGACGAATCGGAACTTGGACTCTCAATTTTGAGCCAGCCACAAGGGGACTGTATGGGCAGTGACTCTGGGAAATGTAGTTTTGACCTTGGTGCATTTTTTCACCAACAGAGGGAGTCTTATTGTGAGTGACAGCCGAACCAGCCAACAGAATGGTGTGGAGCTAAAGGAAATGCCCTGCTTTGTGACTGGAAAGATCAGATTAGTTGTGACAGTGAAGAGAGAAGGAGCTCTGTGCATCTGTGGTGTATAGTTTCACGTGGGAAGCACGTGTGAGGCCCTGAGGTTCGGCCTGCAGCCGTTGTGAGTGCCAGTTTGGTCTGAATCCGAGTTGTGAGGAGAAAGAAGCACCAGAAGTGTGGAAACCAGGCTCACCCTGTAGAAGACTGGAGAAATTGCTAATCGCGCCCGGTCTGTCAGGAACTGAAGCTGCTGTGTGTGCTCCCGGGTATTTTGCAGTAAGTGCAATCAGGATCGAGGAGCAGCCTGCCTGGTATAGTACTTTCCTTTTACATATGAATGTGCATAGTGCTTGTGGGGAATCACTATTTCAAATCCCCTGTACTGTGTGCTGTGTGTTGAAGCTGGAAGCAAACCCCAACTTGTCTCGGACGGAATCCGTTTGCTATCAACTGCAGTGGGGTCCAGTCACAAGGACCTGGTCTCCATGCCCTGTTGTTCTGGCAATCCAGAAGAACATCCACCATCTGGTCCTCAGCTTGGGTATTGTGAGTACAAATCAGGGTATTCCCCTGCAGCCTGTTTTCAATCACAAGTGTGTCATCTAATTCTTGTTATTTCACTGCTTCATGGACTGAGCCATCCGGCTCTGGATTACAATTGGGTGTTGTGCATATATTTTCTTCTACAGGGCCCTATCCATCTGCACCTGCCAGCCAACCCCAGGCAACAGACCTGGCTAGCCCCCCCAACCTGGGTACCCAGAGTGTGACTTTTCAGACCCTGTATGTGTGCACAGTACTGTGATTTAATGCCACCAATTAACCTGATTTCCCCCTCCTGTGTTATTGTCCCCTAAATAAATCAGATTTGTTGTTGTTATACTATATACTGTCTGTGGTGTTGGTACTTATGGAAGCAGTATTGTATTTCGCTGTGTATGTTGTTTAACCTTATTTTACAGGGGGTCCTCAGAGACGTGCTGCAGAATCAGTCTCGAGGGTAAGTGGTACTTTATGAGTGAACAGTGTGTATATGTGGGTTATTGGGACTGTAACTCCTGTGTACTGTGTGAGCCACTAGAGGGAATAAAATGGGGTCTCAGTGTCCCAGAGGGCTGTGACCAAGCTAGTCTAACCTCTACAAACCCTGACCTCTGGGTGGAGGCACCCACCATAGAACCTAGGCCCCTCAACCTGTTAGTAGTCAAGCAGGCAGGGGTAGTAGCCCTTGGGATAGCACCATCTGGGGGTTACATGTGCCTGCAGCAAAGGTACTCCAGTTAACATCTGGCATATTCAGGTCCCCCATTAACAATATCTCCCCTTGTTCTGCCATTTTAAGGATGCCTTCTATCATTTCTTTGTCCATTTCCTCCCCCTGAGATGGGGGTCTGTACACAACCCCCATGCAGACTGTGGTGCCATTTCCTGTTTCCAGGGTGACCCATAGTGACTCATCAACTTCATGTTTAATCTTTAGTTCTGTTGCTTTAATCCTTTCCCTTATATAGAGAGCTACTCCTCCTCCTCTTTTACTCACCATGTCCCTCCTGTAGGCTGTGTATCCTGGTATGTTGACATCCCACTCATGGTTCTGTGTGTATCATGTTTCAGTCACTGCCACAATATCCAGGCATCCCTCTTCCATCAAGGCCACTAGTTCAGGGAGCTTGTTGCACAAGCTGCAGGCATTGGTACTCATCACCTTCCATTTATTTTTTATGGCCTTACCCCTTTTAGCCCCATCCCTGTCCTTACCACCTTTTTCTGCATTTATCCCTGTTCTGCTCCCTACTGACTTCTCTACCTTGGTGTTTCCCTCTCTAACTACTGTGTTTTGTGGGGGGAGGCTGGGATTTTCCTGCTCCTTTTCAGTGCCTCCCCCCTTGGCTAGTTTAAATGCTTGCCAATGAAGCATTTAAACCTGTCACCTAGGATCCTGGTCCCTCTCAACAGATGCAGACCATTGCACCAGTATAAGCCTGCATCCCTCCAGGTGGCTCCCCATTCCCCAGTGAAGCCAACTCCCTGAGCTCCACACCAGTTTTTCAACCATTCATTGAATCCCATAGTGCGGAATACCCTAGCATCATCCTTGCCATAGATAGGCAGCACCTCCAAGAAGGTTACCGTACATGCTACTTGTCTAAGGCCCCTTCCCAACTCCACAAACTCCTCTTGCACCACTCTGATCCCATTCACAGACAGTTCATTTGTCCCTAGGTAGACAATTACATCCAACTCCCTCCCTTGTGCAGCTGCTCCCGTGATCCTGAGGATTCACTTCCTGTCCCTCCGAGCCATGGCGCCAGGAAGACACCTTACCTCCCTATCCCCTTCCTCCCCCACTTCTACCCCCCCAATGATCGAGTCCCCCACCAGGAGTTGTTTCCTTCCCCTGTGGGGTCTCGTGCCACCCTCCTGTGGGTATCCTCTGTGGAGGTTCCCAGCATCCTCCTTGGTCTCCACTGCAGGTGCCTCCATAGAGGAACCACTCTTTGCCAGAACAGCATAAGAATTGTGGAGAGGTACAACTGGAGGGATGCACCTCTGTTCCACCACCCTCTCCCTCCCTGAGCGTACCTTGGTCCAACCGCTCCTCTTTCTTGGCAACCTCTGAGGTAAAGGTGGTGGCTCTGGTGGTCCCTGGGTGGGGGAAGAAGTTTCACGGATCCTAGCTAGGTCAGCCTGGAGACGGGCAACCTCCTCCCTCAGACCAGAGAGGTGCCTGCAAACAGGGCCAGAATGTCTCCCGGAACACTGCTGCCCCACAGCCATTGCACTGCACCACTCCCATCTTGACTTATTTTGTGTTCTCTCTCCTGTTGCTTTGTATGTTTACTGTCTCCTCCCTCTATGTATTTTTACACATACTTTCCCACTGCCTATGTGCCCTTACAACTCTCGCCCTTCCTGTTCTGGGACAGGAACTTCCTGTAGTCTTTAGTAGTCTCCTTCTTCTGTGCTTGGATTCAGACCTGCAGCAGCCGGGGGGGAGGGAAGAGTTATTTTTAGGTTCCTTCAAGGCTGATGAAACTAATGTGTCTCAGTGATCCTTCCCTTCCCACTGCCAAACAGGAAGTTCCTGTTGTCAGTCAAATCCAGTGGCTATAAAAGTAGAACTGGCTTTGGGTGGGAAGGAGGGCAATTAGTTAAAAATCTGTAGTTCTAGACTTCTGTGTCTTGCGCTGAAACCAATGTTCTCTTCTGTCAGAAACAGTAGGAAGCTGTAATTGGAGACAGCTGCTTTTGTACACCTAAGCTGCTAAGCCACAACCCCAATTAGATTCACCTTCTAGAAACATAGAATTTGACAGCAGATAAGGACTGCTCTGACTCAGTAAATTAAACTGATACAGACCCCTTCCTCAGAGAAACACACAGTGACTTTCTTCTTTTTTTTTTACTTAAATGAGGCCCCCTTCTTCTAATAAAGTATATGTTTGCTTAATCCAAACAGGTACTAACTCCTGCTGAGATAGAAGTGATTAATTAGTAAAAATATGTAGTTCTAGACTTCTGTTTCTTGCTCTGAAACCAATGTTCTCTTCTGTCAGAAACAGCAGCTAACAGCAGCAGTGTCACTGTGATTTTCTTAATCTGTCCCAAGCATTGATTTCCCACAGCGACCGCGCCATTGTGCGACAGATGTGTGAAAACACATTTCAGGCAGGATGTGAAAAATGACAGCTGTACTGTTCATAAGGAGGTGTGAAAAAACAGCAATGCTGAAAATCTGGAGTGAAAATATTAATAATTCACGAACTTATGAGCGTGCGTGGAAACTGCGCAATGCCTGCTCGTAACACAGTCATTTTTTGGAATTTTTTCACCAAATTTAGAACATAGACTTTTTAGGAGACCACCTCATGAAAAGTGATACTGTCATTTTGTTAACTGGTCCCGAAAGGTGATTCTGCGCAGTGACTACGAAATCCCCATTAGGGACCAAGTAACGACACGATGGTGACCGAGTTCATGAGGTGGTGTCCCAAGAACCCCATGTTGAAAATTTGGTGGCAAAAGTCACAAAAATGGCCAAGACATCCACCTAAGTTGAAAACCCTCCATTGATGCCATTATACAGCTTACTAGCATTTCTTCAGTTCGTGGTCGGCTTTACAGAGTGCAGAAGTGTTTCCTCTCCACCAAAAATCATTGCGCCGGGCTCCAGAAGTAAGTATGGGGTGCGGGTGTAGGGAGGTTTTAAAAAAAACAACTTTGCAGGAAGGTTTTCTTATTTTCAGTTACATTTGGCATGCTGGGGTGGGCTCCCAGTGTGCCACCTGGGTGTTTTGGGGGGAACTGGAATCGACTGGGATTGGGCACCCCATCGGCAAAGAAAACAGGTCTGTGTTTGGGGGGGCATGATTCCGAGGGGGATTGGGCACCCCCTCGGCAGACAAATTCAGTTAGAGGGACATCATGCCGACAGGGATTGGACTCCCACATCGGCAAATGAACTGGGGAGGCAGCATTCCGACAGGGGGATTGGGCACCCCCCACGTCAGCTTTTGGAACTGTGAGAGGCGGACGGCAACAGCCGCTGCCATGTTTATTGAAATGTTACACCAGGCAAGGCATGCCCAGCAATGACGGGTTGCTCCCTCACTGCAGCGGCGAAATTGTTTCAAGTTGGTGCCATGATTTTGCAGCGCTGTCATAGACAGTATGCTACTTCACTGATGCCACAGAGCCCAGCCCGAAAAAGCAGTGGTGCCATTGGCCACAACATGCTCGCACCTCCAAAACCTGCTATTCCATGCTACCACAATATGTTGTTTGCGCTTGCGCACAAGACACATAAAAAGGATTTCTTGAAATATATATTTTTAAATATGTCAGATCAGATACAGTATATCATATCAAAATACATTATGTAATATATTTAAAAATATATATACATTACTCAACATTTTAAATACTAAAACTGAAAAGGGGAGGCAGTACTTACAGTATGTCTTCTCTCTGTCTTATCTACCTAGTATTACCTAGTAATAGGACAAAAAAATATTATTTTTGGCCACATTGGCTTTTCTTGGTTGTTTTCAGATTAGGCCAGTGTGTCAAAATATACTGTTTATCAGCACTAATGGATAAATAAAAGTAACTAGCTTTCAGAAAACCTTGTGATTGCATGTGATGATTAATTGTGAAATCCCAGACCTGCCAAAAAAATGCTTAACTTCATGCGAGCAAAAGGTCAAGTAGAAGTTAAGTGATCATCAATGCTTTGTTTTGTGAATGCCAGTCACTCACATATTTCCTACTGGCGTTATTGTGTGTTGGGTGTGTGTGCACTGGAGTAAGTGTGTTGGCTAGTAGTAGAGATTTATGTTCACACATGCAGATCACAGGCCACAAAATGATGTCACCATAGGGGGCAGGGCTGCAGTAGCAACTGCACTTACAATTGGCAGTAGTAATAATGAAGCTACACATAAACAGAAGGCAAATCACAAAAACAGCAAGTGGCTTCACATCACATTCACACAGTTGGGACCAAGCACTGGCACACATGTCAGCACATGACATACACCCTGCAGCCAGCACCCCCTGAACACATGAAAAACACAGGAACACACTAAACGATAAGAATTTTTTTTTATTCTGCAGTTAGTATCACCACAGTTATCTAGACATGACACACCATGGACTAGCCCATACAACTTTCTGAGCCGACACTCACTGTGTCCATGGGTGTTAGTCATGGAAACCAGGATGCTATACATTCTTGGATTACCCACATAGTTCCCTCAGTATAAGTGCACTGTACAGATCCAACCTTACTGCTCCAGCTGCTGGCGGCCCCCATTACAGGTTTTGCTGCAGCCTGAACCACAGGCCCCAATGGTTATCTGGCCTTGTCCAATCTTATGGGTTGTCCAGGTGCAGGGTTGTATCATGGATGGTTGGAGGAACCACAAATTGCTTGTGGGTTTCCCCTCCTCAACTGCAATATCCTGAGGGGTCTTATGGAGTATTGAAATGACAGGAAGGGTGGAATTTTGTATACAGCCAACAACAACATAGGAGTATGTGTACACCAAAGCAGTACTATACTGCATACTTATCTAGGAGGCTCCCCCACCCTCCTGTAGGCCCCATCCTGGTCCCAGTACTCACTGCCTTCAAAGGTAAGGGTGGCAGGCAGGTTGCTCTCTAGCAGCACTGGCATTGACTGGATGATAGCTTCTTTGTCTTCCCCATGATAGAATGCTGACCAACCAATACACAGAGGGTGTCTGAGCCATCCAAACAGGGACAAATCTGTGGGGCCTTCCAGATCTGCTGATGGCACATAAGAAAAGGCTATGAATGTGCAGGCCTGCCTACACCTGCATAGAAGCATAGAAACTGATGGAAGATAAGGGCCGCCCAACTCACCCAGTCTGCCCATTTTCCCCTACATGCTGCTGAAACCACAGACCTTACTTGATCTCTGATTTTAAGCTTTTTCCTCACCCTAGGGTTTCCTCATGCCTGTCCCATGTATTTTTGAATTCCCCTACCAAATGTGTCCCCACCACCTCTGCTGGAAGGCTGTACCATGTATCCACCACCCTTTCTGTGAAGAAATACTTTCTCAAGTTGCCCCTTAGTCTACCCCTTCCAGCCTCATGTCATGACCCCTTGTTCTAGAACATCCCTTTTTCCGAAAGATTCTACACTCCTATACCTTATTTATGCCATTAAGATATCTGAAGGAATCTAACATATCCCCCCTCTCTCTCCTTTCCTCCAGGGTATACATATTGAGGTCCTTCAGTCTCTCCTCATGTGACTTATGGTGCAGGCCCTGCACCATTTTTGTTGCCCTCCTCTGAACTGCCTCTACACTGTCTATATCCTTACAAATATGCGGCATCCAGAACTGGACACAGTACTCCAGATGAGATCTCACTAATGATTTGTACAGAGGCATCATCACCTCCTTCCTCCTGCTGGTGACACCTCTCCCTGTGCACCCCAGGATCCCAGTGGTTCTCCCCGCTACCCTGGCACACTGTTTGGCCACCTTTAGGTCATCTGATATGATTATGCCCAGATCCCTTTCCTGTTTGCTTGCCGTTAGTATTTCTGCCCACATCATATAAGTCGCCCCTGGGTTCCTGACCCCAAGTGCATGATTTTGCACTTTGTTGCACTGAATCTTAGTTACCGCACTCTTGACCTTTCATCTAGTTCTCATATTGTAGATCTTAGTGCCATCTGCAAAGATGCATACCTTTCCTTCCAGACCCTCTGCAGTGTCACTTAGGAAGACATTGAATAGGTCTGGTCACAGAACTGATCCCTGTGGCAGCCCACTTGTAATCCTCCATTCCTCAGAATGAGCTCAGTTTATCACCACCCTCTGTGTTCTATCCCTCAACCAGTTCCTAATCCAATTTGCCACCTTGGAACCCATTCCCAGGCTGCCTAGCTTGTTTGCAAACCTCTTACAGTATGTGGAATGGTGTCAAAGGTCTTGCTGAAATTCAGGTAGGCCACATCCACCCCTTCCCCCAATCCACTTCCCTATTCACCCAGTCAAAGAAATCTATCAAATTAGTTTGACATGACCTTCCTGCTGGAAATACATGCTGCCTCGGATTCTGTGCACCACTGGATTCAAGATGTTCCACAATCCTTTCCTTCAGCAGTACTTTCATTATTTTCCTCACCACTGAGGTCCAGCTGACTGGTCTATAGTTACCAGCCTCCTTCCTGCTCCCATTTTTGTATAGAGGGACCACATCTGCTCTCCACCAGTTCTCTGGAACCACACACGTTTCCAGCGATTCATTGAACAGGGCTACCAGTGGTGCTGCTAGCACCTCCCTAAGCTCTTTAACTATTCTAGGATGAATCCCACCTGGTCCCATTGCATGCTTCACTTTCAGCTTTGCGAGTTCCTTTAGGACTCTCTTCTCTGTAAATGGACTGATGTCCACCTACCTTCCCTTGTTGCTCCAGCCATTTAATTGTGATCCCTCACCTTCTCCCTCATCTGTGAACACTGAACAAAAATATTCGTTCAGTGTTGTTGCTTTTTCCAAGTCCCCCTCTGCATACTCCCCTTCTTTCCCCTTAATTCTTACAATCCCACCCTTTGTCTTTCTCCTTTCACTGATGTATCTATAAAATGTCTTGTCCCCTTTCTTTACTGCCTGGGCTATTTTTTTTCCTCTGTTTGCACCTTTGTCCTCCTGAATATCTTACCTGCATCCCTCTATTTGTCAAGATAAACTACTCTGTTCTCCAACTTCTGTGTTTCCTTGCATTTTCAGAAAGCCAACGTTTTCACTCATACCTTATTGGCCACTTCCTTTGAGAACCATAGAGGTTTTCTTTTTCTCTCACCCTGGTTTATTTGCCTTATGCAAAGGTTTGTGGTGTCCACTATGGCTCCTTTTAGATGGACCCACTGTTTCTCAACTCACCCCCTGTCCTACCTCCCTGCTAGGGCTTTCCTAAGACATACACCCATTTCTGCAAAGTCTGCCCTCCTGAAGTTCAGGACCCTTGCCTTTCTGTGACTTGATTCTGCCACTGTACTCATACTGAACCACATAGTGTGATGATCGCTGGACCCCAGGTGTCCACCCACTATGACATCTGCAATTCTGCCCCCGTTGATGAGTTTAAAATTGCATCCTCATGTGTGGGCTCTAGTACTAGCTGTTTGAGGCATGCCCCTTGCAAGGAGTCCAGTATGTCCCTGCTCCTGGCTAAGGCTGCTGTGTGGATGTCCTAATCAATATCTGGCAGATTGAAGTGACCTACCAGTAGCACTTCCCCTTTAGCTGCCATCTTATGAATGGTTTCCACTAGAACCTTGTCCAACTCTTCCCCTTGTTCTGGAAGTCCGTAGATCACATCCATGTGAATAGTGGTGCCATTGCCTGACTCTAGGGTGACCCATGGGGCCTCCATCCCCCTGCAAACCCTATACCTATGTTACTTTTATACCCTTCCTGATGTAAAAAGCTACCCTTCCTCCATTTTTACACTCCCTGTCTCTCCTGAATAGATTATAACCTGGAATAGCTACATCCCAGTCATGGTTCCCATTGTAATATGTCTCAGTAATAGCGACACTGTCCATGTCAGCCTCTGCTATCAAAGCCACCGGATCTGGGATTTTATTTCCCAGGTTGCGAGCATTTGCACACATGGCCTACCGTATTTCCTGACATCCCCCCTTATATCCTCCTTCCTTCCCTTAGTATCCTACCTGCCTTTACTCCCCTTTCTCCTTTTTTTCCACCATTCTACCTTTTCCCAATTAAGTTTCCGTTGGCAATTTCCCAATAATTGGGCCCTCCCTGCTAACTACTATAACCTGTGGGGGTGGGCAGTCTGATTCTCCATGCTTCCTTCCGCCCCAGGGCTAGTTCAAATGCTTGCCAATGAAACATTTAAACTGTTCCAAGAATGACCATGGTCCCTTCTCGGATGGATGCAGGCTGTCACCCTTGTACAGGCCCACGTCCCTCTAGGAGGGTCACCAGTCTCCAGTGAAGCAAAAACCCTTCTCCCTGCACCAGTTCTTCAACCATGTGTTGAAGTCCCTGGTGCAGATGTTTCTAACCTTCCCCTTGCTGTGGACAGGCAGCATTTCCAAGATGTCATGGAGCTTGCTACCTGCCCAAGGGCCCACTCCAGCTCCCTGAACTCCTCCTGCACTCTCCCTATCCTGCCTCATCCTTAGCCAGGTCATTTGTCCTGAGAAGGGCAATGACATCCAGCTCCCCCCTCCTTGCTGCCATGCTTGCGATCCTCTGGATCTGCACACCACCCCTCCGAGCTGTGCCTCCTGGCAGGCACCTTACCTCAATCTTCACCCTCCTACCTGTCCCCAACTCTACTCCCTGAACTATGGAGTCCCCCACCAGCAGTTGCTTCCTCCCCCTCTGAGGTACTCTGCTACCCCCACTTGAAGTCTCCACCCTGGAACACCTCCACATCCATCCTAGCCACTACCTCTGGTGTCTCAGTGGGACTATCCCACCCAGCCAGTGCGGCACAGGTGTTCCTTAGTGGTACTGACAGGGATGTACCGAGGGGGGGTTCTGGGGTGGACCCCCCTCGAAATTGGACCAGCATAATTAGAAAGAAACAGAGCACACATAAAGTCTATCTTGACATGACTTCTTTGCATACCCCACCCCACCCTCGACATGACAGTCTCTGTACAATCCTGGGCATGAGGTTTGGGATGTGCCTCTGCTCCACCACTCTAACCCTCCCCAAGGCCACCGTTGTCCATGCGCTCCTCTATCCCGGCATCCTCTGAGGAAGCAGAGGTGGACTTGGTGGTCTTTGAGTGGGGGAGTCAGTTCTCCTAACCCAAGCCAACTCAACCTGGAGTCTGGAAACCTCATCCCTTAGCCCAGAGAGCTGCCTGCAGATGGGGCAGCATCACAGTCTCCAAAAGGTCTCCCTTAAAGACTGTCGCAACACAGCCGCTGCACTGCACCACTCCCATCATGGTTTGTTCCTTATCACTAGTCCTTACCCCTTAACAAGAAAAGAGAGAAAAGATTAGTTTTTTTAAATCATAATTTATTAAAAGTATTTTTCCAGATTACATACATATAACCACAAAAGAGATACAGACACACAGATACATTGTTGACAATTGATCCAATCAAGAACTAAAAAACAAAGAACAAAAAAGAAGAAAGAATTAATCCCAAGTCCTCTACACTTAAAAATGTTGTAAAATCATCTGTCACTACAGTTGCCATATTTCAGTGCACTATAATTACAACTGTGAGGGGGGGGATGGAGGGAGACAACAAGGAGGGGGAAGGGGAGGGGATACACTTCCATAATAATTCCAATTTTGCAGTGTTTATTTTATGCAACATCCACCAGAATCTCCAAGATATCTTTGTTTTCTTTAGCAGCCTTATAATGTAGGAAGGGGAAGCCATCTACCCACAAATTTGTCAGCTTGAAGCCAAAGTTTAAAAGTAAGGCATTCCGAGCCTGTAAGCAGTCATACTACCTCCGAATATCGCTTTGACAAAGTTTGATCTCTCCTGACTGCACTGTTTCCTTTGCCTACGACTAGTCCCTTTGTCACAGGGACCATGCTTAGCTAACCTCTTGTATAGGCCACACTCCTCTGAGTTGCTAATATATCTGTACCTATGTAAGTATGTTTTCCCCGCCTTGCTTAGTTAACATTTTGTACAGGCCACATCACCCTCTGATATCTATTTAAATGCCGACACTGTAATCTGCCAGATGTATCTTGCTTTGTAACTGACGTGGCGCCTTTGGAAATGAGTCTATGACTCAAAGGTTTGTAATTCCGATATTCTAAATAAATAAATGTCAAGATTTTTCAGGCAGATAGCATACTAAGAATCTGAAGTAAAAAGCACTGGGGTTAACCAATGTTGTGTAATTGCCTTCTGAGCAGCTGCCACTAGAATTTTAAATAAATACTTTTGTGCCTTTGAGCGTACTGCAGCCAGTGGAAGCCCAAAAATCCATACCTTAGCGCCCAGTGGCAAAGGAATCTCAAAGATCTTGCCCACCACCTTACTAACTGCATCCCAGAATGGAGACAGCCCCAGGCAGTCCCAAAAAATATGGGTGTGTGCATCTTTGTCTTGGCAACTCCTCCAGCACAGATCCGAATTATTTTTGTCCGTAATGTTTACTAACCACTGGAGTCTGGAAATACCTTAATATCACCTTCCACCAAAATTCTCTCCAAATTGGGGAAGCCGTAGTAGCATGTACCCCTTCCCAAGTTTTAATCCATTCTTTTTCCGCTAATTGCACCCTGCTTCTAGAAGTTCATTTGTCTTGTAGATGTGTCTAGTGATTGGCTTCCTCCTCAGAAAGTACTTTAATGATAACGGAGACTTTACCCTTAGCCTTTAGATTGTGGGTCAGGATAGTTAAACACTCCTGTGGGGGGGGTTTGGTCTAAAGTGAATTGTAATACCTTATTTTCCTCACTTAAATAATGTCTGAGCTGCATAAACCTGAATAGCTCTCTATGAGATAGGTCAAATTCCTCCCTGAGTTGTTGAAATGATTTTAAAACCCCACCACTAAATAACTGACCTAATCTATAGAGACCATGTCTAGCCCATCTCTTAAAACCAAGATCCCATTTATATGGCAGGAAATCCAAACAAGCACTGACTGGAGTATTATGTCAGAGTTTCATTTCTATTTTGTGATTCCGGCAGACTTCTTTTTAGGAAGTCAACAGCAACTCAGACCAAGGGTTATTCATTTAAAGTTTTTGGAACCCTTCCCAATCCATCTCAAGCATGTTCCCTAAAGGAGAACCCATTGATGAATGGCGTTCAAGTTTCACTCATAAAGGGGGTTCTGATCCATTTAAAAAGGGAAGTATCACTTGTAATTGTGCAGCCCGGTAGTAATTATGAAAGTCTGGTAACCTAAATCCACCCATGGGCTTTGGCACCAAATTATTTTCCATTTTATTCTGAGAGCCTTCCCTGCCCATACAAATTTGGATAAAGTTAGTCTAAGGTCCTTCCAAAATTTTCTAGGTGGTCTGACTGGGAGGGATGAAAACAAGAATAAAAACCTAGACAATATATTCATTCTAACACATTTGACTCTGCCAGACAGGGACAAGGGAAACTCCTTCCACCTGTTACAGTCTTCCTGAACTGTCTGCAGCAGGTTTAAGTAATTAGTTTGATATAAAGTACCTGCACCTCAAGGTAGCCATATACCCAGATAGCGCAAACCCATTTTGGCTCATTTAAAGTGACCGACAGTCGGGAGGGACTGAGCCTTGGGGCCACCGACTGGGATCATTTCAGTCTTAGTGGTATTAATTTTAAACCCTGAAATTTTGCCAAAGTCTTTCAGGTGGTCTAACACTTGGGGAAGCACCTGCTCAGGATTACCAATGTATGAAAAAGTGTCATCTGCATAAAGTGAAAGTTGCTCCTCTGTTTCACCCACCCTGATACCCTGAAAAAATTCAGATTGCCTAATAGAGGCCGCTAAAGGCTCCGCACTTAAACCAAATAAAAAGGGAGAGAGCGGGTAACCTTGCCTTGTGCCCCTCTCTATCTCAAAAGCAGGGAAGATGATCCCATCTACCTTAACCTGCGCTCTTGGGCTTCTATATAAATTGTTTATCCAACTACAGGACTTATCCCCAAACCCACATTTTTTCAGAGTACCATTTAAATATTACCAATCAAGGCGGTCAAATGTCTTCTCTGTATCTAATGATATGACTGCCTTCACTAAGTGGGAAGCAGAGTTTTTATGGGCTAATAAAATATTAAGGCGTATAAGCGAATATTGTGTTGAATATGGGGCCCAGGGATGAACTCCATTTGGTCCAAATGAACCAAGAGAGCAATAACCTCTTGAAGCAGGGAGCCAATTATTTTAGAGAAAATGTATGCATCCTGATTTAACAGTGATATAGGCCAGAAATTTGAACACACGGTTGGTTCTTTACCTGGTTTAGGTATCACAAGATAAGGGTCTCATTCCAAGTGTCTGGAGTTATTCCCTCCTCATGGGCAGCATTACAGACTTTGATTTGAATAGGAACCAGTTCACCTGCGAAGCCCTTATAAAAAATTAGCAGTGAACCCATCAGGGCCAGGAGCTTTACCAATCTTAAGGATTTAATAGCTTCAAGAACTTCCTGTTCTGTGAATACCATTTCTAGCCCCTCACGGTTACCATCCAATAATGTACAGCCTCACGTTTTGTGGGAAACTGTCAACCAGTTGGGTATGATCCGTCTCCCTTTCCCTGCCATACAACTGTTTATAATATTATAGGAATTCTTCAGCTATTTGAATCGACTGCATCACCGTAAACCGGGGATTAGTAATGGAGAGAATGATGGGAACATATCTATCTGCCTCCTGCTTTCCGAGATGCTGGGATAAGAGTCTGCCCTCTCTTTCCCCCAATTCACAGCACCTTTGCATAGTACATTTTAAAACATTCTCTGTACATCTCATCATTAAATCATTATACATTTTTCTAGTTTTGTTTAGCTGTTTTAAAATCCTTGCAGTTCTGGAGCGTTTATGCTCTTCTTCAAGTTTTGAAATTAGCTCTAATGCCCTTTTTATCGTAGCCTGGTGCTGTTTGTTTTTGTGTGAGGCATAAGCAATAGTATGGCCATAAATCATTGCCTTCAACCCATCCCAAATAAATTTAAGAGAGGAATCTATGTCTTTATTCTTGGTCAGATAATGTTTTATTACCTCTTTAGTTGAGTCAACATATCCCTTATCTTGTAGTAGCCCAGGATCGAACTTCCAGATACCTCTCTTCCCTTGTGGACCACAATTTATTTGAGCAGAGATCATGGAGTGATCCGAAAATGTCACGGGGTGTACCTGAATATCTTGAAATGTATCAGCATAACCTTTTTGAGTATAAAATCTGTCTAATAGAGAATAAGAGTTGGATACAGCTGAGTAGAATGTAAAATCAGCCTGGCTGGGGCTTTGCAAATGCCAGGGGTTGACTAGTCCAGCTTCATATCGGAGTGTTTTAAGAAGCCTAGAGCAGGCCTTCTGTCCTTTTATATTAGGTGAACCTTTATCAAGAATTGGGTCTTCAACACAATTCCAGTCTCCTACACATAGAATCGGTCCCTCAGGGACAGCTGCAATCATCCTGAATAGGAATCTAAAATATTCAGCCGTCGGGGGGGTAGGGGCATAAATTGAAACCACATGTAAGGGTCTCCCACTATAAATTTGTGAAATCAGAACCATTCTCCCCATGCCTGCTGTAATAACCTTAGGAACCTGAAAGAGTAACCCTCTTCTCAACAAAATCATTACTCCCGCTTTTGTAGCCTTTCGATGAGCATCTGAATATACCGTAACTACCCAGGATCTATGTAATTTTAGATGTTCTGAGGTTGAAAGTTTAGTCTCCTGCAAGCATGCTATGTCACAGCGTCCTTTTTTCAGTTCTTGTAAAATTCTGGCTCTTTTTACTACATTGTTAATTCCCTTCACATTAATAGAACATATATTTAGGTTAGCCATATTGAAAATACTGTAGAAGAAAACTCGTCCAAATCTCTGACACACCCTTCCCCCCCAACAGAATCCTCTCCTGGATTTGGCATAGATGGGAAATCTTGAGAAAATACAAAATTAAATACATCAAATAAACACAAATAAAATACTAGACAAACATGTAATAACGTCAACACGTATACACGCAATCCCAGTTCACTTCACTGGGCAGTAGTATTGTAGGTACAGGACAATATAGAATATAGCCCACTAATTAGCAGTCAGACAACAGTATCTGACTACAGGGGTAAAAACTCACCCCAGAGGGAAAAGTCATTAAACCAGTACCGACTAAGGTCAGCAACTCTGGCCTACACCAGAGGCAGCTTAACCGCTGCCCTCATAGAGAAATTTGAACAGTCCCCGGTATCTTAAGCCCAAACAAACAGCGACACCCAGTTGTACAACCCCTGTATTGTTTGGGGGGTGGCCACGAAAATATGTAAGCCACAATAATAGTGGCTTTAAATATATGTTCTATGGGTACAGACTATTCTTGGAACCCAGTTGACTGCTTCACTTGTTTCGTGACCCACCCCAGCGAAAAAACTTAGACTTATCACCAGTCACCTTTATATAATCCTCGCATGAGCAAGTGACCCAAGTTGGGTACTAAATCAAAAGTGCTTTGATTAGCTTCAAACATAACAAACATTTGTCAATGCCAAATGTTTGCTTGCTGGTATTAGCACTGGAAATGCAGGAGTTAGACAGATGCAGAATAGGAATGGCAGTGAAGTATTAAACTTCATGCCAACCCCACCTCCATCTTGTAGAGATTTACAGGCTTTGGGGTAAGTGTTTGGGTCATTGCCCATGATGTTCATGCCATGTCACCTCTCCCTATTCTGCAGACACCGGAATGTGTTGAGGTGTGCCTTGGGGTGTTTGGCTTTACAGTCACCCCATTCCATAAGGACATACACTGAAATGGGTGCAGCATAGGAGAATGGGGTGAACTCTGGGGCTGAAGAGTCCAAGGTACACCTCGATGCCTGTCACTGGCTGGAGGGTGGGGGTGTCATGACATGAGTAGTGCAGTCGGCAATCCAAAGGCACATTCCGATGCCTGTCAGTCTGTACAGGGTGGGACATTATGGTAAGAAACCCTAATGCCCCAGGCGTTTGTTGGTATTTGCACTACAAATTTTTAACATGTCCTTTTTGTGACCCTGCCTCATGAAAGCTTTTGGGACCTCTTCTCATGAAGAGTGGCAGTGTGATTTTGTCAATGTGTCCCGAACTTTGAGTTCCAACAGCGACCGTGCTATTCTGCGCCACATGTACAAAAACACAGATTGGGCAGGATGTGAAGAATGACAGCTGTACCATTCATAGGGAGGTGTGAAGAGATGGCAAAGTTGAAAATCGGTAGTGGGAATATTAAAAATGCTTGCATTTCCGAGCATAAGTAGAAACTGCAAAACGCATGCACATAACACAGACATTTTTTGGACTTTCGTCACCAAATTTTCAAAATAGGCATTTTAGGACCTCTGCTCATGAACTGTGTCACTGGGATTTTCTTAATGTGTCCCTAACAGGGATTTCTCATAGCTGATCACAAGGCCATTCTGCTTGCAGTTTGAAAACACATTTCGCCAGGATGTGAAAAATGACAGCTGTACTGTTCATAAAGAGGTGTGGAAAAATGGCAATGTTGAAAATCTGGAATGAAAATATTCTAAATTCACAAAGGTACGAGTGTGCATGGGAACTGCGCAACACATGCTCATAACACATTCATGTTATGGGCTTTCATCACAAAATTTTCAACATAGGCATTTTAGGCCATCTGCTCATGAACAATGTCACTGTGATTTTCTTAATGTGTCCTGAACATGGATTTCCCACAGAGAGCGAGCTATTCTGCGCCGGAAGTACAAAAACACATTTCGGCCAGGATGTGAAAAATGACAGCTGTACTGTTCATAAGGAGGTGCAGAAATATAGCAATGTTGAAAATCTGGAGTGAAAATATTGCAAATTTACAAAGTTATGAGCATGCTTAGCACCTGCACAATGCACACTGATAAAACAGTAATTTTTTTGATTTTTTCCACCAAATTTGCAATATAGACTTTTTCAGAGCCCACCTCATGAACACTGGCACTGTCGTTTCGTTAATCAGTCCTGAAAGGTGATTCTGTGCAGTGACCACAAAATCACCTTTTGGGACCGAATAACGCCATGACAGTGGCTGAATTCATGAGGAGGGTTCCCAATAACCCCATGTTGAAAATTTGGTGCCAAAAGTCCCAAAAATGCCTGAGATATGCACCAAAGTTGAAAAAAACCCTATTTATGCCATTATACAGCTTACTGGCAGTTCTTCAGTTTGCGGTCGACTTTGAAGAGTGCAGACGTGTTCCCGGTCCACCAAAGATCGTCGCGCCGGGCTCTGGAGGTAAGTATGGGGTGAGGGGGTGTGGGGAGGCAGGGTGTGCAGAGGGTGGGTGCGGAGAGGGGCCGCCGAACTCGACGAGGGACCATTTTCTGTTTTACAGGTTAAACAAACAAAAAAAAAAACATCACGGGTCAATTTCTTTTTTAACAGGGACATTTTGGCACGCTGGGGTGGGCTCCCAGCATGCCACCCTAGTGTTTTTCTTTGGTGGGGCAGTAGCCGATGGGGGACTGGGCTCCCCCATCGGCACATACCGGGGAGGGGCAAGAACCAAGGGGGATTAGGCACTCCCCCTCGGAACAAAACAAAATGTTTTGGGGTGGACTCTCCTATTGGCAAACTAAACTGGGAAGGCAGGAACTGAAGCCAACGGGGACTGGGACCCCCGTCAGCAAACAAAGGATCTTTTTTGGGGGGGGCACGTGATGCTGAGGGAGATTGGGCACTCCCTCGACACTGGGGACTGGTAATATTGATTGTAAACATGGCAGTGGCTTGCCACTGCATTCACAAACAATATTACACTAGCAAAGTACTTGGTCCACCAGTGACAAGCCCCCAAATGCAATGCCTCCGTTGGCTCGCATAGTGCTGCACCTCCATAATCCGCTTCTCTCCTAAGCTGCCACATAATGTTTCTTACGCATGTAACCCCCCTACAAATGGGGGTTCCTAAAAAGTCTTCCCTGAGCTTGCCTAAATGCTCCCTGCCAGGTTGGTGTCCTGCGTTTTAGCAGTTTAAATGTGACTACCAGAGCCTGTATAGCCTCTGTGTACTGTCTCTTTAAGAGCTGCCTGATTGCAGCATAAGTAATCTGAGAGGTAGCTCTGTTGAAAGATGTAACTATTTGCTGAAATCATTTAGAGTGATAATGATAATGTAGTTTGTCTAACCTGCTTTCTTTGTAGCAAAGACTGTTTTGTTTGTCTCTACTATCTTGGTCCTGGACTGCAAATTGGACCAATCAGTTCTGGTGGGACCTAAAATATATCCGGACTACAGGAGCTGTCTAAAGTCAAAATCTGTAGGAATTGTAGTTTTGAACTTTTTGTGCCTTTTTTGCAACTGAAGGGGGAGCTCTTGCCTTGACTGACAGCCAAATCAGCCAACCAAACCTTTTGGATCTTGGGGAAGTCCCGGGCTGCTTGCAATTTTCATTTAGTTCTGAGCTGGGAAGTGAAATGAAAAGAGCTCAAGTGTATTTTGGGCAGCAATCCTGAGTGGATTCACATTGGGAAAATTGTGAAAGGGCTGAGTTTTTGGCTTGCATGTCTGCTGCTGCCCCTGAGAGGGAGAGAAGAGAATTATTTTGGACTAAATCCAAGTTTGTGTGACTAAAGTAAGCTATTGAAGTGGGCCAGGCTCAACCTGAAGAAGACTGAAGATGTTGCTGAATGCGATCGGCCTGTCAGGAGTTCCAGCTACTCTTAAGCTCCCGGTGTGTGCAGAGACTTTGCGATTGTGACCAGGGAGTGCTTTGCCTGGTACAGTAGAATTCCCGTACATGTAAATGTGCTATGAGCTGCTAGTGGGTTGTAAGTTAGTTCCCCACTGTGTGAACTGTTTTCTGCTTGCTGGAACCTGTATCCAGCCCAAAACGGACTGCATCCGAATTTGTCTCCATGCAGTCTGGGCCTTGCCAGACTGGCCCAGCCAGACTACCCACTGCACAGAGAAGCCATCGACGAGAGACCTGCCTGGGGATCAGCCCCCTGCTCCACGCTTGAACAGGAACGATGCCTCTGTGACTCATGTGGGCCCTGCTTCTCTTGGCATTCCAGATCAACCACCTGCAGTCGCGATTTTCGTGCAGCCTGTGTCCGGTCTTGGGTATCGTGAGTAAATACCAGGGTAGCTCCCTGCAACAACAGCTTAATCTGAGTGTGTCATCTGATTGTCATGTTGTTTTGTTTCCTTTACAAACAGAGCCCTCTGGCTCCAGATTACAAATATTGTGTAGTGTGCATGTTGTGTTTTCCATCACAGGGCCCCAAGCAGCTGCAACCTCGAGCAACAGTCCTAGCTAGCCCATCTCTTCTCCACCCGGGTACCCAGAGGTGTGGCTGTGTGGGGGGGACTCAAAGCACATGCATAACTGTTTGATTGATATAACCTTTAAGCTAATTAACCTGATGTTGCCCCTTCCTTGTTCAAGTCCCCGGAATAAATCAGATCTAACTTTTTCTGCATGTAATCTGACTGGTTCCAGTTTGTGTTCTAAGTACTGTACTGTTGCTATTTGCTGTGCATAATCTTGTTTTACAGGGGGTTCCCAGGGTCGAGTCAGAGGAGCCAGCCCTGGTGGTAAGTGCAATTTGCAAACAGTGTGGGTACTTGTGTGGTGTACCAGGGGTATTGTGAAAGTGATTATTGTACAGTGTTCAGGCCACTAGAGTGGAAAGGGGGGGGGTTACAGTGTCCCGGAGGGCTGTGCCCAGGTTAGCTTGACCACTACCAACCCGCACCCGTTTCAGAACTCAGGCCCCTTAACCTGCTACTAGCCAAGCAGGCAGGGGTAGTAGCCCTTGGGATAGCGCCACCTAGGGGTTACACGCATGCACGGAAGCAAACATAAAAATTAAATTGACTGATTCCCATCACAGTGCTAAGCTCTCCTCCCAAACACAAAATTACTGAGAAAAATCAAAGTGTTATAGAAAGTGTCCAGATTCATACTCTGCTTATATAGCTAGGACCACGGTATCATAAAGTTCTACTGGATCATCACAAAACATTTTTCCAACAAGCTGAACTATAAAAAGCAAAATATAAGACATCTGGATGTCTGGTTATCACATAACAACCCTCGATGTAAATCCCAGCATCAAAGTAAATCACATTGTAAATAAATAAATGATTAAACTTAGAAAACATCGCTGGGTGGAAATACTTGCATATATTCATCCTGCAGGTCATGTGTTTCACCTGATAGCTTCAGGAGAAAGGAAAAGTTTCTTTAAATAAAACCAATAATGAGTTTTTGATTCCCAGCTTCATAGTCCACTCCTGGCCCGCAGGGGGAGCAAAATAAAGGACGCAATGTCCAGGGTCCCACACAGCAGGAAGTCTAACCCAGAAACCAACCTTCTTCATTAAAGTTCCACTTCCCCATTTTGAAAAGAGGCTCCGATAAACTGTATGGCCTAGGATGGGAGCAGCAATCCAATGGGTAAGAAAAAGTAAATTCACTTGCTCAGCATAGTGACATAGAGGATAATGCCTGATGTGCAGGTGATAACCATGGTATAATCACCTTGAGTGGTTGTTAGGGCATCAGTAAACCTCGAGAGCGCAGCTCAAGAGGTTTACAATTGCCCTAGCAACTACGAGAGATGATTACACCGTGGTTATCACCTATACATCAGGCATTGTCATTTATAGTGTATGGGACTCGACATAAGAAGTTACCCCCCGAAAACAAGTAATTTAGCCTTACCTTATTAATGAATCTGCACTACATCCACATGATTGTGTAAGGAAACAATTTATTAGGATACACGGACTGAATGACAGCGAGCCAAAATAGCACCAGATTTAAAATCTCTATCAGACATAGAGATTGCTAGACTCAGTAACAGTAAACTGAGACAACTGGAATATTAGTTGAATACTGTACTGAGGTTAACAATCACATTCTGGGTGTGTAGACTTAAGCAATAAGGCATGACCAAGGGTTATGCTAATGGTCTGTTAATCACTTTCTAGGGGTGTACTGTGGCACGAGGTGTAGCCGAGTGCCACATGCCCCTAGAGGGTAATTAACTGACCATTAACATATAATCCCTGGGAGTGTCTTATTGCTATTATAATAAAAAATGTGTTTAAACAGTGTTAAACCTTGTTTAGCATATGTCTAAGCTCTACATGTATGTTAATAAAAGATTAACATAAGGCTATTAGAATGTTTGCAGCCAATCAGAAAGCTCCATTTCTCAGAGACTTTTATAATACTGGATAACACTGGTATTCCATTTTGTAAACTCACTGCTATGACATAGATGAGATAGGTTTATAAGGTTCTGACATCACAACAGTGGGATTACAAGGTTGTAATCTGTTTGATTTCAGTGGGTAATAAGGGCTACCCATACATTATATAGAGGATAATGGCTGGGGATCAGGTGATAACCACACTGTAATCACCTCGAGTGGTTGCTAGGGCAGCATGGTAAACCTCAAGAGCACAGCTCGAGAGGTTTACTGTAGCCCTAGCAACCGCGAGAGGTGATTTCAGTGTGGTTATCACAAGATCCCCAGCCATCATCTTTAATAGTGTATGGTCACAAAATCACTGTTTGCATTCAATGTGTGACAATTATGGAACTCTGGAGCATTCATTTTTGTTTTGCCACTGTTTGGAAGTTCCGAAGTGTGGTTAACAACTTTTAAAATTCTAAACAGTGCATAACAAAGCTGTGTAACTGATGATTATGGTGGTTGATAGGCACTTACCATACATTATACTGAATGTAAAGGTGGAATCCTTCAGCCAGATCTCTAGAAATTAGTGAAGCACTGCTCTGCTTCAGGCAGCAAACAAATTAGAAATTTAAGCATACAGTTCAGTCAAGTTGTTTTTTTAAGTTCTATCCAACAAGCCACATCTGAGTGTAAGGGGATAAGGGAGTCACTCCTTGCCCTACCTGACCGCCTCCCTTCAGGCGCTATGGACCATAAAAGCTCCTCTATTTCATGCTCAGTTTTGTCCTCTTTCAAATCTGGAAGCGAAATCTCAGCAGCCTCTAAGTAGGGCAAAGCAGCAAATAAGGTTTCAAACTTCTTTGTGCTTTCCTTATCTTCTACCCAGAGTCTAGCAGGATACCTTAGCTGTGCTTTTAAGCCCCTCTCCTGAAGATGCTTCACTACAAAAAGAACGTTCTTCCTTTTTGCCTGCAGTAGAGATGGGTAGTCTTGATTAACATATACTCTGGTGCCATCAAGATTTAAGTCCTTTTTCACCCATGCCATCCTGATGATCTTATCTTTAGTGGAATAAGAAAGGAATTTTATTATTATAGATCTCAGGAGAGCATCAGGTTTGGACTTTGGTGCTAATGTCCGATGCACTTGTTTTATCTCCAAGCTGAAGTCCTCACTTAGACTTAGCTCCTGCTTGAACCAGCAGTCCAGGAATTGTGACACATCATCTTGTTTTGCTCTCTCTGGAACCCCAAACAGTCTAATATTATTCCTTCTTGCCGTGGCTTCCGCATCTTCAACACGGAGGGTTAAAGCTCTCTCCCTTTTATTTAGATAAGCCAGAGATCTCCTATACACCATGTGTTCATTTTGCAATGATTCCACATGCATTTCAAACGTAGAGGTACAGGCTCACAGCTTTTTTAAATCTTTTTGTATGCCGGATACTTTGCTATCTATGCATTGCAGGAGGTGGAGAATGGTTTGGCTGTCTGCTTTGGTGATACTGGATCCTGTTTCGGAGCCTGAGTCCTCCTCTCTTTATCTGCTGGACCCATTAGCAGGGAAGACCAAGATGGTGTGGGGCTGGGCCGAAGATCCCAATGGTTGCATGGACATTTTACAGGATATGCCAGTTGAAATTCGATATATGATATAGTGAATCTCAGTTGTAAAAATTCAATATTTAAAATGGTTTAAATGCTTTACCCAAATGAAATAAATATTTTAAATATTGACTTGGCTAGTCTTTCCTCATAGGTTTTACCCCATATGCCCTGTGCCATTGTAGTTGCCCTCCACTGCACCGCCTCCACCTTGTCTACGTTTTATCTCAGATGGGGCCTCCAGAACTGGAAGCAGTATTCCAGGTGCAATCTCATGAGTGTCTTATACAGGGCAAGATGACCTTCCTCTTACTCCTGATACCCCCTCCCTGTGCATCCAAGCATCTGGCTAGCCTTTCCAGCTGCCTTATCACACTGCCTACTTTCTCTTAGGTCCTGCAAGATGATAACTCCCATGTCCCTTTCCTGCTTTGTGACTGTCAGTACCTTCCCACATAGTTTGTATTTTGTACCTGGATTCTTGTACCCTATCTGCATGATCCTACATTTCTTTGCATTGAGTCCCAGCTGCCATTCTTCAGACTGTTTCTCCAGTTTTTTTTTATTGTGTTTATGTCCCTGTTTTTTTCCCCATTTTCACCCTACTCCCCATGCCTCGGCCGTGCATGCGCCTGTGAAGGCATGTGTATGTAGTTCAGGCGCCCTCCTCTGTTTGCCACCTGCCTGCATGTGCTACCTCAGGCCTCCACCTGGGGCAGTTGGACTGCATTGGGTGACAGGGTCCCTCCGGGAGAGGAGAGCAGCCTTGTGGCTGCTCAATCCTGCTCCCTCCCTCCCCCCAGCTGACCATCAATTACCTGGGCTCACTCCCAAACCTGGGTCGCCGGTGTAGCATGAGGTGTGGCACTCAGAGGCTCAAGCCTCAGCGTTAGTGGTCTGGCTCTCCAGTTTTTTAAGGTCTTACATCATTCTTTCAATAAACCCTGGCATGTTCACCCTATTGCATACCTTTGTATCCTCTGCGAAGAGAAATGCCTGTATCTCCAGTCCCTCTACAATGTCCCCAACAAAGACATTGAAGAGGACCGGCCCTAACACTAACCCTTGCGGCATCCTGTTGATCATCTCTTCCTCTCCAGAGTACTCCCTCTTTACCACAACCCTCTGACTCCTGCCATTCAGCCAGCTCTGCACCCACAGAACTATTTTAGGATCCACCCCATGGCTATGCAGTTTGTTAATCAGCCTTCTATAGGGGGATGGTGTCAAAAGCCTTTCTGAAGTCCACATAGGCCACATCCACCGCACCTCTTTGGTCATACCTTAATTACCCAGTCATGCAGTAGATTAGTATAATGGGTTAGTGCAAAACACAGTGCTTATCCAAAATAAAGTAAATGTTTGGCTTAGATGTACATGTAAATAAATGCCATAAAATGGCTCCACCAAGCCACAGCAACAGAAATTTTGCCACAATCCTTCACATCAACACAATCCCACTGACATCATCAATGCGTCCCAACAATGACCTGCAACATACTGACACCAACTGCCACACTTAACTGTATCAATGCGGGGGCTTTGCTCCCCCCTTCATCTACATCCCCCATGTGGGGGTCTGTGTCCCTGCATCTCCCCTACTTTAAATATCTAACTTCACATCACACAGACAGTGGAGTTATGTGCTTAATGCCCCTCGACAAAAAAATCTCCCTGTCGATGCAAAGTCCGCCAGTGTTGGGGAGTCGATGTCAAAATGTCAATGTTCGAACGGTATACCCCATATAAGGCAGTGTGTGTGTGTTAGTGTGTGTGTATATGGCAGTGCTCTACTTGTATGTGTGCAGACAGTGCGCTGCTATGTTATACTGTAATATATATGCATATACGTGTATTTATATTAGTCAGCGTGTGTGTATCATAATAGTTAGAAAGTGCAAGAAGGTGGCTCTTTAGTTAGTGCAAAAAGTGATAGTATACATTTCTCCAATATCTAGATCAGTTTCAGCCTTCTGCATGTCATTGCTTATTTAACTGAGGTGTCTAGTGGCAACTCCCCACCCTCTGTTGTCCCTCAGTGCCTGAAAAGAAGAAAACGATCCCGTAATGTCTTTTCTTTTAATCTGTAAACATATGTGTAGATGGTGCACTGCTATGTTATAGTCATTGGAATATACGTGCATATAAGTATATATGTATTAGCGTGTGTGTATCACAGCAATTAGAAAGTGAAGTTAAGTGGCTCAGTGGTTAGTGTAAAAATTGCTAGCCTACATTCCCCACTATCTAGATCAAAATTTCCGCCTTATGCATATCATTTCTGATTTAAGTGAGAGTCTGTTGCGACCCGGCCATAATGTCCCCCCCCCCCCATGTCCAGGCCATCCCAAGTCCAGCACATATTAGTCTTCTGGGATGAGGATCTGCTCCTAGACCTAGTACAACATCAGTACCAGCGGCGAACATCTGGCATTGACAGATGCTTGTTTCCTCCTGTTAGCAACCCGCTTGCTTTCACCCCCACATTGTTTGCTGCCCAGAACTGAAATGAAAATCACAGCACCAGTTAAAATAAGAGAATTTACGTGTTGCTTCAGTTCTGGCACTTGTGTTCCCTCAGCATGCTGCTCTCCATCACAGCACAGTACAGTACAGTACAGTACAGTACAATCTCGATTATCCAGACTGCTTGGAAGACACAAAATGAGTTAAGATAATAGGGAGTCCGTAAAATTGGGATTAAAACATTCAGAGTGTATTCACTTGGGAAACATGCTAGGGATGTTCATATAATAGAAACATAGAAACATAGAACATAGAAACATAGAATTTGATGGCAGATAAGGACCACTTGGCCCACCCAGTCTGCTCATTTCCCTACATAATGGATAAGCTGCAGATCCTAGTTAACCAGCAGCCTACTTCTTCCTACCCCCACCCCCTAGAATTGCCTTATGACTGTCCCATGCATGCTTGAATTCCACCACTGTTTTTGACTCCACAACCTCCTCCGGAAGGCCATTCCATGCATCCACAACCCTCTCTGTGAAAAAATACTTCCTTAAATTACCTCTGAGCCGCCCCCTCTCTATCCTCAAATTGTGCCCCCTTGTTCTTGCACACCTCTTTTTTTGAAAGATGCTACCCTCTTGGACTTTGTTAATTCCCTTGAGGTTCTTGAAAGTTTCTATCATGTCCCCCCTCTCCCTCCTTTCCTCGAGGCTATACATATTAAGCTCCTTAAGTCTGTCTTCATATGTCTTCCAGTGCAGACCCTGCACCATTTTAGTTGCCCTCCTCTGGACAGCTTCCATCCTGTCTATGTCTTTGCGGAGATTGGGTCTCTAGAACTGCATGCAGTACTCCAAATAGGGGCTCCCTAGCTTGAGATTGCACTGTACTTACACAGATATTGGTGTATACCTGACTGAGGTGTCTCTCTTCCTTCTGTCCGTCTGAACTAACTGACACCAGCTCCAAAATTTGCAGTGGTCACTGCTCGCCTACTCACTCTTCGATTGCTACCTCTCTGACCTCCCTCTCATATGCTTTCTGACATCTCAGTAATGGCAACAGGACAAATAAGAAAAAAGGGGAAAATGTAAAAAAACTAGTAATGTACGGTTAACAAAAGACTGCATACACACAAATTTAATTCATAGGTAACAACTATATATAACAGCCCTTTGACTCACCTTGGCTGCTCCGCAGCCCTCGTTGTCCACACTGCACCTACCTATGAGGGGGCAGGCCTGGGTTCCAAATGTACAAGAAAGTAGCTGGCATGGTGCCTCCACCAGGGTAGTGATAGGGGATATATATGGACAGATTGCAGATTACCACCCCACAGGAAATACACAATAGCGGCCCCCCAAAGACACTTCCCCACAAAATGACAGTCCTCCCCTTCAATGATTCACAGTACAAGAATATAACATAAACAATCAACAGTATTTATTTTGAGGCAGGGAGGAATAGGGAGGAAAACAGAGCAACAACATATCTTACTGTCTCATCAATGTTACCCCACACAGTATCCCATTTCCAATTGTGGGTGCACCCGGCTTCCCACTATCAGCTGCACAGTCACTATAGTACCTAAAGTGGGTACCACACCACAGTTCAGGCGTCGACACTGGGGCTCTTTCGTTGGGGCCCAAATAAGCTTTCAAAAGTTGCAACCTTTAAACTTGTTTTTTTTTCTTCTATTATTTATTTATGCTCCTGGAGGCTGGCAGGCAGCTGTGGCCCTCCCTTGGAGGGACTCATCCTCTGGCCCCACGGGTCCCTGCTCATGCCATCCCCCAGTATTTCCCCATGGCTTATGCCCCATGGTAGGGCCAGGGAGGAAAGTGCCGGCTTTCTCCCACCCCTCCAGTTCACAGTCCAGAAGTTGGGGGTGGCACAGGTACGTGGGGCAATCACGGAGCCTGCCAGCTCTCTTTTTTCTACATTTCCTCCCGTCCCTTCCTCCCCGCTGTGAGGACACTGGTACATGCCTCCTAACCCATACTGCCCTTCAGCTACCACCACAGGGCAGTCAACGAGTGGGACAACAAGCCTCCCCCACCCCCACCCCCCGAGAGAGGAGAGCAGTCCATCTGATGCTTGATCCTCCCTCGCCCCTGCTGACCCCCAATGATCCAGGCTCATTCCCAAACCTGGGCTGCCGGCATGGCGTAAGGTGTAGCAACCAGTGCCTCAACCTCCAGCACCACCGGCCAGCCCTGCTACCTTTAAACTTTACTGTCTGTGCTCAACTTTACTCTGGATACAGTCTAGCCCAGGACTTTCCTCCTGTACCCTAACTAGCTAGCTAATAAAGATTCCCCAAAGCTGCAGCTCAGGGGTACTTACAGTTCAGAGGTTCATGGGGGGGGGTTCAGCAGGCTTGATTTTGTACGGTACCATGGAGGTATCTCTGGTAGGTGCACCATAGCAGCAGCAGAGCTGGATGAAGAAAGTTGAAGAAAGTAGGTCTTCACCTGCCTAGCCTTGCCAACTTCGCCCTCAGATGCCTTTGTAAATGGTTTTCACCTTGCAGGCCTCTAGCCATCTTCCTCTCCAGTCATTGTCTTCTTCGGTTTAGGGATAGGGCAGGCGTAGTTTGTAAGAACACTCTGTGCACACCCTGGGCCCCAATTAACAGCTGGACTTTGGCTCAGGCTCTCTTTCCCAACACTCTCACTTTGTTTCTTCAAACACACCAGTGGCTAGGATATGACACAGTCTCTGGGCTCAGCACACTCAGGCTCTCAGGTTTGCACCACAAATGCAGTCTCAAAAAGCACTTATCCCAATGAGTGGGGACACAGGTGGCTCAGCTCCATACTCTGCTGCTAAAACTAGATATTGCAGCTGCTGCACAACTTAGTCTCTTAGCTCTCTCTGGTTGAAGACTCTGGCTCCTGGTCATCTGCAGAAAACTCTGAAACCTTTTTCTCTTGTTTCTGGCTGCAAACCTCCCAACTCTCATTCTCTTTTAGTTATTTCTGGACTGAATAGGCTGTTGGGCTCTGAATGCAGATATAGGGCAGGGAAGCCCACAGCTGTCTTCCCTGCACTCCAGTCTCACTCTCTTCTTTCTCTGGTGGGCAAATGCAGCCCCTTTGTATCACTTTCTCAGATTTTCCCTTGGTTTGCGAGGTCCCTACACCCTAACTGGCATTCCACTGTACACCTTAGACAAACCTTATGTTACAAATAATATGTATATGCTATACTAATATATAGGGCACAGACAAATACCGTATAAGAGTAAGTGTCAGTATATATAATGATTGTAATACACTTTACCTTCACCATGCATGGAAACTGCACATAGTAAACCAAAACATTCATGTCTTTGTCATATTCTGATATTATGTAGTCTGCTTCACCACCTTTAGGATTTATGTATAACTACACTACATCCTGTGTTTTTCACATACTATTTATACCTTTATTGTTCTCAGAAATAGCTGACTTAGCGAATATTGTATAATGTTATTTACACTGTGGAGCTACCTTACTTTTAGCCAATAGGGCTTACTGGATGTAACTAAGAATGTTTCTGTCTACTGGTAGTCATGGTAATTATCATAGTATATAACGTAAGGTATTACGTTTTCTCCTCGGAGACCTTCTTCACTCCTTGGGGTACAGGGAAATGCTAAGCTTTGGCTCCCAGTGTCTTATGGTAAGAACTGTTTAGGGCAACTGTGATATCCTTTTGTAGTAATAAACACACTTGTTACTGATATGCAACTTGTTTGTAATTATTTTGCACCTCTAATTATCACCAAGAACCTGATCAGGGTTAGACACCCTAACAAATTGGTGACTCTGTGCAGATGATTTAGATGGTGCAAAGTTTCACTTGTTGCTTCAAAAATTTCTCTTCTTATAGGTATAGTAGGTGTGCACTCCCACATCACCTCTCCCATTACTTTTACCTCTGTAGCAACTTGTAAAGTCTGGCTGCTTACTGGGCAGGGTTGATGCTGACTCACTGTGCCCAATGGCAGTTTTGAACTACAAGATTACGTGAGTATAGTAGGCAGCCCATCTGCTGGTTTTGCCTGTCGTGGATCGATACAGGACATGGCAGCCTATTTAGGGTCCTGATTTTGAGCTTCCCCATTGATCATTACTGGTACTACAATGACCACAACGTCAAACATATGTGCAGATGTGAGACTCAACATCTCTAAGTTCCTTGCCTCTCATGGAGGATGGACTGACTTCACGCTGGACGCAAGTTAATCCGACAACCCCATACTGGGAATTTCAACCCAGTACTTAGAGACGAGACAAACAGCAAAAAAGTGTGAGGGTAAAGGGCTGTTGATCACGGCTCTCTGTGCTGCTTTATAAACCTCCAAATCGAGGTTTCATTCCCTTGAACTGCAATTCTCATCCCTTAAGAGAGAAATGGGATTGCAGGCTACAGATAGTTTTAGAAAAGAGTCAGAACTACAGACAGAACTTAGTCCTTGCAAAATGAAAAAGATACTATTTTGCACTGTTTTGGTGAAAGCAATCAGCAAGAAATATGTATGTCGAGAGATGAATGTGAAAGTTTGGAGCAGAATAAAAGACAGGTGTTACAAATGAATGATTTGCTAAGTAAAATTAACGATCAACTGCGAGAGGACTTGGACGGACTCCAAGATGACTTGAATCAGGTACATGATGAGTTGGATAGGGAACATAGGGACAACTGCAAATTGAGCACCGCGTATAGAGTGATACAGAAACAGGTTACAAAAGCTGTAGAACAGAACATTGCAAAAGTTAGTCATGAAGAATGTAAAGACTAGATGGTGAAACTGCGCTATCAGCGAGAGGTTTTGACTGGTCACATTAAGGCGTTGGGTGGCTATGCCCCCATCGACCTCACGTCATCTGGAGAGGTGGAGTCTGATGATCACATCTCCCAATACAACACCCAGTCATGCCCCTACAATGGTCCATTAACCCGCACCCAACCACTAACAAGATGGCGGGTCCCCTTGCTATGACAGCACATCCCTATGTCATCAACGCGATGACAATTATAATGTGTGACACCAATATGGCAACCCCATGATGGAGGGGAGGCTTGAGCCTACCATCACCCTCTCAAGGACTACCAATGGCTGCCCCATCACCGTTATTTCAGTGGACGATGGAAGAGATTGAGAAAATGATTGAAGGCACTTTGCACAATTCAGATTTACCTGAAAAAAGCAAAAGAACCCTCCGTATGCAGATAAAACAACTGCTGAAGGATACTGCTACTCAGGTGTCTCTGGTATGGACTGTGGCCAATGCTGCAGCGGAAGCCACCCTCCTAGGTGCACAAGATATCCTTCCTCCCCCAGACCATCCTAATAATCCCCTACAGATGGCCCACTCTGTTCAGAAGATCGCTGACAGCAAAGGCCATATGAGTCCCATTGACAACCTCAGCTGTCATTTGGAGAAGTTACGTTCCAAATGAAAAATGCTTACCTTAGCAGCGGACTACCAAGTAGAGATCCTCTGACAGACTATTGATCCCCATCTGCCTATGGGCGAAACTCCCAGAAGCAGCCCACCAGGACAGTAGAGTTACTTTTGACCAAATCGCAGCTGAACTCATAGCCACTCACAGCCCAGGTGTGGTTGGGGTAATGCTAGAGTACCCCGTAAAACAAAATGCAAAAGAAAGCCCTGTGACTTTCCATCAGAGGCTATGGATGGCCTACCATGCAGGTAAAAACCTTACAGGAGAGGCCGCAGATACAGACCTCATAGAATACAAGAACTAGTTCCTTCAGAACATGCTCCCAGCTGTCCATGAAGAGGTGGAACCAACAATTTTCTCCACCATGGACAATTTTGCCCAACATCCTACAGAAAATGGAGCAGGTATACCAGCTCTACACCTGAGACCTCAGCTCCAGTTTGAAAAAGGTGGCCGCGGTACAGTATACCGATGAGCCCACAACCCACTATACCATGGAGGGCAAGGTCCACGAGAAGAAACTTGCACCTTCGGACAACCGACAGCATAACCAGTTCAGGGGTGGGAACTGGAACTACAACAAAAGCAAATGCAATTGGAATTCCAATTCCAGTCAGGGCAATTGAAATAATTGATCAGGCTCTTCATACAGAGAGATCGTTGAGAGCAGAAACCTCCGAAACCTCCTCAGACATGTCCGCTCTTTAGCAGACGCTGTCCCCGGCATGGGCCCTCACAGTTATAGGCCCAGGAGAACAGGTCTTAACAGGCCACAGAGATTCCAGAACCATAGGATATCAGGCCACAGCAGGCCTGAACCCTGACGCCACTCCCTACATATCAGCCATCCAGCACAGGGATGAGGTCCAACGAGAACAGGCCCAACTACTCTTCCAGGAGCACCCTGCTGCTGGCACCATGGATTGACAACTACAGGCCGCAGTCTGTATTGTGAACAAGCTGGCATTGGACACAAACAGAAGGCCTTGCACCAAGGCCATGGTCGAGGGCCACCCACTGTCAGTGCTATTGGATACAGGAACGGCTGTGTCTGTATTACATGATGATGACCTGGCAAACTCTCCTTGATCTACTGGATGGTGGACCAACCCCTCAGGCATGGATGGCACAAAGCTATCTACATATTGTTCTGTGGTCCTATCAGTGACTATAGGTAACCTGAAGGCACACCATACTTTTCTGTTTATGGTACTACAGGATCATCCCAGCATCATGGGAATTGGTTTTCTTGTGCCACAGGGCTGTGTGGTGGATCTGGCTAACATACTATTGATCCAAATCAGAGGACAATATCATACTGTCATGATTTCGGATTCTCATGTGGTTCCAGCTATAACCACTAATGACAAGGAATGTGACGTCATTGCTCTGTTCCAGAACCTTGAGTTCTTCAAAAGACTCCTCCCCATTCTGCAGAAACATCTGGATGCATTTGCTACAAACAAGTATGATTGTGGTAGGATGCACACTGTCATCAAAATTCCAGGCCCAGCCCATGAAAGGCAAAGGCAATATCCTTTTCCTGCTGAGGTCTTGCCATCACTCAGAGAAACTGTTCCATCACTCCTCAAACAAAGTGCGATCAGGACTTGTGTCTCTACTGTCAGTTCACCCATTTGTCCTGTGAAGAAACCCACAGGAACTTGGAGACTTACAACTGATTACAGGAGACTTAACCAAGTCACTCCTAGCTGCTCAGCTACAGTAGCATCAGCACCTGATGTGCTCAAATTGCTGACCCCTGACCATCAGTGGTTTAGCGCTCTTGACATCTCCAGTGGTTTTTGGTCACTGCCACTGGCACTAAAGTGCCGATACAAATTTGCCTTCACCTTTGAAGGAAGACAGTACACATGGACCTGTTTGCCCCAAGGGTTTCACAATAGCTCCTCCCTCTTGTATCTACACATGATGGACGCCCTGGAGGATTTATCTGCCCCTCAATGTATTCTGCAGTATGTGGATGACCTACTGCTGGTAACTGCCACCAAAGAACAACACTTTGACCTCTTGGATGAACTACTGACCCTCCCACAGAGGGCAGGCCTTTAATGCAACCCTACAAAGGCACAACTTTGCCAAACAGAAGTCATCTTTCTTGGCTTGCACTTAACAGAGAAGGGCAGAAGCCCAGCCTGGAAAAAGATCCAAAGCCTACAAGATTTGCTACTCCCCACCAGTGTGGCAACACTCAGATATTTCCTGGAAATGGTCAACTATATTGGGGACTTTATTTGTGACTTTGCCCAGAAGGCCACCCCTCTGTACGAACTTCTGAAAAGGGACATCCCCAGTACCTGGGGTCCCATTCATACCCAGGCTGTGACGTCACTGAAACAGGTCTTGGCCTCTGCTCCAGTCTTAGTAAACTCAAATCCAGCATTGCCCTTCCATCTGGAATCAGCCACCTCAGACTTTGCCATGTCTGCAGTCTTTACTCAGAAAGTCAGTGGTACTTTGAGACCAGTTGCTTATGCATCCCAAATGTTGTCACCAGTAAAATAGAAGTACAGCTTTTGTGAAAGGAACCTTCTGTCCACCTACTGGGCTCTCAGATATTTCTTGTATATCATCGGGTACTCACCTATCATTATAGAAACATAGAAACATAGAATCTGTCGGCAGTAAAGGACCATACAGCCCACCTAGTCTGCCCATTTCCCTACTTGGTTTGGCAATCCCTACTCTTATCTGGACTGCCTTTTCTCCACTCTGCTGTACACCAGGGTATCTTTATGCTTGTTCCACGTGCTTTTGAATCCCTGTATTGTTTTTGCTTCCACCACTTCTGCTGGTAGGATGTTCCATGGATCCACCATCTTCTCTGTGAAAAAATGCTTCCTAGCATTCCCCCTAAGCCTCCCTTCTTCCAGCCTCATGTTATGTTCCCTTGTCCTTGTGCACTTCCTTCTTTGACATATGCTCCCCTCCTGTACCCTGTTTATTCCTCTAAGGTATTTGAAAGTCTCTATCATATCCCCTCTCTTCCTTCTCTCTTCCAGTGTATAGCTGTTAAGTTCCTTGAATCTTTCCTCATAAGGTTTGTGGTGCAGTCCATGTACCATTTTTATTTCTCTTTTCTGGACTGCTTCCATTCTGTCTATGTCCTTCCTGAGATGTAGTCTCCAGAACTGGACACAGTATTCCAGATGAGGTCTCACCAGTGATCTGTACAGTGGCATCACCACTTTACTCCTCCTACTAGTTATGCCCCTTCCTATGCATCCCAGCATTCTGTTTGCCTTCCTCACTGCTTTTTCACTTTGCTTGGCTGACTTCAGGTCATCGGATATAGTAGCCCCCAGGTCTGTCTCCTGACTTACACTGGCTAGAACCTGTCCCACATCCTGTATTCCTCTCTTGGGTTTCTGTGTCCCAGGTGCATTATCTTGCACTTCTTGGTGTTGAAACCCAACTGCCACACTCTTGACCATTCCTCAAGTAGTCTTAGGTCATTTCTCATTTTATCTAGCCCCTCCTGTGTGCCGACTCTGTTACAGATCTTGGTGTCATCTGTGAACAGGCAATTTTTCCCTCCAGTCCATTTGCAATGTCACTTATGAAGACATTGAATAGAACTGGACCCAGCACTGATCCTTGTGGAACCCTGCTGGTCACTTCCCCCTCTTCTAATTTTATGCCATTTACTACCACCCTCTGGGTCCTGCCTTTTAGCCAGTTTCCAACTCATTTTACCACTTTAGAGCCCACACCTAGATTCCCCAATTTGTTAAGCAACCTTCTATGAGGAACAGTGTCGAAGGCCTTACTGAAATCCAATTAGGCCACACTGAAATCCAAGTAGGCCACATCCACCACCCCTCCCTGATCCACCACCCTGGTAACCCACTCAAAGAAATTGAAAACATTAGTCTGACAGGACCTACCCTTAGTGAATCCATGTTGTCTTCAGTCTTTTGCACTGCTTGATGCCTGGAACTTCACTGCCCTCTCCTTAAGCAGGGACTCCATCAGCTTCCCCACCACTGAGGTCAGGCTTACAAGTTTGTGACTGCCTGCCTCCTCCCTACTTCCAGTCTTGTGCAGGGGAACCATCTCTGCCCTCCTCCAGTCCCCAGGTACCTCCCCCATCTCTAGTGATTGGCTGAAGAGGGTTGTCAGCGGACCTGCTAGGACTTCCCTGAGTTCCTTCAATGCTCTAGGGTGAATCCCATCTGGCCTCATTGCCTTGTCTGTCTTTACCTTTCCTAGTTCCTCCAAGACTGTATCCAATGTGAATGGGCTGGTGTCCACCTCTCCCCCATGTATATTTTATCTCGTGAGTGTTGGCTCCTCCCCTGCCTCTTCCTTGGTAAATACTGAGCAAAATTATTTGTTCAGTATCTCAGCTTTTCAAGGTCATCCTCCACCCACCCACCCTCTCCCTTCTTTAGCCTAACAATACCATTTCTTATCTTCTTCCTCTCGCTAATATAACGGAAGAAGGTCTTGTCCCCCTTCTTAACAGCCTGTGCTATTCCTTCCTATGTTCTTGCCTTAGCCCCTCTGACAGCTTTCCCAGCTTTTCTCTGCTTCTCTAGATATTTCAGTCTGTCTTCTTCTTTCTGTGTCTCTTTGTATTTCCTGAATGCCTTACTTTTTCCTCACACTTTCTTGGCTATTTGACTTAGAGATCCACAGTGGCTGATTCTTTATTTTGCTTTTGCTAAGCAATCTAACACATTGGGTTGTCACTCCTGCTATGGATCTCTTGAGCCTCCATCACTGTTCTTCTACCCCTCCCCCATATCTTCTACTGCCAGAGCAGTTTTGAGCTGTTTCTCCATCTCCATGGAGTCGGCCTTTTGAAAATCTGGGATCTTAATCTTTGAATGGCTTTTTTCTGCCAACGTGTTTACCCTAAACCACACAGTTCTGTGGTCACTGGTACCAAGGGGACTGCCCACCTCAGCATCCATGATTCTGTCCCCATTTGTCAGCACTAAGTCCGTACAGCCCCCTCCCTGGTAGGTTCAGCAACCTGCTGCCTTAGGTGTGCCTCATACATGGCAGATATGAGGTCCCTGCTCCTTGATGTACTTGCAGTCTAGGTATTCCAATCTGCATCTGAAATGTTGAAGTCACGCATTAGTAGTACTTCCCCGTTGGCTGCCATATTATGGATGGCTTTCACTAATATTAGATCTATATTCTCCCCCTGCACAGGAGACCTGTAAACTACGCCAGCATGGATGGTTGTTTTGTTCCCTGACTCCAAAGTGACCCACAATGCCTCTGCTTCTTCCCTGGATCCCTGAGCCTCCATAGCTTTAATCCATTCCTTTACATACATAGCAACTCCTCCTCCCCTCTTCCCCTCCCTATCCTTTCTAAAACGTGTATACCCCGGTATAGCTGCATCCCAGTCATGGTTCCCTGCATACCATGTCAACACCAACCACATCCCCACAACTTTTCTGCTATCAGACAGAGTGAAGGATGGATCAGTATCCAATACCAGACTGACTCACTGGTCTGTTCTTCTCCAAGACCATGACATACAGGTCCACCATGCCAAAATGCCTTATATTCTGGCCCAACAGCTCCTTTACCAAGGAGAACAACATGACTGCACACTGTAACCACCTGACCTGCCTGACCTAGGCCCATTCCTCCCTGCTACTCCAAAACTCCTCAAAGACACTTCCCTGTGTCATGTCTTCACAGATGGCTCAGCCTCATGTCATCAAAGAGAACAGGTAGCTGGACTTGGAGTACTTATCATAGATCTTAATGGCAACACCACCAGAATGTCCAAACATTGCAGTGTGGCATCATCACAGTATGCAGAACTGGCAGCTGTGACCTGTGCCCTTGAGCCCATACAACATGGCACCGAGGATACCATCATCTTTGCAGACCCTAATTGGTTCTGCTGCTCCCTGACTGAATCCATACCATTCTGGCAGAAGAACTCCTTTGTCTCTTCTGATGGCACCCTAGTGAAATATAAATTACTTGTGATTTATATTCACAAGCTGACCCAGCTTTTCAGCACAAACTTTATTCCACAAGGCACACTCTAAATCAGACCCCTACCATTCCTTCAATGACAAAGCAGACACTCTTGCAAAAGAGGGTGCTCGAGGTGGGGACACATGGATGAGGGACCACCCAGATGCCCTAGAAGCTGTCCAAGTGGCAGCTATCAGGGAGAAACCAGAACCATTTGATCTATTAGACCTGTCAGGTGTGCAGCATGAAGACCCCCAACTCAAAGAGGTGTTCTGTCTCCTTGACAACTGAACTGAACAAAACTTATCAACCCATAGTCCATACAAGAGACATACCAGTAGGTTATATCTCTTACCAGATGACAAATTGATCTGGTATCAACCAGAGAACCTACCCTACAAATTGCGGGTGGTCCCTCAAGCACTGAGATCCGAATTTCTCCACCAGGTGCATGACACCCCTACTGGTGGACATCAAGGAGTTGAAAGCACACTCCAGAGACTCAAAACTATTGGATGATGGCCTGGCATCCCCAATGATGTCTGACACTATATTAACAACTGTCTGATCTGTGCACAAAACAACCCAATACCAACCAAACATAACACCAAGTTACTGCCACAAAGACATTCTGGCCCTTGGCATGCCATACAAATCGACTTTATTGGTCCCTTCACCAATACCAGCAGGAACAACAAGTATTCACTTGTAGTTACTGACCTCTTCTCAAGTGGGTTGAAGCTTTTCCCACTAAAACTTGTACAGCAAAAACTACTGCAAAAACCCTGGTGGAACAGATTTTATCCGGGTGGAGCCTACCTCTGAAGGTAGACTCTGACAAAGGAACCAGCTTTACAGGTGAGTTAATGAAACAAGCACTTGAACTTCTAGGAGTACACCACAAGTCCCACATACCTTATCATCCCCAATCTTCAGGTCAAGTAGAAAGAGCCAACAAATGGATTAAGCAAATGCTTTCCAAATTCATTGAGGACAATCCCAAGGATTGGGATTCCCTGTTGCCTTCACTCCTTATGACAATCAGGGTTACTCCTTCAACCACTACCCAGCTGTCACCCTTTGAGGTGATGACCAGTAGAAGCATGAGATTACCTGAACATTTACTGTTTGACCTGAATACCACACTGCAGACAGAGTGTCTGTAGACAAGTATGTGGCCAGACTAAGAGAAGACATCGTTAAGACCCATCTGTGTGCTGCACACTGCATGGGCAAGACCCCACAACAATCCAAAATCCAGTTTGACAAACATGCACAAGAAGTGGACTGGCAAGTCAGAGATCAGGTAACAGTACTCAGATTTGCTCACTCTACACACTCCTTTTCCAATAAATAGGAAGGAGGCAGTATAACGCAGTGGTTTAAGGCTCTGAGCTGCAAATCTGGAGACTTGGGTTTGAATCCCACTGCCCCCACTTGCATACTGTGTGACCCTGAGCAAGTCACCACTTCCCTGTGCTCCCAGGTTGCACCTGTAAACAAGCTTTCAACTTAGTGTGTCTCACCTGGTTAAACAATTGGAAAAAAAAGGACTCTACCCCATTGTCAACAAGTTCAGTCCCGCAGCCTATCCAGTTAGACTTCTGCAAAATAAGAAACTGACGGACAAATGGTTGCATGCAAACTAACTAAAGCTATACAAAGGAATATGATTACTTTTCCTAACTCCATTGGGTGGAATTGTACCAACTGACTTTTTCTTTTTCCCTACTGGTGTCCCTGCAAGATGGCTATCTTGCATTTAATTCTTCTCATCTTAGGAGCTCCAAGGCATGGTAGATTGCATCCTTCCACATCTACACCATCCTCCTGCTGTCACCCCAGAAGGAGTATCAATTTCAGTTCCAAACAAATTGATTATTGTCCAGGAAGGTAAAGACATCTACCTCACTGCCTCAGTTGTAGCCCCTGACAAATCCACCCTACAAAACTGAATCACAAACAAATGTTAATGGGCAAACTCTCCCAGTTGCCCGGCTGTCCAAGGGAACCTTCCATGGTTGGCCAAATGCCAAAATTCCCCCAAATGGTACCTTACTATTTATCAAACCAATCATCAACATTTAGGTTGATATAATCCCTTGAGGAGGCAGTATAGCGCAGTGGTCTAAGGCTCTGAGCTGCAAATCTGGTGACATCCAGCAGACCAGACCTGGGTTTGAATCCCACAGCTTCTACTTGCATACTGTGTGACCCTGAGCAAGTCACTTAACCTCCTTGTGCTCCCAGGTCACTCCTGTAAAAAAGCTTTCAGCTTAGTGTGCTATACCTGGTTAAACAACTAAATAAAAAAAAAATAAATAATCTTACTGCTCTAATTGACTCTGCCTATTGCGAGAGGCTCTCCAAAGACTCTGCAAAAGAACACTGTGCACTCAATTCAATGGCCTCAGCCACCGTGTACTTTATTCCTCCAATGGAAGCAGAACTTCTTGAATGTCCCCCACAGGAACCTGGCCTACTTAGTGGCCTAACTGCAGATTCAGCATCTGGTACCCTTATCAACAATTTACAATATATGCATATACCTGTACTTTTCAATCTTACACATTGGAATATGGCAGAATTTGGTATGTGTTTCTCTGATAACACATTAACAATTTTCCATACTATGTTATTAGTCTGGCAGCATACCAGACTCATACACAAGACCCAGTAGCTGGTGTTAACACTGTAGAACATCTAGGTTTATTCAGATCTAGACCAAACCAGTCTAAAAAGAAATCTCATTATTCTAAAAAGAAGCATGAAACAGCTGATGTCACTGGTGCAACAGGCACCCTCACTGGCATCTTTGGTAGCACTATGTCTATCTGGAACAGGGTAGACATTGCCACTATCAAAGATCACTCACGTAAATTCCAACAAGGTATTATTAACCAGATCACACCCCCTTTGTTACATGGTGTGGATGGCCTTAGTTAGAAAGAAATGTACACCATTTACAACATGAAAGAAATTGCTAAAAGTTCTACTGATACTAAAGATAAGTTAAACAGCTCACTGCATAAAACAACAAAGAGGCAGACAAGCAATATATTGCCAGGGAACTAATCTGCTCTGCTTATGACTCCTGTGTCATAACCACCATCAATAACCTAAGTTGTGATCTGGAATCTGGACGTATTCCAGATATCATTCACGAAAGAAGAATCTCTAAATAGTATTGCCCAAGTTGTAAATCCTCAGCATGTATTGCAATGTGTATATGTCTCAGTCTATTTCCATATCAATATCTACTGCTAGAAACTTAGGTTTTGTTACCACGCATCCTAACAAAGGACCCTGTTTCACTACTAAATGATGTGCTATTCTAGACACTATGTTTGTGATGTTTACTGTCTCATTACCACATTTTGATCCAAATGCAGCTATAGTTGAATCACTAGCTACAGTTAACTCCATTGGGCACTTTGAAGACGACACCTACAGAGAACAAATGGAACTACCACCTCTGTTGGTTTACCACCCGACCCTGGATGCATAGGTCTCACCACACACAGATTGTTGTGCCAGAAAGGGCTATCATTGTTTGTGTTTTGTGACATTTTTTGATGTTATAAAACCTGTATGTGGCTATTTGCCAGACAGCATTGATTGGTCCTTTACATTGGACCAGGACATTACTGCTAATGACACAGATACCCTAGAAGCACGATCAGCACCACCACCACTGGTGAACAGTGGAAAACTCTACAAGGCTTATACAGAAGAGGTTCATTGGCTGACTGCAAGACTATCAAATCAATCTTACACCTGCCGAATCCAACTGCAAAAATGGAGGTTGCCAACTGTTAAAATGACATAATTCTGATGGACAGTACTGCATTGTCACAAATCATAACTATTTCACCTATGGCCAAAAGGTTTGCAAAATAGCACATCCTAACTTTTGTTTTGTTCCTCATCAAACTACCGCTATAGGACACACAGTGGTTACTCCTGTTCCCATCATGGAACCTGATGTTATTGACAGTGACCCTGAATATTTGCTTGCTCTATCTCAATATCTAGCAGTATTGAATGTTCACATACTACAGACCTATTGACATTGACACAAAAATCTCTCTTAGAGAGGAAAGACACACACCCCAGCCACATCAGTAACAACATCTCCTCTGCTGGAGATGCCCTCAATGCACTCATTAATGATGGTGATTTCAATAATGCACTTTCTAGTACCTAGTTAGAAATTACTTTTAAAGCTTTTGTTACAATACAGACATTTTTGATCTTCTTTTTGATACTAACACTTTGTTGACTAAGGCATATGCTCAAACGACATCAAGAGCAGCTTTAATTTCTTTGCAAGGCTCATGCGTCAGGTCTGTAAACGACAGTTTGTTCTTGCCACTTTCCCATAGTGTTGTTGCCTTTTCAGTAAGGCAACAAGGGGGGATTGTTATGTGAGGTCCCTACACCCTAATTGGCATCCCACTGTACACCTTAGACAAACCTTATGTTACACGTAATATGCATATGCTATACTCATATATAGGGCACAGACACCTATCATATAAGAGTAAGTATCAGGATATATAATGATTGTAATACACTTTACATTCACTATGCATGGAAACTGCACATAATAAGCCAAGACATTCATGTCTTTGTCATCTACTGATATTACATATTCTGCAATGCCACCTTTTGAATTTATGTATAACTACACTACATCCTATGTTTTTCACATACTATGTATACCTTTATTTTTCTCAGAAATAGCTGACTTAGTGAATATTGTATAATGTTATCTACACTGTGCAGCCACCCTACTTTTAGCCAATAGGGCTTACTGGATGTAATTAAGAATGTTTCTGTCTCCTGGTAGTCATGGTAATTATCATAGTATATAATGTAATGTATTACATTTTCTCCTCTGAGACCTTCACTCCTTGGTGTACAGGGGAACACTAAGCTCTGGCTTCCACTGTCTTATGGTAAGAACTGCTTAGGGCAACTGTGATAGCCTTTTGTGGTAATAAACATGTTTATTACTGATATGCAACTTGTTTATGATTCTTTCGCATCTCTAATTATCACCAAGAGCCTGATCAGGGTTAGACACTCTAACACCCTCTCATTGGCTGCTGGAGCCCCGGGCTTTTTCATGCCCTCTAACCTTATCCCAGCAGCTGCCTTCCTTCTGTAGTCCCATGGGGGCTGCCATATTTATTCACATTTCTTTTTCCTAGCTAGAACAGCCCCAAAAACTCAATTACAGCCCTTTCAAGGGCTGACACTTTTATACACTGGCTTTGCTTCCCTTTTGGAAACAAGGACACCTTTTATTATGCTGGTGGGAGCCCCTTATATCCAACAGGGCTCCCAAAACATATTCCCCCTTTTTACAGGCACTCCAGAAATGGAGCCACAGCTTCTTTACATTTTAGTGCTCTGGCAACTGCTCATGCCCAGTAACATGTGTGCCTCCATGTTTGTTTACATCTCGGCAGTCCAGCTTCTTGGAGCCCACTGGACCACCAAAATGCTCCCACCAAATGCCCGGAGGCGCAGAAGCAATGTGTTTTGTCCTCAGCCCCCTCTGCCAGTGGGCCAAGGACACAGAATTAGGAGGCCAAGGGACACCATCAGGATCTCCCAGGGTCCAAAATCCTCCCAGAATCACTGGAAGACAATGGCAGGGCTACAGAGGGCTGAAGCCCTAACAGGTAAGCCCTTTGGGGGGGCTTACATACAGTATAACACCCCTAATGACATCTGCTAGCAGAGGAAATATTTCTTAAACAAAAAAGCAATATTTTAAAATGTTTCTTTTATTTGAAATAAATATAGACACAATGCCCATTTTATGAGAGCATTAGAAAATGGCAAGAATTAATTGACAATTCTGATTGGCTGACACGGCCTCCAAGCTGGGCATTTGTTTCTCAATAGATGCCCACTTAAAAATAAGGATGAGCCCCAGTGCTACTACACCACATACCCTTGTACAAGAGTGCCCAGCCTGGTTTGTCACTGGCCCAAATCATTTCATTAAATTTGAAATCCCCTCAATGTTTTTCTCTCACTTAGCGAGACCTACTGGTCCCCTTCCCCCCCGGTACTTCAGTATTGGCTCCCATTTTAATAAAAATAAACATACACAGTGCAGTTATTCTGCAGTCAAGAAGAGTGACAAAATAGGCTTTTCACAGTCAAGATTTCTCTTGACCACACCTGTAGTACCGCCGCTTATGAAATGAAGCTGCTAAGCTTTGAATAGCTTGTCAGTGAGAAGCAGGATTTTAACACTACCATTATGTCTCAACAGACTGTTGGAATTCCCTCACAGCAGAGTGCCCGCACAGTTAATCTACTAATTTTAAAATAAATAATTTACCTCAGGGCTGTCACTTATGCCAGCTACACTTCTATCCACCTTCTTTCTGATCGCATGCTTACCAGACACAGCCTCCAACCGCAAACAAAAATAATAAAAAAAAAGGATCTAGCAAAAAGGGGACAGAGCTTAAAAACGATGCCCAGAGACTGCTAGGGGAATTTTTACTACACACAAATGTTGTTGTTCGGGTGGATGTGTGTCTGTGTATCTGTGTGTGTGTGGGGGGGGGTGGTGGTGATGGCTGTGGGGAGGAGCAACAGGAGCTGGAACAGCCTTTAAAACTATGGACTACTTTTTCAATAAATTTTTTTCTGCTAATTCTATTCATTTTTGTGCATGTGCAGCCAACATATGCGGTAGTAGCAGATTTGGAGGCGCGGTCATTGTTGGGCGAATGCAGGGCACACATCAGTAGGTGCATCCCTCATTCCCCAATCAGGCAGCATGCAGGTGCCACATCAGCAATTTGGAATGTGGCCACCAGATCTAACAAAAAGACAGCTGCAATGAGAGCAGAGCTGTCATGCAGCGTGACCACAACATGCCTCCCGATGTGCACACAACACTGCCACCGCCTCCTGTCAGAATACTGACAGGGGAGCCCACTCCCTGTCGGCATAATAACTCCCCTCCCATTTACAGTGTATGCTGTGGAGGTGCCCAATCCCCCTCGGCATCATGTGTGCCACCAACAGTTTTTCTTTGCTGATGGGGGCCCCAATCCCTGTCGGCTTCAGTGTCTGAGTGATGTTGCCAATGGGAGAGCCCACTACCGTCGGCATTATGTAACCCCCACTTTTGTTGTGTGCCAGCAGGGTGCCCAATCCCTGTTGGCATAATGTCACCCCCGCTTTGTTAGTGCTGACGGGGTGCCTAACCTTGTCAGCATAATGTAACCCCCTTTAGTTGTGGGTGTACAATGGGGGTGCCTAATCCCCCATTGGCTACAGCTGCCCTAAAATCTGCTGGCATGCTGGGAGCCCACCCCAGCATGCGCTATGCCCCTGTTAAAGAAAAGTTCCTGCAATTTTTTTACCCTGTCAAAAAGAAAATGGTCCCTTGTGGTCTGACTACCCCCCTCCCACAACCCGCGCCCACCCACTGCGCACCCTGCCTCCCCATACCCCCTCTCCCCATACTTACTTCCGGAGTCCGGCGCGATGATCTTCGGTGGACCGGGAACACGTCTGCACTCTTCAAAGCCGACCACAAACTGAGGAAATGCCGGTAAGCTGCATAATGGAATAAATAGGGGTTTTTAAACTTTGATGCATATCTCAGGCATTTTTTGGAATTTTGGCACCAAATTTTCAACATGGGGTTTTTAAGACCCCTCCTCATCAATTCTGGCACTGTCATGGTTTTAATTGGCCCCAAAATGTGATTTTACGGTCACTGAGCAGAATCACCTTTCAGGACAGATTAACAAAATGACAATGCCAGTGTTCATGAGGTGGGCTCTCAAAAAGCCTATGTTGCAAATTTGGTGGAAATAATCCCCCAAATTACTGTTTCATGAGCGTACGTTGCACAGTTTCCACGCACGCTTGTAACTTCATGAAATTGTAATATTTTTCCACACCTCCTTATGAACAGTACAGCTGTCATTTTACATATCCTGGCCAAAATATGTTTTCGCACGTCCGGCGCAGAATAGTGTGGTTGTGCACAAAAAAACACTTTTTGGGACAGTTTCAGGAAATGACGGTGACACTGTTCATGAGCAGAAGTCCTAAAATGCCTATATTGAAAATTTGGTGACAAAAATTCCATAAAATAACTGTGTTACAAGTGTGCATTGCACAGTTTCCATGCACCCTTGTAACTTTGCACTATTTTCATGGCAGATTTTCAGCACTGGCATTTTATTTACACCTACTTATTAACAGTACAGCTGTCATTTTTCACATCCTGCCCTAAATGTATTTTCACACCTGTGGCGCACAATGGCATGGTCACTGTGCGAAATCAACGTTTCGGACACATTAACAGAATCACACTGCCACTGTTCATGAGGGGAGGTCCCAAAATGCCTATGTTACAGATGTGGTTAAAAAAATCCAAAAAATAATTGGGTTACTGACATGTGTTGCACATTTTCTATGTATGCTAATACCTTCACTAATTTTTCATATTTTCACTCCAGATTTTCAACGTTGCCATTTTTTTACATCTCCTCATGAACAGTACAGTTGTCATTTTCCACATCCTGCCCAGAATGTGTTTCCTTCCCTGTGTCGCCAAATGGCATAGCCGTTGTGCAAAACCACCTTTCAGCTAACAAACTAACAGTGCCGCTTTTCATGAGGTGGACTCACAAAAAACCCACATTGATAAATTGGGACTGAAAATACCAACACACGCCGACGGTGTTAGGGGTTCCAACCGTAGTACCCCACCCTGTAGAGACTGACAGGCATCAGGAGTGTGACTTGGGATCATTGACTGTAATGCTCACGCCATTCCACCCCCACCCTGCAGCCAGTGACAGGCATCGTGGTGTGCCTTGCACTGTTCGGCCACAAAGTTCACCTCAGTCTCCTATACTACACCCACCTCAGCGAATTTCCTTATGGCATGTGGTAAGTGTAATGCCCAAAGACCCCAAAGCACACCACAACACTTGTCAGTGTCTACAGGATAGGGTGTGGCAAAATGGCATGAGCGTTATAGCTGATGACCCAAAGGCACACCCTAATGCCTGTTGGTCTCTACAGGGTGGGGGTAGGGTTGGCACTATTTTAATACTTCACTGCCATTCCTATTATGCATCTCTAACTCTGGCACTACTAATGCCAATGCCAGCGAGACAACATATGGCATTGACAAATGCTTGTTTTATACTTATTTCCACTCTTCTTTGACAACTTGATTAAAACTTACTAACAAAGCCAATTTCTAAGTACAGTAATACCCTCCAGGATAGGCATTATTGGGACATACCGGACCGTCCAGGGGCTATAAGGCCCATCGCATGTGGTGTTAGGCCTCATTACGCCCCTGGGCAGTCTGGTATTTCCCAATAATGCTCACATTGTTGGCTATTATTGCTTATGTACCCGGGTGGGCCATCCATCCACCCAGGCTTCCACATCTGCAGCAGGGCCTACTATCTCGCCCCAATCCCTTGACACTTGAGCTTTAGAGTTGCAAGCTTTGCCTTTGACACTGATGGTAGCTTTAGCACTGATGGTAGCTTTAGTACTGATAATTGATGAGCGACTAATTCCCAGGGTCCCAGAGCACTTTTCTGCTGGGGTCCATTGAAGTTTAACAGTTTAGAGGTGTTTGCAGCCTGTTTCTCTCAGATTAATCGATATGCAACCCTCTGAAAATTGCTTTCGGACGTGCACTAACTTTGGACATGCCCATCATCCCCATACCGGTAACAGTATGCATCAGTTTGATGTGCTAGCGGTCTAGAGGTTCTGGCTGGTGAGCTCCTTAGGTGCCCCTCCTCCCTGGCAGTAGCCATAGATGATTGCAGAGTATGGTAATTCATGGAGTCTCCTACCATTTTCCTTAACTCCATCAATAGAACATGGACGTCATCCAGTGAAATTGTATCCGAAGCTCACCTCCAAGGCCAGAGGGTGGTGACACAACCTTACTTGACACAGGCATGCTGGATACTGAAGGCTCAGGTTCCCTGAAGGTAAGGCTGTGTTTTCCCACTTGATACACTACACTTTTCAGTTCTTAAATCAGTTTCTGAAGCTCTGTGGCCTCCATTGTCTGACACTTGGGCACTAGCAGTGGCAGAAGACAAGTGCCCCATAGCTTGTCTTGTTTGTTTGCTTCTCTAACCTCCCGTAGCAGAGGTCGGTGGGAGGGGGATAAGTCAACTTCTCTTTTAAGCGTAACTTTAACAGTAACTCTGAGAACCAGGTAGCCTTCAACACTTGTTCTAGATGCACTTTCTCAAATCTTTAGACTCTATCCCTCCTTTTCGATACACTTTCTGCAAAGCCCTCTTCATTCTATGGAGGTAACCCGAGAGGGGCTGACCCCTTGGTGCTATTTAGTTGTCTTAAACTTCCAGTACAAATCATCACAGGATTCCATACTCCCAAATACACTATCCAGAGCAACAAGGTATTCATCTACTTTGGTCTCTGAATCTGTGGCATGCAAGGACTGGATAGCCTCCAGAGTGGGCCCCTTCAAACTCTCTACCAGCCTTTTACATTTCTCATCCTCGGAACATGGCCATTCTTGTAGCATGGGAACAGCATAACAATCCAAGCTTCATAATCATCTTCTCCAACAGCCGTGGGGAGGGTGCCAGATAAAACCCTTTGGCACCTGTAATAGTCTGAACTAGCCCAAGTTCTTCAGAGGTTGTCCCCAGAGGTAACAAAGTCCGAACATCCTGAAAAGTCCTTCCTTCACTAGCCAGCAGACACTCTATCTTAGTTTTGAAATCCCCCTTTATTTGGATAGGGGGATTAGGGAGGGAAGAAGATTTCAGGCTGGCAGGACTCCCATTACTTATCATCACCCAGGTCTTTTGGAACCCCTTGAGAGTCCCTGTGGGAGGCACATTTGCAGTTTTTAGGTCCTTCTCAGTTTCTACAATTAAGTTTCTAAACCAGGTACCTGGTTCTCTAGTCACTCTCTGAATCTTCATGCTTCCATAATCCTTCGCCCCTCTAGCACTCCCAAAATAAACTCCTTGTCTTGCTCGTCAGCCATGTTCTTTATCAAAAGCCCTTTCTGGGTGGCCAAACCTTCAAACATCCACCAGTCCTCTACCTCTTGAAATGCCATTTTCCCCTTTGCAACAATTGGGGGCAGGGGCTCAAAATCTTCATTCTTTCTCTTTTTTCTTCTTTAAAAGTTCAGCTATGGGGTGTCCACTGGGGGCAGTAGATCCCAGTTGTGTCTCCACTTTGTAACAGCCCCTTAACTCACTTTGGCTGTTCCGGGGCCCTCTGATCTCACCTGGGCACACCACCGAGGGGACCGGCCTGGGTTCACTAGTGGACAAGTTGTACAGAAATAGAATGGTGCAGTGCCTCCACCTGGGGTAGTGATATGGAATGCCTGTTGGAAAAATGCCAGGTTACCACCCCCCAGGAAAATACAATAACTGCCCCCAGAGGATCTTCCCCACACAGTAACAATATACACTTTGCAATGATCAGCAATACCCAATCATAGCATAAACTAACATTGTGTTTATTATAGGGAGGGAGGGAGGGAGGAAGGAAAATTAGCACAGCAGCAAATAATAACACAATGTTACCCCACACTGTCACACACCTCCCCCTGCAGGTGCACCTGGCTTTCCCCAACACGGTCATTAGAACACTAAGAGTTAGTCTGCTGCAGTGGGTACCACACCGGGGTGCTGAGATGCTGGGAAACTGTGAGGACAACAGTCTTTGAACATGAAGTAAAGTACTTTCGTCAGGACCCGATAACCTTTAACAATAATGATAATAAAAGGTATTTAATAAAGTGCCTTTCACAATTTCAAATCACTGTACAGCAAAAATACAAACAAACATATATTCAAATACATAAAATATAAAATCAAGATAAAACAGGAAATGCCTTTGCCCATAAGAAAGTCTTTAGCACCTGCTTAAAACACCTCACCATCCTGCACTCCCGGAGCTGGCAGGGCAGAGAATTCCAGAGGGTAGGTGCTGCAGATCCAAAAGCATGAGCACCAGATGACTTCAAGTTTACCCTCGGAATCTCCAGCAACCCCTCATCAGCCGAACAGAGCTGTCGCAGAGGGGTGTAAGTCACCAGGAGCTCTTTCAAGTAGTTGGGAGTGGACCCAGAACGTGTAGGGCTTTGTAGGTCAAAAGGCCTACCTTAAAGGTGATCCGCCACTGTATTGGCAGCCAGTGCAGAGCGTGCAGCACCGGGGTAATATGGAATATTCTTGCTGCCCCAGTCAAAAAACGTGCTGCTGCATTCTGCACTAGCTACAAGCGGTGGATATCAACCCCAGGAAGCCCTAGGTAAAGGGAGTTACAGTAGTCAAGGCGCGATGTCACAAAGGCGTGAACTAAGACAGGCAGATCACTGGGTGGAAAAAGGTGCCTAATCCTGGCAATATTCCTAAGATGGAAGAAGGCCAGCTTGATGACTGCCAACACCTGATGTCGAAGAGTCAGGCCAACGTCAAGCTCCACTCCCAGGTTACGCACCCATTCGGAAGAGAGAATCTGGTCCTCCCCGGAACTAAACCAGAAGGAAGCCCAGTCCTCAATCCCTCTACTCTATGACCTGAGTTCACAACCAAAACCTCAGTCTTACCTGGGTTCAACTTTAGACCGCTGGAATTCATCCAGTCTTGGATTTCTGCAAGGCAGTTGTTCAGAACCAAGATAGCATCAACCTGGTTAGGTGCAAAAGACAGGTAGAGCTGGGTATCATCAGCATAGCAGTGAAACCTCAGCTCATACCATCTAACAATGTCTCTGAGGGGTAGCATGTACACTGTGAATAACATGGGGGACAGCAACGAGCCCTGAGGTACCCCACATGGCAGAGAGAAGGCCCCGGAAGAAAACAAACCCGAGACCAGTCTCTGCGTTCTCCCTGCAAGAAAAGAAGAAAACCATCTGAGGACTGTACCAGACAGTCTGCAGATGGACCTCAGGCATTCGAGCAGAACCCCATGATCCACAGTGTCAAAAGCTGATGATAGATCTAGGAGAACCAAGATGGAGCAGTGTCTCTGATCTCTTGCCATCAGGAGATCACTGAGCACCCGAACCAGAGCAGTCTCAGTACTATGCCTCTTACGAAAACCATATTGGAGAGGTTCGTATAAACTATGGACGGTTAAATGGTTATCCAATTGAGCAGCCACAACTTTCTCAATAACCTTCCCCACAAAAGGGAGGTTAGAGATAGGTCTGTAGTTTGCTAGGTTCTCCGGGTCTAAGGAAGCTTTTTTCAGAAGGGGGTTACCACCCCCTCTTTCAAGGAGCTAGGAAATACTCCCGTACCTAAAGAGCACCGGACAATCTGAGCTAAGACCGGGCCAATGATCTCACTACAACCCAAAATCAGGGAAGTAGGGCCTGGATCTAAACTACAGCATGTCGGATGCATCTCTTGGACAATCCTCACAGCATCATTGACATCTGGCAGTCCAAAGGTACTCCAGGAAGCTCCAGGTTCTGCGACAGGGCACCAAGCAACGGCAACTCCATTAGAGTGAAGTTGGTGGCACTCCCTCCTGATGTCTTCAACCTTATTCACAAAGAAGTGAGCGATCTCATCACAATCAGTTTGTGTAAAAACTCATTGGAGCTGTTGACAGACTGGGTTGCACATTAGATGCATCTAGTCTTTAGATGCAGTGGTAGCCTGGGTTTAGCTTGAAGATTGGCACAGTCCTACCCACGGATTAACCCCCACTGAAGCCTAAACTAGCTAGCTAGCTAGCTAAACACAGAAAGATCCTCAGAGCCGCAGCTCAAAGGTACTTACAGTTCAGAGCTTCAGGGGGTTGCAGGTAACTCAGTTCAAATGGTACCATTCTGGTATCAGCAGTTAGTGGTGCACCACAGTAGCAGGATGCAGAAGAGCAGCAGCTGGACTTCACCTGTCAGGCTTTTCTGAGCTTCACTCTAGTGTAATTCCAGGATAGTGGTACCCAGAGTCATTGGTTACTGTGTCATGCTTGAAACTGTAGTTTTACTACTGGTGCCTGCTGAAGAGCTCCTGCACCCTAAATAGTATAATTCCTCTTTTTGTGCCCCTTGATGGGGTGGGTTCTTTATAGACTGTGTGGGGTCTGAGATGGTGGTGGTAACCCACAGTATAGTGGATCCCAGAGGGCATTGTTATAGATGGGAGTGTTCAAGGTGACTTGCGCTTGTCTAACCCCCTCTTTTCCTCCAGTTCTCGGGCCTGGGTTCTTATATAAAAGCACAGTTAATTTGTTGAATTTTACTTCAGTGTGTGTGCCCACTTTGTATAACCTGATTAAAGTGTTTATTGGTGAAGGTAACAACTGTCTTATTGGTCCCTGGGGGTGGTCCTTTCCAGTGTAGGGAGGGGGGGTAGGTACTGAATCCCAGGGAGTGGTTGCGCTTGTCTAACCCCCTCTTTTCCTCCAGTTCTCGGGCCTGGGTTCTTATACAAAAGCACAGTTAATATGTTGAATTTTACTTCTGTGTGTGTGCCCACTTTGTATAACCTGATTAAAGTGTTTATTGATGAGGGTAACAACTGTCTTATTGGTCCCTGGGGGTGGTCCTTTCCAGTGTAGGGAGGGGGGTAGGTACTGAATCCCAGGGAGTGGTTGCGCTTGTCTAACCCCCTCTTTTCCTCCAGTTCTCGGGCCTGGGTTCTTATATAAAAGCACAGTTAATTTGTTGAATTTTACGTGTGTTTGCCCACTTTGTATAACCTGATTAAAGTGTTTATTGGTGAAGGTAACAACTGTCTTATTGGTCCCTGGAGGTGGTCCTTTCCAGTGTAGGGAGGGGGGTAGATAATGCATCCCAGGGAGTGGTTGCGCTTGTCTAACCCCCTCTTTTCCTCCAGTTCTCGGGCCTGGGTTCTTATATAAAAGCACAGTTAATATGTTGAATTTTACTTCTGTGTGTGTGCCCACTTTGTATAACCTGATTAAAGTGTTTATTGGTGAGGGTAACAACTGTCTTATTGGTCCCTGGGGGTGGTCCTTTCCAGTGTAGGGAGGAGGGTAGGTACTGCATCCCAGGGAGTGGTACTGCACACATCTGACCCACTTATTTTGTCCGGGTGGAGGCACCGTGCTGTTTCTTATTTGTCCTGGGATGAACCCTACAACAGGAGAAAGAACAAACCCATCCCTCTCATTCAGGTGGGTCCTGTACAGTCAAAGGCAGGGGTATGAATACAGGCACAATGACCTGGAGGTTGCACACATATTTACAAATATGTAGTACATATATGGGTCACTATATTATACTATTATACTGCAGAATACAATGACAATATATGATGTATCTGTTTTGGTGGTACACTCACAATGCATTACAAATACACAAAGATGTGTATAAATATGTAATTCAAATATAGATTTGAAAGTATTGAACATGTATTTAAATTGTGTACTAAATATATTTCATTTATTTTTAAATATAAACAAAATATAATTTGATATGTCACTCAAATACATTTATACATATATTGACACTATCATACCACATATTTAGTCATAATTTAAATATACTGTCATATATTTGAAAATTGATCAATATATAATGCAATATATTTAGTATATAAAATGACAGTTACGTATTGAAATTTGTATTACAATATATTAACATTTAAAATATTTGAAATACTCCAAAGTAACAATATATTATATTTAAAAATGAGTGCATTGAAATATATCAATGTATGGAAATGTATTTTTAATAGTATATTTTGACATATAATTCATTTTTGTAAGGACGTGTACTTTACCAACAGAGTTTGTTCTGTGCTATCAAATTTATAACTAAATTCTACTTCAGTGTAATTAGAAACTCAGGGCAGGCATTTTTTCTGCTCCAAAAAAGTGTTTAGCAAAATTGCTGTACCATCCTATGTGGGCAAATGTTTAGAATATCTGGCTCCTGTTTGGCAGATCTTTTTTTTTTGTCCTCAGCTTTATCTCCTGCTGTACAGGCAGTACTAAAGACAGCCTTGGAAGGTGGGACGGGAAGATAAGGAGGGGCACTCCTTCAGAGAGGCCCTCTTCCTGCTGCACACACTGTCTGAAACTAGCTACGTCAATAGCAGCAGCACATCTTACAGTACGTATCGCATTCTCAACTAGCTGACTGCAACAAGGATCTGTGACAGACAGGAATTGTATAACCTGGAGGTTTGGGCTTCTCATTATCAGTCCTATCCATTTTCTCATTTGCTTGTCTTTACTTCAATTAAAGGTGGCAAGCCTGCCTAAAAGTAGACTTAACTTAGTTAGTCTCAGTTTCTGACAGCATGGAAGCATGGGGAAAACGTAACATTCGATTGCTAACTGTAATAAATTCTTTATTGTGGGCACAGGGATTTCAGGTCACAGAATTTCAAGTTGTCTTTGCAGTTTGTTTGGAAGTAATGTCCTTTCACTGCTGATTAGTTTACGGTACTGTTGAGCATAATCAGGAAGTACTTTTTCCCCTCCTTTTAGATTGGCCTCGCAATTCACTGCTAGTGGATGCCTTTTGCTGTGCTTGTTTTCCTGTGCAAAGAGGAAATATTCTGACGTGGTAATTTTGTTTTATAGTGTATTTACGCAGAATAGTCCACCTGACAGATTCAGTACAGTATCACTTTTATAGTGGGGGTCTGTGCCTTCCCAGTTTTACAGCTGGGTAGAAGACTACTGGTACATAAGGAGTAAGGTGACTTACTGTGTTTGCTAGGAATTCCTTGGCAGTGGTGGGATTTGAACCTACTGTGTTCTGGTACACAGTTCAGTGCAGTAGTCTGTACCATAGACTCGGACGCAACAAAGTAGATACAAAAGCAACATGGTGTAGTAGCTAGAGTACAAGCTTGAGAAATAGGAGACTCAGGTTCAAATCCCACCTGAGCAAATCATTTACTTGCTGTGACCTGCAAGGCAATGAACCTTTCAGTGTTTCTATCCATCCAGCTATACAAAATGGTAAAAGCAGGACCCTACTGAAAATCAGATGCTACATCTCAGCTGAGTCATTCTGCCTAAATAAATTGTAAAAAGTAAAACAGCTTTATTTATAATGTCTTGTGTACCTGTCATGGAGGGAGGCTTTCTGCAGGTGCAGACCCCCCCCCCAATGGCATACACTCCTCCACCCAAGGCTACATACTGTGTGAGATCACTGCTGACCTGATGCACCTTAATTTGTGCACAGACCACTAAAACAATACTCACCCCTGCACCCTCCTCCTGGCCCAATCATGTTAACCTACAACCCCCATCCTCCCACCCTCTACAGTAAGCCCTCTCCTGCCCTCCTCCACCAGCCCCTCTAATTGAAGGTTTAATAAACAAAACTCCCAGAATGGGCGGCTGGCACACACCGCCCACCTGCACAGCTGACTGCCATCTCCTCTTGTCTCCTCTTATGCTTTCTTATTGTAAAAAATCATCCCCTCACCCACCTGCAGCACCCAAGTCCCACCCCCCACACCCAGATTTCTTAAAATGAAATTCCGCCAGGCCCGGGAAGGTGACTACCACAACCTGCCATTCTCCAAGGCCAGCTGCCTTCTAGTGAATGAGGATGCACTTCTCCACTTGTTCACATAGTGAAACAGCTGATCACGTGATTACCTGTTGTTCTGTGCTTGCATGCGCATAAGCACATCCAGCTATGGAGGAGGGTTGGTTGTGTAGGTTGCCTTCTTCGCCTGCGGGGGCTTCGTTTTATGAAATTTGGGTGCTGGGGGAGAGGACAGTGGGACTTGGGTGCTGCTGCTGCCTGGTTGGTGGGATGGTGTAATATAGCAAAAAAGCGCAAGAGGAGACAGTGGCTTAACATGGAGGTGGGCGGCTTGTGCTGGTCACCCATCGTCAGGAGTTCAACATTCAATTGTGGGGGCTGGTGGAGGAGGGAGGGAGGGAGTGGGCTTGTTGCAGAGGGTGGGGGGATTGGAGGATTATAATTTAAAATGACTGGACTGGGGAAGAGTGACTTTTTTTGCTTATTTTATTTTTGGTAATGTTTTCCGAATACCAACAGCCATGAATAGTGCCACTATTCATTATTTGTATCTGAATAACAAACAGTGCATTATTCATGGTATTCAGGAAATACTGTTAATTACTGTCACACCCCTAGTGCACATGTAACCCCTAGGTGGCGTTATCCCAAGGGCTACTACCCCTGCCTGCTTGGCTAGTAGCAGGTAAAGGGGCCTGAGTTCTGAAATGGGTGCCTCCACCCAGAGGTCAGGGTTGGTAGTGGTCAAGCTAACCTGGGCACAGACCTCCAGGACACTGTAACCCCCCCCCTTTCCTTACTAATGGCCGGAACAATACACAATAGTCACTTTCACAATACCCCTGATACACAACACAAGTACCCACACTGTTTGCACTTACCACCAGGGCTTTCCTCTGGCTCGGCCCTGGAGACCTCCTGCAAAACAAGGTTATACACAGCAAATAACAACAGTACAGTACTCTGGCACAAACTGGAACCACAGTCAGGGTAAATGCAAAAAAGAGTTAGATCTGATTTATTTAAGGGGCTTGAACAAGGGAAGGGTGTAATCCGGTTAATTTGCTTAAAGGCTGTATCAATCAAACAGTTATGCATGCACTTCAGGGTCCATAAACAGTCACACACTCTGGGTACCCAGATGGAGAATGGTAGGCTAGCCAGGAACGTTGCAGCTGGTTGGGGCCCTGTGATGGAAGAAAGCAACATGCACAACACACACTATTTGTAATCCGGAGCTAGAGGGCTCAGTTCATGAAAAGAAAACAACAAGACAATCAGATGACACACTTTTAGATTAGGCTGTTTCTGCAGGGAGCTACCCTGATTATTACTCACGATACCCAAGACTGAACACAGGCTGGGTGAAAATCGAGACTGCAGGTGATTAATCTGGAGTGCCAGGAGAAGCAGGGCCCACACGATTCACTGAGGCGTCGTTCTGTTCAAGCGTTGAGCAGGGGGCTGATCCCCAGGCAGGTCTCTCATTGGTGGCTTTCTCTGTGCAGTGGGTTAGTCTGGCAGGGCCAGCGTGGCATGGCCCAGGCCGTATGGAGATGAATGCAGATTCGGTCTGATTAGGCTGGACAAAGCTTCCAGCAAGCAGAACGCAGTTCACACAGTGAGGAACCAAATCACGACCCACTTTCAATACACAGCACATTTACATGTAAAGGATTCTACGGTATCAGCAAACAGAACACAGTTCACACAGTGGGGAACCAAATCACGACCCACTTTCAATACACAACACATTTACATGTAAGGAAATTCTACTGTAACAGGCAAACCGCTCTCCGTTCATGATTGCAAAGTCTCTGCACAAACCGGGGATTCAAAAGCAGCTGGAAATCCTGACAAGCCGATCGCATGCAGCAAATCTTCGGTCTTCTTCAGGTTAAAGTCTGGTCACAGTCCAGTGGCTTAAATAGTCCTCACAACTAGGATTCAGTCCAAATAAACTCTGTTTTCCCTCTCAGGGACAGCAGGCAGGCCAAAACTGAGCCCTTTCACAGTTCACCCATGCAAAACTACTGTACACAGAACTGCTGCTCAAAATCACTTTGAGCTGTTACTTCTTCACTTCTCAGCTCAAAACTGAGATCTGACTCAACTGCCAGCAAGCCAGGAACTTTCCGCAGAATCAGAAAGGTTTGGTTGGCTGATCTGTCTGTCAGTCACAACAATTACGCCCCCTTCAGGTGCAAAAAGGCACCAAAAGACCAAAACTATAATTCCTACAGATTTGACTCCAGACAGCTCCTGTAGTCCGGCTCCATTTTAGGTCCCACCAGAACTGATTGGTCCAATTCACAGTCCAGGACCAAGATAGTGGAGATAAACAAAGCAGTCCTTGCTGCAAAGAAGGCAGGTTAGACAAACTATATTATCATGCATGCCCACACAATGCAAAGCATCATGGGCTGCATATGCAAATCACCTCAAACTGTGTGAGAGGCCTTTTGGCACCATGCAATTCTGCTTAAAGTTGAACAAGCGTAACATTCTGTGGTGGTTTGCATATGCAGCCCATGATGCTTTGCTTTGTGTGGGCATGAGTGATTTTATATTTTCTTGAAACCTGGCTTCCCAGCCAAATGCGCTTTGGGGTAACCCTTGCCTCAGTGTTTGCGCACAGAGGTTCTTTGTCTTTTAAATAGTTTCTTATTTTAATGGGTTCACCACAATATAACCCAGACAGACCGTCTTAGGGTAGCTGGTTCATTCTAATGGGGTGTCAAACAGACGAGGCATACTGATGAGTCCTGGTAGGATGAAACACGAGTCTGTGTCATCTGTTAGCACCCTTTGCAATCTGTGTGAGAGGCCTTTCGGCACCATGCAATTCTGTTTAAAGTTGAACCAGCATAACATTCTGTGGTGATTTGCATATGCAGCCCATGATGCTTTGCATTGTGTGGGTATGTGTGATTTTATATTTTCTTGAAACTTGGTTTCCCAGCCAAATGCCCTTTGGGGTAACCCTTGCCTCAGTGTTTGCACACAGAGGTTCTTAGTCTTTTACATTATCATTATCACTCTAAATGATTTTCAGTTGATTTTCAGCATATAGTTACATCTTCCAACAGAGCTCCCTTTCAGATTACTTATGACTGCAATCCAGGCAGCTCTTAAAGAGATAGTACACAGAGGCTATACAAGCACTCTCTGGCAGTCACATTTAAACTGCTAAGATGCAGGACACCAGCCTGGCAGCGAGCATTTAGGCAAGCTCGAGGAAGACTTCGGGAACCCCATTTGTAGGGGGGTTACACACAGATTCACCCAAGGGGAGGGGGGCTATGTCAGGTTGGCTTTGTATCATCTTCCATGGCAGGTAACTGGAACAGGGGCCTAAACTGGAACAGGGGGCTGCGAGGGAGCAATTGGTGCCTGTAGGTGTTTAATACTTGATGCAAACAAAACAGTCAGCTGAGGGCATATGGGGAGTCCTTACCTGTACTCATGGTTTTTGCTGTGCCCATAACCTGCTGTACCCTTGCCTATTCTTTGCTTTATATACAACAAACGGAGACATTTTTTATTTGTACAGATGTAACCCCTAGGTGGCGCTATCCCAAGGGCTACAACCCCTGCCTGCTTGGCTAGTAGCAGGTTAAGGGGTCTGGGTAATGAAACGGGTACCTCCAACCGGAGGTCTGGGTTGTTAGTGTCAAGCTAACCTGGGTACAGCCCTCTGGGACATTGTAACCCCCATCTTTCCCTTCTAGTGGCTGGAACAATATACAATAATTACTTTCAAAATGACCCTTATTCACCATGTAATTATTCACACTGTTGGCACACACCACCAGGGCTGGTTCCTCTAGCTTGACCCTGGGGACCTCCATAAAACAAGATTAAGCACAGCAAATAGCAACAGTACAATACTGTTGGCACAAACTGGAACCATAGTCAGGTTAAATGCAAACAAAGTTAAATCTGATTTATTCAGGGGACATGAACAAGGGAGAGGCGTAATCAGGTTGATATGCTTAAAAGCTATATTAATCAGACAGTTATGCATGCAGTTCAGAGTCCCTACACATTCACACATTCTGGGTACCCAGGTAGGAAAATGGTGGACTAGCCAGGAACGTTGCAGCTGGTTGGGGCCCTATGATGGAAGAAAGCAACATGCACAACACACACCATTTGTAATCTGGAGCCGGAGGTCTCAGTTCATGAAAGAAAAGGTAACAAGACAATCAGATGACAACACTTTTAGATTTAGCTGTTGTTGCAGGGAGCTACCCTGATGTTTACTCACGATACCCAATACTGGACACAGGCAGTACAAAATCGAGACTGCAGGCTGTTGAGCTGGAGTGCCTGGAGAAGCAAGGCCCACACGAATCACCGAGGCATAGTTCCTGTTTAAGGTGTTGAGCAGGGGGCTGATCCCCAGGCCGATCTCTTGTTGATGACTTTCTCTGCGTAGTAGGTATTCTGGCTGAGCCAGTGTAGCAGGGCCCAGGCAAACGGAAATGGATATGGATTCAGTCCATGGAGCTGGATACAGCCTCCAGCAAGCAAAACACAGTTCAGACACACAGTGGGGAACCAAATCATGACCCACTATAAGCACACAGCACATTCACATGTAAAGAAATTCCACTGTACCAGGCAAATGGCTCTCCAGTCACAATTACAGAGTCTCTGCACAATTTGGGAGATCAGAGGTAGATGGAAGTCCTGACAGGCCGATCGCATTCAGCTAATCTTCAGTCTTCTTCAGGTTAAAGCCTGGTCACAATTCAGTGGCTTAATTTGCTCTCCAAATTCGGATTCAGACCAGAAAAAGCACATGTTCCCTCTCAGGAACAGCAGGCAGGCATGCAGGCCAAACTCAGGCCTTTCCACAGTTCTCCCACTCGAATCCACTATGGTTGCTGCTTGAACTATCTCGAGCTGTTACTTCTTCACTTGCCAACTTAGATGTAACTGAAACTGCAAGCAGTGTGGAACTTTCCCCACAATCCAAAAGGTTCGGTTGGCTGATCAATCTGTCAGTCACAACAAGGGTCCTCCTTCAGGTTATTTTAGGTGCCAAAATCCCAAAACTACAATTCCTACAAGTTTTGGCCCCACCAAGCCCCTGTAGGCAGGCTTCATTTTAGAGTCCCAGATGTATTGATTGGCCCATTCTGACAGTCCAGGACCAAGATGATGGAAACAGACAGAAATGTCCATGCTGCAAAGAAGGCAGGTTAGAACAAACTGCAATATTATTACTACTCTAACAAATGATCAGCAAACAAGTACATCTTCTAACGGAGCTCCCTCTCATATTAATTATGACTGCAATCCAGGCAGCTCTTAAAGAGGCAGTACACAGAGGCTATACAGGCACTCTCTGGCAATACATTTAAACTGCTAAAACTCAGGACACCAGCCTGGCAGTGAGCATTTAAGCAAGCTCAAGGAAGACTTTTTGGGAACCCACATTTGTGGGGAGGGGGGTTACACCCCTTCCTGCCTGGAGAAAACTTGGCATCTGCGTCAAGTCTGTACCATCGTGCATCAGTTAACATAAACTTATTACTGTACTATACATATTCACTACACTTCACAATACTATATCCATAATGACAATGCTTATGCACGTTTCATACATGTGTTACTGATTCACTATGATTAAAATAATTGTAACATCAGAATACTGAGTCATGTTATAATTTCCTGTACATTAAACCTTGTAGGAGGGGGCCCTTCCATATCAGCTAACTTGGGGCTGGATGGGGCAGGGGCACCATACGGAGAAGGAAGAACAATCAACCTGGAATTGGCCATTAAGCTCAGTTTGGGTAGTGAGCTCTGAGAAATATAAACACCTTTGTGAACTACATTGAGAGACAAATCCACTGGCCTCCTGGGAGAATCATAACTGAAGCGCAATACTGGCTTGACAGCTCGGCCAGTCTTTCTGGGGGGAACAGCCACAGTCTCTGTACTTTCAGCACTAACTTTGGAGCTTTCATCAGTTGTGAGGGGTGCCTCTGCACGGATGGGAATGTCCAAACTGGGAGCACTGTCAGCGCCTTGCTCTGTAGGCTGTGTCTCCACAACACTTGACTCGTTTAGAGAAGGTTCTGGCACAGTTAGGCTTTGCAGCACTGAAGAGGGGCTGTCAATACTCGCACTTTGTTCTTCAGCTTCTGGTGTGTCACCGGGGAGACTCAGACCATCAGCCCCTTCTTCGGGCAGTTCACACAGTTCCACAAAGTACAGAGAGTCCGCAACCTCAGATGTGATGCTTTGCACCTCCCTTTCAGGGAGCATTGGCTCCAAGGATGAAGCTGGGGGGTTAGGCAGTCCAGAAGGCCCAGCTTCATTCCCACAATTAGTCATAGGGTTACCTCGAAACAGCTGACTCAGTTCATTGGAGGGGTAATAGGCATTGTCACACTCACTATCGTCAGAGGTGGCCGGACAGTCACTATCATTCTAGGCCTGCTGCTGGGGAAACCTTCACTCTGTAACTACTGGGGTAGGTTGACTCTGTCTCTTTTTTGTAGCAGCACAAGTCACCGGCCCAGGGAAGGCAATGTCTGCTGGCTCAGCTTCAATAATAACTTGGCCGACAGGCAGCAAGTGGTTACGGTGCATGGTCTTGACAGCTTTGGGGTTATTCTCTAGGCGTACCTTGTATACTGGGAGATCAGCCAACTTGCTTGCCATGTAGTCCCAAATTGCGTAACAACACATGGTCTCCGGGACGTAGCTCTTCAGCCTTTACTTTCTGGTCATGCCTCTCTTTGTTGTAGAGATTTCTTTTAGCGGCCATTGTCTGGGCCAGTTGATATGCATGGTTCAGTTGAGTTCTCAGTTTCTGTACATACTGCAGGTAGTTTTCGGCTCGGACTCCATCTGGAGAGGCCCCAAAACAGACATCAACTGGCAGGCGGGCCTCCCTTCCCAACATGAGGTGGTGGGGGAGAACCCAGTAGCGTCATTCTTTGGTGTAATTGTACGTGTGTACCAAGGTGCTAATCTGCTGGCTCCAAATATGCTTGTCTTTTGGGTGGAGGGTGCCCAGCATGTCTAGAAGGGTGCGGTTTAATGTTCTGGTTGAGGGTCCCCCTGCGGGTGATAGGGGGTGGTTCTTGACTTCCGCACCCCCCACAGAGACAGCATTTCTTTGATTAGCTGACTTTCAAAGTCTGCCTTGGTCAGAGTAGATCCGCTGGGGGGCACCATAGTGGACAAAGAAATTTTCCACTAGCACCTTGGCCACATTAGAGGTCTTTTGATCTATAGTTAGAAAAGCTTGTGCATACCATGTGAAATGATCCGTAACCACTAACACATTGCCAATATTCCGCTGATCAGGTTCTAAACACAAAAAGTCTATGTAGACAAGTTCCATGGGGGTGCTGGTAGTAATATTGACAAGGGGGGGGGGGCAGCACTCTGAGGCAGGGCTTTCCTTTGCAGGCAACGACTGCAGGTCTTTACATGGTGCTCAACATCAGCCCCCATCTTGGGCCAGTAGAATCGAGATCGTACCAGGTCAAGAGTTCTGTCAATACCGAGGTGCTCCATGTGATTGTGGAGGGAACTCAGTACCAAATCTTTAAAGGCCATGGGCAGGACCAATTGGTGCTTGTCTGCTTGACCACTGTGATCCCCTGTCTCTCTGTATAACAACTGATTGTGTAATTTCAATCTGGGGCCTTCTTTAAACAATAGGGCAGTTCGCAAGTCAGGGGAAAGTAACTGGGACACACCTTTCCCCGCATGCAGGGCATCAAGTGCTGACTGAATCATAGGATCTTGGGATTGAGCCCACTGGATGTTGTCATTGTCAGATTGAGGTTGTGCACTAATATGTAGAGCAGAGAAATGGCAATAGGCAGCGGGTATGCAGGTATTAGGAGGGCCCAAGCAATCTACTAAACAGTCCACTTTGTCCGTAGACATCTGTTCATCTCTATCAAACTTTTGGCACGATGCTCGGATGTCGGGTTCAGACAACTTGACCCAATCACTATTGGAGACTGGCCTTCGTGACAGGGTGTCAGCATCAATATGGTTCAGTCCTGGCCTGTATTCAGCAGTATAATCATAGGTTGATAAAGCAGAGAGCCACCGGTGTCCAGTGGTGTCCAACTTAGCTGAAGTCTGTACATAGGTTAACGGGTTATTGTCGGTCTTCACCAATATCTTTGCCCAATAGAGGTATTCATGAAACTGGTCAACAATGGCCCATTTCAGGGCAAGGAACTCCAGCTTGTGCACAGGATAGTTTCGTTCTGACGGGATCAAGCTTCTGCTGGCAAAAGCCACTGGTCTCAAACCATCCTCATGGTCTTGATACAGCATAGCTCCTAGACCCTGCAGACTAGCATCCGTATGTAGCACATAGGGCTTGGTAGGGTCAGCATAGGTGAGGATGGGGGTGTGGGTGAGCTGGTATATGACTTTGTGGAAGGCTGCTTCACATTCAGATGTCCAGCAGGGCCCAAAAGGTTCACCTGTTCGGAAGTATACTTTCTCGGGTTCTTTGACAGCCCCTTTCTTATATTTATGGTTGATGGGGGTAACCCTGGGTGAGATTCAGGAGTGGGTGAATCACCTTGGAATTGTCTTTTATGAACCTGTGGTAGTAGCCACAGAACCCCAGGAAACATTGTAGTTCTTTCAAGTTATGAGGCTGGGGCCAAGTAGTCAGTGACTCGACCTTACTGGGATCGGTCTCTATCCCTTCTGCAGATACTATGTGCCCCACATACTTCATGGAGGTTTGAAAAAACTGGCACTTGTCAGTGGACAGCTTGAGGCTGAAGTCTTCTATTCGGTCTAGGACTTTAAACATTCAGGTCTCATGCTCCTCTAATGTGCATCCAAACACAGTGACATCATCTAGGTACACTAGGCATTCCAGCAAGTTCATATCTCCCACCGCACGTCCATCAATCACTGAAAGGTGGCCGGGGCACCCGAAAACCCCTGTGGCATTCTCAGGAATTCATAGAACCCCAAAGGACAGATGAAGGCGGTTTTCTCATGGTCCTCCGTGGCCATCAGAATCTGGTAATATCCACTGCAAAGATCCAATACTGAAACCCATTTGCTCCCATTCAAGCAATCCAGGGCATCTTGTATATGGGGCATGGTGTATTGATCTGGGATGGTCCGCCGGTTCAGGGTTCGAGAATCAACACACATCCTCACCGACTCATTCTTCTTACACACAACCACAATGGGAGAGGCATATGGCCTCCTTGATTCCTATATTACGCCAGCAGCGAGCATTTCCTGCAGGTGTCTCCTCACATCATCTGTGTCTGCTGGGGCGAGGCGTCGGGATCTCTCTTGAAATGGCCGGTCATCATGCAGGCGTATATGATGCTCTGCACCCTGGACACACCCCATGTCCCATTCTTTTAACGAAAACACTTGGTCTCTCTGGGCAAGTTTCTTGCTAATCCTAGCTTTCCATTCAGCTGGCAGTGGGGAATCACCAAAGTCAAATAAGTCCGGGGTCACTCTCTCATTTTGGCCAGAGTACTTGTTATTGGTTAACACTGCAGTGTCTGTGCAGTGTACTGTAGCTAGAGTGCACCCCCTGTTCACCCGAACCTCCCAATCTGACACATTTAGAATCTGGACCATCACTCGCCATGCATAGGCATGGGCACGGGCAGGCAAGATGCTGAGTTTAACCAATAATCCTTCTGGCAACTTTCCATCACCTGGTGCATCCAACATTAATATTTTGTTCTTTACATTTCTCTTTAGGCGGACTTCTCCATGGATTGTGCACTGGGCGTTGGGGGATGGAAGGAGCACCCCAAGGTGGCAGGAATAGTTTCTTAAAGTCCTCTACGGTTTTCCCTTCCTCCAGCAACAACTTAGCAAACTTCTCCTCAAAAGTCTCAGATAATGGTGGGAGTTCATCCTCCCCAGGATCTTTACTGTCTTTTGTTTTCACTCTCCAGGCGGCTAGGACCCCTTCTGAGGCAATAGTCTGTGGCACTTTAGAGCTGTACATGAAGTCACTACACTCTACCAAGGCTATGAAAGTTTGGACGATCAAATTAGCCCGTTGACCCATCACTACAGGGCTTTTTAAACATTCAACTTTAGAGAGTGCTTCCTCTACAGTGTCCTTACTGGTACCCAGGGGAATATCCAGTATAAGCAGAGCATTTTGGGGGTCGATCTCCTGCCCAGTACACCACCCCACCAACTGGTGTACAGCCATTTCTACTGGGGTAGCCATTAATCTTTAACAATAATTCATAATTTTTGGCCACTAGAAGGCACAAAATGCCAGCGGTGAGCCTCCAAGATGTAACCCCTAGGTGGCGCTATCCCAAGGGCTACTACCCCTGCCTGCTTGTCTAGTAGCAGGTTAAGGGTCCTGGGTAATGAAACGGGTGCCTCCACCTGGAGGTCAGGGTTGTTAGTGGTCAAGCTAACCTGGGCACAGCCCTCCAGGACACTGTAACCCTCCTCTTTTCCTTCTAGTGGCCTGAACAATATACAATAATTACTTTCACAATGAGCCTTATTCACCAGGCAATTACATACACCGTTTGCACTTACCACCAGGGCTGGTTCCTCTAGCTTGAACCTAGGAACCCCCCTGTAAAACAAGGTTAAGCACAGCAAATAGCCAGAGTACAATACTTTTGGCACAAACTGGAACCACAGTCAGGATAAATGCAAACAAAGTTAAATCTGATTTATTCAGGGGACTTGAACAAGGAAGGGGTGTAATCAGGTTGATTTGCTTAAAGCTATATTAATCAGACAGTTATGCATGCAGTTCAGAGTCCCTACACAGTCACATTCTCTAGGTACTCAGGTAGGAAAATGGTGGGCTAGCCAGGAACATTGCAGTTGGTTGGGGCCCTGTGATTGAAGAAAGCGACATGCACAACACACACTATTTGTAATCCGGAGCCGGAGGTCTCAATTCGTGAAAGAAAAGGCAACAAGACAATCAGATGACAACACTTTTAGATTTAGCTGTTGTTGCAGGGAGCTACCCTGATGTTTACTCATGATACCCAATACTGGACACAGGCAAGACGAAATCGAGACTGCAGACTGTTGAGCTGGAGTGCCCAGAGAAGCAGGGCCCACATGAATCACTGAGACGTTGCTCCTGTTCAAGGCGTTGAGCAGGAGGCTGATCCCAAGGCCAGTCTCTCGTCAATGACTTTCTCTGCTCAACAGGTATTCTGGCTGGGCCAGTTTAGAAGGGCCCAGGCAAACGGAAATGGATACGGATTCAGTCCGTGGCACTGGATACAGCCTCCAGCAAGCAAAACACAGTTCAGACACACAGTGGGGAACCAAATCACGACCCACTATAAGCACACAGCACATTCACATGTAAGGACGTTCCACTGTACCAGGCAAATGGCTCTCCGGTTGCAATTACAGAGTTTCTGCACAATCTGGGAGTTCAGAGTTAGCTGGAAGTCCTGACAGGCTGATCACATTCAGTAAATCTTTGGTCTTCTTCAGGTTAAAGCCTGGTCACAATTCAGTGGCTTAATTCACTCTCCAAATTCAGATTCAGTCCGAAAAAACATACTAACGTACTAAAATGCCAGCAGAATAGACCTAATGGTCTTTCGTGTCTGATCGTTTGGTCAGCCCCCACCCTGGGAGCTGACCTTGCTGCCCCACTCGCCTTCTCTGGCTTCTCCCTTCCCAGTTCCGGATATTCTCACTGCACTGGATTTTGCTTCCAGAACCCTTCCCCTGTACCTGTCCCACCCCGTCTTGAACCCCTCCACCGTCTCTGCCTCCACCAGCCCCCTGGGCAGAGCATTCCATGGCTCCACCACCCTCTCAGTGAAGTAGCACCTCCTCCTTTCTCCCCTGAATCTTCCCCACTCCAGCTTCCACGCCCTCTAGTTGCCCCCTCCTCCTTCTTCCTTCAAAGCACCCTGACTGCTCCTCCCCTATTTATCCCCTTCATGTACCTGAAGACCTCTATCATGTCCTCTCGGTCCCTTCTCTTTTCCAATGTGTACATATTTTAGCTCTTCGAGCCTCTCCCCATAGGTCCTGTCCCCCAAGCCCCAAATCATTTTGGTTTCCCTCCTCTGACTCCCTCTCCAGGAGTTTAATGTCCTTCTTTAAGTGTGGCCTCCAAAACTGCACGCAGTACTTGAGGTGTGGCCTCACCAAGCAGTTATACAGAGGGAGTATCACTTCCCTCCTTCTGGAGGTGATCCCCCTAGCGATGCATCCCAGTATCCTGTTGACCTTGGCTGCTGCCCTCCTACAAGTCTCCGAGTTGTTCATCTTGACATCCACCACCACCCCCAGGTCCCTCTCAGCCATCGAGACTTCTAGCATTTCCCCCACAGGGTGTACACTTGGCCCGGGTTTCTGGCCCCCAGGTGCAGTACCTTGCATTTCCCTGCATTGAACCTCAGCTTCCACTTTCTAGACCATCTTTCCAGAGCCTCCAGGTCCCGCTGTAGGGCCATCCTCCCCTCCACCCCATCCACCACCGCCCCCAGTTTTGAGTCATCTGCAAAGAGACTCGTCTCACTCCTGATACCTGTCCTTATGTCAGAGATGTAGGCGTTGAACAGGAGGGGCCCAAGGACTGATCCCTGTGGGACCCCACTGATGACTAAAGCACAAGTTCCCTCTCAGGAACAGCAGGTAGGCATGCAGACGAAACTCAGGCCTTTCCACAGTTCACCCGTGCAAATCCACTATGGATTGCTGCTCGAACTATCTCAAGCTGTTACTTCTTTACTTCCCAACTGAGATCTAACTGAAACTGCAAGCAGTGTGGGACTTTCCCCAAGATCCAAAAGGTTTGGTTGGCTGATCTGTCTGTCAGTCACAACAAAGGCTCCCCCTCCAGGTTATTTTAGGTGCCAAAAGCCCAAAACTACAATTCCTACAAGTTTTGGCCCCATCAAGCCCCTGTAGGCAGGCTCCATTTTAGAGTCCCAAATGTACTGATTGGCCCATTCTGACAGTCCAGGACCAAGATGATGGAAACAAACAGAACTGTCCGTGCTACAAAGAAGGCAGGTTAGAACAAACTGCTATATTATTACTACTCAAACAAATGATCATCAAACAAGTAAATCTTCTAACAGAGATCCTGCTCAGATTAATTATGACTGCAATCCAGGCAGCTCTTAAAGAGACAGTACACAGAGGCTATACAGGCACTCTCTGGCAATACATTTAAACTGCTAAAACGCAGGACACCAGCCTGGCAGTGAGCATTTAAGCAAGCTCAAGTAAGACTTTTCGGGAACCCCCATTTGTTGGGGGGGGGGGGGTTACACATAATTATCATGAACAGAACTTTTCTTATTTATACAGTCCCTAAATAGATCTTGGATACATAGGCGGTACACAATATCCTGACTCAAAATATGCAATTTTTCTTCCCAATACCAGGGGCAGGACCATAACCCATGAGTGGCAGAGCCACGAGTGAGTTATGAAAGTCCGGCCCCCTCATAAATTGAGATAAACTGTGTATTTTGAGTTATGCTGTTGTGTATTCGATTAATACAACATCAGTTTAGAAGTTATATTTTTTAAGTCAGCTGTATGTGTGAAGATTTTACAGTTTCTCTTCAGCAGCTAGCTTCAGGGCAGGACAAGGATATTGTGATGTCATCAGCATTGTGAAAGATGCTCTCTGATTGGTTCTTAGTTTGAGGATAGTCATGTGATATACCTAACTTCAAGAAAAATGTTAATTGATGGAAACCTTGCTAAAAGAGTGACTGGTAGAGTATTTTGAATCCAAGATAACAGGCAGCATGGAGTCATGGGGGAGGTCATGCAAAATTAATCTTATGGACTTCTTTGACTGGCTGACCATGGAAATAGAGCAGGGGAAGGAAGTGGATGTGGTCAGTCTGGACTTCAGCAAGACCTTGACACTATACAGCACAAATAGTTAATTAAGAAACTGAGCAGTCTGGTGTGAGATCCAGAGAGGTGAACCTGGTTATTAACTGTTTAACAGATAGGAGACAGAGGGTGGCGGTAAACGGCACTCACTGTAATAATGGGAGAATGACTAACTGGGTGCTATAGGGCTTAGTACTGGGACTGTTCCTCTTCAACATCTTCATAAGTGACATTGCTAAGGAACAGGAAGGAAAGGTATGCCTGTTTGCAGATGACACCAAAGTCTGCAATAGGGTGGACTCTTAGGAGGGGCTGAAGAGAATGGGCAGGGATCTTGGTAAACCTGAGGACTGGTCTAAAGCATAGGAATTGGAGTTCAATGCCAAAAAGTTCAGAATCATGCACCTAGGGCATAGGAACCCATACGCTGAGTATAAGATAGGGGTATGTTATGACAGTCACAAACAGGAAAGGGACCTCAGGGTTATCATATCTGATGACTTCAAGGTGGCAGGGTAGTGTGACAAAGCAGTGAGTAGGGCTAGTGGGATGCTGGGGCACGTAGGTAGGGATATATACAGCAAATGGAGAGAGAGGTGGTGTTGCCACTGTGTCACTTACTGCTGAGACCCCACCTGGAGTACAGTGTCCAGTCAGAAAGGACATAGACAAGGTGGAAATAGTCCAGAAGAGGGATGCTGAAATAATGCTGGGGTTGCTTGAGAAGCCCTACAAGGAGAGTCTGAGGTATCTCAACATGTCCACCCTGGCAGAGAGGATATTGAGAGGTGGCAAGATAGAGGCGTACAAGTTCCTCACAGGGTGCAGGAGGGAAGTTTCCTTAAAATGAGGAGCACCAGAATCAGACAGCTTGTGATGAAGCTGGAGGGTCTTTACAGCGATGTGAAGAAATATTTCTGCGCTGAAAAAGTAGCAGATGCCTGGAACAGACTGCCAGAAGAGGCGAAAACAGCGGGGGACTTGAAGCATGCTTGGGATAGACATAGAGGTTTATCAGTAAACAGTCAGGGAGGAGGGAGGATTGCCAGAGACCAGTTAGGTTCTCCTGAGACATATTAGGCAGGAAACATCTGGGCAGACTGGGTGGTCCAAGGGTCCCTTTTTGCTGACAAATTCTATGTTTCTGTCTGGAGGTTAGACAGTGTCATTAACACATTTATTAGGGAAAATGTATCAGAACTGGTTTTGTATAAATCAAACTTGTATGTATGTAGCGGGGGTCAAGTGAAGGATAAGGGGGGCCAGGGTTCTGGATGGAGTGTGGTCTCTATAAGTGCGAGGAGCTTAGGGAATAAGCTACCAGAGCTCCAGGCATTGATGGCGGGTGGGGTGTGACATAGCTGCCATCACAGAGACATAGGCCAACCAGTACCAGGACAGGGACTTAATGATCCCGGGATACAGATTGTTTAGGAGAGACAGATTAAATGGAAAGGAAGAGGGGTGACTTTATTCGTAAGGAATGGGACAGGGTGCAGTTGGGAAGGGGGGGTGGAGATCTTGTGGGTTAACATACAAAACGCGAAGTGCAGAAAGATTAGGTTGGGGGTAATGTATCAACCACCCTCCCAGTCTGAGAAAATTGATGAAGAGTTGGTGGCTTCATCTATGATCCCTTCCAATTGGGATTTAGGAAAAGGCACAGTACCGACACTGCTCTTGTTCCGGTGCTCAATGACCTCCTCATAGCAAGAGATCGGAGGAGTCATTCCATCTTAGTCCTCCTAGATCTCTCTGTGGCATTTGACTCCGTGGACCATGGGATATTGCTAGAGCGCCTGCTGTTCATCTGTGGATTGTCGGGTACAGTCCTCAGGTGGTTTCAATCATTCCTCACTGGCAGGTTTCAGAGAGTGGTGCTGGGAATGTATTCCACTGACCCATTCACCCTGCCATGTGGGGTGCCGCAGGGCTCTGTGCTGTCTCCCATGATGTTCATGGTGTACATATTTCTGCTGAGGAACATCGTAAGGCAGTACATTCTGAGTTTTCACTGCTATGCAGATCATACTCAACTGTACATGTCCTTTGCTCTTCAACAGGATATCGTGGTCTTGGTATTTAACAACTGCTTATCTGAGACACAGGGTTGGGTGAGTACAAACTGGTTGAAGCTAAATTCAGACAAGACTGAGGTGTTGGTTGTGGATCAGAGTCGTCGAGTTGAGGGGTCTTCGGCATGTCAGGCAACTGGTCTTGTACTAGGGAACTGCTGGCTGAGGACCTCAAGTGGGTGCGGAGTCTGGGCGTTATTCTTGACGAGGGACTGACCATGAAGGCTCAGGTGTCGTCCGTTGTCAAGACATCATTCTACCATCTGAGGAGTATTGCCAGATTAAGCATCTGGTTCCATCCTATGACTTGCCAACACTGGTCCATGCCTTTGTGACCTTCCGCTTGGATTACTGCAACTCCCTTTATCTAGGGCTTCCGGGGGTCGAGGTCCATCAACTGCAGCTACTGCAGAATGCGGCAGCCAAGTTACTGACTGGGCTTTCTCAATCTATCCATGTTGCACCTGTGCTGTGCAAGCTACACTGGCTGCCAGTGCAGTGGAGGATCACCTTCAAGGTCGGTTTGCTGACCTATAAAGCTCAACATGGACAGGGACTGCGCTACCTGCAGGAGCTTCAGTGCCCCTACTGCCCTCCTAACTACTCCGCTCCACCGACGTAGGTACTAAATGAGTACTTGTGTTTAGTATGTACCAGGGAGCGGGATGGGTCCATGCCTCAGGGAAAAAACAGGGTAGGTGGTGGGGCAGGAGAGTGGATAACAGATGGAGAGATCCCTGTGAAAAGAGTGTTGGAGGACCTTAAGTCCTTACAGACTGACAAGGTGCCAGGACCGTGTGGGATACATCCAAGAGTCCTGAAGGAACTGGCAGAAGTCCTGGCAGCACCTCTGACTGACTTGTTCAGTACCTCCCTACAGTCAGGATGTGTGCCTGTAGACTGGAGGATGCACATATTGTGCCACTCCATAAGAGCAGACCCTGGGATGAGCTGAGTAATTAAAGGCCGGTCAGTCTCACGTCCATAGTTGGGAAACTAATGGAGACTATCCTGAAAGAGAGGATGGTGGCGTTCTTGGAAAAGAACAGTCTTCAGGATGCCCGGCAGCATGGGTTTGCCCCGGGGAGGTCTTGTCAAACAAGCCAGGTGGACTTTTTTGACTGGGTGACTAAGGCACTGGATGGTGGTGAGTCAGTTGATATCCTGTATTTGGAGTTCAGCAAGGCCTTTGACTCAGTACCACATGGGAGACTGACTAGCAAGTTGAAGTACCTGTGGGCAGGGGAGAAGCTGTTCAGGTGGATAGGAAGCAGGCTGAGGAACAGACAGCAGAGGGTAATGATGGGGGGGAACTCTTGACACCCCAAGCAGTCATCAGTGGGGATCCACAAGGCTCGGTTCTGAGGCCAATGCTCTTTAACTTCTTCATAGCTGATATAGCTGAAGGTGTTAAGAGCAAGAAGATCCTGTTTACCAATGACACCAAAATAGGTACAGAGGTGGATAGCGTGGAAGGAGGGAAGGTGCTCCAGGAAGATTTTTTAAGACTTGAGCACTGGTCAAACACATGGCAGCTGGTTTTCAATGTTTGGAAGTGCAAGTCATGCACCTTGAAGTTACCATTTGGGTGGGGAGCGGTTATCCATCTCTGTGGAGGAAAAGGATCTGAGGGTGGTGGTCATGGGGGTATGCCGACACCTGTTCGACAATTTTACTGCGACCGACATTACAGCGACAGGTCACAGTAATGTCGTTGCGGGACCCTGGCACTGCTTTCTGGGGGTCTTGCACCCCCTCCCCGAACCAACTCCAACTCAGTGTTGATTATTTGAGTTACAGGGGGTGTGGAGGGCAGAGCCCCCCACATTGGGGGTTTGGGGTGCGGTGTCCCCTGAAGAAAACAGTCTTCATGGAACGGCTTTATGCTGACAGTAATTGCGGTCAATATAAAGTTATCGCTGTAATGACATTCGACAATTAATTTGTCGAACTGGTGTCATGGCTCCATTACAGGGAATATGAATCACTCAGCACAGTGTAGAAAAGTGGCTGCCAAGGCCAATAAAATGGTGGGGTGATTTACTAGGGGGATCACCTCTAGGAGGGAGGAAGTAATCATTTTGCTGTACAAATCATTAGTGAGGCATCTCTTGGAGTACGGTGTGCAATTCTGGCACCCCTATTTAAAGAAGGACATCAAGCTTTTGGAGGTGGTCCAGAGGTGGGCAACCAAGATGATCATGGGGATAGGAGAGAAACCCTATGAGGACAGGTTGAGGGAGCTCAACATGTACTCCCTGGAGGATAGAAGGGACAGAGGCAATATGATTGAGACCTTTAAGTACTTGAAGGGCATAAATAGAGTTAGTACTGAGGGTATGTTTAGGTTGAAGAGCAAGACGATCATGAGAGGGCATAGTCTGAAACTAGAGGGTGGGTAGGTTCAGGAGGGAGATGAAGAGGTACTACTTCATGGAGAGGGTGATGGTGGCATGGAACACACTGCCGGAGGACGTGACCTCTCTGAAATCAGTGAGAGTCTTAATAGAGGGTGGGATAGGGTCCAAGGCAGAATGCAAGTCAAGGGGGAGTTGACCAGAGTGGGGAACTCAGTTTGAGGTAACAGTAGGGGTGGAGGAGCAAGGTGGGGGGGCAGCAGCAGTTGTCTGAACTGTGAGCTACACAACCAAGCAGACGCCATAGACTGTGAGGCCTGTATCTGCTTGCATCATTGTATGATAATATGTTTGTATGTATGTATGTATGTATGTAGGTAGGCGAGGTGTTCTCCACCCCTGAACTTAGCTACATTTGATTCAGTTTCTAGCCCATGACTGCCACAATCCATGTGTGAATGTATGAATACCTGCATGGGGCCCACAGACAGTCTTAGGGTGAAGTGAGGCCAGACACCGGGAACACAATCAGATGGCCCTGTCTGTGGCAGAAGGTATTCCCTGCTCCACATGAAGGGGATTCAGCAGTGTTCTAAAAGCTGCCATTTCCCTGTACAGGAGACAGAAATTTTGTATAAAAAAAGGATTTTTTATGCCTCCCAGCCCTCCATATGGATGGATCAGGATCATGTATGGTGCCATGGCTCCTTTTCTGTCTACAGTGGAGTGCTTTGCATGGGATCTCAATATGTACACCCTGGAAGAGAGAAATGGGGAGGTGGGACATGATGAGAGACCAGTAAGTACCTCGTGGGGGTGAACAAGGTGCAGGAGGGGAGTATTTTTCAGAAGAGAAGGGGCACCAGAATTGCAGGGCATGCAGTGAAACTGGAAGGGGGGGAAATTTAGGAGGGATGTGAGGAAGTACTGCACTGAAAGAATGGTGAATGCCTGGAACAGTCTACCAGCGGAGGTGGTCAGATCAAAAACAGTGGAGGGCTTTAAGCATGCATGGGTTAAGCACAAAGGAATCTTAATAGGAAAGTGTGTGTCTGGGTGGGAGTAACCAGAGATCAGATAGGGTCTACGGTGACAGTATAGGCAAGGACAAACTGCGTAGATATTTTGTGGGCCAAGTGGTCCTTATCTGCCAACACATTCTATGTTTCTTTTCCCCTTCCTAGTTAAACAACCTCCTGATGGTACCCAACTTTCCTTATCCCAATCACAGCAGTCCTTGGTTTCCGATGACATGCCCATCTCTTTTTGCACTTTCAGGTAAAGCATGCCTGTCTCTTTTCATACTCTCAGGTAAAGCACTCTCTGATGTCCAATCAGGCACCCCTTTCCCCATCCAAGTCAAAGCATTCCCTGATGTCCAGTGGCACCCCGGCCCTTCCACATCTGTGTCAGAGCACTCCCTGGTGGCTAGTGGTACCCTCCCCTTACCCATCCCTGTTGGAGCACTTTCTGATATCCGCTTTTACCCCATCCCTTTATTGATCCCAGTCAAAGCACTCCCTAGTATCCAATGGTACTCCCTTACCAATTACAGTCAAAACACTCCCTGGTGTCCAATGGTACCTCCTTCCCAATCCCAATCAAAACCCTCCCTGGTGTCCAATGGCACCCCTCTTTCCCCACCTCAGTCAAAGCAGTCCCTGGTGTCTGATGGCACTCTCTTACCTTTCCACATCCCAGCTGAAGCACTCTCTGGTGTCAGAAGGCACCCTCTTCCTTTCCATGTCCTAGTTAAATCACTCCCTGGTGCCCAATGGCATCCTCTCCCTTTCCCACTCCAAGCTAAAGCACTTTCTTATGGTACTCGTCTTTCCTCATCCCGGTCACATTACTCCCTGGTGTTCTATGGCACCCTCTACCTTTCCCCTTACAAGGTAAAAGCACTCCTTTGTGTCCAGTGGTACCCCTTTCCCCATTCCAGTTAAAGCATTTCCTAATGTCCAGAGCCACCTGATGGACACAGTGGTAGTGTATTGCATAACCAGAATTACAATCTAGGTTCGGGAGTAAGCTTAAGATGACAGAAAATAGGTGGCAAGTGATCAAGGAGTATGGACGCCAACTATGCACTCTTAGTCAGGTGGGTTGATGCTCTGCCTCTGCAGCAAGACCCTGAAGATTTGCCTTCCAGCTGCAGGGGAAGCTGCCTGCCTGAGAGACTCTCAGCAATGGGGTAAGTGTCACTGAGTGGAGGGACAGTGAGCGGTGAACTACAGGGGTAATAACGCCCAGCTTCTTTCTGACATGACAGATGACTGGCACACTCGGACCCCACTTCTTGCAATCTATCACCACAGGATATGCCTAGTTGCCAGGGAGAAAGGTCCTCACTACCCTTTCTGATTCCCCTTCCCCACAGAGGGAAGAACCATGGGGGATGGCTCTCTGGTCAGGTTAGTGACAGATGAAGCATGGAGGCTGCTGAAGTCCAAAAGGAGGGACAGAGTCTGGTCTGGAAGCAAACCTCTATAGTAACTATAGCACTCCTAGATGTCTGGTGCCACCCCTTCTCTTTCCTCATCTTTGTCAAACTGTTCAGTGTTGTCCCACACCCTTTCCCCGTTGCAGTCAAAGCATTCCCTGGTGTCCACTGGCACCCTTCTCCCTTTATCTGCCACAGTCAAAGCACCACCTGGTGTTGTCAGGCACCCCTCCTATTCCTTGTCCCTGCAGTCAAAGTGCTAACCTGGTACCTTTGCACTAGCAACTGCACTCTGGTGTCTAGAAGAACCCTGTCACTTAGTTTGGTACTCATAGTGTTGTCTCCCCCACCACAAGCGTTACTGTTACCCCCTCCACCAATGGAGATGTCACAACTATACACTTATTTTATCCTACTGCAGTCTGAAGTAAATACCACTAGCGGAATTTAGCTGTCGTGGTGGGTGCGTGGGAACATTTTATGGGGTTTGGTAGGGGAGCTGTGAGACTATCAACTAGAGAAATCTGGAAAGAGTTACTTGTTGGGATGGTTCTATAAGGGATAGAAGGGGAGCAGGAGGCAATTTTGTTGACCCAGAGGGACTGGGAATGGTAGTTTGTAGTTTGGATGGACCAGTAGGGGAAGGCAGGGGAACCAGAGGGATGCTGAGGAAAGGGGCCCCAGTGGCTCAAGTTCATTCTTCTTCACTGGCATGAGGTGGTACCAGTAAAGCAATGCCAATCAGGATAAAGTTTTCTTATTTAAGGGCTCCAGTGGTCAAACTGCACTCTCCTCTTGCCAGATGGAGCTGACCGGTGAAGGAGGAGTCCATCATAACTCATTTGTTTTTTATATTGTTTCTGGGGTTCGATGATTCAACAGCACTCTCCCCTCACTTACAGCAATCAGTCACAGAAAAGCCTACATTTTTTTGATTGTTTTAGGGTCCTGATAGTCCAACTGATTACATTCTCCCCTCACTGGCAAGAGCAGGGACTGGTGAAGGGGAGTCAACCTGGACACAATCTTTTGTGAATTTTTTTTGGGGGGGACGGGGCTTGACAGCACTCGCGCATCACTGGCAAGCCAGGATCCGTGTGTGTGTGTGTGTGTGTGTGTGCGCATGGGGGGATAACTATTTGGGACACAATTAAAAAAAAAAATCTGTTAGGCCAGACTGCACTCTCCCCTCAATACTGACAGGAGCAGGACCAGTAAGGGGAGCTGACTGGAGTAAAATGTTTTATTTTAGGGTCCCCACTGCACTCATTTCTCACTGGGACCGATGAGGGGGAGATTAATAGGACACATTCACATTTTTGTTTATTTAAGGGCCCAGTGACCCCTTTCCTGTCTTGCAGTAGGAACCTTGGCCAGCGAGGGGAAGACCATTGTGGGCAGCAGTTTTTGTGTTAAAGAATCCAGGCTCCAGACAGGCAACTGGCAAGCAAAGGACTTCACCTGCAGGAGCTCAGGTACAGTTTGATTTTTTGCACTACCAGACTGAGCAGTATATGGTCTACTGAGAGGTTGGCTGTGGGAGGATCGATAAAGGCACATGACCACACTTGTGCATCAACAGTGCTGTTAGAATTGTTTAGCTAAACTGTTTTACTGTAAACCATTGACTAACTTCTCAGGTGATCTCATGTTTTCAGATATGGTTCTACAACAGCAGTGTGGAAGCAAACTGTTATAAGCACTTGTAACTGACCTCTGGCAGTCCAGTACTGTGGGATCTCCACCATGGGAGGAGTCCTGGCCATAGTGCATGAAGTAGTAAAGACTGGAACAAGCATGTGAGGTATAATGGGAGGCATTAACACATTGCTTCAGCAATGTTAATGTCCACACTGGGATACAGTTATGCAGCATGACATATTATAACAGCTGTATCTCCCATCCATCTGGCAATTGATCAGTATAGTGAGTAAGCAGCTCCAGTGGAGACTGCAAGGGCATCACTCTTCATTTGCATCCACCTTTCATTTACTCATGCCCTCTTTTAGGCAAGGAAGGCTCTGTTTAGGAAAGAAATAATTATTGGGCATCTAGACATCCCAGGGCACTATGACTACAGTGAACACTGATTGGCACTACAGTAAATGCTGGGTACTGTGTAGGTAATAGCAGAACGAATCGGCACTACAGCTAATTCTGGGCACATGGTGCCATATAACAGTTAAAGGGAAACAGTCATCACTAAGATTCTCAAGAGCCTCACACTCCGGTGTGGGGCTGGTTCCAGTGTGCACTTTACACGTAAAAACATTTTTGGTTTACTTTACTGTTTACTGTAGTATAGTAGAGTATATTGGAATATGTTTGCTTAGTTCTGGGCTGACATCTTCTTTTACTACAAATCACAGAATCTTGTACAGTAGACGTCAGAGCAGTAGGCAGCAGTGAGAAGATTTAATAGCCTGCAGTGCATGTTAGAATTTATATAAGCTCTGATCCATTGTTTACTGGTCTTACTGTCTCCCTTGGCTATGTACAGTCACAGAGGACTGTACTTAGCTCCTGGAGAAAAGCAGACCCGGAAAACATCTGATCAGAGATTATAAAAGCTCTAACATGCAATGCAGGCCATTGACTCTCTCACTACTGCCTAGTGTTGTCGAAGCACAGGTCAGGAAGCATAGGAAAACCAGGAACAGTTTCAAAATTCACAAATAGCATTTTATTTTTCTCAATAACAGCAAAATGAAAGATAAAAATTATTCAATATAGCTATTTACAAAGGCAGTATAAACAGAGAAAACAAAATCCTTCTTCTGAGGGTATCTCTTAGTTCCAAGTATCAGTCTCTCACTCTCCTTGTCTCTCTAGCAAAAGCATTGCTGCTCGTTTTATAAGTCTTTGTCTGGGAACTTATTAAGAGAGCCTACTTCACACTGAATGTTCTTATATGTTTACAGAATGTTCTTGTAAGTTTCATTCTTTTCAGGTGCAACAAAAAGAACATAGTGACCCAGAACTGACCTGTTGTTTACAGCTCTGCAAAAGGCTTAAAAACTGCATCTCCGGTTAACTCCTTGAGTTCCAAATAGCTTTGCGATCATTTCAACAGTATAGCTATATACAGTTTTAAACAAAGGGATCCCTGTATCAGTGACATTTCTACATAAAGATTCACCACAGATATGTAAAGGGGAAAAAAGGCAGAAATAGCAAGGGAAGGCAGAGATATAGCGAGAGGCGAAGAATTGTGAAACCGTTGGAGTGATCAGTTCCTAGGTCTCACAAGAAAATTTGGTTGCACAACCAGACAAGCAAGAGACAGAAAAGGAGAGGATAGAACAGATCCTTGCATTTAAACTCTTTCTAAATAACAAATGGGACAGGGCCTTATTCAACCCTGTCACACCTAGTGCTCTGATGTCAGCTGTTGCTGTGGATTCTGGGATTTGTAGTAAAAGAAGATGTCAGCCCAGAACTTGGCAAAATGAATCTGATATAATCTGCAGTATTACAGTAAACAGTAAGTAAACCAAAATGTTCCACACACAAAGTGCACATTGGGACCAGCCCTGCACTTGGGTATGGGGGAGCCCTTTGTGCTCACTGTTCCCTTTAAACTCTTGTGGAATCTCAGGCCTGAACACTACCTCCACAGGGAGCACAGACTATACCCCACATAAAAGTTAGCACTGTAGAGATTTTTGTCCAGTGAACATTTCATATCTTAAAGGCACTCATCCTCTCAGCCCCAGTGCCCGTTGAGGCACATCCAGTGGAACAGCAATTTAACCCACAAAGTGTCTTGTTTTACTCACAGACCGCAGGGCCCTTTTTCTTGAGTTCTGCATAAATCACACAACCTTAGGGACCATATTGCAACGTGTGTGTGTGTGTGTGTGTGATCGGAAATAATTATCTCCACCATATCAGCTGGGCAGAAACCGTGCAGCTCGTGAAGAAACAAAACTCCTTCTTTGCACTACTGGAGCCCTCTGCTGACCAACTCCAAAATCTCACTCTATCACAAAGACAGGCTATTTCCATCCCCAGACTCCAGATGCCCACATTACAGAATAGTGTGTCCAGAAGAAATCCACTGATTAACCTTTGGATACCTGAGCAGCCTCTAATTAGATATATTAGAACTTGTAGGGGATATCTGGAGTTTACACTCTCCCCCTTTTTAAACCCTTGCTGTCCCCAGGACGGCTTAGGAGAACACAGAGTGCACTCTTCTCGATGTCTGTACAAAAGCGGTTTGTGATGACTACCCCCTCCACCCACACCCGGCATGAGCAGAAAATGTAGGTATGTGTGACTGCTCCATTAGACCTCAAAGGGCAGATAACACCACTGGGGATCCCCACAAAAACACTGGCTACAGTGACTGCCAGGGGAATTGGCATGAATACCATGGTGTGACTGTGCGCATTTTGTTTACAATTTTGAAATGGTACATCTGGCAGGTGAGGTGCCCATTTATTTTAGAACAGAAAATTATACCTCTGAGAGGTTTGTTAGAGAAAATGTACATAGACGTTGAAACTGTTTTATGCCAGTGAAAAGTCCTGTCTTCCATGATCGGTTTCTGATGCCTATTGGAAATACTACCTCTGGAAGCACTCAGACAGATGATTCTGTTTCCTTTGCACCTCGTTTTGATTGTTCTTTTTCCTTTTTCACTATTACTTTTAGACTTGTATGAACCTTGATAGTTGTTATCTTTGTAGTTAAGGATAGTTGTTCTCTTTCTGTTACATATGTGGTTTATGAATTTCTTGTTTATATTTTGTTTTTTTTGTTTGTTTATTTTTTGTAAATGAAAAAAAAAATCCCCACAGAGACATTGTACATGTGCATATTGTCAGCCGTGCACTGAAGCCTTTGACAGATTGCTGTGTGGACTTCAGCCATTTGTCCCTTACTCTACACTAAAGGATAGCAACAACTATACACTGAGACCTTCAATGCTTTTCATAAATTGTGTGCCTCACCCGGGCCCACACTCTGTTCTCGAACAAATGCATTACACATTCAGTCCTAAAATACATGGCAATACTGTACAGGTTTGTACTGATTGTGGCACACAGGAAACACTCACAAGGCCTAAAACAAAAGGCATACTGTTCCTGAAATGGAGAGGAGGGATCGAGGGGATATGATATAGACATACAAGTATCTTACAGGGAGGAACAGGGTGCAGGAATACACTATTTTTAAGCGATAAAGATGTTCCAGGACTAGAGGGCATGGGATGCAGTTGGAGGGAGGACGATTCAGAGGAAACATGAGGAAGAATTTCTTCACAGAATGGGTGGTGGACAAGTGGAACACCGTGCCAGAGGAAGTGGTGGGGGCTGAAACAATCACGGGATTTAAGAATGCATGGGATAGACATAAAGGAATTCTGGGGGTCAGGGGTAAGGGGCAACAGACTTCTAGGAAAACATAAACTGAACTTACAAGCTCAAATGGGCAGACTGGGTGGGCCATAGGCCCTTATCTGCCGACACTGTCTATGTATCTATGTACAATGCTGGGAATTCCTGGGGACAATAGCATGCAACAAGAGTTTTTACATATACTAACATACTAACATACTATTTGCCAGCAGATTAGGCCTTACAGTCTATCGAGTCTGCTCGAACCTAGATCCTTAGTTGGGTGCCGAGACCCTCCCATCCCTTGTTCTCTAGAAACCCCTATCATCCATCCCACCCCCGGACAGGCCATCATCTGATACATCCACTTTCTGTGTCTGTCCCACCTCTCTTGAAGCCCTCTACAGTGGATCTCTGAACCAGCTCACCAGGCAGTGCATTCAAGGGTCCATCACCCTCTGGTGAAAACCTCCTCCTCTTTTCCCCTCACCTTCCACCTTCCAACTTCAAACCCTTGCCACTCTGGTGATACCTCCTGCTTAGTCTAAAGATCCCTCCATGTTTACCCTATTTATTCCCTGAGGTACTTGAGAGACCTCTATCATGTCCCCTGTCTCTCCTCTCCTCCAATGAAAACAGGCAGAGCTCCTCAAGTCTGTCCTCATAAGTCAAATCTAGCCCTCGTATCATCTTTGTTGCCCTCCTTGTACCCTCTCCAGGAGCTGTATGTCCCTCTTCAAATGTGGTCTCCAGTACTGTACACAGTACTCAAGGTGTGGTCTAACCAGTCCATTGTACAGTGGCAGAATCCTTCCTTGCTCCTAGGGTGATCCCTCCGATGCATCCCAACATCCTGTTTGCCTTGCTAGCTGCTCTCCTGCACTGCTCAGAGTTATTCATACATGTATCCACCATGACCCCTAGGTCTTTTCCCCTATTGAGGCCTCCAGTGCCTCCCTCCCAGTGTGTACCTGTGTTTGGGTTTCCCGACCAAGATGCAACACCTTGCACTTGGTGGTATTGAAATTTAATTTCCATGTGTGAGCCCAGCTTTCCAGGGTGTCCAGGTCCCCTTGCAGGGCCACCTTCCCCTCTTCTCCCTCAACTACTGCTCCCATCTTGGAGTCATCCGTGAAGAGACTCATTTCACACCCTATACCCTCCCTGATGTCCGATATCTGCTTCATCTTCGGCTAAATCTGAAATTAAAGGACACAACTGCACGATACTACTTGTTTGTGAAATTTTTCAGTAAAGCACATTAAATTATTAAAAAAAAATTACTACTTGTTTCTAAATGTCTTTTTTTAATAATAAACACAGTACAACAGGGATGGGGACCCTAATACTCCACTTTGGGATAATGTTTGATAAAATGTCAATGCAACCACAGCATTGTAGCACCAGGACCTACATAGTCTATTCTGTTTAACATTGGTGACTTGCCAGGTTTCTGGATGTGTCCCAGTAGTCTGGTTATAGTGAAGAAAATCCCTGCTGCATATCACCTCATTACTAGTTCCTGAAGTCATCAGGGTAGGATACCTAGATGTGAGTCTGGCTACATTAGCAGGACCTTCAATGCAACCCTCTGGGACTGGATACCAGGAACTAGGGGCTTATGTGGGGCCTCCTCTTAATAAGAGAAAAATGTAAAAGCTTCTTCTCCCTCCATGGAAGTAGATGTCTGTAACTTCTTTCTTCATTAATCTGGTTATAGTAAAGAAAATCCCTGCTGCATATCACCTCATTACTAGTTCTTGAAGTCATCAGGGTAGGCTACCTAGATGTGAGTCTTGCAGCTCCACATCTGGCCGGAGCTGCTACATTAGCAGGACCTTCAATGCAACCCTCTGGAACTGGATACCAGGAACTAGGAGCTTATGTGGGGCCTCCTCTTAATAAGAGAAAATGGAAAAGGTTCTTCTCCCTCCCTGGAAGCAGATGTCTGTAACTTCTTTCTTCATTCGTCAACCAAGCAGATCTCTGCCTCTTTAGTCTGGGGGCGGACATTGACCTGGTCTTTATAGGTGCCTCCCTCCTCACAGAGAGCAGGCACTGAATAGAAATTGTTCAGCCCAGTGGGCTACAACATTCAATATGGAACCTGTGTAAATGATGACTCCTTCTAATGCCAGCAGCTGTGACTGGATGTCAAGTGTGGGCCCAGTATCTCTCTGGTCACCTTTAATGGCTCAGGCTTTTCCTACTCCAGTTCTTTTTCGACAGCCCCCTCCATCATGGATCCGGGCGTGACAAAAGTAGGTGGGGGATTACAGTTCAGTGTAACTGACAGGTAATTTATGGTCATGTCCAGCATCGCTGTATGGACTGGGGGAGCTCAAGTCCAATCCTCAGGAAATTCCTGGGCCCGGAGATCACAGAAATTGTCAGTGACTCCCTGAGGGAGGAAATTTATCCATCTGCCCTTAAGAAGGCACTGATTAGACCTCTCCTAAACCAAAAAAAAAAAAAAAAGACTTCTTTGGACCATGCTATTCTGGCAAATTACAGACCAGTTTCGAACTTTTCATTTTTTGGGACAAGGTTATTGAGAAGGTGTTGGTCAGCCAACTTATGGATTGCCTGGAGAATTATAACATCTATGAAACTCTCCTGTCTGGTTTTTGGCCTCTCCGACTGCACGTGTCTGGGTGACTCATGATCTTCTGGCAAGGGATTGAGGACTTTTTCCCATCCTGGTCCTTCTTGATCTCTTGTCAGAATTTGACACAGTCAGCCACGAGGTGCTGCTGGATCACCTGAGGACCTATGTTAGTCTCACTGGCACTGTTTTGCACTGGTTCAAGTCCCACATAACCGGGAGAACACATCAGATTTGGTAATTTCATCTCTGGGGCTTCTGCACTGTTCTGTGGGGTTCTTAAAGGTTCAATCCTTCTTGCTATTGTAGTGTTTTCTGTGTATATGTTTCCCATGGGAGAGATAATTAGATGGTACTGGGTTGAGTTTCACTTCTATGTAGATGATACTCGGCTGTGCCTGTCTTGGTGAGGATCGTGCGGCTTCGGTACTGGGGTGATGTCTTGACAAGATAAACGACTAGATGGCCTCAAATTCATTATGCCTCAACCAAAGGAGGACAGATGTCATGTTGATCAAGTCGAGTCGATAGGGTACAGTAGCAATGTGAGATGAGATAGCCCGTCCTGTGTTGGGCAGTCAACCTCTTATTGTGGTTGATGCAATTCAGAATCTTAAGGTCATTTTGGACTGCAGGCGACACTAAAGCAGCAGGCTTTGGTGGTAGTCCGATCTGGCTTTTATCATCTTCGAAACATCGCCTAGCTGAAACCTCATCTGGCTCCTACTGACCTGTTGATGATCATTAATTCTTTCGTTACTTCTAGGCTGGACTACTGCAACGCTCTGTACTCAGGGCTGTCTGAAGGTTTAATGTGACACCTGCAACTGGTCCACAGTGCTGCAGCTCGGCTAGTGATAGGATCTTCTTGGTGGGACCACATCACACAAGTCATGTGTGTGCTGCACTAGTTGCCTTTGCAGTGGCACATAACCTTCAATATATGCTTGTTAACAATACAAGGCCCTCTGTGGTTTGGGTCCTGACTACTTGAAAGATCTGCTGGTTTCTTACCTCCCAACCCCTCAGCTCCACCGATGCTGGCCTACTTCTTGTTTTTCCTTCCGGTTGAGACAATCTGGAGACAGAGCTTTTGGAGTAGCAGCTCCAGTATTGTGGAACTAGCTTCCGGGGAGTACCTGCTCTGCTGGCACAGTAGAGACTTTCAAAAGATTATTTAAAACTTACCTATTTGAGCAGGCCTTCCTAGCTAGTGAGGTGTTTTTTTTTGGGGTATAATATTTTTATTGAAATTTTAAAGTGAACCATACACAGAGACAGAGACAACGAAACATTTAATACAAAATAACAGCACTAGACAAGATAATTCCTATTCACTTTACTTGGCCATATTTTGTCCAGAAATTTATCAAAACACTATACCAGCTATTCGATGTTAGTTACAACAAAATTAAATAAAAAAGATAAGAGAAACATTATATAACAAATAAATTACTGCTCACCTCTCAATAAATAATTTTTTAAAACATATGTTTGATTCTCAGAGACCTTCGCTCATAGATTTCTTTTTAAAACTCAAATTATTCAAGCTCCCAAGTAAGGCTGGATCATACTCCAGCCACTGGGACTCCGATAGGAACAGGAGAGGCATAAGGAAGTACTTCTTCACAGAAAGAGTGATGGATTCCTGGAACGGCTTTCCAGTGGAGTTGTTGGGGCAAAGACAGTGGTGGGGTTCAAGAATGCAGGGGATAGGCATAGGGATATCTTAGTGGAAAGGATCAGGGGGAGGGGAAAAAAAGCCAGACATCGATTAGAGTCTGCGGAGATACCATAGGTAGGGAAAACTAGGCAGAGTAGGTGGGCCAAGTGGTCCTTATCTGCCATCAAATTCTGTGTTACTATGTTTCAGTCAATCAATCAATCACTTTATTTAACCAGGCATAAACACCATTGAGCAAGCTCATTTTCAATGTGGTCCTGGACAGATAACAATACAATACAATACATACGATACAATAGGTAAATGGTCACAGCTAAGTATACACAATAATGCACAAGATATTGAACAGGGGAGGATGCAACAGGCCAGCATGTACTGAGTTGCCAGATTTACAATGACATGCAGTTCATAAACAATAGTTTTACACAATGGCTAGGAGAGCCATCAATCCCAGACTACTTCCTATTGTTAGTGGTAAGTGGAAAAGGGAAGGTAGAGGAGAGCGTGAGTTTGGGAAGAAGGAGAAGGAGGGAGGATGGCTAGGAAAGAAGAGAGTAGTCTGCATTTACTGGTTGTCCCCTGTGTGGAAAGGCATTCTGAGAAGTTCTAAATGCAAAGCTAGTGAAATGAGTTAGCTAGTAGTGGTTCAGCTTTGTCTGAAGCAGTTGCAAGTTTCCCTCAGGAATGCAGCTAGCATCTCTTTGAATGTGGAAAAGCCAGGAAGTGAGGACAATTTTAGTGTGTTTTGCATGGTGTTCCAATGGATGGAATTGTAAATCTTATTGCATCCGAGCCATAGGTTGTTTTACTCTTGGAATCTGAAAGCCGAGCATAGTAAAATGTCTCAATCCATAAGAGCCCTTAAACTTGATATATATGTAGGAAGATTATTAGAGAGTGCTCTATGAAGCCAGAGAAGAGCATTTCTTTTCCTCCTAATAGAGAGTGAAGGTCACCCCGATTCCTGGTAAAGTAGGCAATGGTGGGTTCATAAGGGTAGGTTGAGGATAAATCTAAGGGCCCGGTGGTATAAAATGTCGAGTTTGCTAAGTGTCGTTAAGGGACAATGTGTGTAGATAAAGTCAGCATAATCTAGTGTAGGTAAGAATGTAGATTGTACTAGTCTCTTTCTAGCATCTAAGGTAACTAGATGTTTAATTTGGTAGAATAGGCCTAACCGCTGCCTTAATTTCTTAGAAATTTCATTCATGTGGCATAGAAAGTTAAGCTTATTGTCCAGCCAGAATCCTAGGTATTTAAAGGGTTCGATTGTTTCGAGGAGTTCATCCAGAAGCGTTTGAATCCGGGGAGAGTGTGTTAGTCCGGGGCCAGCTTTTGGTGAAAGGACCATGGCTTTAGTCATTTTGGCATTGAGGAGGAGCTTGTGTTTAATGAGATTGTGCTGGAGGTTAATGAAGTCTTGCTGTAAGTTCTGATGTGTCATATCCCAAGGAGGAATTTGTGGTATAAAGTACAGTGTCATCTGCGAATAGATGAATATTAGCTGAACGTAGGTGAGTGTCCAGGTTATTGATGTAAATTGCAGATAGGATTGGGCCTAGTATAGAGCCTTGGGAAACACCTCGAAGGAGAGTTTTTTGAGATGACAGATCTCCTGCAGCTTTGACTTGTTGTATCCTGTTGGTGAGGTAGTTGGAGAACCATTTAATTGCAGGGCTGTCCAGTCCGATGCTGCTTAGAGCTATAAGCAAGATATTGTGGTCCACGGTATCGAAGGCCTTACTAAGATCCAGGAAAAGGGCAAACACATGTTTCTTAGTATCCAGCGTGATTTGCCAATCTGTAGTTACTTTCGCAAGTGCAGATGCCGTACTATGTTTGGCTCTAAAGCCAGATTGTACTGGGTTTAGTAAGTCATGCGTGTCCAAATGTTGTCTGATTTGGTCATTAACAATTTTTTTTTTAGCAGTTTTGACAAGGCAGAAAGTATAGATATAGGCCGGTAATTATTCAGATCGCATGGATCCCCTGACTTGAGAAGAGGGAGGGTATGGACGGTTTTCCATAGCAGAGGGAGTTCTCCTTGCTTTAGCGATAGATTGAATACATGTGTAATGGGGGCTGTCAGGTAGGGATAGCCAAGCTTGAGGAAGTATGATTCAATGTTGTCTACACCTGCACTCTTTTTAGTATCCAGGGAAAGTAGTAAGTCCTCAACTTGCTTAAATGTGACTGTATGGAAGTTAAATATGGTAGGATGAGGTAAGTTAGGTGTAGGATTATTATTAAATACAACAGCAGGGTCACCCAGTAGGTTGATTTTACTGATAGGTGAAGTGTCAAAAGCTAGCCCTGCAGTGGCAAAGTGATCATTTAGCTGCTCAAGAATATCGGCTCTGTCTGTATAGGTGTGTCCAGTGGACAAAATTTTGACTGGTATAGATGAATCAGTGGGGGATCCTTCAATTTCTCTGAGGGTGTTCCAGAATTTGGCTGAGTTGATTTTGTTGGCTTCTAGTTCTGCTTGGAGATACCTAGTTTTTTCAGCCCTAATTAGTGTAGTGCAGGCGTTTCTAGAGGTGCGGAATTCTAACCAGTCTGTCTCCAGATGCTATTTCCTTTTCCACCAGTAATCCCTGTCCCTAAGCGCTTTCTTCAAGAGGGGGGGAGAACCACCCAGGGGGTCTTTTTTTAGGTCAAATCAGCCTTAGTGGGGCGTGTTTATCGATTAGACCCATTAAGAGGCTATGAAAGATATTAAATGCCTCGCTAATAGTTTGTCTGCAGTTCCTCGTGGTTCATAATTGGATAACCCTTTGGTTGATTTGGCTGCTTTCTCCTGGTAAGTAAGTGCTTGATTCTCCTCTCGGTGAACCCTTGGATGCACTCGCACACTGCAGTAGACCTGGGCTATCATAGAGGCAACCATGACAGAAAAGTAAAATATCAGGATTGAAGCCCTCTCTTTTTGCTTAGTTTAAAGGTTCTTTATGCATGCATTAAGTAGTACTGCTCAAGCAGGCTGTTATCATTCAAAAAACATCTACTATCCCATTTGACCCATATTCATGCTTCCTCCTATCAGTTGTATATGCTGCCGGAGTGTCTTTGCACTTGCACACATATGATACTGCTACACACACAGTAAGACTTTCAAAATGGTAAGTAGCAAAAACTACTTATCCACGGTGAATACCTCACTTTGTGCTGAGAAAACCTTGTTTGCATGGCACAGATGGTTTAAGTATGCCACCCCAAGTTCTTAAATAGTTTAAATGCTGTCGTTAGACAAAAATTGAGTCAAGGGCCTCACCAGCATAGATAAATTGGGGAGAGTACACTTCCAACTGTAATCAAAGTCAGTTGCTGCAGTTTTCAGAGCTAGTGTTTTTACAGTTGAAGTATGTCTCATAAGTAGGGTGAATTTCTTTTTTTTTTTTTTTGTTCTCTCTCGTTGTGTGTCCTTCTGTTCACTTCTACCCCTTCCTGGGACTCCCCTAGTAAGTGTGAGTCCCATAGCTCAGCTTGCATAGCGTCATACGAACGTACGAAATTTGCCAGCAGATAAAGGCCAAGAGGTCTATCAAGTCTGCTCAAATGTGCAGCTAGCACCCCTTATTCTGCAGCTGCCCCTCACTTCCACCCTTCCCCTTCATTGACCCTCCCCCTTGTCCTGTCCCATCCCCTTTTGAAGCAGTCCACTGTTTTCTACTGGATACCACTTCTGCAGGCAACGCATTCCACTCAGCCACCACCCGCTCTGTAAAATAGTGTCTCCTCATCTCCCTCCTGAACCTTCCTCCCTCCAGTCTCATATCATGGCCCCTGGTGTCCTTCCCCTCCCTTACTTTGAACAGCCCCTCTGTACCTGTCTTGTTTATGCCTTTCATGTACTTAAAGGTTTCAATCATGTCCCCCCGTCCCTCCTCTCCTCCAGTGAGTACATGTTCAACTCCCTCAGCCTCCTCTCATATGATAAGTCCCCCAGCCCCTTGATCATCTTTGTCGCCCTGCACTGTACCCCTCCAGTAATTTAATGTCCCTCTTCAGATAAGGGACCAGTACTGCACGTGAGTACTCCAGGTGCCAGTCTAACTAAGACCTATACAGTGGCAGAATCACCTCCTCTCCTCGAGGATATACCCCTTGCAATACAACCCAGCATTTTGTTGGCCTTTGCAGCTGCCTTCCTACATTGTGCCAAGTTGTTCATTGACCCTGTAATGAGCACCCCCAGATCCTTCTCCTCTTCTGTCTGGGCTAGCTGTACTCCCCCAAGCTGGTAACTCCTCCTTGGGTTCTTCATCCCAAAATGCAGCATCTTGCACTTTTTGGCATTAAACCCCAGTTGCCAGGTGTCTGACTAGATTTCAAGCTTTGCCAGATCATCCTGCAGCCCTTGCCATCCCCCTAGGTCATCCACCACCGCTCCTACCTTGGTATCATCAGCAAACAGACTGATCTTGCTCTTGATGTCCAGTGATATGTCTGCAATGAATATCCCAAATAACACTGGTCCCCTGTGGAAACCGCTCATCACTACCCTTGGGTGTGAGAGCTTCCCACCCACCACCACCCTCTGTTGCCTTCCCTGAAGCCAGTTCCTTACCATCTCACCAGCTTTGCACCTGCTCCTGTGCCTACTAACTTACTTCCCAGCCTTCCATGTGGCACCGAGTCGAATGCCTTACTGAAGTCCAGATACAGGATATCCACTGCATGGCCCCTGTCCAGTTGCCTAGTTACCCAATCACAGAACTCCACCAGGTTGGTTTGGCAGGATCTGCCCCATATGAAGCCATGCTGTCTGCTGTCCTTTGTCTTCTAGGAGGGCCAACAGCCTTTCCTTCAGGATAGTCTCCATTAGCTTACCCACGATGGATGTGAGGCTCACTGCTCTGTAGTTTCCCGGTTCATCCTTGGGGCCACTCTTGTGAAGGGGCACCACATGAGCCATCCTCCAGTCTTGGGGTACACACCTTGAATGTAGTGAGGGCATTAAATAGGTCTGCCAAGATCCTCGGACCTCTGCCCAGCTCCTTCAGTACCCTGGGGTGGATGCCATCTGGGCCTGGCGCTTATCCACCCTCAGTGCCTTCAAACCCTCCGAACTCTGCCCTCCATGATTTCCCCATCTGTCATCCCTCCCCCATGTTTCTGCCATTTCTCCCCTTGGGTGTCACCCCCCTTCTCTTTAGTAAATACTGAGCAGAAGTACTCATTTAGTGCTTCTGCCTATCGCTCCTCTCACCAACCCCCTCCTTTCTAATCCTTACTGTGGTCCTTACAGCTCCTTTTCTCCTGATATACCTAAAGAGTCCTTCTCCCCCTTCTTAATGCCTTTTGCCAGCCTGAGTTCCGTAGATGCGTTGGCTTCCCTTACTGCCCTTGTCACCTCCTTCGACTCCGTCAAGTACTCCTCCCTGTCCTCCCATCTCCCTGTTTTCTTGTACTTCCTAAAGGCAGCTCTTCTCCTCCTTACCTCTTCCATGACCTCCTTGCTCAACCAGCTCTGTTTCTTAGTCCTAGCCTTCTTGCTCTGGGCCTTGCAGCAGGTTTTGGTTGCCTCCACCATCCCCAGCTTTATGAGCTCCCACCTCTGGTTAGTGTCCATACTAGATTGAATACTGGCCAGGTACCCTTTTACCACTTCCCCCATCCTCCCAAAGTTGGCCCTCCTGAAGTTCAGCACTCTTGTGCCAGATTTCACTCCTTCCTTGCCCATATCCATTGTGAGCCATACTGAGTGGTAGTCACTCCCTGACAGCGGTTCCTCCACTGTAAGTTCTCTCACAAAGTCCTCATTTGCCAGCACAAGGTCAAGGGTATTCCCTAACCTGGTTGGTTCACTGACCATTTGCAGCAGGAAGGTGTCCTGGAAGGCATCCAGCAGTACCTGCTCCCTTCTGTTCCTGGTTGTTGGAGTACTTCAGTCCACTCCTGGCATGTTGAAGTCCCCCACAATCACCACACTACCCTTCTCGCAGGTCCTCCTGATCTGTCCCGCTAGTTCCCTGTCTGACTCCTCCGTCTGAGATGGCGGCCTGTACACCACTCCCATTCTAAGAATCCTATTCTTGGAATCCTGGATTTGCATCCAAATTGACTCCACTTTTACCCTCCTCCCCTTCCTCCTTACACCTTCAGCCCTTCCTTCACATATGGTGCCACTCACTCCTTTCCCAATCACCCTGTCCTGAAATAACCTGTACCCTGGTACAGACAGGTCCCAGTCATTGTATTGGGTGGCCCATGTTTCTGTGATGGCTGCATTGTCCACCTCTCCCTCTGCCATGAGCACCTGTAACTCTGCAGTTTTCCTCCCAAGGCTCCTAGCATTAAGGGTAACTGCCTTCCACCCCCCCATCCTGCCCTCCTTTACTAGCATCACCAATAGTATTTGCCATTTGTCCTTTGTCTCTGTTATGGGGGGTAAGCTCATATGGTTTCCCAACCTGTGGTCTCTGCATGTCTCTTGCCCAATTGCCACCCCGGGCTCCTAGTTTAAATTCCCTACTTCCTCTATGTACTCCTCCATCCTCTGTTTCAACACTTTCTTTTCCTCCTCACTCAAGTGTAGTCTGTCCTTGGCATGAGACTACTGTCCTCCCAGGTCCCTCCCACCCCTCCAACAGCTCATACCCTTTAGCACAACACCAGGTTCTTAGCCATCCGTTAAATTCCTCTATTCTCAACTTTCTTGTTGTGCTTGCCTTGGGCACTGGAAGTATCTCTGAAAAAGTTACTGATCTTCCTGCCTCCTCACATAATTGTCCTAGTTCCTCAAACCTCCTCTGGACTATATCTACTGTCTTGTCAGCCAGGTCGTTCGTCCCAAGATGTATATTTAAATGAGGCTTGTCCCTACCCCTTCTAGCATATTTCAGAACAGATTGTTCCACCCTTTCCACTGTCATTCCTGGCATGGCCTCCACCCAAATGCGACTATGCCTCTCCCCCTTGCTACCCCCACCTGACTCCTCTTAGTATTGAGTCCCCCAGCACTAAGATTCCACCACTGTTACTCCCTGCTTGCGTTCATTAATCTCCCTCTCTCATTTCTGGCTCCTCTTCTTACTCTTGCACATTATTTCCCCCTTTTGCCCTGTTGCAATTCTCCCAGCAGAACTTCCCCTCACTCCAGTTTGGTCTAGCCATTTATCAATTACTCCTCTAATTTCATCATTGCCCTCTTCCACCTTCTTCCTCTCTAGCAGTGCAAAACTATTTTCTGAAGACCCTTCACAAATGCCCGCTCCCTCTCTCTTCATAGTAACCTGTTCTCTCCTTTCCACTCCATGCCTTTTGCCACTTCATTGCTTCTCCTCACAAGTCCCTATCTTCTCCTTTCATTTTGTCTTTTGTCTCCTGACCTGGTTTCCCCAGCAATCGTTCTTCCTGGCCTGGGCCCCCCTTGTCCCTTCTTCTAACCCTCTCCTTACCACTGTTGGCTTAAATTGCCCTCCCTCATCTCCCATTCTTCCTCCCTCCAGTATTGGGCTAAACTCACCCCCAGTCTGCCTTGCCTGTCTTAGTTCCTCCTGCAGACCCTCAATCTCCTTTCTGAGTTTCTCTATGTAGTTGCACACTAAACATCCTCCCACACTCCAGGCAATTTTTAGAGAGATTGGTGCACCGCAGTTGTTGCAGCCTACCACCCTATCCATTGCTGTCATTGCCCACCAGCGACCCCCCACCCTTCCAGATGCAGGATATCAAACACTCCCCCAAGTATCCCCTCTCCCCCCTCTATCTGTGCAAAACATTCTTTTCTTAATTTCCCTTACCCCTTTGTTGTACACGTTTAGATAGATTGAGCAACTGCATTTTATATTCCTAACCTTCCTATCCAAACTCAAAAAGAGACTTTAAGTAGCTATTGCACAACCTTCTCCAAACTCCTACTCCTCCTTTCCACAATGCAATAGCAATGCAAATAAGTAACAATGAAAGCTCCTAGATTTGCAGTTACTTCCCTTCCACTGAGATAGCAGTCACCTCTTCACTCGCTGCTGTTCCTTTCCTGGATGTCTGCTTCTGCTATGACAGATGCATATCCTTTGCCCGTTTGAGGAAGTGATGTCAACACCCCTGGTATTAAGAAATCATGGACATGGGGTGGGTAGGAGTGGGGTTGGGGAGGTTGGGACCAACCCAAGTCTTCCGGAAACAATCAGGTAGCTGAGGCCCCTGGTCAGACCATTAGCACCCTTCCCCCACTATGCACTAACCTTTGCAGCTAGTGAAGCCAGCAAAAATGAATCACAATTCTACTCAAAGCCCCCCAAATAGGTTTGCTACCAAAAGAAACAGGTCTCCAATTCAAACAGCTTCACCAACAACACATCAAAATAGGCTTGAAATTAGAAGATATAGGTCTCTGATTCAAAGAAACAGCCCCAGTTAAATCACTTCAAATAGGTTTTAAATCAGAAGAAATAGGCCTCTACAAATGCAGCCTGCTACACAGTGAAACATCAAACAAATGAGCCCACTTATAGCCACCAAAACAGTTTTCAAAATTCCAACAGCCCCAAAACAATACCCTGCTAGCCCCTTAGAAGTAGTAAGAAAGAAATGAAATAACCTTCTACCAAGTAAAATCCACAAGAAAACAATGTAAAAACAACAAGAAGCTACTGTACTGTAACAAATTGGATCCTTTCCCTTCTAGTTTCTTCTGAGAAGCCAAAGCAACTGACACCCAGTCATCTTACCTTACATTCCTGGGCAGGAGAGTAGAATGGAAAAATTGATGGTCAGGTGGGGCCTTGCCTGTTCATGCACTGTGGATGTAGCAGATTGGCCAGGGGAGTCATTTTGCAGGCAGTAGAGAAATGTTCCCCTTATTAGAATGTGGTTGCCACCCCTACCTGAGCATATATGCGTGTGACTGACATCAGAGTGTTTTAGCAGCACGTGGTCAAAAGCATCATCAATGGCACCACCGTGCCTCTCCTAGGGGTCTCAAGAAAAGGTATTTGATGCTGCTACCCACCCGCTGGGAAGAAAGCATCCTCTTGGAAGCTCGTTACCTTCCCTGTTGGTCTCCACTCATGTCATCCTAGCATGAGGGTGTGAAGTTGGGTTACTAGTGTGCCAGGGAAGTCCCTTACTGCTTGACATTGCTGAGCTGGCTCTGTAGGGTGATTTTATCTAAAGAATGACTTGATTCAGTTTTGATCTGAAAAATTGCTCTTATGATTTTTACCCTCAGTCCATATTTTTTGTCTTTTTAATGCTTCCTGCAGGTGCCAAAGATGTGTACCTGCCAGATGGAACAGTTACTAAAATATCATCTGATGGAATCAATCCTGTTGTCCACACTCTGAATTTGTAATTTTCCCAAGCACTTCTGGAACGTTGGCCATGCCATACGGTAGGTGACTATATTGATTTCCATTAATGATCTGAGAGCTGAGGTCTCTATCAGGCTGCTTACATGTTCTGATGACACTAAGATGGCCATGGTGGTGGATGTCCTTGAGGGTGGGGGGTGAACCTCTGGAGGCCCAAAACAAGCAGGGTGATTGGTCAGCATCCTGGAGCTTCTGATTTATTTAACCAAATGCAAGGTGCTGCAACTGGAGAAAAAAAAAACAGGGTTAAGACCTCTGTGTAGTACTGTGTGGGTCTCCTCTTGCTGCAGTGGCAGAGGGCAAGAACATGAGGGCCGTAGCAGACAAGGAGCCAAAGTACAACAAGCAGTGTGTGTCTGTTGTCAAGAGAGCCAGCAGAATGCTGCAAAGCATCAAAAGATGGATGACCAGAGCAGAGGACATAATCCTGTCACTTTACGAGGTCCTGATCAGGTCACACCTGGTGTATAGATTGCAGTTCTAGACTCCTACTACCAATAGGACATGGAGGAAGATGAATAGGTGCAAGGCAGGGCCACCAAAATTATCAGAGGTATGGGACATAAAAGCAGGAAGGCGATTAGAAGCCCTTAACATGTTCACCCTGCACAAAGGCAGCCTACCATTGGATCATGGATAAACCATGGTAATACAAGGCTAACATGGTCAGTGATGGTTCACCCAAGCCGGTGCGATGGACATGATGCCAGTGCTGATTACAGTGCAGGCAACATGCTACCTGGCATTACAGCATGAGGCATAATGTCTCCTGGGAGTTACAGCACCAGGCATAATGTCTCCCGGGACTTACAGCGCCAAAGCGCCCTCCCACAAGCGGTCAGTTTTTGTTGAGGAATTCACCTCCTGCACACACCCCCCCCGAGACTAAATATAACCTGTGTGGGCACACATGCCGGCATCAGTGAGGGGCGATCTAAAATCAAGATCGCCCATGTTGCAGTGCCGTAATTGCGGTGCCAAATTTCAGTTGCACCGCTAATGGTATACAGTCAGTGACTGTGGTCATTTAAGGTTTGTCCATGATTTTAGCCGTGGTTATGCATGGAGAACCACTGGTGGTAAATGGCCGAGGGACAGACCATAGATGACAATGGTCAATACAGTTTGGGAATTATTCAAGTGGTCTGTGGTCATCCATGGTTGTTAATTTCAGACATTTCCTGCATTTTTAAACACACTTCTTCAGTGCTCAGGTAATTCAGTTTCTTGAACAACCTTAAGATTCTGTACTGAATGCATATTATCCACACATATTTTTAAAATAGCTTTTGTTTACTTATCGATTACTGCTGCTGTTCCTCTTTCTAATGCAATGTCATCACCATCCATAACTTTTATTTATTTATGAAAATTTCAGATAACACCTTTGAGCAGACAGTGCTCTTTTACAAAGATTCCACGTCATGGACAATGGACAAGTATAGACAAGAACAGGCAGGTAGATAACAGTTAATACAATTACAGTACATGAGTTGCCAGTGGCTTTGTCCCGATAAGACAAGTCAATAAAATTAATAACAGGTAAAACATTACAGATTGCATGAGCTGCCAAAGGCTTTGTCAGGATCAACGTGGACGGAAGCGGTGATGCAATATTGCCAGACATTATACAAAGAGAGCCTGGGGTGGTTACAATTCAAATAATGAACTGGCAAGTGCATGAGAGGGCCAGAGGTAGCTGGTGAGAGGACAAGGTAGTAGGGACAGGCAAGAAACGAGGGACCAAGGGGTGGGGGATTAGAGGGATAAGGTAGGTGGTGAAGGGGAGGAGTGATGGAGGGAAGGGGAGAAGGGATGGGAGATGTAAGGGGGTAATAGGATGGGCGGGGGGAAGGAGAGAAGAGTTAGGACAGGCAAGGACGAGAGAGAGAGAGAGAAATGAGAACTAGAAGAGAGTTAAGTAGGGCTAGGGGAGAAAGGAACAAGAGAATATGAAAGCTAGGAGCTGCAGGGGTAATAGGTGAGGGGAGGGACAAAGATGTGAGGGAATGGAGAGAAGGAAGAGTGAAATCTGGGGGGGGGCAAGGGAGGAGGCTGAGGTGGGTGACGTGAGATATTGGAAAGAGTTAATGGGAAGGGAGTGGGGTGTGGGGAGAGTGCATAAGTAATGGAGAGGCCAGGAGGTCGAGCAGGGAATGTAAGTGTATCAGTCACCGTAGGCACTGGCCACCAAGTGCTGTCATAGTTTGTGCTTAAAGAAGCTGAGATTCGGTGCATTGGTGATATTCACTGGGAGTGTGTTGAACCAGTTAGAGGCACTAACTTTGTAGGAGTGCTGCCCTTAAGTGGTCCAGCAGTGGGGAACTGCGAAGACTAGTATTCCTGAACTCCTGGTAAGGTGGGTGGCACAGTGAGGGGAAAGTATAGACTGAACCCCTGGTGGAAGGAGGCCTAGCACTGTCTTCTTAGCAAGTAAGCAGGTCTGATACTTAATTCTGCATTGAAGCTGTAGCCAGTTAGCCTGTTCATAGAGATCATATATGTGTGTGTGTGAGTCTAGAGGCTGTGGTGAGGAGCCGGCAGGCCTTGTTTAGGGCTATGGCTATATGCCAGAGGGCAGTGTCAGTAGCTGATCCATAAACTACAAGGCCATAGTCAATTAAAGAGGTGATTGAGCTCTGGATAGCAAGTTTTAATGCTTCATCTGTCAAACAGTGCCTATGCCAATATAGCAGCCCTAGGCGGGTATTCACAGCTTTAGCAAGGTTATTTATATGCGTGGAGTACGAAAGAGTAGAGTCGAGGGTCACTCCCAGGTATTTGAACTGGTCTACCTGTTCCAGCACAGTGCCACCTCTATTGTAGATTTGCAGTTGTTGGAGTTTGTGTTTGTTGTGAGTACCATGAAACAGCATTGATTTGGTTTTTGAGTAGTTTAGGATGAGTTTACGTGACCTGAACCAGGTTTCAACTTCTGAGAAACTACGCTGTAGCTGTTGCTGGAGGTGATGGGGGTATAACTGGTATAGAGTTGCTTAATTGCTATTTTTAGCATCATAAAATAAAACTCTTAAGATGTGGTGAGTTCTAATATTCATTTTTTTTTATGCTCAAGTCATTCATTTCCTTGTGTAAACCTTATTTTTTTCTTTATAAATTACAAAAAATATTGTGCTTAAATAGATACATTGATACATAGAGAATGACAGCAGAAAAGGCCTGTTGAACCATGTAGACAGCTCACCCTACCTAACTACTCTGCATTGGCCCTAGTAGCCATCTGTGCCCTTTGTTTTTGCCCTCTCCCCTCCCAACTAACCCCATATGCCGGTCCCAAAGCTGCTTGAAGCTGTTCACTGACTTGGCCTGTACTACTTCCTCCAGCAGCTTGTTCCTACTTGTCCACAACTCTTTCCTGTGAGACAGTGGTTACGGACGTCCCTTCTGAATCACCCCCCTGGGAGTTTCAGTGAGTTCCCCTCTCATCCCTGTAGATGAACTCGAGGAGAAGAATTCCATGGCATCCACCCCTATTTATCCTGTGCAGCTACTTGTAAGTCTCAGTCATGTCATCCTTTTCCCTCCTTTATTCAAGGGTATGCATGTTCATGTCCTGCATCCTCTGCTCATATGTCTTGGCCCCTACTCTGTGGACCATCTTAGTTGCCCTGCACTGTACTGCTTTTATCCTTTTGTAGTCTCTACTCGGGTGTGGACTCCACTACCTGGCACAGTATTCTTGGTGCGGTCACACTAGTGACCTGTACAGCGGGACTTAGTATTTTGTTAACTGTGAATCCGTTGTTGGAAATACAACATCAGCCAGGTTTAGCCTCATTCAACGGCCTGTATAGGGATGGGGTTCAGAGGGAAGGCAGTCAGTGATGGTGGCTGTGGGCCAGTCTTCTCTAGGGATATGATCTGGAACAGGGGGCACTGCATGACCATGGCAGAGCTCCAGGCTCAGCTAATGGCAGTAGGGGTGAGAAATAGCTCAAGGGCGATACCAGCTCAACTTGAATGCACCCCCCACATCCCCACCCCCAGAGAACCACTGGTCTGTGGGATGGAGAGTGGAGCAGAGTGGGAAACGGACATGGGTAGGGGTAGCCATAAGGAAGTTGGCCAGCCCAGCAGCATCCAGATGGTGAACTGCTTTGCACTTCTAGAGGAGGCTCAGGCACCTGACTGTGCTGGGAGGGAATCCAAGTTAGCCAATAGGAAAGGGCAGGACATCATGATGACACCTAGTTGGAGCAGGTCTACCAGGAGAGATAACAATGACCCGGGTTTGGGAACAAGCAGAAAGTGTTGAAGGGCCGGGGGGGAAGCGTCAGTCTCCAGTAGGAAGTTCACCTCAGGAGCGAGATGGTACAGGGACCTGGCAAAAGGGTGCCTCCTGGCGGCAGTCGAATGGCAAAGTGCTGGGATTGGTGGGACGCTGTGGACGTGTACTTGTGACATAAGGGAACATATATGATGCTCCATGACATCACTGCATATCTGGTCCTGCCAGAAGCAACTGAGAAAAGCAAAACAAAAAATGCTGCTGGGTGGATAGGTGATGCTGCTCCTAGCCACCATGTCCAATGCCAGACCCTGCTCATGTGGACCTCACAGTCCCCTGGTCTTTACCTCTGCCTGCTTGGGAACCAGGCTGTGCATGTGGAAGTCTCTGTGGAGCTAAAGGCATTCCTGCCTCTGGGGAGGGGGAACAAGCCGAGGGGCCCCACCAAGCAGGTGAGTCATGGGTGGGCCGAAGGACTGAGCTTCTGGTTCTGGGAGGATCTCGATGGGGTGGGATCATGCACTGGAGCTGGCGGAAGAATGTGCCAGCCAGTGCTAGGACAGATAAACAGAGTTGAAAAAAAAATTAAATAATAGTATCTGATAGTAAAAATCTCTTCCCCCACCCACACCAAATCAAGTAGGCCCCACCTCCCCACCCATCAATCACCTCGACTCCATAAACCATGAGATGACCCCCCCCACCCTAGAGTACCCTCTAGCACCCAGTCTCCTTCCCCACCAAGCCTCCGCAGTTGAAGGATATGTGGAGGGAGCAGGTAGAAAAACATTCCTTCAGAGGAAGTGATCATGGTCTGTTGAGTATCCTTCAATACATGAATGAATGATGATGTCCTCTATAGTAACACCTGTTTCCTTGATCTTGCTGTTTCCCCAGTTGAAAAGGGGGAGTCTGTGGGCATGTTGTTCATGGACCTCTGCAAGGCTTGTGACTTGGTAAATTGCAAGATTTTAATAAATATGAAAAAAAGAAGAAAAAGAAAAGAAATAAATAGGGGATACATGATGGGCAGGAGTGGGATATGCAAAATATTCTCACTCCTGTAGAGTGAGGCATAGATATCTCACAAGTAGCAGCTTGTTCCTACTTGTTCACAACTCTTTCCTGTGAAATAGTGGTTACGGACGTCCCTTCTGAATCTCCCCCTGGGAGTTTCAGTGAGTTCCCCTCTCATCCCTGTAGATGAACTCGAGGAGAAGAATTCCATGGCATCCACCCCTATTTATCCTGTGCAGCTACTTGTAAGTCTCAGTCATGTCATCCTTTTCCCTCCTTTCTTCAGGGGCATGCATGTTCATGTCCTGCATCCTCTGCTCATATGTCTTGGCCCCTACTCTGTGGACCATCTTAGTTGCCCTGCACTGTACTGCTTCTATCCTTTTGCAGTCTCTACTCAGGTGTGGACTCCTCTACCTGGCGCAGTATTCTTGGTGTGGTCACACTATTGACCTGTACAATGGGGCTTAGTATTCTGTTAACTGTGAATCCGTTGTTGGAAATACAACATCAGCCAGGTTTAGCCTCATTCAACGGCCTGTATAGGGATGCGGTTCAGAGGGAAGGCAGTCAGTGGTGGTGGCTGTGGGCCAGTCTTCTCTAGGGATATGATCTGGAACAGGGGGCACTGCATGACCATGGCAGAGCTCCAGGCTCAGCTAATGGCAGTAGGGGTAGAAATAGCTCAAGGGCGATACCAGCTCAACTTGAATGCACCCCCCACATCCCCACCCCCAGAGAACCACTGGTCTGTGGGATGGAGAGTGGAGTAGAGTGGGAAACGGACATGGGTAGGGTAGCCTTAAGGAAGCTGGCCAGCCCAGCAGCATCCAGATGGTGAACTGCTTTGCACTTCTAGAGGAGGCTCAGGTACCTGACTCCGCTGGGAGAGAATCCAAGTTAGTCAATGGGAAAGGGCAGGACATCATGATGGCACCCAGGTGGAGCAGGTCTACCAGGAGAGATGACAATGACCTGGGTTTGGGAACAAGCCCAAAGTGTTGAAGGGCCGGGGGATTGATGGGTGGGAGGGCAACTTGACTTGGTAGATTGCAAGATTTTAATAAATATAAAAAAGAAGAAAAAAAAGAAATAAATAGGGACACATGATGGGTAGAAGTGGGATATGGAAAATATTTTCACTCTTGTAGAATGAGGCATAGATATCTCACGAGTGCCATTTTATAAGATAGATAACCCACTTTACAGTATGCTGTTGTGCTCTGATATACGCACACCTTGGGTGGTTGATGCACACCAATGTGCGCGCATATCAGAGCGTGACCGCACACCTAAGAGTGGAATATCTATTACATATACAGCATGTATGTGTGTGTGTGTGTGTGTGTGTGTGTGTGTGTGTTTTATGTATATATATATATATATATGAAGCAGCACATAGGGAAAGGTGGAGGTGCTGGAGTTTAAAAAAGGCATAAGGTAATAAAGTAGTTTGTGCAAGCAAAGGGGCACTTTGAATGCTTGTGGGCAAAAGAGGGGTGCTGCAGCACCCCCCTTGTGCCCATAGGTTCCGGCACCTATGTCAGTATTGGTCACATTGTTGTTTGTAATTTATGTAAATGAGCTACTAAACCGTACGCTGACTACTGAAATGTGCCTCTTTGCAGACGATGCAGTTTTGGTGAACACAGAAAACAACTTTCAAGAAGTGGAAAGAAAACTACAATAATATTTATTAAATATGCAACACTGGTACCAGATTTCCTAATTCAGGATGAACTGTGGAAAGACACAGATGGAGGCCTTCCAATCCCCCAAACGAAAAAGCTAAAGGGCCAAAAATTAGAAGTAAAAACTAAAGGGGATATAAGTATAGCACAGGCAGCTGAATACGTATACTTGGGAGTAGTCATCAGCATTTAAATTTACACTTTCACATTGATAATCTAACTAAAAATGTAAACTCCTAAATCGGAGCTGTGAAGCACACTGCATCCTCAGTGCCGATACAAACCCGTCTAAACACAGCAAAGCAGTTGATTATGCCAGTATTGGACTATGTTTATGAAGTCTATTGACACACCAATAAAAAATAATTACATAAAATGGGCCCTGTGGTGTGGAGGAGTGAGGTGTTGAGCACTTCATCTCCTGCCATGCCAGCAACCTGGGTTCGGGAACAAGCCTGCGCTGCTGGGGGCTAAGAGAGGATTGGCGGCCACCAGGCTGCTCTCCTCTCCCGGATCGGGGAAGTTGGCCGCACCAACTTTTGGCTGCTACCAGGTGAAGGCCTGGAAGTAAGCCCCATAGGAGTGTCAGGAGGCAGATGGTAGTCAGAGGGCAGGGGAGGGAGCTGTGGTCTTGTGACTCATGTGCGCCTCCATGCACATGCACTCTTCAAAGATGCTGCAGCTGAGGAAGGGTGGGCAGAAAAACCCAGGAGGAAAATGGCAGGAATGGCAGGAGCTTATGTCACCTACCCACTGCACCCCCACTCGTCAAGTCACCAGGATGACCTGCGGCAACAGACTGAATTTGGGGCATTGCGGGGGAGTGTGATCCTCCCCTCCTGACCCCACCACAAGAGGCAATATATGGGGGCTTGAGCCACAAGGTAAGTCCCAGGGAGGCTATGGACAGTGGAGGGGAGCAGTGAGGTCAGCTGAAGGGAGCCTCCTCTGTCGTGGCCGGGAGAATAAAAACATCTATTAAAAAAAGGGAAAAAAAAGAATTAGATAAAATTGACATAGCATATAATATATTAATAGACTAGCTAGATTTGTACTTTCTTTTACAAATTTGGTACACATCAATGTGCAATGCATCAGAATTTGAACTGGTTGGCACCTGGTCAAAAGCTAAACAAAACATGACTCAGTGCAGTATTTAACATGTTGAAAAATAAACTAAAACACATAATTGAAAACGTGAGCAAACCACAACATAAATGTGGAGTAAGAAATAGCTAAGCAAGAGAGTTTGTGAACAGAAGTTGAGAACTTCTTATGGAGAATTGACGTTCCAATATAGTGTGGCTAACTTTTGGAATGCCGTTCCCCCAGCACTCCGAACATTAATGGTTATCATCAGGAGCATTATACAGCTATACAGAATGAGCTGTCTCTAAGATGCTAATTCATTAAATGAAGCCTAGTTGTCCTGGGCAACAAAAGTTCAATTTAGGCATTGTATGTAATGTTGCTCCTCTAAAGACTGTTTCTGTGTTTTTCTAGGTGCTTGCTCCACATATTCTTTAACTTTGGGGGCTTGGGAGGGGTAGGAGGGAGGTTTGGTGCTAGAGGGATGCATAGGCAGGAGAGTTACCTCATGGTTTAGGGAGTTTAGCTAATTGCTGACCAAGGGGATACTTGATTCAGCATGAGTGGGGAAAGGAATTTTTACTGTTAGATGCCATTATTAATAAGGACCTTCACCGGGACAGTGGGAGAGGAGAGGGAGGCAGGTGCTACAGGCTGGCAGGGTGCAGGAAATGAATCTTATAGGTCTGAGAGGTGGAAGGGGTAGGAGATAAACAGTTGGTGGGGGTGAATAAATATTTAAAGTTTTTTTTTTTTTTTTTGTAATTTGCTGAGCAAAGTCGGGGTGATAAAGTCGGAAACATCACTATGCTTCACATAGTGTGAAGTTTCCGACTTCCCACCAGCTTTGCCATTGAAGTTTAAATTTACAACATCTCTAGTGGGGACATGCCTTGAACTCTGAGGTGGTAAATTCAGGGGGAACACTAGGAGTTGCTTTTCTCCCAGAGAGCAGTGAATGTGTATGATAACCTACCAGCGGATACAGTGAATATGAAGACCGCACAGGCCTTCAGGGTAAGGCTGGACAAATTTTTTCCTGGCACTCAATCGGTAAAAGGCTATACTGCAACACTCACTACTGCCTCTGTGGGATATACCCAAAAACAAGAAGGACACCATATAGATAGTACTCCATAGTTTATTATATTGAAAAAGAGAATAATATGTCATGGACAATACATGGTGGGTTCTGAAAGTCCGAAAATTGCCTATTTTTACCCAGACCTCAAATTGGTACCTCTCATGACTCAATACCACCTTTAACAGCATCTGCAGATTTGCCTTTCTGACCCCTTTCAACACCCACCACTGCTCCCTTTACATGATGCTTGGTTGGATCTCTCTGCAAGCATGCAGTGATTGCTTTATGAGTAGCCTTATTGAAAAGTCCCTTTGAGATGGGATTAACTCCCGTCTAACAAGACTCCTCAGTATTTTGGCTGGCACACATGAACGATGTCCTCCTCTCAGCATCTTCTGGACCATCCCCTGACTGCAACCAAGATGGGTGAGAGAGCCCTCTCATTGCCCCCCAGGCCCAGGAACGGATTAACAGACACATTTTGCTTACTAGACACTCCCAACCTTTTCAAATCCCATTTTAAAAATGTTCTGTTAGCCACCATGGTTTGTCAGTACCCGGGATGGGGGTACTGTGACTCCACCTGTTGCACTTGTCTCTAAGCAAGATATGCAAGTTAGTAGTTTAATTGTTTATTTTTCTTTGAGCCACACTATTACATAGCTGCTAAGTTTCAATTTTTGTTTGATTTCTACCTTGGCTTTTGTCTCTATTTGTATTAATTGCTATTTACTATGCTTGACTTGACTGTATGTACCTCCTCCACTCCTGTGCTGATTCGTATGTATTGTGTGCTGTATCTAACGTATTGTTATGTGCCATCTAGATGGTCTAGCGTCATTCCTGAAAATGGTCCCATGGACTAGCGTACCTACCCAGTTATCAAATAAATACACGAATGAAACTAGTAAAATGATGTCATATATATTGAATATGAAACGGCCTAACTTAAAAATACGCAGTTTATCATCATTTATAGGGTGGCAGGACTTTTATAACTCACGTGTTGCCTAGCCACTTGTGTGTTGTGATCTTGTCCCTTCACACTTGCAGATCAATTTCGTTTTTAAAGTCAGGCCATTGCAGATTCCCTATATTGTATATCAAACTAACTTAAGAAAAGTGCAGTATACACAAAAAATGCCATCTTGGGGGCCTAAGAAAACAATAAATCTGTTCACCCTTCAAGCTTCTGGTTTATTATCTCCTTGCCCCTCAATGGCAATATAGGTGAAAAATACTGTGTTAATGCATCAGATAGGGTTCAAGCACAAAGCATCAAAACTGGAGAAATGTGAAGTTAAGGTAAAAGGCCCCGCTGTGCCTTGGCAAATCTGAAGCATAGTGTTCCTCGGACTTTGAATGATTGTGCATTGTAGCATTGGCACTGCTCTTAACTTTGGCATTGCCTTTCTAGGTACAAAAAAATACACAGCAAGAAAGGGTATTGTAGTTAGGGCAATGGCAATGCTGTTCGCGCGATTGATCAAACTCCTAGGAACACCACATCACAGATTCACCAAGGCTCAGAAGGTTTTTTGCCCTTACTTCACATTTTCTTACTTACGATGCTTTATGCTTAAACCCTAATTTCCTCACTTTAAAAAAAATATATATATAACAAATAAAGGCCAATCACAAAGTTATTCGATTGTCCTTTGCTGGCCCTAATTAAACAAAAGGATGCCAGCTAGTCCACCTATAAGGCCTTCAAGTCTATCTCTGATTGGGCTAACTATGGGGTGCTCAGAAAAATAATGTAAAAAGGAATGCGGCACAATAAAAGCCAGTATTTTAAATCCTTGTTTAACTCTGTGGCTGGCAGTCCAAATTACTTCTGGAAAAATATCAAGCAGGTCCTAGGCTGGAACAGTAATTTCACACCCAAGGACCTTGTTAGTGAGGGAGTCAACTGCAATAACCCTATCACTATGGCTAGTGCCTTCAACCACAGTTTCTGTGACCTCTCGTCCTTTACTGGTGCTTTCCATCCCCCCAACCTCACCAGCTAACCCCACTGCAGACAGTTCCTTCCCACATCTCATCCCCCCTTTTATCTTAGGGTAGTAATACGTGGTGAGGTGTGTAAACTACTTATGCAAATCCCATTAATCAAGTCCACTGGCTATGATGAAATTCAGCCTAAAATCTTCAGAACTGCTGCTAAGGAACTGACTTACCCATTACTAGACTCTTTAACCTGTCTCTTACGACTAACACAGTCCCTGATCTCTGGAAGACCTCTCATGTGGTCCTAGTACATAAAAAAAGGTGACTGTAAGAACATAAGCAACTGTCAACCAATTGTGATACTACCAGTACTTAATGCATTACTGGAAACATTGGTAGCCTCTCAAATGACAGAGTAACTCTCCAAATATAACCTCCTGTCACCCACTCACCCAACAAGGATTTAAGAAAGACTACACCACCACTACTGCCCTCCTATCACTCACCTCTAGTATCTCTCCCACCATGGATAGGAGTGAGTTCACAGGTGCTGTTTTCATTGACCTCAGTAAAGCCTTTGATTTAGTGGACCATACCCTACTGTGTGGCAAAGTGAGTGATTTAGGTATCTCATCCACTGCCCTGTCATGGTTTTGTAGCTACCTGGGCAATAAGATGTCAGTGAGTTAATTTGGCCTCTCTGTCCGACACCACTGCTACCATAGCTGAAGATCCCCCCAAATATATCTACTGGGGCCCCTCCTCTTCTCACTACACATAAATGCAATCCAGACTGGTCTCCACTACTGTATGCTGATGACCGGGTCTCTTATACAAATTCTTACAGCATCTCGGACATAAATTGTTGGCTTTCATCTGATCTACAGTCGTACTCCCTTGACAGTCACTGGGTGTGTATGGATCCTGGCTTATCACTGTTTCCTCCTTTTAACTATCTGGGGGTCACACAAGACACATCTGCTGGACTTTTCAGCAGACATCTCTGCAGCCTGTAAGGCAGTAAACACTAGGTTGGGGCTTACCTTCAAAATCAAAAACAACCTTATACCAAAAGCCCCTATTGCCATCGCCCATGGCATTTTACTACCCAGCCTGACCTACAGGATGGCAGTATACTTCTCTGCCCCTAAGGAGATCTTCCAAAAATGATACCGGGCCTGTACTAATATATGCAGGTTTACCCTGACCACCAACAGGTACATATACCATTGAAGCCATTACTCCAAACTTGGCAGGCTTTCCCCACTTGCCTTGCGTAAACTAATTTTAGGTGGTATGGGTTTTAATTGGTGTCCAAAGAGGCCCCTTAGTTCCTTCGTTTGCTTCTAATTCCTGGCAGCATATCCTGTCCACTAAGGTCTAATGCCCTGGTTCTCTAACCATCCCCGAGACCAAATCCAAATTAGATGAACTCTGCTTCCCCTACTGTGCTGGGAACTGTGGAATTCCTTCCCTGCCTCAGTTTGAATAAGTTCCTGTAGTCTAGCCTTCATATGAGGGTATCGTTTCCTCCTTTCCAAGGCCTTTGTCTGCAATTGTGTGTAGTCTGCCGTGGAAATTCAATCTATCTCTGAACTGTTGCATTTGCTTGTGCTGGCACTGATCATCAGCTCCCAAGTTTATAACCTTCCCTGCTTGTTATTATGTTCACAACCTCTATCTGAGATTGCTGTTGTGTTGTACTGTTGTTTTTATTGTCCTATATCCTGGACTTTGTCTCCCCAGTTATTATATCTTGTACTTTGTTCCTTTGGGTATTTCTATGCTTAGAGATATGCAGCTGTGTACATTACCTGGTACCTTGTATAATGTTTCTGTTTATCTTCTGTTTTGTGATTCTTCCACATCGTGCCTAAAAATAGGCAAATGTGCCAGCCCTGTGGCACTGAGGGTTGAGGTGCTGGACGCCACAGCTCACGCTACACTGGTGACCCGTGTTCAGGAACGAGTACTGGTCAGTGGGGTTGGCAGGGTTGGAGAAGGATCGAGCATCCAGAGGACTGCTCTCCTTCTGTGGGGGGGGGGGGACATCAGCAGTCGGTGCATGGCTGCCCCCTGGTGGAAGCTGGGGGGGGACAACACCACCGATGCTGCCGAAGTAAGGGGTGGGAGGAGGCAGGTGCCGGGATGAGTGTGTACAGAAGTGTGTGCGCTCTATCCATTGGCGTCACTGCACACCTCCTCCAGCAGGGGAATCACTCTAAGAAAAATTCCCCTGCAGCATGAAGGCTGCTCGCTGGCGCCGACACAGTCCCGCGTAAGTCAGCTCCCTCCCAGGTCCATCCTACTGGTCTCTGCGGTGGTGGGGTATGTACCCGTTGTGAAGTGACCAGGGAAGAGTGGTGGCCGGGAGGTCAGAGCTCTGCCCGGGACTGGGGCAGCAGCTGGCCTAGCTGGCTAGATCTGGGGGGAGGAACCAAAGGCACAATCTCCCCCCAGCCGTGGAAGTATAAATAAATGATCTTAAAAAAAAAAAAAAAAAACTCAGACTGTGGATAGAAATCGTAGCTCTGTCACTGGCAGAGTGAAGGAAAAAACTGATGGAAGCACTAAAACTAGAAAAGATGGCACATAGGGTGCAAAGAAATAAAGAAGAAATGGATAAAAACGGGAAAAAATTATGAATTACTGCATGCCACAGTATACAAACACTATGTCATTTTAAGAGAACTGGATTTAAAAGGACATTGTCAACCCTTATTGCATCGTATATAGAATAGTGGATGGGTGGTCATCCACAACAAGGCTGTGTTTCCATCGAGGGAGTTGATGACATCATACAGACCTCGAGAGCGAAGCTCGAGAGGTCTGCATGATGTTATCAACTGCCGAGATGGAAACATAGCCTTCGTCGTGGATGGTCACCCACCTACTATTTTATATAGTACATGGTTCACCAGTCAAAGATAGGGGAGATCCATTCTTTTTTTTTTTTTTTGTTACCTTCAGCATTTTTCTGGGGATGCTCTCGCTCATGCTCACTCCAGCCTATCCAATCTATCCTGCTCAGTACGGCTTGCAGAGACTCTGACCGTATCAGGGAGAAGAATTGTTGTACGGCGGTTACGAACAGCTGTGGCTGCTCTCTTCATTTTTTTTTTAATGACTAAAAAAAAAAAGGTTTACTTTATTTTTGTAAATGCGAAGGTTCACGACCATATCTGAACAACAGCAGTGCACTGCTCAGCACTCGCTAAATCGCGTCGCCATGTTTTTTCAATTTTTTCCCTAAGAGCGTAGATTGCTCCAGTCAAATTGCAGGACGCGTCTTAAAAGTTGTTGTACTATCGATGTGACGTCAGAATGATAGTACAACAACTTTTTGGACCTTTGAACTGTCCTACAGCAAGGTTCAGAAAGTAACTGTTTTTCAACTACAATAAGCCCTAACCATGTACTAAATATTATTTCTAGATAAAAACCCACATTGTATGATTTCTTACCTTCCCTAAAACTCATCAGTGTTGCCTGCTGTTTTAACTGCTCCCCTTCTTAGTAGATCTGAAATGCATGCCAATGGCGTAATTATACCCTACCGTGTTTAGTTTCAAATTCTAGATCTAGTCTTTTTGCATACTTCCTGCACATTAGGAATACCCCCATACAGTGCAGCCACTCAATAATGAAATAGTCTTCTCTCTTCCTGCTGCATTGTGAATAGCTAGACTTTCTTGGGGGTGTTCCCAAGTCCAGGAAAGATGCAGTGAGAGTTGATCAAGGATTGTACACAAACCTGTTTTATGTGTGCCAACACCAGTATGGTGGGCAGTTTGTTTTCACTTTTAAAAGGAAAAAAAAACGAATCAGAATTAAACTGATAGCTACATCAGCAATAGCTGCAGAATGTGACCTATCATAAAGTGTGTGTGTGTGTTTTGCTAACTAGAGGCACATTGAGGCTTAAGGGGGTTGACATTGTCCCTGTAAGAGCTTGCCGAAGACAACTTGAGACTAGCCTCTTATTTTCTGTTCCTTCTCTATCTCATTTTCTTCTCCCTCTTCTTCTGTGTAGGCTATAACCTGACATCCTTTCTTTTTCTCTGTAGATTCTTAAATAGGAGGAGAGGGGATTTACAGATTTGAAATAAATTGAGGTTAGGTATGTGTATTGATGATTTGATAAATTCCAAGAACAGATAAGTATAGTGTAAAAAGATTAACATATTTAAAATGTTTCCAGTTCATGATTGTTTATTCATTGTAATTTACATTGTATATGATTATCTTAAAAAAAAAAAACGAAATAAAACTCCATTTAAAGAAAACACATGTATAAAACATTTTTGACAACCAGTCCATGGATTTGATTCGGTACGTTTAGTGACAAACAGTGCTTTAATAGACAGTCCTTTGAATTACCAATATCAGCCTTTTGCCAGCATCATCAATACTTTTGATGGCAGACTGTCTCTGGAGTAAAGTACAAACCCGTGAAAGTCCCCACCGCTGCACCAACCAGTCCGGGATGTATAGTAAGTAAGTAAGTAAAGATTTATTTAGTTAGGCGCCCAATCCCAGAGGCTCTGGGTGCTGTACAGTAGTATACAGTTTAACAGAGTAATAAAACATCACAGTCATAGCAGGTGCCCCCATTTCTGACCAAGCCCCAGGACAGTCATACCTTGGTGCCATGTGGCACCCTTCTCCTTCACCCTGCCCCTGTGGCAAACTAGTCCCTTGCATCCAGTGGCACTCCCTTTTCACCCTGTTCTGTCTGTGGTGGCCACTGTTGACTCATGCCCCCTACTTTCAATTTAAAGTAGGTTACTGGAAGCCCATCTCTGGTTACTGCTCCTGACACCCCTCAACACACATACACACACACACACACACACCTGGACTCTTTAACAGTGTGAGCCTAATCCCAGTGTTGGATATAAAATATTTGGCCACATGATTCTATCCCCAGGTACCATTTTTGGGTCATGCCTAGCTTTCAGCACAAAATATGGCCACCAGTAGTCCAACTCTAGTGCCCCTCCCCCAAGGACTTTGACACCAGGTGCCTATCCCAGTGTGGAATAATTTTAAGAAAGTAAAGCAGATGTTTTAAAAAATATTATTGCCATTTTTTTAAATTATATCAGCCATACACTACATGACAGATCACCATGTACATGCAGTCTTAGGAATACACAAAAGAAACTGCATAAGGTAAACACAGTGTAATAACATACTAGCTTATTATCCAACATCATGCAATCAGGTATGTCTTCGCCCATTTTCAAAAGTCTCTACCATTATTTAGAGTTCATTAAAGCTGTGAATGAACGTAATATATCCAGCAAACCTGGGTCTGATTCCTGCAACCTCCACTTGCATACTGTGTGACCCTGAGCAAGTCACTTAACCTCCTTAGTGCTCTCAGGTCTTAGTGCTCTCAGGTCGCTCCTGAAAACAGGCCTTGTGCCTAGTGGAATTTTACCTGGGTACAAAAGAAAAAAAACAAATAACAAAAGCACCGTCCATCAATCCTGTCCCTTCATAGCAGTCCACCATGGGCCTTGAAACATGTGCCTAGTTATGGTAAGAGGTGCAAATGGCCTAAACCATCCTGTCCCCCCACTTTCAAATACAAAATGGGGTCACCAGGAACACATCTCTAGTGGCCACTCCTCCCCAGTTCCAATTGGACACTGGAAGCCCAACCTCGGTGTTATATACAATTTAACAAAAAAAATGTGGCCACCCACCAGGAGTTCACCTCTGTGGCAAGGCCATACTAACCCCATCCCCCATGGCAGCTGGCACGAACCCTTCATTCACCTCGACGGCTGGCTGCCATCTGACTAAATTGTAAACTGTACACACACAGAGGGTGCATTTCCTAAATCCCTACATGTGATTATTGAAGCAGCAAATTGAAGTCAGCGTGAAGTGAGCGAAGTGGGCACTGGTGCCATCCGCTATGCAGAGTGGGCAATGCAAAGTGCTCACTCCACTTGTCATTACCACTTTGCGTTAAGGCAGAATGGCAATGCAAAGTAAGGCGAAGTCATTGTTTTTAATGGACTTCGTGTTCATCATTATGATTCTAAGTGACCCACCTGGTGTTTCAGATTTGGCAGCCCCCCCACACATCACATGGCTTACAGAACTGTAAGTCACATGCTCTTTAGCTAGGCAGGAAGAAAGTGAGTCATACAAGCTGACACTTTTACTTTCTCCTGTGCAGACGGAGAGAGAATAGTGTGTTTTGTGACTGCTGATACTTTGAGATCAGAGCGAGGAGGAGAGTTAAACTTTGATGTAGACCCAACAGCTTTTTTAAAAGCTACACTTTTTTGTCTTTTCTGTACTCTTTTTTACTTAATTTGCTGTTTCTGTAAATTTTATTTTTCTTACCTTTATAAGTAGTTAGTTGTTTGTCTGTGTCTGTGTGACTGTGTGTGTGTGTTGTGTGACAGTGTGAATAGTGATTGCTCGGACTGAGGGAGCTCAGTAGGAGAGATGGACCAGCATGAGGGAATGTTGGGGCGGGGGCAGCTCTGGGAGAGTGTGGTAGTGGTAAGCGTTGTACCGGGCGCATGTGTGGAGGACATGGGCGCCCATTCCTGTTGGACCGCTCAAAACTTGTGAGTGTACCCCCGCCCCCGAAGCAGGAACAGCACCGCCTCCTGTCCTGACTCCGAGGCAGTTGAACCACCACCACCACCAAGTCCAGCACCAGGTTCTCTGGAGCAGGTTGTGCCTGTTCCCCCAGGCCCAGGTGTGGATCCCATCCCTGTTCAGCACCGTGACCAGCGGCTGCCAGTTCATCTGGCCATCCCCTGCCTGTGCCTGGTCCTCCCCGCATCTCTGTTGTTTGGCAGTTTTTGACTGTGTCAGGGGGGGGACAGCAGTGTGGTCAAGTGCCGCCTATGTGAGGTGGAGGTGCGCTGTGGCCCCAAGGGGACTCACCTGGGGACTAGGCGCCAGCACGCCCATATGCTCAATCACCAGCAGTTGGAGTGGCAGGCTGCCACAGAATGGACCATGCCTGCACCTGCTGGCCATTCTGTGGCAGAGGGTGCAGCTGTGCATTGCGGCATCCCTAAGAAGAGGAGGGCCACAGCAGCACCTGCTGCTCCGCCAACACCCCCACCCCCACCACCACCAGCAGGTCAGCCTGTAGAACGTGTGGACCTCAGAGAACTTCCTGTAACACAGGTTGACTTGGCAGTTCTCTGGAGTGCTGTTGAGGATAACAGTGAGAGGGTGAGTGCTGTGGAGCAGTGGCTGGATCATATAGAGGGACATCAGTTGCAAATTATGTCCATGCTGGATCACCATGGGATCCCACATTATTTTTTTTTTCCTCACACTATGTGCCCCCCACACCTTCCTTGCTGTGTTATAAAATGTATTCCTCCACCATCCCCGACCCTTGTATGTAATTATGCCCTTTTTTTGTTGTCTTCCATATGAGTGAAACTTTGTATTCTGAGCAGTGCAAGTATACTGTACTAAACTGCATGTGTGTAGTCAGTCTTCTTTCCAGTCTGTGTATGTACTGCAGACACTGTCCAACTCCCTGACTTAAAAACAAACATTAATGAGTACAATGGTGGGGTGGTGAAGCATGGAGAGATACTACAAAACAGGCTTAAAATACATCCAAGTAACTATTAAATAAAATTAATGTTGTGCTTCGTGACGTAATCGTGATTTGTGACTGCATTTGTGACCGTGATGATGAAGAAACGTGAATGCCTACCGCCTATGGCTGTACTTCCCCGATGAGCTGTAGCTTAAAACTCCCCAACTTAAAAACACGTATCAATGAGTACAATGGTGGGGTGGTGAAGCCTGGAGGGATACTACAAAACAGGCTTACAATACATCCAAGTATCTAGAAAAAAAATTAATGTTGTGGTTCGTAACGTGAATGATCGATTGATTGTGAATCGTGATTTGTGACTGCATTTGTGACAGTGATGATGAAGAATGTGATTTGTATCATGAGTGACTCATGATGATGGTCTGGACATAAAAACGCATATTAATGAGTACAATGTTCATGCAGAATTAAGCACCACACCTGTCCAGTACTCTGTAGGGAAGCCAAAGAAACAACTGTGACTTTAGTTACAGATGGAGGTTGGGCCCGAAAGAGATGCAAATGCACAGACAGATTAAGATTGCACTGTGCACTGAAAAGATGAAGACACAAGGCACAACACCTAACCAGTGCTCACCATCAGAAATTCAAATCTGGAAAAGAATACCTTTGCCAGTTGGGGGCAGTGTACTGCACTGCAGCAGTAACAGTCACTAGTACTAGTACCAGTAAAGATACCACAAAGAAGTACAAAAATCACACAGTTGCAGTGGATAGCAGCTTCACATTGCTGAAATTATGTGGCACAATAAAAGGTGTTTGATTTGATGACACGTGTCACACACACACATACTCACACACACACCAAGTAATGCATAGCAAATTGAAAACTTCAGTAATATAACCACATATTTTAAACAAACTAAAATTATGCACTGCTGCACCACAACAATCAGTAAAAAAATAGCAAGAAATATTGAAAATATTACTGTGTGTACATTAACACAGTTATACAAGAAAAATATCACCAAAACAGAAAGCACTGTCTTTTTCTCCAAGTTAATCTACCTACACCACAGATACGCCCCTCCCCCAAAGCACACTTCCACTGTCTCTCAGTACACAGACTGAATGTTGTACAATAACATTCAAAATCCATACACAAACAATAAACACTTGATGAGACGAGCACAGTAGGGTTTCCTATAATCGATTAACTAAAGTTTCAGCAAAAACAAGCATTTGTCAATGCCGAATGTTTGCTTGCTGGAATTGGCATTGGTAGTGTAGGAGTTAGAGAGCTGCATAATAGGAATGGCAGTGAAGTATTGAACTGAAGTCAACCCCACCACCACCCTGGAGAGACTGACGGGCATTGGGGTGTGCCCTTGGGTCGTCAGGCATAACGGCCATGCCAATTCACCACACCCTACCCTGCAGACACTGACAAGTGTCACGGTGTGCCTTGAGGACTTTGGCCGTAATGCTCACCACATTCCATCAGGAAATACGGTGAGATGGGTCCTGTATAGGAGAGTGGGGTGAACTTTGGGGCTGAAGAGTCCAAGGCACACCTCGATGCCTCTCAGTGGCTGCAGGGTGTGGAATGGTATGAGCATTACAGGTGAGAATCCCAAGTCACATCCCTGATGCCTCTCAATCTCTACAGGCTGGGGCGTTATGGTCGGAAACCCTAACACCTCAGGCATTTGTTGGCATTTTCACTCCAAATTTTCAACATGGGTTTTTTGTGCCCCCGACCTTATGAACAGTGGCAGTATCAGTTTGTTAGCCGAAAGCTGATTTGGCAAAGTGACTACGCCATTTGGCACCACAGGCGCGAAAACACATTTCAAACAGGATGTGAAAAATGACAGCTGTTCTGTTCATGGGGAGATGCAAAAAATGGCAATGCTGAAATTCTGCAGTGAAAATATTAAAAACACTGGTGAAGTCACGAGCGTGCGTAGAAAATGTGCAACGCACACCCATAATGCAGTTAGTTTGGGGATTTTTTACAGCAGATTGTCAACACAGGGATTTTGTAACCTCCGCTCATGAACAGTGTCACTGTGATTTTCTTAATCTGTCCTGAACAGTGATTTCCCACAGCAACTGTGCATTTCTGCACTGGAAGTGCGAAAACACATTTCGGCCATGGTGTGAAAAATGACAGCTATACTGTTCATAAGGAAGTGTGGAAAAATGCCAGTGGTGAAAATCTGGACTGAAAATATTACAAATCCATGAAGTTACGAGGGTGTGTGGAAACTGTGCAATGATCGCTCGTAACACAGTCATTTTATGGACTTACTTCACCAAATTTTTAACATAGCCATTTTAACACCTCTGCTCATGAACAGTGTCACTGTGATTTTCTTAATCTGTCCCGAACGTTGATTTCGCACACCGACTGCGCCATTGTGCGCTACATGCACGGAAACACATTTTGGGTGAGATGTGAGAAATGACAGCTGTACTGCTCATGAGGAGGTATGATAAAATGGCAATGTTGAAAATCTGGAGTGAACATATTGAAAATTCGCGAACTTATGAACATGCGTAGGAACAGCGCAACACATGCTCGTAAAACAGTAATTTTTGGGAATTTTTTCACCAAATTTTAAACATAGATTTTAGCCACCATGAACCGTGACACTGTCGCTCTCAGAATCGGTCCGAAAGGTGGTTCCACACAGTGACCACGAAATCACCTTTTGGGGCCGATTAACGCCATGACAGTGACAGAATTCATGAGGTGGGATCCCAAAAACCCCATGTTGAAAATTTGGTGAAAAAATTCCCCAAAATCCCTGAGATATGCACTAAAGTTGAAAAAACCCTATTTATTACATTATACAGCTTACCGGCATTTCCTTAGTTCACGGTTGGCTTTGAAGAGTGCAGATGTGTTCCCGGTCCACCGAAGATCATTGCGCCAGACTCCGGAGGTAAGTATAGGGTTGGGGTGTGTGTGGGGAGGTGGATGCACAGAGGGTGGGCGTGGCGGGGAGATTGGGTCAGGACAGTTAACGAGGGAAGGTTTTTTCTTTCAGGTTTTTTATTACTTGGATGGCCGGGGACGTTTGCCACGCTGGGGTGGGCTTCCAGCGTGGCAGCTGAAGGCTGTTTGGGGGCAGTGGAGCCGACGGGATTGGGCACCCCTGCCGCCACACGAGACTGCTGCCACGCTGGGGTGGGCTCCCAGCGGCCTGTAGTCTCTTGGGGGACAGTGAGCTGACGGGGATTGGGCACCCGGCCGGGCCATACGATCTGTTAACACGCTGGGGTGGGGCTCCCAGCATGGCACCTGGAACTCTGTTGGGGAGCGAGCACAGCCGACGGGGATCGGCACCCCCGCTGGCCATACAGTGTGTGTGTGGGGGCACGAGCACACAATCATGAGTGCGTGTGTGGGGGAGGCGATGAGCACGTAATATCTTATCGCTGCTCACTGAAGCGTATGCCTCTTTCAACTGTACGGCACTGCATTTTCAACTGCTGTCATAGACAGCTGCAGCGTTCATTGGAGAACTGCGTCCGCGCCTGCAAACACACTGACTGAATTGGAAGACAGATGCCACACTTCCAAAAACTCAGATGATGGCACTATGTTTCTTGCACATGAGTGCAAGCAAACAAAAATGACTCAAAAAGGCTTTTTTAACAGCTTTTTGAAAGTTTGAATCGCAGAGAGCTCTCAGAGCAGATTGACTCCTACAGCTTCCTACACACACTACCCCAAACTGAGGCTGTGCAGAACAATCTAGAGCCCATATGACCTGAAATTCCATCAATCACTGCAAAATTCATGCTTGGAACTTAAAAACAAAGTAGTGAAATGAAATACTATGTAAGATTGGGTGGAGTAGTGGTTTAGAAGACGGAGTAACGTCAAGTCGCGCTTAGTGGACTTCAAGCACCATTAATAACGTAAGTACTCACTTTGCATTGTGGAACACTCTGCAAATTCACCTTCACTTAATCACTCAGCGGAGCGAACTGGGGCCACTTCGCCCATCACTAGTGATTATTGCAAATCAAGATGTCGGAAATGTGCATTGTATGTCTGTTTTATTAATTGTGCTTAAGTTTTACAAAATGGCAGCCAGCTGAGGAGGTGTATGGAGGGATTGTGCGAGACATCTTCTGAGAGGAGGGACAGTTGTGGTCGTCGCATGTTTATTTTATTTTATTTATTGAAATTTCGGAATTACAATCCTTTGAGTCGAAGACTCCTTTGCAAAGGCTCCACGTCCATAAACAGAAACAACACATAGTGACAAATTGTACATTGCTAACCAGGCAAACAATACATTAAGATAATTTAGCATGGTTGAATCAGTACAGAGTAATTAGCTTGCTAGGTTCGTTTCACATGGTTTCACTAGGTTGTATAGGAACCCAGGGTTGTTGCGGTGTGGGGGGATTGGTTGCTAGTTTCAGATGCTAGCATTTGGCCGATGGGTTGTGCTTAAGGTACCCAGAGCTATGATGGCCTGGTAGGGAGTTGAGGGAGGCGCTGGTTTTCTGACTTCAGCCTAGTGTGAGAGGACAGGTTGAAGCAGCCACAAGTCTCAGAGTCCAGGAGAAATCTCTTGAGGCCTTTTTTTATATAGGCTAAGGCTGGGGGCTTGGGAGATGGAGGAAGGGAGTTGATTAAGCCAGAGTGGTGCTCGGTACCTGAATGACCTTTGCCCTAGTGAAGTCCTACAGTGGGGGATTAGGAGTGTGGTGTTAGCCAGATTTCAAGGGGTGCTCTTATGAGGGGTTGGTTGGATGAGGGGGTGAAGACCCGAAGGTGAAAGTTTCATCAGGATCTTTTTTGCTTGGAGGCAGCTGTGGTACATTAGTCTCCCTTCAAAGGTCAGCCAGTCTGCTTGATTATAGAGCTCACATGTGTGGGTTAATCTTTCTGCGTTAGTGACCAATTGGCAAGTTTTGTTAAGAGCTAATTTGATGCTATTTAGGGCAGTGTTATCGGCTGTGCCATAAATTGTAATCCCATAATCGACAACAGATGGGACTGAGCAGGTAACAGCCAGTCTAAGCACCCGGGGGGACAGTGCTCATGCCCGTAAAGAATCCCCAGCCGTATGCTGGCAGAGGTGGAGAGATGTTTAATATGTGAGTGGTAGGTGAGGGACGTGTCCAGTGTAATGCACAGATACTTAAAGTTTGTGACCCGTTCAATTTGGGTGCCCTGTGGATTGGAGATAGTTAGTTGGGCATTACTATTGGGGTTTTGGTGGTGAGCAAAGATCATAGATTTGGTCTTTTTGTAGTTAAGTAATAACCTGTGATCAGTAAAGCAGGATTCAAGTTCTCAAAAGCAGCCTTTCAGAATATTTTGAAGGGAGATTGGATTTGAGTGTTTCCAGTATACAACGGCGTCATCGGCGTAGAGTAATAGTTTACCACTGCAGGCCTGGGGGAGGGAGTTGAGAAAGAGAGTGAAAAGTAAGGAGCCTGAGATTGACCCTTGGGGGACTCCAGAGTGAACAGCTAGCTTGACAGATAGGGTGGTGTTGATTTTGACCTGTTGAGTCCGGTCAGAGAGATAGTTATTGAACCAGGAGATTGCTTCAGGGGCAAGATAGAGGGAGGGGAGCGAGTGGATAAGCAGTGCATGACTAACGGTGTCAAATGCTTTGGTCAGATCTACAAAGATTGCCCCTGCTAGTGACCCTTGATCCAACGCTTCGTGTATGTAGGAGGTGAATTTGAGGAGGGCCGTAGTGGTGCTGTGCCCTGATCTAAACCCGTGCTGTTCTTGACAAAACAGATTGTATTTGTTTAGGTACTCTGTGAGCTGGTCAGCCACAATTTTTTCGAGTACTTAGGTGGGGGGGGGGGGATTGTGATTGGCCTATAGTTACAAGGGTCAGTTGGATTACCCTTTTTTAGGATAGGTGTGATGATACCCCTTTTCCAGAGAGTTGGAAATTCACCCAGTGTCAGAGAACAGTTTAGTATTTTGGTTAGGTGAGGCAGGGTCTCATCGAGTGTAAGTCTGAGAATTTGAAGGTCTAGGGAGTCACTGCTGAAACGCGAGTTGCTCAGTGCTTTGGTTAGGTAGCGTTTAGCTTCGTTGCAGGAGATGATTCTCAGCTGAAAGGGAGGGCATGCATAAGGTATGGAGGCGCTAGAGGGACCGTTTGGGATAGGGTCAGAGAAGTTTTATGGTAGGATGTGGCTAAGATCGGAGAAGGAGTTGTTAAGGACATTTGGTATGGTGTTAGTGTCCTGGGTGAGGGTGTCCTGATTGAGAATCTGCGTGGGGGATGGGGAAATGGCTTTCCCGCAGAGTTCCTTGACATTGTTCCAGAATTTATTCCCAGCATCCCATGTGGAGGTGAGTGCTTGCTTGTAGTAGGTAGACTTAGCTAATCGAATTGCCCAGGTGCACTTGTTTCTAGCCTCTCTGTGTAGTTGACGGTCAGAGGGGAGTTGGGAGTACAAAGCCCTATGCCAGAGGTCGTCTCTGTGTTACATCAGTTTTAATAGGGTGTGCGAGATCCATGGAATATCCCAGTCTTTTATAACTTGTGTAGTGAAAGGGGCAAATATGTCGCAGGTGGTATTGAAAAGTTTAATAAAGGAGGTGAGGGCAGCGTCTACGGATGTGGCAGTGTGAATGGGTGCCCAGTCACAGGAGGAGACATAAAATTTGAGACAAGAGAGGGCTCCTTTTTTGAGGTGCCTCTGGGTGGATTTTTCAGATTGACTGGGAGTGGATTTATTTGACCAGCAGCAGGAGACAGAAGAGTGGTCACTTAGTACATCAGGGAGGACTCTTACTTGGGTGAGGTGGGTGGGTTTATTCGTAAGGATGAGGTCAATAAGGGTGGAGGTCCCAGATTTGGGATTGACCCTGGTAGGCGACTGGACTACCTGAGTAAGGTCATAGGCACATACTGCATCTTTGAACGTGGCGGAAGCAGGGGATAACCAGTTCACATTGAAATCATCCATTATAATCAGTTCGCTCCTGGGGGGGAGATGGGAGATGCTAGCCAGAATAGATTCAAAGGCTTGTTTCTGGTTAGAGGGTGGGATGTAGACTGCCATAATGTACAGTGGTTTACCTGTGATGCCTAGGGAGGCTTTAATTGTGATGGCTTGGGCACCGTGAGCCAGCGGGGGCAGGGGGACAAGGAGGGGCTGGAGCGAGGTTCTCGCATATGTAGTGCAACCACCCCCTCTTTTGCCTGTCCTGTCTGCTCTGAAGATGGAGTAATCTTTAAGAGTGACGGAGGCATCCGGGAATTTGTGGGAGAGCCAGGTCTTGGATAGTGCCAGTATGTCGGGGGAAATCCCTAGTGTCTAGTGGCACCCCCCTCCCCGGTCTCCCATGTACAACTATTATGTATGCCCTGGTGTCCAGTAGTTCCCCCTGCCACCCCCACAATTGCCCATTGACAAAGGTAAAAAGAATAACCAGTGGTCCAGTGTCCTCCCCCCACCCGTCCTGTCCACTCACAGACCACCACCCTACACCCTGCAAAGAAAGTTAGGACTGATCCTGTGAACTTTCTGTAGAGAAACAGACTTGTGGGGGCACAGACCCAGATCTGAAGTGTGAAGGAGCAGATCTGTTTGAAAGTTGGCTTGCACAGAGTCAGTGTCAGGATCTTTGGATCCTGTACATTTGGGAATGATTGGTTCAGTGGTTAAAATGTTCTAGTAGGTTGAAAACATATAAAAGTATAAAAATTAAGACTTTGTTTTTGCTCACTAATAGCACAAAAATGGCTGGCAGTTGAAACCTAAAATGTTCAGATTTGTTAGTTTGGCAAAAAGGATTTTTCTTTGATAGGTGGTTTTACTGGAAAATGTGCAGATTATTTTTTTTTGAATACTCTGTTTATTAAGAAAAATTTCTCTTTGACACAATACACATATAAGATAAACTTCAACACACAAAAAGTACATATAAACAGGCAAACCTTCCTACCACATAAAAAAATTAAACAGAAGGTACATTTCCTATATTGACACATAATAAGTTATCATGCGCCGTCCTTTAACTCATTTAGATTAATTTATTCGAATTAACTCATTTAATACAACTCATTTGGATGCAATTGAGTGTGCAATATCATCCATACTACCATATGTATTCAAGTATTAACCCACATCGTAGGATGTCCTTCCCTATTGTTTCATTCTGCGCACAGTATCAGTGTCAGTGCCAGAGGGTGCGCTTCTAGGAGTAGCAGGTCCTCATCCCAGTGAGAGAGAAAGGTTGTTCTGACATCTAAATGTTAAGCCCTGCACGAAGCATCAAATTTTCAGACACACTCAGGGACGCCAGAAAGGGACCTACTCCCTTAGGAACCACTCCTCTTTATCTCTCACAGCCCAGGTAAGCCTCTCTAGGGCGAGCGAGCGGATGACCATTCTCCGCCATTCCACTACTGTGGGCCCATTTCCGGCGACCCAAGTGTTCTGTATACAGTGCCTCGCTATTACGAGTACAACGTTTGCCCATCTCGGTAACGGCAACCACTCCTCCTCTCCTTCCACTACTTCTACTCCAAACAGGCAAGTAAGTGGGTCCCGCTTTAGTCGTCCCCCCGCCGCCTTGTTCACCTCCTGCACTACCTCCCCCCAGAACTTCAGCAGTACCGGACATGCCCAGAAACAATGGAAGAAGGTGCCCAAACCTTTATTGCACCTCCGGCACATAGGTGACACCGCAGGATGGACTCTGTGTACCGCTACTGGAGGCCAATATATCCTATGCAAGAATTTATAAAATGCCTCCTTGAACTTGTTACATACCATGATCCCTTCCGGCATTCCTAAGACCGTTCTCCAATTCTGCTCCGAAATTTGTTGCCCTAAATCCTTCTCCCATAAAGCCCTCGTGGCCTCCGTCAGATCTGGTAAATTCTGTTTGTCCTGCTTAGCCATTTTTCCAATAAAACCTTTAGGATCTCTCTTAGCCTGACATACCATCTGCTCTACCCTATTCAGATGTAATAGAAACATAGAAACATAGACTTTGACGGCAGATAAGGACCGCTAGGCCCATCTAGTCTGCCCATTTCCCTACCTACAGGATAGGCTGCAGATCCTAGTTAACCAACAGCCTATATCTTCCTGCCCCCCACAAGAATTGCCTTATGTCTGTCCCATGCATTCTTGAATTCTCCCAAAGTTTTAGACCTCACAACTTCCTCAGGAAGGCTGTTCCATGCATCCACTACCTCTCTGAACTAATACTTCCTCACATTGCCCCTGAACCGCCTCCTTCTATCTTTAAATTGTGTCCCCTTGTTCTTGCAAGTCTCTTTTTCTGAAAGATGCTACCTCTTGGACTTTGTTGATTCCCTTGAGGTACTTGAAAGTTTCTATCATATCCCCCCTCTCCTTCTTTCCTCAAGGGTATACATATTAAGCTCCTTTAGTCTCTCCTCATATGGCTTCTCTTGCAGACCCTGCACCATTTTAGTTGCCCTCCTCTGGACTGCCTCTATCCTGTCTATGTCCTTACGGAGATGGGGTCTCCAGAACTGGACACAGTATTCAGATGGGGTCTCACCAACTGTCTGTACAGAGGGATAACAACTTCCTGTTTTCTGCTGCTGATGCCTCTCCCTATACATCCCAGTATACCCCGGCCCTCCCTACTGCCTTCTCACATTGCTTGCTAACCTTAAGGTCATCTGATATGATTACCCCAGGTCCCTTTCCTGTTTTGTTGTTGTTACTACCTCCCCACCCATTGTGTATTCTTCCCTGGGTTCTTGTTTCCCAGGTGCATTATTTGCACTTTTGCATTAAATCCTAGCTGCCATCGTCTGACCATTCCTCCAACCTTGCCAAGTCCTTTTCATCCTTTCCACGCCTCCTTGTGTATCAACCCTGTTGCAGATCTTTGTGTCATCTGCAAAAGGCATACTTTTCCTTCCAGTCCCTCTGCAATGTCACTGATGAAGACATTAAAAGGACTGGACCCAATACTGAACCTCTGCGGTACCCACTAGTAACCGCCCTTTCTTCAGAGTGGACTCCATTTACAATTACCTTCTGTGTCCTGTTGTCCAGCCAATGTTTTACCCAGGCTACCACCCTGGGACCCACTCCCAGGCTGGTTAATTTGAGTAATAATCTTTTGTGTGGGACTGTGTCAAATGCCTTGCTAAAGTCTAGGTAATCCTCCATTACCTCCCACTCCCAGTTTTCCAACAAATGCTTTCACCTGCAGGTACCGGAACAATTGAGACGCCCCCAACCTCATATCCCTCTTTATCCTAACAAACTCACATAATTCCCCTTTCTCCACCAAAGTCCCTATATGTGTGACTCCTCCCCCATTCTACAAACCACTTGTCTTCCATCCCAGGTACGAAAAAGGGGTTCCGTGCTATTGGGAGTAGCACAGTCTCCCTCCGAGTCAACCCCTCCCTCTTCCACAAGCGGTTCCAAGCCTCTAATGTTTCCCTAACTAATGGAGTCCCACTCCCCAAAGTCCTATATGCTCGCAAACCCCTGCTATGAAGGGAGGCTGTGAGCCTTCCTGGGATCCCCTCCTGCTCCAATCCTACCCAACTGGCCACGTCTGGTCCATGCACCCAGTCTGCTATTCCTCTAAGCTGCACCGCCCTATAGTAGGTGCCTAGGTCCGGGAAATTTAGGCCCCCCTTAGTCCTATCCGCCTTAAGTCTTTTCAGACTAATTCTGGGCTTCTTACCTTGCCATATAAATTCAGAGAATCCTTTCTCTAGTCGTTTCACATCCCTCATTGTCAACCTCAGCTGAAGCATTTGCATAGGATATAGAATGCGGGGCATAATATTCATTTTAATGAGATTGATCCTTCCTATTCAGGACACAGGGAGCAGCGTCCAGTGCTTGAGGTCTGCCAGGATCATTTTTATCAGGGGATAATAATTCAACCTGTATAGCTCCTCCCATCTCCGCCCTATCCGTACCCCCAGATACTTAAAATCTGTTTGAGCCACCTTAAATCCCAGTCACCGCACCTCTTGATTCACATCTGGAAATCCCATGATTTCAGATTTCTCAATATTGATTTTGTATCCAGAGAAACCGGCAAACCGTCCAATGATATCTATTAGGTGCCCCATGGAGCTGTGCAAATCTCCCAAAAACAACAACATATCATCGGCGTATAACGCCACCTTGTGCTTCCTCCCCTCCACATCTCTAACCCCTATCACCCCCACATGTTGACGATAGCCACTGCTAAGGTGTCTCGATCATAAGGACAATAGGGGGACAATGGGCACCCTGCCTCGCACCTCTCCAGGGAGAACTTCTCGGACAGGCATCCATTGACCATGACTCGCGCACTCAGCTTAGCATACATAGCTTTAACCCAGCCTATAAACGAGTCTCCCAGACCAAACCGGGCCATCACTTCAAAAAGATATTCCCACTCCACCCTATCAAATGCTTTTTCAGCATCCAATGCGATCACTCCCATCCCTCCTCTGTTCTGACCCGCTCGCCATATGACATTTAACAGTCTCCTCATATTATGGTAGGACTGACGCCCCTTAATGAACCCGGTCTGGTCTGGGTGAACCACCCCCGGCAGAACATTTTCTAGCCTAATAGCCAAGACCGTGGCCAGGATTTTCATATCTACATTAAGAAGAGAAATAGGCCGGTATGCCATGCAATCCGACTAATTCTGTCCCCCCTTATGTATCAAGCAAATATTTGCCTCGTAGCACGAATCGGGTAACTCCGGGATTCCACGCTCCTCCCTTTCCCTAAATACCTCACACAAGGTATCTGCCAATTGTCCCCCTAAAATCCTGTAATACTCAACAGGGAACCTATCCGGTCCACTGGCCTTACCGTCCTGTAGCTTCTGTATAGCTCCTAAAATTTCCGTTCTTGAGATGGGCTGGCCTAGCAGCTCCCTCTGTTCATCCGTGACCTTTTGCAGGGGCACCTCATCTAAAAACTCCCGCATGCATTCTTCCTTCCCACTATGCTCTGCTCCATACAATCTCTCATAATAACTCCTGAAGCAGTCTGCTATGTCCCTCGAGTTATCGAAAACCTGTCCCACCGCTCCCTTAATCCTCAAAATCCTCACAGGGCACCTACCCCCTTTCATTAGTCGCACTAGCATTGGACCCACCCTAGTCCCCCATTCAAACACCCTTCTTTGACAATAAAACCAGGCCTTCCCAGCCTCCTCCCTTAATAGCGTGTTAAGAGCCTCCTTCGCTGTTACCAAAGCTCTAGCAGCTTCTCCCTTTTCTCCTCCACCTACCCGCTTCTCCAGTGTTTTCACTTGCCTCTCCAATTCCTCCCTCTTACTCCTACTCTGTTTCTTGATTTTGGCCACGTAGGCTATAATAGCCCCCCTCATAAAGGCCTTCCCCGCCTCCCAGAGGGTAGTACTAGAAATCTCATTCGTAGAATTCGTCTCCACGTATAGCTTCCACTGTTCTGCTAGATATTCCTTAAATGCCCGATCCTTAACCAGATAGGTAGGGAACTTCCAGGCGCTCTGCCTATTCTCTGCCTCCTCTCCCATATAGTTTTAAGATAACCATAGCATGATCTGAGATAAAAATAGGACTGCGGGTTATCTCTTCAATCCTATCCATCCAGCCTCTAGGCAAGAAGATATAGTCTAAATGGGACCAAGTCTTATGGGGGTTGGAGGAGAATGTATATTCTCTCGCACGGGGATTAACCGCTCTCCAGCTATCCACCATATCCAGGTCTGCCATCCCAACCAACCATTGGCACATAGCTTCCATCACCCGCCCCTTCCCAGCTGAGTGATCCATGGATGGATCCATGGTCCAATTAAAGTCCCCCCCTAGAATAAGCCCGGGGAATTGCTCCCTAACAAGCAAGCCCAGTAAAGAGGTATAAAACTTCGGGTCATGCACTGCCGGCGCATATACGCATCCAAACGTGAGTGCCTCCTCTCGCCACGTTCCTGTAACAAAAATATATTGGCCCTCTTTTGGGTCTCTTACCACCCTCTTCACATCAAACAGCAATCCCTTATGCAAGAGTATTGCTACTCCCCGCTTATGAGAGGAGTAAGAGGCCACAAAGCACCTTCCCACCAAGTTCTGTGCTAATTTAGCGTGCTCTAAATCCGTCAGGTGGGTCTCTTGTAACATCGCCACCTGTGCCCCCCTCCGCCTCAATGCGGTCAGGAGCGCAGTCCTCTTCACTGGGCTCCCTATGCCTTTTACGTTCCAAGAGATAACGTTAAGATTTACAGTAGCCCCCATTTCTCCACCCTCGTCTTTCCAAGTTCCCGCCACTTCTCCTTCATAATGCCCTTACACCCTTGCATCTTAACATAGCATTTGAGAGCAGGTTTGCATATTACCTTCAGTTTCCATTCACTCGACTGCATCCACAGAAAAAGAAAAAGAAAACATAAGCAAACATCTACAATAACCACAACAATCATCTTAACAGTGATAACATTTTTAACTCTATAACTTTGACATAACTCCTTCCACCCACTCCCTCCCTCCCTGACCCTTTTCCACCCCACCTCTTTCAACCTTCCCACAACAATTCTCCCCCCAGTTACACTAATTGCTAACATAGCACAAGTGTTTATCCTAGAGAAATAAGCGTACAACTAGAAATGCACTCCTCCACAACTGAGATACATGTCCCGCCGCTCCCCCCAGCAGCCAAGTTCCCTTCCTCTTAGAATCCCCCCACCCTACGGCCCCATCAGAGTGGCTACTAAGCCCCCAATCACCTGTCTCCCATCGTCCCTCTCCCTCACTCCCCCTTTATTACATGGTTGAGCATTCCTTCTCTACTTCTCACCCCCAATCCCTACGTCCTTCCCAACTCCCCCCATGACCCCCTCTCACTACTGCTCCCTGCATCCTAGTCTATTTATCTCCCAGGAAAACTAATGCTTTTACAGCCTTTTCTAAAAGTAGCTGATGCACACACACACACACCCCATTCGCATTCATGATCGTTTGTTTCATCAGCAGCACTCTCTCTCTCCCTTCTGGGAATACCGGTGTGACTTCTTACCCTGAAAGAAAGCAGGGGGAACCCCCCTGCACTTCAAGCTGATTCGACCCCTACCTGTCAGCTATATCCCTACACTATCCCCATTCGCCCCCCAGCCACCTTCCCCTAAGTGCACACTCTCCATGCCTCTCTCCCCTCTTCTACTTTTGTCTGCTAATACAGGCATTGCGTGCCCACTCCTACCTCGTACAAGTCAGTTTGCATTCCACCCCTTTAGTCCTCTGCAGGGCTCCTTTCATCATCTAAAGGAGCAGTAGCAGACATGGCAACACACACGCAGCATCTCGATGCATCTAGCCCAGACCCTCACTTCATACTGTCTACTAAAATACCTCCGAGACTTGTCCTCATCCCCCTTTAATCCCACCCGGCTTCCCCTCTGCCCTCCTCCATCCTCCCCCGCCTCTCCTCCCGAACCTATCTATGCCCCCCAAGTTCCCGCTTAACACAAGTAATTATGGAGGTGAGGAGACAGGAAGAAACACAGCATAATTGAGACGCGGGATACCATTTAGGACACGAGAGTCAGGCCGCACCATCTAATTACACGCGCTAGGCCCGCCCTCGCTCCTACCTTGCAGCACCAGTCCATAGCTTCAGGACCTCTCTCTCTCTCCAGTCCGTCGAGTAAGTTGTCCATGTCAACCACCTTCAGGGAAATAATAAAAAAGGAACAAGGCACCTCCCACATCCAGCATCTCTCCGCTGCTTAAATAGAGTCAGCAGCAGCCGGGCTGGCGGCCACTTCTCCATCCTCGTGGGTCTTCCAAACAAATACGGCGCAACGGCGCCAACAGTTCAACCAGGAAACCATATTGCTATTGTGAACAAGAAAAAAAAACGATATCACTGTCACTCCATCAGAGACAAGTTCCAGCCATCTCAGGTCTCCGCCTTCTCCCAGCTCGCTGGCAGTCTCTCAGCTCACTCTTCTCCTTAGTCCCTTCACAAACTCCTCTACTTTACCGAGCTCCCAAAAAGAATATGTCGCCCCTTCATGTTTAATTTTAAGCGTGGCGGGGTATACCAGGAAGTTTTCAATCTTAAAATTCCTCAGCTGGGTCATGATATTATTGAACGCCATTCTCCTCTTTAATAGTCGTGCTGAGTAATCCTGGGACAAAAACAGCCTGTGGCCTTCAAAGCTTAAGGACCCCTTCTCCCGATATTCTCTTAGGAATGCCTCCCGATCTTGGAAGTTGTGGAAACGCATGATGATCTGGCGGGGAGGCTGATCCACCGGTGGCTGTGGCATAACCGCTCTATGCGCTCTCTCCATTTTCACCCGACCATTTTTCACAGCAACACCTAACAACTCTGGCAGTACCCTGCTGCAGAAATCTAGAGCATCCTTCCCTTCCAACCCCTCTGGCAGGCCTCTCAGGCTCAAATTTAGCCGCCGGTGATAGTTTTCTTGATAGTCGAATGCCTCCTTAAATTCCTCCAGCTCCTTCTGCAGTGCTCGCACTTACCCAGGAACCATCAGTACCTCATCCTCTAGTCTTGAAATCCTTTCCTCTGCCTCCGTTAATCTGGCTCCGTGCTATGCTTGTTGTTCCAGGATCTTCTGCAGTCTGCCATCCAGTTTATCTTCCAACTTTGTCAATCGTGGCTCCAGGGCTGCAGTTACTTGCCCCGTCACCTCCTTTCCCAGTGCTGCGATCTCCGCGGCCGAAAACAAAACCAGGCCTGCGTTCTCTCCCCCCGAGGCCGCCGCACCCTTCTTCCTGGTCATCCGCTGATTCTTTGAGGGCATAGGGGTTAAATATTCCTCCATCATAGCCTCCTCCACTCGTCAACACAATTTTCGCCGCTCTCGGGTGAGTTATTCTTTGACTTTTGCCTTTTATTAACGGCTATGGGTACGGAGCCGGTGGGAAACACGACCGCTCAGTTAGCTGCTCATTAGTGCCCCCCCATGTGCAGATTTTAATTTGTTTGCAAAATAATGTGCAGTTTTCACACTGAACTTTTTTAAATGCTGTAAGGAAAACTGGATTTTTGCAAAAGTGATGTATGTCAGTTTTGTGAGGAGGAGGATAGATCTCATAACTTAAAACTGCCATTTTTGTGCAGTTCTGTCACAGACTCACACTTTTTTTTAGATTGCAGGTGAAGCCCAACCCACCACTGGCACTACCACCGCAAGTTTCTCTGGCAAAGGGCCCTGTGCAAAGAAAGTTAGGACTGATCCTGTGAACCTTCTGTAGAGAAACAGACTTGTGGGGAGCTCACAGACCAAGATCTGTAGTGTAAAGGAGCAGATCTGTCTGGCACAGCTGCAGACATGTAGCTTGGTTTTGGGATACAAGGTTAGGGCTAGAATAGGGGATGTACATAGGGATGGGTAATTACCTTATTTCAAATATTCAGCTGAATATTCGTGTTTGGGGCCCCACATATTCAGAAATTTAGTATTTGTTATTCATGTACATGTGCAGGGGAGTAAGAAAACAGCCCCCACCCTCCTGCCCAGCCTAGTGACATTAAAAACAACCCCCAACCCCCCTCCTTCTGCAGAAAGGCCATTCCCTCATCCTCCCCCTAGCACCCACAACTTAAGCTTACATTAAAGATTAACAAAAAACTCCAGTGATGGCTACCGGCACAACCCACCCACCTCCATAGCCGGCCACCATCTCCTTTTGCCTTTTTTTAATTTAATAAATCATCCCACCCACCCACTCCAGCAGCAGTCCCAAGTCCCCCCATCCCCCTAGCACCCAAATTTCATAAAATTAATGAAGTACCCCAGATGTACGAGAAAGTGACTGACACAACCCACCCTTCTCCAGGGCCAGCTTCTCCTTGTGAATGGCGTTCCTCTGCCTGCTTGCATAGTAAAACAGCTGATATTGTACACACAGTCACTGACAACTCATATGGTGGCCAGCTGAGGAGGAGAGAGGAGGGCTGTGCTGGTCGCTATATCAGGCATAGCTGATCGTTGGACACACAGATAAGGGGGTGTGTGTGTGTGTGTGTGTGTGTGTGTAGGGTGGTGGTCTGTGAGTGGACGGGACGGGTGAGGGGACACTGGACCACTGGTTATTCTTTTTACTTTTGTCAGTGGGCAGTTGGGGGGGCGTGGCAGGGGGAACTACTGGACGCCAGGGCATACATAATAGTTGTACATGGGAGACCAGGGGCGGGGGTGCCACTAGACACTAGGGATATCTACATTCAACAGCAACAGATGATCATGGGGTGGGGGGTGCCACTAGACACTAGGGATATCTACATTCAACAGTAACAGATGATCATGAGGTGGGGGGTGCCACTAGACACTAGGGATATCTACATTCAACAGCAACAGATGATCATGGGGTGGGGGGTGCCACTAGACACTAGGGATATCTACATTCAACAGTAACAGATGATCATGGGGTGGGGGTGCCACTAGACACTAGGGATATCTACATTCAACAGTAACAGATGATCATGGGGTGGGGGGTGCCACTAGACACCAAGGTTATCTATATTCAACAGTGATGGGTGATTGGTTGGTGCCACTAGACACCAGGAATAACTATAATAATACAGAATGGGTGTTCGGTGGTGGAGGATACCACTAGCAACCAGGGATAACTATAATAATACAGAACAGGTGTTCGGTGGTGGAGGATACCACTAGACACCAGGGATAACTATAATAATATGGAATGGGTGTTTGGGGGTACCACTGGATACCAGGGTATTCATGGTTTACACTCAGGATGGGCACTAATGAGCTGCTGAACACCATGCAAATGACCCCTTAGCATCTTACGTGCCCGATTGGCTCATTTCATGTTGTGCCTGAATATAGCCCACAGGGATCCTGACACTGTCCATTTCATGTAGCGCTATTCCCTGTGGGCTATATAGAACCCATATCCATGTCACTACCAGACGCTTTACTAGTCAAGAACAGCGTCTGTTTTTTTTTTCCAGGATTTCATTCTGGTTGACCTGGCAACATCTCCTTTTGTTTTTAGTGGGCCCAGGGGGACCATGTTGTCCAGTCCAGCCCACTACTCTCTGTAGACAGAAGAGCAGCACTGACTGCACGTATGGTTGCTGGAGAGGGAATTGGCCAGGCAAGGATGGGTGGGAGCCTTGGAGGGACAGAGAGAGACTCAGATGTGGTCCTGACTCTTTACAGTGTATTGGGATATTGCCTGAGGCTGGCTAGGAAGGGGGGTGGGTGACTGGCTGGTGGCTACCTAGTAGTGGTGGCTAGTAGTCTGTCTGCCACCCTGTTCAGTTTGCCCAGAATTCAGGTAAGGGATTGATTTTTGTTCTATTGGTGGTGGTGGTGGTGGGGGGGTGCCAACTGGTTGGTTACGGGAAGGTTTAGTAAATATCAAATGACAGAAATAGAATTGGATTCTGGTTCCAAATCCAACCATTTTCAGATTTAAGAATTTTGACCTTATATATCGAAAATCCTAAATCTGAGAAAAACACCTAAATCCAATGAAATCTGATTCGGTGATCAGCTGATTTTACCATTACAAAGCAAGCAATCACACACACACGCGTGCTTTCATTCATGTGAAGGCAGCGGGCCATTGAGGAGGGCAGGTTGTGCTAGTCTCTATCTTAACTGAGAAATGGGTGCTGGAGAGTAGATGGGTGGGATTGGGTCCCTGACAGAGGGGTGGGGGGACAGGAGTTGTATTTAACAGGATTTGGGCTGGGGAGGAGTGTGGGGGGCTGTCTCTTTTCTTTTTTTTTAGTTTATTCACCACCAGAATACCAAATACCTTTTCCCAAATATTTGGCTGCTGAATATTTGGGAAAATATATTTTCACACCCCCCTTTACACTATATTATGCTGACTTTTTTTTTGTTATGCTAGCTGCATTTCGTTTAGCCTGAGATGTCAGGTTTAATAGGCAGAATGACTCTTTTTGTATTATGTCCCTGGTATCTCTGACTACCCTCTCCCCACTGCTGTACTATGCTCACCAGCAATCGACCATCTTTTTTTGTTCTGTTCTGTTTTTATGTTTTGACCACCACTAAGGTATTCTGTGTCAAGCTCCTCAGCTCTGTAATTATCTTTATTCATGGCTGCTTATACAAAATCAGAGGATCTTTGCATATTCTTCAATCCCCTCTTTTCTGTGGGTCACACTTCCTTTTATTCCTAGCTGTAGAAATCACTTTTCTGTAGGATGAGCACATTATGTGACCCTACTGACCTCCCAGATGGATATTAATATAAAGGGATGGCGTCAATTTCTCTTTGTTGTTGGCACAGGTTTTAATATTTCTAACTCCTTTTTATGCAATCTAGATAAGTATTGGGTATGAGCATATCATAACCCATCTTGACCTCCAGTGACCGCCAACTCTAACTTAACAAAGCATGAAATTATCTTTTTCTTTGTGATCATGCAAATTTAGGTAATTGTAGGGGTATTAAGACATGCTACCTTTGTTTCCATACCCGACTGCTCAATAACTGGATGTCCTATTGGTCCATATTTAATTTCCATAATTAGTCATATATTCCAGTTGGTAATGGGACTTCTTATATTTAATGGAGTTTGTCTCCATGCTGGTAATGTTCTGATGTCGATGTTATCACTGTAATTGGTTATCCACTCAGCATTCTTAGTCACATTACTTTTTCTGAACACACTGGCCCAGATATTCAAACTGCGCCCAAAAAGTGCGCAATAGCAGGAGCAAGCGCAAGTCCATTGCACCCATGCGCAAGAGGCGCGATATTCAAAAACTGAGCCGGCCAAGATGCGCCTACAGCCATCGACTGAATATCGCACCACCTGCGCCATAGCGCAACTAGGGAGGGGAAGCTGAGCAGATCTGATGCGCCATAGCGCAACAAGGGATGTTCAGCTGAGCAGTCCAGAGGTGCCATAGCGCAACCAGGGATGCCCCCCAGCAGCATGGCAGCAATGCAACTGCACAACCAGAGAAGTAGGGGCCCACCACCCATGCCACAGATGGGCAGAGGAACACACAGCAGAACAGACATCGCCCCCCTACACTCCATGCACTGCACAACTGGGGGAGGGCTGAAATAACCACTGGCCCATGGAGACAAGCAACCAACTCACAGCTGGGCCATGGTGCCCCATCACACCCCCTGGCAAGCTGTGACCAGCACACAAGGAGGGCCGACCACCCCATGCCACACCATCCCCCCAATGCAGAGCACACCCTGCACTGTGACCCCCAGACACCCTGCCCAGGAGCAGCGTCCACCACTGCAGGAAACCCCATGCATGCCACCACCCCCACTGTGACAATGCAACCCTGTGCACCACAGAACCATGCAAGGCAGCCCCACCACGAGCACCCATCAGCGGGTGGCAGCACACAGCGATGCAACAACGGCAAACACAGTGCCACCACGCACAGCCCCCACCGAGGTACAGCTGAGAGACCGACCATGCGTCAGCACACAAGGTACCCCACTCATGACAGGGCATGCCCCGGACACCACCACCAGTGGTACAGCACCCTGCACACCCTCCCAAGGACACACCCCAACCCAGCACTGGCCACAACAGCCAGGCGCGGGCACCTGAGTGGTGCGTGAAGCATGCACCACACGGATGCAACACAGTGCATGGACAAACACCCACCCATACCCAAGGCGCAACAACACAGGGGCGTAGTAGTAGGGCAACCAAGCCCCAGCGTGGACCCATGGGAACATGTGTACACACAGCCTGCAGTCCTCCATGGCACAGGAGTGCCAGCCACCCCGTGAGGCACTGTGGTCCTGTACGCCACCATCATTTGCCCGAGCACAAGTCACAGACAGTGGTGCACATCCCCTGCAACACACACAAGCCACAGCATGGAGGTGGGACAACAACCGCGGAAGCCACAGTGTCACCCGAGGCAGACATGCACCACACCAGTGACAGGAGGCAACCCAGCATTGTGATGGGTACAGTGGCTGCCCTGCATGGACTGCCACCACTGACATGCCAGCAGACAGTGCAGGTCACAGACATGCAAGGGTGTCAGCTGCACAGGCCATGGACAGGCTGACAGGGGTGCCATGGACACAGAGCATGCACCATGGACCACTGCACACAGTCATCTAGTGCACAGGGCACAACACACACACCACAGACACTGACTAATAGCTACTCCCACACTATTGTCACTTCCCCACGGACACACACACATACCCATGACTGCACCACCCCTGATGCCATGCACACCGCTGCAGCTGAGCACCTATAGCCCGCTGCAAATCAGAGACCACCACAGTATTCATATCAAAAGATTTGTATTCAAAAATATCAAAAGAACTATTTACAAAACTATGTACAAATGTGTGGGGGGCCACAAACAAGGTAGGGGTGGGTAGGGCAGGGTGAACATATGGAGGTGGGAGGCAGGGGTGTGAGGGGTAGGTCAAAGGGAGAAGGTGGTGGTTGGGGCATAGGGACATCAACGGCGCCCGGTTCTCTCTTCTGCGCCGATGTGTGCTCCTCCGTCTCCTCCTGACCCCTTGGCAGTGTATGCGCTGAAGGAGCTGCAATGTCTCCCTCACCACCTGGAGCAGCTCGTTAATACCCTGCTGTATTTGCGGGAGTCGCCGGTCACCTAGGACGAGGGAGCAGAGTCAATAGGTGTGACTGTCCATCCCCCTGCAACCCATCCATTGTGCATGGCATACGGCCATGTGCCACACCCCTGTGATGGTGTGCGACCACCCACAGTGACCGTGTCCACAAGACCTGCCCACCCAGGCAGCCATGTGGACCACTGCACACACCCACCACCCATGCCCTGCACAGCACCACCATGGCCGTACAGTGACTTGGCTATGCGGTGTGAAGGTAGTGCCACAGCCATGTACCCGGTGCACGCATGGACCACCATTGATGCACTCCCAGACGTGCATTGCCACTGGACAGTGCTGACTGTAGCAAGTTGCGTGCATGGCAGTGGTGTCAATGGATGGTGGCCATGCCCTGCTGCCCACCCTGTTACACAGCATGCAATAGTAATCGTGGAGGTATGGCACTCACCATCATCAGGCCGGTCCCTCAGGCGCTGTGGACCGTTGCCCCTCCTACCGGCCCTGTCGTCCTGCTGGCACTGCAGCTCCCTGGCCAGATGCCTCTCCTCCGGCCCTGTGGTGCAAACATGGAGAGAGGAACATCAGTACAATCCTGTAGCAAAGTCCCCTGCCTCCATGTGTGTGCACTCCCACCCAGCCCGACCCACCCACCCCACGCCTGATAACACCACCACAGCCAATACCAGACGGGTCCCTCCCCATGTTCCGGACACATACAACCGTGATACCCATATGGAAGATAAAAGTGTGTGGGCCGTAACACCTACAAGCCAGCACCGTGCCCTCCTGGCGCGTGTCTGCAGGCGAACAAGCAGGTCGGTTCCCTCCTCCTCAGGTCGCCATACCTGTGGCGGCACTGCTCCGCCGTCTGTCCCCTTCCTGTGGCCTCCTCCAGGTCGTTGGCCACCTCCTCCCACACCTGGCTCCTGGACCTGTCCAGGAGTGCCTCCCCAAACAGTGGGCCATAAAGTGGCTCAACAATGGCCACCAGGTTGGCCAGTTCAGTTTGGGTCCACTGGGCAGCCCTCCTCCGCGCCATCTCACTTGCTCAGTCGGTTCAAAATGGCGCTGTGCAGCGCGGCTCCACCATGTGCAGATGCTGCGTGGTACAACGCTGCCATTCCCTTTCATGCTGTCACCGATAATGGTGCACCCATGCCTGACGCATGGCTCCTAGGGGGCAAAGGTCGGGCACAGGGTCAAGGGTCTGTGGCGCATGGACAGGCACAACGCCATTGGAACCCAATGCGTGTAGCGCGATTGAGTGCCTGTGTGCTACCTCCAGTAGAGGCCTACCGTGCTGTTGCCCCAGTGCGCCTATGATGCCCCAGTGCCATATAGGTGAACATCGCTGTAGCGCCACTGGCACAATGGTGGCCATGCCCTGCATTGCCTCCCGCGCACAGCACGTCAGCATCACGGCAGACGCCTGCATCAGCGACCCGGGCATGCGCAGTGAGGTGTGTACTGCGCATGTCACAGAACTGTGCCCTTGGCTTAGCATGTTCAACACAATTGCGCAAAGCGCAACAGAGCGATATTCAGTCGTCATATGCAAATCAGCTAATCAGCCATTCAGTGGCGCAGCACTGTAATTTGCATCCACTTAAAGTTGCTACTCGCCTCATTTGCATGGGTTGCTCTATATAAGTGCGACATTGGGCTGCACTGGCCGTAGTCGGTTACTGCAGTCTATTGGTGAGTTGCATGCTGTTTGGGAGTGTGGACTGTGGATTTTGGGACATGCATGGGACTGCACAGTCACAGGTAACAACTTTCATTCTCGCAGGCTAAATAATGACTGAGCAAGTTGTGGGAGAGGAGGAGGAACACAGTGGTGGGAGGAGGAGGAGTAGGCCTAATTTCACCAAGGCCGAGACGGATGCCCTGTTTGAGGCCTACCTGGATCAGGAGTCGCTTCTCAGTGGATGGCAGGGAACACCACAGGCCCGTGCTGCTTCATGGGAGGAGGTGGTGCGTGCAGTGAACCTGCATGGCAGCCACCAGTGCTCCATGCAGGAATGCAAGAAGAAGATGGGCACAGACAGGAGGAGGATAAAGGAGAAGGTGGCTGCCATCAGGGCACCACGAGCTGCGACAGGTGGGGGACAGCCGGAGGTGCTACACCTGACCCCACAGGAGGAGAGGGTTGCTGGAAGCATGCAGCATTGTGCCATTCAGGGTGTTCCGGGTGGTGACTTCTAGACAGGTGGTAGCCCGTCACTGCATGGTAGGTCATGGTCTGTCTATTGGGGGGGGAGCAGGGTAGGTCACATGCAGTAACGCGACTTTGTTTTCCCTTACAGATCCTGAGCGTCTGCATGGGTCAGCGGTGGTGGGTCTGTCCACTGAGGACAGTCAGATGGAGATGGAGGAGGGCTCATCCACCTCCACAGGTATACGCAGCTCAGTGCGACAGTGGGCCCGCCTGGCTGTCCAGACTGATGTTGGAACAGGTGCGGAGGAGGCCCTGACCGTGTCCCAGCATCCACGGATGCCAGCATGCAGTGACTTGTGCTGGTGCTGGGTCCGTCACCGATGATGATGTCGCTAACGGCATGGGCAGTGACACGTGTGTGCCAAAGGATGGCCACACAGCAGGTAACATTGCGGCCATGGCTGTGGGTGGTGCCGCCGTGGAGGCCTGCGTGTCATCAGAGTCCCAGCCTGTGCCTGTCGGCATCAGTGGGGCAGCACTGGTGTGTGTACAGGACAGTGGGACTGTTGCTGCCACTGTGGCGGAACCAGTGAGCCCTGGTGAGTGGCAGCCGGAGGGGCAGCATCAGCAGTCGGCCAATGGGCTTGGGGGTACAGGGTCAGGGGGCGGCGTCGGTGCACCGCCTGTGGACATGCCCAGACCTGTTCCTGGTGTGCAGCGCCCACCCTCAAGGGGTGCTGGGCATCATGGCCGCGCACACCCTGAGGGACAGGATGCTGAGGAGGCAGATGACCTCTTGGATGAGCACACCTGCATACTGCAAGCATCAGTCAACCAGCAGATGCGGCTTGTGACGTCGGTGGATGCACTGCGTGCGGCTCTGGAGTGGGCAGAGGAGCGTTGCAGCAGAGACACAGCTCTGATTCTGGCAGGGATGGACCGGTTGTGGAAGGATGTGACCACTGCCATTGACAGGCAGACACAGGCATTCACTGCTGTCATGGCCACAGTGGGCACACAGTCATTTGCCCATGCGTCGCCGACACCACGCAGTGCACTGTCCACCCCCCGTTCCCGGCATCGTGCGACACTCTCCTTGTCGACACCGGGTTCAGCTTTGGGCATCCCGAGCACGCCTGTGCTGCAGACCCCTGCGCGAGCACGGTCGCGTTCACGCAGTGGAACCCCTGGGGGACCATTGGTGCCATTGCATGAGGCCAGTGGTCAGCCTGTCAGTGCTGGCGGGTCTCGGCAGGGCCGCCCACACATCTGTGGTGGCTGGGGCACTGTGGCGTGTGACTGACCTGTCTCCCAATGTGGCTACTGTCTGGTGCTGCCCTGTGTGCATTGTGTCATTCAGCGGGCATTGCACGGGTGGGTACCCAGCCCTGCACGCGGACACACAGTCCATCTGCACACCCTCCTGGCTGCCGTCCGCAGTTGCGTGTGCATGATGATGCCTGCATTGCGCTGTACACCAGTGTGCAATGGTGCTCAGCATCTGACACATGCACAAGGACAGGCAGTGGGCGTGGTGGTCTGTGGACATGTTTGTGGCCAGGGGTGGCATTCTGGATCGGTGTGCCTCCTACCCTTTGTACATGTCTGGTGCGTTTTTTGTGTGTGTGTGTGTGTCCGTCCACGTGGCATGTTAGACCTCACCCATCCCTGGTTGTGTGTGTGGTTCCATGCCCGGCCACTTCCCTTGATGGAATGCACCCTTGGTGTGTGTCCATGCATGTTTGTGGGGTGTGCCTTAGCCACTGTTGGCTGCACATGGCCCCTTGACTTACCTGGGTTGGCTGAAGTTCTCCTCTGTGATGGTGTCCTGGTGCAGCTGTGCCAGCCGGAGCAGTCGGGGGTCCCGTCGGCCAAGGGGGGGCTGCCCATCACCATTGTCACCGGCGTCCTCATTGTCCCCATCGCTGTCCCCCTCTTCGACCTGTACGGCTATCCCACATTCGTTGGCCATGTTGTGCAGGATGCAACAGGCCAGGAATAGCCCGCAGGCCTTTGAGGGGCTGTACTGTAGGGCACCGCCGGAGGTGTCCAGGCAACGGAAACGTGCCTTCAGCATCCTGAACACCCACTCGATGACATTACGTGTGGTGGCGTGTGCCTCATTGTAGCGTTGCTGCGATGGGGTTGCAGGCTGCTGGTAGGATATGAGCAGCCAGGGATGGAGTGGGTATCCACTGTCACCTGTGTGTAGAAGGTGGAGGTTAGTTTGATGATCAGCATCGCCCTGCCCTGGGCCATGTAGGCCACTACTCATGTCACCTCTGACCATGCCCCCCCCCCGGCCCTATGATTGTCCATGTGGTTTGCATACTCACCCACTAGGTGGCCAGTGGGGATATCCCCACTCTCGAATCTGTGGCACAGTGCCGACTGGTGCCAGATGAAGGCATCGTGTGCTCCCAGGCGCGTGGCACAGACATTGATTATCGCCCCTGCGCCGCACACCACCTGGCAGTTGATGCTGGCATAGCCCTTGCGATTTATATATGCAGCCCTCCGGGCCAGGTGGTGTGCAGATGGCCACATGGGTGCAGTCTTTGCCCCTAACACGCCAGGCATATGTGCTACCCTGTGGAACTCCTGTATGTTTGCTGTGTGCTCCGCTGGTGTGCTGGGAAATGGATGTACTCCGCGGCATGTGGCAGCAGTGCGCTGAGGAATTGGGTGAGTGGCATGGCGTGGCCAACTGGGTTATGCCTGTGGTGTCCCCAGTTGGTCTCTGGAAGGTACCCGTGGTGAGCAAGCACATGCAAGCTGTCACTTTCATCTCCACTGACGGGGCATGGCTCCGTCGTGTGGGTGCCTGCATCACATCACTGCACAGCTCACAGAGCCGCCTCAGAATTGCCCGATTCAGGCGGTACCGGCCCACAATCTCAGTATCACTGTACAGCTTGAAGCTGGTGCTGGCTTGGTACTGCCTGTTGGGGGCATACGCGACGGGCCCTTCCACAGCCACGCCCCCCTGCTGCCCGCCTTCTCACCCCCCTCATTACGGCCTCCATCTGGATGGTGGCACTGGCTATGTCCCTGGCTTGTGTTCACTTCCCCGGCAGCTGTTTCTGTATTCCCCCCGCTGTCCTGGCTGCTGCTTCCCCTGCACCGGGTACACCTGCCTGTGCTGGCCTCACTGCTGTGTGGTGTACTTCCCCCTTCTGCACTGTGGCTCCCCACACCTTCCCCTTTGCCTGTTGATTCCAGGTGCCCTTTCCTGGCCTGCCCTGTGTGTCCCTGCTGCCCAGTTTTTCCTGCTAGACTTTGCCCTCATGTGGCTTCCCTGTAGCGTTCTTGCGCCTCTCCCTTGTTCCCTTTTATTTTGGCCCATTTCCGCTATGGCGCAACTTCTGCTGGCTCCCCTATTGCGCATGGCGCATGTTGTTGAATATCGCACTGCGCCATTTATGCATGGTTCCTCCCCCTTCAGTTGCACATGCATTCATTATCATTGCACTGTTGCTCAGCATGATTTGGGGGGCGCAACTGCCTCCTGCTGAATATCGCAGAATGGCGCATTTTTGGACTTACGCAGGCGCAACCCTATTGCGCATGGCTCATCTCTTTTGAATATCTGGGCCACTGTCTCTTTAACTTGATGAACTGCATAAACAGCACTGCTGAGATTGATGACTGGCCTCCAGGAGGAAGCTCAAATGAGTGAAACCAGTTGGGGCACCTTGTGAACTTTGGTCTGCACACCCATACCTACTGGACTCTTATGCAGAGCACTTTAATAAATGTGGATTATACAGAAACAATGTTTGGTGTCAGTGCCGTCTTTAGTTGGTTTTAAGGCAGAATATAAAATGGGTAGTTAAATTCCTGCATCCCTATTTATTTATTTAAAATTTGTTAACTGGGAGAGGCACACTGAGTCGAAGCTCATTTCCAGGTGTGACCAAGGGGGGAAGAAGCACAATTACAAAAAAAAAAATATAGCCAGTCAGATGATGTGGTTACAATGAGGATGCCATAAAGAGCATAAGTTGAGTGCAGTACAGACAAAATGGCAAAACATTGCATATGGAGGACAAATTAATTAGCATACAAATCATCTATGAAAATTGGGCAAACTCAAAGTGCGTTATGCCAGAGTGAAGGGAGGCTGAGCTGGTGCTGAAAGTTGGAGTCAAAACAGGCTGATAAACTTCAACGAATTTGCCAGAACTATGAGGCTGGAGGGAGGGAGAGGTAAGGGGTGGTCAGAAGCCAGGTAAGGGTAAGGAAGGGTTCAGGAAGAGGGTTGGCAGGAGCAGGGGTGGGGGAGGAGTTTTAGCTGGTGTCTAATGGATGGGAGGAGGGCAGAAATGGATGGAGGAGGGTAGCTAGTTCTAGAGGGAGGGGAGGCAGTATGAGAAAGCAGATTTCCTGGCTGAGGAGTGTGGGTGGGGAAGGGAGAATGTGTGTTGGACTCTTGAGCACAGGCAATGGGCGGAGGAGGCGAGGTGGGAGAGGAGATTAGATGGGTATGTTGGGAGGCACCCAAACCAGTATTCAGAGATGAAGGAAGCACAGTGGGACTGCCGATGTGAGGGGAGAGGGAGAATGATGGGGAGAAGTAAAAAGAGCAGTGGTGAGTATGAATGGGTGAGTTTGTAACAAAGTGGCAGAATGCATTGCAGAAGGTGTCCAGTCTGGCAAGGGAGGTGGAGGGGACAGTGCCATGAACCACATCTGCACAGTCGAAAACCGGGAGAACCATTTTGATGACCAGCTCCTGGCAGGCCTGAGGAGAAAGGCAGTCCTTATTGTGGTACAGGGCACCGAGTTTGCGGTGAAGTTTGGCATGGATGGCATTACTGTGGGCAGATGAGTCGAATCTGCTATATAACCACATACCGAGGCACTTAAAAGCTGGGACCACTTCAGACAGTGTTCCATCCAGCATGGAGAAGCCAGAGGAGGGGACGAGCTGGACCAGCTTCTGTCTGGCTGAGACTTGTTTCTAGCTATTGCCCAAAGACAGCACTACCAACAACCAAAAACAAGTTCCTGCCTGCCAGATGCTGTACATTTCATTATCTGTGCTAATGTGGAATTTTATTGTATTTAAATGTCAGCCGTTTTCTTTTCTACAATCTATGTATTTCCCTCATCCCTGTTTTTGATGGTTCTCCAAATACACAAGAAAATCAGACTTCCTTCAGACGTAACTGCACTTGTGCAGTATCTTGTTCCTATACCAGTTCTTCAACTGCTTGTTTTGTTTGAATCCAGACTGTCGTTTACCAGCATGCTCGTTCATTCTCTCTCTACTGCCTGCCATCACCAGTAATTACACTCTCGATTCAGTGGCCACTCATTCAGTCTCTCGCTTCCATGCCTGCCAGCTCTCTTCTTCCACAGCACATCAAGCTGTACTGCTGCTACTTCAGTTGCCCAAATATTTAAATACTGTCTGACTATGGCCATTTGCAGTCACTGTTACTGTACACTCACACTCTTCTGAAGTAACAAGTGGTGCCGCTGTAGACTTTACTTCATAGTGCACTTCCATCTGCAGGAACACTGATTAACAGAGTACAGTTGTTCTTCTCTTGACGGGGTTCCTGACACAGCACACATGAGTTCAGCCTGTAGTCAAGTTCGGGTAGCTACTAGCATGAAATCTAATGAGAAGACGGGATTCCCAACACATTATTTAAGCAATAATGCATGACAGAGTGTGTGTTGTGCTGGGATAATGTCACGCCTGAGGTGGTTGGGCACGAGGCCACAGGCCAAGTGCGTCCAATACCCAGGCGTGACGTTATCCCAGCACAACACACACCCTGAAGTACATTATTGCTATTATACAATGGCTCATTTGTAAAATGAAATAAAAAAGAGATTGAAAATATGTTTAACATTTTTTTTACTGATTTTTTTTCATTGAGTTGGAATGCATATTGAAAAAATAGTGCTGTTCTATTGTTTACCCGGTAGGTGGTGGTGTTGCATTTGCTTCTTCTGTTCACCACACACACATGCACACACTCACACCCTCATTTCTTTGTTTTTTGTTTTTTGTTTTTTTGCCATCAAGCTTAACTGAGCCAGTTCTGCAGTCTTCCATGTACCAGATGAAGATTTGTTTTTTTTAAATACATTATCTGAAAGGCGCATATGGGCATGATAGGGACTCGGGAGAAGAACCTAGATGTGCACTTCCGGTATTCCGGTTCAATTGTAAGTGTGTCTCTGTTGAAGGAAAGGAGATGTTTACCCTACTGTTTTTATGGAAGGTAAATGTTATTTTTGTATAACCCTTTGTCCATTTGTTGTTTGGGAAGAGCTGCTATTCTGTGAGGAACTGAGTGGTGTCAGAGAACTGCGCGGCCAGCAGTAATGGTCTCTGCAGTCACTGAAGCTGATGGTTTTGGGAAGAAATGGCTGAACATTAGATTTTTTCCAGCTTTCTGTGTTGGGGGACTAAATAGTGACTTGTGGGAGAGAGGTTTGAACTTTAACTCATGGTTGAAGAACTGGTGCTGTGAGGAAGGGTTTGGATTCATTGGTGACTGGGGACCCACCTGGAGGGATAGAGGTTTGTTCAAGCCTGACGGCCTGCATCCATCCTGGAGGGGATTCCAAGCACTCAATGATAAGTTTAAATGCTACACTGACAAGCATTTAAACTAGCAAAGGGGGGTGGCAGGCCAGCAAGGAGGGTACCTATTTGCTCACCCCCCACAGCTAACAGTGGAACCAGTGAACCAGAGGAGTTGCTGTCTCTACAAAGCAGTATGCAAAAGATGGAGATTAGCGCCCAAGAGGTGGATAGGCAGAAAAGGGGCAAAATTCAGAAGAAGGGCAGACAGCAAGGAGAATCAGGGATAAAGGACAACCAAGGAAGGGGCTGGAGTAGAACAGCAAAACAGTCTAGGGAGGTCAAATCATGGAAAGCCATGTGTGCAAATGCCAGGAACCTTAGCAACAAGATGGAAGATATGGAGGCTGTCATGGTGCAGTCAGACCTGGACATTGTGGCCATCACTGAAACCTGGTATAATGATAACCACGACTGGGAGATGGCCATACCTGGCTACAACATATTCAGAAGAGACAGGGCAGGCAGGAAGAGAGGAGGAGTGGCACTGTATGTGAAAAATGACACAAGGACCACAGAGATCCAGGAGGAACAAAATGGGGGAGAGATACTGTGGGTTAAGCTGGAAAGGAAAATGGGGCCAGCCATCCGCACAGGTGTGGTCTATACCACCAGCCCAGGAGGAAGAAACAGATAGGGAGCTGATGCTAGCCATCCAAAGGATGGCAGACAAGGTGAGGTAGTACTGGTTGGAGACTTCAATATTCCAGACGTGGACTGGAGCATCCCAGCAGCAGCATCAACTAGAGCAGATTTATCCTGACTCCTTCAGGGTGCCTTCCTCAAGCAACTGGTCATGGAACCAACTCAGCAGAAGGCAATACTGGACCTTGTGCTCACAAACAGGGACAGTGTGATGGGGGTAACAGTGGGGGAGCACCTGGGGAACAGTGACCACCAGCCACTGTGGTTTGAAATCACAGAAAGAGCAGAACCAAACCACACAAAAACATGTATCCTGGATTTTAGGGGGGCAGACTTTGGGAAAATGGAGAGATACTTGAAAGAGGCATTAAGGGGAATGGGGCAGGAATCAGGGGTTGAGGAACAGTGGGCAGTATTTAAAATGGGGATTACAAGAGCAACAGAATTATGTATTAAACAGGTTAGCAAGAGGAAAAGGAAGAGGAGACCATTATGGTTTTCCAAAGAGGTAGCAAAGAAAGTGAAAGCCAAAAGATTGCATTCAGGCAATACAAAAAGACACAGGCAGAAGGGGATAGGAAGTACCAGGAGAAGCAAAGGGAAGCAGGGAGGTCAGTAAGGAAGCCAAAGCTCAGACAGAAGAACACATTGCAAAATCAGTGGGTAGAGGGGACAAAACCTTTTACAGGTACATAAGTGAAAAAAGAAAGGCAAAGGGAGGGATAGTGAGACTGAAGGGGGAGGATGGGGGCTGTGTGGAGGATGACAACAGTAAAGCTGACATATTGAACAGGTATTTCTGCTGAGTCTTTACTGAGGAGGAGGAGGAAGGTAATGGGTTTGAACGGAGTACAAGGGGTGAGAATGGTGCAGAAATGGACACAAGTCCCTTTACACGAGAAAGGGTTCTGGAGGAACTGGAAGTAATAAGAGTTGATAAAGCAATGGGGCCAGATGGGGTGCACCCCAGGGTCCTTGAAGAACTAAGAGAGGTGGTGGCTGAACCACTGGCTATCCTGTTTAGCCGATCACTGGAAACAGGGGAGGTGCCCAAAGACTGGAGGATAGCAGATGTAGTCCCCTTATACAAAAGTGGGAACAAAGAGGAAGCGGGAACTACAGACCAGTCAGCCTCACCTCGGTAGTGGGAAGATCATGGAAGCACTACTGAAGGAGAGTTTGTGGAACATCTGGTTGTCAATGGACTACAAGACCCAAGGCAGCATGGTTTCACCAGGGTAGGTCATAGTCAGACCAACCTCATTGAATTTTTTGACTGGCTGACTAGGGAGGTGGATCAGGGGAAGGCAGTGGACATGGCCTATCTGGACTTCAGCAAGGCCTTTGACACTGTGCCACATAGAAGACTATTGCACAAACTGGGAAATATGGGTGTGGGCAGGACAGTAGAGTGGTGGGTAGGTAACTGGCTGGGCGGCAGGACACAGAGGGTGGTGGTAAATGGCTGTCACTCCACAGAGGGAAGAGTGACCAGTGGGGTACCACAGGGATCAGTGCTGGGACCGGTCCTATTCAATATCTTCATCAGTGACATTGCGCAGGACCTAGAAGGCAGAATTTCACTGTTCACTGATAACACAAAGCTCTGTAACAGAGTAGACACACCAGAGGGTTTAGACAGAATGAGAAGGGACCTGCAGAAACTTGAAGAATGGTCAGGGTTTGGCAGTTGAAATTCAATGCAAGGAAGTGCAAGATAATGCATATAGGGCACAAAAACCTGGCACAATATATCAGTTGGGGGTGAGGATATAGCATGACCAAGCAGGAAAGGGATCTTGGGGTTATCATCTCTGATGACCTCCAAGGCAGGAAACAGTGTGACAAGGCAGCAGGTAAAGCAAATAGGATGCTGGGATGCATAGTCAGGGCATCACCAGCAGGAAAAGGAGGTCATAATTCCACTATACAAGACACTAGTGAGGCCCCACCTGGAGTACACTGTGCAGTTCTGGAGACCTTACCTACGTAAGGACATAGACAGGGTAGAGAAGGTTCAGAGGAGGGCAACAGAGATGATGCATGGATTGCATCACAAGTCCTGTGAGGACAGGTTGAAGGAACTGAACATGTACTCCCTGGAGGAGAGGAGGGAGAGAGGGGATATGATAGAGACATACAAGTATCTCACAGGGAGGAACAGGGTGCAGGAATACACTATTTTTAAGCGAAAAAGATGTTCCAGGACTAGAGGGCATGGGATGAAGTTGGAGGGAGGACGATTCAGAGGAAACGTGAGGAAGAATTTTCTTCACAGAGCGGGTGGTGGACAAGTGGAACACCCTGCCAGAGGAAGTGGTGGGGGCTGAAACAATCACGGGATTTAAGAATGCATGGGATAGACATAAAGGAATTCTGGAGGTCAGGGGTAAGGGGCAACAGACTTCTTGGAAAACATAAACTGAACTTACAAGCTCAATGGGCAGACTGGGTGGGCCATAGGCCCTTATCTGCCGACACTGTCTATGTATCTGTGTATGTATCTATGGGTAGGGAATGGCTTCAGAACGGGAATGATGGAAGCAGACTCGCCAGCGGGGATGATGACTGAACCAGGCTGCAGTGGAATGATTCTGGTAGTGGTTTATGCAGTAATCTGTGTGGTGGGACTAGAGTCGTGATGCACTGGGATAACATCACAGCTCCTGTCCCAGAGGGACCAATCAGAGTCCAAGATTATTTTATGCCATTGTATAAAATATTTTGTGAAATGATTATTTTTTTATGTTTATTATTTACACAAGTCCACTGAACCAGCATTCTTTACAAAATATAGTGACCTCTGATGACAGCAAGCAGGCGAAGGAACTATTTTGCCATGTCTTGTAATAGAATTTTTCATATACTGTAGTTTCAAATGTTAATCTTTAACTGTTTTAGTTATTTCTGAGAGTACCCAATTTATACATGCAGTAAGGCACTCCAAGGGCATTGGTTGTACTAGGTTTACCCCACGGTCAAGGGCTGAAGGCACTTTGCTTTGCCTCATGCCTTACTATGCCCTGGCAGTGGGATAGACCCAGTACAACCAACACCCCATCATGCCTTATTACTTAATTGACCAACAGAAGATTTTCTAGATGTAATAGAAAGGAAATGGGAAACATTGCTGCAGAAAGGGTAAGAGCAAAGAGGAGGAGAGGATAGTAGGGAACCAAACCGGAATTTGGACATAAAGTAGGCACAATTGGAAAGGAGCCTGGCTTCAAGAGAGGGGAGTGAATGGGTACAGTAAAGCAAGCAGTGGTGGGTACAGGTGGGACAGTCTAAGGCCAAATGACAAAAAGAGTGGAAAAGGGGGTCCAGTAAGCAATGGAGGATTTCGGAGCGCCACAGTAAACTGTTACCATAGTCAAATATAGGGAGAATCATCTTTACAACTATCTTTCAGTGGGTAGGAAGCGTGATACTCACTTTGTTCCTGTACAGTGCACCAAGCTTGGGATGGAGCTTATGGTATATGGCATCAGTGTACACCGAGACATCAAAATGTTGGTCCAGCCAGACCCAGAGGTACTTACAGAAGGATACGTCCTCAACCGTAGCACCATCAAGGGTGTGGAATAAGGGGGATGAGTGTGGTAAGCCTCTGTCAAGTGCCAAAAGTCATGGAAACTGTTTTTTGGCATTAAGGGATAGTTGGTTAAACCTGAACCAACATTGAATAATGTAAAAATCCAGCTGGAGCTGGGAAGTAAGGTCATGGGAGGAGGAGCCAGATACAAAGAGTACTGTATCATCTGCATACTTATGAACAGACACAGAGGAATAGACAGAGGGGAGGTTGTTCAAGAATGTGGAATAGAGAATAGGGCCCAGGACAGACCCTTGAGGGACACTTGAGCAGATGGGGAGTGGGGAGATGATGGGGCTTCCTATCCGGACAGCTTGAGAACTTGTCCTCAAGGTAGGTGTGAAACCAACTGACTGAGGAGTCAGAGAGGCCCACTGCTTTGAGCTTGTCCAGATGAAGGGGATGTGCCACAGTGTTGAAAGCTTTAGTAAGATCAACAAATATAGGGGAGGTGATTAGTTCCTGTTCCATCCCTGATAGGATGGAGTCAGAGAGTCAGAAGAGGGAGCTGGAAGTGGAGTGGGGTTTCCTAAAACCGGATTGGAAAGGGTGAAGTAGAAGGAAGAGGAGACAAAGAAGGAAGAGAGATTAAAAAGAACAAGGCGTTCCAGTAAGTTAGGATGGGGAGGAGAAAGATTGGATGATGGAAGTTATCAGGAGAAGGATGAACACCACCTTTAGGGAGGGGATGGCAGTAGCCTTCTTCAAGGCTTCAGGGACAGTGGCTCAGGATAAAGAGAGGTTGAGGAGAAGGGTAATGGGCAGAGTGATGACAAGAGTGGAGAGAAACAAAACCTTACGATAGAGACCATCAGAGCTACCTCCCTTGTGAGGATTAAGGGCAAGTAGGGCCTTAAGGAAAGCAGGGCGAGTGGTAGGAGAGAAGTCACAGAAGACATAGTCCCACACAAAAGATTAATATACAAGTTAGCCAGCCTGGGAGTGGGTCCCAAGATGACAGCCTGGGTAAAGAATTGGCTGGAGAATAGGACACAGAAAGTAATAGTAAATGGAGTCCACTCAGAAGAAAGGAGGGTTACTAGTGGGGTACTGCAGGGTTCAGTATTAGGACGGTCCTCTTTAATGTCTTCATAGCTTACATTGCAGAGGGACTGGAAGGAAAAGCATGTCTCTTTGCAGATGACACAAAGATCTGCAACAGAGTTGATGCACAGGGTGGGATGGAAAGGATGAGAAGGACTTGGCAAGTTAGAGGAATGGTCAAATGTATGGCAGCTTAGATTCAGTGCTAAGAAGTGCAAGGTAATGCACCTGGGAAACAAAACCCAGGGAAGAGTACACAATGGGGGTGAGATACTAACAACAACACAAATGGAAAGGGACCTGGGGTAGTCATATCAGATGACCTAAAGGTGGGCAAGCAATGTGAGAGGGCAGCAAGGAGGGCTTGGGGGATACTGGGATGCAAGGAGAGGCATCACCAGTAGAAACAGGAAGTTATTATCCCTCTGTACAGACAGCTGGTGAGACCCCATCTGAGTACTGTGTGCAGTTCTGGAGACCCAATCTCCGCAAAGACATAGACAGGATGGAAGCTGTCCAGAGGAGGGCAACTAAAATGGTGCAGGGTCTGCACCGGAAGACATATGAAGAGAGATGAAAGGAGCTTAATATGTATAGCCTCGAGGAAAGGAGGGAGAGGGGGGACATGATAGAAACTTTCAAGTACCTCAAGGAATCAACAAAGTCCAAGAGGGTAGCATCTTTCAAAAAAGAGGTGTGCAGAACAAGAGGGCACAATTTGAAGATGAAGGCGCTCAAAGGTAATTTAAGGAACTATTTTTTCACAGAGAGGTTGTGGATGCATGGAACGGCCTTCCGGAGGAGGTTGTGGAGTCAAAATCAGTGGTGGAATTCAAGCATGCATGGGACAGTCATAAGGCCATTCTAGGGGGTGGGGGTAGGAAGAAGTAGGCTGCTGGTTAACTAGGATCTGCAGCTTATCCAGTAGGTAGGAAAATGGGCAGACTGGGTGAGCCAAGCGGTCCTTATCTGCCGTCAAATTCTATGTTTCTAGAAGGGGGATGAGGCAGAGGGAGGGAAGAGAAGGGGAGTGGTGAGGAAGGGACGAGAGAGAGAGCACAGGTGGAGAAATAGGAGTTAAAGGAAGAGGCAACAGAAGAAGGGTCAGAGATGAGGAAGTCACCAGCCTTGAGAGCAGAGGAGGGAGACTGGGTTGGATGGGAGAAAAGTGAATGGATAACCTTCCAGAACTTGGAGGAATGATTAACGTTGTTCTAGAGTGTGGATGCAAAATACTCAAACTTTGCAAGTCTGATGGCTTTGACACATGTGTCGTGAAGGTGCCTATAGTTGGCAATAGCAGTCGGGGAGCCAGTGATCTTACAGAATCACCAGGCAAGGTCTTTGGTACAGAGGCAAGCTAATAACAGCTGTTATCTAGGGACGATGGAAGCCTCATATCTGTTTTTTCTCATGGGTGCATGACAATCCCAAACAGCCATAAATTTGGACTGAAAAATGTTGGAGGGCGTATTTTATATTATTGGTTGCAGAGATGAGAGAACAATCAGATGTGTTTAGGTCAGCTAGGAGGAAGATAAGTCCAGTGACCTAAAGGACCTTAGCTACATGAATTTATGGGGGCCTTAGGATGATGTATCTTGCGCACACACTAAACCATATGGTGGTCACAGAGGGCATCAGGAAGGATACCTGCACCCACAATATGGTGGGGATGGGATGCTGGGACCCAGTCTAACAGAAAGTGATTTAAAGATTTCAAATTTAGGTGACTGGGGTCAGAAATCAAGTTGAGTCAATTAAAAAGATTTTACATTTTGTGAAAATTTATTTGTAATGAGAGGGACAATTTATATTAGTGTCACCATGGTAAGAATCTCACCTCTGGAAGAATTGGAACAGATCGAAAAAACTTAGTAACTAAATCAGGGGACATACTAGGGCAACAGTAAACACCAGCAATAAATATTGGAACAAAGAAGTGAAGGGAGAGTTTGAGGAGGAGAAGCTCATAGGAGGAGGGGGAAGAGGCAGCAAGTACAGTCACACATTGGATGCTGGTGGATATGTAAACTGCAACTCCACTGACCCTGTTTGTGCAATCCTGTCTTACTAAGGTGTATCCAGGGATAACCACAGCGCAGTCCTGGAACTTTGAGGAGAGCCAAGATTCAGATATAACAAATACATCCTGTCATAGGTGATAGGATTGTAATTGATCAGTTCTGGGGAGGAGGCTTTGGATGTTTAAATGAGCAACCCTCAGTCCTTTGGGAAGCTGAAAGGGCAGTGTTGTTTTGGGATCAGGTTTAAGGTCAATGGCACTTGTTACCAAAAGCAGCAAACAAGGAGCTTTATAGAACCAGTATGATGATTGGAGGAGGGTGGGGAGTGAGGAAGTGGGGGATAAGTGGAGAGAAGGGACAGAAAGCACCAGAGAGATTCAAGGTGGAGTCAAGGAGCAGGAATAATTCGACACCCAGAATGCTGGGGGAATGGGGGAGGGAGGCAAGGGGGGGTGTGGGGATGAGGAGGGAGGGAGGCTGATGGGGGAATAGCAGTAGGTGGTGGAAGAGAGAAGAAGGGAAGAGAACGCTGAGAAAAGCCAGAGAAGCTAACAGTGGAGATAAAGTGCAAAACAATTTTAACACGTAGGTAGCAAGTAAAAGGAGAAACAATCAATAAGGCCGAGGAGGAAGCAAAAAAGATAGTGAGAGAAAAATGAAATGGGTCTTACCCAGACAGTGAACTTAGAGGAAAGGTGAAAACAAAATAGTGCAGATGCCAGTGGCTCGGAGTGCTGATGTGCTGTGCACCTTACCTCCCACCACACCAGTGACCTGTGTTCGGGAATATGCACAGGTTGCTAGAGTTCGGTTGGGGGCATGTTGGGAGAGGATCAAGTGGCCACTCAGCAGCCCTACTCTCCCAGATTGGGGTGGTGAGCTGTCCCAGCTTTTGGCTGCCACCAAGTGGAGGCCTGGTGGTAGAACTAATGCTTAGGTGGCTGACAAAAGTGGGTGGTTCCAGAGCACATGTGCACCACCATGCACATGCAATCTCCATGTTTGTCATAGCCTCGGTGGAGAAAACCTGATGAGGAAAATGGAAGGGAACTGGACTACATGTAGCCCTGCCCAGGGTGCAGCGGCCCACTCTGCCATTCCAGTGAGGAAGGGGGGACATCTGAATGGGAGTCTATGAGGGGGGCAGCCCACCCCTCGGTTCCACCTTGGGAGCAAATCCATGAGGGATGTAACACCCCGAAGGAGGGAGGCAGCAGTCCGGTCAGTGGCACCCATGAACATGGCTGAACAGCCACCCGGTTAACCCAAAGAGGATAAAAGCCTTTATTAAAAAAAATAATAATGAGTTTACAGACAGTAGGCCTACTCCAGTTAGGAAGGGAAAGAAATCTGCTGAAATGTGGGTCTGTGATCAAAATAGGTAGGTAAGGGTAATGTTAGCCAGACCCAGATGGTGAGGCAAACGTGCTATTTACATTAAGAAAGACAGTGGATGGCCTGGAGACATGTGGGTTCTGCCAGTCACCCATGTAACCCCCCTACAAATGAGGTTTCCCGAAAAGTGTTCCTTGAGCTTGCCTAAATGCTCACTGTTAGGCTGGTGTTCTGCGTTTTAGCAGATTAAATGTATTGCCAGAGAGTGCTTGTATAGCCTCTGTGTATTGTCTCTTTAAGAGCTGCCTGGATTGCAGTCTTAATTAATCTAAAAGGGAGCACTGTTAGAAGATGTGCTTGTTTGCTGATCATTTGTTAGAGTAGTAATAATATTGCAGTTTGTTCTGACCTGCCTTCTTTGCAGCAAGGACTGTTCTGTTTATCTCTACCAACTTAGCCTGGGACTGTCAGAATGGGCCAATCAGTACTGTTGAGAATCTAAAATAGAGCCTGCCTACAGGGGCTTGGTGGGGTCAAAACTTGTAGGAATTGTAGTTTTTGCATTTTGGCGCCTAAAATAACCTGGAGTGGGAGCCCTTGTTGTGAATGACAGACAGATCAGTCAACCGAACCTTTTGGATCTTGGGGAAATTCCCAAGCTGCTTGCAGCTAGTTTCAGTTCTGAGTTGGAAAGTGAAGAGATAGCTTGAATGATTCAAGCAGCAGCCCCAGCGTAGATTCGTATGGGAGAACTGTGGAAAGGCCTGAGTTTTGGCCTGTGTGCCTGCCTGCTGTCCCAGAGAGGGAACTTGTGCCTTTTTCGGACTGAATCCGAACTTGGAGAATGAAGTGAGCCACTGAATTGTGACCAGGCTCCTACCTGAAGAAGACAGAAGATTTGCTGAATGCGATCGGACTGTCTGGACTTCCAGCCACCTCTGAACTCCTGGATTGTGCAGAGACTCTGTAATTGTGACCGGAGAGCCTTGTGCCTGGTACAGTGGAATTTCCTTACATGTGAATGTGTTGTGTGCTTATAGTGGGTTGTGATTTGGTTCCCCATTGTGGTTTGAATTGTGTTCTGCTTGCTGGAAGCTGCATTAGAATTTCCTTACGTGTAAATGTTCTGTGTGCTGCTAGTGGGTCGCGATTTGGTTCCCCACTGTGGTTTGAACTGTATTCTGCTTGCTGGAAGCCGCATTCAGCCCCACGGACTGAATCCAAAATCATCTCCATTGGGCCTGGGCCTTGCCACACTGGCCCAGCCTGACTACCCGCTGCGCAGAGAAAGCCATCAACGAGAGACCTGCCTGAGGATCAGCCCCCTGCTCAACACTTGAACAGGAACGATGCCTCGGTGATTTGTGTGGGCCCCGCTTCTCCAGGTACTCCAGCTCATACAACCTGCAGTCTCAATTTCGTCCTGCCTGTGTCCAGTATTGGGTATCATGAGTAAACATTGGGGTAGCTCGCTTCAACAACAGCTAAATCTAAAGTGTTGTCATCTGATTGTCTTGTTGCTTTTTCTTTCACAAACTGAGCCCTCTGGCTCTGGATTACAAGTAGTGTGTGTTGTGCATGTTGCTTTTCTTCCATCACAGGGCCCCAACCAGCTGCAATGTTCCTGTCTAGCCCACCATCTTCCTACCTGGGTACCCAGAGTATGTGATGTGTGGGGACTTGAAGCGCATGCATAACTGTTTGATTAATATAGCCTTTAAGCCAATCAACCTGTTTACGCCCCTTCCTTCTTCAAGTCCCCTGAATAAATCAGATCTGACTTTTTTGCTGCATTTAACCTGACAGTGGTTCCAGTTTGTGCCTAGAGTACTGTACTGTTGCTATTTACTGAGCATAACCTTGTTTTACAGAGGGTTCCCAGGGTCGAGCCAAAGGAACCAACCCTGGTGGTAAGTGCAAAGTGTGGGTACTGGTATGGTGTACAAGGTTACTGTGAAAGTGATTATCGTATATTGCTCAGGCCACTAGAAGGGAGAGAGGGGGTTACAGCGTCTCGGAGGGCTGTGCCCAGGTTAGTTTGACCACTACCAACCCTGACCTCTGTGTGGAGGCACCTGTTTCAGAACTCAGGCCCCTTAACCTGCTACTAACCGCTCAGGCAGGGGTAGTAGCCCTTGGGGTATCGCCACCTAGGGGTTACACCCATCATGGGATTTTTTTTTTTCAAATGAACTTATAGATGTATCTGCTTGAGGGTGCTAGGAGTGAGGAGTATGGAATTAGGCTTCTGGGGGGGCTACGGGGTTGCAACAGGATTTAGACTGGGGGAGCGGGGTGGGGTGCTGTTTATTTTTCCTTTTTTTTGTTCACAGTATGGTATTTGCCAAATGTAACACCTAGGTGGTGCTATCCCAAGGGATACTACCCCTGCCTGCTTGGCTAGTAGCAGTTTAAGGGGCCTGAGTTCTGAAACGGGTGTCTCCACCCGGAGGTCAGGGTTGGTAGTGGTCAAGCTAACCTGGGCACAGCCCTCCAGGACACTGTAACCCCCCTCTTTCCTTACTAGTGGCCAGAACAATACACAATAATCACTTTCACCATACCCCTGATACACCACACAAGTACCCACACTGTTTGCACTTACCACCAGGGCTTTCCTCTGGCCCGGCCCTGGGCACCCCCTGTAAAACAAGGTTATACACAGCAAATAACAGCAGTACAGTTTATCTTGCACAAACTGGAACCACAGTCAGGGTAAATGCAGAAAAGAGTTGGATCTGATTTATTTAAGGGACTTGAACAAGGAAGGGGCGTAATCAGGTTAATTTGCTTAAAGGCTGTATCAATCAAACAGTTATGCATGCACTTCAGGGTCCATAAGCAGTCACACACTCTGGGTACCCAGATGGAGAATACTGGGCTAACCAGGAATGTTGCAGCTGGTTGGGGTCTTGTGATGGAAGAAAACAACATGCACAACACACACTATTTGTAATCCGGAGCTGGAGGGCTCAGTTCGTGAAAAGAAAACAACAAGACAATCAGATGACACACTTTTAGACTAGGCTGTTGTTGCAGGTAGCTACCCTGATGATTGCTCATGATACCCAAGACTGGACATAGGCTGGACGAAAATCGAGACAGCAGGTGGTTAATCTGGAGTGCCAGGAGAAGCAGGGCCCACACGAATTGCCGACGCATCATTCCTGTTCAAGCAGGGAGCAGAGGGCTGATCCCCAGGTAAATCTCTTGTCGATGGCTTTCTCTGTGCAGCGGGTAGTCTGGCTGGGCCAGTGTGGCAAGGCCCCGGCCAAATGAAGACAAATTCGGATACAGTACATATTGGGCTGGATTCAGCTTCCAGCAAGCAGAACACAGTTCACACAGTGGGGAATCAAATCATGATCCACTAACAACTCACAGCACATTTACATGTAAGGAAATTCTACTGTACCAGGCAAACCGCTCTACGGTCACGATCGCAGAATCTCTGCACACACCGGGGATTCAAAAGCAGCTGGAAATCCTGACAGGCCGATCGCATTCAGCAAAATCTTCGGTCTTCTTCAGGTATGAGCCTGATAAAAATCAGTGGCTTACTTCGTTCTCACAATCTGGATTTAGTCCGAAATTATTCTCTTTTCTCCCTCTCAGGGGCAGCAGGCAGACATGCAGACCACAACTCAGGCCTTTCCACAGTTCTCCCACGCGAAACTACTCAGACGGCTGCTCTACTGTCTCAAGCTGTTGCCTTGAGCTCCCAACTTAGATCTGACTCAACTGCCAGCAAGCCTGGGACTTTCCCCAGAATCCAAAAGGTTTGGTTGGCTGATCTGTCTGTCAGTCACAACAAAGGCTCCCCCTTCAGGTGCAAAAAGGTGCCAAAAGCCCAAAACTACAATTCCTACAGATTTTGACTCAAGACAGCTCCTGTAGTCCGACTCCATTTTAGGTCCCACCAGTACTGATTGGTCCAATTCGGCAGTCCAGGACCAAGATAGTGGAGATAAACAAAACAGTCCTTGCTACAAAGAAGGCAGGTTAGACAAACTATATTATCATTATCACTTTAAATGATTTTCAGCAAATAACTACATCTTTCAACAGAGCTCCCTCTCAGATTACTTATGACTGCAATCCAGGCAGCTCTTTAAGCGACAGTGCACAGAGGCTATACAGGCACTCTCTGGCAATCACATTTAAACTGCTAAAATGCAGGACACCAGCCTGGCAGTGAGCATTTAGGCAAGCTCAAGGAAGACTTTTTGGGAACCCCCATTTGTAGGTGGGGGTTACACAAATACAAATAGTCCTTTGTTCGGAAAAGCCTTCCAAATACTTCGGAGCCCTCCTGTTTGTGGTATTTGGGAAATACTAATTGGCCTCTTGCCCAACCCTAATCTGTACTGCATATTGTCTCAGGTTTAGGTAGAAGTGTAGAAACTTGACTTACGCGGCATGAAGAAATTAGCTGCTCTACATTATCCCTAGCCACTGCACCTTTCATGTGGCCTTTCTTGGAATAGTTCCGAGGGCCTTCACGTACTAGCTGTAATGTTTGCTGCTGCAGTAAGCATAAAAATGTGATCATTTCACTACACCAGTGTTTACTCAAATGATGAGGCCAGCCACAGCCTCCCTGGGGAGTCTCCAACCTCTTCCAGGGGAGGCTCAGTAAAGCCTGACAGTGTAGTGTAGCAAAACCAGCAAGTTACAGTGGAAATTTTGAACCTGTAACATTTTATTTTAATTATTTGTTTGTTTACTAGGTAGGGGCACTGGACAAAGGATCATTTTTCAGGCCCAGCCCAGGCAAGAACTTGCAGAACAAATTAACAAACAATGTAACAAATATGAGATATGAGGTACAAAACAAGAATCAAACTTAATTACACTTACATAAACACTTTTTATATAAATATTGTTTAAAATTGTTCTTAAAAACATAAAATGAGGACGATAATCGTAAAAAAAATTGCGTAACCCATTCTAGATGTGCGTGGCAACAGCAAAAAAAGCACAGGCCCCAACCTTACATTTGCAGGATTTCACAGCCAAGACAATCCCCTTAGCTAGGTAACACCTTTCTAATAGAAACTAGGTCAGAATGGGTCCCTGGAACAGATGAAAATACAGTTTTATAAACCAAACAACCGAAAAAGTACTCAGTACGTAAGGACATAGATAACCCGTCAAACTGAGAGTACAGTGAACAATGATAGGTACGCAAAGGGGCCACAAAGACAAAACAATGAATGTTATAAACAACAGATTCTGACATTTGTCAACACCCCTTTCTCCTGTCTTCTAAGATGCTGTTAGTTCCACATGCTGTGCCTGCTTTAGCATTCGTTTTAATATTTGAAATTATTAGAAGGAATGATCTTTTTAATATGGCGGCCCCAGGTTTTTATCTATATTCATAGTTGTCTTTGAACATCAATTATCCCATAAGGTCAGGGAGCAGAGTCTGTTGCATGCTAGTTTACCATAATCACAAGGAAGGTGATGTTAGTTTATGGGTGTTTAATAAACAAGCCATGACTAGTTCTGAAAAACTGGGGGTAGCCATTTTAAAAGTTATCCTTTTATTGGGCTCTGTTCTCTAAGGGGCGTGAAGTATGTGCCAAAGGTACGTATCCCACCCGCGCAGCTCTGCACCCGCAGACAGGTGCGAACTAGCGGCATTCACTATCGCCAGCTGCCCATTTGCAGCCTTGCCCCCCCCCCAGCATGCAGGATCGCAGAGGGCGGATGGGGGTTGAATAGTGGACCCAGGCAGGCATGGCTTCATGGCTTTATGGGATAAGGGCAACTCAAAAAGAGTGACAACCACAAGAGCGACCAAAATATTGACAAAAAGGAAAAACAGGGATATCAATTACATCCATTGCTGCAAACAGCGATGTATGCTTACTCTTTACTTGGGGAGGGGGGGCAATATAGATTACATTTTCATGTGGGTGGCTATACCCCTGCACCCCCCTGTTTCACCCCCCAAACTAATTATAATCAATTCTGGGGGGGGAGGATGGACACTGGGGAAAGGGGAAAACTTGGGAAGGGGGCTACTCAGGTGGGGGGGCAACCTGTGGGCGGAAGGGAACTGGGAAATGGGACTTAGAAAAATAATATTTAAAATTAACTCCTCACCCAGACCCGAATCCGTGTTCACCAGCTTCACGGACTGTGACCTTACCCACTACACCAGAAAGCCAGCTGGGAACTGCCTGGCCAAACACAGCCCTATAACGTTATGCAGCAAGTGTACCTCACTGCTATACTCGCTATATACTAATCCTTGCTATTCTTCAACACTCGCTACTCCTACCGGTGGTCAATTTGAGACACTCAAATGGAGTCACTCACTCTGATTTGCCCATATTATGTGATACTGCGGGCATCCATTCAGATGCCTGTCCTGGGTCCCAGAGTGAATCCCGTGCTTGGAGAGAGCAGGAGAGTGTCGGAAGGTGCGGGTCCGGGTTAGAGAATAGCATACACAGGCACCTTGTAGCTGTACCATTGTTCCCTGGTGTCTAGTGGTCCCTCTCCTTGTCCGGTCCCCATCCTCAGGGTACCAAGCCTTGCCTGGTGCACAGATGCCCCCACCCCCAAGAGAGCCCCAGCCCTGGTCCTGTATGTCAGTTCTCTCCCCCCACACACACACATCAGAATTCCAGCCCTGGGCCGTAATTCAATTCTCTACCTCCCAAATCAGATTCCTGGTCCTGTAAGTCAGTGAAGCCCCCTTCACCCCCACCCCAGCAACCAGAGCCCCAGCCCGGTGGCTCCTATCCAGTATGTCACAGATGTCCTCGCCCCTCAGTCCCCGATCCCGGCCTCCCTCCAGCCCGCTCATGTGGTTAGTGGCCCCACATGGCACCAACAAGACCCCCCATCCCCCGTACCTTCACGTCGGTGCTATAGTTGGCAGATGGTGAGTGACATATCATTCCACACTCCATCTCGGTCACACGCTGTCCAGCTGATGCTGGGAGTGTGCTGCATATTTATAGGGCAACTGCCTGTCTGAGGCAAATTCAACCATTTTGCTCCTTCCCCCTTGTGTAGCGGGACTACGCCCACTACCCTCCAGTCTTTCAGAACTACCCTTGTCTGAATTGAGCTATTGATTTGCCCTACTAGGGGTTTAAGTCAGTTCCGCCGTCAGTTTCTTAAGGACCCTTAGGTGGATCCCATCCAGCTCTGGGGCTTTTATCTACCTTTTGGGCTTCAAGCCTCTTCTGGACCCTTTCTTTGGCAAATATTGGCTTCCTCATTTCAGGAATGCTCCCGGCAGCTGCTTTGATGCTACTTTAAGGCCGGGGTCCACTGTCTTCTCTTGTGAAGACAGAGCAGACGTAATCGGTAAGGACAGCTGCTTTTTGTTCATTTTCCTGTAGTACTCTTCCCCTCTTTTGTACTCTAACAATACCCCCTTCCTGCTTCCTTGTTTCCTTAATACTGTATATCTAAAGAATTGTTTTTCGCCACCCTTGTCCCGCTCTGCAATATGCATCTCCTTGTTTGCCTTTTCCTCCCTGACTGTCCTCTTTGCTTTCTTAGTTTTTATTTGGTAATCTTCCCATTCCTCCTCCCTCTGCTTTTCCTTGTACCTGGAGAAAGCTTTTTTTTTGGTCCTTACTGCTTCTCTGACCTTTACCGAGAAGCATATTGGTCTTTTGTACCTGTTTTGTTTTGTAGCAATTCTCATGCATGACTTTGATGCCTTGAGAATGGTCCCTTTGATTTCCCCCCATCATTCTTCTACACCTCTGATGCAGTCCACCCTGGTCAATTTGTCTAGGACCAGCTTCCTCACCCGGTTGAAGTCTGCTCTTCTGAAATCTAGGACTTTTCATTTTAATACTGTAGGGGCATTCTAGTCCTGAGGGCCAGCCTGAATGAAGTTATGGTCACTGGACTGCAGTGGCTTCCCTGCCCTCACTCCACCCACCATCTCTGAGTTGGTGAGCACCAACTTTTGATTTTGATTTGACTTGATTTGGGTTTGATTTTGAAAGCAGCACATGGGAAGTCAAAGAGTTTAGAACTGTCTGTTTTTGAAAGCAGCACAAGGGAAGTCACAGAGTTTGGAACTGTCTGATTTTGAAAGCAGCACAAGGGAAATCACAGAGTTTGGAACTGTCTGATTTTGAAAGCAGCACAAGGGAAATCACAGAGTTTGGAACTGTTTGATTTTGAAAGGAGCACATGGGAAGTCAAATAATTTGGAACTCTGATTTTGAAAGCAGCACAAGGGCAATCACAGAGTTTGGAACTGTCTGATTTTGAAAGCAGCACAAGGGAAATCACAGAGTTTGGAACTCAGTGCTTTGGCTTCTCAGAAGGAACTAGAAGGGGAACAAGATCAGATCTACAGTACAGTAGCTTCTTGTTTTACATTGTTTCTTGTGGATTCTACTTGGTAGAAGGTTATTTCTTTTCTTTCTTACTACTAAGGGGCTAGCAGGGTATTGTTTGGGGCTGTTGGAATTTTGAAACCTGTTTTGGTGGCTATAAGTGGGCTCATTTGTTTGATTCACTGTGTGGCAGACTGCATTTGTAGAGACCTATTTCTTCTGTTTTGAATCATAATTGGTGTGATTTAACTGTGTCTGTTTCTTTGAATTGGAGACATATATCTTCTAATTCCAAGCCTATTTTGATGTGTTGTTGGTGAAGCTGTTTGAACTGGAGTCCTGTTTCTTTGGGTACAAACTTATTTTGGGGGCTTTGAGTAGAATTGTGATTCATTGTTGCTGGCTTCACTAGCTGCAAAGTTTGAGTGCAGAGTGGGGGAAGGGTGCTAATGGTCTGACCAGAGGCCTCAGCTACCTGATTGTTTCTGGAAGACTTGGCTGGTCCCACCCTTGGTCCATTATTTCCTTTATACCAGGGGTTCTGACATCACTTCCTCAAACAGGCAAAGGATATGCACCTGTCATAGTAAAAGCAGACATCCAGGAAAGGAACAGCAGCAAGTGAAGAGGTGACTGCTCTCTCAGTGGAAGGGAAGCAAATGCAAATCTAGGAGCTTTCATTATGACTTCTTCGCATTGATATTGCATTGAGGAAAGGAGGAGTAGGAGTTTGAAGAAGGTTGTGCAATGGCTACTTAAATTCTGTTTTTGAGTGTGGATAGGAAGGATAGGAATATAAAAAGCAGTTGCTCAATATATCTAAACGTGTGCAACAAACGAGGTAAGGGAAATAAAGAAAATGTTTTGCACTGATAGAGGAGGGAGAGGGGAGACTTGGGGGAGTGTTTAGTATCCTGCATCTGGAAGGGTGGGGTGTCGCTGGTGGGCAGCGACAGCAATGGGTAGGGTGGTAGGCTGCAACAACTGCGGTGCACCAATCTTTCTAAAATTGTCTGGAGTGTGGAGGATGTTTAGGTGCAACCACATAGAAAAACTTAGAAAGGAGATTGAGGGTCTGCAGGAGGAACTAAGACAGGCAAGGCAGATTGGGGGTGGGTTTAGCCCAATACTGGAGGGAGGAAGAAGGGGAGATGAGGGAGGGCGATTTAAGCCAACAGTGGTGAGGAGAGGGTCAGAAGAAGGGAAGCAGAGACAAAGGGGCCCAGGCCAGGAAGAACAATTGCCGGGGACACCAGGTCAGGAGACAAAAGACAAATGGAAGGAGGAGATAGGGACTTGTGAGGGGAGGCGAAGAAGTGGCAAAAGTCATGGAGTGGAAAGGAGAGAACAGGTTACTATGAAGAGAGAGGGAGCGGGCATTTGTGAAGGGCCTTCAGAAAATAGTTGTGCACTGCTAGAGAGGAAGAAGGTGGAGGAGGGAAATTATGAAATTAGAGGAGTAATTGATAAATGCCTGGACCAAACTGGAGCGGGGGGAAGTTCTGCTGGGAGAATTGCAACAGGGGTAAAAGGGGGAAATAATGTGCAGGAGGAGGAAGAAGAGGAGTTGGAAATGAGAGAGGGAGATGAATGGAAGCAAGCAGGAGTAAGAGGGGAATCTTAGTGCTGGGGACTCAATACTAAGAGGAGTTAGGTTGGTAGCAAGGGGGAGAGGCATAGTTGCATTTGGGTGGAGGCCATGCCAGGAATGACAGCGGAAAGGGTGGGACAGTCTGTTCTGAAATATGCTAGAAGGGGTAGGGACAAGCCTCATTTAATTATACATCTTGGGACAAACGACCTGGCTGACAAGACAGTAGATACAGTCTAGAGGAGGTTTGAGGAACTAGCACAATTATGTGAGGGGGCAGGAAGATCAGTAACTTTTTCAGAGATACTTCCTGTGCCAAAGGCAAGCACAACAAGAAAGCTGAGAATAGAGGAATTTAACGGATGGCTAAGAACCTGGTGTTGTGCTAAAGGATATGGGCTGTTGGGGGGTGGGGAGGGACCTGGGAGGACAGTAGTCTCTATGCCAAGGACAGACTACACTTGAGTGAGGAGGGAAAGAAAGTGTTGAAACAGAGGATGGAGGAGTACATAGAGGAAGTTGGGAGTTTAAACTAGGATTGGGGGTGGCAGTTGGGGAAGAGATATGCGGAGACCACAGGTTGGGAAACCATATGAGCTAACCCCCCATAACAGTGACAAAAGACAAATGGCAAGTACTGTTGGTGATGCTAGGAAAGGAGGGCAGGATGGGAGGGGGAGGAAAAGGGTGGAAGGTGGTTACCCTTAATGCTAGGAGCCTTGGGAGGAAAACTGCAGAGTTACAGGTTCTCATGACAGAGGAGAGTGGACATTGCAGTCATCATGGAAACATGGGCCACACATACAATGGCTGGGACCTGTCTGTACCAGGGTACAGATATTTTAGTAGGGACAGAGTGATTGGGAAGGGGGCACTATATGTGAAGGAAGGACTGAAGTGTGAAGGGAGGAAGGGGAGGAGGGTAGTCAGAGTCACTTTGGATGCAAATCCAGGATTCCAAGAATAGGATTCTTAGAATGGGAGTGGTGTACAGGCCACCATCTCAGACGGAGGAGTTAGACAGGGAACTAGCGGGGACAGATCAGGAGGACTCAAGTAGAAGGTAGTGTGGTGATTGTGGGGACTTCAACATGCCAGGGAGGACTGGAGCACCCCAACAACCAGGAACAGAAGGGAGCAGGTACTGCTGGATGCCTTCCAGGACAGCTTCCTGCTGCAGATGGTCAGTGAACCAACCAGGTTAGGAAATACCCTTGACCTTGTGCTGGCAAATGGGGACTTTGTGAGAGAACTTACAGTGGAGGAACTGCTGTCAGGAGTGACCACCGCCAGTATGGCTCACATTGGATATGGGCAAGGAAGGAGTGGAATCTGGCACAATAGTGCTGGACTTCAGGAGGGCTGACTTTGGGAGGATGGGGGAAGTGGTAAAAGGGTACCTGGCCAGAATTCAATCTAGTATGGACACTAACCAGAGGTGGGAGCTCATAAAGCTGGGATGTGGAGGCAACCAAAACCTGCTGCAAAGTCCAGAGCAAGAAGGCTAGGGCTAAGAAACCGATCTGGTTGAGCAAGGAGGTCATGGAAAGGTAAAGAGGAAAAGAGCTGCTTTAGGAAGGTACAAGAAAACAGGGAGGGGAGGACAGGAGGAGTACTTGACAGAATCAAGGAGATAACAAGGGCAGTAAGGGGAGCCAAAGCATCTACGGAACCAGGCTGGCACAAGGCATTAAGAAGAGGGAGAAGGACTTTTAAGTACATCAGGGAGAAAAGGAGCTGTAAGGACCACATAGTAAGGATTAGGGAAGGAGGGGGTTGGTGGAAGCAGGGTGTGATAATGGAAGCACTAAATGAGTACTTGCTCAGTATTTACTAAAGAGAAGAGGGGTGACACCCAAGGTGGGAGAAATGGCAGAAGCGGGGAGTGGTGACAGATGGGAAATCATGGAGAGCAGAGTTCGAGAGGGTTTGAAGGCACTGAGGGTGGACAAGGCACCAGGCCCAGATGGCATCCACCCCAGGGTACTGAAGGAGCTGGCAGAGGTTCTTGCAGGACCTTTGGCAGACCTATTTAATGCCTCACTACATTCAGGGTGTGTACCTCAGGACTGGAGGACCGGCTCATGGTGCCCCTCCACAAGAGTGGCCCCAAGGATGAACTGGGAAACTACAGACCAGTGAGCCTCACATCCATCGTGGGTAAGCTAATGGAGACTATCCTGAAGGAGAGGCTGGTGACCTCCTAGAGGTCAAGGACTACAGGACAGCAGACAGCATGGCTTCATACGTGGCAGATCCTGCCAAACCAACCTGGTCGAGTTCTATGACTGGGTAACTAGGCAACTGGACAGGGGCCATGCAGTGGATGTCCTGTATCTGGACTTCAGTAAGGCATTCACCCAGTGCCACATGGAAGGCTGGGAAGGAAGTTAGTAGGCACAGGGGCGGGTGCAAAGCTGGTGAGATGGGTAGGAAACTGGCTGCAGGGAAGGCAACAGAGGGTGGTGGTGGTGGGTGGGGAGCTCTCACAGCCAAGGGCAGTGACAAGCGGTGTTCCACAGGGCTCAGTGTTGGGACCAGTGTTGTTTGGGATATTCATTGCAAACATATCATGGGACATCAAGAGCAAGATCAGTCTGTTTGCTGATGATACCAAGGTAGGCGCGGTGGTGGATGACCTAGGGGGATGGCAGGGGTTGCAGGATGATCTGGCAAAGCTTGAAACCTGGTCAGACACCTGGCAACTGGGCTTTAATGCCAAAAGTGCAAGGTGCTGCATTTTTGGGATGAAGAACCCAAGGAGGAGTTACCAGCTAGGGGGAGTGCAGCTAGCCCAGACAGAGGAGGAGAAGGATCTGGGTGTGCTCATTACAGGGTCAATGAACAACTTGGCACAATGTAGGAAGGCAGCTGCAAACGCCAACAAAATGCTGGGTTGTATTGCAAGGGATATATCCTCAAGAAGGGAGGAGGTGATTCTGCCACTGTATAGGTCATTAGTTAGACCACACCTGGAGTACTGCGTGCAGTACTGGCATCCGTGATGAAGAGGGACATTGTTACTGGAGGGTGCAGCGCAGAGCGACAAAGATGATCAAGGTGCTGGAGGACTTATCATACGAGAGGAGGTTGAAGGAGTTGAACATGTACTCACTGGAGGAGAGGAGAGACAGGGTGACATGATTGAAACCTTTAAATACATGAAAGGAATAAACAAGACGGTACAGAGGGGCTGTTCAAAGTAAGGGAGGGGAGGGCCACCAGGGGCCATGATATGAGACTGGAGCGAGGAAGGTTCAGGAGGGAGATGAGGAGACACTTTTTTACAGAGAGGGTGGTGGCTGGGTGGAATGCATTACCTGCTGTAGTGGTATGCAGTAGAACAGTGGACTGCTTCAAACGAGGATGGGACAGGACAAGGGGGAGGGTTAATGATGGGGAAGGGTGGAAGGGAGGGGCAGCTGCAGAATAAGGGGTGCTAGCTGCACATTCGAGCAGACTTGATAGACCTCTAGGCCTTTATCTGCTGACAAATTTTGTATGTTCGTATGTTCGTAACTTGAGAGTGACTGCCTGTCTAATGGGATCCTTGACCAGCTGCACCAGCAGGAAATTCAATAGGGCCTGACTTATTGTGCACCTGGCTGCTGGAATGTCCCAGTTGATGTCTGGCAGGTTCTGGTCATCTATAACCACCACTTCTTCCTTCTCCTCTCCCCTCACCAGCTCTTCTTGAGCTCCCTAACTCCCTCTTCCCATTGTCCCGGTGGTCTATAGATCACCCTCACCCATATTTTCTTGCCTGAGGGTGCCGTAAGGTGAACCTACAGTGACTCCATTTTCCCCTTTGCTTCTCCTGATGTGTCCATCCCCCACAGCCTCTATCCCCTCCCAGACATACCTGTATAGGTATATGCCCCCACTTTTGCCTTCCCCTCTATCCTGTCCAGACATTTTATAACCTGGGACTTACAAGTCCCTGTTATAATTCTTTGTGGCCCAAGTTTCTGTGATGGGTATGAGTCTGTCTCACTGTCTGCCACCAATGCCTGGAGCTCACTGATTTTATTACCCAGACTCCTGGCATTAAGACAGATCCCCTTCTAACTAGCTTCGGATCTTCTTTTGCTGTTTTGTGATAGTAGACCTTTATTTCTTCCCTTTCTGCTTGCCTTCTTAGTTTTCCTATTGCTTGCAGACCCTGAGAGCTTTCCTCCTTTTGCCTTCACTACTCCTTTTTGAACCTCAACCTTATTTTTACCCACATTACTACTACCAATCCCCAATGTAGGTTCCCCTCCCTCACTCCTTTACCTGATTCTGCTAGCCTCAGTGTCTCCCATATTCAGTTTAAATGTCTCATGTACAGTAGATTGCAAATGTCTGCCCCAGTGCACTGGTCCCCTCTCTTGTTGTCAGGTGACAGCTGTCACCGTCAAAGAGCTTCCTGTCCCCCACGATGTGGTACACTTTCTCCACACACAATCCCTTTAACCACCCATTTGGTTCCTCTATCTCTTCCCTCTTTACTCTGTCTTTCCTTCCACCCATTCCACACTGGGAGGACCTCAGAAAAGGCCAGGGAGGTGAGTGTGCCTGCAATCTGTCCCTCAGCCTCTGAAAGTTCTGCTTCACTTGCTCTACAGATTTGTTCGCCAGATCATTGGTACCCACGACCTCCCAGCTCGTATCATCCTATATGAATCCTATGAAAAAGTGTACCCCACACACACACACACACACACACACACACTTTCTTGCCTGTCCTAGGTCCTGGATGGCTGATGCTCCAGGAAGGCACCACTTCTCCCCTCACCACCACCTTCCCTACTCCCTTGATGATGGAATCTCTGACCACTAAGATGATTCTAGCTGTCTTCTTACTCTTGCCTCTGGGTGCCACCAGGTCATCACTGCCATTTCTCTAAATGACCCAGAGTAACCTCCCCCACTGGTGGACTCAGGTACCTGAATCTCCTCTAGGGTTGCATCTCACTGCTGCTACTTACATCTGGTGACATCGAGCCCAACCCCTGGCCCCCCCACCCATCCCTCCTCCTGTTTTGCCAAAAGGAATAAGACTGCTTCATCTGAATATCTGTAGCCTACTCCCCAAAATTGGCCTTTTGCAGCCACTCATGACTCAGCTTAAACCCTCTGTACTCACTCTGTCGGAGTCCTGGCTCAGCTCTAAAATCTCAGACTCAGCCATCTCCATCCCTGGCTACTCCCTCATCCACCAAGATCGTAAGTCCAGGGGAGGTGGGGTAGCTATGTATATATCCACCTTTGTCATATACTCTGTCTGCCTCGGCGCATCATCCCCCCTGCCTATGACATGTTACTAGTAAAACTATCCCTTCCCTTCTCCCTTCCCATCTTTGTAGGCAGTGTCTATTGCTGCCCTAACTTCCCCGCTTCCTCCCTTTCCTCTCTTACTGATCGTTTCTCTACTATCACCTCCCTTGCGACCCCTGGTGAATTATTTATCCTAGGGGACTTTACCATAAACTGGCTGCCCAGCTCGCAGTCAAAAATCTGCAACCATGTCTCTTCACTAAACCTAACTCAACTTATCTCCGATCCAACACGTCTCAATCACAAATCAGGTAATCACACCCTAATCGACTGGGTACTGACCTCCCATGCCCACCGTATCACAACCTCTGGCATTCTCCCCGATGCACCCAGTGATTACCATATGGTCTACTGTGTGCATAAAATTCATCATGCAAAATCCTCTCCAGTCATCCTTAACTTCCATTCCCTAGATTTATCTGTGCTACATAATATTTTTAATATTGATTGGACACCAATCACAACTGCCTCCTCTATTAACTCAGCCCTGACCTTCTTTACCTCACAGTTCCTGAATGTCTGGGACTGTCATGTACCTTTTAGGAAGGTGAGGTTCCATGGGAATCACCTTCCATGGGTCAGTGCTCAGCTTATAGCGTGCCAACGCACCAGAGACCAAGCATGGACTGTGTATAAAACGTCTGGCACCCCCTTGACCTGCAGTGCTATCGCTCGCTCTGCACTACGTGCATCAAGGCCATCCACCTCGCTAAGGTGGAGTACTTCCAAACTTCCTTCCAGGAAAACATCAATAATCCTTCCAAATTCTGGAAGGTTGTCCATGCCCTGTTCTCTCCCCCGGCACACTCCCCTTCTCCTGTCCTAAAAATTGGCACCCACACAGTTGAAAATCCTCCCTCTGTGGCCTCCGAATTCAGCAATTACTTCACTACTTGTGCCTCCTCCCTCCTTGCATCTTTTCCCAGCATTGCTTCTGGTGCTTCTACAATTCCCCCCATGCCCCTCCCCACCCAAGTCTTCACCACACTTCTCTTCCAAGCCCATCCTCCCGGAGGACACTGTACACGTTTTACTTGCTCTGAACCCATTCAAGGGCAAAAGCCCTGATGGCCTTGACCCCAAGCTACTCATCTGTCTGCTTACTCTATTGCCTCTCCACTGACTTATCTTCTGAACCTTTGCTTTTCTCACTCCACAGTGCCTAATGCTGAGAAGTCTGCTACTGTGATCCCCCTCCCTAAAGGCAGTGACATCACCAACCCTGGCAACTTCCATCCCATCTCCCTACTCTGGCAAAGCTTAAAGACCATCTGGCTCTAGAACAGCTCACCTCATTCCTCGACTTTTCTTCTTTTTTCACCCCTTTCCAGTCTGGGTTTCACAAAAACCACTATACCACCATCTCCCTCATCCGGCTCACTGACTCCATTCTCTCCGGCATGGATTAGGGACGCATCACCTTTCCATTTTGTCGACTTGGCCAAAGCCTTCGATACTCCCACTCCTTTCTCCTCAGCAAGCTATCTGCTGCTGGCCGCTCTGATTCAGCAACCAGCTGGTTCCAATCCTACCTCGTAGGCAGGTCCCAGTCTGTCAGGGTATGCAACTCCCTCTCCCCTCCTGTCTTCTCCCAATCAACACCAGTGTCTCCCAAGGCTTAGTACTTGGTCCTATTATATTTTTATATTCATAAATGACCTCCCTAATGCCTGCACAACTTCTTGCATACACATGTACGCAGACAATACTGTGCTATTTTTCTCCTGTAACTCCCCCTCTGAGGTGGCCACCAGCCTTCTCTGGATTTTAACAATGTCCAACACTGGTTTAATGCAAACCAGCTGTGCATGAACATCAAAAAAACAGTATCTATGACCTTCGGATCCAGACAAAAACTGGCCAGGCTGGATATTACTCCCACCTTCCACGCCCTCTCTGGCTCAATGCTGGATGATGTAGTCACATTTAAGTACCTTGGATTATGGCTAGACAAGAATCTTGACTTCAGGGTACACATTGACGTCATCCACAATAAACTACACCCTAGGCTCGGTGCTCTGCACAGACACTTCAGCTGCCTCCCCCAACAAGCCAGGAGAGAAATCATCCAAAAGGTGATTCTTCCTGTCCTTGATTTTGGGGACATACAGCTCCGCCCCTAAAACCACTCTATCCAGCCTAGACACTCTCTTCAGTTCCTTCTGCCACTTCATTCTCAGCTGCCCCCCACATACTCATCACTGTGACCTGTACTCCTCACTCTCCTTTCCCTCTCTCCATGCCAAGTGTATGTCGCATATTGCTAATGTTGTTGGGAAATTCTAGGTTGGTTCTTTGCCACCCTACTTGTCCTCCCTCTTGTCACCCCCCCCATCCTGCTATACCCTCTACACCTCCACCCACAGAACCCTCATCCCCTCTCCCTAACGCACTTCATCAGGTGGCTCAGCCTTCTCATACAAGTTTCCCGATATCTGGAACTCCCTTCAGCTAGAGATTCGCTCTGCACAATCCCGTTACTCACTTTCACGCCTCCTCCTCCTCTGTAAACTCACTATTCACGTCTGTAATTGCAGCTAATCTCCCTTCTCTCCCTATTTAACCTCCCATTGCCTCCCCCTGCCATTATTATTTTACTATGTTTTTGCCTACCCCACCTGCCATTATCTAACCCCTACCCCCAGGACGCTTCTGGAAACAAGCTGTTTACAGCTCATGTTGTCTTTCCTGGTGAAACCTTTTCAAATAAATAAAAATAAAAGCGATTTGCTTTCAGGTTATTGTGGGGTTGGGTTGACCTCCTTGTGACTGCCCCCTCACCCTTCCCCCTCCCCTCACCACCACTCTCCAATCCCTCGACCAGTGGGCCCTTTGGCAGAGTGGGAGTGTGGGTTCCAACTGAACCGGTGCTGCAGGAGAGATATCTCTTCCCTTGCTGCTACCAGCTGAGCATAGAGCTCTGCAAAGGTCCTGCAGAAGGGGCAGTGACTCCTGCTTCAGAGCATAACCCTGGAGAAGACCGCCCCACAGTCCCTGCAAGTGCAGATGACTTGCTCCCTGCTAAACCATACCCCTTAAGATAACCCTTAGACTTCTAAATGAAGTGTTTTAGTGTAGCCCAGGTGCCATGCACCAGTGGGCTACTATATCTGCCTGTTGGCTCTCTAACAGGTTAAGGAGCCTGGGTCCTGTTATGGTGGTTTTCGGGGGTTCTGTCCCAAAGATATTAAAAATAGTTCAGTGCCTTCACCCAGAGAAAAGTAGAAGTGGGTCGGGTGACTGGCTGGCACAGCCCCCTGGGATGCTGCACCTACCCACCTCCTCTACCAACCACCCCACACTCTGAATACCCAACCATTCAATAACACCATAAACCATGTGTAACCCCCCTGCAAATGGGGGTTCCCAAAAGACTTCCAGGAGCTTGCTTGAATGCTCCAAGCCTGAATGGTGTTTGGCATTTAAGCCATTTATCAGTGAGTGTTTTTAGAGCCTCTGGTACTGTCTCTTTAAGAGCTGTCTGCTTGCAGACATAATTAGTTGTATGGGGACTGTTGCTTCTCTGAGTACCACTCGAGCTGCTGCTAATTCACTTAATTTTGCAGTCACTAGGAGTGCAAAGGGAACCTATCTGAAAGATGTAACTGTTTACCAGAAATTATTTAGAGTAATAATGAAATTACAGTTTGTCTAACCTGCTTTCTTTGCAGTCAGAACTGTGTCTGCTAGTTCCCATTCTAGTTTTGAACTGCTGAACTGGACCAATCAGTGTGGGGTAAGCTAGCTCTAAAATGGTGCCTTGGACGAATCAGAACTTGGACTCATAATCTGAGCCAGCCACAAGAGGATTGTATGGGCAGTGACTCTGGGAGATGTAGTTTAGACTTCAGTGCCTTTTGGACCAACAGCAGCAGTCTATTGTGAGTGACAGCCAATCCAGTCAAGAACTGGGAGGAACTCAAAGGAAGTGCCGGTTTTGTCAGTTGGAGTTTCAGTTGAGCTTTGGCAGTGAAGAAGGAAGGAGCCCTGTGTTTTTCAGTGTGCAGTTTTAGTCAAAAACGTGTATGAGGCCAGAGTTCGGTCTGCAGCTTGTGTAACAGCTTGTTAGGACTGAATCCAGTCCTGTGAAAAGAATCAAAGGATCTCTGAAGAGTAGAAACCAGGCTCACCCTGTAGAAGACTGGAGGAATTGCTGAAAATTGCATTCGGTCTGTCAGGAACTGAATCTGCTGTGTGTTCTCCGGTATTGTGCAGTAATTCTGATCGATACAGATGCAGCCTGCCTGGTATAGTGTTTTCTTTTATATGGATGTGTGAAGAGGTTTGTGTACCTCAAGTGAGCCCTGCTGACATTGAAGGACCCTATCTTATTTGGAGGTCGTGAGTACTAATTCAGGGTCGCTCCCTGTTGAATTGCCACATTAAATCCAAATGGAATTACTGTACTGCTGACTGTTTAATTCTCCTTTTCTCTGTGTGAAAGGGCCCCTACCAGCTGCCACAGTTTGGACTAGCCACTAGGGCTTGGGTACCCAGGGACAGTAACTGATAGGGATAGGCCTGTGCACAGAGCCAAGGTAGATTATTAGAGTGATAAGCTAATTAACCTGATTTCCCTGTCCTTGTTATATCTCCCTAAATAAATCAGAACTGCTTGTTTCAGCAAAGTTATACTGCCTGAGGTATTTGTCTATGTTAAAGTACTGTACTGTGATTGTTGCACTGTATCTCATTTCACAGGAGGTCCCAGTGCCGGAACCAGACCTGGGGTAAGTGTATACTGTGAAGGTAATTCTGATATATTGTGTGGGCCACTAGTGGGAAGAAGGGGTTGCAGTGTCCCAGAGGGCTGTGACCAAGTTAGTTTAACTATTGCAACCCTGACCTCTGGGTGGAGGCACCGCCATTGGATCCAGGCCCCTCAACCTGTTAGTGGCAAATCAGGCAGGGGTAGTAGTCCCTGGGATAGCGCCATCTAGGGGTTACATCTTGGAGGCTCACCGCTGGGATTGTGTGTCCTCTAGTGGCCATATTCTAGAACCACTGTTAAGAAAAAATGGGTACCCGACAGAAGTGGCTGTGCACCGGCTGGTGGAGTGGTGTACTGGGAGAGATCGACCCCAAATGCTATGCTTATCCTGGACATCCCCTGGGTATCAATACGGACACTGTGCAGGGAGTACTTTCCAAGGTGGAAGGTTTACAAAACCCTGTGGTGGTGGGTCGGCATGCTAATCTGCTCACCCACACTTTCCTGGCCCTAGTAGAGTTTAAGGATCCCATAGATAGCTCCAAAGTGCCACAGACCATTACCCCAGAGGCCCTCACTGCTTGAGAGTGATAACTAAGGACAGTAAAGACCGGGGGAATCAGCCCCACCACTATCTGAAACTTTTGAGGAAAAATTTGCTGAATGGTTGCTGGGAGAGGGAAAACTGTGGAGGACTTGAAGAAACTATTCTTACCACCTGAGGTGTTCCCTCCCCAACACCCTCTTCTGCTCCAGTGCCCGTAATGGTGGCTGAACCAATGCAGACTCCTATTTCTGCACCTGCCATTAGTCACGACTCTTACCGGAAGGTTGAGGATCTTCTCTGGCACCCTCCCACCCCCAAGGGAGGATGACTGGGAGACCTGGATAGACTATGTTGCCCCCAAGTGCTAGAATGGCAATGCTCGGAAGGCAAAGCTAAAGAGGGTTAGTGAGAGCCTCGAGGTCCTGCCCTGGCTACCATCCGCATAAACGGGCCAGTAACCCTGAAGCAACTGCACAGGCCTATCTTGAGGCCTTGGAGAATGTGTATGGGAGCCCAGATTCTGATGAGGACCTATGGTGGAGAGTAAGAGATGCACAACAGTACCAAGGGAGTTGTTGTCTGTGTATGTATCTCGGCTGGAAAAATTGTTGCAAGAATGCCTCAGAAAAGGTAGTTTGCTAGCGATTGAACTGGACCGAACCAGGCTGGACAGGATCCTTAAGTCTGCCCCCTTCTCAGAACTGCTGTTGCTTCAGTTACGCCTGGCAGATCGACTGGAATCCCCACCCTCCTATGATGAGTTAATGAGAGAAGTTCGAGGAGTTGAGAAAAGACGACCTCGGGAGGGACCTGCACCAATAGCTGCGGCTACGACCCGAGTGACTGAGGGTGACCCATCAAGTGAAGTTCAGGGGCAGAGGTTGGCAGTCAATGAGTGCTCTGACAAGAAAAGATATGTCACAATGGAAGTGAACTGTTGAGAGAGATCGGGAATTCAAAAACAGTCCCTTTATGAAGGCCACGCCTGCAAGTACGGGCCCTGACCTATATCCGACTGCATCTGCTATGGGGTGGGGTACCCACCCATGTATCTCCTGCTGATAACAGCTCCAAACTCAATTCCTTGACCATGGAAGTGCAGAAACTGACGAGATGTCTCAAATGCTTATCACGCCGCAGACAGAGATGGCACCCAGGTTTCCAGTTAGTAATACCCCGCCCTGGCTCCCAGTGTGGCGCCTCGGCCAGCTCAAACTCCAGAAAGTATGTTTTGCTATAATTGTGGGAAAGATGGGCACATGAAAAGGAATGCCAGTCCCAAAGACACTGACAAAGTTGCATATAGGCTACAAGGAGAGCTTCGGAGAAGAAATCAGTGGTTAAGAGGTGCACGACATGATCCCAGTGAGGGCACCAAAAATGCTAATTCACGTCCTTTTGTGGCAAGGTCAGTTGCCCAGGCCCCCACTACCGCCTCTCCAGACTGGTCCAGAATAGTGGGTCCCTCCATGGAGACCACTGTAAAGGTGAATGGAGTGTCTACAAGAGCTGTATTAGACAGTGGCTCCCAAGTGACAATTATGTTCCAGGATTGGTATCAGAAGCATTTGTCAGGCGTCCCTACAACCATTAGAAGGACTGCATGTATGGGGTTAAGTGAGAAGGCCTACCCCTATTCGGGTATATCCAATTTGGCTGTCTTTCCCCACCTCCGTGGCTGGGTGGCAACAAGTAGAGACCCTAGCCTTAGTGTGTCCCCCACTGGACTGTATGATGGTGTCCTTTGTTGATTGGAACAAATGCTCATATGTTCGGAAGGCTGGCACAGTTGTGTTATGAAAAGCAGGGTCAAAGAGTAGTAGAGCTTTAAGAGTTCGGCTTTAATTAAGAAGGCCTATGAGGCACAGAGAGATGCTGAAAAACAGAACCAGAGGAACCGGTCGGAATTGTATGGAAGAAGGATCCTGAGTCTCTGATCCTGGCGCCAAATGCCCAGTGTACCTTACAGGAGAGGTCCGTATCAGAAAGGATGTTAAGAATAAAATATTAATGTTGGATGCACCAGGCGATGGAAAATTGCCAGAGGGACTGCTGGTCAAGCCTAGTATTTTGCCGCTAGAGCCCATGCTTATGCCAGAAGGGTAATGGTCCAAGTTCATAATGTGTCTGAAAGAGACATTCGAGTAAACAGAGGTTGCATCCTGGCTAATGTGCATTGTGCAGACACTGCAGTGCTACCAGCAGCAAGAGTTCAAGGAAGAATGACAGAGTAGCAGCCTGACTTGTTTGATTTCGCGACTCCGCTGCCAGCTGAATGGAAAGTGAGGATCAGTGAGAAGCTTGCCCAGAGAGACCAGGTGTTTTCTTTAAAGGAATGGGATGTGGATGCGTGCAGGAGCTGAGCACAATATCCGGCTGCATGACGAAAGACCATTTCGGAGAGGTCTCGACGCCTGGCACCTGCTGACATAGATGATGTGAGGCGGCATCTGCAAGAGATGTTAGCTGCTGGTGTAATACAAGAATCCAGAAGCCCTTATGCTTCCCATTGTGGTAGTGAGGAAAAAGAATGGAACAGTAAGGATGTGTGGGATTATCGCACCTTAAACCGCGGACTATCCCTGATCAGTACACAATGCCCGCATTCAGGATGCTTTGGACTGCCTAAACGGGAGCAAGTGGTTCTCTGTGCTGGATCTCCGCAGTGGGTACTACCAGATCCCGATGGCCCCAGAGGACCGTGAGAGGCGGCCTTTATCTGTCCGGCGTCTATGAATTCATGAGGATGCCTCAAAGGTTTCAGGTGCCCCAGCCACTTTTCAGCGATTGATGGGCGTGCAGTGGGGACATGAACTTACTAGAGTGCCTGGTATACCTAGATGATGTCATTGTGTTTGGCAGCTCACTGGAGGAACATGAGAGCAGATTATTTAAGGTATTGGACCGACTGGAGGACTTTGGCCTTAAACTGTCCATTGATAAGTGTCAATTCTTTCAAACATCAGTAAAGTATGTGGGACACATAGTATCCACCGAGGAATAGAGACCGACCTAAGTAAGTTGAGGCCTTGACCACCTGGCCACAGCCCAAAATCTAAAAAGAACTGCAAGATTCCTGGATTCTGTGGTTATTATCGGCGCTTCATCAAGGACTATTCAAGAGTGATCCGCCCTTTACTTAACCTTACTCAAGGGTATCCCCCAACCCACAAAAAATACCAAAAGTCAGCGTCCCTCAAGACTGAAAGAGTGTATTTTCATCCGAGTGAAGTATTTGGGGCCCGCTGGACTCCTGATTGTGAGACTGCTTTTCATGAGATCATATATCAGCTTACCCATGCTCCAGTGCTGGCCTATGCCGATCCAAGAAAACCTTACGTCCTGCACACTGATGCTAGCTTGCAAGGGTTGGGGCTGTGTTGTACCAAGAGCACCAGAATGGCCTGAGACCAGTGGCCTTTGCCAGTAAGCCTGACCCCATCCGAAAAGAACTATCCTGTACATAAGTTAGAGTTCCTAGCTTTGAAGTGGGCTATTGTTGACCAATTCCATGAGTACTTGTATGGGGCTAAAATACTAGTAAAACTGACAATAATCCTTTGACCTATGTGCAGACCTCAGCTAAGTTGGATGCCACTGGCCATAGGTGGCTTTCTGCATTATCTACATATGACTATGCTCTGAATACCGAGCAGGTCTGAACCACATAGATGCTGATGCTCTCTCCGGAGGCCTGTTTCCCAGAATGATTGGGTCCGATTGGCAGAACCTGACATTCTGGCACTCTGCCGGAAGTTTGACAGGGAGGAACAAATGTCCACGGACGCGTGGACTGCATGGTGGATTGCTTGGGAGCCTCTGAGAATTGCATACCTGCTGCTTGTTGCCACTTTTCTGCAATAGACATTGGTGCACTGCCTCAGCTGGACAATGACAGTGTCGGCCGGGCTCAATCCCAGATCCCATGATCAAAGCAGCTTTAGAAGCCCTCTATGCAGGAAAGATGTGTCCAAATTCAGCTCCACTGATTTGAGAACTGCACTGTTATACAAAGAAGGTCCTAAGTTGAAACTGATCAATAAACTGTTATACAGAGAAACAGTAGACAGAGGGGGACAAGTAGACAAACAACAACTAGTGCTCCCACTGCCTTTCAAGACTCAGTACTGAGGTCCTTGCACAACCACATGGGCACCTTGGTATAGACAGAACACTTGACTTGGTGAGATCCAGATTCTATTGGCCTAAGATGGGGCTGATGTGAGCAACACATTCGAACTTGTAGTGGCTGCTTACAGAGGAAAGCTTTGCCCCAGAGGGCTGCCCCTTGTTAACATCACCACCAGTGCACCCATGGAGTTGGTCTGTATTGATTTTCTAAGTTTGGAGTCAGATCAAAGAAATATCAGTAATGTGCTGGTGGTCACTGACCATTTCACGAGATATGCCCAAGCTTTCCCACCAAAGACCAGAAAGCATCCACTGTGGCCAAAGTACTGTAGAAAACTTTTTGTTCACTATGGGGCTCCACAAAGAATCCATTCTGATCAAGGGAGAGACTTTGAGAGTCGTCTGATCAAAGAGATGCTTTCTCTGTGGGAGTGCGAAAGTCCAGAACCACTCCTTACCACCCCAGGGGACCCACAGCCTGAACGTTTCAACCGCACTTTGCTAGATATGCTAGGCACCTGCACCCAAAGGACAAGCCTAGATGGAGCCAACAAATTAGCACCCTGGTACATGCTTATAACTGCACCAAAAGTGATGCCACTGGATTCTCCCCTACCGCCTGATGTTTGGAAGAAGCAGCTCACTACCAGTAGATGTGTGTTTTGGGGTCTCTCCTGATGGGGTTCAAGCTGACAACTATTTACAGTATGTGCAAAGTTAAAGGCCCAGCTAACTCATGCGTACCAACTGGCTCAAACCATGGCTGCCAAAAGAAATCTGGCCAACAAAGAAAGGTATGATAAAAGGTGAAAGCACAGGAACTCCAGGAGGGAGATCGGTATTGCTAAGAAATCTGGGACTGCATGGCAAGCACAAGATTGCTGACAGATGGCACCATCTCCCTCACATTGTAGTGGGCAAACTAGATGATCTGCCAGTGTACAAAGTAAGGCCTGAGAATAATTCAAAAGATGTAAAACAATGCATAGAAATCATTTACTGCCCATTGGACAAATCTTAATTGAGTCTGAGCCCCTAGAAGATCCCTCTGGACCAGTGACTAGAGCTGCTGCTAAGAAAAGATCAAGAAAGTCTGCACCTACAGAAGCAAAGTTAAAGTGTTCCCTCCACAAGTCCCAGTTGAGCATGACTGTCAGTCCATATCGGAAGAAAGTGAGTGACTTTGAATACTATCCTTCTTACGAACTGAGTCAATTGTTTGAACAATCTCTAGTCAATACTGGAGACAAAGCTGGGCCTTCTGGACTGTCTAAGCCCCAACTTCATCCCTGGAGCCAATGCTCCCAGAAAGTGAAGTGCAAAGCATCAGATCAGATGAAATGGAATCATTGTGCATGGTTGAACTGTTTGAGCTTTCAGGGGAAAATGATAGATTGGGGCAGACTGGTGATACACCGAACAAGAAGAGTATTTTGAGTGCCCTGACAGTCCACTGCCAGTGTCCGAAAGCTATCCATGCGAGCCAAATGTTGTGGACTCAGAAACTGTAACTCCTGGAGCTGAAAGTGCCCCAAGTTCTAGCCTCTCCACCCCATGGAGACTCCCTGACAAGTGAGGACAATGCTGAAAATGAGGCTCAGAGTGCAGAGACTATAACAGTTCCCCTAGAAAGACTGGTCGAGCTGTAAAGCCTGTGGTGCACCTCAGTTATGATTCACTTGGGAGGCCTGTGGACTTGCCTCTCAATGTTGTCCATAAAGGAGTGTATGTGTCCCCGAGCTCATTGCCCAAACTGAGCATCAGTGCTAACTCCAAGTTACTTGTGTTGCCCTCTAAGTATGGTGCCCTTGCCCCGTCCAGCCCCAAGGTAACTGATAGGGAAGGGCCCCCTCTCTTCAGGTTTCATGTACAAGAGGTAATAACTTGAGTTATGGTACAATGTGTATGTAATACTGTGTAAAGAGTGACGTACTGCAATGTTTCAGAAATGTGTTCTTGGTAAAATGATATATTGACTGATGATTACATGTGCGAGCCTAATGCAAATGTATATGGTTGCAGTTGAAACTTATGGGTACTTGCTTGGCGCGATCAAGCTTTCCAAGGCCAGGAAGGTGTAACCCCTGCAAATGGGGGTTCCCAAAAGACTTCCAGGAGCTTGCTTGAATGCTCCAAGCCTGAATGGTGTTTGGCATTTAAGCCATTTATCAGTGAGTGTTTTAGAGCCTCTGGTACTGTCTCTTTAAGAGCTGTCTGCTTGCAGACATAATTAGTTTGTATGGGGGACTGTGTGCTTCTCTGAGTACCACTCGAGCTGCTGCCAATTCACTTAATTTTTGCAGTCACTAGGAGTGCAAAGGAACCTATCTGAAAGATGTAACTGTTTACCAGAAATTATTTAGAGTAATAATGAAATTACAGTTTGTCTAACCTGCTTTCTTTGCAGTCAGAACTGTGTCTGCTAGTTCCCATTCTAGTTTTGAACTGCTGAACTGGACCAATCAGTGTGGGGTAAGCTAGCTCTAAAATGGTGCCTTGGACGAATCAGAACTTGGACTCATAATCTGAGCCAGCCACAAGAGGATTGTATGGGCAGTGACTCTGGGAGATGTAGTTTAGACTTCAGTGCCTTTTGGACCAACAGCAGCAGTCTATTGTGAGTGACAGCCAATCCAGTCAAGAACTGGGAGGAACTCAAAGGAAGTGCCAGTTTTGTCAGTTGGAGTTTCAGTTGAGCTTTGGCAGTGAAGAAGGAAGGAGCCCTGTGTTTTTCAGTGTGCAGTTTTAGTCAAAAACGTGTGTAAGGCCCAGAGTTCGGTCTGCAGCTTGTGTAACAGCTTGTTAGGACTGAATCCGTCCTGTGAAAAGAATCAAAGGATCTCTGAAGAGTAGAAACCAGGCTCACCCTGTAGAAGACTGGAGGAATTGCTGAAAATTGCATTCGGTCTGTCAGGAACTGAATCTGCTGTGTGTTCTCCCGGGTATTGTGCAGTAATTGCGATCGGGATACAGATGCAGCCTGCCTGGTATAGTGTTTTCTTTTATATGGATGTGTGAAGAGGTTTGTGTACCTCAAGTGAGCCCTGCTGACATTGAAGGACCCTATCTTATTTGGAGGTCGTGAGTACTAATTCAGGGTCGCTCCCTGTTGAATTCCACATTAAATCCAAATGGAATTACTGTACTGCTGACTGTTTAATTCTCCTTTTCTCTGTGTGAAAGGGCCCTACCAGCTACTCCGAGTTTGGACTAGCCACTAGGGCTTGGGTACCCAGGGACAGTAACTGATAGGGATAGGCCTGTGCACAGAGCCATAAGATAGATTATTAGAGTGATAAGCTAATTAACCTGATTTCCCTGTCCTTGTTATATCTCCTAAATAAATCAGAACTCTTGTTTCAGCAAAGTTATACTGCCTGAGGTATTTGTCTATGTTAAAGTACTGTACTGTGATTGTTGCACTGTATCTCATTTCACAGGAGGTCCCAGTGCGGAACCAGACCTGGGGTAAGTGTATACTGTGAAGGTAATTCTGATATATTGTGTGGGCCACTAGTGGGAAGAAAGGGGGGTTGCAGTGTCCCAGAGGGCTGTGACCAAGTTAGTTTAACTATTGCAAACCCTGACCTCTGGGTGGAGGCACCCGCCATTGGATCCAGGCCCCTCAACCTGTTAGTGGCAAATCAGGCAGGGGTAGTAGTCCCTGGGATAGCGCCATCTAGGGGTTACACATGAACAGTAATGATCTGACAGACTCCGAGAATTCCTGCACACACAATTTCAAATGATAAATCACAGCTTTATTGGGGTAAGGACTAGAGAAGGGATACCGGGACAAGGGATGACTATGAATAAAAAGATGGTTAGAGAGAACAAGTAACAATAACAATATGGGCCCATAGGCCAAGCCCACCCCTGAAGGCCCACTTCCACTGGTACCAGTGTCTACTTTAATAGTCCCTAGGGGTACCCACAAGGTGCAAGCCTGTTCATTGCTGCGGGTTGGCCGGCTGTTGGGGCCCTGATGAAATAGATCAATTATTTGAGGAAACAATTAAATCCCTTTTACACTCCCTTGCTTGATTTCCGGGAAATAGGACTTGGGTACTCATGGTTCTGCAGAACTCAACTTTGTTTTGAATGATTGCCTCCAGATGTCCAGGAAAGCAGAGCTCCATGCTGCAATGAGCGTATGGACTCTTGCTCGAGGATCTTGCAGCTTGTCCTGTTGATTGGCGGTCTGGCCGCTTGTCACCTTCAGCTGCTTCTGGTCCATTACAGAGCCCTGTGGCAGGACCACACCAGTCCCAGGAGGCCCAGACCCGGGAGTGGCTCCGGAGCCCGGCTCCCCACAATGGATCACAGGTGCCCTAGCACCCCAGCAAGCGCTGGTGACCTCCTAAGACAGTAAGTCCCACTTGGAAGGGGTTAGCTGATTCCCTCCCTGGCTCTGCGTGAGAACTCCCAAATAGTGGGGTCCTCTAGCAGTCCCTGCACTGAGTTTGAAAATCGCAGAAATCACAGGAAATAGCTCAAGCCAGGGGTGCTAGTCCCAGATCAATGAAGCACAGGTGCAATCAACAAGGGGATCCAAACTCAACAGACCCCTGCACACCAGTCCGCACTTTCTAGTTAGAAAATGTCCACAACCTTTTCTTCAGCTGCAGCTGGGACACAGCTCTCAGCCACTTCAACCAGTTCTCTCAGGAAGTGTACAGCACCTGGCTAACACCCTAACATCCAGAGATGCTTTGCCTCTTCAGAATCACAATCGTAGTCCCACACAGGTAAAACAAATTCTCAGCAGCAACTGTGGCACTGAAATAGAACAGCTCAGTCCTCTGAGCTCAGTTCAGTCCACTAGTGCAGGGTTTCTGCAGTGCTTATCTTTTCCAAAGTAATCAAACAGCTCACAGTACCTGGGGAATCAAGGTATCAGTTCAGTCTCTCACTCTCTTTCCCCTGCTGATCCTTTCCTGAACACAGCAATCTCCTCTGGAGGCCTGGGAAAGGCCTCCCTGGTCCGGATCCACTCTCACAGAAGTCTTTTAACTTGTACAGAGCCCAGGAACAGACCAGAGAAAACCCATTAAGTCCAATGGGTTTCACTCAAGAATACAAGGTTCTGATTGACTGATTGAGAGCCTATCAATTGTCCATAACCATAGAGATCAATATTTACTGTGGGCTTATTGGGGGCATGGGTTAGGCACCTGAATTAGTCCCCTCTTCTCCCGGGAGTCCCTTGGATACAGTTTTAGGTGCCTAGATAGATGATTGGCTGCTTGATGGGGTCAAAGTGTTACCAACATGTCAGCCCCCATTCGGTCTGTATAGGTCCTGTAACAGCCCCAACTTTGATTGTTCACTGCAGCCAAAGCACTGACATTCTGAGCAAGCTTTCCTATTATAAGGTAAGGACACCTGCCCACCATTTAGCAACTGTGTAATTATATACAAATTCCCTATCTATCTCCTGTCACTAGCTCCGTTGTACTAGACCCCCAGGGGCAGCGAACGTAACCTAGTCATTTTAATGTGGAGCTCATTAATATTCATGAGCTCCGCTTAGTCCCCAACTAAGACTTTTAATTTTTTAAAGTTCTGAGGCTTTCACCAGCCTCACTGAGGTCACTGGCCCCCATTAAACAGAAAAAGGGGCACCTGGACCAGTGTGCACTCCTGAATTTGACCGCAATCGCATTCAGGAACATCAATGCATTCCCTAGTGCATGAGCGGTACCCAGCACCTCGAAGTACTGCCGGCGACCCACAAATGAGACCACAAGCCCAATGGGGCTGGAAAATCACTGGCAAACCCCCAAATCTGGAGCCCCTAGGACCAGAGAAGGTCCAAGAATCAGGGGGAACTCCAGAGGAAACAGCAAAGGTTTCGGGGAAAATGGAAGGAACCAGGCACACCAGGTAAGCCCCCAGAGGGGGGTTACACTAGCAGAAATTTTCTAGCTGCCTCAATCGGCTACCTCCTTGCTCAGTGTACATCTTGAGATCCCTCAGTTTCTCCTCGTAGGGCTTCTTGTGCAACCCAAACACCATTTTAGTTGCCCTACTCTGAACTGCTTCCACCCTGACTATGTCCTTTTTGAGGTGCAAGCTCCAAAACTGTGCCTAGTACTCCAAGTGTGGTCTTACCAGTGAGCAATACAGTGTCAACACCACCTCCCTCCTCCTGCTGGAGATACCCCTCCTTATGCACCAAGGACAATGGTTAAATTGGAAAGGTATGTAGCTGGGGGACTCTCACATCTAGATTTCATGGTAATGGAACTATCATTTCTAGATGGTGGAACTCTCCTGTAGTAGCCAGAGAAAGATGACAGCAAGCAAAAAGCCAAATAGGCAAACGGACAGGACGGATGGATTAGTAAGGAGTGGGGAAAAAGATACAGAGAAAGATACTCAGGTGAGGGGGATAAAGAAGGCCAGGACACGGGTAGAGGAGGTGACCAGGGACACTAGTGAAGGGGCTACCTTCAACACCCAGATTGTGGGAGGTGCGAGGAGCCGGTTGAGGGGAGAATCTGGACAAAGAGATGAGGAGGGGCATAGAAGGAGGGGAACCCGTGGGGTAAACAAGAAGGCAAGGGGGAAGTTAGAGTACTGCTATTGGGGGACTCCATGATCAGAGGCATACAGTGGGGGGGCAGGAGGAGGGTAAAAGCTGCCTGATCAAAACCAAATGCCACCCAGGCCTGACAGTGCACAAGGCCAAGCATGAGTTGTATTCACTGGCAAGAGAATGCGGGGGACCCCGGACATTCTAGTGCACTTGGGGAAAAACGACACAAGTGGTAATAGTGAACTAGAAATTCAGGCAAGGTTCCAGGAGTTGGCCAGGGTATGCCTTTCCATAGGCTGTAAGATCTCCTTTTCAGAAATCCTGCCGGTGCCAAGGGCTACTGGGGAAAACAAGATGAAGATTAGGGAGATAAATCAGTGGCTTAGGGAGTGGTGTGGGGAATTGGGATATGGCCTGGTGGGGGACTGGGGGAAGACCTGGGAGGATGAGGGGCTGTATGCTAGGGACAGGCTCCACCTTAATTTGGAGGGGAAGGAAATCCTAAAGCTCAAACTAGCTGTGTTCATCAGTGAAAGGTGGGGTTTAAACTTGTGAAGGGGGGAGGGATAAAAAAAGGAGCAGTGCCAGCAGATATGATAAATGAGGGACATGGTCTCCACTCCTCTAGGGGGCTAGGGAGATATGGAACTGGGTCACCAGGTAGGGTGCAGGAGCTGAGAAATGGGAGCTCAAGGGGGAGAAAGGAGAGGAGGAAAAGGGGTGGAGAGTGGTCCTGATAAATGCCAGGAGCTTAGGAAATAAAATGCCTGAGCTCCAGGCAATGCTGGTTGAGGTGGAGGTAGATGTGGCAGCAGTCACTGAGACGTGGGTCACTCAAGGACACGAGTGGGACCTAAATCTGGATGGCTACACGATGTTCAGAAAAGATGGGGGGGAGGGAAGGGGTGGTGGTGTAGCACTGTTAGTCAGAAATGGCATGGGTATTGGAGGGGTAGAGGAGGCAGAGGGGAATGTGGAGGCTATTTGGGTCACCTTGCTGATGCAGAGGGGTAAGAGAGCAAAGGTCGGAGTGGTATACAGACCACCAGCATTGGCAGAGGTCCTGGAAGAAAGTTTGGTGACAAATCTTGAGGGACACTGTATATTAGGAAAGGGAAGGGTAATTGTAATGGGGAACCTCAACATGCCAGGAACAGACTGGGAGACTGTGACATCACCAGTGGCCAGAGAGCAGAGGTTGCTTGATGTCTTCCAGGATGCGTTTCGGACACAACAGGTGGCTGGGCCAACTAGGGAGGCCCGGACACTGGACGTGGTCCTGGCAGACAATGATCAGATTAGTGGCCTAGAGGTGAGGGACCCGCTGGCTGGAAGTGATCACGCCACAGTCTGGTTCTTCCTGGACCTGGGGGGATGTCGAACAAGGATGGTAGTAACAGACTTTAGGGGTGCAGACTTCAGAGAGATGGGAAGGATCCTTAAAGATCATCTAGACAGGATACAGCCGGATATGGATGCTGACAGCAGGTGGGGGATCATTAGGAGGGGAATACAAGAGGTTACCAGATCCTGCGCAAGGCAAAGGCATAAGTTCGGTAAGGCCAGAAAACCCTGCTGGTGACCTCGGGAGGTACAGGAGGTGGTGAGGGAAAAGAAGGCGGCCTATAGGCGCTTCAAGTGGTCAAGGAGTGAAAGGGATCAGGAGGAATATGAGCTGACAGCCAAGAGAGTCACCAGGGTGCTGAGAGCAGCTAAGGCAAAAAAGGAGCAGTCCTTGGCCAGTGGGAGACGGAGGGGGGACAAGGGGTTCTTTAGATACATAGGGGGAAAAAAAGGAAAGTAAAGGGGCAGATCAGCAAGATAAGGATAGGGGATGGTTGGGCACAGGAGGCGGGGGAACAGGCAGAAGTTCTAAATGAGTATTTTGCCTCAGTTCATACCGGGGGGATGGAATGGCTAGGTCTTGCGAGGGGAGTGTGGGAAAACCAGAGCAAGGGGTAAGACCGGTAGAGACCAATGGCCCTGATGGATCTGGGGAAAGGGAGTGGCCAGCACAGACAGGTGGGGACCCAGCAGTGCATGGAGAAACGGGGGAGAACGGGGCTGAAATCCCAGTAGAGAGAGTAAGGGAAGCCCCTCGGTCCCTTCGGATGGAGAAGGCACCTGGGCCAGATGAGATACATCCCAGGGTGCTGAGGGAACTGGCAGATGTCCTGGCAGTCCCTCTAGTGGAGCTTTTCAACATCTCTCTGAGGACTGGGTGGGTGCCCCAAGACTGGAGGGTGGCCCATGTTGTGCCAATCCACAAGAGGGGATCAAGAGAGGAGGCGGAAAATTACAGGCCCGTTAACCTGACATCAGTGGTCGGCAAGGTGATGGAGGGCATTGTCAAGGAAAGGCTAGGGGGTTTACTGGAGCAAACTGAGGGCTTGGACAATATGCAGCATGGCTTTGTCACGGGAAGATCGTGCCAGACAAATCTTGTTGAGTTCTATGACTGGGTGACGAGGGCCCTGTACCAGGGTAGGCCAGTGGATGTCCTGTTTCTGGATTTTAGCAAGGCATTTGATTCGGTACCCCACAGTGGTCTGCTGGCTAAGCTGAAGGAAATGGGGGTAGGGAGACAGTTGCTAAGATGGATAGGAAATTGGCTCTCTGAGCATACTCAGAAAATGGTGGTTGGAGGGTTAGCCTCACCCCCAAGGTGGGTTACTGGTGGGGTTCCCCAGGGATCAGTGCTGGGGCCACTCCTGTTCAACGCCTCTATCTCAGACATCAGGAGGGGGATCAGGAGTGAGATGAGTCTCTTTGCAGATGACTCAAAGCTAGGTGCAGTGGTGGATGGGGAGGAGGGGAGGGTGGCCTTGCAGGAGGACCTGGAGGCTCTGGAAAGGTGGTCGGGGAAAATGGAAACTAAAATTCAATGTGGGGAAGTGCAAGGTTCTGCACCTGGGAGTCAGAAATCCAGACCAGGGGTATACCCTGGGAGGAGACATGATTCAGGTTACAGAGGGTGAGAGGGACCCGGGGGGTAGTGGTAGATGTCAAAATGAACAACTCAGAGACCTGTAGGAGGGCAGCGGCAAGGGCAAATAGGATGCTGGGATGCATCGTCAGGGGGATTACCTCCAGAAAGGCGAAAGTGATCCTTCTACTGTACAACTGCTTGGTTAGGCCACACCTTGAGTACTGTGTACAGTTTTGGAGACCACATTTAAAGAGGGACATTACACTCCTAGAGAGGTCCAAGGAGGGCAACCAAAATGATCTGGGGCCTGGGGAGAGGACCTGTGGGAGGCTCAGGAGCGACATGTACACCTGGAGGAGGAGGGACAGGGGGACATGATAGAGGTCTTTAAGTACATGAAAGGATCAATAAGGAGGCCCAGTCAGGGTGCTCGAAAGGAAGGAGGGTAGGGCAACAAGAGGTCACGGGTGTAAGCTGGAAGGGGGCAGGCTTAGAGGGGAGAGGAGGAGATGTTATTTCACTGAAAGGGTGGTAGAGCCATAGAATGCACTGCCCAGGGAGCTGGTAGAGATGGAGACTGTGGCCGGGTTTAAGAGGGGATGGGACAGGTACAGGGGAAGGGTAAATCTGACCAGGCACAATACAGGTGGAACATCTGGAACTGGGGACAGTATAACCCAAGGGGAAGGGGGGACACCAAAATCGTCCCTCAGTGCGGGTGCTGAAAATCGAGCAGACTCGAGAGAGACCGTTGGGCCTATTCTGCTGGCATTTTAGTATGTTAGTGGTGAAAATCTCATGCATTTTTTTAAGAGATGGTAGAACTAAGTTCCTCTGGGTTCCTGCTCGATTTAACCCCTGACCCCAGCATCCCACTAGCCCTACCCATCGCTTTGTCACACTGCTCTGCCACTCAGGTTGTTAGAATTGCTAATCCCAATGTCCCTTTCCTGTTTTGTGACTGTAAATAGCCACTATCCTATACTCGGCTCCTGGGACCCAATGCCCTAGATGCACAATTTAGCACTTTTCAGCATTGAATCCCATCTGCTATGCTGCTGACTACTCCTTGAGTCACTAAAATATAACATTTTCGCTCTTTCATACACACAGAAAAACATATTAACTAATTGCTTCTAAAAGTCTTCCATGCTGCTTCCTTATTAATGCTATGTCATTCCCCAGCCTACACACAGAATCTCAAAGCATCAGACACTAGCTAAACACTAGCAGCTCTACAGTATTAACACTGGGAGGCAGTATAGTGTAGTGATTAAGAGCTCTGAGCTGCAATGGAGAACTGGGTTTGAATCGCATAGTCACCACTTGCAGACTGTGTGACTATAAGTAAGCCAATTTAACTTCCCTGTGCTCCCAGGGCACACCTGAAAACAAGCCTCTGCTTACTGTTTCTCTGCTGGCCAAAAACTGTAAATAAAAGACAATGATTTGTTGAAACGTTAGAAGCTTCTCTCTGCTGTTTTCTGAGCCATGCCTGAATAGGGTAAACACTGTTGTGGCGAGAAAATAAAAAGTTTGGAAAGTCTGTTAAAGTCTAACTTATGACTTCCTTGTTTGTTTGTGTGACGGAGTGCCGTGATGTTTGCTGCTGGACTCATTCATTGTGTCTCTGAGTACTTATACCTAGTTGCGGCAGTATTTCTGGCTGGTATAGGAGAAACCACTTAGTCAAGACAGCTTCTTTACTGAGACTACTGGGACATCCTGCTGGGAAGCAATTAAGCTCCTCTTTTAACCAATTTCATCTTCAGTAAACTAGTTTTTTCGCATCTCTTGACCTGCAACTTTTGCTACAGAATCTCGCTCAAACCAGCTGGTCCACCCTGTCCTCAGCTACCTCAGCTGACGTGGCCTTCGCCCATTTCAGCTCAAAGTTCCTACAAATTTGGAACTCCCGTGCTCCGCTCCGCAAAACTAGGGTTCATGGTACGTACCTACCCTGGGTCTCACCTGCGCTACTGGCCTGCCAACGAGCTTGCAACCTTGCATGGCATCGGGCTAAAGCTAGCAACTGCCCTAGTGACCTCAAGTGATAACGTGAACTCAGAAATGGCTGCACTAAAGCCATCTGCCTAGCCAAAGCTGAGCATTTCAAGTCCAACTTCCAGACTAACATAGACAGCCCATCCAAATTCTGGAAGGATGTCCAATCCCTCTTCTCGCCTTCTTCAAATTCTCCACCACCTATCCTCAGACACAACCACACTGTCCTTATTGAACCCATGGCCATTGCCGATTGCTTCAATTCCCACTTTGCCACCTGTGCCTCTGCTCTGCTTAGCACTCTCCCAAGCTCCCTTCATGCTCCGGTGTCCCCGTCTACCTTCCCCCACATGGGCTCCCCACCACTGCTCCCCTACCTGCCCCATCTCACCCCGCAATCTGCCCCTCCCCTGCTGTTCTGCCCCCCTCCATCCGTCATACCCCCGTTCTCCTTCTCTCCTGAAACTACTCTATCAGCTCTCCTGGCACTTGATTCTACCAAAGGCTCCTCACGTGATGGCCTTGACCCTAGGCTCCTCTCCCTCTCTGCTCATGCCATCTCCTATCCTCTATCCCTGATACTAAACCTCTCCTTTGAGTCTGCCACTGTTCCCTCAGCTTGAAAACATGCTGTAGGCCTCCCCCTCCCTAAGGGGGGAGACTCCACCTCTCCTGGGAACTATCGTCCTATCTCTCTCCTTCCTACCTTAGCCAAACTCCAAGAACACATAGCGCTCAACCAACTCTCTTTGTTCCTCTCTGTCTCCGCTTTTCTCACACCCTTCCAGTCTGGCTTCAGGAAAGTCCACTCCACCACCACCACCTCTCTTTTGAGGCTAACTGAGGCCATCTCCTCAGGCTTCGACAAAAGGAACATTACCTCAGCTATCTTTGTTGACTTGGCCAAAGCCTTAGACACTGTCTTTCACCACCTCCTCCTACACAGCTTATCAGCAGCTGGACTCTCCCCTACTGCCACAGGCTGGTTCAGCACCTACCTGTCCAGCAGATCGCAGTCAGTTAGAATAGCTGATGTTACCGCCCGCCCTCTGCCTATTACCACTGGAGTCCCCCAGGGTTCAGTGCTAGGCCCCATCCTGTTCTCTGTCTTTTTAAACGAGCTCCCCCAGGTTTGCTCAGCATCCAGCATCCACATGTATGCTGATGATACAGTGCTGTTTACCTCTGGTAAATCAGTCCCTGATGTCACTGCCAGGCTTCAGTCTGACTTCACCAAGGTCCAACTCTGGTTTAACTCAAATCAACTTTTTCTAAATGCCAAGAAGACAGTCTCCATGTCCTTTGGCACAAGGCAGAGACTCGCTGGGCTAAGCCACCTCCCCACCTTTCACACCCTTGACAGGACTGCTCTTGAGGATGTCTCCACATTCAGGTATCCCAGCGTTTGGCTGGATAGATACCTCGACTTCTATGTACATATAGATGCCATTCTGAAAAAATTAAGGCCTAAGCTCAGTGCCCTTTACAGAAACCGCAGCTGCATCCCTCTTGCCACCAGGCGTGAGCTGGTACAGAAGATGATCTTGCCCATTTTTGACCACTGCGGCATAGTCTATGGTGCTGCCACATAGTCCCACCTATCCAGACTGGACTCTCTCTACAACTCCTTCTGTCAGTTTGCTCTTGACGCCCCCCCCTCCTCACTCATCATTGTGATCTTTACCGCTCCCTTAACTTCCTTCCTGTCCACAATCGTCGAGCTTTACACAGCGCTAAGTTCATCTCTAAATTCTGGCTTGGTTCACTCCCCTTCTATATCTCCCCCTCTCTTGGTACCCCTTCCCCCTCCCTCTATTCCCTGAGATCCCATGCCAACACTCGCACCCTTTGAGTCCCTGGCAGAACCACATCCTCTGGCCAGAAAGCCTTCTTGTATCGCCTGCCTAAACTGTGGAATTCTCTGCCTCCTCAAATCTGCTTCTCCTCCTCCCTTTTTTCTCTTACCCCTGCACTACACAACTATCTCACTCCTTCCTGTACCTGCTTCTGACCACCTCCTTACCTAACTCCTTTCTCACCCTCTCTCCTGCCCCCTTACCTCATTGCACTTACCCTACTCCTTATGGTCTAGTGCTTAAACTTGAGTCATGGTCACCTATGTTCCACCCAGGCTACTGCAGCTGCCCACATAATGCATTTCAGGGTTTTAAATAATTGATTAGCAGTTTTTTTCTTGGGACGATACTAACTGTACAGAAAGTATTTATATAGATTTTCTAGAAGTGCTGTGTTTTTTAAACACAGTGAGGCAAGAGCTATTAATTTTCACAAAGTTTTAGCACTTTTATGAGCAAAACACTAATCAATTTTTAGAGTTAAATAAAACCATGCATTTGCACTCCACCTATGCCTTTGTTTCAGCATTGTTTCTTAATTATATGTATGTATTATATATTGTATATCTGCATCATCTATGCTCTTCATGAATTGTAAATGGATGCTTCGAATATGGATGTTCCATATTCCTTGACCATGTTTTGAATGTATGTATTGTATTGTATTTTATTATACCTCTTTATTGCTGCATTTAATCGCACCTCTGTATTGCTGCATGATTTGTCAATGCTACTACTGTACATCCCTTCCCCTTTCCCCCAGGACGTACCGTGAGACGTGCATTAAGTTGCTCAGTGTATCTTTCCTGGTGAAACAATTCAATAAATAAATAAAGGCTAGTATTTGATAATGTGGATGGGTCACCCAGTTAGTTAGGATGATTGTGTCCCACACTTACTGACTGAATGGCCCGGACCTTTATTAGGTGACAATTGCTGTCCCATCTCTGACTACAATGATAATCAATAGGTGCTTTTACACACAGGTTTCTGTAACGGAATGACTGTTACGGAAACAGTATACTGTTACATCCCCTGTGTATAAAATGCATCTGTTCGGTTACACCGGTGAACGTTCAGCCGAACCGCAATCTCTTCGTTCCTTGGTTCGTCCCTTTGTGTTCCGTTTCGTCTGGCTGTGTAAAACAGCCATTCCGGCAGCACTAAAAAAAATGCCATTGAGCACCTCACTCCATGGGGAAGCCGAAACAGAAATATTGAAAACAGAGATGGGTGGGTTGCCAGAATACCTTCTGCATGTAAAGTGAACCACAGACGGAACAGAGTATAACGGTGGCACACAGGTAATGGCCATTCTGTTGTATTCGCCTGTGTGTAAAAACACCTAATGACTTCCAGTTTTGATGCTACTTAGTGTCCCCACTTCCTCCACTTTCCCAACTCATACCTACCACGGGAGAGGAAAGAGTTTCTTTTGACAATATGGTTGCCTTTTTGGGGAGTTAAATTTGCCCAGTTTCTGTCACTTTCTCACTTATTAGGCACAAGCCGTACCATTGAGAGAGAGAGAGAGAGAGGAGAGTTGTCGTTTTGTTGTCCAGTTGCAACCCTAGTGTCTTCCACTCCTCCCACTTTCCCAGCTCAAACCCACCACAAGAGAGGAGAGAGTTTCTTTTACTGACATGGTGGTTGTTTTTGATGATCATACAGAGACTGAGAGATATTGGAGCCAGTAGGAGCCCCACAGTATTACAGCTTGCCACAAGACACCCAACTCCCATACTGACTTTGTTGTTTTTGTGTGTACTCTATTTATTACAATATTACCTACGATACTGATAATTGCATGCATTACTGTCATTATTAGTGATAGAGGGAGTGTTGGGAACATCACACTGAGGAGACTTAAGAGAAATGTGCTAAACAGAGGCTGGCAGTATGGCCTAGAGGTTAGAGTAACGAGCTTGGTACATTTACCAGACCTGGGTTTAATTCCCACAGCCTGCACTTGCATACTGTGTAATTCTAAGTAAGTCGCTTAACCTCCCCAGTGCTCCTGGGTCACCCTTGAAAACAGGCACTTGTGCCTAGTGGGTCTTACCTGGTTACCAAAGAATTAAGAGTTACGAAAATAATTGGTTTCAGTTGCCTTTTGTTAAATGCAAGCCATTAGGGCACTGGGTTTAGCACCCACTCTTTTCAGAAAGGTATCATATTTGAAACCCACTTGCTGTGTCCCAATGGGCTACTACCCCTGCATTGTAGGCCTAACCAAGGTTGAGGGGCCAGGGTTCCTGCAGCCCTCTCAGAAATGCAGGCACGTTCTTTGCAGCTGTCTTACAGCTGAAGTCAAATAAGGATTCCTTAAGCAAAATTATTCCTAAATGTGGAAAGGCAAATGCTGGCCCTAGGGGAAAAGTAACTGGCAATCCCCATGCCAGCCACTACAAGTCCTTGCAGCCACATATCTTTAGCAAGAGGCCAGAGCCGCCTCCATGTGGAGGGGCTCACGTCGAACTGAACTCAGCACAAAAGTAGCTGGAGTTTTGGGAGCTTTTGGCAGCTCTTGATTGGCTGAATCAAGTGTCTCTCTGGAAAATAAATATTCATCAGGCTCCCTTGATGCCTGATTGGTCAATTAAGTGGGCACCAAACATTGTCCTTGCTTTTTCCCCACAAAGCTTTTGCAGAGTCCCATAAGTCCTTAACACAACTCCTGGCTTTCCAATTGGCTGAAGGAAGGTTAAAAGCTGCAAGCATGGCTGTTGTTAAACACAGTCTAAAAGCAGTCCATACATGTCCCAACTTTATAGTCCTGGAGCAGCCAGAATAATTACTTTTATTATATAGTAACCCCACAGTCTCATAGCAGTCACTGTGTCCTGTTAAGCAATTGCTGAAATAAACATTTTCATTGAGCTCCAGGCCTGTCACTGCTGCCGAAATACAGTGTACCTTAGCAGCAGACAGGATCTCTCATTAATATTACTGCTGCCTCCATTGATATTCACAGGCAGATAGCTTCACTGATAGGCACACGTTAATTAAAATATACAGAGGCTTCTGTGGCGCCTCAACCAGGTCAGGTCTTCGGTCCCTGTTCTGCCATAACCAGGAACCGGGACCACTAGCGAACCATCTGATTTATCACTACAACAGTAAGAAAATGAAGACGCCCATCGTGCATATATGGGCTAAATGGCCATAGTTAAAAGGAAATGAGCGTGGCTTCATGGCTTGCTTCTCCAGCCCCCACCCCAAAGCTGCCAGACACGCAGGGGCCAGCATGGAGGCTTAAGGGGCATTGCTGGATTCTGGGGGTTACACTCTCACCTGCCTAAGAAAACGTGGCGTCCTCACCAAGTCTATGGCATGGCCTGGCACCCAAGAAATTTATATCCACACATTCCTTACAACATGTAAACATTTGATCTAGACATATGGTTTTCTAGCCAGTATAGACCAACCCACAAGTTCTAGTTTAGACAAACACAAACTATCAGCTCATTAATAAACATTGACAGAACAAACTGGGAGCATTAATAGATGTCACAAATTCCCTGGGGACCCTTGGCAGTAATATATTTAAATTGGCTCAAATGTCTGTTGCACTTTCACTTTCGGCCACTAGGGGGCACACTCCCCTGATATTCTCACTGACCAGATATGAGCAGCCTGAGACAAAAATTGGTGCCAAAACACGCTTCCTTTACTCTCCATACATTTTAACCATTTCTAAGGGTCACCCTGAGCTTAGTGAGTGGGTGGGGGGTCCATTCTGGACATGACATGGCTAAAGAAGATCCCAGCGGTGCCTCCATTTTGTGTAACCCACTCGTCGTGTCCCAATAGGCTACTACCCTGCCTTGTAGGCCTAACCAAGGTTGAGGGGCCCGGATTCCTATTTTGATATTAAAAAAAGGGTTATTTCCCAAGATCATAATATTGCGCAGTGCCGCCACCCAAGGTATACTTGAAGTGGATCTGATACTAAACTAGTACAACCTCCTGGGATGCTGTACCCACCCACAATATCATAGTGTCATCCCACATATGGATTAGCATAACAAAGACCCCCAATTCCATATTGCTGAATTAAAGGCTCGCTCTAATAATATGCTCTTGACACCAGATCTATAAAAAATGGCTAGCCAACAATTTTATTTACAAGATAGTGTAGGGTTAGGACTTGGAAATTGGATGTAGAGGTTAAACAACATTTCAGATTAGTAATTTTGGCATTTGCAATAAACAAGTATTTTGCATTTTAAAATCAGACATTTGATACTGGCCACCCACCAACCTTCTGATGGATTCAGGTTTAGTCATCTATCTAGCTAGCTGCATAGATTTTAAATATCAAATACCCTAACTGGTACCACTCCCCAGTCCAAAACAGAACCTCATAATTCTATATTTATATATCTGGGTACCCAGTACTAAATGTTGCAGGCCTGATATTGGTGCAGCTGGTTGGCACGCTTATAGTAAGGCAAGTGAACTTTAGGCTTTCCTTTGGTTACACTTCTAACTTGACTTTGTTCAAAGGCAGGTGGATCCCACATTTTAGTAGCTTAGGCTTTATATACTGAACTTGGCACAACACATAACAGTACCTAGAGTATTTACAGTCCCTCCAAATGCAGAGCTGGCTGTACTTACTAATGGTTCTATAGTCATTCTTAGGCAAGGTAGAATCAGGCTTGATAAGATAGATTCAAGGTAGCCACAACTTACAGGGTTTGAATCTCGGCTGAGATGCATGTCACAGGCTTGCAGCAGGCCCTCTTTTGGAACTGCAGGCTCTTGCAGCTTTTGCAGGCTGGAACTTTCTCAGCTTTCTTTAGCAGTGAAGTCTCATTCTGGAAATGCAGACCGAAAAAGGGACCAAGGCCGGCACACCTCAGACCTTCTCATCTAGGCTTAACCCCTCAGGGGGAGGCACAAATGGCAGTGTCTAGCTGGCACACTACCAGACTGACTCCCAATGCTGACTGTAAGCACAGTCTCTTTCTCTGTCTGTCAGACAGTTAGGTACACTTAACTAGGTTGGTTTTTCAACCATGCTGCCGACATAGCAGCAATGGTCCTTTCTATTAGGACACAGTCTCATTACAGTAGGCAAAGTCTCTCTCTCTCTCCTCTTTCCTAGGGGCAGATACTGGAGCTTAGGGCAAGGCTCCCAACCAAAGTAGGCACATTTGGAATTGCAGTAAGTTTACTTTACACTTTAGCTTCTCATGAGCTGAACACATAGACAAAACAGTTCCATCTTGGCAGCATGGCTTTGCAACTCCAAATCAGAATAAATCAAACCTCTTACAGGCAATTTCTGGTGAACTCCACGTCTCAGGGAGACTCCCATTCCATTCTATTCCATTCCTGCAGACATGAACCATCAGTCAGCCATTCCTTAGACACAGGACCATTCACGGTCATTTGATCAAACAAATGTCTACCCTATTCTGACACCAGGCTGATGCAGGGTGCAGACAGAACTTGAACACCTCTTGGACTAGTGGCTTCTTTAGCCCTCAAGTAGGTCTCCATCTCCCTCACACTTTAAAGTAGGATTCTACTCACTTAGGATTGTCCACACAGCTCTCTTACAGCTGAGGCTATCTATCTTTGCAGTGCTCTCATCGCCAAGGTGGCAAAATTCTTGCAGCTGTCCCACAGCTGCAGGTAGGTTCTTTACAACTCTCTTACAGCTGAAGTCAAATAAGGATTCTTTAAGTAAAATTCTTCCCAAATTTGGAAAGGCAAATGCTGGTCCTGGGGGACTAGTAACTGGCAACCTCCAGGCCAGCCACTACAAGTCCTTGCAGCCATATTTCTTTAGCAAGGGGCAGGGCCAGAGCCCCCTCCCTGTGGAGGGGCTCAACACTGAATTGAACTCAGCACAAACGTCTCTGAAGTGTTGGGAGTTTTTGGCAGCTCCTGATTGGCTGAATCAGTTATCTCTCTGGAAAACTAGTATTAATCAGGCTCCCTCAATACCTGATTGGTTAGTTAAATGGGCACCAAACATTGTCCTTGCTTTTTCCCCCACAAAGCTTTTGCACAGTCCCATAAGTTCTTAACAAAACTCCTGGCTTTCTTGTTGGCAGAAGGAAGGTCAAAGGCTGCAAACATGGCTGCTGTTAAACACAGTTCAAAAGCAGTCCATACATGTCCCAACTTTATAGTCCTGGTACAGCCAGAATAATTATTTTTATTAAATAGTAGCCCCACAGTCTCATAGCAGTCACTGTGCCCTGCTAAGCAATTCTGGAAATAAACACTTCATTGAGCCCCAGGTCTGTTGCTGTTGCTGAAATACAGTGTCCCTTGGCAGCAGGCATGCTCCCTCATTCATATTAATGTTGTCCTCATTAATATTCATAGGCAGATCACTTCACTGATAGGTACTCTTTAATTAAAATATACAGAGGCATCTCTGGCGCCTCATCCAGGTCTCCAGTTCCTGTTCTACCATAACTGGGAACCGAGACCGCCAGAGAGCCATCTGATTTACCACTACAGCGGTAAGAAAATGAAAGCACTCTAAAGTGAATGCGTGGGCCGTCCGCTCGCACAATTGTGCTGGAAATGAGTGGTGGCTCCGTGACTTGCTCCTCCAGCCCCCACCCCAATGCTGCCAAATAAACAGGGGCCAGCACGGAGGCGTAATGGACGTTGCTGGACTTGGCCAGGTGGTGGTGCAGAATCGGGGGGAAATGGGGAGAGTGGGGCAAATAAGGTAAGCCCCCACGGGGGGGAGGTTACATATTTATTTATTTGATAACTGGGTAGGTACATTGATCCCAGGGACCATTTAAAGGTATGACCCGGGTCATATAGATGGATGTCATATATTACACAGGTTTACAGTTTCAACAGGAGAATAGCATAGATTATAAGTGCAAGAAACACAGTTTTGTCTAAACAGTGTAGTGGCAACAAAAGACAAACATAGTAATAGAAACAACAGTTGAATATATTCCATTTCATACAGGCTCAAATACATATGATACAGTTAGATTAGTACCCTGGAGTTAGACAGTCGAACCAGTTACTCATAATATTGGGGTTAGGCTTGGCATTTACAGTGCACTCTGGATGCTAGTGCCTCCACAAAGTGGTTTTTAAATATGGGCAGTGAGACAAGTGAATGCAGATCATCCGGAAGGGAATTCCAAAGTTTGGGAGCAGCATAGGAGAAGTCTCTCCCATTATCAGTGAACGACCTTGGACATTCAAGCAGTCAGCCAGCTGAGGACAGTAACTCCCGCTTGCAGGTTTTTAGGTTAAGCATTCCTTGCAGTGGAAATCTGGTCTCCACATGCAAAGTTTTAAAGGTGAAAGAGCCCAACAGTAGCTCCCTACAATCCTGAGGGGGAGAGCCAGTCAAGCGACTGATACAGTTGGCAGTGGTGGGTTCGGAAGTGCCTTGGGTAGTAAATCTACAGACGCTGTTATAAGCTGTGTTCATGCAACTGAAGAGCTGAGGAGATGTGAGGGATATTATGACATATGATCTTTATATTTCACCTAGCCAACTATCGGAGATGGGTGGTATTGAGTCGAACCTCTATTTAGTATCTCATCTGAAGGTCCCTCATACTAACTACACTGTCCTTACTTGGTTTCATGGGTGTGAGACTAACCCACAACTTTCTGTCCCAGACGTGAGACTGCTGCCATACTGTTAACACTACTAATCAGTAACTGAATAAACTTAGACTGCCTATCACTGCAGTAATAAAACATGATTTCTACATGCACCCGCATTTACGTGTACTTACTAACTTTCTCCGCTGAGTTAAGTTCTCAGCAGCCAATTTACGTTTATGTTGATTCAGAGTATTACATTTATACCTCACAGAATTAAAAAATTTGTTTGGATGTAGTGTAGCTTACCAAGATATCCACTAATTCCGGAAAGTTTTTTTTCTTCTTCTCCAGGTTTCTGGAGCAACAGTGAATTTTCAAGGACTCCATGAGTCATTTTCCCATATGCAGACAAAAACTCAGCTGCTTTTGGTCTGCATCTGAAAGTAATTTGCTTAAACATATACTGGTCCAGATTTCAGCACAGTGGCTTCAGACTGGCCTGGTAGAGGGTAGGAGTGTAACAGACTTGATACATTCACACTCTGATGGGGGGTGGAGGGCTGAACTCTCTGCTCTTCAGCAAGCTGCAGTTCGGTCTTGCTAGGGAATCGGAGGAGACCACCACATGCACCCCTTACAGCCAGGTGCTGCAAGAGTGCTGGTGGTCAAGTCAAAATTTTGCTTAGATTTTTGGAGTGGCATGTTAAAGGAGTCCTCGAAGCAAAGGCTTTAGTTTCTTTTATAAAATCGTTTGGAAAAATTCTGTCCTGTGATTGGTGGAATCTGATACCATGACTGCAGTATATTCAATAACATGCACACGGTGCAGGACTCCTTTCAATTTTCTTTTCTATTTTCACTTTTTGTATAGCACAAACCCATATGTTTGAGAGAAAACACACAGCAAGGATGTGTATGTACAGTATACTCTGTGATACGGGTGGTTAAAGCATGCCGAACAGCTTATCTTGGTGTGTGTGTATGTATATCACAGTACTGTATATACTATACCATGTCCTGCTTATACTGACATAACTGGAAAAGTAGATTGAGGGTTATAAAGAGGTGCTGTACTTCACATAGTTACAGTATGAGGTGAGCTACTGCAACTTTCCAGGGTATTAAATAAACTGGAAAAAGACGATTAGCAGTTTTATATGTGAAAGTGCTAATCAACCGTGAAAATGCATAACACTTGCAACAGACTGATTAGCAACATTTAAAAATATATATAATTTTATTCATGTTGTTTACTGTGCCATGGACACACTCAAAAATTGGTCAGCAGTCTACTGCTATGCATTTCTGGGAAATAGTTAGCATTAACCCCTGTTTTCTGTAGCGTTTTGCTACACTATACCAGCTATTTAATGTGCTGCTTTTTTCTATCAGGACATTTTAGCTTACTGATGTATGACGTAGGTCACCATGGTAGGTTCAGGGAAAACACTGGGGGATAAAATGACAGGGTTTATTGTGACCTTGTGCATAGTCTAGAGAGTAGTGTGCCTTTAGTAACTGATGAGATATAGCAACTTCTGCACCACTTTAAGTCTTTTTTTCTGGAGAGAAATACACTATATACGTCAGATAAGAACAGCCATCCAAAACTGTAATTTACTTTCTGGGATTGGGAGCTGATGCATCTGTTGTATATAAAGATGTTACTTACTTACTTGTAGCCACATTTCTACTACTAATATTATTCAGCTCACAGCCACATGTCGACAGTATCCACTGAGCTGCTCGTTCACTGGAACACTGTCTTCAAGCTTTACTCCTCCTACCGAACAGTCATTTGCCTGTTATGTAGGGAGTCTGGGAAATAAAAATTTTCAAGGATATCATTTCTATTAGGTCACACCTTGAACTATGCCTGCATCGGTGTTAGGACTCCACAGAAACATTTGCTAGCGGGAAAGGGGGGAGCCACCTGTGACGATGTCAGGCGTCAGCGTCTATATAAATGCATGTGGCCCCATCTCGTCTCAGTTCTTTTCCCCCTGTCAGTCATCTTCATTGGCCCTGATGAAAAGGAAAACCTGCCAACTAGCCATTGCTAGTTATTTATTTTTCTTTAAGTGTTACATTGTTATCTCTGCATGCCACTGAAATCCACAACCTTATTTTGATACTGTGACTGAGGAGAGAAAATCTTTAAAGATGACACACATGAGGTGTGTGTCTGCTGCTTAGGCCTCTGTTACAACATTAGAACCTGTGAGGTCTGCCAGAGCTTGAACCAAGCTGCTGAGTGACGCTGAAGGAAAGCACTGGAAAATCTCTGTTAGAGAAAACTTTAGCAGCCATGGAGAAGGCACAAGGCCAGAAATCTACATTGCCTGCCCCGTCGACCGAATCGCGGTCAGCGAAATCAAAGAACAGATAAAAGGATCGGCTGCCGTCCCAACCTCCTTTGTCATCAGGCCATAAACACAAGCACAGGAATAAAGAGAAATTCTCTTCCCCAGTGAGATCAAGGTCGCCACTGAGACCTACAGGTAATAAATAATACTTTGTCATCGACTGCTTCAGTGCCGATGTCGACAGCTCCCCAACTGTTGATGAGACACTAAGGTCGTGCCTTGGTTCAGGCAAAGCCATACCTACTATGGACGGTATGTCACCATTGTCATTGAGCCTCGAACTGTCATCAACTTCAGTGATCGTAGCCCCTGGCCAGGGCATCGTCAGCACTCAAGCAGTGCTGGCATCGTTTTCAAAAATGATACAAAATATTTTTTCGGGCTTATCTGTGCAGCCTATGATACCACTGACTGGAGTTACTGGCCAGTACTCCCTGTCGATGCGGTCTTCCAGTACACTGCAAATACCACATTCTGACCTGCCATGGCATCGCTGGTGTGGTCCTCAGTTCCTGTCATCGACAAGGAGGTCAGTGAAGCAGAATACAGTCCTGATCTCATTATGGAGGATGGTTTTGAGGAAGAAGAAGGCTGTGAGGGGCAACAGTATGTACCACAATCAAGTTCCACCCTTTCTTCTTGCAGTGAAAATTCTGTGCTATACACTCCCAGATCACCTCCCGGGGACCCTACCTTCCAATCCATGATGCATCAAATGCAATCTGCAGTGGGCTTTGCTGAGGAGGAGGAAGACTCGACCAAGAAAAATCTAATGGAGTTTTTGGTGGTACCTTGTACTCCCTCCATCATTATTGCCCCAGTCCACCCTGCATTGGAAGATGACGCATTTGCTGCATGGTACAGGCCTGATTCATTGACTGCTGTACTAAGGATGGCTTGTTTGCTGAGTCTTATGCAAATCAACCTGAAACGGACTCATGGTTATTATGGCTGCTCATTATAGATCCAGGGCACCTAAACACATGTATACAGCTTAATCTGGTTCAAGGTCAGCTGGCATTCATCTGTATCCCCCTCCCCGGGTCGTGCCTGAAAATAGGCAAGATTTGTTTAGTGCACTTACCCGGTCAACAAAAAGTAAATAAAAAAAAAATAAATAAATACTCTGCCTCCTGACAAAGAATCTCAGAGGCTGGATGTGATGAGCAGGCACACATATGCCTCTCCCTCACTAGGCCATAGAATTGCAAACTGCCAGGCCCATATGATTAAATATTACATTACCCTGTGAAAGACTGCTACAGCTGCAGCCTAGGCATTGCCAGAAGGTGCTACCAAGAATGAATTAATAAAAACCTTGACTTCTGGGGATGAGGTTGGGAAACACTTGCTCTGCTCAGCATATGACATGTCTGATGCCTCTGCCAGAGTTGCTGCATCTGGCATTTCTATGAGGCATTATTCCCGGCTAAGGGTAGCTAGATTTACAAATGATGTACAGCAAGCAGTTTTAAATGCCCCTTGTAGAGGGAGCAAGCACTTAGGGGATTTCAGACATCAGAAATGATGTTGAGGTCTGGTAAATCCCTCTATCCCATGCCTACCCCGGGTCATAGAACGGGATCCTTTCACCAGACTGCTGCCAGAGTTGGCTGTCAAACCTACCATCAGCAAGGCTGAGGTAAGGGTAGTGGAGGCTTGACAAGACCCTTCCCCCCAGGTGCCCATTCGGAAGCACCCAAGGCTATTGAAGCCAGTGTATCTGCCTCCACCTATTCAGCCTGACTCAATTCAGCAATCCCCCCACACCACTGTTGCCTCCAGCAGTGGTTATAGGAGGCCAGCTCTCCCTATATCTCAAACAATGGTGGGAGATCACAACAGTCGAATGGGTACAAGAGATAATTGCCAGGCGGCATGCTATTGAGTTTTTAAAGACTCCTCTAGCGCAACCTTCTCCTCCTTCTAGTTATCTTCCAGGGCATTTGCTCCTTCTCAAAGATGAAATACAGCCCTTGATGCACAAACATGCTATAGAACCAGTTCCTCCTCATCCGAGAAACAACGGATTCTATTCCAGATACTTCCTGCTGCCAAAATGGAGAGGATATCTGTGCTCTGTTTTGCATCTGAGAGGCTTCAGTTTCTACAAAGAATACAAGACGTTTCCATGGTCTCCTTGCAAGCTCTGCTTCCCCTGTTGCAAACTGGGGACTGTCTTTGCTCCCTAGAATATGAAGGATGCATTCTATCATATCAAGTTCAGAACATTGTCCTTTGGCTTGTCTTCTGCACCACGTGTCTTTACCAAATGCTTGGCAGTTGTGGCAGCAGCCCTTTACAGGGAGGGCCTGTATGTCTTCCCTTATCTGGATGACTGGCTCCTGAAGGCCAGCTCCAGGAAACATCTGTTATGTACCCTATCTCAAATGTGGCAGTTTGACTTGGAATCACCGTGAATGTGCCCAAGTCTGTCATGATTCCTTGCCAGAGACTGCAGTGCATAGGAGCATTCCTGGACACAGAAAAGGGCTGTGGTTTCCTGACCCTGGACAGGGTGGATAACCTGATTGCTCAAGCAAGGTTGGTATACGCAGTCATTAGGTCCCTGCCAGAACTATGCTACATCTTGTGGGGCCCATGGCAGCAGCCAGTGGCTCTGTGGCACTGGCTTGCCTACACATAAGGATCCCTCAGTGGACTGTAAGGGTCCAATGGGACCAGTTGATAGAAGAGCTGGACCAAATGATGCTTGTCACAACTCCATTGCAGACAGCACTGCTTGGTGGATGGACCACAACAATCTACCGTATATACTCACGTATAAGTCTGATTTGGGGGAGTTGAAATCAGCATGTTGTTTCACCTTCCGACTTATACGCGAGATATAGCGCTGGTTTGTTAGAGACTGTGACTGATCAGAACAAACGTGCACTTTGCTGCCTGTGTTAAGACACTGACTCTAAATGATTAACACCTCTTGATGTTTAATTGCTAACTGCTGGTTGTTAATTACCTGTGATTACATTGCAGTAGTTAAATCTTCTGTCCCTCCTCAGTTCACTGTTGCTGCTCACTCTGCCCAAGATGCAGGCTCACAAATGAAAACGCAGTGCATATGATGCAGATTTTAAATTAAAAGTTGTTCGTTATGCGGAGACTCATACAAATGATGCTGCTGAGCGAGAATTCAGTATCGATGAAAAGTTAATCCGCGATTGGAAACTGAAAAAAGATTTGTTGCTGTGTGCAGACAGAAATGTTAAATGCATTCATGTAAACCCTTCTCCTGTATCAGCTACTGAAGAAGAACTGAGCTCCTGGGTCGGCGAACTAAGGCAGCAAGGTTACACTGTAACCAGAATGGCTATCCGGCTTTAAGCGCTTGCTGTATCAAAGAATCAAGGGAGTGTTAGCAACTTCAGAGCATCTGCGGGGTGGTGTACCAGATTTATGAAGAGACATGGTCTAACACTGCGACAGAGGACACACATAGCACAGAAACTTCCTGCAGATGTGCAGCTAAAGGTTGACAGCTTTCACAAATGTGTTATAAAAGAAAGAAAGCTGTAAGATTACCCCCTAATTAACATACTAAAATGCCATCAGAATAGGCCTAACGGTCTTTCGTGTCTGCTCGTTTGGTCAGTCCCCACCCTGGGAGCTGACCTTGCTGCCCCCCTCGCCTTCTCTGGCTTCTCCCTTCCCAGTTCCGGATATTCTCGCTGCACTGCATTTTGCTTCCAGAACCCTTCCCCTGTACCTGTCCCTCCCCCTCCCCCTCTTGAACCCCTCCACTGTCTCTGCCTCCACCAGCCCCCTGGGCAGCGCATTCCATGGCTCCACCACCCTCTCAGTGAAGTAGCACCTCCTCCTTTCTCTCCTGAATCTTCACCCCTCCAGCTTCCACCCTTGCCCTCTAGTTACCCCCTCCTCCTTCCTTCGAAGCACCCTGACTGTTCCTCCTCTGTTTACCTCCTTCATGTACCTGAAGACCTCTATCATGTCCCCCCGGTCCCTTCTCTCTTCCAGTGTGTACATATTTAGCTCTTCGAGCCTCTCCCCATAGGTCCTGTCCCCTAAGCCCCAAATCATTTTGGTTGCCCTCCTCTGAATCCTCTCCAGGAGTTTAATGTCCCTCTTTAAGTGTGGCCTCCAAAACTGCACGCAGTACTCAAGGTGTGGCCTCACCAAGCAGTTATACAGAGGAAGTATCACTTCCCTCCTTCTGGAGGTGATCCCACTAGCGATGCATCCCAGCATCCTGTTTGCCTTGGCTGCTGCCCTCCTACAAGTCTCTGAGTTGTTCATCTTGACATCCACCACCACCCCCAGGTCCCTCTCAGCCATCAAGACTTGCAGCATTCCTCACTGAAGGCTAACTGTGATAACTGATAAAATAAAATAAGTTTTCTACTTTAAAATCTGCTCAGTTCCTCTTTGTGTTTTTTTTTAAATAGACTACAGCTTCTTAGAAACTCAGGATCCGACTTATACGCGGGTCAATAGCAAAGTTGTAATTTACTGCGTTCAAGTCGGGACCCCCACTTATAGGCGGACCGACTTGTACGTAAGTATTTACGGTATTAAAGGGTGTTCCATTCCTTATTCACATCACAATGCAGATTCTCACCATAGATGCCTCAGGATCTTGCTAGGATTCACACCTGGGGGCTTTTTAGACAGAAAGCTGTTGGTCCCAGGTGGAGACCAAGTTATATATCAGTGTCCTGGAGATGAGGGCTGTCCTGTACAGCCTCCAGGCACTTCAGAAGCATCTGACTCCAGGGTCTCTGTTGATACAGATGGACATCAGTGTGAAGCATTATATAAACAAACGGGTGCACTTATTCCTATCCCACAGGGAAGCCATGAGAGCGTGGTACAGGGTGCTGTCCCATGGCCTAGACCTGTCAGCCATGCATCTCCCAAGTGTCCAAAACATCTTGGCAGACACACTCAGCAGGTCACATCCCAGATGCATGAATGGGAACTGTTAACCTCTGTGGTAGACAAACTCTTTGTAAGACGGGGTCGTCCAGAGTTAGACCCTTTTGCATCCCCACACAACGCAAAACTATCATGTTTCTGCTCACTTGCCCCAGAGTCTGGAGTTTTCTGGTGAGACACGTTGTCCCTCTCTTGGAAAGGGAAATTCCTATATGCATTTCCCCAGTTCCACTAATACAGAGGGTGTAACTCAAATTGATGATGGAGGGTGCCACTCTCATCCTCATTGCTCTTCTGTGATACCATCAGATATGGTTTTCCCTTCTGCAACAGCTGGCAGTAGAACCCCCAGTGACTTTACCTCTGTGCAAGGGCCTGTTGTCACTGGACCAGGGCTCCCTGATCCATCTGGAGCCGAAGTCCCTGCATCTGCATGCATGGCTCCTGAAGACAGCCATAGCATGTTTTGTTGTATCCTCTAAGGTTGCTGATGTGCTGATTGTGGCTTGAAAGCCTTTCACCAGACACACATAATCCTTGAAATGGAAGCGATTCACTTTGTGAGCTGCTTCCAGGAATTTGGACCCATGTACCTGTCCTGTAAATGAGGTTTTGGAATAATTAATGTCACTGTCAGACTCTGATCTACAGCATTCCTCACTGAAGGCGCATTTAGCTGATAAAGCAGCTTTTCATGCTCCTATTGATGGTCATATTGTCCAGTTGGAGGTCTCATGTACTTTCCTGAGAGATAACTGGCATGTAAAACCTCCTATTCATACTCTGATCCCACCTTGAGACCTGAATTATGTCTGGAAAAACTGAATTTGGTTCCTTTTAAGCCTGCCATGAGCTGTGGCTTATGATTCTTGTCATGAAAGCATTATCTGTGGCTGCAGTCACTTCTGCTTCAAGGATTTAAGAGATGCAGGCTCTCATGTGTGGGCCAGTTAAACAAACATAAAGCACTTGCACTCCAGAGCCAGGAGTTAACCTCCAATAATGGCAGATACACATCCAGTTGTGCAATTAGATTCCAGTTTATTGTCAGCACATTGCTGAAAGAAAATAGGTTACAGGGCAGACCATGAAAAAAGGTTCATGTGTCCAGGTGCAATGTGCTGACAATAAATTGGAATCTAATTGCACAACTGAATGTGTATTTGCCATCATTGGAGGTTAACCCCTGGCTCTGGAGTGTGAGTGCTTTATGTTTGTCTGATTGTAACTGTGGTTCGTAGCCTTGTACTCACACCCCACCTTGGTTGAGAGCGCAGCACCTTTGTTTTGCATTTCATATGTGAGCCTCCTTATTTGATTTTCAAGAAAGATAGAGTTGCTCTGCGTACAGAATAAGTTTCTGCCGAAGATGGTATCTGAGTGTAACGTTAAATCAAATGATACATCTTCCTATTTACTACCCTGAGCCTACCAATCGTGGTGAGGCACTGCTCCATACTTTGGATGTTCACAGAATACTGAGATACTGTGTGACTATGTGACTCACACCAAGGACTGCAGAAAGTCCTTTCAGCTTTTTGTTTTATGCACACCTGGGAAAGAGGATACCCCTGTGTCTGGACAGCACCTGTCCAGATATCTGGCTTCTGTTATAGGAAGTATGGTAAGGAACTTTCTGGTGCGATTCTTGGTCACTCCAGAAGGGGAATGGTCACTTCTGTTGCTTGTTTCAGAAATGTTTCAGCTGCTGACATTTGTGCTGCAGCCATGTAGAGCACTGTCAACATCTTCACTAAACATGACAGTCTGGACATCATTTCTCATAGACGTGCAGGTTTTGGCCTCGTTGTACTAAAAGGCCAGCTGTCTTAAATCAGACTGTACCAGCCTCCCAGTGGCTTTTGGGACTGCTTGGATCTCATTCCAAAGGTATGGCCTAATGGAAGATAGAGCCTTGAGGAAGATAGAACAGTTATGTACTTACCGTAACAATAGATCTTCGAGAGAATCTCTTCTATTAGGCCATGCCATCCGTCCCTCCACCCCCCCTTCTGTTTTCTAGTGAGGGTAGCATCAGATATTCTGCCTTATCCTAATCCATGGCTGTTACGTCCAGCACTGTTTCTCACCCAGTATGCTTGTTGCTGGTTTGGTCTTCTGGTTCCCCATACATGAAGGTTTAATCTCCAGTGGGGAACTGGGGAGTGACAGGGCCACCCATGTTTATATAGATGCTGACACATGATGTTGTCATGGGCAGCCCAAGGCTAGTAAAAATGTCAGTGTGGTCCCAGCTCTGACGTGCGTATAGTGCCAAAGGTGTGGCCTAATGGAAGAGATTCTCTTGAAAATCTACTGTTATGGTAAGTACTTCTTTCTGGACCTGGAGGCCATCATGGCAGAGGCTAGCCTAGATTTAGTGGGCAGAACGGAGTTCTAGTGCACTGATAGCCATGATTTGGAAATGGCTGTACCGGACTACTCTCTGTTCAGGAGAAACGTGGAAGGGAGGAGGGGTTGTACTATATGTAAGGGAGAGCATCAAGGCCTTTGCTTCAAAGGGGCATCCAGAGGAAAAGGTCAGGCTGGAGTTGCTGTGGGTCACCCTGGAGATGGGCGCTGGGACTGTGCTCCATCCAGGCGTGGTATACAGACCTCCAGTACAGGGAGAGGAGTTGGATACGGCACTGAGGATGCCGTCATCAGCATGGCAAGTAAGAGCGAGGAACTGCCAGTTGGTGATTGCAGTCTGCCAGATATGGATTGGCGCCTTCAAGCTGCAACTTCAGTAAGGAGCAGGGCCATCCTTGACACCCTCCAAGGGGCTTTTCTCAGACAGCTAATCAATGAACCCACTAGGGATGGCGTAGTACAGGATCTGGTGCTTACAAACAGGGATGGCACTGCAGATGAGGCAGTGGCCAGATCCCTAGGTGACAGTGATCACCATACAGTGTGGTTTAACGTTATGATGGGAACAGATGCAAACTACATGAGGACTAGGGTCCTGGCATTTAGGAAAACAAAGTTTAGAGAAATGGGAGACTGCTTTAGAAACTGCTTCATGGCGGGGATTGCCAGGAAGGGGTAGAGGTAAAGTGAAAAAAAATAAGGGCGGGCATAATTAACGCAACCAGCCTCTGCATGAAAGAAGTGAGTAAAAGCAGAAGGAAAAAGAGACCATTATGGTTCTCTAGGGAAGTGGTGAAGGAAAACAGTGGCATTCGGGAGTTATAAGGAAATGCAGAGGAAGGAAGACAGGGAGATGTACCAATTAAAACAGAGGGAGGGAGGGAAGGCAGTGAGGAAAAAAAGCTGCAATCAGAGGAAAGGATAGATGAGGGGGTAGCTAAAAGGGATAAGACTTTCTTCGGGTACATAAACGAAAAGAAGAAAACGAGGGGAGGGGGATAGTGGCGATAGGAAGGGCGGCAGTGTGGACTGTGCTGAAGAGAACCAAAAAAAGCAGAGTACCTGAACAGGTACTTCTGCTCAGTCTTCACATGGGGGGTGGACCACCAAGGAGCAGCAGGAACAAAAGGTTGGGAGGTGGACACAAGTCCATTTTCAGAGGAAAGAGTCCTGAAGTGACATGCAGATCTGAAAGTGGGCAGAGCTATGAGACTGGACAGGATACACCCACGGGTACTAAAGGAATTCAGTGAGGTGCTAGCTGCATCACTGGCCTTATTCAGCCGCTCACTGGAAACCAGCATGGTTCTTTTATTTATTTATCCAGTCTCCGATTACAATACCTTTGAGTGCAAGGCGCTCATTTATAAAGGTTCCACATCAGTGGGGAGGGGTGAACAAACATACAGAGGCGGTAATAGAAAGACTAGGTTTAAAAAACAGTAAAGTACATACTTTAATTATCTAGAATTAATAACTTTAGTAGTGAAGGACCGGAATGAGAGCAGAGGTGGTAAGTCTACATAAGAGCGGCAGCAGGGAGAAGGATGGCAACTATATGTCAGTAAGTCTCACCTCAGTAGTGGGTAAATTAATAGAAACTCTGTTAAAATAAAGGTTCAGAGTGTATCTTGAATCCAGTGGGTTGCAAGCCAATAGGCAATATGGATTCGTGGTGGTGGTGGTGGTGGGAGGTCATGTCAGATAGGTTAATAAACTCCATGTACTTCTTGTGGAGACCTTGGACAAAGTTTTCAGTACTGTTGCCCACACCATTTTCCTGGACAAACTTAAGGCAGTTGGTTCTACTATATGTGAGGGAGGGAATTGGGGCCACAGAGGTACAAGGGCACATGGTGGAAAGGGAAGGGCTGGAGGCCCTGGGGGTCATCCTAGAGACAGACTCTGGGGCCACTATCCATACAGGGGTGGTGTACAGGCCTCCAGTACAGGGGGAGGAGTTGAATAAGACACTTGGAGAACCCATCATCAGGATGGCAAGTAAAGGGGGTGGGTGTGCTGCCAGATGGTGACTTCAGTCTGCCAGATATGGAGTGGAGCCTTCGAACTACAGCTTTGGTGAGGAACAGGGCCATCCTTTACTCCCTACAAGAGGCAATCCTCAGGCAACTACTCAAGGAGTCCACTAGGGACAGGGCAGTGTTGGGCCTGGTGCCTACAGACAAGGACAGCATTGCAGACACCACAGTGGGCAGTCCCGTTAGTACCAGTGAGCACTGTACAGTGAGATTTAACATTAAGAAGAGAAAATAAGCTAACTACACAAGGATGAGGGTACTGGACTTTAGGAGGGCCAATTGTAAAGAAATGGGAGACTGCCTCAGAAGCTGCCTCATAGGGGAGATTGCCAAAGAGGGTTAGAGGCACAGTGGGAAAAAATAAGGGAGGGCATAGATAAGGCAACCAGCCACTGTGGGAAGGAAGTGAGTAAAAGCAAAAGGAAAACAAGACGGCTGCAAGTTCTGCCCACTGCAGCCATAAAAAGACTGTTAAGGTTTTCTAGGGCAGTGGCAAAGGGGGTGAAGGAAAAAGGGTGGCATTCAGGAGGTATAAGGAAATACAGCGGGAGGAGGATGATAGGGACGTGTATCGGGGAAACAGAGGGCACCAGGAAAGGCAGTGAGTGGAGCAAACTGTTTTGTGGAAGGGAGGTTCAGGTTGCCTCACCTCTAAATAGAGGTTACATTATCTTCAAATGCCTGGGTCATCCAGAGAAGACCAATTCAAACATGTGCAAAGCAAGATAGCTGGATGAACTCCACTCAGACCAGAAGATTGGTTCAAAACTTCTTTATTTTTAAAAATAACACTTCATGGGCTACGTTTTGTAGTGATACCACTTCATCCGGCCCTCGTGTTTTCCTTAAATAAAATGATGTAGCCAAAATGAATTCCCATTTTTCATTATTATTTCAAGTGCCAGATACACTATCTGATACTACATTCAATTCCTATATCTATGCACTGTTATTTAAATCTCAAATATTATCTCTATAGATATGTATATAGGATATATTTCTTATTATATGCTGCTTCTTCATAATTATCTTCACTGTGACGTTTGGTTCCCCCCACCTAACTGCAGTATATAAACTGCGTAGGCAAGAGCTATGGTGGCTCTGTACATGGAGGAACTGCCACATAGCCATGCCAGTAGCTCTAACTCCCCTGGTAAGTGATTCCCCAGTATTTCCCAATATTACGGTAGTGACTCTAATGGTTGAAAGTAACAGTAGGTTGATTATACATAATTGTATTATATTAGAGAAGCGCAACAACAAGCGAAATAAGAGGGAGACATTATACGAGGAATGAGATGTTGATTACTTCCTAAGGGGTAAGACAATTATACAAAAAAATCCTTTTTTTTTTTAAATGCAGTGCTCAAATCCGTTCATGGAGTGTACTAGAATTAGCAATGTTCACTATAAACAAAGCGAAGTGTAAATCTTGAAGTGGATGTAGTAGTGCTGTGAAAAAGGAGCAATTCTGTTTCTAAGTGATTTGGATGTTTGAATGTTTAGAAGTTTATGAAGGTTTAAGAGAATTTGGTGGAACAAAAATGTTTAGTTGCAGCAGGAGAAACTGTATAATGGTGAAGTGATAACAAGAATGTCTAGCAGCAACAGGAGAAACTGTATAATAGTGGATCGATAACAGTAAAAGAGAATGTTGTTTGATCATGTTTACTTGTTTAATCTGCATAGAAATGAGCAGTGAGTAAAGTCCACCAGGATGAAGCGCAGTGTCACAGGGTAACTGCATGACAAAAAGGATTATAAAAAGGGTCTGAGAAATGGAGCTTTCTGATTGGCTGCAAACATTCTAACAGCCTTATGTTAATCTTTTATTAACATAGATGTAGAAGCTTACCCATATGCTGAACAAGGTTTAACACTGTTTAAAAACATGTTTTATTATAATAGCAATAAGGCACTACCAAGGATTATATTAATGGTCAGTTAATCACCCTCTAGGGGGCATGTGGCACTCGGCTACACCTCGTGCCACAGTACACCCCTAGAAGGTGATTAACAGACCATTAACATAACCCTTGGTCATGCCTTATTGCTTAATTAACTCCCATTGGAATTGCATTGTTTGCTGCAGTAACTCTACTGCAGAATTCTGCAGCGCTGCACTTCATTCTGGTGCGCTTCACTGTACATAATGAACTAATACAGAAGGAATGACGAGCAGGAACACATACGACTAGCTTAGAAAGTGAGACTGCAAATAAAAAAAGAATATCTGTAAGGTGTTGTAAGGTGAACAATAAGTAAATATGTAGCCTTAAGGAGAAATTTGGTGATGCAAGTTTATTGGCATGTGTTTAATATGATGAAATATATTGAGTTGATCAAAAAAATAATTATGCAGAAATGTTTATCGGTGTAATCACTGCGTAGGGACAGAGCTATTTATAATGAATACAAGTACTGAAGATGATTATGAATCAATAGCATACAAAAAGAAATATATCCTATATATCTATAGAGATAATATCTGAGATTTAAATAACAGTGTTTAGATACGGGAATTGAGCGCATTATGCATTACCAGATAGTGTATCTGGCACTTGAAATAATAATGAAAAATGGGAATTAATTTTGGCCATTTAATTGTATTTAAGAAAAACACGAGGGCCTGATGAAGTGGTATCACCATGAAACGTAGCCCATGAAGTTTTATTTTTGAAAATAAGAAGTTTTGAACCAATGTTCTGGTCCGAATGGAGTTCATCCAGCTATCTTGCTTTGCACAAGTGAGTGGAGCAAAGGCACAAACAGAGGAAAGGCTAGACAAATGTTAGCTAAAGGGGATAAGGCTTTCTTTAGGTATACAAATGAGAAGAGAAAATCAAGGGAGGGGACGGTGAGGATATGGAGAGTGGCAGGGGGAGACTACGCAGAAGAGGACCGAGAAAAAGCTGCCATCAGGTACTTCTGCTTGGTCTTCACAGTGCAGGGTGGGGGTGGACCAGTTGGTAGCAGCAGGAACAAAGAGTGGGAGGTGGACACATGTCCATTTTCAGAGGAAAGAGTTCTGAAGGGATTTGCAGTTGTGAAGGTGGACAAGGCTATGGGACTGAACAGGATACACTCAAGGGTACTAAAGGAACTCAGAGAGAGTCTGTCTGCTCAACTGATGGCCTTATTCAACAGTTCCCTGGAAACAGGCATGGATCTGGAAGGCTGGAAGAGAGCAGACATGGCCCCTCGCCATATGAGCGGCAGCAGGGAGGAGGCCAGCAGATAACCGACAGTCTCCCTTCATTGTTGGGAAAATTAATGTACACCCTGCTAAGGTAAAGGGTGATAGAGTTTTTTGAAACCAGTGGGCTGAAAGACCACAGGCAGCATGGATTAATTGGGGTGGGGTTGGGGGAGGAATCATGCCAGATGAATCTGATTGATTTCTTTGAGTGGGTGACCAGGGAAGTAGATCAGAGGAGGGCAGTGCACATGAACTTTCTGGACTTTAGCAAGGTCTTCAGTACTGTGCTGCACTGGAGACTGAGAGAAACTGAGCAGCCTGGGGTGGGATCAAAAGCAGTGAATTGGGTTAGAAACTGGTAAACTGATAGCAGGGCAGCTCAGAAGGAGTTTGTGGAGCTGGGGAGGGGCCTTAGACAGGTAGCACGCACGGTAGCCTTCTCAGAGGTGCTGCCTGTCTATGGCATGAGTGAGGCTGGGGTACTCTGCACCATGCAGTTCAATGAATGGTTAAAAGACTGACGTGGAGCACAGGGTTTTGGCTTCATTGAGGACTGAGCATTCACCTTGAGGGATGTGGGTCTGTACTGGTATGATGGTCTGCATCGTCCAGGAAGGGAACCAAGCTCCTAGGTGATAGGTTTAAATGCTTCATTGGCAAGTTTTAAACTAGTCAAGTGGGGAGACACTGACAGGAAGCAGGAGATTCCAAGCCTCCCCCCACAAAACAAGGCAGTTAGCAAGGTAAACACCAAGGTACAGAGGTCAACAGGGGAAGGACAGGGGTAAATGGAGAAAAAGGAAAAAGCAATAAGAGCAGGGATGGGGCAAAAAAAAGTAAGGCCATCTTAAAATGGATGGCAGTGAGTACCAATGCCCATAGTCTGGGTAACAAGCTTCCTGAGCTAGTGGCCCTGATGGAAGAGGAACATCTGGATATCGTGGCAGTTGCAGAAATATAGTACACTGAGAACAATGACTGGGATGTCAGCATACCAGGGTACACAATCTACAGGAGGGAGACAGAGAGGGTAAAAGATGAGGAGGAGTAGCTCTCTACATAAGGGGAGGGATCAAAGCAACAAAACTAATGGGTAAATGGGGAGGGGAGGGGAGGAGGCACTGTGGGTCACCTTGGAGACAGGGAGTGGCACCACAATCTGCACAGGGGTTGTATACAGACTCCCGTCCTATGGGGAGGAAATTGACAAGGAAATGATAGAAGGCATCCTCAAAATGGCAGAAACAGGGGAGATATTGTTGATGGGGGACCTGAATATGCCAGATGTTAAATGGAACATATTTATTGTAGCCACATCCAAGAGCAGGGTCATTCTCGATGCCCTACGGGGGCACACCTCAAACAGCTAGTGTTGGAACCTACTCAGGATGGAGCAGTATTGGACCTGGTACTATCAAATGGAGAGAGGATCACGGATTTAGAAATGGGTAGCAATCTGGGAACAAGTGACCACCACACAGTGTGGTTCATGATAAACACAACCGTGAAGTCAAGCCATACAAAAGCGAGGTTACTTGACTCCAGAAGGGCTGACTTTGGCAAAATGGATGTGTGCCTAAGGAATGGACTGGCAAATAGGCAGGAAGGAGGGGTGGAAGAACAATGAGGAAAAATCAAAACTTTCATCACAGAGGCAACAAGCCTTTGTGTGAAGCGAATAAAGAAAATAAAACAAAGTAAAAAAACACTATGATTCTCAAAAGAGGTGGTGGGGAAGGTTAGGGAGAAAAATACAGCATTCAGGAAGTATAAGGAATCACAGAAGGAGCAGGACAGAGAACTGTATCAGTTAAAGCAGAAGGAAGCAGGGGAAGGCAGTCAGAATAGCAAAGGCCCAAACTGAGGAAAAGATAGCCAACTCGGTTAAGAAGTGGGATAAAACCTTTTATAGGTACATCAGGGAGTGAAGGAAGACAAAGGGAGGGATACTGAGGCTTAATAAAGGGATGGGGAGGTGGGCAGAGGGTGACAGTAAAAAGGCAGAGATACTGAACAAATATATTTGCTCAGTATTCACAACAGAAGAAGAGGGGGAGGTACCTAAACCAAAGAGTAGAAGCACTCTGGGCAGGGGGGTCAATACCAGTCCATTCACAGTAGAAAGGGTCCAGAAAGAACTCCTAAAACTCAAGGTGGTTAAAGCAATGGGGCCTGATGGGATTCACCCCAGAATTCTAAAAGAACTAAGGGGAGACCTAGTGACACCACTGACTACCCTTTTTAACAAATCATGGGAGGATGATATGGTACCTGAGGACTGGAGTAGGGTGGATGTGATTCCCCTTCACAAAAGTGGGAGCAAGGCAGAGGCAGGAAACCATAGACCTGTTAGTTTGACCTCAGAGGTAGGGAAAATGATGGAATCACTTCTGAAGGAAAGAATAGCTGAGTACTTAGAGGCCAGTGGGGCACAGGACCCAAAGCAGCATGGATTCACAGAGGGAAGGTCATGTCAGATGAATCTAATAGATTTCTTTGACTGGGTGACCAAAGTAGTAGACCAGGGAGGGGCTATGGATATAGCCTACCTAGACATTAGCAAGGCATTTGACACAGTCCAACACAAAAGATTAATAAACAAGTTAGCCAGCCTGGGAGTGGGCCCCAGGGTGGTAGCCCGGGAAACAAATTGGCTGCACAACAGGACGCAGAGGGTAATACTAAATACAGTACAATCTGAAGAAAGGATGGTTACTAGTGGGGTACCGCAGGGTTCGGTACTGGGACCGGTCCTCTTTAATGTTTCTATAGTAAACATTGCAGAGGGGCTGGAAGGAAAAGTATGCTTCTTTGCAGATGACACAAATATCTGCAATAGAGTTGATACACGGGGGGGTGGGGTGGAAAGGATGAGAAGGGACTTGGCAAGGTTGGAGGTATGGTCAAAAGTATGGCAGCTTAGATTCAATGCAAAGAAGTGCAAAGTAATGCACATGGGGAACAAAACCCCAGGGGAAGAATACACAGTGGGGGGGTTACTGACATCAACAAAAATGGAAAGGGACCTGTGGGTAGTCATATCAGATGACCTTAAGATAGGCAGTCATTGTGAGAAGGCAGTAAGGAGGGCTGGGGGGATATTGGAATGCATAGGGAGAGGCATCACCAGTAGAAAACAGCAAGTTGTTATTCCTCTGTACAGACAGTTGGTGAGACCCCATCTGGAGTACTGCATGCAGCTCTGGAGACCTCATCTCCGCAAGGACATAGACAGGAAGGAGGCGGTCCAGAGGAGGACAGCTAAAATGGTGAAGGGTCTGCAATAGAAGCCATATGAAGAGAGACTAAAAGAGCTTAATATGTCTACCCTTGAGGAAAGGAGGGATGGAGGGACATGATAGGAGCTTTCAAGTACCTCAAGGGAGTCAACAAAGTCCAAGAGGGTAGCATCTTTCAGAAAAAGAGATGTGCAAGAACAAACTGGCACAATTTGAAGATAAAGGGGGGACGGCTCAGGGGCAATGTGAGGAAATATTTTTTCAGGGAGGAAGTGGTGGACGCATGGAACTGCCTTCCTGAGGAGGTCGTGGGGTCAAAAACAGTGGGGGAATTCAAGAATCGATGGGACAGACATAAGGTAATTGTAGTGGGGTATAGGAGGAAGTAGGCTGTTGGTTAACTAGAATCTGCAGCTTATCCAATAGATAGGGAAATGGGCAGACTGGGTGGGCCAGGTGGTCCTTATCTGCCATCAAAGTCTGTTTCTATGAGATGGGGAGCGGTGGTTGACGCCACTCACCATGATAGGTGAGTGACCAGTGGTGTGCAGCAGGGCTCACTAATGGGACTGTTCCTGTTCAGTGTCTTTATACGTGACATTGTAGAAGAATTGGAAGGGAAGGTATGCCTTTTTGCAGATGATACCAAAATCTCTCATAGGGTGGACATTCAGGAGGGTGTGTAAAGAATGCATAGGGATGTTGGGAAACTCAAAGAGTGGTCAAAAGCATGGGCAGGGGGAGGTGCTGACAGTCACTAAGCAGGAAAGATACCTTGGGATTCATCTGGGTAGACTGGGTGGGCCAATTACTCTTTTTGTTTGCTGATAGATTCTGTGTTTCTGTGTTTCTGACTCTTGTTACCACCACTGCTCTCAGATCTTGATGTTGGAACACAGCAACCAAAAGAAAACCTTACCTGGGTAGTTTGTTGAGTCATATGGTTGTGAATTCAGTGCTACTGTAGTACTAGAACTATGGTTGCATGTAAGTAACCTTTTTTCTAATTACCTAAAATCATTTCATTATCCACAGTTAGGTAGACTCCAAGCAGTCCTTCAGGTGGGGGTGGGGTGGGGGGCTAGGTGACTAGAGTCTAGAGGACTGAAGACCCAAAACCAGCATCTCGGTGACTTTGCTGTAATAGTAGATGAATGTTTGTGCATTGGGCCAGGTAGCAGTCCTAAATATCTCACAGATAGAGCTATACCTGGCAGAGCACCTGAGACAGCACAGTGAAGTGAGCTTTTATGCCCTCTGCAGATCCTTCCCCGCCAACTGATAGCAAAGCACAATGCAGTTTGTGATCTACCTGCTTCTGGTCAGTTTCACTGTTCGTCTGCCTTGGGTGGATTCAGTTTATGTTATTAACAGTGTGTGAGGCTTACCAGGAAATTCTGCCATGCACTCTCTACAAAAGAGTAAGTCTTGGTGAATGTCCAGAAAGTGGAGTGTCCACTCGGCCTCTGAGGCTGAACCTTGTGGCTTTCGGATAAACAGAGCATCAAAGCCTCCACAAGAAGTACCTGGAGTTCTTTAAGCTGTCTAGCTAAGGTGATAGTGACACAGAACGCATCCTTCCAGGATACATGTGACTGGACAAGGCTGAAAAAAGGAAAATACTTCCTAGCTTTCCTTTCCCAGTCAGCAGAAATAGAGAAACAAATGGCTTACCTGCAGGATGAGACAGTTCCAGACTGCTAAGTCGCCATGGTGATGGTGGTTCATGCACTAGAGGGGACAGGTGGTCCAGCCCTTTGAAAAAGTTAGACTACTTCCTCCAGGGCTACATTCCTAATACCAACCGTAGCTTATTTAAAATGTTATCCTATAAGTTAAACTTATTCACATAGTTACAACTTTAAAAGATAATGTAAACAAAATAAGTGAACATAATATAATGGAGCACTAGTTATAGAGGATAATGTATATTCCTCTATCTGTAACAAGTTTGTAAACTCTTCGAGAGGTCATCATGGCGACGTTCAGAACCTCGAGAGCGAAGCTCGAGAGGTTCAGTCGCCATGACGACCTCGAGAAGACGTTTTCAAACTTGTCACAGATAGAGGATTATACATTATCTTTTATAGTGTATGGTCACCTATCTGTGATAACAAATTAGAAAATTGTTACTGAACCCCACATAATGAGACAGAAACGCGAAGACGGCAACAGTTTCTCTTGAATTTTACAGTACTGTACTTACATTTCATAAGCTTACATTGGATGGCAAGAGCGATTGTGGTAGACTGGAAAAAAAAAAATGATCGGATAGCTCCCGGGAGAAAATAGCGGTCGACATGCTTTAATCTGGTGCCTGCATTTTTAAAATAGCCACTCGCAACTGTGTACAGTTATGACAGCTGTTTAAAGAGAATGCGGCTCACGCAGCACTTACAGCATTATGTGAAAGGTTCCAAGTTGTTATGCTGCAGTAGCTACGTACCTGGTGCAGCATAACAACAAGCTACTGCAGCATAACAACTTTTTAGCTGGTATGGATTTTTATGCATGACAACGTTCTACCACACATTATAAAAAAGTTAACAGTTGTAGATTATACAACGTCTTGAGCGGCTTAAGATTTAAAGCTGTTTTCCAGAGAAAGTTTGGATGGGAGTTTGCCAGAATAGATACAGGAGGTAAGTGTTATTAGAAGTATGTTTCAAAAGGGCTGGCGGTTAGATTTCTGCTCGCTACACCAACATCCTGGGTTCAGGAATGGACCTGAGAGTCAGAAGGCTGGCCGGGGAGAGGAGGATTTAGTGTCCCTCACACTGCTCTCCTTCTCGGTGGGGTGAACCACTCGGTGCCTCTCTGACTCCTTGTGGAGGCAGGGGGTCTAGCTGCCACTGATGCCTAGTTGCTGTGGGGGGCATGCTGGACATTGGTGCTTTGGCACCTCACGTCATTGCGCACTACACCCCGTGTGGGGTACATAGTTTTAAAAAATGGTGTCCACCTTCATGACGCCCTGCTCCTTCAGCCCCATTTACCTGCCACAACTCTCTCCGGTGACATAGCACCAGTGTCCGTCTGGTATGGCCCGACTCCACGCACCACCCTGGGGGGCTAGACAGGGAGACAATGCCGGTAGGCGCTCCCTGCTGGTACACTTGTACCAGCATTGTGAGGGTCCATGTCTGCCTGACGGCCCTGCCCTGGGGGGCAAGCCAGGGGGAATAACTGTATGAGGTAAGTCCCTGAGAAGTGAGGTGGGGGTCCGGAGGGTGCAGGGGCTGAGCCTTCGGCAGTCCACCATGAAAAGCATAGTAAATGAAAATAAACCAAAAAAAAAAAGAAGTTCCAAGTTTGTGGACAGAAATAACTAAAATATCATCTACTTCTTAATCTTCTAGTCCTTGGGAAATTGAATTCAGTGAAAAAGAAGAGGCACAAATGCCCTTGTACTGCATTTATCTTTCCAGTCGAGAAGTTAACTAGGTGAGAGAGCAACATTTCATACATTTTAAGGAGAAGAGGGTTTTGGGACGCAAACATAACCAGTTTAAATCATCACAATGAGAACAATGGTATGTGTCATAAGGAGAGTTTAGAATGCATCTTGCCAGTGTGGTGTTTAGCCAACTGAACTGGCTACTCCTGGATACACTAAAATTGCTCACTCTCAACCTCTTGTCTCATAAATCAGGGACAAGGCTTAAAAAGTCAGGGACAAAGAACCAAAATCAAGGAGACTTCTTCAAAATGGGTGGTATCCACTCAGGAAGCTAGCAAAAACAAGCATTTGTCAATGCTGAATGTTGCTTGCTTATATGTGCTGTTTAGGTATTTGGAAGTCATTGGAGTGCAAATATTGAACATTTGTGAACTTACGAGTGTGCGTAGGAACTGCGCAACGCACGCTCATAAAACAGTCATTTTTGGAATTTTTTCACCAAATTTTTAACATAGCCATTTTAAGACTTCTGCTTATGAACAGTGTCACTGTGATTTTCTTAATGTGTCCCATACATTGATTTCACACACCTCTGCGCCATTGTGTGCTACATGTGCGGAAACACGTTTTGGGCAAGATGTGAAAAATGACAGCTGTACTGCTCATATGGAGGTGTGGTAAAATGGCAGTGTTGAAAATCTGGAGTGAAAATATTGAAAATTCGCGAACTTATGAGCGTGCGTAGGAACTGCGCAATGCACGCTCGTAAAACAGTTATTTTTAGGAATTCTTTCACCAAATTTTCAACATAGGCTTTTTGAGAGCCCACCTTATGAACACTGGCACTGTCATTTCATTAATCAGACCTGAAAGGTGATTTTGCACAGTGACCGCGAAATCACCCTTCAGGCCCGATTAACACCATGACAGTGCAAGAATTCATGAGGAGGGGTCCCAAAAACCCCATGTTGAAAATTTGGGCCCAAAATTCCCAAAAATGCATGAGATATGCAACAAAGTTGAAAAAACCCTATTTATTCCATTATACAGCTTACCGGCATTTCCTCAGTTCGCGGTCGGCTTTGAAGAGCGCAGACGTGTTCCCAGTCCACCAATGATTGTCGCGCCGAGCTCCGGAGGTAAGTATGGGGTGAGGGGGGTGGGGAGGCAGGGTGCGTAGTGGCTGGGTGGCGTTGGGGGAGCAGAGAGGGACCATTTTCTTGGTTGCAGGTTTATTTTTTTTATTCAGACAACTTGGGACGTTGCCATGCTGGGTGGGCTCCCAGCGTGCCATGAAAGGCTGTTTGGGGGCTGGAGTTGACGGGGATCGGGCGCCCGTCGCTAGAACAGGATTTGCCATGTTAGTGGGCTTCAGCTTGGCACCTGGAAAGGTTTTGCTTGGGGGGCATGAGTCGTGGAGCCAACCGTGGGGATTGGGGCCTCCGCGTGGCTATAACATTTTTTTTGCCACGCCAGTGGGCTCTCCAGCGTGGCACCTGAGACAGCTTCTTTGTGGGGGGGCGTGGAGCCGACGGGGGATTGGGCACCCCTGTTGGCCATACAGTGTGTGCATGGGGGGGAGGGAGCGCATCAGCATGCAATATGCGTGCTTGCATGTGTGTGTGGGTGGGGAGAGCTCTGTTCACTGAAGCGGAGCTCTCCCTTTCAACTGTATGCCACTGCATTTTCCTGCTGTCATAGACAGCTGCAGTAGTCATTGGAGAACTGCGGCCGTGCCTGCAAACTCACTGACTGAATTGGAGGCCGGGGTGCCACACCTCCGAATACTCGGATGATGGCATTATGTTGCTTGCACGTGCCACACCTCCGAAAACTTGGATGATGGCACTATGTTTCTTGCACATGCGTGAAAGCAACATAAAAAGGGATTAGTATAAAATGCATTTTTTAAAGAACAAATCTATAACTTTATTGTTTGACATTCTTTTGTGCTTACAATCTCTACTTTTAAGTCATGGAAACACAAATTTTAGGAGGGACAGATTAAAATTTTGAGGCAAAATCAGGGACTTCCCTGAAAATCAGGGACAGTTGAGAGGTATGCTCACTCTGGCAACTTTTACCAACAGGGTTCTATCCAGTGTCTCTGCCTTAAGCCTCCACAGTCTTTTCCATGAGCCCAAACTGCTACTGAGGTCACAAAACAAAACAAAGTACCAGTAATGCTAAAGGCACCGAAAGAGTTCTGTGTGAAATAATTATGTTGCCAGAAAGAAAGCTGACAGGCTTCCTGTGGCAATGAAAAGGGAAGGGGGCTTAGGGAGTGGGGTCTGAGACACAACATCTGTTGTATTGAGAAAGACGAAAATATTTTGCTCTGGGCAAACCCAGGACCCTTATTTTCTTCTGTATGTACCTTTGAACTTGACTAATTGCAAAAAGAGTACATATAACCACAGTAAGCACTTACAGCTATGCTGTTGGCACCTAAAAAAAAAAAAAAATGACCAAATGACCATCGGATATACTTGCAAAAATTATCTAAGATTACTATGCATGCTTTACTGCCAGTGGCCACATGTTCACTAAGTTTCGGGAGCTGCCAATGCCTGCTGACCCCATCCCCGAGCAGCTGTATGAAATGGCCACCACTACTGGGGCTTTGAACTTTACAGAATCTGGTCTAGTTGCCAGATGGCCACCAAACTCGAATACACACATATACTAGCTATACTGTCAACGCACCTCTCGCCCACTGCAAATGCAAGTCAAATACAATATATGTATACTCACCTTGGCTGTTCTGGGGTTTTTGTGGTTCGCACTGCCCACTCCTCCAAGGGGGTCAACCTGGGCTAAGGAGTGGAGACAGGAAATGGTGCAGCCCTGCCACCTGGGGTAATGGCAGGGAGTACCTGTGAACATATTGCAAGTTACCACCCTCCAGGAAATATACAGTGCCACCCCTAGGACACTTCCCCATACAGTAACAATTTCCCCCTCTTGCAATGATTCACAATACCAGAATATAACATAAACAAATACCAGTATTTATTTTGGGGGAAATGGAGAAAAGGGAGGCAGATAACCCAACAGCATTAATAACTGTCTCGACAACTTTACCCCACACAGTATTTCCCACCTCCCACCTGTGGGTGCACCCTTAACCCCTTGCAGTGTCCAGTATGTTGTAGTGGGTACCACACCAGGGGTGCACACTTGGTAACTGTCTGGTGACTCGAGCTGGGTACTTGCGTTGGTGCCCAATAAACACTGAACACAGAAACACTGGAAATGTAGACCTGGGCTTAGCTGGTTTGATAAGAGTCCTGCCCAGGGCCTAACCCCCTTTTTTCCCCTAGCTAGCTGTCTAATAAAAGGTCTCCTCTGAACCACAGCCCAGAGGTACTTACAGTTTTGATGATCATGGGGGGGGAGGGGTTCAGTAGGTTGATGTGGCATGGTACCGTGGAGGTATCTTGTTGCTGGTGTACCACACAGCAGTGGGGCTGCCTGGAGAAATGAAGAATGCTGGTCTTCACCTGCCTGGCCTTGCCAATTTTGCCTCGGAGGCCTTTGTAGACAGTGTTCGCCAGGCAGGCCTCTCATCGTCTTCCTCACCAGTCAACTTCACCGTTGCTCTGGGGACACAACAAGAGGGGTTCCCTAGACATCTCTGTTGCACACCTTTTTGAAATCATGATTAACTGCTGGGTTCTGGCTCTGTCTCTAGCCCCAGCACTCACACTTCGGTTTCTCTATGCACGGCAGTGGCTGTTTCCTTTCTCAGTCTCTAGCCTCAGCACACACTGTCTCTCAGGCTTGCAGCAAAAGGCAGTCTCAAACAGCATTTACCCCTCCGAGAAGGACACAGGTCACTTAGTCTTTGTTCACCTCTGCAGAACACCTGGACTCCAAGCTGCACAACCGACAGTCTCTGCTCATTTACCAGGCTGCTTTCAGTCTGTAATTCTTCAGGCGCTCTGTCTGGTTTCCTCAGGAGCTCTGCCTCGGTAGTCTAACTGGGGCCGTATTGGCCATTGGGTCCACAGTGCAGGCCTTAGGCTGGGTAGCCCACGGAAGTCTCTCCTGCACTCCTGGCACTCTCAAGTCCCAAAACGAATCTCCCTTTTGGTGGGCTGTGCAGCAGTATTTATAGATCTGCCAAAGTCACACTCTGATTAGCTGCCACCAGCCCAGGCTTTTTCCCATACTCTTTTACACTTTCCCAACAGCCCCCTTTGATGTAGAGTCTCAGGGGGCTGCTATCTTTGTTTATATTACAGTTCAACAATGCAACCCTCTTATTTTCTAATATTTGCCCTCTCTAGGGCTGACTCTCACTGTACTTGCACCTGGAAGCACTCCGCTCAAGATTCCCCTGATCCCCAGCTCCGCTGCCTGCTATGAAGCCAGGGATATTAATAAATTGGTGACCACAGCCAGGAATGCCTTTAAGAGCCATACTGTAGCTCTTAAGTGTTCACTTTTGGTGGCTGTGCATGCTCAGTAACGTGTGGGCAACCATCTTGTTTATTTACACTGCGGCAGTCTGGCTTTTACCATTACTGGGACCACTTCCACCCTTCCAAATGCACCCGGAAGCACTGTAACAAAGATCGGACCTCAACCCCTTTCTAACATGGGCCGAGGTCATAGGAAATCGGGGGTCACAGCTGTGGGGATGATGGGGCACTACAGGGTCCAGAGCCCACCCAGAGCCACTGCCAGGACTCCATGGGAAAGTACTGGGGCCATAGCCCACAGGCAAGCCCCTAGTTTGGGGAGAGGCTTGCATATTAAATACTGCCTTTGATCACTTTGCCTCCGAACACATATACCAGTTCACGCACCTTTAGCCCTCTCAACTTGCCCACTTCCCAAACTGCAAAAGTCAAATACAAAACAGTATGTATACTGTAATGTATTTAATATGAAATACTGCCCAGAAGAAGCCAGAAGGTGAAGGAAGGAAACATATTCAATTCAGTGCTTCAGAGTAACTGGTAACTGGTATTTTTCTTTTAAACTTAGATTGTAGGCTTGTAGTGACACTATACTTTCTTTCTGTGTTGTCTTTACTTATAATTGTTTTTGGGCTGTTGAAAATTTAAAAAATAGTGGTGGTGTAATTCTGTGCTGTCTTTAATTGCTGCAAATTTTATCTTGGCTTGTCTGACTGTCCTGTAGCTGGGTGAAGGGTGTTAATTGTCTGGCCTCTGACCTCAGCTATGTGATAACTGGAGGTGGGGCTAGTCACAGTTAAAGCAGCAAACAGAAGTTCATCTTCTCAGAAGAAGCCAGAAGGTGAAGGAAGGAAACATATTCAATTCAGTGCTTCAGAGTAACTGGTAACTGGTATTTTCTTTTAAACTTAGATTGTAGGCTTGTAGTGACACTATACTTTCTTTCTGTGTTGTCTTTACTTATAATTGTTTTGGGCTGTTGAAAATTTAAAAATAGTGGTGGTGTAATTCTGTGCTGTCTTTAATTGCTGCAAATTTCGCCTCCACCACCCCTTCCCCAACTCTTAATTATATGCCTGATAAATCTGATTGACAGGAGCTAAACACAGGGTATAGTAAGAGGTGTGAAGTAGGAGGGCATAAGGGGAAGAAGACCACCCTCAGCACGACAAGTGTTTTGGCTCATTTATTTATTTATTGGTTTCTTTTCCTTAAAAAATATATATCTGAGGATCAGTTACAGGTTTTTAATACTGTAAATAAATAAAAGAGAACTAAGAGACTTCAGTAGCAGATAAGTAGTGGAATTGCAGTATAATGTGGGGAGTGGTGCAATGCAGTGGCTGTGGGGCAGCCATATTCAGGCAGACCTTCTGGACACTGAGGTGCTGCCCTATCTGCATGCATCTCTCGGGACTGAGGGATGAGGTAGCCAGACTCAGAGCGGAAGTAAACTGGGTCAGGAGTACCATCACCCTGTCCAGGAACCACCCAGTCCAATGCAGCTGCCTCAAAGGATGCCGAGAGAGGCACTTGGATGACAGTGGGCTCAGGGAGGTTAGAGCAGTCAGGCAGAGGCACATCCCAGATCCTATTCCTCTCAAGAACTCATATGCCACACTGGCAAATGAGGACAACCAAATAGAGGTACCCAGGAAGTGGAAGGAAAGGATGTGGAGGTTAGGCAGGAGGTGACCTCAGGGGAAAGCAGTGGACCCCAGAGGAGGGAGGAAGCCAGATCCTGGTGGGGACTCCATCATAAGAGGGATCCAGCTAGGAACACAGGAGGGGGAGGACAGGGAGGTGAGGTGCCTACCAGGTGCCACGGCATGGAGGGATGGAAGGAAGATATTGGGGATCACTGGGAAGGCAAGACAGGAGGGTGAGCTGGATGTCATTATCCACCTAGGTACTAATGACTTGGCAAATGGGGAGCCAAAGGAAGTTCAGGAAGAGTTTAGGAAACTGGGAAGGGGTCTCAAGCAAGTAGCTACTTCTGTCACTTTCTCAGAAGTACTACCTGTGAGAGGCAAGGGAGAGCATAGGAGTGCATGCACCAGGAACTTTAACTCATGGTTGAAGAACTGGTGCTGTGAGGAAGGGTTTGGATTCATTGGTGACTGGGGACCCATCTGGAGGGATGGAGGTTTGTTCAAGCCTGACGGCCTGCATCCATCCTGGAGAATCAAGCACTCAATGATAAGTTTAAATGCTACATTGACAAGCATTTAAACTAGCAAAGGGGTGGCAGGCCAACAAGGATGGTACCTACTTGCTCACCCCCACAGCTAGTAATGGAACCAGTGAACCAGAGGAGTGGCTATCTCTGCAAAGCAGTGTGCAAAGAGTTGGAGATTAGTGTCCAAAAGGTGGATAAGCAGAAAAGGGCAAAATTCAGCAGAAGGGCAGACAGCAAGGAGAACCAGGGATAAATGACAACCAAGGAAGGGCTGGAGTAGAACAGTGAAGCAGTCTAGGAGGTCAAATCATGGAAAGCCATGTGTGCAAATGCCAGAGCCTTAGCAACAAGATGGAAGATCTGGAGGCTGTCATGGTACAGTCAGACCTGGACATTGTGGCCATCACTGAAACCTGGTGTAATGATAACCATGACTGGGAGATGGCCATACCTGGCTACAACATATTCAGAAAGAGACAGAGCAGGCAGGAAGGAGGAGGAGTGGCACTGTATGTGAAAATGACATAAGGGCCACACAGATCCAGGAGGAACAAAATGGGGAGAGATACTATGGGTTAAGCTGGAAAGGAAAATGGGGCCAGCCATCGCACAGGTGTGGTCTATAGACCACCAGCCCGAGAGGAAGAAACAGATAGGGAGCTGATGCTAGCCATCCAAAGGATGGCTGACAAGAGTGAGGTAGTACTGGTTGGAGACTTCAATATACCAGATGTGGACTGGAGCATCCCAGCAGCAGCATCAACTAGAAGCAGATTTACCCTGGACTCCTTCAGGGTGCCTTCCTCAAGCAACTGGTCATGGAACCAACTCGGCAGAAGGCAATACTGGACCTTGTGCTCACAAACAGGGACAATGTGATGGGGTAACAGTGGGGAGCACCTGGGTAACAGTGACCACCAGTCATTGTGGTTTGAAATCACAGAAAGAGCAGAACCAAACCACACAAAACACGTATCCTGGATTTTAGGGGGCAGACTTTGGGAAAATGGGAGATGCTTGAAAGAGGCATTAAGGGAATGGGACAGGAATCAGGGATTGAGGAACAGTGGGCAGTATTTAAAATGGGGATTATAAGAACAACAGAATTATGCATTAAGCAGGTTAGCAAGAGGAAAGAAAGAGGAGACCATTATGGTTTTCCAAAGAGGTACAAAGAAAGTGAAAGCCAAAAGACTGCATTCAGGCAATACAAAAAGACACAGGCAGAAGGGATAGGGAGAAGTACCAGGAGAAACAAAGGAGGCAGGGAAGTCAGTAAGGAAGCCAAAGCTCAGACAGAAGAACACATTGCAAAATCAGTGGTTAAAGGGACAAAACCTTTACAGGTACATAAGTGAAAAAAGAAGGACAAAGGGAGGGATAGTTAGACTGAAGGGGAGGATGGGGAGCAGCGTGGAGGATGACAACAGTAAAGCTGACATATTGAACAGGTATTTCTGCTCAGTCTTTACTAAGGAAGAAGGGGTAATGGGTCTGAAGGAGTACAAGGGGTGAGAATGGTGCAGAAATGGACACAAGTCCTTTACACAAGAAAGGGTCCTGAAGGAACTGGAAGTATCAAGAGTTGACAAAGCAATGGGGCCAGATGGGTAACCCCAGGGTCCTTAAAGAACTAAGAGAGGTGGTGGCTGAACCTCTGGCTATCCTGTTCAGCCAATCACTGGAAACAGGGAACTCAAAGACTGGAGGACAGCAGATGTAGTCCCTTATACAAAAGTGGGAACAAAGAGGAAGCAGGGAACCACAGACCAGTCAGCCTCACCTCAGTAGTGGGAAAGATCATGGAAGCACTACTGAAGGAGAGATTGGTGGAACATCTGGTTGTCAATGGACCACAGGACCCAAGGCAGCATGGTTTCACCAGGGGAGGTCATGTCAGACCAACCTCATTGAATTTTTGACTGGGTGACTAGGGAGGTGGATCAGGGAGGCAGTGGACATGGCCTATCTGGACTTCAAGCAAGGCCTTTGACACTGTGCCACATAGAAGACTATTACACAAACTGGGGAATATGGGTGTGGGCAGGACAGTAGTGTGGTGGGTAGGTAACTGGCTGCGTGGCAGGACACAGAGGGTGGTGGTAAATGGCTGTCACCCACAGAGGGAAGAGTGACCAGTGGGGTACCACAGGGATCAGTGCTGGGACGGTCCTATTCAACATCTTCATCAGTGACATTGCACAGGATAGAAGGCAGAATTTCACTGTTCGCTGATGACACAAAGCTCTGTAACAGAGTAGACACACCAGAGGGTGTAGACAGAATGAGAAGGGACCTGCAGAAACTTGAAGAATGGTCAAGGGTTTGGCAGTTGAAATTCAATGCAAAGAAGTGCAAGATAATGCATATGGGACACAAAAACCCTGGCACAATATATCAGTTGGGGGTGAGGATATAGCATACCCAAGCAGGAAAGGGATCTTGGGGTTGTCATCTCTGATGACCTCAAGGTAGAAACAGTGTGACAAGGCATCAGGTAAAGCAAATAGGATGCTGGGATGTATAGGCAGGGGCATCACCAGCAGGAAAAGGAGTCATAATTCCACTACCACAGACACTAGTGAGGCCCCACCTGGAGTACAGTGTACAGTTCTGGAGACCATACCTACGTAAGGACATAGACAGGGTAGAGAAGGTTCAGAGGAGGGCAACAAAGATGGTGCATGGGTTGCATCACAAATCCTATGAAGACAGGTTGAAGGAACTGAACATGTACTCCCTGGAGGAGAGGAGGAGAGAGGGATATGATAGGGACATACAAGTATCTTACAGGGAGGAACAGGGTGCAGGAAAACACTATTTTTAAGCGAAAAAGATGTTTCAGGACTAGAGGGCATGGGATGAAGTTGGAGGAGGGCGATTCAGAGGAAACATGAGAAAGAATTTCTTCACAGAACGGGTGGTGGACAAGTGGAACACCCTGCCAGAGGAAGTGGTGGGGGCTGAAACAATCACGGAATTTAAGAATGCATGGGATAGACATAAAGGAATTCTAGAGGTCAGGGGTAAGGGGAAATAGACTTCTAGGAAAACAAACTGAACTTACAAGCTCAAATGGGCAGACTGGGTGGGCCATAGGCCCTTATCTGCCGACACTGTCTATGTCTCTATGTATCTATGTATCTATGCCCTTGATCTTGAGCTGAATACCGTTGCCTCCAGCTCCTACCACATTTACTGCTGCATAAGTAGTGGCATTCCCAAGCATGGCGTCTGTTACACTGGAACTGACTTAAGTGGCACTTCCCCAACTACTTATCTGCTGCTAACACCTGTAGATGCAAACCTCCCAAGTCTTCCACTGATATCCAGTGTTGGATCCATATGGGGGGAGGAGAGGAGAGAGGAGGGAGGGAGGAGAAAGGAAAGGAGAGAGAGAGGAGAGGGAGAGAGATTATGTTAGGGGGCAATTCTCAGTACCGCACTTTGATGTAAAAGGTTATTAAACCACCGTTTTGCAACCAGCACTCATCTTAACCTGGTTTTATTCCTCCGTCGCACACTGTACCTGTGTGTCACATCTGACACTCCATGACTGAGGACAGAAAGTGCAAGAGACGTCTTGTTCACTTACTGGCTGTACATTCACCAGCTCCTCTCCCAGCGAATGACACTCCTACCTCCCCTGAATGGGCATGGTGGATAGAAATCTCTGTCACACCAGGAGAAAGCCACACTTTCATTGGCACGTGCTGGTGCAGCACAGACACTGTGCCCTGCCATAATACTCCCTCACAGAGTGCATTTCTCCAGCTGTCAGTCAATCAACCCTCCCCAGTCAGCTGGACCTACAGCATGGCAGATCAGCAGCCTTCTTAGTCTGACAACTGTGATGCATGGTACACCATTCATACATGCAGAAGGTCTCCTTAAACTTGAGTAAAATGCACAAGAGTACACAAGCACAATAGGCACTTACAAGCTATAATTGTTGTCATCTAAAAATTTCTCCAATCCTAAAATTGTCACAATTTTAAGGCACTCAAACACACACAGTACAAACCACAGTCACATAATAAGGAGCAGTGCTGCTACAGAGGGAGGGCTCACTCCCTGCCTGAAACTCCCAAATGACACACACCACAGTGATATTGTAAGGACACACTATTCACAGTTATGTTATGCTCTGTGTCATATTTATTGTGCAGACTAAATGACATCCATTTGCAAAACCTGCATATTATGTGAAGACATTGGCAAAATGGTAAATGAATGAACTGCCACAAACTGACCACAAGGCTACATTCAACCAGATTGCCCTGGTGCTCCGACGCACCCATGTCTTCTTCAAGGTGCAAACTTACTGGAAGAAAAGAGCCAGTGTTGTATACCTCCAGGATTTAACAATACAGCATCAATTAATGGTAGAGAACAACATATGACCCTTAGAGCGTGTCAAATATTTCAAAGTATGTCTATAAATATTAGTAAGTTCCAAGTATTAGAGCCGCTCATACAGGGACCGGGTTCCCAGTGACTTGAAAATACTCAGGATTCAAATGCAGTCACAGAACTCACTTTCTCTGGAGTCAACTAAAATAAACTTAATGTCCTGGTTTTTGAAAAGCTTACAGACCACAAAAAAGTTTATTACCATAACGCTCAAGGAGGAAAAACAAACGACTAACGTTTCACCTCGTGACGAGGCTTTGTCAGAGTCAAAATATTGCAGTCATTACTCTCCACAATACCTGATGCCCAAATAAAAGCCTTTAGTAATGTACAGATTCATTTGATGGGAAAACATTGCTTCCTTGAAAGAGCGTGGTGTGGGAAGGTACATTGGGGGAGGGTTTAACCCATTTTACCTTATATTTGACATACAGAAATTCTGCATTTATGGGAGTTAGGTAAGGGACTTAGAAAAACAAGATGTTGGTGTTGTCTGCACCTGGCAGGTCCTGTGATTACCCCAATTTTATTAGTCCAGCACTTCTTAAACAGTTATATGGGACTTGCAATTATCCTACTAGTTCCACTGATTGCTGGTATGTTAGACGGTACAAAGATAGAGTATCAAACTGGAATTCCCACACAGCTAGAGAAAAGGAGTGAGAGAGAGAAAAAAAAAGATTGTTAGTTATATATTAAAATTATTAAATGTACATTAAGTGGCACAAAGCCAGATACCCCAAAAGTAAAAATTACTACTAGAACATTACAAATTGTAGTGAGAAAGAAATGTGACCTACCCACAGTATTTCTTTCTCGCTGCAATTTGTGATTTAAATAGTGTAGCAGTGGCTAATACTGCACAAAAAAACATCTAATTGTCATCTAGTAAAACATTAGGATGTGAAAAATAATATTTCGGTTACTGATGATGTTTATCAGAATTCTTAGAAATTTTAAGGGGGGCCTGTTTCTTCTAAATTTGTTAAATGACTAGCACTATATGACAAGTAGTATTTTAAGTTAGTTTTCCTTATATGCGCTGTTCATGACCTTATAAATGAAAGTCATGTGGTCTGTTTGTGGCAGTTCAGTCATTTCAACCATTTTTTCAATGTCTGAATATAACATGCAGCTTTGGTAAATGTACATCATTTGGTTTGCACAGTAAATATGACATGGAGCTTAACATAAGAACTTCGAATGTCTTGTCCTTACAATGTCATCCTGCAGCAATTTTAAGACATAGCCCCACCCCACCGGATGCACAAAGTTTCTTGTCAGATTTAAAACTATCTCACTCCTAAAGTACAAGCAGTACTGTGTCGGAAGCAAACCCCTTCGAAATACAATTCAAAACTCTCTTACTTTTCTAAACATGGGTGCCCATGGCTACCCACTGCCTACAGGCAGTTCATCTTTACAGATAACATCTTGGAGTTTGATTTAGAGAAACTAAGTAACAATTTTTGTCAAAGTATATTTCACACCAATCTAGGCAAAGAAAAAATAAATAGAAGCCAGTTCCCCTGGGAGATGGACACAACTGGTCGGTAGATACAGCCAAGAACTGCTGAAACAACAATTTTAGACCCAAAGCAGAAAGGGGACCAAACCATTGATCTGACCCTACAACGCCTTGTGTGTTCACGCCATAGCACCAGCTCTCTGCTTTGAATGCCATCCATATTCTGGCTAATTAATGGGCAAGTCCAGTGAAACTGGCGGCTAACACCGGTACATATGCAGTATCCGACAAACTGCCTTGGCGGTGCAGACAGCAGCTGTGATAACTGCAAAGGCCCTATAATACCAAACTCATTTAAACAGCGGTTTATTTATCTTCATTTGTATTTATGCCTTCTGGTGTTCTCAGTCCTTGCTTTATGTTTTATCTGTGCAAATGTGAGAGCGTTCTACATTCTTTCACAGTTTGATGAGTGCTCACCGGTGTCTTCTGATTGGCAAAACCTGAAAGTTGTCCCGCTGGCAACCATGTCAACAAAATGACAATCAGGTGAAGCAGGTGGCATGCTCCAGCATGGGATAAAAACTTTGTTTCCCTAATGTTCATCTTTGCAGATATGGTCTGGGCTCCCAGTGTTGCGTGAGTGATGTGCCATGCATCAGGGTAGACTGAGCTTTCAGCACATCACTCATGAGAAATGATGCATGGCAGAGCAGTCCACTTTCTGCCCTGATGCACGGCAAATCACTCCATGCAAAAGGTCTCCTTAAACTTCACTGAAATGCAGAAGAAAACTACGCATGACCACAGTAGGCGCATACAACCTATGCTTGTTGAGGCCTAAAAACTTACTGAACACCCCATACATGAAAATGAACTGGGGAAAGAAATCCTTAAGTTGCACAGCTGTAGAAGTGTGGAATGACGCACAGTACCATTGGACCTGAGCAACTCCAGCTCCAAGAAATTATTCACAACAAACTACAACAAGCGTTTGTTAATGCCAAACGTTTGATGACTGGGTAAACAATTTGTGTTTTGCAATTTTGAGCCCAAATTTTGAAGATACTTGTTTTAGGATTTGCCTTATAGACATGACATGTACCATTTATAGTACAGTACATTGGCCTAAATGTCATTTCACACCATATGTGCGAAAACACATCTCATCCAGGATTTTAAAAATGACATATATCACGTTTATGAGGTGGTATGGAAAAATGGCTATGCTGAAAGGTTGGAGTCAAAACATTGAAAATTTGTGAAGTTGTGAGTGAACGCTGAAACAGTATAATGTTCAGTCATAACCTGGGCATTTTACTGTATTTATGCACCAAATTTTCAGCACAGCCTTCTTATTACCCCACCTAATGAATCCAGTAGGTGAACATTTTCAAATCCCTGCCAGACCGTCATGCCGCACCACTGAAGTGTCATTCCACGCCACAGGTACGAAAACACATTTTACCAACATATGAAATTTGCCAGCAGAAAAAAGGCCATTTCGGTCTATTGAGTCTGCATGATTCTGCAGCTAGCAACCCTATTCTATAGTTGCCCCTCCCTCCTAAATCCCCTCCCTTTACCCTCCCACTCACCCTGTCCCAGCTCCTTTTGAAGCAGCCCACCATTCTACAGGCCACCATCTCCGCTGATAACGCGTTCCACCCTGTCACCACCCTCTCTGTAAAAAAGTGTTTCCTCATCTCCCTCCTGAACCAAATTACCCGTCATAGTACTTGACTAGGCTGGTTTGGCAGGATCTTCCTTCGACAGATCCATGCTGTCTACTGTTCTGCAGCCCACTGGACTCCAGCAGGGACACCAGCTTTTCCTTCAGAATGGTCTCCATTAACTTCCCCATGATGGATGTGAGGCTCACCAGTCTATAGTTCCCTGGTTCATCTTTGGGGCCACTCCTATGCAGGAGAACCACGTGAGCCAGCCTCCAATCCCTGGGCACACATCCCGAATTTAATGAGGCATTGAACAGACCTGCCAAGGGCTCTGCCAGGATCCCTGATAGCTCCTTCAGTACTCTGGGGTTAACGCCATCTAGCCCTTGTGCCTCAGCACTCTCAAGCCCTCCAGCACTCTGCCTTCCATGATCACCCCATCCGTCACTCTCTCCCCAGCCTTTACTGCCCCAACCCCCCTTGGGTGCACTCCCCCCCTCTCTCTTTTGTAAATACCAAGCAGAAGTAGTCATTGAGTGTTTCCGCCTTTTCTCCCCCCCTTCTCTACCCATCCCCCATCCTTAATCCTTACAATTTGTTGTTTACAGCTCCTTTCTCCCTGACATACCCGAAGAAGCCCTTTTCACCCTCTTTTATCCCTTGCGCTAGCCTGAGCTCTTTGGTGGCTTTTGCTATTCTCACTGCCCTTGTCACCTCCCTTGCCTCCTGCTGGTACTCCTCCCAGTCTCCCCCTCCCCGATTTCCTGTATCTCCTAAAGGCCAGCCTCTTTCTCCTCACCTCATCCAGCTTGGCCGTTTTGCTCTGGTCTTTTTACTGCAAGTCTTGCTACAGGAATTGGTAGAACTAGTGTTCCCCTTCCCCCCCCTTTATGAGCTCCCATCTCTGGTCTGTGTCCTATTAGGTTGGATCTTCACCAGGTACCTCTTCACTGTCTCCCCCATTTTTGCAAAATCTGCCCGCCTGAAATCCAGCACCTTTGTGTTGGATGCCAGCCCCTTTTTGCCCATACTCAACCTGAACTATACTGAGTGATGATCACTTCCCGCTAATGGTTCGTCCACCCTGATATCCCTCACAGATTCCTCATTTGTGAGCACCAGATTGAGGATGTTCCAACCCCTTGTTGGTTCGCCGACCACCTGTGTTAGGACACTTTCCTTAATGGCGTTCAGCAATACTTGCTCCCTTTTACTGCTGGTGGCTGGGTTTCCCCAGTCAACCCCAGGCATGGTTGATGTCCCCCACAACCACCATATTCCACTTCCTGCATGCCCTTCTAATCTGTCTCGCAAGTTTCCTGTCCAGCTCTTCTGTCTGGGATGGTGACCTGTACACCACACCCATCCAGAGAGTCCTTTTCCTCTAGTCCTGGATTAGCAGCCATAAAAACTCTGTTTCTCTCTCCTCCCTAATGCACTTTAGCCCCTCCCTCACATATACTGCCACCCCACCTCCGGTTATCCCTATCCCTGCGGAGTATTCTGTACTCTGGGACTGCTAGGTCCCTGTCATGATATTGGCTGACCCATGTTTCTGTGATGGCTGCCATGTCCACCTCCCCCTCCACTATGAGGGCCTGTAGGTCATTCATTTTATCTCCCAGGCTCCTAGCATTCATGGTGACCACCTTCCATCCCTTTTCCTTCCCTCCCTCCCTCCTCTCTCTGCCCTCTACTTCCAGCATTCCTGCTATTGCTACTACCTAATTCGTTTCCCTTTTTCTGGGGGGGGGGGAGCTTGTGCTGCTTCCCATCTCATGGACTCTGTATGCTGTCTCTCCACCTGCCACCCCCCTCTCCTTGTTTAAATGCCCAACTACCTCAATATACTCCCCAAGCTTCCGTTTTAGCACCCTTTTTACCCTCATCATTTAGGTGAAGTCTGTCCTTAGTGTATAGACTGCTGTCCTCCTAGGTCTGTCCCCACCCTCCCACTAACCCATACCCTTTGGTGTGACACCATTTGCCTAACCATTCATTAAATTCCTTGATCCTTTGTTTTCTAGCTGCACTCACCTTGGGCACTGGTAGTATCTCAGAAAATGTTATTTATCTATCCTCCCTGTCACATAAAGTTCCTACCTCCCAAAACCTCCTTTTGACTACCTCTAATGTACTATTTGCCAGGTCATTTGTCCCCAGATGTAGAATTAAACAAGGCCTCTCTTTTCCCCTTCTAGCATATTTGAGGACTGATTGTGCCACCCTTTCAGCTGTCATCCCTGGCATGGCCTCCACCCATATATGACTATGCCTTTCCCCCTTGCTACCCCACCTGACCTCCCTTAGTATTGAATCCCCCAGTACTAGTATTCCCCCCATATTTCCATCTGCTTCCCCTCCTCTGCTCCTCCTCTGTCAGACTCCTTCTCCACTATAACACAATTCCCCCATCTGTTCCTGTTGCCATTCCTGTCCTGCCCGACTCTTCATTCTGCACATAATTCCCCCCAATCTGTCCCTGTTCCTCTCCTGCCCGACTCCTCCTCCAGCACACAATTCCCCTTGTCTGTTCCTGTTGCCTTCCCCATTAATATTTTCCACTGCCACATCTGCTATGCCGCTGACATCTTCTCTATCCCCCCTGCTTCATTCCCCTGCCTCCCCTCTTCCTTCGACCATCCTTCCAACTGTGCCTCTCCCCCCTTCACCCCTGCCACCCCCCTTAGACCAGCTACTTTCTCTTGTACTCTTCCCTCCCTTTCCTTTTCTTGCTTTCTCCTGGGTATCCCATACCCCCTCCTCCTCCACCAATGTCGCCAGCACCGTAAACCTATTTCCTGTCCTCTCTGCATTGCTTTGCCTTGGTTCCTCCTTCCTGACTTGAGCCATCCCTCCAGTGCCAGGTCCTTTGCTCGTTACACTCCCACACCCCCTCCCAGTCTGCTGCCTTGATGCGATGTACCTCCCTTGATGTGTCCTCACACTACTCCCTGGAGTCGGCCCTCCTGCCCTGGAGTTCCCCCCCCTCATTTTCTCCAACTCCCTCCCCAGACACCTCCCTTCTTCCTCAAGCCTTCTCAGCCTGTGACAGATTGGACACCCTCCTAGCTTACACAATATGTTCATCAAACCACTGCCCTACACCTATTGCAGCCCACTATTCTACCCATGTTGAAAAGAACTATCTAGAAAATATTATTCTAACTAGAAAATTACAGTCCCAACTTAGGTTATGTACCAGCCCAGTCCCTAACTACTGTATGTACTGCAAGATGTACACTGTAAAGAAGCATAAAACAGTATTCTCTATACCTCTTTTCCCCTTTACAGATTAAGATGCTGCACCTTTGCTCTTACACCCCACACCATTAGTAAAGCCCAAGAACAGTCTTTCCGTCAGCTTGCATTCCAAGTATTGATGAGATCTTTCCTAGCATTTCTGCCTTGCACAGCTGTGTCTCACCCTTCCTCCTAGGTCACCTTGAGTGCACGCCTTCAGACGAGCTCCTCCTCCTGCCCTCTTCTGAAAAGTGCTCCTCACCTCTGGCAGTAGTTTACCTTTTTTTAATAGGGAGGTGTGAGGTGGGTGGGTGAAAATTTGCTGCTGGGCTCTGCCCTTTATGGCCCAGCCACACACTTAAAAACAGCACCCCCCCACTGGCTCCACCCAGAGCCCCGATGATTGGTCCCTGTGGATTCTTGTGGAGCCAAGCACTGCCTTGCCCAGCAGTGTGGCTCCCTCCTCAGACCTCCGGCGCTTCTTTTTCCTCCCTGAGCTGCCGATGCCCTTTCCCCGTGGCTCAGATGAGCCACCGATGCAGTTCCGCAGCTCTTTGTGTGCTCCCGGCTGGGCTCTGCCCTTTATGGCCCAGCCATACACTCAGAAATGGTGACCCCACTCTTGATTGTCTCCTCCCATTCTCCCGACAAGTCGATTGGTCCTCCGATCCTTGTGGAGCCGAGAACTGCCTTTCCTAGCAGTGCAGCTCCCTCCTCAGACCTCCAGCGTGCCTCATTTTTCCTCCCTGAGCCGCTGATGCCTTTCCCTATGGCTCCGATGAGCCACCGATGCAGTGTCTCAGCTCTTTGTGTGCTAACAGCTGGGCTTTGCCCTTTATGGCCCAGACATGCACTCAAAGACGGCACCCCCGCTATTGACTGGCTCTTCCCGGAGCCCCAATGATTGGTCCTCCATGGATCCTTATGGGGCCAAGCACTGCCTTGCCCAGCAGTGTGGCTCCCTCCTCAGACCTCTGACGCTCCTCCTTTTTCCTTCCTGAGGCGTCGATGCCCTTCCCTACAGCTCTGATGAGCCACCAATGCAGTCCCCCAGCTCTTTGTGTGCTCACGGCTGGGTTCTGCCCTTTATGGCCCAGTCGCACACTCAAAACCGGTGCCTGTGCTCTTGATTAGCTTCTCCTGGAGCCCCGACTGTTGGTCCTCTGCAGATCCTTGTGGAGCAGAGCACTGCCTTGCCCAGCAGTGCGGCTCCTTCCTTAGACCTCCAATGCTCCTCTTTTTTCCTCCCTGAGCCACCAGTGCCCTTCCCTATGGCTCCGATGAGCCACTGATGCAGTTCCCCCAGCTCTTTGTGTGCTTGCGGCCGGCCTCTGCACTGTATGGCCCAGCCGCATACTCAGAAATGGCACCCCAACTCTTGATTGGCTCCTCCCAGAGCCCCAATGATTGGTGCTCCACAGATCCTTGTGGAGCCGAGCCCTGCCTTGCCCAGCAATGCGGCTCCCTCCTCAGACCTCTGACGCTCCTTTTTCCTCCCTGAGCCACTGATGCTCTTCCCTATGGCTCCAATGAGCCGCTGATTCAGTCCCCCAGCGCTTTGTGTGCTCGCTGCTGGGCTCTGCCCTTTATGGCCCAGCCATACACTCAGAAACGGCACCCCCGCTCTTGATTGGCTTATCCCAGCGCCCCGATGATTGGTCCTCCGCGGATCCTTGTGGAGCCGAGCACTGCCTTGCCCAGCAGTGCGGCTCCCTCCTCAGTCCTCCGATGCGCCTCCTTTTTCTTCCCTGAACCACCGATGCCCTTCCCTATGGCACCAATGAGCTGCCGATGTAGTCCCCCAGCAATTTGTGTGCTTCCGGCTGGGCTCTGCACTTTATGGCCCAGCCGCACACTCAGAAATGGTGCCCCCGCCCTTGATTGGCTCTTCCCGGAGCCCCGACAATTGGACCTCCGCGGATCCTTGTGGAGTTGAGCACTGCCTTGACCAGCAGTGTGGCTCCCTCCTTAGACCTCCGACATGCCTCCTTTTTCTTCCCTGAGCCACCGATGCCCTTCCCTTTGGCTCCGATGAGCCACCAATGCAGTCCCTCAGCTCTTTGTGTACTTGTGGCTGGCCTCTGCACTTTATGGCCCAGCCACACACTCAGAAGTGGCACCCTCACTCTTGATTGGCTCCTCCAGGAGCCCCAATGATTGACCCTCCACAGATCCTTGTGGAGCCGAACACTGCCTTGCCCAGCAGTGCGGCTCCCTCCTCAGACCTCTGACGCTCCTTTTTCCTCCCTGAGTCACTGATGCTCTTTCCTATGGCTATAATGAGCTGCTGATGTAGTCCTCCAGCTCTTTGTGTGCTTGCGGCTTGGCTCTGCCCTTTATGACCCAGCCCCACACTCAAAAACAGCACCCCTACTCTTGATTGGCTCCTCCCGGATCCCCGATGATTGGTGCTTCACGGATCCTTGAAGAGCTGAGCACTGCCTTGCCCAGCAGTGCGGCTCCCTCCTCAGACCTCCGATGCTCCTCCTTTTTCCTCCCTGATCTGCTGATGCCCTACCCTATGGCTCCGATGAGCTGCCGATGCAGTCCCCCAGCTCTTTTTGGCCAGGATTTGAAAAATGACAGCTGCCACATTACTAAGGTGCTGAGAAGAAATTGCTATGTTTAAAATCTGGAGTCAAAATGTTGAAAATTACCAAAGTTACAAGCCTGCATTCATAAATTTCAACATTGGCTCATAATTTTGTTGTTTTTCAATATTTTTGCCCCAAATTTTCAACATAGTCTTTTTATGATCCCACCTCATGAACAAGTGCAGAGAACATATTCAGTTCCTGCCTGAAATCTGATTTCATGCAACGACTGCATAATCACCTTTTGGGGCATGAAAACACATTTTGGCCAGGATTTGAAAATTGGCAGCTGTCACATTCATAAGGTGCTATAAAGAAATGGCTATGTTGAAAATTTGGGGTACAAATATTGAAAATTACTAAAGTTACGAGCCTGCGTTTTCAAATTTCAATGTAGGCTCTTAACATTTTTGTTTTTTAAATATTTTTGCCCCAAATTTTCAACAGAGCCTTCTTATGACCCCACCTTATGAACAAGAGCAGAGAAAAATGTCAACTCTTGCCTGAAAGGCAATTTCACGCAGTGACCACAAAATCAACTTTCTAGACAGATTTACCTAATGTCACTTGCATTGTTTATGAGATGGTGTCCCAAAAAAGGTATGTTGAATATTTGGGGCAAAAATATCAAAAAATGACCAAGTTATACCACTAAGTGCAAACCCCCATTGAAATACATAGAACCAAATACCTGATTTCCTCAGTTCATGGTCCGGTGTTGAAGATTGAAAATGTGTCTGTGGTCCACAGAAGATGACGGTGTCAGACCCCCAGTGGGTAAGTAAGGGCTTGGTGGGGGTGTGGGGCGGTGGGTGCTGAGTGGGAGGGTCGGGTGAGGGTGAACTAATGGCACAACAGACATCAATGGACCATTTTCTTTTTTACAAACTTTAAAGAAAATAAAAGGAAAAAAAAAAGAAATGCTGAGGGAAGGTTTTCTTTATTTCAGGTTTCGACTCTGAGGGATTGAGCACCCCCTGTGTCAGTGTTATGTTTGGGTATGTGTGGTGGTGGGTGCAGAGTGGGAGGGTCAGGGGTGACTATTACAGGGACACCAGCAGTGGATACTAGGGGACTGGGCACCTCCAGTGTCAGTGTTATAAATGGTTTTGGGGGGTTGATAGACTGCAATAGACATCAATGGACCAATTTCTTTTTACAGTCTTTCAAAAAAAAAAGAAAAAACACCAAGGAAGGTTTTCTTTATTTCAGTTTTGGGCACTGGGAGTTCAGCATCCCCAGTGTCAGTGTATCTTTGGGGTGGGTGGGTGCTGATTGGGAGGGTTGGGTGGGAGTGACAGTTATGCCAGTAGTGGACACTGGGGATTGGGCACCCCCAGTGTCAGCATTATGAATGGCGGGGATGGTGGCCGCTGCAATAGACATCGATGGACTGTTTTCTTTTTTACAGGTATTTTAAACAAAAATAAACTAGAAGGTGGGGGAGGTTGAAGTTACGGTGGCGGCTGCAACAGACATCGATGGACCATTTTCTTTTTGCAGAGTATTTAAAAAAAATGATGCAGAGGGAAGGTTTTTTTTATTTTAGGTTTCAACACTGGGGGATAGGGCACCCCCAGTGACAGTGTTATGTTTGTTGGGGGGTGGCATGGTGGGTGCTGAGGGAGGGTCGGTGGGGGCAAGAACAGTTATGAGTTGCCAGCAGCAGACATCACTGTATGGTTTTCTTTATTATAGGCCATATACTTGAAAAGACACTTGGGTGTACCCCAATCCCAGTGTTATTTTTGTTGGGGGGGTGTGGGGTGGTGGGTGCTGAGGGGGTGGCACCAGCAATAGACATCGATAAATGGTTTTCTTTCTTGTTGGAATGCGAGGAATTTCCGTGACTTTGGGCATGTGCATTAGCATGGATGCCAATGCGCATGCCAGAGTTACAGATCCAAACACTGCCTCATGACATTGAAAGCCACTCAACTGTTGCTGACGTGGCTTCATGCAGATCAAAGGAAGATAGCCTTCTCTGATTGGTGCGGCTTTGGTCCCTTGAGGTACAAGAAGTTTCTGCCCACAAAGCCGAGAGCTGGGTCAGACCACAGTGCATGGTCAATGGTGCAGATTGCCGAACCCCTGGTATTGTGAACTGCAATGTGCTCGGCGGTGACACACCTCCAAAGTCCCCTTGTACTTATCCCAAAATGTTTTGTTGCTTGCACATCAACAGTAAAAATTATCTACTCTCTAATGTAAAATGTACAGTACTTACTTTGGTGTTTAAACTTAGTTACTGTATATGTTGTATGGAACCATTCCACACTATTGTCGACCTATTGTAATAACATCCAGGTCACTCTTGTAAAAGGGCAACCTGTTTCTCCAGCGAGCTTACCTGGTGAACAAATAAATAAATAGCATATCATTGTGAAGCATTTCAAGTCTGGGCAAAAGCTCTTTGGAGGCATTGTCATAGAGAATATTGGTGTAATCAGTTACAAGTGAAACAGTAGACTGAATAATTTGTATGTAAGCATCATATGGAAGAAATGTTCCATTTTTATAGAAATGGTAATTTGCTAACAATTTGTAATTTGTAAATGGCAGTTTGTTTTGCTAACAAATTACTATCTAAATTGTTTTAGTTGTAGTATGCACTGTCAGGGTAAAAAAGATGACCAGGGGAACCTCAGGCTGCTGCAACGTGAGTCTGATAGCTTAGTTGTAGAGCACCAGGATGGTATTCTGAGTCCTGGGTTCAATTCTCAGTCAGGTCACATTATTTGTTTCTAATCATAATGCGTGAGCCAATTGCTAAGCAGTAGATATTATGGCACCAATAACAAATTACCATCTCAGTTGCTCCTAGTTTCAAGACATGCAAACAGAGAGAGGAGTGACTGTGGGAACCTTAGGTTGCTGCCATGTATGTTTAACAGCTCAATGGTAGAACACCAGGTTGGCATTCTAGAGGCCTGGGTTCAATTCCCAGTCAGATCATATTGCTTCTTTCTCAAATCAGTTTCTATTTTTTAAACAAAACCAATCCATTGACCCACTGTTTTAAACAATTTTTTGACATTTAGACATTGCCAGAGCAACAAGGATCTTGCCAGTAACCTAAATGCTTCTAGTTGTCCACTACTTCTGGATTCCTACCGTAGAGAGTGCACACATCAAGATTTTGGGAAAAAGTTAAGGACAGACTTTTTAATGTTGATGGAGAGCCAGATATCATCAACGCTGTATTGTTGTCAGAATTTATAACCAGCTTGGAGCTATGCAAGTACCTTTGAAATGTGTTAAACTGTACTGGAGTTGTTAATTGACATTTGCAGTTGAGTTGTCAGAAGTAGAAAGCATGGACTCATCAGCATAGAGCTGATAATTAAGGTTGCCAACAAACTGCCTAACATGCTAACCTCCTGAAGAAATGGGCTGAAAAAACATCAAAGATTGTTTTGATAGTTTCATCAGAAACTACTGCATAAGATATTGATATAGCTTATGACAAACTGGAACAAACTGTAACTGCTGATGCTGTAAAGGTGAATGTTTCCTTAGCCTCCAAGCAAACCGCAGAAATTCGTAATTTAGTGAAGACATTTAACAGTACTTTTACCATAGTGCCAGGCCAAGCAAAAGGGGTCGAGCACGTAATAGTGACAGGGAATGCTCACCCTATCAGACAAAAGACATACAGATTACCAGAGCAATTAAGAGCAGACATGGTTAAGGAAACAGAAAAAATTAAACAGTTGGGTATCACTGAAGAATCAAGAAGTGCTTGGTCATCACCAGTGGTGATTGTAAATAAAAAAGAAGGGGGTGTAAGAATCTGGCTTGATTTTAGGAAACTTAATCAAGTGTCCAAATTTGACAGTTATCCTATGCCCAGGAGAGATGATTTGGTGAACACATTGGGAAGTACCAAATACATCAGTACCCTCAATCTCACCAAGGGTTACTGGCAAACTCCCCTAGCTAAAGAATCCAGAGACAAAACTGCATTTGCCACTTCTATTGGAGTCTGTCAGTTCACCACCCTGCCATTTGGATTACATGTTGTACCAGCTACATTCCAGTGGTACCATGTACATGTATGTAATTTTAGCTACTCACACTAATTATTGTGCTGTTTACCTGGATGATGTCATGGTGTACAGTCCAGACTGGAAAAGTCACCTGGAACATCTACAAGCAGTTATCCAATCTATCAAAAAGGCACATCAACCATTAATCTTTGCCAAATGTGCATTGGGCAGACAAGAAATCAGATATTTGGGATATGTTTTGGGAAATGAAGAAGTAAAGCCAGAAGTGTCTAGGATAGAAGCTATAGGAAACAGTCCTGTACCTAAAACAAACATGTCCTGTCATTTTTCGATCTTGCTGGTTACTGTCAAAGATTCATTCTAAGCTTTGCCCAGTTACAGTAGCTACTACCCTCACTGAACTCATGAAGAAACGGTACCCAAATAATGTGAAAAGGATCCCAGAGTGTACTGAGGCTTTTTGGGCCATCAAGGCTGCATTATGTTCAGCCCCTGTTTTAAAAAGCCCAGACTATGAGAAACAGTTTTTGTTACAGACAGATGCATCTGAGGTAGGCCGAGGTGTAGTCTTGAGTCAGACTATAGATGGGAAGGAACATCACATTCTATATATCAGTAGGAAGTTGTACAAAAGAGAGAAAAGTTAATCCACCACTGAAAAGGAATACCTTGCAACAAAGTGGGCCATGGAGTCTTTTTGTTTTATTTGCTAGGTGCTGACTTTGTACTTATAACAGATCACAATTCTCTCTGTTGGCTTAAGCACATGAAGGATAAAAATTCCAGAATCACAAGGTGGTACGTGGCACAACAGCCATTTAAATTCAAAGTGATGCACAAATCTGGAAACGAGAATGTCAGTTCTGATTTTCTGTCAAGATAGGGATCAGGAATGGAGAATTCTGAAGGTTAAAAAAGTGTGGGTTTAAACTTAATTGTGTGCTGTTCTAGTTGTTATGGAAAAAGGGATATGTATATGTGCAGAACTGTAAAAGTTAAAAGGTAATGTTAGAAGAGAATTAAAAGAAAGTTTTAGAAACCTATTTTTTAATAAAGAGAGCGGTATGTGACAGGGTTAAATAAGACCCTGTCCCATTTGTTATGCAGAAAGAGTTAAGAGCAATGATCTGTTGTATCATCTACTTTTCTGTCTCTTGTCTGTTTGATTACACAATCAAATTTTCTTGTGAGACCGAGAAGCTGATCAGTCTGTCCGTCTCAGTCTCCCCTTCTGCTATCTCCCTGCCCTCTCTTGCTGTTTCTGACTTTTCTTCCCCCTTGCTTATCTGTGGTTTTAAAAATACATGTGAATCTTTATGTAAAACTGGGTTCTCTGGTTTGAAAATGTATATAGTTATATTGTTGAAATGACTGCAAAAAGCTGTTTGGAACTCAGGGGATTAACCTTCAGATGCAGTTTGACCTCCTCAGGCTTGCTTGCAAAACTGTCAGCAGGAGGCCAGCTTGGGACTCAATGTTCTATTTGCAAGCCTGCTCAGGAAAGAAACTGACAAGAACTCTGATACATTTTGTGAGAAACAGGATGTCTCTTAACAAACTCAGGATGCAGAAATCAATTGCCAGGCAAATACTTCTTATAAAAAGAGAATAATATTTTCTTGGCAAGAGACTGAAATTTAGAATTAGAGATACCCTCACAGGAAGGACTTTGTCTTACTTGAAGTGGCTGTATAAAAGCTACCCTGCATAATTGTATTTATTTTTTTATTTTATTGTTATTTATTTATTTTAAATTTGATAACTGGGAAAGGCACACTGAGCCCAGGCTCGTTTCCAGGTGCGACCGAGGGGGGGTGGGGACAATGCAGTGGTTGATAAAACAAGTTGCAAAGTGCACATACTAAAACCAATAGTTACATAGGCAGTAGAAAAATCATTGTGGAGTGGCAGACATTGCATTGATTTGAGGCTAGTATAGGTGTCGATCAAGAATGAGAAACAGACAGAGTACAAAGATACAAAATAAACTGTATCACTGAGAGTGAAAAACACAGAAGAGTGAAACAGACAGCATGCAATGCATAGGAACAGGTAATGGAAGCAACATATTGAGAGGGCCGAGAACAGAGAGGACGATAGTGCTGCCAGATGTGGCCCGCGGGTAAATGAGAAGTGCAGAGAAGGTGTCAGAGGACTGTAGATCTAAGAAGAAGAGTAAAGGGATTTAGGCAGTGGAGCAAAACAGGCTACAAGGGGCTAAAATGGAACAATTACATGAGGGGAAGACAGGAGCGGGTGGGGGCAGGAGTAGATGTTAGCAGGCGTCTGAGTGCAAGAAGGGAAGGGTATAGGTAGAGGGAAGAGGGGAGCTGGTTCCAGAGAGAGGGGAGATGGTAGGAGAAGGTCGGGGAGGCAGTATGGCGCAGTGGTTTAAGGCTCTGAGCTGCAAATCTGGAGATCTGGGTTTGAATTCCACAGCCCCCACTTGCATACTGTGTGACCCTGAGCAAGTCACTTAACTTCCTCGTGCTCCCAGGTTGCACCTGCAAACAAGCTTTCAGCTTAGTGTGTCTCATCTGGTAAAATAATTGGTAAAAAAAAAAAAGGTAGCGTACTGGTAGCTTGGGACTGAGGAATGGCAAAGGTTCTGTGGTCTCTGGTGCATAAAGAGTAGGGTGAAGAGCGGGCCTATGCCATCTCTGCAACAACATTTCAAAATCGAAGTACATTACAGCGGCAATCGCTGTTGCCACTGTAATGTACCAGAGGGACCCCAGCACTGCTTTCTTGGGGTTTTGCACCTCCTCCCTGAATCAACTCCAACTCAGAGTTGATTATATTTAGTACGGCGGTGCAGGAGTCAGAGCCCCCCACATGGGGAGTTTGGCGGGCAACCCCCCAATAAGAAACAACGTTTTCTGGATGGTTTATGCCGACCGCAATTGCGGTCGACATAAATCCCTCACTGTAAGGTCACACTGCAGTAAAGTTGTCACTGTGGCATCATAGATCCAGGAGCAGGTGGGGGAGAGGAGTAAGGAAAAGTAGGATGGGAGGGTGCCAAACCAATTTTTAACAGTAAAGGAGGAGCTGTGGGACAGGCAACATAGAGGAAGGGGGAGAATGGAAAGGGATGAGTAAAGCGAGCAATGGTGAGTGTGTGGAGGGGAGTTGGTGGTAAAGTGACAGAAGACATTACAGAGGGTGTCCAGTCTGGCTAGAGAAAAGGCTGATGTGGTACCATAGACCACATCGGCATAGTCAGACACCGGAAGGATCATTTTCATGACATGTTCCTGACGGACCTGGAAGTGGAGGCAGTCCTTGTTGTGATACAAGGTGCCTAATTTAGGGTGAAGTTTGTTATGGATAGCATTGAAATGGGCAGAGAAATCGAGGTTGTTGTCAAGCTAGACCCCAAGGTATTTGAAAGCAGGAGTGTTAATAGGGGTGCCATCCAAGGTGGAGAAGATAGGGGGAGACAGAAGTCTTGCCGATTTCTGGTTGGTGCTGAAGATTATGGACACTGTGTTATTTGGTTCACCTTGAGCTGATTTGCCTGAAACCAGTGCACTACATTGTGGAGGCCGTATTGTAGTGGAACCTCAACTGCAGTGGTTGAGTGGCCTGAAGAGTACAGTAGATGACCATGTCATCTGTGTACACGTGGATGTGCAAGGTGACACAAGCTGAGGGGAGGTTGTTCAGGAAGATAGAAAAGAGGATTGGGCTGAGGATGAAGCCCTGAAAATAATAAAACGCTACTTATGAATTTTATAACTCCTTCTGGTTTTCCCGTGCTTCCTGTCCTGTACCCGATGACAGGGGGGAGGTGGGTGTTGCCACTATATTGCTCACTGTTACGACCCCTCCTGGAGTACTGTGTCCTCTTTTGGAGGCTGCACTTCAGAAAGGACATGGATAGGGTGGAGGCAGTCCAGAGGCAGGCAACTAAAATGGTACAGGGGTTGCACAAGAAGCCCTGTGAGGAGAGACTGAGGGATCTCAACATGTACACCCTGGAAAAGAGGAGAGTGCAAGGGGACATGATAGAGACCTACAGGTACCTCACAGGGGTGAACAGGGTGCAGGAGGGGGAGGCTCTTTCAAATGAGAAAGAGTACCAGTACTAGGACATTAGATGTAGCTTCAAGGGGTGAGTTTAAGAGGGATGTTAGGAAGTACTCTTTCACTGCAAGGGTGGTAGGCACATGGAACAGACTACCAGCAGAAGTGATGGAGTGGAATAAAGTGGGGGGGGGCCTTCAGGCATGCACGAGATAGACATTTTGAAATATTAGTAAATCGGCATGGATGGGGGAAGAGTCGCCGGTGACCAGTTTGGGTCTGCAGAGACAGATTAGACAGAGAACATGTAGGCAGACTGGGTGAGCTAAGCAGGCCTTTTCTGCCCAAAAATTCTATGTTTCTAATCACTGGAATAGCTAGAGATTTAGAAGAGAGGAGACAATATCGCGAGCTGAAATTACACCTTTGGTGAACCTAATGGTTAGTACCTAGGACCCACAACTATCCATAGTACAGGCATGTATTTCAGACCTTGGTGTTCACTGGAATTTTAAAATAGGGTTTCCAAACTAAACTTATTTACTATGATTTTCAGGATTCATACAGCCCAGTTTTTATCGCAGGCTATCCTTATGTTTCAGAGAAAGGCCCTGTATATATATGTATGTAACTGGTTCTGTGTTTACTTACAGGTTCAGCAAAAAGAAGACAGCAGCCATGGAGTAAAACGCAGAGAATTGCCCAATTTGTGTTGGCAGTTGTGTGAACAGCAGTGGACTGCAGGGGTAGAATGGCTAACCAAAATATCAAAGATTCAAACCTCGGTGAGACTCCACAGTGTGATGTTTTGCCTAATGCTGAACAGGAGGAGGAATGTGCCCGGAGCCTTATTGATTTGCACGCTGGCCATAATGTGCCATTTCTTAATCATGCAAATGTTTGCAGCAGTGAATGGCATGTAACAGACAGTCAGGAGTTGTGGAGAGAAGACCTGGCTAATAAAAGCAATAAACATGCAGAGGGGCTTTTCTGAATATGATGCAGAGAAGCAGGAGAGAGTACAGACTAGAGAGCAATCTCTCACAGTAGATATACCAGAATTAAACACAGTAATTAAGAATACCAAGATTTTACCTGTTACTGGGGCGACCTTCATATGTGGTGACTGTGGGAAAAGTTTTATTAGAAAGTCAGACTTTAAGGTGCACCAGCGCATTCACACTGGTGAGAGACCCTACAAGTGTGGTTTCTGTGGAAAGGGATTTTATCAAGCTTCCATGGTACGGAGGCATGAACGAACCCATACGGGTGAGAAGCCCTACCGGTGCTCGGAGTGCAATAAGACATTTGCACGCTCAACATCCCTCCTGATCCACCAAAACACACACACAGGTGATCGACCATTTGAGTGTCCATACTGTGACAAGACGTTCTCAGACCCTTCCACCTTGCTACAACACAAGAACATGCACATGGGGTTGAGGCCTTTCCATTGTGGGATCTGTGATAAGTCCTTTAGCCAATCTTCCAGTTACACTTTCCACAAGGCTACCCACACCAATAACCGGCCCTTTGTGTGCACAGAGTGTGGCAAGGCATTTATCCGGTCCACTGCCCTGCTAAAGCACCGTCAGACTCATGTGCCCAAGACCTTCAGTTGCGAGGAGTGTACCAAGACTTTTCCAAAGCTGTCTGGGCTACGTTCCCACCAGAGGATGCATGAGAAGGGCAGGATGATTGAGATAGAACTGAAGGAGCGAGAGCTGGCTCGCAGGGCAGCCAGACTAAACGCTAACTCTTTTAACTCGTCCCAAGTGGGCCCCCTCAGCCAGCAGAGCTCAAGCTGACACAGCACTGCCATACTGCCTCTTGTCTTCTTTCTGTCCTTTAGAGACCTGCTACAAACATTCATTGTCGAAAAAACTCTTTAAAATGATGTAAAAAATATGATTGTAACCTTGAATAGCACTATAGGGGGTACAGGGTTTCAGAATGCATTCTGAAATGGGGGCGTGAGACCACCATTTATTTCTGAGACCGGTGGTTGGTCATTGGGTAGTGGTTGTGGGGTGATGCTAAGAACTGCAATATAAAATCAGAACTTTGAAGCAATATATCAAACTCTCTGTAGGTCTCAAAATTATCTCTCATTTAAAAGTCGTTGTGATTGCTCACCTTCTGTAGAATTTGGTGATGTAGTTCGTTGCTTAGCACTTGTTCCCTTTTTCCTAACAGAAGTGAAAAACTGACTGCCATCCATGTTAGCATTACCATACTAAAACTTGGTTACTTACAGTCTTTGCACTACTCCCACAGCATCCATCCTGAAACATGGGTACATGCCCACAGTCCCAGCTCTCCATGTTGCCGAAGAGACCTCATGAGTGAGTGTCCCCTGTAGTCACATTCTTAATGCTCCAGAAGGATACCTTTAGATAAAATAAATAATTTGAAACAAAACAGGTTTTTATATGATCACTTTTTCCAAGAAAAGGGAATTAAAAAAATGAATAAATAAAAAAACCCCAGCAACCAGCTAAATCACCAAATGTGATTTTAGACTAGAAACAATGTAAAGCCTTAGGGGTTAACAACCAAGCAATAAGGCATGACAGGCTGAGGGCTTCCACCACCCAAGAAGAGCCATTATCCCAGCACAAAAGACACTCTGAAGTGCCTTACTGCAATTATGAAATGGGTCTATTGCAATTACTAACTATATATATATATATATATATATATATATATATATATATATATATATATATATATATATATGTATATATATATATAGATATATGTATATATCTATATACAGTATATATATATATATAAAACAATGTTAAAGGTGAGCAGTCATCACTAAAGGCCTCACACACTAATTTGCACTTTGTGTCAAAATTTTTTTTTTCACTTACTGTTTACTGCAGTATAGTAGATTGTATTAGACTGATTCTACTGACTTCCAAGATGACATTTGCTTTAATGAGAAATCCCAGGCACCGGAAATCCCCTGCATTAAAGCAGGGCTAAAGTAGTGGGAAAGTCGGTAGACCAGAGTGCCTGTTTGTTATAAGCTCTGATATTTTGTTTTCTCGTCCCGCTACCCTCCTGGAGCTAAGTACAGTTGCTAAGAACTGTACTTAGCCCTGGGAGAACAGCAGGACCGGCAAGCATTTGATCTGACCGTATAAAATCTTTACTATGAACCACAAGCTGTTGAATCTCCCACTGCTGTAGCCCTCCTCTGATGTCAGCCACCGGCCCCTTGAGAGGAATTATGGGCTCTGAGAAAAGTTCAAATTCTAGGGCCCCTACTAGCACACAGCCTCTTTTCTGCATGAAGTATGCTGGGTGATCTGGGCCCCTCTTAGTGCCGGGCACCGGAAATTATCCCCTGCTTCCCCACCCTCTCAAGGTCTCTGGTCAGCTGCAGGGGATTCTGGGATTTCTTGTTAGAGCAAATCAGTCTAATACAATCTACTGTACTGCAGTAAACAATAAGTAATACAGTATGACTTTGCGCACACACACACACACAGCACAAATTGGAACCAGCCCCACACTTGAGGATGGGTCTCTTAGTGATGAATGTTCCCCTTTAATTTAAACACCTAAACATTTGAGAAAGGCAAAAAAGGAGAAAAGGAAAATTATAAAATGGCAAGAAAAATTCCTGGGCTCTGATTAGGGTTACCACCTGTCCTGATTTTCACGGGACAGTCCTGATTTAGGCAGCTGTGTCCTGCAAAAAAACGTGAAAAATACTACATGTCCTGGATTTTATAGTATAGAAAATATTTTCTGACTTTCCAGTAAATGTTGCAGAAAACTACAATACCTTAACTAAAATACCTTAAAATGACAAGAAACAATAGAAGCAACTAATAAACTACAATACTCAGCCTCAGTTCTAATTATATAGCGAAAACTAGTCTGTTACATTGGTCGAAGTTATGTACTGTCCTGTGAAAAGTCATATTTCAGTAACAAATGTCTCACTTTGGGCTTCTTAAAAGGTGGTAACCCTAGCACTGATTGGTCATGGCTGACCTTCAGCAGTGATCTCATCCCACCACGACATCATATCCATTCAGAAAGCAACAAGCAAGTCATTTTATAATTGTAGTAATGCACTCCAGGCATGTGTTGTGGGGATAATGTCACTTTTAGGGTATTTGGCCACCCTTAGGCGTGACGCTATCCCAACATGACACATGCATGGTTGGGCATTATTGCTTAAAAGTAGCCCTATTAAGAAATTGTAATTTTGCTATTTGGCCAGCAGATGACAGATGCTACTTTTTGTTTTTTTTTTTCGTTTAATGTAAGTGAATTGAGATGTATTATTTAATGTAAACAGATCAGTGAGGTTACAGATCTTTTTCAGTGATGTTGTGCTGGAATATCAGCACTGGGTTCCAGAGTGCTCAGCCAGACATGATTTGGATTTTTTACCCATTTCATAGCACTGTGCTGAACCTCTTAACTCTTTTTTTTTCCCTATAGAAACTGTTTTTGAAGTGCTGGCTCTAATTGTGTTACTGCTCCATCTTTACTGACATTTTAGTAAATTCAATGAGCATGTCTGATATATACACTGCTGAAAAGGGCAATATAATTTGGTGAGCACTTCTGATATATATGCACTGCTGGTAAGGGTCATATAATTCAGGATATATACACTGCTGGTAAGGGCTATATAATTCAGTGAGCATTTCTGATGTATACTCTGCTGGTAAGGATTATTTGTGAACTCAAATATGTAACTTATGCTCTTTGTAGACAAATAGCAACATAAAATTTGATGACAGAAGAAGACTGAAGGTCCTTCTGGTTTGCCCTTGCTATGCTACCTCACCCCACTGACCTTCTGCCCTGGTGGGCTGTATCCCTCCAACCCCACTATCCAAACCCTCAAGCCTTGCTGACTCCCTTAGGGATTGTGAATCCCTTTGTCCTGTCCCAACTGTGTTGAAGCCCGTTAAGGATAGCTGCCCTATCAATTCCACCAGCAGTCTGTTTCACAGTTCCTCCATCCTCTCAGAGAAGTAGAGTTGCCTCATGTATCTCTAGAATTTACCCCTCAGCAACTTCCTGTCACGCACTTGGAGTATGGGGTCCAGTTCTGGAGACCACACCTACACAAAGACTTAGATTGGATTGAGGGGATGCAGAGAAGGGCAACCGAGATGGTGCATGGTATGCAGGGGAATTCATATGAGGAGAGGTGGAGGAAAATGGATTTGTACCCATTGGAGACTAGAAGGGAAACTGGGGACATGATAGAGACATGTAAGTATGTGAAGGGGATCAGTAAGGTAAGGGAGGAGAGCTTATTTAAGATGAAGATGGAGGTTAAAACTATAGGGCATAGTCTAAGATTTGAGGAAGGAAGATTTAAGGGCAATATGATGGGGTGTTACTTCATGGAGAGGGTGGTGGAGGCCTGGAATAAACTACCGGAGGAAGTAATGGGGGCAGAAATGGTGGAGGGATTCAAGAGGGCATGGGACAGACATAAGAGGTTGGCAAGTGGGGGAAGGGAGGTCCCGTGACATAGGTAATGAATACGGGGGGGGGGGCAGACTCGATGGGCCAGAGGGTCCTTTTCTACCACCAGATTTCCATGATTCTATTCTGCCTAGAGACCGTAGTCCTGTTTTATACAAACAGTTCCTCGCTGTTTACCTTGTTTGTTCCTCTGAGAAACGTGTATGTTCTAGTCATGCCCCCCCCCCGGTCTGGCCTCCTGCAAATACATGTTTAGGCCATCCAGCCGATTCTCATAGGATCTGCCCTGCTGGCTCTGGATCATCTTGGTGACCCTTCGCTGTACAGACTCCAGTCTGTTGATGTCCTTCCTTAGGTGAGGGCTTTCATCTCACTGTGCCAGCTGTCAAAAACCCTTCCTGTACCACACAACATCTTTGATGCCTTGCTGTATGCTTTGTTGCACTGACTCCTTTGCTTGAGGGAGTCACTGATTATGTCCCCCAGATCTCTCTCCTCTGTTGAAGTGGCCAGTCTTAACTCTTTCCACTCAATAATCTGTTCATGGATTTCCGGCCACCTAACTGCATTGCTTTGCACTTCTTGGCATAGAACCGCAGCTGCCGGACCTTAAACCATTCCTCTTGTTTCTCTAGGTCCTTCTGAAGCTCCTGCACTCTTCTGGGTCCATTGCCTCCCCCCACTTCATAAGCAGTGACAAACAAAAATTGTTGTACTACAGTAATTCATAGTGATACCTCCCCACATTCTACTAGCCAGGGTACCCTATGACTTCCTTAGACAGAAAAAACAGTATAGCCTAAACTTAGAGAATTAAGCTGTGAATGAGCTTATTACATCCAGCAGACCTGGGTATAATCCCCACAACATCCTCCTGCATACGGTGCAACCCAGAGCAAGCCACTTAAAACTCCTTAAATTCCTGGGGCACACATGAACAGGAGCTTCAGCTCAGTGTACCATTCTGGCCCAAAATTGTAAAATAAATAACAAATAAAAATATTACCCTTAAATTTACTTCTTATAAGATTCTAATAAGTCTTGGTGTCGTGATTGAGGACATCAGATCAAAAATCTCTAAGTCTTGTCAATACCCTTGAGTATGTGGAAGATTGAGATTACATCCCCTATCCACCTCCTTTTCTCCAAGGAGAACTTGCTAAGGGCCACCAGACTCTCCTCATATCGCTTGTACCCAAATCCCTGATTATTTTGGTGGCCTGGCACAGATCCTCTTGACCACCTCAGTTCCCTTTTTGCACATAGTTGGGATCCCACCACTGCGTACCACACTACAGATGGGGTCTGATTAGGGCATTGTAAAGTGGCAGGATTAATTCCTCTGTCTTGCTGGTCACCACCTTGTCATGCGCATCAGCATTCTGCTGGCCCTCTTGGAAGCAGCTGGACACTGCTTTTCATGCTTCCACCCCTTGTTTATTGCAACTCCCAGATCCTTTTCCTCCTCCACTGCAAAAAGGGAAGCCCACCACAGTGTGAAGGTCCTGCCTTTTTTTCCTATACTAGTGTAGCACCTTGCAGTTGGTGACATTACATCTGAGACTCCAGGAGTCTTGCAAACCAGCCAACTTGTTCACGTCTTCTAAAGTTTGTCTCCATCCTCAGTGGGGTTCAACCACCCTGGTAAGTAAAATGTCATCAGAATAGATTGTAGGGGAGTGCTTGTAATCTACTGATTCCATTCTGTTGCTAATATTTTGGATAATCAAAACATCTGATTCCATATCCAGTTCCGTTCTGAAAGTTAGTAGGGCATTGGACTCAGAACTGAAAGTTCTGATTCCATATATGACTCTGAATACCAATTGTAACAACCATCCCAACCAGCAAAATGCCCTAGAAGGCTAGAAGAAAAGCTCTTCCCCCCTCCCTAAACACCCCCATCCTCTTACTTTACATGCAATGGCGGTCACCCAGTAATCTGCAGTCAGTGGGACCAGCAGGAGGCAGCTAAATGTACGTGTGGTGTGGACGGACAGTGTAGGGCAGGACACTTTGTGGACTGGGCTATGTATGACATCTGATAAAACCGACACCTCTCCCAAGCAAGAAATTGCCCATGTGGTCAGGCAGATAGTGGCACAGAATTTAACAGATTAACAGCACCCCCCGCAGATCTTCTCGGCCACCAGTTCCTACACCAAAAAGGTGGACCCTTTGACAACTCTGCAAATGATGAATGACAGTCTGTCTTCTTCAGACAAGATAAGAATCATTGGTCGGACTGGGCTTAGTGGCAGCACCATTGCAAGAAAAGTGAAGCTACTAGTAGTTACTATTGCCTATACTTTCTTCTATTGACTACTTGACCCCTGACCGACTTCTTTCCCTTTTTGACCCAGCATCCCTCCCATTCTTCTTCTCTCCCCAAGTTGTGACCAGCTGAGAGAAAGACCTGGTATGCAGGCAGGCGCTACCAGATGCTTACTCTGGTAGTGCCTGCGTGCAACCCAGGGCTTACTCTCAGCCACAACTCAGGGAGAGAGGAGGACTGGGAGGTCTGCTGGGTCAAAAAGGGAAAGAAGTCGGTCAGGAGTCAAGTAGTCAATGGAAGAAAGTATAGGCAATAGTAACTACTAGTAGCTTCACTTTCTTTTGCAATGTTACTGCCGCCGAGACCGGTCTGACTGCCAGTTCTTGTCAGGATTGAAGAAGACAGTGTCACTCACCTATCATTTGTCAGGGATCCGAGGGTGACACCTTTTGGAGAAGGGCCCCGGGGATGAAAAGGGATCAGTTGTGGGGGATGTTAATTAATGTGCCACTGTCTGCCTGACCATGCCACCGATTTCTTGCTTGGGATAGGAGGGGGTGGTTGGTGAGAGTGGATGTCAGACATACTCCACTCTACACACTGTCTTCCTCTCCTCTAGTGTCCATCGAGCTTTGTCCATTGAACTCCTGACCACATGTACATGTTACTGCAGAGCCTGCTGGTACCACTAACTACAGACTAACTGACCCATGCTGCGCTTAAGGTAAGGGGACCAGGGAGGGCTTTTTTCCTGGCCTTCCATGAGCATTTTACTGAGTGGGGGGAGGTAAGGCACAATAGGCTGTTGATGAATGTGGCTTTGGAATCAGAATCCAGTTCCACATTCGTGAAGGTGTCGAATTCAGATTTTCAGTCTTAAATATCAAAATTCCGAATACTGAAAAGTCTGTTCAGCAGATTTCAAGCAGCCCTACTAGATTGTCTTATTTACATATAAACATTATAATTTAAAAGTAGAGAATACGCTACTGTAGGTCCACCATGTCCACTGCTCCCCCACTCCCACCTTGCTTCATATGCTGAGATGAAATCAGTAGGCTAAATTTTAACACCAAAACATGTAAGGTCCTGCATATTTGGAAAAGAACTCTGAAAACAGAGTACTGGTTGGGGGAAGTCAGGGTGAAGCAAACGTCAGACGAAAGGGACCTGGGGATCCTCATTAGTGACAGCCTGAAGTCCCATGCCAGATGGCTACAGGGAAAGCAAATAAGATGTGGGGTGTGTAGAGTGGAGGTTTGCTAGCAGAAGGTAGTTGATTCTGCCCCTATACAGTTTCTTGCTCAAGCTTTACAGAGTTCTGGAATCCACATTTAAGGAAGGACAGGGACCTCTTGGAAGCTATGCAGAGGAAGACAATGAAGATGATTCTAGGGGAGCAGGAGAAGGCATCCGAAGAGGGGCTGGAGAGTCTCAATATGTATACACTGGAGGCCAGGAGGGAGAGGGATAGAGACCTTTAAGCACCAAATGGATACTAATAAAGTGGACAGCAGTGCCCTGTTCACAGAAAGCAAGGGCAATGTAATTGGAGGCCATGAATGGAAACTGGTAGGGGAAGCTTTAAGAGGTATATAAGGAAGTTCTTCAATACAGAAAGGGTTGTGAAGTAGTGGCATGTATTGCCTAAAGAAGTGATCGATATAGAGTCCCATCACTGGCTAAAAACTTAAGTAGGAAAAGCACAGGGAAGTAGTCCAAACCAGAGGAGAGAGGAATGGGGGATAAGTGGACTAGGAAGGGGGTGTCAAAATACAGTCAGGGCCATCAGGCTACAGCTGAGGGGGAGACATTCAGAACAAATGTGGTGGGGTCAACCATATCCATATGGAATCCCCTGCCTGAATCAATTTTATACAGCATTACCATGGAGGGTTTTAAAATATCATTTGATAAACACGTAGGCAGCTTTTGCAGACAATATCACAACTGATACATGGTAAGTCACTTTTGGCTAGTGCCTTCTGACTCAAAACTCCTGTATGAAGCCTACAAAACCTGTGAAATCAGTAGAATAGCTCTGGTTCAGCATTAGGCTGGATGTGGATGCAGACAGGTACAGGGCAGACATGATGGGCTGTCGGGCCTTTTTCTGCCATCAACATCTATATTTCTCTATGTGCAAACATGTTTATGGGATAGATAACCCCTGATGCAGTATACAGTTTTGTTACTGGGTATTTTATTGATATGTAACATTGAGGAATATCACAATTCTAAAAATTGTAGTTATGCCCCATGAAGTAAAGTTAGGAAGGTTGTACCAGAGCATATCCAAAGTCTGAGTGCTAGCTCCTTGGAGAACAGTCATATCTAAGAGCACCTGTAAACATTTGCTTAATAAAAATGAGACCCCAAAACACTCCTAGGGAATGCAGCTTTTACTGAGAAGCAATAATACAGGCTGCTGCAGTGGTCTAATGGTTAAGGTGCTCACCTTTTCCTCTGAGGACAGAATGTTCAGTTTCCTTATCTTTGTTCCCAAACACCAGCGGCAGGAGGTAGTGAATCGGATGCTTACTTTCACTTAGGAGGGTCTTTCATGGTGGTAGAGGGTGCTATTCAACCAGGAAAATCATTAGTTCTACCTGTATCCCCTGAGATCAGCCTCAACAACAAGGTCTGTTGGTTGGAGGACTCTGAGGCACCGATACCCTCTTGTTCTCACATTGGACACTTAACATTCCCAATCTTCAGCAATCATTGACTGCCTAACATTGATTCTGGGTAGCACACTCTTCTCTCAGGTCTGATGTCACTCATTGACAAACACGGAAATGATAGCTAATGAGGAAGGGGATTGGCAAGAGGGTTCAGTGAAGTATTGTAATAACCTGGGATGGACAGACTGCCATACACAGGATAGATGACCCTCTGGACTTTGGCAGGATGGTAATGGATGTGGGAGGTGGGTGGGACCAGGGATGGTTACAGGGGGAAAATGATACAAATAGAATGACAAAAAAAAAGAAAGCAGTTATTTGACCTAACTGGAAATTGCCACCTCAATGTATGGACCATATGGTCCAAATGCAAGCCTGAGCCTTACATTTCCATTTTCCTTTTCATTTCTTGATTCCTTGTCCTCCTTACTTAGCATCTTCCAGTAAACTCACTTCAGTCACTTCTGTTCATGTTCTCTTATTTTTGCCTAGATGAGGATGGATTAGAGTAACCTCTGCAATCCTTTTTTTATTTGGCCAAGGCTTTTGACACAGTTGCACACACCATTCTGCTTAACAGACTGGCTGGGACAAGACAAGATGGTTCCTCTCCTACCTGGCTGACCAGTACATGTTAGGTTTTGTAGGTGATACTCCTCCCCCAGTTGGAGCAGTTGTCCCTCAAGGTTCAGTCCTGGACCTCATCTTGTTTCCAGTCTTTCTATATGACCTCCCCACAGCCTGTATCTCCTTGTACATTCACATGCATGTAAATGATGCAGTGCTGATCCTCAGTGGATTAGCTACCCTTTAGCTAGAAGCAGAACTTAACTATAGCTTCCACAGAGTCCAATGTTATTTCCTCGTACCTGATTCATGCTGAATGCTAAAAAAGTGTTTTCCATGACCTTTGGTGGAAGATGATGTTGGTCAGAATTCACACTACACCTGTCTTTAAGACTTTAGGTAGCTCACTGCTGAAGGAAATGTCCTCCTTTAAATAACAGCATTTGTCCCCAGTGGCCCAATTGCACCCTCTTTATGAGGATGCAGGTAGTAGCGGAAGGGGAACAATACCAACAGTGGTGTTTTACAGGTCACACTCTCAAATGGAGAAAGTGGATGGAGAATTTCAAGAGGCGACAAAAGGGCAGCAGGGCTTGGAGAGGTGCTGCTACTGTGGGACTATAATATGCCGTATATGGACTGGTGGATCTCTGTAGCAGCAAGTGCAAGAAGCCAACAAATTGTAAAAGTGTTTTGAATGCATTCCTAGTATAGACAGTGGATGAGCCAACTAGAGAGTCATCTATCCAAGATTTAGTACTTAACCAGTATGGACAACGTAGGGGAGGAGATGGTGATGGACCCAGTGGGACCCAAGAACCATTGACCAGTCTGGTTTAGCATCATACTGGAGGCAGAGAGAAATTAATCCCAGACAAAAATCCTGGGCTTGAGGAAGGCTCATTTCATAAGATTGAGGGAGCTGCTGAAGGGGAAACTAGAGGGGGTAAGAGTGACAGAGGGAGGTAGAAAAAAAGGATAACAGAGGTCACCGATCACTGTGTAAGGGTAATTAGCAAGAAGAAGAGAGGTAAAATCCCATTATGGTTTACAGGAAAAATGTGAGAGGCAGTAAAGACTAAGAAAAAGGCATTTAAAAAATACAGAACCAGTTAAGCAGAAGGGGACAGGGTGGAGTGTCACAACAGGATGAAAGAGGCCAACAGAATAGTGAGGCGGGTTAAGGCTGACATGGAAGTGAGAAATGCAGAATGTACAAAGATGGAGGAAAAGTAATTGTATTTCATAAGGCAGAAGAGGAAGATTGGGGAAGGAATAGTCAGGCTGAAACAAGAACATAGAAACATAGAAGGTGTTGACAGATAAGTGCCTCAGTGTCAACCCTGTGTACCCTATATTCTCCTTTGTCCTAATGTGACACTGTAGACCCTACTCTGCTTCTGGTTCTTCTCTCTTCCCCCTTTTTACTTTCAATGTTCTGAAGAAGAATGGGAAGAGGAAGGGAAGCGTAAGGCGGGTATCCTGAATAGACATTTCTGTTCTCTTCACAGTGGAGAACAAGGGTCCAGTGCTTGACTGTACCATCAGGACATGGGAGGAGGGATTGATTCGGATCCCATTCCAGTTCAAAGGGTACTGGAAGGACAACCACACTTAAAGTGGATAATTCCATGGGCCCAGTGGGGCTATGGCCCCATGTGCTTAATGAGATGGGGCAAGTCCTAGCTGAACCACTATCTAAGCTGTTCAACAGCTCACGGAAGACAGGGATAATGCCCAGGAACTGGAGAAAGGCAAATGTAAAATTCCCCCTGCATAAGAGCTGGAGCAGTGATGATCCAGGGAACTACAGCATGTCAGCCTAATGCCAATTGTGAGTAAACTGCTAGAGACCATAATTAGGAAAGGGTAATACATTTCCTGGTGGTGAATGGACTGCTGGACAAAAGACCAACATGGATTCATGGAGGAATCTGTATCAAACAAAGCTGATTGATTTCTTCCATTTCGTAATAAAGGCAGTGGACACACTGTACATTGACTTCAGTAAAGGATTCTATTCCATCCCAAATGGATGGTTTGTTAGGAAGATGCGGGACCTTGGAGTAGGGAACAAAATCACTGTGTGGTGATAAATAAGTTAAGTTATAGGACTCAGAGGGTGTTAATAAAGTTCTTGGATGTCACTGGCAGGGTGCCATATGGATTGATCTGGAGACTGAGCCTCATCAATATCTTTGAGACATAGAGTTAGGAATTCATGGCACAATATTCCTTGGCACAGATCATGCTATGCCTTGTGGTTGGATGTATAGTGAAGAAGGTGCCAGAATTATGAAAGAGGACCTGGATAGATTGGAAAGGTGGTCAGAAGTGTGGCTGCTAACATGTAATGCCAAGAAGTGCAAGGTGACGCACATATGAGCAAAAAGATTGTGACACTGAATATAGAATAGTGGAAGCAGTAAACATTACAGAGGAAAAGGACTTGGATATAAAAATTTTAGACAGTCTAAAGGCATCTGCACAATGCAGTAGAGGGGCGATTAGGGCAAACAGGATTTGGGGGGATATACAGAGACAGAGAGAGATTGCCATCAGGAGTAAGGAGATGCCTCTATAATTCTATAGGTCACTGATGGGTCCTCACCCGGAGAGTACTGTGTGCTGTATTGGAGTACACATCTAAAGAAGGACAGGGACAGAGTGGAGACAGTACAGATAAGTACAAGTTCCAAGGACAGCAAGGATAAATGACAGGTTGGTAGATATGAACATGTACAGTACCCGCTTGAGGTGAAAAGTGAGGGGAGGGACATAAGTGAAACATATAAACCCCTCCACATGGTAAAAAAAAAAGTGGATAGTGTGGAATTTTTCAGCCTGAGTGGCAGCGTAAACACAAGGGGCAGCTACATGAAGCTGGCAGGGGGGGCCCGCTTAAGAGAAACACAAGCAAGTACTTTTTCACAGAGGGGTGGTGGTGGAGGAGTGGAATAGACTGCCAGAGGAGAAAGTCTATTTGAAATAATTGGTGGGATACAAATGATGTGGGACAGATACAAAGGCTTTGTGAAGACTGCACCTTCTGTATATCTAAATGTGGACTCTGGTTCCTTTAAAAACCTCCTTTTCAATGCCTGAACCTGGCAGACCTCCTCCTATAGACTCCTCCATCTCTGGAATAACCTTCCACCATCCCCGTCTCCCCTTCTCTACCTCTGCCCCCTTCCTGAAAGCCTGTGAGTTGACAGCTAACTCCTGCTTTTGCACTTAGTCCTCTCCTTTACTGATGCTCACTGTCTGCGCACCCTTCCTGACCCACACCTGGCTGCACTGCCTCCCTTTAATCAGAATGTTTGCCTACATAATGGGTTATTCTTTTGCTGCTGCATATTAACTTATTCCTGTTGTGCTCTGCACTCTAAATTATTTATTGTAATGCTCTTTTTAGTGTAGTACTCACTACCATACTGCTGCTTTGGAATGTGCCTCACTGCACTTCTCCTGTTTTACTATTGCTATAGCGATAATGGGATACTGGTCATGGTTAATGAGGTACTAACCATACTGGAGGTGATTAGGCTGAGGTTATTACTAATTATATTGCAGAAAATAGCATGTAGCCAATCAGAATGCCAAGCTACTGTCCCATTATTCTTTGATAACCTTTCAGTAGACTCAGCAATGGGACTGTATGCTAATCCCTTGGCCAAGACTAATGCTACATTGCATCTGTGAGAAACTACCTGACATTTCCAGGTCTCTCATAGGCATACTGTAGCACTAAGAGACCAATTTCAACACTTTAAAAGAAAAAAACAAACTTTTTTCTCTCTTTCAGTTTTTTTTTCTTCAATATAATAGTGATAACATATATAGTGGTTGGCTTTACTCTGCGATAACTGGACCAGTGGGTTAATAAACTATTTATCTTACAACCCCAGTGTGTATTACCCTGGTCCAGTTATTATCTCGTAAACCCTGACCACTATACTATTATTGCTGTAGTAAAACCGCAGCCACAATACCATTATGGCTAATATTCTAACAAAAAAAAAGGTTTTAAAATAGAGCATCAACATTGCTTAATTATTTCTGTAGTTCTACAGTGCATCTGTGAGAAAACCAAAACTGTTGGGCAGTTTCTTACAGACTCACTGTAGCACTAGTCTTGCTGTCTGGTTGTTGAAGATTCATGGTACGCTAGCTCTGTGTTTGGATTTGCTGAGTGGGATCTTTTTTAGTATATTGGACTTTGTTGTACATGTATTCTCTCTGCCATCTGGTTGCTCCTGGAAATGAGCTCTCAGTGTTTTTTTTTTCTGTCCTGAACTGGTAAACAAATAAAAAATACACATCGATGAGCATTTCAGTCTTTCTATCTCATCTCTGCTTAATGCTGAATGAACACAACTGAGATCAAGCAAGCAAGCCACAGTAGGGCTTCACTGGAGCTGCACGGAGCTTTTGAATTCCGCTTCTGACACAGTTCTGTGCAATTCCAGAGCTACTGCTAATTTCATGAAATTTTATTGGAAGCAGAATTCAAAAAATCTGAAAGTGGAATGTTAACTGCAGAATTGTATTCCACTGTTTCAATAAACCACAGATTCATTTTCTGGAAACCCAGAATATTATTCAGTGAATTACGTAATCCTTGGAATAATGTTCTGTGGTTAACATGGAAAGGCTTTTTGGAACTGTTTAGAATTAAAAAAAAGAAATTCTGAAAAGCATTTTGGAAGCAGAATTTCTGTTCCACACAAATTCTGCCTGCGGAATTACACATTCTCCACAGTTCTGGGCTTCACATTTAAAATAGCAGTCTGTCCATGTGGCACAGCTATACAGGATAATTCTTTATAAAGCTCAGAATCTTTCTTGCAAGATATTGAAAAAGACTTGACAGCTTAGCAAATAAAATTGCATTCACATACAGGAGTGAAGCAGGAATTTGGGAGGATGTTAGCCATTACTGGCCAAGAAGAAGAGAAATCAGAGCCAATTGTGAAGACTGCTCCAGAGGGTCATGGCAGAGAGTTGTTAGAAGGCAAAATGTTGTCTCATAAACATTCATCAAAAGTACATCAAATTGTTCATAAATGTTCATGAATCACGCATGAAGAGTAAACAGCCTGTTTGCGCATATGAATGTTAATGAACATAAAGGTTCACAAAGGCCCATGAAACTCCTCCAGTGAACTTTCATGGACACGGTCTATCAATGATTTTTGGTGACCAGAAATGCCCTGCTTTTATAGCAATGGATAATTCATAAGGCAACCCTGGTTTTCCTTGTATGACCGCATTTACAGAAGAGGTTTGCCATAGGTATAGAATCAGTCACTTTAAACACACAGTTGTTTTATCATACAACCTAAGCAATAAACAATGATTATTGTGTTCTTTTAACAAAATCAGTATTGTCTAATGAAAATCCATCATTACCATGCATTTTAGAATTAGTAACTTGTCTTATACTTGCATTTCCTTGTTCTTTTTCAGACGGAATCACTGCTCATCTTTTTTTCATGAATTGAAATGCCCAATTGCGATTTATAGCAGCCAAGTCTGAAACGCTTTTGAAATATGATGAGTTTAAATGCTAATGCTTTTGTGCACACAAATAGTTAATTGCCCTGCAGAAAATATGTTTTCCCCTCCTGAAATTAATGAGTTCTGATTTTGTAATATTCTGTGTCTCTTATGCTTGAAACAGTGCATTCTGATGTGCAGATTAGTTAATGCAGATTAAATACCTCAGTGCACCATGGTCCATTGAAGGTTAAACAGCTTAAGGAAGTTTGTGTTGCTGAACAATTCATGAACTTAGTTTTTAAACTGAGTTGAAGGACATCTGATGGATTTTGGAAGTTCATGGACCATTCATCAACGTTCCTCAAAGATCATAAGTTGATTAACCTCCTTTTGCCCGGGTAGCACTGCTAGAGTGGGTGGCAAATAGTGTGTGGAGTCACAAGGTTGGTGAGACAGGATAATTTGAGACAATGCAGAGTTCTGTAGCCAAGAAGGGGAAACATTTAACTAAATTTGCTGAGGAAAGAGTAAGTGGATATTTATTTTAATATGACGGGGAATGTAACCATTCCCAGGTTTGCTTTATTTCATGTTTAAAGAGACTGCTGAAATTAAACTTTTTTACACATCGGTATAGATTGTCCCTATTTCTCCAACCTCCTCCACCTTCCTCAGTCACAAGCTGAGACTTCCTATTGAAGTATCAGCCTTCGAGAGCCTACCCTGGGCATTGATTTTATACTAATTTCCAGAGTCTTGGCAGTGGTTCAGAGGGTGGGGCTTTGGAGGTGTTTTTATTTTGCCTAGCTGGTACTCTGCTAGTACACAGTTAAAACCACTGTCTAATCTCTTATCCAAGAATTTGAATTACTGCCCATTGCCACTGGCTCACTATGTGATATTGAGCTAGTCACATAATATCCCTGTGCTTCAATCCTTCTATCAATATGATTGGGTAGCAACAAGGACTTCTGTAAACAAGATATTGGGGCTTAGTTGGGCTCTTCTTGGCAAATCAAGTAAAAAAATGCATTTTGTTTAAAAGCTTACTGGTGTTTAAAAAAGTACATCCCATCAAACTCTCACTTTAAAAAAAAATGTACATTCTGTTTAATTTGCATCTAATACTGCTCCTGGCATTGTAAGGTTACATTGTGATCATAGCCACCACAGGAAATAATAAAAATGCACTGTATTTATTTTTCATTAGTTCAAGTCTGTATTTATTCAGAAGGTTCAAACAGGCTGCTCTCTAGAGTGTAGAAAAATGTATTTTCAGGAAGGCCCTGTGGTTGCTGGGTCTTCACAAATAAAAAACATGTAAGTACAATACGTGGTAAAATATATAGAACACAAGACTTTTGGTACAGTGTGCACTGTGACAACAAGGAAAGTGTTCTACTGAATATGATTACAGTACATATTTGCTAGAAATGTAATGTTATAATCCCCAAAGTTTCTTGTGTTAAAAGTATTCTTTCATTCTAGCCTTGTATTTTTTTACATTATATTTTTATGTTATTTATTTTTATTTCAGATTTGGTTTAATACCTTTGAGCCAGGGCTCATTTACAAAGGTTCCACGTCAGAGAGTGACAATACAATACAATACAATACAATGCAATACAATACAATATAGTACAATACAATACAATACATGGGGTACAGATCAAGTAGGAGGAATAATCATCAAATAATGTTTGCTAGGATACAGTTGTTGACTATGAACAAGCATATGACACAATTTCAAGAAGCAGAGTTATCACTTGAAGGATGTAGCAATAAGCAACACTTACTCAGTGTGGAACAGCCCTTGTGTAAGTGCCAGGTATTAAGGTAGGAGGGGCCTCCAGGTGAAGTGGAAGGAGGAGCAGGAGCAGCTGGAGAAGGCATTGTCATGGTACAGTCAGATGGTCAGGGCAGAGAAGTGTGGGTGGGAAGGACAGGGAAGGGGGAGGAAGGTAAGAGGGGGGAAGGTCAGGTGTGGGAGGGGTGGTAAAGATGGAGTGGGGGTTGGATAAAGGTAGCTGGTGGCATGTTGATATCAAGTCTTTAGGCTAGCTAATGTTATGTATTGCAGGAACAAGCATTTTAAAATGCAAGATGCGAGCGGAGTCCAGATTTGAATTGATTGAGTTTTTCACAGTCACGGAGTAGAAAGAGCAGGTCATTGAACCATTTGGGTCCTCGACATGCGTTGGATCTCTGAGCCAGTGTGCTTGAAAGGCACTAGCAGCCCACCTTTAGCTGCGCTTCTAGTGTTGACACTGGAATGCCCATATTTGAACAGGGAGGAGGCTGAGTCAGGGGTTTGGCCAAGTAAGTATTTTTTACCAGCAGGTAGGTCTGGTACTGGATTCGAGGGGGAGCCATTCGTTTTTTTTGTATAGGGTACAGGTATGGGTGAGATGGTCATACCCTAGGACCAGATGGCACGCCTTGTTGAGTACAGTCGTAACCCTCTTTAATGCGGTATAAGAGCCAGCACCATAGATGATGAGGCCATAGTCTATGGTGGATAATACTGAACAGTGTGTAACTAGCTTTAAAGCATCCGGGGTCGTGGGCTGTCTGTGGTGATATAGGATGCCCAATTTTGTGTTAGCCATTTTGACCATGTGGTCGATGTGCTGCAAGAAGGTGAGAGTGTTGTCCAGGTGAACACCTAGATATCCGAAGGTAGATACTTGTTCAAGAGTGTCCCCTTTGGAGCAATGAATCAAGAGTGGGCAGCACATTTTTTTTGCTCTGAGGGACAGTGAAGAGCATGCTTTTCATCTTTTTATAATTGAGTAGCAGTTTATTCTTAGTGAACCATTGCTCAAGTCCATGGAAGTTATCTTGCAGCTCAGTGGTGATTGCGGTCAGCTGTTTGCCAGACACTGAGATAATAGCATCATCAGCATGTAGTACTGAGTGTGCTGGGCAGTTAGAAATTAAGTTGTTGATGAATAAGCTAAAGAGGAGTGGCCCAAGGATGGACCCTTCGGGGACTCCAAGGTTCACTTCCCTATGTTTTGAGATCTGGCCACTAATTCTCACACGTTGTGTTCTGTGTGAGAGGTAACTGCAGAATCAGGCAACAGTGTCTATGGATAGGCCAGTAGATAAGAGGTAGTTTAGTAGCAGGTGGTGATTAACGGTATCAAATGCCTTTGTGAGGTGTATATAAAGATAGACCCCACAGCGTGACCATTGTCAAGGGCATTATAAATCTGAGAGGTGTAATCCATTAGCACAGTGTGGGTTGAGTGTTTTTTCTGGAACCCATGCTGTTGGTTACAGAGAAGGGTATTTCTGTCCAGGTATTCAGTGAGTTGGTCTGTGACTGCTCTCTCCAGGGCTTTGGAAAGGAGGAGTGTAGAATGGAGCTAGGTCTGTAATTGGAGAGATTTGTTCTATCCCCTGATTTAAAAACTGGGGTGACATGTGCTGCCTTCCACTTGTCAGGGAACACACCAGTTCTAAGTGAGACATTAAATATTTTTGAGAAAGGATCAGCAAGTTCGTTGAGGGTGAGGGCTATCATCTTCATGTCTACTTGGTCATTCCCCACCCTAGTCTTTCCTAGAACCCACTTGACGTACCTGATGATCTCTGACCGAGTGACCAGCCTGAAATAGAAAGAAGGGGCTCCATTGCTACAGAGAGCTTGCTTGTATGCTTTAGGGAGTTCATATGCCTGGGTGAGGTAGTCACAAGGAGCACAGAGCTTGGTGAATGCTCGGTTGAACACATCTGCAGTACTTCTTGGCTCCTGGCGGGAATCTGGGCCTGTTATAAAAGGCCCAGTGGTCCTCTGGATGTCTTTCCAGTGAGGGATTTTACACAGTCCCAAAAATCCTTCCCATGGCCCCAGTTTCTAGTTGGGAGGTCCTTGTAATAGGATGCCTTGGGAAGCCAAATAAGCTTTGTGCACTTACTACATGCAGCCCTATAGGGAGTTAGGTCTCCCTTGCCCTTGTGGCCTTTGCCTTGTGCCATAGGTTGTCCCTCAGGCACATGAGCTCGATGAGGGAGCCTGAGAGCCATGGGCTAACTGAGCCTCTAGTCTTGTTAGTCCTAAAGGGAGCAAAGATATCTCAGGCCTTAGTGAAAGCCTGTATGAAGAATTCAAGGGCCTGGCTGCTGTCCACAGCGGTTTCTAGTGGTGACCAGTCAATGAGCCTCAGATGTAGTTTGAAGGTGTCAAGCTGCCATGCTCTGAGCTTGTGATTTCTCTTGACCATTGGAGGGCACTTTGTGAACTTGTTTGTCCAGGTGCACAAAATCGGGGAGTGATCACTGAGGAAGTCAGGTAGGACTGACACCTCAGTGATTTGGTCTGGGCATGAGGCGAGGTGCCAATCTATGAGTGAACTTGTGCCTGTTTTATAGTTATATCTGGTTGCCTGTGTTACCATCGGAGTCAGGTATAGGCCAGCTAATTGGTCCCTGGCCAAAGGGCCATCCTGTGATTGCTAGTTTGTATTGAAGTCCCATAGGATGACTTGCTCCCTCTTATGCTTGAGCTATTCCTGGTTACGTGTGAACTGCTCCAGCCCAGTGGTGCGTTGGTCTGGGGGTATATACTGTAGATGGTAGAGAGTAATAGGATTTTATTTTGTTGTCCTATGCTGAGCTTAATGTTTTTTATCTGGGCTTCCTTTGTATTCAGGCAGTTTGGTAGTAGTTGTCCTCTGATGTTGCTCCTAAGGTATACCAAGCAACTGCCTCCCCCACCAGTTTGCATAGCTGGTCTTGGCGGAAAGTGATATAACCATCCAGAGCAACTGTTGCATCACTGACCTTAGGTGAGAGTCAGGTCTCGGTTAGTGTGATAATGTCCGGTTTGGTTTTCTCTACCCAGGCCTGGAATTGAGGTAGTTTAGGCAGAAGGCTGCCTATGTTTAGTTAGACAGTCTTAAGTTGGCCAAATTTCATTTGTGTGTTTAGAAACTGGGGTCCTGGATTGGGGTTCACATTTTCTGATATTAGTAGCATTATCAGGATCATCTTTCGTAAAAAATGGGACCAAGTTACCCAGTTAGAGCCTGTTGTCTTTGTTTTAAATTGCTTAGGGTCGAAGGTAGGGGGTAGAGTGCATCTGTAGAGTAAATATTTAAATATTTGTTGACCAGAAAAGGCACACTGAGCCGAGGCTTGTTTCCAGGTGTGACCTGGGGGGAAGGGGAACAAGAGATAAATATACATTTGCATGATACACAGCTAGAGTGGGTGAAGTGGACAAACTTCGCTCTGCAAAATATTTTGTGTATTGCGCTCAATACCTGAAGTGCAGTAAGCAAAATTCACCCAATTAACTGAGGCTAGATCAAATGCGAAGTGTGGAATTTCACCCATGAAATTCCACACTCCCACACAAACTCTGGCCACAAGGTATCTAGCGCCCTCCCCGCCAGACACAACAATCACCCTCCCACCCCCAAACACCCCCACCATTGCTGGCCACCAGTCTGCCACAGCCCACATGTAAAATATATATCTTTTTTTAATTAAAGACCCATTCCCTGGTGTCCAGTGGCCCTCCCACCCTATCAGGTAGTATCTCCATCTCGCTTCCCCCAATCCCAAGTCCGATCCATGTTAAAAAAAGTTATTTATTTCCTTCCCTGGTGTCTAGTGGCCCCCCCCGTCCTGTCAGGTGGTACCTCTACCTGCTGCCACAACCCCAAATTCGATCCATGTTAAAAAATTAGTCCCTTCCCTGGTGTTTAGTGGCTTTACCTGTCCAGGTAGTACCCACCTACTCCCCTCAACGAGTCCAATCCATGTTAAAAAAAATATGTATTCCCTTCCCTGGTGTCTAGTGGCCCCCCACCCTGTCAGGTAGTACCTCCACCCCACTCCTCCCAACCCCAACTGGAGAAGACCACCTGCATAGCCCTCCACTCACCTCCACAGCTGACAGCCCACCTGATTGAGCTCAATGAATGAGGGTATGCATGTACAAACACGCGCTCATTCATTGACAACTGCTGGTTATTTACTCTGTGGTTCAGAGTTGTAGACAAGAGAAGGGATCTGCTCTGGTCACTGGTGGGGTGGCAGGATGGGTGGAATGGCATTGTGGACCTCCTGGGGTCCACAACGCTGTTCCCCATGAGACTCCAGAGCAGCCCCTTCCCCTTCTCTACACCCCTGAACCACAGAGTAAATCACTGTGAGTTGTCAGTGAATTAAAGCACATGCTCATTCATTGAGCTCAGTCAGGCGGGCTGACAGCCGTGGAGGTGAGTGAAGGGCTGTGCTGGTAGCCTGCTCCAATCAGGGCTGGAAGGGGAGCAGGGTTGGGGGCACTACCAGACCGGTTGGGGGGGCCACTAGATACCAGGGAAGGGAATAAATCATTTTTTTAACATGGATTGACTTGAGTTGGGGAGCGGGTGGAGGTACTACCTGACAGGGTAGGGGCCACTAGACACCAGGGAAGGGAATAAATATTTTTTAACATGGATCAGACTTGGGGTTGGGGGGAGGAGGTGGCAGTACTACCTGACAGCATGGGGGCCACTAGACATCAGGGAAGGAATAAAATAAATCATTAATTTTTTCATAGATAATTAGTTTTCATGGATCAGACTGGGGGTTGGAGGGAGCGGGGGTACTACCTGACAAGGTTGGGGTCCACTAGACACCAGGGAAGGGATTAAATACATTTTAATTCCTTTTGGACATTCTTTGCATGGGATGGGGGACCACTAGACACCAGGGATAGATATGGGATGGTGTCGGGGGCATTCACCATTTGTGACCTGTACTTGCTTTCGGGTTTTTAAGTACAATTTGCACTTAAAGACCCCCAAAGCAAGGCAAAGTCACAAATGGCGAATTCTGGGTTATTTTCAAAAATTACATGGAGTGAAATTGCTGACTTTGCGGCAATTTTACCCACATAGTACAACTTTGCTGCATCTCGACACACAGCATACAAAACATTACATGATACATAGTCTAGCAAACTGCAGTATACAAAGGCACTAGTGCAGGAGGCATACAGTGAAATAGTACGGAGCATATAGTTATAAGGTGTAACACAGGAAAATAGTTTTCATAACTAATACAATATAATAGGCTACTTAGATATACAGGATACGTGGTAAGGTATGGGTGAAGAGAAGATTGAGAGAGCAGAGTAAGTGCAATTGGGACCAACAGTATCTGCTAAGTGCAGTTATGGAAACAGGTGGGGAGGGGTAGAAGACGTAGTTGAGATCTGAATATAGAGTGAGAGGGAGAGTTGAGTAAGAGATGGGGTTGAGAGTTCCACAGAGAGGGGAGGTGATAGTTAAAGGCAGATTTGCCAAAGTTGGAAGATGGGGTAGGAAATGGGAAGATGCATGAGTTTCTAGAATGGAGGGAATAGGTAGAGGCAGGGGCAGGTGAGAGGAGGGAAGTAATGTAGGAGGGGAGCAGGTTGAACCAGAATTTAGAGATGAAGGATACAGAGTGGGTGAGAAGTCTGCGCGAGAGTGGAGGGAGATCCAGACAGGAGAGAAGGAAACTGTGGTGAGTCCTGTAAGGAGAGTTAGAGGTGAAACATAGAAATATAGAATTTGATGGCAGATAAGGACCGTTTGGCCCGCCTAGTCTTCCCATTTCCCTACCTAATGGATAAACTGCAGATCCTAGTTAACCAACAGCCTACTTCCTCCTACCCCCCCACTAGAATTGCCTTATGTCTGTCCCATGCATTCTTGAATTCCCCCACTGTTTTTGGCTCCATGACCTCCTCAGGAAGGCTGTTCCATTCATCCACAACCCTCTCCATGAAAAAATACTTCCTCACATTACCTCTGAGCTTCCCCTCTGTCTTCAAATTGTCCCCCTTGTTCTTGCACATCTCTTTTTCTGAAAGATGCTACCCTCTTAGACTTTGTTGATTCCCTTGAGGTACCTGAAAGTTTCTATCATGTCCCCCTTCTTCCTCCTTTCCTCAAGGGTATACATATTAAGCTCCTTTAGTCTTTCTTCATATGTCTTCTGGTGCAGACCCTGCACCAGTTTGGTTGCCCTCCTCTGGACAGCCTCTATTCTGTCTATGTCTTTGCTGAGATGGGGTCTCCAGAATTGCATGCAATATTCCAGATGGGGCCTCACCAACTGTCTGTACAGAGGGATAGCAACTTCTTGTTTTTTACTGGTGATGCCTCTCCCTGTGCATCCCAGTATACCCCAAGCCCTCCTTACTGTTTTCTCACATTGCTTGCCCACCTTTAGGTCATCTGATATAACTACCCCAGGTCCCTTTCCATTTTTGTTGTTGTCAGTATCTCACCCCCCATTGTGTACTCTTCCCCTGGGTTTTTGTTTCCCAGGTGCAATACTTTGCACTTTATTGCATTGACTCTAAGCTGCCATACACTTGACCATTCCTCCAACCTTGCCAAGTCCCTTCTCATCCTTTCCACCCCACCTTGTGTATCAACCCTGTTGCAGATTTTTGTGTCATCTGCAGAGATATACTTATCCTTCCAGTCCCTCTGCAATGTCACTTATAAAGACATTTAAAAGGACCAGACCCAGTACTGAACCCTGCGGTACCCCACTAGTAACCCCCCTTTCTTCACTGTGGACTCCATTTACTATTACCCTCTGCGTCCTGTTGTCCAGCCAATGTTTTACCTAGGCTACCACCCTGAGACCCACTCCCAGGCTGGCTAATTTGTTTATTAATCTTTTGTGTGGGACTGTGTTAAATGCCTTGATAAAGTCTAGGTGGGCCATGTCCACAGCTCCTCCCTGGTCTACTACTTTGGTCACCTAGTCAAAGAAATCTATTAGATTCATCTGACATGACCTTCCCGCTATGAATCCATGCTGCCTTGGGTCCTATGCCCCACTGGCCTCTAGGTACTCAACAATTGTTTCCTTCAGAAGTGATTCCATTATTTTCCCTACCACTGAGGTCAAACTGACAGGTCTATAGTTTCCTGCCTCTGTCTTGCTCCCACTTTTGTAAAGGGGAATCACATCCACCCTCTCCAGTCCTCAGGTACCACACCACCCCCCCCCCCATGATTTGTTAAAAAGGGTAGTCAATAGTGTTACTAGTTCTCCCCTAATTTCTTTTAGAATTCTAGAGTGAATGGCATCAGGCCCCATTGCTTTGTCCACCTTGAGTTTTAGGAGTTCATTCAGAATCCTTTCTTCTGTGAAAGGACTGATATCGACCCCCTTATCCAGAGTGCTTCTATTGATTGGATTCTCTCCCCTTCCTCTTCCTTTGTGAATACTGAGCAGAAGTATTCATTCAGTATCCCTGCTTTTTCACTGTCCCTCTCTGTCCACCCACCCTCCTTTTTATTCAGCCTCAATATCCCTCCCTTTGTCTTTCTTCACTCCCTAATGTACCTATAAAAGGTTTTATTCCCCCTTCCTAAATGAAAACAATGGAAAAGACACAGTTTTCCTCAGAAACTACATAAACTCTCAATTGGTGCTTTCAGACAGTAACAACTTTAATTATTTAAAACAGCTACCCACAACTTCCACTTTTTGTTGCTGGCAGCAGCCATTTCATGAGCAGCAGTGAGCTTCCTGAGCTCACTGTATGCTAATATGTCTGTTTGACCTCTGCTATTGGTTGGCAGGACATATTCGCATAAAGTGAGCTCAGGAAGATCTTTGCTGCTCATGAAATGGTGACTACCAGCAATAGAAAGTGATAGCTGAAAACCACCATTTAAATTACAATAAAAGCAACTAGAGGAGTTTAAAACAAAAAACATTACTGTGTGAAAGCACTAATCAGGAATTTTTGTATTGCCTGGGTAAAGCTATGCCTTTTCCAGTGTTTAAGTTGGCTATCTTTTCCTCGGTTTGGGCCTTTGCTATTCTGACTGCCTTCCCCGCTTCCTTCTGCTTTAACTGGTACAGTTCTCTTTCCTGCTCCTTCTGTGTTTCCTTATTCTTCCTGAATGCTGTCTTTTTCTCCCTAACCTTCACCGCCACCTCTTTTGAGAACCATAGTGTTTTTTCCTTTCGTTTTGATTTGTTTATTTGCTTCACACAAAGGCTTGTTGCCTCTGTGATAGCAGGTTTGATGTTTCCCCATTGTTGCTCCACCCCTCCTCCTTGCCTGTTTGCTAGTGCTTTTCTGAGGCACTCTCCCATTTTGACAAAATCAGCCCTCCTGAAGTCCAGTACCTTCACTTTTGTATGGCTTGACTACAGCTGGGTTTATTGTGAACCACACTGTTTGGTGGTCACTTGTTCCCAGATGGCTACTCACTTCTAGATCTGAGATCCTCTCTCTGTCCCCGTTTGAGAGCACCAGGTCTAAGATTGCTCCCTTCTGAGTGGGTTCCAACATTAGTTGTCTGAGGCGTGCTCCCTATAGGGCATTGAGAATGGCCCTGCTCTTGGATGTGGCTGCAGCAAAGGTGCTTCAGTTAACATCTGGCATATTCAGGTCCCCCATCAGCAATATCTTCCCTTTCTTTGCCATCCCAAGGATGCCTTCTATCATTTCCTTGTCCATTTCCTCCCCCTGAGATGGGAATCTGTATACAACCCCTGTGCAGATTGTGGTGCCATTTCCAGTCTCCAGGGTGACCCACAGTGCCTCCTCTCCTCCCTGTTTACCCTTTAGTTCCATTGCTTTGATCCCTTCCCTTACATAGAGAGCTACTACTCCTCCTCTTGTACCCTTCCTGTCCCTCCTGTAGATTGTGTACCCTGGTATGTTGACATCCAAGTCATGGTTCTCTGTGTACCTTGTTTCTGTGACTGCCATGATATCAAGGCATCCCTCTTCCATCAAGGCTACCAGTTCAGCGACCTAAAGCATAATAAAGGGAGTCAAGTCGAGAGAGAGAGGTGGAGGGAGCAGTGCCATAAACAATGTCTGCACAGTCAAAGACTGGCATAATCAACTTTTTCAAAAGTTCACAACATACTGGGAGGGGTGAGATAGTTTATGTTTCAGTAGAGGACTCCAAGGTTAGGGCATAGTTTGGAAGTAATGTAATGTAATCAACGTGAAGAGAGAAGTTTAGTTGTGGGTCGAGCCAGATGCCAAGGTATTTATAGGATGGGACCACATTTACCAGGATACCATCAAGGGAGGTGATAGGTGGGGTATAATTTGTTTTTGCTAGTCTTTGGGAAGTACCGAAGGTCATTGAGATAGTTTTTGTAGTGTTTAGTTTAAGCTGTTTTAAGGTGAACCAAGCTTGAACTGAGTTGAAATCTTGTTGTAGCATTGAGTGTATTGTGGCTAGGTCTGGGCTGGATGAGAAAAGTATGGTGTCATCCACATATATTTGGATGAGGGAGGAAAAGCAAGTGGATAGGAGGTTATTGATAAAAACTGAAAACAAGATAGGGCCGAGTATGGAACCTTGGAGGACACCTGCCAGGATAGGAAGGGAAGGAGAAGAGGAGTTTGTGATTTTAACTGACTGGTGTCTATCTTTTAGATAGGAATTGAACCACTGAATAGCAGGAGGGGCGAGCCCCACATTCTCAAGTGAGTTCAGAAGGAGGGAGGGAGTGGGATACCGAGTCGAAGGCTATAGCCAGGTCAGTGAAGACTGCAGCAGTGAGGTGGCCCTTATCAACAGCAGATTGAATGTGGCCAATGACATGGAGAAGGAAGGAGATGGAGTGTTTTTTTCTAAAGCCTGACTGGTAGGGGGATAAGAAGATTGTGGAGGTAAGGAAATCAGACAGTCTGTAGTGAACGAGGTGTTCCTGTAATTTTGCTAAGGCAGGTAGGGAGACAGGTCAGTAGTTTCCAGGTGTGGTGGGATCGCCACCTTTCTGGAGCGGGATGACCCATGCCAGTCTCCAGACTTTAGGAACTATGCCTAAGGAAAAAGGATAACTTTATGATGTATGTGAGGTGGAGGGTGATGGCAGGGGCATAAAGATGCAGGAGGCTAGGATGTAGACCATCAGGGCTTGATTTGGATGTGTTATGGGATAAAAGGGCAAGCAGAACTTTAAATGTGGAGGCAGGACCAAGTAGAAGTTCTTTATTTTTTTTTTGAGTATTACTGAGTAATAAGTTTTTATTTTATAAGTTTTGATTACAGAGTTTATTTGTGAGTTGTAGCACTACAGCACCAATAGAGAGAAAACATGACCAGAGAAAAATGATTGGGGTTTAGTGATTGCATCTAAGCAGAAGAGGAACTAAAAGGCTCTGTGACAAAGTTGATGAGTTTATGAGTAGTAGGCTTAATTTAAACTGAAGGGAGCTATCATGGGTTGTATGGTGCAGGTATTACCAGGGGAGGAGCAGGCAGCTCCCTCCCCACAATGAAACAAATATTAGGAAAGGTAATGCAAATTGATTCAATAGGAATAGAAGGAGAGTGGTGTATGAGAGCACAGGGACTCTGAATTGGAATCAGATAGGCAGTTAGTGAAGGGGAATTACAAAGGGAAAGGAAGGGGAGGAGGGAAACATGACGGTGGAAGATTGCCTCCTTAGATACCAGGAGTCTTGGGAATTAGACGGAGGACCTCCAGGCTATGAAAACAAAGGGAAAAGGAGATCTGGTAGCAGTAATGGAAACCTGGACCACCCTAAATCAAGTGTGTGGATGTTCCAGGATGTACCTTGTTGAAGAGGCAGAGGAAGAAGGGAAGGGAAGAAGTGGCACATTATGTTAAAGAGGGTATCATAGCCACGACAGAGGAAATGGATAGGAATGATTTAGTCATTTTGGGTTATTATATAAGGACAGGTAAAAAGTTGAGAATAGGTGTTGTACATCGGCCACCAAACCATGATGAGAAAATTGATTGGGAGTTAGGGCGACATGATGAAAGAGGCTGCAAAAACTGCAAAAAGAGGAGAGGTTACAATGATAGATTTCAACTTGTCCATCATGGATTGTGTATCCCATTAACTACAGTAGGTGTAATAGAAGTTAGTTACTGCTGAATGTGGTTCAGGATGAGTTTAATACAGTTGGGGAAGGAACTGACAAGGGACACACCTATATTGGACTTTACGTTAAAAAATGGTGATCATATCAGTGATAGGAGAGCAACTGGGGGGGCAGTGACCATTGGTCAGTTTGGTTCCATATACTGACTTTTAGAAAGGTAGATTTTAGCAAAATAATGGAAATAGCAGGGAGAGGGGTACCTGTCTAAAATAAGTGAGAACATGGGAGTTGAAGAATAGTCTGCTATTAAGAAAGGGATTCTGGCAGTCACAGAAACATGCCTAAGGCAGAAGGGTAAGAAGATGAACCACAGAAATCCTGTGTGGTTCACACAGATGGTGAACAAACTGGTGAATGAAGAAAGGCTGGTGTATAAAAGATACAGAAAATCACAGAAAGAGAACAGAGTAAAATATTTAGAATGGGTAAAGTTAGCGGGCAGGCTGGTGAGGAAAGCAAAGGCAGATAAAAATTACAAATAGCAGAAAGGGTCAAAGATGGAGATGAGACCATCTTCAGAGAACATCTGTGAAATCAACGAGAGGGAATTGTGATGCTAAAAAGAGAGAATGAATGGGTGGAAGAAAACAAAGAAAAATCAGAAGTTTTAAATTAAAATTTCTGTTTGTTTTTTACAAAAGAGAAGGAAGGGCTGCCGCCACAGGGAAAGATAGGAAAAAGACAGTGGGGGTGGATGTAGGGAAGGGGTTAACCACAGAAGAGAGAGTACAGGGAAGACTATGATTATTTAAAATGGATAAATCCCCTGGGCCAGATGGTATTCACCCCAAGGTGCTGCATGAGTTGGCATCAGTACTTGCAACCTTACGGATGAACCTTTTTAACTGTTCTATGGGTTCTGGAGTAGTACCACAGGAACGGAGGCCCGCTAATGCTGTGCCTCTGCATAAAAGTGGATCAAGTGACAAGCCTGGGAATTATAGGCCTGTCTGCTTAACATCAATAATGGGTAGGATCATGGAAATCATCCTGAATGAATGTTTAGTTGAGTTCTTGGAGGCAGACTCCAGGATGACAGGCGACATGATTTCATGTCAGGAAGGTCATGTCAGACAAATTTGATTTCTTTGACTGGGTTACAAGGACGATGGACAATTAACAGGCAGTACTTGTGCTGTATTTGGACTTTAGAAAGGTCTTCAGTTCGGTGCCACACAGGAGGTTGATTAAAAAGTTGGAGGACCTTGGGGTTAGGAACAAATTGACCTAGTGGGTGGTAAACTTGCTTGGGGGGGGGGGGAATGACCCAAAGAATACTACTGCGAAAAGAATTCTCAGAGATAAGGAAGGTCGCTAGTAGGGTCCTGCAGGGTTCTGTGCATGGCCCAGTACTAGTTAATGTACACATTAGTGACACTGATGAGGAACTAAAAGGCAAAATCTGACTGTTTTTGGATGATACTATACTAGGTGGAAGAATACACAGAGGAGGGAATTACAACTATCAGGTAAGATCTGGCAAAAACTGGAGTGGTGGTCTGGAATCCAGCAACTTGCATTTAATGCAAAAAAAATGCTAATTCATGCACATGGGGTATAAAAAACAGAAAGCAGAGTATTGGCAGGGGGTGGGGAGTGTAAGGGTTAGCGTTTCAAGAGGAAAAAGATCTAGGTGTAGTTATTATAACTAGTAACCTGAAGCCTTCTGGCAATGAAAAAGAGCACCAGCTCAAGCAAAGAGGATGTTGCAATGCGTATCAAAAAGATTAATTAGTAGAAAGAGGGGGAGGCCATCATTCCACTGTAGATGTATGGTGCATCCAAACCTAGAGTACTGTGTAAAGTATTGGGAGTGCCTACCTAAAGAAAGACATAAAACTGCTAGAATCATGGAAATCAGAATTTAAATACCTGTAAATCTTCTTTCTCTGATTGCTGGTCTCCGGACTTCCTTACGCCTGGGCTGTACCTCCTGATGCTGGTTGAAGGCAGGATTAAAGCTCTGCAGCAGGGGGACTAGTAGCCCTCCACATCCTGTTGTCTCCAGTTGTTCCTAATGCAGTCCTAATGTGGCAAAGAACTTGGAAACAAAATATAAGAAAGTTAAGGCACAAATGGCCGTGAGGCCAGTCAACTATATATATTCTGGGAGGGAATCTGAAGCCCGGAGACCAGCCATCGAAGAAAGAAAATTTACAGGTATTTAAATTTCGATTTCTCTCTCATATGCTGGTCTCCAGGCTTCCATATGCCTAGGATATACAAAAGCTGTACATCTCTATATGTCCCAGGTGGGAAGAATGTCAAGTACCCTTAGGGTCCCACCACTGCCTGTAGCACTCGGTGGCCAAAGGATGCCTCCGCCGAGGACATCACATCCAGTTTGTAAAATTTTGTAAATGTGTGAATGGATGACCAAGTGGCCACTCTGCATAAGTCTGCGGGAGATGCCTCTCGGAAGTTTGCCCATGAAGTGGCCATAGCTCTGGTGGAATGAGCTTTACTGGGCAAGGTAGAGATACTCCAGTCTGGTCATAAGCCTTAGTGATTACAGATCTAATCCATCTGCCTATAGAATCTTCTGAAGCTTTTTTACCCACATTTTGGCCTGCAGTTAAAATGAACAAACTTGACGTTTTCTGAATAGCCTTTGTTCTCTTAATATAGCTTTTGATTGCTCTCCTCCGGGTCTAGAGTATTAAACTCCCTTTCCTTCTCATTTTTCGGGTGAGGGCAGAAGGAAGGGAGAATTAGCTCTTGGTTGCAATGGAAGGGAGACTAACTTTAGGTAAAAATCCTGAATCTGTGCGAAGCACCACAGAATCCTAATGAAAAACAGTATACGGCTCTTTGGTGGACTGCACCACCAGTTCACTGATTCGCCTGGCTGAAGTAATAGCTATGAGGAAAACCACCTTCATTGTAAGACACATGAGGGATGTCTCCTTCAGAAGTTCAAAAGGCACTTTGGTTATGGCCTTGAGAACCAGATTAAGTCTCCCAAGATGGTACCGTTGGCTTGATTGGGGGGCGTTTTAACGTTGCTGCCCTTAGAAACCTCCTGACATGAGGGTGTGATCCCAGTGAGTCCCCCTGAGTCTACCAACAAAAGCGCCCCCAGTGCAGAGACCTGAACTTGTAAGGTGGTTGATTGCAGCCCTTTGTCTAACCACTCATGAAGAAATTGCAATAGCACCGGTAAGGATATTGGGTGATCCTGTATATCTTTGGATTGGAGCCACTTTAGAGGAAGAGGGGCGCCAAGAGTTTACCATCATTTCAATAACCGGAGCTGTGTAGCCTAACTCTTTCAAGGTTTCCCGCTTAATCTCCAGGCCGAGAGGGACAGATTGCTTAAACTGGGGTGCAGAACTGGACCCTGATGGAGAAGGTCTGGGCTGAGCTGGAAGGTTAAAGGCGGTCCCTTTGACAGTTGAATGAGAAGTGGGAACCTTGTACGGCGAGGCCACCTGGGGCAGACTAGAATCATCTCTGCCCTGTCTCTGGCCACCTTGTGCAGAACCTTGGATAGCAGTGGAATCAAGGGAAAGGCATACAGGAGGCTGAACTGACCCCAGTCTAGGGAAAATGCATCCTGAGCTACTGCTAGCTTGTCCCTGGCCAGGGAGCAGAATTGCTGTGCCTTGGAGTTTTGCCGGCATGCAACTAGATCTACCTGGGGATTGCCCCACTGCTCTGTTAGGAGTTGGAAAACGCTGTCCTTCAGCTCCCATTTTCCTGGAAGGACATCTTGGTGACTTAGCCAGTCTTCTGTGACATTTTCCTGTCCTGGTATTTACATGGCGAGTAGGAGAAGTGACTCCCGAAGCATTTTTGAGATTCTTGTGCCTCCCTGATGTTTGATGTAGGCCATCATTGTTCGATCGTCTGTTAGAATCAACACATCCTGATTGTGCATTTGCTGCTGGAAGTGTATGAGGGCTAGGCAAACTGCCCTCATCTCTAGGATATTTATGCTGTACCTTGATTCTACCAGTGACAACTTGCCTTGTGCCGACATCTGATGCAGGTGGGCCCCCAACCCCCTGAGGCTTGCATCTGTCATGATTCTGATTTGGTGAGGATGGCCCAGCTTTCACCCCTTCATGACATCTGCCCTCCGAGACCACCATCGGAGGGAGGTTTTTATCTGCTGAGAAATTGGGATGAGCTGGTGCTGGTTGTGTCTGGACTGGGACCGCAGCCTGAGCAGATGTGCTTGAATGGGTTGCATGTGCACTAGAGCCCAGGGGACCGAATCTGCCAGTGACACTAGAATCCCAATTAGTTGCATAAAGGACTGGGCTGGCAGTTGAATGGCTGTTTGAAATTTGTTGATGAGCTTCAGTAGGTCCCTGAATTTTGTCTCTGGGGGGGCAAGCCTTTCTGGCCTGTGTCCTAAAGTCTGCCCCCAGGTGGTTCAAGTTCTGGCTTGGGATTAGGGAACTCTTCTTCTGGTTGATAACAAATCTGTGTCCTGAGAGGCACCAGACTACTTCTGTCACCACTTGATTGAGCTGTGGGGCCTTAATGAGGATATTGTTCAGGTAAGGGAAAAGCTGGATCCCTCAGTTTTGAAGGTGAGCTACCTCTGCTACCAGTACCTTTGAGAAAGTTCTTAGGACTGATGAAAGGCCAAAAGGAAGAGTTTTGAATTGGAAGTGTTGCTTCCCGACCTTGAACCTGAGATATTTTCTGTGTAGACTATGAATGGGAATATGGAGGTAGGCATCTTGCAAGTCTGTGGATGCAAGAAAGTCTCCTTGCTGCAATTCTTTGATGATTGATGACAGTGTTTCCATTTTGAATGGTCTGCAGCGTAGAAAGCGATTCAGGAATTTGAGGTCTAGGACTGGTCTGTGTCCTCCTGTGTGTTTGGGCATGATGAAAAATAGGGAGTAGACCCCTCGATTGACCTCTTCGTCGAGGGAACCTGCTCTATAGCTCCAGCTTGTAAAAGATCTGTGACAGCCTGCAATATCACCTGTCTTTTGGATGAGTTGTTTGAGATGGGGGAGGGCACCACGTGAGGTAGTGGGGGCTTGGAATTGAACTTGGGTAACCCTTGCTGATAATGTCTAGAACCCATCTGTCTGATGTGGTTTGGACCTATTCCTTGAGGAATTCTGAAAGTCTGCCCCCTACTTGAGGATGGGCCTGGATGGCATCATTTTGATTTCTTGTTGTTTCCGGTGTCTCTGGTGCCGGATCCACCCCCTCTAAAATTACACTGGTTACATGAGAACTATGTCATTTTCCCAGAAAAATTGGAGTTTGCCCTCGTTGTAACCTCTGTCATGAAAATTGCATCTTGAGCCTGAGGACCATGCTTTGCCCTGGCTCCTGGACTGGGGCATGTGCACCTTAGCCATTTCCCTGGATTCCTTCACTGCCTCCTTTAAGGCTGATCTGAACAGGAGATTGTCTTCATAGGGCGTGTTCACCAAATGGCTCTTTGAAGAGGCGTCTGCTTGCCAGAGGTTGCGATGAGCTGAGGTTTGATAGACCATGATCCGTGCAGAACACCTGACTGCCTCCTCCGACACATCAGCTGCAAAGGCCAAGGCCAGCCCTATTAACTGTAGCTGATGGATAATCAGAAAGTTCTTCTTTGGGTCCTCTGTGAATTGAAAAGATAAATCTGAGGCCCAGGATAGGGCGGTCTGGCAGAGAATAGGTTTGCGGTGGCTGCCTTGAGAGACGTTGCCAAAGCTTGGAATGCTTTTTTAAGTGAGGAATCCACTTTTCTGTTTACTGGGTCCCTTAGAGAAGCCTCTCCTTCAGCGGGGATGACTGTTTTCTTGGTTAAATTAGAAATCAAGGGGTTGATTCTGGGGCAGTTGAACCACTTTTCAGATTGCTTCTTGTCAAACTTCAGAAATTTAGAGATCCATCGGGGAACTGGGTACATGCATTCAGGACCTTGCCATACCTCTTTCAGCAATTCCTTTGTGGTTGGAGGGATAGGGAAGGCTGTGACCAGTTTGGAGGCAGAGGCTAATCAAAAGGTCTGTTTCTGCTGGGAAGGAGCTGCTGGAGAGGGTCAGAGGTGACTCTTAGATACAACCTTTTTAATGAAAAAAATCTAGGTCGTCCAGGTCAAAGTTTCTGTATGGGGAGTCATCCAAGTCCGAGGATGAGTCCACAGTCTCAGCCTCCTCAGGAGAGGAGCTGTCATCTGAGGAGTCCAGGGAATTGTCCCTGCAACATTCTTCCTTGTGCTTAACCCTGGATCTACTCTGGAAATGAGACCTCTTCTTCCTCCTATTGCCCGAGGAGTGGTGATCTTCCTCCTTGGATGATCTGTACCTGCATCAGGATTTTTTCCTTTTCTCATAACGATATGACACCACCTACCTCTCATATGAAGAAGATGGAGAGGGGGTCCTTTTTTGCTTTGCCTTTTTATGAGGTTTCATATGTGGTGACCCTGGAGGCTTCCAGTCGAAGCAGGCAGGGTCCAGAGCAAAAGTCCTGTTTAACTTGTCTATGAGGTCTGGGTCCTGAGATGGGGCTGCGGCCTGCTGGGTCTCTCTGATGGCCATTGCTCTCTCTGATCTGGAGGCAGTCACTTGCTCAGGCCTGTCTTGGCCATCCATCAGAGCTGAGGAAGGGGATATATCCGTTGGCTCCTCCCCATGAGCAGATACTGCCATTTTGCATGTGAGGCAAAGCGATCCTGCAAAAGTAATTAGTGGGGATTTGCAGAGCTGGCATTTTCTTCCCCTGGCAGGCTTGTCCAAAGCCATGATCCCAGCAATGGAGCTTTATTCAGCTATGCCCCTGAAGTCCTACTAAATTGAGGCAGTTCCTTTTAAGAGCCAATATCTAAGGTCCTGATATACTGCTTTCCTCAAGCTCCCTTAGATTGGTGGGGGGGGGGACAGAAAGGATGGCCTTGGCTAGAGTTCCGGTTGCTGTGCAGTCAAAGTCCTGATGTACTACTTTCCTCAAGCCCCCTTAGTTTGGCGGGGGGCTTGCTGTACATTCATTGGGCTGAGCATGAACAACAGCGCATTGTTTCTGACTGAGTGCTGTGCTCATCAATGAAAGAATGATAGCACTCCTGTTCCTGAGCATTGTCGAGAGGATCTGCAGTGCTCATCGACGACGGTTGACTAACGCAGCCAAGAAACCGGCCGTCAACATGAGAGACTAGCGCTGGTGATGGGAGATTTGCAGTCCCCAGAGAACTCCCGTTCTGCCCCCTCACCAGTGTAAATCAGGCCTTGGTCCCTTGTCTGATACAGTCCTCATTGCCCAGAAACCACAGGAAAATGTGCCGCAGAGGAGTGGGGCCAGTCTGTGCAGCTTGCACGACTGAGATGGAACCCACTCAGGAGTAGTGATAGTAGCTCCGATTAATGTCCCCATGAAGAAAATGTGTCCAAAATAAGAATTAATCATTGAACTTACAGTCTGCTGTCTTCAGCTCTGCCACTTGTGACAGAGCTCTGCTTGCAGAGTACCTGCTCTAGTGAAGGCAGGAAGTAAACTGGAGACAACCAGATGTGGAGGGCTACTTGTCCCCCTGCTGCAGAGCTTTAATCTTGCCTCCAACCAGCATCAGGGGGTACAGCCCAGGTGTAAGGAAGCCCAGAGACCAGCTTAGGAGAGAGAAAAAAGAGTTACAAAGATGGGACCGGGTCAGCATGATCTCCCATATGAGAAAAGGTTGAGGAATCTTAACATGCATTTATTTGGGGGGGGGGGCATGATTAAACACTTTCAAGTACATTAAAGGGAAAATCCCCTCAGCCTTTTATTCATTTTCCCTATGTAGTCTGTAAGCATGCACAATGATTACCTCTATTGCACCCTCCTAATTTCATCAGAACTTAAAAGTAAATGAATGTACTTAAAAATCATGTGCTACAGTTTTTACATATTTTTAATAAAAGCTTGAAAAGCTGAAATTCAAGTCCCTGTGCCATGATTAGTGATTCCTGAAAATGTCATGCTGTTTGGTGGTTTTCTTTAAATCAGCATTTGTTAACTTGCTCTACAGTGGCTAAAACCAGTGGAGTTATTTATGTCCTCTCAGTCAAACTTGGAGAGTGATGACATCATTTTGGAGTAGTTTGCTGTTTCAGATTCCCAATCAGAGTAGTAGTTTGTAGAGTTGTTTGCTGAGCTCTCTATGTTTCTTACAAACCCAGTATCTGGTTTGTGTTTGGATAGGTCAGCTTAAAATCTATCATTGTCTTCCTTTTAAAAAGCTAATCATTTGAGTTTCAATGCTGAATTGAAGTAGTAGAAATCTTTTTTTGTGAGAAATTAGCTTGTATGTATCACAGCTCTCATTTCTTTCTAATCAATACTCTGATTTTTTTTCTAACTATATAACACAGGACTGTTTAATGAATATAAAATAAATATAAATTGTGTTCATTCACAAAACAGTTTTCTTTGATGTAGCTTTCATAAATACATTCATGTAAGAACATTTGGTTTCATGTCAGATTGTCAAACAGGTGCCTGTCGCACTCTGCTACAGCAGTTCAAGCACATGCACTGTCTCAACTCACTCTGACTCTGGTGACAGGGGGACAGCAGGGTGCAACTACCTCAACTGTGGAGGCATGCAATAGCGTGCAGCAAATGCCCTGAATCTTGTGGCAAGTGGCAGCATGGTGCAGCAGCCCAAACTGCAAAGGCATGGGACTCTGTGGCAGAGCAGGCCACAGCAACTCCAACTGTGTAGAAAGGAACTGGGTGCAGCAGCTCTGTTTGTCATGACAGGGAATAGAGGACAGCATGGTGTAGAAGTCTCGACCATGGTGCAGGACACAGAGGGCATCAGGGTACAGCAGCCGTGACTGTGAGATGGAGTACATGTGGTGCAGCAGCCCTGCCCATTTAGAGCAATTGAAGTGGGTAGCAGGGTGCAGCAAAAGCCCCACATCTGTTGGCTAGGGCAGCATGGTGCAGCAGCCCCAACTGTGAAGGCAGGGGGACATGGGACCTTAGGGCTTAGCACAGCACAGCAGCCTTGTCTATGGAGACAGGGACAAGGGGGCAACAGGTACAGTGTCCCAACTGTGAGAGTGGGGGAGAAAGGGCAGCAGGGTGCAGCAACCCCAACTGTTTGGGCAGAGGACGGCAGGGTGCAGCAGCCCTGATTCTTTATGTAGGGGATGGAGGCAGCAGGTTACACAATCCCTGACTGTGTGGGAGAAGACAGTAGGCAGCAGGGTTCAGCACCCTAAATGTGGAGCAGAAGGCAGGGGGCTTATGGGGCAGGGGACAGGTGGCAGTAGACTGCAGCTCCCTCAACTGTGGGGCAGAGACATGGTGAATTGGGATGCCATATAGTGTTTCTAGTGATACCCATACATGATGTATTTTCACACAGAAACTGCCAAAGAACTGAGGTTTGTGAGCTCAGACAGCAGATGTGCTTAAAAGTACTGTAGCAGAGTGTGACAAGCACTTGTTTGCCAATCTGACATGAAAAACAAGCATTTGTCAATGCCAAATGTTGACTGCCTTGGTGTGTTGAGCTCGCTCACTGACCCTCTGTCACTCACTCAGTCTGTTTCTCCTGGTGCTGCAGGCTGCCCTTTTGTAGTGGGCTCCTGCCTGCATTGGCACCTTGTTCTGCCCACTAAGAAATCCGCAGCTGTCCCGACAGAGCTCCACTGAGGTGGCTCACTCCCCCTCTCTCACTTGCTCATTCTGTTTCTCCTGGCACTGCAGGCTGCCCTTTTGTACTGGGTTCCTGCCTCTGTTGGTGGCTTTTTCTGGTCACAAAGAAATCTGCAGCAGTCCTGACACAGGTCTGTTGAGCCTGCTGTCTCCTCTTCTCTCACTTACTCATTCTATTTCTGCCGGCGCTGCTGGTGGGCCTTTTGTACTGGGCTCCTGCCTGCTTTGCCACCTTTTTCTGCCAACAAAGAAATCCACAGCAGTCACAATAGAATTCCATTGAGCTCACTCGATCCCCCTCTCTCACTCACTCGTTGTGTTCTCCTGGTGTTGCAGGCTGCCCTTTTGTACTGGGCTCCTGCCTGCATTGGTACCTTTTTTTCTGCCCACAAAGAAATCCACAGTTGTCCCAACAGAGCTCCGTTGAGGTCGCTCACTTCCCCTGTGTCACTCTCTCATTCTGTTTCTCCTGGCGCTGCAGGTTGCCCTTTTGTACTGAGCTCCTTCCTCTGTTGGCACTTTTTTCTGCCCACAAAGAAATCTGTAGCAGTCCCGACACAGGTCTGTTGAGCCTGCTGTCTCCCCCTCTCTCACTTACTCATTCTGTTTCTGCCAGCGCTGCAGGCTGCTCTTTTCTATTGTCTCCTGCCTCGTTGCCACCTTCTTCTACCCAAAAAAGAAATTTGCAGCAGTTACAATAGAGCTCCGTTGAGCTCGCTCACTCCCAGTCGCTCATTCTGGTTTTCCTGCCACTGCAGGCTGCCCTTTTGTACTGGGCCCCTGCATGCATTGCTGCCTTTTTCTGCCCACAAACAAATCTGCAGCAGTCCCAACAGAGCTCCATTGCGCTCACTCACTCCCTCTCCCTCACTCACTCGTTCTGTGTCTTCTGCCACTGCATGCTGCCCTTTTGTACTGGGACCTGCTGCATTGGTGGCTTGTTCTGGCCAGAAAGAAATCTGAAGCAGTCCCGACACTGCTCCATTGAGCTCACTGACTCCCCCTCTCTCACTAACTCATTCTGTTTCTGCCGGTGCTGCAAGCTGGCCTTTTGTACTGGGCTCCTGCCTGCGTGGCCGCATTTTCTGCCCACAAAGAAATCCGCAGCAGTCACAATAGAGCTCCATTGAGCACGCTCACTACCACTCTGTCACTCACTTGTTTTGTGTCTCTTGGCGCTGCAGGCTGCACCTGTGTACGGGGCTCCTGGTTGCGTTGGCACCTTTGTCTGTCCACAAAGTAATTTGCAGCTGTCCCGACAGAGCTCCATTGAGGTCGCTCAGTCTTCCTCTGTCACATGCGCATTCTGTTTGTCCTGCCACTGCAAGTGGCCCTTTTGTACGGGGCTCCTGCCTGAATTGGCGCCTTTTTCTGGCCACAAAGAAATCTGCAGCAGTCCTGATAGAGCTCCATTGAGCTCACTCAGTCCCCCTGTGTCACTCACTCACTCATACTGTTTCTCCCACCGCTGCAGGCTGGCCTTTTCTACTGGGCCCCTGCTTGCATTGACGCCTTTTTCTGCCAACAAACAAATCTGCAGCAGTCCCGACAGAGCTCAGTTGAGCTCGGTCACTCCTCCCCCAACTCATTCGATCTTAATCTGTCCCAAACACTGATTTCCCACAGAGACCGTGCTATTCTCCGGCAGGAGTGCAGAAACATATTTTAGCCAGGATGTGAAAAATGACAGCTGTACTGTTCATAAGGAGGTATGAAAAAATGGCACTGTTGAAAATGTGGTGCGAAAATATTACAAATTTGCAAAATTACAAGTCTGCGTGGAAACAGTTCAACGCACGCTTGTAACACAGGCATGTTATGGAGTTTCATCACCAAATTTTTAACATAGGGATTTTAGGACCTCTGCTCATGAACAGTGCCACTGTGATTTTCTTAGTCTGACCCGAACACTGATTTCCTACAGTGACCGTGTTATTCTGTACTGTGACTGTGAAACCACATTTCAGTCAGGATTTGAAAAATGACAGCTGTGCTGCTCCATAAGGAGGTGTGAAAAAATGCCACTGTTGAAAATCTGGCGTGACAATATTATAAATCTGCAAAGTTACAAGGGTGTATGGAAAGCATGCAACGCACAGTTGTAACACAGTCATTTGATGGGCTATCATCACCAGATTTTCAACATAGGCATTTTAGGACCTCTGCTCATGAACAGTATCACAGTCATTTTCTTAATCTGTCCCAGACAGTGATTTCACACAGCGACTGCTCTATTCTGCGCCGGAGGTGCGAAAACACATTTCGGCCAGGATGGGAAAAATGACAGCTGCACTGTTCATAAGTAGGTGTGGGGAAAATGGCAATGTTGAAAATCTGGAGTGAAAATATTATAAATTCGCAAAGTTATGAGTGTGCGTGCAAACTGCGCAATGCATGCTCTTAACACAGTCATTTTATGTAGTATTGTTACCTAATTTTCAACATGGGCATTTTAGGACCTCTACTGATGAACAGTGTCACTGTCATTGTCTTAATCTGTCCCAAACACTGATTTCCCACAGCGACCACACTATTCTGCACTGGAAGTGTGAAAACATGTTTCTGCCAGGATGTGAACAATGACAGCTTACTGTTCACAAGGAGGTGTGGAAAAATGGCAATGTTGAAAATCTGGCGTGAAAATATTGCAAATTCACGAAGTTACAAGCGTGCGTAGCAACAGTGCAGCGCACACTCGTGAAACACTCATTTTTTGGATTTTTTCCACTAAATTTGCAACATAAGCTTTTTGAGGGCCCACCTCATGAACACTGCCACTGTTGTTTTTTAATCGGTCCTGAAAGGCGATTCTGCGCAGTGACTGTGAAATCACCTTTCAGGGCCGATTAACGCCATGACAGTTCAATAATTCATGAGGAGGGGTCCCAAAAACCCCATGTTGAAAATTTGGGGCCAAAATTCCCAGAAATGCCTGCAGTATGCAGCAAAGTTGAAAAAAAAAACTATTTTATTCCATTATACAGCTTACCGGCATTTCCTCAGTTCGCGGTCGGCTTTGAAGAGTGCAGACATGTTCCCGGTCCACCGAAGATTATCGCGCTGGACTCTAGAGGTAAGTATGGGGTGAGTCGGTGTGGGAAGGCAGGGTGCACAGTGGGTGGATGCAAGTTGCGGGAGGGGGTCAAGGAAACTGCCAAGGGACAGTTTCCTTTTTTACAGGGTTAAAAAAAAACACATCGCAGGACAGTTTTTTATTTCGCTGGGGCATATGGTATGCTGGGGTGGGCTCCCAGCGTGCCACCGGACTCTTTCTTTGGGGGTGCAGTGGTAGCTGATGGGGGATTGGGCACCCCTGTCGGCACACAACAAAAGGGGGGGCTTAGATTATGCTGACGGTGATTGAGCACTCCATCAGCAGACAGTAAAAGTGGGGGGGTTGGTTAACATAGAAACATATAATTTGATGGCAGATAAGGACCACTTGGCCCACCCAGTCTGCCCATTTCTCTACCTAATGGATAAGCCACAGATCCTAGTTAACCAGCAGCCTACTTCTTTCTACCCCAACCCCCTAGAGTTGCCTTATGGCTGTCCCATGCATGCTGGAATTCAACCACTGTTTTTGACTCCACAACCTCCTCTGGAAGGCCGTTCCATGCATCCACAACCCTCTCTGTGAGAAAATACTTCCTTACATTACCTCTGAGCCACCGCCCCCTCTATCTTCAAATTGTGCCTCCTTGTTCTTGCACGCCTCTTTTTTTGATAGATGCTACCCTCTTGGACTTTGTCAATTCCCTTGAGGTACTTGAAAATTTCTATCATGTTCCCTCTCCCTCCTTTCCTCGAGGCTATACATATTAAGCTCCTTTAGTCTCTCTTCACATGTCTTCTGGTGCAGACCCTGCACCATTTTAGTTGCCTTCCTCTGAACAGCTTCCATCTTGTCTATGTCCTTGCGAAGATTGGGTCTTCAAAACTGCACACAGTACTCCAGATGGGGTCTCACCAGCTGTCGGTACAGAGGGATAACAACTTCCTGTTTTCTACTGGCGATGCCTCTCCCTATGCATCCCAGTATTCCCTCAGCCTTCCTTACAGCCCTCTCACATTGCTTGCCCACCTTTAAGTCATCTGATATGACTACCCCCAGGTCCCTTTCCATTTTTGTTGTTGTTAGTATCTCACCCCCCCATTGTGTACTCTTCCCCTTGGTTTCTGCTTCCCAGGTGCATTACCTTGCACTTCTTAGCATTAAATCTAAGCTGCCATACATGTGACCATTCCGCTAACCTTGCCAAGTCCCCTCTCATCCTTTCCACCCCACCTTGTGCATCAATTCTGTTGCAGATCTTTGTGTCATCTGCAAAGAGACATACTTTTCCTTCCAGTCCCTCTGCAATGCCACTTACAAAGACATTGAAGAGGACCAGTTCTAATACTAAACCCTGCGGCACCCCACTAGTAACCCCCCTTTCTTCAGAGTGGACTCCATTTACTATTACTCTCTGTCTCCTATTCTCCAGCCAATTCTTTAACCAGGCTATCATCTTGGGACCCACTCCCAGGCTGGCTAACTTGTATATTAATCTTTTGTGTGGGACTGAGTCAAATGCCTTGCTAAAGTCTAGGTAGGACATGCCCACAGCCCCTCCCTGATCTACTACTTTGGTCACCCAGTCAAAGAAATCTATTAGATTCTTCTGGCATGACCTTCCCACTGTGAATCCATGCAGCCTTGGGTCCTGTGCCCCTCTGGCCTCAACGTACTTGACAATTCTTTCCTTCAGAAGTGATTTCATCATTTTCCCTATCACTAAGGTTAAACTAACAGGTCTGTAGTTTCCTGCTTCTGCCCTGCTCCCACTTTTGTGAAGGGGAATCACATCTGCCCTCCTCCAGTCCTCAGGTACCACCCCATCCTCCCATGATTTGTTAAAGATGGTAGTCAGTGGTGTCACTAGTTCTACCCTTAGTTCTTTTAGAATTCTGGGATGAATCCCATCAGGCCCCATTGCTTTATCCACCTTCAGTTTTAAGAGTTCTTTCAGAACCCTTTCTTCTGTAAATGGGCTGGGATCAACTTCTGTATCCAGAGTGTTTTTATTGTTTGTTTTAGGTACCTCCCCCTCTTCATTTGTAAATACTGAGCAAAAATATTTGTTTAGTATCTCTGCCTTTTCACAGTCACCCTCTGCCCACTCCCTTCCCTTTATTAAGCCTCACTATCCCTCCCTTAGTCTTCCTTCGCTCCCTGATGTACCTAAAAAGGTTTTATCCCCCTTCTTAATTGAGTTGGCTATCTTTTCCTCAGTTCGGGCCTTTGCTGTTCTGACTGCCTTCCCAGCTTCCTTTTGCTTTAACTGATACAATTCTCTATCCTGCTCCTTCTGTGATTCCTTGTACTTTCTGTATGCTTTCTTTTTCTCTTGAACCTTCACTGCCTCCTCCTTTGAGAACCATAGTGGTTTCTTATATTGTTTTGTTTTGTTTACTTGCTTCACACAAAGGCTTGCTACCTCTGTGATGGCAGTTTTCATTATTCCCCATTGTTCTTCCACCCCTCCTTCCTGCCCATTTGCTAGTGCATTCCTTAGGCACTCACCCATTTTGGCAAAGTCAGCCCTCCTGAAGTCCAGTACTTTTGCCTTTGTATGGCTTGACTCTATTGCTATGTTTATTGTGAACCATACTGTTCGATGGTCGCTAGTTCCCAGATGGCTACCCATTTCTACAACTGTGATCCTTACAGAATTACAGCATTGCAGAATGCCGACGGGGAGTGGGCTCCCCTATCGGTAACATCAACATTGGGGCACTGAAGCCGATGGGGATTGGGGCCCCCATCAGCAAATAAACATGGCTGGGGGGGTTATATTGTGTGTGAACATGGTGGCTAGCCACCGCCATGTTCACAAACAATATCAGTCTTTCTAGATCCCGCCCTGCAATGATTGGTTGCTCCCTCATTGCAGTAGGTGGCTTACACTGCAATGACGAGGTGGCCCTTGATTGCAGTGGCTAATTTCTCACAAGTTGGTGGCATGCTGGCTGAACTAGTGTCAGCAGCAGCATGCCACGGCATTGGGGGAAGTGGAACAAGCCTTTGCGGGGTGTGGGGGCATTGGTCACAACAGTGCCACGCCTCCACAACCTGCTTCTGAGCAAGCTGTCCCAATATGTTTCTTGCGCTGTGCGCAATCAACATAAAACATGTTCTTACATTAATGTATTTTTGAAGGTTACATCAAAGACAAACTGCTTCTGTGAATAAACAAAATTTTGATTTTTTTATATTCGTTAAACAGCCGTGTTATATAGTTAGAACAAATATCAGAGTTTTGATTAGAAAGAACTAAGAGCTGCAATACATTCAAGCTGATTTCTCACAGAGGAAGATTTCCATTACTTCAATTCAGCATAGAAACTCAAATGATTAGCTTTTTAAAAGGAAGAGAATGATAGATTTTTAGCTGATCTATCTAAACACAAACCACAGACTGAGTTTGTAAGAAATCTGGATAGCTCAGCAAACAATTAACTCTACAGAGTGCTGCTCTAATTGTGAATCTGAAACAGCAAGCTACTCCAAAATTATGTCATCACTTTCTAAGTTTGTCTGAGAGGACAGAAATAACTCCATTGTTTTTAGTCACTGTAGAGCAAGGCAGCAAATGTGGATTTAAAGAAAACCACAAAACCAAACAGCATGACATTTTCAGGAAACACTAATTATGACACAGGGACTTGAATTTCAGCTTTACAAGCTTGTCTTTATAATATGTAAAAACCATTGCACATGACCTTTAAGTCTGGTATGAAAAGCTACTTGACTCCACTGCAAAGGTCATGACCTGACTCATGTAAGGCTTCCTGGAATTTTATGATATTTTGATGCTAAAGCCTGTAGTAGTTACACTGTATAAGAAAGTGCTGTTGCTGTCCTCTGCAGTCAAAGTATTCTAAAATACAGCACTTGTGCAGCAAAATTAAAGTAGTAACACAAGTTTATTTAGCTTCAGTGCAGTTGCATTTAAGGTAAAGAAACTTACTACTTTAATTTTGCTTTCACGAGTGCTGTATTTTGGAATACTTTGGTCAAACTGTGCTAGCTGCCCTCGTCAAATCGCCGATTAAAACCTTTGCTGATTCGCAGCAACTACCAGTGGATGTGTGGATTTCTCCTCTGCAGTCACCTTTGTTTTGTTTTATGCTGGCCATGAAACTTTTCAAGGCATAGTAAGCACCCTCCTGTTTTCTGTAGCTTAAACAGTGTCTGAGTTAGAAAGAAAATGATTTTAGAGAATACAGGGACTTCAAAAGACATGTAACAGAACTGAAGGAGAGTGTAACTTCTGTTGGCTTGTGTATGTACAAATCAGCTCCCATGATGCCTTGCATGACTAAGGTCATCACCTTTGGAATGGAGACAAACAGGTTTTCACACCAGGGCAAAACAAAGTGAGGCAATCTCATTTATATTTAAATTAGGATGACGGGGGTGCAAGAGAGGGAATAGTTGTTCATGCCTACATACTACAACAGTATACAGATAATTGGCTGAGGGGACATTAATGTAAAGGAATAAACAGGGCTGAGAAAGTAGGTATTTTTAGTTTAAGTGAAAATAAGAATACCAGGAGGCACACATACAAATTTGTGGATGGAATGGGTAGTGGCACGGTGGAATGAACTTCCAAATGATGTAAATCAGAAGATAGTAGGAGGGCTTCAACAGACAGTGAGATAGGTTCATAGGGAGGGTAAGAGGGGATGGGGCAAGGCATTAGGTAACATATGTTCATGTACACTGAACAAGCAGAGTTGATAGACCAAGTGGCCTTCTTCTGCTGGCAAGTTTGTATGTTGGTATGTTCATATGACATCTTATACCCAGCTCACAAGGCACCCTGTTGGGTATGTCACAGATGATGTCTTACCCTGTTGGGTACATCCCAGTGAATACTAAACCAATCAGAAAGCAGCTTCCACAATGCTGATGACATCACAATAGCTACTGTATGCAGCACTGAAGTCAGCAGTTGAGATCAAAGTGAAACAGTTAACTCATCATACAAATAACAGATTTAAAAAAAAATGTAACTAGTAAACTGATGTATAACTCAATTATCCAATGGTCTGACTCAAAATATGCAGTTATCATCACTTGTGAGGAAGTAGGACTTTTGTAACTCACTGTTGACTCCACTGCTCATCAGTTATGGTCCTGACCCCTCACATGTGAAGATAAATTGTATAGACATGTATTCTGAGTCAGCTGATTGCATACCAACTATATATTCTTTTAGTTAATGAGGTTTTGCTCCTTGGGATAAAGCCATTTTGATGCAGGAGCACAATTACAATGGGATCCAAGCAGACAGCAGCAGATAAGATGCACAATATCTAGTGTTGTTAGAACCTTCTGCAATTCTTGTCCCTAGTTCTAGTCTAGACTTATAAACATGTTCTAGAGTTGTAATCATTTTTAGAACCTAAACCGTATTTTTAACTCATTCTGTTTTGTGTGGCTATTTCAGGTCAGGTTAAGCAATGGATGGTTCTGACACCATATGGTACTACCGGTAAGAATGGGTTGTAGGCAGAGAAGATGATAGTGCGATACATTTCATGGGGGAGGACAAAACAAAGAATACCTAACCTGTGTATGAGGGGAAGATAGAGAATCATGTGAGAACATAACCGTGTCTAGGAAATACAAAATCACACATACCCCCCACAATGCAAAGCATCATGGGCTATATATGCAAATCACCACAGGATATTATCCTGGCTCAACTTTAAGCAAAAATGCATGGTGCTGAAAGGCCTCTTACACAGTTTGCAAAGGGTGCCAACAGAAAGACACAGACACATGTTTCATCCTACCAGGACTCATCAGTGTGTCTCATCTGTATAATACCCCAGTGGAATGAACCAGCTACCCTAAAATGGTCTATCTGGGTTATGTTGTGGCGAACCCAATAAAACAAAAAATAAGCTAAAAGACAAAGAACCTTAGTTCACAAGGACTGAGGCAATGGTTACCCTAAAGGGCATTGGCCGGGAAGCCAAGTGTCAAAAAAATACAAAATCACATATACCCCCACAATGCGAAGCATCATGGGCTGTATATGCAAATCACCACAGTGTGTCTAGGATTGACTGTGGTTCCCTAGCCTGTTAGCTGTTGATCAGCAAACTACCCGTACAGGGCCACCTACCCAGCTTTATAGCATATTAAACATTTTTCAGCTGCAGCTGCATCAGACATCCTTAGTAAAATAATTTGCCTGTTTTATTTATTTAAAAGTTGCTTAAAAATACAGGATAAGTTGTATGAGAAACAAGTCTCATTTACAGAATGTCCAAAGTAATTTATTTATTTATTTATCTGTTTTTTTGATGACCAAGTAGGTGCACTAGACATTAAATATGTCTATGTCTATTTTCAGGCATGCCCCAGGAGAGAACATGTCATAAAACAATCAGGAAACATAGTACAAAGAAACATTAAAATTTACAATGTGAAGGGTAAAACTAGGAACAGAATACAAAAGTTGTTGAATGACTAAATACAAAGTAATGAGAAATCAACCTAAATAATAATGAAACATAGTGCAAGACAGAAACATATACAGTGTAAAGGGTAAAGTAATTGCAGATATAAAAACAGTATAATATAAAAATAGTGACAGTGTAAGGGAGAAAATCAGAACAAGAGCAAGAAACCCAGAAATGAACAAAGCAGAGTGGCTAAACAGACAAGAAGCAGCATACATGACTGCAGCAGATTAAGTAGCAAAGACAACCAGTAGTCAGGTAACATAGGTAGGGTGGTCAAGGATGTAGGAAGCAAGTACAGGAATCAAAGACTGAGAGGTAGTGGTGTAGCTTTCTTTTGAAGCAGACATGAGAGGGGAGAGTCAAATGAATTTATTTATGTATGTAAAATGTGTTAACTGGGAAAGGCACACTGAGCCAAGGCTCGTTTTCAGGTGCGACTCGGGGGTATAAACACAGAAGGGAGGTGCAAGCAATAGCATACACAAATACCATATGAAAATAAAGTACAATACAGTGCAATACAATACAATGCAATGCACTTGTATGTACAATCAAGACAGAGGGGATTACAGTGGTAAGGCAATAACATACAGTAGAGAGTACAGGAACAATGCTATTAATAAGATATAAAATACTAAGCAAGACATGTGCAGGGAGTTCCAAAAATTTGGGGCAAAGTAAGAGAAAGCCTGGGATCTCATGGTCATCATGAGTCTAGAAATAAATAGTAGGGACTGGTCTCCATAGAGAAGGGGGTAGGGAAGACCCGAGTGAGTCAACGTGAAGGGTAGGGAGGAAGGAATCCCATTTCTAATAATTTTATCAGTTATGACGCCAAGGGAATAGCCAGTTTAGACCACAGTAGAGCTGACAGCAGTGGGTAAGATGAGTTGCCAGAGCAAAACAACAAATATTATTGAAGGTGGTGTCTCACTTGTGGAGATTGGCTTTGCCAGCACTTATGAAGGAAGCAGACCCATAGGTGAGGGTAGGCAGTAGGATACCCTGTGCAATGGCAATTCTGGCAGAGGGTGTGAGGGCATAACTGGTTTTAAAGGCCAGACCAAGCTTGCAGTTAACAGTTCTACAAGTGTTTCAGATGTGTTGGGCAAAGTCCAGAGAGGGGTCAAGTATAATTCCAAAGTATTTGAAGTTGCTTGCATTTTCTAGGATGGAGCCATCAGTGCTGGAGATAGTCTCCCAGTACACTTTCTTAAACTAAGGGCAGAGCCAAACAGCACAGAGTAGGTTTTGCTGGAGTTTAGTAATAACTCCTTTATAGGAGAGCCAGGGATGAATATTGCAGAAATTAGAGGTAAGGGTAGTGTTAAGGTCAATGAGGCATTTAGAACTAGAGCAGAGCACTAAGTCATCTACACAGAGAAGAGAAGAGCAGAAAGTGGCATTTAGGGATAGGTCATTTATGAAAATAGTAGAGGAGGGGGACCAAGGATAGACCATTGAGGAATACTAATGTAAATGGTTGATAAATCAGATACAGCAGCGTTGTGTTTAACAAATTGTTGTCTGTCTGTAAGGTAGCTGTCATACCATGTAACCATGTCAGAGGATATGTCAAGTGATAACATTTTAGATTAAAGAAGAGAATGTTCTACAAGATTAAAGGCCTTTGTAAGGTCAATGAAGATTGTATCTGTTAGTAGATTATTCTCTATGGCAACGTTGGTATCATTTGTGAATTTGAGAAGAGCAGTGGTGGTACTATGGCCTTTCCTGAAACCATGCTGGGTATCAGAGAGGAGGCTGTGGTCATGGAGATAGTTAATGGATTGGACAGAGACATTTTTTTCTATAGGTTTGCTCAAGATTGAAAGGATAGCTATGGGGTGATAATTGGTGATAGATTTAGAGTCACCCATCTTATAACTGGGACAACCTTAGCAACCTCCCAGAAAACCAGAACAACCCTGAGCATAAGGACAGATTGAATATTCTAGTTAAAAGGGAGGCAAGAAAAGGGGCAGCAAGTTGTAGCAGTCTTGGCTCAAGGCCATCCAAGCCTACACTACAGCAGTCATTATTAAAACAAACAACAAAGACAAAAATATACAGAGGCAGCTAGTAACAATTACAAATGGATTGATCTTCGAGAATATCTCTGTCAGCAGGTCACATCTTAGGAACTATGGTCGTCAGGCACCAGGACCACATGAAAACTTTTTGTAAGCAATCTACTGAAGCTGCCCAAGGCCACGTCATCATGCTGATGTCCTCTCTATATAGCCATGGGCAGCTCCGCACCCTCTTCAGTTCTTTTCCTGCCATTGACCATCACACATTGGACCCTTTGGGGACTCCACTGCTTCAGTCAATTGCCTCTTTTCATTTTCGTTTTTTTTTTTTACCCAGTCTAGGCTTAATTTTCTCTCTACTTTAGTGTTTTTCATTTCTAGTCCTAGAGAAATGGCACTGCTGCCCTTCCCCTTCAGTTTTTCCTCGATGGATCAGCAGACTTCCCTGGGCAAGTCTCTGGGAGTTAGGCTCACCATCCCTGTACCAGCTCTGCACCAACCCTGCTCCGAGCCATGGATCTCTTCCCTGGAGGGGCGAGAGGCTCAGGAAGAGCACCCCCCCAGGTCACCAGACATCTCCTGAGGCCTCCTGGGCTGTGGAGCCCCATGGGGTGCTCTAGACTTGTCTCCAACACATCAGGGGGGCCCCGCTCCCCTGTACTCCTATGGTTGCTCCTCCTCTTCTTCACATTGACCAGGCCTGCACTGTACTTGGGCTGCCCGTCTGGGCAGCCAGCAGCTCTCTCTCTCTCTTTCTCTCTCACCTGCTTCTCTTTCTCTGAGGTCCTGCTACAGTCAGACACCCCTGGATGGTGATGCCTCCACCTCTTCCATTCTTCCTGCCCCTGTGTCCCACTTTGGGTTATTCAGGGCTGGGCCCTCTGCTTCAGACCAGTCTTGTCTGGCCCAGGCTGTCAGCGGTGGTGACCCATGCCAACCTTGCCAACTTGGCATTGGGGACTGTGATGTCGTAGCCTCTCCCATTCCCCCCCCACCTACCCACCCCCATTGACCTAGTGGCTGGGGTTTGGTGGCTTTCACCTTGGCCAGTTGCAACTGGGCTTGGACCATCATCGGTGGTGCCCAGTGCCTCCCCCCGGCACTGTGTTGTCCATTCCCCCCCAAGCTAGTTAGGGCCTAGTGTGGGCTTGCCACAGGGATGCCTAGTGCCTTCCCCATCACTGTTCTGCCCTCCCCATTGCTTAGTGAGGACTGGCCTGCCTCCTCCTCTGATGGCACCCCCAGCCTCCCCAGTCAGGTTTCTTCCTGACCGATTGCTGGCATGGACGGTGCCATTTTGGGGGTGGTCCCTCTGGTTCAGACCTGGCTTAGTTAGCCATGCTTCATCACCATTCCTATCTTTAGCAAGGTAAGAGTGGCTTTGAACACCTCCTTTTCTCCCTCTCTGCCCCCCCTCCCCAAACCCGCTATTAGGTGCTTGTCGGAGTAGGCCTACACTTTCTGGGAGCCTGGAGCTCTAACCTAATGGATATGACTTTTTGCTGAGGCTCTAGCCAGTGCTTTCCCGGGCTGCCCTTGTGGTATGCCTGCTTGGCCTCCCCTCCGAGCCTGAGCATTTTTTGCACTCTAACCCCACCCAGGCATTTGGTGGATAGGCCAATGGTCACTGCGAGGGGAGTTGAGGGCTTTTCAACATGCCTTCCCCCCCTCCTTCACTTTGGGATTCCTCACCCCATGTCTCTGCCTTGGGTGAGGCTGCAGCCTGGGCACCCATCTCTCTTCTGCCAATCTGCTGCCTGTGCCAGGCTGTGATGCTTGCTAGGGGCTGGGCACTGACCAGCTCCAGTTATATGGTTCCCGGGCTGTCCCTATGCTAGGCTGGCTTTCCTTTGTTCCCCTTTGGGAGAGGGGCCCTTGGTGTTTCTGCTGGCCTGGGGCTTCTTGCACCTTGCTCCTGCCTGGGTGCTTGTAGATCACCAATGAACTCTGTGAGGGTTGTTGTTGTTTTTTTGTTTTTTTTAGCTTGCCCCCCTCTTTCTCTTTGGGCTCACTGCTGTTCTCTTTGCCACTGGTGGGTCATTGCCTGTTGCTCTTTGGCCCCGCTTCCTTCAGCTAGGTCCATGGCCCTTGTGGCTGACATCTTTTGTGGTCTGCCTTCAATGTTGCTGCTGCCTCCAGCAGAGAAGCTGCACTTGGTGCTTGCTTGGAAGACATTTTGGGCTCTGAATGTCTGCGATTGCCCCATATGCCCTCACCAGTATCATCCTACATGCCCCCTTGTCTGACTGTGAGCTTTTCAAAGTGGCTGTGCTGGACATGCTTGCTGCCCTGAGGGCCTTGGGCTACACCCAGCCAGACTGAGGCCAGCTGATGCCCTTTCATAGGGTCCCTTCGGCCCCCGCCAAGCACCAGGCCTCTGTGCCAGAGCTGGGCAGCCACAACCTTGTCTAACCCCACTTGCTTTATGGGAGTAGGTCCTTGAGCAGGCGGTGTACTCAGGCCAAAGATACAAGTGCAATATTACTCTTTGCCCCCCTTCCTGCATGGGAAGTGGTAGTACGTGGTTGTTTCTCCCTCTACCTGGACAAGTGGAGGGTGATTTCCACAAATTCTTGGGTCCTGTGTCTCATACAGCATGGCCACACTCCTGAACTTCTGGAGTGGCCTCCAGATCTAACTGCAGTTCATTCAGCTTCCCTCCAGACCTCATTCCAGTGCTTAAGGGGGGAGGGAATTCGCACATTGCTGTAGAGATGGGCCATAGATCCTGTTTCTGAGGAGGAGATTGGAGGAACAGGAGGTTCTCTTCTCACTTCTTCTTGATCTCCAATTCCACTGGGGATTTCTGGACCATCCTGTACCTAAGAATTCTGTCCTCCTACATTCGGTGCAAGGCGTTCCGAATGGTGCCCTACATGACCTGCTGCCTTTTTTGCACCAGGGAGTCTGGATTTATTTAACCGTGCTTTTGGTGATTAGTCTAGCTGAACTTTTGACTTTATTCTACTGATTTATTGTTAATATTTTATTGTTCTATTTATGTCTTTAAATTCTGTACAATGCTTTGATACATGCTGAATTGCGCTTTACAAATACATTTTTTTATTATTATTATTATGATGCAGGAGGCGTACCTGCAAATATCAGTCTCTGCCTCCCCCTTGCAGTACCTCAGGTTCCGGTTCCAGTGGGAGCATTACCAGTCCAGAGCTTTGCCTTTTGGCTTTTCCACTGTGCCTCAGGCCTTTACCAGATGCTTAGCAGTGAGTAGCAGCTGCCCTCAGGAGGGATAGACTGTACGTCTTCTCTTACCTGACCACTTGGCCACTCAAGGCATGGTCCAGGGTGCTTCTGCTCCAAAACTATGGCGTGTACCAGGCAGTTGTTCCAAGCTTTGAGGATTGCGGTCAGTCTGCCCAAGTCAGTCCTGACCCCTTATCCACATCTGCAGTACACTGGGGCAGTTCTGGACTTGGCTTGGAGCTTTGCTTTCTAACCCTGGAACAGGAGGATCCACCCAACAGCTCGGGCCTGGCTTCTCTACCACAGCAGATATGTTACTTGGGCATCATAATCACAGATGACCTGAAATCATCCAAGCAGACCACTAAAACAGTAGGTAAGGCTAGAGGCATGTTGGGGTATATTAGTAGGGGTGTCACAAGTCGTAAGAGGGAGGTAATAATCCCTCTTTACAAGACACTGGAGGCCGTACCTGCACAAGGACATTAACAAAATGGAGGCAGTCCAGAGAGGGGCAACCAAAATGGTGCAGGGACTGCATCAGAAAACATATGAGGACAGATTAATGGAGCTCAATATATATACCCTAGAGCAAAGGAGGGAGAGAGGTGATATGACTGAAACATTCAACTATCTTAAGGGCTTTAACAGGGTGAAAGCGTCTTAACATGTTTCAATATAAGAAAAATAGCAGGACAAAAGGACACAGAATGAGAGTAGAGGGAGGCTGATTAAGTGGTAATGTGAGGAAGTGCTTTTTCACAGAAAGGTTACTGGATGCATGAAACAGCCTACCTCAGGAAGTGGTGGATATGAATACAGTGCAGGGCTTCAAACAGGCATGGGATAGGCATAAGGAAGCAATACAGATAAGTATGAATAAATAAGCCATTGACAGAGTAAAGGCCCATGGCACATTCATAAGGTAGAAACAAGCATTTGTCAATGCCGAATGTTTGCTTGCTGGCATTGGCAGTGGTAGTGTAGAAGTTACAGAGCTGCGTAATAGGAATGGCAGTGAAGTATTGAACTGAAGCCAACCCCACCACCACCCTGCAGAGAGTGACAGGCAGTGGGGTGTGCCTTTGGGTTGTCAGGCATAATGGCCACGCCATTTCACCACACTCCACCCTGCAGACACTGACAAGTGTCACGGTGTGCCTTGGGGTCTTTGGCCCTTATGCGCACCCCATTCCATTAGGAAATATGGTGAGATGGGTGCAATATAGGAGAATGGGGTGAACTTTGGGGCCGAAGAGTCCAAGGCATACCTCGATGGCTCTCACTGGATACAGGGTGTGGAATGGTATAAGCATTACAGACAAGAATCCCAAGTCACACCCCTGATGCCTGTCATTCTCTACAGGGTTGGGCGTTATGGTTGGAAACCCTAATACCTCAGGCATTCGTTGGTATTTTCACTCCAAATTTTCAACATGTTTTTTTTGTGACCCCACCTCATGAACAGGGGGAATATCAGTTTGTTAGTCGAAAGCTGCTTATGCACAGCGACTACGGCATTTAGTACCACAGGTGCAAAAACATTCCGAACAGAATGTAAAAAATGACAGCTGTACTGTTCATGGGGAGGTGTAAAAAATGGCAATGTTGCAAATCTGCAGTAAAAATATTTAAAAAATGGTGAAGTGACAAGCGTACATAGAAACTGTGCAACGCACACCCGTAATATAATTAGGTTGGGGATTTTTTACAGCAGATTGTCAACTCAGGCATTTTGGTGCCTCCAATCATGAACAGTGTCACCGTGATTTTCTTTATCTGTCCCGAACAATGATTTCCCACAGCGACCACGCATCTCTGCGCTGAAAGTGTGGAAACGCACTTCGGTCATGTTGTGAAAAATTACAGCTGTACTGTTCATAAGAAAGTGTGGAAAAATGCCACTGGTGAAAATCTGGACTGAAAATATTACAAAGTCATGAACTTATGAGGGTGCGTGGAAACTGCACAATGCCCACTCGTAACACAGTCATTGTATGGACTTTTGTCGCCAAATTTTCAACATAGCCATTTTAAGACCTCTGCTCATGAACAGTGTAACTGTGATTTTCTTAATCTGTCCCAAACATTGCTTTCACACACCAACAGCACCATTGTGCGCTACATGTGCGAAAACACATTTTGGGCGACATATGAAAAATGGCAGCTGTACTGTTCATAAGGAAGTGTAATAAAATGGCAATGTTGAAAATCTGGAGTGAAAATATAAAATTTGCAAACTTACGAGCATGCATAGGAACTGCGCAATGCACGCTTGTAAAACAGTAATTTTTAGGAATTTTTTCACCAAATTTTCAACATAGCCATTTTAAGACCTCTGCTCATGAACAGTGTCTCTGTGATTTTCTTAATGTGTCCCATACATTGATTTCGCACATCGACTGCACCATTGTGCGCTACATGGGCGGAAACACATTTTGGCCAAGATGTGAAAAATGACAGCTGTACTGCTCATAAGGAGGTGTGGTAAAATGGCAATGTTGAAAATCTGGAGTGAAAATATTGAAAATTCACGAACTTATGAGCGTGTGTAGGAACTGTACAACACACGCTCGTAAAACAGCCATTTTTTTGGAATTTTTTCACCAAATTTTCAACATAGCCATTTTAAGACCTCTGCTCATGAACAGTGTGAATGTGATTTTCTTAATTTGTCCCGTACATTGATTTCGCACACCGACTGCGCCATTGTGCGCTACATGGGCAGAAACACATTTCGGTGAGATGTGAAAAATAACAGCTGTACTGTTCATAAGAAGGTGTGGTAAAATGGCAATGTTGAAAATCTGGAGTAAAAATATTGAAAATTCGCGAACTTACGAGCATGCGCAGGAACTGCGCAATGCATGCTCGTAAAACAGTCATTTCTAGGAATTTTTTCACCAAATTTTCAAAATAGTCTTTTTGGGAGCCCACCTTATGAACACTGGCAGTGTCGTTTCCTTAATCATTCTGGAAAGGTGATTTCACACAGTGGCTGCGAAATCACCCTTCGGGCCCGACTAACGCCATGACAGTACAAGAATTCATGAGGAGGGGTCCCAAAAACCCCATGTTGAATAATTGGTGCAAAAATTCCAAATATGCTGAGATATGCAATAAAGTTGAAAAACCCTATCTATCCCATTATACAGCTTACCGGCATTTCTCAGTTCGCGTCGGCTTTGAAGAGTGCAGACGTGTTCCCGGTCCACCAAGATCATCGCACTGTACTCCGGAGGTAAGTATGAGGTGGGTAGGGTGGGGAGGCAGGTGCACAGTGGGTGGAGTGCGGGTTGTGGGGGTCAGAGAGACTGCGTGGGACCGTTTTTCTCTATAGGTGTTTTTTATTCAGATGGCGGGGCGTTTGCCACGCTGGGTGGGGCTCCCATCGTGGCGCGTGGATGGCTGGGGTGCTTGAGCGATGGGGGATTGGGCACCTCTGTCGGCCATGGCATCTGTTGCCACGCTGGGGTGGGCTCCCAGTGTGGCACCCTGTACTGGGGGGAATATTGGAAGCCAACAGGGGATTGGGCACCCCGTCGGTGACAGCATGGGGGTGGGGAAGACAGTGGAGCCGGCGAAGTTGGGCAGCCCGTCGGCCGTGCAATGTGGGCGTGGGGCAGCACACAGTATGCGTCTGGCGTGTATATGTGTGTGTGTGTGTGTTGTGTGTGTGTGTGGGGGAGCTGCACATGAGCAGGCGATATCTTATCGCTGCTCACTGAAGCATAGCTCCCCTTTCAGCATGCACTGCATTTTGGATCTTGTCATAGACAGCTCCAGCATGCATTGGCAGACAGGGGCCGCGCCTGCCAACATACTGACTAAATTGGAAGAGGGGGTGACACATCTCCGAAATCTCGGATCATGGCACTATGTTTCTTGCACATGCGTGGAAGCAAACATAAAAAAGGGCAGACTGGATGGGCCTTGCGGTCCTTATCTGCCTTCAACTGCTGTGTTTCTATGTTACGTCCACAACCTTGCTGAGACTCTTGGGCCTGATTGTTATGGTACCCCTAGCTAGGCTTTACTTGGGAATCCCCCAGTGGACACTAAGATTTCAGCAAGGGGGGATTTGTTTGTACTCCCTGTGTCGGGCAGCGATAAGGGTCTGGTACCAGGCTCTAGAACACGGTCTGGAACTATTGGACATCTATGTTCCAGGTGTTCACAATGCCCTGGCAGACAGGTTCCACAGTTTGCAGGCCCATCTGTACATGTGGGACTGATCTCCTCAGTGGTGGAAGTCTTGTTCAACAGATGGAGTCATCCAGTGTTTGTCTTTTTGGCATCCTCACACAGCACAAAAGGACCACCTTTCTGCTCACTCACTCTGTGGCTTGGAGTCTTCTGATGAGACATGCTGCCCCTCTCTTGGAAAGACTGGTTCCTTTTCACCTTTCCTCTGCTTCATAGGATGCTAATCATGCTCCAGATGGAGGGCACCACTCTGATTCTGGTGGCCCCTTTTGGTCTCGGCAGATATGGTTTCCACTATGGCAATAATTAGTGGTGGAGCCTCCAGTGCCCCGCCTTTGTACATGGGCTTGCCGTCACATGAACAAGGAACCCTGGTTCCTGTGCATCGTAGGCCTCTTTACCTTCATGCCTGGCTCCTGAAGATGTAGTAATTGCCGGGTTCACCACATCCCCTAAAGTGGCTGATATCCTGGTGGCCGCCAGGTAACCTCCCACCAGGGCTTCTTACTCTATGAAGTGGAAGCACTTGGCTCTGTGGGCTGCTTCCCATCACCTGGATCCCTTCACCTTTCCATTGAACTGGATTATAGAGTTCTTCCAATCCATGTCAGATGCAGGGCTGAAATACTCTTCTATTAATGTGCACTTGTCTGCTATATCAGCCTTCCTTGTGCCCATTGATGTCCATACTGGACGTGGCCCAGCTGGATGAGACCTGTTTGTTTTTGTGAGGCATTACACTTGAAGCCTCCCATCTGCACTCCAGTCTCGGTTTGGAACTTGGATTTTGTGTTAGAGAAGCTTACTTTGGCTCCTTTTGAGCCAGCAGCAACATACAAGCTACGCTTTCTATCATGGAAAGTTTATTTTTTGTTGCCATTACTTCCATTCAAAGGATTCTGAGCTGCAGACTCTCATGTGTTAGCCACCTTATTTGATTTCCTACACACAGGGCATTTTTGCATACTACCCCTGGCTTTTACCAAAGATGGTTTTTGAGTTTACTGTGTCTCACGCCATCCAGCTACCTATTTATTATCCAGAGCAAGCCCATCATGGGGAAGCATTGCACCGTACTTTAGATGTGCATAGACTACTTAGATACTATACATACACCGTACAAAGGACTATAGGAAGTCCTCACAGTTGTTTGTTTCATTCGCTCCTGGGAAAGTGGGCGTCCCATTTTCTAAACAATGTTCGTCCAAATGGTTGGCCATCTGCATTTTTCTTCTATTATAGGAAGTATGGTACAGAACTTCCTGGGGCTGTTAAGGGCCATTCCACCAGGGGCCTGGCAACTCCAGTTCCTTGTTTCAGAGGTGTTTCAGCTGTTGAGATTTGTGCTGCAGCAATACTGTCCACACTTTCACAAAGCACTGCAGTCTGGACATTGCCTCAAGAAGGGCTTTCTTTTTTAGGCTTCTGCTTTCTAGTCACCCAGACTGTGTTCCTGTGCAGTATTGCTTGGGATTCATTCCTAAGGTGTGACCTGCTGACAGAGATATCCTCGAAGAAGATAGAACAGTTACATAAGAACTTACTGTAACAGTAGATCTTTGAGTGAATCTCTGTCAGCAGGTCATGCCATCCCACCCTCCATCCTTCTTACTCTGAGTTTCTTCTCTACTGTCTCTTCCTCCAGGATGATTTACCTTCTGTTTCCTATTTGCCTAGTGGTGGGTACCTCTAGCTAGCTCTCTCTCTCTCTCTCTCTCTCTCTCTCTCTCTCGGTTCCCTCTCACTCAGTTCCATCGGGAACCAATCCTCAGTGGATGGTCTCTGGCATGGTACTGAGAAGGGTGAGGGGCCACACATGGTTGTATAGAGAGGAAGTCAACACGATGTCATCACCTTGGGTGGCCCCAGTAGACGTCTAGCTAAAACACTTCTGTGTGGTCCTAGTGCCTGATGGCTAAAGTTCCTAAGGTGTGACCTGCTGACAGAGAGTCTCTCAAAGATCTACTGTTATGATACGTAACTTTTCCTTCCTGCAGCAATAGTCTTTTCAAGTCACGTTTTAAAATTCCAAGGGTGGTTGAGTTTCTAAACTGAGGAGTCAAATTTTTCCAAGAAAAAGGGACCCCATATGAGAAGCACTCTTTACCAAAATGTGTATCAAACTTAGGCAGAGAAAAACTATGATAAGGCACATCTCTGAGGCTATACTTGTGAGCAGGAGTAGTTAGTCTTTCAGTTAAGTAAGTAGTGTTCTTGATTATTTACAGTTTTGTAAATAATGGACAGCCAATAAAAAGTGCACCTGAAGGAAGGTGACAATCAGTTTAACTGGTGCAGTAAAGTGCAATGATGCTCATCCCATTCTAAGTTTAGGATGAAATGAATCAACTGGTAGTAAATGGTATTTAAGGGAAGAACATGTGAAGCAGAGGCATGGCAGTAATTAGTAGCCTCATAATCCAAGATGGGGAGAATGGCTTGCCCAATAATGTGTTTACGAGCTGAGCTTAATAAACAATGCCTGCCATGTTTTAAGTGTCCCAGACATTAACTGACTTTTGAAACTGTTTTGTCAATGTGTTTTAAAGGTCAAAGAGTAATCAAAAAGGGAAGAGTAACATTTTTATGTTGCTTGCACGCATGTGCAAGAAACATAGTGCTATCATCTGAGTTTTCGGAGGTGTGGCACCCCCTCTTCCAATTCAGTCAGTGAGTTTGCAGGTGCGGCCGCAGTTCTCCAATGACTGCTGCAGCTGTCTATGACAGCAGTCAAAATGCAGTGGCATACAGTTGAAAGGGAGAGCTCCGCTTCAGTGAGCAGAGCTCTCCCCCCCACACACATACACACAAGCACACATATTGCATGCTGATGCGCTCTCCCCCCCCCATGCACACACTGTATGGCCGACTGGGTGCCCAGTCCCCGTCGGCTCCACGCCCCCAACAAAAGCTGTCCAGGTGCCACTCTGGGAGCCCACCCCAGTGTGGCAAAAATATTATAGCCAGCGGTGGTGCCCAATCCCCTGTTGGCTCACGGCTGCACGCCCCAAAACCTTTCCAGGTGCCATGCCAGGAGCCCACCCCAGCATGGCAAATCTATTATATCAATGGGGTGCCCAATCCCCATCAGCTCCAACCCCAAACAGCCTTTCCAGCTGCCACACTGGGAGCTCACCCCAGCATGGCAAACGCCCCGCCGCCTTTACTAAAAAACCCTGTAAATAAAAACGGTCCCTCGCAGTCTCACTGCCCCCACCCGCACTCCACCCACTGCGCACCCTGCCTCCCCCACACACCCCTCATCCCATACCTTCCTCCAGAGCTTGGCGTGATGATCTTCGTTGGACCAGGAACATGTCTGCACTCTTCAAAGCCGACCGCGAACTGAGGAAATGCCGGTAAGCTGTATAATGGAATAAATAGGGTTTTTTTCAACTTTGTTGCATATCTCAGGAATTTGGGGGAATTTGGGGCCCAAATTTTCAACATGGGGTTTTTGGGACCCCTCCTCATGAATTTTTGCACTGTCATGGTGTTAATCGGGTCCAAAGGGTGATTTCGCCGTCACTGTGCAAAATCACCTTTTGGGGCTGATTAACGAAACAACACTGCCAGTGTTCATAAGGTGGGCTCTCAAGAAGCCTATGTTGAAAATTTGGTGAAAAAATTCCTAAAAATGACTGTCTTAAGAGCGCGTGTTGCGCAGTTCCTATGCACGCTCGTAAATTCGCGAATTTTCAATATTTTCACCCAGATTTTTAACATTGCCATTTTACCACACCTCCTTATGAGCAATACAGCTGTCATTTTTCACATCTTGCCCAAAACGTGTTTCCGCCCATGTAGCACACAGTGGCGCAGTTGGTGTGCCGTGCGAAATCCATGTATGGGACACATTAAGAAAATCACAGTGACACTTTTCATGAGCAGAGGTCTTAAAATGGTTATGTTGAAAATATTATGAAAACTTTATTGGGGACTGGGGCTTCACCTGGAGGAATGCAGGTCTATACTGGCGTGATGGTCTGCATCTTTCCAGGAGGGGAACCAGGATCCTGGGTGACAGGTTTAAATGCTCCATTGGCAAGCATTTAAATTAGCCAAGGCATTGAAAAAAAGAAGGGAAATCCTAGCCCCCCTCCCAAAAAAATCAGGGTAATTACTGAGATAAACACCAAGATAGAGCAGTTGGTAGGGAGAAGGGCTGGGGTAAATGGAGAACAAGACAAAGGCAGTAAGGACAGGAATGGGGCAAAAAGAAATAAGGCCATAACAAATGGAGGGTAGTGAGTACCAATGCCCGTAGTCTAGGTAAAAAGCTCCCTGAAATGGTGGCCTTGATGGAAGATGGATGCTTGGATATCGTGGCAGTCACAAAACATAGTACACAGAGAACCATGACTGGGATGTCAACATACCAGGGTAAGCAATCTACAGGAGAGACATAAAGGGTAGAAGAGAAGGAGTAGCTCTCTGTGTAAAGGAAGGGTCAAAGCAACAGAACTAAAGGGTAAACACGGAGAAGAGGAGGCACTGTGGGTCACCCTGGAGATTGGAAATGGCACCACAATCCACACAGGGGTTGTATACAGACCCCCGACTCAGGGGGGAGGAAATGGACATGGAAATGATAGAAGGCATCCTTAGGATGGCAGAGAAAGGGGAGATATTGCTGATGGAGGACATGAATATGCCTGATGTTAACTGGAGCACCTTTGCTGCAGCCACATCCAAAAGCAGGGACATTCTCAATGCCCTACAAGGGGCATGCCTCAGACAGCTAGTTTTGGAACTCGCTCGGGAGGGAGCAATCTTAGACTTGGTACTCTCAAATGGGGACAGAGAGAGGATCTCAGATCTAGAAGTGGGTAGCCATCTGGGAACAAGTGACCAACGAACAGTGTGGTTCACAATAAACTTAGCTGTAGAGTCAAGCCATACAAAAGTGAAGGTACTGGACTTCAGGAGGGCTTATGTTGTCAAAATGGGAGAGTGCCTCAGAAAAGCACTAGCAAACAGGCAAGAAGGAGGAGTGGAGCAACAATGGGGAAACATCAAAACTGCCATCACAGAGGCAACAAGCCTTTGTGTGAAGCAAATAAATCAAAATGAAAGAGAGAAAACTACTATGGTTCTCAAAAGAAGTGGCAAGGAAGGTTAGGGAGAAAAAGATAGCATTCAGGAAGTATAAGGAAACACAGAAGGAGCAGGACAGAGAACTGTACCTGTTAAAGCAGAAGGAAGCGGGGAAGACAGTCAGAATAGCAAAGGCCCAAACCAAGGAAAGGATAGCCAACTCGGTTATCCCTTGTAGAGATGGTTAGGTACAGCCCTTTACGGGATAGTGATGCCCATGGCCTTGTGGCGGTCCTTGACTTCTCGTCCCCCGCGTTGGCAAGCAATGATCCAGAGACCCTTGTGTCAGCCTATAATACAGCTGTTGCGATAGCTCTGGATTCCATTGCTCCAGTTCGTGTTCTCCCTCTTGGTTTCATGGGACTTTGAGGGAGATGGGGAGACAGGGGTGAAGGTTAGAACGTTGCTGGTGAAAGTCTGCCCTTGATGCCGACTGCCTTAGATTGATGGACCATTATTCAGTCTATCAATCTGCAGTCACCCATAAGAAGGCAGAATTCCTGTCCAGGGACATTGTGGTTGCTCAGAATGGACCAGCTCAGCTATTTCAAATGGTGGGCAGACTGCACAACCCAGCCTGCCTGCATGTTTGGAAAGCCTTTTCGCAATTAGAGTGCAATGAGCTTGCTCAGTTCTTCGCATATAAGGTGGCTGACATCTGGGCAGTGCTGGAGCCAGCACACCCTAGGGAGTTGCTGTTGATCTGTGTGGAGTCACTGTACCTCAGTTCTCGTGGAGTACCTTCAGCCGTCTGGAGTTCATGGCTGTCATGAGGATTATCCAGAGTGTGTGCCCTACGTGCTGTAGTTTGGACCCTGGTCCGACCTCCCTAATTCTGGGTTGTGGTGATATCATTGGTCCGGTCCTGGCGTGGATAGTCTGATGCTCCTTGGAATTGGGAGAGTTTCCTAGCTCCCTGAAAGAGGCGGTGGTGACACCACTCTTGAAGAAAGCTACCTTGGACCCAGACTGTCTCGCAAACTACAGCCCTATCTCTAACCTACCCTTTGTTGGGAAGGTGATTGAGAAAGTAGTGGCAGCACAACTGGAGGATCATTTGACCATCCATGACATCTATGAACCCCTCCAGTCCAGTTTTCGTAAGAGACATAGTACCGAGACGGCGCTGGTTCGGGTGCTCAATGATCTCCTGATGGCGAGAGATCAGAAGAACCGTTCCATCTTGGTTCTTGTGGATCTTTCTTAAGCTTTTGAAAGGATGAAAAAGGACTTGGCATGGTTGGATGAATGGTCAAATGCATGGCAGCTTAGATTCAGTGCAAAGAAGTGCAAAGTAATGCACCTGGAAAACAAAACACCAGGGGAAGAGTACACAATGGGGGGGAGGGTGAGATACTGACAACAACAAAAATGTAAAGGGACCTGGGGATAGTTATATTAGATGACCTAAAGGTGGGCAGGCAATGTGAGAAGGCAGTAAGGAGGGCTGGGGGGACACTGGGTTGCATAGGGAGAGGCATCACCAGTAGAAAACAGGAAGTTGTTATCCCTCTGTACAGACAGTTGGTAAGACCACGTCTGGAGTACTGTGTACAGTTCTGGAGACCCCATCTCCATAAAGACATAGACAGGGTGGAGGCTGTCCAGAGGAGTGCAACCAAAATGGTGCAGGGTCTGCACCAGAAGACATATGAAGAAAGGCTAAAGGAGCTTGAGATGTATAACCTCAAGGAAAGGAGGGAGAGGGGTGACATGATAGAAACTTTCAAGTACCTCAAGGGAATCAACAAAGTCCTAGAGCGTAGTATCTTTCAGAAAAAGAGATGTGCAAGAACAAGGGGGCACAATTTGAAGATAGAGATGGGACAGCTCAGAGGTAATGTGAGGAAGTATTTCTTCACAGAGAGGGTTGTAGATGCATGGAACAGCCTTCCTGAGGAGGTTGTAGAGTCAAAAACTGGGGGAATTCAAGAATGCATGGGACAGACATAAGGCAATTCTAGTGGGGGGTAGGAGGAAGGAGGCTGCTGGTTAACTAGGATCTGCAGCTTATCCATTAGGTAGGGAAATGGGCAGACTAGGTGGGCCAAGCGGTTCTTATCTGCCATCAGATTCTATGTAAACCCCTTTTGTTTCTGTGCTATGCACTATTACACCGGAGAAACATAAATCTTACAGAACTGCTAAAAAAAACAAATTTATCAAGATTGGATTTATGAATTAAAACTTGCTGTTTACAGTACCTATATAAATAATAGTTTACTGGCTACAAACAATGCTACAGATATGACAATAATAGCATTTCTGTTTTACATGGAAAACATCTATATAATGAACTTGTCATACAGGATTTGTGACCTTCTGTCTGCATGTATCTGACAAAGGAAAAGGCACCTGCTTGATCCTTTTTTTCTATTTTATTTTTATGCCCAACTTGCCCATTCTGTTAGAGCCAAATATTGACATGCTTAGAGTTAAAAAAAAATCATGATGCCTGTGTGTGTGTGTGTGGGGGGGGGTGTTATGCTTATATGCAGTTTCAGGCACTCCTTAAATACTTCCCCAGGCAGCTCTTATAGTCAGTTGTTCCAATATAGGAAAGGGCACCTGCTTGATCCTTTTTTTTATTTTATTTTTATGCCCAACTGCCCGTTCTGTTAAAGCCAAATATTGACATGCTTAGAGTTTTTTAAAAAATCATGATGCCTATGTGTGTGTGTGTGGGGGGGTGATATGCCTAGATGCAGTTTCGGGCACTCCTTAATTACTTCCCCAGGCAGCTCTGATAGTCAGTTGTTCCAACATGATTAGATCCACCTCATACCCCTCCCACATGAACAAAAAAAAAGGTGGGGTGGATCTTTAGGAGCTTCTCAGGTGGAGGTGGGGGTGGATCTTACTCCCAAAAAACAAACTAATGCTGCCTCCCACTGCTCAGGTTCCAGTTCTTGTACCTACCATTTAAGAAATAAAATAGTGCCCTGCAACCATTGACTAACATGAAAGCATATTTATCTGAGGGCGGAAAACATTTCTTGGAGGAGGGTAAGGCAGAGGAGACTATTTACACCTTCAGTCAGTTCCATGGACAGAAAATATGATATCACTCCTTTTGTACATGCAAAACGTCTGTAGGCTCCACCCACTGCAGCTGTAAAAATGAAAGTTAAAGGAGTAGCAAAAATGTCAGCACTGCATCCAAGTAAATTATCGATACTCTTTGCAGTGTCCTCTCTCAGTGAAGATATTAATGTAAATATTTCATCAGTTTTAATAGACCTAAAAAAAATGTAGGCCTCAAGAGAGGAAACATTGCATGTGGATCATGGGATGTGCCAGTAAAAGATTGATTAGCCTTACTTAATAACACAGCAGGAGCCTCAGAGAAAAATGAGTCAAACATAGCAGACAACCTCCTTGGAGTGTGCTATGGAACCACCACAACATCCATTTGTTGTAAAGGACTCAGAGGGGACCTTCCAGACAGAGTCTACCATATGCCAAAATGTCTTTGGATTATTTTGAACATTTGCTAAATTAGTTTTGAAAAAGGAAGATTGGTATCACCATTGATCTTTGAAGATATCTCTTCGATTAGGCCACACCTTTGGAACTACAGTCATTAGGCACTAGGACCACACAGAAACTTTTACTAGCCATGGACCACACACGATGACATCATGTGTCAGTGTCTACATAAACATAGGTGGTCCCATCACTCCTCAGAGCTTTTCCCACCATTGATCACTGTGCCAGGGAGATCCTGCCACTCTTGAGGACAGTTGTAACAGTTCTTCTATTTCTTAGCCTAATCTATCCTTTACAATTTCTAGTCCATAAGGTTGGGCACCTATGGGCACTCCCTCCCCTTTCTTGACTATGCTGTAGTGTTGTCTTTAATTTTCCTTTTACCTCTTAGATCCTCGTACAGGGAGGTTATTGTGGTGACCTCAGAGCTGATGTTAAACAACAGGTTGTGTTCCTCATTGTTGGATTTAGTATGCAATAGCACTATGTCATAAAATACCTTGATGTGTATGCCTTATGTGTATGAAACCTGTAAATGTTGAAGATACCATGGCACTATGTGTTTTTTTATAAAATTTAGAAGTTACTTAGGTGACTGTATTATTGAATTAAGTTACCAAGGTAGAGATATCAGAAAACCTCCGTTGTGTTGTTTAAATGCATGTAAATTACAGATTGTTTGAGAGGCCCTTTGGCACCATGCATTCCTAATTTAAGCTGAACCAGTATAAAATTTCATGGTGATTTGCATATACATCCCATGTTGCTTTGCATTATGGAAGTATGTGTGATGTACTTCTTTGAAACTTGGTTTTACTGCCAATGCCCTTTGGGGTAACCCTTGCTTCAGTGCTTCTGCACTGAGGTTCTTTGTCTTTAGCTTGTTTTGTTTTTTTTTTTCTTTTTTTTTTTGGCTCCCTATCACCCAAACACACAAGACCAACATAGGGAATAAAATAATTTTCACTAAAGAGATAGATCAGTAGATCAATGGGTTAGTAGGTGCTGACCAAGTGCAGAGGAAGGACATGCACAGCCTAATGCTACAAACTGATGTACTGAAGAAAGGATATGTCATTGTTTAAGGTTATCCTCTGTATTTTAAATAAACATCACATAGAGATTGCGTGTTGAACCTGAAGTTCTGTGTCTGGTCCATCTGTTATTCCACAACCCCTCCAAAACTACTCTCCTTGGACCTGCTGAGAAAACCTCTGTTTTCTCATTGTCTCTGCATGCTGCTGAAATCCACAGCCATTTTATTTCAGTATTGTAAGTGTGGGGATAAAATGTATAAAGAAGATTCAAACACAGTTTGTGTGTGTTGTTTGGGCCTGTCTCACAATGTGAGAACATATGAGATCTGCCAGGGTTTCAACCAAGCAACAAGGTGACACTACTAAAGCTCTGAAAAGTCCCTTATCCAGAAAGTACTAGCAGCCATGGAGAAGGACCAGAGGCAAAAATCACAGGCATCCGCCGTGGCTGCTGAGATGGGGCCACCAAAGTCAAAGGACTAAGATAGGGAATGGTCATCATCATGGCCTTCCTCATCATCAGGGCACAAGTATAAGCACAGAGAAAGATAAGTCTACTTCTTCAACAAGATCCAGGGCACCACTGAGACAAGGTGATTCTTCCACGTTATCGCCTGCTTTGGCGGCATTGACGCTTCCCCAACCATTGCGGAGACACCAAGGTCAGGGTGTGCCTTAGGAACTGCCTTACCTACTATGGATGGTACAAAGCCATCATCATCTGGTCCAGGCCCATCATTGATACAAGTAGTCATGGACCCTGTCCAGAGCGCCGTCAACTCCCAGGCTATGCTGGCATCTTTTTCAGAGATGTTACAATGTATTCTGTCTGGCTTACCTATGCAGGCTGTTATTCCATTGATGAGGCCAACAGGCACTCAGCTCCTATCAACGACTACTTCCAGCACACAGCAAATTCCTCCTTCTTAGCTGCCACCATTAGCTCCTGCAACTTAAGTGACTCCCATCATCAACAGATAGGTCAACAATGAGGTGTAATATAATCTTGACCTCATGGTATTAGAGTAGGATTACGGGGGAGTACAGTGTGTGGCACATCATTCTAGTTCTACCCTTTCATCCTGCAGTGACAACTCAGTGGTGTATTCCCCGTGATCTCCTCCCAAGGATCATACTTTTCAAGCCATGATGTAGCAAATGCAGACTGCCAGGGCTTTGCTGTGGAAGAGGAAGATTCCTCTAAAAATAATTTAATGGAATTTTTGGAGGCTCCCTGCTCAATTCCTCCTATTTATCCTGCATTAGAGGATGCTATCTTTGCTGCATGGCACAGACCAAACTAACTTCCTGCAGTTCCCAGCAAGGCGCATTAGCGAACGGCAGCAGATAAACCTTACTTGCTGACCTTTATTGCTGAAGTGTTGCTAAACTTGTTAAAACTAATAGAAATTGCTTGTTTTCCCCTAAATATACTTTATTTGATGTTCTTGTGAGGGGTACTCTTTACAACAAGTGCTTCCTTGTTAAATCAGCACTGCACTGTGGGATAGTAGAGGTCTGAGACTTACTCCTGATACCTCCCAAGCTCTTGGCACAGTCTGCTGATTTTCCACAAGAACCTTACAAAAGGTTTTTGTCAGTATTACACCTTTACACTGTTCACAGCCTTTTTAAAGGCTATTTAATACTAAGTGCGTGTTTCTGAACTAGCACAAAACGGAAGATTACATTCGGCTTACTTCGGTTCCTAAGCGTAAAAACACTCGCATTAGCGAGAGGGCGAGGCGGTAGGGGTCAAGGCTGGAGACACGCCAAGATTTACATCGTAAGAGATGTCTACTGTGTCCACCAAGGACACCAGGACCAGGCAACTATACTGGGATATACTTACATAAGGTAAAACTAACCTATAAACCTATACTTGTATGCCTGTTATTATCATCATGAAGAAAGCAAATAAGATGTGTCTTGAGTGTAGAATGTATACCACTGGTAAACAAGACTCACAATTCTTGTGTGACAAATGTATCTTAGTTAGGAACTTGCAGGAGGAAATTAAGATGCTGCAGCCAAAGGGAAACATAAGTTCTGATATTAAAGCACTGGAGGAATATATTGATCACATGTCCTTACTAGTGGAAGCTAATACTTCTTACTCAAAAAGTCCAAGAAACTCTTGCCCAAATAACCCACCATCTAACTGTTTACCACCTCCTATTTTTACTAAGCAGCTAGCAACCACTTCAACTCCCTTAACTACTATTATTAAACATTCAATCGAACCATCTACTGAAATTGGGAATTGGACTCTAATCTCCCCCCCAAAAAATTCTAAAAATAAACTTGTTCCCTAACCCTATATGATCCCACTCTCAAATTCTTTCGAACCACTCCCTGACTATCAGATGGATGACTGCAATGATATTCAAAATGTCACTGAACATGTACCTGAAAACCTGAATAAAGGAAATCACAAAACACAAACAAACAATATAGTAACTACGATACCAGTCCCTAAATCCCCATTGATTATGTTACCACAAAACACCACTTCTGTATCTAGACCAGTGCACAGTCCAGACGTGCTTATTAAAAAACAAAAAAAAAAAAACAGGTATTTGTGTTGGGTGATTCCATAACAAAATATGTTGATAGGGTGGTTTGTAACCCAGACAAAGAAACTCGGACTGCCTCTAGCTATAGAGGAGCTAAAATAGCCGATATCACCCTAATGTCAAAAACAATCTTGTTGGCCACTGGTGATAACCCACTAGTGATTATCCATGCTGGGACAAATGACATCACAAAATCTACACTCCAGCAGATCATACAGGATTATGTGGCATTATGCAATATTCTAGTTGACCATGGCTGTACTATATGTCTGTCAGAGGTTTTACCTACCCCAAGAGTAACCAGATATATTAACAATAAAATTAAGGCACTAAATGAGTGGATTCGTAAATGGACTTATAGACAGGGCATAAGTTGCCTAACTCACTCGGAAGACTTTGAAGATAGGCCCTCAGTCTTCTGTTGGGATGGCTTACACCTCAGTAGAAGGGGAAGTGCAATTTTAGGACAAAAAATGGCAAACTTCATAAATAACCATTTAAACTGATAGGGAGGCGGGAATACCCCTATCTCTAGTAGTAACAGCCCATGCCTACCTTATTGGGCGAATCTTAACATACTTTCATTAAATACACGATCATTAACTATTACCAAACTTGCTGAACTTGAAATCTTAATTAAAACTCTAAATTTGGCAATAATAGCAATCACCAAAACCTGGGGTAACACTGATAAAGAATGGAGAGTAGATATTCCTGGTTTTAAGCATTACTTCAAAAATAGACTGGATACAAAAATTGGGGGTGGGGTTAGTTTGTATGTTCGTAATGATATTCCATCATATAACTTAACAACCACTAGACATTCTGAAAGTGCTTGGGTCTGCATTCGATCCACCAATGATTTTCAACTTCTTGTAGGCACTTGTTACCGTGCCCCTTCATCTGACACTGATCAAACTAAACAACTGTGTAGCAAAATTACTCAAATTGCTAGTAAAGATCCAGTACTCATTCTAGGGGACTTTAACTTTCCCACTATAAACTGGGATACACTTTCAGGAATTAATAAACATGACAAACTATTTTTGTCCGTCATAATCAATATGGGATTGGTGCAGTGTGTTAAAGCACCAACAAGGGGAAATAACATACTGGACCTAGTCATAACCAACACGGAGATTCACATATCAGATATTCAACTACTCAGCCCCTTGGGTAACAGTGGTCACTTATCTCTTCATTTTTCCATTCAATTACCTGTATTACCAAAAATTAACAAACTAAAAATAAAAAAATATCATAAGGCTGACTTTGAAACCATCAATCATCAGATTAAATCCATCAACTGAGAACAAATAATGAATCCAATGAACACTGAGACTACTGGGGCTTTCTGAAAGCAAAAATCTTAGATCACGAAAAAAACTATGTTCCAGATAAATTTAAATACAATAACAAAGGAAAAATTCCACCATGGTTTAATGGCAATATTAAAACATTAATTAATCAAAAAAATACATTATTTTCAGCCCTAAAAAAATGCTTACCTGATCAAAAGAATAGCACTCTGCTTAAATACAGAGAGGTAGTAAGACAACTAAAAAAAACTATAACATTGGCTAAACGTAATTTTGAATTTAAAATGGTACACACTAAGGACTGCCATAAAGCACTATATAATTACCTAAATGGTAATGGTAAAATGGTAAAAAGGTAATAACACAATAGGCCCCTTAGTCTGCAATAATAAGACTATAACATCTGATATGAAAACAACTTCTGAACTAAATAAGTATTTCTCATCTGTTTTTTCACCTGAAACTATAAATACCATACCCATCATAGCAGATTTCAATTTAGAACCATTTGAAACTCTTTTCCAAGATATGCAATGGGTCTTCAACACAGTAAAACAACATATTAGTCCTGATCCTGACAATATTAGTTCTAGATTTCTTATGGAAACAAAAGACACAATAACCCCCCCCCCCCCCGACCATCATTTTTAAGAAATCACTTTACGAATCCACAGTTCCAATGGACTGGCACACTGCCATTATCACACCAATCTTTAAACAAGGCTCTCATTCTAAAATTGAAAACTACAGATCTATTAGTCAATACCATGTAAACTCATGGAGAAAATAATAAAAAATCAACTGGAAAAAGAAATGTCCTTATTAAATATTAATGATAGGTATCAACATGGCTTTTGAACAGGTTTCTTATGTACAACTAATCTGATCACTTTTTACAACTACATTAGTTTTAATTTGGATAATAAAATTCCTACTGGTGTTATACTATTGGACTATAGCAAGGCATTTGACAAGGTGTCACACATAGTATCTTGATCAATAAACTTAACCACCTAGACTTTTCTGCACATATTATATCTTGGATAGGGAGTTGGCTGAGTAACAGAACACAGAGAGTTAGGGTAAATGGTGTACTATCAGAGGTGGGAGCTGTGGCCAGTGGTGTGCGGCAGGGTACTGTACTGGGCCCAGTAATGTTTAATTTATCAGTGATATGTATGTTTCGCCAAATAATACAATGGTCAAATTTGCGGACGATACCAAACTTGGAGGTAAGGTTAACACCCCCTGAAAACTGTCATAAATTGGTACAGGATCTTGCACAAATTGAACAATGGGCCAGAGTGAACAAAATGTACTTTAATGTAGCTAAGTGTGCAGTTCTCCATTTTGGAAAGAATAACCCCAAATAAACGTACTACTTAAACAATAGCATTATTAGGATATCCTCAGTGGAAAAAGATCTGGGTATTATGATTAATGATAAATTATCTTCATCCTCACACTGTTCAAAAGTTACAAATCAAACAAATGCACTACTGAGAAGAATAAATAAAATATTTATCTCCAAAACAGAAGAATGTCTTCTAACTCTGTATAGGTCTCATATTAGACCATATCTGGACTATGGTTCTCCATATTGGAATCCTTACTTAAAAACAGATATAGATAAAATTGAATAAATTCAACATAGAGTCACTAAATTAATACCTCACTTAACTCACTTGGATTATAATAGCAGATTGAGGGAAACCGGATTACACTCTCTTGAGCGTAGGCGAGCCAGAGCAGACCTCTTACAACTATTTAAAATTCTTAACACTCCAGAACAAATGGAACAATGCGGCATTGTTTATTCTGAAAGAAAAATTGTACCAAAGCTCCATAATAAACAACTTGAAGTACAGAAAGTTAATAATAATAAAAGGTTAAACTTTTTTTCCATTAGATCACCCAGACTATGGAATAAACTGCCTCAAGAAATCGTCGACTCTAAAAATATTACAACATTTAAACATAAACTTGATAAATGGATGAATGAATGGGACACAGGTAAATGATCCACCAGTGTGGAGGACAATCCCGATGGGCCGTTGGCCTCCTTTTGTCCTAAAAACCAAGTAACCAAGTAACCAAGGCTGATAAGCAGTATTCTACACCATATGCTAAGCCCTATTATGTTAAACAGCCAGAAACTGACTCATTAGTTATCTTGGTGGCTCAGATAGGTCCAGGGCATCTAAGCACCTGAGCACTGTGCCTCCTGCAAGGAAGTTAGGAGGCTGGATGTGATGGGCCAGTGTACCTATGCCTCTACTTTCCTGGGCCTTATGATTGCAAATTACTCGGTCAATATGATCACATACAAGAACAGCCTGTGAAAACCTACTAAGGCCACAACCCAGGCTTTGCCTGAGGGGTTTGCCAAGAATCAGTCAATTTAAAATTTTAGCTTCTGGCACAGGTTGGCAAACATTTCCTAAGGTCTTTCTATGATGCCGCTGATACTTCTGCCAGAGCTGTTGTTTCAGGCATAAGTATGAGATGCTATTCTTGGCTTAGAGTTGCTGGTTTTGCTAATGACATGCAGCGGGCAGTTTTGAATGTCCCATTCTGGAGGACAAAACTGTTTGGTTATGATGTTGAAGAGATGCTCAGGAGTCTTCAGAAATCCAAAATGACCCTCAGATCTGTTAAATCCATTTACCCCACTCCTTCTAGGGGCTTTTTTTCTCAGCCTTGTGCAAGAGGTGGATGTGCCCAACAGCAACAAATCAGAGGTAAGGGAGGTAGCTTTTTGTCAGGAACTCTCCCCCCGGTGCCCATTCAGAAGCACCCAAAGCAGTCAATGCCAGTGGCTCTGCCCCCACTGGTTCCTCCTGACTCTTTTCAGACCATAACACCAACTCCATTGTTACCTCCTGGAGTGGTTGTAGGGGGCAGGATCTCCCTGCTCCTGAAATAGTGGTGGAAGATTACAAGAGACCAATGGGTACTGGAGATAACTGCAAGGGGGCATGTTCTGCAGCTGTTAGCAGCCCCTCCAGATCATACCCTGCTTCCTTCTAGTTATCCTCCAGGCCATTTGTCCCTTCTGAAGGAAAAAGTGTGGTCATTATTCCAAAAACAGGCTATAAAGCCAGTTCATGTCACCCAGAGAAACAAAGGATTCTATTTTAGATATTTGCTGGTCCCAAAATGGACAGGGGATCTATGTCCTGTATTGGATCTCAGTGATCTCAACTTCTTCACAGAATATAAGAAGTTTTGTATAGCATCCCGGCATGCCCTGATTCCCTTCTGCAAAAAGGGGACTAGCTGTGCCCCCAGGACATGAAGGATGCATACCTTCATATCAAGATGAGAAAAGCTTGCAGGTGGTATCTCCATTTTATGCTGGAAGGGGAGCACTACCAGTTCAGAGTACTGCCCTTTGGCTTGTCCTCTGTGCCACATGTCTTTACCAAATGCTTGGCAGCAGTGGCAGCAGCTCTTCACAGGGAAGGCCTGTATGTGTTCCTCAGTCTGGATGACTGGCTTTTGAAGGCCAACTCCAGAGAGGCCTTACTATACCCACTGTTCAGGACAAAGTGGTTGCTTGACTTAGGTGTCACAGTGAATGGACCCAAGTCAGTTAGGACTCCCTGTCAAAGACTGCAGTACATAGGAGCAGTTTTGCATATAGAGAAGGGATATGCTTTTCTGCCACAGGACAGGGCAGGCAGCCTGATTACCCAAGCACAGGTGATGTACAGCAGTCACTATGTTCCTGTACGGGTCATGTTATAGCTTCTGGGCCTCATGGCTGTGGCCACTGTTATGGTGCCACTTGCGCACTTGCACATGAGGATCCCACAGTGGACATTAAGGGTCCAGTGGGATTAACTCATGGACAAGCTTGACCAAAGGGTTCTTGTCACATTCTTATTGCACAGGGTGCTCTTAATGGTGGATGGTTCCACAGCCACTGCACTGCACCACACTCCCATCATGTCTTATTTGTGGCCCCTTGACTGTTGTTTTGTATGCTTACTCTTTCCTCTTTCTGTTTTACTTTTTTCTTCTTTCTCTCTACTTTCCTACTGCCTCCATGCCCTTACAGTTTCTGCCCTCCTGTTCTGGGACAGGAAGTTCCTGTATTCCTCAGTAATCTCCTTCTTACTTGCTCGGAGACAAACGTCCAGCAGCCAGGGATGAGGGAGAGCTATTCTTTTCCTTCTAGGATGGTGAGTCTTTTGTATCTCTGTGATCACTCCCTTCCTGCTCCCAAACAGGAAGTTCCTGTTGTCAGTCAAATCCAGTGCCTATAAAAAGTGGAACTGGCTAAGGGGATGTGGAGGGCTATATAGTCCCAGTAGTAGAATTCTAGCAGCTGCCTCCTTCCTCTTGCTGCTCTCTGCCAAATGCTAACTAGGGAAGTTTTAAATGCAGACACCTGGCTTTTTGTTGCCTAAGCCACAGCCCCTAATTTACATCTGTCCTCTTCACCTACTGTAGCTAACAGCACAGGTAACAGTTCCCTTCCCCAGCTCAGACAAGCACACTAACTATTGTTTTTTTTTGTTTCTTTTTTACCATAATTGAAGGTCCCAGTAGAAGAGTTCTAGTTCTTTAGTCCCAGTAGTATAATAGTAGAATTCTAGCAGCTGCCTCATCCAGAGCTACCTGAAAATGTTATATGGATTCAAGGTGCTCATATGTGGTAAACTTATTCACCTTGGGCCATTGCACAGCTCTATAGCCTATAACAAAGAACAAATGACCCTATAAGTGAGACTAAGAAGAGAAACAAGGTAGCTGTACTACCCTCAAACCTAAAACAGAGTAAGAAATATACAAATAATGGCTAAATAAGTCAAATGATCCAAAAAAAAAAGCTTTGTTCAAACAACTAGACAGTGATGGCAGAAAAAGACCACCAGTCCATCCAGTCTGCCAAAGTTCTTTATCTAACCCAGGGACCTATTGTCCATCCTGTATCCTAGCCCCTAACCCAGGGACCTACTGTCCATCCTGTATCCTAGCCCCCCCCCATTCTCCTTCCCTATTCTTTCACCCTGGGTGACCACTGTACCGTTTACTCTGTTCCAACTGTGCTAGAAACTAGCAACTGTTAAACACCCACTGCCTCAGTTGGTAGACTGTTCCATGGCTCCACCTCACATCTGATCCACTCTGCGGTCAAAACCAGGCCCTCCACTGCTTTGTTGCCTGTAGTGCTACCACTGTACTAAGCTTCCCAGAGGGGCAACTGTACTAAGCTTTATAGAGATGGAGAGATAAAGCTCTGAATTTCTTGCCCAACAAAAAATGTTCAAGACAGCAATAAATTCATGGTTCTTCTCACTGCAGCTTGACCTGGAGCTCTAATGAGTGGCCTTCTCTCTGGCACCTAAAGGCAGACCTTTTCAAGAGTTTTTCAGGAAAGTTTAACTCTCTGTTCTTAGCAAAGAGATCAAAAGTAAAGAAGTATTATGAAAGGTATCTGCACAGCAGTGTGTCTCTCAGGTAGACGTATTTTTCCAATGCCACTGCCCAGTGTTCTTAAAATTGCAGTAAACAAACCTTGCTGAACCATGTAAGGCCATGAGTAGCAGTGCCTCTTATGCTGTACACTGTTATGTATCATCAAGACTTTATTTGAAGTCTTTCTCTGTGTTTGCAGCGCTACATACTGTACATGTGGGCTGACAGCATAAAGGACACTACTGCATCACAGTGTTGCATTGTTTGGCACAGTTTTGTTTACCGCAGTCTTGGGAGCAGTGAGTAGAGAAGGGCATTGCAAAAATAAGTCAGCCTAAAGTCCAATATTTCAACAGCTCTGTTTCACAAACAGGAAGTGTGATACCCGCCTCAGCAGCAGTAGTAGCAGGTGCCTTTCATTATGATTCTTTGAATTTCAGGTCTTTATTAGGTACACAGTTATCTCTGAAAACAAGTTGAGCAATCACTTCCTTTATAACCTTTTGACTACACTCCCATTTTCAGATTAGTTATTTCACTATTTAGCAGGCTGTAGTAGTAGAGTAGATAAAATTTATTTATAGAATGATACCATCATTAGGGCTATATATGCCCTTTTCTAAAGGTGCACCTGCTCAAAGTATCAGGTTACAATAACATAAAATATATGTACATGAGTGCAACAAACAATACATATCCAAAATCAAACACATAACATTCAAAAAAGAAAAAATATTATCAATACAAGGGAAATACAACAGTCATTACATTACTATATATTCCATCCAGCAAAGATACAACATATATCAGTCCACATATATACTTTCCCTCTGTCTAGTTTAAACTATCTGTTACAAATGCAGTGATACTCCATTTCCTTATGAACAGCAGTCTTAAAAACATTTGATTTCATATGTAAATCTTTAAGGTATAAAGGAAGTTTGTTCCAGCAAGCGACTGTCTTGTACTGAAGTCATTGTAGTAAATTTATTTTTAAATCTAGGAAGTACTAACTCTCTCGCTGCTTTTTTTCTCAAGTTGCAGACATGTTTTGGTTTTTGTAACCTCTCTGTTAACTCATACATCAGATAATTTTTTTTAAATTCCATGGTCTTGTATAGCCCATACCTGTTTTCTTCTGGTCTCCAGTGAGCTCCAACCAAGGGAGCAAAGCATAATACAATGATAAGTGTTAAACTCACACTTCAGTATAAATCTAGCAAACCTGTTTAGAACCAAATCTAATCTTATCATTTGCTGTTTATTTGCATGATAGTAAATATGACTTCCATAGTCCATGATGGGCAATATTAATTGATTTACCACAGTTTGATGTACTTTCATGGTTGTACAATACAACAGTTGTTTTGCTGCCCCTAATCTCATGTTAACTTTCTTCCCCTAAGTCATTTATATGGTATTCAAATTTTAAATGCTGGTCTATAAAAACTCCTAAATATATAGTTTCCCTCTACTTCCTTTTGATGATTCCCAACCACAATTAATACTGTGTCATTCACATATAAGTGGGCATAGGTATTTTTTAAACAGTTAAGTAAGTTGTTAATGTATAAAATAAATAAAAGGGGTCCTAATATTGATCCTTGTGGTACCCTTCGGGTAATGTGTAGTGGTTTAGAACAAATTCCATTTATACTGTCAACCTGAAATCTGTTTTCCAAATAGGAGTGGAACCACTGACAAGGTTCCTTTGCCACCCCAATTTTTCCAGTAGATTTAATAAACTTTTATGGTCTACGAGATTGAAGGCTTTTGACAGGTCCACGTACACCGCACCCACGGGCCTTGCTTCTCCCAAAGGGGTAGCAATCAGGTCTAACAGGTCTGTGAATGTGGTGGCCGTGGATCTGCCCCTTCTAAAACCAGACTGAAATGGGGACAGCTTGATTTATTTTTCTAAGTAATCCATTAATTGCCTATGGACTATTCTTTCTAATATTTTAGAGACTGTAGACAGTAGGGCAATGGAGTGGTAGTTTGAGGGATTGGTGGGGTCACTTCCTTTGGCAAGAGGGACAATTTGTGCAAATGTTCAATTTTGGGGAACAATCCCCTCACTCAAACTACAATTAAACAGACCGGCTAGTATAGGTTCTATTTCAGACACTGATTCTTTCAGTAAGTGATTTTCTGTTCCATCAATACCACTAGCTTTTTGTGTTTGCAGTTTGTCTATCATAATTGTAACCTCTTTAACAGTGGTTCTACAGAATCTGAACTTAGGACTACTTTTGCCACTATTTTCTACTAAAGGTGATCTTTGTTCATTATTTGCACTTACCATTTTAACATTGGGAAGATCTGTAAAATAGTGGTTTAACAAACCTGCAGTTGAGTCCATATGCTGCAGGACCTCATTTTTCTTTATCTGCACCACTGGATTGTTTCTAACTGGTGTTCTTAACCTGTTTATCATCAACTAATAGTCCCTAGGGTTTTTTGTGTCTTGTATTTTTTGTTTACAATAAAAAGCCTTGGCATTTCAGGTAGCAGTAGTAACTTTGTTCCTTACGATTTTAAATTTAACCCAAGAGTCAGGACATGAAGATTTGTTTGCTTTCTTCCATAATTGTTTTTTTAATCTGATCAGTTTACCTATTTTAGGTCTCAATTCTGCAGGTCGAAAAGAGTTGTTTTTAACAGCTTCTTTTGGCGCGAATTTATCACATGCCTCTAAAAACATTTAGGTGAGTTCACTCATTGCCATGTTTAAATTGGGCATGAGAAAGATTCAATGCCAGGGCATATTTGACAAATGTCCACAGAACAACAACTTATTAAATCTCCTGTAGCATCTCCTAAAAATAGGGTACTTGTGTTAAGGCTTAATTGACGTTTAACCAGTTCTTATAGTGCATTGAGTCACGTTGTGGTCTCCTAGATTAGGGGCCTCCACACTAAAACCCTCTAGCTCTAGGTCTGGGGAAACAAAAATGAAGTCCAAAATGTTACCTCGACTTGTTAATTTGTCCTTTCTTGTAGGATAATTTATTATCTGGACAAGTTGTAAAGATTGCATTGCACTCTCCAGCTTCTGACCTCGTGGGCACCCCCAGATGGCATTAAAGTCACCCAGGAGTAGAGTTTTTTTGAACTAACATATTTTGTCAAAACATGACAACAATTTTCAAAACACTTAGGATTTAACTTTGACGGAGAATAAACTGCTCCCACTATCAGGTCCAGAATTTCCAGACATACCACTAAACATTCCATTCCTTCTGTTTTACCAGAGTACATTACATTTGAGTGTCCCAATGAGTGCTTAACGTACATCAAAATATCCCCCCCTTGTGACCCCCTGCCCTGTCTATGATGGTAATAATCCTATAAATCAATTTCATCATACCCAATTCCCTTAAGTAACCATGTTTCGGTTAGTATAATAATGTCGGGAGACTCTGTACTGATCCGGGCCCTGAAGGTGTCCATCTTTTTTACCAAACTCCTGACATTATCATGCATTATCTTGATGGACCCCTCCTCAGGGCCCAGATTCAGTTCCACGTCTTCACAAAGGACTAAAGTTAGCCAAAGTGCATGTTTAGGAGCCAGATTGTACTTTAACATGCATGAGACATTTCTTTTCAGCAGGCTATTTCTTGCTGAGAAAAAATAATTTCTCCATTTTAATGGTATCCGTTCCTCAGCCAGTAAGTTACAGCCTGGTCCCAAACAACTCAAATAACTCCTTCCCTCGCTAAGCTTGTTTCCTTTGGTTGGAGCACATATGGAGACCAGAGTAATTAAAACCATTAGAACCTTTAAGGCTCCACCGCTAGTCTAAATACACCCAAATGAACAATTAAAAAAATTAATATTTAGTCACATCATCATCACTTATGCTGGCAGTAGGCTGTTTTTTTGTTTGTTTTGCTTCACTAATTGTCTGCCTGGCCGTCAGTGTATGATAACATAACTTGACCTTGGTTCTATCTTTGCATTCGCTGCTTGTGTGTTCCTGGATTCCTGCACTATTGTGCAGCTGATTTAGAGTCAGCTGTACAATAGTACAACCCTCTTGTGAAAAGGAGCACAAAGATCATGTCATGGAAATACCCTGAATAAAGAACAAGGTTAACAAGCACTGGTCAATAGTAAACTTATTTGCTTGCATGCTGTTACACCCAGTGTGACAGGCAGTGCAAACGGTACCTCACACAGTCTCTCTGCAGGCCTAGATGCTTAGGCAACATAAAAATGTCAAGAGGCATATGGAGCTGCTGCTTCTGTAATTTGTGGGAAGTATGTAATAACCCTCTAGAATGTCTGTGTTTGTTAATCAACTCAAACAAATGATTGGAACCTAACTAATTGAAAGTAAGAGAAAACATTTTACAGCAATCTATTTGCCTGTGGGCCCGAAGGTCATGTGTTATAGTCCCTCAGTATAACTTATTCTTATACCCCCAAATTACTTGCATGCAGTGTGGGGAAGGGGGTGCTCTACTGTCAGAGTTTACCATCTTTTGGTCCTTTCTGCCTATCTCTGCTTCTGTTTTAGTATATGCCCAGGTGGACATCAAAGAACTCCTAGTACCTTTCATGAATGTATGGCATTTTTCCTAGTGTCCAGGCTAACATTTTTTTCTCACAGTAAAACAGGTTCTTGCAACTGTCCACAGCTGTGTGTGGCTGTTCATGAGCAGAAAGTTTCCACTACACATTTACTTGCACACTACTCTACACTTTTACTCAGCATTTGATATCATTCAAATTGTGCTTCTTCAGTAAAACCCAAGTCCATTACATTGAAGCTCTGCCCAAAGTAGTAAAGCCACTGCACAATACATAATGATATCTCAGTCCACATCAGTAAAACCCTAGTATCCTACATAGGATCTCAGTCCACACCTTTAAAAACCCATTAACCTGCATACTGTAGAATATCAGTCCAAACCAGTAAAACCTCAGTACCCTTTGTAGAATCTCAGCCCACACCATAAAGCCCCAGTACCTTACACATGATCTCAGCCCTCCAGTAAAACCCCAGTACTCTACAAGGGATCCCAGTCTACATCAGTAAAGCACTTTACATAGGATCTCACTTCACCCCAGTGTGCACCCTGGTGTTAGAACTGCTACAGTGAATGAAGCGGTTAATGTGTGAGCTTTGAAGTCTCCAAGTCTAGAGCTGCTGCACAGGCACTATTAGAAAGTGAGAAGATATAGGGACAGGAGTGTTCCTATAGTTCTGAAGTGAGATCACATGTAGTTCTTTCAGTACTGCTATAACTTATTAGAACCACATAGGCTCATCCCAAAGTGCACTTCCAACAGCTTAGGACCTGGGGGGAGCTTGTTTACTGCCTTGGAAAGGGGAGGGTTGCTGTGTACATATCAGATCAAGATTCTGTCCTTGGGGTAGTCCATCCTTTCCAGAGCATCAAGGCAGTAAGGCAGGGAGTGGGCAGCATTATAGGCACTAATTGCAGTCACCATGGTGGGCATCTTAAACCCAGACTCCTCGGGCTGCCTATCGTCTGAACAATAGCCCTGTCCTCTGACAGAGAATGCAGCAGCACAAAGAAGAGCAACAGCACCAATGTCCCAGACACCACCATGGCTCTACCAGTTTGCAGTGCAGTGGACATTTCAGCAGCAGCAGAAGCCCTGGGCCACATGTGGGGAGAGGAAGATAACTGGAAGACTGATGCACACTCTGAGAGGTTGAGTAACTTGATAAAGGTCACACTAAGAACCTTTGGCTGTGTTAGATTCAAACCAGCACATCAAGTCTTACAGTTTGGTACTCTTAGAATCAGTATTCACACTGTCTTCTCTGTTTTCCAGCAGTGTGGTTGGGCATCTGACTGTTGGACTTTGGAGGTGGGTTGTGTTTCCCGGCTGGGGTGTTGGGCACCTGACTGCCAGACTTTGGTAGTGTTTTTTGTGTTTCCATCAACAGGGTTGGGCACCCGACAGCCAAACTTTGAGGGGGGGGGCTCTTTTCTGGTGGCATGATTGGTCACCTGGCCGCCAGACATTTGGAGGTGTTGCAGTTTCCAGTGGCAGGGTTGGCCCCTCAGCCACTGAACTTTTGGAAGGGGCTGTAACAAAGAGATGTAATCAATTTGTTTCCTTGGAGCAGGGTAGGCAGTGCTTCTGAGGAATAAATCCAAAGCCTGCAGAGAAATGTTCAGGAGGCAAGGGTGTCGGCAGCAGAGGGTCAGTGATGCAAACTGCTTCAGCGGCTGTACAAGGGGGCTCCTGTTGGATTGGGAGCCCTAAGTAGAAAGAGAGTCACTTCATGTGGTTGTGGGCTGATGATGACATTTCTCAGCTGGCTGATGAGGGGAAAATCCCTGTGACAGTTGTAGATGCATCCTTTCATATGTGAGAAGTTTCCATCAGTCAACCAGCTCTGAATCAAAGGTGAAGGGTTCTGATACCCTAAGGATGCGAGACCACTCTTACAACTGTAAGCGTGGTCTCAGTAGTAGCATTAATATATTTATTGATTGAGATATATTATTGATCAGATCAGATGTTTAATAGGTCCAAGGTTTTCCCAGAGCTAAGTGCAGTACTCTGTGACAGTACTTAGCCCTGAGAGGACAGCAGGACCAGCAAACAAAGGGTCAGCATTCAGAAAAACTCTGATATTCACTGAAGGCTATTGAATCTCCCACTGTTGCAGCCCAGCTTTGACATCAGCTGCAGGGGAGTCTGGGATTTTTAGTTACATCAAATTTCTGCTTGGAAATAAGGAGAATCAGCCTGATACAATCTACTATACTGCACTAAACAGTAAGTAAAAAAAGAATGTTTTTGCAAACAAAATGTGCAAATTGGAAATAGCCCCACACTTGGGTGTGTGGTTCTTTGTGCGCACTGTTCCCATTTTAAAGGAAAACAATGGTTATTATAGAACGTAGTTATTGTAGAACATGTACTGCACATAGATGTTGCAGAACCACCTGATTAGTGCTTTTAGTAATAACAAATATTTTTAAAAATCTTTAATACCTGTTATTTCAAAGTTTAATACCTGTACTGACTGTCCTAGCAGGAGATTCATCTGCGGCCATCTGGCATTCACTCAATGGCTTTCAGCACATGCGTTATGCTAATGATGGCTACTAACTCTGCCATTAGTTGGTAGCTCTCGTAAGCATAACCCATGTACCAGAATCCACCAGGTGTGCGTGAAATGGCCATAGGTGAGTCGTCCACTAGGATGGACAACGCAGATATTAAACTTTGAAATAACAGATATTAAAGGTATTTAAAAATATTTGTTATTACTAAAAGCAATAATCAGGTGGTTCTGCAGCCAGCACAAAGCAACCTGCCTAACCACATCAACCTATTATCTAGAACAATAAACTCTCGTATTGGCATCCTTTATAGACACCGGCACTGCCTCACCCCCGAGGCTCTCAAGCTAGCTATATCAAGCTCAATCATCTCTATAGTTAATTATGGTCTGATATTCTACAGAGCAGCCTCAGATACAACCCTGAAAAGAATCACCGTTTCTCTCAACAAGGCATGTCAGTTGGTCACGGGTGCCCACAGATACACCCACACGTGTGACCTTTAAGCACAAACCCACTGGTTCAACCTCAAAAATAGGATCACCAACCAAACTTGTCTTTTTGCTAAAAAAATCAGCCTTGGTGAAGCTACACCAAGCACCCTGTCCCTGCTGTTACCAGCCCCTAACCCCTGCAACACATGCAGAGCATCCACAATGACCTACTTGGTCCCTTACTGCTGAACTGTACAGGGTCAGTAATCTTTTCTCTATAGCGCCCCCTCCTGGCTAAATAACTCCCCCCAGAGATCCTTAACATCCCCTCCCTTGGCCCATTTAAGCTTAATCTGCGCCAGCACCTCACCCCAACAAAGCTATTATGACTGCCCCCCAAGGCTTTGACCCAGCTCAACTCTGCGATATAGCCCAACCTCATTTCCCACCTCAACCACCCTTCCCCACCTACCCTCACCTCATCCCCTTTCCTCCCATCTTTCCCCAACTTACTCCCAACCTACTCAACCTGGCTGGACAAGGACACCTGCTGTCTGCTTCACCCTACGCCCTCTTTTGTCCTCTCTCTCTCTCTCTCTCCCTCTCTCTCTCTTCTTTGATCACCTATCCTTTCTAACCTTTCGCTTCTTTGGTTCCCCTCTCTCTCTGAGCCCTGGCCGACAAAGTCATTCTAGCTGACTGCACCCCCCCTCCCACTTTCGCATCTCCTATTCCTGCCGATCGTGCAATTGTATTATGGTCTGTTTTCCTCTGTAACTTACCTTGAACAACCAGTGTGCTGTTCCATTTACTATGTAACTGTAAGTTTATAAGACAAAGAACCTCTGTGCGTAAACACTGAGGCAAGGGTTAGCACAAACTGTGTGAGAGGCCTTCCGGCACCATGCAATTCTGCTTAAAGTTGAACCAGCGTAACATTCTGTGGTGATTTGCATATGCAGCCCATGATGCTTTGCATTGTGTGGGCATGTGTGATTTTGTATTTTTTTTGTGAGTTTATGCAACCTTCATTTGTTAACTGTTACCCTCCTACCTTGTAATGTAAAGTTCCAATTTTGTATGTACTATTTCTGAATTTGTAACTGACATGGAACCTTTGTAAAAGAACCTCTGGTTCAAAGGTATTATAATCCTAGCAATAAATAAATAAAATAAATAAAAAATATGTTTATTATTGCTGAATGCCATAATCTGGCATTTCTGCAGCAACTGCTGCCCATCCTACAATACCCACTGTTTTCCTTTAATTGTGTTGTGAACAGTTCAGTCTCCCCTCTAGCAGTACCCACTTCACCTTCCTTTCACAGGCTTTGTGTGTGAAACCATTGGAATATAATTAGTGTAAATAATGTGTAGAAGACCACGTCCTGGACAGCCCAACTGATATTTAATTGAATAGGTTTGGGGCACAAACTGCCTGGCTATAACCTGGAGTAGAAAGAGAATTCCATCTATGTCAACCACCCAGAGGTGGATTTTTGTGTGACAACTGGCCAGCGGGTGTTTAGATTGCAGGGGAAGGGAAACCGGGACAATTGCCACCTACAGGTACCTACAAGGAGAGGTGTGAAGCTGACTCAGTTTAGCAAAAGAGTTTTATTAAATGACTCAAAGTACAGTAACAATTGTAAAAGCTTGGCATTAGCAACAGGAACTTAGTACTGTAAACGTAACCTTGGTACTATAAATGTAACCTTGGTACTCTCCTTAGTTCTCTGTATATAACCGTACCACATTATATGTAATGTTAGTTCTCTATATGCAGCCTTAGTACTCTATATTCCCAGGCCAGAAGCAATCTAACCCTATAGTCTGGTTAACCAAGGGATGAACTTGATCACTGTGTAACCTGGAATTGGGTGTTTAATCAATGAGCAGATATGGGCAAGCGGATTTCACATGGGCTGGCTCTGAGATCCTGCAGAAAGCTTGGTGACTACACCTCCAGTGGAGGCTAAAAGGAACCTAGCTGCAACACGTGGATCACCAGAAGACTCACGTCATCTCCATTTCCATTGAATTTCTTGGTTGCAGGGAAAAGGTCATGGAAGTTCACCAGGCAGGATGCATTCAGAAAGGAACACGTTCGTCAGACTCTCTGGTTGCCCAGAAAAGGGCCGGGAAGACTACTGGGCAGAGTGCACACAAAGAAGCATAATGATGAATCCTTCTAGTCTGGCAGTTTCGTCGAACCCTTCTGGTCTAGCATTTTTTGTCGACACCTGCAAAGAAAAGATCCAAGCCACTTTACATCGGAAGTCCCTAGCAAGTGAGCTGGTGTGGCTCCTACATTACCTTCACATCCTAACATGGATGGACTGAAACCTGAGGAGGAACATGCAGTGACCTGGCCTGGCTGTCACCCTAGCTTAGCTTGATGACCAGCCCCAGGACATATGAGTGCACACCAAGACTGATGCTGATTGGAGCAGCTGTTCGAATAAAGTCTTTCCAAATCTGGTGTTGTTTCTTGGGTATGCACGATTTAAGGTCTCTTGCACACTAATTGCGGAATGTCTGACAGAACATTCAGTTATGAGCGTATCATACAAGCAGGTAACAGTTCGATCATGGCCACTTTGGAAAGGCAAGTAACAGTTCGGCTATAGTTATTTAAGGAAATCAGGTAACAGTTTTGTTATGGCCACTTTAGAAAAGCAGGCATTCACTGTGGAGCACCACACATTTAGGCAATAATTTGAGGGTCACCAGCTCATTAGCAGATGGGTCAATCATAGAGGGGCACCATACACTCAGGCAGTTCACTTTTAGGGACGCTACCACATTAGTGGGTAGGTACAGTAGTTTGGACAGGTGCACCAGAAGTTCAGTTAAGGATGTCAACATTAGGCAGTCTCATACCCAGCTGCACTATCTATTTAGATACAGTTCATGTAGGCAGTTTCACAAACACGCACACTATCTCTTTAATAGCACGTTGATAACCCTTGTACTTTAAATATCACGTTGGCTTGTCACCAAGGGAACTATACAGGACAGTCCGTTCGGTTATAGTTATTTTAGAAAATCAGGTAACAGTTTGGTTATGGCCACTTTAAGTAGGCATTCACTGTGGAGCACCACACACTTTAAGCAATACTTTCAGGGTCACCAACACATTAGCCTAAATAACTGTGCTTTGACCGTGAGGCCCAATTCTGGTTATAACATGAACTTGGATATACCAAGCAATGGCGGGGACCATGGGCTCCCACAGGCATACAAGTTATCTTTTCAGTACAAACAGTAGGGTGGCATTCTTTTTCACAATTTATGCAAATCAGGGACTCTCCAAGCCTCTTATTGCCTATACCATGGACCCAGTTATTTTGCTGCCTTCTCTGGACCAAATCTCAACTGGCAGATTTGCATACGGAATATGAACTAGAGCCCCAATATACTCTGGGTATATGTTCACCTCCAATGGGCCTGTGGAAGCTGTGCTGCTGGTCTAGGGATCTGGTCTGCTTCCCCCTTCCCTTCTTCCTGCCTGGAGCTAGTGCACCGTTTACTTAATAAGCAGTTTAGTTCATTATTTATGTACTATCAGCCCTTTGCAGTGGGCTATACTGCACTCTCTCTGGACTTCTAGCCTGATTTACTACTTACCCTCTGAGTGTCTATATCTGGGGCCTGCCCTTCTACTCTTTACTTATTCAACCTCTTTGGGCTTTTCCTTATTTAACTGAGACCTGGGCTGCTTATCTTCTCAGACTCTTCTCTCTCATGGAGCTAATTTTGCCCCACCCCACAGGCGGTCCTTAATCTGGGCCTGGCTTGTCCACCATGTGGCCATGCTGCTGACTGTGGAGCTGTACATGGTGGGATTTTGGGTTTACTTTTTCTTATTAAAGAAAACAAATAGTCCTTCTCAGTAGGCGGCCTGCACCTGGTGTTGGTGTGTCTGCTACTTCCCGTGCTGCCTGCTGCAGTCTATGGGCTGGGGAAGGATCAATGAGCTGTGATGGGGAAGGGAGGCTTTGAACCCACTACTTCCCACTGGCTTTTGCTTCAAGCTACTGATGCTAGGGGATGGAGTAGAAAACCTTTCACTGATGCCACTCTCTGACAGACTTTCTCACCTCTGAACATGAACTGGGGAAATTACAGACTGCTGCCACAGAGGAACGGAAGAGGGAGACCTGCTGACAATGACTTACTGGGACATTGGGATGGAAGAAGAAACAACAAATAAGTCCCTCCCTTACCTTCCCCGTCCCTGCTAGCTGGTCACTCACCTTCTCCTGCTGGTGCCTCTTTCCTTCTTCTCTCACTGACTAACTCCCCAAAAACATCAATTGTCATTCAAAACTGGGCTGAGGATTCCAAATGGAATCTTCACAAGTCCTATACTGCCTGCCTGCTCCACTTGCCTATGCACTGGGAACCACCAGAGCAGGTTCCCGGCACATACCAGTTGGGGGGGAGGGGGTTCTGCGAGTGCTAGCAGGCACAAGAGGAAAAACAGGGTAAAAAACATTTTAAAACACAAGTCCTAGCTGGCCTGCCGGTGCAGCGGTTGGATTTCCGCATACAACACCGGCAACCCAGGTTCGGGAATGGACTCAGGTCACTGGAGGGCCGGCCGGGGGAGAAGGATTGAGCATCCCTTGGACAGCTCTCCTTCTCCGGGGAGGGTAGCGCCATGAATTGGCATAACAGTGGCCCCGGCAGAGAGCTTTGGGGTTACCACCCACACCCGGCCGCAGTACAGCTCTCAGGGGCAGGCGGACGCTGCCCATCATTGCCACGCCCCTGCACATAAGGGGGAAGAAAAAATCCTGCAGGTGCACGCCTCTGAAGCCTTAACTCCGGCTTCAATTAGCCTTCCATGGCTCGCTTCCCCCACTAGTTACTAGATTTGTGGCACCCATATCAGAGCGAGTGGGTGCTGTGACCCCACCCTGTGGGGGGTAAGCCAGGGTGGGGAAGCAATCGAGCCGATGATGGGAGGTGGAAGCCGGAGGTCCATGACCAAGGCAGATGTCAGTGTGCCCCCTGCAGACAAAAAGCGTACTAAATTAAAAAAAAAAAACACAAGTCCTACCGGGGCTTCTTAGGAGATCTGGGCTGGGGCTCCTATTTACCCAAGTGTTCCCTTTCTGTTCCCTCACTATGGCAATGGGGACCCTGGGGCGCTCTACTGGGACACCTTACTTTAAAGCCCTAAGTCTAGCTATACCATGGTGTTCAGGGAGCACTCAAATTCCCCTATTCTGTAGGGCACCAGGGGACACTAACTCTGGGGCACTACAAATAATGAAGTCCCAAAGTCTATTGGCAACCCTGAACAAACTATCTGCACTTTATTTGCAGGACTAAAGCCCTATTTCAGTACTCATGGTTCTAAACAAGTAATGCAGGCATCTTCTGTTGAGTCATGTCTCAGATACAGGTTCTGACTCTCGGCTCCCATATCACTTTGACCTCTTGGTATGCCTCTCTTGCTCTCTCTCTCTCTGCCAGTGACTCTCTGCAACCACTCTCGGATCAGATCAACTCTGTCTCTCTCCACTGGTTTCTTTCTCTCTCTCTCTCTCTCTCTCTCTCTCGTACCCATCTCCTTGACCAGTGCAGCTCAAAATCAACCCCACAGTACTTCAGGCCAGTCTCCTGACTATGGTGGCTAGTGTCAATGGCTTCCTAGCTCCTCAAGCTCTGCTGCAGCTACAGACTCTCAGGCCTGTACCTGTAAGTATCCTTCAGGGTACACTGAACAGTGTGACTGCAGGGCAGCATAACCACACAGACTGATTCCCTTTAGCGGCTGCATTCAATTTTCTTGCTGCATAGTCATTCTCCTCTTCACTGTTAAAGCACATTTCTCCCTCCAAGGTATTGCTGTGTTTTTAATTATTGTTGCAGATACATACTGTCCCTGCTTCTCACTCCACTCTGACAAAGGGTGGCACTCTGCAGACTGCACTCCTCAGAGTCTCTGTCTGGACTGAGTCCAGGCTGCACAGAACCGAGGGGTTCACTTGAGCTTTCAGTCTTCCAATTGTCAATCCTCTTGTCAGTCACAAGAAGAAGCCTGTCCTATACTCAGTCCATGTCTGATTGGCTGTGTCACCTGTGGATAAATTAATAACATCCTCCAGTGTCCCATGAGCCCATCTGCAGAATCTGAGAACCTGACTGGCTACAGAAACAGTCTTTGACCCTATTGCAGTATCCAGGAGTCAGAGGCACTAAAGATGTTAGCACCCTGTTTTTTTTTTTTTGTCTTATTTTCTTTTCTCCCCTTCATGCCTCATGACCCACCACTCCTTTGGGCAGCCTAGGTCCCAGCAGCTCCTCCTGTCCCTTCCTGAGCCATCCAACCTCAAATCGCAGCAGTCTCTGGGGTAACCCGGACGTAACCCTTCACTGGGTGGGTCCCCCTCTTCCGAGAGGAAAGGCACCGGATGGGCACCCAGCAGACATACTTGGCCCCAGGGTGCTGCTGAGGTGACTGATCTCCTTCAGGGCATTGGCAGCAGCGGTGGACCGGCAGCCATCATCTGGTCAGTTGCAAAGCGGATTTTCCGCTTTTCTACTGTTCCCTCCTACATGCATCTGCAGAGCTCCTGGTCTCCACCAGAGGCCGCTGCAGCACGACGTTGACCCACAACCCACTCCAGAAGAGGAGAGCAGCCCTATGAATGCTCAATCCTCTCCTTCCCTGCCAGCTCCCGGTGTCCCTAGTCCATTTCCAGACCTGGGTCACCCGGCGTGTGTTTGAGGGTAAGTGCCAGCGCCGACCCTCCCACACGGGCCAGCGCGCCCTATTTTTTATAGGAACACTGTTCCCAAATGTCCTTTTTGCAAAGGGCTCCTGCCCTCAAAAACCCTTACAGTCCCTAGGTGGGCAGTGCCAGTGTCTGGTGCTGTCAGAGTGGTCACTGAGAAAGGTCCAGCATTGCAAAGCATCCGGGTCACTCTCCTCATCAGCAGCAGCAGCTGCAGCAACAGTATGTCAGCAGCCCAGGGTGACAATGTGTGGGCAGCACCAAGGATAAAAGTACTCCTCTTCACTTGCTCTTTGAGTCCTTGCAGTCCAAGATCAAGTCCTTTGGGAAACCTAGAGGGAGAACACAATGGTGGCAGCAAGGTACAGGCTATATGGTATGCCCTACCGTTTTGGGGGTGGGCAGTTACACATTCATCTTGGATCACAGATGAGACAGAAACCAGCAGTTTGTTATTTTAAGTCTTACTTACATGGCAAAATAATCTGTAACAGAATGTGAGGGCCATTTACAACCCATCACCAAAGTACGGGTCAGGTAAGAAGACTGTGTGAATTTTGAAGGCAGGAAAAAGGACAGCTACTGCAGCTACACACTACAGCCTTGCAGATAAGAAACATTCCAGGGGTGGGGGTGTAGATTGGCTCTATCTTCTCTACTACGGCTTGTCCAGATAGACCCATGCCCCAAATCCTGGAAAGAAAAACACATGACCACTGGCATAGGTTATGGCAGAAAAGGCCAACATTTTTATTTCAACATGATTGTCAATGCTCAAACATTCACATCATAAATCAAAATTGGTTACAATACACGGCTTAAGAAATACATCACAACAATATTCCTCATGCCAAATATTGTACAGTATTCCCCTGGGACAGCAGACAACCTTGGCTACTAATACAAATCCATGAATCGAGCCAGCCTATGGCCAAAGAAGACCCGGCAAACCCCCACTGGGTCATTCAGCTTCCCTGACAGGCTGCTTTCACAGACCTGAACTGCTAGGCCACAGCCAAGCTGTTGAGCCCTCACCGGGTGTCAACAGCCTGACCATCGCTCCCCCGCAGTAGCAGACTCCACCCAATACTGTGCGAATGTCTCTTCTGGATTGTGCCCTCACCGGGCCACCCCCAGTCACATCTTTTCTCAAATCCAGTATCATATTTTAGTCTATAATCACTAGTCATCCGCCCCAGCAGCCTGAACTGCCTGGAAACCTCGTCCTGCCTGCAACCCGTTTGCTCTGGGGAGGGAGGGTGGGTGTTCAGTGTTCCTCACTGCTGTCTGGATGGAAAGATGAAGATCCTCTGCCATCCAGACCTTATGATCCTGGCCTCAGCCCCTCCCAGCTGCAGGCTACTCCTAGCCTTATACCTCTGGGGCAGAGGCCATTGGTCACCACCCTCCTGCTAATTGGACCGAGAAGGGTGGTGACCAGGGATTAGCTCATGGCCACTGGGCAATTATCCTCCCAGAAGTTCCAGAAGGGACCCTGCCCAGATAGACCCATGCCCCAAATCCCAGAAAGAAAAACACATGACCACTGACATAGGTTATGGCAGAAAAGGCCAAAATTTTTATTTTGGCATGATTGTCAAAGCTCAAACATTCACATCATAAATCAAAATTAGTTACAATATACAGCTTAAGAAATACATCACAACAACATTCCTCATGCAAAATATTGTACAGTATTCCCCAGGACAGCATACGACCTTGGCTACAAATACACATCCATAAATCAAGCCAGCCTATGGCCAAAGAAGACCTGGCAAACCCCCACTGGGTCAGCCAGCTTCCCTGACAGACTGCTCCCATGGACCCGTACCACTAGGCGACAGCCAAGCCACTGTGCCCTCATCGGGTGTCAACAGCCTGACCATCGCCCCCCGCAGTAGCAGACTCCGCCCAATACTGTATGAATGTCTCTTCTGGAATGTGCCCTCACCGGATCTCCCCCAATCACATCTTTTTCTCAACTCCGGTATCATTTTTAAGCCTATAATCACTAGTCGTCCGCCAAAAGATCCATAAATTCATTTATGAATCTCCCACCAATGTCCCAGGAGGATAATGTACCCAAAATTGCAAAACCATTTGAATATTCAGGTTGGAAATTTCCTGCCCTATGCCTAACAAATGCCCCTCAATTAGCCCCAAAATAACTCTTTACCCTGGAACTATGCCCTGATGTACCTATGACATGTATGTCCTTTGAAAGCAAAATTGTGACACCCCCTGTTCACCTCCTTCTTCACTTTCCATCACGGCCTGGCCACCTGACCCTTCTTCCATTCCTGCAGAGGCGCTATCCTAGACCATGCAATTCAGGGGTATCTGGCCTCTGCCTCCATATCCACCCCAGTGCCATCATTATTCCTCACATTACGTGTATCCATGACAGGCTCCCCAAGTCATTTTCCCCTCGATGCATTAGCAAACCCTGCGGTGGATACCTAAGCAATCCCAACTTTTTTTTTGTTGCCCCCAGGGTGAGTACCCTATACTTGCATCAACAGAGTTATCTGGATAAAGTTGCTGACTCGTCCTGTCACCAGACTGCTGTGGCCTGATGCCTGCTTCTCCCCCTCGTCTGGGATGGTTTGTCCGGTAGCACCATGTGCCAAACCTCACTCACCTGACCAGCTGTTCCGACATGGGTGTTCAATCTTGGCCACTGTCCCTTCTGTTACTTACAACCAATCTGTAACACAGTAAGGCACATTGGTATATATCATGATCCCTTCAAGACCAATATTGTTTTTCATCCCTGTAGCCTACGTAGCCACAAACTTTTCACCACTGGATGTATTATGTTGCTGGCCCTTGATTGGCCAGGCAAGGTGTGGTCATTCGATCCTTCCCCATTTCCTAAGGGAATTGGGGGGGGCATACCGGTTGCATCTTTAAAGCAATCTGCTTGTCTGTATCTGTGGGTCATTATTAATGTCGCTATGTGATTGAGATCGTGTTCTCTGTAAAGACCAGATCCTGCGTTACAGCCCCTATGGAGGAGCACTTCGTATGGGGTTGGACTTGTGCCCAATTTTTCACCTGCTTATGCCATACCTGTGGAGCAGTGCCTTGCTATCTCCCCCTACTGATGTCTATAGTCGACTCATGCAGTTATGGGGATGGTGTATAAACTGCAGAGTTGCAGACCCCTGTTCCAGCTGGTGGCAGTGTATTGAAACCATTATACTAAGAGGCTGGGGTAGCAATCTGCCCCACACCATGTGTGATTTTCCCACCTAGTGAATGCAGGCTGGGGCAGTGATCTGCCCCCAAACCAAGGTGCATTCATACCTCCTGCATGTGCCAGTTGGGGAACTTGTAGGTTAAGGGGTGAGGGAAGTGATCCCTTGGTGGACTGCACAGTCCTGTCATCTTACCTGTGGCCTAGCTGCATGTGCGGATTGGGGAATTATAGGTTGAGGGGTGAGGGAAATGATCCTTTGGTGGACTGCATGGTCCTGTCACCTTACCAGTGGCCCTGCTGGTCCCACCAATGTGGTTATAAACCTCTACATGGTGGCCAGACTGTCCTTGTACTGGGCCACCAAGGTAGCCGACTGCACTCCACAATCTGCTGGTCAAGAATGCCCCCCCATCTGTGACCATGGGGTGGGTTTACCCATATCACCTATAGAGGGTGAGCAGAGGACTCTGAACTTGGCCTACCTGCCCTGGGGGTACCCAACAGCCCTTAGCCCCTGTATTCATTACCCTATTTCCTGTGGAAAATGAGGTGAGGTTAGAACCTAGATCATGAAGAAAACCTGACCTAGCTCCACGTGCCAAAGTATGGGGACTTGCCAACCTGATGTGATATGTACCCCAGCAACTGACTGGGTTGCCCCTCCATCCCAAAGACATTGGCCAGGTATGTTGGGCCCAGGAAACATGGCCCTATGCCGACATCTGTAACGCTTACTAACATGCCATGTGGTGGAGCGCCCCTCTGACTATCATACCTTCCTATGCGGTGCAGGAGCTTGCCCGGGTCCACGTAACCAGTGCTTGTCTGTAGCCTCTGAACCCACCCATGTGCAATAACCCAGGTACAAAGAAGGCTCTCCACCTTTTGTGTGCATGCCTGGTGAATACAAAGGTATATCGACCCTGCTAAGGTCTGCTGCACCACATGTGCAGATGTGTCACCAGCCCCCCCTTAAAAAGGACTGTAACACCAGCATACACTACATATATATACCCAAAGTGTGTATATAGGACCTTACCACTCCTCCTGTTACCAGCAAAAGTGGTTAAGATTGGCACCTTAGGCACTACCGGAGAGTGCTATGAAGGTTATACCTATATCTTCCTAAAGCTGTGCCACGTCATTAGCCATGTTGGATATTATGTAGGTTAAGAGCACTGTTTCTTCGCTGTATGGTACACCTGTTATTTGCTCTACTGTCATCCTGTTATGACCTTTTTCAGCGTCTCTCTGAACTTAATCCTGTGCTGCCCCCAACCACCAGGGGACCAACTGTTCTTAGTGGGGCTTCCTGGAGAGTAATATTCTGTCCTAATTTGTCTCATCCCCGTTCTTTTACTCCCTTCACATCACCATGTGGGACAGGCAAGTCTTGTGTTAGCTGAAGGTAGGGTGTGCCTTGGTCCTTGGACTGTAACCTGCTTACCAACCCAAAGATGATCTTCCAGGGGATGCCTGCTGCGGTGCAGCCATCTTCCCCGACAGGCTTAGTGACTCCTGGGTACTCCCCACCTGCTGTCAAACTGACTCGGGTTTAAGATTTATTTTTTTTTTTGAGTGTGCTATTGTTGAAGCGAAAGGAGGGTGGGGAGCTGAGAGTCAGATCCCTGGCCTCCTTAGAATCAGGAGTGCACCTCATACCTGTCAGCTTATTTAATATATATATATATATTTTTTTTTTTTTTTTGAAGGACCACAGTTTTCTCTCACCTGCCAGCCCGGAAAAGAACCCCAGAGGCTCCCTAGGTATAATGACCATGGTAGACCACCTTAGTCACTGAAGATTGTGTGAGTTAGAATTCTCTGGCAAAGCACATTTTGTGGCACCATGCCATGCGCCGGTATGGAAACTAACCAAAGAAAGGAGCGAATTGAGCTAGCCTTCCCCCCAGCAACACTGATGGGTATATGTTGACCGACTCACTAATGGCTGGCACCCCTCTCCAGTACCTGTACTCCTGCTGTAGTTAATGCAGGAGATCATGCAATGGCTTTCTCAGGACACTGATGCAAGCGATAGCCAAATTTGATGCCTGTGAACCACTTGCTCCTGGCAACCATGAATCGGGGAGCTGTCTAATGTAATAAGAGATGGTGTGCCTTAACGTCATAAGAGTACCTACAGATAAGGCTGCCTGTGGCTGCTAACTCTGAGGACCCAGCCAGTGACAGTGGAAGTATGCAACAGAATGGGGGCAAGTATTGCTTCCCATCATAATTGACCCCTCTTTCCTTTGCCAGTGGGTTCAAATAGATGCATCTACTGTAGAATAATATGTAGGGAAGGGAAAGTGCTATGTTCATGCCATGGATGTTTTTTTTTTTGGGCTTCCCAGCGCACTGAAATCTAGCAATCTGTTATACCTGATAAAACTGGGGACAATGTGGAATTACACCGGTGGTTCCCATTCCGTCAGTGCAGTGATACCGCCCTAGAACTGACCCACCGGTAGACAAATTCAACCCTGAGTGGGGGTGCTGGTTAAACCTCAAGGAATATCCAGCAGGAACTACCTGTCACCTGTATGTGTTTGTGGTGTGTTGAAGGATCTAACACCATACGGAGAAAGCTGACCATACATCTCGGCCCCAGATGCCCCCATCACATGGGGGGTAGGGTTACCACTGGGCCAGTCAACAACCTGAACCGAAGGAGCCCAGTCTGCTGCCAAAGCACGCTTGTCCCGGCCCAGGGTAGCACCCACAGGCCACCAGTGAGGTACTGCTGCCCATGCCGGCTCACTGCCCATGCACTGGCAGCGCTTTGTGCACCCTTATGTGGGCATCATAAATGTCCCTGACCTTTTAGTGCAGGTACAGTACTGTCATGAGATGGAGTGTAATTATGGTGATGAAGGGTTTTTTTTGTTTGTTTTTTTTTGCCTTGTTGCTTTCAGTCCTTGATTGGAAAGTTGGTACCAGATGCGAGTCCACGTTAGGTAGTGAGACAGTAGCCCCAAACTATTATTACATTTAATATTATATGTACAGATTTCTTTATTCATTTGTGAGCTATGGCCACCAAGCAAAGGCGGCAGCAGATGTGAATATAAATTGATGTGGGCGGGGGTGGGGGTGGGATTCCAGCCTATGGATCTTATCCACCTCAGGGTTCTCACAGTATAGTTCTTTTTGTTTTCTGCATTGGCATAGACTGTCACTGCTGCTGTCATATTGCCCTGTCCCATAACGTGAAAGGATACCAGGATTAGAACCCTGGTCTCCACTGCTGCTGACTGAGCTACTTTATGCATCAGCCCTCCCTGCCATGGTAGCAGTTAATTTTTGTGTGGTCCGAGAGCCAGGTGACCTAATGACTGACTGCGTTCTATGTGGCCCCGGCTCAGCCAAGGGGCCTAAAGAAATGACACTTGTCCAAGTACTGTCCTCTGGGAGTGGAGAAATCAGCAGCGGGGGTTGATGGTGTCATTAACTTATTAGCCTTGGTGCTAAGGGCGGGCAGTGGATGGTCCTGAACATAAAGATGGCACCTCAGGTCTTGACATATGTTACCGCCCTCTGCTGCTGCATGCCCCAACCGTTGCAGAAACTCAAGCTGCAGGGCCCCAACCTAGGAGAGGAATTAACTCAGATGGCATAGATGTTCTGCTGTTTTGTTTTTTTTTAGCTTTAAGGGGTGAACCCATTCCCTTTGGGTAGCTTGTGCCCTTCTGCCTCTACTAACACGGCTGCAGCTGTTACTTGCTGCAATCCCTAGTGATGTGGACAGAGCCATATGAGTTCCCTTTGGGGGCTGGGAGTTGCATTAACTTGTTTCATGGTGGAAGGGCCATGGCTAGCAATCCCCACTGGGGAGAGCATGCAAGTAACATGGAATACCAGGCCATGGGGAATGGTCCTGCCTGATTACATTTGCTGATTAGAGAGGGTGGGTGTTGTCCCTGAATGTGGCCGTTAACGGGCAAATGAGGGGCGAGGGAAAAAGTTCTGCTTTACCACCCTCCTGGCCTACCTGGCCTGATGAACACAAGCTAAGTATGTGGCCGCTGAATGACTGGAGGAGGCTGGCCCACAGATTGCCATACAGAAAGATGGCCGCTGCACCATTTTGCACATGCACGGCATGGACGCACTTATTCCCTGAGCCCCCAAATGTGGATGAGCACCATGTCTAAAGGATTGGAGCCCTGTGGGAAGCTAGCTACCCTGTTGGCCGGGGATAGCACGCTGGAAGCTGGCCTGCAAAGGAGGATCCTTCAGTAAAGTAACACACCCCGCTGCACCGAAAATAATACAACCTGCCCCTGCTGCCCATATCTCCGGAAATTGGGGCCTTGATGCAGCTGCTGCCCCAAACCGCGGGCACCCAAAAGCAACAGGAACTGCGTCAGAGCCCAGTTGGCCAAGGGAGAGCTGTGCCCTGGAGATACACCTTGTGAGAGCTGCCCTGCTGTGCACCCTCCCCGGCCCAGCATGAGAAAATTCCCCCGGGACAGATGGAAGACCACCTTAGAGGACTGGAGCTGAGCTGGGAGCCTGATTGCAAGTAAGGGCCTTGAGGCACTCCGGGCAGTGTTTGGAAGCTGGGCAGGAAGGTATGTGAGAAACAACAATGGGGGCTGGCGGTAGCCTGCCCGGCTCCCATGTAGGACTGGCCCCAAAGTAAGGAGCCGTGCTCTTGCATCGCAGCTTGCGAGTTTGGCCACTCTGGGTGGGGTGGTAGGTGGCAGCTGATCTGCAGAGTGGTTTCCCTTGGAAAATAGGGAAAGAAAGGCGCGCCGCTGGAGTGCAAGCGGAAAGCACCCCCCCAGGCAGTCAGTGATGCTGTAGCCTAGCAGAGAGAGCTGCTGTGAGCCTACTCCTGTGGCTGCTGGTTGCCAGGTAAGCGGCCTGGCTCACCAAGGCTGGATTTGGCCACTGCCCCGTATCAGCCCCATGGAAGAAAGTCCCTCAGCCAGCCGCATGGAGCCCCCTAGTCCTAGAATGCTGCCCTGTGATCCGAAATAGGGCCTTCTCCCATACCCCTATTTTTTTTTCTGAATAGTTACAGACAGCCAAAGGATGGGGTGGGGGGTCCTGAATCTGGTCTGAACTACTGAAACAAGGACAAAGAGGATTACAGCCTGAAGCAATACAGAGCTTTCCTATCCTGACGCCCGCATGGCTCTGGCTTGCTAGAGGTGTAGCCCAGGGCAGTTAACATGCAGCAGAAAAGTTAGTGAGGAGCGAGAAAAGGCATAAAAGATGCCTAGCTACTCTGAGCCCTGGAGGAGGGGGCAGGGTATAAGGGCTCCTACCTTGTGTTCAGTGTTCCTCAGTGCTGTCTGGATGTAAAGAGGAAGATTCTCTGCCATCCAGAACATATGATCCTGGCCTCAGCCCCTCCCAGCTACAGGCTACTCCTAGCCTTACACGTCTGGGGCAGAGGCCATTGGTCATCACCCTCCTGCTCCTTGGACCTAGGAAGGTGGTGATCAGGGATTGGCTCATGGCCACCAGGCAATTACCCTCCCAGAAGTTCCAGGAGGGACCCTTCTGTGATACCAAGAGCCACTGTTGTATACTATATGGTATGGCTTCGCTTTCTTTGAACTACTTCAGGAGAACAGCATGTACCCCCCAACTCATTGCTGTTGCATTTGGTTACCGAAAGCAAACTTCTCATTAGCTTTGTGTTTTAGTTAGTAAACTTCTGCAGGTGGCATTCAGACAAAGGCAATTGAGTCTTCAGGGTCACTGATGCTGATTTCTGGATGGATTGTGAGGGGGTGTTTGGGCAGTAAATAAGACATTTCAAGGGGAGGCAGAAACAAAGACATTTCAGACTTGCAATGTTTACGGTATTGTCTTCTCATGCTTTCACTGTTAAAGACTGGTTGTGACAGGTAAGGTATTTATTTAACTCACTGAGTAAGACAGTCACCATTCAAACTGAGATCACACTGTGTAAATGTTAGGGATGGACTGACTGGTCCAAGGAGAATAACAACCCCTTCGGATCTCATAATGTCTGTCAGACTTGGGTAGATCTGAACTCTGTTGGTGGGGTACCAGGTCTGCCTCACAACTCACACACATCAACAAATTAACAAAAAAAAACTCAGCTCCCTCTCCCACCTGCCAAATACCACCCATTTCCCTGGATCCAACAAGGACACAAATAAAAAAAATGTTATGTAAAAAATAATTTCTTCCTGCATTGGCCCAGTGGTGCAATGGGTTGAGGCATCTGTACCTCCCTGCAGCCATGCCGGTGACCTGAGTTTAGGAACGGACTCGAGTCACTCAGGGACCGGCCGAGAGAAGGAAGTTGGAGTGTCCATAGGCGGCTCTCTTCCCTCGGGGTCTCCATGACTCACTGTTTGACAGCCACCTGAGAAATCCAGGTGGATGCGTGAGCGATCTCATAGTGTGTGGGGAAGGGCCAATGCAAAGAGTGCCGAGGGTGGCTATGTGGAGGTGGAGCATGCTCACCACACTCATTGCACATCCAGCCATGCCCGGGGAGATAACGGAGGTGGAAATGTGGAGGATGGGCTACATGAAGCCCACCCATCACCAGTGGCCCGCCTGGTCTCAGAGGATTGGAGGAGGAGATGCAGGACTGCCGCGAGTGACGGGACAAGGCTAATGCAGCTGCCCAGTCTGCCACCAGAGGATAAAAACCTGTATGGAAAAAAAATATTTCTTCCTGCCTGCTGCTCACACCTGCATGCTCTCTCCTGCAGTGTTACTAATACATGCTTGTGGCGCTGCTGCAGCTCCGTGCAAGCACAGGGACATTCGCCCATGGGAACCCAGCAGTGATTTATGCAGCATACAAAGCCTGGCCAGTAGTAGTTTAACTACAATAACAACCGAAGGTGGTAATTTCCTAGGGAGTAATGCTTGGTTGGTAGATGGGTAATGAGGTGTAGCTGAGGGTCACCTCCCTCATGTCAGTTGTTAGTCCAAGGAAATGACTGGCTTTGAGATAGTTATTGCAATTATACATCTAATCACAACAAAACTTCAATTTTGCCTTGTTTTTACTAATATTTAGCTTTTAGTCTGTGTGGTGTAAGCTGACCGTACTGCACAGTATCAGTTGGTAACTTATCGGCCATTATTATGATGTTAAAGACTGATCCAGTAGCCAATTAGGAGCCTTGCTAGACTCATGAATAAATAATTAGACTTCTAATCGAGTATAACTTGTGAGGTGGTGTAGTGGTAGCAGAGCAGGAGGGCAACAGCGGTATCATCGGGTGTACTGTATGTGGCAGGGTGGGTACCAGCAGATGGGAGGAGCAGGGGTATTCTTTTACTCTGGGACAGTGGGTGGGTATCAACAGATGGGGGGGGTATTAATTTTATTCTTGGACTGGCTGTGTGAGAATCAGCAGATGGGGCAGGGTATTAAATTTATTCTGGAAGAGGTAGGTGAGTGGGTAACAGCAGATGGAGGCGAGGTGGTATTCATTTTATTCTGGGACAGGTTGAGTGGATATCTGCAGATGGGTGAGGGAATTAGCAGGTGTTCATTCTGGGACAGGAGAGGGTCAGCAGATGGGAGGCTGGGGTAGAAGTATTCATTCTGGAACAGGGTTGGTACCACAGAGAGGAGGAGGAGCAGTGGTATTTATATTGGGGCAGATGGACATTTATTTATTTATTGAATTGATTCACCAGGAAAGGCACACTGAGCAAAACGTTGCTTGTCTCCTGGTGCGACCTGGGGGGAAGGGAACAAAGGGAGGATAACATGCAGGTTATCAATTAATATAATAGCAATATACATATACTAATATAAACAACATAATGACAAAACATAGTTTTGAATTTAGCAATTTTGGCAGTTGAACAGGAGGAGTATTAGGCATCTAAAGAACGAGCGTGCTAAAAAGAATTGACCTGTATATTTATACAATTAAATACATCATACTTATACATACAAGGAGTACAATATTTGTGCTGTTGGTTTTGTCTAAGAATGGGCTGGGTGGCCAGAGAGGGGCCATAAGCTTTGTGTGGATAGGTGAACATGCGCAGCCATGGAAAGAGTGGTACATTAGGTGGGCTGGGAAATATTGGAAAATATGGGGAGAGGTTAGGTGTGAGCGAGGCACAGTTAGCAATGAAGTAGTTTGACAGTGCAGATGCTAGGAGCGGGTACAGGAAGAGTGACGGATTTGAGGGGGGAGAGCATTCCAGAGTTTCGGGAGTCAGTATGAGAATGCAGTTTGTCCAGCAGAAGTCTTTTGACTCGGAATATTTAGTAGGCTGGAGTCAGTGGACCTGAGGGCATGTGGGGGAGTGGGAGCCATCAACAGTAGCACAGAGAGGTAGGAGGGGAGAGCGCCAAGCCAGAATATGGAGACGAACTTGGCGCAGTGCTGTTTGTGATGATTTTCTAGGGAGGGAACGGCGAGGGAGTGGTAAAGGTCACAGTAGTGGGCACAGGGGGGTTGCATCTAGAGCAAAACGTCAGAATGCATTGAAAATAGGGTCCAGTTTGGACAGGATGGATATAGGAGCTGCACTATAGATGATATCGCAGTAGTCCAAGGAAGGGAGGATCATTTTCTGTACTATTTCATATCTTGCCGATATGGGGGAGGCTGGTTCGGTTCCGATAGAGGACTCCAAGCTTGGGGCATAGTTTTTTGATGATAGCGTCAATATGGTTGGAGAAGTTTAGGTGACGGTTGAGCCGTACCCCAAGATACTGGAAGGAGGCGACGTCCTTCAGGGTTGTCCCGTCCAGCGTGCAGAAGGAGGGAAGGGTGGGAAGACGGGCTAACCGCTGCCTAGTGCCAAAAGACATGGTGATAGTTTTTTTAGCATTGAGAGAGAGCTGATGTGAGCTGAGCCAGAGCTGGACCATATTGAAGTCCAACTGAGGTTGGAAGTCTACTTCGTGGGGAGGAGCCAGAGGAGAATAGGATGGTTTTGTCCATGTACATGTGAATAGAAGAACTTGTGCAAACTTTTGGTAGGCTGTTGAGGAAAATAGAGAACTGGATGGGGCCAAGTACTAAACCTTGGGGGACACTGGTAGTCATAGAGAGGGGGGGGAGGATGTGACACCAGCAATTTTCACAAATTGAGTTCTTCCGGAGAGGTGGGCCCTGAACCAATTTGAGGCTGAGATAGAGAGGCCTGCTTCCGAGAGGCTTGCTACTAACAGTGGGTGGGAGACGGTGTCGAAAGCTTTTGTGAGGTCAACGAATATAGCAAAGGATATCATCCCTTTATCCATACTTGAGAGGATGGAGTCAGTGAGTCATAGTAGAGAGGGTGCAGTGGAATGGTCCTTCCTAAAGCCAGATTGGAATGGCGTGAAAAAGTTTGTGTCGGATAGAAAGGAGGTAATTTGGGCGAGCATCAGGTGCTCTTGGAGCATAGCAAGTGTAGGGAGGAGGAGATAGGGTGGTAGTTTGAGGTAGAGGAGGGGGCCCCTTTGGGAGTGGAATGACAGGCGTGTTTCTAGCCTGAGGGACAGCAGCACTTGAAAAGGAAAGGTTTGGGAGAATTGCCTGGGGGGAGGCTATGACCGGTGCAGAGAGGCGGAGGAGTTTGGGGTCCAGCCCATCTGGGAAATTTCCTTTAGTCAGGTTTAGTGATATTAAGACCTCAAGGGCAGCCAATTGTGTGATAAGCTGGAAGGAGAAGGTGCAGGAGAAGAGTGTTCCAGAGACTCCTGTAGTAGGAGTGAGTGGGGCGGTGGTGGGCAGAGAGGAGGGGAGAGCAGCAGCACATGAAGAAAAGTAGTTGTTGAACTCAGCTGCTACAGCTCCTGGGTCAGATAGGAGTGAGTTGCTTGTTTTTAGGAGGGAAGTTGGATTTGCAGCTGGGGGGAGAAGAGGAATTTGATACACTTCCAGAATTTGTATGAGCTGTTTAGATTGGATTGGAGGGAGGAGTTGTAATATTCAATTTTTGCAAGTTTGGTTGCTCTGGTGCGCTTGTTTCACAGCACCTGGTACTTATTGAAGTCTTGAGGAAGGTGTGAAGCCTTATTTGTACGCATTGCTTTATCGCGGGCATTGTGGTAGGCTATCAGTTCTTGTGTGATCCAGGGTAGGTGGTTTCAGCGTACCCTAGCATGACGCAACAAAGCGTGCGAATTCCAGACAGTTAGGAACGTGTCTTGGAAGTGTAAGAGGGCATTGTCAATGGAGTTGGCTGAGGCGGGTGGGGTCCAGCTAGCAAGGACTAGATCTTCGAGCATGGCAGGAAGGTTGAGGGATTTAAAAGACTGTTGGATTATGAACCTAGGTGGCGAGGAGGGGCGGTGAATTTTCCTGATCAGGTAAGTTATATGGTGGTCACTCAGAGAGTCAGAGAGCAGGCCACACTGGATAACCCGATGTGGGTGAGAGGAGAAAGCCCAGTCTATTAGAGAGTGGTTACCCAATTTAAGGTTTAGACGGGTGGGCTCGGTGATAGTTTGAGTCAGGTTTAGGGCCGAGGTAGTGGTACGGGTTCTGCTGAGAGACTGAGATAGCCAGTTGTGGTTAAATCCCCCATAACATATAATTCCTCTCGGGGTTAGGAGGAGTGTTGTGGAGAGTATGTCAGGTGACTGAAGTTGATGGCATGACCGGTCATCAGTATACAACAGCTAGTAGATAGGAGGAGAAATGTAGATACAATTGTATCAGTAGAAGTTCGTGAGCCTGAGGTTCAGACTTGGATAGTACAATGGAGAAGTGTAGTTCTGCCTTAAGGCAGACGCTACACGCCACCTCTACTAGGCTGCCTATCCTGGCGGATCATAAGTACCCAGGTATTGGAACTGTGGGCACAGGAATATTTTGTTTAGCCAAGTTTCAGACAGGATGGGATGTCAGGGCTGTAGTGTGATGCAAGAGCCTATAGGGAGTTGAGTTTGAGGGCTAGGCTATGAATGTTTGGTGGAGGAGACGTAGACCACGTGGAAGAGGGGTGAGCATGGGAAGGAGTTTTGAGAGGACCAGGCATTTTGCAGGGTAGGAGTGATAAGGGACCTGGGTTCAGATGAATGTCCCCACAGCAAGGGAGCAGTAGGGCGATGGAGAGGTAGTGACCAGTACACTTTAGCCACCTATGAGTGGTTGAGCGCCGTTTTGTGATGGGACACAGGCAGCTGTAGGAGCTACTCCGAGAGCTAATTAGATTCAGGATCAGCAAGCTTTTCGAGAGATGGAAGAGGAAAGGTGGGGGAGCTTGTTTGAGTGTGCCCACGCATGGCTATGGAGTGTGAAGGTGATAAGAGTTCGGGGAAAGAAGGGTCCAAAAAGGGTCAGGCAACCAGAGGGATTGAGGTATAGGGCAAGTTTGTGGCATGTTAAAGAAGAGTGGTGGGTGACAGAGGATTAGCATAGCAAGTAGTGGCAGGTAATGTAGTATCATCAGATGGAGGGTGAATGAGTATTGAATACTGGGATTGGGAGATTCATTCTGGAACAGGGTGGATATTCACAAATGGAGAGGTAGGGGTATTCATTGGGAAACAAGTGGGTACCAGCAGAAGGAGGGGCAGGAGCGTGCATACTGGGGCAAGGAGGTCTGTAGAAGGCAAGGCAAAGTTTATTTATATGGCACCCAATCACAAGGCTCTAGGCACCTTACATAAAACAGGCAGGGTATTAAATAAAACATGCATCCTAAATAAGACAAAAAAATAGAGCAATAAAATCTTCGGATACAGCTTTAGCATTTAGCCTAGCAGTTTCTTAGGGCTGGTCAGATAAATTCGAAGAGAAACCATAGAAAGTAAATAGGCCTTCAGACCACTCATGAACCTCTTGACTGACGGGGCCTTCCTGAGAACAGCTGGAAGAGAGTTTCACAGGTCTAGTCCAGCAACACTGAAAACTCAGTCACCAGAAGTTCTTAATCTGGTCCTGGCAACTTTAAGGAAGCCCCTGGTTGAGGAGCAGAGTGAGTGGGCTGAGGTGGCGGATGTCAGGAGATCATCCAGGTAGCCAGGTCCAAGTGGGTGTAGGGCCTTATAAGTGAGTAAAATCACCTTGAAGATAACCCTCCACCTAGCTGGTGTGCAGTGCAGAGCTGGACCTAGAAAGGTCAGTTAGTAACCTGGCAGCAGCGTTCTGCACCAACTGCAGCCGGCAAAGGGTACCTCCAGAAACCCTGAAATAAAAGCATTACAGTAATCCAACCTGGATGTCACAAAGTCACGTACCAGTGTGGGCAGGTCCTCGGGCAGAACTAGGGGTTTGATCCTGGCAATGTTCCTCAAGTGGTAAAAACCATTTTGGACAACAGCCGACACCTGTGCTTCAAGTGTCAGTCTGCCATCCAGGACCATGCCAAGATCTTGCACCCTAGGGAGGCCATCAATGATGTAGATCCCAGGAATAAACCAGAGACCACCCCGGAGGCAGTCCCATCACACCTCATCCCAGCTCAATCACTAGGACCTCCATCTTATCTGGGTCCAGTCGCAACCACCTGGATGACATCCAATCATTGATCTCGGCCAGGCAGCTGTTACGCACTTCAACAGCATTCGGTGTTCCAGGGGCAAAGGACAGGTACAATTGGGTATCATCTGCATAACAGTGAAAACCCACATTGTACTGCCTAATGAGCTCACCCAGGGGCAGCATGTACACTGCAAATAACATTGGCGATAAGATTGGCCCTGAGGTACTCCACATGGCAGGAGCTTTGGGGAGGAGGAGAAATTCCCCATCACAACCTTCTGCTTCCTGCCAGAGAGATAAGACTCAAACGAGCAGATGACAGTGCTGGCAAGTCCTCAGTACTCTCTAAGGTGATCAAGAAGCACAATGTGATCTACAGTGTCAAAAGCTGACAAGAGATCAAGGAGAACAAGAATTGACCTGTCTCCTCTATCTCTAGACCTGAGGAGGTCACTGTGCACCTGCATGGCTCTGAAACCTGACTGGAATGGCTCATAGATGTCAAAGGACATGGGGCTGGCCCGGTGGTGCTGAGGGTTGAGGCGCTGGATGCCACACCGGTGACCCATGTTCGAGAACAGGCATGGGCTGGGGTCGGCAGGGTGGAGAAGGATCAAGCTTCCTAGGACTGCTCTCCTTCTCTGGGAGGGGGTTCAGTAGCTGGTACTACTCTCCCTAGCAGAGACTGGGAGGCAGGCACCAACACTGAGTAGTGGGGCGGATGTAGATATGCCGGAAGGAGCGTGGTGCGGTAGTGTGAGCACTCTCTCCCTTGGCATCATTGCATGCTAGACCCATAGAGGAAGAATAATGGAAAAAAAATGGAGTCCTTGGATGTGAATGACAATGGTCCCCCTCCGATACGCCGCCCAGAAAGACACCTCCCTGGAACTGGATCTGGTCTGGTGGGTGAGGGTCTCCCCACCCCCTGCCATTAGGAGTAAGTCATGGGGGCTGAAGGGAAGGGGGTCTTATACCTGGGTAGGCGCGAAGGGGGATGTCAGATGCACAGGCTGAGGGCTCCATGGAGAAAAAGCACTAACAAAAAAAGATGTCAAAGGACACAAGATGCTCCTTGAGCTGCTGTGCCACTGTTTTCTCAGGGGTGTACTTACTGGAGCACTGTGGGGTCAAACAGATGGGAGGGGAATCAGGTGTGTTGCATATTGTGGGCGGAGGTTGTCATCAGATGGGACAGGCTGGGACATGCATAATTATTGGGGTAGAATGGGGAGTGATATCTTTTGGTAAGGGAAAGGAACATAAGTGGATATTCTGCAGCCAGCAGATGAGCACACAGGGCAAAGTCAGAAACTCAGGCCGATACACACAGTAAGAAAAAAATACTCTATTTTCTATTTTTTAGTGCATTTGTAATTGTTTTCAGGTATTACCATTAATTTTCTTAAAGTTCTGATTTCAATCAGAATAATCTTAACTTATTAGGACTCTGACTTTGGTCCTGATCCTGAAAAACAGGGTCAAGACCTTTTTGGATCTGTCCATCCTTAGTGAATGTTGGTGTTATTTTTAATACTTTAAAACTGCACCCTTTTTACGTTCGCTTGCACGCATGCGCAAGGAACGTCTTGGGAGAATGGGACACTTTGGAGGTGTGCCTGTCCTGTGCAATCCCCTGCTCCGTTGAGCAGGCGTGGCGGTCCTACACCAATGGATGCAGGCGCTGTGTATGACAGCGGTGGTCTTCTCTTCAAAGAAAACCACCGCTTGTGCTTGCAGCGCATCACGCCTCTGGGCTTTGCGCCACGCTGGGAGCCTACCCCAGCGTGGCAAACGCCCCATGTCCATCTGCCGAATGGGTGCCTAATCCCCATCAGCTCCACATCCCCCAAACAGCTTCCCTGCTGCTACGCTGGGAGCACACCCCAGCTTGGCAAATGTCCCGCCGCCTGAGTAAAAAACCTGTAAAAAAGAAAACGCTCCATCGCTGTCTCCCCCCCCTCCCACAACCCGCATCCACCCACTGCGCATCCTGCCTCCTCACACCCCACCCTCACCCCATACTTACCTCGGAGCTTGGCATGACGATCATCGCTGGACCGGGAACACATCTGCACTTTCAAAGCCGACCGCGAACTGAGGAAATGCCGGTAAGCTGTATAATGGGCTAGATGGAGTTTTTCAACTTTGTTGCATATTTCAGGCATTTTGGGAATTTTTGCACCAAATTTCAACATGTGGTTTTGGGACCCCTCCTCATGAATTCTGTCACTGTCATGGCGTTATTCGGGCCTCAGAGTGATTTCGCAGTCACTGCACAAAATCACCTTTCAGGCATGATTAATTAAATGACAGTGCCAGCTTCATAAGATGGGCTCTCAAAAGCCTATTTTGAAAATTTGGTGGAACAATTCCTAAAATGACTGCTTACTTAGCGCGATGCTATGCAGTTCCTACACAGGCTCGTAAGTTCTCGAATTTTCAATATTTTCACTCCAGATTTTCAACATTGCCATTTTACCACACCTTCTTATGAGTAGTACAGCTGTCATTTTTTACATCTTACCCAAAACGTGTTTCCGCCCATGTAGCGCACAATGGCGCAGTCGGTGTGCAAAATCAATGTATGGGACACATTAAGAAAATCACAGTGTCACTGTTCATGAGCAGAGATCTTAAAATGGCTATGTTGAAAATTTGGTGAAAAAATTCCTAAAATGACTGTTTTATTTGTGCTAAATATGCAGTTCCCACACACTCGTAAGTTTGCGAATTTTCAATACTTTCCCAGATTTTCAACATTGCCATTTTACCACACCTCCTCATGAGCAGTACAGCTGTCATTTTTCACATCCTGCCCAAAATGTGTTTCCGTCATGTAGCACAATGGCGAGTCGGTGTGTGAACTCAATGTATGGGACACATTAAGAAAATCACAGTGACACTGTTCATTAGCAGAGGTCTTAAAATGGCTATGTTGAAAATTTAGTGAACAAATTCCTAAAAATGACTGTTTTACGAGCGTGCATTGCGCAGTTCCTACGCCGCTGTAAGTTTGCAAATTTTCAATATTTGCACTCCAATGACTTCCAAATACCTAAGCAGCACATAGTAGCAAGTAACATTCGCACTGACAAATGCTTGTACTTCTTTGTCACTGATTTTTTTAATGTCCAAGTGCCAAATACCACTGCAAATACCTGCAAGCTTAACATTCGCATTGACAAATGCTTGTTTCTGTTGTTCCAGTCTTCATCACGGCACTGAAGAATGTGCCAGCATTATATATGGGCAAAGCACAAGACATTTCTGATCCAGCCAGACTGGAGCAGAGCCGGAGGATGTAAAAGCCAAAGCATAATCTCAGATGGCACTGTATACAGTAGTTGTATTTCTTTATGTTCCTTCCAAATCCACTGGCCATCGTATTCATTCAGGTCTGCTCAAGCTTGTGCAGCTCACAAGACCCACATTCCACTGCCACTCATGATCACCTGATTCCCTAAGGTCCTTGACCACCCCACCACTCTGAGCTTCAGTGTATCCCTGCTGCAGTGGCAATGCAGAGGCGGACTGGGAGTGATAGTTCCTCTCAATAAGTGCCTGATGTTTTTATAAGCAGTTGTACAAAATGTATTGATTTGTTTGATTTAATGATTCTGAATGTGTTCTCTGCCTGTATGTCACTGGTTGATCATACAGCATTCTAGAAAATAATATTTTTGAAAGTACTCAAAAAGCGCTGTTGCATCAAGATATGCAAATCTAGTGTCCACAAAGATGTGATAAAAAATTGCACCTTTTTTTCATAGAAGTTGCCAAAACTGACACTTATGCTTGCCTCATATTTGCAGCATATTTGCAGCACAAATGAGGGCTTAATCACAGTTGCATCACTAATCTGGATGCAAGCACAGGTGCAACAGATTGTGCACAACTGTCTTCTAATGGCAGTGCACTGTTCTGATGCAGATGCAGCTGTAAATTTAGGATGTAAAAGTGATGCAGCTTACTGTTGTGTCCCCACATAACTCTTTGGAAATACAGGCATAGGGACTTCATATTCAGAGCCAGCTGCAACTGCAGCACAATCTGATGTTCAGGCTCTGAGATATAGCTAGATAGTGAACTTTGAAAGAGCACACTAACTGACCACATATCAGAGCTATGCCAGCATGACGCTAAGTGGATATGCATTGTGCTGACAGATACCAAGACTGGGTACAGACCACAGGAGATGAGTGCTGACTGAAATGGGATAGTACCAGGGCTCATGTGGGCCATATTCAGCCTGAGCATACAGATGAGCTCATTGTGCCGCATCATGCGTTAAAGGGGCCATCTGCTTGCCGTTATGAGCTCATTTGCATGTGAGCAGCAGACACCTGGCACCAAGCAGCAACATACAGACAATCAGGGTAGGAGGTGTATTATGAATCCTGAATTAGTCCTGGTAGTTCTGTGGACCCCTCTCCCCGATCCCTGTATAATAAATATGGTATGACCCATGGTAGTCTAGTGGTCCCTCTCCTCAATTGCCCCTATAATATATATATATATATATATCTACATGTATATATATATATATATATATATATATATATATGTGTGTGTGTATATATATATATTTATACAACGTATGTTTTGGGATAAATACAAGGATAAAAAATGATATTTAGACTTCCCAGTGAAGATAACATTGTTATCTTCATGTTCCTCGTCATACATTTTATCTCCACGTTCTATACATCATCTGATGAAAGTGAAAGTGTTTCACTTTTCATCAGACACCTATCTCTCTTTCCTCTGCCCTGTACAAGTAACCCCCCAAAAAAAAAACACACATCTCTTCCATCTGGTTGATCCTGCCTACATCTTAACACAAATAATTAAATTTAAACATATCTGGTTGATCCTCGACTTCTTTCACCCATTGACCGATCAGAACGCATTGAAATGTAGCGTGACCGAGCGCAACAATATTGAAATCTCAGTTACTTTCAATTATACAGCCTGTGCTGTAAATTGCTCAAAAACTGTAACGCTTTCCTAATACTGGCTATATTTTAACAGAAGAAGCTGCCGACAACAGTAAGAGAAGAACGAGTGAGTCGGCAGCTTCAGAACAGCAGACGAAAGCGCGAGTGTCAGTTGCCATAGCAACGCATGCTCGCACTTTCGTCTGCTGTTCTAGCTGCCAACTCACTTGCTCTTATCTTACTGTTGTCGGCAGCTTCTTCTGTTAAAATATAGCCAGTATTAGAAAGCGCTATAGTTTTTGAGCAATTTACAGCAACAGGCTGTATAATTGAAAGTAACTGAGATTTCAATATTGTTCCGCCGGTCACGCTTACATTTCAATGTGTTCTGATTGGTCACTGGGTGAAAGGAAGTCGAGGATCAACCAGATATGTTTATATTTAATTATTTGTCTTAAGATGTAGGCAGGATCAACCAGATATGTATTATTCAATGAGTTTACTGCAGCAACATGAAACAATTTTATTTAAGAATATATGTAATCTGCTCTTTTGAGGGAGGGCTATAGAGAGTTGTATTGGGTGGTCAGAACAGGTTAGCCAGAATCCAGACACATTTTGGCATAATAATTTTAAAGTAGCAGGATCAACTACATGTATATTTTTAAACAACATATGCATCTGTTGTGATGATAGACATACTGCAGATTTGTGTTGAAACAGCTAACATCTCTATGTAGTGCAATGTATTAAGTGCACATTTGGAGCTTTGTTGAATGCAGCCCACAACATACATAATATAAACCGAATATGACATGGTCTCGACTGAAGATGAGTTATTTCACTGAGCGATGATATCATGATATCTCACTCGCGGGCTTCGCCACCTGAGATATCATGATATCATTGGCCTCTCGTGAAGATAAATATGATATCTTCAGTCGGGCCACAATCATATCCCCATTTATATATATATATATATATATAATATACATGTGACGTAGACAGCCAGCCCTGAGTGCTCAGTGCTGTATTAATTTTCTTATTACATGTAAAATACGTGATGGGAAAACTCAGTTTGAGGAAACTACTGTCTTACTGGAACTGACACATCAAGACCCCCCCAGAGATAAGTTCAAAGGACAGGAGGTATTTTAAACTGCATAGATCTGTGGTGCAATTACCTTGTCAATTTGCTTTCATCCCAGGAAATAAGATTAGCCATTTATAATGCCCTCAGGGAGATCCTTTGACTTGCATAGTTGCCGGGGAAGGACTTGTGGGGAGGGATATCAAGAGAGGCCAGAACGGACATTGAAGAGGTTTGATGTCTGAGCCAGGAGGACCCAGACAATTCTAGAGGGTCCAATATACATTTCAGGGAACTCTTGAATTACATCAGAATGATCTGAGGTGTCAGATTCCAGGTGCAGTTGGGCTTAAAGAGGCCAATACACTTTTGTTTTGAATACAGTGACTTAGATCAAAGAAAGTACAGTTACGTAAGAACTTACCGTAACAGTAGATCTTCAAGAGAGACTCTTGCAGTAGATAATTACATATAGGACTGACGCCAGTCGGTGGCAGGACCCCACAGAAAAATTTCTAGCTAGCAGTCCCTGGCGAGGGACCGCCCCCATGTCAGGTGACCGGCGTCAGGAGACGTTGGTATAAAGGGGCGGTCCCGGACTCCCGCCTTCCAGTTCTTTCGCGCCACAGGCCAGGAAGGCCTGGATGAAAGAGAAGTGGATGTTTCCATTCCTGGAAAAGAAGCTGAAAAAGCCTAGGGGGATGGAGGGCGGGAAGGTATTACCTACTGCAAGAGCCTCTCTTGAAGATCTACTGTTACGGTAAGTTCTTATGTAACTGTACTATCTTACTTCGAGAGGGCTCTTGCAGTAGGTAATTACATATAGGACTGAATCCCAAGCAGTCTGGAACAAGGAAAAGGCACCGGGAGGAGGGAACTACTCTAAAAAGTAACCCTAGCCGTGCAAGCCTCAAGACAGGAAGCCTTGCAAAACAGCCAGCCCGAAGCCTGCTCTATGGTGAGAGGCAATGTCCAAACTGTAGTGTTTCGTAAAGGTATGGACAGAAGTCCATATGGCATCAGCGCATATGTCTGCCGCAGACACATTCTTGAAACAAGCCGCAGAGGCAGCTATTCCTCTTGTGGAGTGGTCTCTGACTTGACCCGGGAGGGTCTTGTTGTACTTGTCATAACAGAAAATGATGCAATGAGCCAACCACTTAGACAGGCATTGCTTGGAAACAGCATTGCCTTCCCTTTTGTGAGCAAAAGAGACGAACTGATCAGTCTTTCTGAGATCCTTTGTCCTGTTTGTGTAGTATCTCAGAATCCGGTGAACATCCATAGTATGGAGTAAATATTCCCCTTGGTTACAGTACTGCGTAAAAAAGGCAGGTAGCTCTATGGACTGATTTAAAGTAGACTCTGCTACTACTTTAGGTAGAAACTTAGGATTCGTGTGAAGAGCAACTTGTTCTTTGTGAAAAATCAAGTAGGGGATTTTGCACATCAGGGCCTGAAGCTCGGAGATTCTTCGAGACAAAGTAATGGCCACCAAGAAGAGCATCTTCCATGAAAGAAATTTTAAATCTGCAGAAGCTGCAGGTTGAAGGAGGAAGAGTAAGTTTCTAGAGAACAAAATTCAAGTCCCAAGGGGGCAGGGAGTACGATTGGAGGTCTCAGATGGAGGACCCCTCTGAGAAAGGTCTTAGAGACCTCCAGTTGAGTGAAAGCTTTATCTGCGAAGGGAACATGGTAGGCTGAGATAGCTGCCATGTGAACCTTCAAGGAGGAATGGCTGAGACCCAGGTCAAACAAATGACGTAAGTACTCCAGCAGAAAAGTCAATGAACAGGAGAAAGGCTCCACGTTCTTGGAGACTGCCCAAATAGAGAATCTCTTCCACTTCATGGCATAAGTAGACCTGGTGGATGGCTTTCTAGCCTCCACTAAAATCTCTGCCACTGTTGGAGACACTCCAAAACAGGATTGGGCTAGGGTCTGCAGGAGCCATGCATGTAGTTGAAGGGATCTGAGGCCTGGATGAACCAGGGTCCCCTGATCCTGGGTCCGCAAACCTCAAGATAGAGGAAGAGGAAGAGGAGGATCCTTTGAATATTGTTGTAGAAGAGAGAACCAGATTTGCCTGGGCCAGAAAGGAGCAATCAGAATCATTCTCGCTCCTTCTGAGGCTAGTTTCTGCAATACTCATGGGATGAGAGGAATTGGGGGAAAAGCATAGACAAATCTGTCCTTCCAGTCTAGAGACAGAGTGTCGCTCCAGAAAGCGCCTCGCTCTGGAACGAGCGAGCAAAAAGTGGGATGTTTTGCGTTTAGGGGAGAGGCAAACAGGTCTACCTGTGGAGTCCCCCAAAGTTGAAAGATATTGTCTAGTACCCCTTGATCCAGTTCCCACTGTGTGCCAGAGCAGAACTCCTGGCAACCATGAATCGGGAGCTGTCTAATGTAATAAGAGATGGTGTGCCTTAACGTCATAAGAGTACCTACAGATAAGGCTGCCTGTGGCTGCTAACTCTGAGGACCCAGCCAGTGACAGTGGAAGTATGCAACAGAATGGGGGCAAGTATTGCTTCCCATCATAATTGACCCCTCTTTCCTTTGCCAGTGGGTTCAAATAGATGCATCTACTGTAGAATAATATGTAGGGAAGGGAAAGTGCTATGTTCATGCCATGGATGTTTTTTTTTTTGGGCTTCCCAGCGCACTGAAATCTAGCAATCTGTTATACCTGATAAAACTGGGACAATGTGGAATTACACCGGTGGTTCCCATTCCGTCAGTGCAGTGATACCGCCCTAGAACTGACCCACCGGTAGACAAATTCAACCCTGAGTGGGGGTGCTGGTTAAACCTCAAAGGAATATCCAGCAGGAACTACCTGTCACCTGTATGTGTTTGTGGTGTGTTGAAGGATCTAACACCATACGGAGAAGCTGACCATACCATCTCGGCCCCAGATACCCCATCACATGGGGGGGTAGGGTTACCACTGGGCCAGTCAACAACCTGAACCGAAGGAGCCCAGTCTGCTGCCAAAGCACGCTTGTCCCGGCCCAGGGTAGCACCCACAGGCCACCAGTGAGGTACTGCTGCCCATGCCGGCTCACTGCCCATGCACTGGCAGCGCTTTGTGCACCCTTATGTGGGCATCATAAATGTCCCTGACCTTTTAGTGCAGGTACAGTACTGTCATGAGATGGAGTGTAATTATGGTGATGAGGTTTTTGTTTGTTTTTTTGCCTTGATGCTTTCAGTCCTTGATTGGAAAGTTGGTACCAGATGCGAGTCCACGTTAGGTAGTGAGACAGTAGCCCCAAACTATTATTACATTTAATATTATATGTACAGATTTCTTTATTCATTTGTGTGAGCTGGCCACCAACCAAAGTGCGGCAGCAGATTGAATATAAATTGATGTGGGGGGGTGGGGGTGGGATTCCAGCCTATGGATCTTATCCACCTCAGGGTTCTCACACGGTATTCGTTCTTTTTTGGTTTTTTCTGCATTGGCATAGACTGTCACTGCTGCTGTCATATTGCCCTGTCCCATAACGTGAAAGGATACCAGGATTAGAACCCTGGTCTCCACTGCTGCTGACTGAGCTACTTTATGCATCAGCCCTCCCTGCCATGGTAGCAGTTAATTTTTGTGTGGTCCGAGAGCCAGGTGACCTAATGACTGACTTCGTTCTATGTGGCCCCGGCTCAGCCAAGGGGCCTAAAGAAATGACACTTGTCCAAGTACTGTCCTCTGGGAGTGGAGAAATCAGCAGCGGGGTTGATGGTGTCATTAACTTATTAGCCTTGGTGCTAAGGGCGGGCAGTGGATGGTCCTGAACATAAAGATGGCACCTCAGGTCTTGACATATGTTACCGCCTCTGCTGCTGCATGCCCCAACCGCTGCAGAAACTCAAGCTGCAGGGCCCCAACCTAGGAGAGGAATTAACTCAGATGGCATAGATGTTCTGCTGTTTTGTTTTTTTTTAGCTTTAAGGGGTGAACCCATTCCCTTTGGGTAGCTTGTGCCCTTCTGCCTCTACTAACACGGCTGCAGCTGTTACTTGCTGCAATCCCTAGTGATGTGGACAGAGCCATATGAGTTCCCTTTGGGGGCTGGGAGTTGCATTAACTTGTTTCATGGTGGAAGGGCCATGGCTAGCAATCCCCACTGGGGAGAGCATGCAAGTAACATGGAATACCAGGCCATGGGGAATGGTCCTGCCTGATTACATTTGCTGATTAGAGAGGGTGGGTGTTGTCCTGAATGTGGCTGCTAACGGGCAAATGAGGGGCGAGGAAAAAGTTCTGCTTTACCACCCTCCTGGCCTACCTGGCCTGATGAACACAAGCTAAGTATGTGGCCGCTGAATGACTGGAGGAGGCTGGCCCACAGATTGCCATACAGAAAGATGGCCGCTGCACCATTTTGCACATGCACGGCATGGACGCACTTATTCCCTGAGCCCCCAAATGTGGATGAGCACCATGTCTAAAGGATTGGAGCCCTGTGGGAAGCTAGCTACCCTGTTGGCCGGGGATAGCACCGCTGGAAGCTGGCCTGCAAAGGAGGATCCTTCAGTAAAGTAACACACCCGCTGCACCGAAAATAATACAACCTGCCCTGCTGCCCATATCTCCGGAAATTGGGGCCTTGATGCAGCTGCTGCCCCAAACCGCTGGGCACCCAAAGCAACAGGAACTGCGGCCAGAGCCCAGTTGGCCAAGGAGAGCTGTGCCTGAGATACACTCAGGAGAGCTGCCCTGCTGTGCACCCTCCCGCCCAGCATGAGAAAATTCCCCGGACAGATGGAAGACCACCTTAGAGGACTGGAGCTGAGCTGGGAGCCTGATTGCAAGTAAGGGCCTTGAGGCACTCCGGGCAGTGTTTGGAAGCTGGGCAGGAAGGTATGTGAGGGGGGAAACAACAATGGGGGCTGGCGGTAGCCCCTGCCCGGCTCCCATGTAGGACTGGCCCCAAAGTAAGGAGCCGTGCTCTTGCATCGCAGCTTGCGAGTTTGGCCACTCTGGGTGGGGTGGTAGGTGGCAGCTGATCTGCAGAGTGGTTTCCCTTGGAAAATAGGGAAAGAAAGGCGCGCCGCTGGAGTGCAAGGGAAAGCACCCCCAGGCAGTCAGTGATGCTGTAGCCTAGCAGAGAGAGCTGCTGTGAGCCTCATCCTGTGGCTGCTGGTTGCCAGGTAAGCGGCCTGGCTCACCAAGGCTGGATTTGGCCACTGCCCCGTATCAGCCCCATGGAAGAAAGTCCCTCAGCCAGCCGCATGGAGCCCCCTAGTCCTAGAATGCTGCCCTGTGATCCGAAATAGGGCCTTCTCCCATACCCCTATTTTTTTTTTCTGAATAGTTACAGACAGCCAAAGGATGGGGTGGGGGGTCCTGAATCTGGTCTGAACTACTGAAACAAGGACAAAGAGGATTACAGCCTGAAGCAATACAGAGCTTTCCTATCCTGACGCCCGCATGGCTCTGGCTTGCTAGAGGTGTAGCCCAGGGCAGTTAACATGCAGCAGAAAAGTTAGTGAGGAGCGAGAAAAGGCATAAAAGATGCCTAGCTCTCTGAGCCCTGGAGGGAGGGCAGGGTATAAGGGCTCCTACCTTGTGTTCAGTGTTCCTCAGTGCTGTCTGGATGAAAGAGGAAGATTCTCTGCCATCCAGAACATATGATCCTGGCCTCAGCCCTCCCAGCTACAGGCTACTCCTAGCCTTACACGCCTGGGGCAGAGGCCATTAGTCATCACCCTCCTGCTCCTTGGACCTAGGAAGGTGGTGATCAGGGATTGGCTCATGGCCACCAGGCAATTACCCTCCCAGAAGTTCCAGGAGGGACCCTTCTGTGATACCAAGAGCCACTGTTGTATACTATATGGTATGGCTTCGCTTTCTTTGAACTACTTCAGGAGAATCACATGTACCCCCCAACTCATTGCTGTTGCATTTGGTTACCAAAGCAAACTTCTCATTAGCTTTGTGTTTTAGTTAGTAAACTTCTGCAGGTGGCATTCAGACAAAGGCAATTGAGTCTTCAGGGTCACTGATGCTGATTTCTGGATGGATTGTGAGGGGGTGTTTGGGCAGTAAATAAGACATTTCAAGGGGAGGCAGAAACAAAGACATTTCAGACTTGCAATGTTTACCGGTAATTGTCTTCTCATGCTTTCACTGTTAAAGACTGGTTGTGACAGGTAAGGTATTTATTTAACTCACTGAGTAAGACAGTCACCATTCAAACTGAGATCACACTGTGTAAATGTTAGGGATGGACTGACTGGTCCAAGGAGAATAACAACCCCTTCGGATCTCATAATGTCTGTCAGACTTGGGTAGATCTGAACTCTGTTGGTGGGGTACCAGGTCTGCCTCACAACTCACACACATCAACAAATTAACAAAAAAAAACTCAGCTCCCTCTCCCACCTGCCAAATACCACCCATTTCCCTGGATCCAACAAGGACACAAATAAAAAAAATGTTATGTAAAAAATAATTTCTTCCTGCATTGGCCCAGTGGTGCAATGGGTTGAGGCATCTGTACCTCCCTGCAGCCATGCCGGTGACCTGAGTTTAGGAACGGACTCGAGTCACTCAGGGACCGGCCGAGAGAAGGAAGTTGGAGTGTCCATAGACGGCTCTCTTCCCTCGGGGTCTCCATGACCCGCTGTTTGACAGCCACCTGGAGAAATCCAGGTGGTGATGCGTGAGCGATCTCATAGTGTGTGGGGAAGGGCCAATGCAAAGAGTGCCGAGGGTGGCTATGTGGAGGTGGAGCATGCTCACCACACTCATTGCACATCCAGCCATGCCCGGGGAGATAACGGAGGTGGAAATGTGGAGGATGGGCTACATGAAGCCCACCCATCACCAGTGGCCCGCCTGGTCTCAGAGGATTGGAGGAGGAGATGCGGGACTGCCGCGAGTGACGGGACAAGGCTAATGCAGCTGCCCAGTCTGCCACCAGAGGATAAAAACCTGTATGGAAAAAAAATATTTCTTCCTGCCTGCTGCTCACACCTGCATGCTCTCTCCTGCAGTGTTACTAATGCGCATGCTTGTAGCGCTGCTGCAGCTCGTGCAAGCACAGGGACATTCGGCCTAGTGGGAACCCAGCAGTGATTTATGCAGCATACAAAGCCTGGCCAGTAGTAGTTTAACTAAGCAATAACAACCGAGAAGGTGGTAATTTCCTAGGGAGTAATGCTTGGTTGGTAGATGGGTGGCACGAGGTGTAGCTGAGGGTCACCTCCCTCATGTCAGTTGTTAGTCCAAGGAAATGACTGGCTTTGAGATAGTTATTGCAATTATACATCTAATCACAACAAAAACTTCAATTTTTGCCTTGTTTTTACTAATATTTAGCTTTTAGCTGTGTGGTGTAAGCTGACCGTACTGCACAGTATCAGTTGGTAACTTTATCGGCCATTATTATGATGTTAAAGACTGATCCAGTAGCCAATTAGGAGCCTTGCTAGACTCATGAATAAATAATTAGACTTCTAATCGGAGTATAACTTGTGAGGTGGTGCAGTGGTAGCAGCGAGGAGGGCAACAGCGGGTATCATCGGGTGTACTGTATGTGGCAGGGTGGGTACCAGCAGATGGGAGGAGCAGGGGTATTCCTTTTACTCTGGGACAGTGGGTGGGTATCAACAGATGGGGTGGGGGTATTAATTTTATTCTTGGACTGGCTGTGTGAGAATCAGCAGATGGGGCAGGGTATTAAATTTATTCTGGAAGAGGGTAGGTGAGTGGGTAACAGCAGATGGGAGGGCGAGGTGGTATTCATTTTATTCTGGGACAGGTTGAGTGGATATCTGCAGATGGGTGAGGGAATTAGCAGGGTGTTCATTCTGGGACAGGAGAGGGTCAGCAGATGGGAGGCTGGGGTAGAAGTATTCATTCTGGAACAGGGTTGGTACCACAGAGAGGAGGAGGGGCAGTGGTATTTATATTGGGGCAGATGGACATTTATTTATTTATTGAATTGATTCACCAGGAAAGGCACACTGAGCAAAACGTTGCTTGTCTCTGGTGCCACCTGGGGAAGGAAAAAAGGGAGGATAACATGCAGGTTATCAATTAATATAATAGCAATATACATATACTAATATAAACAACATAATGACAAAACATAGTTTTGAATTTAGCAATTTTGGCAGTTGAACAGGAGGAGTATTAGGCATCTAAAGAACGAGCGTGCTAAAAAGAATTGACCTGTATATTTATACAATTAAATACATCATACTTATACATACAAGGAGTACAATATTTGTGCTGTTGGTTTGTCTAAGATAGGGCTGGGTTGGCCAGAGAGAGGCCATAGCTTGTGTGGATAGGTGAACATGTACGCAGCCATGGAAAAGAGTGGTACCGCAGGGTGGGCTGGGAAATATTGGAAAATATGGGGGAGAGGTTAGGTGTGAGCGCAGGCACAGTTAGCAATGAAGTAGTTTGACAGTGCAGATGCTAGGGAGCGGGTACAGGAAGAGTGACGGATTTGAGGGGGGAGAGCATTCCAGAGTTTCGGGAGTCAGTATGAGAATGCAGTTTGTCCAGCAGAAGTCTTTTGACTCGGAATATTTAGTAGGCTGGAGTCAGTGGACCTGAGGGCATGTGGGGGAGTGGGAGCCATCAACAGTAGCACAGAGAGGTAGGAGGGGAGAGAGCCAAGCCAGAATATGGAGACGAACTTGGCGCAGTGCTGTTTGTGATGATTTTCTAGGGAGGGAACGGCGAGGGAGTGGTAAAGGTCACAGTAGTGGGCACAGGGGGGTTGCATCTAGAGCAAAACGTCAGAATGCATTGAAAATAGGGTCCAGTTTGGACAGGATGGATATAGGAGCTGCACTATAGATGATATCGCAGTAGTCCAAGGAAGGGAGGATCATTTTCTGTACTATTTCATATCTTGCCGATATGGGGGAGGCTGGTTCGGTTCCGATAGAGGACTCCAAGCTTGGGGCATAGTTTTTTGATGATAGCGTCAATATGGTTGGAGAAGTTTAGGGTGCGGTTGAGCCATTCCAAGATACTGGAAGGAGGTGACCTCCTCAGGGTTGTCCCGTCCAGCGTGCAGAAGGAGGGGAGGGTGGGAAGACGGGCTAACCGCTGCCTAGTGCCAAAAGACATGGTGATAGTTTTTTTAGCATTGAGAGAGAGCTGATGTGAGCTGAGCCAGAGCTGGACCATATTGAAGTCCAACTGGAGGTTGGAAGCTACTTCCGTGGGGGAGGAGCCAGAGGAGAATAGGATGGTTTTGTCCATGTACATGTGAATAGAAGAACTTGTGCAAACTTTTGGTAGGCTGTTGAGGAAAATAGAGAACTGGATGGGGCCAAGTACTAAACCTTGGGGACACTGTAGTCATAGAGAGGGGGAGGATGTGACACTAGCAATTTTACAAATTGAGTTCTTCCGGAGAGGTGGGCCCTGAACCAATTTGAGGCTGAGATAGAGAGGCCTGCTTCCGAGAGGCTTGCCTACTAACAGTGGGTGGGAGACGGTGTCGAAAGCTTTTGTGAGGTCAACGAATATAGCAAAGGATATCATCCCTTTATCCATACTTGAGAGGATGGAGTCAGTGAGTCATAGTAGAGAGGGTGCAGTGGAATGGTCCTTCCTAAAGCCAGATTGGAATGGCGTGAAAAAGTTTGTGTCGGATAGAAAGGAGGTAATTTGGGCGAGCATCAGGTGCTCTTGGAGCATAGCAAGTGTAGGGAGGAGGGAGATAGGGTGGTAGTTTGAGGTAGAGGAGGGGGGGGCCCCTTTTGGGAGTGGAATGACAACGGCGTGTTTCTAGGCCTGAGGGACAGCAGCACTTGAAAAGGAAAGGTTTGGGAGAATTGCCTGGGGGGAGGCTATGACCGGTGCAGAGAGGCGGAGGAGTTTGGGGTCCAGCCCATCTGGGAAATTTCCCTAGTCAGGTTTTAGTGATATTAAGACCTCAAGGGCAGCCAATGTGTGTGATAAGCTGGAAGGAGAAGGTGCAGGAGAAGAGTGTTCCAGAGACTCCTGTAGTAGGAGTGAGGCGTGGTGGGCAGAGAGGAGGGAGAGCAGCAGCACATGAAGAAAAGTAGTTGTTGAACTCAGCTGCTACAGCTCTGGGTCAGATAGGAGTGAGTTGCTTGTTTTAGGAGGGAAGTTGGATTTGCAGCTGGGGGAGAAGAGGAATTTGATACACTTCCAGAATTTGTATGAGCTGTTTAGATTGGATGGAGGAGGAGTTGTAATATTCAATTTTTGCAAGTTTGGTTGCTCTGGTGCACTTGTTTCACAGTGCCTGGTACTTATTGAAGTCTTGAGGAAGGTGTGAAGCCTTATTTGTACGCCATGCTTTATTCAGGGCATTGTGGTAGGTTATCAGTTCTTGTGTGATCCAGGGTAGGTGTTCCATACCTGAGCAGACTGCAACGAGCGTGCGAATTCCAGACAGTTAGGAACGTGTCTTGGAAGTGTAAGAGGGCATTGTCAATGGAGTTGGCTGAGGCTGGTGGGGTCCAGCTAGCAAGGACTAGATCTTCGAGCATGGCAGGAAGGTTGAGGGATTTAAAAGACTGTTGGATTATGAACCTAGGTGGCGAGGAGGGGCGGTGAATTTTCCTGATCAGGTAAGTTATATGGTGGTCACTCAGAGAGTCAGAGAGCAGGCCACACTGGATAACCCGATATGGGTGAGAGGAGAAAGCCCAGTCTATTAGAGAGTGGTTACCCAATTTAAGGTTTAGACGGGTGGGCTCGGTGATAGTTTGAGTCAGGTTTAGGGCCGAGGTAGTGGTACGGGTTCTGCTGAGAGACTGAGATAGCCAGTTGTGGTTAAAATCCCCCATAACATATAATTCCCCCTTCGGGGTTAGGGAGGAGTGTTGTGAGAGTATGCTGGTGACTGAAGTTGATGGCATGACCGGTCATCAGTATACAACAGCTAGTAGATAGGGAGTGAGAAATGTAGATACAATTGTATCAGTAGAAGTTCGTGAGCCTGAGGTTCAGACTTGGATAGTACAATGGAGAAGTGTAGTTCTGCCTTAAGGTAGATAGCTACACCGCCGCCTCTGCTAGGCCTATCCTGGCGGATCATAGAGTACCCAGGTATTGGAACTGTGGGCACAGGAATATTTTTGTTTAGCCAAGTTTCAGACAGGATGCGGATGTCAGGGCTGTAGTGTGATGCAAGAGCCTATAGGGAGTTGAGTTTGAGGGCTAGGCTATGAATGTTTAGGTGGAGGAGACGTAGACCACGTGGAAGGGGGGTGAGCATGGGCGAGTTTTGAGAGGGACCAGGTGCATTTTGCAGGGTAGGAGTGATAAGGGGACCTGGGTTCAGATGAATGTCCCCCACAGCAAGGAGCAGTAGGGCGATGGAGAGGTAGTGACCAGTACACTTTAGCCACCTATGAGTGGTTGAGCGCCGTTTTGTGATGGGACACAGGCAGCTGTAGGAGCTACTCCGAGAGCTAATTAGATTCAGGATCAGCAAGCTTTTCGAGAGATGGAAGAGGAAAGGTGGGGGAGCTTGTTTGAGTGTGCCCACGCATGGCTATGGAGTGTGAAGGTGATAAGAGTTCGGGGAAAGAAGGGTCCAAAAAGGGTCAGGCAACCAGAGGGATTGAGGTATAGGGCAAGTTTGTGGCATGTTAAAGAAGAGTGGTGGGTGACAGAGGATTAGCATAGCAAGTAGTGGCAGGTAATGTAGTATCATCAGATGGAGGGTGAATGAGTATTGAATACTGGGATTGGGAGATTCATTCTGGAACAGGGTGGATATTCACAAATGGGAGGGGGTAGGGGTATTCATTGGGAAACAAGTGGGTACCAGCAGAAGGAGGGGCAGGAGCGTGCATACTGGGGCAAGGAGGTCGGTAGCAAGGCAAGGCAAAGTTTATTTATATGGCACCCAATCACAAGGCTCTAGGCACCTTACATAAAACAGGCAGGGTATTAAATAAAACATGCATCCTAAATAAGACAAAAACAAATAGAGCAATAAAATCTTCGGATACAGCTTTAGCATTTAGCCTAGCAGTTTCTTAGGGCTGGTCAGATAAATTCAGAAGAGAAAACCATAGAAAGTAAATAGGCCTTCAGACCACTCATGAACCTCTTGACTGACGGGGCCTTCCTGAGAACAGCTGGAAGAGAGTTTCACAGGTCTAGTCCAGCAACACTGAAAACTCAGTCACCAGAAGTTCTTAATCTGGTCCTGGCAACTTTAAGGAAGCCCCTGGTTGAGGAGCAGAGGAGGGCTGGAGGTGGGGATGTCAGGAGATCATCCAGGTAGCCAGGTCCAAGTGGGTGTAGGGCCTTATAAGTGAGTAAAATCACCTTGAAGATAACCCTCCACCTAGCTGGTGTGCAGTGCAGAGCTGGACCTAGAAAGGTCAGTTAGTAACCTGGCAGCAGCGTTCTGCACCAACTGCAGCCGGCAAAGGGTACCTCCAGAAACCCTGAAATAAAAGCATTACAGTAATCCAACCTGGATGTCACAAAGTCACGTACCAGTGTGGGCAGGTCCTCGGGCAGAACTAGGGGTTTGATCCTGGCAATGTTCCTCAAGTGGTAAAAACCATTTTGGACAACAGCCGACACCTGTGCTTCAAGTGTCAGTCTGCCATCCAGGACCATGCCAAGATCTTGCACCCTAGGGGAGGCCATCAATGATGTAGATCCCAGGAATAAACCAGAGACCACCCCGGAGGCAGTCCCATCACACCCTCATCCCAGCTCAATCACTAGGACCTCCATCTTATCTGGGTCCAGTCGCAACCACCTGGATGACATCCAATCATTGATCTCGGCCAGGCAGCTGTTACGCACTTCAACAGCATTCGGTGTTCCAGGGGCAAAGGACAGGTACAATTGGGTATCATCTGCATAACAGTGAAAACCCACATTGTACTGCCTAATGAGCTCACCCAGGGCAGCATGTACACTGCAAATAACATTGGCTGAAGATTGGCCCTGAGGTACTCCACATGGCAGGAGCTTTGGGAGGAGGAGAAATTCCCATCACAACCTTCTGCTTCCTGCCAGAGAGATAAGACTCAAACGAGCAGATGACAGTGCTGGCAAGTCCTCAGTACTCTCTAAGGTGATCAAGAAGCACAATGTGATCTACAGTGTCAAAGCTGACAAGAGATCAAGGAGAACAAGAATTGACCTGTCTCCTCTATCTCTAGACCTGAGGAGGTCACTGTGCACCTGCATGGCTCTGAAACCTGACTGGAATGGCTCATAGATGTCAAAGGACATGGGGCTGGCCCGGTGGTGCTGAGGGTTGAGGCGCTGGATGCCACACCGGTGACCCATGTTCGGGAACGGGCATGGGCTGCTGGGGGTCGGCAGGGGTGGAGAAGGATCAAGCTTCCCTAGGACTGCTCTCCTTCTCTGGGGAGGGGGGGTTCAGTAGCCGGTACTCACTCTCCCCCTAGCAGAGACTGGGAGGCAGGCACCAACACTGAGTAGTGGGGGGGCGGATGTAGCATATGCCGGAAGGAGCGTGTGCGGTAGTGTGAGCACTCTCTCCCTTGGCATCATTGCATGCTAGACCCATAGAGGAAGAATAATGGAAAAAAAATGGAGTCCTTGGATGTGAATGACAATGGTCCCCCTCCGATACGCCGCCCAGAAAGACACCTCCCTGGAACTGGATCTGGTCTGGTGGGTGAGGGTCTCCCCACCCCCTGCCATTAGGAGTAAGTCATGGGGGCTGAAGGGGAAGGGGTCTTATACCTGGGTAGGCGCGGAGGGGGATGTCAGATGCACAGGCTGAGGGCTCCATGGAGAAAAAGCACTAACAAAAAAAAAAAGATGTCAAAGGACACAAGATGCTCCTTGAGCTGCTGTGCCACTGTTTTCTCAGGGGTGTACTTACTGGAGCACTGTGGGGGTCAACAGATAGGAGGGGGAATCAGGGGTGTGTTGCATATTGTGGGCGGAGGTTGTCATCAGATGGGACAGGCTGGGGACATGCATAATTATTGGGGTAGAATGGGGGAGTGATATCTTTTTGGTAAGGGAAAGGAACATAAGTGGATATTCTGCAGCCAGCAGATGAGCACACAGGGCAAAGTCAGAAACTCAGGCCGATACACACAGTAAGAAAAAAATACTCTATTTTCTATTTTTTAGTGCATTTGTAATTGTTTTCAGGTATTACCATTAATTTTCTTAAAGTTCTGATTTCAATCAGAATAATCTTAACTTATTAGGACTCTGACTTTGGTCCTGATCCTGAAAAACAGGGTCAAGACCTTTTGGATCTGTCCATCCTTAGTGAATGTTGGTGTTATTTTTAATACTTAAAACTGCATCTCCTTTACGTTCATTGCACGCATGCGCAAGGAACGCCTTGGGAGAATGGGACACTTTGGAGGTGTGCCTGTCCTGTGCAATCCCCCGCTCCGCTGAGCAGGCGTGAGCGGTCCCACACCAATGGATGCAGGCGTTGTATGACAGCGGTGGTCTTCTTCAAAGAAACCACCGCTTGTGCTTGCAGCGCATCACGCCTCTGGGGTTTGCGCCACGCTGGGAGCCTACCCCAGCGTGGCAAACGCCCCATGCCATCTGCCGACTGGGTGCCTAATCCCCATCAGCTCCACATCCCCCAAACAGCTTCCCTGCTGCTACGCTGGGAGCACACCCCAGCTTGGCAAATGTCCCGCTGCCTGAGTAAAAAACCTGTAAAAAAGAAAACGCCCATCGCTGTCTCCCCACCCCCTCCACAACCCGCATCCACCCACTGCGCATCCTGCCTCCTCACACCCCACCCTCACCCTATACTTACCTCGGAGCTTGGCATGACGATCATCGCTGGACCGGGAACACATCTGCACTTTCAAAGCCGACCGTAACTGAGGAAATGCCGTAAGCTGTATAATGGGCTAGATGGAGTTTTTTCAACTTTGTTGCATATTTCAGGCATTTTTGGGAATTTTTGCACCAAATTTTCAACATGTGGTTTTTGGGACCCTCCTCATGAATTCTGTCACTGTCATGGCGTTATTCGGGCCTGAGGGTGATTTCGCAGTCACTGCACAAAATCACCTTTCAGGCATGATTAATCGAAATGACAGTGCCAGCTCATAAGATGGGCTCTCAAAAGCCTATTTTGAAAATTTGGTGGAACAATTCCTAAAATGACTGCTTACTTAGCGTAGGGCTATGCAGTTCCTACACAGGCTCGTAAGTTCGCGAATTTTCAATATTTTCACTCCAGATTTTCAACATTGCCATTTTACCACACCTTCTTATGAGTAGTACAGCTGTCATTTTTACATCTTACCCAAAACGTAGTCATTCATGTAGCGCACAATGGCGCAGTCGGTGTGCAAAATCAATGTATGGGACACATTAAGAAAATCACAGTGTCACTGTTCATGAGCAGAGATCTTAAATGGCTATGTTGAAAATTTGGTGAAAAATTCCTAAAATGACTGTTTTACTTTGCTAGCATTGCGAGTTCCTACACACTCGTAAGTTTGCAATTTTCAATATTTCTCCAGATTTTCAACATTGCCATTTTACCACACCTCCTCATGAGCAGTACAGCTGTCATTTTTCACATCCTGCCCAAAATGTGTTTCCGCCATGTAGCGCACAATGGCGCAGTCGGTGTGTGAACTCAATGTATGGGACACATTAAGAAAATCACAGTGACACTGTTCATTAGCAGAGGTCTTAAAATGGCTATGTTGAAAATTTAGTGAACAAATTCCTAAAAATGACTGTTTTACGAGCGTGCATTGCGCAGTTCCTACGCACGCTCGGAAGTTTGCAAATTTTCAATATTTGCACTCCAATGACTTCCAAATACCTAAGCAGCACATAGTAGCAAGCAACATTCGGCACTGACAAATGCTTGTACTTCTTTGTCACTGATTTTTTTAAGCCATGTCCAAGTGCCAAATACCACTGCAAATACCTGCAAGCGAACATTCGGCATTGACAAATGCTTGTTTCTGTTGTTCCAGTCTTCATCACGGCACTGAAGAATGTGCCAGCATTATATATGGGCAAAGCACAAGACATTTCTGATCCAGCCAGACTGGAGCAGAGCCGGAGGATGTAAAAGCCAAAGCATAATCTCAGATGGCACTGTATACAGTAGTTGTATTTCTTTATGTTCCTTCCAAATCCACTGGCCATCGTATTCATTCAGGTCTGCTCAAGCTTGTGCAGCTCACAAGACCCACATTCCCACTGCCACTCATGATCACCTGATTCCCTAAGGTCCTTCGACCACCCCACCACTCTGAGCTTCAGTGTATCCCTGCTGCAGTGGCAATGCAGAGGCGGACTGGGAGTGATAGTTCCTCTCAATAAGTGCCTGATGTTTTTTATAAGCAGTTGTACAAAAATGTATTGATTTGTTTGATTTAATGATTCTGAATGTGTTCTCTGCCTGTATGTCACTGGTTGATCATACAGCATTCTAGAGGTAATATTTTTGAAAGTACTCAAAAATGACGCTGTTGCATCAAGATATGCAAATCTGTGTCACAAAGATGTGATAAAAAATTGCACCTTTTTTTCATAGAAGTTGCCAAAACTGACACTTATGCTTGCCTCATATTTGCAGCATATTTGCAGCACAAATGTGGGCTTAATCACAGTTGCATCACTAATCTGGATGCAAGCACAGGTGCAGCAGATTGTGACGCAACTGTCTTCTGATGGCAGTGCACTGTTCTGATGCAGATGCAGCTGTAAATTTGGGATGTAAAAGTGATGCAGCTTACTGTTGTGTCCATCGCAACTCTTTGGAAATACAGGCATAGGGACTTCATATTCAGAGCCAGCTGCAACTGCAGCACAATCTGATGTTCCGGCTCTGAGATATATAGCTAGATAGTGAGCACTGACAGAGCACACTAACTGACCACATATCAGGCTATGCCAACGCAGCGCTAAGTGGATATGCATTGTGCTGACAGATACCAAGACTGGGTACAGACCACAGGAGATAGTGCTGACTGAAATGGGATAGTACCAGGGCTCATGTGGGCCATATTCAGCCTGAGCATACAGATGAGCTCATTGTGCACGCAATGCGTTAAGGGGCCATCTGCTTGCCCGTTATGAGCTCATTTGCATGTGAGCAGCAGACACCTGGCACCAAGCAGCAACATACAGACAATCAGGGTAGAAGTTGTATTGTGAATCCTGAATTAGTCCTGGTAGTTCTGTGGACCCCTCTCCCCCGATCCCCTGTATAATAAATATATGGTATGACCCATGGTAGTCTAGTGGTCCCCTCTCCCTCCAATTGCCCCTGTAATATATATATATATATATATCTACATGTATATATGTATATATATATATATATATATATATGTGTGTGTGTGTATATATATATATTTATACAACGTATGTTTTGGGATAAATACAAGGATAAAAAATGATATTTAGACTTCCCAGTGAAGATAACATTGTTATCTTCATGTTCCTATACGTCATACATTTATCTCCACGTTCCTATACATCATCCTGATGAAAGTGAAAGTGTTTCACCTTTCATCAGACACCTGTCTCTCTCTGCCCTCGTACAAGCAACCCCCCAAAAAAAAAACACATCTTTTTCATTTGAGTTGATTCTGCCTTTGTCTTACACAACACTAATTAATTTATTTGGAAAGTTGATCTTGGTGATTTCTTTCACTCTATTGACCGAACAGAACGCATTGAATGGGCAGATCCGCAAGCGTTATCAGCTCTGTTACTAATTATGTTTCGTGTTGTAATTGCTTGTCAGGTCAGATCGCTTCCTGTCAGCTGGCTTATGTTTGTCAGAGCGGTGCCGACAATAGTAAGAGAAGAGCTGAGTGAGTCGGCAGCCAGAACAGCAGACCAAAGCGCCGGTGTCAGCTGCCAGCGGCAACGCATGCTCGCACTTTCTCGCTGTTCTGAAGCTGCCAACTCACTTGCTCTTATCTTACTGTTGTCGGCAGCTTCTTCTGTTAAAATATAGCCAGTATTAGGAAAGCGTTACAGTTTTTGAGCAATTTACAGCACAGGCTGTATAATTGAAAGTAACTGAGATTTCAATATTGTTCCGCTCGGTCACGCTACATTTCAATGTGTTCTGATTGGTCACTGGGTGAAAGGAAGTCGCAGGATCAACCAGATATGTTTATATTTAATTATTTGTCTTAAGATGTAGGCAGGATCAACCAGATATGTATTATTCAATGAGTTTACTGCAGCAACATGAAACAATTTTATTTAAGAATATATGTAATCTGCTCTTTTGAGGAGGGCTATAGAGAGTTGTATTGGGTGGTCAGAGGTTAGCCAGAATCCAGACACATTTTGGCATAATAATTTTAAAGTAGCAGGATCAACTACATGTATATTTTTAAACAACATATGCATCTGTTGTGATGATAGACATACTGCAGATTTGTGTTGAAACAGCTAACATCTCTATGTAGTGCAATGTATTAAGTGCACATTTGGAGCTTTTGTTGAATGCAGCCCACAACATACATAATATAAACCGAATATGACATGGCTCGACTGAAGATATTATAATTATCTTCACTCGAGGCCAATGACATCATGATATCTCACTCGTGGCTTCGCCACTCGTGAGATATCATGATATCATTGGCCTCTCGTGAAGATAAATATGATATCTTCAGTCGGGCCATGTCATATCCCCATTATATATATATATATATATAATATACATGTGACGTAGACAGCCAGCCCTGAGTGCTCGGTGCTGTATTAATTTTCTTATTACATGTAAAATACGTGATGGGAAAACTCAGTTTGAGGAAACTACTGTCTTACTGGAACTGACACATCAAGACCCCCCCAGAGATAAGTTCAAAGGACAGGAGGTATTTTAAACTGCATAGATCTGTGGTGCAATTACCTTGTCAATTTGCTTTCATCCCAGGAAATAAGATTAGCCATTTATAATGCCCTCAGGGAGATCCTTTGACTTGCATAGTTGCCGGGGAAGGACTTGTGGGGAGGGATATCGAAGAGAGGCCAGAACGGACATTGAAGAGGTTTGATGTCTGAGCCAGGGAGGACCCAGACAATTCTAGAGGGTCCAATATACATTTCCAGGGAACTCTTGAATTACATCAGAATGATCTGAGGTGTAGATTCCAAGGTGCAGTTGGGCTTAAAGAGGCCAATACACTTTTGTTTTGAATACAGTGACTTAGATCAAAGAAAAAGTACAGTTACGTAAGAACTTACCGTAACAGTAGATCTTCAAGAGAGACTCTTGCAGTAGATAATTACATATAGGACTGACGCCAGTCGGTGGCAGGACCCCACAGAAAAATTTCTAGCTAGCAGTCCCTGGCGAGGGACCGCCCCCATGTCAGGTGACCGGCGTCAGGAGACGTTGGTATAAAGGGGCGGTCCCGGACTCCCGCCTTCCAGTTCTTTTCGCCTACAGCCAGGAAGGCCTGGATGAAAGAGAAGTGGATGTTTCCATTCCTGGAAAAGAAGCTGAAAAAGCCTAGGGGGATGGAGGGCGGAGAGAATTTACTGCAAGAGCCTCTCTCGAAGATCTACTGTTACGGTAAGTTCTTATGTAACTGTACTATCTTACTTCGAGAGGGCTCTTGCAGTAGGTAATTACATATAGGACTGAATCCCAAGCAGTCTGGAACAAGGAAAAGGCACCGGGAGGAGGGAACTACTCTAAAAAGTAACCCTAGCCGTGCAAGCCTCAAGACAGGAAGCCTTGCAAAACAGCCAGTCCGAAGCCTGCTCTATGGTGAGAGGCAATGTCCAAACTGTAGTGTTTCGTAAAGGTATGGACAGAAGTCCATATGGCATCAGCGCATATGTCTGCCGCAGACACATTCTTGAAACAAGCCGCAGAGGCAGCTATTCCTCTTGTGGAGTGGCCTCTGACTTGACCCGGGAGGGTCTTGTTGTACTTGTCATAACAGAAAATGATGCAATGAGCCAACCACTTAGACAGGCATTGCTTGGAAACAGCATTGCCTTCCCTTTTGTGAGCAAAAGAGACGAACTGATCAGTCTTTCTGAGATCCTTTGTCCTGTTTGTGTAGTATCTCAGAATCCGGTGAACATCCATAGTATGGGGTAAATATTCCCCTTGGTTACAGTACTGCGTAAAAAAGGCAGGTAGCTCTATGGACTGATTTAAAGTAGACTCTGCTACTACTTTAGGTAGAAACTTAGGATTCGTGTGAAGAGCAACTTGTTCTTTGTGAAAAATCAAGTAGGGGATTTTGCACATCAGGGCCTGAAGCTCGGAGATTCTTCGAGACAAAGTAATGGCCACCAAGAAGAGCATCTTCCATGAAAGAAATTTTAAATCTGCAGAAGCTGCAGGTTCGAAGGGAGGAAGAGTAAGTTTCTCGAGAACAAAATTCAAGTCCCAAGGGGGGCAGGAGTACGGATTGGAGGTCTCAGATGGAGGACCCCTCTGAGAAAGGTCTTAGAGACCTCCAGTTGAGTGAAAGCTTTATCTGCGAAGGGAACATGGTAGGCTGAGATAGCTGCCATGTGAACCTTCAAGGAGGAATGGCTGAGACCCAGGTCAAACAAATGACGTAAGTACTCCAGCAGAAAAGTCAATGAACAGGAGAAAGGCTCCACGTTCTTGGAGACTGCCCAAATAGAGAATCTCTTCCACTTCATGGCATAAGTAGACCTGGTGGATGGCTTTCTAGCCTCCACTAAAATCTCTGCCACTGTTGGAGACACTCCAAAACAGGATTGGGCTAGGTCTGCAGGAGCCATGCATGTAGTTGAAGGGATCTGAGGCCTGGATGAACCAGGGTCCCCTGATCCTGGGTCCGCAAACCTCAAGATAGAGGAAGAGGAAGAGGAGGATCCTTTGAATATTGTTGTAGAAGAGAGAACCAGATTTGCCTGGGCCAGAAAGGAGCAATCAGAATCATTCTCGCTCCTTCTGAGGCTAGTTTCTGCAATACTCATGGGATGAGAGGAATTGGGGGAAAAGCATAGACAAATCTGTCCTTCCAGTCTAGAGACAGAGTGTCGCTCCAGAGCTCGCCTGAACGACGAGCAAAAGTGGGATGTTTTATGCTTAGGGAGAGGCAAACAGGTCTACCTGTGGAGTCCCCCAAAGTTGAAAGATATTGTCTAGTACCCCTTGATCCAGTTCCCACTCGTGAGCCAGAGCAGAAGAGCGGCATAGCTTGTCTGCCAGAGTGTTGTCGACTCTTGGAACATGAATCGCCATTCGGTGAAGGTCATGTTGTGATGCCCAATCCCAAGCCCTCATTGCCTCCCTGCATAGAGGGTAGGACCGAGTTCCTCCCTGTTTGTTGATGTACCACACTACGCACATGTTGTCCATCTGGATGGCTAGGTGGTCCGGAAGGATGTATTGGTGAAGGGCTTGGAGAGCATACAACACAGCTCGAAGCTCGAGCACATTGATGTGGAGAGCTTGTTCCAGCCTGGACCATGAGCCCTGGGTCCGATGAGGACCTAGATGGGCTCCCCAACCTTCGCCTGATGTGTCTGTAGTCAGAGTCTGGGAGTGGGGAGGATGAAAGAAAGGGACCCCCTGAAACAGGTTCTCTTGAACCATCTACAATTGCAAGTCTCTTACCATTGCGATGAGATCAAAACTAATTGATCTAGGTCATCCACAAGTTGATCCCACTGAGAGCGAAGAGTCCACTGAGAGATCTTCATGTGGAGTCAAGTTCAGGGGACTGTCGGAATAGCGGCCGCCATGAGCCCTAGAAGACGGAGGACCAACCTCGTCGAGACCCTCCTGCGTTCTGATAGCAGAGAAATCTGGGTTTGAAGAGAGGCCACCCTGTCCGGAGGCAGGAAGGTCTTGCTCACAGTCGTATCTAGGATAGCCCCAATGATCTGTAGCCTCTGGGAAGGATCCAGATGAGACTTGGAATGGTTGATGGTAATACCCAGGCAAGTGAAAACCTGCTGGGTGAGGGAGAGAAAATGCAGGAGTTCCTCCTTGGATGAGACCGCCAGGAGCCAGTCATCCAGGTGAGAGAACACCTGTACTCCCATTGTACACAGGTGGGCCGCTACCAGTCAGGCATTTGGTCAATACTCAAGGGGGCCGAGAATAGACCAAAGGGGAGCGCCTTGAATTGGTAGTGGTCTCCCTGAAATGCAAAACGGAGATACATGTGGTGAGAAAGGCGAGTGGGAATGTGCAGATAGGCATCCTGCATATCCAGTGCACAAAGTCATTGACCCGGCCGAAGGAGGGGCAGAAGGCTCTGCAGAGAGAGCATCCTGAACCTTTTGTATTCTACATAAAGATTCAGGGAACTGAGATCTAGAATAGGTCTGAGATCTCCCATCTTCTTTGGGACCAGGAAGAAATGGGAATAGTAACCCGTCCCTTGAAAATGAACTGGGACGGGTTCTATTGCCTGCTTCGTGAGAAGAGCCGAGATTTCTTCCCAAACCAAAGGAAGATGTTCCCTTGAATAGGATGACTTCAGAGGTGAGTGGCGGGGTGGTTTCTGAAGAAGCTCTATGGAATGCCCTTCCGCTATGAGCTGGAGCACCCAATCCGTGGTTATCCTCTCCCCATCCCGGAAGGTGGAGGGAAAACCTCTCTCCTACCGGTTCCTCTGGGAAGTCCAGAGGTGGTGGGAGAGGAAAGGAGTCAGGTGGTATGGGGCAGCGCCGCAGCTGAAGTACCTGCTGCTTTTTTGGGCGGGGGGGCCTAGCAGCTGTGGGGGCCCGACGTTTGGTGGCCCTCCTTCCCTGTGGTTTCGCCTTTGGCTGAATCTGTCTGTGAAAGGGACGGCGCTGTTGTTGTTGGGGATGGTACATGGAATCCACTGATTTCAAAGCCGTCCCCTTCTCCTGCAAATCGATGATGATGTCCTTGACATCACCCCAGAAAAGCACCAACCCCCGGAAAGGTGCCTCTTGAATAGCGGATTGCACTTCCGGGACCAATCTTGACATGTGGAGCCAGGCATGACGCCATAGACCCACGGCGAAAAGCGGAGCTCTGCCCGGCAGTGTCCACTGCATCGTATGTCACCCGCAAAATGTGGCGACTGGCCAAACGAGCAGAACGGATGAGGTCGGCTAACTCCTGTTTGACTTGGGAGTCAGGCAAGGAGTCCAGTATGGATTCCACCTGAGTAAGGACAGCCTTCTGGTAATCCCCCATGTGGCCAACGTAGTTTGGGGCCCAAATTCCCAGTGTGGGGGAGGTGTAAATTTTTCTCCCATACTGGTCCAGAAGTCGAGATTCCTTATCAGGAGAAGATGAGCTAAGATACTTTGGGTGTGCCGACCGGCCATGAGCAGCGCTAATCACAACTGAGTCGGCCCGAGGGTGAGAGTCCAGGTAGTCAACGCCCTCGGGAGCCTGGTATAGCCTGTTCGACTTCCTTGGAAGTGGGGCTCATGCCGACAGCTGTTTCCATATCGTGGTGACAAGTCGGCGTGAGGCTCAATCCAGGGTGGCACTAATGTAGAAGCTGTCACGGGCAGATCCAGATGTTCAGTGAGTTTCAGTCGCTGAGGATCTGGTTCCAAAGAGTGCCACTGATGCACCTCCTGGATTTTTCTAAGCAACTCTGTAAAAGAAGGATCCTCCGGAGGAGACTTCGGAGGAGTCCTCGGCCGGGGCTTCGATGGACAGTGGAGCTCATCGTCTCTCTCGGAGCATCCTTCGGAAGAGTCAGAGGAATCCAAGAGTGAAGAAGAAGAATAAGACTCCCTGACCTGGCTAGGGGGAGGAACGGGTTCCTTGGGTAGTATCTGTAAACGCGTATCCTGACCCTCTCTGGACCCAGACAGGAGAACCCTGGAGTCTGGAGGTGGAGAGGGAGTGTGCCGCCTCAGACGTATGGGAACCTGGGGCGGCACCTTCATCGTAAGGCGGCTCTCAACCTCCTTGGTGAGCTGAGCCTTGGCCTCAGCCCACCAGGAGGCCAGAGTCTCCTGTAGATCCACCAGTGGCTGTGGGGGCGGTGGAGGTGGAGAAGGAGGAGGGGGAAAGTATATGGGCTGTACCCGTATGGGGATTATCCAAAACCCAGCTGCGGGAAACCCGGCATCGGGTATTGTGGCATCGGGTACTGCGGCATCGGAAAGACCGGCATCAGGTACTGCGGCGCTGGATACTGTGGTCCCGGCTATGATGGCGTCGGCTAAGACGGTGGGTACCCGGGAGCCGGGGGGGCTGCCGGAGCAGACAGCCTGGCCGGCGGCCTCACAGGCAGGTCCACATTAGAAGGCCCGGAAGGTGGAGGGCCTGTCGGAGGGGGACATCTAGATGTGGGATGTCTCCTGGGGCTGGTAGAACCGGTGTCGGAGCCGGCGTCAGAGGTACCGGCATCGGGGCCAGCGTCGGAGGTACCGGCAGAGGTACCGGCATCGGGGCCGGTGCTCGGGGGCCGACGTCAGATCCGGTTCCAATGGAGGTGGGTCTAATGGAGGAGGAAGTTCCCCCACATCACCCGGGGATGGAGGAGAGAAATCCCCGGGGTCAGATTGGGGTGACTCTGGGTCCCCGGACAGCAGCAAAGGCTGTGGGGAACCAGGTACGACAGATGTGGGGGGGTCTGTCATCGGTTCTGTTGCCCGCCGAGCGTCGGAGGAGCCGACGTGCGGTTTGAGGGCAAGCTCCCGGCGGGCACCAGAGGAGCCGATGTCCGGCTTACAGGAGCCATCACCGGACGTGGGCTAAGGGGAAGGGTCAGCCCGGTCCGGTTGGGTAGAGGCTGCATGCCGGCCCAAAGGGTCAGGCGTCTTACAAACCCTCTCCATACAGACATCGGAGGAGCCAATGCCCGACTTAGAGGAGTCGCCCACGCCAGTAGGCCGCAAGCCTGCGGCCAAACCAGGGGCCGGAGGCCTCCAATAGCCTGGAGGTGCCCGCAAGGCCCAAGCACGAGCCAGACGGGTGGGACGCCACCGTCTCCGAAGCCTTCGAGGCGACTGTCGAGGAGCGGTCCCCTGGTGGGGGGACATTACCTGAGTCCCTGCATCACCCAAGGGAGAAGCTGTACAGGAGGTCTTCTCCCGGTGCCTCTCCTTGTCTTTCTTTTTCCAATGTCCTTCGGGGGAAGTGGATGTCTGCCTTAGCGTTTTTAGTTCCTTTTCCATAGAACTCATCTTTTTCTTGAGAAGATGGGCATCCAGGGATTGTTGGCGCCGTTTTCGGGTAGCCGCATCGAAGTTGAGGCAGTGTTGGCACTTCTCGACCGGGTGATTGGGGCCTAGGCAGAAAACACACAGGGAATGGCCTTCCTTGTGTGGCAGTTGGGCTCCGCATAAGTAGCACTTGTTTTTGTGCTCGGAGGGTGTAGGGGATGACATACACCGACGATGACCTGACGTTATAGGAAAAAAATAACCAATTTTTGGTAAAACCGACGAAAGATATGGGCTGACGAAGCATGAACTTTACCATGAGGTGCTGCACGAGCTAACGGCGGGAAAGAACTGGAAGGCGGGCATCCGGGACCGCCCCTTTATAACGACTTCTCCTGATGTCGGTCACCTGATGTGGGGGCGGTCCCTCGTGAGGGACTGCTAGCTAGAAATTTTTCCGTGGGGTCCTGCCACCAGCCGGCGTCAGTCCTATATGTAATTACCTACTGCAAGAGCCCTCTTGAAGTAAGATCTTTTAAGATGTATGTGTAGCAGAGCAAAAACCACTTCTGACCAGTTAACCTGTGGAGAGGAAAGTCAGTGAGGTCATCTCATATGTTTTTTTAAATATTTTATTGGGAGACCCTATATTGTAAAATATAGTTTGATACACCAAGGTGGAGTTAGTGACCTCATGAGAAGGCTGGCTCAGAAGTGTGTTTAACTGCTGAGAGAACCTGACAGAGACACATAAGAGAATATCTGACTGACGGAGAATCATCACAGCACTGAAAAAGAGTAAAATTAGACCAGTCTAAATGTGTGTATTGTAGGAGCTGTACTTTTTCCTGTTTGTTTTAAGGCTGTATGTGTTGGGATATATATAATATGTCCTGTAATTATTGTTCTGTTTTGATATTTTTAAAATAAAGATATTTCTTTACAAACGAAACTGCTGGAGTGCCTTGACAATTCTTTTTATTTTAAGTGGAGCTTTTAAAGGTTATAAGTACACTGTGTATGGGCTTATTGTATACCAAACTGGGGAATGGATAGAGTTCTCTATAAGTCTTGCATTGAGTTCTAAGGGTTCATTTGAAAGACCTGGTTGGGTGCCCGTAGGCAAAGATATCTGGCCCCCCAAAGACAGAATTATCTGAGCCTGAAAATTGGGTACGCTAACAAGAGGTTATCAGTTTGAATCCCTTCACAGCTTGAGACTAAGGTGACTTGAACCTACAAAAGAGACAAGAGGGTTACCTTGTCTGTTCACTGTACACAAATCACATGCTCAGAGGTTGGCACTTTGGGAGTAGAGGGCTGACCGGCTGAGCGAGTTTGTGACGGATTGTCTGGCAGCAGTGGAATCAAAAGTTTGGTGGTATAAGCTTCATGGTTCAGTGTGTTAGCTTGAAGCCGTTTAGCTCACTTGAAAAAAAAAAAGAAAGGCAGTGTTTTATTTAAAAAAACAAAAACAGAACTATATCTCTTGACTTACAGTTAAGTTCCCACCCATTTTATTTTTTTTTCTGAAGTGCCAGTCAGTATTGTATTAGTAATGAGAGAAGAAGAAAATGTCTTCTGACTACAACAAGCACACTGTAGATTTCTTAAAGCAGTTGTGTGGGGACAGGGGAGTCCCATTTGGGGTGAAAGCCAGTAAGCAGAACCTCATAGAGGCTCTGATGGTAGCAGATACCCAGAGCAGCGAGTCATCAACCATGACTGAAAGGGACTAGACCTCAAGTGTGGCGGAACTAGTGGCCAGTGAAGGGTCCTGAGCTGATGAGGTGGACAGCAGGGCCACTGTCAGTGAAGGGCCACAGCAGCAAGGACAAGTTACCAGTATCCTGAATCCGGAAGTGCTCAGGTTGCAACTTGAGTTGCGTAGGATGGAGCTGGAGTCCCAGGAGAGGAGAGAAAGGGAACAGCGGGAGGAAGACTGTGAGGAACGTAAGCGCCAGAGAGAGGCAGAGGAGAAGACAGAACGAGAACTCAGAGCTCCAGAGGAGAGAAGAGAGGAGTGCCAGTGGCAACACGAACTGGAAAAGCTACGACTCCAACCAGTGGCACCAGGGCAGGTAAGTGGCTTGGGATTAACTGGGACTGCAGTACTGGGTTACAAATTGAACTCTAAATTAATAGCTGAATTTAAGGATGGAGAGGATATAGATGCCTTTTTAAATTCTTTTGAAAATTTTGTATTCAGGCTAAAATTCCTAGAGAGTCCTGTAGCTTCCAGCTATCCCCGCTACTTGCCGGAAAAGCTCGGGATGCATTGGGTCACATGGGCAATAAAGAAAGTGATGATTACAGCAAGTTAAAAGCAGCAGTACTAAAAAGTTTGAATTAACTGCTGAATCATATACAGCTAAATTCCGTAAGCTCAGGAGAAGGCCTGATATGAGCTATGAGGAGCTAGCCACGAAACAACGTCAGTTTTTAAAACATCGGTGGGAAGGAATTGAGGCAAACACTGTTGATACAATTGAAAATGTGATTTTATTAGAACAGTTTTATTGTTTCTTAGGGAAAGGTCCATGGACAGATGGAGCTGGAATCATATTAAAAAAATGAAGGAATTAGCAGACAGGTGTAAAGCAATTTCTAAGATTTATAAGTAAATTTTGTCAGAAATAATGCACAATTACACCCCCATAGCTCATTATTGGGAGTCCAATTTTGCTAAGAGATGGCCGGCTGAAATTTGGGAAAGAATTTGGTTAGACTCATATGCTTGTATTAAACAAGATAGACTTAGAAATATCCAATTCAACATCCTACATAACCTTTATTTTCTCCTGCCAAACTATCTCGATATACAGGTCTTCCTCTTCGCTGTCAGGACTGTGGAGACCCTTGCCACTTTACATCACAAACTTTGGGCTTGTCCAAAAGTTACTAAATTTGGGACCTCAGTCAAGCAGTGGGTGGCCCCTTTTGTAATATTTCAGCCTTTTTAATGAAATGTTTGCTTATTAGGGATGTATGCTCAAATCCCAACTTGGACTCAAAAGTGGCAGATGGCAATGGTAGCTCTCACCATAGCTGGTGATCCTCCGCACTGGCAAGGCAGTTGGGAATCTTTATACAGAGAATGGTGGACAACTTTTAAATGCTCTAAATGCCAAAGGTCTGTCACCAATCTTTAATTCTGCCGAAAAATTTCATAAGTGCTGGGGTGGATTTTTTATACACCTAAAAGACAAGTATGGTTACTAGGGGGGAGAGAGCCTTGAACGCTTCTATCATGGGCCCCCGGGGAACCTGGTTATTAAAGTCCCTGGTTGCTCTTCCTTGTCCCTCCCTTCCCCTTGGGGTAGGCAAGGATTCTGAAATGGAGTCACTAGAAAGGGTATCTTTCCACGTCTCCTTTCTGAAGAAGAATCTCTCCCCTCTCTTAGCCCCCCCTTTTTTCTTTGTTTATTTTTTCTGATGGTGTTTCCTTAACGTCTCCCCCTCCTTCAAGATGTAATTCTAAGGCTGAACTATGGTTTTTCCCTTTTTTTTTTCTTTTTTTGCTAGGTTAACCTAAGCTATACTATTTTAAACCCTACAAGGAAAGTAAATTATTTGTAAGTTCCAAGCATTTGCTGCCATGTTGGGGGTGGGTTGAGGGGTGGGATTGGGTGGGTTTTTTTTTTTTCACTTTCCTTTAGATAATGTCATATATAATTGTTGACTTCCATGATTTGTTTACGGGGTTTGTTTTGTTTGTATGGTTTTGTACTATGTGTCTGAAAACTAAAATAAAGTTATTTGCAAAAAAGAACAGTTTTATTGGGCATGCCCAACATAGTTAAAGACCTGGCCAGAGGACCGAGATCCAAAAACAGTGCAAGAGGCTGCTGAACTCTCGGACTGCTATGCCAAGAGCAGACCTGCTCTGTGAGCGAATGGAGCTAGTGTGGCAGTGCAGAAAGGGAAAAGCACGTCTTCAGGGCAGCTAAAATCCTCACTGCCTCCATCAAAACCAGTTAGCCCCAGGTTTCAAAGAAAAGATTTCTCTGAAGTAAGAAATGTTTGTTGGTTATGTAAAGAAACTGGGCACATTGCAAGACAGTGTCCAGGAAAGGCAAACAACAATAATACACAAAGTAGTACCAGAAAGAAAGTGGGTTGTTTGCGTGTCCCTGGAAGTATGCCAGTGAACATGAGGGAACACATGCACCCAGTCATGGTAAATGGCGTACAGACGCAGGGGTTAAGGGACACAGGGGCATCCCTGACATTGGTCAAAGGGGATCTAGTACAGCCTGGTCAGCTTATACTCAATAAATACGTGACTGTACAGGACATTGCGGGTGTAGAGAAAACCTTGCCATTGGCCAGTGTTCTCCTGGACTGGGGTGAAACAGGGGGAACTGTGCAACAGGTGGCTGTAGCTAGCACATTAGCAGTGGATGTGATCCTGGATAACAATCTCCAGCAGTGGGTGGTATATGCAGTTACCTGTAGCCAAGCGGCCTGGGAAAATTGTAGTTCCCTGAGCCCCCCCAGAAGCCATTGGGGAAGATACTGAGAGACTGGTTCCCCAGCCTGTGTCTCCAGAGGGGGAGACTGATAAAAAGAGGGTAGAAATATTCATAGTAGCAAGTAACCACCCAGCTACAGAGGGTTACTCCAAAGAGGGAAGGGTGACCCCTTGTCAGAGGATAGGGATCGACAGTGATCCTGAGGGCCCTGACACTAGTGCTAGGGACCCTAGTTTAGTGACTGAAGGGGACCTGTCCCATGCCTTGGGAAGGTATGAGGGGTTAGCAGCTGCTCAGAGACGTAACCCTAGTTTAGAGAAGCTGAGGGCTTGGGCAGACTTGGACAGTGCACAGGGAGGTGACGGAAAACATAAGGTTTATTGGGAAAATGGACTTATGTATACACAGGCAGTACAGACAGAGGGAGGGATGCTAGGCAGGCAATTTGTCATTCCCCATAGATATCATGAGCAGTTGCTCAAGGTTGCCCATGACATTCCCTTATCTGGTCATCTGGGAATCACACGAACTATGCAGTGGTTGGCCCAGAATTTCTATTGGCCTAACTTCACCCAGCAGGTGAAGGAGTATTGCAGGTCTTGTCACCAGTACCAAGAAATAGAGAAGGCGGGCCAGAAAACCCAAGCCACCCTAATTCCATTGCCTGTAGTGGAGGAGCCATTCCAGAGGGTGGGAATGGATATTGTGGGGCCTTTAAATACCCCCAGCTCCTCGGGGAAAAGGTTCATCCTGACAGTGGTGGATTATGCCACCCAGTACCCAGAGGCAGTCGCCCTTTCCTCACTGAGGACGGACAAAGTGGCAGATGCCTTGCTTGGGATTTTCTCACGTGTTGGATTTCCACAGGAGGTAATCACAGATCGAGGGGGTTCCTTCATATCAGACCTAATGAAATGTTATGGAAGAAGTGTGGGATGGTGCAGAGATGCACAACACCGTATCACCCACAAGTCAATAGGCTTGTGGAACGCTTCAATGGTACCCTAAAGTCAATGCTCCGGGCGTTTGCCGAACAGCATGGGAGGGACTGGGAGAAATACCTTCCCCACCTGTTGTTTGCATACAGGGAGGTGCCCAAAGAGTCAACAGGATTTTTCCTGTTCAAACTCTTGTATGGATGCAGGGTACATGGACCCCTAGACTTGATCCAGGAGGACTGGGAAGGCAAGCATGCCACCCAGGGAACTCCCATTGCGGATTAAGTCCTACAGTTTAGGGAAAGGCTGAAGGAGCTTATGGGTACAGCCCAGAGCAACGTAGCAGCTGCCCAACAAAAACAAAAGGTATGGTATGACAGCAGAGCCAAAGCTCGCTCGTACACGGTGGGTCAGGAAGTCATGGTCCTTATTCCGGTCCAGAAAGACAAGCTGCAAGCTGAGTGGGCAGGACCGTACAAAGTGGTTAGGAAGGTAAATGACAAAAAGTACATTGTGGAGTTACCTGACTGTAGACAGACAGAAAGGAAGTACCATGTCAACATGATGAAGCCATATGCAAAAAGGGCTGACATGGTGTTCGCAGTGTGTAGTCATGGGGAAGGGATGAACAAAGGAGACCCCCTTCTGGACTTGCTGGAAGAGAGTAAGCGGGAGTCCTCTGTGGAGGCAGTAAAATTGTCTTCCCAGCTGACCCCGGGCCAGATCCAGAAAGTGAGGGAGGTTTTAGCAGACGTTGCTCCTTTGTTTAGCACCAAGCCTGGACTAACCTTCTCAGCAACACACAATATGGAGACAGAGACACAGACACCCATACGGCAGACAGCATATCGGGTGTCGGAAGCTGTCCAAAAGGACATTAGGAGGGAAGTGGAGGAGATGCTGGATTTAGGGGTAATCCAGAGATCCCACAGTCCCTGGGTCTCACCCATAGTCCTTGTACCCAAGTCAGATGGCTCAACTCATTTCTGTGTAGACTATCATGGACTGAATGCACTCACGAAGTCAGACGCCCACCCAATGCCCTGGATGGATGAACTCCTGGACAAGTTGGGGGGGTGACCTACCTTATGACCATTGACCTGACCAAGGGGTATTGGCAGGTAGACTTGATGGACAGAGCTGGGTAGAGGTCAGCATTCATCACTGCAGTAGGCTTATTTGAGTTCAAAGTAATGCCTTTTGGAATGAAGAACGCCTCGGCCACTTTTCAAAGGTTGGTGAACCAGGTGTTAAATGATGCTGAGGAGTATGCCATGGCATACCTGGATGACATTGCCATCTTCAGTACCAGCTGGGAGGAACACCTGTCACACCTTAGGGAAGTGCTGGGCAGAATACAGAGGGCCGGGCTCACTGTCAAAGCCGAGAAGTGCCAGGTGGCCATGGGAGAAGTGGCATACCTTGGGCAGCTCCGTCCTAACCAGATAAAAATAGAGGAAATACAGGCATGGCCCATGCCAGAAACTCAGAAGCAGGTCAAGAGTTTTCTTGGGACAGCAGGGTACTACAGAAAGTTTGTACCTAATTACAGTGCCCTTGCTGCTCCTCTATCTGATCTGACAAAGAAACGGATGTCCAAGAAAATCACCTGGGGTCCAGCCTGTGAGGAAGCCTTTACCAAACTGAAGGAGGCACTGTGCAGTGCTCCTGTTTTGACAAGTCCGGACTATAGGAAAACTTTTGTAGTTCAGACAGATGCCTCAGACATGGGTATTGGGGCAGTACTAAGCCAGACATCTAGCAATGGGAGAGACTACCCAATAGCCCACCTGAGCCAAAAGCTGCATCCCAGGGAACAAGCCTACTCCACGGTGGAAAAGGAGTGTCTTGCACTAGTGTGGGCCCTAAAGAAATTGGAGCCGTACTTGTATGGGCAGCCTTTTGTGGTGCAGACTGACCACAACCCCCTGGTTTGCTTGTCACAGATGGGGAAAAGCAATGGCAGACTGCTCAGATGGAGTGCTGCTTTACAAGGGTAGGATTTGAAAATCGTACATAGGGCCGGAGTCAAAAATAAGAACTCAGATGGACTGTCTAGGGTCTATGAGGTGTGAACTGATTTGGGAAGCTCATCCCATGTAGGGGATGGATCCCCCAAATTCAGTCTAGGTGGGGCGCAGTGTGACGTAGACAGCCAGCTCTGAGTGCTCGAGTGCTGTATTAATTTTCTTATTACATGTAAAATATGTGATGGGAAAACTCAGTTTAAGGAAACTACTGTCTTACTGGAACTGACACATCAAGACCCCCCAGAGATAAATTCAAAGGACAGGAGGTATTTTAAACTGCAGAGATCTGTGGTGCAATTACCTTGTCAATTTGCTTTCATCCCAGGAAATAAGATTAGCCATTTATAATGCCCTCAGGGGGATCCTTTGACTTGCATAGTTGCCAGGGAAGGACTTGTGGGGAGGGGTGTCGAAGAGAGGCCAGAATGGACATTGAAGAGGTTTGATGTCTGAGCCAAGGAGGACCCAGATGATTCTGGAAGGTCCAATATACATTTCCAGGGAACCCTTGAATTACCTCAGAAAGACCTGAGGTGTAGATTCCAAGGTCCAGGCGGGATTAAAGAGGCCAATGCACTTTTGTTTTGAATACAGTGACTTAGATGAAAGAAAACTTTTGAGATGTATGTGCAGCAGAGCAAAAACACTTCTGACCAGTTAACCTGTGGAGAGGAAAGTCAGTGAGGTCATCGCATATGTTTTTTTAAATATTTTATTGGGAGACCCTGTATTATAAAATATAGAGTTTGATACACCAAGGCGGAGTTAGTGATCTCATGAGAAGGCCGGCTCAGAAGTGTGTTTAACTGCTGAGAGAACCTGACAGAGACACACAAGACAATATTTCTGACTGAAGGAGAATCATCACAGCACTGAAAAAGAGTAAGATTAGACCAGTCTAAATGTATGTATTGTAGGAACTGCACTTTTTCCTATTTGTTTTAAGGCTGTATGTGTTGGGATATATATAATTTGTTCTGTAATTACTGTTCTGTTTTGATAGTTTTAAAGTAAAGATTTTTTTTTACAAACGAAACTGCTGGAGTGTCTTGACAATTCTTTTTATTTTACGTGGAGCTTTTACAGGTTATAAGTACACTGTGTATGGGCTTATTGTATACCAAACTGGGAAGTGGATAGAGTTCTCTAAAAGTCTTGCATTGAGTTCTAAGGGTTCATTTGAAAGACCTGGTTGGGTGCCCATAGGCAAAGATATCTGGCCCCCTGAAGACAGAATTATCTGATCCTGAGAACTGGGTACACTAAGAAGAGGTTATCAGTTTGAATCCTTGCAGAGCTTGAGACTAAGGTAGCTTGAACCCACAAAAGAGACAAGAGGGTTACCTTGTCTGTTCACTGTACACAAATCATACTGTAACCCCCAGGTGGCGTTATCCCAAGGGCTACTACCCCTGCCTGCCTAACTGCTAACAGGTTGAGGGGCCTAGGTTCTATGGCGGGTGCCTCCACCCAGATGTCAGGGTTTACAGTAGTTAGACTAACTTGGTCACAGCCCTCTGGGACACTGAGACCCCTTTTATTCCCACTAGTGGCCCACACAATACACCATTAAGTGTCTTCACTGTTTACACTTACCCCCAGGACTGGTTCGGTCAGCTTGACTCTGGAGACCTCCTGTAAAACAAGATGATGTAATACGATAGCCACTGTACAATACTTTAACGTAAATGAATACCTCAGTCAGTTTAACTTTGCTGAAACAAACAGATCTGATTTATTTAAGGGACTGTAACAAGGACAGGGGGAAATCAGGTTAATTAGGTTCGACACATTTAAAATCACAGTACTGTGCGCATATTCAGAGTCCCAAAATGTCACTTTCACTGGGTACCCAGGATGGGGGTGGCTAGCCAGAATCGGTGCAGCTGTTTGGGGCCCTGTGATGGAAAAAGCACTTGCACAATACCCAATTGTAATCCGGAGCCGGGTGGCTCAGTTCATGAAGAAAGAAAATCAGATGACACACTTGCAATTAAGGACACAGATGGTAGGGAGCTACCTGATTTGTACTCATAGATTCAATGCTGAAACTGAATGGATTGCAGATTTTCCCGGATTGCCAGGAGAAACAGAATAGCTGGCCCACCCCTTGTGGCAGGGCTCACTTGCACTCAATGCAGGCAGATGCAGTCCAAGTGATGCTGGCTATGACTGCCAGCTCACTGCACATATTATATGTACACAGAACACTACCAGGCAAGCAGCTGATCAATTCAGGAGATTAAGCCTGGCTACAGAAGCATTCTTCTCTGACTCAAACTCGGATTCAGTCCGAACCCTGCTAGGGAATCACACTCCCAGCACAGCACACAGTTCACTACATGGGGAAATACTCAAATCTCAATCCCCACAAGCACTACGTATATTTATATGAAAAGATCACTTACTGTACCAGACCACAGAGTCCTGACAGGCTGATCGCAATCCTACGCACTTTCGGTCTTCTTCAGGTTAAGTCTGGTCCCAAAATGACTTCTGCTTCTTCTTTCACTCTGAAAGCTCAGAGTCAGTCCGAACAACGCTTACTGATGGTTGCTGACCTACTTGGAGGCCTCACAGGCGCTTCCCACGTGAACTGCTGCGCACAACGGCTGCACGAACACAGAGGGCAGTTTCTCCCTCAGCTTCCAACTTCAAAACGGTTCTCTTCTGCCCCAAACCTCAGGGCACTTCAGCATTTGCTTCCTCTTCAGAATCTCTGTCCGAAAATCAAGGTTCTCTTCAGAATCTCTGTCCGAAAATCAAGGTTCTCTTATTTATTTATTTAAGAGATTTACCAGGAAAGCATGCTGAGCAGAGTACCGCTCGATTCCAGATGCGCCCTGGGGTAGGGAGATTACACTGGTACAGTAGAAAACTGAACAAGCCCAAAACAACAATACAACAATATCAGCAAGTATTACATTTTGCTATTGGTGCAACAATGGATGAGGTAGTCATAATATTGATAGAGAAGTGCATATTCTTAGTATTTAGCAATATAAGGTGCAGACCAAAAGCAGACCGAAAACAGGAAACCAGGCTAGTGACATAGTTGGGAGGTAGGAAAAAGTGATGGGGGTCGGCAGGGGGGTTGGGAACAGGAGCAGATGGAGGATAAGTGTGTTCTAAGGAGGGAATTTTGTTGTGGAGTGCTTGTGGAGTGTCTAATAACTGGTGCCAGGGAGTTCCATAATTTGGGCAGCCTTTAGCTGAAAGCAGCCTGGCCAGATGGGGTAGATCTGTATGGAATGTGCAGGAGCCTAGAGTCTATGATTCTGAGAGCATAGGCCGGTGGAGAGAGGGTGGTTAGGGAGGACGACAGGTAGGACGGGAGTGTCTGTGTCCAGAACTTGGCAGAGATTCTAGCACAGTGAAGCAGTCGTCGGTTATGTAGCGAGGAGAGTCCCAAGGACTGGTAGAGGTCACAGTGATGAGTATTTGGAAGCTGGTCCAGATAGAAGCGGCAGAAGGAGTTGTAAAGGGGATCAAGCCTCGCTAAGAAGGTTTGGGGGGTGGCACAGTAGACAACATAACCGTAATCCATAATCGGGAGGATCATTTTTTGAAACTATTGCTTGCCTGGTTGGTAGAGGAATGTTCCGGTAGAGGGCTCCCAGCATGGGGTGCAATTTTTTGTGTAGACCGTCTATATGCACCGAGAAGTCAAGGTATTGATCTAACCAGACACCGAGATAGCGATATGACGTGCAGGTCTGTAGTGGAGATCTGTCCAGAGTGTAGAAAGTGGGTGGTTCAGTAAGCCGGGTTAGCTTGGGCCAAGATCCGAAAGTGAGGGAGACGTTTTTTTTAGAGTTCAAGAATAGCTGGTTTGAGAGGAACCAACGTTGGATGGAGTCGAAGTCCTTCTGCAGACAGGCTGTCACGATGGTTGCGGATGGGCCAGAGGCAAACAGCACCATATCGTCTGCATATATATGGATAGATGATTGAGAGCAAGCATCGGGCAGGTCATTTAGAAAAATAGAGAACAGCAGTGGGCCAAGTACAGACCCTTGGGGGACACCGCAGGTGACAGGAAGTGAGGTGGATCTAGCCGAGCCTACGTGGATTCTTCAGAATCTCTGTCCGAAAATCAAGGTTCCTCTTCAGAATCTCTTCTCCACACTTGGTTGCCCATGATCAAGGCCACAACAACTGCTTTCCTTTTTCACACATGTTCGGATACTTGATCCAAGAAACACAGTCCTTTTCTCTCCCTTCAGGAGAATTGATGACAGACAGGCCTTTTTCAGGCCTCCCACGCGTTTCCCCCACGCTGCCCCATGGGCAGCAGCCCCATGAGCTCAGACTGAATCTCCTTGTCAGTCACAACAGGCTCCCTCTATTGGCGAAAAAAGGTGCCAGGGTCTAAACTACATTTCCCAGAGGCTCTCTTCATACAAGCACCTTGTGGCTGGCTCCATTTGAGAGTCCAATTTCTGACTTGCCAGCAGGCTCCATTTTAAGGAACCCTTCCCCATTAATTGGACCTATTCAGCAGTTCAGATTCGAAATGGAGGGGCCAAACACACAGAGTCCCAGCTGCAAGAAAGGTAGGTTAGACAAACTGTACTGTCATTATCACTCTAACAAATTACCAGCAGATAGTTACATCTTTTTGAAAGGACTCCCCCTGTGCATTTAGCGACTGCAGAAACTGAATGATCTGCTCAGTGGCCCAGGCGGGAATTGAGCAGGGAAACACACAGTCTCCCCAGTTCAAATTAATTCCTCTGCAGTTTGGCAGCTCTTAAAGTGACGGTACATGGAGGCATTAGGCACTCTCACTAAATTATTTTTTAAATCGGCTGAAATACAGGACACCAGCCAGGCGGAGAGCATTTAGGCTCACCTAAGGAAGTCTTTTTAGTAACCCCCATTTGTAGGGGGGTTACAATACGCTTCAGACGCTGGCACTATGGGAGTAGAGGGCTGACTGGCTGAGCGAGTTTGTGATATACACACATATATATATATATATATATATATATACACAGTATGTATGTATGTATATCTCATATGAGCTATGGTAGTCTAGTGGTCCCTCTTCCCATTCCTCTGTAATATAGATAAATGGTACGAGCCCTGGCAGTCTAGTGGTCCGCTCCTCCTGACTGCCTTACGTCTCCTGTCTAATGTAAATCACTGGAGGGTAGCTGCCTCCTCCCACTGAACATCCCCCACCCCAGGCATTTTCCACCTCCTCCCATCCACACACTGAGGACCCCTGATCCGCATTCTCCCCCACAGCCTACTCTTCATTAACCAGTAAGTACAGCACAGATTGGCATCCAGCACAGCCTTCTGTTCACCTCCTCAGCTGGCCACAGTCTGACAGTCACAGCACGCAATCATGAGTCAAAGAAAACTGTAGAACTTCACATGGTAAGCATAAAATTACTTTTGTTTCCCTTTACTATCACCTTGGAAAAAGAAAAGAAAAATCATCTGGCCCTGCAACCAGCATGGACGAAGTTCATCACAAGAGGTGAGTTGCCTGGTTCAGGGAACATGGACTCCCGGATTCTTAGAAGCTTGTACTGGCCACTACAAGCTGCTAAGAAATTAGGAATCTGTATGGGGTTGCATTTGGTCAGGTGCGTGACCCAACCTCCAAACTGCAGGAAAGGCATTTCTGTCTGCAAGGCTCCCCAAGAAGGGGATGAGGGGGGAAATAAAAAGAATGTAAAAATATAGGAACATAGAAAGTGCTGGATGTAACAAGATCACAGGTCCGTCACGTTGATCTCTAGCCAGTCAGCAGCATCCAAATCCAATATCGTGGAATTCCTGTAACATTTGTAATGTTTGCTTGCACGCATGTGCAAGAAACATAGTGCCATCATCCAAGTTTTTGTAGGTGTGGCACCCTGTCTTCCAATTCAGTCAGTGTGTTTGCAGGCGCAGCCACAATTCACCAATGAATGCTGCAGCTGTGTATGACAGTAGTTGAAAATGCAGTGCCATACAGTTGAAAGGGAGAGCTCTGCTTCAGTGAGCAGTGATAAGATATGCTGATTAGCATATTGCGTGCTCATGCGCTTCTCCCCCCACACACACACATATGCATATTGCATGCTCATGTGCTCCCCTCCCATGCACACACTGTATGGCTGACGGGGGTGCCCAATCCCCTGTCGGCTCTGCTGTGCTCCCCCCAACAGAGTTCAGGTGCCACGCTGCAACGGTCCGTAAGGCCAACGGGGGTGCCCAATCCCCATTGGCTTCACTGCCCCCCTAAACAGCCTTTCAGCAGCCATACTGGGAGCCCACCCCAGTGTGGCACAAGTCCCGTGTCATCTACAAAAAAAAAGTAACCTGCAAGAAAAAACGCTCCTCGCTGACTGTTCTGACCCCCCCAACCACGCCCACCCTCTGTGCACCCTGCCTCCCCACCCCCCACCTCACCCTTTACTTAACTCCGGAGTCCGGCGCGATGATCTTCAGTGGACCAGGAACATATCTGCACTCTTCAAAACCGACCGTGGACTGAGGAAATGCTGGTAAGCTGTATAATGGAATAGATAGGGTTTTTTCAACTTTGATGCATATCTCAGGCATTTTTGGGAATTTTTTTCACCAAATTTTCAACATGAGGTTTTTGGGACTCCACTTCATGAATTCTGTCACTGTCACTTTGTTAATCAGCCCCGAAAGGTGATTTTGCGGTCACTGTGAGGAACCACTTTTCCGGACGGATTTATGAAATGACAGTGTCACAGTTTATGAGGTAGGCCCCCATAAACCCAATGCTGAAAATTTGGTGAAAAAATTCCCAAAAATGACTGTTTTACGAGCATGCTTTGCGCTGTTATTACGCACGCTCGTATGTTCACTAATTTTCAATATTTTCACTCCAGATTTTCAACATTGCCATTTTGCCACACCCCCTTATGAGCAGTACAGCTGTCATTTTTCACATCTTGCCCAAAATGTGTTTCCATGCATGTAGTGCACAATGGAGCAGTCGGTGTGCGAAATCAATGTTCAGGACAGATTAAGAAAATCACAGTGACACTGTTCATTAGCAGAGGTGTTAAAATGGCTATGTTAAAAATTTGGTGAAAAAATTCCAAAGAATGACTGTTTTGCGAGCAGGCATTGTGCTATTCCTATGCATGCTTGTAAGTTCGCGAATTTTCAATATTTTCACTCCAGATTTTCAACACTGCCATTTTACCACACCTCCTTATGAGCAGTATAGCTGTCATTTTTCACATGTCGACCAAAATGTGTTTCTACGCATGTAATGCACAGTGGTGCAGTCGGTGTGCGAAATCAATGTTCAGGACAGATTACCAAAATCACAGTGACACTGTTCATGAACAGAGGTGTTAAAATGGCTAATATTCGGCATTGACAAATGCTTGTTAAATGTGAAGTGCTATCAATATATGTTACAGACACTGACATATGGAGAAGAAAGCCTCTAGTTGTGGAATTTTCTGGGAAAATAAGGCCAAGTGATCTACTGTTCTCTTGGGTAAATTAATTCTGCTGTGAGTTATCCACTTTTTAATAATAAAAAAACACAACAAAACAGAGATACTTTTCATTGCAACAAAATACAGTATTGGATAATGCATGGGCAACAATGCCCAACAAGACTGTGTTTCCATTGAGGGGTTCTGATAACATCATAGGGACCGCGAAAGCAAAGCTCAAGAGGTCCCTAATGTCATTAGAAGCCTGATGGCCAGATGACTTCCAGATGGAGTACGACCAAGATAGCAGCGTAGTTCATCACTCCTCACCTTGGGCAATCAACCTTTTAAAACCTGTTTTTTTTTTAAAGTTTTCACTGGGAGTCCTTTTTGTTGAAATGTATTAGATTTTGTTTAGAGCTAATGAATTCTGTGAAAACTGGTTTGAAAGTTTTCACTTTTCCTGTCAATACCATTGCAAAAATCAGCCTTCTTCATCCCAACCATACCACAGTCTATGGACCCAGTTGTCATCACCCTTGTTTACAAAAAATCCTGGAAGACGTTACTGGCATAAAAATAAGCATAGATTCTCTACATGAGTCAACTGAACCTTAGGGTCTTTGATGCAGAGATGACCCTACAGCACCTTGACTGCCAGGCTGACACGAGGGACACAGAGATACACACACTGAAAAATTAAACATCCCTTTTGTGAGTTGAACTTGTCTTCTGCATTTTACTGGATCATCACTAGCAGCCCTTCTGTGCTGGAGCCCTTCCATGCTAAGGACAGAGCGCAAAGGACATCAAGGACTCTTCCTTGAGTCAGCCATCATCCAGCCATGCTGCTGCACATGCAATACGTTTCTGTCTGTCTGGTTTAATCTCTCCTTTTGCTGGGTCCCTCCAAATAACTCCTGACCATGGTCACTGACTAGCTGATTCACCAGTATTGCACTATTATTGCAGTGATTCCTCATGGACACCTGCAACCAAATCATTTTGGACTGCCTTGCCTTAGGTTGCCCTAGCTAGTTCCTCTGGTTTTGTACTACTTATTGGGATTAGTCTCTATTTTGGTCACTCCTACTACTCTTTAGCTACACAGCCTAGCTAGTTACTACTTTTTCTAACTGAACATTGCACAGACTTACCATTCAGTTATGGTTATTTGTGCACCAAGGTTTCCCTATCTGGGTCTCCTCTGTAACTGTTTTTACCTTGCCACTGCTGTTGTATATTTTGCTGCAAGTAGTTATATTCTGCACTGCCTAGCCTTGCTGAACCCTGCACAGCCTTACCATTCAGTTTTCATAGTTGTTAACTATGCTTGCTCCCTATCTGGGTCTCCTCTGTAAACTGTTTTTGCACTGCCACCTGCTTTGCATATTTTACTAACCTTGACATTATTTTTCTGCACTGATTAGCTGAACCTAGCATAGCCTAACCCCTAATCTATAGTATTTGTTTGTGGCTACTCCCTATCTGGGTCAGCATTGCATACTGTTTACTGCATAGTCTCCTGCTGCTGTTTACTTGCTTAGCTTAGCTGTTGACCGCACTGCCTGTCTGCATATTATACTGTGCATCTGTTGCTAATGTTTTTTGCTTCCCACCTCCTAACTGCAATGTTCCTTTTACTCCTCTGCCTTTTCCATTTCCCCTTCTCTTTTTACCACCTCTAGCCTCTCTGCCAGCTGACTCTCCCTCCCTCCTTTCCCTCCCTCCCTCGTCCACCCATAACCCCCATCCCTCTCTCCTCCTCCTTTGCTATCCACCCTGGTCTCTTTCCCTGTCCCTCCCTTAACCTGGAGTTTCTCTACTGTGCCATCCTCTCCTCCCACCACCCTCCTTCCTGTTTTCCTAACCCTCTAAGGGTAGAAGTCCCACTTCATCCTTCCCCTCATTTTCCTGCTCCTCCTCCTGTCTGTTGATGTTAAGGCAAATCTTGGGCCTTCCTCTTCCTCCTTCCCATCCTCCTCTTCCCCTTCCACTACTCCCAAGGGTCTTACTGTCTTCTATCTTAATGCTAGGCACCTTCTCCCTAAGATCGACCGCCTCTTCATCTGGCTTCAACTAAGCTCTCCTCATGTCCTCTACATTTTTTATTCCTGGCTTTACTGCAGGACTTCAGACTGAAGCCTGTCCTTTCCTAACTACCATCTTTTCAGGAAGGACAGAGGAAAATGTGGAGGAGGAGTCACTATCTATATCCACCACAACCTTTCATGTATGTAACCCCCCCTGGGGAGGCTTACCTTATTTACCTCGCTCTCCTCATTTTCCCCAGTGCTGCACTGCCATCCTGGCCCATGTCCCTCTGTGTCCCTAAGCCTCTGTCCAGCCCCTGCATTGAATTTGGCCCAGAATGGGGCTGGAGCAGCAAGGTCCAAGCACTGCAGAGCTGTGGCTGCACAAAAGTGTGAGCCAGTGGCCCGTGCATGCGCGGTAGCGTGCAAATATTTTCTTACCTCTGCTACGGTAAAACAGGTGGTTCTCTGGTGGTTCTGGTTCCTGATTATGGCAGAATGGGGACCAGAGACCTGGATAAGGCACCAGAGAAGCCTCTGTACATTTTAAATAATGATAGCCAATAAGCGCTAGCTCCCAGCCTCATAAATATTAATGAGGCATTAAATATTGATGAGTATGCCTGCCTTCTGCCTGGGGACAGTGAATTTTGGCAGCAGCGACAGGTAGAATGCAAACTTGAAATGTTATACTTTGTAGCCAATTCACATTGCACCGTGACTGCTGCTCGACAGTAGCGCAGTTGTTAAATAAAACTATGTATGCTTGCTGCACCAGGACAGTGAAGTGGGGACATTATATGGACTGCCTAGAAACTGTTTTAACAGCAGCCACGTTTGCAGACTTTAACCTTTCCCCAGCCAATCGGAAGCCAGGATTTTGTTGCTAAGGATCTTGGGACTGGAAAGACTTATGGGAGAAAATGAAGCGATAATGTTTGGCGCTCATTTAACTAACTAATCAGGTGTCAAGGGAACCTGATGAATACTCATTTTTCAAGCAGACAAGTAACTCAGCCAATCAGAATCTGCCAGAGGCTTCCAAAATCTCAGAGGCTTTTGATTCTGAGTTCAATTCGGTGTGAGCCCCTCCACCGGGGGGGGGGGTGCTCTGGCCCCTTGCTAAAGAAATGTGGCTGCAAGGATTTGGAGTGGCCAGCCTGGGGATTGCCAGTTAGTTGTCCCCCAGGGCCTGTATGTGCCTTTCTGCATTTTAGGAAGATTTGTTTCTGAATCCTGATGTAACTTCAGCTGTGAGAGAGCTATAAGGAACCTGCCTGCAGTTGTGAGAGAGCTGCAAAAACGTTACCACCTCAGCGGTGAATGAGCTGTATGTGAAATCCTGAGGAAGTAGAAACCTACTTTAACATGCAAGTGAGATGGAGAACTGCTTGAGTGGTAAAGAAGCCATTAGTCCAAGAGATGCTCAAGTTCGGTGTGCACCCTGTGTTTACCTGGCATCAGAGTAGGGTGGACATCTATTTAACTGAATGATTGTGGATGGTCCTGTAATTTTTAAATTTTATTTTATTTATTTACTTTTATTTAGTTTTTGTTGACCGGGTAAGTGCACTAGACAAATCCTGCCTTTTTTCAGGCACGACCGGGGGGAAGGGGATACAGATGAATGCCAACTGACCTTGAACCAGATTAAGCTGTTGGTGGTATTTTCAGTGAATGAGGGAAATTTGGCCAGGACACCGGGGAAATTCCCCTACTCGGTAGGGGGAGGCTTTGCTGAAGGCAAGATGGCCTCTGTGTGTGAGAGTCCAGAGGAGGTGGTTGTGGAACAGGCAACCCAAAGTCTGGAATCTCGGTTTGACATGGGTTCACGGAGTTTAGCCTACACGGAGGTGGAAAACGAGGACATTTTTCATGAAGCTCAGTCTTCTGCAGAGGGGTTTGAGACTCTGGAATCAATTGCAGTTGTTAAGGATTTTACCTGCTTTACGTCTTCCACTGAGCCTAACGTAGTACTGGAGTCTGAAACTATCGTAACTTCGACTGGATTGGCAATAGGAATGCTGAGATTCAATCCGAAGGTTGGTCAGAAGGAGGAAGTCAGTCGGAACGAGGAGTTGGTGGAACCGCAACAGGTGCAATGGAAGGAAGTGGAGGAATTAGTTCTGAGTAAGGCTCAGGGAATGGAGAGTCAAGCCTATGGTGCATCGCGAGTAGCAGAGGAGGTGGCAGCATCGCTTGCTGCTGTTTTGGACATGACTAGTCAAGGGATGGTGAGTGATTCTATGGGCGCAGCTGTAGAAAGTACTTCTCGGTTGAGTAAGGACTCGGGGTTTGTCTTTAAATCCCTGGAAAAGGACCTGGGGTTCAACAGTTTTTCCAGATCAGTCCATTATCAAACGGACATCAGTAACCAAGAGGGGGTAACAGTTTTTAGGTTCCTGCCGCGGGCCGGTCAGCAGGAGATTTTCAACTCTGAAATGCGGGAATTTCATTGGCAAGATGCACAGAGAGAGTCAAAGTTGAAAGCTGCCCAGACTAAACTGCAGCGTTTTGAAGTCCCTTTAGCCCACGATGATTCCTGGTCTCCCCAGGGGGCGTTACAGGCTTTGGGATGGGGACAGTCTGATAAAGGAGTATGGACACCAACCCAAGCATTGGATACGGTTTTTGACTTATCTAAATGTTCCCCAGAGTGGCAACCTCAGGGTTTAGGGGATGGGGTTCTTAAGAAGCAGGAAATGGATTCAAAACAAACTAAGGGTAGAGAAATGAATAATATTTTAGAGGTGTCAGAAATAGCTGCTGTTAAACCTGTTTCGACAACTTCTACTGCAATTCTGAATACTGAAAAAACATTGATGTCCTCTTTTTTTTCTAATGCCAAGAGAGAGAGGCTGCACCAAGGCGTAATGCAGTGCGCCTTAGGTATAAAGGGGGTTTACCTACTAGGCCAGACAGATATCATGTAGGTAAATTGCTGATCAAAGATTCTCTGGGTTTTTCTGCCACGGATGTCTTCGCCTTCATTAACATTTCTGGCGAAGACAATTTTGATATCAGTTTTCATTCTGCTCATTTATTGGAACTATTCTGGGAGAGATATACTCAGGTAAAGTTCTCCCCCTTGTGGACTCCCTTTTTGGTTATTCCCCTTTCCACACCTTTGATTAAATTTATCACAGTTATGTTCCGCAATGAAGGGGTCCATGTTGAAGACATCACTCATTGGTTATCCCTTAAATGTAAATTACTAGGTGCACCTGAACCAATATTAGATTCCGTTACAATTTTGGATGGGGTTGGAATATATAGTTAAATTGAGGCAGTCTGAAACTAGAATTGAGCATATTCCAAACTCCTTTATGTTGGGTAGGGACAGGGGAGTTTGTTTTTATAGTGGTCAACCAAGGGCGTGCTATAAATGCGGTTCTAGGACCCATTTATCCAGTTCATGTGATCACCCTAGATGTGATAATTGTGGGGACTTGGGGCATGGAATAATGCAATGTAATAATCCCACAAAATGTGATCTTTGTGAAGAATTTGGACATGCCTTTCAGGATTGTACATGGGCTGTTAGGAACAAGGCCTCCTGCAGCAGTGTAAATTTGTTGGTACAACAGGCCCAAGAGGCCGTTCTTAACTCAGGTTCTGTGGAGCAGCAATTGGTAACTATACCCTCTAAACCAATACAGGTTGTTACAGATTTATCAACAAAACCCCCTGTACCGGTTATATCAGTCGCTCCCCCTCCCATTACTCCCCCTCCTCTCACTTCTGAACAGACGTTGGTGGGTGGCATACTAGATAAACAAAATCAGGACATAGGTTTATTACAACCAGTTTGTTATACAGACTCTGAGGAAAAAAGGTAGATGGGACTTCTCTGACCTTACTGCCTAGACGTTCTAATAGGAACCTTAAATTGACTACTGTCCCTGTTAAAGTAGAAATCATACACATAATAAATATGCGGCACTCTTCCCAGGTTGGGGGGATTCAGAAATGGATCCGGGGGATTCCGACTCTCAAAAATCAGTTCATGGGAATTTGGATGAGCCCTGCAATGAATATAAAGAGAAAAAAAAGAAACGTCGGAAAAAATGATAATGCGTGGTTGCTTGACTGAGAGTATTAGCTAATGGGATTTATTTGGGCATCATTAAATACACATAGTTTACTGAATTCAGTTAAACACAAAGCTCTTTTTCATTTATTACATAACAAAAGAATTTCTCTATGTTTTCTCCAGGAAACCTGGATGTTTTCCAAAGCTCAGATTCTCTCCTTCCAAAATGACTGGCCATGGGGGCCATCGTTTTGGTCATTTGGTAGAACTACGGCTGATAGCATTGGGATTCTTTTTAATGGTTCTCACTTCTCCTTATATAAATTGATAGATCTGATCCCAGGAAGAGTTTTGATCTTGGACGGATCCTGGATGGGGATTAGGTTTCGTTTGATAAATCTATATAATCCCCAAACGAAAGCAGCCAGGATAGCATGTCTTAAAGAAATACAACCTTATTTAGTCACAACTTTACCAATTCTATGGGGGGGGGGGGATTTCAATTGTACCTTGTTTACTAAAGAGATAACCTGAAATAAAATCTACTGCGACTCTAATTTTTTGAAAACGTTACTGTTAAAAGCTGACTTGATTAATTGCAATCAGACTCTAAAAGGTAAAGCTGGTTATACATTTTATAAAGGGCCAATTGGCTCCACTATAGATTATTTATTTGTTTCTAAATTAATTTTGGTACATCATTTTTCTATAATACCTATAGAATTTTCAGATCATCAACTAGTGCAGATTGAAGTGGGTGAGTTACCCTATCATGGCCCAAGGACTAGTCGTTGGAAATTAAATTCTTAATGCCTTCAGGACCAAAGGGTCAAGAATTCAATTACATTAATTTTGGAAGCTAGGCTTTCTGTAAGGTTTCTATATACTGATCTTAGCAGTTGGTGGGAGGAGACTAAAACTGACTGTGCACAATGGCTCAAATCTTATGGAGTTTATAAAAGGAAATCACAGTTTGTGCTTTATTTATAACTGAGAGCTCATTTGCAAGATTTATATTCAATAGCTAATGTTACCAATCAGGACTTATCCGCTAAATTACAATTATTCAGAAAGATATGAGGAGGCTACACATGATAGGGCTAAATTTTGCAAGGGCTTTTGAATAACCATTTACAGAAATCAGTAATTGGGGACCCCTATTCCTTGTGTAAAACTCTGAAAGACACTACTGCTTTGGAGTTTCTGAATACATCATCTGGTACAGTGACCGATATACAGGGTATTAGTATTGCTATTAATAATTATTTTCAAAAATTGAGGCCTACTGTATCACCGTCAGCTCAGGATATGAAGGATTATTTCAGCTTTATTCATCCTCCCCAGTTAGATCAGAGCATGATGGCCGACATAATAAAACCCTTTTCAGTGCAGGAAATCGATGATGTCATAGGTCATTTGAAAGACAACACCTCTCCAGGGATTGATGGGTTGTCAAATTTATTTTATAAAGAGTTTCGTACTGTACTGAGTGTGGGATTGCAATGGCTCTTTAATTCTTTCTTATTGGGAAGTTCAATTCCGAGCTCTTTCACACAAGGGGTTCAAATTTATCTTTTCAAATCTGGGGATAAGGTGTTGTTCACAAATTGGAGACCAATTACTCTATTAAACTCCAGCTATAAGATTTTGACAACACTAATTAATATCAGATTACAACGCTGGGCATCGACAGTTATTTCCCCGGTATAGCACTGCGGAATCCCCAATAGGAGAATTCAGTCAATGTTGTCTACAGTCAGGGATGTGATTGAACACATGTCTGACTTGGGTACTGGTGGGTGTTTGATTTCCCTAGACTTTGAAAAAGCATTTGATAGGGTAAATCATACTTTCCTTTTTTATACCCTAAATTTTGTAGGGATACCATCTCCAATTTTGGGTATTATTGAAGGATTATATGCAAAAACTAAAGTATTCCCTATTATTCAGAGTAGTTTGGGCCACCCCATAGAGATTACGACAGGGGTGAGGCAAGGCTGCCCATTAAGTCCTTTCTTATACATTTTTTCATTGGAGCCACTGATAAGTGCTGTCTGCTTAAAACCCTTATGGGAAGGTATATTAATCCCAGGTACGTCAAAACGGTTGTTGATACAAGCATTTGCTGATGATGTTTGTCTTTTTTTTTGGAATTCAAAGCAATTGGATTCATTTTTTCCAGAGTTTCAAAATGTTGCTACACTTTCTAATACCAAATTGAATTTTATAAAATCTAAGGGTCTTTGGATGGGGTGTAGCTTTCAGCAGCCAATCTGTAGACACTCTATTTCCATATCGACTGGTCCAATCATGGTTTTGGGAGTTTTGTTTGGTTCCCAAAACTTACCCTTGGAAAATTGGACATCAGTTTTGGATAGGGTGGAGGGGAAAATAACCTGTTGGAAAAGATTTCGTTTTAGTAAACTCAAGAGAGTGCACATCTTGGAACAATTTACTTTACCCTGTATACAATATCTAGCGGTCATTTTTCCGCTGCCATCGCAGTTTGAGACTAAACTTTATAGTCTGTTTTTCAGTTTTTTGGGGGGAAATAGGCTTAACCTGATTAAAAGATGTTATACCTATTTAGAAAAGAAAAATGGAGGTGTGGGTATGATTAACCCTGTGGTGTTTTGTTTCTCATTGTTTTTTGTAAACTTTTTAAAAACTTCACTTAGTCCTTCTACTGGGAGTGAAGGGCAATGGTTTGGGGCAGTTATTGGCAGATATTTGAAATCTTGGACACAGTATGCTCCAAAATGGAACCATCATCATTCTCTTCCGATTTATTTTAAACCGGCAGTACAAAAATTATACAAATGGAAATTGACAAAAACCCAAATTTGTAGCAGTTCGACGAGAACATTATGTAAAACCATTTTGAATTTAAACTATCCTGTAAGTCCAGTTTTCAAAAACTGCCCCTCTTCTTTAAATCCGACGGTGCTGGACCAACTAAATAACCCTAGACTACCAACTTATATGTGGGAATTGCAATGGTTGATTATGTATGGTAGGATAAATGTCAGAGGGTCAGCTAAATATAAAGCTAAGGAGGAACGGAATTGTCCTTATTTGAAATGTATAAATGTTGAAGAAACTATGGAACATTTCTTTTAGAATGTTCAAACACTGTTCCTTTATGGGCTTATTTAGCAAAACATTGGTCATTGCCGGTTGTTGAATCCTCTTATAACCTCTTTATTATAGGAGCTTCCCGGTTCATTTACAAAATATGAAAACAAATGGTGTGGATCTTTTTATGGTGTTGAGGTTTTGCCTATGGCAAACCAGATGTCAATGGGTATTGTATCAAAAACTTACTTCAGAAAAAGCATTTTTTCTTTATGTCACGACTGAATTACAGAAAATGTATTTAAATGAGTTACAAATATATACTGCAGATTCGGTTAGGTTGTGGTGGAAAGGGTTCTCACATATTATTAAATATAAATAGTGCTGTGTTGTTAACAGTGTATAAATCTTGACAGTTGTTGTTCGGGACTGTCTTTTCTGCTTGTTAACTGAATGGTATATACCTTCACTTATTATTTTTCTGTTTTTGTGTACTACCCTTATGATTGTTGTCACTGATTGATTCTATTTGATTGTTTTGTTATTCTTATAATAAAAATTACCCCTACTCTTTTCAATAAGTGCCATAGGATCTTTAACATCCACCTGAACTATCACCAATCCAGGCAGATTGGCCCTCGGTTTAACGTCTCATCCGAAAGATGGCACCTCACAAGTGCAGCACCCCTCTCATGCTGCACTACAGTGTCAGTATTGGGATAGTAACCCAAGCGCCAGATGTGGGAACTGAACCCACAGCCTTCTGATCTCCTGGCCTCAGAGGTGAGTGTGCTACCTACTGAACCACTGAAATGGCTGTGTGATAGTCAAGTGAGCTACAGGGATGGAATGGGAGTCTCCCTGAGACATGGAGCTCACCTGAAAATTGCCTGTGAGGAGTTTGATTTTTCTGATTGGAACTGCAAAGCCATGCTTGCCAAGAGGAAATGTTTAATTGTGATTTAGCTTATGAGACGCTACAGTGTAACATGAATTTACTGCAATTCTGAATGTGCCTACCTTGGTGGGGAGCCTTGCCTTAAGCTTCAGTGACTAACTTGGTCGGGAGACTTGCCTTAAGCTCCAGTATCTGCCTCTAGGAGAGAGGAAAGAAACTTTGCCTACTCTAATGAGACTGTGTTCTAATGGAAAAGACCACTGCCGCTATGCTGGCAGCATGGTTGCAAAGCCAACCTAATGAAGTGTGCCTGTCTGAGAGAGAGAGAGAGAGAGAGAAAGATTGTGCTTACAGTCAGCATTGGGAGTCAGACTGGTAGTGTGCCAGCTAGACACTGCCATTTGCACTTCTCCCTGAGGGGTGAAGCCTAGACGTGTGGGTCTGAGGCATGCCGGCCCTGGTCCCAGTGCTGGCTATTTTCAGACTGTGACTTCTGCTCAAGAAGATGAGTACCTGCTAAAGAAAGCTGAGAGAAGCTCTAGCCTGCAAAAGCTGCAAGAGGCTGTAGTTCAGAAAGGGGGTCCTGCTGCAAGCCTGTGCCATTCCTCTCAGCCAAGATTCAAGCTCTATCCAAATTATATCTACCTCATATCTACTTGCAAGAATTCTTGCTGCACCTGCAGTTGTCTTGACTTCAAAACCATGAGTAAGCAGAGACAGCTCTGCAAACATTTGGAGGGACTGTAAATAATTTCTGTTACATATTTTTCCAAGTTCAGTATCTAAGGCCCACAGAATTCAAGTTGGAATTTAAATCAAGAAAATGAAAAGTTAATTGTGATCTGCCTTAAGCACACCAACGCAGACCAGCCAGTCACAACAGTAACAGGCCTGCAAGGCAGGGGTAGTAGCTCGTTGGGACACAGCATCCAGGTACTTCATGTACTATGGCTGTCAGGGAGACCCTCCTCCCATGAATTTCTCCTAGTCATGTTCTCTTTCCCCTCATCTGTACCCATTTTCATTGGTGTTTCCTACCAACTCATTTCTGTACCAATGTATTTACCAAATGTTGCCATGTTGAATGACCTCACATGTATTGTACTGTGCTTCTCCTGTTCCTCCTTCCTGGGTCACACCTGGAAATGAGCCTTGGCTCAGTGTGCCTCTCCCTGTTACCAATTTTCAAACAAACAAATACAAATTGATGATTTTGAGTGCAGGGACCGTAGGAACAGTATCCACATTACAGGAGTACCAGAGTGAGCAGAAAGTAAAAATATGAACAATTTTGTCACTCATCTGCTTTCTGGACTACTACAGGTCCCAGAGGGGCAACTAGACATATAGCACTCCAATAGGACTCTCACTGCCACCTCAAGCTGAGGGAAAAACTCAGAGCTATCCTGGAAATGTGCTTAAGGTAATCTGTGAAGGAAACTTTGCCTGGCCAGAGGGAAGGTCTCCTGACCTGGCACAGACACCGCATCTCCCTATTCCAAGACTAATCTGCCAAGCTCCGTAAAAGCTGGCAGCATTCGGGGCATCAGACATGCTGTACAGAGAGCTGGCATGAAATACCATATGAATTACCCAGCTACTTTTAAAACAGAGTGCAATGAGGTCTTTCACGAGTTCCAGGATGTGCATGAAGCTGCTGAGTTTGTCAAACGCTCTTGGGGATTGAACCCTGTCATCACAAAAGACTGTCCATCATCTAGTTCCCGCCCTCAGTCAAGTTTCCTCAAAGGTATCCCAGAGCCCCAGGCAGAGATGGATACATCACACTACACCCCCGGACCCCTCGACCTGTGCAGTTGCCACTGAACAATGGTAAGACAAGCGCTCTAGAAACTAGCTACACCTGGAGCAAGCCTCCAAAGCATACCTGCCATGGAGCTGGCTGAATCGAACAGCAAGTGGAAGGGGTGATGGGTTACCTTTAATGGCACAATGTGAGTCCGAGGCCAGGCACAACCTTATTGAGCACCACCAGTAGGCTGACAAGCAGCTGGGGATTTTGGAACTCCTCTGGGTAACCTCCACGTCACTGTGAAGCATGAATCAATCTGTAACTCCCAATGGGTTCAGAGAGGCATTACTGTTGCGGGACACCTACTAACTCAAGAGGGCAAGTGACAGACTCCTTCCAACAACTGATGGAAAGGTATCAATTTTCAAAAGGCAGAATTCAAGGGACCAGAAAACCTCCACAGATCTCCCATTATCCCTCACTAGAGGGATGAAACACATCCTAAGGCTGGGTGTCAAAGTCTATGCGCATCTTCTTTCAATTACCTTCCCCTCCCTCTGGAAACAAAAAGCAGACTGGGAGAGGGAGATCAAAATCTCCATTCAAGGCAATGCCTGGGAAAGACCCCTGTGGCAAGCCTATGGCAAACTTGCTCCAACTGAGGTTTACTCGAAATGTTTAGCTCTGACCCTGTTAGTTGTCATTGCACCTTCTACAAATTCACTGCCTTATCAACTCAGATTTTCTGTTGCTTGCTGTGTACATATTGTACATATTCCTGTACATATCTTTTGTATATATTTTGCATGTATTCTGTGAAATTTCTGTATTTGTATTTCTGTATTTGATATGTATCCTCCCGTCCCCAACACCCCCCAGGACGCTTCTGGAATCGAGCTGTAGTCTGCTCAGTACGCTTTTCCTGGTAAAACTTTTAAATAAACAAATAAATAGAGGATTCAGGGACATTAAATATCAGCTTATCCCCCCAAAAATCCTGCATAGGTGATATAGGACCCCAGTTTTTCTACATAAAATGGGCTTGTTTCATAATAACCTCTGCTGGCATTGCCATATTGGGATGCTACCTTTAGACATATGACAGCTGACAGTGCTTGGGAAACATATAAGGAAATACTATACGAGATTGAAAATATTTATATACCAACAAGGAAGAAGTATAACAACAAAGGCAGGGTACCAGTTTGGTTAAACAACAAAGTTAAAAAAAACAAACAAATAAAAGTAAATCATAAAGCCTATAATAAGTACAAAAAAAAAACTAAACAGAGGAAAATAAAAAGGAATATTTGAAAACACAAAAAGCATCAAAATGCACCATTAGGAAGGCCAAGGCAAGTTTGGAATTCAAAATAGCCCATACAAATGATAGAAAACTATTATATTCATACATCAATTCAAACTGTAGGAATAAATTATGAACTATAGGACCTACACTGGATAAAAATCAGATAATCGAAGATGATAAAGTGGTTGCTGATAAATTTAATAATTATTTTTGTTCTGTGTTCACACCAGCACCCCAAAAATCGTTATCTATGCTACCGGATATACAAACTGGTCCTCCATTCACAGTTGATGATGTATATACAGAATTAACTAAATAAAATACTACATCTAGCTCTGGGCCAGATAATATAAATTCTGTGTTCTTAAAAAAACCTGCCCAAGAACTGACATTACCACTTTCAATTATTTTTAATTACTCATTGAGGGATGGTCTTGTAACAGATGACTAGAAACGTGCTACGGTCATACTGGTATTTAAGAAAGGAAAAAGGGGGAACATTGACAATTATAGGCCAATAAGTCTGACCTCCCACAGCTGCAAACTCATGGAATGCCTCATTAAAATTCGAGTGGATCACCATTTGAATCTTTCAGGAATATATTTTATTTATTTATTTGATTTATTTGTTTAATTTTTGTTGACCTGGTAAGTGCACTAGACAAATTCTGCCTATTTTCAGACACGACCTGGGGAGGGGGATACCGATGATTGCCAACTGACCTTGAACCAGATTAAGCTGTTGGTGGCATTTTTAGTGCATGAGGGAAATTTGGCCAGGACACCGGGGACTTTCCCCTACTCTTTTTCAATAAGTGCCATGGGATCTCTAACATCCACCTGAACTACCACCAATCCAGCCAGATGGGACCTCGGTTTAATGTCTCATCTGAAAGACGGCACCTCAGAAGTGCAGCACCCCTGTCATGCTGCACTACAGTGTCAGTACTGGGATATTATCCCAAGTGCTAGATGTGGGAACTGAACCCACAGCCCTCTAATCTCCCGGCCTCAGAGGGGAGTGTGCTACCTACTGAGCCAGCGTGGTTTCAAAAAGGAAAGGTCTTGTGCTACAAATCAAATTGTGTTTTACAATAACATTAGTAAGAGTCTGGATCATGGTCATCCATCTGATGTAATATTGCTCAATTTTTCAAAAGCGTTCGATAAAGTAGCTCATGACAAACTTATAGATACATTGATAAATTTAGAAGTTCACCCCAATATAATTAGATGGATTTATAATTGGCTTCTTAATAGAACTCAGCGAGTATGTATTAATAATAATTTCTGGTGAGGGCTTAGTAGGTAGCGGTGTTCCTCGGGGGTCAGTACTTGGGCCTTTACTTTTCAATATATACAGTACATTCAAGATATGGATACAAACATTGTTAATAGTGTTGCCAAATTTGCTGATGATACAAAATTGGGTGGAGAGGTCAACACCATAAATAAGCACCTATCTCTGGTTGCTGATTTAGCCAACATTGAGCTATGGGTAGAAAAGAATGGTATGATTCTTAAAAGTGAAAAATTTGTGGTACTCCACTTTGGTAAAAACAACCCCCATTATTCATATATTTTAAATCAAACAATACTGAAATCATCTAATAAGGTACAGGATTTAGGCATCACAGTAAATAATTCCCTCTCTTCCTCTGATCATTGTATGATAGTTGCAAGAACTGCTAGGGCAATGGTAACTAGAATTAAGTGCTCGTTCTTGAGTAAAACAGAGCAACTCACACCAATCTATAAAACGTATGTTCGAACAATACTAGATTATTCATCTCAAGACTGGTCCCCATATCTGCTTAACGATATTAAAATAGTAGAAGGGGTACAGAGAGCTATACCCAAACATATTCCTAGATTTAAACCTCTTAATTACCCAACCAGTTTACTGCAACTGGCCTTTATTCACTTGAAGCAAGAAGACAAATGGGAGATTTGTTGCTATTGTATAAACTAATACAAAATCGAAATCTTATGTCCAATTTTGACCTATGTTTTAGCAATACTAGATCCAACTTAAGATCTCACAATAAAAAAATTATTTATACAAACAGCCCAACAGGTAAGAGAGACAACTTTTTTATCCTTTGGGCTTCAATAGCATGGAACAGACTTCCAAAGATAGCCGTACATTGCACAAGCGTCACCAGTTTTAACAAGCATTTGTCAATTTGTCAATGCCGAATGTTTGCTTGCTGGCATTGACATTGGTAGTGTAGGAGTTAGAGAGATGCATAATAGGAATGGCAGTGAAGTATTGAACCGAAGCGAACCCCACCACCACCCTGCAGAGACTGACAGGCATTGGGGTGTGCCTTTGGGTTGTTAGGCATAACGGCCATGCCATTTCACAACACATCCTACCCTGCAGACACCGACAAGTGTCAATGGGTGTGCCTTGGGGGTCTTTTAAATCTTATGCTCACCCCATTCCCATAAGGAAATACGGCGAGATGTGTGCAGTATAGGAGAATGGGGTGAATTTGGGGCTGAAGACTCCAAGGCACACCTCGATGCCTGTCACTGGTCAGTAGGGGTGTGGGTGGGGTGGAATGGTGATGAATATTACAGGCGGATAATCCCAAGTCACCCCTGATGCCTGTCAATCTCACAGGGTGGGACGTTATGGCCAGAAACCCTAACGGCGCAGGTGTTCATTGGTATTTTCACTCCAATTTTTCAGCATGGGTTTTTTGTGACCCCCACCTCATGAACAGTGGCAATATCAGTTCGTTAGCCGAAAGCTGATTTTGCACAGCGACTATGTCATTTGGCAGCACAGGTGCGAAAACACATTTTGAACAGGGTGAAAAAAATGACAGCTGTACTGTTCATGAGGAGGTGTAAAAAATGCCAATGTTGAAAATCTGGAGTGAAAATAAAAAAAAAACTGGCTAAGTCACGAGCGTGCGTAGAAACTGCACAACGCACACCCATAATGTAATTAGTTTGGGGATTGTTTACAGCACATTGTCAACACAGGCATTTTGGGACCTCCGCTCATGAACAGTGTCACTGTGATTTTCTTAATGTGTCCTGAACACTGATTTCCTACAGCGACCACGCATTTCTGCACCAGAAGTACGAAAACACATTTCAGCCACAGTATGAAAAATGGCAGCTGTACTGCTCATAACGAGGTGTGAAAAAATGCCAGTGTAGAAAATCTGGACTGAAAATATTACAAATTCGTGAACTTACGATGGTGCGTGGAAACTACGCAATGCATGCTCGTAATACAATCAGTTTATGGACTTTTGTCACCAAATTTTCAACATAGCTATTTTAAGATCTCTGTTCATGAACAGTGTCACTAGTGATTTTCTTAATCTGTCCCAAACATTGATTTAGCACACCGACCGCGTCATTGTGCGCTACTTGTGCAAAAGCACATTTTGGGTGAGATGTGAAAAATGACAGCTATACTGCTCATAAGGAGGTGTGGTAAAATGGCAATGTTGAAAATCTGAATGAAAATATTAAAAATTTGTGACGTTAATATACTGAGCATGCACAGGAACTGCACAACGCACATGAAATAGTCATTTTGGAGGATTTTTTCACCATCTTTCTAAATATAGGGTTTTAATGCACTCATGAACTGTGACACTGTCATTTCATTACTTGGTCCTGAAAGGTGGTTCCGCAGTGACCGTGAAATCACCTTTCGGGACCGAATAACAAAATGACCGTGCCAGAATTCATGAGGTGGGGTCCCAAGAACCCAATGTTGAAAGTTTGGTGAAAAAAATCCCCAAAATGGCTGAGATATGCATCAAAGTTGAAAAAAAACAATTTATTCCATTGTACAGTTTATCGGCATTTCCTCAGTTTGTGGTTGGCTTTGAAGAGTGCAGACGTGTTCCCAATCCACCGAAGATCATCACGCCAGACTCCGGAGGTAAGTATGGGGTGAGGGGGGTCTGGGGAGGCAGGGTGACAGAGGGTGGGCGGGGTGGGGGAGGGGTCAAGACATTCAACGAGGGACCATTTTTTCTTACAGGTCAGTTTATTTTAAGACAACGCAGACTTTGCCACGCTGGGTGGGCTCCAGCGTGACAGCTGGAAGGTTATTTTGGTGGGCAGTGGAGCTGATGGGGATTGGGCACCCTATTGGTTATACAGATGTTTGCCACGCTGGGGTGGGGCTCCCAGCCGTGGCAACTGGAAGGTGGTATTTTTTGGCGTATGTGTGTGTGTGTGTGTGTGTGTGTGTGTGGGGGGTGGCAGTGGAGCGATGGAGGATTGGGCACCTCAAGCACATATACAGACTTTGCCATGCTGGGGTGGACTCCAGCGTGGCACCTGGAAATCTGTTGAGGGGTCAGCAGAGCCGATGGGGATTGAGCACCCCGTCGGCCATACATATGTGGGGGGACTCGGTACTGCATGAGCAGGCTAGGGTGGGCTCCCAGCGTGCTACGTAGGTGTGTGTGTGGGGGGGCAAACTGTCTATGACAGTTCGGATGCAGTGAGCACTGACGTGTAGGTAATTTGCATACTGCCGATGGACGGCAGTATGCAAATTGCCTACATGAGCTGCGGTGTTTTCCTTTCAACTGTACACCACTGCATCTGAACGGCTGTCATAGACAGCTCGGACATTCATTGGCGCGGGTGCAGCCGCACCTGCAAAAGGGAGCCGGGCACTGGAAGTGAGGGAGGCACACCTACAAAAACTCGTATGGTGGCACTATGTTTCTTGCACATGCGTGCAAGCAAACCTAAAAATACCACAGATAGACTTTATTACAATCACCATAAGATGGTATAATTTGGCCTACCTAGGTGGGGGACATTCCCGATGGGCCTTGTGCCCCCCTTATATCATTTTAATCCTAATAATCCTAGTAATAAGTCAGAAGGCACACTTACACTTATCTTTTGGACCTGCGCACCGCTGCAAAGCTTCTGGTCCTAAGTGAGACTATTCTGCAGCAATACCTTGGGAGGCAATATTCCACCTGATCCAGGGCATTGGATCCTAGCAGACATTTCCACACTTCATAGCCAACTTGGCAGCTGCCAACACCAGCTTTTCCCCACAGCCCTAGAGGCAAAAAGAAATTCTTACTCTGTTAGCGATCAGAAACGTACCTGTCCTGCTCTGAATGAATAGCATCCCTTCGTAAACTGTCAGAATATGAAAAAGGTCCCAGGACTCCCAATATAATCTCCCTAGGTTCTCTCACATATGCAACCACTTTCTGAGGAACACTTCTGCCTCTCTTCTTGAACCTGCGCAGCTGAGCCCTATCCCTACCTCCTTTTCCACCTTTCCCCTATGAACAATCGCTTGGCAGAGCCCCTTCCTCACCTACTGTACTGAGATGCCACTCACAGGAAAACTATGACCCCTATTTTTCACTATAAACTCTGCCAGTTTGGGAATACCTCTATAGCTGGCTCCTTATCCAATCATTTCTAATTACAATCCATGCTGCTAGGACATGTTTAACCATATTTGTAACCCTATATGATTATGCACTTGGAATGTTTCTTCATACCTTGGACTAACCTGTATATTCATACCTTGTGTTGTAATTTTCTTTTTTTTTAATCCTTTATGACAAATGTTATATGTATTATTGAGTTATTTCAAAACTTCATAAAAATACATATTTTTTAAAAAGCACATCAACAGCCAGATTTTAGATGCCTCCCTGAATCATGGATCAGCAGTCCGGGGGTATTATTTATGCACAGGTATCCATTATTTCTCACTAGGCATCCACCAGATGTATAACATAGTATACTTCCTTCACCAGTGCCCCAAAGGCCTCATGACATAATCACAGTACTGGCTCCAATGTGTCTTGCAACTCTGCTTTGACATTATCACATCCAATGCAGATAAATGAACCCTGTCCCTGTGATACAGTTTCTTGCATGCCTTGCTGATGTGAAAATGCATAACGATCCTGATGCCATGGAAAAGGTAGATGAGGACCACCTCCCAGTTCAGCTCTTCCATGACTTTTCTTTTTTTTTTTTAAATATTTCTTTGTGCTCCTTCCTCTAGCTGCCTCCATCTGACCGACCCCACCCAGTCCTGTCACCCGGTTTCCCTGGGACTTACCTTGCACCTGCTTCCTCTGCCACAGGACTTGTGGCACGTGACCAGCCACCGGTGTGGAACCTGTGTGAGGAGGGGGGGGATCAGTCTTCATCCTGCCTCTGGGGGGTTATTTTTCCACCTGGTTTTCACCCCTTACGTCACTGGGACCTCGGCCAAGACAGCAGCACTGTGCGTGGAGGCGCACATGTGCACTGAGCACCAAGTGTGCCCCAATCCCCCCACCCAGCCTAATGCCAATCCCTCTAGTACTCTGACACTACCAGCAAGCCTCCACTTGGAGGCAGTCAAAGCCAGAGAGGCTTACCTCCCAAACCCAGGAGAGGAGAGCTGCCTGGTGGTCACTTCACTCCCAGCCCTCCCCCCACTGCCGACTCCCAACAGCCCATGCTTGTTCCTGAACATGGGTCACTGGCATGGTGAGAGGTAAGGTGCCCCATGCTTCAGCCCTCTGCATCACTGGGCCAACTTCTTCTGTGACTTTTCAATAGTGGTCTGCCTACATGCACCCTGCTAGCATTGTCTTAGGATGATCATTGACCACAAATGAGAGAATGGCAATGAAATGTTGTGGATTTTATGGTTGCCAGCACTGAATTAAAAAAAGTCTGAATAAATGAAGATGGTATTATAATACTACAACTGCTGCCAAGTGTCTGGTGTTTGGGGTACCAACTTTCTGATAGACAGTGTGGGTGTCTGACTTGCCCTAGAACCCATCTGGCAGTAAAAACTTTTGGAGAAGGATGTTGAGAGGAAAACAGGTGCAATGTAATATTTTTATTAGGCCCATGCCATTCTATAGGATATAGAATGCACCTAATAAACATATGCTTGATATTTTACAAGCAGTCCATGACCCCATGACATCATGAGAGGTGTAATTACGAGTGCTGCCACAAGTGATGTCACAGGTGTCACAAATCATAACTAAAATTATCAAGCATAGTTTTATTGGTCCAATGCCATATTTCATTTATGCTACGGTATGTGTTTGCACGGGTAGAACAGTTGAATGTGTTGCTGTTTCAATTAAAGTTCTAAATAAAAAAACTTTTCTTTTTTTGTATTTGTATTTTACTGTTTTTTCCATGGTTTTCTCCATACTGTCCTGGGACCCCAGTACATGGCAGTGGAGGTGCACACGCTCTCCATGGTGCTGGTTCCGGCGCCTTCTGCCCCTCCCCTCCCTTGGCAATCGCTGGGCTCTCCGTAGCCTGACACTACCATCCATCCTCCACTAGGTGGCAGTAAACGGCCAGGGAAACCCCTCATCCTTCCCTGGGAGAGGAGAGTCACCTAACAGGAGCTCAGTCCTGCTTCTCGCCCTCCCCCTCCTGCCGACCCCCCAAAACCCAAGCTCATTCCCGAACTCGGGTCGCCGGTGTGGCACGAGGTGTGGCATTCAGTGCCTCAACCCTCAGTGCCACTGGGACGGCCAATAAAATAATTTTCTGAGTACAATCAAGTGATGCTAGACTTCTGTGCTGAAGTATCTACAGTGAAAATATCTTCTTTATCGTCCACCAAGAGCGACAATATCATGATAGTCTCACTGTAGGACCATGATATACAATATACCATGGAACACTAAATTTTATTTATTTATTTATTTCAAAAGTTTTACCAGTAAAAACATACTGAGCTGAATAACAGCTCGTTTCCAGATGTGTCCTGGGGGGAAGGGGCAAAGGAAGACAATAACAGAGCATAAAAGGTCAGTATGTACAATAAACAGTGCATAAGGAGACAACAACAGAGCAATACAGGTCAGTATGTACAATAACAGAGCATATATGCAACAGTATTTACAGAACAGTTACAACAAGCAAAAAGGAGTAGGGCCAGAGGTTGGAGAGTCTTGAAGAGTTTTTCAGAAATTATCCAGGAGGGGTAAAGCAGTGGTAGAGTTTACTGAGGAGAAGAAAGGGGAGGTAGAATGGAGTAGGAGTGTAGTGGAGCAGGGGCGGAGACTCAGGTGCAGTTGCAGGAGGGAGCAGTGAAATCACAGAGAAGAGAGGAGAGGGAGTAAAGAGAAGTGGCAGAGTGGGTGGAAAGGGGGGAGGGAATTCCAGAGCTTAGGGAGGTGGAAGGAGAAGGTAGCCTGGCTGGATAAAGACGACCTAGGATGCAGAGCAAGAGAGTGATAGACAGAGCTGCAGAGGGAGCAAGACGCAGGAGTAGGGGGTGAGAGCAGAGAGGAGAGGTAAGAAGGGAGAGAACTAAGCCAGTACTTGACAAGAAAGGAGAAGCAATGTGCTTGATGTCTGGCTTCAAGGGAGGGGAGAGAGAGTGAGGTATATAAGGAGCAGTGTTGAGACCGGGGTGAATGGTCAAATTGACAGAAGGAGTGATAGAGAGGATCCAGTCTGGCCAGGGTGTACTTTAGTTTAGTTTAGTTTATTGTTCTAGGAATTATTACCTTTGAGCCAATGGCTCTTTTACAAAGGTTCCACATCATCAATGTACAAACAAACAAGACATGTTACATAGAATGGTCAGCAAATTATAAAGGTTTCAATAAGCCAGTATAATACAGTACATCACAGGAAAAAAACAAAACATTGGAGGAATGGTCAAGGAGGGAAGGGTAGGAGGAGATATGGGGAAGGGAGCAGACTTAGAGTAGTTAGAGGTACTCAGATGCCTTTGTCAAGAAAGGAGCAGAAGAGGAGGATGAAAAACAGTAAAAACACCCATGAGGGAAGAATCATTAGTCAAGGCAGTCACAGGAGCTAGAGGCTGAGAGGTGAGAATAAAGCATAGATTTGAAAGCTCCTAGTGATGTGGAGGATGTAATGAGCAAGCTCAGGGCATTGTACCAGCTGGGGGCACGATAGGCAAAAGATCTCTGGCCCTGTGTGGTCCGGCATCTGGGGACCTGGAAAGGCTGGTGTTCCGATCTTCTGGTGGGACGGATGCTGGTATTCGGGCAAAGTAGGTCTTGGATACACGGCGGAGTGCGGCCCAAGATGGATTTTTTTGACATCAAGCATGTGAGGTACCTTATGCGATTTGAGAGTTGCAACCATCCTGTTTCAGTGTAGAGCTTACATGTATGAGTATGCCTTTGCGCTCCAGTGAGCAGCTGACAGGCCTTGTTTAGGGTGGCTGTGATGCCTTTAGTGCGGTGGTAGTGGCAGAGCCATAGATACTGCTTGCTAGTCTATGATTGAGATGACAGAGCTTTTGATAGCAACTCAGCAGCTCAGGTAAGGAATTGCCGGTTTCAGAACAGGAAACCAATGCGCTGGTTCAATTGCTTTCGCTGTGTTATCAATGTGGGTCGCAAAGGTAAGACCTTGATCAAAGGTGATTCCAAGGTATTTAAATGTTGACACTTGTTCAAGGGTATTTCCTGGGTATGTTTTGATAGTAAGTGGAATTTGTCTTTTTCTGTTTTGTGGCCTGGAGAAAAGCATGGATTTTGTTTTTGTGTGATTTAGGACCAGCTTGTGATCTAGGAACCACTTTTCAACATTGGAGAAAGCAAGTTGCAGGCTCTGGAGTAAGGGTTTCAGGTCCTTATGAGAGGAGAGAATCACGGCATTGTCAGCATAATGGATTGTTTGTTCTGGGCAGGATCTGGGGAGAGAGTTTAGGAAAAGGTTTTGGAGCACTGCCATAAATAGTGTCTCCATAGTCGAAGATGGGGAGAATCATTCTCTGTAGAATGGCTCTGCAAACTGGCAAGGGGATGCATACATGGTTTTGGTACAAAGCCCCTAGTTTAGGGTGCAGTATTTTGTGAATGGTGTCTACGTGTACGGAGAAGTCAGTCAAGTCAAACCCCAAGGTATTTGAAGGAGGGGATGTCTTCAAGGGGGGATCCATCCAGGGCTGGAAGTTTGGAGAGCTTTTGTCTGGTTCCGTAGGTCATGGAGGCCATCTTCTTTGCATTAAGGGACAGCTGATTTGAGCTGAACCAGTGCTGGGCTTTTTTAAAGTCCAGCTGTAGTTCAGTCATCGGATCAGCTGGGGAAGAGCCGGAGGCAAACAAGACAGTGTCGTCTGCACACATATGGATGGACACAGAGATACAGGCAGAGGGGAAGCTATTTAGGAAAACTGAGAAAAGAGTAGGGCCAAGCATGGATCCCTGTGGGACACTAATGCTGATAGGGAGAAGGGGAGACAGGGAGTTGTCAGTTTTCATACCGGGTCATAATGTCGTACACTTAGTAGCTTACTGCATTATGCGCAAAACCCCAGACCTGTGCGCTATCCGTGTTGGACCCTCCTGGAGTTAGAACTTGCCGGGGGTCCGGGGCACAGCCCCCTGAACGTGCAGAGCCCCACAGAACAAAAAGATTTTATGAAATCGCGGCAACGCGATTGTTGCACGGCATTGTGCCTGGCGACATTCTGACTCCATGTCGTCAATTTTAACTGATTGGTTCTTCAGTAGCTTGAGTGAAAAGCCCCACTTCAGAGAACTTAGCAAGGAGAAGGGGGTGGGATATGGTGTTGAAGGCTTTGGCCAGGTCGACAAAAATAGTAGAGATGATCAGGCCCTGATCCATGCCAGACAGAATGGAGTCAATCAGCCTGAGAAGTGAGGAGGAGGTGGAGTGGAATTTGTGAAAGCCAGACTGGAAAGGGGTGAAGAATGAGGATGAGTCAAGAAAGGTGAAAGCTGAGAATGCAGAAGGTATTCTTGGAGTTTAGCAAGGGTGGGAAGCAGGAAGATAGGATGGTAGTTTCCTGTAGCAGAGGAGCCACCACCTTTAGGAAGGGGAATGACTGTAGCATGCTTCCAAGAAACAGGGACAGAGGTGAGTGAAAAGGTAAGGTTAAGGAGAGAGGTGAGAGGAAAACAGATGGCTGGGGCGGAGAGATGAAAGAGTTTAGAGTCCAGTCCATCAGGACTATTACCCTTAAGGGTGTTTAAAGCCAGGAGGGCCTTGAGGGTGGCAGCTGGTGAGACGTGGGAGAAGTAGAAAGGGGGAGCTGGGGAGGGCAAAGGGGGAGCTGGGGAGGGCTGGAGGGGGTAAGTGGGAGGAGGGAGGGTTGGGGTAGGGAGGAGAGGAGGAAAGAGGCACAGGAGGTGAAGAAGTTGTTGAATTCAGGTGGGGTCAGAGGGGTCGGGTCAGAAGAGGGGTCAGAGATGGTGGTGTCCTTAACCTTGAGGACTGGAGCAGTGGACTAGGTAGGGGGTGAGGAGAGAGAGTGGATTCCCGTCAAAAACTTTGAGGGGTGGTTAATATTGTTTTGGAAGGTGTTGGAAAAGTATTTTGCCTTGGCAAGTTTGATAGCTTTGGTGTAGGTGTTGCATAAGGCTCGATATTTGTGATAGTCAGAAGAGGAGCCTGAGGACTTTTGAGCTTTCCATGCCAGATCCTGTGCATGCAGGCAGGCCAGCAGTTCGGTAGAGACCCAGGGCAGATGAGACCCTCGTACCCTGATTTGCTTTAGGGGGGTGGGGCTTGACTATCCCATATGGCCAGGAAATGAGACTTGAAAAGATGTAGTGCCAAGTCAATGAAGCTGGTAGCAGAGATGGGTAACCAGTCAGTTGTTGCTAAATCCTTGTGTAGGGAGGACAGGTCCAAGGACCGGAGGGAGTAATCAGGAAGAGTTTGGGTGTGATGAGGCTATAGGGAAAATGGCAGGAAAAACAGCATGGGCTGCAACATGTTAATCGCCCTGTAGGTAAATAAATGCTGAAATGTACAGTTACGTAAGAACTTACCGTAACAGTAGATCTTTGAGAGAGGCTCTTGCAGTAGATAATTACATATAGGACCGATGCCAGTAGGCATCAGGACCCCACGGAAAAATTTCTAGCTAAAAATCTCTGGCGGAGGACCGCCCCATGTCAGGTGACTGCCGTCATGCAATGTCAGTATAAAAGGGCGGTCCCCCATACCCACCTTCCAGTTCTTTCCCGCCAAAGGCCCAAAAGGGAGAGAAGAGAGAGAAGTGGATATTTCCCAACCTGGAAAAGGAGCTAAAAAACTTAGGGGGATGGAGGGTGGGAAGGTATTACCTACTGCAAGAGCCTCTCTCGGAGATCTACTGTTATGGTAAGTTCTTATGTAACTGTACTATCTTACTTCGAGAGGGCTCTTGCAGTAGGTAATTACATATAGGATTGAGTCCCAAGCAGTCTGGAACAAGAAGAAGCAAAATGGGTGGAGGAAAGCTACTCAAAGTAGGTCCTCTAGCTGTAAAGGCCTTAGGAAAGGAGGCCTTGCAGAACAGCAAGCCTGAAGACTGCTCTATGGCAAAAGGCAATATCCAAACTGTAATGTTTTGTAAAGGTATGGACGGAAGTCCAAGTGGCGATAGCGGAGATGTCCGCCGCTGACACAATCTTGAAACAAGCCGCTGATGTAGTGACTCCTCTGGTGGAGTGGCCTCTCACTTGACCTGGAAGGGTTTTGTTGTACTTGTCATAACAGAATGTGATACAATGAGCCAACCATTTGGACAGGCATTGCTTAGAAACAGCATTGCCTTCTCTTTTGTGGGCAAAAGAGACAAACAGTTGATCAGTCTTTCTGAGATATTTTATTCTGTTAGTGTAGTATCTCAGAATTCGGTGAACGTCCAGAGTGTGTAAGAGATTGGAGTGCTGCGTAAAGAAAGTAGGTAACTCTATGGACTGGTTCAAAGTAGATTTCGCTACCACCTTGGGGAGAAACTTAGGGTTGGTGCGTAGAGCCACATGTTCCTTATGAAAAATCAAATACGGGAATTTACACATCAGGGCCTGGAGCTCGGACACCCTCCAAGCAGAAGTAATGGCCACTAGGAAGAGAGTCTTCCATGAGAGGAACCATGTCTGCTGAGGTTGCCGGTTCGAAAGGAGGCAGAGTAAGCTTCTCGAGGATGAAATTCAAATCCCAAGGAGGGGCAGGAACCCCGATGGGGGTCTCAAGTGGAGAACCCCTCTAAGGAAAGTCTTAGAGACCTCCAGCTGAGCAAACATCCTGCCTGCAAAAGGGACATGGTAGGCCGAAATGGCTGCCATGTGTATCTTCAAGGATGAGTGACTGAGACCCAGATCAAAGAGGTGGCGCAGATAATCCAGCAGCCGACAAATATAGCACAAGAAAGGATCAAAATCTTTTGAAGCGGCCCAGATTGTGAACCGTTTCCATCTCATGGCATAAGTAGACCTAGTGGAGGGTTTTCTAGCCTCCACCGAAATCTCAGCCAGTCAGGGTGAAACCCCAAATCGGGCTTGAGCTATGTCTGCAGGAGTCATGCATGCAGTTGAAGGGACTTGAGACCTGGATGGACTAGGGTCCCCTTATCCTGGGTCAGTAAAAGTCGCGACAGAGGAAAAGGAAGAGGAGGTTCCTCTGAGTATTGTTGCAAAAGAGAGAACCAAACTTGTCTGGGCCAGAAAGGAGCGATCAGTATCATTCGAGCTCCTTCTGAACCGAGTTTCTGTAAGACTCTTGGAATCAAAGGGATTGAGGGGAAAGCATAGATGAATCTGTCCTTCTAATCTAGAGACAGAACATCTCTCCAAAAAAATGCTGCACTCTGAAGCGAGCGAGCAGAAGTCGGGAAGCTTTGTGTTTAGATGTGAGGCAAACAGGTCCACCTGTGGCATTCCCTAATGTAGGAAGATATTGCCTAAGACCCTCAGATCCAGTTCCCACTCGTGAGCTTGAGAAGGTGAGTGACTGAGTTTGTCTGCTAAGGTGTTCTCGACCCCCAGGACGTGAACTGCCATGAGGTGGAGGTTGTGTTGTACTGCCCAATCCCAAACTCGCATCGCTTCCCTGCAAAGAGGGTAGGAACGAGTCCGTCTCTGTTTGTTGATGTACCATACCACACACATATTGTCCGTCTGTACGGCTAAGTGGCCGGGAAGGAGATGCAGATGCAGAGCTTGAAGAGCATAAAGCACTGCCCGAAGCTCAAGCACATTGATGTGAAGCTTTTTCTCAAACTTGGACCAGAAGCCCTGGGTCCTGTGAGGTCCGAGATGGGCTCCCCAACCTTCGCCCGAGGTGTCTGTGGTCAGAGTCTGGGAGGGGGGAGAAAAACAGAAGGGAACTCCCCGACAAAGGTTCTCCTGAACCATCCACCATTGCAAGTCCCGAACCATGGGGGAGGAGACTTGGACAAGCTGGTCCAGGTCATCCACCAACTGATCCCACTGAGACCGAAGTGTCCACTGAGAGATCCTCATGTGGAGCCGAGTGCGAGGGACTGTTGGGATTGCAGCCGCCATAAGCCCGAGGAGGCGAAGGACCAACCTGGCACTGACCCGCCTGTGGCCGGACAACAGGCTGACCTGATCCTGGAGTGTGGCTGCCCTGTCCGGTGGCAGGAGGGCCCTGCCAGAGGTCATGTCCAGGATCGCCCCAATAAACTGGAGCCTCTGGGACGGGATCAAGTGGGGCTTGGAGTCATTGATGGTGATGCCCAGGGAGAAAAACACCCCCTGGATAAGGGAAAGGAAGCGCAGGAGATCCTCCCTGGATGGGGCTGCCAGGAGCCATTTGTCCAGGTACAGGAAAACCTGCACCCCCTTGGTACACAGGTAGGCTGCTACCACCAAAAGGCATTTGGTGAACACCCAGGGTGCCGAGGAAAGACCAAATGGGAGGGCCTTGAACTGGTAGTGGTCACCCTGGAAAGCAAAACGTAGGTATTTGCGGTGAGAAGTGCAGATAAGGATGTGCAGGTAAGCATCCTGCATTTCCAGAGTGCACAGCCACTGTCTTGGCTGAAGGAGGGGCAGAAGGCCCTGCAGGGAGAGCATCCTGAACCTCTCGTACTCCACGAATAAGTTCAGGGAACTGAGGTCGAGAATCAGCCTTACATCTCCTCTCTTCTTCGGGACCAGGAAGAAGTGGGAATAGTAACCTGTTCCCTGAAGAGAAAGGGGGATGGGCTCTATTGCCTCCTTCAACAAAAGTGCTGAAATCTCTTCCTGGACCAGAAGAAGGTGTTTCCAAGAGTCTGGCGACCTTGGGGGAGGGTGACGAGGTGGTTTCTGGAGAAACCCTATTGAGTGTCCTTCTGCGATCAGCTGGAGCACCCAGGAATCTGAAGTTATCCTCTCCCAACCCGGGAGGTGGAGGGAAAACCTCTCTCCTACTGGTTCCTCTGGAAGGCCCAGAGGCTGTGGGAGAGGAAAGGAGTCAGGTGGTGTGGGGCAGCATCATGGCTAAAGCACCCGCTGCTTTTTTGGGTGGAGGGAGCTTGGCAGCTGGAGGGGCCCAGCGTTTAGTGGCCCACTTTCCTTGGGGTTTTGTCTTTTGCTGATTCCGCTCATGGAAGGGACGGCTGCATTTGATGGGGATGATACATGGAATCCACAGACTTCAGTGCAGTCCCCTTCTCCTGCAGATTGGTGATAATGTCCTTGATATCACCACCAAACAGCACCGAACCCCATAAGGGCACTTCCTGAATAGTGGACTGCATTTCCGGGACCAACCCTGACACATGGCGCCAGCATGATGGCGTAAGACTTCGGCGAAAGTGGAGTTCCTACCAGCAGTGTCCACTGCATTGTGAGCAGCATGAAGCATGTGCCGACTGGCCAAACGTGCAGAGCGGATGAGGTCAGCCACTTCCTGTTTGACTTGAGAGTCCGGAAGGGAGTCCAATTTGGATTCTACCTCACTAAGAATCACCTTCTGGTAATCCCCCATGTGACCAACATAATTTAGGGCCCCAATACCCAGAGTGGAAGAAGCATAGATCTTCTTCCTGTACTGGTCCAGAAGATGGGATTCTTTGTCAGGTGGAGATGACCTCAGATGTTTTGGCTTAGCTGTCCGGCCATGGGCCGCGCTAATCACGACCGAATCAGCTTGAGTGTGAGAATCTAAAAAGTCAACACCCTCGGGAGCCAGATATAGCCTGTTCGACTTCCGAGGAAGTGGGGCTAAAGCAGACTGCTGCTTCCAAATAGTGAAAACAAGATCGGCATGAGGCTCAATCCAGGGTGGCACCAAGGTGGGAGCTGTCACGGGCAGATCCAGATGCTCAGTGAGTTTCTTATGCTGGGGATCCGGCCCCAAGGAATGCCACTTATGAACTGCCTGGATTTTGTGCAGCAACTCCGTAAAAGAAGGATCCTCCGGTAGGGACTTCGGAGGAGTCCTTGGCCTGGCCTTGGACTCAGAGCGTGGCTCGTTGTCCGGCTCGGAACAACCGTCGGAGTCATCCGAGGTGTCCGAGGAGGAAGAAGATGATGATGCGGAAGACTCCCTCTCCTGGCGTGGGGGAGGAACGGACCCTTTGGGAAGCCCTCGGTGAAGCATGTCCTACCCCTTCCTGGAACCAGAGGGTTCAGCCCTGGTGTTCAGAGGTGGGGAGGGAGTCTGTTGTCACGGTTGTACGGGAACTGGAACCAGCACTGTCATCGGGAGATGACTCTCCACCTCTCTGGTGAGCTGAGCCTTGGCCTCAACCCACCAGGAGGCCAGAGTCTCCTTCAAGTCCACTGGCAGCTGAGAGGGCGGTGGAGGTGGAGGAGGAGGGGGATACAGGTATGGATTATACCCATAAGGTGTGTATCCATAACCCGACAGTGGGAAGCCCGGTGTCGGGTATTGAGGCACCAGGTAGTGCGGCGTAGGATAGGCCAGCGTCAGGTACTGGGGTGTCGGATACTGCAGGTAAGATGGTGTCGGATACGATGGGGTTGGATACCTGGGAACCGAGGGGTCTGCCGGAGCAGATGGCCCGGCCAGAGCTCCCATGAGTGGGTTTGAAGCAGAAGGCCTGGTGGGCAGAGGGCCCGGCGTTGGAGTGGCATCTGGGAGTGGGATGTCACCCAGGGTTGACAAGACCGGTGTCAGTGCCAGAGGTCGGTGAGCCGGCGGCGGGCGTCTGGGGAGCCGACGTCAGGTCAGTCGGCCCAGTGGGTGGATGGTCTGATGGGGGTGCAGCAGGAACCTCGGTATTGCCCGGGGATGGAGGGGAAAAATTCCTGGGGTCAGACTGAGGAGACCCAGGGTCCCTGGAGGGCAGTGAAGGCTGCAGGGAGCTGGGAATGGCGGACGTGGGAGGGTCTGGCATTGGCTTAGCTGTCGTGTGGACGTCGGGCAAGCCGACATCCGACTTATCAGCAGGGTCTGGGTGGACAGCGGAGGACCCGACATCTGACTTAACGGACCCGTCGCCCGAGGCAGGTCGTGAAGGAGGGGCGGCCTGGTTGGGCAGAAGAGGGGCCATGCGCCACCTCGAGTAGTCAGGCAACTCATCGACTGTCTCCGTGCGGGCATCGGAGGAGCCGACGTCCAACTTACCGGAGCCACTTGAACCAGCAGGCCACACAGCGGCGACTTTACCAAGAGCGGAGGCCTCCAATAGTCTGGAGGCACCAGAAGGGCCTGAGTGTGAGCCAGATGGGCGGGCCAATGCCGCCTTGGAAATCTTGAAGGTGGCAGTCATGGATTGGTCCCCCAGGGGGGGACTTTACCTGAAGCACAGCGACTCCTGAAGAAGATGCGGTGGATGAGGAGCCCTTGTCCCAGTGCTTCTCCTTGTCTTTTTTCTTGCGCTGGCCTTCGGGGGAAGTGGATGCCTGCCAGAGCTTTTTTAACTCCATTTTCATGGAGGACATTTTCTTCCTTAAAATATGGGCCTCCAGGGACGGCTGCCACTGTCTGCGGGTGACTGCGTTTAATTTAAGGCAGTGCTGGCTCTTCTCCACCTGATGATCTAGGCCTAGGCAGAAGAGGCACTGGGAATGGCCATCCTTGTGCGGGAGTTGGGTGCCGCGTGAGTCACACTTGTTCTTGTGCTCGGAGGGTTTAGGGAACCACATACACCGATGAATACCTGAGAAAAATTCAAAAAATCGAAAATAACTTGGTAAAAACTATCGACGACTGAGGCTGATGAGCGTTGAACTTTACCGCGAGATGCTGACATCAGCTAACGGCAGGAAAGAACTGAAAGGCGGGCGTGGGGGACTGCCCCTTTATACTGATGTCGCATGACGTTGGTCACCTGACATGGGGGTGGTTCCCCGCAAGAGACTGCTGGCTAGAAATTTTTCCGTGGGATCCTGACGCCCGCCGGCATCAGTCCTATATGTAATTACCTACTGAAAGAGCCCTCTCGAAGTAAGATTCACTTTTATTACCTCATGTTATTAATCCCTCCCATGGTATAAATATATTTATAGGGTTGAGTAGGAAGTTTACTTTAACCCTGATTTGTGCACATAAATAACGCAGTTTTCCTTGGACAGAACAGCTGAACTGTGGCATGTGTAGTTAGTACCAGGATCTCTTGATCCTGTCCTTTCTGGTAATGGTTGGTTCAGTTGTTTAAAAGTTCTAGAGAGTTGAAAACCCCTATAAGTACAGAAATGCAGACCTTTTTTTGCTCCTGATAGCACAAAGAAGGCTGGGAGTTGAAATCTGAAACTTTCAGTGTTTTTTTTTGTTTTGTTTTAGAGTTTGGCCCAAAGATAATTCTTTGATGAGGGACATAACTGAAATGTGTAGTTTTTAAATTATTAAAAAAAGTAAAGCACCATTTTCCTGCATGTGCAGAATGCCTTTCAACTTTTCAAGGATAACCAGGTTTATGAGAAATTGACTTATGTCAGTTTTATGATGGGGGGTCCTGTTTCCTGACTCGAAACTGATGTTTTTCTGCAGTTTTGAGTCAAGAAAATGACCCCTGCTTTCCATAATTGCTGGTGGTTGTGGCACCATCCCTGCCACCAGCACAGGACTAACCCCCAAGTTTGTCTGGCAGTCAGGAGTCCATCTTCACTGCTGGCACTCCCTACCCACCAGAAATGTAAAAAAGAAAAATAAACCAGCAGAGGGTGCCCAGGCTTGCCAATGGTTCTCTCTTTGCACCCAACCGCACTCTAAAAGAACTGGAGAGGGTGGCCAGCTCCACCACGAGAACCCCCCTTTTCACCACTCAAGCTCCACAAAGAACCAGCAGTATAGGTACTACCAACCCCACTGTCACTACCCCCTCACACCTGCTCGAGTTCCAAAAATAACTGGCCAGGACTTTGAAATCCCCCTGCCGATATTCCCTCCCACCCACTTGAACCTAAAAAAAATTGATGACAGGTGCTTAACTGGATCAGTGGCATCGCCTCAGTCCCACCTTGTGCAAAACCCTCCCCCTACCCACTGCCCAAGTTACCTAAACTACCCTTTTCTCCCACCACCCATCCCATGTAACAAAAACTCATCCCACCCTGGCCCATCCTCTTGCATAAACACTATTCTCCCCCCCCCGACAATTGTCCACAATATCTGGTTCCTTGACACAATTCTGCAGTACCCTTCATCATGATTCCTCAGTATGTCACATCACAGTCCCTCAGTGTCCCATGTTGCAAATTATCTAAGTCTCTTGAAAAACTCCACTTCCTGCAGGTGAGAAAAAAAAAATAGGAAAAAAAACCTAATTCTTGAACCAGTTTTTTTTATAGGGGGAAAAAGGGGTGTCAGAGAAAGGATTTAGGGACAATTTGGAAACTTGCTAATTGAGTGTTCATGGGAAGGGGGAAGAATCACAACTCAAATATGGTAAAATATAAAAATTAAAGTTATGGTGTTAGAAAAACGGCACCCCTTCTCAAAAAAAAAAAAAACTCTTATGAAATGTGCACTGTTTTGTTCTGATTGAGTTTTCCTATTAGGATTTTTTTTTCTAACACTTATAACTACTTTTAAATATTTTTTCACCAAATTTGAGGGACGTGTACGAAGTAACCCTTCACATGAATATCCAATTTGTTTCTTCACACCTGCTTGATGGGGGTGCTGCTTCGCATAGGGCCCATGAGGCCATGTACGAGGCAAGCTACAGGTCAGGGGCTGTGCCTGCCATGTGTGCTGCTTCATGCAGGCTCCAAAGGCCCCTGCACCATGCAAGTTATGGGCATGGCCCCCAGGCTGACAAGACTGCTGCTTTGCCTGTGGCCCACAGGAACATTCCAGGAGAAAGCTACCTGGTCCACTGAACATCAATGCAGCTGCTTCATGAGTGGCCCCCACCACTCACAAAGCAAATTATAGGTCTGGCGCAGTGCCCGTCACTGTGCTGTTGCTTCATCATGTCAGAGCCACTCATGAAGAAAGCTACAGGTCTGGTGCAGTGCACATCACTACGCAGCTACTTCAAGAATGGCCCACATCGGGCCCCGTGAAGCATGCTTCAGTTCTGGCACACACGAGCATCACAGTGAAGCTGCTTTTGATATTTTCCAAAAAACTAAATTGATTTCAACGACTATGTCAATGCATCTATAAGGGTTGAAATACAAAGCTTACAAAATACGGAAATGAAAAAATAGGGTTTAAAGTATCTAGAATCAATAGCAAATCCATGAAGTGGATTAGAGGCAGTATGACGCAGTGGTTTAAGGCTCTGAGTTGCAAATGTGGTAACATTCAGCAAAACAGACCTGGGTTTGAATCCCACAGCTTTCACTTGCATACTGTGTGACCCTGAGCAAGTCACTTAACTTCCCTGTGCTCCCAGGTCACTCCTGTAAAAAAGCTTTCAGCTTAGTGTGCTACTCCTGGTTAAACAACTAAATAACAAAAAAAAGTGGTGTTCCTCTGGGTTAGAATGATCATGCTAAGCAGGGTTAGCATTGATTTCCCTACTATTGACCTTGTCTCACATGACACATCAATGCTTGTATAAGGAGTGCTGATATTAGGGTAATGCAAACTCTGGGTCACATGACTGTTCAAACTCCCAAAACTTAAGCCACTGATCATCATCACCATATTTATTGGATAGCATAACTTGAGAAAAGACAGTCTCTTTTACAAATGTGTCCAAACAAGTAAAACATTACAAAAAGTAACACAACACACAGACAAAATTGCAATCAAAAATTAAAACATATACTCAGGCGAATTAATCGTGTCACTTATACTGATTTGCAAGCTTCCAGAGACTTTAAAAGACTGATTTTTCATTTCCCTACGTTGTACACATTGTGTTCCAACCTTTATAGATGCATTAGCATTCTTTTTTGCAGTTCTTTTCAGAGCATAATTATAGTTGGTTATAGCTATTGCCTCTTCACTTTAAACACTGTACAAGACAAGAGCTGACAGCTTGTTTTGTTATCAATATTGTCTTGACTCTCCCATTCACAGTCAGCTGCAAAAGTGACTGATTTGCAAGAAAACAGGCTTGGCTTTGGGCAACCCTGATCCTCCCCGTTGCTCATGGAAGAGGACCTGTGAAGAAAGCTCCTCCTTCTTCCACTTATGGGCTTTGCAGCTGCAGCCTAGCTGAAACACAAAAGGTGTGTATCTGAAAAGGGCAGCCGACAGCCAGCAGGCAACTTCAGGTTGGGGAAAAAGTGGCTGTTACAAGGAGCAGCCTGACTTTAGCAAAAGGCGGTGGTGAGTATTTAACTGCTGAAATGGGTCTGGAAGGAAGGGCTAGAGGGATGAGAGTGGGGAGGAGGTTAAGTAAAGAGTAGCTTGGCCTACAGGCTGTCAATGGGATTGAGACAGGAAGAAAAACCAAAAAGCAAGGCACCAGCAACTGTGTTCGCCTGTGGTTTGGTTAAATTCTTTCTTTCGTTCAAGAAAATAAAGTCAGACTGACCTGATTTCTCAGGTTTTGCTATATATTTGTGTGTGTGCTGTCTGGTTATAGCTGCTGCAGGTGTTAATTATCTGTTTACCTGTTAGATGGTGTGAATAACAGTTACAGAAAATGTTACTGTGATTTGTCGTGGTAGGGTGATGACAGCAATGACTGTCTTGTTTTTCTGTCTAAAGTGTCTGGAAGAATGCAGAAGGTAGATGACAGTGTGTCTGGAGCAGTGCACAGCTAGTACAATTCCTAGGTGTTGACAGTGCAGAGACAGGCTAGCAGCTAACCAGCTCCCTACAAATTGGAAAATTGCTTCTGTGCAGTTTTGGACACCTTTCAAATTGAGTTTAGAAATCTAGTTAAAAGAAAGCCAAACCAGTGGAAGGAGGTGGGGATTGTCCGAACAGCCCAAACCTCACACATGCACATAAAGCCACCAGTGATCACCTTGTGCCCCTATCTCATTTCACATTATTTTGTAGCTATATATTTTAATCCCATTCTGTAGTTTTAGAACTGCTCTTACATATAGACAGTGGGGTGTCCTCTTTTTTTTTATTTTTTTTTAATAGCTTAATGTCTTGGAGTATTGCCACAATGAACACTGCACTTTGTATGCCCTTTTGTTCATACTTGTTTGAAATTGCTTTTTGATTGCAGGGTTAGAGCAGAGACTTCTTAATCTGAGTGCTAGTCGGATAATCGGGGGGGGTACCGTATCTGCTAAGATTCCTTTTCTACATTTAGCAAAATAAAAATGGGAATTACTTTTGGTTGGACTCCAGAAAACATACAAGTGGGAGCCTTCACATTCAAGTAAGTGTGTGTGTGTGTGTGTGTGTGTGTGTGTGTGTGTGTGTGTGTGTGTGTGTGCGCGCGCGCGTAGGGCAGGCAGTACTCATTTATGTAAAAAAAAAAAATATATATATATATGTTGGGTGATCTGGCCTAGTCCACAGCGTACATAAATATTGCATCCATTCCAGAATTGTTTACTATGGTATTAGGCTTTAAGCAATAAGGTACATTAACAGTATATAATAACTGGTGACCCCTTATAATGAGTTGACTGGATTTCCAGTCCTGATAAAATGCTGTAATAACCCACTGAATTCCCTAATAACTGGATAGCGGATTACTATGGTGTTTTCCTCCTCGCGCTCTCACTTCACAGTATTTGTGCAAGTACAGTGGCTGCTTAGGGACACACTTGCTCGCACAAATACAGTTTACAGTTTTTCTATCTGTTGAAACTTTGCCCCAGTTATTATACAAAAATAATGCCTGTCCAAAGTTTGTTTCATGAGGATTTTTCACATACCCTAGGTGTGTGCTAATCTCAAACCCCTCGAGCTTCGCTCTCTGGGTTTATGGATTATTACACACTGGGAAGGTAAAAATCCTCATAATACACCTGCACAGGCATTATTCTCTATATTATTTGGCTATGGTTAATAATCCATAGACGGGAACACTTTTCCACATGCGATAATCCATGTTTTTTGATTGACAGGTGGCAATAATCCATTTCTAAGCGTGGATTGTGGTTACCTATCAGTTACCAACAGTGGATTATTGTAGACTGAAAGAAAACTGCGCTTGTGCCACTGAAAGCGACTTCACAGAATCACTGTACATGCACAGACGATTTTTAACTATCCCCAATTACCCACTGACGTATGCTTTTCTCATAGCACGTTTTTGTACTGCTTTTTTTAAAACCAGTTTTTTTGTTGTGTTTTTGTTATCTGAAAGTGGCATGGAACCAGCCTCAAGGGAGGTATACTGAAGGTTATATACCTACTATCAGGTACAGACCAGGAAAATGGAGATGTAAAAGTGGCACGGGGAGCAGCACTGCAAGGAGTAGAGTACTTTGAAGGTTGTGAAGTGACAGACAAGTGGCTGAGTGGAAGATGGGTCTGTGGTGAGCTAGACAGAAGTAGCACGGGAGCAGTTTTCCTGGAGTTACGCTGAGATTTAGGTTGTCGATACTGTGTACTGACTGGGAGGGACTCGGTAATGAATGTTTCAGACATCATTATATTAAAATCTGAATTGATGTCCACTAAAACCTCCAATCACCTGTGTCACTGCAACAGCTGGATAAGCAATCAAACAAACATTGTTCTGCAGAATTTACATCCAAACTTAATGGATTAGCCTGACAATATAAAATGAAAATGATGGGCAAGTGTGCATTACAAGATGACAATTCAGTCTCGGGGGGGGTCTGTGCATGTGAAAATGTTGGTGTTGGTGTCTACAAACCCTGCATTTGGAATGCCTAATTTGCATTCCACTGTGCAAGGGGAACTCATTCCCCAGTGACTTATTAGACAGTGCATGCAATGGTGCTCTTCCCCCAGATGATGACACTTGCAGCCCTCCACAGTCAGCTGTCTAATTAGAGTACCATGGCACAAGATAACAGTACCAACACCAAAGAGACCACCTGTACCTACATTAGTTAAGTGAGAACACTAACCCATCTCACTCTCACAGTCCACCATACAGTTATTTACATACGTTAGTCCCTTGCTTTCGCATACACCCTGCATGGTACACTGAACAGGAAGTGACATTACAAGACAATTCAAACCATCTTGTGATGCATTGTCCCATCCAGCACACATTGAACTGCTACTGTACTGTGGATCCTGGGCTTCCAATGATAACACAGTACTGGACAGTGGCATAAGTGATACAGGCATGGGGATGGGAGTCCGAACCCTTGGTTGTGAAGCTGAGGCAAAATATTTGTAAGGGTGTATTTAAAACCACTAATAAGGTAAGTCAGTTGGCTCAGTGTGGATGGTTGAGGCCTCGAATGCCTTGCCTCCTGCCATGCCGGTGACTCATGTTTGGGACTGATCACAGGCTGCCGGGGCTTGACAGGGTTGACCTTCCCAAGGACTGCTTTCCTCTCCCTGTGAGGCGAGGCCAGCTGTCTCAGCCTATGACCACCCCCCAGGTGGAGGCCCAGTGGTACTGCAGGCATCAAGTGACTTGGACCTCTATGTGTTACATGTTGCTGCAACAGGGGAAGGGAGAAAACTGAAAATAGGGACAGGCAGGCTTCATGAAGTCCTGTCCACTCTCCCTCGGTCCAAGCCACAGCCTGACCACCTGGGCAATTTGGATTTGTTCACAGGGCCCCCCTGACTTCGCCATGGTGGTAATCGGTGGGGGAGTAAGTCCCAGTGGGTCGGAAAGTTGAACATTGGTCGCAGAAGGCGGAGATGGGGGAGGGAGAAGGAGAGGGGGAAAGAATAAATGCCATGGGCATTCTTGAAACTTGTGCTATGTATAAGTTTTCCTGAATATTTGGGATGAATCTTATGTTTGGGTCCTGGAATATTCAGGTATTCATTATTTGGCTGTGTGTAAAGTGTGGGGAGGGGGGTGATGCATGACTTTATCCCCTATCCTGGTGGCCAGGGATAATCTCCTGGCTACCCTCTAAGCCATTTCAAGTCATTTCCCACCTGCCTCCCCTTCCCTGGAGAGTGCCAGAGATAAAGGTGTTAGTTTGTCAGCTTTTGGCCTTCTGTCAGGAGATGATTGCAGGGTATTAAATAAGCCCAAAATACTGGTTGTCAGTTTTGTCCGTGAAAGTGCTGATCAACTGTAAAAATGCATAGCACATGTCCCAGATTGATTAGCAAAATGAAAAATGTGTTTTGAATATCTAAACCTGAATAAAAACAATAAAAAAATGTTTAGCAGTCCTGTGCTACACAATTCAGAAAATGGTTCGCAATACCCTCTGATAACGTACAGCATTTTTAGCCTCTTTGAAGCTTACTCCAACCCTAACTTGACTCACTATTCTGTTTCGTACAGCTTTTAATTTAATTTTATGCCTCCCCACTTGACCCCTAACCATGATGGGGGGCGCTAGTGGTAACCAGCACTCCATGCAAGTCATTCAGGTCCCCCCACCCCACCCTGTCCCTCACCCAGCTGCTGCTGCAGTGTTTTGCTCTGTAAGTAGTAGCAGTCCCATATAGCCATTAGTAAAACACTGATTATGAAATCTGATTTGTCAGTATCAGAGTAGTGAGCATTAGTTGGGGGGGGAGGCATGATCATGAGGGAGGGGCAGGGCAGTTGTCATAGTGATGCTATGCAGCCAATCTATGGAGTCAAGGATGTGATTAACGAGGTTAGAGTGTGGAGTTAGTACTAGGGTTTGGGAGTTGGTCAGGGCAGTGATACTGTTATTCTGAAATGGTCAATGCTGTGATTAAGGAGGTTGAAGCCTGGATGCAATGGTGTGAGAGGGGGTCAGAGAAGGGACATGGTGATCATGAGGGATTCAAGGCTCTGACTGACAGGGTCAGGACTGTGATACTGGGGTTGAATGGGAACAGGATGTGTGGGGTGTGATACTAGGTTAGGGAAGGAGTAAGGCTCTGAGGGGTGTGATACTGCTGTCAGTAGAGAGGGAGGTTAGGGCTGTGGTACTGGGGCTGGGAGTGGGCTCAGGGCAGTGATACTGTACTGTTTTTAGAGGGATAACAGGGCCTTGATACTTGGGTCAGGACTGTGATAATGGGGTTCGGGAGGGGGATATGCAGAGGTGATGTTGGGGTCGGGATGGTAGTCAAAGGTGTGATGCTGGGGTTAGGAGTAGGGATGGTTAAAAAAAAAAATGTGGTGGTATGATAACCATGACATGTAGTACTGTGGATATTTTGCATTCTGTTGTAATGGAAGTAGGTATCTGTGTGCAAAACAGTCTCTTCAAGCTCTTGCATCGGGGAGAATTTGTGCAGAACATGGCAGCGATTCTTAAAAACACACAAACATTAGTTTAATGACTTGAAGGCTGTGGTATATATCTTTTTTTTGTAAACTCTGTTTGTTTATGTCCTCTTGACGCTGGCCCCTTAGGCCTCTCTCAGGCGTGGATTTCTAGGCTATGGATTTCTCCCACTCTGCCGATGTCCTCTGACCTGACCTCCATCCCGGGATGTTCTCTCCCCCTCACTCCAACCTAACCAACCCCCCTGTCTCTAAGCCCCCCTTCCCAAGGCAGGGCTGCCACTCCTCCGGCGCTCTATCTAGAATCTAGTAGGCGTCTGGAGGGGCGAGACGGAGGCCAGTTGGAAGGACCCGGTGTTGAGCATGGGTGCCGTACCGCAGATCCCTCCATCGCCTGTCCGAGTGCCAGGGATTGTCACTTTTTCCGGTTGGGAGTGCAAATGTGCAGTGATACCCTGCACGCAATGGGCGTGCACCGCACCCGTGCACAAGGCATCTGCTGACACCCCCATCCCCTGCAAGTGTGTGCCACAAGTTGCGCTTCCCCCAGTCTCCACTGGGAGCCACTGGTACTGCGGCGTATGCTACCCACCTGCCCCCAGGAGTAGAGAGCAGTCCTCCAGACGCGCAATCCTCTCCTGCCTATGCTAATCCCTGATGACCAGAGCTCGTTCCTGAACCTGGTCACCGACGTGGCGCGAGGTGTGGTGTCTAGCGCCTCAACCCTCAGCGCCACTGGGCTGACTAAGATTGTGGCATATTGACAGCCATGATTATCACAGTATCAGAAATTGCCCAAAATATTAAAGCTGTGTTTTCCAGTATCCTGGTATGCTGGCAAAAGCATGGAGTTGTGCACCTTACTTTCAGTACCATGGAATGGTATACCCTACTGATAGCACCAGGATGCAATGCTTCCCACAGTTGGCACCAAGAGACTGCTCACCCTACTAGCCACAAAAGAGAGCTGCACTCCCCATCAGTAGCATTAAGGAATAGTGCAGCCCACCTGGGAGTAGCAAGGCTCACTGCATTGGCAGCATCAAGGAGCAGCGCACACCACCTGCAATACCAAGGAGTAGATCAAACCACCTGTAGTAGTGAGGATTGGCAAGGCTCATCTTGTTGGCGGCATCAAGAAGCAGCACACACCACCTGCAGTACCAAGCGGCAATAAAACACCAAGAAGTGGTGCCTCCCACTGACAGCACAAAGGAATGATATACTTAACTCGAAAATCTTTCTACTACAGAGCAGTACAATACATATGTGAGTAACTTAATCTTTTTTTTTTACAATGATCATTTGAGCAATTCTCTCTTTTGAAGGATATTTGAAGGTACTTTGGGGAAAAACATTAGAATGGCTTATTAGGTGCTTTGAAAGTCCACTGGTAGCACATTGCAGTAACATGCTGAAGACCAGGAAGTCTGCTCTGGACTCTGTTTGTTGGTATCCCAAGAGTTGAGGTGTTGCCCATGGCAGAGTTACCTGGTGCAGTAAGAGGTTACCACCTTCCCACTTCCACAGCAAGAGCTAGTGAACATTTTGCTTGGACTTGCATTACAAAAAAACTGTCCAGTACTCTTTTAATTGTGATGAAAATTTCTAATGAGCTCACTAGAGCTGCAAATCTTCTCCCTTGCACAGCACTTTTGCCTCCAGTTGATGCTGAAGTAGAGTAAAACCTTCCCCACTCTCTTAGCCCTGCCAACATCTCCACCAAATCCTTAGAAGTCCCTTAGCCCCCCAGTAGCACAAAAGTAGTTCTTTAGACAGTTCAGTGCAGTACAAATATAATTATTCTCTCTGCCTCACTGACGGGACCAAACGCTGGTAATCTCACACCAGAAATATATTTTGTGCAGTCATGATCGGGTGAGATTACCAGTATTTGGGCTTAGAAGTGAGACAGAGGACAAGTATCTGCAGAGTGTTGGATTCCATAAAGTACTGATTTTAAGGTACTAGGGGATTAAGAGGTATGTTGTACATGGGGCAGGGAGGATGATGTGGATGAGAGGGTTGAGCATTAAGCTGTGACCAAGAGTTGGGTTTGCTCAATCAGTCTTACCCTAAAGGATCCATGTAAAACGAGATGAAGCTGAGTATATTATAGTTTAATGGCGAAATTAACAGCAGTAGCCTAATTCCTCCCCCCCGCTGGCCGACCTGCATTGTGGTAGTGCTGTGACTCATGAAACAGGTGACTCTGGTTCAGAACTGCACCTGGGTCCTTCTAGGCCAGCCAGGAGAAGGAGATCAAGCTTTTCAAAGAGTGCTCGCCTTCTCCAGGAAGGGAGAGTATTTGGCTCCAGCATTTTACTGCCACCTGGGAGACTCCAGGTGGCAGTACATCTGGAGCAACTGTCTGGGGGAAGCATATAGTGACGCACTCTGCATGCTAGGGTTATTTTGAGCTTCTAAGCACTCTCCATACAGGGAGAAAATGTGGAGGAAAAAAACACTGAAGGGAGAATTTGAGGGTCCAACCCCTCGCAGGCCCTACGCCAGTGAGGACCACCCGAGGAACCAGATCCTGTAACTGGCAATTGGGTGACTTGCCAAACCCATCACAGGGGAACACAAGGATGCCCACCAAGTCCACTGGAAGCCAGGTCATAGGGCTGCCCGGGGGCAGACCATATGTGGGCCCTCACCAGAGGGGTGAAAAATAACATACATAAAAATAACCTGAGTTCCTGCATGCTTTATGTGTTAGTGCTTTTTTAAATAATGTTTTTGTAGTTGAACTGTGATTTGTTTTGTGTACATGAGATTTCCAGCAGTTAACCTACCCGTTGAATGTATCGGCTAATTTGAATGCTTCTCTTCTACCATTGTTTTGCAACATGCCTTATTTGCAGTGGGAAGTGGAAGTGCTGGTGGGGGGGGGGCACTTCTTTGTTATAGTGGTGGACACCTTTCCCAGTTACAGATATAACCCCATGTTTCTAGTTATAGTCATGACCCTTGTTCCCAGTTACAGCAGTAGTCCTTGTTCTCAGTTTCATCAGTGTCCCCGTATCTTCTGGTACACCTATGTCCTGTCATCTTAGTTACAGAAGTCTCTCCAATTCCTGGTTGCAGCACTGGTTTGTTCCATATTATAGCTATGGCCCCTGTTTTCATTTCAGCAGTGTCACCAGGATCCCGTTTCCGCTGTGGCACACGTTTTCAGTTTCAGGAGTGGTCACAGTAACAGTGGCCCTTTTCTTAGGTACACCAGTGGCCACATGTTCACCAGTTAGAGCTTTGGCCCCCAGTTAGAGCTTTGGCCCTTGTTCTGCGTTACAGTAGTATCCTCAGTTCCTGGGCGCAAAAGTGGCCCCTGTCCCTTTTTACAGCTGTCACCCCTGTTCTCAGTTTTAAAAGTGGCCTTGTTCTGACTAACAATGGCCCTTCTTAAGTACACCAAGAGCCACATATTCCCACTTAAAGCTTTTGCCCCTGATTCCAGTTACAACACTGTCCCCAGTTCCTGGATACATCATTGTTCCTCTCTATCCTGTTACAGTTGTGGCCCCTGTTCCCAGTTTGAATGGTAGCCCTGTTCCCAGTTTCAGTGGCCTTTTTCCGTTTTCAACAGTGACCCACTATTCGAAGCTACAGCAGTGGTCTCCTGTTTTCCAGTTACTGCAGTGTCCCTGTTTCTTGGTACATCAAGAGTTCAGCATTGGGCCCCTGTTCCAAGTTACACCTGTATCCTTTGTCCCTGCAGTGAAGTATAAATGGGAATATCTGAGGTCTACCACAGTTACTCCATGTTTAGCTGTGACCATATTTGATTTCCTAGGCTCCATCTCCTGAAAAAAATATTGAGCAGAAAAAATAGGACACCACTGAAAATAAGATCCTTCATCATCTTGGTTTGGCAGCCCTGTGTAAGTAAATGGTTAGTCATTACTCTAAGATATCCCTCTTGTAATTTTCCTATGACCCCCATTTCTTCTATAAATAATTTGGGACACCTTGAAAAACTGACAGATTGTAACTGTCTGTTGTTGTAAAAATCTTCTGAGGAAAAATTTCATTTCCCATAACTCTCTGGGTTTTTGGCAGGATATGATACTGCCAGAGTGATGCACTTCCTAGTTCACCCCTCTATGGAGCAAAGCGGCAGTTAGAAATTGTTCCTTTAGATCTGGAGTAAAGATTCTGCAGAGATTCTCGGGTATCTATAAGATGTGTCTCCTAAGTTGCCTTGTATGTATTCTGTATGTTCTGTACTCTCCCGGGTCGTTCCTGAAAATAGGCATACTACTTGTCTAGTGTACCTACCCGGTAAACAAAAGCTAAATAAAAAATTAAAATAAATATCTTTTTCTACAGTTTTATACAAAGTTTAACTCAGAAAGGTGTTTATTAATCTATGAATAGTTCTGAAGAGTCTTTTAGCTTAAATACATTGATGTCGATTCACAAAATTTCAGACATGTCACAAGCCCTGGTTGTGCCAAAGGTGTGCATAATTGGAATTGCAATATTCCCTCAGCCAGGTGATCGATTCTTGATCCCGTACATTTACTGCTGCAAGTTAGACCAGCATTTTATGGTCTAACTTGCAGCAATCTCGGGTACCCTTTTTAAGGGGCTTGTGCCAAATATTTGGCGAAAGCAGCCATCAATTGGGAAAATTGTGTCGCGAATGCACCCAATCCTCATGAATCAGGGGCATTTTGTGGTGAATTGTTTGGCACAGCTGCACAAGAAAAGGGCTTGGCACAGGGCTTGACGTAAGCCTTGCATTCCCATTTGTGAATTGGGCGGGGCTCGTTGTTTTTATGTCTAGCTAGTTTTCTAACTGCTGTGCTAGATTGCATTTGCACAGATCATTACTTGATCAATTAGTGCATTCTTTCTTTTATTGCATTTTAAGTTTTATCTAGCAGAAAATGGACTGTCAAACTAAGATTTGTGTGACTGCAGTTATTTGAATAGATACTACAGTGTGTTTGGGGAGCATTGAGGCTTTCTGCAGTTGTTTGTGTGTGTGTGTGTGTGTGTGTGTGTGTGTGTGTGTGGCACTTGAGGCTTTCTCCGAAAGGTTTTGAATTCGGATGTAGTATATTTGTATCCTGATGTGACTATGTATACAGTACATTGCAAGCTTGGGGTCTAGGTTATTTGATGATTTCAGCTCCCTGACATTTAAAATGAAAGATGTCTTGGTAGCATAGTTTGTAGCGCAACTGGAACAGTATTGTGGGCAGCCTGGGTTTAAATCCAAGCTAAGGCACTGTATTTCTTTCTTCTGCTTGTTTGGGTTCCATACATGTGCACTCCACACCCATGTGGTTGTAAAAATAGTTTTTTTTGTAACTTTACCACCATACATTTCCTGTGATGTTTTAGTAAGGTGGTGCTGCCATGAGGAGGAACCCATGGTAGTGGCAGTGCAGGATGTGAGGGTTCTCTGGAGCACAGACCCCAAAGAGGGAGGAAGAGAACCCCAGAGGAGGAGGAAGCAACTTCTGGTGGGGGACTCAACTATGATGGGGGACTCGACTATGAGGGAGATAGATTTGGGACTAGGAAAGAGGGGTTGGGAGGTTAAGTGCCCATGCAGCACCACATCAATCAATCAATCAAAATCTTTATTTAACCAGGCGGACACCATTGAGCAAAGCTCCTTTTCAAGGTGGACCTGGGAAAACACAAGTACAAGATAACAGGGTAATACATCAAAATAGCAATACAAAGGCTTGATCAAAAACAAGCAGGGACAATAAATTGTAAGGAAATACAGGATAAGTAACACAATAGTTTGCAGATAATAAACTGAGCTAATAACAGTAAAACAGATAAGGTCAGCAACTGTGAAAAGATGGGGTGATAAGAACCATGATGACTTGACTGGGACCCTGGAGCACCGTGATGAATCGACTGGGCCCTGAAGCACGGTCGTGAATTGACTGGGTCCTTAAGCACAGGTAGGGGGATGGAACAGGGGCAGAGGAGTAGGGATGAGATGGAGTGCACATAGGTTGGAGGCCTAAGGAGAGGGAATGTGAACCAGGAGTGCAGAAGTCAAATGAAGAACCAGATGAGGGGGTCTAGATGGGAGCCATGGTGAAGGGGAGAGTGGGTACAATACAAGGAATAGGACGGTGGGTAAAAGATAAAGAGGAGAAGAAAGGATGGAGGGGAAGGTAGAGTACCAGGCAGAGGCTGAGTTCAGGGTCAGCAGATCGGGGGGGGGGGGGAGAGCTGGAGAGAAGCGATGGAAGGAGTGAAGGGGAGGGAAGGAGATGACCATGCAGAAGTTTGGATCAGAATCCAGAAAGAGGCCAAGACGAGAGTGATTCTGGGACACCCTAAGGGGGAGGTCATTTGATCAAGAGTAGCAAGCACAGGATTCTTTATTGTGCTGAAAATAAAGTGTTTTAAAGACTGTGGTGCTAACTTTATGCTTTAATTTCAGAGTTTTTGCAGGTTATTCCATAGCTTGGGAAGCACATGACTAATGGAAGCCCAGCCAAAGCGGGATCTAGCCTTTGTTACCTTTTTAAGGTAATATAGGAGGCACTTCTCAGAGCATATCTGCTTAGAGTGCAAAGTGGTAAACAGGCAGAGATGTAGTCAGGCAGGTTGTTGATAATAGCTTTGTATGTCCAGATGGTAGCATTTCTTTGTCGTCTGAGGTAAGAGAAGACCAGCCTTCAGTGGAATACAACAAATAGTGGTGGGTGGAGTATGGAAGATCTGACATAAACCTTAGGGCTCTATAATAGAATGTATCGAGTTTAGAGAGTGCGCTGACTGGTCCTTGGCTATAGAGGAAATCAGCATAATCTAGTAGGGGTAGGATGGTAGTTTGGACTAGTCTTGTCTTCGCATCAGAGGGGAGGAGATTTTTTATCCTAAAGAGAAGGCCAAGCCTTTGATGAAGCTTCTTTGTCAGTTCTTCTGTATGTACTACGAAGGAGAGCCTGTTGTCAAGACATACACCCAAGTATTTGAATTGATTTACGTACTCCAACTGTTCACCCAGGGCTGTGGATATCGAGGGGAGAGTCCCAGCCAAGGCTGGATTAGGTAGGTTGGAAAGGGTGAGAAGAACATAGCTTTTATTTTTTTTAGTGTTCAAAAGCAATTTTTTGTTTAGGAGCTGGTGCTGCAGCAAATTAAAATAGTTCTGGAGTGCTGTACATGCCACGTCGGGAGAGGGACCACTAGCATATCTGTAAAGAGATGTATTTGGGCTTTCTTGATGATGGCGTCTATCCTGTTTATATAGATAGCAAATAGCAATGGTCACAGGATGGAACCTTGTGGTACACCCCTTAGGAGAGGTTTTAGAGGTGAAACTTCACCTTCAGCTTTTACCTGCTGATAACGGCCTGTGAGGTAGTTCTCGAACCAACTGGTAGATAAAGAATCCAATCCAATATGCTGGAGGGCCGTGAGGAGCAGGTCATGATCAACAGTATCGAAGGTCTTGCTTAGGTCTACGAACACTGCACAGACAAAGTTCTTGCTGTCCAACTCATATTGCCAATCATTTGTAACCTTAGCCAGGGCTGAGATTGTGCTATGTTTCTCCCTAAAGCCTGACTGCAGTGGACTGAGCAAAATTGCCGATTCCAGGTAGTTTCTAAGCTGGTGTTCATGATTTTTTCCAATAACATAGACAGAGTTGGTAGGATGGAAAGCAGATCCAGAGGATTGCTCGGGCAGCAGGGCGGGAGGTGGAGCTGGATGTCATCGTCCATCTGGGGACTAATGACAGCTAGGAATGGGGCGGGGATAGTGCAGGGAGAGTTTAAGGAGCTGGGGAGGGGTCTTATACAGATAACACACTCAGTGGCTGTTGCTGAGGTGCTGCCTGTCTGTGACGTAGGGGACGAGAGGATCTCCGCACAAAGACCTTCAATTCTTGGTTGAAGGAATGGTGCAGAGAGGAGGGGTTTGGCTACATTGGGGACTAGGGATACACCTGGAGAGATGAGGGTCTTTAAAGGGGTGATAGCCTACATGTATCTGGGCAGGGAACCACAGTCCTCAGTGGACATTTAGATGTTACTTTAATATATATTTAAACTAGCCAAGGGGGTTGGGGAAGAAATCAGGGATGCAGTAACTGCCCCGCTCCCACAAGCTGAAGTAAAAAGTAAGGAAATCCCCCAGAATGGAAATTTATAAAGTAAGCAGGGCAGTATAAATAAAGGGGGATGAGAATAGAAGCATTTAAAAGAAGGGGCAGAAGAGCGGGGGGAAAAAGAGAAGAAGGGGGGATAGCAAGCAATGTGGAAACAAAATCTGGAAGGCCATGTGTGCAGATTTTCCTCAGGGATCCGGCTTAGCCCACCTCTGTAGAAAATTAATAATATGAAGCATTGTGGTGGGGTGGAGAGGGGGCCCTTATCCAATCTGGGCCAAAAGACCAAGCTACAAATTGGACAATCAGGCTCACTCACCAAACTAGTTTATCAGAGGATATATTTATTAAATATACTTTTTACTTCTAGCGACACAATTCAGTGTTTGAAGGATAACCCCTTCCTCAGGGAAACGGGTACAACTAAATAATGAAAATATGTGTATCATACTTTTATTATAACGTTCAACAAATTAATGTATATAACAGAAAATTGATACATCCATACCTATTAGCGACCAAATATCCCTATATACATGTCCTCATAACCGAGAAGAGCAGAAACTTTACTATGATATGTTGTAATTGTGCGCCATAAAAAAAAAAGCTTCCTCAACTACTGTATCTTATTAATCCCAAACCAGCAATTCTATATATGGTTCTATTCTACTATATAAAGTTTAATAAAAGTCATTGTGTAAAGCATGACGTTTTTAATATTTCATCTATCTTACCCATTCACTGAGCATAACAAATGCTCCTTCCACTTAGCTATGAGCTATAAACCCTAATATTTGTAAACAAATCTTACACACATTCACATTTTAAAATGATTTACAGAAAAAGATGGAATCATTGTTTGCACTTACTGCACATAACTATATATCAGTAACTGATCGTAGTGCTTTAAGCAAGTCAGATATTGTAAAACTCCCCAAAAAACTGAAAATATCTTCCTGCTCACTTATGCTCCATCTTAGAAGCCTGTGTTACAAAGCGTATTAAGCAAGTTACACAGTTCCCTAAATAATACTAATAATAATAATAACTTTTATTTATAAGGTGCCTTTATAATTTCAAGGCGCCAAACAATTTAAAACAGTCAAAAAAGACGTGATAAAGATGTTTAAAGGTTAAATTCACTTTTGAAAGGCTCAATATATGGGCAAACTAGGGTGATTTATAGTGATGGCAAAGTAAAACATTTTTGCACTGCTTACATTTTAAGGTACTTCATGGTTGCTTGTTTAAAAACTGACAGTTCAGCAAATCAGTAGTGTACCCTGCCAAAAGAGACTGTTTCTCCCGAATTGTATCCAAAGTCACAAAAAATGTTATAAAAGTTACTGACCAAGAGAGACCAGTCTTTCAACATGGCCCCATGCTAACAGAAGTATAAAGAGGCATCCGCTCAAACAGGCACTCTATTTATAGTGTGCTCTTGTGTCAGAATTGGGAGACAAGAATGCAAGCTTCCCAGGCAACCAAAGGTGACATCGACACCTCTGGAGTGCATATCTTTCAGAAAATTGCCTCCTGTGTCACCCGACCCATCAAAACGTGGCATCATATGCACAAAAGAAGAAGCACAAAGATGTCTAACAATAACTAAAAATTTGTTTCTGTTTCTGAATTGATTCTTTGTTTTACAAGTTGTTTTAGACCAAATAGTGGAATGGAAAGTACTACTCCAAATAAGCGTCCATAGAAAAAAACTGTATTTAAGGGCAAACAACATTATATGGTATAAAAAACAGCTGTACAGAGCCCATCAAAATAAAGATTCAATAAAGATAAAAATTATGTGATTACAGCAAGGACAGCCAGTCTGTTTCCCTCGAACCAATCTGGTAGCCCACGTATAAAGTGACCGCGATTGAGCACTTTCAAAAAGGGCGACTCGGTCACAGCACTTTTCCACAGGGCTACCTGGCAGGGTGGATGACCAGATAGGGGGTTTGGCGACTATAGCGACAGGATGTCACTATGTATACACGTGCAGGGTGGTGGGGAGGAACCATGCTGTGTGATGGGCGGAAGGGGAGGGAGGGTTTGTGGGGTGTGGTGTGGTGGTGGGCTGTTAAACTGGCCATGTGGCGTGGTGGGTTGGTGGCAGGCTGGGGTTGGGAGGGTGCCGATTTTCAGTTCTGAGTGCGCTTGGTTTTTTTTTTCTCCCCAGTTTTGCATCCCCCAACATGCACCCCCTGGAGTTGAGAACTCTTTAGTGGAAGAACCCCCCCACATAAAAAACACAAATAATACATCTTGGGTGCTGTTTTGCTCTTCGGCGTGAGTCTATATCACTGAAATTCATTTTTGGCAGTATATTCTCTCCCAAACGGCGATCACTATTCCGTGGTTGCTGTTATCACATGGAACCATTCAGTCCATATTTGGGGTCCATGGCATTAAATCCATCTATATAGTATGCCTCTCTAAGTAAATGTCTCTTGTCATAATCGTCCCCTCTTCTATCCTTGGGGACTTTTTCTATGTCAAAAAACATAACTGAGGTAGGGAGTAATTTGCTGCCTGAAAATGACATGCAATAGGTGAAAATTCATCTTGCACATATATACAAAATCACACATGTCCACACAATGCAAAGCATCATGGGCTGCATATGCAAATCACGACAGAATATTATGCTGGTTCAACTTTAAGCAGAATTGCATGGTGCTGAAAGGCCTCTCATACAGTTTGCAGAAGGTGCTAACAGCTGACAGACACACATGTTTTGTCCTACCAGGACTCATCAGTATGCCTCGTCTGTTTGACACCCCAGTGGAATGAACCAGCTACCCTAAGACAGACTGTCTGGGATATGAATGATATGTAACCCCCCTATTAGAAATATTGTCAATAATTTTTGTTTGAGTGCCAATTCACCACTCGTGATGTTATCAGGTCAACTGGCACAAGAACAAAAAATATTGACAATATTTCCAGTAAAGTGGTTACGTATTCCATTTATGCCATTCTTCCAAAAAGTGGGGGGAAAAAAAGTAAATTCTTGCCATTTTTTGCTGATTATATTAAAAAAAAAAAAAAAAATCTATAAATGAAACACCACTCATTTTGTAGGTATTTTTGTCCTGATCAACTTTTTTCACAAAGTACCATGCTACTATTTTTCAATTTAAAGTTATATGCATTTGTTTGTTGCAAAAAGTGAAAAAAATTGAATTTTCTGCAGCTTTTTTGCTAATTATAAAAAATTAAAAGGTGTCTATAAATGAAACACCACTCATTTTATAGATATTTTTGTGGTGAACAACTTTCATGCTTGTAGTACCATGCTATCATTTTATATTTTAGTTATTCGCATTTGTTTGTCAAAAAATTAAAACAAAATAGCATTTTCTGATTTTTTTTTGTTTTATTATATAAAAAATTAAAAGTTTGTCTTAAATAAAACACCATTCATTTTGTAGATATTTTTGTGCTGAACAACTTTCATACTTGCAGTACCATGCTGTCATTTTGTGTTTTAAAGTTATTCACATTTGTTCACCGAAAAAAGTGTAAACAATGCACTTTTTGTTGTTTCTCAGCTAATTATATAAAAAAATAAAAGTTACTCATAAATGAAACATCACTCATTTTATAGATCTTTTTGTGCTGAACAACTTTCGTGCTCACAGTACCGTGGTATCTTCTTCATTTTAAAGTTATTCGCATTTGAATACAGTTACTAATGCTACTGCAGCTGAATATGCAAATGAGTTCTGAATGAGCCAGTTTCTACCTACCGTGTGGATAAATTTACCTACAGTGAGGATAAATGTGATATTCTCACTGTATGTCTGCCCACCCCGAGAATATCAAAAATATTTGCCTTTTTTTATCCTCACAGGTATGGCATAAATACATATTTTTCCTATATACACCCTATCACAAGGACATTTAAAGGAAAACTACACCCAAAACTTGAAAAAATATATGCTGTGCAGGGTGTTTTAATTTGTATGTGAAGTTCTAGTGTTTCCTTCCCTCTGACTGGTATTAGGAGTTTTTCCTAAATTAGCCTGCTAGCTTTAGGGTAGTTTTACGACCCCTGGAGATCTCCATATCAAATAGGTGTATTGCATTTCTTTGTCCTACAATGCACCTTGTTTCATGTAATGGTGATGTAGCAAAGCCCATAAATCCAGCAGAAAGCACTGCATTACAATCAGTTCACAACAATAGAGATGACTATATATTAAAATCTGTAGAATTCAGCGTGGTGACCACCCTCATCCTAAATGTTTTACTGTCCTGAAAAACTTTGCTGCTGGTAATTTTTGTGCAACTTGTAAAGCTTCCAAGATATTAGTTTGTTTGGCATGTGTGTGCTGAATGTTGGGTCTCTCTTACATCACAGTCACGTGAGACAAGATACACTGTGGGAACAAGAAATACAACTACACTATCAGGTATGACGATCCCCAGGGGTCGTAAAACTAGCATAAAGCTAGCAAGCTAATTTGGGAAAAACTCCTAATACCAGTCAGAGGGAAGGAAACACTAGAACTTCACATACAAATTAAAACACTCTGCACAACTATATTTTTTCAAGTTTTGGGTGTAGTTTTCCTTTAATAATGTAAATAATTCCTGTGGTCTGACAAGTTATGAAGTCTTTTATTTCTATGTCCTTGCCTCACATTATTAATTTTTTTGATTTTATAAGTATTGTGGCAGTAAACACAATTGCCACATGTGTAATTTCCTTTCAAATCAAAGCTAGTAAGATGACCACAGTCTCCTTTTTAGGTGGTGTCTGATCTGTGCTTGAGTCTGTCTCCTACTGAGAAGGTTTTGTTTCGGGACTACCAGGGGGGCTTTTGGAGAATGATTTTTCTCCAACTGGAGTCGAAGTCAGGACATTCCAGTGTGTTTAGTAATGTTTTTGAAAATCATTGTATTTGGTATCAAATAAAATCTGATCTAGTTGTTCAGTCCTCTGTTTGTGACCCGTTTTTATTATGTCCTCTCTATTCAGGGCTTGCACCTTAGTTTATGCTATTTCAATGATGTTAGTACTCTATTCCCTCAGTTGGAACCTAGCTGACATATCCTTGGTAGAATTGTTAAAATCCTCCTCTGTGGAACAACTTCTTTTTGCCCTTACAAATTGACTGAACAGTATGGATTCAGATAAACACTTGGGGCTAGATATTCAAAGGGGTGGCGCCTGGTGCAACCCAGTTGTGCCGGCGCAACCTCAGTAATGTGCCCCGGGGCAGTATTCAAAAGGGGGACTTGGCCAGCGCAATGTTAATGTCCCTATGCCTTGGACAGTTCCCTACGCTATGGAAAAATGCGGTCATCACTCCTGTTCACAAAAATGGTGACTGTACATCTACTAGTAACTACAGGCCCATCTCTGTACTTCCTCCCCTCTCTAAAGCACTGGAAAAGATAACTGCAGATCTCCTTACTGACTACTTGGACACACACCACCTACTGTGCAGCAGCAGCATGGTTTCAGGAAAAGGCACAATGCCACCACTGTACTGCTAGAGTTTACCTCCTTCATCCCTGAAGCACTCGACTAGGGTGCCCTGGCCGGATCTGTCTACATTGATCTGTCCAAGGCCTTTAATACCGTCAACCACAGCATGCTAATAAGCTCCATCCTCTCTGTTGGTGTCTCTCAAGAAACTGCAGCCTGGTTCTCTAACTACCTCTATGGCTGCACCCAGCAAGTAAAAATATATAGCACCCTTTCTGCCAGCCTCCCAGTCCGATCGGGTGGCCCACAAGGGTCCATCCTTGGCCCTCTTCTTTCTCTCTATACTTAAACTCCCTCCCTCTGTCCTCCACTGAGCGACTGCTTCTTTACGCAGATGATGCTGTGATCTTCAGCTGGCACCCAGACCCCACCCAGCTTCAAAAATCCTTACAGGCTCCTTCACAGAGATAGAATCGTGGTTCACCTCCCACAAACTTGTCCTCAACTACAAAAAAACAAAGGTCATGCTATTTGCTCACCCTCAACATAAAAACAGCATGGCCAAATTATCCATACTAAACTCACAGGGTGCCATGTTGGATGCAGTTTCCAATTTTAAATACCTAGGGGTCACTTTAGACTCGGCCCTCACTTTCCGTGAGCATATAGCACTGACTTGCTCTGCTATAAACATTAGACTCGGCCTCCTGTATAAATATAGGCCCTATCTCCCTCCTGATGCCCTCTGCTTAGCCATCTCTTGCTCCATCCTTTCCCTAGTAGACTATGGCATAATCATATATGGCGCCACCTCCGACACTGCCCTGTCCAGCACAAAACGCTCTCTAAACAAAGCCTGCCGGCTGGCCACAGGCTGTGACCACCTCACACATACCTGTGACCTCTACCAACAGTCATTATGGCTAAATTTCCAGGGGCAACTTTTCTATCAGACCTGCCTACTGGCAAAAAAAATACAACTAGGGCTAGCCCACCCGGGCTGTCTATCACTCCTTCAAATGTGCTTGCCGACAAGGGACACTAGACGCTCCAGTACGACTACCTTCCGCATCCCTTTTGCAAGGACCACTGCCCGCCAAAGATCCTTTTGCTACAGGGCACCACACTGGATGAACTCCCTTCCCGATGCTGCCCTCTCAATCCCAAGGCTAGGGCCGTTTAAACCAGTGACACGTACCCATATTTGGTAACAGTTACTGTGATTGCTCATAAACGACTCTATATGGCTTAGGCTTCTTTTGCTAGGAAAAAAGAAACTGTAAATAATAGCTGTAGATCTCTTGCACCTGTGGTGATGCTCAGTACATGTTTACCCTATTGTTGTCTCTGTACTTATTACTGTACTCTATATTATTCTGTATTTGTCCTCACTAAATGTATGACATGGAGCCTTTGTAAATGAGTCCCTGACTCAAAGGGCTGTAATTCCTAAACTGTATACAAATAAACAAATAAACAAATAAATAAATGCAGCACATATGAAGGGGCATGCCCATGCATATGTGGCACATCCTGATATTCAGCCCTGGATGTGCAGTGCATCTGCTGGCACAAACCCTAGATGCACCGCATACTGGGGCACAAAGTTGAGCCCAATGAAAAATGTCTCAAATGCTGACCACCCACAGGCAGGCTGCTGTACTATACGACGCAACACAGCAGCCGCCAGCTGTGGGTGGCCACCTGCCCACACAGAACACTGTCCACAATCACCCAGATGTTCCCTGGTAGTCTAGTGGTACCCCCTCCCTCCCTGTAGCCGCGATCGCCGGTAGATAGTAAAGGAATAAATCCATGGTAGTCTAGTGGCACCCCTCCCACCCACACAGGACCTCCTGCCCACCCAGCCCCCATCACCGGTGGGCAGCTGCAACCAGACCACATACTGCCCTGCTGCTCATCGAATGATATTAGTATGAGCTGTAAGCCATTGGTTCACACTGTGGACCAGTGGGCTTGCAGGACATACTGTCTAGACAGTCACAAACATGTGAATGAAGTCCATTCACATATTTGTGACTGTCTAGTATAATATATCCGCAAGCCCATTGGTCCAGGTGGGACCAATGGGCTTCAGCTCATATTGTAACTGTCATTCAGCGGCAGCCGGGCAGTATGCTGACCGTTGCAGTTGCCCGCTGATGACGTGGGGGCGCTGGGTGGCAGGGGGTCCTATGTGGTGGGGAGTTGGGGAGTGCCACTAGACTACCATGGATTTATTACTTTACTTTCTACCGGTGATCGCAGCTATGGGGAGGGAGAGGGTACCACTAGACTACCATGGATTTATTACTTTACTTTCTACCGGTGATCGCAGCTACGGGGAGGGAGAGGGTACCACTAGACTACCATGGCTTTATTACTTTACTTTCTACTGGCGATCACAGCTACGGGGCGGGGGGTGCCCCAGAACCCCCTCTGTCTGCACCACATGCTGTGCAGGGCGCCAAGCGCATTTTACCAGGCTGCCCTGTTCAGCTCATGTAAATGGGGCCATTTGCGCCTTGCATACATTATGGCCCCACTTGGATGTCCAGGTCTGAATATCTCGGAAATGTGCCCAATGCACCTACAATTGGCTGGAGCATTCCCAGTCCTACCTGTCTGAGATCGCCCGGCGCGTGTCATCAGCCCTCGCATTCTGTCTGTATTCAAAGGTGATGCGCCATGGCACATCTCCTTTGAATATCCCCCTGTCTGGCTACTGCACACCTCGGTTGTGCTGTGCCTCCACTTGCACCATTGCCAGACGCAGTCTGAATATCTAGCCCCTGGAGTGCAAATTCACTCTAGGAATGGCATTCCAGTCTGTTGACTTTACAGTATAATTGTTTTATAAGTTTACCCTGATGTTTAAAAATCAACAAGTCTAAGTATAGGATTTCTATTTCACTTTTCATTCTTGACAACAATCAAATGGGCAGTACTACTGTTCCAATATTCATGAAAATACTGTGTGTCTGTAACTGAACCTGTCCAGATAACCAAAATATCAATAAAGCATTTCCACAGTATATTCTGATCAAAAGGATTGTTGTCTTGGATGAATCTCCATTAAGATCAGTCCATATAAAGGTTGGCATAAGATGGGGCCATACCTGAACCCATCGCAGTACCTTTAATTTGTAGATAATCTTTTTTGAACCTAAAACAATGTTGGGGCAACACCAGTTCTGCTAACTGTAAAAGGAATTCATTAGGGGGTTTATGATCTGTTCTCCCCTGGTTTAGAATTTCTTTCAAAACATCACATCCCTTGCCATGTGGAATAGAGGTATATAGATCTTTAATGCCCCAGGTAATCAAGTAACAGTCACTGAGGTCATTATTTTGTTGATTCAGTTCCTCTAAAATTCTGATATGTGAACTATCCTGAACATAAACAGTAGTTTGTTCCACAAATGGTCTGATATAATAGTCCACAAAAATAGACAGTGGTGCCAATAAGTAATTGATGCCAGAAACAGTTGGTCTGCTCGGGGGTTTAAACAAGCTCTGGTAAAGTATAAAAAACTGGCATAGTGTGTATTTCTGAATGCTGCATCTTTATCCCACTAATCCAACTCCTTTCCCAGGCCCTGTGTAGAACTGACTTTATAAGATCCTTCACTTGATCTGTAGGATCATGTACAAGTTTCAGATCATTCTTATAGTTACTTGACGATCAACCATCGTGCTCAATTCTAAATAGCCCCCCCCAAGAAATACAAAAAATCCTTACCTGGCCCCAAATTAAATCCTGCAAAAAATTATTTTTGAAACGTCCCCATTTTGAAGGGATCAGACGTTCGCCAGGAGTCTGGCCACATGATCCCTTCCACTTCCTGGTACCTATGCCTCTACTGATCTGCTTCTGTGCTACCACGTTTTGTGACATCACTGTTTGAGTAGCGCAGGGTGTCAGATTGAAACCATTGATTTAAAAGGTAGTAATAGGTAGTTTAGATGGCCAGTCGGACTCAATCATAACAGCAGTGGCCATGATTTATCTCTGACTGGCCATCTAAACTACCCAATTTACCTTTTTAAAAACAGCCCCTTTCAAGTCAATGGACGCTTGCCCCCGCGCTACTCAAACAGTGATGTCACAAAATGCAGTAGCGTGGGGGCAGATCAGTCAAGGCACAGGTACCAGGAAGTGGAAGGGATCAGCATGGCGGAGCTCCACAGAGCAAAAATACAATCCCTTCCCTTTCAAAATGGGGATGTTTTTGGAAATAATTTTTTGCAGGATTTAATTTGGGGGTAGAGGTAAGGGATATTTGTGTTTCTTGGGGGCACCAGGTAGAACGTTGCCCTTTAAAGAACACCTTTACTAAATGCTGTAGAAATGTCCCCCAGAAGCACTATAGCTTCCTTATGTGTTCCGAAGTCCGGGGGAGCCAAAAGTAGAATTTTAACGTGTCCAGATTTTGCAATAGAATGGATAATAATTTGGCTCTATGGAGCCGAGCAGCAGATCCCTTCCACTTCCTTGTGTTCAGCGCCACCCCGTGTAAGCATGTTTTGTGACATATTTATAGGACAGTGTGGGGGTGTGCTCCATAGACTACAATAGGTGCTAACTTTTACGTCTTTTTTTTTTTTTTTTTAATAGTTCAGAGTTCCAATTTGGATACATCAGGGCCACTGTTCAACTAACATGAGCTTTGTTAGCTGAATGGTGGCCTTGCTTTATCAGAATCGGAACCTTGAACTATTAAAAAATCATCCCCTATTGTAATCTATGGAATATGTCCCCATGCTCGCCATGTAATATGTCATAATAGGTGCTAGCATGGGGTGGTGCTGAACACAGGGAAGTGGAAGGGATCTGCGGCTCTTGACCCCATGGAGCCAAACTACGATCCCTTCCTTAGCAAAATCGGCCTGTACTAAAATTTTACTTTTGGCTCCCCTGGACTTTGGAGCAGATAAGGCTCCTCTCCAGTTGTTGTCCTGAGCACTAGGAAAGGTGCTCTTTAACAAAGTCATGCACTGTTCCTTATATTGATCAAAGTACATAACTATGCCACCCTTTGTCAGCTTCCTTGATCACAATGTCCAAATCATTTTCTAGCTTTCTAAGGGCAGCAGATTCTGAAGTCGACAGACTTGTCTGTATGATGATCCTGTTTTAACAAAGATTCTATATCATTGTTAGCAGGGGACATATGTCTCAGTTATGTGTGGAGTAGTACCTGTTGGCATATATGAAGATATAAGGCTCTGTCTTTGGCTCAAAATTCTCATTCTTTCCTGCTGTTCTAAAATTGGCCATTCTAAGGGAGGCAAATTGTCAAAATACGATCTCAACTTCAACGTTCTAATAAAAATTATTTAGATACAATTGACTTAAAATTCATGTACTTTTTCATAAGGACAAAAAGTGAGACCTTTGCTTAAAACACTTAATTCTTCAGGTGTTTGTTTCCTTTTGGATAAATTGAACACTAATGTTACATTTGTGACCTGGTTGCTACATTGGACTGGGGATTATGCTTGTTGTCTTTTCTTTATAAGTTCGACATGTGCGCACACACAGCGAACTTCTTGCTGTGAGATTGGCTTTTGAAGGGTGCAACACTGTCTGTCCATTGCAGAGTGGTCTGCAAGGGGCAAGACAGTGCCACACCAGTCATCAGCCAGGCTGATTGTGACGCTGTTTTGCCTTGATGGGTGGAAACTTTGTCTACAGTAGTTTGAAAAGAAAAAGCTGAACCAATCCTATGGCAACTTTTTCCTTTCATCTGCCGGACACTGCCCAGCAAACAGCTGTTCGTTGTCCTGATCAGCTTGGCTGACATAACCCTCCCCCCTCCCCTCATTTTGGCCACTTCTCTTGCTGCTACCGGGATGCCTGCTGTGTTTCATCCTCTTCCGGGTCTGTGTCATTCTGCTTTTCTGCTTTTTTTTTTTCACGTATCTGCTGTGTTCTTCTACAGCCCCCCGCCACCCCCTCTCTTTCCCTCTCACATTCAGCCTGCTCAGTGCCAAGCTTTCTGCCCTCCTTCTCTTTATTTGCGTTCCCTATGCCTTGCTACTGTTGCTCTCCCCGCAAACATTATTTCCTGCCCCCCCAGCACAGATCTATTTCTTGGTTTTCTTTCTTTTCTTTTTTGTACTGTCTTTCAAACCCTTCCCTTTAAACTTGTCCTTACTCTTTTGCTTTACTGCTCCTTCCCCTCCTAGTGCTTTGGTGCGCCCGGTGCTGTGTGTGCTCCACGGCAATCTCTTCCTGACGTTTGTGTCTCACCCAGCTTGGATTCTGTGATTCAGGCGTTTGTGGGGCAGTGCTCTAATGAAGGTTCACTCTGCCCCCTTCCCTTTCCCATCCCATCCCATTTAGCCTTGCCTTCTAAGCGCTCCGTACAGTTGGTTGGCAGCACACAGGTTTACACTGTGTCTGCAGTGCTTCCTTTGCTGGTACGCAGGTTCCCTGCTGTTGCTTTCCACTGCCATATGAGTTGAGTCCAGGATTTGACCTTTGGGATGGTGGGTCTCTTGCCCATTCCTGTGCTGGCATGTTGCGGCCCGTCTAGCTGGCCTGGCTAGCCCCTCCTCCCGTGTTGTTTGTGGACTACCCTATCCCACGCTGCAGTTGGAACATAAATGAAAAGGCAAATAACACCACCATTACCCACCTTTTACTCGTTTCCCGCTTGCAGTTTGTCTTCTGCATCCCGTTTCAAGACAGGAGGTTGAGGGGTAGCCATGGCAAATGCATTGCAAACTAAAATAAACTAGCATTTGTCAATGCCGAATGTTTGCTTGCTGGCTTTGGCATTGGTAATGTAGGAGTTACAGAGCTGCATAATAGGAATGGTAGTGAAGTATTGAACTGAAGCCAACCCCACCACCACCCTGCAGAGACTGACAGGCATTGTGGTGTGCCTTTGGGTTGTCAGGCACAGCGGCCACACCATTTCACGACACCCTACTCTGCAGACACCGACAAGTGTCACGGTGTGCCTTGGGGTCTTTGGCCCTTATGCGCACCCCATTCCATCAGGAAGTAAGGTGAGATGGGTGCGGTATAGGAGAATGGGTGAACTTTGGTGCCGAAGAGTCCAAGGCACACCTCGATGCCTCTCACTGGCTACAGGGTGTGGAATGGTATGAGCATTACAGGCGAGAATCCCAAGTCACACTCTTGATGCCTGTCATTCTCTACAGGGTGGGGTGTTAATGGTCGGAAACCCTAACGCCTCAGGCATTCGTTGGTATTTTCACTCCAAATTTTCAACATTTTTTTTTTTTTTTTTTTGTGACCCCCACCTCATAAACAGTGGCAATATCAGTTTGTTAGCCGAAAGCTGCTTTTGCACAGTGACTACGGCATTTAGCACCACAGGTGTAAAAACACATTTCGAACAGGAGATGAAAAATGACAGCTGTACTGTTCATGGGGAGGTGTAAAAAATGGAAATGTTGAAAATCTACAGTGAAAATATGAAAAAAAAAAAAAATGGAGAAGTCACGAGCATGCATAGAAATTGTGCAACGCACACCCGTAATGTAATTAGTTTGGGGATTTTTTACAGCAGGTTGTCAACCCAGGCATTTTGGGACTTCTGTTTGTGAACAGTGTCACTGTGATTTTCTTTATCTGTCCCGAACAATGATTTTCCAGAGCGACCATACATTTCTGTGCTGAAAGTGTGAAAACACATTTCGGCTATGTTGTGAGAAATGACAGCTGTACTGTTCATAAGGAAGTGTGGAAAAATGCCACTGGTGAAAATCTGGACTGAAAATATCACAAATTCATGAACTTACGAGGCTGTGTGGAAACTGCGCAATGCTCACTCATAACAGTCATTTTATGGACTTCTGTCACCAAATTTTCAACATAACCATTTTAAGACCTCTGCTCATGAACAGTGTCACTGTGATTTCCTTAATCTGTCCCGAACATTGATTGTGCACACTGACTGCGCCATTGTGCGCTACATGCAGGAAAACGCATTTTGGGCAACTTATGAAACATGACAGCTGTACAGCTCATAAGGAGGTGTGGTAAAATGACAATGTTGAAAATCTGGAGTGCAAATATTAAAAATATGCAAACTTACGAGTGTGCATAGGAACTGCACAACGCACGCTGATAAAACAGTTATTTTTAGGAATTTTTTCACCAAATTTGCAACTTAGGCTTTTTGAGAGCCCACCTTATGAGCACTGGCACTGTAGTTTCGTTAATTGGTCCCAAAAGGTGATTTTGTGCAGTGAATGCGAAATCACCCTTCGGGCCAGACTAACGCCATGACAGTGAGAGAACTCATGAGGAGGGGTCCCAAAAACCCCATGTTGAAAATTTGGTGCAAAAATTCTGACAAATTCCCGAGATATGCATTAAAGTTGGAAAAAACATATTTATTGCATTATACAGTTTACCGGAATTTACTCAGTTCGCAGTCGGCTTTAGAAGAAACGGGCGTGTTCCCGATCCACGAAGATCATCACGAGCTCCGGTGGTAATATGGGGTGAGGGGTGTGAGGAGTAGGGTGCAATAGAGAGTGGGTGCGGGTGGGCAGGGCGACCGCCCGAGGGAATGTTTTTTCTTTACAGTTTTTTTTTTTAATTGGACAACATGGGACATTTGCCATGCTGGGGTGGACTCAGTGATGGCAGCTGAGAAAGCTGTTTTGGGGGGACCTGGAGCCGACGGAGGGATTGGGCACCCCGTCGATCATAACCATTTTGCCACGCTGAGTTGGGCTCCCAGCCTGGCACCTGGAAAGCTAGCTGACCAGGACGTTGCCATGCTGGGGTGTCTCCAGCATGGCAGCTGGAAAGACTTTTTGGGGGAGGGTCCTGGAGCCGACAGGGGATTGGGCACCCTCGTCGGCCATATAGTGTGTGCGTGGGGAGGAGCGCATGAGCATGCATTATGCGTGCATGCGTGAATGCATGTGTGGGGGCGAGCTCTGCTCACTGAAGTGGAGCTCTCCCTTTCAGCTGTACAGCACTGCATTTTCAACTGCTGTCCTAGACAGCTGCACCTGTAAACACACTGACTGAATTGGAAGACGGGTGACACACCTCTGAAAACTCGGATGATGGCACTATATTTCTTGCACATGCGTGCAAGCAAACATAAAAATAATAAAAAAATTCGTAGATTCTTCCCTGGTGCCTATGTAATGCCATGTGTTTCCCATTGTCATATATTAACAGGGTATGAATTCTACTGTACTTTTTGCTAAACAGTAAATTTTTAATGCAATAACTTTTTAATTTACATGTTCTAATAGTTTTATCAAGTTCTGTAATAATGTTGGTATTTTTATTTTACAATATTTTTTACTTCCAGTGGTGTAATTTCTGCAAATTTTTATCGATTGTATTATGTTTTTATCAATATTAAGTCATATATGTTGGATAAGGCCCATGTTTTCAGAGGTGACCCAGGAGTACTGGAAAGGTTAAGGGACATGATTATAGCCACGTAGTATGTCAGCAGGTGTTGTCGGAATCACTCAGGTCTGCTGGATGTACCAAGCTCATTCATAGCTCCATACTCTAACTTCTGTGCTATGCTGGGAACTTCAGTCCTGCCGCACCTGGTACAATAGCAATACCAACGGCGAACGTTCAGCATTGACAAATGCTTGTTTTTATTGCACCTGTATGTGCGTCTCACCTTGATATTCCTGATCCTCCTCCTGGATCGTGTATGTCTACCTCACTTGGCTCCCGTGTGTACTGGTAGTCCCTTCTGTGTTTGAATCTGGTTGGTCTTTTCCCTCTCTAATTCCCTCTTCTAAAAAAATCGAAATTTAAATACCTGTAAATTTTCTTTCTCCGACGGCTGGTCTCCGGGCTTCCTTACTCCTGGGCTGTACCTCCTGATACTGATCCACAGGCAGGAATCGGACCTCTGCAGCAGGGGACATCCAGCTCTCCACTTCCTGTTCTCCTCAGTTCTTCCTAAAGCAGTCCAATGTGGTAATACTACAAGAACTTTGGAATGAAGAACAAGAATTTTAAGGCATATATGGCTGTGAGACCAGCCAAGTGTATACATTCTGGGAGAGAATCTGAAGCCCGGAGACCAGCTGTCAGAGAAATAAATTTACAGGTAGTTAAATTTCGATTTCTCTCTCCTAAGCTGGTCTCCGGGCTTCTTACTCCTGGGACATACAAAAGCAGTACGTCCCCAGATGTCCCGGGTGGGAAGAATGTCAAGAGCTCTTAAGGGTTCACCACCACTTGAAACATTCTACGGCCAAAGGATGCCTCTGCCAAGGACATCAGTTCCAGTGAGAACTTTTTTTTTTTTTGTTTTGTTAGAGTGAATGGATGATCAAAAGGCCACTCAGTGTGAATGTGCTGTCGATGATTCTCTGAATTACGCCCACGAAGGGGGTCATGGACTCTCACTGGGCCAGGCAAGTTACTCTGGCCTGATCATATGCCGTAGAGTTGACGGATAGAATCCGTTTGGCTACAGAGCCTATTGAATCCTTGCTGCCCCCAATTTTTTTTTTCTTCTTAGCTGGCATGAACACAGTTGAAATTTTGCAAATAGCTTCCTCTTTCTTAATGTCCATTTTTCTCCCTCTTCCCAGGTCTAGTGTATGACATTTTCCATCCTTGTTGCTTTTAGAGAGTGGGCAAAAGGAAGGAAGAGTGAACCTTTGATTGTAATAGAGGGGAGACATAACTTTGGCAAACAAAAATTGGAACTGTTCCAGCCTGATGAACGAGTGTACAGCTCTTGGGCCAGCAATTCTTTTAGTTTGCTGAAACTCCTAGCGGGAGTAATAGCTTTGAGAAAAAAGGGGCGACCTTTATTTTGAGATGCATGATGGATGGCTTGAGATGGCTCTAAAGGGGGCCTTGGCCACGGCCTTGAGAACCATATTAAGACTCCAAGGTGATGGCTTTGGTGGATTGAAGATGTTTTAATGCTGCTGCCTGAAGAAGTGCCAGACATGGGGAGATGAGCCCAACAATTCCCCAGGTCCGTCAAGAGTGCCCTCAGTGCAGAAACTCTAATTTGTAAGGTGGCTGGTTGCAGCCCTTTTCCCATCTGCCTTAAAGGAACTGCAGTAGTACAGGCGATTTTATATTGTGTCATTCTGTATGTGTCTGGAAAGAAGCCAGAATCAAAATTTCCTCTGGATTCTATAATGCACTCTGGAGGAAAAAGAGACATACGAGTTCCCCATCATGTCAATAACAGGAGATGTACCGCACAGCTCCTTGAAAGTTTTTCCACTCACTTTCCCAATCTAGAGAGAGACCAGTTGTTAAAATGGGGTGCAGAACTGGACCTTGATGGAGAATTCCCATGGCTGAACCTGAATGCTCGAGCTGGTCGCCCTGACTAATGAATGAGAAACAACTAAGTGCGGAAAAACCATAAGGGACAGTCTAGAATCATGACTGTCCTGTCCAATGCCACTTTGTGGAGGACTCTTGATAGAGGCAGTATTGGAGGAAGGCATACAGGAGACCGAAGAGATCCCAGTTTATGGGGAAAAGGTGTCCTGAGTCACCGCTGGTTCGTCCTTGGCCAGGGAACAGAATTGCTTTACCTTAGAGTTCTGCCCGCAGGTGAAAAGATCTGTTTGAGTATTGCCCCACTATTCTGTCTGAATGTGGGAGGCACTGTCCTTCAGCTGTGATCCCTTGGTCAGCCCACTTTGCAACTGAGTTGTTCCGTTATGACATTTTCCTGTCCCGATACAAACATCGCTCAGTGGTGCTCAACCCACTAAAAAAGAAGGGATTCCTTTAGCATCTTTGAGCTTCTCGTTTCACCCTGATGATCGGTGTATGTCAGTGTTTCCTGATTATCAGTTGGAACCAGGCTAGCTGGATTGAGGAATTGCTGTTCAGTGTGTCTCTGGGCATGGCCTACCGTGCCTTGTGTCCAACAGCTGATGCAGGTGAGTCCTTCCCAGCTCCTGAGGCTTGCATTGGTCGCGATTCTGACTTAGTGCGGATGACCTAACTTGTGTCCCTTCATGACCTCTGACCTCTGGGACCATCCCTGGAGGAAGGGCTTAATCTGTCTTAATGAGCTGTGTGAAAAAACAAGCAGGTAGCTGAAGAGCTTGCAAAACTCCTTGATGAGCCATTACAGATCCCAAAATCTAGGTTTCGGGGGAAGAAACCTTGTGTCATGATGCGAGTCCCCCAGGAGGATCAAGGTCTGGTTTGGAATTAGGGAGCTCTTTCTCCAGCTGATCGGAAAACCATGTGCCATAGGGGACTTGACTATCTCTGCCACTGCCACTGCCTGTAATGCCTGGTTGAGCTGTGAGAAGACCGCAGTGGTAGAGTTTGAATTGGAAGTACTGCTCTCCCACTCTGAATCTGGGATAGTGCGTGTGCCATTACTGCATGAGAATATACAAATAGGCATCTTGCAGATTTATGGATGCCAGAAACTCCCCTTTTTGCAACTCCCTGATTACTCGTGACAAGGTTTCCACCTTGAAGGGTCTGCTGTGAACAAAATTGTCAAGTCAGATATAATTTGTCCTTCGAGTATGCATGGGCTTGAATACTGTGACTGGGTCCCTATGTCCAGGGTCTGTACATGCTCTTGAATTGTGATAGTTAAGTTTTTGGCTTCTCTCTGGAATTCTTTATCATCTCCTTTAAAGACTATCCATACGGGAGCTCTTCCTTGTTGGGGGCATTCGCCAAGTGAGCTTTGACGACCTGTCCGCCTGCCATGCCTGCAGCCTTAAGTTTGTCGAGGTGAGTTAAAGCACGGCCTTTGCTGCACAGCTGGCAGCCTCCTTTGAGATATCTGCTGAAAATGCCAAGAATAGTCCCGCTCTGAGGCTGTTGCGGGGGTGGGCCTATCTACATCTGGCTCGTCAGCACGCTGGAATGCCAGGATAGTGGCCCTAGGTATTGTGGCTCCTTCGGGGAAAAACAGGTTGGCTGGGCTTGCTTATATGTGGCTCATCAGCACGCTGGAATGCCACATCAGTGGTGTTGAGAACAGGTTGTTCGCAGCTGCGTTAAGGGAGGAGTGGAGGACTAAAAGCGTCTCTTTGAGGGACGGCCTCTCCATTCCCGTCCAATGATCATCTCAGAGGGTAGCCTTTATGGTAGTTTAACCATTTTTCCGGTTGCTTCTGTCTAAGCTTGAAACTACTAGTATGCTGTCGGGCCACTGTATAGGTGTGTTCTGGCTCTTGTCATTCCTCCGTTAGCGGAGTCCCCTATGGCTGTAGGAATAGGGAAGGCTGCGGCCAAATTGGCGATAGCTGGTAGGCAGAAGCCTGTTTGACTGAGTGGAAGCTTCTGGGGAAGATCTGAAGGGAATCTCGGCTATGACTTTTTTTTTTTTTTTTATATATTAAATGAAAGAGACCAGGCCCTCCAGGCCTTGTGATGTGAGGACAACTGCACCTCTTCAGATGAGGACAGAGATGGGGACCTCTTCCTTTAGCTTTCTTGGGAGGTCTCCCACCAGGAAAGCCCAGAGGTTGCCGGTGGAACATGCAGGGACCAAGGCAAAGGCCCCATTTTACCTGCGATAGGGCCTGGGGCCCTAGAAGGGGCTGTGAAGCATGTAGGGTCCAAGGCATCATTTCACCTGTGGGTGATGCCTGGGGTCTGAGAGGGGACTGTGGACTACCGGGTCCCCCATTGGCCGCTGCTCTCTTCACCGTGGTTTTCCGTCTGAGCTGAGGGAGGGGTTGCGTCCTTGGCGATCTCGGCATTCACAGATGCTGCCTTTGATATTCAGCGTACCCCCATCCCTTGGAGGATTTCTGGTCTATGCTGCTGCTGGCCCTTTAAGGGCAAGATACTGAGGGCTACCCTTTAGATTTTCTGCCCCTTGGATGTTTGTCTGAGGTCCTGGCTTCAAAAAAGGCTTTCACTTGAAGAATCTGAGACTGCTTTGGTAATTAAAGCTGAGCCTTTAAGAACCGCTTATGAATGACTGTTCCCTTCTCAGGGACTGGTAAAATAAATCCCTGTCTTTGAAGAGGGAGATTGGCTGGGGGGGGAGCGCAGGTGCTGAAGCAAGCCTCCTATGGTTCTTAGATCCTGTCACGGGCGCTACCACACTGTTAGGCTCCTTAGCACACGTCGACGAGAAGGCATATCGACGAGCGGCTTGGCGCGCTTTTTTGAATGAGCACCTACTAGTTCTACCGACTACGAATGGCTGCGTCTTTCCCAAAACGCCATTTGTCGATCGGAAACCCTACAGTGCCTGCTTAGCCCCTTGAAAGCACTCTGGTGCTAAGAAAAAAATGTTTTTACTGAGAAACTTGTTGGGATGAGACACTAAGCCACGCTGCCGATGAGCGGCTGAGGTAATGGAATGCCAGCCATCGATGGGAAGTCTAAGATTTGGGATAGGACCTTTACCATGCCAGTTGAAGGTCTCTCTAGAAAAGGGCTCCTTACACCCTGCAGCGCTTGTCGGCGAGAGCTCCCTGTCGCAGAGCTGCCACTGATATGCTGTCGGTCCCCATAGATGAGCGGCTGAGTTTGTTCAAAAATGAATGTCGCCAAAGGGAAGAAGAATACGGGGCTGCCATCTGAGGGGAGAACTATTCTCCTTAAGTCCTGTGCTCCCCCTCCATCTCCAATGACTGAGGTATAGGGCTGAGCATTACAGTCTGTGCAGAAAAAACACGGGAGAAAACGGCACCATTCTAACTCAATACTGCAGAGAACATGGGAGAACAGCACCAAGATGGGGCCATGCATCCTTTATGAGCCCTTTGGTGCCATTCTGACTCTCTGACATAAACATTGTGCTTCTCTGAGCACTCCGGTACCTGATTTGAATTTCCTGAAGCACAGTAACACTGCACTGAGGTAGCATTCCAGGCCGAGTGCAGAAGTGTGGGGAGCAAAAAAAGCAACACAGTGAAAAAAGGGGCCAGACAGTGCAGCTTGCAAGGCTGAGACTGGCACCCACACTGGATTTCTAAAATACATCTGCAAATTCTAATATCCCCAAGAATCCAAACTGCTTGACTTACAGTCTGCTGTCTTTAACTCTGCCACATGTCAGAGCTCTGCTTGCAGAGTACCTGCCAGACTGAAGGCAGGAAGTAAACTGAGGAGAACAGGAAGTGGAGGGCTGGATGTCCCCTGCTGCGGAGGTCTGATTCCTGCCTGTGGATCAGCATCAGGAGGTACAGCCCAGGAGTAAGGAAGCCTGGAGATCAGCTTAGGAGAGAGAAGGTTGTAATTGTTGTTGTGGTTTTTGTCTGTGTTCTTCTACTGCCCCCCGCCACCCCCTCTCCTTCCCTCTCGTATTCAGCCTGCTCAGTGCCGCGCTTTCTGCCCGCCTCCTTTTTCTCTGCGGACACTATTTGCATTCCCTGTGCCCTGCTACTGCTGCTCTCCCCGCACACATTATTTCCTGCCCCAGCACAAATTTATTTCTTTTATTTTTACACTGTCTTTCAAACCCTTCCCCTTAAGCTTGTTCTTACTCTTCTGCTTCGCTGCTTCTTCCCCTCCCAGTGCTTTGGTGCGCCCGGTGCTGTGTGTGGTCCACGGCAATCTCTTCCTGCCGTTGTGTCTCACCCTGCTTGGATTCTGTGAATCAGGCGTTGCGGGGCTGTGCTCTAATGAAGGTTCTCTCTGCCCCCTTCCCTTTCCCATGGAATAAGTATGAGCAACCTCAGTGTCACTATTGGAGTTGCACTCTGAAGAGTTTGAATCTGGGTTATATACAAATTCCTTACATTTCTGCTTCTTTTTGTCTTTAAACCATGAATACACTTTGTTGTATTTCGCAAACATTTTCCACAGCAAGAGCTGCATATGAAACTGATGAGCTTGCATACATTGCAGTCATGTCTGAAGTCCAGCTACTTCTTCCTGATGGTTGCTATTTTCACAGGAAATGTGAAATGTTTAAGAGCCGCTGTCATGAATTTCTCTCAAGAAATATTGGGATACTTCTGTCAAATCTGGTATAAAATGAAACTGTGAAATGCATCTACTGATGCTTGTTTCACTCATGAAATGTTTTTCATGAATGTAGATTCTAGATTGCAGAGCTTTTTCTTTTTTTAATTTTTATAAGCCTGTTTTTTTTTTTGTTTTTTGTTTTTTTTTACTTTCTGTTTTTACTCCCTCCTATCTACTCTCGGTGTCTTTTCCTTCTGGCTGCACATACCAGCCCCCTTACACCAGAATTCGGGATCTGCCACTAGAGTGCTTACCTCCTTCCTCCCTTCTGCACAGTGGGGTCTGTCCAGAACCGGTGGACTGGGTGGCTTGTGGCGGCCGTCATCCAGGACCGCCAAGGTTTTTTTTTTCCTGTTTTTCCTGTGTCCCCATTCCCAGCCCCTGAGACGTTGATGGCGCAAGGACATATGTCCAGAGAGGCGACATGCTGACGCATGTCTCTGTCAACTGCCCAAGCGCGTCTCCCCTCCCCGACTCTGATATACGGAGCCGCCATGCCCCTTGTGAGCCCATGTTCCCAACGGCCCACTCAGGACGTTGGGTGTTGTGGTTGACACCCATAGTAACCCACCCCAGAGGGAGGAGAGCATCTGTTGGGATGCTTGATCCTCCTTCTCCCCGACGACCCAAGTCCATTCCCAAACCCGGGTCGCCGGCGTAGCTTGAGGTGTGGCGCCCACGCCTCAGCCCTCAGCACCACCGGGACGGCTATAAGCCTAGTTCTCATTGTTAATTGTCCTGTGAGAAATAATCAAGACAATATCTTACTTTGAAATCTCATGGCCCCTCAGTTAACTAATGGTAGTAATGTTTCAGATCTGTTGCATTACACATCCGTTGCATGGAAATATTGCTGCAAACTTGCTCAGTGTGGGAACCAGAAAGAAGAAAGTACTGCGCTGCTCTTGTGGGCACACAGAATGCAGCTCAACTTGACTGACACTGAGTTGTCGGACTAGGGCATGGTCATAGGATTACCATAGATTCATAGAAGTGTGACGGCAGAAAAGGAACTACCAGGCCCACCGAGTCTGCCCATTTGTCCAGCTATCTGCTTGGACCTGCACCCCCCACCTTTAACCCTCCTCTGTGGTTGTCCCATGCCCTTTTGAATCCCTCCACTGTTTCTTCTCCAGCGACCGCCTCCGGAAGTCTTTTCCACCTTTCCACCACTCTCTCTGTGAAGTGGTATTTCCTAATGTTAACCCTGAACTGCCCCTCCCCCTCCACCTGCAGGCCATGCCCCCTCGTCCTCTGATTACCCTTCATCTGGAAGATGCTTTCCACTGGCACCCTGTTTATACCCTTAAAGTACTTGAAGATCTCGATCATGTTCCCCCTGTCCCTCCTAATGTTCTAGGGAGTACATGTTCAGATCCCTCAACCTTTATTCGTAGGATAGGTGGCTTAACCCTTTTACCATCTTTGTCGCTCTCCTCTGAACCCGCTCCAGCCTTGCCGCATCCTTTTTGAGGTATGGCCTCCAGAACTGGACTCCGTACTCCAAATATGGTCTCACCAGATGGGTGTATAATGGTACTATGACCTCCCTATTTCTACTGAGGAGACCCTTCTGATACATCCCAGCATTCCACTCCCCCTAGCCACTGCTCTCCCACACTGCTTTTCCACCTTCAGGTCCCGTGATATAATGATGCCTAGGTCCCTTTCTTGTTCCATTACCTCCAGATCTCTGCCCCCCTTACAGTACCTTGCCCTCTGATTCCTGTAGCCAAGATGCATGATTCTACACTTTTCTGTATATGTTGTATGCCAATATACGTTTATTGGCTGAGATAAAAAGAGTAGCACTCACCCCACACAGCCAATGTTTCCCACCAACTCAGGGTGCTTTTCCATGTGTACAAATGCTATAATTCTAGGAACTAGGATACCAGACCTAGAGGCCATAATGGCAGAGTGCGACCTTGATATTGTGGCAATTACCAAGTCATGGTGCACTGAAAACCATAACTGGGATATGTCCATATCAGGCTATACTCTGTTCAAGAGGGACCAGATGAGAAGGATAGGAGGGGGTGTGGTGCTTTATGTGAGGGAAGGCACAAAAGCAGTGGAGATACAGGGAATACGGGGGAAGCAGAGGTACTGTGGGCCACCCTAGAGACAGGGAATGAAGCCTCCATCTGCACTGGCGTGATCTACAGACTTCCATCATGGGAGGGGGGGTGTTACATAAGGCACTGGTGGAAGCTATTCATAACATGGCAGAAAAGGGGGAGGTGTTGCAGCAGCAGCAGCATCAGCATCAGTCTGCGGGATGTAGATTGGAACCTTCCAGTTGTGACTTGAGCTAAAAGCAGGGACATCCTGGACTCACTGCAGGGGCGTTACTCATGCAACTAGTCGGTGAACCCACCCATTATGGGACGGCACTGGATCTGGTACTCACTAGCCGGGACAGTGTTTCAGATGTCAAGGTAGGAGGCCACCTAGGGAACAGCAATTACCGTACAGTGTGGTTCGGTATAAAGATGGCTGCAGAATTGAACTGCATATGGGAGGGTCCTGGACTTCAGGAGGGCAGATTTTAAAACAATGAATGAATGAATGCTTGGGGAATGACCTGGGTAGGGAGGAGGATCAGTGGGCAAATCTAGAAAGGGCCATGGGGAAGGCAGCAAACCTATGCATCAAGCAAGTGAGCAAAAACAAGAGGAAAAAGGGACCATTATGGTTCTTGAAAGAGGTGGCAGAAAAGTTAAAGATTAAAAGGGTTGCATTCAGATGGTATAGGGAGATGCACTGGGAAGAGGACAGGGAGGTGCAACATGGGAAAATGGGAAAGCAGTAAGGAGCATAAAGATGCAAACTGAAGAGAATAGCCCAGGTAGTAGAGAAGGGAGAGAAGAAATGTTATTAGGTATGTAAGTGAAAAGAGGAAGACTGGGTGTTGGATTGTAAAGTTTAAAAGGGAAGGGGGAACTGTGCAGATAGGGGACCAGGAAAAGCCAGACATCCCGAGCAAATACATTTGTTCAGTAGTCATGGAGGAAGGAGAAGAGGAGGGGCCTGTCGGTCATGGAGGAAGGAGATAAGGAGGGGCCACCAAAAAGTAACAGAAGCTTTTGGTCAGAGAGTAATCTTGCTATTCCCGATCCCAGGTACTGCCTGGGAACCAGGAAGGTGGGCAGGGGCTATCTAAAGGACTAGGCCACCAAGTGGCCCCCAGCGCTGCAGCCCCCCACGTGAAGGCCCAGCATGCAAAGGACATCAGAGTCTGTACATCAGTCAGCTCAACAAGGCAGCCAGCCACTCTGCTCTCCTGCCAACCCAAGGGGCCCCCTACCCAGGTAAGCCTGCTGGGGCTGCATTATAGGGTGGCTGTACTTGGGAGGCCAACTAAGCATGTCAGTGGGTTTAGGGTCTTTCTGTTGTTTTTCCTTGTCTTTAGTATGGTGTTTCATAGGTTCATACAGAGCTTACAAGACTAAAGTCCATATAGCGAGCTCCTTTACTAACTATACCCTTGAATCCCATTTGATATTAAGTGTCGGTCCAATTTGGTTTTAAACTCCTTCACACTTTTACTGGCTACCACTTCCAAAGGAAGTCTATTCCAGACCAGTACCACCCTTAACTTAAACCATTTTTTTTCTTTTTATGGTCCTGTACCTTTCTGGCATTTGTTCTTAACCGAGGTTTTAGTGTGTGTTCTGGGTAGCAGGAATTATATGTAAACTGTTGCTAGGTGCTAGGGTGATTTAGGGATCAGGGACCGACTGTTAAATAGTTGCTAGATATATTAGGGTGTAGAGACTTACTATAAAATGCCTGCTAGATATTGGTGAGCTTCAGGGTTTAAGGGCGTATGGTTACTGGGTGGTAGTAGGATAGCCTGACTGGGTCTGGGACAAAAAAGGACTAAAAGAACAGGGAAAAGAAAATGTGGGGAGTGGTGCAATGCAGTGGTTGTTGGGTGTCAGTCTACAGGGAGACCTTCTGGAGGCTGCGGTGCTGTCCCATCTGTGTGTGCCTCTCTGGATGGAGGGAACAGGTCTCAAGGCTCCAAGCAACACTGGTAGAGGGTTGGAAGAATGTTGTAAGACTCAAAATTGCATTGGCAAGGAGTTGGGTGACCATCTCTCCTGCCCAGGAACCACCTAGCCAGACACCACTACAGCAAAGGTTATCAGAAGGAAGAAGTGGTTGGACTAAGGTGGGCTCAAGGAAGGCTGGTGGAGCGGGTAACAGTCACACTTCTCATCCACTGCCACTAAGAAACTCTTATGCCATTCTGGCAGACTGCCATGAAGGGGCACCCGAGGTGCTGCATGGAGAGAATGTGGGGGAATGCCCAAATGGAGTCCCTAGGAGTGGGGAAGGAGACCCCAGGCAAGGATGAAGCAACTTCTAGTGGGAAACTGTATATTCAGGGGGATAGAGTTTGGGCAAGGAAAGGGGTAGAGAGGGAAGTTATGTGCCTTCCTGGAGCATCGACTTGGAGGGATGGAAAGCATATCCAGTGGATCTTGAGGGCTATAGGAAGGAAGAGGGAGCTGGTCATTAGTGTCTACCTGGGGATGAATGACCTAGCTCTAGAAAGGACAGGGGCAGTGCAGGATCACTTTAAGAAGCTGGGGAAGGCTCTGTGGCAGGTAGCACGCACTCTAGCTTTTACAGAAGTGTTGTTTGTCTACAATGGAAAGAGTGAGAGGGAGCTCTGTGCTAAGGCCTTCAACTCGTGGTTGAAAGAATGGTGCAGAGAGGAGGGGATTGGGACTCCACCTGGAGGGATCAGAGCTTGTACTGAGGGGATGGCCTGCATCCATTCAGGAAGGAGTGGCAGTCCTCAGTAGATGGTTTAAGTGTTACTTTTATGGGCATTTCAACTAGCTGGGGGGTGGTGGAAGGCAAAGGGGTGGCAGAAACTACCCCCCCCAGGCTGTGATGGATGGTGTAGAATTTATGGGGAATGGATTCCTGCCAAAGTGAAGGACAACCAAGGGTGCAGTGGATCAGCACGGGAGGAAGAGAGGAAGAGAAGCAGGCAGTATGCAAAGGAGAAGATGGGGGAACAACTAGACAACATAAGAAGCAACAAGAGTAGGACTAACACAATCTGGACAGCCATGTGTGCCAATGCTAGAAGTCTGGGAAATAAGATACCAGACCTGGAGGTCACCATGGCCGAGGCAGGCCTGGATATTGTGGCCATCGCTGAAACATGGCGCAAAAATAACCTTGACTGGGAAATGGTCATACCTGGCTACACAATGTTTAGAAGGGATAGAGTAGGAAGGAACGAGTGGTGCTTTATGTTAACGAAAACATCAAAGTGACAGAAGTACAGAGAGGACGGAGGGGGGAGTTGAGGTGTTGTGGGTCAACCTTGCGTCTTGAAACAGAGCCACCATTCATACAGGAGTGATGTACTGGCCTCCAACACAGGGAGATGACATTTATTTATTTAAAAAAGTTTCACCAGGAAAGACTTACTGTGCTGGGTAGCAACTCCTTTCCAGATGTTTACGGTGGGGGGGAGGGGCAAAGGAGAAAGAAAGTGACTTTATACAAAACAGAGCAAGCCATAGCAATACAGAACAGAATATACAATGCAAGAAAGTCAATATATACAATATTTACAGTTGAAGGAAAGTGACTGCTCTGGAAGAGCAGACGAGGTGTGCATCAGCAGGGTGATATTAACAGTAAGGCTGGAGAGAGCAGGTGAGAAGTGAAGGGATTGGGTGTAGGAGACAGCATGGTTAGGCCAGAGAGAGAAGCTGGGTGCAGTTACATGAGGGAAATGAGAGATCACAGAGAAGGGAGGAGAGGGAGTGAGGGGAAGAGGCAGAGAGGGTGGATAGGGGAAGAGAGTTCCATAACTTAGGCAGAAGAAGAAAGCTGCATGGTCAGCTGAAGATCACCTAAGCAGGAGTGCAATGGAGTGATAGAGCTGCAAAGGGAATAGAAGGAGGGAATGAGAGGAAGGAAGAAAGGTGAGAGAGGAGAGAGCTAAGCCAGTGTTTGGTAATGACGGAGGTGCAGTGGGCATAGCGCCTGGCTTCCGGGGGGGGGGGGATGAGTGTGGAGTAAATGGAGCAGTGGTGAGTGCATGGTGGACCATCAAGAGCAAAATGATAGAAGGAGTGGTAGAGAGGATCCAGTCTGGCCAGAGTGGACTTTGGAGCAGCACTGTAGACTGTATCTCCATAGTCAAAGATAGGGAGTATCATTTTCTGTAAGATAGCACCTAGTTTAGGATGCAGTTTTTTTGTGGATGTCATCCACATGCACAGAAAAGTTGAGGTGCTGGTCTAGCCACATTCCAAGGTACTTGAAGGAAGGAAGGAAGGAAGGGAGGAGGTGGACATCTTCCAGGGGAGCCATCAAGGGTGTAAAAGGAGGGAAAGTCTGTAAGCCTGGAGAGCTTTTGTCTGGTTCCGAAGGTCATGCAGACAGTTTTCGTTGCATTTTACGGACAGCTGATTTGAGTGGGACCGGTGCTGGATGTTATCAAAGTCCAACAGGAGTCTAGTCATCAGATCAGTAGGGGAGAGGCCTAAGGCAAATAAAACTGTATCATGTGCGTACATATGAATGGATGCAGAGGTACAGACAGTAGGGAGGTTGTTTAAAAACACAGAGAAAAGAATAGGGCCAAGCACGGATCCTTGTGGGGGGACACCTGTGCTCATCAGGAAGGAGGGGGACAGGGAGGTGCCAGTTTTTTTTACTGATTTGAGTTCTTCTCAATAGCTATGATCAGAACCAGTTAGTAGCATGGGTGGGGAATCTTGCAGTAGTAAGTTTAGCAAGGAGAATGGGGTGGGCAACGATGTCTAGGACTTTGGCCAGGTTGACAAATATAGCGGAAAAGATCTGGTCCTGATCCATGCTAGAGAGTATGGAGTCAGTCAGCCTGTGGAGGGAGGAGGAGATGGAGTGGAATTTCGGAAGCCAGACTGGAAAGGGGGTGAAGAAAAAGGATGAGTCTAGGAAGGAGGAGAGTTGAGAAAGGACTAGGTGTTCTTGGAGTTTAGCAAGGGTAGGAAGTAAGGAAATAGGGTGATAGCTATCTGGAACTGAGGAGTCATCACCTTTAGGAAGGGGTATAACAGTGGCAATTTTCCAGGCATCCGGGATGGAGGTGCAGGAGAAGGAAAGGTTTAGCAGAGAGGAGAGTGCAAAACTGATGGCTGGAGTGGAGAGGTGCAGGAGTTTAGGGTCCAGCCCATCCAGACTCTTGCCCTTAAGGGGATTAAGAGCTAGGAGGGCCTTCAGGGTGTCAGCTGGTGTGATGGGGAGAAGGAGAAAGGAGGAGATTGTGAGGGCAGGTGTGGGTGAAGGGGAAGGGGGAGGTAGGAAGGGAGGAAAAAAGGGAGGAGGCGTAGGAAATGAAGAAGGCATCGAATTCAGAGGCTACAACAGAGGGGTTAGAGATGGCAGTGTCTCTCACCATACATCTCAACTGTCGTACATTAAGAGGTACGTCACTCATTTTATATCTCAGAAACCCTCTGTCCCACACTTAAAAGGTGACATCAGCCATTGACCACTGAGACTTTTAAGCAGAAATTTATAACAATATAAGATGCTATATTCAGCAAGCATTATAAACATTAGTACACTTAATTTCGCAGTGCCCTGAGCTTGCAGTATCATGTTTGATGATGTGTCACACATTTTGTCCTGTTGTCACACATTTGGGTGAAGAAAGGTTGAGAGGTATGTCTCTCACCTTGAGGGCCAGGAGGGAGAACTGGGCAGGGGGTGAGAAGAGAGAGTGGATGACCTTCCAGAACTTTGAGGAGTGGTTAATGCTGTTTTGGAGGGTTACAGAAAAGTACTCTGCCTTTGCATGTTTGGTAGCTCTGGTGCAGGCATTACGTAAAGCTCTGTATTTGTGTAGGTCAGCACGGGATCCTGAAGACTTGTGAGCCTTCTAAGCCTGGTTCTGCACTCACAGGCAAGCCAGCAATTTGTCAGGGATCCAGGGGAGATGGGAACCTTGTACCCTAGTTTTCCTGAGTGGAGAATGTTTAACCCATATAGCCAGAAAAGTGGCCTTGAAATAATTTAGTAGACACAGACAGAGATGTTGGAAGATATAGGCAAAATGGCTAAGAAAGGGGAGGTGGTGCTGGTAGAGGACTTTACATCTGTCAGATGTAGAATGGAGCCTACCTGCTGCAGCATCAGCTAGGAGCAGAGACATCTTGAACTCCCTGTAGGGGGCATTCCTCAGGTAGCTGGTCAGTGGACCCACTCAGGGTAGGGCAGTACTGGACCTGGTACTTACAAATCGGGACAGTGTGGCAGACGTCACAGGGGAGAGTCATCTGGGGACCAGTGATTATTTTACAGTATGGTTTAATATAAGGACAACAGCGGAATCCAGCTGCACAAGGGCGAGGGTCCTGGATTTAAGAAGGGCTGACTTTACAGAGATGGGGGAATGCATCTGAGAAGACATGGCAGAGGGAGATGTCGAGGGGGTGGTGGAGGGAAAATGGGCAAGAATAAAACGAAGTATAGCAAAGGCTTCAAACTTGCATGTCAGGCAAAACAAAAGCGGAAGAAGGAGGAGACCATTATGGTTTTTGAGGGACATGGCAGAAAAGTTAGGGGCAAAAATAATGGCATTCAGAAGGTATAAGGAGACCGGAGGACAGAAAATTGCATCTCGGAGATGGAGGGAGGCAGACAAGGCAGTAAAGACCACAACAGCACAAACTGAGGAAAGAATAGCCCAGACAGTATCAAAGGGGAACAAGGCACTTTTCAGGTATATCAGTGAGAAAAGGAAGACCAAGGGAGGGATTGCTGAGTTAATAATGGAGGCAGGGGGCTATACTGAGGCAGACCAAGAAAAGGCAAATATCTTAAATATTTCTGAGATTGGGGGGGGGGGATATGGACACCAGTACCTTTTCTGAGGAGGGGGTCAGGAAAGCACTGTCTAATCGGAGAGTGGACAAAGCCATGGGGCCAGACTACGTACATTCAGGAGTGTTAAAGGAACTCGGGGAGGTGCTAGCTGCACCCCTGACAGACTTGTTCAGCAGTTTAGCGGAGACTGGTGTGGTTCTGGAGGACGGGAGAAGGATGGACAAAGTCCTACTTCACAGAAGTGGTAGCAAGGAGGAGGCGGGAAGTTACAGGCCTATCAGCCTGACATCTGTAGTAGGGAAATTGATGGAAACACTATTAAAGGAAAGAATCATGGAACACTTGGAATCCAGTGGACTGCAGGACCCGAGGCAGCATGGCTTTACGGAGTGGAGGTCGTGCCAAACAGATCTGATAGACTTTTTTGACTGAGTGTTGTATTGGGAAGGGGAAGGGGTGGTGGACATGGCATACTTGGACTTCAGCAAGGCCTTTGACACTGTTCCATATAGGAGGCTAGTAAACATGCTGGGTAGCATGGGGTGGGCAGAAAGGTGGTAACCTGGGTAAGAAACTGGTTAGGAGGCAGAGGATGGTGGTAAATGGAGGAGGGAGAGTGATCAACTGGGTACCACTGGGGTCAGTCATCTTTTAAATGTCTTCATTGGTGACATAGCAGAGGAACTGGAAGGGAACGTCTGCCTCTTTGCAGTTGACACTAAGATCTGCAACAGGGTGAACACTCCAGAGTGGGTGCAAAGGATGGAAAGAGGTTTGAAATGACTGGAGGAGTGGTCAAAAGGTTGGCAGATATTGTTCAATGTAAAAAAGTGCAAAATAATGCACTTCGGTCACAGATACCTGGGGATTCAGTACAAAATGGGGAGAGAGATACTAGCAGTGACCAAGCAGGAGAGAGACCTGGGGGTAATAATATCTGATGACCTGAAGGTGACCAGACAATGTGACAGTGATTGGGAGAGCTAGTGGGATGCTGGGATGTATAGGTAGGGTATTACCAGCAGGAAGAGGGAAGTGATGTTGCAAATATGTAGGTCTTTAGTAAGACCCCACCTTTAGTATTGTATCCAGTTTTGGAGGCAACATCTCAAGAAGGACATAGGATGGAAGTAATTCAAAGTAGAGCTACCAAGATGGTACATGGTCTACATCAAATGTCCTGTGAGGAGAGGCTAAAGAAATTAATCATGTACACCCTGGAGAAGAGGAAGGAGAAGGGGGATATGATTGAGACCTTTAAATACCTCACGGGGGTGAATAAGATACAGTTGGGAGGTATTTTTCAGAAGAAAGGTGCTCCAGAACACAGGGCCATGATATGAATCTGGAGAGAGGTAAGGAAATACTACTTCAGAGAAAGGGTGGTGGATGTCTGAAACAGTCTTCCAGTGGAGGTTGTGGGGAGAAAACAGTGGTGTGATTCAAAAAAAGCCTGGGATAAGCACAAGGGAGTCCTAATGGTTAGGTAAGGGGGTGGTAGAGAAAGTGCCGTAGACCTAGAGGGGTCTACAGTGTAAGCAATGTAACAAAAAAAAAAAAAAGGCAGACTGGATGTCCCATGTGGCCCTTATTTGCTATCGGCTTTTATGTTTCTAAGTTTGGAGGGAGGGGGTGGACACTAGTCCATTTTCAGAAGAGAGGGAGAATTTCCTGAAGGAACTCGCTGCTCTTAAAATTGACAAAGCAATGGGCCAGGGCCAGATTGGGTGCATCCAAGGATATTGAGGGGCTCAGGGAGACACTGGCTACACTTCTTGACAGTCCTGTTTAAAGAGCAGCTGACACTTTCAGGAGAACTTCAACAAAACATAATATTTAGACACAGTTCGGCTTGTATTTCACATTAGTTCTGTATCCCTCCTCTCTATTATTTATTACTGGTGTAATCTGCACGAAAACAGGGTTTTTGCTCCTGAGGAGTTCTTCTATTCCTGTTGCTTTCTCCCTACCTGAGGTCATAATGCACTCCTTGTGACATCACAGTTACTCTCATGGCAACAGATTGTGATGTCAAAACAGAGGATTATAACTTGAAATAGGGAGTAAGCTAAAGGGGCAGATGAACTCTAAGGTATAGAGATCATGTATTCATGCAAATGTCCTCAGTAATAAATAGCAAGGAGAAGAAATCTATAGAATATATGAAAAAATTACTCACCTTAGTAATGTTATTTCTTCTAATGGAGTCTTGCTGTATTCTAACTATTGCAGTTAGGTCCTGCCTTTCAACTGCCCTGGAGAACAAAGAGTTAACTTTCCATGGCCAGCATGTAACGTCCAGCGCGAGCTCGGTTGAAGCCCCTGTCTACTGTTGTTTAAACTCCAACCATCAGATCTTTACGAGCAATACTCACTAGAAGTTCTGTGTGGAAACTGTAAAACTCACACTAGCCAACTGGCAACTAAATTTACAGAAAAAGGGTTTTTTGGTTTCAAAGCAAAGACTCAAGTCAGGAAACCCAGAAAACAAAACACAACACACACCCAAAGTAAAGGAGGGTGAAAAAGGGGCACCCCTAGGGTGCCAACACTACTCCTGCCCACCCACATCCCAAAAACCAGGTTCTGAGAGGGGAGGTGGGGGTGGGGGGAGGTCAAAATACAGCAAGACTCCATTAGAAGAAACAGCATTACTAAGGTGAGTAATTTTTTCTTCAAACAACATGAAGTCTTGCTGCTGTATTCTGACTATTGCAGACTACCAAGCAGTACCTCCATGGAGGAGGGACAGAACCTACTTTGGGAATAGGCGCTGAAGTAATGCTGTGCCAAACCGAGCATCACTCCTAGCCTGGATATCCAGAGAGTAATGCTCGGTGAATGTATGGACTGTTTTCCAGGTGGCTGCTTGACAAATTTCTAAGATAGGAATATCCCTGGCAGCAGCCAGGGAAGCAGCTGTACCTCTAGTAGAGTGAGCCCTCAGGCCCGAGGGTGGGGTTCTACTCAGTTTTTCATAGCAGAATTGTATACAAGAGACAATCCACCTGGCAATAGATCTCTTAGTGGCAGGTTTGCCCTTACCAACCTCTCCATATGTGAGGAACAACTGGAGGGACTCAAACCTGTGACCCTTGGTGCGCTCTGTGTAGTAGCTGAGGCCCCTTTTAACATCCAAGCTGTGCAGCCTCCTCTCTCCAGAGGAGGGATGGTCAGTGAAGAAAACAGGGAGAGATATAGACTGATTAAAGTGGAAATCTGAAACCACCTTAAGCAAAAACTTTCTGTTAGTTCTTGGGACCACTTTATCTCTATGGAAATAGATGAAATCAGGCTCCACTGACAGGGCTTGCAATTCACTGATACGCCTGGCAGAGGTAATGGCTACCAAAAACACAGTTTTCCAAGTCAAGTACTTAAGCACTGCAGAGGACAAAGGCTCAAAGGGTGGTTGCATAAGCTGAGCAATGCAAACATTAAGGTCCCAAGCAGGAGCAGGGTCCCTAAAGGGGGGATTGGTGTGCAGCAATCCCTTGAAGAACTTACAAAACACAGGATGGGCTGACAGAGGAGACGGCTTGACCACTGACAAGAAGGCAGAAACAGCTGCCAAATGCACTTTAAGTGTAGCTGGCCTAAGTCCTAAGTCATTAAGATGGAACATTTAGTCCAGAACTGTAGGCAACCCAGCAGATTCTGGAGAAATATGCTTATTAGAGCACCAAATAGTGAACCTTTTTCATTTGGAGTTGTAAGTCTTTCTGGTGGAAGGCTTTCGAGAAGCCTTAAGGAAATCCAGGACCCCTTGAGAAAAGTACAGATCAGCAAACTCTAACTCTTCAAGAGCCATGCCTTGAGATTGAGAGACTTGAGGTTTGGATACCACATCTTCCCCTGAGAGGATGTCAACAGGTTGTAATTCCTGGGAAGAGACAGGGGAAGGTGGATTGCTAAGGACACCAACAGGGGGTACCAGGGCTGTCTGGCCCAGTCTGGAGCAATCAGAATCACTTTGCATGGTTGTGACCTGATCTTGACTAACACTTTGAACAGGAGACGGAAGGGGGGAAAAGCATACAGAAATTTCCCTTACCAATTCAGAATCAGAGCATCCGCGGACTGAGCCCAAGACTGGGGGTCTACAACAAAAGAGAGGAAGTTGGTGATTGTCTGGGGCTGCAAAAAGATCTATCTGTGGAGTGCCCCATCTTGAGAAAATCACTTTCAAAACTAGGGGATCTAGGGTCCATTCGTGATGGCCCTGGGATATCCTGCTGAAAGCATCTGCTAGGACATTGTCCTTCCCTGGGAGGTGAACTGCTGTCAGAGAGGTTTGCAAGGAATAGGCCAGGGACCACAACTTCATTGCTTCTATGCACAAGGTCATAGACTGAGTGCCTCCTTGCTTGTTGATGTATCACATTGTGGTGGTATTGTCTGTTCTGATCTGAACCACCTTGTTCTGTACAGATTTGGAAAAGGCTTGCAGTGCCAGAAACACTGCTCTGAGTTCCAAGAGATTGATGTGAAGCAGAGATTCTTTTGAGGTGACTACAGTCCTTGGGTGGTAAGATCCCCCAGGTGGGCTTCCCAGCCCAGCAGGGAGGCATCTGTGGTGAGTATCACTGAATGAGACTGAGTGACAAAAGGAACTCCTTGTCTCAAATTTTCCTGATCCTGCCACCACTGCAAAGCCTGGATCAGGGTTCGAGTCACTGGGACTAGTTTGGTAAGGGAATCCTTTCTTTGGGACCAGAAGGCTCTTAAGTGGAACTGAATGTCTCTCATCTGAAATCTTGCTCCCTGGACCACTGCTGTAGAGGCTGCCATGTGGCCCAGAAGCTACAAGAAATGCCTTGCTGGTCGAGACACCTGAAGGGTGAATGAAGAGGCCAGTTCCATAAGGGTCCTTACCCTATCCAGGGGAAGGAAGGCTCTTGCCCTTTATTGTATCCAGCTCTGCCCCTATGAAGGTGAGGAGCTGTACTGGCTCGAGAACTGACTTTGGAAGGTTGAGGAGGAATCCTAAGAAAGTGAGCACTTGCTGAGTTATTTGCAGATGTGACTTGACTTGGTCTGGAGACTGACCAACTATGAGCCAGTCATCCAAGTATGGAAAGATGGAGATCTTTATTCTCCTTAGGAAAGCAACCACTACTGCCAGGCACTTTGTGAACACACTTGGGGCTGATGTTAGGCCAAAGGGCATTGCTCTGAACTGACAGTGGCCTGAGGGCAACTCGAACCTGAGGTACTTTCTGTGGGAGCACCTGATGGGAATGTGAAAATGGGCATTTTTGAGGTCCAGGGAGGCTAGCCAGTCCCCTGGCCTTAGAGAGGGCAGAATTATTCCCAGAGTCACCATTTTGAACTTTGGTTTTAAAAGGTGCTTGTTCGATATCTTAGATCCAGGATGGGCCACCATTCTCCTGTTTTTTTTGGGGAGGGGTTAGGAAGTACCTGGAGTACAATCCTTTGCCCTTGTGTAGAGTAGGAACCCTTTTTATGGCTCTGAGAGCCAGGAGGGAAGAAACCTCTGCCTCTAGGGCAAGGATCTCTGATGGATTTGCAGACGGAAAGGATCTGGTTCTAATCTTGGGAAATTTTTGAAGCTGAGAACCAGTCCCTGGCTTACTACTTCCAGGACCCACTTGTCTGATGTCGGAGACTTCCAGTCCTGGACAAAGTAAGCTAGCCTGCCGCCCCCTACAGGTATTGGAGAATCTGCCCGGGCAGACCCATCAGGGTGTCTGCTTGGCAGGGGCTTTAGGCTGAGGGGTGGAAGCAGGCCTGCTCATTCCCTGTCTGCCTCTCCCTCTGAAGAACCCCCTCTGAGCACAGAAAGTAGAGGAGGCCTGGGCTTGGTAAAAAGGCCTTTGAAAAGGCCTGCCCCTGCCCCTGGACTGCTGCGTTTGAGGAGTGGCTTGCCTTTCTTTGGCCTGAGCACTCCTGTAGGTGGTCCTGTACTCGTCCATCTTTTTCAGGTAGTTCTCTGTCTGCTCCCCAAACAGAAAATTACCAATGACAGGGAAAACCATGGCCTTAGCCTGGATATCCTGTGACAGGCTAGTACATCTGAGCCAAGCCATCCTCCGAAGGGCCACAGATGTAGCCATGACTCTAGATGAAACATCACTGGAGTCCACAGCAGCATGAAATTGCACCTTGGATGCCTCAATCCCATCTGCAGCCACCTGCTTCAGCTCCTTGGCAAGCTGGTCAGGGGCCTGTTTAGCCAGAGCCAGCACAGTGTCCCACCTGGGCTTCTGGTATCCAGCTGTGTAGGCCATATAGTTAGCCTGCCTGAGTCCCAAAGATGCTGCCATGTACTGCTTCTTTGCCATGGCATAAATCCTCCTGGAGTCCTTATCTGGAGGGTGTGATGCCAAGGGAATATTTGTCTCATCACAGGCAGCAGCCTGCACTACCCCAACATGGCTGTATTGCTGAGAAAGCAACTCCGTGTCTGAGCCTGAAAGGGTGTACCTCTTGTCCATTCATCTGTCCACAGGAGGTATGGAGTTAGGAGTTTTTAGAATTTTAATTGTCTGTTTACCAAAAGATTTATGGAGGAGAATAGACAGTCTCCTGGACTCTGGGATGTCCATCATTTCAACAAAATCAGGCTCCTCCTGATCCTCTACTGCTTCTTCCATTGGAAGCTGGAGGGTTTCAGCCACTTTTTTGTAAAACATAAAGTGGGAAGGGGACTCAGAAAGCCTAGGAGGAGAAACACCTGAAGGTCCGTCTGGGGAGATGTCTGGGTCAACAGGCACAGCCAGACTTTCAAAATCACCATCATCATTCTCATACTCTCCCTCCTCCTCCTCCTCATCCGGTTCATAAAATTCTTCTGAAGTATAATCCAGAACCGGGGGCACCGACACGAACCGAGCCCCTTCTAGATGGTGCCAGTTCAGCCAGAACTGAAGTTAGCTATTGCACTATTCTGATCGCTTTGGCTATCTCATCAGCGGATGGAGTATGAATTTCTGGATCCGAACTGGATGATTTATCTCTTCTCTTCCTTTTAACTGGAACCGACTCCTCAGAATCGGCTCTCCTTTTGCCCGAAGAAGTTTCGCCCTAGTCAGAGGGCACTCCTCCTGGTTCGGTCGGAACCGAACCAGGCTGGCCATCCGGTTCAGCGGACTTGTCGGCCTCCCTTTCCCTCAGTCTACCTACTCTTTTATCCAGGGTAGCTTTGGGAAAATTCTTACAAATTTGGCAGTCTGAATTGAGGTGGTCAAACCCCAGACAATAAACACAGGTGGTGTGGGGATCAGCCTTAGCAAAGGCTTCCCCACACACACTGCAGTGTTGAAATCCAGTGGGCCTGTTTTTTTTTCTTGGGTTTCTCAGACATGGCTAATCCTATCCAAAACTTGCCCTTTTTTCGGCAATCTGCCAGGCAAGACTCCCCTATCGATTCCTGACCGCGTTACGGGTCTTGAAAAAACACATAATAAAATCCTTTTTTTTTAGAACCGATACGGACCGGTTTCCACGCTCTAAGTAAATTCACAAACTTTTTTTTTTAAACTAAACTGATTGGTTCAGCTGAACCGATCTGAAATTTACAAGTTCCACACAGAAACTAAATGTAAAACCTATCTAGTACTCACGGTACCACAGACAGAGACTTAAACCGACAGATTCGGTAGCAGAAATTCAGTAGAAACTGAGCGGAAAACGACGCTTTAACCGACTTTTTAGACCGAGCAAGGAGAAATCTCCGGAGCGACTGTTCAGTGAGGCGGATTAAAGAAATCTGACGGTTGGAGTTTAAACAGCAGCAGACAGGGGCTTCAACCGAGCTCGCGCTTAACGTTCCATGCTGGCCATGGAAAGTTAACTCTTTGTTCTCTGGGGCAGTTGAAAGGCAGGACCTAACTGCAATAGTCAGAATACAGCAAGACTTCATGTTGTTTTGAAATGAAATAGAAGCTGAATTGTATCTAAATATCATGTTTTTCAAAGTTTTCTTTGACGTGTCAGCAGCTCTTTAACAGCTCATTGGAAACAGGAGTGGTTCAGGAGAACTGGAGGAGGGCATATAGTCTTATGTCACAGAAGTGCTAGCATGGAAGAGACTGATAATTATAGTCCAGTCAGCCTACCCAGTCAGAATAGAGCATGCTAACAGCGCAGTCTATACTGCACTACCACGGACAGCGACATGGGAATTACACTGCCATGTAGTAAATGCTCCCCTGGTCGCTGTCCATGGTGCTACAGCACAAAACAAGAGCAGAGGAATGGAGGTGGCTGACTGAGCTGCTCCCATGGCGTGGAGTGGTACTGCAGGAGCAGTTCAGCCAGAAAGGTGATGGAGACCAGTGTTCTAGTCCTGGTCTCCACAATTTTACTCCCCCCCCCCCATAATACAACTCTGACTCAAAGTTGATTATTTTATTTACGGGGTGTGCAGGGGGCTCATGACATTTTCTAGTGGTAGTGATCACGAACCGCACTCGCGATCGCTACCAGTAAGGCTTTCAACACTGTTCCACATAGGAGTCATGTAAGCAAGATGGGTTACTTAGTAATGGATCCAAATGTGGTAAACTGGGTAAGAAATTGGTTAGGGGAGAGGCGACAGAGGGTGGTGGTAAATGGAGTTCACTCAGAGGAGGAGAGGGTGACCAACAGGGTGCGTCAAGGATCAGTGCTTGTACCAGTCCTCTTAAAGGTTTTTAGAAGTGACATTACAGAGGAACTAGAAGGGAAGATCTGCCTCTTTGTGGATGACACACAATTTTGCAATAGGGTGGACCCACAGGGGTGGAAAGGATGAGCAGAGACCTAAGAGAACTTGGAATGGTCAAGGGTATGGCAGTTCGGTTTAATTGTGGAAAAGTGCAGAGTAATGCACTTGGGCAGAGAAACCCAGTGGTGCAGAATTCAGAATGGGAGGAGTGGTATTAGCAACCACCAAGCAGAAAAGAGACCTTGGGGTAATCATTTCGGATGACCTGAAGATGGCCAAGCAGTGCGACAAGGCAGTTGGAAGGGCTAGTGGGACACTCGGGTGGTATAGGGAGGGGTATCAGCAGAAAGAGGGAGGTGATATTGCCTCTGTATAGATTGCTAGTAAGACCCCACCTTGAGTATTGTGTCCAGTTCTGGAGACCTTGTCTCTGGAAGGATATAGGCAGTGTGAAGGCACTCCAGAGGATGGCAACCAAAATGGTGCAGGGTCTGCATCAGAAGCCCTGTGAGGAGAGACTTAAAGACCTAAATATGTACACCCTGGAAGAGATGAAGGGGTTGATATGATCAAGACCTTTAAATACCTCTAAATTTAAAGAGATTTTAAATAACCTTTAAATCACGGGGGTAAATAAGGTATAGGAGGGAAGTATTCTTAAGAAACAAGGTGCTTGAGGACAAGGGGGCTTGGTAAGAAGCTGGAGCGAGGTAGATTCAGGAAAGATGTGAGGAGGAGGTGGTACTTCATAGAAAGGGTGGTGGATTCCCGGAACAGTCTTCCAGTGGAGGTGATGGGAGTGAACCCAGTGTTGGGGTTCAAGAATGCATGGGGTAGGCATAAGGGAATCTTTGAAAGGGAAGGGAGGTGAGTGAGCCTGAGATCAAGTAGGATTTGCAGTGATACTGTAGGGCAGGGAATAATGGGCAGACTAGGTGGGCCAAGCGATCCTTGTCTGCTGGCAAATTCTGTTTCTGTGACATAAGGTCAAAATGAGATCTTAATAAAATATTAATTATTACTTGAAAAAACTGTTGTCGTGCCTGTGTGTGAATGGCATTTTGTGAAAGAGAACTAGACTCTGCCACTTAAAATGGATTTTATTTTTATATTTTAATAGTGTTCTTTTCAAACTGTTTTTATACTGTGTGACCTTCAGTCAGTCACTTAACGTGTAGTCCACCCAGCTGTAGGAATGTGTGTAGAAGCAGGATTGCACTAGAAACAAGATGTATCCTGGATACATAAATTACAGTATAAAACAAAAACATATGAAAAATGCACAGTATTTGGTAGGAAGGAATGAGAACTTTTTTCTTGTAATCTGTCCTTAGTCTTCTCCCTGCCCAGCCTGATGCCTGCCTAACCCTGATGACCACCCGGTTGTGACACCTTGGCCTACAGATCACCTTACAGCTACTTAGCCTAAGCCATGGCTGAAGTAGGGCAGGTCTCCCTGGGAGTACATGCAGGTGAGGGGATACAGGTGGCAATGTGGGGCTCAAGTGTAGCTGGTGTATTTCTGATGGCTGGGATCGTTTTTCCTGCATGCACCCCTCCCACCCTTCCCAAGGATGGCAGCTAGGGTATCACTGCATGTCCAGTTTCCTTGCTGTCTGAAACCTTTTACTTATACTAACCTATTTCTCTCTTATTTTTACAGGTCAGCAGAGCCCCTTACAACCCATCAGATAAGTATATTTACCTTTTTACCTGTCCTGTCTGTCTTATCTTTTCTAAGAACTATGGATCCTTTGTGACCACTCTATTCTTATTTTACAGATGTCCCGTCTACAGTGTTATTTTTGAGATCCCTGCCCTAAGTTCACCCAGAAGCAGGTAAGTACTACGTTCAATTGCTGCCTTTTGTAGAGTGGGTAAACTGTAATGTGGGGATTATGATTTGGTGTATCAAATTATGTATAATTACATGGCAGCACTGATTTAAAGAGCAGCTGACACTCCGGACAGTCAACCCATACCAAGGAGCTACCAGCCCGAGGAGCTAATTTAGCTCAGTATTGCATTTTTTTTTTAATCCACATCAAACACTCTTCTTCTGTGCAGTTTAGCCTCTGCTTGACATTTTAAATCATGGATAGAAATGAGAGAGGAAAAGTGGGACCCACTGGTAATTGAACCCAGACCCCTGGTAATACTGTTCCAGTGCTCTAGATTTTTTTTATCCAGTAATTAAAGAAGGACTTGCATTTAATTGCCTGGCTCATAACTTACAAGCACAAGTCAAGTGACTGCTGAATGCTGCGGCCTCACCGATAAAGCACTTTGTCACGTGAATGGGACTGTAGCTGCAGGCATTTCACATATAGATCAGTGATATTGGGGAGTGGGCCATCTAAACATGCATAAAGTAGCTTTGATTGCAGTTATGCATGTTCCTGATGGACGGTATAATCGGGTTCAATACTCCCTTATCATTTGCCTCCCTGTTCGCTCTGCAGCCCTCCACCTATGGCCTCTGCTCAGCTGACCAATCCTTACTTACATGTTCCTAGATGTAAAACCTTCAAGGGTGCTAGTGCCTTCTCCCATGCAGCTCCAAAATATTGGAATTCCCTACCACAAATCGCCCATCTAGCACCCAGTCACACCACTTTCAAAAATAAGCTTCAAACTCTCCTTGTCAACCCTGGCCTGTGTACTTGCTTCAATCCTCCTTAAGATGCTTTGCCTTCCCTACACTGTAATGCTGACCTGTGTCGTCTTCACTGTAACTTCCTGTCTACCTCCCTCTTTCACTCGCCTCTCACACTCTGTTACTTGATATCACTCCCACTGGTAATCTCCACTCAGACCAGATTGTATGTTGAGCCTCAATGTTGTGTTCCATCGCCTAGCCTATGGATTGTTGGCTCTGCCCTCCTAGTGACTGAGGCTACATCGTATATACTGGATGTCGTACCTTGGCGCTTCACAAGCGGATTATTCTGAAATTTGTAAACTGCCATGGCACTTAACTGCAATCACCCTGACTCTAGCTTGTTGAAACATAACTGTATATTTGCTTACACCTCTGTTACTTTTGTTTCCTATCCAGTCTGCTATGCTTTCATTAGTTTTGTGCCTGTTACTGATGCACTTTTGTTTCTTATCCAACTTGTTGTACTTTGTCATTGTTCCTAACTGTAAATTTGTAACCTCCTGGGTCCTGTCAGAAAATAGTCACTTCTGTGTCTTGTCTAGTACACTTACGTGGTAAACAAAAACTAAATAATAACAGGGGCTGTAATATATATTATATATTAGCCCCATACATCTATAACTGCAGTCAAAGATACTTTATACATGTTTACACAGTCCACTCCCCCGATATCTCTGATGCATAGGTAAAGCATCTGCAGCTACGGTCCCAACCACGTGGCATTGAAGTGCTGTTCTTAGGGGCAGGGCTGCAGTGTTCGGTGTCTGCTCAGCTCGTACTCGGAAGTTTTGAACTGGGCAAGAAAATAAGTCCTTCATTAATTACTGGATAAATTTAATACTGGGCTAAATTAGCTCCTCAGCTAGGCAGCTCCTTTGCATGAGTTGCCTGCTCGAGATGTTAGACTATGTCAGCTGCACTTTAAGGTCAGAAGGAACTCCTGATTCATCATGTCCCCCTAACCCACAGCTTCATTAGTGGGGATAAATAAGTATGATGTGAAAACCTGTACTTTACTACCTTAAAGAGGTGCTGGAGCGCTACGGAATCTGTTCTGTCAGAACCTAGTAAGAATTTCTGATTTTGACTCTAATTCTGCTTAGCATTCGATTCAGGTATAAAAACGGAATATGAAGCAAAATCAGAAGTTCTGATTCTGCATCCTACTCCCCCAAAGCTCTCCCTCCACCCTTGCCACACTCTCTTTACCTGCTGATTGGGGTCCCTAGGGGCTGAGGTGGCATAGAGGTTGTCTGAGCTGGTGGTACACACTGTCCACACCATTTGCTGTTATCCATTCCAGATCCATTAGTGCCATTCCCATCTACCAGTCAGTCCATTAAAAAAAAAAAAAAAATGACCTCCACGAGTCCCCAGACTCCAAGGTGTCCACCCCCACCCCCCGAGACATCCCCGGGCGGCACCCAGCAGCACCAGCAATATAAGGTATGGGGGGGGGGCAGTGTATTACAGAACTACATTTAGATGCAAAATCGGATCCTTATTGCACATCCAAAAGTGGTTTCAGGAATTTGTTTTTTTTGCCATAAAACTGAAATTCTGAAAGTGGATAGGAATCCAGTCATTCTGAATTTGTCATCCAAAATCTGAGCAACCATACTACCAACTGTACCTGTGATTCCTCCAGAAATCTAAAATGTCTCAAGGCTTACATTACCTTGAAGGCCTGTATTGCCTTCATAACCACTGTCTGTACTTCTTAGGTTCTTCACCCTCTGGGAGGAGGAGGAGGAGGAGCAGTATGTTTTATTTCTAGAAGCACCCTTCCCTAGAGGCCAAAGGCACTTTACATGAGTGCAGATTTTACACTCTGTCAGTAAACATAAATAAGCAATTAAAACATGTTAGGACCCCTAAAACTCCTACAAACTGTGGTGGGAGTGACCTAAGGGGAAGCTAGATCAGTACCAAAGGCTTGATTGAATAAAAAGGTTTTTGGACACCTCTTAAAGGCCTCCATCATGGGGACCTCTCCAAGAGACCTCAGGAACAAATTCCATAAGGCCTGTATAGCTAAGGGGCTTGCTATGGTGGAGCAAAGAGAGCGGAATGGCATGTAAGGCTTGCTGGAGAGCTAATGGGTAACCAAGACCCAACCCACGTCAGGCCTTATAAATTGGCAAATCAACTTTATAGGAGATACGCCATTTAACCGGCAGGCAGTGCAGTTCACGCAAGACATGACTCTGTCTCGACAGACCTGTCAGCAGCCTAGTAGCTGTGTTTTACACCAGCTGCAGGCACTGTAGCATACCTACACTGACCCTGAACTATAGAGCATTACAGGAGTCTGACGAGATATCACAAATGCATGTATCAGTGTTGCCAGGTCACAGGGAGGGGAATAAGGGCTCTAATCAACTGATGGTTCTCAGATGATACAAGCCACTCTGGACAGCAGCAGACTTCTGAGCTGCAAATGTCAGCCCTTCATCCAGAATGACCCCAAAATTTCTCACCTTGGTGTGAGCTGCAAGCTGAGTCTAAGCCCAATCTCGTTCCTTGCAGCCGCCACCCTCCCCCATGACCTGGTTTGACCAACACCTCTGTCTTGTCAGGATTGAGCATCAACTAATACCATGACATCCAGCCCTGCATCTCAGCTAAGCACTTACCAAGCATGTAAATTTCACCAGGCATCCTGGGTAAAAAAAACTGGTACAGCAGGGTATCAGTTGCATAACAGTGAAAACCAGACTGCTGTCTAATGATCCTTCCCAGAGGTAGCATGTACACTGCTATCAACATGGGCAAGAGGACCGAGCCCTAGGGAACACAACAGGGCAGAGACCCTGACAGTGAGGTGAAATTTCTGACACTGCTTTGTGTCATGTCCCTGAAGTAGGACTCGGACCAGCAGATGACTCTGCCAGTAAGACTTACGTATTCCCTCAGCTGATCCAACAACAACCCATGGTCTGCAGTGTCAGAAGCTGAGGAGACATCGAGGAGGATGTGAATAGACCATTCCACTCTCTCTCTTGTCCTGAGAAGGTCATTATGCACCTTTAACAGTGCAGTCTGTGTGCTATGCTTAACTTTGAACACAGGCTGGAGAGTTTCATAGCTTCTCAAACGCTATGAGCTGTGCCTCAAGCTGCGATGCAACTACTTTCTTAATAAGTATGCCCAAAAAAGGGCAGTATAGAGGCCGATCTGTAATTTGTCAGGTTATTTAGGTCCAAAGATGGCTTTTCGGGAGGGTCCTCATCAGTGCATTCTTAAGTGCAGCCTTGCAAACACTGTCCATCAAGCCGGAGCACCAGACAATCCCAGTGAACATCTGGCCCAGATACCCGACATGACCACTAGTAATTGCATCGGATCTGGATTCAGTTCACAATAAGTTTGTGGCATGGCAGCTCTGAGATCACCCCAGTCAGCCACTCCACTATCACTGGTCTAAACTCTCCCCATGACAGCTGAGTGTGTTGTGGTGTATCAACTCAACCCCCCTGGGCTGCCACACTCATCAAGATCCTGGCCCAAACGGAGGACACTCTGGCTGAAAGAATTAAGCAAACTCCTTGCGTTTAGCAGCTGAAAAACCCTTAATGGACTCTGACAGGTCAGATGGAGTAACTATTTGCAGTCCAGCTGAGCTGGTCATTTCTTCTCAGCAGCAGATCTCCTTAAACCAAAAACCCTGCCATCTTCTCAGTGAGTGACCTTTGGTATTCGCCATAGTGAATTCTCCGAGCCAGTTCAGAGAAAATCTAGGTCTGACCTAGATCTCCTCTACTGCAACCTGTGACACCCTCTTGCCTTCATCTCCCTAAGCTCACCATTGTACTGCAATGAGCCATAGCATTAAACAAGGGAGCGTACATGGAGAGGTGCCACAGGATTGAAGACTGCCGCAATAACCCTATTATAGATTAGTAGCACTTCCCCTGACCTTGCAGGGCATGCTGCCATCACATCTGAGATGTCTAGCACTGCCTGAAGCCCTCTTAAAAGGTGGTACCGGACCATCTCCAGATGGTGGACCACAAGATGGGGGCCCAGAATGAGAATTTGATAGTGCAGTGATCTGAACAACTGAAGAGATCAATCTTGAGACCCCCCCCCCACCACCACCACCATGAGCCCCAGGGAAATTACCATGTTCAAGATGTGACTAGAGGGAGGGTTTGACATGTTTTCTAGGGTTCTAGTTTGGCAGGGTACAGTTTGAGTTCAGTTCAGTTTGATTTGATAAGTAGAAGTTTGGGTTTGAGTTCAGTTCCATGTTTTTTTTTGTGTGTAATTTTTCAGTTCAGGTTCGAGTTCAAGCTAGGTGTCTCCCTACTGCCTCCATATGGGTTCTTCTTCTCCTCATTGTACACTGTCTGGGTTTGAGTTTGGTTTGGGTTCAGCTTTTTTTTTTTTTCTTAGGGTTCAGGTTCCATTCAGATCAGGCTAAAATCTAAAAAAGTTTGGTATGGGGTCGGTTCATGGATGAACTCTCCTTCTAGATGTGACCATGCTGATGAGTCACTGAAGTAATTACTTGTGCAAGGCCCAGGGACTCCATCACCCAGAGGAAATCTTGTCCAGAGTGTGAGCATTCATCAGTGACTCTGGTACTGTACTCACCCAGAATTAACCATCTGGCGACTCTAACACTGTCTGCAACAAAGGCTGCAATTTCCTGAAGGAATTCCCCCTTGGGCTTCAGAGGCCAGCACACCAGGAGGATCCTGTAACCTGCACCTGGACCCCATGCACAGCCACACGTTCAAACGATGAGGTATAATTATTTTTTTTTGGTTATTCTTTGGTAATCAGGTAAGGCCCACTAGGCACGAGTTTCTGTTTTTTCTGGGGCAACCAAGGAGCACTAGGGTGGTTTAGTGACTTTAGTCACACAGTATACAAGTGTAGGTTGCAGAATCAAACTCGGGTCTGCTGGATGCATCAAGCTCATTACTGGAACCGCTAGGTGATACTACCATTGGGTGCACAACCAGGTTCAGCTCGGATCTAAAACAGATGGCCACCCCCCCTCCCCCTTGCGGTCCTTCCTTGGGCTGTAGACCACAGACAATTTGGCTGGGATGGCTGCTTTTAACAGAGGGTCTGCATCATCACTCAGCCAGGTCTTAGTGATGCAAGCCATATTGATGGAGGAATCTGATTTATAACTTCCGCTATCATGGCGTTGTTATTCCTCATCGGTCTGGCTTTGCATAGTACTGCCCAAAGAGGATGAGTGGATGCGACAGGTCTCTTCCCACTCAGTCTGGTGGACACTCTGGGTATGGAACTAAATGCATCTGGCCTGTCTCTGTGTCCCTTTCTGCCCCAGGGAGCCTCCTGGTCCTTGCTGTCCAGAGGTGCTTTCCTTGTCTACACTCCCCGAACCTAATCTCCAACCACCATGCCTCCTTGCAGTCCCCAAACCCAATCTCCAACTACCACACCTCCTTGAAGTCCCTAGCCCACCTCTCCCTGCTCCACTGTTACACAGCACTCAACGGGGGGGGGGGGGGTCACAAAAGGGGTGTAGGCCGTGAAGTTTTGAGGGGGAGTAACTGACTCTTGGGGTCTGCTGCGTAAAGCACATACCAGCTGTAAAACCCACCTAACTCCAAATAGAACACTCATTCACCCACCCATGACCACCATTTCGCAGAAAACTACCCATCCTCACAAGCCAAAGTTGCTCCCTTCTGCCACACTCGCTCACTAGCAGCACTTACTTAATCCACGTCCACATATACAATTCCTTCACACTCCAACTAACAAATAAGCATTGACATAATTGGAGAACTATGAAACAGTCAGTGTGGCAAAGAGTCCATGCTGTAGAAATCCAGAAGAAAATGCAGACAGTCACAGTTTGGGAGTCTACATCCCAATTTGCCTCTCTCACAGACGCTTAAGTGTTGCAGAGTTGAAAATCTTATTAGAACCAGTTGATGACTGTATCCCCTCTCACAGGATAGGTTCTCCCAAATGTTCACTTCTAAGTTTGTTAATGAAGGTAACTACACCTCAGCCCACTCAGTGCATATATAGCTGCACACACCTGTCTTTAATTGCAACTCAACACAGAAGTAACTGAGGCTGATGGCTCTCTCACCATCTCTAACCCAAGGATTTTCCGGATCTTCAACCTCCTAGCAGGCACCCTTCTTGGCCTCTGCTTCCGTTGTTCCAACACTTATGGCCACAACACCAGGCTGCTCCCCCGACTGTACAAGCAAGGTCCGAATAGGCCTCACTCCACTCCTCTCACCAGTTGATGATCTGGGAGAGACTCCTGAAAGTCTAAGGGGTGGCTACTCCTACTCCTGTTCCAGCAAAAATGTTCCATTGCCAACAGAACACATCCAGGCTCCCAGACCACAGCAAAACAAGGCAGGTTGAGAGGAGAATCTGATGATTTCTTTAAATTTTATTTTAATAGTATTAGGAAAAACCCTTTGAGCACAGATGCTCATTTACAATGGTTCCGCATCAGGAGCATTTACAATAGTGACAGTACTGTATGAGCAATGCAATGGATAACATGAAGGATGAGTAAAAAATACAATGGTTATCCTAGTGCAGTGCAGCTTACACTAAGTCAGTAACAGACACAGAGAGTGGCATAACACATGAGTTAGTAAAAGAGATTAACAGAGAGTACATCATTGGGTAAGCATGGGTACATTTTCATTCAGTTGGGCAAGAATGGTGAGCCTGGTCTGATAGACATACCTTTAGTGAGCTTTTAAATTGGCTCAGCTTGGTTGCATTGTAGAGTGAGCTTGGAAAGTCTTTCAACCAGTTTGTTGCTCATATCATTAAGAAACGTTCCCATGATGACCCATGTTGGGTCTCTGCGGCACAACACACAAATAGAATGCTCCCACTCCACATGTACTTCCGCTCCAGTTTACTGCACCATGCCACAGGAGGGCAAAGGAATCACTGTTTGTGCATATTGCAAGGTGTAACACAAAGGCAAACCACTAAGTGAACTGCTGCCAGCGGCAGTCCCAAGCTGAACGAGTAGTAGTAGCAACACCACAATGATCATTAAAAAAAAAAAAAAAAAAAATAAGACACCACTCCTATAATTATGCTGTTGGTGACCCTATCACTACTAAAACTGCAGCAAATGCACACGCTCCAGAACCACAAACAGTAGCTTTTTGTTTCCCTACTTTGGAGCTATTTGCAACCTCCAGAGCTACTGACAGTCTGCCCAACTCGGGGGGTGGGGGGGACATCTTTCTAGCCCTGGTTCCTTCTAGGGCTAGGTAGACATGCCTCCTCACAATATTCACCTCTGTGCTTCAGGTTCCTCCCTGAGTTCTGCTGGAGGACACCAGGCCAGGCATTTCTCTCTGTGCAGTCTTTTTGATACCTTTGAGTATGACCAAAGACTAAGATCATGTCCCTGCTCAGCCTCCCCCTTCCCCAAGGGGAACGTGATGTACAGCTAACCTCTTCTCATACCTTTTGTGTTTTAAACCCCTGATCATTTTGGTGCTACTGTGTTGCATCCTCTTGACTGCCTCAGTGTCCTTTGTATTATAGAGCCTAGAACTGCAGAGTGCTACAGGTGGGCCTGACTATGGCCTTCTAAAGTGGCAATATTATGCTCTGCTGTTGATAACCCCCCACCACACACACACCAAGTCGGATTCAGTGTAACCTTAAAAAGGTATTTATTCAGGCTGGCCTTCCCAGATCGATTCTGAAAATACTTGAGGGAGGTCACAGAGTACCTTACCATCACCTTGTGTATGCCTCGTTTTTTGTCGTGAGCCACAATGTCAAAGGCTAAGTCTATGGCCCTGTCTCTGTCCACCTCCCTGATCAGCATCTTGGAGAAGGTCATTGTGCTGGTTTGCCACACTCTGCTCCTCATAAAGCCATGCTAATGGGGAGGGGGATGTGGATTTTGGCCTCAAGACTGTGCTCCATTATTCTTTCCATGAGAGGGACAAATGCTCAGCACTAATGAGCTGAACCTGCGCTATTATTCAGTATGGGGGCCACATTGGCCACTTTCCCAGACTCTAACACTAGCAGCTGTCTGGACAGACTCGCAAAAGAAGCGGCTCCGCCAATGTTACCCGTACCTACACTATGATTCTAGGTTCTCCCCCTGATATTTATGTAATCCCTACTCTCCCTGGCCAAGAACCACCATCTTTCAACCTGGACACCCACTTGTTACACAGACAAGGCAACAAACCACAAGTTGGCAGGAAATAAGTACCACCCCTGGCATTAGGGTAAATACTTGACTCTGGCATCTCAGAGGTCTGGGGTTGGCACAAAATAACATTTCTATTTTAAGAGAGTCAAGGGAAGGTGCCAGGGCTATGCTGTGTCTCCTTATCTGAGTGGCCTCAAAAATATCACTCAGATACTTAAAGATGGGCTGCCCACAACCAGGAATTTGGGATGTTACTGTATGGCTTTTCATTCCTCACACAAGGTTAACAGCGAATAATGGTAGTGCCCCTAGGGCTTGCACTGTACATGACAGATGACATTGCAAGCAAAACATTTCCAACACTTTCTTCAGGCAAAAGTTCTCTTTCCTCACACATTTTCCACACCAGGTCCAGCCCTATTTCAGGATTACCAGACTTCTACGGACTGCCACCTTCCCTATTTCAGGGACCTGGGACTTAAGAAATCTGCTACTAGTCCTATTTCAGGATTACAGGCATTACTTTAAAGCAGCTAGGTGACCCGTGTTAACACCTAAACACATTTCCCTCTGAGTAACCAGTTAGATCCATCTGTGCTTAGAATGAGGGGCTACTCACTCAGGCTACAAACTGGATTATCTCTGCCATTAACAAAACACAGGTCCCAGTGCTACTGGGGAGGTCAGCACACCTAGAAAAAGAAGGTACTAAAACCTTAATTATGTACAAGCACTGTCTATTTAGTGACACAATAGCAAAACGAGCATTTGTCAATGCTGAATGTTGATTGCGCTGGTGTGTTGAGCTCGCTCACTGCCCCTCTGTCACTCACTCAGTCTGTTTCTCCTGGTGCTGCAGGCTGCTGTTTTGTACTAGGCTTCTGCCTGCATTGGCATCTTGTTCTACCCACTAAGAAATCTGCAGCTGTCCTGACAGAGCTGCGTTGAGGTTGCTCTCTTCCCCCTTTCTCAGTCACTCATTCTGTTTCTCCTGGCGCTGCAGGCTGCCCTTTTGTACTGGGCTCCTGCCTCTGTTGGTGGCTTTTTCTGCCCACAGAGAAATCTGCAGCTGTCCCGACAGAGCTCCGTTGAGGGCGCTCACTCCCCCACTCTCACTCACTCATTCTGTTTCTCCTGGCGCTGCAGGCTGCCCTTTTGTACTGGGCTCCTGCCTCTGTTGGTGGCTTTTTCTGCCCACAAAGAAATCTGCAGCAGTCCCAACACAGGTCTGTTGAGCCTGCTGAGTCCCCTTCTCTCACTCGCTCATTCCGTTTCTGCTGGTGCTGCAGGCTGCCCTTTTGTACTGGGCTCCTGCCTCTGTTGGTGGCCTTTTCGTCCCACAAAGAAATCTGCAGCTGTCCCGACAGAGCTCCATTGAGGGCGCTCACTCCCCCCATGTCACTCACTCATTCTGTTTCTCCTGGCGCTGCAGCCTGCCCTTTTGTACTGGGCTCCTGGCTTTGGTGCCTTTTTCTGCCAATAAAGAAATCTGCAGCAGTCCCAACAATGCTCTGTTGAGCTTGCTCAGTCCCTTCTCTCACCTTTCATTTCCATTTCTGGTGGCGCTTGCAGGCTGCCCTTTCTATTGGGCTCTTGCCTGCATTGCCGCCATTTCAGCAGTTACATACAGCTTCGCTTGAGCTCGCTCACTCCCCTCTCTCACTCGCGCATTCTGGTTTTCCTGCCACTGCAGGCTGCCCTTTTGTACTGGGGCCCCTGCAAGCATTGCTACCTTTTTCCGCCCACAAACAAATCTGCAGCAGTCCCAACAGAGCTCCATTGTGCTCACTCAGTCCCCCTCCCTCACTCGCTCATTCTGTGTCTCCTGCCACTGCAGGCTGCCCTTTTGTACTGGGCTTCTGCCTGCATTGGTGGCTTGTTCTGGCCAGAAAGAAATCTGAAGCAGTCCCGACATTAAGCCTACTGGAGTTCTCCGCCTTTCCTCTGTCTCACTCACTCACCATTCCGCTTTCTGCCCACGCTGCAAGCTGGCCTTTTGTACTGGGCTTCTGCCTGTGTTGCCACATTTTCTGCCCACAAAGAAATCCACAGCAATCACAATAGAGCCCCGTTGAGCTCGCTCACTACCGCTCTGTCACTCACTCGTTCTGTTTGTCTTGGCGCTGCAGGCTGCACTTGTGTACGGGGCTGCTGGCTGCATTGGCACCTTTGTCTGTCCACAAATAAATCCGCAGCTGTACTAACAAAGCTCCATTGAGGTCGCTCAGTCTCCCTGTGTCACGCGCTCATTCTGTTTGTCGTGGCGCTGCAAGTGGCCCTTTTGTACAGGGCCTCTGCCTGCATTGGTGCCTTTTTCTGCCAACAAAGAAATCCGCAGCAGTCCTGATAGAGCTCTGTTGAGCTCACTCAGTCCCCGTCTCACTCACTCATACTGTTTCTCCCACCGCTGCAGGCTGGCCTTTTCTACTGGGCCCCTGCCTGCGTGACGCCTTTTTCCGCCCAAAAAGAAATCCGCAGCAGTCCTGACAGTGCTCTGGTGAGTTCGCTCACTCCCCCTCCCTCACTCACTCTTGTTCTGTTTCTCCCAGTGCTGCAGGCTGCCCTTTTGTACTGGCCTCTTGTGTTGGGGCCGTTTTCTGCCCACAAACAAATCCAGAGCAGTCCCAACAGAGCTCATTTGAGCTCGGTCACTCCCCCCCCCTCACTCGTTCCATCTTAATCTGTCCCAAACACTGATGTCCCACAGTGACCATGCTATTGTCCATCAGGATGTGAAAAATGACAGCTGTACTGTTCATAAGGAGGTGTGAAAGAATGCCACTGTTGAAAATGTGGCATGAAAATATTACAAATTTGCGAAGTTACAAGGGTGCGTGGAAACAGTTGAACGCACGCTTGTAACATAGTCATGTTATGGAGTTTTGACACCAACTTTCCAGCATAGTGATTTTAGGACCTCTGCTCACGAACAGTGCCACTGTCATTTTCTTAATATGTCCCAAACACTGATTTCCCACAGCGACCGCGTTATTCTGTGCCGCAACTGTGAAACCACATTTCACTTAGGATGTGAAAAATGGCAGCTGTACTGCTCATAAGGAGATGTGAAAAATTGCCATTGTTGAAAATGTGGCATGACAGTATTACGAATCTGCAGCTACAATGGTGTGTGGAAAGTGTGCAATGCACACTTGTAACACAGTCATTTGATGGGCTATCATCACCAAATGTTCAACATAGGCATTTTAGGACCTTTGCTCATGAACAGTATCACTGTCATTTTATTACTCTGTCCCGGACAGTGATTTCCCACTCTATTCTGCGTCAGAACTGTGAAAACACATTTCTGTCAGGATGGGAAAAATGACAGCTGCACTGTTCATAAGTAGGTGTGGGAAAGTGGCAATGTTGAAAATCTGGAGTGAAAATATTATACATTCACAAAGTTACGAGCATGCATGCAAACTGCGCAACGCATGCTCATAACACAGTCATTTTATGGAGTATCGTTACCAAATTTTCAACATAGCCATGTCAGGACCTCTACTCATGAACAGTGTCACTGTAATTTTCTTAATCTGTCCCGAACACTAATTTCCGACAGCGACCGCGCTATTCTGTGCTGGAAGGCAAAACACATTTCCACCAGGATGTGAACAATGACAGCTATACTGTTCACAAGGAGGTGTGACAAAATGCCAGTGTTGAAAATCTGGAAGTCAAAATATTGAATTCACGGTTAATGAAAGCATGGCGTAGCAACTGTGCAGCGCACGCCAGAAACAGTGGTAATTTTGGGATGCCCCACCACTTGTGTAACATAGGCTTTTTGAGAGCCCACCTCATGAACATTGGCACTGTCGTTTCATTAATCGGCCCCCAAAGGTGATTCCGCACAGTAACCGTGAAATCACCTTTTGGGGCCGATTAACACCATGGCAGTTGAAGCAGTCATGAGGAGGGTTCGCAAAAAAACCCATGTTTAAAATTTGGTGAAAAACTTCCAAAAAAATGCCTGAGATATGCAACAAAGTTGAAAAAACCCTATTTACTCCATTATGCAGCTTACCGGCATTTCCTCAGTTCGTGGTCAGCTTTGAAGAGTGCAGACGTGTTCCCGGTCCACCGAAGATCATTGAGGTCGGGCTCTGGAGGTAAGTATGGGGTGGGGGTTGTGGGGAGGCAGGGTGCGCAGTGCGTGGGCACGGGTTGCGGGAGGGAGGTCTGGGAGACCGTGAGGGACCGTTTTTTCTTTACAAGTAAAAAAAACAAAACGTCGGACGGTTTTTACCTTCACTGGGGCATTTGGCACGTTGAGGTGGGCTCCCAGCGTGCCGCTGGAATCTAGCTTTGGGGGGGCGCTGTAGCCGATGGGAGATTGGGCACCCCTGTTGGCAAACAACAAAAGCGGGGATTCCTTTCTGCTGACAGGGATAGTGCACCCCGTCGGCCAGTAACAAAGGGGGAGGGGAATCCTTTCTGCCGATGGGGATTGGGCACCCGTCGGCAGACACTGAAACGGGGAGTGGGGGCATATTATGCCGACGGGGAGTGGGCTCCCCCGTTGACAGATAAACATTGGGGGGGGGGTTATATTGTTTGCGAACAGGGTGGCAACCCGCTGCCATGTTCACAAACAATATCAGGCTTGCTAGATCCACCCTGCAATGACAGGTCACTCCCTCATTGCAGCAGTTGGCTTACACTACAGTGACGAGGCGGCTTCTGATTGCAGCAGCTGATTTGTCACAAGTTGGTGCAAATGTTCCAAACTTGTGTCACCAGCAGCCTGCAACGGCATTGTCGGAAGTGGGACAAGCCTTTGCAGGCTGTGGGGGCATTGGCCACAAGAGTGCCGTGCCTCCACAGCCTGCTTCTCAGCAAGCTGTGCTAATATGTTTCTTGCGCTGCATGCAATCAACATAAAAAGACTACAAATACAGTAAACTATGTGGCCACACTTAAGGTTTGCCAATACACAATGTAAAAACTGTAATAAGAATGCACCTAGGCCCCCAACACCTGTGTGCTCTTGTATCTCTGCCATTACTTTAGGACATTTTTGGATTCTCCAACCCCACTGGACTGCTACAGACATCATTCTTCACAAACATTGGGCTATGGTCCATGGCATCTGTATCTGACAGACACCAGAAAACCTCCCTTTAAACAGTTTACATTTCACACACTTTGTTCCTCAGGGTCCATGGCACCAAGTATCTGACAAGGCACCAGAAAACCCCGCTTAAACAGTATTTGAAATCCTCAGACCTCACTCCAGTCCATGTCTTTTACTTGTACTCACAAATCTCTACAAATTGGGCAGTGCTGATAGCTCTTACAGTCAATTGGGGGTTTCCCCAAGTCACTTACTGAACCTTTAGTCCCATTCTCTTTACACTGTGAAGAATCTTCACTCCCCTCGGGGCTTCACAAAATCTGGTAGCCACCAGTTCCAGGAAACCGGTCTTTGGATTACTGCTTTGTGGCAGAAACATGATCAGAGGGTCCTTCCCTCTCGAACAAGAGTGGCCACAGGACAGCTTTTGCCCCGGGAACTCTCTGAGCTCCTCTCACTTCAAACTCCAGCTTCAGACACACATTCTGACAGTTCCAGCACAGCTGTTAGCCAATATGTAGTGTATGCTGCTGCGAGAGTTCCAAACAGCATTACCTCCTCTTCTGTCCAGCAGAAGCAGGCAAATGATGATGTAATGTTTTACAGAGAGCGTTTAATCTCTCTGAATACTGCCCAGCTATCTGCCTGGTCTAAAACTGATGGGATTCTAGAAACCCCAGAAAGTGGCCAGTTACATTTATGTGGCTAGGTCTTCACAAGATAGTTGGGTACCATAGTGGGTGTGATGTTGGCAGGCTGCATCATAACTGATCCCTACGTGTGCAGATTTGTATTGAGCTAGAAGTGTAACAGTGTGTGTGTGTGTGTGGATTTGTATTGCACTATAAATGTACATTGTTTATGCAGGTAGGTGTGCAAAGTACTGTTCATGCTTTTGAGCAATGCCCACTTGCTTGCTTGCTGCACTCATGCCAGATAAATTCTATCAGTGTTAATTTAACACAAAATGCACAGATACTACAGTCCTATTTTATACTTCCAGGACGCAGCTTGCAACTATTTGATGTATTTTTTTTTCTGTAAGGGTACTGATATCGTATCTGTTTACATATAATGTAACAAACTTTTTCATGATATATTGCAAAACATGGCAGTTTTTTAGTCCACCACTGTCTCTGCCCTCCCCGCCCCCCAAAAAAGGTTTTGTGTGGAAATGGTCCCTTCTCCATGCCAATGTCGGAGTAGGAGGGTTAGTTTTACAGCACTTATTTCACCATTGTTTTCTATTCCCAACAGAACCAGGGAACCAGTCACTGACAGTTGGAAGCCAACTAACCAGCCTGGCAGACAGGATGCAAGTGCCAGTCACCAGCCAAGTAAGTAAGACTGGCCCCATATTCAGATGGTTAGCATGCTACTAATCGGGTTAGTGCCATGCTAACTGTGAATGGTGCTGGTTGTCGGTGCAGAGGCCATATTCAGAAGCCTCCCATGCCAGTCTAACAGTGTGACCGTACAGAACATACAACAGCACCCGTGAAAATAAGGGATCTCCCATGCACACTGGGCACAGCAGTATAGTCTGAGGTTTTGGCAATGTTTAGCAGCCTCTGTCACATTGCTGTTTAAGGCTGCTGAAACCCTACCCTTAACCTAGTGCACCAGTTGTGCTGACCACCCCCCAATTGCCTGTCCAGCTTGTGTGTGAAGATGCCCTAGTGGTCTAGCAGTCTCTCACCCACTGAGCACCATTCCAGTTTGTTTAAGCAAGGCCCAATGGCCTATTGAACCCTTTCACTTTCCTAAATAATCGTCAACCCTCTCCCAACCCACCTATCCTAGACCCTCTGTTTCGCACCCTGAGGGTGCAGGGGGACACAGCAGGACATGCAAGGGTACAGCTTGGACTCAATGGTGTGAATTAGTATTTAGGGGAAACCAGCAGGTTGGGTTAGGGTGCAGCTTGGACCCAGCAGGTGAGTTAGGCTGTAGAAGCAGCCAGCAGAGTGGGTTAGGATGCAGTTTGGACCTAGCGGGGTGAGTTAGGATATAGGTGGAGCAAGCAGGATAGGCTAGGGTGCATGAAACATAGAAGTTGATGGCAGATAAGGACCGCAAGGCCCATCCAGTCTGCCCATTTCTTTTTCTACCTTATAAATGTGCCATCGGCCTTTGCTCTGTCAGTGGCCTATCTATTCATACTCATTTGTATTGCTCCCTTATGCCTATACCATGCCTGTTTGAAGCCCTGCACTGTATTCATAGCCACCACTTCTTGAGGTAGGCCATTCCATGCATCCACCACCCTTTCTGTGAAGAAGTATTTCCTCACATTCTCCCTTAATCGGCCCCCCTCTAATCTCATGCTGTGTCCTCTTGTCCTGCTATTTTTCTTATATTTAAACATGTTAGACTCTTTCACCTTGTTAATGCCCTTAAGGTGTTTGAATGCCTCGATCATATCACCTCTCTCCCTCCTGTGCTCAAGGGTATACATATTGAACTCTGTTAATCTGTCCTCATATGTCTTCTGATGCAGTCCTTGCATCATTTTGGTTGTCCTTCTCTGGACTGCCTCAATTTGGTTAATGTCCTTGTGAAGGTGTGGCCTCCAATACTGCACGCAGTACTCCAGATGGGGCCTAATCAGTGTCTTGTAAAGAGGGATTATTACCTCTCTCTTACGACTTGTGATACCCCTACTAATACACCCTAACACCCCCCTTTAGCCTTACCTACTACTTTAGAGGTCTGCTTGGATGATTTCAGGTCATCAGTGATGATGATGCCCAAGTCTCTTTCTTCCTTTGTGACTGCTAGCAACTCCTCCCAGCCTATAGGTGGCTTCAGGGTTTCTTTTCCTATGTGCATGATCTTGCACTTCTTGCATTAAATCCCAGTTGCCACTCTTCTGACCATTTTGCTAGTTTATCCAGATCTCTTCTCATTCTGCCCACCCCATCTGGATCATCTACTCTGTTGCAGATCTTGGTGTCATCTGCAAACAGACAAGCCTTGCCTTCTAGTCCATCTGCAAGGTCACTAATGAAGATGTTGAAGAGGACTGGCCCCAGGACTGATCCCTGAGGTACCCCACTTGTGATTTGTATCTCTTCTGACTGTATACCATTTACCACCACTCTCTGTTTTCTGCCCGTCAACCAGTTTGCCACCCAGTTGACCAACTTCTGACCCACCCCGAGCCTACCCAGCTTATTAATCAATCTTCTATGTGGAACAGTGTCAAAAGCTTTGCTGAAGTCAAGGTAGGCGACATCAACTGCTCCCTGTTGGTCCACCACTCTGGTTACCTAGTCAAAGAAATCTATGAGATTAGTTTGACAGGACCTTCCTTTTGTAAACCCATGCTGTCTTGGATCCTGTGCCCCTATGGATTCCAGGTGTTGCACTGTCCTTTCCTTGAGGAGTGCCTCCATAATCTTGCCCACTACTGAGGTAAGACTGACTGGTCTGTAGTTCCCTGCGTCCTCCCTGCTACCACTCTTGTGGAGCGGGATCACATGAGCCCTTCTCCAGTCTTCTGGGACCTCTCCTGTGCTCAGAGACTCACTAAACAATTCTGCTAATGGCTCTGCTAGTTCCTCCTTTAGCTCCTTAAGTACCCTGGGATGTATGCCATCAGGTCCCATTGCCTTATCCACCCTGAGCTTAGCAAGCTCTTGTAGGACCCTTTCTTTTGTGAAGGGAGTAGTGCTCACCCCCCCCGTGTCCATGGTGCTGAGCTGTGGGCCCTGCCCTACCTTCTCTTCAGTAAATACTGAGCAAAAGTATCTATTTAGGATAGATGCTGTTACATGGTCCTCCTCCTCACATGCCCCTTTTCTCCATTAAGCTTAGCAACCTCCCTCTGGACTTTCTCCTTTCACTAATGTATCTATAGAAAGTCTTGTCACCTTCTTTTACTGTCCGTGTTAGTGTTTCCTCAGTTTGGGACTTTGCCTGCCTTACTGCCTTCCCCTGCTTCCCTTAGGGCAGTTTGGTATGCCTCCTCATCTTCATCCCTCTGTGTTCCTTACATTTCCTGAAAGCCAGCCTTTGGCTCTGACCTTTCTGCTACTGTATTTGAGAACCAAAGTGGTTTCCTTCTTCTTTGCACTTCCTTTCTGTCTAACACAATGGGATGTTGCTTCAAGTATTGCATCCTTAATGCTTGCCCACTTTGCCTGTGCCCCCCTCACCTGTGTTTCTTTTTACCAGGGCTAGCTTAACTCTATTTGCCATCTTATCAAAGTCAGCTCCTCTTAAGTCCCATATTTTTGCCTTGGAATGGGATGATTTAGATGTAGTAGCCAAATTGAACCATACCATGTGATGGTCACTGGCCCCCAAGTGACCTTCTACCTGGAGATCTGTGATTCCTTCCGTGTTAGTCAGTACTAGATTTAGGATAGCCCTGTCTCTTGTGGGTTGTTGTACCAGTTGTTTGAGGCCCTCCCCCTGCAGGGAATCCACTATGTGTCTAGTTCTGGCAGATGTCCCTGCTGGTATTGACCAATCTGTATCCGGCATGTTGAAGTCTCCCATTATCAGAACCTCCCCTTTAGCTGTCATGCTTTGTATATCTTCTGACAGTAATGTGTCTATGTCCTCGCCCTGGTCTGGGGCCTGTAGACAACCCCAGTTCTTATGGCTGTCCCATTTCCTGTTTCCAGGGTGGCCCACAGTTCTTCTGACTCCTTATGTGTATTCCGAATTTCTGTAGCTTTGATATTTTCATTGACATACAGGGCCACTCCTCCCCCCCTTTTTTGCACCTCTGTCTCTTCTGAACAATACATAGCCAGGTACTGAAGTCTCCCAAGTGTGGTTACTGGTAAACCACGTCTCAGTAATTGCTACTATGTCCAGTTTAGTCTCTGACATTATTGCCTGCAGGTCTGGGATCTTATTTCCTAGGCTGTGAGCATTTGTGTACATGATTTTCCATTGGCCAGATTTCGATGTGTTAGTTGTTGGGTGAGGTTTGGCATTACCCCTGTGCTTTGTATGGGAGACAAACCTTTTTTCTTACCTGGTGATGCAAATGAACTTCAAAAATGCTGAATCCCTGTTTGACCACTAGCTGAGGGGGGAGGGGTGTTCTTCCCATTCGACGTATGGGGTGCTGCACCCCTCTCCCCATTTGCTAGTTTAAATATTCTGCAAAGACGTCAAACTTCTGCCCCAATGCACTGACTCCCTCCTTAGTCAGATGCAGTCCATCAAATTTAAAGAACTTCGCCTCCCAGAACTGTTGCCAGTTCCCTACAAATCTGTGTGTCTTTTTTCCTGGCACCAGCCCTTGAGCCACGGTTCAGCTCCCCATCTCCTTCTTGACCTTCTGTCCATCTGCCCCTCTCCCAGACTGGCAGGATCTCAGAGAAGGAGATGCTGGACAAAATGGATGATAGTTTGTCACCCAGCCTGGTCAGGTGTTCCTTGGTCTCCACAACTGACCGGCTGGCGAGATCATTAGTCCCTATGTGTACTAGGACATCAGTGTTTTCACCTGCTTTGTGAACAATTTATAATGCGGTCAGTGTCTCTCATGCTGATGTACTGGGAGACATCTGACCATTACCCCTGACTGGAGATGGGTATCAACTCCCCGAATCATGGAGTCTCCTATGATCAGAAGTTTTTTGGATTTCCTTTTTGCTTTTTTTTGTTTTGGTTCCTGATTTGGGTGAGTTTTGTTGTGCTAGCTCCTGTGCTGCAGTGTCCTGCTCTGCAGTGTCTTCTGCCTCTTTGATTTCAGAGATAGAGGCAGATACCTGTTTGTAGTGTTTATATGGTTTTTGGAGGTAATATGTTGGAGAGCAGAGAGTGATGGGGCACCCGATTTGCCCCTCCTAACCACCTGCCAACCTCCTGGTCCAACTACCCTCTGCGGTTGAGGTTTTTCTATTGGATGCTGGGGAAATGGCGGGTGGTTCTTCTAATGTATTTCCTCTTGAACATGAAATTTGAGGCTTGCAATCTCTGCCCATGCTGCCCGGAGCTGAGCCCTAAGATCTCCAATGGCCCAGCATGTAGGACAGTGTCCTAAATCCTGTAAGACTGTCCTTCTGAAAATTGTTCCACAGTACCTGCAGTTAATGATATCCATTCCAGATAAGTTGCCGGGTTTATAATTAGAAGGAAAAAAATGCAAGTAATGGTTTGATTGTGTTTTGTTTTTGCTTAACTTGTTATAGCAAGTTAAATTACTAGTGCCCCTGTAAATGAGCTCACCTTGTGGATGCCCCACTGATCCGCCCCTTCCTGCTCTGCCACAGGAAATGTCACAACTGTGGTACCCTATAAAAGGAGTGTAGTGTGGGGTGGTTGGGGATGGGGGTGGGTGGCTGGGCCCTTCCCCTGCCGAAAAATAACCACGGACGAAAGAACAAGGAGGTAAGCGCAGAAACAATCAGTCAACAACAAATGCAGTAACCCTGAAAGCTTATCCTAATGTTAGATAAAACTGTAAAACCTGTAAAGCACCACCTGTAATAATTTCAGAGAAGATCTACGCTGTAAGAAACACTTTGCTACAGAGAAAAATAAAGCAATAAAATGTTAGCAACAAACAGTAGCAATCCCTGTGAGTAAAAAATCAAAACACCACACAGTAAATCTGTTTAGCCAAAAGAAGTCTTATTCCTTTTCCCTTGCTCTGGTAAGGTTCTCTACTCTGCCTTTCAAGCAGTCTTGGAAGGAAAGAGCTCAGGTGAAGCTAGGTGCCTTGGCCAGCAAACCAAGTCTTCTGCCTCCAAGGTATCAACTAACCTGACCTTTTAACCCTTCTTTCTGTTGGAAATTACTGACAGTTTGCCAGCTCCACCCCTCACATACACACCTAATCCTTTGGAAGAGCTGTGGGATGAAAGCAATTAGCTGTTTCAGCGTGAGAAGGAGACTGAAACACCTCTGATACAGCAAACCTTTTCAGGAAAACAAAACAAGAATAAAATAAACCAGTGTTAAACAGTAATTTTGCTTAGCCCAATGATAAAAAAGTCACAAAAATGTAAGCTCCACCTCCACCATGGTGATACCATCCAGGAAGCAACCACTGAAAAGGTACCCAGACAGCACCCGGTACACAAGCAGCCAGAGGGTACCCACAAAATTGGCCCCTGGCGAGAAATCGACCACAGTGGCACTTGACCAGCACCTGCAGCCACTAAAATGGTAGCTATACCATGGCAGCCAGATAGTACCAACAGGGCTTCTATAAGGCAGCCACAGACCTCATTTGCATGGTAAAAATCACCTACCAGGTGAGAGCAACTCTATCTCAACAGGCAACAGCTAGGCACCTGATGGCATCTGTAAAAGCAGCTGCAGGCCTATCTTTTTTGCTAAGAATATATGATAGTGTGTGCAGGGAAATTATATAAATTCATATTTACAGTCTTTGTATTGTAATTTTTATTATACACATGTGATGTTCCATATCCTGTGTTAAAATCTTTTCTAGGTGCACTGTCAGTTCTGTGCTAAAACCTTCAGACACACTGCATCAGTGCTGCTGGAAGTAATGCAAATGAACACTCTTGTCCACAGAGCAGGTGTGGTGTTCTTGCAGTGCTAATTACTATAATTTGGATGTACAGAAACAGCACTGCACCACTACAGTCAGAAGTGCTACAGAGCCAAGAACCACACTACAGAATGAACTGCATTTGCAGTGTTATTTCAGTGCTAATTAACATGACTGGAACCCACTTTAAGGACATTGCATGCACACCACACTTTGGCCCTGTCCACACTGCAGCCCGAAAACCCTTCTATAACGTTACAGAGGGTGTAAACCGCATCTGTAATGCCGCGCGCTTACACTGGTAACGTTACAGGCGGCAAGCGATCAAGGAAACCACCTGCGAGGTGGTTTCCACAACGTTATGAAACCGTCCTTCCTCGGGACCATTACTGGCGTAGTGTGGACTGCCGGTAATGGTCTCTGCAGGGCATGCCGCAGCTGCTGCATTAGGATCGGGCGCCGCTGTAACGGCCGCCTGATCCCGATGTGTAGATCGCGGTGCCGGTCCCGTAACGGACACCGCCGAGGTGTGGACCCATTGCACCGCTCTGCGTCCGTAATGGATTGCATCCGTTACCGGGCGTAAGTGGTGTAGTGTGGATGCGGCCTAAAGGAACACTCCAAGAGAACAAATTGGAATGCAGTGCCCAGGCAGTGTGCACTGTATTGGTAACACTGAAAGATAATGTAATGGTGACTTTTTTAACACTCAAGTTCCTTGCCTCGTGCCACATATTCCTATGGGGTGATTAACTGATGGTTAATGTTACCCCTAGTGAGTACCTTACTGCTCTTACAGCAGTCTTACACTGTTACTCATAGCAGGCTTATTTATTCTGCCAACAGATTTGATTGGTGTGCAGCTTGGCTTCACTTAGCTGGTCGGTGTTGCGAGCAGTAAGCACGAGGAAGTGCTGCATAGCTGTTAGCAATAACTGTTCCCATGAAGTTTTTTTTTTTTGTTTGTTTGCTGTTTGACGTTATGACCATGCTTCAGTTGCCTGTTGTGCCCCTTACCCTCTTATCCTCGGTAACTGTTTATTAATAGTTATTTTTTAAGTTATAGGAAACTCTCTAATTTAGTCAGTCGTGTGTGTATTCCATGGGTCCGCTCTATGCACTTGTTTATTAGTCGCTGCCAGTCAAGAAGCACAGTTGTCATGGTAGTGGCAAAAGACTATACGCACAGTGTGTTTGTTACTGTTAGAGCGAACTCAACCTTGGTTTCAGCTGAAGGGCAGCAGTAATGAAAGTAACACCGATGATTAGAATGGCACAGAATACTGAGGCCGACAGTTCACTTGTTAATTTGGCAGGTACCTTATTTGAACAGTTGTAAATATCATCTCTGACTTGGCAAGGAAAACAGCTGGTCTGCTCTCCTGGCTATCTTAATTAGAGACATCGATGACAGCCAGTTGGAACTTATTTAGAATTTTCATGGTCAGTAAACTCCAGGGTGGGCTAGGTTTTGGGGGGATCTTGGCGCAGGTGATGAGGCACTAGATGCATATTATTCAAAGATTAATGTAAGGCTGGGGAGCTGGTCTCAGCCAATCAAACTGCACCGTTCAGACCTACATCACTGTAATATAGATTGCTGGATTGTCGCTCAAGAAACGTCTTGCCCCTAACTCTTCATTTTGGAATCCCCAGCTTCCCAGTTCTTCACATGCATCACTTCAGGCCCCTGACTCCATGCCTTGGAATCCCCAGCTCCCCAGGTCTTCACATGCATCGCTTCAGACTGGTAGACCGTTCTCACAGTCTCACACGCAGCACTGACCACCTGGAATGCACTTCCAAAACACTGATGTAAAAAGTCTTTTTGCAGTTCAAGGCCACTTTGTACAGTCTTGTGAATAAATTTTGTTAATGCTTCTGTTTCCCACCACACTTTCACTTTTCTCTCTCTTCCCTTCTTACTTGCCCTTCCCCTTACTTAGTTCACCTTGCCCATCACAATTACAAATAAAGTAAGAGTATTGCATGCTTACAGACAGCAAACTGTATTACTTATTTTTACATGCCTAGTAATAAGTTACTAGGAAGGAAATCGGCTTGATGAAGCCATATATGGCATATAGCACTGCAACGCTGGAGTTAGTTGTCCTCCGTGTTGGGGGAAGCAGATTTCTTCTGAAGTGATTGTATGATCTTACTTCGAGATACCGCTCTTCCAGCAGGTTACACCATTAGGACCGAAGCCGTCAGGCACCAGGACCCCATGGAAATTTTTCTACCTAGCAGTCTTCAGCGGGGACCGCCTCCAACTTCGGTCCCGGCCCCGACGTGAGGCGTAGTACATAAGGAGGCGGTCCCTCCACAATCCTCAGTTCTTTTCCTGCCGTCGACATCGTAAGCATCGGCCTCTCTGTTGCTTTCTAGCGTGTGACGACTAGGAACTACGACGTTCTTTTTCTTCTCATATTGAAATTGGATTCATCTGATGTCCTCTCCCAACACTTCTCTGGAAGGTCACCCATCGAAGTGTGCCTGCGGCAAACAGATCCCCTTCAAGGATCCTCACTCTGCCTGTGTGTGTTGTCTAGGCCTGGACCACGACACCAAGGCCTGTTCCTTCTTCCAGGGCTTCAACAGTCGCACCAGGATCCGCCACCAGAAGGCCCTTCAAGCATTTCTCTTGGAGGAGAAACTCAAGGCCATGGATAGGGAACCTTCCTTCAGGGGGGAGTCGTTGGGGAAGACCCATAGGCACCAGGAAGAACACCAGGAGAAGGAAAGGCCCAGATCCCCGTCGAGGGCCTCGGACTCCCGCAGCTCTGGCTCGAGGTCAGACCGCTCTCCCTCCAGGGCTCAATCTCAGCCCCCCCCCCCACTTCAGGTCAGATCCTCCAGTGTTTCCTCCTCCCTGCAGCCTATCAAGACTTCCAGGCCTTCGGCTTCATCCACTCCTTCTAAGGCCTCGCCCTCGTCCAAGTCTGGGGAGCGCCACAAGTCTTCCTCCCGCCATCCGGACCCCGACACCAGCTCAGTGTCCCAGCCACCGCGTGGGTCAGACCCAGTCCAGCGTAATACTAAGGAGCTGACATCCCTGAAACAGACTTTGGACCCGACGTCAGCCAAGCATCATAGGCACTCCCAGGAGCCGGCTACAGGGAGACACCCGTCACCGGCCAGGCATTCACCCCCAAGGGCATTAGCCGGGCGACTGACGTCAGCTATCCCAGAGGGGAGGACCGCACCACTGTCGCCTACCGACGTCAGTCAGAAGGCATCGGACGAGGATACCACTCAGCCTGAGGACCAGCCAGGGGAACCCTCACTGGAGTGGGAGATCCCCGGGGACCCGATGTCTGCCCCTGGCGACAGGCCACCGGTATCCGACCTGTCGTTGGGCCTGAATTTGGCAGAGGTGAAGGAGCTCTTCACCTTCTGGTGGGACACCATCAGAAAGGATGTGGTCACCACACACCCTCCTCCTACTCCTACTCCGGCTACTCCTTCAATGCCTGTGCCTCCTCTTCCATCCAGGGGACCCGGAGGACGATCACCGACCCCCAAGGAGCCAACACCCCCTCCTAGGGGCAGATCCTCGGATAGGAGAAGACCTCCCTCAAGATCCACTTCAGGGTCCCCCAGCCCTAAGAGACCCAGATGACGCCGGTATACCTCGTCCACAGAGGACTCCAGATCTGACACCTCAGGGTGCTCCAGATCTCCTTCTCCCATCAGCGTCCCCTCCCGAGACCCACGCGACCTTCCCAGGTCTCCTCCGGATGACCCCTCGTTCGCTGAGAACATGAGGCATATCCAGGAGAACATGAGGTGGGATGCTGAAGATCTAGACCCCGAGAGACAACGCCTTGCCTGCTATCTTTGGCAGAAAGACCCAAAACCTGTGGTAGTCCCACCCTTGGTGGCCACCTTCGTGGACATCACCAAGGCTGCGTGGAAGCATCCACATTCGACTCCGGCAGTGCCGAAGAAGACTGACCGCCTGTACAAGGCCCCGAGGGAGGACCAGTACCTGGTGAACCATCCTCTGACTGACTCCCTGGTCATCACAGCCTCACATGACTGGTCTCAGAGACCTCAGCAGTTGAGCACACAGCCACTGGGCCCGGAATCCAAGCAGTTGGATGTCCTGGGTTGGCGCACTGGCGTGGCCGTGACTTGTGCCATCAGGTCTCTAAATTACCTCACCCACATGGTTCAGTTCCAGAACGCATTGTGGGAGCAGGAACAGGACCTGGTTGAAAAGATGCTCGACGGTGGTCAAAAGGAGGAGCATTTAAATCTCCTTCATATGGGTTCGGACGTGGGGCTCCAGGTGCTCAGAGCCACATACGATTCTGCAGACTCTTCGGCCAGAGCTGCAGCCTCAGGCGTGTCTCTCCAGAGACACTCTTGGCTCCGTGTCTCTGGTTTTACCCCAGACGTCCAGAAGAATATCATGGACGTTCCTTACTATGGTGAAGTCCTGTTTGGTGAAGCCTCGGAGAAGGTGATCACCAAACTTCAGGACGCAGGGAAGGCAGTTAGATCTGTCCAGGCTATGTACAGATCTCGACTTAGTTCCTTTCGTAGGAACCAGAGTCGCTTTCGTGGCCGAACACACAGGCAACAACCACGTTCCGGCCAACAGCAAAGGGACTCCTTCACCCGAAAAGCCCAGGTTAAGTCATCCTCCGGCAGAGGCCACCGAGTTGCAAAGCTGGCCCAATCTGTGGGATCTAATGCTGCCACAACATGACTCCTTCCCGGCACCTGCCACTCCTCAGGATCAACGGAAAATGAAGATCGGGGGTCGCATCGCACGTCACTTGCCAGGGTGGCGGTAGATCACCACCGATAGGTGGGTGCTGCAGTTGGTCAAAAAAGGCCACTATATAGAATTCGTAGGCAGCCCACCTACAAGGTCTCCTCTGCTTTTCCGCTACTCTGGTCAGCATGCCCTGCTTATACAGCAGGAAGTGCTCGTGCTTCTGGAGAAGGAAGCCTTGGAGCACATTCCAGAGAGGGTTAGGCTATTATTCACACTTCTTCCTGGTTCCAAAGAAAACAGGGGACCTCCGTCCAATTTTGGACCTCGGCCACCTCAATCTGTCGGTCGTCTACAAACGCTTCTGCATGGTGACCCTTCCAGGTCTAATCCCCATGCTGAAGCAGGACGCCTGTTTGGCGTCATTAGACATGTAGGATGCCTACCTGCACATCCCAATTGCTCAATCGCACAGGAGGTTCCTGTGCTTTGAGTTTCAGAGCCGTCATTATCAGTTCCGAGCGCTTCCCTTTGAGCTGTCATCGGCACCTCGTGTCTTCACGAAGTGCATGATGGTTGTGACGGCATCTCTAAGGAGACAAGGCCACTACGTGTTCCCGTACCTGGATGACTGGCTTCTCATGGCTCCCTCCAAGGAAGCACTGATGACGGCCATTCGCTGTACCCAGGCCCTTTTTCAGTCACTGGGTATTCTCATCAACTATGAGAAGTCTCTCCTGGTACCATCCCAGAAACTGCAGTTTATAGGAGCAGTTCTGGACACCGTGAGAGGAAAAGCTTTTCTTTCCGCGGACAGAGCGGAACACATTCGATCCCTCATAAGGGACCTGTCAGTGAAGAAGACCATCCCGGCCTGACTGGTCCTTCGCCTGTTTGGACACATGGCTGCAGCCATTGCAACAGTCCTGATGGCAAGGCTCCACATGCGGGTAACCCAGTGGATGCTAAGGGTGCAGTGGGACCAAAGGCAAGACCATCTGCAGCAGCCAGTTCGAATCACGAATGCTGCAATTCAGGATTGGCAATGGTGGCTAGATCCGGGGAACCTCTCCGCTGGGGTTCCCTTCACAGCACCGTCTCTGACTGTGACTCTCTCCACAGACGCCGCAGGGTTCGGGTGGGGAGCACACCTGGATGGGGTGAGGTCCCAGGGCACATGGGCAGTCCAAGAATCTGATCTCCACGTCAACATTTTGGAGATGAGGGCGGTTCTTTACGCCCTGCAAGCCTTCCAGTCAGAGATTCCACCAGGTACTCTCCTGCTGCAAACAGACAATAATGCGGTAATGTATTACCTCAACAAACAAGGAGGCACTCACTCCTACCCCCTTTGCAGGGAGGCCATGAGAGTGTGGGAGTGGGTAGTACAATACGGCGCAAACCTTATTGCAGTACACGTCCCTGGAGTAGACAATACCTTTGCAGACAGCCTGAGTCATTCTCAGGCCAGAGTCCACGAGAGGGATCTTCTACAGGAGGTGGCAGAGGATCTGTTCCACAGATGGGGCACTCCAGAGTTAGACCTTTTCTCGTCCCCATCCAACACAAAACTGCCCGGTTTTTGCTCACTAGATCCAGGGCCTGGTGTTTTCTGGCGAGACGCATTGTCCCTCTCCTGGGCGGGCAGATTCCTCTATGCCTTCCCTCATTTCCTGTTGATCCAGGGAGTTCTCTTAAAACTTCACAGGGAGCAGGTGACGCTCATTTTGATAGCGCCTTTCTGGCCCAGACAAATTTGGTTCCTGCTTCTGCATCAGCTATGCCGGGAACCTCCACTTCCTTTGCCAATCAGCTCCCATTTGCTGTCTCAGGAGGGAGGGTTCATTAGTCCATCCGGACTTGCGTTCATTGAACCTACATGCTTGGCTCCTAGAGACATAGCCATGATGCGACACAGGGTCTCACAAGAGGTGGCAGATGTACTTTCTGCCGCCAGAAAACTGGCAACACACCGCACATACGTCATGAAATGGTGCAGATTTTGCTTGTGGGCTCAAGCACGCGGTTTCTCGCCATTAGAATGTCCCAAAAAGCTGGTTCTGGATTACCTGCTTTCACTTTTTCAGTCCGGACTGGCTTACTCCTCGATTAAGGTGCATCTTTGCGCAGTTTTGGCTTACCATGCCCCCATAGGCCATCGGATGGTGGCCCAATTGGACACTACTCGTGCCTTTTTCAGGGGAGTCCTCCACCTTAGGCCGCCTGTCAAAGATCCATTTCCCCCTTGGGACTTGCCCTTTGTCCTGTAGCAGCTTATGCTGCCACCTTTTGAACCAGCCGCGGATTGCGAGCTACGTTTTCTGTCGTGGAAAATGTTGTTTTTAGTTGCAGTTACTTCAGCAAGAAGGATCTCCGAATTACATGCACTCATGTGCAAAGAGCCTTATTTAATTTTCCATCAGGATAGGGTATCCCTAAGAACAAACCCAAAGTTTCTGCCTAAGGTGGTGTCGGCCCTCACCCCTAATCAGGTTATCGACTTACCAGTGTACTTTCCCAAGTACACCAACTGAGGAGAAGCACTGCTTCACACCCTTGATGTACACAGGTGCCTCAGATATTATCTGACCAGAACCAAACGGTATCGAAAGTCGGATCAACTGTTTGTCTCCTTCGCTGAGAGAATGAAAGGAACTCCTGTTTCTAAACAGTCTCTATTGTGTTGGCTCATCCAGTGTATCTCTTTCTGTTATGACAAGTGCAACAAACCCTTACCAGGTGTGGTCAAGGGTCATTCCACGAGAGGAGTGGCCACTTCCTTTGCGGCGCTAAGGAACATCTCCACCTCAGCTATTTGCGCTGCAGCCACCTGGAGCTCGGTGCATACCTTTATTAGGCATTACAGCCTGGACGTCGCATCGAGGCGAAGAGCAGGTTTCGGCCTAGCTGTTCTTCAGGGACTTCTGTCTTAGGCTCGAGTAGGGTTGTGATCCCTACCTTCTCCCTGTGGCGTAAGATTGCCACTATTGCTTGGACATCGATCTTAATGGTGTAACCTGCTGCAAGAGCTGTATCTCAAAGTGAGATAGTACAGTTACATAAGAACTTACCATAACAGTAGATCTTCGAGAACAGCTCTTGCAGCAGGTACCTTCCCACCATCCCCCTTCTTGTGGAGGTAGGTCATAGCCAAACATCCATCTTATGAGATGGGACATTCTGTCTTTAGTCTTGGCCATCTGATGGCGGATCCTCGGTCTCCTCTTCCGATGTTATCTAGCGGCCGGGAGTCTCCGGCGGGAGAACTGAGGATTGTGGGGGGACCGCCTCCTTATGTACTATGCCTGACGTTGGGGGCGGGACCGACGTCTGAGGTGGTCCCTGCTGAAGACTGCTAGCTAGAAAATTTCCGTGGGGACCTGGCGCCTGACGGCTTCAGTCCTAATGGTGTAACCTGCTGCAAGAGCTGTTCTCGAAGATCTACTGTTACGGTAAGTTCTTACGTAACTGTACTTTACTGGGCATTTAAAAATAATTCTAAAAAAGGGTAGGTGAAGCAGAGCTTCCTGATTACCTGCAAGCATTATATTATATGTAGGTTAATCTCAAGTAAACACATGTGTAGAGTCTAATCCTAAACAGTGCACAACTCTGTTTTTAAGAAGCTCATTTTAAGGCTGCTTGACGCAATCTAGACAGACTTCTTGAGATGACTGTAAAGGCTCTACTGGAACTGGATGAGGCAATGTACCCGTGTTCTTACAGCGATGTACTGAGGAGTGTTTTCATGTGACCTTACGGTAACCATGGTAGAAAGCAACATGGATTCATCCACTGCAAATACTATCTTGCACCACGGCATCCCATCTAAGCTCTCTTTTGTCTGCCACCCCCCCAACAAGCCACAATGAGCAGCAGCCCCTCTAGTCCCCCTTACTAGAGGGAGACACTGTGCTCAGCCGCAGTTGCTCTGTTAGCTGCCATGTGAATGTAGCACCATGCACATCACCACAACACCATCTTTAAAAAAACAAGCAAATGAACAAACAAAAACTTCCTTCCCACTTGCTCTCTCTATGTGCTTTCCCACCCTGGGTTACCGGCCAGCTTAACCTGGGGTTTCTTTGTTGCTGCTCGCTGCTGCTCCATTGATGTATGCCCATAGAATGGCTCTTTCTTTGGCTGCTCACAGTGGCTTCCCTCATTGTATGCATAGACACACACACACACACACACACACACACACACACACACACACACAAAAAATCCACCTCACCCTGCTCCCATCTGTGTGCATTGCCACCCCACCTTCAGTTACCAGTCTGTGAAAACAGTCTCTAGATCTACTTACCTGACTGTATAGCTATGGGATGGATGCCGACTAGCCTGGTGGGTCAAAGTCACCCATAGGCAGCAGAGTCAATCAGCATCCGTCTTGGCCCTCTTCAGTAGAAGGGCACACAAAAAGCAAAGCTGTGGTCAGTGGCAGTCTTCAGTCATCTGCAGCGGTGGACACAAACAGGAAAGCCATGGTCAAAAATGATCTCCAGTCTTCTACAGCAGAGGAGGGCAGCAGCAGCAAAGCAGTCATTGGCAATCTTGGATCCCCTTCTGCAGAAGGTGGGGTAGTAACGTCAAAGCTGATGTGAGCAGTGTTCTCCAGAGTCAGTGGCAATCCCCAGTATCTGGATTTTTCTGTTGGATGCTATTTCCTACTAGGGACATAAAACAGCTGATCTCCCATCCCAGAGGGAGACTGAGCTCAGAGAGAGAGGTCATAGCAAGTAGGAATTGTTCTGCTCTGAACTTTTTTAAACAGAGGTGCGCCAGGGAGAGTATTGTGTCTCCACAAAGTGAACTTGAGCGCCTCTGCCTGCTCGAATGCAGTGTGCTGTGTGCTCCTCCATTTCCACTTGCTAAGTTTGGCTTTGTTTTCTGATGGGCAGTTTCAGTTTGAAATTGACCCCGGTGAACTGAGCGAGCAGGGCATGTGTTGCTAAGGATCTGTTGATGGATAGTGGGTTTTAATAACTGACTGTCATTTGTAATTTTTCATCCACCCTCCCATATTTGATGAGACTGTGTTGAATGAAAATGTGTGACTTCTCGGGAGACCTTAGCTAGATGGCTGCTGATCAATAAAGGAGCAATTCTTAAATTTTTTTTCTCACTCCATACCTATGGATTAATTAAATATCTATAGAAATAGAGGATTAAGGCACTCACATGAACAAAATGGGGACTGCAGCTTCAGTGAAGTAGTATTTTTAGGTTACACAAGAGGACTGTGCTGTACCACCAAGTGTGACTGGGATGGTGTGTGTGTGTGTGTGTGTGTGTGTGTGTGTGTGTGTCCTGGAATACTCACCACCAGACAGAGTCAATAATTAATCAGAGGTTTCTAGTCCAGGATCTAATTAAGAACTATGAATCTGTGGAGCACAGGCATGCTGGCTGGTGTGAGTGGTGCTGGGAGGAGGGTCCCTGGTAGTTTTCTCCTTAAAGGAGGACAAGAGCATGGCAAGCCCCTCATCATCCCTAATGTAAGAGAGCTGAAGGTGTCCTCTTGCCAACTACATGCAGTGCTTGGAATCTGGGACCATAAAGTTACAAAGTTGCCATTTTGTTACTGACTTTCCCCTCCATACCCATCACTGCTCCCTCTACTCTTCCTTCTCTATCCTCCCTCTGCCATCACATCGTCGGGCCCACTGCACTGCCTTGATCGCCAAATACTGGTTTGGGTCCCTCCCCTCCTGTCTTTCTTCTTATCCCCACTCCCGGCTCTTCCTGCTCTCTTCGCTTCAAGGATTCCCTCACCTTCTCCATTCTCCACCCTCACTCTTAGCTGGCCAAGCAGACTTCTCCTATTGCCTCCCCTCTTCTCCCCCTGCCTTTAGACTCCACCTAAGGCCATTTCCTGCACACTCCTGTTCCTGTGTACCGCCTCCCATATCCTACATCCTCTCCCTTGACCCTCACCTGCTTAGTCCCTAAGTTGCTGCCTTCCACCTTTTTACCCCACCCTAACACGTATTGAATGCTTTGCCTCAAATGTTTATTTACTGCTCACTGCTTATACAGTGCTGTAATTATACTATGCCAACACATTTTACCACTGCCTTTGGGTACAACAGTTTATTCTGGAATGTTATGCTGACTCTGACTTGTATTTGTAGTTCTTCTCCCAACAACCCCTTCCTGGCTCGTACCAGGAAATGAGCCTTCGCTCAGTGTGCCTTCCCCAGTTGCCAACTTTTAAATAAATAAAAAGTTACAAAGTAGTTGGAGATCAGCTACCATGGTTATTGTCAGGACAACCTTTGTGTCACTTCACAGTATCCATAGTAGAAACCCTGAGCAGAGGATGGAGGCAGCAGCTCCAAAGCTGCCAGTCAAAGTACCACTGTACTGGATCCCAGTATGTTGGTTGGAGCCCTTCTGATGATTCTGTAGGATTCAGCAGTGACAGACCAGCTACAGCTATACAACCCCAGGAGATTGTGTGTCCAGGTAGGACACATACGTGGGCTACCTGCTCGTGGTGGAGGGTGAGCTTAACCAGTATCATAAACCAAACCTCTTAGTGGCAAAGAAGGAAGAAGAATTCAGATTAGGACCAGAATGGGTGGGTACAAGGCAGACCTTGTGATTGGTTGTGTGTTGCAGGGCTTGAGGCTGGGGGTGCTTAGTGAATGAGAGGAGACGAGCCTGGAGACTTAATTCCTTGACGGTGGTGATGTGGAGTTGGAATAGGTGTTGGTTAAGGGGGGGCAGATTGTATGTTTAAGTATGGAGACTTGAGTGTGTGCGTATTGGGGTTCTCGGGGGGGTTTGAGTATATATGCTGGTAAGAAGAGACTGAGTTTTATAAAAATGTCAACGTCACGTGACTTGTTAGCTGTGTGAAGAAATACAGTGATTTAATCATAAATATTGTTACTGGAAAGTAAGTGGACCCAGCAGCAATCCTTAAGTACCTCCTTTCTCTCCATTAACCATGTCAGTGACCCCCTTTTATCAAGCATATCCCCCTTCCCAACCCACGTCCATGACTTCCTTGTGCCAAATAGTTCCACTGTCCCTGACATGCGATTATGACTCACTGGTGTGTAGCAGTACCCTCCTTCCCAACTCATGTCCATTATGACTCCTTGGCCCTTAGAGGAGGTAGCTGAACAAAGATCCATTCATGTGAAACCATTCCTTGACACATGTCTGTTTTTCTTTTACATTTGGTAACTGGGAAAGGCCCACTGAGCCGAAGCTTGTTTACAGGTGCGACTCGGGGAAGGGAAATGAGGAGGAACAACTTACATAGCAAAACATGGATACTAATTACATATCAAAAATATGGATATAGGCAAGGCCCTGATTTTTTTCTGTGATTCCACGGCCACCGAGATTGCTGCCAAATTTAATGTAAACCATGGAAAATCTGTGGAATTACATGAACTGCAGAATATTATTCTACGGTTTGTATTAACTGCAGAATATTCCATGGTCTGCATGAACTGTGGAATATTCCATGGTTTGCATGAGCTGCAGAATATTATTCCGCAGTTTGCATGAAAAGTGGAATATTACTCTGCAGTTTATACTGAGTCAGTATTTAGCTGGCCCACCGGCACAGTAGTACCGCTCATGACGTTGATGTTCTTGATTTGGGAATAAGCTTGGGAAGTTGGAGGGCTGGCCGGGTGGAGGCAGATAGAGTATCCTATAGACTGCTTTCCTCCTCTGGGGGGGGGTCACCAGTGTTCAGGTAACTCCTCATGACAGACCAAACTGACGTGTTTGGGAGGCATGTCAGATGTTCTGCATGCCGCCACATCGTTATTGCATGACTCGTCTCCCAGGGAGAAAATGGAGGTACCACCACCGCATAATGACATCCATCCCTACGTTGCAGACCCACGCTCCCATTCTACCATTCAGTCTCCATCAGGAAAGAGCCCTCGTGGCTCCCACCTGGGGGTAGGGGGGGTTGTTTGGGAGTGAGGTAAGTCTCGTGTTGTGTGACAGGGCTTGAGCGTGTGTGGATCAGACCAATGGAGGCTGGCAGATGAAGTGATAAAGCACAATAAATAAAAAGAAAATTAAGTCGGCATAAACTGTGAGTAAAACAAATCTGCAGTTTACATTGACTCTGACCAAGGAAAATTATTCCATGGCTCATATAAACTGTGGTTATTCCATGGATCATATAAACCCCGGAAAACTATTCTGCAGTTTACATTAAATTCCACAGAACCCTTTTTGGTATTCTGTGGAATTTAAAAACCAAAATCTGAAAAGCCTTTTGGAACAGCCACTGACTATTAGTTTGTCTGCTAGGGTTTTACCTTAAAAATCAAATCAGGTAAAATCCCCCCCCCTCCATCCAGCTCGGCTCCACAACCCTCCCTACCCCATCCTGAGAATCTCCTGGAATCCCTTTATTTGAAGTAGAAATATTTTTTTATCAGGTCCCATACCATACTGCAATCCTCATCCTTCTAATTTCAGCGCTGGGCCTGAGTTCCGGTCTCATGTCCCAGAAGTACTTTGAGAACAGCCGCACAAAGTGCTACTGGAATGAGAAATTGGCATTCTGGCCTAGTGGTAAAACTAGAAGGATGAGGATCGCTGTGCAGTGTGACAGCTGCTAAAAATATTACTCATTCAAATTTGGTGGATCTGGGGACTCTCAGGCTGGGGCCGGGGATGGGGCTGAGATGGATGGGATGGATTTTATACTTTCTTATACTAAGAACTCAGGAGTTAATTGACAACATTCTCTGGTTTATAGTCCCCAGCTCAAAAACTAACATTCCCCCCCCCCACCTGGGTGCTTGGGAGGGACATTGCTGACTGCTAACTAAGCCCCCAACTGCTGTTGCAGAATTTCCACAGAAAAAGGAAACTAATGCAGCAGAAGTTCTCCAGCAACAAGTGGACTTGCAGTAGAATTTAGACCTAAATTGCTGCAGAAAAACCGAGACCTTGGTTATAGGCATAAAAATACAATGTTTGCAGCAAATGGAATGGAAACATAAAATAGCAGCATAAATACAGCAACAATATGGTGGCTAGATGTAAACAAAGTACAGTGCATAGTGCATGCTGGGGCGAGGACTATGCTAAAGGGCCTCAAACGAAGGGGGGCTGACAGGAGATGGTCAAGGAAGATATATGAGACTAGGAAGGGGATTTACAGGAACAGGAGGGTGCAAGGAGCTGTCTTAGTTGATGTCTAAATGCAGAGCAGGAGGGGAGAAGATTCCAAAGGTAGGGGAGGTGGTAAGAGAAAGCAACGTGGCAAGTAGATGAGTGAGGGTGGGGAATGGAGAAGGTGCAGGAATCCCTGGAGTGGAGGGAGTAGGAAGAAGAGGGAATAAGGGAGATGAGGGAGGATAGCTAAGACAGAATGGATCTGAGCCAATATTTGGCAGCGAAGGTGGGACAGGTGACGTGAAGGGAGGGGAAGGATGGAGAGGGAGGAATAAAGGGAGAAGTGATGAGTGTGGAGGGGAGAGTTGGTGGCTAAATGGCAGAAGGTGTTATAGAAGGTATCCAGTTTGTCAAGGGAGGAGGAAGGGGCAGTACTATAGACCACGTCAGCATAATCAAAGATTGGAAAGACCATTTTGGTTACCTGGAGAGGTAGGCTTGTTACGGCACAAGACGCCAAATTTTGGGCAGTGTTTGGCTTGAGTGGCACCAATGTGGACAGAGAAATCAAGCTTGCTGTCAAGCCAGACTCTGAGGTACTTGAAGGCAGGGACAGCCTCCAGAGGGGTTCCATCAAGTGTGGAGAAAGTTGTGGGAGGTGAGAGCCTAGCCAGTTTCTGACTGGTACAGAAGGTCATAGTGACAATCTTCTTTTTTTTGAAATTTAAATTTTATATAAAACCAAAATACATGGAGCGAAAGTCGAATGTAACACTTGAAAATGTGTGCCAAACTCACTAAATTAAGCAGGATCAATAAACCCCCCCCCCCAATACCCTCCCAAACCACCCTACCACCCCCCAACAATCGCCTCGGAGAGTTTCATAGCTAAAGGAGATGCTGGGTCTTGAGAGGGGAGGACCAAGGATAGAAGACATGACTGCACCGCAGAGACGTAGTGCAACAGCATCTACCAAAGGACTACACCTATATAAGGGTTAATTTAGGTAGAGCGTATATAATTTGCCCCATTTACGATTGAAAGAAGTCGGACTGTGTCTGGAGCTAGCTATTAGTTTTTCGGTATTGAAACATTGGGACATCTCCTTGAGCCATTCCTGGTAGGTGATAAGGTCTTGATCCATCCAGTGTCTGAGGACCAGCTTTTTGACAACTATTGAGATTAGAGCCATGTGGTACCTTCGTTCGTGACAATCTTCTTTGTGTTGACCCTGAGTTGGTTAGTGTGGGACAACATAGGACATTGTGGAAGCCCTTGTGGAGCAGATCTTCCAGAGCTGACGCTGAAGGGCCAGGGATGTAAATGACTATCATATGCATACATTTGGATATGCGAAGAGATACAGGTAGCGGGGTAGTCATTTAGGAAATTGGAGAACAGAACAGGGCCCAGTATGGAGCCCTAAGGGACACCAACTAGGATAGGTAAGGTGGGAGACAGGATGCCACCCACTTGTACTGAATGCTGACGGCCCATTAGGTATACGTGGAACCAGACAACAGATGCTGAGAGGCCTAGTGAGCTCTGCTTGTTGAGGAGGAGACGGTGGGACACTGAGTCAAAGGCTTTGGCCAGGTCGATTGAATATAGCTAAGGTGACAGTCCTTTATCAGTCCTAGTGAGGAGTCAATTACCCTCATCAAGGAAGGTATAGTGGAGTTGTGCTTCATAAAGCCAGACTGAAAGGGGATAGGAAATCTGAGGAATGAAGGAAGTCAGCAAGCCTGGAGTAGATAAGGGTCTCCTGAAGCTTAGCAAGAAAGAGGGAAGAAGTGATATCGGTAGGTAGTTGCCAGGGGAGGAGGGGGTCCCCCCCTTTGTGCAGAGCGAAGACCTTTGCTGTCTTCCAGCCCTGAGGAACAGCACAGTTCAAAAAGGAGAAGTTCAAAATGTGAGCAAGTGGAGAGGCAATAGCCAGAGCCAAGATTCGTAGAAGTTTGGGGTCCAGCCAATTGTGGCTGGACTTCGACGGGTTAAGTGAAGTTAGGGTGAAGAAGACTTTGGCGGGGGGGGGGGAATAGAAGCCTTCAGGAGAGAGGGGAGTGGGAGAGGCAGGAGTGGACTAAGGGAGGAAGTGACCAGAGGACTGGTATGAGGGAAGAGCATAGGTGGTGCAGAATTTGTTAAAATGAGTGGCAACTGAGAGAGGGTCAGAGACCAATGAACTGTCTACTTGGAGGATGGTGGGAGTGGACTGGGCTGGAGGCAGGGGTGTAGCTACAAGGCTGCAGGTGGTGCAGTGGCACCGGGGCCTATGAAGTTTGAGGGGCCCAAATTATAATTTTGATGTTTATTCAAAACTGGGGAAGGGCCCTGTAACATCACCTCGCACCCAGGCCCTCTGGGAATTTGCTACACTACTGGCTGGAGGATCAAAGAGGGAGTGACTAACCTTCCAAAATGTAATGGGAGAATTGAGGGTAGACTGGAGCTTAGATTTGAAGTAGAGGGCCTTGGCATAGCGGATTGTTTTCATGCAAGAATTTCTGAGTGACCTGAAGGTCAGGCAGGCATTGTAAGAATTTGAATCAAGCCCATGCTCGGTCATGGAGCTTACAAAGATTGATAATTTCAGAGGTAATGCAACAGCCTGACTTTAGATTTATGTAGGGGACATGGATGTTCCAGGTGAGGTTAAAAATGGTGAGGAATTGGGTATAGGGCAGTGTCTGTGTCTATGGCAAAATTGACCAGGGACCAGTCTAAGGAAGCAAGTTTGTGTAGGAGGGCATTTGAGTCCTGAGTGACCTGGACCAAATGTATTTGGTGGCAGTGAGTGACCTTACTTTGCTGATACAGTTGGTTATGCTGTGGTCACCGAAGGTGTCAGGTAGAGTGCCTGCTTTATAGATATGGTAGGGGTGTAAGGCGAGCATCCAATCCATGAGGGAGTGATAAGAGGAGTGAGGATTGAGTCAGGAGAGTCTGGCTATTAGTTGGGTGAGGTTCAGGGACTCTATCTTCTGTGGAGAGTGGGCCTGGAGATGGGGGAGAGCCAGTTTATGTTGAACTCTCCCAAGGCGACAGGCTCACCAGAGTCAGCATGGGAGACGACGGGTAAGAGGGAGTCAACCAGGGAGGAGGGGGAGCTCTTGGGAGAGGCATAGAAAACACCAACATAAATAGAGAGGGTGAAAGGGAGGGATAACTTAACTAGAAGGAGCTTGTGGAAGGAAGGATCTGACTCACTGATGGTGACAGAGCAGGACAGGTTTTGGCAGACATACCAGGCCACTCCACCAACACACTTGCCATGGTCCTGACAGAGGAGATGGTAGTCAGGAAGAGCCAAGTTGGCGTCTGGTGTCCTGGATGATGGCCAGGATTCAGATATGCTCAGGAAGCCAGGGGAATACTAAGAGATCCAGACTTTAAGAGAATCATGCTTAGGGAGGAGGCTACCAACGTTTAGGTGCAAGACGCTGAGGCCTTTAAGGAGAGTGGGTGAATGAGGAAGAAGTGGTGCCAGGGTTAGGTTCAACATTGCCGGCAAGAAGGAGGAGAATGAAGAAAAGGAGGAGACTTTTAACCCCTTGAGTGGGTGAGGGGGGAGAGGAAAAGAGAGAAGGGCCCAGTGGAGAACTTCAAGGCTGAGGGAGGGGGCCTGAAGGAACCCAGGGTGGATAGCAGAGGTGGGATATGGGGAAAGGGAGGAGAGGAGAGCAAGAGAGGAGGGAGGCAGGGTGTGGTAGGGAAGAATGAGGGGGAGACAAAGCTAGGGTTGGAGAGCAGAGGTAGAGATGAGATTGTAAATAAAGAGGGGCCTTAGGGAAGGGAGTAGAGGGGTTAGGGAATGGAGAGGGAGGGAGGGGGGGAGAGAGAGAGACAGACAGACAGACAGTCGATGCAGACGGGGAGGTTATGTACCATAGTAAGGTGAAATGTGAATTAGCTGTCACTTTGACAACGGCCAAGGATGGGGCACAATAGTTTAAACAGTTTAAAAAAAGGAAAAATGTACTTTTTTGGTCTCTACACACTATTAAAAAAAAAAAAAAAACACTGGTTGGGTAAAACCAGCCTGTGCTGCTACCTTGAGGTTCAGATTACAATGGACCTCTCAAGCTTTGCTCTCAAGTCTGTTGTAATCTGAACTTCTTGGTGGCAGCACAGGCTGGTTGCGCATGGTTGCCCAACCAATGTTCTCTAGTAGTCTACAGTGATGCCCCAAAGTTGACACCTGCCAGGTTTGACACACTTTTTCATTCTTTCTGCTGCTTTGTCCTCCCTTAGCCTTGAAGTTCTCCACCAGGCCCTCTCTCTCCCCCCCCCCCCCCTCGCTCAAGGGGGCAAAGTCCCACTCTGTTCTCCTAATTTTCTTTATTCTCCTCCTCCTTGCTGGCGACTTCAAACCTAACCCGTGGCCCCTTTTCTCCCCTCACCCCCCACTCTCCCTAAAGGCCTCAGCATCTTCCACCTAAATGCTGGGAGCATCCTCCCTAAGCATGATTCTCACAAAAGAATGCACCTGCAGCTCAAATTTTCTCTTCTTTCCATACTACAACCATCCATGTTGCTTTATGCTCATCTCCCACTCATCGCTGCTCTCTGTATGATAATCTGTTTCACAGCATCTCTCACACTGTTCCTCCAATACTGACTTGCCTCTGTTCCCACTTGTCTCTCATCTCTCCTGTCTTCTTGACCCTGCTGTCCCCGCCTCCTGCTCCCTTCATTCGTCTGCTGTTTAATCCCTTTCATGTTGCTCACAATAAATCTGTAGCAGGCCAGTCTGCTTTCTCTACCCGACTTCCTACACTTTGGAACAGCCTTCCTCTCTCCATTGGTCTCTCTTCCTTCCTGCACTCCTTCAAACCACTCTTACTGACAAGGAATGCTCCTGCAGCTAGAATTCTTCTCCTCTTTCCATACTACAACCATTCATTTCCTATCCATCCTCCTCTGCTATTTTACCCATATTCACCTACTCTGTTGTACAGCCTACAACTCAATGTAGTCTGTAAACTGAATTTTATGCCTCATCAGTTCTGCACAAATGTCGGCACGGGGTCTTTGTCATTTTACATAACTGCGCAGCAATGTACCGTGCTGTAATTACATCTGATACATTGCTGCTACTCAGACAAGCTGCTGAAACATATTTCAGCAAAAGAAGCTAGTAAGTTCTTTGTTTTCTGCAGGGGCTCTGCCTCACTGCACCCGCCCCTATGGGGGGCTGCATCCGCCAACCCCGCCCATTAATAGTATCAACTCGGAGGGGGGGAGTTCAAAATGAGGACGGGGAGAAACACCACCTTGGAGAAAAAAAAGAAACCGCACAATGAGGTTTCACAAAAGTCTGGGACTGGGATTCGAGCCCTGGTCCACAGACGCATAGTGCCCCTGCACTGCCACCGCTTATCCCGGTGAGCCATGGTGGCAGCTCGACAGACCACCTCCCAAACAGAGGTCTTGACCTCCACGTCACTCCTCCTCCTCCTCCACACCCATGCACGACAGAGTACAAAACCGCATGCAACATATGTACCCTGTCGCGTTAGTACACCGTGCTTTATGTTCTGCGCAGTATTCCATGCGCAGTTCTGTTCACGACTTATTGACCCGGTAGGACAAATGTCATGCCCTACATTGGTAGCAATCTCCCTTAGCTCTCAATCTACAGTACCTACCCCATAACCAATATTCATGTACACTTTCACAGTTTTTTGTCTTTCTCTGAAATGTGTTTCTTGTACTGTGATTTTATTGTACATATTCATGCACCTGTTGTCGTCACTTTGTTACTGGTTACTGCTGTTTTGACTACCTGTTGATCACACCTGGAAATTAACTCTGGCTCAGTGTACCTATCCTGGTCAATGAATGAATAAATATCGGGTTAAAGTTTAATTGGCAGACAGCAACAAGATTTGCTTTGATTGTGCACTGTTTTTATTGCTTTACTATACTTCAAACAATTGTTGGTTGCCTTTATATAGAAGGGTAACTTCCACTGAGCAGTGTGTGTGTGTGTGGAGGGGGGTAGGCAGCATCCATGTGCCTCATCCTTCTGTTGCCCTATTGTCAAGTATAATGCCAAAAGCATAATATGAAAATGAAAATGTAAAAAAAAAAAAAACTTTCCCATTCTTTAAAACTAAGCACACACCCATCTCAATCACCACTGTCACAGTATACCCTCAGGTAGAGGGTGTATAATATATTCTACTGCCCAGGGGTGTATTAAAGGCCCAGCGCTCAGGCAGAGGGCCTTATCGCCCCTGGAAGGGTGGGTATAGCCCAATACCACCTACCCTGGAGGGTGTTATTGCACTTAAAAAATGGACATAGTTTAATTTTAAGAAATTATTTAAATAAAAAAAATCATCTAATGTGTGAAAATGAATGCAAAAATCATTTGCAAAGTAGTCCCTCTACTAGGACACATGCCAGTAGAGGGCACTGTTGCCTTTGAGACTTTTTTAACAGAACTTTGCTTGTGTTTATAACCAGCCCCCACCCCCCCCCGCCACCAACCCAAGAGGTGCAGTTATATATATATGGCATGCCTGTACTGCACAAAGGTGCGAGGCTGCATACTCTGAACAAGGAAGGGCTGAAGGATTTCAAAATATGTAAACAGCTGGGGTAAACAGTCATGTCTTACCAGAGTCCTAGTTCCTTGCCCCTACCGCAGACCACAGCAAAACTGCAGTTTAGTTCCTGCTTAAATACACACTTGCGGCTAAACAAAATGGAGCTGTTATGAAGACTGTAACTCTGTAGGAGGATCCCCCTTTTATCAGTGCCGGTTGCAGTCTGCATGAAATCCCAGTACGCTACTTCTGCTACCACTGACTTGGCTCATTGAACGCTTCCATACTGTTTGTCTGATTCCGGTCATGTTTCTCACACTCTCTCCTACTGTTTGTGGACGCCCTGCAGGGATCTTGTTGCTTCAGCCTCACACCCCTCTCTGGCCCGGGACATAGACTAGGGGTGGCCAGCATCACTTGGCTGCACTGGAGTATCGCTGAGTCACAAGACCAGCAATACTTTCTTAAACTGTTGTCCCACAGATGGAGACGTGCTGCTGGTTTAGAAAGAAAGCGAGCAGCCAGATAGAGGGCGGGAGACATGCTTACTCAACTGTGTGTGTTTACAAATTTGGGCATTTACTTTTTAAGTCTGTAAAAGAAAAACAATAAAATAATTAAGAATTTAGAAAAAGTTAGTGTGTGTGTGTGTGTGTGTACCAGATCATAGGGCAGCACTGTGGGGCTCCAGTTCTCACTAAGTGAGGTGAAAAAATGGCGGCTAGTTCATTAAACTGGCACATTAACACCAGCTGGTAATGGGGCTGTTGGCACTGGGACTTGTTTTAGGTGGGCATTTTTATCTCATAAATGCCCACCTAAGTGAGGCCCTTTGCCAGCCAGGTTTTATGTAGTGTTCTACCCATTTTCTAAAATAAACAAATTCACATCAAGCTGATGATCAGGCAGCCGTTGTTGGGTCTAGTCAGCTCTTGTTATAATAGCCCTAAACCATTCCCAGGGATTATGTTTTGTGTTTAGTTAAGCACCCTCTGGGGGCATGTAGCACTTGGCTATGCCTCGTGCCACATTACACCCCTACTTAGAGAGTAACAGAATAACATAACCCTGGTCTTACCTTATTGCTTAATTCTAAATCATGACATAGTTGTCAGTCAGCCAGGCTTGTTTATTCCTAAACATTTCAGGTACCTGTATAACCATTATAGACTGAGGAAGTGCACCCATTGGAACGCTCCTTTCCTCTGTGCATGAGACGCTCTTACTCTGTAGAGACTGTCTCATGTGCAGATGCTGTAGAAACGGGCACATTGGGGCAGGTTTTTTAAACTTTTTTTTATATTATTAGTCGATCTTGCTTAATAATCTACTAATACCACTGCTGAGACTACTACTACGATTTGCAAGAGTGATCTCTCTTACCTCCTTGGGGTTTGTGGTTCTCATACCAGGGTTTTAAATAATTGATCAGCAGTTTTTTTTCTTGGGACAATACTAACTGTACAGAAAGTATTTGTATAGGTTTTCTAGAAGTGTTATGTTTGTTAAACACAGTGAAGGCAAGTGCTATGCAGTTTCACAATGTTTTAGCACTTTTATGAGCAAAACATGAATCAATTTTTAGAGTTAAATAAAACCCTGCATACCCTAAGAATCAGTGTGTGATCGCTCTTACAACCGTGTGTGTGATCACTCTTACAACCGTAAGAGTAGTCACAGTGGCGGTATTGACATATATATGAGGTTTATCATGCAAACAGTTATAAAAAGTTCTAAATTCAGTTGGCACAGTCCATTTCATATACAGGAGTTTAATTTTCTGCCAAGTAGAATGTTCTGATTTTAATGAAGTTTAATTTCTTCATAATGTATGAATATGTATATTTCCCAGTATCTCTTAATGGATGTAAGACTTTCTTCTCAAGTACTTTGTATGCCAGAACTGCTCAGCTTTTCACTTTTTGTTTCTCTCAACCAAAGAACTCAAAGAATGCACACTTACAACCATGTAATGCACAGTAGTAGCAGTGCATAAAAACATATAACAAAACCATTTGAAGTCTGTGAGCGAATGCTGCTTCTTTTATTTGCAACTCTACTAGGTCGTCGGGCTCATATTGCTGCACCATCTTGGGACAGATGTGCATCTTTTCTGATGGCCGTTACAATTACATATTGCTCCAATCTTGAGTACATCATCACTGACATGACTCACCTCCTTTAACTGTATCACTATAATGTAAAATGTAACTGTTCTGCATAATGCACTTAGACTACTACTTGTTTCAAGTTATTTTTTATTTAGCTACAGGTTTTGGACAACAAGGCTTGCTAAGCTAATAGCTCATTTTCGGGTGCTACCTGGGTGGAGGAAGGGGTATATGGAGAGGGGGAAGGAATGAAGGCAAATATACTGTACATGGACACTGGTGTATAAGAAATGTACAGTATCTACAAGGGATCAGAGCAGGTGGGATGCAAGATGGACAAAACAACCATAAATACAAGAACCAGTTCAGTGAGGCCAGGTGTCTTCTTGCTATTCTGGAGACCAGGGCTCTGAAACGGGCTCGGGTTGCAAGGGCTGGCTGAAGGAAGGAACGATGAATGTCCCACTGGACTGTTCTCCTTCCTCGGGGAGGTGTGACTCCATTCTCTGCAGCTTGACTGCCATTACGCAGAGGTTGGGTGGCAGCACACACAGAGGCTGCCTTAGGGGTTGGGAATTGCTGCGTATGCAGATGCATACTGTGCACGTCACATCATTGCATGCCTACAGTTCCCTATGGAAAAGATGGTGGCAGACCACTGTGGCGGCAGTACGGCGATTGGCTCCTTGCAGGCTCCGCACTGTTGACCAGGAAAGGCACCCCCTCCGGACTGTGGAAAGCATGCTCTCGGGTTGCCTCTTCATGAGGGACAAGACATAAGGGAACTTGTAGGATGGGGTAAGTAAATTGGGAAGGCAGGTAACAGAGCTGGGGGGGAGGCATTCAGATGTGGCATATGAGGAGATAAATAGAATAAAAATAACTACAGAGAAATAAATAGGACATCAAGGAGGCATCGAGTAGGCATGCAATGAGTGGGATTAGTTTCTAGATGAGAATAGAAATGAATAGCATAAGAATCAACGCTTTGACCATAGGACTTATTCAGGAATTGTCAGGAAGACCTAAGGTCGAAATGTCGGTTCTTACTCTGTTTTGTATTTTCAGGATGCATTTAATAATACCTTTTTGTTTTGATTTCAGACTATATACAAAAGTCTGTGGATCACAGTTTCAGAATTAGAGAGAGATAGAGGATACAAAATATAGATTTTTTTTTTAAACCCTGTTCTACTGGATATGGTGGCTACTTGAGAATGGATGCAGAGTTTGAAAACTATTCAGCCAGTAGCCTAATGACTGGGAAAATGCAATGGCCCCTACCAACATTGCAGTTACCTATCTGGGGGGCACATTGAAATAGGCATGATGACACAGACCCCCTCTAGCATAGGCTGCCTGGTCTGAGGACAGCCTTCCCCCAGGATCCATTTGAGAAGCAGTAGCTGAGATGGGATCCAGGGGGAGAGCAGAGTGAGGCGACCCACCAATGTACTAGTGACAACAGAGACAGAATCCCAGCATTTCCTCTGCATCCTCACTTGCAAGGAGCCAGGCAGCTTTGCATTAGATTTATACATGGATACAGGGATACTATTGACAGATAAGGGCCTATGGCCCACCCAGTCTGCCCATTTGAGCTCGGACCCCCCACCCATTTGGCATATTTATTGCAGACATCTCAGAGGGCATCATCAGTAAAATCAGCCTATTTGTGGATGACACCAAGATGGGAGCAGTGGTGGATGACCGGGGGGGGGGGTGTGTGTGGCATGGGCTAGAAGAGGATCTGGCAAGGCTGGAAGCATGGTCTGACAGATAGCAGCTGGGGTTCAACGGAAAAAATGAAAGGTGCTGCACTTCAGAACAAAAAATCTGAGGAGAAGCTACCATCAAGGGGGAGTGCACCTGGAGGTAACAGAAGAGGAGAAGGATCTGGGGGTGCCCATCAGGGGAGCAATGAACAATTCTGCACAATGCAGAAAGGCAGCAGCAGTGGCCAACAAAATGCTGGGGTGCATTGCAAGGGGAATTACCTAGAGAAGAAGGGAGGTTATTCTACTGTTGTACAGATCATTGGTTAGACCCCACCTAGAATACTGCATTCAGTACTGGTGCCTGTACCTACAAAGGGACATTAGGCTGCTGCAGGGGGTGCAGCGTAGGGCAACAAAGATGATTCAGGGCCTGGGGCAACTGCAATATGAGGTCAGACTGAGACAGTTAAACATGTACACACTGGAGGAGAGGAGGGACAGGGGGATGTGCTTGAGACCTTCAAATACATGAAAGGGATAATCAAAACGGACACAGAGGGCTGATTCAGGAAGAGGGTGGGGAGAGACACTAGGGGCCATGACATGAGATTGCAGGGGGGTAGATTCAGGAGGGAGGTGAGGAGGCATTTCTTTATGGAGAGGGCGGTGGCAAAGTGGAAGGCTCTACCAGCTGAAATGGTGGCATGTACCACAGTGGAATGCTTCAAGAAAGGGTGGGACAGGGCAAAGGAGGGGTGGGGCAGCTGCTGAATGGGAGGCTAGCTGCATTCACGAGCAGCCTGAATAGATCACGATGGCCTTTTGCTGATGACAGTTTTCGTATGATCAGTTTAAGTTTTTCTAGAAGTCTGTTGCTCCTTACCCCTGATCTCCAGGATTCCCTTATGTCTGTCCCATGCATTCTTAAATCCCATGATTGTTTCAGCCCACACCACTTCCTCAGGCAGGGTGTTCCACTTGTCCACAACCATTTCTGTGAAGAAATTCTTCCTCACATTTCCTCTGAATCGCTCTCCCTCCAACTTCATCCCATGCCTTCTAGTCCTTGAACATCTTTTTTGCTGGAAAATGGAGTTTTCCTGCATCATGTTCCTCCCTGTAAGGTACTTGTATGTGTCTATTATATCCCCTCTATCCCTTCTCTCCTCCAGGGAGTACATATTTAAGTCCTTCAGCCTGTCCTCATAGGACGTGTGATGCAGTCCCTGTACCATCTTTGTTACCCTCCTCTGAACCTTTGCCACCCTGTCTGTCCTTACATAGGTAAGGTCTCCAGAACTAGACACTGTACTCCAGGTGTGGCCTCACTAGTGTCTTGTATAGTGGAATTATGACATCCCTTTCACTGCTGGTGATGCCCCTGCCTATGCATCCCAGCATCCTATTTGCTTTACCTGCTGCCTTGTCACACTGTTTTCCTACCTTGAGGTCATCCGAGATGATAATCCCAAGGTCCCTTTCCTGCTTGGTGCATGCTAAATCCTCACCTCCCAACTGACATGTTGTTCCAGGATTTTTGTGCCCCATATACATTATTTTGCACTTTTTTGCGTTAAATTTCAACTGCCAAACCGTTGACCATTTTATTTGTTTTCCCTCTGCCCCCCATAGCCCTGCTTTCATTGTAAAACACAACCCCCCCCCCCTGTTAGCAGTGGTAAGTTGTCATTTGTATTTGCTGGGCTAACTAGCACAATGTCCATGAGATGGATGGACGGATGGGCAGATGGATAGATAACCTGTACATACAAATAACACTTAGCTTTTCTTGGTGAGTATTATGATGTTGAAAACAAAGGCACTATGAGGTAAGTAGAGTAAAGGTATAGAGATTGTACCATACATATAAAAACTAGAGGGGTCATCACGTGACCTCTACACTTATTAGCATAATATCCCATAAACCTAGTATAAACCACTTGCATATGGCAATGTGAAAGACCCTAGTTTTCCACATGGTGTCCCCACTGGTTTTTCATAGAGCTTTTTTTCCCTTGGTGGATGGGGCAGCTTCTCAGCCTTATTCCTGCCACCCTGGACAGGTGACAACTTCCCATGTGACCTACCTGATCTTCAGGTTCCCCCAGGGATTCCCCCTACGACAGAGCCAGAGAGGGGAAGGCACGTCTTCCCTCCTTGTGACTCTCATCCAGATGGACCAGGTGGACCAAGTGGCAGCACAGATCCAGGGCTGGCAGACAGTTTCACAAAACCCCATCCACCACGATCCATTTTTCTCCCCTTCCCTTTTCTTACTGCGGCTGATGTGAGTGTGCCCTGTATGGAGGCATACATGCAACACATAGCCACTGCTCCTCCCTTCTGTGCCACTCATGCCTGCACTACCACCAGGACTTCACCTGGTGGCAGTCATAGATCAGGCTGACCCCCCCAGGAGAGAAGAGCGGTCCATCAGACCCTTAATCCTAACCCACCCCTGGCAACACATGCTCGTTCCCGAACACGGGTCACGGGTCACTGGTGCGTGGCAGGAAGTGAGGAGTCCGGATCGGCAGGGTTCCCTCTAGTTTTTGTGGGATCTCTGTTGGTATGGGACAATGCTTTTTATATAGGCTTTTTTGATAGACTAACTAAATGTAGTATAAAAGCTGGAAAGGAAATCTGAAAATGAAAAAAAATTTATTGTCTAATAAATTGTTATAGCTAAAACATCATGTTTATGAAAGAACATGCTAAAGTGAATACCTGTTCTTTAATGACATTTAAGTTGTATTGTATCTAAATATTATATTTTTAAGTTTTTGAGGATTTGGGAAAATCATGTTAATAATGTTCCCAAAGTTTTACTGAATTGCCAAATACTTAAAGAACTGAACGCATAAGTCATTTTACCTTCTAAGCACCAGTTCAATTTCTGTTATTATTCGATATATACAGGTCTTGTTTAGTAACCACAGCAGACATTTCTGATTTATACTCTGGTATAAGTACCATTTTAGAACTGCATGATGTAGTTTGTGTCACATACAACCAATAGAACTTTGACTGATGCATTGTGCCAACAACAGAAGAGCAGAGCAAGAAATAGTCCTTACCAGCAGCATATAAATTTGAAACACCCACTGTATAGCTAGAATAATAAATAACAAAATTTGAACCTGTATTTAAAAACACTTTCTTCTAGGAAAACAACTTACAGATTCGGCGCAGTTCTCCTTTAATTGTGGTGTTCTAGTGATAAAATTCAGTGGATGAAGGTTCTCAGAAAATTGGAAGCAAATATTGATTTTTGCCATTGCATAATCTGTAGGTATTGAGCAGACTTGACATTAAGGAAAATGATTCTTGTTTAAATGACATCAGCACTCAACAAAGATTCCTTCATCTGGTCTGAAAGTTGGAGGGATTTTCTGTGAAACCATCAGAGAGGCAATGATGTAGCATTTATTCATAAGAAATGGCAAATCTTCAAGGGTATCTTCTGCATAAAGCCCACCATTGGAACTGTAAGCCATTGGCATCAGGACCACTAGGAAACCTTTGCCTAGCTGGGGCTGCAAACATTGACATATATCTATGCCGTCTATATAATGTGGGTGGTTCTGTAGCTCCTCAGTTTTTATGGCTGCATAGCTATGCAGCGTATTGCTAACAAGGAGAGAGTGACCAGATCAGACAGGAAAACAGGAACTGATGTATATTACCTTCTATTGCCAAAGTGGAGTTTCATCGCCTCATTGGTATGAATGAGATCCCTGCTCTTCTGTGTCCCGTCTCTGCCCCCCTCCCCAACACACCATCCAGATCTACTTTATTCATGAATCTATGGTTGTGGCATTTTTTTTCTGTTTTCTGTGCCACTTCTGCAATACTGCTGATGAGTACACACAATACTTAAAGCCGGGACAAGTGTCAGTGACTTTAGAACGATTCTATCATCAACCAACGTAGATCTGACAGAGCAAAAAACTCTTTTAACCCCATAGTATGTACTGTACTGAGAGAATAAATGGTGGCGAGAAAATGAAATTATTCATTGTGCTGTTGACTTCAGTGTACCCAGGTATGCAGATGGTGGCACTGTAAGGAAGCAATAACCCACAACTGGGTATGGGGTTAAAGTTATCCATGCCCAGGTGCATTTGCCGAGTGCTCTCACAGCACCAGGGGCGTGGATTAAATCCCTATAACCCTATACCCTGGAGTGGGTTATTCCGCTTATAAGATGGGTTATGTTTAAAAAAAAAAAAAGTAATAATAATAATAATAATCCACAAAGGTGTTTGTTATTTGAATGTATCCTGTCAACTTGAAAAGTAGTCCCCAGAACTCCTGCATATGTTATGTAGTTTATGAACATACAGATGCCAGAAATAGAGTCCTGAAATGTTTTCTGACATTTGTATGTTCATAAAATAAATAACATATGTATGAGTCACTTTGCTGTGAAGTTCCAACACAGAGAGCTTCTGCAGTCTCTTCCCTCTGTCCCCCCAACAAGTGAACACAAATTAAGCTATGAGAGAGAGGGACAGGGAAGAGAGACAGGCAGACAGCAGAAGCTGTCTGTGCTGGAACTTCGCAGCAAAGTGACTCATGCATATGTTATTTATTTTATGAACATACAAATGTCAGAAATCATTTCAGGACTCTAATCTTCACATAATTTGCTCTACAACTGTAATATGCAAATAACTAAGAAAAAGTTCACATTCAGGTAACTTAAACATTGCTTAAAGTAACAAGGTAACACTTGACATTCACGAAACTTGAACAGTGCTCCAGATGCTTAATTTGCCACTAACTATGCAAAACAGCAACACTACTGCTGCATGCATAAGAACCATACTGCTGCACTCTGTCTACTAGTGCGTTTTTTCTTTTCTTTCTTAGAGGTTCACCATCTGGAAAACTGTCATTTAGCCACTGATTGATAGTAACCTTGCCAAAAAGACAAACGCTGACCTCCATTATAGCACTGCTGTTTTGTTCCTGCTTACAGATGTGGAATCCTTGGTTACTTTTTCCTTTGATCTGACCACACCTGGGGTTTCCTTTTGTTCTGTGTCTCTGTGGAGGGATATTTCTCGAGGGACATTCACAAGGGATTTTCTCAGTAAAGTAGTTCTGACACAGTAACTGTTGATTAAAGCAGCAGTACTAGATTAAAAAAAAAAAAGTGGATCTTTTGCAACAGTTTGTTCCCTGTGCTCTGATGAGCATTTACCTGGTAATCGTTCTTGTTTTTATTGTACTATCACTCCGTAATTTGCTCTATTTTCCTTTGTTTTTGTTTACATTTCTTCCACCCGCCATTTTGAACTGGAACCCTCTGCTGCCAACCGCACATGTGTATGACTTGCAGTATTACACAGGGACAGTGGGAATATGCAGCAGGGGGTCCCATGGAAGCATACCTCTCAACCTTTCATCACTCAAATGTGTGACAGTATGTGTGACAACTGGGCAAAATGTGAGACACATTATCAAAAATGACATTGCAAGCTCAGAATACAGTCTAAATCTGTACACTTATGTTATTAATGTTTGCTGATAACTGAGTATCCTAGATTATCAATTTCTGCATTGAAGTTTCAGTGGGCAATGTGGAATATCATCTGTGCAATGTGAGACAGAGGGTTTCTGAGAGGTAAGGTGAGTGACATACTTCGTAATGTGTGACAGTTGAGAGGTATGCATGGAAGCAAACAAAAGACATGATGCAATGTGAAGGGGGAGCTCGGCTGAAAATGAGGCAGCAGACATATTTACTGCAGCGCCACAAAACTGGAAATGAATCGCTTCCTGATTATCTAGTACTGCTGCTTTAAATAGGAGAGATTTAATCAATGGTCACCTGATGCCCTTTGACCAATTGGGTTGCCGCCTTTTTCCAACCCAGGTTATAAGCTGAAATTTGAGCTCTGCATTCCTCTACTGCCTATCTGATCACCAAGGAACACTACCATTTACAACTAATGTTGGTCCCTTAGAACTGTGATTCCAGTATGCTATTAAAAGAATTGTACCAATTCAAGACTATAATACAAGAATTACACTACTTTGCATCAGAATAGATGAAAAACAGAACACACATTACAGGTCGGCAATACCTTTTATCAAACTTTTCAAAGCTAGTTTCAAAAATAATTTTGTTAGGCCAATAAAAAGTATCAATGTTCAGAAGGGAAGGTGCTATGATACAGTAACATAGAAGCATAGATTTTGTCGGCAGAAAAGCATCTATAGGCCCATCCAGTCTGCTCTGTGTCCCTGCCTATTCCATTACCACTGACCCTGCTTAGTCATAGGTGTCTTTCCCTCCCCCCCATTCCCCTACCTAATATGTCCTTGTGGTTATTCCACACATGGTTGAAGCTTAACACAGTCTTTGCCCCCACTACCTTCTCTGGCAGGCTGTTCCAGTCATTCCCCACCCTATCCGTGAAGAAGTATTTCTGCACATCTCTCCTAAACTTTCCCCCTCAGCTTCATTGTATGCCCTCTTGTTCTAGTGCCATCCTTTCTTTGAAATAAACCCTTCACTTGCACATTGTTCACTCCAGTGAGTACTTGTCAGTTTCACTCGTGTCCCTTCTTGCTCACCTCTCTTCCAGGGTTTCTGCAGCCTTTCCTTCTATGGCTACTCATGCAATACCTTCACCATTTTGGTTTCCTTCCACTATACCGCCTCCACCTTTTCAGTGTCTTTGCAGAGGTGCGGCCTTCAGAACTGGACACAGTACTCCAGGTGGTGCCTCACCAGTGAGCGATACAGTGGCCGCACCATCTCTCTCCTCCTGCTAGAAATCCCTTTCCCAATGCACCCCAGTATTTTGCTAGACTTTCCCACTGCTTTTGTCACACTGCCCAGCTACCGTGAGGTCATCAGATATGATGACCCCGGGTTTCTTTCTTGCCTGGTGACTGTAAGTTCCACTCCCCCCATCTTATACGCAGCCCCTGGATTCCACAGCCATAAGTGCATAATCTTGCACTTTTTGGCATTGAAACCCAGCTGCCATCCCCTAGACCATTCCTCTTGTTTCTTTAGATTCCTTTGCATTCTCTCCACCTCTTCCCGAGTGTCAACCCTGTTGGCAGATTTTTGTATCATCTGCAAGGAGATGCACCTTCCCCTCAAGCTCCTCTGTAGTGTCACTTATGAAGGCATTGAAAAGGACTAGTCCCATCACTGAACACTGTGGCACCCCACTAATTACTATATCACCTGAGTAGCTACTGTTTACAATGACCCTGTACCTCCTATCCCTTAATCAGTTTGATACCAGTTTGTCACTTTCACCCCAACCCCCCTGCTGCTTAGTTACCCCAGTTCTTCTCTCCCCTATTTCATTGTCTTCCTGCCTTCCCTCCTTCTCCTCTCTTCCAACTGAAGTTCATCCTCCAGACTTGCCTGCCCTGCCCTTCTGTTTGCTTCCATCAACCTCCAGGGAATTTCTTCTCCCTTTGTTAGCCTTCCCTGTTGCACTAGTCCCGGGGGGGGGGGGCTGTCTCTGCTTCCTTCAGTCTTTCTGTCTCCCCCTTGGCTAGTTTAAATGCTTGTCAAAGTTGCATTTAAACCTTCCATACAGGACTGCCCCTTCTCTTCTGGATTGATGGAGGCTGTCTCCCTTTGTACAAGCCTCTATCCTCTCAGGTGTGACCCCAGACATCGAAGTAGCCAAAGCTGCCCTCCCTGCACCATGCCTTCAACCAGTCAATGAAGGACCTGGTGCGGAGTTCCCTAGCCTCCACCCCCCCCAACTGTGCATGGGTAGCACCTCAGTGAAGGCCACTATGCGAGCTGCCTGCTTCAGGCACCTCCTCAGCTCCCTAAACCTGTACTGCACTACCCCTGCAGCTTCCCTTGCCAGATTGTCCCCAGGTGGACAGTGACATCCTGCTCCCTCCCTCCTCCTCCTGACAATCTCCAAGATCCACCTTCTAGTCCTCCCCACCGAAGCACCTGGAATGCTTTGTACTACCCTGGCCCTCCCCCGCCCCCAACTCAGTTCCCTTGACTGTGGAGTCTTCCACCAACAACTACCTCATCCTTGGCTGGGGGACTCTCCCACCCCCCTTTGGGGCCTGCTCCCTTGAGGACCCCCAACTCCTCCTGCCTCGGGTGCCTCCTCTTGGCATCCTCTGATGCAGAGTCAATGCTAACTGGTGAGAGAGGCTAACCCTCACACTGAACATAAACTAGACCGAAAAGTCTGTATCACTCGAACTCCAGTACAAAACCAGGTCGTCTCAGGAAATTCTGACAGTTGTTTTATTGCTCCAGTTAACAGAAGTGCAGACACACCATCATCTTCAGTAGATATTAATCCACAGTGGGACAGCCAGTAAGTCGTTCCAACAACTGCTGCCTATGGCCTGATGCTTCGACTCATCCGAGTCTTCCTCAGGGCATTGCATGAGAGAAGAACTGCTGACTTTAAATGCTGTTCCTACTTGACATCATTTGCAGTTATTTAAGATAGTACATTTAAGGCAGTCCACATGGCTCCACCAGAAAGTGCAGAAAAGTGCAGATTCTACTTAAAGATTTGGTAACTGCTGGGAGTACATACAAAACATATGGTAATACAAAATTACAAATCCATATCAGAAAAGATATAAAAACAGCAAACTGACTGTATGCACTATTTACTCCTAACTGTCACTACTTTTTGAATTTATCACATAGTAAATATGTGACACTAATGATGTTAAGTAATAACAGCATTTAAACCGAGATGTCGTTCTCTCTTGCCACACCCCCTGAGGAAGATTCAAACGAGTCAAAGCGGGGCATGGCAGCAGTAACTTGAAATACCTGTCAGCTCTCCTATTGTGGATTAATGTCTATGTAAGATGCTGCAGTGTTTGCACTTCTGTTAACTGGAGCAACATAATAATTGTCTACATTTCCTGAGCTGACCTGGTTTTGCACTGAACTTAGAGTGGAACAGACGTTCCTGTCTAGCCAATAAAAGGTGTCACCTGCACAACATTTTAGTGTTTCTTGTACATCATAGACCGGACTAACATGACTGCCACATTTCTCCATCAGAATAGATCAAACTTTGTTATGCAAAGTTTCTTCTGCAGAAATTAGTGGTGGCGGTGGTGGGAGGGGTGAAGAAAGTATGAAAAAGTAGGGCAATAGTTTTGTTGGAAAAGTACACATCAGCACCTGCTTCATAATAGAAGTAGAGCAAATCCCAATTTAACCTGTTGCAAAACACCATACTAATCCTGGTATCTCATGAATCTTACTCTTAGCTACTGCAGCTGACTCAGAATAACAGTGAGTAAGTGGCTCTGGTGGGATTTGAACCAGAAATTGCTGGTTCCCAAGGCTATGATCTAACCAGTAGAACCCAGTACCATCCCTCTATCACATTGTTAAGGCTGCAGTGGGGAGGGAACCTGGGGGAAATCAGTTCTGGGAATGAAATTAAAAGTCTGACTCAGTTGCCGAAGTAAATTAAGGAAGGATGGCTTCTATGTAAAATACACACTGTAAGGCATGAAAACTAGTGTTGCTTGGATAGTATCCTGTGAATTAGGATACCACCAGATATCTGACGTTTGGCCAGATAGTGGATCCTATTGGATAATAGCGCTATCAGACTGTGGATTCGACCGCCCGGATCCACGGTCGGACCCCGGGATCAGACGCTGGATCCGACATCAGATCCCTGGATCTGACCATGGATCCTGAGATTTGACTGTGGATCCCGGGATCTGACCGTGGATCCTGGGATCCGACCATGGACCCCTGGATCTGACCTCGGATAATGTATGATCCGACCTCTGCCTTAGGTCAGATACTGCCACTATCCGACGGATCACAATCGGATCCACAAAGGCATTATCCGAGCATCACTAATGCAAACTGACTAAAGTGTAAAAGTGCAGTATATAATAATCATAATCCCAGACCCCTGTCAGATATGTTCAATGCTAGGTCACAGATGGCTGGTTCCTTCAGTGAATCCTTTCCACATTCAACACTGAAAGCAGACTTCTTGTTAGCATTCTCCTGGGAGTGGCTAAAACCAGAAACCATGAACTTTGCTGTTTTTAACTTTTTCAGAGGGAAAAAAGTCAGTGGGCTGTTGACCACAGCAGTCCTGTAATGCAGTGCCCTAGATATAGGGGTAAGCTCTCACTCTCCCTCGTGTCTAGCAGTATGTTGTAAGGAGACTTGCTCAAATATTGGTTTGCATGTTATATGTAACAGAAAATATAAAGTGTTCACTCTGCACATTGTACTAGGCATACTGGCCTTGACTAGGAATCAGAAATTCAGGTCAAAGACAGCAGCTAAGCTTGAAATGGAAATGTTCAAATAGAATGATGTAATGAACCTAAATCAGCAGCCTTCAGACTCCTAGATAGCGAGACAATCTCTTGAACAAAGTGAGTTCAATTCGGGTCTAGGTCTGAGAAAATTAGGGAGTTACTTTCTTAGAGCGATATGTGAACACCTGCATGTCGTTTGCCGCTTAGAGTGAAATGATCTGTTGTGTTTCTGAGTAGTTAAAATTAACAGTCCCAAAGTCATACATTTTCCTATGCTGATCGCTCATGGATAGGTGGAAGAGAGGTGGTTCGAGGGCTCTTTCCCCTAGCCAGAAAGAGTTAAAAACATGCCATTAGTGTATGGAAGTTGGATTCAAACCTGGATCTCTCAGGAGGGCTTATGAAAAGTGGTGAATGAGGAGGGACCTGTTCAAACCTGAGATGGAAGCCATTTTAGCATCCTGCATCTTATGATAGCTATGGTACGCTGAGACAAAGAAGACAAACTCAAGGTGTCCCAGCCTTCGAACTATCTTGCTGGCTAAGCTGTACACTGCACCCACTTCCAGGGAAGATGCAAAGAAACTGACAGAGCATTCTACACAATGATCTGGAAAAGCTGGGCAGGTGGTCCAGGATCTGACAGCTTGGCTTGAATGCCAAGAAATTAAAAGTTATGCATATTGGAACCAAGAATCCCAAGACCGAGTACTACGTGGGTGGAGTCCTGGTATCTGCATCAGATGAGGAGAAGGACCTGGGAGTGATGATCACTAGTGACCTGAAGCACTCCACACAGTTCAAGAAAGTGCAGCAAGGGCAGGCATAGCTGGGGGGGGGGTGATATTGCCCTTATACAGGTCACTGGTAAGGCCACATCTAAAGTATGGAGTTCAGTACTGGTGCCCACACCTCATAAAGGACATTAACCTATTGGAGAAGGTGCATCGAAGGGCTACAAATATGATAGTGGGTTAGCAGGGTAAGGCATATGAGGAGAGGTTGAGGGCACTGAACATGTACTCCCTGGAGGACGAGAGAGAGAGAGAGAGAGAGGGGGGACATGATTGGGACCTTCAAATAGTTGAAAGGAATAAATAAGGTGGATAAGGAGGGTCTCTTTAAGCTGAGTGGCGACCATAACACGAGGGGGCACAGTCTTAAGCTAGAGGGAGGTCAGGAAGCACTTCTTCACAGAGAGGGTGGTGAACACTTGGAATGTGCTGCCAGAAGAAGTGATCTCGTTGAAGACAGTGGGTAGCTTCAAGAGACGCTGGGTAGGCATAGGGGGAAGGTAAGGATCATGGGTAAGGGAGGATGAGAGGAGTTCGGGGGAGCAGGGACAGTAGCTCAAGTTCTGGACCCTGCAATAGGAGCAGACTGGGTAGACCAAATGGTCTTCTGCTGGCTTCTTCTTATGTTCGTATGTATGAATGTATGTTCTACTGCCAAGATCTTCACGTATTAACAGTGTAAAGTCTTTAAACTGCCAAAGTCAGCAGTTTGATACTAGAGCTGAAGTCCTGCTAGCCAGTGGGAGTGACAGATTGTGGGAACAATCTACAGTAGAGGCAGACCCACTGGAGTGGGTGGTCGAGAGTCAAACCTTCAACTTTGGGGTGCACCTTTAAACTTTGTGACTGTGTAAGTGCCTAAATCTTGATACAGACTTTTGCTTACCAACCAAGGAGAAGAAAGAAGAAGAGAAGATACCAGGATAAACTCTTGAGACAGTAGAGACTAGAACACAGCTTTTTGAACCATCCCCCTTTTCAGGACTGTTCCAGCATAAGGAAGGGTATGAGTTCAGGACTTTTTGTGTTAATTGTGATGCTGTGTGGTAACCTTTCACACCTAGCTCTCTACTCTGTCAGTTTATTCTAAGTAAAATCTAACTGAGAGAGCAATGTCTTGGTGTCATGCTTTTGTCCATTATGTTTAATGAATTGCTAGTTGCTTGCCACTATTGATAATGAGCTCATGTTTAACCATGTAGGGGATTATTGTCACGTCTTTGTGACTCTGTCCTGTAAAAGCTAACCTAAAAACTGCAAGGGGGGCTGGCCCAGTGGTGCTGAGGGTTGAGGTGCTGGATGCCACACCTCATGCCACGCCAGCAAGCTTGGGTGCCAGGGGTTGGCAGGGGAAGGAGAATATTGAGCGCCTGCTGGGCTGCTCTTCTCTCCTGGGGGGGAGGGTTAGGAGTTGTCTGGCATTCCAGTGGCCCCTGGTGGAGATCAGGGGCGCTGCAGAACCCGGACTGCACGTCTAGCAGCGTGGCTGATGCTGGCAGGGTTGCCATGCATCATGGTGTCAGGAGTGCACCGCGCAAGGGGGGGAGGGAGTAAAAGAGAGTGAGGAATACAAGGGGAAAAATCCCTCTGGCCTGGATAGGTGATGGCCCGCAGTGTCTACCTGCCACACGCCCCATGCTGGACCTCTACCTCCGTCCCTTTGATCCCCTGGCAGAGTTTTGGCCAGGGGGGCCCTGTGGGAGAGAGTAATGACTTTGAGGTAGGTGGAGGTCACAGCGGGTGGTAGAGTGGAGGCCTGAGAGAGTTTCGGTGTTCAGAGGCGATAAATAGTGGTTAAAAAAAAAAAAAAAACTACGAGGGGGACAATTTTCCCTGCAGTATTTGATGGTGTAACAGGGAGGAGAGAATACACAGCAGTGACTCACTTGACCTCCAGGTGATAGGTAACTACCGAGCAGTCCAGAAGGGGATGGGGTGAGGTTAGAACACAGAACAACTATCCAACCGAAGGCCAATGTCCAAACTTGGAATAATCTTCAGAAAAGGATCCTTTTATTTGATAGCTGTGGAGCACACATCCCCCCCCCCCCCATGTAGCAGGCTGCAGTTCTTCACTGTCTCTTATACTCAGTGTTCCAAATGCAGTTCTAGAACCCAGAGTTACCGAAGGGTGACAGTAAAGGCATTGTTGGATTTTTAAAGTCCATTCTTTGGAATGCAGGGGTTGTTTGAACAACCCAGAGGGCACACAAATATTTCTTTGTCATTTCTCTTTATAGGCTGAACTCACATCTGATATATCACAAAGCAGCTAAGGAGGACTGCACAAGCTACATAGGTATCCTGTAACCTGGACCCACATGGGAGTCCATGTAATAGGACACTTTTCCTTCTCGGAGTCTCACAGGGCAGGTGCATATTCACTTCTGTCCTACTACGAGCATCAGACTTCACCCTGCACAGTCCTTCTGCAGAAATTGGGTATTTTGCTCCTTAAAGCTCCCTGTCAAATAGCCACCAACTTCCCCTGAACCTGGAACCAGGTTCCTCCTCCCAGCCCCAGGAAGCGGGCTTTTGTGGCAGAAGCCGGCTCTAGGCCCTTAGATTCACATGTACTACACAAGCTTTCAGCATTGTCTAAATACTGGTACCCATGTGGACTGTTTCCCCACACAGTTCACACGGCAAGGAGAGGCAGTCACTCCATGGGGTCCACGGTTGCCACAATGATGCCTCCCACTCTCCCCCAAGAACTGACCCCCCATGGGCAGAAAGTCTAAATCCAGATTAGAGCTTCACAGGCTTTGTCCCCACCTGAGGGGATCACAGCTTAGGGGCAAGGAGAGGCGGACTCTCTGGGGGTGGGGTCTAAGGTTACCACAGATGCCACCCCTCACCCTCTCCCAAGAACTGACCCCTGGGGCAGAAGGTCCCAGACCGAATTAGAGTTACAGGGGCATACTTTCAGACCCTCCTGCCTAATGCAAGGGGGTGGGTGAAGAAACTTTTTTTTGAATCACCTCCATTTCTCAGTTTGAAAGTTATATTAGTCCATGGCTTTCTCTCTTATTTCAGCCTCTGAACTGATGGATTAAGATTTCCCCTCCTCGGCATCCTTGCTAATGCACCATGATTCAGCAAGGTCTTTTAGGGCCTTCCACACAGGAACAGAGATTCTGCACTGGGAAGCAGGAACTGCATGCCTCACAATCACCCCACGAGCAACTTCCCTTCGCTCTCTCAGCCACAGGCAGCTGACTGTTCCCTTCAGGAAGCTAGAGCTGGCTAGCTGGCTCAGCCCTCTGAGACTCTAGATAATTAACCTTTTACAGGATTCTAACCAGATCACACAGATCTACATGGTTTTAAATAGGCCTACTATACCTACATTAGGAGCAGGGCTTCTTATGGCGGCTACATAGGGTTGTTGAATCCATGCCCCATAAACATTTTCCCTGTTGTCCAGTAAATGTGGGATTGTTTTCATCAGAATAATATAACATGCAAATTACAACTAAGCCATGCATTATTCTGTATTCCTTATCAGGCTAATACAATCAGAAGCCGGATTTGCTTTGAACAGAGCTAATTTCTCCTGCTGTTAGTCACTTGTCAGATCATGCAAAATACCTATGCTGATTTTGGTCAGTTATTTGTTTTTTTGTTTTATTGACTTGTGTAAAATGCTTTGAAAACTTTCCTGCAGAAAATGGAGAATTCCAAGCAGCCAGCTTTGGCTGTTACCCTGGGGTCCCTGGCTCACCCTACCAGTCTCTTCATGGGATGGCCACACTGTTGCCTTCACAGGAAAGGCACCATTCATCAAAAGAAAAGTCAAAAAAGGCTTCTTCAGTGGAGCATCACTGCAAGCACTTCAAGTCTCCCTCCCAGGCCAGGTTGCACTTGAATCCCAACAAGGGTAAGGATATGGCCTCATCCTTAGCCCCTGTCACTGGCCCCACGATTGCTCAGACACTAAGGCAGAGAACAGGCTCTGGTTCTCCTCCCAGCAGCAGTGTGCAGCTCATTCATAGCATATTGGGGCACTGTCCCATCATCAGTTTCCTCATCTAGCACTAGGTTTTTGGTACCGTCTCCCACTCCCTACTCCTCTCCAAACTCACAGACGCAGGGCTCTCTAAACCAGCCACTGAATGGTTCCATGACTACCTAGTGGGCAGGAAGCAAACAGTCAAACTTGCCGCACACACCTCAAACCCCTTGCCAGTCTCTGCTGGTGTTCCCTAAGGATCTGTCCTAGGTTCCCTACTCTTTTCCATCTTTCTAAACGACCTCCCATCAACATGCTCCCACTCATCCATCCAGATGTATGCGGACGACACTGTCCTGTATGCCTCAGGTCCTACAACATGCAGCGTAGCAACCCTTCTTCAGGAAGATTTTGACGCCATCCAGAACTGGTTTAGGTCAAACTAACTAACTCACTAACATTTGGCTCCCAACAAAGACTCTCCTGCCAAGCCCCCTGTACCCCTTTCAAAACCTTGGACGGGACTCCCCTGGAGAATTGCACTAGGTTCAGATATCTAGGTGTCTGGCTAGACCAACACCTAGATTTCACCTCTCACATCGACTCCTTACACAAGAGGCTGCTCCCAAAACTTGGTGCACTATACCGAAACAAAAGCAGCCTCCCCATACAGACAAGGCACGCCATTGTCCAAAAAATGATTCTTCCCGTACTCGATTGCGGTGATATAGTATACACCATTGCCCCCACGTCCGCCCTGGCCAGCCTAGACACCCTGTTCCACTCTTTCTGTCGTTTCATCCTCGACTGCCCACAATCTACACACCACTGCAACCTATACAGCTCCCTAACCCTGCCGTCCCTCCATGATCGTAGACTAACTAACTGTGCTAGGTTCGCAGCCAAATATTGGTCCCTCTCCCTTCCCCCCCACCTGTCCTCTACCCTCTCTCAGCAACCTCCACCTGTGTACTCCCTCAGGAGCGCGGATCCTAGACTTCTACACATCCCGTTTATGCGTACAACCAAAGGCCAGGCCGCTTTTAACTACCAAATCCCACAGATCTGTAACGCCCTACCTGCCCCCATAAAACACGCACCAAACCCCTACCATCGCAACCGACTACTCAGAGTGCATTTCTCCTCCAGCTGCTCCTGTTACAATTAACAATTCTGCATTCATGTTATAACTAAATGCATTAAAGTACACTACCCTCCAATTTCTTTACACTGTATGTATGCTACCTCTGTCTGTAATTACTCCCAATTGTTTTAAGGTGTAAGCTTGTTTTTACATTTTGTACTATTTATGTAAAATGTCATGTTATGTATTGGGTCTCGGCCCCCAGGTCACATCTGGAATCGAGCATGTTGCTCAGTATGCCTTCCTGGTAAAACTCGTAAATAAATAAATAAATAAATACTGGCTCTGAATTATTTCCGCAACTTTTGTCTTTCTTGCCATTGAAGATTACTCTGTCGGCTCAGCTGTTACCATCGCTGTGGCTATGGCTACTTCTGGGACTTTTGTACCTGACCCTATGCCACCACTATTGCTTCCTCAGCAGCCCATGGCCTTCTTGGTCCTTCCTTCTCTTCCTCTGCCTGAGTCTGAACTGGATGAATATAATCCTGATATGGAGGAAAAGATGTTGAGGAAGAGCAGCCTGTTTATGGCTTTGACTCTAGTTCTGCTGTCGCCCTGTAGTGAAGACTATGTGGTTTATACGCCCAATACTTTCCTGTTGATATTTCATTTCAGGCTTTACAGTGCCTGATAAAGGTGAGCTAGGCATTGCTGCTGAAGAAAAATTATTTTATGTTGGCAATTACCTTTGCTTGGAGAGTTTTCAGGCTGTGGGCTTTGGTCACAGATCCATATACCTTGTGCTTCATTAGGATTGTGTTTCATTGCATATCTGTCATAGGTTCCTTCCTAAGGGGGTTTCAGAGTTCACACTAAACCAGACTATCCACCAGCATATGTTTCACCTTCCTCTCAGAATGCTGGAGATGTCATCCTGTATTCTCTTGATGTCCTTAGCGTGTTATGCTTCTCTTTGGACTGCACAGAGGAGATCAGAATGTCCTTATGGCTTTTTGTTTAATTTATGCCCCCCCTCCCCAGATGGTGGGCACTCTTTATCTAAGCAATGCTTTTCCAAATGGTTTGGATTGTGCATTACTTGTTCTTACCAGAAGCACGATAAGAAGCTTCCTGGCCCTGTATATGAGTATGGCACCCATGACATGGCCACTAATGACTTGTTTTGATTCAGTCTCAGTGACTGACATATACTATGCTGCCACATGGTGTTCTGTCCTCATTCTCACCTAGACTCTACAGCTTCGACCTGGTGTCCTATAGATAGGCTGGCTTTGGCCTTCCCATCCTTCAAGGCCTGCTGTCTTAGGAGTTTTATTCACCTCTGCCATTTGACCTTCTACCCCCTTCATTGTAATGTTTTGTACTGCTTGGGAATCTTACCAAAGGTGTGACTCTGTGGAGGGAGTAGGGCAGTGAATAAAACAGTGGTGATGGGGGTGGGTATTGACTGCTGCAAAGCAGGAAAGATTCCTTGAGGTTATCATATCTGATGACCACAAGGTGGCGGGGTAGTGAAACAAGGCAGTAGGCAGGGACAGTGGGATGCTGGGGTATATAGGGAGTGGTGTCACCAGCAGAAGAAAAGGGGGTGTGTTGCCACTGTATCGTGAGACCCCACCTAGAGTAATGTGTCCCGTTCTGGAGACCACATCTCAGGAAGGACATAGACAAGGTAGAGGCCATCCAGAGGTGTGCAACTACAGTGGTTGCATCAAAAGTCCTATGAGGAGACTTGAGATCTCAGTATGTATACCGTGGAAGAAAGGAGGGAGAGGGACATGAGAGACCTAGAAGCACCTCAATGTGGTGAACAAGGTCCAGGAGGGGAGTTTTTCTAAGAGGAGAAGGTGCACCAGGACAAGAGGGCATGCAGTGAAACTGGAAGGGGGAAGTTTAGGAGTGATGTGACAAAGTATTTTTTCACAGAAAGAGCGCTGGATGCCTGGAACACTCTGCCAGCAGAGGTGGTGGAGCAAAGAAAACTGGTGGGCTTCAACCATGCATGGGATAGGTGCAAAGGAATCTTAGTAGAAAAGCAGGGAGGGGTGGAGCAGCTGGAGATAAGGTAGAGTCTGCTGTGACAGTATTTAGTAGGGACAGACTGGGCAGACTAGGTGGGCCAGTTGGTCATTATCTGCAGACAAATTCTATGTTTCTATGTCTGTTATTTTTTTTTTTCCACAGTTATGTTTTTGGCAGTCGCCGGCCGGGGAATCTCTGAGTTGCCCTCTTGGCTCGACTCCTCTACTCCATGTCTAAAGCCTCTCCCATCCAGCCCCCACCCTACTCTGACATTCCAGCCCCCCCGGATCACCCCACCCACCCAGGGAGGGCCCGCCTCCTACCTGGCTTCTGTGATTAGAGGGTCCGTCCTGGGGCGCTATGCTGTTGGGGAGATAGATGGCTTGGCATCGTGAGGGCTGGCTACTGGAGCCCTCGTCGCCTCCCTGGTCTGCGGGGGATTTTCGATGCTTGTGTTTCCCCTACGGAACTTGGATGTGCAATGACGTCTGGTGGCACAGCTTGCTGACATCTGCCACAGTTCTGCCCCCTCACTCTTGTGAGCGCCGTGCTGCCCCCTACTAATGTTAGGGGCCTCCCAAGAGCAGTGCTATACCCTGATCCCTCCCCAGGAAGGGAGAGCAGTCCTCCAGATGCTCAATCTCTTCTCTCCCCTGCCGAACCCTGACAGCCCAGGCTCGTTCCCGAACCCAGGTCGCTGGCGTGGCACGAGGCATGGTGTCCAGTGCCTCAACCCTCAGCACCACCAGGCCGGCTTATTTCTGTGTTCTTGAGGAAGATAGGTTTACCATTAATGGCAGATTTTCAAGAGAATCTCATCTAGAGAGCCACAGCTTACTGTCTGCCTTTTGGTATTTCTGGTGGCATTCTTGGGAAGAGGTATCCGTTTTCTACACCCTTTCTTACGGACTTTTTCTTTCTAAAACCACTGCCTCTTCTGTCAGCCAGGTTGGGTTTCTAGTCTGCTGTTCCTGTTGGCATAATACAACCCAAGCTTGTCTCCAGCTGAAAACTGAGGCGATATGGAGCTGACATACATCAGTTTGGCTGACTCCAGCTAGGTAAAAGTTTCCAAGTGACCCTGACGCCAGTGGCTTACTGTTCCCAGTCAGTGGCTCTATGGAGGAGATTCTCTTATGATCTGTTACTGGTATACGTATCAAACATTTCCTTTATTTTATTTGAACAAAGCAAGTGATTTGATGCCTTTTATTTGGCCAAAAAGTAATTTTCAGTGCACAAGCTTACAGACCTCATTGTGCCCTTCTTCATGTGCATAAGGGCATTGTGAGGCCTGAGCGCTTGCATACTTAAAAGTTTCTTGTTGATCCAAAAAGTACTATCAAGTCACCTTCTTTGTTGATATACTTTTATGGGGTTTGTTAAGGCTACAAACAATTCTCCGCTTCATTTTATTTGAAATAAATAAGTTCTGATTGTCCTTACATTACAGAAAATAGTTACTGTTGAACAAAGTCATAAATAAATAAACTTTAAATTTGCTAGCTATTGGCAAGGTTCCCTGGTTCCCCACAGTAGTGAAGGGCATTTTCTGTGACCCATTTAAACACATCAGAGATGATCTGGGGCCATGTATAAGATAAAAATCAAAGATGGATATCTTGGAATTAATTTTTGTAGTATGGCAGTATGGTTACATATTGAATTTTTGCTGATCCTAAATTATACTCTCCATTCTACCAGTTTCTGTGTGTTTCATTGAATATCAGTGGTATCTGGACCTGATTTTTTTTTTTTATGTGAAATATGGAAAATCAGTAAAAACTTATTTGCAGAAAAAAAACATAAAAAACTATTTGGGGGGGGGTGCCTGTTCAGTCATGACATTAATGAAGTACAAAGAGAGGCTGTGTACTCACCGAGAACTGTCTACACATATTTATACTGTATTTCTTCAATCCCCTCTGGCAAATTGCCTCTGTGGATCTCTCTGATCTTCCTTGTGACTTTTAGAGACCAGGGCCAGGATTCACAAAACTTTGCCCCGGCAAAAACCTGGTTTTGTGTGAGAAAACCATATTTTGCACCGAGTTGGTATTCACAATAGCCCAGTTTGCGAGCTTAAACCATATTTATGCTGGAGCAAAGTATGGAGGGGGCAGCAGTGCAAATGAGAGGGAAGGGACTTTGCATATCAATGCACTCCAATTCACAAAGTATTTGCTCTGCGCAAGAGCCTTTTTCAGGATCCCCTTGCATGGAACAAATGCTGCCAACTGGCCAAGAACTTGCTTTAATCCCATGCAGCCCTAGTGGTTGGCAGAGGTACTGTGGCAGTCTTCCCCCCCCCCCCCCGGTAGCTGGCCCGATTGTAAAAAGTAAGTATTCCCTGGTGCTAGTGCCTCCTCATGATTGCTGATTGCCAGCCTGAGTATAATACAGGAATTTCCCTGGGTTAGACCCCCCCGCCATTGGTGACTCGCTCACAAAGATACATGTATGTATACAGTATCTTCCCTGGTGCCTAGTGGTGTTCTCTCCCCAATTCACATATATATTTATATATATCTTCCCTAGCTGCTAGTAGGTCTCTCTTTACGCCCGCTGATCACCATCCTGCTCACATAGATATATGTATGTATATCTTCCCTGTTGGCTAGTGGTCCCTTCCCCCACCGATCCTCATCTCGATCACATAGGTATATTTATTTTATCTCCTCTGTTGGCTAGTGGTTCATCTCCCCCCTCCCCAATCCTTGTACCTGCTATGACAAGCCCCTCCAGAGCAACACAGCCTTGGCCACATTCCCGTACAGGGACTGTTGCCTCCTGCCCCCTCCAGCCCATCCCTCGGTGATGGTTAGTGGTCCCCTCTCACTAATCTGTCTGTTGACAAATATCTGTATTGCCCTGGTGTCTAGTGGACCCCCCACCTCAGCAGGTAGTGCCCCACCATTCCACTCCCCCGCTGTCCCTTCCCTAAGCCAGTGACTGGCACAGCCCTTTGCACTCCACCAAGGGCGGCCGCCGTCTGAGACAGTACGCACTCATTGATTGACAGCTCTGAGAACGTACTATATGCAGTATGCACTCAGTGGCAGCTCAGCTGGTTGCTGGCCGTGGTGGTGTGTGGAGGGCTGTGCTGGTAACTGGCTCAGGGAAGGGATGGGGGGGCTGGGTGATGGGGCACTACCTGTTGGGGTGGGGGTCCACTACACACTGGGGCAATATGGATATTTGACAATGGGCAGATCAGGGAGGAGGGCCACTAACCTCTAATGAGGGACGGACTGTGGGGGGGAGGGGGCAACGATCCCTGTATGGGAACTTGGTCGGGGCTGTGTTGCCTTGGTAGGGGGCTTGTCATGCTGGGGGCAGAGATCGGGTGGGGAGACGGACCACTAGCCACCAGGGAAGATATAAATAAATATGTCTATGTGACTGTGATGGTGATCGAGGTGGGGTGAGGGACCACTAGCCACCAGGGAAGATATATATCAATATATATGTGTGATTGGGACGGCGATCAGTAGGGGCACACTAGCCACCAGGGAAGATATACATATATTCATGTGAGCTGGATGACAATTGGGGGAAGGGGGGACTAGCCAGGGAAATTCCTGTGTTATACTCGGGCCTGTGATCGGGGTGGGGGGGGACACCAGTAACCAGGGACACAGAGCTGCCTCAGGGCATGGGCTGGTGGTGGGATGCGCTAAACTACAACAACGGATATGTAAATGAGCCCATAATAGGCATGCAAATGGCCACATAGTTCCTTGCATGCCCAGTGGTCTCATTTACATGGCTATTTTAGTGAATTCCAAATAGCGCACCTGCACTATTCATTGCAGGGCCATGCTCCTGGCTGCATGTGGGGGTGGCGCTAGTTGGGTTAGCACTCCAGTAATGGGGTTAGCACCATGTCGACCTGACCCTATTCTCAGTTCGATAGCACGGTGTGCTATCTGACTGCAAATAACATTTGACACCTGGGCAATCGTAAAGCGCAATGCAAACTTTTGCACTGTGCTTCGCTATTATTTGTGATTCTAGCCCCAGGATCTAACACTGAAATGTACCAAATACTAGAGGGAGGATTACACTTATTTTGGGGGTGGATACTGTTTAACATAGTGGAATGGAAAAATGATTTCTAGGATTGTGGATATGTTCTGTCCATACTTCTTGGCAGGTACCTTGCCGCTTTAAGATGTGCCGAAAAGTCTTCAGGCTGGCTCCTCCCACCCACTCGGGTGGTATAACCCTCAGCTCCACCCCATGATGCTAGATCTTCCTTTCCGCTGGAAGGTTCAGGTTCCCTCCTTAGTGCTCCCACTTGTAGTAGGCCCTGGCTCTAGAATCTTTGGATTCACTTCCAAAACTTATTTTAAAACTCTCGAGTTTCATCTTCACATTCTTCTCTCGCTGCCGCGATGGAAGACAAATCGGTTCCTGGGTTTTGCCGGTGCTCCTGCAGGCAGAAGATGTCCCCTACCGATCCACACACTGCGTGCGTCTACTGTCTGGGACACGATCACTATCAGCAGGCGTCGATCTCTGTCGGTCCTTTTCACCTTTGATTCTAGAGGTCCGTGCTGCCCGACTTCAGCTGGGGCAACTGGAAAAGCGTTACCTGCCGGTTAAATCAAAGGATGCCCATTGGGTGGACTCCATGGCTGCGGGGTCCGCAGAGCAGCTAGAACAGCTTAAGGCCTTCGAGGAAGAGGTGGCTTTGACCGCGGCAGGCTCCTCTTCGGCTTCCGCCTTCATTCTGCTACAACTGGGATCCTCCTATTCAGCTTCCTTCAAGGAGTTGTGCCAGTCTCTCTACCAAGGGAGAGGGCCCTTCGGGGTCGCATGTTTTGCGTTCTCGGAAGAAGGAGTCAAAATAGGACAAGTCGCAACATTGACGCTCTTGGGACAGAGAGCGGTCCCGCTCACAGGAAACCCCTGTTTCGACTTCTGGTGAAGTCACAGCCGAGGCCGCTGGTTTCACGGTAACCCTGTCCGACCAGTCGTCTGAGATGCCTGTCCACGCAGCCGAGATTTTTTTCAAGCTGATAGGCGGGTTGTTGCCTGATCCGTCCGACGACTCTTTATTTCGGACACTGTTGTTTCCGGTGCCGCGGACAGGTCGGCTCAGCTCGCTGGGCAGGATCCGTCCCCCAAGGAACCGGACCAGGAGGAGCTGTGAGTTTTCCCGACTCTTCTGAGGTCCCCTGTCAGCCTTGCCAATGGTCTCGGTCTCATGCCTCGACTTCGACGTTGGACAAGACTCGCCATCATTGGTGATCTTGTTCCTGACGCCACGGTAAGCGGCAGCGCCACTTCTCGTCTTTGTCCTCCTTGGGTGAGGAGAGGCACTGGCGCAAGTTGCGTCGGCGCTACGAGGACCTAATGTGGCAGCAGTTGGTCCTGTCCAGGTCGAAACAAATTCTGGTTTCTACCCTGGCCATTAAGTGGCTTTCGTCTGAGCGACCAATGTCGGCCACGGCCACCATCACCAAGGTGTCGGTTAAGGCCCCTCCGGCTCAGCCGAAGCCAGTTACTCCACCGATCTGGGGGGAACTGCCCGCCCGAGCAACCAGAGTCCGGGGCTCCAACCAAGGAATCTTGGTCGGCCCAAGGCCTGCCCCATCGGTTGTCGGTCAGTCTTACTCCCGACTGTCCAAGGTGGGTTGAGAGTGACATGGGTGGTCGTCCACTTTACGAGGACTCGTCAGAGTCCAAAGATTCCTCCATGGTCTCTCATCCTGTCGACGCCGAGTCTCTTGGGGGGGGGTTTCTCTCCATCGACAAGGGCCCTACCTCATTGATGGGTATTTGTCAGCTCATTTCCGAGTCCACGGGAATGGAGCGTGAGCCTGTGCAGAAACGGGCCAAGTATCCCCTCACAGAGATTCTGGACAAAGGGGATACTCTGATGGAGGCCTTTCCAGTGGCTGAGGCAATTGTAGGCCCAGCCTTGGAGCTGTGGCAGCATCTTGCATCTTGCCCTGCGCCTTCTGCCTGTGTGGCCCGCAAGTATGCAGTTCCTATGGGGTCCCTTTTGGGGTTTTTGGAGCACCCCTTTGGATTGGGTTGGTGGCCGACTCCATCTTTTGGTGCTCAGGCAACAAAGGGGATGTGGACAGACCCCCGGACAAGAAATCCAAACAACTGGATCATTGCAGGAAGAAGGTCTATGCAGCCTCCTCCCTTGGCCTTCGTCAGGCCAGTTCGGCCATTATCATGGCACATTTCTCCCATGCCCTCTTGGGTTCCCTGGATGAGGTGATCCCTCATCTCCCAGTGGACCTCCAGATCACAGTCAAGCAGGTCCGGGACCAGGATAGGGCAGTGGTGAAGCAACAACTCCAGACGGCTCTGGACATTGGTGACTCCTGTGCCCGTTGGGTAGCAGCCGCAGGGCGTGGCTGCGCATCTTGACCTTTACAGCTGATATGCAACACAAGCTGGCTGATGTCCCCTTCTTGGGCACTGACCTGTTCAGGCCCAGCATGGAGGGCCACCTCCAACATATAGAGAAGTCCAGTGCCACCTTGGACTCCACTACAGCTGCCCAGAAGGACAAGGGCCCTAAGCATCAGAACTGCATGCCCTTTTGTTCATCCACTCTTGTGACCAGACTGGCCCAGCAGCAGCAGGCTCAATCTTGGCATCCGCAGGCCAAGTCCATGGCCTCCTCATTCAGGAAGCCCGGGGGGGGGGAGGTCCCGGCTGGTTCTCCGCCAGACCTTTCTCCAAGCCTGCTCAGTGACTGGTTGGGGGGCACCTCCCTCAATCCCGTCACACCTCTCCTGGGACCTCCCATGGGGAGCCAGCTCAGCCACTTCCTTTCTGCCTGGTCCACCATCACCACAGACCGTTGGGTTCTGGAAGTGGTTGGTCAAGGCCTGCCTCTGGAATTCGAGCAGGCCCCTCCATATCGAGCCCCCCCCCCATGGGGGGAACTGGTGTCCGCTTCCTCTGTCAGCTCTCCGAGATGACTTGGCTTAGTTCCTCCTCAAGGAGGTGGTGCGTAAAGTAGCGGACCCGCCTTCAGACCCAGGATTTGTTTCCAGGTGCTTCCTGGTACCAGAACGGATGGGGGAGGCTGGCACCCCATTCTAGATCTGCACGACCTGAACAAGTTCCTCAGGTCCCACACCTTCTGGATGGCAAATCTGGCTCAGATTATACTATCCATGGAGCAAGGCATGTGGTTCTGCTCCCTAGATCAGGACACGTTCTTTCACATGCCGATCCATCCATCCATCCCATCAACGGTTCCTCCGCTTCCGAGCCGAGGGAACCCTTTACAAATTCCTAGCCATGCCCTTTGGCCTTTCTTCAGCCTCCAGGGTCTTCACCAAATGCATGGCAGTGGTGGCGGCTTACCTGAGGTGCCAAGGGGTCTGGGTGTACCCTTACCTGGACGACTGGCTGATAGCAGGTTCCTCCAGGTGGGAGTTGGAGTGGTCCAGGGATCTGGCCCTCCAGACTTGCCTCGACCTTGGCCTCCTGATCAACAAGGCCAAGATGGAACTCATGCCTTCACAGGTGATTCAGTTCATCGGGGCAGAGCTCGACTACTGCTGAGCCAGAGCTCGGCTCCTGGCAGACAGGGAAGAGGTTTGCTCCTCCTTTTGCCAATCATTGCGCCTATCCTGGGACTTCCTGCATCTTCTGGGCTACCTGGCGACCTGCACCAGCGTGGTCCGATGGGCCCGCTGGTATATGCATTCCCTCCAGTGGGAACTGGTCAGCCAGTGGTCTCAGGGTTCAGGTCATTTCGACCAGCTGGTCAGTGTGACCCAGAGGATGTGGAACAGCCTCCAGTGATGGCTCGTCCAATTCCACCTGCAGGAAGGGATCCCGTTGGTCTGCCCCGAGCCAACAGTCACCCTGACAACCGATGCCTCTCTGATGGGTTGGTGTTACCATCTGGGGGAGCACAAAGCCCATGGGCTCTGCTCCCCCCAGGAGTCCCGATACCACATCAACCTGCTGGAGCTTTGAGCGGTTTGGCTAGCCCTGTCTGTATTCGCTCCATTTGTTCAGGATCAAGTGGTCCAGGTCCAGATGGACAACATCATGACAATGTACTATCTCAACAGGCAGGGCGGGACATGCTCCTTGCCCCTCTGCAAGGAAGTGCTTCACATTTGGTCCCTCATGCTCAGCCTGGAGGCAGATCTTCTAGCCATTCACATGGCAGGAGCCTCGAATCAGCTGGTCGATGCCCTCAGCCGGATGGGTGGGGAATCTCATGAGTGGTCTCTCCACCAGGAGGTAGTACAAGATCTGTTCTCCCACTGGGGCACCCCTCAGGTGGACCTGTTCGCCTCTAGGGAGAACGTGAAGCTGAGGCTGTATCATGCCCACTCCCCTCAGAAGGGTTTGCTGCAGGGGGGATGCCTTCTTGAGGCCGTGAACCCCAGGCCTCTTCTATGCCTTCCCTCAATTCACAAAGTGCTCGTCAAGGTCAGGAGGGACAGGGCACAGTTGATCCTGGTAGCCCCAGACTGGCCATGCCAGTTCTGGCATCCAGATCTCCTCAACCTCAGCTCCAAGCTCCTGAGGCAGCTTCCAGCACACCCAGACCTGCTCTCTGTCAATCGGGGGAAGGTACTGCACCTGGAGTACATTCCCCTAGAGGGAATGGAAGGAAATGTTTGTCTCTTTGCAGTTGATGCAAAGATCTGCAACAGGGTTGATATGCAAAGTGGGATGGAAAGGATGAAAAGGGACTTGGCAAGGTTGGAGGAATGGTCAAATGTATGGCAGCTTAGATTCAGTGCAAAGGAGTGCAAAGTAATGCACCTAGGAAACAAAAACCCAGGGGAAGAGTACACAATGGGGGGTGAGATACTAACAACAACAAAAATGGAAAGGGGACCTGGGAGTAGTCCTATCAGGTGACCTAAAGGTGGGCAAGCAATGTGAGAAGGCAGTAAGGAGGGCTGGGGGGATACTAGGATGCATAGGAGAGGCATCGCTAGTAGAAAACAGGAAGTTGTTATCCCTCTGTACAGACAGTTGGTAAAACCACATCTAGAGTACTGTGTGAAGTTCTGGAGACCCCATCTCCGCAAAGACATAGACAGGGTGGAGGCTGTCCAGAGGAGGGCAACCAAAATGGTGCAGGTTCTGCACCAGAAGACATATGAAGAAAGACTAATGGAGCTTAAGATGTATAGCCTCGAGGAAAGCGGGAGAGGGAGGACATGATAGAAACTTTCAAATACCTCAAGGGAATCAACAAAGTCCAAGAGGGTAGCTTCTTTCAGAAAAAGAGATGTGCAAGAACAAGGGGGCACAATTTGAAAATAGAGGGGGATGGCTCTGAGGTAATGTGAGGAAGTATTTCTTCACAGAGAGGGTTGTGGATGCATGGAACAGCCTTCCTGAGGAGGTCGTAGAGTCAAAAACAGTGGGGAAATTCAAGAATGCATGGGAAAGACATAAGGCAGTTCTAGTGGGGGGTAGGAGGAAGTAGGCTGTTGGTTAACTAGGATCTGCAGCTTATCCGTTAGGTAGGGAAATGGGCAGAATAGGAGGGCAAAGCTGGTCTTTATCTGCCATCAGATTCTATGTTTCTATGACCTTTAATCCCTGCACCTGACGGCCTGGTTCCTGAGCAGCTAGAGTTCCAGGCCTTGGGTCTCTCCGACAAGGTCCTCAACGTTGTTGAGGCTTCCTGTAAGGAATCGACCAGAAAATGCTATGCCTTTAAATGGAAGAGATTCTCCACCTGGTGTCAGGGCAAAGGGTTGGACCCATTGTACTGTCCAGTGGCTAGCATTTTGGACTATCTTTGGTCCCTCTCCCAGCAGGGACTTCGGTCGACGACCCTAAAGGTGCACCTGGCAGCCATCTCTGCTTACCGGGCATGGGCCGGTCAGCAGTAAGTGGCACAGGAGAAGGTGGTCTGGCGCTTCTTCAAAGGCATAGATCACATATCCCCTCCAGTGTGTGAACCTCTACCCCATGGGATCTACTGCTGGTTTTGGCAAAGCTCATGGGCAAGCCATTCGAACTGATGCACAAATGTGACATCTGACATTTGTCATGGAAGACCGCCATCTTGGTGGCTATCACGTCAGCCAGAAGGACTGGGGAGTTACAGGTGCTGTCTATCGAGTCTCCTTACCTGGTCTTCCACAGGGATAAGGTTATCCTGTGCCCGCACCCAAAATTCCTTTCGAAGGTGGTGTCGGAGTTTCACCTTAACCAGGTGATTACTGTGCCTGTGTTCTACCCCAGTCACATCTCGGAGGCCGAGTACAGGCTCCATACTTTGGACCTGAGATGAATGCTCACCTACTACAAAGAGCGAACGGTGGAAGTTCGGGGAGAGGTTCGCCAGTTGTTTGTCACGTACGCTGAAGCCGCACCTGGCAGACCTGCACCCAAGCAGACAATAGCTCAGTGGATTACATCATGCATTGACCTCTGCTATAGGTTGGCAGGTAGGGAGCCTTCCGTAGGGCTTAAGGCTCATTCCACCCGCCATACCACTGTGTTGGTGGCTGCTTCTAGGGACATCCCTATCCAGGAAATGTGCAGGGCTGCTACCTGGAAGTCAGCACACACCTTCATTTCCCATTACCACATCAACCACAAGTCATGCCGGGATGCTGGTTTTGGAGCCTCCATTCTCTAGTCCCTCTTTCCTAAGTAGGGGGTGTGCATCTTGCCTCCCTTCTCCCGGAGAACTGATAGAAGTCTGCCAAGAAGTGTGGCTAGAACAACATATCCACAATCCTAGAAAAACAGGTTACTCACCTGTAACAGTAGTTCTAGGAGTGGTATATGTTGTTCATCCACACTGACCCACCCGACCTCCCCGGCTTCAATGCACACACCTGGTTTCCAGCAGGACAAGATCTGGAATCATGGGCTGGAGCCAAGGATTATACCACCCAGGTGGGTGGGAGGAGACAGCTTGAAGACTTTCCGGCACATCTTAAAGCGGCAAGGTACCTGCCAAGAAGTGTGGATGAACAACATATACCACTCCTAGAACTACTTCAGGTGAGTAACCTGTTTTTTGAGCATAGGTGGTGCTTTGACTTAAAATTAATCTGGGCATGCTTCCTTGAGGATGCAGATGATGAAACATCAGTTGTTTGTTGGTGGACAAATAACATACTGCATTTTGTTGACTGAGACTCTTTTGTGAACACTTCTAAATGATTATGTAGCCTCTCTTTTCCCTTAATCACACATTTAAAGAAATTTAAAATGCTTTAATTTCCATACTTTAGAAATAAGTTATCAGCTGACCCAGTGGTGCTGAGGGTTGAGACACAGGATGCCACACCGGTGACCCATGTTCAGGAATGAGCATGGGCCACCAGGGGTTGGCAGGGAAGGATTGAATATCCCAGGGACTGCTCTCCTTCTCCAGGGAGGGGGGATTCCAGTGGTCAGCATATGACTGGCCCCTAACGGAGGCTGGGGGCTGCGCATTGACACTGCTGACAATGGGGTAGAGACAGGACAGATGCCTGGCGGAGCGCACGTGGGAGCATGCTTTCCGCCATCACTGACATCATTGCATGCCCCACTTCTAGGGGACTAAATCGGGGGAGAAAATTGGAGTGCTTGGAGGATGATGGAGGGAGCCTCACAGGTTCCACCCCTGACTAGCCACAGTGCTGGCCACACTGGATCCAGTCTTTGGCAGGTGTGGCCCTGACAGCCGTACCAGAGGGGGGCCCCTGGGGGTAATGGTCAGTGCCGGCTGGTGGACATCGTGGGACAGGGCTGGGGGCTCCCTCCGGAGAAATGGGCTGAGCAATCAGGAGGATAAAATGATAGCTAAAAAAAAGAAATAAGTTAGAACTGAGTGCTGAATTGGTGTTATTGCAGGTTTGTGTCCATTAGTTGTCAGGATAACCAGCTTGAACTTTGGTTTTATGGATTATGATGGCAACCATTTCAGCTGAATTCACAGCAGCATCATTCTGGGCTCAGTGCTGTTACCAGTTATCAAGTGGCTTATTTTTTTTAACTATTTTAAAATTAGCTTTTCTATAATTTTAGCATATTTTCCCTAAAAATGAAGAGTGAGTGAGTATATGTGTGTGTGTGTGTGTGTGTGTGTTTATTAGACCTTACTCAGAGGAAAATAAGCTAATTTGTGTCGGACATGTAAACTGAGGAGTTAAAAAGCATTCTGTAAGTCTCTAGGAATCTTTCTACCCCACCCCCCACACAAATTATAATGATGCTTTCACTAAACATCTTGGAATCTTTGTTGCAGAGTAAATCCAGGTGCCTCAGTGATGCATTAAACCTAATCAAGTTGGTCACGTTTTTTACATTAGCTTTATGGGATTTTGTAGAGTGACTGATACTGTGTGACTGGTGGTTTACTAGCAGTTTTAGAACCTAAAACCTAACCATTCATGTTTTTTTTTTTCCCCAGGTCTTTCTATGGACGTGTGGACATGTTTAGTGTATGCCTTGAAAAGAGGTGTGTGTAAACACTAAGGTCCTTTAAGAAACTAAGCAACATGGCTGAGCAGACATTAGATGAACAAATGGATGAAGTACCTTGTAGCAGTTTTGCTAAAACATCTTATGGTAAACGTAAAAGAACTGGCGTGGCTATAAAGTGCGAGGATAATTGTGATAATTATGATGATGAGCAGGAGGAGGAAGAGGATGACAGTGAAGATGAGGAGGATGATGATAATGACATACTGTATGCAAACCATTTGAAACCATTGTTGAAAAATGCAGACAAAGTCAATATGAAAGTCGAGGAAGAACATGATGCCAGTGAGATCTTGTATAAAAGCTTTACACTCATTAACTCTAATGGAATTGCAAAAAAGTTAAACATGATAGTTGATTCTGGAAGTGATGATGAAGATAAGATTGAGAATATGCCTTATGCTGACTTTGGTAGGATCTCGGCTAATAATGGAAGAGATCTTAATGATACTGTAGGCATCAAGAAGACTTCCAAAAAGAAAACTGATGGAATATCTCATAAGGAAGAAACTGAGTTAAACACCATAGTTAAACTCGAATGCAACTCAGATGATGCCTCTTGTGGCAGTTCCATCATGGAAGTCGGCCAGACTCGTGCATTCATCAAAAATGAGAAAACCTCTGCATGTGATAAATTCACATTGGATAGTATCCAAGAAGGTGACCAACAGCTGGCCAAACCTACATCAGAACCTAAGCCTGCTAAAAAGCCTGCTGCAGGAATCACCAAGAAGGTGACTGTGAGGGAGATGAAGGTGGGTGACCAAAAGAGTAACAGTGATGCTACAGAAGATCGACCTTACAAATGTTTGCAATGTGGGAGGGCTTTTAAAAAAATCTAGTAACCTTTTAAGCCATATAGAAACTCATAGTGGACAAAAACCTTACTCTTGTGAACTGTGTGGAAAAGCATACTCGCACCAAGGCACGCTACAACAACATAAGCGTTTGCATACTGGTGAACGGCCATACAAATGCCCCTATTGTGTAAAGGCTTACACATGGTCTTCAGACTTTAGAAAGCACATACGAACTCATACTGGTGAAAAGCCTTATAAGTGTTTGGACTGTGAGAAGGCCTTTGTACGTTCATCTGATCTGAGGAAGCACCAGCGCAATATGCATAGCAACGACAAGCCATTTCCCTGCCAGGAATGTGGAAGGACTTTCAATAAACCTTTGTCTCTCCTGCGACATCAGCGGACTCATCTTGGAGAAAAACCATTTCATTGCCCAGACTGTGGGAAGGAATTTGCTGTGGCTAGCAGGATGGTGGAGCACCAGAGGATTCACACAGGGGAAAGGCCATTTGTCTGCACAATCTGTGGCAAGTCCTTTACCAAATCCTCAAACCTTTTTGAGCACCAAACGCTGCACACTGGAGAACGTCCATTCAAGTGTTCGGAGTGTGGTATGGCGTTTTGCCCAGTCCTCACGTCTCATCCGCCACCAAAGGATTCACACAGGCGAAAGGCCTTTTGTCTGCATTGAGTGTGGGCAGGCCTTTGCACGCTCATCCACCCTCAAGCGGCATCAGCAGATACATACAGGTGAAAAATCTTACCTCTGTTCTGACTGTGGGAAGGCTTTCCGGCATGCCTCTCAGCTCACCCAACATATGCGCATCCACACTGGGGAGAGACCGTACCAGTGTTTCGAATGTGGGAAGGCATTCACCCAGTCAACACATCTAATCAGGCATCAGATGAAGCATGGTACCCAGCAGCCTCAGTCTCCCTCAGATGAATTTACTTCATCAGAATTTGCATTGTCAGAATTTGTTTCAGCAGACTCTCCTGCAGCAGAATCTTCTTCGAGAGACTCTCCTACACAGTTTGCCTCTGCAGAATCTCAAGCTTAGGACTAAGGAACAATTCCTCCAACCAGTGTGTTGACCATTTTCACCAACCATGAGGATTCCACCCACTCACAAGTTAGTACAACCAGTCAACACTGGTTGTAAAGTTCTGATTTTGGCAGTAGAGGGCAGGTAACTGACAGAAAGTTCTCTGAAACTTTCATTAGACAACAGCAACATAGGTTTTTTTTTTTTTTTTGTATTTTGACAACAGAAAGACTTATTGTTTTAATGCCTGGTTCTTTTTATTAAAACCTCTGTAGCAGTCTGCCAGTAGATTAATGAACCCCACCTATACCTCCCTCCACTTGCCATCCAGGGCACTTTAGATTTGACAGCAAACTTGTACAGAATTTGATTATCCACATCAGTACAGTGACTCAAGTCTTATAGATTTCTATACTTGAGGCTTGTTTGAAAGACAGCAGTTTGAATATTCTGTACCAGTAACTGCTTCAGGGCAAACCCAGAAAGGACTCTGTTCCAAAGAGACCATTCAGTTTCTTTTGTGCAAGTGTATCTTCAGGTATGGCAGAACCAGCAGTCAGACTCTAACTCTCCAGTACCTACTAAGTCCAAATATCTTGCAGCCAAAGTGGACATTGTGCCCATTATGCAGACCTGGCATCTTCTTATTAGCTATTTGATTACTTAAAACTATTTATTTTTTTTATTTTATCATTTTTGGCTGTGACAGGCACACCGAGACGAAGCTCCATTCCCAGTGCATCCCAGAACCGCAGGGAGGTTAAGTCATATGCAGGCAGTGGTTGGAGGTTTTAAACCCTGGCTTGCTGGGTCTCCAGGTTCACAGCTTGGTGCTTTAACCCTTTAGGCTATACTGCCTCCCTAATGTATATTTTTATGTATCTCATGTGGGCATCTAGAGAAACTTGTTAATGGTGTTATCACACTTCTGCAGTATTTTATCAAACTGTGCGGTTGTCACCATTGTACCAAGCTGTAAGTTCAGCTAAGTAAAATTTGCTAACAGTGCAGTTTTTTTTCAGAGTGTTTTATCTGGTCTTTGAGCAAAATTACTTCTCTCAGTTGTGACTGTTCTACTCAGAGGTATTTGTTTAAGCTGATGCTTAATATATCTCCTCCTGAGCCTTATGCTGTTCCTATTCTGTTTCTGTTGCAACACTCGTTCTGTGTGTATGTATAGATTTTATTTATATTTGTATAGATGAGTATACACTATATGTGTGTACGTGTACAGCAAATATGTCACTCTATCTATATCATACATACACACAGCTGCCTGACTCAAAAGTAGAAAAGTAATGGTAAATTGCGTACTTGCAGTCAAGACATTCTGTATTTAGTTTATACAACATTGGTTTAATATTGTAACTTTTTAATCGGCTGTTTGTGTGAAGATTTAACTGTTTATCTTCTTTCCACAGCTGACTTCAAAGCAGGACAGGGTTATTATGATGTTATCCGCATTACAAATGCTGCTGTCTGATTGGCTCTGAAAAAGCTCCTGGTGTAGAATGCATGGTTGTGACATATACAGTCTCTTACATAAATGATTGTGAATATCTCCTCAATAAACAATTGTGTCATACGCAGCTTAAATCATTAGCTGAAATCAGTCATTTATTTGCGCACATTTCACTCCACTTGTGCCGCATAACTATATTCAGAGAAACTTATAATATTTAAAGACAGAAGGGAAGACTATTTATAGTGTCTCTTTTTTCATGGAGAAAGAGTGTATTTGAGTTCATGTGGGAACCCGTGACTTATTTGGTATTATACTGCACTACCCCCTCCCCCCCCCCACAATTTGTGCTTAAAGAGACACTGTCAACCCCCTTAGGTCTCAAAGTGTCCCTAGTTTAAAAAACATATTTTATGGTTGCCAGAATTGTGTAAAGATTGTTGATGTAGCTGGTAGTTTGACTCTAATTTTCTTTCAAAAAGTGAAAAACGGACTGCCCAACCTACTGGTGTTATCACACCAAAATAGGTTTTTGTTTACATTCCTTGATCAACTCCAAATGTATCTTTCCTGGACTTGGGAACACCCACAAAACAGTCTAGCCCCCTCATGATGCATTGGGAGATTTTACTGCCTTATGAGTGAGTGCACTGTTTGTGTGTGTTTCTTATGCTCAGGAAGTATGCAGTAAGAACAGAACCAGGATTGTAAACAAAAGCAAGATTGTTTATAAATATGCATTGCCATGCATTTCAGTTCTACTAAGCAAGGATACAGACAAAGCAAACAGCAACATCAATGAATTTTAGAGAGGGTGAGCAATTATAAAATGTGGGGTTTCAGCTAGAAATAACATGATGAAAAACAGGTTGCCAGTATCCCTTTAATGGTGATTCTGCTTTCAAAGGCTTTTTGAATTTTTTTTTAATAAATTCAGCAGAATTCCAGAAGTATTCTAATTTAAACTGTGAACTCATTTTCTGCAGTTTGCAGAAAGGCAATCTATGGTTTACGTAATCCATGAAGTACTGATCCACAGTTTATGTAAACCGTGAATTACTAATCTGACATTTAAATAAAAAGCCGCAAAACTTTTTTGGAATTTTGTCTGATTCAGAATTTGAAAATTTTGTGTAGCTGAACCTCCTTCATCCCCCATTAAAAGTATCATAGGTTACAGCATTTATTTTAGGCAAGGCCGTTGCTCAGTTCCTTCATTTCCTTTCACTCCAAACTCAGTGGCATCTTAATAATTACCCATCTAATAGGCAAAGACTATCAGCACAAAAAGCACTGAGGCACGGGTTACCCAATAAGGGCATATGCAATAAAATCCGGTTTCAATGAAATAAAAAATTACACATACCCTGAAAATGCAAAGCATCATGGGAAACAGGGAGGCAGTATAGCGCAATGGTTTAAGGCTCTGAGCTGCAAATCTGGTGATATCCAGCAGGCCAGACCTGGGTTTGAATCCCACAGCTTCCACTTACATACTGTGTGACCCTGAGCAAGTCACTTAACTTCCCTGTGCTCCCAAGTCGCACCTGTAAAAATGCTTTCAGCTTAGTGTGCTGCTGCTGGTTAAACAACTAAAAAAAAAAAAAAAAGAAAATAGAGGGAGATATAGACAATGTCAGCAGAAGAAGGCCATTGGTCCATTCAATCTGCCCTGCTTTACCCTGTCTTACTTGCATGATAATATAGTGCTTAGATGGGGTTTCTGCCTTCCCCTCTCACCCTCACTCCCTGCCTTACTGCTCCCCCCCCCCCCGAGTAACTTTTAGTACTCTGCCCTAGCCGTGCTTGAACCCGTTAATGGTGTTTACGTCCAGCAGCTCAGCTGGTAGGCTGTTCCATGGCTCAGCCACTCTCTCCATAAAGTAACATTTTCTCACATCCCCCCTGATCCCCTCATGCTGCCTTGTGTTTGACCCATCATTCTTACCGAATAGTTTTTTTGTGGTTTACCTTGTTTATTCCTTTCAGAAACTTGAAGGTCTCTGTCATATTGCTCCCTCTCCCGTCTCTGACAAGTACATGCTCGGTGCTCTAAGACAATCCGTTTAGGATCTGCCCTGTTAGCCCTGAATTAGTTTGGTTATCTGGTTATATGCAAATCACCATGAAACGGTTTAGACTGGTTCTACTTTAAGCCAGGAGTATGGTGCTGAATGGCCTCACACACAGTCTGTAAAGACCGAAAACAGAAGACAGACACGTGCTCATTTTCTGTTCATTGTGATTTGCAAATTCAGTACTTTGCATGACGCTTTACATAACTGGGGTTTGTATAATTTTGTACTTCTTTGAAACACTAAGATATGCCTTTTTATTTTGTGTAAATAATTAAAAAGTAAGACACTGGTTTAAATAACGTATATCATGTACAGGTATTCAGGAAAGGCTCCTATTGAAATGGTATCCTTTTTTTAAACCTGCATACCTCTCAAAGGCTCAGCAATAAGTGGAATGTTCCATTCAGCCCTCACCCATCTGTCTGTTCCATGTACGGTAGTTGTACCAGGCCATTATTGCTGTTAATGTCAGTATAATAAGTAATGCAAGTTATAGGTTAATTTGTAGGGTTACTGTCTCTGTCTGTGTTGGCCTACCTGCCTATCTACAGTTAAACCTGCCTATTACAGACACTTAATGTGAAGGAAATCACAGTGTTAAGGATCAGTTTGGTTAATAATTGTTTTGTGACTAAGGTGGCCTAGCATGCAATAGACATTGCTTCCTGTCACTATGGGACTGAGGTTTTTCAAACACAGCTGACAATACTAATGAAGGCCAGGGGCTAGTCATATTTAAAGCAGCAGTGCATGTTACGGTGAAATACTGTATGTCGACCTATACTTATTTTATTCTGTACAGTTCTATTAAAAAAATGTAAATAGTTTATCTTCACATTAATATGAGTATACCCATGTTTTCATCATTATTCACAGTTGTTTTTGAACACTAATTGTCCCAGAAAGTCAAGGAACAGTGTCTTGTTGTATGCCGGTTCATTTTAGTCACAAGAAAAATTATGTAAAACAGTGGGTGTTTGTAAACAAATGAGAATACTGACAAAAACCTGGAAAAACATATTAAAAAGAGTGCTCAATTCATTATTTCAAAATTTAAAAATGTACATAATTAGACTCGAAATGAGGAGGAAGGCATATCTTACAAGACTGGAGATAAGGGGCAGTCTAAAATAAAAAATATAGGCCAAAATTTTCTCTGTAACATGCGCTGCTGATTTTAATGGAGGGCTCCTTCATTGATTTTAGATTTAAGAAATGCTAAAGGAGACTCCAGCTTGGAAAAAAATTGCGTATAACAAGACTGGAGAGAAGAGCAATTTAAAATAGAATAAAAAAAAATGATTTATGCAACATTTTCACTGTACAACATCCAGCTGCTTAAGCCTCCATCAACTTTCTTGCTTCATTTGGTGCTCTGTGTCCATCAGCCTGGGGTCACATCCTCAGAGCTTGAGTCTTGCCTCTAAAACAGTTCCAAGGACAGTGCAGCATTGCCATACCTGTAGCCTGGCTCGTTTAAGATATTTCGCTCGTTTCTTTATGATACAGTGGTCCTAAGTTGCCTAAAAGCTTGGATTTTCAACTCTGGCATTTGCAAAATTGCTCAACCTTGATACAAACGCTGTCCCAAAACTGGAAATAACCCCCCCACTTTTAAAGCAACAGTACCCGGGGGGTGGGGCCATAATATTTTTGCAAACATTGGACCACCATGCTATTTTGGGTGTATGATTGGATGATGAAAACTGCTTTACAATGTAAAAGATTAAATTATTTCACACACACAGCTATGGCGGTTGGCATTAAATCCTGATCCCTGGTGCCGTTTAATGCTGTGATGTTTGTTCTCTCTTGTGCCCACTCTCTCAGAGATTACTATTCTTGCATTGCTGTTGTTACTCACTGTTGCATCCCCCCTTCCCCACACACAATGATTATGGAGCAGGTGAGGTATCCTGATAAAATAATGCAATACTTGTTAATCCCCGCTTATGATGCTGTGGAAGGGAGTGGGGCAGACTGGAATGGACCTACAAGACCCTTCAGATGATAGCTAGGCAAGACTGACCCATAGATTGTTTTTTTTCTGCAAACGTGCTGAATTCCAGGGAGATTGGGAATTTTTGAGGGGAACAATATCCTGCCATGGTTTTGTTTTTGTTTGATTTATGGTGATTTTGTATATGAATGGTGATTTTCATGTAGTTGCACTTTTTTTTTTTTAAATTGACAAATCCTTTAATTTTTCATGATAATGAAAGGCGTGCACAAATGAGGTTTCACATGATCTTTGTACTGGGATAAAAAGAGAGATTTCACCCAGCCATAGTTCCAAACTTAAATAATCATGCTGGGAACATTGCTCTGGACCTACTGGTAAAGGCAAGGGTGTCATTTCTTAGCAGGTTGCAACTTTTTCTCTTTTGGTGTCCTCAGGGGGCAGCACAGTTGATTAAATGGGAACAGTCTGCACTAACAGACCCCACACCAAGCTGTGGGCTGGTCCTAGTGTGCGCTTTGTGTGCAAACACTTTTTTTACACTTACTGTTTACTGCAGTATGGTAGATTGTACCATTCTGATTCTGTTGACTTCCAGGCTGTCCTTTGCTGTAACCAGAAATCTCACAATCCCCTGCACCTGACATCAGAGCAGGGCTGCAGCAGTGGGGGATTTAATAATCTGACTGGAGTGCATATTAGAGATTGTGTAAACTCAGATGCTGGTCTCGCTGTTCTCCCGGGGCTAAGTGTAATCCTCTGTGACTGTACTTAGCCATAGGAGGACAGTGAGACCAACAAACAAAAAGATCAGAGCTTACAAAAATTCTAACATGCACTGCAGGCTAGTGAATCTCCTACTGCTGCAGTCCTGCCCTGATGCTGGCTGCTGGGGATTCTGGGATTTCTGGTTACAGCAAATGTCAGCTTGCAAGTCAGCAGAGTCAGTCTGATATAGTCTACTATACTGCAATAAACAGTAAGAAATAAAAAGCGTTTGTTCACAAAGTGCAAATTGGGATCAGACTTTTTCCCTTTAAAAAGAAACATGACGCCACACCTCGCACCACGCCGGCGACCCGGGTTCGGGAACGAGCCTAGGTCATCGGGGTCAGCAGGGGGAGGAGAAGGACTGTCGTCTGCTGGACTGCTCTCCCTTCTCCGGGAAGGGGGGAACGTGACGATGGCCTAGTGGCCTCTAGCAATGGCTGGGGGCAACTTCAGACCATGGGCACAATGGGGGGACGTGCTGTGGCAGACACCAGGAAGAGGCGCGTGCTGTAGCATGCATGCTCCTGTCCCTTGGCATCATTGCGTGCCACAGATGTCCACAGGGGAGAAAATGGAAATATGGGTACCAGTCACAGCATCTCCAAGGAGGACGTTTCGGCGCCGAGGGTGAGCGGCTCTACTGGATCCAGTCCTGGTGCGAGAGTGTGAGGGGAGCTCTCCACCTTCCCTGCCGTGGGGGGCAAGCCGCGGGCCTGAACTTGGAGCGGGGGTCCTCGGGACGGCGGCCGGAAAAACCTCTGGAGGATGCCTGGAAGTGTGAGGTAAGCAGACTGGTGACCAGGGGAAAAAAGTACCAAAAAAAAAAGAAACATAACTGGTTTCTAAAATACTGTAGCAGTTAGGTTTTAGATAAACCATCAGGTGCCCCTGGCTTACAGTACATAAAGTAATCAGATTCCATTCTCAAGATTTGAAATTGCATCTCAGTTGCTAGTCTAATTTCCAGATTTTACTGCCAGCAATTATATGCATAAATACAGTATATTGAATGATGGAGAGAGGCATGCAGCACACTAAGTAATCCTGGAAATAGTTTATAGCAATCACATGTCATGTAGATACTCTTCTCTGGTATAAAATGTCAAATTCTGTGATATTTTGTGTTTTTTTTGTTTTACTGGTGTGCAGACTGTCCTATTTCATGATGTTGTTGTTTTCCCCCCAGTGAACACTAATTCTGTGTGGAATTTTCAAATTACAATGGAACAGAAATCCGCAGAATTTTGGAAAATTATGACTACTGCCACAGAATTACATTAGAAGCTGAATAGCAGAATTCCAGTATTGGAATATGGAACACTAATCCACGGTTTACATAAACCACAGATTAGTGTTACATGTTTTTTTTTGTATAAACCACAAATCAGTGTTCAGTGGTTTACATAAATTGTGACTTTGTTTCTCGGAAACCATGGAAAACAAATCTACAGTCTGAGTAAATCACAGAATACTATTTTGCAGTTTACATTAAAAAGCAGTTGGAATGTTGCAGAATATTTTCAGAAATTTCCGAAAAGCATTTTGGGTGTGGAATTGTCATTCTGCCAGAAATTCCACCTGCAAAATTCTGCATACCTCACAGCTCTAGTGAACCCCATAAACCAGTGTCCATGGACCGATTTCCTACTATTCCAGTGGCAAACGTGGCAGAACATCTAGTAGTGAAGCAACAATAATTAGATCCTCATGAGGAAATGGGAAGGGTGAAATAATGTCAGATCTGGAATTATCAAAAAGAGAGTATAATAACTGGGGAGTGATTTGTCCCGTAGAGAAACATGGCTATAATCTCTGTTATAACCAGCTGGTTATAACTGCGAACACGTGCCAAGTTAGCCTTGTGCCACTCATGCCCACACTGCCTCCATCATGGCCACACTATTTCTGACTGTACAGTTGAACTAATGCTGCTGGAACCACGGGCCGAGCTGTTTTCTGTAATTGCTGGGTAGTGTATTTAAGGTGAGATGACACTTCCCAGCAATTAAACAAAACATTGGGAGGTGTGTAGAACTTGAATTTTACACATACCCTCTGTGTGGGATGCTTTTATAAACCCCTTAAGCTTTGCTGTCAGGATTTATGTAGCATCCCACACTGAGGGTGTGTATTATTCTGTATATTTTTATAAGCCCATTACACTGTAATTTAAAAATTCACTAAAAGCTTTCTGAATTGTGGTGTTGGGCTTGCTTATATCTGACAGCATTTCGGAAATATCGATGGTTACGTCTGCTATATATTGATACTACATTGCCATGATTTTCAGAACCTCGTAATGTCACGGAGGATAAGTCTGTTCGAAAAGAGCTAGTACAGTGCTAAAATTTAATAAGAACATTCATAAGTAGCCAGCTGTTGCTGTTCACATCCAAAGCACTTTATAGTTTCCCATTTGCTAATTAAAATATTTTCTGACAGTACCTGGTGGTTTGTTTGGAACAGCACTCTACCTGGAGGCTGACATATCTACTGCTGTCCTCCTGACTATGACATGACACCCAGCCAAGAAAAGCCACTCACCTGTTGCCAGATTGGTCACTTGTGATGTCACAGTGAGTAAGGTCACAGCACTGATAAAGTCTGAGGGGCAACTGAATTAGATATGTCAGTCTCCCATTAAAGTTCGGCTCTTCCTATCACATGTGATGCTGTCAGGTGCTGTACAACTTCTAATGGTCAAAAGGAAAAATGCAAAATCCCTCAAAACCTGTCCTCTTTTAAAAAGTAATAACACTTTCTGTCTGCTGTTTATGTTTGCTTGCACGCATGTGCAAGAAACATAGTGCCATCATCGGAGATTTCGGAGGTGTGTCACCTCCTCCTCCAATTCAGGCAGTGTGCTGGCAGGCGCGGCCCCTGTAAGCCAATGCAGTTGGAGCTGTCTATGACACGCTCCAAAATGCAGTGGCATACAGTTGAAAGGGGGAGCTACACTTGAGTGAGCAGTGATAAGAAGCTGCCCGCGCGCAGCCCCCCCAGCCGCAGGCGCAGCGCACCTTCACGACGCAGTGTATAGCCGACGGGTGCCCAATCCCCGCCGGGCTGAGCTGCATCGCCTCCTCTCCCCCAGTAGTTGGTGCCACTCTGGGAGCCCACCCAGCGTGGCAATCAGTCATTTGCCGACGGGGTGCTCTAACTCTCGTCGGCTGAATGCCCCCAAAGTCCTTTGCCATGCTGGGAGCCCACCTCAGCGTGGCAAACGTCCCACAAGGTTTTTTTTTATTTTGTTGCCGACGGGGTGCCTAACTCCGTCGGCTGAACGCCCCCAAGTCTGTGCCACGCTGGGAGCCCACCGCAGCGCGGCAAGCGGTCCCATTAAAGTCTTTTTTTTTTTTTGTTTCAACCTGTAAAACAAAACGGGTCCCACGGCGCCTCCCAACCCCTCCCACAACCCGCACCCACCCACCGCGCACTCCAGCCTCCCACACCCCCACCCCATACTTACCTCCGACTCCGCACGTATTTATCCGTGGACCGGGAACACGCCTGCACTCTTCAAAGCCGACCGCGAACTGAGGAAATGCCAGTAAGCTGTATAATGGGCTAGATAGGAGGGGTTCAACTTTATTGCATATTCATGATTTTGTTGCACTACCTTAACATGGGTTTTGGATCTTCTTCGATGATGACGATAGTCATGGCGCAGTGTTGGTCAAGGGTGATTTCGCCAAGAAAGATCGCAAATCATCTTTCGGGACCGAATACCGCCATGACAGTGACATCATTCATGAGAAGGGGGCCCAAAACCCCATGTTGAAAATTTGGTGTCAAAATTCCAAAAATGACTAACGAGCGTATGCTATGCAGTTCCTAAGCAGGCCTCGTAAGTTCGCTAAATTTCAATATTTTCACTCCAGATTTTCAACATTGCCATTTCACCACACCTGCCTTATTAGTAGTACAGCTGTCATTTTTCACATCTCACCCAAAATGTGTTTCCGCCTTTGTAGCGCAGAATGGCGCAGTCGGTGTGCGAAATCAATGTACGGGACACATTAAGAAAATCACAGTGTCACTGTTCATGAGCAGAGATCTTAAAATGGCAATGTTGAAAATTTGGTGACAGAATTCCTAAAAATGACTGTTTTACGAGTGTGTGTTGCACAGTTCCCACGCACGCTCATAGGTTTGCAAATTTTCAATATTTCCACTCCAGATTTCCAACATTGCCATTTTTCCACACCTCCTTATGAGCAGTACAGCCGTCATTTTTCACATCCTGCCCAAAACGTGTATCCGCTTCCATGTAGCGCATAATGGCGTAGTCGGTGTGCAAACTCAATGTATGGGACACATTAACAAAACCACAGTGACACTGTTCATGAGCAGAGGTCTTAAATGGCTATGTTGAAAATTTGGTGAAAAATGCCTAAAATGACTTTTACGAGCGTGCGTTGCACAGTTCCTATGCATGCTCGTAAGTTTGCAAATTTAATATTTTCACTCTAGATTTTCAACATGTCCATTTTATTAAACTTCCTTATGAACAATACAGCTGCAATTTTTCATATGTCACCCAAAATGTGTTATCGCACATGTAGCGCACAATGGTGCTGTTGGTGTGCGAAAGCAATGTTTAGGACAGATTAAGAAAATCACAGTTACACTGTTCATGAGCAGAGGTCTTAAAATGGCTATGTTGAAAATTTGGTGACAAAGTCCATAAAATGACTGTGTTACGAGTGAGCATTGTGCAGTTTCCACGCATCCTCGTTAGTTCATGACTTTGTAATATTTTCAGTCCAGATTTTCACTAGTGGCATTTTTCAACACTTCCTTATGAACAGTACAACTGCCATTTTTCACAACATGGCCGAAGTGTGTTTTCACACTTTCAGTGCAGAGATGCGTGGTCGCTGTGGGAAATCATTGTTCGGCACAGATAAAGAAAATCACAGTGACACTGTTCATGATCAGAGGCACCAAAATGCCTGAGTTGACAATCTGCTATAAAATATCCCCAACCTACTTATATAACAGGTGTGCGTTGCACAGTTTCTATGTACGCTCGTGACTTCACCATTTTTTTAAATATTTTTACTACACATTTGCAACATACCCATTTTTACACCTTCCCATGAAAGAGTACAGCTGTCATTTTTTACATCCTGTTCGGAATATTTTGCACCTGTGGTGCTAAATCCTCGGAGTTACTGTGCATAAGCAGCTTTCGCTACAAACTGATGTTCCCCTGTTCATGAGGTGGGGTCACAAAACAAACATGTTGAAAATTTGGAGTTAAAATACCAACGAATGCCTGAGGTATTAGGCTTTTCAACTAAATCCTCAACCCTATAGAGAATGACAGGAATCAGGGGTGTGACTTGGGATTCTTGCCTGTGATGCTCATACCATTCCACACCCTGCAGTCACTGAGAGACATCGAGGTATGCCTTGGACTCTTCGGCCCCAAACTTCACCCCATTCTCCTATATCGCACCCATCTCACCGTATTTCCTAATGAAATGGGGTGCGCATAAGGGCCAAAGACCCCAAGGAACACGTGACACTTGTCAGTCTCTGCAGATTGGGGTGTGGTGAAATGGCGTGGCCGTTATGCCTGACGACCCAAACGCACACCCCAATGCCTGTCACTCTCTGCAGGGTGGTGGTGGGGTTGGCTTCAGTTCAATACTTCACTGCCATTCCTATTACGCAGCTCTGTAACTTCTACACTGCCAATGCCAGTAAGCAAACATTTGGCATTGACAAATACTTGTTTTTTGGTGCTACAGTGGGGTTATGCAAAGTTTTGCTGTCCATGACATCACAAGGTTTTTAAAATGTTGGCTGTGTAGTATCAATGTAGGGCAGACTGTCATTAATATCTCTGCACTGCTGCCTGCTACAGGGAAGTCCACAACCTCATTTAAAAGAGCTTTTCAAGTGGTTTTCAGACTGTGATGGGCTCTGTTCATCAATATTCCACTTTTATTTAAGCCACTTGCCCACATTCAGAGAGAGAGAGAGAGAGATCAGTCCAAGGTCATCCCCTTACAAATGGCTATGTGTATAAGAAGAAATCTCTTCACAACAAATACAGATTCTGTTTCCAAGCCACTGATGTCCTTCTGATCATTGGATTTGTTTGTTAAAAACATGTATTTTACATTTTCTGTATATAAAGCAGGGTCTGTCTTAAGATGGGAGTATGACACAAGTCAACATTAAAGGCTCTTGATCCAAGGGCTAGTGCATGTTACTTTTATAGGGCAGGGATACTGCCTTTGTTAGGTTTTGTATAAGTGGCATACCTTGTAAATAACCATATGAATATGCAATGTACTGTATTTAGTAAAAAAGGAAAAAGATTGTTGTACATTGCTTTTTCGTTGTAATATTTTGGCATGATTGGTGAGTGTAGTGCAGTTTAAAAATTTCTTTTATTTTTGTCCTTCCTGTATTTAGACCAGTTCAGAAGAATAAATGCAAAGCTGTGATTCTCGCTCCAGTGTCATTTTTCAGTCTTGAAGCAGAATTACAAGACATAAAATCAGGATCCTATCAACTTCGAACTGAGGTTGATTATTTTTCTAGCCACACGTCCCACAATGTATTGCTTAGAGAATTAGAAATATTAATCCACATTTTCAAAAGTGGAAAAATAGCGCACATGCAGAAAAAAGGTGCGTAAGGGAGGGCTTTCTTGCTCAACCACATTTTTTTTTACATGTGTTCAGTTTTCAAAAAAAGTTGCCTTTTTGCAAACTTTTTCACAATTTATGGCAGATTGTGCTCATTTTGTTTCAGCAGTTGTGGAAAAATTCTATGCCTGGTATTACCAGACATACTATTTTTTGTGAAGCTACAGAAAAAAAGGAAAATGCCACCTGTGCACATAAAATGCTGAAGATATCATTTTCACAGGTGCAGGAATTTTTCCCTGCACCGGAGTTGTGCACACAGGGACTTGGTCTCTGGACCATGTCAGGCCCTTTGAAAATCTGAAAGAAAAAAATTATCTGGCGCATCATATCATGCACAAGAAGGTTGTTACCAGTTGCTTGCACCATTCAGTGGTATAGCCATCCCATTTTGGTGGTGGTGATGTTGTAAACAAATAGAAAATGTTGGCAGATAAAAGCTAACTGGCCTGTCTAGTCTGCCCAGGTCTGTGTAGTTACGGGCTGTGCACATGTCCATCCTCATTTCTTCCCCTTCCCCTTCCTCTCCCAACTGCCTCCCTATGCACTTTTCCTCTGTGTTTCTGCCCCGCCCCCCATTCTAACCCCCCCACCTCCTTCCCACCACCAGTTTCATCGAGTTTCCTTGGTGCCTGTATTACCACTCAGATTGAACAACACTCTGCTGCCTGCCTTGTTTATCCCACAGAGGTACTTGAATTTATCATGTTTTCCCTTATTCCTTCTGTTCTCCAGCATGTACTTATTGAGAGTCCCAAGGCCTCATCATAAGACCTTTCTTGTTGCTCCTGTATCAGCTTGGCAGCCCTTCTTTGCACTGTCTCCAGCGTATCCTAGTTCTTCCTCTGTTGTGGGCTCCAAAACTGTATACAGTACTCCACTGCACTCAAACCAGGGATCTATACAGTGGCAGTATTACCCCCTCTTTCTGCTAGTGATTACCCCCCCAATGCATCCCAGCATCCTGTTTGTCTTTCCCGCAACTCTGTTACATTATGCCAGTGTCTTCAAGTGTTCAATTATTTTCACCCACAGGTCCCTTGACTCTGTTGTGCTCTCCACTTGTATGATATATTGGGAGTTAGAACATCTGACCTCACAGGGATAAATGTTGGAAAATATAATCAATATACACAGTTCAGTGTAAATTTATTTGATGTAGATGATCAACTCTAACAGATTAAAGGGACACTGTTCACCCTGTATGCGTCATGTGATTTCTAGATGAAACCCCACGCTGTTGACAGCAAGACGGAGTACATCAGGGGTAAGGCTGTGATGGTGTCTGTAGAGGAGTCCTATTTGAGTATTAACAGCTTTAGAAATAATGTTTATATGGTCATTAAAGGATAAGGTGTTGTCAAGTGTAATGCCTAGGTACCTGAAGTTGTGTACTTGCTCCAGAGGATCACAACAGTTAAGGATGGTGAGTTGAGCTGACTTATGCTTGTTGTGAGAATTTGCAAATAATATCACCTTGGTCTTTTTATAGTTCAGGATTAACTTGTGTTCTGTAAGCCAGGACTCAACCAAGGCCTCCCCCAGACACAGGCAAGAGTGCTGAAGGTGCTACTGGGGTTAAACGTGGACAAGTTACCTTGTCTGGATGGTCTACACCCCTGGGTGCCAAAGAAACTGGCTCAAGCACTGGCAAAGCCAGTGACAGACCTATGTTCCCTAGATACGTGAGATGTTAAAAATGGGGGAAACTCTTCAACAGAAAGAGATAAGGGTTGGGGGGCTCTGTGAGTTAAAATTCAGGGGAGTGCACAAGTACCTCAGAGCCATGAAGTCAAATGAAAAATCAAAGCAATATAGGAGTGCTGCAAATTGAGGTCAGCACTAACCACGATGTGTAGTATAAGCACAGAAAAGAGTGATTGTCCCAAACTTGTGAAGAATAATCCACTTTTATTGAATACACATCTAAAACAAGTGAAAAAGCAAAAACTGGCTAGAAACAGCTCCTGGATAAGCCAGTCTCACCCACAGTGTAGGAGAAGGTCCAGGTTTCTGTCTAATAGAAAAGAGCCGCACGTTTAAAAAAAAAAAATACAGCCGTTTTCACCTCTATTGCTCCCATTTGGTAAATATCTGCTCAGTCAGATAAATTTGACTAATAAAACTGATAAACCGCCAAAGAGGCATTTGCAGAATGGAAAATTTAAACTGACTGTGTCATAATGGCTACTGCCGACGCTAGGACCACTTCCTGGTAGCGCTTATGTATCGCCCTCACTATCAGGTCATCTTCAGAGCATGCTACCTGTGCGGCTCCCCTGTGAATTTAAGGGGTACCATTTACAAACCTCCATAGTGTTAGAAGGTAGGACAGGAGGAGATACTGAACCATCCTCACCTACAAAACAAAACACCCTTTCATTGTGCAGTGTCAACAAAGTGTCCACAGTGCAAAACAATCACAAGAACAACAAAAAGTAAATAAAAAGGGCTAAGCTGTAAAATTACAAGTATGTGCAAACAACGCATTTCATAGCAAAGCAGGTATACAATTTTATTATTATGTTGGCCCTCAAAGAAATATCCAAGAGATGCTGGCGAAAAAACATTTCTTTTATTAAGGAAAACAAAGTGCCTTCCAGTGCAGACAGAGCACAGCAAGTCATATTTGCACACAGCACACTTTTAATGTTAAAAGAAAAAGGCCAGCAAGGAGAAACCTACTATGCTCAGAAAATAAAAGGTTTTTCAGATAGTAACCATGGAAAACAGAGCCGGTCAATTCATGCCTTCCTGTACAGACTGAGCATGGCAAGTCATATCTGCACAAAAAAACTTTTCTTTAGTACAAAAAACGCGCATAGCCAAAAAGCCTTACCCACATTACCCTATATAGAAATCTAGGCAATACATAATGAGAGGTAGAGAGAAAGGACCATTTAAATTATGTAATCCTATGCAGACAGATCATGACAAGTCATATCTGCATTTACAGCAAGCATAGCATATTTTAACATTTGTGGATGGGCAGAGCTGGAAAGTCATGCCCTCCACCTTTGAAGCTCTATTTTAGAACATAGCCAGATTTCAAAAATACACTCTCCTTGACTCTATTCCATCCAAGACATGATTGAAAAAGTTAGAATAGCAGATCCCACCAAGAGTCATGCAGCTTTTAGCAGTGCATCCAGAAGTAGAAGTGGAGGGGGAGGGGTGGTTGGGGGGGGGGAGTGCAAAGGGAAACATTGCAGAGTTATTAATTATTTGTTGTAACTCGACAAAGGTATGTCCTCATTCAAGCCTGTAGGTATCAGGCTATTTAGCTGATGGATCCAATATGCCTCCCTTTGCAACAGTTTGTTTCCCAGATTGCCACCCCGAATACCCAGTTCCACTTTTTCCAAACCAACAAATCTCTGCGAAGTGGGTGATACATGTCTCACTTCCTGGTAATGCCTTGCCGTGGCATAGTCCATATTTAAATTCTGAATCGCTCCTTTATGTTCTCCGATTCTGTGTTTCAATGGCCTTTTTGTCTGGCTCACACAGGACATGCCACATGAGCAAGTTTACATGTAAATTACTCCTGGGGTACTGCAGTTAATAAATGAATTTATAGCATATTTTTTGCCCGAACATATGTGATTGAATGTTTTGGTGTTCACTGTATTAGAGCAGTGGACGCAGTGCCCACATCTATAATTTCCACTGGGTGGTCCTGGCAACCATATCTGTGTGTTTTCCCTCTGGACAGGTATACACAAGTGTACTAATATATCCCTTAAGTTTCTGCCTTCTTGATATGTGACCCTTGGTGCTTGTGCAGAAATGGGGTCCAAGATGATGTCAGAACATAAGACACTCCACTATTTCTTTATTACATTTCCTATCTGGGGCGCCATAGGATTGCATTGTGTAATAAACAGTAGTCCATTACCTGCATCACGTCTTATCTTTTGGTTGCAACAGCCTGTCTCTATTGAGAACCTCGGCCTCTGAAAGTGATTGTAGCAAATGTTATGGTTCATACCACATTCCAAGAAATGTTGTGTCAAGTCCCCTCTTGCACTATGGAATGTTTCTTCAGATGAACAGATCCTGTGTGCTCCTCTTTACTGTCCTTTCAGTATATTCCTAGTCACTGACTCCGGATGGCAACCATCTCTTTTTAACAGTGTATTTCGTGACAGTGGTTTTCGATGGAGCCCAGTGTGCAGAGCACCTCCCTGTTTAGAAATCGAAATGTCTAAGAACGGTAATGATGATTGCCTGTATTCCATTGTGAAAGTTAGATGCACATTGGTGTGATTTATGTACTCCAGAAAAAGTTTTAAATTCTTCTGTACCTGACCAAATAAGTAGGCAGTTTTCAATGTATCTCTTCCACAGTTGGATTTTATTAAAACAAGGATTCTTAGCACAGTCATAAATACATTGATTCTCCCATGTATATATTGGCCAGGCTAGGGGCCAAAGTGGTCCCCATTGCCGTTCCTTTCCATTGCACGTAGAATTGTCCATTGAACCAGAAGTAATTGGTTTCCAGCACAAACCTTGCTAATTCAACAATGTATTCAGAAGATGGTCTTGTTTTCTCTCTTAATAGTAAGTTTTCTGCTACAGCTTCCAAGCCCCCCTCATGGGGTATGTTGGAATACAAACTTTCCACATCTATGGACACTAACCAATTGGTTTCCATCAAATGGACATCCTTGAGAATTTTTAATGTCTTGTTAGTATCCTTTAAGTATGATTTTAAAGAAGTAGATTCCTTTATTCAGAAAGTAGTTCCATGTTTCGACACATTTTCTGTTAAAGAGTCAATTGCAGAAACAATGGGTCATCCAGGTACAGGCTTTGTCTGTTTGTGTATTTTAGGCAAGAGGTATAGGACAGGCTTCATAGGATGTACTACCCTTAGATAGGCTACTTCCTTCTTAAAATCCACCAAATCCTTAATATGAACTAACTAGATTTGTGCTGGAAACCAATTACTTCTGGTTCAATGGACAATTCTGCGTGCAACGGAAAGGACCGGCTATGGGGACAACTTTTGCTCCTAGCCTGGCCCATATATACATGGGAGAATCAAGGTATTTATGACTGTGCTAAGAATCCTTTTTTTTTTTATCTTCAGGTACAGAAGAAGAATTTAAACTTTTTCTGGAGTACATAAATCACATCAATGTGCATCTAACTTTCACAATAGAATACAGCCAATCAGCATTACCGTTCTTAGACATTTTGATTTCTAAAGAGGTAGGTGCTCTGCACACTGGGCTCTATCGAAAACAACTGTCACAAAATACTGTTAAAAAGAGAGAGTTGCCATCTGGAGTCAGTGACTAGGAATATACCGAAAGGACAGTATATTATAGCATGCAGGATCTGTTCATCTGAAGAAACATTCCATGGTGCAAGAAGTGACTTGACACAACATTTCTTGGAATGTGGTATGAACCAGAACTTTTGCTACAATCACTTTCAGAGGCCAAGGTTCTCAATAGAGACAGGCTGTTGCAACCTAAAGATGGACGTGATGCAGATAATGGACTACTGTTTATTACACAATGCAATCCAGTAGCGCCTCAGATAGGAAATGTAATAAAGAAATATTGGAGTGTCTTATGTTCTGACAACACCTTGGACCCCTCTTCTGCACAAGCACCAAGGGTCACGTATCAACAAGGTAGAAACTTAAGGGATATATTAGTACAGTCATTTATCCCGGTCCAGAGGGAAAACACACAGACATGGTTGCTGGGACCACCCAGTGGAAACTATAGATGTGGCACTACATCCACTGCTCTAATACAGTGAACACCAAAACATTCAATCACATATGTTCAGGCAAAAATTATACTATAAATTCATTTATTAACTGCAGTACCCCGGGCATAATTTACATGTTAACTTGCCCATGTGGCATGTCCTATGTGAGCCAGACAAAAAGGCCATCAAAACGCAGAATCGGAGAACATAAAGGAGCGTTTCAGAATTTAAATATGGACTATGCCATGGCAAGGCATTACCAGGAAGTGAGACATGTATCACCAGCTTCGCAGAGATTTGTTGGTTTGGAAAAAGCGGAACTGGGTCTACGATGTGGCGATCTGGGAAACAAACTGTTGCAAAGGGAGGCATATTTGATTCATCAGCTAAATAGCCTGATACCTACAGGCTTGAATGAGGACATACCTTTGATACCTTTGTCGAGTTACAACAAATAATTAATAACTCTGCAACTTTTTCCTTTGCACTCCCCAAACTCATCCTCCCTCCACTTCTACTGGATGCACTGCTAAAAGCTGCATGACTCTTGGTGGGATCTGCTATTCTAACTTTTTCAGTTATGTCTTGGGTGGAATAGAGTCAAGGAGAGTGTGTTTTTGAAATCTGGTGGTTCTAAAAAAGAGCTTCAAAGGTGGAGGGCATGATCTTCTGGCTCTGCCCATCCACGAATGTCATAATATGCTAAGCTTGCTGTAAATGCAGATATGACTTGCCATGCTCTGTCTGCATAGGACTACATAATTTAAATGGCCCTTTCTCTCTACCTCTCATTATGCATTGCCAAGATTTCTATATAGGGTACTGCAGTAATGAGGGTAAGGCTTTTTGGCTATGCCCATGTTTTTTGTACTAAAGAAAAGTTTATTTGTGCAGTTATAACTTGCCGTGCTCTGTCTGTACAGGAAGGCATGACTTGCCTGGCTCTGCCTTCTTTGGTTACTATCTAAAAACACCTTTTATTTTCTGAGCATGGTAGGTTTTTCCTTGTCGTGTTGCTCTTTTAACATTAAAAGTGTGCTGTGTGCAGATATGACTTGCTGTGCTCTGTCTGCACTGGAAGGGACTTTGCTTTCCTTAATAGAAGAAATGTTTTTTTCGCCAGCATCTCTTGGATATTTCTTTGAGGACCAACATAATAAAATTGTATACCTGGCTTTGCTATGAAATGCATTGTTTGCACATACTTGTAATTTTACAGCTTAGCCCTTTTTTATTTACTTTTTGTTCTTGTGATTGTTTTGCACTGTGGACACTTTGTTGACACTGCACAATGAAAGGGTGTTTTGTTTTGTAGGTGAGGATGGTTCAGTATCTCCCCCCCCTACCTTCTAACACTATGGAGATTTGTAATGGTACCCCTTAAATTTACAGGGGAGCCGCACAGGTAGCATGCTCTGAAGATGACCTGATAGTGAGGGCGATACATAAGCGCTACCAGGAAGTGGTCCTAACGTCGTAGCTGTTGCAACACAGTCAGTTTAAATTTTCCATTCTGCGAGTGCTCCTTTGGCGGTTTATCAGTTTTATTAGTCGAATTTCTCTGACTGAGCAGATATTTACAGAATGGGAGCAACAGAGGAAAAAACAGCTGGATTTTTTGCAGCATGTGGTTCTTTTCCATTAGACGCAAACTTGGAACTTCTCCTACACTGTGGGTGAAACTGGCTTCTCCAGGAGCTGTTTCTAGTAATTTTTTGCTTTTTCTCTTGTTTTAGATGTGTATTCAATAAAAGTGGATTGTTATTTTTCTCAAGAAGTTTGGACAACCACTCTTTTTTTCTGTGCTTATACTACACACCGTGGTTGGTGGCAGATATTATCCCAGTCCATAAGAGCAGAGATGGGGGACCCAAAGAACTCCAGGCCTGTAAATCTTACATCTATTCTGGGTAAGCTGCTGGTGCCAATAGTGAAAGAGAGGCTGGTGAAATTCCTAGAGGCATGAGGGCTCTAAGATCCAAGACAGCATAGCTTCATGAGAGGAAGATCTTGTAAGACAAACCACATTGAAATCTTCAGTAGGTTTCACAAGACCTGGCCAAGGGAAGGGCCCTTGGTGTCTTGTACTTCAGTAATGCTAGACTCCATGCCTAACAACAGCTTGAAGAAGAAACTGAGTGACATAGGTGTGGATGACACAGTGACTAAGTGGGTGGGCAACTGGGGCAGGTCTCCGAGGGTGATTATTAATGGGGTTAGGTCAGGAGTGAGAAGGGTAATGAGTCATGTTGCAGGGGTCAGTCCTGGGTTAGTGCTTTCTAATGTGGTCATAGGCGACATCAATGAAGGCACACAAGACAAAATGCCACTGTTTGCCAACAACACCAAAATATGCAGCAGAGTGGACAATGAGTAAAGCATCCAGGAACTGAAGCAAGAACTTGCAAAGTTGTAGAAATGGTCTGGGATCTGGCAGCTAAGATTCAATGCTAAAAAGTGTAAGGTCATGCACTTGGAGAAAAACAATCTTGAACTGAATAGCAGGAGTGTGCCTGGAACACACAGCTGAGGAGACGGAGGCCAGAATGGGAGGCATTATCAGCAACAACCTGAAGAACTCTGCACAATGTAACAAGGCAATACAGCAAGAGAAACTGGATGCTCAGAGGCATAGACAAGACCTTCTCTAACAGAAGAAAGGAAGTAATCCTGCCACTGGTCATGCCTCATATAGAGTATGGTGCCCAGTTCTGGAGCCAAAATCTGTTGAAGGGCAAGGACCTCCTGGAGTCCATTCAAAGAAAAGCAGCTATGCTGATCCACGGCCAGCAAGGTGGATCCTACTAAACAAGCTTGAAGGATCTCAACATGTACTCTCTGGAGGCTGGGGGGCATGATTTAAACTTTCAAGTATCTCAAAGGCTTGAACTTGAAGGTCTCCATCATATCTCCCTTCTTGTCTACAGTGAGTACATGTTCAGTGCCTTGAGATGTTCTTCATAGGACATGCCTTGTTGGCCCTGAATCATTTTCATCACCCTGTGCTGCACCATCTCCAGCCTATTACTATCTTTCCTGAGGTGAGGACTCCAGGACCAGGTGCTGTACTCCCTGTGTGGCCTCTTTAATGCTCCATATAGGGGAAGTATTACCTTTTCCACCCCTCCTAATAAACCCAGCAATCCTACTTGCTTTGCTACTATATATGCCTTGTTGTACTGACTGAATTGTTTTAGGGAGTCACTGATGATAACTCCAAGGTCCCATTCCTCAGCCATAGTGCCATCTCATCCCACCCATCCAGTACTCTGTCCTGGGATTCTTGTTCCCTAGTTGCATTACCTTGCACTTCTTGACATTGAATTTCAATTGCCAAACCTTAGACCATTTCCCTGTCTTCTGTAAGTCCCTGCGTATTTCCCCAATTCCCTCATTGTTATCCATCCTCCCACAGAGCTTAGTGTCATCTGCAAAGAGACTCAACCTGCCCTGGATTCCTTCACCAATGAAACTGATGAACATGTTGAAGAGGACCAGAACCAGGACAGATCCCTGTGGTACCCCATTTGTGACCTCCTTCTCTTCTGACTTGACTCCATTGACCACAGCCCTCTGCTGCCTCCTCTTTAGCCAGTTACCTACCCAATTTACTATGACCTTAGCCATAGCAAGATCCTCCAACTTCTTCAACAGACGTCTGTGAGGTACTGAGTCAAAAGCCTTGCTGAAGTCAAAGTAGAGCAGATCCACAGGATGACCCTTATCCAAGTCTCTCGTCTCCCAGTTGTTGAATGGCTAGGGCACTTATAGGTAAGCAAAAATTAATTAAATATAAACAAATTAATTTATGAAAATGGGTAGAGGCAGGATGCGATAGTAAATGGAATATTGCATATCCTTTGGGCTGTGCCTAAATAAATAGGTAGATGCTATTTAATCTGTACACTGAACCCAGCTCAGCATATCCTGGGTGACCTGTTATCCTGTCCATGGCATGCTTTCACAGTCCTTGGTGGCTGATTCAACTCTGAATATTTTTCCCATGCTATGGCTAGATATGAGCTTTATGTCTTTGACATGTTGCCATCAGTCTACATGTCCTTTCCAGTCTGATGGTTGTATCTGGTGTTTGAGCTCTTGGTCTGATCTCCCTCTGCCCCATCCACTTTTTGATGGCTTCCCATTCTTGTTCTAGTAATGCTTGTTTACATTGGCCTTTACCTCAGTTCAAGGGGTTTCATAGCTAAAGGTGTTTGTTGTTAAGACCTTTATTTTTGGATCACAACATGGAGTTAGGCCAGTCCTCTCAGCTGTTTTTCCCTAGTTACCCTAGGCAGATTGGCCACACCACTCTACAGAGCTTTCATTTTGTACTCTCTTACAGGGTTTCCTGTATTTCTGCCTCCCAATCTGTTGTTCTTCCATAGGTGATCCTCCTGCCTCACTGCCTTGTGTTGTTGGTGATCCCTTGCCCCCCAGCCCATTCTCCTTGATTCTCTATTTTTTTTTATTTTGTGTTTCTGCTGCAAACTCTGTCCAGTCCCTAATCATCCCCCCCAATTAGAACTCCACCACACATCCCTGTCACCCTCACACTTGCTGTGGCTCCTTTCATCTATCTGTTTGTTCCCTAACTTAGATGGAGAGCAGGGCAGTAGCTTCAAATTTCAGTGTCGGGAGAATGTGTAGGGAAGAGCAGAGCCCAAGTGTGCCACTGAGGCCATCATTGTGCTTCTTTGCTGGGAATTTCCCTGTGAGTTTTCTCTCTACCCACAGGATGCCTCAGAAGGGCTGTCAAGATGCACATGGGCATGCCAAGTGTGCTGTTTCAGTGACATCAAGAGGCACCTTTCCTCCCCGAGTGTTATGACTGCACTGACACATGAGGTCACCCAAGTGGTAGTATTACAGTGGAACCCACTGCACTTCTTTCTCAGAAGAGGAGAGTCCCCACTGGGATGCTTAATCCTCCTCTTCTACCCTGCCAGCCCCCCCCAGGACCCGAGATCATTCCCAGACTCTGGTCGATAGAGTTGTGACTCATGAGTGGTAGCCCTATCACTGCACCAGTGGACCAGCCTTGATTCTCCAGTTTAAATGCATGCTAACTGCTCTGTCTGTTCTGCTAGCTAATACCTTCAATCCCTCCTGGCACAGGTGTAGGCTGCCCATCATGGGCTTATAAAGAGGGTACTCCAGTTAGCCAGAAGCATTTGATACTTGTTCCTCCTAAGAGATTAGTTTAGAAACTACAAAGGTATAACTGGGTGGTGAAATTGATCCTAAAGTGTTGCAGGATAGAAGAAAAAAGTAGGCTAGTAGACAAAAAGTCATAATTAATTGTAACCAATAGCATGAAAACAGATCACACAGATCCACAGGAGTCCGTTCTGGGAACTACATTGATCAGTATGTATTCATAACTGATCTGGAGGTGGGCACTAGTGACTGGATTCCATGCTTGCTGCTGACACCAAGATGGGAAGAGTAGATACATCACAATTAAAGATAAATAAAATTCAGAATGATCTAAACAAGTTTGGGAAATAGACAGCAAAATAGTAGCTGAACTTCAACATTGGCAAATACAAGGTGATACATTTAGGAAGAAGAATATGAATGCAAAATACTACCTGAGTACGTGGAAATTACTGAAATCATGCAGAAAATAGACTAGGGAGTACTGATCAGCAGCAACCTTAAGTAGGAGCAGCAGTGTGTAACCAGCCTCACTCCTCTATTAGATTGATCCTTGTTACTAAAAGACTCTTGAATGGTTACATTTGACTCCTTTGAATTGCCCTACAAAGGGGACCCTTGCTTGATTGAAGACAGGATGATAGGATGTTTGTGTACAGAAAGTTCTGGCTCAGCTAGGAGGGGGCAAACAACTGTCATGAATATTCATGGTCCTACCCTCCCCGTTTACAATATAAGAAGGGGAGGCAAGCAGGCAGAGGTGGCGGTGTGTAGAGTAAAGGAACAGCAAAGAAAGGAGTTTAACCTCTTGCTGTGACTGAGGTACAGGGGTCTGCAGGCCCAGGGATGGTGGCAGAGTCCCTGGGTCCTGGTGGCATTGGTCCTCTGTGAAGGTCTCTGGAGTTCCACCAGCAGGTGACAAGAGGATGGTCTCCTAGGAGGGCCTCGAGGACCCAAGCAAATCAAGAACCAGATGACACCACTGGGAGTAGTAGAGGGCTGCCCCTCAAGGGTGGTCACTAAGGACCCTTAAAGTTCTGCTCCCATCAGAAGCAAATGAAGGACAGCACAGCTTGAAATAGAGCATAGTTTGCAAAGGGCACAGTTGTAAGTAAGCCTTGCATTACATGTGTCCTGTTAGAGAAATATGAAAGGCCTAGACAGCATAGAATACCCCATTGAAGAGATTCTAACAAATGGGCATCACAAGGAGGCCTGGCAAGAATTAAGATTGGTAAGTCCTTGTGTGAGGGGGCCAGGCATGGGTACCTGTTTCATTAGGTCATTAAGGCCATCAGTACACTCTCCAAAGGAAGCAGGTACAGCTGCACCAACTAGTAACTATAAGTAGTACTGTCATAATGTTAACATGCTTTAACTTACTGTTGTATTACAAGGGCACTGTGAGAAGTACAGGCATGAAATTGTCCCAGGAACAGTGCTTGCCCTATCTTGAAGCATGCTATGCACAGATGGCCTTGGGATGTCAAGGCTCCAGGGACCACATAGGGAAGTTAGGGACCGCTGTAGAATTGTGAATGAATTTAGACTAGATCCATTGAAACAGTTAAACATCTATGCCCCTTAAAGCAAGTGTGAATCTGGCCATTGTAACTTTGTGATTGAGTCAGGAAAGCTAGACCCTGGGAATGGTGGGGATAGAAATTGGAGCTCCAAATGAAGATATAGAGTACAGGGTACTACATCTACTAAGGTTACTAAGGAACAGAAATAGACCTAGTGGTCCTAATTCTTACCTATTTCTCCACTACTCAGAGGACTGCTCTGATACCTTCAGCTTGTAGCTATCTAGCAAAATTTTAAAACTAGCAATGTCTTTTGCATGAAAAAAAACTTCACTAGAGAGAGCATTCCATGGTCTCACCACTTTTTGTGTGAAACAAGATCCTCTGTTATGTTTTCTGTGGCTTCTGCTTTGTAACTACAAATGATGACCTCTTGTATTATGAGTACAGTCTTTGAATGCTTGTCCCATTACTGCACATACATTTTTGTCACTAAGGATATTGTAAAGCAGTAATAAGTCTCCTCTTCTTCCTTTGTTCCAAACTATATTACCCTAGAGATTCTTGTCCTTTTAGTTTCATATACCTGCCCCTCAAGACTGTATATGCACTTAGTCAATCTGTGTCTCTTCTAAGGGTGTGCAACATAATCTCAAGTAAGTAGATAAATTAATTAATTAGTGTTGCATTCCCTGTGCAGAGGTAGCAGCAGCAGGTGGCTGAGGCTCCCTGGCCTTTGCATCAAGGTTTGGTAGGCGCTGCTGTGCCACCCGAGAGCTCAGAGCACCTGGGAGCTCTGCCATGAGACCTGAAGCCACCGCCTTCCATTCCTTTCATGATGTAAGACCAAGAAATATATGTATTTAAGCACAAATTAATACTTGTGGGGAATGTTTATTGTTTCGTGGGATGTCATTAATTTAGCATTAGCAAGGAGAAAGGTTACGGAACTGGTGTGCATACATGTGATATCTCCCTCTTTATGCAGGAGACTCCTGGTTTTTTTGACTGAACTCCCTCCCTCCTGGGAAACAAAATCTCCTGCTTAAGTAAAATTCTGTCCAAAATATCCATGTTTTTTGGGCAGATAAAGACACATAAAAATTAATTCAGTGATGAACAATGTATCTGACAACGTTATGTAACTAGTTGTTTATTCTTTTTAGTGCTTATTCTTGACAAAATGAAATACATTACATTTTTGTAATGACTTTTTTCTTATTTATTTGATGCCGTTTAGGGACAAACTCACGACGTTACGGCATCTCCCTACTAGTAGGCCAATCTCCCTCCTAATTTGACCCAAATCTCCCTCTTAAGCAAGTTGGCAGGCCAATTTCCCTCCCAATTTGACCCAAATATCCCTCTTAAGCTAGTTGGACATATCACATGTATGGGTGTGAGTAGATACACAATGCACATAAACTTATTCGATCCCAGTACAAGGGGTGGATTTGTAAGGGACCCTACTTCTGTTGCTGAGCTTGACTTTTATCCAGCAGTCCAGAAGCTTTGCTGCACAGCTGCTCCATTCAGAGGATTTTTCCTTTTAGCTGCACTTTGGCTCAGCAGGTCCCCTAGCCTCCAGGTTGGCTTGGGTCTCGGGTACTCTGGTCCCTCCTGCATGCTGGCACTTAGCAGGTTGCCATGGCAGAAACTTGCTTGTGGATCCAGGGGCAGTGGGGCATGCCAATACCTTGAGGATTGGAACTGCTAAGGCTGGGAGGTGAACCTATGCCACACTTCAGCCAAAGTCGCTGGGAAAACCGATGCGTTCTTGACTATTCTTAAGTCAATGTACCTGTCTTTTTATAATCCCATGGAATTCACAAATTTGCCAAAATAAACAATTGTCTATTCAAATATCTTTATTTAGGAAAATCAAAGCAGAACAGAATCAAGATGAGCAACTAAGAGAGGTGGTGGCTGAGCCTCTGGCAATCCTGTTTAGCTGATCACTGGAAACAGGGGAGGTACCCAAAGACTGGAGGATAGCAGATGCAGTCCCCTTATACAAAAGTGGGAACAAAGAGGAAGCGGGGAACTACAGACCAGTCTGCCTCACCTCAGTAGTGGGGAAGATCATTGAAGCACTACTGAAGGACAGATTGGTGGAACATCTGGTTGCCAACGGACCACAGGACCCAACGCAGCATGGTGTCAGACCAGTCTCATTGAATTTTTTGGCTGGGTGACAAGGGAGGTGGATTAGGGGAGGGCAGTGGATGTGGCCTATCTGGACTTCAGCAAGGCCTTCAACACTGTGCCACACAGAAGGCTTTTAAACAAACTAGGGAATATGGGAGTGGGCAGGACAGTAATGCGGTGCATAGGTAATTGGTTGGGCAGCATGACACAGAGGGTGGTGGTAAATGACTGTCACTCCACAGAGGGAAGAGTGACCAGTGGGGTACCACAGGGATCAGTGCTGGGACCGGTCCTATTCAACGTCTTCATCAGTAACATTGCACAGGATCTAGAAAGCAGAATTTCCTTGTTCGCTGATGACACAAAGCTCTGTAACAGAGAGGACGCACCAGAGGGTGTAGACAAAATGTGGAGGAACCTGCAGAAACTTGAAGAATGGTCAGGGGTTTGGCAGTTGAAATTCAATGCAAAGAAGTGCAAGATAATGCATATGGGGCACAAAAGCCCTGGAACATATCAGTTGGGGGGTGAGGATGTAGCATGCACCAAACAGGAAAGGGATCTTGGTGTTATCATCTCTGATGACCTCAAGGTAGGGAAACAGTGTGACAAGGCAGCAGGTAAAGCAAATAGGATGCTGGGATGCATAGGCAGGGGTATCACCAGCAGGAAAAGAGAGGTCATAATTGCACTGTGCAAGACACTAGTGAGGCCCCACCTGGAGTACAGTGTACAGTTCTGGAGACCTTACCTACGTAAAGACATAGGGTAGAGAAGGTGCAGAGGATGGCAACAAAGATGGCACATGGATTGCATCACAAGTCCTATGAGGACAGGTTGAAGGAACTGAATATGTACTACCTGGAGGAGAGGAGGGAGAGAGGGGATATGATAGAAACAAACAAATATCTTACAGGGAGGAACAGAGTGTAGGAATACACTATTTTTCAGCGAAAAATATGTTTATTTGTTTGTTTAGATCTAGAATTACAAATACCTTTGAGCCAAGGCTCTTTTACAAAAGTTCCACGTCAGGAGAGTACATACATGTTAAGCAAGGGCATACAACATTAAAGAGAGCCTACAACTATATTCATCAGTTCAGGTACGGCATCACGGTTCAAGTTCAAGTTTACTGCAGGAAAACTCCATTGAGCAAGCTCATTCACAAGGAGGTCCTGTGACATAAACACTTAAAGTACAAACACAGATAGGTAATAACAGTATATACATGAAATGCACGTTACATGATACAGGCTGGATATACGTACAAGGGTACCACATAGGGTGACCGCAGGTGGTAAACACTGATATGAAACAGGGAAGCGACTTACAGGTTGCATACTGATAAATGAAACATGATGACTGGTGTGTGCAATACATGTATTTTGGCAGCTAGAACAAACAACAGACTACAACTGATATGGGGGAGGTGATTTGATAGAGTAGCAGTGGAGCGTAAGCATAGATAAAGCCAGGAGTAGAAGGGAAGGAAAGCAGTTAATATGACAAATCAATTATACCTTACCAGTGGATAAATATGGCACACATGGGGAAGGAAGAGAATTAATGACAGTTACAGGTGTCTTTATTTTGGCTGAACTTAGCGATTTGTAGAAGTTTATTGAAACTGTGCTAGTTAGTTTCAATGGGTTTGTAATTGGTTCCAAATGGAGGGAAGGGCATATGCAATAGCACATTTACCAAAGGAAGTCCGCGTCCTTGGTATGTCAAGCATAATAAAGTCAGATTTTCTTAACGAGTATGCACTATGTGAGATACTAATAAAGGAGGAGAGATAGCTTGGCAATTTCTGCAGGAGCAGTTTAAGAGTCCATAGCCCAGCATGGAGCAGGCATCTAGTAGTAAGGGATGTCCAACCAACAGCTGCATATAAGTCACAGTAGTGCGAATGGTAAGGGGAGTTGGTAATGAACTGTAACGCACGGTGATAAAGGATGTCCAGTTTACTTAAATTTGCAAAAGTGGTGGAGGAATAGATTACATCGCCATAGTCGAGTAGGGGGAGAAAAGTGGCCTGTACAAGCTTGTTTCGAGTTTCAAGGGGGAAAAGGGGCCTATTTACCTTGCTACGGTAAATAGGATACATGAATAACACATACAAGGAATCATGTTCCTGGACTAGAGGGCATGGGATGAAGTTGGAGGGAGGGCAATTAAGAGGAAATGTGAGGAAGAATTTCTTCACAGAATGGATGGTGGACAAGTGGAACACCCTGCCAGAGGAAGTAGTAGTGGTTGAAACAATCACAGGATTTAAAAATGCATGGGATAGACATAAGGGAATTCTGGATGTCAGGGGTAAGCGGCAAGAGACTACTAGGAAAACATAAGGCAGTCTGGGTGGGCTGTTGGCCCTTATCTACCGGCAGTGTCTCTGTATCTGTGTAACTTACAGAGAGTTTTGAAAGAGGCAATGAAGCCCAAGTAACTAAAGAGTGCAACTCACTCAGCTGTAAAACAGAATGTAACACGTTTTGTTCTTTCAGAAATACACTTCATGTTGTGTGGATTCTCTCTGCATGTAGAGTACAAGCATTTTTAAAAGCAGCCTGCCTACTTCCCTTACCATTTTAGCCAGCCTCATTTATTATGTCTCCTTGCACGTCCGCAAGAAACATTTTGCTTCAGAGAATGACATTTCAGAGGTGTGTCAGGGACTAGCCCAATGCAGAGCAATCTACATTGAGTGCCTCCCTGACAGACTAATAACCACACAAGCGGAGTATGATGGTGGTCACAGTTTCATGGGCATAAAATTTGGGTACTTGAAAGGACTGAAGTGCTCCAGTAACGGAGCACGTCAGTCCTTTCATTTGTATAAAGCCAGCTGGGCGCTGGCAGGGGCTCCACCTCTGTGTAACAACAAGCAGTCCCAAAGTATCCGGTATGAAGTTAAAACCCTCCTGGTTCCTCCCTCTGTGCATTATGCTGCCCTCACCCTCTGTTCCCATCTTGCTAGGAAGGAAAAATAACCTCCCACTCCCTCTGCGCTGTGCTATCCCCACTTCTGTTCCCGGTCTGGTAGGAACAAAATAAAAAAATCCAAATGGAAGCATCTACACCTGTAGTTAACAACAAATAAGGGAGCCATACAACGCTGTATCCTACACTTATTTTAAACCAATTGGAGAGAATTTCTTTCATGATTCCTTCCACAGCGCGATGTTACAGCAGATTGAAGACTGAAGCATCCCTTCTATGTTCCTGTAGAGTAACTGCAGTAAAACGAGGCGATATTCTTTCTGCCTCCAATCTGTGACTGTAAATAATCCCTGCTATGTTCTTCATGCCCTCACTCTCTCTCCCAGGTTTTCCCCTCCCTTTCTGAGCCTGCTCTCCTTCCCCACCCCCTCCCTCTATCTCTATGGCTTACTGAGCTCGGCAATTTCAGCTCCTTCACTCATGGGGTCTTTCTCTCTTTAATTCTCCTAGATACATGTATAGAATGCTCAGGAGACAATAATTATGTGTATGTACCACACTGCCTTTAGTAGACCTACCTAGTACTCTAACCTTTGTAATTTATTAAGCTCCTCTATTTTTGGATTTCTTGTCCAGATTGTTTATAGTATGATATATAACCACAACTAACAATGTATCTCTGTACATACTATGTTTAATTTTCTGTACTTGTAAGTGTAATTTGTTTCCTCCACTGTATAACAATGTTTTTTTATGTTGGCTTGCGCACATGCGCAAGCAACATCTTGCGACAGTGTGGGTCTTGAGGGCGCGGCTGCTCTTGGGCAAATGCAGGGCATGCATCAGTAGGTGCGTCCCTCATTCCCCAATCAGCCTGCATTCCGTGCCACACCATGCATGCATACATAATGGGGCGAGCACATCAAAGCAAAGGTCCGCTGCAATCAGAGCAAAGCTCGTCATATGCAGCTGGTACTTTGCTTGCGTGCTCACCACCATTATGAGCATGGTCAGTGAGTTTCATTCATTTCATACCATCAGGTAAAGCTGTGAGCAGTCGGTAGAATTCTGTGTTCTGAGCCGCAGTTGGGTTGCATTCGGGGAAGCAGGTGGAAGAACAAAATGCACGGCAACTAATTTGTACCCAGTCAACCATTACAGTATGGTATGCAGTCAATACCGTGAGGCAATATGAGCACAGTAAAAACCTTGCAGTAAAATGAGCATGATTGAATACAGCTATGGGGCAGATATAGCACTGGAAATGGCAGCACTATATCTGTAGCTCTATTCAGTCGGGCAGAGTACTCCAAGAATACAATTGTGATCAGAATCAGTGTGTTGCTGTGGTGGCTGAGAGGATAGAGCCAGGGTCCTGAAAAGCAGCAGTGATCTAAACATCAGGGGCTTGAGTCCAACCCCTGTGGTACATGTGTTCTTTACCTCTTATGTGTTCCATTTTGTTTTTTTCTTTCTCTTGCCCACGACCCTTGTTGTCATAATTTTTCCCCCTCTCCAAGTGTGTGTGTCCCCTCTCAGAGTTAATTGCAGATGACTCTTGTTGTCCTGAATTTTTTCTCCCTTCTCAAGTGTGTCCCTCCCTTGGAGTTGATTACATGTATAATGGGAGGTGCTGGGGGGGGGCATAGCCCCTAGCAGTAAAAAATATATTCAAGTATTGTGTGCTCTGTAGTTTCTGGTGTCGGAGAGCACTGGATCGCGATGTTGTGAGCTTTGCACTTTTTCCACTCCGCAATTTTTCACCATGCTGTTTTTTCTGCACTGTAAAGAACCATGCTGTTATTATTTTGTGATCTTCGACTAAATCCTTACAGTGCCATATCAAGTAAATAAATAAATAAACTGATAAAAATAGTGCTGTCAGGCAATGGAGTGTGCAGTCATGGGAAAACTAGTATACCTCTCAGCCATATATAAAATTTGTGGCTGAAGTTGCCCTAAGACGAATTGCGGACTCCCCCCTCCCCCCCTCACACACACAGATCATCTTCGCACCACTGGAAGTCACAAAAAACTAATAGCCAAGTCAGAAGCTGGGAATAATGCAGCAACAGCAGATTAAGACAAGAATAATTTAGCTGCTGCAAAAATACCCAGTAACAGGCTGATTTTACAAATCGGTGGCTTCAGCCCCTTAGCCCCACCCCCAACCATTATGTCTGCCACTTTCACAACCTGACTTTTTTAATAATCCTCCTGTTTGTTTGCCAGTAGTTATTTCGAGGTCACAGGGTGGGAGAGTGTTGTAATGCTGCTACAGAGCAATGATTTTCATTTACTGCTGTATTTTGTGGTCGTGAAACGCTGGGGTTAATGCTGTACTACAGGATTTTACTCTTGCACTGGATGCCTTGGTTTTGTGAGTCCCTTTTATTTCATTACTTGTTTACTAAGATATGGGGCCGGGGCTCAGGGTGACTGTGGGAGGAGGAAGGGTTCTTAATTTGAATTCGGCCGATGATTGGGGGGGGGAGGTGGGACTCGACACCACAGGGACATAGGAGGGGATTTTTTTTTTTTGAACTAAGATACAGGTTCGGGGCTCAGGGTGACTGGGGGAAGAGGGATGGTTCTTAATTTGAATTCGGCTGGAGGGGTGGGGGGCACTAGACACCAGGGACATGGGAGGGGATCGTTTTATGAAAGAAAGATTAGGGGCTGGTGGCAAAATTAAGAAATTTCGCTCGCAGGTGGTGAAATTTTGCCTGCCAACGTCAAATTTCGCTGGTTCAGTGGTAACATTTCGCCTGACCAATGTGCGAAATTTCGCAATTCACTCGGTGAAATATTTCAAGTAATGTGCAAATTTCATAAAATATTTTGCCTGGCGAAATTTTCCAATTTCGCACAACACTACTCGCAGGAAAGACCCTCGTCCTCAGCTCTTATTACTTACCATATCTGCTGCTGCTCATTAACAGCAGACAGCTTTTTGGCAAGGCAGACTGAACACTCAATCTGCACATTGGCTTGTAAAGGAGAGGCAACAGTACTTTTGGAGAAAAGGCTAGGAACTGTTTTAAAGGGAACGTAAACTATGGCTCTCTCTGCTTTTATAGAACTGGAATTTGGGGCAAGTGAGTGTGAAGTACGCAACAGGGTGGGCTTTATGTTGTGATTACCACACACAAAGGGGCATGCTAAAACCAGACATCAGAGGCGGAAGGCCTTATCCCTCAATGTGTAGTAATGTCAGCATAAATCCAATCCTAAAGTGTATTATTGTGCATATAAAATGGGTTTCAAGCATTATAGACAATGAATGGTTTTGTTTTTGTAGCTTGTTGATATTTGTAATTTTTTTTTTTGTAGGGTGTTAGGCCTGAAAGACAACTGAAGTGAGCGAGTCAGACCAGAAAGTGGGTGGCAGGAGCACAACGTTCGCAATTAAACTGTGTAATCACGAGCATGCCTACTATGCCCCGAATTGTAGACTTTCTAAACTTGTCTTTGTATTTGTTTGTTCTGTAGTGGAATTTTGTTCCTTACCCTCCCGGGTCGTACCTGAAGATAGGCATTTACTTCTATAGTCTACCTACCCAGTTATGAAGAACCAATTAAATCAATTTAAAAAATGATTTTTGAAATATTTTGAAAGTGACACTGGTTGCATTGATACATTAGGACATAATTTTTTCACATCTGCTTTAATAAAAGCCTTGCCTTATTATTCGCATTTCAGCTGACTCAGTTGAAATGCTGGGTGGCGATTTCCCAGCCACAATTAGCCGTTATGGCCAGAAGATGCACTGTGAGCCAAAACAGGGAGTCCCATAACATACTAACATACTAAAATGCCAGCAGAATAGGCCTAACGGTCTTTCGTGTCTGCTCGTTTGGTCAGTCCCCAGCCTGGGTGCTGACCTTGCTGTCCCTCTCACCTTCTCTGGCTTCTCCCTTCCCAGTTCCGGATATTCTTGCTGCATTGGATTTTGCTTCCAGAACCCTTCCCCTGTACCTGTCCCACCCCCTCTTGAACCTCTCCACTGTCTGTGCCTCCACTAGCCCCCTAGGCAGTGCATTCCATGGCTCCACCACCCTCTCAGTGAAGTAGCACCTCCTTCTTTCTCCCCTGAATCTTCCCCCCTCCAGCCTCCACCCATGCCCTCTAGTGGCCCCTTCCTCCTTCCTTCGAAGCACCCCGACTGTTCCTCCCCTATTTATCCTCTTCATGTACCTAAAGACCTCTATCATGTCCCCCCAGTCCCTTCTCTCTTCTAATGTGTACATATTTAGCTCTTTGAGCCTCTCCTCATAGGTCCTGTCCCCCAAGCCCCAAATCATTTTGGTTGCCCTCCTCTGGACCCTCTCCAGGAGGTTAATGTCCCGCTTTAAGTGTGGCCTCCAAAACTGCACGCAGTACTCAAGGTGTGCCTCACCAAGCAGTTATACAGAGGGAGTATCACTTCCCTCCTTCTGGAGGTGATCCCCCTAGCGATGCATTCCAGCATCCTGTTGGCCTTGGCTGCTTCCCTCCTACAAGTCTCAGAGTTGTTCATCTTGACATCCACCACCACCCCCAGGTCCCTCTCAGCCATCGAGACTTGTAGCATTTCCCCCAGGGTCTACACTTGGCCTGGGTTTCTGGCCCCCAGGTGGAGTACCTTGCATTTCCCTGCATTGAACCTCAGCTTCCACTTTCTAGACCATTTTTCCAGAGCCTCCAGGTCCCCCTGTAGGGCCACCCTCCCCTGCTCCCCATCCACCACTGCTCCCAGTTTCAAGTCATCTGCAAAGAGACTCCTCTCACTCCTGATTCCTGTCCTTATGTCAGATACGTAGGCGTTGAACAGAAGGGGCCCAAGGACTGATCCCTGTGGGACCCCACTAATGACCCTCCTTGGGGATGAGACTATCCCACCAACTACGACCCTCTGGGTCCGGTCCTGGAGCCAGTTGCCTATCCATCTGATCATCTGGTTCCCCACCCCCATTTCTCCCAGCTTATCCAACAGGCCCACGTGAGGAACAGAGTCAAATGCCTTGCTGAAGTCTAGAAAGAGGACATCCACTGGTCTACCCAGGTCCAAGGCACTTGTCACCCAGTCATAAATATATATATATTTTCTTCCATTGATAGTTTCAGTGAAACATGATCATGTGACAAAAAATGCTAAGCATGGAAACCATATATAGAAATCCTTCCTTAAATGAATCCCAACCATTAATAATAAGTGTTCCTATAAGTTGTAGCTATGTCTTTGCAAATCAAACCAAAGTCCCACCAGAGCCACTGGCCTGGACAAAAAAAATATTAGTGATCAAAACACTGGTTCTTTGGCGCATATAACTCCTAATAATGTATATAAATGGCTAAGCAACATATGGAAATAACCTAAGCATGCCACCCTAATAGAAAGCAAAATTATATAAATTCATTCATTCTGATCATCAATTTGGTCTAAGTAACAGTGGCAAAAAAAAATGTTTAACTGCAATTTAATCCATAAAACACTAGCAACAAAACCCTAAATTGTTGGTTCAGTACAGAGATTTCCCCAAAAAAATATTTTAGGACTTAGAAAGTTTTGCACTCGCTGTTCATATGCGAGTAAACAAGATAAACATGCATTTTGGTTTTCTTTGACTTCATGAAAACCATGTAAATACATAACCAGCTGCCATTTACACCTCATTTAAAAAAATGTATGTGTCAATATGCTATATTATTTTGGGGGCAAAGGAATGGGCGGCAGTGAGAGAACTGCAGAAAAGACTAGAAATTGCAATAAAAATGTCTGATAAGGGTGGAATGGCAGTGGTGCAAGTCACAACACAGTATGTAACAGAGATAAGAAACAAGCATTTGTTAATGCCGAATGTTGTCTCGCTGGCACTGGCATTGGTAGTGCAGGAGTTAGAGATGCATAATAGGAATGGCAGTGAAGTATTGAAGTGATGCCAACCCCATTCCCACCCTGCAGAGACCGACAGGCATTGGGGTGTACCTTTGGGTCGTCAGCTATAAGGCTCATGCTATTTTACCTCACCCTACCCTGTAGACACTGACAAGTGTCATGGTGTGCTTTGGGGTCTTTGGGTGTTATACTTACTCCATTCCATAAGGAAATATGCTGAGGTGGGTGCAGTGTAGGAGAATGAGGTGAACTTTATGGCCAAACACTGCAAGGTACACCAAGATGCCTGTCACTGGCTGCAGGGTGGGGGTGGGGGTGGAATGGCATGAACATTACAGCCGATGATCCAAAGTCACACCCCTGATGCCTGTGAGTCTCTACAGGGTGGGGTGCTACAGTTGGAAACCCTGACACCCTAGACATGTGTTGGTATTTTCACTCCAAATTTTCAACATGGGCTTTTTGTGACCCCACCTAATGAGTAGTGCCACAATCAGTTTGTTAGCTGAAAGGTGGTTTTGCACAGTGGCTATGCCATTTGGCGACACAGGGATGAAAACACATTTTGGGGAGGATGTGGAAAATGACAACTGTAATTTTCAAGAGGAGGCATAAAAAAATGGCAATATTGAAAATATGGAGTGAAAATATGAAAAACTGGAGACGTCATGAGCATGCATAGAAACTGTGCAACACGTGTCCGTAACCCAGTTATGTTTGGGAGTTTTTTAGCCACATTTTCAACATAGGCATTTCGGGACCTCCCCTCATGAACAGTGGCACTGTGATTTTGTTAATCTGTCCCAAAAATTGATTTCCCATAGCAACCATGCCATTGTGCACCACAGCTGCGGAAACACATTTTGGACAGCCTATGAAAAATGACAGCTTTACTGTTGATAAGGGTGTGTGAAAAAATGCCAGTGTTGAAAATCTGGCCTGAAATTAATGCAAATTTGCAAAGTTTCAAGAGTGCGTGGAAACTGTGCAATGCATGCTTGTAACACAGTCATTTTATGGACTTTTGGCACCCAATTTTCAACATAGGAATTTTAGGACCTCTGCTCATGAACAGTGTCACCGTCATTTTCTCAAGCTGTCCCAAAAACTGATTTTGCACAGCAACCACGCTATTCTGCTCTGGACGTACGAAAACACATTTCAGCTAGGATATGTAAAATGACAGCTGTACTGTTCATCAGGAGGTGTGGAAAATGCCAATTTTGAAAATCTGGAGCGAAAATATGACAAATTCATGAAGTTACAAGCGTGCATGGAAACAGCGCAACACACGCTCGAAAAACAGTAATTTTGGGGATTTTTTTCACCAAATTTGCAATGTAGGCTGTTTGAGAGCCCCACTCAAGAACAGTGGCACTGTCATTTTGTTACTCAGTCCCAAAAGGTGGTTCCACGCAGTGACCGTGAAATCACCTTTCGGGACTGAATAACATAGAGACATAGATTTTGACGGCAGATAAGGGCCACTTGGCCTACCCAGTCTGCCCATTTCCCTACCTACTGGATAAGCTGCAGATTCTAGTTAACCAACAGCCTACTTCCTGCCACCCCCACTACAATTGCCTTATGTCTGTCTCATGCATGTTTGAATTCCCCCACTGTTTTAGACCAAACAACCTCCCCAGAAAGGCGGTTCCATGCATCCACCACTCTCTCCTTGAAAAAAAATGTCCTCACATTACCCCTGAGCCAACCCCCCCCCAATCTTTAAATTGTGCTCCCTTGTTCTTACACATCTCTTTTTCTGAAAGATGCTACCCTCCTGGACTTTGTTGATTGCCTTGAGGTACTTGAACATTTCTGTCATGTCCCTCCTTTCAACAAGGGTATACATATTAAGCTCTCTCAGTCTTTCTTCATATGGTCTCTGATGCAGACCCTGCACCATTTTAGTTGCCCTCCTCTGGACTGCTTCCATCCTGTCTATGTCCTTGCATACATGAGGTCTTCAAAACTGCACACCTGTACTCCAGATGGGGTCTCACCAACTGTCTGTACAGAGGGACAACCACTTCACTTTTTATGTTGGCTTGTCGCGCCTGCACGCAAGTCAACATCTTGTGGTAGTGCAGCTTTGGAGGTGCGGCCGCTGTTGGGCGAATGCAGGGCATGCATCAGTAGGTGCGTCCCTCATTTCCCAATCAGCCTGCATGCCGGCAGCCACACCATGCATGCTAATGTGGCGAGCACATCTAAGGAAAGGTCCGCTGCAATCTGAGCAAAGCTTGTCAGATGCAGCGGACCCTTCCTGCGTGTCGCCACATTAGCAGCGTGGCGGTGGCCACCTACTGGCGAACTTTGGGGTGCCCAATCCCCAGCTGGCTTACTGTGGCTGCACACATTTGCTGATTGGAGTCCTACTCCCTGTCGGCATACAGCAGCCCCCATTTCCTATATGCCAAGGGGTGCTCAATCCCTCCCCGTTCTTGTCTCCTCCCACTTTCATTGTGTGTTGATGGGGAGTCCACTCCTTGCCGGCATAAATCAGCCCCTCACGATTTTGTTATATGCCAAGGGGTCAATCCTTGGCTCTTGCCCCCTGGCTGTCATTGTGTGCCGACAGGGTGCCCAGTCCCCATCGGCATAAATTAATCTCCCATTGTCTGCCGACGAGGGTGCCCAATCCCCTGTCAGCTGCAGCAACCCCCCTCCTCCAAAACAGTTAGGTTGCATGCTGGGAGCCCACCCCAGCATGCCAAGTCCCCTGAAAAAAAAAAACTGTCCTGCGATGTTAGTTTTTTTTTCCTCCCCTGTAACATAAAAACGGTCCCTCGTAGTCTCCTGCCCCCCAACCACACCCACCCACTGTGCACCCTGCCTCCCCACACCCCCCTCACCCCATACTTACCTCTGGAGTCCAGCGCGATGATCTTCTGTGGACCGGGAGCACATCTGCACTCTTCAAAGCCGACCGCGAACTGAGGAAATGCCGGTAAGCTGTATAATGGAATGAATAGGGTTTTTTTTGACTTTGCTGCATATCTCGGGCATTTGTTGGAATTTTGGCACCAAATTTTCAACATGGGGTTTTTGGGGTCCCTGCTCATGAATTCTATCACTGTCATGGCGTTAATCGGCCTTGAAAGATGATTTCACAGTCACTGTGCAAAATCACCTTTCAGGACCCATTAATGAAATGACAGTGTCAGTGTTCATGAGGTGGCCTCTCACAAAGTCTGTGTTCCAAATTTGGTGGAAAAAATCCAACAAATGCCTGTTTTACGAGTGTGCATTGCGCAGTTGCTACACAGGCACGTAACTTCGTTAATTCGCAATATTTTAATGCCAGATTTTCAGCATTGCCATTTTTGTACACCTCCTTGTGAACAGTATAGCTGTCATTTTCCACATCCTGCCCAAAATGTGTTTCTGCACATCCGGCGCACAATAGCGCAGTCGCCGTGGGAAATCAGTGTTTGGGCCAGATTATGAAAATGACAGCAACACAGTTCATGAGCAGAGGTCCTAAAATGACAATGTTGAAAATTTGGTGATGATACTCCATAAAATGACTGCGTTATAGGTGTACGTTGGCAGATTGCATGCACGCTCGTACCGTCATGCATTTGTGATATTTTCACTCTGGATTTTCACCATTGCCATTTTTCCACACCTCTTGATGAACAGTACAGCCGTCATTTCACATATCCTGCCCAAAATGTGTTTTCGCACTTCCGGCGCAGAATAGCGTGGTTGCTGTGTGAAATCACTTCTTGGGACACTGTGAGGAAATAACAGTGACACTGTACATGAGCAGAGGTGCTAAAATGCCTATGTTGAACATTTGGTGCTGAACGCCCATAAAATGGCAGTGTTGCAAGTGTGCATTGCATATTTCCCACGCATCCCTTTAACTTCGCAAATTTGCTATATTCACACGCCACATTTTCAACACTGCCATTTTTTTACACCTCCTTATGAACTGTACAGCTGTCATTTTTCTCATCCTGCCCAAAATGTTTTCCCGCACTGCACTACCAAACACTCAAAGGGACACCACAATGCCTGTCAGTCTCTGCAGGGTGGGGGTGGGTTGGCATCTGTTCAATACTTCACTGCCTTGTCTATTATGCATCTCTCTAACTCCTGCACTACCAATGCCAATGCCAGCAAGACAACATTCGGCATTGACAAATGCTTGTCTTATGTATGGGATGCTTATATTCCCCGGGTCACCCCTGAAAAAGGGACAACTCTGTCTCAGTGAGCTTACCTGGTCAACAAAATTCAAATAAATAAATAAAGTCAGCAGAGAGACATATAGCAGCTCCTGCTACTTGGTTCTCCTCTCTCCTCATTCGTGTCAATGTGCAGCCATCTTACTAGCTTTGTACTTGCGGCCATGGCCTCCAACAAACCAATGAGCCCAGGGAAGAGTGGCCATGTAGGAATGCTAAAACAGTGTAGTCTAAGCAAAGTGTAGCCATGGACAAATGTCAAGAAATGCAGCTTAGGTGGAACACAACCACACAGGTGGGCTGGTAAATGTAAACTAGTCAGCATAACCTTCAGATGCTGATGACTTCACAGTTGGGAGGGTTAGTCAGGAGCTGCAGAAGTCACAGACAGACTGACACTCCAGAGCCGAGTGCGGTATGTAGTAGGACTACAGTCAGTGGGAAATTGTGGTGGGACCTAGAGATGGGGCAGGGTGGTCCACCGCAGGGAAGCTGCTAGCTGGTTGCCTGTGCTGTTAGGCTTTAAAGCCCTATAATTTAAAGGAAGGGAGGGGGAAAAGACTGGGGGGCACCAGCCTAAACTGGGGGGCTCATGCCCCCATTTTTCAGGCTAACGATGACCCTGGCACAGCACACCGAGGGAGTGAGGGAGCGGGAAGGTTTTTGTACAGTGCAGTTTAAAATTGACTGAGTAGGCAGTTTGTTTATATACAGGGGTACAGAATTTGTTTACCATGAACTAGCTTTCATGAAACTAAGAGTAGTAGTTTTCAGCAACAATAGCATGGTTTGGTGTGCAGTTATGAAGCTGCAGACTATTTAGAGCAGTTTTGAGCAGTATCTGAAAAAGAAACAAGCAAGCATGTAAACGGGTGTCATTTGATGAATGTACTTCATCAGCATGTGTCAATGAATGAATCAATCAATCTTTATTTTAGCAGGTGGAATACCGTTGAGCAGGCTAATTTCCAAGGAGGACCTGGGCCAACATACAAAATTGGCAAGAACATGGATAATACACTTACGGGTACAGCGTAGATACACATAATGCAAAGTAACACAGATGCAGCAAAGACGAGATATATACAATGCAATATCATGCAAGGATAAACAAGAAGAATGTACAGTATTCTTATATATGAGGCCAGTAATAACAACAATATTTCTGTACCGTGGCAAATAGGAGAGCAGTAGGGTCAGCAGGGGTCTAAGGAGGGGGGCAGATAAAATGAGATGTGGAACAGGTAGTTAGGAGAGGGAGAAGGTGAGGTGGAATAGGTTGAACAAGAAGGCAAAACCAGACAGGACACCTCAGGAGGAGCACTTACAATGCTCAGTGAAGGATCTTGCGTGAAGGTTTTTAAATTCGGGGATATTTATAGGATTTGTAAGTTTCAGAGTTTTTTGAAGCTTGGTCCATAGCTGGGGTAGGGCAAAGCTAAAAGACGACTGACCAAAACGGGTTTTCACCTTAGGTATCAATAAGGAGATGTAAGAACGGCTTCTCAGGCACAGTTACCCAAAGCACATGGGCAAGCAGTCCAAAATATATTGGGGCAGCATCTTGGTAATTGCTCTGTACATACAAAGGGCAGCGTTCCTTTACCTTCTGAGTGTCAGGGATGGCCAGCCCACTACCGAATACAAGGCGCAGAGGTGTGTAGAATAGGCTGCCCTAGAAATGAAGCGTAAGGCCCTGTGGTAAAGAACATCAAGCTTAGCTAAGGCTGTCCCTGGAACGTGACTGTAAATGAAGTCAGTGTGGTCCAATAGTGATAGAAAAGTAGCTTTAACCAGCCTCCTCTTAGCATCTTGAGTAAGGAGGTGCTTGATTCTATAGAATAAGCCAAGCCTCTGTTTCAGCTTTTTTGCGAGTTCCTCTAAATGATCAATAAAGGACAGATGGCAGTCAATCCACATCCCAAGGTACTTGAATTTATCTACATAGTCCAGAGATTCACCAAGCAACGTGGAAATTGGTGGCACAATACTTGACATAGGCAACAAGGAAGCAGAGCTATTCGGGGTCAGAATCATGGCCTTTGTTTTTGATAACAATTTTTGGTTAAGTAGGTTGTGTTGCAGAGTATTGAAATCGTTCTGCAGGTCTGTGCAGGCATGCTCAGGACTAGGCCTAGACGTGTGTAGGACAGTATCATCTGCAAAAAGATGGATGTCAGAAGACGTAATCTTAAAGTCGATGTAGTTGATATAGATTGCGAAGAGCAAGGGCCCCAGAATTGATCCCTGAGGCACGCCTCTATTGATAGGATTCAGTGGGGAAAGGTCACCCACAGCTTTTACCTGCTGAGTGCGCCCAGAGAGGTAGGAGGAGAACCAGTTCAGCGATACCTTGTCCAAGCTAACATTGCGTAGGGTAGCCAGCAATAGGTCGTGATTGACAGTGTCGAAGACCTTACTTAGGTCAAGGAAGTGTGAATTCATATACAGAGTGCAGTATCAGTGTTATCTAGCAGCAGTGAAGCTTGGAGGAGCAGTTTACCTTCTGATGCTGGTTGTGAATGGGTGAGAGTGTTAATGACATTATTATGTGATGTCTAATCACCCCCCCCCCCATTTCCACTACTGCATTTCTGTGTTGTTTTTACTGTGTGAGGCTGTGTGTGCTCACTGGTTTTGTTACCTGTATAGTTGCTGCTGCCCTCAATAACTTCCAACCAATAAAGATGAAGTCTTGAATTTATAGTGCTAGAAAATTAATTCACCCACAGTTTCAACAAGCATTGGTCAATGCCGAATATGTGCTTGCTTTTATTTGCTGTGTAGTTGCTGGGCAAGATTGCACACAGATCAACAATGCATTTCAGTGAGACCATTTCAGACCTCACTTTCTTGCTGTTATGACTTTGACAGCTATGTAGTAAGGACTTTTAAGGAGGTGGTGGAAGTAGCCCCCCAAAAATGACTATGGTGGCAAAGAGGAGGCCCCTCACCCCCTTACCCATGGAGCTTCTTGTTGAAGTCCTTGCCTTCAATGGGTACCAGAGAGCCTTTTAGTGGCATCACAGGGGAACACTTTAAATCATAACCAAACACAACATGATAAAAAAACTATACTAGGGTTGGTGCTATGTGGGAGGGACTGCAATTTTATAAAATATTAACAAAATCCAATGAAAACTGAACCAAAGGAAATGACATTTAAAAGTGAAAGAAAGAAGGGGAGACTAGAGGTAGAAAGTTACTGCAGGGCCAGGCAGGTCTGCTTGCCAGATTCAGCTAGCCAGCCCTTCTTGGCTTGAGGTGTTCTAGGTTGGGTAGTGACTGCTAATAATTTGCTGCCCTTTAATAAATTAAGAAGGAATTTCATATTTCAGTTAATAAAAGGTAGAAAAGCTGAGTGAGCTTTACTTGGGAAGATGACAGACAGTGCTACACAGCAGGAAGCTAGAGCTCTCTGAACTTCAGATGCATGGCAGAGAGTGAAGTTTTTTTTTAATATCATTATCATGGCCCTGTGAAAGTGTAAGATTAACACTGAAAAGTTTAATACAAAACCTGCTAGAAAATAAACTTCTATCCCCTGGCAGTCAGAATATAACAACACAGGCAGCAGTTTTTGCTGTCACTACTGCCATCCAATCTCCAATTTGTTCTTCTCATGTTCATGTTTACAACTCCGGAGACTTGGTGTTTGGCCATAAAAGGCCTTTGTGACCTAAATAGTGCAGTATACTGCTTAACAATGCTATTTTCCACCTTATAGAACCTGGTGTAATGTATACACCCCTGTATGTCCCATTCAAAGCTTGAAACTATCCTAATGTACTGTAGTCATCACAGGGCCACCCCATTGACTTCATCAGCAGCCCCCCCCCCAATGTGCAGCTGATGAGGAGGGCTATTGGCTGACTATCCCCTTCCACATAAAACTCTACACAACATGTCTGTGTGTATGGCCACTGACATGGAGGAATAACAGATGATATTTGTAACTGTGAACATTTAGTAACCTTAATCTGTAATTCAACTAACACAATACACCCCGTCACATACACCATCAAGGAAACATTCAACATTGGCAAATGCTTGTTCTAATGCTTGGATCTGTCCTTTCAATATGGGTGCTCAAAACTGACAGCAATAATCCAGATATGGTCTAACCAATGATCTATACAGAGGCATAATAACATCTCTATGTCTGCTACAAAAAGGTTTTTTATGGTACCTAAAATTCTAAGTGCTTTATTATTGGTTTGCTTGTTACTATTTGCGAAAGATGGGTCAGGTTGTATAATAACCCCCAGATCTCTTTCCTGTACTACACTGGCTAAGATGTTTTTTCCCAAATTATATTGCTTCCTGGGATTTTGTTTTCCAAAATGCATAACCCAACATTTATCTTTATTAAAATTCATCCCCCATGTATCTGCCCAGGTTTGTACTTTATCTAAATCCTCTTGTATTATTGCTGTATCTGCATCAGTTAGTGCTGCTCCTCCCATCTTTGTGTCATCAGAGAACTTAGTGATGTTACTTTTGATTCCTACATGCAAATCTGATATATGAGGTGTAAATGGAGTTGGTCCCAAGACTGAACCCTGCAGTACTCCACTCGTTACTTTAATGTTGTTTGGCAATGATCCTCCTATTTTTATGACTTGTGTCCTCCCTTCTAGCCAACCTTTAATACCTTAACCAGCCTAGTATCCAGTCCCATGTTTTATTTATTTATTTATTACTTGGACAACACCTTCAAGCACAAGTGCTCTTTTACAAGGGTTCCACATCAGTACGGGAACAAATGGGTACAATGCAAACATTCATCAGCTCCATAGGTTACTTGGTCAGGTACACATAGCAGCAAATACAGGAAGTTAATGACAGGACTATGTAACAGTAGCACCAGAGGCCATTGTCAATAAGTAGCAGTGGGGTAAGCTCAGGTTTGTTTCCCACTTTCCATAGCTTCCTGTGGGAGTACTGTACTGTGTGAGGGAAGTAAATGAAATAAATGTGAAGGGATTGTCCTTAGTGATGTGTAACATCAGGTGGTTAATAAATGCACCCAGCTTGATCCCAGCTCCCAGTATGGACAGTTCATGTCTAGTCTCATATTTATTGGTGCCGCAGTGTATTGGTTATGGCCCCTACTCCAATGCCCCAGGCCTTTGGTGGTAAAGGTGTTTGGTTAAGGTACAGGCTCTGTGGTGTAAAGTGGGAGCTCCTCTGACAAGAATACTATCATAGACCCCTAGATATGGGGGTGGGACCCAGCCCTTACACCTGTGAACAAGCAGCTAGCAAGGCAAACAAAATCATGGCTGTATTAAAGGAAACTTCATAAGTAGATCCAGGGATGATATAATGCTCTTCTTCAGATCCTTGGTCCAGCCCCATCTTGTGTACAGAGTGTAGATCTTGTCCCCACATCTGAAAGATACTGACATGATAGCTAGGGTATACAGAAGAGTGACTAAATTGGTTGATAGTTTGGAGAATATGGGCTCTGAGGACAGATGGCTAGAACAAGAACTGTTTTTCATGGAAAAGAGAAGATTCAAGGGAGACATGATGATAGTATTCAAGTATCTAAAAGGGAAAACACCATCAGACCAAGTGCAACTTTTCAATATGCACAAGAATGAAAGGATCTTACTTCGAGAGGAAGCTGTTGCAGCAGGTAACACATCTAGGACAGGTGCCGGCAGGCAGCAAAACCCAAGGCAAACTTTTCCAGCAGTAGCTAGTGGGGACCGCCTTCCCTGATGTTGGCCCCGCCCCCGACATCCCATTTGGTATATAAGGGGAGGCAGTCCCCAGCGTGCTCCAGTTCTTTTCTGCCGTCGACGGGCGAATGTTAGCTCCACGACTCTCTCTCGCCAGTTCGACCACTATTTCGACCTTTTTGACTCCACTCATCTCTTTCGACTGTTTTTCTTTCCTACCAGCTTCTGCATGTCGACTACCCTGTCCAGGCACATGAACAAGTGCTCCTGTGGTAGACAAATCCCTTCCAAAGATGGACACGTGGCCTGCATTTTCTATCTGGGCCTGGACCACAACACTCTGTCCTGCACCCACTGTCAGGCTTTCAGTAGTCAGGCCTATATTCACTGACAAAAGTCCCTTCAGGCGTTTCTGTCCCAGCAGCGACTTGAGGCTATGCAGAGGGATTCATCCTCTGAAGGGGATTCTCTCCGATATTCCGACAAATCTTTGGGGAAACACCTCACTTCAAAGCCTAAGGACAAACACAGAGAGTGGGACAGAGATAGGGAGAGGTCCTCCTCCAGATCAAGATCTTCTGGATACCATACCGCCTCCAGACTGGGGTCGTCAGGCCACGACTCACGCCTTACAGTGGTCAAGGCCCCAGCCTCCTCTGGAGGCCCTGCTACTAAGGAGAAATCTTCAGGGCACTCTGCTACCCTTCAACCCCTTAGATCAATCCTCCTTCAGCCTCGTTGAGCTGCTCATTCAACCCAGGTAAGCCACTTTCTGCCCCCCAGTTGGCCTCTGTATGCAGCACTGACCCCTGGGAGAAGGCAAAATCTTCAGAACCGTCGGTGGGGAGATATCCCTCCTGCCAAAACATGTCCACAAGTCCTCGGACAAGCACCATAATCTGTTGATGGACAAGTGTCAGGTCCCATCATCGGACAAGCGTCCGGACAAACCCACCAATCATGCATCAGAGCCCCACCGTCACAAGTCTGCTGATTGCACTCCAAAGGCACCTTTGCCTCCTCCTCTTCCAGCCAATTCCTTGTAACCACAAGCATCCTCTCCGTGATCTGATGCCAGGGTGGAAGACGTACTGACACCGGATGATCATACGCCGGTTCATGCCATTCCTTCGCGTCCTGACGATGGCCCTGACACCCAGGTAACACTGCTGTCTCTCCCAGTCTGACTGCCGACAGACAGGACTGACGTTGGTACCGACACCGGAGCTCCAGAACCACTGCCGGACCCGGCGCCCAGTTCGCCTAAGCTCAACCTTAGTCAGGTCAAGGACTTATTCTCACATTGGTGGGAAACTATCAGACCGGATATCCTTCCAGTCACACCTACACTGGTCACTCTGGCCAATCCAGACCTGGTACTGATCCCTAGTGAGGAGATTCCGCCCATTGAAGAAGTGCCTCCTTAACCCCGCTCAGATGAGGACAGGGGAAAACATCCCTCTCCACAGAGACCTCAGATGGAAAAGAGAACGGGTTGTAGGTCCTGCTCCAGGAGCTCTAGTACCTCTAGCCCCTCTGACTGGCACAGGCACAAGTGTAGGAGACACAGATCTCCATCAGTCTCCTCCACTGACTCCTATCACATGTCGGATTCCTCTGTGACTTCCTATGAGGACCCTCTGTTGAGCGAACCTGAAGACCTGCCAAAATCACCTCCATAGGACCCGTCGTTCATGGAGGTTATGAGACAGATACAAGCCAGCATGGGATGGGATACGGAGGACTTGGACCTTGAATGCATGAGGCTTGCCAAGTACCTCAGGCAAAAAGACCCCAAGCCTGTTGTTATCCCTCCCATGGTGAATACTTTTGAGGACGTCACACAGGCCACTTGGTGGCATTCCCACTCATCCATGGCCATCCCGAAGAAAGTGGACTGGCTGTACCGGGTGCCTAAGAAATACCCCTTGTTGACTGTGCAACCTACCACTGACTCAGTGGTTATATCAGCAGCTCACAATCATCTGCGCACCTGGCCTCCAGACAGGGAGTCCAAGCAGCTGGATTCCTTAGGCAGGAAGGTGTACGTGTCTGCCACCTGCAGCATCAGGAGTTTAAACTTCCTGACACACATGATCCATTTCCAAAAATGCCCTCTGGGAACAAGTTCTGGACATATTGCAAGGAGTGCCCAACTGCCCTCAGAAGTCAGGACTTGCAAAACTCCTTCAAACAGGGTCAGACGTGGGCACGCATGTGTTATGGTCTGCCTAAGACTCTGCGGGGATCTCAGCTAGGGCAGCGGCTATGGGCATTTGCCTTCAGCACCATTCCTGGCTCCGAGTTTCAGGGTTCACGCCGGATGTTCAGTCCAACATTCTAGATGCACCCTTTAAGGGCTCCGTTCTCTTCGGTGAAGAAATGGAGCAAATTATCAACAGACTACAGGACACCGATAAGGCCGTCCATACCATGCAGTCTATGTATCGCCCGAAGCAGAGACAGTTTCGGAGGTCTCGCTTTCATGGCAGAGGGAGACAGCAGCCTCAGCAACCTTGCTTTCAGCAACCCCACACTCAGCGAGGTGGCTTTGGTTGATATGGTGGCCCCAGGGGATCCTCGGCTGCCACCTCTTGACAGGCTAAGTCTGCCCAAGCCACTCCCCCCCCCAACAGTATGACTTCCAGCCAAACCCATCTCTCTGTGACATTCCGTCGGGAAAGAAGGTGGGAGGTCACTTCTCTCTTTATCCAGAAGCTTGGAGACAAGTGACCTCTGACCAGTGGGTTCACGAGCTTATAGAACACAGGCACTCTATAGAGTTTGTGTGCACCCCTCCCGACAGGCCCCACCCCATCCCGTCACTCAGTGGGTCATGCAGTCCTCATCCGGCAGGAAATTCAGACACTGCTGTCCAAAAACACCATAGAGCCCGTTCCTCCACAGGAGAGAGGCACCGGATTCTATTCTCATTTCTTCCTGGTCCCAAAGGAGTCGGGAGACTTGAGACCAATCCTCAACCTCAGTGACCTGAACATATCGGTCACATATAAACGTTTCAGGATGGTCACATTACACAACCTGATTCCTATGTTGTATCAAGGAGACTGGCTTGCATCCCTGGATATGCAGGACACCTATCTCCACATTCTTATAGCTGAAGGTCATCGAAAATATCTTCGGTTCGCATTCCAGAGAGAAAACTTCCAGTTCAGGGCCCTACCCTTCAGCCTCTGTTCAGCACCAAGGGTGTTTACGAAGTGCCTGGCAGTGGTCACCGCAGCACTTCTCAGGATGGGTCACTACATGTTCCCATACCTGGATGACCGGCTTCTTCTAGTACACTTCAGTGCTCAGCTCCAAGCTGCCATCAGGGACACCTGCAACCTGTTCTGGAGCCTAGGGATTACCATCAACCCAGCCAAGTCGTCACTCAGCCTCGCACAAATCCTTCCATTCATCAGGGCACTCCTAAACACTGTTCAGGGTTGGGCCTTCTTACCTCTAGACCGGGCACAGCACATTCGGGTGCTAGCCAGGCAGATTTATTCTGTCTCCACCATCCCAGCCAGATTGCTTCTCCGGCTGTTGGGTCATATGGCAGCTGCAATTGTCACTGTCCCTTTTGCAAGGCTCTGGATAAGGACCATCCAATGGAACTGTTGAGTGCAGTGGGACCAGAGGTGGGATGACCTGGACTTGCCCTTCTCCATAACGGAACCTGTCTGCAAGGAACTCCTCTTGTGGGCATCATCCCCTTGGACAGGTTCTGACCACAGATGCTTCAAATTCAGGATGGGGGGTGCACCTTGGAGCACACAAGATGCTGGGGTCTTGGCCTCCAATCGAGGAATCTCTCCACATCAATGTGCTGGAGATGAGAGCAGTTCTGTATGCTCTCCAAGCCCTGGAAACTTCAGTCACGCCCGGTCACCTACTGGTCCAGACGGACAACACATCAGTGGTCTTCTACCTCAACAAACAGTGAGGCACACACTCCTACCCCTTGTGCAGGGAGGCCATGAGAGTGTGGGAGTGGGCTATTGCTCACCAGTCGACCATCACAGTAGTGCATGTTCCAGGTGCTCAAAACACACTCACAGATGTCCTCAGCAGGACAAAGTCACAAGTACATAAATGGTCACTTCTGCAATCAATGGCAAACGACCTTTTTGCCAGATGGGGGACACCAGAGTTGGACCTCTTCACGTCCTCTGCCAATGCAAAACTGCCCAGTTTTTGCTCGCTAGATCCAGAGCCTGGTGTTTTCTGGCAAGACGCATTGTTCCTCTTCTGGAAGGGGAGATTCCTTTACGCCTTTCCTCTATTTCCACTCATTCAGAGAGTCCTTCTTAAAGCACAAGTGAAGGGAACCACCATGATCCTCATAGCGCCGCTGTAGCCTCACCAGATTTGGTTTCCTTTGCTGCTGCAACTGGTAGTGGCGTTACCAGTTTCACTTCCTCTCACAACTCATCTACTCTCTCAGGACAATGGGGCTCTTGTTCACCCGAACTTGCGATCCCCTTCACCTTCATGCTTGGCTCCTCAAGACTTAGCCAAACTTCAATTCGGGGTGTCGGGCAAGATAGCCGAAGTCCTGGTAGAGGCAAGGAAGCCCTCCATGAGAGCCACATATGCACTGAAGTGGAAATGGTTCTGCCTCTGGGCTACAGTGTGCCACATGGATCCTCTGACCTGTCCAATTAACACTTTGCTGGAATACCTATTATCCCTGTCAGACTCAGGGCTGAGTTACTCCTCCATAAAAGTACACCTGGCCACTCTTTCTGCCTACCACACTCCTGTCCAGGGCAGAACAGTGGCTCAATTGGAGGTTACCCGTGCCTTCCTCAGAGGCATACTTCACATAAAACCCCCTATTAGGGACCCTGTCTCCCCTTGGGACCTTCCATTTGTCCTGGAGAAGCTCACCCTCCCACCTTTTGAACCTGCTGCAGATTGCAAGCTGCGTTTTCTTTCTTGGAAAACGTTATTTTTAGTTGCCGTTCCTTCCACTCAAAGGATTTCCGAGCTGCAGGCCCTGATGTGTAAGGAGCCTTATTTGATTTTTCAGAAAGACAGGGTAGCTTTGCGTACCAATTCTAAGTTTCTCCCCAAAGTGGTGTCAGAAATTACACTGAACCAGGATGTTCAACTTCCGGTCTACTACCCTGAACACTCCAATCGGGGGGGAGGCATTTCTCCACACACTGGACGTTCATTGCACGTTGCGATTTTACTTGGCTAGGACCATGGGGACCAGATCATCCAATCAGTTGTTTCCTTCACCCCACGTTCCTTGGGCAACCCAGTTTCAAAGAAGACCCTCTCTAGGTGGCTGGTTCACTGCATCACTTTTTGCTACCAAAAGCACAACAAACCCCTGTCTTGCCCAATTAGGGGTCATTCTACCAGAGCAGTGGCAGCATCTTTCGTAGCCCTCAAGAGGGTCTCTACTTCAGACATCTGTGCAGCAGCCACATGGCATTCAGTCCACACTTTCATCAAGCACTACAGTCTTGTTATCTCTTTTAGATGCAGAGCGGGCTTTGGCCTGGCAGTTCTGCAGGGCCTGATCTCCTGAGGATTTACCTCTCTCTTCCTTCCTATGTTCCTATCCTACCTCCCCTAGCAGTTGTCTTCAGTTTATACTGCTTGGGACTCAGTCCTATATGTGTTACCTGCTGCAAGAGCTTCCTCTCGAAGTAAGACAGTACAGTTACATAAGAACTTAGCGTAACAGTAGGTCTTCAAGAGAAGCTGTTGCAGCAAGTATACTTCCCTCACTCCCTCCTTCCTTCCCCCTTGGGATCTCACTCTGTATTTGCCAAGTGTACTTTTTTTGCTGCTGCTGGATCAGAATTCAAAATTTTGCTGTTTGTTCCCATTCATATCGCGGGTATTCCTTCTGCCAGTGCTTCCGGCTGTACAGGAACTGGAGCACACTGGGTACTGCCTCTCCTTATATACCATGTGGGACATCGGGGGTGAGGCCAACGTTTGGGAGGGCGGCCCCCGCTAGCTGCTGCTGGAAACATTTGCCGTGGGGTCCTCCCACCGTCCGGTGCCAGTCCTATATGTGTTACCTGCTGCAAGAGCTTCTCTCGAAGATCTACTGTTACGGTAAGTTCTTACGTAACTGTACTGTAAGAAGACAGTGTGCCAGAAGGGAGGATGATTTAATAGAAATATCAGAAAGAACAACTTCAAACAGAATAAGTGGTGAACTTTTGTAAAAGACTTCCAAAGCATATGATATCAGCTCAGATTAGACAAGTACTTTGAAATAAATGGGGTGACAGGGTATTTCTACTGAGCTAGTGAAAGTAAGGAACTTCATGAACTGCCGGTCTTCTTTCTTCCCTAAATATATATGTGTGTATCCTTCTCCTGAAACAGAGATACCCCTCAGGTCAGTCCTAGTCCATTAAAAGCAAAAACCTATTCCATCCCCCAACACACCTGTAACCCACTGCAACTTTCTCCTGATCCTAACCCTGCCAATTTAAAACAAAAACCAAAAATCCCTCTCGCCTGCAACCCACTGCCCACATTCTCCCCAACCTGATCTCTAATAACTTTAAAACACAAAATCCCACAGTGATTGCAGATTGGTTCCTGCTGTACTACAGGAGGAGGCATTTGGCTAGGTAAGCGAAGTTCCCACAAACAGTACACGATTATCTGGCCTCACTCCATCTTCCTCAAGTAACAGAGAATCAGAACAAGGCCCTTTTGTGCCCCAATTTAAGAGGAAGAAATTAATCAAGACATTTCAGGCTGGATTCAGTCCACTGGACCACCAGGGATACAATTTCTTTACAAAGCCCGCAATCGGGCTGGGATACGGTCCACTGGACCACCAGCGTTAGAATTAAATTTACTATGCCCGCGATCGGGTGGGGGAGCAGGTCCACTGGACCACCAGGGTTAATATTATATTTACTATGCCTGCGATCGGGCATGGGGGGGCCCGACACCCAGCCTGTGCCTTGGGAGGTTGGGTGGCCACCCACAGCAGGTGGCTGCCGTGTTGCACCTAACAATACGGCGGCCGGCCTGTGGGTGGCCAGTCCTTGCTCCTGTTTTTTCGGGCACATCTTTGCACCCCCCCGTGTGGTGCAAGGCAGGTGTGTGCCTGCATATGCACCGCACATCCGGGCTGAATATCGGGATGTGCCGGAATATGCATGGGCACACCCCTGCACTTCCACCGAGATATGCTTTCATTGAAAATTTCGGCGATCAGGATTTCATATTAATATCTCCTTTGAATATCGCTGGTGTATCAATGGGTTGCTCATGGAGCAACACTGTTGCGCCATGTGCAACCCCTTTGAATATCCCACCCTGTGAATAATAGGTAGCTCACCATATATATCAGCATGAGTGTTCCACCAGTAAAAATAAGAGGAAGGGAACATGTGGGGTTGTGCTTGGAGTGCTAAATATAAAGGGCATGAATTTAAACTGCTGTACAGTGTGTGTGTGTGTGTGTGTGTGTGTATATAAATAAATTATATATATTCATTGCAAAAAACTTTGTTAATGCATCAGTTAGGGTTAAAGTGACAAAAGTGGGGAAATGAAATGTTATGGTAGAGCCCCTAACCCCCCTCCCACCACCACCCATCCTCCACAGACCAACAGACAAGGGGTGTGCCATGGGATCATCAGACCTAACTCTCACCCCTTTCCATGTCTAAACAGGTTGACATGTTACAGTAAAGGAGAATGGGGTGCGAGTTAGGCCTCATGACCATGGCACACCCTGGTGTCTGTCAGTCTGTGGAGAATGTGTGGTGGTGGGGGTTAGAGACTCTACTCATTCCCCACTTTTGTCACTTTAACCCTAAATGATGCATTAATGACGTTTTTTTGCAATGAATTTCCTTACTTTTTGAAAAAGTGTAATATAATTAGTAAATAGCATGTGTTGGTGGGATTGCAGAGCTTGACCAAGCTGCCCATTTCTGCATAACGATATGTGTCTGTGGTAGCATGGGCCCTCCAGGCTCTGCACTCCCATTTACACATAACTACAGAGTCATACAGCAGCCCTTTAGGGTAAGGGACCCTTGTAACACTAATTTGCCAATATCTCAACAACCGTAGCAGCTACGAAAAAAATTCAAGTGTCATTGTAATCATGATAACTCGAACTCCATGCAAGATGTGCTGACAAAATCTGTGTCTCACATCGTTTACAATATACGGGCACCGAAAAAAATTGAAAAGGCACCTTTGGAACCCTTGTGACACTAATCTGCCAATATCTCCATAACTGTAGGAAGTAGGAAAAAAATTCCATAGCAGGTGTAATCTATGACTTCCAAACTTGTTTAGCAGCTTATAGCTGCAGGTAGTGAAAAATCTGTGTTTCACTTCGTTTTCGAGATACGGGTGCCGAAAGTCACTATGGATGCCACAATGTTATCCTATGGGAAAAATTCCAACTTTTTGATGGCATATCTATGGAACCAATTAACTTTTCAACACCTAAATAGCATAATTCACATCTCTGGGGCATCCCTTTAATACCTGGCAAATTTCAAGTCAAAAGAACAAACCGTTAATTTACAATGCAGTGGAAAATATTTTAAAAGTTTAAAAATTGCTAGTCTGTGAGGTAGCAAAATCCCCGACCACGAGGTCAATTCCCGTTCACCAGCTGTCAAAATCACCATCTGTGAGAAATCCTTGATTGTCAGATTTTGGCCATCTGGTCACAAAGTAACAGTCAAGGATTTTGCTACCTCACGAAAGGGGATTGCTGGCAGATGAGGATTTTGTCAACTTTTGAACTGGGATTTTATCAGCCCGCAAAAGGGGGATTCAAAAACCCAGTTCCCTTTCACAGGCTGACAAAATCCCAGTCCGCCAGCTGATCCCCTTTTCATGAGGAAGCAAAATCCTTGACAGCGAGTAAATCCTCATCCACGAGAAGTGCCATCTGGTCTCAAAGTGATGGTCAAGGATTTTGCTACCTCATGAAAGGGGATCAGCTGGTGGACTGGAATTTTGTCAGCTCACCAAAGGAGATCGGAAACGAATCGTGGACGAAGAATTTCAAAATTTGAAACGGCCATTGTTTGGACAAAACGAAGCAAACCAAAAGGTATAGGTTTGTAGAGGGCATCACCCGGAACAAAACCCATGCCTTATTGCAACAAGAAGTCACCCATGGAGAAAGCTACGATATTTTGTTTGGGGGAAAACATGAAAAGAAGGAACGGATTAATATTTTTTTATCAAACCAATGCTAGATTGTGCTTTGACCCAAATTCTTTCTACATTCAAAATTTCAGACCAAAACACCAAACGGTGTGCTTACAGCATGATGGACCAAAAACATGTCAAAAGTGGTGAAAAATGCATTTTTCAGCACTTAGCTGCGCAGAAACTATAAGTCCGACCCAAACGTAGCTTGGCAAATCAAGAGATCTACCATATGAGACCACGCATTCCAAAGTTTGTGCAAATCCGTTGAATGGTTGCAAAGTTATTAACGTGCAAAATTTGGGGGTTAACATTAATGTGCCTACTCAACCCTAACTACAGTAGTGCTACCGCAATACTATAAAATATATATATATATATATATATATATATATACATACACACATATTATAGGGGCACGGTCTCACCCCTATATTTAGGGTTGAGTAGGCACTTCTATGTTAAACTCAAAATTTTGTGCGTTAATAACTTTTGACCCGTTCAACGGATTTGCATGACATTTGGTATGCATGGTGGGGCATGGTAGATCTCTTGATTTGCCAAATTTCGTTTCAGTCAGACTTACGGTTTTTGTGCACCAAAATGCTGAAAATTGCACTTTTCGCCAGTTATGTGGGCAGTTTTTAAGATTTTGCCCATGACACAGTGTGGCTGTTGTGTAGCGTGCTGCTCTGTGACTTGGCTTGTCTCAAAGAGGTTGGGTCAAGGAACATGCCACTTTTCATTTGGTGAAAAAATATTAATCCATTCAAAAGTTATTAAACTTTTAAGTTCCCATTATAAGTCAGTGGGAAAATGTATATGATTATTTTGCGAAGAAGAATGGGATTTTGGCCATCTAGTCCCTCCTCACGATCAAAGAATTTGCAGGCTTGTGATCAAAGAATCTTTGATCGTGAGGAATTCTTTGATTGGGATGGCCGTCATCTTGTTTTCAGTTTGCGGTCAGAAAATTTCAAATATCTCGGCTCAGGGGGACTTCTGAAGTGAAACTATGGTAAGTTTTGATCAGGGGTCTTCCCTCTATCGAACCATGCCTGTGGTTTCTTTCAAAATGGTAAAAAATTAGAGTTTTTAACTTTTTTATTCTTTGATTGCGGCTCACTAACGATTTTTGATCGCGAGCCTGCAAATTCTTTGATCGCAGGATTCTTTGACCGCGATCTTTGATTGTGAGGGTGTAACTAGATGGCCACTTGAAAAAATCCATTTTCTCAGCTCAGGGATGGCTTATTAAGCCAAATGAGGGTGGGTTTTGCTCAGGGGGCTTCGTTCTATCGAGGCATTGCTGTGGTTTCACATATTTTTACCTAAAAATTGACTTTTACAATTTTTTATTCTTTGATCATGAGCCTGCAAATTCTTTGGTTATGAGCCTGCAAATTCTTTGATCATGAGAGTCTTTGATCTTGATCTTTGATTGCGAGGGAGGGACTAGATGGCCAGATTTGGAGGGATCAGATAGCCCAGTTTTAAAAAATTTTTTAATTAAATATCTCGGAAACGGTTTGGTCTTTTCACTTGAAATTTGGAGGGTGTTGACGGGATGTCTTGTAGATGTGAATTATGGTGTTTATATGTCAGACAATACATTTTTTGTGGAGATATTGTGTGGCACAGTTTACATTTTACCAACAGCGTTTTCCATTCTGGTACTGGCTTGAAATTTATATGTTAGCTACCCTTACTGTCATGGATGTACTTTTCAGTTGTTAGGTGTCTAACATGTAAACAGGTGTGGAATTCTGTAGAAATTTGCAAGTTGGTTGGGCCCCGTGCTCCCACCAACTTCCGCGACTTTCTACTTTTCTTTTCTATTCTTTCTCAAAAAGTAAGGAAATTCTATGCAAAAAGCTTTGTTAATGCATCATTTAGGGTTAAAACACAAACAGTCAGGAAATGAGATGTTTAGGGTTGCCTCCCTCCCCCCGTGGACCCGCCCATCATCCCGAGATTGACAGCTGACAGGGTGTATCATTGGGGTTTAAGGCCTAAATGTCACCCCATTCTTCTTTACTGTGGCTTGTGAATATGATTACATATGGAATGGGGTGACATTTAGGCCTCACAACCACAATGACACACCCCGTCAGCTGTCAATCTCTGGATGATTGGTGGGTCCATGGGGGGGGGAGGGGGAAACCCTAAACATCTCATTTCCTTACTTTTTGTGTTTTGACCCTAAGTGATGCATTAATGATGTTTTTTGCATAATATATTTATTTATTTATTTATTTATTTATTTATTTAAGAGTTTCACCAGAAAGGCATACTGAGCACAGAACTGCTCCATTCCAGTTGCGTCCTGGGGTGGTGGGGGAAGGGATGTATACAGTATCAAATAGTTCACAGTATCTACAGTACATTGCAACAATGACACAGGTATTATAGAGAAACAAAATTACACATATGTACAATAACATCAGTGGATGGGGAAAGTAGTTTGTACACAGAGTGCGGTAGTAAGTTAACTAACTAGCAAGTCTAGAGTTCTGCAACTCAGTTATGTCGTATAAGTGCCTATATGAACTTGACGGTTGCACCCTTAGAATACAGGAAGAATACAATAGCAATGTGGTGAGTGTAGGCCTACATATACCAAGGAGTACACTGGATGCCTGGGAAGGCACTTAGGTCATCAAGTGTGAGAAGTGGGATCTATGGTATCATGGTGGGACTGTTGGCAGGAGCAGGTGGGGGGAAAATGCGCCTTGAGGAGTAGGTTGTGCTGCTGTGCGTTATCTGTATGCTTAATGCCCACTGGCAGGGAGTTCCATAGTTTAGGCATGCGATAATTGAAGACAGCCTGCCCTTTGGCTGTAGCCGTGTGTGGGACATGTAGAAACTGGGAGTCAGTGTTCCTGAGGGAGTACGCTGAGGGGGGTTGAGCTCAGAGGGCGGACTCGAGGGGGGGAAAGGTCTGAGACCAGAATTTTGCAGTTAGCCTCATGCCGTGGAGCTGTCTGCGATCCTGGAGTGAAAGCAGGTCTAGAGTCTTGTAGAGGTCACAGTGGTGCATAGAGGGAGGGCAGTCTAGGGTGAACCGGCAGAAGGAGTGGAAGAGAGGGTCGAGTCTTGCTAGGGTGGATTTGGGGGTGGCGCTGTATACTACATCTCCATAGTTCAGTATTGGAAGGATCATTTTCTGTAGGATAGCCTTGTGGGTTTCTAAAGGGATGCAACCCCTGTTTCGATATAAGGCACCAAGCTTGGGGTACAGTTTCTTGTGGATTGAGTCGATGTGTCCTGAGAAGTCGAGGTGCTGGTAGAGTGAGACCCCAAGGTACCAGAAGTAGGAGCAGTCCTCCAATGGTGTCCCATCTAAGGTGTGGAAAGAGGGGGTGGCGGGGAGACGCACGAGTTTCTGCCTGGTACTGAAGGTTAGGGAGATGTTTTCTGGGGGATTTAGGAAGAGCTGGTTAGAGCGAAACCATTGCTGGACAGCAGTGAAGTTGTCCTGAAGTCCTGACAGCCCAGCTTGGAAGGAGGGCAGCAGGATGGAAGGGCCGGGTACCCAGTTACTTGAGATCCATTGGAGCAGAGGGTCTGTGGTAGTGGTGGTGTGGAAAGGTGGGGGAGCTGTCCTACTATCTGTTAGGCTGGTGTTTGGCTGAGGGACAGGAAAGGAGGAAGGTGGAAGGGGTTGGAAAATGTACAACATAGTGAGGTACAGTGGCAACATATTGCAGTTGCTTGTATTAAGGGCAACCACTAGTGGTGATAGTAGATAATATTGCAGTTGCTTGTATTAAGATCAGGGCCCTGAGTTTTCTGCAATTCCGCGGGTGCGGTAAACCGTGGAAATATCCGCAGAATTTGCCATCACCCATGGAATTCGTGGCCACCCGCGGAACAAACGTCCTTTGCCGATGGAGTGCCCAATCCCCTGTCAGCTTCACTGCCCCCTCTCAAATGTGTGTATGCCACGCTGGGAACCTACCCCAGCGTGGCAAAAGCTTCCTTTGCTGACAGGGGTGCCCAATCCCCCGTCGGCTTCACCGTTCCCTGCCCAAATGTTTGTATGCCACACTGGGACCCACACCAGCATGGCAAAAACTTCCTTTGCCGATGGGGGTGCTCAATCCCCCATCAGCTTCATTGTCTCCCCCCAAGCTGCCTGGTGCCATGCTGGGAGCCCACCCCAGCATGGCAAAAGTCCCTCCTTGCGTGTGAATAAAAAAAAAAAAACCTGAAACAAAAAAACCTTCCATCGTTGATTCTTTAGCCCCCCTTCCCCAACCTGCACCCACCATCTGCGTACCCACCTCCCCACACCCCACCTCATCCCCACCTCAACCCATACTTACCTCTGGGCCCAGCGCGATGATCTTGATGGACGGGAAACGTCTGCAGCTTCAAAGCGAGCCGAACTGAAGAAATGCCGGTAAGCTGTATAATGGCATAAATGGATTTTTTTCAACTTTAGTGCATATCTCAGCCATTTCTGGGAATTTTTTCACCAAATTTTCAACATGGAGTTTTTGGGTCCCCACCTCATGAACTGTGACACTGTTATTTCGTTAATCGGTCCTGAAAGGTGGTTCCGCAGTCACTGCGCAGAACCACCTTTCTGGAATCATTAATGAAATGACAGTATCACAGTTCATGAGGTAGGCTCCTAAAAACCCTATGTTGAAAATTTGTTGAAAATATTCCCCAAAACGACTGTTTAAAGAGCGTGCGTTGCACAGTTCCTACACACACTCGTAACTTCAAGCATTCTTAATATTTTCACTCCAGATTTTCAATATTGCCATTTTACCATACCTCCTTATAAACAGTACAACTGTCATTTTTCACATCTCACTCGAAATGTGTTTTCGCACATGTAGCGCACAATGGTGTGGTCGGTGTGCGAAATCAATGTTCTGGACAGATTAATAAAATTACAGTGATACTGTTCATGAGCAGAGGTCTTGAACTGGCTTTGTTGAAAATTTGGTGACAAACGCCCATAAAATGACTGTGTTATGAGCGTGTGTTGCGCAGTTCCTACGCATGCTCATAACTTCAAGCATTTTTAATATTTTCACTCCAGATTTTCAGTATTGCCATTTTACCACACCTCCTTATGGACAGTGCAACTGTCATTTTTCATATCTCACCCGAAATGTGTTTTCACACATGTAGCGCACAATGGCATGGTCGGTGTGCGAAATCAATGTTCCAGACAGATTAATAAAATCACAGTGATACTGTTCATGAGCAGAGGTCTTAAACTGGCTATGTTGAAAATTTGGTGACAAACGCCCTTAAAATGACTGTGTTATGAGCGTGCATTGTGTCAGATATGGCAAAAAAAAACAAAAAAAGGAAAAAAAATTAAGGGTAAAAATGTGCCGCAGAATTGCCGAAGAAATTGGAGTTGAGTGCCACAGAAGTTCTGTGGCAAATGAGAACCCTGCTGCAGAACTTTGCTCCAATGTGCTGCAGAAAAATCGGGGCCCTGATTAAGATATATACTAGTCTCTGATCCTATTGGGCAACCTACATCAGAAAGAAAAACACTGCACCACATCCAATTAAATGGGAGGAAACAAACAAGGGTCCGCACAGTCTAGTCACTTTAAGCAAGGAGCAGCATCCTCATCCACAATGCACAATCTGCCATCTAGTGGTGAAACTGAAATATCTGTCAACAATACATTCAACTTCGTCAACTGCGATTTCTCAGGATCAGTTCATTTTATTAATTACTCAGAATAAATAAATTATTATTTTTGCCACCTCATGCTAAGTGTGACACATTACTTACTATAATTTTATTTGCCCCCCCCCCCCCCCCCCCCCCAAGTTGGGGACTACTTTTCCTGATGTATTAATTATTTAACTGAAATAAATCATTTTTACAATTTAAAACAAAAAAATGGTGTGTTTTTCTTACTAAAGATTAAAAAGTACAAAACAACAGCATCTCTCCACTTGACAGGCAAGTTCTTTTCTTTTAATTCATAATAATATCAGACCTTATTCGTAAACATCTCATGTTTTCTTTTAATTCACTTCATCGGTGTATATTAACAAATTTATATCTAAAGTCAGTATTTAAAACATTCATAAGTGTCTGATTTGAAAAATCTCATATATTGAAAGTTCAGAATTTGATTACAATTAATGTAGATTTAAACTCTTACAGGTCCTTAATGATGAATAAAATCTCCATTTCTCCACAATTATTTTCCCTTATCTCTTTTTCTAATAATAATAATAATAATAATAATAATACCATTAACAAAATTACTTACTTTCATCTTAAAAGATTAAAACAGTGAAACAACTCTGATCTGTGACTGGCCCAGTGTCCATCACAAGACACTGAAACCTGTAAAAACTATTGCCCAGTTCAAAAGAAAGAACTGGGAAAGAGTTAATTTGAAGTGGTCAATTTTTTTTTACTATTGCCCAGTGAGCCTGTAAATAAAGAAAACCACATCCCTATCATTAGTTTTAAAAAAAAGCAAAAAAACAAAACAAAACATGGATTGTTTCCATCGATACTTCAGTTCTCCAGATAGTGGCTCCCCCCCCAACTTAAAACCCAAACACATTAGTTGGTGCCAGTGGTTCCTCTCCCTCCTCTTCCTATTTACTTTGTATAAAATATGCTGCCAACTCTACTATGGTATACAGTGAAAGAGTTGATGGCATTAGCAGTTTTGAAACACTGGAGCGTGAGCGAATGTTGCCATACCAACGCCCTTGCACTACTGTCTCCATGCAGGGTGGCTCATGCAATTTATCTTTATGAGTGAGAGGACAGGACCATAACTCACTAGTGCCAGAGTTATGAGTGAGCTATGAAAGTCCTACCCTCTCACAAATGGAAATACATTGTATATTTTGAGTCAAGCTATTATGTATTTGATATATTTAACATAATTTAATCAGTTAGACTTCTTAAATCAGATGGCTCTGTATGCATTTAACTGTTTCTCTTTAAATTCAATACCTGGTTTCAGGGCAGGATAAGGCTATTATAATGTCAGCATTTTGGAAAGCCTACAAATTATTGCAGCAGGTGAGGATTTGTTTAGTAACCTTAAGTTGTGATTTAACTAACACAATACACCCCTGCCCTCATACAGCATGTAAGGAAACATTCAGCATTGACAAATACTTGTTCTGGTTTCCTTTTTATGCCTCCCAGGTGAGTCTCATTTGTGTTCTTTCCCCACAGGGATTTCCAAGCCTGCATATAGCCAATGCATATGGCCTTTCAATGGCCAGTCAGAAATCAGCAGGGCTAGGTCTCAATTTACCCTCTTCTCCTGCTAGTATCTTAGTGAAAAAAGGGTACTGGGTGAAGACTGTATAAATTCCTTCACATATCACCACTGGCAATGAAACATACCCACCCTATGAAATGGAATATTACCAAATTAAAATATTTGGGGGTGTATTTCATTGAGTAGTGACACCTTCTCTATTTTTCAAGATAATTTTGTCCCATGACAGAATCCCTTACTGAGGAAATGCAATGTTGGTCTTTACTCCCTCTCCCAGTTAGGTTTGTATGGAATTTTCAAATTCTGGTGGAATGACATTCTGCAGAATTTTCAAATTCTGCCGAATTTTGCCAGAAATACAATGGTGGAATTCTACAGCAGAAAATAGTTGCGGAATAATTTTCTACAGAAAAATGGTGTTCTGCGGAATATTATTCCACGGATGACAATTGGTGGAATTCCGCAGAAGAACCAGCGAAATTTTGGCAGAAATTCTGTCGGAAGAATGGTCTTTCCGCACTAATTTCGCCAGCAGAATTTTGCATTCCGCACAGCACTACTCCCAGTGTATTCGAGGATCCTGTCTGTTAAAATTAATCTGCTGCCCTAATATCTTTTCTTATTTCAATGTATCCCATTGAAGCTCTCCTGAACTTGGTTTCAGCATTACCAGACACAAATCCATTAATTTGTTTGGGAGGACTAGAGGCCCTAAGTTCACTCTGGGGTACTACAAGCTAAGAAGCAGTGGAGTGGTTGGGCATTGTCTTCTTTGGCAGAATATTGGTTGGCCACACAGGTGAGGGTAGCCTTCTTATTGGATATTCCTAACTATCAGTCTCATTGGGAAAATATGGAGTTAGAGATCTGGGAGGAATGGCCTCTGAATGCTATACTCTATGATGTCTCTTTGAGGCAGTCTTATGGATCTCTGCCATTCTTAGGACATGGGGTGACGTTAGATGCCTGGGATTGATGTGCTAATAGCAACAGCTTTCAATGGGATTTCTGGAGTTATAGATGGTTGGCTTGGGACTCTTCCTTTGCGCTGGCAGCATGGGATGCTTGGTGCCAGAGACAGACCTGGTTGGGCTTTCAAGCACCATGGCAAATTTTGGAAGAGACACTATTAAAACCAATAAGATTGTAAACAGTTTTTTAACTAGGTTCTTTTATTTATTTAATTCTCGGATTACATATACCTTTGAGCTAAGAGCTCTTTTACAAAGGTTCCACGTCAGCAGAAAGGACAACAGATTAAACAGGACAGTAAAGTACGGTACAATAAAGTGTAAATAGGAGGTACAAAAACCATAATTGACACAAAATCATAATGAACAGTAAACGTAAAACAACAGGGAAACATTATGCTAATCGGTTTCAGGCACAAGAAAATGTATACAGTACATTGATATCAGCCAGCAGATTTTGTCAAGACAAACAGGGCACAGGGTGTAAAAAGGGATGTGTGAAGGTGGGCTGGGAAGAGTACGAGATGGGGGTGGGAGTGGAGGATGTGAGGATATGAGGAGAAGTGGGGCAAGGTGAGGGAGGAATGGTGGAGAGGGTGGGGATGCAGGGGAGGGTAGAAGGCAAGAGTGCTAAGTTACTATGAAAGATGTCGAGTGCTAAGGATGAGGTTTGGGAAAACATGGTTAAGGGAGACAGTTACAGGTGCTAGCTGTAGACAGTAGTGACTGAAGCTTGGATTTGAACTGGCCCAGCTTAGTTTCGGAGGAGGTGTCACTGTTGAAAGCATTCATCCAGAGGGGGGCCCTGTAGGCAAACGATCTTTGCCCCTGGGTGGTTCGGCGATGAGGGACCTGTAGGAACTGAGATTCAAAACCTCGGGTGTGATGTGAATTATGAGGGGGGCTTAGAAGATCTTGTACTCCAGATGGCAAGAAACCCAAGGTTATTTTCTTGGCCATCAGGCACGTCTGGCATTTGATGCAATTTCTATGTTGTAGCCAACCAGTTAAGGCATAGAGGTCACACGTGTTGGTGAGACGGTGGGCTCCTGAGATGAGATGACATGCCTTGTTAAGTGCAATGGAGATAGGCCGGAGGGCAGTATCAGTTGCAGAGCCATAGATGATCTGCCCATAGTCATTTATAGAAATAACAGAGATCTGTACAGCTATCCTTAAGGCTTCAGGGGTCAGAGATCACCTGTGTCTGTAGAGTAGACCAATTTGAATATTTACAGCTTTAGCAACGTTATCTATATGCACCCCCATATGATAGATTGCTGTCTTTGGTGACTCCCAGATACTTAAAGAATTGTAGCTGTTTGAGGGCAGTACCAAGGCAGTTAGTGATAGTCTGAGGATGTTGCCTGTGCTTGTTATGGGAGCTGCTGAAGAGCATGAGCTTAGTTTTTTTTATAGTTTAGTATCAACTTGTGATGACTAAACCATTTCTCTACTGAGGCAAATCTGAGTTGTAGCCAGTTCTCAAGGGGTATAGGCTCTGGGTGAGTTGTGTAGATTATGGCATCATCTGCATAGAGTAGGATTTGTTCAGGGCAGGAGTGTGGGAGACTGTTTAGAAAGAGACTAAATAGAAGTGGGCCCAGGATGGACCCTTGAGGAACCCCAGAGCGAACAGATCTTGAGTCAGAGAGAGTGTCGACAATTTTTGACTTATTGAATTCTGTTGTCCACATAACTTTTAAATCAGGCAGTGGAGTTAGAGGACAGCCCTGCATTAAGTAGTTGTTCCAGTAGTATAGGGTGATGGACTGTGTTGAATGCTTTTGTCAAGTTGATGAAGGCAGCACTAACTAATTGACCATGGTCCAGGGAGCTGTGTATAGAACCAGTGAATTCCATAAGGGCAGAGGTGGTGCTATGCCCTTTTCTGAACCCATGTTGTTGGATGCATTGGATCTTATGTTTGTTAAGATATTCAGTAAGCTGGTCAGCTACAATGCTTTCAAGAGCCTTAGAGAGAGGTGGTAATATGGAGATAGGCTGGTAGTTCACATGAAGTGTCCTGTCTCCACTTTTGTAGACCGGGGTAACCGTGGCTGATTTCCATTTATTGGGGAGCTGTGTGAGTCTGAGTGAGAGGTTAAAGATCCTGTTTAAAGGTGCTAACACTTCCTCAAGGGTGAGGGCTGCAGTTTGAGGTCAAAGGAGTCCCCACTGTGTTTAGATTTACCAGTTGCTTTAAAGATGTATTTTTGGGCTTCATGCAATGAGACTAATTTGAAGTAGAATGGCGGGTGACTGCTTGTTGGGGGAGAGCTTACAGGATTGGCTGGGGTGACATCGGCATAAAAAAAGTCAGGTGGAAGAACACTGCTAAGGTCCGTGAATGAATTATTAAAGGTATTGGCAATAGTTAGGGGGTCCAGAGTTGTAGTCCCATCAACGTCAAGTAAAGTAGGTGATGTTTTTGGGTTTTTCCCTGTAACCTCTCTGATAGCTTTACCATTGCCCCACGTGTCAGTAAGCACTCCCTTGTAGTATTTATTTTTCTCGAGGTGGATGGACCTTGCGCAATCATACCATGCTCTTTTGTATTTCTGAATGTTAGATTGCGTGCCGATGGCTTAAGCCCAATGCCAGAGGTGGTCCCTAGATTTCATATGAGCTAATAAGTCTGCAGAGAGCCAGGGGTTGCAAGGGCCTTTGATTTTCTGCTTTTTTAAGGGTGCATGGGAGTTGCAGGCAGCATTAAAGATGTGATGAAATAATCAAGTGCTGTGTTGACATCTTTTGTACTGTCAATGGGAGTCCAATCTTGCACTCTAAGGAGGGATTTGAGGGGTTCAAGATGACCCCGTCCTAGGACCCTGCTGGTGATTGTCTTTGGTGGAGGTTTGCAGAATTTGTTTGTCCACACGCAGATGACAGGGGAATGGTCACTGAGCATGTCCGGGAGGACTGTAGTGTTAGTAATGCAATCAGGATGACTGGTTAGGACCCAATTCAGTAGGCTGCTTGATCCCATTTTGTAATTGGATCTAGTTGGGGAGTTCACCAGCTGGGAAAAGTCTGAGGCACAGATGGCGTCCCTAAAGATCCCATTCTCCGGTGCAAGCCAATTAATATTAAAATCTCCCATCAGAATTAACTACGAGCCAGGAGGTTGGTTTCTGAGAAAGTCCATGACAGAACTGAGACCCCCTTCCCTGTTCTTTAGGAGGATGTACACTGATGCTACAGAAAGTGCCTTATTATGGGCACCAAGCAGAATTTTGATGGCTAGTATTTGTGTGGTTGAACCAGCAGTAGGTACCATCAGGGGGCATCTCATGAGTGACTCTTTGAGATAGATTGCTCATCCCTCTCCTCTCTTGGTAGTCCTGTCCAGTCTGAAGATGGTGTAACCTGGCAGGGCAATAACCATGTCAAGGATTTTTGGTGTGAGCCATGTTTCAGCAATTGTCAGGACATCTGGATTGTGTTGGTTAACAAAGACTTGTAGAGCATCCAGTTTAGGGAGGAGACTGCAGATGTTCATAGCTGCTAAAGTAAGTAACCCCGGCCACATTAAAGAGGCTCCCTTACATGGTGGGCTGGGGCCAGGGTTTGGGTGAATATTTCCAGGCAGCAGTAACAACATAAGTATAAGTCTGAGCAGGCATAATCTTAACTGCCTGTAGGTAAGTCTTGTCATCCGCCTCTGTTTGGTGTCCCCAGCTTAGTTGTTGTCTGCGTTCCCAGAGGGCGGGCATGAGGGATAGAGGGGAGATTGATAACGTATGGGTGTATGTTACCCATCCCTGATGGTAAGCGTTAAACCAGTCATAAGGCATAGAGCTACTATGTGCTGAGAGAGGATCGGAGGCAAGAGTACCAGGATGAAGGTAGATTTTATTGAGCATGTAGCAGGTAGGTTGGGAGGGGTAGCCGGCTCCCGGTATGCTCGTATGCAAAATCGGTAATGTGAGCACAAATAAGCGAGGGTGCAGATGAGACATCATCATTGTATCTAGGTAGGTACTTGATGTGCCAGATAGGATAGGAGCCCCTAGTGGCATCTATGTATAACCTACTAATGGTGGAGTGGACACAGTATATTTCACTCCTACCAGAGATATAGCCCTGTAGTGGCTAGAAGATATAATCTGCTAATGGAAAAGTCAGCAATTCACTAAACATTTAGGTGGCTAGGTGCAAATTAATATAGTAAGACACAAAGTGTTACCCAATGAATGCATACAATTCATTCTAGAAATTGCTTTAGGTATTTTCAGATTTGGAAAAACACCTTCGCAATAAGGGGCAGGATATCCAGGGAGACACAGATGAGGGTACTTTTGTTCAACCTGGTTACCACTCTAAATATATATATATTTTTTTCATGTATTTAAAAGCTTGGTAACTGGGGTAGACACACTGAGCCAAGGCTCGTTTCCAGGAACAACCCGAAGAAACAATAAAACTGGGGGCAATACATAGTGAAATTATAAACAGAAAAAAAGGACAGGACATTTCACAGCAATACATAGACGAGTTAAGGGATAAAACAAATGCCAAAAGTAGAGCATCTGTGTGGTAAGGAGAACCAGCAGGGGGTATCAACTTAAGAGAAACTGGAAATCTGCAACATAGGTCTTTACCGTGATGAGGTTAGAGTGGGTACAGGGAGGTCCATAGAGCTAAGTGATTTGCATTGGAGAGGGGCTGAGGGACAGGAGCAAGGGAGAAGAGGAGGCAGCGGAGTTGGTATTCTCATTCTCCTCAATCTCTCCTCAGCTTTGGACATGATGGATCACTGTGTGTTGCTCGACCGCTTGAGGGAATTTTGTGGACTCGCCAGCACTGTGATCTGCTGGTTTGAGTCCTATCTCACTAACAGGAGGAAACGGGTAGTGATGGGGAATTTCTTCTCCTCCCCTAGCCTCCTGTCTTGTGGAGTACCTCAGGATTCAGTCTTGTCACCGATGTTGTTTGCCATGTATATGTTACCCCTGTGAGAGCTCATTAGGAAGTACAGTTTGAGTTTTCATTGCTATGCCGATGATACTCAACTGTATCTTTCCTTTGCCCCTGGAACATCCAAAGCAGTGGAAGTGCTGAATAACTGTCTTACCGAGATTAATGACTGGATGGCATCCAGCTGGTTGTGACTGAACCCCAATAAGATGGAGGTACTGGTGGTGGAGTTGAACAAAGGGCATGCTAGGATGGCTTCTGGCGCAGCAACAGGATTATTCCTGGGGTCTGTGCCATTGAAGGCCTCCTCTAGGGTCTGCGATCTTGGTGTGACCTTTGACAGCAGATTGACATTTGAATCTCAGGTGTCATCCATTGTCCAGATCAGCTTTTACCATGTGAGGAATATCGCCAGGATCAAACCCCTAGTTCCACCCATGGACCTTCCCATTTTAGTGCATGCATTCGTGATGTCAAGACAGGATTATTGTAATGCGCTCTACTTTGGGATCTCAGAAGGTACCCTCCGACGGCTGCAGCTAGTACAGAACGTAGCTGCCAGGTTGTTGACGGGGCAGTCTTAATACTGTCACATCCCCCCAGTGCTGCATGAACTGCACTGGCTGCCGGTCAGGTGGAGGATACTCTTCAAGGTGGACTTGCTCACTTTTAAGGCCCTACATTGACTGGGCCCTGGCTACCTGTCAGACCTTCTTACACTGCTGCCTCTGTCTGCTCCCTCTGTTCCTCTTCTAGGGGCCTCCTTGCGATTCCCAGGACGAGGCTGAAAACTGCCGGTGACAGAGCTTTTAGTGTCGCCAGCCTCATCCTGTGGAATTCACTTCCTCCACCTTTAAGGGAGGTCCCTTCAGTGGAGATATTCAAGGCCTGCCTCAAGATCTTTCTGTTCAGTCAGGCATTCCCAGACACAGTCTTCTAGTTCTTACTCCTGGGATTACCCCCTTTTTAGTAACTGTTTTTAGTTCTGGCCTTTTTGTTCTTAGTGGCCAGTTTATTTATTATCTTTAGTGCTGTAATTTATTTACTTTAGTGCTTATCTTATTTATTGTATGGCATATGTTTTTACTTGTAAGGTGCCCAGAAGAACCTCTGGGATTGGGCAACTAAAAATAAAACTTGCCTTGCCTAAAGGAGAGGAAAGAGGAGGTGTTGTGGATTTGAGAGGGTAGTAGGTTCCAGAGGGACGGGAGCCTGTACGAGAAGGTTGATTGGACGGGAGCCTGTACGAGAAGGTTGATTGCCCAGCTGATGTGTGGGAGTGAGGAAGGGTGGAGCTGCGGGGTCCCTGGGTTGTAAGGTGTAGGAAGAGAAGATGGCAGGGGACAGCTTGGAGGAGAGGTAAAGGGGAAAGAGGCCGAACCAATATTTTGAAATGAGGGTAAGGGAATGAGTGGACCACCTTTGGGGAAGTGGAGGGAGAGAGGGGGACGAGAGGAGGCTACAGTGGTAGGTGTGGGGAGGAGCATTGGTGATAAAACAACAGAAAGAGTTTAGAAGGATGTCAAGTCTGAAGAGTGAGGAGACTGGGGCAGTACCATAGACTACATCAGTGTAGTCAAATACAGGTAGGATCAACTTGAAGACTATCTCCTGACATAGAGGGGGTAATAGGCAATCCTTATTATGGTATAGTAACCCCAGTTTGGGACAGGGTCTAGGGCAGAGTGAGTCGATCTGAACAGAGTAGGTCAGGTGGGTGTCCAGCCAGACAGCCAAGTATTTGATCTCAGGTATGTACTCTAGTGGAGTGCCATCCAGTGTAGTAACAACAAGAAGGGCCAGGGCTCTAGTTAATTTTGGGGCCTAGCCGAAGAGCATAGTGACTGTCTTTTTGGTGCTGACTTTTAGTTGGTTAGCATCAAACCAAGTGAGTAGCCTATTAAGGTCTTGCTGGAGTGGGTCATGACTGTCAGAGGTGGTGGGGCCAGATGCAAACAAGATGGCATCGTCCGCATACATATGGACTGAGAAGTTAAAGCATACCAAGAGAAGGTCATTTATGAATAACGAAAAAAGGATGGGGTCCAAGATGGATTCTTGAGGGAACCCCTGAGTGGATGGTGAGGGGGATGAGGAGTTTTTCACTTCAACAGACTGCTGCCTATTGTGGAGATAAGAGGTGAACCAGTTGATTGTTGGGAGGGGCTAGGCCAATTGTGTGGAGCTTGGTTAGAAGAAGTGGGTGCAACAAAGAATCAAATACTTTTGTGAGGTCCACAAAGATCGCAGTAGTTATGTGACCTTGGTCCATTGCTTTTAAGACTTGGTCAGTGACTGAAAGGAGGGACGTTACCATAGAATGGTTACATCTAAACCCTGATTGGAATAGGGAAAGACAGTCGGAGGAGACAAACTCAGATGACCTGGCATGTGCAAAGGTTTCTTGTAATCTGGCGAGGACAGGGAGATGTGCCTATAGTTACCTGGTAACATTGTATCCCCCACTTTATGAAGGGGCAGGACTTTAGCAACTTTCCACACCTGGAGCACCTGACCAGTGGAGAAAGACAGATTTAAAAGGTGTACTAAAGGGGTGGTAATTGCAGGGACAGACAGGCTTGAGAAGCACTGGATGCAGCCCGTCTGGGCTGGATTTGTTTGGGTTGAGAAAGGTTAATACTTGAAAGACCACTTGTGGAGTGATTGGAAGGAAAAAGAATGCGTCCTGAGACAGGGGAGGGGGAGAGATAGGGATGGAAGGGGGGGAGTCTGGGAGGGCACAGGTAGTAAAAAATGTGTTTAAGGTTTCAGCAACGGAGAGAGGGTCAGAATTTTTGAGCCATTTTGCGTCAGGACTGGTGGGGTAGACTGGGTTGGGGGGTCAATAAGAGAATGTATAACTTTCCAGAATGCTGTGGGAGATGAGGAGCTGTCATGGAGATGCCTTTTGAAGTCTTCATATTTGGCAAGCTGGATTGTCTTTGTGCAGACATTTCTAAGCAAGTTATACACCTGCCAGTCAACGTGGGAGTTTGTAGCCTTGAAACGAGACCAAGCTTTGTCCCAGGATTTGCACAGGGTAATGAGTTTGGCTGTGACCCATGGGTGGTAGTGCCTTCTAACTCTTGTGCTTACTAGGGGAGCATGGATATCCCATGCCTGGGTAAGTAGGGATATGAAGCGTTCTACAGCCACATTTCGGGTTGAGTAGACCTAGGTCCAGTTGGTGTGGATAAGTTCACGTACGAGGGACGTTGTATCAGCAGAGCACAAGGAGTGGAATGTATTTTGGGGTGGTATGGGGGAGGTGAATCTTCTTTACACAGCACATGATGAATGGTCGCTTAATGCATTGGGTAGAATTCTAGCTTCTATGATGCAGTGTGGGTGTGAGGAAAGTATTCAATCTATGAGGGTATGGTTGGAGGAGTGGGGGTTGATGTGAGTGGGTTTGGCTACAAGCTGGGTAAGGTTGAGAGATTAAATTTTTAGGATTGATGGTCTAATCCCCCTTTTATATTATCCCCCCCACCATCTTTGCTCATTCTAGTCTATCTTGCATTGCTCACATCCTGTCTAAGTCTGCTCTTCTGATGTTTAGGACTTTCGCCTACAACTGCTTCTTCTCTACCACTAGCTTGACATTAAACCACACAGTCTGATGATCACTGGTACCTACCCAGTGGGTCCTGCACTGTGACTTCTCCTATACTATCCCTGTCTGTGAGCACTAAATCATGTATGGCTCCCTCACTTGTAGGTTAGAAAATGGGCAAAGTGAATTTTGTATCCTGATTGGCTAAAAGCACCAATCAGCTGGGCAGGTATGAGACAACAGAGACCGGGAAATAACTAGTCCCTGTCTGTTGCCTCTTTTAGTTCTGATACCAGTGGGCCAGTAGAACCAACTGCCGCCATGTTGGTTGCCTCGCTAATGAAGCCTTGAACTATCCACTGATCTTCCACCGACTCTTTTGCAAGAACTTCAGTTTATATCCAAACAGTGAAAACATACACACACATGCAGCTAAAATAAATTTTGGCTGTAAAATCCCTCGAGTTTAGTGGCAGTGAGAGAGAGAGCACACTCCGGAGGCATAACACACAAACACGGACGCAAATGCCTGACCACAAGTCCACGGTCATTTTTATCTATTTTAAAAAATGTGAATTACTATTTAAAAGTGGCAGCCTTCTTTTTCTGTGACCCCTGGCTGCCCTCCATTTCATGTAAAGGTATCCACGCTACCAGCCGCTCTTTCCTTCCAGTTGCACAAATCAAGCTCATGTTTTACAAAACCTGTATATAACTGCATTCATCTGCCATCATGGTTTTTCCCTCTTGTTAGCAAATTTATTTATTGAATTTTGTTGACCTGGTAAGCTCACTGGGCCTAGAAGTCCCCTTTTTCAGGGGCGACCAGGGGGATACAGATGGTAAGCAACTGAAATTGAACCAGATTAAGCTGTTGGTGGTATTTTTAGTGAATGGGAAAATTTGGCTAGGACACCGGGGAAATTCCCCTACTCTTTTTTTAAAGTGCCATGGGATCTTTAGCATCCACCTGAACTACCACCAATCCAGGCAGATGGGACCTCGGTTTAACATCTCATCCGAAAGACGGCACCTCAGAAGGGCAGCACCCCCCTCATGCTGCACTACAGTGTCAGTATTGGGATATTAACCCAAGTGCCAGATGTGGGAACTGAACCCACAGCCCTTTGATCTCCCGGCCTCAGAGGTGAGTGTGCTACCTACTAAGCCACTGACACTGCTATAGCAGTACCTTCTTCCTGCTAGGAATTCCTCTTAAGACATGTATCATGCCGTCAGCTCCCAGACAACCTGATCTCCCCACCAGACCGATGACAGTTTACAAAAAAAAAACGGGCCACAGACTTCATGCTTTGGATGTGTGTTTGGTAGGGGGTTGGGGACAGTCATAACTTTAAAGCAGCAATGCAACGAAGGGTCTGCGGCCCACTTGTTCTGGTTCCTTTTTGTCATGACTGTGTTATTTAACTGTCACTGTTAACAAGTGGGATTTGGCTCACAGACGGAAAGCGCTGTCCTGTAGTAGATAAAGATGATTGCAACTTGTGGCTTCTGTCTGGAGAGACAGTTTTGTATCGCCCAGATAAATATTCATTCTGCTTGGCTACTCAGGTCGACCGGGTACTGCAAACACAGCAGGAGAGTTCTGTTTTACATGTATTAGTACTTCCAGGGAAAAGCTGTGTGTGTGTGTGTGTGTGTGTGTGTGTGTGTGTGTGTGTGTGTGTGTGTGTGTTGGGGGTGTAACCATGACAACCAAGACCAAATGCCACAACAATATAGTTTCTAGAAGTACAAAAGAAAAGCAATCCACAGAATTGTACTACAGGCAGAGGAACTATTTTATTTTAAAATATTTTTTAAACAAATGTTTCTCTAACTTTTTTTTATTAAACTTATTTTTTTTACTGTACACATTTTCTAAGTGCAGTAATACCCTCCAGGGTGGGTGGTATTGTGCTATACCAGACCTTCCAGGGGCTATAAGGCCCTTCGCCTGCAGCATCGGGCCTCATTACACCCCTTGGTGGTCTGGTATAGCACAATACTGCCCACCCTGTCGGGTATTATTGCTTACCTCCATCACACTATGAGTCAGAATGGAATGTGTACTGGAATGTCTAAGCAGTTGATTTCTTGTGCTTGCTGCTACTGGAATCCCCAAGCCCACATCTGGTTTGTCAAAATCACCTATTGATAGCTTTTCTTCCAGCTTTATAGCCCTTCCAATTCAGTCACCTGGTTCCCTATTTGCTGCCTGTTTTTGCGATGGTGGTCTATATACCACCCCTGTCCTGCTACTCCCCCACATCTGTAACTACATGAAGCACTTTGTCTCTATTTATTTATTTGTAATTTTAGACCAGGAAGGCACCAAAAAACTCATTAAAAATAAAACTAAAATTGCACTAGCTTGTTTACAGGTGTGTTCTGAGGGTTGGATTACAGGGACCTTTTCTTATTGATGGGGAATATTGGCCATGGCAAGAGGGAACTTCCTTACTCTTCTTCAGCCAGTGCCATGGAATCTTTTACTTCCACCTGGACAGGGACCAGAGATAGGCAGAAGGGACCTCGGTTTAACATCTTATCCAAAGGATGTACCTCAACAGTATAGTACCCCCTTGTACTGCACTACAGTGTCAGTTACAGGTATTACCCTAGGTACCTACTGTGAGGTTAGTACCTGCAGCCTCCTGATCTTCTGGCCTCAGAGGTGAGTGTGCTACCTACTGAGCCACTTCACTTCTATGCATTTCTTCGCTTGAAAATGGGAAAAAAAGCCCAGCATCCATTGCAGTGATGGGGCTGGTACCCTTATAGAAACAAAAAAAACATAGAAGCTGTTGGCAGTAAAGGACCTCCTGGTCCTCCTAGTTTGCCCTCACATCCTTACCTTCCATCCTACTGTAGAGCCTAAGTGATTTCTGGCTTTAGCCCCCCCCCCCATGCCACACACCAAGAAACTCACTGCCAGTCTGCTGTCTGATTCAGCTGCTTGACAGAGGGAGAGGATGGATGTGTCCTGCAGCCCACCATGGAGGGCAAGCATGGGGGACAGGCAGTAGCAGGGTCAGGTTAGTGAAGAATGGTGCTGGGCCATCCCCTGAGGAGGGTTAAGGTGATGCTGATTGGGGCATAAAGAACTAACTCGACAGAAAAAATAAGGCCATGCACTGGTTCTTCCCAGCAGCGATAATCTCTCTGCAGTATTTTGCCTTCTCTGCCACCATTTCTGCCTGAAGATGTCCAGATATTTTATATGGGGAAAGAGGACAGCAATCTGGTCGAAGCCTTCCATTTATGATTTACCCACTGCTCTGTATTTTAAGATCATGCCACTACCAGGGTGGTCTACTGACAATTGTTGTAGGTTGTGTCCAAACTGGTGCCAGTGTGTTAGTGGCCATAGTCACCAGGGCACTAAAAGAAATTCATGGACCGGCCCAGTAGTGCAACAGTAGAGCTACCGCTTACTATGCTGGCAACCGGGATTTGGAAACTGACTCAAGTTGCTCGGGGACTTGTGAGAGGGAAGATCCAGCATCTCGGGGACAGCTCTCCTCCCTTTAGGAGGAGGGACACAGTGTTCTACTGTTCATCTGCCGCCTGGCAGAGGCAAGCAGTTAGCACAGTGTGATCCCAGCAAAGGGTGGGGCAGCCACTACATGGCAGTGTTCATACATGTGTCATTGCATGCTGGTGTTTTTGAGGAGAAAAACCTGGATGAAAGAAGTCCTGGCCCATCGTTGTTCTGGCACCCCTCCCCCACACAGGTCCACATATGATCGGCATGGCAGGCCACACTTCACTGACATGGTTCTAGGTACACTGGCATCCCCCAGAATGAAACCCACTTTTAAAGCACTCTGCAGTATGCTGCAGCAGATCTACTGAATAAAGCAATGTAATCTCAATAGCAGTTAGTCCCTTTTGTCATGCATGAAACTGTTGCATTCACTTCATCCTGGCAGTGTCACATTTTCCTGAATGACAAAAGGGACTAACTGCCATTGAAATTACATTGCTTTATTCAGTAGGTCTGCTGCAGCATTCTGCAGAGTGCTGCAAAATGCTGCAGAATTGGGTTTCATCCTGGGAGACGCCACTGTAAGTGGTGGATAACCAGTAAGTCCATGCAAAGTTCAGTGGCAAGGCTGGGGGTGCTGTTGGGCGAGTCAGGGAGTGAGAAAAATCTTAACTGCAAAAAAAATCCATGGCATTGTTCATAAACTCTCCGGATAATGGTGAGATTCCAAGTTGCCAAAATGTTCTCTCTTATCGAAATTAAAATGAAAGGTGCTGGCTCTCCACACTAAAGCATCGATCTTTTCATTGCCTTCCATGAGCAGTGCTCCTTGATTGATTTGGCATTTACCCTGTAACTCCAGGGCAAAGTTTCACTATTTTCCTGTAGATGGCATTGTTGCTTGTGGAAGCTGAATTGCTATATTTTCCACATATAACCAATGCCCATCTATGGGACCAATTTCCCTGTAGAGGGCATATGTGAGAGATAACAAATAACAGGGTGTGCAGTCATGAGGGCATAATGTACACCTTGGGTGGTTGTTAGGCACAAGGCATAGCCAAAGGCCCCAACCACCCGGGAAGTTCATTATTCCCATATGACGGCATACCCAGGAATGTGATATCCCACTTATAAAATTAGGTTTTATTTGTTAAAAAATATATAGCTCAGGTGAGGTGTGCAGTTGTAAGAGAATAATCAACAGTCATGAGATGTGTTTTGACCAATGAGGTTACAGGATTTTCATGGTGGATTGTATAACTTTATACATTGATGGATATCTCAATAGTGATTCAGAAGATGTAAATTAAAACATTTTCCTTTCTGTTATTTTGGTAGATTATTTTTTTATACATACAGTAGAAATGCTCCAGCAGAAAAGGATTGGTAGTTTGTTGTGTCTGATTTTCCCAACTGAACTGTACCAACCTATCGTGGGACAAACATTGGTCAGTGCCCTTCCAGCAGTTCAGCCTCTTGCTCCTGCCCCCCACCCTTACCTGCCTTTGCACTCAACCCTTTATACTGCAGCTGTCCCACAGTGACTTGAAACCTCTCACTGTCTCAGTGTTTGCAGTATAGTTTGTGTGGAAATGGTATGGATAAACTATTATTGGGCTGATACCATTGCATTAGGAAGAAATTGTGGAATTAAACTGACATTATAAGCTTTAGTGTATTACAGTTCCAGGACTGCTTTCATTGTTTAAGATTTTCAGTTGAGCCCTAACAAACGTAGCTTCTAACTTTCTGGAAACCTTGCACTAGGTGCCCTCTTGTGGTCAAAGTGTATATTGTCCTTCTGTGCTACTTCAATTTGCACACAGCACTGGGGTGAAGAGGGCTGTGTTTGAGGGAAAATTTTGATAAAGTAATTTGAATCAGTGGTTAAAAAAATACAAATCTGACCAGGAATTGCCTTTTCCATGTATAAATAATTTTCCCTAAAACAGTCAGATACAAGAAGGTTCTTATAGTCAAAAATCAAAATAAATCAATTTGGAATGGGGAGGACTCACAGAGCAAAATCTGCAGTCAGCATGGATATGCAGGTCAAACTTTTAAGTCAAAACAGAACCATTTCAAGTTTTAATTGACTAAATGCAAAATGTTGCTTGTCAGGTCAAATTTTTTGATTCACTTAGCACTATATTACACTTTTTTATTATTCTTTTGTTACCAGGTGAGGCCCACTAACCCCAAGTCATGTTTTCAGGGGAAAACTGGGAGCACTAGGGAGGTTAACTTGACTTGCTCAGGGTCACATAGTATGCAAGTGGAGGTTGTGAGAATCAAACCCAGGTCTGCTGGATATACTAAGCTCCTCCACAGCTTATTACTCTAACTTCTAGGCTATACTGCCAGCAGCACTTTCCAACCCACATTTGTTTGGGTAAGCAGAAAAGACAAACTTGTCATGTGGCCTGTTTTTGGCTATGTCCTGGGGTCAGGCAAAAGCAGTAAGTGAAACTGCAATGGTTAATTACGGTACATCAGTGATCAAACCTACCAGTGGAGACTGTGGACACGTCTTCAGCATAAATCTGGACAAATTTCTGCTTACCAAAGGAAGTATCATGTACTGCTGCACCTCTCACCCACTCCCAGTATGAGGATTTGGTCCAAAGCAATGCAAGTCTTAGATCTCTCTTTGTAATGTAACCATCCCTTGGTGGGATTAGCGTCTAAGGCAGGGTACAGTCCATGCATGTAGTTAATTAGTGGCTACAATTCATGCCTTGGTACATACATATCTGGGGATTGAAGGTGTAGCAAGGAAAGGGTTAATCCTGAGCTGCCTCTGGGGACCTGCTGCTGGTGGGAGGTCACCATGGGTGGGTGGGATATAAGCGTGGGCATGTAGGAGAGAGGGGAGATTGAGAGAGATCGGGAGAAGAGGAGGAGGAGGAGGGCTGGAGTGGGGGTGGTTGCCCACTCTGGACAGTGGTAGAATTTCTATCCCTAGGTGTGAAGAGAGAGCGAGAGAGAGCGAGAGAGAGCCTGTGGGAGGATATAGTGGCTGAAGTTTCGAGCCCTGTGTGGGACCCCAAAATATACCACCCTTGTGGGATTGAAGCAAGATGCCCCATTAGGACTGCTGCCTGAATGTGAGGTGCGAGGTTGCACTAATAGAGAGCCATCAAGAAGGGTTTCACTGGGAGCTTCCAGCTCTGAAGCCCCACGGAGAGTGAGAGTAGATCAAGCAGGGATGAAGCACCACTTGCCACAGTTCGGGGATGTGTTGCCCTTAAGTTGTGGGGACAGTCATCCAAGGGAAGCTACACGAAGCCTACATGGGAGTTGGAAGGGAGTTAGCAGTCCCAGTTTGAGAGGCTGGCCTGTTCATGTGGAGAAGTGGCAGTAAGCCAGTTGAGATGGGACTTAGGATGCAGGTGGTGTTCCTGAGGTGAAAGACCGCCGGTTCCATGGGAAGAGATGCCAGTGAGGAAAGGGGAAAAAAGGAGGAGTGGGGCCATATTGGCCCAGAGTGTATCTGGGGATTGAAGTTGCCTGCAATTGGGAGCTGTCCGAGTCATGCCCCGTGGGAAATATATGAACTGTCTGCTCACGTGAACTGTTTGCAGTGCAAAATATGGGATCATAGTGGTCCAAGACATGTGCTGCCTACCTCAGCCCAGTTATCTTTTGCTCCATGGAGTGTTCATTAATTTTGTTATCAAATGGGTTCCCCATGGTTTGTTCCATACAGTTTTGGTCTTCATTTATTTCATCAAATGTCATTGTGGCTAACCTTGATTGCCTTTTAGCCCAGCACCTGAAGAGCCTTGCACCCTAGTGTGACTGTAAGACCTGCTAACGCAAGCCATTTCTGGAGTAGAATCTGCTGTGGTCCCCCTCCACATGGACAGTTAGCATCATACCCGGAGACACTGAGAAGGAGTTGGGTTACAGTAACCACTCTCCTGAGTCTGATTTTTTTTTTTAGAAGAGAATATTATGTTTGTATAGCTAGTTCTATTTCACAAAGGTCACCGGCATCACTTTGTTTAGCAATGACTCTCTGTTATGAAGAAGCAGCACACCACCATTAGGAAGAAACAGACTGTAAGAAAAACAAGCAGCAGCCAGTCACCATTTCACTAGGCAATAAAGCAGTTTGTGATGGCAGACTCTGCCTTTCATAGTTTCTGGGGCCAGAAGAAATGATAATACACTAAGACTGGAGGGAATAAAGCAACTACGTGACCCCTGCTTTTGGGGCCAGAAGAAATGATGCCATGAGACTAGAGGCAGTAAATCTGCTGCAGCTTAGATAGTAAACCCTCCCTCTGGGGACAGAAGAGATATCCCAAGACTGTAGCCAATGGCAACCCCTGTCCATATTATTTTCTGGGGCTAGTACTACTACCACCACTAACGGGAAGAAACTGAAGTCTGAAACAGTAGAAGGCTGTCACATTCCTAAAACTAAACAGAGTTTTAATATTATGAAAAAAAAGGCTGTCTTCTCTGTTCTCAAAAGACGTGAGACTTGCCTACAGTATGTTTTTTAAGTTTGTCATGTGTGCAAGCGCAGATGAATGTGTTAATATGAGAGTTGCTGTAGAGAGGTGTGGGGGGGGGTGCATCCACTGGAGAGCTCTGTTAAAGGGGCAGGTCTGCTGCAGGCAAATCAGTAGGCAGGCTGCCAATGACTCACTTTCTGGTTTTGGGGCGGAGATGGCAATGTTTTCAAAGGACAGAGCCGAACCAATAGTGGCATGGCTCGGTCCTTTGATGTGAAAACAGCCCTGCAAGGAATTACAGTTACTTCCTGGTTGTGTGTTCACACTGCCATCATGCTTACAGTGACTACGGCAGTTGCTGTCAGGAATGAGCTTGCTTAGTAAGAGCCTGCTCAAGCTGACATGTGAAAGCGCTGTGCCTGTCTTCACAAGCAAATAAATCCCTCCTTCTATCTCTCCCTGCTCCTGTCCTCCCCACCACCTCTGTTCCAGCTCGAGCCCCCCGCCAGCAAATCATTCCCTCCCACTCTCTCCCACCCACTGCTGATGTCCTCCCTGCTCCCTCTGTTCCAGTTTGAGCCCCCCCCCGCAGCAAATCAATCCCTCCCACTCCCTTCCACTGCTGCTGTCCTCCCCGCACCCTCTGTTCCCCGTCGCTCTGGACACTAGGGAGCCCACTCCCAGTGTCCAGAAATGTACACAGCATTGTTCCTGGTTAAAAAAAAGAAAACCATCCCCAATGTCTTTCTTTGTTTAAACCTGCAAAAAAGGAAATGGTCCACTGTTGTCTCTCCCGTCCCCCTTCCCCATACCGACCCTCCTACTGAGCACCCACCTCCCACACCCCCTTACCCATACTTGCCTCGGATGTCAGGAGCAGTGATCTTCCATGGACCAGGACACATCTGCACTCTTCAAAGCCAACTGGCAAAGTGAAGATTTCAAGGTAAGCCGATTAATAGGAATCAATGGGGGGGGTCAACTTAGGTTGATATCTTAGCCATTTTTAGGAATTGTGGACTCAAATTTTCAGCATGGGGTTCTTGTGACGCCACCTCTGGAACACTGTCACTGTCATTTCATTACTCAGTCCCGAAAGGTGATTTCGCAGTCACTGTGCAGAATCACCTTTCAGGACCGATTAATGAAACAACAGTGTCACTGTTCATCATGAGGTAGGGTTCCAACAAGCCCATGTTGTAAATTTGGTGAAAAAATTCCAACAAATGACTGAGTTACACACATGCATTGCCAGTTTCTGTCATTTTTATGTTTGCTTGCGTGCAGCACAAGAAACATATTGCGGCAGCTTGGTGCTAAAGCAGGCTCTGGAGGTGTGGCACTGTTGAGGCCAATACCGGCTCGGCATTTTGCGGCGTGTGTGATGTCCACCAATAATGGGAGACGCAGCTGGTGACACTAGTTTGGAACCTTGCCACCAACTTGTGAAAAAATAGCCGCTGCAATCAGGGGCCACCTCGCCATTGCAGCGTCAGCCATTTGCTGCAATGAGGGAGCGACCTGTCATTGCAGGGCGGGACCTTGCAGCCCTGATATTGTTTGTGAACATGGCGGTGGCTTGCTGCCTGTTCACAAACAATATTAACCCCCTCCCCTGCCGAAGGGGTGCCCAATCCCCCTGGCAGCATGTGCTCCCCCAACACGTTTGTTTGCCGATGGAGGCCCCAATCCCCGTCAGCTGCAGTGCCCCAGATGTATTTTGCCGACAGGGGAGCCCACTCCCTGTCAGCAGTATGTAACAGCCCCCTTCCGCTTTTCGACGGGGTTCCCAATCCCCGTTGGCATAATCAACACCCCCGTGGTTGTGTGCCGATGGGGGTGCCCAATCCCCATCGGCATAATGTACCCCACCTTGTTGTGTGCCGATGGGGGTGCCCAATCCCCGTCGGCATAATGTACCCCCCCTTGTTGTGTGCCGACTGGGGTGCCCAATCCCCTGTCGGCTACAGTGGCCCCCCAAAAAAAGACTCATTTGGCACGCTGGGAGCCCACACCCACGTCCCACATTGCCCTGTAAATAAAAAACCGTCCCACGTTTTTTGTTTTTTTTTACCTATAACAAAGGAACGGTCCCCAGGGGTCTCCCTTGCCCCTCCCACAACCGCACCCACCCACTGCACACCTGCCTCCCACACCCCTCACCCCATACATACCTCTGGAGTCCGCGCGACGATCTTCGGTGGACTGGGAACATGTCTGCACTCTTCAAAGCTGACCGCGAACTGAGGAAATGCTGGTAAGCTGTATAATGGAATAAATAGGGTTTTTCAACTTTGCTGCATATCTCAGGCATTTTTTTGAATTTTGCCACCAAATTTTCAACATGGGGTTTTGGGACCCCTCCTCATGAGATTCTATCACTGCCATGGCATTAATCGGCCCTGAAAGGTGATTTTGCAGTCACTGTGTGGAATCACTTTTCAGGACCGATTAACTAAACGACAGTACCAGTGTTCATGAGGTGGGCTCTCAAAAGCCTATGCTGCAAATTTGGTGGGAAAAATCCAAAAAAATGACTGTTTTACGAGCGTGCGTTACGCAGTTGCTACGCACGTTCATAACTTTGCTAATTTGCAATATTTTCACCCCAGATTTGCAACATTGGCATTTTTTCAGACCTCCTTGTGAACAGTACAGCTGTCATTTTTCACACCCTGGACGAAATGTGTTTTCGCACTTGCGGTGCGGAATAGCGTGGTTGGTGTGGGAAATCAGTGTTCCGCACAGATTAAGAAATTGACAGTGGCACTGTTCATGAGCAGAGGTCCTAAAATGCCTATGTTGAAAATTTGGTGATGATACTCCATAAAATGACTGTGTTACGAGCATGCGTTGCGCTGTTCCTACGCACCTCATAAGTTCGTGAATTTTCAATATTTTCACTCCAGATTTTCAACATTGCCATTTCACCACACCTCCTTACGAGCAGTACAGCTGTCATTTTTCACATCTTGCCCAAAATGTGTTTCTGCGCATGTAGCACACAATGGCGCAGTCGGTGTGCGAAATCAATGTTTGGGACGGATTAAGAAAATCTCAGTGACACTGTTCATGAGCAGAAGTGTTAAAATGGCTATGTTAATGCAACCCCAGGCAGGTATGCCATTGAATCTGACAGCAATACCAGGTGGGCTGGGTTTGGGGAGGAATAGATCACTCGGCACAAAGGCTAGGTTTGGCTACTCTGCACAGGGGCACTGAAGTAGTTCCGAACATAGGAAGCAATAACTGTAATGTCCAATACCAGAAGTGGGATTCTAAAGTGTGGCCTTTTATTCACATCCAAACAGAATAAACAAAGTATAGACAGACCCCCACGGGGCTACACTCCTGGTAATGCAGATTAAAAGAGACTAGAACACTTCCTCAACACTTTAGCCCTCAGGCTCTGAACCCACCGGGCACACAGCCCGGACTTGCACGCTGCTTTGGGTTACACAGCCCGAACTTGTACACTGTTCTGGGTTTTCCCTGGCTCGGCTTCCTTGCCGGCCACTGACACCTTCCATACTTCATGGAAGCATTTTTGGTGGCTCCTCAAACCACCCAAGAGCACCTCGCTCCATCAGAATTCTTCCTTCAATCCCACGTCTGGGTACTTTCCTCAGGCACTGGCCAAGCACCTGAGAGAAAGTAAAGGTGTCTCAGAGCAACCTGAGGTGAATTTGGTTACTACTGATGGGGGTCTCCCACCTCTCGCCTCCCACAATTCATACCCGGCCATTTCTCTGGACAGTAAACACCTCATCCTGTAAAGCTTTGCAATGTAGATTCTTGCTAAATGTATATCACATTCCATCTACTTGTCTTGCTTCCCATTTGTGCTGGACTTGAACATACTTTTAAGTGGCATTGTCCATTTCTCTAGACCCCCCACTGAGTTAAGCAGTCCAGTCCCCACTTTCCAACTGTTCAGGTGAAAAAACACTTGGCCCTTTTTCAGAACGAACTTACCCTTTGGTTGCAGGTGCCCCACAGGTGATTCCTCCACAAGGAATTTCTCTTCAGAGCTTCTGGTGCCTCAGCACAACTTGAATAGGCAGCTTCTTTCCCTTAGCCAGACACAGGAGGGTTGCCCCTGGAAAACAGGCAAAAACCTTCCCCATCCCCTCAGGGATGGGGCTCTTGAACCATTGAAAGTGGTCTCCACCACTTCAATTACCAGTTCCTGTGTTCCTCTTCAGGTGGAAACACACACCTTCCAAAAGTAGCTCTAAAACAGAGCTTAAAGCTCTGAGAGCCTGCACACACTCAGCTGTACTACTGTCTCTCACTCAGACTGTACACAGACTGAATTCAAAATCCCCAACATTCTACACTAACCTCCAACTGCAACATTCCAGTGTGGCTTATGCAGCTGAGAAAGTTCTATGGTGATGTCATCCCTCAGTCTCAGCTGAGACTGAGAACAGAGTGAGACAGTGTGAAATCCATTTAACTGGAGTTTCACAAGCTGCCTTCCCTGCCTACCACTAGGTCTTACTGGGATTCTAGTAACCCTGGGTAACAGGGGGGTTACATTAAAAATTTGGTGAAAAAAGTCCATAAATTGACTGTGTTACGAGCAACCATTGTGCAGTTTCCACGCACCCTCGTAAGTTCATGGATTTCTAATATTTTCAGTCCAGATTTTCACCACTGGCATTTTTCCACACTTCCTTATGAACAGTACAGCTGTCATTTTTCACACCATGGCCGAAATGTGTTTTCGCACTTCCAGCACAGAAATGCGTGGTCGCTGTGGGAAATCACTGTTCGGGACAGATTAAGAAAATCACAGTGACACTGTTCATGAGCAAAGGTTCCAAAATGCCTGTGTTGACAATCTGCTGTAAAACATCCCCAAACTAATTGCATTATGGGTGTGCGTTGCCCAGTTTCTACACACGCTCGTGACTTCTCCAGTTTTTTTAATATCTTCACTGCAGATTTTCAACATTGCCATTTTTTACACCTCCCCATGAACAGTACAGCTGTCATTTTTCACATCCTGTTTGAAATGTGTTTTCACACCTGTGGTGCCAAATGGCGTAGTCGCTGTACAAAATCAGCTTTCAGCTAACAAACTGATATTGCCACTGTTCATAAGGTGGGGGTCACAAAAAACCCATGTTGAAAATTTGGAGTGAAAATGCCAACGAACGCCTGAGATGTTAGAGTTTTTGACCATAATGCCCCACCCTGCAGAGATTGTCAGGCATCAGGGGTGTGACTTGGGATTCTCTCCTGTAATGCTCATACCATTCCACACCCTGCAGCCAGTGAGAGGCATCGAAGTGTGCCTTGGACTCTTCGGCCCCAAAGTTCACCCCATTCTCCTATACGACACCCACCTCACCATATTTCCTGATGGAATGGGGTGAGCATAAGGGCCAAAGACCCCAAGGCACACTGTGACACTTGTCGGTGTCTGCAGGGTAGGGTGTGGTGAAATGGCGTGGCCATTATGCCTGACGACCCAAAGGCACACCCCAATGCCTGTCAGTCTTTGCAGGGTAGTGGCAGGGTTGGCTTCGGTTCAATACTTCACTGCCATTCCTATTATGCAGCTCTCTAACTCCTACACTACCAATGCCAATGCCAGCAAGCAAACATTGGCATTGACAAATGCTTGTTCATATCCTGCCTGAAGCATGTTTTCTAACCTGTGGTGCAGAATGGTGTGGTCGCTCTGTGAAATCACCTTTCAGGACAAGTGAATGAAATGACAATGGCACTCTTCATGAGGTGGGATCATGAGAATGCTACATTGAAAATTTGGTGTGAAAATATTAACAAACAATAATGATATGAGCATGCACTTAAATTTGCAAACACAGGCTCATACCTTTGGTGCTTTTCAATATTTTGACCCCAAATTTTCATCATAGCCATTTCTTCACTGCACCTCAGGAATGTGACAGCTGCCATTTTCCAGATCCTGGGCAAAATGTTTTTTTTTGCATCCTGAAAGGTGATTTTGCAGCCACTGCGTGAAATTACCCTTCAGACAGGAGTTGAAATTGTATTTGTCCTTTCTTCATGAGGTGGCATAATAAGATGGCTATGTCGAAAATGTGGTGTAAAAATATTCAAAAATAATGAAGTTATGAACCCATTACACGACAAGCATTTGGCATTGACAAATGCTTGTTTGACATTTGTAATGTGCTGCGTTGCTAATGTTTCCGTCTACAGTCAGCAGTAGACAAATTATTGGAGGAAATTTGTTTCAGAGTGGCTCAGAGAGTGGGCTAAGAAGGACTGAGACTTGCCTGCTCAGTATGCACCCCATTCTCAGTTGTTAACATAACTACAGTATACTGTATATTTATTTTAATGTGCCATCTGCATTATTCACCAAGGCAAAAGACAGGCAAATCCCCACATCTTTAATTAGCCTGTTTAGAGAAAATTGGAAGCCGATGTTATTGTCACTTAATCCACAGATGCATCACAGGTACTGCTGTCAGTCTCATTGTCTTCTTCAATATTAGCATCACATATGTAGCCAAAGTTTGTAAAATTAACCTTCATGAACATTAATTTGTCTACATTATCTAGTGTTAATGTTGTTCATCAGTTATGACATACCTAGCAGAGCTAAATAAAATGCTCAAAACATGCACTGGAGAGTGGACATCTAATATACTTACAAGTCAGGATAGCCAGCTTTGGCCAGCATTTTTCTTGTTTTTTCCAGTAACCCAAAGGGTCATCCTTAATAATGGTGTTGGGCTCAGGCAGGTATGCATCTACCATGCTTACTACAGAGCATGCCTATTCTCCTTTTGGAATTTCAATGTCTTGCAGCTGGTACCGTATATCCTCTGCATTGTCTGCTTCTGTACTGTTTTTATGTTGGCTTGCATGTACATGCAAGCAACATCTTGTGGTAGTAGCACATTTCAGAGGTGTGTCAGTGTTGGCCAGTGCAGGGGATGCTTTAGTGGGAGTGTCCCTCAGCCGCCAATCAGTAAGCATGCTGTCGATGACAGCAGCTTCAGAGAGAGCCATGGAGTTTAACCGAATCTGCTGCTGCAATCAGGGACAGGCTCGTCATTGCAGCAGCAGATGACACGCCTCCATTATGTGCCTTTTCTGGCAAAACATTTCAATAAATATGGAGGCTCCTGATGTCTGCCACACAATCCCCAGAAAACTGACATCGGGGTGCCCAATCCCCACGTCGACATGCCCACCCCCCACAATATGTGGCACACCGTAACATGGCGGCTTTTGCCGCCTGCCACACACTCCCGAAAAGCCGACATTGTGGTGCCCAATCTCTGTGTTGGCATCCCCTCTCTTAGTGTGTCTTTCTTGGTTAAACAGTTTCCACTTTCTTTTCTGACACTGGGATGCCCACTCCTGGTGTCAGATGCATGTGCCCCTCAATCCCGTCTTTACACCTTGCTGACATTGGGCTGCCCAATCCCTGTATTGGCATCCCCCGAATTGTGGCAACTGGGAGCCCACCCAAGTGTGCCTACTTTTTTATTTTGTGTAACCTGTAAATGAAGAAAACCTTCCCTCGTGGTCATCCCCCTCCCCGCAAACAAGAAAATGGTCCACTGTTGTGTTCCTCATCCCTCCCCACATCCCCACCCTACCTCTGCACCCACCTCCCGCACTCCTTACCGATACCTACCTCCAGAGGTCAGGAGCTGCAATCTTCTCTGGATCGGAACACGTCTGCACTCTTCAAAGCCGAACTGCGAACTGAAGAAATTACAGTAAGCTTTATAATGGAAGGTGATGGGGGTTTCAACTTAGGTTGATATCTCAGTCATTTTTTGGAATTTTTGCCCCAAATTTTCAACATGGGGTTCTTGGGACCCCACCTCATGAATATGTTACTGTCATTTAGTTTCTCAGTCTTAAAAGGTGATTTTGCAGTCACTGCACAGAATTACCTTTTGGGACTGATTAACGAAACAACAGGGGATTAATGATCATGAGGGGAGGTCCCAGAAAACCCATGTTGCAAATGTGGTAAACAAATTCCAAAACTTGACTCCGTTACGAGCGTGCTTTGTGCAGTTTCTACACACGCTAGTAACTTTGCCAATTTTTAATATTTTGTCTCCAGATTTTCAACATTGCCATTTTTCACACCTCCTTATGAACAGTATAGCTGTCATTTTTCACATCCTTCCTGAAACATGTTTTCACACCTGTGGCGCAGAATGGCATGGTCGCTGTGGGAAATCAACTTTCAGGACAGATTAACAAAATCACAGTGCCACTGTTTATGAGGAGAGGTTCAAAAATACCCATGTTGAAACTGGTGAAAAAATTCCAAAAAATGATTGCATTAAAGGTGTGTGTTGCACAGCTTCTATGCACATTCGTAACTTCTCCAATTTTTCATATTTTCTCTCCAGATTTTCAGCATTGCCATTTTTTCCCACCACCTCATGAACAGTACAGCTGTCATTTTTCACATCCTGCCAGATATGTCTTTTCACACCTGTGGCACCAAATGGCACAGTCTCTGTGCAAAACCACCTTTCAGGATTGAGTAAGGAAATGATAGTGCCACTGTTCATAAGGCGGAGTGACAGAAAGCACATTTTGTAAATTTGGAGCGAAAATACCAACAAATGACTGGGGCATTAGTTTTTTCAGCCATAACACACTACTCTCTAGAGACTGACAGTCATTGGGGGTCTGACTTGGGATTGTCGGCTGTAATGCTCACACCATTCCACCCCCACCCTGCAGCCAGTGACAGGTATCAAGGTGTGCCTTGGGGTCTTCAGCCCCAACATTCACCCCATTCTCCTATACCGCACCTATCTCAATGTATTTCCTTATGGAATGGAGTGAATATAAGATCTGAAGACCCCAAGGCACACCGCAACACCTGTCAGTGTCTGCAGGGTAGGGTGAGGTGAAATGGCATGAGCGTTATGGCCGACGACCCAAAGGCACACCCCCAATGCCTGTCAGTCTCTGCAGAGTGGGGGTGGGATTGGCATCAGTTCAGTACTTCACTGCCATTCCTATTATGCATCTCTCTAACTCCTGCACTAGCAATGCCAATGCCAGCAAGCCAACATTCAGCATTGACAAATGCTTTTTTTTTTGGTGTGGTCTGCTGAGTTTGAGGTGATGTCATTGAGTACTGCTTCCTATTGAAACCTCATCTACTGCATCAGCCAAAAGTTTTTTGAAATGGAAAATGTTTTATTGTTTTTTATATATGTATAGATACTTAAACACATACAACAGCAGAACATTACACTAGGAGCAAATATTGGGAACAAACAACAAACCCCTCCCCCCTCCTATCCCATACCTCCTCCCATATGCGGAGTGTGCCATATCCCCCATTAGCTATTGTCCCAGTAAGCAATGGACAAGACCCAACTGAGTGTTCAAAGAGTATGTTATGAGGTGCTAGAGAGAGAGCAACGATGGTTAATTTAGGTAAAGGGCATATAATTTGCCCCATATTTTATTAAACAGGGACATGCGGTTATGTACACTAGCAATCAGATGTTCAGTCCGTAAGAAGAAGGAAAGTTCATGCAGCCATTCAGTGTACGTGATGGATGACTGGTCCAACCAATGTCGCAGTACTAGTTTTTTAATCGCCAGTGAGATCAGAGCCATATTGTACCTCGTTTCTTTAACCTGAATCTGCGAGTAGTCTCCAATAATACATACTCCAGGAGAAAAGAGGCCACGTAACCCCAAGGGAGGGTCGATGCTCACTCACAGGGAGGATACCTTTTTGCAAGCCCCAAAAACATGTAGCAGGGTGCCATCCACTTTGCCGCTTCTGGTACAGGTGGGAGAAGGGAGACGACCCATTTTAGCTAGTTTAACTGGGGTATAATACATATTATTTAATATATGATATTGGGTAAGTCGTAATCGGTCTTGAGTCAGATAAATATAAAGATCCTTCCATAGATGTGGCCAGTCAAAAGTAAAATCAGGCATCAAGGACTCCCATATCTTAGAGCTGGATGAGACGAAAGGGTGGGATGACGTTAGTTAGCATTTATATGGGGCTGAGACACTGTGGGGCTTGAAAACTATATCCTGAATCTGTTGAAGGAGTATGCCCAGGGCCGACAATTGTAATGTAAGCCTGAATTTATACGCCAGCAAGTGTCTCAGCTCGAAAATCTTGAAGATGTTATTTGGACTCAATCGAAATTTGGCTAATAATTCTGAAGAGGTGAGTATGGAGGTATGAGTTTAAAAATCTGATACTCTAATGTCGGGAGGAATAGAAAGCTATGCAGGGGATAGTGGGCAGTCTCCAATCCTAATATTTGAATTAGAAAAGATAGGTTGGGGGAAGTCTTTGGAGGAAGAAACTTATAGATAGGAACAGAGTTGGGAGAAGACTTTGATCGATGTTCCAATAGGGAATGATCTTACTGCATCTGGAAGGGAATTCCAGGGAGAAAATAGAATGGCATTGGGGCATAGCCTGTTGTTACAGATGAGCTTGGATTCTATGTTTAACCAGATAGGGGTGTAGTCAGTATCAGATGCAGCCTGAGGGACACAGAGCCACTTACCACATTTATGAAAGTGACTAGCCCAGTAGTACAATAGGAAATCTGGAAGCCGTAAACAACCTGATTCTTTGGGTAGTCTTAGCTTAGAGTAAGAATGTCTTGGAGATTTGTCCAACCAGATAAAAGAAGCTATATAGGAATGGATACATTTGAAGAAAGATAAGAGAAGCCAGCAGTTGAGCATATTTAATGGGTAAAAGAGCCTAGGGAGAACATTCATTTTAATGATATATATCCTACCCTATAGGGAAATTGGTAGGCTCTTCCAGTGTGTTAAATCCTGTTGTAGAGTGTTCAGAAGGTCTTCCAAATTTAACTTCCTGGACAAGGATGGATCCTTAGTTAAATAGATACCCAGGTATTTAATACTACAGGGGGACCACTTCATACCAAAGGGAATAAAATCCTCTCTGCATACTAAGTGATTAAGAGGGTATATTTCTGTTTTGCTACGGTTCAATTTGTAGTTAGAATAATTACCAAACTGCTCAATAATCCCTAAAGCTGCAGTGAGAGAAGGAACTGGGTTTGAGAGATGAAGCAAAATGTCATCTGCATAGACAGAAAGGGATGGAGTTAGGTTACCAACAGAAATGCCTTAAATGTTGGGGGCAAATTTAAGACACCTGATGAGTGGTTCAAGATATAGGTTAAAGAGGAAAGGAGAAAGAGGGCAGCCCTGCCTGGTACCGATATAGAGAGGGAAAAAGGAAGAGAAGACACCATTACAGTAAATTTTAGCCGTAGGGAAGGAATACAGCACTTTAATCCACTGTAGAAATGACGGAGGGAAACCCATTTTTAGTAAGGTGGACCAGAGGAAGACCCAGTCAACTCTATCAAAAGCCTTCTCGGCATCAACAGAAATCAGCACCATGGGAGGAGAGGAATTAGCTGCCTGAAAGAAGTGAGAATTCTTGCGAAGATGATCGGTTGAGGACCTTCTAGAGACGAAGCCTACTTGCTCTGGACTGAGAAGACATGAGCATACCTTCTCGAATCTAGTAGCTAGAATTTTGGCTAGAATCTTGATATCACAGTTCATTAACAAGATAGGATGGTAGCTCACAGGTTGGGTAGGTGGTTTGTCTGGTTTAAGGAGAAGGATTATGGTGGCTTCTATCAAAGATGGGTCCAGTGACTCTGAAGTTATCATGAATTGATATAGATGGAGTAAAAGGGGGGTTAAGTCCTTGAGGAAAAGCTTATAGAAGTTCGAAGGAAAACCATCAGGATCAGGAGCTTTGTCTAGGACTAGACCTTTTAGAGCTTGCTCTATTTCACAGAGAGATGGGGGCCGAGAGGACTCAATGTTGCTCTGAGAGACAAGGTAGGGGGTGGAGTCTAAGTATGCAGACATCTCATTGATACCTGGTGAGGATAAGCATTGCCCATATAGGGTAGAGTAGAACTGCTCAAATACCCTTGCTATGTCCCTAGGAAGTGTTTTTATAGAACCATCTGAAGCTAAGATGGAGGAGATAATTCTTGATGCTTCTAACTTCCACAGCCATAGTCTGCTTTTTCACCTTGTTCAATATACTTGGATTGGATTTTAAGGATGGCATATTCTGCTTTTTCTTGTAGAAGGGCGGAATATTTATCTCTAAGAGACATCAAGGACTTTAAAAAATCTGGGGAGGAGGTAGGAGAAAGAGACTGTTCTAGTGTGCGGATTTGTGTAAGTAAAGAGAGGGCTTCTGATTCTCTGCAATGTTCGAGTGGAGGCCAGATGGATAAATTTCCCTTGCAGGAAGTATTTTAGAGCACACCATTCATGGTCTACCCTTGGTACTGTATTTTGATTAGAGTGACTAAAGGATTGGATAAGAGCTGAAATTCTAGAGATCACGTGATCTTCCTAAAAATGTTAAGTGTTTAGTTTCCAGCTTGTGTCTCACTGTAGATTGGTGTCGGGTGCAAGTATTGCCCATGCTACAGCGTGGTCAGATAGAACTATAGGTTCTAAACTGGCATTACAAAGGCTGGAAAGAAGGGAATGACTGATAAGGACATAATTTATTCTGGAGAATGTCTGATGAACCATGGAATAGAAAGAAAAGGTGCGGGTTACTGGATTAAGAATTCTCCAAGGATCACAAAGACATAATGTATCCATAAAGTCTTGCAGCGCTCTTTGAGCATCCAAGAGGGGTTTAAGGGGTTGATGAGAATGATCCAAATCCTGAGTAGGAGGAGGTTCCAATCTCCCCCAGGATCAGTGGGAGGGAAAGGAATGGAGCTAGCTTATCAGCGATTTCCATAAGAAAGGATGAATTACCTCCCACTGGGCCATATATGCTGCCCAGAACTAGTTCTTGCTGATCGAGAAGGTCTTTTGAAAGGATATAGCTTCACTGCGGGTCAACAATAATCTGGTCTGTTTGCCAAGGGCCCGTGCGATTTCCAAGAATGGCCACACCTCTACTTGAGGTGGAGTCTCCGGAAGCAAGGGCTTGACCCATCCCCTGCTTTCAGAGATTATTGGCTTCATGGGAAAGGAGATGCAATTTCTGAATGAACGTAATGTGGGCATGAAGGAGGGAGATATGTTTAAGGATTTAATATCTTTTGGGCTGCTCTCTGGCACCTCGCACATTCCAGGTTAAAATCTTGATTAACCTATTAGCCATTTTCATAGTAGCTAAAGCAATTATCCTGGGAAACAGTAGCCCAAGGACACACTCTGCATCCTCCCCCCTCCCCCCATACAGTGCATGTAGAAAACCAAAAAATACCCGGTAAGCATTTTATTTATTTATTAGCTTTTGGTAACCAGGTAAGTGCGCTAGGCAACAATCCTGCCTATTTTCAGGCACGACCTGGGAGAGTACAAGACAAAGGTACACAAATTACAATGATACATCATAACATCATAACATTAAAGAAAACATTAGATTGCAAGCAATAATATAACAGCTATACATAGTGGAAAGAACAACAAGTTGGTACTCCAGGATACAAACATAAAAAAGCTTTAATGTCGCAATAAATTGGAGAAGGTCCTGGCAACAGGCCAGCGGTCAAATGAGGTTATGTTATGAGCATCGGCAGTGACCAAGGGTGTGTAGGTGAGAAAACAGAGAGTTTTTAAAAACCCGGTGGGAGGTAGCGTTTTTGACCTGAGGGGGGAGAGAGTTCCAGAACTTAGGAGCAAAGTAAGAGAAAGCCTGTTCACCCATTTTTGTGGCGCAAGGTCTACATGATAGCAGGGGTACAGAGGAGGATCTGAGGGAGCGAGTTTGGGAAGCGGGGGTCAGCAGGTGAGTCAGGGAGTCTGGCCTAGGAGGTCTAGTTAGGGAGTCTATAAAGCATCCCAGTGAGAAGGCCTGGAGATCCATGGGTGACAGCCAGTTTAACCCGGAGTAAAGGAGGCAGTGATGAGTAAGGTGTGGGGCGGATAAGGCGAATCTGCAGATATTATTATAAGAAGTGTCCCACCTGCTGAGCACATTGGAGTTGGCAGAGTATAGAAGAGGTAGTCCATATTGGAGCTGAGGGAGAAGCACCCCCCTTGCTGCTGATAGTCTAGCAGATGGTGTGAGGGAGTGTCGCACCCGGTAGGCACCACCAATTTTCGCATTAACAGTGCGACAGACTGAGTTGACATGTGTAGAAAAGTCGAGGGAGGGATCAAGAGTGACCCCCAGGTATTTGAAGGAGGATGTGTTGGTGACCGAAGAGCCATCTCGGCACCGAACCAGAAGCCAAATGCGGGGTATAGTTTTTGTAGAGCCCAACAGCATGGCTCACGTTTTGTCCAGGTTAAGATGTTGATGGCTGTTCAAAAGCCATTGTTGAAGGACCTGAAAGTCATTAGAGAGTGAGAGGTTGATGTTCTCCATCGACTTAGATGCCGAGTAGAGAACCAGGTCATCAGCATAAATGAGAATACAGCTGTGTCGGGAAGAGTTGGGAATGTCATTTAGGAAAAGGGAGAAAAGTAAAGGACCAAGAATGGACCCCTGAAGAACGCCATGGGTGATCCTTCTGGGGGAGGATATAGCCTTGTGGAAAGCTACAGCCTGGGTGCGATTGTCCAGGTAGCTACGGAACCAGGATAGAGTGGTGTCAGAGGCACCAGCGGATTGGAACTTTGACAGCATAAGTTGGTGATGAACCATGTCGAAAGCTTTGGACAGGTCAATGAAGACAGCACCGGTGAGTAGGCTGATATCCATATTGCTTTTTATATCGCTGGTAAGTTGGGTTAGAGCCGTGGTGGTGCTGTGTCCAGGCCTAAAGCCATGTTGGCAGGGGGTCAGGAGATTGAACTTGCCGAGGTGTTCTGAGAGCTGATGATGAACTAGTTTCTCAAGAAACTTACTAAGAGTGGGCAGGAGAGAGATGGGACAGTAGTTGGTCATTTGTTTGACATCGCCCTTCTTAAGAATAGGGATGGTTCTAGCCATTTTCCAGGCCGATGGGACGGAGGAGGTACTGATAGAAAGATTGAAAAGCCTGGTGACTGGCTTAACAAGCCAGGGAGCAAACTGCCTAGAATGCCAGGATGGATGCCATCAGGGCCTGGGCCCCCACGGGCTGGTATGGTATTAAGAAGTTTATGTACTTCATGGTACGTGGTCGGCGACAACACAAAGGTGGGATGAGTGGGGCTCGAAGTTGGGGCAGAGGGCCAAACAGCTCGGGTCTCCTCAGGAGCTTCAGCCGGTAGTGAGGAGAAGAGAGAATTGAAAGCATTGGCAATGGTGAGTGGGTTGTTACAGTGAATGCCCTGTATATCCATGTCAGTAGGAGTCTGAGGCTTGTTATTGCCAAGAATTTCCTTGATTTGGGCCCAATACGTTTTAGGGTTATCAGCAGAGGACTTTAGGAGGTTCCTAAAGTAGGTGCTTTTAGTCAGGCGTATGTGTTTTTTGCAGTTGTTCCGAGAAGCCCTATAGGCTTCAAAGTCAGTTCGGAGATGAAAGACCTTCCACGCAGACCAAAGTTTGTCCCTACGTTTCAGCATTTGAAGCAGGGGGTGCGTGAGCCACTTGGTCACCTTCCCTGCCACCCTGTGTGTGGAGACGGGGATGTGTAGGTTTTGCAGAGAAAGAAGAACGGAGTTAAAATAGTCAGTGGCATAGTTTATGTCCTCAGTTAAGTAGATAGGAGGCCAGTCAACAAGGCCTAGATCAGTTGTGAAAGCATCAACGCTTAGGCGTGATACCTCAGGGAAGGAAACAACTTTAGAGGGAAATGAAGGGGTGGAGGTGTCCCAGACACAGTAAATGGGATAGTGATCACTTATGGTGTCTGGGAGCACGGGTGCTGTGTTCACATATTCCATCCTATTTGTGAGGATCCAGTTGAGCAGGGTGGCGTAGGCACCCCCCCCCCGAGAGACTCTCGTGGGTTCCTGGATGAGCTGGGAGAGGTTGGCCTTACTAGTGATTGATGATTGGTGGGCTGAGTTACTCTCTGACCAGTCTTGGTTGAAATCTCCAAGGCAGATAATGTCGTTTTTGCGTGTTCCTGATAACAAGTTATCCATGAGTTCTGAGAGACCCTGTTTGGAGTTTTTGGAAGGGACATATATACAGAAGATATGGAGTTTCTTTACTCCGCCAAGTAAAAGAAGGGTGTGGAGTACTTTGCAATTTGGCAGAGGGGGGTCCTATATGAGTGTGATGTTAAGGTGTGATTTGTAGTAAAGTGCTAGACCTCCACCTCTTTTTGTCCCCAAGCGGTCCACCCGGAGCATATTGTACCCAGGAAAGGAGCACTGTGAGTCAGTAACTGTGGGTTTTAGCCATGTCTCTGCGATAGCTAAGATGTCCGGGCAGTTCACATTCATCCAAACCTGTAGGTCGGGAAGGTTGGCTAGAAGGCTTCTAGTGTTTATGTGGGCCAGGGTGAGACCATTGGATTTAGGGAGGTATAGCAATGGGGGAGGTTGTCCTGGGTTGGGTGCCCTAGGAGGACTGGGATTAGCCTCAATATCCCCAGCTAGCGTGAGGTAGAGGATATAAATCCATAGTGATATCCTGAAGCAAGCCCTAATAGAAGTTCAGGGGGAGAATTTTGACCTGAACAGGCGGAACCTAGTTAACAGGCACAGGCGCTTGCTAATAAGTGCAGTAGGGGGAATAGGGGATGGTGAAGTGGAAGCCAATAGGTTGGAAAAGTTAAAGTTGTCCAAAGAGTAAACGTTGGGAGGTGAGGTAAGTGCGACAGGGCGGGAGAGCACAGAAAGTAACAGTAGAGAGAAGGCACACATTAGTAGAGTCAAGATAGCAGTGTAAGCCATGGTGTAGGAAGGGAAGAATTCAAGAGGTGAGATGGGATGGTGCAGGGAAACAAGCAGAGGCGAATAAGAAATATTAAAAGTTAGTTAGCCCCTGCTGCAATAGGCAGCCGCTGCGGGTCAGGAGTTGCTGTAGTAAAAAGGAAAGCTAGGTTGGTTAAAGTACCTAAAGTGTGTAATTGAGCAACTGCTGGATTAGCTGACCTCTAGTGGCCAGACGTTATAACGAGCAAATGGAAAACAGAGCTGTTAGAAAAAAACTCGAGACCGCACAATGTATCGCGTGGTTTGCGCCTATATATTTAAAGCGAGAAAAGGGTGGGAGGTTTTGGGGTGGGCAGGAGCAGTCATAAGCGACTGCCGAGGTTTCTCTGAGCACTCCTAGATGCAGGGCTGGTGGTCGTGGCGTCTACCTGGCGAGAATTTGGTCCTTGGGGTGGGGAAGAGCCTCCGGTCTGCTGAACAATGGCCCTCTCGACCTCCGGGGGGTGGGAATGAGCCCCAGACCCTAAGCAGGATCCACGAACTGCCAAGGAAAGGAGAGGTAGGACACGTTAAGTACCAAATTCAGGGGGCTGAACCGATTACCATTGTGACCGCAATAGGCTGCTAGCATGCAGACAGAATCAGGTTTAGGCTTTAAGTCTATGTAATTGCTCTAAAAATAAATTACAGCAACAGTGCAGGTTAAATTAATTCTAATCCAGAGCAGCACAAGTAAAGACAAACCCCTTGCTTCACTGTTGTGGGACAGGAGTAATATAAATTTCAGTTTTTTTTCCTTTTAGGTTGCTTTTTTTAAATGCATAAAAAGGCACCAAATTCAGATCTCTGAGCACCCCTAGATGCAGGGAGCGCTGGTCGTGGCGTCTACCTGGGCGGCGAGAATTCGGTCCTTGGGGGGTGGGGGAGAGCCTCCGGTCTGCCGCACAACGGCCCTCTTGACCTCCGGGGGGTGGGGGTGAGCCCCAGACCCTAAGCAGGATCCAAGACAACCCAGTATGAACATCAAGAAATGTTCCTCTCCCCCCTCCCCCATAACAACCCCTCTTCCCTTTCCCGTATCAGTCAAAAGTTGCCTGTAGTCCAACTCCTCAGTATCTTGAGAAGCAACATCAGGAAGGTGTCTGTTCTGGAAATGTGGATCTAGCAATTTTACCAAGCTATACTCTTAGCAATGATGACAAATTATCAGCTGTGCCACAGAGCAAAGTCTGGTAAACATGTTATTGACTAGAAATCAGTTCATATCTAAGTTTTTCCTCATTTTCTCCAAGGTTTTTTTGAGAAGTAGAATGAGTGGAATAACTTGACTAAGGGATGCCTTTCTGCACTGACCTCTTTTATAGAATGCATAAATGGTTTCAAAATGTGAAACAACTATTCCATCAGAGACCATAGAGTAGAATGGAGTACAGTCCCCTCCCAAATATCATTGTGCATGATACACTCAATGATAGCTACCTTTTGTTGAAGTTGCTTTCAGTCAGAAAGTAAGTTGAAGTCCCCTTTGTTTGTACTCCCTGAACAACTGGTAGTGAGGCAGACGTTTGTTCTTTTGGATATCAACAAAAGATGTCATGGGCTTTTACAGAGTGGTTGAAGTGACCACACACCTTGTGAATAGTGCCAACAGTGGTTGACACTTGTCGGTCATTATCCAGGAAGCTTCGGACTATTAAGTCACAGTAAGACAATGTGCAAAACAATGTATATGTTCAAGTTTGCCATCATGAAGTGCTATCACATGTGGCTTAAGTTTCAGGTCCAGATATTCAAAGCTTTGCGCGAGGCGCAAACCATTTGTGCGGGTTTAGCGTGGGATTAGCGTGGGTCTGCTATATTCAAATGGCCAAATAGCACATGCAAACTGCATTAGCGTGGGCAAAATCATAATATATGCAAGGGGCAAACTGAACATGAATACAGGTGCACTGCTATATTCAGCGACTAGCACCATGCAAAGTGGTTTTGTGCGACTTAGCGCGACCCTTTGCGTGGTACAAATTACCGCCCAGGAAAAGCTGGTCTTAACCCTGGGCAATCCAGCTTTGTGTGACATTGTGTCATTGCACAGCATTAGCACAGATTTAATGTGGCCTTGCGTGACCCTAACATATGACTATGACACAGAGAAAAAGCCAGATATGTAAGAAACATGCTGCTCACTGATGGCACCACAATGATGACAATAGCTGCCACTAGTTCCAGCCATGCCAGGCAGTATGTGGTGACCCGGCCCCCAGGGGCTGCCATGGTAGTGTGGCCATACAGCATACACCTGCAGACCATACGTCTGTGGTGACCAACAGATACCAGCACACACATGCAGCACTGTGGGCATTGTGGGTGTTGAGGGGAGGGTGTACGAGTGGCCAGGCCTCACCACAGACCGGGTGTGGCCACAAGGCTGGGACACAGCACCCAGTGCACATGGGCCAGTATTGGGAATACCCCAATACCAGTGTGTCTATTCGATCGTACATGCCCCCCCAGTCACATACCGCACAGCTGTACATACACCACAGCACACACACAGCCGGCCATGTATATATCACTATGAGCATCCCATGCCAGAGGTGCAGTATCTGTGGGTCACACAACAGTGTGATAGTGTTGTCCACTGTCAGTAAACACCTGCAAGGTGGGCTTGTCACTGTGTATAGTGCAGTGGTCATCACCACCCTACACACCATAGGCAGTGCTGTGTCCCTCACACTGTTGGCCCCCTTGCTACCGTGGTATCTGCTGTGCACTGTGGCATGCCCTACAGTGTGACAGTTGCATGATCACCACCACCGCCTGTGCCTGTGCTGTGTTGTCCCCTGAGGTACACAATGCTATGCTGTACTACATACATGTAGCCTGCAGCTACCATCATGCACTGTCAGACTGACCTACAGGTGGAGCTGCGGGTAGACCTGGCCAGCCCCTGTACTTCCAGACTGACCTAGGTGGAGCTGTGGGACCCTACAGTAATGCTGGGAAAACTGCATTCAAATCAGGGCATAATGAGATGCTAATCTGGATGTTTGCTCAGAGACTACCTAAGTAGGCTCACTTGTATGTCACTTTTGAATATGGCAAAGTTTAGCGCCGGGCAAATGTGTTTGCTCTGGGCAAGCAGCTTAACTCCGCTAAACTCACGCCAAGCGATGAAGTGGCCTTGACTAACAGTTCGGGAATAATACACAGATTTGCACACTATACTTTCACATGTGCTACTGCTTGCAGCTGTACTGGGTCCACGCATTTGCTGGCACGCACATTGGCCACATAGTTCATCTCTACCTACCTTCATGTTACTGTGCACTGTGTTGCTGTTGTGGTTTGCACTTCCTGGTTGCTATATTCAGAACTGTCTTATTCCAGGCTAAGTTTGCCCTGCACTCCCAGCCCAGTTTGCCCGGCATCATTCCCATGCTATATTCAGAGGCTGTTTGTCCCGGACTATTCCTTTTGAATATAGCTTGCTTTTTGCTCCAGGCTAAGTTTGCCTGCCGGGCAGTGCTACTTTAGCCCCGGGGCAAAGTTTTGAATATCTGGGCCTCAGTTTGCTAAATCTAGCTTTGTCAATGAGAGTTCTTATTAATAATATAGAGGATTGTGTATGAGCAGTCATACTTAACAAGGATATTCTTGTATCGATAGGTTTCCTTGGTAACAGATGACCTCGAGAGCACAGCTCGAGAGGTACTGTGTTACCAAGGGAACCTCGAGATACAAGAATTTCCTTGTTTGTGTATGACTGCTCATACACAATCTTTTATAGTGTATGGGCAGTCACAGCATAGAAAATCACACAAAACCGGCTAGAGAAGACAATAGAGAATAGAAATGTTAACATGTTCTTTTTTTTTTTAACGGACACAGTGTCCTGCAGATGTTTCTGCAAGTTCAAGTTTAAAAAAAAAAACAACAACTTCCAGCTTAACTGGATTGAGGAAAGCAACTATGTGGCAGCATTCCAAGTTGTTATGCTGCAGTAGTGCCATAGCTAGTGCAGCACAACAGCTGTGATGACATCGCTACTGCAGCATAACAACTCCATTCTAGTTATGGATTTCTATCACACACTATAATAATAATACATCATAGTTACAAATGTAAATATGGGTACTAATAAAAGAAAAGTTTGATCTTTTTTTTTTGTAAAACATGTTCCTCTATTTATAGTCTTAAAGGTATATAGTCTTTAAGGTAGTCAGGTGGCTGTCTATTACGTCTGGCTGGGTACCTCTGGAGTGGTGGACTGGTGGTTGGCCACACAGGCTCTGCATCATCCTCTTCCTCCAGGTCTGAGGCAGCATTATTGGGAGGTTGGAGTTTCTTGAAGAATGAAGAGTTTCTGGTCAAGGAGTACCTGTCTCTTGCATCTGTGACCATTGAACCTTTCACTTGTGTAATTGCATAAGGCTTGATGTTGTAAGGGGTAGAGAACTATTCAGAACTCAGCTAGTGGTCAAACAGGAATTCAGCGTGTTTGCCGTTCATTTGCATCACCAGGTAAGAAAAAAGGTTTGTCTCCCCATACGATGCACAGGGGTAATGCCAAACTTCACCCAACAACTAACACACCAAAATCTGGCCAATGGAAAATCATGTACACAAATGCTCACAGCCTGGGAAATAAGATCCCAGACCTGCAGGCAATAATGTCAGAGGCTAAACTGGACATAGTAGCAATTAGTGAGCCTGGTTTACCAGTAACCACATAGGAGACTTCAGTACCTGGCTATGTATTGTTCAGAAGAGACCGAGGTGCAAAAGGGGTGGCCCTGTATGTTAATGAAAATATCAAAGCTACAGAAATTCAGAATACACATAAGGAGCCAGAAGAACTGTGGGTCACCCTGGAAACAGGAAATGGGACAGCCATAAGAACTGGGGTTGTCTACAGGCCCCAGACCAGAGGGAGGACATAGACACATTACTGTTAGAAGATATACAAAACATGACAGCTAAAGGGAGGTTCTGATAATGGGAGACTTCAACATGCCAGATACAGATTGGTCAATACCAGCAGGAACATCTGCCAGAACTAGACTCATAGTGGATTCCCTGCAGGGAGGGCCTCAAACAACTGGTACAGCAACCCACAAGAGAACAGGGCTATCCTAGATCTAGTACTGACTAACAAAGAAGGATCACAGATCTCCAGGTAGAAGGTCACCTGGGGGCCAGTGACCATCACATGGTATGGTTCAATTTGGCTACTACATCTAAATCATCCCATTCCAAAGCAAAATATGGGACTTCAGAGGAGCTGACTTTGATAAGATGGCCAACAGAGTTAAGCTAGCCCTGGCAAAAGAAACACAGGTGAGGAGGTACAGGCAAAGTGGGCAAGCATTAAGGATACAATACTTGAAGCAACATCCCATTGTGTTAGACAGAAAAGGAAGTGCAAAGAAGAAGAAACCACTTTGGTTCTCAAATACAGTAGCAAAAAGGTCAGAGCCAAAAGGCTGGCCTTCAGAAAATATAAGGGAACACAGCGGGATGAAGATAGGGAGGCATACCAAACTGCCCTAAGGGAAGCAGGTAAGGCAGTAAGGCAGAGCAAAGTCCCAAACTGAGGAAACACTAGCACGAACAGTAAAAGAAGGTGACAAGACTTTCTATAGATACATTAGTGAAAGGAGAAAGTCCAGAGAATTGCTAAGCTTAATGGAGAAAAGGGAGCATGTGAGGAGGAGGACCCTGTAAAGGCATCTATCCTAAATAGATACTTTGCTCAGTATTTACTGAAGAGAAGGTGAGGCAGGGCCACAGCTCAGCATCATGGACACAGGGGAGGGAGGTGAGCACTACTCCTTCACAAAAGAAAGGGTCCTACAAGAGCTTGCTAAGCTCAGGGTGGATAAGGCAATGGGACCTGATGGCATACATCCCAGGGTGCCCAAGGAGCTAAAGGAGGAACCATGAGCCATTAGCAGAATTGTTTAGTGAGTCTCTGAGCACGGAGAGGTCCCAGAAGACTGGAGAAGGGGCTCATGTGATCCCACTCCACAAGAGTGGTAGCAGGAAGGAGGCGGGCAACTACAGACGGTCAGTCTTACCTCAGTAGTGGGCAAGATTATGGAGGCACTCCTTAAGGAAAGGATAGTGCAACACCTGGAATCCATAGGGGCACAGGATCCAAGACAGCATGGATTTACAAAGGAAGGTCCTGTCAAACTAATCTCATAGATTTCTTTGACTGGGTAACCAGAGTGGTGGACCAAGGGGAGCAGTTGATGTCGCCTACCTTGACTTCAGCAAAGCTTTTGACACTGTTCCACATAGAAGATTGATAAATAAGCTGGTGCAGGCTCAGGGTGGGTCGAGATTTGGTCAACTGGGTGGCAAACTGGTTGACTGGCAGAAAACAGAGAGTGGTGGTAAATGGTATACAGTCAGAAGAGATGCAAGTCACAAGTGGGTACCTCAGGGATCAGTCCTGGGGCCAGTCCTATTCAACATCTTCATTAGTGACCTGCAGATGGACTAGAGGTAAGCTTGTCTGTTTGCAGATGACACCAAGATTTGCAACAGAGTAGATGATCCAGATGGGGTGGGCAGAATGAGAAGAGATCTGGATAAACTAGCAGAATGGTCAGAAGAGTGGCAACTGGGATTTAATGCAAAGAAGTGCAAAATCATGCACATAGGGAAGAGAAACCCTGAAGCCACTTATAGGCTGGGAGGGGTTGCTAGCAGTCACAAAGGAAGAAAGAGACTTGGGCATCATCATCACTGATGACCTAAAATCATCAAGCAGACCTCTAAAGCAGTAGGTAAGGCTAGGGGTGTTAGGGTGTATTAGTAGGGTATCTAGCAAGTCGTAAGAGGAGGTAATAATCCTCTGTACAAGACATTGGTTAGAGCCCCATCTGGAGTACTGTGCAGTATTGGAGCCACACCTTCACAAGGACATTAACCAAATTGAGGCAGTCCAGAGAAGGGCAACCAAAATGGTGCAGGGACTGCATCAGAAGACATATGAGGACAGATTAATGGAGCTCAATATGTATACCCTTGAGCAAAGGAGAGGAGAGAGGTGATATGATCGAGACATTTAAACACCTTAAGGGCATAAACAAGGTGAAAGAGTCTAACATGTTTAAATATAAGAAAAATAGCAGGACAAGAGGACACAGCATGAGATTAGAGGAGGCCGATTAAGGGGAATGTGAGGAAATTCTTTTTCACAGAAAGGGTGGTAGATGCATGGAATGGCTTACCACAAGAAGTGGTGGCTATGAATACAGTGCAGGGCTTCAAACAGGCATGGGATAGGCATAAGGGAGCAATACAAATGACTATGAATAGATAGGTCACTGACAGAGCAAAGGCCGATGGCACATTTATAAGGTAGAAAAAGAAATGGTCAGACTGGATGGGCCTTGCGGTCCTTATCTGCCGTCAACTTCTATGTTTCTATGTTTCTATGTTCTATGTTTCTAGTCTTCTGCTGCCGATACAGCTCAGTATCACCAGGTGTAATTGTAGCATGTGTTGCACAGTGACGTCTGTCTGTGTAGGCTTTTATATTGGCTTTGGCAGCATGATCTCTGTGTCTTAAGTCACTATCATGTACTGTGCTGTATCTGTTGCAGTCACATCAGTGGGAATTTTAGTTCTCATTTTGTAGTTGAACAGCAGTTTTGCAGGGGGTTTGTCTGTGGTGCTGTGTGGTGTGGAATGGTAGTGTCTGAGAAACATGCATGATTCCTGTTTCCATAGTACACCTTGATTTCCAACTACTTTCAGCAATTTTCCTGTTGTCTGCATAAATCTCTCTTCAGCAGTGTTGGCTCGTGGCCAGAGAGTAGTAATTTTCCTGTGCCATGCCAAAATCTCAAATATGTTGCAAATTTGCTAAGCTCTGATCACTGTTGAATGGCGGGCCGTTGTCTATCTTCATAATTTTGGGAATACCAAACAGAGCAAAAAATCTGTCCAGCACTGGTATGACAGCATTGGCTAAAGTGGATCTAATGATCTCTACAATAGGCTATCTAGAGTACTCATCTATGATGACCAGGAGGTATTCTCCAGTGGGTAGAGGGTGTAAAAATCTGCACAGACATCCTGCCATGCTGCTTCTGGTAGGTCAGACATCTGCAGTGGCTCAGGTTGCATGACAGGCGTTTTGGCCTGACATGCTAGGCAGTTTCTTACCATGGCTTCAGCACTCTGGTCTATGTTCGGGAACCGTACCTTTTCATGAAGGAGTCTCTTTGTCTTCACCGTCCCTTGGTGTCCCTCATGGGCCAGTGATAATACCTTGTGTCGAAGCGTAAATGCTAAGATTATTCTGGATCCTTGTACGATTATGTCATTGCTTGGTAACACAGTGAGTTAATTGCAAACTCGTTGGTACAGCTTTAGTTTGTCCACATGGGGCATATTACAGTTAATGGTATATCATTTTCCACTTTGTATTAGTGCTTTAACTGTTTGGCGAACCGGATCCCTCAACATCTCTTGCTGTAGTCCTTCTAGTGTCATTGCTTTAGGCGTGGTGTACTGTGCTAGAAAGTTAAAGTATTCTTCTGCTACTTTTGCTGTTCTTGAGCTTTCAGGTATCTTTGCTGGAATTGGATGGCATGACAAATAGTCTTTTCCCTTTCTGTACTGGACTTTGAGGTTGTAAGGCTGTAGCCGTAGTTCCCCATTGTTCAGTATGCACTGGCAGTTTAGATCTTGGGTTATTCCATATCAGCACTAGAGGTTTGTGGTTGGTGACCAGTGAATAAATTGTCATAGATGTAAAGGTGAAAATGTTTGCAACTCTACACTATAGCTAGAGCTTCATGCTCAGTCTGGGAATAATGCCTTTCAACATCGTTAAGAGACCTGCTGGCATATGCTATGAGATATTGCTTTGAATTGTCTCTTTGTAGGAGGATGGCATCTAGTCCTAAAGGGCTAGCATCAACAATTATCTCTGTTTCACCACCTGGGTTGAAATATGCCATAGCTGTTTCACTTGTAAGGCTTTTTGTGAGTGTCCTTTGTGCTGTTTCGTGTTCCTTGCCCCAACACCATTTAGTGTCCTTATTTGCTAGCTCTCTCAGTGGTTCTGTCACTGTTGCAAAGTTTGGAATAAAGCAAGAACAGTATGTAGCCATTCTAAGAAGACTCCACATTTTTCTAGCATCTTTTGGATTACTGGCTCTCTGAATGGCTTCCACTTTCTTTAGGTCAGCTGATACTCCGCTGGCTGAGAAACTGAAGCCGTTGAATTCTAGTCTGCCTTTATTGAACTTTAGGGTGATTGAGTGTGAGACCACATTGCCTTAATCTCTGGAAAACTGCTGTAAGGTTTCTATCATGTTCTTCTTGATTCGTGCTGTATACAATGACGCCATCCCTTAGGTTCTTTACACCAGGAATACCTTGCAGTGTTTGATGTATAACATTCTGAAATACTTCTACAGCTCATGATATCTCAAAATGTAGTCTCTTGTACCTTCTTAGCCCCCTGTGGGTAGAAAAAGTAGTGATGTGTAACCCCCCTGCAAATGGGGGTTCCCAAAAGACTTCCAGGAGCTTGCTTGAATGCTCCAAGCCTGAATGGTGTTTGGCATTTAAGCCATTTATCAGTGAGTGTTTTTAGAGCCTCTGGTACTGTCTCTTTAAGAGCTGTCTGCTTGCAGACATAATTAGTTTATATGGGGGGACTGTGTGCTTCTCTGAGTACCACTCGAGCTGCTGCCAATTCACTTCATTTTTGCAGTCACTAGGAGTGCAAAGGGAACCTATCTGAAAGATGTAACTGTTTGCCAGAAATTATTTAGAGTAATAATGAAATTACAGTTTGTCTAACCTGCTTTCTTTGCAGTCAGAACTGTGTCTGCTAGTTCCCCATTCTAGTTTTGAACTGCTGAACTGGACCAATCAGTGTGGGGTAAGCTAGCTCTAAAATGATGCCTTGGACGAATCAGAACTTGGACTCATAATCTGAGCCAGCCACAAGAGGATTGTATGGGCAGTGACTCTGGGAGATGTAGTTTAGACTTCAGTGCCTTTTGGACCAACAGCAGCAGTCTATTGTGAGTGACAGCCAATCCAGTCAAGAACTGGGAGGAACTCAAGGAAGTGCCAGTTTCGTCAGTTGGAGTTCAGTTGAGCTTTGGCAGTGAAGAAGGAAGGAGCCCTGTGCTTTTCAGTGTGCAGTTTTAGTCAAAAAGCGTGTGTAAGGCCCAGAGTTCCGGTCTGCAGCTTGTGTAACAGCTTGTTAGGACTGAATCCGTCCTGTGAAAAGAATCAAAGGATCTCTGAAGAGTAGAAACCAGGCTCACCCTGTAGAAGACTGGAAGAATTGCTGAAAATTGCACTCGGTCTGTCAGGAACTGAATCTGCTGTGTGTTCTCCGGGTATTGTGCAGTAATTGCGATCGGGATACAGATGCAGCCTGCCTGGTATAGTACTTTCTTTTATATGGATGTGTGAAGAGGTTTGTGTACCTCAAGTGAGCCCTACTGACATTGAAGGACCCTATCTTATTTGGAGGTCGTGAGTACTAATTCAGGGTTGCTCCCTGTTGAATTGCCACATTAAATCCAAATGGAATTACTGTACTGCTGACTGTTTAATTCTCCTTTTCTCTGTGAAAGGGCCCTACCAGCTGCCACAGGTTTGGACTAGCCACTAGGGCTTGGGTACCCAGGGACAGTAACTGATAGGGATAGGCCTGTGCACAGAGCCATGGATAGATTATTAGAGTGATAAGCTAATTAACCTGATTTCCCTGTCCTTGTTATATCCCCTAAATAAATCAGAGCTGCTTGTTTCAGCAAAGTTATACTGCCTGAGGTATTTGTCTATGTTAAAGTACTGTACTGTGATTGTTGCACTGTATCTCATTTCACAGGAGGTCCCAGTGCGGAACCAGACCTGGGGTAAGTGTATACTGTGAAGGTAATTCTGATATATTATGTGGGCCACTAGTGGGAAGAAAGGGGGGTTGCAGTGTCCCAGAGGGCTGTGACCAAGTTAGTTTAACTATTGCAAACCCTGACCTCTGGGTGGAGGCACCCGCCATTGGATCCAGGCCCCTCAACCTGTTAGTGGCAAATCAGGCAGGGGTAGTAGCCCCTGGGATAGCGCCATCTAGGGGTTACAGATGTATCTGTTATCTGGATGCAGCTCCAGTTGATGGTAACCTGCTTTAAGGTCCAGTTTTCAAAACACTGTTGTGCCATTTAACTTGTGGGTTACATCATCCATGGTTGGGTTGATATGGTGCTCATGGGCTGGCCCAGTGGTGTGGAGGGCTGAGGCATCATTCCTTACCTCCTGCCATACCAGTGACCTATGTTCATGGTGCAAGCAGGTCACCGGGAGTTGGCCAGGAAGCGAGAGGATTGAGCATTCGGAGGACAACTCTCCTTTCCCGGGGAGGGACGAGAACGGTGACTGGTGCCTGCCTGACATCTAGCCGCAGCTGCGTGTCGGCATGCAGGGTCCCACGAGGTGAGGCGGTGGCCGAGCAGCCATCTGGTGTGCTGTGTGCAGATGCGCACACAGCTCAACCATTGGCGACACTGCACGCTCCTCCTCCAGGCTCAGGGTGAGGGTGGGGGGATGGAGAAGAAATCTCGGGCATGTCGAATGACTGCCAGCCTCTGCAGGCTCTGCTCTCGACACACAGATACCGCTCCACGAACTGTATTCTGTTTCGGTTGGTTGCAGGATCCCCACCACCCTACCATGGAGGGCAAGCTGTGGGAGCAGAAGGGAGAGAAGGTAAGTCCTATGATCAGGGGACAGGTCTGGGAGGTCCAGCCCGAACATGGGCCAACTGAGCAGGATCAACAGATCAACTGAAAAAAAAAGACATAAAAACAGCTAAGCTGAGCTGCAAGGGAGATTTTTTTTTTACAAGAAAGATTTTATTTTGCATCTTTGAACAGATTTATTTTATTTTATGATACTGCAACTATAAATAAACAGTTTTGTTTAATTTTACAACCGCTCCTGGGTTTTCCCTATGCTTCCTGACCTGTGCCTTGATGACAGATGGAAGGGGTGTATCTACAGATGAAAATGTCATTTGCTGACCAGTGTTAAGGCCGTCGACTGGGAGTTTCCTAAGGGAAGGGAAACTGGGCCGGGATGCCTGAAAAAATTTGGAGGCATACTTGGAGGCTTGCGCAGTTGAAGAGCCAAGGGAAGCCTGCCTTTTGTATTCTTATGGATGGAAAGTAAAGTGAGAAGATTTGCTCTTCTGTTCACATCTGCACCTGTGAAGTGAGTCATTCTTCTGTAAAAGTCTGTAACTGCAAGGTGAAAATATTTGCTTTCTGTTCAAGCTTTGTCAGCAAAGTGAAAAGATGTTTCCCATCCCATGAATCATGTCTAAATTTAAAATGCCTGAGTCTGAGAGACCGTGTATGCCAGTGGGTCACCCCGCTGACTGTCTTTGATACCCAGCAAGTGACCTGGGTCCTGCTACAGTGACTGTTTGGGGTTCATTATCAGAAAAAGAGAAAATAGTTTAGTGCCTCCTCCCAGAGTAGAGTATTAGTGGGCCAGATATCCACTTGGCACAGCCCCCTGGGATGCTGTGTCTACCCACCTCCCCTACCAACCACTCTGCACACTGTGTCCTCCAGTACCTCATCCCACCATAAACCATACAATTCAATAATAAGCAAGGCAAGGCAAGACAAGGCAAAGTTTATTTAAAAGATGCCCAATCCCAGAGGTCTGGGTGCCGTACAAATATATTAGTAAAACAGCATAAAAAAGCAAAACAGAATATCACAAAATTATTTAAGCTAAAAACAAAATAAATAACTCCACAAATAATCTCAGATTCTACTACAATTTATAATTTATCCAATAAAAGCTTGGGAAAATAGGAGGGCCTTCAGGCGAGCCTTGAATGTAACCACAGTGGGTGCTCTCCTGACCTGAGCCGGCAAAGAATTCCACAGAACGAGAGCCGCAACACTGAAGGCTCTATCGCCAGCAGATTTAAGCCTCGTTCTGGGAATGGCCAGGAGGCCCCCACTAGAAGAACGGAGAGGGTGGATAGAAAGAGCAGGTGTCAGAAGGTCCAACAGATAACCAGGGTCCTGCCCATATAGGGCCTTATATGTGAGAAGCCCCACCTTAAAGAGGATTCTCCACCTGACTGGCAGCCAGTGCAATTCGCGCAACACCAGTGTAATATGGCAACATTTATGCTGCCCAGTGAGTAACCAGGCAGCTTCATTTTGCACCAGCTGCAGTCTGCAGAGAGATCCCCCTGTGGCCCCAAGGTAGAGCGCATTACAGTAGTCAAGCCTAGATGTGACTAAGGCATGTATCAAGGTAGGGAGGTCCAGAGGCAGAAAAAGGGGCTTAATCCTAGCAATATTTCTGAGATGGAAAAAACAGGTACAAACTGTGGAGGCTATTTGAGCCTCCATAGTTAAGTTCCTGTCCAGAATCAATCCAAGATTTCACACCCAAGAGGAGGCCTTCAATGACACAGCTCCAAGAACAAGTCCAGTTGCTGAGTCAGAGGCCATCCTATCGCGCACTCTGTTCAACTCCACTACCAATACCTCCGTCTTATCAGGGTTCAGCCGCAACCAGCTGGAGGCCATCTAGTCGTTGATCTCAGCCAGACAGATATTTAGCACATCCACTGTGTTGGAAGTTAGTGGGGCAAAGGACAAATATAGCTGGGTATCATCAGCATAACAATGAAAACCCAGACAATACTTCCTAATGATCCCTCCCAGGGGCAGCATATACACTGCGAACAACATTGGGGCCAGTACAGATCCTTGAGGGACTCCACAAAATAGGAGGCTGGATATAGATGAAGAATTCCCCATCATAACCCATTGCCTCCTGTTGGTAAAAAAGGACTCAAAGCAGTGGATGACAGTACTGGTGAGTCTGCATAACTCCCTAAGGCGGTCAAGCAACACACAATGGTCCACAGTGTCAAACGCTGAAGAGAGATCAAGGAGAACAAGAATTGTCTTGTCTCCCCGATCTCTTGCCCTGAGGAGCTCATTCTGCACCCAAACCAGCGCAGTTTCTGTACTATGTCTAGCCTGAAATCCCGACTGGAAGGGTTCATACAACTTGTGAGTCACGAGGTGCTCTTCCAACTGAAACGCCACCACCTTCTCCACCACCTTCGCCAGAAAGGGAAGGTTGGATATAGGATGGTAATTTACCTTGACCTCCAAGTCCAAAGATGATTTCTTTAAGAGGGGTCTCACTAGTGCCTCCTTCAAGGTATCCGGAAAGACCCCCTCAGAAAAGGAACACCGGACAATCAAGGCAAACACTGGGCCAACAGAGTCAACACATCTCATTAAGAAACACGTTGGCACCGGGTCCAGCTCACAAAAGGTATACTTCAGATTGACTGCCACCTCAATGACCTTACTAACCTCCACTGGTCTAAACTCCCCCCAACTAGGCGGAGCACACTCAGAACACATAACGCAACCACTGTCAGCTATAACATTGCTGGCTGAAGAAGCCACCTGCCGGATCATGGACACTCTGTCTGAGAAAAACCGCGCAAACTCTTCACACTCTGTATTCGAAAAAACCCTCCTGGGCTGCAGACAAGCAGGATGGAGTAGCCTGTCTATAGCTCGGAAGAGTATAGCTGGTCGGTTCTTCCTGGCAGCAATCTCCCTGGACAGGAACACTGCCTTCTTATGATTGATTGCCTCCTGGTACGCACTATAATGCATACGCAGGACCAGTTTGTCTCCCTCCAAGCCAGACCTCCTCCAGCAGCGCTCTAACCTCTGACCCATCCTCTTCATCTCCCTGAGATCCTCATCAAACCACGGGGACCTCTGGTATGAAATTCTGGTTCATACACGGACAGGTGCGAGGGAGTTGATGGTGTCAGATAACACCCTATTATAGGTGTCAACCCCGGCACCAACACCTCTGATGCATGCAACACCCACACTAGATAATTTAGCTGCTGCCAAAAAACCCTCAGGGGTCAAACCCCGTAAAGGGCGACAGCTCATCTTCTCAGCAGCGGAAGGGTTTCTGGTGGGAGCTCCAAGCATGAACGCAACGTGCAGTGATTGGACCAATGTACTCAATCAATCCTGAGATCACCAATCTCAAGCCCCAGTGAGAACACCAGGTCCAACATGTGGCCATCCTGATGAGTCGCTGCAGTAACAGCTTGTATCAAACCTAAGGAGGACATAGTCTGTCAAAAGTCATAACTACACCTTTGATACCCATCGTCGACCCAAATATTGAAATCCCCCAGAAAAACACATCTGGGGGATTCCAACGTTCCGTCGGTGACAAATTCAGCGATCTCCTGCAGGAAATTCCCCATCGGCCTAGAAGGGAGATAGATGAGGAAGATCCTACAGCCCGCGCCTGGTCCCCCACGAATAGCCACACATTCAAATGAACCTGGTGTTCCCACTGGGTGCATGGTGAAGGCCAGGCTGGATCTAAAACAGATAGCTACACCGCCACCCCTGCATTCCATTCTGGGGCAGTGCACCACAGTATACCCAGGAGGGACTGCGGCCTCAAAAACTAGGCCTGCATCATCTCCCAACCAATTCTCCATGATGCAAGCCAGATCGACCGAAGAAATCAAGTATGCAATAATTGCTGTCTTATTTCTAATCAATCTGGCATTGCAAAGCACTGCCCTCAGGGGACTGGAGGGTGAGGCAGCCCCTTGGGTTACCCGACCACTCGGTCTGGTGGATTCCCTGGAGATGGGCACCAACCACGTCTGGCCTCTCCCAGGTGCCCGTCGTAACCCAGGCCACCTTCTGTACCCAACAACCTCTATACTACCACCATTTGATATGCATGGGTCACCCCACTGCCCACGATCAACATGATTCCTTCCAATCCCCACTTCCCAACAGCGTCTAGCTGTAGTGTCTGAGACTGGAGGGGGAATAAAAGGACGCAGATCATGTAACAGTGAGCTCCCATACATAGTCCTGGCCCCCCCCCCAGGTCCTCAAATATAATACCTACACATCACTAAAGAATTAAACTCAGGATACAGTAAAAAACTTTATCAGAATTTATCAGACACAATTAAACAACAACTAAAAAGTCTGCCTAGCCTAATGAAATAAACAAACAAATACGCTAATACAATTAACTAACACTCATGTGCAAGACAGAACTGCTTCACAATAATGCTCACCAGCTGGGCTATTCCCACACCAATAATAAATTAAACAGTGGGATATAAAAACATTAAACTCTCAATGCTAGGAAAAGCACAGTAAGTAACTTGCCCTCATACCATTTTCGACCATCAACTGGGATTTTCAACGCCGCGCCACTCACATGCTCGCGCTATGCTCGCACTTGCGAGCAGCGCTGCAGTTTAAAAGTTCCACAATTCCCGGCCCTGCAGCTGACAGGTATAAGCTCCCCCCACGCCTCCAACAAGCAGACTGGCAAGACTCACTAAGACAGTCTCTCACACTGCAAAAGTCCTGGCCAGTCGGGAGGGCAAATCAGGGGCTCTGATCTCAGCAGGCAGGGGAGCGCATAGTTCTTCCACACAAAACGTCCAGCACAACTAGCTGCTTGCGCGCGGCGCTGCAGTTTAAAGGTTCCACAATCCCCGCCCCTCCAGCTGACAAGTATCAGCTCCCCCCATGCCTCCAACAAGCAGAATGGCAAGACTCACTAAGACAGTCTCTCACACTGCAAAAGTCCTGGCCAGTCGAGAGGGCAAATCAGGGGCTCTGATCTCAGCAGGCAGGGGAGCGCATAGTTCTTCCACACAAAATGTCCAACACAACTAGTTGCTTGCAAGCGGCGCTGCAGTTTAAAGGTTCCACAATCCCCGCCCCTCCAGCTGACAAGCACATGCAATGAAGTTCACCACCACAGTAGATTCGAACAACAAATTCACAGCTTTATTTGGGGGTTAGGGAATAGGGAAAGGGATACCGGGTAGCTGTGAAAGCAAAAGAAAAGGTTAGAATAATATGCAAGGTGAACATATGGGCCCATAGGCCAACCCTCCTCCAAGGGTACCAGTGCCTCCTGAATTGTCCTTAGGGGTACCCATTAGCTGCAAGCCTGTTCGGTGCCGCAGAGTGGCCGGCTGTTGGGGACCTGAAATGATGAAACTTGAACTTTGAACAGAACAAATAGTATTTCCTCCTTGACCCTTCCCAGGAACCAAGTCCTGGGTACTCACAGTTAGCTGAACTCTGCGCCAAGGGAAGTGGATCTCCTCGAATCTCAGTGCAGTACACAGAAACAGTCCAGCCAGGATCCCTTTGCCCAGATGGAACTTACTCGAGGATCTTGCAGCTGGTCACCTTGATTGCAGTTCTGGCTGAATGTCACCTTCAGCCACTTCTTGCCCGGTGCAGAACACTGTGGCAGGACAACACCAGCCCCTGAAGGCTCAGGCCTGGGAGTGGATCCACAGCCTGGCTCCCTGATCAGAGCACCCTAGCACTCAGGTACAAGACCCGTGACCTCCTGAGACAGTGAGTCCCACTTGGGAGGGGTTAGTGAGTCCCCCCCCCCCGGGTCTGAGTGAGGACTCCCAAACAGTGGGGGTCCTCCTGCAGTCCCTGCACTGAGCTCTCACCAAGTAAAGTTATAGGTAGTCAGTCCACTGAAGTCCAGTGCCAATTTTAGCAGGTGCTAGCCTCCGATTCAATCAGTGTCAGTGCAATTCAACAGAGGGGATTCAGCAACAACAGCCCACCGTGCACACCAGTCCACACTTTCAGCTTAGCAGTGTCCAAATCTTTTACTTGACTGCAGCATTCCGCCCATCTCAGCCACTTTAACCAGTTCAGTAAGGACACACACACTTTCTGGCTAGCACCCCATGACCCGAGATGTTCTGCTTCTTTCAGGAAAATACAGTTGCAGTCCACACAAATAATAATAATAATAATTTTATTTATAAAGCACCTTTCAATATATCAAGGCGCTGAACATTTTAAAACCATAATTTCAAATACAGATCTACAATACATATAAATAAAATCATGCCATAATAACATCAGATATTAAAATCAAATAATAAGTTATAATATAGAATCCAATCACAATAAAATTAACTTAATTATCCAGGAAGGCCATTTGCCATAAGCAAGTTTTCTGGTCCTTCTTAAATACCTCCACGGAGGTGCACTCCCATAACCGGCGTGGTAGAAAATTCCAAAGAGTGGGTGCAGCATGAGAAAATGCTCTGCTGCCTGAAGATTTTAAGCTCACTCTTGGAATCTCTAACAACCCCTCATCCGCTGAGTGGAGCTATCGGCCAGGGCAGTAAGGCACCAGAAGTTCTTTCAGATAGGTCGTACCCTGATCATGAAGGGCTTTGAAAGTCAATAAAATGACTTTAAAGGTGATCCGCCACTGTATAGGGAGCCAGTGCAGTTCAGGCAGCACTGGGGTAATATGACAGGATTTACTTGTCCCAGTCAAAACCCAGGCTGCAGCATTCTCCACCAGCTGTAGGTGATGGATTTCAACCCCAGAAACCCCAAAGTAAAGGGCGTTGCAGTAGTCCAAGCGCGAGGACACAAAGGCATGGACCAACGTTGGCAAAAAGTTAGATGGAACAAGGTGCCTAACCCTGGCAATATTCCTAAGATGGTAAAAGGAAGTCCTGACAACTGCCGACAGTTGAGATTGTAGGGTCAGCCTGTCATCTAGGACAATCCCAAGGCTATGCACCCATTCAGAGGTCGGAAGTGACACGCAGCCAAGAAAAATTTCAGAAGGCGTGCCATCATGCGACCTCTCTATCTGACCACCCGGGTCCACAACCAAGACCTCTGTCTTCTCTGAGTTCAACTTTAACCAACTAGAATCCATCCAACCTTGGATTTCTTCCAGACAGTTGTTAAACACTGCAAGAGCTCCATCCTGGTCGGGTGCGAAAGACAGGTACAGCTGGGTATCATCTGCATAGCAGTGAAACCTTGGCCCATACCGTCTTATAATGTCTCCAAGGGGCAGCATATACACTACAAATGACATGGGTGACAGCATGGAACACTGAGGCACTCCACACAACAAAGTGACCTCTCAGCAGCAACTGTGATGACTCAGATAATCTGCTCAGTCTGTTCGGTTAACTCAATTTCCCAGTGCCGGGGTATCTGCCACCTGTAGTTTCTCCCACACTCATTCAGCAGCTTCTCAGTACCTGGAGAAACAGGGTCTCAGTTCAGTCTCTCTTTGTCTCCTTTCCCCTTTGCAATCCAGTCCTGCTTTCAGCACCTGGGGAACCCTTCAGCAAACACACACTTCGGATTAGGGCCAGGGCAAGCCCCCTGAAGTCCACAGTCTGCTCTCACAGCACAGTCCTAACTCATACAGAGCCCAGCAACCGACTGAAGAAATCCCAGTAAGTTCTCACTGTATCAGTCAAAATTCCAATGCTCTGATTCACTGTTGAAGCCTTTCAATAATCAATATCCATAGTGATCAGTATTCCCTGCTCGTTTATTAGGGCATGATCTAGGCACCAGAATTAGTCCCCTCCTTTTCCCAGGAGTCCCTTGGTGTCCAGTTTGGGTGCCTAGATCATGGATTGACTAACACAAAGGGGTTAAGGTTCACCAACATGTCAGCTCCCATTCAGTCTATGGAGACCTATTCAGTTTTATGCAGTCTCTCCCATTTTTGTCATCTGGTGCAGCCCAACACTTTACTTTATGATCCCCAATGCCCCACTGAAATGTAGCGCCATCTGCCCTCTATTAGATGAGCCCACTCATGATTCATTAACCCCTACAGCTTGGCTGTCACTACCACTGAAACCATGTCCCCCAGGCAGCAGGCAGCACTCATTAGTATTCATTAGGGGCTGCTCATTAATATTCATGAGCTCTGAGCGGACCCGCTGTTCAGAGTTCCTTTCTGCTTCTCCTACGGGCTTCTGCCCAACTTTCTACAGGTTCCCGGTCCCCAAGCACACCAAGGGGGGTTACCAGGACCACAGACAGAGTCCTCGTTCATCTGACTGCAACGACAGTCAGCACATCAAAGCGCTCCAATGTGCTTAGGCGATTGCCGGCTGAAACACCATGCCGGCAGCTTACAGCAATGGAATTATGCCCAACAGGGCAAAAAGGCAGTCTGCAGAGCAGGTACCGGGGACAAAGCAAGGCACTTCAGGTAAGCCCCTATGGGGGGGGTTACATGTGTTTCTGCTAACATCCAGTGAAAAACTCAGAGACTGTGTCCTGTTTTACTAGAGTGACTTAAAATACCTGTAAAAAGAGAGATGGCCATCCAAGGTCAGGCTGGGGAGTCCAGCTGCAAAAGCTGCAATGTGCCTGCTGCTCATCTCAGCTTGTCAAGTTTTCAAGTTGCTACCAGTTTTGACTTCCCCACACCCACAGCCTGAGAATCATTGGCTGCATAGCAAAGGACTGATCTACAGAACTATGAGTAATTCGGGGCTTTCCCTGCAGCTGGGTAAACTGTAAACAGTTGCTACTAAGACTTCTGATGTTTGGTCATCAGGCCCAAAGTGTCCAAGTGTGCTAAATAGTTGTTTGTCATCATTCTTGAAGAGAATTTGCATTTAATTGGAATTGTTTAAAACAAGTGCACCAACACTGGCCTACCAGCTGCTGCATACAGGCCTGCAACTAGACCCTGGGTAACCAGATACGACTCTTGTGGGGTAAACTAGTACCATTTGGGGGGGTAGTAATGTAAGAACTAGTGGGCTAATACCTGTGATAAAGTATATGCTGGTGGGAGGTGGGCACCAAAATGTTTAGGGCTTGCGAATGAAGGGATTTATTTATTCATGTATGCCTTTGATAGTCGGGTTGGTGGGCTGATCCAAAGGACTGACTTCAGCCATGACCTGTGCCACAAAGTGGCACAAAGTGAACAGCAGCAGTTACACATAGAACATAGCCAAGCAGTAATACAAGTACATGTAAACAACTTCAGCAGAATGGTCATGACACAGCGAAAAGCCATTAGGGTGGTACATACAGCAAAATAAAAGGATACAAAAAGGTAGACCTTGATAACAATTTGGTAGTACTATACAGAGCAAACAGTATTTACAAACACTGCTTGTGCACAGAGGTTCTTTGTCTTTTAACTTGTTTTTTGTTTTAAATGGGTTCACCACAACATAACCCAGATAGACCATCTTAGGGTAGCTGATTCATTCCAGTAGGGTGTCAAACGGATGAGGCACACTGATGAGTCCTGGTAGGATGAAACATGTGTCTGTGTCTTCTGTTGGCACCCTTTGCAAACTGTGTGAGAGGCCTTTCGGCACCATGCATTTCTGCTTAAAGTTGAACCAGCATAATATTCTGTGGTGATTTGTATATGCAGCCCATGATGCTTTGCATTATGGGGGCATGTGTTATTTTGTATTTCTTATTAACTGGAACTGAGCTGCAATTTCAGGCAAATCTTAGTATGCTGTGGTTTAACTATAATATAGGAGACCATCAGAAAGAGATACATTAATACAAAAGCACAGCAGTCTTGCAATGTGGACTGCCCTGATCTAGCAGGAGAGAAAAGGACAACAGAATTCACATGAGTGCAATCAGGACTAGGGAGTGAGGGGTGTAAGCTGACCAGAGAGAGGATCAGAGATAGAGGCAGGGCAGCAGTAAGAGTAAGAGTAAGAGTAAGAGTAAGAGTAAGAGGATTGATTAGTATTCCAAAAAATGCAAATGATAAAACTGCTTAACCTCTACATTCTTTTGCCCATCTTCCTAGCCCTCCCCATGTAAATAAATAGTTGTTGTTAACCTTTTCACAAAAGCCTTGTTAGCATATTAGTAAGCATATTATTGGCCTAAGTCAATAATTGCAAGTCTATCAAAATATGGTTTTGGTTTATGGTAAAGCATGCATGGCTTAACTATGAGGGGAGGTGGTAGGTACAGCATCCCAGGGGGGTTGTACTGCTACAAATATCTGGCCCACTACAGGTGCTTTTACACACAGGTTTGTAAAATGAAATAAACTTTACCTGTGTGGTGCCGTTGTACTCTGTTGCATTCTGGTTTCCTTTTACACCCTGCGAGTATTCCGGCCAATCCCACCTCCATTTGTTTTGGCTCCCCCAGAGTTTGCTACTCTAATGGGAGTTTCTGCAGTGGTACCGGAATGGCTGTTTTACACAGCCAGATCAAACAAAATGCGTTGGTGCAAACTGCAAGAAGCAGAGATTGCGGTTTGGATGAACGTTCACCAAGGGAACAAAACAAATGCTTTTTACACACAAGGGATGTAACGGAATACTGTTTCCGTAACAGTTATTCCGTTACATAGACCTGTGTGTAAAAGCACCTTATGTGTTACTCTGGGTGAAGGCACTGTGCTATTTATGTTATCTTGGAAAAGAACCCACTTTTTCCACTAGAACTTGGACCCAGGCCCCTTAACCTGTATTGTGATCATCAGGCAGGGGTAGTAGACCACAGGTACATGGCACCAGGGTTACAACATGGAGGTACTACCGGGATCTCCTGTTCATCAGGCATGCACAGCATGGAGCCCCTTACTCACTAAGTAGATGGTGACCATAAAGAACCCTTAAAACAAGCCTATGTACCAAAGAAAGTGGCAGTCACCCCTTTGCCCAAGGCTGTTTCATCGCTGGGCAATGAGACAGGGGTGTCCCTTGGTGGCATGGAAAAAGTAAAAGTGCCATTGTGTCGCTCTAAAAGTGCTAATGCCAAGGGTCTAATGGGAACATTGTGACAACTGTTTAATATATGTGTTTTCTACCTCTGGTCCTAGCTCGCTCTCTCTCTCTCAGAAAGAGAGAAAGAATTAACCCTGGGTGTAGCCAAATAAACTAGGGCTGCCAGTGGTTTTAACACTTCAAGGACAAATAACTAGTGTGAGAGGTTTTATCAGCCTACTTCTGACTTGATTTATAAGCTGCTGGTTGTAAGTGAATGGTAACAAACTGCTCCCTGCGAAAAGCCAAGGGAAAATCTGAGAGTTGATCAAAAGTAAAACCAAAAGTCTGCAAATCACTGCCAAGGTGGCAAGGAACCACCAAGCCTGCTGCTATGCAGTTAGCTGTCCTAGAGGGTGCTGCCAAAGGACTTATGGAAGGAGGTAAGGCCAGTTTTTTGGCATCCAAACAAAAAAAAAATTAGGCATTAAGGGAGCCTGATGAATATTAATTTGTTTTGAGCAATCCCTTATGAAAATAAAATATATTGCAATATTTTGAAAAATATGTGTCAATGTACTTCAATACACTAAGAAATACATTGTTCCAATATAATATATTATGAAGTATAATTTTAAATATACTGACATAATATACTTTTAACTCATAGTATGCAAAAATATACTGTATGTCACTATATTGAGAAATACATTGACTCATTGAAATATGATATACAGAATATTTCAGCATATACTGAAACAATATATTTCTAGTTTAATTAAAACATTGTAAACAATGTAATGTATGGTAAATATATTGAAAGAATATATTTTATAGAATAATATATTTATAGAAGAATATATTTTATTATGAAAATGAAATATATTTCAGTTTACTGGAAATTATACTAAGTGTCAACACATTAAATTGATGAAATATATTAAACAGAGAACAATGGGTTGGTAAGTGTGTGTTATGAATTTGTTTACACCCCTGAAGTGTGTGATGACCCATAAACCTCGAGCAAAGCTCAAGAGGTTTATAGAGATCATCACCAGAAGGGGTGTTAAAAATTCTTTAAACATACACTTAACCTGTACTTTATTTTTTTATAATTACGGTGCAAGGAGTGAGTGCCAGCATACTGCCGGAGGTAGACTGTCTCTGTCATGCAAAAATGCAGTTCTGTCATACTGCACACACACACGCTCTCTCTCGTAAGAACATTTCTTTCTTTTTCTCCAGCATTTGAGATTGCGCTTGGTCTGAGCAGACCGAAGCGCAACAAAAGCAGGATCAACTAGATAGATTTTTTTTTTTGGAAGAGAAGGCAGGATCAACCAGATTGTTAAAAAATAAGAACATGAGCTGCAAATGTTTACCTCATGGGATCAACGCTGGTCCTCCATAACCAAAAACTGTGGCAGCCACGTTTGTACATTGGTTCAGTCTGCCCACACACGTAGGGTCAATAAGGTGGCACACTACATTTCTGCTCAGCCATGCTGAAGGAGGAAAGTGAAAGTTGCTCGGAGAATGCCATAATAACTGGATTTTGGGTTATTATGGCTTTTTAGAGTGTAATAACCCGAAATCCAGTTATTACAGTGTTTCAACAGATAGGGTCACTAGTAATTATACAATATATTTCAGTAATATATAATCATAATGTATTTCTGCTTCATGCATTGCTTGAAAGCATGTCTGTCTATTTAGTAATACATTGTCTGAAATATATTAGTATATTTTAAATATATACTGTATTTTTTGTACATGTTAAATATATTTTTATATATGTTACATATATGTTTGTAAATGCTTACTTTAGTCCCATGTGTACATTTGAATAAAATATTTTAAAAACATAGTTTATCAGGCCAAATCATGATAATTTATTTTTTTTAAATAATTTTGAATTGACAACATTAGCTTACAGACTGAAAGGAAAGGTATAAAGTATAAATCAAGTACATGTAGGATCTCACCCTCACCAAAAAGGGAAACAAAATGGAGTGGTATAAATATAGAATAATGCATGAGGAAGTGTGGTTAATGAGGATTTTATGCACACCCGAGGTGTGTGATGCCTTTCACCCTCGAGGTTTATCTTGGAATCATACACCGGGGGTGTGCATAAAATCTGAATTTTCCACACTTCCTCATGTTTTATTTTTTATGTTTACCGGTTCTTTGAGAATTGCTGGTTTCTGTCAGTAATTAGTGACATAGCAGTGTTTTTGCCAGTCAGATTCGGTAACCACTGTAAAACGAGAGGATGTTGCCATTTAATTTTTTTTTTTTACTTGGAATTTATTTTGAGTAGTTTTTGCCCTTTCTTGTGCTCACTGAAGAGGAACATGTGTGCCATGTGGCAGTTTTGGACAGCGTGAGTTGAAAGCACAAGGGAAGGGAGTCGCTGAGCTGGTCAGCTTGCATCTTGGAGTTTTGTAAAGGTTTGTGGTTTTTATTTAAAGTATTTTGTGCCATTTTGTTCTGGTGGCTGAGAATCAAGCTGTTTGTGTTTTTCAGTTTCTACAGCAAGGAGAGAGTGTGAGGGGAAATGAGCAGCGGAGATGTTTGGGTGGCAAGTCGTGGCTTGGGACAGGATTTTTGCTATTTTTCTGGTGCCTGACAAGTAAGGGTTTTGGAGCTTGAGGGTTTCTCTGGCAGAAGGTGAGAGAGCGAGGAAAGGGAGCCCAGAACTCCTTAGATGGCATCTCGTGGGTTGGCAGAAGGGTTGTGGAAGGTGCTTGGGCAAACTCCATTATTCACGGTTTGTTTTTCACATGTGTGAATAACAGAGTTTGCCAGCCACTGCCCACAGATGATAAACGATGTCAACCAGTAAATGTATACCAGTCTGAGCCCTTAATAAGCATGAGGCAAGGCAAGGCAAATTTTATTTAAAAAGACACCCATCTCAGAGGACCTGGGCACTGTACACATTCAAGTCACATACAAAAATAAAACCAGCAATGTAATGTACTGCGCTTGTGAGTTACTCTAATGAGCTTGTGAGGAAGGTCCTATGTGTTTGTATAAATGTATAAAATGTATGTTCGAGTTAAAGCTGCACTGTAAAACAATAATTACAATGTAAATATCTCCACAGTTACTAACAAGATGAACTCCCGTTGACAGATAAGGGTACATTAAATTATAATTAATTCCCTTTGTTTTTGTTAAGTTATTAATTATGTTAATACCTATTGCACATCTTTGTTTTTGTCTGGTTAAGTAAAACTTTATATTAATATCTATTACACATGTATATTACATATATTTGTAAATATAGGAAACATCATTTGAAATGTAAAAACAATACATTTATACATATATTGACAATTTACCAATAACATATATATTTACCGTCCTTATTTCAATATATTTGGAATTTAATCAATATATTTTGCAATATATGTAGTATACCAAAGCAGCAATAATGTGTATATTTAAAATATATTGCAATATATTTACAAATTTTAAAATATATAGAAATTTACTGAATTTCCAGTACATTACAATATATTATAAAACAAGTAGATTGAAATATATTTCCAAATGTTTTTTTTTTTACTAATAAATTTTAAAATATATTTCATTTTCATAAGGGATGGGATGCTGTGCTGATTCCCTGAAATCCAAAGGACAAAGACTGTTCAGTTAGTTTGGTGGGAGCTCCAGACCCTTGCTTCCTGATGTTGATTTAGAATAAAGGTAAGGCCTGTCTAGGGGCTTGTACAGCAACCCACTCAGGGGTCCTGCATTTGACTTCTGCTGTTTGGAGGGACTTGCTTTAGAATTAAAGTGTAGATTTGCTGTCCAGAAGTGGAAATGGGTTTGAGAGGTTCCCAAGGTAGAGGAAGCCTTTCTGTAATCTTCAAGGGCAGGAGACCTGCCAGTGGGGCTTACACAGCCAATAGCTTAGGAGAAGGCTTGCGCAGTTGAAGAGCCAAAGGAAGCCTGCCTTTTGTATTGCTATGGATGGAAAATAAAGTGAAAAGATTCTGTTCATGTCTGCACCTGTGAAGTGAGATTCATTCTTCCTTTAAAGTCTGCATCTGCAATGTGAAAATATTTGTTTTCTGTTCAAGCTGTGTCAGCAAAGTGAAAATATGTTTCCCGTCCCCTGCATCATGTCTAAATTTAAAATGCCTGAGTCTGAGAGACTGTGTTTATGCTAACATCAAGTGAAAAACCTAGAGGCTGTGTCCTGTTTCATTGGGGTAACTTAAAATGCCTGGAAAAAGAGAGACTGTCATCCAAGGTCAGGCTGGGGAATCCAGCTACAAAAGCTGTAATGTGCCTGCCACTCATCTCAGCTTGTCAACTGTTCAAGTTGCTACCAGTTTTGACTACCCCAGACCCATAGTCTAAGAATCATCAGCTGCATAGGCAAAGGACTGATCTGCAAAACTGTGAGTAATTCAGGGTTTGTCCTTCATCTGGGGAAGCTGTAAATAGTTGCTACTACGAGTTCGATGTTTGGCCATCAGGCCCAAAGTCTCCAAGTCTGCTAATAGTTATTTGCCATCATTCTAGACAAGGATGTGCATTTAATTGGAATTGTTTAAAACAGGTGCACCAATGCCAGCCTACCAGCTACAACATACAGGCCTGCAACTAGACCCTGGGTACCCAGATAAGACTCTTGTGGGTTAACCAGTTGGGTGATAGTAATATAAAAAAACAGTGGGCTAATACCTGTGATAAAGTATAGGCAGTAGGAGGGGGGCACTAAATTGTTTAGGGCTTGCAAATAAAGAGATTGATTAGTGTTCCAAAAAATGCAACTGAAACTTGCTTAACTGCTACATCCTTATTTTCCTGTTCCTAGCCCTTCCCCATGTAAATAAATTGTTGTTAACCATTTTAGTAATGTCTTGTGAGCATATTATTACTAAGCATATTATTAGCTTAAGTCAAGATTTACAAGTCTATTGAAATATGGTTTTGGTTTATGGTAAACCATGTGTGGCGTGACTGTGAGTGGAGGTGGTAGGTACAGCATCCCAGGGGGTTGTACTGCTACAAATATCTGGCCCAGTATGTGTTACTCTGGGTGGAGGCACTGTGCTATTTATGTTCTCTTGGGAAAGAACCCCCCCTTTTCCACTGGAACTAGGACCCAGGCCCTCAACCTGTATTGTGGTCGTCAGGCAGGGGTAGTAGCCCGTGGGTTCACAGTGCCCAGTTTACATATAATGATAGGGTGAATTTGCATAAAATGTTGCAGCATTGTTGTGGCACCATGATGACCTTTATTATTCCCCCAACTCACACAAGTATTGCTGTACGTGCATATTGTCTGACAAACATCCTTGGGGTTTATGTAAAAATGATTCCAAACATTAGAGGTGTAGTGTCTGTTTTTAGTAGCATACTCAGTAGGGGTCAGTTGGCAGGGTTCAACTGGGGAAGACTTATCGGTTGAGGATGCAGGCTCATCAGGTGAAATGATTATAGAATCCTCTGCATCAGCACCAGTGCCCTCATCACTGCTGTCAGATTTTGTTTCACTGTGTTTGACTTGTGCTTTAGAAGTTTTCCCTTTCCCTTTCAATGGTGTAGCAGTACTCTCTTCCATGTCATCTACATTGACTCTGCCAGAAATAGATGAAGTCAGACTTACAGTTTCCATTTCATCATTGTCATCATGGCCATGGTCAGACTCATCACCACTAGATGCACTACAGCTACCATCCACTGTTTCTTGAAGACTGATTTATTCAAAATGCATGTGTTGGAAATCAAACAACTTCAATGCAAGTTCTACCTATACGTGCTTTAACTTTATGTATTACAGGAAAACTCTTTGTTTTCGGAATTTTCTCAGATGACTTGTTATTAAAAGTCTTGGAGGATAAGGAGGAGTCTTTTGAACTTAATTTGCTTTTGCACTACTGAATCCTTATACCACAGCCAGTCCTTCCCCAGTTGTCTAGGTCTCAGCATTTTGAGAGTTAGGCAGCAATACCTGGATAGTAGCAACAGTATCAGTGCCATCAATGCACTTTGTTGCTTGAGTTTTAATTTTTGATGGAAAACTCATTTCTGGACTACACAATAAACTTTAGCATTTGTCACCTTTTTTGCCAGAGGCTTTTGTTTTACAGTGTTTTTGAGTACTCACATTGCCCGTCTTTCTTGAGTGATTTGTTCAAGGTTATAGTCACACAGACAGTATGCAAGTAGTGTGTGGCTGTTGGAGTTTAACTCATCCACAGGTCTGTGCTCTAACCATGAAGATGTAAGGGCTAGAGTTTAGGAAAAAAATCATGGGTTAACAAGTTATTTCTAACCCTCTTTAAGTCCTTCCAAACCATGGATTTTTTTTAACCAGCCACAAAAAAATTTAATCACGGGTCACCAAGTCAGCCTAAACCTCTCTAGTCTGTAGGAGTCCTTCCAAAGCAAGAATTATTATTTTTTTAATAATACACCAAAGACCCATTTAGCTGAAGAGCATTAGTATGTGCCCTAGTAGCAAAGCGAGGTACTTAATGGACTTGTTCAGGGTCACACAGACAGAATGAAAGTGGTGGGTGGCTGTCAGAGTTTAAGTCACACACAAGTCTGCTATACATTATTCTGATTTACACTGGTGCTCTAACCACTAAGCTATAAGGGCTGGTGCCACCACTGCCAATGCTAGAGTTCAAATTCAGATCAGGGGTGACCAAGCTGGCCTAAACGGCTCCATGAGTCCTTCCAAAGCAATAATTATTTTTTTTGTAATCATCCACAAAAGGTCCACCAAGCAAAAGATTATTGGTGTGCTATTTATTATTCTGGTTCACACAGGTGCTCTAACCAGTAAGCTGTGAAGGCTGGTGCCACCGACTGCCAGTGCTACCGTTGAAATATTCAAACTCATGGGTCACCAGGGTGGCCTAATCGACCTCTGTGAGTCCTTCGAAAGCAAAAATTTTTTGTCTGCATGACAGGCCACAGACATGGAGCTATACTGTGCCCAAGCACAGGGATGTACTTTAGGACTTGTTCAGGGTCACACAGACAGTATATGCAAGTGGTGGTTAGCTGTCAGATCTGAATTCACACACAGGTTTGCTATATATTGTATTATTCTGGTTCACACTGGTGCTGTAACCACTAAGCTAAGAGCTGGTGCCGCCCACTGCAAATGCTAAAGCTCAAATGTAAATCAGGGTTATATTTATATTTTATAATCAACTACAGATAAACGCAGGAACAGTATTGGCACTCTCCTTGTCCTTGAAATTTTAATTTCCCCTCTCTCTTTCCTCCCCAAATCTATTCTGAGAGGTATGAAGCAGCAGCAGCAGACTGCCTGCCTCCATCTGCCTTCCACACCCATGCTCCCCTTCCCCACCCTCCATTTTTGGCTCAGAGAAAATTAAGAAACAGAGCCTTTAGTTTTTTACATTTGATGCCCCTGTGCACCAAATGGTTTGCCTTCAGTGAAAGGGGATCTCGGGATTGTGTCACTGCCGAGCCCATTGCAGTTCAAAATAACAGGTCTCAGCAGTGTAGACCAATGAACATGCAGTGTGGTCATGACACCACTCTCTGCTTGCTGGGCAGAAACTTCATGTATTTCACAGGACCCAAAGCCGCTCCAATCAGAGAGGACTTCTGTCCTTTGATTTGCATGAAGGGCGTCAACAAGCAGCTGATCGGCTTTCAGAGCTAGGGACATTGTCAGCTGGTTTTCTCCTGTCCATGTCTCCTGCCTCCTGTTTCCTCCTCCCCTTGCCTGTCTCATCCCTTTTCCCTTTCCTGTGCCATTGTTTGCCACCCTGTGGCTTTGTAGTGTACTTCTCTGTTTATTTGGCCACTCCATAGCTCCCTGTCCCCCCATCTCCGTTGCGTTGCTGCCGTTTGCAGCTTATCTGTATCCCCTCTTCTACTCCCTCCTATGCTTCTGCTGCTCTACAGCTGGTCGGCTATTCTGCCTGCTTTCCTTCGATTTGGTGCTGTTGGTTCTCTTCCTTTTTGTGCCTCCTTGTTCGTCTTCATTTCCTCTATGTGTCCTGCTCATCTCTCTCTTTTTTGCTGCCCCTTTCTGCTGTTGCTGCTTCATGCCCACTGCCCCCTTTTGTCTATGCCATCTCATGGCTGATTTGTCCTCGACCCCCACCCCCTTCCTGTACTTTCTATTTCCTCATTTGCCTCCTTGCCCTCCTGTTCCTTTTTTGTGGGTTTTGCTCATTTATTTCTTCTGTCTCCAGCATGTTGCTTCAAAAACTCCAAACTCCTCTCTCTTCCAGGAAGTGCAGTGCAAGGTCACTATCTGGTTTAAAACCATGATTTCTGTGCAATTTCCCTGTCTCCCGTCCAGGCTACAATTTTACTTTCTTTTGTCATATTTCTGGCCCAGGCTATTCCCTAAAGAAAAAAAAAGCATTGTACAGCACTGTTGGTCTCTGAAATCCTTTCATTTCTTTGGAAGGACAAGCAGCCAGGGAGCTTGTAAGGGTTTGACATTTACTTCCGTGACCTGCCTGCTGTCAAATGTGCTGGTACTAAGGCTGTGTGATGAATGGTACCCATGGAACTTGGATCAAGAACCAGTTTAGTGCACCTTGCAAGGGATGTCTACACTTGATCGTTCTTCTGTCAACCACACTGCCAACATTTTTGATCAGCTGCGTGTTGAATTCAGACAGCAAATACAATATAAACAAGGTTGTTTTATCACTCATAATCTAGTTACCCAATAGGGTATGGGCCATTTAACTGTTTACCATGCCAAAGAGTTAAAAGTCAAAATAGATTCACAGACGTTTTCTCTAACATTAGTTTGTTGCAAACAAGCATTTGATCATTACTTTCAAGTCCGAAATAGGGGAATTGCATAGCCGTTACATGCATATTAAATTGAATAAACAAATGAGCACAGAAATAATGGCTCCTGATTTGCTGGGACCCCTGTGAGTACCACACAGTGTTTACACAGGTCACGTGTGCACCCTGCCATTTTCTGAAGCAGTACAAGTGCACAGAGAAGCAGTTATCAAGTCTGTTTTTTTTATTTTTATCCATAGAAAAATATCTTAAAAATAACCTACAGCTGTATATTAGTTGTGGTAAAGCAACTCCCTGTGGTAGTTTCCCTCACAATAACCCACCCCCATTGTTCCTTACGCTAAATGACTTTCCATGGGGACAGCTGACAATGGCTGTCTAAACAATCATGTGACTGCTGTAACTGCAATGGTCTGAGAAGGAATTCCACACATTCGCTTTAAGTTGCCAGTGGTGTGGGTCCACAGTTTAACAGCCAGGCCAGCAATCTGGTTGGTACTTTGCTGCTCACCACTGGAGTGAATAACTGGAAAAGGGACAAGTTGCAAATACTGTAGTTTTGGTGTTTGTGCAAAACTCTAAACACCCAAAAGGGAAACAAGGGGATAACAAATTATGTCTAGAGATAACGTTTTAGGGCCCTAAATAGTTTTGACAGATACGGTTGGCATATCTTGTTGTGAGACACTTCAAACTGATTAGTTTTGGTCACTGCTCTCTATTAGTAGTCCATTGCATTTTGCAGCAAGTTTACCTGTGGCAGCCAGCCAACCAAAAGCAGCCTACTGCACCAAACTGAGTGCTAACTACAGGGTACTCAGTTGCTAGTGGGCTGTCTACATGGAAGCGTGAAACCTCCCCCCAACACAGACATTGGACCAGGCAAGCAGCACAAGCCCTGCAGTGATCTGGGGAGAGCTGTTGGGTGCGCGACCCAAACTGAGGGGCCCCTAAGATGGAGGCAGCTGCAGGGGCAGCTTGGGCTTCTGTCAGACTCGACTCATATAGTCTCTTCTTCCATCCTGCTCCCCCTTTATGAACTTTATCAACAGAGCAGCAGCTTCATTTTCTAAGGGAGACAGTCTGTCCCCCCCGTCTCACACACTCACAATGGTCTAAGAAAGAATTCCAGACATTCGCTTTGTTTAAGTTGCCAGTGGTGTGAGTCCCTCAGTTTAACAGCCAGGCCACTAATCTGTGACTAAATCAGTTGGCACTTTGCTTTTCGCCATTTGAGTGAGCAACTTGAAAAGTCACAAATGCTGTAGTTTCGGTGTTTGTGCGAAACTCTAAATACCCAGAAGGGAAAGTGTTAGCAACAAGGGGAAAACAAATCTTGTCTAGAGATAAAGTTTTAGGGTCCTAAAAGTGTTTTTAGAGACATGAATATGATGTACTAACTATCCACACTTCTGGCAGTATCCTTTCCCTTTAAATCTCCTGCTGGAAAGTCTTCAAGCTGGCTCCTCCTCTGACCCACGTGGGTGGTAACTCCCTCAGCACTGCCCCATGACACCAGATCTTTCTTTCCACTGGAAGAAGGTTCTCGCCTTACTGCTCTTGCTCTAAGTAGGCCCTCTGCTTTTAAAACTTTTCGCTTTGCGAATATTCAGTTTTCAGGTGATTCCTTCGCCTCATCTGTGATGAAGGACTCAGAGTTGGCTCCGGGTTTTAAAAAATGCTTGTGTGGGCAGAAGATACAAAAACATAGAAAAATAGAAACTTGCTGGCAGAAAAGGACCCAATGGCCCATCCATTCTGCCTAAACCCTCCCTCTGTCCTGTTATCTTTTTGTCCCCTTCCCTCCGTGCCATTTTTTGCCTTTATTTAGCTCCATGTAGTCATCCCAAGCCCTCTTGAAATTGCTCACCAGATCTACCCCCACCACCCATTCTGGTAGCCTATTCCAAGGACCCACCACTCTCTCAGTGAAGAACTTCCCCCTTGCATTTCCTCCAAGCCTGCCCCCCTCCAGCTTGAATGCTTGTCCCCTCGTTGATTTGTCTTCACTCATCCTGAATATGCTGCCCTCCCTCACCTTGTTTATTCCCTTCAGATATTTGAAGGTTTCAACTATATCCCGCATTTCCCTCCTCATCTGCAGGTGTGTAAGTTTTGTTCCTCTAACCACTCCTCATATGACCTCCTGTGCAGCCCTTGAACCATCTTGGTTGCCCTTCTCTGAACCCTTTCCAAACTGTCTCTGTTCCCCCTGCAAGTGTGGCCTCCAGAACTGGACCCCATATTCCAGATGTGGTCTGACCATAGTTTTGTAGGGTCTAGCACGATCTCCCGACATCGATCTTCCTGGCTAAAAACAGCCCGTATTTTACTGCCCGTTTCTAATCTTCTTGCTGTTGTTTTTATACCAACGCTCATTCTCCCAACATACATGGTGCTTTTAGTCACCAGTGAGCCACATGAGCAAGATGTAATATTGCAGGCAGCAAAAAACAAGTTTCAAATAACTGCTAAAGTGGTTCAACTGTTCTGTCTTCCAAACCTCAGCTGTGAGACGAGGAAAAGAATGAAGGTTTTTTTATGACGTCCAGGCTGGTCTGTGGCACTAGATATAGCACACAACTTACAGTTTCCAGCTAAGCTCTGACTTCACTGCATGCAAAAAACTTTTGTTTTCTCTGACTTGGCTGAGGCTGGCAAGAATTTGAAAAAACTTAGACAGGACTTCAGCACGCAGCAGTTGCAGCTGGAATTGGAGAATCGGAGAATGAGGACTGAATACTGCTGTAACAATGCTGTTTGCCTGTTTTCCCCAACATCTCCTAAAGTTTAACTGATTGTCTTAAGTGCGATGTTGTATCTTTTATGACTTTTATGCTTGAGAGGTGTGATGTTTGAGCAGGGGGAGTGATACTGTTAAGTGCCTTGAAAGGGCTGATGCAAGCAAGGCACGGCACTAAATCCTGCTTTTACTGTGTTCCCTGGGTTACTGGCTACCCTACTCAGCATGCAGCAGTCAGGTAAGTCACTCCTATACCTGGGATGACATAGTACCCTTAGCAACATTTCCTGTGTGATAACTGGTATACTGCATTTTCGAGGGGTAGGGCAAGAATAATGATTAACATATCACTTGCTGCTGCAACGGCTTGAAGTGTCCCTACTAATAACTGTCTCCTGACATCGATCTTCACATTTCATGTGACGGTAAAATTTAGATTTTAGAATGTTGAACTTTCCTCCACATTTACTGCTATTAACGCATGATGGGATGATTACTGTCAGTTTTTTTTTGCCAGGAACATAGTCATGTCGGCAAGTCGGTGTTAGTGAAATTAATGTCGGGAAGTTTAAACTCAGGTAATGGTACTGATCCCGTTTTGTATAACGGCATGATCACCTTTTTCCTCCTGCTTGTAAAGCCCCTCCTATGCATGCCAGCATTCTGTTCGCCTTCTCCATTGCCTTATTGCATTGGTTCCCCCATCTTCAGGTTATCAGAAATGATGATCTCCAGGTCCTTTTCCTGCTCTGTTATCTCTAGTTCCTCCTCCCCCAGCCAGTATTTTGCCCTTGGCTTCCTACTCCATATGTGCATAATTTTGCATTGAATTGCAATTGCCACTTCCCTGACCACTCCTCCAGCCTGACTAGATCCTCCCTCATCTTTTCCACCCCTCCCATTGTGTCCACCCTGGTGCAGATCTTCATGTCGACTGTGAACAGACACACTTTCCCATTCAGGCCTTCTGAAATGTCCCCCATGTATATGTTGAATAGTATGGGTCCCAACACTGACCCCTGAGGTACCCCACTCATCACCCTTCCCTCTATAGAGTACACCCCATTTTCCACCACCCTGTGCGTTTTACCCTCTAGACAATTTTCCACCCAGTTTACTAGATTGCTCCCCACCACTAAACTACCCAACCTGCTTATTAGTCTCCTGTGAGGGAGATGTCCCGGATGAACCCGCACACCACGTCTGTCTACTGCCTTGGCCACGAACACAATTCCCAGGCATGTGGGCTATGTCACTCTTTGCATCCTTCAACCTTAGAAGACCGGCATGCACAACTTCTTTTGGGGCAGCTGGATGAATGGGCTCCTCCTGTTAAATCCAAAGATGCCCACTGGGCAGTCTCCACAGCTGTGGGTTCTGCTGAACAACTGGCAGCATTTGAAGAAGCAGTGTCCCAGGCCACAGAGCATGCTTCTTTGGCTTCAGCCTTTTTGTTGCTTCCTTTGGGTTCCACCTTTTCAGGGATGTTCTGAGATTTGTGCCAGGCCCTTTCTACCATTAGGCAGGGCCCTTATTTGGGCACAAAATCTAAGTTCAAAGAAGAGACTAAGAAAAAGTCTCGTCGTCGACTGTGGGATCGTGAGCACTCTTGGGCCCCAGATTCCCGCACTTCTATGTAGCATGGTTGGAACATGGTCGATACTTCAGCCGTGGCTGCTGGCTCCAAAGTCTCCCCATTGAGCCAGTTAGTTGAGATGCCTGTGGACCAACCAGTCGAGATATTTCTTGAGCCGGTCAACCCATTATCACCACATGATGCTGATAACTCCCTCTTTAGGACTCCAGTCCTGCTTCTTACCTCCCAGGGAGGGTTGGACCATAATATTGATCTGCTCCCTCCTTCTCAGAATCTGATGAACCTGGAGGATCCTCGGCTTTCACCAGCTCCCTCTGAGACCCACTGTTGGTGGCCCCAATGGTCAAGGTCCCGATCCAGAAGTCCCGAGTCGGGCAGTTCATGTCAGCATTGGCACTCCCACTGTCGACATTTGGGCAAGCAATGTTGCAGCTAATCCTCCTCTTCTTCCTCCTCCTTGGATGAGGAGAGGCTTCGAAACAAAATTCGTCAACACTGTGAGGAGCTTATGTGGCAGCAGTTCATGTTTTCTGGGGTTAAGCAGCTTTCTGCTTCCAACCCTGCTATAACATGGCTCCTGCCACCCAGGCCTCAATCTGCTTCAGCTTGGCTGGATCCCCCTCAGCCTGTTCTGGCTTCTCCGCCAATCCAGGTGGAGCCACCTCCCAAACAACTGCCAGTGGGTCCTCCCCCTAAGGATTCCAGTACTGCCCCTGGGCTTACAGGGCAGCTTTGGGTCACTGTGATTCCTGATCAACCTCATAGGGTCAGCAGGGATTCTGGTGGTCAACCGCTCTTTGATGAATCCTTGGAGTTGGAGGGCTTCTCTTTACATACCTTTCCATTGGACACCAAGTTGATCGAAGATTTGTCAGCGGAGCATGGCCCCACCTCCTTCTTGGGTTTTCTCCGTCTTATCTTGGAGTCGACGGGTCTCCAGATGGAGTCTGTTCAGAAATGGGCTAGCTTCCTGCTTACTGAGATTCTTGACTGGGGTGACTCCCCTGGGGAAGCCTTCCTGGTAGCTGAGGCCATTCTTGGCCCCACCCTGGAGCTTTGGCAGCATCCAGCCTCTTGCCCTGCACCATTGGCCTGGATGGCCCAAAGTATGCCATCACTACTGGCTCCCTCTTGGGGTTCACCGTGCACCCCTTGGCTGAGGGTCTGGTAGCTAACTCTGTTTTCAGGCATACTAGCAATGTCAGGGATGTGGATAAGCTTCTCAACAAAGAATCCAATAAATTGGATCACATGACCAAAAAGGTTTATGCTGCCTCTTCTCTCAGCCTTCGGCAGGTGAGTTCGGCCCTTGTGATGGCCCATTTTGCCCATGCCCTGTTGGGCATGCTCAATGTGGTGCTTCCCCAGCTCATGGTCAACTTACAGACAATGGTCAAGCAGGTCTGGCATCAGGGCCAAGCTGTGGCTAAACAGCAGCTCCATACAGCCATGTACACTGGTTACTCTTTTGCTCAGTCTGTGGTGGCTGCAGGGCTTGGCTGAGGATCTTGACCTTTATGGCGGATACCCAGCATAAGTTTATTTATTTATTTTATTTATTTGCTTTTGTTAACCAGGTAAGCACACTAGACAGCAAAGTGCCTATTTTCAGGTGCGACCCAGGAGAGTTACAAGGTATCCATGAAACAAGATACAGGGTAGAGGTTACATACAGGAGCCATGTGTTACATACAGGAGCCACGTGCTCCGACAGTGGGTAATACAGTAGCGGTTACATACAGGAGCAACATGCTCCAACATTGGGTAATACAGCGATAACATCAAATAACAACTATGAATTCGCAACAAGAACAACACAAGCAGGAGCAAAACATCAAAATTGTTAGGAGTACATATGTGTGTTCTAGCCTGACCTAGACGCCTGTAGTGAGAGAAGACTCAGTGCTAAACCGGGGGCGGATAATGATTAAGAGCAATAACGCCACTCCACCTGGGGCAGTAAATGCCTAAGGAGGGTAATCAGCAGAGGAGACAGCGCTAGGAGAAACTGCACACTGGGGGGGGGTTCCCCCCTAAGGACGGGGGGGGATGCTGGGTTTAATTTGGCAGATGTCTCCTTCCTGGGCACTGACTTGTTTGGGCTGGGGTGTCAAAGGGCATCTCACTCGTTTCAAAAAGTCCATTGCCACCTTGGACTCGATGACCTCCTCCCAGAGGGATCCCTAGGGCTCTAAGTCTCAAAAGAAGACGCTCTTTCGGCCCCTTTCTGTCCCTATGACCAAGCTGTCCCAGCCTCCAGCTGGGCAACAGACCTAGACCTGGGGTTCCCAGCCGAAGTTTGTTGCTTCGGTCATCTGAAAACCTGGAGGTTGAGGCCCTGCTCGTTCTTCAGCTGGTCCCTCCTCCGACTCCAGGCCTGCTCTGTGACGGGATGGGGGGTGCCTCCCTCATGCCTGTCCTGACTCCCCATGGTCCTCCTGTGGGGGTTGGTTCTGCCACTTTCTTCCCACCTGGTTTGCTGTTACCATGGACAGGTGGGTCCTCAAGGTGATCAGTCAGGATCTGCTTCTAGAGTTCGAGGCTTACCCTCTGTGCCAAGCCCAGACCCTATGGGAGGGCATGGTGTCCACCAACATTCTGTCAGCCCTTCAGAAGGACATTGCCCAGCTTCTCCAGAAGGAGATAGTGGCTACTGTCTCAGACCCTCCAGTACACCCAGGGTTTGTCTCCAGGTACTTCCTGGTGCCAAAACAGACGAGGGGGCTGGTGCCTCATCTTAGATCTGCTCAATCTGAACAAATTCATTCAGCCGCACACTTTCAGGATGGTCACTCTGTCTCAGATTATACCATTTCTGGATCTTCAGGACACATCCCAGTCATCCATCCCTCCCTCTGCTGGTTCCTCTGGGTCTGAGCGGAGGGGATTCTATACGAGTTCCAGGCAATGTTCTTCAGCCTCTCCTTGGTTCCCAGGGTCTTCACAAAATGCATTGCAATGGTGGCAGCCTACCTGAGGTGCCAAGCAGTCTGGGTGTATCCCTACCCGGATGATTGGCTCTTAGCGGGTCCCTCCAGGGAGGAGGTGGAGCGGTCCAGGGATCTTGCCCTCCAGACATACCTGTCCCTTGGCCTCCTGGTCAACAAGGCCAAGCCAGAACTCATACTCATGCAGTTGATTCATTTCATCGAGATGGAGCTTGACTTTTGCAGGGCCAGGGCTTGGCTTCCAGTGGACAGGGCAAAGATTCTCTCCACTTTTGCCCAATCATTTCCAGTTCGGCAGTTGTGCCCTGCTTGGGACTTCCTGTGCCTCCTGGGATACATGATGGCATGCACCAGTGTGGTCCACTAGGCCCAATGGAGAATGCACTCTCTGCAATGAAACTTGCCTGCCAATGTTCTCAGCTCAAGGGCCACTTCAACCAGCCAGTCACTGTGACTCAGCTAATGTGGGACACCCTCCACTGGTGGTTAGGCCTGGAACATCTGCAGGAATGGATCCCGCTTGTCTGCCCAGATCCAATGGTCATTCTGATGACCAGTGCCTCCCTGATGGGCTGGGGTGCCCACCTGCATGGACCACAGAGTCCATGGGATCTGGAGCCCCGAGGAGTCCCAATGCCATATCAACCTGCTGGAACTGTGGGTGGTTCAGCTGGTGCTGACAGCCTTTGCTTTGCATGTTCAGGGTGAGGTTGTTCAGGTCCAGATAGACAACACCATGATCATGTGCTACCTTAACAAACAGAGTGGGATGCACTCCCTTCCTCTGTGCAGGGAAGCGCTCCACATCCGGAACCTTGTGCTCAGCCTGAATGCCAATCTCCTGACCATCCATGTGGCCGGTGTTACCATCCAGTTGGCAGATGCCCTCAACTGAGTGGTCAAGGCATCTCACGTGTGGTCCCTCCACCCAGAGGTAGTACACAGCCTCTTCTCCCAATGGGGCACCCCTCTGTGGACCTGTTTGTCTCCAGGGAGAACACAAAACTGAGGCTGTACTGTGTCCACCCCCCTCAGCAGGGAATGCTACAGGAGGATGCCTTCTCCAGGCCCTGAACCCTGGGCATTATTTATGCCTTCCCTCCATTCCCCTTGATCCACAAAGTGTTGCTCAAGGCCAGAAGGGGCAAGGCATGGATGATCCCAGTGGCTTCGAACTGGCCCCTCCAGTTTTGGTACCCCAATCTCCTCAGCCTCAGCAGCAGGCTCCCGAGGCATCTCACTCTACACCCAGACCTGCTGTCCTGCAATCAGGGGAAGGTACTCCATCCAGACCTTCAATCCCTGCACCTGACAGCTTGGTTCCTGACCGGCTAGAATTCCAGACTTTGGGTCTCTCTGAAGATGTCCTCACCATGCTCCATGCTTTGGACCTGCAGTGAGCACTCACCTATTACAAGGAGCACGCGGCTGGTGTTTGGGGAGCTGTTCACCCGTTATTTGATATCTATGCCGAAGCCGCACCTGGCAGACCAGTGGTTAAGCTGACGATTGGCATGTGGATTGTATCCTGCATTGACGTCTGCTATAGGTTGGTGGGTATGGAGCTTCCCATAGGGCTAAGAGCTCATTCCACCCATCATGCTGCTGCCACGGTGGCAGCTTCCAGGGACATCCCTATCCAAGAAATCTGCAGGGCTGCTACCTGGAAGTCAGCACACACCTTCATTTCCCACTACCACATCAACTTTGAGTCACACCGGGATGTTGGTTTTGGGGCCTCAGTTCTCCAATTTCTGTTTCATAAATAGGGGGTGTGCACTTTGTCCCCTCCTCCTGGAGAATTGCTAGGAGTCTTCCAGAAGTGTGGATAGTACATCATATCCATGTCCCCAGAAAAATAGATTACTCATTTGTAACAGTAGTTCTAGGAGTGGTAAATGATGTACATCTACACTGACCCACCAGACCTCCCCTGGCAAGTGGTACACTGGTCTTACTTCCAGCAGGCATGATCTGACATCATGAGGCCGTGTTGAGGGAGTTACCACCCAGGTGGTTGGGAGAAGCCAGCTTGAAGACTTTCTGGCAGGAGATTTAAAGGGAAAGGATACTGGCAGAAGTCTGGATGTACATCATATACCTCTCCTAGAACTACTGTTACAGTTGAGTAACCTGTTTTTTTTTTCAGGCTCTGATGCTGAAACGGTATTAATAACAAGTAGTTTATTTCTGTACTATCTTCCAGCAAACCTGTCTAACAATTCAAGTTTCACAAAAGTTTTGAAAGTTCTACATAGAGGATAATGGATGGGCATCAGTGAACAACAACACTGTTGTTCACTTTGAGAGGTTGTCATGACAACCATGTAAATCTCGATAGTGAAGTTTAAGAGGTTTTCCGTTGTCATACAGCCTCGAGAAGTGAACACCAGTGTTGTTGTTTACTGTTGCCCATCCATTGTCTTGTATAGTGTATGGGCAACAGTAAATCAGTTGATGATCACTTCTTCCTTAGCTGCGATGTCAGAGTTTGTCTCCACTCCCCCTTCCTTCTGCTTCTCAATCCAAGAACAAGCCCTACTCTGTCCCTGGCTCCCCTTCTTCTCAGAGAATCTTTTTTTTTTTTTTAATATACAGACATCGGCTGTAAAGAGCAACAGAAAAAGGGAAATATGCCCGCCCCTTGAGCCCGTAAGTTGCTGTTAGTAGCACTGACTCACTGCCATGGTCATTTCATGGGGTCCAGAGCATTGCAAATAGCGCATGCGCAGAGACGTTCTATGCTGTTGTATCATTGATGTGACATACTCACGATAGTACAACAGCATTGTGATGTCAAATCGATGGTACAACAATGCTAGTAAATGATGAATTTTGACTGAATACAACGTTCCATCATACACTATAAAACCATAAACATTAACAGATAAACAGACAGGATTTGTATGGGGTGGACAGGAGTGGTGAGGACGGGGAACTCCACACCCCATATTCCTGAACTGAAATGAAAATTGTTTGCTGTTTTCCAAAATGCCTCAGCAGTGTTGTGTAAAGAGTTTGAAAACAACTGCCAAAGAAAAGGTATTACCTGCACTCTAAAATAATTTTCATTTGAATTTTCAGCTCCCTGTACATAGGCAGTTGCAAGTAGTTCAAAGAAAATTGGCAAGTGGAACTAGCAAAATAATATCATGGACAAAAATACCATACATGTGATAATATAAAACTGTGCGAGAGGGAGATTTTGTGAAGTTAGGAGGGAGATTTGCCTTTTAAGAGGGAGAATGCATAAATGCACCAAGTTGGCCATTAAGTAATGGAACATTTATATACTGTATAATATATAAAACATTAAGTAAACTGACATTAACTAAGTTAAACAACAGTTAAAGTATGTGTGTTGCTGTCTTCTTTTAAAAGCTGATACACTAAACAAAAATAAACTTTATTATCTTCAGAAAACAGGTGATTGTGGTATTTGATTTTAATATAAGTATTTACTGTGGTTATAAACTACAGGATAAGGCATTTTTTTCTGATAAACTAATATTGATGAATTTATGTGACTGGCTGTTTGATCTGTTTGATCTGCTTGAATAAAACAAAAAAGAAATGGTAAACAGTTTTGGATCAAGGACTTCAGTAACTGTTCAAATAAGGGAAGTTGTTTTTATACTGTCCTGTCCCTGTGGCCAGAATTATGTTTGCCTGGAGAGGAGCGTTACCTTGTTCGGGAGGCGGGAAGCCAGTAGAGCATGTCTGGCAAGAAGATCCGACAGAGCTGCCTCAGGGCGAGAAGCTCGGTCCGGGGCTGGATGCTTGTTTTGGGAGGCGGGCTGCCAGTAGAGCGCGGCGAGCAAAGAGATCCGCTGGAGCTGCATTAGGGTGAGAAGCCCAGTCAGGGCTCGATAAAGCACATCAATAAATGCACACACCACAAATGCAGATTTTTTTTTAACTGTGTAAAGCGGGAGATTTGCTTTCTCGTGCGGGGGGGGGAGTTTAGTTAAAAAAACGGGACTCTCCTGGCCAAAACGGGAGACATCACATGTATGAAATATTGTAGGTTGATCCTGCTGAGCTTTTGGTTACCAGATGTTTCTGCTTTGGGCATTTTTGCCACTCCTTACTGCCAGGATCCTAATGAAAATAACATATTATTATGTACACAAGTATAATACAACTATACCAGGTCACATCATGGTTAGAGCTACGGAGATGGCAGGGGAGTAATCTAGAAGGGCCACTCAGTCCATTTCTTTTTCTTAAATCCTATGTTTTTATATAAATACCTGCTTTATCTAGAGGCTTAACATGGTGCATTGCGTGTAGGCAAGGCAGTATCTCTTGGTGAAAGAGTAGAAATTGCACTACATATATCAGAGAAAGACATTGATAGATGACTCAGTCCTTTTTCCCCTGAAAATAGTACATGCTGTATCAGGAAGTGGGATGGAGCAGTAAATTGTGGATCATCCTGTTATGTCTGTTCCTTCAACTTGCCCAGAGGCACTTCCATTAAAGCTAATTTGCCAAATGCTGGACCATTTCTCAAGCTTTGCCAGATCTTCCTTTAGGTCCAGTATTCCCTCAACTGTATCCACTCTCACACAAAGCTTGGTGTCATTCTTGATCAAGCAAATCTTGCCCTTTATGTCTTCTCCAGTGTCATTAATGAAGACATTCAAAAGCACCAGACCAAGCACCAAACCCTGTGGAACACTGCTGGTGACATCCCTAGCATGTGAGAGCTCCCCCCAATACACCCTGAGTCCTACCTTTCAGCCAGCTACCCACCCACCCAGTCAGTTTCTCTCCTACCCCCATATCCTCCAGCTTCTTGATCAGTCTCTAGTGGAATACAGAAGTAAAGGCCTTGCTGAAGTCCAGATACAGAATATCCACTGATTGGCCCTTGTCCACTGTTTTAGTAACCCAGTCAAAGAAGTTGATCAAGTTTGTCTGGCATGAGCTCCCAGCCACAAATTTGTGTTGCTGCTTTTCCTCAAGGCCATTCTCTTCCAGGTATCCTACTAGCCTCTCTTTAAGTATGGCCTACATGACCCTATGCAGGATTGAGGTGAGGCTGACTGGTCTGTAATTGCCTGGTTCAACTGTGGATCTGCTGTTATGGAGCAGTACTACAAGTGCCATTCTCCAGTCTGGAGGTACCCTTTATGTTACATGACCAACCTGGCCAAATATAGTGAGGTGTTCAATTACAGACATCGCCAATGGACAATAGGGATAAAGCAGTTCACCAGCTTCTGATCTTTACAGCAAGAAAGTTCCAAACATCTTAGCTTCAGTTCATGGTGTGCTGCAGCCTCCATCTACGAGACAAGATGTACTACACCTACCCAAACACTACGCCTCATTCACTTTCCTCATCCCCAATTTGACACTGATGGTGCAAAGTGGGTGGGCGACCATTTCCTGGCTTCTGAAAGATTTTGGAACAATTGTTCAGACTGGGAGTGTTCTGTAGCATTTGTTTCGTACTGTATGCTCATCTGATTCAGGCGAGGCTCATATCCCGGGGGATTATGAAATTGTAATATGTTCCAGATGCCTGCAGTGGCACTGTCTGACAACCTGGAATTGACCACTCCTATGGACTCACTATATACTATTTCAGATGTTCTGATAGAGGGAAAGGCCAGTGGATCTGATGGTGAAGGTCCCACAAAAAAGTCCTGTCACTTTTTAACTTCTACAAAGTTTGTAACATAAAATCCACTAGTGGTGGTAGAATTTCCATTGCTGGCTTCTTAGTTTGTGTGTTCACATCTACATAACAGGAGCTGCCATTCACTACAGCACATGTATAGTCAGAAGTTTCAGATTTGAGCACACTGTGTTCAACTGTTGCACCCCCCTCCAGCCTATGTGATCATGTTTCAGTGTCCTATTTTGATTAAACACTCGAATTGTTGCTCATTGTCACTAGTGGTGCTCTATACTTTAATGTGGGAGATCTGAGTTTGACAGCTGAATCAAACTCACCCTTCTTTTTAGGTTTCATGCCAGTATCTTCAAATGTTGTGCTCAAAATAAAAAAAATGTTTAACAAGCATCAAACGTTGGCACTGACAAATGCTTGTTTCTCCAGTTTCTTAACTTCTCCCCCCTCCAGCAATTTGCTAATTTTTTGCACTGGAGAGTGTGAAAGAGAATGACTCTGACAGGTCAAACTGGCAGAGATGCTGACTGCAAGCCTGCCATGCTCACGCTCCCCTCCCCTCTCCTACCCTCCATTTTGTCTCACAGAAAACAACATTATTTATATTCTTTTCTGTAATGTTTGTTTTCCATTTTGTTTGCATATAGAAAAAAGCAGGCATTTCTTCTTTTTTTTTGTTGACAATTGGCCTTAGGCTACCGAAAGCATGTGCTGCTCCAAGCCAAGGTGTCCACCTGAGCTGCTTCTGTCTGCCTGCCATGCACACTAAGGGCATAGTAAACTTGTAGCCAGTAACACCAAGGACCAGGTGGGCACTCCAGTCGACTAACCAGTCAGGTGCCCCCTTTTCAAATCTCATTAATTTTACTAATCAATGACTGCTGAAGACACTCTAGTCTTTGATGCTGTCCCTCTCACACTGCTCGTGCTCACACACACACAGCAGCACATCCTCATCTTCATCCTGGTGTTGTGATCTAAGTGATCCACCAGACACAAAGAGCTGGGAAAGAAAAGCCTGTACTTCTGCATCCCCCCCCATTAAAGTTGCTACTGCTGGACATGGACAGTCTGAAGCCCCAATGCAAAGGATCACCAAACTGGTGGCATTCGAGCCATGGATGGTACAGTACAACTCTTTCTTCACATTGTGCTTAGTTTGTTTTGCTGACAAAATGCTTACTGTGATTGGGTATTTGGAAGTTAAACATGCATGCACTGCATATCCCATTCTTCTACAGACCTTTCATCTGTGCTGAAACTGAGATTTACAGCGTGTGGGTAAAGATAACAATGACACGACAATTCAGGTGCAAAACGCACCATAGTGTGATATGTTTTTTTTAATTTGTTTCAAGAATAATAAACTAAAATAAAAAAAAATCAAATCAAATGCTATATATGCAAGTAGTTTTCATACAGTTCTGGATCTAGACAGCATTCAAGATCCTTTCCTTCCACGTTACCCTGGGTTTACACCTCAGGTAGATCCTCACTTTATCACAGTTAAGACTCATCTGCCTTAGTTTCAACACAGGAGAGATTTAATACTTTCTGGTGGGGTCATCTGACCTGACCCTTATCTAATACAATGATATTTCTATCTCTAACTAGATAAATTGGCACAGGTTGACCCACCATATTCTTTAGGTTATGTAAAAGCATAGGTCTCTATAAACATAAAGGGTACAATCCTTTGCTAAAGTCTGATATAACTTCATATATGCTTAATAGCATAGTAATTAAGCCACAGTCCCTCCTCTTTTCTCTGTGAGTGACAGGGTTTTGTACATAAAAAGAAACTGTAGAGGGTGCTGCCCCCCCTTTAGGAAAACATCATTCAACCCTTGGAGCCTGGTAAGCCTAGTATAACTTTTACTGGTTTGGCATATAAAAGCATTTCATACCATATTTAATGGAACAACATTTATTTATTCTTGGCCCCTTTTTATTTGTATGGGTATTTTTATTTATAAGGGCATTATATTATTTATATAATTAAGTTTTAACCCTTTGTTTGTTCGACCAGCAAGGTTTTTGTATTAGGCCCCCTTTTTATTTTTTTTTTTGAAATTATATTTCTTTATTATTTAAAATAAAGATAATATACCTGAGAGAATAGTACAGGGATTACACATTATGACCAATGACATAAACTGTATAGCAGTTGCAGAGTGACAATATACAACATTTCACAGAAATCCCTGAATCTGGAAAAACAATGAGAAATGCCCCCCTACCCCCCTCATCCAGAACCCCTGGTCCCCAACCCCCCTTCCCCAGGATGTGCCTTCTATAAAGGAAAAGGAGAAAAAAAAAGCAAAAAGAGAAGAAAAGGAAAGAAAGGGAGCTGATCCTGATACATATGAGATGCATAATGGTATATCAGCTGCCAAGGTAGCTAGAGGTGTACCCAACAGAGCATTCATTCAAATAAAGAGCATATAATTTGACCCATTTCCGCTCAAACCAAACCAGACTATTCCGAGAACTTGCTATTAACCTTTCAGTCCGAAAGCAGAGAGAAATTTCACTGATCCATTCTGCATATGAGATAACCAATTAGTCCATCCAATGCCTAAGCACCAGTCTTTTGACGACCATCGAGATTAAAGCCATGTGGAATCTACGCTCCATCACTTGTATATTGGAAAACATCCCTAAGATACAGACTTCTATAGTAAATAAATCATCAAGGCTCAAAAGAGGGTCTAAGTTGGATTGGATGGACTGCCATAAGGTAGCCACCTTCTCACAGTACCAGAAAATGTGTACCAGGTTCCCTTCCACTGTGCCACACCTTGTGCATAGAGTTGAGGATAATCTATTTGACTTAACCAGTTTAACTGGGGTGTAATACATGTTGTTCAGTATATGGTATTGAGTGAGTCTATGTCTGTCTTGAGAGAGATACCGATATGTATCTACCCAAATCTGTTCCCAATCTAGAAGGGTGTCTGGCAGAAGAGAGGACCAGCACTTGGAACCAGTCAGTGAGTCTGGGAATTTGGTGTCCAGTAGGAAAGAATAAATCTTAGAAATATTATGGGCCTTAATTGCCGGTTCTTGTATCTGGTTTAGGAAGGGTTTAATTTGAGACAGTGTGGGATTGGAGCCGAAGCTGGAAGCCACTAGGTGTCGTAACTGAAAAACTTTAAAAATGTGCTTCTGGGGAATATTATACTTGGTCAGAACCTCCCCGGAGGGTAGAAGAGAGTTATTCAGGAATAAATCGTTGACACAGCAATCTCTCAGCTGAGGAAGCCACTCTAGAGATAGCGGGAGACCCCCAATCCTAATATTTAAATTAAGGGTAAGAGGTTGGGAAGTGTCTTTCCTGGGAGAGAGATTGAAAAAATGCCAGCATTGATTTAACACCTTGATAGAAGTACCAATGATGCTCCCCTGTAAAAGTGGCAGCAAAGTGGATAGGCTATAATAGAGGAGTCTGGATGGGGGAAGGCCAAACTCGGTTAAAATCTTTTTCTCAAGTTGTACCCAAATCGGTAGATACCCGTCCTCCCTCTGGTCATACCACCTCCCAGTTTTTGCCATGTGGCTAGCCCAGTAATAGAGCATAAAGTTGGGAAGACGGAGCCCCCCCCCCTTCTCTTTGGGTAAATTAAGTTTTAAGAAGGCTTTCCTGGGCTGTTTACCCTGCCAAATGAACTTGGAAATGGACCTGTGAAAGTGATGAAAATAGGACATTGGCAGGAAAATGTTCATTAGGCTAAGTGGGTAGAAGACCCGAGGCAGCACATTCATCTCAACAATATTAATATGACCCCACAGCGATAAAGGGAGAGCAGACCATCTCTGAAGGTCTTGTTGAATTTTAATCAATAGATTGTCTAGGTTAAGCTTCCTGTAGAGATCAAGGTCTTTAGTAAGGAAAATGCCTAAATATTTGAGAGAGGAGGGGGCCCATTTCATACCAAACTGGGAAAAGTTGACCTGAAGCGTGTTTACGTTCAGTGGAAATATGATTGATTTAGCTAAATTCAACTTGTAATTAGCCACTTGACCAAACTGGGCTATAATGTGTAGTATATGTGTTAGAGACACTTCAGGGTTAGTCAAGTGTAAAAGAATATCATCAGCATAGGCCAAGAGAACCAGAGACTGTTGCTGAATGAAACATCCCATGACCAGTGGAGAGTTTTTGATACTGAGAAGGAGATGCTCCAGATATAGATTGAACAGGAACGGTGACAGCGGGCAGCCCTGCCGGGTGCCTGTAAATAGCGAGAATCGAGAAGAGAAAACCCCGTTACAATAAATTCTTGCAGTAGGGAATTGGTAGACTGATTTAATCCATTGAATAAAGACCTCCGGGAAGCCCATTCTCTTTAATATAATCCAGAGAAATTCCCAATGGACTCTATCAAAGGCTTTCTCCGCATCTAATGATATCAGAGCCATGGAGACCTGAGAGTCCTGGGCGGCCTGAAAAATATGTGAGAGAGTACACAGGTGGTCTATAGAGGACCTGCCCTGCACAAATCCTACTTGTTCGGGACTCAGCAAGTTAAGCCAGACCCGTTTGAGTCTAAGGGATAGGATTTTCATTAGGATTTTAATGTTGTAATTAAGCAGTGAGATTGGGCGGTAACTAGCAGGATTGATCGGGGATTTGTCTGGTTTCAGTATCAGAACAATAGTGGCTTCCAGCAGGGAAGGGTCCAGAGTGGTAGCGTTAAACATGTATTCAAATAGTTTCATGAGGAGAGGGGCAAGTTCCTTCCCAAAAGTTTTATAGAAATTGTAGGGGAAGCCATCAAGTCCCGGAGCTTTGTCCGGAGAAAATTCCTTGATCACCTCTTCCACTTCCGTTACCATGATAGGAGTAATCAGAGCTTCTCCTAGGTGAATTTGGAGGCTAGGAAGGGGCAGGCCCTCCAGAAACTGGTCCACAAGGGAATGAGAGAGGTGGAAGGCACCACTACAAGTAAAGTTTCTTATAAAATGACTCAAAAATTCGTGAAATATCCCTGGGAGAAGTTTTAAGGGAACCATCGGAAGATAATAATGAGGGAATCCATCTCAATCCCTCGATTTCCCTCAAACGTAGAGCTAGCATTTTACCCAATTTCTCTCCTTGATCGAGATAGGAGGCCTTTGTTTTAAGGAGATCATACTCTGCCTTGTCTCTTATCCAATCTGAGTACTCATTTCTAAGTTTCATTAGGGTTTCTAGATCAGCTTGGGAAGAGGAGAAGGATAACTTATTCTCTGCCAACCTGATTTGGTTCGACAATAACATGATCTTGGCCTCCCTCTGTTTTTTTCTCCTAGATGCGAGCTTAATAAATTCACCCCTGATGAAGCATTTAAGGGAGCACCAAAGCAGGTCCTCTCTCTTGATTGAACCTATCCCCCTTTTTATTTTGATTCCTTCTGTTTGTCAAAGTATTGTGAATAACATGAAAGGAAATAAACTTCTGCCTAGCAAAGCAGTGCCCTGGGTATCGGGGCTGCATACTCGAGTGGAGCAGCAGCTGAAATTTACTAGAGAAATGTAGTCTCTTGCTCCATGCTGTTGCTGCATCAGGGAAGAGAGAGAGAGAGAGAGAGCAAGGAGCAGGCATGTGCCTACTTACTTTTCTGAAGGCTGAAGTCTGTATTTTATTTTATTCACTCTTTTAGAGTGAACACCAGTTTTCGTTTTGGCAGGGAGCTTCAGAGTGGCTTTATAGTCCACTCCATGGTACATCTTTCAATAAGCGTGCAGGGCATAGAAGCTAGAGAGAGAGTGAGCAAGGAGCTGGCATGCTCCTGTTTTAAATACATTTTCCTTGCTCTCTCTCTCTTTCTCCTTTAGCAGCTTCTATGTGTGTACAGCACTTTAGTTTTATTTTTTTCTACTCCTCCTAGAGTGTACTCAAACCCTTTGCTGAGTAAGGGAGCTCTGGAGTGGCTTTCTCTATCAAACCAGAAAGTAAAGCCACTCCGCTCCCATGTTTTATTTGAGCAAGGATTTTCTTTCACACGGAGCGGTCTAGTCTCATAAAAGCAGAAAGGCTAGCCGCTCCGTTTTTTAACAAAACATAATACCTCCTTTCCTTTGCAGAGGCAAACTGGGAATTTTGCAATAACTTTTAAAATAAAGAAAATAAAGAAATTAAAAGCAGTTTTCTTACCTAGAAGTCTCTATCGTACTCTATCAGGGCTTTTAACCATATTTTCTTGTAATATTTTCTTCTAATATATATTTAAATCATACCTGGTCAGGTATCATATGTCACAATATATTTATTGCTGCACTGCTTGCACCCTGCACTTTATGCTAACTTGCACATTATTTCCAAAGGGCACTCTGCACTTTATTTTACATTTAATTCATCTTATGTCCTGTATGCACATAACCCTAATGCACATAGACACCTTTTTTTTTTTATTTAGTTGTTTAACCAGGTATAGCACACTAAGCTGAAAGCTTTTTTACAGGAGTGACCTGGGAGCACAAGGAGGTTAAGTGACTTGCTCAGGGTCACACAGTATGCAAGTGGAAGCTGTGGGATTCAAACCTAGGTCTGGTCTACTGGATGTCACCAGATTTGCAGCTGAGAGCCTTAGACCACTGCGCTATACTGCCTCTATACTATACCTTAACAGTCTAACACCTAGCTTGGTGTTTTAAACCTATACATTGAACCTTTTTTGACTGCATGTGAAATATAGATGAATTGTTGGTGGGGGAAAAAATAGAAAGTATAGGAACGAGCTATCATAGCTGGCCAACTTATGGTAGGGTGGAAAGGAGAAAAACAATCAGGATTTTATGAAGTACTGTTGCGCAACAGAAGTTTTCAGTAGGGTGCTATAATAGGAGATAGAAAAGGTGTCCATTTGTCCTAACCATATGGGTTCAGCCTATCTCTGCCACACACCTCCCTCCTTAAGAGGAAACCAGTTCTCAGACTTCATTGGTTTTCAGACCCCCTCTCTGTTCAGTATTCTATTATTGCAGTAGAGTAGGGGTTGGTTGGAGCATCACCTACACACTTTGAAAGCTCCACCCCAGGGTCCCTTAATTATTATAAACCTATGACAATATGCTAGTTCAACAGCACACTAACATCATTCATTACATTTTCCCTGGGGTTGATTGGTGTGAGATACCACCTGGTATCATAACGTCATCTCTTATCAACATTCTGTATGTCAATCTTCTCATTCATTGCCCCATGTCTGGATAAAAAGTCAGCATTTCTATGCATAGTTCCCGCTCTGTGTTTCACAGTAAAGCTATATGGCTGTAATGCCAAATACCACCTCATAATTCAGGTGATCTTGTCCTTCATCTGGTGCAACCAGCATAAAGGATTATGATCTGTTATTAATGTGAACTTGGCTCCCCACAGATAAAAGCGTAAGGCCTTTATGGCCCATTTAACTGCTAAGGCCTATTTATCCACAGTGGAGTATTTTTGCTCCCTATCATGAAGTTTATGAGAGATATACAGCATAGCACTGGATTTTCTTCTTGATCCACAGTTTGACTTAAAACTGCCCTATCCTTGTTTCCGAGGCATCTGTGTATACCTCGAATGTCTGATTAAAATTAAAGCTTTTCACAACAGGGGAAGAACAGAGGGCTGCCTTTATAGTCTGAAAATCTTCCTCACACTTTGGGTTCCACTGCACTTTGTTGCTACAGTTCTTTTTGGTAAGGTCAGTTAAAGGGGTAGCAATTGACACAAAGTTGGAGATGAAGCATCTGTAGTATCCAGCTAAACCTAAAAAAGATCTTACATGCTTCTTGGTTGGTGGAACTGGACACTTCGCAACTGCTTCTAATTTATCAGTCTTGGGTTTTACCTGCCCATTTCCCAACACAAAACCTAAGTAGTGGGACTCAGTCATGGCAATAGCACATTTTTGGGGATTTATAGTGAGACCTGCTGTTTTAATGAAGTGTACCTCAGCCAAGTGCACCAGATGTGTACTCCAGTTAGGACTGTATACAACCACATCATCCAGGTAGGCTGAACTATAACCAGTATGTGGGGCCAGTATATAGTCCATGCACCTTTGGAAGGTTGCCAGGGTACCATGAAGTCCAGAATGCATGGTAACAAATTCATAGAGTCCCACTGATGTACTGAATGCAGAATTTTCTTTTGCTTCTGGTGCTAAAGGTATCTGCCAATAGCCCTTGGTCAGATCTAATGTTGTGATGTACCTGGCATTCCTTATTCTGTTGATGATGTCATCGATGCAGGGCATGGGTTAAGCATCAAACTGCAACACTTGGTTCAGTTTCCTAAAAGCTAAACACAGGTGGATCCCTCCCTCCTTTTTTGGCACCACTACAATAGGGGACCCCAAGCACTTGTAGAGGGTTTGATGATTCCCAATCATCTTAGCTTGTCTATTTCTTGTTTTACCTCTACCCGCATTCTCTTTGGTAGATGGTAGGGTTTCTGCCTGATAGGAGGGGAATCTGTTTGTCTGTGGTGTTTTACCCCAATTGCCTTTCCAGGCACACTAGTAAATATGGGGAAGGATTTTATTAACTTCTCCACTTCCTCCCTTTGGTCTGTCATTAGTGTAGGGTTGATTTGTATGCCTGTTATCCCTTCAGTTCTCTCCAGCCTGTGGTATGCTGTATCTAGCTCTGACTCCTTTTTCCTCAAGAATGATTATCATACCCATGTGTACCTCTGACCTCCCTTCTGGTTTATCATACCCTCTCTTTAGAAGGTTGGCATGATATACCTTCTCTTCTGGATGCTTATCCGGTGTTTCAGTTTCATAAGTGACAGGGCCTGCCTGGCGTAACACAGTGTATGATCCCTGCCACTTCATTAGCAACTTGTTATCCAAGAAGGGTAATAACAGTAATACATTCTCTCCTGTTTCAAATGTTTGCTACCTACTTTTTGATCACAATGCAATTTTTGCATTTTGCAACCTTCTGCACAACTCTGGTGGGCCTTTGCTGTACAGGTTACCAACCTTTTTCTCAGTTGCCCCATGTATTCCACTATAGTTAGGTGTTTAATATCAGTACCTTCCTCCCAGAACTCTTTTACCACATCTAGTGGACCACAGGGGTTTCTTCCATACAGCAAGGAGAGAGGAGAATACCCTGTCTATCTGTGGGGCACATCCTTATTTAAAAACAACAGTAGAGGTAAGAATTTGTCCCAATCCCACCCTTCCTCATGTACAAACTTCCTGAGCATCCTTTTTTGAGGGTCTGGTTAAATTGCTCAGTCAGCCCATTAGTCTGGGAATGGTATGGGGATGTTCTAACTGCTACTATCCTCAAGACCTTGTACAGTTCTTTCATCAAGGCAGCATTGGAATTACTGCCTTGGTCTGTGAGGTTTTCTTTGGGAATCCCCAGGCAACTAATTACCTTCACTAAATCCTTGGCTATTCGTGGAATTGTGACAGAATGCATGGGGATGGCTTCGGGGTACTTGGTGGCGTAGTCACAAATAACCAATATAAATTGATTTCTGTTAGGTCTTTTTAAAAAGGGTCCCACAATGTCTATACCTATCCTCTCAAAAGGCGTGGTAACCAAAGGTAAAGGTATTAGGGGCACCATCTCTTTTTTTCCAACCTGTGCCACTTTTTGGCATTCTTTACAGGCCTGGCAATATCTAGCCACCTGGTCATGCATTCCTAGCTAATAGAACCTTTGTAACAGCTGCTTAAAGGTTCAGTCTCACCCTGCATGGCCTGCCCATGGCAGATCATGACCCAAAACATTAGTGACTCCCTATATTTAACTGGTACAACTAATTGCTCTACCATTTCTTTAGTGTCAGGATGAGTACATACTCTGTACAACAGGTCTTTCTTAATTACCAACATAGGGGCCCCTGGAGCTTGTTTCTGTCCAACCTGCTGAAAAAAGGTATTAGGGAAACATCATCATTTTGCTTCTTTGTCATATTAATTTTTGTAAATACAGACTGTGTTTTGTTTTCAGGCAGTCCATTCACAGTCTGATTCCATTGTCTCTGTAACCTTTTCTTCTTATTCAAGGATTTCCTATCCTTGCCTGGGACTTTAATGACTTTCCCTTCAGAAGGGAAAGTATCCCCCAATGTCTGTTCCTTTCGAACCTGGGCCCTGGTAGTCACAAAGCCAAGTGCTTCCACTTTAAATCCCTTCAAACGGAATACCTCTGCAACCCAAAGAAATTCTGGTAACAAGTAAACTCCTTATTAAAAGGAAACGCTGTTAATACCCCAAGCTCAGTCCATGCCAACGGCTCAGACCTTACTGACACTACTTCCATTGTCTCCGGCTTCAAGGAATTTTTTACAGATCTGCACAAATACACCTCACTCTTCCATAACACCTACTCTTCTAAAACTGTCCTGCTGCCCTCAACTATCCCTGTGGACCACCCGAGTTCAACCTAAAACTTGCCACTCTCAAAGAGGTCCAGAAGCTTCTCTCTCAATTAAATCCTGAGAGCTCATCCGCACATGACTCCCTTGAGGCAAAATTTCTAAAACTGGGTGCCCTTGCTCGCCCAGTTAGGGACCTATTCAACTGATCTTTCATCACCAACTCGGTACCTGATAAATGGAAGGTGGCAGTGGTAGTCCCAGTGCACAAGGGAGGGTCCAATACTGTTGTTGACAACTACAGACCCATATCCCCTCCTCTGCCATCTAGCGAAGATACAGGAGCTCATTCTTTATAACCACCTACAGGACTACCTGGAATCCCACAACTTACTATCCCCCATCAACACGGTTTCAGAAGGAATCACAGCACTCTAACAGCCCTGATAAAAGTGACAATGGATATATTTCATGCTATGGACAAGGGTTGTGCTACTGGTGCCATCTTCGTCGACCTCACTAAAGTATTTGACCTGGTAAACCATGATCTCCTGCTCCACCAACTACATGACATAGGTCTGGATAGAAGTGCCCTAGATTGGGCAAGAAGCTACCTATCTGGCCGCTCCCAAAGAGTTAAATGAGATGGCTCCCCTCTCAGAACTTAGGCCGATAACCCATGGCATGTCACAGGGATCCATTCTAGGGCCATTATTATTCTCACTCTTCATAAACGACCTCCCTTAATTTTGTGGTGGTGCCACGGTACATCTTTATGCAGATGATGCACTCATCTATTGGTCATCACCAGACTTGGACCAAATCAATCGAGAACTTGTCACTGACTTCGCCTCCATTGAGGACTGGTTCAACTGCAAACAGCTTGTTCTCAATACTAGGAAAACTAAATGTATGCTCTTCTCCCCCTGTCCTACCTCCAGGTATGCTCTTCCCACTTTTAACATAACATCGATCATTGGAGATACCTTGGAGACAATCCCATCCTTCAAATACTTGGGATTCACCCTGGACCCGTCACTCTCTTTCAACATTCACATCTCCAATATAGTTAAACATATGCAGCAGAAGCTTGGTCTGCTCTACCGAATACGCCCATATCTCACCTCTGCTTCCTGCCTAAGAATTGCCTCCTTGTCTTTTATTCCCATCCTAACATATGGTGCCCCCCTGCTATGCTCTGCTACTACCTCATCTCTCTCCATCCTCTCTCAGGCTTACCACAGGATTGGTAGGTTCACTTTTGGGGGCTAACTCATGATCACACCACTGTGACGTCCTCTCCTCTCTAGGCTGGTTGCCTTACAAAGCTAAATTGAAGTATTTCTCCATGTGCTTAATGTTTAAACTTGTCCACCTCATTACTCCACCCTGCCTCAGGGATTTGATTCACTTCCAGCAGGCACCTCGCACCCTACCCTCCTCCTCCTCCCTGCTAGTCCCCCCCCACTCTATGTCTATCCCTCTCAAGGAGGTCCTTTTCATTTGCTGCTGTCTCTGATTGGAATGCCCTCCCTTCCCACATCCTGACTTGTCCTTCTCTTCCTCTTTTCAAGTCCAACCTGCATGCCTATCTTGTTGCCTCTCCCTCCTGCCTCTGCTTCCATTGAAGCTCCTAACCTCCCCCCTCATCTGACCTCTGACCCATACCACCTCTCCCCTTCCCTCCCCACAAACCTTTGGTCAGCCCTACTCTCCTTGTTTAATATGCTCAAAGTGTGATATTCTATTGCACATGTATAGTTACAAATCATTATGTATATAGATTTTTATAGATATGTAAATATGGTGTACATAACTAGCTCTACTGTATTGTAGCCACTGTACAATGTATGTCAAATTGTGTCCACCGTACAATGTATGTCAAATTTGATACTGTAATGTACTGGCTCCCTGTACAAATGCACTGCTATACTGTACCATGTATGACCCCGGGTCGACCCTGAAAAAGGGACTGTAATTGTCTCAGTGGTCTTACCCGGTCACCAAAACTCAAATAAACAAAATAAATAAATAGTCATAGCTGTGACCATTCCTTTATCAGAAATTAATGAAGAAACATTAGGAAAGTTATGTCCTATCACAATACGGATGGGTAGCTTGGGCACCAGTCCAGCTGTGACTGTAGTACTCTGTCATTGTACATCTACCATTACAGTGGTAGTTGGGTATTGATGGGTGTCTCAATGGACACAGATTATGTTCATATCAGTGCACCCTCGTGTTTTATAGTTAACAAGTTCTGGGCGTATCAAGATTTGCTTTCCCCCAGTGTCTATGAGTCCCAAAATAGTCTGCTTGTTAATGGTGACATCTGTTACAAAATAACCATTGTTTAACAGGGCCAAGTGGGTAGGTTCCACTTTTGGTCTGGTACAGGACCTGGCAATGTGCCCCATCCCTTGGCAGTTCTGATAAATTATATTTGGGTTATATTGTCTGCCTCCCTGGCCAGCCTTCCCATCTGTCCTTCTATTTTAATCCACAGGTGATTTGTTGACAACAGGTGATCTCACTGGTTGAGGGGCAGGTGCAGTTGGGTCAGTTCTATATCCCTTTCTCAGGAGCTGCCGTGCAGACAGGAAGTCCTCAGCTAGGGTAATAGCCAATTCTACTGTCTCTGGGTGATGCTCCCTTACCCAAATCTGTACCTCGGGGGCTAGAATTTGTAAATATTGTTCAACCAATAATGTTTAAACAATGTCTATGACTGTCTTACCCTCAGGCTGTAGTCATTTTAGACAGTTCTCTCAGCCTGGTAAAGGTTTCTCTTGGGGCATCATTTAGGTGGTGTTTCAAAGAATGAAATTGTTGCTGATATGTCTTGGCATTGATATATCTTTTCAGTATTTCTTTTTTAACCAAATCATAATTCTCTGCATGCCTACTGTCAATATTACTGTACACCAGTGCTCGACCAGTAAGGTATGGAGCAAGACCCGTTGTCCCTAGTCCCACCCACAGGCCTGGGTGATTCTTTCAAAAGTCAGTAGGTGCGCCTCTATGTGATCTGTTGGGCTCATTTTAGTCAATTTAATATTTTTAGGGGTATAACCTGCTGCCCCTGCCCCATGAGATCCTTGTCCTTATCCAATGAGTTGTAGGGCCCTCAAGGTATCTGCCCATCTCTGGTCCTGTTGCCTCCACTCCTGTTCCCTCTCTTGGCTGTCCCATTCTCACTGGCATTCCATCTCAATCTGCTTGATGCAAGCCACTTTAGTAATCCACTGATGTCCTCCGGTGGTTCCTCGTATGGTTCCTCTTCCTCATCCATGGTGCCAGCACCCATTGCCATCTCCATCGATGTCTTCTTCTTGGTTCCTCTGAACTCCAGACCTGTTAGTAACTCCTCTCCGGTCCACAACACCTGGGCTCTGGTATGCACGCCAGGTGCCTCCTCCTTCAGGCTCTTGGCCTTGGCTGGTTGCTGGAGGTGTGTCATCCTAACTCTTGCCTGTTACCTTGATACCAGGGCTGGTATCTGAACTGATTTCCCCCTTTGCTTGCCTGGATAACCAGTATGATCCCACTTCTAACAGCAAGTTGTCACAGCACGTGGGTAAAGATAACAATGACATGGTAATTCAGGTGCAAAACACCCTGTAGTGTGATATTTATTTTTCAAACTTATTTCAAAAAATAATAAATTAAAATAAGAAAGTCAAAACAAATGCTACATATGCAAGTAGCTCTCACACAGTTCTGGATCTAGACAGCAATCAAGATCCTTTCCTTCTGTGTTACCCTGGGTCTATACCTCAGGTAGATCCTCACTCTATCACAGTCAAGACTCAACTGCCTTAGTTTCAACACGGGAGAGGTTTTATACTTTCTGGTGGGGTCACCTGACCTGACCCTTATCTAATACAATGATATTTCTATCTCTAACTAGATAAATTGGCACAAGTTGACCCACCATATTCTTTAGGTTATGTAAAAGCATAAGTCTCTATAAAAATAAAGGGTACAGTCCTTTGCTAAAGTCTGATATAACTCCATAAATGCTTCATAGCATAGTAATTAAGCCAGAGTCACTCCTCTATTCTCTATGAGTGACAGGGTTTTTTTACATAAAAAGAGACTGTAGCGGGCACTGCCCCTATAGGAAAACACCATTCAACCCTTGGAGCTAAGTAAGCCTAGTATAACTTTACTTGTTTGGCATATATAAGCATTTCATACCATATTTAAAGGAACAACATTTAGTTATTCTTGGCCCCTTTTTATTTGTATGGGTTTAAGAAAGTCAGTCTGACTTTGACTTGTCTGTGGAAGCGGAGAACCTTGCTACACTGCAAAGAACACACTATAACTACATTTAGGACCTGGAAACCTGGTGAGGCATATTTCTTGTAAAGTAAGAGATCTACACTTTCTATAAAAAGTTTCATATTTTTTTTTCCTTATTGGCATTAAGCAGATAATTGCAGGATTCCATTAAAAGTGTAGTAATTTTATAACCGGAGGGAGTGAGATACAACTGAATTTGCTTGATTGTTGGGGTTGAGACCTAGGATTTGGAAGGATATTTTTGCAACATTTTAAAAGTGTCCTGCTGACTGAGGAGTGAGTAAATTTTATCCCTGTACTCAGTAGAGTGATTTGTGCAGGAGACGTGGTCTAGTAAAGTGTGGTGTTAGTTGAAGTACTATAAAGGGCAATACTCACCAGGGTGGTGGAGCAGTTGTGTATTTGATTGTTTCTAACAGTCACCAGTGGCTGTGGACTACCCACCCACCCTACCCCACACCCGCCCCCCAGGCGTGGCATTTCCTTTATAGCCACAGTTCTGACATCACTTCCTCAACAAGTCTTGCAGCAGAACGGTCATATCCTTAATAACCCTACGCAGTGCAAAAAGGGTAGGTACACATCACAAATAATAATAAAAAAGACATATATAGTATATTATAAGGGAGAGGAACATGTGGGGAGTGGTGCAATGCACTGGCTGTGGGGCAGCAGTTTTCCAGGAGACATTCTGGAAACTGCATTGCTGTCCTATTTGTAGGCAACTGTCAGCTCTGAGGGAGGAGGTTGCCCACCTCCAGGCTGAACTAGCAAGGACTAAGGAGGCCTCCCCTTTCCAAAGAGCACCACTGCCACAACCACTGCCTCAGAGGTTGCCAAGTATGAAGAGCAGCTGGACCATAGTGGGTTCTGGGAGGGTGCAGGTGGTGGACCAGAGGTGAAGCCCCCTAGTTGTACCTCTAGACAAATCATATGCCATTCTGGCAGAGCAAGGTTCCTCTATGATGGCACCCTCAGTTGAGACCCAGAAGAAAGCTGAGGACATCCACAAGGGAGACCCACAAAAGGGTGGCAAGGGACACCACAGGGGAAGGAAACAGCTTCTGATAGGGGACTCTATTGTTAGGGGGGTAAACCTGGGAAATGAAGAAGAGAAGGAAGTAAAGTGTCTGTCTGGTGCCATGGCTTGGAGGGACAGGAAGCGAATCCTCAGGATTGCAGAAGCAGCATCACAGGAGAGGGAACTCTATATCATAGTCCACCTTGGGACAAATGACCTAGCTAGGCATGGGATCAGTGCAGTGCAGAATGAATTTGTGGAGTTGGGGAGGGGCCTCAGATGGGTAGCAAGCACAGTAACCTTCTCAGAGTTGCTACCAGTCCATGGCAGGAGTGAGGCTAGGGTACTGCACACCATGCAGTTTAATGAATGGTTGCAAAACTGGTGCAGAGCACAGGGCTTTGGCTTCATTGGGGACTGGGGGGCCACCTGGAGAGATAAAGGTCTATTCTGGCATGATGGTCTGCATCTGTCCACGATGGGAACCAAGATCCTAGGTGATAGGTTTAAATGCTTCCTTGGCAAGCTTTTAAACTAGCCAAGGGGGGAGGCGCTAATAAAAGGCAGGAAATTTCAAGCCTCCCCCCACAAAACATGGCAGGTAGGAAGGTAAACACTGAGGTACAGAGCTCAACACAGGGCAGGACAGTGGTAAATGGAAAAATAGACAAGGACAGTAAGAGTAGGGATGGGGGAAAAAAGGATAAAGCCAACATTAAATGGAGGGCAATGAGTACCAATGCCCATAGTCTGGGAAACAAGCTTCCTGAGCTAGTAGCCCTGATGGAAGATGAACAGTTGGATATTGTGGCAGTCACGGAAACATGGTACACTGAGAACCATGACTGGGATGTCAACATACCAGGGTACACAATCTACAGAAGGGACAGGGAAGGTAAAAGAGGAGGTGGAGTAGCTCTATACATAAGGGAAGGGATCAAAGCTACAGAACTAAAAAGTAAAGGGGGAGGACAAGAGGCACTCTGGGTCACCTTGGAGACAGGGAATGGCATCACAATATGCACAGGGGTTGTATACAGACCCCTGTCTCAAGGGGAGGAAATGGACAACAAAATGATAGAGGACATTCTCAAAATGGCTGAAAAAGGGGAGATACTGTTGATGGGGGACCTGAATATGGCAGATGTTAACTGGATAACAGGTACTGCAGCCACATCCAAGAGCAGGGTCATTCTCGATGCCCTGCAGGGAAACCTTAGACAGCTTGTGTTGGAACCCACTCAGGAGGGGAGCAATATTAGACCTGGTACTCTCAAATGGAGAGAGGATCACAAATTTAAGTCGGTAGACATCTGGGAACAAGCAACCACTGCACAGTGTGCTTCACAATGAGCACAACCATGGAGATAAGCCATACAAAAACAAGGATACTGGACTTTAGAAGAGCTGACTTTGGCAAAATGGGTGAATACCTGAAAAATGCACTAGTAAATGACCAAAAAGGAGGGGTGGAAGAACAATGGAGAAAAATCAAAACTGCCATCATAGAGGCAACAAGCCTTTGTGTGAAGCAAATAAAGAAAACAAAGCAGAGTAAAAAACCACTATGGTTTTCAAACGAGGTGGCAGGGAAGGTAAAGGAGAAAAAGGCTTCATTCAAAAAGTATAAGGAATCACAGAAGGAGCATGACAGGGAGCTGTATCAATTAAAGCAGAAAGAAGTGGGGAAGGCAGTCAGACTAGCAAAGGCCCAAACCGAAGAAAGAATAGCCAACTCAGTTAAGAAGGGGGATAAAACCTTTTATAGGTACATTAGGGAGCATAGAAAGGTTAAGGGAGGGATAGTGAAGATTAATAAAGGAGAGGGGAGGTGGGCAGAGGGAGACAGTGAAGGCAGAGATACTGAATGAATACTTTTGCTCAGTATTCACAAAAGAAGATGAGGAGGAGTTACCTAAACCAGACAATAGAAGCACTCTGGGTAGGGGGGTTGACACCAGTCCATTCACAGAAGAAAGAGTCCTGAAAGAACTCCTAAAACTCAAGGTGGACAAAGCAATGGGGCCTGACAGGATTCACCCCAGAATCCTAAAAGAACTAAGGGAGGATCTAGTGACACCACTGACCACGCTTTTTAACAGATCATGGCAGGATGGGGCGGCACCTGAGGACTGGAGGAGGGCAGATGTGATTCCCCTTCACAAAAGTGGGAGCAAGGCAGAAGCGGGAAACTACAGACCTGTAAGTTTGACCTCAGTGGTAGGAAAATGATGGAATCACTTCTGAAAGAAAGAATTGTTGAGTACCTAGAGGTCACCGGGGCACAGGGCCCAAAGCAGCATGGATTTAAGGCAGGAAGGTCATGTCAGGACAGATCTAATGATTTCTTTGACTGGGTGACCAAAGTAATAGACCAGGGAGGGGCTGTGGATATGGCCTACCTAGACTTTAGCAAGGCATTTGACACAGTCCCACACAAAAGATTAATAATCAAGTTAGCCAGCCTGGGAGTGGGTCCCAGGGTGGTAGCCTGAGTAACAAACTGGCTGCACAACAGGACACAGAAGGTAATAGTGAATGGAACACATTCCAGAAGGGGTTACTAGTGGAGTACTCAGAGCTCAGTACTTGGTCCAGTCCTCTTTAACATCTTTATAGGTGACATTGCAGAGGGTCTGAGGAAAGGTATGCCTCTTTGCAGATGACACAAAGATCTGTAACAGAGTTGATACACAAGGGGGGTTAGACAAGATGAGAAGGGACTTGGCAAGGTTGGAGGAATGGTCAGACACGTGGCAACTTAGATTCAATACAAAGAAGTGCAAAGTAATGCACCTGGGAAACAAAAACCCAGGAGAAGAGTACACAATAGCAGGGGAGGTACTAACAACAACAAAAATGGAAAGGGACCTGGGGGTAGTCATATCAGATGACCTAAAGGTGGGTAAGCAATGTGAAAAGTCAGTAAGGAGAGCCAGTGGGATACTGGGATGCATAGGAAGGGGCATCACAAGTAGAAAAAGGGAAGTGGTTATCCCTCTGTACAGACAGTTGGTGAGACCCCATCTGGAGTACTGCATGCAGTTTTGGAGACCTCATCTACGCAAGGACATAGTCAGGATGGAAGCAGTCCAGAGGAGGGCAACTAAAATGGTGCAGGGTCTGCAGCAGAAGCCATATGAAGAGAGACTGAGAGAGCTTAATATGTATACTCTTGATGAAAGGAGGGACAGGGGGGACATTATAGAAACATTTAAGTACCTCAAGGGAATCAACAAAGTCCAGGAGGGTAGCATCTTTCAGAAAAAGAGATGTGTAAGAACAAGAGGGCACAATTTAAAGATAGAGGGGGGACGGCTCAGGGGTAATGTGAGGAATTTTTTTCACAGAGAGAGTGGTGGATACATGGAACAGCCTTCCTGAGGAGGTTGTTGGGTCTAAAACAGTGGAGGAATTCAAACATGCATGGGACAGACACAAGGCAATTATAGTTGGGAGTTGCAGGAAGTAGGCTGTTGGTTAACTAGAATCTGCAGCTTATCCAGTAGGTAGGGAAATGGGCAGACTGGGTGGGCCAAGTGGTCCTTATCTGATGTCAAAGTCTATGTTTCTATGTTTCTATGGGCTTTATATTTTTTATATAATTAAGTTTTAGCCCTTTGTTTGTTTGAACAGCATGGTTTTTGTAGTAGGCGACCTTTTTATTTTAATTCCTTCTGTTTGTCAGAGTATTGTGAATAACACAAAAGGAAATAAACTTCTGCCCAGCAAAACAGTGCCCTGGGTATCGGGGTGGCATTCTGGAGTGGAGCAATGACTGATATTTACAAGGGAAATGTAGCTATTCACTCAGTGCTGTTGCTGTATCAGGAGGGAGAGAGAGAGAGCGAGAGAGAGAGAGAGAGAGAGAGAGAGAGGAGCAGGCACGCGCCTACTTACTTTTCTTTCCTTTGCTCTCGCTCTGTCCTATAGTTTTCTCAGTAGGCTGAAGTCTGTTATTATTTTAGTCGCTCGTCTAGAGTGAACACCAATTTTCATTCTGGCAGGGAGCTTTGGAGTGGCTTTCTAGTCTGCTCCCGGGCACATTTTTCAACAAGCGTGCAGGGCATAGAAGCTAGAGGGCGAGTGAGCGAGGAGCTGGCATGCTCCTGTTTTAAATACATTTCCCTTGCTCCCTCTCATTCTCCTTTAGCAGCTTATATGTGTGTACAGCACTTTAGTTTTACTTTTTCTACTCCTCCGAGAGTGTACTCAAAGCCTTTGCTGAGTAAGGGAGCTCTGGAATGGCTTCCTCTATCAAATCAGAAAGTAAAGCTACTCCACTCCCATGTTTTATTCGAGCGGGGTTTTTCTTTCACATGCAGTGGTCTAGTCTCATAAAAGCAGAAAGGCTAGCCACTCCTTTTTTTAACAAAACATAATACCTCCTTCCTTTGCAGAGTGGCAAACTGGGAATTTTGCATTAACTTTTAAAATAAAGAAAATGAAGAAATTAAAAGCAGTTTTCTTTCCCAAAAGTCCCTATCATAATATATCAGGGCTTTTAACCATATTTTCTTGTAATTTTTTCTTCTAATACATATTTAAATCATACCTGGTCAGGTATTATATGTCACAATATATATATATATTGCCTCACTGCTTGCACCCTGCACTTTATGCCAACATTGACATTATTTCCAAAAGACATTCTGAAATTTATTTTACATCTAGTTTATTTTATGTCTTTTATGCTCCCTACTGGACCTTACGTTAGTAAACAAACCTCATAACATCTCGCATACTGGAGTGTTCTCTAACGACCTAAGTGATCATTGTGCCACTGCCTGCAATAGACATTCTCCCCAAATAAAGTCGGCTCGTAAATTTAAACTGAAAAGATGTTTGAAAAAATGTTGCCAGAATGCCTTCCTGAAAGACCTGGGTAACATCAGATGGCAGGACTTTTATCTAGCCCCTTCCCTCAACGAGGCTTTCAATATCTTTCATAGCCTCCTAGAGGGCATAATAAACACATGCCCTCTCAAGACTGGTCAAGGTGAAAATAAGACCTCCCGGCTGGTTCCCTCCTATCCTGAAGAAAGCACTCAAGGACAGAGACGCTTGGTGGAAATGAGTGAGAAAATCACACATGGAGGCCGATTGCCCAGCATTTCGTACTTCTAGAAATGCCTGCACCAAACTAATTAGGTCTGAAAAGTCTAAATATTTTTGAGCGGCTTTAGAAGACAATAAGAACAACTCTTCCAAATTCTGGAATATACTCAGAGGTCGAAGGTCATACCTCTGACACCTCCCTTCCAGCCAAAATAGTATCCAATGGATCTACCTTCATGGACAGAGCTGCTATATTAGAACAGCTTAATGAACACTTTGCCACAGCAGGACAGGCTTATGACACCTCGCCTATTAGCAAGCTCAATCCGTTAGGGGACTCCACTGCTGACTCTACTGCTAATTGTAGCTATAACCAACCTCTCCTCCTTCAGCTTCCACGCAGTCATGTTGAAACAAGTAGAGGACCTCCTATTGGCACTGGATACAACAAAAGAATGCCGGTGCTGGTGCCGACAATATTGAACCCTATTTCCTTAAATTAGGCCATTACTACTTGACCACCACCATTACCCATTTATTCAACACCTCACTAATGCAGGGCGAGCTCCCTGTGTTGTGGAAAACTGCACACATCATACCCTTGTTCAAATCCGGGGAGCCGAGCGACCTGAATAACTACCGACCCATTTCCATACTACCCATCCTATCAAACTCCTGGAAAAAATTGTCAACACTCAAGTCAGAGAGCATCTGGACTCGCAAAAACTACTAAACCCGGTACAGTCCGGTTTCAGAGCCAATCATAGCACAGTATCTGCCCTTGCAAAAGTAACCACGGATTGGCAAACTGCTTTGGATGCTAAGAAGCATGTATTTGCCCTCTTCGACGATCTTAGTAAGGCTTTCGACACTGTGGATCACAATATTATGCTTGATGCACTGCACAATATCAGACTCAATGGATCTGCCATCAAATGGTTCACCAGCTACCTTACAAACAGGCTACAACAAGTCAAAGTGGCAGGTGATTTGTCTCCACTAAAATCACTTCCTCGAGGTGTCCCGCAAGGCTCCATCCTAGGTCCAATCCTATTTGAAATCTATATTAATAACCTCAGTTCTCATTTGCGCTCAGCTAATGTGCACTTATTCACTGACGATACCGTACTCTGCACCTCAAACTCATCTCTGGACCTGGTCCATGATGATTTACAGCATGACTTTATCTCTCTCCAATGCAATCTTATCAGCCACAAGCTTCTACTCAACGCCAAAAAGACTAAAGCCATGATCCTCTCCCCAAAGGCAGCCTCAGGACCTACTCACCATCCTAAGATTTTAACGCTTTTGGGAGAACCACTTGAAATAGTGGATACCTTTAAATACTTAGGGTTCTGGTTGGATGACAAACTTAACTTTCTGTGCCATCTGAATGAGGTATTGAAAAACTAAGGCAGTGGTTAGGCTTATTCTACCGTGATAAGCATCTACTCACCAAAGAAGCTAGAAAGAGACTAGTGCAAAACACATTCCTACCTCTACTGGACTACGCTGGCTTCCTTTACAACCATTGTCCTTTAACAGCCGCCAACAAACTTGACACCTTTTATCATCGGGCTTTAAGATTCATGCTTAATCTGCCTCCTCGCACCCACCATTGCTGCCTGTACCAAGAGATGGGATGGCCTCATCTTGACTAGGAGGAAAAAACGCTCTCCTTTGGTTCTTTAGAGTGCTATCTGATAAACTTCCTGCTTACATCTTGAACTTCTTCGCATGTGCCAAGGGATCTTATGGTCTGAGATGCTTTTCCATACTCTGCTTCCAGACCCCCAGAGTAAATACAACCCTTGGCATCGCAGCTATCAACTTCTCACTCCCATCCCTATGGAACACCATGCAAGGCTCTCTAAAGCTCTTATCCCTTCCAGGACCAGTCACATTCAAAGCACTAATAGCTAAGTACCTGAAGGAAACCTGCTGCTGCTTTAGATGACTGTGTCGGTAGTTTGAGTATCTTCCATGAATTTTTTGTTACAGATTCTATCTCAATTCACAGTGCCCTATATCACCATTAGGGGGTACCCAGCACTTATTAGCTCATCTACACTTCTCCTGGCCCTCACCATTCTACCCTCTCTCCCTCCTCACATACTCTCCCCTCTCATATACTCTCCCCTCTTCCCCTTTCCATCTTTCTGTCATGATTAATTACCGATGCTACCTATGTTAGTTCTGTGTGTTTAGGCCTATATTATCCTTCACATGTACAATGCCTTGTTTCTTGTTCTTATTTGCGACTGTATATATTTATTGTTGTCCAGGACCACTCTGAAAATGAGCTTGCTCAATGGTGTTTACGCCTGGTTAAATAAAGTTGATTGATTGATTGATGCACATAACCTTAATGCACATAGACACCTTAACAGTCTAACACCTAGCTTGGTGTTTTAAACCCAGACATTAGACCTTTTTGGACTGCATGTTAAATATATGGATGATTTATTAGTGGGGAAAAAACTGAAAGTATAGGAATGTGCTACCATAGATGGCCAACCTATGGAAGGGTGGAAAGGAGAAAAATAATTAGGATTTTAGGGAGTACTGTTGAGCAACAGAAGTTTTCAGTAGGGTGATATAATAGGAGATAGAAAAGGTGTCCATTTGTCCTAATCATTATGGTGCAGCCTATCTCTGTGTGAAATGGTGTGGGATAAAAAAAAATGCTCGGACAAAAATTAGCAGAATCAACTTAAAAATGTATTATCTAGAGCGGACTGAAACAACAAAATAATAAACCAAGCCATAAAGTCCATGGTTTACATACTAGAGGTAGTACTGACTATCTCAGGACTGGGTGTTGACAGCTTCACACCCTCCCTTACACTACTAACTTCCTAGGTAGTTCTTCTTATATAGCAGTTCCTACAGACATGTGACCTCATTACTCCACCTCTAAATTTTTAGCCATTCTGTCTTTCCCAAAATAAAATATTTTATTTTATTTAAACATAAATTAACATTCCATAAACATTTTAATATTCAAAATGAATTTTATGAGCTGTCTTAATATTTTAATTTTCACAGAATGAAAGTTCCTGTTTGAAAGGGATAAAAATAGGAAACTGGGGCCAGCGGTTCATAGGGAATAATGAAGCAGGAAACATCTGAAACAGCAGCGTTTGGCTACACAGAAACTTTTAAAAAACAAACAAAAAAGCTACCTTTATATACTTTAAGTTGCCTTTATAAAGGTAAGCCAAGTTTTCCTTAATTCCTTTTTCAGCACAGCATAATATTTCCTCTTGTTGGTGTTGCTAATGTAGATATTATAAGCAAGTAGCAAGGGGCACACAAACCACACAAACAAAGTTCACTGCATCACCAACACTCTCCTTTAATACGCTTTTTGAATGAGAACCCCACTGTGCCCCGAGTGGAGAATTTATTTTAACTGAATGGAATCACTAGCAATGCGACTGTTGTGCCCAAACCAGTACTTTTCAGGCAGCATAATTAATTTTCTAAAGACCGCCACTTAAATGGAAAAAAAAGCCTCAGCGGGAGTTTAAACAACGCGGTTTGCATTTCTCAATATCTCCCATAAGAGAAAAGCTTCCTTCACTGCACTTTATTTTTCTTTCGTCCGTTCTGTCTAAATTGCAGACGGACACATTTAATAAATTAAATCTTGTTTCCAGAGCCTTTTTCTACTCTGCGATAGTGCAAGCGTTTGAGAAGGCTTCTTAGAAACACTCCGCACTGCCGCAATGCCTGGTTTTGTGAGGAGACTAAAAGGGATTAAATTGGTACTTAAATAAGTTATAAGCCAGCATTTTTTTTATTTCTAAATATATTTCTGCCTCACACCTGGCTTCCATAAATTAATGCTGCTAGGATAAGGAAGGTGATCCACAATGCACACAAAAGGGGGGGGGTCACACACAACAAAAGACAAAAAAATACAGGTGTGGGTGGCCAATACGAACACAACATACAACATACAACAGGACACAGTGTACATCTTGGAGTCCCTCTGCACGTCTGCAGCATTTAAATTAAGGAAACCCAAAGGGGGGGTTAACAAAAAAACGAAGGGGGGGCAGATGGTTCTTTGACTTGCTCTCTCTTACATTCCTCCCCACCCAAAACCAAACAAATTACGTTTGGTTTACACGAGCTACTACTATACCTATCTTCAGATCTCTACTCAAGAGATGGAGCCATAGCCCACCCTCACCAAGGCTCCACCTCGGGGTCCCTTAAAAAAAAATACCTACAAAAAAAAAAAAATACACTATCTATTACAGATACTTTCAATATACTTATTTTTAATAATCACTATATTTTCTTTTACCCCGAGGCCTGAAGATAGGTAGCTACAGTTTCTGCTCCATATCTAGATAGAAAGTCTGCATTCTTATGCTCTGATCCTTTTCTATATTTTATCGTAAACCTGTAGGGTTGCATTGCTAAGTACCATCGCATTATACAAGGGTTTTTGTCTTTCATCACATGCAGCCAACATAAAGGGTTGTGGTCTACCCATAGCTCAAATTCCCTACCCCATAAATAAAAGTGTAAAGCTTCTATTGACCATTTGATTGCCAGACACTCCTTTTCAATAACTGAATAATGTTTTTCTCTCTCATGTAACTTCCGGCTTATAAATATGACTGGATGCTCTTCTCCCTGTATTAATTGAGTAAGTACCGCCCCTATACCACAATTGGATGCGTCTGTTTGTACTATAAATGGCTGGTTAAAGTCAGGAGAGTGTAGGACTGGTGAGGAACATACCCGAGCCTTTAGTTTGCTGAATGCTTCTTCACATTCAGGTGTCCAGTTTACCTTGTCTGGCTTACATTTCTTTAAGAGGTCAGTTAGAGGTCCTGCTATTGTGGAACAATCAGGAATGAATAATCTGTAGTAGCCAACTAGTCCTTAAAAGGATCTTACATCTGTTTTTGTTCTTGGCTGGGGGGTATTGGCTACTGCTTCTATCTTTGTGATTTCTGGCTTTACCAGCCCATTACCAATTTGGAAACCTAAATACCTGGTTTCCTGCTTTGCCAATGAACATTTAGGGGGATTTAGTGTCAACCCATCTTCTGACAGGGTACATAATATAGCCTGGAGATGCTGTAGATGTTCTTCTCATGAGGGACTAAAAACCGCAACATCATCCAGGTAGGCCGCACTATACTTTGTATGAGGTTGCAGAATATTATCCATTACCCGTTGGAATATAGCGGGAGCCCCATGCAGGCCAAATGGCATTACTGTGAAGTGGTATAGGCCAATCGGTGTACTGAAGGCTGTTTTTTCTTTATCCTTTGGATCTAGTGGAATCTGCCAGTATCCCTTTGTTAAGTCTAAGGTGCTGATATAACGGGCTGCCCCCAGGTGATCTATGATGTCATCAATCCGGGGCATTGGGTAACAATCAAATTTGGATATGGCATTTAGACGTCGAAAATCTAAACAAAGCCTGATTCCACCTTCTTTTTTTTCCACTATCACCATAGGAAAAGTCCATTCACTATGTGATGGTTCTATAATCCCCAGGTCCTGCATCTTTTTGATCTCTTGTACTACTTTTTCCCTTAGTCTCTCTGGGATTCTGTATGCTTTTCGCCTAATAGGGGTGTCTTCAGATACCACAATATGATGTACTGCATGTGTAACTTTTCCGGGTAAACTTGTAAATAGTGTTCTATAAGGCTCTGACATACTTTATAATGTGTATGTTTGTTGGGTAGTTAAATGTGCGTTAATTTGTACCTCTGAGAAGTTACTCGAACCTTCTAACCTTTTATAAGCTATTTCTAATTCAGATTCAAATTCAGATGCTTCAGGGCTGACATAGTTACAGGAGGGAGAAGTTCGGTCCACCCAGGGTTTTAGCAAGTTGACGTGATACACTTTATATTTATTTTTCCTTTCAGGACAGGCCACCAAATAAGTTACTGGGCCCTTACGTTCTACTATCTGATATGGCCCTTGCCATTTCATAAGTAACTTATTCTCAGAGGAGGGTAATAAAAGTAGAACCTTATCACCTGCAATGAATTCTTTGGACTTTGTTCCTTTGTCATAGTATTCTTTTTGTTTAGTTTGATATTGTAAATTATTTTGATGTGCTTTCTTTACATAGGTTATTATTAACTCGTCTTAGTTGTTGCAAATATTCTAAAGGTTCTATCTTATGTTTCCCTTCCTGTCTTTCCACTCTTCTTTAATAATGTCCAATGGACCTCTTGGGTTATGTCCATACAGTAACTCGAATGGAAGAACCCGTCGAGAGCCTATGGCACCTCTCTATATGCAAACATCAAATAGGGAAGATAAATATCCCATTTATTACCTTCCTCTGTCACGTATTTCCTGAGCATTCTTTTCAGAGTTTGGTTAAATCTCTCAACTAACCCATCTGTTTGTGGATGGTAGGGAGTGGTGAAAACCGCTTTAATGCCTAAGCGTGATACAATTTTGTAACAACTCTGAACAAAATTAGTGCCTCTAGTAGTTAGGATGGTTTTGGGATCCCCATACGGCTAAGGATTTTACTAATTCCTCTGCTATCCGGGTGGCGGTGGCAGTACGAAGGGGTATCGCTTCAGGATATTTTGTAGCATAATCTACCACCACTAATATGAAGCGATTCCCTTTTGTACTTCTCGGCAATGGGCCTATAATATCCATTGCAACCCTTTCAAATACATTGCTAACCAAGGGCATTGGTAACAGGGGCACTTTGTCCTTTCGGCCTACTGCTGCAACCTGTTGACACTCAGGACAGCTTTTACAGTATTGAGCCACCTGTTCATGTATTCCCGGCCAATAAAACCGGTATAGCAAACGTTGTAATGTTCGGTCCTTACCCAGATGACCTGCCATAGGAGGGTCATGAGCAAGGGATAGTAATCTTTCTCGGAAAGGGACAGGGACCATCAGTTGTTCTACCACCTCCCCTGTATGGGAATTTGTAACTACCCTGTACAACAATTCATCCTTAATAATAAAATATGGTTGCTGAGACTCAACAGGTATTGTTGACACTACCTGTGGAAAAAAAGGGATTAGTGTTTTATCAGCTTTCTGTACACTTATAAACTCTCTATTAGGTAACATGAAGTTTTCTGTTAATGTTTCTAGTCCAGTGTCTTTTTGGTTCCAAGCCTTTTTATACTTCTGTTTTTGTGATTTGCTTTTTCTACTTTTACCAATGGTTCCAAATACCTCCTCCTCAAAAGGAAATATATGTTCCAGTTCCATCTCTTGCATTTTTTTCTCCTGTATAGCAGCTGCCCCGATATTCATAGCTAACAAAGAGTCAAAGAAAGGGTAGTCATGTCCAATTATAACTGGCACAGGCAAAGAAGGTACTATGCCCACTTTCATTTTATGCATAATCCATTTACTTGTATGTCCATTTCTGTCAAAGGGTACCAGTGAATATCTCCATGGGCCTATTTAACTCAGTGGTTGTTTCCCCTAGTTTTGGCTTATCCACCAACTAAGCGTGAATCAGTGTCTGTTTACTGCCAGAGTCTACTAGGCCAGAAACTGTCCTTCCTCAATCTTTACAGTGGTAACATAATGGCCCCAATTGGCAAGGGCTAGATGAATTGATTCAACCTTTTTCTTGGACAGAACTGAGCAATATGGCCCTTGGTTTTACATTTTATTTATTTATTTTATTGACCGGGTAAGTGCACTAGACAAATCCTGCCTATTTTCAGGCAGGACCCGGGGGAGGGGGATACAGATGAATGCCAACTGACCTTGAACCAGATTAAGCTGTTGGTGGTATTTTTTTTAGTGAATGAGGGAAATTTGGCCAGGACACCGGGGAAATTCCCCTACTCTTTCGTCACGTGCCATGGGATCTTAAACATCCACCTGAACTACCACCAATCCAGGCAGATGGGACCTCGGTTTAACGTCTCATCAAAAGCGGCACCTCAGAAATGCAGCACCCTCTCATGCTGCATTACAGTGTCAGTACTGGGATATTAACCCAAGTGCCAGATGTGGGAACTGAACCCACAGCCCTCTGATCTCCCGGCCTCAGAGGCGAGTGTGCTACCTACTGAGCCACTGGCACTGACTGACATTCATGGCATATTATATCATGATTGAAACCTTTACTTGGTCTATTGTAGTTCTTATTCCCAATGTTACCACTAGGTTGTGACATAGGAGGACTAAATGATCTCACATCACCACTAGGTTTTATTGTAGTGAGTCTGGCTTCTAGGGTTCATAAAAGTTTTAGGGGCGTTGTGGTCTGGCAGTCAGGTAATCTTCCGCTCCTTATGGCGGTCTCTGAGGTTTCAGGGCGATGTTCCTTAACCCATAACTGCACATCTTGGGGTAAGACACGAATGAATTGCTCCAAAATAATGCTCTCTACAATCTGTACCACTGTTCTTGTGTTAGGTTGTAACCATTTATGACATAAATCTTTCAGATGTGTATACAGATCTTGTGGTGTATCTGTCGTTTGGAATTTATATGCTCTAAAACGCTGTCTATAAGTTTCGGGACTTATGTCATATCTTTTTAAAATGGCATGTTTAACATAATCATAGTCATTTATGTGGGTAAGGTCTGTATGACTATAGGCTAACTGTGCCTTCCCAGTTAAATATGGAGCCAGCCTTACCACCCACTGGTCTCTAGGCCAGGCACAAGCAACGGCTACTCTCTCAAATGTTAAAAGATAGGCTTCTATATCATCTGACTCGGTCATTTTGACTAACCTTATGTCTTTTTGGCCCACCAGGGGTGTTGAAGGAGATCTTGTGGAACCGAGTACCTGAATAGCACGTAGGGTGTCAGTCCATCTAGCAGCATTCTCTGCCCGATCTCTCTCTCTCTTTCAACTCAGTCTCCCTTTCTCGTTCCAGTTCTGTCTGTCTCAAGCACAACCATCGTAACAACTCATGGGGACTCTCTGGTGGCTCTTCTTCCTTTGGTTCAGCTGCTTGTGCACCCTTCTCAATAGCCTTTGTATCCTTGTCCATTTCCATTTTTCAAAGCGTCTCCCTCCGTTGTCACCTTAGCCACTTTTCTCCGAACCGTGGCTCCAGCCCAGACAATAAAGGCAACTGTGTGGCTAATATAAATGACCTAGTAGCTGGGATAGTCTGCTCTCCTGCCTTGTCCGACTGCATATACTCAGAATCTGCCTCAGATCCACCAACAGGTCCTCCTCGAACCCGCATCACTTCTAACACCAAATGTGAAATTGTGTGGGATAAAAAAATGCTTGGACAAAAATTAGCAGAATCAACTTAAAAATTTATTATCTAGAGTGGACTGGAAACGACAAAATAATAAACCAAGCCATAAAGTCCATGGTTTACATACTAGAGGTAGTACTGACTATCTCAGGACTGGGTGTTGACAGCTTCACACCCTTCCTTACACTGCTAACTTCCTAGGTAGTTCTTCTTATATAGCAGTTCCTACAGACATGTGACCTCATTACTCCACCTCTAAATTTTTAGCCATTCAATCTTTCCCAAAATAAAATATTTTATTTTATTTAAACATAAATTAACATTCCATAAACATTTTAATATTCAAAATGAATTTTATGAGCTGTCTTAATATTTTAATTTTCACAGAAGGGAAGTTCCTGTTTGAAAGGGATAAAAATAGGGAAACTGGGGCCGGCCGGTTCATAGGGAATAATGAAGCAGGAAGCATCTGAAACAGCAGCGTTTTGGCTACACAGAAACTTTAAAAAAAAAACAAAAAAAAAAAAGCTACCTTTATATACTTTAAGTTGCCTTATAAAGGTAAGCCAAGTTTTCCTTAATTCCTTTTTCAGCACAGCAAAATATTTCCTCTTGTTGGTGTTGGTAATGCGAGTGTTTTAAGCAAGTAGCAGGGGCACACAAACCACACAAACAAAGTTCACTCGCATCACCAACACTCTCTTTTAATAGCGCTTTTTTGAATGAGAACCCCGACTGTGCCCCGAGTGGAGAATTTATTTTTAACTGAATGGAATCACTAGCAATGCGACTGTTGTGCCCAAACCAGTACTTTTCAGGCAGCATAATTAATTTTCTAAAGACCGCCACTTAAATGGAAGAAAAAAGCCTCAGCGGGAGTTTAAACAGCCGCGGTTTGCATTTCTCCGTATCTCCCATAAAGAGAAAAGCTTCACTTCACTGCACTTTATTTTCCTTTCGTCCATTCTGTCTAAATTGCAGACGGACACATTTAATAAATTAAATCTTGTTTCCAGAGCCTTTTTCTACTCTGCGATAGTGCGAGCGTTTGAGAAGGCTTCTTAGAAATTCTCCGTACTGTCGCAACGCCTGGTTTTGCGAGGAGACTAAAAGGGATTAAATTGGTACTTAAATAAGTTATAAGCCAGCATTTTTTTATTTTCTATATATATTTCTGCCTCACACCTGGCTTCCATACATTAATGCTGCTAGGATAAGGAAGGTGATCCACGATGCACAAAAGGGGGTCACACACAACAAAAGACAAAAAAATACAGGTGTGGGTGTCCATGTGAACAACATACAACATACAACAGGACACAGTGTACATCTTGGAGTCCCTCTGCATGTCTGCAGCATTTAAATTAAGGAAACCCAAAGGGGGGTTAACAAAAAAACGAAGGGGGGCAGATGGTTCTTTGACTTGCTCTCTCTTACACTCTGCCACACACCTCCCTCCTTAAGAGGAAACCAGTTCTCAGACTTTGCTGGTTTTCAGCTCCCCTCTCTGTTCAGTACTGTACTATTGCAGTAGAGTTGGGGGGTTGGTTGGAGCTTTCACCCACACACTTCAAAAGCTTCACCCCAGGATCCCTTAATCATTATAAACATACAAAAATATGCTAGTTCAACAGCACACTAACATCATTCATTACATTTTCCCTGGGGTTGATTGGTATGAGATACCACCTGGTATCATAATGTCATCACTTATCAACATTCTGTATGTCAATTCTCTCATTCATTGCCCCATGTCTGGATAAAAGTCAGCATTTCTATACATAGTTCCTGCTCTGTGTTTCAGAGTAAAGCTATATGGCTGTAATGCCAAATACCACCTCATAATTGGCGATCTTGTCCTTCATCTGGTGCAACCAGCATAAAGGATTATGATCTGTTATCGATGTGAACTTGGCTCCACACAGATAAAGCATAAGGTCTCTATGGCTCATTTAACTGCTAAGACCTCTTTCTCCACAGTGGAGTATTTTTGCTCCCTGTCATGATGTTTATGAGAGATATATAGCACTGGATTTTCTTCTCGATCCACAGTTTGACTTAAAACTGCCCTATCCCTGTTTCTGAGGCATCTGCGTGTACCTTGAATGTCTGATTGAAATTAGAGCTTTTCACAACAGGGGAAGAATAGAGGGCTGCCTTTACAGTCTGAAAAGCTTTCTCACACTTTGGATTCCACTGCACTTTGTTGCTACAGTTCTTTTTGGTAAGGTCAGTTAAAGGGGTAGCAATTGATGCAAAGCTGGGGATGAAGCATCTATAGTATCCAGCTAAACCTAAGAAAGATCTTACATGCTTCTTGTTTGTGGGGACTGGACACTTCGCAACTGCCTCTAATTTATCAGTCTTGGGTTTTACCTGCCCTTTTCCCAGCAGGAAACCTAAGTAGTGGTTCTCAGTCATGGCAATAACACATTTTTGGGGCTTTATAGAGACACCTGCTGTTTTAATGGGTGTACTACCTCAGCCAAGTGCACTAGATGGATACTCCAGTCAGGACTATATATGATCACATCATCCAGGTAGGCTTAACAATAACCAGTATGGGGGGCCAGTATACAGTTCATATACCTTTGGAAGGTTGCTGGGGTGCCATGAAGTCCAAAATGCATGGTAAAAAATTCTTAGAGTCCCATTGATGTACCAAATGCAGTCTTTTCTCTTGCTTCTGGTGCTAAAGGTATCTGCCAAAAGCCCTTGGTTAGAGCTAGTGTTGCGATGTACCTGGCATTCCCTATTCTGTTGATGATATCATCGATGCAGGGCATGGGTTAAGCATCAAACTGTAACACTTGTAGAGGGTTCGATGATTCCCAATTGTCTTAGCTTGTCTATTTCTTGCTTTACCTCTACCTGCATTCTCTCTGGTAGATGGTAAGGTTTCTTTCTGATAGGAGGGGAGTCTGTTCATATGTGGTGTTCTACCCCAACTGCCCTTCCAGGCACACTAGTGAATGTGGTGGGGAAGGATTTTATTACCTTCTCCATGTCCTCCCTTTGGTCTGTCATTAGTGTAGGGTTGATTTGTATGCCTGTGATCCCTTCAGTTCTCTCCAGCCTGTGGTATGCTGCATCTAGCTCTGACTCCTTTTTCTGAAGAATGATTATCATAGCCATGTGTACCTCTGACCTCCCTTCTGGTTTGTCATACCATCTCTTTAGAAGGTTGGCATGATATACCTTCTTTCCTGGATGCTTATCCGGTGTTTCTGTTTGATAAATGACAGGGCCTCCTGGTGTAACACAATGTCTGGGTCCCTGCCACTTGATTAGCAACTTGTTATCCGAGGAAGGTAATAACAATAATACCTTCTCTCCTGCTTCAGATTTTGCTACCCACTTTCTGATCATAATGCAATTTTTGCATTTTCTGACCTTCTTCACAACTCTGGTGGGCCTTTGCTGTATAGGTCACCAACCTTTTCTCAGTTGCCCCATGTATTCCACTATAGTTAGGTGTCTAATATCAGTACCTTCCTCCAAGAACTCTTTTACCTCATCGAGTGGACCACGGGGGTTTAATCCATACAGCAAGGAGAAAGGAGAATACCCTGTCGATGCGTGGGGCACTTCCCCATATACAAACAACAGTAGGGGTAAGAATTTGTCCCACTCCCACCCTTCCTCATGTACAAACTTCCTGAGCATCCTTTTAGGGTCTGGTTAAATTGCTCAGTCAGCCCATTTGTCTGGGGATGGTATGGGGAGATCCTAACTGCTACTATCCCCAAGAGCTTGTAAAGGTCTTTCATCAAGGTGGCATTGAAATTACTGCCTTGGTCTGTGAGGTTTTCTTTGGGATTCCAAGGCAACTAAACACCTTCACCAATTCCTTGGCTATTCGTGGAGTTGTGATACAATGCATGGGGATGGCTTTGGGGTACTTGGTGGCGTAGTCACACATAATCAATATAAACTGATTTTCCTTAGAACTTTTAAAAGAGTCCCACAATGTCTATACCTTTGCTCTCAAAGGTGTGGTAACCAAAGGTAAAGGTGTTTTCTGGCAGTCCATTCACAGTCTGATTCCATTGTCTCTGTAACCTTTACTTCTTCTTCAACAATTTCCTATCCTTGCCTGGGGCCTCAATGACTTCCCCTTCAGAAGGGAAGGTAATCCCCAATGTCTGTTCCCTTTGAAGCTGAGCCCTGGTAGCCACAGCTGTGACCATCCCTTTATCAGAAATCAATGAAGGAAAATTAGGAAAGTCATGTCCTATCATAATAGGGATGGGTAGTTTGAGCACCAGTCCAGCAGTGACCATAGTACTCTGTCCTTGTACATCTACAATAACTGTGGTAATTGGGTAATGATGGGTGTCTTAATGGACATAGATTATGTCCATATCAGGCCTAATGGTGTTTTAATGTTAACAGGTTCGGTGTATCAAGGTTTGCTTTCCCCTGTGACTATGAGGCCCAAAACAGTTTGCTTATTAATGGTAACATCTGTTACAAAATACCCACTGTTTAACAGGGCCAAGTGGATAGATTCCACCTTTGGTCTGGTACAAAACCTGGCAATGTGCCCCACCCCTTGGCAGTTATGACAAATTATATTTGGGTTATATTGTCTGCCTCCCTGGCCAGCCTTCTCATCTGTCCTTCTATTATAATTCACAGGTGGTTTGTTGACAACAGATGATCTCACTGGTTGAGGGGCAGGTGCAGTTGGATCAGTGCTGTATCCCTTTCCCAGGGGTTGCCATGCAGACAGGAAGTCCTCAGCTAGGGTAATAGCCAATTCTGCTGTCTTTGGATGATGCTCCCTTATCCAAATCTGTACCTTGGTGGGTAGAATTTGTAAATGTTGTTCAACCACCAATGTAGTGAATAACACAAAGGAAATAAACTTCTGCCCAGCAAACAGTGCCCTGGATATCAAGGCGGCATATACTCAAGTGGAGCAGCAGCTGAAATTTACATGGGAAATGTAGTCGCTTGCTCCATGCTGTTGCTGCATCAGGACAGAGAGAGAGAGAGAGAGGGAGAGCAAGGAGCAGGCACACACCTACAGTATTTACTTTTCTTTCCTCTGCTCTCTGTCTCTCTCCTGTAGTTTTCTCAGTAGGCTGAAGTCTGTATTTTATTTTATTCAATCTTTTAGAGTGAACACCGGTTTCCATTCTGGCAGAAAGCTTTGGGTGGCTTTCTAGCCCACTCCAGTACATTTTTCAACAAGCAAGTGGGGGCATAGAAGCTAGAGAGAGAGAGAGAGCGAGGAGCTGGCATGCTCCTGTTTTAAATACATTTACATTGATCTCTTTCTTTCTCCTTTAGCAGCTTCTATGTGTGTAGCATACTTTAGTTTTACTTTTACTCCTCCTAGAGTGTACTCAAAGCCTTTGCTGTATAAGGGAGCTCTGGAGCAGCCTTCTCTATCAGACCAGAAAGCAAAGCCTCCGCTCCCGTGTTTTATTCGGGAGGGATTTTCTTTCACATGGAGAGGTCTAGTCTCATTAAAGTAGAAAGGCTAGCCTGCATTTTTAACAAAACATTATACCTCCTTCCTTTGCAGAAAGGCAAACGGAATTTTGATAAACTTTTAAAATAAATAAAATAAAGAAATTAAAAGTAGTTTTCATACCCAAAAGTCCCTATCGTACTCTATCAGGGCTTTTAACCATATGTTTTTGTAATAATTTCTTCTAATACATATTTAAATCATACCTGGCCAGGTTGGGTATTATATGTCACAATATATATATTGCTGCACTGCTTGCACCCTACACTTTATGCCAGCTTGCATATTATTTCCAAAGGGCACTCTGCACTTTATTTTACATTTAATTCATCTTATGTCCTGTATGCACATAACCTTAATTCACATAGACACCTTAACAGTCTAACATCTAGCTTGGTGTTTTAAACCCAGACATTGGACCTTTTTTGACTGAATGTGAAATATAGATGAATTATTAATGGGGGAGAAATAGAAAGTATAGGAACGAGCTACCATAGGTGGCCAACCTATGGTAGGGTGGAAAGGAGAAAAAGAATTAGGATTTTAGGGAGTACTGTTGCACAACAGAAGTTTTCAGTAGGGTGACATAATAGGAGATAGAAAAGGTGTCCATTTGTCCTAACCATAAGGGTGCAGCCTATCTCCACCACATATACCAGTACTGGCTGTTTGATTATGGCACATGCAAAGTCACACCTCAATCATTCAGCACTGGTATACGATAAATGTCAGTTTTGTCACTAATGAGAGATCTGGAGAGGACATGCACATTAATTTCCAAATGCACAGTACCATGTTGATCTGCTGAGCAGCCAACACCTTGCAAAATTAAAAGCCGCTTATCTGAACCGATCTAAACTGGAAAACCAGTTCAGAAGTAACTCAACTGACAGTAATATTGTTGGTTCGGGGGGGGGGATTTTTCCTCAACCGGTTTGCCCACCCCTAGTACAGGCATCATAATTTTGCATCAATAAATACATTAAATAGGGCAGAATAATACGTCGGTGTTCATGGTATCACTTACTGCATACAGTCATTAACAGCTATCATGAGGAGGGTGTAGCTCAGAGCATAGAGCATCCAGCTGTGAACCTGGAGACCTAGCCAACCTGAGTTTGAATCCCACAATGGCTACTTGCAAACTGCGTGGTCCTGAGCAAGTCCCTTAACCTGCCTGTGCTGTTGGATCACAAAAATGCACTGGAGCTGGGGAGTTTCTAATCATTTTCTATTCTTTTCTTGTGCAGGACTAACTGTTACCAGCATGACAAAACCCTTTAGTATTTTTAGGGATGTGGGCGGAGCCTACAGCTGTTTTAGGATCACTTAGTAGCTATGAAAATGGCTGATCATGGAACCTTCCATTGGACTTTCGGAAGTATCCTTCTGAAAGTCCAGTGGAGTTTGAAATCCTTCCCCATGATCAGCTGCTATGGAATAACAGCCGCCCTATTTTGGCTGTTACTTACACATTCCGGGGCATGAACTGTGCATGTGCGAATCACGTGCATGTGCAGTTCTGTTGGTGCCATCATGCTGTAAATGGCAACAAGCCATTCACGCAACTGCACATGCATGAGTGCCGTACATGCACAGTTGCGTCATCGCTACCAACACCAGCAGCAAAAAACATCATCTCACACCCTCCCACTGCTGCAATCCTCCCCAGTCCCTCTATTACTGTTTATGCGCTGAGATTGGGGTCCCCAATCCCCATGTTGGCATTATGTAGCCCCCCGCTCATGTGGCACACTTAGAGCTCAAACCAGTGTGCCCAAATGTATTTTTCCCCACCCCCTACTGACATCGGGGTGCCCAATCCCCATGTGGCATCATGTACCCACCCCAACTCATGGCACACTGGGAGCCCACCCCAGTGTGCCTAAATGTCTGTTTTTTCTTGTGTCCTGTAAATAAAAAACAATCCCCAATGTGCTGCCCCCACTCATGTGGCACACTGGGAGCCCACCCAGTGTGCCTAAATGTCTGTTTTTTTAGTCCCCCAACGTGTCCCCCCACACTCATGTGGCACACTGGGAGCCCACCCAGTGTGCCTAAATGTCTGTTTTTTTCTTTTGTTCCCTGTAAATAAAGAAATCAGTTCCCCAACACGTTTTTTTTCTGTAAAAAAGGAAACGGTCCCTCATCATTGCCCCAGTCCCCCTCCACCATCCCCACCCTCCCACTGAGCACCACCCCCTCACCCCCCCCTTACCCCATACTTATCTCTGGAGGTCGGGAGGTTGGCGCTGTCATCTTCTCTGGACTGGGACACTTCTGCACTCTTCAAAACTGAACTGCAAACTGAAAATCAAAGGTAAGCGAGCTATAATGCCTTTCAATGGAATTTTCAACTTATGTTGATAAATCAGCTATTTTTTGGAATTTTGGCCTCACAATTTTCAACAGAGTTCTTGGGACCCCACCTCATGAAAACTTTCAGTCATTTCGTTACTCGGTCCCAAAAGGTGATTACATGTTAGCTGTGTGGAATCACCTTTCGGGACGATTCACAAAATGACAGTGGCACTGTTCATGAGGTGGGGTCACAAACAGCTCATGTTGCAAATTTGGTGAAAAAATTTCACAAAATGACTGCGTTACAAGTGTGCATTGCGCAGTTTCTATGCACGCTCCTAACTTTGCCAATTTTTAATATTTTAACTCCACATTTTCAACATTGCCATTTTTGTACACCTCATTTTCAACAGTACAGCTGTCACTTATTACATCCTGCCCAAAACATGTTTTCACACCTGTGGCACAAAATGGCAGAGTTGCTCTGCAAAATCACCTTTCTGGACAAGTGAACAAAATGACACTGACACTCTTAATGAGGAGGGTCCTAAAAGGCCATGTTGAATATTTGGTGCAACACCTCCAAAATAGGCCAAGTTACACCCAAGCATTCAATAATTTCTATGCACATGTGTGAGGTTTGCTGACCTGGCAGCTCATCACAGCCCTATCAGCTCTGGCCAGAGTTTGCTTTGCCGTTGCCTCAGAGGTTGCCAAGAAAGAGGAGTGGCTGGACCACAGTGGGCTCAGGGAGGGTGAGGGTGGTGGAACAGAGGTCCATCCCTCCAGTTGTACCTCTCCACAATTCCTATGCCATTCTGGCAAAGTGTGGTTCCTCTATGGAGGCACCTAGTGGAGACCAAGGAGGATGCTGGGAACCTCCACAAAGGAGACCCACAGGAGGGTGGCAGGGGACCCTGCAGGGGAAGGAAACAACTCCTAGTGGGGGACTCCATTGTTAGGAAGGTAGAACTGGGGGAGGAAGGAGAGAGGTGGCAGTGCTCGCCTGCGCCATGGCTTGAGGACAGGAGCGAATCCTCAGGGATTGCTGGAGCAGCTGCACAGGGGGAGCTGGATGTCATTGTCCACCTAGGGACAAATGACCTGGCAAAGAGGGACAGAAGGTGCAGGAAGAGTTTGTGGAATTGAGGAGGGCTTAGTCAAGTAACACACGGTAACCTTCTTGGAGGTGTTGCCCATCTATGGCATAGGAGAGGTTAGGGTGTTCCACACCATGGGATTCAATCAGTGGTTGAAAAACTGGTGTGGAGCTCAGGATTTGGCTTCATTGGGGACTGGGGTCCACCTGGAGTGATGCAAGCCTATACTGGCATGATGGGCTACATCTGTCTGGGAGGAACCAGGATCCTAGGTGATAGGTTTAAATGCTTCATTGCCAGCTTTTAAACCAGCCAAGGAGGCACTGTAAAGGAGCAGGGAAATCTGTCCCCAAATAATCACGGTAGTAAGTGTGGCAAACACCAAAATAGAGGTGTCGATAGGAGAAGGGCAGGGTAAATGGAGAAAGTGACAAAGGCAAGAAGGACAGGGATGGGGCAAAGGGAGTAAGGCCATCAGGAAATGGAGGGTAATGAGTACCAATGCTCGTAGTCTGGGCAACAAGCTCCCTGAGCTGGTGGCCTTGATGGAAGAGGATGCCTGGATATCGTAGCAGTCACAGAAACATGGTACACAGAGAACCATGACTAGGATGTTAACATACCAGGGTACATAACCTACAGGAGAGACAGACAGGGGAGAAGAGGGGGAGGAGTAGCTCTCTATGTAAAGGAAGGGATAAAAGCAACTGAACAAAAGAGTAAACAGGGAGGAGAGGAGGCACTGTGGGTCACCTTGGAGACTGGAAAGGCACCACAATCTGCACAGGGGTTGTGTACAGACCCCCATGTCAGGGGAGGAATGGACAAGGATATGATGAAGGCATTCTTAGAATGGCAGAGAAAGGGAGATACTATTGATGGGAGACCTGAATATCAGATGTTAACTGGAGCACATTTGCTGCAGCCACATCCAAGAGCAGGGGCCATTCTTGATGCCCTACAGGTGGCAGGCATTAGACAGCTAGTTTCAGAACCCACTTGTGAGGGAGCAATCTTAGACCTCATACTCTCAAACAGGGGCAGTGAGAGGATCTCAGATCTAGAAGTGGGTTGCCATCTGGGGACAAGTGACCGTCAAACAGTGTGGTTCACGTTAAACTCAGCTACAGAGTCAAGCCATACAAAAGTGAGGGTACTGGACTTTAGGAGAGCTGACTTTGGCAAGATGGAAGAGTGCCTCAGAAAAGCACTAGCAAACAGGTTAGAAGGAGGTGTGGAGCAACAATGGGGAATCATCAAAACTGCCATCACAGAGGCAACAAGCCTTTGTGTGAAGCAAATAAACAAATCAAAATGAAAGAAAAAGCCACTATGGTTCTCAAAAGAGGTGGCTGTGAAAGTCAGGAAGAAAAAGATAGCATTCGGAAGTATAAGGAAACACAGAAGGAGCAGGACAGAGAGCTGTACCAGTTAAGGCAGAAGGAAGCAGGGAGGGAAGTCAGAATAGCTAAGGCCCAAACTGAGGAAAAAGATAGCCAACTCAGTTAAGAAGGGATAAAACCTTTTATAGGTACATCAGCAGTGAGAAAGACAAAGGAGGGATAGTGAGGCTGAATAGAATGAACGGTGGGTGGGCAGAGGGGACAATGAAAAGCAGGATACTGAACGAATATTTCTGCTCAGTATTCACAAAGAGGAGGGAGGTGCCTGATCCAATTAACAGAAGCACTCTTGATGGGGGTCGATCCCAGTCCTTTCACAGAAGAAAGGGTTCTGCAAGAACTCCTAAAACTGAAGGTGGACAAAGCAATGGGTCCTGATGGAATTCACCCAGAATTCTAAAAAATTAAGGGAGGAACTAGTGAAACCACTGGCTACTCTTTTTAATAAATCATGGGAGGATGGTGTGGTACCGGAGGACTGGAGGAAGGCGGATGTGATTCCCCTTCACAAAGTGGGACCAAGACAGAGGCAGGAAAACTACAGACCTGTCAGTCTGACCTCTGTGTAGGAAAGTGATGGAGTCACTTCTGAAGGAAAGAATAGTTGAGTACCTAGAGGCCAGTGGAGCACAGGACCCAAGGCAGCATGGATTCACAGTGGGAAGGTCATGTCAGACGAATCTAATAGATTTCTTTGACTGGGTGACCAAAGTAGTAGACCAGGGAGGGCTGTGAACATGGTCTACCTAGATCTTTAGCAAGGCATTTGACACAGTCCCACACAAGATTAATAGTCAAATTAACCAGCCTGAGAGTGGGTCTCCAGGGTGGTAGCCTGGTAAAGAATGGCTGGACAACAGGACACAGAAGGTAATTGTAAATGGAGTCCACTCTGAAAGAGGGTTCTAGTGGGGTATTGCAGGGTTCAGTATTGGACTGGTCCTCTTTAATGTCTTTATAAGCGAAATTGCAGAGGGACTGATAGAAACGTATGTCTCTTTGCAGATGACACAAAGATCTGTAACAGAGTTGATACACAAGGTGGGGTGGAAAGGATGAGAGACCTGGCAAGGTTGTAGGAATGGTCAAAGTGTATGGCAGCTTAGGTTCAATGCTAAGAAGTGCAAGTGTTGCACCTGGAAACAAAACCCAGGGAAGAGTACACAATGGGGGTGAGATACTGACAACAACAAAAATGGAAAGGGACCTGGGGTAGTCATATCAGATGACCTAAAGGTGAGCAAGCAATGAGAGGGCAGTAAGGAGTGCTGGAGGATACTGGGATGCATAGGAGAGGCATCAACAGTAGAAAACAGGAAGTTGTTATCCCTCTGTACAGACAGCTGATGAGACGCCATCTGGAGTACTGCGTGCAGTTCTGGAGATCCAATCTCTGCAAAGACATAGACAGGATGGAGGCAGTCCAGAGGAGGGCAACTAAAATGGTTCAGGGTCTGCACCAGAAGACATATCAAGTGAGACTTAAGGAGCTTAATATGTATAGCCTCGAGGAGAGGGGAGGAGAGGGGACATGATAGAAACTTTCAAGTACCCCATGGGAATCAACAAAGTCCAAGTGGGTAGTATCTTTCAGAAAAAGAGGTGTGCAATAACGAGGGGGCACAATTTGAAGCTAGAGGGGGGACGGCTCAGAGGTAATGTGAGGAAGTAATTTTTCACAGAGAGGGTTATGGATCCACAGAACAGCCTTCCTAAGGAGGCTGTGGAGTCAAAAACAGTGGGGGAATTCAAGAATGCATGGGACAGGCATAAGGCAATTCTAGGGGGTGGAGGTAGGAAGAAGTAGGCTATTGTTTAGCTAGGATCTGCAGCTTGTCCATTAGGTAGGAAATGGGCAGACTGGGTGGGCCAAGTGATCCTTATTTGCTGTCAATTCTACTTTTCTATGTTTCTAAGACGGAGAATATGATTGGCTGGCCTAGTAAGGGCCAGGAGAAGGTCGCCAATGAATTTGAAGGTCTTATGCATGTGGGTACTGATTTTGACTCCAAAGCTGCCTGAGTGTTCTGCAGTTGCTCTAATTAAGGATTCTATTCCAAGTATAAATAGATATTCAGATAAGGGACAGCCTTCTCTGGTGTCCCGTTGCAAAGAAATGGGATGAGGAAGGAGACCATAGGTACGTATGTGGGCAGTCGAGTTTTTGTAAAGAAGGGATAACCAGCTACTAAAGCTGGCACCACAGCTGAAGTGGTCCAGCACTTTAAACATATAGTCCTAAGAGAGTGAATCAAAAGCCTTAAAAAATTAAGGGATAGGACAAGATATGGTTTCTTAAGTTTGTTCAGAGCCCACAAGATATTTAAGAGTCTTCTTACAGTATGCGGTGAGCCCCAGATCTGCCTCGTATCAATCCACCTGTTCTTTCCAGCTACATCACCAATGACCTTCTGGATTCATAATGTTACAATTTTTTCTGAGATTTTATAGTCAGAATTTAGCAAAGAGATGGGCCGATAGTTGGCACAACTAAGTGAGTCCTTATTGTTTTTGTGAATAAGAGTAACCAGTGCTTGTATTAGGGTAGGTGGGAGGATTTTGTGGTGCTAGACTTCCTTTTACATGAAAAATAGATAATAGGATAGTTGTGTCTGTGTTTGCTGTGTCCATGTCTTGCACATCCACCTGTATCTCCTCTATTGTCTCCATGCATGTGTCGTTGTGTGAGGGCACCTCGTCACCAAGACCACTGTCTCCTGCGTTGTATCTGGGGGTGAGAGAAAGGCGCATTATTCTGTGTAGCTCCACTGCCATTCTTATAAATTTTATAGTAGAAAAGGTGTAGTATTAGGACACAAGACTTGTGATTTATTCCAATTCACCTGCAGGCCTGATATAGATTCAAACGAGATAGAAGGTTTGAATCACATATTTAGAAGTGGTAGCCATCTGGGAACTAGTGACCATCGAACAGTATGGTTCACGATAAACACAGCAGTAGAGTCAAGCCATACAAAGGCAAAGGTACTGGACTTCAGGAGGGCTGACTTTGCCAAAATGGGTGAGTGCCTAAGGAATGCACTAGCAAATGGGCAGGAAGAAGGGGTGGAAGAACAATGGGGAGCAATCAAAACTGCCAGCACAGAGGCAACAAGCCTTTGTGTGAAGCAAATAAACAAAACAAAACGATGTAAGAAACCACTATGGTTCTTAAAGGAGGTGAAGGAAGGTTAGGGAAAAGAGAGCATTTAGGAAGTACAAGGAATTACAGATGCAGCAGGACAGGAATTGCATCAGTTAAAGCAAAAGGAAGCAGGAAATGCCATCAGAACAGCAAGGCCCAAACCGAGGAAAAGATAGCCAACTCAGTTAAGAAGGGATAAAACCTTTTATAGGTACATCAGGAGTGAAGGAAGACCAAAGGGAGGATAGTGAGGCTTAATAAAGGGAGGGCAGAAGGTGACTGTGAAAAGGCAGAGATACTAAACAAAATATTTTTGCTCAGTATTACAAATGAAGAGTACCTAAGCCAAACAATAGAAACACACGCTAGATACGAGGTTGATACCAGCCCTTTCACAGAAGAAAGGGTACTGAAGGAACTCTTAAAACTGAAGGTGGACAAAGCAATGGGGCCTGATGGGATTAATCCCAGAATTCTAAAAACTAAGGGTAGAACTGAGTGACACCACTGACTACCCTCTTTAATAAATCATGGGAGGATGGGTGGTACCGGAGGACTGGAGGAGGGCAGATGTTATCCCACTTCACAAAAGTGGAGCAGGGCAGAGCAGGAAACTACACAGCTGTTAGTTTAACCTCAGTGATTGGGAAAATGATGGAATCACTTCTGAAGGAAAGAATTGTTGAGTACCTTGAGGCCAGGAGCACAGGACCAAAAGCAGCATGGATTCAGCGGAAGGTCATGTCAGATGAATCTAATAGATTTCTTTGACTGGGTGACCAAAAGTAGAAGATCAGAGGAAGGGCTGTGGACATGGCCTACCTAGACTTTAGCAAGGCATTTGACACAGTCCCACACAAAGATTAATATACAAGTTGGCCAGCCTGGGAGTGGGTCCCAAAATGGTAGTCTGGGTAAAGAATTGGCTGGAGAACAGGACACAGAGAGTAATAGTAAACGGAGTCCACTCTGAAGAAAGGGGGGTTCCTAGTGGGGTATTGCAGGGTTCAGTACTAGGACTGGTCCTCTTTAATGTCTTTATAAGCGAAATTGCAGAGGGACTGGATAGAAACGTATGTCTCTTTGCAGATGACACAAAGATCTGTAACAGAGTTGATACACAAGGTGGGGTGGAAAGGATGAGAAGGGACCTGGCAAGGTTGTAGGAATGGTCAAATGTATGGCAGCTTAGGTTCAATGCTAAGAAGTGCAAAGTGTTGCACCTGGGAAACAAAAACCCAGGGGAAGAGTACACAATGGGGGTGAGATACTGACAACAACAAAATGGAAAGGGACCTGGGGTAGTCATATCAGATGACCTAAAGGTGAGCAAGCAATGAGAGGGCAGTAAGGAGTGCTGGAGGATACTGGGATGCATAGGAGAGGCATCAACAGTAGAAAACAGGAAGTTGTTATCCCTCTGTACAGACAGCTGATGAGACGCCATCTGAGTACTGCGTGCAGTTCTGGAGACCCAATCTCTGCAAAGACATAGACAGGATGGAGGCAGTCCAAAGGAGGGCAACTAAAATGGTTCAGGGTCTGCACCAGAAGACATATCAAGTGAGACTTAAGGAGCTTAATATGTATAGCCTCGAGGAGAGGAGGGAGAGGGGGGACATGATAGAAACTTTCAAGTACCGCAAGGGAATCAACAAAGTCCAAGAGGGTAGTATCTTTCAGAAAAAGAGGTGTGCAATAACGAGGGGGCACAATTTGAAGCTAGAGGGGGGACGGCTCAGAGGTAATGTGAGGAAGTAATTTTTCACAGAGAGGGTTATGGATCCACGGAACAGTCTTCCTAAGGAGGCTGTGGAGTCAAAAACAGTGGGGGAATTCAAGAATGCATGGGACAGGCATAAGGCAATTCTAGGGGGTGGAGGTAGGAAGAAGTAGGCTGTTGTTTAGCTAGGATCTGCAGCTTGTCCATTAGGTAGGGAAATGGGCAGACTGGGTGGGCCAAGTGATCCTTATTTGCTGTCAAATTCTACTTTTCTATGTTTCTAAGGGCAGAATACGATTGGCTGGCCTAGTAAGGGCCAGGAGAAGGTCGCCAATGAATTTGAAGGTCTTATGCATGTGGGTACTGATTTTGACTCCAAAGCTGCCTGAGTGTTCTGCAGTTGCTCTAATTAAGGATTCTATTCCAAGTATAAATAGATATTCAGATAAGGGACAGCCTTCTCTGGTGTCCCGCGTAAAGAAATGGGATGAGGAAGGAGACCATAGGCACGTATGTGGGCAGTCGAGTTTTTGTAAAGAAGGGATAACCAGCTACTAAAGCTGGCACCACAGCTGAAGTGGTCCAGCACTTTAAACATATAGTCCTAAGAGAGTGAATCAAAAGCCTTAAAAAATTAAGGGATAGGACAAGATATGGTTTCTTAAGTTTGTTCAGAGCCCACAAGATATTTAAGAGTCTTCTTACAGTATGCGGTGAGCCCCAGATCTGCCTCGTATCAATCCACCTGTTCTTTTCCAGCTACATCACCAATGACCTTCTGGATTCATAATGTTACAATTTTTTCTGAGATTTTATAGTCAGAATTCAGCAAAGAGATGGGCCGATAGTTGGCACAACTAGTGAGTCCTTATTGTTTTTGTGAATAAGAGTAACCAGTGCTTGTATTAGGGTAGGTGGGAGGATTTTGTGGTGCTAGACTTCCTTTTACATGAAAAATAGATAATAGGATAGCTGTGTCTGTGTTTGCTGTGTCCATGTCTTGCACATCCACCTGTATCTCCTCTATTGTCTCCATGCATGTGTCGTTGTGTGAGGGCACCTCGTCCACCAAGACCACTGTCTCCTGCGTTGTATCTGGGGGTGAGAGAAAGGGGCATTATTCTGTGTAGCTCCACTGCCATGGGATTTCATTGTGTACTTCTGGGTGCAGTGGGGTGCACATACCTGCACCATCCTCCTGGTCCATCCTCCTGGTCCTGGCCGTCTGTGCATTTCTTAGGATGTGTGTCAATCTCCACAGTGGGTGCGGCCTCTGATTGAGGGATGGGCACCGTCTTAGGCTCTGCAGGGTGCAACGCAGGGTAATTAACATTCCTGTGACATCCAGGCCTTCCTGGCTCTTATCCCTGCAATGTACTACATACCTGGCACTGTGAATATGCCCTCCTCCTCCTCCCTGTTTAGGGCAACATCAGCAAGGGTATCAGAAATCATCCTCTCAATGGGGGTTAGGCACAGCCCCTGTATTGGGTGCCACAACCCCATGCTGGCTGTGCCTGTTTGCTGCCTGCCAGATTCCACTTGACAGCCAGCCAGTGGTCACGGCACTTGGCTTAATAGCTGACAGTGGCCATGCCACAGGATTGACTGAGTTTACAGTGGCCTGAATGTCTAGCCACAGGCGGGATTTTGTCTGAGCAGGTGCCTTGAGGGACTTTGCACAATGTAGGATGGCATAGTTCTCATGGATATCCACCACCATGTCTGCCACCTGACCACCTGTGACATTTGTAGACCATAACCAGGTGCCACCATGGGCATGGTGACCTCCATGTCTCTCAATGCATCCATGTCCTGTGCCATCCATCCATGGTGTTGGGCTGGGTACCCTGGGCACAAAATGTCTCTCCCCTACTATTGCCTGTTCCTCTCATGCATCATGCTATTCCTTTCTTTGTTTATGCATGTGGTGATGCCTATGTCAATATATGCTGGGGTCAAAGGGAAGGGATGCATATTTTTGATTGCCTGGCAGTCTCCTTGCATGGCGCTGCTCTCATCTATAAGCCACACCCATGCTTCACTCAGAGGGTGGGCACGGGTTGGGGGAGGAATCGATGAGGGACCGTTTTACATAGAAACATAGAATGTGACGGCAGATAAGGACTGCTTGGCCCACCTAGTCTGCCCATTTCCCTACCTAATGGATAAGCTGCAGATCCTTGTTAACCAACAGCCTACTTCCTCCTACCCTGCAGTAGAATTGCCTTATGTCTGTCCCATGCATTCTTGAATTCCCCCACTGTTTTTGACTCTATGACTTCCTCTGTAAGGCTGTTCCATGTATCCACAACCCTCTCTGTGAAGAAATACTTCCTCACATGACCTCTGAGCCATCCCTCCTCTATCTTCAGATTGTGCCCCCTTGGTCTTGCACATCTCTTTTTCTGAAAGATGCTACCCTCTTGGACCTTGTTGATTCCCTTGAGGTATTTGAAAGTTTCTATCATGTCCCCCCTCTCCCTCCTTTCCTCGAGGCTATACATATTAAGCTCCTTTAGTCTCTCTTCATATGTCTTCCAGTGCAGACCCTGCACCATTTTAGTTGCCCTTCTCTGGACTGCCTCTATCCTGTCTATATCCTTGCAGAGATTGGGTCTCCAGAACTGCACACAGTACTCCAGATGGGGTCTCACCAGCTGTCTGTACAGAGGGATAATAACTTCCTGTTTTCTACTGGTGATGCCTCCCCCTATGCATCCCAGTATCTCCCCAGCCCTCCTTACTGCCTTCTCACATTGCTTGCCCACCTTAAGGTCATCTGATATGACTTCCCAGGTCCCTTTTCATTTCTGTTGTTGTTATTATCTCACCCCCCATTGTGTACTCTTCCCCTGGATTTTTGTTTCCCAGGTGCATTACTTTGCACTTCTTTGCATTGAATCTAAGCTGCCATACATTTGACCATTCCTCCAACCTTGCCAAGTCCCTTTTCATCCTTTCCACCCCACCTTGTGTATCAACCCTGTTGCAGATCTTTGTGTCATCTGCAAAGAGACATACTTTCCGTTCCAGTCCCTCTGCAATGTCACTTATAAAGACATTAAAAAGGACTGGCCTCAGTACTGAACCCTGCGGTACCCCACTAGTAACCCTCCTTTCTTCACTGTGGACTCCATTTTACTCCATTTACCCGCTGTGTCCTGTTGTCCAACCAGTGTTTTACCCAGGCTACCACCCTGGGACCCACTCCCAGGCTGGCTAATTTATTTATTAATCTTTTGTGCTGGACTGTGTCAAATGCCTTGCTAAAGTCTAGGTAGGCCATGTCCACAGCTCCTCCCTGGTCTACTGCTTTGATCACCCAGTCAAAGAAATCAATTAGAGTTGTCTGACATGACCTTCCTGCTGTGAATCCATGCTGCCTTGGGTTCTGTGCCCCACTGGCCTCTAGGTACTCAACAATTCTTTCCTTCAGAAGTGAGTCCATCATTTTCCCTACCACTGAGGTCAAACTGACAGGTTTGTAGTTTCCTGCCTCTGTCTTGCTCCCACTTTTGTGAAGGGAAATCACATCCGCCCTCCTCCAGTCCTCAGGTACCACCCCATCCTCCCATGATTTATTAAAGAGGGTAGTCAGTGGTGTTACTAGTTCTTCCCTTAGTTCTTTTAGAATTCTGGGGTGAATCCCATCAGGCCCCATTGCTTTATCCACCTTCAGTTTTAAGAGTTCTTTCAGAACCATTTCTTCTGTGTAAGGACTAATATCAACCCCCCTATCCAGAGTGCTTCTGTAGACTGGATTAGGTATTTCCCCCTGTTTTTCCATTGTGAATACTGAGCAGAAGTATTCGTTCAGTATCCCTGTTTTTTCTCTGTCTCTCTCTGCCCAACCACCTTCCTCTTTGTTCAGCCTCAGTATCCCTGCCTTAGTCTTTCTTTGCTCCCTAATGTACCTATAAAAGATTTTATCCCCCTTCTTAACCAAGTTGGCTATCTTTTCCTCGGTTTGGGCCTTTGCTATTCTGACAGCCTTACCCGCTTCATTCTGCTTTAACTGGTACAGTTCTCTGTCCTGCTCCTTCTGTGTTTCCTTATACTTCCTGAATGCAATCTTTTTCTCCCTTACCTTCCCCACTTCTTTTAAGAACCATAGTGTTTTTTTCTTTCATTTTGATTTATTTGCTTCTCACAAAGGCTTGTTGCCTCTGTGATGGCGGTTTTGATGTTTCCCCATTGTTGCTCCACTCCACCTTCTTGCCTGTTTGCTAGTGCTTTTCTGAGGCACTCTCCCATTTTGACAAAATCAGCCCTCCTGAAGTCCAGTACCTTCACTTTTGTGTAGCTTGACTCTACGGCTAAGTTTATCATGAACTACACTGTTTGGTGGTCGCTTATTCCCAGATGGCTACCCACTTCAAGATCAGAGATCCTCTCTCCGTCCCCATTTGAGGGTACCAGGTCTAAGATTGCTCTCTTCCGAGTGGGTTCCAAAACTAGCTGTCTGAGACATGGGACTTTACAGGTTTATTTAAGAAAAAAAAAAGAAAACATTGCAGGAAGGTTTTCTTTTTCAGGGACATTTTTGTTTGGGCAAGCTGGGGTGTGGGCTCAGTGCCACCCTGAAGCTGTTTGGGGGCTGGCGAAGGGGTAATGGGCACCCCTGTTGGCACCCTATCGAGTGCTGGGGCAGGGGAGACAGAGCTGAGGGACTGGGCACCCCTTGGCAGACAAGACATTGGGGTGAGCATTATGCTGACAGGAGTGGGCTCCCATCAGCAAAATGATGAATAAGGGGCATGCCGACTAGGGGATTGGGCATCCCTATCAGCATAGAGGTGCGGGGTGGTGGGAGAAGAGCCGAGGGGACTGTGCACCCCCTGCACAGGAGAAATTTGAAAGGAGAATTATACCGACAGGGAGTGGGCTACCCGTCAGTTTTTCTTTTTTTAAGTGTTTCACCAGGAAGGCACATTGGGGGGACCAGCCAGCTTTCAGCTCTGTAATTGGCTGCTGCACCCACAGTCAGGAGACCCAGCGTCGAACAGCTGATTGGTACTGACGGGCTCCCTGATTGTAGCGTTCAATTCCTTGATGTAGTAGCCTGGCTTGTTAACTCGGTGATCCAGGGCATGCAGTCTCTATTGGCCAGGCAGAGTTCCAGCCCTTGAATGGGCTGCTGCCATTCAGCACAACACTGCCACACCTCCACACCCTGCTTGTGAAAAAATGTGACGCAATGTGTTTCTTGCACATGCGTGCAAGCACACAAAAAGATGGAGTTCCACCATATGGAAACAACTTAAATTTAGCAGTCCTGAGGAACAGTGGGCTTCTGATAGTAATGGTGGAGGAGCTCAGCACATTTGGTGGAACCATGTAAATATGCAGTGATGTCCCATACGGTATCAAGTGTTTTTTTTTTAACTCAGTTTGTTTGCCAAGCTCACAACACACGACCAGATTTAGTGCATGTCCAAAACAAGGCACCTGACAAAAAAATTCCCACCATCCATTTTCTTTAGTATGTTACTGCCACTGTCCCTCATAAATACGCCCATGCTCAGACTGTGACAGTACATCTGGATGTCTGGCAGTGATTCAAAGAAATGCAGAATGTTTTCCCCACTGTGCTTTGCCACCATGACTGACACAGTAAGTAATATACTTCTTTTATTGCCATGCCTCTGTGAGGCTGTCTGCTGCAATATAACCCTACAAGGACTAGTGATGGGAAAGATGGTACTGCTAGATCTGAACACAAGCCAATGGGCTGTGAGACCCTGGATGCTTTGATTTACAGTACTAATTCAGATATCACTAGTGAAAAGCAGATCAACCCTGTTAGATGTGTCTTCATCTGCATGCATACTGAATTGCAGATAGTGGGGAGAACATGCCGAGAAAAGTGAATCATGATGGGATGTTGTATTTGTTTCACTTCATGCAGAGTCTTTGAAAACCAACGTTTTTATTATGAAGAATGGCTGAAGATCAGGGGCCATGTCTCCCAAATGAGTTGTGTGATTCATACGGAACTTTGTTGAGTTGGTGGCAGTTTAGTGTGAGCATGCAATGATGACACAGGAAATGTAGTTATTTTTCTTGCAATCAATTTAGGAGCTGTGCTGGTGGACTGTATGGGGGGGTCTCCTAATGGCTGGTAGTGGTTGAACTGCTTCTGAAATAGTGCTGGACCTTGGGAATGCATCAGTTGACTGCTGCTGGCGCTGCTGCTTCCATGGTAGCTGGGTTGCTTGAACAATCCATCTTATCCCAGCACTTCCCATCCCTTGACTGTCCTTGCAGCTGGCCTGTCTGACCTGAGTGAGGATTGGGACTGAACGTGTCTGTTAGGAAGATGCAGTGTTTACATTTTAAATCATCGACCAGAACACTGGTTCCCAAAATTCGAGCAGACTGACACCAACTAATCTTTCCACCACACTCACTGCAACATATTTTTAGCAGACTTGAGGTGTCATCTGTAAAATACTTCCACAGTGCAGAAGATCTCTTTGATTTTTAGTTACAGTGGACTTGGAGAGGGGGGTGTGTGTGATTGGGCAGCCATTGTGAGATGATTTCTATTTTTCCACAACTGTGAAATAATGTGGCTGTGGATGGGCAGGTAGGACAGTAAGTGATATAGTACAATACTATGGGGCTGATCATGCTGTGTGTGTGGAGGTGGTGGTGGGGCGGTGTCTTTAGATTTCCCTGCCTGAGAAACTTGCTTTCTTGCTTTTATCTTTTTCATTATACTTTTTTAAAATTTTGCCATCTCCTCCCATAATGGACTCTGCTCCATCAGTATCACACTCATCACCACTAGTCACTGGTATAACTGACATCAGACATTCAAGCTCCTCATTTTCATGTTCCCTCATGGCACTCCTCCTCTCCTGCTTCTTCATCCTGCTCCTCTTCTCATAAACCTTCCCCCTACTCCTCCTCCTCACATACTGCTTTCCTCTCCACTTCCCCTTCCTCTCATGCTCCTTTCTTCACGTAACCCACCTTTTCCTTGCCTGGATCATTATGCAGACTACACTCCCCTACTTCTTCCTGTCATGTTCCCCCCTCCTCTACTGCCTCAGTTTCATGCCAGTGCTCTGACAGGTCCACATCCATATCCTCCTAAGTAGCACTTTCAATTACAATTTCTTTTGGTAATGGTTGGGGTTGTTTGTATATCTTGGCCTGCCCAACTACTCCCCCTAACAACTGTACATTTTCAAGAAAACAGTATGTCCACTCCAGATCTAGGATCTGTGCCACCTTCTTTACATGATGACTAGGCAGCAATACTTGGTTGTGTGCTACTACTGCTGTTAATGCATGATTTGGGGACCACAGGGCATCACATAGTGGTTCAAGACAGACTGGCAATTGTCAGTGACGCCCATGCACAGGTGGCTGTTAATCAATCAATCAAAAATGTATTTGTATAAGGCACCCTTCCCATGCTCAGGGCACCTTTACAATACAAAATAAAAACACACAGTATTACACTTTAAAACAGATAAAAACATATCAATGTGCACATTAATAAGTTGCTGAGAAAGCCTGATTAAATAAATGGGTCTTCAACAATTTCTTAAAACCCTCTATGGTCTGGTACTCACTTATCTGGCGAGGTAGAGAATTCCACAGGGTAGGTGCCATAAAGGCAAACGATCTTCCTCCTGATGTTTTTAGGGATACCCTGGGAATCTCTAGCAATCCCTCACCAGAGGATTGGAGTGAATGGGTGGGGCAGTAGGGACACAGGAGTTCTTTCAGGTAGTGGGATCCCTGCTCACGTAGGGTCTTATAGGTCAGCAACGCGACCTTGAAGGTAATCCACCACTGTATTGACCGCCAGTGCAGTTCACGCAGCACAGGTGTTATATGACTGGATCTAGAAGTTCCAGTCAACAGCCTGGCCATCATGGTCTACACTAGCTGCAAGCAGCGGATATCTATCCCTGGGAGCCCTAGGTAGAGAGCGTTGCAGTCATCAAAACGACTGGTGACAAAGGCGTGGACCAAGGTAGGAAGATCTGTGGGTGGGACCAGGTGCTTCACCTGGGCTATGTTCCTTAGGTGGCAATAGAAGGATTTTACTACAGCCGAAACCTGCGCCCTCAGGGTCAGGCCTTCATCAAATACCATGCCCAGGTTTCGCACCTGGCCCAAGACAATAAGCAGGATCCCCCCAAGATTTAATCCTGAGGGGTTTCCCACCCATGTCCCTATTGTCCTATAATCAGGGTCCACTACCAATACCTCTGTTTTTCCTGAGTTCAGCCGAGGTCAGCTGGCACTCATCCAGTTCTGAATCTCCAGCAGGCAGGTATTAAACACAGCAGCAGAATCTAATTCTTTTTCGGGCACAAAATACATGTACAGTTGAGAATCATTGGCATAGCAATAAAAACTCAACCTGTATCATCTTATAATGTCCCCTAATGGAAGCATGTACACCGCGAATAACAATGGGGACATCACTGAGCCCTGTGGAACCCTGCAGGGTAGCCCACGAGGGGCCAAGGCTGTGGCAGCTGTTGTTCTGTTGTTCTTATGAAATGGACAGGGGGAGGGATTACCTTTACATTTCTGGATGGATCACTTTTATTTTGGGTAGGGGAACTGGAAGCACTTGAAGGAGGAGGAGAAGGAAACCACTGTACTTCTGGATTGCTCAGGGGATTTCATCACTAGAAGCACTGGATGTTCTTCAGAGAAGACTTCTTGCAGTGGGAGTGGAATCAGTGGATTTATGGGGACTAAAGAACCATGGTTTCTTTGACCATATTATCATGTGCCCAGCCCTAGTCCTCACAGCCCCACAAGTACATCTCCCAGTCCCTGTCACACCATGACCATGATCTCCACCACCACTATATGCAGAACTTGTATTTGGTGGAATAGGCATGGTGGAACATTTATCTCCTCCATTACTCCCACCTGCATACCTTCCTTCCTTCTGTAACCCCCCTATAAATGGGGGTTCCTAAAATATCTTCCTGGGCCTGCCTAATGCCCACTGCCAGAATGGTGTTCTGTGTCTCCAGTAGTTTTGACTATGCCTGCATGAGAGTGCCCTGTTTAGCCTCCATGCCTGTCTCTTTAAGAGCTATCTATTTTGTATGGGATAATTAGTCTGGGTGGGGACCAAGTGGTTTAAGGCTCACGACCCACTCAGGGAATGGTATTTCTGCTACATTCTGCCTTTGCTATATGTGCGGAGGGAGCCCTTTTAAGATCTGTGATTGTTTGCTGTTTATCTGCTTTAATAATAATGATATAAGAGTGTCTAACCTACCTTCATTTGCAACATGGACTTTCTGCTTAGTGCCACCATTTTGGTTCTGGACTGCCAGAGTTGGACCAATCGGAACCTCGGGGGACCCTAAAATGGAGACTGTCCCCAGAGGTCTTGTGGGATTGAATTTCTGTAGGAATTGTAGTTTTTGATGTTTGGCGCCTAAATGGACCTGGAGGGGGAGCCCTTTCTGTGACAGACAGATTCATCAACCAACTGAACCTTTTGGATCACTGGGAAATCCCAGAGCTGCCTGCAGCAGTGTGTCAGTTGAGAGTTGGAGTTTGGAGAGTGAACAGCTCAAGTCATTTGAGCAGCTGCTCCTGCATGGTAGCATAGGGATTCGTCAGAAAGGCTGTGTCTGGTCTGCCTGCTACCATCTTCTAGTGTGAAGAAGCTTGTGCAAATAAAATTGGACTACATCCGAATACCGTTGCTGAGACCTGAATCCTAAATTGAAAGAGAGTGAATTTTGCCTTAGTGTGGACTGAAAATTTGCTCCAGAAGCGATTGGCCTGTCAGGTATTGGAGAAAGCTTCAGAACAAGAGGTTTGCGCAGAAACCCTGTTAAATTGCAAATGGACTTCATCCAATCTGTGGCTCATAGCTTTATTACTTATAAATGTGCTGAATGTGTTGTGTTGCTCGCTGTTTGTTTCCCCACCATCAAATGTGTTATGCTAGCTGGAAGCTGCTCCAGGACTTGAATGGACTAAATCCGAATTGTCTGCTCTTGTCTGGGCCCTACCATCTCGGCCTAGACTGCCACTCCCACCACAGAGACTTATCCGATGAAAGACCTGCTTGGGGAATCGGCTCCCTGCTCAACACCATCAAACAGGCATCGACCACCATGGTGTGTCAGGTGGGCCCTGCTTCCCCTGGCAAGCCAAAACAACATCTAGAGGTCTTCATCTCATCAGTCCTTCCTCCTGGTCTGGGTACCGTGAGTACCAAACAGGGTAGCTCCCTGCAACAAAGCTGCAGTCATTGTGTGTCATCTGATTTAATTGTTTGGGTGTATCACAATGAACTGAGCCATCCGGCTCTGGAATACAAATTTTCAATTGATGTGCATGTTAATTGTTTTCTTTCCTAAGGGCCTCAGCAACAACAGCAACACCGGCCTACTCCGGGCAACGCTTCAGGCTAGCCTGTTTAACAGCTAGGTACCCAGAGTGTGTGCCTGTGACTGAGGGACTCTTAGTGCATGCAATATCAGCCTGAACCAATCAGATCAAATAATCATCTGGTAGATTTACTGCCCCACCCTGTGCAACTCCCTGAATAAATCAGATTTTGTTCTTTCTGCATTTGACCTGGCAAGTGTGTACCTTTGTGGAGGGGATATTGTATTGTTATTGAATTGTTACACTGAAGGTCTTATTTTACAGGGGGTCTCCAGCGCCTTTGCAGTTGATCCAGCCCTGGTGGTAAGTGTACCGAGTGTGGATACAGTATTGTTATCATATGGTATGTGTGATTGTTTATCTGCTTTTCAGTTTAGGCCACTAGAAGGGTTAATGAGGGGTTATAGTGTCCCAGAGGACTATACCCACAGCAGTTACACTACCCCAAAATCATTCCTCCAGGTGGAAGCACCCATTCACCAAGCTCAGGCCCCTTAACCTGTGCCTTGTCATGCAGGTAGGGGTAGTATCCCTTGGGATAGTGCCACCTAGGGGTTACACTCCTCCTGTTTGTTTCCTCATTTTTTCGATATGCATCAATGGCACAAGCAAAACAAAAAATGACAAGGCACATGCTAGATCCGGATGCTATCTATGATGACGTACAAGAGTCACTGATGTTATTTAGATGCCCACATGATGAGCACAATGCAATCACATGCCACAGTGCTGTATGATTTGTGAGGCAACAGGGAATTGAGTTGAGTGAATGTAACACCATCAGGCCACACAACCACCTCCCACTGACACACTCTCACCAACCCACTGAGAGATTTAGTGTCTCACGATAGCATTCTTCACTTTCATTCACCGTCTTCGTCTTGGCTTATGTGAAAACACATTTAGAAGACTCATTTCTGTGCTCTGCACCACAAGCAGTTAGTAATATGAAAACGATGTGTCAAGCGATCTTCAAAAATCCCCCTGCCACTTTCTCTGTTTAACAAAGTCCCTGCCCTGGTGTAGGCCTGCAGCTACATACATTACACCGAAGCACAAAGTGACTGCACTAACACTTCAGACAGACAACAGAGGCATACAACACCGATATGCTGAAAACTGTATGGAGTATGACAAAGGTCTAATGCAGACCCAAGATCCAGGGGAGGGCATGCTGGAAGTCTCCTCTCTTTTGCTCTTTATACATTGGTCGTGGTATGTATTGTATATATTAACCAATTCATAGAGTGGGATTTTTAAAAGTACTAAAATGGGCAAAATTCCTACTTACCTCTGGTGGGATTTTTCACAAGTTATAAAATGGATGCAGCTCCAAGGGAGGGAATAAAAATGGATGCAACTCCTATTTGCATTAATACCAGAGACTGCTCTTCTGTGTCGAGACTATGATCTCTCTTGTTGCAGCAGTTTTCAAAAGTTGGACATATCTGCAGCATGGAGCTGTGTTTTGTACAGTACTTTGAATCCAGTTTTGGATAAAAAATGCTAGGCATAGATATAGATTATAGACCAGGTTACATTCAGACCAAAAATTGTGTCCAGGCACATTTATAGCTGAATTTTGCAAACTCGACATAACTTAGAGTTTTGAAAATAGCTTAGCTGTGTCTTAGCTTTGAAAACCAGACATGGGGGCAGTTTGACTTATGTTCAAAGCTGTGCAATAGAAAATTGTATCTAGACATAGGCAATGAAAATCCACCCCATATACTTTAGCAGTCTATCTGTGTTGTGTGCCTCTGTTACATGTTTGAAGTGTTCATGCAGCCACTGTTTGCTCCTGTTTTGGCTGGAGCTAGCTGCTCCATATGGAATCCACAGACCACAGCACTGAGCACTGCTGCTGTGGCAAATCATTGCAAAAAATCACACACACTGTGCTCTCTTCTTCTCTGCAGCAGCACAATTTCACTGGCATGCCTGCCTGAAAATAAAGTTATATATTGTCAATTAGCTAGCTAGAGTGATCATGCACAATTCTCTGATGATGATGATTTCTAACATTTTCAGATCACAGTTCACTTTTTATGAAAATAAATGATGTCAGGAGTTAGGTTCTCTGCCGAGAGAGAGCTAGAAATGGTGCTTAGATGTGTGTTGCATGAGGCATTCTTAATCTCCAGCATCGCTGATGGACTGCTGCAGTCATGTGGCTTGCCAACAGCTTGCACATGCTCAGTGTGTGCTTCTGGTAAAAATTGCTAGGTCATGATGTCAAAGTGCCAAAATGGCAAAAGGGAAACTGTTGTAAATGTGCACTCCCTTCAGCACTTTCATTGAATGCCAGTTGGAATCATATGGACATACGGACATATGAATTTGTCAGCAGATAAAGGCCTTATGGTCCATCGAGTCTGCTTGAGTGTGCAGCTAGCAACTCTTATACAGCAGCTGCCCCTCCCTTCCCCTCCCTCTTACCTTCTCCCATCCCCTTTTGAAGCAGTCCACTGTTCTACAGGATACCACTTCCCCAAGCAACGCGTTCCACCCAGCCACCACCCTCTCTGTAAAAAAGTGTCTTCTCATCTCCCTCCAATCTGAGATCATGACCACAAGTGTCCCTACCCCACCTTAACTTGAATAGTCCCTCGATGCCTGTCTTGTTTATTCCCTTCATGTACTTGAAGATTTCAATCATATTTCCCCTGTCTTGCCTCTTCTCCAGTGAGTACATGTTCATCTCCCTCAACCTGCTCACGTAGGGTATGTCCCCTAGTCCCTGGATCATCTTTGTTGCCTTGCGCTGCAACCCCTCCAGTAATTTAATGTCCCTCTTCAGGTATGACGCCAGTACTGCTCGCAGTACTCCAGGAGTGGCCTAACCAGTGACATATACAATGGGAGGATCACCTCCCCTCTCCTTGAAGATATACCCCTGGCAATACAACCCAGCATTTTGTTGGCCTTTGCAGCTGCCTTCCTGCATTGTGCTGACTTGTTCATTGAGCTCATTATAATCACCCCCAGATCCTTCTCCTCCTCTGTCACAGCTAGCTGAACCCCCCAGCTGGTAGATTCTTCTTGGATTTTTTACCCTGAAATGTAACACCTTGCACTTTTTGGCATTGAAACCCAACTGCGGTGTTCAACCAGGTCTCCAATTTTGACAGATCATCCTGCAACCCATGCCACCCTCCTAGGTCATCCACTACTGCTCCCGTCTTGGTACCATCTGCAAACAAACTTATCTTGCTCTTGATGCCCATTCAGATGTCTGATATGAACAACCCAAACAACACAGGTCCCTGCACTGAGACCTGCAATACTCCACTTGTCACTGCCCTCGGAGATGGGAGCTCTCCTCCCATCACCACCTTTTGTTGCCTTCCCTGTAACCAGTTTACTACCCATCTCATCATTTTCACTCCTGCACCTGTACCTGCCAGCTTACTACCCAGCCTCCCATGTAGCACTGAGTCAAATGCCTTACTGAAGTCCAGAAGCAGGACATCCACTGCATGGCCCTTGTTCAACCGTCTAGCTACCCAGTCATAGTAATCCACCAGGTTGGTCTGACAGGATCTGTCCATGACAAACCCATGCTGCCTAACATCCTGCAGCCCATTGGTCTCCAGCAGGGACATCAGCCTTTCCTTCAGGATTGCCTCCATCAGTTTTCCCATGATGGATGTGAGGCTTACTGGCCTGTAGTTTCCCGACTCATCTTTGGGACCACTCTTATGGAGGGGTACCATGTGAGCCATTCTCCAGTCCTGAGGTACACTTCCTGAGACCAGGGAGGCATTGAACATGTCTCCCAAGGGCCTCATCAGGATTTCTGCCAGCTCTCTCAGTACCCTGGGGTGAAAGCCATCCTGCCCTAGTGCCTTGTCCACCCTCAGTTCCCTCAGGCCCTCCAGTACCCTGCCCTCTGTGATTCTCCCATCTGTCACCTCCCCCCCCCGAGCCTGACCTCCCACCCCTCCTTGGTAGCATCCCTCCTTTCTCCTTAGTAAACACTGAGCAGAAGTATTCATTAAGTGATTCTGCCTACTCTGCTCGTTTCCACCCACCCTCATCCTCTTAATCCTTATTATTTTGTCCCTACAACTCCTTTTCTCCGTGAGGTATCTGAAGAATTCCTTCTCCCCCTTCTTGATGTCTTGTGCTAGCCTGAGCTCCTTAGACACCTTGGCTGCCCTTATTGCCTTCATCACCTTCTTCAATTTCTTCAGTTAATCCACTCTGCCCTCCCCTCGCCCTGTTTTTTTGAATCTCCTAAAGGTGGCGCTTTTATTTCTTACTTTCTCCGTGACTCCCTTGCTCAACCAGCTGGATTTCTTGGCCCTAGCTCTCTTACTCTGGAACCTGATAGCAGTTTTTGTTGCCTCCTCAGTCCCAGTTTTATGACCCCGAACCTCTGGTTAATGTCCATATTAGTTAGGATTCTAGCTAGATACCCTTTAACTACCTCCCATCCTCCCAAAGTTGGCCTTCCTGAAGTCCAACACTCTTGTACCTGTTTCTACTCCCTCCTTACCAATTTTCAATGTGAACCACACTGAGTGGTGGTCGCTCCCTGCCAGCAGTTCTTCCACCCGCAGCTCCCTCACAAACTCCCCATTTGCCAGCATGAGGTCTAGGGTGTTCCCTAACCTGGTTGGCTCACTGACCATTTGCATTAGGAAGCTATCCTGGAACGCATCCAGAAGTATCTGATCCCTTCTATTTGTGGTGGCTGGGGTACTCCAGTCCACTCCCAGCAGGTTGAAGTCCCCCACAATCACCGTGCTACCCTTTCCACAGGCCCTTCTGATCTGTTCTGCTAGTTCTCTGTCTAACTCCTCTGCCTGAGATGGAGATCTGTACACTACTCCCATCTTGAGAGTCCTATTCTTGGAATCCAGGATTTGCATCCATAATGACTCTGTACTACCCTCCTCCCCCTCCTCACAAACACACTTCAGTCCTTTTCTCACATACAGTGCCACCCTCCCCACCCTTCCCATTTACTCTATCTCTGCACAATATCTTATACCCTGGTACTGCCAGGTCCCAGTCCTGGTAATGGTAAGAATCAACTCACTCTTTGTGGTAACTATTAGTTAATGTTTTGCCTTGTTCTGGCTTGGTAATCAGGATGATTGTAATGCACAACACAGTGTCTGGAAAGGCCCTTCCCAGTCTCTAGCTTCACACTGGTACTATATCTGACTGCTGGGGCATAATGAGTTCATACAATATTTAGCATGGCCTGGCACTGTGTATGAATCACATGCCCTCTTCCTCAATGAATGGGGCAATCAATTCCTGCTGTTGATTTTTCTTCAGTTGGGTAAGGTTAATTTCCTGGAAAAGTTTTTCATATTTGTCATATTTCAGGGGTTCTTTATACAAAGCCTGACAGAAATGCTGAAATATAAACAATATGATTCTAGCAAGATACTATGAAGGGTCACATAAACCAGAATAGAGTGCGCACAAGGATGTGGTGTTCTCGAGTAAAATTCAAAATACGAAAAACCAAAGAACTCGGGCACTCACCACCACATATTGATACTGACACCGTTTGTGTAAAAGGAGGATATTTTATTTAAAAAACATTGTTAAACACAAGACAGTTGCATTTTAGGACAAATTCTAATATTTTTAACAAAAAGTCCACAGTAGGTGCCCTCTGATGTTGTGAAGTGTTTAGAAAAAAGGCTGCCGCATCTAAAACACCCTCATATGGAACATGCGTATATAACACTTCAATGTTCAGTGTTTCAAGCAAAATGTTTTCATTTAGATGTATTTGCTTCAAAGTGTTTAAAATGTCCTTTGTGTCCTTAACGTACGACTCAAGTTTCTCTGCATAGGGCCTTAAATAAGAATCCAAAAACTGGGATAATGGTTCAGTTAAAGACCCCAAGCCGCTTACAATGGGGCAGCCTGGGTTTGCCCCAGCCTTTGGAGAAAGGGGTTCAGGAGGGCCACAAAATGTGTCAGGGCAGGCGCTTTTAATTTTATTTTATTATGTAAATAAAATATCCTCCTTTACACTCACAGTGTCAGTATCAATATGTGGTGGCAAGTGCTCAGGTTCTTTGGTTTTCCATACTATGGAGGGTGAATTCCATTTCTTGATCAACAACATTTTTTGGGCTGTTTCTTATTGTTTTCATCTGTGGACCAGAAGCCATCCTGCCTTTTCCCCTTACATAGAAACATAGAATTTGACTGCAGATAAGGACCACTTGGTCCACCTAGTCTGCACATTTCCCTACCTAATTGATGAGCTGCAGATCCTAGTTAACCAACAGCCTACTTCCTCCTACCCCCCACTAGAATTGCCTTATGTCTGTCCCATGCATTCTTGAATTCCCCCAATGTTTTTGACTCTACGACCTCTTCAGGAAGGCTGTTCCATGTATCCACAACTCTCTCTGTGAAGAAATACTGCCTCATATTACCTCTGAGCCGTCCCCCCTCTATCTTCAAATTGTGCCCCCTTGTTTTTGCACATCTCTTTTTCTGAAAGATGCTACCCTCTTGGACTTTGTTGATTCCTTTGAGGTATTTGAAAGTTTCTATCATGTTCCCTCTCTCCCTCCTTTCCTTGAGGCTATACATCTTTAGTTCCTTTAGTCTTTCTTCATATGTCTTCCGATGCAGACCCTGCATCATTTTGGTTGCCCTCCTCTGGACAGCCTCCACCCTGTTTATGTCTTTGCGGAGATGGGGTCTCCAGAACTGTACACAGTACTCCAGATGTGGTCTTACCAACCGTCTGTACAGAGGGCCAACAACTTCCTGTTTTCTACTGGTGATGCCTCTCCCTATGCATCCCAGTATCCCCCCCAGCCCTCCTTACTGCCTTCTCACATTGCTGGCCCACCTTTAGTTCATCTGATATGACTACCCCCAGGTCCCTTTCCATTTTTGTTGTTGTCAGTATCTCACCCCCCATTGTGTACTCTTCCCTGGGTTTTTGTTTCCCAGGTGCATTACTTTGCACTTCTTTGCATTGAATCTAAGCTGCCATACATTTGACCATTCCTCCAACCTTGCCAAGTCCCTTTTCATCCTTTCCACCCCACCTTATGTATCAACCCTGTTGCAGATCTTTGTGTCATCTGCAAAGAGACATACTTTCCATTCCAGTACCTCTGCAATGTCATTTATAAAGACATTAAAAAGGACTGGCCCCAGTACTGAACCCTGCGGTACCCCACTAGTAACCCTCCTTTCTTCACTGTGGACTCCATTTGCTATTACCTGCTGTGTCCTGTTGTCTAACCAGTGTTTTACCCAGGCTACCACCCTGGGACCCACTCCCAGGCTGGCTAATTTGTTTATTAATCTTTTGTGTGGGACTGTGTCAAATGCCTTGCTAAAGTCTAGGTAGGCCATGTCCACAGCACCTCCCTGGTCTACTGCTTTGATCACCCAGTCAAAGAAATCAATTAGATTTGTCTGACATGACCTTCCCGCTGTGAATCCATGCTGCCTTGGGTCCTGTGCCTCACTGTCCTCTAGGTACTCAACAATTCTTTCCTTCAGAAGTGATTCCATCATTTTCCCTACCACTGAAGTCAAACTGACAGGTCTGTAGTTTCCTGCCTCTGTCTTGCTCCCACTTTTGTGAAGGGGAATCACATCCGCCCTCCTCCAGTCCTCAGGTACCACACCATCCTCCCATGATTTATTAAAGAGGGTAGTCAGTGGTGTTACTAGTTCTTCCTTAGTTCTTTTAAAATTCTGGGGTGAATCCCATCAGACCATTGCTTTATCCACCTTCAGTTTTAAGAGTTCTTCAGAACCCTTTCTTCTGTGAAAGGACTAATATCAAACTCCTTATCCAGAGGTGCTTCTGTTGACCGGATTAGGTATTTCCCCTGCTTTTCCTTTGTGAATACTGAGCAGAAGTATTCGTTCAGTATTCCTGCTTTTTCACTGTCGCTCTCTGCCCAACCACCTTCCTCTTTGTTCAGCCTCAGTATCCCTGCCTTAGTCTTTCTTTGCTCCCTAATGTACCTATAAAGGTTTTATCCCCCCTCTTAACTGAGTTGGCTATCTCGGTTTAGCTTTAAATATGGCATGTTCAGCCTTCTCCCTGAGTATTTCATTATAATTAGTCCTCGAAGTCCAAAGCCGCAGCCATGCCTTCTCTGTGGCACTTTCTCCTACTTGTCCTCTAAGTGCCTTATTGTTTTCAATGCTTCTGGGGTATCTTTCTCCCTTATACATCTTTGTACAGTTGTGAAGCATATTAGCTCTCTCCTCCTCTCAGCCGACCAGACCATCCTGATAAAGGCAACTAAAGGAACAGTAACATCAAAAAAATGTTTTGGTATATTCTTTCAAATGGTTCAAAATGCATTTATCTTTAAAAAAATATGGTTAAGTTGTCAAAGTTTGCCTCACTGTTCACATTTGCCCAAGCTGCAGTTCAAGCCCATTTGTATAAAAAAAAATCTACTTGGGAAGTTTGAACAGCTGGCCACTTGGTGGCATATGATGTCAGTTTTTTTAGGTAGCAAGTTGCAGACTCGGCTGAAAGTTATCAATGGCTGTACAAACAGTCTCCTCTCTCCTACATGCTGTTCTTCTACCAAACAGTTTCTCTGGTAGTTGCCCTGAATGACTTGTACTAAATGCTTGTGTAAAACTGTCTCTGGAACAGAAATCTGCTCCACATTAGGCTCCACTATGGGGCTGATGGAGGCAATGGCTGAATATTAGTGGTGAAAAAGAGAAACATGAGCTGGCAGTAGCTAGAACTGCCCACTCCTCTTTTGGACCCTTCTTCTCCTGTTGGGGTGCATTACTAAGCAGTAAGAAATATCCAAGTGAAGTCAGCAGTCTTTGCTCCTATGGAATCAAATTGTGAATCTAGGCATCAATGCCACATTAGGGCAACTCCAGCAACTTAGTTACAGAAAACAGAAGCATTAAGTAAAATAAACCATCCACATTCAATTACTAGTTTTAATTCCCTTCAATCCCCCCAAAAATATATGCTGTATGTTTATGCCACCTGTTCTTAAAAGCTTTTTGGAACTCTTTTTCAGCACTGTTTGAGTATGTCAGATATCCATGATTTAATAGTTTGCCCCCAAGTTTTCTGAGCCTTGCTACAACTAAGGATAGTCAAATAGTATCTGCATGGTATTGAATACTAAGAATAGGAATGCTTTGTGATGGAGTGGATAGAAGATCAAATTGGATAATGCACTACCAAGCACCACCCTTAAAAACTCTCCTCTCTACATCTCATTCCCAGACCCAGGAATTCCCCCCTCTATGTCTCATCCCCACTCCACCCCAAAAAGCTATCACCTCTATGTATCAGTCACCCCACCCCCAAAAACTCTCTCCTTTATGTCTCATTGCCACTGCACACCCAGAAACTCTCCCCCTTGTGACTCATCACCAACCCACTCCCCAAAACTCTTCCAACAACATCTCATCCTCACTCCACCCCCAAAGCTCTCTTCTCTATAACTGATCCTCACCCCACCCCTCCTGCCAAACCATTTGCTTTCATGATGCCACCGGTTCACATTTTTAGAAATGAGTAACGCAGGATAGCTCTGCAGTGGAGGAACATTTAATTTTCAGTGGGGTCCTTGATCCTGGATCTACCCAATTTACTGCTGGGTGGACTGATACACTAGAAGGTTAAGTGACTTGCAGAAGTTAACCCAGTGAATGGGCGGCTTAATTGGGATTTAAACCTGGGCCCTCTGGTTCCCATATCCATGCTGTAACCACTAGATAACACCACATTCTTGTGCCTCAATTGGGGACTATGCGCTGCATTCCCTAAAAGGCAGCAGGGTGCTTTGGGGTGGGTAGGGCTTGCCCCATTCTCAGTTCTACAGAGGCAAGTACAGTGTATATGTAATCTAATGTTTGGTCATCCTGACATCCCCAACACCTGCTTCTTCCCAACTAGCCATTCTCATCCACCCTTATCCTTATTTAGAGCCAGTTCCGGCCCCCTCTTCAGTCACCCCTGGGCCATTTCATTTGGGGGGCTAACAACAAACGCTCTCTCCATGTGCAATCATGTACTATACTGTACTATAGGAAATGCAGCCTAACTCTGTGTTCCAGGTAGAGTGGGGCTAGAGCTATAGTAAGTGCACAAACTGGATTATAGATGATTTGAAACATCCAGCTTGCTTGAAAATATATCATGAAACTGTCATGGCAAATGCTTAATGTTTTCATGGACAATTGGGGCTTACAGACCCATTATGTGCACTGGCAGTTCAGAGAGGGCAGGCTCCATATGTGCTGAAAATGACGTTTCTGAAATTCTCAAGTCAAACATATGCAGCTATTTGATATAATGTCTTTCAGCAAAATGGGGGGACAAACCTTGGAACTTGGAGGTTGTAAATTCAAGGGTAATGTTATGAAGCACTTTTTCTCCCAGAGGGTGGTGAACATTTTAAACAGTTATCTGGTGGATACAGTAAACATGCAGATAGTACAGAATTTTAAGGTAAGCCTTGAGCAATTTTGTTTTACTAAGGGAATAATTTAGGATTGAGTGGGCTGACCCACTAAGAAACAAACCTCCCACCGATCCAATTCAGCCAGATGGACCCTGATCAATAAGGACCTATAGTCTAATTGTACTGAGTCCATGTCCATCGTGCCACTCCCTTTTAAATGGGGAATACTTTCTTTTTAGGTTAACGCTGCTGGAATTGACTTGAGAGACTTGAGTAGTCCTCTGAGTCCCCCTCATCTGTCCTCCTCACAAGTCACTTTGCTCCAGACTGTCCTGTTGTGAGGTGAGTGGTACTGTTGGCACACTACCACTTTTTTTTCTGACCTGACATGAGGTCCCTGCTTGAGAACATGTCTTCACTTTTTGTTGGCAATGCTGGTTGGGGATGGGGGGGGGGAAACAAAGCTCAATAAAGGACCACTGTCATAAATGCTGGTGCTCTTGGTATATAACCACAAAAACAAACAAACCAGGCTAACTTCAGCTCCACTGAAAAGCCATATGCTGACCATGCTGATAATGTGCAAAAGAGATCACTTTATTTGTTAAGGCAGTACCAAATCAATACAGGGCAAGCAGAGCCCCCCCCCCCCACAGACATTTCGCACCTATACTGGGCTCTTAATTGCAGAAATCGATAAACACAGCAAACAACATGCATTTTATACCTCTCCAAATTAGCTAATAATTTAATACATGTGCAACACAAACTAACAAGCATGATCAGACTTATACAAAAAATACTAACATCTAAAAAGCAGTGTTATCTATTCCTATGATTAAATGCCTGGTATAGGTACAAAACATTGTTTTTTTTCCCTGCTTGCCCTGTATTGATTTGGTACTGCCTTAACAAATAAAGTGATCTTGCACTTTATCAACGTGGTCAGTGTCTGACTTTTTTTGGTGGAGCTGAAGGGGGACTCAGGGAACACACAGTAAAGCATTGTGCTTTCACCACACACACACACACACACATATATATATATATATATATACACCCCCCGTCACATGACCAGCTGTGACTGTAATATCTTGGTGAAGTGATATATGTATTTATTTATTCATTTTGGATTATCACCTTTGAGCCAAAGGCTCTTTTACATAAAGTAGGTTCCACGTCAAAGACATCTGAGGGGGATAGGGTACAGTACAGAAAGGTAGGGATTATACAAACATACAGGTATCAAAATCGTACAGTCGTAACAAAAACAAATTGTATATACAACAACAAGAAGGTGAAACACATTTTTTCACATGTGAGTTGCACAAGATTGTAAAATGGCGCAGCCAGAGGCATTGTCAAGCAGGATGCTGTATCTTGGACCAGAGCCTAAATGCACTGGTTCAGAACAGTGTCCGGAGTGGAGGACAGGGGGGACACCACCAGCAGGTTGATATAGAGCTGGGAGGGTGGACAGGCTAGCATGAGAGGGTAGATGGGGTTAAGAGAGAGCGGAGGGGAGGTAGGAGTGAGTGATGATAGAGGTGGCTGTGAGGAGGATCAGGGAGGATAGAGGAGGGTGGGAATGGGAGACAACTAGAATGGGGATGGGAGGAGGGAGCTGTCACTAACGCACTTAGCAGGTCAGGCCGTCTGCTCCCACAGTGCCAACCTCAGAGCACAATAGTATGAACAGGTAACAGACAGGGTAACCCTCCTTTCTGCTTTTGGGTCCGAATCACCTTTAGTCTCAAGTTCTGGGGGGATTCAAACTGTGAACCTTATGCTAGCGTACCCAATATACAGGCTCAGATTCGTACCCTCTTAGGGGATTGCGGTATAATCTTTCACCAGGGGCACCAAGCCAGGCTTCCAAAATGAACCCTTAAAACTCTATAAAAGACCTTAGGTATATTCTTACCTTTTCCCAGTTTAGTAACACCATCAAGCTTTTGAACAGTTTTTGACAGTCTTAACCCTCTATACGTCCCATGCAAAAAAGAAATGGCAGACCCGGGCAGTCTTTCAAAATAAAGGGTACTTTACTGAAAGATGATAAAAATCTGAAAAATGTAAACACAGAACAATATATCAATATATCAAAGAGTATACAGTATATAGATAGAGTATATGAGATATAAAGGTGAGAGTGGCACCACAAATTCAGTAGTGCATGTCTGGGAGTGACAGTTGCTCAGTTGGTTTGGTTCACATTAAATTCCAAAACTTGCTCTGACTTGGAGTCTTTTGACAAGCCAAATACAGACCCTTAAAAAAGTGGCTACTGCAGACAAGGAAAGAAGCAATTAAAGAACTGACTGACAGGGGAAAGAAACTAGAGGAACATGGCAAGAATGAAGGGCAGTGACTGACTATTTCAGTCTGGGTTTCAGGCTGGCCAAGGCTGATCATTGCACTTCTAATCTGAATCTGGCCGCACCAGTCAAAGTAATCAAATGTATTAGTGCCAGCTAGTTGGCTTAAAAAAATCAGCAAAAATAATTACATTTCTTTTTCTGTGGACCCAGCCATTAAACTAAATGGAGGTACAGATGTTTCTACATTTCAGTTAACTTGTATTACTTAATACTACTCACTGATGTGAAATACATCAGTCTCTGACGGAACACTTTTTATTTAATTCTGGAAACTTTTGGGAAGCTATAGGCTACAATTACTACTAGATGTATTATGTCACACATATCAATTCCTTAATTTCTATTTTAACTGTATGATTATCTGACATTGCTTGTGAATATATTTTGCATCCTACTACTTCTCCTACCATGGTTGTTTTCTGAGCTCCGCTAAATAAAACTCAGCTGACCCCTCCTCCTCCTCCTGAGTGTGGCAGTGCAACACTACCTATCCTGGAAAAGGAAAGGAAAGGAATCTCATTCAGTATATAGGACAGGCAGTAATACTAGGCTGCACTAGCTATGAGATTCAACCTCTGCTGCATCTGCTGAGCTTTTTTCTTACCTTGCAGACATTAAAAAACCTTTTCATACACTTAGTCACACATGCCAGTTCCTTTCTCGGTTGACTATGTGATTTTTTTGCTGTTGTCAATACATTTTGTGGCCTACGTCTCCTGCCATTGTTGCATGCTGAGCTCTCTGCCAAATAAAATCTCAACCTCTGCAAATTTCTCATACTGTTTTTGTGTGCTGTCTGATGCATAAAAACTGTTTATTATGTGCAGCAGACAGGGAGAGAAGGAGTCACCCATGGAGAAAGGGATGGAGAAATATATGGCCCTTGGCCAATACTGTATTGCAGAGCAGTAAAAAGGTTGTTTCTGGCAGCAGCGTATCATCCAGTAGCAGTAGTGGTAGTTCTCTGCTGCTGTCTAAACAGTCAGGCAAGGGGAAAATCTTTGTTAATTACAAAGAGGTGATCAGTACCACAAGGAGTGGCAAGCAGAACTAGTCTATCTATATGTACCATACAAATACAAATCTGAATAAAACTGATGAGGACAAATCATATTCGATGAAGGTGGTGAAATGGAGGATGCAGATGTAGAAGGAGACAAGGAGGGAGAGACCTTAAGGAGGTGGAAAGACTGAATGAGGAGGAAGAGTTGGCAGCTGAGCATGTGCAGGATAAATGTGATGATTTTTCATAAGTGATAAGGAGGGAGGAGGAGGCAAACAGTGTGGTTGAAGAGGAACAATAGGAGGGGTAGCATTCAGAACTGGGTTCTCTGATTGGCCTGGAAGAGCTGGATGAAGATAAGGGTGAGTCAGGCCTTGATCATCCCATTGTTGAGAAAGAACAACAGGGTGCCAGTGAGAGATGGCAAGATGGCAGTATAATATACCTAGTAATAAAACTAAACAGGTAACCTCTTACGATGGTCTTACTTTCTCTAACTACAGATGATGGGCTTGATTTCCAAACGCAGAGGAATGATGCAAGGTCCTTGCGCCAGAAATGAATGACACAAGGAGCAAGCTGCCATCAAAACTTGCATCAATTCCAGTTTTCTAACACTGCTTACAACAGAAGCAGAACTGTCTGCACCTAAGTGGCTTGCATCAGGATCATATAAAAAAGGGATGCTCACCGCCCGGTGGCACAGAGGGCTGAGGTGCTGGAGGCCACACCTCATGGTGTGCCAGTGACCTGGGCTTGGGAACAAGTCTGGGTTGTCAGGGGTTGGCTGGGGGAGGGAGGGGAGCAAGATTGAGCCACCGCAAGGCAGCTCTCTTCTCCTGGGAGGATTTGGAGGCCCCCCGGTCACTGGCCGCCAACTGGTGGAGGACAGATGGCAATGCTGACCCTAGCAAGCACTGGCAGTAGCCCCAGGGAGGTGTGGGAGGGACTGTGCCAGCGTCTCATGGTGTGCGTGTGCCTCCATGCATGCATGCATGATGCCCGTGTGCTGGGGCCTCAGGGACCAGGGGAGAAAAATGGCAAAAACCTAGAAAATATAAATATAAAAAAAAATGGATGTGCAAAGCTCAATGGGGCTTGCATCAAAAAAATTATGACCATCTCCTTTTTTTGGATTTTCTAAGGTGGAAGCTATCAATACTGCTTCAAAGATGCATGACACTGTCAGACTACCCAGAGCTGATGTAACTGACAGTAGTGCATACACAGAGGCTGACAGCAGGCAGGCAGACCTGATTATGGTACTTGGAATAGCATTCTGCTGCAAAAGACCTGCATGGTAGACTTTGTAATACTGTCTCCAGGATTGTAGCATGTAAAATATTGCTTCCAGAGGCCATTTAATCAGCCATAATATTTGACTCAGCTTGCATAATTTTTGTTTAATTTCCTCATGCTTCATGCTTTTGACTCAGCTTATATAATTTTTTCTCTGTCTCACCCATGCATCATATTTGACTCAGCTTGTGTCATTTTGCTCCATCTCACTCATGCATCACATTTTGACTCAACTTGCATCATTCTCATCTTGAGTCATTCTCACCCCATGCATTATAGTTCTGACACAATGGTCCTGTTTCATCATTTTGGGTGACTGCCACAGAAAATGCTTTTCTTGCAAAATATGGTGCACAGTATTTGGCACAACTGGATTTGACACAAGGTGGTTGTTTGATGCTTCTTGCGTTGGTCTAAGGGCCCTTTGAAAATTCAGTCCAGTTAGTTATGCGCAGTATGTTCTATATTAGGGCTGGGTTGACCGTTTCACCTGAATCAGACCCCCACGGATCGAAACCTGGAACCATGGATCTGGATAAGTATGAACTTTGATGCAGAAGTCTGGTTCTGGGTCCATGGCAAGCTGCAGAGTGTGCCTTCCCCAAGTTTGTTGACTGTTGCCATGGGATGCTATTGGCACAGTCGCTTCATGTACAGGTGGTGAGTGGCATCCAATCAGGCAACAGTCAAATGACGCTGGCAGGGGAAAGTCATGTGAGACATGCTCAGTCACTCATGTTATATAACCATGGTGAGTGTGCAACGTGGCCCAGATTTGTGGCTGGCAAAGAGGAAGCAGGAGCGGGGAGCGTTACTCACACCCTACTGAGTGGCATGCATTTGGGAGCCATAGGGGAAGATTGTTTTGTAGAGTGAGGTGGCTGGCTGGCAACAACAGTTCCTGGAGGGGGAAAAAACAGAGAGACAAAGGGATTTACTGGGTGGGGGTGGGGCAGAGAGAAAGTCATCATTGGAGGAGGTAGAGGAGAGGAATTGGATGGACAGAGAGGAAAAAAAGAGTGGGTGGGGTGATAAGAGGCAACCCCCCCCAAATACAAAAAATACATCATCAGAGTGTGTGTGGAGCGTGGACTGGAGTGGAAACTTTGACTTTTTGTTCTAAATCCAAATCCACCTTATTCAACTCCAGACAGAGGAGAAAGAGACTGAGACTACTAGGGCCAAAGAGAATTTTACAGTCACAGAAAATAAACTCACAAATAAAGTTTATTCTTGGCTTCAGTTTGGCTGTGTGTGCAGGAAAGGGCAGACTGGCAAAATAAATATTTGACTTGTGCCGTCCAGCAGGGAAGAGAGAGAAAGAGAGAGAGAAAGACTACTGGGGGCAAAATACAAATTTTACAGTCACAGCAATCACAAATAAAGCTAATCTTGGCCTCAGTGTGGCTGTGTGAAACTATGTGTACACAGGGCAGGCTGGCAAAATAAATCTTTGACTTGTGCCCTCCAGAGGAGAGAGCCTAATGGGGGCCAAAGAGAAATTTTACAGTCACAGAAATCACAAATACGGTTCATCTTGGCATCAGTGTGTGTGTGTGTATTTGTGTACATATGTGTGTGTGTGTGTGTGTGTGTATGTACAGGGCAGGCTGGCAAATTATATTTTTGAGTTGTGCAATCCTGAGGAGAGAAAGAGGCCAAAGAGAAATTTTAGTCACAGAAATCACAAATAAAGTTCACCTTGGCCTCAGTTTGGCTGTATTTGTGTGTGTGGGTGTGTGTGTGTGCATGTGTGTACTTACACAGGGCAGACTGCCAAAATAAACCTTTGACTTTTGCCATCCTGAGGAGAAAGAGAGACTACTGGGGGGGGCCAAATGAAATTATACAGTTACAAAAATCACAAATAAAGATTATATTGGCCTCAGTGTGGCTGTGTGTGTGTGTGTGTGTGTGTGTGTGTGTGTGTGTGTGTGTGTCGTGCCACTATAGTTAGGGTTCAGCGGTCACTTACATACTAAAGTCAAAAGTTTGGGTGTTAATAACTTTGGACCCATTCAATGGATTTGCCTGAAATTTGGAATGCACAGTGGGGCAGGTAGAACTCTTGATCTGCCAAATTGCATTTTGGTCGGACTTACGGTCTTTGTGTACCAAAACGCTTAAAAATGCTAAATTATCTGTTTTTGGAGGCAGCTTTTGGGATTTTGGACATGGCCCTGCATGGCCATTGTGTGGCATGCTGCTCTGTGAGATGGCTCGTTGAAAGAGCTTTGGTGGCTGAACATGTCGCTTTTTGTTTGGTGAAAAAATATTGAGGCATTCAAAAGTTATGCCACTTTTAAGTTCCCATTATAAGTCAATGGGAAAATTTATATGTATGTTTTGTGAACAAAGAATGGGGTTCTGGCCATCTCGTCCCACCTGGCGATCAAAGAATTTGCAGCCTCGCGGTTCAAGAATCTTTGTCCCCGAGGATTTTTAAAATTCTTTTATTGCGAGGTCCACCATCTTGTTTTTCATTTTCCGATCGGAAAAACACAAATATCTCGGATCAAAGGTCACTTCCGAAGTAAAACTTGGATGGGTTTTACTCAGGGGACCCCAATCTATCGAGCCATGCCTTTGGTTTCATCAAAATCGGTCTAAAAATAGAATTCTGAGGTTTAAAATTCTTTGTTTGCAGCTCGCTAACGATCTTTGATCGCGAGCCTGCAAATTCTTTGATCACGAGATTCTTTGATCGTGATCATGCACCGCGAGCGAGGGACGAGATGGCTAGATTTAAAAAACGTTTTTCTCAGCCCAGTGGTGCCCTACAAACTTAAATAAGGCTGGGTTTTGCTCAGGGGGCTTTGTTCTGCCCTATCTGAATAAAAAAAAAAAACATGTTTAACATATCCCTGGTAGTCTAGCGGCCCCCACCCCATCATGATAAAATAGATAACGATCTATAGTGGCCCCCCAATGTTCATAAATGTTGGGTTTTTATATCCCTGGTAGTCTAGCGCCCCGATGTGTATAAAATAATAATTGTTATTCATATCCCTGGTAGTCTAGCGGCCACCCCCATCATAATAAAATATATAAGTTTATGCAATTTCCTGGTAGTCTAGTGGCCCCCCATGCGTATTTTATACATATTGCTGTTTTAGATCCCTGGTAGTCTAGTGGCCCCCAATCTGCATTACATTATAATTATTTTTCATATCCCTGGTAGTATAGTGGCCCCCACTCCTCCATCATAATAAAATACATAAGGATTTTGAATTTCCTGGTATTCTATTGTCACCCTCCACCCAGCTGTGCCAGCCCACCCAGCACCCCCACCTTCCCCAGCTGGTGACGCAGCACTTCCCACCTCCATGGCCAGCAGCCTACTGTGTGCATTACAATCGCTAATGCAAAGAGGCACTCAGAAATAATTTCAGAGCACGTCTTTGCATTAGTGCTCATAATTCACACAGTCGGTGGCTGGCCGTGGAGGTAAGAGGTAGGCTATGCCAGTCACTGACTGGGGAAGGGTGTGGGGGGTGCTGGGTTGGCTGGAATGGCTGGGCGGGGATGGGGGGCCACTAGACTGCCAGGAAATTGGAAATCCTTATGTATTTTATTATGATGGGGGGCGCTAGACTACCAGGGATACGAAACATAATTATAATGTAATACAGATCGGGGGGACCACTAGACTACCAGGGATCTAAAACAGCAATATGTATAAAATACGCATGGGGGGCCACTAGACTACCAGTAAATTGCAGAAACGTATATATTTTATTATGATGGGGGGAAGCCGATAGACTACCAGGGATATGAATAACAATTATTATTTTATACACATCGGGGGGCCCACTAGACTCCCAGGCATATAAAAAAACATATTTATGACATAGACATTGGGGGAGGCACTACAGATCATTATCTACTTTTTTATGATGGGGGGGCCCTAGACTACCAGGGATATTTAAAACATGATTTTTTACATTCAGATGGGGCAGACTGAAGCCCCCTGAGCAAAACCCAGGCACCCCTGGGCTGAGAAAATACATTTTTAAATCTAGCCATCTCGCTCCTCGTCTTTTGTTCGCAAGCGAAAGCAATTTTGATCGAACCCCTGCAAATTCTTTTGATCATGAGGTTCTTTGATTGCGATCAGCATCATGAGCGAGGGACAAGATGGCCAGATAAAAATCTATTTTCTCAGTTCAGGGGTGTCCTAGGAAGACAAATGAGGGTGAGTTTTACTCAGGGGGCTTCGTTCTGATGAACCATGGTGGTGGTTTACTGCAATTCTTTGAATTTTTTAAATTACAACAGTTTTTATTCTTTGGTCGTGACCCTGCAAATCCTTTGATTGCGAGCCTGCAAATTCTTTGATCCTGAGATTCTTTAATCGCCATCTTTGATTGCGAGGGAGGGACAAGATGGCCAGATTTTTTATAACGGAATAGACAGGGAAATGTTACCAATCTTTAACATTGAATATCTCAGAAATGGTTTGGTCTTTTTACTTGAAATTTGGAGGGTGTTTACGGCATGTCCTGTAGATGTAAATTATCATGTTTATGTGTTGGAGAAAATTTATTTTGCAGAGATATTGCATGAAGCACTTTACGTGCTGCAGACAGTGTTTTGGATTGTTTTGGTGGCTTGAAATTGATAGGGTGCTGGATGTAGTTTTCAATTTGTTGTGTTAAATGTCAACAGGTGTGGAACTGTGCCACTCTGACGAATGAAAATTTCAAATTTTGACATGTTATATCTTGGACATGGTTTGGTCTTTTACTTCAAATTTGGAGGGTGTTGACGGCATGTCCTGTAGATGTTAACTGTGGTGCTTACGTGTCAGACAACATATTTTTGTCGCAATATTTCATGGCGCAGTTTACATTTTGTGGACAGCGTTTTCTATTGTTCTACTAGATTAACTTTTGTTTGGTGGCTGGCCTTGCTGTTGTCAATGTACTTTTTAGTGATTGGGTGTGTAATGCCCCAACACTACAGACCTCGCTCCCACCAACTTGTGCAACTTTCTACTTTCTATTCTTTCTTGAAAGTAAGAAATTCTATGCAAAAAACTTTGTTACTGCATCAATTAGGTTCTTCTACAGTGAAAAAGTGAGAAATTTGATTTTAGGGTTCCACCCTTGCACCCCACCCCAGCCTGCCCCACCAACAGGAATCAGGGTGTGCGTTGGTCATCGGCCTAACTCTCACCCATTCTCTACACTGCACCACCTCAGCTTGTTTACACATGGGATGGGGTGAAAATTAGACAACGACCCCAATGCACACCCGATGCCTGTTGGTGGGGTGGGCTGGGAGGGTGCGGGAACCCTAAAATGAAGTTTTCTCACTTTTTTCACTGTAGAAGAACCCTAACTGATTCATTAAACAGAGTTTTTTGCATAGAATTATATATATATATATATATATATATATATATCTTTCTCTCTTTCGCTCTGTCTATATATATATATATATATATATCTATATATCTATAGTATAGTGGCACGGTAGTGCCACTATAGATAGGTGAGTACCCCATTTAAGGTTAAAGTGTGACATTTTGCAGCTTAATAACTTTGCCACCATATGATGGATTTGCCTGAAATTTGGCAGGCACAGAGCGTGTCATAGATCTCAGGATCTGCCAAATTTCGTACTGGTCAGATATATGGTTGTGGATTATAAAATGACATTCTGGCGCCAGCCAGCCGGCACAGCGGTTAGATTTCTGCATGCGACGCTGGCGACCTAGGTTCGGGAATGGACTCGGGTCGCCGGAGGGCCGGCCGAGGGGAGAAGAATAGAGCATCTCTAGATGGCTTTCCTTCTCCCGGGGGAGGGAAGATGCGAATGTTCAGTGTTTAGTGACACCCAGCAGAGGCTGTGGCAGCCGCTAGCAACACCGACATCTGGACCTTCAGGGGGCGAGGCGGGCGCTGGTCGTCATTGCACATCCCTGCCTCTCGCTACAAGGGAAGAAAATACTGATCTCTGTCCATCTTCATGATGCCCTCCTGGGGCCTCCACTAGCCTCTGATGCCAGCTCCCCAACTAGATACTAGTCTTGTGGCGACCTTGGGGAAGTCACCACAACCCCACCCCCTGAGGGGTAAGCCTGGGGTGACCGAGGAGCACTGGCAATGATTGGAGGTGGAGGCACAGGGGGGCCATGACTAGGGTGGAGTATTGATGGACCTCAGCCCAGAAAAAGTATGGTAAATAAAAAAAATAAATAAAATGACATTCCGTAGCGCATTTATGCTTTTTTGTACATTCTTTGCTCTTGCCTACAGGTCACACGCTTTGCATGACCAGTCCAAAACCTTCAGGGAACATGCAACCGGGGTCCCCGATGTGCCTTTCAAAGATTTTGTGAAAAAATATTAAACAGTTCAAAAGTTATTCAAAAAACAAGTTTCCCATTATAGTCAATGGGAAAAGTTAACAAAAAGTTCAACAGTGTCGCAAATGCAGTTTTTAGTGTCACAAATGACCCCTGTAGTGTCGTGAGTCAGCCATTTGTTTTCTCGGTTAGTGGTCACAGAAATGCTTGGCATTTAAATTTGGGACCCTCTAGGGACACAATTCTTTTTGTGTTCACCTAGTCGAGCCCTGAGGATGCTAGCCATGTATTTTTTTGTGGGTTACACACCCCAGAAATATGTTTTTCAAATTTTTGTAATCTATAGTGTCGCAAAGTACTGTCGAACTTGCGACACTTTCGTGATTTTTTTTGCGAAAGTGTCGTGATTTGCGACACTACTTTGCGACACTATGGCCAAAATAACAGGAATTCTTTGCCACCCTGCTGCAAAAGAACAGTTTGGTCTTTTGGGCTGAAATTTGGAGAGAAGAAAGCCAACATCCCAAATATGTGCCTTTTGGTGGCTTGGTGACAAAATATTGCAAGGATGCAAAGTTACGGTACTCCAAAGTTGACAATTTTTCCCATAGACTAACTGCGGCGTCCACCATGCCTTTCGGGGCCCATATCGTGGAAACACTTCGACATACGGACTTTTCGTCGGAAAAATGCTTAGTACAAAACTAGCCAGGAAAGTCATGAATCATATGAAATTTTAATTTTTTCTACGTTGCACGGTTCCTGAGATATAAGCAATTTAGTATTCCAAGTTGTCATTTTCTGCTCCAAGGTCCATTATTATGCATACATTCTTTGTACTTACTATGTTTCTTTATGCAGTTGTTGGCAAAAACAGGGTGTCTGGCGTCTGTTACTGTTACAGTTAGCATTCCACTTACGTTTCTATACCCATTTGCATTAAACGTTCCGTGTATGCCACCGTGTGTGTTTTGTACTTTGCATTTTCGTTTGGCTTGCATTTAAATTATTCTTACCTTTACGTTTCCACTACTGTTTCTGTTTGCATTTCATTTTGCATCACCGTGTGCATTACCATTTGCATTTGTGTACGTGCTTCCATTTGCATTTGTCTTTCTTTTGGCGTCATCGTTGCTGTTACCATTTTGTATTTCCAATTGTGTTACTGTGACCGTGCGCGTTATGGATGGCGTTTCCGTACCAACTTGCATTTGCGTTTCTGTTTCCATTACGATTGCTCTTCTGTTTCTATTACCATTTGTGTTATTGTTTACGTTTGCATCACCATGTGCATTACCATTTGTGTTTGCATATGCACTTCCATTTGCATTTCCATTTGCCTTTCTGTTTCCTTTGGCATCATCATTGGTGTTACCGTCAGCATTTGTGTTTCCAATTGTATTACCATGACCGTGCGTGTTACGATTTGAGTTTGCATATGTGCTTGCATTTGCATTTCTATTTTCAGTGACGTTTGTGCTTACATTTCTATTACTGTTTGCGTTACTGTTAACGTTTGTGTCACGATGTGCATTACCATTTGCACTTGCATTTGCGTTACTTCACTGTTTATAGTGCACATTCTCAAAAAGAAGGGAAATTCATGGCAAAAAACTCTATTTAATGCATCAGTTAGGGTTGTTCCACGGTGACAAAAATGAGGAAATTCGATGTTAGGGTTGCTACCCTTGCACCCCCCCCACTGCCAAGCATCGGGGTGTGTGTTGGGGTCATTGGTCTAACTCTCACCCATTCTCCTATACTGCACCACCTCAGCTTGTTTACACATGGGATGGGGTGAGAGTTAGACCAATGACCCCAACGCACACCTCGATGCCTGTTGGTGGGGTGGCAGAGGTGGGTGCAAGGAGTGGCAACCCAACATCAAATTTCCTTACTTTTGTCTCTGTGAACAATCGAACTGATGCATTAAACAGAATTCTTGTATCGAATGTATATATATATATATATATATATATATATATATATATATATATAGTGTCAGTGGCTCAGTAGGTAGCACACTCACCTCTGAGGCCGGGAGATCAGAGGGCTGTGGGTTCAGTTCCCACATCTGGCACTTAGGTTAATATCCCAGTACTGACACTGTAGTGCAGCATGAGAGGGTGCTGTATTCTGAGGTGCTGTCTTTCAGATGAGACATTAAACTGAGGTCCCATCTGCCTGGATTGGTGGTAGTTCAGGTGGATGTTAAAGATCCCATGGCACTTATCGGAAAGAGTAGGGAATTTCCTGGTGTCCTGGCCAAATTCTCTCATTCACTAAAAATATCACCAACAGCTTAATCTGGTTCAAGGTCAGTTGGCTTTCATCTGTATCCCTCCCAGGTCATGCCTGAAAATAGGCAGGATTTGTCTAGTGCACATACCGTCAACAAAAATGAAATAACTAACTAAATAAATATATATATATATATATATATATATATATATATATATATATATATATATATATATATCTAGATAGCAGGCTGGCAAAATAAATCTTTGACTTATACCATCCAGAGGAGAAAGAGAGACTACTGGGGCCAAAGAAAAATGTGAGAGTCACAGAAATCATAAGTAAAGTTCATCTTGGCCTCAGTATGGCTGTGTGTGTGTGTGTCTGTCTGTAAGTGTGTTTACACAGGGCAGCTGGCAAAATAAATCTTTGACTTCTGCCATCCAGTGGAGAAAGAGAGATTACTGGGGGCCAAAGAGAAATTTTACAGAGACAGAAATCACAAATAAAGTTCATCTTGGCCTCAGTGTGGCTGTGTAGGCTGGCAAAATAAATCTTTGGCTTGCAACATCCAGAACTGAGAGACAGAGAGAGAGAGAGAGACAACTGGGGGCCACAGATAACTTTTACAGTTACAGAAATCACAAATAAAGTAAATTGTGGCCTTAGTGTTGCTGTGTGTGTGTGTGTGTGTGTGTGTGTGTGTGTGTGTGTGTGTGTGTGTGTGTACACAGGGCAGGCTGGCAAAATAAATCTTTGACTTGTGCCATCCAGAGGAGAGAGACAGAGGGACTACTGGGGGCCAAAAAGGAATTTTACAGTCACAGAAATCACAAATAAAATTCATCTTGGCCTCCCTCAGTGTGGCTGTGTGTGTGTGTGTGTGTGTGTGTGCCCCACACCCCAAACCACCAGAGTAACAGGTGATGGGGTATGCCTTGCGGTCGTCAGACATGACTGTCACCCCATTCCACATGTAACAAAGCTTACATGATACAGTATAGGAACATGGGGTGAGAGTTAGGTCCAATGACTCTCTAGGCACACCCCATCACCTGTTGATCTGTGGTGTGTGAGTGTGGAGTGGTACCATCATACCTCTCAACTGTCCCTGATTTTCAGGGACATCCTTGCTTTTGCCTCAGAAAGTTCTCCTATCCCTCCTAAATTTGGCATTTCTGTCACTCAAGAGTAGGGATTTGAATCGCAAAATAATGCCAGCCATTGGTGTTACAGTCTAGTTCTCATTAAGAAAATGCTATTCATACTAAGAAGCATGTTGTACACAGCTTCTGGAACTAATATTACTATTTTTTCAGATGTGTCCCTGAATTTGGTCATTTGTCCCTGATCATTTTAAGCCTTGTCCCTGATTTGTGATGAGGAAGATTGAGAGGTATGTAGGCCATGGGGGGGGGGGGGATTAGGGTCAACCCTAACACCTCATTTTCCTACTTTTGTCACTTCAACCCTAACTGATGCATTAATGAAGTTTTTTTGCAATGAATTTCCTTACTTTTTTAAAATGTGTAATCTTATCCTTACATAGTTTTGGGAGCACAGGGCCCTGCACTCCCATAAGTGCACAAGCATTGTATTGAGCTGTCATCTCTATGTGGGAGCACAGGACCCTCTGGGCTCCGCGTTCCCATTTTATCATAATGGGTGACCCAGCAGTCCCATTACTGCATTATATTAACCATATGTGGGAATGCAGGGTCCTGTGGGCCCTGCACTCCCAAACAGGGCCCTGCACTCCCACCTACCTATAATTATAGATACATAGCAAAGGCCTAGACACATTCCAAGTAACCCCTGTGCTGAAAATGGTGCAATACAGTAGTAGCCACAGACATTGCCAGCTATTTCCTGAAATTTCTGTGATATTTCGAGAGAAATCTCCTGCTTTCTATATTTCCACAGTAGAGGCAGCAGAGAGAAACCTTTAGAAATTTCACCAAATATCTGAAATAGCTTGTAAATGTCTATGGCTACTACTGTATCTCAGTAACCATAGCAGCCTTTGAAAAATCCACTACAATTGTATTCATGGACTGGTAACCCACACATGTGTTTAGTAAACCTGGTGGACTAAGTTATGCTTTTAGCAAAAATTCTGTATCTCGAAGTGTTTTTGAGATATAGGCACTGAAATACACCACATTCCTCACAATGTTATCATATCAGAAATTTCTAAACTTTGTAATGACATGACTTTGCAAGTGATATAAATTTTGAAGCCAAACCAGCATAACTCAAATCTCTGGCACACCCCTTTCCACTCTACAAATTTCAAGTAAAAAGCACTAACCTTTAAAAATCCCTTTTAGTGAGCTGTCAAAAGCCCTTTTTTCGAGCCAAATCCCCTTTTGCGAGGTGACAAAATCCCTGGTCGTGAGTTAATCCTTGTTCGTGAAAGAGGGCCATCTGGTACAGAAATCGTGAACAAGGATTTTGACAGCTTGACGAACAAGGACGGGTTCACGAAAGGGGATTGTGACAGTTTGTGAAAGGGGATTTTGACAGCTCATGAATAGGGATTTTAAAAAATGATCCCTTTTTGCAAGCTTTCAAAATCCCCTTCTGCAAGTTGATCCTATTTCGTGAGGTGACAAAAATGCCTGTTCGTGAGCCAATCCTTATTAGCTAGATATGGCCATCTTAGCTGAAAATAGCTCATGAAAGAAGATCAGCTCGTGAAAGGGGATTTTGACAGCTTGCTAAAAGGGATTTAAAAACAATCTCTTTTCACAGTTGTCAAAATCCTCTTCTGAGTCAATCCTATTTGTTGGTAACAAAATCCATGTTCACAAGCCAATCCTTGTTCACTAGATAGGGACATCTGGTCTGGAAATGGCGAACATGGATTTTGATAGTTGCAAACAAGGATTGGCTCACGAACAGGGATGATGAAACCTCATGAACCAGGATAGGAAGGGAGTGGCAAACAAGGATTTTTAAAATAAAAAACACCAATTTTTCCATGAAAGTAAAGAGAACCAAAAGCATGGATTTGTAGAGGGTGTTGCCGTGAATAAAACCCATGCTTCAGTTACTACACTTCACATCAGTGGAGCAAGTTACAACATTTTGTTTGTCTGGAAAAATGAAAACAAGATGGTGGCTTACGAAAAGGGAATTTTCCCTCATGGGAAGGGATTTTATAAATCCCCATTCGCAAAGTGACAAAATCCATGATTGTGAAGCCAATCTTCTTTTGCAAAACATACACCTATTCCAAAGACTGAACTGAGCATGCTCAGAACCCAAAAATTCTAAATTAAATAACTTTTAAACAGATTAATATATTTCCACTAAACCAACATTGAAATTTTCTTTTGGCAACCTCTTTCTACCCTGAAAATTTCAGACCAAAATTCCAAACTGTGTGGACATACCATGATGGGCAAAATCAGCAAAATGGGCAAAAAGTGAAAATGCATTTTTGGCACTTCGCTGCACAAAAACAGCAAACCGATCAAAACTAACTTAGCAAATCAAGGGATACATACATTCATACACAGGCAGGCAAACAAAATCTTTGACTTGTGCCATCCAGAGGAGAAAGAGAGACTACTGGGGGCCAAAGAGAAATGTTAGAGTGACAGAAATCACAAATAAAGTTTGTATTGCCGTTTGTGTGTGTGTGTGTGTGTGTGTGTGTGTGTGTGTGTGTATATGTGTGTATACAAAAGGGGCTAGCAAATAAATAGAAATATAGAATTTGACAGGGCAGATAAGGACTGCTTGGCCCACTTAGTCTGCCAATTTTCCTACTCTAATGGATAGGCTGCAGATCTTAGTTAACCAACAGCCTACTTCCTCCTACCCCCCACTAGAATTGCCTTATGTCTGTCCAATGCATTCTTGAATTCCCCCACTGTTTTTTACTGCACCACCTCCTCAGGAAGGCCATTCCATGCATCCACAACCCCCTCCATGAAAAAATACTTCCTCACATTACCTCTGAGCCATCCCCACTCTGTCTTCAAATTGTGCCCCATTGTTCTTGCACATCTCTTTTTCTGAAAGATGCTACCCTCTTGGACTTTGCTTGATTTCCTTGAGGTACTTGAAAGTTTCTATCATATTCCCTCTCTCCTTTCTTTGAGGGTATACATATTAAGCTCCTTTATTCTCTCTTCATATGGCTTCTGGTGCAGACCCTGCACCATTTTAGTTGCTTTCCTCTGGACAGCCTCCATCCTGTCTATGTCCTTGTGGAGATGGGCTCTCCAGAATGGCACACAGTACTCCAGATGGAGTCTCACCAACTGTTTGTACAGAGAGATAACAACTTCCTGTTTTCTACTGGTGATGCCTCTCCCTATGCATCCCAGTATCCCCACCAGCCCTCCTTACTGCCTTCTCACATTGCTTGCCCACCTTTAGGTCATCTGATATGACTACCCCGAGGTTCCTTTCCATTTTTGTTGTTGTTAGTATCTCACCCCACATTGTGTACTCTTCCACTGGGTTTTTGTTTTCCGGGTGCATTACTTTGCACTTCTTTGTGTTGAGTCTAAGCTGCTATTCATTTGACCACCCTCCAACCTTGCCAAGTCCCTTCTCATCCTTTCCATCCCACCTTGTGTATCAACCCTGTTGCATATCTTTGTGTCGTCTGCAAAGAGACATACTTTTCCTTCCAGTTCCTCTGCAATGTCACTTATAAAGACATTAAAGAGGATCAGTCCCAGTACTGAACCCTGCTATTGCCCACTAGTAACCTTCCTTTCTTCAGAGTGGACTCCGTTTACTATTACCCTCTGCATCCTGTTGTTCAGCCAGTTTTTTTACCAAGGCTACCACCTTGGGACCCACTCCAAGGCTGGTTAGCTCCCTAATGTACCTACAAGAGGTGTTATCCCCCATCTTAACGGAGTTGACTATCTTTTCCTCTGTTTGGGCCTTTGCTATTCTGACTCCCTTCCCTGCCTCCTTCTGCTTTAACTGATATAGTTCTCTGTCCTGCTCCTTCTTTGTTTCCTTATATTTCCTGAACACTGTCCTTTTCTCCCTAACATTCCCTGCCACCTCTTTTGAGAGCCATAGTGGCTTTTTCTTTCATTTTGTATTGTTGATTTGCTTTAATCAAAGGCTTGTTGCCTCTGCAATGGCAGTTTTGATTTTTCCCTCATTGTTCTTCCACCCCTCCTTCCTGCCAGTTTGCTAGTGCTTTTCTGAGGCACACTCCCATTTTTCCAAAGTCAGACCTTCTAAAGTCAACACCCTTGCTTTTGTATGGCTTGACTGTACAGCTGTCTTTATTGTGAACCACACTGTTTGGTAGTCGCTTGTTCCCAGGTTGCTACAAGGGCTGTGTGAATACCATTTCCCGATTATTAAGCTGAATATTCAGTATTCAGGTCCCAGGTATTCGGTATTCAGGTATATAATTTGCCTTAATGGAGAATTACTATATGACTCCTTAAAATTGCTTCAGGATGGGGAGGATGAGAGGTAATGTCACTTTGGTGTGTACACTGGTGCTTTACAAGGAGGATAAAGAGGTAACGGCACTTTGACTTGTACACTGGTGCCAGAGGCTGTATTTTGTTGCTGGTGCTTCATGAGGAGGATGAAGAGATCTAGCCACTTTGGCTTGTACACTGGTGCCAGAGGCTGTTTTCTGACACTGGTGCTTCAGGAGGAGGATGCAGAGCTTATGGCACTTTGGCTTGTACACTGGTGCCAGAGGCTGTCTTGTGCTGCTGGTGCTGCAGGAGGAGGATGCAGTGGTCATGGCAATTTGGATTGCCTATTTGTGCCAGAGGCTATCTTGTGCTGCTGGTGATTAAGGAGGCGGATTCAAAGGTCACTGCACTTTGCCTTGTACAGTGGTGCCAGAGGTTGTCTTCTGCTGCTGGTGCTTCAGGAGTAGGATGAAGAGGTCATGGCACTTTGTCTTGTACATGGGTGCTTGAGGCTGTCTTGTGCTGCTGGTACTTCAGGAGGAGAATGTAGAGGTACAGCACTTTGCCTTGTACAGTGGTGCCAGAAGATGTCTTCTGAAGCTGATGCCTCGGGAGGAGGAGGATGCAGAGGAAAGGAGTTTATCATGGGCATGCAGTTTCCCATAGGATAACACTGTAACTTCAACAGGACATAATTCTGGCAATATTTGGAGCTAAGTAACAATCTATATATGGTCTGAAAGGTCTCAGTGGCCACTACAAGAACGCCATATGCCAGAGCCTTAAATAATTGTGGCCATTAAGAAAAGCAAGCAATAAGACATAATTAAGCCCATAGGATAACACTGTAACTTCAACAGGCCAACATATACATTCACATCATACCTTCAGAGCCAAGAGGTACAGCTGTGAGGACAGCACTCAAGCAAGATGACCATTTGGCCTATGATGTGCTACCCCAAAAAGGTCTTTTGATTGGATGCTACCTGTGAGGGAGACATAATGAAATGCAGCACTTTTCCAAAATGGCTTACACACATCCAGGCAGTCTCCCTGTTCTGTTTTAATAAGCCCACACCCCACACCCAAAAACAGAAAGAAAACAATTAACAGGTTAAATACTTTACTTACCTTTGCTGTTCATACCCAATGTGTTACCAAGAGTTTATCATGCTGGTGGTAAAATACCTGTGTCCCCCAAAAAACACACCCCAAAACAGGAGAAAAACATGATTAGAGATACACTTCAATCACAATTTACCCCACCCCCAAAAAAATACAAACAGAAATAAAAGCATTAAAAGATTGCATATTTCACTTACTGTTGCTGGTAGTACACAATGTGTTCATCGAAGATGAGAAGCATCAGACTCTGGCTTTGACAGTCATCAGTAATATATTCCAGATTTCTTCACAATCATTATTGTAATCAGCAGCAGCAGCATCAACAACTTTTTGCAGGAGTGCACTTGAAACAATGGTAGAAACTGGTCATAGTCAGGTAACCGTAATATTTCAGGCATGTGAAATAATTAAGACTGGTGATGCCACACTTGTAACCAGAATATTTCAGGCATGTGAAATACTTGAGACTGGTGATGCCACACTGTAACTGGAATATTTCAGGCATGTGAAATACTTGAGATTGGTGATGCCACACTGGTAACCAGAATATTTCTGGCATGTGAAATACTTGAGACTGGTGATGCCACACTGGTAACCAGAATATTTCAGGCATGGGAAATACTTGAGACGGGTGATGCCACACTTGTAACTGCCATGTTTCAGGAATGGGAAACACTGAGACTGGAGATGGCACACTGTTGACTGCCATATTTCAGGCATGGGAAACACTGAGACAGGAGATTACACACTATTAACTGCCATATTTTATGCACGTGAAATACCTGAGACCGGTGATGCCACACTGGTAACTGGCATCTGGAAAACTGTTAAAGGGATGGATGGAATATGGGCACCAGCAACACAGGGGATGAGAGATGTAGCAATACCAGTTGAGGATTTTTTATTAGGAACAGCAGTCAACAGGTGGGTGGCAGTTTCAGGCACTGGAAACTACAGGGCATGCTCTTTCAAAAGAATACTCCATGACAGTGGAATTAATGAAGAAAAAGGGTGCTGGCCACAGATTTGTGTTAGTATGACTATGAATTTGATGTATGTGTTTGACTAAATGTTAACATGCTGTGCTTATTTGCTAACAGAACAATGATAATTAACACAGAATGGCTTGTGTATGGGTCAATGCTACAACACACAAATGTTGTATCCAGTACAAGATGATTATTTAATGCAATTGTTAGTGGCCATACATATATCCAAGGTGAGGTAGATTTATTTTTTATAAACACAAGTTATTCCATATGTGCTAGGTCAAGTGAGGATCGGTGAGGTTCTACCACATCCCTATCAGTGCTGAACATTTGTTCAGATGGTATGCTGGTAGGGGAGCAACAGATATGTTTAAGGGCCAACTGTGCCAAGTGTGGAGATGCTTTCATCCTTATGAGCCAGTACTCCACTGGATTTATGGAGAATGACTCCAGAGGCTCATTGAAGTAACTGTTCAGCAGATTGGGTGCCGACCGTGGCTGCTGTTCTGTTCTCTCTGCTGCTCAGCCTGTAGTGATGAGCTGAGTTGAGCCCAACAGTCACCTTCCTTCTCAAGGTTTTCCATACTGCTTTCGTTTGTGATTCTGAGACTGGCTCAATGATAGGGTTACCTGCTGGTCTCATCGACTCAAGCATGCAGAAACTAAGTTCTGAGCACATCTGCTTCTGAAAGTCTGTAACCGTGTGAGTGGGCTTATAAGGTGCATTACCTCACACTTGAAAGGTGGATCCAACATAATGGCAAATATATGCTTTTTATGGGAACAGAGATTAGAAAATCTAACTTCTAGCTCTGTGGTGAGATTTTCCACAAGGGATATCACTGTTCCTAGTATCTGGTTTGGATCTTTCTCAGCATTTTCACTGAATTTCCTCATGGCATTTTTCAGGATCTGTACAGCAGGAATTACCTGACTTAGCAGTGCAGAATCATAACTAAGGTCATGAGTGCTCCTTTCAAATGGGGCTAAAACCTTTACCAAGCCCTCAATCACAGCCCAGTCCTGATGTTTGAGGACTCCCCCATGTCAGTTTTCATGCTCCAGAAGCCTTTGCAGCATGTAGTAGGTGGAATTCCACTGGGTCTGTACATCCTGGATGAGATGATGCTGCAGCATTTGAAGATGCTCTTGTAGCTGATGCAGGCAGTTTGTGGATTTCATAGAGTGATGGAAGTGGTTGCATATACTTCTGGCTACTTTGACTGTGTGATCTGCCTCCACTGTTTTTGCCAAAGCCTTTGTCACCACCAAATTTAGTGTATGAGCAAAGCAGCATATCCCCTCAAAATTACCATCTCTAAGTGCTTTTATCATATTTGTGGCATTGCCTGTGACCACAAACCCTACCTGCAAATTGTTGCCATCAGTCCATGGGCTCAACATCTCTTGCAGGAATGACAGTATGTTTACAGCCTGGTGATCCTTTTCCATAACATTGACATTTAACAAAGCAGACCTGCAGTGAGAAGGGGAAGAGGCAGAACCAGCACCAGTACCACCATCACCACCAGTGACTACCACATCTGCAACACACCAGTGTACTGTCAGTGACATATATGCATGTTTTGAATTCATGCTGGTCCATATGTCAGTTGTGCAGTGGAAAACTCCACCAACAGCCTGTGCTAGTTGTCTGGCAACTTCTTTTCTCAAATCATGGTAAATGTTGGGTACTACAGTACATGAAAATGTAGTTTGTGATGGTATATTATACCTGGGGTGGAAATGCTGCAGCAGCCTACGGAAACCTATGTTTTCCACAATGGAAAATGGCTGCAGATCCAAGGCCGTCATCTCACCAATTAAATTGGTGATCTGCTGTGCTGTTGGGTGTGACGCCTGGTATTTGTCTGGGCATGGAAGGCTTGCATGATGGGTGTAGTCAAAGCGTACCACATCACATTGATTTTGACTTTGACCCCATGGTGGAGGGTATTACAATAATAGATGATTGAGCAGAAGAAGACAGAATGGGTGATGCTCCTGTATGTGGATGCACTACAAGTGGTGTAGGGGGAGTTGAGGGCACACTGGCTGTCTCAGTAATAGAATCACTACTGATACTTTGTGCATCTACTGGACCAGTACCAGAAGAGGGGCTGACAGGCACATATTGTGGATTAGGAGAATCAGATGTGGATCTTTGAAGCACACTAGGATGTTTCATTCAGAGATGGTTCATCATTGATGTTTTGAGATTTGAAGGGTTTTTACCATGACTTATAGTACACAGAACATACTGCCTTTGTCAGATCATCTTTCACAACACTGAAGTACAGCCACACCACACTTTTCCCCCCACTGACAGTGGAAGTACTGTCCCCCAGTAGGGTGACCATGGCCATGTTTTGCCCCTTTCCCCTTATCAGACCTGGGTGCAGTGGATGTAGTTGTTCTGCCCCTTTCTTTCTCTGCAACAGATGTAGTTGTAGAACTACTTTGTGTATCAGAGGGAGTTGAGCTTGACACAATATTTGAAAGGGCAGGGTAGACTCTTTGTGTTTTTTTAGGAGGAGGAAGAGGAGGGTGACCCTGACCAACCTGCTTGCTATGACGAGCAGCACTGCATTTTTTGGCAGCTGCACATTCACGCTTCTCACGCAGATATGCCGCATATTCAGTCTCATCACCAAATTCACTTTGGTGGGTATCACTGTCAGATGATGTATTGAGCAAGTCTTGTGGGTCTGGTAAATATTCAGAACCAGATGAATACTCTTCTTCAGAATCCTCCACATCAACAAAAGGAAATGTGGTGAGAGGAAATTTACAAGGCTGAGCAACAGTACGTTTTGGCAACACAATTGGTGCAGTCATTGTAACAGTCTCATGGTCAGTACTAGTCACAGTACCCATGGTCATGGGCACAGTTGGCAAGGTAGTAGCACTGTTGACAGTAGTCCTAGTGCTAGAAATACTATCAGGAGTTACAGTCGAAGAAATTGGCATCATATTACAGCTAGTTGTAATACTGGCAGCAGTAGTCATGGTGACAGCAGAACACTCAGGACTACTAATGTAGGCAAAGGTTGTGGTGACAGTGGCTGTGCAAGGAGAACAAATAACAGTGCACATTGTTATGGCAGTAGTGGTGTCTACAGTACACAAAGGATTTGCTCTGGTTGCTGAAATCACGGCACTGTTGGTGGTGGGGAGGAGCACACTGATAGGCAAGGTTGCCTCTATGGGGCGGTTGTGTGAATAGCACTACCACTGGTAGTGGGGGTGCGTTCTTGTTCTTATATGACTGGAGATGTCAGCTGAAAAGCCTGCCTACTTTTATAAAATGATGGTGCAGCAAATGCAGTACTAGTAGTAGTAGTGGTAGCAGCACACAGACGATGTATGCACCGTGGTGAGCTGCAATGCAAACAAGAGGGAGTCAGATGACAATCACACCTCAGTTATGCAGGGAACCGAGCCCGGAACCTGAAGACAGCAAAATACCAATTTGCTTCACAAAAGAAATAAAAAATACCACAGGGGCTGTGTGTGGATTTGGAACAAAAAGCTAAGCAAGCACATCACTGGGGATGGAGCAGTCAGCAAAAACTTGAACCGCTCACTGTTACTGAGCCCAGTAACAGTTACTCACTACATGCAAAAGCCAAGCTGTACTTTGTTGACAAAAAAATATCCTGCTAAGAACTAACTGGTTCTTAAAGGGATACTGTCTTAATCTGCTCGTTTTTCAGAATTGTTCTCGCTGGGTTTTTTGAATGAGTTGGTGTGAAATAGAAGTTAGTGTGTATCACAAATTGATCATTATGTGTTTGAAATAATTATCTCACTATATTTATTTTAGTTTGTTTTCATGTTGGAAGTGGTCTGCATTTCTTCATCCTTCAGCAGTGTTTGTGTACTGGAGCACGACTGCGCTTCATCCTTGACGTTAATTTTCATGCACTTTGCTCACTCATATACCACTGTCATGAACGAGCATTGCACGAGCTAAGCAGATCCTCACTGGACCCATATACTTCTTGTATAAAGTGAAGCAATTAGGTATTTAGCCAGCAAGAAATTAAACATTTGACATGTCTGGTTCATTTTCATAAATAGTTACTGTGTTGATGGTGTGAATTACATATTTTCATCCTGTAACTGATTTTGCCACCTATGTTCGTATTTGTATTGCTCTGTTCCAGAGGTTCAGTTAATTTATTTTTAATGGAAGTCTAAAACTTCCGTTAGTCAAATTCTGGAAGTCATTCCACTTTTTTGGAAGTCAAAATGCTTCCAGGATCTCGCTTGTGGAAGTCAACATTCTAGGAAGAACCAGTTTATGGATGTTAATTCAATATATTAGTGGTAAAATACAATTTCTTTCAGAAAAATCCATTATTTCTACTTCCATCCCTACAATTTTGGAAATCATCAGATTTTTTGTTTTACATCTGAAGTCAATGACTTCTTCTCCTTTATTTTGTAAGTTTTGCCTTATTTTTGGGAGTCAAATACTCCAAAAATGGAGTTAACTGAACCCCTGCTCTGTTCTATTCCCAGCGGTTACTTGTTTATTCAGTAGTTATACATATTCATATTAAACCTTTCATTGTGCTGTGTGTAGGTAAGATCTTTTATTTAGCCTTGGCATATTTACCTAATAGCTGTGACATTTTTCATGCACATTGCCTGAATAAGTATACAGTATGTAGGGTGGGAGGAGCAGTTACCAGTCTGTCTGTCTAAGTGATCTGTTCTTTCTGTCTGATACTAACATGACAATACGACAGGCAGGATTGTTAATGCACAATTTCAACCCCCTGCCCCCCAACACACACACACACAAAATAAATATGTTGCAGCCTGTGCCGTAGTCCTAAACAGACACATTTGTGTTGCATTGTCAGTGGTGCTGATACCTATGGGTAAACATTTGCACATGCTATGTCCTGATTAAAAAAAATATATATTTTTGATTAGGATAGGCACACTACACTGTGATAGAGTGTTTCCATGTGTGTCCTGGGGTGGGTTATATTGTTCTCATTTATTGCTCATTCCTGAAGTCACGCTTTCAAACTGCAAGAAAGTGTATCTGCATTGTTTGTTTTGTTAAAATAGAGCACAACTGTGTGTTGGCATACTACAATCTGTAGGAAAATATGCTTAATATATGCAGGTTGTAAAAAATCTGGTCACGCCAAATTGCAAATACTGCCAGGGGAAACACCTTCATAATTCACTCATAAGTTTTTGTTGCTCCCCCTGCCACTGTGAGTTTAGCAACATTTGCGTGGCTGAAGGCTTTTCTCATTTGCCACAGGCACCCCCCAATTTATCTGTCTGATGTGGTTTCCTGGCTGTTTTTGTTTAGGGCTTGCAAGCTGAATGTACTCAGTTAGTATACTGCCCTATTGTCCTTTCCTAGGGATCCAAGCACTGCAGCCTGTGATTGCTGTTTTATGTATAAGTATATACAGTGAGCAAGCAGGTTAGCCAAAAGCAATGTGCATGCTTATTGTCAGAGTACTAACTCATATATAATCAAAACGAGGACTTGCAATGCTCATTTGAGAAAAAAAAACACATACACACAAACTGATGCAATGGTACAAAACACCAGCTGGAGAATTAATAAATCCCCACAATAAATAAAATGTAAAATAGCCTGGACACAGACCTTAACTTAAACCATCGCCTCAATGTGCCAAGAGCTCAATTTAGACTTTTTTTTATATACACAAATAGAGAAAAGCAACTTCAGAAAAATTCGGAAATGAATGGTCTCAAAATTTGAACTACCAATGGTCCAGGGTTTGGTAATATGTGCTGGTGCAGGGGAGGGTGCAAGTGGTGCTGACTACAGCCTGACATTTTGCTTTGAAATGCAAATTTCAAGCAAACCACTGTCCCTTACATAGCTCTCTCTCATGGATGCCCCTAAATCTAAAATCAGTCTTATTCCATACTATGTATAACAAGAGTGGGGATAGAGGGGCATTACATTTCCTCACCTGTAATTCTGGTTGTGCATAGACTCCTTACACAGACTGTCAGATGGTTGTAATCGTCTCACCTGAAATTGAACATTTTTAATGTTGGAACTTTTTGACCCCCTCCACAATAATTATACTGTATAGCATGTAACTGTTTCAGTGACAAATGTAGTTTATGTACAAATATGGTGTCAAACGGATGCAGATCAGCTCCAAAAATGTGCTTGTTTGTTCGGAAGTCTTTCTGAAACCCAACAAACTAATGAAAAGGAAATGCCAATCTCCACAACTCAAAGTGGCGGTCACATTTTTTTCTCTCCTTCTGGCCTTCATCCCTACCATGGTTTCTGCTAGAGAACTGGAAACCTGCTCTCCCAACAGAGGGAGCTACCCAGAACTGCATTTAGAACTCCAGTAACAGAATGCCTTGCAGCAGCCCCAAAAACAAAAAAATCACATTTGGTAAAGTGTGTAATGAACTGAATATCTGCTTGGTTCACATTTAACCCCTCCCCATTAAAATATACTCTTGTCCTGTAGCTGTGCCCACTGTCAGCCTAGGGGGCAGGTTAGTGGCAAAAGAGGCAAAAAGTAGGCCAGTTCTGCTCAGATCATTCCAACAGGGGGCAATCACACGTCCACTGTTATCACAAGCATCTTTTTCCATTTCTAAAGGTCAAAACCTTGTTCCAACAACTGCAAGGCTCAGATAAATGTGTGTTCGATCATTCATTCTGTCTTGACTGTTATCATGTTTCCAAATGAGGCAGACCCCCCACACACACACACCCACACACACTTCCTCAAAACAAGGAGACACCACAGATGTTTTGTTCATTTTGGGATTGTAAACTTCAGGTAATTTCATCTACAGTTATATCTGAACATGATGTAACATGTTCCGATTGTCAATGCCCATCACTAAATATGTTCAAGGACAGGTAAACCAGGTCAAGTAGCAAGGAGAGCAGGGCAAAAGATAATAAAAAGATAAAACGAGACATTATGTCTCCCACCTGCAATCTGACTCGCAAACTGTGGCTGAAGGAGATGTTTTAAAATGACAGCTTAAATAAAAATAAGCAAACAACAAAGACTAACTTTGAAAAGGGTCAAAAGACATTTGGATCACACTCCCCCCCCCCAAACCTTATTAAAAAAAAAAAAATGACGGCTGTTGAAAAGTCCCCTAGTCACATTAACGAAAGCATGGGGACAGCATCGGTATGCAAAGTGCCTCTGAACACCATCCTAATCCACCCCAAACAAAAGGCTGTGTGTGTCAGAAATGGTCTGCCCTCACAAGGCCAGTCACATGACCTAAACATTTATGCCCTTTACCTAGCTTTCTCAACACTGTGCTGTAATGGTAGAGAATACAACTGAACCGCTTGTCTTGGCAGTGCCATATCAAGTCAATACAAGAACATTTCATCCTACCCCAGGTGTGAGCAGCAATTCTGGAGCGATAATGAACATGTGAACAAGTACCACTGGTTTTCAACAAGAAAATTCATAGCTGGCAGCAACAAAACTTGGTTACATTCCCCCCCCCCACCACCACCACCATTCTGAATTTCTGGACCTTAGATTTCTTTTTACAGAATAAATTTTCATTAAACCTGCATCCTTCTGCTTTCGAATATCTGCTGTTCCCTCCCCTATACCTGTCCCAAAGTCCTAGCGCTCCGCAAGAAACATCACAACCTGTTGCTACAGAAATTGTTCTGATGTCACAAAGTGAAGAATAGCATATCAAGGCAGGAGACTCAGAGGCTTAAGGCCAGAGAGCTTGGCTTCATACAAAAAGGGGCACAAACACCCCACTGCCAGTTATCTCACCATCTTGGGTGGTGGAGTCCCAATGCCTACAAACACTACTGTTGCTACACAGTCCTCCAGAACCATTTACTCCCCAGTGCCTACAGATATCACAATTCTCTTTAACTCTGTTCCCATACACTGCTCTTTGAGAAAGTCTGAAGTAACCAGCTGGCACATTGGACAAGCCTCTGCCTTCTCAGGTGACTGATTTCCATCTCTAGTGCAGGTGTTTTTCTTCATATAGCTTTTTCTCCAACTCCCAGTATGCCCATCTAGCTGCATCCCCCCAAAAAAAAATAAAATCACCAATCACTGTCACCAAGTTTCTCAAGGACTTGCAGATTCTCCCCCACTTACATAGAAACAAAGAAATTGTCATCAGATAAGGACCACTATGCCCATCTAGTCTGCCCAGGGGCCCTATACATTTTATGTGGCCACTGATCCTATGTGGTCAATGGATTTTCATCACTACCACTCCTCTCAGGCTTCCCTTGTGCTTGTTCCAGGCATGCTTAAACCCCTCCACTGTGCTTGCCCCCACTACCTCGTGTGGCACACTGTTCCATCGCTGACTACCCTTTCTGTGTAGAAACATTTACTCACATTACCTCTTAATCTACCCCCTTCCAATTTCAGATTGTGCCCCCTTGTTCTAGTACCTTTCTACATTAGAAAGGTCCCCTGCCTGCACCTTGTTTATGCCCTTGAGGTACCTTGAAAGTTTCAATTATGTCACCCCGCTGTCTCCTCTCCTCCAGTGAGTACATATTGAGGTCCCTTAGTCTCTCCTCATATGTTTTGTGGTACAAGCCCTGCACCATATTTGTTGCCCTTCTCTGGATAGTCTGCACCTTATCTATGTCCTTCTGCAGGTGTGGCCTCCAGAACTGCATGCAGTACTTCAGGTGAGGCTTTACCAATGTTCTATACAATGGCATCATCACCTCCCACCTCTTGCTAGTCATACCCCTGCCTATGCACCCCAGCATGCCACTGGCCCTCCCTGCCACCTCTGTACGCTGCTTTGATACCTTAAGATCATCAGATAAATGGCCAGCACGGTGGCGCTAAGGGTTGAGGCGCTGGATGCCACACCTTGTGCCATGCTGGCGACCTGGGTTCGGGAATGAGCCCAGGCCATCAGAGGTCAGCAGGGGAGACAGAGGATCGAGCATCCAGAGGACTGCTCTCCTCTCTCAGGCAGGAAGCCAGGGACTGCTAGAGACCAGAGGCACTGCAATGCTCAGGGCTACAGTAGAGGGACACAGAGCTGTGATGGACATCCCTGGCATCATTTCACACTCGGGTTCTGCAAGGGGGAGAGGGGCATAACTAAAAAAAGGAATAAACACCCCAGCACACCAAGGAGGTGTTGAGGGTCTCAGGGACCTCCCTCACATCCCCAACACTGGATGCCCACACAGACGACCCATGGCCAATCCCCAGAAGGAGATGTACCCTCTAATTTTAGATAGCCACCGCCAGGTAGGAGAGGTGGGCCATGTCTCAGGGGGTGATCCGGAGCCCTGGGAAATCTCCCAATGGGGGGGGGGAGTCTGTGGTGGAGCACCGTGATGGGGAGTGGTAGTAGCTGAGAGTTGAGTAGACACCTCCGAGGGAAGCCTGGCTGCACCAGTGCTAGAAAAAGAATTGTAAAAAAAAAGATCATCAGATATGATAACCCCTAGTTCCCTTTCCTCTTTAGTGACAGTCAGTCCTCCCCACTACCTGTCGCTCTCCTCAGGGTTCCCTCTAACTGGGCCTAGTACTGATCCCTGTGGTACCCCACTGGTCACCCCCCCTCTCCCCAGATTTTACCACATTTACCACCCCTCCGTCTCCTGTTAACCAGTTCCTAATCCAGTTCATTACCTTGTCTCCCATGCCCAGAGACTACCAATCTTGTTAATCAGCCTTCTATGTGGGACGGTGCCAAAGGCTTTGCTGAAATCTAGGTAGGCAAGGTCTACTGCCCCCCCCGATTTAGTTCCCTAGTTACCCAATCAAAAAAAAATCTAGTAGATTACTTTGACATGACCTTCTGCCACGAATCAGTGTTGCCTCAGACCCTGAGCACTGCTGGATTTCACTTACTCAGGGCCACCGATCTGGGTGCCTGCCTACTCATATATCTGTCTGCAGCTAAAGACCAGGGAGGGTGCCTGCCCCAGTCATGCATGGGCCTACATCAGGAGGCATCCCATCAGACCAGGGTGTGGTCCAGACCCCAGTTATGTGCAGGCCTGCAGCACAGGACACTGTGGTAGACCAGGGTGGTTGACGGCCCCCAGTCATGCGCAGGCCTACAGTGGGGACACTTCCTGCAGGTGGTGGCTCCCTGCTGTAATGAGTCATGTGGGTCAGTCTTTTGGGTCCTATCCAGGCATTATAACTTAGATAGTATGTCAAGACCTGAATGAGAATAGAAACCAAGAAAATTCTGGCAGAAAAAGGCCAGATGGCTTATCCAGTCTGCTCTTCCCTTCTCTCCGCTCCCCACCAAACTGTACACAGATTGATGCCTGTCCTTATGTTCTTCCCAGCTCCTCCATTGCACACCGACTGAGGCAGTCAGACCACATCTTCTGTCCTGCTCCCCTACTGTACACAGACTGAGGCAGGCAGTCCCCATGTTCCCCCTCCTCCTATTTCACCTTAGCTGCACTAACCACCCTGGTGACTCTCTTGGCTGTCAGCTCATTTTCCCCCTGATCCCTTTCACTGCTTACTAACATACTATGAAGCCAGGAGAATAGCCCCTATGGTGTATCGAGTCTGCTCAATGGTCAGTGTCTACGCAGGGCACTGGTTTTAGCCCTCTCTCTCTCTCTCTCTCTCTCTCTCTCTCTCTCTCCTAACAAGGACCCCTATTTTTCAGCAGGGCTCCTGGATGTACCTTCCCCTGCTCCTATCCCAGCCCTTCTTGAACTCCTCCAGTAGTAGCAGCCACCAGTTCTCTGGGCAGCGATTCCAGGGTTCCACCACTCTCTCAATAAAGTAGCCCTCCTTGTTTCCCCAGTCTCCCCCATCTAGCTTAATGGGGTGTCACCTGGTCGCCCCCGGTTCCCTCAGCTGAAGAACCCCCTCAAGGCTTACCCTATTAAACCCCTTGAGATACTTGAAAACCTCTATCATATCCCCCCGTCTCTTCTCTCCTCCAACGAGTACAGGTTGAGCTCCCCCAGTCACTCCTCATAGGGCCTTTCCCCTAGCCCCAGTACCATCCTGGTCACTCTCCTCTGTACCCTCTCCAGTAACGCAATGTCCTTCTTTAAGTAGGGATGCCAAAACTGCATGCAGTATTCAAGGTGTGGTCTAACCAGGCTATTGTACAGCGGAAGGAGTGCCTCACTACTTCTTGAGGTTATCACCTTGGCTATGCACCCCAGCATTTTATTTGCTTGTACCACCACCCTTTTGCACTGCTCTGAGTTATTCATTTTGGCATCCATCACCACCCTGATGTCTTTCTCCCCCCAAAACCTGCAGTGTCTCCCCCCCAAGGTGTATTCATGAGTCGGGTTTTTGGTTCCCAGGTACAGAACTCTGCATTTCGTAGTGTTAAACTTTAGTTCCCAGATTCATGACCATTTCCCTAGAGTCTCCAGGTCCTTCTGGACATCCAGCTTTCCCTCCTTCCCATTCACCACTGCCCATAGCTTAGAGTCATCCGCAAAAAGGCTCATCCTGCTCCTGATACCACCTCTGATGTCCGTGACATAGGCATTAAACAGGAGTGGACTCAGCTCCAACCCCTGTGATACCCCACTTGTGACTAACCTTGAGGATGAGACTTCCCCCCACCTCACCCTCTGTACCCACCCCACCAGCCAGTTTCCTATCCACCTGCCCACCCCCATACTCTCCAGCTTCTCCAGTAGCCCATGATGTGGCATGGAGTCAAAAGCTCTGCTGAAGTTCAGAAAGAGGACATCAACTGGCCTGCCCTGATCCAGCGCCCTTGTCATCCCTTCATAGAACTCCACTGATGACGACATAGTCTCCCAGTCTGTTCCCAGCATGTTGAGGTCCCCATTACCTCTACCCTTCCTTTCCCAAACTATGATATCCATAAGATTTTCCACCAGTTGTGCTCCAGAAGCTTTCATCCCAGAGGGTCAGTTGACCAGGAGATGGAGACAGAGAAGAGCATCCTGGAGAGAGCAAGAGAGAGAGAGAGAGAGAGAGAGTGCAAAAACTGTTTTTACTTCAAGGGAAAGCAGGCTGAGACCATGATTCTGAATTGGCTGCTAAGGAAATTAGTCATTTGTTATCTCTCTCTCTCTCTCTCTCTTATGATTATGTCATGGGTAACGGAAGGCAGCCTGCAGAAAGCACATGAAAGCAGTGAACCAGCTGCACATTTAGAGTTGTCACAGAGGACAGATAAAAAAGTGTGATAGTATGTTGACAGGGTAAATCAAGGATTTACAACAGGTAAATCATGCCAGCCAGCCAATCAGATTGGAGTGTTATTAAGGCCATTGTGTAATATATTTTATTTATGTTCTACATGTGTATTATGGAGACACCAAAATGTAAATGTACTACAGTACTTAGTGAATCTACAAAGAAAAAAAGAAAGATGATACAAGATACAGAAAGAGGCAAGACAAGAATTTCTATTGGGTCTGAGATGAATAGGTGGAATTCTGTCAATACTGAATTAAACATGAAATATCATTGTCAGGTTGCAGACATCTTCTTGATTTGTGAGTAATAGTATTACATCATTACAGGATATCTAATTACTTACATGTTATTACCTATTTGGTGGCAGTATAGTGCAATGAGTTAAGGTTCTGAGCTGCAAATCTGGAGACTTGGGTTTGAATCCCCCCGATGCCTACTGTATGTGCACACTGTGTGCTCCTGAGCAAGTCACTTAACTTCCTTGTGCTCCCGTGTCACAACTGAAAACATGCTTCAGCTTAGTCTGCTACACCTGTTTAAACAATGTTCCCTTTACATATCAACCTATTCAAAAACCTTGTTGTGCACATTCTAAACTGTTATGCGCATTCCAAGATGCTGTTGTGCGCATCCCGAGCAGTTGTTCAGCACATTTCAAAGGTTATAAAATGTCTGAATTCCTCATTCACCCAGCACATAGCTGACAACTAATTACTCAGTTCACAAATGTGCACCTTTTAACTCATAAATGTCTATAAATTTAATTTCAATCATAAAACAGAACAAAGAAATGGCAAGTTTTTTTTTGGTTTCTTTTGTTTTTGTTTAGAGAGGTAACACTTCTATGATTTCTGTGTACAAAACCATATACTATATAAAATAAAATATGGGCAATGACACACAACAAGGCTGTGCTTCCTTCTTTGAAAGAAAGAATTGAAAGAATCGGAATTACAATCCTTTGAGTCATAGACTCCTCTGCAAAGGCTCCACGTCAGTAAGAAAGAGAAAAGAAAATACACAATGCATCACTTGTAAAGTACAAAACTTAAACATTTGGCAGCAGTATACATTGTAAGGCTACATCAGCAGGGATCTTAAAAAGAAGGTACCGGGTTAACTTTATGTACAAATGACAGTATTCAGTTAGACCCAGAGTCATAATTTATTTACAGTGAGATTGAGGAGCCTAAGCATGGGAAAAGAGGAGAAAAAGTCCCTGTGCCGGGGGCTACCTCATTGCTCTAGAGCAGAAAACCTGCTTGATACATGGTTCTGTTTGCGTGTCAGTAAGGGAGGTGAAAACCTGAAAGGGAGTTACATACAGTCACAGGTTGCAGAGTTAATGAGCAGGGTCTTGAGACCAGCCTTAAATTGGCTCAGACTGGATATAAGGAGATTGTGGATGGTAGTTGTTTAGCCAAGGGGCACAATAACTGAAGAACCATTGGTCAAGAGAGGTTTCCACAGTGAGGTACTAGTAGGGAGGTGTTGGTAGAGTGCCTTGGGTCCCTCCTGTGAGAGACTGTAAGAATAAGAGAGTGGAGGCCTATTGGAGCTTGTTTGTGTAGTATCTTTTTTGCTAGGAGACAGGTGTAATACTTAACCCTATCTTGGGAGTTTAGCCAGCCAGTAAATTTGTAAAGCTCACATTTATGGGTTAGCCTGTCACAATTAGAGAACAGGCGGCAGACTTTATTGAGGGCGAGGTTGATGCTGTGCAGGGCAGTATGGTCTGCAGACCCATAAATAACTATGCCATAGTCCACTAAGGGTACTATTGAGGAGGACACAGCTAGATGCTTTGCCTGCGGGGGAATGCAATGCCTATGCCTGTACAGAATCCCCAGCCTGGTGTTAAAAGAGGAGAAGACTTGTTGTATCTGTGTGTGGTAGGTGAGGGAGGTGTCCAACATGACCCAGGTATTTGAAGCAGTAGACCCGCCGAGTGCAATGCCAAGGGAGTTAGTGATGATTAGTGGTGTGTTACAGAGCGGGTTCTGGAGGTGGGCAAAGATCATAGATTTCGTCTTCTTGCAATTAAGTATTAGACAGTGTCCAGACAACCAGGTTTCAAGCTCTCCAAAGAAACCCTGCAGGGTGGATTGTAGTGTGTTGGGATGAGGATGTTTCTAAAAGACTACAGCATCATCAGCGTAAAGCAATAGCTTCCCACTACAGGATTGAGGGAGGGAGTTCAGAAAGGAGGTGAATAGCAGTGGGCCTAGAATGGACCCTTGTGGGACCCCAGTCAGAACTGGCCTACTGGAGGATAAGGTTGCATCAATTTTTATCTGTTGGGTCCTGCCAAAGAGATAGTCTTTGAGCCAGAAGTTTGTAGCCTCTGGGGAGATATTCATGGCTAGTAGGGTGTGGAGAAGAAATGCATGACTGACCGTATCAAAGGCCTTGGTCAGATCGACATAGAGTGCCCTAACCATTGAGCCCTGATCAAGGGCCTCATGTATATATGAAGTAAATTTGACAAGGGCAGTGGAGGTGCTGTGACCCCTCTGGAAACTGTGTTGTTCATGACAGAGCAGATTGTGTTTGGTCAGGTAGTCTGTGAGCTGGTCAGGCACAATTTTTTCAAGGGCCTTTGAGAGGGGGGGCAGGATGGATATTGGCCTATAGTTGCTAGTGGAAGTGGGGTCACCACTCTTCAAGATGGGAGTTATAACTGCTCTTTTCCATGGGGTGAGGAATTGGCTGTGACATAAGGATAAGTTAAGTATTTTGGTGAGATGGGGCAAGGTCACATCCAATGCAAGCTGGATGAGCTTGTGGTCCAAGGAGTTGCTACTATAGCGAGAGTTTGCCAGGGCTTTGTTTAGATAGCATTTTGCCTCATTGCAGGAGATGATTCATAGCCGAATAGGGATGGTCGAAAGTGGCAGAAGAGTTTATGGGTTAGTTACTGATCAGGTCAAAGAAGTTAGGGAGAGGATATGGTTGAGGTCTGTGAAGGCAGTATTGATAGCATCAGTGATAGATTTTGGATCCTGGGAGATAACCCCATCTATTAGAAGCTGCACTGGGGTAGGGGACACATTTTTCCCGGTTAGTTCCTTAATGTTGCTCCAGAATTTGCTACCAGAGCCCCAGGAGGAGGTGAGGGCTTGTTTGTAGTATGCAGCTTTGGCTTGCCGTATAGCCCATGTGCAGCTGTTTTGAGCCTCCCTGTAATACAGTCTGTCTTGGGGGAGTTGCGAGGCAAGGGTCTTATGCCAGAGGTTATCCCTTAGGTGCATTTGGTCAAGTAGTGACTGGGAAATCCAGGGAGTGTCCTGAGTCTTTATTGTATGCTTGGAGAAGGGGCAAAGATGTCACAGGCAGAGTTAAAGGTGGAAATAAAATAGGTGAGGGCAGCATCTACGGACTGGGCAGTGTGAATAGGAGACCAACCACAGAAAGCAAGGTAAGATTTGGAGCATGGGAGGGCTCCTTTTTTCAGGCATCTTTGGACAGTGACCTTGGGGGGATTGGGGGAATTTTATTAGACCACCAGCATGGGGAATGGTCACTTATCGAGTCTGGGAGCACTTTGATACAGGAAAGGTTTTTGGGGTGGTGAGGATGAGGTCAATAAGGGTGAATGTCCCAGATTTTGGGTCCTACCTAGTTAGGGACTGTACAACTTGAGTGAGGTCATAAGCAAGAATTTATTCTTTGTAAGGAGAAGACATAGCAGATATCCAATTCACATTGAAATCTCCCAGTAAGATGATTTCGCTCTTGGGAAGAAGGTGGGAGATACTGGCCAGTACTGAGTCAAAGGTAGACTTTTGGTTTCTAAAGGGGATGTAGACAGCCAAGATGTATAGTATTTTAATTGAATTGCCAAAGTTTAGCTTGACAGCTAGGGTTTGGGCTCTATGGGTTGGTGGCGGGATGGAGACTGAGAGGGCATGCAGGGAGGATCTGACTTAGATGGCGTAACCACCACCCCTCTTGCTTAGCCTGTAAGCTTTATGTAAGGTGTAATCACTGAGGGTGATGGATCCATTTGGGATGTTTTCTGAGAGCCAGGTCTCAGATAAGGCAAGGACATCTGGGGAGTGCTGCGCAATCCAGCCCTGGAGGGAAGTGAACTTCCTCTGAAGGCTGTATATGTTAAGGGAGCCCAGTTGCAGGCTTCCATGCTTGCCGTTCTGTGTGACACCAGAGATAGGTGGTCCTGGGTTAGGATGCACATTCTCTGTTAGGAGGAGAAGGAGGAGGAGGAGGAGGAGGCTATGCCAGAGTAGTGTTAGCCAGATTAGTTTTGGTGTGGCGCAGATGGTTTTGGAGGTAGTATTTTTTGTGGGTACAACTGAGATAGGGAGGGTGCATATGAGGTGGGCTAAAAGAGTTGGAGACAAAGGTAGATGGTGTCCAGGTGGGTAGCTGTGGACCAGGGTTAGGGGTTGTGACCCTAGGGGGGTCAAGGTGGCAGTGCAGCGAAGGATGTGTGCATAGGGGTTAATTAGTAACCCAGGGTGGGAGTATGTTTGGGCATAATGGAACAAGGGAGGGGGAATTCCAGCAGGGATTTGGTGGCCCCAGTGGTGCATTAGGAGGGGGCATGGAGGGAGATAGCCACTGGTAGACCAGTTTTGAGGCAATGCTGCAGTGCAGGTGAAAACAGATAGAGCTGATGGTGTGATCAGGGAAGTGAGAAAGACTAGCACTATGAGGTGAGGATCCATGATTTGCTGTCTATGTACTGTATGTGCTGTATCTTGGGGCTGAGATGGCAGAATGAACCTCTTAGCCGCCCGAGGTCAATATGCTGTTATCTCAACTCTCGATGAAAACATAGCTCTTGTTGGGTATGGTTGCCCATATATTATTCTCAGTTTTGAATATTGCAGAATGGCCTTAATTGTAGCTATCCATTTGTAATTTATTTACGTTGGAAGAAGTGATTTATCTAGTCACAGTTCAGCATTATTTCAGTTATGTATTAATTATCTTATTTTTATTCTGTTTCAACTCAGGTGTGAACACCAGGTGAATGACAGCAGGACATTAACTGCCGAACAGGCTCGCCAATTTTACAATCTACACTATTACTGACTTGTGTTCAACAGGACATGAATTTAAAGTTAGTGGCATTCAACCAAATGTCTGTACACCATATGCAAGGTAATGTTAATTCCAATGTTTTCTTGTGATATATGTGGTCAGTAGCAATGATAAATATAATTAACAATATTGAGTATACTGTAAGGTCTACAATCAGTAACAAACATATGTATTCATTGAGAGGTTTGAAACTGCGTAATCATGTTATATGCCATTATGGTGCAGTAGCTACATACAGCATAAAAGTTACGATGATGTAGCTACTGCTGCATAACCACAACATTGTAGGCCTGGACAGGCAACATGGCCCAATTATAACAGCAATAAGGTAATCCCAAGGGTTATTTTAATGTTCAAGTTAATCACCCTCTGGGGCAAAATGATTGTATTTTTACTCCATAAAATAGCTAATAACGTATCCATATTCTTTTTATTGTATTTGTTCTGTTAATAGCATGATACTCTATTTCATGAACCACACACATATGGTTTATTTGTATGCATCGTTGATTATATGGATAATGTATATGTCTTTAAGGAAGAATATGGAGAGAAATCTATGAAAACTATGCCTGACATTGAACATGATTTGGCCACATATTTTGGTTACAGAAAAACGAAAGCAAATGACAGGAAATTTTATATGCGGATCTGGATGAGTAAGTTTTCCTTTTTTATTTTAATAACTGCATTGCACATGTTGTGTTAAGTGAATCAATCAGATTACTATATATGTTGTGAACGTTTGTTTATTCTGCAGAAGTTGTAATGAAGACCGATATGATGCATCATTTAGATGTACTTTAAAATCGGACATGTTTAAAACTTCAACGGATACATGTTCAAGATCAGTTAGTGAAATAAGAAATGGTACACATTCATCAACATCATCTGTGGAGAGTGATTACATTGACAAAATATCTGCACAGGAGACCTTTCTTGTATACAAACATAATTTGCTTGAGTTGGTCAGAGCTAGCAAATGGACACTTTGTGACATGTGTAACATACAGACTGACTTCAGACTGCATATCTGTTAGGGATGGTTTGTGGTTGTCATTAAATATAATCAGCCCATACTTAATTTGTATGATTGTGTGACATTTAATTATTAGTACTATGACACATAAACTGTGAAGTACTGCTCTAATATTTTATATTATAAATATATCAAAACATTTTAATGTCTAACTTGTAAGTTTTACTTCTGACAATTTAGGGAAGTGGTATGAAGCAGTGTATTATAACCATGATGTTTGACATGGAGCAAAGAATTTATGTAGGAAACTGTTTGAGGTAATCTGTTCCATTTCTAGTAACATATAATCGAGAGAGTACACCCTAATTTTTATTCAGACAAGAAAAGAAAGTTCATTTTTATTTTGATTTCATAACTTTAAAATCAAATTGATAATGTACCTTTTCAATAGTGTTATAACAACATAGTCCTGTTATAGGTATTGTTTAATGATAATGGTGGGACCTGGGATTTATTTTTAGTGGTTGCATAACATGGCAATAGATTTTAAACTATTACATCAAACCTATGTCATGACACATATTTTATTAATAAGATTGTTATGATTTGCAATAGGCTGGTCAGCAACGCGACTGTAAAAGTTTACACTCATGGTGTACTGACATAATGAACCATTTCTGGCACTGCTGCCAGTTTGCTGATACCTATGCAGTCTTCATCGTGAAGTACTTTATCGTTTACATTTACAATCACCAGAGTTACCAGTGTCTGCTAGTAAATACACATTCATTCGTTTCTTTCTGCCAATTAGGGTATGTGGACAGGGATACTACACCATGTTTCAAATGAGCACACATGGCTTTTAGGACATGGAACAAGTACAGCACAGTGTGATCATGGCCCTTTAGAAGAAATATGAGAAAAGGAATGGATAAAACAGGATTCTGTGGCCCATGATGCACTTTGAAAGGTCATACATAATCAAAGATTTCTGAAATCAATACCATATTATTTACATTTCCGGTGAGTCTATGCATTGTGTAAAATTCTGTAATGTTCATGATAATGTATTGTCTTTGATTAGTAACCATGATGTAAACCAATCTACAGTATGTAAGCAATAAGACATGGCTTGGTATTGGTAGTAATGGATACCCACACACCCAGATGTGTAGTTAGGCATGAGAACGCAGGTCAAGTGCCTTCAGCCTCAGGGTGTGTGGTTATATCAGTACTACCATCACCCATACTGTACATAAAATGGGCAAATAGGTAACTTTGAAAAATGAACATTGTAAGCAGCAGGGAGTTTTCTGGCAAAGTGGTAGAGATAGATGGGTGATTTTTCATGGTCATCAAAGAAACAATAGCAATGGAAACTATGAATTGCACTCATTGTGGATACTTGATTCTAACACCTTCTTCATCTAGTTAATGAGCATGGTATATATCATAATGCTATAATTAGGTTATCAGCTAATGATGATATCAGAATTGATAATGCTGTTTCAAATTAATATACATTGTACTCAATGAAATTCAATACAATTTTGTTGGTAATGTCATAAATTTAACATCTATCCTATGGCACTTGTTAAATCCAGGAGTACTTCTGATCTAGAGCAATTTCAACAGCATATTCTGATGTATGCCTCAAAGTGGCATGCATACTCATACAACGCATACAAGGCCCGTAACTACCTTGCTGCATTGGATTACAATCACCATGTTGACAGGCCATATTTGAGAAACAAAAAGGGCGATCAAATGTAAGTAAGTTACTGTTTGTTAACTGTGTTTTTTGGCAGTAAGGAAAGGTCAGCTAAACAAATTTGTTATATTGCAACATTTTAATATTTTGTTATTAATTCTGCAAAGGATTTCCAGCAACATTTATTTATCGTTATCAGTTATTTATAACTGTACTTCACTTTACTAGAATTATAACTCTCAATTATAAAAGGTTTCTCAGACATGCTGCAATCTGATTGGCTGTTCGGATTCCAACAGCCTTACGGTAGTCCATGTTTTACTATCATGTACAGACTGATCATGATAGCACATGGATTCTACCTAACAGCATTCCATTGTCTAGCACTGCTGAATGTGTGGAATGATGCATTCTGATTTTGAACCAGCATTCTTAAACTCTTGGTGGAAGAACTATTTTATTAAAAATCTCAATCTAAATTAGGAAAACAAGTGAAAAGTATACTTTTAACACTTTCCTTTTGGAATAATTTTTAGTAATAGTAATAAGACACTCTTAGAATTTAGATTAACAGTCAGTTAATTGTCCCCTATGGTGAATATGGTGCTCGGCTGTGCATCATGTCACATTACACACCTAGGGGGTGATTATCAGACTGTTAATCTAACCTCTGGTCATGCCTTATTGCTTAAATATCATAACCTAATTAATTTTTGTTAGAAAAAAGTCTCCAAAGTTCAATTTGGTATAGCATTGCAGACACTCATCCATCATTTTTCTCAGTTCAGATATGGAAGGTCATTTAGCAAAATGTCTGGGAGATGGACGGTCATCAAGAAACAAACAAAGAAATCATACAGCTATATCCCAAAAATAATGCATAGAATTTTCTCTAGGAGATATCAACATAAGACAAACATTGAAAAAAGAATGAATTTGGATGCAGGCGACCCTCGTAACATTCAATCTACAATTTCATGTGTCCCACCACCAGATACGATGGACTTGGCCAATGCACATCTGTCAAGATTTAGCAGATTGAATCATACTTGAACATTAAGTTGCAAATGTGATCAAATGCTTTAATGGACTGCATATAATACCGTAATCTAATGTGATGCATGATGGATATATATATTTTTGTAGCTTATATTACCAGATTCATCTGCAACTTATATGGCCACCGATACATATAAGGTTAAAGCCATCATTAATTCCTTTCTGGCTGTACTAACATGCATGTCTTAACAGGTTTGAGAGTATAACAGTCAGAATTCAAACTATGTTCATAAATACTTTATTTATAGATGTATTATATCATTGAATACATCAAATTGTTACTTTTAAAACTCATAAGATAAAAATGAATCTGTAAAAGGTAAATATTATTATCTTATGCAAGAACCAGCAGAATATAAAAGCATGCAAAAGCATGAAGTTAAAAAATTATACATATAAAAAAATGAGTCCTTAGTGAATGCGTGTACAGCTTTCAAACTATGTTTTACAGATTTTTAATAGTTGCATAACAATTACATTTGCAACAGATGCAATAGTTCCCTTTGTTTATTGTACCCAAAACCTTAACAGCATTGTCATTGCATAACAGAATGCTGGATACTATCCAACTATATTTATTTATTTATTTGCTTTTGTTTACCAGGTGAGCATGCTAGACACCAAGTGCCTATTTTCAGGTGCTATAGAAAGTACTCTTATTTGACAGTCTAAATAACTATTGTAAAATGACAACTTAAGTGAAAAAAATAAACAGGAATTAAAATCAGCTAACATTGCATAGTACAGAAAAGTGAAGAACATTAAAAGTATTTATTTCATATCACTAAATAATATTGATTCAGTTTATGCATGTGTTACATAAACCACATATTCAATATAAATATTATTGAAACCACAAATCAGTAACAAACAATGCTTATGTGTGTCATATTTTAATTAACCATTTTCAACATCAATGAAATTGATATACAGTAAAACAAATAGTGTTGTGGCAATTTTTTGCTTAAGGTCTGTTGCATCTGTGCAAGTCTGCCATACGTGAAACCTGTGTAGTGTCCATTTGGATCGGGATACCTGTCCTGAATACATCACACACAACAACTTGGAATGGGACTCTCTAACACCCCTCCCTAGGTACCCTTGCCTCCACAGAATAAATTGTCGATAGGCTGTATGACGCCTGCATCTGTTCCGATCTTGTTCAAATGGCAGGGCAAGCATGTCTCATCTAAGAGCTGCAGAGATGTCTAAAACCCCAGGGTCCATAATCAGATGTTCCATATCCTGTTATAAGAAAGAATAAATATTTAATGTGTGCTTGATGGTTGGAAGATATGACAAATTAAACTGTGTAATGGGGAAGGTTGATTATCTGTCAAATTCTTAAACCAGATTTATGTTGCAGGTTTTTGTTAATGTGAATGTCAGCGATCAGTCTTACTTGAGCGTATTGATACACAAGGGTTGGAAAGGATGAGAATGGAGTTGGCAAGGTGAGAGGAATGGTCAAAGATATGTCCCCATCAGTAGCTGTGAATCCACATGAATATATCTGAAATTGTCCCTGGTGACATAGAGGACCCACCTTCTCGCACGTATCTCCAAACTCCATGCATATATGTCCATAAAGCCCACTGGCTGTATAGTAGAAATCCCACCATACCCACACCAATCACATTGGGGTTGCACCCGTGCATCAGTCCCCTACCAGAATCATCAGCAGAGTGCGAGGTAAAGTGTCCAGTGCCTCAGCCCTCACCACCACCAGGCCGGCATAAAGGGGGTGCAATTTAAAGACAGACAGAGTATGAATAGCTATGGGGAAACGTTATGTAGCAATATTATAACACCATATTAGTGAGACAACTACACAATAACAAGTTTATGCATGAATAAACATTCAACCCATGACAGGCCTCCCTTAATATGTTATCAGGAGTCCACTGCTGAGACATAAATACTCACAGAAAATATAGAAATGCAACTATTATGATGCTATCAGCAGCATTTTCTTTCAATCATGGTTGGCATTTCTCTGCATCTGTTACATACACACACACACACACACACACACACACACACACACACACACACACACACACCAATCAGGAGAATCAGGATTAGGATGCAGAGGAGATAAATCCATTGATCTACCATCAAGTATGTTGAAGATAAGTGATGGAAATTCAGTGACTAAATGCACACAGAACTCCTTTGCAGTACGTTCACTCATGTTATTTACATTCATCGGTAATACAGTAAATTAAGAGTGTTAAATTAATGTGACATTAAACAGCAAAGGATGCACAGATAATAATACAAATTAACATCATTATAACTGATTACTCTCCATAATTATGCTGTTACAAGCCATAAGATATATCAATTCTAATTGAGTGTACGCAAATAACTCACTTATTAACACAACGCACTATGGGCCCTATGCACTAATGGGTTGGAGTTGATACACGTGTGTATCTGGGGTGCACAACCACTCAGCACCCTGCATGCCCACCACTCGGTATGCAATAAGGGGTGCGAGAAGCAAATACGTGCCTGTCCACCTGGCAGCAGGAAGAAGGGCGCGCAAGCACTATGCGTCATGTACCAAAGCATGTTGTGCTGGCCATGGGGTTGTGGATGGATGTGCAGTCCATGCCAGGTAAACCCTACCATAGGCCTAATATGTGCCCCAGATACTGCACTGTCCATGCTGGTTAAATGGGAATGGACCACCGCATCGACACTGCACACTAGCTGACAGGAAGGATGGGTCACCAGAACTTACTACTATGGCTTCTCCTCTACTGCTGATTATATTTCATCCTATATAAGAATTAGAAAGTTGAGTAGAACCATGTGTTTCATCTTTCCATGTACTACCACTGTGTTTGATGTTGTTGTACATGTTGTTTTTTTCACTGGAGTGTTCTCTAACGACCTAAGTGATCATTGTGCCACTGCCTGCAATAGACATTCTCCCCAAATAAAGTCGGCTCGTAAATTTAAACTGAAAAGATGTTTGAAAAAATGTTGCCAGAATGCCTTCCTGAAAGACCTGGGTAACATCAGATGGCAGGACTTTTATCTAGCCCCTTCCCTCAACGAGGCTTTCAATATCTTTCATAGCCTCCTAGAGGGCATAATAAACACATGCCCCTCTAAGACTGGTCAAGGTGAAAATAAGACCTCCCGGCTGGTTCCCTCCTATCCTGAAGAAAGCACTCAAGGACAGAGACGCTTGGTGGAAATGAGTGAGAAAATCACACATGGAGGCCGATAGGCCAGCATTTCGTACTTCTAGAAATGCCTGCACCAAACTAATTAGGTCTGAAAAGTCTAAATATTTTGAGCGGCTTAGAAGACAATAAGAACAACTCTTCCAAATTCTGAATATACTCAGAGGTCGAAGGTCATACCTCTGACACCTCCCTTCCAGCCAAAATAGTATCCAATGGATCTACCTTCATGGACAGAGCTGCTATATTAGAACAGCTTAATGAACACTTTGCCACAGCAGGACAGGCTTATGACACCTCGCCTATTAGCAAGCTCAATCCGTATGGGGACTCCACTGCTGACTCTACTGCTAATTGTAGCTATAACCAACCTCTCCTCCTTCAGCTTCCACGCAGTCATGAAACAAGTAGAGGACCTCCTATTGGCACTGGATACAACAAAAGAATGCCGGTGCTGGTGCGCATAATGAACCCTATTTCCTTAAATTAGGCCATTACTACTTGACCACCACCATTACCCATTTATTCAACACTCACTAATGCAGGGCGAGCTCCTGTGTTGTGGAAAACTGCACATCATACCCTTGTTCAAACTGGGAGCCGAGGACCTGAATAACTACCGACCCATTTCCATACTACCCATCCTATCAAACTCCTGGAAAAATTGTCAACACTCAAGTCAGAGAGCATCTGACTCGTAAAACTACTAAACCCGGTACAGTCCGGTTTCAGAGCCAATCATAGCACAGTATCTGCCCTTGCAAAAGTAACCACGGATTGGCAAACTGCTTTGGATGCTAAGAAGCATGTATTTGCCCTCTTCGTCGATCTTAGTAAGGCTTTCGACACTGTGGATCACAATATTATGCTTGATGCACTGCACAATATCAGACTCAATGGATCTGCCATCAAATGGTTCACCAGCTACCTTACAAACAGGCTACAACAAGTCAAAGTGGCAGGTGATTTGTCTCCACTAAAATCACTTCCTCGAGGTGTCCCTCAAGGCTCCATCCTAGGTCCAATCCTATTTGAAATCTATATTAATAACTTAGTTCTCATTTGCGCCAGCTAATGTGCACTTATTCACTGACGATACTGTGACTTGCACCTCAAACTCATCTCTGGACCTGGTCCATGATGATTTACAGCATGACTTTATCTCTCTCCAATGCAATCTTATCAGCCACAAGCTTCTACTCAACGCCAAAAAGACTAAAGCCATGATCCTCTCCCCAAAGGCAGCCTCAGGACCTACTCACCATCCTAAGATTTTAACGCTTTTGGGAGAACCACTTGAAATAGTGGATACCTTTAAATACTTAGGGTTCTGGTTGGATGACAAACTTAACTTTCTGTGCCATCTGAATGAGGTATTGAAAAAAACTAAGGCAGTGGTTAGGCTTATTCTACCGTATTAAGCATCTACTCACCAAAGAAGCTAGAAAGAGACTAGTGCAAAACACATTCCTACCTCTACTGGACTACGCTGGCTTCCTTTACAACCATTGTCCTTTAACAGCGCTCAACAAACTTGACACCCTTTATCATCGGGCTTTAAGATTCATGCTTAATCTGCCTCCTCGCACCCACCATTGCTGCCTGTACCAAGAGATGGGATGGCCCTCATCTTGACTAGGAGGAAAAGAAACGCTCTCCTTTGGTTCTTTAGAGTGCTATCTGATAAACGTCCTACTTACATTTTGGACTTCTTCGCACGTGCAAAGAGATCTTATGGTCTGAGATGCTTTTCCATACTCTGCTTCCAGACCCCCAGAGTAAATACAACCCTTGGCATCGCAGCTATCAACTTCTCACTCCCATCCCTATGGAACACCATGCAAGGCTCTCTAAAGCTCTTATCCCTTCCAGGACCAGTCACATTCAAAGCACTAATAGCTAAGTACCTGAAGGAAACCTGCTGCTGCTTTAGATGACTGTGTCGGTAGTTTGAGTATCTTCCATGAATTTTTTGTTACAGATTCTATCTCAATTCACAGTGCCCTATATCACCATTAGGGGTACCCAGCACTTATTAGCTCATCTACACTTCTCCTGGCCCTCACCATTCTACCTCTCTCCCTCCTCACATACTCTCCTCTCATATACTCTCCCTCTTCCCTTTCCATCTTTCTGTCATGATTAATTACCGATGCTACCTATGTTAGTTCTGTGTTTAGGCCTATATTATCCTTCACATGTACAATGCCTTGTTTCTTGTTCTTATTTGCGACTGTATATATTTATTGTTGTCCAGGACCACTCTGAAAATGAGCTTGCTCAATGGTGTTTACGCCTGGTTAAATAAAGTTGATTGATTGATTGATGCACATAACCTTAATGCACATAGACACTTTAACAGTCTAACACCTAGCTTGGTGTTTTAAACCCAGACATTAGACCTTTTGGACTGCATGTTAAATATATGGATGATTTATTAGTGGGGAAAAAACTGAAAGTATAGGAATGTGCTACCATAGATGGCCAACCTATGGAAGGGTGGAAAGGAGAAAAATAATTAGGATTTTAGGGAGTACTGTTGAGCAACAGAAGTTTTCAGTAGGGTGATATAATAGGAGATAGAAAAGGTGTCCATTTGTCCTAATCATTATGGTGCAGCCTATCTCTGTGTGAAATGGTGTGGGATAAAAAAAAATGCTCGGACAAAAATTAGCAGAATCAACTTAAAAATGTATTATCTAGAGCGGACTGGAAACAACAAAATAATAAACCAAGCCATAAAGTCCATGGTTTACATACTAGAGGTAGTACTGACTATCTCAGGACTGGGTGTTGACAGCTTCACACCCTCCCTTACACTACTAACTTCCTAGGTAGTTCTTCTTATATAGCAGTTCCTACAGACATGTGACCTCATTACTCCACCTCTAAATTTTTAGCCATTCTGTCTTTCCCAAAATAAAATATTTTATTTTATTTAAACATAAATTAACATTCCATAAACATTTTAATATTCAAAATGAATTTTATGAGCTGTCTTAATATTTTAATTTTCACAGAATGAAAGTTCCTGTTTGAAAGGGATAAAAATAGGGGAAACTGGGGCCAGCCGGTTCATAGGGAATAATGAAGCAGGAAACATCTGAAACAGCAGCGTTTTGGCTACACAGAAACTTTTAAAAAAAAACAAACAAAAAAAAGCTACCTTTATATACTTTAAGTTGCCTTATAAAGGTAAGCCAAGTTTTCCTTAATTCCTTTTTCAGCACAGCATAATATTTCCTCTTGTTGGTGTTGCTAATGTGAATGTTATAAGCAAGTAGCAGGGGCACACAAACCACACAAACAAAGTTCACTCGCATCACCAACACTCTCCTTTAATAGCGCTTTTTGAATGAGAACCCCGACTGTGCCCCGAGTGGAGAATTTATTTTTAACTGAATGGAATCACTAGCAATGCGACTGTTGTGCCCAAACCAGTACTTTTCAGGCAGCATAATTAATTTTCTAAAGACCGCCACTTAAATGGAAGAAAAAAGCCTCAGCGGGAGTTTAAACAGCCGCGGTTTGCATTTCTCCGTATCTCCCATAAAAGAGAAAAGCTTCACTTCACTGCACTTTATTTTTCTTTCGTCCGTTCTGTCTAAATTGCAGACGGACACATTTAATAAATTAAATCTTGTTTCCAGAGCCTTTTTCTACTCTGTGATAGTGCAAGCGTTTGAGAAGGCTTCTTAGAAACACTCCGCACTGCCGCAATGCCTGGTTTTGCGAGGAGACTAAAAGGGATTAAATTGGTACTTAAATAAGTTATAAGCCAGCATTTTTTTTATTTCTAAATATATTTCTGCCTCACACCTGGCTTCCATAAATTAATGCTGCTAGGATAAGGAAGGTGATCCACAATGCACACAAAAGGGGGGGGGTCACACACAACAAAAGACAAAAAAAAAAATACAGGTGTGGGTGGCCAGCCCAACGAACACAACATACAACATACAACAGGACACAGTGTACATCTTGGAGTCCTCTGCACGTCTGGCAGCATTTAAATTAAGGAAACCCAAAGGGGTTAACAAAAACGAAGGGGGCAGATGGTTCTTGACTTGCTCTCTTACATTCCTCCACCCAAAACCAAACAAATTACGCTTGGTTTACACGAGAGCTACTACTATACCTATCTTCAGATCTCTACTCAAGAGATGGAGCCATAGCCCACCTCACCAAGGCTCCACCGCGGGTCCCTAAAAAAAATACCTACAAAAAAAAATACACTATCTATTACAGATACTTTCAATATACTTATTTTTAATAATCACTATATTTTCTTTTACCCGAGGCCTGAAGATAGGTAGCTACAGTTTCTGCTCCATATCTAGATAGAAAGTCTGCATTCTTATGCTCTGATCCTTTTCTATATTTTATCAGAAACCTGTAGGGTTGCATTGTCTAAGTACCATCGCATTATACAAGGGTTTTGTCTTTCATCACATGCAGCCAACATAAAGGGTTGTGGTCTACCCATAGCTCAAATTCTACCCCATAAATAAAAGTGTAAAGCTTCTATTGACCATTTGATTGCCAGACACTCCTTTTCAATAACTGAATAATGTTTTTTCTCTCATGTAACTTCCGCTTATAAATATGACTGGATGCTCTTCTCCTGTATTAATTGAGTAAGTACCGCCCCTATACCACAATTGGATGCGTCTGTTTGTACTATAAATGGCTGGTTAAAGTCAGGAGAGTGTAGGACTGGTGAGGAACATACCCGAGCCTTTAGTTTGCTGAATGCTTCTTCACATTCAGGTGTCCAGTTTACCTTGTCTGGCTTACATTTCTTTAAGAGGTCAGTTAGAGGTCCTGCTATTGTGGAACAATCAGGAATGAATAATCTGTAGTAGCCAACTAGTCCTAAAAAGGATCTTACATCTGTTTTTGTTCTTGGCTGGGGGGTATTGGCTACTGCTTCTATCTTTGTGATTTCTGGCTTTACCAGCCCATTACCAATTTGGAAACCTAAATACCTGGTTTCCTGCTTTGCCAATGAACATTTAGGGGGATTTAGTGTCAACCCATCTTCTGACAGGGTACATAATATAGCCTGGAGATGCTGTAGATGTTCTTCTCATGAGGACTAAAACCGCAATCATCATCCAGGTAGGCCGCACTATACTTTGTATGAGGTTGCAGAATATTATCCATTACCGTTGGAATATAGCGGAGCCCCATGCAGGCCAAATGGCATTACTGTGAAGTGGTATAGGCCAATCGGTGTACTGAAGGCTGTTTTTCTTTATCCTTTGGATCTAGTGGAATCTGCCAGTATCCCTTTGTTAAGTCTAAGGTGCTGATATAACGGCTGCCCCAGGTGATCTATGATGTCATCAATCCGGGGCATTGGGTAACAATCAAATTTGGATATGGCATTTAGACGTGAAAATCTAAACAAAGCCTGATTCCACCTTCTTTTTTCCACTATCACCATAGGAAAAGTCCATTCACTATGTGATGGTTCTATAATCCCCAGGTCCTGCATCTTTTGATCTCTTGTACTACTTTTTCCCTTAGTCTCTCTGGGATTCTGTATGCTTTTCGCTAATAGGGGTGTCTTCAGATACCACAATATGATGTACTGCATGTGTAACTTTTCCGGTAAACTTGTAAATAGTGTTCTATAAGGCTCTGACATACTTTATAATGTGTATGTTTGTTGGGTAGTTAAATGTCGTTAATTTGTACCTCTGAGAAGTTACTCAACCTTCTAACCTTTTATAAGCTATTTCTAATTCAGATTCAAATTCAGATGCTTCAGGCTGACATAGTTACAGGAGGGAGAAGTTCGGTCCACTCAGGGTTTTAGCAAGTTGACGTGATACACTTTATATTTATTTTTCCTTTCAGGACAGGCCACCAAATAAGTTACTGGGCCCTTACGTTCTACTATCTGATATGGCCCTTGCCATTTCATAAGTAACTTATTCTCAGAGGAGGGTAATAAAAGTAGAACCTTATCACCTGCAATGAATTCTTTGGACTCTGTTCCTTTGTCATAGTATTCTTTTTGTTTAGTTTGATATTGTAAATTATTTTGATGTGCTTTCTTTACATAGGTTATTAACCTTCGTCTTAGTTGTTGCAAATATTCTAAAGGTTCTATCTTATGTTTCCCCTTCCTGTCTTTCCACTCTTCTTTAATAATGTCCAATGGACCTCTTGGGTTATGTCCATACAGTAACTCGAATGGAGAGAACCCCGTCGAGGCCTGTGGCACCTCTCTATATGCAAACATCAAATAGGGAAGATAAATATCCCATTTATTACCTTCCTCTGTCACGTATTTCCTGAGCATTCTTTTCAGAGTTTGGTTAAATCTCTCAACTAACCCATCTGTTTGTGGATGGTAGGGAGTGGTGAAAACCGCTTTAATGCCTAAAGCGTGATACAATTTTTGTAACAACTCTGAACAAAAATTAGTGCCTCTAGTAGTTAGGATGGTTTTTGGGATCCCCATACGGCTAAGGATTTTTACTAATTCCTCTGCTATCCGGGTGGCGGTGGCAGTACGAAGGGGTATCGCTTCAGGATATTTTGTAGCATAATCTACCACCACTAATATGAAGCGATTCCCTTTTGTACTTCTCGGCAATGGGCCTATAATATCCATTGCAACCCTTTCAAATACATTGCTAACCAAGGGCATTGGTAACAGGGGCACTTTGTCCTTTCGGCCTACTGCTGCAACCTGTTGACACTCAGGACAGCTTTACAGTATTGAGCCACCTGTTCATGTATTCCCGGCCAATAAAACCGTTATAGCAAACGTTGTAATGTTCGGTCCTTACCCAGATGACCTGCCATAGGAGGGTCATGAGCAAGGGATAGTAATCTTTCTCGGAAAGGGACAGGGACCATCAGTTGTTCTACCACCTCCCCTGTATGGGAATTTGTAACTACCCTGTACAACAATTCATCCTTAATAATAAAATATGGTTGCTGAGACTCAACAGGTATTGTTGACACTACCTGTGGGAAAAAAAGGGATTAGTGTTTTATCAGCTTTCTGTACACTTATAAACTCTCTATTAGGTAACATGAAGTTTTCTGTTAATGTTTCTAGTCCAGTGTCTTTTTGGTTCCAAGCCTTTTTATACTTCTGTTTTTGTGATTTGCTTTTTCTACTTTTACCAATGGTTCCAAATACCTCCTCCTCAAAAGGAAATATATGTTCCAGTTCCATCTCTTGCATTTTTTTCTCCTGTATAGCAGCTGCCCCGATATTCATAGCTAACAAAGAGTCAAAGAAAGGGTAGTCATGTCCAATTATAACTGGCACAGGCAAAGAAGGTACTATGCCCACTTTCATTTTATGCATAATCCCATTTACTTGTATGTCCATTTCTGTCAAAGGGTACCAGTGAATATCTCCATGGACGCATTTAACTCCGGTGGTTGTTTCCCCTAGTTTTGGCTTATCCACCAACTAAGCGTGAATCAGTGTCTGTTTACTGCCAGAGTCTACTAGGCCAGAAACTGTCCTTCCTCCAATCTTTACAGTGGTAACATAATGGCCCCAATTGGCAAGGGCTAGATGAATTGATTCAACCTTTTTTCTTGGACAGAACTGAGCAATATGGCCCTTGGTTTTACATTTTATTTATTTATTTTATTGACCGGGTAAGTGCACTAGACAAATCCTGCCTATTTTCAGGCAGGACCCGGGGGAGGGGGATACAGATGAATGCCAACTGACCTTGAACCAGATTAAGCTGTTGGTGGTATTTTTTTTAGTGAATGAGGGAAATTTGCCAGGACACCGGAAATTCCCTATCTTTTCGACACGCGCCATGGGATCTTAAACATCCACCTGAACTACCACCAATCCAGGCAGATGGGACCTCGGTTTAACGTCTCATCCAAAAGACGGCACCTCAGAAATGCAGCACCCCTCTCATGCTGCATTACAGTGTCAGTACTGGGATATTAACCCAAGTGCCAGATGTGGGAACTGAACCCACAGCCCTCTGATCTCCCGGCCTCAGAGGCGAGTGTGCTACCTACTGAGCCACTGGCACTGACTGACATTCATGGCATATTATATCATGATTGAAACCTTTACTTGGTCTATTGTAGTTCTTATTCCCAATGTTACCACTAGGTTGTGACATAGGAGGACTAAATGATCTCACATCACCACTAGGTTTTATTGTAGTCGTCTGGCTTCTAGGGTTCATAAAAGTTTTAGGGCGTTGTGGTCTGGCAGTCAGGTAATCTTCCGCTAGCCTTATGGCGGTCTCTGAGGTTTCAGGGCGATGTTCCTTAACCCATAACTGACATCTTGGGTAAGACACGAATGAATTGCTCCAAAATAATGCTCTCTACAATCTGTACCACTGTTCTTGTGTTAGGTTGTAACCATTTATGACATAAATCTTTCAGATGTGTATACAGATCTTGTGGTGTATCTGTCGTTTGGAATTTATATGCTCTAAAACGCTGTCTATAAGTTTCGGGACTTATGTCATATCTTTTTAAAATGGCATGTTTAACATAATCATAGTCATTTATGTGGGTAAGGTCTGTATGACTATAGGCTAACTGTGCCTTCCCAGTTAAATATGGAGCCAGCCTTACCACCCACTGGTCTCTAGGCCAGGCACAAGCAACGGCTACTCTCTCAAATGTTAAAGATAGGCTTCTATATCATCTGACTCGGTCATTTTGACTAACCTTATGTCTTTTGGCCACCAGGGGTGTTGAAGGAGATCTTGTGGAACCGAGTACCTGAATAGCACGTAGGGTGTCAGTCCATCTAGCAGCATTCTCTGCCCGATCTCTCTCTCTCTTTCAACTCAGTCTCCCTTTCTCGTTCCAGTTCTGTCTGTCTCAAGCACAACCATCGTAACAACTCATGGGGACTCTCTGGTGGCTCTTCTTCCTTTGGTTCAGCTGCTTGTGCACCCTTCTCAATAGCCTTTGTATCCTTGTCCATTTCCATTTTCAAAGCGTCTCCCTCCGTTGTCACCTTAGCCACTTTTCTCCGAACCGTCGGCTCCAGCCCAGACAATAAAGGCAACTGTGTGGCTAATATAAATGACCTTGTAGCTGGGATAGTCTGCTCTCCTGCCTTGTCCGACTGCATATACTCAGAATCTGCCCTCAGATCCACCAACAGGTCCTCCTCGAACCCGCATCCCACTTCTAACACCAAATGTGAAATTGTGTGGGATAAAAAAAAATGCTTGGACAAAAATTAGCAGAATCAACTTAAAAATTTATTATCTAGAGTGGACTGGAAACGACAAAATAATAAACCAAGCCATAAAGTCCATGGTTTACATACTAGAGGTAGTACTGACTATCTCAGGACTGGGTGTTGACAGCTTCACCCCTCCTTACACTGCTAACTTCTAGGTAGTTCTTCTTATATAGCAGTTCCTACAGACATGTGACCTCATTACTCCACCTCTAAATTTTAGCCATTCAATCTTTCCCAAAATAAAATATTTTATTTTATTTAAACATAAATTAACATTCCATAAACATTTTAATATTCAAAATGAATTTTATGAGCTGTCTTAATATTTTAATTTTCACAGAAGGGAAGTTCCTGTTTGAAAGGGATAAAAATAGGGAAACTGGGGCCGGCGGTTCATAGGGAATAATGAAGCAGGAAGCATCTGAAACAGCAGCGTTTTGGCTACACAGAAACTTTAAAAAAAACAAAAAAAGCTACCTTTATATACTTTAAGTTGCCTTATAAAGGTAAGCCAAGTTTTCCTTAATTCCTTTTTCAGCACAGCAAAATATTTCCTCTTGTTGGTGTTGGTAATGCGAGTGTTTTAAGCAAGTAGCAGGGGCACACAAACCACACAAACAAAGTTCACTCGCATCACCAACACTCTCTTTTAATAGCGCTTTTTGAATGAGAACCCCGACTGTGCCCCGAGTGGAGAATTTATTTTTAACTGAATGGAATCACTAGCAATGCGACTGTTGTGCCCAAACCAGTACTTTTCAGGCAGCATAATTAATTTTCTAAAGACCGCCACTTAAATGGAAGAAAAAAGCCTCAGCGGAGTTTAAACAGTCATGGTTTGCATTTCTCCATGATCTCCCATAAAGAGAAAAGCTTCACTTCACTGCACTTTATTTTCCTTTCGTCCATTCTGTCTAAATTGCAGACGGACATTTAATAAATTAAATCTTGTTTCCAGAGCTTTTTCTACTCTCTGCGAATAGTGCAGCGCTTGAGAGGCTTCTTAGAAATTCTCCGTGACTGTCGCAACGCCTGGTTTTATGCGAGGAGACTAAAAGGGATTAAATTGGTACTTAAATAAGTTATAAGCCAGCATTTTTTTATTTCTATATATATTTCTGCCTCACACCTGGCTTCCATACATTAATGCTGCTAGGATAAGGAAGGTGATCCACGATGCACACAAAGGGGGTCACACACAACAAAAGACAAAAAAATACAGGTGTGGGTCAGCCCAACGAACACAACATACAACATACAACAGGACACAGTGTACATCTTGGAGTCCCTCTGCATGTCTGCAGCATTTAAATTAAGGAAACCCAAAGGGGGGTTAACAAAAAAACGAAGGGGGGCAGATGGTTCTTTGACTTGCTCTCTCTTACACTCTGCCACACACCTCCCTCCTTAAGAGGAAACCAGTTCTCAGACTTTGCTGGTTTTCAGCTCCCCTCTCTGTTCAGTACTGTACTATTGCAGTAGAGTTGGGGGGTTGGTTGGAGCTTTCACCCACACACTTCAAAAGCTTCACCCCAGGATCCCTTAATCATTATAAACATACAAAAATATGCTAGTTCAACAGCACACTAACATCATTCATTACATTTTCCCTGGGGTTGATTGGTATGAGATACCACCTGGTATCATAATGTCATCACTTATCAACATTCTGTATGTCAATTCTCTCATTCATTGCCCCATGTCTGGATAAAAAGTCAGCATTTCTATACATAGTTCCTGCTCTGTGTTTCACAGTAAAGCTATATGGCTGTAATGCCAAATACCACCTCATAATTCGGGCGATCTTGTCCTTCATCTGGTGCAACCAGCATAAAGGATTATGATCTGTTATCGATGTGAACTTGGCTCCACACAGATAAAAGCATAAGGTCTCTATGGCTCATTTAACTGCTAAGACCTCTTTCTCCACAGTGGAGTATTTTTGCTCCCTGTCATGATGTTTATGAGAGATATATAGCACTGGATTTTCTTCTCGATCCACAGTTTGACTTAAAACTGCCCTATCCCTGTTTCTGAGGCATCTCGTGTACCTTGAATGTCTGATTGAAATTAGAGCTTTTCACAACAGGGAAGAATAGAGGCTGCCTTTACAGTCTGAAAAGCTTTCTCACACTTTGGATTCCACTGCACTTTGTTGCTACAGTTCTTTTGGTAAGGTCAGTTAAGGGTAGCAATTGATGCAAAGCTGGGGATGAAGCATCTATAGTATCCAGCTAAACCTAAGAAAGATCTTACATGCTTCTTGTTTGTGGGGACTGGACACTTCGCAACTGCCTCTAATTTATCAGTCTTGGGTTTTACCTGCCCTTTTCCCAGCAGGAAACCTAAGTAGTGGTTCTCAGTCATGGCAATAACACATTTTTTGGGGCTTTATAGAGACACCTGCTGTTTTAATGGAGTGTACTACCTCAGCCAAGTGCACTAGATGGATACTCCAGTCAGGACTATATATGATCACATCATCCAGGTAGGCTTAACAATAACCAGTATGGGGGCCAGTATACAGTTCATATACCTTTGGAAGGTTGCTGGGGTGCCATGAAGTCCAAAATGCATGGTAAAAAATTCTTAGAGTCCCATTGATGTACCAAATGCAGTCTTTTCTCTTGCTTCTGGTGCTAAAGGTATCTGCCAAAGCCCTTGGTTAGAGCTAGTGTTGCGATGTACCTGGCATTCCCTATTCTGTTGATGATATCATCGATGCAGGGCATGGGTTAAGCATCAAACTGTAACACTTGTAGAGGGTTGATGATTCCCAATTGTCTTAGCTTGTCTATTTCTTGCTTTACCTCTACCTGCATTCTCTCTGGTAGATGGTAAGGTTTCTTTCTGATAGGAGGAGTCTGTTCATATGTGGTGTTCTACCCCAACTGCCCTTCCAGGCACACTAGTGAATGTGGTGGGGAAGGATTTTATTACCTTCTCCATGTCCTCCCTTTGGTCTGTCATTAGTGTAGGGTTGATTTGTATGCCTGTGATCCCTTCAGTTCTCTCCAGCCTGTGGTATGCTGCATCTAGCTCTGACTCCTTTTTCTGAAGAATGATTATCATAGCCATGTGTACCTCTGACCTCCCTTCTGGTTTGTCATACCATCTCTTTAGAAGGTTGGCATGATATACCTTCTTTCCTGGATGCTTATCCGGTGTTTCTGTTTGATAAATGACAGGGCCTCCCTGGTGTAACACAATGTACGGTCCCTGCCACTTGATTAGCAACTTGTTATCCGAGGAAGGTAATAACAATAATACCTTCTCTCCTGCTTCAGATTTTTGCTACCCACTTTCTGATCATAATGCAATTTTTGCATTTTCTGACCTTCTTCACAACTCTGGTGGGCCTTTGCTGTATAGGTCACCAACCTTTTTCTCAGTTGCCCCATGTATTCCACTATAGTTAGGTGTCTAATATCAGTACCTTCCTCCAAGAACTCTTTTACCTCATCGAGTGGACCACGGGGGTTTAATCCATACAGCAAGGAGAAGGAGAATACCCTGTCGATGCGTGGGCACTTCCCCATACAAACAACAGTAGGGGTAAGAATTTGTCCCACTCCCACCCTTCCTCATGTACAAACTTCCTGAGCATCCTTTTAGGGTCTGGTTAAATTGCTCAGTCAGCCCATTTGTCTGGGGATGGTATGGGGAGATCCTAACTGCTACTATCCCCAAGAGCTTGTAAAGGTCTTTCATCAAGGTGGCATTGAAATTACTGCCTTGGTCTGTGAGGTTTTCTTTGGGGATTCCAAGGCAACTAAACACCTTCACCAATTCCTTGGCTATTCGTGGAGTTGTGATACAATGCATGGGGATGGCTTTGGGGTACTTGGTGGCGTAGTCACACATAATCAATATAAACTGATTTTCCTTAGAACTTTTTAAAAGGAGTCCCACAATGTCTATACCTTTGCTCTCAAAAGGTGTGGTAACCAAAGGTAAAGGTGTTTTCTGGCAGTCCATTCACAGTCTGATTCCATTGTCTCTGTAACCTTTACTTCTTCTTCAACAATTTCCTATCCTTGCCTGGGGCCTCAATGACTTCCCCTTCAGAAGGGAAGGTAATCCCCAATGTCTGTTCCCTTTGAAGCTGAGCCCTGGTAGCCACAGCTGTGACCATCCCTTTATCAGAAATCAATGAAGGAAAATTAGGAAAGTCATGTCCTATCATAATAGGGATGGGTAGTTTGAGCACCAGTCCAGCAGTGACCATAGTACTCTGTCCTTGTACATCTACAATAACTGTGGTAATTGGGTAATGATGGGTGTCTTAATGGACATAGATTATGTCCATATCAGGGCCCAATGGTGTTTTAATGTTAACAGGTTCCGGGTGTATCAAGGTTTGCTTTCCCCCTGTGACTATGAGGCCCAAAACAGTTTGCTTATTAATGGTAACATCTGTTACAAAATACCCACTGTTTAACAGGGCCAAGTGGATAGATTCCACCTTTGGTCTGGTACAAAACCTGGCAATGTGCCCCACCCCTTGGCAGTTATGACAAATTATATTTGGGTTATATTGTCTGCCTCCCTGGCCAGCCTTCTCATCTGTCCTTCTATTATAATTCACAGGTGGTTTGTTGACAACAGATGATCTCACTGGTTGAGGGGCAGGTGCAGTTGGATCAGTGCTGTATCCCTTTCCCAGGGGTTGCCATGCAGACAGGAAGTCCTCAGCTAGGGTAATAGCCAATTCTGCTGTCTTTGGATGATGCTCCCTTATCCAAATCTGTACCTTGGTGGGTAGAATTTGTAAATGTTGTTCAACCACCAATGTAGTGAATAACACAAAAGGAAATAAACTTCTGCCCAGCAAAACAGTGCCCTGGATATCAGGGCGGCATACTCAAGTGGAGCAGCAGCTGAAATTTACATGGGAAATGTAGTCGCTTGCTCCATGCTGTTGCTGCATCAGGACAGAGAGAGAGAGAGAGAGGGAGAGCAAGGAGCAGGCACACACCTACAGTATTTACTTTTCTTTCCTCTGCTCTCTGTCTCTCTCCTGTAGTTTTCTCAGTAGGCTGAAGTCTGTATTTTATTTTATTCAATCTTTTAGAGTGAACACCGGTTTCCATTCTGGCAGAAAGCTTTGGAGTGGCTTTCTAGCCCACTCCCGGGTACATTTTTCAACAAGCACGTGGGGCATAGAAGCTAGAGAGAGAGAGAGAGAGTGAGCGAGGAGCTGGCATGCCCTGTTTTAAATACATTTACATTGATCTCTTTCTTTCTCCTTTAGCAGCTTCTATGTGTGTGCAGCACTTTAGTTTTACTTTTTTCTACTCCTCCTAGAGTGTACTCAAAGCCTTTGCTGTATAAGGGAGCTCTGGAGCAGCCTTCTCTATCGAACCAGAAAGCAAAGCCACTCCGCTCCCGTGTTTTATTCGAGCGGGGATTTTCTTTCACATGGAGAGGTCTAGTCTCATTAAAGTAGAAAGGCTAGCCGCTGCATTTTTTAACAAAACATTATACCTCCTTCCTTTGCAGAAAGGCAAACCGGGAATTTTGCATAAACTTTTAAAATAAATAAAATAAAGAAATTAAAAGTAGTTTTCATACCCAAAAGTCCCTATCGTACTTCTATCAGGCTTTTAACCATATGTTTTGTAATAATTTCTTCTAATACATATTTAAATCATACCTGGCCAGGTTGGGTATTATATGTCACAATATATATATTGCTGCACTGCTTGCACCTACACTTTATGCCAGCTTGCATATTATTTCCAAGGGCACTCTGCACTTTATTTTACATTTAATTCATCTTATGTCCTGTATGACATAACCTTAATTCACATAGACACCTTAACAGTCTAACATCTAGCTCGGTGTTTTAAACCCAGACATTGGACCTTTTTGACTGAATGTGAAATATAGATGAATTATTAATGGGGAGAAATAGAAAGTAGGAACACGACTACCATAGGTGGCCAACCTATGGTAGGGTGGAAAGGAGAAAAAGAATTAGGATTTTAGGGAGTACTGTTGCACAACAGAAGTTTTCAGTAGGGTGACATAATAGGAGATAGAAAAGGTGTCCATTTGTCCTAACCATAAGGGTGCAGCCTATCTCCACCACATATACCAGTACTGGCTGTTTGATTATGGCACATGCAAAGTCACACCTCAATCATTCAGCACTGGTATACGATAAATGTCAGTTTTGTCACTAATGAGAGATCTGGAGAGGACATGCACATTAATTTCCAAATGCACAGTACCATGTTGATCTGCTGAGCAGCCAACACCTTGCAAAATTAAAAGCCGCTTATCTGAACCGATCTAAACTGGAAAACCAGTTCAGAAGTAACTCAACTGACAGTAATATTGTTGGTTCGGGGGGGGGGATTTTTCTCAACCGGTTTGCCCACCCCTAGTACAGGCATCATAATTTTGCATCAATAAATACATTAAATAGGGCAGAATAATACGCCGGTGTTCATGGTATCACTTACTGCATACAGTCATTAACAGCTATCATGAGGAGGGTGTAGCTCAGAGCATAGAGCATCCAGCTGTGAACCTGGAGACCTAGCCAACCTGAGTTTGAATCCCACAATGGCTACTTGCAAACTGCGTGGTCCTGAGCAAGTCCCTTAACCTGCCTGTGCTGTTGGATCACAAAAATGCACTGGAGCTGGGGAGTTTCTAATCATTTTCTATTCTTTTCTTGTGCAGGACTAACTGTTACCAGCATGACAAAACCCTTTAGTATTTTTAGGGATGTGGGCGGAGCCTACAGCTGTTTTAGGATCACTTAGTAGCTATGAAAATGGCTGATCATGGAACCTTCCATTGGACTTTGAGTATCCTTCTGAAAGTCCAGTGGAGTTTGAAATCCTTCCCCATGATCAGCTGCTATGGAATAACAGCACTCTATTTTGGCTGTTACTTACATCTGGGGCATGAACTGTGCATGTGCGAATCACGTGCATGTGCAGTTCTGTTGGTGCCATCATGCTGTAAATGGCAACAAGCCATTCACGCAACTGCACATGCATGAGTGCCATGACATGCACAGTTGCGTCATCGCTACCAACACCAGCAGCAAAAACATCATCTCACACCCTCCCACTGCTGCAATCCTCCCCAGTCCCTCTATTACTGTTTATGCGCTGAGATTGGGGTCCCCAATCCCCATGTTGGCATTATGTAGCCCCCCGCTCATGTGGCACACTTAGAGCTCAAACCAGTGTGCCCAAATGTATTTTTCCCCACCCCCTACTGACATCGGGGTGCCCAATCCCCATGTGGCATCATGTACCCACCCCCCAACTCATGCGGCACACTGGGAGCCCACCCCAGTGTGCCTAAATGTCTGTTTTTTTCTTGTGTCCTGTAAATAAAGAAAACAATCCCCAATGTGCTGCCCCCAACTCATGTGGCACACTGGGAGCCCACCCCAGTGTGCCTAAATGTCTGTTTTTTTTGTCCCCCAACGTGTCCCCCCCACACTCATGTGGCACACTGGGAGCCCACCCCAGTGTGCCTAAATGTCTGTTTTTTTCTTTTGTTCCCTGTAAATAAAGAAACTAGTTCCCCAACACGTTTTTTTCTGTAAAAGAAAACGGTCCCTCATCATTGCCCCAGTCCCTCCACCATCCCCACCCTCCCACTGGAGCACCCTCCCTCACCCCCTTACCCCATACTTATCTCTGGAGGTCGGGAGGTTGGCGCTGTCATCTCTGGACTGGGACACTTCTGCACTCTTCAAAACTGAACTGCAAACTGAAAATCAAAGGTAAGCGAGCTATAATGCCTTTCAATGGAATTTTCAACTTATGTTGATAAATCAGCTATTTTTTGGAATTTTGGCCTCACATTTTCAACAGAGTTCTTGGGACCCCACCTCATGAAAACTTTTAGTCATTTCATTACTCAGTCCCAAAAGGTGATTTCGCAGTCGCTGTGTGGAATCACCTTTCAGGACCGATTCACAAAATGACAGTGGCACTGTTCATGAGGTGGGGTCACAAACAGCTCATGTTGCAAATTTGGTGAAAAAATTCACAAAATGATATACTTAAGTGTGCATTAGCAGTTTCTATGCACGCTCCTAACTTTGCCAATTTTTAATATTTTAACTCCACATTTTCAACATTGCCATTTTTGTACACCTCATTTTCAACAGTACAGCTGTCACTTATTACATCCTGCCCAAAACATGTTTTCACACCTGTGGCACAAAATGGCAGAGTTGCTCTGCAAAATCACCTTTCTGGACAAGTGAACAAAATGACACTGACACTCTTAATGAGGAGGGGTCCTAAAAAGGCCATGTTGAATATTTGGTGCAACACCTCCAAAAATAGGCCAAGTTACACCCAAGCATTCAATAATTTCTATGCACATGTGTAGATTTGCTGACCTGGCAGCTCATCACAGCCCTATCAGCTCTGGCCAGAGTTTGTTTTGCCGTTGCCTCAGAGGTTGCCAAGAAAGAGGAGTGGTTGGACCACAGTGGGCTCAGGGAGGGTGAGGGTGGTGGAACAGAGGCGCATCCCTCCAGTTGTACCTCTCCACAATTCCTATGCCATTCTGGCAAAGTGTGGTTCCTCTATGGAGGCACCCGCAGTGGAGACCAAGGAGGATGCTGGGAACCTCCACAAAGGAGACCCACAGGAGGGTGGCAGGGGACCTTGCAGGAAGGAAACAACTCCTAGTGGGGGACTCCATTGTTAGGAAGGTAGAACTGGGGGAGGAAGGAGAGAGGTAGGTAGTGCTGCCTGCGCCATGGCTTGAGGACAGGGAGCGAATCCTCAGGGATTGCTGGAGCAGCTGCACAGGGAGGAGTGGATGTCATTGTCCACCTAGGGACAAATGACCTGGCAAAAGGGACAGAAGTGCAGGAAGAGTTTGTGGAATTGAGGAGGGCTTAGTCAAGTAGCACACACGGTAACCTTCTTGGAGGTGTTGCCCATCTATGGCATAGGAGAGGTTAGGGTGTTCCACACCATGGGATTCAATCAGTGGTTGAAAACTGGTGTGGAGCTCAGGATTTGGCTTCATTGGGGACTGGGGTCCACCTGGAGTGATGCAAGCCTATACTGGCATGATGGGCTACATCTGTCTGGGAGGAACCAGGATCCTAGGTGATAGGTTTAAATGCTTCATTGGCAGCTTTTAAACTAGCCAAGGGAGGCACTGTAAAGGAGCAGGGAAACTCTGCTCCAAATAATCACGGTATAAGTGGCAAATACCAAAAATAGAGGTGTCGATAGGAGAAGGCAGGGGTAAATGGAGAAAGTGACAAAGGCAAGAAGGACAGGGATGGGGCAAAGGGAGTAAGGCCATCAGGAAATGGAGGGTAATGAGTACCAATGCTCGTAGTCTGGGCAACAAGCTCCCTGAGCTGGTGGCCTTGATGGAAGAGGGATGCCTGGATATCGTAGCAGTCACAGAAACATGGTACACAGAGAACCATGACTGGGATGTTAACATACCAGGGTACATAACCTACAGGAGAGACAGGCAGGGGAGAAGAGGGGGAGGAGTAGCTCTCTATGTAAAGGAAGGGATAAAAGCAACTGAACAAAAGAGTAAACAGGGAGGAGAGGAGGCACTGTGGGTCACCTTGGAGACTGGAAAGGGCACCACAATCTGCACAGGGGTTGTGTACAGACCCCCATGTCAGGGGGAGGGAATGGACAAGGATATGATAGAAGGCATTCTTAGAATGGCAGAGAAAGGGGAGATACTATTGATGGGAGACCTGAATATGCCAGATGTTAACTGGAGCACATTTGCTGCAGCCACATCCAAGAGCAGGGCCATTCTTGATGCCCTACAGGTGGCAGGCATTAGACAGCTAGTTTCAGAACCCACTTGTGAGGGAGCAATCTTAGACCTCATACTCTCAAACAGGGGCAGTGAGAGGATCTCAGATCTAGAAGTGGGTTGCCATCTGGGGACAAGTGACCGTCAAACAGTGTGGTTCACGTTAAACTCAGCTACAGAGTCGAATCTAGTACAAAAAGTGAGGGTAATTGGACTTTAGGAGAGCTGACTTTGGCAAGATGGAAGAGTGCCTCAGAAAAGCACTAGCAAACAGGTTAGAAGGAGGTGGAGCAACAATGGGAATCATCAAAACTGCCATCACAGAGGCAACAAGCCTTTGTGTGGAAGCAAATAAACAAATCAAATGAAAGAAAAAGCCACTATGGTTCTCAAAAGAGGTGGCTGTGAAAGTCAGGAAGAAAAAGATAGCATTCCGGAAGTATAAGGAAACACAGAAGGAGCAGGACAGAGAGCTGTACCAGTTAAGGCAGAAGGAAGCAGGGAGGAAGTCAGAATAGTAAAGGCCCAAACTGAGGAAAAAGATAGCCAACTCAGTTAAGAAGTGGGATAAAACCTTTTATAGGTACATCAGCAGTAGAAAGACAAAGGAGGGATAGTGAGGCTGAATAGAATGAGCGGTGGGTGGGCAGAGGGGACAATGAAAAGCAGGATACTGAAGCAATATTTCTGCTCAGTATTCACAAAAGAGGAGGGGAGGTGCCTGATCCAATTAACAGAAGCACTCTTGATGGGGGTCGATCCCAGTCCTTTCACAGAAGAAAGGGTTCTGCAAGAACTCCTAAAACTGAAGGTGACAAAGCAATGGGTCCTGATGGAATTCACCCAGAATTCTAAAAGAATTAAGGAGGAACTAGTGAAACCACTGGCTACTCTTTTAATAAATCATGGGAGGATGGTGTGGTACCGAGGACTGGAGGAAGGCATGTGATCTCTCTGTCACAAAGTGGGACCAAGACAGAGGCAGGAAAACTACAGACCATCGTCTGACCTCGTGTAGGAAAGTGGAGGAGCTTCCGAAGGAAAGAATAGTTGAGTACCTAGAGGCCAGTGGAGCACAGGACCCAAGGCAGCATGGATTCACAGTGGGAAGGTCATGTCAGACGAATCTAATAGATTTCTTTGACTGGGTGACCAAAGTAGTAGACCAGGGAGGGCTGTGAACATGGTCTACCTAGACTTTAGCAAGGCATTTGACACAGTCCCACACAAAGATTAATATTCAAATTAACCAGCCTGAGAGTGGGTCCCAAAATGGTAGTCTGGTAAAGAATTGGCTGGAGAACAGGACACAGAAGGTAATGTAAATGGAGTCCACTCTGAAGAAAGGGGGTTCCAGTGGGTATTGCAGGTTCAGATTAGACTGGTCCTCTTTAATGTCTTTATAAGCGAAATTGCAGAGGGACTGGATAGAAACGTATGTCTCTTTGCAGATGACACAAAGATCTGTAACAGAGTTGATACACAAGGTGGGGTGGAAAGGATGAGAAGGGACCTGGCAAGGTTGTAGGAATGGTCAAATGTATGGCAGCTTAGGTTCAATGCTAAGAAGTGCAAAGTGTTGCACCTGGGAAACAAAAACCCAGGGGAAGAGTACACAATGGGGGTGAGATACTGACAACAACAAAAATGGAAAGGGACCTGGGGGTAGTCATATCAGATGACCTAAAGGTGAGCAAGCAATGTGAGAGGGCAGTAAGGAGTGCTGGGAGGATACTGGGATGCATAGGGAGAGGCATCAACAGTAGAAAACAGGAAGTTGTTATCCCTCTGTACAGACAGCTGATGAGACACCATCTGGAGTACTGCGTGCAGTTCTGGAGATCCAACCTCTGCAAAGACATAGACAGGATGGAGGCAGTCCAAAGGAGGGCAACTAAAATGGTTCAGGGTCTGCACCAGAAGACATATCAAGTGAGACTTAAGGAGCTTAATATGTATAGCCTCGAGGAGAGGAGGGAGAGGGGGGACATGATAGAAACTTTCAAGTACCGCAAGGGAATCAACAAAGTCCAAGTGGGTAGTATCTTTCAGAAAAAGAGGTGTGCAATAACGAGGGGGCACAATTTGAAGCTAGAGGGGGGACGGCTCAGAGGTAATGTGAGGAAGTAATTTTTCACAGAGAGGGTTATGGATCCACAGAACAGCCTTCCTAAGGAGGCTGTGGAGTCAAAAACAGTGGGGGAATTCAAGAATGCATGGGACAGGCATAAGGCAATTCTAGGGGGTGGAGGTAGGAAGAAGTAGGCTATTGTTTAGCTAGGATCTGCAGCTTGTCCATTAGGTAGGGAAATGGGCAGACTGGGTGGGCCAAGTGATCCTTATTTGCTGTCAAATTCTACTTTTCTATGTTTCTAAGGGCAGAATACGATTGGCTGGCCTAGTAAGGGCCAGGAGAAGGTCGCCAATGAATTTGAAGGTCTTATGCATGTGGGTACTGATTTTGACTCCAAAGCTGCCTGAGTGTTCTGCAGTTGCTCTAATTAAGGATTCTATTCCAAGTATAAATAGATATTCAGATAAGGGACAGCCTTCTCTGGTGTCCCGTTGCAAAGAAATGGGATGAGGAAGGAGACCATAGGTACGTATGTGGGCAGTCGAGTTTTTGTAAAGAAGGGATAACCAGCTACTAAAGCTGGCACCACAGCTGAAGTGGTCCAGCACTTTAAACATATAGTCCTAAGAGAGTGAATCAAAAGCCTTAAAAAATTAAGGGATAGGACAAGATATGGTTTCTTAAGTTTGTTCAGAGCCCACAAGATATTTAAGAGTCTTCTTACAGTATGCGGTGAGCCCCAGATCTGCCTCGTATCAATCCACCTGTTCTTTTCCAGCTACATCACCAATGACCTTCTGGATTCATAATGTTACAATTTTTTCTGAGATTTTATAGTCAGAATTTAGCAAAGAGATGGGCCGATAGTTGGCACAACTAAGTGAGTCCTTATTGTTTTTGTGAATAAGAGTAACCAGTGCTTGTATTAGGGTAGGTGGGAGGATTTTGTGGTGCTAGACTTCCTTTTACATGAAAAATAGATAATAGGATAGTTGTGTCTGTGTTTGCTGTGTCCATGTCTTGCACATCCACCTGTATCTCCTCTATTGTCTCCATGCATGTGTCGTTGTGTGAGGGCACCTCGTCCACCAAGACCACTGTCTCCTGCGTTGTATCTGGGGGTGAGAGAAAGGCGCATTATTCTATGTAGCTCCACTGCCATTCTTATAAATTTTATAGTAGAAAAGGTGTAGTATTAGGACACAAGACTTGTGATTTATTCCAATTCACCTGCAGGCCTGATATAGATTCAAAACGAGATAGAAGGTTTGAATCACATATTTAGAAGTGGGTAGCCATCTGGGAACTAGTGACCATCGAACAGTATGGTTCACGATAAACACAGCAGTAGAGTCAAGCCATACAAAGGCAAAGGTACTGGACTTCAGGAGGGCTGACTTTGCCAAAATGGGTGAGTGCCTAAGGAATGCACTAGCAAATGGGCAGGAAGAAGGGGTGGAAGAACAATGGGGAGCAATCAAAACTGCCAGCACAGAGGCAACAAGCCTTTGTGTGAAGCAAATAAACAAAACAAAACGATGTAAGAAACCACTATGGTTCTTAAAGGAGGTGGAAGGGAAGGTTAGGGAGAAAAAGAGAGCATTTAGGAAGTACAAGGAATTACAGATGCAGCAGGACAGGGAATTGCATCAGTTAAAGCAAAAGGAAGCAGGAAATGCCATCAGAACAGCAAAGGCCCAAACCGAGGAAAAGATAGCCAACTCAGTTAAGAAGGGATAAAACCTTTTATAGGTACATCAGGGAGTGAAGGAAGACCAAGGGAGGGATAGTGAGGCTTAATAAAGGGAAGGGGGCAGAAGGTGACTGTGAAAAGGCAGAGATACTAAACAAATATTTTTGCTCAGTATTCACAAATGAAGAGGGGGAGGTACCTAAGCCAAACAATAGAAACACGCTAGATACGGGGGTTGATACCAGCCCTTTCACAGAAGAAAGGGTACTGAAGGAACTCTTAAAACTGAAGGTGGACAAAGCAATGGGGCCTGATGGGATTAATCCCAGAATTCTAAAAAAACTAAGGGTAGAACTAGTGACACCACTGACTACCCTCTTTAATAAATCATGGGAGGATGGGGTGGTACCGGAGGACTGGAGGAGGGCAGATGTTATCCCACTTCACAAAAGTGGGAGCAGGGCAGAAGCAGGAAACTACACAGCTGTTAGTTTAACCTCAGTGATTGGGAAAATGATGGAATCACTTCTGAAGGAAAGAATTGTTGAGTACCTTGAGGCCAGAGGAGCACAGGACCCAAAGCAGCATGGATTCACAGCGGGAAGGTCATGTCAGATGAATCTAATAGATTTCTTTGACTGGGTGACCAAAGTAGAAGATCAGGGAAGGGCTGTGGACATGGCCTACCTAGACTTTAGCAAGGCATTTGACACAGTCCCACACAAAAGATTAATATACAAGTTGGCCAGCCTGGGAGTGGGTCCCAAAATGGTAGTCTGGGTAAAGAATTGGCTGGAGAACAGGACACAGAGAGGTAGTAACGGAGTCCACTTGAAGAAAGGGGGTTCCAGTGGGTATTGCAGGGTTCAGTATTAGACTGGTCCTCTTTAATGTCTTTATAAGCGAAATTGCAGAGGGACTGATAGAAACGCATGTCTCTTTGCAGATGACACAAAGATCTGTAACAGAGTTGATACACAAGGTGGGGTGGAAAGGATGAGAAGGACCTGGCAAGGTTGTAGGAATGGTCAAATGTATGGCAGCTTAGGTTCAATGCTAAGAAGTGTAAGTGTTGCACCTGGAACAAAACCCAGGGAAGAGTACACAATGGGGTGAGATACTGACAACAACAAAAATGGAAAGGGACCTGGGGTAGTCATATCAGATGACCTAAAGGTGAGCAAGCAATGAGAGGGCAGTAAGGAGTGCTGGAGGATACTGGGATGCATAGGAGAGGCATCAACAGTAGAAAACAGGAAGTTGTTATCCCTCTGTACAGACAGCTGATGAGACGCCATCTGAGTACTGCGGCAGTTCTGGAGATCCAACCTCTGCAAAGACATAGACAGGATGGAGGCAGTCCAAAGGAGGGCAACTAAAATGGTTCAGGGTCTGCACCAGAAGACATATCAAGTGAGACTTAAGGAGCTTAATATGTATAGCCTCGAGGAGAGGAGGGAGAGGGGGGACATGATAGAAACTTTCAAGTACCGCAAGGGAATCAACAAAGTCCAAGAGGGTAGTATCTTTCAGAAAAAGAGGTGTGCAATAACGAGGGGGCACAATTTGAAGCTAGAGGGGGGACGGCTCAGAGGTAATGTGAGGAAGTAATTTTTCACAGAGAGGGTTATGGATCCACGGAACAGTCTTCCTAAGGAGGCTGTGGAGTCAAAAACAGTGGGGGAATTCAAGAATGCATGGGACAGGCATAAGGCAATTCTAGGGGGTGGAGGTAGGAAGAAGTAGGCTGTTGTTTAGCTAGGATCTGCAGCTTGTCCATTAGGTAGGGAAATGGGCAGACTGGGTGGGCCAAGTGATCCTTATTTGCTGTCAAATTCTACTTTTCTATGTTTCTAAGGGCAGAATACGATTGGCTGGCCTAGTAAGGGCCAGGAGAAGGTCGCCAATGAATTTGAAGGTCTTATGCATGTGGGTACTGATTTTGACTCCAAAGCTGCCTGAGTGTTCTGCAGTTGCTCTAATTAAGGATTCTATTCCAAGTATAAATAGATATTCAGATAAGGGACAGCCTTCTCTGGTGTCCCGCGTAAAGAAATGGGATGAGGAAGGAGACCATAGGCACGTATGTGGGCAGTCGAGTTTTTGTAAAGAAGGGATAACCAGCTACTAAAGCTGGCACCACAGCTGAAGTGGTCCAGCACTTTAAACATATAGTCCTAAGAGAGTGAATCAAAAGCCTTAAAAAATTAAGGGATAGGACAAGATATGGTTTCTTAAGTTTGTTCAGAGCCCACAAGATATTTAAGAGTCTTCTTACAGTATGCGGTGAGCCCCAGATCTGCCTCGTATCAATCCACCTGTTCTTTTCCAGCTACATCACCAATGACCTTCTGGATTCATAATGTTACAATTTTTCTGAGATTTTATAGTCAGAATTCAGCAAAGAGATGGGCGATAGTTGGCACAACTAGTGAGTCCTTATTGTTTTTGTGAATAAGAGTAACCAGTGCTTGTATTAGGGTAGGTGGGAGGATTTTGTGGTGCTAGACTTCCTTTACATGAAAAATAGATAATAGGATAGTTGTGTCTGTGTTTGCTGTGTCCATGTCTTGCACATCCACCTGTATCTCCTCTATTGTCTCCATGCATGTGTCGTTGTGTGAGGGCACCTCGTCCACCAAGACCACTGTCTCCTGCGTTGTATCTGGGGGTGAGAGAAAGGGGCATTATTCTGTGTAGCTCCACTGCCATGGGATTTCATTGTGTACTTCTGGGTGCAGTGGGTTGCACATACCTGCACCATCCTCCTGGTCCATCCTCCTGGTCCTGGCCGTCTGTGCATTTCTTAGGATGTGTGTCAATCTCCACAGTGGGTGCGGCCTCTGATTGAGGGATGGGCACCGTCTTAGGCTCTGCAGGGTGCAACGCAGGGTAATTAACATTCCTGTGACATCCAGGCCTTCCTGGCTCTTATCCCTGCAATGTACTACATACCTGGCACTGTGAATATGCCCTCCTCCTCCTCCCTGTTTAGGGCAACATCAGCAAGGGTATCAGAAATCATCCTCTCAATGGGGGTTAGGCACAGCCCCTGTATTGGGTGCCACAACCCCATGCTGGCTGTGCCTGTTTGCTGCCTGCCAGATTCCACTTGACAGCCAGCCAGTGGTCACGGCACTTGGCTTAATAGCTGACAGTGGCCATGCCACAGGATTGACTGAGTTTACAGTGGCCTGAATGTCTAGCCACAGGCGGGATTTTGTCTGAGCAGGTGCCTTGAGGGACTTTGCACAATGTAGGATGGCATAGTTCTCATGGATATCCACCACCATGTCTGCCACCTGACCACCTGTGACATTTGTAGACCATAACCAGGTGCCACCATGGGCATGGTGACCTCCATGTCTCTCAATGCATCCATGTCCTGTGCCATCCATCCATGGTGTTGGGCTGGGTACCCTGGGCACAAAATGTCTCTCCCCTACTATTGCCTGTTCCTCTCATGCATCATGCTATTCCTTTCTTTGTTTATGCATGTGGTGATGCCTATGTCAATATATGCTGGGGTCAAAGGGAAGGGATGCATATTTTTGATTGCCTGGCAGTCTCCTTGCATGGCGCTGCTCTCATCTATAAGCCACACCCATGCTTCATACAGAGGGTGGGCACGGGTTGGGGGAGGAATCGATGAGGGACCGTTTTACATAGAAACATAGAATGTGACGGCAGATAAGGACTGCTTGGCCCACCTAGTCTGCCCATTTCCCTACCTAATGGATAAGCTGCAGATCCTTGTTAACCAACAGCCTACTTCCTCCTACCCTGCAGTAGAATTGCCTTATGTCTGTCCCATGCATTCTTGAATTCCCCCACTGTTTTTGACTCTATGACTTCCTCTGTAAGGCTGTTCCATGTATCCACAACCCTCTCTGTGAAGAAATACTTCCTCACATGACCTCTGAGCCATCCCTCCTCTATCTTCAGATTGTGCCCCCTTGGTCTTGCACATCTCTTTTTCTGAAAGATGCTACCCTCTTGGACCTTGTTGATTCCCTTGAGGTATTTGAAAGTTTCTATCATGTCCCCCCTCTCCCTCCTTTCCTCGAGGCTATACATATTAAGCTCCTTTAGTCTCTCTTCATATGTCTTCCAGTGCAGACCCTGCACCATTTTAGTTGCCCTTCTCTGGACTGCCTCTATCCTGTCTATATCCTTGCAGAGATTGGGTCTCCAGAACTGCACACAGTACTCCAGATGGGGTCTCACCAGCTGTCTGTACAGAGGGATAATAACTTCCTGTTTTCTACTGGTGATGCCTCCCCTATGCATCCCAGTATTCCCTAGCCCTCCTTACTGCCTTCTCACATTGCTTGCCCACCTTAAGGTCATCTGATATGACTTCCCCCAGGTCCCTTTTCATTTCTGTTGTTGTTATTATCTCACCCCCCATTGTGTACTCTTCCCCTGGATTTTTGTTTCCCAGGTGCATTACTTTGCACTTCTTTGCATTGAATCTAAGCTGCCATACATTTGGCCATTCCTCCAACCTTGCCAAGTCCCTTTTCATCCTTTCCACCCCACCTTGTGTATCAACCCTGTTGCAGATCTTTGTGTCATCTGCAAAGAGACATACTTTCCGTTCCAGTCCCTCTGCAATGTCACTTATAAAGACATTAAAAAGGACTGGCCTCAGTACTGAACCCTGCGGTACCCCACTAGTAACCCTCCTTTCTTCACTGTGGACTCCATTTTACTCCATTTACCCGCTGTGTCCTGTTGTCCAACCAGTGTTTTACCCAGGCTACCACCCTGGGACCCACTCCCAGGCTGGCTAATTTATTTATTAATCTTTTGTGCTGGACTGTGTCAAATGCCTTGCTAAAGTCTAGGTAGGCCATGTCCACAGCTCCTCCCTGGTCTACTGCTTTGATCACCCAGTCAAAGAAATCAATTAGAGTTGTCTGACATGACCTTCCTGCTGTGAATCCATGCTGCCTTGGGTTCTGTGCCCCACTGGCCTCTAGGTACTCAACAATTCTTTCCTTCAGAAGTGAGTCCATCATTTTCCCTACCACTGAGGTCAAACTGACAGGTTTGTAGTTTCCTGCCTCTGTCTTGCTCCCACTTTTGTGAAGGGAAATCACATCCGCCCTCCTCCAGTCCTCAGGTACCACCCCATCCTCCCATGATTTATTAAAGAGGGTAGTCAGTGGTGTTACTAGTTCTTCCCTTAGTTCTTTTAGAATTCTGGGGTGAATCCCATCAGGCCCCATTGCTTTATCCACCTTCAGTTTTAAGAGTTCTTTCAGAACCATTTCTTCTGTGTAAGGACTAATATCAACCCCCCTATCCAGAGTGCTTCTGTAGACTGGATTAGGTATTTCCCCCTGCTTTTCCATTGTGAATACTGAGCAGAAGTATTCGTTCAGTATCCCTGTTTTTTCTCTGTCTCTCTCTGCCCAACCACCTTCCTCTTTGTTCAGCCTCAGTATCCCTGCCTTAGTCTTTCTTTGCTCCCTAATGTACCTATAAAAGATTTTATCCCCCTTCTTAACCAAGTTGGCTATCTTTTCCTCGGTTTGGGCCTTTGCTATTCTGACAGCCTTACCCGCTTCATTCTGCTTTAACTGGTACAGTTCTCTGTCCTGCTCCTTCTGTGTTTCCTTATACTTCCTGAATGCAATCTTTTTCTCCCTTACCTTCCCCCCCACTTCTTTTAAGAACCATAGTGTTTTTTTCTTTCATTTTGATTTATTTGCTTCTCACAAAGGCTTGTTGCCTCTGTGATGGCGGTTTTGATGTTTCCCCATTGTTGCTCCACTCCACCTTCTTGCCTGTTTGCTAGTGCTTTTCTGAGGCACTCTCCCATTTTGACAAAATCAGCCCCCCTGAAGTCCAGTACCTTCACTTTTGTGTAGCTTGACTCTACGGCTAAGTTTATCATGAACTACACTGTTTGGTGGTCGCTTATTCCCAGATGGCTACCCACTTCAAGATCAGAGATCCTCTCTCCGTCCCCATTTGAGGGTACCAGGTCTAAGATTGCTCTCTTCCGAGTGGGTTCCAAAACTAGCTGTCTGAGACATGGGACTTTACAGGTTTATTTAAGAAAAAAAAAAGAAAACATTGCAGGAAGGTTTTCTTTTTCAGGGACATTTTTGTTTGGGCAAGCTGGGGTGTGGGCTCAGTGCCACCCTGAAGCTGTTTGGGGGCTGGCGAAGGGGTAATGGGCACCCCTGTTGGCACCCTATCGAGTGCTGGGGCAGGGGAGACAGAGCTGAGGGACTGGGCACCCCTTGGCAGACAAGACATTGGGGTGAGCATTATGCTGACAGGAGTGGGCTCCCATCAGCAAAATGATGAATAAGGGGCATGCCGACTAGGGGATTGGGCATCCCTATCAGCATAGAGGTGCGGGGTGGTGGGAGAAGAGCCGAGGGGACTGTGCACCCCCTGCACAGGAGAAATTTGAAAGGAGAATTATACCGACAGGGAGTGGGCTACCCGTCAGTTTTTCTTTTTTTAAGTGTTTCACCAGGAAGGCACATTGGGGGGACCAGCCAGCTTTCAGCTCTGTAATTGGCTGCTGCACCCACAGTCAGGAGACCCAGCGTCGAACAGCTGATTGGTACTGACGGGCTCCCTGATTGTAGCGGTTCAATTCCTTTGATGTAGTAGCCTGCTTGTTAACTGCGGTGATCCAGGGCATGCACTTCTATTGGCCAGGCAGAGTTCCAGCCCTTGAATGGGCTGCTGCCATTCAGCACAACACTGCCACACCTCCACACCCTGCTTGTGAAAAAATGTGACGCAATGTGTTTCTTGCACATGCGTGCAAGCACACAAAAAGATGGAGTTCCACCATATGGAAACAACTTAAATTTAGCAGTCCTGAGGAACAGTGGGCTTCTGATAGTAATGGTGGAGGAGCTCAGCACATTTGGTGGAACCATGTAAATATGCAGTGATGTCCCATACGGTATCAAGTGTTTTTTTTTTAACTCAGTTTGTTTGCCAAGCTCACAACACACGACCAGATTTAGTGCATGTCCAAAACAAGGCACCTGACAAAAATATCCCCACCATCCATTTTCTTTAGTATGTTACTGCCACTGTCCCTCATAAATACGCCCATGCTCAGACTGTGACAGTACATCTGGATGTCTGGCAGTGATTCAAAGAAATGCAGAATGTTTTCCCCACTGTGCTTTGCCACCATGACTGACACAGTAAGTAATATACTTCTTTTATTGCCACGCCTCTGTGAGGCTGTCTGCTGCAATATAACCCTACAAGGACTAGTGATGGGAAAGATGGTACTGCTAGATCTGAACACAAGCCAATGGGCTGTGAGACCCTGGATGCTTTGATTTACAGTACTAATTCAGATATCACTAGTGAAAAGCAGATCAACCCTGTTAGATGTGTCTTCATCTGCATGCATACTGAATTGCAGATAGTGGGGAGAACATGCCGAGAAAAGTGAATCATGATGGGATGTTGTATTTGTTTCACTTCATGCAGAGTCTTTGAAAACCAACGTTTTTATTATGAAGAATGGCTGAAGATCAGGGGCCATGTCTCCCAAATGAGTTGTGTGATTCATACGGAACTTTGTTGAGTTGGTGGCAGTTTAGTGTGAGCATGCAATGATGACACAGGAAATGTAGTTATTTTTCTTGCAATCAATTTAGGAGCTGTGCTGGTGGACTGTATGGGGGGGTCTCCTAATGGCTGGTAGTGGTTGAACTGCTTCTGAAATAGTGCTGGACCTTGGGAATGCATCAGTTGACTGCTGCTGGCGCTGCTGCTTCCATGGTAGCTGGGTTGCTTGAACAATCCATCTTATCCCAGCACTTCCCATCCCTTGACTGTCCTTGCAGCTGGCCTGTCTGACCTGAGTGAGGATTGGGACTGAACGTGTCTGTTAGGAAGATGCAGTGTTTACATTTTAAATCATCGACCAGAACACTGGTTCCCAAAATTCGAGCAGACTGACACCAACTAATCTTTCCACCACACTCACTGCAACATATTTTTAGCAGACTTGAGGTGTCATCTGTAAAATACTTCCACAGTGCAGAAGATCTCTTTGATTTTTAGTTACAGTGGACTTGGAGAGGGGGGTGTGTGTGATTGGGCAGCCATTGTGAGATGATTTCTATTTTTCCACAACTGTGAAATAATGTGGCTGTGGATGGGCAGGTAGGACAGTAAGTGATATAGTACAATACTATGGGGCTGATCATGCTGTGTGTGTGGAGGTGGTGGTGGGTCGGTGTCTTTAGATTTCCCTGCCTGAGAAACTTGCTTTCTTGCTTTTATCTTTTTCATTATACTTTTTTAAAATTTTGCCATCTCCTCCCATAATGGACTCTGCTCCATCAGTATCACACTCATCACCACTAGTCACTGGTATAACTGACATCAGACATTCAAGCTCCTCATTTTCATGTTCCCTCATGGCACTCCTCCTCTCCTGCTTCTTCATCCTGCTCCTCTTCTCATAAACCTTCCCCCTACTCCTCCTCCTCACATACTGCTTTCCTCTCCACTTCCCCTTCCTCTCATGCTCCTTTCTTCACGTAACCCACCTTTTCCTTGCCTGGATCATTATGCAGACTACACTCCCCTACTTCTTCCTGTCATGTTCCCCCCTCCTCTACTGCCTCAGTTTCATGCCAGTGCTCTGACAGGTCCACATCCATATCCTCCTAAGTAGCACTTTCAATTACAATTTCTTTTGGTAATGGTTGGGGTTGTTTGTATATCTTGGCCTGCCCAACTACTCCCCCTAACAACTGTACATTTTCAAGAAAACAGTATGTCCACTCCAGATCTAGGATCTGTGCCACCTTCTTTACATGATGACTAGGCAGCAATACTTGGTTGTGTGCTACTACTGCTGTTAATGCATGATTTGGGGACCACAGGGCATCACATAGTGGTTCAAGACAGACTGGCAATTGTCAGTGACGCCCATGCACAGGTGGCTGTTAATCAATCAATCAAAAATGTATTTGTATAAGGCACCCTTCCCATGCTCAGGGCACCTTTACAATACAAAATAAAAACACACAGTATTACACTTTAAAACAGATAAAAACATATCAATGTGCACATTAATAAGTTGCTGAGAAAGCCTGATTAAATAAATGGGTCTTCAACAATTTCTTAAAACCCTCTATGGTCTGGTACTCACTTATCTGGCGAGGTAGAGAATTCCACAGGGTAGGTGCCATAAAGGCAAACGATCTTCCTCCTGATGTTTTTAGGGATACCCTGGGAATCTCTAGCAATCCCTCACCAGAGGATTGGAGTGAATGGGTGGGGCAGTAGGGACACAGGAGTTCTTTCAGGTAGTGGGATCCCTGCTCACGTAGGGTCTTATAGGTCAGCAACGCGACCTTGAAGGTAATCCACCACTGTATTGACCGCCAGTGCAGTTCACGCAGCACAGGTGTTATATGACTGGATCTAGAAGTTCCAGTCAACAGCCTGGCCATCATGGTCTACACTAGCTGCAAGCAGCGGATATCTATCCCTGGGAGCCCTAGGTAGAGAGCGTTGCAGTCATCAAAACGACTGGTGACAAAGGCGTGGACCAAGGTAGGAAGATCTGTGGGTGGGACCAGGTGCTTCACCTGGGCTATGTTCCTTAGGTGGCAATAGAAGGATTTTACTACAGCCGAAACCTGCGCCCTCAGGGTCAGGCCTTCATCAAATACCATGCCCAGGTTTCGCACCTGGCCCAAGACAATAAGCAGGATCCCCCCAAGATTTAATCCTGAGGGGTTTCCCACCCATGTCCCTATTGTCCTATAATCAGGGTCCACTACCAATACCTCTGTTTTTCCTGAGTTCAGCCGGAGTCAGCTGGCACTCATCCAGTTCTGAATCTCCAGCAGGCAGGTATTAAACACAGCAGCAGAATCTAATTCTTTTTCGGGCACAAAATACATGTACAGTTGAGAATCATTGGCATAGCAATAAAAACTCAACCTGTATCATCTTATAATGTCCCCTAATGGAAGCATGTACACCGCGAATAACAATGGGGACATCACTGAGCCCTGTGGAACCCTGCAGGGTAGCCCACGAGGGGCCAAGGCTGTGGCAGCTGTTGTTCTGTTGTTCTTATGAAATGGACAGGGGGAGGGATTACCTTTACATTTCTGGATGGATCACTTTTATTTTGGGTAGGGGAACTGGAAGCACTTGAAGGAGGAGGAGAAGGAAACCACTGTACTTCTGGATTGCTCAGGGGATTTCATCACTAGAAGCACTGGATGTTCTTCAGAGAAGACTTCTTGCAGTGGGAGTGGAATCAGTGGATTTATGGGGACTAAAGAACCATGGTTTCTTTGACCATATTATCATGTGCCCAGCCCTAGTCCTCACAGCCCCACAAGTACATCTCCCAGTCCCTGTCACACCATGACCATGATCTCCACCACCACTATATGCAGAACTTGTATTTGGTGGAATAGGCATGGTGGAACATTTATCTCCTCCATTACTCCCACCTGCATACCTTCCTTCCTTCTGTAACCCCCCTATAAATGGGGGTTCCTAAAATATCTTCCTGGGCCTGCCTAATGCCCACTGCCAGAATGGTGTTCTGTGTCTCCAGTAGTTTTGACTATGCCTGCATGAGAGTGCCCTGTTTAGCCTCCATGCCTGTCTCTTTAAGAGCTATCTATTTTGTATGGGATAATTAGTCTGGGTGGGGACCAAGTGGTTTAAGGCTCACGACCCACTCAGGGAATGGTATTTCTGCTACATTCTGCCTTTGCTATATGTGCGGAGGGAGCCCTTTTAAGATCTGTGATTGTTTGCTGTTTATCTGCTTTAATAATAATGATATAAGAGTGTCTAACCTACCTTCATTTGCAACATGGACTTTCTGCTTAGTGCCACCATTTTGGTTCTGGACTGCCAGAGTTGGACCAATCGGAACCTCGGGGGACCCTAAAATGGAGACTGTCCCCAGAGGTCTTGTGGGATTGAATTTCTGTAGGAATTGTAGTTTTTGATGTTTGGCGCCTAAATGGACCTGGAGGGGGAGCCCTTTCTGTGACAGACAGATTCATCAACCAACTGAACCTTTTGGATCACTGGGAAATCCCAGAGCTGCCTGCAGCAGTGTGTCAGTTGAGAGTTGGAGTTTGGAGAGTGAACAGCTCAAGTCATTTGAGCAGCTGCTCCTGCATGGTAGCATAGGGATTCGTCAGAAAGGCTGTGTCTGGTCTGCCTGCTACCATCTTCTAGTGTGAAGAAGCTTGTGCAAATAAAATTGGACTACATCCGAATACCGTTGCTGAGACCTGAATCCTAAATTGAAAGAGAGTGAATTTTGCCTTAGTGTGGACTGAAAATTTGCTCCAGAAGCGATTGGCCTGTCAGGTATTGGAGAAAGCTTCAGAACAAGAGGTTTGCGCAGAAACCCTGTTAAATTGCAAATGGACTTCATCCAATCTGTGGCTCATAGCTTTATTACTTATAAATGTGCTGAATGTGTTGTGTTGCTCGCTGTTTGTTTCCCCACCATCAAATGTGTTATGCTAGCTGGAAGCTGCTCCAGGACTTGAATGGACTAAATCCGAATTGTCTGCTCTTGTCTGGGCCCTACCATCTCGGCCTAGACTGCCACTCCCACCACAGAGACTTATCCGATGAAAGACCTGCTTGGGAATTCGGCTCCCTGCTCAACACCATCAAACAGGCATCGACCACCATGGTGTGTCAGGTGGGCCCTGCTTCCCCTGGCAAGCCAAAACAACATCTAGAGGTCTTCATCTCATCAGTCCTTCCTCCTGGTCTGGGTACCGTGAGTACCAAACAGGGTAGCTCCCTGCAACAAAGCTGCAGTCATTGTGTGTCATCTGATTTAATTGTTTGGGTGTATCACAATGAACTGAGCCATCCGGCTCTGGAATACAAATTTTCAATTGATGTGCATGTTAATTGTTTTCTTTCCTAAGGGCCTCAGCAACAACAGCAACACCGGCCTACTCCGGGCAACGCTTCAGGCTAGCCTGTTTAACAGCTAGGTACCCAGAGTGTGTGCCTGTGACTGAGGGACTCTTAGTGCATGCAATATCAGCCTGAACCAATCAGATCAAATAATCATCTGGTAGATTTACTGCCCCACCCTGTGCAACTCCCTGAATAAATCAGATTTTGTTCTTTCTGCATTTGACCTGGCAAGTGTGTACCTTTGTGGAGGGGATATTGTATTGTTATTGAATTGTTACACTGAAGGTCTTATTTTACAGGGGGTCTCCAGCGCCTTTGCAGTTGATCCAGCCCTGGTGGTAAGTGTACCGAGTGTGGATACAGTATTGTTATCATATGGTATGTGTGATTGTTTATCTGCTTTTCAGTTTAGGCCACTAGAAGGGTTAATGAGGGGTTATAGTGTCCCAGAGGACTATACCCACAGCAGTTACACTACCCCAAAATCATTCCTCCAGGTGGAAGCACCCATTCACCAAGCTCAGGCCCCTTAACCTGTGCCTTGTCATGCAGGTAGGGGTAGTATCCCTTGGGATAGTGCCACCTAGGGGTTACACTCCTCCTGTTTGTTTCCTCATTTTTTCGATATGCATCAATGGCACAAGCAAAACAAAAAATGACAAGGCACATGCTAGATCCGGATGCTATCTATGATGACGTACAAGAGTCACTGATGTTATTTAGATGCCCACATGATGAGCACAATGCAATCACATGCCACAGTGCTGTATGATTTGTGAGGCAACAGGGAATTGAGTTGAGTGAATGTAACACCATCAGGCCACACAACCACCTCCCACTGACACACTCTCACCAACCCACTGAGAGATTTAGTGTCTCACGATAGCATTCTTCACTTTCATTCACCGTCTTCGTCTTGGCTTATGTGAAAACACATTTAGAAGACTCATTTCTGTGCTCTGCACCACAAGCAGTTAGTAATATGAAAACGATGTGTCAAGCGATCTTCAAAAATCCCCCTGCCACTTTCTCTGTTTAACAAAGTCCCTGCCCTGGTGTAGGCCTGCAGCTACATACATTACACCGAAGCACAAAGTGACTGCACTAACACTTCAGACAGACAACAGAGGCATACAACACCGATATGCTGAAAACTGTATGGAGTATGACAAAGGTCTAATGCAGACCCAAGATCCAGGGGAGGGCATGCTGGAAGTTTCCTCTCTTTTGCTCTTTATACATTGGTCGTGGTATGTATTGTATATATTAACCAATTCATAGAGTGGGATTTTTAAAAGTACTAAAATGGGCAAAATTCCTACTTACCTCTGGTGGGATTTTTCACAAGTTATAAAATGGATGCAGCTCCAAGGGAGGGAATAAAAATGGATGCAACTCCTATTTGCATTAATACCAGAGACTGCTCTTCTGTGTCGAGACTATGATCTCTCTTGTTGCAGCAGTTTTCAAAAGTTGGACATATCTGCAGCATGGAGCTGTGTTTTGTACAGTACTTTGAATCCAGTTTTGGATAAAAAATGCTAGGCATAGATATAGATTATAGACCAGGTTACATTCAGACCAAAAATTGTGTCCAGGCACATTTATAGCTGAATTTTGCAAACTCGACATAACTTAGAGTTTTGAAAATAGCTTAGCTGTGTCTTAGCTTTGAAAACCAGACATGGGGGCAGTTTGACTTATGTTCAAAGCTGTGCAATAGAAAATTGTATCTAGACATAGGCAATGAAAATCCACCCCATATACTTTAGCAGTCTATCTGTGTTGTGTGCCTCTGTTACATGTTTGAAGTGTTCATGCAGCCACTGTTTGCTCCTGTTTTGGCTGGACTAGCTGCTCCATATGGAATCCACAGACCACAGCACTGAGCACTGCTGCTGTGGCAAATCATTGCAAAAAATCACACACACTGTGCTCTCTTCTTCTCTGCAGCAGCACAATTTCACTGGCATGCCTGCCTGAAAATAAAGTTATATATTGTCAATTAGCTAGCTAGAGTGATCATGCACAATTCTCTGATGATGATGATTTCTAACATTTTCAGATCACAGTTCACTTTTTATGAAAATAAATGATGTCAGGAGTTAGGTTCTCTGCCGAGAGAGAGCTAGAAATGGTGCTTAGATGTGTGTTGCATGAGGCATTCTTAATCTCCAGCATCGCTGATGGACTGCTGCAGTCATGTGGCTTGCCAACAGCTTGCACATGCTCAGTGTGTGCTTCTGGTAAAAATTGCTAGGTCATGATGTCAAAGTGCCAAAATGGCAAAAGGGAAACTGTTGTAAATGTGCACTCCCTTCAGCACTTTCATTGAATGCCAGTTGGAATCATATGGACATACGGACATATGAATTTGTCAGCAGATAAAGGCCTTATGGTCCATCGAGTCTGCTTGAGTGTGCAGCTAGCAACTCTTATACAGCAGCTGCCCCTCCCTTCCCCTCCCTCTTACCTTCTCCCATCCCCTTTTGAAGCAGTCCACTGTTCTACAGGATACCACTTCCGCAAGCAACGCGTTCCACCCAGCCACCACCCTCTCTGTAAAAAAGTGTCTTCTCATCTCCCTCCAATCTGAGATCATGACCACAAGTGTCCCTACCCCACCTTAACTTGAATAGTCCCTCGATGCCTGTCTTGTTTATTCCCTTCATGTACTTGAAGATTTCAATCATATTTCCCCTGTCTTGCCTCTTCTCCAGTGAGTACATGTTCATCTCCCTCAACCTGCTCACGTAGGGTATGTCCCCTAGTCCCTGGATCATCTTTGTTGCCTTGCGCTGCAACCCCTCCAGTAATTTAATGTCCCTCTTCAGGTATGACGCCAGTACTGCTCGCAGTACTCCAGGAGTGGCCTAACCAGTGACATATACAATGGGAGGATCACCTCCCCTCTCCTTGAAGATATACCCCTGGCAATACAACCCAGCATTTTGTTGGCCTTTGCAGCTGCCTTCCTGCATTGTGCTGACTTGTTCATTGAGCTCATTATAATCACCCCCAGATCCTTCTCCTCCTCTGTCACAGCTAGCTGAACCCCCCCCCCAGCTGGTAGATTCTTCTTGGATTTTTTTACCCTGAAATGTAACACCTTGCACTTTTTGGCATTGAAACCCAACTGCCAGGTGTTCAACCAGGTCTCCAATTTTGACAGATCATCCTGCAACCCATGCCACCCTCCTAGGTCATCCACTACTGCTCCCGTCTTGGTACCATCTGCAAACAAACTTATCTTGCTCTTGATGCCCATTCAGATGTCTGATATGAACAACCCAAACAACACAGGTCCCTGCACTGAGACCTGCAATACTCCACTTGTCACTGCCCTCGGAGATGGGAGCTCTCCTCCCATCACCACCTTTTGTTGCCTTCCCTGTAACCAGTTTACTACCCATCTCATCATTTTCACTCCTGCACCTGTACCTGCCAGCTTACTACCCAGCCTCCCATGTAGCACTGAGTCAAATGCCTTACTGAAGTCCAGAAGCAGGACATCCACTGCATGGCCCTTGTTCAACCGTCTAGCTACCCAGTCATAGTAATCCACCAGGTTGGTCTGACAGGATCTGTCCATGACAAACCCATGCTGCCTAACATCCTGCAGCCCATTGGTCTCCAGCAGGGACATCAGCCTTTCCTTCAGGATTGCCTCCATCAGTTTTCCCATGATGGATGTGAGGCTTACTGGCCTGTAGTTTCCCGACTCATCTTTGGGACCACTCTTATGGAGGGGTACCATGTGAGCCATTCTCCAGTCCTGAGGTACACTTCCTGAGACCAGGGAGGCATTGAACATGTCTCCCAAGGGCCTCATCAGGATTTCTGCCAGCTCTCTCAGTACCCTGGGGTGAAAGCCATCCTGCCCTAGTGCCTTGTCCACCCTCAGTTCCCTCAGGCCCTCCAGTACCCTGCCCTCTGTGATTCTCCCATCTGTCACCTCCCCCCCCGAGCCTGACCTCCCACCCCTCCTTGGTAGCATCCCTCCTTTCTCCTTAGTAAACACTGAGCAGAAGTATTCATTAAGTGATTCTGCCTACTCTGCTCGTTTCCACCCACCCTCATCCTCTTAATCCTTATTATTTTGTCCCTACAACTCCTTTTCTCCGTGAGGTATCTGAAGAATTCCTTCTCCCCCTTCTTGATGTCTTGTGCTAGCCTGAGCTCCTTAGACACCTTGGCTGCCCTTATTGCCTTCATCACCTTCTTCAATTTCTTCAGTTAATCCACTCTGCCCTCCCCTCGCCCTGTTTTTTTGAATCTCCTAAAGGTGGCGCTTTTATTTCTTACTTTCTCCGTGACTCCCTTGCTCAACCAGCTGGATTTCTTGGCCCTAGCTCTCTTACTCTGGAACCTGATGCAGGTTTTGGTTGCCTCCTCAGTCCCCAGTTTTATGACCCCGCACCTCTGGTTAATGTCCATATTAGTTAGGATTCTAGCTAGATACCCTTTAACTACCTCCCCCATCCTCCCAAAGTTGGCCTTCCTGAAGTCCAACACTCTTGTACCTGTTTCTACTCCCTCCTTACCAATTTTCAATGTGAACCACACTGAGTGGTGGTCGCTCCCTGCCAGCAGTTCTTCCACCCGCAGCTCCCTCACAAACTCCCCATTTGCCAGCATGAGGTCTAGGGTGTTCCCTAACCTGGTTGGCTCACTGACCATTTGCATTAGGAAGCTATCCTGGAACGCATCCAGAAGTATCTGATCCCTTCTATTTGTGGTGGCTGGGGTACTCCAGTCCACTCCCAGCAGGTTGAAGTCCCCCACAATCACCGTGCTACCCTTTCCACAGGCCCTTCTGATCTGTTCTGCTAGTTCTCTGTCTAACTCCTCTGCCTGAGATGGAGATCTGTACACTACTCCCATCTTGAGAGTCCTATTCTTGGAATCCAGGATTTGCATCCATAATGACTCTGTACTACCCTCCTCCCCCTCCTCACAAACACACTTCAGTCCTTTTCTCACATACAGTGCCACCCTCCCCACCCTTCCCATTTACTCTATCTCTGCACAATATCTTATACCCTGGTACTGCCAGGTCCCAGTCCTGGTAATGGTAAGAATCAACTCACTCTTTGTGGTAACTATTAGTTAATGTTTTGCCTTGTTCTGGCTTGGTAATCAGGATGATTGTAATGCACAACACAGTGTCTGGAAAGGCCCTTCCCAGTCTCTAGCTTCACACTGGTACTATATCTGACTGCTGGGGCATAATGAGTTCATACAATATTTAGCATGGCCTGGCACTGTGTATGAATCACATGCCCTCTTCCTCAATGAATGGGGCAATCAATTCCTGCTGTTGATTTTTCTTCAGTTGGGTAAGGTTAATTTCCTGGAAAAGTTTTTCATATTTGTCATATTTCAGGGGTTCTTTATACAAAGCCTGACAGAAATGCTGAAATATAAACAATATGATTCTAGCAAGATACTATGAAGGGTCACATAAACCAGAATAGAGTGCGCACAAGGATGTGGTGTTCTCGAGTAAAATTCAAAATACGAAAAACCAAAGAACTCGGGCACTCACCACCACATATTGATACTGACACCGTTTGTGTAAAAGGAGGATATTTTATTTAAAAAACATTGTTAAACACAAGACAGTTGCATTTTAGGACAAATTCTAATATTTTTAACAAAAAGTCCACAGTAGGTGCCCTCTGATGTTGTGAAGTGTTTAGAAAAAAGGCTGCCGCATCTAAAACACCCTCATATGGAACATGCGTATATAACACTTCAATGTTCAGTGTTTCAAGCAAAATGTTTTCATTTAGATGTATTTGCTTCAAAGTGTTTAAAATGTCCTTTGTGTCCTTAACGTACGACTCAAGTTTCTCTGCATAGGGCCTTAAATAAGAATCCAAAAAACTGGGATAAGGTTCAGTTAGAAGACCCCAAGCCGCTTACAATGGGGCAGCCTGGGGGTTTGCCCTAGCCTTTGAGAAAGGGTCCAGGAGGGACACAAAATGTGTCAGGCAGGCGCTTTTTAATTTTATTTTATTATGTAAATAAAATATCCTCCTTTTACACTCACAGTGTCAGTATCAATATGTGGTGGCAAGTGCTCAGGTTCTTTGGTTTTCCATACTATGGAGGGTGAATTCCATTTCTTGATCAACAACATTTTTTGGGCTGTTTCTTATTGTTTTCATCTGTGGACCAGAAGCCATCCTGCCTTTTCCCCTTACATAGAAACATAGAATTTGACTGCAGATAAGGACCACTTGGTCCACCTAGTCTGCACATTTCCCTACCTAATTGATGAGCTGCAGATCCTAGTTAACCAACAGCCTACTTCCTCCTACCCCCCACTAGAATTGCCTTATGTCTGTCCCATGCATTCTTGAATTCCCCCAATGTTTTTGACTCTACGACCTCTTCAGGAAGGCTGTTCCATGTATCCACAACTCTCTCTGTGAAGAAATACTGCCTCATATTACCTCTGAGCCGTCCCCCCTCTATCTTCAAATTGTGCCCCCTTGTTTTTGCACATCTCTTTTTCTGAAAGATGCTACCCTCTTGGACTTTGTTGATTCCTTTGAGGTATTTGAAAGTTTCTATCATGTTCCCTCTCTCCCTCCTTTCCTTGAGGCTATACATCTTTAGTTCCTTTAGTCTTTCTTCATATGTCTTCCGATGCAGACCCTGCATCATTTTGGTTGCCCTCCTCTGGACAGCCTCCACCCTGTTTATGTCTTTGCGGAGATGGGGTCTCCAGAACTGCACACAGTACTCCAGATGTGGTCTTACCAACCGTCTGTACAGAGGGCCAACAACTTCCTGTTTTCTACTGGTGATGCCTCTCCCTATGCATCCTAGTATCGCCCCAGCCCTCCTTACTGCCTTCTCACATTGCTGGCCCACCTTTAGTTCATCTGATATGACTACCCCCAGGTCCCTTTCCATTTTTGTTGTTGTCAGTATCTCACCCCCCATTGTGTACTCTTCCCCTGGGTTTTTGTTTCCCAGGTGCATTACTTTGCACTTCTTTGCATTGAATCTAAGCTGCCATACATTTGACCATTCCTCCAACCTTGCCAAGTCCCTTTTCATCCTTTCCACCCCACCTTATGTATCAACCCTGTTGCAGATCTTTGTGTCATCTGCAAAGAGACATACTTTCCATTCCAGTACCTCTGCAATGTCATTTATAAAGACATTAAAAAGGACTGGCCCCAGTACTGAACCCTGCGGTACCCCACTAGTAACCCTCCTTTCTTCACTGTGGACTCCATTTGCTATTACCTGCTGTGTCCTGTTGTCTAACCAGTGTTTTACCCAGGCTACCACCCTGGGACCCACTCCCAGGCTGGCTAATTTGTTTATTAATCTTTTGTGTGGGACTGTGTCAAATGCCTTGCTAAAGTCTAGGTAGGCCATGTCCACAGCACCTCCCTGGTCTACTGCTTTGATCACCCAGTCAAAGAAATCAATTAGATTTGTCTGACATGACCTCCCCGCCGTGAATCCATGCTGCCTTGGGTCCTGTGCCTCACTGTCCTCTAGGTACTCAACAATTCTTTCCTTCAGAAGTGATTCCATCATTTTCCTACCACTGAAGTCAAACTGACAGGTCTGTAGTTTCCTGCCTCTGTCTTGCTCCACTTTTGTGAAGGGGAATCACATCCGCCTCCTCCAGTCCTCAGGTACCACACCATCCTCCATGATTTATTAAAGAGGGTAGTCAGTGGTGTTACTAGTTCTTCCTTAGTTCTTTTAAAATTCTGGGGTGAATCCCATCAGACCATTGCTTTATCCACCTTCAGTTTTAAGAGTTCTTCAGAACCCTTTCTTCTGTGAAAGGACTAATATCAACCCCCCTATCCAGAGTGCTTCTGTTGACCGGATTAGGTATTTCCCCCTGCTTTTCCTTTGTGAATACTGAGCAGAAGTATTCGTTCAGTATTCCTGCTTTTTCACTGTCGCTCTCTGCCCAACCACCTTCCTCTTTGTTCAGCCTCAGTATCCCTGCCTTAGTCTTTCTTTGCTCCCTAATGTACCTATAAAGGTTTTATCCCCCCTCTTAACTGAGTTGGCTATCTCGGTTTAGCTTTAAATATGGCATGTTCAGCCTTCTCCCTGAGTATTTCATTATAATTAGTCCTCGAAGTCCAAAGCCGCAGCCATGCCTTCTCTGTGGCACTTTCTCCTACTTGTCCTCTAAGTGCCTTATTGTTTTCAATGCTTCTGGGGTATCTTTCTCCCTTATACATCTTTGTACAGTTGTGAAGCATATTAGCTCTCTCCTCCTCTCAGCCGACCAGACCATCCTGATAAAGGCAACTAAAGGAACAGTAACATCAAAAAAATGTTTTGGTATATTCTTTCAAATGGTTCAAAATGCATTTATCTTTAAAAAAATATGGTTAAGTTGTCAAAGTTTGCCTCACTGTTCACATTTGCCCAAGCTGCAGTTCAAGCCCATTTGTATAAAAAAAAATCTACTTGGGAAGTTTGAACAGCTGGCCACTTGGTGGCATATGATGTCAGTTTTTTTAGGTAGCAAGTTGCAGACTCGGCTGAAAGTTATCAATGGCTGTACAAACAGTCTCCTCTCTCCTACATGCTGTTCTTCTACCAAACAGTTTCTCTGGTAGTTGCCCTGAATGACTTGTACTAAATGCTTGTGTAAAACTGTCTCTGGAACAGAAATCTGCTCCACATTAGGCTCCACTATGGGGCTGATGGAGGCAATGGCTGAATATTAGTGGTGAAAAAGAGAAACATGAGCTGGCAGTAGCTAGAACTGCCCACTCCTCTTTTGGACCCTTCTTCTCCTGTTGGGGTGCATTACTAAGCAGTAAGAAATATCCAAGTGAAGTCAGCAGTCTTTGCTCCTATGGAATCAAATTGTGAATCTAGGCATCAATGCCACATTAGGGCAACTCCAGCAACTTAGTTACAGAAAACAGAAGCATTAAGTAAAATAAACCATCCACATTCAATTACTAGTTTTAATTCCCTTCAATCCCCCCAAAAATATATGCTGTATGTTTATGCCACCTGTTCTTAAAAGCTTTTTGGAACTCTTTTTCAGCACTGTTTGAGTATGTCAGATATCCATGATTTAATAGTTTGCCCCCAAGTTTTCTGAGCCTTGCTACAACTAAGGATAGTCAAATAGTATCTGCATGGTATTGAATACTAAGAATAGGAATGCTTTGTGATGGAGTGGATAGAAGATCAAATTGGATAATGCACTACCAAGCACCACCCTTAAAAACTCTCCTCTCTACATCTCATTCCCAGACCCAGGAATTCCCCCCTCTATGTCTCATCCCCACTCCACCCCAAAAAGCTATCACCTCTATGTATCAGTCACCCCACCCCCAAAAACTCTCTCCTTTATGTCTCATTGCCACTGCACACCCAGAAACTCTCCCCCTTGTGACTCATCACCAACCAACTCCCCAAAACTCTTCCAACAACATCTCATCCTCACTCCACCCCCAAAGCTCTCTTCTCTATAACTGATCCTCACCCCACCCCTCCTGCCAAACCATTTGCTTTCATGATGCCACCGGTTCACATTTTTAGAAATGAGTAACGCAGGATAGCTCTGCAGTGGAGGAACATTTAATTTTCAGTGGGGTCCTTGATCCTGGATCTACCCAATTTACTGCTGGGTGGACTGATACACTAGAAGGTTAAGTGACTTGCAGAAGTTAACCCAGTGAATGGGCGGCTTAATTGGGATTTAAACCTGGGCCCTCTGGTTCCCATATCCATGCTGTAACCACTAGATAACACCACATTCTTGTGCCTCAATTGGGGACTATGCGCTGCATTCCCTAAAAGGCAGCAGGGTGCTTTGGGGTGGGTAGGGCTTGCCCCATTCTCAGTTCTACAGAGGCAAGTACAGTGTATATGTAATCTAATGTTTGGTCATCCTGACATCCCCAACACCTGCTTCTTCCCAACTAGCCATTCTCATCCACCCTTATCCTTATTTAGAGCCAGTTCGGCCCCTCTTCCAGTCACCCTGGGCCATTTCATTTCGGGGGCTAACAACAAACGCTCTCTCCATGTGCAATCATGTACTATACTGTACTATAGGAAATGCAGCCTAACTCTGTGTTCCAGGTAGAGTGGGGCTAGAGCTATAGTAAGTGCACAAACTGGATTATAGATGATTTGAAACATCCAGCTTGCTTGAAAATATATCATGAAACTGTCATGGCAAATGCTTAATGTTTTCATGGACAATTGGGGCTTACAGACCCATTATGTGCACTGGCAGTTCAGAGAGGGCAGGCTCCATATGTGCTGAAAATGACGTTTCTGAAATTCTCAAGTCAAACATATGCAGCTATTTGATATAATGTCTTTCAGCAAAATGGGGGGACAAACCTTGGAACTTGGAGGTTGTAAATTCAAGGGTAATGTTATGAAGCACTTTTTCTCCCAGAGGGTGGTGAACATTTTAAACAGTTATCTGGTGGATACAGTAAACATGCAGATAGTACAGAATTTTAAGGTAAGCCTTGAGCAATTTTGTTTTACTAAGGGAATAATTTAGGATTGAGTGGGCTGACCCACTAAGAAACAAACCTCCCACCGATCCAATTCAGCCAGATGGACCCTGATCAATAAGGACCTATAGTCTAATTGTACTGAGTCCATGTCCATCGTGCCACTCCCTTTTAAATGGGGAATACTTTCTTTTTAGGTTAACGCTGCTGGAATTGACTTGAGAGACTTGAGTAGTCCTCTGAGTCCCCCTCATCTGTCCTCCTCACAAGTCACTTTGCTCCAGACTGTCCTGTTGTGAGGTGAGTGGTACTGTTGGCACACTACCACTTTTTTTTCTGACCTGACATGAGGTCCCTGCTTGAGAACATGTCTTCACTTTTTGTTGGCAATGCTGGTTGGGGATGGGGGGGGGGAAACAAAGCTCAATAAAGGACCACTGTCATAAATGCTGGTGCTCTTGGTATATAACCACAAAAACAAACAAACCAGGCTAACTTCAGCTCCACTGAAAAGCCATATGCTGACCATGCTGATAATGTGCAAAAGAGATCACTTTATTTGTTAAGGCAGTACCAAATCAATACAGGCAAGCAGAGCCCCCTCAGACATTTCGCAAGACCTATACTGGGCTCTTAATTGCAGAAATCGATAAACACAGCAAACAACATGCATTTTATACCTCTCCAAATTAGCTAATAATTTAATACATGTGCAACACAAACTAACAAGCATGATCAGACTTATACAAAAAATACTAACATCTAAAAAGCAGTGTTATCTATTCCTATGATTAAATGCCTGGTATAGGTACAAAACATTGTTTTTTTTCCCTGCTTGCCCTGTATTGATTTGGTACTGCCTTAACAAATAAAGTGATCTTGCACTTTATCAACGTGGTCAGTGTCTGACTTTTTTTGGTGGAGCTGAAGGGGGACTCAGGGAACACACAGTAAAGCATTGTGCTTTCACCACACACACACACACACACATATATATATATATATATATACACACCCCCCGTCACATGACCAGCTGTGACTGTAATATCTTGGTGAAGTGATATATGTATTTATTTATTCATTTTGGATTATCACCTTTGAGCCAAAGGCTCTTTTACATAAAGTAGGTTCCACGTCAAAGACATCTGAGGGGGATAGGGTACAGTACAGAAAGGTAGGGATTATACAAACATACAGGTATCAAAATCGTACAGTCGTAACAAAAACAAATTGTATATACAACAACAAGAAGGTGAAACACATTTTTTCACATGTGAGTTGCACAAGATTGTAAAATGGCGCAGCCAGAGGCATTGTCAAGCAGGATGCTGTATCTTGGACCAGAGCCTAAATGCACTGGTTCAGAACAGTGTCCGGAGTGGAGGACAGGGGGGACACCACCAGCAGGTTGATATAGAGCTGGGAGGGTGGACAGGCTAGCATGAGAGGGTAGATGGGGTTAAGAGAGAGCGGAGGGGAGGTAGGAGTGAGTGATGATAGAGGTGGCTGTGAGGAAGGGATCAGGGGAGGATAGAGGAGGGTGGGGAATGGGAGACAACTAGAATGGGGATGGGAGGGAGGGAGCTGTCACTAACGCACTTAGCAGGTCAGGCCGTCTGCTCCCACAGTGCCAACCTCAGAGCACAATAGTATGAACAGGTAACAGACAGGGTAACCCTCCTTTCTGCTTTTGGGTCCGAATCACCTTTAGTCTCAAGTTCTGGGGGGGGATTCAAACTGTGAACCTTATGCTAGCGTACCCAATATACAGGCTCAGATTCGTACCCTCTTAGGGGATTGCGGTATAATCTTTCACCAGGGGGCACCAAGCCAGGCTTCCAAAATGAACCCTTAAAACTCTATAAAAGACCTTAGGTATATTCTTACCTTTTCCCAGTTTAGTAACACCATCAAGCTTTTGAACAGTTTTTGACAGTCTTAACCCTCTATACGTCCCATGCAAAAAAGAAATGGCAGACCCGGGCAGTCTTTCAAAATAAAGGGTACTTTACTGAAAGATGATAAAAATCTGAAAAATGTAAACACAGAACAATATATCAATATATCAAAGAGTATACAGTATATAGATAGAGTATATGAGATATAAAGGTGAGAGTGGCACCACAAATTCAGTAGTGCATGTCTGGGAGTGACAGTTGCTCAGTTGGTTTGGTTCACATTAAATTCCAAAACTTGCTCTGACTTGGAGTCTTTTGACAAGCCAAATACAGACCCTTAAAAAAGTGGCTACTGCAGACAAGGAAAGAAGCAATTAAAGAACTGACTGACAGGGGAAAGAAACTAGAGGAACATGGCAAGAATGAAGGGCAGTGACTGACTATTTCAGTCTGGGTTTCAGGCTGGCCAAGGCTGATCATTGCACTTCTAATCTGAATCTGGCCGCACCAGTCAAAGTAATCAAATGTATTAGTGCCAGCTAGTTGGCTAAAAAATCAGCAAAATAATTACATTTCTTTTCTGTGGACCCAGCCATTAAACTAAATGGAGGTACAGATGTTTCTACATTTCAGTTAACTTGTATTACTTAATACTACTCACTGATGTGAAATACATCAGTCTCTGATGGAACACTTTTTATTTAATTCTGGAAACTTTTGGGAAGCTATAGGCTACAATTACTACTAGATGTATTATGTCACACATATCAATTCCTTAATTTCTATTTTAACTGTATGATTATCTGACATTGCTTGTGAATATATTTTGCATCCTACTACTTCTCCTACCATGGTTGTTTTCTGAGCTCCCTGCTAAATAAAATCTCAGCTGACCCCCTCCTCCTCCTCCTGAGTGTGGCAGTGCAACACTACCTATCCTGGAAAAGGAAAGGAAAGGAATCTCATTCAGTATATAGGACAGGCAGTAATACTAGGCTGCACTAGCTATGAGATTCAACCTCTGCTGCATCTGCTGAGCTTTTTTCTTACCTTGCAGACATTAAAAACCTTTTTCATACACTTAGTCACACATGCCAGTTCCTTTCTCGGTTGACTATGTGATTTTTTTGCTGTTGTCAATACATTTTGTGGCCTACGTCTCCTGCCATTGTTGCATGCTGAGCTCTCTGCTAAATAAAATCTCAACCTCTGCAAATTTCTCATACTGTTTTTGTGTGCTGTCTGATGCATAAAACTGTTTATTATGTGCAGCAGACAGGGAGAGAAGGAGTCACCCATGGAGAAAGGGATGGAGAAATATATGGCCCTTGGCCAATACTGTATTGCAGAGCAGTAAAAAGGTTGTTTCTGGCAGCAGCGTATCATCCAGTAGCAGTAGTGGTAGTTCTCTGCTGCTGTCTAAACAGTCAGGCAAGGGGAAAATCTTTGTTAATTACAAAGAGGTGATCAGTACCACAAGGAGTGGCAAGCAGAACTAGTCTATCTATATGTACCATACAAATACAAATCTGAATAAAACTGATGAGGACAAATCATATTCCGATGAAGGTGGTGAAATGGAGGATGCAGATGTAGAAGGAGACAAGGAGGGAGAGACCTTAAAGGAGGTGGAAAGACTGAATGAGGAGGAAGAGTTGGCAGCTGAGCATGTGCAGGATAAATGTGATGATTTTTTCATAAGTGATAAGGAGGAGGAGGAGGAAGCAAACAGTGTGGTTGAAGAGGAACAATAGGAGGGGGTAGCATTCAGAACTGGGTTCTCTGATTGGCCTGGAAGAGCTGGATGAAGATAAGGGTGAGTCAGGCCTTGATCATCCCATTGTTGAGAAAGAACAACAGGGTGCCAGTGAGAGATGGCAAGATGGCAGTATAATATACCTAGTAATAAAACTAAACAGGTAACCTCTTACGTATGGTCTTACTTTTCTCTAACTACAGATGATGGGCTTGATTTCCAAACGTCAGAGAATGATGCAAGGTCCTTGCGCCAGAAATGAATGACACAAGGAGCAAGCTGCATCAAAACTTGCATCAATTCCAGTTTTCTAACACTGCTTACAACAGAAGCAGAACTGTCTGCACCTAAGTGGCTTGCATCAGGATCACATAAAAAAAAAGGGATGCTCACCGGCCCGGTGGCACAGAGGGCTGAGGTGCTGGAGGCCACACCTCATGGTGTGCCAGTGACCTGGGCTTGGGAACAAGTCTGGGTTGTCAGGGGTTGGCTGGGGGAGGGAGGGAGCAAGATTGAGCCACCGCAAGGCAGCTCTCTTCTCTGGGAGGATTTGGAGGCCCCCGGTCACTGGCCGCCAACTGGTGGAGGACAGATGGCAATGCTGACCCTAGCAAGCACTGGCAGTAGCCAGGGAGGTGTGGGAGGGACTGTGCCAGGTCTCATGGTGCGTAGTGCTCCATGCATGCATGCATGATGCCCGGGTGCTGGGGCCCCAGGGACCAGGGGAGAGAAAATGGCAAAACCTAGAAAATATAAATATAAAAAATGGATGTGCAAAGCTCAATGGGGCTTGCATCAAAAAAATTATGACCATCTCCTTTTTTTGGATTTTCTAAGGTGGAAGCTATCAATACTGCTTCAAAGATGCATGACACTGTCAGACTACCCAGAGCTGATGTAACTGACAGTAGTGCATACACAGAGGCTGACAGCAGGCAGGCAGACCTGATTATGGTACTTGGAATAGCATTCTGCTGCAAAAGACCTGCATGGTAGACTTTGTAATACTGTCTCCAGGATTGTAGCATGTAAAATATTGCTTCCAGAGGCCATTTAATCAGCCATAATATTTGACTCAGCTTGCATAATTTTTGTTTAATTTCACTCATGCTTCATGCTTTTGACTCAGCTTATATAATTTTTTTTCTCTGTCTCACTCATGCATCATACTTTTGACTCAGCTTGTGTCATTTTTGCTCCATCTCACTCATGCATCACATTTTTGACTCAACTTGCATCATTCTCATCTTGAGTCATTCTCACCCCATGCATTATAGTTCTGACACAATGGTCCTGTTTCATCATTTTGGGTGACTGCCACAGAAAATGCTTTTCTTGCAAAATATGGTGCACAGTATTTGGCACAACTGGATTTGACACAAGGTGGTTGTTTGATGCTTCTTGCGTTGGTCTAAGGGCCCTTTGAAAATTCAGTCCAGTTAGTTATGCGCAGTATGTTCTATATTAGGGGCTGGGTTGACCGTTTCACCTGAATCAGACCCCCACGGATCGAAACCTGGAACCATGGATCTGGATAAGTATGAACTTTGATGCAGAAGTCTGGTTCTGGGTCCATGGCAAGCTGCAGAGTGTGCCTTCCCCAAGTTTGTTGACTGTTGCCATGGGATGCTATTGGCACAGTCGCTTCATGACAGGTGGTGAGTGGCATCCAATCAGGCAACAGTCAAATGACGCTGGCAGGAAAGTCATGTGAGACATGCTCAGTCACTCATGTTATATAACCATGGTGAGTGTGCAACGTGGCTCAGATTTGTGGCTGGCAAAGAGGAAGCAGGAGCGGGAGCGTTACTCACACCCTACTGAGTGGCATGCATTTGGGAGCCATAGGGAAGATTGTTTTGTAGAGTGAGGTGGCTGGCTGGCAACAACAGTTCCTGGAGGGGAAAAACAGAGACAAGGGATTTACTGGGTGGGGTGGGGCAGAGAGAAAGTCATCATTGGAGGAGGTAGAGGAGAGTGGATGGACAGAGAGGAAAAAAAGAGTGGGTGGGGTGATAAGAGGCAACCCCCCCCAAATACAAAAAATACATCATCAGAGTGTGTGTGGAGCGTGGACTGGAGTGGAAACTTTGACTTTTTTGTTCTAAATCCAAATCCACCTTATTCAACTCCAGACAGAGGAGAAAGAGACTGAGACTACTAGGGGCCAAAGAGAAATTTTACAGTCACAGAAAATAAACTCACAAATAAAGTTTATTCTTGGCTTCAGTTTGGCTGTGTGTGTGCAGGGAAAGGGCAGACTGGCAAAATAAATATTTGACTTGTGCCGTCCAGCAGGGAAGAGAGAGAAAGAGAGAGAGAAAGACTACTGGGGGCAAAATACAAATTTTACAGTCACAGCAATCACAAATAAAGCTAATCTTGGCCTCAGTGTGGCTGTGTGAAACTATGTGTACACAGGGCAGGCTGGCAAAATAAATCTTTGACTTGTGCCCTCCAGAGGAGAGAGCCTAATGGGGCCAAAGAGAAATTTACAGTCACAGAAATCACAAATACGGTTCATCTTGGCATCAGTGTGTGTGTGTATTTGTGTACATATGTGTGTGTGTGTGTGTGTGTATGTACAGGGCAGGCTGGCAAATTATATTTTTGAGTTGTGCAATCCTGAGAGAGAAAAGAGGCCAAAGAAAATTTAGTCACAGAAATCACAAATAAAGTTCACCTTGGCCTCAGTTTGGCTGTATTTGTGTGTGTGGGTGTGTGTGTGTGCATGTGTGTACTTACACAGGGCAGACTGCCAAAATAAACCTTTGACTTTGCCATCCTGAGGAGAAAGAGAGACTACTGGGGGGCCAAATGAAATTATACAGTTACAAAATCACAAATAAAGATTATATTGGCCTCAGTGTGGCTGTGTGTGTGTGTGTGTGTGTGTGTGTGTGTGTGTGTGTGTGTCGTCCACTATAGTTAGGGTTCAGCGTCACTTACATACTAAAGTCAAAAGTTTGGGTGTTAATAACTTTGGACCCATTCAATGGATTTGCCTGAAATTTGGAATGCACAGTGGGGCAGGTAGAACTCTTGATCTGCCAAATTGCATTTTGGTCGGACTTACGGTCTTTGTGTACCAAAACGCTTAAAAATGCTAAATTATCTGTTTTTGGAGGCAGCTTTTGGGATTTTGGACATGGCCCTGCATGGCCATTGTGTGGCATGCTGCTCTGTGAGATGGCTCGTTGAAAGAGCTTTGGTGGCTGAACATGTCGCTTTTTGTTTGGTGAAAAAATATTGAGGCATTCAAAAGTTATGCCACTTTTAAGTTCCCATTATAAGTCAATGGGAAAATTTATATGTATGTTTTGTGAACAAAGAATGGGGTTCTGGCCATCTCGTCCCACCTGGCGATCAAAGAATTTGCAGCCTCGCGGTTCAAGAATCTTTGTCCCCGAGGATTTTTAAAATTCTTTTATTGCGAGGTCCACCATCTTGTTTTTCATTTTCGATCGGAAAACACAAATATCTCGGATCAAAGGTCACTTCAGTAAAACTTGGATGGGTTTTACTCAGGGACCCCAATCTATCGAGCCATGCCTTTGGTTTCATCAAAATCGGTCTAAAAATAGAATTCTGAGGTTTAAAATTCTTTGTTTGCAGCTCGCTAACGATCTTTGATCGCGAGCCTGCAAATTCTTTGATCACGAGATTCTTTGATCGTGATCATGCACCGTGAGCAGGGACAGATGGCTAGATTTAAAAACGTTTTTCTCAGCCCAGTGGTGCCTACAAACTTAAATAAGGCTGGGTTTTGCTCAGGGGCTTTGTTCTGCCCTATCTGAATAAAAAAAAACATGTTTAACATATCCCTGGTAGTCTAGCATTCCACCCCATCATGATAAAATAGATAACGATCTATAGTGGCCCCAATGTTCATAAATGTTGGGTTTTTATATCCCTGGTAGTCTAGCGGCCCCGATGTGTATAAAATAATAATTGTTATTCATATCCCTGGTAGTCTGTGACCCCCATCATAATAAAATATAAGTTTATGCAATTTCCTGGTAGTCTAGTGGCCTCATAATGTATTTTACCATATTGCTGTTTTAGATCCCTGTAGTCTAGTGGCCCCAATCTGCATTACATTATAATTATTTTCATATCCCTGGTAGTATAGTGGCCACTCCTCCATCATAATAAAATACATAAGGATTTTGAATTTCCTGGTATTCTAGTGACCCCCCCCCAGCTGTGCCAGCCCACCCAGCACCCCCACCTTCCCCAGCTGGTGACTGGCACAGCCTACTTCTCACCTCCATGGCCAGCAGCCTACTGTGTGCATTACAATCGCTAATGCAAGAGGCACTCAGAAATAATTTCAGACACGTCTTGCATTGGTGCTCATAATTCACACAGTCGGTGGCTGGCCGTGGAGAAATGAAAATGAGCTATGCCGGTCCTGACTGGGGAGGGGTGTGGGGGTGCTGGAGTGAACAGGCATTTGGGTGGCGTGGGGCGCACTGGAACTGCCGGGGGTTGAAATCACTGTGACCTGTTGATATGATGAAGCGCTGAACCTGGGGATCTGCTATAGTATGTGTAATACAGATGGGGGGACCACTGGTTCCGAGATCTCAACATGTAAAATGCGTGGCTCATTCAGTAAGTGCAAGCGTATATTTGTTATGATGAGGCTGGAGGCAGACTACCGAGATATGAACAACAGTGTATTTATACATCGAGGAGCCTTTCGGGCATGTAAAAAACATGTTTATGACATAGACGTTGGGGGCACAGATCGTATCTGCTTTTTTATGATGGGGGCCTAGACTACCGGGATATTAGAAACATGATTTTTACATTCAGATGGGGCAGACTAAACCCCTGAAACTAAACAACCTGAGGCTGAGAAAATACATTTTTAAATCTAGCCATCTCGTTCCTCGCTTTTTGTTTGCAAGCGAGCAATTTCTTTGATCGCAACCCTGCAAATTCTTTGATCATGAGGTTCTTTGATTGCGATCGTGCATCATGAGCGAGGGACAAGATGGCCAGATAAAAAATCTATTTTCTCAGTTCAGGGGTGTCCTAGGAAGACAAATGAGGGTGAGTTTTACTCAGGGGGCTTCGTTCTGATGAACCATGGTGGTGGTTTACTGCAATTCTTTGAATTTTTTAAATTACAACAGTTTTTATTCTTTGGTCGTGACCCTGCAAATCCTTTGATTGCGAGCCTGCAAATTCTTTGATCCTGAGATTCTTTAATCGCCATCTTTGATTGCGAGGGAGGGACAAGATGGCCAGATTTTTTATAACGGAATAGACAGGGAAATGTTACCAATCTTTAACATTGAATATCTCAGAAATGGTTTGGTCTTTTTACTTGAAATTTGGAGGGTGTTTACGGCATGTCCTGTAGATGTAAATTATCATGTTTATGTGTTGGAGAAAATTTATTTTGCAGAGATATTGCATGAAGCACTTTACGTGCTGCAGACAGTGTTTTGGATTGTTTTGGTGGCTTGAAATTGATAGGGTGCTGGATGTAGTTTTCAATTGTTGTGTGTGTTAAATGTCAACAGGTGTGGAACTGTGCCACTCTGACGAATGAAAATTTCAAATTTTGACATGTTATATCTTGGACATGGTTTGGTCTTTTTACTTCAAATTTGGAGGGTGTTGACGGCATGTCCTGTAGATGTTAACTGTGGTGCTTACGTGTCAGACAACATATTTTTTGTCGCAATATTTCATGGCGCAGTTTACATTTTGTGGACAGCGTTTTCTATTGTTCTACTAGATTAACTTTTGTTTGGTGGCTGGCCTTGCTGTTGTCAATGTACTTTTTAGTGATTGGGTGTGTAATGTGGCCCAACACTTACGGGCCTCGCGCTCCCACCAACTTGTGCAACTTTCTACTTTCCTATTCTTTCTTGAAAAGTAAGGAAATTCTATGCAAAAAACTTTGTTACTCATCAATTCAGGTTCTTCTACAGTGAAAAAGTGAGAAATTTGATTTAGGGTTCACCTGCACCCCACCCCAGCCTGCCCCCCACCAACAGGAATCAGGGTGTGCGTTAGGTCATCGGCCTAACTCTCACCCATTCTCTACACTGCACCACCTCAGCTTGTTTACACATGGGATGGGGTGAAAATTAGAACAACGACCCCAATGCACACCCGATGCCTGTTGGTGGGGGGCTGGGAGGGCATGTGGGAACCCTAAATGAAGTTTTTTCACTTTTTTTCACTGTAGAAGAACCCTAACATTCATTAAACAGGTTTTTGCATAGATATATATATATATACATATATATATATATATATATCTTTCTCTCTTTCGCTCTGTCTATATATATATATATATATATATATCTATATATCTATAGTATAATGTAGCACGGTAGTGCCACTATAGTTAGGGTTGAGTACCCCATTTAAGGTTAAAGTGTGACATTTTGCAGCTTAATAACTTTGCCACCATATGATGGATTTGCCTGAAATTTGGCAGGCACAGAGCGGTGTCATAGATCTCAGGATCTGCCAAATTTCGTACTGGTCAGATATATGGTTGTGGATTTATAAAATGACATTCTGGGCCAGCCAGCCGGCACAGCGGTTAGATTTCTGCATGCGACGCTGGCGACCTAGGTTCGGGAATGGACTCGGGTCGCCGGAGGGCCGGCCGAGGGGAGAAGAATAGAGCATCTCTAGATGGCTTTCCTTCTCCCGGGGGAGGGAAGATGCGAATGTTCAGTGTTTAGTGACACCCAGCAGAGGCTGTGGCAGCCGCTAGCAACACCGACATCTGGACCTTCAGGGGGCGAGGCGGGCGCTGGTCGTCATTGCACATCCCTGCCTCTCGCTTACAAGGGGAAGAAAATACTGATCTCTGTCCATCTCCATGATGCCCTCCCCTGGGGCCTCCACTAGCCTCTGATGCCAGCTCCCCAACTAGATACTAGTCTTGTGGCGACCTTGGGGAAGTCACCACAACCCCACCCCCTGAGGGGTAAGCCTGGGGTGACCGAGGAGCACTGGCAATGATTGGAGGTGGAGGCACAGGGGGCCATGACTAGGGTGGAGTATTGATGGACCTCAGCCCAGAAAAGTATGGTAAATAAAAAAATAAATAAAATGACATTCCTGGCGCATTTATGCTTTTTGTACATTCTTTGCTCTTGCCTACAGGTCCTGCGCTTTGCATGACCAGTCCAAAACCTTCAGGGAACATGCAACCGGGGTCCCCGATGTGCCTTTCAAAGATTTTGTGAAAAAATATTAAACAGTTCAAAAGTTATTCAAAAAACAAGTTTCCCATTATAGTCAATGGGAAAAGTTAACAAAAAGTTCAACAGTGTCGCAAATGCAGTTTTTAGTGTCACAAATGACCCCTGTAGTGTCGTGAGTCAGCCATTTGTTTTCTCGGTTAGTGGTCACAGAAATGCTTGGCATTTAAATTTGGGACCCTCTAGGGACACAATTCTTTTTGTGTTCACCTAGTCGAGCCCTGAGGATGCTAGCCATGTATTTTTTGTGGGTTACACACCCAGAAATATGTTTTCAAATTTTGTAATCTATAGTGTCGCAAAGTACTGTCGAACTTGCGACACTTTCGTGATTTTTTTTGCGAAAGTGTCGTGATTTGCGACACTACTTTGTGACACTATGGCCAAAATAACAGGAATTCTTTGCCACCCTGCTGCAAAAGAACAGTTTGGTCTTTTGGGCTGAAATTTGGAGAGAAGAAAGCCAACATCCCAAATATGTGCCTTTTGGTGGCTTGGTGACAAAATATTGCAAGGATGCAAAGTTACGGTACTCCAAAGTTGACAATTTTTCCCATAGACTAACTGCGGCGTCCACCATGCCTTTCGGGGCCCATATCGTGGAAACACTTCGACATACGGACTTTTCGTCGGAAAAATGCTTAGTACAAAACTAGCCAGGAAAGTCATGAATCATATGAAATTTTAATTTTTTCTACGTTGCACGGTTCCTGAGATATAAGCAATTTAGTATTCCAAGTTGTCATTTTCTGCTCCAAGGTCCATTATTATGCATACATTCTTTGTACTTACTATGTTTCTTTATGCAGTTGTTGGGCAAAAACAGGGTGTCGCGTCTGTTACTATTACAGTTAGCATTCCACTTAGATTTCTATACCCATTTGCATTAAACGTTCCGTGTATGCCACCGTGTGTGTTTTGTACTTTGCATTTTCGTTTGGCCCATTTAAATTTACTGTACCTTTGCGTTTCCACTACTGTTTCTGTTTGCATTTCATTTTGCATCACCGTGTGCATTACCATTTGCATTTGTGTACGTGCTTCCATTTGCATTTGTCTTTCTTTTGGCGTCATCGTTGCTGTTACCATTTTGTATTTCCAATTGTGTACTGTGACCGTTCTGGCGTTATGGATGGCGTTCCATTACCAACTTGCATTGCGTTTCTGTTTCCATTCCGATTGCTCTTCTGTTTCTATTACCATTTGTGTTATTGTTTACGTTTGCATCACCATGTGCATTACCATTTGTGTTTGCATATGCACTTCCATTTGCATTTCCATTTGCCTTTCTGTTTCCTTTGGCATCATCATTGGTGTTACCGTCAGCATTTGTGTTTCCAATTGTATTACCATGACCGTGCGTGTTACGATTTGAGTTTGCATATGTGCTTGCATTTGCATTTCTATTTTCAGTGACGTTTGTGCTTACATTTCTATTACTGTTTGCGTTACTGTTAACGTTTGTGTCACGATGTGCATTACCATTTGCACTTGCATTTGCGTTACTTCACTGTTTATAGTGCACATTCTCAAAAAGAAGGGAAATTCATGGCAAAAAACTCTATTTAATGCATCAGTTAGGGTTGTTCCACGGTGACAAAAATGAGGAAGTCGATATTGAGGTTTTACCCTTGCACCCCACCCACTCTCAAGCATCGGGGTGTGTGTTGGGGTCATTGGTCTAACTCTCACCCATTCTCCTATACTGCACCACCTCAGCTTGTTTACATGGGATGGGGTGAGAGTTGGGACCAATGACCCCAACGCACACCTCGATGCCTGTTGGTGGGGTGGCAGAGGTGGGTGCAAGGAGTGGCAACCCAACATCAAATTTCCTTACTTTTGTCTCTGTGAACAATCGAACTGATGCATTAAACAGAATTCTTGTATCGAATGTATATATATATATATATATATATATATATATATATATATATAGTCAGTGGCTCAGTAGGTGCACACTCACCTCTGAGGCCGGGAGATCAGAGGGCTGTGGGTTCAGTTCCCACATCTGGCACTTGGGTTAATATCCCAGTACTGACACTGTAGTGCAGCATGAGAGGGTGCTGTACTTCTGAGGTGCTGTCTTTCAGATGAGACATTAAACTGAGGTCCCATCTGCCTGGATTGGTGGTAGTTCAGGTGGATGTTAAAGATCCATGGCACTTATCCCGAAAGAGTAGAATTTCCTGGTGTCCTGGCCAAATTTCCTCATTCACTAAAAATATCACCAACAGCTTAATCTGGTTCAAGGTCAGTTGGCTTTCATCTGATCCCCTCCCCAGGTCATGCCTGAAAATAGGCAGGATTTGTCTAGTGCACATACCGGTCAACAAAAATGAAATAACTAACTAAATAAATATATATATATATATATATATATATATATATATATATATATATATATATATATCTAGATAGCAGGCTGGCAAAATAAATCTTTGACTTATACCATCCAGAGGAGAAAGAAGAGACTACTGGGGCCAAAGAAAATGTGAGAGTCACAGAAATCATAAGTAAGTTCATCTTGGCCTCAGTATGGCTGTGTGTGTGTGTCTGTCTGTAAGTGTGTTTACACAGGGCAGCTGGCAAAATAAATCTTTGACTTCTGCCATCCAGTGGAGAAAGAGAGATTACTGGGGCCAAGAGAAATTTACAGAGACAGAAATCACAAATAAAGTTCATCTTGGCCTCAGTGTGGCTGTGTAGGCTGGCAAAATAAATCTTTGGCTTGCAACATCCAGAACGAGAGACAGAGAGAGAGAGAGAGACAACTGGGGGCCACAGATAACTTTACAGTTACAGAAATCACAAATAAAATTGTGGCCTTAGTGTTGCTGTGTGTGTGTGTGTGTGTGTGTGTGTGTGTGTGTGTGTGTGTGTGTGTGTGTGTACACAGGGCAGGCTGGCAAAATAAATCTTTGACTTGTGCCATCAGAGGAGAGAGAGAGAGGACTACTGGGGGCCAAAAGAATTTTACAGTCACAGAAATCACAAATAAAATTCATCTTGGCCTCCCTCAGTGTGGCTGTGTGTGTGTGTGTGTGTGTGTATATGCCCCCCACACCCCAAACCACCAGAGTAACAGGTGATGGGGTATGCCTTGCGGTCGTCAGACATGACTGTCACCCCATTCCACATGTAACAAAGCTTACATGATACAGTATAGGAACATGGGGTGAGAGTTAGGTCCAATGACCCCTAGGCACACCCCATCACCTGTTGATCTGTGGTGTGTGAGTGTGGAGTGGGGTGGTAGGCCATCATACCTCTCAACTGTCCCTGATTTTCAGGGACATCCTTGCTTTTGCCTCAGAAAGTTCTCCTATCCCTCCTAAATTTGGCATTTCTGTCACTCAAGAGTAGGGATTTGAATCGCAAAATAATGCCAGCCATTGGTGTTACAGTCTAGTTCTCATTAAGAAAATGCTATTCATACTAAGAAGCATGTTGTACACAGCTTCTGGAACTAATATTACTATTTTTCAGATGTGTCCCTGAATTTGGTCATTTGTCCCTGATCATTTTAAGCCTTGTCCTGATTTGTGATGAGGAAGATTGAGAGGTATGTAGGCCATGGGGGGGTTAGGGTCAACCTAACACCTCATTTTCCTACTTTTGTCACTTCAACCTAACTGATGCATTAATGAAGTTTTTGCAATGAATTTCCTTACTTTTTAAAATGTGTAATCTTATCCTTACATAGTTTTGGGAGCACGGGCCCTGCACTCCCATAAGTGCACAAGCATTGTATTGAGCTGTCATCTCTATGTGGAGCTGGGACCCTCTGGGCTCCAGCGTTCCCATTTTATCATAATGGGTGACCCAGCAGTCCATTACTGCATTATATTAACCATATGTGGGAATGCAGGGTCCTGTGGGCCCTGCACTCAAACAGAGACCCTGCACTCCCACCTACCTATAATTATAGATACATAGCAAAGGCCTAGACACATTCCAAGTAACCCCTGTGCTGAAAATGGTGCAATACAGTAGTAGCCACAGACATTGCCAGCTATTTCCTGAAATTTCTGTGATATTTCGAGAGAAATCTCCTGCTTTCTATATTTCCACAGTAGAGGCAGCAGAGAGAAACTCTTTAGAAATTTCACCAAATATCTGGAAATAGCTTGCAATGTCTATGGCTACTACTGTATCTCAGTAACCATAGCAGCCTTTGAAAAAATCCACTACAATTGTATTCATGGACTGGTAACCCACACATGTGCTTAGTAAACCTAAGGGTGGACTAAGTTGCGCTTAGCAAAAATTCTGTATCTCGAAGTGTTTTTGAGATATAGGCACTGAAATACACCACATTCCTCACAATGTTATCATATCAGAAATTTCTAAACTTTGTAATGACATGACTTTGCAAGTGATATAAATTTTGAAGCCAAACCAGCATAACTCAAATCTCTGGCACACCCCTTTCCACTCTACAAATTTCAAGTAAAAAGCACTAACCTTTAAAAATCCCTTTTAGTGAGCTGTCAAAAGCCCTTTTTTCGAGCCAAATCCCCTTTTGCGAGGTGACAAAATCCCTGGTCGTGAGTTAATCCTTGTTCGTGAAAGAGGGCCATCTGGTACAGAAATCGTGAACAAGGATTTTGACAGCTTGACGAACAAGGACGGGTTCACGAAAGGGGATTGTGACAGTTTGTGAAAGGGGATTTTGACAGCTCATGAATAGGGATTTTAAAAAATGATCCCTTTTTGCAAGCTTTCAAAATCCCCTTCTGCAAGTTGATCCTATTTCGTGAGGTGACAAAAATGCCTGTTCGTGAGCCAATCCTTATTAGCTAGATATGGCCATCTTAGCTGAAAATAGCTCATGAAAGAAGATCAGCTCGTGAAAGGGGATTTTGACAGCTTGCTAAAAGGGATTTAAAAAAACAATCTCTTTTCACGAGTTGTCAAAATCCTCTTTCTGAGTCAATCCTATTTCGTTAGGTAACAAAATCCATGTTCACAAGCCAATCCTTGTTCACGAGATAGGGACATCTGGTCTGGAAATGGCGAACATGGATTTTGATAGTTGCAAACAAGGATTGGCTCACGAACAGGGATGATGAAACCTCATGAACCAGGATAGGAAGCGAGTGGCAAACAAGGATTTTTAAAATAAAAAACACCAATTTTTCCATGAAAGTAAAGAGAACCAAAAGCATGGATTTGTAGAGGGTGTTGCCGTGAATAAAACCCATGCTTCAGTTACTACACTTCACATCAGTGGAGCAAGTTACAACATTTTGTTTGTCTGGAAAAATGAAAACAAGATGGTGGCTTACGAAAAGGGAATTTTCCCTCATGGGAAGGGATTTTATAAATCCCCATTCGCAAAGTGACAAAATCCATGATTGTGAAGCCAATCTTCTTTTGCAAAACATACACCTATTCCAAAGACTGAACTGAGCATGCTCAGAACCCAAAAATTCTAAATTAAATAACTTTTAAACAGATTAATATATTTCCACTAAACCAACATTGAAATTTTCTTTTGGCAACCTCTTTCTACCCTGAAAATTTCAGACCAAAATTCCAAACTGTGTGGACATACTGCGATGGGCAAAAATCAGCAAAAATGGGCAAAAAAAGTGAAAAATGCATTTTTTGGCACTTCGCTGCACAAAAACAGCAAATCCGATCAAAACGCAACTTAGCAAATCAAGGGATACATACATTCATACACAGGCAGGCAAACAAAATCTTTGACTTGTGCCATCCAGAGGAGAAAGAGAGACTACTGGGGGCCAAAGAGAAATGTTAGAGTGACAGAAATCACAAATAAAGTTTGTATTGCCGTTTGTGTGTGTGTGTGTGTGTGTGTGTGTGTGTGTGTGTGTGTATATATGTGTATACAAAAGGTAGGCTAGCAAAATAAATAGAAATATAGAATTTGACAGGGCAGATAAGGACTGCTTGGCCCACTTAGTCTGCCAATTTTCCTACCTAATGGATAGGCTGCAGATCTTAGTTAACCAACAGCCTACTTCCTCCTACCCCCCACTAGAATTGCCTTATGTCTGTCAATGCATTTCTTGAATTCCCCCACTGTTTTTTACTGCACCACCTCCTCAGGAAGGCCATTCCATGCATCCACAACCCCCTCCATGAAAAAATACTTCCTCACATTACCTCTGAGCCATCCCCACTCTGTCTTCAAATTGTGCCCCATTGTTCTTGCACATCTCTTTTTCTGAAAGATGCTACCCTCTTGGACTTTGCTTGATTTCCTTGAGGTACTTGAAAGTTTCTATCATATTCCCCCTCTCCCTCCTTTCTTTGAGGGTATACATATTAAGCTCCTTTATTCTCTCTTCATATGGCTTCTGGTGCAGACCCTGCACCATTTTAGTTGCTTTCCTCTGGACAGCCTCCATCCTGTCTATGTCCTTGTGGAGATGGGCTCTCCAGAATGGCACACAGTACTCCAGATGGAGTCTCACCAACTGTTTGTACAGAGAGATAACAACTTCCTGTTTTCTACTGGTGATGCCTCTCCCTATGCATCCCAGTATCCCCACCAGCCCTCCTTACTGCCTTCTCACATTGCTTGCCCACCTTTAGGTCATCTGATATGACTACCCCGAGGTTCCTTTCCATTTTTGTTGTTGTTAGTATCTCACCCCACATTGTGTACTCTTCCACTGGGTTTTGGTTTTCCAGGTGCATTACTTTGCACTTCTTTGTGTTGAGTCTAAGCTGCTATTCATTTGACCACTCCTCCAACCTTGCCAAGTCCCTTCTCATCCTTTCCATCCCACCTTGTGTATCAACCCTGTTGCATATCTTTGTGTCGTCTGCAAAGAGACATACTTTTCCTTCCAGTTCCTCTGCAATGTCACTTATAAAGACATTAAAGAGGATCAGTCCCAGTACTGAACCCTGCTATTGCCCACTAGTAACCTTCCTTTCTTCAGAGTGGACTCCGTTTACTATTACCCTCTGCATCCTGTTGTTCAGCCAGTTTTTTTACCAAGGCTACCACCTTTGGACCCACTCCAAGGCTGGTTAGCTCCCTAATGTACCTACAAGAGGTGTTATCCCCCATCTTAACGGAGTTGACTATCTTTTCCTCTGTTTGGGCCTTTGCTATTCTGACTCCCTTCCCTGCCTCCTTCTGCTTTAACTGATATAGTTCTCTGTCCTGCTCCTTCTTTGTTTCCTTATATTTCCTGAACACTGTCCTTTTCTCCCTAACATTCCCTGCCACCTCTTTTGAGAGCCATAGTGGCTTTTCTTTCATTTGTATTGTTGATTTGCTTTAATCAAAGGCTTGTTGCCTCTGCAATGGCAGTTTTGATTTTCCCTCATTGTTCTTCCACCCTCCTTCCTGCCAGTTTGCTAGTGCTTTTCTGAGGCACACCCATTTTTCCAAAGTCAGACCTTCTAAAGTCAACACCCTTGCTTTTTGTATGGCTTGACTGTACAGCTGTCTTTATTGTGAACCACACTGTTTGGTAGTCGCTTGTTCCCAGGTTGCTACAAGGGCTGTGTGAATACCATTTCCGATTATTAAGCTGAATATTCAGTATTCAGGTCCCAGGTATTCGGTATTCAGGTATATAATTTCCTTAATGGAGAATTACTATATGACTCCTTAAAATTGCTTCAGGATGGGGAGGATGAGAGGTAATGTCACTTTGGTGTGTACACTGGTGCTTTACAAGGAGGATAAAGAGGTAACGGCACTTTGACTTGTACACTGGTGCCAGAGGCTGTATTTTGTTGCTGGTGCTTCATGAGGAGGATGAAGAGATCTAGCCACTTTGGCTTGTACACTGGTGCCAGAGGCTGTTTTCTGACACTGGTGCTTCAGGAGGAGGATGCAGAGCTTATGGCACTTTGGCTTGTACACTGGTGCCAGAGGCTGTCTTGTGCTGCTGGTGCTGCAGGAGGAGGATGCAGTGGTCATGGCAATTTGGATTGCCTATTTGTGCCAGAGGCTATCTTGTGCTGCTGGTGATTAAGGAGGCGGATTCAAAGGTCACTGCACTTTGCCTTGACAGTGGTGCAGAGGTTGTCTTCTGCTGGTGCTTCAGGAGTAGGATGAAGAGGTCATGGCACTTTGTCTTGTACATGGGTGCTTGAGGCTGTCTTGTGCTGCTGGTACTTCAGGAGGAGAATGTAGAGGTACAGCACTTTGCCTTGTACAGTGGTGCCAGAAGATGTCTTCTGAAGCTGATGCCTCGGAGGAGGAGGATGCAGAGGAAAGGAGTTTATCATGGGCATGCAGTTTCCCATAGATAACACTGTAACTTCAACAGGACATAATTCTGGCAATATTTGAGCTAAGTAACAATCTAATATGGTCTGAAAGGTCTCAGTGGCCACTACAAGAACGCCATATGCAGAGCCTTAAATAATTGTGGCCATTAAGAAAAGCAAGCAATAAGACATAATTAAGCCCATAGGATAACACTGTAACTTCAACAGGCCAACATATACATTCACTCATACCTTCAGAGCCAAGAGGTACAGCTGTGAGGACAGCACTCAAGCAAGATGACCATTTGGCCTATGATGTGCTACCCAAAAGGTCTTTTGATTGGATGCTACCTGTGAGGGAGACATAATGAAATGCAGCACTTTTTCAAAATGGCTTACACACATCCAGGCAGTCTCCTGTTCTGTTTTAATAAGCCCACACCCCACACCCAAAACAGAAAGAAACAATTAACAGGTTAAATACTTTACTTACCTTTGCTGTTCATACCCAATGTGTTACCAAGAGTTTATCATGCTGGTGGTAAAATACCTGTCCCCAAAAACACACCCCAAAACAGGAGAAAAACATGATTAGAGATACACTTCAATCACAATTTACCCCACCCCCAAAAAAATACAAACAGAAATAAAAGCATTAAAAGATTGCATATTTCACTTACTGTTGCTGGTAGTACACAATGTGTTCATCGAAGATGAGAAGCATCAGACTCTGGCTTTGACAGTCATCAGTAATATATTCCAGATTTCTTCACAATCATTATTGTAATCAGCAGCAGCAGCATCAACAACTTTTTGCAGGAGTGCACTTGAAACAATGGTAGAAACTGGTCATAGTCAGGTAACCGTAATATTTCAGGCATGTGAAATAATTAAGACTGGTGATGCCACACTTGTAACCAGAATATTTCAGGCATGTGAAATACTTGAGACTGGTGATGCCACACTCGTAACTGGAATATTTCAGGCATGTGAAATACTTGAGATTGGTGATGCCACACTGGTAACCAGAATATTTCTGGCATGTGAAATACTTGAGACTGGTGATGCCACACTGGTAACCAGAATATTTCAGGCATGGGAAATACTTGAGACGGGTGATGCCACACTTGTAACTGCCATGTTTCAGGAATGGGAAACACTGAGACTGGAGATGGCACACTGTTGACTGCCATATTTCAGGCATGGGAAACACTGAGACAGGAGATTACACACTATTAACTGCCATATTTTATGCCGTGAAATACCTGAGACGGTGATGCCACACTGGTAACTGGCATCTGGAAAACTGTTAAAGGGATGGATGGAATATGGGCACCAGCAACACAGGGATGAGAGATGTAGCAATACCAGTTGAGGATTTTTATTAGGAACAGCAGTCCAACAGGTGGGTGGCAGTTTCAGGCACTGGAAACTACAGGGCATGCTCTTTCAAAGATACCCCATGACAGTGGAATTAATGAAGAAAAAGGTGCTGGCCACAGATTTGTGTTAGTATGACTATGAATTTGATGTATGTGTTTGACTAAATGTTAACATGCTGTGCTTATTTGCTAACAGAACAATGATAATTAACACAGAATGGCTTGTGTATGGGTCAATGCTACAACACACAAATGTTGTATCCAGTACAAGATGATTATTTAATGCAATTGTTAGTGGCCATACATATATCCAAGGTGAGGTAGATTTATTTTTTATAAACACAAGTTATTCCATATGTGCTAGGTCAAGTGAGGATCGGTGAGGTTCTACCACATCCCTATCAGTGCTGAACATTTGTTTCAGATGGTATGCTGGTAGGGGAGCAACAGATATGTTTAAGGCCAACTGTGCCAAGTGTGGAGATGCTTTCATCCTTATGAGCCAGTACTCCACTGGATTTATGGAGAATGACTCCAGAGGCTCATTGAAGTAACTGTTCAGCAGATTGGGTGCCGACCGTGGCTGCTGTTCTGTTCTCTTCTGCTGCTCAGCCTGTAGTGATGAGCTGAGTTGAGCCCAACAGTCACCTTCCTTCTCAAGGTTTTCCATACTGCTTTCAGTTTGTGATTCTGAGACTGGCTCAATGATAGGGTTACCTGCTGGTCTCATCGACTCAAGCATGCAGAAACTAAGTTCTGAGCACATCTGCTTCTGAAAGTCTGTAACCGTGTGAGTGGGCTTTATAAGGTGCATTACCTCACACTTGAAAGGTGGATCCAACATAATGGCAAATATATGCTTTTTATGGGAACAGAGATTAGAAAATCTAACTTCTAGCTCTGTGGTGAGATTTTCCACAAGGGATATCACTGTTCCTAGTATCTGGTTTGGATCTTTCTCAGCATTTTCACTGAATTTCCTCATGGCATTTTTCAGGATCTGTACAGCAGGAATTACCTGACTTAGCAGTGCAGAATCATAACTAAGGTCATGAGTGCTCCTTTCAAATGGGGCTAAACCTTACCAAGCCCTCAATCACAGCCCAGTCCTGATGTTTGAGGACTCCCCCATGTCAGTTTTCATGCTCCAGAAGCCTTTGCAGCATGTAGTAGGTGGAATTCCACTGGGTCTGTACATCCTGGATGAGATGATGCTGCAGCATTTGAAGATGCTCTTGTAGCTGATGCAGGCAGTTTGTGGATTTCACAGAGTGATGGAAGTGGTTGCATATACTTCTGGCTACTTTGACTGTGTGATCTGCCTCCACTGTTTTTGCCAAAGCCTTTGTCACCACCAAATTTAGTGTATGAGCAAAGCAGCATATCCCCTCAAAATTACCATCTCTAAGTGCTTTTATCATATTTGTGGCATTGCCTGTGACCACAAACCCTACCTGCAAATTGTTGCCATCAATCCATGGGCTCAACATCTCTTGCAGGAATGACAGTATGTTTACAGCCCGGTGATCCTTTTCCATAACATTGACATTTAACAAAGCAGACCTGCAGTGAGAAGGGAAGAGGCAGAACCAGCACCAGTACCACCATCACCACCAGTGACTACCACATCTGCAACACACCAGTGTACTGTCAGTGACATATATGCATGTTTGAATTCATGCTGGTCCATATGTCAGTTGTGCAGTGGAAAACTCCACCAACAGCCTGTGCTAGTTGTCTGGCAACTTCTTTTCTCAAATCATGGTAAATGTTGGGTACTACAGTACATGAAAATGTAGTTTGTGATGGTATATTATACCTGGGGTGGAAATGCTGCAGCAGCCTACGGAAACCTATGTTTTCCACAATGGAAAATGGCTGCAGATCCAAGGCCGTCATCTCACCAATTAAATTGGTGATCTGCTGTGCTGTTGGGTGTGACGCCTGGTATTTGGTTCGGGCATGGAAGGCTTGCATGATGGGTGTAGTCAAAGCGGTACCACATCACATTGATTTTGACTTTGACCCCATGGTGGAGGGTATTACAATAATAGATGATTGAGCAGAAGAAGACAGAATGGGTGATGCTCCTGTATGTGGATGCACTACAAGTGGTGTAGGGGGAGTTGAGGGCACACTGGCTGTCTCAGTAATAGAATCACTACTGATACTTTGTGCATCTACTGGACCAGTACCAGAAGAGGGGCTGACAGGCACATATTGTGATTAGGAGAATCAGATGTGGATCTTTGAAGCACACTAGGATGTTTCATTCAGAGATGGTTCATCATTGATGTTTTGAGATTTGAAGGGTTTTACCATGACTTATAGTACACAGAATACTGCCTTTGTCAGATCATCTTTCACAACACTGAAGTACAGCCACCACACTTTTCCCCCACTGACAGTGGAAGTACTGTCCCAATGGGGTGACCATGGCATGTTTGCCCTTTCCCCTTATCAGACCTGGGTGCAGTGGATGTAGTTGTTCTGCCTTTCTTTCTCTGCAACAGATGTAGTTGTAGAACTACTTTGTGTATCAGAGGAGTTGAGCTTGACACAATATTTGAAAGGGCAGGGTAGACTCTTTGTGTTTTTAGGAGGAGGAAGAGGAGGTGACCCTGACCAACCTGCTTGCTATGACGAGCAGCACTGCATTTTTGGCAGCTGCACATTCACGCTTCTCACGCAGATATGCCGATATTCAGTCTCATCACCAAATTCACTTTGGTGGGTATCACTATCAGATGATGTATTGAGCAAGTCTTGTGGGTCTGGTAAATATTCAGAACCAGATGAATACTCTTCTTCAGAATCCTCCACATCAACAAAGAAATGTGGTGAGAGAAATTTACAAGGCTGAGCAACAATGCGTTTGGCAACACAATTGGTGCAGTCATTGTAACAGTCTCATGGTCAGTACTAGTCACAGTACCCATGGTCATGGGCACAGTTGGCAAGGTAGTAGCACTGTTGACAGTAGTCCTAGTGCTAGAAATACTATCAGGAGTTACAGTCGAAGAAATTGGCATCATATTACAGCTAGTTGTAATACTGGCAGCAGTAGTCATGGTGACAGCAGAACACTCAGGACTACTAATGTAGGCAAAGGTTGTGGTGACAGTGGCTGTGCAAGGAGAACAAATAACAGTGCACATTGTTATGGCAGTAGTGGTGTCTACAGTACACAAAGGATTTGCTCTGGTTGCTGAAATCACGGCACTGTTGGTGGTGGGGAGGAGCACACTGATAGGCAAGGTTGCCTCTATGGGGCGGTTGTGTGAATAGCACTACCACTGGTAGTGGAGTGCGTTCTTGTTCTTATATGACTGGAGATGTCAGCTGAAAAGCCTGCCTACTTTTATAAAATGATGGTGCAGCAAATGCAGTACTAGTAGTAGTAGTGGTAGCAGCACACAGGCGATGTATGCACGTGGTGAGCTGCAATGCAAACAAGAGGAGTCAGATGACAATCACACCTCAGTTATGCAGGGAACCGAGCCCGAACCTGAAGACAGCAAAATACCAATTGCTTCACAAAGAAATAAAAATACCACAGGGCTGTGTGTGGATTTGGAACAAAAAGCTAAGCAAGCACATCACTGGGGATGGAGCAGTCAGCAAAAACTTGAACCGCTCACTGTTACTGAGCCCAGTAACAGTTACTCACTACATGCAAAAGCCAAGCTGTACTTTGTTGACAAAAAAATATCCTGCTAAGAACTAACTGGTTCTTAAAGGGATACTGTCTTAATCTGCTCGTTTTTCAGAATTGTTCTCGCTGGGTTTTTTGAATGAGTTGGTGTGAAATAGAAGTTAGTGTGTATCACAAATTGATCATTATGTGTTTGAAATAATTATCTCACTATATTTATTTTAGTTTGTTTTCATGTTGGAAGTGGTCTGCTATTTCTTCATCCTTCAGCAGTGTTTGTGTACTGGAGCACGAGACTGCGCTTCATCCTTGACGTTAATTTTCATGCACTTTGCTCACTCATATACCACTGTCATGAACGAGCATTGCACGAGCTAAGCAGATCCTCACTGGACCCATATACTTCTTGTATAAAGTGAAGCAATTAGGTATTTAGCCAGCAAGAAATTAAACATTTGACATGTCTGGTTCATTTTCATAAATAGTTACTGTGTTGATGGTGTGAATTACATATTTTCATCCTGTAACTGATTTTGCCACCTATGTTCGTATTTGTATTGCTCTGTTCCAGAGGTTCAGTTAATTTATTTTTAATGGAAGTCTAAAACTTCCGTTAGTCAAATTCTGGAAGTCATTCCACTTTTTTGGAAGTCAAAATGCTTCCAGGATCTCGCTTGTGGAAGTCAACATTCTAGGAAGAACCAGTTTATGGATGTTAATTCAATATATTAGTGGTAAAATACAATTTCTTTCAGAAAAATCCATTATTTCTACTTCCATCCCTACAATTTTGGAAATCATCAGATTTTTTGTTTTACATCTGGAAGTCAATGACTTCCTCTCCCTTTATTTTGTAAGTTTTTGCCTTATTTTTGGAAGTCAAATACTCCAAAAATGGAGTTAACTGAACCCCTGCTCTGTTCTATTCCCAGCGGTTACTTGTTTATTCAGTAGTTATACATATTCATATTAAACCTTTCATTGTGCTGTGTGTAGGTAAGATCTTTTATTTAGCCTTGGCATATTTACCTAATAGCTGTGACATTTTTCATGCACATTGCCTGAATAAGTATACAGTATGTAGGGTGGGAGGAGCAGTTACCAGTCTGTCTGTCTAAGTGATCTGTTCTTTCTGTCTGATACTAACATGACAATACGACAGGCAGGATTGTTAATGCACAATTTCAACCCCTGCCTCAACACACACACACAAAATAAATATGTTGCAGCCTGTGCCGTAGTCCTAAACAGACACATTTGTGTTGCATTGTCAGTGGTGCTGATACCTATGGGTAAACATTTGCACATGCTATGTCCTGATTAAAAAAAATATATATTTTTGATTAGGATAGGCACACTACACTGTGATAGAGTGTTTCCATGTGTGTCCTGGGGTGGGTTATATTGTTCTCATTTATTGCTCATTCCTGAAGTCACGCTTTCAAACTGCAAGAAAGTGTATCTGCATTGTTTGTTTTGTTAAAATAGAGCACAACTGTGTGTTGGCATACTACAATCTGTAGGAAAATATGCTTAATATATGCAGGTTGTAAAAAAATCTGGTCCACGTAAATTGAAATACACAGGAAACACCTTCATAATTCACTCATAAGTTTTGTTGCTCCCCTGCCACTGTGAGTTTAGCAACATTTGTGGCTGAAGGCTTTCTCATTTGCCACAGGCACCCCCCAATTTATCTGTCTGATGTGGTTTCCTGGCTGTTTTTGTTTAGGGCTTGCAAGCTGAATGTACTCAGTTAGTATACTGCCCTATTGTCCTTTCCTAGGATCCAAGCACTGCAGCCTGTGATTGCTGTTTTATGTATAAGTATATACAGTGAGCAAGCAGGTTAGCCAAAAGCAATGTGCATGCTTATTGTCAGAGTACTAACTCATATATAATCAAAACGAGGACTTGCAATGCTCATTTGAGAAAAAAAAACACATACACACAAACTGATGCAATGGTACAAAACACCAGCTGGAGAATTAATAAATCCCCACAATAAATAAAATGTAAAATAGCCTGGACACAGACCTTAACTTAAACCATCGCCTCAATGTGCCAAGAGCTCAATTTAGACTTTTTTATATACACAAATAGAAACAACTTCAGAAAAATTCGGAAATGAATGGTCTCAAAATTTGATCTACCAGTGGACCAGGGTTTGGTAATATGTACTGGTGCAAGGGAGGGTCAAGTGGTGCTGACTAGAGCCTGACATTTTGCTCTGAAATGCTAATTTCAAGCAAACCACTGTCCCTACATAGCTCTCTCTCATGGATGCCCCTAAATCTAAAATCAGTCTTATTCCATACTATGTATAACAGAGTGGGGATAGAGGCATTACATTTCCTCACCTGTAATTCTGGTTGTGCATAGACTCCTTACACAGACTGTCAGATGGTTGTAATCGTCTCACCTGAAATTGAACATTTTTAATGTTGGAACTTTTTGACCCCCTCCACAATAATTATACTGTATAGCATGTAACTGTTTCAGTGACAAATGTAGTTTATGTACAAATATAATTGTCAAACGGATGCAGATCAGCTCAAAAATATGCTTGTTTGTTCGGAAGTCTTTCTGAAACCCAACAAACTAATGAAAAGAAATGCCAATCTCCACAACTCAAAGTGGCGGTCATTTTTTCTCTCCTTCTGGCCTTCATCCTACCATGGTTTCTGCTAGAGAACTGAACCTGCTCTCCCAACAGAGGGAGCTACCCAGAACTGCATTTAGAACTCCAGTAACAGAATGCCTTGCAGCAGCCCCAAAACAAAAAATCACATTTGGTAAAGTGTGTAATGAACTGAATATCTGCTTGGTTCACATTACCCCTCCCATTAAAATATACTCTTGTCCTGTAGCTGTGCCCACTGTCAGCCTAGGGGGCAGGTTAGTGGCAAAAGAGGCAAAAAGTAGGCCAGTTCTGCTCAGATCATTCCAACAGGGGGCAATCACACGTCCACTGTTATCACAAGCATCTTTTTCCATTTCTAAAGGTCAAAACCTTGTTCCAACAACTGCAAGGCTCAGATAAATGTGTGTTCGATCATTCATTCTGTCTTGACTGTTATCATGTTTCCAAATGAGGCAGACCCCACACACACACACACACTTCCTCAAAACAAGGAGACACCACAGATGTTTTGTTCATTTTGGGATTGTAAACTTCAGGTAATTTCATCTACAGTTATATCTGAACATGATGTAACATGTTCCGATTGTCAATGCCCATCACTAAATATGTTCAAGGACAGGTAAACCAGGTCAAGTAGCAAGGAGAGCAGGGCAAAAGATAATAAAAAGATAAATGAGACATTGTCTCCCACCTGCAATTTGACTCACAAACTATGGCTGAAGGAGATGTTTTTAAATGACAGCTTAATAAAAATAAGCAAACAACAAAGACTAACTTTGAAAAGGGTCAAAGACATTTGGATCACTCCCCCAAACCTTATTAAAAAAAAAAAAATGACGGCTGTTGAAAAGTCCCCTAGTCACATTAACGAAAGCATGGGGACAGCATCGGTATGCAAAGTGCCTCTGAACACCATCCTAATCCACCCCAAACAAAAGGCTGTGTGTGTCAGAAATGGGTCTGCCCCTCACAAGGCCAGTCACATGACCTAAACATTTTATGCCCTTTACCTAGCTTTTCTCAACACTGTGCTGTAATGGTAGAGAACTACAACTGAACTCGCTTGTCTTGGCAGTGCCATATCAAGTCAATACAAGAACATTTCTATCCTACCCCAGGTGTGAGCAGCAATTCTGGAGCGATAATGAACATGTGAACAAGTACCACTGGTTTTCAACAAGAAAATTCATAGCTGGCAGCAACAAAACTTGGTTACATTCCCACCCCCCACCACCACCACCATTCTGAATTTCTGGACCTTAGATTTCTTTTTACAGAATAAATTTTCATTAAACCTGCATCCTTCTGCTTTCGAATATCTGCTGTTCCCTCCCCTATACCTGTCCCAAAGTCCTAGCGCTCCGCAAGAAACATCACAACCTGTTGCTACAGAAATTGTTCTGATGTCACAAAGTGAAGAATAGCATATCAAGGCAGGAGACTCAGAGGCTTAAGGCCAGAGAGCTTGGCTTCATACAAAAAGGGGCACAAACACCCCACTGCCAGTTATCTCACCATCTTGGGTGGTGGAGTCCCAATGCCTACAAACACTACTGTTGCTACACAGTCCTCCAGAACCATTTACTCCCAGTGCTACAGATATCCAATTCTCTTTAACTCTGTTCCCATACACTGCTCTTTGAGAAAGTCTGAAGTAACCAGCTGGCACATTGGACAAGCCTCTGCCTTCTCAGGTGACTGATTTCCATCTCTAGTGCAGGTGTTTTTCTTCATATAGCTTTTTCTCCAACTCCCAGTATGCCCATCTAGCTGCATCCCCCCAAAAAAAAATAAAATCACCAATCACTGTCACCAAGTTTCTCAAGGACTTGCAGATTCTCCCCCACTTACATAGAAACAAAGAAATTGTCATCAGATAAGGACCACTATGCCCATCTAGTCTGCCCAGGGCCCTATACATTTTATGTGACCACTGATCCTATGTGGTCAATGGATTTTCATCACTACCACTCTCTCGGGCTTCCTTGTGCTTGTTCCAGGCATGCTTAAACCCCTCCACTGTGCTTGCCCCCACTACCTCGTGTGGCACACTGTTCCATCGCTGACTACCCTTTCTGTGTAGAAACATTTACTCACATTACCTCTTAATCTACCCCCTTCCAATTTCAGATTGTGCCCCCTTGTTCTAGTACCTTTTCTACATTAGAAAGGTCCCCTGCCTGCACCTTGTTTATGCCCTTGAGGTACTTGAAAGTTTCAATTATGTCACCCCCGCTGTCTCCTCTCCTCCAGTGAGTACATATTGAGGTCCCTTAGTCTCTCCTCATATGTTTTGTGGTACAAGCCCTGCACCATATTTGTTGCCCTTCTCTGGATAGTCTGCACCTTATCTATGTCCTTCTGCAGGTGTGGCCTCCAGAACTGCATGCAGTACTTCAGGTGAGGCTTTACCAATGTTCTATACAATGGCATCATCACCTCCCACCTCTTGCTAGTCATACCCCTGCCTATGCACCCCAGCATGCCACTGGCCCTCCCTGCCACCTCTGTACGCTGCTTTGATACCTTAAGATCATCAGATAAATGGCCAGCACGGTGGCGCTAAGGGTTGAGGCGCTGGATGCCACACCTTGTGCCATGCTGGCGACCTGGGTTCGGGAATGAGCCCAGGCCATCAGAGGTCAGCAGGGGGGAGACAGAGGATCGAGCATCCAGAGGACTGCTCTCCTCTCTCAGGCAGGAAGCCAGGGACTGCTAGAGACCAGAGGCACTGCAATGCTCAGGGCTACAGTAGGGGACACAGAGCTGTGATGGACATCCCTGGCATCATTTCACACTCAGGGTTCTGCAAGGGAGAGGGCATAACTAAAAGGAATAAACACCCCAGCACACAAGGAGGTGTTGAGGGTCTCAGGGACCTCCCTCATCCCCAACACTGGATGCCCACAGGCGACCCATGGCCAATCCCAGAAGGAGATGTCCCTCTAATTTTAGATAGCCACCGCCAGGTAGGAGGGTGGGCCATGTCTCAGGGGGTGATCGGGCCTGGGAAATCTCCCAATGGGGGGGGAGTCTGTGGTGGAGCACCGTGATGGGGAGTGGTAGTAGCTGAGGATTGAGTAGACACCTCGAGGAAGCCTGGCTGCACCAGTGCTGAAAAGAATTGTAAAAAAGATCATCAGATATGATAACCCCTAGTTCCTTTCCTCTTTAGTGACAGTCAGTCCTCCCCACTACCTGTCGCTCTCCTCAGGGTTCCCTCTAACTGGGCCTAGTACTGATCCCTGTGGTACCCCACTGGTCACCCCCCCTCTCCCCAGATTTTACCACATTTACCACCCCTCCGTCTCCTGTTAACCAGTTCCTAATCCAGTTCATTACCTTGTCTCCCATGCCCAGAGACTACCAATCTTGTTAATCAGCCTTCTATGTGGGACGGTGCCAAAGGCTTTGCTGAAATCTAGGTAGGCAAGGTCTACTGCCCCCCCCGATTTAGTTCCCTAGTTACCCAATCAAAAAAAAATCTAGTAGATTACTTTGACATGACCTTCTGCCACGAATCAGTGTTGCCTCAGACCCTGAGCACTGCTGGATTTCACTTACTCAGGGCCACCGATCTGGGTGCCTGCCTACTCATATATCTGTCTGCAGCTAAAGACCAGGGAGGTGCCTGCCCCAGTCATGCATGGGCCTACATCAGGAGGCATCCCATCAGACCAGGTGTGGTCAGACCCCAGTTATGTGCAGGCCTGCAGCACAGGACACTGTGGTAGACCAGGGTGGTTGCGGCCCCCAGTCATGCGCCAGGCCTACAGTGGGGACACTTCCTGCAGGTGGTGGCTCCCTGCTGTAATGAGTCATGTGGGTCAGTCTTTTGGGTCCTATCCAGGCATTATAACTTAGATAGTATGTCAAGACCTGAATGAGAATAGAAACCAAGAAAATTCTGGCAGAAAAAGGCCAGATGGCTTATCCAGTCTGCTCTTCCCTTTCTCTCCCGCTCCCCCACCAAACTGTACACAGATTGATGCCTGTCCTTATGTTCTTCCCAGCTCCTCCATTGCACACCGACTGAGGCAGTCAGACCACATCTTCTGTCCTGCTCCCCTACTGTACACAGACTGAGGCAGGCAGTCCCCATGTTCCCCCTCCTCCTATTTCACCTTAGCTGCACTAACCACCCTGGTGACTCTCTTGGCTGTCAGCTCATTTTCCCCCTGATCCCTTTCACTGCTTACTAACATACTATGAAGCCAGGAGAATAGCCCCTATGGTGTATCGAGTCTGCTCAATGGTCAGTGTCTACGCAGGGCACTGGTTTTAGCCCTCTCTCTCTCTCTCTCTCTCTCTCTCTCTCTCTCTCCTAACAAGGACCCCTATTTTTCAGCAGGGCTCCTGGATGTACCTTCCCCTGCTCCTATCCCAGCCCTTCTTGAACTCCTCCACAGTAGTAGCAGCCACCAGTTCTCTGGGCAGCGCATTCCAGGGTTCCACCACTCTCTCAATAAAGTAGCGCCTCCTTGTTTCCCCCCAGTCTCCCCCCCATCTAGCTTAATGGGGTGTCACCTGGTCGCCCCCGGTTCCCTCAGCTGAAGAACCCCCTCAAGGCTTACCCTATTAAACCCCTTGAGATACTTGAAAACCTCTATCATATCCCCCCGTCTCTTCTCTCCTCCAACGAGTACAGGTTGAGCTCCCCCAGTCACTCCTCATAGGGCCTTTCCCCTAGCCCCAGTACCATCCTGGTCACTCTCCTCTGTACCCTCTCCAGTAACGCAATGTCCTTCTTTAAGTAGGGATGCCAAAACTGCATGCAGTATTCAAGGTGTGGTCTAACCAGGCTATTGTACAGCGGAAGGAGTGCCTCACTACTTCTTGAGGTTATCACCTTGGCTATGCACCCCAGCATTTTATTTGCTTGTACCACCACCCTTTTGCACTGCTCTGGGTTATTCATTTTGGCATCCATCACCACCTAATGTCTTTCTCCCAAAACCTGCAGTGTCTCCCCCCCAAGGTGTATTCATGAGTCGGGTTTTTGGTTCCCAGGTACAGAACTCTGCATTTCGCAGTGTTAAACTTTAGTTCCCAGATTCATGACCATTTCCCTAGAGTCTCCAGGTCCTTCTGGAGATCCAGCTTTCCCTCCTTCCCATTCACCACTGCCCATAGCTTAGAGTCATCCGCAAAAAGGCTCATCCTGCTCCTGATACCACCTCTGATGTCCGTGACATAGGCATTAAACAGGAGTGGACTCAGCTCCAACCCCTGTGATACCCCACTTGTGACTAACCTTGGATGAGACTTCCCCACCTCACCTCTGTACCCACCCACCAGCCAGTTTCCTATCCACCTGCCCACCCCCATACTCTCCAGCTTCTCCAGTAGCCCATGATGTGGCATGGAGTCAAAAGCTCTGCTGAAGTTCAGAAAGAGGACATCAACTGGCCTGCCCTGATCCAGCGCCCTTGTCATCCCTTCATAGAACTCCACTGATGACGACATAGTCTCCCAGTCTGTTCCCAGCATGTTGAGGTCCCCCATTACCTCTACCCTTCCCTTTCCCAAACTATGATATCCATAAGATTTTCCACCAGTTGCGGCTCCAGAAGCTTTCATCCCAGAGGGTCAGTTGACCAGGAGATGGAGACAGAGAAGAGCATCCTTGGAGAGAGAGCAAGAGAGAGAGAGCGAGTGAGAGAGTGCAAAAACTGTTTTTACTTCAAGGGAAAGCAGGCTGAGACCATGATTCTGAATATGCTACTAAGGAAATCAGTCTTTTGCTATCTCTCTCTCTCTCTCTTTTCCTCGATTGTGTCATGGGTAACAGAAGGCAGCCTACAGAAAGCACATGAAAGCGGTGAACTGACCTCACATTTAGAGTTGTCACAGAGGACAGATAAAAAAAAGTGTGATAGTATGTTGACAGGGTAAATCAAGGATTTACAACAGGTAAATCATGCCAGCCAGCCAATCAGATTGGAGTGTTATTAAGGCCATTGTGTAATATATTTTATTTATGTTCTACATGTGTATTATGGAGACACCAAAATGTAAATGTACTACAGTACTTAGTGAATCTACAAAGAAAAAAAGAAAGATGATACAAGATACAGAAAGAGGCAAGACAAGAATTTCTATTGGGTCTGAGATGAACAGGTGGAATTCTGTCAATACTGAATTAAACATGAAATATCATTGTCAGGTTGCCAGACATCTTCTTGATTTGTGAGTAATAGTATTACATCATTACAGGATATCTAATTACTTACATGTTATTACCTATTTGGTGGCAGTATAGTGCAATGAGTTAAGGTTCTGAGCTGCAAATCTGGAGACTTGGGTTTGAATCCCCCCGATGCCTACTGTATGTGCACACTGTGTGCTCCTGAGCAAGTCACTTAACTTCCTTGTGCTCCCGTGTCACAACTGAAAACATGCTTCAGCTTAGTCTGCTACACCTGTTTAAACAATGTTCCCTTTACATATCAACCTATTCAAAAACCTTGTTGTGCACATTCTAAACTGTTATCGCATTCAAGATGCTGTTGTGCGCATCGAGCAGTTGTTCAGCACATTTCAAAGGTTATAAAATGTCTGAATTCCTCATTCACCCAGCACATAGCTGACAACTAATTACTCAGTTCACAAATGTGACCTTTAACTCATAAATGTCTATAAATTTAATTTCAATCATAAAACAGAACAAAGAAATGGCAAGTTTTTTTTTGTTTTCTTTTGTTTTTGTTTAGAGAGGTAACACTTCTATGATTTCTGTGTACAAAACCATATACTATATAAAATAAAATATGGGCAATGACACACAACAAGGCTGTGCTTCCTTCTTTGAAAGAAAGAATTGAAAGAATCGGAATTACAATCCTTTGAGTCATAGACTCCTCTGCAAAGGCTCCACGTCAGTAAGAAAGAGAAAAGAAAATACACAATGCATCACTTGTAAAGTACAAAACTTAAACATTTGGCAGCAGTATACATTGTAAGGCTACATCAGCAGGGATCTTAAAAAGAAGGTACCGGGTTAACTTTATGTACAAATGACAGTATTCAGTTAGACCCAGAGTCATAATTTATTTACAGTGAGATTGAGGAGCCTAAGCATGGGAAAAGAGGAGAAAAAGTCCCTGTGCCGGGGGCTACCTCATTGCTCTAGAGCAGAAAACCTGCTTGATACATGGTTCTGTTTGCGTGTCAGTAAGGGAGGTGAAAACCTGAAAGGGGGGGGGGAGTTACATACAGTCACAGGTTGCAGAGTTAATGAGCAGGGTCTTGAGACCAGCCTTAAATTGGCTCAGACTGGATATAAGGGAGATTGTGGATGGTAGGTTGTTTAGCCACAAAGGGGCACAATAACTGAAGAACCATTGGTCAAGAGAGGTTCCACAGTGAGGTACTAGTAGGGAGGTGTTGGTAGAGTGCCTTGGGTCCCTCCTGTGAGAGACTGTAAGAATAAGAGAGTGGAGGCCTATTGGAGCTTGTTTGTGTAGTATCTTTTTTGCTAGGAGACAGGTGTAATACTTAACCCTATCTTGGGAGTTTAGCCAGCCAGTAAATTTGTAAAGCTCACATTTATGGGTTAGCCTGTCACAATTAGAGAACAGGCGGCAGACTTATTGAGGGAGGTTGATGCTGTGCAGGGCAGTGGTCTGCAGACCCATAAATAACTATGCCATAGTCCACTAAGGGTACTATTGAGGAGGACACAGCTAGATGCTTTGCCTGCGGGGGAATGCAATGCCTATGCCTGTACAGAATCCCCAGCCTGGTGTTAAAAGAGGAGAAGACTTGTTGTATCTGTGTGTGGTAGGTGAGGGAGGTGTCCAACATGACTCCCAGGTATTTGAAGCAGTAGACCCGCTCGAGTGCAATGCCAAGGGAGTTAGTGATGATTAGTGGTGTGTTACAGAGCGGGTTCTGGAGGTGGGCAAAGATCATAGATTTCGTCTTCTTGCAATTAAGTATTAGACAGTGTCCAGACAACCAGGTTTCAAGCTCTCCAAAGAAACCCTGCAGGGTGGATTGTAGTGTGTTGGGATGAGGATGTTTCTAAAAGACTACAGCATCATCAGCGTAAAGCAATAGCTTCCCACTACAGGATTGAGGGAGGAGTTCAGAAAAGGAGGTGAGACAGTGGGCCTAGAATGGACCCTTGTGGGACCCCAGTCAGAACTGGCCTACTGGAGGATAAGGTTGCATCAATTTTATCTGTTGGGTCCTGCAAAGAGATAGTCTTTGAGCCAGAAGTTTGTAGCCTCTGGGGAGATATTCATGGCTAGTAGGGTGTGGAGAAGAAATGCATGACTGACCGTATCAAAGGCCTTGGTCAGATCGACATAGAGTGCCCTAACCATTGAGCCCTGATCAAGGGCCTCATGTATATATGAAGTAAATTTGACAAGGGCAGTGGAGGTGCTGTGACCCCTCTGGAAACTGTGTTGTTCATGACAGAGCAGATTGTGTTTGGTCAGGTAGTCTGTGAGCTGGTCAGGCACAAATTTTTCAAGGCCTCTGAGGAGGGGCAGGATGGATGTTGGCCTATAGTTGCTAGTGGAAGTGGGGTCACCACTCTTCAAGATGGGAGTTATAACTGCTCTTTTCCATGGGGTGAGGAATTGGCTGTGACATAAGGATAAGTTAAGTATTTTGGTGAGATGGGGCAAGGTCACATCCAATGCAAGCTGGATGAGCTTGTGGTCCAAGGAGTTGCTACTATAGCGAGAGTTTGCCAGGGCTTTGTTTAGATAGCATTTTGCCTCATTGCAGGAGATGATTCATAGCCGGAATAGGGGATGGTCGAAAGTGGCAGAAGAGTTTATGGGTTAGTTACTGATCAGGTCAAAGAAGTTAGGGGAGAGGATATGGTTGAGGTCTGTGAAGGCAGTATTGATAGCATCAGTGATAGATTTTGGATCCTGGGAGATAACCCCATCTATTAGAAGCTGCACTGGGGTAGGGGACACATTTTTCCCGGTTAGTTCCTTAATGTTGCTCCAGAATTTGCTACCAGAGCCCCAGGAGGAGGTGAGGGCTTGTTTGTAGTATGCAGCTTTGGCTTGCCGTATAGCCCATGTGCAGCTGTTTTGAGCCTCCCTGTAATACAGTCTGTCTTGGGGGAGTTCTTGAGGCAAGGGTCTTATGCAGAGGTTATCCCTTAGTGCATTTGGTCAAGTAGTGACTGGGAAATCCAGGAGTGTCCTGAGTCTTATTGTATGCTTGGAGAAGGGGCAAAGATGTCACAGGCAGAGTTAAAGGTGGAAATAAAATAGGTGAGGCAGCATCTACGGACTGGGCAGTGTGAATAGGAGACCAACCACAGAAAGCAAGGTAAGATTTGGAGCATGGGAGGGCTCCTTTTTTCAGGCATCTTTGGACAGTGACCTTGGGGGGATTGGGGGAATTTTATTAGACCACCAGCATGGGGAATGGTCACTTATCGAGTCTGGGAGCACTTTGATACAGGAAAGGTTTTTGGGGCGGTTGGTGAGGATGAGGTCAATAAGGGTGAATGTCCCAGATTTTGGGTCCTACCTAGTTAGGGACTGTACAACTTGAGTGAGGTCATAAGCAAGAATTTATTCTTTGTAGGGAAGACATAGCAGATATCCAATTCACATTGAAATCTCCCAGTAAGATGATTTCGCTCTTGGGAAGAAGGTGGGAGATACTGGCCAGTACTGAGTCAAAGGTAGGCTTTTGGTTTCTAAAGGGGATGTAGACAGCCAAGATGTATAGTATTTTAATTGAATTGCCAAAGTTTAGCTTGACAGCTAGGGTTTGGGCTCTATGGGTGGGTGGCGGGATGGAGACTGAGAGGGCATGCAGGGAGGATCTGACTTAGATGGCGTAACCACCACCCCTCTTGCTTAGCCTGTAAGCTTTATGTAAGGTGTAATCACTGAGGGTGATGGATCCATTTGGGATGTTTTCTGAGAGCCAGGTCTCAGATAAGGCAAGGACATCTGGGGAGTGCTGCGCAATCCAGCCCTGGAGGGAAGTGAACTTCCTCTGAAGGCTGTATATGTTAAGGGAGCCCAGTTGCAGGCTTCCATGCTTGCCGTTCTGTGTGACACCAGAGATAGGTGGTCCTGGGTTGGATGCACTTCTCTGTTAGGAGGAGAAGGAGGAGGAGGAGGAGGAGGCTATGCCAGAGTAGTGTTAGCCAGATTAGTTTTGGTGTGGCGCAGATGGTTTTGGAGGTAGTATTTTTTGTGGGTACAACTGAGATAGGGAGGGTGCATATGAGGTGGGCTAAAAGAGTTGGAGACAAAGGTAGATGGTGTCCAGGTGGGTAGCTGTGGACCAGGGTTAGGGGTTGTGACCCTAGGGGGGTCAAGGTGGCAGTGCAGCGAAGGATGTGTGCATAGGGGTTAATTAGTAACCCAGGGTGGGAGTATGTTTGGGCATAATGGAACAAGGGAGGGGGAATTCCAGCAGGGATTTGGTGGCCCCAGTGGTGCATTAGGAGGGGGCATGGAGGGAGATAGCCACTGGTAGACCAGTTTTGAGGCAATGCTGCAGTGCAGGTGAAAACAGATAGAGCTGATGGTGTGATCAGGGAAGTGAGAAAGACTAGCACTATGAGGTGAGGATCCATGATTTGCTGTCTATGTACTGTATGTGCTGTATCTTGGGGCTGAGATGGCAGAATGAACCTCTTGAGCTTCGCTCTCGAGGTCAATATGCTGTTATCTCAATCCCTCGATGAAAACATAGCCTTGTTGGGTATGGTTGCCCATATATTATTCTCAGTTTTGAATATTGCAGAATGGCCTTAATTCGTAGCTATCCATTTGTAATTTATTTACGTTGGAAGAAGTGATTTATCTAGTCACAGTTCAGCATTATTTCAGTTATGTATTAATTATCTTATTTTTATTCTGTTTCAACTCAGGTGTGAACACCAGGTGAATGACAGCAGGACATTAACTGCCGAACCAGGCTCGCCAATTTTACAATCTACACCTATTACTGACTTGTGTTCAACAGGACATGAATTTAAAGTTAGTGGCATTCAACCAAATGTCTGTACACCATATGCAAGGTAATGTTAATTCCAATGTTTTCTTGTGATATATGTGGTCAGTAGCAATGATAAATATAATTAACAATATTGAGTATACTGTAAGGTCTACAATCAGTAACAAACATATGTATTCATTGAGAGGTTTGAAACTGCGTAATCATGTTATATGCCATTATGGTGCAGTAGCTACATACAGCATAAAAGTTACGATGATGTAGCTACTGCTGCATAACCACAACATTGTAGGCCTGGACAGGCAACATGGCCCAATTATAACAGCAATAAGGTAATCCCAAGGGTTATTTTAATGTTCAAGTTAATCACCCTCTGGGGCAAAATGATTGTATTTTTACTCCATAAAATAGCTAATAACGTATCCATATTCTTTTTATTGTATTTGTTCTGTTAATAGCATGATACTCTATTTCATGAACCACACACATATGGTTTATTTGTATGCATCGTTGATTATATGGATAATGTATATGCTGTAAGGAAGAATATGGAGAGAAATCTATGAACATATGCCTGACATTGAACATGATTTGGCCACATATTTTGGTTACAGAAAAGCGAAAGCAAATGACAGGAAATTTTATGTCACGGATCTGGATGAGTAAGTTTCCTTTTTATTTTAATAACTGCATTGCACATGTTGTGTTAAGTGAATCAATCAGATTACTATATATGTTGTGAGCGTTTGTTTATTCTGCAGAAGTTGTAATGAAGACCGATATGATGCATCATTTAGATGTACTTTAAAATCGGACATGTTTAAAACTTCAACGGATACATGTTCAAGATCAGTTAGTGAAATAAGAAATGGTACACATTCATCAACATCATCTGTGGAGAGTGATTACATTGACAAAATATCTGCACAGGAGACCTTTCTTGTATACAAACATAATTTGCTTGAGTTGGTCAGAGCTAGCAAATGGACACTTTGTGACATGTGTAACATACAGACTGACTTCAGACTGCATATCTGTTAGGGATGGTTTGTGGTTGTCATTAAATATAATCAGCCCATACTTAATTTGTATGATTGTGTGACATTTAATTATTAGTACTATGACACATAAACTGTGAAGTACTGCTCTAATATTTTATATTATAAATATATCAAAACATTTTAATGTCTAACTTGTAAGTTTACTTCTGACAATTTAGGAAGTGGTATGAAGCAGTGTATTATAACCATGATGTTTGACATGGAGCAAAGAATTTATGTAAACTGTTGAGGTAATCTGTTCCATTTCTAGTAACATATAATCGAAGTACACCTAATTTTTATTCAGACAAGAAAGAAAGTTCATTTTATTTTGATTTCATAACTTTAAAATCAAATTGATAATGTACCTTTTCAATAGTGTTATAACAACATAGTCCTGTTATAGGTATTGTTTAATGATAATGGTGGGACCTGGGATTTATTTTAGTGGTTGCATAACATGGCAATAGATTTTAAACTATTACATCAAACCTATGTCATGACACATATTTTATTAATAAGATTGTTATGATTTGCAATAGGCTGGTCAACAGCAGCGACTGTAAAGTTACAATCATGGCCTGCTGACATAGTGAACCATTTCTGGCACTGCTGCCAGTTTGCTGATACCTATACAGTCTTCATCGTGAGTACTTTATCATTTACATTTACAATCACCAGAGTTACCAGCTTCTGCTAGTAAATACACATTCATTAGTTTCTTTCTGACAATTAGGGTATGTGGACAGGGATACTATACCATGTTTCAAAGAGCACAAATGGCTTTTAGGACATGAGAACAGAGTAAAGCACAATGTAATCATGGCCCTTTAGAAGAAATATGAGAAAAGGAATGGAAAAACAGGTTCTGTGGCCCATGATGCACTTTGAAAGGTCATACATAATCAAAGATTTCTGAAATCAATACCATATTATTTACATTTCCGGTGAGTCTATGCATTGTGTAAAATTCTGTAATGTTCATGATAATGTATTGTCTTTGATTAGTAACCATGATGTAAACCAATCTACAGTATGTAAGCAATAAGACATGGCTTGGTATTGGTAGTAATGGATACCCACACACCCAGATGTGTAGTTAGGCATGAGAACGCAGGTCAAGTGCCTTCAGCCTCAGGGTGTGTGGTTATATCAGTACTACCATCACCCATACTGTACATAAAATGGGCAAATAGGTAACTTTGAAAAATGAACATTGTAAGCAGCAGGGAGTTTTCTGGCAAAGTGGTAGAGATAGATGGGTGATTTTTCATGGTCATCAAAGAAACAATAGCAATGGAAACTATGAATTGCACTCATTGTGGATACTTGATTCTAACACCTTCTTCATCTAGTTAATGAGCATGGTATATATCATAATGCTATAATTAGGTTATCAGCTAATGATGATATCAGAATTGATAATGCTGTTTCAAATTAATATACATTGTACTCAATGAAATTCAATACAATTTTGTTGGTAATGTCATAAATTTAACATCTATCCTATGGCACTTGTTAAATCCAGGAGTACTTCTGATCGAGCAATTTCAACAGCATATTCTGATGTATGCCTCAAAGTGCATGCATACTCATACAAGCATACAAGGCCCGTAACTACCTCATTGAATTGGATTATAATCACCATGTTGACAGGCCAAATTTGAGAAACAAAAGGGTGAATAAATGTAAGTAAGTTACTGTTTGTTAACTGTGTTTTGGCAGTAAGGAAAGGTCAGCTAAACAAATTTGTTATATTGCAACATTTTAATATTTTGTTATTAATTCTGCAAAGATTTCCAGCAACATTTATTTATAGTTATCAGTTATTTATAACTGTACTTCACTTACTAGAATTATAACTCTCAATTATAAAGGTTTCTCAGACATGCTGCAATCTGATTGGCTGTTCGGATTCCAACAGCCTTACGGTAATCCATGTTTTACTATCATGTACAGACTGATCATGATAGCACATGGATTCTCCTCAACAGCATTCCATTGTCTAGCACTGCTGAATGTGTGGAATGATGCATTCTGATTTTGAACCAGCATTCTTAAACTCTTGGTGGAAGAACTATTTTATTAAAATCTCAATCTAAATTAGGAAAACAAGTGAAAGTATACTTTTAACACTTTCCTTTTGGAATAATTTTAGTAATAGTAATAAGACACTCTTAGAATTTAGATTAACAGTCAGTTAATTGTCCCCTATAGGTGAATATGGTGCTCAGCTGTGCATCATGTCACATTACACACCTAGGGGTGATTATCAGACTGTTAATCTAACCTCTGGTCATGCCTTATTGCTTAAATATCATAACCTAATTAATTTTGTTAGAAAAAGTCTCCAAAGTTCAATTTGGTATAGCATTGCAGACACTCATCCATCATTTTTCTCAGTTCAGATATGGAAGGTCATTTAGCAAAATGTCTCGGAGATGGACGGTCATCAAGAAACAAACAAAGAAATCATACAGCTATATCCCAAAAATAATGCATAGAATTTTCTCTAGGAGATATCAACATAAGACAAACATTGAAAAAAGAATGAATTTGGATGCAGGCGACCCTCGTAACATTCAATCTACAATTTCATGTGTCCCACCACCAGATACGATGGACTTGGCCAATGCACATCTGTCAAGATTTAGCAGATTGAATCATACTTGAACATTAAGTTGCAAATGTGATCAAATGCTTTAATGGACTGCATATAATACCGTAATCTAATGTGATGCATGATGGACATATATATATTTTTTGTAGCTTATATTACCAGATTCATCTGCAACTTATATGGCCACCGATACATATAAGGTTAAAGCCATCATTAATTCCTTTCTGGCTGTACTAACATGCATGTCTTAACAGGTTTGAGAGTATAACAGTCAGAATTCAAACTATGTTCATAAATACTTTATTTATAGATGTATTATATCATTGAATACATCAAATTGTTACTTTAAAACTCATAAGATAAAATGAATCTGTAAAGGTAAATATTATTATCTTATGCAAGAACCAACAGAATATAAAAGCATGCAAAAGCATGAAGTTAAAAATTATACATATAAAAAAATGAGTCCTTAGTGAATGCGTGTACAGCTTCAAACTATGTTTTACAGATTTTTAATAGTTGCATAACAATTACATTTGCAAAAGATGCAATAGTTCCCTTTGTTTATTGTAACCAAAACCTTAACAGCATTGTCATTGCATAACAGAATGCTGGATACTATCCAACTATATTTATTTATTATTTGCTTTTGTTTACCAGGTGAGCATGCTAGACACCAAGTGCCTATTTTCAGGTGCTATAGAAAGTACTCTTATTTGACAGTCTAAATAACTATTGTAAAATGACAACTTAAGTGAAAAAAATAAACAGGAATTAAAAATCAGCTAACATTGCATAGTACAGAAAAGTGAAGAACATTAAAAAGTATTTATTTCATATCACTAAATAATATTGATTCAGTTTATGCATGTGTTACATAAACCACATATTCAATATAAATATTATTGAAACCACAAATCAGTAACAAACAATGCTTATGTGTGTCATATTTGTAATTAACCATTTTCAACATCAATGAAATTGATATACAGTAAAACAAATAGTGTTGTGGCAAATTTTTTTGCTTAAGGTCTGTTGCATCTGTGCAAGTCTGCCATACGTGAAACCTGTGTAGTGTCCATTTGGATCGGGATACCTGTCCTGAATACATCACACACAACAACTTGGAATGGGGACTCTCTAACACCCCTCCCTAGGTACCCTTGCCTCCACAGAATAAATTGTCGATAGGCTGTATGACGCCTGCATCTGTTCCGATCTTGTTCAAATGGCAGGGCAAGCATGTCTCATCTAAGAGCTGCAGAGATGTCTAAAACCCCAGGGTCCATAATCAGATGTTCCATATCCTGTTATAAGAAAGAATAAATATTTAATGTGTGCTTGATGGTTGGAAGATATGACAAATTAAACTGTGTAATGGGGAAGGTTGATTATCTGTCAAATTCTTAAACCAGATTTATGTTGCAGGTTTTTGTTAATGTGAATGTCAAGCGATCAGTCTTACTTGAACGTATTGATACACAAGGGTGGGTGTGGAAAGGATGAGAATGGAGTTGGCAAGGTGAGAGGAATGGTCAAAGATATGTCCCCATCAGTAGCTGTGAATCCACATGAATATATCTGAAATTGTCCCTGGTGACATAGAGGACCCACCTTCTCGCACGTATCTCCAAACTCCATGCATATATGTCCATAAAGCCCACTGGCTGTATAGTAGAAATCCCACCATACCCACACCAATCACATTGGGGTTGCACCTGCATCAGTCCCCTACCAGAATCATCAGCAGAGTGCGAGGTAAAGTGTCCAGTGCCTCAGCCCTCACCACCACCAGGCCGGCATAAAGGGGTGCAATTTAAAGACAGACAGAGTATGAATAGCTATGGGGAAACGTTATGTAGCAATATTATAACACCATATTAGTGAGACAACTACACAATAACAAGTTTATGCATGAATAAACATTCAACCCATGACAGGCCTCCTTAATATGTTATCAGGAGTCCACTGAGACATAAATACTCACAGAAAATATAGAAATGCAACTATTATGATGCTATCAGCAGCATTTTCTTTCAATCATGGTTGGCATTTCTCTGCATCTGTTACATACACACACACACACACACACACACACACACACACACACACACACACCAATCAGGAGAATCAGGATTAGGATGCAGAGAGATAAATCCATTGATCTACCATCAAGTATGTTGAAGATAAGTGATGGAAATTCAGTGACTAAATGCACACAGAACTCCTTTGCAGTCGTTCCACTCATGTTATTTACATTCATCGGTAATACAGTAAATTAAAGTGTTAAATTAATGTGACATTAAACAGCAAAGGATGCACAGATAATAATACAAATTAACATCATTATAACTGATTACTCTCCATAATTATGCTGTTACAAGCCATAAGATATATCAATTCTAATTGAGTGTACGCAAATAACTCACTTATTAACACAACGCACTATGGGCCTATGCACTAATGGGTTGGAGTTGATACGTGTGTATCTGGGGTGCACAACCACTCAGCACCCTGCATGCCCACCACTCGGTATGCAATAAGGGGTGCGGGAAGCAAATACGTGCCTGTCCACCTGGCAGCAGGAAGAAGGGCGCGCAAGCACTATGCGTCATGTACCAAAGCATGTTGTGCTGGCCATGGGGTTGTGGATGGATGTGCAGTCCATGCCAGGTATAACCCTACCATAGGCCTAATATGTGCACACAGATACTGCACTGTCCATGCTGGTTAAATGGGAATGGGCCACCCGTCGACACTGCACACTAGCTGACAGGGAAGGATGGGTCACCAGAACTTACTACTATGGCTTCTCCTCTACTGCTGATTATATTTCATCCTATATAAGAATTAGAAAGTTGAGTAGAACCATGTGCTTCATCTTTTCCATGTACTACCACTGTGTTTGATGTTGTTGTACATGTTGTTTTTTTTCTACATATCAATCCGAGACGCCTCTTCCTGCCTCTTGAGATTCCTGGATTCGTGATTTGAACATTACATTTTTCACCACTGACTTTCTGATTTTGTCCATGTCCGCCTTTTTGAGATTTCTATTTAGTTGATAAAACATCATGAACAGTATTCAAATTAATATCCATAGACACGTAGCTGTCAACAGATGAACTGGGATCAGTCAATGAAAAAACAAATGTAAAGAATAATATAGTGCATACTTTTACCAGAAAAAATAATTAATACAATATATGTTGTTAATACCACTGACAAAACTATTATGTAAGCAATAAGACATGGCTGTGTGTTCGCAGTATTGAGATACCCATACACCTAGAGGCGTAGTTAAGAATGAGACTGCAGGTCAGGTGCCTTCAGCCTCTGGGTGTGCTGGTATCTCAGTACTGCCAACACTCAGCCATATCTTATTGCTTATATAAAATGAGCCCAAAGGCTACTTTGAAAAAAAGAATATTCTAAAAGTTTTCAAAGTCACAAAACAATATACTAAAATGTAGCTAAATAATGTACAATAGTCCTTCCACAGATGTTTTTCAACTGTCAGTCATCTCTTTCTTCACACTCAATACATTGTGTGATTGTTTACACGTAATAGAAGAATTCAAAGCTCTGCATTATTCCTGCAGTAGAGTGATCCCCACCCTCCAAGAAGAAGAATCGGCATTTATATATAGCACTTTTCATACACAGTATCCCAAAGTGCTTTACAAGCAATGCTAGACTGGTAGTGAAGTGACTGAATGTGTGGTGGCAGCCATATCGCACATCATCACCCACACCCAGCCTGGATAATTGCATGAACCAGTTTATGGGAAGGGGAATGTTGGCCAGGACACCGGGAATGCTCTCTCCTCTTTGCGAAGAGTGCCCAGGGTTCTTTTACTTTCACCTGGACACCCACCAGGGCAACACCAGGATGGGCAGAAGGGACCTCGGTTTAACATCTCATCCAAAGGATGGCATACCCCAGCTCAGCACCCCCCAATACTGCACTGGGATGCCAGCGAATTTTAGGTGCAAGTCCAATCCCAGTGTGGGACGAGAACCCACAACCTTCCCGGTCCAGAGACGGATGTGCTACCAACTGAGCCACGCTGACACCCAATACACACACAGAATGGTGACATGGAATACATGAATTCAACATTCTTCAGCGCTCAAATGGCTTACAAACAAAGTTACACACACAGGCCAGAAGTGGAGCCAGAACTACAACATTATCTGTTGCCAGGTAAGGAGCAGGGAGTTCTCTGACAAAGTGGTAGGGATAGGAAGTTTTTTTTATGGTCATCAAAGAAACACCAGCAGTGGAAACTTGGAATAGTACTTGCTTTTTTAAAATGTATTAATGTTTGTAAGGGGGCTCATGAGTATAAATAACATTCAATTATTTACTTTCTTTATTTAATTTTATGAACTTTTATTTTTAGGACCTAGTCAAAGTTATGTACATGCAGGTAAAGGCTGCAGCCATATCTGTAATGGAAACTAGGAAATAGGTGGCTTATGAATTCTGTGAGTTGCCCTGGTTGGCAGGGACTAGTTTTAGCCAGCGGTGGTACTCTCTTACTACAATGGCTAGAACCAAGTCTCAGCCAATCAGGACACAGGTATTTGTTTACCCATTTTTATATGTATAGAATAGTGGATGGGCATCCGTGCACAACCAGCCTGTTGTGCCACAGAGGGGTTCTGATAACATCAGACCTTGAGAGCAAAGCTCAAAAAGTCTGATAGTATCAGAACCCTGAGTAACACAAAAACGAAGTTGTGCTTGAGGATACCCATCCTATTATGTAAAGTATAGTGCCCTCTGAAAATTATTTACAGGTCTTTTTTTAGCAGCCTTTTACTTTTTGAGTGCGTTGCACTGTTCAGTGGTAAAGGCTGCTTATTAGGGTTGTCGAGTGATTGCTAATGTGGAGGCATTGCTACATTTGCAGCTAGACATCCGATTGGCTGGCAGCTACATTTGGAGGGTTTGAAAAAAATAAAACCATGGTGGACATACTGCTCGCTAAGCAAGATAGCTATGTAGTAGCGGATCATTTGTTTTATTTTGAATATTTTTACAAGTCTAAATAGCTGGTTGTCAGTGAGTGTGACAGTTTTGAACCAAGTTCATGCTTGCAGCATCTGGGAACTGAGAAGCCTTTGTTATGGATTCCTTTTAGTTTTTTCTACAGAGTGAGGAGAATGAAATAAAGTAAGGGGGCTATGTGTCATAATTAGAATGAGGAAAACAGCATTCATAAATTGTTGTGGCTGGCAGGGGAATATGAAGCTTAAGTGGGCAGGAAGGCACACACTGTATAACACTACTTTAATCTAGCACCACTAGGCAGAAAAACTATTTTATGTTAAAAGCAGATTCACTTACATTTTTGCTTATTTAAAAATGTGTTTCAAACTAAAAAAAACTACTTCTAAAAATAAAGGGCAATTTTATGTTCGCAATAAGACACTCCGGGGTTGTGCATTGTGGTGTGATAACCATACTGCTATGGATGACTAGCACTTGGCCTTTGGAATTGTGCCTAACTACACCCCTAGGAGTGCTGTTATCACACCGTAATGCACATCATGTCATGTCTTATTGCTTACATAACCCACACCCTGTTGTGCCTTTTGGCTTAATTGAGAACAGGTATTGTAGTCTGCCACAAGAGGTAGTTGAGTGCAATCAAAGTGGTTGTTTTATGCGTGCCTGGGACAGGCACAATGGAAGTATAAAAGGTGAGGGAGTGATGAAAATCCATTGATCACATATAGTTAGTGGCCACGCACAATGTATAGGGCCTACGGTCAGACTAGATGGATCTAGCAGTCCGAATCTGCCAACAATTTATATGTTTCTTTTCACACACACACACACACACACACACAGCAATTGAAACACAGAATACGTGACTAAAAAAGTATTCAGTGTTCAACTGGCATACAAATACACACAGGCCTACATTGGAGCCAAAACCTCAATTTTATCTTTCGCCAGATAAAAAGCAAGGTGATATCTAACAATATGGCAGGGACAGAAGGTTGATCTTTCATGGAAATCTAATAAACACCATCAATGGAATATCTGAACTTTGCTTTATTTTTACTAAAGATTTGTGTATGTCTGTGAGAAGTGCTAATAAGTGTCAATACCATCAAATTATTCACTTAATTTAATGCACTTTTATTTTTGTGAGCTGATATAATTATTTTATTAACGAGTAAAGACTGCAGTCATGCTTGTGATAAAAATTAAAATACATGAGTCCATAATCATAAAAATAAATTAAAGTAAATAAAGTAAGTAAACAATTTACTATTATTTTCACTCATGATCCCCCCACACCCCTCCCCACCTTACACTTAAGCACAACCTTGATAAAAAGTAAATATAAATATTAATTTCCCATTGCTGGTGTTCATTTGATGACAATGAAAAAATCAAACACCAATCCCTATCACTTTGCATTACAACTACATGTACCTAATATACTGACTCCACTCATGGGTTCTGGGTAGAGGATGTACCCCTGACTCTGCACCTTACTCACCAGGTTTTCATGCAGACTTGGTTTATGCCACAGGTTGGGATGGGGTTGAGAATATACACCCAAACCCCTGCACCTTACTCAACATGTTTTCATGTAGTCCTGGTTTACCCACAGTTGGGGTTGGGGTGGGGGATGTACCTCTAATCCCTGCACCTTACTCACCAGATTTTCATGGGGTGGCCCTAACCCCCACCTGTGGAATAAATCAAGTTGGCATGAAAACCTTGTGAGTAAGGTGCAGAGGTCAGGGGTACATCCTCTACCCTAACCCTATGTGTGGGATAAACCAAGACTGCATGAAAATCCGGCGAGTTCATGTTACAATATGTGCTGAGCAAGATCTTCAGAGTGAGTGAATAAGCCTATTTGTGATTGGCTGTGTGCTACCTCTACAGTGATTGGCTCCTCATCCGCCCCCCCCCCCAAGAAAAGGAAGTCCTTGTTGTATTAGCTTGCAGAGAAAAACACGAGTGTCATGGAATTTAATTGCTGGAGAAGTTTTCTTGCCCTGAGAACTTCTGGATATGTGGATACCCTGTGGCATTCTCCATATCGTTCTCTAATGAGACCCTTGCATTTTTGATTGATAACCTGCCAGTCTTTCTTCTGTGTTTACTCTGGCAGGCTTGCTCTAACTCTGGGGCTGAGGCCTGTATTGTTAGAATCTTCTGGCACTCTATATTCTTTAGGGGTTGCCGTGGGAGCCGAGTGTGACAATTCCACCTCAGAACTCTGGCCATATTCAAAGTTTGAGCTGTTTGTCAGTGTTTTTTCTGAGTCTATTATTTATAAATTCCCAAGTATGTTTGAACTCATGTGTGCCCCCCATTTACATTTATTAGCAAGGTTACTGGATACTTTGTCCTATAGGGAACTATTAACTGTTGTAGTGCACCCCTAATCTCTGTGAATACCTTCCTCTATGCCACCTCTTCTGTGTAGTAATCCTGAAATATATATAAATTCTGTTGCCATTCCATGTGAGGGATCTTTTTTCCCCTAGCCTATTTCTGGATTTCTTCCTTCACAGTGTCTCTTAAAAAATAGGCAGTTACAGGTTGTGGGGAGCCACTTGCTTTGGTTTGGAGGCGAGAGACCTGTGCACCCTCTCCACGTCCAGTGGCCATCCACATTTATCTCGAAGCAAGTTAGGAAGACTTTTTGCCATACTAGGGTGGCTGTGAGTGGTACAATTCTATATAATCCTGTTTCGTAACTATTTCCTCTACATCAGCCACTCTGATCTCAGCCTCATTAAGTCTATGGTTAAACCCTTTAAGATTGCTATTCATATTGTTTACTGTTACTTTCAGGCTGCAGATTTCTGATTTTATTACAACCTGAGTTATTGCCATTGCCTGCAACATTTCTCTTATGTGACCCATTTCTGACTGCTGCTTGTTGTTTATGTTGTCAGGACTCCCACCTTCCTCAATATCTTTGAGTGATTCTCTGCCTTCCATAACTGCCATTGTGGTTAGAAAAATGAAAGTACCTTTTAAATTAGTTCTTGACCTCCAATTTGAATTCCATATTCACCTGATTGCTCACCGGCTGTTCCGGAATCGATTTCTGTGCAGTTTGCGAGTTGTTTACATATTTTTTTTAATAGTTGTGATGGATTTATGCTGCCGAGAGCTTGATCGCGGTTAAGATTTCATCCCATTCCGCGACTGGTGCGCGACCCCTGTGGCTACATTAAAATCTGGTGAGTAAGGCGCAGGGATCAGGGGTACATCCCCAACCCCAACTGCACCTGTAGGGTAAACCAGGGCTTCATGAAAACATGGTAAGGTGCAGGGGTTTGGGGGTATATCCTCTGCCCCTACCCCACCTGTGGAATAAACCAAGCCTGCATTAAAACCTCATGAGAAAGGTTTAGGGGGTCAGTGGTGCTTACGCTACTCTGACCCCATGTGTGGGATAAACCAAGGTTACATGAAGATCCTGTGAGCAAGGTGCAGGAGATCGGGGGTACATCCACTACCCCAATCCCACTTATGGGATAAACCAGGGCTACATGAACGTCTGGTGAGCAAGGTGCAGGAGGTCAGATTTACATCCTCTACCCTGACACCACCAGTGTGATAAATCAGTTCTACATCAAAACCTGGTGAGTAAGGTGCAGGGGGTCTGGGGTACATGGTCCTCCCTGACCCTACCTGTGGGATGAACCAAATCTGCATGAAAAGCTGGTGAGTAAGTTGCAGGTGGTCGGGGGGTACATCCTCGACCCTGACTCCACTGTGGGATAAACCAGAGCTACATGAAAACCTGGTGAGTATGGCACAGGGTGTCAGGGGTACATCCCCCACCCAAACCCACCTGTGGGCTAAACCAGGATTATATGAAAACCTGGTGAGTAAGGTGCAGGGGGTTGGGGTACAGCCTCACCCTGACTCCACCTGTGAGATAATCCAAGACTACATCAAAACCTGGTGAGTAAGGTGCAGGGGGTCTGGGGTACATGGTCCTCCATGACCCTTCCTGTGGGATGAACCAAATCCGCAAGAAAAGCTGGTGAGTAGGTTGCAGGCAGTCGGGGGTACATCCTCGACTCTGACTCCACCAGTGGGCTAAATCAAGGTTACATGAAAACCTGGTGAGTAAGGTGCAGGGGGTCAGGGTACGGCCTCACCCTGACCCCACCTACGAGATAATCCAAGGCTACATGAAAACCTGGTAAGTAAGGTGCAGGGGTCAGAGGTACATCCCTCACCCTGACCCCACCTGTGTCATAAAACCAATTCTGCATGAAAACCTGGTGAGTAATGTGCAGGAGGGTCAGCGGTACATACTAATTACAACCATACCTCTGAGATAAACCAGGGCTACATGAAAACCTGGTACGTAAGATCCTGGGGTCAGGGGTACAGCTCCCACCCTGACCTCACCTGTGGGATAAACAAGGGCTACATGAAAACCTGATGATTAAGGTACAGGGGGTTGGGGGTAATTCCCACACCCTGACTTCCCTGTGGGATAAACCATGGTTGCATGAAAACCTGGTAAGGTATGTGGGGTTAGGGCTACATCCCCAATTCCGACTACACCCATGGGATAAACAATGGCTATATAAGAACCCTTGGATAAGGTCTAGGGGGTCGGGTAAATCCTTCACCTCGACCTACCTGTGGGAGAAATCAGGGCCACACGAAAACCTGGTGAGTAAGGTGCAGGGGTCAGGGGTAAATCCCCACCCAAAACTCCACCTGTGGGATAAATCAGGGTCATATAAAAACCTAGTGAGTATGGCGCCGGAGGTCAGGGTACATCCCCCTCCCTGACCCCACCTGTGGGATTAACCAAGGTTACATGAAAATCTGGTGAGTAGGGTGCAGGGGTTGGAGGTACAGCCCCCACCAGACCCCACCTGTGGGATAAACCAGGGCTACATGAAAACATGGTGAGTAAGGTGTGGGGGTTTGGCGTACATCCACCACAACAACTCCACCTGTGGGATAAACCAAGGCTGCATGAAAATCCGGTGAGCAAGGTGCAGGAGGTTGAGGGTACATCGTCCACCCTGACCCCGACAGTGGAATAAACCAGGGATACATGAACACCTGGTGAGTAAGGTGTAGGGGGTACATACCCCACCCAGAACCACAATCAGGATGGGGGATGTACCCCAGACACGATGCACCTTACCAGGTTTTCATGCAGCCCTGGTTTATCCCATGGGGGGGCGATCTACCAACCCCCTGCACATTACTCACCATGTTTTCACTTAGAACAGGTTTAGCCCTCACATGGGGTCAGGGTAGGGGATGTACGCCTGACCCCCTGCACCTTACTCACCAGGTTTTCATATAGTCAAGGTTTATCCCACAGGAAGGTCGGGTATGGAATGTACCCCCTACCTCCTGCATCTTTCTCAGTAAGTTTTCATATAGCTTTGGTTCATCCCACATATGGGGTCACCTGGGAGATGTATCTCCAACCACCTGCACCTTACTCACCACATTTTCATTTAGACTTGGTTTAGCCCACAAATGGAGTCATGGTGGGGATGTATCCCTGACCCCCTGCACCTTGCTAACCAGGTTTTCATGTAGCCTTGGTTTGTCTCACATGTGGGGCCATGGTAGGTGGTGTACTGTTGATTCCCTGCACCATAGTCACCAGGTTCTCATGTAGCCTTGGGTTATCCTACTGGTGGTTTTGGGGTGGAGGATATACCTCTGACCCCCTGCACCTTACTCACCAGGTTTTCATGCAGTTTTGGGTTATCCCACTGTTGAGGTCAGGGTGGCAGATTTACCCCCTGACTCCCTGCCATTAACTCAACAGGTTTTCATGTAGCCCTGGTTTATCCCACAAGTGGGGTCAGGGTAAAGGATGTACCCAGACCTCCTGCACCTTGCTCATAGGATTTTCATGTAGCCTTGGTTTATCTGACACATGGGGTCAGGGTAGAGGAAGGATTGGTGATCCCTACACCTTACAAGATTTTCATGCAGACTTAATTTAACCCACAGCTGGGGTTGGGATGAAGGATGTACCCCAACCCCCTGTACTTTATTCACCATGTTTTCATGTGCCCCTGATTTATCCTACAGGAGGTCTTTTTACCTTCGACCCCAGCACCTTACTTACCAGATTTTCATGTAGTCTTGGTTTATTCCAGAGGTGATGTCAGTGAGGGAGATGTACCCCTGACCCTCAGCCCCATACTCACTAGGTTTTCATGTAGTCCTTGTTTATCCCACAGGTGGGGTTGGGGTGGAGGATGTACCCAAACCCACTGCACCTTACACACTAGGTTTTCTTGTAGCTCTGGTATATCCCACAGGTGGGGCCAGGGTTGGGGATGTACACCTGATTTCCAGCACCTTAATCACCAGGATTTCATGTAGCTGGGGTTTATCCCATGGGTGCAGTCGGGATGAGGGATATACTCCAGACACCATGCACCTTACCAGGTTTTCATGCAGCCCTGGTTTATCCCATGAGGGTGTGTATACCCCCAACCCACTGCACATTACTCACCAAGTTTTCATTTAGACCTGGTTTACCCCTCACATGGAGTCAGGGTAGGGGATGTACCCCTGACCCCCTGCACCTTACTCACCAGGTTTTTATGTAGCTTTGGTTTATCTCACATGTGGGGTCAGGGTAGGTGGTGTACCCCTGACTCCCTGAACCACAGTCACCAGGTTCTCATGTAGCCTTGGTTTCCTGGTGGTGGCACTTGCACTAATGAGTGGTACTTCTCCTCATCTGTCAAATCAAGGAAAAGGGTATGTTTAAAATTAGCAACAATATGGGACAAATAGAGGAAAAACAAGGAATAGGAGTACTTATTTTCAAAAAGTGCAGATGAACATGGGTACCACTTTATATTTTGAGTGCCACCGCTGGGCTTGATTTATCCCACTGGTGGTGTCAGGGTAGAGCATATAGCTTGGACCCCCTGCACCTTACTCACCAGGTTTTCATGCAGCTTTGGTTTATCCCACTGGTTGGGTCAGGGTAGCAAATTTACCCCCTGACTCCCTGATCTTAATTCAACAGGATTTCATGTAGCCCTGGTTCATCCCACAAGTGGGGTCAGGGTGGAGGATGTACCCCGACCTCCTGCACCTTGCTCATCGGATCTTCATGTAGCCTTTTTTTATCCCACACATGGAGTCAAGGTAGAGGAAGGACCGTGGCCCCCTACACCATACTCAGGCAATTTTCGTAAGACTTGGTTTAACCCACAGGTGGGGTTGGGGTGGAGTATGTACCCCCAAACCCCTGTATCTTACGCACCATGTTTTCAAGTAGTCTTGGTTCATCCTACAGGTGGGGTTTTATGGGGGTTGTACCTCTGTCCCCTGAATCTTACTCACCAGATTTTCATGTAGCCTTGGTTTATCCCAGAAGTGGTGTCAGGGAGGAGGATGGTGCCCCCGACCCCCAGCCCCTTACTCACTAGGTTTTCAAGTAGTCCTGGTTTATTTCATATGTGGGGTTTGGGTGGAGGATGTACCCCCAACCCACTGCACCTTACGCACTAAGTTTACTTGTAGCTCTGGTATATCCCACAGGTGGGGCCAGGGTTGGGGACATACACCTGACTTCCTGCCCTTAATCACCAGAATTTCATGTAGCTGGGGTTTATCTCACAGGTGCAGTTGGGATGGGGGATGTACTCCAGACACCATGCAACTTAGAGGGTTTTCATGCAGCCCTGGTTTATCCCACGGTGGGGGGGGGGCACGGTGGGATGTTCTGCTGACACCCTGCACCTTACTCATCAGGTTTTCATCTGGCCCTGGTTTCTCTCACAGGAGGATCCGATCGGGGGATTTACCCCTGACCCTTACACCTTTATTTACCAGGTCTTCATGTAGCCCTGGTTTATCCCACATGTGGGTTCACAATGGAGGATGTAACTTTGATCCCCTGCACCTTACTCACCAGGTTTTAATGTAGTAATTGTTTATCCCACAGGTGGGGTCAGTGTAGGGGATTTACCCCTGACGCCCTGCACCTTACTCGCCAGGTTTTCATTTAGTCCTGGTTTCTCCCACAGGTGGGTTGTGGTGGGGATGTATCCCATACCTTACTCACCAGGTCTTCATGTAGCCTTGGTTTATCACACAGGTGGATCAGGGTGGGGGATGTACCCCTGACCCCCTGCACCGTAACCTCCAGGTTTTCATGCAGCCTTAGTTTATCCCACACATTGGGTTAGGGTAGTGGATGTACCTCGACCCCTGCACCTTACTCACCAGATTTTCATGTAACCCTGGTTTATCCCAAAGGTAGGGTCAGGGTGGGAGATGAACCCCTGATCTCCTGCACCTTAGCCACAGGATTTTCATGCAGCATTAGTTTATCCCACACTTGGGGTTAGGATAGAGGATGCACCCTGACCACTGCACCATACTCATCACATTTTTATTTAGCCCTGGTTAGTTCCACAGGTGGAGTCAGGGTGAGGATGTACCCCTGACCCCCTGTACCTTACTCACCAGGTTTTCAGGTAGACCTGGTTTAGCCCACAGGTGGGGTCAGGGTGGGGGATATACCCTGACCCCCCACACCTTACTCATTAGGTTTTCATGTAGCCTTGGTTTATCCCGCATGTGTGGTCAGGGTGGGAGCTGTACTCCTAACCTCCTGCATCATACTCACCATTTATCATGTAGCCATGGCTTATACCACTGGTGTAGTCAGGGTGGAGGATGTACTCCTGACCGCCTGCACCTTACTCTCCAGTTTTTCATGCTGATTTGGTTTATCCCACAGGTAGTGTCAAGGTGGAGGATGTACCCCTGACCTCCTTTAGCTCACTCACCAGGTTTTCATGTAGCCCTATTTTATTCCACTTGGGGTTCAGGGTGGGGGATATACCCCTGACCATTGCACCTTACTCTCCAGATTTTCATGTAGCCCTGGTTTATCACACTGGTGGTGTCCTACACCTTGCTCACCAGAGTTTGCTGCAGCCTTGGTTTATTCCACACATGGGGTCAGAGTAGAGGATGTACCTCTGACCTCTGCACCTTACTCACAAGGTTTTCATGCAGAATTGGTTTATCCAACAGGTGGGGCTGTGGTGGAGCATGTACATCCAAACTCCTGCACCTTACTCACCATGTTTTCATATAGCCCTGGTTTATCCTACTGGTGGCATCAGGAAGGGAGATGTACTTCTGACCCCCTGCACCTACTCACTAGATTTTCATGTAGCCTTGGTTTATCCCACAGGCGGGGTCAAGGAGGGGGATGAATCCTTGAACTCCTGTGCCATACTCACCAGGTTTTCTCGTAGTCCTGGTTTATTCCATAGGTGGGGCCATGGTAGGGGATGTACACCTTACTCCCTACACAGTACTCACCAAAATTTCATGTAGCTGTGGTTTATCCTACAGGACAAGACAACAGACAAAGAACCTCAGCACACAAGTACTGATACAATGGTTACCCCAAAGGGCATTGGACAGGAAGCCAAGTTTCAAAGAAATACAAAATCACACATACCCCCATAATGCAAAGCATCATGGGCTGTATATGCAAATAACCACAGAATATTATGCTGGTTCAAATTTAAGAAAAAATGCATAGTACTGAAAGACCTCTCACACAATCTACAAAGGGCTCTACCAGGACTCATCAATGTGCCTAGTCTGTGTGACACCCTAGTGGAATGAGCCAGCTGCCCTAAGATGGTCTACCTGAGTTACATTGTGGTGAGCCCAATAAAAACAAAAAACAAGCTAAAAGATAGAGAACCTCAGCACACAAGCACTGAGGCAATGATTACCCCAATGGGCATTGGCCAGGAAGCCAAGTTTCAAAGAAATACAAAATCACACATACCCCCATAATGCAAAGCATCATGGGCTGTATATGCAAATCACCACAGAATATTATGCTGGTTCAACTTTAAGCAAACACGAATGGTGCCAAAAGGCCTCTCACACAGTCTGCAAAGGGTGCTAGCAGAAGACACATACGTATGTTTCATCCTACCAGGACTCATCAATGTGCCTCGTCTGTGTGACACCCCAGTGGAATGAACCAGCTACCCTAAGATGGTCTATTTGGGTTACGCTGTGGTGAGCCCAGTGCTCAGTGCTTGCGTGTTGAGGTTCTTAGTCTTTTAGCTTGTTTTTGGTTTTTATTGGGCTCACCACAACATAACCCAGATAGACCATCTTAGGATAGCTGGGTTCATTCCATTGGGGGTGTCACACAGATGAGGCACACTGATGAGTCCAGGTAGAACAAAACACATGCATGTGTCTTCTGTTAGCACCCTTTGCAGACTGTGTGAGAGGCCTTTTGGTACCATGCATTTTTGCTTAAAGTTGAACCAGCATAATATTCTGTGGTGATTTGCATTATGGGTGTGTGTGTGATTTTGTATTTCTTTGAAACTTGGCTTCCTAGCCAATGCTCTTTGGGGTAACCATTGCATCAGTGCTTGCATGCTGAGGTTTTTTGCTTTTTAGTTTGTTTTTTAGTTTTTATTGGGCTCCCCACAATGTAACCCAGATAGACCATCTTAGAGTAGCGGGTTCATTCCACTGGGGTGTCACACAGACGAGGCACACTGATGAGTTCTGGTAGGATGAAACATGTGTATGTGTCTTCTGTTAGCACCCTTTGCAGACTATGTGAGAGGTCTTTCGGCACCATGTATTTTTTGCTTAAAGTTGAACCAGCATAATATTCTGTGGTGATTTGCATATACATCCCATGATGCTTTGCATTATGGGGGTATGTGTGATTTTGTACAAAACTCAACAGTAACTTCTGTGGCAGATCTCTCTATTCCCCAGAATCTCTTCTTCCATACTTATGGTCTGCATTCCTTATTCATATATGAGCTGATCTAGTACTGGGGATCCCTCTATTTCTTCTATTAGGTGTGCAAACAGCAACCATATGGTATTGAATCTATCTGTGCTTAAGTTAAGCCTTGCTGACATTTCTTCCATTGATTTAATTTTCTTTCAGTTCTGTAACCATTGATTCAGTTATGGGGTTGTGCCATCGTCCACTTTTGTGTTATAGCCTTAAATGCTGCTGCAGTCAGAATGCTGTATAAACATTTCTTGACCCCCCCCCCCCCCATTGACACAGGATACAAACCACACAGAATATTTACCCCTTTTAGGTCTTGGGGTATTTCTAGTGATTCTGTGATTTTAGTTCCTATTTCTTCCCCAAATCCCTGTAGTACTTTACATGTCCAGAAAATGTGTAATGGTGTTCTTTTGTCTCCACATCCCCTCCAGCACTGGTCTGTTGTGATTGTTCCCATATGAAGAAGCATGTTGGGAGCTTCCATCTAAACTCCTTCCAACTTCACAAGGAGGTTGTCCCATGGACCCCCTGCCATATCTGTTGCCATTCTTCACTTTTTAGCTCAGCATTTGTCTCCATTCCCACTGTTTCTGTATTTTCCACTCCCTTTTTTCCTCTCTCATTATTTATCTCCATGTATTATCTAGAAATATTCTGTCTGGCTGATTGTGTTAAAGTGATGTTGTTCTGTTCTCACTAGGGTTCTATACTGGTTTTGAATATTCAATTTCACCAGCAGACAGCTAAAATGGTCTTTGTTTTGTATCTTGAACTCCCTCTGCATTTGCTGGAATGTTTTTATTACTGTGCCTATCTTAAATTGGGACTTTTACAGAATCTCCAACTGGACCTCCCTTAAGGACAGGCTTAACAGCAAATTAGTCACCTTCTTTCACAATTATCCTTGGGCCTTCTTCCTCACAGCATTTCTTCCCTCTTCCCGAAGTCCTCTGCCTCTCAGATCACTAGAAGATCCTCCACCTTCTCCTTTTTCATCCCATTCTGCCACACCACCCACGGACAAAACACCATCTCATTCAAGGGTGCTAAACTCCTAACAGTCTTCCCCTGCCCTCATTGAGTGTCCCTGCTTGGCTTCATTTAAGTACAACTTAAAGTTACACCTTTCTCAGACTGCCATCTGCAAGTGCCCCAATTCATGATACTCCCTTCTGATTGCCCCCCCCCCCCCCAATCAGCAGTATCTCATCACCCTGGAGGCAAGACTGGCAGGTTTGAGTGTTTTTCAAGCACTTTTTGTCACTTCACTTTTTATTGCGTCACCGTTGTTATAGTGTACTCAAACTGTCTTGCATCTAATTTGCCCTGTATTCCAATAATGTAAATCATTGATTGTTTGCCATACTTTTGTAAACTTATGTTGTATTTGTCCATCAGTGGACATTTGTGAAAATGGGCAACTTTTGCTCACATGCCTATCCAGTGTAAATAACAAATTTAACTGAACTGAACTGAAAATGAGCTAGAAATAAGAGTATACATCAGGGGGATATATTGATCCTTAGAATCAGGCAATTATAACATATTCCTCAGTTCATATAATGGAGATCATGTGGTTATTAAATCTGACCATTACCCAGTATGTATGGTCCTCTAATACTAATTATTGAGCTATCATGTCTCCATGAGGGATGGTATTTAACAGTATTTCTTGAAGGGCCCATCCGACAGATGGTCAGAGGGTTAGCAGGACGTACAATGGTTCCCAAGTATTTTGGAACCATCTAATCTATCTGTTAGGCTCACAATAATCCACTCTGCTTGCAATGCAAACAATATTTCTTTATGCCATTCTATATATTGGGGGATAATTTGGTCACACCAGTGCCTGGGAATTACCTTTTTGGCATAGGCCAATACCAAAACCATGTAGGGTCTCTGATTGCCAATTAATTCCTCTTCAAAACCACCCAACAAACATATTTCTGGTAGAAATGCTGATGTCAAGCCCAACAGTGGGTACAGATGATGCTGTATAGCCTCTCAAAGGGCATTACCTTCTCACAGGCCAAAAAAATAAGGAATAATGTTCCAGGAGTTTTATTACATCTGGAACAAACACCAGATGGGAGCTTGCCCATTTTATGCAGTTTAGCCAGGGTATAAAAAGATTATGAAGAAGCAGAAACTACATAAAATGCTATCTGTCCCACTTCACATATCTGTAAATATTCTTCCATATATGAGACCAATTATGTGGACCATTTGAAGGGGCAGGGCTTGATCCCAATAATATGTGAGACATCATCATACAGCTTGTTATAATAGAAGGAGATGGTATGAGAAGAGGGTGCAGTTGAAGCCAAACTAAGAATCTGTGTTCCATATGGCTTGTGCCACAGACCAGTCCCAAAATTATGAACTAGCATGTGAGTCAACTGAAAGTATTTAAAGCACACTGAGAAGGGCAACCCATACTTCATTTGGGTTTCCAAAAATGTGAACATCTTGCCATTTTGTTAAAGATGCTGTACTATACTTACTTCTTGGAAAGGCCAAAAGCGCTTGGTCAGTACTTGACCCACAATTTTAAAGTTTTGGGTTCCCAATTGGGGCTGAATAACATCCCTTTGGGGGTCTACTTTAAGCAGGGAACACAACTGCTTGTGGGCCTGCAGTGACATATCTATAGAAGTGCCTACCAGGGAGAGGGGAAGTTTCTTGTGCAGAATGTACAATAAAGCATGGATATCCAGTCCCAACTGCGAACAATAATAAAGTTCTATTTCTAACCAATGCAGGGTATAGTGGAGATACTGATTCTCTGGTTCCAACCTATAGCATTAAAAAAAATCTAGAGCAGTATACAGCAATGTAATATAAAAAGAAATTAGGAACTTTCAGCCCTCCTCCATTCTTATTTTTTTTTTTAATTTTTTTAATTTTTTTATTTTAGTTTTTGGTAACCAGGTAAGGCCCACTAGGCACAAGTGCCTGTTTTCAGGGGCGACCTGGGAGCACTGGGCAGTTAAATGACTTGCTCAGTCACACAGTATGCAAGTGAAGGTTGTGAGAATCAAACTCAGGTCTGGTCTGCTGGATGTATCAAGCTCGTTCACACCTCGTTCACACCTCATTCCTCTAACCTCAGTCTAGGCTATACTGCCAGCATCAGTTTATTCAGTGCCCTTTGAGGAGGCTTGCCTTGCCATAGTTATTTGGAAATCTTTCTGTTTGCCTGGGTGAACCATGTTTGTGGCAGTGCTTGAGCAAGCATTTATTTATTTGTACAAGTTGGATTTACAACCCTTGAGTCAAGGACTCATTTACAAAGGCACCTCGTCACAGGGAGGGTAGACAAAGTTACACAGTATGTTTACAACAGTGAAAACAGTACAGGTGCAAACATTGAACAAAGACTACATGAAGGTTGCATAATGTTACATATTAAAGGTTACAGTCATATACAGGTACCCAGGGGTTACATTGGGGGTACAACCCTGGAATAAACCTAGAGGGGGGTAGAGGTAGGGATGGGGAATGGGGGGGTGAAAGGAGGGGAGGGATAAGCTGTCCAGAGGATGTTGTCAAGTCAGAAGGCCCAATGGGAAGGTCCCACAGAGGGGTTATTAGAAGCATCTACAGCAGCGAGCATCAAAGAGATGGTTCTGGAGGGCAATTTTGAAGGGACCAATTTTGGCAATGTCTGTGATGCAAGTTGGGAGGGAGTTGAGCCAAGCAGGGGCTCGGTGGTAGAAGGACCTCTGGACTAGAGAGGACTTGGTTCTGGGTACCAGAAAGGTGGCCTTAACAGAACTATGGGTGGCAACAGGCAAGGACATATGCCTAAGGAAAGCAAAGACCCCCAGGGGGGGAGAGCCCTAGAAGGGATTTTTAGTGAGCAGACAGGTCTGATAGTGCAGACACTCCTCAAAGGTGAGCAGGTTGGTGGTGGAGTAGAGCAGGCAAGTGTGTGTATGGCCGGAGGGCTCCGTTCAGGAGCCTGCAGGCCTTATTGACAGAGAGCTGGATTTTGGTGAGGGCAGTATTGTCTGCTGCAGCGTAAATGGGCAAGCAGTAGTCCACTAGGGATAGGATGGAGGAGGTGATGGCCAACTGAAGGGCGACTTGGGGGAGGCAATCTCTATGCCGGTAGAGTAGGCCAATCTGGGAATTTATGGCAGAGGATAGGGCATTGATGTGGGTGTGGAAGGAGAGGGCAGAGTCGAAGGTGATGCCTAGGTATTTGTAGGTGGTCACTTGCTCCAGTGGGTGCAGTGTACTGGGGAGAATCAAGAGGGGGGCATTTTTGGCCTTGTTTTGGTGGTGGGAGAAGAGCATTGATTTGGTCTTCTTTAGGTTAATGACAAGTCGGTGATCGAGGAACCACTTTTCAGCTTGGCTGTAAGTATGCTGGAGAGATAACTGGAGAGAGTAGGGATAGGGGTGGAAGGCAAAGAGGACCACATCATCAGAATAGAGGAGCATTTTTCCTGTACAGGAGCTGGGGAGAGTGTTGAGGTAGAGGCTGGAAAGTATAGGACCCAGAATGGAGCCCTGGGGTACCTCGGAATGGATGGGCCGGGTGTTGGATAGGGAGCCATTTATCTTTACATGCTGGGATCAGGCTGAGAGGTAGCTAGAGAACCATGCAAGGGGACCAGCAGAAAAGTCAAGTTGGAAGAGGAAGTCGAGCAGGAGGGGGTGACAAACAGTGTCAACAGCAGTGTGCAGGTATTGCAAGAACTCCAGGAGAGCAGATGTGGTATTGTGTCCTGTGCAGAAACCATGCTGTTCCTGGCACATTATGTCATATTTGGCCAGGTACTCAGAGAGTTGAATAGATGCAACTTTTTCAAGGGCTTTGGAGAGCGGGGGGGAGGATGGAGATTGGCAGGTAGTTATTAGGGGCAGAGCGAGCACCACTCTTGTGTATGGGGGTGATTTTGGCTGATTTCCAAGCACTGGGAAACTGACTGAGGCATAGGGACTGGCTTAGTAGGTCTGTCAGGGGGACTAGGATAACATCCAGTACCAGATGGAGGATCCTGGAGTCGAGTGGGTCACTACTGGGGTTGTTGCTACCAAGGGCTTTTAGCAGGTGTGGCCTGGCTTCTTGGGGAGTTATAGTACATAGGCAGAAAGGAGGGCGATCCAAGACAGGTGGGGATAGAGGTGAGGACTGGATCAAAAAAACTGTTGGGGAGGACCGAGCTTAGGTCGGAGAAGGTGGTATTGAGGCAATCAGCTATGCAAAGTGGGTCAGTAGTAACGGTACTATCGAGGGAGAGCTGGGATGGTGGAGGGGAGTGGGTCTTCCCATTAAGCACTTTCATACTATCTCAGAAAGTCCGGGCGGAACCTCAGGTGGATGCAAGGGTGGTCTGGTAGTGTTCCGCCTTGGCTCATCTAATGGCCCAGGTGCACTTATTACGCTCTGTGTTGTAGGCTTGTCTATCAGCCAATTTGCCAGAGTCAATAGTGATGTGCAAGAGATTATCTCTATTCTTAAGTTTCTGGATAAGGGATGGGGAGATCCAAGGGGCATCACAGAAAAAGCATTCCCTTGTGTACATGGGTTCCACCCACACACTCAGACATGGCAGTGTGACTGTGTGTTTATAGGCAGAGCAAGGGCAGACTGAGGACACTGGTCTAGAGATGGGACAAGGAAGCATTATCGCTGTATTTTTTGTTTTTCTCTTCATTTTCAGGGCTCACTGGTTGAGAGTTGATGGTTTCTAACGGCAGGCCATATCTGTTGGAGAAGGCACCATATTGGACTCGGAGGAGCTACAAGGTGGCCAACAAAGACTACTAGCCAATATTAAGGTAGGAAAAATTGGGAACATTTCTAAACAAATTCAGAATGGTAGATGTACGGATGGGTTATATTGCAATTCCTGGGGCAGAAAATATGGTAGATGAGTTTCTTTAGAGAGGGTTAGAAGTAGACTGCACAACCGTGGTAAGGTTATTTATCACTACTCCTTGCCACTTTTTTTTTTCTGACCCAAGAACTGAAATCTAGCCAAAATGTGGTCCCTATGGGAGTTATACAGTAGAAGTCAACTGTATTCACATGGGTTGGGGGAGCACAGCAGGACACTGATATCTAGTGATTTCATAGTTTTTTAGCTATTTATTTTTTTTATATATTTAATTTTTTTGTTGACTTTCATAGAAACATAGACTTTGATGGCAGATAAGGACTGCTTGGCTCACCAAGTCTGCCCATTTCCCTACAAATTGGATAAGATTCTAGTTGACCAACTACTTCCTCTTACCCCCCCACTATAATTGCCTTATGTCCGTCCCATGAATTCCCCTACTGTTCTTGACCCCATGACCTCATCAGGAAGGTGTTTAAATACATCCATCACACTCTGCATGAAAAATACTTCCTGACATTGCCCCTGAGCCATCCCCCCCTCTATCTTCAAATTCTGCCCCCATGCCAAATAGAGAGTGCATTGGCATGTCCCCACAGGTGCCTTATCCCTTGGAGGAGGGACCCATCCAGTGAAGAGTTATGCCAGTTACAGGGGGCTGTGTGGGTGGCAGTGGCTGCAAATCAGGGTAGGATGGCAAGAGCATAGGCCACCCAAAGGAGAGGCTGGCCAGGAGCCAAGGGACAGCAAAAAAAAGAATATTGTGGGATGCAAGTGTACAACTAGTATGCATTGTCACCAGGGGTGGGCATCACAAGGGAGGGGAGCAGATCAAGCGACCGCAGGGTGGGGGGGATGGATAGGAGGTGGTGGAGGGGGGACTTCCTAAATGTGCCTGGGTAACAAAACAGCTGAGCTCCATGCTCTCTTAGCTGAGGGGATGGTGGACTTCACAGCCATCACTGAGACTTGGGCAACCCAACATGAGGATTGGGATCTGACATTGCCAGGGTACAAGATTACCAGAAGGGACAAGAGGGGTCGACTGTGATAGGGGTGGCAGTTTATGTAAATGACGGGATTAGATGCACAAGAGATGAGGGAGAGGAAGGGAAGGGGTGACAGTCATTATGGATGCAGCTCATGAACTCAAAGGGTAAAAAGCTGAAGATGGTGATAGTGTATAGATCAGCCCAATCCGAGTAGCTAGATAAGGAGTTAGCAGAATATAATAGATGGGCATGTAGAATGGGGAGTGTGGTGACCGTGCTTAGTCTTGGGAGGGTGGGATGGACCCCACGGACACCTGGGAATGTGTTGTCTTTTTGTTTTTTTTTGACTGAACCCCCTTACCTCGGGACTGGTCTGTTCGCCGCCCCCATGACCTGGCTTATCACCCTAGGCAGGGCTGCTGAGGGGGCTTCCCACTCCCTTAGGACATTGTGGACAAGCACCAGATTCCCCCTGGTAGGGGCCATGACAGTGAATGTGAGGGAAAATTTAATTGGGTGAGCCTCAAATGGGTGTGGCGGCTACAGGAATTTCAGGTGCAACATGGCATGTGTGTCTTGAATGGTGTCAGTGTTTCTGAGAATTACAGAGCAGCAGCTTGAAGAATACGGTTCATGTTCAGGTCAGCATGCACCTGACTGGCATTGGCTTTGCAAGTCCTGTGTCTGATGTGGGTAGAGTGATTTCAAAAGGGATTCCTGATACTGCTGTCTGGTGGGTGGTACCTCTTCCCGTGGGGTGTTAGTAGGATTGACAATGGGAGAGGGGTGGCAGTCAGCCAATCAGGATGGAGGATTTGCATTCTGTTTGATGGCCCATTGTACAATTGTTTTGTTTGGGGTCTGGCACGTGTGTGTGTGTGAGAGAGAGAGGGGGAGATAGAACTGAAAGTGAAGGATGGGCTATGGGGTTGGAGGGGAGGAGGTAGTGTTTGATGGTGAGGAGGTGTGGGGGGTCTTTTGTATTGCTACTGTATATTTTTGTATTAACCTATTTAATTTCTCTTTAACAGATTTCACAGGATGCTAACTCAGTCCCCATCAGATATGTATTATTCTATGATTTACCTGTCCTATATTTCGTAATTACTCATTAATAACTACAGATCCTTTGTGACTCCTTTCATATATTTTTACTTTACAGTTTTGCTGGACATCAGTTCCCTTCAAGATTACTGATTTTGGCTCCCTAGTGCCCCGGTGAGAGACTCTTCATATTTTGCATGGTTTTATTTTTACTCGGCCTGTTATGATAATGTACCTGGGAAGAGGGAACACTGGGGAGTGCTACAGGGTGGGTGGGGTGAGCTGATTACTAAAATTGTAAAAAGGGACCTGGATCATTTCTGATGAACTAAATGTGTCTAAGCAGAGTTCAAAGGCTACAGTGAGGGCAGTTGCATGCTGGGATTCATAGGTAGAGGTATCACAAGTGTATTCCCCAGGTGGCGCCATCCCAAGGGCTACTACCCCTGCCTGCTCGACTACTGACAGGTTGAGGGGCCTAGATTCTATGGTGGGTGCCTCCACCCAGAGGTCAGGGTTTGTAGTGGTTAGCCTAGCTTGGTCACAGCCCTCTGGGACACTGAGACCCCCTTTTATTCCCTCTAGTGGCTCACACAATGCACAGAAGTTACAGTCCCAATACCCCACCTGTACACATTGTTCATTTATAAAGTACCACTTACCCTCGAGACTGATTCTGAGGTTCGTCTCTGGGGACCCCCTGTAAAATAAGGTTAACCAACATACACAAACCAATACAATGCTTGATATGTAGGTACTGACACTTCAGACAGTTTAAAGTTTAACAACATCAAATCTGGTTCATTTAGGGGGAATAAAACACGGGAGGGAGAGATCAGGTTAATTGGCAGAATTAAATCACAGTACTGTGCACACATACAGGGTCTAAAAAGTCACACTCTGGGTACCCAGGTTGGGGGGGGGGCTAGCCAGATCCATTGCCTGGGGTTGGCCGGTAGGTGCAGATGGACAGGGCCCTGTAGAAGAAAATACATGCACAACACCCAATCGTAATCTGGAGCCGGATGGTTCAGTCCATGAAGACGTGAAACTACAATAATTAGATGACACACTTGTAATTGAAAACAGGCTGCAGGGGTATACCCTAATTTGTACTCACAATACACAAGCTGAGAACTGGATGGTGGATGTTCTTCTGGGTTGCCAGAACAACAGGGCATGGAGACAAGGTCCTTGTGACTGGATCCCACTGCAGTAGATAGCAAACGGATTTAGTCCGAGACAAGCTGGGGTTTGCTTCCAGCTTCAACACACAGCACACAGCACAGGGGATTGGAAATATCGATTCCCCACAAGCACTACGCACATTCATATGTAAAAGGAAAGTACTATACCAGGCAGGCTGCTTCTGGATCCCGATCGCAATTACTGCAAAATACCTGGGAGCACACACAGCAGCTTCAGTTCCTGACAGACCAAGCGCGATTCTGCAATTTCTCCAGTCTTCTACAGGGTTAGCCTGGGTTCTACCTTTCAGACTTCCTTCTTTCTCCTCACAAGTCGGAATCAGTCCGAACTAGAGCTTACAACGGCTGCAGGCCGAACCTCAGGGCCTCACACACACTTCCCTCGTGAAACTATACACTGCAGAAGCACAGAGCTCCTTCTCTCTTCACTGTCACAACTGATCTGCTCTTTCCAGTCACAGAGCAGGGCATTTCCTTTAGCTCCACACCATTCTGTTGGCTGGTTCAGCTGTCACTCACAATAGAACTCCCTCTGTTGGTGAAAAAAGGCGCCAAGGTCAAAACTACATTTCCCAGAGTCACTGCTCATACAATGCCCTTGTGGCTGGCTCAGAATTGAGAGTCCAAGTTCCAGTTCATCCACAGGCTCCATTTTAAGGCCTCCCTATCATTCTGATTGGTCCAAGTCAGCAATTCAGGACCAAAATGAAAGAGCTACACTGAAACAGTTCGTGCTGAAATAAAGACAGGTTAGACAAACTACATTTTCTCAGTCACTCTAAATGATTTCTGGCAAACAGTTATATCTTTTGACAAGGCTCCCTCCGCACATGTAGCAACGGTAGAAACAGAGCAAATTGGCAGCAGCTCGGGCGGGATTTGAGCATTAAATACACAGTCCCCCCCATACAAACTAATTAAGTCTGCAAGCAGACAGCTCTTAGAGACACTACGTGGAGGCTCAAATAGCACTGACTTGGAACCACATTTAAACAGCTCAGACACCGAACACCGCCCAGACTTGGAGCATTCAGGCAAGCTCCTGGAAGAATTTTGGGAACCCCTATTTGCAGGGGGGTTACACAAGCATAAGGTGGGAGGTGGTTATGCCATTGTACAAGACGCTAGTGAGGCTTCACCTAGAGTACTGTGCGCAGTTCAGTAGTCTGCACCATCGTAAGAACATTTACAGGGTGGAGGCGGTCCAGAGAAGGACGATTAAGATGGTATAAGGATTTCACCAGAAAACATATTAGAAAATGCTAAAGAATCTCAATATGTACTCACTGGAGTAGAGGATGGGATTTGGGACAAAGGTTAGCTGGGTATGAGCAGTTACAGTGGAAGACTTGGGAAATATTGTTTTGCCTAAACTGGTATGAGTTATTGACTTATTTTGATTAATTTGAGTGGTGGGTGGGTGGGTCTAGTTTATTGTGTAGGTGTTGTATCTTGGATCAGTGGGGATCCTGGTGGTTCACCCAGGGAAACCTACTATGAGGGGGGGATGGGACCAAACATTGTTAGGGCTGGCATCTTTGGGAGGGTGGTTGGGTGCACATGGTGTGGGGTGGCCATGATACTGGACTGGGCTTGGATGTTCAGTGTTGTCCAGTGTGTTACCAGCTGGCACAGCTCAGGAAGGAGGTTGAGGGGATTAGCAGGCAGCTAGGAGTTCTGGGGGGGCAGTATGGTGAGGGGGAGGGCAGAGTCTCACCCACGGTACTGCACAAAGCACTAGATATGGGCATAGGGAAAACAGTGCAGGAAAGTACTTTGGGGTCACATTGGGACCCTGACAGAGGGGGCCCAAAAGGAGGACACTCCCAAGGAAGCATGCAGGTAGCTGGTGCTGGGCAGAAAAAACTGGGAGGGTACTGGGGTCGGACCTTAGGCTCAGCAACCACTTCAGCCCTCTCCTTCTGCTTGATGAAGGGAGTGCTGGGGGTGATGCAACCATGACAGGGGTGCTTAGGGAGGTAAAGCAAGGGTGCAGACCTGGCAGAGGGAGTGAGGGAAGCCCTCTGGCCCTTTAGGATGGAGAAAGCACCTGGGCCGGAGGAATTACAACCTGGGCAACTGGTGGATGTCCTGGTAGAACCCCTGGTGAACTTTTTTAGCATTTCTTTGATGATGGGGTGGATGCCACAGGATTGGAGGGTGGCGCATATCGTGCCTATCCACAAGGGAGGATCAATATAGGAGGTGGAGAACTACAGGCCCATCTGCCTGACATTGGGGGTGGGCAAGGTGATGGAGGGTATTATCAAAGAAGGGCTGGGGGGGTACTGGAAAAGTTGGAGTACCTTGATGATGGCATGGCTTAGTCCTGGAGAAATCGCGTTGGACAAACCTTGCAGAGTTCTATGATTGGGTGATGAGTGCCCTAGACCTAGGTAGGCCGGTGGACATCCTCTTTCTTGACTTCAGCAAGGCGTTTGACTCAGTTCCTCAAGGGGGTCCTGTTGTATAAGCTTGGGGAAATAGTGGTGGGGTGTGCTGGCAAAGCCCAATACAGGGAAAATTTCTTGTACTGGAAATGGAGAATCCCAGGGAGGTGGGGGGGAGAGACAGCAGGGTCAGCCCCCATTTTGGGGGCTGATTAAATGAGCAGACATGAAAGACCATTCGGCCTACTCTGCTGCCATTTTAATATGTTATAATGATGGTGCTGGGTGTTTGAGAGTGGGGCGGGGGGTGGTAACCACTGGACACCAGAGAATGTTTTTTGGTGTGATGGCTCCCGGTCTCAGATAGTGGGGTTATCTCCCTGACACCAGTGAATGCATTATGTATGAGGGTGGTTAAAAATGCTGACTGATGTTATCCGGTTATAACCAGATAGTCATTTACATGCTATTCTGTGATTTTACTTGGCTGTTCATGTTTGCCGATACCCAGAACTGCATACACATATGCAGTACTGAAGTGCTGATGATGTCGGGGCAAGTTGTGGATCACTATAGTATGGTAAATCACTATTTGGTTATGAATGGGTAACATCAGGAGGCATTAACACTCACTAAAGGGCCTTCGAGAGACCTGGATATAATTGTTTAATTAAGCAATTTATCCCTCCTGGGTGTGGGCATACTGGAGGATTTCTGATGTTTGGCCCTGGTTTTGGGGGGCATTGGTGGGGCCATTGGACACTGGGGAGTTGTTTACTTATGGTGGAACCTGGTATTGGAGGGAATGGGGGACCTACTTGCCAATAGGAAATTATTTTTTTGTGGTGTTTTTGTATGAAATGGCATGAGATGACTACAGGATTTAAGAAAGTCCTTTACTTGTGTTGGCAGGTATGGGATTAAAGTGTGTGACCACTGGAAATCGGTGAACTCTTTAATTCTGGTGTGGGCTGGTGTATGTGGGCTTGTGTGGGTCATTGGACACCAGGAAGAGCTTTTAGTTTAGAGGCGCTAGGTATGGGAGGGACTTGGGGGAGGACCATTGTAGAACAGGCAAAAGGTTGTTTTTGTTTGGGGTCTGGTATGCGAGGGCAGGGCTACTCAATCTAGCCTCTCACCACCACAGGTAAAGTACTAAACAGATGATATGGGACTGAAAGAGAAGGAGGGGATGTGGGGTTAGAGGCGGGAGGAGGTTGCGTGTGACTGTGAGGAGATGGAGGGGTTCTGTATTGGTACTGTATATATTTCTTATTTACCTAATTTTTTTTTAACAGGTCTGACAGGATGCTGACTCCATCACCATCAGATAAGTATAACTCTATGACAAACCTGTCCTATACTGCTTAATTACTCATTAAGAACTGTAGATCCTTTGTGACTTGTTTCATGTACTTTTACTTTACAGTTTTGCAGGACATTGTCCCTTCAAGATTACTGATTTTGGTTCCCTAGTACCCCGGTAAGAGACTCTTCATATATTACTGGGTCTGTAATGGTGATGTACCTGGGAAGAGGGAACACTGGTGAGTACTACAGGGTTGGGTGAGGGGGATTGATAACCACTAAAATTGTAGAAAGGGACCTGGATCATTTCTGATGAACTAAAGGTGTCTAAGCAGAGTTCAAAGGCTGCAGGTAGGGTCAGTGGCATGCTGGGATTCATAGGTAGATGTATCACAAGCATAAGGTGGGAGATGGTTATGCCATTGTACAGTGTTTTAATTTTTGTGAAGGTGCTGAATCTCATATTGCATGGTTGAACAATGGAATGCATTTTGTTTGATGGTGCCACATCTCCGAGGATGGAATGGACCCCACGGACACCAGGGAATGCATTTTGTGGAATGTGCTGTGGCACATGGTTTGAGGTTGGAATTGGGGGACCACTGCACAACCAGGTATGCTGTTAGTGGTGGGGCCTGGTTTGCAAGGACATGGGGAGGCCATAAGATACCCAAGCAAAAGCTTTAATTGTTGTGGCGCCTGGAATCTGATAGAATTAGAGAAGAAAAGCACAACATAGAATATTACTTATTGGGTGGGGTCTGGCTTGGGAGAGCATGTGTATACTGTAAAGGAAGGCTTTAACTGTTGTCACTTGGCATTGAAGCAAACTGTTTTTGGAGTGGGGCCTGTTTTGTAGGGCATGGGGAGTCAGTTTGACAATAGGAGGTGCTTTTCTTTAGATGGCGCCTGGTATTTGAGGGAATTGGGGGACCACTGGACAACAGGGAAGGCTGTTTGGTGGGGACCTATATGCCAAAAAACGTAAGGTGCTGCATTTGGAGCAAATAATCCAAGGTGGAACATAAATCACAGTATATTCCTGTCTTCTGTGTGGCTAGATTCTGTGCAGAAGCAGGCTGGAAAAATAAATATGTGACTTCAGATGGGTGGAGTGAGGGGGGGACTCAAAAAAAAAAAGAAGAAATGTAACAGTCATGGTGAGGCTGTGTGTATAGATTAAGCGCAGGGTCAGGCTGGAAAAAATGAATGTGACTTGTGCCATTCAGATTGGCGAGACTACTGGAGGTAAAAAAAAAAAAAAATGTACAGTCACAAATCGCAAAGTGTATTCCTGACTTCATTGCGAAGGTGTGTGTGTGTCTGTGTGTATGTGTGTAGATTTAGTGCAGGGTAGGCTGGGAAAAACAAATATATTTCAGATGGGAGGGAGACGATTGGTGTCCAAAGAGGTACTTTCACAGTAATCACAATTATAAGTATAATTAATTATTCATGAGCTAAAGAAGCTCATTGATTGGCTGCCGTGCCAGACTGAAATCTCTTAGAAATGCGTGGCATGGCAGCCGCACCTCAAAGTAATCAATAAATTCTTAGATGGGAGCATCTTTCAGGAACAGATGTGCAAGAACAAGCAGGCACAATTTCAAGATAGAGGGAGGACATCTGGGGGCAATGTGAGGAAGTGTTGTTTCATGGAGAGGGTGGTGGACACATGGAACCACCTTCCTAAGGAGGTCGTGGGGTCAAACACGGTGGAGGATTTCAAAAATGCATGGAACATACCTAAGACAATTATAGTGAAGGGTAGGAGAAAGTAGGCTGTTGGTTAACTAGAATCTGCAGCTTATCCAATATGAAGGGAATGGGCAGACTAGGTGGGCCAAGTGGTCCTTATCTGCAATAAAAGTCTATGTTTCTGTGTATCCTGGCCTCAGTGTTGTGGGGTGGGGGGTATGTATGTATATATATGTGTGTGTGTGTGTGTGTGTGTGTGTGTGTGTGTATATATACACATACACACACACACACCCCGATGGGGCAAGAGCAGAATGGCAAAATAATTCTTTGACTTGTGCCATATGGGGGGGGGGTTGCAGGCTGGATAAAATGCTATTTTAGATGGGGAGGGGGAGACGCTTGAAGGCCGTAACTGAGGAAGGAGGTAGAGAGAGTGGAGCTAGTTCAGGAGAAGGCAACAAAAATGGTGAGGGGGCTGGATCACTTGGTCAAAGTCCTTCCGACTCCGGCCACCCCAGTGCCTCCTAACGTCGTTTCTGAGACCCCATCTCCACAGTTGCTGGATCACCTGATGTTGGAGCCTGAGGAAGGGAGGGAGGGAGACTGACTATTGGTAACCAAAGAGATATTTTGCAATCCTGTCAAAAATAAAGTTTATTGTGCCTTTTTGTGAACAGGCCGGGCAGTGGCAGGCTGGTAAACTAAACAGAGGGAGGGGGAGATGGGCAGAGTCACTAATAGGGACCAGAGACATTTTTACAGTTGTAGAAATCACAAAGTTTTTTTCTTGGACTGAATGTGTTTTTGTTTGTGTACAGGCCAGACAAAGGAAGGTAGATAAAATAAATATTTGACTTGTGCCATATGGGGTGGGGGAGGCGCACACAGAGGGGAGACACACAGAGAGGGGAGGTGCACACAGAGGGGGAGGCGACAGAGAGGGGTGCAGAGAGAGAGAGGAGGGGCGAGAGAGGAGGGCACAGAGAGAGAGAGAGTAGAGAGAGAGGTGCAGAGAGTGCACAGAGAGAGAGAGAGAGAGGCACAGAGAGAGAGGCACAGAGAGAGAGAGAGAGAGAGAGAGAAAGGCAGAGAGAGGCAGAGAGGCAGAGAGGCACACAGACTATTGGAGACCAAAGATGCATTTGAACAGTCACAGAAATCATGAAGTGTATTCCTGGCCTCGGTGTGGCTGTGTGTGTGCAGACTGGCAAAATAATCATTTGACTCGTGCCATACGGGTTGGGGGAGATACTATGGGGCAACAGATATTTTTACAGTCACAGACATAACAAAGTGTATTCCTGGCCTCAGTCTGGCTGTGTGAGTACAGACTGGGTAAGAGCAGTATGGCAAATTAAAACTTTGACTTGTGCCATACAGAGATGGGGGATGAGACTTTATTTTTTGTGGCACCCGGTACAGCACTGCTCAGTTGACATCACTGGTGGTTCCTGGTATGGGAGCATTGGGATGGTGTGCGTGCCAACAATGCATAACGGAATGCCTTCTGTGTAGCAGGTCATGTAATGTTATGGCTTGAGTGGGACAACTGGACACCAGAGAATTATATATTTATTTAAACATATCAGAATTACAATCCTTTTGAGACTGACTCCTTTACAAAGGATCCACATCAGATAACACATTTGCCAGTTCCTTCAGGACTTTTAGTACACTGTCAGGCCTTGATGCCTTTTCCATCCACAGTGCTTTAAGGTCTTTTAGAACCTTATCCTCCTGGATGACCCGATTGGTTACCTCTGTCAGGTTGCACCCCAGTCCCCACCCACCCATACCCCTGGACTTGTACCATTCCCGAGCTGTACATTTATTTCCCTTATATTTGTCGTTATCCCAGTTTCCCTCCTCTCTACCCTCCCCATGTTATCATTTATGTCCCCCCCCCCATGATGGAGGACAACACGCTCAGCATCTGTGATTTTACTTGGCTGTTCATGTTTGCTGATACCCAGAACTGCATACATATATACAGTAATGAAGTGCTGATGATGTCAGGGCAAGTTGTGGGTCACAATAGTACAGTAAATCACTATTCGGTTATGAATGGGTAACATCAGGAGGCATTAACACACACTAAAGGGCCTTTTAGAGACCTGGATATAATTGTTTAAGCAATTTATCCATCCAGAGTGTGGGTATACTGGAGGATTTGCTACGGCTGGTGTGGTTCAGTCACGAGGCGCAGCTGTGTGACTGAACCACACCAGTCGTGTTAAGTCATCCAGTGAACCCACACCCTGGAGGGATAAATTGCTATTATGCAATGTCTACTTTTTAAGGAGATGGAAAAAATAAGGTTGTTTTTTTTTGGGGGGTTTAAGTTATGTATATTTATTAGTGACTGAAAAAAAATAGTGCTGTTTGGTAGCGTGGTTCAGGAGTTTCACTTGCGCTCTGGTTCTGTCTCCGGTGCTTTCCATATTAGCACGAGGCCCTCAGTGAGTGTTTTTAACATCCATAATTAAAAAAAAAAAATTCTGTTTGAAGCGATGTGGTGGTATGCCTCCATTTAATTTTTACATTTCTTGTGTTTGGCCCTAGTTTTGGGGGGCATTGGTGAGGCCATTGGACACCGGGGAGTTGTTTACTTATGGAGGATCCTGGTATTGGAGGGAATGGGGGACCTACTTGCTAACAGGGAATTCTTTTTTTGTGGTATGGCCTTGTATGAAATGGCATGAGATGGCTACAGGATTTAAGAAAATCCTTTACTTGTGGTGGCATTTGGTATGGAATTAAAGTGTGTGACCACTGGAAATCAATGAACTCTTTCATTTTGGTGTGGGCTGGTTTATGTGGGCTTGGGTGGGTCACTGGACACCAGGAAGAGCTTTTATTTTGGAGGCGCTAGGTATGAGAGGGAATTTGGGGGGCCATTGGAGAATGGGCAAAAGGTTGTTTTTGTTTGGGGTCTGGTATGCGAGGGCAAGGCTACTCAAACTAGCCTCTTACCACCACATAAAAAGTACTAAACAGATGATGTAGGACTGAAAGACGAGGAGAGAATGTGGGGTTAGAGGGGGAGGATGTGTGTGATGGTGAGGAGGTGGGGGGGTTATGTATTGCTACTGTATTTTTCATATTAACCTATTTTTTTTTTCTCTTTAACAGGTCTGACAGGATGCTGACTCAACCACCATCATATAAGTATTACTCTATGACTAACCTGTCCTTTCTTACCCCAAGAGTCCTTTAGCATCAGTGGATACGTCAAAAACTGCCTTGGAAGCTACTATGTACCAATTCCACATAACAGATGACAATGACGCAGCCTCTAGGGCGATGGCCCATGCCATATCTCTGAGATGCTTCGCTTGGCTTAGAACAGCCAGTCTGATCACAGACACTCAGAACAAGGCCATGGATTTTCCCTGTGATCTAAATATGTTGTTTGATTACAGAACCACTGACTACATGAAAAAGGTCTGAGTACAAGGCCTCTTGGCAGAGCCATTCATCCAAGCCTAAACCCGCCACCCCTCAGAGATCCCGGGTGGTAGGGGCAGAAGTTTTATTCCCAGGCCTTACAGCCCCTATCCACAATCTGACTTTAGCCAGTACAGGGGGTCTTTCAGAGGCAGGGGCAGAAGGGGCCAAAGAAGAGCCACCTCTACCCAGCCATCTGCCTCTCAGTCTAAGTCCTGATGTGAGTGTCCAGGTCACCTCCCCGTTTCCGGTTGGAGGCAGACTCGCTATCTTCAGCACTGGTCCCTCATCACATCGGACAAGTGGGTGCTGGAGATAGTGGAGAAGGGTCTGTCATTACAGTTCAAGCAGCTGCCAGACCTCAAGCATACCCAGGTGTCAAGATCTCTGTCACCATCACAGGTACCGCTGTTGGAAATGGAGGTACAAAACCTTCTGGCTTTATGAGCAGTGGAGAGGGTCCCCACCCACAAGAAGGGCAAGGGCCTCTACTCCAGGTATTTTCTGACACAAAAGAAAACTGGGGAGTGACACAAAAGAAAACTGGTCATACAGTCCTTACAGCATTGCGACTAGCTAACCTCCCTCGTCTTAAAGGATGCCTACTTCCAGATACCCATAAGGAGATCTCACAGGAAGTTTCTCAGGTTCAAACTTCCTTCGGGTCACTATCAGTTCACTGCAATGCCCTTCAGTCTGTCCTCGGCCCCAAGAGTCTTTACCAAGTGTCTCACAGTGGTAGCAGCACATCTCAGGAGACTGGATGTTGCTCTCTACCCCTACCTGGGTGATTGGCTTCAGACCCTCAGCTGCTAGACTACCTGGTACACCTACAGGCGTCAGGCTTGAAACCATCTTCACTCAAGCTATACCTGGTGGCAATTTCCACCTACCTTTCGGTGGGAAAGAAGAAATTGTTTTTTCCCACAACATTATTAAACAGTTTTCAAAGGCCTCTTTCACCTCCAGCCTCCAACGAGGGAGCCTGTTCCTTCTTGGAGCCTGAACCTTTGCATAGATAGGCTCATGAATACACCTTTCATGCCTGTGTCCACAGCCCACATCAAGTCTGTAACTTGGAGGACCGTCTTCCTGGTAGCTATTACATCTGCCAGGAGGATTTCAGAGCTACAGGCCCTGCGCACTGAGCCGAATTACATCATCCCTCACAACGGTAAAGTTGAGCTCAGGACAAATAGGATATTTCTGCCAAAGGTGGTTTCAGAGTTTCACTTGAACCAGTCCATTACTCTGCCTGTCTTATTTACTGAGCCATCCACTCCTGGCGAGCTAAAGCTCCACAGCTTGGATGTCAAAATAGCCATCTATCACTACCTAGAGCATACTAGACAGTCCAGATGCTCTTCCGCTCAGTTGTTACTCGCCTATGGGGATGTATTTATTTATTTAGTTTTTGTTGACCGGGTAAGTGCACTAGACAAATCCTGCCTATTTTCAGGTACGACCCGGGGGAGGGAGGATACAGATGAATACCAACTGACTTTGAACCAGATTAAGCTGTTGGTGGTATTTTTAGTGACTGAGGGAAATTTGGCCGGGACACCGGGAAATTCCGCTACCCTTATTGATAAGTGCCATGGGATCTTTAACATCCACCTGAACTACCACCAATCCAGGCAGATGGGACCTCGGTTTAATGTCTCATCTGAAAGACGGCACCTCAGAAGTGCAACACCCCTCTCATGCTGCACTACAGTGTCAGTACTGGGATATTAACCCAAGTGCCAGATGTGGGAACTGAACCCACAGCCCTCTGATCTCCCAGCCTCAGAGGTGAGTGTGCTACCTACTGAGCCACTGACACTGCCATGTAGGCAGAGGAAGACCAGCTACCAAGAGAACTATTTCTCGCTGGTTGGTCTCTTGTATTAGATTCTGCTATGAGAAAGCTGGTCAACAACCTCCAGTGGGGCTCGGGGCCCATTCCACCAGAGGCACTGCAGCATTGCTTGCAGCAGCAAGGGACATTCCCCTACTGGATGTCTGCAAAGCAGCTACCTGGAAATCTGTGCACACCTTTGTGAAACACTACAGTTTGGATGTGCAGACCAGATCTGATGCCAAATTTGGCAGGGCAATTCTGCAGAGCCTCTTTCCTAAGTAGATTCTCTGTCCGCCTCCCACTTGGTACTGCTTGGTAGTCTGCAAAAAAGTTACTGGTGCTAAAGGAATCCTGGGGTAAGAAGAAAATTTACTCATCACAGTAATCTTCGGTCTTCCATGGGTTCCTTTAGCATCAGTAAGCTCCTACCCTCCCTCCCTGGTTCACCTGTCGGAGAAGTGCTCTTGTGTCGCCTTTTACCAAATTTGGCGCTTCTTATTGTTTTATCTCTTGTTGCTGTTGTTTCTATTTCCAGTTTTGGACATTTGCATTTTTTTTAATCCTGTTAATTCTTTTTCGGTGCATTTGCCCTTAGTTTTCCTTTAGAAAATTCTGAGGCAGTCAACAGCTCTCGCTCAGTTCACTCCCCCCATCTTTTGATTGGCTTGGCCCTACGCTCATTAAATCTCTCTTAAAGGCACACCTCTGGAGCAATTGCACCTAGCCAGTTTAGGTTTTTGCCTTTGTCCACCGCAGAGTGGCAGAAGTCTAAGTGCAGCTGCGGTAAACTAATCCCCATCAAGGATGGTCATTCTGCATACTTTTTTCTGTCTGGGATCTACCCACAACGTGAACACCTGCCCACACTACTGCAAGTACAGTCGCTCATGTGACCCAAACCTCAGATGTCTACATCTTCATGCATGTCTCTTGCAGAATTCATAGTCTCCCGCTTTGGGATCTCTTTGAGAGTAGCTGAGGTTTTGGTGATCAGCCTTCCTGTCTATTACCCCAAGAATTCAAATAGAGGGGAGACTCTGTTGCATACTATTGATGTTCTTCATAGGGTGCTCGGGTATTACATAGACTGCACCCACCAACATTATGAGAGGAATTTAAAGGAACAATGAATTGTGTTACAACAAATAAAAAATTATTTCTGCAGTAATGTCTTTCTTCTTGTGCGAGCTCTCACTGTCTCTGTGTTTATGTATGTGGTACTGAAGTAATTTACCTGCTGTTCTGTTATTCCACTTAGCTGTTCATGTCAGTTGATGCCCAGAACTGCATATACATACTGTATGTGGTACTCAGTTGTTCATGAGGTCATTGAAAGTTGTGTGTTGTTACAGTACGGTGAAGCACTATTTGGTTATGACCGGGTAACATAACACACAATACAGGGTGGTAAAAATGCCAACTGATGTTATCCAGTCATAACCCCATAGACATTCACCTGATATTCTGTTATTCCAATAGGCTGGTCATGTTAGCCGATGCCCAGAACCGCATACACAGTAACAGAAATTACAAATAAAGTGTATTCATGGCCTCATTGTTGCCATGCGTGAGCAGACTGGCAAAATAATCTTTTCACCATACAGGGGGGAAGAAGCTTGGTTTTAGAAGGTGGTTGTGGGGGGGGGACATTGGACACCCATGAATGCTTAACTTGTGGTGCCTGATATGGGAGGGAATTAGGTGACCAATGAGCAACGTGGAATGCATTTGTTTGGTGGTGGCTGATATGGGAGGGCTTTTTTGGGGGCCATTGGTCACCAGGTGATGCTTAACCTGTTGTGTCGCCTGGTATGGGAGTGAATTGGCAGACCACTTGACAACAAGGAAAAAGGTTTTTCTTTGTTTTGCGTTGGGGCCTGGTTTGGGAGGGTTTGTGCAAGTTGACATTGTACACCAGTGAATGCTTAACTTGTGGTTGCACCTGAGATGTGATGGGATGTGTTTACTATTGCACTGTGTCTTCCCACAGGAAAGCTCCTGATTGGACAGCTTACTGATCGACAAGAACATCTGTCTCGTAAAGCCCTCATCCGAGCTTTTCAGAGATTTTTGAACATCAGTTTATTCACTTGCCAAGGTTAGTTCTATGCATTGCATGTTGTTGCACCTGATATGGGAGTGAATTGGGGTACAACAGAACAGGGTATGATTGTGTACTGGCAGCAAGGGGGGATAGAGATAGAGGTAGGAGGAGAGAGAGAGAGAGAGATACACATGGGGAGAGAGACAGAGAGACAGAGAGACACAGAGAGAGAGAGAGAGAGAGAGAGAGAGACACACACACACACACACACACTTGGGTCATTGTACCTGCATTCCTGGCTCCTAAGGACATAGCAATGTCTTCAGGGGATCAAAGAGTCATTTTTTACAGTCACACAAATCACTGGAAAAACACATATTTGACATGTCATCCAGAGATGGTCTCATCTCTAAGGAGGGTCATTAGTGGTGTCCCTCAGAGATCGGTCCTTTGGCCCCTCCTGTTCAATGCCTATGTCTCTGACATAAGGAAGGGTATCAAGAGTGAAATGAGTCTCTTTGCGGATGACTCAAAGCTGGGAGAGGTGGTGGATGGGGTGGAGGGTGGCCCTACAGGGGGACCTAGATGTTCTGGAGAGGTGGTCAAGGAAGTAGGGACTGGGATTCAATGCAGGGTACTGCACTTTGGGCATCAAACCAGGGCCAAGTCTATACCCTGGAGGGGGATGCTACAAGTCTCAATGGCTGAGAGGGATCTGGGGGTGGTGGTGGATGTCAAGATGAACAACTCTGAGACTTGTAGGACGGCATCGGCCAAAGCAAATAGGATGCTGGGTTTGATCGTTAGTTGGATTAGCTCCAGAAGAATGGAAGTGATACTCCCTCTGCATAACTGCTTGGTTAGGCCACACCTCGAGTACTGTGTGCAGTTTTGGAGGTTGCACTTAAAAAGGGACATTGCACTCCTGGAGAGGGTCCAGAGTATGGCAATCAGAATGATCTGGGGCTTGAGGGAAAAGACCTATGGGAAGAGGCTCGAGGAGCTCAACATGTACACATTGGAGGAGAGGAGAGCCGGGGGGGGAGACATGATTGAGGTCTTCAAGTACATCAAGCTTAAAAGGTCACACATCCTGGGCCTCGCTAGGATTCGTCTTTTCGTTGCAGCCGGTGGCGCCACTCTTCCTATCTCCCATTCTGCCCATCTCCCCGTTTCAGCGGTCACCTCCGGCCACTTGCCTGCTCCCTGCATTACTCACTTGCACCGCCGTTCCTGCATTTTCTCTCCCCTTCTGCCGCTTCCCGGCTCGCTTTTTCCCCCTTTTGTTTGCTTCGGCATCAGTCCCTCCCCCCACTTCCCCGCTCCTGCCTTGTCCTGTTTCTTATCTCTGTGCTGTCCCTCCCCAAACCCCTCTCTCCTACTTGTGCTGTCTCTTACCCTCCCCCATGCCCAGATTACCCAGCTTGTCTATCAGCCTCCTATGTGGGACAGTGTCAAAGGCTTTGCTGAAATCCAGGCAAGTGACGTCCACTGCGCCACCCTAATTTACTTCCTTTGCCACCAAGTCGAAATCGGTCAGCTTTGTCTGAAATGACCTCCACACTGAGACAATGTTGCCTATGGTCCTGGGCTCTAATGGCTTCTAAATGCCCCACTATGCTTTCACACGTAAATGCAATATTGTCTACCTCTTCACCCCATTGCAAACTGCTGTTGTCCCTGTCCCTTCCCCTCTTCTGCATATACCGAATAGAAATATTCATTCAGTATTTCTGCCTTTTCCATGTCTCCCTCCTTGCATTCCTCTACCTCTCCTGTGAGCCTTGCAATCCCCTCCTTGTTGTTTCTCCTTTCACTGATGTACATACTAAAATGCTAGCAGAATAGGTCTTTCGTGTCTGCTCGTTTGGTCACCCCCCCACCCTGGGAGATGAAGAATCTTGTTCCCTTACTTAACTTACTGTGCTAAACCCTCCTCAGTCTGTGCCTTTGCTCTCCTTACTGCCTTTCCTGCTTCCCTTAGACACTCTAGGTACTCCTCCCTGGTCTCCTTACAATTCCTGAACACTTTCCTTTTTGTCTTGACCTTTACCGCCACCTCTCTCGAGAACCAAAGTAACTTTCTTATTCTCATGCCTTTGGATACCAATCTGATGCATAGGTTTGTTACTTCCATTAAGGCTTCCTTTAGATGCTTACATTATTCTTCCACTCTCCCTCCTGCCCCCATTCTCTCCAGGGCTCTTTTGATACCTCTCCCCATTTCAGCAAAGTCAGCATTTTTGAAATCCAAAACCTTTGTCCTAGTATGACTTGAGTTAGTATCTACCCCTATGCTAAACTACACTATGTTGCGATTGCTGGATCCCAGTTTGGGGGAGTTTTGATAGAGTGAGATTAACCACCGTGGACTAAGATATTTTATGGTTCCATACATAAAAAATAACATGTTTTCTTGGATTCAGGGTGTTGGAGGGTGGACAAAGCTATTGGGCTACTTTGCATGCAACCTGTAATAACAGGTAGAATGATGCTAGACACACCACCGACAGACATGTTTAGTAAATGTTGCTGTGTTTTTTTTTTCTCAACATTTTGATCTCTGCTGAAGAAATCGATCCTCAACCATACTATATTAGGGTGCTAAATTAATGATAGTGCATGTTATCAAAGTGCATGTTTGGACAATTTGATGGTCGAAGTGTGAATTCGTGATGGCACAAATTATCAAGGTGCATGTTGTGCCAATTTGACAGTCACATGGAACATTTGTGATAGCGCATGTTATCAAGGTGCATGTGCCAATTTGATGGTCTAAGTGAAAATTCGTGATCGCGCATGTTATCAAGGTGCATGTTGTGCCAATTTGACAGTCGCATGGAACATTTGTGATAGCGCATGTTATCAAGGTGCATGTGCCAATTTGACAGTCGAAGTGAACTAGGTGCTTCATGGTGCAAAGAAGGAATGCCATTAAAAGGGCCAGTGAATGAACTTAACTGATTGTCCAGACAACAACGGGCCAGTGAACCAAAAGGAATATCACCTATCCCCAACCGGGATACTACAGTCACTTGAAAATTGGCCATCTAGGTATCTCAATCTCAATCTTTATTTATTTTTATAAGGCGCCTTTCTAAAACCAAGGCGACTGTACAATACAAAATAAAACAATAAATAAAACCATTTTAAAATTAAACTAAATGACAATATTAGAAATCATTATATGCTTTGCTAAAGAGATAGGTTTTTAAAGATTCTTTAAAACTTTGGACAGTTGGGCTATCCCGCACTAGACGAGGTAGAGAATTCCACAGGGTTGGGGCCATAAAACTAAAAGATCTGGCCCCTGAGGTTTTTAAACGAACCCTGGGAATCTCTAGCAATCCCTTGTCAGTGGATCGGAGAGAGCGGGAGGGGCAGTAGGGATGAAGGAGATTTTTCAGGTAAACAGGTCCCTGATCGTATAGGGCCTTATAGGTCAGCAAACCGACCTCGAAGGTGATTCGCCAGCAAACTGGCAACCAGTGCAGTCCGCGGAGCACAGGCATTATATGACTGGACTTAGAAGAGCCCATCAACAGCCTGGCTGCCGCATTCTGCACTAGCTGCAGGCGGTGAATCTCAACCCCCGGAAGCCCCAGGTAAAGGGCGTTGCAGTAGTCAAGGCGGGAGGTAATGAAGGCGTGGACCAGAGTAGGAAGATCGTCTGGAGGAACCAGATGCTTCACCTGGGCAATGTTCCTCAGATGGTAAAAAGAGGTTTTGACAACTGCTGACACCTGAGATTTAAATGTCAAGCAGTCATCAAATACAACGCCCAGATTCTGCACCCGGTCTGAGGTAATTAGCGGGACACCCCCAAGCCATAGACCCGAGGGTGATCCAACCAATAAACCCGCCTCCCGGTGATCCTGGCCCACAACCAAAACCTCAGTTTTGTCAGGGTTCAACCTCAGCCAACTCACATTCATCCAGTTCTGGATTTCAGCAAGACAGTTATTGAAGACCGAAAAGGCAGCATCTTGGCCAGGCACAAAGGACATGTATAGCTGACTATCATCTGCATAACAGTGAAAATTCAGACCTACCGCCTAATAATCACTCCTAATGGCAGCATATACACTGCAAACAACATGGGTGCCAAAATGGAACCCTGTGGTACCTCACAGGATAGGGAGAATGATGCCGAGGAAAAAATCCCGGACACCACTCTCTGAGTCCTACCCTCGAGGTAAGATCGAAACCAACTGAGGACTGTACCAGACAACCCACAGATAGACCGCAAGCGTTCCAATAGCACACCATGGTCCACTGTGTCAAATGCTGCAGAAAGATCTAGAAGGACCAAGATGGAACGAGTCCTTCGATCTCTCGCTATTAGGAGGTCATTTAGCACCCGTACCAGAGCTGTCTCAGTACTATGTCTTTTTCTAAATCCAGACTGGAGAGAATCATAGACATTGTGGCTGGTCAAATGATCATCTAACTGTCATGCGACCACCTTCTCAATAACTTTACCCACAAAGGGTAAGTTAGAGACAGGCCTGTAGTTTGCCAGACAGTCCGGGTCCAAGGAGGATTTCTTAAGAAGGGGCTGAACCACAGTCTCCTTTAGAGGATTTGGAAAAATCCCCCTCTCCAAGGACCTCCAGACTATCTCAGCAAGGATGGGGCTGATTTTATCCACACAACCCACTAAGAGATGTGTGGGGCCCGGATCCAAACTACAGTTGGTCGGATGCAATAATTGTATGATCATCACAATTTCATCAATTGTGGGAGGCCGGTCAGACCACACAAACTGGGTGTCCGACATCTCCTGCTGACCATCACCACTCCCATTAGAGAGGGTCAGATGGATATCCGATCTGATTGTGGCAACCTTATCTGAAAAGAATAGAGCAAACTCCTCACAACGTTTTGAGAAAACGCTCTTGGGCTGCAGACAGATTGGATTGCACAATCTGTCCACAGTCCGGAAGAGCTGAGCCGATCTATTCTGTGCAGCAGCAATCTCTCTGGACAGGAATTCTGCTCTTCACGAGAGATTGCTGATTGATAGATCACATAGTGATCCATCAAACTAAGTCTGTCACAATCCAGACCCGACCTCCGCCAGCACCTCTCCAACCTTGGTCCAACTCTCCTCAACTCCCTCAAAGTCTCATCAAACCAAGGAGACTTGGGTCGAAGTGAGGAGGACGAACACTGAACAAGGAGCAATGGAATCAGGGCCCTGCCACCGCCTTATTATGAAGGCAAGTACCAGCTTCCTGGATCCATGCAAACTCCCGGTATGCCCGGATAGGTCCAGCACCGCCATCAGACCATCAGGGAAACACCCTAAAGGGCTGATACCAGACCATCTCCATAGGGGCCGGCCTACAAGGGGTGACCTCAAAACTGAACCCAATGGAGTGATGGTCTGACCATCCGACTGGTTCCATCACCAAGTCGGATATCTCCATCCCCAGAAGGAACACCAAATCCAGTGAATGACCACCAATATGGGTCGAGGAGGAAATAACCTGTGTGAAGCCCAGTGAAATAATTAGCACTGGTCTTTCTAATCATCTTTACTAACAACACATTTTCTTCTATCTGTTAACTAATTTTATTCCTCTATCGCTATTATTATTATAATTGTTATTACTATTCTAAAACTCTGTTAACAGTAATTTTTTTATCTTATGCACCTTTACACTCGAATGTAGTCCGATGCACTATCAGTATCTATCCACTAATGGTTTCTTGTTTCATTACTGTATCTTTTTCATATTAACCTATTGTTGTTTCTCTTTCGCATGCTTGAGTGGATGTGGAGTCCTTCACCATCAGATAAGTATTGCTCTATTGTGAACATGTCATATATTAATAATTTATTAAGAACTACGGATCATTTGTGACTCCATACCTGTATTTTATTTTTCAGTACTGACGGACATCGTCCCTTCAAGATTCCTGCTTCTGACTTCACAGTATCCTGGTAAGACACTCTCCACATATTATTTGGTTGTGTCTGGTATGGGAGGGCTTGTGTGGGATATGTGCCCTATAATCCCAGTTCATGCAGTGCCTGGTTTTGAAGGGATTTGAGTGGCAATTGGCAAACTGGGTATCCTTTTTGATGGGTTGGTAATGTTGGAACTGTGTGTGGTGAAGTCTTTGCCAAAGCAGACACTCTGTGTTTTTTTTTTTTTCTGAATTCTATTTATGCACCACTCACCTCCGAACTCTCTCCGGCAACCTCCTGAATCACAGTCTGTACCTCCCCACATGGCTCGGGAGAAGCAGGCTCCTCTCTGGCTCTGGGCATCCCCCGGTTCTACCCTTCTGGGCCACATGGCTGCTGCAACAGGTACAGTGCTGGGATCCAGGTTTCAGATGAGGGGCATCCAATTTCACCTAAGAACTCATTGGTGCCAATGAAAGGATTCCCTGTCAAAGCTTGTTCCTGTAACAAAAACATTTATTCAAGCTCTTCAATGATGGAAAGAGGAAACCAACCTCAGAGAAGGGGTTCCTTTTCAAAAACAGCTTCCTTCAGTGATTCTCATAACAGATGCACCCCTCCTGGGCTGGGGAGCTCATCTAACAGAGCATACTGCCCAGGGCACTTGGTCAAGTGCAGAAATTCTTCTGCACATAAACCTGTTGGAGCTCAGAGCAGTGTTTTTGGCAATGCATGCTTTCAAATCACTGATACAGGGAAAGGTAGTGCAAGTCAAGACAGACAACACTACTACCATGTACTACATAAACAAGCAAGGGGAAACAAGATCAAGTCTCCTTTGCATGGAGGCTATGGAAATCTGGACCCTGGCCTACTCACTGGGCTCCTCCTTGCAGGCCATTCATCAGTCAGGACCATCACGAATGGTACCTGAACAGGCAAGTGGTACAGACTTTAGTCAGGAGGTGGTGCACTCCAGAAATAGATCTATTTGCCTCTCATCAGAGCCATCACTTGCCTCAGTTCTGTTGCAGACCTCCAGTAGTGGGCACGATTCCTCTAGATGCCCTTGCCCTGGACTGGTCAGGGAAATTCCTGTATGCATTCCCTCCATTAACCATGATATACAGGGTGCTGTTGAAACTCAGGTCTCAGCCAGCAGAAATGATCCTGATAGCCTCAGACTGGGCCAGGCAGCCATGGTACTCCCTGTTGCTGTCCATGTCAGGGAACAACCAACACACCTTCCCAGGAGGCACAATCTTCTGACCTCCAATCAGGGCAGACTCCTGTATCTGAACCTCAGGTCACTCAGACTCAAAGCTTGGCTCTTGAGGACCTAGAGTATGCTGGTTTACATCTCTCTGAGTCACTTATGGATGTTTTAAGAGGTTATAGAAAGTCCTCTACTAAGAGAACCTATACTGCAAAATGGAAGAGGTTTTCCATTTTGTGCTCTAACAGGAGTACAGTGCCAACCCAGGTAGGAGTGCCAGGATTGCTGGACTACCTAGTCTATCTATACTCCTTAGATTTACAGCCTGCTACACTGAAAGTTCATTTAGCATCAGTTTCTGCTTATGCTTCGGCAGGTAAGCCTGTTTCCTTGGCATCAAATCCAATTTTTAAAAAGTTTTTCAAAGGCCTCTCTCATATGTACCCGCCAGCTTGGGACCTTAATATCTGCATTGCTCAGCTCATGGCTCCCCCTTTTGAGCTTATGTTCTCAGCATCTTTGAATATGTTACTTGGTGGGTAGAAAACAGAGAATTACATGAAAAAGATGGATGAATACAGTACCACCAACAGGAGTGCACAGGCCAAGGAAAGGCAGGCAACTCCTCAAGCAGCAGTCTAGGGGCAGGCCCTTTCACAGGCCTCCTCTCCTTTTCCTCAGAGGGTGTTCTTGAGAGGGAGAGGCAGAAGGGGGTGAGCGGGGCTGCATCCTCCTTTCGGTCCAAGGCTCCTGCTAAGCAGACACCCTGATGTGTCTGCCCGGGTCGACTCCCCTTTTCTAGTAGTAGGCAGGCTGGCTTACTAGTTCCAGGCCCGGAAGTCTGTTAACTCAGACAGGTGGGTCCTGGAGGTAGTAAGCCAGGGACTAGATCTCAGCTTCAAAACATTTCCAAAGCTGAGGGTCAGGTCTTTTCCACCTGCAAACCTCTCCAAAACCATTACCATAGAGGCAGAGGTTTCCTCTCTGCTGGCTCTCAGAGCCATAGAGAGAGTTCCTACTCCACACTGGGGCAAGGGTCTGTGTTCCAGATACTTCCTTACCCCAAAAAAGACTGGAGTGGCAGCCCATCCTAGACCTAAGATACTTAATCACCTAGTCAAGCCAAAATTCAGAATGGTGACTCTGGGAGTAATTCTTCCCTCTCTGAGGCAAGGGGATTGGTTAGCCTTCCTGGACCTCAAGGATGCCTACTTTCACATTCCCATCAGGTGCTCCCACAGAAAGTACCTCGGGTTCAAACTGCCTTCAGGCCATTATCGGTTCAGAGCAATGCCCTTCGGACTAACATCAGCACCAAGGGCATTCACAAAATGCCTAGCAGTAGTAGTGACCTTTCTAAGGAGACAAAATATTTCCATTTTTCCATACCTGGATGACTGGCTCATTGTGGGGCAGTCTCCAGACCAACTCAAGTCAAACCTGCAACCACATGCATGGTTGTGTCAGATACAGGAGGGCTTGGGTGGGACAGGTGCCTTTAATCCTGATTCATGCTGTGCCTGGTTGTGAATGTAACTGGGGGATGATTGACCAACTGGGAATCATTTTTGAGGGGTGGGGCCTGGTATATGAGGGCATTGGTGGGCTATTTGGACACCAGGATGTGAACTACTTGTGGTGGTGCCTGGTATTCAAGTTAAATGGGGATCACTGGAGAATAGGGAATCCCTTTTTTGGATGGGGCCTGATGATAGCCAATATCTCTGTTCTGACAGACCCGGGGCAATGTATACAGAAAATGCCCATGATCCTCAAGTACATTACCTGAGTGATTTTAGGCATGAGAAGTTAGTATTTCCAAATGCCAAACACAGGCCGCAGTGTTGTTTGCAGGCATTTCTAAAATATGCAAGCAAACCACAGCAATTTTTGGGCTGTCCCTGGATAAAAACAAACACCCCTGTCCCCCATCAAAAGTATTAGGAAGATTAATTTGATATGTACCACTATATTTTAGTGTCACCCAAAACTCACACTCACCTGTTCAAACTTATTCTCTATTTGGAAATGTGCCATGACGAAGTGGTGGGGGGTGGGGTGGGGAAACACATGGAATGTGTAACATGGAGTGTCACCTGGTATAGGAGGGATTTGGGGGAACATTGGACAACATTGAATGCATTTTTGATGGTGGGGCCTGATATGGGAGGGCTTGTGTGGGTCTATTGGACACCATAGAATACTCAAAGTGTAGAGACGCCTGATATCGGAGGGTATTGAGGGATCACTGCACAATGGAGAATGCATTTTTGGTGGTGGGGATGGATACTGGAGGGCTTCTTGGTGGCCATTTGTCACCAGGGAATGCTTAACTTGTGGTGCCTGATTTGGGAGGGAATTTGGGGTCCATTGAACAAAGTGGGATGCATTTTTGGTGGTGGTGCCTGATAATGGAGTGCTTGTGGTGGTGCCATTGATCATCAGGAAATGCTTAACCAGTGGTGATGCCTGAAATGGGAGGGTATTGGGCTATTGGACAACAGGGAATGCATTTTTGGTGGTGGAACCATATCAGGCCCTGCCACCAAAAAAAATTTCCATGATGTCCAATGTTTCTCTGAATCCTTCCCATATAAGGCACCTCAACATGGTAAGCATTCCCTGGTGTATAATGATCCCCCACAAGCCCTCCCATATCAGGCCACACCATCAAAAATGCATTCCTTGTTGTCCAGTGGTCCCCCAATACCCTCCCATATCAGGCGTCACAACAATGTAAGCATCCTCTGGTGTCCAGTGGCCCCCCACAAGCCGTCCCAAATCAGGCCACATCACCAAAAGTGCATACCAAGTTGTTCAATGGACCCACAATTCCCTCCCATACAAGTCGCTAAAACATGTTAAATGTTCCCTGGTGGACAATGGCCCCTCACAAGCCCTCCCATACTAGGCCACACCACCAAAAAAATGATTCAATTTTCTTAAATGGACCCATAATTCTCTCCCATATAAGGCACCACAACATGTTCAGCATCCAGTGGTGTAAAATGGCCCACAGCAATCCCTCACATATCAGCCACCACCACCAAAAATGCATTCCACATTGTTCAGTGGCCTACAAATTCCCTACCATTTCAGAGGCCACATCAGGTTAAGTATTCCCTTGTGGTGGCGCCTGACATGGGATGGAGTTGGGGAACCACTGGACAATAGGGAATGTGCTTTTGTTGGTGGCACCTGATATGGAATGGTTGGTGGGGGGGCCATTAGCGTCCTGGGAATGCTTAAAGTAAATTTCCAATGTAAGTTAGCTACTCACATACTGTGACAGCTACCCTCAACGTTAGTTATTCTAGTCAGGATTGAAGTAAAACTAGCCGCCCATACCTTAGTTATATCCTTCGTAACTTATTTATGGATGGACTGCCCGATCATGTCAGAGTCTCCCAGTCCTACTGACACCCCCCCGCACTCAAGCACGTAATGATGTGTGACCAGGGAGATCACAGTGGTGCATTGAAATGAATGGGGCTTGATTTGCCTTTCATTTTTCTGCTAATGAATGGCTTTTTAATGTATGAAGGACACCACTAGACTGACAAGGGCCTTGTTAGTCGAGCGGTGCCCTTCATTAATCACTAAAAAGCCATTCATTAGCTGAAAAACAGAAGGCAAATCAAGCTCCATTCATTTCAATGGGGCGCTCTCCATGGTCACACATCATTACGTTAGCAGTAGGGGGAGTGTCAGCAAGATATCTGCATGTCAAAACACTTGTAATGCTACCATGGCAATTGGCCTAGCTTATAGGGCAAGACTGCTTTACTTCTGCCGCCTGATGGCTATACCAAGTGGATATTATTCTCACCTCTTTCTTATGGTCTCATTGCCTTTGCCGCCTCCCAGCCTCTAACCTTGCAAATGGGACACCGCGACAACAATATCTGCTGCTTTGCCTCGGCCCCCGTCTCACACACAACGCTGTACGCCTATCATGACTGGAATGGCTCCTGAAAACATCGGACCTATGTCATGGGGAACTTCACTGACAACATAATTCGGACAGCCACTCCTGCCTCTCTTGCCCTCCCCTCAAACTTCCTCCCCGTCTATCACCTCAGGTCTTGGCGCCCCAGACTCCGGGTCCCCAAGACCATGTACTATCAGGGATCGGGCGTTCACCACCTATGCCCCCAAACTGTGGAACTCCTTCCACCACAAGTTTGTGCCTCCCCTCCATTCCACCTTCAAAACCTCCTCTGGAATTTCCTGAAACCAGCTGCCTCTGCATGTGTGCCACTTAACACCTAGTCCGGCAGCCCTCCCTCCCACATTGGAACCCCAGCTAGGCTCTTTCTGCCCCACCTCCATGGTGCGGCACCTTACCTGAGGCACCTTACCTGAGGCAATGCTATGTATTGTCTACTATTCAACCTAGGGGAGGTCCTTCGCCTTGCTGCCCCTAGGCCTGTATGTACCATATGATTTGTGACATATGCTCATCTCTATACTATGTACTGCTGCTTTAATTAATCACTGTTGTTCCGCTTTGTGCTGGAGCATGCCACTCCATGTTTGTACTGTGACGTAGTATTTCTCTCATGTATACCTTGCAAGTATGTAATTTTCTCATGTACACCTTTGTCACTATGTATTTCTATCATGTATACCTTGCAACTATGTAATTTTTCTCATGTACACCTTTGTCACTATGTATTTCTATCATGTATACCTTGTAATTCTCCCGGGTTGCACCTGAAAATAGGCACCAGCTGTCTAGTGTGCTTACCCGGTTACCAAAAGCAAATAAATAAATAAATAAAAAACTGGGAGACTCTGAAATGATCTGGCAGTCCACCCATAAGTAAAAGTTACGAAGGATATAACTAAGGTATGGTTGGCTATTTTAACTTCAATCCTGACTAGAATAACTAACGTTGATGGTAGCTACCACAGTATGTGAGTAGTAGCTATCCTCATCTAAGCTGGAAAATCACTTTAACCTGTTTTGGCGCCTTATATTGAAGGGACTTGGGGGTCCTTTGAACAATGTTAAATGGCACACCACTAGAAACGCATTCCCTGAATGTGTTTGTGATGGTGAGGCATGATATGGGAGGGCTTGGGTGTGTCCATTGGACACTGTAGAATGCTTAACTTGTGGTAACGCCTGATATGGGATGGTATTGGAGGAGCACTAGACAACAGGAAATGCATTTTTGGTGGTGGGGCCTGATATGGGAGGGCTTGTGTTGGTCTATTGGACTACATAGAATGCTTAAATTGTGATGATGCCTGATATGGGAGGGTATTGGATGACCATTGGACAACAGTGAATGCATTTGTGGTGGTGGGGCCTGATATGGGATGACTCGTGGGGGGACCATTTAACACCAGGGAATGCTTAAATTGTGGCACCTGATTTGGGAGGGAATTGGGGGTCCATTAAACAACACTGGATGCATTTGTGGTGGTGGTGACTGATATGGAAGGGCTTGTTGGGGGCCATTTATCACCAGTTTTTGGAAGAATTTCGAACTTCATTTGATTACTAGTCAAGGTCAGTTAAATGCTTTACATTTTGTGGTGCCTGGTATGGGAGGGATTTGGGAGACTGACGGACAACAGGGGAAACATTATATGTGATGGTTCTGGGTGTTTGAAGGTGGTGGTGGGCTCTGGACATCAGAAGATGGATTTTGTGTGGTGTTGCTGGGTCTCAGAGTGGGGGATGGAGACAAAGTAATACAGGAACGTGTTTGGCACCACATAGGTTGCACCATCTGGTGCTTCAATGGTTGCTGATGATAAAATCGGTTCAGCATTTAAAAGATAATATATAATAATACATATGTTCACTCTCACATCTACTTGTACAGCAGTTATTTGTTCATGTAATATACTGTTAGTAATATGACATGATATAAAACAAATGTAATCAGAAGAACTGACAATTGAATTCACAAACTATAAACAAAACTTTGGATATATATGCTTTATTAATAAGACAAAATTGGTTGATTTTATCACTGAATTAACATGTATGATGTGTTCTTGCAAATGTCTAAGGTCAATTTAATAACACTTGTCCTGACTTGATCCCTTAGAGTTTTTCATGCATCATCTTCATTGGGACAGCACCCGGAAATCAGAAGAGAACAAATGGTTCATTTTTACATTTATCGGTTCACTGACACATAGACACTTTTGGAACTTTAAACTTGACTTTTGATGGATATCAGTTGTACTTTGAATGTTTGTTCCTAACTTGATATATGTGAAGTTCTTCCTATGTTGTGATATTGCATATTGTATGGTTAATAAAAGTTACAAGTTCCAAAACAAGAAAGGTTTCAATTTGGTGATTTTCTTGAGTAGTAAGGTAAAACACTATTTGTTTATAACCGGGTAACATCAGGAGGCAGTAACACACACTACAGGGTGGTGAAAATGCAGACTGATGTTATCTGGTCATAACTTCATAGTCATTTACCTTGCTATTCTGTTATTCCACTTGGCTGTTCATGTCAGCCGATGCCAATAGCCGCATACACATATGCAGTAGGCAAGCATTACTGAGTTCAGTACAAGTCTCTGGTCAGTGTAGTAAGGAAAACACTATTTGTTTATAACCGGGTAACATCAGGAGGCATTACCACACACTGGAGGGTGGTGAAAATGCAGACTGATGTTATCCAGTCATAACCCCATAGTCATTTACCGTGACATTCTGTTATTTTACCTGTCTGTTCATGTCAGCCGATGCCCAGAACCGCATACAGGTATGCATTACCTAAAATGTTCATGAGGTCAGTGCAGGTCTCTAGTCATTATAGTAAGGTTAAACACTATTTATTTATAACTGGGTAACATCAGGATGCATTACCACACACTGGAGGGTGGTGAAAATGCAGACTGATGTTGTCCGGTCATAACCCCATAGTCATTTACCTTGCTATTCTGTTATTCCACTTGGCTGTTCATGTCAGCTGATGCCAAGAACCGCATACAGATAAGCAGTAGTCAAGTGTTCCTGAGGTCAGTGCAGGTCTATGGTCATTATAGTAAGGTTGAAGACTATTTGGTAATGACCGGGTAACATCAGGATGCATTAGCACACACAAAAGAGGGATGAGAATGCAGACTGATGTTATCCAAACATAACCCCATAGTCATTTACCTTGCTAATCTGATATTCCACTTGGCTTTTCATGTCAGCCGATGCCAAGAACCGCATACATATATGCAGTAGTCAAGTGTTCCTGAGGTCAGTGCAGGCCTCTGGTCATTATAGTAAGGTTAAACACTATTTGTTTACAACTGGGTAACATCAGGAGGCATTAAACCACACTGGAAGGTGGTGAAGATGCCTACTGATGTTGTCCAGTCATAATCCCATAGTCATTTTCCTTGCTAATCTGATATTCCACTTGGCTTTTCATGTCAGCCGATGCCAAGAACCGCATACAGATATGCAGTAGTCAAGTGTTTCTGAGGTCAGTGCAGGTCTCTGGTCATTATAGTAAGGTACAACACTACTTGGTTATGGCTGGGTAACATCAAGATGCATTAACACACATAAAAGAGTGGTGAAAATGCAGAGTGATGTTATCCAAACAAAACCCTATAGACGTTTTCCTTGCTAATCTGATATTCCACTTTTCTTTTCATGCCAGTCGATGCCAAGAAATGCATACACATATGCAGTAGTCAAGTGTTCCTGAGGTCAGTACAAGTCTCTGGTTATTGTAGTATGGTAAAACCCTATTTGTTTATTATCAGGTAACATCAGGAGGCATTAATACACACTGGAGGGTGGTGAAAATGCTGACTGATGTTATCCAGTCATAAACCTATAGTGATTTAGTGGGGGTTGACATTGTACACTAGGGAATGCTTAATTTGATGTTGCACCTGATACGAGATGGGATGTTTCTATTATCATATCACTGTGTCTTCCCGTATGTGTGAAAATGAGTTTGAGTACTCCGTTAAAAATATAACATGTTAACACTTCGAATATAACTTTTTCTTTTTTTGTCTTTCAGGTTAATTGATTCCTTGCAGTATATTTGACATAATTCTACAGAACATAGCATATTTTGTGGTATGTTTGAAAATATAAATCAGTGTACAGTGGGGAGTTGGGGAGGAGGGTTTATTGAACCAAACTGGTATACATAGAGGCTTCATTTTTCATATTATTATTAGAATCGCCCAAAAAAGATAACTTGCAACAATGTTTTTTTTTTTTTTTATCTGTACAGAATAATCATCATGGCAAAAAGCAGAATGACGGCGTTGGATGTTTTGGCCGTGATCCAGATGTGTATCGAGTCCAATTTCTCCGAATCAGATAGTGAAGAGGATGTTGAAGAAAGGTTGTACAATCTGGATCTGGTGGAAGTGCAGAATGAGTCTTCTGAAGATGAAGTTACTGATCAAGATTACATGCTGGATGTGGAGCTGGAAGATCAGGAACAGACCCTCACAACATCAGTAGGTGCAATGCCCAAGGAGACTCGTGGGAAGAGGGCTCAGCCATCAGCACAACAAAGCATTACAATAGAAGACGAATAGGAAGAGGTGACGACAACAAGTGACAATGGACACCTATTCACTGCAACTTCAGGTCCACAAGTTCCAGTTCTGGAAAGTCCACTTGGATTTGTACAACTGTTTTACATGATGGATGAAGATTTGGAGCTTATTGCAAGGGAAACAAATAGATACGCTGATGATTTCTTTCTGGCACATCCAATTGATGAGTTGCCACCACATTCAAGGGCCAGGACTTGGAAGAGGACCGACAAAGAAGAACTGAAGAGGTTTTTTGCATTATACATTGTGATGGGACTGGTAGTGAAGAGCAGTAAAGATGAATACTGGGGATTGGATGAAGTCACCTACATACCATTCTGGGGCACTGTAATGGCAAGGAACCAATTCAACCTGATTTTTTCTTTTCTCCACATAGCTGACAACTCAATGCGGAACCCTAGAGGGATGGAGGGATCTGATCAACTTTTTCACATTAGGGAGATACATGAGCGATTCCTGAAGAGATCACGAGAAACCTATCTTCCCGACCGGGACCTCTCCCTGGATGAAAGTATATGTTTGTGGAAGGGAAATCTGAGTTACAGAACATTTAATCCACAAAAACCAGTGAAGCATGGAATCAAGGTGTACACCTTATGTGAATCGAACTTGGGATACATATGCAACTGGCAATTCTATACAGGCAAAGTCGACGAGGAACAGAGCAAAGGACATACATACAGAGTTTGTTTTGATCTTGTTAGAGGAGAACTGCGAGGGAAAGGCTACAGGATTTACACAGACAGATACTACACTGGACCTCAACTCTACACAGATCTATTTTTATCTGGAGTTGGTGCAACTGGAACTGTGATGCCCAACCACAAGGGAATGCCTCCCAAAATAAAAGACATAAAGCTGAAGGTGAAAGAAAAGATTACATTCAGGAAGACACCAATGCTCTGTATGAAGTGGAGAGACAATAGGAACATATACATGCTGTCAACAACATCAAGTACTGAATTTGTCGATACCAGAAGAAAGGATTGGAAGACTGGGGAGTCAATCAAAAAACCAAAATGTATACTGGACTACAACAGATACATGGGTGGAGTTGACAAAAATGACCAGCTGGCAGGGTATTACAGTTTTAACCGGTGATGCAAGAAGGTATGGCAGAAGGAGTTCTTTTATCTACTGAATGCCATGTTACTTCAGGGGTACATAATATACAAGAAATTTTCACCAGAAGGAAAGAAGATGACGCACCTGGAATTTCAACGAATTGTGATTAAAGAACTTGTGAAAACAAGCAAAAAAAATGATGATCTTCCACAGCATAGCCAAAAACGGCAATCGACAAAATTGGATCCATGCCAACGACTGCAAGGAAAGCACTTTCCATCAAAAGTTCCAAGAACACCAAAGAAGCTGTACCCTACCCGAAGATGTGTGGTGTGCACAAAGAAAGGGAAGCGTAAGGAATCGACCTACTGGTGAGCACAGTGCGGAAAGGGCCTGTGTGTAGATAAATGCTTCTCTGAATACCATTCAAAGATGAACTACGGGGTGTCCGGATCACCGAATAAAAGTGATAGCGACACAGAATAGTAAATCACTTGATAGAAGCACAAAGAGATGTAAGTGGCTTCTCGGTAAACATGCCCTCTTCTGCAAAAAGCCTTCAAGGCTGAGAACCCTCAAGGAAACCAACCACAACTGGGCAGTTGGTTTACACCAAAATGACAAACATGCAAGTCTCAAAGAAACATGCTCTCAAGGCAGCCAGCCTCAAGGCATTAATCCCTCAAAGCAGATGGCCCTCGAGGCAATCGGACATCAAAGCTAACTGCACTCAATGCAAACAGCCCTCAAGGAAGATGGCCCTTAAGGCAATAAGCCCTAAACGTAAATGGCCCTCAAGGCAACCTGACAGCCCTTGGCATGTTTTATTGTTGCTGATTCCTAGTATGGGACGACATGGGGTGTCCATTGGACACCATGCAATGGTTAATTGGTGTAGATTCCCTGTATAGAGACCGAGACAGTAGAGTGATCAAGATGCAAGATAGGTGGAAAATGCTGAGTGCTGCATCCCGGAACGGACAGCACAAGACTTCCCTCTATCATAGTCAGGATAGGGTGTCCATTGAACACCGTGGCATGTTTTATTGTTGCTGTTTCCTGGTATGAAATGACATGGGGTGTCCATTGGACACCATGGAATGGTTAATTGGTGTAGATTCCCTGTATAGAGGCTGAGATGGCGGAGTGATCGAGATGCAAGATAGGTGGGAAATGCTGAGTGCTGCATCCCAGAATGGACAGCACAAGACTTCCCTCTATCATAGTCAGCATAGGGTGTCCATTGGACACCTTGGCATGTTTTATTGTTGCTGTTTCCCATTACAGGATGACATGGGGTGTCCATTGGACACCATGGAATGGTTAATTGGCGTAGATTCCTTGTATAGAGACTGAGATGGCTGAGTGATCGAGATGCAAGATAGGTGGGAAATGCTGAGTGCTGCATCCCGGAATGGACAGCACAAGACTTCCCTCTATCATAGTCAGCATAGGGTGTCCATTAGACACCATGGCATGTTTTATAGTTGCTGTTTCCCAGTATGGGACAACGTGGGGTGTCCATTGGACACCATGGAATGGTTAATTGGCGTAGATTCCCTGTATAGAGACCGAGATGGCGGAGTGATCGAGATGCAAGATAGGTGGGAAATGCTGAGTGCTGCATCCCGGAATGGACAGCACAAGGCTTCCCTCTATCATTGAAACCATAGGGTGACCATTGGACACCATGGCATGTTTTATTGTGTGCTGTTTCCTGGTATAGGATGACATAGGGTGTCCATTGGACACCATGGAATGGTTAATTGGTGTAGATTCCCTGTATAGAGACCAAGATGGCGGAATGATCGAGATGCAAGGTAGGTGGGAAATGCTGAGAGCTGCATCCCGAAATGGACAGCACAAGACTTCCCTCTATCATAGTCAGGAAAGGGTGTCCATTAGGCACCTTAGCATGTTTTATTGTGTGCTGTTTCCTGGTATGGGATGACATGGGGTGTCCATTGGACACCATGGAATGGTTAATTGGTGTAGATTCCCTGTATAGGCACCGAGATGGTGGAGTGATCGAGATGCAAGATAGGTGGGAAATGCTCAGTGCTGCATCCCGAATGGACAGCACAAGACTTCCCTCTATCATAGTCAGCATAGGGTGTCCATTAGACACCATGGCATGTTTTATAGTTGCTGTTTTCTGGTATGGGACGGCATGGGGTGTCCATTGGATGCCATGGAATGGTTAATGGGCATAGATTCCCTGTATAGAGAATGAGATGGCGGAGTGATCGAGATGCAAGATAGGTGGGAAATGCTGAGTGCTGCATCCCGGACTGGACAGCACAAGACTTCCCTCCATCATAGTCAGGATAGGGTGTCCATTGGACACCGTGGCATGTTTTATTGTTGCTGTTTCCTGGTATGAGACGACATGCGGTGTCCATTGGATACCATGGAATTGTTAATTGGTGTATATTTCCTGTATAGAGACTGAGATGGCGGAGTGATCGAGATGCAAGATAGGTGGGAAATGCTGAGTGCTGCATCCTGGAACGGACAGCAGAAGACTTCCCTCTATCATAGTCAGGATAGTTCAAGTTCAAGTTCAAGTTTATTGCAGGAAAACTCCATTGAGCAAGCTCATTCACAAGGAGATCCTGTGACATAAACACTTAAAGTACAAACATAGATAGGTAATAACAGTATATACATGAAATACACGTTAAATGATACAGGCTGGATATACATACAAGGGTACCACATAGGGTGACCGCAGGTGGTAAACATTAATATAAGACAGGGAAGCGACTTACAGGTTGCATACTGATAAATGAAACATGATGACTGGTGTGTACAATACATATATTTTGGCAGCTAGAACAAACAACAGACTACAACTGATATGGGGGAGGTGATTTGATGAGTAGCAGTGGAGCGTAAGCATAGATAAAGCCAGGAGTAGAAGGGGAAGGGAAAGCAATTAATATGACAAAGCAATTATACCTTACCAGTGGATAAATATGGGACACATGGGGAAGGAAGAGACTTAATGACAGTTACAGGTGTCTTTTATTTTGGCTGAACTCAGCAATTTGTAGAAGTTTATTGAAACTGTGCTAGTTAGTTTCAGTACAGTTTGTAGTTGGTTCCAAATGGAGGGAAGGGCATATGCAATAATACATTTACCAAAGGAGGTCCACGTCCTTGGTATGTCAAGCGTAATAAAGTCAGATTTTCTTAACGAGTATGCACTATGTGAGATACTAATAAGGGAAGAGAGATAGCTTGGCAATTTCTGCAGGAGCAGTTTAAGAGTCCATAGCCCAGCATGGAGCAGGCGTCTAGTAGGAGGATGTCCAACCAACAGCTGCATATAAGTCACAGTGGTGCGAATGGTAAGGGAGTTGGTAATGAACCGTAACACACAGTGATAAAGGATGTCCGTTTACTTAGATTTGCAAAGAGTGGTGGAGGAATAGATTACATCGCCATAGTCGAGTAGGGGAGAAAAGTGGCCTGTACAAGCTTGTTTTGAGTTTCAAGGGGAAAAGGGGCCTATTTCTGTAGAAAAGAAACCTAACCTTTTAACCTTCTAGAGACATCTTCAACGTGGTCATTGAAAGATAATTTATTGTTGATCCAGATACCCAGATATTTAAATTTGGTTACAACTTCCAGAGGCTCGTTTAGCGTGGCGATAATGAAGTCTTGGGCAAGGGTATTGGGGGGGCCTGTGACAGCACTGTGGGAGAATATCATCGCTTTAGTCTTCTTAGCATTGAGCAGAAGCTTTGCCTTTAATAGACTATGCTCAAGTTGTGCGAAGTCTGCTTGAAGCACTCCCTTGACTTCAGATAACGATGAGCCAGAAGTATACAACACAGTATCATCTGCAAAAAAGTGCAGATTGGACGTAGATATGTTAGCATCTAAGTCATTAATGTACAAAGAAAACAAGATAGGGCCTAAGACGGATCCTTGGGGGACTTCTCTTGCAACTGGCAAGGCAGCAGAAAAAAAGCCTTCCGCCTTTACTTTTTGGAATCTTCCAGTTAGGTAGCTAGAGAACCACTGGGTGGTATGGTATGTGGCACCCAACTTTGCAAGGCAATTGACTAATAGTTTGTGATCAACAGTATCAAAAGCTTTGCTGAGGTCCAAAAAGACTGTGCCAGTTACCTTCTTAGCATCTATAGCAGAGATCCAATCACTGGTTACTTTTGCTAGTGCAGTGATTGTGCTAAGATTAGCCCGGAAGCCGGATTGAGCTGGGTTAATGAGAGAGAAGGTTTCCAAGTGAGATTTTAACTGAATATACTAACATACTAAAATGCCAGCGGAATAGGCCTAACGGTCTTTCGTGTCTGCTCGTTTGGTCAGCCCCCACCCTGGGTGCTGACCTTGCTGCCCCCCTCGCCTTCTCTGGCTTCTCCCTTCCCAGTTCCGGATATTCTTGTTGCATTGATTTTGCTTCCAGAACCCTTCCCTGTACCTGTCCACCCCTCTTGAACTCCTCCACTGTCTATGCCTCCACAAGCCCCTAGAGCAGCGCATTCCATGGCTCCACCACCCTCTCAGTGAAGTAGCACCTCCCTTTCTCCCTGATCTTCCCCTCCAGCTTCCACCCATGCCCTCGGGTGGCCCCTCCTCCTTCCTTGAAGCACCCTGACTGTTCCTCCCCTATTTACCCTCTTCATGTACCTGAAGACCTCTATCATGTCCCCTGGTCCCTTCTCTCTTCCAATGTGTACATATTTGGCTCTTGAGCCTCTTCTCATAGGTCCTGTCCCCAAGCCCCAAATCATTTGGTTGCCCTCCTCTGACCCTCTCCAGGAGGTTAATGTCCTCTTTAAGTGTGGCCTCTAATACTGCACGCGGTACTCAAGGTGCGGCCTCACCAAGCAGTTATACAGAGGGTATCCTTCCCTCCTTCTGGAGTGATCCCCTAGCGATGCATCCCAGCATCCTGTTGGCCTTGGCTGCTGCCCTCCTACAAGTCTCCGGTTGTTCATCTTGACATCCACCACCACCCCAGGTCCCTCTCAGCCATTGAGACTTGTAGTATTCCCCAGGGTGTACACTTGGCCGGGTTTCTGGCCCCAGGTGGAGTACCTTGCATTTCCTGCATTGAACCTCAGCTTCCACTTTCTAGACCATCTTTCCAGAGCCTCCAGGTCCCCTGTGGGCCACCTCCCCTCCCCATCCACCACCGCCTCTAGTTTTGAGTCATCCGTAAAGAGACTCATCTCACTCCTGATTCCTGTCCTTATGTCAGAGACGTAGGCGTTCAACAGAAGGGGCCCAAGGACTGATCCCTGTGGGACCCCACTAATGACCCTTCTTGGGGATGAGACTATCCTGCCAACTATGAGCCTCTGGGTCCGATCCTAGAGCCAATTGCCTATCCATCTGATCATCCGGTTCCCCACCCCCATTTCTCCCAGCTTATCCAACAGGCCCACATGAGGACAGAGTCAAATGCCTTGCTGAAGTCTAGAAAGAGGATGTTCACTGGTCTGCAGGTCCAAGGCACTCATCACCAGTCATGAAACTCCACAGGTTTGTCTGACACGATTTCCTAGGAGGAATCCATGCTGTCTATCGTCCAGGCACTGACTTATCAGGTCCCCCCTAGCCTCTCCTTGACAATGCTCTCCATCACCTTGCCCACCACTGATGTCAGGCTGACAGGCCTGTAGTTCCCTACCTCCCTTGATTCCCCCTTTGTGGATAGGCACTATGTCATGCACTTCCAGTCCTGGGCACCCACCCTGTCCTCAGAGAGATGGTGAAAGCTCGGCCAGGGGTTTGTGGGACATCCACAAGTTCCTTCAGCACTCTGGGATGTAATTTATCGGCCCGGTGCTTTCTTACGTCTTAAAGGAGCTGGGCTTCCTCACTCTCTGACTGTGATTTCCACTTCAGTGCCTCTTTCCTGCTTAGCCCTCCCCCTCCCTGCCAGTGATACCTCCCCTCTCCCCAGACCCGCCCGATTGGTAGGGTCCCCGCTCCTCAGTATCTCTGTCTCTCCCATGTGCAATGCAGCACCCCTATTTTCCTTTGTGAGGCAAACTGAGGTGAAGTACTCATTTAGTACTCAGCCTGCTCCTCGGGTCATGCCCATCTCTCCCTGATTTATCCTGCTAATCTGCCCATTACCCTTTGTTTTTCCCCAATGTATCTAAAGAACCTTGTTCCTCTCCTAGTTTCCCTGGCCAGGTTCTCTTCTTGCCTTTGTACCCTCCACCACCCTAGTGGCCCGCACAGCCATCAGCTCATACTCCCTCTGATCCCTTTCACTTCTTAACCCTTGAATTGCTTATAGGCTTGCCTTCTTTCCCTGCACCACCTCCTGGACCTCCCTGGTTCACCAGCAGGGTTTTTGGAGCCCCACCGCATTTTAGTCTTCCACTTCTGCACAGGTGCTGGTAGCATCCACCCCTCTCCTGATGATTTCCCACCTACTATCAGCGTCCATGTCTGACCCAATCCATCCAAATGCTCATGGATCCCTTCATTTCCTTAAAATCTGCCCCCCTGAGTTGGTTGCTTCCGTCTTTGTGCAGCCTTCTACCCCTCTAGGTCCAGGCAGAACCAGACCGTAGCATGGTCGCTCCCACCAATGGGTCCCTTACCTCCAGGCCCCAATCTGGTGCTTTGTCTTCCAGGACCATCAGTGCCACGCCTCCTGGTGGTTCCCTCACCTGCTGAGTTAGGGCCAGCGCCTTGAAAGACATCCAACAACCTCTGTTCCTGGTCACAGAGGATGTCATAGTCTCCCAGTCTGTTCCTGGCATGTTTAAATTTCTTACCACCACCATTCCTCTGCCCAGTCTGCAGTGTCTCCCAACATCTGCTAGAACTCTCTCCACCTCCTCCACCAGGGCAGGGGTCCAGACATCACTCCTATTTTTACTCTTTTGCCCCCCATTGTTATCAAGGTGACCCAAATCGCCTCCACAGTTCCCTCCACCTCCTCTACTCCCCCTATGCCAACGCAGTTTTTGACTATCATTGCTACCCCTCCTCCTCTTCCCTCCCCCCTGTCCTTCCTGAACATAGTGTAACCCTCCAGGTTCAGGTCCCAGTCGTGTCCTGCAGTGGCCCAAGTCTCAGTGACCGCTGCCACATCCACTGCTTCCTCAGTTAGCATCACCTAAAGCTCAGGCGTTTTATTGCCCAAGCTCCTGGCATTTAGCAGGACTACCTTCCACCCTTTCCCTATAGTTCCATTTCCCTGCTTATGTTCCCATGGGATTCTGTTTTTCCTGGTCTGCACTTTGCCAGTCGGCCTTTTCCATCAATCCTCCAGCTCCCCAGGGGTGGACAGAGTCCCTCCTTTATCGGCACCCCTTGACAGCCTTTTCTCCCATCCTCCCCTCACAGTTTAAACCCCACTTTCACCAATGAACCCTCTATTTCAACTTAAGATTCCCTCCTCAAATTGAGATGGAGTCTATCTCTAGCATACAGCTCCTTATCCTCCTCAGGTCTCCCCCCAATCCCCATCAACCCATACCCTCTGAGCCTCCCTTCCTCCTGACCTGGTTTATCTCCTAATCTTCCTTTTGTGCTCCCCACTAGCCCTTGGCACCGGCAGGATTTCTGAGAAGGAAACTGTGCATCCCATGTCATGACAGACCCTGGCAAGCTCCCTGAATCTTGCCTGTATCTCTAGCTCGCTATTTCCCTCAATGTCATTTGTACCCAGGTGGACCAGTATGTCCGGGAAACCCCCACAATCCTTTGCCAGCTGATATGGATCAGTTTTTTGAGAATGTTAGAAAGGATAGGCAATATAGAGATAGGCCTGTAGTTGTTTACATCGCATGGGTCACCAGATTTAAATAGAGGGAGGATATGTGCTGATTTCCAGCAGGACGGCACAGTAGCAGATGTAATGGAAAGATTGAAGATGTGGAGAATTGGGGCAGTGAGATGGATTCAGCCTGACCTTAGGAAAAGGGTTCCAGGCCATCCGTCCCCTGCACTTTTTGGTGTCTAAGTTGAAGAGAATCTTCTACTTCTTTATAAGTTATCTTGCGCAGTTGGAAGGGGCTGGGTGCAGGTCTGAATGTAGGGGAGGCGGTATGCTAGCTCTTTGCAGCACCAGCATAAAGTGATGGTCAAAAGCTAATGGCAGCTGTGGCAAAGTGGGAGTTAAGTTCCTCAGGATTAGGGACTTGTTTTCCAATCTTGCCACTTGCAACTATCTTTGTTGGGACAGAGGGTCATGGGCCGTCCTTCTATAGCTTTGATAGTCTTCCATATTTTGTGGGGTTTACCTTTAGCTTGTTCAGTGGAAATATAATAGTTAGCTTTAGCGAGGCGTTTTCACAGTTATTTCCTGGCTGTTCTAAAAAGCCTGCCAATCCGAAGATTCTTTCAGATGTCTAGCTTTAGCCCAGAGCTTATCTCGAGAGCTAATGATGGCTTTGAGATCGAGGTAGACAGGGGTTGGAATTGTTCATGCCCTTACTTTGATGAAGAATACTTATTTATTATTGTGAGTTTGTCATTAAGGATGTAAGCTGCCTTGTTGACATCTTTGGCTAGGTAGAGATCTTGCCATCTGATCTTGCTCAGGTCAGATAGGAAGTTTACTGCACTGAATTTGTGAAAGGATCTTTTTGTTACAAAGATGGGTTGCGGCGGGCCTTAATTTGAGATCTTATGCAATCAACAATTCCATGATGATCGCTCTTGTTGTTGTAACACTGCTGAATTAGATATTTTGTGTGGATGGGTGGTTAGTACCACATTTAGAATGGAACTGTTGGCAGTATTTAGAGTGTTGTTCCTAGTGGGTTCACTGACTAATTCTCCAAGCCTAGCTCGTCACAAAGGGATTTAAGGCTGTGTGATTTAGGCGACAGCCAGTCCATAGTTAGATCTCCTAGAAATATTGTTTCAGTTTTTGCATCTACGAACATGGATTTCAAAAGATTAAGGACTTCATCACCACCAGACCCAGGGTCTATATACCCTAGGATAGTGATACATTCCGAGGGGGAGATGAAGGCTCAACGAAACTAACTCAAATTCTTTGGCTAGAATTTGCAACTAATATTGTGACGGGTGCTTAGATTTGGCGTGTAGATAACCACACCCCGCCTCTGAGATCTCTATCTGCTCTAAATAAATTGTAGCCCTGCAGTGATATTTGTTGATCAGTGTTGAATCTTTTTAACCCACGACTCAGTAATTATGATAAAGTCAGGGTTAACGTGTGCAGCCCTGCTTGCAGCTTTGCAAGTTTTTAGGCATGCTTAAAATGTTAACCATCATCATTTTGAGACCTGTGGCCTTCAGCAAAATTGATAGGCGAGGTAAGTTGTGGGGGGCAGGGTTGAGCCCACATTTCCTGAGCAGAAGAAGCAGAAGTATAACTTTCTTTAATGAGCTTATAAGAATGGAGACTGCTTTTTTATTTCTTCGCGGCAACCTGTATGGTACTGGGCAAGAGGTGGCACCACTGTAATGACAGTTGATCATGATCAATGTAAGTGCTTGAATAGACATAGGTGAGGACAGTAGAGGGTGTAGGCTAACCGGGAATAGGCTAAAAGGGGAGAGGAGAATGACATAGTCTGCGGTAGACGTTATAGCTTGATTGATAAGGTACATTGAGAACTGTATTGCATTGAGGTACTTAATTGCACTGTATTGCTGAGAATTTGCACCTAGGACAATAAAACACAATAAGGAGCCATGGTCCCAGATTGAGGGTCTCTTGATTTGTATTGGTGTATTTTTCTGGGTAAGAATTTGCTCACCTAGGTACTCATAAAACCTAGGTGAAAATACAGCAGAAAGGGGAAAAGGAGATCAGGGCAGCTTATTAGTGGCAGGGCTCAAGAGATATTCACACAGGCAGTCTTATTGGCCACACTCAGATACCAATCCTAGGTTGGCAGCAGTGAAACTAGGCCAATGAAGCAGTATATGATATAGGAGGTGGATCATGGTGTATTTAAAGGAGGCCTGGGAGAGGGGGTGTGGGGTGGGAGAAAATTTCAGGTCAGAGGAGGCTGAGAAGTCGAATTAAGAAGGAACACTGTAACATTATAGAGAAGGTGCCCTAATCAGAGCAAAGTGGGTATGGGCGACTAATCACAATCCCCTATGGCAGTGCCGCACTAAGGGTGCCCAGGCTGCTTTCCTCTGCAGTTCTCAGTATCATGCTCATCGAAAGCACAGCATGTGTGCTACTAGGTGCTCAGTGTCTATCTGACTTGAGTCTGGAAGGTGGATGGTGGACACTGAGGGCTTCCTGTTTTCAGCTGGAGCTGTCGGCAGGCACTTTTAAGGAAGTTGTCAGCCTGTTATGAAGCTTAGGGAACCTCAACTGCAACCATCCCTGTAGCAGCACCGGAAAGAAGTAGAATGATAAGAGGCCATATTGCTCGCGAATGGTACAGTGATTTATGTAGAAGACTGCGAATCCTTTGTGGCAGGTCTTATAACCTGCTGAACTAGCCACTTAAAAAAAAAAAAAGGTAGTCAGACTTATGGCAAGGCAGGTGCTTGATGGGGCGCTGCAGAAGAGCAGTCAGACAGAAGAGGTGTAAGCACTTTAAAACAGTATTAAAATTACAATCCCGTTAATACAGTTGAAACTTCTAGTTACACGGTTGAAATGTTAGTTCTATCGGAAATCTAACAGTGCCAGGTGTCTATAGCAGGGGAGAAGTCCCAATCCAAGGGGTTTGGAAGCACCGTGTTCGATTGGCTGCGCTGTCCTGTACTTCTGGGGAGCTGCAGGTGGGTGTCCGTCTGGTTGGTGGTTAGCTGTGCCAGCCGGACCGTGGGAGCGCAGCAGCCTGTTCAAGGGCAGGTTTTCATGAGCTGCAGGCGGTGTCCTGGTTTGGTGGGTGGCTGGGTGCCGGCTGACTGTGGGGGCTGAAGCAGCCTGTCATGGCAGGCAGCTCCAAGAAACTGCAGGCGGGTGTCTGGTCTTGGTTGTGGTTGACTGTGTCCAGTGGACACTATTTCATTTTTATTGTTGCTGTTTCCTGTATGGGGCCTGTTAGAAGCTGTAATTGTTGGTGATTATCTATTAGAATAGTAATGCTTTGTACAGTAGTTTGTTTAACCTGCCTTATTTGCAACATGGACGGTTGTTTATCACCACCATCTTGGTCCTGGACTGCTTATTTGACCAATCGTATTTTTGGGGTCCTAAATGGAATCTTCCCAGGTCTTGTGGAGGAATTTCTAGGAACTGTGGTTTTAGACTTTGGTACCTGGATGAACTGGGGGAGCCTCTTTGACAGACAGATGGATCAGCCAATCAAACCTTTGGACCAAATGGAATTTTTAAGCTGCTGCAGTGAATCAGTCGAATTAGAGTTTGAAGAGTAAACAGTGATTCGAGCAGCCCCGCGTAGTTCACGGAGATTGGTGGAAAGGCTGATTTGTTTTTGTGGCTACAGTCCTCGAGAGGAATCCATTGTAAGGCTTAGCAATTGACTGTACAGAATTGAAGTGTGACAAGCCACTGAAGAATGACTGATTTGAACCTGAAGAAAGATGATTTGCTACAATGGTCTGTTTGGACATCCATTCACAAATTCTGGTTTGTCAGAGACACATTATTGCGGCTGCCTTCCTTCATTGTGGTGTGGTGATTGGTTTACTATAAATGCTTGCTGTTAGTGGGTGCCAGTTTGGTTCCCACTGTGTAAGTGCCATGCTTGCTGGGCTTCATCCCTTCCGGATTTAACTCGAAATGTTCCCTGCCTGGGCCTTTACTTATTGACCAGCTACTTCCTGCACAGAAACCATCATCATGAGAGACTGGCCGGGATTAGCCCCTGCTCAAATCTCAAACAGGAACGACACCCAGTGGTTCTGTGGGCCCTGCTTCTCCTGGTAAACCAGTCATCAGTCTGCAGTCTCCATTTCATCTAGTTGTGTCTCATATTGGGTATGAGTAACAATCAAGGTAGCTCCTGCAACAACAGCTAACTCAAGTGTTGTCATCTGATTGCATTGTTGTTTTCCTTTCATGAACTGAACCTTTGGGCTCTGGATTGTAATGTGTGGTTGTGCATGTCTTTCCTTTCACGCGGGACCTCAACCAGCTGCGACACGGCCTACCCCTGGCAGCGTTCAGGCTATCCTACTTATTTCCAACTGGGTACCCAGGCGTGTGACCAGGGACTAAAGTGCATGAATATTGCCTGACAAGACAGTTTTAGAATTAATCAACCTGATTACGCCTCCTTGTTCAATTTCCTGAATAAATCAGATCTAACTTTTGCATTTAAAGGACAGAAATTTTGACCGCAGTTTTATAGTTTATTCTCAAATGATATGTATTCCTTAATTATCTATATTAACTGTACCTGAATAAAATTATTAAAATCGTATTTGCATTGTTTACTGTAGCATTCTGCTAGTTTTCTTTTGGAACCTGATTGGGTTTTACTACGGTATGTCGTGGTTGTATGGAATGCCAATTGAGCTGTTGGCTGTCGACTACACTAATAGTTCTGTGCACAAATCATGGCATAGTTAAAACTCCAAATTATGGTCCCATGAAGAGAATTACAGAATGCTGCCCATAAACAAAACAATGCAATACAGTTTTCATACGCTTTTATTCAGGTACATAAATGTGGATTATTTAGGTAATGCATATCCTTTCTGAGAATAAAGAACTTTAAACTGCTGGTTGGAAAGTCTCCTGTCCTCTTTATTTGTTTTTATTTATTTAAGAGATTTACCAGGAAGGTATGCTGAGCAGGTACCGCCGATTCCAGATGCGCCCTGTGGTTCCAGTTGTTCCAAAGCACTGTGCTGTTGTTGTTACTGTGCTAACCTGTTTTGTAGGGGTGTCCGGGTTGAACTGTGGAACCAGCCCTGGTGGTAAATGCAAACAGTGGGAATTGTATGCTGAATAGCTATGTGAAAGGTTTGTTGCATATTGTCTAGCCACTAGAGGAAAGGGAGATTTGTGTCCCAAGAGTTGTACCAGGTTAGCTGTTGCTAATAACTGTCCTCCAGGTGGAGGCACCCATGTCAATACACAGGCCTCTAACCTGCAACTAGCTAGCAGGCAGGGTGGTAGCCCTGTGACGCCCACCTAGGGGATACACAAGTGTGACCCATGGGAATGCTGAACAACATGTTACGCTTTGTTCATACTAGGTCATCAGATATGACTACTTCAAAATCCCTTCCTGTTTGGTGACCATCAGTTTCAAACTCTAATCATGTAAAGTTTCATGAGATCTTGTGTCTTGAATGTATTAATTTGCTGTGGTGCTACTACTAGTAATCACTCTTAAATGTTTTTTATTTCTTGAAGACAGACATGTTGTGTTTTGCCAAAATGTCAGGAATTGAGCTACTACCTGTCATAGATTGGATACACTGATGCTAATATGTATGTTTTTAATTCAGATGCTTTAGAGTCCAAGAAGATGTATGGATCTGCGGACACTCCTTATGCATTGGGTATTGATTTGGGAGGGCCGAACCAGGGGACCAATTTTGACCTTGATACTCCAGGTATTGCATTGGTTAGGTAAGAGGGTTGTCGTTGGGATCAACTGGTGTTAACATGGTAAGAAGTGCCTGAGGATCTGAACTAGAGTCGTCGCATCACCTGGGAGGCAATGATTTAGGATTGAAGACATCAGTGATGCTGCTATGGAAGATGAAGGAGGACATCGCCTTGATCAAGCACTACAAATGCTGAGGACCATGATCCTTTGGTCCCACATTATTCAGCGTCGGCAGTGGAGGAATGTTTCTAATATGAAGGCAATGGACAGAACAAGGAAGATCAACACAGAGATGGGGTATTTATGAGAGGATTGTCAGCCGGCATGGTCAACATGATGGCATCATGTCTGTCTTCCCAGAACTGTATCGGCAGGATGGTGTCCACTTTTAATGGATCAGGAAGCAATATGTTCTGCAGTGACATCAAGAGGGCTGTAGCTCTAATCTCATAGAGGTATGCAATTTATAGAGGCAGTTGTGGGAACCAGCTGCGTGTGGCAGTGGCACTGGCAGGGCTATTCACTCATTCAGGGCTGGAGGGGTGTTTCTTTAGTGAACCCAAGACCCTCCCCTGCATAGGCATGTCTGATGTCAGGCGATGGCAACCCTGCCTATGTCAACCACACTCTTGCTCGCAGCCCAGTGGCTTGATGGTGCCCCTCAGTCTCCACTGGGGGTCACCATGAGCACTGGTCATCCCTAACCCTCCCACCCGAAAGGAGAACTGCTCCAGAGGTGGACTAGTCTGTCTCTGTGTCTCTCCTGCCACCCCCGACCCTAAGCTTGTTCCCGAACTCGGGTCGTCAGTGCAGCGTGATGTGTGGTGTCCAGTGACTCAACCTCAGTGCCACTGGGCAGGTGATAAATAAATTTTTACAATGCCATCCAGATGGGAGAGAGACAGAGACAGAGACAGAGAGAGATAGACTACTGGGGAACAAAAATACCATTTACAGTAACAGAAATCATAAATCAAGTTTTCTGGTGCAGCAGTGCTTGATTGGGATGGAGGAGGGGAGTGAACATATTTGCAAGGGGATGATTGTACAGGTAGTCTGGGGGATGTGGGAGGTAGAAGATTTGGTTTGCTGGCCAAGGCACCTAGCTTCACCTGAGCTCTTTCCTTCTAAGACTGCTTGAAAGGCAGAGTAGAGAAATTACTAGAGCAAGGGAGAAGGATTGAGACTTAGTTTGGCTAAGGATTTACTGTGTGGTGGTGTTTTTATTTTTTACTCACAGGATTGCTACTGGTTTGTTGCTAATATTTCATTGCTTTATTTTTTCTCTGATTCAAATTGTTGTTGCTGGTACCTTCTTCTGCATTATTACAAGGTGTGCCTATATAGGTGCTCAATAGATTACTGCTGTAATCTTCTGATTCAAATTTTCTTTGCAAGGTATATCTTCTGTTACTGCTTTTTTTTCTTTGGAGTAAGTGTTTCTTACAGGTATATCTTCTGAAATTATTACAGGTGGTGCTTAAGGTTTTACAGTTTTATCTAACATTAGGATAAGTTTAGGGTTACTGCATTTGTTGTTGACTGATTGTTTCTGCTCTTACTTCTTGTTCTTTCATCCGTGGTTCTTCTTTTTAGGCAGGGAAGGGCCCAGCCACCTACCCCCATCCCCAACCACCCCACGCCACACTCCTTTTAGGGTACTGTTGTAGTTGTGGTATTTCCTGTGGCAGAGCAGGAAGGGCGGATCAGTGGGGCCTCAAGGTGATCTCATTTACAGGGCACTATAATTTAACTTGTCATAACAAGTTAAACAAAGCACAATTAAACTATTACTTGCATTTTTTTTCTTCTGATTATCTTGACTAGGTTACAAACCCAGCAACTTATTTGGAATGGATTTCATTAACTGCAGGTACTGTGGAACAATTTTCAAAAGGATAGTCTTACAGGATTTAGGACACTGTCCTACATGCTGGGCCTTTGAGATCTTAGTTCTCAGCTCCGCAGCATGGGCAGAGATTGCACGCCCAAATTTCATATTGAAGAGGAAATACATTATAAGAACTAAATTCGCCATTTCCCCAGCATCCAACAGAAAAACCGGATCAAGAGAGGGTAGTTGGTAGTCCAGAGGTTGGCAGGTGGTTAGGAGGAGCAAATCAGGTGCCCATCATCTCTCTGCTCTCCAAACATTACCTCCAAAACCATATAAACACTACAAACAGGTATCTGCCTCTATCTCTGAAATCAAATAAAGAGGCAGAAGACACTGCAGAGCAGGACACTGCGTACAGAGCTAGCACAACAATACTCACCCAAATCAGAACCAAAACTAAAACAAGCACAAAGGAAATCCAAAAAAACTTGATCATAGGAGACCCATGATTCGGGGAGTTGATACCCATCTCCAGCCAGGGTGATGGTCAGATGTCTCAGGCACATCAGCATGGAGAGACACTGACCGCATTGCTAAAACTGTTCACAAAGCAGGAGAAAACATTGATGTCCTAGTACACCATAGGGACTATATGATCTCCGCCAGTCGGGTCAGTTGGTGGAGACCAAGGAACACCTGACTAGGCTGGGTGACAAACTATCATCTATTTGTGTCCGGCATCTCTTTTCTGAGATCCTGCAGTCTGGGAGAAGGGCAGATGGACGGAAGGTCCGAGAAGGGGGATATGGGGAGCTAAACACGTGGCTCAAGGACTGGTGCCAGGAAAAGGACACAGATTTGTAGGGAACTGGCAACAGTTCTGGGAGTGAAAGTTCTTTAAATTTGATGGACTGCATCTGACTAAAGAGGGAGTCGTGCATTGGGGCAGAAGTTTGACGCCTTTGCAGAATATTTAAACTAGCAAATGGGAGAGGGGTGCAGCACCCCATAGTCCGAATGGGAAGAACACCCTCCCCTCAGCTAGTGGTCAAACAGGAATTCAGCGTGTTTTGCTGTCTCATTTGCATCACCAGGTAAGTAAAAAGGTTTGTCTCCCCATATGATGCACAGGGGTAATGCCAAAACTTCACCCAACAACTAACACACCAAAATCTGGCTAATGGAAATCATGTACAAAAATGCTTACAGCCTGGGAAATAAGATCCCAGACCTGCAGGCACAATGTTAGAGGCTAAACTGGACATAGTAGCATTAGTGAGATGTGGTTTACCAGTAACCACACTTGGGAGACTTGTACCTGGCTATGTATTGTCAGAAGAGACCGAGGTGCAAAAGGGGGGAGGAGGCTCTGTATGTTAATGAAAATATCAAGCTACAGAATTCAGAATACACATAAGGAGCAGAAGAACTGTGGTCACCCTGAAACAGGAAATGGGACAGCCATAAGAACTGGGGTTGTCTACAGGCCCCCAGACCAGAGGGTGGAGACATAGACACATTACTGTTAGAAGATATATAAGAAACATGACAGCTAAAGGGAGGTTCTGATAATGGGAGACTTCTGAACATGTGCCAGATACAGATTGGTCTATACCACTAGCAGGAACATCTGCCAGAACTAGACTCATAGTGGATTCCCTGCAGGGGAGGGCCTCAAACAACTGGTACAGCAACCCACAAGAGACAAGGCTATCCTAGATCTAGCACTGACTAACAAAGAAGGGATCACAGATCTCCAGGTAGAAGGTCACCTGGGGCCAGTGACCATCACATGGTATGGTCTAATTGGCTACTACGTCTAAATCATCCCATTCCAAGGCAAAAATATGGGATTTCAGAGGAGCTACACCTCTTTGATAAGATGGCCAACAGAGAGTTAAGCTTGAAGTCTGGCAAAAGAAACACAGGTGAGGAGGTACAGGCAAATGGGCAAGCATTAAAGATACAATAGCTGAAGCAACATCCCATTGTGTTAGACAGAAAGGAAGTGCAAAAGAAGAAGGAAACCACTTTGGTTCTCAAATACAGTAGCAGAAAAGGTCAGTGCCAAAGGCTGGCCTCAGAAATATATATGGAACACAGCGGGATGAAGATAGGAGGCATGCCAAACTGTTCTAAGGGAAGCAGGTAAGGCAGTAAGGCAGGCAAAGTCCCAAACTGAGGAAACACTAGCATTGAACAGTAAAAGAAGGTGACAAGACTTTCTATAGATACATTAGTGAAAGGAGAAAGTCCAGAGGGGGTGTTAAGGTAATGGAGAAAAGGAGCATGTGAGAGGAGGACCCTGTAAAGGCATCTATCCTAAATAGATACTTTTGCTCAGTATTTACTGAAGAAGGCAGGGCAGGGCCACAGCTCAGCATCATGGACAGGGGGAGGAGGTGAGCACTACTCCTTCTCAAAGCCAGGGTCCTACAAGAGCTTCATGTTTCAGGGTTGGATAAGGCAATGGGACCTGATGGCATACATCCCAGGGGTACTTATGAGCTAAAGGAGGAACTAGCTGAGCCATTAGCAGAATTGTTTAGTGAGTCTCTGAGCACAGGAGAGGTCCCAGAAGACTGAGAAGGGTTCATGTGGATCCTACCCACAAGAGTGGTAGCAGGTAGGAGGGGAACTACAGACTGGTCAGTCTACCCTCAGTAGTGGGCAGATTTGGAGGTACCCTAGAAAGGATAGTGCAACATCTGGAACCATAGGGGCATGGGATCCAAGATAGCATGGGTTTGTAAAGAAGGTCCTGTCAAACTAATCTCATAGACTTTGACTGGGTAACCAGAGTGGTGGACCAAGGAGCAGTTGATGTCGCTTATTTGACTTCAGCAAAGCTGACACTGTTCCACATAGAAGATTGATAATAATAGGTAGGCTCGTGGTCAGAAGTTGGTCAACTGGGTGGAAACTGAATGACTGGCAGAAAACAGAGAGTGGTGGTAAATTGGCAGTCAGAAGAGATGCAAGTCACAAGGCACCTCAGGGATCAGTCCTGGGGCCAGTCCTATTCAACATCTTCTTCATTAGTGACCCCGCAGATGGACTAGAGGGTAAGGTTGTCTGTTTGCAGGATGACACCAAGATCTGCAACAGAGTAGATGATCCAGATGGGGTGCAGAATGAGAAGAGATCTGTAAACTAGCAAATGGTCAGAAGAGTGGCAACTGGATTTAGTGCAAAGAAGCAAATCATGCACATAGGGAAGAGAAACCTGAGCCACTTTATAGGCTGGAGGAGTTGCAGTGTCATAAAGGAAGAAAGAGATTGGGCATCATCATCACTGATGACCTAAAATCATCCAAGCAGACTTGTGTCTGTAGGTAAGGCTAGGGGTGTTAGTGCATAGTAGGGGTATCACAAGTCGTAAGAGGGAGGTCCTCTGTATAAGACATTGGTTAGGCCTCATCTGAGTACTGCGCAGTATTGGAGGCCATCTCTTCACAAGGACATTAACTAAATTGAGGCAGTCGAGAAGGGAATCAAATGGTGGACTGCATCAGAAGAGACATATGAGGACAGATTAACGGAGCTCACTATGTATACCCTTGAGCAAAATGAGATAGGTGGTGACTAGACATTTAAACACCTTAAGGCATAACAAGGCTGACTGGGTGTCCAGTGGACACCATTTCATGTTTTATTGTTGCTGTTTCCTGGTATGGGAGCTCTGTTAGAAGCTGTAATTATTTGCTGATTATCTATTAGAATAGTAATGCTGTTGTACAGTAGTTTGTCTAACCTGCCTTATTTGCAACATGGACAGTTCTGTTTATCACCACCATCTTGGTCCTGGACTGCTTATTTGGACCAATCAGTACCTTTGGGGGTCCTAAAATGGAATCTTCCCCCAGGGTCTTGTGGGAGTAAATTTCTGTAGGAACTGTAGTTTCGAGACTTTGGCACCTAGATGAACCTGGAGGGGGAGCTCTTGCTTTGACAGACAGATGGATCAGCCAATCAGAACCTTTTGGACCAAATGGAAATTCTTAAGCTGCCTGCTGCAGTGAATCAGTCTGGAATTAGAGTTTGAAGAGTAAACAGCTTGAGTGATTCGAGCAGCCCCTGCGTAGTTCACACGGGAGATTGGTGGAAAGGCTGAGTTTGTTTTGTCTGCCTACAGTCCCTCGAGAGGGAATCCATTGTAAGGCTTAGCAATCTGACTGTATCAGAATTGAAGTGTGACAAAGCCACTGAAGAATGACCAGATTTGAACCTGAAGAAGAAAGATGATTTGCTATACACAATCGGTCTGTCAGGACATCCATTTACCACAGAATTCCTGGTTTTGCTCAGAGACACTAATATTGCGGCCGGACTGCCTTCCACATTGTGGTATGGTGATTGGTTTACTATAAATGTGCTGTGTGCTGTTAGTGGGTCGCAGTTTGGTTCCCCACTGTGTAAATGTGCCATGCTTGCTGGAAGCTACATCCAGCACTACCGGACTTAAACTCCGAAATGTTCCACCCGGCCTGGGCCTTGCCACTTGACCCAGCCAGCTACTTCCTGCACAGAAACCATCATCGATGAGAGACTCGCCCGGGGATCAGCCCCCTGCTCAACCATCTCAAACAGGAACGACACCTCAGTGGTTCATGTGGGCCCTGCTTCTCCTGGCAAACCAGTCATCAGTCTGCAGTCTCCATTTCATCTAGTCTGTGTCTCATATTGGGTAGCATGAGTAACAATCAAGGTAGCTCCCTGCAACAACAGCTAAATCTCAAGTGTTGTCATCTGATTGCATTGTTGTTTTTCCTTTCATGAACTGAACCTTTGGGCTCTGGATTGCAAATTGTGTGTGGTTGTGCATGCCTTTTCCTTTCATCGCAGGACCCCAACCAGCTGCGACACCCGCCTACCCCTGTCAACGTTCCAGGCTATCCTACCTTATTTCCAACTGGGTACCCAGAGCGTGTGACTGTGCAGGGACTAAAAGTGCATGCAATATTGCCTGACAAGATCAGTTTTAGAATTAATCAACCTGATTACACCCCTCCCTTGTTCAATTCCCCTGAATAAATCAGATCTAACTCTTTTTGCATTTAAAGGGGACAGGAAATTTGTGCTAACTGGCAGCTGTTTATAAAGTTTTATTCTCAGAAATGATATGTATTCCCCTAAATTATCCATATTTAACTGTACCTGAATAAAAACTGATACAAAAAACTGTATTTTGCATTGTTTTAATTTTATGGGTAGCATTCTGCTACAGTTCTTTGCATGGAACCTGTGATTTGGAGTTTTTACTACAGTATGTCATGGTTGTGCATGGAATACCAATTAAGGCTGTTGGCCTATCGGACTACACTAATAGTTCTGTGCACAAATCAATGGCATAGTTAAAACTCAAATTACTACTAGTCCCATGAAGAGAATTATAACAGAATGCTGCCCATAAAAACAAAACAATGCAAAATACAGTTTTTCATATCGCCTTTTATTCAGGTACAGTTAAATGTGGATTATTTAGAGTAATGCATATCATTTCTGAGAATAAGAACTTTACAAACTGCTGCCAATTGGAAATGATCTCCTGTCCTCTTTATTTATTTATTTATTTATTTAAGAGATTTACCAGGAAGGCATGCTGAGCAGAGTACCGCTCGATTCCAGATGCGCCCTGTGGTTCCAGTTTGTACCAAAAGCACTGTACTGTTGTTATTTACTGTGCCTAACCTTGTTTTACAGGGGGTGTCCAGGGTTGAACTGTTGGAACCAGCCCTGGTGGTAAATGCAAACAGTGTGGGGAATTGTATGCTGAATAGGGGCTACTGTGAAAGTGTTTGTTGCATATTGTCTAGGCCACTAGAAGGGAAAAGGGGAGATTACAATGTCCCAGAGAGTTGTACCCAGGTTAGCCTTGTTACTAACAACCCTGTCCTCCAGGTGGAGGCACCCATGTCAATACACAGGCCCCTTAACCTGCAACTAGCCACGCAGGCAGGGGTAGTAGCCCTTGGGATAGCGCCACCTAGGGGATACACAAGTGTGGGATGCCATGGGAATGCTGAACAACATGTAATGCTTTATTCATACTAGGTCATCAGATATGACTACTTCAAAATCCCTTTCCTGTTTGGTGACCATCAGTTTCTCAAACCCCCAATCATGTAAAGTTTTCATGAGATCTTGTGCCGCAAATGCATAATTTTGCTGTGAGTGCTACTACTAGTAATCACTCTTAAATGTTTTTTATTTCCTGGAAGATACCAGACATGTTGTCTTTTGCCAGCAAATGTCAGGAATTGAGTACTACTACCTGTCATAGAGTGGATACACTCCGATGCTATAATATGTATGTTTTCTTAATTCAGATATGCAGAGTCCAGAGAAGATGGTATGGATCTGCGGACACTCCTTCATGCATTGGGCATGGATTTGGGAGGGGTCTCGAACAAGGGGACCAATTTTGACCTTTGATACTCCAGGAAATGTGCATTGGTTAGGTAAGAGGGGTATGCGTTGGGATCAACTGGTGCCAATGTTGCGACAGAAGTGCCTGAGGGGATCTGAACCAGAAGTCATCGTCATCCACCTGGGAGGCAATGATTTAGGATTGAAGACATCAGTGATGCTGCTATGGAAGATGAAGGAGGACATCGCCTTGATCAAGCACCAAATGCTGAGGACCATGATCCTTTGGTCCCACATTATTCAGCGTCGGCAGTGGAGGAATGTTTCTAATATGAAGGCAATGGACAGAACAAGGAGAAAGATCAACACAGAGATGGGGGCATTCATGAGAGGATTGTCAGCCGGCATGGTCAAGCATGATGGCATCATGTCTGTCTTCCCAGAACTGTATCGGCAGGATGGTGTCCACTTAATGGATCAGGGAAGCAATATGTTCTGCAGTGACATCAAGAGGGCTGTAGCTCCAATCCTATAGAGGTATGCAATTTATAGAGGCAGTGGTGGGGGAACCAGCGTTGGGCGTGTGGCAGTGGCACTGGCAGGGCCATCACCTATCCAGGGCTGGAGGGGTGTTTCTTGTAGTGAACCCAAGACCCCCCCTCCCCCCTGCATAGGCATGTCTGATGCCGGCGCATGGCAACCCTGCCTATGTCAACCACACTCTTACGTGCAGCCCAGTAGCTTGATGGTGCCCTCAGTCTCCACTGGGGGTCACCAGAGCACTGGTCATCCCTAACCCTCCCACCCGGAAAGGAGAACTGCCCAGAGGGCACTCAGTCTGTCTCTGTCTCTCCTGCCGACCCCCGACTCCCAAGCTTGTTCCCGAACTCGGGTCATCAGTGCAGCGTGATGTGTGGTGTCCAGTGACTCAACCCTCAGTGCCACTGGGCAGGTGATAAAATAAATCTTTGACAATGCCATCCAGATGGGAGAGAGACAGAGACAGAGACAGAGAGAGATAGACTACTGGGGAACAAAAATACCATTTACAGTAACAGAAATCATAAATCAAGTTTTCTGGTGCAGCAGTGCTTGATTGGGATGGAGGAGGGGAGTGAACATATTTGCAAGGGGATGATTGTACAGGTAGTCTGGGGAATGTAGGAGGTAGAAGACTTGGTTTGCTGGCCAAGGCACCTAGCTTCACCTGAGCTCTTTCCTTCTAAGACTGCTTGAAAGGCAGAGTAGAGAAACTAACCAGAGCAAGGGAGAAGGATTAAGACTTAGTTTGGCTAAGCAGATTTACTGTGTGGTGGTGTTTTTATTTTTTACCACAGGGATTGCTACTGTTTGTTGCTAACATTTCATTGCTTTATTTTTCTCTGATTCAAATTGTTGTTCTGGTATACCTTCTTCTGCATTATTACAAGGTGTGTCTTACAGGTGTGTGCTAACAGATTACTTCTGTAATCCTCTGATTCAAATTGTCTTTGCAAGGTATATCTTCTGTTACTGCTTTATTTTTCTTTGGAGCAAAGTGTTTCTTACAGGTATATCTTCTCTGAAATTATTACAGGTTGGTGCTTTACAGGTTTTACAGTTTTATCTAACATTAGGATAGCTTTCAGGGTTACTGCATTTGTTGTTGACTGATTGTTTCTGCTCTTACCTTCTTGTTCTTTCATCCCAGGTTCTTCTTTTTAGGCAGGGAAGGGCCCAGCCACCACCCCCATCCCCAACCACCCCACGCCACACTCCTTTATAGGGTACCACAGTTGTGGCATTTCCTGTGGCAGAGCAGGAAGGGCGGATCAGTGGGGCCTCCACAAGGTGATCTCATTTACAGGGCACTAGTAATTTAACTTGTCATAACAAGTTAAACAAAGCACAATTAAACTATTACTTGCATTTTTTTTTCCTTCTGATTACTCTGACTAGGTTACAAACCCAGCAACTTATTTGGAATGGATTTCATTAACTGCAGGTACTGTGGAACAATTTTCAAAAGGATAGTCTTACAGGATTTAGGACACTGTCCTACATGCTGGGCCTTTGGAGATCTTAGTTCTCAGCTCCGGCAGCATGGGCAGAGATTGCGCCCTCAAATTTCCTTATGAGAGAGGAAATACATCATAAGAACCACCCATTTCCCAGCATCAACAGAAAAACCTGGGCCAGAGGGTAGTTGGTCCAGGAGGTTGGCAGGTGGTTAGAGGAGCAAATCAGGTGCCCCATCACTCTGCTCTCCAACACATTACCTCCAAAACCATATAAACACTACAAACAGGTATCTGCCTCTATCTCTAGAAATCAAATAAAGAGCAGAAGACACTGCAGAGCAGGACACTGCAGCACAGGAGCTAGACACAACAATACTCACCAAATCAGGAACCAAAACTAAAACAAGCACAAAGGAAATCCAAAAACTTCTGATCATAGGAGACTCCATGATTCGGGAGTTGATACCCATCTCCAGCCAGGGTGATGGTCAGATGTCTCCCAGGTACATCAGCATGGAGAGACACTGACCGCATTGCTAAAACTGTTCACAAAGCAGGAGAAAACATTGATGTCCTAGTACACATAGGGACTAATGATCTCTTACAGCCGGTCAGCTGTGGAACCAAGGAACACCTGACTAGGCTGGGTGACAACTCTCATCTATTTATGTCCGGCATCTCTTTCTCTGAGATCCTGCCAGTCTGGGAGAAGGGAGCAGATGGACGGAAGGTCAGAGAAGGGAGATAGGAGCCAAACACGCAGCTCAGGACTGGTGCCAGGAAAAGGACACAGATTTGTAGGAACTGGCAACAGTTCTGGGAGTGAAAGTTCTTTAAATTTGATGGACTGCATCTGACTAAAGAGGGAGTCAGTGCATTAGGGTAGAAAGTTTGGCATCTTTGCAGAATATTTAAACTAGCAAATGGGAGAGGGTGCAGCACTCATACGTCGAATGGGAAGAACACCCCTCCCCCTCAGCTAGTGGTCAAACAGGAATTCAGCGTGGTTTACCAGTTCCATTTGCATCACCAGGTAAGAAAAAGGTTTGTCTCCCCATATGATGCACAGGGTAATGCCAAACTTCACCCAACAACTAACACACCAAAATCTGGCCAATGGAAAATCATGTACAAAATGCTCACAGCCTGGGAAATAAGATCCCAGACCTGCAGGCAATAATGTTAGAGGCCAAACTGGACATAGTAGCAATTAGTGAGATGTGGTTTACCAGTAACCACACTTGGGAGACTTCAGTACCTGGCTATGTATTGTTCAGAAGAGACCGAGTGCAAAAGGGGGAGGAGTGGCCCTGTATGTTAAATGAAAAATATCAAGCTACAGAAATTCAGAATACACATAAGGAGCAGAAGAACTCTGGGTCACCTGGAAACAGGAAATGGGACAGCCATAAGAACTGGGGTTGTCTACAGGCCCCCAGACCAGAGGGAGGACATAGACACATTACTGTTAGAAGATATACAAAACATGACAGCTAAAGGAGGTTCTGATAATGGGAGACTCAACATGCCAGATACAGATTGGTCAATACCAGCAGGAACATCTGCCAGAACTAGACTCATAGTGGATTCCTGCAGGGGAGGGCCCTCAAACAACTGGTACAGCAACCCACAAGAGACAAGGCTATCCTAGATCTAGTACTGACTAACAAAGAAGGGATCACACAGATCTCCAGGTAGAGGAGGTCACACCTGGGGGGGCCGAAGTGACCATCACATGGTATGGTTCAATTTGGCTACTACATCCAAACCATCCCATTCCAAGGCAAAAATATGGGACTTCAGAGGAGCTGACTTTGATAAGATGGCCAACAGAGTTAAGCTAGCCTGGCAAAAGAAACACAGGTGAGGAGGTACAGGCAAAGTGGGCAAGCATTAAAGATACAATACTTGAAGCAACATCCCATTGTGTTAGACAGAAAAGGAAGTGCAAAGAAGAAGGAAACCACTTTGGTTCTCAAATACAGTAGAAAAGGTCAGAGCCAAAGGCTGGCCTTCAGAAAATATAAGGGAACACAGCGGATGAAGATAGGAGGCATACCAAACTGCCCTAAGGAAGCAGGTAGACAGTAAGGCAGGCAAAGTCCCAAACTGAGGAACACTGCTCGAACAGTAAAGAAAGGTGACAAGACTTTCTATAGATACATTAGTGAAAGGAGAAAGTCAGAGGGGTATTAACTAAGCTTAATGGAGAAAAGGGGAGCATGTGAGGAGGAGGACCCTGTAAAGGCATCCATCCTAAATAGATACTTTTGCTCAGTATTTACTGAAGAGAAGGCAGGGCAGGGCCCACAGCTCAACATCATGGACACAGGGGGAGGAGGTGAGCACTACTCTCCTTCACAAAGAAGGATCCTACAAGAGCTTGCTAAGCTCAGAGGTGGGATAAGGCAATGGGACCTGATGGCATACATCCCAGGGTACTTGAGGAGCTAAAGAGAACTAGCTGAGGCCATTAGCAGAATTGTTTAGTGAGTCTCTGAGCTGGAAGGTCCCAGAAGACTGGAGAAAGGGCTCATGTGATCCCTCCACAAGAGTGGTAGCAGGGAGGAGGCGGGGAAACTACAGACTGGTCAGTCTTACCTCAGTAGTAGGCAAGATTATGGAGGCACTCCTTAAGGAAAGGATAGTGCAACACCACTGGAATCCCATAGGGCACAGGATACAAGACAGCATGGGTTTACAAAGGAAGGATCCTGTCAAACTAATCTCATAGAATTTCTTTGACTGGGTAACCAAGTGGTGGACCAAGGGAGCAGTTGATGTAAGCCTACCTTGACTTCAGCAAAAGCTTTTGACACTGTTCCACATAGAAGATTGATAAATAAGCTAGGCACAAACAGGGTGCAGGTCAAGAAGTTGGTCAACTGGGTGGCAAACTGGTTGACTGGCAGAAAACAGAGAGTGGTGGTAAATGGTATACAGTCAGAAGAGATGCAAGTCACAAGTGGGGTACCTCAGGGATAGAGCCTAGGGCCAGTCCTATTCAACATCTTCATTAGTGACTAGCAGATGGACTAGAGAGGTAAGGCTTGTCTGTTTGCAGATGACACCAGATCTGCAACAAGTAGATGATCCAGATGGGGTGGGCAGAATGAGAAGAGATCTGGATAAACTAGCAAAATGGTCAGAAGAGTGGCAACTGGGATTTAATGCAAAAGTGCAAATCCATGCACATAGGGAAGAGAAACCCTGAAAGCCACTTATAGGCTGGGAGGGGTTGCTAGCAGTCAAGGAAGAAAGAGACTTGGGCATCATCATCACTGATGACCTAAAATCATCCAAAGCAGACCTCTAAAGCAGTAGGTAAGGCTAGGGGGTGTTAGGGTGTATTAGTAAGGAGTATCACAAAGTCGTAAGAGGGGTAATAATCCCTCTGTACAAGACGTGGATTGAAGCCCCATCTGGAGTACTCGTGCAGTAATGAGCCATATCTTCACAAGGACATTAACCAAAATTGGGCAGTCCAGAAGGGCAACAAAATGGTGCAGGGACTGCATCAGAAAAACATATAAGGACAGATTAGCAGACTCAATATGTATACCCTTGAGCAAGGAGAATAGGTGATATGATCGGGATAAAACACCTTAGGGCATAAACAAGGTGAAAGGAGTCTAGCATGTTTAAATATAAGAAAAATAGCAGGACAAAGAGGACACAGTATGAGATTGGGGAGGCCGATTAAGGGGAATGTGAAATTCTTTTTTACAGAAAGAATTGGTAGATGCATGGATGGCTTACCACAAGAAGTGGGTAGCTATGAATACAGTGCAGGGCTTCAAACAGGCATGGGATAGGCATAAGGAACAATACAAATGACTATGAATAGATGGGTCACTGACAGAACCAAGGCCCGATGCACATTTATAAAATGAGAAAAGAAGAAATGGAAGACTGGATGGGCCTTGCGATCCTTATCTCCATCAACTATGTTTCTATGAATGATACGCCAGTAAAGAGAGAACTCCGTTCTGCTCCTGCCCTCTGCAGCCTGTGTCCTGGTTACACTTCAGTGGAACGGAGGAGGGGTGAGAGCTTGTTTAATTGGTGATGTCTGACCACAGAGTCAAGGGGGAAAGAAAACAGCAGGGAGGTCTCTGTTTCTGCTCCTTCCCTCAGCAACCCATTTTTATATACAGCAGTGCATAAGATGGATGGAGGAGGGGTACGAGCATATTTGCTAGATGATGTCTGACCAGGTAGTCAAGGGTGAGAGTTGCCAGTAGGGAAGTTTCTGTTTCTGCTCCTGCACTCAGCAAACCCATTACCTGGTGCAGCAGTGCTTTTTTTTCCCAAAATTAATAAACTTTATTAGACGGAAGGTTGATTTTTCTCTCCAAACATACCAAAAAGGTCTTTGAGTACTATGTAACAAAGTACTATACAGTATCAAAGTAAGGAAATGACATATCATCTTACATTTGTCGTTGTCAACATACTTAATTAGACATAGAACTGCAACTTAGGAATATATGCAGTAAAGCTAATAATCCTACTTATACTTATCTTCCCTCCTTCCCACCCCTCCTTCTACCCTTCCCTTCTTTTCTTCCTCCCCTCCTTGTCGTATGCAAGGTCTTTAGTCTGTAGACAGTTAGATATCTGCTGTAATTGTTGAGAGTTACAATTTCAATAATACAGTTTTTGACTTTTTTCCTTTTGAAATATGCTATTTCTTATTTCCATTTATTTGCTGGTTAGCAGTGTGTACAAGGTTGGCCATAACTTTTGGTAGTGGCCTGGTCTTTTAGCCATATGGGCAATATTGTTCTCAAACCACTCTGAGAAAGAGGGATGGTGTTTAAGAGGGACAGAGGAGGGGTGTGAGCTTGTTTGCTAAGTGATGTCCATCCAGTGAATCAAGGGGGAGAGATTCCAGCAGGGAGGTCTCCATTTCAGCTCCTCTCCTGTGCAACCCATTTTCTGGTGCAGCAGTGATTAAGTGGGATAGAGGAGGGATGAGTGTTTGTTTGCTAGGTGATTCTACCAGGTATTCAAGGGGTAGTGACACCTGCAGGGAGGTCTCCATTTCTGATCCAGCTCTCAGCAATCCATTTGCATGTGCAGCAATGCTTAAGAGGACAGAGAAGTTTGTGAGCTTGCTTGCTAGGTGATGTCTGTCCAGGTAGTTGAGGGGAAATGCCAGCAGGGAGGTCTGTTTCTGCTCCTGCACAACCCCATTTTCTGGTGCAGCAGTGCTTAAGAGGGATGGATGAGGGGTGAGAGCTTGTTTGCTAGGTGATGTCTGTCCATCCTGGTTGTTAGTGCATAGAGACACCAGCAGGGAGTTCTCCATTTCTGTTCCTGCACTTAGCAACTCATTTTCTGGTGCAGCAGATCTCAAGAGGGACAGAGGAGGAGGAGTTTGAGCTTCTTTGATAGGTTATGTTTGTCCAGGTAGTCAAGAGGGAGAGACGCCAGCAGGGAGTTCTTAGTTTCTGCTCCTGCTTACAGTGACCCATTTTTCTGGTGAAGCAGTGCTTAAGAGGGACAGAGGATGAGTATGTACTTTTTTGATAGGTGATGTCTGTCCAGGTAGTCAAGTGGGAGAGACACCAGCAGGGATGTCTCTGTTTCTGCTCCTGACCTCAGCAATCCATTTTCTGATGCAGCAGCAATTAAGAGGGACAGATGAAGGTTGAGATCTTGTTTGCTGTGTGATGTCTGTCCAGGTTGTCAATGGGTAGAGACGCCATCAGGGAGTTCTGTTTCTGCTCCTACACTCAGCAACTCATTTTCTGGTGCAGCAATGGTTAAGAGGGGTGGAGAAGGAGAGTGAGCTTCTTTGCTAGGTGATATTTGTCCAGGTAGTCGAGGGGGAGAGTTGCCAGCAGGGAGGTCTCTGTTTCTGCCCCTGCCCATAGCAACCTGCTTTCTAGTACAGCAGTGCTTAAGAGGGTTGGAGTAGGGGTATGATGTTGTTTGCTAGGTGATGTCTGTCCAGGGGGTCAAGGGGGAGAAAAGCCAGAAGGTTTCTGCTCCTGCACTCAGCAACCTGTTTTTTGGTGCAGCAGTGCTTTTGTGGGACAGAGGAGGGAGAGAGATCTTGATTGCTCAGTTATGTCTGTATAGGGAGTAAAGGGGTATATATGCTAGCAGTGAAGCCTCCGTTTCTACTCCTGATGTTAGCAACCTGAGTCCTGGTTCAGCAGGCCTTGGGTGAGGAAAGGAGGACGTATGAGTGCTTGTTTGATAGTGGATGACTGAGCTCAAGACAAAGCCTACTTGTCACCAGACATGGCAGACCAATTGCAAGTGCATGACCAGCTGGTACTGTATCAGCATCTCACCCATCACAGCAAGAAAATTCCCTACGGCTACAAGGCAGTAACGAGGAGACGCCATATCTAAGGTGCCATTGACTGTGATGGCAGTCATGGATGTTTGTTATACCATGACTTTAATGTTCTGGTATATTAATTTATGCTTAGGATACATGATGTGATGAATGACCATTTAATACAGTGGAATGGAATGTACAGTATGTAATCCAATTGACTATAACTTTCAGATCGTCATTGGTATAATGTCTTTAAATTTTATTTTTCTGATTGGAGTATGTAGGCCAATAGTCTTTAAAAACGAACAACGTATAAGGATATACGTTCCAAATGCCCTATCGCCTGTCGTCAGGGTCATCTTCCATATGACAATCACTGTAATCTATATACACAGTGCGTTGTACGAAAGATGTCCCCTGGCTTCAGAAATACTCATGCAACAGTCAGATTGGGAAATAATAAGTGCATAAGGTAGGTTACTATGTGATGTCACTAACGGTAAGTTACAGTTTAGCTTGGGTTTTGATATTTGTGTATTAATGTACCGTATGTGTTCATGTTTCAAAATTAATTCAGGGTTTGACCTCATGAAACTGCTAACAATGTTAGTCCATTGAGAACCTCACCAGTGATTCACACTTGGTACCCATATCTAGCATAGTGGTGGTGTACTTAGTTTTTATACCTTTATTTTTTTTTCTTTATTTTAACCTTTGTTATACCAGGTGAGAAACAGTAAGCTGAAAGCTTGTTTACAGGTGCAACCTGGAAGCACAAGGAAGTTAATTGACTTTGTGTCCGGTAGTGGATACATAACTGATTACTACCATACCTCATCAGCACAGCCCCATTCAGAGATCTTTTTATCAAAGGCGGCCATTTTGAAGTACTTTAGAAAAGGCAGACATTTTGAGGCATTTCAGCAAAGGCAGCCATCTTGAGGCACTCACCAGAGATTCACACTTGGTGTACGGATATGGCAAATGTTTTGCAGTAGTAAGTCCGTTAAGTGGTCACATGACTGATTACCACCATACCGCATCAGCCCTGACCCATTCAGAGAGCTTTTTAAACAAGGGTTGCTGTTTTGAAGTATTTTAGCAAAGGCAGACATTTTGAAGCATTTTAGGAAAGGTGGCCATTCTGAGGTGCTCACGAGTAATTAACACTTGGTGCCTGGATGTGGTAAAAGTGGCGCAGTAGTGTGTCCAGAAGTCATCACATTGATTGACTGCATATTTCTTATTTCTCAGAGAACGTGTGTTCAACAAATCTACAGAAGTCACAAAATTACCCTTTTTGAACGACACTGAAGATCAAGACACTGCAATGATGCTACATTACAACATTTTACATCTTGACTTCATATGATACTACTCAACTGATACTTTCTGGGATTAAGGTAAGAGACAAACTAGTTTGTCTAATAGGCTGTGGAAACCTTGCGGCGTTAACATAAATGAGCCTTGTAGGCCTACTAGTACGCATTGCACCACAACAAACTTCACCTTCACCATCTCATCAGTTGGAATGAATTATAATGCTTAGACTAGTTTTGAACAATCCAAGTGATGACTTCATGTGAGGGCGAGCTACATTACTTTGGTTAAATTAAATATTACAGACTGTATGTCAAAAGTTGATGAAATGGTGTAGCATAGGGTAAGAGCAGACAGTTTTTTTTTCTACAGGTCACAAGCCTGAAGACAATATATATAAAATACAATAACATGTGAATAACAACAATTTGTCAGTGTTAGTGGCTCAGTAGGTTGCACAATCACCTCTGAGGCCGGGAGATCAGTAAGCAGTGGATTCTATCCCTACACCAGGCACTTGGGTTAATATCCCAATACTGACACTGTAGTGCAGCATGAGGAGGGGTGCTGCACTCCTGAGATGCTGTCTTTTGCATTAGATGTTAAACCGACGTCCCGTCTGCCGGGTCTGGTGGTTCATCAAGTGGACATTAAAGATCCCATGGCACTTCTCAAAAAGAGTAGGGGAATTTTTTTTTTATTCAAGTTTATTGAAGTTTTTTGTTAACAGAGCAAGAACCATTTCAGCAAAACATACTGTAAATCAAGATAATATGCATTACATTGTGGAGGGAATGAAATATTTTTTACTTTCCCATCCCCCCTCCCTTCCTATCCCTATGGTACCCCACCTCCCTATCAGACCCTCCCCCCCATGGGTTAAGATACAATAAGAAATTCTGTTTAAGGGTTTTCCTACCTAGTTGCTTTACACTCAGGTAGAAGGCTTAGGGTGAAGCAGATAAAGCATATGAAACAAACCCCATATCAAATCATATTTCGAGTGACTATCCCATCTCATAGCCCCAAATTTCTCCATATTCAAATTAAATAACAGTTCTTGTAACCACTCAGTGTAGGTAATTGGGATGTCATCCAGCCATTGCTTTAACACAACTTTCTTGAGCGAGGCTGAAATCATGGCATATAATACCTCCTAACTTTACCTGTGATACCGGAGTAATCTGCTATCAGACAGACTTCTGGGACAAAATGCTGGTTAATACCCAAAAGTGGGTCTGCTTTACATTTAATTTGATCCCACAGTTCTTTTATCAGGGGGGCATTCCCAAAAAATATGATATAAATTCCCCTCTGCATGGTGGCATTGAAAACATAGCGGATCAGGTCTGCATCTGATTTTGTATAGTTTAGAAGGGGTCCAAAACAGATTATTTAAAAAGTGGAATTGCATGACATGTAGCCTATCTTGAGTGACATATCGGTACGTATGACACCAGATTTTATCCCATTTCCTCTCTTGAGTACCTAGTTGGCATATCCAGTATCTGGGTTTATTGTCAAGATCCACATATGCTTGATTAAACAACATCTTATATAAGTTGGAGACCACATGTGGTTCCCAAACCATCTAGGCCAGAGATTCAAAAAAATTCCCCATCATTCATCCATTTCTGAATTTGTTCCTTGATTGTTCAAGTAAATGCTTGACTTGATACACCTTAAATATTTGATTGGGTCCCTTGTGATACTTGCTTAATATTTCCGCTAATGGAGGATATCTATCTCCCTGTAAAATATCTTCAATCCTTAAACCCGGGTTGCCTTTCAGTAATCACATCCTTATACTAACTGTGACACTCATAGCTTGATTTAGGAGTTATCTGCTTCAGCAGTTTATCTTATGTCAATTAAATTTATATGCAGTAGGATTCCTTGTATGTGTGTTCCGTCAAGCACATCTGAACCCAAGGTTCTTTCTGGCTGAAGGCAGTATAGTACTATTAAACTTCTCTGACATCATCTTCTGTTTTTTTTTTTAATGAGTATTTTAAACCAATGGGGATTTTTTTCTGTTTTTCTCTGCATTATCTAGCTGTTATAAGTATTGTATTTTCTAAACAACTACCATGAGCTTCTGAAGAAGGACTGGTTGGTCCGAAAGCTAGAGTACTTTGTTCTTGTTGTTACATCTATGTTGGTCCATTAAAAGGTATCAAATCATTTGCTTCTGGATCTACCCTTTAAGAGGGGAAGCCAGGAATCTATAATCATGATCCACCCAATCTTCAGATTAGGGTTGTGGCATGCTGGTTGGTGTCTATCTGTATTCGGAAAAATCTTAAGAAAACACAGAGCTGAATATGAATTCATAAAGAGTCTTTTATTGGGGTATCCACCGGTTTAGGGGGAAGAGTAGAGTAGGGGAATTTTTATTGCAAGTGAAATAAATAAAAATTGGTACAAAAATAATCAGACAGAAAAAGAAAACCATATATAAATACAACAGATCATACAAAATCCCAAAAGTGCAGTACACAGTCTAATCCCATTCACCAGATGAACCTATCTTATTTAACCCTATGACAAATCACTGTTTCACTCCACCAAATCAGTCATCTGATAGTAAGGTTACATGGCACTTATCGAAAAGAGTTTGGGAATTTCCCCAGTGTTCTGGCCAAATTTCCCCCATCCACTAGAAATTCCACCCACAGATGGTAACCAACCAAATCTTGTTCAACTTCTTTTGGTTACCATCTGCATCCTCCTCCCAGTCACCCCTGAAAAAGGGACTTCTAGTCTCAGTGGGCCCACCAGGTCAACAAAATTCAATAAATAAATTAGGGCATAGTAGCATAGGGTGAATTAGGAAAAAACTGTTTCTTTTCCAGACCAGTATAGTGATCTAAAATAAAACTAATAGTATATGGCAATAGTAGTCAGGTATTTTTTTTCCACTAGTCACTGGAAGGAAGATGGTAGATAGATATAGGGATAGATAGTTTTCTTTTTTTTCCATACAGGATTGGAAATGGTGTGTTAGGAATGAAAAGAAAACAAAGAGTAGACTACATGACATGTTATACAGTAGGGAAAGGATAGGCTTTTTCTCCACAGGTTTTAGAATAGGGAAAGGGTGGGGTTTTTCTCCACATGTTTTAGAATAGGGAAAGGGTAGGATTTTTCTCCACATATTTCTGGCATTACCATGTCTGATGGAATGCTCTTTGTGTATGATGATCCATACACTTGACAAAGTGTCGCATCGGCAAAATACCAAAGGTGAAATGTGGACCACTGATGGTAAATGCTAATGGTAATAAAAAATAGTAAACTATTTTGGTTTCTTTCCTACTGTATAGTACACTATGTAAGATACTGTATGGTGGCCTAAATACACAACACTTTGTTAAAACCTTTCTTAATTTGCTGTCCTCACTGTAACTGTGAGAGACTGAAGAAACTGGGTCTATTTTCTATTAATTATATAAGACTCAGGGTTGACATATATCTAACTTTTAGAGTGATCCAGGAAGACTTTACTCTAGAAACAATTGGTTTGGAAGACATACATATAAAAACAATTATAGCACCAGATCACATAACTTAAATTGATTGGTGAAACAAAATATGTCAAAGAATAATTACAACCTGGCATACTCTACCTAAGACTACATTTGAGAGTCAAAATATGAATACATTCAAAAAGAGACTTGATGAACATATGAGTAACAAAAAACTCTCCTTCCACCAATAGAACACTGAATGGTGGCAAGTTCACAAAAGACCAATGGTCTACATAACTTGTATTTCATCTATGAACCTTAGGGTGAAGGTGTATCATTGCTGTATATTGACAACCACCAACTATTCTATATAATGTATGGGGAAAAAACATAGAAAAACATGGGACTAAGGCATAGTAGGATAGGGTAACATAAGAAAAATGTGTTCCTTTTCCAGGGGCAATACAGTGATCTAAAACATAATAGTATAGGGTAATAGTAGACAGGTATTTCCACTGTTCACATGCATAAAGACGGGAGATAGATATAGGGAAAGACAGATCTTACTTCGAGAGGGTTCCTTCAGTAGGTCACCACATATAGGACTTGTGCCACCTGGCATCAGGCTGCACGGCAGACTTTTCTAGCAATACCTGACGGGGGACCACCCACCCAATGTCACGTGACCAATGGATCCCCTTCCAGTGCCAGATTGGGTTGCGCCGGTGCCGACGTCGGTGACCCTGATGTGGCCTGTCTCGATGCCGGACCCTCCCCCTATCTACACTAAGGTGGGTCCAACGTGGATTCCTCTGATGCCAGGTCTGACACTAGGGGGCTTATAATCGACCCTGAACTGTCCTGCATTACCCTTTTGGGTATCCAAGCGATCCCTACCTGGGGGGTTCCACTCCAGATTGGAGTCATGTGGGGCAGTTCTACCCTGGATTTCACCCTTAATCCTACTACATGGGGTTTCAAGGGTATTATCCTCCACCGGTCGCCCCTCCTCCTCCTCTTCCCCCCCAGTCTCAACCGGATCCACCTCCCCCTCCCCCGGCTACTCCGGATTTCAAGACCCTGATTCAGTCTTGGTGGCAGGGGGCCAGGTCAGAACTGGTTTCAGTTCTGGAAACTAGGCTTCTGCAACTGCAGCTTCCTAGGTCTCCTTCCCCAAGCACCTCTCTTGCAACTGTCCTTGTCTTGGGGAAGACTCGGCAGGACGTTTCCCTATCTGACTTTAGACACCGTCCTGTAGAGGATAGTGGTGTGTGTGATGTAATGATGTGTTATATAATAGGGAAAGGACAGGCTTTTTCTCCACAGGTTTTAAAATAGGGAAAGGGTAGGGTTTTTCTCCACAGGTTTTAGAATAGAGAAAGGGTAGGGTTTTTCTCCGCAGGTTTCAGAATAGGGAAAGGATAGGGTTTTTCTCCACAGGTTTTAGTACAGGGAAAGGATAGGAGTTTTCTCCACATGTTTTAGAATAGGGAAAGGATAGGGTTTTTCTCCACAGGTTTTAGAATAGGGAAAGGATAGGGTTTTCTCCACAGGTTTTAGACTAGGGAAAGGGTAGGGTTTTTCTCCACAGGTTTTAGAATAGAAAAAGGGTAGGGTTTTTCTCCACAGGTTTTAGAATAGGGAAAGGATAGGGCTTTTCTCCACAGGTTTTTTGAATAGGGAAAGGGTAGGGGGTTTTCTCCATAGGTTTTAGAATAGGGAAAGGATATGGTTTTGCTTCACAGGTTTTAGTACAGGGAAAGGATAGGGGTTTTCTAAACAGGTTTTAGAATAGGGAAAGGATAGGGCTTTTCTCCACAGTTTTTTTGAATAGGGAAAGGGTAGGGTTTTTCTCCACAGGTTTTAAAATAGGGAAAGGATAGGGTTTTTATCCACAGGTTTTAGACTAGGGAAAATGTAAGGTTTTTCTCCACAGGTTTTAGAATAGAAAAAGGGTGGGGTTTTTCTCCTCAGGTTTTAGAATAGGGAAAGGGTAGGGCTTTTCTCCACAGGTTTTAGAATAGGGAAAGGATATGGTTTTGCTCCACAGGTTTTAGTACAGGGAAAGGATAGGGGTTTTCTCCACAGGTTTTAGTACAGGGAGAGGATAGGGTTTCTCTGCACAGGTTTTAGTACAGGGAAAGGATAGGGTTTTTCTCCACAGGTTTTAGAATAGGGAAAGGATAAGATTTTTCTCCACAGGTTTTAGAATAGGGAAAGGATAGGTTTTTCCTCTGCAGGTTTTTCAATAGGGAAAGGATAGGATTTTTCTCCACAGGTTTTAGAATAGGGAAAGGATATGGCTTTTCTCCACAGGTTTTTTTGAATAGGGAAAGGGTAGGGTTTTTCTCCACAGGTTTTAGAATAGGGAAAGGATAGGGTTTTTATCCACAGGTTTTAGAATAGGAAAAGCATAGGGTTTTTATCCACAGGTTTCTGGTATTATTTTGTCAGATATAACACTCTTTGTGTATGATGACCCATACACTTGAAAAAGTCATTCTGCAGCAACAGTGACTTTGATAGTAAAACAGAATGACTTCCCATTCTGCTTTAGTTTATAAAATGGACAAAGGATTTCAAGCAATCTCATTGGTTGTTAGCCATGCATTAGAAATGTCTAATGCACAGCTAAAACAAGAAACCCAATTTAGAATACACAGGCTGATTTTATAAGTGCAATAAGCCACTCTGGGGATGTGCATTAGACAGTTCTAATTCATGGCTAGGGGACTGGATGCACTCAGCCTGTGGCCTCGTGCCTCACTACATCCCCCTAGCCGTACCTTAAATCTGTCTAATGCACACCCCATCATGTCTTATTGCTTACATATTGATGACCTCCAACTATTCTGTATAATGTATGGGGAGATAAAACATGAGAATAATAACAACCAAGGCATAGTAGGATAGGGTAAATTAAGAAAAATGTGTTTTGTGTCCAGGAGCACCCCATTGGCCAGCATGGGCATACCATGGGTGGTTGGGTATGGCACCCCGGCTATTTGCAGGTCAGTCTGTAATGTGAAATTAGGGCTCAGAAATTTCATCCAAGCCCCTGCAGATGTAAGAAAAGGTAGAATCCATTGACATTTACCTCTTGTATAATCTAGTAATCCCAATAAATGTGTAAGAGAAACAGTTTGACACAGAGAATAACTGAATGGTGTCAATCATCTTATTTTTGGTCATGTGACCCGGGGATATAGTTATGGGTACAGTCTGGGCCTTGATTTACTCATTCCCTTCCCCGCCATGTAAAACAGGCTACTTCTTACTTTTCCTTTCTCAATTTATTGGGATGTATCCCATAATGCAATAGGTGGGCCCCTCATGGGTCAGCATGGCCCTACCTTGGGTGGTTGGGTATGGCACGCCGGCTATCTGCAGATGGGTCTGTAATGAGTAATTAAGGATCAGAAATTTCATCCAAGCCCCTGCAGATGTAAGAAAAGGTGTAATCCATTGACATTTACCACTTTTATAATATGGTTATCCCTACAAATGTGTAACAGAAGCAGTTTGATACAGAAAATGATTGAATGGTAGCCGCCATCTTATTTTTGGTCATGTGACCCAGGGGATATAGATATGGGTACAATCTGGGCCTTGATTTACTCATTCACATCCTTACCATGTAAAACAGGCCACTTCTTACTTTTCCTTTTTGAATTTATTAGCATGCACCCCATAATGCAATAGTTGGACACCCCATTGGCCAGCATGCGCATACCATGGGTGGTTGGGTATGGAACCTCGGCTATCTGCAAGTGGGTCTGTAATGTGAAATTAGGGATCAGAAATTTAATCAGAGACCCTGTAGATGTAAGAAAAGGTGTAATCCATTGACATTGACCACTTTTATAATGTAGTTATCACAATAAATGTGTAACACAAGCAGCTTGACACAGAAAATGACCGAAAAAAGGTAGCCATCTTGTTTTTGGTCATGTGATCAAGGGGATGTAGCTAGGGGTACAATCTGGGCCTTGATTTACTCATTCACTTCCCTGTCATGTAAAACAGGATACTTCTTATTTTTTCTCAATGTATTGGGATATACCCCATAATGCAATAGGTGGGCCCCTCATGGGCCAGCATGGCCCTACCTTGGGTGGTTGGCTATGGCACCCCAGCTATATGCTGGTGGGTCTATAATGTGAAATTAGTGATCATAAATTTCATCCAAGCCCCTGCAGATGTAAGAAAAGGTGTAATCCATTGACATTTACCACTTTTATAATGTAGTTATCCCTACAAACATGTAACAGAAGCAGTTTGATACAGAAAATGATTGAACGGTAGCCGCCATCTTATTTTTGGTCATGTGACCCAGGGGATGTACCATGGGTGGCTGGGTATGGCACCCCGGCTATCTGCAAGTGGGTCTGTAATGTGAAATTAGGGATCAGAAATTTCATCCAAGCCCCTGCAGATGTAAGAAAAGGTGTAATCCTCTGACATTTACCCCTTTTATAACGTAGTTATCACAATAAATGTGTAACACAAGCAGCTTGACACAGAAAATGACTGAACAAAGGTAGCCATATTGTTTTTGGTCACGTGATCCAGGGGATGTAGCTACGGGTACAATCTGGGCCTTGATTTACTCATTCACTTCCCTAACATGTAAAACAGGCTACTTTTTACTTTTCCTTTTTGAATTTATTGGCTTGCACATCATAATGCAATAGGTGGACAACCCATTGGCCAGCATGGGCATACCATGGGTGGTTGGGTATGGCACCCTGACTATCTGCAGGTGGATCTGTAATGAAAATTTAAGGATCAGAAATTTCATCCAAGCCCCTGAAGATGTAAGAAAAGGTGTAATCCATTGACATTTACCACTTTTATAATGTAGTTATCCCTACAAACATGTAACAGAAGCAGTTTGATACAGAAAATGATTGAACGGTAGCCGCCATCTTATTTTTGGTCATGTGACCCAGGGGATGTAGCTACGGGTACAATCTGGGCCTTGATTTACTCATTCACTTCCCTATCATGTGAAATAGGCTACTTTTTAATTTTCCTTTTTGAATTTATTGGCTTGAACATCATAATGCAATAGGTGAACAACCCATTGGCCAGCATGGGCATACCATGGGTGGTTGGGTATGGCACCCCGACTATCTGCAGGTGGGTCTGTAATGAAAATTTAAGGATCAGAAATTTCATCCAAGCCCCTGAAGATGTAAGAAAAGGTGTAATCCATTGACATTTACCATTTTTATAATGTAGTTATCCCTACAAACATGTAACAGAAGCAGTTTGATACAGAAAATGATTGAACGGTAGCCGCCATCTTATTTTTGGTCATGTGACCCAGGGGATGTAGATATGGGTACAGTCTGGGCCTTTATTTACTCATTCACTTCCCTGTCATGTAAAACAGGCAACTTTTTACTTTTTCTTTTTGAATTTATTGGCATGCACCCCAAAATGCAATAGGTGGACACCCCACTGGCCAGCATGGGCATACCATGGGTGGTTGGGTATGTCACGTCGGCTATCTGCTGGTGGGTCTGCAATGAAAATTTTAGGATCAGAAATTTCATCCAAGCCCCTGCAGATGTAAGAAAAGGTGTAATCCATTGACATTTACCACTTTTATAATGTAGTTATCCCTACAAACGTGTAACAGAAGCAGTTTGATACAGAAAATGATTGAACGGTAGCTGCCATCTTATTTTTGGTCATGTGACCCAGGGGATGTAGATATGGGTACAGTCTGGGCCTTGATTTACTCATTCTCCTCCCTGTCATGTAAAACAGGCTACTTTTTACTTTTACTTTTTGAATTTATTGGCATGCACCCCATCATGCAATAGGTGGACACCCCATTGGCCAGCATGGGCATAACAGGGGTGGTTGGGTATGGAACCCCAGCTATCTGCAAATGGGTTTGTAATGTGAAATTTGGGATAAGAAATTTCATCCAAGCCCCTGCAGATGTAAGAAAAGGTGTAATCCATTGACATTTACCACTTTTATAATGTAGTTATCCCTACAAACATGTAACAGAAGCAGTTTGATACAGAAAATGATTGAACGGTAGCCGCCATCTTATTTTTGGTCATGTGACCCAGAGGATGTAAATATGGGTACAGTTTAGGCCTTGATTTACTCATTCACTTTCCTGTCATGTGAAACAGGCAACTTCTTACTTTTCGTTTTTGAATTTATTAGCATGCACCCCATAATGCAATAGGTGGACACCCCATTGGCCAGCATGGGCATACCATGGGTGGCTGAGTATGGCACCACGGCTATCTGCAAGTTGGTCTGTAATGCGAAATTAGGGATCAGAAATTTCATCCAAGCCCCTGCAGATGTAAGAAAAGGTGTAATCCATTGACATTTACCTCTTGTATAATCTATTAATCCCAATAAATGTGTAAGAGAAGCAGTTTGACACAGAGAATGACTGAACAGTGTCAGCCATCTTGTTTTTGGTCATGTGACCCAGGGGATATAGCTATGGGTACAATCTGGGCCTTGATTTACTCATTCACTTCCCTGCCATGTAAAACAGGCTACTTCTCACTTTTCCTTTTTGAATTTATTGGCATGCACCCCATAATGCAATAGGTGGTCACCCCATTGCCCAGCACGGGTATACCATGGATGGTTGGGTATGGCACCCCGGCTAACTGCAGGTGGGTCTGTAATGTGAAATTAGGGATCAGAAATTTCATCCAAGTCAATGCTGCCATAAGAAAGGGTGTAATCCATTGACATTTACCACTTTTATAATCTACTTATCTCAATAAATGAGTCACAAGCAGTTTGACGCCGAAAATGACTGACCGGTGTCAGCTATCTTGTTTTTGGTCATGTGACCCTGGGGATGTAGCTATGGGTGCAATCTGAGCCTTGATTTACTCATTCACTTCCCTGTCATGTGAAACAGGCTACTTCTTACTTTTTCTTAATGGATTTAGTGACGTGTACCCCATAATCCAATAGGTACCCCCCCATAGGCCAGCATGGCCCTACCATATCAGGCCCCTCAACCTGAAGTCAGGAAAGCAGGCAGAGGTAATAGCCTCATTTAATGCCTTCAAAAGGGAGCTGAAGACATTTTTAAGGGAAACTTTTCCTTCCAGTTGAGAAACCTGATCTAAATAAATAATTTAAGCTAATACTGTTTTATGTATTTTAATTTGTTTATAATAGATTTGTTCACTTGTAGAATGCCTTATGTCACAATTGAAATAGACTGCTTTATTAAAAAATAAACTAAACTAACTCAACTAAATATTTTATGGAGCTCTGGGTTATCCCACAGCTGGAGTCAAGGTGGGGAATATACCCTCTGCCCCCTGCACCTTACTCAGCAGGTTTTCATATAGTCCTGGTTTATCCCACAGTTAGGCTCAGGGTGGAGGATGTAGCCCTGATGCCCTGGACCTTACTCACCTTACTCACCAGATTTTCTATTTTTTTAAATAAAGTTTTTTATTATTCAAAGCATCATACAGCTTAAACACAGTTATTGTAGTCAGTTACATCAGGGATAAGTTTCTTAATTTCTAGTACATTTAACCGTGTATGTAAAAGATAATCCACTGGAATTCAGCTTTGAATTGATTCTGTTAATACCTCAGTAAAAGAAAAAGAAAAAGTTTTCATACACTTTTAAACTACATTTCTGCAGATTTATCAGGGTCCACAGCTGTATTATAATCTTATTTTTAAGCTATGTTATCTGGGGGGGTTTGTTTGAGACCTCCAGAAGTTTACTTCATTTTCAGGAGACACCCCCCCCCCAGGACCATCATTCTTTTATCCAAGCTAGGGAACAAAATCCCCATCTAGTAATAGCATGTATCTTGTCCATCTTTGCCATTTAGCTCTAGAAAAGTATCAGCTTGTCATGCATCCCTGCCATCAGACTTTCAAGTCTACAAATATCTATAAGTATTTGTCACCATTCCTGAATTGTAGGGATGATTAAAGGCATTCATCTATGTGTGACTGCTTTTTTGGCTGCAGGCACATATAGGGGTGGCATGGTTTTATGCCATGGTGGGTGATGTGCTGGAAAGTGGAACCATTTCTGCTGTAAGTTCCACCTGTTCCCCCAGGCAGTCCTTTAACTCATCTTGTAAGGAGCACCAGAAGGGAGTTAGCATAGGGCATAGCCAGAATATAAGGCCTAACTCTGCCAGTTGGCATCGACATCCCCTCCAGCAAACCCAATACGAGAGAGGTAGATACTGAGCTAGGACTGCAGGGGAGTGACAAAATCTACCACGACACTTCAAGGCAAATTCTCTCCGAATATGGGAGGATGTTATTTTTATAGCTGTTATGGTTGTTTCTATCCAGGAGGCACTAGCTATTTCTAATTCTAGGTCCCTGTTCCATCCATCTAGGACAGTTTATGTTGAATCACCCATATATTCCCATAGAGTCTTGTATAGGAAGCTAATTAAGTGTTCCCAGGCATGCCCTATTGTCTGACTGCTTAATATGGACAGGATGGGGGTGGGGTAATTTTGACACATTCATATTTTGCCTTAAGATATAGTTCTTGACCTATAGGTACTTAAAGAAATCTTGTGTGAGGAGCCTATATTCCTTTTGCAAAGTGTCGAAAGGGTTTATATTCTTAGGGGATAGAAATTGGTGAAGGTATGGAAGTCCCAGTCTCCACCAAGCCCTGTCTGAGTGAGATGGGATGAAGTATTCATCCTCGGACAGCAATCTATGAAAAAAAGACCTCCTGTAGAGTAGGGTTTTTTATGTTGATTGCGCGCATGTGCAAGAAACATATTGCGGCAGCTTTCTCAAGAAGTAGGTTGTGGAGGCGCGGCACTGTTGTGGCCAATGCCCCTACAGCCTTTAAAGACTTGGCCTGCTTCCCCCAATGCCATGGCACGCTGCTGCTGACACTAGTTCAGCCAGCGTGCCACCAACTTGTAAAATTTTAGCCGCTGCAATCAGGGGCTGCCTTGTCATTGCGGTGTCAGCCATTCGCTGCAATGAGGGAGCGACCCGTCATTGCATGGCAGAACCTTGAAACACTGATATTATTCATGAACATGGTGGCAGTTTGCCGCCGTGTTCACAAACAATATTAATCCCCCTGCGGGTGCCCAATCCTTTGGCAGCATGTCCCCCTCCACGTGTTTGTTGCGATGGGGCCCCAATCCCTGTTGGCTTCAGTGCCCCAAGGTTTATGTTGCAAGCAGAGCCCACTCCCATCAGCATTATGTAACCCCCACTTTGTTCTCTGCCCACAGAATGCCCAATCCTTGTTGGCATAATGTCCACCCTTTGTTGTGTGCCGGCGGGGTGCCCAGTTCCCATCAGCATAATTAACCCCCTTTTGTTGTGTGCCGATGGGGGTGCCCAATCCCCATCGGCTACAGCTGCCCCAAAAAGACTCCGTTGGCATGCTGAGAGCCCACCCAGCGTGCCACATGCCCTGTAAAATCAAAAGCGGTCCTGCAAAGTCTTCTTTTTTTACCTGTAAAAAGAAATGGTCCTCGGCAGTCTCCCTGCCCCTTCTACAACCCGCCCACCCACTGTGCACCCTGCCTCCCCACACACCTCTCACCCCATACTTACTCAGAGTGGCAGTGCGGCAGTCTTGGTGGACGGGGCACGTCTGCACTCTTCAAAGCTGACCCGAACTGACAGAAATGCCGGTAAGCTGTATAATGGAATAAATTGTTTTTCAACTTTGATGCACATCTCAGGCATTTTTGGAATTTGGCACAAATTTTGAACATGGGGTTTTTGGGACCCCTCGTTGAATTCTGGCACTGTCACGGCATTATTCAGCCCCAAAAGGTGATTTCATGGTCACTCGCAGAATCCTTTTGGGACCAATTAATGAAAGGCAGTGCCGGTGTTCATGGGTGGACTCTCAAAAGCCTATACTGCAATTTTGGTGGGAAACATCCAAAAATGACTGTTCTAACATCGTTGCTGATTATCCTTGTTACTTGTTACTTTGCGACTTGCAATTTGTTCACGCCAGATTTTCAACATTAGCATTTTTCAGACCTCCTTGTAAACAGTATAGCTGTCAATTTCCACATCCTGGCTGAAATGTGTTTTCGCAATTCCGGCGCAGAATAGTGCAGTCGCTGTGGGAAATCAATGTTCAGGACAGATTAAGAAAATGACAGTGGCACTGTTCATGAGCAGAGGTTCTAAAATGCCTATTTTGAAAATTTGGTGATGATACTCCATAAAATGACTGTGTTACAAGCATGCGTTGCACAGTTTGCACGCACGCTTGTAACTTCACGAATTATTAATATTTTCACTCCAGATTTTCAACATTGCCATTCTTCTGTACCTCCTTATGAACAGTACAGCTGTCATTTTCACCCTGGCCAAAATGTGTTTTGCAGTTCTGGCGCAGAATAAGCGTAGTAGCTGTGGGAAATCGTGTTAGGACATTATGAAATGACAGTGACACTGTTCATTATGAGTCCTAAAATGCCTATGTTGAAAATTTGTGACGAAAGTCCATAAAATGAGTGTGTTATGAATGTGCATTGTGCAGTTTCCATGCATGCTCATACCTTCGCAACTTTGCAGTATTTTCATTCCAGATTTTCAGCATTGCCATTTTACCACACCTCCTTATGAACAGTGCAGCTGTCATTTTTCATATCCTGGCCAAAATGTGTTTTCACTCTTCCGGGGCACAATAGCACGGTCGCTGTGGGAAATCAGTGTTTGGGACATACTGAGAAAATCATACTGGCACTGTTCATGAGCAGAGGTCCTAAAATGCCTATTTAGAAAATTTTGTGATGAAACTCCATAAAATGACTGTGTTACGAGTGTGTGTTGTGCAGGTCCCACACACACTTTAAAGTTTGCAAATTAGTAATACTTTCACGCCAGATTTTCAACACTGGCATTTGTTCACACCTCCTTATGAACAGTACAGCTGTCATTTTCCACATCCTGGCTGAAATGTGTTTCCATGCTTCTGGCGCAGAATACCACAGTCGCTGTCAGAAATCAGTGTTTGGGACAGATTGTGATAGAGCGACTGGGGGGCGGGGAGTGACCGAGCTCAACTGAACTCTGTCGGAACTGCTGCAGATTTCTTTGTGAGCAGGAAAAGGCGACAACGCAGGCAGGAGCCCAATACAAAAGGGCAGCCTGCAGCGCCGGGAGACACAGAACGAGTGAGTGAGGGAGGGGAGGGAGTGAGTGAGCTCAATGGAGCTCTGTTGGGACTGCTGTGGATTTCTTTGTGGACAGGAAAAGGCAGCAGTGCATGCAGGGGCTGAGTACAACAGGGCAGCCTGCAGCGGTGGGAAAAACAGAACGAGCGAGTGAGAGAGGGGGAGTGAGTGAGCTCAGCAGAGCTCTATTGTGACTGCTGCAGATTTCTTTGTGGGCAGAAAAAGGTGGCAATGCAGGCAGGAGCCCAGTACAGAAGGACAGCCTGCAGTGCCGGCAGAAACGGAATGAGCAAGTGAAACAGGGGGAATGAGTGAGGCCAATGGAGCTGTGTCGGGACTACTGCAGATTTCTTTGTGGGCAGAAAAAGATGCCGACAGAGGCAGGAGCCCAGTACAAAAGGGCAGCCTGCAGTGCCAGGAGAAACAGAATGAGTAAGTGAGATGGGGGAGTGAGCAACCACAATGGAGCTCTGTCAGGACAGCTGCGGATTTCTTTGTGGGCAGGAAAAGGTGCCAATGCAGGCAGGAGCCCAGTACAAAAGGGCAGCCTGCAGCTCTGGGAGAAACAGAATGAGCGAGTGAGAGGAGAGTGGAGCGAGCTCAATGGAGGTGTATCGTGACTGCTGCAGATTTCTTTGTGGGAAGGAAAGGTGCAATGCAGGCAGGGCCCAGTACAAAGGTCAGCCTGAGCGCTGGCAAAAATGGAATGGCAGTGAGAGAGGGAGTGAATAAGCTCAGCGGAGCTGTGTTGGGACTGCTGCAGATGTCTTTGTGGGCAGAAAAAGCCTGCCATGCAGCAGCAACCCAGTACAAAGGGCAGCCTGCAGCAGCGGGAGACACAGAATGAGCGAGTGAGAGACGGGGAGTGAGTGAGCTCAACAGAGCTCTGTTGGGACTGCTGCGGATTTCTTTGTAGTTAGAAAAAGGCAATGCACGCAGGAGCCCAGTACAAAAGGGCAGCCTGCAGCGACGGGAGAAACAGAACAAACGAGTGAGAGAGGGGGAGTGAGCGACCTCAATGGAGCTGTGTCTGGACTGCTGCATGTCTTTGTGGGCAGACAAACCCGGCAATGCAGGCGGGAACACAGTACAAAAGGGCAGCCTGCAGCAGTGGGAGACACAGAACGAGCGAGTGACTGAGGGGGAGTGAGTGAGCTCTATGGAGCTCTGTTTGGACTGCTGCGGATTTCTTTGTGGGCAGAAAAAGGCAGCAATGCACACAGGGGCCCAGTACAAAAGGGCAGCCTGCAGTGGTGGGAGAAATAGAATGAACAAGTGAGAGAGGGGGAGTGAGTGAGTGAGCTCAAAGGAGCTCTATTGTGACTGCTGCAGATTTCTTTGTGGCCAGAAGAAGGTGGCAATGCAGGTAGGAGCCCAGTACAAAAGGGCAGCCTGCAGCGCTGACAGAAACGGAATGGCTGAGTGAGAGAGGGGGAGTGAGTGACCTAAACAGAGCTCTGTCAGAACAGCTGCGGATTTCTTTGTGGGTAGAAAAAGGTGCCAATGCAGGCAGAAGCCCAGTACAAAAAGGCAGCCTGCAGCGCTGGGAGAAGCAATGAGCGAGTGAGACAGGGGAGTGAGTGAGCTCAACGGAGCTCTATCGTGACTGCTGCAGATTTCTTTGTGGGTAGAAAAAGGCGGCAATGCAGATAGGAGCCCAGTACAAAAAGTTAGCCTGCAACGCCGGCAGAAATGGAACGAGCAAGTGAGAGAGGGGGAGTGAGCTACCTCAACGGACCTGCATCAGGACTGCTGCAGATTTCTTTGTGGGCAGAAAAAGCCGCCAACAGAGGCAGGAGCCCAGTACAAAAGGGCAGCCTGCAGCACCTGCAGAAACAGAATGAGCGAGTGAGAGAGGAGGAGTGATCCACCTGAACAGAGCTCTGTCGGGACAGCTGCAGATTTCTTTGTGGGCAGCAAAATGTGCCAATGCAGGTAGAAGCCCAGTACAAAAGAGCTGCCTGCAGCACCAGGAGAAACAGAATGAGCGAGTGAGACAGGCGGAGAGAGCGATCTCAACGGAGCTCTGTCGGGACAGCTGCAGATTTATTTGGGGGGAGAAAAAGGTGCCAATGCAGGCAGAAGCCCAGTACAAAAAGGCAGCCAGCAGTGCTGGGAGAAACACAACAAGTGAGTGAGAGAGGGGGAGTGAGCAAGCTCCACATACGGTAACAGCGACAGACGCTGCCAGCTATTTCCCAAAATTTTTGTGATATTTCCAGATATATCTCCTGCTTTCTCCATTTTCACAGTAGGGGCAGCAGAGAGATACTTTTTTAAAATTTCGCGAAATATCTGGAAATAGCTAGCAATGTCTCTTAGCTACTACTATACCGCTTCTCGTAACTACTATGGATTGCTTTGTGGGCAGAAAAGGCGGCAATTCAGGCAGGAGCCCAGTACAAAGGCCAGCCTGCAGCTGGCAGAAATGGAACGAGTGAGAGAAGGGGAGTGAGCTAGCTCAACAGACCTGTGTCAGGACTGCTGCAGATTTCTTTGTGGGCAGAAAAAGCCGCCAACAGAGGCGGAAACCCAGTACAAAAGGGCAGCCTGCAGTGCCAGCAGAAACAGAATGAGCGAGTGGGGGTGACCCACCTCAACAGAGCTCTGTCGGGACAGCTGCAGATTTCTTTGTGGGCAGAAAAATGTGCCAACACAGGCAAGAGCCCAGTACAAAAGAGCAGCCTGCAGCACCGGGAGAAACAGAATGAGCGAGTGACACAGGGCCAGTGAACGAGCTCAACGGACCAACGCAATCAATATTCGGCATTGACAAATGCTTGTTTTTAATTGGCACCATATTTTTAAAATGTTGGCTGTGAGTTTGGTAAAGAGGCTGAGTTGGAGTGACCTACAACTGGAGGCACATAATATTTTTTCAATATCTTACATAGCATTTATTGTAAAGTCAGTACTTTTCAAGGGGGCTGAGAAAGAGGGTGTTAGCCAGAGTAGTGCTACCTTAGTGAAGGCCACTTTAGCATAGAGTTCGAGGTTGGGTAAATTTACTCCCCCTTGTGCCTGGGAGAGTTGGAGGGTGGATAGACACATCTGAGGTCTTTTTCTACCCGAAATAAAGTTAAACACTAATTTATCCCAAGAGTTAAAATAAAAACTTGATGAAAATACAGGTGCATTTTGAAATAAATATAATAAACGTGGAAGTATGTTCATACGTATTGTTTCTATTCTCTGGAAGAATGTTAAATAAAGCTTTCTTCATTTATTCAGGTCCTCCTGTATTTGTATGGTTAATGGTTCATAAGTCACCAGATTGATATTACCTAAATCTTTAGGGATATGTATACCCAAATATTTTATCTGGGTACGATTCCATTTGAGAGGGTATGTCTTTTTTAATAATTCCGAAGGGGTGTAATTAAGGAGGAGTACCTCTTTTTTATTGACAAATTGAGTTTAAGATTGGCAACTGTCTCAAATTCCTGTAGTATCTCCCAGATAGCTTGTATCGATATTCTCCGTAGACGTTACCACTAATAGTGTGTGGTCAACAAACAGGAAGGTCTTGTATTTGTGTTGGTCAAAAGGGATCCCCTCCACCCGTCTTCCCAGCATAAAGGCCACTGCCAGAGGTTCCATGTAGAGGGCAAACAAGAGAGGGGAAAGAGGGCATCTCTGATGTGTGCTCTGCTGCATGGATATAGGAGTGGAAAGAGCTCCATTTATCTGAATGTAGGTCTGGGGGTCACAATAGATGTTTTGCAGCCATTTTAAGAAAGGCTCAGGAAAATGAAAAGCTGACAGGGTGTCCCAGAGAAAGTCCCAGGACACCCTGTCAAATGCCTTCTCAGCATCCAGGCTAAGGAGGGCTGATGGAATTTTCCTAGATTGGATTTATTCCATAAGGAGCAATGTCCTGCTAATATTATCCATTGTATTTCGTTGTCTAATAAATCCAGGCTGATCTGGGTGGATAAGTGTGGGTAGGATGAATTCGGGGTGTGAGGCCCAGATACCCATATAGATTTTATAATCTACATTTAAAATGGAAGTAGGCCAGTATGACACTGTATCTGTTACATTTTTGCCCAGTTTGGGGAGAGCTGCTATGGTGGCATAGGCCCATGATAGAGGAGCGGTCTCTCCCTCTGCCACTGCTCTATAAGACCCCAGCATGGTGGGGAGCAGTAACTGAGAATATTTCTTGTACCATTGAGCTATATAGATGTCTGGGCCTGGACATTTCAGGGTTTTGGCTGCTTTGATTTGCTTTTATATCTCCTCTATGCATTTTGGGGTCTGTAGGGCAGAACACTGAGTTATAGTAAGTTTAGGTAGTCTCAATTTTGACAAAAAAAAATTTCTAGTTTTTGCTGTTGTGGATGGACCCATTTGATATAGTGTTTGGTAGTATGTTACAAAAGCTGCTCTTATCTGCTCTTCATGACGTAACATATGTTTGGGTGCTTAATTTTTAGTATAGTGGATCCCTTTTTGTGTATCCTAAGTTTGTGCACCAGGGTGCGAGTTCCCCTTGCTCCCCCTCGTAGTTAGAGTGTTTTAAATAAAGTAAGGTTTGTTGGACTTTAAGATCCATTATTTTTTGAACTTCTACCTTCATCTCTCGTATCTTAGTTTGTAATTCCTTGTCTCCATCTTTATATAGAAATTTATCATTTTGAAGCTGATGAACTAAGGAATTGTATCTCACCTCTAGGTTGCATTTTTTCATTGAGGTATAGGCTAGTGTTTCACCCCGTAGTACTGCCTTTAGTGTGTCCTACAGTATAGGACCTGAAATCTGGGAAGCATTATTATCTCATATATTTTATGGGATGCATGTTGTAATATGTTCAGTGTATTGTGGGTCTTTAAGAAGTGTAGGGTTAATATGCTACAATATTTGTTTTCTAATTTTCTCCATCTCTATTTTCAGTAGTAATGGGTGGTGCTCTGACAGGAATCTGGAGCCTATTGTTATGTCTTGAAGAGAAACCCTGAAGCCACCTATAGGCTGGGAGGGGAGTTGCTGGCAGTCACAAGGGAAGAAAGAGACTTGGGCATCATCATCACCGATGACCTGAAATCATCCAAGCAGACCACTGAAGCAGTAGGTAAGGCTAGGGGATGTGAGGGTGTATTAGTAGGGGTATCACAAGTCGGAAGAGGGAGGTAATAATCCCTCATTACAAGACACTGGTTAGGCCCAATTTGGAGTACTGCATGCAGTACTAGAGGCCACACCTTCACAAGGACATTAACCAAATTGAGGCAGTCCAGAGAAGGGCAACCAAAATGGTGCAGGGACTGCATCAGAAAACATATGAGAACAGATTAACGGAGCTCAATATGTATACCCTAGAGCAAAGGAGGGAGAAAGGTGATATGATCGAAACATTCAAACACCTTAAGGGCATTGACAAGGTGAAAGAGTCTAACATGTTTCAATATAAGAAAAATAGCAGGACAAGAGGACACAGCATGAGATTAGAGGAGGCGATTAAGGGGTATTGTGAAAGTTCTTTTCACAGAAAGGTGGTGGATGCATGGAATGGCCTACCTCGGGAAGTGGTGGATATGAATACAGTGCAGGGATTCAAACAGGCATGGGATAGGCATAAGGGAGCAATACAGATGAGTATGACTAGATAGGCCATTGACAGAGCAAAGGCCAATGGCGCATTTATAAGGTAGAAAAAGAAATGGTAGACTGGATGGGCCTTGCGGTCCTTATCTGCCGTTAACTTCTATGTTAGTAAAGTGTTTACATGTAATAAAAAAAAAATCTAGTCTACAGCAGGAATGATGTCGGCATGAATAGTATGTACATCCTGCCACTGATGGGAGTAACCTGCGCCAGATATCCACTATGCCCAGGTGATCAAGTGTGCACTTCAAATATTTTACTGCTTTATTGGTCCGGTGTGCCTGAGGGTTCAAGGAATCTAGTTGGGGGGTACAAGTTACATTAAAGTCACCCCCCCATGATTCATTGGCCCTGCAGCATGTCCAAGACCTTCTGGAGGAAGGATCTCATAACTGGGAGAGTGGTCTGAGGTGGCAGGTATACACTTACAAGGGTCACCTCCCAGGAATATAATGTTCTCTGAAGGATTACGTAACAACCCTGGGTGTCTGTGTATGTCTTGTGGACCTCTAACGGTGTGGAAAGTGGTACTAAAATGGCAGCTCCCCTTCTTTTTCCACCAGGATGTGAAGAAGCATATACCTCATATCACTGACCCCATCTCAATTTAAGATGTTCTGCATCAGACAGGTGTGTCTCCTGGCTGAAATAAACACCAGTTGGTTGTTTATTTAGATACTGCATAAATCATGATTGTTTTATAGGGTTGTAGGGTTGTGGAGCCCACTGATATTCTGCGAAAATATTTTTACAGGGTTTGAGTGCATCATGACTCCGTTATAAAGGGGTGCCTCCCCTGCCTCAAAGAGAGGTTCCCCTCTGTGTGTACAAAAGAGGCCAAGCAGGTAAGTGAACCCTCTGCAGCTCTCATCATCACCCAGCCCTCCCTTAGGATCCAGTACAGTGGACCGGGTGGGAGACTAAGGGAACCAAAGCAAAGAATCTTCACACAGCGAGGATGAGTTTCATCTCTGTTCCAGCTCAATAAAGAGTTCACAGTAGTTAAAAACCATTTTGTGTGCTTCGTGTTTTTTCTTAATACTATGTCTATCTTAGCTATAACTTTAATAACAACTTCCTTAAAACTTGGTACATAAGGGATATAAAAATAATCCCTTCCCTTCCCCAACAGTTTGAACTAAACAACAATATTTACAGTTCTCCCATACCTCCCCCCCTCCCTTTCCCCTTAAGTTCTAAGCTAAATAGTGTTATGTGTGGGATCCTAAACTGTGGGATCCCTCTAACAATTAAACCTTTATACATATTGACTTCCATTTTGGAGAAGTGTTCTATCAACCACCTCCTTGGTCCCTCGGAATGGGATCCAAAACAAATGGCTCTTCCAGGGCAAGGGGCATAAGCCACAATGTCTGTGGTATGGGCCCCCTATGAAACTAATATGTTCCAAAAAAAGGAAAACCATGCCATAATGGCAACTAAAGTGATGAATTTTGACATCATGAGTAAGAACCTAGTGAAGGCTTCAAGAGCCCCCTTTCTCATTTCTCAATAAAGGTAGCGCTTCTCTGTAAGAGAAGGTATATAGCAATATTGAGCATATAATGTGAGGGCCTTCTGCCTTCAACTTTATGTTACCGTCTCTCAATGGGGGTTCATCCAACTCCCCATGGGGGGGGTGTTCTATATGTTAACTGAGCCGGGGCACCCTCTATCCATTTGTGCGGGGACCATAGCATGTTAAGGAGGGACCTACCATTTCTCGGTCTTCTTTTATTTACTCTCGAGAATCAGAAAGATTTATTTCATTTCCTGGGGTTCATGATAAACCTATCCAGTGGTGTGACTGTACTTCTGTGCTAGTTCTCAATGCACAGCCTTGTCCCCAAATGGTAAGGGTGGGGGGAACAGGGACCTTCTTGGGCAGCACGGGAAGGTCACAAGCTGGCAACATCCTGTGTGGATGTTATCTCCAGCTTATTTTAGTTTGTGCCCGAACTGTACATTGTGTCTCCTCCACTCCCTGGGATGAATATTGGATGGGCTGAATTGTTAATACATTGTCTGTCAACAAGAAGATGGTGGGTTACCCCCGCATCCCCCTAGAGTTACTGGCATGGCCCTTATTTGACAGGCCTTAGGGGCTGAGAGAGCACTGTCTGTAGTACGGAGGACACCTCTCCCCTTTCGCAGCATCTTCCAAGGGTGGAGGCCCCACAGTGTTACTGCTTTATGTAATAGTAATTGAGTTTTCCCCTCAATCTGCCCATGGGGGGGTACTACTACTAAGGGTTCTTTTCACTCTGTCTCTTATGAGTGGAATTGATTTAACCCAGATAGAAGAAAAAAGAAGGGGGGAAAAAGGTGGGCCAGTTATTAGGGCAGCTTGCTGGGGTTTCCGCATATCCAGTCAGCCTAATACATTGAGGTAAATTTTTCCCTTTAAGTCTGTATTTGTCCCCCACATTAATAAGTGGGTGTGTTCCCTCCATAAGTTATATGACTAATTCCCATTCTTATCTTTCAAATGAGGAATTAAGACAAGATCAAGCTGTTTTGGCTTGTAAGCCATAGTTCAGTGTCACTTCTCCAGTAGAGGGCTGTACTCTAGGGTGGAGCAGGAAAAGGAGTGAGAGGTCCTGGGCCCAGAACCATGTTAGCCCCTGTACCCCTAGCACTCTACCAGTCTCCTAGCCTGGCTTTACCTGCTCTACCACCTGAAGAGGGTAGCCTGGTGCCAAGGGGGCCTAGGGCCCCATCAGTCACTGAGCCCAAACCACCCTGCCCCCCCCCACTAACCTAAGCTTGTTTCTGCATCTTGAGCAAAGTTTAAAAGCTTCCTCCTTAATAGGAGGATTGTGGCTGAAATTGCTGCAGGCACTGGATGAGCTCCCTGAGAGGGAGATTTGGGTCTTGTTGTTCCCTCCGATCTGTTGCTCCATTCATTCTGCCTGAAGGCCCATGCTCTCTGGCAGCTGTGCCCTGATTGTTTCTTTCCACTGCCAGGCCCCTAGCCTGGAGATCTAATCTGACCTCCTCTGCAGTCATATAGGTTTTGGGTCCAGCTGGAAACTGCACCCACAGCTTTGCCGGATAGGGCATTTTGAACTTGAGATTATTTGATATCAGGCATGGGAATATGGGGGTGTATTCCTTTCATAGTTTTTGTGTGGTTGGTGCATAATCATTATCCACAAAAATTTGCTTGCCACCCAATCGAAGGATTTTCTTCCCCCAAGCTTTCTACAGGAGGTCATCTTTTACTTTATAGTTGAGAAATAGGGCCACTATAGATCGGGGGTGGACATCAGGAGTGGTTGGTTTTGGGCCTAAAGTTATGTGTGCCCTTTCAATATCTATACTATAGGGTAATCCAGCCCCAAGTCCAGCAAAGATCGAAATAAACGCTCAAGAAAGGCTGTTATATCGTGCTTTTCTTCATTTTCTGGTACTCCATAAATCTGCAAGTTTTTGCGCCTGCCTCTGTTCTTCACACCCTCCTGGCAGAGAACAATCTATAATTGAGTGTGGGCAAGTGCGGTCATGGAGATTTCAAGGGAGTCGAGGCAGACCACACTGTTTGTAATCTGCTGGTCCTCCACGTCCACTCTCCCCTGTAAAGTGCTCTGGTGTGGTCAGTCGTCTACTCACTGGCCAGCCATTCGATGACCCAGATTCATTCCCTCCCTGACACAGTGGGAAATGCCTACCCCCAAACCTTTTCCTCTGTCCTTCCTTAACAGTAAGTACCTAGGCACTGTCAGGTCCCAATCATTTTTATCTGTGGTCGATGTTTCAGTGATGGCTACGAGGTCCATCTTAGTGTGTGTCATCATTGTCTGGAGGTCGCTGATTTATTACCTAGACTCCTGGTGTTGAGGCAGACTTTTTTCCAACTACCTCTGAACGCATTTTGTTATTTTTCAGGCATGCTCTTGTATTTTTTCCTTGATCTCTTTTTTTTCATGCTATTTGTAACACCCTTTTTGTTCACACTTACTGTTAATCATCCTCTACCTCATCTTTGGCCTAAATCAAGTTTTTAACTTGTTTTTCTGCTACTAGCCCCCAGTTGTGGGGGAGGACTAGCTAATATCCCTATCCTTTCACCTATTTGTTTATTTTCTCTAGGCCCAGTCTCCCCCCTCCGTTAGTTTAAACATCTGATATAGACGTCAAACTTCTGGCCCAGTGCACTGGTCACCTCTATTATCAGGTGGATACTGCCCCCTTTTAAATGTCCTATATCCCAAAAGTTTCCCCAGTCACCTATGAAGTGGTACCCCTTCTTCTGACACCATTAAACTCATCTATCTCCTTTTTTCTTATTGCACACAGGGAGGACTTCAGGGAAGGCTACAGAGGCTGAGTGCACTGCCAATCTGTCCCACAGTCTCTGTAAATTCTACTTAACTGTGTTCACTGACAGTTTTGCCAGATCATTGGTATCCAGATATGCAATACCCTAATTCTCCTCATTCCCTCTCTAATATCCTTACTATTCGATCTAGATCCCAGATGGCTGAGGCTTCTGGAAAGCACCTGACTATCCCCATCTCTGGTGATCCCTCACCAACAACTTTTTCCACTTCCCTGACTGCAAGGTCCCCAAACACCAAGATTTCCCTATCTTTCTTACTACTGGGAGCCACTATGTTGTTCTACCTTGTTCCACCAATTGACTTAAAGCCCCCTCTCCCTTGGAGTCAGGCTACTGAACCTCCTCTAGGGGTGCAAAGTGGTTCTATATCGAGATGGATTTGGACTGAGCCTGATTTTTAATCTGTTTATTTGGCCTCACCCCAATGGGCCCCTCATCCCCTGGCATGCAGCTACACTATGCTTGACCAGCCCCAGGACTTACACTCACTACCAGCTGTCGACATGGCTTCCGGGGCTTCCCTCCCTGGCAGGGACAACAGTGACTCCCCACACCTCCATCACAGACTGGATTCAGCTGCACAGCTGGCAGGGGCCCAGTTTGCCCAGGTGCAGGGTCTTTGTGCTCAAAATCATTCTTCTGGCTGCTTTTTCCTGAGTTATTGAGCCCTCCCTGGAGCTGCGGACATGCAATGATGTCAGCATGGGCGTGCTGCCATGCACACATCACAGACGTCCACTTATGGCCTCATCCTTGTTTGTGGGGCTCTGGGATAGTGTACACCCTGGAATTGTGCACACCCATTCTCTGCTGGGTGGCACTCAAGCACCAAACACCACTGGATCCCCCCCCAGAGGTGGAGAGCAATCCATGGGATGCTCATCCAGCCTCCCCCTGCCAGCCCTTATACTCCTAGGCTTGTTCCTGAACCCAGGTCATTAACGTTGAAGGTAGTATCTCTACCACTGTGCCAGTGGGCCGGCTGGCTGGACTGAGCCATTTAAATGGTATCACCAGGGAGGGATTGCTGTTTAAAATCCCATTTATACTGTACAAATTATATGGAGTACAGTAACTCACTCTCTCTGAATAGAGACAAACTCTTGATTATTTAAAAATCAATATTTTTTTGCCAAAACTGTATGGCCACTTCCATACACCAGCTGTTCACTATGAATAACCTTCATAAGGCTGGTCATCCTAATTTAAAAGAAATGATAACCTTTAGCGAATCACATAAACTTGATAGTTTCAGTATACAGTCCTCTCCTCTTTGGGCTCTGTTGGCAGGAATGAGGAGTTAGGGCAACGTTTTACACTGTATAGGGGAGTACCACTTTATTCAGGTGAGGTGGGAAATACCATGTCACCAAATATTGAAACTGTTGGCTAAGGAAGCACTTTTTATTTTAAAGTCTTAGTTATGAATGGTTATATGGGATTATCCCTTAATAAATGTCACATTAGAATATTGGCCCTGGGTTCCATGGTCACAAAATTTATGATTTTGAGTCACCGGAATGCACAGATCTTACCACCTTTTAATCTTCTAAAATGATGTGATCAATTGTTAGATTTTCTTAGGATGTAAAGGTTGTAGTACAATGCATTGAAGATGGATGATTGCTTAGAAACATCTTGAGAAGTATAATGTCAGATTTATAATATACCCTCTTGGATATGAAATGTATTTATTTCATGTTATTCTCCATGATATGTATGGAACATTATGATATTACTATATTTATTATGTAATTAGAAAAGGCCACTGGCAGACCTATTTAATAATTCACTAGAGCTAGACGTGGTACTGCAGGACTGGAGAACAGCACATGTGGTGCCCCTCCACAAAAGCGGTCCCAAGGATGATACAAGCCATTACAGACCAGTCAGTCTGACCTCAACTGTAGGTAAGCTCATGGAGACCATACTTAAGGAAAGGTTGGTAGAATATGTAGAGGAGCATGATCTCCAGGATGTGAGGCAGCATGGGTTCATGGGGGGGGGGTATCAAATGAATCTGATTGACTTCTTTGACTGTGTCACTAAAACAGTAGATAGGGGCTAAGCAGTAGACTTCCTCTATCTGGATTTCAGCAAGGCCTTTGACTCTGTGCCTCACAAAAGGTTAATCAGGAAGTTGGCAGATCTTGGGGTTGGGAATAAGATGGCCAAATGATTGGAAAACTGTCTGAGGGACAGAACCCAGAGGCTGTTTGTGGGGGGAGAGTTATCTGGTAGCAGAGAGGTCACCAGTGGGGTCCCACATTTCTCAGAGCTGGGGCCAGTGTTGTTCAATGTCTTCATCAATGACATTGGGGATGTCATTAAGGGCAAAATGTGCCTATTTCTGGATGACACCAAGCTCTGTGGGAGACTGGATACAGTTGAAGGGATGCAGGACCTACAAGATGATCTGGAAAAGCTGGGAAGGTGGTCCAGGGTCTAGCAGCTTGACTTCAATGCCAAGAAATGCAAAGTTATGCTTATTAGAGCCCAGAATCCCAAGACAGAGTACTACCTGGGTGGTGTCCAGGTATCTGCATTAGAGGAGAAGAAGGTCCTGGCAGTAATGATCACTAGTGACCTATAGCATTCCACACAGTGCAAGAAAGCAGCAGCAAGGACAAACAAGATGTTGGGTTGCATAGCTAGGGTGAACAGTAGTAGGAGAGAGAGGAGGAGGTTATACTGCCCTTGTACAAGTCACTGGTAAGGCTAAATCTAGAGTATGGAGTTCAGTACTGGTGCCCACACCTCAAAAAGGACATTAACCTGCTGGAGAAGGTACAGAGGAGGGCTACAAAGGCGATAATGGGTCAGCAGGGTAACACATATGAGGAGAGGTTGAGGACACTGAACATGTACTCCCTGGAGGAGAGGAGAGAGAGAGAGAGAGAGGAGAAATGATTTGGACCTTGAAGTACTTGAAAGGGATAATTAAGGTGGATAAGAAGGATCTCTTTAAACTGAGTGGCAACCATAACATGAGGGTGCACAGTCTTAAGCTGGAGAGTGGGAAGTTTAGGGGGGAGGTCAGGATGCACTTCTTCACTGAGAGGGTGATGGATACTTGGAATGCACTATCAGAAGAGATGATCTCGTTGAAGACAGTGGCCAGCTTCAAGAGAGGCTGGGATAAGCATAGGGGAAAGATAAGGATCATGCCTAGGGAGGATAAGAGGAGCTGTGGACCCTACAATATGAGCAGACTAGATAGACCAAATGGCCTTCTTCTGCTGGCTTCTTCATATGTTCATATATCTTCTGCAGCAAGCCACTCCTCAGGAATGAGTCTCAAGCAGTTCTGGCACAAGAACAGTCTGTGAGGTAGGAGGCCATGGGCCTAAGAAAGAATGCATTGTAGTACAGGCAGGACAAAGTCTGCTGTCCTTCTAAAGGCAATGCCCAAACTGTAGCATCTTGTGACGGTGTGAACCGTACTCCAGGTAACAGTTGCATGAATGTCAGTAGCAGAGACATTCCTGAAACAGGCAGCAGATGTGACCATGCCATGAGTAGAGTGGCTGCGCACAACACCAGGAAACTCCTTACCATGCTTCCTGTAACAGAAGGTAATACAGATTTCCAGCCATTTGGATATGCCCTGCTTAGACACAGGAGTATCCTCTTTCCCAGGGGTAAAGGAAAGAAACAGCTGTGGGGACCACCTATAATCCTGCATGCATTGTTTGAACATAACACCTTAATATTCTATGTACATCCAAAGTGCAAAGCAACACTTCCCCTGGATTAGCCAGATCCAGAAAAAAACTGGCAGGTAAATGGACTGATTTAAGGTAAACACCAACACCACCTTAGGATGGAAGTTGGAACTTAGGATCCGTATGCAGTGACACCCTGTCTCTGTGGAAAACAAAGTAAGGATGCTTGCACCTAAGAGCCCGAGGCTCGGACATTCTATTGAGCAGAAGTAATGGCAATGAAATATAATGCCTTCCACATCACAAAGCATAGATCACAAGTTGCAACTGGTTCAAATGGAGCTGAAGTAAGAGTTATTCAAATCTCAAAGTGAGGCCAGATTGCAAATGGGAGGCTTCAAATGCAGAATGCCTCTCAAAAAAGTACAGGACACTTCAGCTGTGCCACTCGTAGGACCTTCAAGAGGCATATGGAAAGCTAAAATAGTCAAGAGGAGAACATTAACAGAAGAATACTGCATGCTGGCATCAGAGACTGCAAGTACTCCAGAACTTGATCCACCGTTCAAGTAAAGGGATCTAGATGGCAGGAAGCTGCCACAGAGCAAAGTGCTTCCACTTCAACACATAAGTAGCTCTGGTGGAAGATTTTCTGACTGCCAACAGGACATCAGCAACCCATTGGGGCACTTCAAACCTTGACACCACTATGTCTTCAGGAGCAAGCCACAAAGACAAAGAGACTTAAGAGCTGGATGGACCACAGTGCTCTACTTCTGTGACAGCAAGTCAGGACACATGGGCAGAGGTACTGGAGATTCTACTGCCAGCTAATGCAGTAAAGGAAACCAAATCTGATGAGGCCAGAAGAAGGGAACCACCAGAATCAAAGTGGCCCCCTCCATCTGGAGCTTGACTAGGACCCTCTGAATGAGGGGAAATGGAGGGAAGGCATAGAGGAACATCCCTTTCCAAAAGAGGAATAATGCAGCTCACCAAAAAACTCCAGACCCAGGAGCAAGCAGAGATGTGGCAGTTTTGTATTGAGTGGGGACGCAAAAAGGTTCAGCTCTGTGTGACCCCACCTGTTGAACAGGTCTTCTATGATTGAAGTTAGTAGGTCTAATTCATACATTCAAGACTGGAAGTGGCTGAGCCTGTCCGCCAGAATATTTTGAATGCCTGGAGCATGGATGGCTGACAACACCAGAACGTGTTCTAGAGCCCAGTACTAGAATCTCATGGCTTATTGACACAGAGGGTATGAGTGAATCCCTCCCTGCATGTTTATGTAATACACTACACAGCTGTTGTCCATCTGCTGCAGCAGGTTGCCCAGGGACAGATGACTCTGGAAGGCTTGGAGAGCACACAAAACTCACGTCTTCAGAACATTGATGTGGAGAGTGGACTTAATACTGGATCACATCCCTTTGGTCTGATGGGGCTCCAAATGAGCCCCTCAGCCCAAGCATGAGGCATCCATGGTCAGAATTTTCTGAAAGGAAGGGATGAGGAAGGGAACTCCTTAGAAGAGGTTGCTCGGTTCCATCCACCACAGCAGCATATTCCTGACTGGAGAGGCCACTAGAACCAGTTACATACTAACATACTAACGTACTAATTGCCAGCAGATTAGGCCTTATGGTCTAGCGAGTCTGCTCGAACCTCAGATCCCTAGTTGGGTACCGAGGCCCTCCCCCACCTTGTGTTCCAGAAACCCCTATCATTCATCCCAACCCCCCTAGGCCAGGCCATCATCTGATACATCCGCTTTCTGTGTCTGTCCCACTCTCTCCTGAAGCCCTGCACTGTGGATCTCTGAACCAGCTCGCCAGGCAGCGCGTTCCAAGGATCCACCACCCTCTCAGTGAAAAAACTCTTCCTCTTTTCCCCCCTCACTCTTCCACCTTCCAACTTCAAACCATGCCCTCTGGTGATACCTCCCTGCTTTAGTCTAAAGATCCCCTCCATGTTTACCCTATTTATTCCCTTGAGGTACTTGAAGACCTCAATCATGTCCCCCCCGTCTCTCCTCCAGTGAAAACAGGCAGAGCTCCTCAAGTCTGTCATCATACGTCAAATCCCCTAGTCCTCGTATCATCTTAGTTGCCCTCTTCTGTACCCTCTCCAGGACCTGTATGTCCCTCTTCAAGTGTGGTCTCCAGTACTGTACACAGTACTCAAGGTGTGGTCTAACCAGTCCATTGTACAGCAGCAGAATCACTTCCCTGCTCCTAGAGGTGATCCCCCTTACGATGCATCCCAACATCCTGTTTGCTTTGCTAGCCACTTTCCTGCACTGCTCAGAGTTATTCATACATGCATCCACCATGGCCCCTAGGTCTTTTTCCCCTGTTGAGGTCTCCAGCGCCTTCCTCCCAGGGTGAACCTGTGTTTAGGGTTTTCCCACCCAAGATGTAACACCTTGCACTTGGTGATATTGAAATTTAATTTCCATGTGTGAGCCCACCTTTCCAGGGTGTCCAGGTCCCCTTGCAGGGCCAACCTCCCCTCTTCCCCCTCAACTACTGCTCCCATCTTGGAGTCATCAGCGAAGAGACTCATTTCACACCCTATACCCTCCCTGATGTCCGATATGTATGCATTAAACAGGATCGGACCCAGGACCGAGCCCTGTGGTACCTCACCACCGACCTCTCTAGGGTTCGAGAGCTTCCCACCAACCACTACTCTCTGAGTGCATCCAGCTAGCCAGTTTTCAATCCATCTGACCATCAAAGGGCCTAGTCCCAACCCCGTCAGTTTCTCCACCAGATCATTGTGGGGGACAGAGTCAAATGCCTTGCTGAAGTCCAAGAATAATACATCCACAGGCTTTCCCCGTCCAGTTCTGATGTTACCCATTCGTAGAACTCCACAAGATTGGCTTGACGCGATCTACCTGGCACAAACTCATGTTGCCGACTATCCAGACCTCCCACCTCCTCCAACTACACCCCCAATTGTTCCTTTAGTGCACTCTCCATTAATTTTCCCATCACCGAGGTCAAACTGATGGGTCTATAGTTACCTGGTACTTTCCTCAACCCCCCTTTACGGATTGGCACCACATGTGCCTCTCGCCAATCCCTAGGTACACTCCCTGTCTCAAGCGACCTGTTGAAGAGCTCCACCAGGGGTGCAGCCAGTATGTCCGCCAATTCCCATAGTACTCTTGGATGAATGCCATCCGGCCCAGGAGATTTATCTTTCTTTAGGGCCTTAAGGGCTAACCACCCCTTTTTGGTGGAGATAGCATCATCCGTCCCCTCCACCTTACTGGCCTTTTTATCCTTATCTTGATGTGACACCCTTGGGGTACCTCTCCCTCTCTCTTGCTCTATTTCTGTTGCTCCCCTGATCCCACTCACTACCACTTCTATCCTCATCGTGCCTTGCTTTGTGGATATCCCATCCCCTTCCCTAGTGAACACAGAGGCGAAGTACTCGTTTAATACCTCTGCCTGGTTCCTCGCCTCTTCCACCCACCCTCCTTCCGATCGCAATCTGCTGAGATGGCCCTTAGTTTTTCTCCACTCCCAAAGTACCGGAAGAACCCCTTTTCCCCTCCCCGAATCCCCTGTGTCAGATGCTGCTCTTTACTGGACTTTGCCCCCCGCACCATCTGGGTGGCTTTTCTAGATGCAAGATGGTACATTTCCTTTTCCCTATCCCCTGTCATTGTTTTATATTTTTTGTAGGCAGCCTTCTTTTCTCTGACCGCTACCTGAACCTCACTGAACCACCAGCATGGTTTATGTGACCTTGCTCCCTTACGCTTCACCTTAGCGCAGGTCCTGACTGCCTCATGAAGTCCCCATTTTATGACCTCCCATCTCTTTTCCACATTTGTCATTGTTGTAATCCCCTTCAAGTGATCCTTGAGAATATTTCCCATGCCCACAAAGTCTGCCTCCCTGAAGTGCACTGCCAGTGTCCTAGATATCTCTCCCCCCTCCCCCCATGCTTATTTGAAACCAGACAGTATTGTGGTCACTCCCAGTCAGGGGATCCTCTACAACCAGGTCTTTTAGCAGATCCCCATCCGCCAGAACCACGTCCAGGATATGCCCTTCCCTTGTGGGCTCCATCATGTGCTGTGATAAGAACACATCCTGGAAGCCATCCAGCAGCCTCTGCTCCTTGGCCACCTTAGAGGACATGGTTCCCCATTTTGCACCTGGCATATTAAGGTCCCCCATCAACACCACTCCCTCCCCTTTTGGTCCACACTGGGCAATGATGTTGTCCAGCAAACTATCCTCCAGAACTTCACCCATCCTGGGGGGCCTATATACTACACCCAGCTTGACCTTACCTCCTGCTGGGGTTCATAAGATGACCCATAAGGCCTCCACGTTTCCCTCTGCCTCTTCTACCCTAGCAATTTCTATGTCATCTCTAATGAACATAGTCACTCCACCCCCTCTGCCCTCTTTTCTATCCTTCCTAAGCATAGTGTACCCACGCATGTTTAGGTCCCAGTCATGGTTTTGTTGGCCCACATTTCCGTGACCGCCACCACATCCATCCCCCCCTCAAACAGCATAGCCTGGAACTCTGGCAACTTGTTTCCCAAGCTCCTGGCATTTACTAACAAAACCCCCCACCCTTTATCCCTGATCCCCTTTGTTGAATCCCACCCAGGTTCCTTATACTTCCATCCTCCCTCTGCTCCTCCTGAAACCTCCTCCCAGTCTGTTTCCCCTTCCCCTTGGGTTTGAAGGCTACTCCCTCATCTGGAGGAGAGGACTTCTGGCAGCCCTCCTTATCCCTCCCCTCACAAGTTTAAACCCCACCTTTCTTGAATGTAGTCAGCCACCCCTGTTTAAGGACTTCCTTCCCTAATGGGGCAAGATGAAGCCTGTCCTTGGCATACAATCCCTTATCCTCCCAAACTCCTTTCCAGTTCCCTAACACCCCTTACCCACTTTCTTCACCCCACTTCCTGAGCCAGTCATTAACCTCTGTGATTTTCTTTTTTCTCCAGTGAGGCCTTTGGTACCGGCAATATCTCTGAAAAGGAAATGTTGCATCCATTATCCCGACAGACTCTGGCAAGTTCTCGGAACTCAGTTGCTCCAGATTATCAAAGTGCTGGTCCCACTGAACTCTGAGGGTCCACTGTGGTATTCTAATGTGCAGCCTGGCTAATGGTACAATAACAGTGGCTGCTGCCACGAGACCCCCCAAGTCTTTGAAATAATCTGGCTGTGACATACCTGCTATTGAACACAGGCCTGGCCTAATCTGTCAGGCAATCCGCACTGTCTGGTGGGAGAAAGGTAAACCCTTGGGCCATATCCAGGAATGCTGCAATGTACTGGAGTCACTGACATTGGGCCAAGACTGACTTGAACAAGTTGATGGTGATCCCCAAGTCCTGAAATAACTGTCTGGTGCTCTCCAGGGTGCTTAGCAGGAGGTCCCTGGACTGTGCCTTGAGCAGCCATTCATTCAGGTTAGGGAACTCATACAGTCCCCCCCTTCTGAGTGCTGCTGCCACAACTGCCAGAGACTTGGTAAAGACTCAGGTTGCCAAGAACAAGCCAAAAAGCAAGTCTCTTAGCTGATAATGGTCCCCTAGGAACCAGAATCTGAGGCACTGCCTGTGGGAAGTACAACTCTTGATATGCAGGTATCTTTCCAGCATATCAAGAGAGCATATCCAGTTCCCCAGGGCTAGCAGCAGCTGCAAACCCTGCAAAGTTACCATCCTGCACCTCTTGTAGTGGATATAGGAGTTCAGATTTTGCAGATACAGGATGGGCTGCAGGTCTCCTGTAGCTTTGAGGACTAGAAAGAAACAGGAATAGATTCCCCTGGCTCTCTGCTGTGATAGGCTGTATGGCTCATTTTTGCAACAGTGTGACAATTTCCTCCCATAACACAGGTATGCAGTTGGGGTGGTAAGGAGACTTAACCAAGGGTAGATCAGAGGTCACTCCAGAAGTTCCAGAGTATGGCCAAACTCTATTAGCTGCAGAACTTATGCATCCATAGTGATCTCCCACCAGATGTCCAGGTGAAGGGAGAACCAACCCCCTACTACCACCTCCTGAAATGCCGGAGGAGGGTGTGGCAGGGAGTCATGCTGAAGTGACTTCAGTGGCCATGGCCGACCCACTGCCTCGGTGGGGGGGGGGTCCCAGCACCAGAAGTGGAAATAGGGAGGCCTGGCTAAGCTTTGTGCTTGGCCTTAGATCTAGCACCTTGTTAGGGCTTTTTAGAGGTCTAACAAAAGGGCGCCCTACTGGTACCCATTGGCTGGGTGTGGTACATAGAATGGACAGACTTCATGGTCTTATGTAAAGCCTGTAGGTCCAACAGTATGTCCTAGACCAGGGACTCAAAGACTTTTTAGCCCCAGAAAGGAGTATTCAGAATGGACTGCTGGATGTCATTAGCAAAGCTAGACACTCTAAGCCAGGAGTTTCTTCTCAAGCATATACCAGCCACCACAGCCCTGGCAGAGGCAGCAGTAGGCTGATCTCAGAAGATGCTTGCCCATATCTGTCCCCAACTAGATGGTAGCAAGCAGTTCCTGCTTCTGAGGCCCATACAGAAGAATTTGGGCATCCCCTTTGGCCTTCTTCCACAGGGAATTCTGGAACTTGACCATGTCGGCAACATAGTTCAAGACCGAAATGGAGAGGGTGGAGGAGGCAAAAGTCCATTTTCCAAGAAGGTCCCGCTGTTGTGATTCCTTGTCAGGAGGAAGAGAGCAGAGGTGCTTAGGATCTTTGAAATGGCCATGGGTAGCATTGATTACCACTGAATCAGCCTGTGGCTGTTCTGTAAAATATGGCTTCCCCATGGGGACTTGGTACAATTTGTCTGCCTTCCTTGGCATAGTCAGGATCGAGCTTGGCCTGCACCAAGCTGCCATAGTGGCATCTTCAGATGCTGGCTTCAAAGGGGGAATAACGAAGGTAGGAGAATCTGGAACTTCCAAATACTCAGACAGATTCCTCCTGGTACCATCTTGCTTAACTACCTCGAACCCCATGGCAGCCTGTAGCTGCCGCATCACAGACACAAATAAAAGGTCAGAGACTCTGGAAAAGGAGGAGTTGGGGGAACTAGCCTGCTCCCCACTGTTGTCTACAGCTTCCTCCTTCTCCTTCTCCTCCTCCTGGTGGGGAGGAGATCAGGATATACTCCTCCTCATCCAGCTGCAAATGGGGCACAGATGCATCAAGCGCTGGGGCATGGAGTGGCACAGTGTCGGCGTGGATGCCAGTGAAGAAGCCAGTCTATTGGGTTCTGGTAATGCTGGTCCTGGGGGTGAGGCCATGTGATGCATAAACTCCCAGAAAGAGTACAGCAGGGTCTACACATCAGTGGAGACTGGCTCCACTCCCAATGAGCCAGATTGCACATTCAATGCCACAGGTGGGTTACAAGGAGGCAACAGGGTAGAGGGTTGTAGGTTCAGCTCCTGAGAGTGTGGAGTGGCCACAGGGGCTGAGAAAAACCCCATAGGCAGCAATGCAGGGTGCTGTGTCCTCAGAGAGTCTGGGACTGCTGACATTGGTGGCAAAAGAGACACCAAAACTGATGACATTGGCAGGGCACTCAAGAGCCCATAGCTGACCCACTAGGGACCTCAACAGTGGTAGTACAGCACATGACTGTTGCCCTGTAGTACAGAGAGGGTGTAGCAGGCGGGGCTGAGAGGGTGGCAAGGGCAGGGGCAAGCCTGACTCTGAGGGGCCCCCACCAGCCAAATAACCACTGGTGGCAGGCACTACCTTCACTGTCCCTATGAAAGCTAGGGTATGGGTAGCAGGAAAGGTCACCACCAAAGTAGATGACTCTGTCATGGCCCCTTTGAGCAGGGACCATGAACTCAACAGGGAGGACCCTTTCTCCCTTCGCGTCCTTTTCAGTGTTTGTGCATCCCAACTGACTTGTCCTGAGCCATAAAAGAATGAGATCTCATGGACCTGGCTGGGGAAACAGAAGAGCTGCTTGCCTGAAGCTCTGACTCCATAAATGGCACCTTTTCACCTCTGTTGCACAGTGCTGTAGACATTGGAGGATCACTGTAGCTTGGTGCAGTTGCAAAAGGAAGCTGCATGACTTGCTCAGTTTTCAAACACTGCACAAGAAACAAATAAAATAAAGAAGTTCATGAATTTTAAAGTTAACTAGTGGTGTTGGTCTCTGTGGATCCAATATGTTACAGCTGATGGCAGGAAAAGAACTGAGGAGGGCATGGGGCCACCCACACAGCTATAGTCCTGGAGTCACGTGAGCTGAGATCATAGTCATGGACAGTGCTTCCATTAGACTTCTAGTAAAGGTTTCTGTGCAGTCCTAGTGCCTGGCAGCTATGTTTCTGCAGGTGTGGCTTGCTGCAAGATATATCCATGAGGAAGATCTTGAAATTTTCAGTCAAATAAATGTTGCTGTTTTTGCTGAAATACTAATTAGCACTAACATAAATTTGTGCTAATTAACAATATTGGCACCTTTTCCATTATAGTGAATGTGCCACATATCACATAGTACTAAATTAAATTTGCACAATTGTGGTTGCGCTAAAATCACTTTGCATGACAATAACTCATTTTACAGTATTTTTAAAGGGAGAGTTTACCTGCTTTCTGTTAGTTGTGTTTTCAGATTTTTTTCTTCTTCCTTCATGTCAATAATCCCAATCAGAGAGGACTGAAAAAGGGTCGCGTGCACAGTGCTGAGGTAGATGGCTACTTGAAAAATAAGCTCCTGCTTCCTGTCAATGATTAATGTTTAAAAACGCCACTTAACCGTCCTGTCAGTTCTACTAAAAGGGTTAAACAGTAATCGGAAAGTTCAGTGAACTGGCAGAACCTAGTTGCCTTACGGTACATTTATTTTTTTTATTCAGATTTACGAGTTGAAAACCTCAGATGGCCACCAGCTGTTCAACTAGCACCACTGACAGGCCACCTCACACAGTTACAGAAAATGCTGCCTGAACTTTTACATTATGAATAGCCATGGCCACTGGAGATAGAGAGAGCCCATAGATCTCTTTCTTCTAAAAATCAACAAAATAAAAGACCGAGGTCCATAATTGCTTATTTCTTAAGGTACACAGTAAAAGAGGAAGTTCTAAAAGTAGCTAGAGAACACAAACAACTACACTGGCAGGAAGAATACATATTCTTGTTCCAGGACTTCTCCACAAACATTGTTGAAAAAAGAAAATCTTTTACTGAACTGAAAAAGCTTCTACAAAAGTTGGAATGGAACTATTATTTCAAATATCCAGCTGGATTAATGGTGGCAATTCAAGGGAACTCAGCAAAACTGTATATTTCCCCTGGCCAAGTATGGGAACTGATAAACAATCATTCAAAAAGGCCCCATCTCAAGCTATCTCTAGAGAATCAAACAGACCAGCACGTGCCAATACAACACGCACATATCCTTTACAACCAGCTATGCAAGCTTCTCCCTCACAAGGCAAAGCTGTGTCCCCTTCCTCGACCAAGAACTTATCTACTCAAGTGGCCAGTAAAGAAATAAAGGACTGTACACCATTCCAATATGCTTCTGTGGTTAAATCTAATAAAAACAAGCAGAAATATACCCCCCAGCAGTGTACTTCACAGAGCCAAAATACCTAGCAAATCATATCAAAATTATACCCCAAGGCCACTCTACCTTTTTCTCCTTGTCAGCTGCCAAAAAAGGTTTCAAAGCCAAAATGCCTGGCTCTCCTACTTCTTCCCAATATGTTCAAGTGGTAGAAATGACTCCAGCCTGAATTCCTCCCCATATAGAATCGGATTACAGGGTCAAAGGACATCATGCTTCATTTCCTGTGTAAGCAGTGGTCTTAAGACAGGAATCATTTGTGAAAGCTGGCTGGTGTTCTCTTAAAGAGAGAGTGCTTCTCTGGTTTATTTATTCTGATAAAAACAATTCCATAGGCTCTATATTTATTGTCATCACAGACAGTTGTTAGAATAAAAATAATTATATTCATGGCCAGTATAATAGCATATCTTTTGCCTAACTTGGGACAACAAGCCACCTCGTATATCTATGCAGAAATTACAATAAGCAAAAAAGAATGGGGGTTTCAGCCTACCTGATTTTAAGATTAGACATGACACCTTCATCGCCGCCCAATGTGTAAAATCACTCTGGCTAGACAAAAAATTATATAACTTAGTACTGGACTCTAAATTGGACCCTATGTTACCCCTTCAAAATAAATGGCAACAAGAATTGCAAACTAATATCTCTATACAAGAATGGGAAAATGTATGGAATTCCACTTTAAGGGCTTGCTGGGAAGCCAAGAGTAGACTCATTCAGTATAAGATATTACATAGATGGCATCTTACGCCTAGCAAGTTGGTCAGTTTGGGCCTTTCATAGGATGAGACCTGCTGGAGATGTAAATCTGATAAGGGCACTTTAACGCACATTTTATGGTCTTGCCCTCTTATTGCTCAGTTTCGGGATGGTATTCAGTTAGCTTGTGGAAAAGTTATGAACTGCAATTTGAAATGTACAGCCAAATTCAAAGTTCTGGGGATTACTTCTGAACTTACACAGCTGAATAGCAATCAGAAATTATGGTTACATGCTGCTTTCATTACAGCCAAAAATATAATATTGATACACTTGTTAAGCTCAGAAGTGCAAACAGTGAAGGAATGGTTACAGGATGTATATACTAGAGCCAATTATGAAAGAATTTCTTATTTAAATATTCATAGATTAGATACATTTTTAGATCTGTGGGAAGCCTTTTTGGATAACAAACATCTAAGTTGATGATCTACACATAACATGGTATAAGGGGATATTATCAGTATTTTATCTTTCTAAGTAATATCAAAATGTTAATTGATATCTCAGTTTATAAGAATTGTTGTTATCTAGTATATTAATGTACATTTTCTGGTGCAATTTTACTTACTATAATAGATAAGTGTTTTGTGTTTATATATATATATATATATATATATATATATATATATATATGACGTATGTAAAGTTTGATGTATTAAAGTGAAAAACTAATAAAATATGAATTATAAAAAAAACAGAGGACTGTAAAGGGGAGGCACAGGTAAAGAGAGAGAAAAATTGCAGTGGACACAGTATTTCAAAAGTAAGGTTCAGATGTGGTCACAATCTAATTGGGGTGGGAGACGTTTGGAGGGGACCTTGAGTTTTTATTAAATGGTTACAGCTCTACTGACTCTGGGTACAGTATAGTGTTGGTGGCTTTTATTCTTAAAAGAAATATGCCTTTTCTTCTGCACCTACATCTGCTGCTGCATTACAGCTTAACCTGGATGACCTGCATAACTGGGCTTTAGAAAATAAATTAGCATTCAATATTGCAAAATGCAAGGTACTGCATTTAGGAAAAAATAATAGTTTAAGAAAATACTACATGAATAACATAGTCTTGCAGGAAGTTGACTAAGAAAAAGATTTAGGAATTTACATTTGTAATAGTCTGAAGTTCACAGAACATATTAACAAGACAGCAAAAACTTGTCATTGACTATCAAACTCTATTTTTAAAAATACTGAAACAGAGAATCTCAAATACTTCTGCCTATCTATTCCAGTCTAGTAAGGTCACATTTAGATTTCTGTTCTTCCTTCTGTGCACATACTTCAATATACGAAAAAACAACTGTGGAGAAAATACAGAGAAGCCTGATTAAGAACATCTCTGATTTAGAAACGGTTCTGTACAGAAATAGACTGAGAGCACTAGGACTTTGTTCCTTAGAATATTGCTCTATAAGGGGTGATCTCTGCTTGATTTACAGAGCTATCAGAGACCTTACCTTGTTTGAGACCATTTGCTTGGACTGGCATGTACCTATAAGTAACACAACACCATACAAATTGAAATTGAAAACCAACATAAATAAAACCGTAAAAAGGAATAGATTTTTTTACCCAAATAGCTACTCCAATCTGGAATGCCCTCCCTTCAGAGGTAATATCTAGTACTAGCCTGCAGCAATTTAAGATAAATCTGGATACATATATGGGGGATTATAAATTCCATTTCCACCTTGGTCAAAGGTGGCGAGTTCATTATGAGCTAGACCCTCGAACTTGTATTCTGCCTATGAACCTGTAATCAGATGAAACATGCAAAACAACTGGTTTCACAGCTGCAGCTGAACCCAACCTGTTTTTGTCGTTCCTGATTCTTTTTCATTTTTTTGTGCTATGTTTTAATGGAATCTCTCCAAAGGTGCACATGACAGTGATGTACCGCTTAGCAGGGATCTGAGTCATGAAATATTGCTAGAAACCACTTAAGATGAAAAGAAACAAGTAGTCAAATGAAACAAATACAGTATGTGCTTTATTACAGAGGAAATACAGGGACATTTCATTTATCACAGGCTTGTATTGACCAGGTAAGCACATTAGACAAAGTCATGCCTATTTTCAGGTATGACATGGAAGATTACACAGTAAACAGTTCCCCATTATGCCTGACCACCAGATTGCTATTGAGTGTATTGGCACGAACCCATAACCCTGACTGGCTTATCTTAAAACAGAAGCCCCTGAATAGAAAAAGGAGGACCAAAGATAGTCTCCTCATTTTCTCTCTTGAAGCCCTTATGAAACTTTTAATTTTTTTCCTGATCTGTGTTGGAAATGTGGAAATTAACCCCGGACCTCCACAGTGCATTATCTCACCAGCAGACTTAGCCTCGACCAAAGGTCTAAGCTTTCTACATATCAATGCCTGCAGTCTGCTAAAAAAGCTCACATTGATACAATCCTGGGTTGCCCATACTTTGCCAGACTTTCTTGTGGTATCAGAGACATGGCTCAGACCTGCCACAGCAGACAGAGACATAAACTTACCCAATTATCAAATATTCAGAGCGGATCGCCAGACAAGAGGTGGGGGAGTTGCTATATATGTCAAATCCAATATATCTGTAACTTGCTTAGATGCAACATCTATGCCCAAAAGAATTGAATGTCTATCCCTCAGGTGGCTCTCTCAACACTGCAGCATTTCGCTAGTTGGCTGCTACAGGCCCCCTTCAGCGGATCATAAGCTTCTAGCCCACCTGGGGAATCAAATCAAGATGGATACTGAAGAGACCATAATCCTAGGTGATCTAAACCTTAATTGGCTATCCAAGGCCATGGCTCCTTTAGTATCATTTTGTGACACATATGGTTTTTCACAACTTATATATGAACCAACAAGAATCAACAAAAACAATCTGAGCAACAGCACATTACTTGACATCATGCTGGTGAACAAACCCCACCTCTTCACGCCTGCGCTGGAGTGCTGTTCAGCTGTATAAGTGACCACTGCCTTATTGCTGGAATAAGGTCATCCGTGTAAACTAACACCCCAGCTAAATTCCTACTGAGGAGATCCAAGAAAACTTTCAACTCTGAGGCATATCTTCATGATCTAAATCACTCTACAAGATGGCAAGAGTTCTACCTAGCAGACTCAGTGGAAAAGCTCATCAGGTGTTAAATAGCATAATACTAGATGCCCTTAACACTCATGCACCAATTACTAGAGTTCAAATTAAAACAAATCTTGTCGTTGGTTTTCACCTGACCTTAAATCAGCCTGCTTGAGAGAGATAAGCTTTGGAAAAAGGCAAGGAAGACTAAGAACCCAAATGACTGGTTGATATTTAAGAAAGCCAGGAATAGCTGTACCAAGAAATGCAGGATGCTAAGGCTGCCTACTACATGGCTGAACTCGACTCCTCATACCACAATCCTGCCAGGTTGTGGAGCACTATTAAGGGCATAATGGGAAAAGATCCTAGCACTTCACTACCAGCTCAAATGCACCACAACAAGGTGACAATCTTGGACAGAATGGAAATACTGGATGCATTCAATAATCATTTTACAACCGCTGGCCTTGCATTTGATACCTCTCCAGCCAATCTGCTACGTGCTCAGTTAAGCTCCCAGTATACAGGATCTCAGTTAGCTGAATCCTCCTTCTCCTTCAAACCGATTCTGTTGAAACAAGTGGAGGATCTAATCTCGCAGATGGATATAAAAAAAAGTGCAGGTGCTGACTCACTTGACCCCTACTTTCTAAAGATTGCAATGCATGCACTTGCAGTTCCTTTAACACACCTTTTTAACTTGTCCTTAAAATCTGGTTCTATTCCTGCATCTTGGAAAACAGCCCAAGTTTTCCCTCTACTGAAATCAGGGGACCCCATGGACCTTAACAACTATAGGCCAATCTCTATCCTTCCAGTACTATCTAAGCTGCTAGAAAAACTGGTAAGCATCAATTAAGAGATTACCTTGAAGAATCTAATCTTTTAAATCCAGCACAATCCGGGTTTCGGTCTAAGCATAGTACTATTTCTGCACTGGCTAAAGTTACAAGCGATTGGCAAACCGAACTGGATAAAAAGAATAGCGTTGTGCTGTATTCCTTGATCTAAGCAAGGCATTTGATACGGTGGACCATGAGCTGTCTCTCTTCCTTGCACTCCATAGGCTTGGATCCATCCTCCCTTACATGGTTCAGGTGTTACCTAACAGGAAGAACACAGCAAGTGAAAGCTGAAGGAGACCTATCTCCACTAAAACCACTTCTAAGAGGAGTTCCACAAGGATCTATCCTGGGCCCTATCCTTTTCGCCATTTATATTAACAATATTGATTCGAATCTTACCAAAGCCACTGTACACTTGTTTGCAGATGACACTGTTTTATATGTCAGCAACCCATCACCTGCTACAGCTTGTGAAGTTCTACAAACAGAATTCTCTATACTACAACATCAATTATTGGAAAAAGCTTCTTTTAAATGCAAAGAAAACAAAAGCAATGTTTTCTCCACCCAAAGCCATACAAATCCTCATTACTAAACAACCTCCCCAGCTATCCACTATCCTTGGTGAAAGCCTTGATTATGTAGAAAAATTCAAGTATTTGGGGTGTGGATAGATAGCAAACTTGACTACAGTTCATATTGAAGAACTTTTAAAAAGCTTCACAGAGACTTGGTCTATTTTTAGAATAAGGCACTTTCTAAACAGAGATTCCAAAATGAGGTTGGTCCAGGCCACATTTCTCTCAGTAATTGACTATGCAGACTTCCTCTATAGTCACTCTGCCCTATCTCCTACCTATGCAAATTGATACACTATACCACAGAGCTCTGAGGTTCATAACAGATCTACCATTTAACACTCACCATTGCTCTCTCTATGCAGCAGTCGGTTGGACATCTCTACATCTCAGAAGAAACAGAAATGCTGCAGTGTGGACATACAGAATTTTGACTAAGATGTTTCAAACTATATAGTGAGACTGCTTCAGACAGGCAACAGCTGGGCACCTACGCCCTAAGAAGCTACAATTTTCATTATGCTCAAAGTGCCTAAAGTCAACACCGGCATGGGAGATCTGCTATCAGCTATAATCTAGCTATATCATGGAACACGATTCAAAAGTCCTTGAAGCTGATCAACGGGTATCCTTAGCATCCTTCAAGCATCTATACCTAAGTCTCTTCCCTGAAAAATGCAATTGCTTCACAAGTTCTAGTTTATTAGCAGTTCTTTTCCTTCCCCTCTCAGGCTGCCATCATATCATGGCAATTCACTTCCCTAGAATTCATCTCCACAGATACCTCACCCCCTGGCTATAATATTCTCCCGTATACCCAGGCTCCTCCTTAGCCCTTATCACTGCCTTTCACCTCCCAGTTCTAGCACCAGCCCCTGCTCTAGTCATGCACCCTTCCTACCATGTCACTTGTCTCAGTCTATGACCACCTCCTTCAGTCATCCAATCACTATTTCTCTTTGTCCACATTGACTCCTTGGATCTTTGGAATCTTGGGTATATCATGTTGAATGTATGCCATGTTTACTGCCAATGTTGATATGTATATACTGGTTTACCTAGAGTGCATCTCATATGTTCCTACCATATCCTGTTATGTTTAAACAATTTCTGTTCTTGATTTCTGTATATAAGTGTTTTAATTATTCATGTACATATACCAATTATTGAACCTTGATTACTGTATATAAGTATATACGTGTTTTAAATCTTCCTATACATGTACCAATTATTGAACCTTGACCTTATCAGGTCCATCTCGCAAATGAGCTGTGCTCAATGATGTTCACCTGAATAAATAAAGATTTGATTGATTGATTGATTGATTGAACAGATTATAAAGAAGTTACCCCAAGGAAAGAGAAAAGGAGTAAAACAATAGGAGGTAAAGTTATGATAAATACTGCAGTAGTCAGTGACTAGGAAGTACAAGGCAACATAACATTTCCATATTTATCAGATAAAAGTACAGTCAGACAAAACAATAGCAGGTATAGTAAAGTTGCAATGGGTAGTGTGGTAGCCAGAGGATAGGGAGTACAAGAAGTCAATACAGTGTGTCCATATCTAAGGGAAAAATGTACAGTCAGACAAAAAATCAAGTGCAGTTACAAGCAGTGTTTTCCTTTAGGTGTTTCTTAAATGAAAGTGGGATGAGGAGCTACAGACTGAGTTCCAAAGCCTAGGTGCTGTAGCAGTGAAGGCCTGGTCAGCCATGTTCATACCTCTCGACTGTCCCTGATTTTCAGGGACGTCCCTGATTTTGCCTCAAAATTTACTCTGTCCCTCCTAAAATTTGTTTCCGTGGCTAAACAGTGGAAATTGTAAGCACAAAATAATGTCAAGCATTAAAGTTACAGACTTGTTCTTCCTTAGAAAATGCATTTTGCACTAAGCCCCATATTCTTCCAGCTTTCTGGGTGGATATCTCTAATTTTGAAGATGTGTCCCTGGTTTTTTAAAGCCTTGTCCCTGATTTGTGAGGCAGGAGGTTGAGAGGTATGGCCATGTTGGTAAAGATTATGGGGATAACCAGCACACACTCATCACTGAACCTAAGGAGGTAACATAGGAAGGAGAATTTAAGGGGGTCTACAACAAGACCATGGATGCTATGTCTAATAAGTTGTTTGTAAAACATGCCAATACAAACTAGCAACTATTTGAAGGAGAAAGCCACCCATATTTGGGGCTGTTGACATGCTGACACATGTAAATGTTAGTAAAGCCCCACCTGTAGCTGAACTCTAGCTGATAAACACTAGTGGAAGACATATAATCATACCACTAGTGTTTCTAGCCAATTAGCTAGCATTCAGCTGCTGACTGGACTTTACTACCAGTTACATATGTCAGCATGTAAACAGCCCCAGTGATGTGTAAGGTGGTTCAAGGACAGGGAAATTCTGCAAATGTTATTATATGTTACGTTCCACTTGACCAATAAGGATGTGGGTGTGTGGATATAGGATATAAGCTCATAGTTTAGTGTAGGAAAAAGAACTTTGGCAAGAACAAAGTAAACAGCCAGTTTCAGGATGGGCTTGGCATGAAATTATCAGATAACATCACTGTTGAAGAATGACACACTGGCCAATCAAGTTTCAGGGTCTCTTTTTGCCATTGCATAATAGAAATTATGCACTGGACAGGAAGAATCTGGAAAACTGATTGATCAGCTGTATTCCAGACCCATACTTATATTCCCTCATAATGGAATGGCTGAAAACAAGACCCCTGTCCTGATGCTGTTTACCTACAGCCATATCCCAATGCCCTCTCAAAACCCTTCATGGCAGAAACCCCTCCAGTTTCCTCAGCAACAGAATAAAAAAAATCTTAAGTAGTGTAAATGCCCCACTAGGTATAATAGTACCATTTAAGTAATTTTTAACCCTTTGGAGCCTGGAATCATTTTTTCTGGACTGGCAGTTTGGTACACAGTAATCCAGGAGTCAGAAAAAAATGACTCACAGGTATCCCATTTTGATGCCCTAAATCTAATGGGTGTAAGCACATGGTGTTCACTTCTGCACTTCCCCTGACTGATATACAGTATGATCTATGGTTTAGTACTTATGATAACATGGTATGGTGGATGCTGGACTGCTGGAATGCAGAACAAACAGATATCTCAATGCCATTCTGAAAAGTGCTTAGGCAAATATGCACTTTTACTGAGAAAATGGATAGGCTCCATAGGGATAATTAATAACTTTGCAATGAGTGTTCGCCACAAAACTCCATGGGCTGGAAGCATATCCACAAAGGGAACACGTGACTGTAATGGTGCCAACTGAAATTCAGAAGTCATGCAGGGCCGTTTCTGCATCTCTGAAATTGATATTTCAGAAGTAACCAGAAGAGGAAGGGATCAGATCAGTTCCAGTATAGCAGCTTCTTCTTGCTGTTTTTACATTGTTTCTTGTGGATTTTACTTGGTAGGAGGCTATTTCTTTTCTTTCTTACTACTTCTAAGTGGCTAGCAGGGTATTGTTTTGGGGCTGTTGGAATTTTGAAACCTGTTTTTCTGGCTGTAAGTGGGCTCATTTGTTTGAGGTTTCACTGTTTAGCAGGCTGTGTTTGTGGAGGCCTATTTGGTGTGATTTAATTGGGGCTGTTTCTTTGAATTGGAGACCTATATCTTCTAATTTCAAGCCTATTTTGTTGTGTTGTTTGTGAAGCTGTTTGAATTGGAGACCTGTTTCTTTTGGTAGCAAACCTATTTTTGGGGCTTTGAGTAGAATTTTGATTCCTTTTTGCTGGCTTCACTCACTGCAAAGTTTAGTGTATAGTGGGGGAAGGGTGCTAATGGTCTGACCAGGGGCCTCAGCTACCTGATTGTTTCTGGAAGACTTGGGCTGGAATCTTAGTGCTGGGTGACTCAATACTAAGAAGAGTCAGGTGGGGTAGCAAGGGGGAGAGGCATAGTCGCATTTGGGTGGAGGCCATGCCAGGAATGACAGCTGAAAGGGTGGGACAATCTGTTCTGAAATATGCTAGAAGGGGTAGGGACAAGCCTCATTTAATTATACATCTTGGGATGAACGACCTGGCTGACAAGACAGTAGATAGAGTCCTGAAACATATAGAAACATAGAACATAGAAACATAGACTTTGACAGCAGATAAGGACCGCTAGGCCCATCTAGTCTACCCATTTCCCTACCTACAGGATAGGCCGCAGATCCTAGTTAACCAACAGCCTTTATCTTCCTGCCTCCCACAAGAATTGCCTTATGTCTGTCCCATGCATTCTTGAATTCTCCCACAGTTTTAGACCCCACAACTTCCTCAGGAAGGCTGTTCCATGCATCCACTACCCCTCTGTGAAATAATACTCTCACATTGCCCCTGAACCGCCCTCCTTCTATCTTTTAAATTGTGTCCCTTGTTCTTGCAAGTCTCTTTTTCTGAAAGATGCTACCCTCTTGGACTTTGTTGATTCCCTTGAGGTACTTGAAAGTTTCTATCATGTCCCCCTCTCCCTTCTTTCCTCAAGGGTATACATATTAAACTCCTTTAGTCTCTCCTCATACGGCTTCTCTTGCAGACCCTGCACCATTTTAGTTGCCCTCCTCTGGACTGTCTCTATCCTGTCTATGTCCTTGTGGGAGATGGGGTCTCCAGAACTGGACACAGTATTCCAGATGGGGTGTCACCAACTGTCTGTACAGAGGGATAACAACTTCCTGTTTTCTGCTGCTGATGCTCTCCCTATACATCCCAGTATACCCCGGCCCTCCCCTACTGCCTTCTCACATTGCTTGCTAACCTTAAGATCATCTGATATGATTACCCCGGTCCCTTTCCTGTTTTGTTGTTGTTACTACCTCTCCACCCATTGTGTATTCTTCCTGGGTTCTTCCCAGGTGCATTATTTTGCACTTTTTGCATTGAATCCTAGCTGCCATCGCCTGACCATTCCTCCAACCTTGCTAAGTCCCTTTTCATCCTTTCCACGCCTCCTTGTGTATCAACCCTGTTGCAGATCTTTGTGTCATCTGCAAAAGGCATACTTTTCCTTCCAGTCCCTCTGCAATGTCACTGATGAAGACATTAAAAGGACTGGACCTAATACTGAACTCCCCAAGTGTACCCCACTAGTAACCGCCCCTTTCTTCAGAGGGACTCATTTACAATTACCTTCTCTGTGTCCTGTTGTGCAGCCAATGTTTTACCCAGGCTACCACCCTGGGACCACTCCCAGGCTGATTAATTTGACTATTAATCTTTGTGTGGGACTGTGTCAAATGCCTGCTAAAGTCTAGGTAGGCCATGTCCACAGCCCCTCCCTGGTCTACTACTTTGGTCACCCAGTCAAAGAAATCTATTAGATTCATCTGACATGACCTTCCTGCTGAGAACCCATGCTGCCTTGGATCCTGTGCTCCACTGACCTCTAGGTACTCAACTATTCTTTCCTTCAGAAGTGACTCCATCACTTTCCCTACCACAGAGGTCAGACTGATAGGTCTGTAGTTTCCTGCCTCTGTCTTGGTCCCACTTTGTGAAGGGGAATCACATCCGCCTTCCTCCAGTCCTCGGAGTACCACCATCCTCCCATGATTTATTAAAAAGAGTAGCCAGTGGTTTCACTAGTTCCTTCCTTAATTCTTTTAGAATTCTGGGGTGAATTCCATTAGGACCCATTGCTTTGTCCACCTTCAGTTTTAGGAGTTCTTGCAGAACCCTTTCTTCTGTGAAAGGACTGGGATCGACCCCCCTATCAAGAGTGCTTCTGTTAATTGGATTAGGCACTTCCCCCTCCTCTTTTGTGAATACTGAGCAGAAATATTCATTCAGTATTCTTGCTTTTTCACTGTCCCCCTCTGCCCACCCACCGTCCTGAGGAGGTTTGAGGAACTAGGACAGTTATGTGGGGGGGGGCAGGAAGATCAGTAACTTTTTCAGAGATACTTCCAGTGTCCAAGGCAAGCACAACAAGAAAGCTGAGAATAGAGGAATTTAATGGATGGCTAAGAACCTGGTGTTATGCTAAAGGGTATGGGCTGTTGGGGGTGGGAGGGACCTGGGAGGACAGTAGTCTCTATGCCAAGGACAGACTACACTTGACTGAGGAGGAAAGAAAGTGTTGAAACAGAGGATGGAGGAGTACATGAGCAGTTGGGAATTTAAACTAGGAGCAGGGGGTGGCAATTGGGCAAGAGACATGCAGAAACCACAGGTTGGGAAACCATATGAGCTTACCCCCTGTAACAGTGACAAAGGACAGATGGCAAGTACTATTGGTGATGCTAGTAAAGGAGGGCAGGATGGGGGAAGGGTGGAAGGTGGTTACCCTTAATGCTGTGATCCTTGGGAGGAAAACTGCAGAGTTACAGGTGCTCATGGCTGAGGGAGAGGTGGATATTGCAGACATCACAGAAACATGGGCCACCCAATACAATGAATGGGACCTGTCTATACCAGGGTACAGGTTATTTCATAGGGACAGGGTGATTGGGAAAGGGGGGGATGGCATTATATGTGAAGGAGGGACTGAAGTGTGTAAGGGAGGAAGGTAGTACGGAGTCACCTTGGATGCAAATCCAGGATTCCAAGAATAGGACTCTCAGAATGGAAGTGGTGTACAGGCTGCCATCTCAGATGGAGGAGTTAGACAGGGAACTAGCGGGACAGATCAGGAGGACCTGTGAGAAGGGTAGTGTGGTGATCGTGGGGGACTTCAACATGCCAGGAGTGGACTGGAGTACCCCAACAACCAGGAAAAGAAGGGAGCAGGTACTGCTGCATGCCTTCCAGGACAGCTTCCTCCTGCAAATGATCAGTGAACCAGCCAGGTTAGGGAATACCCTTGACCTTGTGCTGGCGAATGGGAACTTTGTGAGAGAACCTGCAGTGGAGGAACTGCTGTTAGGGAGTGATCACCACTCAGTATGGCTCACATTGGATATGGGCAAGGAAGGAGTGGAATCTGGCACTTCAGGAGGGCCGACTTTGGGAGAATGGGGGAAGTGGTAAAAGGGTACCTGGCCAGAATTCAATCAGTATGGACACTAACCAGAGGTGAGAGCTTATAAAGCTGGGGATAGTGGAGGCAACCAAAACCTGCTGCGAGGCCCAGAGCAAGAAGGCTAGGGCTAAGAAACCAAGCCGACTGAGCAAGGAGGTCATGGAAAAGGTAAGGAGGAAAAGAGCTGCCTTTAGGAGGTGCAAGAAAACAGGGAGGGGGAGGACAGGGAGGAGTACTTGATGGAATCAAAGGAGGTGACAAGGGCGGTAAGGGGAGCCAAGGCATCTAGGGAGCTCAGACTGGCACAAGGCATTAAGAAGGGGGAGTAGGACTTCTTTAGGTACATCAGGGAGAAAAGGAGCTGTAAGGACCACATAGTAAGGATTAGGAAGGAGGGGGAGTTGGGTGGAAGCAGGGTGCGATAAGACAGAAGCACTAAATGATTACTTCTGCTTGGTGTTTACTAAGGAGAAGAGGGGGGTGACACCCAAGGGGGAAGGAATGACAGAAACAGGGGGGAGGGTGGTGACAGATGGGGAAATCATGGAGGGCAGAGTTCGGGAAGGTTTGAAGGCACTGAGGGTGGACAAGGCGCCAGGCCCAGATGACATCCACCCCAGGGTACTGAAGGAGCTGGCAGAGGTCCTTGCGGGACCTTTGGCAGACCTATTTAATGCCTCACTACACTAGGAGTGTGTACCTCAGGACTGGAGGATGGCTCATGTGGTGCCCCTCCACAAGAGTGGCCCAAGGATGAACCGGGGAACTACAGACCAGTGAGCTTCACATCCATCGTGGGTAAGCTGATGGAGACTATCCTGAAGGAGATGCTGGTGGCCCTCCTAGAGGCCAATGGACTACAGGACGGCAGACAGCATGGCTTCATATGTGGCAGATCCTGCCAAAACAATCTGGTGGAGTTCTATGACTCGGTGACTAGGCAACTGGACAGGGGCCATGCAGTGGATGTCCTGTATCTGGACTTCAGTAAGGCATTCGACTCGGTGCCACATGGAAGGCTGGGAAGTAAGTTAGAAAGTACAGGGGCAGGTGCAAAGCTGGTGAGATGGGTAGGGAACTGGCTTCAGGGAAGGCAACAGAGGGTGGTGGTGGGTGGGGAGCTCTCACACCCAAGGGTAGTGATGAGCGGTGTTCCACAGGGCTCGGTGTTGGGACCAGTATTGTTTGGAATATTCATTGCAGACATATCATTGGACATCAAAAGCAAGATCAGTCTGTTTGCTGATGATACCAAGGTAGGAGTGGTGGCGGATGACCTAGGGGGATGGTAGGGGTTGCAGGATGATCTGGCAAAGCTTGAAACCTGGTTAGACACCTAGCAACTGGAGTTTAATGCCAAAAAGTGCAAGGTGCTGCATTTTGGAATGAAGAACCCAAGGAGGAGTTACCAGCTAGCCCAGACAGAGGAGGAGAAGGATCTGGGGGTGGTCATTACAGGGTCAATGAACAACTCGGCACAATGTAGGAAGGCAGCTGCAAAGGCCAACAAAATGCTGGGTTGCATTGCGAGGGGTATAACCTCGAGGAGGGAAGAGGTGATTCAGCCACTGTATAGGTCATTAGTTAGACCGCACCTGGAGTACTGCGTGCAGTACTGGCACCCGTATCTGAAGAGGGACATTAAGTTACTGGAGGGGGTGCAGCGCAGGGTGACAAAATGATCAAGGAGTTGGGGGACTTATCATATGAGAGGAGGCTGAGGGAGTTGAACATGTACTCACTGGAGGAGTGGAGGGATGGGGGGACATGATTAAAACCTTTAAGTACATGAAAGGAATAAATAAGACAGGTACAGAGGGGCTGTTCAAAGTAAGGGAGGAGAGAGACACCAGTGGCCATGATATGAGACTGGAGGGAGGTAGGTTCAGGAGGGAGATGAGGAGACACTTTTTTACAGAGAGGGTGGTAGCTGGGTGGAATGCATTACCTGCAGAAGTGGTATCCAGTAGAACAGTGGACTGCTTCAAAAGGGGATGGGACAGGACAAGGGGGAGGGTCAATGGAGGGGAAGGGTGGAAGGAAGGGGCAGCTGCAGAATAAGGGGTGCTAGCTGCACATTCGAGCAGACTTGATAGACCTCTAGGCCTTTATCTGCTGGCAAATTTCGTATGTTCGTATGTTCATATATGAATTAAGACTGTAATCTGAAACGCTCTTTCACTCTGAACTTGTAGGTGTTTCTCAACTGAAAACATGCATGGGAAAGGCATTAAAACTATGTGTGAAAAACTCAGTTCACACCCCAAACATGCACATCAGCACTATCACTAGTGCACATGCTCGGGATCGCAGCTGAGTTTTTTCAGACATTGTTTTAATGACTTTCTGGTGCACATTTTCGGATGACAAAGATGTCTATGAATTCTGTACAAAAATGACTTTCAGAATACAGTCTTAATTGATAACACCTTGAGACATAGAATAACGTCTATGCACGAGTTTTGGATTTTGGCCTCCTAAAAGTACAGACATACATTCCCAGTGTAGTCTCGGGTGCATAAGGCACTCGACTTTGCCTCATGCCTCACAACGCACCCAAGATGTGCCGATATTCTATGATAAAGCACACCCTGTTGTGTGTTATTGCTTAATTCCAAACTATTAAAGACACTTCTGAAAGCTGATTGACTGAGCCCTCTCCTTACCCATGGTTATATCTCACTACATTACTAAAGGTAAAAACAGGTACAGACAAACAGCTTTTTTACCCACTTAAAAATCCCTGCACCACACTGCCCACAATGCTATGGCTCCTCCTGTGTACTCAACTGTGTGTGCCCCTTGGAAGACTCAGTTGGTGGCCGGCCTTGGAGGTGAGAGAACAGCTGTGCTGGTTGTGGGTTCTCCTGGACTTGGATGGGGGTTGGGGGGGGTGCACGGTTGGGAGGGCACCATGACAGCATGGGGCAGTGGTGGTGTGGGGGGTGCCACTGGACACCAGTGATTTGTTTATTTAAACCTTTGGGGACAGGGATAGGGAGGGGGATTATCACTAGACATGAGAGAATGTTTTATTTATGTATGTCTGTAGGACTAGGGATGAAGGTTGGGGAGGGGGTTGCCACTTGACACCTTGGAAATTGTTTTTCATTTATGTCTACAGGAATGGGGACAAGGGCTAGGGATGGTGTTCTCTGAACACCAGGGAACACTTTTTTTTAAATTTATGTCTACAGCACCAAGGAAGAGGGGTAGGGAGAGAGTTACTACTGGGTACCAGGGAACTTTTTTTTTATTTATGTTCATGGGACAGGGGACAAGAGCTAGGGAGGGGGTTACCACTGGCCACCACAGAACATTATTTTTAAATTATGTCTATGGGACCGTGGACAAGGGCTGGGGAGGCAGTTACCACTAGACACCAGGGAACTTGTTTTTATTTGCATCTACGGGACCGGGGAAGAGGGCTAGGGAGGGGGCTACCACTGAACACAAGGGAACAATTTTTTTAAATGTATGTCTATGGGACTGGGGACATGGGCTAGGGACAGAGTTAGCACTGGACACCTTGGAATGAAGTATCTTTTTTTTATGTTTGCGGGACTGGGGACAAGGGTTAGGGAGGAGGTTTACTGCTGATCACCAGGGCTGGTACCGGGGTGAGGGAGCCACACTACCTGTGCCAACCACTAGGGTTGCATGGGTGTTAGACCAGTTGTGGTCTGGCGAACTTTGCAACAGGTAATGGTGCAACACAACTCACCCTTGCCCATCGCAAAGGTTTTGAATATCACGCTTGCCCTATATTCAGCCCTCATACATTTGCATGTCACCTAGCCCCCTGCACTGTTGCAGGGCACATTTGCAGGGGCAGTGCAGCCCTTTGAATATTTATTTATTTATTTATTTAGTTAGTTAAACATCAGTTTAGAAACCTTTGAGCCAGAGGCTCATTTACAAAGGTACCTCGTCACAAAGAGGACATCAGAACAGTAGTACAAGGGACACAGTACTTACAAACAAAAAAGTTACAGTTCAATTACAATTTTGTTACAATAGAGTACAATCTCAAGCAAAAGATAACAAAGGTGCAAAACTTATGGTCGGGGAGAGCTGGTGGGGTAGAAGAGAGGAGATAGGGGAGGAGGAATTAGTAGGGAAAGGAAGAGGGACGCTCAGTGAGCATTGTCAAACAGAGTATATATATATATATATATTTTTTTTACACTAGGCTAGCGGCAGTTGCATTTGAGAGAGCTAAGCAGGAAGTTTCTGAGCCTGGGCTTAAAGCAAGCTAAGGTTAGTGAGTTTGAGACACTGGCAGGAGGGAGTTATACCAGTGGGGCGCACGGTAGAGGAATGCCCTCTGAGCTTGTGGAGGTCCTGCCTCGAATAACTAGGGTAGCTCTTTACCCAGCTGCGCAGGATCAGGGCCGCAGTAGCACGGCGAATGGAGCTGGATAGGCCTGTGGGGGATAGGCCATGCAGGGCTTTAAAGGTGAGCTGGCATGTCTGATACATGAGTCGCTCTTCCAGGTTGAGTAGGGTAGCCAGGGTGTACAGCTCACATGTGTGAGTGAGTCTGGGAGCACCAGTGATAAGTCTGCAGGCCTTATTAACTGTGAGATGAACCTTGTTCATAATATGGGTCACATGTCGCAGCCTGCCCACTTGTGCCTGTGCCTGCCCCTGTGATATTGCAGGGCTGTGAATATGGGCCCCTAAGACTGTGGGGCTACTCGTAACCCAGGGGTTAAACAAATCTTCACCTGGTCCAAGAGCAGGCAGTGGGACCAGGTCAATTAAACTGGAGGACCAGGAAACAGTTGATGGGAGAGTGGCTGTGAGAAATGACAGAAAAAAACATAGGGTACTGAAACAAAGCAGCACTACATAGTGGAGACACACAAAACTAGGGACTTTTTATTTACATGTACCATTTAACATTAAAAATCGTTGCAACATTTTTTTATTTTCTATTTATAGAAAAATATAATCAGTTTCTAATAGCTATAATACATGCCAGGGTGTGGTATATCATGTGATATCATCACTTCTTGGGTACACGAGGCACTCACCTTCACCTCATGCCTCACAATGCACCTAAGATGTGATGATATTCCACGATATACCACACCCTGTTGTGAATTATTGCTCAAGTGTATGATATATGTAAAGATTTTTGTGGTTTGATGATGGGCAGGTACCCAACTAAAGAGGGCCCAACTGGAAATTTCCAGGTATCTCAGTGGGTTAGTCTGACTTGGAATTCATTCCCAGACAGCTGAAACAAATAGAATAATATATGGGGTAATGTGTATAACATATAGAATAATGCATGTGGTTGCGTGTTTAATGAGTTTTTACACACACCCTGAGGTGTTGGGTGCTACATAAACCCCAAGAACGAAGTTCGAGGGGTTTATTTAAGCATCCAACACCAGGGTGTGTGCGTGTAAAAACTCAAGTTAAACACACAACCCAATGTTTTATTTTATATAATTGCTGGGGAGTGTTTTTTCACCACAGCAATTATATAAAATAAAACAGCCAGCAGTCCCGGTCGGGATGAAGCTTGTCTGGGTTGGGCAGCAAAGCACCTGCAGAAAGCTTTTCCTTTTTTGGTGTTTCTCCCTTGCCCCATCCAGCCATTTAAACATAGGATTACCTGCTGAGGAAAAGGAAACTGCTGTGAGGCAAGGTTTTCATTTTTTTTTCATTTACCGCCGAATGCCAATGCCGATTGATGGTGGCACTGCAGTGCTAGGTGAGGGGAGAGTGGAGGAAGGCGCATGCATTGAGTGAGGAACCCCGGCACTTGTTCGCCATTGTAACCTGTGGGTTATAATGGCAAATTATAACCGGGATTCTCTATGGGAGAAAACACTCCCCAGTTATTATAAGAATTTGATACACACCTGAGGTGCTGGATGCTACATAAACCCCAAGAGCAAAGCTGAAAGGATTTATACAACAATCCAACACCATGGATGTGTGTAAAATCTGAGTTTTATGCACCATCCCATGTGTTGTTTATATAATTGCTGTGGAGTGTTTTTTCACCACAGTAATTATATAAATACAAGCCCTATTTCCATGTCAGTAGTGGTGGCTGAACTCTGTGTGAGGTGTCTGCATGCGTGGAGTAAGGAAAAGTGTTTGCCATTATAAAAGGATGGTTATAACAGTGAATTATAACTGGGTTTCCCTATGGTAAAACACACTCTTCAGTTATAATGTGTTTCAAACTGGCTTCATGTGATGTTAAGTTTGGAATGCAAGTTCATTGCTAATGCAGTGCCTGTTAGAAAGTGCCTTGAACAATGGAATGTACAGTGCATTTCACTGGGAACTCATTTATAACTCACTACTGTTCCTGAGGAGAGTACAGTTACAGATCAGATCTCAGCTCATTACCTGTCCAGTGCAAAACTACTTCAATGCAGTCTGTACTGCAGATCAATGGATGGGCCACAAGGTCTTTGTCTGCCTGTAAAGTTCTGTGTTACTGTTTACGTTCCTGTATATTTATGAAAACCTTTACGGGATTTTCAGTATAAGCTGTAAGTAGGCTGTAGTTTAATGCTCATTTTATATATCGATAAAATCTAATAGCATCCATAGTTTGTAGAAACATTATCTGTGCAATACTTGATTGCCTTTGCCTTGGTTCATTTAGCTGAAGTTGTGCATTTATTTGGGCAATGAGGTGAGTAGCTCCATGGAACTGGTCCTGTGAAGGCACTGTCAACTGAGTCTCTCTTTCAGAGGTAAAAATGGTGTCGCTTTTGTTTCCCAAGTCAGAAATTCTGCAGATCGCTAGTTGCTCCTGAGCTTGACGTTTGCTACATTGAATTGGGCTTCCCTACTTCGTAATAACTTTCCCACAGTAATCCCAGTTATCAAAATAATCTGTGTAACACCAATTGTAATCGTAATCATATGACTTGCATTGGTGATTTCCTCTACAATGCAGTCCAGTTATAGTCATGTCTCTTTCTGGAGAACAGTAGTCTACTTCACCTTTTAAATTATAACATTGAAAATAACCACCGTGAACATTGCAAACAGTTAAGCATGCTTCATTATATCTCGTATACCAGATACCAGAGGACTCTCTAATCTGTCCACAGTAACCCCATCTGCCACCTTCTAAACTGCACCAGTGATAGGAGTATCCATGGTTTTGACAAGGGGTAATGCATTTCTCGTCTTGGTAATCATACTCTGCCCTTGGGGAGCAGAGTCCCACCAAACTTGTGGATAACCAGTCTGTTCACACCAGTAATAATCTGTACCATGTTTGTCACAGGATGATGTACAAATGCCACCATAGCTTGTTTCATATTTCTGTTCAGCAGACAAAAGACCAAGATTCAGCAGAATGGAGGCAAACAGGAGACAAATAAATGGCCGGAGAAACATCTCTGAAAAAATAAATTAAAGTTAATTAACAGAATGAATGCATTGTAATGCTATCAAACCTATAAACAAGGCCAAAAATATATTCAAGCTTTTATGTTTCTGTCTGTTGATTTTTTTTAATTAAACAAAAAGTCCCAGCTCCTTAAAATATAACCCTTTCCTAACATAAGGGACACTGTCCACCTGCTACTTATGATTTTGAAGATATTTGTAAACATGCCTACACCCTCAGAATCATTCTGTAATGTGATGCAGAGTCCACTTCAGTAATGGATCCCTGAACTCTATTGGCGTTTTTTGTATTTTATTGCAAAAACAGTAACTATGTTGGTCCACCTGCATTTGCAGACACTGTGCCCGAGAAGCACACTCACAGTTTGAAAGTGGTACGGAACTTCTCATACACATACACACACCCATGGATAAGTTTGGTCCATTGTAGCTGAGCTCACCTCAACACTGCTAGTAGATAGCAATGTTTTTTTTTTCATTTTTAAACATCAGTGCCCTAAATTGTGTAAATCCCTCTGAGAAGTTGAGTCCATAGACTGGCCCGGTGGCTCTAGAGGTGGAGGCATTGGACACCACATGTCGTGCCACACTGGAGACCTAGGTTTGGGAATGAGCCCAGGGTGCTGGGGGTCAGTAGGAGAGAAAGAGGACTGAGCATCTAGAGGACTGCTGTCCTCTTTTGAGAAGGGAGGGATTGTGGTCGCACTTGTTGATTGCCCTCTAACAATGGCTGGAGGGAGATATGGGTCAGGAGGCACATTGCTGACTTAAGACATCAGTGGGGAGGGAGAAAACCAAGGAGGAAAATGGAGCTGGCAGGCTCTGTGATGGCCCCACCAGTGCCTGTCTCGACCCTGCGGAATGTGGATTTTGGTCTCCAGGGGAAGGGGAAAGTCGATGCCCTTCACCCTGGCCCTGTCATGGGGGTGTAATCCATGGGGGATCACTGGGGAGGTCAGGTGGGGAAAGGTGGGGCTGGAGAATGAGTCCCCTCTGAGGAAGGGACAGGAGCATCCAGCAAGGCTCCTGGAGGAAAACAAATAATAGAAAAAAAAAAAAAAGAAGTCAAGTCCTTATACTGGGCAGGCAGACAGAATCCCTTTGGCTGATCTTGGGACTGTCTGAACTAGGAACTTAAAGGGGAATGCTCCTGAAACCAAACCTCACACTGAATTAGTAGCATTCATGATGGTTTCCAGCTCTAAACCTGACCCTTTAAAATGCCTTCCAGGTAATTAGAAAACTCCATTTACAATTAAGTTTTGATAAGTTTTCTAGTGATTGAAATCTGTGTCATATCAGTTCATGAAATTTGTTGAACACCACTTCTAATGATAAGCCCCCTAGTCTAAGTTTTAATTTGTTTTAAATTTAAACTAGATAATCATATTTGAAGTACTTTGGTATGCAGTTTTGCATCTGTGTAATATCCATTTCTGCATTGTACCTACAGTATATTAGGAATGGCTGTCTGTATATGATGATTTTTCACAATAGATTTTTTTAAAATTTAGTGTGCTTTATTTTTCTTACTAATCTACCGACCCTCTTTGGTCTCCTTGTGTCTCTGGCCCACAACCACCAGCTGCCTCTGCTCACTACTCCTGTTTCAACACTCTGGCTTGCCCCCTAGGGTAGGGTTGCTGAGGGGCCACCCCCATGGAGATTGAAACTGCTTGTAGCCCCTGGCTTGCCCCCTCAGGGCAGGGCCACAGGAGGAGCTGACCCCTAGGTGGAAACTTTGATGGTGTTTCCAAGGTGCATTCCATTGGTGGCAGTGGGGAGCCAGTAACTGATCAGACATTCTTCTGAGTCAGCAAATCTAGAGGAGGCAGCGTCACTGGCAGGTGGGGGGAGGGCTAAGCAGGGAGAAAAGGTACCGGAAGTGGAAATCACAGCAGAGAGAGTGAGGGAAGCCCTCAGCTCCCTTAAGATGAAGAAAGCACCGGGGCCGGATAAATTACATCCCAGAGTGCTGAAGGAACTTGCGGATGTCCTGGCGAAACCCCTGGCGGAGCTTTTCACCATCTCTCTGAGGACAGGGTGGGTGCCCCAAGACTGGAAGGTGGCGCATATAGTGCCTATCCACAAGGGGGATCAAGGGAGGTGGCAGGGAACTACAGGCCTGTCAGCCTGACATCGGTGGTGGGCAAGGTGATGGAGGGCATTGTCAAGGAGAGGCTAGGGGGGACCTGGATAAGTCAGGGTGCCTGGACGATAGACAGCATGGATTCATCCCAGGGAAATCGTGTCAGACAAACCTGGTGGAGTTCTATGACTGGGTGACTAGTGCCTTGGACCTGGGTAGACCAGTGGATGTCCTCTTTCTAGACTTCAGCAAGGCATTTGACTCTGTTCCTCACGTGGGCCTGTTGGATAAGCTGGGAAAAATGGGGGTGGGGAACCAGATGATCAGATGGATAGGCAATTGGCTCCAGGACCGGACCCAGAGGGTTGTAGTTGGCGGGATAGTCTCATCCCAAAGGAGGGTCATTAGTGGGTTCCCACAGGGATCAGTCCTTGGGCCCCTTCTGTTCAACGCCTACGTCTCTGACATAAGGACAGGAATCAGGAGTGAGATGAGTCTCTTTGCGGATGACTCAGAAACTGGGGGCAGTGGTGGATGGGGAGGAGGGAAGGGTGGCCCACAGGGGACCTGGAGGCTCAGGAAAGATGGTCTAGAAAGTGGAAGCTGAGGTTCAATGCAGGAAATGCAGGTACTCCACCTGGGGCAGAAACCCAGGCCAAGTGTACACCCTGGGAGAATGCTACAAGTCTCGATGGCTGAGAGGGACCGTGGGTGGTGGTGGATGTCAAGATGAACAACTCTGAGACTTGTGGAGGGCAGCAGCCAAGGCCAACAGGATGCTGGGATGCATCGCTAGGGGATCACCTCCAGAAGGAGGGAAGTGGATACTCCTCTGTATAACTGCTTGTTGAGGCCGCACTTGAGTACTGCATGCAATTTTGGAGGCCACACTTAAAGAGGGACATTAACCTCCTGGAGAGGGTCCAGAGGAGGCAACCAAAATGATTTGGGGCTTGGGGACAGGACCTATGAGGAGAGGCTCAAAGAGCTAAATATGTACACATTGGAAGAGAGAAGGGACCGGGGGACATGATAGAGGTCTTCAGGTACATGAAGAGGGTAAATAGGGAGGAACAGTCAGGGTGCTTGAAGGAAGGAGGAGGGGCCACTAGAGGGCATGGGTGGAAGCTGGAGGGGGAAAGATTCAGGGGAGAAAGGAGAAGGTGCTACTTCACTGAGAGGGTGGTGGAGCCATGGAATGCACTGCCTAGGGGGCTTGTGGAGGCAGAGACAGTGGAGGGGTTCAAGAGGGGGTGGGACAGGTACAGGGGAAGGGTTCTGGAAGCAAAATCCAATGCAGCAAGAACATCTGGAACTGGGAAGGGAGAAGCCATAGAAGGCGAGGGTGGCAGCAAGGTCAGCACCCAGGGTGGGGGCTGACCAAACGAGCAGACACGAAAGACTTTTAGACCTATTCTGCTGGCATTTTAGTATGTTAATATGTTAGTATTTTCTGCCATTTTTGCCCAATACTGATGTGACCACACAATGGGTGTTCATGTTGCTGCACATCAGCACCTTCCCCATCTCCAATTCTGCGATTCCGCTTGCATTGCCACCTGTTGTCACCAAGGTGGCAGTGGCACAATGGATATCACTGGCCTTCTCTCCCCGGAGATGGAGAGTGCCCTTTGGATGCTCCACACATCTCCCCCACCCCCCGGCTGGCCATCCAGAACTTCATGTTCATTCCTAAACCCAGGTCATCAGTGTCGCAAGCAGTAGGAACCACTGTGCTGGTGAACGGTTTTACTATTGCACTGCAACAGGGCGTGCACTGACATCCCCCACAGTGACAACCACAATGCTGACTGTCGGCATTGTACCATCGAGGATGTTGGTGCTTTCCATCGGTGGGCTGTAGCCCTCCCAATCCCCCATGTGGGGGGGGGCTCCACCCCCCCACACACCCCAGTCTCTAAATATCTAACTCCGAGTCAGAGTTGGATTGGGGAGTCACAACAGGGAGCTGCACTGCTGGTGTCTTCCTTGCACCAGCACAACTACCTACAAACAGGCAAAATCTGTTGTGTGTACAGGTTCACTGTGTAAGGCTACAGCCTTGCATCGGTACACCCAGGCGAACCAGCCTTCACAATAGATTTTATGTGTGTTTGTCTGTCTATTATTTTTCTATTACATGACCAGGACACCTTTGAAAAAGGGCACATGCAAAGGCTGTTCCTTTAATAACAAACTCTGGTAAGAGCCACTCCAGCTGCTAATGCATTCACTTGATAAGGCTGTTTAAAGCAACAGTGCAATGAACAGTTTTTTTATGTCTTCTATAGTAACAGATCTGTTATAACTGGCCTAAATTAAAAAAAAAACAGCTTTCCTTCCTAATAACTTTTATTTTTCCATTTTTTGAGGTTTGGTTCACCTCTTGAGCAACACACACCTTCGCCAGGATCACCATTTGCAAACAGAGTGCATCATGGTAATTTTGCCATCCAACGTGATCCCCGCAGTGCATTTCTGTTAGCCCATCATTCAACGCAATGTTTCTGTCCTTACTCTGTACACGTTCACGGACGTTGCCGACTGTGGTCACTGTAAAAATGTGAGCTATAATATTACCTGTAAAAGCCTATGTCTATTTCTGTTACTATGATGTGTTTATAAACTCATTTTGTACAGTATGAATACATTGTTTGAAGCTGTACTACACAGTTCCTCTTAACAATAGCTAACACCGCTATAGAGAACTTTTCTCGAGTAATCCAAGATTGGATTCAAACCCTTCCACCATGAGTATTAGAGCAAATGCTCCATGAACATGCATGCTTACATAACACGGCTACACTGAAGCACTCTGGATGTGATCTGTTGGCTTAACATTTTAAATATTATGCAATAAAGTGCTGTTTTGAAATATTTCAAGGCTTAAACTTGTATTTGCTGCCGTCTGATCTTATTGGAGCCATGGCTAGTTAGAAGTCAGGACAGCTTCATTCGTGTAAGTACCAACCATAATTCTTGAAAGCTTTGTTTACATTGCTGGAGTGTCAACAGTACTTCAGTATCTCAGGCTCCACTAAGGTCAGATGGAAGCAAATACAAGTTTAAGCCTTGAAATAGTTCAAAACAGTACTTTATTGCACACAATTTAAAATGTTAAGCCAACAGATCGCGCTTAGTGCATCCAGGTTGCAAGATTTGCATCTTCATGGAGCATTTGCCATAATACCCTCAAAGTACTGGAGGCAAGGGCTGTGGCTTGCTAATTATCTTGTTCATGAGCAAAGGTCTGAAGAAAAAAAAACACACAATTACTTTATGTAGGAAAGCTGTACTATAGCAGACTTGATTTCCCCACACTATACAGGAATGCGCACGCATGATCAATGCTGTAAATAAACAAATGCATCATGGGAATTAGACTATTAAAACAAACATGCTGGATGGAGATTTATTTTTGCTTGAATTAATATTACTTTTACATAAATAACTATTTATTTAATACTTTATATGGGAAAGTATTATCTTGAACAGCGATCGAAAGACTAAGCAAAGCAAACACAAGGGTAAAGACATAACTTTTATTTTTGAAGCCCGTTCGTTGCACTGCTGCTTTAATGGACTTAAATGTAAAGATGAATTACTGTAGGCAGCTTTGTGTGTATATTTTATTTTTGGTAAAGTTAGATTATTTATCTGGTTGAGCCTGTGTTTCCCATGTGTTTAAAATGCGAGCGGCGAGTGTGTCTTGTACTATGCGGGGAAGGAGAGGGAGCTCCGCAAGCTATGGTAGAAGAAATGGTGGAGAGGAGCGGTATGGCTACAATGGGGACTGCGGGCCAACCTGGAAGGATAAGAGCCTATACTGAGGATATGGCCAGTTTCTATCAAGAAGAGAACCATAGTCCTCAATGCACAGTTTAAATGTTACTTTAATGGACATTTAAGGTAGCAAAGGGGGTGATGAATAAATGGAGGAGGCAAAAAGTGGGCCACCACATGCTGAGACAGAGAGGAGGGAGACCCCAAGCAGGGTGTTAGCAAAGGAGGAAGGGAGGAAAGGAGCAGCCAAAGAAGAAAGGTGAGGAAGGAGGAGCAGTTGGAAAATGGAGAAAGTAACAAGAAGAAAGCTGAGGGATGTCAAAATGGTGCAAAGTCTGCATCTAAGGCCGTATGAGAGAAAACTGAAAGAGTTCAATATGTACACCCTGGAGGAGAGGAGGGAGAGTTATGACATGGTGGAACCCTTTAAATACCTCACAGGGGTTAATAAGGCACAGAAGGGAGGTACTGTATGTTTCAGAGAAAAAGGTGCCGTAGAACAAGAGGTCACTATATGAAGCTGGGAGGAGGTAGAATTAGGAGAGATGTGAGGAAGTACTTCGTCACAGAAAGGGTGCTGGATTCCTAGAACAGCATTCTGTGGGAGGCAGTGGGGGTGAAACCAATGGTGGGTTTCAAAAATTCCTCAGATAGGCACAAAGGAACCCTTGGAGGAAGGAAGGGGGTGGAAGAGAAAGTGCTGTAGATCAAGCTGTGTCCCCAGCAAAGCAGATCATAGTTAAAAATACACAGACTAGATGGGCCCAGCAGTCATTATCTGCCATTATACAATGGCAAGAAAGAATGCTGCCATCTGATTGGTCAGACTGTAACTGGACCCATGATAGTATCGCAGTACAACATCATGGGTCTAGTCCCAGCACTCAGATGACCACATGAACCTTAAGCAGAATCACTCCACGCTGTCCCCTACACTGACCCCTGCTCAGCAGCTCACTTCAAAGATCCCCGATCGCAAGCTACCTTCCTCAGCTCTTTCACCAATACATAAAACAAAACAAAAAAAACTCCTGCCCACCAAGTCACAGTCTGCTTTCTTGTAACTCTGCACCTGAAAAAAACAAAGCCATGATCATTTCACTAAAGCAATCTAAAGTTCACATACTGTATCTTCCCTAAATAACAACTAGCATGTTTTTCATATTTAAACAAACTGCCAACGTTTTAAGACTATAAAGCATGCGCCTGCGCATCTTCTTCTTCTGCCCGACCTCTCAACTCAGTGATGCTGCAGAGTGAAACATAGAAACATAGACTTTGACAGCAGATAAGGACCACTAGGCCCATCTAGTCTGCCCATTTCCCTACCTACAGGATAGGCCGCAGATCCTAGTTAACCAACAGCCTATTTCTTCCTACCCCCCACAAGAATTGCCTTATGTTTGTCCCATGCATTCTTGAAATCTCCACAGTTTTAGACCCCACAACCTCCTCAGGAAGGCTGTTCCATGCATCCACTACCCTCTCTGTGAAATAATACTTCCTCACATTGACCCTGAACCGCCTCTTTCTATCTTTAAATTGTGTCCCTTGTTCTGTAAGTCTCTTTTTCTGAAAGATGCTACCCTCTTGGACTTTGTTGATTCCACTGAGGTACTTATAAGTTTCTATCATGTCCCCCCTCCCTTCTTTTCTCAAGGGTATACATATTAAGCTCCTTTAGTCTCTCCTCATACGGCTCTCTTGTAGACCCACTGTCATTTAGTTGCCCTCCTCTGGACTACCTCTATCCTGTCTATGTCCTTTGGAGATGAGGTCTCCAGAACTGGACACAGTACTCAGATGGGGTCTCACCAACTGTCTGTACAGAGGGATAACAACTTCCTGTTTTCTGCTGCTGATGCCTCTCCTATACATCCCAGTATCCGCCAGCCCTCCCTACTGCCTTCTCACATTGATTGCTAACCTTAAGGTCATCTGATATGATTACCCCAGGTCCCTTTCCTTTTTTTTGTTGTAACTACCTCCCACCCATTGTGTATTCTTCCCTGGGTTCTTGTTTCCCAGGTGCATTATTTGCACTTCTTTGCATTGAATCCTAGCTGCCGTACTTAGACCATTCCTCCAACCTTGCCAAGTCCCTTTTCATCCTTTCCACGCCTCCTTGTGTATCAACCTTGTTGCAGATCTTTGTGTCATCTGCAAAGGCATACTTTTCCTTCCAGTCCCTCTGCAATGTCACTGATGAAGACATTAAAGGACTGGACCAATACTGAACCCTGCGATACCCACTAGTAACCCCTCTTTCTTCAGAGTGGACTCCATTTACAATTACCTTCTGTGTCCTGTTGTGCAGCCAATGTTTTACCAGGCTACCACCCTGGGACCCACTTCAGGCTGGTTAATTTGACTATTAATCTTTTGTGGGACTGTGTCAAATGCCTTGCTAAAGTCTAGGTAGGCCATGTCACAGCCCCTCCTGGTCTACTACTTTGGTCACCCAGTCAAAGAAATCTATTAGATTCATCTGACATGACCTTCCCGCTGTGAACCCATGCTGCCTTGGGTCCTGTGCTCCACTGGGCTCTAGGTACTCAACTATTTTTTCCTTCAGAAGTGACTCCATCACTTTCCCTACCACAGAGGTCAGACTGACAGGTCTGTAGTTTCCTGCCTCTGTCTTGGTCCCACTTTGGTGAAGGGGAATCACATCCACCTTCCTCCAGTCCTCGGGTACCACACCATCCTCCCATGATTTATTAAAAAGAGTAGCCAGTGGTTTCACTAGTTCCTCCCTTACTTCTTTTAGAATTCTGGGGTGAATTCCATCAGAACCCATTGCTTTGTCCACCTTCAGTTTTAGGAGTTCTTGCAGAACCCTTTCTTCTGTGAAAGGACTGGGATCGACCCCCTCCATCAAGAGTGCTTCTGTTAATTGGATTGGAGTGCTTTTACTGTCCTGTGGTGTTCTACTGGTACAAATAAGAAAAGGTAGAAACTGTACCGGGAGAACCTAAAACACAAAATACATCAAAATAAAAGTGATCCACTGCTTGGACATTACCACATGCACAAAATGAACAAAACTGTCTTGGCTTCAAAGTAAAAAGCAAGCCGAAGTAAAAACAAAATGCCAGCTAAGTGTCCTTATGGAAAAAAAAAACAAACAGAAAAAAAAACAATGCATAACAAGATCACGTACTATAACAGAATGGAGGAGAGCTAAGAAAAACATGGAAACAGAGACTAAGAATGGCAGACAGCTGGGGGGGGGCAGAGGGCCAGAGAGAGAAAGATAGAGCTGGAGACTACACAGACACCACATAATAAACAGTGCCATATGCTGCTGCAGCAGCAGAAAAGAGAACTCATTTTTTGTTTCATTGCTCTTCCACACTAATTAATCCAGTAAAAAAAGAAATTTAAAACTGTATTCATATTGCACGCTATTCATGAAGGGGCAGAGGTATGCAGAATCAGTGTATACCCCCACCCATGTAGCTGCGCACCCATGGACAGATGTGCACCAGTGGTATTCATGACCACCAGCCACCTGTCCATGGCCCTGCCCCCCGGTGCATAGGAATCTGCAGTGTGGCCGGGGCAGGGTTGCTGGTCTGGCTGGGCACACAATCGGATGCCCAGACCGGGTCTCGCACTGGATCCCTTACACTGTGGGCATGCATTGGCAGCTTGCCCCACAGACAACTGATGGCTGGCAGCAGTGGCAGGTGAGGGAAGGCAATGCTGCCACACCCCCTGTCGGCACTAATTGGTGCAGTAGGATGGGTGGGGGGCATGACTGCAGGCAGGAGGGGCTGGGGTGACAATACCGCTAGTAGGAGAGGTTCCATGTGGTGCAGGTGGGGAGGATTGCAGCAGCCCTGTGCTGGTGCCTATGCCCCCGTGTGGGGAAGGTGTGATGTGGGGTTGGGGGGGTTGCCAAACACAATGCTGTGTGTTGGGTAGGTAAGTGGCCTTTGGCGTCCCGGTCCTGTGACTCTGGGGGGGTAGGTGGGTTATTTGCCTTGTCCAGTGGGGTGTGTGCGGGTTGCATAGAGGGTTTATACCAGGATCCTCTTTGGCTTACCCAGCGCCCCTATGCACCCCCACAGCCAGCATTATGTGCTGTAGTGCATAGCGCATACTGTAGGTGCCGGCATGCCCCTCACCTGCCCCAATGCATTGCTGCTCATGCTGCCGGGGGATCAGGCATGTCTGTGCTGTGTGCCCCCCTCTGTGTATGCTGTATGGGGGGTGCATAGGGCGCGGAGTGGTTGCACACCCCAGTTGTGTGTGCGTAGCCACTCCATGTGATTTGTGCATAGGGTCAATGATTATTTTATTATAAATTTTAGGAGCCATTGTATATTAGCAATAATGCACTCCTGGGTATGTGTTGTGCTGAGATAACATCACACCTGGGGTATTGGATGCACTCAGCCTGTGGCCTCGTGCCCAACCTCCCCAGGCATGACATTATCCCAGCACAATACACACCCTATCATGCATTATTGCTTAATCAGTTTCCATGTTTCTATGTATGACAGGTTATGCTATTCAAATGGACACAGTGTAAAATTATTAATATGCACAATGTTGATACTGTAAATTGTGTGGTACAGATAATTCATACTATGTTACACAGACATGATAATCAAATCAGTCATAATATATTCATTGACAAAAATTATGGGAAACATGTGTGAAGGAATATACTACTCATAGAGTTGTGACACCACGATAAGTACATTTCATACTATATGAATTTACTGTATTGTTTTATTTTTAATAATCCAGATATTTTCTACAAAGTAATGACTGACAGCCAATGATGCTCTTCACAATTTGCAACCTTTTTTTTTTTTGGTTAATTCAGTTTTGGAAAATCACTTGCAATGAGACTGCAGTTCTGTTTCAAGCAATGAATTTTTGGTTTCGATGATGGATAGATGTGGAAGAGACAGTGCTGTAGATCAAGTTGGGCCTGCAGCAAAAGTGAACATACAGTAATTAAATACAGGTAGACTAGATGGGACCAGCAGTCATTATCTGCCATCAGTTTCTATGTTTCCATGTATGACAGGTCATGAGATTCAAATGGCTGTTGTGTAAAACTATTAATATGTGTAACATCGGTACTGTAAACTGTGTGGCACACATAATTCATGTTGTACTATGCTACACAGCCACAATAATCAAATGGGGAATAAAGGACAGAGAAGTTGAGACAGCTAGATGCTACAAGCTCAGTGACAGGTAGTCACATGTATTTTCCTGTGGATAGAGTGCAGAATGATGCCCGGATTCCTGTCATCCATGGACAGTCTGATGTCATGCCTCTACACAACACTGTAGGTATAGAAAACTGATAAGAGCTTATAGTTTTCCTGTTTCCAAAGCTGTTTTCTCTAATACTTGAGAGTTATTAACAGGAATTCTGAGACAACAGGAGACATTGTACGTGCATATATAGTTGTCTCATAATCATGTAAAATGGTCATTTAGTTATCCCCCATGCATATATGTGTGTCTAGTTTTCTCTAGGCTCCTTATTCCCATAAATGCCTGTGATAAGGAATAAGAACTAATAGAAATTGCAACTGTCCAACTCCAAAGTGTAAAAGAATATGATGTGGGAAGGGGTATAAACTGTTTCCCTTACACATCCAGCAAATGGTCCAGTGCTGCTTCCTGCCAGCTGAGTAAATGCTAGGGTCTAAAAATTAGTCACTGGCTAAAATGCACCCGGTGTTTTAGACACTTGTGAACTGAGTTAGCCACTGTAGAAATGTGTCCTGATGCTGCTTTCCTCTTTCTTTGACCCAAACATCCTGGGGCTTTCCACTGTTTTGTGCTGGAACTGGACTGACAGATATCATGCTCTCAAGGGGCAGTGAGTGAACTTGCACTCTCTGGCAGGTTTTGTTCATGATTTTTGTAATGACAAAAAAAATTGCTCTGCTGCATGGCACCAATGGGCTAAACATACTGATGGATGTGACAGTGTCAGACTGCAGTGGTGTGGTGCAACAGCCAGCCACATTCAGTTACATTCATCAAAATGACTTAGCTACAGTGGTGAAAAAGAGCCTAGAAATGTTAGCCACATTGATTTTACAGTAGCCATTGGTGATGGTGGCAATCCTTAATGCACACTCAGTGCCAAGAAGAATCAAAAATGACCCCTATTAGTGACCTAGATGGATAAGGAACGGGACCGATCTCTTTTTTTCACTTAATTTTATTTTAAAGGGATCACTGTCAGCCCTTTTTGCATCATATTATTTTTAGTTGAAACCCTCCATTTTCTAATTGCTTATCTTACTAAAATTCATTAATGTTGTTGGTTGTTTTATCTGCTTCTTTCTTAGTAGAACTGAACTGCATGCTAGTGGTGTTACTATACCCAGAGTTGTTTTCTTTTAAATCCTTGACATACAGTATATTCCCTGAACTTTAGGAACACCCCCAAACAATGCAGCCACTTATAACCCCTATGTGACACTATCCCAAGGGCTACTACCCCTGCCTGCTTGGCTAGTAGCAGGTTAAGGGGCCTGGGTAATGAAACGGGTGCCTCCACCCAGAGGTCAGGGTTGTTAGTGGTCAAGCTAACCTGGGCACAGCCCTTCAGGACACTGTAACCCCCCTCTTTCCCTTATAGTGGCCTGAACAATATACAATAATTACTTTCACAATGACCCTTATTCACTAGGCAATTACCCACACTGTTTGCACTTACCACCAGGGCTGGTTCCTCTAGCTTGACCCTGGGGACCTCCTGTAAAACAAGGTTAAGCACAGCAAATAACAACAGTACAATACTCTTGGCACAAACTGGAACCACAGTCAGGTTAAATGCAAACAAAGTTAAATCTGATTTATTCAGGGGACTTGAACAAGGGAGGGTGTAATCAGGTTGATTTGCTTAAAAGCTATATTAATCAGACAATTATGCATGCAGTTCAGAGTCCCTACACAGTCACGCACTCTGGGTACCCAGGTAGGAAAACGGTGAGCTAGCCAGGAACGTTGCAGCTGGCTGGGGCCCCCTGATGGAAGAAAGCAACATGCACAACACACACTATTTGCAATCTGGAGCTTGAGGGCTCTGTTCGTGAAAGAAAAGGCAAAAAGACAATCAGATGACAACACTTTTAGATTTAGCTGTTGTTGCAGGGAGCTACCCTGAAGTTTACTCATGATACCCAATACTGGACTCAGGCAGGATGAAATCGAGACTGCAGGCTGTTGAGCTGGAGTGCCCGGAGAAACAGAGCCCGCATGAATCACCGTGGCATCATTCCTGTTTAAGGCATTGAGCAGGGAGCTGATCGCCAGGCCGGTCTCTCGTCAATGACTTTCTCTGCGTAGCAGGTATTCTGGCTGGACTAGTGTACCAGGGCCCAGGCAAATGGAAATGGATACAGATTCAGTCCATGGAGCTGGATACAGCCTCCAGAAAGCACAACACAGTTCAGACACACAGTGGGGAACCAGTCCAAAAAATGCACAAGTTCCCTCTCAGGAACAGCAGGTAGGCATGCAGGCCAAACTCAGGGCTTTCCACAATTCTCCCGCACAATTCCACTATGGATTGCTGCTCAAACTATCTCGAGCTGTTACTTCTTCACTTCCCAACTCAGATCTAACTGAAACTGCAAGCAGTGTGGGACTTTCCCCAAGATCCTAAAGGTTTGGTTGACTGATCTGTCTGTCAGTCACAACAAGGGCTCCCCCTTCAGGTTTTAGGCATCAAAAGCCCAAAACTACATTTCCTACAAGTTTTCGCCCCACCAAGCCCCTGTAGGCAGGCTCCATTTTAGAGTCCCAAATGTACTGATTGGCCTATTCTGCAGTCCAGGACCAAGATGATGGAAACAAACAGAACTGTCCATGCTGCAAAGAAGGCAGGTGAGAACAAATTGCAATATTATTACTACTCTAACAAATGATCAGCAAACAACTACATCTTCTAACAGAGCTCCCTCTCAGATTAATTATGACTGCAATCCAGGCAGGTCTGAAAGAGACAGTACACACAGGCTATACAGGTACTGTCTGGCAATACATTTAAACTGCTAAAATGCTGAACACCAGCCCGGCAGTGAGCATTTAGGCAAGCTCAAGGAAGACTTTTTGGGAACCCACACTTGTAGGGGGGTTACACACTCATGATGCCATATTCTCTTCCCCTCCAACTGTGTAATGATGTTTTATTTGGGAGGGGGTCCCAAGTCCATCAAATATGCAGTGGGAGTTTATCAAAGACTGTAAACAAACACGTTTTAAAAAACAGGAACCTGACGTCATGAGCTGAAACCGGAGGGGTGAAGGTTTAAGAGGGATGTAAGGGAATTTTATTTTATGGAAATTGTGGTGAAGCTGTAGAACAATTTTCCAGCAGAGGTGGTGGGCACCAAGACCATCAATGGTTTTAGGCATGGCTGGGATGGAGTGAAGGGCTGGGTGGTTGCTCAGGTCAGCAGCATTAATAAGGGGAGCAGGGGTTGCTTTGTATGGACTATTTGTCCCAAGGCAGATAGGGAATTCTAAGCAGACTAGATGGACCTTTGGTCTTTTTCTGCTGTCATTGTCTATGTAATAATATAGGTTCCATGTAATACAAGTGATCGCAAAACAGCAACCAGCAAAAGAGCGAGTGCCCATCACCGATTTCAGTAATGGTGACATGCACTTCACCGTATACCATAACAGTGACTGACCAAAAGAATCACTACCAGAGGGATATATAGCAATATTTTAATGTGGGGGGGGGCTACCCCCCCCGCACCCTCCATTTTAATTCTAATCATCTCCTGGGAGACCTGACACTGGGGTGCAGGGGAACATTCAGGAGGAGGCTATTTGAGGGAAGGAGCACATCACCACTAATGGGGAACAACATTCAGGAGTGCTGGGGACCCTACAGCAAAAATATTAGGCAGCGCAATGGAAAAAATAAACAAGTACAGCAACTCACCAATAAACAATTACCCCCACCCACCCACCTAGCTCCAAACCCAGTCTCCCACACTGGAGGTATCTCTCATACCTTAATACCAAATAACCAACTGGGAACTCACTGCCCAAACATTCTCTTATATCCTCAGTCACTACAGCTCCTGTTTTGATCACTCTATTTTTCATGTTGCAGTTTTGTACCTTCATCCTCACTGTAACATCTCCTCACTATTCTATAATGGTTGCTATAATCACAGGCAGTCAAATTGAGTCAATCAGTTTGAGTCACTCTATTTGACTCATCCCTATCATGGGATACCAATAATATATGCATTGGGCAAGGGAGAAAAAATCAGTTCCACCAAGTCACGGCGACAAGAATTTCGCCAATCTCCCACACAACAACACACTGCCACCAACATCCCTGACACTGCCAGGTCCTGACCATAACTGAGGATCACACCAACACTTTTTCTGAGCTAATGTGGGGGGGTGTGCCTCTCCCCACTGCACCCCCTGGCTGGATTCCATCTCCCGGGGGGGGGCAGATGTTGGGGAAGAGAAGCCACACCCAAGAGTGGATGAATCGTTCATCACTCTGACAACCAGTTCGACACTGTGGGTGTCACCTGGTTGGTTTTGCTGTGTGAGATTCGCTGTAACACTGTCACTCTTACAACGGTATACAAAGAAATCAAGGGGAACATGTGTGGAGCAATATACTACTCATAGAGTAATGACACCATAATAGGTACATACTGCATGAATTACTATATTATGATGGTATCCAGCTGTGTGACAATGTTGAATAAGCTACAATATGAGATTTTATTTATTTACTTTTAATAACCCAGACATTGTCTACACAGTGATAACACATAGACAATGATGCTGCTTACAGTTTGAGACCTTGGATTTTGTTTTAACCACTTTATTCAATTTTGGTAAATCACTTGTAATATGGCTGCAATATATTTCTCTTGCACATCCAGCAAATGGTCCAGTGCTGTTTCATGCCAGCTAAGTAAATGCTGGGTCTAAAAATTAGCCACTAGCTAAAATGCACCCAGTGTTTTTGCCACTTGTGAACTGAATTAGCCACTCTACAAGCGTGGCGTGATGCTGATTTCCTGTCTTTGTGATCCAAACATTCTGAGGTTCTCCACTGTTTGGTGTTGGATCTGGACTGACAGATAGCATGTCCTCAAGGGGCAGTGAGTGAACTTGCACTCTCTAGCAGGCTTTGCTCATGCTTTTTGTAGAAAAAATATTGCTCTGCTGCAAGGCACAAATTGGCCAAAACATGCTGCCGGATGTGACAGTGTTGGTCTGCTGTGGTGTTGTGCAACAGCCAGCCACATTCAGTAACATTCATCAAAATGTTTTAGCCACAATTGCAAAAGGGAGCCTAGAAATATTGACCACATTGATTTTACAGAAGCCATTGGTGATGGTGGTGATCCTTCATGCATGCACACCCAGTGCCAAGAAGAATAACTAGAGGCCAATGAGCTATGAATTAGCGTGGTACATCCAGCAGACCTGGGCTTGATTCTCACAACATCCACTTGCATACAGTGTGACCATGAGCAAGTCACTTAACTACCCCAGTGCTCCCAGGTTGCCCTTGAAAAGAGGCACTTGTGCTTAGTGGGCTTTACCCAATTACCAAAGGAATAAAACAATTGATTATATGAATTATTTTGTGAGGTATGTTAGCTGTGAAACATTGCATACTAATTTTATGAATAATATGTGAATTTCAGCCAATACCCTTAAGAAGAAGTCATTATGATCTCAAAAATGTTGTCTGGTTTGGAATAAAGAATATTGGTTGATTAAATATAAAACTATATACTTCATATGAAAACAGGTCTCTGGTCTGATTTCTCAGTTATGCTTAAGTTTTTGCCTACCTATTTCAGGCCTTTTAACACAGCATCTGAAATCTGACCTTCCTCACTCTCAATTAAACTTTATGTTTGGAAAAGCCAGATTGACTTGACATATTTATGAGCCTATATCTCCTGCAGTGATATAATACATCTTCATTCTGTTTTGATCTGAGAAGTCTGAACCTCACTCCTCACTGGGTAACACTGACTAACAGAGGAAAAAGTAGTGCTGTACACAGACTGATGAGCAGAAAGATTGCTATAAAACTCCATTTAAATGAAGTTCATTAGGCATCTGGTGAGCTCCTTATTTCTACTGTCCTAGCAAAACATCTGCAGATCTCTGCCCTACAGTAGTAAAAATGAACTGGAATGAAATCCATATTCAATCTGGTTGATCCTCTTGTTAGTGAACCCAACATCTTGACTCCCTCCACTACTCCAGTGCATCTGGAGTTCCCTGTCAGCCAACCTGAATCATGTTGATGGGTTCAGTGTCGGCAATGTGTTCTGGAATTTTTAACAGCTCCTATCATCTGGTTATTGGTGGTGTTCATTTTAAGCTTTTAAGAACTTTAAACAATCTTTCAAACATTTGGGAGTCTGGCTGGACCCCAAACTAGATTTCTCTCATCATATTGATGCAATCCACAGCAAACTCCGGTCTAAACTAGTTGCTCTCTACAGGCACAAGGACAGTCTCTCCCTCCCCATCAGAAAGGAACTACTCTCCAAGCTTATCCTACCATCCATAGACTAGGCCAATGTAGTTTATGGCTCAGCTCCTTAGTTTACCCAATCCAAGCTGGACCCATTGTTCAATGCATTCTGCCATTTTGCCACAAACCTCGCTTGTCACATCCACCACTATTCTCTTTACACTGCCCTATCCTTCCCTTCTCTCATCAATTGCAGTCTTGCCCACTTCACTTCCTTCATTGCTAAGTATTGGTTCGGCACTCTTCCCTCCTATCGCTCTACATTACTAGCTCCCACCTCTAGCATGGGTTCCTCTATTCAAACCTGTGACCCTCACTCATTTGCACTTCCCCAACTGCACACACAATCAGGCAAGCTATCTTTTGCTTTCAGGTTTCTTGCCTTCTGGAACCACCTTCCCCTTCCTGTCCACCTCTTGCCCATGGCAGCATCCCTGGAAAAGCACCCTAAACTACTCCCTATCTCCCCCTGCTCTTTTTCCCCTCTTTTTCGTACTTGACTGGTTTAATTAATTTGTCTGCATTAATGGAAACAAGTAAAATAAATTTGTGGTTACAGCTAACTAATTTACAAAATTCTTCATTGTCAAAACAATGTCTTATCGAAAAAGAATATTGGTTTAACCTAAGATTTAAATCAAAATTCTGGTATACAGCTATAATCACGATAATGACTAAACATAATTTGTTACCTCTTAGAAAGCAGTTGATAAAAAAATCAAATTAAGTAAACAATATAAGAAATTAATTTAAACAAAAATAGCTAATGACTGGAAAAAGAAAGACTTAGTAATGATTAAAACTACACATTACTCAGAACGGTTCTCAGATAATTTGGGATTTAAACAATATCTAGATACAGTATTCTAGAAAATCAGGAATTGCGTCAAAAGTTTTATTACGTTCAGATTTGAACAATTTCCTAGTAATGTTCTTCTACACCACTTTAACAAACCAGCAGGAATTACCCAAGCTTGTGATAGTCTAGTGGGTGAAAAAGACCATTTGTTACATGTTCTTTGGGTTTGCCCTTGGTATTCCAGAGAAAGGAATCTTTGGTTGGGTTCATTTATTAATAATAGTAATCAAATTGACACGAGCACCTTAACAACAATCTTGATATATATACAGCTGATACCTGGACTCTGGATAGACTATCTAAATACTTTTTGGCAATACTTACGAAAAGGTAGAAACTAAAGCCCCTAGTAACGTAATTAAAGAAACATGTTCTAGATTATAATGGTTAGTGCAATATTGTAATAAGTTGATAATTGTATAGAATGTCTACCTGTGTACTGTACAAAATGGAATATTTGAAATTCTAATGATTTTTAATGATGTGACGTGTTTATATACCTCAATATGTTTTTAATTGAAATACAATTGCTGATCAATAAATTTTGTATTGATACTTGACACTCTGCATCCCCAGAATCCTGAACATCCCTTTCTCTGGTTCTACCACCTTCGCTATCCTTCTTAAGCCTCAGGATACTCTGCCTCCTTCTCCCAAGTGCATTTCTTTTTGTATATAACATTGTATATCATCCCAAAAATTCTACTTGTACTTATTTATACACCAGTACTGTATGCACCTTATTACGTATTATTCCTCAGCCACACTGCTTATTTATTGTATGATTGTTCTACTCACTGACATGGTATCATTCTTCCTCCTCCCATATCCCAGGTCCCTCCAGGAAATGAGCCCTTGCTCAGTGTGTCTTTCCCTACGAACACAATATTAAATAAATAAAAAATAAATAAAACAACTGTAGAACACTTTATCTGCAAAAACCCAAGGCTGAAATCAGCCATCTGGCATTGTCAGATACTGAAATATGATTATTGTAAATAGAGATGTTGCAAAGTTTACTTCACCAGCAGAGGTGATATGAAGTTGGAAACTTTGCACTTCATGAACATTCACAAAGTTCCACCCACCCCTGTGACATAGGTATTCCCACCCACCTACCAACCTGACCATCAAAGTGGAGCCAAAAAGGAAAGCATGCACACTCACGCAACCAGATGCCCAGTGAGGTACTCACAGCCCCAAAATGTGAAAACTGAACAAGCAGGATAAACACTGTTGGAGACAAAAGACTTGCAAATAAAAACAGCCAATTATTAGTTAGAAAACAACATGTTTTAGTAATAAGGCATGACAGGGGTGCATTACAGTGGGGTCCTGGCCCACCTTAGGTGGGATGAAGTACAATGCAAACCCCAGTGCTTCCACCACTCAAGAATGGCCTTATTTAACTATAACACACCCCCTGGAGTGTCCTATTGTGATTATGAAATGGGTCCCCATTAGTAACTGATATTTCTTTAAAGAATTTTTGTTTTTATTAAATTTATTAAAAAAAAGTAAAATATGAATGTGAAATCCATGTTTAAAATGAAGAAAATAGTCCAATTTGGAAATTGAATAGTATATTGTACTGCTATCTTGCTAGTAGGTGGTGCCAATGCAACATGTAGTTAGCGCTAGAATAAGGGCAAAGGGAGGATGGACAGTAGCTTCATGGCACTGGACAAAGAGGGGGAGAGACAATCCTGAAGTTATGAAGTGAAACGGGCTTTCAGATGGGGCAGGCTGTATCCTATGATCGAGGAGGGGGATCTGTAGATTACTCCTGTACCTGTACCTGTACCTGTACAGAGTCCCAGCCCCTAAACCTGTCTCTTTCTGGAGTCATGGCCCCTGATGCAGTGCCTGCAAGTTGATGAAATACAGCTCAGAAAGACATCCTTGGTCTGACTGTTGCTCCACTACAGATCAGGGTTGGGATGGCATTGCCTGGGTGCCATCTTATTTGTTAAACTTACAGTTTAATCTGTACTGATTCTCAGAGGGGTGCAAGTGGCCCATGACAGAGAGGGAAGTGCATGCTGGAGTCATTACTTCTACACTGCGTTTTGCCTTACATGTAAATCTGTATGTCAAAATGTGGCTTAGACGTAACAGCTCCTGCTCACTTGCACTTCCCTGTCTCTCACCAGCTACTCACAGCCATCTGAGAATCAGTACAGATGAAACTATAAGGATAACAATGAAGACAGTGTCCAGGCAATGCCATCCTGACATGGATCTGTAGCGGAGCAGCCAGGGCAGCCATGTGTACTGTGGGCATTTTGAGCACAGGAAGTGTACTGATATGTTAGAAGGCTATGTAGTGCCAGCATGACTTTGTGCCAGGATAACAGCCCTGCTGCTAGTGTTTCTCAACCAATCAGATTCATTCACTGAAAACGCATTTTATGATATAGCATATGGTATGGGAAACAAGAGCATTAGAAAGCCAACAAAAAGGAAAGCCATCCAGATGACCAATGCTTCACCTTGCTCTCTGGCTTCATTGGGGAACATCTTAAATAGTCAGCCCTTAAAGAAATCAGGAAATAATTGACATTCATAAAAGTTTTGGCAATTAATGTCTTAACCGATCCCTTCATTAGGGCGAATTGCACTGCATTACTAAATAAACCTTTTTGAATGTGAATTAGTACCATATTTCTTTAAGGGCTGACTTTTTAAAATGTTCTATCTGTACCAGACTCCACCCCTGAGTAAACCTCAGAGCAAGGCAAAGCATAGGGTCTCTGGTTGACTTTCTGTGTGCTACCGTACCACTACTGTTGTTCACCACATTCTATAACATACAGTACTGTGTTTTGTAACTAATACAAGGCTGTTTTTATCTGCAAGTGCTTTTGTCTTTGGGAGTGCCTGTCCTGCTTGTTCCACTTTAACCATTGAAGTAAATTCCCCCAGCCCTACCACCCTCGTAGAGTCTGGTCCCCCCTAGATCCTGTCCTGGCAAAGTAAAGCATGACCAACATGGCTACGAATCATGAGTCCTCTCCAACCTTAAATTATTATGTTACTATGAAAAGAAAACAGGATTTGCTTGCAGCTTGGCAGGCAGCTGACACAAAAACCATGGATACACGTCTACAGCAGCAGAAAAGATCATTACTGGGCAAGGCAAATCAGCCATGTAAAGAATATGCAACAAACAGAAAAACAAACAAAAAAAGAAACCAAAAGCTTTATGAGGGTCTACTGCACCACACCAGCTGGCATGAAAAGCCTGGCTGGTACATTTTCTTTTCAGCATCTCTGTTTATTACCTGTGCCACATGTCTCAGGTGGGGCTATTTTTATTCCTTTTTTGTACTGTTACTATATTACTAGGGAATAGACATGAGGGACCTACAGTAGAGTCCCTTTTTTTATTTACCCTGCTTTTTGCTCCCCCAAGGCCAACCTCCATTGGTCCACCTTGCATACTTCCTCGTCATCCACTTCCTAGGTGTGCCCCCAGAGTTATGCTCTGGATAGCCCCCAGGACAGAGCCTTCAGGCAGTGCCCTTGGGAGCTTAGTACAGGGCTCTGGGGTGGCTATATGCAGTGGCGTGGGAGAAAAGCAGGGCAGGCGGCAGCCTGCACAACCCTGTCTTTTCCTTTTTTCTGTCCCTAGGTGTGGATGTGTGAAGACGTCTATGGCTTAAGCACATGCACACCCCCGCCCACTCCACTGGCATCTGCAGCTGCCTAGCAATGGCCATTGTCTGGTATGCTTCTTGTACCCTGCCTCCACTGGGTACCAAGCTCCAACAGTCCCTGTCCTACCCCCCTGGAGGTGGAGTGCCATCTAAGGATGCTCACCATGCCTTTCCCCTCAGCCAGCCCTCTGACACTGAGTCTGTTCCTGAACGTGGGTCATCAGCATCAGAAGTGGAGATGCTTCCATTGAGCCAGTGGGCTGGCTGCAGTAGAGTCCCTTCTGACCTTAAATTACTATATTACTATGTTAAAGGGTGAGGGACATGATGGGTTTGGAGTCTCACTCCTCTACTTATGGTTTAATCTGTACTGATTCTCAGAGGGGTGCAAGTGGCCCATGAGAGAGTGGGAAGTGCAAGCTGGAGTTATTACTTCTACACTGCGTTTTGCCTTACGTGTAAATCTGTATGTCAAAATGTGGCTTAGAAGTAACAGCTTCTGCTCACTTGCACTTCCCTGTCTCTCACCAGCTACTCACAACCATCTGAGAATCAGTACAGATGAAACTATAAGGATAACGATGAAGACAGTGCTCAGGCAATGCCATCTGGACATGGATAGAGGGTGAGGGACATGATGGGTTTGGGGTCCCACTCCTTTACTATGAAACTATATTACAGAGGGGAAGGGACATGATGTGCCATACCCCAAAAACACCAATTTCTTAGCTGATTTCAGAAATGACACCTATTGTGTTCACGAGGAAGGGGGAAATACTTTGTAAAAAACTTCAAGGGGGAAAATTATCATGGAATGAAAAAGTTATGACTGGAAGAAAAAATAAGACTATAATATTCTATGAGCCCCATAATCTAAAGGTTTGTGTGGCACCATATTCAAAAGCCACATATGCGTGATGCACCCCCAGTAGTGCTCACTCACAGAATTTCACGCTGCATCCATGCAAATAAGGGATCCCTCATGCATGTGCAGCGCAATATGAAATTAAAAAGTGCTAAACAGCCACTCGTATGACACAGTTTAACATTTCTGAAACCCTGCTCTTAACAATGCAAAGATGAGGTGGACACCAAGCATCCTGTCCACACACTGTTACAGGCAAGGTTCCCTGCTGGTCCAGCAGTCCCTCGCCCCTGCTGATGCCCTCTAGTTCTGTAAAATATCTTTCCCAGGCAGTTTATTTATTTTATTTATTTATTCTTTGGTAAGCTGGTAAGGCCCACTAGGTACAAATGCCTTTTTTCAGGGGTGGCCTACAAGCACTGGGGAGATTAAGTGACTTGCTCAGAGTCATACAATATGTAAGCGGAGGTTGTGGGAATCAAACCTAGGTCTGCTGGATGTACCAACTCATTCACAGCTCGTTACTCTAACTTCTATACTTCCTCCCCTGTCTAGTGTCCCTTCTCCCTTCCAGCACCCCAGAATTCTGTAAAATATCTTTCCCTGGTAGTTTAGTGTTCGTCCCCCTCTTGATGCCCTCCTGTTCTATAAAATATCTTTCCCTGGCAGTCTAGTGTCCCCCTGCCCTCCCGACGCCCTGGCCTGCCCATGTATTACAATGACCCTATTTCCCTGATGATCTAGTGGACCCTTCACTCCATCAGGTGGTACCCCACTATCCCACTATTCCACTCCCCACAGTCCTAACCCCTAGACAGTGACTGGTATAGCCCTCTGCTCTCCACCATGGCTGGCTGCCAACTGAGCTCTCAGTGGAGCATGTACTATACAATCAGCTGTTACAGTATGCACTCCATTGAGAGCTCAGTGAGGGTTGGGATTGGGGGGAGGGGCATGGTGGAGTACCCCCTGATGGGGTGGGGGGTTCACTAGATCACCAGGGAAGTAGGGTCATTGTATTGCATAGGCAGGCCAGAACATTGAGAGGGGGAGGGACACTAGATTACCAGGGGGTGGGTGCTTATGGCATAGTGGGTGGCCGTGGGTTTTACCCTTTAAAAGGATTTTTTGTTGCAAAACAAATACACTTCCACCAGTGTACTCTTTTATAGTATTTATTTGTCTCAAAAAAGCCCTTCTTATTTTCTTTGTTTAAGACCCCATGTTAATTTTACCTTTTTCTCCAAACTGTGTTCATTTTTATGGCTGCATGGGTGAAGCCATGATGATGTATTGCTATCACTGTAGAAAGGGACGATGGAATCACATGACCAGATTCCATTCCTATCTTCCTCCACAGTGATAAGGCAATTTCCCACAGTGTCATGCTTATTACTGTAGTGTTATATCTCCCCCACACCTCCCCTCCGTGACCGCAGTAGCCCTCCTTTGTGGGTGCACTATTTTAGTGCTACCCATCACTTCTGCATGGCGGCCATGAAGTTACACATGCACATTGAGCTTAGTGCAGAAGAGTTCACCATGCCCAAGATGGTTGCCAGAGCTCACTGCGCATGTGCAACTTCCTGCAGCTATGGACATAAACTCGTGCATCCACAACTGCAGATGAGGAGTAAGCAGACCTAGTGAGCACAGATAAATCTGATGTTTAAATTTTAACCTGCATCCTGCACTGAACCGGCATTCGGCAGTAAATTTGAGGCCCAAGTGATTGTGTATCAGGTCAGTGTTGGTCGGGGGGAGTGAATTTCACAACAGCCTGAACAAGTATAAATTTCAATTGTATCCTGGACTGAGAGCTAGCATTCAGCAGTAGATTTGAGGTCCAAGTGATCGTGTGTCAAGTTAGTACCCAGGAGGTTCATAGAGGGGAGAAGGGAGAGAATTCGACAAGCATAAGTTTAAATTGTATCTTGTACTGAGAGCTGTCACTTTTTGCAGTAGATTTATTTTATTTTAATTAATTAATTAATTAATTAATTTATGCATTTGTTAATCAGGTTTTTTTTTTTTTTTTATTTCAGATTCAGAATAATACCTTTGAGCCAGGACTTGTTTACAAAGGTTCCAAGTCAGAGAGAGACAGTACAATACAATACAATACAATGCATATAGAATAAAGTATTGGGTGGTGTGTTTAATGAGAATTTACACACACCCGAGGGGTTAGATGCTACATAAACCTCGAAAGCGAAGCTCGAGGGGGTTTGTGCAAAGCATCTAACCCCGAGGGTGTGTGTAAAGTTCGAGTTTACACACATTACCCCATATTTTATTTTATATAATTGCTGGGGCTCCCCTTTTTGGCCACAGCAATTATATAAAAATCGCAGCAGTTTTGGTGTGGGCACGCTCCAGTTTACTTTCCATCTGGTTGGCAGAGTTTTGTTTTCTGTGGTTTCGCTTTTTTTTCTTTTAAATATTTTCTATCCTCCATCTGTAAAAACAGTAGTTCTTTTTTTTTGTGTGTATATCTTTACTTACCGCTGTGTTTCTTTGGCGGCTGGGTTGTGGGTGAGAATGAAGCGGCGAGCTAGGATGGGAGATGCTGCAGTGGACGCATGCGTAGAGGGAGGAGAACCGTACGCATGTTTGCTTTTATAAACACTCCTTTATAATGGCAAATTACGCCACAGTTTCTCTATGGCAAATAGGGAGACCCATTAATTATAATACAATACAATACATGGGTTACAGATCAAGTAGGAGGAATAATCATTAAATAAGATATGTCTGCTGGGATACAGTTGTTGACAAAGGATGAGAATATTACACAATTTCAAATGAATGCAGAGTTACCACTTGAAGGATGCAGCAATAAACAACACTAAATCAGTGTGGTACATCCCTTGTGTAAGTGCCAGGTATTAAGGAAGGAGGGCCTCCAGGTGAAGTGGAAGGAGGAGCAGAAGCAGCCAGAGAAGGCATTGTCATGGTATAATCAAATGGGCAAAGCAGAAAAGTGTGGGTGGGTGGGACAGGGGAGGGGTAGGAAAGGGTGGGAGGGTAAGAGGGTTAGGTTAGGTGTGGGGGTAAAGATGGCATGGGGTTTGCCAAAGGTAACTGGTGGCATGTTATAAGACATGTATATATTTAGTGTAATTCCTTTGCACTTTCTCTAATTGGGTACAGTTGAATTTTTTACAAGGGCACCTCAACTGGAAAGCATATTCCAAGTGAGGTCTCGCATAAGCTGGAAACAAGGGCATCATAATGTTTGGGTCATGGGATTTGATAGTATGTTGGATGGACCAAATGACCTTGTTTGTTTAACTGATGACCTGATTAATTTGGTTTGAATGCTCCAAGTTATTAGAAATGATGATTCCTAGGTCTTTTTTATTAGAGGTAATCAGTGAAGTGGTATCTCCCAGAGTGTACCAAGTGACTACAAAGGGCAACTAGAATGTCAAAATAGGTCTAAAAGAAATGGGCAGCCTAGATGGACCTAGCAGTCTCCTTCTGACGTCAACTTCAATGTTTCTATTTTTCTATCTAATTGAAAATCTTATTTAAGTCTCACTGTATGGTTTTAGCCTGATCTGGGGTGACACAAGGGCCATTAATGTTAACATCATCTGCATATTTTGTGGATGCAGAGATACAAGTGCTAGTCATATCTGTAATGAAAGCCTGGAAAAGGCAGGGGCCCAAGACTGAGCCTTGAGGCACACCGCTAGTAACAAGACCCACATAGGAAAGTTCACCATTGATAAGTACTCTGAGTCCTAGCAGACAACCAATTACATATCCAAAGAACTAGAGATTTGTTTATATTAAAATTTTGTAATGTATCCTTTAGAGCCTAGTGAGACATAACATCAAAGGCTTCTCTAAAGTCTATAAAAACAACATCATATGGAATTTTCTTATCAAATTCAGAACTAACGGTCTCATGAAAGCACATAAAGTTGGTTAAGCAGCCTCTGCCTTGCTTAAACCTGTGCTGTTCAGGATCATGTTTGTATAGAATATTTATTTATTTAGTTTTTGTTGACCAGGTAAGTGCACTAGACAAATCCTGCCTATTTTCAGGCACAGCCCAGGGAAGGGGGATACAGATGAATGGCAACTGACCTTAATTCAGATTAAGCTGTTGGTGGTATTTTTAGTGAATGAGGGAAATTTGGCAAGGACACCAGGGAAATTCCCCATCTCTCCTGTAGGGGAACCTTTTGGCCGTTGAGATGGCCACTTGGAGTGAGTCGCCGGACCAAATGGATGCCATGGAGGTAGGAGAGCGAGCCTCCTCTTCTATTTTCATCATGCAAGGGGCTGAACATTTTTTACAGACCGTCACTGATTTGGAAGGTGAGACAAGCGATGTCTTTATTTCAGCGGAAGCTTTGTCTCTTATTGGCAAAGATGTGGAATTAAATAAAGGAAAAACAAATCCTTTCCACTTGGAAACTAGTGAAACAAATAAAAAATTGTACCCAGTGAAACCTGATGTACTCCTGGAGCAACGGGAGAAGACTGAAAACACAGGATTAAGCGCGCAGGGAGCAGAATTGTCTGTCAAACTTCCTACAAGTGCTGTCACTGTGGAAAGCTGGCCGGAGCTGGGTGAGTCAGTTGCTGAACTTATTTCTACTAACAAACTTGATTTAAGGGCTGGCATTATTGACACTACTGGTGTGTGCCGACAGCCTCCTTTAAATTTAGCAGCTACTGATTTGTGTACTGAATCGAGGGCTGGCAATCAGAACACCGAGGCGGGTGTGTGCTGAGAGCCCGTTGTGAAGGACTCACTTCCCCATACAGACAAAATCCAGACTGAGGGCGATAACCATGCAGCTGGATTTGGCTACTCACATGTTAAGGGGGACTCACAGTCAAATGCTACCATTCAAGACTCCTCGCATCTAATAAGTGATTCCAGTTTTGTTTTTCGCTTCCCCGCTGAGCTATCTACCATCGATTGTCCTAATCCTAAGGGCAACAAAATAGTATATCAAACTAGCCCAACAGTTCAAACTGGGGCTACTACGTTTTCTTTCTCATCCAAAGTGAGTACAAAGTTTCCTTTAAAGGGAGTTAATAATCATGCTTCTGAACATTTTAAAGCTCGTTCTGTACAACACCAGACAAATAAATTAAAAACACCTTTGCAGCCTATGGCCCAGTTGTCTTTGCCACTTGCTTCAGATAATGCCTGGACCCCTCATAAGGCCCTACTGGGTGCAGGGTGGCTTAAAACTTCCAAAAGGAATTGGCTTCCTGACCCTGGCTGGGATCCTATGTTGAATTTTTCTCAGGCATCCCCTGAGTGGAAACTGAATGACTCTAAAATACTGGATATAGGTTTGCAACCACAAACAATGGATATAAAAGGAAAAAATACAGATAGGAGTAATTCTAATACTTCCAAACTCCTGATGGGCCCTGATTTGTTGACCTCATCGAAAACTGAAGCACCTGTAGAGGTAGAAACCTCTAGTATGAGAAATACAGAGACACATGATAATACGTCTGCCCAGAAGCCTTTATTATCGGAACTCTTTACTAAAATAAAAAAAGAAGCTGCACCCCGACGGAATGCCGTGCATATTCGCTATAAGGGAGGCCTGGAAGACAGGCCTGATAGGTCCTATGTTGGATGAACATTATTAAAAGATTCCTTGCATTTTTCCCTTAGAGAAGTATTTGCTTTGATTAATATCTCTGGGGAGGACAATTATGGTGTTAGCTTTAGGACTGCATATGCCTTAGAACTGTTTTGGGAATGTTATGCACAAGTTAAATTTTCACCCACATGGGCCCCCTTCTTGGTAATAGAAACATAGAAACATAGATTTTGACGGCAGATAAGGACCACTTGGCCCACCCAGTCTGCCCATTTCCCTACCTATTGGATAAGCTGCAGATCCTAGTTAACCAGCAGCCTACTTCTTCCTACCCCCCACCCCCTAGAATTGCCTTATGACTGTCCCATGCATGCTTGAATTCCACCACTGTTTTTGACTCCACAACCTCCTCCGGAAGGCCATTCCATGCATCCACGACCCTCTCTGTGAAAAAATACTTCCTTAAATTACCTCTGAGCCGCCTCCCTTCTATTTTCAAATTGTGCCCCCTTGTTCTTGCACCCCTCTTTTTTTGAAAGATGCTACCCTCTTGGACTTTGTTGATTCCCTTGAGATACTTGAAAGTTTCTATCATGTCCCTCCTCTCTCTCCTTTCCTCGAGGCTATACATATTCAGCTTCTTAAGTCTCTCTTCATATGTCTTCTGGTGCAGACCCTGCACCATTTTAGTTGCCCTCCTCTGGACAGCCTCCATCCTGTCTATGTCCTTGCAGAGAACTGCACGCAGTACTCCAGATGGGGTCTCACCAACTGTCTGTACTGAGGGATAATAACTTCCTGTTTTATGCTGGTGATGCCTCTCCCTATGCAACCCAGTATCCCCCCAGCCCTCCTTGCTGCCCTCTCACATTGCTTGCCCACCTTTAGGTCATCTGATATGACTACCCCCAGGTCCCTTTCCATTTTGTTGTTGTTAGTATCTCACCCCCCATTGTGTACTCTTCCCCTGGGTTTTTGTTTCCCAGGTGCATTACCTTGCACTTCTTAGCATTGAATCTAAGCTGCCATACATTTGACCATTCCTCTAACCTTGCCAAGTCCCTTCTCATCCTTTCCACCCCACCTTGTGCATCAACTTTTTTGCAGATCTTTGTGTCATCTACAAAGAGACATACCTTTCCTTCCAGTCCCTCTGCAACATCGGCGTATCACTTATAAAGACATTGAAGAGGACCGGTCCTAATACTGAACCCTGCGGTACCCCACTAGTAACCCCCCTTTCTTCAGAGTGGACTCCATTTACTATTACTTTCTGTGTCCTATTCTCCAGCCAGTTCTTTACCCAGGCTGTCATCTTGGGACCCACTCTCAGGCTGGCTGACCTGTATATTAATCTTTTGTGTGGGACTGTGTCAAATGCCTTGCTAAAGTCTAGGTAGGCCATGTCCACAGCCCTTCCCTGATCTACTACTTTGGTCACCCAGGCAAAGAAATCTATCAGATTTGTCTGGCATGACCTTCCCGCTGTGAATCCATGCTGCCTTGGGTCCTGAGCCCCTCTGGCCTCTAGATACTCAACAATTCTTTCCTTCAGAAGTGATTTCATCATTTTCCCTACCACTGAGGTTAAACTAACAGGTATGTAGTTTTCTACTTCTGCCTTGCTCCCACTTTTGTGAAGGGGAATCACATCTGCCCTTCTCCAGTCCTCGGGTACCACCCCATCCTCCCATGATTTGTTAAAGAGGGTAGTCAGTGGTGTCACTAGTTCTACCCTTAGTTCTTTTAGAATTCTGGGATGAATACATTTGACTAAGCCATTAGTAAAATTTGTGACTGTAATGTTTTGGAATGAGGGGGTCCATGTGGAGGACATTACATTTTGGTTATCCCAGAAATGTGAAATTTTGAGTAACCCTGAAGCACTTTTGGATTCTGAGACTTTTTGGACAGGAGGATGGAAATACAAGGTTAAGCTTAGGCTTACGGACACAGGGATGGAACACATCCCAAATTCATTCATGTTAGGAAGAGATAGAGGGGTCTGTTTCTATGCAGGGCAACCCAGAACATGTTATAAGTGTGGATCTAAAACTAATTTATCCAGCACCTGTGACCAGGCACGTTGTGACAATTGTGGAGAAGTGGGGCACATAGCAATGCAATGCGCAAATCATACTAGGTGTGATTTGTGCAATTATTGTGGCCATGTTTTTAGTGAGTGCCCTTGGGCTGCTAAAAACAAAGCCTCTTGTGCTAGCCCAGAGCTACTAATACAGCAAGCACAAGACTCTGCTTCTGCTTCATCTGAAGTTGAAATGCCCCAACCTATCAACCCCTCTCCTTCTTCCCTTCCTCTAGTTTCCCCTCCTCTCTCTGTTTCCTCACAGAAGAAAGAGCATGAATTTGAGACACAAAATGCCCCCCATCATTAGTTCTTCCTGATCCTGAACCTCAGCAACAAACAGTGGAAGCTCCTATTAGTGAACAACCATTGGGTGATCCACTTTTAACTCCTGTATGCTATGAAGAGCTAAACACCCCAGGGTATGGTTTAGCCAATAGTACTGACTTGCAACCTCTGGCTAGATGGCGTTCTTCTAGAACTAATAAACAAAAGCCCCCAGTATCAGTTAAATGTCCTGCTATAGTTGAAACTGGCAATACCTATGCAGCTTTGTTTTTACCAGATGGTGATTCTGACATGAAGCAAGGGGACTTAGATTCCCAATCAGTGGGAAGTAGCCAGTTTTCTGTAGGAATAGACCAGGGAGATTATAAGAATAAAAAGAAGAAAAAATGGAAAAAACAGATACAATGTCATTTTCTTGCTAGATTATGGGCTCTCTTTCTATAGGTTCACTAAACATTCATAGTATTTTGAATGATATTAAGCGACAGGCTGTTTTTTCATTTATTCATGATAGCCACTATGATATTTTTTTTCTGCAGGAAACATGGATGTGTTCCAGAGAACAGTAAATATTGTTTAAAAGAGACTGGATTTGGGGGCCCTCCTATTGGTCCTTTGGCCAGGATTGTGCCTATGGGGTGGGCATTCTTTATGGATTTTATAATTTTTCTTTAATACAATTAGTGGATTTGATTCGGGGTCGATTATTTCTGTTAGATGGTAAATAGAAATCACTGGCTTACTGTTTTATCAATGTATCTGGGCCTCAGACTAAAGCAGACAGGGTATCCCTCTTAAGAGCAGTTCAACCATACCTGGTAACCTCTTATATGATTTTTATGGGAGAGGACTTTAATTGTGACATAGCTAGGGAACAAATTAGTGGAGGAAAAAGGAAAAAAAAGTTTATTGTGACTCTAATATGTTAACTACAGTAATTAAAACAGCAGGTCTTATAGATTGTAATGCCTACAACACAGGTTCTTGCTTTACATATACTAGGGGTATTTATAAGACTACTATTGATCATTTATTCCTTTCTCGGAATTTACCGAAGGGTAATTTTCACATTATTCCTATTGAATTTCAGACCACCTGTTATTAAAATTCAGTACACCAGTTGTAGCTTTTAAGAGCAAAGTTAAAAATAGATGGAAGCTGACTGTCTCCTTGCTTGCACATCCTGAAGTTAAAAAGGGGATCACAACTTTATTATCTGCCAGATTGTCAGTTTTATGTCTGTATGATGACCCTGGTGAATGGTGGGCTGATACTAAATTGGACTTAAAAACATGGTTTAGTAAGCACTGTAAACGCCTAGGGAATAATACATTTTTAAAATACCTCTCACTTCGGAAACAACTTCAACATCTTTACACTATTTCATACCTTACTAAATATAACTACTCATCACAAATAAATAAATTGAAAAAGGACATGTTAGCCTATCAGTATGATAGAGCCTCCACAATTTATGCAATGCTTTCTGGTGGTACACAGAAATCACCCATAGGAGACCAGTATGAGGCTTGTAAAAAGATTTATGATGATATGACGATTGAGTATTTGCTGGATTCAGGTGGTAATAGAATAGAAGGAATTTCAGATATAGAGGACCTAATTAAAAATCACTACTCCTCACTGGTACCCACTGATGATCCTTCTGAGCAAAGGATTGCAGATTATTTACATAATATTGAAGTTCCCACATATCCTGAAAGAAGCTCTTTTACTGCTTAAAAATATAACTTTAGATGAAATTATGGAAGCAATTAAAGCTCTTAAATCTAATACTTAACCAGGTTTAGATGGCCTGCCAAACCAATTTTATAAAGTTTTCATCACAGAGATATATTTTTACAGACCATTTATCTGTTCTTTTTTGAACATAATAAAATTCCTAATTTTTTTCGGAAGGATTATTAGTTTATTTATACAAAGCTGGGGATAGAACTGATATTGCAAATTGAAGGGCGATTATATTGCTATACTCAGATTATAAAATTCTTACTCATATTCTTAATTCTAGATTCAAAAATTATGTGTCATTTGTGCTCTCTGCACAGCAATTTGTGGTATCCCTAATAAAAGAATACAAGATGCTCTTATTCTTATTAGAGATTTCATTGAAACTCTTCTTATGCAGGACTCTAGAGGGTGCATACTTTCAATAGACCAAGAGAAAGCATTTGATCGTGTTGATAAGCTTTTTCTTTTTTCTGTACAGGCTAAATATGGGGTACCTCTATCAGTAATCAGGCATATACAGGGCCAAGCATAGCACTATCACTGCACTAGCCAAGGTCACAAATGACTGGCAATCCGAATTAGATAAAAAGAATAATGTCTGTGCAGTATTCCTGGACCTGAGCAAAGCATTCGATACTGTGGACCACGAGCTACTACTTTCATCCCTGTACTCCATTGGCCTAGATCCATCCTCCCTTAAGTGGTTCAGATGCTATCTCACCGGTAGGTCACAGCAGGTAAAAGCTGAAGGTGACCTATCCCCATTAAAACCACTGTCAAGAGGAGTCCCCCAAGGTTCTATTCTGGGTCCTATCCTTTTTGCCATTTATATAAATAACATTGATTCAACCCTTACCAATTCCTCTGTACACCTCTTTGCTGATGACACTGTTCTGTATGTCAGCAACTCTTCGCCTGCAGCTGCTTGTGAAATCCTACAAACAGAATTCTCCTTGCTACAATATCAGCTACTCGAGAAAAAGCTTCTGTTAAATGCAAAGAAAACTAAAGCAATGATGTTCACAAATCAAAGCTCCACCAGCACATCCTCTCCAATCATTCTCCCCCAGCTATGCACTATACTTGGAGAAAATCTGGAGTATGTAGAAAACTTCAAATACTTAGGTGTGTGGATTGACAACAGACTTGACTTCACTCATCATTTAGAAGAACTGTTAAAAAAGCTTCGCCGAAGGCTTGGCCTTCTCTATAGATTAAAACCCTTCCTAAACAGAGACTCAAAGATGTGGTTAGTCCAGGCCATTTTCTATCAGTTGTTGACTATGCAGACTTCCTTTATAGTCACTGCCCCATCTCCTACCATCACAAGTTGGATACCTTATATCATAGAGCAATAAGGTTCATTACAGATCTGCCATCTAATACTCATCATTGCTCTCTTTATGCTGCAGTTGGGTGGGTTTCCCTTCACCTCAGAAGGAACAGAAATGCAGCACTATGGATTTACAGAGCGTTGTCAAAAAAACTTCCAAACTATATCCTGGACTGCTTCACCCAGACCTCTCCTAGCTCCTATGCCCTAAGAAGCAACAACATCATCCTGCTCAAATTGCCCAAATTCAACACCAGGCTAGGAGGGCAGCAATCAGCTATTCTCTAGCTATAGCATGGAACACCCTACAAAATCCCTAAAACTGTCCAATATCATTCCATTTGCATCCTTTAAACAGCATTGTACAGTCTTCTTCAAAGAGAAATGCAATTGCTACCACTAGAGCTAGCATTGTCATCTCACAAATCTCCCTTCCAAACCATATATGGCATATTCCTTCCAGACAGAAACCCCATCTTATGGCACCCAGTAATACCTTCACCATCCTAGTATTACATTATGTTGAGTGTCTGCCATGCCCCCCCACTGGGATATGTATATACTGTACATACTGTAAATATTAGCTTAACTTTCCTATAACCGTTTTTTATCATGTGAATTTACTGTACATCACTGTGTTTATAAACGTTATTTTCCCCATATGTATAACTGTCTTATATAAGTGTATGATGTATCTGTTGTGTATCAACTATTGAACCTTGACCTTATCAGGTCCATCTTGTAAATGAGCCTTGCTCAATGATGTTCACCTGAATAAATAAAGATTTGATGATGATGATGATGATGATGATATACAGTTACTGTATTCCCATGTTTTTGTAAAGGTTTTAATATGAGGTCAAATAATGAAAGGTTTTATTATCTCTACAGGTGTTAGGCAGGGTTGTCCTTTAAACCCTTTGTTATACATTTTTTCTATTGACCCCCTTCTTCGATGCCTGACTGATATGACCAGATGGAATGGATGGATGGAGTCAAAAGAATGGGCTAATTTTTCTGTACAGGCCTATGCAGATGATATTTGTGTTTTTTTTTCACATTATGATCAAATCCCCACATTTTTGGATGAGCTACGGAGGTATGCTATAGTATCTAATTCAAAACTTAATATTGCTAAATGCAAAGGATTGATGATAGGTCCTTGGGATATTTCTTCATGTCACATATCTGGAATTACTCTTACAAAAGAGCCAATAGTAATTTTAGGTATTACCTATGGGGCAACTAATTTGCCTCTCCATAATTGGGAATTAGCTTTGTCTAAAGTTCATAATAAGGTTAAAAGGTGTCAATTTTGGAAATTATCAAAACTAAAAAGAATCCAGATATTGAAGCGTTTTATTAGTCCCCAATTGCAATATGTGGCATATATCTTTCCACTCCGTACATCTTTGGAAACAGCTGTTTATGGAATCTTTTTTCAAATGCTCTGGGGAAATAAGCTAAATCCAGTCAAGCATTGTTATACTTATCTAGGTAAAGAAAGAGGTGGATTACGTATGGTTGAACCAGTGCTCTTTTTTCATTCTCTGTTTATTTACCATACTGCTTGGTATGGTATCTCCAGTATAGCAACTGGTGCTGTGTGTTTAGTGAAGCATGCACTAAAATGTTATTTAGCTGTGTGGCATGAGATAGCACCAAAGCTACATACACAATTACAGTTACCCGAATATTTTCGACCAGCTGCACAGAAGCTGTTTACATGGATAATTTCACTATCATGTATTTTGCATAATAAATAGAAAAAATTCCTATAATATGCTATTATCTCAGTTATATCCTACTGAGCCTAGTTTCAGAGATTGTCCTCCTGCTTTTAATGCACAAATTATAAAGCAATTAACTAACAAACGAGAGCCTGCTATGATGTGGGAAATTTTATGGCTTACTGTATATGGTAGGCTAAATATTAGAGGGAATGCAAAACATAAAAATTTAGCAGATAGGAATTGCCCATATACAGCATGTATTAATTTAGAAGAGACTATAAGTCATTTTTGTTTGATTGCTCTTTTTCTAAACCTCTCTGGTCCTTGTTAAGAACTAAATGGCATGTGGATTGGTTATTGTTATTAAATTATGAGACTTTGGTATTTGGCTTCCTTCCTAAAGAGAAGGTTGATCTGCACCTTGAAACTTATGTGTTTTTTTTTGTTGTTTGCGATTTTATTTATGGCAAGCTCGATGTCAGTGGGTGCTTTCCCAGAGAATGATGTCTTAACCAGTGTATAGTTTTTTGGTAGCACAGGCAATGAATTCTGTGTATCAATCTGACTTATTACATCATCCAGGTGACAAGGTTTACCAATGGTGGAAATGTTTTCAAATATTTGTAAAATATAAATAAGATAACTCTTATGTGCTATGTTTTCACAAAGATTGGAAAGAAAAGAAAGAAAAGGAAGATAAGCTGTATTTGTTTATGTAAATTGTTATGATTGTACCTTTGTATGCCCCATGTGAATTTCAATAAAAAAAACCCTATTCTTTTCAATAAGTGCCATGGGATCTTTAACATCCACCTGAACTACCACCAATCCAGGCAGATAGGACCTCGGTTTAATGTCTCATCTGAATAGGTGTGATGATATCCTTTATTAGACTTTCTGGAACTTTGCAGACAGACAAAGTAAGACTGATGGGTCTGTAATTCTCACAGGAAGATTTTGGGCCATTTTTATAGATTGGAATGATATGGGTATGCTTCCAGTCTTCTGGAACATAGTTGTACATTAAGCATCCCTCAAATATTGTTTTCAATGGATATGCCAGACAGTCTAACAAAAAGTATACTAAATGTCCAGAGACACAGCAGGTGAGATAAAAGATAAGATCTGAGTTTTTGCAGACAGCACCAAGCTCTGTGGGAGAGTGGACATGGAAGAAGGGAGAAGGAAACTCCAGGAGGACCTGGCCAGGCTTGAAAAGTGGTCAGATACCTGGCAGTTGGCTTTAATGCCAAAAGGTCTACAGTAATGCACCTTGGTACTAGGAACCCAGGGGAAGAATATTGACTGGGGTGGATCTGGGTAGTTAGAACTGATGAAGAGAAGGATCTAAGGGTGGTCATCACAAAGGACTTGAAACTCTCTGCCCAGTGGAGTGCCACTAGACTGCTAGGTGCATTGCCAGAGGGTTCAACTCCAGGAGAAAGGATGTCCTACTGCCACTGTACAGGTCACTGGTGAGTCTGAAACTGGAGTACAGTGTGTAGTTCTGGTGCCCTCACCTAAAAAGGGACATCAGCCTACTGGAGGGGGTACAACGAAGGGCAACTAAGTTGATACAGGGCCTGCAGTACAAACCCTATCAGGAGAGCTTAAGGGACAGCAACATATACTCACTGGAGGAGAAAAGAGTGAGGGGAGACATGATAGAAACTTTTAAGTACCATAAAGGTATAAATAAAATTAGCATTGATCAAGGGCATCTTCAATATTAGGGGAAATGGAGTAATGAGGGTACACTCTTTCAAGTTGGAAGGCAAAAAATTTAGAATGGAGTTTAGGAGGACTTTTTTTGATGAGAGGGTGGTGTTCATGTAGAATGAGCTTCTGAAGGAGTTAGTGTTGTTAAAAATAGTGGGCAGCTTTAAAAGGGGGTGGGATAAGATGAACAGGATAGGGGCTAAAGGTGGAGTCAGGTAGTCAAGGGATGAAGTCATAGAAACATAGAATTTGACGGCAGATAAGGACTACTTAGCCCACCTAGTCTGCCCATTTCCCTACCTGATGCATAGGCTGCAGATCCTAGTTAACCAACAGCCTACTTCCTCCTACCCAGCACTAGAATTGCCTTATGTCTGTCCCATGCATTCTTGAATTCCCCAACTGTTTTTGAGTCCACTACCTCCTCAGGAAGGCTGTTCCATGTATCCACAACCCTCTCCATGAAAAAATACTTCCTCACATTACCTTTGAGCCGTCCCCCCTCTATCTTCAAATTGTGCCCCCTTGTTCTTACACATCTCTTTTTCTGAAAGATGCTACCATCTTGGACTCTGTTGATTCCATTGATGTACTTGAAAGTTTCTTTCATGTCCCCCACCTCAAGTGTATACATATTAAGTTTCTTTAATCTCTCTTTGTGTGACTTCTGGTGCAGACCCTGCACCATTTTATTTGCCATCTGGACAGCCTCCATCCTGTCTATGTCCTTGTGGAAATGAGGTCTCCAGAACTGGATGCAGAACTCCAGATGGGGTCTCACCGACTGTCTGTACAGATGGATAACAACTTCATGTTTTCTACTGGTGATGCCTCTCCCTATTCATCCCAGTATACCACCAACCCTCCTTACTGCCTTCGCACATTGCTTGCCCACCTTAAGGTCATTTGATATGACTACCCCCAGGTCCCTTTTCATTTCTGTTGTTGTTATTATCTCACCCCTCATTGTGTACTCTTCCCCTGGATTTTTGTTTCCCAGGTGCATTACTTTGCACTTCTTTGCATTGAATCTAAGCTGCCATATATTTTACCATTCCTCCAACCTTGTCAAGCCCCTTTGCATCCTTGCCACCCCAACTTCTGTATCAACCCTGTAGCAGATCATTGTGTCATCTGCAAAGAGACATACTTTTCCTTCCAGTCCCTCTGCAATGTCACTTATAAAGGCATTAAAGAGGACCGGTCCCAGTACTGAACCCTGCGGTACCCCACTAGTAAGCCCCCTTTAAGAGTAAACTCTGTTTACTATTACCCTCTGTATCCTGTTGTCCAGCCAATTTTTAACCCAGGCTACCACCTTGGGACCCACTCCAAGGCTGGGTAACTAGTATATTAATCTTTTATGTGGGACTGTGTCAAATGCCTTGCTAAAGTCTAGGTAGGCCATGTCCACTGCCCCTCCCTGGTCTACCACATTGGTCACGCAGTCAAAGAAATCTATTAGATTAATCTGACATGACCTTCCTGCTGTGAATCCATACTGTCTTGGGTCCTGTGCCCCACTGGCCTCTAGGAACTCAACAATTCTTTCCTTTAGAAGTGATTCCATCATTTTTCCTGCCACTGAGGTCAAACTAACAGGTCTGTAGTTTCCTGCCTTTGTCTTGCTCCCACTTTTGTGAAGATGAAATCATGTCTGCCCTCCTCCAGTCCTCCGGTACTACATCATCCTCCCATAATTTGTTAAAAAGGGTTGTCAGTGGTGTCACTAATTCTACCCTTAGTTCTTTTAGAATTCTTGGGTGAATCCTGTCAGGCCCCATTGCTTTGTCCACCTTCAGTTTTAAAAGTTCTTTCAGGACCCTTTCTTCTGTGAATGGACTGGTAATGACCTCCCTATCCAGAATGCATCTATTGTTTGATTCAGGTACCTCCCTCTCCTCTTCTTTTTGAATACTGAGCAGAAGTATTCATTCAGTATCCTGCTTTTCACTGTCATCCTCTGCCCACCCTCCCTTCCCTTTACTAAGCCTCACTATCCCTTCCTTCATCTTTCTTTGCTCCCTAATGTACCTATAAAAGGTTTTATCCCCCTTCTAAACTGAGTTGGCTATCTTTTCCTCAGTTTGGGCTTTTGCTATTCTGACAGCCTTCCCCACTTCCTTCTGCTTTAACCGGTGCAGTTCTCTGTCCTGCTCCTTCTGTGTTTCCTTATACTTCCTGAATGCTACCTTTTTCTCCTTAACCTTCCTTGCCGCCTCTTTTGAGAACCATAGTGTTTTTTCCTTCATTTTGCTTCTGTGATGGCTGTTTTGATTTTTCTCCATCGTTCCTCCACCCCTCCTTCTTGCCAGTTTGCTAACGCTTTTCTGAGGCACTATCCCATTTACCCAAAGTCAGCCCTCCTAAAGTCCAACACTATTGCTTTTGTATGGCTTGACTCTATGGATGTGTTTATCATGAACCACACTGTTTTGTAGTCACTTGTTCCCAGATGGCTACCCACTTCTGGTGGTCCCTGGAGAGGGAGGAGGTTTCATGAATTCTAGCCAAGTCAGCTCAGAGATGAGCAACCTCCTCCCTCAGATGAGAGAGTTGCCTACAAATAGGGCAACATCGCAGCCTCCAGAAAGTCTCCTGGAAGACTGCTGCCCCACAGCCAGTGCATTGCACTGCTCCCCACATGTCTGTCTTCTTTCCTGATTCTCTTGCGTTAAGCCTTTTTTTTTTGGTTATATATAGTTATTCAATGTGCTATTACCTTCAATGCAGTATGCTGTGCTGGTAAGGAAATGTGCTGTATGCACCTTCCCCCTTGAGGAAATGATGTCACAACCCATTCTATAAAGGAAGTGACACATCTGGTGGGGGATGTGGGGAAGGGCGGGATTGGGCCCAAGCTGTGCCCTCAGGAAGAATCAGCTACAAGCTCTGAACCACCACTAGGATGAGTGTTAACCTTCCTTTCAGCAAGACAACCTACACAACATTCAGGGGAACACAGTCTCCTGCACCTGAGGCTGTCTGTGTTTCAATCCACACTGCAGCTTTTGCTATAACAACTCCTTAACTACCAGTAAATTATGTAAAAATAGTTTAGCTATCACAAAATCCTACCCACCTGTAAATTATTTTAAAATAGTTTATCTGTCACAAAATCCTAGCAGTCAATCCAGCTACAGCCAATGGACAACCAAAATGCAGTATTTAAACCCTTCTGAAGTTACTTCCAAGATAAACAGAGTTTGTAGTCCCCTTATTCAACTCCTCAGTCACCTGTAAATTATTTAAAAATAGTTTAACTGTCACAGAATCCGAGTAGACAATCTAGCTACCTCCAAGGGACAATCCAAATGCAGTATTTCAATCCTTCTGAAGTTATTCACAAGATAAGCAGAGTTTGCAAGCCCCTTCTTGGTTAAACACTAAATAAATATATAAATGAAAAGCAATTACCAAGGGTAGCTAGTTTCACCTCCCACAGAATTGAACAAGAGTGTGCAGGTTGCAGATATCAAGTGCAATGTAGAATCTCCCACACAGTTCACAGCTGGGTAAAGTAGTAGTCACTAGGGGAGATGGGGGGGCAGCTCTAGTACATACCCTGTACAAAACAGAGCTGTGAATGCAAGCAGACTAGCTAGACAGCAATGTCCTTCATCCACTGGTGTTGTTCGTAGGAAAGATGCAGACAGTTGGTGTTGATAAAAAAATGTAAACAAACATGTTTTGAGTGGTAACAGCAGTATGGTGGGCAGTCTGTTTTTCATTTTTAAAATGAAAAAAAAAAAATGAAACAGAATCAAACTACCAGCTACATCAACAATCTCTACAGAATGTGACTGATCATTAAATGTGTCATTTAAACAGAAAATACATTAAAGCCTAAGGGGGTTGACAGTGTCCCTTTAGGGTGTATAGTTTGAGACTGAGGAGGAAGGAGTCAGAGGTGCTAAGAGGGTGGGGGTAGAGGATTTGGGTTAATTGATTAAGAAGGAAGTGGTGAGTCAAAATAACAGTGGTCTTTTTTTAAGCCAAAAATTCAAAGAAATGAGTCATGCTTTATCTGTTTTTTTTTTGTTTTGTTTTTTATTTTTTTGCCAGTGAAGTGCTTGCTTTGCCTGGCAAAGCATTTTGCAGATTAGCACTCCACCAGGCAAATTGTACTAGAAATAACAAATAAACATGCATTTGTCAATGTTGAATGTTGTCTTGCTGACATTGGCATTGATAGTGCAGTAGATAGAGAGATGCATAATAGGAATGGCAGTGAAGTATGGAAGTGACGCCAACCCCACACCACCCTGAAGAGACTGACAGGCATTGAGGTGTGCCTTTGGGTGTTGGCCATAACGCTCATGCCATTTCACCTCATTAAACCCTGCAGAGTCCGATAAGTATCGCATTCTGCCTTGAGGTCCTTGGGTCTTACGCTCACCCCATTCCATATGGAAATACATTGAGATGGGTGCAGTATAGGAGAATGGGGTGAACTTTGGGGCCGAAGAGTGCCTGTCCTGAACATTGATGTCCCACAGTGATCGCACCATTCTGTGCTAGCTGTGCAAAACCACATTTTGGGCAGGATGTGAGAAATGACAGCTATACTGTTCTTAAGGAGGTATGCAAAAATGGCAATGCTGAAAATCTGGAGTGAAAATATAAAAAATTCTCTAAGTTATGAGCGTGTGTGGAAACTGCGTAATGCTTGCTTGTAACACTAATTTTGTGGCATATTCTCACCAAATTTTCAACATAGGCATTTTGGGACCTCCACTCATGAACCATGTCACAGTGATTTTCTTAATCTGTCCTGCGAATTGATTTCCCACAGTGACTGCAACCACATTTAGGGTAGGATATGAAAAATGACAACTGTACTGTTCTTAAGGAGGTGTGCAAAAATTGCAACGTTGAAAATCTGAAGTGAAAATATAAAAAATTCTCAAACTTATGAGTGTGCGTGGAAACTGCACAATGCATGCTCATAACATAGGCATTTTGTGTAATTGTGTCACCAGATTCTCAACATAGGCATTTTCGGACCTCTGCTCATGAACAGTATCACTGTGATTTTCTTAATCTGTGCCGAACATTGGTTTCCCACAACGACCACGCCATTGTGTGCCGGATGCAAAAAAACAAATTTTGGGCATGATGTGAACAATGACAGCTGTGCTGTTCATAAGGAGGTGTGAAAAAATGGCAATGTTGAAAATCTGGAGAGAAAATATCAAAAATTCTTGAAGTTATGAGCGTGCGTGGAAACTATGTCACGCATGCTCGTAACAGTCATTTTATGGAATTTTTTCACCAAATTTGCAACATAGGCTTTTTGGGAGCCCATCTCATGAACACTGACACTGTTGTTTCATTAATCACCTTTCGGGGCCAAATAACGAAATGACAGTGAATGAATTCATAAGGTGGGGTCCCAAGAACCTTATATTGAACATTTGGAACAGAAATTCACAAAAAATGGCTGAGATATCCACCTAAGTTGAAAAAAACAGTTTATGCCAGTATACAGCTTACCGGCATTTCTTCAGTTTGCAGTCGGCTTTGAAAAGTGCTGATGTGTTCCTGGTCCACTGAAGATCATCGCGCCGGGCTCTGGAGGTAAGTATTGGGTGAGGGGGTGTGGGGAGACAGGGTGCGCAGAGGGTGGGTGAAGGCTGGGGAAGGGGACCTGGTGGTGAGGGACTGTTTCTTTTGTTTCAGGTATAAAAAATTAAAAACAAATCACCGTGGACTGTTTTATGTTTTCTCACAGGTTTTGGCCACACTGGGGTTCCCAGTGTGGCACATTTAGTTGGGGGGGTTTATGTTAGCCACACTGGAGTGGGCTCCCAGTGTGGCACACAATCGGGGTGGGGTGGTGCCAGGAAAATGCTGATGCGATGGGGGGTTAACATGCTGACAGAGGGATTGGGCACCCCCATCAGCAATCATGTCTGTTTCTGTGGGCATGATGCCAAGGGGGATTGGGCACCCCCTCAGAAGACCACAACACTAAAGGGGGCACATATGCCAACAGGAGGATTGGGCACCCCTGAAGTTGGCTTTCTAGGGACTGTCAGCAGTGGGCAGCAAGCAGCTGCCCACCTTGTTTATTGAAATGTTACACCAGACAAAGCATGCCCTGCAATGACGGGTTGCTCCCTCATTGCAGTGGCAAAATTGTTTCAAGTTGGTGGCACACTTTTGCACTGCTGTCATAGACAGCATGATATTTCATTTGTGCCACAGAGCCCAGCCTGAAAAAGCAGTGACGCCACTGACAACAACACAACTGCACCTCCAAAACTTGCTATTCCAAGCTACCACAATATGTTGCTTGCATGTGTGCAAGACAACATAAAAAAGTACTATAAATAAATACAGGCAGTAGCTTGATTTCTGTATAATGAATTAGGTCTGTGTGCTATTCTTCTCAATGTCTTTTTTCCTGTTAAGTTAGATTATCTCTTGTATGACAGTAAAATTATATGAGGAGCTTACCTTTTGAAGGAAGATCTTTACTGAAGAAACCAGGCTGAGCTCTCCTCTGTGTTCTCAGATGTCAGCTTGAATTACTTGGGCTCACTTTTATACAACAGCCTCATCTGTCCCTCCCTCAGTGTACAAATTCTAGGACTGGAAACTTCCAGAATGAATAAATTCCTGCAAACGTGGATGTGTAATTATTTACAGAGACGAACATGCCACTCAAAACTTGGCAGGTTCTGTGAGCAGTATTGACTGCTAAAACAATACTGATGGGTCATCATCAAAGTGCATTTTACTTACAAGTAGCAGCCATAGACATTGCCAACTATTTCCAGATATTTCTCAAAATTTCTGAAGAGTTTCTCTCTGCTGCCCCTACTGTGGAAATGCAGAAAGCAGGAGATATTTCTGGAAATATCACAGAAATTTCGGGAAATAGCTGGCAGTGTCTGTGGCTACTGCAGAGGCACCAAGTACAAGTGCCTAGACACAGGCTGGAAAGCAGACAACCATCATATTGATCCACCATGGCCATTAGCATGCTGTGTGACCCTCAGCAAGTCATTAACAGGAATCAGCACTGTTTTGCTACATATAACAAATGCTCTGCATGACCCCAGGGTAACATTTCTCTACACACATCAGTAGTTTAAACTAGGGAACAGGGAGCAAGAGGACAAACAATCCATTTCACCCACCCCTTCAGATGGCTCCTTGGTCACAGCTCCCCAAGAAAAGAAAAACATACCACTTATCGTATCATCCACAGATGAACCTCCAGAACCTATCTATACCAAAATACCCATGGCTAAGAAATCATTTCCACATAGAAACTTAAAAATTGTTGGCAGATAAGGACCGCTAGGCCCTGGCTTTTCATCACTCCCTCCCCTCTCAAGCTTCCCTTGTGCTTGTCCCAGGCATGCTTAAACCTCTCCACTGTGCTTGTTCCCACTACCTCCTGTGGCAGACTATGCCAAGCATAGACTACCCTTTCTGTGTAGAAAAGCTTCCTCACATTACCTCTTAATCTAACCCCTTCCAATTTTATATTGTGCCCCCTTGTTCAAGTAGTTTTCCTACATTGGAAAATGTCTCCCACCTGCACCTTGTTTATGCCCTTGAGGTGCTTGAAAGTTTCAATCATGTCCCCCGCTGTCTCCTCTCCTCCAGTGAATACATATTGAGGTCCCTTAGCCTCTCCTCATATGTTTTGTGGTGTAAGCCCTGCATCATCTTTGTTGCCCTTCTCTGGATAACCTCCACCTTATCTATTTCCTTGCACAGGTGTGGCCTTCAGAACAGCATACAGTACTCCAGGTGAGGCCTTACCAATGGTTTATACAATGGCATCACCACCTCCTTCCTCCTGCTAGTGATACCCCTGCCTATGCACCCCAGCATGCCACTGGCCCTCCCTGTTGCCTTTGTGCACTGCTTTGATACATTAAGGTCATCAGAGATGATAGCCCCTAGGCCCATTTCCTGTTTGTTACTGTCAGCTCCCTCCCAACCTGTGGCTCTCCCCAGGGTTCCCCCTTCCCAGGTGCATTATTTTGCACTTCTTTGCATTGAACCTCAGTTGCAACATCTCCAACCATCTTTCAAGCTTCTCTATGTCCCTCTTCATTTTCTGCACCCCTTCTGGAATATCCACCCTGTTGCAGATCTTGGTGTCATCTGCAAACAGGCAGACATTTCCTTCCAGCACCTCTGCAATGACACTAATGAAGATATTGAACAGGACTGGTCCTAGTAAAGATCCCTGTGATACCCCACTGGTTACCCCCCTCTCCCCAGATTGCACCCCATTTATCACCACTCTCTGTCTCCTGTCTGTTAACCAGTTCCTAACCCAGTTCACTACCTTGCCTCCCATGCCCAAACTACCCATCTTCTCAGTCAGCCTTCTATGTGGGACGGTGTTGAAGGCTTTGCTGAAATCTAGGTAGGTGATGTCTACAGCCCCTCCCTGATTTATGTCCATAGTCACCCAATCAAAAAAATCTATTAGATTCATTTGACATGACCTTCCTGCTGTGAATCTGTGTTGATTCAGATCCTGAGCACCTCTGGATTCTATATGTGCCACTATAGTAGTTCCCTGCCTCCTCCCTACTGCTGCTTTTGTGCAGTGGGAATACACGTGCCCTCCTCAAGTCCTCTGGAATGACACTGGTGTTTAGTGACTCTGTGAACAGGGCCACCAGAGGTGCTGCTAGTTTTCTTTGCAGCTCCTTTAATATCCTGGATGCCGTCTGGCTTCATGGCCTTATTCACCTTCAGCTTTGTGAGTTTTTCTAGAACTCATTATACTGTGAATGGACAAGTGTCTACTCCCCACCCCATTGCCTCTGCAACCCAACTGTGGTCCTTGACCCTCCCTCTCCTTAGTGAATACTGAACAGAAGTATTCGTTCAGTATTTCTGCCTTATCCAGATCCCCTTCCTTATACTCTCCCTTCTCCCCTTTGAGCCTCACAATCTCCCCCTTTTTTCTTCTTTTATTGATGTACCTATAAAATGCCTTATTCCCTTTGTTTATAGACCATACTAACATACCAGACGCCAGCAGAGTAGGCCTATTGGTCTATCAAGTCTATTCGTGCTTCAGCACCCTGACTGGGTACCATAGCCCTCTACCTGTCTCCTTCCACTGTTACTCCATCCCCTAGTCATGCCCCCTCCCCCGGGCAAACCAGCCTCTACTTCACCCCTTGCCTATACCTGTCCCACCCTCTCTTGAATCCCTCCACCGTAGCTGTCTGTACCAGCTCCCTGGGCAGCGCATTCCACGGTTCTACCACTCTCTTGGTGAAGTAACCCTCTTCTGTCTGTGCCTTCGCCCTCTTAAGAGCCTTCCCTGCTTACCTTAGACATTCAAGGTACACCTACCTGTCCCTTAGGCTCCCCTTATATTTCCTGAGACTCAGCCTTTTAGCCCTGACTTTGTCTCCCACCTCTTTGGAGAACCATGGTGGTTTCCTTCTTCTTTTCCCTTTAGTGACTACCCTAATGCATTGGTTTGTTATCTCCGCTATGGCTCCTTTCAGTTTCTCCCATTGTTCTTCCACCCCCTCTATTACCCCTCCATTCCCCAGGACTGCTTGTATACATCTACCCATTTCAGTGAAATCCACTCTCCTAAAATCTAATGCTCTTGCCCTCGTGTGACTTAATTGATCCATGTCTCCATGCTGAACCACACCATGTGGTGGTCATTGGACCCCAGCTGTCCTTCCACTTGTATTTCTCTGACTGTGTTCCCATTGGTCCATACCAGGTCCAGAATTGACTTGTCACTGGTTGGCTCATTCACTAGCTGCTTGAGTCCAACCCATTGCAGGGATCTAGGATGACTGTGCTTCTGACTGGAGCAGCCACCTGGGTGGCTCAATTCACATCTGGCATATTGAAATCCCCCAGTAGCAGGATTTTGCCTTTAGCTGCCATGTCATGTATGTTCTCCACTAGTTCCCTGTCTACTTCCTCCCTCTGTGCTGGAGGTCTGTAGATCACCCCTGTGTGTATTGCTGTTCCATTCCCTGGCTCCAGCGTGACCCACGTTACCTCAGCCTCTCCCTGTCTTCCCTGAACTTCTGTAGCATTTATACCATCTCTGATGTATAAGGCCACTTCTCCACCCTTTTTACCCTCCCTGTCCCTCCTGAACAGTGAATAGCTTGGTACACTGACTTCCCAGCCATAATTTGCAGAGTACCACATCTCTGTTACTGCTGCTATGTCAAGGCCTGCATCTGCCAACAAGACCTTCAGGTCTGGAACCTAATTTCCTAGGCTATGGGCATTCGTTAGCATGACCTTCCATGTTTTACAGTTTGCTGTCACTCTGCTCTTGTTTCCCTTCTCCAGCATCTTCACCCCACTCCTGTTTCCTTTCCTATGTGCTCTCGCCCACCCACCTCCATATCACTTATTATACATTCTTCACCTGCCTGGCCCTCCTTGCGTACTTTAACTGTTCCTCTAGTCAACTTATGTTCCTATATGTTTCCATGAGGGTGCTCCTAAGCCTCCTGATCCTCCTGGCTTTCCCCCTTGGCCATTTTAAATGCTCACAGCTGAAGCATTTAAACTTCTCACAAAGGACCAAGGTCCCCTTCTTGAACAGATGCAGGTCATCCTCCTAATATAAGCTTGCATTTGCCCTAGTCAAGCCCCAGTCCACTATGAAGCCAAAACCCTCCCTTCCACACCAATATTTCAACCGGGAGTTGAAGGTACAGATGTGGAGTGCCCTAGTTTCCCCTGTGCTCTGAACAGGTAGCACCTCTGAGAATGAGATGAAGTGCGCTATCTGTTTCAGGTTTCCCCCCAGCTTCATGGAATCCTCCTGGACTCTGGCTAACTCCACCCTTCTCCTGGCCAGGTCATTGGTACCCAGCTGGACAATGACATCCAGCTGCTCCCTCCTAGCAATTGCCATAGCGATCTTATGGATCTGCTTCCCATCCCTCCATGCAGTGCTTCCTGGGAGTTACTTAACCTCACTGTCTACCCTGCTAGGTGTCCCTAACTCCACTTCATGGACAATAGAGTCCCCCACTAGAAGAAGCTTCCCCCTCCTCCAGGGTCTCCTGCCTCCCTTCCCTGGAGCTCCACCCTGGAGGACCTTCTCATCCTCCCTGGTCCCAGTCTCAGGCTCATGAGTGGGGCTTTTCTGTTCCTTGAAAACAGTGTAGACATTAATACAGTTAGCAAGACCAGTTAGGGGATGTGCTTTTGACTCCCTTCCCTAACCCTCCTTGAGTCCGCCATAGTCCAATCACTGTCTTCCCTGGCATCCTTTGAGATATAAGTTGTGGACCCAGTGGTCTCTGGATGGGGTGGGTGCCGCCTTCAGCTTGGCCAACTCTGCTTGGAGATAGACAACCTCCTCCCTCAGCCCAGAGAGGTGCCTGTACATAGGGCAGCATTGCAGCCTCCAAAACATTTCCCTAAAGACAGCTGCTCCACTACCACTGCACTGCACCACTCCCATCATGTCTGTTTCCTTCATCAATCTAGTGCCTGCTTAAGATGGCTGTTTGTTATCTCCCAAATATTTGTGTTTTTCTTTTGTTTTTTGTTATGCTTTCTCTGTTTGCTACTTCCTGTATGGATGCAGGATGTTGCAGGACCCTATGGGACTCACCCTATAAATGTAGAGTGAGCCCAGGGTTGGGTGGGTTGTGGTGTGGTTGGGTGGGACTACACCACAGGCTGTTTCAAAAAACAATCTGCCAAGGAGTTCTCTGGCAGTGGCTCCTCACTCCACTCAATGTGGTCCAGACACAGCCAATTACAAACACACAGTCATAATCATATCAGCTCTAATCCCTCAATCCTGCCCAAACTAAATAAAAAAGTACACTGAAATGGCAGTTAAGAAAATACCTCAAATTCAATTTCAAACACATAGTCACAAACTCACCAGCTAGAATCCCTCAATCCTGCCCAAGCTAAATGAAGAAGCACACTGAAATGGCAGTTAAGAGTTCTCACTCAAACTACACTAATCCCTGTAATATGATTCCTGCACTTAAAGTTATGACACAGCCAATTACAAACACACAGTCACAGACGTATTGGCTAGAATCCCTCAATCCTGCCGAAACTAAATAGAAAAGCACACTGAAATGGCAATTAAGAAAATGCCTCAAATTCAATTTCAGACACACAGTCACAAACTCACCAGTTAGAATCCCTCAATCCTGCCCAAGCTAACCACAGGGAGCACAAGGGATACATGGAAGGTCCTTAACCTTAACGCAATAAGTTTGGGAAACAAGAACAGTGAGTGCCAAGTACTTTTAGCTGAGTCCAATCTGGACATTGTGGCAATACCAGAAACGGGGCCCTGACTCCAATACATGGTGCCTCAACATGCCTGGGTCTCACTCATTAGAGTGGACAGAAATGACTCAAAGGGCAGGAGGGGGGTTGCATTTTATGTAAAAGAAGGTTTAAGGGCAACATCACTTGATGGGATAAAGAAAGGTGTTGAATTCTGATGGGTTCATACTGGCACACCCTTGGGAAAGAAAGTCCATACAGGAGTAATAAATAGACCACTCAATCACTCTGAAGCCCTGGACAACCAACTGATTGAAGAAATCAAGGGGGTCGCTTCCAAGGGGGACACTATAAGAGTAGGGGACCTAAATATACCGGATGTTGATTGGCCTGTCCCTGCTACCAAATCCTCCAGGAACCAAAACATAGTAGACGCTATACAGGACTGTCAACTTGCACAGTTAGTAGGCAAGCCCACTAGGGTTATCATAATACTAGATGCAGTCCTTACTTATTCTGACCAAGTGGACACTACATCTGTGAAGAAACCCCTAGCAAATGGTGACCACAACACTGTATGGTTCACTTTATGCCCTGGAACTTCTTATTCCCAATCTCCGGCACCAGTCATCAGTTTCAAAGGTGCAAACTTTGTTAAGATGAGAGAATTCACTGACAAGAGACTAGAGGCTATTATGAAATTTCCAAGGTCAATGACCTCTAGAAGGTAATCAAACAAACTATCACTAATGCCACAACCACCTTTGCAAAGACAACAACCAAAAAGAACTAGTGTAAAAGCCCTATATGGTTCAACATGGAATTCAAGGCAGCTATCAGAGACAAATGCAGAGTCTTTCTCAACCATGAAACAAAAGCTACCAATATCTCCTCAGAAGAATATCTGGAATTAAGCCAAAAAAGCCAAAAGTGACATAAGAGAAGCCAAAGCAAGTGCATAGCTGACAACATCTGTAATGGGAGCAAGCAGATTTTCAGATACATCCCGGAAAAAAAGGAAAACTTCTCAAGGGGTGTTGAAACTAAAGGAGGATCAGACAATAGTCAAAGATGGTGTGCAAAAGGCAGAAATTCTCAATAAATTCTTTTGCTCAGTCTTTATCAGGGAATAGGATGGGCCCATGCCAGTAAGTGACATTTTGAGCAAACCGGAAGTTGTGGGAACTCAAGCTTTTACCACCAAAAGAGTCATGGAAGATCTCGAAAGTCTAAACCAAGATAAATCACCTAGTCCAGATGGCATTCACCCTAGGGTCCTAAAAGAATTAGTCAAGGAACTGGTGGAACCATTGTCCAGAATGTTCAACCTCTCCCTCCAGACTGGAGTAGTGCAGGAAGATCGGAAATACACCAACATGATCCCCTGCATAGCAGCTGGAGCAAAGAGGAGCCTGGAAACTACAGGTCCATTAGTCTGAAAGTGGCATGCAAACTGATGGAAACACTGATTAAACAAGACATATTTGATTACCTGAACAAAAAAACTTCCAAGACCCCAGGCAACATGGATTTACAGTGGTAACATCATGCCTGATGAATCTCATATAATTCTTCAGTTGGGTAACTGCTGAATCAGACATAAGATATCCAGTGGACCTGCTTTATATCAGCTTCAGTAAAGCCTTCAACTCTGTTCCACACAAGCGTTTGCTAGCTAAGTTCAAAGACACTGGTATTTCAGACCAGTTTATCAACTGGATAAAAGTGTGGCTCTAAGACAGAAGCCAAAGGGTGGTAATCAATGGAGTGGGTTCAGGGACTGGATATGTTATAAGTTGGGTTCCCCAGGGTTCTGTCCTCGGTCCTGTGCTTTTCAACATCTTCATTAGCAACATAGGTAAGGCCATAAATGGTAGATTAGCACTGTTTGCTGATCACACTAAATTGGGAGGAAGGGTGGATATCACAGAATCCATTAGCAAACTTCAAGCTGACCTAGGAAAACTTGAACCAGTGACAACTCGGCTTTAATGCAAAGAAATGTAAAGTGATGCATTTGGGCAAAAACAACCCTAGAATGGAATATTGGTTGAAAGAGATGCAACTTAATATCTCATCCGAGGAAAGGGACCCTGGAGAATTAATTCATGAGTCCCTTAAGGCAACCAATCAGTGTTACTCTGCATGTAGCAAGGCCAACATAATATTGAGGTGCATTAGCAGAAGCTTTGACAGCAGTAGCAGAAACATTATACTGCCTCTTTACAGATCCCTGGTGAGACCTCAGCTGGAGCACTACATCCAGTTTTGGACCCCACACCTAAAGAAGGACATCAACAGATCAACAGACGAGATGATCCAGAGAAAAGCAACAAAGGTGATAACAGAGCTACATAACCTGCCATACCAGGAACACCTGAAAGAGCTGAAGTTAGTCTCGCTGGAGGCTAGACGAGAGAGGGGGCAATGATCAAGACATTTAAGTACCTAAAAGGCATCTGCAAAGTGCCATACTCAGAACTTTTTACTAGGTCCCACAACTCTAATACTAGAGGGTACACATAGGAAACTCAAAGGGGGAGGTCCAGACTTGATGTCAGGAAGTTATTTTTCTCCAAGAGGGTGGTGGCACCTTGGAATAGTTTACCTGCCGAGGTAGTGGAGGTCAAAACAATCACCTCTTTCAAACTTGGTTGGGACAGGTCATACTTGCAACAAGAGTAGAGGGTTGGGACTCATCTTGAATAAGAGTTTGGCGATAGCAAGCAAGGAGTCCATGCAAACAAATGGGCAGACTAAATGGACCTTCTGTTGTCACCTTTCTGTGTTTCTAAGTTTCTAAGAAGTAATGATTTTATATGGACTATCTAGTAAATGGTTTATCTATTAAGCCTAAAATTGGAAGTCTAGTGAGTTTTTTTCTGAATTAGAAAAATGGAAGCACTTACTTGGCATTCGTATATTGCACACTTTTGAAACAATAAGATAGTGGGGGCACACAGTCTGTAATAACATAAATATAGTGAGTGCAGTCCTCCTTTACTACTCCAGGATTCGATTGCTACATTGTCTGTTTTTAATTATATAAAGACCATTCAGGGACATCAGCATACTAATCAATATTTAAAAAGAGCACCTTACACTTCCAGAATAAGTTTTGAATGCCGATATTTAAGCACAATTCATAAAGTATTTCACTTCCTTCCCATTACTTTTAATAGAAGTAATTTCCATGGAAACAGGTTATTATTTCTGTAAGAGTTAATTTGTTCTTGTTGTTCGCTCTCGGTCACAGTACTTGACTTATGGCATCACAGTTTTTATCGTGATAACATACCATGATGTCACAGCAGATGATTATGACTATAAATGGGGAATACTGTAAGCAGCAAGGCAGGAGAGACTCTTAGGGTTAAGGGTTCAGAACAGCCATGCTGGATACTTTGGCCTTGCTGAGGGTAATAGCTGCCCTGTTTTCTTGTTTTTAAGGGCTCTGAATATCTTCCATTTGTTGTAGTGTACCTGCTAAAAATAGAAGTGTGGTAATATCACTTCCAGTTTTGGATATATTTACTAGCCACTGATGTGAGTGTTGGAGAGCTGCAACAGATGTTTTGTGGCAGATGCAGTGTCTGCTGTGTCCACTGCAGAAGCTGGGAAGGTGGGCAAATACTGCTATAAGTGATAAGCAGGATTTTATTGTATGTGGCCTCTAGAACCATTTTCTTTGAGACAGAAGTTTTGAACAGGAGAAAATTTCTCTTATTGGTGGAAGAAGTTGTATAACATGTATAGAGTCTAATAACATTGCAGTCCACCATAATATATTAGGGGAAGGATACACATGCAACAAATCCAGTCATATATGCTTTCTAAAGGACAGAGTGCTTGCATTGGAAGAGGAACTGGAAAAAACAAAAGAAAATCAAGGATTTAGAGAGTTTAATGATGATACACTTTCCAATATGGTGCCACCAAATGAGGTAACAGTTTGTTAAATTGTCCCCAATTTCTCCAGTATTGAACGAGAGAGAAAGAGCAAGGAAAATTAAGGATGACAATACTGATGACTGGTGCTCATTAACTAAGCAAAGAAGCACCAATCAGGGTGGGAAAGCAGAATGCTTCTCCATCCAAACAACTATTGTTTTGCCCCACTATCACATACAGACTTGGTAGATGATGTACAGATAGATTGGGGGGAGCACTATAGTAATTAACAAGCAATTGTCAATGCCAAAATTCACTATTGGTACATGAATTAGTATTGTACCGGGTGGGGTAGGGCTACAGGTCCCAGCACAGGCTTATTTATTCCCCAGGTAACATTCTATTGTCCATGCTCCCCGAGTCCGCAACCCTCCATGCTCAGGCACTGACTCCTCATTGTAGTCCCTCCTTGACTCTTTTGTAGGGCAGGAGAGGTCCCACTAGGCAGCCCCGAGGATCCAGCACCATGACTTGGGAGGGAGGGTGTCTTGCCTATGGCCCCCTTTCTAAGAGCTGAATGGCATAAAATTGAACAATCATTTGTCAGTGCCGAATGTTTGCTTGCTGGTATTGGCATTGATAGTGCAGGAGTTAGAGAGATGCATAATAGGAATGGCAGTAAAGTACTGAAGTAGCGCTAACCCACACCCCCAACCTGCAAAGACTGACAGGCATTGGGGGGGTGCCTTTGAGTCATCGGACAAAAAACATCATGCCATTCCACCTCACCCCACCCTGCAGACACCAACCGGTGTTGCAATATGCCATGGGGTCTTTGGCCCTTATGCTCACCCCATTCCATAAGGAAATAAGCAGAGATGGGTGCAGTATAAGATAATGGGGTGAATGTTAGGGCTGAAGACCCCAAAGCACACCTCAATGCCTGTCAGTGTCTGCAGGGTGGGGGTGGAATGAGGTGAGAATTACAGCCGATGACCCCAAATCACACCCCGATGCCTGTCTGTCTGTACAGGGTGGGCATTACTGTTGGAAACCCTAATATCCCAGTTGGTTGTTGGTATGTTTGTTCCAAATTTTCAGCGTGGGCTTTTTGGGACCCCACCTCATGAACACTGGCAGTGTAATTTCGTTACTCAATCCCAAAAGGTGCTTTTGCACAGTGAGTGTGCCATTTGGAACCACAGGTGCAAAAACACATTTTGGGCAGGATGTAAAAAATGACAGCTATACTGTTCATGAGGAGATGTGAGGAAATAGCAATGTTGAAGATCTGGAGTGAAAATATGAAAAAGTGGTGAAGTTATGAGTGTGCATAGAAACTGTGCAAAGCACGATTGTAATGCAGTCATTTTTTGGAATGTTTTCACCAAATTTTCAACATGACCTTTTTGGGAGCTCCCCTCATGAACAGTGGCACTGGGATTTCATTACTCTGTCCTGAAGGTTGATTTTATACAGCGACCATGCTATTCTGCACCAAAGGTGCAAAATTACATTTCAGGAAGGATGCAAAATATGATAGCTGTACTGTTCATGGGGTGTGTGAAAAAATGGCATTGTTGGAAATTTGGAGTGAAAATATTAAAAATTGATGAAGTTATGAGTGTGCGTAGTAACTGTGCAATGGACACTCATAATGCTGTTATTTTTTGGAGTTTTAGCACCAAATTTGCAACAAGGGCTTTTATGGGACCCCACCTCATGAAAAGTGGCATTTCGTCAATTGGTCCCAAAAGGTGATTCCACACAGTGACCACAAAATCACCTTTTTGTACAGAGAAATGAAATGAAAGTGACTGTGTTCATGAGGTCGAGTCCCAAGAACCCCATGCCGAAAATTTGGGACCAATACTCCAAATATTGGCTGAGATATCAACCTAAGTTTAAAACCCCCCATGGACTGCCATTATAGGGCTTACTGTCATTTCTTCAGTTCCCGGTTGATCTTTGAAGAGTGCAGACATGTTCCCAGTCCACAGAAGATCACTGCTCCTGACCTCTGGAGGTAAGTATGGATGAGGGGGTGTGCAGGGAAGTGAGATGCCCAGAGGGAGGGTGCGGGTTGGGGGTCGGCGGGAATGACGAGGAACAGTTTTCTTTTTTTTTCAGGTTTAAAAAAGAGACCTTGTGGAACAGTTTTCTTTGTTTACAGATGAAATATTAATAAAATGGATTTTGGCACACTGGGGTGGGCTCGCGCCTTTACCCCTTGTCATAAACAGCCCTGACTGCTCCATTACTTTCCTTTGCCACCTTTCCTTACCACACTAGTCCTGTGACCCCTGTGCTCATAGTTTATCAAAACTGTCATAAATACTGTCTGTACTTCATTGCATGAACTAATGCACTTGCTGGTAGCATGTGAGGTGGGTGCCTGAATCACAGCACTGTCTGAAATGGCAATGCGATGTGAGAGAAAGCGCGAATGATGAGGAGGGGAGGGAGGGCGACCGGATGTGGTGGGGTGGGCAACTGTAGCGACAGGATGTTGCTGTATGTACACGTGTGTGGGGGGGGAGAGTGAGCACAGCGAGCGTGGCCTAGGAGGGGGTGGAGGGGATGTAGGGGCTAGCACTGCAGTCGGCTGCTGAGCTGTGCCGTGGCATCGGGGGTTGGCCTCCACATGCAGTGCATGGGGTTCCGGGTTCGGGCCTGGGTCTGGGTGCTACTGTGTTTTTTTTTCGCCCAGCCCAAAAGTTTTTTTTTTTTGCTTTGGCCCCCCACCGACGTGCACCCACCTGGCGTTGAGAATCTTTAAGTAGGGGGGTGCTGGGGTGAAGCCCCCCATGTGGGGGGGTGTGGGGGAGTGCACCCTCCCCACAGAAAGCAAAGCATTTAAATCCCCAGCACCGTTCTTCCATGCGCCGAGGATGTCAGGGTGGCAAAATTATTTTCGCCGCCCTGACGTCGCGAAAATGCGAGTCGCCGTTTGGCACTCATGATTATCACATAAAACCTACTTGCTTCTTGTATATAGTACAGTTTCTTTCTGCATAGCTTTTTTCCTCTCTGTAACCCTAGGATTTTAACAACGATTGTAAATTATGTCTTGTACTTGACTATGTCTATACCTTATGTTTTTTATTCTGCATGTGCCAATTTTTTTAACCTTACCTGACGTGGAACCTTTGCAAAAGAGCTTTTAGCTCAAAGGTGTAACTATGAGATTACAAATAAAATAAATGAAAATGATAGCTGTCATTATGTAAATCCCCCCGAAGTATGTTTTCACAGAATGACTGCAACCATTTTTGAGATGATTTGAAGAATAGCACCTTTCATGTTCTGGGACCTATTACCACAATGACTCAACATTGTACTTTAAATACCTGGGTATCGGGAGTTAAGCTTATAGTTCAAAAGGGGTGCAACCTTATCATATCATTCAGACCCTAGCATTAGAGCAGCTTTCTTATGTAGTTAATGAGAGGGGAGGCAGGTTTTTAATACATGGGACCCTTTTATATCTTCCGTGACCCTGGTGGAGGCCCAAATTCTGCAAGATGGGATAGTCTAAGGCAAGTGTACTGCATCCAACAGAGTACTGTATATGGCTCTGAGGTGTTGAGGGTGATCTACTGCTTTTTCCCATCAGAGAAACAGACTGGGCTAACCAACCCAAATACTGTGTCCCTATATGTTAACAACCATGGCTGGAGGAATGGCACACTGTGCAATATTATGATTATACAAAACATTTCTGACTCTTATTACTATGAGTTTTTATTCTTTGGGGTAACTACTGTGGTACTTATTTTCATAACTAAGTCAAAAATTGGAATGAACTGGACCCTTGTGTATCAAGTTCTGATAAGTTGCTTTTTGATATTGCCTATATGTGTGTATTTTGTTGTTATGTGGTATTTAATTGATGAAAGTTTAATAAAAACATTATTAAAAAAAAATAAAAATACCTGTCATAAAAAAGCAGGGCTACCATGAAAATGTATTTATATATTTATTTTTATTAAGATCTTGAAATTACACCTATAAGCCATGGGCTCATTTACATAGGTTCCACATCAACAAGGGGATACGCAAAGCAAGAATAAAGGGAACATTGTTTAGCCAGGAGTAGCACACTAAGCTGAAGCTTGTTTCCAGATGTGACCCAGGAGCACAAGGAAGTTAAGTGACTTGCTCAGGATCACACAGTATGCACATAGGAAGCTGTGGGATTCAAACCCAGTTGTTCAGATCTACAGCGCAGAGCCGTAACCCACTGTACTATACTGCCTTCACTAGTGACCTGGAAAAGAATATACAACAAGTTGTGGAAAACAGAGTGAGCACAGACAGTAACTAATTACTGGCATTGTACAATGTATGCAAGGTCAAATACAAGAGTAAATTAACTACAATAACTATTACTGGCATTAGACAATGTATGCCAGGTCAATTGCTAGAGAGTACGGGAGAATTTAAGCAGGGGTAAGAGATACAGTAACAGCCAAAATGCCTTGTCAAGTGAAAGTTGGGAAGGAGGAATGGGTTAAGTTAGGAGAGGATGGGAGAAAAAGAGCAGGTGGCCCGTAGTTTGCCAAGAGAATGGTATGCAGCTGAGAGGCCTTGTCTAGTGCGGAGGGAGGTGGGTGAGGGATAAAGAGGAGCGGAAAGACTGGAAGCATTGCAGGGTGGTCAGAGGCTTTGTTGTGGGTGGTGGGGGAATGAAAGGATGGTAGGTAGGGGTGTAGGACATGCATGAAGGAAGGTTGGGTAGGGCTAAGAGGGAGTGGGATTGGGGCATAAGTGCTGATAGGCACTGGTATTGTTCAATGTCTTCTTCAATGACATTGGGGATACCATTAAGGGCAAAATGTGCCTATTCATGGATGACACCAGGCTCTGTGGGAGATTGGACACATCTGAAGGCATACAGGACTTATAGGAAGATCTGGAAAAGCTGAGGAGGTGGTCCAGGATCTGGCGGCTTGGCTTCAATGCCAAGAAATGCAGAGTTATGCATATTGGAGCCAAGAATCCCAGGACAGAGTACTACCTGGGTGGAGTACGAGTATCTGTATCAGTGGAGGAGAAGGACCTGGGAGTGATGATCACTAGTGACTTGAAACACTGCACACAGTGCAAGAAATCAGCAGCAAAGACAAACAAGATGCTGGGATGCATATCTAGGGGGATCAGTAGCAGAAGAGAGGAGGTTATACTGCCTTTGTACAAGTCACTGGTAAGTCCGCATCTTGAATATGGTGTTCAGTACTGGTGCCCACACCTCAAAAAGGACATTAACCTGCTGGAGAAGGTCCAGAGGAGGACTACAAAGATGATAACCAGTCAGCAGGGTGAAACGTACAAGGAGAGGTTAAAGGCACTTTACATGTATGCCCTGGAAGACAGGAGAGAGAGAGAGGGGACATGATTGGGACCTTCAAGTACTTGAAAGGGATAAATAAGGTTGATAAGGAGAGTCTCTTTAAGCTGAGTGACAACCATAACATGAGGGGGCACAGTCTTAAGCTGGAGGGTGGGAGGTTTAGGAGGGAGGTCAAGAAGCACTTCTTCATAGAGAGGGTAGTGGACACTTGAATGCGCTGCCGGAAGAGGTCATATTGTTGACAGTGGGCAGCTTTAAGAGAGGCTGAGATGGGCATGGGGGAAGGTAAGGATCATGGGTAGGGAGGATGGGAGGAGTGGGGGGGGAGGCAGGGACATTAGCTCAAACTGTGGACCCTGCAATACGAGAAGACTGAATAGACCAAATGGCCTTCATCTGCTGGCTTCCTTGTATGAGCAAAGATGATAAGTGCTGGATGCATTGTGGTTGGTGAGAATATGAGGCGTGTGGAACAACAACTCAGCAGAAGAAGCCATATGTATTGTGCTGGATGAAGTACTGCTGGAGGTGATGTTTAAATGGGCCAGGCTTAGAGATTGAGATGATGTCACAAGGGAGCAAGTTTAGTCAGATTGGTGCCCAGTAGGCAAAGGATTTTTATCCCTGGGAAGTACGGCAGCAAGGTACCTGGAAGATTTGATTAACAGAGCCCCTGGTATGGCCGAGATTGCAGGTGCTTCAGGGGATGTTTTGTACCCCTGGAGGTGCCAGACCCAGGTTGATTTTATTAACCAGAAGACAGGTTTGAAGTTTGATTCTGTCCTTTACTTGAAGTCAGCCAGTCTTAGTATAGAGGATGCAGGTATGTGTGAGTCAATCATCTCCTGTTAGGAACCTGCAGGACTTGTTCTGGGCTGTGGAAATTCTTCATAGAGCTGTCTCAGTGGCAGAGCCATAGACTACAAGCCCATAGTCTATTATGAACATAATGGAGCTATGGATTGCAATTTTCAGTGCGTCTGAGGTCAGAGTCCATTTGTATCTGTGCAGAAGCCTGATGCGAATGTTGACAGCCTTGGCAACATGTTCAATATGATGGGAGAAGGACAGGGTGCTGTCCAGGGTGATATGAGAAATTAAAAAGGTTGGACTTGTTCCAGGGGTATGCCATCAGCATTGTAGATTGTTAGTGGGTGAGATCGATATTTGCTGTGCTGGCCACAGAAGAGCATTACCTTTGTTTTTTTGTGATCATTAGTTTATGTCAGTTGAACCAGTCCTCCGATAGCATGAAGCTGAACTGAAGTTGCTTCTCAAGGAGCTTGGAGTCATGGTTGCAAGTGAAAATGACTGCATTGTCAGTATACAGCAATAGATGGTCTTGGCAGGAGCTAGGCAGGTTGTTCATGAAAATACTGAACAGAAGGGGTCCCAGAATGGACCCTTGAGAAATGCCAGATAGGACTGCATGGCTATCTGAGAGGTGGTTGTTGATCATTATCTGTTCAGTACAGCCTGCAAGGTAACTTTTGAACCAGGATACAGTGTCCATGGACAGGTCAAGTGTTGATAGCTGGGTAAGCAGAAGAGTGTGGTTCACTGTATCAAATGCCTTGGATAGATCTAAAAATGCTGCACCAACAAGATGGCCTTGGTTGAGAGACTCATGAATGAAGGCCATGAATTTGGTAATTGCTGTGTCCCTTTCTAAATCCATGTTGCTGGGGTCATTGCAGCTGGCACTTTTCGAGGTAGTCGACAAGTTGGTCAACAACAAAATGTTCTAAGGCTTGTTGGAGGATGGAGATAGGCATGTAGTTCCCATGGTGAGCCCTATCACCACTTTTGTTAAGTGGTTCACTAGCGCAGACTTCCTGTTGTCAGGGAATTGGGAAAGCTTAAGAGAGAGATTAATAATTTTGGTAAGAGGTGATAGGATTTCCTCCAATGTTAAGACGACAAATTTCAGGTCCAAAGAATCTCCACTGAACCTGGATTTACCTAGGACTTTTAGGAAGTATTTCCTGGCTGTGTTGACAGTGGTTGTTTTGAAGTACAAGGGAGGGTGAGAGTGTGGCTGGCTGATATCAGTGTCCTTCTCCGATGAGGAGGAGGAGTCTGTGAAGAAATCATGGGGAAGGACAACACTGAGATCAGTAAAAGTCGTGTTAAAAGTGTTGGCTATGGGTATGGGGTCAAGGGTTGGTGATCCGTCAATGTTAAGCATCTTTGGGGGTTGCTTAGAGTCCTTGCCTGTTCCTTCTTTGCTGTTTTGCCAGAACTTTCTTCCATCTTTCCAGGATTTGGTAAGCTCTTCCTTGTAGTACTGGTTCTTTAGGAAACAGGCCATACACATATAGTGATTCCTTGCTTTCTTCTATATCTGTATGTCTCCTAGCTTTCCTGTTGCCCTTTCACATTGCGGCAGGTGATCCCTATGAGTTATGAGCTCCAGCAGGTCCGCAGTGATCCAAGGGTTGCTAAGACCCTTAACTGTCCTTGTTTTGAGGGGGCATGTTGGTCACAGATGGCATTGAATTGGTGGATGAAGTAGGCAAGAGCTGTGTTTACATCATCAGCAGCATCAGCCAGAGCCCAGTCAAGGTTATGCAGCCTCTGTTTGAGTGGGTCAAAGTGCCCACAGAGTATGGTCCTGCATGTAGTTGTTCGGATAGGAGGTTAGGTTTGATGAACTTGTTGGTCTAACTGCACATGATTGGGGAATGGTGTCTGATAGCATCAGAAAGGACAGTTACATTATTTATGCATTTAGAATGATTAGATGAGGGAGAGCCAAGAGCTGAGAGATCACTACATGTGCTGTTGTTTGTGGAGAAGGCAGCAGTAGCAGGGATGCAATGCCAGTTTTATATTTATAACAGGTATGTCATCTCATCAGTGCCTAGAGTTTGCGGTCTTTCCAGTTCAGCTTACTGCAAATCCAGTTTGATTGATCCGCTATCCTTTTTGTCTGTTTGCAGGAGCTGTGAGACTTTTAAACTGATGGCCGAGCAAACTGAGTACATTCAAGACTGAACACCATTCAGAGCAGTTAAAGGAGGATAGCAGCCCAAACTTTTTTAGCGAGAGTATCTCCTACCTCCCAAAACTTTATCACTGCATTTGAAAGTGCTGTTCAAGAAAAGAACAAAAGAACCAGGGACAGAATGGATTAAAAGGGATCAAAAGAAATAAATAAAAGGAGTAAATGGTAAGTGATTCTGATTTGATTCCTAACTACTTGCTTTTTCTGTCGCCTAAAGCTTGTGTTTTAATTTGTGTTTATTTCTATATTTAATTACAACAGTGTTTTATCAGCATCTTCTTGGTGTCCTTTTCTTTTTTTTATATTTTTAAAATACTACTGAGAATGTGTGTTTGTTAAGTGCTCTTTTAAATTAAAGCATGAAAGCTTTTTAATTAAATAAGTTAAATATATCTATATCTTAGTTCACATTTTAAATTTTCCTGGGGAGTTTGCAGTCAGGTAACCAATTCTAGCCAGTAAGAGTATACCTTAGGAGTCTTGACGTCACCTAGGTATATACTATGCAGGTGTAGCCTTTAGGTGCTCAGATGCAATTGGTAATCTAACTGGTGGCTGTGTTGCATGTACTGTGCTCTGTGTTTGTTAGCTCCATCACCCTAGGCTTCAGCTCATCAATGTTAGTGTTTTCTTTGTATAGCAAGGTAGCGAGAGTGAGAATGGTAAATGTAATTGCTGCTGTGTGAACCTTTAGACTTTTAGGGCCAGATATTCAAAACTTTGCCCCGGGGCAAAATTAGCACTGCCCAGTGGGCAAACTTAGCCCGGAGCACAGAGCACGCTATATTCAAAAGGAATAGCCCAGGGCAAACAGCTTCCGAATATGGCATGGTAATGAGGCCATGCAAACTGGGCTGGGAGTGCAGGGCAAAAATAGCCCTGGAATAAGACAGCACTGAATAAAGCAACCAGGAAGTGCAACCCACAACAACAGCACAGTACACAGCAACATGTCGGCAGGTACAGACGAACTACGTGGCCAATGTGTGTGCCAGCAAATGCATGGACTCAGTACAGCTGCAGGAAGCACCAGATGTGAAAGAACAGTGATCAAAACTGTATAATATTCCCCATACCGTTAGCGCCGCGCTAACACACTAAGCGCCGCATTAGCGGAGCTAAACAGTTAGCCTGGAGCAAACACGCTGTCTGGGCTAAATGTGCCATATTCAAAAGTTATGCAAATGAGCCTACTTACGTAGTCTCTGGGCAAACAACCGGATTAGTATCTCATTATACCCTGATTTGCATGCAGTTTGCCCAGCGTTACTGCAGAGTCCCACAGAGCCACCTGTAAGTCAGTCAGGAAGTACACGGGCTGACCAGGTCCAACCTCAGCTCCACCTGTAGGTCAGTCTGGCAGTGCATGATGATAGCTGCAGGCTACATGTAAACAGTACAGCATAGCATAGCATATTATACCCCAGGGACAGGACACCATAGGCACAGGTGGTGGTGGTGCTGCATGCAACTGTCACATTGTAGGGCATGCTACAGTGCACAGCAGACACTACAGTAGCAAGGGGCCAGTAGTGCGTGGACACAGCAATGCCTATGGTGTGTAGGGCAGTGATGATGACTGCACTATACACAGTGAGCGCCCAACCTGTGGATGTTTTCTGACACTGGACATTACTGTTACGCTGTTGTGTGACCCACAGATGCTGCACCTGTGGCATGGATGCTCACAGTGACATGTACATTTCTGGCTTTGTGCTATGGCAGTTGTACAGCTGTGAGGTATGTGGCTGGGGGGCATATATTATCCGAAAGGCACACTGGTGTTGGGGTATTCCCAATACTGACCCATGTACACTGCATGATGTGTCCCAGCCTTGTGGCCACACCTGATCTTGTAGCACAGCCTCGCCACCATATATGCTCCCCTCAACATCCTCCATGCCCACAGTGCTGCATGTGTGTGCTGGCATCTGTTGGTGTCCACGGAAGTGTGGTCCACAGGTGTGTGCTGTATGGCCACACTGCCATGCTGTCCACTGGTGGCAGGGTCACCACTTACTGCCTGGCATGGCTGGGACTGGAGACAGATGATGGCATCATTGTGATGCCATCAGTTAGCAGCATGCTTCCTCTATGTCTGGCTTTATCTATGTGTCATATTTATTTGTTAGGGTCACGCAAAACCCGCGCTAAACCCTCACAAACGCCCGGCATAGAAAGCCATAATGTCGGCATAAAGCTGATTGCCAGGATTAAGACCAGCTTTTCCTGGGCGGTAATGTGCACAGCGCTAAGTGTTGTGCTAAGTCGCGCAAAACCATAGCCTTGAGGTGCTGGTCACTGAATAAGCATTGTAGCCTGTATTCATGTCAGTTGCCTGCATACGTATATATTTTGCCTGGCGCCAATGGCAGTTTGCCTGCCGCTTATTTGGCCTTTTGAATATGGCAGACCCGCGCTAATCCCGCGCTAAACCTGCGCAAATGGTTTTTGCCCAGCACAAAGTTTTGAATATCTGGCCCTTAGTTTTTAAGCTTGCTATTGCTCACTACTGCACTTCCCTGTTACGTAATTATTGGGTGAGAGTGAGAAAGAAAGCAGAAAGGAAGCAGAGCTGTGTATGAGCTCCATGCGCAATTACTGACCAAAGCTGTTTAAAGTAATATCAAGGAGGATTTGGTACCTGGCCTTCATTTGTGTCTTTAATAGTGGAAGCACTGGAAGCAGTGGAAAAGTAAGTAAGAAGACTTGTATTAGATACCCGCTATCTTGCACAGTGAATTTTATGTGTCTTTATTTTATTTTAAGCATATAGTAGCAGGTAGGCTCTTTGTGTAGCCAGGCAAATCAGTCTGAAACCCAAATAATTTAGATACTTATTTGAGTTTAGAGCATTTAGAGCGAGTAACACACTAAATCTATAGAGATGGATTTTAATAATTAGGGGATTCTTGAAAGGATATAGGCTATATCTACTTGTATGTGGTTATAAGTGCTTATTGTATCATAGTGCTGACCACTTTTAGAGCAAAAAAAATTACAAATAGCTCAAACTGAGTAAGCACATTTCTTTTTTTCTTTTCTCTCTCTTGTTTTTCTTAGTGCATCAGACTGCCTGTCTCTACCACAGTTCTTTTACTACGTTTGGAAAAGTATTAAAGTTATTAGAGCCATCTAAACCAACAAAACCACCTGAAGTAATTAGAAGTAAACTCTTAATCTGTGAGCATCTAAGCAACTAGGCAACTGATAGGATGAAGGCGGTTGAAGGCCGAGGCAAGACCTGGGAGAAATTGGAGCCAATGGACTTCCTTTGAGCTGCACAATTGGATATACACATTACCCATAACTAAGTACTTTATGGTATTTATTTTTGGTAGTATAATTGTGTTAAAAATTGTGAAGACTGGCTTAAAGAAAAAAGACGAGAGAGATGGAGGCAGGTGAACTGTTCCTGAGTTGTTGAACTGATGCTGATTAAGGGGTTGAACAAACCGATTTGATTTGACTGAAAATGAATCCTAAGGATACTTTATCATTTAATCATTCTGGACTTCTTGATCACATTATGGACCATATTATGGACTTCTAAATTCTTGTATAGTGATCTTTTGTATGAATATCTACTACTAAAATAGATTTGCTAGTTTTAGATTTTTTACAGTAACCATTTCTTGTGGGGAAAAATGGTCAATACTAGATTGCAAAGGCGTACTGATCCAGATCTATTGCTATTGTGTGACAAACTGCCTGGCAGTAAGAGTAATAGCAAACTAAAATTACAGATCATATGTATATAATTGCTGTGAGTGGGACAAGTGGTGGCAATATATCCACCCCAGTGACACTCAGAGAAGTTAGACCACAACAAGAAGTGGTAACATCACAGTTTGCTAAGGCAGATGCTTGTTCCCTAATAGGGGGAGAAAACTCATTACTGATATCATTGATGCCTGATAAAAGTACTAAGGCATTTAATGATACAGATTTGGAGGAATCTCCTCATATATGGGACCTAGAGTATCCTGAGTCAAATTCAGATAATTCAGGTTCTATTAAAAAAGCTCACATACTAAATAATGTGACATTCAAAGAAGTTAGAGCACAAGATGTAGTAACATCACAGCTTGCTAAGGCATATGTTTGTTCCCTAATAGGGGGAGAAAACTCATCACTGATATCATTGATGCCTGATAAAAGTGCTAAGCCATTTAATGATACAGATTTGGAGGAATCACCTCATATATGGGGCCCTGAGTATCCTGAGTCAAACTCAGATAATTCAGGTTTTATTAAAAAAAGCTCAAATACTAAATAATGTGATTCAGGATTTACAGGCAATAATAAATGGTCTAAAATATTGTGAAAGCAGAATGTCATAGATACAAAGATGTAAAAATTGTAATTGTAATCTTGACATGTCATCAAACTCACAATACGAGGGTACCTCAGAAAATGGGTGGTATAGCCCTAGTTGGCCTACCCATTTAAGTGAGGATGTAATTAGAACATTAAAAAATCAACATTATGCAAATATCATGATTGAAGAACAACTTATTGTTAACAAGGATGTGTTGGAGTTGTTAAGGGCAGAAGTGTGGGTGACTTTGATGGTTTATCTGACAATGACTGAGTTGCATTGTGCAAAGTGTGTCCTAGAGATTTTGCCAAAAGAAAACCAAAAGATAGTAAATTGAACTGTTCAGTGAAAATATTACTGGAAATTTTAATCGAGTTCAATATGTTTCTTTTAAATGGTACAGTACAACGAGATCAAGAGGGAGATTTTACTTACTTCTTAATGAGTGGAGCTTTAATTATATATCTTGTAATCTGGTCAGGTGATATTAATTTTTGGGATAAGCTCCAAATTAATATTAGTCCTGAGAGTGACCATTTACCACTAATATTAGAACTAAAATTGCCATAGGAATTGACTATTAACTATGACAGAAGATTTACCTTTACAGAAATGAGATCATCAAAAAAAATTGTTTGGAAACAAAACTCAGAAATAAAAATTACTCCTTTGATGTACAGTTTATTATTAAATAGTAATATAACAATTTTACAAACAGCAGAGTATGATCAATTTCTGATGGAACTTAGTAATTTATTCCTTGAGATAAGGGAGAAGCTGACTCCTCCTGTAAGACGTGAACAGGGTGGAGGAGATAATGACTGGTTTGATAGAGAATGTAAAATGCTTAAAGCAGAAACAAATAATCTATTAAGGTAGTTAAGAAAAGTAAAAAATAAAGATACTATATTGCAATTAAAGAACAAAAGAAATGAATATAAATTAAAGGTTAAGGAGAAAAAAGCAGCCTACCATATAAAATATGGGCAAACCTGTTGGAAACTATAATAACAAAGAACACAAAAAATGTTTGGGCATTGGTGGTGAGGGGTACAAACAATTATAAATCATCTATAGATACCTATATCCCGGAAAGTGTATGGTTAAACTTCTTTAGGGAATATTCTTTGATTCAAACATTAAAGAATTAAATATGCTACTGAAGGTTGATTTGAATATCTTCAAACATATCTCATTTGAGGAAGTATGTATGGCTATTAATACCTTAAAAAAGAATAAAGCCCCAGGACCAGATGGGATATCTGCAGAAGTTTACTTATGTGAGACCGGGATATGATGTAGGGTTTTAACAGTATTGCACAACAAAGCTATCACCCTAAATAAATTTCCAAGTATGTGGCACAGTTCAAATATTATTCCACTTCATAAGAAAGAAAGTTGCATAGATCCTGCAATCTACAGGCCAATAAGTCTGCTGGATATAAATTTAAAATTGTTTTCAAAAATCCTACTGGAACGTCTAAAAGAACAGGTCAGTTGTACAGGGGGACTATCTTATCTCCAGGCCGGATTCAGATCACAATATTCCACACTAGACTATATCTTTGTCTTAAGACATCTTATTGAAAAGTACGTATTTGTCCGAAAACAAAAATTATACACACTGTTTGTTGATTATTCATCAACTTTCGACTCATTATCGAGAAATCTTCTCTGGATTCAATTATTAGAAAGAGGAATTGACAGAAATTTGATAACAGTAATTTCCTCTCTTTATTCTGATACATGGGCCCAAATTAGACTTGGGAATAGTGGTGAGCTCTCTTTTCCATTTATTACAAATAAAGGGGTTCGCCAGGGTGTGTGTGTTTTAGCCCCCCTGTTATTCTCATTATACTTAGATAAATTGTTGAGGGATATGGCAGAGTTTACACTCAGATTCCCCTAAAATTCAGAATGCCATTGGTCCGGCGTTAGTATATGCTGATGACATTGTGCTTTTTTCTCTATCCAAAAGTGGGTTGCAAAAGAAAATGGATCAACTCAGTAAACACTCAGAGAAACTGAATCTTAAAGTGAATTTTAATAAAACAAAAATAGTTATATTTTGTAGTAAGAATTCTAAGGGATATTGGAGAATGGGGAGTGAAGCAGTTGAAGTTGTTTCAGCATGCACTTTCTGGGTATAAGGGTAACAGCTAAGTGTCTATGGAAGGCACATATTATTATGTTAAAAGAAAAACTTATTAAAACTATTGGGGGATTGTTAAGATTTAATTACAGATAAAGAGAAAACTGTGTTAAAGGGCTCTTAAAAGTAATAAAAGCCAAATTTGACTCCCAACTATTGTATGGGTCTGAAATATGGAAACTGAGTAATATTAACATCATAGCTAGACCTCTCTTCAAAATGTGAAGGAATATTTTAAGACTTGGACATTCATGTCCTGCTGCCTACATTAGAGCAGAAACAGGATTAAATAATATCTCTGCATTGATAGATGCCTGGAAAGTAAATTTCTGTCTGTGACTAACAAATTTATCAGACTGCTCTCTTGCTAAATCCTGCTTGAAGGAAAAGGAATTCTGGTTTGAACTGGGCCTCAAGAAAAACCCATGGTTTACATTACTTAATGAATTAAAAAATCACGCTACTTAACTTGGTTTGCGGAAAATAATCAGGACTTTGGCTTCAAGCAGTACTTAGAAATTCTGGAGAGTCCAATATTATGCAATATTTTTATTGCTTATAAATTTGAGCGTTTTGAAAGCAATGTCTTAAAAGCACAGTATGATAAAAGTAAAACTCTTTCAGATAAATGTGATTGTTCTATAGGTGATAAGGAGAATCTGTCTCATGTCCTTTGGGTTTGCCCAGTGTACACTATAGAAAGGAAACACTGGCTGGGTACTTTCATACCAGCTATAACATAGAGGAATCTTACTTAACATCAGTACTGATGCATACAGTGATCAATGGACTCTGGAGAGATTAGCAAAGTACTTTTTGGCAGCTACTAAAACTAGACAAAGATTAAAGGTGAAGTAAAAATATACAGGAATGATTAGTCCCACTTTGATGTATTTTGAAAGGAATATAAAACTGATATGGTTATGTATTTGTCTGTTTTAGACTGTATACTCTACTGAGCACCTTAAGAAATATTTATTGTATGGTGTTTTTACATTTTACTATGATGTTATTTGATATTGTAATGGCTGTATAGCTGATCAATAAATTGAAATTGATTAATAATTAAAAAAGGATGATTAGATAAAATCCAATCAAGTAGGGGTACTGGTTCCTGTTCTATAATTTGTTCAAGTAGGGGCGTTAACAAGTTGCATAAAGCGTTTAGTCGAGATGGCACTTGGGGCCAAAATCTCAAAAAAAACCCCCAAAAAACACCAAAGTTATGAGTAAAATTTGAAATTTCCTGAAAAAATAAGTACCCACGAACTAACTAACTAAATAAATGCATGCAGTGACTAAAACCATCAGTAATACACTACTAAGTCATGAAAGCAAACATATGTGGCACTGTTCAGTGCTTTGTTTTTGCTGGTGTAATACCAGGTATGGCAGTCCAGATGATACTGTAAATTGCCGCTGTTTCAAGACATTACTGTTATTCGACATGTGAGCTTTTTAGTTTTAGTTTATTGGTCTAGGAATTAATACCTTAGAGCCAGGGCTCTTTTACAACGGTTCCACGTCACATAGAACATCAAACAAACAAAACACATTGCAAGTATTATCAGAAAGAAAGTTATATAATAAATATGCTTTAACAGTTTCAAGGCAGTAACAATTCAAGAAACAAAACTACCTTCCAAGGAAAGGAAGATAATTGGAGGCATTCAGGGAGGTGAAGAGTAGGGAAAGTAGTGGGCAGTAGAGCAAGAAAGGGGAAAGGAGGGGAAGTAGAAGAGTGAGTTAGGAGGCAGTCAGGACTAGTTAGTGGTACTTGAGGGTTCTTTAGCCAAGGAGGATAGGCCAAGATTTAAGGATGGTCAGAGGAGGAATTAGGCTTCAATCAAATGCAATCACATTTGCTAGTGGTAGAGAGGTGGGCATAGAGCATGGTTTTGAAAGCTCCAAGAGAGGTAGAGGATAGCATAGGTGGGCTTAGAGCATTGTACCAGGTCGGGGCCCTGTACGTGAACATTCTTTGTCCCTGTGCGGTCCGGCATCTGGGAGCCAGAAAAGCTTGGTGTTCAGATCTGGTGGTGGGACGCATGCCATTATTCAGGCAGCATAGGTTTTGGATACACAGTGGAGTCAGCCCCATGATAGATTTTTTTGCCATTATGCAGGTGAGATACACAAGGCGATTTGATAGTTGCAACCAGCCTGTTTCATAGTAAAGCTAACACGTGTGTGTCAGTCTCTATTACTTACACGTGAGGCAAGCATGCTTATTTAGAACGACTGAGATGTGCCTTAGTGCTGTGGTAGTAGCTGAGCCATAGATAATTAGGCCATAGTCTATAATTGAGATTATGGAACTTTGTATAGCAATCCTCAGTGCAGCTTGGTTTAGGAATTGGCGGTTTCGAAATAGTATTCCTAGACGTTGGTTCACTGTTTTCGCCGTATTGTCTATGTGGGTCGCAAAGGTAAGACCTTGATCAAACGTGATACCAAGGTATTTGAAGGTATTTACTTGGTCCAGTGTATTTCCAGCGGAGGTTTTAATAGTGAGTGGAGTGTTTCTATTTTTGTTTTGGTGATTGGTAAAAAGCATGGCTTTTGTTTTATTGTGGTTAAGCACAAGCTTACTATCCAAGAACCACTTTTCAACACTAGAGAAAGCAAGTTGTAAGCTCTGGCGTAGGGAGTTTGGCTCTTTATGAGAAGAGAGAATTACAGCATCATCAGCATATAAGACATATTTTTCTGGGCAGAATTCAGGGAGAGAGTTGAGGAACAGGCTAAAGAGGAGCTGGACTAGGATTGATCCCTGTGGTACACCTGAGTGGACGGGTTTAGAGTCAGAGAGTACAGCAGAGATTTTTACAGCCTGTGACTGATTTGACAGGTAACTTTTTACCCAAGCACTAGGTCCTTTAGCCAGGCCAAGGCTGGTCAATAAAGAGATAAGTAGACAATGATGGACTGTATCAAAAGCTTTTGTGAGGTCAATGAAGACCACACCGGTTAGATAGCCTTTGTCCAGGGCTGAGTGGACTTCTCCAGAGAAGTCAAGTAAGGCTGTTGTCATACTATGTCCTTTCCTAAAACCATGCTGTTGTTTGCAGAGTAGATTGTACTTGTCCAGGTAGTCTGAGAGTTGGTCTGCCATGATGCGTTCAAGTGCTTTGGAGAGGGGTGGGAGTATTGATATAGGTCGATAGTTCCCTGTTGAGGATTTGTCACCGCCTTTGTGCACTGGTGTAACTATGGCAGACTTCCATTTGTTGGGAAATTGACTTTGGCAAAGGGGCAGATTAAGAATTTTTGTAAGAGGGTGGATCACTTCGTCCAAGGTGAGAGACAAGATTTTTAGATCTATGGTGTCACTACTTGTTCTGGATTTAGAGCAGGCCTTTTTTATGTATTTGTAGGCTTCGTGCACTTTGATTATCTTGAAATAAAATTGTTGTTGGTCACTAGGGGTGCTTTGCGATACTAGATTAGACACAGGTAAGTCCAAGAAGAAATCTGGGGGGAGGACCCCACTGAGGTCTGTGAAAGTCTTATTTAGAGCATCTGCAATAGCCTTTGGGTCAAGTGTGGTGGATCCATCAACTTTCATAGTGGTGGGAGAGGATTTTGATTGCTTACCCATTATATTTCGGATGTTGTCCCAGAAAGCTCTCCCATCACCCCAGGTGGATTCAAGGGCATTTTTGAAATAGGCGCTCTTCATTTGCCTAATTTGTGAGGTGCATATGTTTCATGCCTGTTTGTACTTTAGAGTATCATGCAGGGAGCCTGTGTCCCTGGCTATGGCCCAGAGGTGGTCACAAGCAAGCCTTGAGCTGGGCCAGTAGTTTGGCAGTAAGCCAAGGATTTGAGAGCGCTTTGATTTTACGCTTTCTTGATGGGGCGTAAATGTCACATGCAGTATTGAAAGTTGTGATAAAGTATTCTAGAGCAGCATCAACATCAATCATTTTGAAAAGTGGTGCCCAGTCATGTTGCAGGAGACAGGTCTTTAGTTTGATGAGATTCCCTTGTGGCAATACTCTACTTGAGATAACTTTGGGGGGCAGCTTGAGAAATGTATTAGACCAGGTACATAACACTGGGGAGTGGTCACTGAGACAGTCAGGGAGGACTGTAATGTTTTTTATCCGGTCCGGGTGACTAGTGGGAACCCAGTCAATGAGAGTGCTTGTTCCAGTTTTGTAATTTTTCCGGGTTGGGGAAGTTACCATCTGCAGCAGGTTGGCTGCTAGGATGTCATCTTTGCAGGAGCCAGTGTTGGAGGCCAGCCAGTTTATATTGAAGTCACCAAGGAGAAGGAGGAACTCAGTTTCAGGGGGTTGCAAGCTTAAAATTCAAGCACTGACATGAGACCGGAGTGGTGGTCTTTTGGAGGGATATAGACTGCAGCCACTGTGAGTACTTTAGTTTGGGCACCAAGGAGCAATTTGATAGGGAGAAGCTGCACCTGGGTGTTTGTGGAGGTGAAACTGCCAAGGTGACTGGATAGGTTGTCTTTTATGTAGATGGCACAGCCCCCACCCTTCTTGCTTGCCTGGTCGAGTGTGAAGAGATTGTAGCCTTGAAGTGAGACAGCATGATCCGGAGTGCTTGGAGACAGCCAGGTCTCAACAATGGCTAGAATATCGGGATTTTTTTGCCCAATGAAGGTTTGAAGAGATGCCAGTTTAGGAAGGAGGCTGCAGATATTTAGGGTGACAATGGAGAGTCCACTCTCTGCTTTCACTGTTTTTGTTAACTTGCATGTGACAGGGCCGGTGTTTGGGTGCACCCCACCTGACATTAGAAGTAGGAGGAGGAGCAGAAGTTTCAGTGATACCATTCGTAATTCATAGTAGGTTAGAGTGTGTCTCTGATTGCTCTTTATTTGGGGTCTGGGTTTTCTTCTAGGGTCCCAGTAGAGGGTGATAGCTAGTGATAGATCTTGATTTGACAGCTTCCAAATCAAGAGGAGGATAAAACTTGTATAACAGTCCTCTGATAGGCTGGAATGGCACGTTAAAAGGTTTATTTACTTAGGATGTCCACTGTCTCTTAAATGACTGCCCCTCCTACCAAGCACTGCTCTGAATAATGTAGTTTAAGGGTGAGAGACGTGACCTAGAGGCTAGTTATATTCGACTTCAAGTTAGGGCCCCCAAATTTGGTTTGACTTCAGTCATTTTGTTTTGATCCAGAATACAGTGATTAACATGAGGGTAACATACTGTATGCTCACTACTCGCAGGATGAAGAATACATTTGGTAGAAAGTGCATTTTGTGTACAAGGACCCCACGGGGTCCCCAATATAAATACAAATATTGGTGAAAAGTGGACTCAAGTATCTCTTTGCACCAGTGTTCACCCCTTTGTGCCATGCATAAGGGAATCACAAAACTTTCCCTGCATCTGCAATATGTCATTTGCACTGGCAGAGGGAAAGGGAGGGTCCGGAATGCTAATGAGGTGCTGTGCAATGTACACATGTGTCCTGCCTACATTCTCAGTGCCACATGTTGCCCCTCTTATGGAACTGCTTTCAGATATTCCATAGCAGAGTGGCAGGTGTGGGGCATCAAGAAAAACCATCAAGGGGGTGCCTGCATACTGAGATTATAAATGTGCAGGGGGATTGGGATGATTCACTGGATGTCAGCAATAAATTAAAACATAAACTAGACCAACAGGGAAGACCAGCAAGGGACAATAAGAGGATGCCCTGAAGTTCTGTATAAAGGTATGAGATGGGGAGAGTATTGTTGGTACACTATGTGCCCAGGGCTCAGGACATGACACTGTACCATGCACCTTGTGCCATGCCATAGCCCGACCTCTGTGGCTGGCACATGGCCAGCACGTTAGTGGCTGCGCACGTATGTGGACCACTAACATTTGGCTAGTACATTTGCTTATGTGCTTCTAGGGGTGATTGTTCATCATCCCAAAGGGGCATTCAGAGAAGAGCCAAAGTTTGGTGATATTCATCCAGCTGAAGCTGATCCAAAGATTGCAGTCTTCACTTTGGAACTTCAGGAGTCATGATGCAGTGTTTTTTACAGAGCACACACACAGCATGAGCAAAGTTTCTGGCAGCAACCTGACCTTCAGCAGCCAATTAGGTACATGGAGGTTCAGCAAAAGTGAGTGTTCTGCAGCTCTCAGTGCCATTCCAGAGTTGTCTGTCAGGGGAGAAAGGACCCTTGGCTGTGCTGTGTGTTACAGTGTGAGATTTGCTAATGGAAGCATTCTAAAATATAGAAACATAGAAACATAGAATGTGATGGCACATAAAGACCACTTGGCCCACCCAGTCTGCCCATTTCCCTACCTAATGGATAAGCTGAAGATCCTAGTTAACCAACAGCCTACTTCTTCCTAACCCCACCCCCAAGAATTGCCTTATGACTGTCCCATGCATGCTTCAATTCCACCACTGTTTTGACTCCACAACCTCCTCCAGAAGGCCATTCCATGCATCCACAACCTCTCTGTGAAAAATACTTCCTTACATTACCTCTGAGCTGCTCCCCATCTTCAAATTGTGCCCCCTTGTTCTTGCACACCTCTTTTTCTGAAAGATGCTACCCTCTTGGACTTTGTTGATTCCCTTGAGGTGCTTAAAAGTTTTTATCATGTCCCCCTCTCCCTCCTTTTCTCAAGGCTATACATATTAAGCTCCTTAAGTCTTTCTTCATATGTCTTCTGGTGCAGAACCTACACCATTTTAGTTGCTCTGCTCTGGACTGCCTCCATCCTGTCCATGTCTCTGTGGAGATTGGGTCTCCAGAACTGCACACAGTACTCCAGACGGGGTCTCACCAGCTGTCTGTACAGAGGGATAACAACTTCCTGTTTTCTACTGGTGATGCCTCTCCCTATGTATCCCAGTATCCCACCAGCCCTCCTTACTGCCCTCTCACATTGCTTGCCCACATTTAGGTCATCTGATATGAATACCCCCAGGTCCCTTTCCATTTTTGTTGTTGTTAGTAACTCACCTCCCATTGTGTACTGTTCCCCTGGGTTTTTGTTTCCCAGGTGCATTACCTTGCACTTCTTAGCATTGAATCTAAGCTGTCATACATTTGACCATTCCTCCAACCTCGTCATGTCCCTTCTCATCCTTTCCACCCCACCTTGTGTATCAACTCTGTTGCAGATCTTTGTGTTGTCTTCAAAGAGACATACTTTTCCTTCCAGTTCCTCTGCAATGTCGCTTATAAAGACATTGAAGAGGACCAGTCCTTATACTGAACCCTGCGGTGCCCCACTAGTAACCCCTCTTTCTTCAGAGTGGACTCTATTTACTATTACCCTCTGTGTCCTGTTCTCCAGTCAATTCTTTACCCAGGCTACCATCTTGGGACCCACTCCCAGGCTGTCTAACTTGTATATTTTTTGTGTGGGACTGTGTCAAATGCCTTGCTAAAGTTTAGGTAGGCCATGTCCACAGCCCTCCTGATCTACTACTTTGGTCACCCAGTCAAAGAAATCTATTAGATTCATCTGACATGACCGTCCCACTGTGAATCCATGCTACCTTGGGGCTTGTGCCCCTCTGGCCTCTAGGTACTCGACTATTCTTTCCTTCAGAAGTGATTCCATCATTTTCCCTATCACTGAGGTTAAACTAACAGGTCTGTAGTTTCCTGCTTCTGCCCTGCTCCCACTTTTGTGAAGTGGAATCACATCTGCCCTCCTCCAGTCCGCAGGTACCACCCCATCCTCCCATGATTTGTTAAAGAGAGTAGTCAGTGGTGTCACTAGTTCTACCCTTAGTTCTTTTAGAATTCTAGGATGAATCCCATCAGGCTCCATTGCTTTGTCCACCTTCAGTTTTAAGAATTCTTTTAGAACCCTTTCTTCTGTAAATGGGCTGGTATCAACTTCTGTATCCAGAGTGTTTCTATTGTTTGGTTTAGGTACCTCCCCCTCTTCATTTGTGAATACTGAGCAAAAATATTTGTTTAGTATCTCTGCCTTTTCATAGTCGCCCTCTGCCCGCCCCTCCCCTTTATTAAGCCTCACTATCCCTTCCTTTGTCTTCCTTCACTCCCTGATGTACCTATAAAAGGTTTTATCCCTCTTCTTAACTGAGTTGGCTATTTTTTCCTCGGTTTGGGCCTTTGCTGTTCTGACTGCCGTCCCAGCTTCCTTTTGCTTTAACTGAAACAATTCTCTGTCCTGCTCCTTCTGTGATTCCTTGTATTTCCTGAATGCTTTCTTTTTCTCTTGAACCTTCCCTGCCACCTCCTTTGAGAACCATAGTGGTTTCTTACATCATTTTGTTTTGTTTATTTGCTTCACACAAAGGCTTGTTGCCTCTTGATGGCAGTTTTGAGTATTCCCCATTGTTCTTCCACCCCTCTTTTCTGCACATTTGCTAGTGCATTCCTTAGGCACTCACCCATTTTGGCAAAGTCAGCCCTCCTAAAGTCCAGTACTTTTGCCTTTGTATGGCTTGACTCTACTGCTGTGTTTATCGTGAACCATACTGTTCGATGGTCGCTAGTTCCCAGAAGGTTACCCACTTCTACATCTGTGATCCTCTCTCCATCTCCATTTGAGAGTACCAGGTCTAAGATTGCTCCCTCTCGAGTGGGTTCCAATGCTAGTTGTCTAAGGCATGCCCCCTGCAGGGCATCTAGAATAACCCCACTCTTAGAAGTGGCTGCTGCAACTGCACTCCAGTTAACATCTGGCATATTCAGATCCCCCATCAGCAATATCTCCCCTTTTTCTGCCATTCTAAGTATACTTTCTAGTATTTCTTTGTCCATTTACTCCCCCTGAGACGGGGGGTCTGTACACAACCCCTGTGTGGATTGTGGTGCCATTGCCTGTCTCCAAATTGATCCACAGTGCTTCTTCTCCTCCCTGTTTACCCTTTTGTTCTGTTGCTTTGATTCCTTCCCTTTTGTAGAGAGCTACTCCTCCTCCTCTTTTAACCTACCTGTCCCTCCTGTAGATGGTGTATCCTGGTATGTTTACGTCCCAGTCATGGTTCTGTATGTACCATGTTTCTGTGACTGCCACGATATCCAGATGTTACTCCTTCATCAAGGCCACTAATTCAGGAAGCTTGTTACCCAGACTATGGGCATTGGTACTCATTGCTTTCCATTTTTTGATGGCTTTACCTCTTGTAGCAGCATTCCCCACTGACCTTTCTACCTTGGTCTTTTCCTCATTTAGTACCGTGTTTTTTGGGGGGAGGCTGGGAATTTCCTGCTGCTTATCAGTGCTTCCCCCCTTGACTAGTTTAAAAGCTTGCCAATGAAGCATTTAAACCGATTGCCCAAAAGACTTGTTCCCTTCCTGGACAGATACAGACCATCCTGCCAGTATAGCTTGTATCCCTCCAGGTGGAACCCCAGTGCCCAATGAAGCCAAACCCCTGTGCTCCACACCATTTTTTCAACCATTCATTGAATCACATGGTGCGGAGTACCCTCGCCTCTCCCATGCCATAGACAGGCAGCACCTCTGAGAAAGATACTGTGTTTGCTACTTGTCTTAGGCCCCTCCCCAACTCTACAAAGTCATCCTGTACTGCTCTAATCTCATGATGAGCCAAGTCATTCATCCCTAGGTGGACAATGACGTCCAGCTCAGTCTCCCGTGCAGCTGTTCTCGTGATCCTCAGGATGCGCTTCCTGTCCCTCCAAGCCATGGCACCAGGCAAGCACCTTACTTCAGTTTTCCCAGCTCCCTCCAGTTCTATCCCTGTAATAATTGAGTCCCCCACCAGGAGCCGCTTCATTTTCCTGTGGTGTCCTCTGCCTCCTTCCTGTGGGCCTCCCATGTGACCGTTGTCCACAACCTCCTTAGTCTCCTCCGTGGGTGCATCCATAGGGGAACTATGCTCTTCCAGAATGGAGTATGGATTGTGGAGTGGTACAGCTGACTGGGTGTGCCTCTGTTCCACCACCCTCACCCTCTCTGAGCCCACTTTGGTCCAACTGCTGCATTTTCTTGGCACTTTCTGAGGCAGTGGTGGTGGCCCTAGTGCTCCCTGGGTGGGAGAGGTTCCCTTACTACTGTCCAGTGTGGCCTGAAGATGAGCAATCTCCTCCCTCAGGGCAGAGAGTTGCCTGCAAATAGGGCAGCATCTGAGCCTCCAGAAAGACTCCTGGAAGACTGCTGCCCCACAGCCAGTACATTGCACTACTTCCCACATGTCTGTCTATCTTCCTGTTTATCCTGTGCAAGTTTTTTTTTTTTATCTTTTTATCTTGTCTTTTTCTCTCTTCCAGTTATTGTTATGTTATATAGAAATATACACATATTATATAATGTATACGCTTATATTGTCAGTGCAGTGTTCAGGAAAGCATATGACAGTGGTATGCACCTTCCCCATTTGAGGAAATGATGTCAGAAACTCTGGTATAAAGGAAATGGTACCAGGGGTGGGCATGGTGAGGTGAAGGGGGGGGGATTTGGGCTCCAACTGTGCCCTCTTGAAACAATCAGCTGAAAACTCGGACCCACTACTATGATGAGTGTTGACCTTCCTGTCAGCAAGACAACCTACACAACAATTTAACAGAAAAATTACCCTGCTAAACAAACAGAGAAAAATCAAACAGCTGAGTCAAACACAGGTAAACCTCTCTAGCCTCAGTACAGCCTGGTGATTTGTGCTCTGAAAGAAATCAGCGCATAAACAAGTCAGCTGTGCACCAGGAAAGAGGTTGCAGTTGTCAGAAAAAGAGCAGTTTTGCTTACTAATTGCCAGTTACATTGTTTATGTTTTTATAGGATAGCAGGGGGAAGATAGTGGCCTGCAGTGATGTGCAGAATGCTGCTGTTATACCCAAATCTTGTCAATCACATAATCTAATTGTAGTGTAGTGTTTAGGTCTGCAGGTAGGTGGAGCTCTGCAGTCCTTTTATGATCACTTGAGAAACAAGCATTTGTCAATGCCGAACGTTTGCTTGCTTGTATTGGCACTGGTAGTACAGGAGGTAGAGGGATGCATCATAAGAGTGGCAGAAAAGTTTTGATGTGTATGTGAATGAGTACAAAAATGCATAGGTGTGTATTAGGTTGAAAACATATTTACTGAGAAGGAGGTGCTACTAAGTGAGATTGGAATGTAAATAGGTGTGTGGGCAGAAGGGTTGGGGGGGCTGGAGGAGCCACAGGGCAAAGTAAGTTTTTTTTAGGAAAATATTAGGACCGTCAAGGGGAGCCCAGAAGAAGACCTAATGGTCAAAGCACAAGGTCATTTGGTTTGGAGCATTTGCCTGATCCTGTAACACTTTCCAGATTAGATTAAACAAAAGTATTTTTGCGACATTTGGTTTCTGCGTGTCTCTCTACCTTGGAGTGTAACTCTCTTTAACAATGGTGCTTTACGTGGTTGACTGCCTGAGTTTTCACCCCACCTGGACTCGGAAGCAGCACAGATATCTTTGTTGTTTATTCACTATATAGTAGGCTCATAGAGGGGGCTTACACAATATGTATCTGTGAGCAATAACCTACAACAGGGTATGGGGTTATTGGGAATTAATCAACACCCTGGGTACATTGCGAGGCATAAGGCCACAGGCCGAGTGTCCTCACAGCACCCGGGGTGTTGATTAATCCCCAATAACCACATACCCTGGAGTGGGTTATTGCACATAGAACATGAGTTATGTTTACAAATAAAAAGAAAAGACAGAAAGCTATTTTCCCTGGCTTGAATAGGGAAAACGTGTGCATCCTGCAGAGTAAAAAAGCAGTCACTGTAACAGATACATATGTAATGTACTGTATGAACATAGAAATGCCAGAAATAGAGTCATGAATTCATTTCTGACATCTGTATGTTCCTACAATACATAACACATGACTTGCTAGGCTGTGAACTTGCCCGATTTCTGCAGTGCTCTGACTTTCTCCCTGTGTTTTTCTCTCACTCTCTCACTCAGTCTCTCTATTATGCAGCTACTAAGTTCTTCGGTATTGTCATGGTACCACTCACCAACAAATGAACAGCACAATTATGTGTCAGTGACTTTTTATGGGGCTGCTGTGCAGGGGATGCTGCCTGGGCTGCCTTTCCCTTGTTCTTATTCCTCTCATGTAGTCCTCAGTGTGCCTCTCTGACAAGCACCATGGCGCAACATAATTCCTGTCACTCTCTCAAAACTGACAGCTGGGGACATTGGCTGCTGCTCATGGGGAGAACGGACAAGAGGCTGACTGTCCTGGCAAGTTTGCTGGTGGCCATTGACATCTGATGCTGCTCGTGGGGAAAATAAAATATCTCCGTGTGCATGGTGGAAAGAAAAACACATACACTTGATGACAGAGACAGAGAGAGAGAGAGAGAGAGAGAGAGAGACAGACAGACAGAGAGCAGATGAAACACTGTGATTTCAAATTTCTATTTCTGTGCAGCTGTAGTTTGCTCTCTCTCTCTCTCTGTCACTCTCTCTCTCTCATGGTGAGTCAAGCACCTTGGCACCAACCGCATCACTCACCAACCCATCCACTGCTTCTGATTCTCTTTCAGTCTCTGTGAACACTGCCTGTGCCTCTTTGCACTGTTGGGGGGGTCTCAAAAACCACATCTGGGGACATCAGCTGCTGCTCATGGGGAGAATGGACAAGAGTCTGACTGCCCTGGCAAGTTTGCCAATGGCCTGGGACATCCAGTGCTGCTTGTAGGGAGAATAAAATATCTCTCTGTGCAGGGTGAAAAGGACAACATAGACACTTGTTGACAGAGAGAGACAGAGACAGAGAGCAGAGGACACACTGTGATTTTAAGTTTCCTATATCTGTCCAGTGGTAGGTTGCTCTGTCTCTCTCTCGTAGTCAGTTGTGCACCTTGGCACCAACCCCACCATTCACCCACTGATCTACTGTCTCCTCTTTTGGTCTCTGTTACCACCTCCTGTGCTTTCTTGCACTGCCGGGGAGGGCCCTCTTCCTAAGTTGTGCACCTTGCCACCAGCACCACCATACATGGATCTGCTGCCTGTCTCTCAGTCTGTCAGTGTCGCCGGCATTAATTGTGCCCCACTCAATGACTACCTACCACTTGTCTTGATCACTTTGACACTGAATGTAAAGTCAGTGTACGGTGAACTCTGAGCACTTCGCCACCCCCACACCATAGTGACACAGGCAAAGAAATTCTGTTAGAAGGCATGCCCTGTGGGTGTGCACATACCAGCTTTTACAACTATGTTTCTGTCCGGGATCTCCATGTATAGCCATGCCATGCTGTGTCTGCTGCAAATTGTGCTTGTCCATACCTAGATGCAAGGTAAATGAAGTGGCAGTGGTAACAGACAATGACAGTGACAAACACTGAGGGAGGGATTTAGGTTGTAATGGCCACTATGCAAATAAGAGGAATGAAGTGCACAATCTCATTGGTGCGGTTCATTTCTCTGAAGTGAAGGCCAGCACCCGCTGTGAAATTCCAATGACTGTCACAGTGGGCTTCACCATTCATTGGTGTGTCAGGGTCATGTCCACTGTGCAGTGCTCTGCATTGGACTCCTGCCTGACATACCTCTGAAATGCGGTACTGTCCCAAGGTGTTTCTTGCTCAAGCGTGTAAGCAAACACAAAAAGGACACTTGGCTAATTGCCAAACAGATATAATACACCTGAACACACACACACAAAAAAATTAAAGATGGAATACAGAACACTTCTTAAATGAAAGAAAAAAGGACACAAAATAGATCTTTGGGAACAAGCTTACTTTAGAAGCCTATATCAGAGAATGGACAGCAAGTTGGAAACTTTATAGAACTTAACAATAAATGAAAATAGATGTATAGTAGAATGTGATACCATTCCAGTCTGGGAGGCTGTAGAGCAAGACATCAGCCACACTCATGGGAGTCAGTAAGAAAAGGTTCCAGAAAATATTATGATGCTATTTATTATAAGAATAGCAATGTGCAAACCAGGCACATAAAAAAACATAAATCAAAAGACAGAAAGCAGGCTGGCCCGTTGGTGCTGAGGGCTGAGGTACTGGATGCCACACTTCATGCTAAGCCGGCGACCCGTGTTCAGGAGTGAGCGCAGGTCATTGGGGGCTGGCAGGGGGGAGAGGGATTGAGCATCCAAAGGATGGCTTTTCCTCCCCGGGGAGGGGGGTTTACAATGATCAGTGCTCAACTGCCCACTGGTGGATGCTGGGAGTTGGGGACACATGCCGTACATTGGGGGTAGAGTCGGGGGCAGATGCCTGGATGGGGACGCATGTGGACACATGTGCGCTAACACCTGATGGCGTCGTTCTATGCCTCCGATGAGAAAACAGAACAGGGAAATGGTGGCACCTACCACAGCTTGATGACTGTCTGTGAGTGTTCACTGGGCACTGGCACCTGAACTGGATCCATTGTTGTGGGGAGTTAGGAGGCTCCCTGCTGCCCCACTGCGGGGGGTGGGAGCCACAGGGGTTACTGGGTGCCAGCAGTTTCTGTCAAGATGGACGGCGGCCCGATCCCCCAATGGTAGGATGCGAGGCTACGGGGATGCATCAAGGTGGCCACAGGAGGATAAATACCATAAAAAAAAAAGACAGAAAGCAAAACACCACTCAAGTGCATTGCTGTAAGGCTTCATAAGGGGTGTATATGTGTGTGTGTGGGGGGGTGAGGACTGCACATTTTGAAAGTGCTGCAATACCACACGATACAAACTTTTAAAATCACAGTCACACTGTCCTTTAATTTTTCTCCATTTTTTTCTCTCTTTTTAGATGCCAGGATTTATTTTGGCCATCGTCTCTACACCATGCCCAGAATTGAATAAGACCTGTGGATCCCCGATAAAAATGAGGACAGTAAAGGGATAGGCTGATCATGGGTCATGTAATCAAGAAGGCAGTGATATTCATCTTTCTCTCTCTCTTTCTCTTAAATATGTAGCAGATATTGGGGATTTAATTGAGTCTTCTGCAGATTTATGAAATTCTGTATATACTGATCTTACTGGCTCTTTCAAAAGCAACTCTAATTTTACAAGTTTGTTTGTGGTATTGCAGCACTTTCAAAATATTCTTGCACTGAGTACTTTAGAATGGTTTAATTCATTATTTAATGAGTACACGGTGACATCATGAACTTAGGACTACTTAAAGATCAACAGCAAATACATTTATATTTCTCTCTCCGTTTTTAATTTCCTAGCTGTCTTTGGAATAAAAACTGTAGCCTGGTAACACAACAACATGTCGTGTGTGTGTGTGTGTTTACTTAGCATTTATCATAAGTGAAAAACCAGCCCGATCCGAGACTGTGACACTTATTTTTTTCAGTCAGGTCATTTTTTAAATCAGTTTATGAAGAAAGAATGACCTGTAATCTGAACCATACTGCATGAAAGAGAGCATTTAATTTAATTTCCTGGTTAGAAGCAGACAGGCAATATTGATGAGTGGTCAGACACAGGTCACAAGTAGATTTAGATAGTGACAAAATCAGAATTAAATTGAAAAAAAAAACAAGCTGAAGTCTCCCAACGATCAAGCGGTGGAAGAATGGCTGTGGAGTCCTCTGGTATGTAAAATAAGATGGCCACACCAGTACACACAAACGGCCTTCGGGTGTCCCACTGATGGCAGTAGAGACTGAGCTCCAGCTGGGTGGGAAGCTAGAGAGTGTCCTGCCGCCGGGGGTTCAGCTGTCAGAGGCAGACAATGATCTGTGCACCAAGCCCTGGCTTCACGATCCTGTCACGGATGGCCACGGGAACCTCACTCTGCCCATGTTCTCCCCTGGTAAGTGGGGGCTAATACTTTCCTGCTGCAGCCAAGAATGGGGGATACGGGCTGTCATGGGTTGAACAAATCAGGTCACACAGGAATCAACAAATTTGGTACAACATACCTAAATGGTATGATTTTTATTAAACAAACAACAAACAAAAAAAAAACAGCTTACAGCATATTAAGCAGATGATTTCACTCATGCACATCCATGAGAGAGATCAAGGGAGAGAAAGAGTGAAGAATTGGTTACCAGTGGGCATGAAAGTGCGCTTTTTCTTATTTTATACAGTGCTTTAGTAAAATAATTTGTATCTCAGCAGCTCGACACCTTCTGTCTGAATGCCAGTGACACTCGGAGGATGTTGTCACTTTTAACTCTACAGACTATGGAGGAATACTTATGCAAAGCAATGTCTTTTTTTATTATTATTATTCTTGATCCCATAGCTCCACATGTAGCTAACTTCATTCCAGTATGAACCTAACTCTACGATCCAGGCTGGTAACTTAGTTCTCAACTGCTATGTATTATGCATAGTGTGATGTATTTCACACCTAGTTATACCCTTGCTCTGAGATGATTTACAGATGCTCCTTAGAAGGTTAGCACTATATCTGGACAAACAAACTATTTAGCTTATTCAAGACAAGAAGTTGAGAAGTATGGTTGGTACACAGTCAGCACCCCACAGGTTATAGTGCATCTAATATAACAATTCGGCTTCCTTGAATAATAATGTAGTCTACAGCAATGAAAATGGACATTGCAAGGGAGTTATAGGGAAAATGCTAAATGAACTTTTGAGCACTATTGTTTGTATGGCACGGTCACCTATACAGGATATTTAACTTCACCCTCCCCCATGATACCATCTCTGCAAAACATTATGACATGGTTCCTTGGTATTTAAAAATACAAAAATTAAATGATGTCATTTGCGTGCAAAAACTTAAACCTGCAAGTAGCAACGCTTGCTCCTAGCAGGGTGTGGGAATATGGAAAGATGAGTAATGGCTCTGAGTGTTATTGCCTCATCTCACTTTTAAAGGGACACTGTCAACCCCCCTTAGGTCTCAAAAGTGTCCCTAGTTTAAACAAGCATTTGTCAATGCCGAATGTTTGCTTGCTGGTATTAGCATTGGAAATGCAGGAGTTCGACAGATGCAGATTAGGAATGGCAGTGAAGTACTGAAGTTCGTGCCAACCCCATCTCCATGCTGAGAGATGGACAGGCATTGGGGTAAGTGTATGGGTCGTCACCCATAACGGGCATACCATGTCACATCACCCTGTTCTGCAGACAGCGACATGTGTTGAGGTGTGCCTTAGAGTGTTTGGCTTTGCAGTCACTGCATTCTATAAGAACATACGCTGAAATGGGTGCAACATAGGAGAATGGGGTGAAGTCTGGGGCCGAAGAGTCCAAGGTACACCTCAATGCCTGTCAGTGGCTGGAGGTGGGGGTGGGATGGCAAGAGCAGTACAGTTGGCAATTCAAAGGCACACCTTGATGCCTGTCAATCTGTACAGGGTAGGATGTTATGGTTAGAAACCCTAACGCCTCGGGTGTTTGTTGGTATTTACACTACAACTTTTCAACATGGCCTTTTTGTGACCCTACCTCATGAAAGCATATGGGACCTCTTCTCATGAAGAGTGGCAGTGTGATTATGTCAATGTGTCCTGAACATTGACTTCCAACAGCGACAGTGCCATTCTGCGCCACATAAACGAAAACACAGATCAGGCAGAATGTGAACAATGACAGCTGTATCATCCACAGGGAGGTGTGAAGAGATGGCAATGTTGAAAATCTGTACTGGGAATATTAAAAATGCTCACACATCTGAACATACGGTATGTGGAAACTGCACAACGCATGCGCATTACACAGTCATTTTATGGACGTTCGTCACCAAATTTTTAACATAGGCATTGTAGGACCTCTGCCCATGAACAGTGTCACTGTGAGTTTCTTAATATGTCCAGAAGACTCATTTCCCATAGCAACCACGCTATTCTGTGCCAGAAGTGCAAAAACACATTGCGGCCAGGATGTGAAAAATGAAAGCTGTACTGTTCATACGGAGGTGTGAAAAAATAGCAATGTTGAAAAGCTGGAGTGAACATATTAGAAATGTGCTAAGTTATGAGCAGAGGGACTATTAGTCCGTGTTTTCTACTTTTAAACCAGTGTGTCAGGACTTTTGAGGTGCTTTGCACCTTTTAATTGAGCACTATAGTCTGTGCGAGTGTGCTTTGTATTCATTTGGACTGAGTTGCTACGGGGGACAACTCAGGACTCACGAGCTCAATTCTGGGTTGCACCTGCTATAAATTATAGCCCTGCAGTGAGCCCTTTGCCTTTATACTTAGTGAGCTGTGTGAAACTCTGCTCTGCACAGCTCAGCCATTTAAATATACCATTGACTGCTTTTTTTTACCACTACCAGGAGCCCTGTTATGTAAAACAGGCAGAGGGACTATTAGTCTGTGTTTTCTACTTTTAAACCAGTGTGTCAGGACTTTTGCGGTACTTTGCACCTTTTAATTGAGCACTATAGTCTGTGTGAGTGTGTTTTGTATACATTTGGACTGAGTTGCTACGGAGGATAACTTGGGACTCGTGAGCTCCACTTCCAGGTTGCACCCACTATAAATTACAGCCCTGCAGCGAGCAGGTGATCTCAGGAAGGGCGAAAGCACCTTGCGCGCGAAGACGTGTGCAGAGACGCACGTGTCCTCGCGTGTGTTTCATGTGTTTAGCGTGGAAGCACGGCAGTGCGGCAGCATCCTTGTGCCTTTGATTTTATGAGTTCTTGCCTTTGGATATATTCTAATTCTCATTGGTTAGCTGGTAGGTTACTTGAATAATCACGTTATCATTTGACCCATCAATAATTCAGGCATATAACAACGATTTATAGTTTGTGTGTTGGAGGGTACTAAACGTTATTAGGGCATTAAGCAACAATTAATTATAATTACTTGTAGCAAAGATTTCTAGAGGTTTTTGATAACATAATTTGTTTTTCAGTTGAGTTCAGCGCCTCTGGGTTTTACTTATCTTTTGGCTATAAGGTTGTTTATCAGCAGAGGGAAGTTTTGTCTTTTTGACTGCGTTTAGGATTAGACATTTGTTTACACGGTCTAATTACACCTGTTTAAGTTTCATATTGTTTGTGTTCAAAAACCTAGTTATTTTATTTAATTGTTTTAATACTTACTGTAACAATTTTTGGTAGTTTTATGTATCATGGCAGAAGGCAGCGTTCTCACTATTGTAACTACAGCTGGACACACTGGCATAAAATGCATAGCATGCAACATGTATACATTATTGACTGGTGACTTTCTTGATCAACCCTATTCATGTAGCAAATGTCTAGAAATTGTGGAATAACACAACATGATTGGGCAATTTATTCTATGACTAATTGCACTTGAAAATAGCCAATCAGCTATGCATAACCATTTTAAAGCAACTACTGTTTCATCAAATCTAGAAGTTGGACACGGTTCAGAAGGCAATACTGATGTTACACCAAGCACCCCCTATGCCCCTGAGGTTTCCATCCCGACAGCTATTAACAGTTCCCAGACACATATTGAGGGTGTTAGAAAAAGAGCCAGGGAAGATGATTGTTTTATTGATAACAATCAATATGTTGAAGACAGCTGGTTTCTTACACAAACTACCAGAGTCGCAAAAAAAGGGAGAAAGGCCCAACACTTCAGTATTGAGCAATTCAATAGATTTGATCCTTTATCTTCCCCTGCCTTGAATGTTGAAGATGTGACTTCAGATGCCCTTATTGGTTTAACTGATTACTGTACTCCAGACTTACTACTAGTTAATTATTTTCATACTAATGATACCCCACTCGTAGACTTATCTACTGATCTTACAAGTTCTCCCTTGTCTAATATTCACTGTGATTCTAACATTCCCTTGCAACAACAAATTTATGTTTTGGGTGATTCGTTGATAAAACATTTAGATAGGATTATATGCAACCCTGACAAAGCTAATAGAACTAGTTCTAGTTTTAGTGGCTCCAAAATCTCTGATCTCACACAAATGTTGTCTGAGATTATGAAGGACCATGGCAACAACCCCATTGCACTTATACATGTAGGTGCTAGCAACATCTATAGAGATTCTGTCCAATCAATTAAAGAATACTATGTTGCATTAACTAATAAACTGGTGGATATGTGTTGCAAAATCTGCATATCTGAAATTTTACCTATCCCACATTTTTCATCATTCCTTAATAATAAAATCAAAGTTGTCAATGAATGGCTAAGAAAATGGTGCTTACGCCAAAACCTGACTTGTCTAACACACTGGGAGGAATTTGAATATCATCCTGAATTGTACTGTTTTGATGGTTTACATTTAAGCAGACGGGGTAATGCTGTTCTGGGAAAACAATTTTTGACATCTATTAACCAGCTTTTAAACTAAAACTAGGGGGTGAGATGGTGGACAGGCCGCCATCTCTAAAATCTCCAGTCAGCAGCTCTATGACATGTCGAGAATTACATTTCCTATGCTTTAATGCTAGATGTCTTACCCAAAAATTGGATGAATTCAAATGCAGAATTTATAAAGATGATGTTGACATTATTTCAATAAGTGAAACATGGGGTGATGATAAATCATCTTAGGAAACTATTATACCTGGTTTCACTGCCTATACTCTTAATAGGCATAATAGGAAGGGTGGAGGAGTGGTGTTATTTATAAAAAAACAATTTAACTCTATCGACATTACAAAGAATATAAAAAAAAATGACAAACGGAGACAATTTGGGTCAAGCTAAGTCTTTCTACATCACATGTCCTTATTTTGGGTTCTTGCTACCACCCTCCTAACTCATCAGTCGACATTCTAGATGACATTGTATCTGAATTAGAACAGGCAAAAGCGATAGGCAAAATTGTAGTTTCTGGAGACTTTCATATAGGAACAATTGATTGGCTGAATTTATGTGCAAACACCAGTCAGGGGAATAAGTTATAACATACATGTACCCAGTTGGGACTTAAGCAGAATGTACTTATCCCAACTAGAAGAAATAATATTTTAGATTTGGTTCTTTGTGATGATGACCTAATAGTAGATAACATTCTAGTAAGTGAGCCGATTGGGAATAGTGATCATAACACTATTACATTTAACATCGTACAAAGTTATAGTTATCATTCCAATCGTACTAAAATATATCTGTATGATAAAGCTGATTTAGGCACAATGAAACACATTATTGGAAACATTAACTGGGACTCCTTATTGATAGGTTCTACTCCAGAACTTTATTGGGAAAACTTTAAGAACATCATTTGTCAACTTAAGGAACTATATATTCCATCCAAAATTAAAAATGAGAATCTAAATAAAGTTCCCAAATGGATGAACCAGTCTATCAAAAATGTATTAGACTAAAACGTAAGAAGTATATTAGACATCAAAAAACTAAATCTTCCTCAAATTGGACTTCCTATATACAGATGCAAAGAAAATGTAAGATTATGATTAAAAGGGCTAAATCTAATTGGGAGCAAAAATTAGCATCCACTGCTAATAAATCTAACAGTAAGCACTTTTACTCTTACATTAATTCTTTGAGGAAACCCACATGTCAAGTTGGTCCAATACTTGACAATGACATTTTGATACATGATCCAAAAAAAATGGCTGATCTGTTTAATTATAATTTTTGCAAAACTTTTTCTGGTACTTCGAAACCAACTTATGACACTGTTTTGTTAGATACTACTAATGTTTCACCAGTTACATTTTCTACTGACATTATTAAGGAAAAAATATCAACACTAAAAGGCAAATACAGTCCTGGTCCAGACAACATAGCTGGACATTTATTATTTTTACTAGTTGATGTTATTACTGTTCCTTTAAAACTGATGTTTGATTATTTCCTGGCCATGAATTTTGTTCCACAGGATTGGAGAAAGGCTTATGTCATCCCTATTCATAAAAAAGGCCAAAAAAATAATTGGGAAAACTATAGGCCAATAAGTTTAACTTCTTCTATTTGTAAATTATTAGAAAGTTTAATTAAAGATATGATATCCCCTGTCCTTGACTGTCATGATGTTGAGCAACATGGTTTCAAAAAAGGCAGAAGCTGTTTGACTAATTTAATATGCTTCTATGGACAAATCAGTTCGTTACTTGACAAAAATGTGCCATGTGATATAATTTATATTGATTTTAGTAAAGATTTTGACATCATGCCACATTGGGCTCCAGTTACCAAACTTCATAAGTTAAAAATAAACAGTATTGTAGTAAATTGGATAATTAATTGGCTTCAAAATTGCTCTCAGCAAGTGTCTATCAATGGGAGCAAATCAGCTAGGGGGATAGTGACAAGCGGGGCACCACAGGGTTCGGTTTTGGGCCCATGCCTGTTTCAGGCATTTATTGCTGATCTTACCTCAGGCTGTTTATCTTTCACCATTAAATATGCAGATGATGCTAAAATAGGTGGCCCTTGTGCCTCTTCTTACCAGGCCAACACTATCCAAAAAGACCTTGATCACATTACTACATGGGTTAAGAACTGGGGTATGACTTTGAACATCTCAAAATGCAAGGTAATGCATTTGGATTTAAGTAATTTACAAACCCCCTACTATTTGGATGGCATGCTACTTGATACAACATCAGATGAAAGAGATTTGGGAATTATTATCTCAGATAACTTATCTTATAATAAACACGTACATAACATTATTAACAAATCCAATAAAGTTGTATGGTCTATTTTGCGTAACATCAGATCAAGGAAGCATGAAGTGTTGCTACCATTATATCGATCATATGTCAGACCACATTTGGAATATGCTTCCCAGCTTTGGTGTCCGTATAAAAAATCTGAAGGCCTTTTAATGGAAACAGTTCTCAGAAAATTTACTAAAAATGTTTCTGGGCTATATGATGTCTCTTATGAGGGTAGGCTTGACATTCTTAAACTCATGCCCCTATCCACACATTGGGCTTTGTGGTGATCTTATGTTATTATATGACTTCATTCTAGACCCTTATCTTTTGTGTGAGCTTGGTTTAGAATTTAAAAGCTGTTATCACAATATTAGGGGACATCCTTTACAATTAGTCAGAAAACCTTTTTTGAGATCAAGTTGTAAATATTTTTCACTATTAGAGTTGTTGGTCCATGGAATAGACTACTGCTTAATGTCGTTATTAGTGAAACTAAAAGTATTTTTAAAAATAGACTAGATGGCCTTATAAGTAATGGGTATGACCTTTCCTATTATATATTTGATTAGCATAGGAGCATCATGGGCTTCTGCCTTCTCGCTCTTGTACTTATCTTGGTATGAACCTTAGTAGGGCTGGAAACTACGCAACGCATGCTCGTAACACAGTCATTTTATGGAGTTTCATCACCAAATTTTCAACATAGGCATTTTATGGCCTCTGCTAATGAATAGTGCCACTGATTTTCTTAATGTGCCCCCAACACTGATTTCCCACAGTGACTGCTGTCACAAACCCACTCAGCAGGTCAGCCATCTACTCCCAAAGTGCCAACCTCCGAGTGCAGTCTTGTGAACAGTTAACAGAAACAGGGTAACCTCCTGTCTGTTTTGTGGGTTTTGAACCAACCTTTGGTCTCAAGTTTTGGAGGGATTCAAACTGTGAACCTCTTGTTAGCGTAGCCAATGTACAGGCTCAGATAATTCGGTCTTCGGGGGACCAGATATCTTTGCCTATGGGCACCTAACCAGATGTACAGAAATGAACCCTTAAAAACTGTAATAAAAGACCTTAGATTTAAAATGCTTACCTTTTTCCAGTTTGGTATCACCATTCAAGCTTATGCACACAGTGTCTACTTTAACCATATATACTCCACTTGTAAAAGGAAAGAATTCAAAGACATACCAAGTAGGCTCTAAAAATAGAGTTTTACTAAAATAGATACAAATTACTGTATATGTAAAACATTAAATACAGAACTATTATATCACAAAATATACAAATCACTTAAACAAAACAGGTTTTAACAGTGCAATTCCTACTACAATACTTAGATTTGTCTTTCTGTCTAAATACCTGCTTAAAGTGCTCAAAGATGTTTCTTTGTCAGAGTCTAGATAGAAGTGTCTCTGAAGTAAAACAGAATATTGTTTAAAAAAAAACTGTCTTGGCCAACCCCTTTGTGTGAGGTCACCTAGCTCCTCCTCTGTTAGAATATATATAAAAAAGATATCTATACAAAAACAGGATGTCTTTTCAAAGTATTAAATTCTGCAATCCTCAGCACAATTTATTTTCTTAAAAATGACTTTTCTTTGATCTTATGAGCAGTTTCCACTTCTCAGGACATGAAAGGACTTTTTATGACTCTGCCAGAATCTCACTGAGGTGCAATATGTTTTGCAACACCATGTAAAATTGACTGTGTTTCCTCTGCATGTCACAAAATGGATATTTGTTATCTTGCCAGCTAAACTGGAGGTCCTTTAAATAAGGCCTGTTCTGATCTGTAATTAAATCATGGCTTTCATCTTCCAGCTGAGACCGGGGGGTGAGTGAGCTCATTCCAAGAACAAACTCATAGTGTACTCAGAACTGGCTGTCCGTGTCACAATCCTCCCTGCCTAGACTGAATTTGGGGGCTCTATTCCCTGCATGGGATGAGCTACCCAAATCAGTTCACTCCTCAAAGAGACGAGATGGACCATCTGAGTTCGGGTTTCTGGCTCCAGCTCTATGTACAATTGTCAGATCATACCCTTGCAAAGCAAGACTCAATCTTAGCAATCTACCATTGTTATTTCCCATCTGTGTCAGCTAAACCAGGGGGTTGTGGTCAGTCTGCGCCACAAAATACTTCCCATATAAGTATGGCTCTAATTTCTTTAGGGCCCACACTATGGCAAGACATTCTTTTTCCACCGTGTAATATGCTTGCTCCCTGGGAAGTAACTTCCTACTCAGGTATGCTACTGGGTGATCTCTCCCTTGGCTGAATGTCTGACTCAGTACTGCCCCAATACCCACGTCTGAGGTGTCAGTCTGAACTATAAAGGTTTTGCTATAGTCAGGACTTGTCAAAACAGGAGCACTGCACAGTGCCTCCTTTAGTTTGGAAAAGGCTTCCTCACAGGCTGGGCCACAGGAAATTTTCTTGGGCATCCTTTTTTTTTTTTCAGGTCAGATAGGGGAGCAGCCAGGGCACTGTAATTGGGTACAAATTTTCTGTAGTACCCTGCTGTCCCTAGAAAACTCCTGACCTGCTTCTGTGTTTCTGGTCTGGGCCATGCCTGGATTACCTCTATTTTTATTTGATTAGGACAGAGCTGTCCCTGGTCTACCACATGCCTGAGGTATGCCACTTCTCCTATGGCCATCTGGCACTACTCAGCTTTGACAGTGAGCCCGTCCCTCTGTATCCTGCCCAGCACTTCCCCAAGGTGGGATAGGTGTTCCTCCCAGCTGGTACTAAAGATGGCAGTGTTATCCACGTATGTCACGGTGTACTCCTCAGCACCATTTAACACCTGGCTCACCAACCTTTGGAAAGTGGCCGTTGCGTTCTTCATTTCAAAAGGCATTACTTTAAACTCAAATAAGCCTATCGGAGTGATGAAGCTGACCTCTCCCTAGCTCTGTCTGTCAACTCTGCCTGCCAGTACCCCTTGATCAGGTAAATAGTTGTAAGGTAGGTCGCCCCCCTCAACTTGTCCAGGAGTTTGTCCATCCAGGGCATCGGGTGGGCATCTGACTTTGTGACTGCATTCAGTCCATGATAGTCCACACAGAACCTAGTAGAGCCATCTGGCTTAGGCACAAGGACTATGGGTGAGGCCCAGGGGCTGTGGGATCTCTAGATAACCCCTAAATCCAGCATCTCCTCCACTTCCCTCCTAATGTCCTTTTGGACAGCCTCTGACACCCGATATGCTGTCTGCCGTATGGGCGTCTGTATCCCTGTCTCCACATTGTGCGTTGCTAAGGGGGTTAGTCCAGGCTTGGCCCTAAACAATGGGGCAAAGTCTGCTAAAACCTCCCTTACTTTCTGGATCTGTTCAGCTGGGGAGACAATTTTACTGCCTCCACAGAGGACTTCCACTTACTTTCTTCCAGCAAGTTCAGAAGGGGCTCTCCTTTGTCCATTCCCTCCCCATGACTACACACTGCAAATACCATGTCAACCCTATTTGCAAATGGCTTCATCATGTTTTCATAATACATCCTTTCTGTCTGTCTTTTGTCAGGTAACTCCACAATGTAGTTCACGTCATTTACCTTCCTAACCACTTTGTACAGTCCTGCCCATTCAGCATGCAGCTTGTCTTTCTGGAGCAGAATAAGGACCATGACTTCCTGACCCACCATGTACGAGCAAGCTCTGGCTCTGCAGATGTACCACACTTTTTGTTTCTGTCGGGCAGCTGCCAGGTTACTTTGTGTGGTCCCCATAAGCTCCTTCAGCCTTTCCCTAAACCTAAGGACATAATCCACAATGGAAGTTCCCTTGGTGGCATGCTTGCTTTCCCAGTCCTACCGGATCAAGTCTAGGGGCCCACTTACCTGGCGTCCATGTAAGAGTTTGAAGGGGGAAAATCCTGTCAATTATTGGGGCACCTTCCTGTATTCAAACAACAGGTGAGGAAGGTATTTCTCCCAGTACCTCCCATGCTGTTCAGCAGATGCCCAGAGCATTGACTTTTGGGTACCATTGAATCATTCCACAAGTCCATTGGCTTGTGGGTGATATGGTGTTGTGCATCTCTGCACCACCCCACACTTCTCCCATAAATATTTCATCAGATCTGACATGAAGAAACCCCCTTGATCGGTGATAAACTCCTGCAGAAGCCCAACATGGGAGAAAATCCTAAGTAAGGCATCTGCCACTTTGTCCGTCCTCAGGGAGGATAGGGCGACTGCCTCTGGGTACCAGGTGGCATAATCCACCACAGTTAGGATGACTCTCTTCCCTGAGGATTTGGGGGTATTTAAAGTCCCCACAATATGCATTCCCATCCTCTGGAATGGATCCTCCACTATGGGCAAGGGAATCAGGGAGGCTTGGGTTTTCTTGCCCGCCTTCCCTATTTCTTGGCATTGGTGACAAGACCTGCAATACTCCTTCACCTGCTGGGTGAAGTTAGGCCAGTAGAAATTCTGGGCCAACTGCTGCATAGTGTGCACGATTCCCAGATGACCAGACAAGGGAATATCATGTGCAATTTTGAGCAACTGCTCACGATACCCCTGGGGAACAACAAGCTGCCTGCCTAGCATCCCTCCATCTGTCTGTACTGCCTAAGTATGCATAAGTCCATTTTTCCAATAAACCTTATGTCTGCCATCACCTCCCTGTGCACCATCTGAGTCTGCCCAAGCCCTCAGCTTCTCTAAACTAGGGTCACTTCTCTGAGCAGCTGCAAACCCCTCACACCTTCCCAAGGCATTGGACAGGTCTCCTTCAGTCACTAAACTAGGGTCCCTAGTACTAGCATCAGGGTACTCAGGATCACTGTCAATCCCAACCCTCTGGCAATGGGTCACCCTTCCCTCTTTGGAGTAACCCTCTGTAGCTGTGTGGTTACTTGCTACTGGGGAAATTTCAACCCCCTTTTCATTAGTCTCCCCATCTGGGGACAAAAGCTGGGGAACCAGACTCTCAGTGGTTTCCACAATGGTTTCTGTGGGGTTCAGAGAACTATAATTTTCCCTTGCCGCTTGGCTACGGGTAACTGCACATACCATCCCCTGTTTCAGATTATTGCCCAAGATCACATCCACTGCTAAGGTTTTGGCTACAGCCACCTGTTGCACAGTTTCCCCTGTTTCACCCCAGTCTAGGAGAACACTAGCGAGGGGCAATGTTTTCACCTCACCAATAAAGTTCTGTACAGTGACATATTTATTGGGTATAAGCTGACCAGGCTCTACTAGATCCCCCTTTACCAATGTCAGGGATGCCCCTGTGTCCCTTAACCCCTGTGTCTGTACACCATTCACCATGACTGGGTGCATGTGTTCCCTCATGTTCACTGGCATGCTTCCAGGGACACACAAACAACCCACTTCTTTTCTAGCACCCGGTTGTGTATTATTGCTCGCTTTTTTGGGACACTGCCTGGCAATATGCCCAGTTTCTTTTCACAACCAGCATTCATTTCTTCTCTCAGAGAAATCTTTTCTCTGAAACCTGGGGCTAACTGGTTTCGGGTGGAGGCAGTGAAGGTTTTAGCTGCCCTGAAGGCGCGCTTTTCCCTTTCTGTGCTGCCACACCCGCCCCATTCGCTCTCAGAACAGGTCTGCTCTTGGCATAGTGGTCCAAGAGTTCAGCAGCCTCTTGCACTGTTTTGGGATCTCAGTCCTCTAGCCAGGTTTTTAGCTCTGCTCAGCATGCCCAATAAAACTGTTCTAATAAAATCATATTTTCAATTTTATCAACAGAGTTTACCTCAGTTCCTTCCCACCAACATTTTAAAAACTGACGTCATTTCATGGCTAGCTCCTCGTAGCTCATATCAGGGCTTCTCCTGAGCTTATGGAATTTAGCTCTGTATGATTCAGCAGTTAATTCAAACTTTTTTAACAGTGCAGCTTTAAGTTTGCTGTAATCATCACTGTCCTCATTGTCCATTTGACCCAATGCATCCTGAGCTTTCCTGGTAAGTAGCGGGGATAGCTGGAAGCTCCAGGACTCTCTAGGAATTTTAGCCTGAATACAAACTTTTTCAAAAGAATTTAAAAAGGCATCCATATCCTCCCCCTCTTTAAATTCGGCTATTAATTTGGAGTTCAATTTGTAACCCAGTCCTTCAGTCCCAGTTAAACCCAAGCCACTTACCTGTTCTGGTGCCACTGGTCAGAGTCATATCTCCTCCAGTTCGTGTTGCCTCTGGTGCTCCTGCTTCTCACTGTCTGCCTCCCTCTGTTCTCACTCTGCCTCCCTCTATTCTCGTTCTGCCTCACGGCGTTCTCACTCTGCCTCATGGCATTCTCGCTCTCTCTTCTCCTGGAACTCCAGCTTCATCCTGCTCAACTCAATTTTCAGCCTGAGTACATCTGGATCCAGGATACTGGTGACCTTCCCCTGCTGCTGTGGCCCTTCACTGACAAAGGCCCTGTTGCCCTCCTCATCGGATCTGGACACTGAACTGGCCGCTAGCTCTGCCACATTTGAGGTTTGGTCCTTTTCAGTCACGGTCTGTGACTCAGTGCTCTGGGTATCTGCTACCATCAGGGCATCTATGAGGTTCTGCTTGCTGGCTTTCACCACAGACGGGACTCCTCTGTCCCTGCACAACTGCTTTATGGAGTCTAAAGTGTGCCTGCTGTAGTTAGAAGCCATCTTCTTCTCTCACTACTGCTACTCTGACTTGCACTTTAGAAAAAATTAAAATGGGTAGGAACTTGACTGTATGCCAAGTGATTTAGTTCTGTTTCCTTTTTAAAAATAAATCACTGCCTTTTTCTTTCTTTGCAAGTGAGCTTACGGTCTCAAGCTGACACGCTGAACAATAAAAGCTTGTGATACCAAATTTTATCCACACTGCTGTCAACCCATCTGTCACAAACCCACTCAGCAGTCAGCCCTCTACTCCCAAAGTGCCAACCTCTGAGCACAGTCTTGTGAACAGTTAACAGAAACAGGGTAACCCTCCTGTCTGTTTTGTGGGTTTCGAATCAACCTTTGGTCTCAAGTCTTGGAGGGATTCAAACTGTGAACCTCTTGTTAGTGTACCCAATGTACAAGCTCAGATAATTCTGTCTTTGGGGGGCCAGATATCTTTGCATACAGGCACCTAACCAGGTGTACAGAAATTAACCCTTAAAAACTGTAATAAAAGACCTTAAATTTAAAAAGCTTACCTTTTTCCAGTTTGGTATCACCATTCAAGCTTATGTACACAGTGTCTGCTTTAACCATATATACTCCACTTGTAAAAGGAAATAACTCAACAACAGACCAAGTAGACTCTAAAAATAGAGTTTTACTAAAATAGATAAAAATTATATTTAAAACATAAATACTGAACTATTATATCACAAGACATACAAATCACTTAAACAAAACAAGTTTTAACAGAGCAATTCCTACTACAATACTTAGATTTGTCTTTCTGTCTAAATACCTGCTTAAAGTGCTCAAAGATGTTTCTTTGTCAGAGTCTAGATAGAAGTGTCTCTGAAGTAAAACAGAATATTGTTTAAAAAAAACTGTCTTGGCCAACTCCTTTGTGTGAGGTCACCTAGCTCCTCCTCTGTCAGAATATATAAAAAATATATCTATACAAAAACAGGATGTCTTTTCAAAGTATTAAATTCTGTAATCCTCAGCACAATTCCTTTTCTTAAAAATGACTTTTCATTGATCTTATGAGCAGTTTCACCTTCTCAGGACATGAAAGGACTTTTTATGACTCTCTGCCTGAATCTCACTGAGGGGCAATATGCTTTGCAACACCATGTAAATTTGACTGTGTTTCCTCTGCATGTCATAAAATGGATATTTGCTATCTTGTCAGCTAAACAGGAGGTCCTTTAATTAAGGCCTGTTCTGATCTATAATTAAATCATGGCTTTCATCTTCCAGCTGAGACCTTGGGGGGGGGTGAGTGAGGTCATTCCAAGAACACCAGATTTCTCAGCAGAGACAATCAGTAATACATTTTTATATTTTAAAAACTCATAGTGTACTCAGAACTGGCTGTCCACATCACAACCATGCTATTCTGTGCTGCAAGTGCAAAAACACATTTCAGCCAGGATGTGAAAAATGGCAGCTGTACTGTTCGTAAGGAGGGCCGGAAAAATTGCAATGTTGAAAATCTGGAGTAAACATATTACAAATATGCGAAGTTATGAGCATGCATGGAAACTGTGCAACTCACGCTCATAACAGTCATTTTATGGAGTTTCATCACCAAATTTTCAACATAGGCATTTTAGGACCTCTGCTAATGAACAGTGTCACTGTGAGTATCGTAATGTGTCCCGAACACTGATTTCCCACAGCAACTGCGTTATTCTGCGCGGGAAGTGCAAACACACATTTCAGCCAGGATGTGAAAAATGACAACTGTACTGTTCATAAGGAGGTGCAGAAAAATTTCAATGTTGAAAATCTGGAGTGAAAATATTGTAAATGTGCGAAGTTGCGAGTATGCGTGGACACTGCACAATGCATGCTCGTAACACAGTCATTTTATAGAGTTTCATCACTAAATTTTCAACATAGGCATTTTAGGACCTCTACTAATGAACGGTGTCACTGTGATTTTCTTCATGCATCCTGAACAATGATTTCCCACAGCGACCGTGCTATTCTGCACCGGAAGTGCAAAAACACATTTTGGCCAGGATGTGATAAATGACAGCTATACTGTTCATAAGGAGGTGTGGAAAAATGGCAATGCTGAAAATCTGGAGTGAAAATATTGCAAATGTGCGAAGTTACGAGCGTACGTGGAAACTGCGCAATGCACACTCATAACAGTCATTTTATAGACTTTTGTCACCAAACTTTCAGCATAGGCAATTAGGACCTCTGCTAATGAACAGTGTCACTGTCATTTTCGTAATGTGTCCCAAACATGGATTTCCCACAGTGACTGCTCAATTCTGTGCCTGAAGTGCGAAAACACAATTCACCCAGGATGTGAAAAATGATGGCTGTACTGTTCATAAGGAGGTGCAGAATAATGGCAATGTTGAAAATCTGGACTGAAAATATTGCAAATTCGTGAAGTTACGAGTGTGCATAGCAACTGCGCAACAGGCGCTTGTAAAACAGTCATTTTTTGGATTTTTTTCCACCAAATTTGCAACATACTCTTTTTGAGAGCCCACCTCATGAGCACTGGCACTCTAATTTCATTAATCAGTCCCGAAAGGTGATTCCGTGCAGTGACCGTGAAATCACCTTTTGGGACTGATTAACGCCATGACAGTGACTGAATTTATGAGGAGGGGTCCCAAAAACCCCATGTTGAAAATTTGGTGCCAAAATTCCAAAAAATGCCTGAGATATGCAAAAAAAGTTGAAAAAAAACCTATATGTGCCATTATACAGCTTACCGGCATTTCCTCAGTTCGCGGTCAGCTTTGAAGAGTGCAGACGTGTTCCTGGTCCACCGAAGATCGTCGTGCAAGACTCCAGAGGTAAGTATGGGGTGAGGGAAGTGTGGGGAGGCAGGGTGTGCAGCGGGTGGGCACGGGTTGTGGAGGGGCAGGGAGATCACGGGGGACCTTTTTTTCTTGACAGGTTTAAAAAAAAATTGCGGGATGGTTTTTTTCTTTACAATGGCATTGGGCATACTGAGGTGGGCTCCCAGCATGCCATCAGAATGTTTTGAAGGGGTGTGTGTAGCCGATGGGGGATTGGGCACCCCCTCAGCATAACTCTCCCACTACTTTTTCAGGGGGGGACCTGATGCCGTTGGGGATTGGGCTCCCCCGTTGGCAAGTCAACTAGCACTGGGGATGGAAGCTGATGGGTATTGGAGCCCCCGTCGGGAAAACCATGCTGCTGTAGGGAAGGGCACATGCTTCTGAGGGGGATTGGGCACCCCCTTGGCACTAGGGCCAGATTAATATTGTTTGTGAACACGGTGGCAAGGCACCGCCATGTTCACAAGTAATATTACAGTAGTAACGTTCTGCCCAGCAATGATGGGACGCTCCCTCATTGCAGAGAATTGTTGACTCTGCAATGACGAGGTGGCCCGTGATTGCTGCAGTGAAAATGTTATAAGTTGGTGGCACTTCTGGAAGCCAGTGTCATCAGCACACTGTGCCTCCATCTGTGCACCATGGCCAAACCCCCAAATGCAATGCCTCCATTTGCTACCACACTGCCATGCCTCCTGAACCCACTTCTCTCCTAAGCTGTCACATGACGTTTCTTGCGCATGCGCACAAGCAAACATAAAAACATATTTTATCATTGCCAACATTCTGTACAGATTGCTGATGTCGCAGGTAGTTTGATTCTGATTCTTTTTTTCTTTAAAAAAGTGAAAACAGACTGCCCACCATACTGGTGTTACCACACCAAAACATGTTATTTTACTTTCCTTGATCATCTCCAACTGCATCTTTCCTGGATTTGGGACCACCCACAACACAGTATAGCCACTCATGGGGCAGTGAGAGTTTAGGAGGCTATTGCATCATGAGTGACTGGACTATTTAGAGGTGTTTCTAATGTTCAGGAACTTCAGTAAGAACAGATCCAGGATTGTAAACAAAACAAGGTTGTTTATAACTATACATTAGCATGCATTTCAGTTCTACTAAACAGCTACAGTAGACAGATAAAACAAACAGCAACAGCAATGAAGTTTAGAGAAGGTAAGCAACCACAAAATGTAGGTTTTTAACTGGAAATAATATGATGAAAAACAGGTTGACTGTGTCCCTTTAATGCCCCTCTCCCTCAGCCTTTGTGCCTACACTGGTGTTTCAAACCACAGAGCTACCATTATTCCTAAAATCCAGCTGGTTACCAGTGGACATGAAAGTGTAATCTTTCTTTATTTTATACAGTGTGTCAAATAAGTTTTATCTCAGTAGCACAACACATTCTGTATCAGCATCAGTGACACTCAAAGGATGTTGTCACTTTTAACACTACAGACCATGGAGAATCACTTGCGTAACCCAATGTTTTTTTTTATTCTTTATCCCCTAGCTCCGTGTGTGGCTAACTGTTAAGAAGGGGGATAAGACCTTTTATAGGTACATTAGGGAGCAAAGAAAGACCAAAGGAGGGATACTGAGGCTTAATAAAGGGGAGGGAGTGTGGGTAAAGGGTGACAGTGAAAAAGCTGGGATACTGAACGAATATTTCTGCTCAGTATTCACAGAGGAAGAGGAGGGAGTTACCTAAACCAAACAAGAGAAACACTTTGAAGACGGGGTTGATACCAGTCCATTTACAGAAGAAAGGGATCTGAAAAGAACTAAAAAATTGAAGGTGGACAAAGCAATGGGGCCTGATGGGATTCACCCAAGAATTCTAAAAGAACTAAGGGTAGAACTAGTGACACCGCCGACTACTCTTTTTAACAAATCATGGGAGGATGGGGTGGTACCTGAGGACTGGAGGAGAGTGGATGTGATTCCTCTTCACAAAAGTGGGTGCAGGACAGAGGCAGAAAACTACAGACCAGTTAATTTGACCTCAGTGGTAGGGAATATGATGGAATCACTTCTGAAGGAAAGAATTGTTGAGTATCTAGAGGCCAGTGGGGCATAGGACCCAAGGCAGCATGGATTCACAATGGGGAGGTCGTGTCAGATGAATCTAATAGATTTTTTTGACTGGGTGACCAAAGTGGTAGACCAGGGAGGGGCTGTGGACATGGCCTACCTCGATTTTAGCAAGTCATTTGATACAGTCCCACACAAAAGATTAATACACAAGTTAGCAAGCCTTGGAGTGGGTCCCAAGGTGGTAACCTGGATAAAAAATTGGCTAGACAACAGGATGCAAAGGGTAGTAGCAAACAGAGTCCACAGTGAAGAAAGGGGGGTTACTAGCGGGGTACCGCAGGGTTCAGTATTGGGACCAATCCTTTTTAATGTCTTTATAAGTGACATTGCAGAGGAACTGGAAGGAAAAGTATGTCTCTTTGCAGATGACACAAAGATCTGCAACAGGGCTGATACACAATATGGAGTGGAAAGGATGAGGGACTTGGCAAGGTTGGAGGAATGGTCAAATGTATGGCAGCTCAGATTCAATGCAAAGAAGTGCAAGGAAATGCACCTGGGAAACAAAAACCCAGGGGAAGAGTACACAATGGGGGGTGAGATACTGACAACAGTAAAAATGGAAAGGGACCTGGGGTTAATTTTATCAGATGACCTAAAGGTGGGCAAGAAATGTGAGAAGGCAGTAAGGAAGGCTGGGGGATACTGGGATGCATAGGGAGAGGCATCAATAGTAGAAAACAGGAAGTTGTTATCCCTCTGTACAGACAGTTGGTGAGACCCCATCTGGAGTACTGTGTGCAGTTCTGGAGACCCCATCTCCACAAAGACATAGACAGAGTGGAGGCTGTCCAGAGGAGGGCAACCAAAATGGTGCAGGGTCTGCACCAGAAGACATAAAAAGAAAGACTAAAGGAGCTTAATATGTATACCCTTGAGGAAAGAAGGGAGAGAGGGGACATGATAGAAACTTTCAAGTACCTCAAGGGAATCAACAAAGTCCAACAGTGTAGTATCTTTCAGAAAAAGAGATGTGCAAGAACAAGGGGGCACAATTTGAAGATAGAGGGGGGACAGCTCAGAGGTAATGTGAGGAAGTATTTTTTCACAGAGAGGGTTGTGGATGCTTGGAATAGCCTCTCTGAGCAGGTCGTGGAGTCAAGAACAGTGGGGGAATTCAAGAATGCATGGGACAGACATAAGGCAGTCCTAGTGGGAAGTAGGAGGAAGTAGGCTGTTGGTTAACTAGGATCTGCGGCTTATCTGTTAGGTAGAAAAAATGGGCAGACTAGGTGGACCAAGCGGTCCTTATCTGCTGTCAAATTCTATGTTTCTATGTTTCTCTGTAACTTTATCCCAGTATGAACCTAACTCTGCAGTCCAGGCTGGTAACCTGGCTCTCACAGTGTCATGTATTTCACACATACAGTAGTTCAATGTGTGCCAAATAGCTTAGTGCTTGTGTATACTTATGAGCTGACTGGTATGCTTGGTGTTTATAACATGAGCTTTGGAGCTTCTCCGCATAGAATAGTGGGTAGGTGTAGACTTAAGTCCCAGCAGAGAGGGTGAGACAGGAGTGCCAGAGAAGGAGGAGGAGGCAGGGAAGGATGGAGGGCACCGCTGAAACATTCTAAGTAGAGCGGGAGGTGGCCTGCTGCTTATGTAGGGAATGGGGGAGGAGCTGTTCCCCCCCCCCATTGAACAACAGGCTAAAGCCTTCCAATTCAATGTGTGGCAAATAGCTTAGTGCTTGTGTATAATTATAAGCTGACTGGTGTGCTTGGTGTTTATAATGTGAGCTTTGGTACTTCTCTGCATCCCACTCTGGGTAGAATAGTGGGTAGGTGTAGACTTAAGGCCCAAAAAGAAGTAACAGAATTTACTACCTCCTCCAGCTCTGGAGAGTGTGGTCTGTAGCATGCAGCAAAGGAAAAAAAACCCTTAGGCGAAAACCTCCGAGGACCCATGGCTACAGACCTGCCCATCCTCTGGGCATACTAAGAGGAGAATAATCCTTAATGTGCTAGGTTTAGGTATAGTTATGTCCAGTAGTACAGTCTGGTGAAACTAATAAAATCCAGTTCATGGTCGGGAGGAGCAAGGGGTCGATGTTGCAGATGAAGGTTCGAACATATGGAATAATCAACTAGAATAATAACTGGATGCTGAAACAATGAATAATCCAAGACTGAGATAGATGACTGCTGTAGGTCCATAGCCTGGCCTTTGGATACCAGATAGAGCAGCATATGTAGTGGGAACTGTTTGTTGGGATGGCTGGAACTGGAGTAGGTTGATTGTTATTGTAGTAAGAGCTTAATCCAAGGATAGGAAGGTGATAGCCTTTTTGGGAATGTCAGGGACACACGCAGTCCGCTACTGCAGCAGTACAGGATGCAGGACATAGAGGACGAGTCACTGGAGCTGATAAAAATGAGAAGGTACCAGATAAGGCCCATTGTGGGGCATGCGTAAATGGGATGGCGAGACCCCACGTGGTTTGCCATCACTATGGATGTTAGGTGTTAACCTGTGAAGCTGATAGTAGGCTCTGAGGTAGGCTAGGCTAGGGAATGATATTCACGTGGAGTCCTGATGAATGAAGAAGTCATGGATGAGCAACTGAGTCTCATGTGGACAATACTGGGATGCGAGACTCCGCAGGGTCTGCTATAGTATGAGAAGAAGTCCATTTTGTAGAGGATAGCCTCCTGTTAAGGGGAAATACTCTGGAGAGATGATGATGATGATGACCACCAGGGGTTCACAGAGATACTTGCATGACTTGAATCGCTGATTAAAACTGGGTCCTAGATAAGTCCATCAATAATGTCCTGTTGGGAATTTGGAGGGAAGCAAAGGGCACAGAAGTTGGACTGGGAGGTAAGGAATAAGGGGAAGAGTGTTGAGGGACATGTAGACAAGGGATGTCGGGACCCCACATTGTCCACTATTGCCACAAAAAGGAACGATATAGGTGGCAAGGGGTACCCCAGGAGCCAGATTGAGTTGCAGTCCTAAGTAAGGAGGCAGAACCCCCACGTATGTACACTTGAAGTGAATAGTAATAGTTAAGATATGGCAGGGCCTTTTCACAGATATAGAGGTATGGGATGGCAGGACCCTAAGTTGTCCGCTGTCACCATAAATAGACTGAATAAGGAACAGATGAAGGACTCCGCTGACTGTTGAACTGAAGCATGTTCTCAAGGAAGAATGACCCAACATCAATAAATCTGCTGTACGGGGACTTGAAGGAGCACTGAGTTGAAACACTTGGAGTAGATGGTGAGTGGGAAGGCAGACCCTCTGTAGTCCATCATCATGTAGCAGACATTGTGCATGAAACGAAAGGCAGGACCCTTTGCCCGCTGGAGTAGTGTGGGATAGGGATAGCGGGACCCCACATGTTCTGTTATTGCTGGATTGCTGAGAGAACATGAATAGGAAGGCAAGACCCCACATGGTTCACCTTTGCCATAGAAGCAATAGTGCCTGATAGGGATGGCGGGACCCCATCATCGTATCTGAGTAATGCGTTTCCTTCCATCAAGTAGTGTGTGATAGAGATGGCAGGACCTCACATGGTCCACCATCACCATATCATTGAACAGAACAAGATTGAGAGGGAGAGACCCCATGTGGTTTGCCTTCACCGTGGAAGTGGTGCAACTGAGAGACCACCAAGAAGTAAATAGTGATTGTACCTTAAGTAGATACCTTCTTCGTAGCCAATGAGGGATGGTCTGAGGACAGGAGGGGAACATCCTGGGCTGAGGTGACAGTATAAGCAGTTGTGCTAGGAGAGGGGGCCCCCGGAGACATGGCAGTATAAGAAGTGGACCCACTAGGTCAGGCATAGGTGAAGCCATCCATGCAATTAAGGATGCTGAGAGAGGAACATGGAATATATAGTGGAAGTCTGATAATACAATTCTGGAAGTAGTAAATACTCAACTGATAATAGGGTAGGCATAGTCCTGGAAAATTAACATGGTCGGGGTGGATGACCCCACAATAGAACAACATGGCTATGAGGCAGCAAAGAAGAAACAGAATGAGGGCCTCTGCAGTCCAGTAGTGGGGCAATACACATAACCAATGTAGAGAGAATTGTAGAAGTACATAGGGGAGAGGGACATGACTGGAAGGAAAAAGAGAGAGTATGAGGGGAGTGAATGATTATGGATCACAGGCATTGCAGGCAGACTATGAGGAGGCCTGCCATAGGTATTCCAGATAGAAGAACTGTGTACCTTAATGTCCTTTGATGAAGGGAATGATGAGAAAGTGAAAATTTAACATCTGTACTAGGATGCCACTATAAAGAGTTTCAGCTTATTAGCCTCTGTTATTTGAGTTTCTAAAATGCATGAACATGAGACAAGAAGTGCGTTATGTGCAAAAAGCCTCAGCACACCACAAACAAAAGGCAGCTGAAATTAACCCCGGTAGTTGTTGTTTTGAATGTGGTTGACATTGCAAAGTCAATTATATGGAATTCCCAGAAACTGAATTACTGTACCCCAATGCTGAGGAGGTAAAGGGTCGCGATGTCCTCATCTTAGGAAGTACTCCAATGAAGAAATGTAATATATTTGAATAGTCACAGTACTGAGGTCCAAAAGAGCAGCCATCCACTGCAGTGTGCCATGAACGGTTAGAGCAATAGCAGAGGAGAGGGTCCCCCCTGCCCAAGGGCAGCAAAAACAGCAGCGAATGGTGAATCAGGAGATGTGTGGGTGGCTACTCAACCACTGACAGTGGAGACACTATGCAGATAGTCCCACAGCATAGGTTAGCTATGCAGGAGGAAACAACGGCTGACGAGTGAAGTGGGTAGCCTGAAGGAGTCTGAGCAGCTAGAGGAGACAACGAAGGACTAGGCGAGGAGAACCTGAACCGAGACATGACAGCCCAAACACAGAAGTAGCAGGAGAACTTGTAGTGTGGCAGTGTGGCAGCCAGCCAAGAAGAAAAGGCCAAAAAAGGAAAAAACAAACACGGTATGGAAAGTAAAAGAAGCAGGGAATGAAGGCGGGGAGAGGAAAGCGAGAAACACAACAATGAGGGGCAGGCAGATGAGGGGGAATGGGAGCAGGGAAAAACAAAAGAAGACAGGCAGGAGGGAAAGAGACGCAGTGAAAGGCAAGGACGGGGGGAAAGACAGCAGAACAAGAAGCAGGGAGAAAGTCTGCAGCCGGCCAGCTATGGAACCAGGCTGCTGAAATGCTCTAAGCAGAGCGGGAGGTGGCCTGCTGCTTACATAGGGAATGGGGGAGGAGCTATTTCCTCCCCATTGAACAATAGGCTAAAGCCTTCCAATTATGTCCTTGCTCTGCAATGATTTACAGATGCTCCTTAGAAGATTACAGCTATATTTGGACAAACAAACCATTCAACTTGTTAAGAGCGAGAGGTTGAGAAGTACGGCTTGCACACAGTTCGCACCCCTTAGGTCATTATGCACATTCCTCTTTGTTTTAGATTGGTGTATCCTCCCCATCTTGCATAGTAATACATGGTGATATCTTCAGGTTTAGACTGTTCAGATCTAAATCAACAGTTTCTGTGAATTGTCTCTGGAGACAGTGAACTGTCCCTGGACTAAGTGTAGACTAGTACAGTATTTACTGCTGCCATCAGCATCGGTGATAGAAACTGTCCAGTTTAGTCCTCTCATGGGTTGCTGCCTGACCCAGTGCATCCTGTGGTGAGTAAAGGTGTACCTGGAGGCTTTACAGCTCAGCTTGAGAGTCTGTTTGGGCTTTTTCGCATCTCTACCATACTGAGTCAGTACTACATTGGACCAGACACCAGAAAGAAAAAAAACATTTTACGTGTAGGTAGATTACTCTATACATCACTGAAATTTCATAAATGAATCTTTTAAAATAAAAACTCACACTGTGCAAATGCACTTAAAATATGTATAAGTAAAATAAATGCCATTCTCAATTTCATTACAATAGAAAACAAATCTTTTGATGAATCAAATTAGCCCTGCAAGAGACTCTGACATGGATCTGTCAGTGATCTGCAGCAGTAAGAGCAGCAGATTCTATTGAAACAGGAATGCTGGTCCCTTCATTTGCATGATGTTTGCATTTAGTAAGACATCAGCTGGCACGTCCTTTAAATGCAGGTGGATCGGTAAATCATGACTCCACTCTGCAATTTGCTTTTGCTGTTTTTTTTAACCTGAACTTGTCAGCTGTGATTTATTTTGATAAGCCTGATGCTATCTCAATTCAATGCAAAGAAGTGCAAGATAATGCATATGGGGCACAAAAACCCTGGCACAAAATGTCAGTTGGGGGGTGAGGATATAGCGTGCACCAAGCATGAAAGGGATCTTGTGGTTATCATCTCTGATGACCTCAAGGTAGGGAAACAGTGTGACAAGGCAGCAGGTAAAGCAAATAGGATGCTGGGATGCATAGGCAGGGGCATCACCAGCAGGAAAAGGAGGTCATAATTCCACTATACAAGACACTAGTGAGGCCCCACCTGGAGTACAGTGTACAGTTCTGGAAACCTTACCTACGTAAGGACATAGACAGGGTAGAGAAGGTTCGGAGGAGGGCAACAAAGATGGTACATGGCTTGCATCACAAGTCCTATGAGGACAGGTTGAAGGAACTGAACATGTACTCCCTGGAGGAGAGGAGGGAGAGAGAGGATACGATAAAGACATACAAGTATCTTACAGGGAGGAACAGGGTGCAGGAATACACTATTTTTAAGCAAAAAAGATGTTCCAGGACTAGAGGGCATGGGATGAAGTTGGAGGGAGGATGATTCAGAGGAAACATGGGGAAGAATTTCTTCACAGAACGGGTGGTGGACAAGTGGAACACCCTGCCAGAGGAAGTGGTGGGGGCTGAAACAATCACAGGATTTAAGAATGCATGGGATAGACATAAAGGAATTCTGGAGGTCAGGGGTAAGGGGCAACAGACTTCTAGGAAAACATAAAATGAACTTACAAGCTCAAATGGGCAGACTGGGTGGGCCATAGGCCCTTATCTGCCGACACTGTCTATGTATCTATGTATCTGACTGAGACCTGCTTGTGAGATGGATTAAATGCTGTAGAACAGCAGATACTGGTAGCGTTAAAATAGTGCAAGTTGTGACAGTATCTTGATTTCATTTAATGTAGTTAGCCTTCTGCTGTTAAAGAAGTGACAGCAGTACAATGATTTATAAAATCTGGTCACCAATGTATGTGCAGGTGATAAGAGAATATGCTCAGCAGAGTGCTGCTTACTCCCACTTCCACTAAGCAAATACACAATGTTCACTAAGTGTACTGTCTTATCCTGTCACATGAATTTTATATTAATCAATTAGCTGTCTCATGTTTTAAATCTGAACTTAATCAGTATTGTGAGCTACACAGTTACATTTTTTACATTTTAAAAAGAACAAATCAACAAAAGTATGTTGGGTTAGTACTGTGTGCAATTGTCTGTATAAAGCTTGCAGTGCTGACTGAAAAATACCAATCCTTCCTCTCCACAAAATAAATAGACAAACAAATAAATAAGAAAAGCACAAACTCCACATAATGAAGGGGGATGAGGTGCACTGTGACAAAACTAACTACAGGGATGGGCTGCAACCGGCTATTAGGGGATAACATTTTTCTTAGTTTTTATGTGGAGGGCTGTGCCCCCGCACCCCCTGTTATAATAATAATTATGAAATGGGTAGAAATAATGCTAAATTCTGATTGGCCAAAAGCTGCTTTCAGCTGGGCTGTTATCCCAGTATGAATGGCCCAACTTGCATAAAATGCATAAAACGCATAAAATTTACTTAAAATTACCCATTTCATGATTGCAATAAGGTACTCCAAGGGGTGTGTTATGGTGGGCTAATGGCCCTTCTTAGTTGGTGGAAGCCCTCAACTATGCCTCGTGCTTCAACCCACCAGAGGTGGGCTGTTATCCCACCATAACACCCCTCCCCATCATGCCTTATTGCTTAATCAGCAACTCTGAGGGAGGTGTGACACAGGGGTACAAGGGAAAAGTCAGTAGGGGCCATTCTGGGTGCTTGAGGAATGTGATCCTTAAAAAAAACATAAGTACAGGAACAGAATACCAAAAATAGCATTACTCCCCACATGGCTTTGAACCTGGGTCCTGCTGCACCACAGGCATCCATTGACTCCACTACACCACATGACTAGCTCGGCAGTGCCTGGTCAAGTGCTCTCCTATATCCTCCCACAAAAGAACTCCCTAGCAGAGTCACTGTATGCGTCCACTTGCTCCATGTGTACTCTCGCTGTTTTGTCCTGTTAACTGAGCTGTTACCACCTCTCTATGCTGTACCAGTTGCTCTTCTTAGAGGCACTTAAACTGAGACACTCATATTGAGTTGGTCAATCTGAGTCATCCATATCACTGGATACCAATAACGCAGGATTGGCTATATTTGTTGAAATAACTTTGAACTTGAGAGGTTTGGTTATCCCTTCATTCTCAGAGTATATACAGATTTTAAGATTGTCTGGTGAAAAATTGGGATTTATACTCATAAATGTATATTCTACATTAAATAATAAACATTTCCTAGATATTTGGGTACATTATGAACTGATAATGAAGGATACATATGAAAATGAGTAAATTATTAATAGTCTGAGGATCATAATGCTATGGTACATGTTAATAAGATCCTATCAAATAATTAATCAAACAGTGAACTGGATTAGAAGATCTAAAGATCAAAAATGGAACTTTTGAGGTAAAAAGATATTTCAATTTATGGCAGATGAGAATTTTTGCCTACTTAATGGGCCTTTACCAGGGGAAGAACATGGTGAATTAACTTATATGGGATCTTTTGGTTCTTCAGTTATAGACTTGGCCTGGGTTAATTTGTAAGCATTAAGGATTATTTACAACTTGAAAATAATGGTTCAGATTCTTCACATTTCCCACCAATAATAGTACTGGATATATAATTGTTTTCAGAAACACAAGAAGATCCTTTCCAGCTCATTTCCACTTTATCATGGAACCAGACAGGGTAGTCCATTGTCTCCTCTCTTATTTAATTTGTTGGCTTCACAAGACATCAAAGGAATTTGAATCGGAGAGAAGAAATATGTGCTTTCCGCCTATGCAGACGATTTACTTCTGCATACAGAAGAGCCACAAATTACCATCCCCAGTGTCTTAACAGAAATCGAGGCTTTCTCTAAAGTATCATATTACAAATTTAACTGTTCCAAAACTAAAGACTTCCTATTGAATAATTGGCTCACTCAGGCTCAAGTGGCATCCTATAATCTGTCCTGGGAGACTAAATTCCTTACGTATATAGGTATCAAGGTGACAAGAGATATAACATCACTGGTTACAGAGAATCTAACCAATTTATTGAAAACACTGAAAACAGATATGGATAGATGAGGGGTGCTTCCCCTTTCTTTGTGGGGATGAATTAGCATTGTTTAGATGAACGTGCTTACTCACCTTCTGTATCCCTTGGGTATGTTGGGGTGTCTTCTCCTAAAGGTCTGGTTTACTTGACTGCAAAAAATCCTCAATGCCTTTATATGGAAAGGGGTAAGGAGAGCCTACTTTAAGCTTACAGACCCCAAGATACAGAGTGGACTGGTAACCCCTTCCCTCTTTACATACTACTGCGCCCATCATATCAGTAAACTTGCTTTCTGGTCACAAAGTACCTTTCCCTTAAACCCAAGGAGATATTTCCCTTTGTGGGCAGATTTGGAGAAATATTTGGTCTCTAAATGTTCTTGTTCACTGACCGCTCTCCTATATGTTACCCCCCCACCGTACATCCCAAAATCACTCAGGAACACACCGATAGGGTGGTCCCTTAGAGCGCTTCATCAGACACAAAACCACCTTTCACTGAATTGGCATAAGACACTTGCACAGCCTATTATAGGCAATCCCCATTTTAGAATTGACAACAAACCTATACTGCCTCAGTTTTCGGTCCCGCTACAGATCTGTAAGCTTACAGACTATTTTAGGCAAGGGGAATTGATCTCCTTTTCTTACTCCCAAGCTCTTCACAAGGTACCAGACTGGCACAAGTTTAAATTTATTCAGACCAGACGGGTGATTTCTTCCTTTATGAGAAGCACAACCTGGTCAGTCTCAACTGATTCAGACCTACAGACAATACTACAAGTAGCAAACCAACCTCACTATGTTTCACTGGGGTATAAAAAGCTACAAACATTAGATCCACACTTGCCCTCAGGTATTTACTACTGCACCAAGGAATTAACTCTTCCTGAAGAATCAAATACCTGGAAGAAGCTCTGACAAGCTAGCTATAGATCTGTGAAGCAGGACAGGCTTCACCTAGTCCAGTTTAACATCATGCACAATTTATATTATAGAAACAGAATTTGACGGCAGATAAGGACTGCTTGGCCCACCTAGTCTGCCCATTTTCCTACCTAACAGATAAGCCGCAGATCCTAGTTAACCAACAGCTTACTTCCTCCTACCCCCCACTAGGACTGCCTTATGTCTATCCCATGCATTCTTGAATTCCCCCACTGTTCTTGACTCCACGACCTCCTCAGGGAGGCTGTTCCATGCATCCACAACCCTCTCTGTGAAAAAATACTTCCTCACATTACCTCTGAGCTGTCCCCTCTATCTTCAAATGTGCCCCTTGTTCTTGCACATCTCTTTTCTGAAAGATGCCACCTCTTGGACTTTGTTGATTCCCTTGAGGTACTTGAAAGTTTCTATCATGTCCCTCTCCTCCTTTTCCTCAAGGGTACACATATTAAGCTCCTTTAGTTTTCTTTCAGATGTCTTCTGTAGCAGACCTGCACCATTTTTGTTGCCCTCCTCTGGACAGCCTCCACTTGTCTATGTCTTTATGAGATGGGGTCTCCAGAACTGCACACAGTACTCAGATGGGGTCTCACCAACTGTCTGTACAGAGGGATAACAACTTCCTGTTTTCTACTATTGATGCCTCCCTATGCATCCCAGTATCCCCAGCCTTCCTTACTGCCTTCTCACATTTCTTGCCCACCTTTAGGTCATCTGATATAATTACCCCCAGGTCCCTTTCCATTTTTACTGTTGTCAGTGTCTCACCCCACACTGTATACTCTTCCCTTGGGTTTTTGTTTCCCAGGTGCATTACCTTGCACTTCTTTGCATTGAATCTGAGCTGCCATACATTTGACCATTCCTCCAACCTTGCCAAGTCCCTTCTCATCCTTTCCACTCCATCTGGTGTATCAACCCTGTTGCAGATCTTTGTGTCGTCTGCAAAGAGACATACCTTTCCTTCCAGTTCCTCTGCAATGTCACTTATAAAGACATTAAAAAGGACTGGTCCCAGTACTGAACCCTGCGGTACCCCGCTAGTAACCCTCCTTTCTTCACTGTGAACTCCATTTACTACTACCCTTTGCGTCCTGTTGTCTAGCCAATTTTTATCCAGGCTACCACCTTGGGACCCACTCCAAGACTGGCTAACTTGTGTATTAATCTTTTGTGTGGGACTGTATCAAATGCCTTGCTAAAATCTAGGTAAGCCATGTCCACAGCCCCTCCCTGGTCTACTACTTTAGTCACCCAGTCAAAGAAATCTATTAGATTCATCTGACACAACCTTCCCATCATGAATCCATGCTGCCTTGGGTTCTGTGCCCCACTAGCCTCTAGGTACTCAACAATTCTTTCCTTCAGAAGTGATTCCATCATTTACCCTACCACTGAGGTCAAACTAACTGGTCTGTAGTTTCCTGCCTCTGTCCTGCTCCCACTTTTGTGAAGAGGAATCACATCCACTCTCCTCCAGTCCTCAGGTACCACCCCATCCTCCCATGATTTGTTTAAGAGAGTAGTCAGCGGTGTCATTAGTTCTACCCTTAGTTCTTTAAGAATTCTTGGGTGAATCCCATCAGGCCCCATTGCTTTGTCCACCTTCAATTTTATTAGTTCTTTTAGAACCCTTTCTTCTGTAAATGGACTGGTATCGACCCCTGTCTTCAGAGTGTTTCTCTTGTTTGGTTTAGATACCTCCCCCTCCTCTTCCTTTGTGAATATTGAGCAGAAATATTCATTTAGTATCCCTGTTTTTTCATTGTTACCCTCTACCCACATTCCCTCCCCTTTATTAAGCTTCAGTATCCCTCCTTTGGTCTTTCTGTGCTCCCTAATGTACCTATAAAAGGTCTTATCCCCCTTCTTAACAGAATTGGCTATCCTTTCCTCGGTTTGGGCCTTTGCTATTCTGACTGCCTTCCCAGCCTCTTTCTGCTTTAACTGATGAAGTTCTCTGTCCTGCTCCTTCTGTGTTTCCTTATATTTCCTGAATGCTATCCTTTTCTCCTTAACCTTCCCTGCCACCTCTTTTGAGAACCATAGCGTTTTTTTTTATAATTAATCATCTTTATTGTTTTCACAAACATCCCAACCACATAAGCAGAAGATGAAGTACTGAGCTGAAAGTGCAGAATAGAGTCACACAGAACACCCAATTGCTAACTTCACACTTTCAGTTGGAATATGAAACATCCTACCTCCCCCCCTCTCGTCCCCCCCACCAAAGGTTACGGAAAGAAAGGAGCACCTTAATTATCTACCCAAAGGCATTCTAGGAGCCGGGTTTCCAGGCCATAAGTAGTGCTTCTAAAGAGCTCTAGAGCGACATATATGACTTCTGCCTGCCTTGCATATATGCGATATGTTTCTCCAACTGCAGCGCTAAGGTGCATTCACGGTACCACTCCATCAGAGATGGGGGCTTATCAGTTGACCAGTGTCTTAAAATTAACAATTTCGTCACAGCTGAAACAAGCGACATTTGGGCCTTTCTAATCTTGGGGGTGCCTGCTGGAAAAAGACACAGCAAACATGTCTCAGGGGTGAACATATTAGTTAAGCCAAGGATAGGGTCTAGAGACTATTAATGGCACTCCAAAGTCCCGCATTACAGGACATGACCATAGCATATGATATAGAGTGCCGTCCTCCTTCTTGCATTTCCAGCAAAGAGACATGTCCTTTTGCGCCTACATAGGCGAGATGGAGTTAGATACAAATGATGCATTATGTTGAAATGCACCATCTGGTCTATCTTGTTTTATGCATTTATACATTGTACTCAGAGCTTTTTCCAAAGGTCAGGAGTGTCCGGGATGCCTAACTCCCTTACCCAGTAGTAACAGACCCCTGAGGGGAGCCTATGATCCCAATCCTAAAGTAACTTGGAAACTGCATGCAGTTGTACAGCTATAGCTAGAAGGGCGTCGATATCCTTGACCCCATATTCAGCTAGGGACGTCTGAGGGAAAACCGGAGCTAGGGCCTTACTAAGTTGCAGCCACTTAAACAAATCTCGGTCCGCAACACCATGAGACTTCATCAAGTGATCGAAGGGTAGCGGGCCACCATGCGCCCAGAAGTCTGAGACTGTAAAGTGACTTATCTAGGGCCAAAAGGCCGTGGCCACAGTAGTACCCCCCACCTTAATGTCCGGGTTTTCAAAATAGGTTGGCTGTCTGATAGATACCATTTGGACCCAAGATAGTGTTGCAATTGTTGAAATGCCTTTAACCGACCATCCCATAGGGTTATTTTTCAGAGGTTTAGGGGTAGCTGACAGGAAGCAAATAGCAAGGCCCGTAAAACTCTTCGCTCTCTTAAGCTAGACCACGCTCGATGTCCAGCCTAAGGTAGATAGGCCAAGCGCCTACTCAATCACTCCAAAAGCTCAATTTACAAACGTGCTGTGCCGCATAATATAGGAAAAGAAGGACAACTAAGCCACCCTTTAGCTTTGGGGTTGTCAGCTTAAGATAAGATCTGCGGATACTCTTCCCCTGCCATAGAAGGAATTAAACATCCTCTGTAAACTAGAAAACCACCTTCTCGAAAATTCTAAGCATACCAGGTATAATAATCTAGGCAAAATATTCATTTTTAAGATATTCAACCTACCCCAAAGGGACAAAGAGAGCAATCACCACCTGTCCAAATCTCCCGATATGGTTTGAACTAGGCTGCCTAAATTGTTCCTAATCATCATACTCAGGTTTGTGCTAATGTTGATACCCAAGTATGTTAATGATTTTGCCTCCCAGCAAAAGCCAAAAGTCAGCAAGTCTGCCTTTATAACATTATGATTTAACAGAAGGATCTTCGTCTTTACTTGATTTAACTTATAGTAGGATACCTTGGAGAAAAGAATCGATTTCGTCCAAGATAGCCGGGAGTGAAGTCTCCGGATTTTCAATGTGTAGTAACACATCATCAGCATAAACCGAGTGTATATAGTTGGTTTCCCCCACCTGTATACCTTTAATGAGCGGATTTCCTGCCAATCTGTGCAAGAATGGCTCTAGGTATAAGTTAAATAATAGCGGGGACAAGGGACATCCTTGCCTCGTGCCTCGCTCTAACTTTATTACTGGCGACAATATCCCGTTGCACTTAACTCTAGCAGAGGGAAAGGAATATAAAATTTGCACCCATCTCAAGAAAACCTCTGGTAAACCAAAGGCCGACAGAGTAGCAAAATAGGTAATCCCAGGACACTCTGTCGAATGCCTTTTCGGCATCCAAAGAGACGAGTACTGCTGGGGTTTTGGACTCTTTGGCCTCCGCGATAAGGTGTCATAGTTTCCTCAGGTGATCTTGGGGTGATCTCCCCACCATAAAACCCACTTGTTCCCTCTGACCAGTTTGTCCATAACTTTGGACAACCTGTTAGCAGTTCGCCAAAATTTTAATGTCCGTATTTAGAAGAGATATAGTGCGATAACTGTCCATACTAAAGGGATCCTTCCCTGCTTCAAAATTAATGAAATCGTCGCTCTTGGAAACTTGGGTCAGATAGTCCATTGTCAAACCAATATTGGAAGACTTCCAACAAGATTGGGGATATTAATGGGAGACATACCTTGTAAAAATTGCTGGGGAACCCGTCAGGGCCAGAGGACTTTCTAAGGGCATCTGTTGGATAGCTTGATGGATCTCTAGAACCGAGATTGGGGCACCCAAAAAGGCCGTATCCCCCTCAGCTAACTTTGGCAGTGCAACTGAACTGAGATATGAGATAATATCATCTGTTGAAGGTTTGGATTCTGGATCTACCGTATATAACCTCTGGAAATACACCCCAAAGGCCTTCGACATTTCCCCCGGGTCCGTGCAGACCTGGTCACCCTGCCCCATACGAATGCCCGCTATGAAATGAACTGAGTCTAAATGACGGATTCGCATGGCGAGTAACTTCCCGGTTTTCTCCCCTATATCCAGATATTGGAGCCTCGTCCGCAAAAGGGCCAGTTCCGCCTGCTGCAATATTAAACCAGAGTATTGAGCTTGCAACTGATGGAGCCTTGCCCAATTTGCCTCGGTCGAGAAACGGGATAGACTATTCTCTACGTCCCTGATCGGAGTTAGTAGGGAATCCAATTTCTCCCTCTGAGCACGTTTCTTTCTAGAGGCTATCTTAATCAGCTTTCCCCTTAAGGAGCATTTTAAGGCAGCCCAAATTAGGTCCCTCTGGACTACTGAGCCTTGGTTATCTTCCAAGAAGCACTTGATAAACTCTTCAGTGTGCCTCAGGGAGGATTCTTCCTTCAGCATCTGACAGTTTAGTCTCCATTGCGGAGAGCGTCTACACCCCAGGGCTAACCTGTATACCAAACTAACCTGCGCATGGTCAGATATTACTCTAGCAAATATATCCACCTGAGTTATACCGGGCATTGCAGATGAGCTGACCAGAATGTAATCTATTCATGAATAAGTCTTATGTACCGGAGAGAAAAAGGTGTATTGCCGCAACACAGGATTAATTATGCGCCAAGCATCAACCAAGGCGGCCTTGTTGATGAGATCCTTCAAGGCCCTTTGTGCAGAGGATAAGCCTCACCTCTCTTTACACGATCTATCTAGGTCGTTCTGAAGAACTAAGTTCCAATCTCCCCCCAATACCGTAAGCTTTTCGGGATCGGATACCACCAGACGCAGCAATTTCATGAAAAAAGCTGGGGAGTCACAATTGGCGTATATAGAGCCCAATAAAATTGGCTGTGATTCAAGCAGACCATGTACACTAACGTATCTACCTTCAGGGTCCCAACTCTCGTTCACCAATTTAAAAGGAATGTTCCTAGCTATAAGGATGGCAACCCCCCCCCCTTGTGGATGTCCCTGCCCCAAAAACTTGCGCTACCCACGCCCTTCTGAAGTAATAGATGTCGCTTCTTTTTAAATGTGTCTCTTGAAGAAACACAATTTGCGCACCCAATTGACGTAGGTGTCTTAATATAATTTGTCTCTTGACCCTATCCTTGGCTCCTTTAACGTTCCAGCTTATAAACTTGTATAAATTGCTCATTAAGCTCAATTGTATAATTAAAGGAGAGATGCATACAGAATGTCTCGGTAGGCTGTGCCACAACACTCCTTAAGAGTATTGCAAGCTCCTGACTCAATACATCAAAGTTAGGCTCAGTCAAACGTAACCTTGGTATCCTGCCCCAATGCTCCAAATCGACCACATCCCTTGAAGCCCAACCCATCCCCCTTATAAAAATCACCTCAATCGAAGCCCTCCCACCCCAAAACAATACATGTACCCCAGTTCCAAGGAACTGCCCTCCTAAACATAACACACCACATGATTCACCTCCAAACAGCCCGATCTGCTTGACCCTCCCCCCGGAGCTCCCCCCCCTCCAATGAAACCCACTACAATACAACTACTCCGTGATATCGAACTAACCTCATTACAGGGATCTTGTGCCCTAACTATATAAAGATTAACCCCAACAAACTAGTGCCAGCTACTGTCCGAAAATTAACTTAAAGCATTAGCTGATCCTCTTCGGGTGGTCTTAATAGACCAATACCAAAATTAATTAGCACCCAAGTGACCACTGACTCCTTGTACATATGTATGTAAAAAAAAAAAAAAAAAGGGGGAAAGGGGAAGAGGAAAAAATCAAAGAAAATCCTTCGTATTCTGATCCTGGAGACAAGTCCAAAACACATGAAGTCGCATAATATAAAAAATTAATTCAGAAGAACTATTATGAGACACTGCAGTTCTCCTATTTAGCCATCACAGTGCCGGGTGCTCAAGTTCAATGGTTCATTGCGCTGGCCAATGTCGATCCCAGGCTTCCACTCATGCCAGCTCCCTTGGAATGTCCAGTGACTTCTCTATATCTATATAAAAAAAAAAAAAAGAAAGGGGGGGAAGGAGGAAAGGAGGAGAGGAAAGTCCATCATATTCAAATCCTGCAGATAAGTCCAGGCCACATGAAGTCGCATACTATAAAGAGTCAATTCGGAGAGTTCAATATGAAGCTCTACAGTTCTCCTTTTAGCAACTCCAGTGGCAGGCACTCAAAAGTCGATGGATCACAACGTCAACCAATGCCGGTCCCAAGTCTCCACTCATTCTAACTCCCCCGTAGAATGGGGTTAATACTGCACGCTGTGCTGTCATGTAGGGTCACTCCCCGATAGGTGGCCAGCCCCCTAAAAAAAAAAAAACTAGCGGGGCTAATCTGAGTCGTATCTTCAGCCTAAAATGCCAGCGGCCCGAGATGAAGGAGTTAGTGAACTCAGAAGTACCCAGAATCACACAGTGACTTAGCCGCATAGTAAAAAATAATATAGGTCAACCTTGCCCACATCAGGAACACCGATATACAACATAAAGGCTCTGTCATGCATAACCACAGACCGCCACCAGGGGGCGCAAGACATAACTCCTCCGACTGCCCCCAAGTATCATATTTAGGACTTTTTTGTATATCCCCCAGAGGGGCTAATTATTTATTCACTGAAGCCATCAGGATTCTCAACTGAAACAGTAAGATCGCCAGATGCAGAGTTCAAAACTAGAGAGAGAGAGATCACTAAGTATATTCACTTAAAGAGATCCGGAAAATGACCTTCAACTCTTGCATTGCTTGTGCATAAGATTCGAATGATAGCCACTTCTCCTCGTGTTTTACCAGCAGGATTGCAGGGTATTTAACCTTATATGGCTTAGATGCTGCCACCAGCTTAGAAACAGTCGGGTGCAATTCTTGTCTTCGTACTCTCACCGGGTAAGGTAAATCCTGGACGATACGAATCTTCTTGCCTTCCCATAATAGCTCCTTCACATCCCTTGCTTTGGCGAGAACATGCTGTTTATCTAAATAATTCAAGAACCTCAAAATTAGTGGCCTGGGTGGCTGGCCCTGGGCAGGTGGCGGGCGCAAGGCTCGGTGGGCTCTCTCAATAACATACTCTCCCCCCCGGGGGAGCGCCGGCTATTTTATGGCAAAATTTCTGAAGAAAAGTAATTACTGCATTTCCTTCTTCCTTTTCTGGTGTCCCAATAACTATTAGGTTATTCCTTCTACTGCGGCCTTCTAAATCCTCTAACTTATCTTCTAGTTTCTTCATTCTCCGTTTTACACTGACTAATTCTGTTTCATTCCTGTCTTGCTTATTTTCCAACGAAGTAATCTTGACTTCTGTGTCCCCGACCCTTCTAGACAAAACATCCACCGCTTTTTTAATATCTTGCAAGTCTTCTGAAATAGACTCAACGGCCGTCTGGAAAGGCTGCATGATTTCCAAGAATCTGGTTTCCGACAAGGGAGTGTCGGATATGGGTAGCTTAGAAAGACTAGCGGCCTGCTGTTTGGCCCGCTTTTGCCTTCTCTTTCTCTGGTGTCTGGGGAGGCGAATGCTTCGGCGGCGCCTTCTTCATATAAATTTCCATTCGCTAACTGAATTCAGGCTCCGGATCACAGACCACAAGTGCACCACTCATTTTGAGATGATTTGGCTATAGGAATACCGCTATAAAAGGCCAAAATGAAGAGGTTAACTGCGGAGCTCCGGGAGTACACTGTCTGCTCTCAGGCTGCCATCACGTGACCACCATAGCGGTTTTTACTTCATTGTGTTTTGTTGATTTGCTTTACACAAAGGCTTGTTGCCTCTGTGATGGCTGTTTTGATTGCTCCCCAATGTTCCTCTACCCCTCCTTCTTGCCTGTTTGCTAGTGCTTTTCTGAGGCACTCTCTCATTTTCCCAAAGTCAGCCCTCCTAAAGTCCAATGCTCTTGCTTTTGTATGGCTTGATTGTATGGCTGTGTTTATCGTGAACCACACTGTTTGGTGGTCGCTTGTCTTCAGATGGCTACCCACTTCTAAATCTGAGATTCTTTCTCCGTCCCCATTTGAGAGTACCAGGTCTAAGACTGCTCCCTCCTGAGAGGGTTCCAATACTAGCTGTCTGAGGCATGCCCCTTGTAGTGCATCAAGAATGACCCTGCTCTTGGATGTGCCTGCAGCAAAGGTGCTCCAGTTAACATCTGGCATATTCAGGTCCCCCATCAACAATATCTCCCCTTTTACTGCCATTCTAAGGAAGCCTTCTATCATTTCCTTGTCCATTCCCTCCCCCTGAGATGGGAGTCTGTATACAACCCCCATGTGGATTGTGGTGCCATTTCCTGTCTCCAGGGTGACACAGAGTATCTCGTCTGCTTCCTGTTTACTCTTTAGTTCTGTTGCTTTGATCCCTTCCTTTACATAGAGAGCTACTCCTGCTCCTCCTCTTTTACCCTTCCTGTACCTCCTGTAGATTTTGTATCCTGGTATGTTGACATCCCAGTCATGGTTCTCTGTGTACCATGTTTCTGTGACTGCCACAATATCCAGGTAACCCTCTTCCATCAAGGCCACTAGTTCAGGGAGCTTGTTACAAAGACTACGGGCATTGTAACTCATCATTCTCCACTTTTTGATGGCCTTACCCCTTTTAGCCCCATTCCTGTCCTTACTGCCTTTGCCTTTGTTTACATTTACCTCTGTCCTGCTCCCTAATGACTTCTCTACCTTGGTGTTTACCTCACTAATTACCGTGTTTTGTGGAGGGAGGCTGGAATTTCCCTGCTCCTTTTCAGTGCCTCCCCCCTTGGCTAGTTTACATGCTTGCCAATGAAGCATTTAAACCTCTCACCTAGGAACCTGGGTTCCCCCCGGACAGATGAAGACCATCACACCAGTATAGGTCTGCATCCCTCCAGGTGGCTCCCCAGTCCCCAATGAAGCCAAAACCCTGAGCTCCACACCAGTTTTTCAATCATCCATTGAATTCCCTAGTGAGGAGTACCCTAGCATCACCTCACCATAGACAGGCAGCACCTCCGAGAAGGTTACTTTATGCGCTACTTGTCTAAGGCCCCTCCCCAACTCTACAAACTCCTCTTGCACTGCTCTGATCCCATTCCTAGCCAAGTCATTTGTCCCTAGGTGGACAATGACAACCAGCTCCCTCCCTCGTGCAGCTGCTCCCACGATCCTGAGGATTTGCTTCCTGTTCCTCCAAGCCGTGGTGCCAGGCAGGCACCCTACCTCCCTCTCCACTTCCTCCCCCATTTCTACCCCCCTAATGATTGAGTCTCCCACCAGGAGTTGTTTCCTTCCCCTGTGGGGTCTCAGGCCACCCTCCTGTGGGTCTCCTTTGTGAAGGTTCCCAGCATCCTTCTTGGTCTCCACTACAGGTTCCTCCATAGAGGAACCACTATCCACCAGAAGAGTGAATGAATTGTGGAGAGGTACAGCTGGAGGGATGCAACTCTATTCCACCACCCTCTCCCTCCATGAACCCACCCTGGTCCAGCCTCTCCTCTTTCTTGGCAACCTCTGAGGTAGTGGCATTGGCTCTGGTGGTCCCTGGGGGGGGGAGGAGGTTTCACAAATCTTAGCCAGGTCAGCCTGGAGATGGGCAACCTCTTCCCTCAGATCAGAGAGGTGTCTGCAAATAGGGCAGCATCGCAGACTCCAGAATGTCTCCCGGAACACTGCCACTGCACAGCCATTGCACTGCACTGCACCTCTCCTATCATGTCTTATTTTGTGTACCCTCTCCTGTTTCTCTGTATGCTTACTGTCTCCTCTCCTTACAACTCTCACCCTTCCTGTTCTGGGAGAGCAACTTCCTATATTCTTCAGTAGCCTCCTTCTTCCTTGCTCATTGTCAGACCACCAGCAGCTGGCGGGGGGAGAGTGAGCTACTTTTTTCCTTTAGGGTTGACAAAACCAGTGTTTCTCTATGATCCTTCCCTTCCTACTGCCAAACAGGAAGTTTCTGTTGACAGTCAAATCCAGTGGCTATAAAAGTAGAACTGGCTTAGGGTGGGTGGGATGGAGGGCAATTAGTAAGAAAAAAGGCTAGCAACAGGAAGTTGTAATTTGAGTCACCTGCCTTTATAGTGTCTGAGCCACACCCCCAATTAAGCTCTCTCTCCTCCTACTGGTTTAGCACAGTAAACTGATACAGTACCCTTCCCAGCACAGAACACACACTGACTTTCTTTCCTTTCTTTCTTTTTTAACCATAAATAAGACCTCTTCTACTTCCAATAAAGTATCTGTTTGCTTAATCTCAACAGACACTGACTCCTGCTGAGATATAAGTGTTAAATTAATAAGAAAATGTAGCTTCTTTTAGTTAGCTGCTTTCTGCTCTACAAGCAAGACTAGCAACACCTGTAAAACTATTTAGAATTGATAAAATCCCCTCTTCTAACTACACGAGGTGCGGAGAGACAGAAGGAACATTGTTTCACATGTTGTGGCCCTGCCCAAAAGTTCAAGCATTCTGGAAGGCCACCAGGGGTGCACTGGACCCACTCTTGGGATTTGACCCTCTGTTTACTCCAGAGGCCTGCTTATTATACTTATTCCCCCGGGAGACCCCAAAAATTAGAAGGGCACATTTTGTTCTAGTGGCGGCAAATGTCAAGATAATTATTATGAGACATTAGAAAGATGATTGTCTACCTCCGGTTATGGAATGGTGTAAGGAGATACTTTTGGCACTCCAACTAGAAAAGCATATTGCCTCCATGCGTAATAGATTCCAGGCCTCTCAGAAAATTTGGGGTCCACTGGATGCATTATTAATGATATGGGAATCCTAGCCCATGTTTCATATTTTCCTTATCTGGTAGACAGTCTTATAGGTCATGTCTGGCAATTGACACTTGGAAGGGAGGGGTGGAATGGAAGGAGGGAGGTAGGATAGTATGTTTGTTCTTTTACAATAGTCTTTGTTGTAATATGTCATTATAAATGCAGTCTTACTAGTGTCTGTTATGATGACTGTATCTTACTTTGACTGCTTGACACTGCAATAAAGTATATTTAATTAAAAAAAAGAAATGCAAGAAGATATGGATAAAAATATAGAAGGCACGAAAGTAAGTAAAGACAAAAAAATCAGGTGGAATAGTCAAAATGTATTTTTTTCCTTTTTACAGAAATACTTAATGGGGTTTGGTACGTGACATTATGGAAAACATAGCGAACCCTGGGACAGAAGATGAGATTATTGAAAATTGGTCAACATTTAATTCATATATTAGACCTTTTATGAGAACAACAACCTCTTGTAAAAAGAAACAGAATACATGTTTAATAAAACATGCAAAATGACAAAAAATAACTTAGAGATGCAGATTAGATACTGTAAAAGTTTAAGAACAGAGGAGAATATTATGATACTAAATAAAACAAGGAAGAGATATAAGAAGTTTCTCGAAGTAGAAAGATGTAAATATTATAAAAGAATGTGAGAAGATTTCAGGGACAATGGGCTGGATTCACAAAGCATTCTGAAGGTGCAAAACCTTCCCTAAGTCCCCAAAACTGCCGTAGCTATGGAAACAAAGGGGAATTTGCACTGGGTGCTATTCACAACACCCTCTGCAGCTGCAGAAAACAACACTAAGGACTGTAGAAAAAAGTGCAGCTGCAGAAGTCCCTGAGGAAAAAAAGGTGTGAGATAAGTAAGGCACAGCCCCTGAAAGGCTATTCACAACCAGTTTTTTTCCCGCAGCTGCGGAAAAAATGTTACACACAGTGGAATGAGGTGTAACTCTCCCTTTGCAAACTGCAGTAGTGCCCCAGCAATTGGAATCAATTAAGATGGAGGTGAGGCACAGGTAATAGCATCCCATATAGTATAACAGTGGCTGCTGTAACAGCAACTAAAGCACACATTGCCATGATATGGCAACAAGCAACAACCACCAGACACAGTGCAGCCCATGACGGAGCCCCACAGGCAGTAGAGCCTGGCCAGCCTGCAGTGAGTGCTACCCCTGCAGGCAACAGGAACACCCCAGAGAGGGAGCGAGGATCAGCAGTGACAGTTGGCCACTGTGGTGCCATGGTATTGCTGGTACCTGTGGTGCTGCAGTGGTCCCAGATGAGGGACTGGTTGCTGGTCTCTTTTTGGGTGCTTTCAGCTTCATTCTGTGGTAGCCCTGTTACAGTCTGCTGTTCTAGATAATTAAGTTCAGTGTTGCTGTGCCTCCTAAGCTATTTCTGCAGCTGTGGATCCGCAGTTGTGGATTTTCAACACATGCGCAATTTCCTCAGCTGCTGAATTTCTGCAGCTGTGGGGATTTTATGAAATTCCGCACCTGCTCAAAATTTCTTTATAAATATCATGCAACTGCATTTCCGGAGTGCTGCAGCTGTGGGATTTTGGGCTTCCTTTGTGAATCCTGCCCAATATCTATAATAGGGATATAAAGAAATTTTGGACACTGGTGAGTAGAGGTTATGTGAGTTATGTGACGGCTATTGAGGCATATACAGTTTACCACCAAAAGAAAGGGAAGAACATTTTTGTAGTCTGTATTGTACAGAAATGGAAAACCAAAATACAAAGAAAATTAATGAATTTAAATGGCAGTTAAATCAAACATATGCACCTTATCCAGTGCACATAGATGACAATGAGAGTAGTGAAGCAATAGTTATGGCCCATGCAAATAAGGCTTCAGGGCCAGATCAAATATTGGCAAACGTATATAAATCCTTTCCAGAACATTGGATCCATATTTTCAGATCATACTATATTATACAGGGAGGTCAAAATCTGACCAGATGGTTGGGAAGTATCATATTTCCATTATTTCAGAAATGAAATGCTTCAAATCCGAAAATGTATCAGCCAATTAGTTTAAATGATACCTCACAAAAACTATTTTCCAAGATAATTTTACAGAGAATACAGATTTGGCTTAATGAAGGACAGATTTTGCGTGACTATCAGAATGGTTTAGATCAGGGTGATTGACTTTACAGCATTGTTATATATGGTCACATATTATATGTAATGTGTTGAACTGAAGAGGGCAAGGTTGTTTTGTTGTTTTTCGGATTTGAGCTCTGCGTTTGATATCATAAGTAGATCTTTGTTATGGAAAAAAATTGAAAGATTTGGGTATGGATGTAAATCCATTGGATATTACAGTGAGATTGCATTTAGATACCTAGACCAAGGTAAGATATAATCAGTTTGGAGGTATGACATCACTAATTAAAACAAATTCTGGAGTTAGGCAGAGGTGTTTTCTTACAACAACTCTATTTAATATTTACATAAATGATATACTGGGGGGTTTGGGAAACCCAGAATTTCACTTCCTTTTGATAGGAAAAAAGAGGATATCATATCTTACCTATGCAGATGATATTGTTTTAATATCAACCTGGTTCCATGTCAACACATCAACAATGATGTTGAACAATGCCGACTGTCTGCATTATTCCCGTGAGGACAAAATGTTTTTTTGAGGTGGCTTCATCCCCACCCCCACCCCCCATCTCTAAATAACCAACTCTGAGTCAGAGCTGGTTCTGGGTGGGGGGGGGTACAACACCGGGAGACAGAGCGCTGGTGTACAGCAAGTCAATCACAGCAAGCTGGTGAGATTTGTCACTGTGGTGGTCTTCACTGTAAAAAGCCAATGTGTTGATGGTATACCATATCAACTTCCTTGTTGGGTCTATTTTCCACATTATGTGTAGAGGACAGATTCCTAATTAACAGAGATAAAACAAAAATGGTTGTCTTTGGTGATATGAGTAAGAGAACACCTGTTCTATACATTGATAAAAAGCTGGAAACTGCAAAACTGTATGACTGTTTATTTATTTTATTTATTTGTTATAAATCGGATTTGAAATCTTTGAGCCAGGGGCTCATTTACAACGGTAACCTCATCATAGAGAGGACAACACTATTACAGATTTACAGGATTCACATATATGAGTTCATACAAAAACAATATTCATACAGTAAACAAATGACTTTACAAGGTTTTTTTTTACAGAGATTTTACATACAGTTGAAATAAACAATAAAACAGAGTTTGTACATTACAGATTATCAGTTGAGTACCTAACGGGCATCTGTCAGAGGGGAGGGCAACCAGAGGGGAAATGGGGAGGGGGGGAGGAGGAGGAGTCAGTCCAGGGGACCTTGTTTAGGGGTCAGATTTGCAAAAAAATTGTACATGGAAAACTCAGATTTCATTTCTTCAAGCTAAATTAAAAAGAGCAGTAAATACATTTAAAAGTTTTAATATAAAGACAACTAAGGGTTCAGTGGAAGGACCTGTAAAATATATTAACAACAAAGTACAGTCTGGCATTCTATGTGCATCAGAAATATGGGGACATATGGAAATGAAGCCACTTAATACAAAAATGAACAAATGATATTGCTACCTGCTCATGTTCCCATGATCCTTCCCATCAGAAATAGTAAGACTGGAGATGGGTCAATTTTCACTTCAAACATTGATATCAGAAAGGCAGTTAACATTTATTATCTGCATTTTTACATTGCCAGATTTTTGTATTCCCAGACATTGTCTTGAAGAGGAAATCCATTATTGCTCTTTGGGCTTTCAATCTTTGTCTATGCAATTAACCAAGATGAAATTGTTCCCATTGGGCATTAAACACATGCTTAGTGAAGTATATATAAGACCTAGGGAAGAGATAATTTTACAGTTGAAAACTAGGATTAGAGACATGGAAATTTTTAACAACTTCTTTCATTTATTGAACTTGAAGTACTTTAGAAGGTATCAATTACTTAAAATTAGATATTCAGTGGAACCATATCTAAGAAATTAATAGACCTCGTTAAGAGACTTTGATAATGTTTAGAATGGAAAGATCAGAGCAAACTACATATATTCTGGACAAAAAAGACAGGGTTTCTCCTCTCCTTTTTGCAAATGGAACCTGAATTGTGAAGATGACAAAGCATATTTTACTTAATAACCTACTATATGCAAAAGGTGTTTATAGGCATTAGGTGTTTGTATACCCACGATGCAGTGCATTCACATGTGGTGTGTTGCCTCATAAAAAATAAAACTGTAAAACTAATACTATAAAACAGATGTTCCCACAGTATAAAGGAGATGTTCTGAAACTTGTTCTCTGCCTAGCTATGAAATGTTTTTGTCATGACGAATATGTTAGTCCCCACAATATTAGTAAATAAGGTTTTTATATGAAAGTAAGCTTTTTCTACTTTAGCTACACAAGATCACACTCTCTTGGTAAGATGTGATCATGCATGTGGCTAGACTTCACACAGTGATGTTATACTGAGATAAGGCACACATTGACCCATCAGAGCTTGGAGATTTTTTTTTTTGCTACGGTATAATTGTTTTTAAATGTTGTATGTATTATTGGGCTCTATGCACATATGGGTGCAAGTTATGCACTAAAGGCATGTAACCCATGTGTGTAACTCTGTACCTGTGGCAATCACCACTGCCGGACACCTGTCTATGGCCACACAGTGTGGGTGCAGGCAGAGTCACGGACGCAGTCGAGCATCCAATTGGATGCCCAGCATGGGTCCAACAGTGGATCCCTTACATGGTGAGGTGCACATTAGCAGCATGTCCTGCAGATGTACAAGGGTCGATGTCTGTGGTGGGTGGTAGGAGGGAAATGCCACTGGCTCTCTCTGATGGCACTGAAGTGGTGCAGTGAGGAGAAGAACATTACCACATGTAGTGGGAAGGGGGTTCACATGCAGTGCCACTGGGGAGGGGGGTGGCAGCCTTGTGCCGGTACCCATGTGAGGGGGAATGGGTGTTGGGGGGCACCATACTTACTGCTATGTGCTGGGGTGGGTGTCGTCGGGCAGCCTTTTCCTGTAGCCTTTGAGGGTTGATGGGCTGTTCACCTTGTCCTACAGGGTGTGCACAGGGCACATAGGGGGTGTACAGCAGGGTCCTCCCCTGCATACCGTGAGACCCCTATGCAAGCCTACATCCAGCATTATGTGCTGTGGTGCATGGCACATAGTTCTGGCATGCCTGTAACCCACCCCTGGTGCATTGCTCTTCACATGGCCAGGGGATCAGGCACGTTTGTGCTGCATGCCCCCCCCTTGAGCATCCCACATGGGGGGTTGCATAGGGAGTAGATTGGTTGTGCTCTCCAGATACACACATGTAGCTACTCTGCCCCATTAGTGCATAGGGCTCATTGTTTGTAAAGGCTTATAGCTGAACAATAAACTGAAAATCAGTTGGTGGCAGAGAATTAGAAGTCCCTGACCATACTGCTGTGTAAGCTGGGATGTCCCAAGGGGCAGTTTCTGTCAAAACTGGTGGCAGTACTGTGGGATCATTGTTACAAAAACCCATTTAGTATTGATGGTATGATAGAGCTGCAATCCTATAGGACTGTGTCTCACACTGCTATCTGTAAGTCAAACCCTGTTAGTGATGAACAGAATGTTTCAACTGAGACGCTGTAGGAGTGTGTCTCACCACCTCTATCTGTAAGTAAAAGCCTGTTAGTGATGGGTGAGATGTTAGAGCTGGGATACTGTAGGAGTATGGCTCATGCACTTTGTCTATAAATAAAACCCCATTAGTATGAAACAGATAATGCACATATACTGTATTCTGACATGAACATGGGAAAAAAATACAATCCTTCTATATATTTTTTATTTTCAACATCAGAATGCATGGCAATCTGTCATACCTCCCTGATCCTTGACAAGTTTACACTAAGGATCTGGACAGCAGCTTAAAAAATCAGTTTATGAGGCTGCTGTCATTGGTTCAGTTTAACTGCAGTAATGAAGAAGCACATTGTTTTACAAAATAAAAATATATATATTTTATTAGATTCACTGAAATTAGACTCTGCAATAGAAAATGTGTCAGATTACTTACACAGGACTTAGAAATTTGAGATGGAAGATCCTGTCGGGGAAGGAGAGGCTTGATCATCCGGAGGACAACTCTCTTCTCCTAGGGAGGTGTGGGACGTGGAATCCCCAGTAACTTGTAACTCCCAGTGGAGACTAGGAGTTGCTGCAGTCAGGGAACACCAGGGAACAGGTGGAGGCAGTGAACATCCAGTGGGTGGGCATGACAGCATGCCCTTCACATGCTAGACATCAATGCATGTCTGTGTCTCTGGGTGCATAAGTTGGAAAACTCCTTTGTGCAAGCACAAGGAAGCCCCTGTCAGACTCCCTGTCTCCCCCTGGCCCAAACAAAGCCCAACCTAAGTCAGGGCAGGGGATCAGAATGATCTCGGTCTACCCCTGTCTCCTTCCAGGGGGGTCCTCTGTGGGGCATAAGCAACAGTCCTCCCCACCCCTGTAGTTGTGGCAGAGGCCAAGTTAGGGGAAGAGTGTTGAGGGTCCTCGTAAAGGGCAGATAGGGGATGTGGTGCCATCCTCACCACACAGAAGAGCTATAAACAGAATTAAAAAAAGGAAAAAGAAAAGGAAAGAGAACAAAGGACTTTGAATAGGCAGTAAATAATAGTAGGACAGCTTTGTGAATGAACAGCTGTTTCTTGATAATAGCAGCTCTGACAGCCATGAAAATACAAATTAGTTTTCTAAAAAAAACTCATTTTATCGCAATATAACAAAACTTCTGCAGATACAGAAGGAGTTGATCAGTGGTGCACATCAGCATGGCTTTCACAAGCACTGCTATTGGACCTTTCATTGGGGTTAAAAACTGACTTGGATTGACCAGTCTGGGGGAAGGGGCTCTCCCAAGTGATCTTTCCCAATGAGATCTGATTAAGGAGGCACGCGCTAATAGTATGAATGAAAACAACAACTTGAAACATAGTGTTTCTTTTTAATATGATCAACTTTATTACACTGACATAGAAAACACCAGTGAAAATTAGATTTTTTTTTTGTGCCTTCCCTCTGCTCCTGATCAGCCACTCCTTTGGGCTGCCTAGGTCTCCTACTGGCACACTTGCCACCACCACCCCATAAAGCAGCCCCCCAGGTAATCTGGTGAGTCCCTTCATCGGAAGGGTCCCCTCCTTTGAAAGAGATAGGCACCAGTGGGAGCCAGCCAGCACACTCTACATTTTGCCCCGGGTGCTGCTGAGGTGGTTCTGGGATGTATCTGGGGCTCGGTGGCAATGGAGGCTGGCAATCGTCATCCAACTGGCCATGGAGCATTTTCTTGTTTGGTCCCCATGCCCTTTCTTGGTCATTGGGATGTAGCACATTGCCATACTCCCAGCCTCCATCAGGAGTCAGCAAGCTCCTGGTCTGCACTCCATCCTTCCCCCCAAAAGGAAGCAAGCAGTCTACAGATGTTCAAGCCTTCTCTCTCCCTGGCTGGCCCTCCAGCTCCTTAGGTCCATTCCTGAACCCAGGTCACTGGCACTGCAAGTGTAAATCCAATTGCTGTGCCATCGGGCCAGCAAAAATGAAATGTTTTTATATAATATTTGCCCTTGATCTTTAAGTGCCAGCAGGTTTTGTCAAGAGTATGCCAGTTGCATCTGAAATAAATTCAAAACATATTACACAATAAAATGTTTATTCCACTTTTATTGCTTGTTGGATGGGAGTTGGGGGCAGGGTGCTGTTTCATCTTACCCTGAATTAAAATCCAGGAAGACAATTCACAGTAATAATTTCAATATATTGTTCATGTATTAGAATAGTGATATATTTAGAGCAAGTCAGTGATGAATAATAGATTTTAGCCTCTGTCTAGTGGTTCTGATACCAGTTTTGGCATGATGGTTCCACTTTTTCTTGCCCTCACATTGTTCGCCACATTGCTTCCCAGCAACTCTGGTATGCCTAGCTTAGTAGGAGCCATTCATTAACCAACAGAAACAAATGCACTGATAATTATCAGTGTTGGTCAGATTACTCACTTATCTGGTACCCATCCCAAGCCAGTGTCTTAAATTTATAACATTGCATTCTGTTTGAAATTACCAATTTTCCTCAACTTTACATGGGATATCTATAGAAGTAATTCTCAGCAAGTCCTGAGTCTGACCCAGTACCAGATAACTGAATCTAGTGACGTGTTTAGAAACAGTTATGGTACTGATAGTATTGACGCTTATAGGAATTCAGCTGTGTGCACTTTCACACTACAAATGAGTTTATACAAGTATGGTTCCAGATGACTTGTAGTTTGGTCACCTTAGTATTATCTACTATACAAAATATGGTAAAGAGATTTTGCTCTTGCATAAATATAACATGATTACAGGACTTATGTTTTGTGATTTACCTAAATGATATCTGCTTGGGTATTAGATATGTGCCCCTTTCTTCCAATTTCTAACACTTACTAAATCTACCATACATGTGGCAATGTGTTGCTATTTTTGCCTGTAAATCTACCCTATTGAGATGTTTGTCTTGCAGCTTGCTTCATATTAATGGTGTCAGTAAGCAGGACATCCCAGAGGACACCATAAATTATAAAAGTATCTTTTCCAGTTTATAGAGTATTTTTAATATTGGCCCTATTTGTCTAACAATCAGGAGAATAAGTTCAAGTGGCAGCTGCAGTTTGGTCTTGAAGTGTGGTGTGCATTTATTTTCTTCTACATTTATACAATTAACTTTCCAACCCAATCTGCCACATTATTCCTTCCACACCCTCAGCACTTTTCTTCACTGTTATCTCGAGAACACCTATCACTTATTCACTTTTAATGTTGCTTACCAGTGTAATTTAAGTCTACAATAGCATCAATTCACCAATATCCTCATGGTTTAGATTTCATTCTGCAAGGATTCCTCTTTATTTCATTCTGCCTTTCCATTTTCATTTTCAGAGTGACCTCAATTATTAATTTCTGGGCTTTATCAAAATTATATTTATGATTTACCAAACAATGTAGATATTATGGTAAAATGTCAACATTAACATAGCCAGGAGACACCTATAAACGTATTCTCCACCTTTCCATTCCCATCATCCAAAGGGCTTCACATAAGCAAAAAAAAAAAAACACACTAGATTGCAGACACAACTACAATGTATAGGAAATCTGGGCAGATATCAGTCCATGGCACAGCAAGGGCTACAGCATACATGAAGTGCTATGCTATTAACTAGATGCATGGCTTACACATGCTTTTTTGAAAGATTGTAAGTGTAAAGGTTTGAGATTAACACATGAGCAGCATTAATATTGTAAATATTACATAAAAACTGTACAGTTAATTAGAGAATTAACTTGATGTAATGGTACATTATTTGGTTATTTCATTATTTGTTTTTGTATATAATTATTTGATTAAATTCATATAACATAACATAACAGTATACTTACTTGTTGTTTAATGATTAATTTGGTTTATGAAGACAAATTCCTTTTTCCTCCTTCTACCCCATTGCCACATTTAATGTTTTCAAATGCAGGCTTGTAAGTTTGGTAATATATAATATTTTTACCCCAAATGTTCAATATAGCCATTTCTTTACAGCAGCTCATGAATGTGACTGCTGTCATTTTTCAGCTCCTGCCCAAAATGTGTTTTTGCATCCAGAAATTTAATTTCACAGTCCCTGTGAGAAATCACCATTAGGCCAGAAGTTGAAAATGTTCTCTGCCCTTCTTCATGAGGCAGGATCATAACAAGGCTACGTTGAAATTTGGTGTAAAAATATTGCAAAACATCAACGTTATGAGCCTGCATTTCAGTTTGCAAATGCAGGCTCCTAACTGTGGTCATTTTCAGTACTTATACCCAATTCCTCAACTGTAGCCCTTGTAACTCTGACCACAGCTTGTTGTAATGGTGCCTGCCTGAGCCCCAAATCTTGTCAAATGCCAAACTGTTGTGTAGTTTTTTGTCATAGTGGGTACCTGATCCCCCCCCCCCAATCTTGTCAAAAGCATTATCTGATTGTAACAAGCTGCCTATAACTATCCTAAAGATGAAGAAAATATATTCTGCAAAGAAAGAAGGAAGAATTGGGAAAGGCAGAGGAGCAGAAAGGAAAGGTTCCTGTATGGTACCCACCCCAATGGCAAGCAGCACTTCTGCAAACATCAGTGGTAGTCTTGGGGGTGAGGATCCAGGGAAGGGGGTGATTTACATAGTGAAGATGTTGGAGGGAGAAGGACAGGGACAGGGTGTTGTGTTGGTGTTGTTGTTGGTGGTGGTAGTGAGTCCAAGACTGAGAGGTGGACTAGAGTTTGGAATGTTATAGTACATCCAAAGAAACCATGGGGATTTGCTAGTCCTTAGAAGTCAGCTGATTGTGTGCCACTGCAAGTAGCAGCTTTCACAGTCAATCACAGTCAATGTCCAGTGATGTATTTGGTGCTGACACCAGACTGAGTAAAGCAGAAACACTCAAGTCTTCAAGTGTTCTTTCTCCTCTTCCTCCAAGTTCCTTTCTGTTCCCTACTACCCATTGTGATGATATAAGATGGCAGCCCAGGGATCCTCCATACCATTCCCAACATGTAGAGGCAAACTCTCCCACTGTGCATCTTGTGTGAACCACACAACAGCAACTAGCAGTGCCAGGTGAGGTGCCAACATAGCAACCTGTACATCTGCACAGGAGTGAACACCATGGGTAACAGTGTTTCTGCCACCACCAGATTGAGGCATTATATGATGCCCCTTCTCAAAGTCTACCAATAGGCCCCAAATCAGATAATGAGTCTGGGTCTGACACTACGATTATCCTGTCTCCTGAGGAAAATTAATTGTTTAGTGTATATTGGTGAGGTGCTGCTTATGGTATCAGATTTTGTGAAATTTTTGTGAAATTCCATAAGATTTCATGAAATTCTTTGGAATTTTCTGAAATTCTTTAAAGGGAAGTTCTGACATAACTTTGTATTACATTATGTTTGTATGTATCCTTGATAACCCCCCAGTACTTTTATGTGATTTGTGGACCTAAAACTTCTATAAATAAGTGTATTTTTATAGCAGTGGCTTGCATGATCATAGACATCCGCAGCACTCCATTTCAGACCCAATAAATGAATGATGATGAGATCAGCCATAATGGTGCTCCATTACAGTTTGACATCCGCGACAGGCTCCATGTACAGCAGCTGACTGTTAGAAAGCAGGAATTCATACTGCACCAGCTGTGTACAGGTTGATGACAGAAGCAAAGCAATCATTTGTGGAAGTGTCTAGGGAAAGTTTTCACAGATTAATTAAGTCCATCATGGAGCCGGCCTGGTGGCGCTGAGGGTTGAGGCGCTGGATGCCACATCTCGTACCATGCTGGCAACCTGGGTTCAGGAGCGAGTTTGGGCCATCAGGGTTCAGTGGGGGAGGAGAGTATTGAGCATCCAGAGGACTGCTCTCCTCTCCTGGGGAGGGAAAGGGGAATGTCCCACACAACTAGCAGCACCCAGTGGAGACTGGGTGCTCTGCAGATGTAGGGACCATGCTGGGGAGAACGTTGGGCGGTCACCCTCTGGACGTCTGTGGGAATGCACATGTAGTGGGCTGGGTGGAACTGCATGACCCACGTCTGAGGAAAACAAGATAAAAACCCTTCCTCCTTGGGTAGGCGAAGGCGGGTCCAGTGGTAATGGCCCCACGTCCACTGCTGGGCATCAGGATGCTCACTCCAGATCCCTTCCCCATGTCGGCTGCCCTCCAATACTGTAGATAGGGTGCCAGTAGGAGATTATGGTCCTTCCCCAGAGGACACAGACCTGGGGGGGATTGGATAAGCTGCACAGGGAGTGGGGGGTGGGCCCCACTGGAGAAAGAGCACCCACACTTTAGGCTGGATGGCAAAGCTGCTGACTGAGCAATCATGCTAGAGAGAGGCCCGAAGTAAGGAAATGAATAAAAAGAGTTTGAAAAAAAAAAAGTTAAGTCCGTCATGTTTTTATCATTTTATTTCCCAAACTATGGTTTTCTGTTCAGTGGTCGGCTGTGTGAGCACCTCACATAAGGCAAAGTGCCGATCCCTGCCTTTTCTCTGATACCCCAAACATCCCCATATGTTGGCTCAATGGGTGATCATGATAAAGAGGCAAACTTTGTCAGACATTAGTAGCAGGAATACTATGCTTTGTTCTCTGTATTTCACATGTGATTCTTATGAGAGGACTCTAAAGGTATATATGCAGTATTTGAAATAAAAAAAATTTGACTGCAATGTCAACATGTTGTGTTTCTGTTCCCAACTTGCATGTGTGTCCTATTCTCTATGTATGTTTGCAGGAGTGTGTGGTTGGCATGTTTACAGGAAAATGTATTTGGCATGTGTCTGTTTATGACAGTTCACCACAGATCATCAGTGTGTTATGGGAGGGGTAGAATGTGATATGATTCAGTTATTCTGATACAGTAATAAAAAAAACACATTACATTACACTTAAAGAGATGTCATTCAAATGCTGCCTGTAAAAGACAACCAGCTCAGTGTCAGAAGTGTGTCATTGTTGAGTTTGAGGGGGTTGGGGGAGGTGGTGGTGGTTGAGCATGCGGTCATTGACAGGAGTGTTTTATTGGAGGTGGTGCTGGGTGTGTGGAGTATGAAGTCTTCCCATGTGGTATCAGTACCTGTGTTGATGCATGCAAGCATCTTATTAATTTAAGACCTGCTCCCCAGTCAGCTAGTGTCTATTCATTAAACAAATTGCAGTCTCTACAGTCAGATTCTCCAAAAATTATTGGAAGGTAGAGCCCTGCATTAGCTTATGCAGATGATTTTGTATTGCTTTCACTTACAAAGTCAGGTTTACAAAAATAAATCTGGATCTATTATACACAAGATCCCAAGATCTGCTACCTAAAGTAAATATGCAAAAAAAAAAAAAACTTATGATTGTAAGTGCCTCCATTAAAAATACAGGTTCATGGAGACTAGGTGATCAACAAATAGAAGTAGTATCTAATTATGTATACTGAGGAGTAACAATACAGAGTAATTGCTATTGGATAGCAAATGCAAATGCTACTAGAACAAAATGTCTTAAACAGCTAAGGTCCTGGAGAGGTTTAATCATAAATTTGGGGGACAAACAATTAAACCATTGGTTAGTGCAATAAATGTGAAATAGTATGCATAATTACTTTATGGCATGGAAGTATGGAAATCAAAGTCCCTAGATAAATTGCATCTCCTATGTTTAAAATGATAAGGAAAACACTGGGAGTTGGATCTTCTTGCTCAGTAATGTATATTAGAGCTGAGCTTGGCGTAAATAACATATGGGCCTTTGTTTATTCTAGAAAGATCAATTATTGGTTGAAACTAATAAAACCCACAGCTAACCATCTTGCTTCAGATTGCCTAAAGGAAAAAAAAATAAATGGATTAGTATGGGATATAATAATATCAAGTTCTGGTATACTAATATCTTGCACTTAGTAAAAACATACACACTTCTCAGACTTAAATTGTTATCAGATAAGGGAGTGACAATTAGTAACAAGTACCAAAAATTCATAAAGAGGCAAATTACAAAACGGTGGAATCAAAAGGACTTGGAGGATATACAAAGATTGCATTACTCAAAATGGTTTGTAAAATACAATTTTTCTTTTGGATACAAAACATATTTAGACATTTTAACAGATCTAGATTCCCATAGAATATTTACACAATTAAAATTTGAAAGGTTTCCTAGCAACGTAGTAAATACCAGGCACAATTTATTTATTTAAAATTGTTGGCCGGGAACGGCACACTGAGTCAGGGCTCATTTCCAGGAGCTACCCGGGTACAAGGAATTACACACTAGTAGACATTGGTTGTAATACAATTTAAAATAACTAAAATTTACAAAAGATTAAAATTGTTCAGGCACAAAATAACGAAAGTAAGACACTAATATATCAGGCAAGGATACAAGGCATGGCATGCGGTTATATAATAAGATCACCTTTAGGCCCCTAGTGAGAGGACCTGGGGCAGATGGGGGACTGAGCTAGACATCAGAGAGGTATTCAACTCAGGCCAAATAAACTTGAGAACACAGAGTGGGAGGCATGAGGGGGAAGAACAGAGAAATAAGTGAACATTTTGATGATTGATACTATTGTTTATGCACACATAGTAGGATGCAGGTTATATGTCGAAAGGTAGAGACCAACTCTGGTGGCACTGGGTGCTGTCCAGTGGAGACCAGAGTGTTTGTGAGGGAGGGGTATAAGGGTAGTCCATGGGACTGTAATCAGAACTGCAAATTTGTCGATCAATAGACCGTGCAGGATGTGTGGTGGTTGTTGGTGGGTGTGGTGGTAGTGTATGGGGCCAAAACTTAATGAATATAATGTGGACCCAATCTGTTCAATGTTTTATAGGTCCATTGCACAGCACACAGTCACATTTGTCCCCCCCACCATCACACATCCCGCATGGTATACTGATGTACGAATTTGGATTTCAGATTACTGTCCGAGTTGACTACCCCTCTACTCCTTCCTCATTAACATGCTGGTGTCGATTGTACAGCTCCCAGTGCCACCATAACTTCATCAACAAGCTGATATAATCGTATTAGGCAACCAGCTCAGTAGTGATGCTTCCCCTCCCCCCAAAAAATACCACAGGATTGTTTAAATCAGTCAGTCATGGCCTTATGTTAAGCCATTATATCATATAACAATTGCATCTGGTGTTTATACGCCCCAAAAAGCTTGACTGACACACTTGATGTGGTATTTCAGTGCACCAGCACATAATAGGATGCAAGACAGATGTTGAATGGTGTAGTGCAATATCTGTTGCATTGAGCACTATCCAGATGAGACAGAAGTATGGGTGGTGGTAGTCTGGTGGTGGGTGGGTGATTAGACTAGACAACTGCAACTGAAATATGTCATGCCTTTTGTCTCTTCTTGTGAGCACACAGTTCCACCGAACATGCTCTCTACCTTTCGACATCTGTCCTGTGTCCTACTATGGTAGGTGCACCAAATGCCATGTAAATAGTGTCAGTCAACTAGGAGGCATGTCTTATGGTATTGTTTATTCATAGACAAGCCACTGTGACTGCGTGATTATGGGTGGTACATTTATGGGTAACGTGAAAGAACTGCACACAAAGGGCAGTGCCTGCAAGACAAAAAAGGCCATCAGACATGAAGTATGCCCCCCACCCAACAAAAAAGCACTTTTAAATCAATAGGTCATGTGAGAGTCATCCAAAACAATCTAGTAAACTGTTTAGGGTAATACAAAATCACACATGCTGCCACAATGCAAAGCATCATGGGCTGCACACGCAAATCACCACAGAATACCATGCTGGTTCAACTTTAAGCAGAAATGCATGGTGTCGAAAGGCCTCTCACACAGTTTGCAAAGGGTGCCAACAGAAGATATAGACACGTGTTTTGTCCCACCAGGACTCATCAGCATGCCTCGTCTGCTTGACACCTCAGTGGAATGAACCAGCCACCTCAAGATGGTCTATCTGGGCCATGTTGTGGTGAACCTAATTAAAACAAAAAACAATTTAAAAGACAAAGAACCTCTGTGCGCAAGCACTGAGGCAAGGGTTACCCCAAAGGGCATTTGGCCGGGAAGCCAAGTTTCAAAGAAATACAGAATCACACATGCCCCCACAATGCAAAGCATCATGGGCTGCACATGCAAATCACCACAGAATACCATGCTGGTTCAACTTCAAGCAGAATTGCATGGTGCCGAAAGGCCTCTCACACAGTTTGCAAAGGTTGCCAACAGAAGACATAGACACGTGTTTCGTCCCACCAGGACTCATCAGCATGCCTCGTCCGCTTGACACCCCAGTGGAATGAACCAGCCACAGTTTAGGGTGTTGCCCATATGTAACTTTTCATGCCCCAATCTCCTTTCAAAGCTGCCATTATGTGCAGATAATGACCACATGGTAAAGCAACTTTGCCCTAAATTCCCCACCTATAGTGCCTCAGGATACCTGCTTTCACTCCAGCTTACAATCAATCAATCAATCTTTATTTATATACTGGAAAGGTATTTGAGCAGAAATTCCAGTTTTCACAAACGTCCAGTGTAAAGTACATGAATACCTAGAGATAACTGAGAACAATACAGGTTCTCAGGGAAATGGGCAGACTAGGTGGGCCAAGCGGTCCTTATCTGCTGTCAAATTCTATGTTTCTACATTTCAAGAATTTCATAGCACATTAAGTGAATAACAATATAAAACATAGAGATACGAATGTTAAGTTATACAACCTGATCAAACTAATAACATAAAAAACTAAGGCTGTTGCCAAGATACAGTGAAACAGGGTACGACAGGGAAAGGGGGCGAGGTGGGGAATAAGCAAAGAAAATAGCATCAACATGGGTGGGAGTAGAGGGGGTGACTGAGGAGAAGTGGCAGGGATGGAGACATCCGAAGGGTATGGAGAGAAGAGAGTAGTATACCAGATAAGAGTTGTAGGGGAGAGACAGATGGGGAAATATAAGTGCAGGAACTGGGAAAAGTGCATTAAGGCATAACTGGGTGAAAGCCGGTGGTATTAATTGGAGGAGAGTGTCCAGCTGAGTTCAGGGATTAGATCTGGAAAGGACAGCTGCATACTGAAGTACTCAGGAGGTAGGCTTTGAGGGAGGAACTGAAGGAGAGGATGGTATTACATGCCTGAATTTCGGGGTGTAATCTGTTGTATAACTTAGTCCTGGAGTAAGAGATTGAGTCCTGAGCCTGTTTAGTTCAGAAAAATGGGGTGTCGAAAACCATGGTGGAGGATACCCAAGTCAGACAACGAGGAGCAGTGATCAGCAAGAGGGTGTTTATGCTGGGTGGCATCTGTTTGAGGTGGATTTTGTGTAGGAAGGAAAGTTATTTAAGGTAATATCTCCCTTCAAGGGAGGGCCAGCAGAGGGATGCACAGGGGGTGCAGTGGTGGGTTTTCCAGGGTAGATCAGTGATGAAGCATGCTATACTGCTATATGTAACTCTTAGTTTGGAGTAAAGGAGAGAGGATTTTAGGGGGAGAAAACTATGGAACAGTAGTCGGTGAGTGGCAGGAGTAGAGAGGAGGCCAAGCGTAGTCTGGTGGCAGGAAGAAGGAACTTACAGATTCTATAGAGGAGGCCAAGTCTGGTGTGTACCTTCTTAATGAGGTTGTTTACATGCAGATTGAAGGAGAGGTTAGGGTCAAGGTAGAGCCCTAAGTATTTCAATTCGGTTACCTGTTCTATGGGAATACCAGAGTTGTCGACTAGTGTCATCCAGGTGAAAGGGGCTTTATGAGGTCCTGAGAAGACCATGAATTTGGTCTTCTTGGAGTTGAGAATCATGCTGTGCCTGAAGAAGCATGAATGTAGCTTGCTAAGGTCTGACTGAAGATTGTGGAATGTATCATCTGGGTTTTCATTACTGCAGTAAAGGGCCGCATCATTGGCGTATATGAGTGGATTGGCAGATAGAGGGGAGGTTATTAATGAAAAGAAAGAAAAGAAGAGGGCCTAGGATTGAGCCCTGGGGGACCCCATATTTGATTGGACAGGCAGAAGATAGGTGACTGTCAATGGAGGCTTGATGGGATCTCCCAGAGAGGTAGCAATTGACCCAGTTGACAACATTATTGGAGAGATGCAGACCTCGAAGGGTGTAGAGGAGTAGGGCATGGTGAGCCAGGTCGAAAGCCTTGGTCTGGTCAATGAAGATGGATCCAGTGTATTGCCCTTTGTCATTAGCCTTGAGGATGTCATTAGTGAACCTGACCAGGGCTGTTTCGGTGCTGTGCCCGGATCTAAAGCCATGTTGGGTGCAGCAAAGAAGGCTGTGTAATTTGAGGTAGGCAGTGAGTCGCATGTGCACTACCTTCTTGATAATGTTTGAGAGGGGTACTAGGAGAGATATACATCACTAGTTACCAACATCATTTCTGGACCCTGACTTGAAAAAATGTTTAATAGTGGTGGTTTTCCAGGTATTAAGGAAAGAACCCAAGCAGAGGGAGTGGTTGATTAGATTGGTAAGGGGGATTGCTATGGCAGTGATGGACCATTTCAGGATTTTGTAGTCGATCCCATTAGCCCGTTTGCTGGATTTAAGGTTATTCATCTGAATAAGCTTTATGGTATCCAAAGGCTTAAAGCAGAAGTGTGGTGTCGGGGAATCTGAGATTTTGGGGCAGGGACAGGGGTTGTGGAGAAGGGGGAAAAGGGGTGGGGAAGGGAGGTTTGTATTTGTTGCGGGTCACCGATGTATGAGTTGAAAATGTCCACCACATCAGTTAGGTTGTTAATGTTACTCCCACCATGGTACAGGGTGATGGGATCAAGATGTTTTGTCTTGCCCAGAAGTGAGGTAAGGCTGCCCCAGAGAAAAAGAGGGTTTCAGCCATCTCCAAGTTGCTTGTTCTATAGGTAGTCAATTTTAGCCTTCCTGACAGAGGATTTGCACTTATTGTGGAGAGACCTGTAGAGGGAGAGCTGGCAGGGTCTTTGTGCTGCGAGAACTGGGCCCAAGCTTTGGCCCTGGTTCTCATCATCTTTGAGATGTCAGGGGTGACCCATTCATTGGTTTTACCCCTTGTTCTTAATTTTTTGAGAGGGCATGTTTGTCGCAGATGCTGACAAGGATGTTAGAAAATTTCTGTAGGATACAGTCGCGGTCACCAGGCCCCTCCATAAAGGACCAATCTACAACACTTAGATCCCGGGTTATTAGATCAGTGTTCTGATCAGACAGTCTCCTAGTGAAAACAAATGTGGGAGGGTGTTTAGGAGGGCGAGCAAACCATAGGCAATAGGTTGTGCAATGATCACTGATAGAGTTGGGTAGGACCCTGGAGTCAATAATACAGGTGGGATGTGAGGTAACAAGCCAATCTATTAGAGATTGGGTGCCAGTTTTATAATTAAATCTAGTAGGAGAGGAAATGAACTGGTGTAGACCTAAGTTAGTGATGCATGATTTGACAGTGTCCAATTGGCTGGTGACCCAGTTAATGTTAAAGTCCCTGAGAAGGATCCATTCTCTGTTGAGAGGGAGGATGTGTTTGAGCACAAGAAATGACTCCAGGTCATAACATGGGATTCCAGGGGGAGGATAAGATGTGGTGAGGGTAATGGTTTTATTAGGGCCAAGGAGGAGAACGTTGATGGAGAGGGTTTTGAGAAGGGAGAACTCAACACAGGGATGGAGTTCAATAAATGACAGTTTATTCAAGATATAGAACAGACATCCCCCTCCTTTTTTTCCTGGTTCTGTCTTTCCTGATCAGGGACCTTACACCTGGCTCTTGCTTGTAATTGTCCCTTTTGTCTATCCCATGCATTCTTGAACCCTGTAAACATATTTGCTACCACAACCTCTGTTGGAAGGTTGTTTCTAGATTCCACCACCCTTTTCTGTGAAGAAGTACTACCTCACAGTTCCTCTCAACCTCTGCCTCTCCAAATTTATAGACCCATTGCTCTCAAGCAGCTTTTTTTTGATGATGCTCCTTCCCTTTACCTTGTTTATATCTATGAAGTATTTTAATCTTTCAGTCATATCTCCCCCTCTCTTCTTTCCTCTAGTGAATAGATATTAAGATTCTTAAGTCTTTCATCATAGGGCTTTGGTGCAGTTCATGAACAATCTTCGTTGCCCTTCTCTGGACTGAATCTATTTTGTTAATATCCTTCCAGAGATGTGGTCTCCAAAACTGGACATAGTACTCTAGCTGAGGCCTCACCAGTGATCTGTAAAGTGGCATCACCACTTCTTTCCTCCTGCTTGTTATGCCCCTCCCTATGCACCCCAACATTCCATTTGCTCTTCCCTCTGCCTTTTCATACTGTATGTTCACCTTCAGGTAGTCAGATATGATAACTCCGAGGTCTCTCTCCTGACTTGCAGTGGCCAGAGTTTCCCCACCCATCCCTTACTCCTCCCTTGGATTCCTGTAACCCAGGGGCATAATCTTGAACTTTTTATATTGGCTCGTGCACCAGCCAACATCTTGCGGTAGTAGTAGATTTGGAGGCACGGTCACTGTTGGACGAATGCAAGGCACACATCAGTAGGTGCGTCCCTCATTCCCCAATAAGCCAGCATCAGGCACTGACATCATGCATCCCTAATATGACCACCAGATCTAAGAAAAGGTCCGCTGCAATGAGAGCGAAGCTCTGATGCAGCGGGACCACAACATGCCTCCCGACATGCATGCAACATGGTGGTAGGGACTGCTGCTGCCTGTCACACTGTCTATGGGGGAGCCCACTCCCCATTGGCATAATGACCCCACCATTTAAAATGTATGCCGAGGGGGTGCCCAATCCCCCTCGGCATCATGCACCCCTCCCCAATAGTGAAAAAAACAAAACAAAAAATGGCTGTTTTAGGAGTGTGCATTGCACAGTTTCCATGCAAGCTCGTAACTTCGTGAATTTGTAATATGTTCACTCCAGATTTTCAAAATTGGAATTTTTCCATACCTCCTTATGAACAGTACAGCTGTCATTTTACATATCCTGGCCAAAATGTGTTTTCACACATCCAGCACAGAATAGCGCAGTCACTGTGCGAAATCAGTTTTCAGGAAAGTTTGAGGAAATGAGAGTGACACTGTACATGAGCAGAAGTCCTAAAATGTCTATGTTGAAAATTTGGTGACAAAATTCCATAAAATTAGTGTGTTACAAGTGGGCGTTGCACAGTTTCCATGCACCCTTGTAACTTTGCAAATCTGCAATATTTTCAAGCCAGATTTTTAACACTGGCAGTTTCTCACACCTCCTTATGAACAGTACAGCTGTCATTTTTCACATCCTGCCCTAAATGTGGTTTTGCACCTGTGGCGCACAACGGCGTGGTCACTGTGCAAAATCAACATTTCAGACAATTAACAAAATCACAGTGCCACTGTTCATGAGGGAGGTCCCAAAATGCCTATGTTAAAAATGTGGTTAAAAAAATCCCAAAAATAATTGGGTTACAGACGTGTGTTGCAGTTTCTATGCATGCACATGACTTCACCAATTTTTCATATTTTCACTCCAGATTTTCAACGTTGCCATTTGCCGACAGGGGCCCAATCCCCGTCGGCTTTAATCCCCCATCTCTTTTATTTTGCCAACGGGGAGTCCACTTCCTGTCGGCATAATGTCACCCCCCTGCTTTTGTTGTGTGCCAACGGGGGTGCCTATTCCCCCATCAGCTACAGCATTCCCCCCCAAAAAAAAACACTTAGGTGGAATGCTGGGAGCCCACCCCAGTATACCAAACTCCTGAAAAGGAAAACCATCCCTCAATTTTTTAAACCTGTAAAAGAAAGCGGTCCTCGCGGTCTCCTGCCCTCCCCCAACCCGCACCCACCCTCTGTGCACCCTGCCTCCTCACACCCTCCCACCCCATACTTATCTCCAGAGTCTGGTGCGATGATCTTCGTGGACTGGGAACACGTCTGCACTCTTCAAAACCGGCTGAGAACTAAAGAAATGCCGGTAAGCTATATAATGGAATAAGTAGAGTTTTTTTCAACTTTGGTGCATATCTCAGCCATATTTGGGAATTTTGGCACCAAATTTTCAACATGGGGTTATTGGGACCCTTCCTCGTGAATTCAGGCACTGTCATTGCGTTATTCATTCCCAGAAGGTGATTTTGCAGTCACTGTGTGGAATCACCTTTCGGGACTGATTAATGAAATGACAGGGCCACTGTTCATGAGTGGGGCTCTCAAAAAGCCTATGTTGCATTTCTAGGTATTGAATTATCTAGACTCTTGGGAAATACTATAAAATTGAATTTGGGTTCCCTTATACAAGTGATCAAACAGGATCTTAACAGATGGGCCTCCCTCCCAATTTCCATTTGGGGTAGAATTAACCTGCTCAAAATGAATGTATTCCCACGACTCTTCTACCCCCTCTCAATGCTTAATATCTGGCTTCCAATGCCGTGGCTCAAAAGGTAAATAGTCTGTTTCTAGAGTTTGTCTGGGCTCACAAGTCCCCTAGAATAGCATTTCACAAACTAACTGCACCCAAGTCAAGAGGTGGTTTACGCTTACCTCACTTAGGGCTATATTTCTGGGCCAGTCACATCAACAAATATTTGAGATGGTCATTACCCATATCAACGGGTTATACCCCGCTCTGGCTCAAAATAGAGAGGTCCCTGATTAACTCCTGTGGCCTAGCACCAGAAGCACTGCTACATATCAAAGGAAATCTTCTCCCCAACAGGTTAAAAAATACTCCTATTGCATTATCACTTAAGGTTCACTCTCAAGTGTGTCGTTTTCTTAAATACGACAACCAAAGAGACACAAATCAGCACCTGTTCGGAAATCCCAATTTTAAGATCGGCGAGAAATGTATCCCTTTTAATTGGTCACCCCAACTGAATGAAACCCCTCTGCACTCATTAATAGGTGATGATAATGCTTGGTTATCCGGTCATTGTATAATGCAAAAGTTTAAGATTCCCATTAAATACTTTTTTAGAGTTATTCAACTCAGGCACCTATTAATCAAAGTGTTAGGGCTAAAGCCATGCTTACATGCAGACCCTCCATTAGTTCTTGATTTAGCTCAATGGGTGGGCCAGCAGAAAGCGGTCTCCAAGGTATACAGTACTCTGTTTGATAGAGTATATCCAGACTACCATGGTCCAACTAGTTACTGGTCTTCTCATTTTCCTGGTTATGACATTAACTGGGCAGACCTTTGGTCTAACTGCCATAAATTTATAATGCAGGACAGATTAAGGGTGATGCAAATGTTTATTTTACATAATGTATATTTCTCCCCCGAGAGAATGTTTAAATTTGGACTAATATCCTCTTCTCAATGTGTCAGATGCTCTAATCATGATGGTTCTCTATTTCATATTCTTTGGACTTGTCCCAAAATAAAACCCCTCTGGACCAACATACGTATTAAGCTTGATCCCCTTTTTGGGATTAGAAGATTTATTTAAGCCTGAAATATGCATTTTAGGTGACTTTTCAAGTATTAGGTTCCCTAGCAAAAAATATTACATGGCCTTGATATCCCTGTCTCTTAAGAAAGTTGTCTTAAGACACTGGAAAGACCAATCTGAAATTAAGTATGGGGAATGGCTATCTGAGTTCCTCGCAAATCTCAGAACAGAAAAGGCTATTGCAAGTCTTAACAATAGGTTGGATAGGTTTAAGAAAATATGGGACCCCTTACACACCTTATTTTCGATTCAGAGCCTTACAGAGTAAGGCCCTCTCCTTCTGAGATACTCCAGCATTTTTGTATTGTCTGTGCTATGGAAATTGTAGGGAATAGGTTTTATTTTGAGTCTGTGCTATTGGGGAGGGGGAAGAGGGGGGGGACTGACAGGTCTGGACTAATGTACACTGTTTATGTGATGTATATTTGTAATGGAAGATCTGTCATGTATGCCAAAACTTTCAATAAACTTTAAATGGGAAAAAAAAGCCTATGTTGCAAATTTGGTGAAAAAAACAAAACAAAAATTGGCTGTTTTAGGAGTGTGCATTGCGCAGTTTCCATGCAAGCTCATAACTTCGTGAATTTGTAATATTTTCACTCCAGATTTTCAAAATTGGAATTTTTCCATACCTCCTTATGAACAGTACAGCTGTCATTTTACATATCCTGGCCAAAATGTGTTTTCACACATCCAGCACAGAATAGCGCGGTCACTGTGTGAAATCAGTTTTCAGGAAAGTTTGAGGAAATGAGAGTGACACTGTTCATGAGCAGAAGTCCTAAAATGTCTATGTTGAAAATTTGGTGACAAAATTCCATAAAATGAGTGTGTTACAAGTGTGCGTTGCACAGTTTCCATGCACCCTTGTAACTTTGCAAATCTGCAATATTTTCAAGCCAGATTTTTAACACTGGCAGTTTTTCACACCTCCTTATGAACAGTACAGCTGTCATTTTTCACATCCTGCCCTAAATGTGGTTTTGCACCTGTGGCGCACAACGGCGTGGTCACTGTGAAAAATCAACATTTCAGACAAGTTAACAAAATCACAGTGCCACTGTTCATGAGGGGAGGTCCCAAAATACCTATGTTAAAAATGTGGTTAAAAAAATCCCAAAAATAATTGGGTTATGGACGTGTGTTGCACAGTTTCTATGCATGCTCATGACTTCACCAATTTTTCATATTTTCACTCCAGATTTTCAGCGTTGCCATTTTTTTACATCTCCTCATGAACAATACAGTTGTCATTTTCTACATACTGCCTAAAATGTGTTTTCATTCCTGTGTCACCAAATGGCATAGCCACTGTGCAAAACCACCTTTGAGCTAACAAACTGATAGTGCCGCTTTTCATAAGGTGGGCTCACAAAAAGCTCATGTTGAAAATTTGGAGTGAAAATACCAACACACGCCTATGGTGTTAGGGTTTCCAACTGTAGCACCCCATCCTGTAGAGACTGACAGGCGTCAGGGGTGTGACTTGGGATCATTCGCTGTAATGCTCACGCCATTCCACCCCCACCCCACCCTGCAGCCAGTGACAGGCATCGTGGTGTGCCTTGTAGTGTTCAGCTACAAAGTTCACCCCATTCTCCTATACTGCACCCACCTCAGCGTATTTCCTTATGGAATGGGGTAAGTATAATGCCCAAAGATCCCAAAGCACACCATGACACTTGTCAGTGTCTACAGGGTAGGGTGAGATAAAATGGCATGAGCGTTATACCTGACAACCCAAAGACACACCCCCATAACTGTTGGTGTCTACAGGGTGGGGGTGGGGTTGGCATCACTTTAATACTTCACTGCCATTCCTATTATGCGTCTCTAACTCTAGCACTACAAATGCCAATACCAGCGAGACAACATTCGGCAATGACAAATGCTTGTTTAGTATTGAAACTCAACTGCCAGACACTCGACCACTCCTCTAATAGGCTTTGGTCCTTTTTCATTTTTCCCACCCCCTCTAGTGTGTCCACTCTGTTTCAAATTTTGGTGTCATCTGTGAAGAGGCACACCTTTCCATCCTGATGCTCTACAATGTCACTAATGAAGACATTGAATAGGACTGACCCCAGCATCGACCCCTATGGCACCCAACTGGTCACCTCACTCTCCTCAGATTTCATGCCATTTACCATCACCCTCAGAGTCCTCTCCCTCAGTCAGTTCACAGCCCACTTTACCACCATATCTCCAGTACCAGATGGTGTTGAAGGCCTTGCTGAAATCAAGGCAGGATGCATCCACCACCCCGTCTCGAACTACTACCCTGGTTACCCAGTCAAATAAATTTATAAGATTCATCTGACAGGATCTTCCACTGAGAACCCATACTGCCTTGGATTCTGTGCTCCAATATCCTCCAGAAACATCATCTCTTTAAGTAAGGACTCCATTAGTTTGGTTACATAATTTTATTGTGTTGCTTGCATGCATGTGCAAGAAACACATTGCGCCAGTCAGCAGTTAGGGAGCAGGCCACAATGCTTCAAGACATTCAGCCACGTCACCATGCAATCAGCTGTTTTGGTGCATTACAAGCTACCAAAACAGCTGATTGCATGATGTTGCCATGGCAACGGCTTCTCCTTTGGCCTCTCACAGTCCCCAGGAAGCCTACGGAAAGCCACCGCCCACCTTTCAATGTTTCTTCCTGGTGAAACATGTCAATAAATTAAAAAAAAAAGCTGATGGGGTGCCTAATCCTGTTGGCATTATACACCCCCCCCATGGCTCATACATCCCACCCAGCACACAGTATGGCCGATGGGGGTGCCCAATCCCCCATCGACTCCACTACCCCCCCCAAACAAACTTCCATCTGCCACGCTGGGAGCCCACTCCAGTGTGGCAAATTTCTCCATGGCCAACGGGGGTGTCCAATCCTCCACTGGCTCCACTGCCCCCCAAACAAACTGCCAGGTACCATGCTGGGAGCCCACCCTGGCATGGCAAAAGTTCCCCATTGTCTTTAAAAAAAAAAAAAGACCTAGAAAAAAATGGTCCCTCGTTGATTCTCTTGCTCCCTCCCCCAACCCGCATCTACCCTCTGCATACCCCAACTCCCCACATCCCCACCTCACCCCATACTTACCTCCAGAGTCCAGTGCGATGATCTTCGGTGGACCGGGAACATGTCTGCACTCTTCAAAGCCGGACGTGAACTGAAGAAATGCCGGTAAGCTGTATAATGGCATAAATGTTTTTTTTTAAACTTTGGTGCATATCTCGGCCATTTTGGGGAATATTTTCACCAAATTTTCAACATGGGGTTCTTGGGACCCCACCTCATGAACTCAGTCACTGGCATTTTGTTATTCAGTCCTGAAAGGTGATTTTGCAGTCACTGCGTGGAACCACCTTTTGGGACTGATTAAAGAAATGAAAGTGTCACAGTTAATGAGGTAGCCCCCCAAAAACTCTATGTTGAAAATTTGGTGAAAAAATTCCCAAAAATGACTGTTTTACGAGCGTGCATTGTGCAGTTCCTATGCACACTTGTAACTTTGAGCATTTTTAACGTTTCCACTCCAGATTTTCTTTTTTTTTAAACTTAAAGTTTATTTCCAGAATCAAGTGTACAGCCCATATACATATTATACCACAGAAAATGCATCAGAGTCCAGTAATTATATACACAGTAATTTTTTCTGTCTAATAATGCCCTCCTTACATATCTTAGATTGAAAGATATGGCACTTTGTATTTCAGTAATCATTCTAACCTTTCTGGATCTCAGACTTAAACAAAATATATTCTATTTAGTAAAACTCAGGTAGCTATGAGCTGTACATTTCTCTCAGGTATCTGTGTATCTTCTAAATCACTCCAGATTTTCTACATTGCCATTTTCCCACACCCTTCTTATGAACAGTACAGCTGTCATTTTTCACATCTTGCCTGAAATGTGTTTTCACACATGTTGTGCACAATGGCAAGGTCGGTGTGTGAAATCAATGTTCAGGACAGATTAAGAATATCACAGTGACACTGTTAATGAGGTAGGCCCCCAAAAACCCTATGTTGAAAATTTGGTGAAAAAATCCCCCAAAATGTTTTACGAGCATACGTTGCGCAGTTCCTATGCATGCTCATAACTTCGAGCATTTTTAATATTTTCACTCTGGATTTTCAGTATTGCCATTTTACCACACCTCCTTATGAACAGTACAATTTTCATTTTTCACATCTCTCTCAAAATGTGTTTTCACACACATGTAGCGCACAGTGGCGTGGTTGGTGTGCAAAATCAATGTTCAGGACAGATTAAGAAAATCACAGTGACACTGCTCATGAGCAGAGGTCTTAAACTGGCTATGTTGAAAATCTGGTGACAAAAGTCCATAAATCGACTGTGTTACGAGCGTGCATTGTGCAATTTCCACGCACCCTCATAAGTTCACGAATTCATAATCTTTTCAGTCCAGATTTTCAACATTGGCATTTTTCCACACCTCCTTATGAACAGTACAGCTGACATTTTTCACACCCTGGCCGAAATGTGTTTTCGCACTTCCAGCACAGAATAGCATGGTCTCTGTGGGAAATCAATGGTCAGGATAGATTAAGAAAATCACAGTGACACTGTTCATGAGCGGAGGTCCCAAAATACCTGTATTGAAAATCTGCTGTAAAAAAAAAACAAACAAAAAAAACCCAATTACATTATGGGTGTGAGTTGTACAGTTTCTACGCTCACTCATGACTTCACCTGTTTTTTTATATTTTCATGCCAGATTTTCAACATTGCCATTTTTTTACACCTCCTCATGAACAGTACAGCTGTCATTTTTCACATCCTGTTCAAAATGTGTTTTCACACCTGTGGCGCCAAATGGAGCAGTGGCTGTGCAAAATCACCTTTCAGCTAATGAACTGATAGTGTCACTGTTCATGCAGTGGGATCACAAAAAGCTCATGTTGAAAACGTGGAGTGAAAATACCAAGAAACGCCCAGCGTGTTAGGGTTTTCAATCATAACGCCCTACCCTGTAGGGACTGATAGGCATCAGGGGGGTGTGACTTGGGATTGTCAACAGTAATGCTCATGCCATTCCACCCCCATCTTGCAGCCAGTGGCAGACATTAAGGTGTGCCTTGGACCCTTTGGCCCCAGAGTTCACCCCCATTCTCCTATACTGCACCCATTTCAGTATATTTCCTTATGGAATGAGGTGAGTGTAAAGCCCGAACACTTCAAAGCACACCTCGACACTTGTAAGTGTCTGCAGGGTAGGGTGAGGTGAAATGTCATGACCTTTATGGGCGATGACCCAAAGGCACACCCAATGCCTATCCATCTCTGCAGGGTGGGGGTGAGGGTGGAGTTGGCGTCAGTTCAATACTTCACTGCCATTCCTATACTGCATCTGTCTAACTCCTGCACTTCCACTGCTAATGACAGCAAATAACACTTGGCATTGACAAATGCTTGTTATGTTTAGTTTCAAATTAGCAAAAAACAAGTCCCTGCTGCATGGTGCAACTAGGTTAATGTTCATAGTTCCCATTTATATTATTGGTTTGATGATCATAAAAAATACTCCTCCTATCCACAGTAGTTTCACATAGAACACTCTGCTCCTTAATGTTATCATCATGGCGGTACACTGAACATACATCGACTGCACATTGTGCAATTAATGCTCTTCACACTGCAGTCTCTAAATAACATTTGATCTAGAGCTTATGTTTTTCCATACTGTCACCAACTGTACTGTACATGGTCATAACATTATACAGCGATCCATATGTGATGAGAAGTGATGGAATGCGTTGTGATTGTTGCCAAGTTTATCAACTCCAATATGTGTCATCTTCTGTATCCTTGTGTTCCTTCCCTTGGTGAGTACAAGTTTTGTCAATATAGTAACGTCACATTGTCATTTCTTTCTAGTTTAAAGTACCACTTACAGGGTTGTGACTTCTTAGGCTGAGTTGCTGAATTTAAAAAGGTCTCATAAACTGAAGCCTGAAGCTGTACCAAGTGCCAACCATATTTCAACGCAACCAAAGACAAGCAAAAGCAACCACGGGTGGCCAGTGAAAAACTAGTAGAACAGAAAAGACATCTGGAGGGTAATATCAGTTTAAAAGAAACATAGAAACATAGAATTTGATGGCAGATAAGGACCGCTTGGCCCACCTAGTCTGCCTATTTCCCTACCTAACGGATAAGCTGCAGATCCTAGTTAACCACCAGCCTACACCCCACTAGAATTGCCTTATGCCTGTCCCATGCATTCTTGAATTCCCCCACTGTTTTTGACTCTATGACCTCCTCAGGAAGGCTGTTTCATGCATTTACAACCCTCTCTGTGAAGAAATACTTCCTCACATTACCTCTGAGCTGTCCTCCCTCTATCTTCAAATTGTGCCCCCTTGTTCTTGCACATTTCTTTTTCTGAAAGAAGCTACCCTGTTGGACTTTGTTGATTCCCTTGTGGTATTTGAAAGTTTCTATCATGTCCCCCCTTTCCCTCCTTTCCTCGAGGCCATATGTCTTAAGCTTCTTTAGTCTTTCTTCATATGTCTTCTGGTGCAGACCCTGCACTATTTTGTTTGCCCTCTTCTGGACAGCCTCCACCCTGTCTATGTCTCCTACCCCTAGACAGCTTACCCTCCAGTTTAGATCTGAACAGCAGGAGTGGCACTTTTGTGTGCTGCAACTTGCTGTATTTTAATTTTTAAAACTCAAAAACCCGGAAGTATGGAGAAGGCAGGGGATGCTCCATTTGCTGAAAAGGTGCGGCAATGCACCGCTCGCTTGTACTGAAGTGAGCAGTGCATCGCTGCACCTTTTTAGTAAATGAAGTGTCCCCTGCCTCCTTCATACTTCCAGGTTCCTGAGTTTTAAAAATTAAAATATAGCAAGTTGCAGTGCACAAAAATGCTGCTCTTGCTGTTCAAATCTAAACTGGAGGGTGAGCTGTCCAGAGACGGGAGTCCACGTTTTGAGCTGCTTTCCTTTAATAATATTTTGGCTTTTGGCTAAACTGTGATACCCTGGTTCAAAAACACAAACTTGTAAATGGTGAACAGAACCAGTGGTAACACACTTTGTACAAGATGATCTTTCATTAGTGTGTGAAGTTAAAACATCTTTTATCTCATTATTTATTTATTACATTTTCGGATTAATACCTTTGAGCCAAAAGGCTTATTTTCAAAGGTTCAAAGTCAAATAGAAATACTGGACAATACAATGGTTACAGGTAATAACAGGCAGACAAGACAGTAGTTACAAATAAGGTTACACAGTTCCAGCTACAGAAGTGCTGTAGGTGAAAAGATTAAAACAGCACTCCATGAGTTTGGTATACAGTTTAGGCAGAATCAATATACAATTAATGTCTGAGACAAATTCCTAGGCTGTCTTGGTACATGGTGCTGAAATGTACACAGCCAGAGATGACTTTGTCATGCGAACAGTAGAGAGGAATAGTTTTGGGGGGTGGGAGAAGGAGGAAAGGAGAAGTGGGGAAGGAGGTACCAAGTTACAGAGAGTAAATATATCTGCAGCCAGATGTGGCTTTGTTGAGGGTACAGCAGCAGGGAATAGCATTGAGGAGTGGGAGTAGGAGGGATGGTGTAGGGTGGAGGGATGATCAGAAGGGGGTGGAATGAGGTTATAAAATGGGAAGGAGGGAGTGAATTCAGTGGTAATGCTGGGTAGTCCGAGTTTATAAGGGTCAGCGCAGTCATTTTTGTGGGCTAGGAAGGATCAGAGCCCAGTTTTGAATTGAAACATAGAAACATAGAACTGGATGGCAGATAAGCACCACTTGGCCCACCTAGTCTGCCCATTTCCCTACCTAATGGATAAGCTGCAGATCCTAGTTAACCACCAGCCTACTTCCTCCTGCCCCCCACTAGAATTGCCTTATGTCTGTCCCATGAATTCTTGAATTCCTCCACTGTTTCTGACCCCACAACCTCCTCAGGAAGGCCATTCCATGCATCTACAACCCTCTCCATGAAAAAATACTTCCTCACGTTCCCTCTGAGCTGCCCCCCATCTTCAAATTGTGCCCCATTGTTCTTGCACATCTCTTTTTCTGAAAGATGATAGCCTCTTGGACTTTGTTTATTCCCTTGAGATACTTGTTCCCCCCTCTCCCTCCTTTCCACGAGGATATACATATTAAGCTCCTTTAGTCTCTTTTCGTATGGCTTCTGGTGCAGACCCTGCACCATTTTAGTTGCCTTCCTCTGGACAGCCTTCATTCTGTCTATGTCCTTTCAGAGATGGGATCTCCAGAACTGCATGTAGTACTCCAGATGGAGTCTCACCAACTGTCTATACAGAGGGATAACAACTTCTTATTTTCTACTGGTGATGCCTCTCCCTATGCATCCCAGTATCCCCCCAGCCCTCCTTACTGTCTTCTCATATTGCTTGCCCACCTTTAGGTCATCTGATATGACTACCCCCAGGTCCCTTGCCATTTTTGTTGTTGTTAGAATCTCACCCCCTATTGTGTACTCTTCCCCTGGATATTTGTTTCCTAGGTGCATTACTTTGCACTTCTTTGCGTTGAATCTAAGCTGCCATACATTTGACCATTCCTCCAACCTTGACAAGTCCCTTCTTATCCTTTCCACCCCACCTTGTGTATCAACCTTATTGCAATTCTTTGTGTCTTCTTCAAAGAGACATACTTTTTCTTCCAGTCCCTCTGCAATGTCACTTATAAAGACAGTAAGTAGGACCGGTCCCAGTACTGAATCCTGTGGTACCCTGCTAGTAACTCCCTTTCTTCAGAGTGGACTCTGTTTACTATTACCTTCTGTGTCCTGTTATCCAGACAATTTTCTAGCCCTTCCCTGGTCTACCACTTTGGTCACCCAGTCAAAGAAATCTATTAGATTCATCTGACATGACCTTCCCACTGTGAATCCATGCTGCCTTGGGTCCTGTGCCCTGCTGGCCTCTAGGTACTCTACAATTCTTTCCTTCAGAAGTGATTCCACATTTTTCCTACCACTGAGGTCAAACTAGCAGGTCTGTAGTTTCTTGCCTCTGCCTTGCTTCCACTTTTGTGATGTGGAATCACATCCACCCTCCTCCAGTCTTCAGATACCTCCCCATCCTCCCATGATTTGTTAAAGATATGTTTAAAAAATTGGCCCTGTTTGTTGCATTCAATAAGGGGCAGAGAGGTAATTTAGCCATTTAGGTCCATGGTATGGTAGGGATCATTGTCCAAGCATAGTGAGCTTAAAGGGCAGCAGTAGCCCCGCCCCTTGGTCGCACTTCTGGTGTTTTTGGTAGGTTAGGCATTCTTAAATAGATTTTTTAGTGGATTTTGGTGTCAGTGCAAGTAGAGATTTTTTTTTCCCCAGCAGGCAGGCCTGGTATTTTATTCTGAGATGGAGAAGGGGCCATCCAGTCTTTTTATAGAAAACACAGGTGTGGGTCAGATGGTCAGCCCGAAGGACCAGCCTACAGGTCTTATTAAGGGGTTTTGGCCCCTTTCAGTGCAGTGTCTGGACCCGTCCTGTGGATCATAAGCCTGTAATTGATAATGGATGGCACAGAGCTGTGCATGACCAGTTTCAAGGCCTCAGAAGTCATTGCATTCTTGTGGTGGTAAAGAACACCCAGCTTAGTATTGGCAGATTTTGTGACTTGGTCAGTTTGCATGGTGAAGGTGAGAGTGTCATCTAGGTGACCATTAAGTACTTAAATGTACCTACCTGCTCCAGTAAATCCCCTTTGTGGCTGTGGATTAGTAGTGGACCATATTTTCTTTTGCTATGAGGCATAGTCAAGAGCATGCTTTTAGTTTTTTTTGTAATTGAGCAAGAGTCTATTCAGCGTGAACCACATTTCTAGTCTTTGGAATTTGGCTTGTAGTTCCATCATTATTACTGACACATTTCTGACAGATACTGAGATGACAGCATAGTTGGCATATAGTACCATGCAGGCAGGGAAGGCAGGAGGAAGGGAGCTGATGAATAGGCTAAATAGAAAGGGGCCAAGTATTTATCCCTGAGGGAATCCAAGGCTCACTTCCCTTGGTTCAGAGAGTATTTCACTAATATGAACGCATTGTGATCTGCAGGAAAGGTAGCTGTCAAACCAGGCTACTGTGTTAGGGGACAGGCCAATGGATAGAAGGCAGTTTAGTAGGAGTCAATGGTTTACAGTGTCAATGAAAAGCTTTTATGAGGTCTATGAAGATAGACCTTACTGGCAAACCACAGTCCAACGCATCATACAGTTGTGGGGTTTAGTCAACCAGTGCGGTCGGGGTGCAATGGTTTTTCTGAAATCCATGTTGCTGCACACAAAGGAGATTGTACTTATCCAGATATTCAGTCAATTGATCTAATACAATTATTTCAAAGGTCTTAGATGGGGGTGGGGTGGGGGTAGTATTGAAATAGGCTTGTAGTTAGATTGCTTCAGTCACCACTTTTGAAGATGGGGTAATGAGTGCTGCCTTCCATTTGTCCAGGAACACTCCCGTTCTTAGTGAAGTATTAAAGATTTTAGTGAGTGGTGCCACCAGCTCATCTAGGGTGAGGGCTACAATCTTCGTATTAATTAGGTCACTCCCCATCCTTGTCTTACCTATGACCCGCTTGATGTATTTTATGGTTTCAGCTATGGTGATATATCTGAAGCAGAGCAGTGGTATGCCATTATGTTGTGTGTGGGGGGTTGAGTCCTCTGAGGTGAGCTGTCCTGGTGGTGGGGAGGTGAGGTAGCTTGGAGGTAGTATAGCACTAAGGTCTATGAAGGCTAAGTTGAAGGCATTTGCAATATCACTGGGCTCCTGTAATGTTCCAGATGCAGCAACAATCATGTCCGGTGGCACCTTGGGAACCTACCCATCAGGGATTTCAGAGTTCCACAAAAGTCTCTGCCACAGCCCCAGATCCTGCCCAGGAGATCATCATAACAAGAGGCTTTGGCATTCCTAATGAGTTTTGTGCATTTATTTCTAGCTGTCTTGTAAGCAGTGAGGTCAGCCTGTTTCCGGGTTGCTTTAGCCTTGTGCCATAGGTTGTCTCTATGGTGCATGAGCTCGATGAGTGAGCCTGTGAGCCAGGGGTTTGGACCCTCCCTAACCTTTTTGGACTTAAAGGGGGCAAAGATGTTGCAAGCATTTGTAAAAATGTTGCAGAAGTAATCTAGGGCTTGGTTACCATCTTTGGCACTGTGTTTGTTGGGGGGGGTCCAATTAGCCAGTCTCAGATATTGTTTGAATGGCTCTAACAGTCCACTTCTTATTGATTGACTTCTAACTAGTTTGGGAATGCATTTTGTGAATCTATTGGACCAAGTGCAAGGCAGGCAAGTGGTCAGTGGTCACTGAGGGTGTCTGGCAGGACAGATACTTCAGTAATATGCTCAGGGCAAGTGGAGAGAAGCCAGTTGATTAGGGTGCTCATGCCCATCTGGTAATTTTGTCTGGTGATTTGGGTAACCATCTGGGTGTAGTAGAGGCCTGAGATTTGATCTATTATTGCTGATGCATCTTGGGATTGCCAGTTAATGTTGAAGTCACCTACTACTACCTGTTCCCAGTTATGCTTGAGCTGCCTTAGGTTATTGATAACATGCCCAATGCCGATTGTATGCTTTCCACGGGGTATGTATACGGTAGAGAGCACTAGCACCTTCTTTTGTTGGCTTATGGTGAGCTTGATGGTTAGTATTTGTACCTCACTTGTGCAAATGCAGCAGCAGCACATGGTCTTTGATGTCATTGCAGAGGTAGACTAGGCAGCCACCACCGCCACCCTGCTTAGACAATCTGTCCTGCCAAAAAGTGGTATAACCGTCAAGTGATACAGTGGCATCCAGGATTTCAGAGGAGAGTTGGGTCTTGGTCAGTACAGTGATATCTGGCTTAAGATGTGCAACCCACGCCAAGAACTGAGGTAGCTTGGGTAAAAGGCTTTGTATGTTCAATGAGATGATCTTAAGGTGTTCAAGCCTCATGGTGCTGGCCTCCATCTGACCATAAGGTGTAAGGGATTGTTGACTGGTGCATTGGGGGTAATATTCTGAACACACTGCTATCACATCAGGATATCGACATCCTGACAGTGAACACCACCACAGCAACAAATCTCTCCAGGTCAAGATCTTTCTCTGTGGTGGTCTGTTATGTGCCAACACCATGACTCTTGGTGTTTCACCCCAACCCCGAATCAACTCTGACATGAAGTTGTATATCTAGAGAGGGGTATGTGTGGGGGGCATAGTCCCCTGCATGGGTGTGTGTGTGGGGGACTAAGCCCCCACCAAAAAAAACATTTTATTCTGACTGGAACAATGCCAACAGTTGGCATTGTTCCTATCGCTGTCAGGGATGTTGACAACCATGTTGTCGATATCCTGATGTGGAACCAGCACACCATCTTCCACCCCTAGAAGGCAAGCAAGGACTAATAGTAGTGCTAGCTTGGGATATCCATGTGCAGTGGGCAGTATTGTGTACTTCTGAGTGTTAGAGTGGACAAAGGAAGGTGCCACATTGTGTTTTGGTGTGCGTACTCGCATCATGTGCATTAAGAAGAAGAAGAATCAGCATTTATATAGCACTTTTCATACACAGTATCCCAAAGCGCTTTACAAGCGATGCTAGACTGGTAGTGAAGTGACTGAATGTGTGGTGGCGGCCATATCGCACATCATCACCCACACACAGCCTGGATAATTGCATGAACCGGTTTATGGGAAGGGAATGTTGGCCAGGACACCGGGAATGTTCCCTGCACTTTGCGAAGAGTGCCCTGGGTTCTTTTACTTCCACCTGGACAACCACCAGGACAACACCAGGATGGGCAGAAGGGACCTCGATTTAACATCTCATCCAAAGGATGGTACACCCCAGCAGTACAGCACCCCCCAATACTGCACTTGGATGCCAGCGATTTTTAGGTGCAAGTCCAATCCCGGTGTCGGATGAGAACCCATGACCTTCTGGTCCAGAGGTGGATGTGCTACCAACTGAGCCACGCTGACACCTAACTCAGAGGCTGTCCCTACTTGGAGTGAGGTGCTAGACCAGCGATATCCGTCCTGTCATGGCAAATTGGATTATGTCCTTGTGCTAATCTGCGCACTGGTTGCAAGGCATTTGTACCTTCAAGAGTGGGAGTATTCCTGTACCTGCACAGACTTATCACAGCAAAGGAGAGCGGGGTTCGCTGTGCAGAAAGTGGATTTAAAAGTGTGATGGGGCGATGGCGGGTGGGTGGGACGGAGAAAATTCAGACTAGCTGTATAATTGAAAAATAATGTTTAGATCCAAAAAACCGTGGAAAAACAGAGTGTAGCAGGCAGTCCAGTGGGGTTCAGGTGGAGAAAGAGAAGCGGCCAATAGCAGACTGTGGTTGGAAGTCAGCAGGCAATGAAATTACAGTGTCTGGATCCCATTTGCTGTGGCGTACCTAATCAGTAAAGGCAGGCAGGTGGGTTGAAGAGCTGGTGTGGCCAGTGGAAATCTCTGCTGTACTGTCAGTCAGCGAGGAGCTGAGGAGCCCAATCAAGGACAATGGTATAAAGGGAGGAGAGAAGAAGAAGGCAATCAGTTAAAGGTGGTGAGCTCAGGAACTTAATCGGTGAGAGAGTCAGGATGAACAATAGATCAAGAGACAGACAATCAGCACGGTGGGGGCAGCTAGAGGGGTTTGTTAGTGGGGAAGATGTCTGGGTTATGGCGCCACAGAAAGCAAGTGTGGGAAACAGAACAGAGGGCTGAGTAGGTACAGTTTTTTCAGAGGTAGAGTGAAAGAAATAAATTTAGAGTTAAGCAGGGAGGGGAGCTCAGAAGGAGAGAGGGGAGTGTAAAGGAATATCCTGAGTAGGCAGGGTGCAGTAAATTCAACAGGCAATAGTTCAAAAAAGCATAATAAAACAGTAGCCTCAAGTTCTACTCTAAGAATAAAAATTCAGATTAGCTATACTCTTGAGAAAAATAATGTCTAGCTCAAAAAAACAGTGGAAAAACAGAGTGTAGCAGGCAGTTCAATAGGGTTCAGCTAGAGGAAGAGATGCAGCCAATAGCAGGCTGTAGTTAGGAGTCAGCGGGAAATTAAATTATTGGGGTTGGATCCCATTTGGTCTGGTGTACCTGATCAATAGAGGTGAGAGAGGAGGTAAGGAGCTGGCGTGGATGGCATAAATCTCTGCTGTACCACCAGTCAGCGAGGAGCCAAGGAGCCTGATCAAGGGCGATGGTCTGGGGGGGAGGAGAAGAAGAAGGCAATCAGTTAAAGGTAGTGAGGCCAGGACCATAATCGGTGGGATGGTCAGGATGAACAATAGAGCAAAAGAAAGACAAGCAGCAGGGGTGGGGGAGGGTAGAGGATTTCATTAGTGGGGGGGGGATGTCTGGGCTATGGCACCATAGAAAGGAGGTGTGAGAAACAGAACAGAGGGCTGAGTAGGTATGACTAGCTTGAAAAATAAGTGGAAAAACAAAGTGTAGCAGGCAGTCAATAGGGTTCAAGTAGAGGAAGAGAAGTGGCCAATAGCAGGCTTTGGTCAGGGAGTCAGTGGCCAATGAAATTACTGGGTTTGGATTCTGTTTGCTCTGGCATACCTGATCAGTAGAAGCAGATGGGGGCAGGTTGAGGAGCTGGTGCAGCTAGCAGAAATCTCTGCTGCACCGCCAGTTGGTGAGGAGCCCGATCAAGGGTGATGGTCTGATCAGTAGAGGCAGGCGTGTTGAGGAGCTGGTGCAGCTGGTGGAAATCTCTGCTGCACCACCAGTCAGTGAGGAGCCCGATCAAGGGTGATGGTCTGATCAGTAGATGTGGGTGGGTTGAGGTGCTGGTGTGGCCATCAGAAATCTCTGCCACACGACTGGTTGGTGAGGAGCCCGATCAAGGGTGATGGTCTGATCAGCAGAGGTGGGTGGGTTTAGGAGCTGGCACAGCTGGTGGAAATCTTTGCCACACTGCCAGTTGGCAAGGAGCACATTCAAGAGCGATGGTCTGATCAGTAGAGACGGGCAGATTGAGGAGCTGGCACGGGCGGCGGAAATCGCTGCCGCATCTCTGATCGGCGAGGAGCCCAATCAAGGGTGATGGTCTGATCAGTAGAGGTGGGTGGGTGGGTTGAGGAGCTGGTGCACCCAGAGGAAATTATTGCCACACCACTGGTGAGTGAGGAGCTGAGGAATTCGATCATGGGTGATGGTCTGATCAGTAGAGGTGGGCAGGTTGGTTGAGGAGCTGGCATGGCTGGTGGAAATCTCTGCTGCACCACCGGCTGGTGAAGAGTCTGATCAAGGGCAATGGTCTGATCAGTAGAGGCAGGTGGGCAGGTTGAGGAGCTGGTGTGGCTGGGGAAAATCACTGCCACACCACCAGTCAGTGAGGCATTGAGGAGCCCAATCAAGTGCGATGGTCTGATCAGTAGAGGTGGGTGGGTGGGTTGAGGAGCTGGCATTGCAGGCAGAAATCTTTTCTGCACCACCAGTTGATGAGGAACCTGATCAAAAGCAATGTTCTGATCAGTAGAGGAGGGCAGGCAGGTTGAGGAGCTGGCAAGGCCGCAACGCCGGTCGGTGAGGAGCTGAGGAGCCTGATCAAGGGTGATGGTCTGATCAACAGAAGTGGGCAAGTGGGTTGAGGAGCTGGCACAGCCATCAGAAATCTCTGCTGCATGGCTGGTCACCGATGAGCCCGATCAGTGGTCTGATCAGTAGAGAAGAATATGTGGGTTAAGGAGCTGGCATGGCTGCTGGAAATCTCTGCTGCACAGCTGGTTTGTGAGGAGCCGAGGAGCCCGATGAAGGGCGATAATCTGATTTGTAGAGGTGGGCAGGTGGTTTGAGTGTGCGGTCAGCAGAAATCTCTGCTGCCCCACTGGTCGATGAGGAGCCGAGATGCCCAATCAAGGGTGATGATCTGATCAATAGAGGTGGGTGGGCAGTTTGAGGAGGTGGCATATCCAGCAGAAATCTTTGCTGCACCTCTGGCTGGCAGAGAGCTGAGGTGCCCAATCAAGGGTGATGGTCTGATCAGTAGTGGCAGGTGGGCAGGTTGAGGAGCTGACGCAGCTGGTCAGAAATCTCTGCTGCACCACCAGTCATTCAGAAGTCAAGGAGCCCAATCAAGGGTGATGGTTGGGTTTGAATCCCATTTGATCTGGTATACCTGATCAGTAGAGGTGAGCTGGTGGGTTGAGGAGCTGGCGCAGCTGGGGGAAATCACTGCTACACCGCCAGTCAGCAAGAAGCTAAGGAGCCTGATCATAGGTGATGTTTTGATTGGTAGAGACTTGTGGGTAGGTTGAAGAGCTGACATGATCAGTGGAAATCTCTGCCACACCACCAGTTGGCAAGGAGCTGAGGAGCCGGATCAAGGTTTATAGTCTGATCAGTAGAGGTGGGTGGGTGGGTTGAGGAGCTTGAGTGGCTAGCAGAAATCGCTGCTGCACCACTGGTCAGTGAGGAGCTGAGGAGTTCAATCAAGGGTGATGGTCTAATCAGCAGAGATAGGCAGGCTAGTTGAAGAGATGGCACGACCATTGGAAATATTTGCTGCATCATCAGTTGGTAAGGAGCAGAGGAGCATGATCAAGGGCAATGGTCAGATCAGTAGAAGTGGGTGAGTGGGTTGAGGAGCTGGCACGGCCAACGGAAATCTCTGCTGCACTGCCGATCGGTGAGGAGCCAAATCAAGGGCAATGGTTTGATCAGTAGAGGCAGGTGGGCGGGTTGAGGAGCTGGTGAGGCTGGGGAAAATCTGTGCCATACCACCATTTGGTGAGGAACTTAGGAGCCTGATCAAGGGAGATGGTCTGATCAGTAGAGGCGTGCAGGTAGGTTGAGGAGCTGGTGCGGCCGGCGGAAATCTCTGCTGCACTGCTGATCATTGAGGAGCCAAGCAGCCTGATCAAGGGTGATGGTCTGATTAGTAGAAGCAGGTGGGTGGGTTGAGCTGGTGTGGTCAGCAGAAATCTCTGCCCCACCGCTGGTGGGTGAGGAGCCGAGGTGCCCAATCAAGGGCGATGATCTGATCAGTAGAGGTCGGTGGGCAGGTTGAGGAGCTGGCATGGCTGGTGGAAATCTCTGCTACACCACCAGTTGGAAAGAAGCCAAGGAGCTCAATCAAGGACGATGGTCGGGTTTGGATCCCGTTTGATCTGGTGTACCTGATCAGTAGAGGTGTATGGGTGTGTCAAGGAGCTGGCGCAGCTAGTGGAAATCTCTGCCACACCACCAGTCAGCGAGGAGCCAAGGAACCGAATCAAGAGCGATGGTCTGGATACTGGATGATGCACTAAGAAGCAGCAAATGTCTTCAGAAAAATCAAATTGATGTCACAGTTCTAGAAACAACAGAAATGTACAATGACATGATATAGATGCAGTTCATTGCTAGAATACCATGGACCCCACTGATAGGATCAGCAATTTTAATGACCTGTAACATACATTTAGTCTTTACATTGTCATCCACGTGATTATGAGATTTTTGCAATACTCTACCAGTTATGAACAATACTAATTGTTGCCCTTTTTTCCCACTTCACATAACAGGTTCCACCATATTGCTGTAACTGCACCATTCAAAAGTCATTTTCATCAGCCAAAACCCAGACAGAAATTACTACTGTAGATAAAATCCAGAAGCAAATGATTTGATACCTTTTAATGGACCAACATAGATGTAACAACAAGAACAAAGTGCTCTAGCTTTCGGACCAACCAGTCCTTCTTCAGAAGTGGAATGGCAGTTATTTAGAAAAAAACAATACTTTTAACAGCTAGATCATGCAGGAAAAAAAAAGAGAAAAAATCCCTATTGGTTTAAAATACTCATTTAAAAAAAACAGAAGATGATGTCAGAGAAGTTTAACAATACCATGTTACCTTAAGCCGGGAGGATCCCAGGGTCAAAGGTGCTTGGTGCAAAACACATACAAAGAATCCTACTGCATATAAATTTAATTGACATAGGATATCACTGCTGGAGCAGATGACTCTTAAATCAAGCTATGAGTGTCACAATGTGTATAAGGATGCGATTACTGAAAAACAACTCCCACCCAGATTAAAGACACACTAAGATTGTCTTAGGACTCCAAGAAGTTTCAATGTATGTATTGCAGACAAGAAATTACCAGTAAAGTTGTCTTAAAAACATCAGTGCACACTGTATGATGTGTAAAACTTAGCTGGACCATTACCCAGCTATACTCTCCAGCTAGATATCATGCCTCATAAACTTCAAAAACTTCTAGTGTAGTGACAGGATACATGATAATTTAAATACAGTGGCGTGAAAAAGTATTTGCCCCCTTCCTGATTTTCTCTATTATTGCATATTTGTCACACTGGATGTTTTCAGGCCTTTAGGCAAAATATGATATTAGATAAAGGGAACCTGAGTGAACAAATAACACTTTTTTTTTTTCACTTATTTCATTTATTTAATGAAAAAAGTTAACCAACACCAACTGGCACTGTGTGAAAAAGTAATTGCCCCCTAGTTAAATCAACCCAATTAAAGGGATAACTAGAGTCAGCTGATTGAACACAGCCAGGCTTGATTACAGCCAGCCCTGCTCAATATAAACCTCACTTATTTTGACCCTTACCATCAGAGTCATGTTGCCAGCACAAAGATTCAACAAGCACATTATGCCATGATCAAAGGAAGTTCCTGAAAAGATCAGAAAAAAATTTGTTGCCCTCTATCAGTCTGGAAAGGGTTACAAAGCTATTTCTAAGGCTCTGGGACTCTATCGAACCACAGTGAGAGCCATAATCTCCAAATGGAGAACACTTGGAACAGTAATGAATCTTCCCAGGAGTGGGCGGCCTGCCAAAATTACTCCAAGGGTGCAGCGTAAAATCATCCAGAAAGTCTCAAAGGATCCTAAAACAACATCCAAGAACTGCAGGCTTCTCTTGCCTCAGCTAAGGTCAGTGTTCATGACTCCACAATCAGAAAGAGACTGGGCAAAATGGACTTCATGTGAGAGTAGCAAGCGGAAACCACTGCTAACCAAGAAGAACATAAATGCTCATCTCTCATTTGCCAAAGCACCTGGATGATCCACAAGCCTTTTGGGAAAATGTTCTATGGACAGATGAGTCCGAAGTGGAACTTTTTGGATGACATGGATCCCATAATGTCTCGCGTAAAGCAAAGACAGCATTCCACAGTAAGAACACCATACCAACAGTCAAACATGGTGGTGGTAGTGTGATGGTGTGGGGATGCTTTGCTGCCTAAGGACCTGGATGACTTGCCATAATTAAAGGAACCATGAATTCTGCTCTGTACCAGAAAATTCTTAAGGAGAACGTCCGGTCATCCTTCCGTCAGCTGAAGCTAAAACGTAGTTGGGTCATGCAGCAAGACAATGATCCAAAACACAAAAGCAAGTCCACATCAGAATGGCTAAAAAGAAGTAAAATTAAAGTTTTGGAGTGGCCTAGTCAAAGTCCAGACTTAAACCCAATAGAGATGCTGTGGCAGGACCTGAAACGAGCATTCATGCTCAAAAACCTACCAACTGTTACTGAATTAAAGCAGTTCTGCGAGGAAGAGTGGGTTAAAATTCCTCCACAGCGATGTGAAAGACTGATATTGAATTATAGGAAGTGTTTGGTTGCAGTCATTGCAGCTAAATGTAGGCGTAACCAGTTATTAAGTATAAAGGGGCAATTACTTTTCACACAGTGCCAGTTGGTGTTGGTTAACTTTTTTTCATTAAATAAGTGAAATTAAAAAAAAAAAAAGTGTTATTTGTTCACTCAGGTTCCCTTTATCTAATATTACATTTTCTCTAAAGACCTGAAAACATCCAGTGTGACAAATATGCAATAATAGAGAAAATCAGGAAGGGGGCAAATACTTTTTCACGCCACTGTATAAATTGACAGTGTTAGTGTCGAACAAAAAACTCTTGTCCGAGGACCACCAAGGAATTAAGATCATGCAGCCTGATATGTACTGATGTCAATAAATTCTCAGTGTATAACAACTTGATGTACCGGAAGTGTCTAAGGAATCTGAATAAGAGGTAAAAATTGAATTTCTCTCCTCCTCCTCTTCACACACACAATACACCCTACCTCACCCCACATCCCCATAATGGGGCCGGGATAACTAGTTTTAAGGAGACACACATACACACTCCTAATAAACCTTCATTCACATCAATCACTGCAATTGTTCCCCAAAGGAATTCAACTTGTCATGAAATCCCAAGTAAAAGGGATCAAGTATCCTAATACCTACAGAACAAAAATTTGACACAATTTAATCTTACTCCTATCTGTGTAGTAACATCTCCAAGGATTCTGGATAGAACCACAATGAAATAAAACTGACACCCTCCCCAGGGTAAGGTAACTAGAAGTAAATATAAAGCATGTGTGTAAGACCAGAGGTCTAGCATACCTACATTTCCACAAATCACTACAATAGTAGCCTAATGTAAAAAGATCTGTCCAGAACTCCCATGCAAACGAGATCCCTCACCCTAATATGTTCAGAGTTAAAAAAAATATGTGATAGTCTATGATAACATTCCTGTATGTACAGTAACAGGCTAGGTAATCTGAATATGGTGCAATGGAATCAACCCCACTCCTGGGTTAAGGTAAAAAGTAATGAGGAATTAATATTCATTATATGTGTGAAGTAAGAGTAGTAACACACTGTAACTCCATTTATCTAAATAGAAGCCTACCTCAATGTGATAGCAAGCACCGCACCTGCTATATTCACATACCTCACAACACATACCCACACAAATACACCCATACACACACACCCCACACATGCTGAAGTTCTATAATATGCCAGTCTGAAGAAGAAGAGGTCTGTGGATGACAATTTCTGTAATGTCCCATGAAACTCAGATCTATGTGCATCCCATCTGTTACTATATTGAGATGTAAATTAAGTTAATCTTAAAAGCTCATCTCTGTTGTGTGTTTTTGAGATTCCCTTTTAAGATCATTACTGACACATCTGAAATTGAGTGGTCAGGCTGGGAGAAGTGGTGCCCCACTGGTTTTAAAGGAATTCAGTGGGCAGAATTTGAATTGAATTACTTTGGTGACTACAGCAAGGTCAGGAAAGACTATTTGTATTTTTAAACATCTGTTTTTAGGGATGAGGAACCAACTGCATCAACATATGGTCTACAGGACTGCATTTCTGATGTGAGCTCTGTTGACAGTTACAGCGATACATCTAGCAAGGAAAAACCAACATGTAGTGAGTAGTGAATACATACCATCCTCAGAGGATACTGACACAGAAAATGTCGGCACTAATGAGGACGTGGAGGAAGATGAAGATGGTCCAAGAGCAATAGATACTTCTAATGATAAAATCATAGTTTACTACATGCAGTTACTCAAACTAATTACATTTTGTTCAATCTGTGCTGGTGATTTGGCGGAATGTGTACCTAGACATCAAGGCACAATTCTGACCATTGAAATCCAGTGTTGCAATGGGCATGGCACTCAATGGACTTCTCAACCATTTGTGAATCGCATGGCTGCAGGAAATATGGAGGTTGTGGCCGCAATCCTATTCAGCGGAAACTACTTCACCAAAATACAGCAGTTCTTTGATTTCCTAAAGCTGAAGTTCATGAGCGTACACGCGTTTCACTACATCCAGGAAAAATATATTTTCCCTATACTAGATAAAGAGAGGAGGGCAATGCAAGAAAACATAATTAATGACCTAAAACAGAAAGATGGTGTGGCACTATGTGGTGACGGGAGATATGACTCTCTGGGATTCTCAGCAAAATATGGGGCAAATACATTCCTGGATATGAACTCTGATAGAACTGTAGACTTCAGAATCATACAGGTATCTGAGGTGGGGAATTCAACCAATATGGAGAAAGAAGGGTTCACGTTCACAACTGATCAGCTTTTAGCAAAGGGAGTTCCAATAAGAACAGTAGCAACAGATCATCACACCCAGATCTGTGCCTTAATGAACACAAAAAGCATGCCTGAAAGACAAATAAAACATTAATTTGATGTATGGCATCTTTGTAAATGGATAAAGAAACAACTATTTGCAAAATCAAAAATCAAAGGATGCGAAAACCTAATGCTGTGGATTACATCCACATCAAACCACTTCTGGTGGTCCAGCAGCCAGTGCAAAGGGGATCCAACAATGCTGAGAGAAATGGTAGCATCCATAGTGCACCACACTGTTGACAAACAGCTCTGGACAGGTTAAGAAAAAGTGCACAAATATTGTGCACACCCCATATACCTCCTGAAGGACGGCAACAGAAGATATGGTTAAAGCCAAACTCTGAATCACATGAAAGCTTGCAGAAAATAATATTCAACAAAAGACTAGTGAAGGACATTGAAAAGGTCACTGACATTTGCCACACAGGGGGTTTGGAAGTGTTCTATTCTCTAATTCTCAAGCACGCACCCCAGAGACAGCCTTCGGATTTTAATCTATGATTGCGCACCATCGACTTGTGGCCATAGACCACAACCAGGATGTCTCCAGACCATATGCAACACCAAAGAGTGGAGACAAGGTGGTGTTCCCAAACAGCAAAAAAGAATGGGTGGCAAAAGCAATCAAAAAAATAAATACACCATAGAGCGACAGATGATTGAGAAAGTGATTACTAGCAGGGCTGTTGGTCATCCTCCCACCCCAACCAACCATAAGTGTCAAGCAAAAAACATTACCATTTAAACAAGACCTGGAGAGCATCAGTAACTGCAAGGCATGTGTCAAAGTTTGGTCTAAAGAAAGACAGAAACATACAAGCCAGTACCCCAAAGTCATTTTTTATCAGGTTTGCAGCACAAATACATCTTCAGATTTTCACTATCACAATATAATCTTCACAACTGCTTCTCTACATTGGCTAGTGTGGAAAATAATCCATCTTCTTCTGCATCGTGAAAACCCTCATATATACCAGAGTCTTCTAGATACCTGTGATGGATGGCCCATATTACACATGCTGGGATCACCCTGCAAACTTTCACTTCCTAATTTTTGATGTACAGTACCTAATGTGTGAACTGAGTTTAGGCAACATATCTGAATGACCTGTTAAAAAAAAAAAGTAAAACAAAAATAATGTAAGATTTAAGTTAAAAGTAACCAATTGCAATTCTCACTTCCATTGCTTAGATGTTCACATTTGATTGTTCCACCACTGGTTTATTGCATATAGTATATTGTTTCTTACCACCTTTGGTTTGCCCTCAAAACTACACATACAGAATAATGTATGAACACCATAAACAACATGGCTGTGTTGTGATCATAGAAACATAGAAACATAGAATTTGATGGCAGATAAGGACCGCTTGGCCCACCCAGTCTGCCCAATTAACTACCTGATGGATAAGCTGCAGATTCTAGTTAATCAACAGCTTACTTCCTCCTGCCACCCACTAGAACTGCCTTATGCCTGTCCCATGCATTCTTGAGTTCTCCCACTGTTCCTGACTCCACAACCTCCTCAGGAAGGCTGTTCCATGCATCCACAACTCTCTCTGTGAAAAAATACTTTCTAACATTACCTCTGACCCGTCACCCCTCTATCTTCAAATTGTGCCCCCTTGTTCTTGCACATCTCTTCTTCTGAAAGATACTACCCTCTTGTACCTTGTTAATTCCCTTGAGATACTTGAAAGTTGCTATCATGTCCCGCTCTCCCTCCTTTCCTCAAGGGTATACATATTAAGCTGCTTTAGTTTCTCCTCGTATGTCTTCTGGTGCAGACCTTGCACCATTTTGGTTGCCCTCCTCTGAACAGCCTCCACTCTGTCTATGTCTTTGCGGAGATGGGGTCTCCAGAATTGCATGCAGTACTCCAGATGGGGTCTCACTAACTGTCTGTAGAGAGGGATAACAACTTCCTGTTTTCTACTGTTGATGCCACTCCCTATGCATCCCAGTATCCCCCCAGCCCTCGTTACTGACTTCTCACATTGCTTGCCCATCTTTAGGTCATCTAATATAATTACTCCTAGGTCTCATTTGATTTTTGTTGTTGTTATTAACTCACCCCCCCCCATTGTGTACTCTTCCCCTGGGTTTTTGTTTCCCAGATGCATTACCTTGCACTTCTTTGCATTGAATCTGAGCTGCCACGTATTTGACCATTCCTCCAACCATGCCAAGTCCCTTTCATTCTTTCCACCCCACCTTGTGTATCAACCCTGTTGCAGATCTTTGTGTCATCTGCAAAGAGGCATACCTTTCCTTCCAGGTGCTCTCCAATGTCACTTATAAAGATATTAAAGAGTACCGGTCCCAGTACTGAACCCTGCGGTACCCCACTAGTTATCCTCCTTTCTTCACTGTGGACTCTGTTTACTATTACCCTTTGCATCCTGTTGTCCAGCCAGTTTTTTATCCAGGATACCACCTCGGGACCCACTTCAAGGCTGGTTAACTTGTATATTAATCTCTTGTGTGAGACTGTGTCGAATGCCTTGCTAAAATCTAGGTAGACCATATCCACAGCCCCTCCCTGGGCTACTACTTTAGTCACCCAGTCAAAGAAATCTATGAGGTTCATCTGACATAACCTTCCTGCTGTGCAACCATGCTGCCTTGGGTTCTGTGCCCCACTGGCCTCTAGGTACTCAACAATTCTTTCCTTCAGAAGTGATTCCATCATTTTCCCTACCACTGAAGTCAAACTAACTGGTCTGTAGTTTCCTGCTTCTGCCCTGCTCCCACTTTTGTGAAGTGGAATCACATTTGCCATCCTCTAGTCCTCAGGTACCACTCCATCCTCCCATGATTTGTTAGAGAGTAGTCAATGGTGTTACTAGTTCTACCCTTAGTTCTTTTAGTATTCTTGGGTGAATCCCATCAGGCCCCATTGCTTTGTCCACCCTCAGTTTCAAGAGTTCTTTCAAAACCCTTTCTTCTGTGAATGGACTGGTATCGACCCCCCTATTCAGAGTTTCTCCCTTGTTTGGTTTAGGCACCTTCCCCATCTCATCTGTTGTGAATACTGAGCAGAAATACTAGTTCAGTATCCCTGCTTTTTCACTGTCACCTTCTGCCCACATTCCCTCCCCTTTATTAAGTCTCTGTATCCTTCCCTTGGTCTTTCTTCGCTCCCTAATGTACCTATAAAAGGTTTTATACCCCTTCTTAACAGAGTTGGCTATCTTTTCCTCAGTTTGTGCCTTTGCTATTCTGACTGCCTTCCCTGCCTCCTTCTGCTTTAACTGATAAAGTTATCTTTCCTGTTCCTTCTGTGTTTCCTTATATTTCCTGAATGCTGTCCTTTTCTCCTTAACCGTCCTTGCCACCTCTTTTGAGAACCATAGTGTTTTTTTCCTTCATTTTATTTTATTGATTTGCTTCACACAAAGGCTTGTTGCCTCTGTGATGGTTATTTTGATTATTCCTCATTGTTCCTCCACCCCTCCTTCTTGCCCATTTGCTAGTGCTTTTCTAAGGCACTCTCTCATTTTCCCAAAGTCAGTCTTCCTAAAGTCCAATACTCTTGTTTTTGTATGGCTTGACTCTATGGCTGTGTTTATTGTGAACCACACTGATGGGGGTCACTTGTTCCCAGATGGCTACCCACTTATAAATCTGAGATCATTTCTCCTTCCCCATTTGAGAGTACCAGGCCTAAGATTGCTCCCTCACGAGTGGGTTCCAACACTAGCTGTCTGAGGCATGCCCCCGTAGGGCATCAAGAATGACCCTGCTCTTGGATGTGCCTGCAGCAAATGTACGCCAGTTAACAGCTGGCATATTCATGGGGTTCAGATGCCAGCATATGAACCTGGAGAGCAAAGGTTTTTGGTCACGATGATTTTTCAATAGAACAAAGGAAAACTATAAACTAAAATGTGCTTACTAACATCCTATGTGGGACGAGGTCCAATGATAAACCATCCTGGTGAACCAGTCATAGGAAGCCACTTTACTGATTTGGAGTTTATGATGCCAACTGTCTTGCATTGATCCCAGAGGCACAAACATGTCAAACATGACCATCTTAGGACCTGAATTATATCAGCCAGTTTTCCATCCTCTATCAGTACTGAATTACTTTTAAGATGAATTATGATTCTGCAGCATTCTGTTTAAATTGTTGTTGGATGTACTATTGTATGATACAGCTCCTCTAAATTATGTAATAAAATAAGCCTTCTACAGAGTACACAAATCATTGTCATTTTGAAACACAAATATCAACAATGAACTCAAATAAACTAAATAAACACAATATAAAGAATTTAGGATTCGAAATTAATGAATAATCAGGAGTGTGTTCAGCAACCTACACGTTATGATTCCCACACACCTATACATCTAGGCTCGCAAGGTATGAAGGAATCAGGATTACTTTGAGGTACAAAGCACCAGCTGTGTACTGCTGATCATCCAGAATTACATATACAATTACCAGCAACTGTTCATATTAGGTATGGGGTTTTGAATGGGGTTGTGATGCACTTCGTGCAACAGAATAAGAGTACAACATAGAACTTCTTGGCTAAGGCACATGTTTTCAAAATCCAGCACATCGGTGACACATTCAAAATCTGTAAAGGTGAAGACAGACATTTTGTGAAATGTAAAACTGCTAAATGTGTAGACCTGAATGTTTAGCACTCTCAGCTATGTTTGTAGAGGTACAATCAGTATATGGATTTTGAAATATAATGATCTTTAAAATTTTATTTTCTTTAAATCAAAGTCTTGAGATTTGGTCTGGTGACTAGCGGGACAGTTGAGGGTGAGTGGGTTAATTTTGATCAGATACACAGTCCTAACACATATAGATGGACATGGTGGATCAAGAAGGAACAAATGCAGATCACAGAAATAAATAAATAAGTTGCCCGTTGTAATTTTACCATTATAGTGTATAAAACAATATGTGTGGACATCAGTGACCAGCAATGCTGATGTCAAGTCTTGTGGTTGTCATGTAAAAAGTAAGCATTGCCAGCTGTGCTCTCAAAGTTTACTAAGTCGTCATGTCAACCATTGTAAAATAATCCAGACATGTTGCTCACTGGTACCCACAAACTTTACAGTAGGCAGTGCCTATATATTTACAAAAGTTGTTGCCTTCTCAAAAACACCAAATTAACTTGAAGGATAAATTGTTTATTAACCTTGTTTTGTTTTTTTAGTTCTCTGCACTACCATGGCCAGCTGCTATGGCCACCCTTTGGCGAGACTCAGCTGAGCAGATCTGCAGCCCAGCCTGAATCTCTCCCTGTGAGAAATCAGGCACAGAGTCCTCTTCCATCGGACCCCTGAGAGGAGATGACCTGAAAGATTCAACCAGGAAAGGACTGGAGGTAGATTTGTCAGCTGCCCCACCCTGGGTTCACCAAGATGGGAGCTGTAGTAGATGACATTGAGGAGTGGAGGGGACTGCAGGGGCCACCTGATCAAACTACAGGAGAGGTCAGAACCATTGCAGTTGGGGTTTAATGCCAAGAACTGCAAGGTAATGCACTTCAAAGCCAAGAACCAGAGGAGGAGCTATCAGCTGGGAGGGGTACAGTTGGGGAGCACAGAGGAAGAAAAAGACCTAGGGATGATAAAAACAGGATATATGAACGACTTGGCTGAGTGCAGGAAGACAGCATCAAAAGCCAACAGAATGCTGGGCTGTATAGCAAGGGGGATCTCCACTAGATGTGGCGAGGTGATCCTTCCCTTATACAGGTCACTTGGCAGATCACACCTGTAGTACTGCATGCAGTACTGGAGCCCATTTCTGAAGAGGGACATCAGGCTGTTGGAGGGGTACAGTGCAGAGCGACAAAGATGATCCAGAGTTTGGAAGGTAATTCATGTGAAGAAAGGCTGAACATGCTTAACATGTACTTGGTGGAGGACAGGAGGGAGAGGGGAGATATGATCAAGGCCTTTAAATACCTGAAAGGGATAAGCAAGGCTAATATGAACATAGGAACATACAAAATTGCTTGCAGAAAAAGGCCTACAGGTGTATCAAGTGTGCCCAATTGTGCAGCTCTTAGTTTCAAATCACTACCACTGCCCCACCACTACCCAAACCTCTCTCTTCCTCCTCTTTTCTGGTCCTTCCCCTCCTTTGTGTTTATGTCTGTACTAATCATACCCATGACTCTATCCCATCCCTGCTTAAAGCTATCCACTGTCCTTTGAGTGATTAAGTCCTCCAGCAGTGCGTTCCAACCTGACATCACTCTCTCTGTACAGGAGAGATACTCCTGATAAGAAGAGGGAGGGATACCAGAGGGCGTCAACTGAGGTTGGGGTGGATTCAAGAGGGAAATCAGGAGACAGAGAGGGTTGTAGACAAATGGAACACTCTACTGGAGAAGGTGGTTTCCTGTAGGACGGTGGGCAGCTTCAAGAGGGGATGGGACAGAGTGAGGGGGGAAGGTCGGTGGGGAGGGGAAGGAAGGGTGGGGCAGCTGCATGCTGAGGGACTAGCTGCACAATCAAGCAGACTCAATATACCATGTGGCACATTTCTGCTGGCAATTTGTATATTTGTATGTTTGTTTTCAGTCAGTCAAGGTAGTGCTCTGGAGCAGCAGAACATTTTAGTCAGATGAGATGCTCATTGGATAAGTAAGTGGGGGATTAGGGAGGTGTAGGGTGGTGGGTGCTGAGAGGGGGATTGGGGGGTCAGAACTCATTGACGGACTTCTTTTGCAGGGTTTGCTTAAACAAAAAACAAAACAAACAAAAAAACAATGACTGCAAGAGATGTTCTTTGTGTTTCAGGTACTGATACTTAGGATTGGGCACCCCAGTGTCCATTTATTGCTTAATGTTTTGGAGGGTGACTGTTGTTCTAGCTGTGGATTGAGCTTCTAACCATTGGAGTTAATGTGTGGGGGGGTTGTGGTTTGTTTTACAGCAGTAGATTGGGCATCTGACCACTAGAATTAATTGAAAGAGGTCATTGTTTGCTTTCTGGTGGTGTTTGGGCCTCTAACCTTCTGGAGGGAGGGCTTTGTTCTCTGCTAGCAGATTGGGCATCTGATTGCTGGCATTAGTTTGTTTTTTGTTTGTTTGTTTTTTGACACTGGATTGGGTATCTGAACACGAGAGTAACTTGTGGGATTTTTGTTTGTTTTCTGGCAGAGAATTGGGTATCTGACCACTGAAGTTACTTGGGTGGCATTTTGTTTGTTTGGTTTTTTTTACCTGTGGTGTCTTGGGTATCTAACTGCTTGACTTACTTTCATTTTTTGTAATTCTTCAGTAGCCAGTTAAGGTCTAAAAGGCACAAGCGCCTGTTTTCAATGGTGACCTGGGAGCTCTGGGAAGAATGAGCAACTTGCTCAGAATCACACAATATGCAAGATGAGGCTGCAGAATCAAACACAGCTCTGCTGAATATACCAATCTCATCCAAAGCTTGTTATTCTAAACTGTAGAGTATACTGCCAGCCTGTTGGCAAATCTGGGGAGGGGGCCCTTGAGGCTGGATGACACTGCTGCACTGAAAGAAGTCATATGAAAGTATGCAGCCACACTGTGATTGGTGTGGCTGCATCCTTTTATTATTTATATATATATATATGAGAAGTTTTTGCTATCAGTGAGCATCACCAGCCTCTGCAGCAGTCTTGCCAAGATTAACAGTGCATAGGCACAACTCCAAGAGGCTTCGCTGCATTAGCTGCATGTAGCACACATCTCCCCAGCCCCTACACTGTTGTATCATACCAATAGGTTTCTTTTGAGCATATCCACAAGAAAACATAATAATTACTGACTGAAGGTGATTACCCATGAATAATCATTGTGTAATGCACTGTTATAGATGGCTGATTATAACCATATAGCTGTCAGTCACTCGTCTCACACAGTGTGAGCTCACTGACCTTCTTTCTGCTGTAGTGTGATACAGACAAAGGAAAAAGAAACACCTCTTGGTGTTTAACTACTCACCCTGACTGGGCCATTTACTTAGTGTATAAAAGCAGAAGTCGGACTACATCTCTAACATGACCCAACATGATGGGTCCTTCAAGGCAGGCATAGGCAACTAGAGTCATCATAGCCCAAATTCTAGAATTTTAAAGTCAGAAATTATAAAAAATAATAGATGGGAAGGTATAGTGTAATGAGATTTAACATTCTTCACTGGTGTGTGATGCTTTTATAAAGCTCTTGTGCTTCACTCTTGGACTTTGTACAGCATCACACACACACGTGTGTGTGTGTGTGTGTGTGTGTGTGTGTGTGTGTGTGTGTAAAATGTGAAATTATGCCTGAATTATATACCACCAACGGACCAACATGTAACCATAACCTTATACACCTACAAGTATTAGTGCCTTACCACAGTCATAATGTTTTACCTTGTTTTATTACTCATATTAGTGTTCTTTATATATTTGCTATGCTTATGTTTGTATGTAATGCATTTACCTGTATGTTATGTTTCTGCCATATTCTGCTATACTCATAATCACTCATATTCTGTAATTTTCCACTATTTGACACATTGTGTGCTTTTCTGATTACATTGCAGTTATTTCCAGACTGTCTGGAAATAAGAACAGGTAACACTTATTCTTGCTGAACTATGAATTTCTAAGATATATGCCAACCATGCACTCTTGCTTCCTGAGGTCCACCCAGATATTACACTATATATATTATATCCAATTGTATTTGTCTGCCTTATCCAAATGTTGCATTCTTATCATCAGTGTATATATGTAACTGCCAGCCAGCCCCTCCCCAGTTTCTGAGATTTTGGTGTTCTTTCCGTACGTACGTTTGTTTGTTTTGTGTTTAGATTTATTTAGTACGTGTAACCCCGGGGCTGACTGTTGGAAATCATCCTCTTTGTAAATCCTTGTTACATGCTTTGGCATGAGTATTATAGTAATAAATATTTCCTTTTATTACTTGTTTGCCCTGTGTTTTCCTTACTCAGCATACGCATACAAGAACCTGAATTATGAGCAGAACTTATAAGTTACATTATTGGAGACACGTGACTGATACATTTCCTGGCATGATGGATAAAAAGGGTATTGTTAGGTTCCAATTTGGTATTGGGCAAACCCCTTGCATTCTGGTCTGTATAACATTACAGCTTCTTATGATCCTAGCTCATACGATATTTTTAAAAATTATGATGATCAAAAATTCTGTATCTTACATTTCCTGGCACATTCTAGTATTCAACTAGAATACCTAAGATTGAAACTCTTAGAGATCAAGATTGGTTTGTCAAGGCAACTGAATGTCCTAAACAAACACCGGGTCCACCCGGTGGCTTAATTGTCAATTCCTTTGCTGGTGCCTTGATTAATAATTTGCAGCTCTTGTACATTCCTGTTCTTTTGAACCTCTCCTTGTGGGACATGAAATTGTTTGATTTATGTTCTGAAATAAATGTTTCAAGTTTTTTTTTTAACATTTTACTTAATGATATTATTGCTGCATATCAAACACGCATTAGTGACCCCTTAACAGGGATCCTTAGCACTGGATTTAGGACAGTCCTTAGACACACCCTAAATCTTCTATGAAAAAAGGTAAACTAAAATGCTATAAACATTTTGATATGACATCTGCTGGTGCAGCTACTAGCACTGTCACAGACGTCTTTGGTTCTGGTATGTCTATTTGGAATAATGCTGATATAGCCAGTTTAAAATCCCCAATGTCTAAAACTGATGAAGCATTTAAATATAACATTTTTCCACCACTGTTACATGATGTAGATGGTCTAAGCCAGGATGATAGTTTTACAGTTTATAATATGAAAGAAATATTAGAAGGGTTTAAGGACACAAGATTAAAAATTATTCAATTGATTTCTGCTCACAATAAGGAAGCAGAAAAGCATTCATTTGGAATGGAAATTTTATGCACTACATATGGTTCCCAGATCAAAACTACGATTAAGGGATTGTTACTTGATCTGGAATCTGGATGTATTCCGGATCTCATCGATGATAAACATCTTGGATGATGGTATTGCCTCAATGTTCCTCTATGACATGTGTGGCAATATGTTTGAAACAAACTTTATCTATGCAGTTATCAACAGCAAGAAATCTGGGATATATAACCCCACACACGAACATTTCTCCATGCTTTGCATCTCGCTCATGCTCAATCCAAGATACACTTTATGTGACATTTACCATCTCCTTACTGCAATTTGATTCTTCATCAGTGATTTTTGACTGCCTGGCAACTGTCCATTCTATTGGTCATCTTGATGGTAACTTTTATCATGAACGTTTGGATCTTCCTCCATTGTTGGTGTTCCACCTCATATTCAGTGTTTGGACTGCTCCCCACACTGATTGCTGTGCCTGGAAAGGGTATCATCTTCTCTGCTGATGTGATGTCTTTGATGTCATCTGCCCTGTTTGTGGTAATTCACCAATGAACTTGGATTGATCGAATGCCTCTGATTTGGGTCTTCAGAACAATGGAACTTTGAATGTCTCTTTATGGAACTTTGGTGGTAATACTGATGGTTTGACACCTGTTGATTCTTCTTTTGACACTGGAAAAAAACATGGATTTATCCTGGAACTAATTTTGGCATGTGGATTGTGGATAATAACATTAACCTTGTTTGTCATGTTTGCCTTCTGTAATGGATTGTACCATCTGCTAAAGTGACTTATTCATCCAATGGAGAATTTTGTGATGTATCCAACCTGTAAACATTCCACTATAGTGATAAATATTGTGACATTCTTCAACCAAATTTTTGTCTCACTCCCCATCTATGAACTATTATTGGTCACATAGTGATCACACCTGTCCTTTCTATGGAAATTGACATCATTGAGTCTGACCCAGACTACTTGGATGCTTCATATCAATATTTGCCTATCTTCAATGTCCATATAGGACTTCTGAATCTGTCTCTTCAATCCCTTCTTAATTGTACTGATACTCAATTGATTTACCTTAGCAATGATATTGCAAAAGCTACTGAATCATTGAATGATTTAATTAACAATGATATTGGTTTCTTTTTACAAAATCCTATAGTTGAATTTACATTTAAAATGTTTGTTATAATTCAATTCTGTCTGACCTTCTTTGAAATACTAACTCTTTGCTGTCTTCGGCAAACCCTACAACAACATAGAGGGCAACTAGATTTCCTTTACAAGTCCCATATCTTGGACTTGTTAACCAAATAAGACATACCATTACTACACCTATCCTTCTTTTTGCTGTGTTGCCTTTTGAGCAAGACAACAAGGAGGGGACTGTTATGCCTGGGTTATATACCACCAGCTGACCCACATATAACCGTAACCTTATACACCTACAAGTATTAGTGCCTTACCACAGTCTTATAATGTTTTATCTTAATTTATTACTTATGTTAGTGTTCTTTATTATATTTGCAATGCTCATATTTGTCTGTAATGCATTTACCTATATGCTATGTTTCTGCCATATGTTCTGCTAAACTCATAATCACTCATATTTTGTAGTTTTCTACTATTGTGACATGTTGTGTGCTTTTCTGATTACATAGCATTTATTTCCAGACTGTCTGAAAATAAGAACAGATAACACTTATTCTTGCTGAAATATGAATTTCTAAAATATATGCCAACCATGCACTCTTGCTTCCTGAGGTCCACCCAGATATTACATTCTGTATATTATATCCAATTGTATTTGTCTGCCTTATCCAAATGTTGCATTCTTATCATCAGTATATATATGTAACTGCCAGCCAACCCCTCCCTAGTTTCTGAGATTTTGGTGCTCTTTTCATTTCTTTCATGTTTAGATTTATTTAGTACATGTAACCCCAGGGCTGACTGGTGGAAATCATACTCTTTGTAACCTCTTGCTACATGCTTTGGCATGAGTATTATAGTTAGAGATGGGCGAAGTGGCCTCAATTTGCTCCACGGAGTGATTCACATTGTAAAGGCAAATTCATGGAGTGCTTCACAACACGAAGTGGAGTACTTTGCGTTATAATGGGCAATGCAAAGTCCATTGAAGACAATGACTTCACATTACTCTGCCTTCCCAATCCACTACTCCACCAAATTTTAAGGCGATGTAAATTGAGAACAATGTACTTTGCCTCACTTCACCTTGCTTTTAAGCTTCAAAGGTGAATTTTGCAGTGATTCATGGGATTTCAGGTCACATGGGCTCTAGATTGTTCTGCACAGCCTCAGTTCTGGGTAGTGTGTGCAGGAAGCTGTAGGAGGCAGTCTGCTCTGAGAACTCTCTGTGATTCAAACCTTCTAAAAGCTGTTAAAAAGTATTTTTGAGTCATTGTTTTTTGCTGAAACTTTAGTTCATTGATTGTAGGAAACCCTCCTGTGCTCATATCATTGGTCGTTTATTGTTTGTGTGTGGATTTTGAATGTTAATGTACAATATTCAGTCTGTGTACTGAGAGACAGTGGAAGTGTGCTTTGGGGGAGGGGCGTATCTGGTGTAGATAGATTTAAGTTGGAGAAATAGGGAGTTCTTTGTTTTTTGGTTATATTTTTCTTGTATAACTGACTGTGTTAATGTACACACAGTAATATTTTCAGTAATTGTTGAAATCTTTTTGCTGATTTGTGTGTTGTGGTCTGGAGGGATCTGGTGCAGCAGTGAGGTTGTTTCAAATACATTGTATATTACTGAAGATTTAAATTTGCTATGCATTACTTGTAGACAAATTCTGTGTGTGTATGTGAGTGTGTGTGTGTGGTGCGTGACATAACATCAAATAATACACCTTTTATTGTGCCACAGTGTAATTGCAGGTGCAACAGTGTGAACCTGCTATCCACTGCAGCTGTATGATTTTGTACTGCCATTGTGGTATCTTTTCTTGGTTTTACACTGCAGTAATCTACAGCCAGTGCTCCCCCACCACTGACAAAAGGTATTCTTTTCCAGATTGGATTGTTTGTGACTTGAGAACACCACTGGTTAGTTAAGGTGTTGTTGAACTTGTTGTGACTTTGCATCTGTATCTGTTGTTGAAGCCACAGTTGGTTTTTTGGCTTCACATCCAGCATCACCTGCCCCAGCTCCCATCCAGAGTGAACGTTCCAAAATCTAAATTTGTTTAGAATATTCCTGTTGATCCCACAAAATGCCCTCAAAGAGATGTGCAAGCAAAGCTGTTTCTTGCCATGGTACTGCTGCCAGTGGTAAGATTGTCTGTGGGCATGGTAGTAGTACGCAGTCGCAGAAGTGCATTACTGATGTGAAGAAAGGTATTTCTCCTTCAGTATTTTTTACAGTACAATCAGTAGCTTCACTCATAGTTGGAGGAGGTGATGTCCCAGCTGGTGGTGTTAGTGCAGTTGCTGGTGGCGGTATGAGTATTGCTGCCTCAAGTTCCACTTTTGACCAGTTTACCATGTCCAAAAATATAGTGCAGTGTGAAGCAATGGCAGTGAGTGACAGTGTAGATGTCATACTGTACTACCCAGTAACATCCCAGTAACTGAACATGAGGATTCTGATCATCATGTCAACGATAGCACACAAAGTGACATTTCTTCCACCGCGGTTCAGGTCATGCATTTGCCATGCAGTGAGTCACAGTGTGGTGAAACAATTTTTGGTGATGGTGGTGCTGCTGTTGATGATGTTGCTGTGGTTGCAACATGCAGTCCATATGCCAGCATCCAAGCAGAAGATGTGGATGATGTTGATGAATATGATGATGATGATGATGTCAGTGACCCTTGTTGGGAACCAGAGAAAAAATAACTCAAGGTGACTGTGTCTGGGTCTGTTTGCATCCCCCCCAGAAAAAGTTGTGATTTACCAGTTTCAGTTGATGATGATGACCCAGTAATAATGATAGGTAGTCGTGGTTGTCAGTTGCAGTCCAAGTGTGTCCTGCCTGAAAAATCATGTAGCATACCCCCTACTTCATGGCTTAAAAATATGGAGTCCAATAAGCAGCATCATGGGGGACATGTTAAAACTAGAGCATCAAAATCTCTTGTTTACATACCTCTCAGCATTAAAAATCATAGCACTGGCCTTCAAAAATCATAGCAAAAGGTCAGAATGTGGAGCACTTTCTTATTTTAAGCAATTTTATGTCTACAGATAGTGGACCCCATATACTAAGTGATAAGGAATATTTCTATCAGCTTAGTTCAATGATGTAATATTTTGTGTGTCCAGAAATAGCCCTAACATTATGAGGAACACTGGTAAATTTGAGTATGAAAATCAAAGCGTTATGTGGAATTCATAGCAGTTGAGAGGTATGCTTGTTTGAGATTTCTTTGTGGAAGATGCAAATGATGAGTCAGTTGCAATCTGCCAGGTTTGCCAGGTGCATGTGAGTCGAGGTAAAAAGGGGAGCCATCTGGGCACAGGGGGACAGTATACACATCTTAAGAATAGGCAGATGGCACTGTGGACTAAGCACAAGATGGCAGCTAATACCTGTACCACAGCAGGGTGTTCAACCTCATCATCAACAGTAATGAGCATGTTATCCCCTTCCATGACTGTAGCATCAAGTAGAAAATTAAATGTGTGCAGTAGTGATGAAATAACAGCAAAAGATTACTACAAGCATGATGAGGTGGAAGAGCAGAATGATTTTGAAGTCTTGTCCAGTGGTGGTGAGAGTAGCAGTTTTGGGGGTGGTGGTTGTCAATGCAGTATGTCTAGTGCAGGTGGTACATCAACCCCTGTTGCTAAATCTGGGGAAATAACTGCATTTCTGGGTTTGTCATTACCTGTGCAACTGTCTACATCACATGGCCACACTCCACCCCCTGCCATTTACAGAGCAGAACCATTTGTCATCACACCCCGTGTAAAACATTTAAGTCAGCCCACATTACACAGTCTTTTTGTGCATAAGCTGAAGTACCCAGCCAATCATACAGTGTCACGTGAATTTAATGCTGCTGTAGCTGAAATGTTGGTAATTGATCTTTTGCCCTTCTCTTTTGTGGAGAATTCTGGGTTCCTGTGGTTTGCTGCATGTGCCTGTCCAAAATGGTAAGTCCCATCCAGGACATACTTTTCGACCCATGCTGTCCCAGAGTTGTACCATACAGTGTCCGACTCAATAAGACATGCCCTCCAACATTCCTCCTCTCCTTTCATCCATTTAAGTATGGATATGTGGACAAATGGCAAAACAGCAGGGAGTTCATATTTGTGTATAGCTGCACACTAGGCACAGGTGCCGGGGGTTGTTTTTGAAGTTGGTAGTGTTAATAATCAGTGTAGTAAGGTGGAGTGTCGTCATAGCAATCTTCAAGAAATTTCGACAGCATGCAACAATTGCTATGCACAATGTGACCTGTTCACACACTGGTGAAAACATGTTGGACATGGTACTGACTGAAATTGACAAGTGGCTGAACCCCCTGTCACTGAGAGCTGGGTTCATAGCAAGTGACAATGGGTCAAATGTGGTGAAATGCATTGCGAATGGTGGCTTTTTTCGGGTTCCATACATGGCCCACTGTTTAAATCTTGTGGTGCAGGAGTTTCTGCAGCACCCTGATATAAAGGAAATGCTGACAGTTGCACACCGTATCTGTTCTCACTTTTCATGCTCTGCAAAGGCCCGTAACCAACTTCGGCAGTTGCAGATCCAAAACAGCCTCCCGCAACACCGCTTGAAGCTGGAAGTTGTCACCCGGTGGAACTCCATTTTATACACGGCAGAAAGATTGTATGAACAGTACAAAGCCATCTCAGAATATCTTGTGATGCACACTAGCTGTGACAGTTCCAGGGCCTCCATGTCTATGATGACTGAACAGTGGCACCTCATGGACTCTGTAATAAGAATCTTGAAGCCTTTTGAACATGCCACACAGGCAGTGAGTGGCAAGTCTACCTCCATTAGCCAATCAATTCCACTGCTGTGGGTGCTGAGGCAGACATTGGTGAATGTACAGCATAACCTTGATGTTGCTGAAGACAATGCTAGCAGTGTGTTGCTGAAACACATGCTGACAGTATTCAACCAGAATCATCACATCTTGAGCATTCAGCATAGTGACAACTTTGCAATAGCAACAATGCTGGGCCCACGATACAAATGTGGAATTGCCTCAGTACTGGAGGGTGGGCCTGAACAGAAAAAAAAATGTCAGTGGCAACTGGTGTGCTTGGTTCATGGGGCACAGAAGTCATGTGCCAAGGTCAGGAAACCTGAGCAGCATAATCAGGTTGAAGGTGAACCTGGAGGATTAGTATCAAGCATATCCTATAAGGGGAAGGGGACTGCAATTCCAGGTGGCCTGTCATCAAAAACAGCTGGTGTTAACCCACTTTGGGAGGCTTTGTGTCAAGTCAGGATTTGTGACATAAATGATTCTGGAGAAGTGGATGATGCATCAACCACCGGACTTAGAGCAGCACAGTGAATGGTTAAGTCATATGTGTCTGAAAACAGGCATCTGTCAATCACTGATGATCCCCTTTTATACTGGAGTGGAAAGATCAGTGAATAGCCAGAGCTGACCACTGTGGCACTGAAGTACCTGACATGCCCACTTTCCAGTGTGAGTGTCGAGATGACATTCAGCTCAGCAGGTGCAATAGCTTGGGATCGTCATACAAACCTGTCTCCTGCAAATGTCAGTTTGCTGACATTCATAAAAATGAATGAGAGGCATATACCAGCTCAGACTGCAACCTCAGTATTCCTACCCCAGCATACTCATAGTTCTGCTGATGTTGAAGAAAGGGACCATCCTGGTGGCAGTGACAGCATGAAGCAGCCTACCACTGACGTAGATGATAACACAATGGAGAAAGAATTTCCCAGTCATCAGAATTCAGACATAGAAGACTGCGAGGGCAGCTTTCTTTCTGAGGATTATGATGAATGATAATGCGGTTAATGTTGGCAGGTTTTAACTTAAGTGATTAAAAGGCTGTCACATGTCTTGTATGATACATGTTCTCTTTGTCATAAAGTTAAATCACTGTTCAACTCATAGTGATTCAAATTCCATATGTCACATCATCACATTTATAACACAGAGCACAGTATATCCTGGCCCCCGGACTACCACCATCATAAGACCGCTGTTCTCCACTGCTACCATAGGGAATGTGACCGTGTGTCCCCTCCCTGGACTACCACCACCACCATAAGACCACTGTTTGCAACTGCCACCATAGGGAATGTGACAGTGTGTCCCCCCTGGAGTACCATCACCATAAGACCGCTGTTCGACACTGCCACCACCACCAGATGCAGGAAGATGTGAGAGGGAATGTCATCATGTGCTGCAGCTATGACCACCACCACCCACCACCAGTGCCATTGTGACAATGTTTTTCCATTACATTGACCATGCCAAGGCAGAGGGAGTCAAACAGGAGACCACATCCATCAGCCACAGGCACAAGATTTCTTACTATTAAAACTATAAAGTAAGTATGTGTACTAATGTTTTTCATGCTATTCAACTTCCTTTAGCTGTGTGTTTTGTTTTGTGTTGCTTTTCTGAACTACAATGGTCAAACACATATGGTTGACTTATTTCTTTTTTTACAGGTTAACAACAAATGACTGTCCTTCACTGAAGGTCTGTATCAATGGTACAGCAGCAGTACTGTCTACAGGAACCTATGGGATATCCATTTCCAATCCATACTGGTAAGTATATCAATTTTATTTCATCTGTTCCTTTTTTTTTCTTAAGAGTACAACAGATCTGACTGATGATTCATAAACTAGGTGACATGTACGTCACAAAAAATATTTCTGCAATATATCATGCACTGTATTCCAAATTTGCAGCGGTGCAGTCATGACAGTGTTGAAAAAGTTGGACCCAGGCTGTGTTACCTGACAAGATGTGGTTTTAAAATGTAACTTGAGTTGAGACGCAGGGACACTGACACAGTATATTTGTTACACAGCCTGATACTAAATTAAATTGTGATCTGATGATTGCAGTGGGACAGCTTGCTAGCTGTGTTAATCCAGATACCCGTGGAACAGCCACAACTTAAACATAATGTCTTACTGCTTCAATCAAGTTGTAATGTCCTTCATTTCTTTTTTAAGGAAACTTCCAGATGCTTTATTGTACCATAGTTGCCTTATCCAAAGAACTTCTTCAACATCATGCCCCTTCCCTTCCCAGGCTGGGGCAGACATGCAACAAGCAGAAGTCGTTTCAATTGATGATCATCCATGGCCATCATTGCCAGACTGGAGAAGGACGCTGATGAAGTCTGTGAAGAAGTAATCAAATAATAAACCATTAATGAGACCTAGTTGCAAATATGCTCCCCCCCCAAAAAAAAAAACTTACCTTCATTGGCTTGACAGTATTCCATTTCCAATTTCAATGCCAACATTTCTCACCAAGCTCTGGAATGTGCACACCAACAGTATGTGACCTGTGATACAAAACAATACAATGAGTACATGTATATATATGTCAACCCCACCTAGAAAATATATATATATATATATATATATATATATATATATATATATATAGATATATTTCAACTCACCAAGGCTACTGTTAGTGTACACACAAAGGGCACCATTCCATCTGGTTGAGGTGGTCGCATCGCATTCACGGGAATCGCAGCACACTTTGGACCAGAAACCGTTCTCTCACGGTCATCATTTCTGATGGAACACTGAATGGATTCATGTCATGTTATCCCTACTTCACACAGTTTGGCAAGACACTGTGCATCATGACACCATCATCAGAGTATTTAAATTTTCTGGACTCAAGACAGTTGCATTTTGGGGATGCAGAAAAATTCTGGGGACTCTGTGTGATCACTGTGTTCATGAGTGACTGCGCAATAAATTCTGGGGGACTTTACATGTGGTGTAATGCTCCCATTTCACTTTGTCAGCACTGGGGAGTTTTCTGGACACAAGACAGTTGCATTTTGGGGATGCAAAAAAATTCTGGGTACTCTGTGTGACCACTGCATGCATGAGTGACTACGCAATTAATTCTGGGGGACTTTGCTTGTGGTGTAATGCTCCTATTTCACTTCATCAGCACTTGGGAATTTTCTGGACACAAGACAGTTGCATTTTGTGTGTTGTGATTGTGAGCACATAATGTCATACTTAAATTATAAATTAAAGCAGCAGTGCAACAATGTGGTGAAAGTTTTGACCTATACTTTTTTATGCTATTTTAGATTGCCAGCCACTAGTTACCTCCTGACTTGTATGATACCCTTCTTTTCACAATTTGTGTCTGCTTTATTACTTTTTCTCATGTCTGGAAAAATTAAAGGAGCACACCTTTTAATATGGCTCTGATCAGGTTTTCATCACTATTTGCAGCTGTTTTTGAACAAATATTGTTCTGTGAGGTCATAAAATACTGCCTGGTGCATAACTGTTAATTTTACAACAGAAGTAATATATAAACAACTGATGGAGGAAAACAGCAGAAAATACTGACGAAGACCTGGTCCACACCGTATTAGAAGGAGTACTCCTTTTATTATTTCAGACATGAAAAAAAGTACTAAAGCAGACTCAAATACTGGAAAGAATGGTATCATGCAAGTCAGGAGGTGAGTAAAGGGCAATGTAAAATAGCATAAAAAAGTATAGGTCAAAATTTTCACCAGATTGTTGCACTGCTGCTTTAATGTCTATTTTAAAAAATAAATACTTCTGGAGCCTCAGTAATATTTACTTTGTGTTGGGAATCATGAAGTGTTTTGCAAAAAGCAGGACTGAGCAGTGCAAGTATGTTGTACTAAACTGCATGTGTGCCAACAGTGTTCTTTCCTGTGTGTGCAGAGATTGCCCAGCTTCATGCAAACATATATATGGTGTGACTTGTTGTAGTATGTAAAGAATAAAGATAAGAAAGAATATATGACATATATTTTATTTGTACCATCAGCACCAGTGGAGTAAGTGATATGATATTTTTTCAGAGGTAACGGATCACTGTGTACCTCAGTCACTCACTGTACACACATGACTTTGTGGAGATCATAGCACAAAAAACACATGCTCTCCTTAAAGTCATGTGTGCAGTATGTGACTAAGGTGCACTCTGGCCAGACACTTCTGAAAAAATATCATAGCACTTAGTCCGCTGATGATGATGGTGGCAATAAAATATACATTTTTCTTATCTCTATTCTTTATACCATAAACACCGCAACAAGTCAACATATATATGTTTGCAAGAAGCTGGACAATGTCTGATGTCACACACAGACAGGAAACAACACTGACTGCACACATGTAATTAAGCACATCATACTTGCACTGCTCACATCAGCTTTTCTACAACCACTCCACATCAGAAAGTAAACATTACTGAGGCACTGGATTATAATAACAGGGCAATAAGGAGCATGTACAGTATGTCTGTATGTGTATGTATACATTTAAAGGGAAGCAGTCAGCAACAGGAGCTCCTGCCCCCTGCAAGGCTTACCCTCTGGTTAAGCCTTTTAAGTATGTTGCGGCATTTTTCTCATACCACAACATACTTTATTTTAATAAAGAAAAGTCAGCGACTAGGAATTATGGCGGACGCTATGGGGGCTACATTATGTATAAAGGAAAGGTGCAGCGGCAATGCACCATGCACTTCAATGCTTTTGTATTGAAGCACATGGTGCGTCACTATTGCACCTTTAAACATAATTGAGCCCCCACAGTGTACTCCATACTTCTGGGTTATTGAATTTTCTTTATTAAAATAAAGTATGTTGCAGTGCTAGAAAAACGCTGCAACATGTTTAAAAGGCTTAACCGGAGGGTAAGCCTTGCAGGGGCCGGGACCTCCTGTTGCTGACTGCTTCCCTTTAAACTGATACTGTGGCCTTCCCTCTGTCTGTTATTAAACATTAACAAAAGACAAAACACTACAGCAATGGGGGGGGGGAGTGCTGAAAAAAAGCTAATGGGGGATCTCCTAATGTTCCAGCAGCAGATGGAGCATCAACACAATCTGTAACTGGTGTTGCTCGATCTGCTCCACCTACTGCTGGACAGCACCCACCCTCTCTTTATTTTCCTCCACTGTGGCCCACAAAAGTGCTATGTCTGCCTGAGTTGCAGGCATTGTGGGGTCCACTGATGCGGGGGTGGACCAGGTCATGGTGGTGGTGAGGGTGGTGCTGGTGGCAGTGTTGGTGGTGGTGGAGCAGCTGCTGCTGTGGTCCTCCTCCTGCTGCAGAGACACACAACAGCAGCACCCTCTTCCACTGCCACAGAAGGGCCAGCAGGTGGAGGCCTGGCCCGTTCGGTGGTAGCCTGCCACTCTACCTTGTGGTGGTTCAGCATATATCTGTGCTGGCCCCCAGTCCCCAGATGTGTTCCCCAGGGGTCACGGCGCACCTGCACACAACAAAGCAGACACACCACAAGGCTGCTGTCCCCTCTGACATGGTTGAAAAACTGCCAAACTGGGGAGCTGCAGGGGGGGACCAGGCACAGGAGGGGCAGATGCAATGGAGGCAGCATGGTCACGCACCTGGGCTCCACCTGCTGCTGTGGAGTTGGTGCTGTTGGAACTCCTGCAGCTGCTACTGATGGTGGTGGACTTGGTAGACTTGGTGGATGTGGCGGTGGCACTGGTGGTGCTGCTGCTTCCAGAGGGGGGGAGGCAGGACCAAAGAGTCTGGAGCAGTCCAATGCCACCTGGCTATGACCCCCATGCATGCGCACTCCCCTCCGGCCAGGGGCCATATATTGTTCCTGGTCCATTGCACAAAAAACACTACTTTCCTCTCTGACGCAACGAGTGACTTCACACACACTCACACAACACAGGCACAAACACAGTCACACACATGCAACAAAACTTATAAAACAAAAAAATCGGTCACCAAAAAGAACTGACAAAACAGTACCAAAAAAAAAACTAAAGAATTAGCTTTTAAAAAAGCTTTTGGGTTTTTGGAATTTACTCAAGAAAGAAACTTGTTAACATGAAATCTCCTCTCCTACACAAAATGCTTCCTCTTTCTACCTCTGCAAAGGAGAAAGTGAAAATATCTGCCTGTATGGCTCACTTCCTTCCTGCCTGGCTAAAGCATGTGACACAGTACTGTAAGCCATGTGATGTGTGGGGGGAGGAGCTGACTAAAGTGCCTATATTGTTGTCATTCTGCTTTACTTCATGTTAAAGTGGAATAACAATGCAAAGTCATAATAACAAAGCTAAGTGAGCACTTTCCAATGGCCACTTCACATAGCGTAATGTTTGAAGTGGCCGCCGTTTTCACTTCGCAGGCGGAATTTAATTTCGCTGCATCTCTAATTATAGTAATAAACATTTCCTTTTATTACTTGTTTGCCCTGTATTTTCCATACTCAGCACATGCATACAAGAACCTGAATTATGACCAAGACTCATAAGTAACACACACCCCTCCCCATATATTATTTTCTATGTGTTTATCAGCAAGAACTTCCACTTGTTATTTACTATTTGTTTGAACTTCTCCCTGATTGATCTTAACTTTATCCATTTCACAGAGTCTTATTTCATAAGATTTTAAAGTTTTATATATCAGACACATAGAAACATAGACTTTGATGGCAGATAATGACTGCTTGGCCCACCCAGTCTGCCCATTTCCCTACCTTTTGATTAGGCTGTAGATTCTAGTTAACCAACAGCCTACTTCCTCCTACCCCCCACTAGAATTGCCTTATTTCTGTCCCATGCATTCTTGAATTCCCCCACTGTTTTTGACCCCACTACCTCCTCTGGAAGGCTGTTCCAAGAGTCCACCACCCTCTCTGTGAAAAAATACTTCCTCACATTGCCCCTGAGCAGCCCTCCCAATCTTCAAATTGTGCCCCCTTGTTCTTGTGCATTTCTTGTTCTGAAAGATGCTATCCTCTTGGACTTTGTTGATTCCCTTGAGGTACTGGAATGTTTCTATCATGCTCCCCCCTCCGTCCTTTCCTCTAGGTACACATATTAAGCACCTTTAATCTCTCTTCATATGGCTTCTGGTGCAGACCCTGCACCATTTCAGTTGCCCTTCTCTGGACTGCCTCCATCCTGTCTATGTCCTTGCAGAGATGGGGTCTCCAGAACTGCACATAGTACTCCAGATGGGGTCTCATCAACTGTCTATGCAGAGGGATGACAACTTCATGTTTTCTACTGGTGATGCTTCTCCCTATGGATCCCAGTATCCCCCCAGCCCTCCTTACTGCCTTCTCACATTGCTTGCCTACCTTTAGGAAGTCTGATATGACTACCCAAGGCCCAGTTCCATTTTTGTTGCTGTTGTTAGTACCTCCCACCCTTACTGTGTACTTCCCCAAGGGTTTTTGTTTCCCAGGTGCATTACTTTGCACTTCTTTGCATTGAATCTAAGCTGCCATACTTCTGACCATTCCACCAGCCTTGCCAATTCTCTTCTCATCCTTTCCACCCCCCTTGTGTATCAAACCTGTTGCTGGTCTTTGTGTCATCTGCAAAGAGGCATACTTTTCCTTCCAGCCCCTCCACAATGTCACCTATAAAAACATTAAAAAGGACTGGTCCCAGTACTGAACTCTGTGGTACACCACTAGTAACCCCCCTTTGCTTGGAGTGGACTCCTTTTACAATTACCCTCTGTGTCCTGTTCTCAGGCCAATTTTTTACCCAGGTTACCATGCTCCCTGGTACTGACTCCCAGGCTGGCTAACTTGTGTATTAATCTTTTGTGCAGTACTGTGTCAAATGCCTTGCTCTAGTCTAGGAAGGCTACATCCACAGCCCGTTCCTGGTCTACTACTTTGGTCACCCAGTCAAAGAAATCTATTAGATTTGTCTGACATGACCTCCCCGCTGTGAATCCATGCTGCCTTGGGTCCTGTGCCCCGCTGACCTCTAGGTACTCAACAATTCTTTCTTTCTGAAGTGATTTCATAATTTTCTCTGCCACTGAGGTCAAACTAACAGGTCTGTAGTTTCCTGCCTCTGCCTTGCTCCCACTTTTGTGGAGGGGAATAACATCCACCTTCTGCCAGTCCTCAGGTACCTCACCATCCTTCCATGATTTGTTAAAAAGGATAGTCAGTGGTGTTACTAGTTTTCCCTTAGTTCTTTTAGAAATCTGGGGTGAATCCAATCAGGCCCCTTTGCTTTGTCCACCTTGAGTTTTAGGACTTCTTTCAGGAACCATTTCGTGAATGGACTAGTATTGATCCCACTATCCAGAGTGCTTTTATTGTTTGGTTTAGGTACCTTCCCCTCCTCTTCTTTTGTGAATACTGAGCAAAAGTATTCATTCAGGATCTCTGCCTTTTCACTTTCACCCTCTGCCCACCTCCCTTCCCCTTTATTGAGCCTCACTATCCCTCCCATGGTCTGTTTCTGCTCCCTAATGTACCTATAAAAGGTTTTATCCCCCTTCTCAACCTAGTTGGCTACATTTTCCTCTGTTCATGGGTGTAGGCAGGCATACTCCAAGCACTCCATGGTGTACAATTTTATTTAAGGGGATAGCAAATAGGCTCTGAATTGCTTCCTTTTTCCATGAAAACTAACAAAGAAAATATTGAACCTTTCTGTAATTTTATTCATAGGAGTCGAAACTAGAAGGACTGGTCACTAATATTCTTTCTGCATCCCAAGGACAATACAACTTTACAGGCTCTGGACTGGTATGTGGGTGTCTTAGGGAATCACACAATGCATGGCATTTGTAATTACCCATGCATGGCAACAACAACAACTGTCATGAGATACAACAGTTGCATTTATTGTGGCCAATGAACAAACATGGTCCTGGTGTACATTTGTATATTGTCTGGCTTCACCCGGGGGGGGGGTCTCACCCTAACCGGGGGGATCAGCAGTGAGTCCACTTGGTGTGCAGATCTGAAATCCCTGGCTATACCCCTGCCTCTGTTTGGGCCTTTGCAATTCTGACTGCCTTCTCTGCTTCTGTCTGCTTTAACTGATACAGTTCCCTGTCCTGCTCCCTCTGTGATTCCTTATAGTTCCTGAATGCTATCTTTTTCTCACTAACCTTCCCCACCACCTCTTTTGGGAACAATAGTGTGTTTTCCATTGTTAGTGAGGGAGTCTGTAGCCTGTGACACCACTGTAGACTGTAACTTATTAATCAACAACTACTGTGTGTCTTTCCCTAAAAACACAGACTTCAGGGCTAGTTCACAATTGTCAAACATGAGTTACCGTAAAATAAGCACAATTTACAGTAAAATGGGCTACTGTTTATTTTTTTTATGTCATTTCTGGGAATGTTCTGTTAGCTGGGCCCTTGTGTTTGAATAAAGATTGCAACAGAAGTTTAGGTACATACAGTTTATTACCTGTGCAAATAAAACAGGAAGAGTTAGAATATATTTTTTATTTTTCATTTGTTTTCTTCTTACCATTTATGGACTCTTCTTCATGCATGATGGGATAAACAGCAACAAGTGTTAAAACATGACAGTTTCCATTTGGACACTGGCATTACAGGCAACTGGGTGGGCACCTCTCACCCAAACAGACTGCTATACCAAATTATTTTAGAACTCTTATAGCATTATTTTTGCTTTCCTTATGCACTCTGGCTTTGGCAGGGCTTAACAAAACTCTCCTGCTCTGATCTGTGGCCCCCAGAATACCCCAACCCAGCATCCCCCTCCCAGCAGCATGATGGGGAGGACCACTGCTTACCCCACAGGGAAGGGCCTCTCCCTGAGGAGGGGCACAGGGGAGGGACCAACATCACCCTTGAGCCCCCACCATGACTTAGACTGGGCATTATTCAGATTGAGAGGAGCAGAGGACCTTAGTGCATGAGGCAGAAGGTTTTTCTACTTGGTTATCCCTAAGGAGGAGGACATGCAATGATGTTAGCATACCACAGCATGCACTTCCACATATCCTGCATCAACATCCACCTCCTCCTCATTTTCCCAGCATAATGTGTTCCCAGCAGCGAATACACCCAGCCTCTGCTGGGTGCTGCTAGAGTACCAGGTGCCACAATCCCTCTCCCCTGGAAGGGTAGTCCATGACTATAGTGACCGAGATTGAGTGACTAGAGAAACGGCGACTCAGTCTCAGTGACTGTGATCATGGCTACCTGGGGAGGAGGGTGACTGGATACTGTGGTCAGTGAAAACCACGACAGGAACTCGCGCATATATGCGGGTACACTCACGGGGGAGGAGATGCAGGAGAGGGATGGCATGCGGGAGGGGTTGCAGTGAGCAGCTGCCGAGCCAGATCACTGGTGTCATGGGGGACATGGTTGGCTGGGAGATATGGGGTACCGGGTTCTGGTCCAGCATGGAGCAGGATTTTTTTTGCTGCCTAGCGGCATGTATTACCTTAAGTCCCCCCCAACATGCACCCCTCTGGAGTTGAGAATCCATAAGTAGTGGGTGTGGGGGTGCAATAAAATGTATTAAAAATGAGACCTGTAGGTTTCAGGCACTGTTTTTCAGTGCACTGCCAGTGTGCATCGCCAAAATTATTTTTCGGCGATGTACACTCTCAATAATAGTAATCACTGTTGCTCAATCACTGTTATGACATGGAAACCCCGGAGGTGGTGAACAGTCCATCGAATGCTCAGTCAACCTACCACCAGCTGGCCCTCTGGTGTCCTGGGCTTATTCCTGAACCTAGGTCACCAGCATCACGAGCAGTAGCTCTACTGCTGCACTGACAAGCCAGCTTGCTCAAATGGCATTTTGACTGCAAAAAACAGAGTCCCTTAGCAGTATAAAAGCAGTCAGTCAGTTTAGCAGTCATTTTGAACTGATGCTAATGTTAATTGCTGCTAACCATTTATACTGTTATTACCAGTCATTAGCAATGAGAAGCAGTTTTTTTTTTAACTCTTTATTTATCCACCTTCCTGCCTCGGTGTCCACTCCTTCGGACTGCTGTTACCTTCCAGACCACCGCTCCAGGATCTTCCCCTAGAGTGCCTCTTTTTTCCTCCCTCCTATCCTGCACAGCGGGGTCTGTCCTGGAATTGGTGGTCTTGGGTGGAGCAGTCATCATCTAGGACCACTGAGGGATTATCTGTTTTTCTATGGTCCCCTCAACCCCGCCCCCTGGGACGCCGGTGCAAGGACGTACATCCAGAGAGGTGACGTGCTAATGCACATCTCTCTCAAGTGCCTGACAGTGTCCCCCCTCCCTGACTCCATGAATCGAGCCGGCAGCCCCCTCGAGAGCCCGCATTCCCGCTGGCTCTCTCAGGATGTCGGGTGCATATTGCACCCCTGGTATCCCACCCCTGAGGAAGGAGAGCATCCATTGGGATGCTCAATCCTCCCTCTCCCAGCTGACCCCCACTGACTGAGAAGCAGTATTAAGATTCCAGTTCACTGAACAGTAGTAAAAGTGCAATGGACAGTTGACCTAAAATAAATACAAGAACTGGTCCTGGATCATGAAATGATTTACCAGCACAAAACTGTCAAGTGGATTAGAAGCCAACATTTTCAAAGAACTTTATTTTCAATCAGCCAGCCATTCATTGGTAGCCATGTTGAAATAGTTTCACAGAGTTGAAAAATAAAAAGCCATACACCACAAGCTTCTAACCTTTGTTAATTTAAAGGGACACTGTCATCTTTTCAGTTCGTTTTTAGCAACTGTCTTTCAAGACAGCTTTACCCAATATTTTCTCTGATGCTGAATAAACATTGTCATTACTATAACTATGTTATTTTTTAACAAAACCAAATTTTGCAGGGTCCGGCATAAATGACGTCATCTGCTCCCTCCTGTGCACTCCCAACATAGGGCTGTTACTGATGATGTCAAACTCGTGCATGAATTAGTTCCATTATTTGGGGGGCATATAAGCTAAATAGCATTCTGAATAGTACTAACTGTGCTTATTTTGAGAATATACAGTAAGTAGTTTTTAAAACTGAGGGCTCTTTCATATATAGGGAAGGGAAAGATCAGCTAGGGTAAATGACTAACTAAAGTCAGCAGACACTTTCAAAAGGTAGGGTATATGGGTAGACTGGATGGACATGGTGGTCCTTATCTGCTGACAATTTCTATATTTCTACATAAATTGTTTATTGAAAAGTGAAACCAAGACATAGAGCAAAACCTTTATGAGAACATGTAAATATGACATCTGGAAGGCCAAGAACAGAATGAAGATATCTCTAGTGACTAATACTAAGAAAAACAACAGCAACATTTTTATAGCTACATCAACTCTCTGAAGTGCATAGAATGTAGTGTTGGATCAATCACCATATATGATAATTTCATGAATAAACCCTGGTATATGGCCAATGCCTCTAATAATTATTTCTGTTCCATCAATGAAAATTCTCTCATAAAAACACACAAACTATATTAATAATGATATGAATAATAACCAGCTACTCAATGGTGGTGAAATAGTCTGAAAAGTGGTAGGGGCAAAGATGTAAGGGGTACATCCTTTGCCTCCCGAATGGGTCCTCCCACAGAACAAGTTTTTTCTCATACAAATTTTTTATCTGTTTAGCGACTCCCCCCCCCCACCACTGATTGACTGCATCCTGCAGTGCCTAGTTCCTTGATACCCACTTGAAGGCTTGGCCCTTCCTTTTCATTTTTAAATTTTGACCACTGTGCCTTAATGTAGCAGACTATGAACCCAACCCACCCCCATTAACACTACTCAGGTCTTCACTTCTTAAAATTCTGCGGACACCCTGCAGGTCACAAAGGGAATGATTAGAAAGTAACACTGTGAAATGAGCCATTTAACACTTAGTGATGCATGTAGAACCCAAGTTTCCTGGTATCTGCCTAAGTTCAGAGATACCAAAAATATGCTCATAATAAAAATTAGAGAAGCTAATGGGATGGCATGCTCCATGACTTTTGCACATATACTTTGAACATTCTTCCAGATTTCTTCTGGTAGAGGGCAGTCCCACAGAATATGTGCAAGCCCTGCATTAGGGTGATTGCATTTCCAGCAGTCAGCATTGTTTAGCTACCCCATTGAATGCAATTTATCAGGGCTACAATAGTATCCATGCAGAATTTTAAATTATGTTAGCCTGCCTTGGAATTCCTTGGAAATGTTATGGGCTAGCTCTAATGCCATTTCACACTCTTCATCTGTTATGCTGAGGCCCAGGTCTTCTTCCCATTTCATTTTGCAGAAATCAAAATGTGCTTTGTCTCCCACTTTCAGTGAATGGTATAGTCAGGTAGTTTATATATTTAACAATGAAAGAATCTGTTGTTCCCTATCTGATAAATTAGATACCTTACATCAAATTTGATCACCCTTCTGGGATGTGAAATAGATTGAAGCACATTTGATGATTGCCATGTTCTGTAAAATGCTTTATATTTTCAGCGTTTAATCCCCTTTCTTTTCCTTTTTTTAGTGCCATCCAACTATATTAGAGGTTCTTTTCAGTGATTGATGGTAACCCTAGTGGTCTTAGTTTAGCGATTAATATAACTGCATACTGTATTTAATAATAATAACCTCTGCTTCAATGACCTTGGTGTAGAACTCACTACCATACCAACACTGGGCCCTTTCAAAAACCTACTATGACAACATCTGCTAGAGAATAGTATCTGTGACTGCACCTGAGAAAGGCTATCTGTTTCCCTGCTCTGACCTGCTCCCGTACAATTATACCCCTCTGCCCCTCACCTCCAACCTCTCCCTCCTGTCCTTATTCCCTCTTATTTGTTTTCTTAATCCCCTACTTAGTCACCTGTCCCCCTCCACTCCCCCTTTTTACCCTGCCCAACACTGCCCTCCCCCCTTCCCCACCCCTCACTGTGCTTCCTCTGTCTCTTACTTACTGTGCAAGTATCCTTTCATTTTGATATGACAAAGCCACCAATGGCTGCTCTTGTCCTCACTTCTGACCAGGCGTTTGTCAGAACTATAGTTAAACACCTTGCATATTACTCCCCACCTTACTGTATCACACTGTAGTTGAATGCTTAAATCCTGTTGTTGTATAGTCTGTTTAGCTAGTGACTATTGTACTGCTCCCATTGTATGTTTTCCCACCCTTTTGACATAGAACCTTCGTAAATGAGCGGTTTCCTGCTCAAAGGTATTGTAATTCAAGATTGAAATCAATAAATAAATAAAAATCAATAAATTGTTTCAGTATAAACAACTAGACTGAGAGTTGCATTGTTTATGATACTGTTACATGGCTATTTGACGTTGCATTTTTTGTTCATAAATGTAAATTGATTAAGGGAAATCTTGTAATTCAATACAAAAATATGTAAAAAAAAAGTAACACTGTACTTTACTTGCTGCATTTTTAAAGTCAAGGTCCTACCTAGTCATAAATTAACATGATTGCAAAACTGATGGTTCCAGACCCAACCATTTATGAAAGTAGTGGGGCCATGGCCATAGTTGCCACTCCCCCATTCTAGCACCCAAGCAAATTATAACCATAACAAGGTCAAATATAATAGACAGAATTAAACAAAAAACTAAAACCCAGCAGGGTCTAGACAATATGGCAAGGCATTTAATCAAAATTATGTCTGATCATGTTACCACTCCACTTATAATTACCTTCCAGACATCTATAGACACTGGCATTGTCCCCAAGGACTGAAATATGGCAGATGTAATACCCATATATAAAGAAGAATTTGTCATTGCTGAATGTTTGGATGCTTAACACAGTCTGGGTATGGGACTCAGTCAAACAACTGCCGTGAGCAGCTTTGTTGTACAATATTACTGTTACATGGGGGAACGGGGGAAGAAATGAATAGAGCTGCCAGCCAGCATCTCTTTCTGGGGCTAGGGTGTTGGAAAAAAACTGCTGTCAAGACTCTGAACCTCTGTGTCAGAGGGGACTGAGTCACACACAGTACTTGTAGGGCTAGGAAGACAGGCACTGTCACTTTAAACTCTAACATGCAGAATATAAAAGTTAATGTGGCACCATATACGTTAGGGTAAGGTTGCCAGCTTGTGTAAACCATCAGTATTCAGGATTTAAACAACCCAGTTTATAAATGGATTTAGTGACATTAAAAACAGTCCCACTTGGGAAATGAACTTAGGTCCACAGATCAATCTTTCAGGACTGCTAGTCTGCCTGAACATATTTCTGTCTCATGTGCATATCCATATATCCTCAACAGCGATATTCCAATAAAGACAGAGCCATAGAGCTTAACTTCTCTGCTTTACTCTCTTAACCAAACACTATTGGGCTATTTATGCATATCATAAGTATAATAACACACTCTGTGTGTTTGATGTACAGGAGTAATTGCCCTTTCCAGGGGGCTTGAAGGCCCTTGGCTGTGCCTTATGCTTCACTGCTAACCAGGTCAGGATGTTATTGAACCATTACCTTATCATTTAAGTGTGTTATTTCACTCTTCCACAGCTATTTCCCTCTTCTGTATATTCTCCACATTACTCCCCAATCACCAACACCATAGTAAAACTACAATAAGTTTTCCATAGTCATTGCCCAACCCTGGTCCCCAATCGCCCATCTATATAAAAATTATGTTTGACTAGTGCAGTGTCCCACCCTGATTCCTTATCATCCACACCATATTAAAAATAAGTTTGCTATAGTTATTATCCCACCCTGGTTCCCGATCACCCACCCCATATTAAAATTTTTTTTTTTCTAGTGTAGTGTCCACCTCTGGTCCCTGATTGCCCAACAGACATTTAAAATTATTTTTCCATAGTGTAGTGTCCCACCCCTGTCCCTAATCTCCCACCCAATCTTAAAATTATTTGTTTCTGTAGTGTAAAATCCCACCCTGGACCCGATAGATACAGGGTTAGACTTCGAGTTGTTTATTACATGAGGGAATACATATCTTTACTTATTTACTTATGCATCTTTTTAACCAACCTAGTACTGTATTACTGAAATGTGTTGTGATGTGAGAGCTCTCTGTGTTGGTATTATGGACTAGGATACCTTTCATCTACTATTAAAAAATGTAAAAATAGTAAGAAGAAATACATAAAAAAAAAACAGTGTGGTGCTTTTTAAATAAGTAAAGTGGTCTAGTAGAGTAAGAGATCTACAGAATTTTCTCCATGAAGCATGAGCAACAGCTCTCACCACAGTTTCAGTTTTGAAAGCTACTGTTTTACAAATTGTTAGGAGGTCAAGTTTTTAACTCAGATCATACAGTCTGGTGTCTCTGTCTCATTGCTCGTTCCTGTTGGGTTGGAGTAATGCTCTGCAGTTTGGAACACTGCAACTCTGTGGGGAGGCTTGTAGGAAGAAATACTGTAGTAGTAGAAATAATGTGTCTTTATTTACAAACAGATCTCCACTGATCCTGGGATTGTTCTGTTGTGATTATCTTTCTGAAAGCCCTTGTCCTTCATTTAGTTTCTGTAGTGATTGAAAAACTAATAAAAGAAAGCAGCGCATTGTTACGTATACTAGAGATTCAGATTATTGTATTTGGGGAGTAAAATTTTATTTTTTCTTTAGGTATATCTGTGACCTATAAGAAGATAATACATGGGCACTGAGATGTTGTGGGAATCAAACCCATTGTCTGTAACTCCAATGCCTGAGTGATCCACATTGGAGTTTCAGGCAATGTGCTCTGAAGTTTCCATGTACTGCAGCCAGTAATGGTGTGAATCTTTTTTTTTGTGCAAAGTCAGAGCGTTAAGTGTGCTTCATGTTTTTTGTTACACATTTGATGCTATTTGAGCACTCCTGTGTACTTCAAGTGAACAGCATCTTGCAGCAAACGCATCTCAGTGCCCATGTATTATCTTTTTATAGGTCACAGATATACCCTTAAGACAAAATAAAGTTTTAATCCCCCAAATATAATAATCTGAATCTCTGGGCACTACAGAGTTGTTCACTTAATTTCTAACTGCATTCCCACTCTCCCCACTAATTGCAGGCTATTTTATTTCAAGCATTAAACGTTTGCCCCCTCTCCATAAAAAAGAATGTGCCATAAGTGCTACCACCAGCACCACACTCCATGGAATAAGTCAGTGAACCTATAAATTGTTCTGCTACTTGCTTAAAATGTTAGCTATTTTCCATTTCCATCCCTGGGTAAGTGAGGTCTTTCTTTCATATAAATTAATTAGCATGATTTTCTTACTGCTAAATGAGTATAGTAATGCTAATTCATTTTCTTTAAAGTTAGAATGTGTGAGGACAGACAGAAAAAAAAGATTCATTAACATTCTCAGGCTGATCGGACCCCACTGGCTGGTACCGCTGATGTGGTCCCCTCCACAAGCAACCCACCTGCCTAGGACAGGCCGAGAAGGCGCCTGCTGCCCATGCTACTCCTTGGCTCATAAGACTGATCGGAGCCCATTGGGCTGGTACCGCTGATGTGGTCCCCTCCACAAACAACCCACCTGCCTAGGACAGGCCGAGAAGGCACCTGCTGCCCACGCTCCTCCTTCGCTCATAAGGAATCCTGGGGAAATCTTCGGCGCTACTGCTGAAAGCGGCGCACAATGGCCGCCACGCTGACTCCTCAATCTCGACTCTGCCCACCTCCCTGGAACTCTGCCTCGGATCCTGCAACCAGGTACTAGCACCAAACTCTGTACCATCTCCATACTCTGTGGCTGCTTCCTGATTGGTGCAGCACTGCTGCCAGTTGTCCGTGATTGGACAGGACAGCTCTTGCTCTCCAGTTATTGGTGCGCCCACGGACTGCTGCCTAAACTGCCTCTCGGGGTACTTATGCTACTCGGGGCTCTTTAGAGAACTGTTTTTTTCTCAGAGTATTGTTTTTACTAGCCAGTTAAATGTTGAGCTTTTACCGCTTACTGCTGAGCCTAAGCCTGTGAATGTCGTTAGCAGCATTATTTTAAGTTAAAGTGCTAGCCATTCTATTTTAATTGTTTTTAAAGCTGCTGTTAGCCTTCTGTAACATGTATGCTTAATTCTGAGTTTCTCCCTGTTCTCTCTCTCTCTCTCTCTCTCTCTCCCCCTCTCTAATCATTCCCCTGATCTGTACCAAACCTCTCCTGAAACCCTACTGCAGTCTGAACAGCTGGTATTCCTGCACGCACCCCCCCTAAACTCCTGGCTCTCAAACCTTTCCTCTACATATTCACTCAATCTGAATCCTAATTTTCCCCTGAGCTCTCACCATCTCTCACCTTCCCTAATCTTTATCTCACTCCTTTCTCTCACTTAATTGCTCCCACTACTCCCTTTGTCTTTCCACCACACCCTTAGCAGTTCCTTTCTATTCATATTTAATTTTTTCCTGTACCCCCACCCCCGCTGATGGACTGCCGTCAGCCCCCCACCCATTGTTGCTGCGTTTAATTAACCTGCCTCTTCTTTCTGGCCCCACTAGGGATCCCGAGGAAATCTTCAGTGCCACTGCTGAAAGCGGCGCTCAACTGTCGCTGCGCCGACTCCTCAATCTTGACTCTGCCTACCTCCGTGGAACTCTGCCCTGGATCCTGCAACCAGGTACTAGTGCCAAACTCTGTACAAGCTCCATACTCTGTGGCTGCTTCCTGATTGGTGCAGCGCTGCTGCCAGTGGTCCGTGATTGGACAGGACAGCTCTTGCTTTCCAGTTATTGGTGTGCCCATGGACTGCTGTCTAAACTGCCTCTCGGGGTACTTGTGCTACTTGGATCTCTTTAGAGAACTGTTTTTTTTCTCCCACACCCACCACCCCCTCCCAGGCCTCCTTTAAATACACTGTCGCCCCTCCCATCTAGGGCTGCCTCACCTATTAGAAGCTGCACTCACAAGCTCATCCAATCCTACTTGTCTTTGCTGATTCTCCTAACTTGCTGCTATTTTTATTTTTTTTTTACCTCCAATGGTGCCCTCTCTTAGACAAACTGTGTCTCCCTCCTAATCCTTGCCATGGCTGCCTTAAATCTGCATCCCACATTGTTATTACTGGTGATGATTGTGCTGCACTGTCCCACCTCTCTCATGAAGTTATCACCCCTCATTCTCTCTGCCAACTAATACCAGCCTCCGCTCCCCACTACACACTGTGTATGACCACGGGGATCCATTATAATAACTTGATGCCATTCTGCTCCCCATTATGGCAAACTTGCTGCCTTCTGAAGCATCAAGGGTCTAGCCCTCCGGGAAACCTACATGTATTAGCAGCTCTCTGCAATAAGGCAGGTCAACCCCACTACCATAACACCAAGGTGTGCAGACGCACTTCAAACATGCAAGCCTTCAAAATTCTTCAAACCTCTCTCCTGAGATTTCTCTTAATGCTACTGCTCCTCTCCGGAAACATTCACCCAAAACCAGGTCTACCTGGTCCATCTGCCTACCCCCAGAACAGGAAGGCGGGATCTCTCACATTGGCGACAATCAACATCTGCAGCCTCCTCAGTAAACTCGATAACCTTCAAACCTTGATTCAACAACACAATCCTGACATCCTCTCTGTCATTGAAACATGGCTAAACCTGAAGATCCCTGACACAGCGGTTGCAATTTCCGGATACTCGATCTTCAGGTAGGACAGGATCTCTAAGCGGGGAGGTGGCTGTGCCATCTACTTGAGGGATACTCTCATTGGACACACTATCCTTCTTTCTAGCCCAGGATCCCCATCTCAGGTCCTCACTATCAAAGTTCTCCTTGGGGCCCATAACAAAAACCTTACTGTAGTCTCTGTTTACATTCCCCCAAAGGACCTGCCTAGTGGCTGCAATAGTGTTATAGAATGTCTTAAGGGGCTAAGCCATAACTCAGAGACCATAATCCTGGGAGATTTTAACATCAACTGGCTTGCACCGGAGGCCTGCACCTACATGGATACAGTCACGGCACAACACCTCACACAGCTTGTCCCCACTCCTACCAGGTGCAACTATAGGACAGGGACCTACACCCTCATTGACTGGATACTGTCCAACCACCCCAAAAGAATCACTAAGGTGTCTGTTCTACCTGACACCTTAAGTGATCACTCACCCATTATCTGCTCTTGGGCTAACAACTTCAATAAGCTCCCTCCTAAAATAATACACACCAGGGTACTCAAGCAGGGGCACTTATAGCTACTAAAATCCCATCTCAGAAGGCTTGACTGGTCAAAAATGGACTCACTCAAGGACGTACACAATGCCTTAGAACTGTTCATCAGCTGCTTCACTGCGGCCTGTGACATCCATGCACCGCTAAAAAAAATGAAGGTCAAAGGTAGGTCTAACCCATGGGTAAACACCTAGCTTATTACATGGCTCAAGCAAAGGGACCACCTCTGGCACTGTGCTCGAGCCACAGCTGCCCAAGCGGACATTCAAAAATATAAAAATGTAAGAAATAGCTGCACCTGAGCTATTCGGATGGCTAAATGCAAATACTTTAGGGAGGCACTCTACAACTCCTGAGGTGATGGGAAAAAATTCTGGAACAACCTGAAGGACCTCGCAGGCAATGATACTAAGACACCACCCACGATGCTCAACATTGATGGCACACCAACGCTGGACCTAGTTACCATCTCCAATATGTTCATCAATGCATTCTCCAACCTGAGCAGTGTCCTTCCTCCTGACTTTTTCAACGCTCCCACCAACCCCACCTATGCTGCAACATCCCAAACATACGCAGCTCCACAGTTCTTCTTCAAAGAGATCCCATTGCATTTAGCCAGAACCTATATCTGCAAAGCAATCAGCAAAACTGGCTATAGTGATGACTCACTCGACCTGAAGCTGCTGGCACTAGTCCTAGATGAGATCTTGAACCCCTGACCAAGATCTTCAACCTATCTCTAAGACTGGGTCAATTCCCTTCACTCTGGAAAAAGGCTACCATCACACCTGTGCTTAAAAATGGCGACAAGACACTGCACACCAATTACAGACTTGAGAAGGGCCAACTTTGGCAAAATGGGTGAATACCTGAGGAATGCACTAGCAAATGGCCAAAAAGGAGGGGTGGAAGAACAATGGAGAAAAATCAAAACTGCTATCATAGAGGCAACAAGCCTTTGTGTGAAACAAACAAAGAAAACAAAGCGGAGTAAAAAACCACTATGGTTCTCAAAAGAGGTGGCAGGGAAGGTTAAGGAGAAAAGGCTGCATTCAAAAAGTATAAGGAATCACAGAAGGAGCACAACAGGGAACTGTATCAATTAAAACAGAAAGAAGTGGGGAAGGCAGTCAGAATAGCAAAGGCCCAAACCGAGGAAAAAATAGCCAACTCAGTTAAGAAGGGGGATAAAACCTTTTATAGGTACATTAGGGAGCATAGAGAGGTTAAGGGAGGAATAGTGAAGATTAATAAAGGAGAGGGGAGGTGGGCAGAGGGAGACAGTGAAAAGGCAGAGATACTGAATGAATACTTTTGCTCAGTATTCACAAAAGAAGATGAGGAGGAGTTACCTAAACCAGACAATAGAAGCACTCTGGGTAGGGGGTTGACACCAGTCCATTTACAGAAGAAAGAGTCCTGAAAGAACTCCAAAACAAGGTGGACAAAGCAATGGGGCCTGATGGGATTCACCTAGAATCCTAAAAAGAACTAAGGAGGACCTAGTGACACCACTGACCACACTTTTAACAAATCATGGGAGAATGGGGTGGTACCTGAGCACTGGAGGAGGGCAGATGTGATTCCCCTTCACAAAAGTGGTAGCAAGGCAGAAGCAGGAAACTACAGACCTATAAGTTTGACCTCAGTGGTAGGGAAAATGATGGAATCACTTCTGAAAGAAAGGATTGTTGAGTACCTAGAGGCCAGCAGGGCACAGGACCCAAGGCAACATGGATTTTAGCAGGAAGGTCATGTCAGATGAATCTAATTGATTTCTTTGACTGGGTGACCAAAGTAATGGACCAGGAAGGGGCTGTGGATATGGCCTACCTAGACTTTAGCAAGGCATTTGACGCAATCCCGCACAAAAGACTAATAATCAAGTTAGCTAGTTTGGGAGTGGGTTCCAGGGTGGTAGCCTGGGCAGAAAACTGGCTGCACAACAGAACACGGAAGGTAATAGTGAACGGAACACATTCCGAAGAAAGGGGGGTTACTAGTGGAGTACCTCAGGGCTCAGTACTGGGTCCAGTCCTCTTTAACATCTTTATAGATGACATTGCAGAGGGTCTGCAGGGAAAGGTATGCCTCTTTGCAGATGACACAAAGATCTGTAACAGAGTTGATACACAAGGGGGGGTAGAAAGAATGAGAAGGGACTTGGCGAGGTTGGAGGACTGGTCAGACATATGGCAACTTAGATTCAATGCAAAGAAGTGCAAAGTAATGCACCTAGGAAACAAAAACCCAGGAGAAGAGTACACACAATAGCAGGGGAGGTACTAACAACAACAAAAATGGAAAGGGACTGGGGTAGTCATATCAGATGACCTAAAGGTGGGTAAGCAATGTGAGAAGTCAGTAAGGAGAGCCAGGGGATACTGGGATGCATAGGACAGGGCATCACAAGTAGAAAAGAGTGGTTATCCCTCTGTACAGACAGTTGGTGAGACCCCATCTGGAATACTGTGCAGTTTTGGAGACCCCATCTATGCAAGGACATAGACAGGATGGAAGCAGTCAGGAGAGGCAACTAAAATGGTGCAGGGTCTGCATCAGAAACCATATGAAGAGAGACTGAGAGAGCTTAATATGTATACCCTTGATGAAAGGGTGACAGAGGGACAAGATAGAAACTTTTAGTACCTCAAGGGAATCAACAAAGTCCAGGAGGTAGCATCTTTCAGAAAAAGAGATGTGCAAGAACAAGGGGGCACAATTTAAAGATGGGGGGAGACAGCTCAGGGGTAATGTGAGGAAATGTTTTTTCATGGAGAGAGTGGTGGATGCATGGAACTGCCTTCCTGGGGAGGTTGTTGGGTCTAAAACAGTAGGGGAATTCAAACATGCATGAGACAGATATAAGGCAATTGTAGTGGGGAGTTGCAGGAAGTAGGCTGTTGGTTAACTAGAATCTGCAGCTTATCCAATAGGAAGGGAAATGGGCAGACTGGGTGGGCCAAGTGGTCCTTATCTGCCGTCAAAGTCTATGTTTCTATATTCTATGTTTCTATCTCCATCCTCCCCCCATTATCCAAAGCTCTGGAATGAATAGGATCTGACCAGCTTGTAGAGTTCCTGGACAAATATAATATCCAGTGCCCGGAGCATCACGGCTTCTGTAAAAGGCATAATACTTCAACAGCACTGTTGGAATTCACCGGTTTCATCCATGATGCCCTGGACCAAGGTCTCTGTGGGGGGAGGGCAATATTCATTGACCTGACAAAGGCCTTTGATTCAGTCAACCACCCACTCTTACTCTGGCAACTGACCTTTCTTGGACTCTCCAATGATGCACTGCCATGGTTTGCTAGCTACCTAGGGGAAAGGGTACAACATGTTAGGATTGCTGGAGTCACCTCAGATGAAAAAACAGCCCTCTCAGGTGTCTCTCAGGGGTCTATACTGGGGCCATTACTCTTTTCTCTCTTCCTCAACAGTCTTCCTGTCATCTGCCAACACAGAATACTACTCTATGCGGACGATGCAGTCCTGTTTTCTAGCAACTGAGATTTTAATCTACTTGAGAGTCAACTGCAATGTGATTTCAAGCTTGTTGAAGAATGGTTCAGCTCACACAAACTTGTCATGAATTATAGCAAAACTAAGGTAATGTCATTCTGTAATGCACAGAGCAAGTATAAACCTCTGTCCCTCACCATCAAGAACCAAGGAGGAGCTTCACTTGACCAAGTTCACAAGTTCAAATACCTCGGCATCACTCTGTACAGCTCACTCTCTTACTCGCATCACATTGGTAATATAGCTAAGTCCACCAACATACGGCTTGGCCTGCTCCACAAGTACAAACACTGCATGACCTCTGATGCCCTTAGGCTGGCCATCTACAGCTCTGTCACCTCCATCCTCGACTACGGTCTAGTCATCTATGGCTCGGCCTCCCTTACTGCCCTTCGGAGGATATCTGTGACACTTAACAAGGCTTGTAGACTTCTTACGAGGGTCGCCCACCTAACACACACCTGTGACCTGTATGTCCAGGCTGGATGGCTACCATTCCTCAGTAGAATACAATACCAGACCTGTCTAATAATCAAAAAGGTTCTTCTCGGACTCATGCCATCAGGAGTGGCTAAACTCCTTACTGCCAACAGCAGCACCCAGCCAACACACAGTGCTCAATGTCAGGCCTTCCAGGTCCCCAGGTGCCAGACCTCATTGGGTCAGAGGTCTTTCCCGTACAGGGCTTAGCAGTGGTTCAATACCCTTAACAAAGAAACACTTGCAGCTACGATGCTAAGAGCCTTTAAAAGGCAACTACAACTATTCCTCACCTCTACCACACAATGTGACTGCCTCTCCTAAACCATGGTCATCAACCCCTACCCTAGTTGAAGGGGATTCTGTAACCTGCTATTTCAGCCTTGCACTTTTGGCACCAGCCTCCTCCCTCTCACCCTTTACTCCACCCTCACCCACCCATCCCCTCTCAACTGGCACTCTCACTATTGGGCCCTCCAGCCCCTCCCCATGCTCTTTGCACCCGGGACTACCCTCTGACAATGGCTTCTTACCTGCTGGCTTCTTTCTGACTCCCTCCTACCACGTATACTGTTTCTCCATGAATTCTGTTAGAAGCTAGTTTGTTGTCTCGCTGCACTTTTGACTGAATTAACTATGTTTAAGTTATCTATATGTTAAGGTTGTATCCATTGTTTACCTTTGTATGTATGTTACCCCTCATCCTCTGACGTGGAACCTTTGTAAATGAGCATTTCCTGCTCAAAGGTACTTGTAATCCTAGAGTTTGATAAATAAAAAAAATTAACATGACCTGTTGCCGACAGCTGAGCAGGAGGTAAAGAGGCAAGATACAAGCAGAGCAGTACTAGTGAGTTAAAAAAAACTTCACATCAGAGTGAGGGTGGGATTCAAACCAAGGTGGAAGCAATGTAGCCATCTGATTCACAGAATGTTAATCTGGCATTTTAGATTCACTGAAAGCTACAGATAACAATGAGAAATAGCATGTTCAATTTGAATGTCTCAAAACAGCCCACTTCGAGTGCTGATGCCATGATGTACTGTAGGTGATAAAGTTTCTAGTTTAGAGATGCCATGAAGCTCAGAGTTGACAGCCTTAACTTAGCTTTTTTGGTTTTGGACACTGTGTTACTACTTTAAATAAATGATGGTTTGAAGCATAGCATATCGATAAGATTAATGAGCTGATAATGTGCTTTGTATGGTACATCATGTAGTCAGACCTGGGTTTGATTCCCACTATATACTGTACAGTTCACTTTCATACTGTGTGACATGAAGCCACTTAACCTACCCGGTAAGCCTGTGCTTTTCCATTAATACAGGCACCAGTGCATATGGGGCATTACTGGGTTACCAAAGAATGCAAGAAAAAAGCCTGCTCCCCTTTTCTCTCTGCAACTAGGATGAACAGTTCCTCATTTTCAATGTTGAATGCAGATAATGAAATTAAGAAACTGGCATCTACACAATACTACTGTGAAGAAGTAACAGAAAGCTAGATGAGCAAAGAGATTTATCTTGATGGACATTTGATATGTGCTACCAAAACATATGAAGCTGTGTTTCAGTTCCTTGAAGTGCAATTTTACTTTCAGTAAGTGTAACAATCTCAAGCATATTAAACAGTGGCTTTGTGCATCACTGTCAGGCAACAGCTTCTGTAAATTATGCACTGTTTATGGGTGAATTCTGTAGGAAAACAAGTGCTGTGTGTTGGGGTTTACCAACACTGTATTTTTTTTATAAAAGCAAAAGGAGCAACTACTTTATAAGTGCTTAAAAAGTGTTTCAAAAGCAAAGTGCCTCACCATAATATAGGAATATGCAAGATATATCACCCTTACGATGACATCAACACAGCAAAATACATACCTGTCAGCAAAATTGACACTTTGTCAACAGGTCGCTGTGTTGATGTGCCCAAGACAGGGACATGCTGTCTCCTGGACCTGCATCCCCACCCTGCATCAACTCTGACTTCAGTTGAGAATCCAAAAGATGGGTGGGGTGGGGGGCAGAGCCCCTGGCATGGGGGGTTCAGGGGCGAAGTTCCACCGATAAAAGAAACAGGACCGGAAGACACACAGGAATCATGTCGACTGCAACTTGCGGTTGACATGATTTCTGTTGGCGAAATGCCGGTCAACATAAAGAATGTCGAAATGGCATGGTAGAGCCAATCTGCGAGTGTGAGAAAAAACTTTGTTCCACCTGTCTATTCTGTCATCCACAGCAAAATTTGTAAGTTGTAGTAGCAATATGTGACAGGTGGAGCTGAGCACCTGGTGATTGAAATACTCTAACTTCCCATCCTTAACATTCCTCCACTATTAGACCCATATGTTACACCTACTGTAAACAGCCAGCTCTTATAAACAATATCTTATTTTTGCAAGCAGTACAATAAGGACACCTAGTAATTAAGGTGCTAGATAACTGAATTATGGAGAACTGCATATAAACCCCACCATTCCCTCCATGAACTTCATAAAACAGGCTACCAAGACAATGAGGCCACTCAGAACAGTCATCATTATTTCAGCTAGTCCTGACAGATGCAATCTTACTCGGCTCATTATCAGGGGCACTGGAAAATTATGGAGAAATGTGGACAAACTTGCAGAACTTTTGGGGTCAAAATTGTGGAAAGTTGCGAAGCATGCGCAGTGCCATTTATGTTAGTCAAATAGTTCAGATTTTGATATACAAAAAGCCACACATTATTTTAAAAGCACACACACTTTATTCTTTGCAAACAATACATTTTACACAATTACTGCACTAATAGTCTTAAAGGACCTTTGTTAGTGACATAAAATATTTCCACTCACTTCTCACCCCCCCATTCCAGACAATATATATTTAGCTCTGTTCCTCGCCCCAAATCCACCCACCATAAAACTATTACAAAAAAAACTATAAAGAAAATTAGAAACTCCATCCCAAATGCATAACTCCAGCCAAACACATAAAAAATGAACACGTTTACACACACACAAAAAGTTACATAATTTGTTCCCCAATTTTCGCTGTCACCGAGGTCCCCCTATCTTGAACCAGCAGAAAACAGTTACTAAAAAGTACATATTGGGCTGTCTGTATAGCCCAGAGTGTGGTATATCTGGCAGACATGGATTGGATTCTCACATTCTCCATTAGTATACTGTGTGAACCTGGGCTGCTCCCTTAACCTCCTTCTGAAACCGGTCTTCTGCTTGGTTTGCCAACCAACTGAAATAATGCAAGCATAATATTCAGCAATATTTAAAAATGTTTGTTGTATTTTAGCATTAACAGCAATTTTACATTATTTTCTTTTAGAGTTCTTCTATTGTCCTTCAGAAGGTCTGTGTAAACAGAAAATGTTCTTTCTATATCAGCAGTGCTGACAGGCATCCAAATGTAGTGTTTTGCCAAGGCTGCCAGTTTGCTCAGTGATGGTGACTGCAGTGCTCCCATATCTACGGGGATTCCCGTATTTTGTGGGGATTTATAGCGAAAAACGGACTACGGGGAGGAAATCTGTATTTTCCTCCATCTACGGGGTTTGTTGCCAGTGCTACGGGGGGGGGAGACAAAGGAACAAAGGCACACTGAAATCGGCCATCTGAGACTCCGAGAGTCTCACAGAGAGTGAGAGTAGCCTCTGATTGGTGCCTCCCAACCTCTCACGCTGTGATCACGCGCCCCTGAGACTCCTGGGAGCTGCGTGATCATGTGCTGGGAGGCATCTCTTGATCTGTGAGCCCGCGTGCCCTCATGGCTCAGGCTGGCTAATTGGACTGCCAGGCAGTACCCGATAGGCTAGTGACTCAGACCCCCTACTATATAACTCCACAGCGGTGATCGCGGGAAGTTTGAAATTCTTGGATGACAGGAGTCTGAGCGGACAGCACTGCAGTCGGGACGTGGAGGCGAGATCGATCATCCAGGCACTGCAGCGGGACCAGAACTGGTTTATTTTATTTCATTTGGAGCCGCGGAGAGCAGTATTTGCCAGCAGTCAGTGGTGGACACAGCAGGAGCAGTCGGAACTACTGAGGGCAGGTAAACTTATTGGTTGTGCATGCATCAATTTGTGGAGAATCAGATTAAATAGAGTAGTGCAGTCAGGAATTTTTTACATGTAGGAAGAAGCTTCCCTCACTACAATACGTAGGCTGTAGTAGCAGTGACAGCATGCTTTATGATACTGTGTCTCCAGTGATTCTGCTATACAGCAGGTGGATTCAGTCACTCACTGTCAGTAATCAACTAAAAATTATATCCACCAAGCCTGACATTTTGGACTTCCTCAGGGTTAATGTAGTCTGTCCTATCCCTGGAATGATGTTCCTCAATTTATAGTCTCTCTAGGTTTTTTTTCAGCCTTCATATAGTATTGACTCCCCCTGTCCTTACGTCTCTAAGGATTTGGAATTCTTAACAGCCACAGTCAGCCTCACAGCAGTACTGAGCTGAGCGACAGGTTTAATAAACTGGCAAGTGAGTGCCTAATTTTTATCTTCACACCTTACCTGTTTCACCAACCCAGATCTGCCCCATACCACAAACTTTGTTATCTGTCCACGACAGGGCAGGATTACCTGGGAATCACTTACCACTATGGGTGCTGTTTTCTGAGAATTTATTGGTGATACAGTGTCTCCACAGAGAAGGCCAAGAAGATTAAGCATTTGATCATTCTACACAGTCCCATACAATGCAGTAACACAATCACCAAGCAGTAAACAACAGTATACCAACGTAAATTGTAAGCAAGCAAGAAGGGTGTATTAGGGAGGCTGGAACAAGGATCTGGAGAAGGAAAAGGTAGGGTGTTACACAACCAATAAGCAAACAATATACAATATTCAGAAGAGGGGAACCTAGACAGGGCTCCCCCAGGTATGGGGTAAGGTCTACAAGAAGTAAACCCCTTGATCAGATTGTAAATACTTCCCTGCTACATTGTTTACTCTTCCCCCCCAACAAATACTTAAGAGTTTCATGGAAACAATCCGGGGTGCATTTTAAAATGCAGCAAATTCTCAGTCATATAATTTATTTCATGTTTGCCCCTTATCAATGGCCAGGCCTATATCTGTATGGAGCGAAATGTAGTTAAAAAACAATACAGACGTTAAATGTACTAGTGGTACCGATGGTTTGATAAAAAATATTTGAGTGTTTTGAGAGTGGGGGTGTTGACAGTTTCTTATAATTTGGTATATTTGCTGTACTGTAAAACTCTCATTGCTTGCCCATTGTGGGCAGTTGTTAGAAAATAGTGGCATGCCTTTGTCCTTTTGAGACTTTCTGTTCCTGCTACCTTTTAAAAAGTAGTACTATTTTGATTCCTGCTGTTTCTTTGACCATGAAAAATACCCTTCCTGAGTGTCCTTTCAAATCACTAGGCATTTCTCTTATATGCAAGTTGTTTGTGTAGAGACGTGGTCACAATCTAATAGGGGATACACATGTTCGAACATTGTTGACAGCGGGCCTTTATTTGCACAATTGAAATGCTGCCTGAGCAATATATGCAAATCTTTACCTAGGAAGCTCAGAACAGTGTTAAAATGTTAGCATTTGTGTTCAGATAATCTGTTATTAATTGAATAATATAAGTTTTGCATCATTTACTATAGATTTTTGCTTTAAAATGTTACTACTGAATGTGGGACAAGTCCTCACAATGTGGAACACGGAGTTTACGTGAAGTAAAATGAGAGCGTTCCTCATATGTGGTGCAGGTTGAAAGCTTTGCCCACTATTGTCAAACTACATCTTAATTACTTATCACCATGAAATAAGAAAGTAGTTTATACCTGTGTTTATATATGTTGGGTGATTATAATGTGACTTACCTGACCTAGGAGCCAAAAGTAGTACTCCAAAGAGGTGGTGTACATGACCCTGTGAAAACAAAATATGGCAAAGGGGTCACAAAGTATCCTCAGTTCTTAAGCGGGATGAAAGGGATGGAAGGGACAGGAGTAAAAATAAAATTATACTTATCTGATACGTTGGGTGCCCTCGTCCGGGCAGACCTGTAGGGGGAAAAAAGAAAATAAGTTTGTTAGAAGAAAAACAATATAAGAAAGCAAAAAGCAGAGTAAAGGGAGTGTGGGTTGGGGAAGGGAGACTTGGCAGAACCCCATTTTCCCCTGAGTCATCAGTAAATTACTTACATGAGTGGTCGACCTCAACAAGCTGGGTGACTTCGCAGCAGGGCCCTGAGGTGAATACGAAGAGACCCCCACTCTTTTTGAAATCAAATTAGTATGTCGCCAATTCGGGCTGGAAAAATATGTTTAACATCACAATTTACCCTGGGGGTGATGGGGGAGCAGGGTGTCCTCACTAGTCTGATTGTTTCTCTCTTTTATGCATGCCATACTTGTATATGAGCAAGGGTGAGCAGCTAATATTTGTGAATCAAGTATGGCGTTCTCATGATTTAGCTAGCTCCCAACCAGTTACCTGCACATTGGATGGGGTCCCAAACCATGAGTAAGCATATTTTGGCCTGAGGCACCCTATAAGGTTAGCCATTTGAGACTGATACAGTTTAGAGTAGGGACCCAGCTAATGGGCGGTCTACCTCAACGTGGTAGCTGGGTGACTTCACAGCAGGGCCCTGAGGTGAGTACCAAGAGACCTCCACTCTTTTGAAATCAAATTGGTAAGTCACCAATTCAGGATGCAAAGATCATGTTTTGATAATAGCATCACTGTGTAAGTGTGTTTAATAAGCACTGCAGCATTGTATTGAGCTTGGTCAATGGATGTCACTAAAATATTGTCGTGTCTAGTCTGTCTAGTCCATCATTTCATTTTCATTCATTGGTTCATTCATTTGTTCATCTGGTTTCATCTGTTCAATTAATCCTCGTTGGATGCCATCCAGTGGCACACTATGCTGTTATCTGCTTCCTGGGGATCCAGAGTTTGATCTTTAGTCTGGTGAGCATACAATCATGCTTTACATGCTTAAGAAAAATTCACTTCTTTCACGATTATGAAACACACAACAGACTTTTTATTTTATGTATTTAACAGAACCAGCAGCACGGACAGAATCCCATTGGTTGATATGTCTTCCACAAGAGTCCGATCTGGATCTCCATCACCTTCCACCCTGCAAAGAAAATGAGGTATCGTCAGAGCTACAGGAAAGACTGGGAACTTGAACCAGAATTCAAGGATGGCTCAGAAAGAGTGACAAAGGGAAGAACATGCATTCTGCGTGTAAGTATATATACACAATTCTAAGATGCATTTGGGGGGTGCAAAAATGTGTGAGGTGGTGCACAGAAGTATTGGAGAACATGCACCATTATTAAAATAGATGGGTAGTGTAAGCCAGGGGTGCTAACAGTGTAGTGATCAGTCAGGATTGATTTTGAGTGGGTGGAGGAGATAATGTTTTGTAAGTTACAAAATTGATCCCGTCTTTCTCTTTTTTTTTCTTTTCTCTCTCTCTCTCTCTCTCTCTAGTCCTTGCAACAAACACATCAAGGTTGCCACTGGAGGGAAGAACGATCTTCGTGATCATGGTCAAGGAGAAAAACATAAGAAGCTGCTTACATCACTCTCGTCAAATGCAATGGTCAGCAAGTTTTTTGCACGTTCCCTGGATGCTGATGTGGCATCAGCAGAATTGTTGTGGGCAAGGGCTGTGGCAGAGCATCACTTGCCATTTGCACTGGCAAACCACATGAGTGAGATGTTCCCAGTGATGTTCAAGGACTCAAAGATTGCAGAGAAGTTTGCCTGTAAGGAGAGCAAAACAAAATCGCTGTTGGTGAATGTAATTGGAGAAGAGCTCAAGCTATCTGTTGTTCAGCAAATGAGAAAAAAACATTTCAGTCTCCTCATCGATGAAAGCAATGATCAGACTGTTGCAAAGCAGCTGGCTCTACTTGCTCGCATCCTTGATGCCCAGGGACGGGTGAGGTCATGCTTTTACAAGCTGCTTGAAGTCCAGGGAACACCTTCTGCATCTGGAGTTACATTTGATGCAGGGACCTTGTACAATGCCATCACTGAAGAACTCCGAAAGGATGAAATCCCCCTGGAAAACATTGTAGGGTTTGGGTCTGATGGAGCAAATGTGATGATAGGGGTAGAAACAGTGTTCTCTCCAGACTGAAAAAGACTGCCGTACATCTTCAGTATTCATTGCATCTGCCATGTTGCCCACCTCATAGCAAATGACGCTTGCAAAGTGTTCCCTGACAAGGTACAGAGCCTACCTGTAGACATCTGGTACTATTTTAAGAAAAGTGCCAAGAGAATGCAGACCTTTCAGACCTTTCAGGACTTCACCAACACAAAACCACACAAACTTCTGAAACCGTGTCAGACCAGATGGCTCAGTCTGCACCAAGTGGCTGGGAGAACTGTGGAACAGTTTCAGGCTCTGAAGTCTTATTTTGAAAGTTCGAGTGAAAGAAGTGCAACAGTTTTGGGAATCAGGACTGCTTTACGTTCAAATCTAGTAAAGCTGTGCTTCATGTTCCTGGACTATGCATTGCCACTCATTCTAGAGTTCAATCTTCTTTTCCAGCAGGAAAAACCAAACATTCACATTCTTCTCCGTGAGCTGGAGGTTATGTACAAAAAACTGCTGTCAAAATTCCTAACCACTGCTACTATTCGAGAAGTTGCACAAATTCAAGACATTGATGTCCTAAACACAGACTACCACCTTCCTTTGGACCAAGTCGCTTTTGGAAAATCTGATTGCAAGTCATTTGTACAGCAACTACAAGAGGAAGGGAAGAAGAAACAGTTCTACAGTTTCTTTCATTAGCAAAGGATTTTGGATTGAGGCATGCCAGCAAGTGAAAAGAAGAATGCCATTTGCAGACTATGATGGTGGCATCTATAAACATCTGGAGGCACTAAACCCAGAGAAACAACATGTCTCAAGTGCTAAATTAAAAGCTTTGGCAGACCGTTTCCCCAACATTATTGGAACCAATGATGAAGTCAGGGATCAACTTGATGATGAAATATTGGAATATGAAATGATGACCTTCCCAGAGGAAAAGAGACCACCTTGCCAATTGACGAGTATTGGCAGCACATCAGAAACCTGAAAAATCCCAGGAATCCAATTGTCTTGAGGTTCCCCCTACTTGGCAGGCTTATATCTGCACTGCTAATTCTGCCCCATGGAAATGCAGATGTGGAGCGCTTATTTAGTGATGTCAACCGTACCAAAACAAAGGACAGAAGCTGTATGAAAGGAAACACACTGAATGCACTGCTGCATGTTTCCTTCAATAAAACAGAAGAGGACTGCTTTAAATTTAAGCCAACAAAGACCATGCTGGAACACTGCAGAAGCAAGGACAAATATTAAAGGTGACTGCATATATTTGCATTGTGGATGGGATGCTACGTGACTTCAAGAAAACGTTGCACATCACTCCTCAGGACAGGTGCTCATGAGTAACTTTGCACAATGTGACTCCTGGGTGACCATTTTAATACTTTATACGTATGCACATATATATGCCTGTGTTTATCTCTTTATACCACCTGTTCAGTATCGGTGCTTCCCTTGTACATCAGTTCTTCCCCCACCATTGCTTGTTTTCATGTTACCTGTAAATATCTTTTAGCTGTCATGTAATTATGTAATGTTTTTGGGTCAGTTTTAATTCTTAAAGTAAATAAGAACCCTTAAAACAGACAGAATATGTGGTGTAGTGATTTTATTTACCATCCTAGTGATGCCAATAGCAATAATAAATTGTCGGGGGCATACAGGAAAACCTACAGGGATTTCATCAAGGTTTTACAGGGAAAATACAGGAAAAATGAGGGTCTGCTACAGGAAAATGCTTGGGCTGATCTGGGAGCACTGTGACTGAGACTCCCACCAGGCTGCAATTTCAAAGTCTGGTAGAACTGACTTGGCAGCATTAGTATAAGCATGCCACTCAAAGGGTGAAATGTCTGCAAGCCCCGGTATGCCAGTGATATAGCTGTCTTTTTGTTTGTCCAGCATAGGAAGTTGTAGCGAATCAAAGACACGGGCTGCCTGAAAAACATACATTGAGGGGTGTCCTTTGATGACATTGTACAGTTTTTGACTGCTCTCCAGCATCACTTGTTGGAACAGATAGACACAGGCAGCTCTCTCGTCCTCTTGGCACACTGACAGTTTTTCCACAGTCTTAGGCCTGTATTCGTCTATGCCAGCTGTGGCACAGAAATCCAAAAATAAGTGGAGGTGATTCAGTTGTGAAAAAATGCTGTGCCCTTGGGGTACCGTCATTGCCTGCAGCTCTTCGATGAGTTGCACAAGCTCACTAGAGTGTTCCGACACAAATGTGGCTTGTGCTACAAGCACTACGCGCCTACTTGACAATACCATTTTTAGTTTTTTAAATGAAGCTGCGTCTGATGAAGTATTTTTTATGCAGTCTGCCATGAGAGGCAGATAGTCAGCCAGATAATTGACTGCCTTTACCCAGGAGCACTAGCGGGTCAAAACAGCATATACAGGCATCTTTGGAACAGTGCCATCCTTTGCCTCTAGAAATTCTAAATATTGATGGTGCCGCATGGAGCTCTGACAGAAAACCTTTTTGATTAAGCTGAACACAGTATTAAGGTCTTCCAATACTGTGGACCAGAGTTCCAGAACCAAATTTAGCAAATGTGCAATGCAAGTTGCATGCAAAGCGTTCGGGAATATGCTGGAAAGAATAGTTTTAAATGCTTTCTGCATATAGCTGGCACTGTCTGTGGCAATTGCAAACACCTTGCCAAAAGTTATGCCATTCTCATTTAAAATATGAAGCACAGCTTAGGAGACAGTGGTGTGATTCACATGATCCAAAAACACAAGTCCTGTCAACACCGGCTGTTCACTGACCCTCGTCAGAGGCTGTGCCAGAACTCCAAAAATGCTAAGTCCACAAGCACCTGTAGTTTCATTCAATATTAAGTAGAGGTCAGTGTTTTCAACCAGCTTTCTTACATAGTCCTCATGCTTGGGGCGAAGCTCCTGAAGGTATGTAGAGTGTAGCTGTGCAGATCCAGGAAGACTTCCACCATGTTTTGTGTATTTGCAGAGGAAGTGTTCGAAGGCTGGAGCTTTTTTTAGAGGAATGTCTGCATGTGTCAGGCATCCTACGAAGTTCAGGACAAATTCTTTATGATCCCCAGCGGTTGATGTTGCTCTCGATAAACAAGACGCCAGTGACTGCTGTCGTTGTATGGTACTGCCTGTAAAGTGGAAAAAAAAAGTAATCTAAAAATGATAGACCCGACCCTCCACCACCCACCTTCACACACACACACACACACACACACACACACACACACACATGCTAACCTCAAGCACCCCACCCCACCTCTACCACACACACATACACACACACACCCACACCCTCACCTACTCACCCACACACACACACACAACACACACACACACACACACCTCACCCACACATCACACCCACCCTCACCCACACCCTCACCCAAACCACACCCACCCTCACCCACACACACACCCTCACACACAACCCTCACCCACACACACACCCACCTCCCACACTGCACAGAGAGATAAATGTGACACTTGTATATAAATACTGTATACATACCGTCTTGTTTTCTCTTCATTTCTTCATTGCTGTAGCTTTCTGATCCACATGTTTTTGTGTTCTCATGTGCAGGTCGATTGTATGCTTGCGAAGATAATCCACGGTTTGACAGCAGAACTTGCAGAACTGCTGACCCCTATCCTCATACAGATCGCCAGGATACAGAGTGACCCGATCAATGGCGTGCACAGTGTAGGAAAGATGGAGCTGTTTGGCCTCCTTGTGAGACAGATGCAGATGCTTGGCATTTGGCTGAGACAACTCAATCAATCAATCAAATCTTTGTTTATCCAGGCGATCACCATTGAGCAAGCTCATTTACAAGGTGGACCTGCTGTTGGCAGGGAAAATTGTACAGTTACATATAAATATACATAATACAAAAGGAACAACGTGTTTACAATACTGATAGGAGCGGAATATTTACATTCCAAGTCACATGTACAAGAAAGATATACATAACACAACCCGAACGTAATATATATATATATATATATAGTTCCCACAGGAGCAGGATATGTATGGATGTCATATACAAACCATAGAAGAAAAAAAGAAAGATTATTTATATTCCTGTCCAGCAGAAACATGTTACAGACCTGGATGGAAATTCCTAAGCTATGGAGGTGCGCATAACAGTGTATAAGCCTTAGGTAGATGAGGCAGAAGGGGGGGTGGTGAATAAGAGGGATGCAGAGGGTGCTAAGTGCAAGTGGGGCAGAGGAGGGGGGAGTAGTAGTGGCAAGGGCTGATTTGGATAAGCAGCTGGGACTAGTGTTGAAGAAGAGAGGAACAACAGTCAAGCTGCTAGGAGCGATAGAAGCAATTACAGATTTCAGCAAATGTTTTGTCATAGAGGGTCTTAAAGAAGGCAGGACTGACAGGTGAGCTAAGTTTCAATGATTTTTGTATCCTATTCCAGAGAGTAGGCAGGGCATAGCTTATGGCGGCCCTTCCAAGGTGAGTGTTGGCCCTTGGGACATTCAAAGAAATCAGCGATTGACTTCTTAAGCCATAGTTCCTAATAGGACTAAGGGGGAAGACAGTCAACAACGTATTGTGGGAGTTTGTTGGTGAGGGCTCGGAGCTCCCATAGGGCTGCATTCCTATATCGACTGTATTCAAGGGAGGGCCATCCTATAGCTCCATGTAAAGAGCAGTGATGTGTGGAGTACGGGAGGCCAGTTATAAATCTCAGTGCTCTATGATATAATACATCCAGTTTTGCAAGATATGAGGCAGGGCAATGGCCATAAATGAAGTTGGCGTAGTCAATTAAAGAAAGGAATGTAGACTGGACAAGCTGTCTTTTTGCATCTGTGGTCAAAAGGCATTCAATTCTGAAAAAAAGACCAAGCCTCTGCGCAGTTTTTTCAGCAGTTCTTCTGTGTGTTCCACACAAGAGAGTTTGTTGTCTAGCCAAATACCAGGGTAATTGAATTTAGTCACAAATTCAAGATTTTCTCCTAATAAAATAGAGATTGATGTAATGGACTAGCGACAGCAGAGTAAGCCCCTGGGCCTGATGGTGAGAAAAGAATGGCCTTGTTTTTTTTTGCATTTAGTAGTAACTTTTTGCTAAGAAGCTGGTACTGCAGTGTATTAAAGTCAGCTTGTAACTCAGCGCAGGCAGCTTCAGGAGATTCCTGGCTTAAGTAGATCACCGTGTCGTCAACAAACAAGTGAATACTGGCATCTTTGATGCCTGCGTCCAAGCTGTTGATATAAATGGCAAACAGTAGTGGGCCTAGTAACTGATGATTGATTCTTGATTTTTGCAAGCACTGTTACAATTAAATAAAACTGATGACTGATTCTTGATTCCTGCAAGCACTGTTACAGTTAAATAAAATGGATGACTTTTCTTTTTTTAAGACTCTCTTTATGTACCCTGGAGGACAGGGCATCCTTCCAGGGTACTCACTGGGCAAAGGCCTCTCACTCCTTGCCTGAACCCCCATGACTGGATCTCCCTACTTGCATTGCTGTAAGCCAGACCCCAGACCTCTGGCATGACTGGGATCCATGCAGCCTGTGGGTTGGCACCCAGGGAGATCACAGTGAGCTGGGCAGGCAGTGGGATGTGGGCCATGCCGCAGGAGTGCCCATCATCTCCACTGTCCTCCGGAGGGGGGTTCTTCCCCTGTTCCTCTTCCCCCAGCACAACATGCAGTGATGTCATGACGCATGGCAATCCTGCTGAAATCATTATGCTTGCTGCACGTTACAGGCCAGTCATCCTGCAATACCCCCAATCTCTGTGGGGGCCACTGGGTAACCTCATGTCATGTTATGCCCACCATCACCCAAGGCCAGAACAATTTTTTTCTGCATGTGTACCAAGTCCACCAGGCCGAACCCTCCACCGACCATCAACAACAAGTGACTGGAGCTTGGCACAGACCTGGTGGACTGGTATACATGCAGAAAACATTGTTCTGTGCCAGCCTGCATATCTGCCCTGTGCTCACCTTCACCTGAGGCCAGAACAATTTTTTTCTGCATGTGTACCAGGTCCACCAGGCCCGACCCTCCACCGACCATCAACAACAAGTGACTGGAGCTTGGCACAGACATCGCAGACTGGTATACATGCAGAAAAAAATTGTTCTGGACCAGCCTGCTCGTCCGCCCTATGCCCACCATCACCTGAGGCCAGCAACATTTGTTTCTGCATGTGTACCAAGTCCACCAGGCCCGACCCTCCACCGACCATCAAAAACAAGCAACTGGAGCTTGGCACGGACCTGGCGGACTGGTATACATGCAGAAAAAAATTGTTCTGGTCCAGCCTGCTTGTCCGCCCCATGCCCACCATCACCCGAGGCTAACACAATTTCTTTTCTGCATGTTTACCAAGTCCACCAGGCCCGACCCTCCACCGACTATCAACAACAAGTGTATGGAGCTTGGCACGGACCTGGCAGACTGGTATACCTGCAGAAAAAAATTATTCTGGGCCAGTCTGCTTGTCTGGCCCACGCCCACCATCACCCGAGGCAAGCACAATTTTTTTCTGCATGTTTACTAAGTCCGTCTGGCCCAACCCTCCACCGACTATCAACAACAAGCGAAAGGAGCTTAGCATGGACCTGGTGGACTGGTATACATGCAGAAAAAAATTGTTCTGGGCCAGCCTGTACATCCGCCCTATGCCCACCATCACCTGAAGCCAGAACAATTTTTTTCTGCATGTGTACCCAATCCACCAGGCCCATACCTCCACCAACCATCAACTACAAGTGAGTGGAGCTTGGCACAGACCTGGTGGACTGGTACACATGCAGAGAAAATTGTTCTGGGCCAACTTGCTTGTCTGCCCTATGCCCACCATCACCTGAGGCCAGCAACATTTGTTTCTGCATGTGTACCAAGTCCACCAGGCCTGACCCTCCATCGACCATCAACAACAAGTAACTGAAGCTTGGCATGGGCCTGGCAGACTGGTATACATGCATAAAAAAATTGTTCTGGTCCAGCCTGCTTGTCCGCCCCATGCCCACCATCACCCGAGGCTAACACAATTTCTTTTCTGCATGTTTACCAAGTCCACCAGGCCCGACCCTCCACCGACTATCAACAACAAGTGATTGGAGCTTGGCACGGACCTGGCAGACTGGTATACCTGCAGAAAAAAATTGTTCTGGGCCAGCCTGCTTGTCCGGCCCACGTCCACCATCACCCGAGGCAAGTACAATTTTTTTCTGCATGTTTACCAAGTCCGTCTGGCCCAACCCTCCACCGACTATCAACAACAAGTGAAAGAAGCTTAGCATGGACCTGGGGGACTGGTATACATGCAGAAAAACATTGTTCTGGGCCAGCCTGTACATCCGCCCTATGCCCACCATCACCTGAAGCCAGAACAATTTTTTTCTGCATGCGTACCCAATCCACCAGGCCCAAACCTCCACCAACCATCAACTACAAGTGAGTGGAGCTTGGCACAGACCTGGTGGACCGGTATACATGCAGAAAAAATTGTTCTGGGCCAACATGCTTGTCTGCCCCATACCCACCATCACCCGAGGCCAGAACAATTTCTTTCTGCATGTGTACCAAGTCCACCAGGCCCGAACTTCCACTGACCATCAACAACAAGCAACTGGAGCTTGGCACGGGCCTGGCGGACTGGTATACATGCATAAAAAAATTGTTCTGGACCAGCCTGCTCGTCCGCCCCATGCCCGCCACCACCCGAGGCCAGAACAATTTCTTTCTGCATGTGTACCAAGTCCCCCAGGCCCGACCCTCCACCGACCATCAACAACAAGTGACTAGAGCTTGGCACGCACCTGGTGGACTGGTATACATGCAGAAAAAAATTGTTCTGGGCCAGCCTGCTCATCCGCCCCATGCCCACCATCACACGAGGTGAGCACAATTTTTTTCTGCATATGTACCAAGTCCACCAGGATTGACCCTCCACTGACCATCAACAACAAGCAAAAGAAGCTTAGCATGGACCTGGCAGACTTGTATACCTGCAGAAAAAAATCGTTCTGGGCCAGCCTGCACATCCACCCTATGCCCACCATCACCCTAGTCCAGAACAATTTTTTTCTGCATGTGTACCAAGTCCACCGGGCCCGACCCTCCACCGACCATCAACAACAAGTGACTGGAGCTTGGCATGGACCAGGTGGACTGGTATACATACAGAAAAAAATTGTTCTGAGCCAGCCTTCTCATCCGCCCTATGCCCACCATCAACTGAGGCCAGAACAATTTCTTTCTGCATGTGTACCAAGTCCACCAGGCCTGACCCTCCACTGACCATCAACAACAAGTGACTGGAGCTTGGCACAGACCTGGTGGACTGGTATACATACAGAAAAAAACTGTTCTGGGCCAGCCTGCTTGTCTGCCCTATGCCCACCATCACCCAAGACCAGCACTATTTCTTTTTGCATGTGTACCAAGTCCACCAGGCCAGACCCTCCACTGACTATCAGCAACAAGTGACTGGAGCTTGGCACGGGCCTGGCAGATTGGTATACATGCAGAAAAAAATTGTTCTGTGCCAGCCTGCTCGTCCGCCACATACCCACCATCACCCGAGGCCAGCACAATTTTTTTCTGCATTTTTACCAAGTCCGTCAGGCCCGACCCTCCACCGACCATCAACAACAAGTGAAAGGAGCTTGGCACACACCTGGTGGACTGGTATACATGCAGAAAAAAATTGTTCTGTGCCAGCCTGCACATCTGCCCTATGCCCACCATCACCCGAGGCCAGCACAATTTTGTTCTGTATGTGTACCAAGTCTGCCAGGCCCGACCCTCCACCGACCATCAACAACAAGTGACTGAAGCTTGGCACGGACCTGGCGGACTGGTATACATGCAGAAAAAAATTGTTCTGTGCCAGTCTGCTCGTCCGCCCGATGCCCACCATCACCCGAGGCTAGCACAATTTTTTTCTGCATGTGTACCAAGTCCACCAGGTCTGTCACTCTACCAACCATCAACAACAGACTGAAGGAGCATGGCATGTACCTGGCAGATTGGTACAGATATAGAAAAAGAATTGCTGTTTGCTAGTCCACCCCCAGCCCCTTGCAAAACAAAACAAAATATAACATTCTTAGCAAAGGCACATATACTTTTTTCTACCATGCCAGCTTGTGCCCTTTCCCAACCCTCACTCTCCTATACCAATGAAATTAGCCAAATAAAGCAGACTTACCTTACCAAGATCAGGAAATCTGGGCAGTCTTTCAGTTCTTAGATGGCAGGATGCAGGGAAGGCAAGACAGCTGCAAGATGGCAAATTCAGAAGGCAGGCAGGAAAAGCAAGCAGGAGCAGTGGAAAAATCATACAGGAGTCAGCAATAAATTTTACTGTATTTTTGTTGTCCTTTGCAGCAGTTAAAATGAATACAGCTCCTTTGTGATTAAACTGCTCAGATCTCTGGATAGCTGGCTTCTCTTGGGTCTCATGGGTCCTCTTCTTCACTCCTGCTCCGTTCTCCATCTTCTCTTGGGTCTCAGATTCACTCGCACTGCTAACTGGCTTGTCTCCATTCTTGCAATGTTTCCGATCTCTCTCTAGGTGAAATATCTGTCCCCCCTCAACAGCAGCCACATTTAGAGGGCCTAGGCAGACCTGAGGGGGCATGCTAAGCAAAGAAATGCACGAAAAAAAAATTCAAAACGGAGGAGCTGTGAGGTGTTCCCCCCTTTTTGTGACATCATCACTAGCCGAGATACGGGGCGGAACAACCTCAGGGGGGGAGAGGGAATACTAGCATACAAGCTAAGAGGCTAAATGAAAAAAAAAAGACTTGGAGTCCTGCCCCTTTATGACAACACTACAAGGCAGCACCAGCCTCAGCAGCAGGGGGATCAACGGGAGTGTCAGATGCCGAAACCACGAGGTGGTAAACAAAGAAACTGAATTGAGTTAGTGGAATTACTGCCACTAACATTGGGCAACATGAATGGAGGCACAATATCATGCTAGAGTTGCATGGGGGACCCAAAATCACAGTAATAGCTTGAAGATCAAGCCCACGATTTTCCAGTGCCCCTGCTCATTAGCCTTTATTTGCACATTCTTCTGAGTAAAGAGAAACTAGGGGGCGGGCACTTGCAGTGAATACCAGCCACCCAGCCAGCTTTCCCACCTCCAAAAAGCCACTCACATGATTGCTGCATCTTAATTAATTAGATACAGAGGGAATGCCCCTAGGTGAGTGCAGCTCCAGAAACAAACAGACAACTTTTATTGGACCACCATAGATGTAACAAAAGAAAACTGTGCTTAAGCATTCAGACCAACCAAGTCCTCATTTAGTGTGAAGTCAATACGGACTATAAACCCTAGCCTTCTTCCATCAGCTCTCACCCCTCAATGTAATTCTGTAGCTACTTTTTGGAAACAGATACATTAGGGCACTTTAATACACCACCGCATTGTTACAAAGTAACACATTGATAAAAACAACAGCTCACAAATAGAGAAGTGTGCACTTGCACGCTAAACAGTCTAATATGCTGTCTCACCATAATCACAAAGACCTATAAACTGTCATTTGTAGAATAAAAATAGAAACAGCAAACATTTCACAAAGCAAAACATTAACCTGTCAAATTTTAAAATTAGCTCCCACAGGAGATGTAATGTCTCACATGTTTTCATGCAAGTATGTGCTTTCTCAAAGGTACAGCTCATTTGTGTTGACATCATTTTGTACTTCCCTAATCAAAGAGACAGTATCTAGAAGCATAAGAACTGACTATACAAAAATATAATTACAAAAAGAGAAAAATAGTAGCACTAAGTTCTTTATTCATAATAATTACCTTTTAAATTGTAGAATTAAATGGCAGATTTAAGAGTTTTAATAAATCAGAAAAGGCTACCATACAGTAGTTACTGATGTCACTAGGGTACATAAAAATGCTGCCAGAATAAGTTCTTTCTTACACTGATGACACATAGTGTGACATACAGTACAATTGATATAAATCCTGGAATGAATAACTGTTTCATCTCAGACTTTTATAAGTTTAAATAGTTCTGGCTTGAACCAACAAGAATCCCTACCAGTAATTCTTCTCCTGAGTAACTGGGTGTGCATGTTAACCATCTTATTAAATGAATTAATTAAAAAGTTTAATGCTTAATTAATTTCTGAAACTAAGTTTAGATAAGATCCGGCAGTTTATCTGTAGTAATCAGCAGAAAATTGGCTGGCAGTCATTGATAGCATCAGCCAAAGTATATGCCTGCAAGAGGTGCTATGGCAATTCTATTTACAAGCCAATGAAGGACAGTAGGGTTATTAGTTTCATATTTAAAATTTTGTCTCATTAGAATATTACTCAGCTGTTGTATACCAGTGTATTTTTTATGGACCAGTCCAGAGTAAAGTCACCTAAAATTATGCTGGAGGCACTGATCCCCCCACCTCTGAAATCTGGGAAAGAAGTATACCCGGCTACACACTTAGTGACATTTGGACACAAATTCACAGCTGACACTCTTTTTAAAAGCTAATAGGTCTTGTATACTTTCTGGATTCCCAGAAAAAAAACCTAAGCAAAACTTGCCTGCTAAAGGAACAAGGTGTGAAGTTTGAGGATCTGGGGTTCTATTGTTTTTGGAGACAGTGTGGGACTGCACTGCAGCACTTAACACAAACATATCCTAATTTAGTGGGAAGAACTTCAAAGGCAGAAGACAATCGCTCTTTCAGTTGAAGTTTCTATGTGTGTGTGTGTGTGTGTTTCTGAGTGGCCACTTTTGTTTTGTTGGAAGTTGGAATTTACAGTATTACTAATCCAGCTGGGAAGCTGCTGCTTTTTAAAGAGGGGGATGGGTTGGCAGGCAGAGGAAGTGAAATGGCATTCTGGATACATATACATTATATATAATATACATTATATGGAACATAATTACAGTAGGTAGTGAATAGATTCATAAAACCAATGCAACTGCAAGTCATGTCCTTTTTGCATTTATTGTTGATCATTTACAACAACTGTGTACCAGTCGGCTGGCTACAGTGCATTTATTGTATAGCTGTGACATCTGTATGAATCCAATTGAACTCTATATTTGGCAGTGAGTTGTCAGTATTAGGCCAAGACCAAGAGATGGTAGCATAATAGAGGATACTGCACAACATTGCCATCACTGCAAAATAGAGTTCAGTTTGATTCATACAGCATCACATCTACCTTTATGCAATAAATGTACAGTACTGTAGCCAGCTGATTCATTAACAGTTGATGCAAATGAGCAACAATAAAGCAAGAAGAAAATTGAGTTGCACTTCAAAGGCGGGGGTGGGGTGGCTAAATAAAATTATCATTTTATTCTTATTCATTTTATTTTATCAAACTGCCTTGAACACATGCATTTTTAGCAGAAGGCATGACAAATAGGCAGATACCAAAATGTGTGATTCAAATCTCATTGTTTCCAATGCCTTTCTTGTAGCCAGTTAGTGTTCACGGATGCACTGAGTGTTCTTTGCATTCCAATAAATTCATTAAAGAGCATGTCAGCCAGCCCGTCGGGGCAGCAGTTGGATTTCCGCTTGCTATGCCAGTGACCCAGGTTCAGGAATGGGCCCGGGTGCTGGAGGGCTGGCTGGGGGGAGAGGACTTGAGCATCGGGTTGCCTTCTCTCAGGGGCAGGATGGGAAAGAGGCTGGGGGCATGGTAATGTGCAAGGTCCCACTAACTAATGGGGTGTGGTGAACATCGGCATATGCCTGACATTAGTGGCATGCCATGCCCCAGGGGAGCAAATGGGAAAAGAGCCCCAAGGCTGACCAGATGACAGTCACCAGCTCCCACTGCCGTGAGATCTCTAGCAGTGCCTGGACCATCCCAGTAGCACCCGGGCCAAGAATTGCACTGGCCACCCCACCATTGCCTTCCCCCTCAGAGGAGAGAGACCCACCCAGTGAAGGGTTACTTCTGGGTTACACGGGGGGGGGCTGCAATGTAGGGAGATGGGTGGCTGCATCAAAGGCAGTGTGGCAGTGAGGGGCATAGGAAACCCTGAAGGAGAGGCCAGCCTGGAGCGGGGGGGGGAGGCAAAAAAAAAAAGAGCATGTCACATATGACTTGGACATTTTTTTTTTTCTCTTTTTTCCATTTAGTCTTTTGTGCCTTGTTTCCACTTGCCTGGCCATCTGCCCAGTCACGGACCCCTCAGCTGTAGCATTCCCATATAAGCTGCTTTCCTGGGACCCCCTGGATTATCCCCCAGGGCGGAGACATGGCACCCGGCCCTAAGGTTCCACGAACAATGGGATAGGGTGGGAGTCGGCCTGGGGAGCCGATTGCAGCTGAGGGGCTGGCTTCATGTAGGCAGTGGAGGCAGGCTTAGTTTTTTCCCATGTAGGGAGGGTGGGAACATGCAAGGATTCCAGTATCCATCCTGCCCCCTGGAACATTGCCAACACTGGTTGCTGTGGCACTTCTGGCCTCCACCAGGGGTCCCCGGTGCACCAGCGACATCCTGCACCCTCCTGTCTGGAGAAGGAGAGCAGTCATGGGATGCTCAATCATTCTCCCCCCTGCCAGCCCTCCGACGACCCAAGTCCATTGTCCGTTCCCAAACATGGGTCACCGGCACTGCAAGCGGAAATCTAACCACTGTGCCGGCGGGCCAGCGGACATGTTTAAAAACTTAATATTTAGGCACAATTTATCTTTCACGTATTTTCTGGGTTTATAACCTCTTGGCTAAGAGCTGTTGAGCTTGAAGCACAGATACATTTGGTCAGGTGCTTGTTCACAGTGTTTACATTTTCTCCAGTCTACTTTCAGTCACTACTGAAAAAACAGACAATATTTCTCAATGAGACTACCCGATTATCAAATCGAATGAACACAAAAATCCTTGTACGATATTTTTGACTTAAGCAACCTATAAGACCTACCATTAGAATCCAAAACACTGTGTATCAGTGCTGCACATAAAGCTTTTTTTGTATATTTGCAAGTGCAAAAAGACACTGAAGTTAGGATTTTTCTGTGACTATGCACTACAGTGCCTAAAGGTAAGCAGCAGTGCTGTACTAATGAAAGTCTTTTGTTCAGTATACAGTATGGTTAAGGGCACATTTTATGTAACCTTATGATGGTGATCTTGAATAACTTCACCTATCTCTCTACAGCAGGCACTTGTATTTTAAAACACATGTGTGTGTGAGATTCATAATGAACATTCCTCATATGTTTTCAAATAAATGTCTGAATAACATCATTCCAGTCAATTTAGAAACTTGCTGCTTGCTCTTTGTGATAGAAACATAGAAGTTGATGGCAGATAAGGACTGTAAGTCCCATCCAGTCTGCCCATTGTTTCTACCTTATGAATGTGCCATAGGCCATTTCTGTCAATGGCCTATCTATTCATACTCATCTGTATTTCTCCCTTATGCCCATCCAATACCTGTTTGAAGCCCTGCACTCTATTCATATTCACCACTACCTGAGGTAGGCCGTTTCATACATACACCACCCTTTCTGTGAAAAATAACTTCCTCACATTACCCCTTAATTGACCTCCCTCTAATCTCATGCTGTGTCTTCTTGTCCTGCTATTTTTCTTATATTGAAACATGTTAGACTCTTTCACCTTGTTAATGCCCTTAAGATGTTTGAATGTTTCAATCATATCACCTCTCTCCCTCCTTTGCTTTCGGGTATACATATTGAGCTCTGTTAATCTGTCCTCATATGGTTTCTGATTCAGTCCCTGCACCATTTTGGTTGCCCTTCTCTGGACTGCCTCCATTTTGTTAATGTCCTTGTGCAGATGCGGCCTCCAACACTGCACGCAGTACTCCAGATGGGGCCTAACCAGTGTCTTGTAAAGAGGGATTATTACCTCCCTCTTATGACTTGTGATACCCCCACTAATACCTCCCAACATCCCTCTAGCCTTACCTACTGCTTCAGTGATCTGCTTGGATGATTTCAGGTTATCTATGATGATGATGCCCAAGTCTCTTCCTTCCCTCATGATTGCCAGCAACTCCCTTCCCTACCTATAGGTAGCTTCAGGGTTTCTCTGCCCTATGTGCATGATTTTGCACTTCTTTGCGTTAAAATCCAGTTGCCACTCTTCAGAACATATTGCAAGTTTTTACAGATCTCTTCTTATTCTGCCCACCCCATCTGGATCATCTGCTCTGTTACATATCTTAGTGACATCTGCAATCAGGAAACCTTACCCACCAGTCCATCTGCAATGTCACTGATGAAGATATTGAAGAGTACTGGCCCCAGGACTGATCCCTGAGGTACCCCACTTGTGGCTTGTATCTCTTCTGACTGTATACTGTAACCCCTAGATGGCGCTATCCCAGGGGCTACTACCCCTGCCTGATTTGCCACTAACAAGTTGAGGGGCCTGGATCCAATGGCGGGTGCCTCCACCCAGAGGTCAGGGTTTGCAATAGTTAAACTAACTTGGTCACAGCCCTCTGGGACACTGCAACCCCCCTTTCTTCCCACTAGTGGCCCACACAGTATATCAGAATTACCTTCACAGTATACACTTACCCCCAGGACTGGTTCAGGCACTGGGACCCCTGTAAAATAAGATACAATGCAACAATCACAGTACAATACTTTAACATAGACAAATACCTCAGGCAGTATAACTTTGCTGAAACAAGCAGCTCTGATTTATTTAGGGGGATATAACAAGGACAGGGGGAAATCAGGTTAATTAGCTTATCACTTTACTCATCTACCTATGGCTCTGTGCTAGGCCTATCCCTACCAGTTACTGTCCCTGGGTACCCAAGCCCTAGTGGCTAGTCCAAACCATGGCAGCTGGTAGGCCCTTTCACACAGAGAAAAGAAAAATTAGTTAAACAGTCAGCAGTACAGTAATTCCATTTGGATTCAATGTGGCAATTCAACAGGGAGCGACTCTGAATTAGTACTCACGACCTCGAAACAAGATAGGGTCCTTCAATGTCAGCAGGACTACTCTTGAGCTCCACGAGACTCCTCACACATTTATATGGCAAACAGGCAGGCTGCTTCTCTATCCCGATCCAATTACTGCACGATACTCAGGAGAACACACAGCAGATTCAGTTCCTGACAGACCGAGTGCAATTCAGCAATTTCTCCAGTCTTCTACAGGGTGAGCCTGGTTTCTACTCTTCAGATATCCTTTGATTCTCTTCACAGGATGGATTCAGTCCTAACAAGCAGTTACACAAGCTGCAGACCGGAACTCTGGGCCTTACACATGTTTCCCGACTAAAACTGCACACCGAAAAAGCACAGAGCTCCTTCCCTCTTCACTGCCAGAGCTCAACTGAAATTCCAGCAGACAAAACAGGGCACTTCCTCTGAGTTCCTCCAGTTCTTGGCTGGATTGTCTATCACTCACAATAGACTGCCCCTGTTGGTCCAAAAAGGTGATGAAGTCCAAACTACATCTCCCAGAGTCACTGCCCATACAATCCTCTTGTGGCTGGCTCAGATTATGAGTCCAAGTTCTGATTCGTCCAAGGCACCATTTTAGAGCTACCTTAACCCACACTGATTGGTCCAGTTCAGCAGTTCAAAACTAGAATGGGGAACTAGGCAAACACAGTTCTGACTGCAAAGAAAGCAGGTTAGACAAACTGTATTTTCATTATTACTCTAAATGATTTCTGGCAAACAGTTACATCTTTCAGATAGGTTCCCTTTGCACTCCTAGTGACTGCAAAAATGGAGTGAATTGGCAGCAGTTCAAGTGGTACTCAAGCAGAGAAACACACAGTCCCCCCATATAAACTAATTATGTCTGCAAGCAGACAGCTCTTAAAGAGACAGTACCAGAGGCTCTAAAAACATTCACAGATAAATGGCTTAAACGCCAAACACCATTCAGGCTTGGAGCATTCAAGCAAGCTCCTGGAAGTCTTTTGGGAACCCCCATTTGCAGGGGGTTACAATACCATTTACCACCACTCTCTTTTTTCTGCCCGTCAACCAGTTTGCCACCCAGTTGACCAACTTCTGACCCACCCAAGCCTCACCAGCTTATTAATCAATCTTGTATGTGGAACAGTATCGAAAACTTTGCTGAAGTCAAGGTAGGTGACATCAACTGCACCCACTGGTTACCCAGTAAAATAAATCTATGATATTAGTTTAACAGGACCTTCCTGTTGCAAACCCATGCTGTCTTAGATCCTGTGCTCCTATGGATTCCAGGTATTGCACTATCCTTTCCTATAGAAGTGCCTCCATAATCTTTCCTACTACTGAGGTAAGACTGACTGGTCTGTAGCTCCCTGTCTTCTCCTTGCTGCCACCCTTGTGGAGTGGGATCACGAGCCCTTCTACAGTCTCCTGGGACCTCTCCTGTGTTCAGAGACTCACTAAACTGTTCTTCTGGTATCCTGTGATGTGGGCACACCGGAAGTGGGCACCTACCAAAATGGTGACCCACTTAGGGTGCCGGACAGACACGATGAGGGTGGGAGGAAGGTGAGCAGATGGGGAGGATCACGCATATAGTGACAGGATGTCGATATATGTATGTGCTGGGGAGCGAGCATGATGGAAGGCAGGAGGGAGGGAGGGTTGGCCTGGCATGGTTGGTGGGGTGCTGCTGAGCTGGCCCCATAGTGTGGTGGTGGGTGGCAGCCTAAAGCTGTGAGGGTTCTGGGTTTGGGTCTGGGTGTGTCACATTTTTTATGTGTCTGCCCGATATTTTTTTGCTCAGGATTTGCACCCCCCAACATACACCCTTGAGTTAAGAATCCCTAGTAGGGGGGTGCAGGGGGCATATTAACATTAAAATTCTAAGTTCCTGGTGTCTGTTTTCCTGTGCACCAGGGATGTACATTGCCGAAATTGATCTTCGGTGATGTACCCTCGCCTTAAGGATGGTCACCTTTTGGCACTCACCATTATGACATAGAACCCCAACTAATGGCTCTGCTATGTGCTATCTAGCTTCATGTCACATCTAAATGGAATTTTGGCAACTATATAGCAAAGCTGAGTGTGGCCTTTTCACGAGCGTAATTACAGTTCGAGAATAGGTTTATTGGGAGTCTTACGAGATCCTGGACATTATGTAACATCTTTAACCGAAACAGATGCTTCAGGTCCTTAGTGTGGTTAAGCTAATTGAAAGTAAAATTCTATTTTTTTTGGTAACATAAAGTATGATAAGAAAAAAGGGAAGACTGTCCATGTTTAGTAATAAAAATGGCATTCAACACAATACTTTTCCAAAGGACAGATAAAGAGGGTTTCAGGTCATGGCTAACTGTGCGTCCTATAAGATGATCTGTCAATTAGCTGTCTGATTATAACCCCACCCTCCCACATTAGCTGTCTGATTATAACCCCACCCTCCCACATACCTACAGCTATCCATCACTAGAAACTCTCCTTATCTGTAGTATGGAAAGAAGGAAAAGTTTAACCCTTTGCTTGAACTAAATCATTCCCTGACCAGTTTGAAAAAATAACATGTTGAATGTCATTTTTATTAATAAACTTACGCATTCTAGTTTCAGAAACTGACTGCAAGTCCCCTAGTGTAAATCATTAGATATTTTTTTCTGTCCTTTTTTGTAACATTACCATATTTTGCAGTTGCAACCTTCACATAAATTAGTATTATAAAATATTACTATAGCCAGGCATCAGCCAACACAATCAAGGAGGTTAAGGGTCACAATATGCTCATGGTCAGATTTCTTTATTCTGTTACTAAACCAATTATGCATTTGTATTTTACTAAATCAGTTCTGCATTTGTAGTCACATTATCTATGCAATTCTATGTATTTCACAATCCCACTATTTGTTAACAGATAATCTGCAATAGCAGGCTATAAGGGTAAGTATTTATGCATAGTGGGAGAGAAAATTGATCTGTGAGCATATCATGACCCTCAACCTCCTTGATTGTGATGGCTGATGCTGGGCTATAGTAATATTAATATTTTATGTAATTTTTATGTAAATATTCAGGAACAGGTAATGTGTTTTTGCATACTTAGTCATTTATTTCCTTGTTTTTGAGATCACTGCATGTAGTGCATGTATTGCATACTCTATAACTCAGTCCCAATATAAGGCAACAAGGAAATGCATCAGAACTCTTTCGAACATCAGTTATTACAATGCATTGCCTACCTGCACTGATGACTAAACAAAATATTTACCAAAGAACAATTAAAAAAATAAAGATGACCCTCCTAATGTGCGACAGTTGTGATGTACCGTATAGTAAGGGCAGAGATGTTTTGAGGCAGAAAAAGTTGTTACATCCAATAACACCTAACAACTACAAGTACAGTAGGTGACTGCTGGCTTATCCTAAGTACTGTACTGTAACACATGTGCAATACCTGCAGCAGTGCATGCATCATTTTTTATTTATTTATTTAGCTTTTGATGACTGGGTAGGTGCACAAGCCATAGCAATGACTATTTTCAGGCATGACCCGGGAGGGTATAAAACAGAAACAATAAGATAACAGGTTACAATATATGAAATCACAATATGGTATCATAGGAATACAAAAACAGGCCAGAGTTAAATAACAAGCTTAGTAAGAATGTGTAAACAGGGAAGGATAACATAAAATAAGAGTAAAGAGAAGTAAAAATGACAAGAAAGCAAATGACAATTAGGTCTGGTCGTAAGTGCTAACATTACCATAGATTCCAGGAGGATTAAAACTAGGTGACAGAGACATTATGGTAGTCAGTACAGGATAAGGCAGGAGAAGTAAAGTTGAAATAGAGAATAGGAATTGAAAGAGGAGTGTTGAATAAGGTAGGAGGATGGGGACTTAGTGAGGGATAAAGTCCCTAGGTAATAAAGGTTAATAAACAGGTGATAAGAAGAAAGAGCTATACTTTGGACATAAAAATAATATGAATTATCAAATGCTGATGGATGTCATTAATTCATACTCAACAAAATCATCACACCATACATGGTGGAGTGAGTTTTTTTTACTTCAGGAGATTTTATTTTTCTTTAATACACATTTAACTGCCAAGAGTTGCTGTTTTCACACCACAATGCAGTATTCAGAGTATTTTTATGAATGGGAATAGTGCCCATTCATAAAGTGTACGTTGCAGATGGTCCTTGTCTGAGGTCTGTCATATTCATTGCTTATATATCTGGGGCTTTTCCAAGGGTAATCACCAAAAAAGGTTCAAATAAAGTTTGCTCTTGGAGCTTGCCATAGTCCAGTTAAAGTTACTGCAGAAAGAAATGTTTTTCTGGTCGCTTGAGCATATAAGACTCCTCACACTGAATAGAATTTTGAAAAGTACTTTTTTTATTCTTATTTTCTAAGAATAAGGCTCAATGTTTAGTCTGAATAAGGCTTCATCTGGAGAACTATTTAGTAAAGAAATATCATTACTACATTTGCGTATGTGTCATTTCATCATATTCTTTTATACCACATTTTTATAAATTATTTTTTATATAAAAACATTTTACAATAATGAAAGATTGATCCAAAAGGTCTGGATCTTCTGCAACATCACAATCATATTCACTTTTATTCCATATCATTATACTATTTTCTTTCTTAATATTTAATTACACAAGGTTTTTTGTATATGTAAGCTATATATTAGCATATTAAATTAATCTCTAAGTAATTCTGTGTTATTATTAAATATCTTATACATCACATTTTACATTTGGCTACCTGTATTTAAAGTGCGTAGAAATAAAAAGTAAATGTGCTGCCTGACCTTTTAACTTGGCCGTGTGGCTCATGCGTCTGCCAGTCCAGCCAGCACCTGATAGAGTATCTGAATCTAAATGACGATTGAATTCAGTTACCGGTGTTCACTCTGTGCTTAGTTGTTTTGATATTTTTTTATTATTTATTTTAACTTCTTTTCAGGTAATTACTGTTTTTTATTGTTATTCTGGACTAGATTAGTGTCCTATTATTCAAATGTTCATTCTATGCTATATTGCTTTTGTGTTTTCCAGTCTCTGTTTATTTTAAACAACAAAGTCTTACATTACTTGTGTTTATACTCTTATCATAAATGACTGTGCGACAATCTTTACTTACCTTTTTATTGAGTTAGAAATGATTCACATTTTTGGGAATGCTTTGTTCTTTATTTTAGGCTTTTTGTAATGGATTTTATGAAAGTAATAGCAGCATCTATTTAGTGTGTTAACTTTTCATTTCTTATTAGTTTCATCTGTACACACATCCTGTATGTATCTAGAGACTTCAATACCAACTGTTCTCTCTTACTTGACAGACACATATGTTTGTTCACATTATAAGAGATAGAGCTCTGATTGCTATTCACTTTAGTATCAACCAGTAGCTATGTATTATACTGTACATCCAATTTATAAACTTCAGTTGGAAACAGGATTTTCAGTTACCTGTCTCATCATACCTGAGGAAGTTCACCTGGAGCAAAACGCAATCAGGGAACATCAGGACAAGATCTTCAGGAATTAATGCAACTTACAATATTTAATTTTTTCCCTTCTAGTCTCATCTCTTATAATTGGCAAAATGATATGGACTTAAGAACTAATACCTTGATACAAGCAACAGATGGGCATTGTATGAATTTCTGATAACCTTGCACTATCTATTACAGGAGATTTACTATTACCTTCACATTTCACTTGTACGTTTGCCATGAGCAGGGAGGAGTAAAATGATGTACAGTAGGTGGAAGTGTGGGGAAGGGGGGTTACACCTTCTGCACTTTTATCAATAATATGAATTATCAAACACTGACAGATGTCATTAATTCAATTCATACCCAACAAAATCATCACATGTACAACTGTGGTATTCGGAGTATTTTTATGAATGGGAATAGTACCGATTCATAAAGTATACATTGCAGATGGTTTGAAGGGGACTCAGGAAATCCTGTTGAATGGGATTGGTGATTAGAAAGTGTACTGTACATTGCAAAGGGGTTCCTGTGACGTAGAAAAGCTTGTGAAACTGAAGTTTGAACAAACAGTAGGAACTATGAAAATCAGATAAATGTCACCTGACATTGTAGCTTACAAAGTGATACAGAAGTAAAAAAAAAAAAAATCACCCAAATCAGACTATGATTTAAACTGTTAAAAAAATTACTAATCAACATCAGTATTCTAATATCTACCAACTCAAATGTAGCCCCTTGTGATTGTACAAAAAGAAATGGGTCAATTGTGCAAATAAAACGGTGGTCACGTTTCAATAATTACAGTATATAAAATCCACCTCCACCTGCTGGTGCACCTGCAGACACACTGGCAAAAGAAAACATTGGACACTTCAGAGCTTAAATTAAGCTCAGATGTGCTGCAGTCACCACCAGGTTGATTGGGGGGAAGTGCATTTTGATGGTAAATACACAGCACTGAATTATCACAATACAGAGCTGTACCGAGGGGTATAAAGAGTGGCACAGTGCTGCATCGAGTGGTATACCTCATTACTGTTGAACTTTACTATAACAAGCAGTGTATGAAAATATCTATGTGTTAAATAAAAAGTAGGTTAGAAGACAACCTGCCCTAGTGTAAATTAAACATTCACCAGCTGTTTCACAGTGTGCTGTTCAGATACATTTTTCTTAAACTCTGTGTACAATAAGTCCATATTACTCAAGAATTGTCAAACTTATACTGTCTTAAACATGATATATTTGCAATTCTGTAACAAGTGAATACTGTATGTGTATATTCAAAACCCAAACCTAACACAGACCCTCATTGTAATTGAGAGACTGTTATCTTAATATTTCCATGTATCAACATGTGTCCATATATACATAATCTGCTGTTGTTTTAAATAACAGTTCTATAAATCTAAAATCAAAACACAACACAACTGAAAGCTTCAGCTTCCATTCAGGCACAGTTAAAAAGAAATCCCTTAGAGGTATGAATATGATTTATGAAAATAGAGACATTTCAAACACCTGCACATAAGCAATCAATTCCTGTCCCCTTTAACTCATTCAGACCCATTGTGTATTTAGAATGTTGGATATAGAACTCCAAACTGCTTTTCATTGAGAAACTTCCTAAGGCACTGTGCAGAATTATTAGCAAATGTGCACACATTCCAAACACATCTAAATATCTTTCAAACTACTCCACGTCCCCAAAAACAACCAGTCTGAATGTTGTTCAGGACAAAAAGACATTTCAAATGAGGGACGTCACTAATCTGAATTACTTATATTTTGAAAATATGCTCATCTTATTACCTGTATTTCCATTTTTGTTTTTACAAAATTCACATTTCTGATAGAAATTTTAAAAAAAAAACTATAAAAAATTTAGATTAATGACAACCCTCATTTTAAAAGCCTTTTTGTCCTGAACTCAACAATTTAAAATAATGCACCTTGGGCACAAAAATCCAGGGGCAGAGTACAAAATGTGTGAAGTGGTATTGATAACATTAAGAAATCACAATTAAAAAAAACAACCTTTTACATACAGTTGATTACTGTTTAACAGTATTATGCATCTATACACTGTTCATCTGATGCAAACTTTCCTCACTTGAAGCAAAAAGGGGTGGAGGTGGTGGCCATAACTGACTCCTTGAGTTTGTGTTAAAGGGGTCAGTTTTTTTACAGCAAAAACAAGGAAGGAGTCATTTCTAAAATGTGCAGACAAGCATGTGGACCACTTTTTTTCAGAGCATGCCACCACTGACAGCTAACACTTCAAGTCTGCCACCACCCACACCTAATACAATCAGTGGAAAACCAGAAGTACTCTATCAGCACTGAGATCAATATGGCTAAGGCAAATTTACCAGAAATTACTGCTTAGAAAAGAATGAGAAAGTGACTGTTTTGATGAGCAAATCCCAGACCAGATCTCTAGTTTGTTAATAGTCCCCACCTGAGTCTGATTTTAAGGCTGTGTGGATCAAACTCCACAGATGTTATGTCATCTTTACAGTTTTATAAGAGCACTGTTGAATCACATAACTGGACCACTGTCTGATGTTCTGCTACAGTTCTCCAGCATAGTTTCCAGTGTTTCTGTTAATGAAGCCCATCTCATCTGTGTGCCACATAACCATACCCACTTACTGGTGCACTACTTTTCCTTTCCACATCTGCAGAAGTGACAGCTGCCATGTAAAACATGCTAGTGCTGACTTAAAGTGTGCATGCACGAGTATCGTGCATATGCATCTAACCCACCAGGCCACCATTGGCTAGCTGGAACCCTCCTTAAAAGAACAACTGCCAACTACATGGCATACAATTTTCTTTTGGCAGAACTACACTCATGGTACCACCCCTAGTGTTGGAGTGTATACCAGGCTTATTATCTAGAGGATAGGGGGTTGAGGTACATACCAAAATTAACCTTTTTACTTACAACAAGGGGAGAGGATGCTAGGCATATGCTAAATCTAACTGCTGAGTGGCTCCAATAGTGTTCACATGAGAAGCAACAAGTGGAATTTTCAAAGCAGTAAGTAGGATTTTGCAGTATGGCTTTATTTACATATGTTACTTAAAGCAAGGGTGGTCCCCCAAAGGTTTTTCATTGCAATATAGGCACACTCTCTTTTGCAGGACACTTCCTAGGCAGTACTGTTTTCCACAAAAACATCTCTATCTCTCTCTTCCAAAGTGTATATCTGTGGGATGTGCCACATACTTTAAAATCCTTCTGGTGCATGGTCTTTGCCCAGGGAACAGTGATGCCCATCCACAAACCACTTAGCCCTGCCTGAAACTCCAGATGGCATTCCTCCCACCCTTTGCCCCAAACACCCTTTGCCCTTCCTTCAGGGTTACACCAAATGAGTCTCCAATCCTGAGTGAATTGCCAAAGACTCCCAACTTAAACTTTAAATTCAGCACAGTTATGATGAAAGGGGTCCTGACTGGTGTGATCTAGCCTTGTCTAGAGCAAACACAATTGACAACTCCCTCAGAGAACAGTCTCAAATTCTGTACTCACATATTAGTTCCTTCTTCCCAGTCATAGAAGGAACAAAAGGCCCATTTCTTTCTCTGCTAGCTGTCAGACTCTACTCATTGTTCTTCCTTAAGGCAGCTGTGAAGTTCAGAAAATTCAGGGGATTGCCCCTTGGATCCACAAGAATTGCATTCCCTCTCACTCCCCCTTCCCCTGGAGTGAAACTAAAGGGTCCTGCAGGCAAACTGAAGATTTTACCCAACTAGGATTAGAAATGCCAGGGCTCCTTTTAAGAGAGCATCAGTGACAGACTTCTTGCCACTCTGACTGCCACACTTGAACTTACTGATGAACATTGTAAGCTCCTCGAGAGCAGCTGACTCTAAAATGGTTATGCTGCTGTGAGAGTTCTAAATGATATAATCATTCTTTTCTCAGACTAGCTGAGAAAACAATGATGTCATTATGTAGAAAGCCCCAATGAGCTCCCAATCAGCTGCCTTTTTCTACTTGCTAAGACTAGTACTAATTTGATTCTAGTAACCCAAGGGCACTGGGTTGTTCATAAGGTAGAAAAAATGGTCAGACTGGATTTGCCTTGTGTCCCTCATCAGCCATCAACTTCTATGTTTCTATGTTATACATACTTATGTCAGGATCGCCATGTTGTGCAAGGCTGACTCTGGGGCAAACTGCACAAGTGCGAGTATCATGCATGCGCAGTACTATAATGCAGTATTACAGCTGACTCTGGTGCAGTGAGAGCACTGCATGTTCTTTTCATCACTCTTGCTGCTCCTAAAAGCTCTCCACAGCCATATTGGCTGTCACCAGAGTTTGTTTTCAGTCAGTCATGGTAGTGCTCTGGGGCATCAGAACATTTTGATCAGATGAGGAGCTCATTGGATAGGAAAGTGGGGGATTAAGGAGGTGTAGGGTGCTAAGAGGGGGATTGGGATGGGATGGGGATCAAGACTCATTGAGGGACTTTTTTGCAGGGTTTGCTTAAAAAAAGACTGCAGGAGATGGTTTTTGTGTTTCAGGTACCAATACTTAGGATTGGGCACCCCAGTGTCCATTTGTTGCTTAATGTTTTGGAGGGTGACTGTTGTTCTAGCAGCAGATTGGGCATCTGACCAGTAGAATTAATTGGGGGAGGTTTTTGCTTGTTTTCTGGTGGTGTTTGGGCACCTAACCTTTGGAGGGGCAGGGTTATTTGTCTCTGCTAGCAGATTGGGCATCTGGTAGCTGTCGTTACTTTTTTATTTTTTCTGGCACTGGATTTGGTATCTGTCCACCAGAGTAATTTGTGGGATTTTTGTTTGTTTTCTGGCAGAGAATTGGGCATCTGACCACTGGAGTTACTTGGGTGGCATTTTTATGTTGGTGCACTTGCGCAGCCAACATCTTGCGGTAGTGGAGATTTGGAGGCGCGGTCACTATTGCGTGAATGCAGGACATGGACCAGTAAGTGCGTCCTTCATTCCCCAATCAGCCTGCATGCTGGCGCCACACTATGCATACTAATATGGTGTTCACATCAAAGGAAAGGTCCGCTGCAATGTAAGCAAAGCTCGTCATGTGCAGTGGACCTTCCTACGTGCTTCACCAGCAACAAACATGGCAGCACAGTGGCCACTAAACTGCCGGCTTCTGGGGTGCCCAATCCCCCAGTTGGCTTACCCTGCCCCTCATGAATGTGCCGATGGGGGAGCCCACTCCCCGTCGGCATAATGTGTCCCATCCCACTCCTTTTTTGCTTGCTGAGGGGGTGCCCAATCCCCCTCGGCTCATGCCCCCCCACTTTCGTTGTTTGCTGATGGGGGTGCCCAATCCCCATCGACATCCATCCCCCCTTTCCCACTTTAATGTGCCGACAGGGGAGCCCACTCCCCATCAGCATTGTGTCCCCTTCTGTGCTGAAGGGGTGCCCAATCCCCCTCAGCTAGTGTCCCCACTCCCTATGTGCTGACGGGGGTGCCCAGTCCCCCGTCAGCTACTCTATCCCCCCCAAAAAAACACCTGTAAAAATAGAAAACCGTCCACAATTTTTTTTTTTACCACCTGTAAACAGAAAACAGTCCCTCATAGTCTCTCTATCCCCCACCTGCACCCACCCACTGTGCACCCTGCCTCCCCACACCCCCCTCACCCCATACTTACCTCCAGAGTCCGGTGGGATGATCTTCGGTGGACCGGGAACACGTCTGCACTCTTTAAAGCCAACCGTGAACTGAGGAAATGCCGGTAAGCTGTATAATGGTATAAATAGGGTTTTTCCAACTTTGATCCATATCTCAGGCATTTTTTGGAATTTTTGCACCAAATTTTCAGCATGGGGTTTTTGGTCCCCTCCTCATGAATTCTGTCACTGTTATGATGTTAATCGGTCCCAAAAGGTGATTTCGCAGTCACTGCGTGGAATCACCTTTCAGGACTGATTAATACAAGGACAGTGGCATTGTTCATGATGTGGGCTCACAAAAAGCCTATGTTGTAAATTTTGTGGGAAAAAAAATAAAAATAGCTGTTTTACGAGCGTGCGTTGTGCAGCTGCTACGCACGCTCATAACATCGCAAATTCACAATATTTTCACACCAGATTTTCAACATTGTCATTTTTCTACACCTCCTTGTGAACAGTACAGCTGTCATTTTTCACATCCTGGCCGAAATATGTTTCCACACTTCTAGCGCTCAATAGCGAGGTAGCTTTGGGAAATCAGTGTTCTGGACAGATTATGAAAATGGCAGTGATACTGTTCATGAGCAGAGGTCCTAAAATGTCTATGTTGAAAATTTGGTGATGATACTCCATAAAATGACTGTGTTACGAGTGTGTGTTGCACAGTTGCTACACACGCTCGTAACTTCACAAATTCGCAATATTTTTACACCCGATTTTCAACATTGTCATTTTTCTACACCTCCTTGTGAACAGTACAGCTGTCATTTTTCACATCCTGGCCAAAATGTGTTTCCGCACTTCCGGCGCACAATTGCGTGGTCGCTGTGGGAAATCAGTGTTCAGGACAGATTACAAAAATGACAGTGACACTGTTCATAAGCAGAGGTCCTAAAAGGCCTATGTTGAAAATTTGGTGATGATACTCCATAAAATGAGTGTGTTACGAGCGTGCGTTGTGCAGTTTGCACGTACGCTCGTAACGTTGTGCATTTGTAATATTTTCACTCTGGATTTTCACCACTGGCATTTTTCCACACCTCTTGATGAACAGTACAGCTGTCATTTTACATATCCTGCCTGAAATGTGTTTTCGCAAGTCCAGTGCAGAATAGCTCGGTCGCTGTGCGAAATCACTTTTTGAGACAGTTTGAGGAAATGACAGTGACACTGTACATGAGCAGAGGTGCTAAAATGCCTATGTTGAAAATTTGGTGCCAAAAGCCCATAAAATGACTGTGTTACAAGCGTGCGTTGTGCATTTCCCACGCTCCCTTATAACTTCACAAATTTGCAATATTTACATGCCACATTTTCAACACTGCCATTTTTTTACACCTCCTTATGAACAGTATAGCTGTCATTTTTCACATCCTGCCCAAAATGTGTTTCTGCACTGCACTACCAGTGTCAATGCCAGTGCGACAACATTCAGCATTGACAAACGCTTGTTGTTTCTGTGGTGGCTTGGGCATCTGACTGCTGGAGTTACTTTAGTTTTTTATTTAATTCTTCAGTAGCCAGTTAAGGCCTACAATACTAGGCACAAGTGCCTGTTTTCAATAATGAACTGGAATCTCTGGGAAGAGTTAAGAGACTTTTTCAGAGTTATACAATATGCAAGATGAGGCTGCAGAATCAAACGCAGTTCTGATGGATGTACCAAGCTCATCCAAAGCTTGTTATTTTAAACTCTATGCTATACTGCCAGCCTCTTGCTGAAGCTAGCAAGGGAGTACTTGAGGCTGGATGACATGGCTACACTGAAGGAGGTCATATGAAAGTGTGCAGCCAGACTGTGATTGATGCGGCTGCATCCTTTTATATATGAGAAGTTTTTGCTAACAGAGAGCATCTCCAGCCTCTGCAGCAGTCTTGCCAAGATTAACAGTGCACAGGCACCCCTCCTGTAGGCTTTGCTGCATTAGCTGCATGTAGCACACACCTCCTCAGCCCCTACACTTTTGGATTATACCAATAGGTTTGTTTTTAGCATATGCACAAGAAAGAATTATAATTACTGACTAAAGGTGGTTACCCATGAATAATTGAGCAATTAGTATTGCTGGTGCTTGTATCTTTACTAGCACACTGACACTGTGTGATGAAATGTGTGGAAATTACTGTTTAATGCAAATTTTACTGCTTGCTAAATAGACTTGAATTGGAGCCCTGCTAACTAGCCAGGAAGCAGGAAGAGGGGTCTGTAGTTTATGTCAGATTTGTCAGAAAACTACAGTCTCATTGGCACTGCTTTAGAACTTTTACTTGGCCACACATGCTGTTTTACTGTACACTTCATCCTATTTGGGACCTTTTATTATTCAAAGTAGTGCATTTTGAGACATTTTGATGTATATTCAAGTCAGTGAACCTGAAAGCTCTTTTGGGTCACATGGGCACTATAATTGAGAGCCCTGTGGTGAGCAGAGTGAGCCCAAGCAGGGCGAGGGCATGGCATTGCGTGCAAAGATGCACGCTAAGACACACATATCTTAACATATGTCAAGTGTGTCAGGAGTGCCAGGAGGGACCTAATTAAAGTAGAAGAAGGCAGTATAAACATTTAACCATGTAGAGTCTGAGGAGCAGAGTACAGATCCAAGTCCAGTGTAAGCAGGTACTAAGGATCCATTAGTGTATCAGCGATTTAAAGTAATAGTTCTATATTGCGTAGTTTAATTCTGTGTCACAAAACAGGTGGGTGATTGTTTCAAACACAATATAAGGAACATCAGTTTAGCAGCTAGTCTATATGTTGGACAAAGCACTGCTGCACCTAGTGACTTGCTATTGATTTGATACAACTTCAGTATCTGAGTGTTACTAAGTTTAGTTGTACTGAATACTTGACTTCTGTGGTAAAGCACAAGCATACTGTGACCTAATACTTTAGTAAAGTGTAATATTTTTTACACTATTCCCCTACAATGAACATTAATGAAGGAATTGTCACTTTATCTACCAGTGCGATAGCCATGACCTGCATATTGTGTCAACATTTTTGTTTAGAGTCAAGCACAGGATTTGAAGTATTAAAATGCACTCAATGTGTTGAAAATAAAAATTTAAGAAACAAAATTGAAGAACTAGACCATAATATTATATAATATAATAGGAGACAGTATAGCGCAGAGGTTTAAGGCTCTGAGCTGCAAATCTGGTGATATCCAGCAGACCAGACCTGGGTTTGAATCCCAGAGCTTCCACTTACATACTGTGTGACCCTGAGCAAGTCACTTAACTTCCTTGTGCTCCCAGGATGCAGCTGTAAAAAAGCTTTCAGCTTAGTGTGCTACTCTTGGTTAAACAAATAAAAAAAAATAATAATATTAAAACATTACAAGATCAAAATGCACATTTACACCATCAATTAACCTTACTTAAAGTCCCCTTTAGTTCTAGTAAGGCACCAAACAAAATACATGAGGACTCTCTTTAAAGGGGTATAGACTAAAAATAGTGACAGTAATGAGGAGTGGAGCCCAGTTGTGAACAAAAGAAAAGTAAAAAAAAGGAAGAAGAGCTATGGAATTTAGCATTCCACTTCAAAATATGTATCAACCACCAGAAACTACAGAAGCTAGTATTCCAGGGTCAGAATCAATTAGAAATAATGAAACTACAAACAGTAATCTAAGAAACACTCAGCCATCCAGCAAAGGGCAAAATGTAAAAGCCACACAAAAGAACATCCAAGTTACAACTGCTTTAGTCCACAGTGAACCAAATAACAAGGATATTACAATTGAAGCAGAACATGCACCCAGTAGAAGATCAGCTACGTCACAATCAGTAGAAAGGACAACTCAAGAAAGGGGGTAGTAACTAGAGAAGAAATAGAGGAAAGGAATGAAATTACAAGTTCTATGGATATTGCACCCCCACCTGATGTGATAAAAGACAACACAGACATTTTTAACACCAGACAAGTGATTGTGCTGGGAGACTCAATCACCAAGTATACTGATAGACAGATATGTAAACAGGATAAACATAACAGAATGTGTTCAAGTTTCAGAGGGGTGTGGATAAGACACATAGAGAGAGTAGTTCCAACCATATTGAAAGATGCAGGAAAAAACCCTCTAGTGGTGGTCCACATTGGAACTAATGATATAAACAAATTCACTACAGATGACATTAAGAGCAGTTACATTTCCCTAGTTAATACCCTAAGAGCTACAAAAATCAGAAATCTGTCTATCAGAAATCGTGCCTGTCCCCAGAGCATCTATGAAAACAGAAGCTAAAATTAAAGAGGTAAATGAATGGCTAAGAAAGTGGGCACTGAAAAACAATGTAACTTGCATTACACATTGGGAAACATTTCATAATGACCACAGCCTATTTAGTTGGGACAGTTTACACCTAAGCAAAAAGGGAAGTTATTGTTTAGGAAAAAAGATTCTGTCAGTCATTGATCAACATTTAAACTAAATATAAGGGAGCAAACAGGGGGACCATGTGAGGACCATATTTCTCCTCGAAAAAATTTCACCTTCTCTATGAGTAATGCCAGAAGTTTAAATGTAACAAAACAAACAGAATTAATGGGAAAAATAGAACAAAAGGGTATTGATATATTAGCCATCACAAAGACCAGGTGGGATGAAGCCTCTACCTGGCATACTGCTATATCAGGGTTTAATGTATACTATAAAAATAGAACTAACAAAAAAGGAGGTGGTGTGTGCATGTACATTAAAAATACAATCACAACCAAAGAGCTCCCTATCCAGATGGAAGATGGATTAGAGATCGAAGGATGTTGTGTCCAAATACAACAACTCAACTAAAAAACTGTTAAACTAGTTAACTTATGTAGACCAACTAATGCAGATTCAGCTTTTGACTCTGCTTTAATGAAACTTATGAATGAACTAACAAATAATTCTGATATTACATTTATGGGAGACCTAAATCTACTGGGGATTGATTGGCATAATTTAACTGCTACAACACCAACAGAGCATAATTTCCTTGAAACTTTCCTTAATCTGGGACTTGAACAGATGGTAACTGAGCCTCCCAGAAAAAAAATATAGTTGACCTCGTATTAACTAATGTACCAGAACATTTTAATAAAATAGAAAATGCAGAACCATTAGGCACCAGTGATCATAATACAGTTATATTTACTTTAGATCAATCTGGAAAACAAATCAAACAGAATATCTATAAACCGAATTATAATCGTGATAACTATGATAAAATAAATGAGGCACTTCTAGCCTATAATTGGAATTCATTATTTGGTAATATGCAGGCTAATGAATGCTGGCAATTGTTAAAGAGGAAATGATCTATGAATTAAAACAATTGTACATTCCCCATTAAGAAAACTAGAAATCATATGGGGAAAAATACCAGCGTGGTTAAGGCCAAATATTCAAAATCAAATTAAAAAAAAGGAGAAAGCATATAAAATACTTACACAGTTTCCATCTGAAACCAATAAAAATAATTAGAGAGGGAGCTAGAATCACTAAACATCTCATTATTAAGGAGAGAAAACAAATAGAACTTAAACTATCTACCACAAAAGATAACACTGTAATTAGTGCAATAAATCTTACCCTATTACAGGTTCTTGTCTGAATTGCCAGGGCAGAGAAACAACAAACACGTGGTTTCCAGAGTCTGATAATGATTTATTTCTGGTATATAAAACAGGCTTACAACCAAATCAGTGATAAAAATAAAGATAATCACTGAGAGAGAAAATAATTAGTCTTCCTTTCTAATTTCTTACCCTGGATAGAATCAGTTTCTTCTCTAAGGATTCTAAGCTAAAACTGTTATTCTTATACTTCTGATTATTGCTATAGAAACCAATAAAAGAGATAGAATAAACTTATGTGACTGGCTAAAGAAATATGGTGTGATTTGTACTAGCCTAGGAACATACACTGAAGTAGCTAAAACACTGATAAGGAATAGACAGTCTTTGTTTAGCATACAAGGTCATCATATAATATCTTAGTGTTTCACATAATAAGCTTGGTAAACAAAAAGCTATTTTGCACTACACCTAAAGATGGCATCATTGTACAACTAATGATTGTAATTATACAATTATTCAAACAGCAGTATTTTCTCAGTAAATTAGTACATAATGATTTTCATGAACACAATAATCATAGAAATATTGGTAATACAAGCATAATAATTGTATATAAGCCATTGTAATACTTATATATAAATTATTATGATCGATGCTGTCTCACTTCTACTCCTTGTACTACTGTCTGATGTATGTAATATTAATGTATGTAATTTAACCCCGAATCACCCCTGAAAAAGGGACCAGTGGTCTCAGTGGGTTTACCTGGTCATCAAAATCTAAATAAATAAATAAATATAGCAAGAATATAGCAAGAATACAGCAAACATTATAATCAATAGCAGCAATGCTGATAGAACAGTAGAACCCAGATCCTGACACTCATGCTTATATGATAAGTGCCTTTGCCCTAAATATTACTGTCTACAACATAGGGCCTCAATCAGGGGTGGTGGTCCATGGATAACATTCCCCCCCTTGATGCCTCAGAAGGGACATCAATCCCAAGTAGGTATGTAGGGATGGAGCTAAAAAGTCATTTCCAAGCCCGACACTCGAGCTTTGTAAAGGAACTTGAGTTGTTCACGATGTTGTTTGAGGGTACAGTATGTCGCAGGCAGCAAAGATGTAAAATCAGAAAAACAATCAAAAAGGCTTGAATAATAACAGAAACCTTAAAAGACAATTTAACCCAGTAATTACCTACAGCTAAGCTTAAAATACCATCATGAATAAGATCATTGACACTATCATTTGCTTTAGATACATTGTTACTAATGTACAGTAAATTAAATGATCATCTTTTCTAACTAAAAGAGATCTCAAAGTGGTTGTCAAGGGATCAATGTGCACATTAAAAATAGGCAAATATTGAGACAAGGCAAGCCAATATTGGGGATCAGTATCTATAATGTTAAGTTCAGGGAGAGGAACAGGCATAATAACAGTGTGACCAATAACTGTTTTCTGCTGTGGAGTAAAACAGAAGTTAGTTTTATCAATATTACAAGTGCACAGACCATAAGAGAACATTTTGTAATTTGTAACAATACAGTACTGCCCTTCAGCAGTATAAGTGACTCTGAGGTTGGGATCTCTCCAGCGTTGCAGGCGGACTGGACAAGAAAACGTAGAACTGGTGAGCCGGGTAGTGAAGCGATGTATCTCTTCAAGATGGCTTTGAGATGGTGCTGTTTCAGCATCAAATGGTGAAGATGCAGCAGGAGGGATGTCGTCATCTGGATCAACATCAGTAAGGTTACTCGGCAGATCATCACCCAAGGTCAAGGCCCAGTCAAGATGTTCCAGCGGCACAAGGAGTAATATCCTTTCTTGGCGCAACAGTTTGTGTGAGGAGAAGTCCAAGCTTGGAGCACAGAATGAAACACCAACATAACTGGAAGTTCAGTTCTTTCACGAAAAATGCCATTTTCAAGATGTCCAAGAGAATGTATATTTGCAAGTTTATCAAAGACAGATGTAGCTGGATCAAAATGTGGAAGTGACACTGTAAAGGTAATGAGCATGTTATCCCTGATAGAACATGTCTGGGTTTTGTAGCAAGGGGCTTGGTTGGGAAACCTGGAAACATAACCAATGTTACGGACAGCTGACATGGAAATATTGAGAGTATTTTTCAAACACATAAAAATACAACCTGTACCTGTACAGTGGGGGCAATACCATTTACCCAATCTGAGATCATGAATAAGATCTGGAATTTTGCCTGATTCCAAGTCCCTGAAGAGACTGTTAACAGTAGAAATAATGTAAGAGCCATAAGCAGAACATACAATTTCACGCCCAATAAAGTGCTTGTCTGCCTCATGGGGAATGTTATGGAATCCCTGGGGTAAGCATGTCAGGGTGTACTGGCGGCCTTAAAAGGTGAAAGCAAACTTGTATTGGCTTTTCTGGGCTAATGGGAGTGACCAAAACCCATTAGAAATGTCAAGAGCTGAAAACCACTTTTTGTCAGTCGTCAGCAACTTGAGCACATCAGGGCCTGATGCCACAGTTGGGGCACAACTGGAGGTGACTTGATTAAGCTTCCTGTAATCAATTGTAAGCCTCCAAGCTCCATTTGGCTTTTTAACAGGCCAAATGGGTGAATTAATGATGGAGACACAAGGCCTAATCACTCCTTGTTGCAGCAGTGACTGGATGGTCTCTGTCAATGACGGCAAGGCTTCAGCAGGAAATGGGTACTGCTTCTGCCTCACAGGGTTAGGCCCTGTGATCTCAATGGTGGTCTGCATCCTACCACAATCATGCTTGTTGGTAGCAAACACACCAATGTGTTTTTGCAACAAAGGTGCTAGTTCAGAAAACAGGTCATGACTGTTGAACAAAGCCATGACATCATACTTCTTGTTGTTATGTTTGATGGCTGCCACTGCATGTGAGTCTGGAATGGTGACAGCATGGCATTTGCCCTGGATCTGTAGCAAAAACCTGTTAGCAAGGTCCACAACACAGCCATGCTGTGCAAGGAAATCAATTCCCAATATGCTGGGGTGGTGATGTAATACCATGAGGTCAAAAACAAATTTAGTTTTTAGGTGGCCTACCTGCACAGGTAGTGCTACAGATCGAAAAGTTTGTAATTTGGTACCATCTCCACCTTATTCACTAGTCTGCCAGCCGGTGGACCATGCACAAGTGGCTGAGTTCTCATCATGGAAAGCTGACATGGCTGCTCCTGTGTCTAGGAGCATGTCGAGTTGGTGGCCCCAACCGTGGCCCTTACACAGGGCCATCTGTTTGTGTCAACAAGAAAGTCACTCAAAATCCAGACCGGGGCCTGTAATTGTCAATCTGAACAGTTTTCTGATTCTTCTTTATCTTCCTGTCCCTAGGCCTTATGGCCTGTAGGGACCTGTTGGACCTCTCCCCTTTGGGGCATCACAGAACAGGAATACTGTACCTGTGATGTCAGAGGCATAATTTCCACTTGCTCAATGGGCAGTTCCTCAATAACTGCACTAGCCTGGCCAGTACTCGGTGTTGCGAAGGGGTTTGTTCCTTGGCCACTTGACCCTGCCGAGGCTGAAGGCCTGAAAGGGTTTGTATTGCTGAATGGTGAAAGGGCTGCAACAGAACGGCCTGCAGCGCCACCCGTTGTGGCAAGGACCTCCTCCAGTTGTTTACGGAGGGTCTCATTTTGATCCTTTAATTCCCTATAAGTAGGCCTATTATGGTACTTATTGGAATTTGTGTTTTGCCCATTTCGGTTGTTGTTATTGTGATTGTTTTTGTAATTTTGGTTGCCACCCCCCCTTGTAGGCCTGAGCCTGACGATCATCAGAAGGGGCACCCTGCTTGGTGTTGCCACCTTCCACAATATAGTGAGTGGGGGCTGAGCCGAGCATGGCAACTTGTGCTGGGTCCATCTGGGCCATCAAGGTGATGGCGGTGGCCATCTTGTTTTTGCCAGAAGTGAGATTATGGAGGTAAACCTGAAAGGCACGCTCCATCTTGGTAAGGATCTATTGAAAAAAGTCGGTCTGTGGGTAAACGTTGAGTTCAACTTTTTCTAGGAGACCCGGAGTCATGTTTCGGATGTACAAGTCCTTGTACTCAATTTGGTCTCTAGTGGCAGTGTCTCCCACTAGGCCTTTGCCAGCCTGGTAGGCGAGCCACAACCATTGATGATAAGCCACTGGGCTTGCTTTTACGTTCTGCTTAACCTTGTAGGCCAAGCGGGCTTCAACGATACCTGGGGAATTGGCCGATAGAAGGGCCTGTGAGATATCATTGAAATCAAGCATGTCACAGTTGCAAATGTCCTCTGAGAGCTTGGCCCAGAGGGTTTGTTCAATAGTTTGTCTCAAAACTTGAACCTGATACTCGGGTTGGAGAGAAAGTTTCTCACAAAGGGAGTGCACCTTCTCTAAATGACAGCTAAGGTTGTCATTGGGGCCCATTTGTCCAATGCCTTGGGCAAATTGTTGAACAGAATGAGCCACCTGTAGTGGGTTGGATGTCGGGCCTCATGGAGGGCTGAAATTTAAAGCATCGTGAAGGGCGACGTCCGCCGCTGCAGTAGCGACTGCATGGAATGCAGTATCCTGGCTGACAGCATGCTCAACCATGTGTTCAATTTGACTGTGCAGGGTCGGGGCATCAGGGTTTGACACAGCACTGGGGTTTGTAACTAGGTTAGTAATTGCATCCTTCACAATGCCATGCACCCCCGCACTGTCCTCCCTGGTGAGGGAAGCCAGTGGGATCACATGGCCTGATGGTGGTGGCTGGCCTCCCGTATCATGGGGGCTGCCATATTTGTTGTCATTGGGGTGGCCATTTTGGTTGTCATGGGGGCCGACATGTTTGTTGTTGTCATGGGGCGGCCATTTTGGTTGTCATGGGGCGGCCATGTTGGTTGTCATATGGCAACGTGGGCGACGTGCCAATGTGGCGGCCATCTTGTGGATGGCTAGTGAATGCCACCGCCCTGTGGGACTGGGGGGTTGGATGTGACGAGGTGGCCAATGTCCTCGTAATCCGAACCATCATCACCTGGTGACGTAATATCAATGGGTGTGTACTGAAAACCATTTATGGCTTTAACATGGCCAGCGAGAATGTCTCGCTGATGGTGCAGTTTCTCCATCTTTGCCTTACATTTTCTATGACAAGCTTTTGCAGTGTCCTGCTCAATACCTTTCTCAACCTCACGCTGCATAACTCGATATGTGGTGCCCAATTTGAAGTTTTCCCTAAGCTCTTTGTCTAGCTCATTCATCAGCCTTTCATTCTCCTCCCTCAATTACACAGTATCATCATGCAAACTTGCATTTGTGTCACTCAAAATATCATGTAAATAAGACAACTGTTTCTTGTCACATTTTAAACTATCATTATCCTCTTTTAACATGCAATTTTCACATTCTGTTTCTTGAGCAGTACAATGCAACAGCCTGTTATTGTGTTCACGGAGTGACTGTGTCTCCTCCATTAATTTCTGTTCCCTTTTCTGGATCTCTTGTGCTTGCAATGCCCCCTCTTTTTTTAAAGAGGCATTTTGCAGCTCTAGAGTAGCACAATGGGTAAGCAGAGAGTTAACAGCTGTTTGAAGAGCAGCCAGTAACAAACCCTTACAGTGATATTTCTTTGCTTTTTGCTTGGACTCAAGATATTGGTTTGAGACAGCAAGCAAGAGGTCATCAGCTGATGTTGCATCCAGTGCAAAATCAGTCCAGCCTCCATGGGAGATGAGGTAGTTTGAAACATCTAGTCTCAATTCAGTGCACAGTTGAGACATTGGACACACAAGGGTTAACAGACAAGACGCAAAAAAAAAAAGAAAGAAAAAAAAAGTGGAGGACTGGTTTGAAATCCTGGGCTCTGACTTCAGACAGGTTTCTGGACTCCTGCTAGGTGCAATTAAGCCAAAACGGTACGCTGTAACTCACAAAGGGAGTTTACCAGAGGTCTGGGGTGGGTTTGCCACTCTCTAGACCAGAAGCAAAATAAGTTTGCAAAGGAAAAACCACTGTATGTTACAGCAGGTCCTAGTAGGCAACTGAATTGCACTACACTGCTAAATATCTGAGATCAAAGAACTGAGATATGAATCTCACTCTGGGCAATCAACTTTTTGCGGTCGCCAATGTAATTAGGGCAATAAATCTTACCCTATTGCAGGTTCTTGTCTGAATTGCCAGAGCAGAGAAACAACACACACGTGGTTTCCAGAGTCTGATAATGATTTATTTCTGGTATATAAAACAGGCTTACAACCAAATCAGTGATAAAAATAAAGATAATCACTGAGAGAGAAAATAATTAGTCTTCCTTTCTAATTTCTTACCCTGGGTAGAATCAGTTTCTTCTCTAAGGATTCTAAGCTAAAACTGTTATTCTTATACTTCTGATTATTGCTATAGAAACCAATAAAAGAGATAGAATAAACTTATATGACTGGCTAAAGAAATATGGTGTGATTTGTACTAGCCTAGGAACATGCACCGAAGTAGCTAAAACACTGATAAGGAATAGACAGTCTTTGTTTAGCATACAGGATCATCATATAATATCTTAGTGTTTCACATAATAAGCTTGGTAAACAAAAAGCTATTCTGCACTACACCTAAAGATGGCATCATTGTACAACTAATGATTGTAATTATACAATTGTTCAAACAGCAGTATTTTCTCAGTACATTAGTACATAATGATTTTCATGAACACAATAATCATAGAAATATTGGTAATACAAGCATAATAATTGTATATAAACCATTGTAATACTTATATATAAATTATTATAATTATATAGCAAGAATACAGCAAACATTATAATCAATATCAGCAATGCTGATAGAACTGCAGAACCCAGATCCTGACACTCATGCTTATATGATAAGTGCCTTTGCCCTAAATATTACTGTCTGCGACATAGGGCCCCAGTCAGGGGTGGTGGTCCATGGATAACAACACCAAGGCATTTTTTGCATACATCAATTCCAATAAGATCAGTAACACTGAAATAACCTCCATAGTAAAGAATGATAGAGAAATTAATAGTAAACTTGAAATAGAGAACACATTCAATAATTATTTTGGATCAGTGTTTACTAAAAAGACACCTCTATTGCAACCGTATATCCATACACAAGTAATTATGGGGAGATTACTGAAGACATAAAAAATGCTATGTATTCCCTTTTTTTAAAAACTTTCTTTATTTATGATTTTTGCATTGCACACAGACAAAACATACATACACAGAGGTAGGGAACATAAATACAGGTATCACTTAGTTCACAAGTTGATGTCCATTTGGCTGGTTTAAAAAATAATAAATAACTTATAAGTATTATAAGTAATAGGAGGGTTATCATCAATAGAGAATACACTATTGCTTAAAAGAATTACATTTTACAAGCATATTTCCTGTGTGGAAAACCTCTGCATTCCATTATGAAGTTTCTAATATCTCATATCGCTCCCCATCTCAACAAAGGGTGGTACAGGCAGGCACTTAGCTCTAGATGGCGATCTACTCAGCACTAAAAATGGTAATATTATGTAAGGAGTTCAGGGCATTAGCCTCTGTAGGCCAAATCATGGGATAAAATCTGGTCTCTCTGTGTCCATAAATAAGACCCACCTTCTCCTTAGTGTCTCCCATTGAGTAGTTCTCTAATTAAGCTTGGCTGTTAAAGCTTCCATTCTATAAATATTTATCATGACATCATGCCATATTAAAAGAGTAGGGGCCTGTTGGGAAAGCCAGTTCTTTGTTATGGGCTTTTGTGCAGCCAAACAGGCTGTCCTCAAAAACTTACTTGTAGGGGCATCTCTATATTTTTTTGGTAATTCCAGAAAAAAAATAAAGGCATGGTGTTAGGAGTAGATCAGCATCAATAATAGCCTGTAATGCCTGTTGTAATTCCCCAAAAAAGGGGGCCAGGGTTGGGCAACCCCACATTATGTGGGCCAGTGCTGCTGGGGCATCTCTGCAGTTCCTCCAACAGGTCAAGGTGGCTTCCGTTTGGTATTTAATTTGTATTGCTGGAGTTCAGAAAAATCTGATGAAGATTTTCCATGAGAATTACTGCCAGCTTACAGAAGATAAATCCAAATGTATCTTGGACAAAGTCAGGGTCCATAACTCATCTGAAATCTGAGTATCCAGATCTTTTTTCCATGCCCTCCTTATAGCAAGAGTGGAGTCTCCCCCCATGACTGCAGGGCTTTATAAAGAACAGAGATAATATGAGTTGTAGGAGGTTTCCTCTCCACAGCTAATCTAAAGAGATTAACAATTGGTGGGGGAGAAGGAATTCCATCTTTTAATTGGGCTTGAATAGATCTGATAAGATTTCTAACTTGAAAGTATTTAAGTCTGTCTCACCAGGGTATATCAAATTTGGTAACCAGTGTTTGAAATGATTTTATTTCATTCTCTTCAAGGAAATGCCATATCAAATGCAGGTTTTTTCCCTCCCAATTCCTAAAACCTGAGTCCCACCTTGCAGGGGTAAATGAATCCATGTAAGGAACAGACCAGAGGAGATGTCTCCAACCCTTTACCCCCTTATCCGAAAGAATCCTAAGCCATATGGCCAAAGTAGATACTGTATAGGGGTTTCCCTCCCAGTGTGAGGATGGCTTTATGATCTGCCCAAGGAGAGTTTTGTTTAAGTTTGTAAGGGTTTCCTTCTTTAGTTCCAAAATGTTCCATTTACCCTGATATGAAGAGTCTAGCCAATAAAATGCTGTGCGTAGCTGAGCAGCATAATGATATAATTTAAAATTGGGTAGGGATAAACCACCCTCCTTCTTTGGAATCTGGAGGACTGAGAGACTGAGAGACGGACTCTTGGTCTCTGCTTGCCCCACAAAAACTGGGAAATTCCCCTGTTGAGTAAATTAAAATATGAATCTGGAAGAGACAAGGGGATGGTTTGCACTAGATATAAAAATTTTGGGAGAAGTATCATCTTAACCGCCTCTACTCTCTGTGTTAAGGGTATAGGAACCGGTGCCCATCTATCCAATTCCAGCTTAATTTTAGCTAGTATCGGGGTAAAATTAAGGAAGTAAAGTTGGTCAGATCGGGAGCTTAAAAGGACCCCTAAGTATTTTATATAAGATAAGTCCCATCTAAAGGGGAAAGTCTGTCTGATCCTCTCAGAGGATTCACATTGAAGTTGTAAAACCTCAGTCTTAGCTTTATTTATTTGATATCCTGACATGCAACCAAACTCTGCTAAGCAAGCCCATAAAGATGTTAGAGACTGTTCTGAGTTTTTAAGATGAATTAGCATGTCATCTGCATATAAAGCTAATTTGTGCACCTCTCCACCCCTTTCCCAACCCTGTATTGTTTCCGATTGTCTTATTGCCAGAGCCAAAGGCTCAAGATATAAAGCAAAAAGAAGAGGAGAGAGGGGCATCCCTGCCTGGTACCGCATTCTAGAGGTACTGGTGGTGATATTCTCCCATTTACTTTCACATAAGCTTTGGGGCTGGAATATATATTCTTTATAATTTTAATGAAAGATTCCAAGAAGCCAAATCCATTCAGGGTCAAACCCAAAAATTCCCATGCTACCCGGTCGAAGGTCTTCTCTGCATCCAAGCTTAAAGGCAGAAAGGGAGACCCCAACCAGGCAGCATGGTGTAATATATGTAAAGTTATTTTAATATTGTCTTGGGTCTGCCTACCTGGGACAAAACTTGTCTGGTTGTGATCAACTAGATCAGGAAGCACTGTCTCTAATCGTTTCCCCAATATTGATGTATATAATTTATAGTCAACATTAGGGACAGATATAGGATGAAAGGATTTACAGTATGTGATGTCCCTACCTGGTTTAGGTATGCTTGAAATTACCACATAATTCCAGGTATCCGGAAATGTTTCTCCAGATGATGCTGTTATGCATGCCTCTAATAAAGAGGGTTTAAGTTCTTTTTTAAAAAAACCTATAAAATTCTGAAGTGTACCCATCTGGTCCTGGAGACTTGTTTGTTTTTAAGTTTTTAATTGCGGTATCCAATTCTGATGAGGTAATGGGAGCATCTATGAAATCCCTTAGGTCCTGTGTCAACTTTGGAAGTTTAAGTTTCGCCAGGTATGTCTCTATTTGTGAGGCATTTGGGTATAAAGAGTCTGATAAAACTCTTGGAAACTAGTTAATATCTTTTCTGGAGATCTAATCAGTCGACCTGATTTATGGTCCCGAATTTGGGTAATGGTAGTCTGAGATGTTATTTGTCTCAGCCGGTGTGCTAGCAAACGAGTTGCCCTAGGCCCATTTTCATAGTACCTCTGACGTAGATGTTGCAATGCCTGCTCTGTCTTAATCGCTAACAATTTTTGGATCTGTTGTCTGGTTGTCTGCAGATTAGCCTGAACTGAGGTATCTCCACTGGCATGCTGGCTCTGTAAATCCTGCAGCTGTTTCTGGAGGTTATCCAGCTGCTGGGTTTGCTGGCATTTAAAATGGGTCACATACTTGATACAATTCCCCCTAAAGACTGTCCTTATGGTGTCCCATAAAGTGGTTCTAGAAATGTCCGGTGAGTCGTTTTCCTGTATTATTTGTGCTATTCGTGTTTTGGTCATGGTTGTGAACTTTTCCAAGTTCAACAAGAAATTATTAAACTTCCAAAGAGTTTGTCCCCAGCCATATTCCAATTCACCTTCAAGAGCAATTAAGAGTGATCGGAAAGGGCCAATGGCATCTACTGACAGTGCACTATCTGACCCTGATGCTCTCCAGATATAAAAAAATAAACAATTCGTGAATAGGAGCCATGGGGATAAGAATAGTGTATATATTCTCTCCTACCTGGATTCTACATTCTCCATGCATCTACCCAAAAGGCCCTTTTCAGATGTTCCCTGATCACTTTACTGGCTGGATTTTGCCTAAATGTCACAGTTCTGGAAGTATCTAAATGTTCCCTTAGTTGGTTATAGTCTCCTCCCAGAATTAACATCCCTATTTGAAGTTCAGTAACTTTTTGCAGTAGGGACCAGATAACCTCTTTTGTGGATCGTGGTGGGAGATATAATGATACCAAGGTGATAGGAGAACCCTCCAGATTACCAGTCAGAACAGCCAATCGGCCCTTAGGGTCTGCATATGATGATATTGATTGAAACTGTGTCCCACGTGCAACCAAAATCGCTGTTCCCCTTCTCTTCCCTTTCTCATAGGAAGTGGAAACTACTTGGCTGAATCCAAATTTCCCCAGTTTCTGGTACTCAGCCCTTGCAAGATGGGTTTCCTGCAGTAGGACAAAAGATGGCTTTTGCCTCTTAATGGCTGACAAAACTTTATGTCTCTTTACCGGATTATTTAGCCCATTAATATTATGGGAAATAATTTTTATACTCATCCTCTCAGCCATCTAGACTATTGGGGGGGTATACTCATATTGTATTACTCAGATCCTGCCTAATCCCATTTCTCTTCTATAATCTCTCTGGTATTTTGCCCTCCTCTTTCCCTTATTGTTCCAAACATTCCAATTATAGTTCAGGAATCTATATTCTTCCCGATGTTACCACAGGATGCAATGCCAGGTAAATTTCATAATGCAGGTGAAAAAATATAACCAAACAAAACCACAACAACATCTATAACATATAAAAGCCAACTTTCCCTGGGTGGGCGCTAACAGGGCATACCTCATTCCAGGTAACAAACTATGTGCAAGGTGACCCCCAAGATAGGGGAACATCATATCATGTTCCCTATTCCCCAGAAAAACAAGTATCGGGGAGGAGGAGAAGGGGCCAAATTAATGGCTTGTTCCTCCTTGACCCTTAAATAAACGGGTCTTAACCAGGTGGAGTGGCCTATCATCACTAGTGGCATGCCTCCAGTATACTGCATTTTGAAAGTGCTCCTTTTGTAAAAAACTAAGGAGAGATGGATTAAAATCATTGCTATGAAGCCAGCCAACTTGAACCATGGCTGCATTGCTCGTAGCTGCATTTCCTAATAAAATAAATAAAAAAAGAAAAGGAGCATTATCCCCCCACAGTTGTATACTAGCTAAGACCATAAAACCCAAACTTATTAGTTGTATCCTGCTCAGATTGCCCCCTCTAGTGACCCAGCAGTGTAAGGCTCTGCATGTGCTTATTCGTAAATACAGAGGGTGATGTTAATCCACAACGCTGGTATTCAATTGTGCTCTCTGAAATGTCAGGGCCAGAAATGAAAAATAAAAATAGCAAGCAGGAGAGTCAGAATGTCTATGTCATAACTCTTTCTCTGAGTACTTAAAGTATTGCTGCATGTGAGTTCAGATGATCCACCATCAGAACAATTTTGAGCCTGTGCAGCAGCAGTAAACAGAAAGGTATTAAGGGCAGATGTAAGATCATCCTCCGAGACATTGTGGTGCCTTTCTCTCCTTGTCCCCTTCCCCTCTCCGCTCATTTCTCAACACAAAAAATAAGAGATAAAGTAACTGCCACTGTTTAAAGTTGACAATATTCCCAGAATTCAGTCTTTAACTTGTGTGGCAGTGAAAAATCACAATAAAGATGATCAGGGTATAAGCAGGGACAGTCCTTCGAGTTGAGGGAGAGGATTAGACCTAGTTTAAAGTCCAAAGTGACCTTGTTCTCACTCAGGTGTTGTTTTCCTGTTCATCTGTCATCTTCTCCATGCTCTGGTGGTGGGTGAGCTTGTGCAACATAGATTTAATATCCTGTAGAGTAGTATTCATTGTTTTCTTTCCCGATCGTCTGGTATTCTGGAGTGCTGCAGAGTGCCATGTATTCTGGAGCTTAGGGGTTTGATCTGATCGAAAGGCTGGTAATGTAACTTTGTGCCCTTTTTTCCCCATGGCTTGTAGAGCTTCTTCATACGTATGGTATATCTCAGTGCCTGTGTCCCAATGGACTCTCAGTCGTGAGGGATATGGCGTCTGGAATTTAATGCCCAGTTCTTTCAGCTTACGGAGGAGAGGTGCATATGCTAAGCATTGCTGTTGAATGGCAGAAGGGTAATCCTGATCGAAAAATAGTCTCGAGCCATTGTACTCTATTTTCCCCTGTCTCCACGAGTTCGCAATATTATTTCCTTGTCGCGGTGGCTGGAAAACTTGGCCACAATTGATCTGGGCCTGGCAGAGTTTGATGTAGGCCTAGGCACAAGAGCTAGGTGTGCCCTCTTGATTTTAAATGAGAAGGCCTGAGGCAGATCGAGTGTATGGCGCAAGAGATCCCCCCCAAAATCTGCCATATCTCCCATTTCACTTGTTTCAGATAGGCCATAGATTCTTAAATTATCCCGGCGTGAACGGGCCTCCAAATCTAAGCATTTGGCATGCGTGAACTCTTGTTGTTGGGCCAAGATTTCAATCGCCCTGGAGATGTGTACTAAGTCGTCTTCTGCGGTTGAGATATGATCTTCTGCTGTGGATACCCTTGCCTCTAATTTGTTAAGATCTGTGTGTAACTTGTTGAATTCTTGCTTAGTTTCATTTCTGAATTGCTTAATTTCTGAAAGCAGAGTTTCGAACCTTGAACGAGACAAGGTTTCCATTTCTGTTTCTGTGTCTCCCTCTGCCATGCTTGTCAGTGACCCTCCACTGGCTGAACTCTTCGGGCTCAAAACAGGATGGTTATTTTTTAGTTTTAAGTTTTTCGTTCGGGTTTTCTTCACCGAGGTGCTCCACTATGCGATTTATGCATTATTTGCTCAATTCTATTCACTAGAGACTGTGTGGAGAGTTTTCTTCTGCTAAGGAGAGGGTAGAGCTCTGGGGTTAGGCTGCCATGCTGTTGGTGATGTCACCGGAAGTTGATCACTGTGTATTCCCTTAAAGAAAATTCATCACCTGGTCCCGACAATATCAATACCTCTTTCGTAAAACATACCCTGGAAAAACTTGCTTATCCTCTGAGTATAATTTTCAGCAAATCATATATGAATAGCAAAGTCCCTGATGATTGACGATCGGCAAAAGTAATATCTATGCACACAAAAAGAAATAAAAATAAGGCTGAAAACTACTGACCCATAAGCCTCACGTCAGTAATGTGTAAAATCATGGAGATAATACTTAAACAGAAAATTAAGCTTGAAATAGAAAATAATGGACTAATGGACAATACCCAACATGGATTCAAAAAGGGCAGGTCATATACTACCATTCTGATAGCGTTTTATGAGAATATTAGTGAGAGTAGGGACAGAAACTGTCCAGTGGATGCCATTTACCTGGACTTTCAGAAAGCTTCGACAAAGTGTCCCACATTCTGTTAGTAAAAAAGAAAATGATACAGCTCAAACTCTGTAGTTACACAGTCAAGTGGATAGAAGGATGGCTAAACGACAGGACACAAAATGTGAGAATAGTTTACACAATCTCAAGTAACATCACAGTCTCTAGTGGAGTGCCTCAGGGTTCAGTATTGGGTCCAACATTATTTAATCTGTTTATAGGGGATCTACATCTAGGGATAACCAATCAAATAAGTACATTTGCTGGTGATGCAAAACTATCATCTAAAGTAGGCACAATGACTAAAATAATCAAATTCAAAGACGATCTCAAAACTATACAGTTATGGGTCTATAAAAATGAAATGACCTTAAACATAGACAAATGCACAGTTTTACAACTGGGAAAAAAGAACGCGAATATTGAGTATAATCTATATAATTTTGTTATAAAAACAACTACCGCAGAAAGTGACTTGAGAGTTACTGTTAATAAGTTTAACTTGAATAGTCAATGTAATAAAGTTACTCAAGTATGTAATCATATCCTATCTTCTATTAAAAGGACTTTTATTTCAAGAAACAAAGAATGTATTATTCAATTGCACACCATTTATTAGATCACATACAGATTATGCTGTCTCATTCTGGGCCCCATATTTGCAACATGACAAAAAGATGATAGAGAGACCACAAAGAAGGGTCACAAAACTAATACCTGAGATAAGACATCTACCCTATCAGGAAAGGATAACATTCCTAGGATTATACAATTTACAAAAGAGAAGAGACAGAGATTTGTTACTTCTATTTAATATTATAAATGATGGAGACCTTGGGAAACTATGTAACCTTTAATACTCTGATAAAAAGCATGGACTAAGATGCAATAACAGACAGATTAAAATCCCAAGGGCAACAACAAACAAAATATTAAATTATTTCACAGTAAGAGCAATTAAATTATGAAATTCCTTGCCACAATGTATTGTAGAACTGACATCAAGTGATGGATTTAAATCAGAATTGGATAAGATCTTTCTGGGGTAGTCATATTTAATTTTTCCCACACGTGGGGAAAGTGGTCTCGATGGGCCTGGTGCCTTCCGCTTTTTCTAACCAAGTAATACCGAATAATGCACTGTTATAGATGGCTGATTAAAACTATATAGCTGTCAGCCACTTGTCTCACACAGTGCGAGCTCACTAACCTTCTTTCTGTTGGAGCTTGATACAGACCAAAAGAAGAAGAAACACCTCTTGGTGTTTAACTATTAACCCTGACTGGGCCATTTACTTTGTGTATAAATGCACAAGTTGGATGACCATCAGAGGCATCTCTAACATCACCCAGCATGATGGGTCCTTCAAGGCAGGCATAGGTTACTACAGTCATCGTGGCCCAAATTCTCACATTTTAAACTCAAAAATGATAAAAAATAATGAATGGGAAGGTATAGTGTAATGAGCTTTAACACACTTCCTTGGTGTGTAATGCTTTTATAAAGCTCTCATGCTTCACTCTTGGACTTTGTACAGCATCTCACACTGTGTGTGTGTGTGTGCGCTTGTGCATATGTGTGTGTGTGCATGTGTGTGTGTGTAAAATCTCATTACACACCCCTCCTCATACATTATTTTCTGTGTATTTATCAGCAAGAACTTTCACTTATTATTTGTTAGAACTTCTCCCTGATTGATTTTAACTTTATCCATTTCACAGTCTTATTTCAAGAGATTTTTAGATTTTTAAGTTTTATATATTAGAAACATAGAATCATAGATTTTTACTGCAGATAAGGACCTCTTGACCCACCCAGTCTGCCCATTTGCCTACCTTTTGGATAAGCTGCAGATCCTAGTTAACCAACAGCCTACTTCCTACTAGAATTGCCTCATTTCTGTCCCATGCATTCTTGAATTCCCCCACTGTTTTTGACCCCACTACCTCATCTGGAAGGCTGTTCTAAGCATCCACCACCCCATCTGTGAAAAAATACTTTTTGATGTTGCCCTTGAGCCGTCCTCCCACAGTCTTCAAATTGTGCCTGTTTGTTCTTGTACATCTCTTTTTCTAAAAGATGCTACCCTCTTGGACTTTGATGTTTCCCTTGAGGTACTGGAATGTTTCTATCATATCCCCCCCCCCATCCTTTCCTCTATGATATTCATATTAAGCTCCTTTAGTCTCTCTTCATATGGCTTCTGGTGCAGACCCCACACCATTTCAGTTGCACTCCTCTGGACTGCCTCCATCCTGTCTATTTCATTGCGGAGATGGGGTCTCCAGAACTCCATGCAGTACTCCAGATGGGGTCTCACCAACTGTCTGTACAGAGGGATAACTTCCTGTTTTCTACTGGTCATACCTGTCCCTAGGCATCGCAGTATCCCCCCAGCTCTCCTTACGGCCTTCTCACATTGCTTACCTACCTTTAGGTAGTCTGACATGACTACCCCCAGGCCCCATTCCATTTTTGTTGTTGTTATTACCCCCCCCCCCACATTGTGTACTTTACCCCTGGGGTTTTGTTTCCCAGGTGCATTGCTTTGCACTTCTTTGCATTGAATCTAAGATGCCATATTTCTGACCACTCCTCCAAACTTGCCAATTCCCTTCTCATCCTCCCCCCCCTTGTGTATCAATCCTGTTGCAGATCTTTGTGTCATCTACAAAGAGGCCTATTTTTCCTTCCAGACCCTCTGCAGTGTCACCTATAATGACATTAAAAAGGACCAGTCCCAGTACTGAACCCTGTGGTACCCCGCTAGTAACCCCCCTTTCCTCAGTGTGTACTCCATTTACTATTACCCTCTGTTGAGCCAATGTTTTACCTAGGTTACCACCCTGGGACCCACTCCCAGGCTAACTAATTTGTGTATTAATCTTTTGTGCAGTACTGCATCAAATGCCTTGCTAAAGTCTAGGTAGGCCACATCCACAGCCCCTCCCTGGTCTACTACTTTGGTCTCCCGGTCAAAAAAATCTATTAGATTCATCTGACATGACCTCCCCACTGTGAATCCATGCTGCTGTGGATCATGTGCCCCGCTAACCTCTAGGTACTCAATTCTTTCTTTCTGAAGTGATTCCATAATTTTCCCTGCCACTCACTGAGGTCAGACTAACAGGTCTGTAGTTTCCTGCCTCTGCCTTGCTCCCACTTTTGTGAAGGGGATTAATATCTGCCTTCCTCCAATTCTCAGGTACCACACCATCCTCCCATGGTTTGTTAAAAAGGGTTATCAGTGGTGTCACTAGTTCTCCCCTTAGTTCTTTCAGAATTCTGGGGTGAAGTTAGTCAGGCTCCATTGTTTTGCATTTTAGAACTTCTTTCAGGACCCGTTCTTCTGTGAATGGACTGGTATCAATCTCACTATCCAGAGTGCTTCTATTGTTTGGTTTAGGTACATAGCCCTCTTCTTCTTTTGTGAATACTGAGCAAAAGTATTCATTCAGGATCTCTGCCTTTTCACTTTTACCCTCTTCCCACCTCCCTCCTCTTTAATGAGCCTCACCATCCCTCCCTTGGTCTTTTTTTGCTCCATAATGTGCCTATAAAAGATTTTATCCCCCTTCTTAACCATTTTGGCTATATTTTCCTCTATTTGGGCCTGTGCAATTCTGACTGCCTTCCCTGCTTCCTTCTGCTTTCTGCTTTAACTGATACAGGTCCCTGTCCTGCTCCCTCTGTGATTCCTTATAGTTCCCGAATGCTACCTTTTCTCCCTAACCTTCACCACCACCTTTTTTGAGAATACAGTGTTTTTTTCATTCATTAGTGAGGGAGTCTGTAGCCTGTGACACCACTGTAAACTTACACTGTAACTTATTAATCAACAACTACTTTGTATCGTTCCCTGAAAACACAGAGTTCAAAGCTAGTTCACAATTGTCAAACATGAGTTCCCGTAAAATAAGTACAATTTACAGTAAAGTGAGCTACTGTTTATTTTTTTGATGTCATTTTAGGGAATGTTCTGTTGGCTGGGCCCCTGTGTTTGAATAAAGATTTCAGCAGAACCTTAGGTACATACAGTTTATTACCTGTGCAAATAAAAGCAGGACGAGTAAGAATATCTTTTTTTATTTTTCATTTGTTTTCTTCTTGCCATTTATGGACTCTTCTTCATGCATGATGGGATAAACAGCAACAAGTGTTAAAACATGAAAGTTTCCATTTGGACACTGGCATTACAGGCAACTGGGTGGGCACCTCTTACCTGAACAGACTGCTATGCCAAATGTATTTTAGAACTCGTGTAGCATTTTTTTTTAACTTTCTTTATGCACTCTGGTTTCAGCAGGGCTCTTCAGCTCTGATCTGTGGCCCTCCCAGGACACCATGACCCAGCATCCCCTCCAGCAGTATGATGGGGAGGATCACTGCTTATCCCCAGGGAGGGGCCTCCACCTGAGGAGGGACACAGGGGAGAAACCAACATTATCCTTGAGCCCCCACAATGACTTAGGCTGGGCATTATTCAGATTGAGAGGAGCAGAGGACCATTGTGCATAAGGCAGAAGGTTTTTCTACTTGGTTATCCCTAAGGAGGAGGATGTTAGCATGCCACAGCATGTGTTCCTTCATGTCCCACATCAATGTCCACCTCCTACTATTCCCTGCATAATGTTTTCCCAGCAGTGAGTACACCCAACCTCTGCTGGGTACTGCTAGGTGCCAGGCACCACAATCCCTCCCCACTGGAGGTGGTGAACAGTCCATCGGATGCTCAGCCAACCTCCCCCCAGCTGGCCCTCTGGTGTCCTGGGCTTATTCCTGAACCTGGGCCACCAGCATTGTAGGTGGTAGCTCTACTGCTGCACCAACAGACCAGCTTGCTCAAATGGCATTTTGACTGTACAAAATAGAGCTCCTTAGCAGTATAAAAGCAGTCAGTTAGTTTAGCAGTCATTTTAAACTGATGCTAATGTTAATTGCTGCTAACCATTTATACTGTTATTACTAGTCATTACCAATCAGAAGCACTATTATAGTAAAGTGCAACGGACAGTTGGCCTAAAATAAAAACAAGAACTAGTCCTGGATCATGAAATGATTGACTGGCACAAAACTGTCAAGTGGACTAAAAGCAAACACATTTTGAAAGAACTTTATTTTCAATCAGCCAACTATTCATTGATAGCCAAGTTGAAATAGTTTCACAGAGTTGAAAAATATAAAGCCATACACCATAAGTTTCTAATGTTTGTTAATTTCAAGGGACACTGTCATCTCTTCTTTTAGCTTTTAGTGCCCCTGTAGTAGTTGTGCCTGTAACTGTCTTACAAGAGGTTCCACCATGCCACAGTGACACAGAGAACAGCGACCATCAGAAAAGCAATGGCTCAGCATCGCCAATTGGTATTATGCCATCACTGGAGAAAACTATGTGTTTTGTGGGGGCTTCACCCCCACACCCCCCATGGGGGGGCTCTACCCTCCACACACCCTGGACTTTAAATAAGCAACTCCAAGTTGGAGTTGGTTCAGGGAGAGGGCAAACACCCCAGAGACAGCAGTGTTGGGAATACAGCAGACCATCACAGTGAACTGTCGGTTATGTTGCTATGATGGTCTTCACTGTCTTCTCATCACCCTTGTGACATGATACTCTTTCAAGACAACTTTACCCAATATTTTCTCTGATGCCAAATAAACATTGTCATTACTATAACTATGTTAATTTTTAACAAAAACAAATTTTGCTCCATCCAGCATGAATGATGCCATCTGCTCACTCCCAAGCATTCCCAACATAGGGCTGCTACTGAATGATGCCAAACTCGTACATGAATTAGTTCTGAAATTTGGAGGGCATATGAGCTAAATAGCATTCTGCAGAGTGCTAACTGTGCTGATTTTGAGAATATACAGTTAGTATAGGGAAGAGAAAGATCAGCTAAGGTAAATGACTAAGTAAAGTCAGCAGACACTTTCAAAAGGAAGGCTGTGTGGGCAGACTGGATGGGCCTGGTGGTCCTTATCTGCTGACAATTTCTGTTTCTAAAGTATGTTTCTATATACATTGTTTATTGAAAAGTGAAGCCAAGGCGACATCTGGAAGGTCAAGAACAGAATGGAGGTATCTCTAGTGACTAATGCTAAGAAAAACAACAGTAACAATCTTTTTATAGCTACATCAACTCTCTGAAGTGCATAGAATGTAGTGTTGTATCAGTCACCTTAGATGATAATCTAATAAGTAAACCCTAGGATATGGCCAATGCCTGTAATAATTATTTCTGTTCCATCGATGGAAACTCCACCCAAAAACACATAAAATCTATTAATATAGTGCAATCCACTTATAACAGGTGCATCTGTGTTAGCAGATTTTGCCCGTTATAGGGAATGGGCACTGTAATGAAATTATTGTTTTTTTGAGTAAAAGATACGCTAGTAGACACAGAGCTTCAATGTACAGTGTACAGTGCTGTACTGTACTGGATTACTGGGTTGCAGGATAAAGGAGGCTCTCATTTTCCCCTCCTGTTCCTCCCCCAGTTCTTTCTTTCCTTTTGCGATTGCACCTCAATCACAACAGTATTTATTTTTCAGTCCAAAGTGAAATGGCAAGTGTTCCTGCCTTAAACCTCTCCTAAACCTTTTTGCTTTACTGTACTGTACCCTATCAGTAGTTTGTGGCATATAAAGTAAACCTTTCCTGATTCTTTGTGGCATTTGGAGGTGCTGCCTGAAACGTGATTGTACTGTAGCTGCTGTGAGGACAGAGAGCCAGAACGTGTGCTGAAGTATAAACGGCAGGTAAAAAATGCCTACAACTCCTTTTCTTATTTTGAGTGCCATTTATTTTGATGTTCTTTTCTCACAACAGCCATGGTTAAACATTAAAGCCTCAGTCAGGACCACTTATCAGTTAATTAGTGTTATGCTGTCCTACTATTTAGGTCAGATTAGCTGGTAGTTAATGTTATTTCACACTCTGGCATTTGAATCCACTGTGCTCACTGGCACTAACTACAGTAAAGTAGCAGCTAATCTGCCCGAAATAGGAGGTGGGCATAGATCATTATAGCCAGCATTTTTATTATTGAAACCTATGTATGTGGCAAGTGGAAAATAGAATTTGCCTGAAAAAACTGATTGCCCAATTAAAGCGTGGGTGCTATAAGTGGTGGGGACTGTCATGATATGAATAACAGTCAGCTACTCATTGGTGGTGAAATAGTCTGAAAAGTGGTAGGACCTAAGATGTAAGGGGTACAGCCCTCACCCCCTGAATGGGTTCACTGACAGAACAAGTTTTTTCTCATACAAATTTGTAATCTGTGAAGCAACTCACCCCTGCCACTATTTGACAGCAGTGTGCAGTGCCTAGTTCCTTGATACCCACTTGAAGGCATGACCCTTCCTTTTCATTTTTAAATTTTGAGCACTGTGCCTTAATGTAGCAGAATATGAACCAAATCCACCCCCATCAGCACTACTCAGGTCTCCACTTCTCAAAATTCTGCGGACACCCTGCAGGTCACAATGGGAATGATTAGAAAGTAACACTGTGAAATGAACCATTTAACACTTCACTTAGTGATGCATGTAGAACCCAAGTTTCCTGGTATCTACAGTAAGTTCAGAGATACCAGAAATGTCCCCAAAATAAAAATTAGAGGAGATAATGGGATGGCATGCTCTGTAACTTTAGCACATATAGTTTGAACATTCTTCCAGATTTCTTCTAGTAGAGGGCAGTCCCACAGAATATGTACAAGCACTGCATTAGGGTGATTGCATCTCCAACAATCAGCATTGTTTAGATGCCCCATTGAATGCAGTTTATCGGAGCTAAAATAGTATCCATGCAGAATTTTAAATTGTATTAGCCATTTATTTATTTATTTATTAATTAAAACATTTCACCAGGAAGGTACACTGAACAACAAGTTGCTCATCTCCCAGTGTGATCTGGGGGGGGGGGGACAATGGAAATTAACAACAACAATTACAGATTCGGAGAACAGATACAATATGGAGCATTTCATACAAAATAAGACATTTAATACATCTGTGTGCAGTTAAGACCAATAAAGCAAAGACAATTGAATGCATCAGTAGGTGGTGACAGAATACATGAGACAGTAAGCCCGTCAGATAGTGATGCAGCAGTACAATCATGGTGCAAGATTTTTACAAAAATATTTACAGAGCTGCATACTGAGATTGACAACAAGTGCTAGCTGCAAGCAATGGCAGGAGTAGGCAGTTGACCAAGATTAGAAGAGACGGAAGAAGGTAGGTACCCCTCCAGGATGTTATGAACCCTGATGGGGGGGACTGAGAGAAGACACAAGAGTGAATTTAAGAGGAGAGCTGAGGAAAGACTGCCGAGACCAAAGGTCGACCTCCAGGGTGAAGGGAACTCTGCAAGGGGGGACAGGATTCAAAGCAAGGCAGTAGACAAGAACAGCAAAAGTAGGAAAGCTGGCAGCAAGCCACATAACTAGTAACCCCCTCAGGATGCTTGAACCCTACAAGGGGAACAGGTATTGGTGAGCTGGACATGGTATAGATGGGATGGGGGATTAAAGCAATTGCAGCAGGAGGAGAAGTAGTTGTGTAGAGCAGTACCCAGGGAGTAGATGGAGGAGGAGTGACATATTTGTAGGGGGGAGAGCATTCCAGGATTGGGGAAGTGGTAGGAAAGGCCAGTCTGACCTGTAAGGGTAGATCTCTGTTGGGCCAACAGGGAGTGAGTGTCAGCAGATTGTAGGGAGTGAGAGATATGAGAATGTGGGACAATGGAAGATTGAAAGTGAGGGGGAGTTCACCAAGCCAGAATTTGGAGGCTAGTTTGGCAATGTGGGTAAGCCTCCAGTTGGACAATGAAGGAAAGGCTATTGCATGATAAAGGTCACAGTGGTGAGTACAAGTCTGTGTAGCAGGCTGCATTTGTAGAGGCCTATTTCTTCTGATTTAAAACCTATTTGGTGTGATTTAACTGGGGCTGTTTCTTTGAATTGGAGACCTAAATCTTCTAATTTCAAGCCTATTTTGATGTGTTGTTGGTGAAGCTGTTTGAATTGGAGTCCTGTTTCTTTTGGTAACAAACTTATTTTGGGGGCTTTGAGTAGAATTGTGATTCATTTTTGCTGGCTTCACTAGCTGCAAAATTTACTGCAGAGTGGGGGTAGGGTGCTAATGGTCTGGCTAGGTCTCACTCAGCTAGGGAGGCAGAGCTGAATCAGGTGTGGTGTCAGTTGCTTTGGCTTCTCAGAAGGAACTAGAAGGGGACAGGATCAGATCTGTTACAGTATAGTAGCTTCTTCTTGTTGTTTTTACATTGTTTCTTGTGGATTCTACTGGGTAGAAGGTTATTTCTTTTCTTTCTTACTACTTCTAAGGGGCTTGCAGGGTATTGTTTGGGGCTGTTGGAATTTTGAAACCTGTTTTGGTAGCTATAAGTGGGCTCATTTGTTTGATGTTTCACTGTGTAGCAGGCTGCATTTGTAAAGGTGTATTTCTTCCGATTTAAAACCTATTTGGTGTGATTTAACTGGGGCTGTTTCTTTGAATTGGAGACCTATATCTTCTAATGTCAAGCCTATTTTGACGTGTTGTTGATGAAGCTGTTTGAATTGGAGTCCTGTTTCTTTTGGTAGCAAACCTATTTTGGGGGCTTTGAGTAGAATTGTGATTCATTTTTGCTGGCTTCACTAGCTGCAAAATTTAGTGCAGAGTGGGGGAAGGGTGCTAATGGTCTGACCAGGGGCCTCATCTACCTGATTGTTTCTGGAAGACTTGGGCTGGTCCCGCCCCTGGTCCATTATTTCCTTTATACCAGGCGTTCTGACATCACTTACTCAAATGGGCAAAGGATATGCACCTGTTATAGCAGAAGCAGACATCCAGGAAAGGAACAGCAGCAAGTGAAGAGGTGACTGCTATCTCAGTGGAAGGGAAGTAACTACAAATCTAGGAGCTTTCATTGTTACTTCTTTGCATTGCTATTGCATTGGGGAAAGGAGGAGTAGGAGTTGGAAGAAGGTTGTGCAATAGCTACTTAAAGTCTCTTTTTGAGTGTGGATAGCAAGGATAGGAATATATAAAGCAGTTGCTCAATCTATCTAAACATGTACAACAAAGGAGGTAAGGGAAATTAAGAAAATAATGTTTTGCACTGATAGAAGGGAGAGGGGAGACTTGGGGGAGTGTTTGGTATCCTGCATCTGGAAGGGTGGGGGGTCGCTGGTGGGCAACGACAGCAATGGGTAGGGTGGTAGGCTGCAACAACTGCAGTGCACCAATCTTTCTAAAAATTGCCTGGAGTGTGGGAGGATGTTAGTGTGCAACCACATAGAGAAACTAGAAAGGAGATCAAGGGTCTGCAGGAGGAACTAAGACAGGTAAGGCAGATTGGGGTGGGTTTAGCCCAATACTGGAGGGAGGAAGAAGGGGAGATGAGGGAGGGCAATTTAAGCCAACAGTGGTGAGGAGAGGGTCAGAAGAAGGGAAGCAGAGACAAAGGGGCCCAGGCCAGGAAGAACAATTGCCGGGGAAACCAGGTCAGGAGACAAAAGACAAATGGAAGGAGGAGATAAGGACTTGTGAGGGGAGGCAAAGAAGTGGCAAAAGTCATGGAGTGAAAAGGAGAGAACAGGTTACTATGAAGAGAGAGGGAGTGGGCATTTGTGAAGGGTCTTCAGAAAATAGTTTTGCACTGCTAGAGAGAAAGAAGGTGGAGGAGGGAAATGATGAAATTAGAAGAGTAATTGATAAATGCCTGGACCAAACTGGAGTGGGGGAAGTTCTGCTGGGAGAATTGCAACAGGGGCAAAGGGGAAATAATGTGCAGGAGGAAAAGAGGAGCTGGAAATGAGAGAGGAGATGAATGGAAGCAAGCAGGGAGTAAGAGTGGTGGAATCTTAGTGCTGGGGAACTCAATACTAAGAGGAGCCAGGTGGGGTAGCAAGGGGGAGAGACATAGTCACATTTGGGTGGAGGCCATGTCAGGAATGACAGCGGAAAGGATGGGACAATCTGTTCTGAAATATGCTAGAAGGGGTAGGGACAAGCCTCATTTAATTATACATCTTGGGATGAATGACCTGGCTGATAAGACAGTAGATATAGTCCAGAGGAGGTTTGAGGAACTAGCACAATTATGCGAGGGGGCAGAAAGATCAGTAATTGTTTCAGAGATACTTCCAGTGCCCAAGGCAAGCACGACAAGAAAGCTGAGAATAGAGGAATTTAATGGATGGCTAAGAACCTGGTGTTGTGCTAAAGGGTATGGGCTGTTGGGGGGTGGGAGGGGACCTGGGAGGACAGTAGTCTCTATGCCAAGGACAGACTACACTTGAGTGAGGAGGGAAAGGAAGTGTTGAAACAGAGGAAGGAGGAGTACTTCGAGGAAGTTGGGAATTTAAACTAGGAGCGGGGGGTGGCAATTGGGCAAGAGATATGCAGAGACCACAGATTGGGAAACCATATGAGCTTATCCCCCATAACAGTGACAAAGGACAAATGGCAAGTACTATTGGTGATGCTAGTAAAGGAGGGCAGGATGGGGGAAGGGTGGAAGGTGGTTACCCTTAATGCTAGGAGCCTTGGGAAGAAAACTGCAGAGTTACAGGTGCTCTTGGCAGAGGCAGAGGTGGACATTGCAGCCATCACAGAAACATGGGCCACCCAATACAATGACTGGGACCTGTCTCTACCAGGGTACAGGTTATTTCATAGGGACAGGGTAATTGGGAAAGGAGGGGGTGTGGCACTATATGTGAAGGAAGGACTGAAGTGTGTAAGGGAGGAAGTGGAGGAGGATAGTATGGAGTCACTTTGGATGCAAATCCAGGATTCCAAGAATAGGATTCTTAGAATGGGAGTGGTGTACAGGCCACCATCTCAGATGGAGGAGTTAGAGAGGGAACTAGTGGGACAGATCAGGAGGACCTGTGAGAAGGGTAGTGTGGTGATTGTGGGGGACTTCAACATGCCAGGAGTGGACTGGAGTACCCCAACAACCAGGAATAGAAGGGAGCAAGTACTGCTGGATGCCTTCCAGGACAGCTTCCTGTTGCAAATGGTCAGTGAACCAACCAGGTTAGGGAATACCCTTGATCTTGTGCTGGCAAATGGGGACTTTGTGAGAGAACTTACAGTGGAGGAACCGCTGTCAGGGAGTGACCACCACTCAGTATGGCTCACATTGGATATGGGCAAGGAAGGAGTGGAATCTGGCACAAGAGTGCTGGACTTCAGGAGGACCGACTTTGGGAGGATGGGGGAAGTGGTAAAAGGGTACCTGGCCAGAATTCAATCTAGTAGGGACACTTACCAGAGGTGGGAGCTCATAAAGCTGGGGATAGTGGAGGCAACCAAAACCTGCTGCAAGGCCCAGAGCAAGAAAGCTAGGGCTAAGAAACCAAGCTGGTTGAGCAAGAAGCTCATGGAAAAGGTAAGGAGGAAAAGAGCTGCCTTTAGGAAGTACAAGAAAACAGGGAGGGGGAGGACAGGGGGAAGGAATACTTGACAGAATCGAAGGAGGTGACAAGGGCAGTAAGGGGAGCCACAGCATCTATGGAACTCAGGCTGGCACAAGGCATTAAGAAGAGGGAGAAGGACTTCTTTAGGTACATCAGGGAGAAAAGGAGCTGTAAGGACCATATAGTAAGGATTAGGAAGGAGGGGGGTTGGGTGGAAGTAGGGTGCAATAAGGCAGAAGCACTAAATGAGTACCTCTAATTAGTATTTACTAAAGAGAAGAGGGGTGACACCCAAACGGGGAGAAATGGCAGAAACAGGGAGGGGGAAGGGGTGACAGATGGGGAAATCATGGAGGGCAGCGTTCGGGAAGGTTTGTAGGCACTGAGGGTGGACAAGTCACCAGGCCCAGATGGAATCCACCTCAGGGTACTGAAGAAGCTGTCAGAGGTCCTTGCAGGGCCTTTAGCAGACCTATTTAATGCCTCACTACATTCAGGGTGTGTACCTCAGGACTGGAGGATGGCTCATGTGGTGCCCCTCCACAAAAGTGGCCCCAAGGATGAACCAGGAAACTACAGACCAGCGAACCTCACATCCGTCGTGGGTAAGCTAATGAAGACTATCTTGAAGGAGAGGCTGGTGGCCCTCCTAGAGGCCAAAGGACTACAGGACAACAGACAGCATGGCTTCATATGGGGCAGATCCTGCCAAAGCAACCTGGTGGAGTTCTAGGACTGGGTAACATAGAAACATAGAATTTGATGGCAGATAAGGACCGCTTGGCCCACCTAGTCTGCCTATTTCCCTACCTAATGGATAAGCTGCAGATCCTAGTTAACCAACAGCCTACTTCCTCCTACCCCCACCTAGAATTGCCTTATGTCTGTCCCATGCATTCTTGAATTCCCCCACTGTTTCTGACTCTACAACCTCCTCAGGAAGGATGTTCCATGTATCCACAACCCTCTCTATGAAGAAATACTTTCTCACATTACCTCTGAGCCGTCCCCCCTCTATCTTCAAATTGTGCCCATTGTATTTGCACATCTCTTTTTCTGACAGATGCTACCCTCTTTGACTTTGTTGATTCCCTTGAGGTATTTGAACATTTCTATCATGTCCCCCCTCACCCTCCTTTCCTCAAGGCTATACATCTTTAGTTCCTTTAGTCTTTCTTCATATGTCTTCTGATGCAGACCCTGCATCATTTTGGTTGCCCTCCTCTGGACAGCCTCCACCCTGTCTATGTCTTTGCGGAGATGGGGTCTCCAGAACTGTACACAGTACTCCAGATGTGGTCTTACCAACTTTCTGTACAGAGGGCCAACAACTTCCTGTTTTCTACTGGTGATGCCTCTCCCTATGCATCCCAGTATCTCCCCAACCCTCCTTACTGCCTTCTCACATTGCTGGCCCACCTTTAGGTCATCTGATATGACTAACCCCCAGGTCCCTTTCCATTTTTGTTGTTGACAGTATCTCACCCCCCATTGTGTACTGTTCCCCTGGGTTTTTGTTTCCCAGGTGCATTACTTTGCACTTTTTTGCATTGAATCTAAGTTGCCATACATTTGACCATTCCTCCAACCTTGCCAAGTCCCTTTTCATCCTTTCCACCCCACGTTTTGCATCAACCCTGTTGCAGATCTTTGTGTCATCTGCAAGGAGACATACTTTCCCTTCCAGTCCCTCTGCAATGTCACTTATAAAGACATTAAAAAGGACTGGCCCCAGTACTGAACCCTGCAGTACCACACTAGTAACCCTCCCTTCTTCACTGTGGATTCCATTTACTATTACCCGCTGTGTCCTGTTGTCCAACCAATGTTTTACCCAGGCTACCACCCTAGGACCCACTCCCAGGCTGGCTAATTTGTTTATTAATCTTTTGTGCAGGACTGTGTCAAATGCCTTGCTAAAGTCTAGGTAGGCCATGTCCACAGCCCCTCCCTGGTCTACTGCTTTGGTCACCCAGTCAAAGAAATCAATTAGATTTGTCTGACATGACCTTCCCACTGTGAATCCATGCTGCCTTGGGTCCTGTGCCCCACTGGCCTCTAGGTACTCAACAATTCTTTCCTTCAGAAGTGATTCCATCAACTAGGCAACTGGACAGAGGCCATGCAGTGGATGTCCTGTATCTGGACTTCAGTAAGGCATTTGACTAGGTGCCACATGGAAGGCTGAGATTAAGTTAGTAGGCAAAGGGGCGGGTGCAAAGCTGGTGAGATGGGTAGGAAACTGGCTTCAAGGAAGGCAACAGAGGGTGGTGGTGGGTGGGGAGCTCTCACACCCAAGGGTAGTGATGAGGGTTTTCCACAGGGCTTGGTATTGGGACCAGTGTTGTTTGGGATATTCATTGCAGACATATCATGGGACATCAAAAGCAAGATCAGTCTGTTTGCTGATGATACCAAGGTAGGAGCGGTGGTGGATGACCTAGGGGGATGTCAGGGGTTTCAGGATGATCTGGCAAAGCTTGAAACCTGGTCAGACACCTGGCACCTGGGGTTTAATGCCAAAAAGTGCAAAGTGCTGCATTTTGGGATGAAGAACCCAAGGAGGAGTTACCAGCTGGGGGGAGTGCAGCTAGAGCAGACAGAGGAGGAGAAGGATCTGGGGGTGCTCATTACAAGGTCAATTAACAACTCGGCACAATGTAGGAAGACAGCTGCAAAGGACAATAAAATGTTGGGTTGTATTGCAAGGGGTATATCCTCGAGGAGGGAGGAGGTGATTCTGCCACTGTATAGGTCACTAGTTAGACCACACCTGGAGTACTACGTGCAGTACTGGTGCCTGTATCTGAAGAGGGACATTAAGTTACTGGAGGGGGTGCAGCACAGGGTGACAAAGATGATCAAGGGGCTGGGGGACTTATCATACGAGAGGAGGCTGAGAGAGTTGAACATGTACTCACTGGAGGAGAGGAGGGACGGGGACATTATTGAAACCTTTAAGTACATGAAAGGAATAAACAAGACAGGTACAGAGGGGCTGTTCAAAGTAAAGGAGGGGAGGGACACCAGGGGCCATGATATGTGACTGGAGGGAGGAAGGTTCAAGAGGAAGATGAGGAAACACTTTTTAACAGAGAGGGTGGTGACTGGGTGGAATGCGTTACCTGCAGGAGTGGTATCCAGTAGAACAGTGGACTGCTTCAAAAGAGGATGGGACAGGACAAGGGGGAGGTTAATGAAGGGGGAGGATGGAAGGGAGAGGCAGCTGCAGAATAAGGGGTGCTAGCTGCACATTTCAGCAGACTTGATAGACCTCTAGGCCTTTATCTACTGGCAAATTTCATATGTTTGTATGTTCATAAGAGGGTGCACCTAGGGCAAAGCAGCAGAAGGAGTTAAAGAGAGAGTCCAATTTGGTCAGGGAAGATTTGGGAGCAGCAACATAGACGTTACAGTAGTCAGAAATGAGGAGTATCATCTTCTGGACAAGTTCCCACCTCGCAGTCAATGGGATGCAACTGCGGTTCCTGTATAGGGTGCCGATCTTGGGGCACAGTTCCTTCAAGATGACATTGATATGTACCGAGAAGTTGAGGTGTTGGTTAAGTCAGACCCCAAGGTGTCTAAAAGAGGAAGTGTCTTCCAGGGTTGTATCATCTAGGGTTTGGAAAGAGGATAAGTCAGAAAGCCTCGAGAGTCTCTGCCAGGTGGCAGAGGTCATGGAGACTGTCTTCTTGGTGTTGAATGAGAGCTGGTGTGAAGCAAACCAGAGCTGGACCTAGTTGAAGTCATGCTGTTAGCTGGTTACCATGGTTGAAGGGTTACTGATGGAGCTGAACAAGACAGTGTCATTGGCATATATATGGATGGAGGAGGTGGAGCAGGCTGAGGGAAGGTCATTTATAAAGATGGAAAAATGTAGGGAACCTAGCACTGAGCCCTGGGGGACACAAGTGTCAATAGGGAGAGGAGGGGAGGTGGAATTGGAAATTCTTACTGATTTGTCCTAACGGTGAAGTAGGATTCAAACCAGTTAGTGGCGGATATGGCCAGGTCTGCAGCAGAGAGGGAGCCAAAGAGGAGAGAGTGGGAAAAGTGTCAAATGCTTTTGCTAGGTCGATAAAGATGGCTGAGCTGATCAGGCCATCATCCATCCCAGTAAGGATGGAGTCAGTGAGCCTGAGGAGGGAAGTAGTAATAGAGTGGTTCTTCTGAAAGCCAGATTGGAATGGGGTGAAAAATGAGGTATCAGAGAAAAAGGGAGAAAGTTGGGAAAGAACTAGGTGTTCTTGTAGTTTAGCAAGTGTAGGGAGGAGAGAGATAGGGTGATAGTTGCCAGGAGCAGATGAGTCACCACCCTTGGGGAGAAGAATAACTACAGTATGCTTCCAGTAGGAGGGGACCTGTGGTGTCATAAATGAAAGGTTTAGGATTAAGGAGATAGAGTAGGTAATAGCAGGGGCAGAGAGGTAAAGAAATTTGGGATCAAGATCATCTGGAGAGGAACCTTTTGAGAGATTCCGAGAGAACAGGGCACTTAGAGCATCAGTGGGGGAGATTTGAGAGAAGGAGAAGGAGTGGGAGTTACATGATGGCATGGGAATGGAGGAAGGGGAGTGGATGGGTGTGGATTGAGAGAACACAGGAAAGACTTGGCACAGGAGGTGTAGTATGCATTAAATTCACTGGCTACTAAGCATGGATCTGATACCAGGCAACTGTTGATTTTTAGAATGGGGGTTGGGAGTCGAGAAGGAGGGGAGAAAATAGCATGCACCACCTGCCAGAATTTGGAGGGAGAGTTAATGGTTGTGTGGAAAGAAGATTTAAAGTACTTGGACTTGGCCAGTTCAGTAGCTTTGGCACATGAGTTGCAGAGCATTCTGTAAGCAGTGTAGTTGCTCAGGAGCTTAGATGATTTGTGTTTTTTCCAAGCACTGTAGTGATCACCTAAGCAGGCCAATAATTCAGGGGTAACCCAGGGAAGGTGTAAGCCTCAAACTCTGGTCTGCCTGAAGGGATCAAAGGTATTCCAGGTGGAGACGAATTTATCCTTGAAAGTTGTGTCAGCATGGTCAACAGAGGGGGCAGAAGCCAGAGGGGCCCAATCCATGAAGGCAAGCTCAGACTTGAAGAGGGCCAAGGTCAAGGGATTTAAAGGAGTGAAGTTGGATTGTTTTATGAGGTGTTTTTGGATGGTGCACTTTGTGAACCTGGAAGATGGGATTGTGGTTACTTAGTGCATCAGGGAGGATACCTGCCTTGATAACACGGTGAGGGCCAGTCAAGAAGGTTGTAGTTATGGGTTTTATGATTAGGATGTGTAGGCTTCCGGATGAGTTGAGTGATGTTGAGTGCTATAATGTTCCAGATCTTACTAGATTTAAGTGACAGCCAATGTTCAAATCACCCAGAATTAACAGTTCACCTAAATGTGAGATGGAGATAACGGAGGTTAAAAGATCAGTAGTGGCTATAGGGTGAATGGTAGACCAACAGTAGATGCTAGCTATGAAGAGAGGAGCACTGATTGGGAGAGTAATTTGAGTGACTAGGGACTTGTAGGTTGCAGAGACTGAAGATAAGAGCTCTGTATTAGCCTGCAATGTATACTGGATGTACATGGCCACTCCTCTGCCCCGGCCTACACTTGCTTGCCTGTAGAGGGAGTATCTGGGGATTGCGATGGGTCAGAAGTTGGTCAACTGGGTGGAAAACTGGTTGACGGGCAGAAAACAGAGTGGTGGTAAATGGTATACAGTCAGAAGAGATGCAAGTCACAAGTGGTGTACCTCAGGGATGAGTCCTGGGGCCAGCCCTCTTCAATATCTCCATCAGTGACATTGCAAATGGACTGGAGGGTAAGGTTTGCCTGTTTGCAGATGACACCAAGATCTGCAACAGAGTTGATGATCCAGATGTGGTGGGCAGAATGAGAAGAGATCTGGATAAACTAGCAAAATGGTCAGAAGAGTGGTAACTGGGGTTTAATGCAAAGAAGTGGAAAATCATGCTTATAGGGAAGAGAAACCCTGAAACCACCTATAGGCTTGGAGGGGAGTTGCTGGCAGTCACAAGGGAAGAAAGAGACTTGGGCATCATCATCACCGATGACCTGGAATCATCCAAACAGACCACTAAAGCAGTAGGTAAGGCTAGAGGGATGTTGGGGTGTATTAGTAGGGGTATCACAAGTCGTAAGAGAGAGGTAATAATCCCTCTTTACAAGACACTGGTTAGGCCCCAACTGGAGTACTGCATGCAGTACTGGAGGCCACACCTTCACAAGGACAATAATCAAATTGAGGCAGTCCAGAGAAAGACAACAAAAATGGTGCAGGGACTGCATCAGGAAACATATGAGGACAGATTAACGGAGCTCAGTATGTATATCCTAGAGCAAAGGAGGGAGAGAGGTGATATGATTGAAACATTCAAACACCTTAAGGGCATGAACAAGGTGAAAGAGTCTAACATGTTTCAATATAAGAAAAAATAGCAGGACAAGAGGACACAGCATGAGATTAGAGGGAGGCCAATTAAGGGGTAATGTAAGGAAGTTCTTTTTCACAGAAAGATTGGCGGATGCATGGGACGGCCTACCTCGGGATGTGGTGGATATGAATACAGTGCAGGGCTTCAAACAGGCATGGGATAGGCATAAGGGAGCAATACATATGAGTATGAATAGATAGGCCATTGACAGAGCAAAGGCTGATGGCACATTCATAAGGCAGAAAAAGAAATGAGCAGACTGGATGGGCCTTGCAGTCCTTATCTGCCATCAACTTCTATGTTTCTATGTTATTTATTTAAGTCCTTCCAGCCTTTTATTTCTGTAATCACTCCTTTTCTACAGTTCTGGATTATAGAAGTTGTAGAAGTAACACCCCAGGTATTGGAATCAGCGATAATCAGTGTGAAAACCCCCCAGTACATTTGGTTACTTCGAATACTCCTTATAACAGGCAGAATCTGCTTACACAGATTCTGCCTGTTGTAAGTGGCTTTGACTGTATTTTACTATACAGGGGATGGGGATGGTATTGGAGGGAAATGGGAACAGACTATTAGTCTGGGCTGGACACTGGTGGGTGCCCGGGTGGGGTAAGGCCCACTAGCCACCAGGGTTTGGTTGTTAAATACTTCAGGTGCCAGTCTAGGTGATCGGGCAGGGGTTGGGGCATCGGTAGCCACCAGGGATTTATTGCTGTGCCAGTCAGAAATGATTTAATTAAATTAGGAGTAGATGAAAGTGGGGTACACTATAACTGGGCAAAATTTCACCAAAATCACCAGTAACATTTGTGGAAGTTTTCCACTTCACAACAGGCAGAAGTTTGGAAACTTTCTCAAAAGTTACCTGACTTCCACAGAGATTTCGGCATGTCAGAAAACCGCACTTTTGCCCAACCCCTATGTGGCACCATATATGTTAGGGTGAGGGTGACAGCTTGTCTAAGCCAGTCAGGATCCAGGAGTTAGACAACCCAGTTTATAAATGGATTTAGTGACAATAAAAAAAAGTCCAACTTGGGAACTGAACTTAGGTCCACAGAATGCCTTTGTGGTGCTCTACATTCTAAGCTTTCGGGACAACTGATTTACCTGAACATCTTATGCTCATATTTCTGTCTCATGTGCATGTCTATATATCCTCAACAGCAATATTCCAAGAGGTCAGGGTGAAAGGGAATGCAAAAACCCGTAAGTGGCAGGATCAGTGCCCCAGCACTTTACAGCATCATGCAGCTTGCTTTGCACCTCCCACCATCTGTAGGCTCAGGAGGGCCTCTGCTACCTCCTGATCACCCCCTGGATATCCAAGGGACTTCTCAGCTTATGGAATGAAGGTGCTGGTAGACAAGTGTAATGGGACTGGGGGTGGAATAAGACAAGAATCGAGCTGGATAGTGCCAGCAGCATAAATAGTTAAAAATAATTCTATATTTCAAAGGATTTATTAGGGGTTACAAATTGGTTCTTTAAACTGTGTGCAATAGTTGGCCTTCTCTCTGGACCAACATGTAAGAAAGCTCATAAAGGTAAAGCCATAGAGCTTAACTTCTCTGCTTTACTATCCTAGCCAAACACTATTGGGCTAGTTATGCATATCACAAGTATAATAACACACTCTGTATGTTCAGTGTAATGGAATAACTGCCTTTTCCATGGGGTTGAAGACCCTTGGCTGTGCCTTATGCTTCACTGTCCAGCCAGGTCATGATCTTATTGAACCATTACCGTATCCCTGAAGTGTGTTATTTTACTCTTCCATAGCTAGCCAGCACAAATGTGAAGACTTCATTTGTGATGAGAGAGAGAGAGAGAGAGAGCAAGAGTGGGGTAGGGGGAGTGCCCTTCTGCTATGTGTTTTGAAATGTATCTCTGTAAAATGTTCCTTCTAGAGCACAGCTCTTGTATGCAGTGTAATGGTATTTACTCACCTAGTAAAAGTGACTAGTTTAACTCCTTTTATAGTACTCCACAGTCATCACCAGTGGGAATATCCTTCATCCATTTTGTAAGATGATGCATGATCCAATGAAAACTGGGATTGGCCAAAGGCTAGCCCCTTAGTCTATCCCCAAATCTCCAGTGCAATGTTTTCTGAGCAGAAAATAAAGAGAGATGAAAGCAGCACAACAAAACAGAAAACAATTTAGCACAGCAGCACACTGTATTGTGTAATGACTACCATCAGAGTCTTGTTTGAAAATGATTGTCTTAGAAAATAAAAAAAAAGAGTATGTGCCAGCATTTATTAATCACATACTCCTACTGTAATAGCCAATCACTAGACATTTGTATTGCTATCATACAACAACTAAAATGAATACCACGCTGCCCTCCAATATGCCACCATGTAAATGAGTCTGTTCACATTGGGAGGGCCTGCAGAGCACTCTAAAGGTGGTTCATCTAATCACCTTTACCAGGTGTGTAAATACTATTACATATTGCCCCCTTTATAGTACTCTGCCTTCCATACCAATGTGGTTTTTGTGGCAGTGCCCTGGCTACCCCCAATATTATGCCAGAGAAAAAATGTAGACAATGACCTAGGATGGCTTTGTCTTGGCCTGAAGGACCACCCGACTGAAGGTGACTCTGGTAGCCAATGCCACATCCAGATGATAATGTCAAGAAAAGGAATGTGACATGGATAAGGTGGATGCAGAACAAATATCCTGGGAGGAAACCTGTCCCCTTTCAGTCCAGGAAGTGGCCACTGCCTAAGTGGAATGTGCCTTGATTCCCAGAGGTGGTCTAGACATGTCCCCAATGAGCTTCAGAGATGGTAGTGTGGAGCCAAAGTACAGTTGTATCCTTAGATGAAGCATGGTCAGATTCTTTGACTGCTGTAAGGATGAACAATCTTTATTGACTTGTGAGTAGCCTCTATGATTGACAAGTAATGGCATAGTTGAGAACCCACATCCAATGTGAGAATGCTGGAGGGTGAACTGTTGTCAGCAGAAAAAGTGGGTAAGTGAATTTCCTGCTCAAGATGAAACTGAGTCATTACCTTGAGAGGTAAGGAAGGGACTGGACACAGGGTGACTCTGTTAGTATGAAATACTGGAAAAGGTTCCTTGTAGGACAAGTCTTGCAGCTCCCCAATTTATTTGGCCAAACATACAGCTACCAGGAATGCTGCCTTAAGTGCAACCTGATGCTGGTAATCCTGCTAGAAATGTGATTTTTGAAGGGTATCCAAAACCAGATTGAGTTGCTCTGGGGCACATGTTGGTCTGATGTGTGGTGAAGCAATTTGGACTGCCTTTCAGAGCCTAACTGCTTCAGGGCTGGCACCAATCCTACCCTGGGAGGGGTCCTCTAATGGCTGGTACAGTTGAGATCTGCACCATGAGGGATGCGGCTCTTAAACCTTTAGCAGCACCCTCATTAGGAGTCCAACAAGAGTGGCAGTCCTGCAACAAAGGTGAAGTCCCTTTTTCTATACACCATTTCTCAAAAATCAACCATTGTCTATGGTATGTGCTGTTTGTGGATTGCTTTCTTAACTGTAACAAGCACTCCACCATGCTTGAACAGTAACCAAAGACTAGTAATCATTCTGCCTCAGTAGCCAAGCGATCAGGTTGAGGATCAAGGTATTGTGATGAAGTATTGACTCCTAGCTCAGAAGATCTTTTCAAAAGGGCAGGTGAAAGGGTCTGTCTATCACTATTGGTTGTATGAGAGAATACTAAGACCACTTCACCCACTTTGGGGCTACCAGTACCACAGTTGCTCTGGTGACTCAAATCTTATGCTGAACCTTGGGGATTATGTTAGTGGGGGGGATGTAAGCCCTGCTGAAAATCCATGGTGCTGACAACATGTCCCCTTCCTTGCCCCTTGGTCTTAGAATTTGGAATGATAACATGGGAATTTTTTGTTTGAGCTAGATGCCACGAGATCCACATATATGGGTCACCATTTGACATTGATCAGGTGGAACAACCCTGGGAGGAATCATCCATTATGCTGGACTAGTTCCTTGATAAGCCAGTCTGCTTGGGTGTCCTCTTTTCCAGCCAGGTAAGAGGCAGATAGAAATTGCAAGTTCTGGTCCACCCACATGAGCACTCTCATGGAGTTCTGAATCATAGAGTGACATCAGATACACTCTTGCTTGTTGATGTAGGCCATAGGAGGAGGAGGGGGCAGTAGATGACAGTAGGGAGGAGGCTAGTTCACCCCAATTTCACCTTTTCTGTAGCCTTGGGGGCTGAGAACTGCAGGGCATGATACACTGCTCACATCTCTAGTATGTTGCTTGTTGGCTTGGTCTCATCTTGTGACCAAATGCCTTGTGCTACCTGACTATGGCATACTGCCCTGTCCTTATAGAATGGTGTCCTTCATCACAGTCCTGGAAAATTGTAGATCCAGACTCATATCTCTCGGCAAGTTCTGCTGGTTGGACTACCAAACCAGCATTTAGGTTATGCAGTCTGGTAGATTTATCCTAAAGCAGAAGATCTGGGATGATTGGTTCCAAGATTGGTTCCAAGTGTCCAAGACATATCTCTGAATCAGTGTCATGTACAGCCTGGTGACTACAGAAAAGTTGACTGGTACCTCATTAGAAAGTGGCAGGGTTGGTAGCGGCAGTGTTATTCATCAGGAGTAGGCAGTTGTCGGTATTGCGGTATGCGGTACTTATCGGGGATGCATTCATCTAAATAATTTTTTTTTGAATGGTGAAATTTGCTAGGTGGCACTGTTTCTTTTTAAATTGGACTTCTCAATTAAGCTTTGGCAGCAGATGTCTCCCTCTTCTGTAGTTTCCCCACATCAGTCCCCGATTGGCAACCCCATAGTAAAACTACAGTAAGTTTTCCATAGTTGTTGCTCAACCCCGGTCCCCGATTGCCCACTTGATAGAAAAATAATGTTTTCCCAGTGTAGTGTCCCACCCCGATTCCTTATTTTCCACCTCATACTAAAAATAGGTTTGTCATAATTATTGTCCCACCCTGGTTTCTGATTGCCCACCCAATATTAAAAAAAAATGTGTAGTGTAGGGTCACACCCCTGGTCCCCGATCACCCACCAGTTATTTAAAATAATTTTTCCTTAGTGTAGTGTCCCACCCCTGTCCCTGATCACCCACCAGATATTTAAAATATTTTTTTTGTAGTGTAGTGCCCCACCCTTGCCTCGATCTCCCACCCAATATTAAAAATATTTGTTTCCATAGTGTAGAGTCCCACCCCGGACCCAATCAATACAGGGTTAGACTTTGAGCTGTTTATTACATAAGGGAATACTTATCTTTACTTACATACTTATGCATCTTTTTAACCAACCTGGTAATGTATTACTGAAACGTGTTGCAATGTGAGAGCTCTCAGTGTTGCTATTATGGACTAGGATACCTTTGGTCTACTGTTAAAAATGTAATAATAGGAAAAAGAAATAAAAAAAAAGTGTGGTGCTTTTTAAATAACTACAGTGGTCTGGTAGACTAAGGGATCTACAGTATTTGCTCCATAAAGCATGAACAACAGCTCTCATGACAGTTTCAATTTTGCAAGCTACTGTTTTACAAATTGTTAGGAGGTCAAGTTTTTAACTCAGGGTCATATTGTCTGATGTCTCTGTTTTGTCTCATTGGTCGTTCCTGTTGGGGTGAAGTAGTGCTCTGCAGTTTGGAACATGGGTGTAGGCAGGCATACTCCAAGCATTCCATGGTGTGCAATTTTATTTAAGGGGGTAGCAAATAGGCTCTGAACTGCTTCCTTTTTCCATGAAAATTAGCAAAGAAAATACTGAACCTTACCGTAATTTTATTCATAGGAGTCAAAACTAGAAGGACTGGTCACTAATACTCTCTCTGCATCCCAAGGAGAATATAACTTTACAGGCTGGTATGTGGGTGTCTTAGGGAACAATGCATGGCATTTGTATTTACCCATGCATGGCAACAACCACTGTCATGAGATACAAAAGTTGTATTTATTGTGCCAAATGAGGCAACAAACACAGTCCTGGTGTACATTTGTATATTGTCTGACTACACCCGGGGGAGGGTAGCTCACCCTAACAAGGGGAAGGGGTAGTAGTGAGTCCAGTTGGTGTGTGCAGATCTGAAATCCCTGGCTACACCCCTGGTTTGGAACACTGCAACTCTGTGGGAAGGCTTGTAGGAAGAAATATGTAGTAGCAGAAATAATTTGTCTTTATTTACAAGCAAATCTCCACTGATCCAGGGATTGTCCCATTGTGATTATCTCTGTGAAAGCCCTTGTCCTTTATTTGATTTCGGTAGCAAAAGAAAGCAGTGCTTTGTTGTCTATACCAGAGATTCTGATTATTATATTTGGGGAATAAAATTTTATTTTTTCTTGAGGTATATCTGTGACCTATAAAAAGATGATACACAGCACTGGGACATTGTGGGAATCAAACCCATTATCTGAAGCTCCAATGCCTGTGTGATCCACATTGGCATTTCAGACAATGTGCTCCGAAATTGCCATGTACTGCAGCCACTAATGGTTTGAATATTTTTTTTTTGCAAAGTCAGAGCATTAAGTGTGCTTCCTGTTTTTTTGTTACACATCTCATGCTATTTGAACGCTCCTGTATAATTCAACAGCATTTTGTAACATACACATCTCAGTGCCCCTATATTGTCTTTTTATAGGTCACAGATATAACTAAAGAAGAAATAAAGTTTTACTGTGCTAAATATAATAACCTGAATCTCTGGGCACTATGGAGTTGTTCACTTTATTTCTAACTGCATTCTCACTCTCCCTCCTAATTGCAGGCTGTGTTTTTTTTTTGAGTATCACACTTTTGCCCTCTCCCCATAAATAAGAATGTGCCATAAGTGCTACCACTAGCACCACACTCCATGGAATAAGTCATTGAACCTATAAATTGTTCTGACACTTGATGAAAATGTTAGTGATTTCCCCATTTCTATCCCTGGGTAAGTGAGGTCTTTCATCCATATAAATTAATCAGCAGGATCCTCTTACTGTTAAATGAGTATAGTACTGCTAGTTCATTTTTTTAAAGTTAGAATGTGTGAGGGCAGACAAAAAAAAAAAGATTCATTAACATGACCTATTGCCGACAGCTGGCCAGGAGGTAAAGAGGCAAGATACAAGCAGAGCAGTACTAGCGAGTTAAAAAAAATCCTTCCCATCAGAGTAAGAGTGGGAGTCAAACCAAGGTTGAAGAGATGTACCCATCTAATTCACAGAACGTCAATCTGGAATTTTAGATACACTGACAGCTACAGGTAAAAATGAGAAATAACATGTTCAATTTGAGCATTTCCAGCAACCCACTGCGAGTGCTGATGCCATGATGTACTGTAACTGGCAAAGTTTCTAGTTTAGAGATGCCATGAAGATCAGAGGTGATAGCCTTAACTTAACTTTTTTGTATTGGAGATTGTATTACTACTCTAAATAAACGATGGTTTGAAGCATAGCATATCAGTAAGATTAATGAGCTGAGAATGTGCTTTGTACTACATACTGTGTAGACAGACCTGGGTTTGATTCCCACTACATGCTGTACAGTGCACTTTCATACTGTGTGACATGAAGCCACTTAACCTACCCAGTGAGCCTCTGCTTTTCCATTAATACAGGCACCAGTGCATATGGGGCATTACTGGGTTACCAAAGAATACAAGAAAAAAGCCTGTTCACCTTTTCTCTCTGCAACTGGGATGAGCAGTTACTCATTTTCAATGTTGAATGCAAATAATGAAATTAAGAAACTGGCATCTACACAATACTACTGTGAAGAAGTAATAGAAAGCTAGATGAGCAAAGAGATTTATCTCGATGGACATTTGATATGTGCTACCAAAACATATGAAGCTGTGTTTCAGTTCCTTGAAGTGCAATTTTACTTACATTAAGAGTAACAATCTAAAGAATATTAAACAGTGGCTTTGTGCATCACTGTCAGGCAACAGCTTCTGTAAATTATGCACTGTTTTTGAGTGAATTCTGTGGGAAAACAAGAGCTGCGTGTTGGAGTTTACCAACGCTGCAATTATTTATTTATTTATTTATTTAGTTTGTTGACCGGGTAAGTGCACTAGACATATCCTGCCTATTTTCAGGCACGACCAAGGGGAGGGGGATACAGATGAATGCCAACTGACCTTGAACCAGATTAAGCTGTTGGTGGTATTTTTAATGAATGAGGGAAATTTGGTCAGAACACTGGGGAAATTCCCCTATTCTTGCTTCCTGTGAGCAGGGGGGACCCATTTTCCTGTGGGACCAAGATGGCGGCTCCCATGGATCCTGGTGGAGAAGAACTGCATACAGGAGAGACACAGACAGGAGACAAGGAATCCCTTTCTGTTTCAATATCTCTTGTGGACAATGGTGGCACTGTGAGACTGTTGGGAGAGAGGAACAGTCTCAGGATGGCCAACAGTGGAGGAGCTCAGATGCAAGAGAGCTCACAGGCTTTACTCAGAGCAGAGGGGAATGATACGGCTGGAATGCACCCGAGTGGTGGCCAGCAAAACGTATCTAACCCCTCAAAACACAGTTTTCAGCTGGAAGGTGAAAAATGCACCGCAAGTCCAGCACATACGAGGAGTATGTCTAGCTTTAATTGCAAGAGCATGTCGGCTTTAAATCCAAACCCGGAAGTGCGACTTCTAAATGCCGAGACAGCTGATGATGCTTTGGAAGATCAACAAGCTCTCACTATATTACAAGAGAAACAACGCCTTTGGGAGAAGGCTGCTATGGATTATCAAATTGCTCAGCTTGCTGCTGAAGAAGAGATTCAGAAATGAAAGAGACCCGAGGTAGATTCACCCTCAGGTCATACAGGTACCGACTTGAAAATACATAAAGGTGCAAACAGCCCTGAGGGGAAAACAGCTTGTTCACCAAAGATTTCTGGGGATATAGAAGTAGAATCTTCACCCACATGGTCCCCAGATAATGCCTTGAAAAGGGCGGGGTGGCTGCTGTTAGATTCAGGTCAGTGGATCGCGGACCCTGCCATACCAATTCCAGGTATGGATCATACCCCTCTTGCAGTTTTAGATGGGCCCATTTCTGAGACTAGTGTTCCTGCAGCTAGGTCTGAGGGTAGTTTAGGCCCTGGTTCTATAATACAGAATGTAGAATTATCTGACATAAACAGGCCTTTAATGGATCTGGGTGCTGTGGTTAACCACAACCAGCCAGTTAGTCCTAAACTAGGATCAAAATCACCTCAACAATGCCAAAGTGGGGATTTGGAGGAAAATGCCAACCAAAATAAAGCTACTAATGATATAGGGCATGATGTTGATCAAAATACCCTACCACGTCTTACAACCCCAACTACCTCCTATGCTAGCCTTTTTCATAAACCTGTTTCCTTGGCTAAAAGATGAAATGCTGTAAAGCTGAGGTTTTGGGACCCACTGATACCATGCCTGACAGATTCTATGTGGGGAAAGTCTTACTTAAACAAATGCTGGGTTTTACGCCCAGTGAGGTGTATGCCTTGATTCATACACCAGGGGACAATACGTATGACATTAGTTTTCATACACCAGATATGTTAAACAGATTTTGGATGAAATACGCATTATTAAAGACTAATCCTGCTTGGGTCCATTTTCAGGCCACACCATTAACCAAACAGACATTCAAGGTTATTACTGTATTGTTCCGTAATGAAGGCGTTAATGTGGAGGATATCTCCTACTGGTTGGAGAAAAAGTGTACCCTGAAAGGAAACCCAGAGCCCATTCTTGATACAGAAGGATTTTGGAATGGTGGTTGGAGATTTAAAGTTAATTTAAACCAAACCGAAGAAGGTTTACAACATCTTCCCAGTTGCCTTTATTTGGGAAGGGATAAAGGATTTATCTTTTACCCAGGACAGCCCCGTCACTGTTATAAATGTGGTTCTGGTAGACACCTTAGCAGGAATTGTGAAGTCATCAAATGTGTCCAGTGTGGAGAACTGGGGCATACAATGTCAGATTGTCATCATCCAGCTAAATGCTCACTTTGTGAAGAATCCCATGTATTTACTGACTGTCCTTGGGCGGCCCAAAATAAAACAAATGGAGATTTTTACATGCAGGATTTTACCTAAATACAGCAGTACATGCGGTCCAGAGGCAAAAACCTGTACCTCTGCTCCCACCCCCAAGTAGGCCTGAAACCATACCTAGTATGGAATGGGCGGACATTTCGGAAATTGTATCAACTACTCCCTCCCAGGAAGAGGAGAACTTAATATCTACTAAAATGGTGATTCTTACAGATTCTGTTGTGGGCAAGCTTATTCCTAATGCTATGCCTCCCCCCCTTCCACCTGAAGAACCTTTTAACCTCATTACTACTAGACGTCGCAGTTTAAGATCCAGGACCTCTAAAATACCTATATCTGAACAAGGTTTGATACCCCTCCAGAATGCATTTTCGGTATTACAGGAAGACATAGGTACCGAGTCAGATTCCACCTCAGTACATTCTTCACAACCTGAAGGATCTTCTGATCCAGAACCATCTGCTGCTGATATGGATACAGTGAAAATAAAAAAAGGGTCAACCTGGGATGAGAAAATCTACAAAAAAGAAATAATAAAAATAAAAGGGAACATTGATATGAGTTATGACAACACCCTTCTTTCCCCTTCCTCTTTTGTCTATGTTTTTGAATATAAATTTGGCATCCTTAAATGTTAATAGTATTCAATCAAATAGGAAGCAAATGTTGATATATTCACTATTTGATGGAGGCAAGGATGATGTAGTTTATTTTCAAGATACTCGGTTACATGCCAGGTTTGAGGTAGAACAGGCCACTGAAAGGTGGAAATGGGGTACTGTTTATTGGTCTGTTGGTGAAGAGTTATGCACGGGGTAGGTATAGCAGTTAATAATCCTACAACGCCTAGTTCAACTTATAGATGTTTTGCCGGGTGCATATTATTGTTAGATATGATACTTAACAATTTACACTGTAGATTTATTAATGTTTACGCTCCGCAAGCTAAATCTGCGAGAATAGCATTATTTAAGACTTTATTGCCCTATTTGTTCACTTCTAGATTTGTGCTTTTAAGTAGAGATTTTAATTGTAGCCATTATCATACGGATAGAGGTATACAATCCACAAAGTTATTTTGTGATACTAAGTGTCTTAATGATTTATTGACACAGTCAGGATTGGTTGATGTTTTTGATGTATTAGGTAAACCACAAAAAACATTTTTCAAGGTACTAAAGCAACAAGGATAGATTTCTGGTTTATTTCAGATACTTTAACAAGACAAAAAGCTCAGACTATACCAGTTGCACCTTCTGATCATGTGATACTTGAGATTACGATAAGTAGTTATGAAATAATGCATAGAGGACCAGGATATTGGCGTCTTAACCTGGAATTACTTAAGTTACCAACTGTTGAAGAAGGAATTTTGGCAGTACTACAGGCAAGGAAATCAGTGGTTAGCCTCTATGATTCGTATAGAGATTGGTGGGAAGATACAAAAATAGATATAAGACAGTATTTCCAAATAATTGGCAAGATTAATGGGAAATTTAATAAAGATACATATATAAAAAACTTGACAACAGTTTTTAGACTTACATTTTATAGTTGCACAAGGGTATTATACAGCCTTATCTGAATTAGATAGAATTCGAAAATTATTAAATTCAACACAGTACAGTAGATATAAATCCTTAGATGTAGAAAGAAGATTTGGTTCCCAAGGAGGTAAAGCCTTTATGGACCCCTATCAGTTTTGTGCTGAACAAAGACATCAAAAATATATGGCAGAGGTTTGTGACTCTACAGGTAAAAAAATGTACGAACAGGAAAGATATTATGAATGCTTTAGATAATCATATACAGCAATTATTTAGATATGCTACTGTTTCTGGTTCCCCACATTCCTTATGGTTAGCTCAAGTGATTCCACCTATGCTTGATAAACATAGCAGAGACATGTTGCTTATTGATACAACATCTTTAGAAGTATCGGCTAGTTTTTCATTAACAAAGGCAGGTAGTGCCCCAGGGAGTGATGGTTTGCCATATGAGATATATAAAATAATTTTTACAATATTATTACAAGAATTTGTAGAGGTCTTAAGGGAAATTCTGATTACAGGATTATTACCAAATAGTATGTCGGATGGTTTAGTGGTATTTATGTACAAAAAAGGAGATAGAACTAAGTTATCAAATTGGAGGCCAATTACCCTGCTTAATACAGATTTTAAAATATTTACAAAACTGTTACTTAACAGACTTATACCAATGGCTGATTTTCTATTACACAGTTCTCAGTCATGTTCAATACCAGGAAGAAAGATTTCTGATGGTTTAATATTACTTAGAGAAATATTTCATAGAGGTAATGCTGGTGAGCTTACAGGTCTTATTTTTAGTCTGGATCAAGCTAAGGCTTTCAATAATGTTAATCATGAGTATTTATGGAGTTGTTTGGCTACATATGGCATTCCTGAAATGTTTATTAATTGGATTAAAACATGATATAAGTCTGCCTCTGCTAAAGCCTTTTGTAATGGGTGGATAGGTCATAGGTGTACTGTTTTAAAGGGAGTACGGCAAGGTTGCCTTCTGAGTGCTTTACTATATTTATTTTCCATTGATCCGCTACTTAGAATGGTGGATAAAACTAGAGGTATACAGGGTGTATCCTTTTCCTGCGAAGACCCTGAAATAAAGAGCATTGCATATGCAGATGACATTTGTTTTATAATAGGAAATATCCCATCAGCACATAATCTGGGAATAATTTTAACTAATTTTACGACTCATACTGGAGCTCAAATAAATTACCAGAAATCTTGTTGCCTTCCTCTTAATGCTGAAGATGTCACAGATGATATAATAATTGGGGTACCAGTATTAAAAGGGACAGCCCCTATTTTAGGGATCTTATTTGGTTCTGGAGATTTGGTTTACCAGAATTGGATACTTAAGTTGAATGAAGCACAAAATAAGGCTAATCTTTGGAATACTTGGCGTGTAGCTAAATTAAAGCGAATCTACATGATAAAAACCTTTTTGTTACCCATATTTTTATATTTAAGTACAGTATATAGCTTACCGTCAACTTTAGAAACCAGAATATATAGTTGTTTTTTTTTCATGTATCTGGGGAAACCATTTAAATCCAATTAAAAGAGGCTTACTATTGAGAGAAAAAAGAAATGGAGGGTTGAAGATGATACAACCTGTGGTATTTTTTTTCACCATATATTTATATGCCAATTTATTCCCCTTGGTAGCTCAAAAAATTAATAGATGGTCCCCTTGGGTCTTAGATTCCTTGGGACCTATTTTCTCTATTTGGCCCATGTATGATAACCTTCCTCGACAAATTTCGATTTCTTATTTACCTGATCCAATGAGAACTTGCTTTGCTAAAATAAAGCTATGGGGTATTTCCAAAGAGCATCTCCTTTCTTATACTCAGAAAAACTTGTATGAATCTTTGATTTTAAAATATTTTCAAGAGACAGCAGGATTTGATTCTTGTTCTTTGCCAGATAGATTACTGATAGGTGAAATGCTGATTTCCCCCCCCTCGTATTCCTACTTTTATGTGGGATGTAACTTGGCTGGCCTTGCATGGTCGCCTAAATGTAAGAGGAAATCTAAAGCATAGACAGGTGTCAGAGAGATATTGTCCTAGAGGAACATGTCCAGATGTAATTGAGACAATGCAGCATTTATTCCTAGAGTGCCCTTTTATTCAAGGATTTTGACAATCTATTCAACGTTGCTGGCCTACATCTCCATTTGGTTTTATGACTTTAGAAATATTATGCCTTGGTATTTTGCCTTTTCTGTGGATGAAACATGATAGAGTAACACTATGGTTATTTCTTGTTTGTTTTAAATTTTACATATGGTTTGTCCGGTGCAGATTGACTATTCAACAACTACAATTTACTTCTGATGAGTTTTTTTTTTATGATAGAAACAGCAATTAAAGACATCAGGTTGCAAGATTATAATTCAATCCAGTCAACAACCTTTCAAGGAAGATGGGCCTCTATTGATTGGTTATAATAGATATAAGTAAAATGAGAATGTATAGTAAGTATATATGCCTATTATATTTAAGCATGATATAGAATAAATAATTTAGGATTTGTGTTATACGAATATACCTATAAATTATATAATTGTGTTTAAACATATGGTTTAGTTTAAATTATTGTGTGACTTAACACTGTTTGGTTTTATTTTGACATTTGGTATCTGTATATTGATTTGTATAAATTGCTTTAGGTTTTGTACATTTTTTGATTGTATGTTCCTTTCCAACTTTAATAAAAATTCCCCTACTCTTTTCGATAAGTGCCATGGGATCTTTAACATCCACCTGAACTACCACCAATCCAGGCAGATGGGACCTCGGTTTAACGTCTCATCTGAAAGACATATATAAGCAAAAGGAGCAACTACTTTATAAGTGCTCAAAAAGTGCTCAAAAATCTAAGTGCCTCACCATAACATAGGAATCCGCAAGTGTGAGCAAAAACTTTTTTCCCCTTGTCTATTCTGCCATCCCCAGCAAAATTTGTAAGTTGTTGTAGCAATATGTGACAGGTGGAGCTGAGCACCTAGGGGCTGAAACACTCTAACTTTCCATCCTTAACACTTCTCCACTATTAGACCCATATATTACACCTACTATACACAGCCAGCTCTTATAAACAATATCTTATTTTTGCAAGCAGTACAAGAAGTACCCCTAGAAATTAAGATGCTAGATAACTGAATTATGGAGAACTGCATATGAACCCTACCATTCCCTCCATAAACTTCACAATACAGGCTACCAAGACAATGAGGCCACTCAGAACAGTCAGCATTATATCAGCTAGTCCTGACAAAGGCAATCTTACTAGGCTCATTAGCCTTTATTTGCAAATTCTTTTGAGTAAAGAGAAGCTGGGGGGGTGCTTGTAGTGACTACCAGCCAGCCAGCCAGCTTCTCCACCTCCAAAAAGCCACTCACATGATTGCTGCATCTTAATTAATTAGATACTGAGGGAGTGCCCCTCGGTTAGTGCACATCCAGAAACAAACAGTTAGATAACATTTATTGGACCAACATAGATGTAACAAAAGAAAAAGTCATCATGTAGTAAGAAGTGATTACACACTCTATAAACTCTAGCCTTCTTCCATCAGCTCTTACCTCTCAATGTAATTCTGTAGCTACTTTTTGGAAATAGATACAGAATAACTTGGGGCACTTTAATACACTGCTGCATTGTTACAAACAAAGTAACATATTGTTAAAAACAACAGTTCACAAATACAGAAGTGTGCACTTGCACACTAAGCAGTTTAATATGCTGTCTCACCAAAATCACAAAGACCTATAAACTGTAATTTTTAGAATAAAAGTAGAAACAGCAGACATTGCACAAAGCAAAACATTACCCTGTCAAATTTTGTAATTAGACCCACTGGAGATCCAGTGCCTCACATGTTTTCACGCAAGTATGTGCTTTTTCAAAGGCACAGCTCCTTTGTGTTGAGATCATTTTGTACTGCACTAATCAAAGAGACAGTATCTAAAAGTATAAGAACTGACTATAAAAAAAGATAATTATAAAAAGAAAAAAAATAGTAGGGTTCCATGTCATAACGGCGACCGTGGAAAGGCGATCGCTGGTAGGGCGAGTGTACATTGCTGAAAATGGATTTCAGCAATGTACACCCCTGGCACACAGCAAAAGGGCATCAAAGACTTAGAATTTTCTTTCTTATGCAGGGGGCTATGCCCCCCTCAACCCCCCCATGGGGGGCTTTGCTCCCCGCACACCCTACTAAAGGATTCTCAACTCCAGGGGGGTGCATGATGGTGGGGGGTGCAAAACCTTAAAAAAAATTGGAGACTGGCACAACAAAATCTACATGCACCTGGACCCGAACTGAGCACCCTCAGAACCCCAGCCTGCTACCCACCCACCATGCCATGGGGCCAGTTTGGCAGCCTACTGCAGCACAATGCCTCACAAACCCTCCCTCCTCTTCCGCCCCTCGTTCAGTGTGCTCACTACCCCCATGCACATATACATGTAGTGACATCCTGTCACTATATGTGTGAACCCCCCCAATCTGGTCGCCCTCCTGGGACAGTAGCCCTGTTGACATGCACCGTGACTGAGTCGCCCTTTTTGAAAGTGTCCAATCACAGTCGCCTATGTCCCAGACAACTAAATAGTAGCACTAAGTTCTTAATTCATAATAATTACCTTTTAAATTGTAGAATTAAATGGCAGATTTAAGAGTTTTAATAAATCAGGAAGACTGATGTGATGAAGGTACATTCACATTTCAGGACTGTGTAGTACAGTATGGCCTGCACACCCATTGGCCCATGCAAGGGACCAAAGGGCGTGCAACAAGTACTGTGCTATCAGTCGACAGGCAGCTGGGTGGCTTGCGGTGGGGAGCTGCCACCTGCCAATGACTGGGGGAGCTGGGTGGTGGGTCTGAGTGGGTGGGTGGAAGGGGACCGCTGGCCCACCAGGGTGTATATTCACATCTAAAGTCTGCGATCGGGCTGAGGATTGGATCACTGGACCACCAGGGAATTTAGCTTATTTTACTTAAGCCTGCAATTGGGCTGGGGAGTGGGTCCACTGGACAACCAGGGAATTTTGTTGTAACTGAACCCTGTGATCGTGCGTTGGGGCACATTGCCCACTGAGGGGCAGGGGGCGTCAGTCCCCGTCGGCTGCAGCCTGGCAGGGCACCAGGCACAAGTCACCAGGGATTGGCGCACCTGCATGCAAATGGGGCCATAATGACATGCAAATGGCCCCATTTGTGCCTTGCATTCATAATGGCCTCATTTGCATGATCACATCTGAATATCGCTCTTGCTGTGCCTAGCGCAGGTGCACTTGTGGTGGCACAGCCCCCTGCTCCTCTTCTGCCACTTGCGCTGGTGCAGTGCCACTGTGCTGTGCACAGTGCGGGTGCTCCCAGTGCCATAATCAATGATGCTGAGCCATGGCACAGCACTGTTGAATATCGCCTGGTCCATGCCCTGGCGCAGCCCAGTTGCGTTGTGCCCAGGCTTGTGCCCCTGCCTGACAGATTCTGAATATCCCACCCTCAATGTTTAGCCTGGATAGTGCTTCATCTGGAGAAGTATTTAGTAAAGAAATATCATCATTACATTTATGTATTTGTTATTTCATCATTTTCTTGTATACCACATTTTTATAAAGGATTTTATATATACAAACATTTTACAATAATGAAAGATCGATTCAAAAGATCTGGGTCTTCTACAACATCGCAATCATATTCATTTTTATTTCATATCATTATACTATTTTCTTTCTTAATATTTTATTATACAAGCTTTTTCTATATGTAAGCTATGTATTAGCATATTACTTTTGTCTCTAAGTAATTCTGTGTTATTATTAAATATCTTATACATCACAGTTCACATTTGGCTACCTGTGTTCAAAGTGCACAAACATATAAAGTAAATGTGCTGCCTGACCTTTTAACTTGGCTGTGTGGCTCACGTGTCTGCCAGTCCAGCCAGCACCTCCTATGGTATCTGAATCTAAATGACAAATTAATTCATTTATCAATGTTCACGCTGTGCTTAGTTGTTTTGATTTATTTGTTATTTATTTTAACCTCTTTTCAGCTAATTACCTGTATTTTTTTATTATTCTGGACTCAATTAGTCATCATTATTCAAATATTCATTCTGCATTACTGTATATACCATGTTGCTCCCTATCTCTCACCCCATGCTCAAAAAGCGATTGCTTCAACCACTCTTCTCCCTGGGCTCTTCTCTGCTGCCCCTATCACTCACTCGGCAAGGACCCCTATCCATGCCAAACTTAAGCACGCCTATCACAGAGCTGCCCACTTCATGTCCCACTCCCACTCTCAGGCACACCACTGTGATGTTCTCCACATACTGAATTGGCCATCTTCAAGGCTAAAATGGATTTCCCAGTACCATGTACTGTCTTCCAAATAATCCACCTTCCCTCCTCTCCTCCCATCCTCTCCAATCTCCTCTCACTGAAATCCTTCTCTAGGACACTTAGATCCTCTCATCTCCCCATATTAAGTATTCTCAAACCCCACTTAGCCATAGGCAACAGAGTCTTCCATGTTGCTGCACCTCAAAAATGGAACAAACTCCCTCACAAATTACTCTCCTGTACTTCTCTTTCTCACTTTGAGACTCTACAAGGAAATCTTCTTTCCTCCTCCTACTTGCAGCTGTCGCTAATTTCCGATACCTTTACTGCCTTCACACTTTTATCCCTTTCTCCCTCACCTCTGCTCTCCCCACTATCTTCCTCCACCCCCTTCGGCTCATATTCTCTTCTGTTACGCTGTAGGCTGAGTTTCAACCTACTATACTTTAGGAGGAGACTGAAACTCCCTCACCAGTATGAACTTGATGTTTGATTTAATATTTTTATCTGTACTTTAATTGTCTATTGTGCACTGTTTATTTGCACTGTTTTAATTGTTAATTGCTTTATATGCTAATGCTGAGGAAGTGTCTGCACACACTCCCCTATTTGCACTTGTTCTTGTTAAATGTCTGCATACACTTCCTTTTGCTCCCCTTGTTACCCTTCCCCCGGGTAGCCCCTGAAAAAGGGACCGTGTTTCAGTGGGCCCACCCGGTTACCAAAATTCAAATAAAATTAAATAAAATAAATATTGCTTTTGTGTTTTCCAGTCTTTGTTTTTCTAAACAATAAAGTCTTACGTTACTTGTGTTTATACTCTTATTATAAATGATTAGCTGTTGCATGAAATTGTCCTGTGTGACAATCTTTTGTTACGTTTTTATTGAGTTAGAAGCGATTCACGTTTTTGGGAATGATTTGTTCTTTGTTTCAGGCTTTTGGTAATGGATTTTTCTGAAAGTAATGGCAACATTTATTTATTGTGTTAACTCTTCATTACTTATTGTTGTCATCTGTATACACATACTGCATGTGTATAGAGACTTCAATAGCAACTGATCTCTCTTACTTGACAGACACATGTGTTTGTTCACATTATAAGAGATAGCACTCCGATTGTGATTCACTTTTGTATCAACCAGTAGTTATGTATTATACTGTACATCTGATTTAGAAACTTCAATTAAAGACAGGATTTTTGGTTACCTGTCTCACCATACCAGAGGAAGTTCACCTGGAACAAAACATAGTCAGGAAGATCAGGACAAGATCTTCAGGACTTAGTGCAACTTACAATGTTTCAATTTTTTCACATCTATTCTTGTCTCTTATAATTGGCAAAATGATATGGACTTAAGATCTAATACCTTGATATAAGCAACAGATGGGTACTGTATGAATTTCTGATAACCTTGCACTATCTATTACAGAAGATTTACTATTACCTTCACATTTCACTTGTACGTTTGTCATGAGCAGGGAGGAGTAAAATGATGTACAGTAGGTGGAAGTGCGGGGGAGGGGGGTTACACCTTCTGCACTTTTATCAATAATATGAATTATTAAACACTGACAGATGTCATTAATTCAATTCATACCCAACAAAATCATCACATGTACAGCTGTGGTATTCAGAGTATTTTTCTGAATGGGAATAGTACTGATTCATAAAGTGTACATTGCAGATGGTACAAAGTGGACTCAGGAAATCCTGTTAAATGGGATTGGTGATTAGAACGTGTACTGTATATTGCAAAGGGTTTCCTGTGACTCGGAAAAGCTTGTGAGACCGGAGTTTGAACAAACAGCGGGAACTATAAAAATTAGATAAATGTCACCTGACGTTGTAGCTTACAAAGTGATACAGAAATAAAAAAAATCACAATCACCCAAATCAGACAATGATTTAAACTGTTAAAAAAATTGACTGATCAGCACCAGTATTCTAATATCTACCTATTCAAATCTAGCTGCTTGTGATTGTACAAAAAAGGGGGTGACTGTACAAAAAAAACAAATGGGGCTCATGTTTTAATAATTACAGTATATAAAATCCACTGCCACCTGCTGGTGCACCTGCAGACACACTAGAAAAAGAAAACATTGGACACCTAAGAACATAAATCAGGTTCCGATGTGCTGCAGTCACCACCAGGTGAATTGGGGGGGAGTGCATTTTGATGGTAAATATACAGCACTGAATTATAACAATACCAAGCTGTACTGAGCAGCACAGTGCCGTACTGAGGGGTAAAACAAGTGGCACAGTGCCGCACTGAGTGGTATACCTCATTACTCTTGAACTATACTATAGCAAGCACTGTATGAAAATATCTGTAAGTTAAAAATAGGTTAAAAGACAACAAGCCTTGGTGAAATTAAGCATTCACCAGCTGTTTCACACAGTGGTGTAAATCAAATTTGACACAGTGCACTGTTCAGATATATTTTTCTTAAACTCTGTGTACAATAAGTCCATATTACTCAAGAATTGTCAAACTTATACTGTCTTAAACATGATATAGATGCAATTGTGTAACAAGTGAATAGTGTATGTGTATATTCAAAACCAAAACCTAACACAGACCCCCTTGTAATTGAGATACTGTTATCCTAATATGTCCATGTATCAACATGTGTCCATATGTACCTAATCTGCTATTCTATTAAATAACAGTTCTATAAATCTAAAAACAAAACTGAACAAAACACAACTGACAGCTTCAGCTTTTATTCAGGCACAGCTAAAAAGGGATTCTTTAGAGGTATGCATATAATTTATATAAATAGAGGCATTTTAAACACCCACACATAAGTAATCAATTCCTACCCCCTTAACTTGTTCAGACCCATTGTGTGTTTAGAACGTTAGAGACAGAACTCCAAACTGCTTTACATTGAGAATCTTTCTAAGGCACTGTGCATAATTATTAACAAAGTTGCACACATTCCAGTGTGACAGGACACAACCTCGCCACGGGATTCAGGATCAGCTTTGCGGTGGTTAAGGAGTCTCAGGAAGACCAGTTTGTTAACATCAAACCAACCAGGTATATTTTTATTTTCTTAATATGGTTGGTGACACAGAACTTTGGGCTTCTGCCCTTTTCCTTTTTAAGCCCCACCAGGGAAAATGAAACAAAAACAGAAATAAAGAGGTCTAGCTCAGGGTGGGAGCACTGACTAAACAATCCCCAACCCTAACTAGAAACCCCCCTTTTCCAGAAGGCTAGACCTTCTGGAAGAACACAAACAGTAAAATGGAAAACTCACAATGGAAATAACTTTTTTCTTTTTGGCCTAATTCAGGAGACCAGTCTCCTGAGGGTTGCTTAAGGGACTCCTGTTCTGGAACACATCCAAGCAGCTTGTCAGCCCTCTACCTCTGCAGCAACTGCCTGCTGGCTTTTCCTTCCTGTTTTTAAAGATCTCCTGTCTGAGCAGCTGCAGCTAATCAGCCAAATCAGCTGCAGTTGTACCCTGACTATCTGATTCAGGGAAACCCCCTCTCCTCCAGTACCGGAGTTTACCACACCAAACAAATCTAAATACCTTTAAAACTATTCCAGGTGCACAAAAACAACCAGTCTGAAAGTTGTTCAGGACAAAAATACCTTTCAAATGAGGGTAGTCACTAATCTGAATTCCTTATATTTTGTAAAAGGTGGTCATCTTATTACCTGTATTTCCATTTTTGTTTATACAAAATTCACATTTCTGATGGCAATTAAAAAAAAACTATGAAGAATTTAGATTAGTGACAACCCTCATTTGAAAAGCCTTTTTGTCCTGAACACAAAAATGTAAAATAATGCACTTCAGGCACAGAAATCCAAGGGCAGAATGCAAAATGGATGAAGTGGTATTGACAACATAAAGAAAGAACACATTAAAAACAAGCATTTGTCAATGCCGAATGATGACTGCATTGGTCTGTTGAGCTCGCTCAGTGGCCCTGTGTCACTGGCTCAGTCTGTTTTTCCCAGTGCTGCAGGCTGCTGTTTTGTACTGGGCTGCTGCCTGCATTGGCACCTTGTTCTACTGAGGAAGAAAACCGCAGCTGTCCTGACAGAGCTTCGTTGAGGTCGCTCACTCCCCTGTCTCACTCACTCATTCGGGTTTTCCTGGCGCTGCAGGCTGCCCTTTTGTACTGGGCTCCTGCCTCTGTTGGCGCCTTTTTCTGGCCACAAAGAAATCTGCAGCAGTCCCAACAAAGCTCCGTTGAGCTCGCTGACTCCCCTTCTCTCACTCGCTCATTCTGTTCTGCCGGCGCTGCAGGCTGCCCTTTTCTACTGGGCTCCTGCCTGCGTTGCTGCCTTCTTATGCCCACAAAGAAATTTTCAGCAGTTATAATACAGCTCTGTTGAGCTCACTCACTCGCTCATTCTGGTTTTCCTGCCACTGCAGGCTGCCCTTTTGTACTGGGCCCCTGCATGCGTTGCTGCCTTTTTCTGCCCACAAACAAATCTGCAGCAGTCCCAACAGAGCCCCGTTGAGCTTACTGATTCCCCCTCCCTCACTCGCTCATTCTGTGTCTCCTGGCTCCACTGAGCTTGCTCACTCCCCCTCTGTCACTCTCACATTCCGTTTCTGCCGGCGTTGCAAGCTGGCCTTTTGTACTGGGCTCCTGCCTACTTTGCCGCATTTTCTGCCCACAAAGAAATCTGCAGCAGTCACACTAGAGCTCTGTTGAGCTCGCTCTCTACCACTCTGTCACTCTCTCGTTCTGTTTCTCTTGGCGCCGCAGAATGCGCTTTTGTATGAGGCTCCTGGCTGCGTTGGCACCTTTGTCTGTCCACAAAGAAATCCGCAGCTGTCCCGACAGAGCTCCGTTGAGGTCGCTTAGTCTCCCTCTCTCATCGCTCATTCTGTTTGTCCTGGCACTGCAAGCTGCCCTTTTGTACGGGGCTCCTGCCTGCATTGGTGCCTTTTTCTGCCCACAAAGAAATCCCAGCAGTCCTGATAGAGCTCCATTGAGCTCACTAAGTCCCCTTGTTTCACTCACTCATACTCTTTCTCCCACCGCTGCAGGCTGGTCTTTTGTACTAGGTCCCTGCCTGTACTGATGCCTTTTTCTGCCCACAAAGAAATCTGCAGCAGTCCTGACAGCACTTCGGTGAGTTCTCTCACTCCCCCTCCCTCACTCGCTCTCTCATTTTGTTTCTCCCAGTGCTGCAGGCTGCCCTTTTGTAGTGGGTTCTTGTGTTGGGGCCTTTGTCTGAACACAAACAAATCTGCAGCAGTCCCGACAGAGCTCAGTTGAGCTCGGTCACTCCCCCCTCTCACTCGGTCGATCTTAATCTGCCCCAAACACTGATTTCCCAGAATGACCGTGCTATTGTCCAGCAGGAGTGCAAAAACATATTTAAGCCAGTATGTGAAAAATGACAACTGTAGTGTCCATAAGGAGTTGTGGAAAAATGCCACTGTTGAAAATGTGGCATGACAGTATTACAAATTTGCGAAGTTACATGGGTGCGTGGAAACAGTTCAACGCACGCCTGTAACACAGTCATGTTATGGAGTTTCATCATTAAATGTTCAACATAGGGATTTTAGGACCTCTGCTCATGAACAGTGCCACTGCCATTTTCTTAATCTGTCCCGAACACTGATTTCCCACGGTGACCACATTATTCTGCGTCGGAACTGTGAAAACACATTTTGGTCAGGATGTGAAAAATGACAGCTGTACTGCTTATAAGGAGGTGTGAAAAAATGGCACTGTTGAAAATCTGGTGTGACAATATTACAAATCTGCGAAGTTACAAGGATGCGTGGAAAGTGCACAACGCACACTTGTAACACAGTCAATTGATGGGCTATCATCACCAAATTTTCAACATAGGTATTTTAGGACCTCTGCTCATGGACAGCATCATTGCCATTTTCTTAATCTGTCCCGAACAGTGATTTTCCACAGTGACCGCTCTATTCTGCGCCGGAAGTGCGAAAACACATTTTGGCCAGGATGGAAAAAATGACAGCTGTACTGTTCATAAGTAGGTCTGGGAAAATGGCAATATTGAAAATCTGGAGTGAAAATATTATAAATTCGCGAAGTTATGAGCGTGCGTGCCAACTGCGCAATGCACGCTCGTAACACAGTCATTTTATGGAGTATCATTACCAAATTTTCAACATAGGCATTTTAGGACCTCTACTCATGAACAGTGTCACTGTCATTTTCTTAATCTATCCTGAACACTGATTTCCCACAGCAACTGCGCTATTCTGCGCCGGAAGTGCGAAAACACATTTCGGCCAGGACATGAAGAATGACAGCTGTACTGCTCACAAGGAGGTGTGACAAAATGTCAATTTTGAAAATCTGGCATGAAAATATTGTAAATTTGCAAAGTTATGAGCATACGTACCAACTGCGTGAAGCACGCTTGTAAAACAGTCATTTTTTTGATTTTTTCCACCAAATTTGCAACACAGGATTTTGAGAGCCCACCTCATGAACACTGGCACTGTTGTTTCATTAATTGACCCTGAAGAGTGATTCTGCACAGTGACAGCAAAATCACCTTCCGGGGCCGATTAACACCACGACAGTTCAAGAATTCATGAGAAGGTCCAAAACCCATGTTGAAATTTGGTGAAAAATTCCCAAAAATGCCGAATATGCACTAAAGTTGAAAAACCCTATTTATTACGTTATACAGCTTACCGGCATTTCCTCAATTTGCGGTCGGCTTTGAAGAGTGCAGACGTGTTCCTGGTCCACGAAGATCGTCGCGTCAAGCTCCGGAGTAAGTATGGGGTGAGGGGTGTGGAGAGGTAGGGTGCGCAGTGGGTGGGTGCGGGTTGCGGGTGGGGGCAGCAGGGCGCCGAGGACAGTTCCTTTTTCAGGAGAAAAAAAAAAAAACATTGCAGGACTGTTTTCCCTTCACAGGGGCATCTGGCATGCTGGGGTGGGCTCCAGCGTGCCGGCAGAGACTTTAGTTTGGGGCCAGCAGTAGCTGATGGGGATTGGGCACCCCATTGGCAGGAACAAAACCGGGAGGGGTTCATTATGCCGACGGGGATTGGGCACCCCATCGGAAGAACAAAATGGGGGTTCATTATGCTCAGCGGGATTGGGCATCCCGTCGGCAGGAAGAAAACCAGGGGTGGTTCATTATGCCGATGGGGATTGGGCACCCTGTTGGTAGGAACAAAACCGGGGGTTACAGAATATCGACGGGAGTGGGCTCCCAGTCGGCAACAACAGAAACTCGGGGGCACCACAAGCCGGCGGGATTAGGGGCCCGTCGGCAAAAACACGGTGGGGGGGAGGGGATTATATTGTTTGTGATCATGGCGGCAAGCCGCCGCCATGTTCATGAACAATATCAGGGGTTTCACATCCTGCCCTGCAATGATGGGTCACTCCCTCATTGCAGCGAATAGCTTACGCTGCAATGAAGAGGCGGCCCCTGATTGCAGCGGCTACTTTTTTAGAATGTTGTGGCACGCTGGCTGAACTAGTGTCAGCAGCAGCGTGCCATGGCATTGGGGGACAGGGGACAAGCCTTTGCAGGCTGTGGGGGTATTGGGCACAACAGTGCCTTGCCTCCACAATCTGCTTGTGGAGAAAGGTGACGCAACATGTTTCTTTCGCATGCGCTCAATCAACATAATAAATAAAAAACTTTTACATACAATTGATTACTGTTTAACAATATTATGCATCTATGGCTGCCACTGTACATCTGATGCAAACCCATAATCATGTTCCTCACTTGAAGTGAAAAGGGGTGGGGTTGGAGGTCATAACTGACTCCTCGTTTTCGTGTTAAAGGGGTCAGTTTTGTTACAGCAAAAACAAGGAATGGAGTCATTTCTAAAATGTTTAGACAAGCATGGGGACCACTTTTTTCAGAGCATGCCAGCACCGGCAGCTAGTACTTCAAGACTGCTACTACCCCCATCTAATACAATTAGGGGAAAACCAGAAGTAGTCTATCAACACTGAGATTAATATGGTTAAGGCACGTTTACCAGAAATTACTGCTTAGTAAATAATGAGAAAGTGACTGTGATGATGAGCAAATCCCAGATCAGACCCTTAGTTTAATAGTCTCCTTCTGAGTCTAATTTTTATTGCTGTTTGGGCCAAGCTCCACAGATGTTATGCCATCATCAGATTTGTATAAGAGCACTATGGAAGCATGTAACTGGACCACTGGCTGATGTTCTGTCAGAGTTTTCCAGCATAGTTTCTAGTGTTTCTGTTAATGCAGCCCTTCCCCTCTGTGGGCTGCATAAACATACACACTTCCTGTTGCACTACTTTTCCTTTCTGCAACTGTGGAAGTGACGGCTGCCATTTGCAACATGGCGGCACTAACTTAAAGTGTGCATGCACAAGTATCATATGTATGTAACCCCCAGGTCACCTTTGTCTAGCTGGCACCCCTTAAAAGAACTACTGCCAACTATATGGCACACGATTTTCTTTTGGCAGAACTACACCCATGGTACCACCCCTAGCATTGCAGTGTATACCAGGTTCATTATCTAGAGGACGGGGTTGGGGGTACATACTAAAATGAACCTTTTTATTTACAACCAGGTCCAGGAGAGAGGATGCTAAGCATATGCTAGACCTATCTGCTGAGTGGCCCCAATAATGTTCACACTAGAAGCAACAAGTGGAATATCCAAAGCAGTAACTGGGATTTCACAGTATGGCTTTATTTACAGATGATACTTAAAGCAAGGGTGTCCCCTCCAAAGGTTTGCCATTGCAATACAGACACAATCTCTTTTGCAGGATACTTTGGTAGACAGTACTTTTTTTCCACTAAAACATCTCTCTCTTCTAAAGTGTATATCTGTGGGATGTGCCACACACTTTAAACATTTTCCACACATTTCCATTTCCAAAGTGTATATCTGTGGGATGTGCCATGCACTTTAAAATCTTTCTGGTGCATGGTCTTTGCTCAGAGAACAGTGGTGCCCATCCACGAACCACTTAGCCCTGCCTGAAACTCCAGATGGCGTTGCTCCCACCCTTTTCCCCAAACAGCCTCTGCCATTCCTTCGGGGTTACACCAAATGAGTCTCCAATCCCCAAAGCATCATTAAAGACTCTCAACTTTAACTTTAAATTCAGCACATCTGTGGTGAAAGGGGTCCTGACCAGTGTGATCTAGTCTTATCTAAGGCACACACCTCAGACAACTCCCTCAGAGAACATTCTCAAATCTGTACTCACAGAGTAGTTGTTACTTCCTCCCAGTTATGGAAAGAACAAAAGGCACCTTTCTTTCTCTAGTAGCTATCAGATTCTACTCATTGTTCTTCCTTAAGGCAGCTGTGAAGTTCTGGAACTTCAGGGGATTTACCCATGGATCCACAAGAATTGGATTCCGTCTCACTCTCCCTGGAGTGAAACTAAAGAGTCCTGCAGGCAAACTGAAAATTTTACCAAAGTAGTGTGAGAAATACCAGGGTTTTCTTTAATAGAGCTCCAGTGGCAGATTTCCTGCCACTCTGACTGCCACACTTGAACTTACTGATGAACATTCTACAAGAGCAGCTGACTCTAAAATGGTTATGCTGCAGTGAGCGTTCTAAATGACATAATCATCCTTCTCTCAGGCTACAAGCAACAGATGGACACTATATGAATTTCTGATAACCTTGCACTATCTATTACAGGAGATTTACTATTACCTTCACATTTCACTTGTACATTTGTTATGAGCAAGGAGTTAAATGAAGTACAGTAGTTGGAACTGGGGGATACACCTTCTGCACTTTTACCAATAATAAGAATGATCAAACACTGACAGATGTCATTAATTGAATTCATACCCAAAAAAACATCACATGTACAGCTGTGGTATTCAGAGTATTTTTATGAATGGGAATAGTGCTGATTCATAAAGTGTACATTGCAGATGGTACAAAGTGGACTCAAAATCCTGTTGAATGGGATTGGTGATTAGAACGTGTACTGTATATTGCAAAGGGTTTCCTGTGACTCGGAAAAGTTTGTGAAACCGGAGTTTGAACAAACAGCGGGAACTATAAAAATCAGATAAATGTCACCTGACATTGTAGCTTACAAAGTGATAAAGAAGTAAAAAAAATCACAATCATCCAAATCAGACTATGACTTAAACTGTTATTAAATTGACTGATCAACACCAGTATTCTAATATCTACCTATTCAGATCTAGTTGTTTGTGATTGCGCAAAAAAACAAACGGGGCTCACGTTTTAATAATCACAGTATATAAAATCCACTGCCACCTGCTGATGCACTGGCAGACACACTAGGAAAAGAAAACATTGGACACCTAAGAACTTAAATCAGGTTCAGATATGCTGCAGTCACCACCAAGTGAATTGGTGGGGGGGGGGGGTAGTGCATTTTGATGGTAAATATACAGCCCTGAATTATAACAATACTGAGATGTACCGAGCAGCACAGTGCCATACCGAGGGGTAAAACAAGTGGCACAGTGCCACACTGAGTGGTATACCTCATTACTCTTGAACTTTACTATAGCAAGCACTGTGTGAAAATACATATGTGTTAAGTAAAACATAGGTTAAAAGACAACAAGCCTTAGTGAAAATTAAGCATTCACCAGCTGTTTCACACAGTGGTGTAAATCAAATTTGACACAGTGCACTGCTCAGATATATTTTTCTTAAACTCTGTGTACAATAAGTCCATATTACTCAAGAATTGTCAAACTTATACTGTCTTAAACATGATATATCTACAATGCTGTAACAAGTGAATAGTGTATGAGTATATTCAAAACTAAAACCTAACACAGACCCCCTTGTACTTGAGATACTGTTATCCTAACATGTCCATGTATCAACATGTGTCCATATGTACCTAATCTGCTATTCTATTAAATAACAGTTCTATAAATCTAAAAACAAAACTAAACAAAACACAATTGACAGCTTCAGCTTTTATTCAGGCACAATTAAAAAGGGATCCTTTAGAGGTGTGCATATAATTTATATAAATAGAGACATTTTAAACACCCACACATAAGTAATCAATTCCTACCCCCTTTAACTCGTTCAGACCCATTATGTGTTTAGAACGTTAGAGACAGAACTCCAAACTGCTTTACACTGAGAATCTTTCTAAGGTACTGTGCATAATTATTAACAAAGGTGCACACATTCCAAACAAATCTAAATACCTTTAAAACTATTCCAGGTGCACAAAAACAACCAGTCTGAAAGTTGTTCAGGACAAAAATACCTTTCAAATGAGGGTAGTCACTAATCTGAATTCCTTATATTTTGTAAAAGGTGGTCACCTTATTACCTGTATTTCCATTTTTGTTTATACAAAATTCACATTTCTGATGGCAATTAAAAAAAAAACTATAAGGAATTTAGATTAGTGACAACCCTCATTTGAAAAGCCTTTTTGTCCTGAACACAAAAATGTAAAATAATGCACTTCAGGCACAGAAATCCAGGGGCAGAGTGCAAAATGGATGAAGTGGTATTGACAACATTAAGAAAGCACACATTAAAAAAAAAAAAAAAATTTACACACAGTTGATTACTGTTTAACAATATTATACATCTATGGCTGCCACTGTACATCTGATGCAAACCCATAATCACATTTCTCACTTGAAGTGAAAAGAGGTGGGGTTGGAGCTCATAACTGACTCCTCGTTTTCGTGTTAAAGGGGTCAGTTTTGTTACAACAAAAACAAGGAAAGGAGTAATTTCTAAAATGTTTTGACAAGCATGGGGACCACTTTTTTCAGAGCATGCCAGCACCGGCAGCTAGCACTTCAAGACTGCTACTACCCCCACCTAATACAATTAGGGGAAAACCAGAAGTAGTCTATCAACACTGAGATCAATATGGTTAAGGCACATTTACCAGAAATTACTGCTTAGTAAATAATGAGAAAGTGACTGTGATGATGAGCAAATCCCAGATCAGATCTCTAGTTTGTTAATAGTCTCCTTCTGAGTCTAATTTTTATTGCTGTTTGGGCCAAGCTTCACAGATGTTATGCCATCATCAGATTTGTATAAGAGCACTGTGTAAGCATGTAACTGGACCGCTGGCTGATGTTTTGCCACAGTTCTTCAGCATAGTTTCTAGTGTTTCTGTTAATGCAGCCCTTCCCTCTATGGGCCACATAAACATACACACTTCCTGTTGCACTACTTTTCCTTTCCGCAACTGTGGAAGTGACGGCTGCCATTTGCAACATGGTGGCACTGACTTAAAGTGTGCATGCACAAGTATGCATACGTATGTAATCCCCATGTCACATTTGTCTAGCTGGCACCCCTTAAAAGAACTACTGCCAACTATATGGCACACAATTTTCTTTTGGCAGAACTACACCCATGGTACCACCCCTAGCATTGCAGTGTATACCAGGTTCATTATCTAGAGAATGGGGGTGGGTTCACATACTAAAATGAACCTTTTTATGTACAACCAGGTCCAGGAGAGAGGATGCTAAGCATATGCTAGACCTAACTGCTGAGGGGCCCCAATAGCATTCACAGTAGATGCAAAAAGTAAAATGTCCAAAGCAGCAACTGGGATTTCACAGTATGGCTTTATTTACAGATGATACTTAAAGCAAGGGTGGCCCCCCAAAGGTTTGTCATTGCAATACAGGCACAATCTCTTTTGCAGGATACTTTGCTAGGCAGTACTTTTTTTCCACTAAAACATTTCTCTCTCTTCTAAAGTGTATATCTGTGGGATGTGCTACACACTTTAAACATTTTCCACACATTTCCATTTCCAAAGTGTATATCTGTGGGATGTGCCACACACTTAAAAATCTTTCTGGTGCATGGTCTTTGCCCAGAGAACAGTGGTGCCCATCCACAAACCACTTAGCCCTGTCTGAAACTCCAGATGGCATTGCTCCCACCCTTTGCCCCAAACAGCCTCTGCCATTCCTTCAGGGTTACACCAAATGAGTCTCCAATCCCCAATGAATCATTAAAGACTCTCAACTTTAAGTTTAAATTCAGCACAGTTGTGGTGAAAGAGGTCCTGACCAGTGTGATCTAACCTTATCTAAGGCACACACACCTCAGACAACAACCTCAGAGAACAGTCTCAAATCTGTACTCACAGATTAGTTGTTACTTCCTCCCAGTCATGGAAAGAACAAAAGGCACCTTTCTTTCTCTAGTAGCTGTCAGATTCTACTCATTGTTCTTCTTTAAGGCAGCTGTGAAGTTCTGGAACTTCAGGGGATTTACCCATGGATCCACAAGGATTGCTTTCCCTCTCACTCCCCCTGGAGTGAAACCAAAGAGTCCTGCTGGCAAACTGAAAATGTTATCAAAGTAGTGTGAGAAATACCAGGGTTTCCTTTAACAGAGCTCCAGTGGCAGATTTCCTGCCACTCTCACTGCCACACTTGAACTTACTGATGAACATTCTAAGCTCTCCGAGAGCAGCTGACTCTAAAATGGTTATGCTGCAGTGAGAGTTCTAACTGATATAATCATCCTTCTCTCAGGCTAGTTGAGTAAACAATGATATTATTATGTAGGAAGCCCCTAATGAGCAACCCACCAGCTGCCTTTTTCTACCTGTCTAAGACTAGTACTAATGGGATTCTAGTAACCTAGGGAGAGGCATCACCAGTAGAAAACAGGAAGTTATTATCCCTCTGTACAGACAGCTGGTGAGACCCCATCTGGAGTACTGTGTGCAGTTCTGGAGACCCAATCTCCGCAAAGACATAGACAGGATGGAAGCTGTCCAGAGGAGGGCAACTAAAATGGTGCAGGGTATGCACCGGAAGACATATGAAGAGAGATGAAAGGAGTTTAATATGTATAGCCTCGAGGAAAGAAGGGAGTGGGGGGGACATGATAGAAACATTCAAGTACCTCAAGGGAATCAACAAAATCCAAGAGGGTAGCATCTTTCAAAAAAAGAGGTGTGCAAGAACAAGAGGGCACAATTTGAAGATGGTGGGGGCGGCTCAGAGGTAATTTACGGAAGTATTTTTTCACAGAGAGGGTTGTGGATGCATGGAACGGCCTTCCGGAGGAGGTTGTGGAGTCAAAATCAGTGGTGGAATTCAAGCATGCATGGGACAGTCATAAGGCAATTCTAGGGGGTGGGGGTAGGAAGAAGTAGGCTGCTGGTTAACTAGGATATGCAGCTTATCCAGTAGGTAGAGAAATGGGCAGACTGGGTGGGCCAAGTGGTCCTTATCTGCCGTCAAATTCTATGTTTCTATGTTTCTATGTAACCTGAGGGGATTGGGTTGTTCATAAGGTAGAAAAAATGGGCAGACCTGATGGGCCCTGCAGTCCTTATCTGCTGTCAACTTCTATGTTTCTATGTTACACTTACTTATGTCAGCACCTCCCTGTTATGCAAGGCTGACTCTGGGGCAAACTGCACATGTTCGAGTATCATGCATGTGCAGTACTATAATTGCTGCAGTATTACTTCTGACTCCTGTGCAGCAAAAGTACTGTATACTCTTCTCACTGCTCTTGCTGCTCCTAAAAACTCTCCACAGCCATATTGGCTCTCAACAGAGTTTGTTATCGGTCTGTCGGGGTAGTGCTCTAGAGCCTCAGAACATTTCAGTCAGATAAGGAGCTCATTGGATAGGTAAGTGGGGGATTAGGGAGGTGTAGGGTGGTGGGTGCTGAAAAAGGGATTGGGGTGGGGTGGGCATCAGAACTCGTTAAGGGACTTTTTTTGCAGGGTTTGCTTAAAAAAAAAAAGATTGCAGAGATGATTTTGTGTTTCAGGTACCGAAACTTAGGATTGGCACCCAGTGTCCATTTGTTGGTTAATGTTTTGGAGAGTGACTGTTGTTCCAGATTGGGCATCTGACCAAAAGAATTAATTGGGGGAGGTTGTTGTTTATTTTCTTGTGGTGTTTGGGCCTCTAACCTTCTTGGGGGGGGGATCTTTGTCCTCTGCTAGTAGATTGGACATCTAATTGCTGGCATTACTTTTTTTTTTCTGGCACTGGATTGGGTATCCAACCATCAGAGTAACTTGTGGGATTTTTATTTGTTTTCTGGCAGAGAATTGGGTATCTGACCACTGGAGTTACTTGGGTGGCATTTTTTTTCCTGTGGTGGCTTGGGCATCTAATTGCTGGAGTTAAGTTAGTTTTTTAAAAACTCTTCAGTAGCCAGTTAAGGCTTACTAGGCACAAGTGCCTGTTTTCAGTAGCGACCTGGGAACACAGGGAAGAGTAAGCAACTTGTTCAGAGTTATACAATATGCAAGATGAGGCTGCAGAATCAAACACAGCTCTGTTGGATGTACCAAGTTCATCCAAAGCTTGTTATTCTAAACTCTATACTATACTGCCAGCCTCTTGTTGAAGCTGGGAAGGGGTAACATGAGGCTGGATGACATTGCTGCACTGAAGGAGGTCATATGAAACTATACAGCCACACCGTGTGTGTGTGTGTGTGTGCATGTGTGCATGTGCGTGCATGTGTGTGTGTGCTTGCATGTGTGTGTGTGCTTGCACATATGTGTGTGTGTGTGTGTATGCGTGTGTATGTGTAAAATCTCATTACACATCCCTCCCCATACATTATTTTCTATGTATTTATTAGCAAAAACTTCCACTTCTTATTTGCTATTTATTTGAACGTCTTCCTGATTGATCTTAACTTTATCCATTTCACAGAGTCTTATTTGAGGAGATTTTTAGATTTTTAAGTTTTATATATTAGAAACATAGAAACATAAACTTTGATGGCAGATAAGGACCGTTTGACCCACCCATTTTCTTACCTTTTGGATAAGCTGCAGATCCTAGTTAACCAACAGCATACTTTCTCCTAACTCCCAGTAGAATTGCTTTATTTCTGTCCCATGCATTCTTGAATTTCTCTACTATTTTTGACCCCACTACCTCCCTTGAAAGGCTGCGCCAAGTGTCTACCACCCTCTGTGAAAAAAATACTTAATCACTTTGCCCAGAGCTGTCCTACTCAGTCTTCAAATTGTGCCCCTTTGTTCTTGTACATCTCTTTTCCTGAAAGATGCTACCCTCTTGGACTTTGTTGATTCCCTTGAGGTTCTGGAATGTTTCTATCATGTCTCCCCTCTCCCTCCTTTCCTCAATGGTATTCATATTAAGCTCCTTTAGTCTCTCTTCATATGGCTTCTGGTGCAGACCCTGCACAATTTCAGTTTCCCTACTCTGGACTGTCTCCATCCTGTCTATGTCTTGCAGAGATGGGGTCTCCAGAACTGCATGCAGTACTCCAGATGGAGTCTCACCAACTATCTGTACAGAGGGATGACAGCTTCCTGTTTTCTACTGGTGATGTCTCTCTCTATGCATCCCAGTATCCCCCCAGCCCTCCTTACTGCCTTCTCACATTACTTGCCTACAGTACCATTAAGTAGTCTGATATGACTAGCCCCAGGCCCCATTCCATTTTTGTTGTTGTTAGTACCCCCCCCCCACATTGTGTACTTTTCCCCTGGGTTTTTGTTTCCAAGATGCAATGTTTTGCACTTCTTTGCATTGAATCTAAGCTGCCATACTTCTGACCATTCCTCCAACCTTGCCAATTCACTTCTCATCCTTTCCAACCCCCTTTGTGTATCAATCCTGTTGCAGATCTTTGTGTCATCTGCAAAGAGGCCTACTTTTCCTTCCAGCCCTTCTGCAATGTTACCTATAAGGACATTAAAAAAGGACCATTCCCAGTAATGAGCCCTGCGATACCCCACTAGTAACTCCCCTTTCCTCGGAGTGGTCTCTGTTTACTATTACCCTCTGTGTCTTGTTGTTGAGCCACTTTTTTACCTAGGTTACCACCCTGGGACCCACTCCCAGGTAGGCCACATACACAGTCCCTCCCTGGTCTACTGCTTTGGTCAATCTGTCAAAGTAAAGTATTAGATTCATCTGCCATGACTTCCCTGCTGTGAATTCATGCTGCCTTTGGTCCTGTGCCCTACTGACCTCTAGGTAGTCAACAATTATTTCTTTCTGAAGGGATTCTATAATGTTCCCAATCACTGAGGTCAAACTAATAGGTCTGTAGTTTTCTGCCTCTGCCTTTCTCCCACTTTTGTGGAGGGGAATAACATCTGCCTTCCTCCAGTCCTCAGTCACCATGCCATCCTACCATGATTTGTTAAAAAGAAGTGATGTCACTAGTTCTCCCCTTAGTTCTTTTAGAATTTTAGGGTGAATCCAGTCAGGCCGCATTGCTTTGTCCACCTTGAGTTTTAGGAGTTCTTTCAGGAACCTTGCTTTTGTGAATGGACTGGTATTGATCCCACTATCCAGAGTGCTTCTGTTGTTTAGTTTAGGTACCTCCCCCGCCTCTTCTTTTGTGAATACTGAGGAAAAGTATTCATCCAGGATCTCTGCCTTTTCACTTTCACCCTCTGCCCACCTCCCTTCCCCTTTATTCTGCCTCACTATCCCTCCCTTGGTCTTTTTTTGCTCCCCAATGTACCTATAAAAGGTTTTATCCCCCTTCTTAACTGAGTTGACTATCTTTTTCTCTGTTTGGGCATTTGCAATTCTGACTTCCATCCCTGTTTCCTTCTGCTTTAACTGATACAGTTCCCTGTCCTGCTCCCTCTGTGATTCCTTAGACTTCCTGAATGCTATCTTTTTCTCCCTAACCTTCCCTGCCACCTCTTTTGAGAACCATAGTGGCTTTTTCCTTTGCTAGTGAGAGATTCTGTAGCCTGTGACACCACTGTAGACTTACACTGTAACTTATTAATCAACAAGTACTTTGTATCTTTCCCTGAAAACACAGAGTTCAAGGCTAGTTCACAATTGTCAAACATGAGTTACCGTGAAATAAGCACAATTTACAGTAAAGTGAGCTACTGTTTATTTTTTTGATGTCATTTTAGGGAATGTTCTGTTGGCTGGGCCCCTGTGTTTGAATAAAGATTTCAGCAGAACCTTAGGTACATACAGTTTATTACCTGTGCAAATAAAAGCAGGAAGAGTAAGAATATCTTTTTAATTTTTCATTTGTTTTCTTCTTGCCATTTATGGACTCTTCTTCATGCATGATGGGATAAACAGCAACAAGTGTTAAAACATGACAGTTTCCATTTGGACACTGGCATTAAAGGCAACTGGGTGGGCACCTCTTATCCAAACAGACTGCTATACCAAATGTATTTTAGAACTCTCATAGCATTTTTTTTAACTTTCCTTTTGCACTCTGGTTTCGGCAGGTCTTAACACAACTCTTCTGCTCTGATCTGTGGCCCCCACCAGAATACCCTGACCCAGCATCCCCCTCCCAGCAGCATGATGATGAGGACTACTGCTTACCACCCAGGGAGGGGCCTCCACCTGAGGAGGGGCACAGGGATGGGACTAACATCACCCTTGAGCCCCCACCATGACTTAGGCTGGGCATTATTCAGATTGAGAGGAGCAGAGGACCATAGTGCATGAAGCAGAAGGTTTTTCTACTTGGTTACCCCAAAGGAGGAGGACGTACAATTATGCTAGCATGCCACAGCATGCGCTCCCTCATGTCCCGCATCAATGTCCTCCTCCTCCTTTCCCTCACATAATGTGTTCCCAGCAGCAAGTACACTCAGCCCCTGCTGGGTACTACTAGAGTGCTGGGTGCCACAATCCTTCCCCCCTGGATGTGGTGAACAGTCCATGAGATGCTCAGCCAACCTCCCCCCAGCTGGTCCTGTGGCATCCTGGTCTTATTGCCAAACCTGGGTCACCAGCATCATGAGCAGTAGCTCTACTTCTGCGCCGATTGGTCAGCTCACACAAATGGCATTTTGACTGCAAAAAAAAAGGTACTTAGCAGTACAAAAGCAATCAGTCAGTTTAGCAGTCATTTTGAACTGATGGTAATGTTAATTGCTGCTAGCCATTTATACTGTTATTACTAGTCATTAGCAATCAGAAGCAGTATTAAGATTCCCATTCACTAAACTATAATAAAAGTGTAATGGACAGTTGGCCTAAAATAAAAACAAGAACTGGTCCTGGATCATGAAATGATTGACTAGCCCAAAACTGTCAAGTAAACTAAAAGCAAGCACATTTTGAAAGAACTTTATTTTCAATCAGCCAGCCATTTATTGATTGCCATGTTGAAATAGTTTCACAAAGTTGAAAACTATAAAGCCATACACCATAAGCTTCTAACCTTTGTTAATTTAAAGGGTCACTGTCATCTTTTCAGTTTGTTTTAGCGCCCCTGTAGTAGTTGTGCTTGTAACTGTCTTTCAAGACAGCTTTACCCAAGGAGGCAGTATAGCGCAGTGATGTAAGACTCAGCTGCAAACCTGGAAACTTGGGTTTGAATCCCAGAGCCCCCTTTGCATACTGTGTGACCCTGAGCAAGTCACTTAACTTACTTTTGCTCCAGTTCGCACCTGTAAAAAAGCTTTCAGCTTAGTGTGTCTTACCTGGTTAAATTTTAAAAAAATTTCTCTGATGCCGAGAAAACACTGTCAACTCATTACTATAACTATGTTATTTTTCAACAAAAACAAATTTTGCAAGGTCCAGCATAAATTATGCCATCTGCTCCCTCCCATTCATTCCAAACACAAGGCTGCTTCTTAATGATGCCAAACTTGTGCATGAATTAGTTCCACAATTTGGAGGGCATATAAACTAACTAGCATGCTGGATGGTGCTTATTGTGCTGATTTTGAGAATATACAGTAAGCTGTTTTTAAAACTGAGGGCTCTTTCATATATAGGGAATGGAAAGATCAGATAAGGTAACTGCCTAAGTAAAGTCAGCAGATACTTTCAAAAGGTAGGGTGTATGGGCAGACTGGATGGGTCTGGTGGTCCTTATCTGCTGACAATTTCTATGTTTCTATATACATTATTGAATATATATGTATGTATACCCAATGGCACCTCTTTTTTGGGAGAGCAAGTAATTGGGATGGCTCGCCAACATCATCCAACTTGGGCGCTGTTATGCAATGCCAGATCTGTCTGCAACAAGACTGCTCTTATTGCAGATTTTGTTGGTATGGCAGATCTGGTTTGCATTACCGAGACCTGGTTAGATGGGAACACTGCCCCTATTTTGGAGGCAGCTATCCCCTCCGGGTACTTGGTTATACATCACCCAAGATTGGACCGTTGGGGGAGGTTGCGGTCTGTTTCAAGACTGAATTGTGCCTAACTGGTGTACCAGTTGAAGAGGCCATCTCATTTGAGTGTACTGTGATAGCTAGTGTGGGGTGCAGGATAGCTCTCATCTACCATTCACCAGGTGATGAGAAGCTGTTCCTGCAGGAAATAGCAGACTTCGCCACCGACATGGCATTGGAGTCTCCCAGACAGATGGTTCTGGGCTACTTCAATGCCTGGGTTGACAACAAATCCTCACTTTTTGGTGAACACTTCCTCCAGGTGATGACATCCCTGGGTTTCACACAGGTTGTTTCCTCAGCTACTCACAAAGGTGGTCACTCTCTTGATTTGGTCTTCCTCCTGGGGATCGAGATCTCCGACTTGGTGGTGGAACCGGTCGGTTGGTCTGATCACTACACCGTTGGGTTCAATTTTTTGGCCCCTCTGGGTAGGTCAGCCCCTGTGGAGATGGTCAGTTATCACCCTTTGTGGGATGTGGTCCCTGAAGACCTGATGGCAGTGATTGACCTCTTGCTGATTGGCTAGTCCAGCATGGATCCTGAGCTGTTGGTTATGGCCTATAATAGGACCATTTCCTTAGCCCTCGATTTGATTGCTCCTGTTTGAGTTCACCCCTTTCCACTTTGCCCTGGAGCCCCATGGTTTGATGGGTCTCTGAGGGAGTTGTGGAGGCAGGGGTGTAGGTTAGAACATCGCTGGCAGAGGACTGCCTTAGATGCCGACCACCTTATTTTGTTAGAGCATTATAAACTCTATCAAACATAAAATTTCCCTTTAGAAGGCAGAATTCCTGTCCAGGGAAATTGCTGTTGCACGGAATTGACTGGCTCAACTCTTCCAAACTGTTGACAGGCTGTGCAACCTAGCCTGTCAGCAGTTCTGTCGAGTTGTTTCACAAAATGAGTGTGATGAGATGGCTCATTTCTTTGCGAATAAGGTGGCCAACATCAGGCAGGAGTGCTGCCAGCTTCACCCTATGGGGGATGCTGTTGGTCAGTGCTTGGTCACAGAGTCCAGAGTCTCCTGGAGTACCTTTGATCTGCCGGAGTTCATGGATATTATGAGGATTATCCAAGGGATGCATCCCACTTGCTGTAGTTTAGATCTGGGCCCTACTTCCCTGATTTTGGGTTGTAGTGACATCATTGGCCCGGTCTTAGCTCGGATTGTCCAGTGCTGTTTGGACTTGGGTGAGTTTTCTAGTTCCCTGAAGGAGGTGGTGGTGACACACCTCCTGAAGAAAGCTTCTTTAGACCTGGAGAACCTAGTGAACTACAGGCCTATATCGAACCTTCTTTTTGTGGGAAAGGTTATCGAGAAAGTTGTGGTGGCTCAACTGGAAAACCATCTAACCATCCATAATTTATACAAACCTCTCCAATCGGGTTTTTGTAAGAGAGGCATAGTACTGAGATTGCTCTGGTTTGGGTGCTCAATGATCTGATGGCGAGAGATCGGAGAAACCGTTCCATCTTGGTACTCCTAGATTTGTCATCAGCTTTCGACACTGTGGATCATGGGGTTTTGCGTGAGCATTTGAGGTTCATCTGTGGGCTGTCGGGGACAGTTCTCAGATGGTTTACATCTTTCCTCACTGGTAGAACTCAGAGAGTTGTCTCGGGAATATTTTCTTCCAAGGCTTTCTCTCTGCCTTGTGGGGTATCCCAGGGCTCGGTGCTGTTGTCCATGTTATTCACAGTGTATATGCTGCCCTTTGGAGACATTGTAAGATGGTATGGGCTGAGGTTTCACTGCTATGCTGATGATACCCAGCTCTACCTGTCTTTGGCCCCCAACCAGGTTAGTGCTATCTCAGTATTGAACAGCTGCCTCATAGAAATCCAAGATTGGATGAGTTCCAGCGGTTTAAAGTTGAACCCAGGAAAGACTGAAGTTTTAGTAGTGGACCCAGGTCATAGGACAGAGGGTTAGAGGACTGGGCTCCCCTCTGGTTTAGGCCAGGGTGTGCTCAGATTCTTACCTCTGAGCGGGTGCGTGACCTGGGAGTGGTGCTTGACAATGGTCAGACCCTTCAACATCAGGTGTCGGCAGTCATGAAGCTGGCCTTTTACCATCTTAGGAACATTGCTAGGATCAAGCACCTTGTTCCATCCAGCGACCTGCCTGTCTTGGTCCACGCATTTGTGACATCATGCCTTGACTACTGCAACTCCCTCTACGTAGGGCTTTCTGGGGTTGATATCCACTGCTTGCAGCTAGTGCAGAACGCTGCAGCACATTTGTTGACTGGGGTATCCAGGAGAACTCATATTACCCCAATGCTGCACGAACTGCACTGGCTGCCTATTCAGTGGCGGATCACCTTTAAGGTAGGTTTATTGACCTACAAAGCCCTACACGGACAGGGTCCTGATTACCTGAAAGAGCTCCTGGTTCCCTACACCCCTTTGCGACAGCTCCGCATGGCTGACGAGGGGTTGCTGGAGATTCTGAGGGTTAGTTTAAAGTCATCTGGTGCTCGTGCCTTTGGGTTTGTTGCCCTTACCGTCTGGAATTCTCTGTCCCGTCAGCTACATGAGTGCAGGATGGTGGGGTGCTTTAAGCAGGCACTGAAGACCTTTTTGTGGGGCAAAGCTTACCCTGATCTTTTATGATTTTATTTGTATTTATTGTATTTGCTGCAGTTCTTGATTTTATCTGATTGTGCAGCACCTTGATTTGTGAAAGGCACTATATTAAATAAAATGTATTATATTATTATTATTGAAAAGTGAAGCCAAGGCATTGAGCAAAGTCTTTATGAAAACATGTAAAGAAGGCCAAGAACAGCGTTGAGTTATCTCTAATGACTAATGCTAAGAAAAACAACAGCAACATTTTTTTATAGCTACATCAACTCTTTGAAGTGCATAGAACGTAGCGTTGGATCAATCACCTTAGATGATAATCTCATGAGTAAACCCCATGATATGGCCAATGCCTTTAATAATTATTTCTGTTCCATCGATGAAGACTCCCCCCAAAAACATGCACAATGTATTAATAATGGTATGAATAATAGCCAGCTACACACTGGTGGTGAAATAGTCTGAAAAGTGAGAGGGGCAAAGATGTAAGGGCTACATCCCTTGCCCCCCGAATGGGTTCACCCACCGAATAATTTTTTTCTCATACAAATTTGTAATTTGTGGAGCAACCTTCCCCCCACCACCACCACCACTGACTGACAGCAGCCTGTAGTGCCTAGTTCCTTGATACTCACTTGAAGGCTTGACCCTTCCTTTACATTTTTAAATTTTGACCACTGTGCCTTAATGTATCAGACTATGAACCCAACTCACTCCCATCAGCACTATTCAGGTCTCTACTTTTCAAAATTCTGTGGACTCCCTGCAGGTCACAATGGGAATAATTCAAAAGTAACACTGTGAAATGAGCCATTTAACACTTAGTGATGCATGTAGAACCCAAGTTTCCTGGCATCTATGTACACTAAGTTCAGAGATACCGGAAATATACTCAAAATAAAAATTAGAGGAGATAATGGGCTGGCATGCCCTGTGACTTTAGCAAATATAGTTTGAACATTCTTCCAGATTTCTTCTAGTAGAAGGCAGTCCCACAGAATATGTGCAAGCCCTGCATTAGGATGACTGCATCTTCAACAATCAGCATGTTTAGATACTCCATTGAACGTAATTTATCAGGGCTATAATAGTATCCATGCAGAATTTTAAATTGTATTAGCCTATCTTGGAGTTCCTTTGAGTTTTTATAGGCTGCCTCCTGTGCCATTTCCCACTCTTCATCTGTTATGCTGAGGCCCAGGTCTTCTTCCCATTTCATTTTTCAGAAAAGGTAGAGTGCTTTGTCTCCCACTTTTAGTGAATGGTATAGTCAGATAATTTTATATATTTAACAATGAAAGAGTCTATTATTCCCTATCTGATAAATTAAATACCTTACATCAAATTTGGTCACCCTTCTGGGATATGAAATAGGTTAAAGCATAATTGATGATCACAATGTTCCGTAAAATGCTTTGTATTTTCAGCTTTTACCCCCTTATTTTCCTTTTTTATGTTGGCTTGCTCTCATGCGCAAGCAACATTTTATGGTAGTAGCACTGTCCTAGCACTTTCAAAGGTGTGTCAGTGTTGAGGTGAATCCAGGGGATGCTTTAGCCAGTGTGTCCCTCAGCCATCAGCCAGTGAGCATGCTGCCAATGACAGCAGTTTCAGAGAGTGCCACCAACCTAAAAGAAATCCACCGCTGCAATGAGAGACAGGCTCTTCATTGCAGCGGCAGATCTGACACACCTCCATTACATGCCGTTCTTGGTGAAACATTTCAATAAACATGGTGGCGGCTGTCACTGTCTGCCTCTCACAACTCCTAGGAAGCCAACTTTGGGGGGGGCCCAATCCCCCTGTCGTCACACCCCTTCCCCAGTTCAATTTGTTTGCCGACGGGGATGCCCAATCTCCCTCAGCATCATGCTACCCCCCAACACAGACTTGCTTTCTTTGCTGATGGGATGCCTAATTCCCCCATTAGCTCCAGTCCCCCCCAAAAAAAACCCAGGTGGCACACTAAGTGTTTATTTTTTTTTTATTTTTACCTGTAAACAAGAAAACGGTCCCTCGCTGTCTGTGGTGCCCCATCCTCCAACCCTCACCCACTCTCTGTACACCCCACCTCACAACACCCCTCCTCACCCCATACTTACCTCCAGAGGTCAGTGCCATGATCTTTGGGGGAGCAGGAAAACATCTGCACTCATCAAAGCTGACCATGAACTGAAGAAATACCGATAAGCTGTATAATAGCATAAATGGGGGGGGGTTCAACTTAGGTGGATATCTCAGCCATTTTTTGACTTTTGGCTCCAAATTTTCAACATGGATTTCTTGGGACCCCACCTCATGAAATCAGTTACTGTCATTTTGTTATTCAGTCCTGAAAGGTGATTTCCCATTCACCATGTGGAATCACCTTTTGGAACTGATTAATGAAAGGACAGTGCCACTGTTCATGAGGAGGGCTCCCAAAAAGCATATGTTGCAAATTTGGTGAAAAAATTCCAAACAAATGACTGTGTTATGAGTGTGTATTGTGCAGTTTCCATGCACACTCATAACTTTGAGAATATTTTATATTTTCAGTACAGATTTTCAACATTCTGGAGGCTACGATGCTGCCCTATTTGCAGGCACCTCTCTGGTCTGAGGAAGGAGGTTGCCTGTCTCCAGGCTGACCTGGTTAGGATTCGTGAAACCTCCTCCCCCACTCAGGTACCACCACGGCCAATGCCACTACCTCAGAGGTTGCCAAGAAAAAGGAGAGGCTGGACCAGGGTGGGCTCAGGGAGGGAGAGGGTGGTGGAACAGAGGTGCATCCCTTCAGCTGTACCTTTCCACAATTCATACACTCTTCTGGTGGATAGTGGTTCCTCTATGGAGGCACCTCTAGTGGAGACAAAGGAGGATGCTGGAAACCTTCACAAAGGAGACCCACGGGAGGGTGGCATGGAACCCCACAGGGGAAAGAAACAACTCCTGTTGGGGGACTCAATCATTGGGGGGTAGAAGTGGGGGAGGAAGGGAAGAGGGAGGTAAGATGCCTGCCTGGCACCATGGCTTGGAGGGACAGGAAGTGAATCCTCAGGATCATGGGAGCAGCTGCACAATGAAGGGAGCTGGATGTCATTGTCCACCTAGGAACAAATGACCTGGCTAGGAATGGGATCAGAATAGTGCAAGAGGAGTTTGTAGAGTTGGGGAGGGGCCTTAGACAAGTGCGCATACAGTAACCTTCTCAGAGGTGCTGCCTGTCTATGGCAAGGGTGATGCTATGGTACTCCTCACCAGGGAATTCAATGAATGGTTGAAAAACTGGTGTGGAGCTCAGGGTTTTGGCTTCATTGGGGACTGGGGAGCCACCTGGAGGGATGCAGACCTAAACTGGCACTATGGTCTGCATCTGTCCAGGTGGGGAACCAGGATCCTTGGTGAGAGGTTTAAATGCTTCATTGGCAAGCATTTAAACTAGCCAAGGGGGGAGGCACTGAAAAGGATCAGGGAAATCCCAGCCTCCCTCCACAAAACACGGTAATTAGTGAGGTAAACACCAAGGTAGAGAAGCCATTAGGGAGCAGGACAGAGGTAGATGTAAAAAAAGGCAAAGGCAGTAAGGACTGGGATGGGGCTAAAAGGGGTAAGGCCATCAAAAAGTGGAGGGTGATGAGTACAAATGCCTGTACTCTGTGTAACAAGCTCCCTGAACTAGTGGCCTTGATGGAACAGGGTTGCCTGGATATTGTGGCAGTCACAGAAACATGGTACACAGAGAACCATGACTGAGATGTCAACATACCAGGATACACAATCTACAGGAGGGACAGGGAGGGTAAAAGAGGAGGAGGAGTAGCTCTCTATGTAATGGAAGGGATCAAAGCAACAGAACTAAAGAGTAAACAGGAGCAGATGAAGCACTCTGGGTCACCCTGGAGACAGGAAATGGCATCACAATCCACATGGGGTTGTATACAGACCCCATCTCTGGGGAGGGAATGGACAAGGAAATGATAGAAGGCAGCCTAGAGCAGAAAAAGAGGAGATATTGTTGATGGGGACCTGAATATGCCAGATGTTAACTGGAGCACCTTTGCTGCAGGCATCCAGAAACGAAGGTCATTCTTGATGCTCGACAGGGCATGCTTCAGACAGCTAGTATTGGAACCCATTCAGGAGGAACAATCTTAGACCTGGTACTCTCAAATGGGAAGGAGAAAGAATCTCAGATTTAGAAGTGGGTAGCCATCTGGGAACAAGCAACCACCAAACACTGTGGTTCATGATAAACACAGCCATACAATTAAGCCATACAAAAGCAAGAGCATTGGACTTTAGGAGGGCTGACTTTGGGAAAATGAGAGAGTACCTCAGAAAAGCACTAGCAAACAGGCAAGAAGGAGGGGTGGAGGAACAATGGGGAATAATCAAAACAGCCATCACAGAGGCAACAAGCCTTTGTGTAAAGCAAATCAACAAAACACAATGAAGGAAAAAAACGCTATGGTTCTCAAAAGAGGTGGCAGGGAAGGTTGAGGAGAAAAGGATAGCATTCAGGAAATGTAAGGAAACACAGAAGGAGCAGGACAGAGAACGTTATCAGTTAAAGCAGAAAGAAGCAGGAAGGCAGTCAGAATAGCAAAGGCCCAAACCGAGGAAAGGATAGCTAACTCTGTTAAGAAAGGGGATAAGACATTTTATAGGTACATTAGGCAGTGAAGAAAGACCAAAGGAGGGATACTGAGGCTTAATAAAGGGGAGGGAATGTGGGCAGAGGGTGACAGTGAAAAAGCAGGGATACTGAACCGATATTTCTGCTCAGTATTCACAAAGGAAGAGGAGGGGGAGGTACCTAAACCAAACAAGAGAAACACTCTGAAGATACCAGTCCATTTACAGAAGAAAGGGTTCTGAAAGAACTAATAAAATTGAATGTGGACAAAGCAATGGGGCCTGATGGGACTCACCCAAAAATTCTGAAAGAGCTAAGGGTAGAACTAGTGACACCACTGACTACTCTCTTTAACAAATCATGAGAGGATGGGGTGGTACCAGAGGACTGGAGGAGGGTGGATGTGATTCCTCTTCACAAAAGTGGGAGCAGGACAGAGGCAGGAAACTGCAGACCAGTTAGTTTGACCTCAGTGATAGGGAAAATGATGGAATCACTTCTGAAGGAAAGAATTGTTGAATACCTAGAGGCCAGTGAGGCACAGGACCCAAGGCAGCATGGATTCATGATGGGAAGGTCATGTCAGATGAATCTAATAGATTTCTTTGACTGGGTGACCAAAGTAATAGACCAGGGAGGGGCTGTGGACATGTCCTACCTAGATTTTAGCAAGGCATTTGATACAGTCCCACACAAAAGATTAATACACAAGTTAGCCAGCTTTGGAGTGGGTCCCAAGGTGGTAGCCTGGATAAAAAATTGGCTAGACAACAGGATGCAAAGGGTAGTAAACGGAGTCCACAGTGAAGAAAGGAGCGATACTAGCGGGTACCGCAGGCTACAGTACTGGGCCGGCTCTTTTAATGCCTTTATAAGTGACATTGCAGAGGAACTGGAAGGAAAAGTATGTCTCTTTGCAGATGACACAAAGATCTGCAACAGGGTTGATACACAAGATGGAGTGGAAAGGATGAGAAGGGACTTGGCAAGGTTGGAGGAATGGTCAAATGTACGGCAGCTCAGATTCAATGCAAAGAAGTGCAAGGTAATGCACCTGGGAAACAAAAACCAGGGAAGAGTACACAATGGGGGGTGAGATACTGACAACAGTAAAATTGGAAAGGGACCTGGGGGTAATTATATCAGATGACCTAAAGGTGGGCAAGCAATGTGAGAAGGCAGTAAGGAAGGCTGGGGGGATACTGGGATGCATAGGTAGAGGCATCAATAGTAGGAAACAGGAAGTTGTTATCCCTCTGTACAGACAGTTGGTGAGACCCCATCTGAGTACTGTGTGCAGTTCTGGAGACCCCATCTCCCGCAAAGACATAGACAGAGTGGAGGCTGTCAGAGGAGGGCAACAAAATGGTGCAGCCTCGCACCAGAAGACATACGAAGAAAGACTAAAGGAGCTTAATATGTATACCCTTGAGAAAGAAGGAGAGAGGAACATGATAGAAACTTTTAAGTACCTCAAGGGAATCAACAAAGTCCAAGAGGGTAGCATCTTTCAGAAAAAGATATTGCAAGAACAAGGGGGCACAATTTGGAAGATAGAGGGGGAACGGCCCAGAGGTACGTGAGGATATTTTTCATGGAGAGGTTGTGGATGCATGGAACAGCCCCTGAGGAGGTCATGGAGTCAAGAACAGTGGGGAATTCAAGAATGCATGGGACAGACATAAGGCAGTCCTTGTTGGGGTTAGGAGGAAGTAAGCTGTTGGTTAACTAGGATCTGCAGCTTATCTGTTAGGTAGGAAAATGGGCAGACTAGGTGGGCCAAGTGATCCTTATCTGCCGTCAAATTCTATGTTTCTATGTTTTACACCTCCTTATGAACAGTACAGCTGTCATTTTTCACATCCTACTCAAAATGTGTTTTGGCACATGTGGCGCACAATGGTGCGGTCACTGTGGGAAATCAATGTTCAGGACAGATTATGAAAATCACAGTGACACTGTTCATGAGCGGAGTTCTCAAAATGCCCATGTTGAAAATTTGGTAAAAACAATTTAAACTATTACTGCACATTATGAATGCGATGCGCTTATTATCTGCAACATGAAGTTGCAAATTTTTCATATTTTCTCTCAGATTTTTAACATTGTCATTTTTTACACCTTCTCATGAACAGTACAGCTGTCATTTTTCCCATCCTACCCGAAATGTGTTTCCGCACCTGCGGCTCCCAATGGCTCAGTTGCTGTGCAAAATCACCTTTCAGGATTGAGTAATGAAATGTTAGTGCCACTATTCATGAGGTGGGGTCCCAAAAAGCCAATGTTGAAAATTTGGAGTGCAAATACCAACAAACACCCAGGGTTTTAAGGTTTCCAACCATGTACCCACGGTGTAGAGACTGACAGGTGTCGGGGATGTAATGTAGGTTAGATGGCCATAATGTTTGCAGAATTCTACCCCCCACCCCCCCCATCCTACATCCACTGACAGGCATTGAGGTGTGCCTTGGGTTCTGTAAAAACCCAAACCCAAACAGAGAGAGAGAGAGAGAGAGAGAGAAAGATAGCATGAGTGGGGTAGGGAGAGTGCCCTTCTGCTATGTCTTTTGAAAGTATCTTTCTTAAATGTTCCTTTTAGAGTGCAGCTCTTGTATGCAGTGTAATGATATTTACTCACCTAGTAAAGGTGACTAGATGAGCCCCTTTTATAGTACTCCACAGTCATCACCAGAGGGAATATCCCTCATCCATCCTGTAAGATGATGCATTATCCAGTGAAAATTGTGATTGGCCAGAGGCCAGCCCCTTAGTCTATTCCAAAAATTTCCAGTACAATGTTTTCCTAGCAGAAAAGAAACAGAGATAAAAGCAGCACAACAAAACAGAAAACAAATTAGCACAGCAGCACACTGTATTGAGTACCGACTACCATCACAGCCTTGTTTGAAAATGATTGTCTTAGAAAATAAAACAAGCATTTGTCAATGCTGAATGTTGATTGCTTATATGTGCTGTTTAGGTATCTGGAAGTGAAAGTACCATGCCTAAGAACTGTCATGTGCCCCTCCCCCCCAGACATCCACTGTGTCTTTCTATTCAGTATTCACAGAAGAGGGGGAGGGGCAAGGGCCACAGCAGTGCAGCAGTTGCAAAGGCTATAGGCCGGCCAGCCTCACTTCAGTAGTGGGGAAGATCATGGAGACATTGGTTAAAGAAAGGATAGTGGGGCATGTAGAAGCCATTGGAGCCCATGACCATAGGCAAGATGGATTCACAGTGGGGAGGTCATGTCAGACAAATCTGGGTGATCTCTCTGACTGGGTGACAAAGGAAGTAAATCAGGGTGGGACAGTGGACAATGCTTACCTTGATGTAAGCAAAGGCTTTGACACCGTCCGATATAGAAGGGTGATAAACTAGCTGAGTAGGCTGGGCATGGGGGAAGGGTGGTAAACTGGGTTAGAAACTGGGTAACAGACAGGAGGCAGAGAGTGGTGGTAAATGGGGCACAGTCTGGGGAGAGGGGGTGACCAGTGGTGTGCCACAAGGATTGGTCCTGGGGCCAGACCTGTTCAGTGTCTTCATTAGTGACATTGCAGAAGGGCTGAAGGGAAAGGTCTGCCTGTTTGCAGATGACAACAAGATCTGTAAGACAGTGGATACCCCAGAGGGGGTGGAGAAAATGAGGAGGGACCTGGGGAAGCTTGAAAAATGGTCTGGGGACTGGCAACTGAAGTTTAGTTCAAAAAAGTGCAAAATTGTGCACCTGGGACACAGAAACCCTGGGGAAAGGTACAGGATGGGGGAGGGAGTTGCTGACAGTCACAAAGAAGGAAAGGGACCTGGGGGGTTGTTATTTCAGATGACCTAAAAATGTCAAAGTGGTAAGGCAGCTGGGAGGGCCAGTGACAAGCTGGGGTGCATAGGCAGGGGTATCACCAGCATAAGGAGGGAGGTAGTGATGCCATTATATAAAACCATGGTCAGGCTTTACATGGAGTACTGTGTGCAGTTTTGGAAGTTGCACCTTCGTTAGGATAGTAACAGGCTGGAGATGGTCCAGAGAAGGGCAAATGAGATGGTACAGAGTTTGCAACACAAGACTTATGAGGAGAAATTAAGGGACCTCGATATATACTGAGTGGAAGAGAGGAGGGAAAGAGGGGATAGCATAGAAACATTCAAGTATCTCAAAGGTATAAATATAACCACTGAGAAGCAGGAGACAATGCTATAGGCATATGTACCAGCTTCTGTGTGATATTCTTTTGTTCTTCTAAATCTGTAATCTCCAGTATTTCAGTAAACACATGACCACACTGCCTTCTGTAGGCATTTTTATGCTGGTTGATGCCTGGTGTCAGATGGCACACAGAAGGCTCACCAGATTATGTTGTCATTTGAACAACTTCATAGAGTGTTCTTTTACTGGTAAGCATTTTTGAAAGCTGGCGAAAGTCTCACAATTTTTATTATGATTGTATCTCCTTATGTCTGTCCCCTTTGGTTCCCCCATCCCCACACCCCAACAGTCATCAGTGGCCACAGCTGTAGCCTTCTTCTTGCCAAGATGGTGGGTGAGAAACATAGAAACACAGAATCTGACGGCACATAAGGACCGCTTGACCCACCTAGTCTGCCCATTTCCCTACCTGATGGATAAGCGCAGATTCTAGTTAAACAGCTTACTTCTTCCTACCCCCAGTAGAACTGCCTTATGTCTAACCGTGAGCAGCTGTCTTCAGAGTCTGTGAAGTCTGACATCTTTCAGTGTCGCTTATTGGTCATCTTCCAACACAGGCGAGGCACTGCCAGCTGAAAAGTAACTCAGGACAAGCAGGTTTCAAAGTGGGGAAGAAATGGAGTGAGCAAGAATGAAGTACTCATTCAAATGCGGCATTGATTTTAAGATCAGCATACTGTTGTGGACACTGCAAATAGAACCCCAGCTCTTTAAGCAGCCTTATGAAGAGTAAAGGCTTCTTGAAGCACTGGGGTTGTGTTTATTGTACTGTAAGTGGACTACATCTAATGCGGTAATTTACTGTACCTTACATCTGGATGTATGGTAGGGCCAACTTTAAATAAACACTGCACCTAAATTAACACATGATACCACAGAAACATAGAATTTGTCAGCAGAAAAGGACCGCTCAGCCCATCCAGTCTTCCCAAGTGTTCTCTACCTACTTGTAACTCCTGCCTGTATATGTTACTGCATGTCTTATTCTACCTGCGTCCGTCAGGACCTCTTAGTGAATGAGCTTGCTTAATGGATTTTTTCTGCAATGAACCTGAACCTACTCCACTTCCATAGCCCTATTGATCTCCGTTGACCCCCTCCTTCCCCTCTTTCTAATATACCCCTATGTTTATCCCTTGCATACTTCATGCCCCCTACCATTTTAGGTTCCACCACTTCTCCTGGCAGTCTGTTTAAGGTGTCTACCACCCTTTCAGTAAAGAAATATTTTTTCACATCTATCCTGAATGCCCCCCCCCCCCAGCTTCATTGTATGTCCCTTGGTTTGGGTGATTATCCTCATTTGAAGGAAACTCCCCAACTGTACCATCTTTACCCCTGTGAGGTACTTTGTAGGTCTTGATCATGTCACCTCTCGTCCTTCTGTCTTCCAGAGTGTAGATGTTGAGATTCTTCAGCCTTTCCTTGTAGGGATTCCTGTGAAAATTCTGAACCATTTTAGTTGCCCTCCTCTGTAAAACCTCCACCTTATGTCCTTTCTGAAGTGTGGACTCTAAAACTTGACACAGTACTGCAGCTGGGGGTATACCATGGAGTGAGACAATGGAAGCACAACATCCATCCTCCTCCTACTGGAGATGCCACTCCTTATGCACCCCAGAATCCAATTTGCCCTGCCTATAGCCTTGTGACACTGTACTGCCATCTTGAGGTCCTCTGATATAATAACCTCAAGGACCCTTTCATGTCTAGTGAGTATCAGTACCTCCCCCTATCCTATACCCAGCATCGGGGTTCCTATGCCCTAGGCACATGATTTTACACTTGTTGGCATTGAACCCCAAGTACGAAAGAAAATGGAATTGATTTGAATGAATTGCAGGCTTTTTGGCAGCTTTACGGGGAGTGTGTATGTGTGTGTGTGGGGGGCTCTGATACTATAAGTATTTGCTTTTGATTTGGTATAATGTGCAAACAGACTACCCTGCTCTCCACTCCGTGTGCTATATCAGAGATAAAGAGCCCAAATAGCATTAGGCCAAGCACTGAGCCCTGCGGCACCCCACTTGTCACTGCTCTGGGTGCCGAGAGCTACCCCACCACCACCACTCTTTGCACCCTCCTCTGTAACCAGTTCTCTATCCATTTAGTCAGACCACCTTCCACCCGTACCCTTCCTTCTCCTCATTCTTCTCCTCCTTGGCCTGTGTCCGTCCTCCCAGTAGTCCGCATTCTTTCTCCTCCTTATTCTTACCGGGTGGTGGTGCCTTCTGTATTACACTCAGACTACTCTGCCTGCCCCCTTCCAGGGTTACTACACCTCCGCCTTTACCTATATCTAGGGTGGTGAGCTCATCAGTCTCCCCTGTCCGGACCTTTCTACCAACCTCAGTCTTTTGACCCCTCTCTTTTGTTTAAATCCACCTTAGTAGAGATACCCCCCCCCCCAATCCTGGCTTTTTTTTTTTTTTATGTATTTTCTCACAGGGCTACAGTTTGTTTGGTCATCCCGACCAGCCCCCAGCCCTGCCCCCACATCAGGTTGACCTGCTCACCTCCATGGATTACCCCCATGCTGAGGTGGTGAGGAGCTTCCCAGGTCGACCCAATGGAGCAGGATCCGGTTGAGGAGGCACCATTGGGGGTGGGCAGGGGGGTCAGAAGCTCATGCTGCCTGACCGTAGCCCATTTTCTACTTTTCTCCCCTTTGCAGAGTGTGGGCGTGCAATGAAGTTTAGGCACAGCATGCCAACGTCCGCCACACTCCACCACCCTTTACTACACTGCTGTAGTAGCATCTGCGGTCATCACCAGGGGCCGCTACAGAGCGGTCGGTCCCTGGATCCCGCCCCGGGATAGGAGAGCAGTCCTCCAGACACTCAATCCTATCTCTTCCTTGCCAACCCCTGGTGGCCCAGGCTTGTGTCCGAACCCAGGTCACCAATGTGGCATGAGGTGGGGCGTCCAGCGCCTCAACCCTCATTGCCAGTGGCCCAGCAGCAATGCTGCCTTTAATACTCCCCTCCCCTTCCTGCTCCAGTGTACCTTGTCCCCCACGTACAAGTCACTATTCCCCCCAGACCCTACCCCAGTTAGTCACTAACCCATAATGTTTCATGTGGCACCAATCCCTTAGCCACTTGAACTCCTCAAGCCTATCCTTCCTCCCCATGCTTGCACATGGTACTGGCAGTACCTCCAAGAATGCCACCGACTTCCCCACCCCTTCACACTGCCTGCCCAAGTACTCAAACCTCCCCCTCACTACTTCCACATGTGTCCCCTATCAATTCATTTGTACCCACATTCAACAGTAAATCAGGTTTCTTCCTCCCCCTTGCTGCACGCTTGAGCAGTGCCTGTCCTGCCCCTCCTGCAGTCAACCTGGGGACAGCTTCAACACAAATATGACTGTTCCTTTCCCCCTTTCCACCCCATCTCACCCATTTCAGTATAGAATCCCCCAGGACGAGTACCCCTTGCCCCTTACCCCCTTTCCCTTCTAATGCCCCTTACACCACCCCAGTATTTGTTATTCCCTGTCCCTTACCCCTGCCAACTACACCCTCTGTGACTTCTGTATCTGTGCCCCCTACTTCCACATCACCCCTTTTCCCTGCCTTATTTCTCCTATCCCCCCTTGAACCCCTTCCCAGCCTGACTACTTCCTACTGGGCTTCCCATGTTGACCTCCCCTCCTCCCCTGCTGATTTCCAACCCCTCTCCTATCCCCACTGTTGTCGATTTAGAGCCCCCATTCCCTTCTACCCCGATAGTGATGCCCCTCCCATCCTTCCCCCTTCCTGTAGCCTTCTCTCCTTCAATCACCACCCGCTCCTTCCTTACTAGCCCCCTTTTGTCCTCGCTATCTCTTCCCCTACCTGTTGCCATCCCTCTCATGCCCCGCTTGTCCTCCCCCTTCAGTATGTTCCTGCTCCCCCTCTTTGTCCGATAGCAGAGTTTTGAATCTATTCCTAGTCAATACCTGCCCTACATCTCTTCCCCCTATCAGTTCCCCCCTCCTAGTTGTTCCCCTCAGTGCCACCCTTGGTCCCTCCCTACCTGCAGCCATCTGCTCTCTCCCCTGGCACTTCTCGTGGTCTCTTCCTCCCCCATCAGGAGGCCCCTGCCCTCGCCTCTGGCACCCCCTTCCTTCCCCTCTCTTTTCTGCTAGTGCCTCTGATACTGGGGTCAGTTTTAGTCCTTAGTTATTTTTCCTCCATCCCCCTTTGCCATCCCCTATTCCCCCCTCAGGATGCCTACCATATTCATCTGCTCTGCCACTTTGACTCCTCCCTAACCTCCACAGTTCCTCCCTCATACTAGCCAGTCATCTACAGACCATACACCCTCCAATCCTCCAAGCCCAGTCCAGGATCATGGCAGACCCACACCCTGTACACCCCTCCACCCTTCCAAAGATGCCTGCCCTATTGACATGTGGCACCAGCCCCATTTTAGCCCCCAATCTTATGTTACGGGCTCTTACTCCCAGGTTCTGTACCCTACTACAACTGTTAGGCCCCTATTTACTCAAATTCCTGTCCCCCCTCACAGTAGTCCCCCTACTGACCCCTTGCCGACCGGGGTAATTCAGTCTCAAATCTCATCCATTAGATACTGTATTACTGTAGCAATCGTAAAGCCTCCTTGTCAGTTTTTCACCCCTCAGCTACTCTACTTTTTGTTCTTGGCTCTCATATAGTTTCACTTAGCCAGTTAGCCCAGTTAGAAATCCTATCTCACTCCAAGTATTACTCAGCTCAGTTAGAGAAATAAACAGAACAAATAAATATGTATTATTACAGCAATCATAACAGTATAGCTCAGTACTTAGGTCAGTTAGAGAAAGAAACAGAACAACTAAATCTGTATTATTACAGCAATCCTAAAGTATCCAATCATTGCTTTGTCTCTCCTCCAGAGACCCTGCTGTAATATAGGACCACAGAGGACCATGGCCGGGAGGGTGGGCAACTGTAAACTCCTGGCAGAGCTCCATTGAACTCGCTCACTCCCCCCCCTCACTCGCTCATTCTATTTCTCCCGATGCTGCAGGCTGCCTTTTTGTACTGGGGTCCTGCTTGCATTGGCGCCTTTTTCTGCTCACAAAGAAATCTGCAGCAGTCCTGACACAGCTCCGTTGAGCTCGCTCACCCCCCTCTCTCACTTGCTTGTTCTGTTTCTCCCAACAGTGCAGGCTGCCCTTTTGTACTGGGCTCCTGATCCTGACTGCGTTGGCACCTTTTTCTGTCCACAAAGAAATCTGCAGCTGTCCCAACAGAGCTCCGTTGAGGTCACTCACTCCCTTTCTCTCACTCGCTCATTCTGTTTCTCCTGGTGCTGCAGGCTGCCCTTTTGTACTGGGCTCCTGCCTCTGTTGGCACCTTTTTCTGCCCACAAAGAAATCTGCAGCAGTCCCAACAGAGCTCCACTGAGCTCGCTCACTCCCTCTCTCTCACTCGCTCATTTTGTTTCTCCCACTGCTGCAGGCTGCCCTTTTGTACTGGGCCCCTGCCTGCGTTGGTGCCTTTTTCTGCCCACAAAGAAATCCACAGCAGTCCTGACAGAGCTCAGTTGAGCTCGGTCACTCCCCCTCTCTCACTCGCTCGATCCTAATCTGTCCCAAACACTGATTTCTGAAAGCAACCACACTGTTCTGCGCTGGAAGCATGAAAACACATTTTGGCCAGGATGAGAAAAATGACAGCTGTACTGTTCATAAGGAGGTGTGAAAAAATGCCAGTGTTGAAAATCTGGCGTGAAAATATTACTAATTTGTGAAGTTACAAGGGTGCGTGGAAACTGCACAACGCACACTCATAACAGAGTCATTTTATGGAGTTTCATCAAAAATTTTCAACATAGGCATTTTAGGACCTCTGCTCATGAACAGTGTCACTGTGATTTCTTAATGCGTCCCGAACACTGATTTCCCGCAGCAACCAAGCTATCATGTGCCGGAAGTGCAAAAACACATTTTGGCCAGGATGTGAAAAATGACAGCTGTATTGTTCCTAAGGAGGTGCTGAAAAATGGCAACGTTGAAAATCTAGAGTGAAAATATTGCAAATTTGTGAAGTTACGAGCGTGCATGGAACCTGCTCAACGCACGCTCATAACACACTCATTTTATGGACTTTCATCACAAAATTTTCAACATAGGCATTTTAGGACCTCTGCTCATGAACAGTGTCACTGTAATTTTCATAATGTGCCCTGATCATGGATTGCCCACAGCGACCGTGCTATTCTGCGCCAGAACTGCGAAAACACATTTCAGCCACGATGTGAAAAATGACAGCTGTACTGTTCATATGGAGGTGCGTAAAAATGGCAGTGTTGAAAATCTGCAGTGAAAATATTGCAAAATGGAGAAGTTATGAGTGTGCATAGCAACTGTGCAACGCACGCTCATAAAACAGTCATTTTTGGGATTTTTCCCACCAAATTTGCAACATAGACTTTTTGAGAGCCCACCTCATGAACACTGGCACTGTCATTTTGTTAATCAGTCCTGAAAGGTGATTCCGCGCAGTGACCATGAAAACACCTTTTGGGACTGATTAACACCATGACAGTGGCTGAATTCATGAGGATGGGGCCCAAAAACCCCACGTTGAAAATTTGGTACCAAAATTCCAATAAATGCCTGAGATATGCAAAAAAGTTGAAAAAGCCCTATTTATGCCGTTATACAGTTTACCGGCATTTCCTCAGTTCAAAGTCGGCTTTGAAGAGTGCAGACGTGTTCCCGGTGCACCAAAGATCATCATGCCAGACTCCAGAGGTAAGTATGGAGTGAAGGGGGTATGGGGAGGCAGGGTGCGCAGTGGGTGGACGCAGATTGAGGGAGGGGGCAGGGAGACCGTGAGGGACCGTTTTCTTTTTTACAGGTTTAAAAAAAAAAAACATTGTGGGACTTTTTTTTTTTACTGGGGCATTGGGCATGCTGGGATGGGCTCCCAGTGTGCCACCTGAATGTTTGGGGGGCTGTAGCTGACGGGGGATTGGGCACCCCTGTCAGCACATATGGAGTGCTGGGGGGGGGACAAGAGCCAAGGGGAATTGGGCACCCCGAAGGCATAAACTGAACTTTTTGGCAGGGGGGCTATTATGCCAACAGGGAATGGGCTCCCCTGTTAGCAACCTGAACTCGCTCAGGGACTGAAGCCAACAGGGATTGGGGCCCCTGTCGGCAAACAAACACTGTTGGGGTGGTACATACTGCCGAGGGAATTGGCAACCTCGCATTGGGGTTTAGTGTTTGCTTAGAAAGAGCAGTGCAAGCCGCCATGTTCACAAACAATATTACAGTACCAACATTCTTCCCAGCAATGACGGGTCGCCCTCATTGCAGCTGGAATGGCTGACGCTGCAATGACAAGGTAGCCCCTGATTACAGCAGCTGAAACGTTTCAAGGTTGTGGCATGCTGGCTGAACTAGTGTCAGCAGCAGTGTGCCACCCCATTGGGGAAAGCGGGTCAAGCCTCAAAAGGCAGTGGGGTCATTGGCCACCACAGTGCCGTGTCTCCACAATCTGCTTCTTCAGCAAGCTGCCGCAATATGTTTCTTGCACATGCGTGCAATCAACATAAAAATGAGGGTCAGAATTTATTAATCACATACTCCTACTATAATAGCCAATCACCAGACATTTGTATTGCTATCATACAATACAACAAATACAATGAATACCACCCTGCCCTCCAATATGCCACCATGTAAATCAGTCTGTTCACATTGGGAGGGCCTGTGGAGTACTCTAAAGGTGGCTCATCTAATCACTTTTACCAGGTGTGTAAATACTATTACATATTGCCCGCTTTATAGTACTCTGCCTTCCATACCAATGTGGTTTTTGTAGCAGTGCCCTGGCTACCCCCAATATTATGCCAGAGAAAAAATGTAGACAATGACCTAGACTGGATTTGTTGTGGCTTGAAGGACTACACGACGGAAGGTGGTTCTGGTAGCTAATGCCACATCCAGATGATAATGTCTAGAAAAGGAATGCGACATGGATAAGGTGGATGGAGAACAAATGTCCTGGCAAGAAAGCTGTTCTCTTTTGGCCCAGAAAGTGACCACTGCCTGGGTGGAATGTGGCTTGATTCCCTGAGGTGGTCTAGACCTGTCCCCAATGAGCTTCAGAGATGGTAGTGTGGAGCCAACATGCAGTTGTGTCCTTAAGATGAAGCATGAACAGATTCCTTGCTTGCTGTAGGGATGCACAATCTTTATTGAGTTGTGAGAAGCCTCCGTGTTTGACAAGTAATGGCATTGTTGATGACCCACATCCAATGTGTGAATGCTGGAGAGCGAACTGTTGTAGGCAGAAAAAGTGGGTAAATGTATTTTCTGCTCAAGATAAAATTGAGTCAATACCTTGAGTGGAAAAGAAGGAACTGGACACAGGGTGACCCTGTTAGTATGAAATACTAGAAAAGGTCTCTTGTAGGACAAGTCTTGCAGCTCCCTAATTTGTTTGGCCAAATAGACAGCTACCAGGAATGCTGTCTTAAGTGTAACCTGATACAGGGAATCCTGCTAGAAATGTGATTTTTGAAGGGTATCCAAAACTAGATTGAGTTACTGTGGGGCACAAGTTGGGCTGAGGTGTGGTGAAGCAATTTTGGACTGCCTTTAAGAGACTAACTGCTTCAGGGCGGGCACCAATCTGACCCTGGGAGGGATCCCCTAATGGCTGATATAGTCGGGGTCTGTACCCTTAGGGATGCAGCTCTTAAACTTTTAGATGCACCCTCATTCGGAGTCCAGCAAGAGTGGCAGTCCTGCAACAAAGGTGAAGTCCCTTTTTGCTATACACCATTTCTTAAAAAGCGACCATTGTACAGGCTGTTTGTGGATTGTTTTCTTGACTGTAACAAGCACTCCACCATGCTTGAACAGTAACCGAGAACTAGTAATCATTCTGTCTCAGTAGCCAAGTGATCAGAATGAGGACCGAGGTATTGTGATGAAGTATTGACTCATAACTCAGAAGATCTTTGCAAAAGAGCAAGTGAAAGGGTCCCTCTTTCACCATTGGTTGTATGAGGAAACACTAAGACCACCTCACCCAGTTTGGGGCTCCCAGTACCGAAGTTGGTCTGGTGACTCAAATTTTATGCTGGACTTTGGGGGTTATAGTAGTGGGGGGGTGTAAGCCCTGTTGAAAATCCATGGTGCTGACAACATGTCCCCTTCCTTTGCCACTTTGTCTTAGAATTGTGATTCATAACATGGGAATTGTTTGTTTGAGCTGGATGCCATGAGATCCACAAATATGGGTCCACATTTGACATTGATCAGATGGGACAACCATGTGAGGAATCATCCATTCTGCTTGACTAATCCCCTGCTGAGTCAGTCTGCTTGGGCATCCTCTTTTCCAGTCAGGTAAGAGGTAGGTAAAAATTGCAAGTTCTGGTCCACCCACATGAGCACTGTCATGGAGTTCTGAATCATAGAGCAACTTCAGGTACCCCCTTGCTTTTTGATGTAGGCCATAGGAGGAGGCAGATGAGGCAGTAGATGACAGTGGGGAGGAGGCTAGTTCACCCCAACTCCACCTGTTCTGGAGCCTTGGGGGCTGAGAACTGCGGGGCATGATACACTGCTCACATCTCCAGTATGTTGCTCAGTGGCTTGGTTTCAGCTTTTGATCCAATGCCTTGTGGCACCTAATTATGACATACTGCCCTATCCTTATAGAATGGTGTCCTTGGTTACAGTCCTGGAAAATTGTAGATCCAGACTCATACCTCTCTGTAAGTTCTGCCAGTTGGACTACCATACCAACGTTGAGGTTATCCAGTCTGGCAAATTTATCCTAAAGCAGAAGTTCTGGGATAATCAGTTCCAAGACTGGTTCCAAGTGTCCAAGACATATTTATTATTATTTATTTATTTAGCTTTTGTTAACCAGGTAAGTACACTGGACAAACACATGCCCATTTTCAGGTACGACCCTGGAGAGTACAGGAAATCAAAGAACATACAGAGTACAATTTGAAACAAGTAGGGCAGATACACTGATGTCGGGAGAAGCATAATATACATAGTAAGATATCTCAGGTTTCGACAGTAAGCATAGTTAATGTAATAAGGTACAGAGTCACTGACACAATGTCACCAGCAATATATATACAGATATATACAGAATTTACACATTTGCAAGATACATGGGATGAATACACTCAAGAATACTGTGCAGAGGACCAGGCTAATCAGGGAGGGTTAAGACAGTCACATACTGATGAGAGCTTCAGGTGGTTCCACAGGGAGGTGCGTAGGCCTGACTGGGAAGGGGAGGTCCGGACCTGGACAGAAAAGGAGTTCCACAGTCTAGGGGCACATGACACAAAGTCCCTGTCCCCCATTTTGGTACATGTAGGAGGGACCTTAAGGATAGTGGGGCCCAGTGACCTTAGGGGTTAGGTAGCGGGGGCTGCTGGCACAAGGAGCTCTGCCAGTCCGGGGGGGTGCCAGTACCCAGAACCTTACCAGTGAAACAGCCCACAACAAAATTCAAATAATTGGGTGGGGAGAGCCAGTTGAGCTTACTGTACAGATCACAGTGGTGAGTAAGACGAGGGACTCCAAGAGCAAAACAGCAGATGTTATTGTAGGCAATGGTCCACCTAGAGAGGTGGATCTTGGAGGTATGGGCAAACAAAAGGAACCCATAACAGAGAGATGGTAGAAACACCCCTCTAGCTAGTGCTAGGTGAGCAGCCGGAGTAAGGTTATTCTTTGCTCTGTAAGCCAGACCCAATTTCCAGTTAACAGCTCTGCACACATTTTGGATGTGGTGACCAAGATCAAGCTGAGGGTCAAGAGTCACCCCAAGGTATTTGACAGAATCGGTGGTGAGAACAGGAGTACCATCAATACCCGAGATACACATAGGAAAAGAGGAGGCCTTTAACTTGGGCAGGGAACCGAACAGCATGGCCTGGGTCTTTTTAAGATTTAGGACCAGTTTGTGGGATGATATCCAGGATTGGACACTCCTGAAACTCTCACTCAGTTGGTGGTTAATGACCCCAATATCCTTGGAATGAGTGAGGATAACAAGGTCATCAGCATACAGGATAGCCCTGCAGGAGGCCACCGAGGAGGGAAGGTCGTTGATGAATATGGAAAAAAGCAGGGGCCCAAGGACTGACCCCTGGGGAACCCCTGAGGACACGGGGGTGGCGTCCGAGAGCACCTTACTATATTTGGTCAGTTGCTGCCATTGCTGAATCAATCTCATCTACAGCCTAGTCCATGGGACTGTGCTAATCACTGCTACAATGAGACCCATGAGTTGTAGAGAGTTCTATAACTGTATGTAGCTGCAAAATCTGCAACACGTGATTGATGAGATTGGACACCTTCTCCTGCAATGGGGTTCCTATGTTATGATGCATATCTGTGATCGATCCTAGGTGAGAAATGTGTCGGCACTAGTTGACTCTTCTTCTCCATCAGCACCCATCGATGTCTCTGGAGTCAAAGTACCACTAGATCGGTACTCTTCTGTGCTTGTGCTTGAGTCCTGATGCTGATGAGCCAGTCATCTAGGTCGGGTATTACAAGCCTCCTAAGGAAGGGGTTGCATTACTCCAAAGCACAGAGGCTGGTACATTTGCAGTGTATGAGCTGAAATGTCTGTGTTGCTCGCACTATTTTTTTCACTAAATGTTGTAAGTATTATTTTTACAACATATTTATTCAATAAAACTCTCACTGAATTTTATTTAAGTCTGGAGTGCTGGATTCTTTTTACACGGGTATTACGTGTACCCCTTGTTCATGAAGATCTGCTGCCAGTACTACTAACATCTTGATGAACACTATGGGTGCCGACAACTGACCGAATGATAAACAGTTGTATTGAAAGTGTTTGTTGCCTACCTGGAATCTGAGATACTTGTGATGCGAGTGGTGAATTGGGATGTGTAGGTATGCACCCTTGAGATCTATCAATGTCAGGAAGTCCCCTGATTGGATGTCTATTAGGGTGGAGAATAATGTCTCCATTTTGTAGTTTTTGTAAGTCACAAACCAGTTGATACTTTAAGTACAGAACTGGACACATACCCCATGACTTTTTGGAGACCATGAAGAACAAAGAGTACACCCTTGGTTAACTTTTTTCTGCTGGAACAGTAGAAATAGCATTGTTGATAGAGATGTTATGAAAATAATTTTGCCGGCGAAATTGCAGTGAAATCAGCAATTTTGTGAAATTACGCCATTCCATGAAATATTTAGCGTGGTGCGAACTTGTGAACTTGCACCAGAAAATGGTGAAATTTGGCCCAATAGTGGCAATATTTTCCATTCCGTGGGCAAAATTTTGCATTTTCTGGTGAAAGTTTGCAATTTTCTTGCACAATTTCACATTTTCAGGCAAAAGTTCGCATTTCACACCAACAAAATATTTTGCAAAATGTGTGAATTTCATGAAATATTTCACATAATGAAATTTTTCAATTTCATAAAACATTAATTGTTGGCTATCAAATTACAAAGAGCATGGAATAACACTTCCCTCTTCATGGAGCAGGATAGCACTGATAAAAGATAAGCCTGTGTGGTCTACTGTGGCAGTCCAGTTCTATGACATAGTCATGGATCACAACCTCCCTGACCCATTTGTCTGATGTTTGGGTCCACTAAGTGACAAACTGTTGAAGACGTCCTGCCACTGGTGGATGGTCCACCAGAGCCCACATCATGTCCTCTCATTGCTTACAATTGATGAGGAAGGCTGGTTTGTTTCTATTAGGGAGAGAGTTGCAGTTATTGGTGAAGCGTGTTTTATTGTAAGTTTCCTTGCTGAGAAATGTTGGTTTTGCAGACCAATGTTTTGACCCCAGAGTAAACTGAGAGTATGTCTTGTGCATCGATTACCTGAATTTTGGGTGAGAGGGCTGGTCTGAAGGCAAGTAGAGATTCTTGTCGTATGAGGCTTTCTTTTTTTTCCTCCCCTGTCCTTAAGAAATGGCATCAGAACTTCCCAGAACACATGACAATCCTTGAAGGGCAACTTCATAAGGGTTGACTTAGACTCATTGTCTGCCTGTCATAGGTTTAGTCAGAGTGCCCTCATGCTCTATTTGTGAATTCCGTGACCCTGGTTATGAATCTGAGGGCATCTGATGACATATCAGAGAGGTATCTAGCAGCTTATAGAGTGCAGTCCCTTGTGTCCAACAAAGGTGAGCCATCTGGAATATCTTGTGCTGTTGCACCCACCCACCAGAACAGAGCCCTGCTAGTGAACCGCATGGTCTTCAGAAAGTGATAAGCCAGCAACGTCATAAATTTTCTTCAAGTTTTCTTCAGTTTTCTTGTGTAAGGTGTCCTTTAAATCTGCAGAGCTCTTGATTGGTATTGTGGTGCACTTTGAGAGGGCTGAGACAGTCAAATCACCTTGGAAGCCTTGGACTAGGTCCCCCATTTTGCCCTGGAAACTGTAGAATTTTCCAACCATGTATCTCTCAGACAGCCTCATTGGATTGGCTCCAGTACATCATGTTACTTTTGTGTGATGGAGTCAAGCACTTGGCAAAAGAGAAAATGTGGGCCTTCTGTTGAGGCCCCTGAGAGAAGGAGAGGGTTGGTGGCTGCCTGGGGGCTTCCTCCGCTATGTTTAGGTGGTCTTCACCATCAGGGTCAGTTCATCAACATTTTTCCCAGGGCAAAGCCTGGTGGATGATTTGTCCGGTCCATCCTAGTCTATGTTGGAGGGGTGAAGGGAGCCATTTGTAGGGATGGGTGAAACTGGGCAGTTTCACCCCCACGGAACATCCACAGAAATCAGGGAAATTTTGCAGAGATTATTGAACTTCCATCTGTGGCAGAATGGAAAATGTCCACAAATGTTGCGGCCAAAATTTTGCCCAGAATTAAGCCCTGGTGGCTAGTGGTCCCTCCCCCACCCACACCACATGTAAAACAATTTCCCTGGTGGCTAGTGGACCATCCCCTCCACCTACCACCCGAAGTGTACGTAACTCCCTCCATCCCAATCTCTGTATTCTGTATAATTACAAAAAATCCCTGGTGGTCTAGTGTTTGTTTGCTTTTAAATTGTAACCCCTCCCCATCCCTGATCTTCAGTTCTGAGTTTGACTCATAAATCCCTGGTGGTCTAGTGCCCCCCACCTCCTCCCCAGAAGGTGTCCCACCACAACACTCCCACCCCATCGTAAACCCCAGTGGCAGCAGCCAGCGGGTTGACTGGAACAGCCCTCCTCTCTCTACCATGGCTGGCCCAGCCACTGAGCTGTCAATGAATGAGCGTGTTCCTGTACAAGAATGCACTCATTCATTGAAAGCTCAGTGGATGGGTCGGCCTTGGTGGAGAGAGGTGGGCTATGCCAGTCTGCCCGCTGCTGCTGGGGTTTATGATGGGGGTGTGAGCGAAATGTTGGGACACCTGCTGTGAAGGGGTGGGTGGGGGTACTAGACCAACTGAGATTTGTGAGTCGGACTCGGGACTGGGGAATGGGGATGGGGGGTTACAATTAAAAAAATACACTAGACCACCAGGGATTTTTTTAAATTATACAGAATGTGGAGATAGGGTTACTGTACACATTTCGGGGCAGAGGGTGACCAGGTGCAAGGGAGGTACCACTAGCCACCATGGATATTTTTTACATGTGGGGCAGGTGGGGGGGTGGAACCACTAGCCACCAGGGGCTTTTCGGGGGTTGGAACAACTGGGTTGGGCAATCGCGGCTGCAGGTGGAATTTCTGCTGAAGTTCAGAAATACATTTCTGAACTTCTACAGAAGCGAAAGTCAGACTTTCACTTGAATTCCACTTGCGGAATTTTAATTTTGCACATCCCTAGCCATTTGTGGACCCCAGGTTTTTTGGGTGGTTAAATGGCTCTTGTTTAGTGGTGCTGGGACTTGTTGCATCTTGGATTTGAAATTCTCCAGAAGATGAAATAGCAGCTGTGCTTGCTCTTTCTCTAGTGCCAGAGATACTGTCTGTGGGGTGGGGTGGGGGGTGATGACAAGTTGTTGCTGAGGAGCGTCAGTGACCTGTGTGCCATTTCTCTCTGTGATGGTGCACAATGTGCATATGCACTGTCCTACATGTGTCTCCGGCAGTGGGGTATCACATTCCCTACATTTAGCATGATGAGACATCTACTGCAAGCCTAGGAGAGAGATGCAGAAAGAATTGTAACTGCATAGAAAACTGCTTCCCATTTCAAACATGCTGTGGGCTAATGGTATACAGTGCCATAGAGTGAAATGGGACTGATGGAGTGCTCAAAGTATCACCTAAAATGGCCATGAGATTTTGCTGTAACACTCTTCCAGACTCTTGCCCCTCTAAAATTCTCCTATATGCAGATGATGCTATAGTATTTACTAGCAGCACTCAACTAGGTCCACTTGGTAGCAGATCATAAGAGTGACTCAAAATGAGTGACTAGAAATATAGCAACTCATTTTGGGCACTTTTTTTTTTTTTATAATTCATATTTTATTAACAAATTTTCACATTACAGGACAGAGAGTTACAACATACTCATGATATTCAAAGTGTTACATGAGCTGTCCCCATCCCCCTTCCCCACCCCGTACAGCAGCAAAATCCATACAGTGATAAGATAGGAGTACTATATAGTATCACAAATCAAAGATCATTGATTACAGTAACTCATATACCTGATCTAGTCATAATTAGTGTGTGAAAGGGATCCCAAGTATTCTTGTACCACTGCAACTTATTATGGAGGCTCGCTATCACTTTCTCTGTAAGTAGGTTAGCTAGGATTTCATTAACCCATTCCTGATATGATGGACTTACTGCATCCCTCCAATGCTGAAGTACAATTTTTTTTAACAGATAATGCAACCATGGAGATATGAAATCTCCTGATTCTCACCTTGATAGAGGATAGATCTCCCAACAAACATACGTCTGGGGTGAAGCAATCTTGCAAACCTAATATGGGATCTAGATTAGTCTGTATGGCTACCCACAAAGACCTTATCTTGGGGCATGACCAAAAGATGTGAAGAAGTGTGCCATCCTCTTGACATCCTCTGGTACAAGCCCCCAAACTTATAAGACCCCATTTCCTAAACTTCACAGGAGTGTAATACATGTTATGCATAATGTGGTATTGCATTGCATAAGGTGGAGTTTATCCTGAGAAACATATTTATGACAGAACTTCCATAAAGCTGACCAGTTGGGAGTGTATTGGGGAAAAAGGGAAACCCAGAGCCTAGTGGGGCCTTCAGGTCTCCCATATTTCCAATAAAATATAACACGGTATATTTTAGAAATAGCACCTGGTGACCCCAGTGAGGAGGAGAGATCAGATACAAATAGAAAGGCAGGTGGGCGAGGAGCAATGATACCAAATACTGTAGAGAGCAGATGCTTTAATTGGGCCACCCTAAAGTGAAAAGCTAACTGGACGTTAAATTTACGAATTATATTGGAAACTGAGAGCCATTCCCCTGCATCATCCAGAAAAGTAGAGATTATCCCATCCCCATTTTGGGCACTTTTATGGTGGGCTACCCTGCAGAATACCGAGGGTATGCAAAAGCGAATATGGGGAGGGGCGAACAGAAGGAGAGAACAGCGAGGCGAAGGGGTTCTCAGGGACTGGAGTACCTGCTGCTGACGAGTTAGCGATGTGGCGTGGTGGTGTGGGAGGCTTCCTCTGGCAGAGCAGATACTGGGTTCGGGACCAAGTGCTGTTTGTAAATCAGCAAACTCTAACTCCTCAAGAGCCAGGCCTTGAGGTTGAGGGATTTGAGGTCCGGATACCAAACCCTTCCCTGGGCACAAGTCAACAGATTGTGATTCCTGGGGAGGCACAGGGGAAGATGGACTGTCAGAGACAGAAGGAGTGGGTACCAGGGCTGCCTGGCCCAATCCGGGGCAATCAGAATCACCTGCAAGGCTGACATCTGATTTTGACTAGTACTTTGAATAGGAGAGGAAAGGAGGGAAAGCATAGAGCAACTTCCCTCCCAATCCAGAAGAAGGGCATCCAGGGAACTGAGCCCAGCACTGGAGGTCTGCAACAGAACAGAGGAAGTTTGTGATTGTCTGGGGCTGCAAAAGATCTATCTGAGGGATGCCCCACCTGGCAAAAACTATCCCCAGCACTTGAGGATCCAGGGACCATTCGTGATGGCCTGGAAATCCTGCTGAGGGCATCCGCTAGGACATTGTCCTTCCCTGAAAGATGATGTCATTGGTATTGGAAAAAACGAATAAATCCGTTTTTTTTAGAACCGATAAGAACCGGGAACCGCACTCTAAAATAGTAACTTTTAGTTTTAAATGAGTTTTAAACCCACTGATCGGTTCAAAACCAAACCGATAACTTACAAGTTCCACACAGACAAAACCTTCATTTACTTACGGTTACCACAGATAGAGCTTGAACCGAGCGGTTTTGCGGTTAAATAAAACTATTCTCGTTAAATCCAACCGAGAAAACACTTTTAAACCAAGAAATGAACCGGCAGAAGGAGAAATCTCCGAGCGACTGTTCACTGAGGCGGAGTAAAGAATCTGATAGTTCAAGTTTGAAATGACACAGATAGAGCTGCTCTCGTACAAAATTCTATTTTGGAATGGTTTTAACTATTTCAGGCAAATGAGCTGATCAACTGCTAATGCTCCATAATATAGCAAGACTTCATGTTGTTTGAAGAAAATTACTCACCTTAGTAATGTTTCTTCAATGGAGTCTCATATATTATAGACATTAGCAGTTTGATCCAGCTCTAGAACTGCTCCGGAGTGAAATGTAAAAACCATTCCAAAATAGAATTTTGGCACGAGAGCAGCTCTATCTGTGTCATTTCAAACTTGAACTGTCGATCTTTACGAGCCAAACTCACTCAAGGTCTGTGTGGAAGCTGTAACTACACTAGCCAAATGGCTACCTAAATAATAACAACCATTGATGGTCCCAACACCCAAGACTCAAGTCAGGGGACCAGAAATACTAACACCATTCTAATAATATGAAAATGGAACATAAGTATAATAAAACACACACACGCTGCATACATACACACTCCCAAAGTCCCAAAGGGGACAAAATGCTAACAGGACATAAGTAGTGCCCACACTAAGTTGCCCGCACCCCACCAAGTAGAGGTTCTGAGAGGGGCAGGTTGGGGGGGAGGTCTATAATATAGCAAGACTCCATTAGAAGAAACAACATTACTAAGGTGAGTAATTTTTTCTTCAAACAACATGAAGTCTTGCTATATTATAGACATTAGCAGAATACACAGCAGTACCTCCATGGAGGAGGAGCAGAACCTACTTAGGGAATAGGTTCTGAAGAACAGCTGTGCCAAACCGAGCATCTCTCCTGGCCTGGACATCCAGGGAGTAATGCTTGGTAAAAGTGTGTACCATTTTCCAAGTAGCAGCCTGGCAAATCTCTAATAAAGGGATATCTCTGGCCGCAGCTAGAGACGTAGCTGTACCCCTGGTAGAATGAGCCCTCAAACCGGGGGCTCTACCCACTTTCTGATAACAAATTGGATACAAGAGACAATCCACACTTGGCTATTGATCTCTTAGTGGCAGGTTTGCCTTTCCCAACTTCACCATAGGTAAGGAAAAGTTGGAGGGATTCGAACCTGTGACCTTTGGTACGCTCTATATAACAACTAAGAGCTCTCTTAACATCCAGGTTGTGCAACCTCCTCTCACCCGAAGAGGAGTGATCAGTGAAAAATACTGGAAGGGAGATAGATTGATTAAGATGGAAATCTGAAACCACCTTAGGCAAAATCTCCTATTAGTCCTAAGGACTACCTTATCCCTGTGGAAAGAAATAAAGTCAGTCTCCACTGACAAGGCTTGCAATTCACTTATGCATCTGGCAGAAGTGATAGCCACTAGAAAACAGTTTTCCAAGTTAGAACTTAAGGTCTGCAGAAGACAGAGGTTCAGAAAGGGGTTGCATTAACTGGGCAATGCAAACATTAAGGTCCCAAGCAGGGGCCGGTTCACGAAAGGGAGGATTAGTATGGAGTAATCCCTTAAAAACTTGGAAAACACAGGATGAGAAGAAAGAGGGATGACTTTCCTGCTGACACAAAAGCAGACACAGCTGCCAAATGAACTCTCAGGTAGCTGGTCTGAGACCCAAGGAATTAAGATGTACCATGTAATCTAACAAAATGGGCAATTCAGCAGATTCTGGGGAAATATTTTTCCCAGCACACCAAATGGAAAACCTTTTCCATTTAGAACTATAAGTAGCCCTAGTGGAAGGCTTTCTGGAAGCCTTTAGGATCTCAAGAACACCCTGAGAGAGGTGTAAATCAGCAAACTCTAACTCCTCAAGAGCCAGGCCTTGAGGTTGAGGGATTTGAGGTCCGGATACCAAACCCTTCCCTGGGCACAAGTCAACAGATTGTGATTCCTGGGGAGGCACAGGGGAAGATGGACTGTCAGAGACAGAAGGAGTGGGTACCAGGGCTGCCTGGCCCAATCCGGGGCAATCAGAATCACCCTGCAAGGCTGAGATCTGATTTTGACTAGTACTTTGAATAGGAGAGGAAAGGGGGAAAGCATAGAGGAACTTCCCCTCCCAATCCAGAAGAAGGGCATCCAGGGGAACTGAGCCCAGCACTGGAGGTCTGCAACAGAACAGAGGAAGTTTGTGATTGTCTGGGGCTGCAAAAAGATCTATCTGAGGGATGCCCACCTGGCAAAAACTATCCCCAGCACTTGAGGATCCAGGGGCCATTCATGATGGCCCTGGGAAATCCTGCTGAGGGCATCCCGTAGGACATTGTCCTTCCTGGAAGATGAACTGCTATGAGGGAAGTGTTCAGGAATAGGCCAGAGACCACAACTTCATTGTCTCGGTGCACAAGGTCGAAGACCTAGTGCCCCTGTTTGTTGATGTACCACATTGTTGTGGTGTTGTCTGTTCTGACTTGTATCACCTTATCGTGGACAGATGCAGAAAAAGCTTGAAGAGCTAAAAGACAGCTCTGAGTTCCAGAAAATTGATGGAGCAGAGATTCCTGGGGGACCAAACTCCCTGAGTGGAAAGGTCGCCCATGTGGGCTCCCCAACCCAGAAGGGAAGCATCTGTAGTGAGAGTCAAGTCATGAGAAGGGGAAATGAAGGGGACCCCCGCTCTTAAATTGCTCTGATCCTGCCACCACTGGAGAGCTAGGATCAAGGTTCGAGTCACTGGGACCAACTTGGAAAGGGGGTCTCTTCTCTGAGACCAAAAGGTTCTCAAGTGAAACTGAATGTCTCTCATCTGAAATCTGGCTAATGTCTATAATATAGCAAGACTTCATGTTGTTTGAAGAAAAAATTACTCACCTTAGTAATGTTGTTTCTTCTAATGGAGATGGCGGGGAGATGGGAGAGTCTCTGCCTCGTGCCGAAGGCTAATGAGACAGTTTTATTGGCATTGAGAGTAAGTTGATTTGAACGGAACCAGAGCTGTACTTCACTGAAGTCTTTCTGGAGTCTGAGTGCCACTTCCAGGGGGGAGGGGCCTGAGGTATACAACACTGTGTTGTCAGCATACATGTGTATGGTTGTATGTGGGCAGGCTGATGGCAGGTCGTTCAGGAAGATGGAGAACAGAATTGGGCCAAAGACAGAGCCTTGCGGTACTCCGATGGTGGCAGGAAGGGGGGTGGAAGTGAATGCACCAATTCTGACTGATTGGGACCTGTCTGCCAGGTATGATAACTACCGACCTATCTCTATCCTTCCACCCCTCTCTAAGGCCCTGGAACGGATAGTAGCAGACCAGTTCACCGATCATCTGGGCAAGTACAACATCCTTTGCCAGCAGCAACATGGTTTTAGAAGAGGTCACAGCACTGCCACAGCCCTTCTTGAGTTCACGGGAGCCATACACAACTCCCTTGACCATGGTCTCCTAACCGGAGCTATATTCATAGACCTGTCTAAGGCATTTGACACTGTCCACCATCATCTCCTCCTTCATCAGCTACTAAACATTGGGCTGTCTGTGGAATCAGTGGCATGGTTCAATAGCTATCTGGACAACAGGACCCAATGTGTAAAAATAGTGGGCATGTTCTCCGACACTAAAGAGGTATGCTCTGGTGTCCCCCAAGGCTCCATCCTGGGCCCATTGCTTTTCAGCCTGTTCCTCAACTCTCTCCCTGACTCCACCCCTCAGCAAGTTATACTCTATGTAAATGACGCTGTGATTCTTGCCTCCCATCATGACCCAAGCCACCTGCAACAAACCCTTCAACTTGGTTTCACTTCAGTTGAAAACTGGTTCAAAGAACACAAGTTAATCCTTAACCAGAAAAAAACCAAGACCATGATTTTCACCAGCCACCAAAACAGGCACAAACATCTCCAACTCACCCTACACACCTGCCTTGGCAACTTCCTGGAGCAGGTTGACTCCTTCAAATACCTTGGAATCACCTTAGACCCCCACCTGTCCTTTGGAACCCACATAACAAATGTCGCAAAAACAGTGAACACCAGGTTGGGTTTACTCTACCGGCTACGACGGCACCTGAGTAAAGAGGCCCTCAATGCCGCTGTTCAAAGCTCTATCATCTTCCAGATTGACTATGGTCTTGTCATCTATGGCACTGCCACTACCTTGACACTCAGAAGGATAACCACCACCCTCAACAAGGCCTGTCGACTCATCACTGGGGCCGAGCGGCTCACACACACCTGTGACCTCTACTCATAAACAAATTGGCTTCAACTTGAAAATAGAATCCAGTACCAAACCTGTGTGGTTGCAAAGAAAATCCAGTTAGGAATTGCCCCTCCTGGAGACTGCTCACTCCTTCAACCAAAAACTAGCTACAGAATCACCAGGGGATCAAAGCCACAACTATTTCGCATCCCCCACTGCCACATAGCCCATAGCCAGCGATCATTCGCTTACAGGGCACCCACTTGGTTTAACGGACTTGCCTATGATATTATCACTACCAGCAGGCTAGGAGCATTCAAATCCAGGCTCCGAAACACCCTGGTAGCTTTCAGCACCTGTGACTGCCATGGTTAATCAATGCAACACTGCTCATGTACTGCTTGGGTTCTACCTAGCTCCTTGCCCAACGTGCACTTCTGCCCTAGTAGGCCTCTGCCCCACCTGCACTTCTGAATCTTGACAATGCCACCAGTCTGGCTGCCTCTGACCCACCACTCCCCTTCATTTCTTATTGCCTACCTTACCCTCACCTCTCCTCTTTCCTCCTCCTGACCTCCTATACACTGTCCCCCATTTCATCCTACTACCCCCCTTTCTTCACTACCCACACCCTGTCTCTTCCATGCAATATGTGTCCTTGTAACCTTTTACGTGAAACAAATGTTTTTTATCCTATGTGATACCAATGTCTTGACGTGGAACCTTTGTAAAAGAGCCCTGGGCTCTAAGGTAACTTGTAATCCTAGAACTGAAATAAATAAATAAATAAATGATTTGAACCAGCTGATGGCCGCACTGGAGAGCCCTGCTTAGGAGATCTTTGATAGGAGAAGGGCATGAGAGACACTATTGAATGCCTTAGCTAAGTCAGCAAAAATGGCAGATGTGACATGACCTTTTTCCATACCTGTAAGGATGGAATCAGTGAGTCTGAGGAGGGAAGTGACAGTGGAGTGGGATTTCCTGAAACCCAACTGGTAGGGAGTAAAGAAGGAGGAGGAGGAGGAGTCAAGGAAGGAGGAAAATTGTGAGAGGACTAGATGTTTCTGGATTTTGGCTAAAGTGGGGAGGAGGCAGAATGGGCGGAAATTACATGGGATGGATGGGTCACCACTTTTAGGGAGGTGGATGACTGTGGCATGCTTCCAATCTGAGGGGATAGTGGCACTAGAGAAAGAGAGGTTGTAGAGGGACACTAGGGGGATTGCAATGGCTGGGGACGAAAGGTAGAGCATTTTGGCATCCAGACCCGAAGGGCATCTGCCCTTTGAGGGATTGAGGGTGAACAGGGCATTGAGTACTTCGAGTGGAGTAACCAGGGACAACGTGTAGGGGGAGGTCCACAGGCCTCCCAGGGGAGTCATAACTGAGATGTATCACCGACTTAGTAGCTCTTCCAGACTTTTTTGGGGGAACACACACACAGGCCCTGGGGGGGGGGTCAATATTGGCATTAGTTTCTTCTCCTGTAGGGAGGGGTACCTCTGCACTGGTTGAAGATTTCAGATTGGGAACACTGTTGGCTCCTTGCTCTGTTGATTTTGTTCCCACCACATTATGCTTATCATTGAGCTCTGTAGAAGGCCAAGATTTGTCATCCAGAGAAGATTCTGAAACATCTTGATGGATACTATCCACAACAGAGGGTACACTATGGATATCCATAACAACAAGGTCAGGGTTATTATAGTCACACGGTTCAATAGTTTCTGGTATGTCACCAGGGAGGTTTTCAGTATCAGATTATTCCTCCAGTAATTCACAGTTCCACTAAACACACGGAATCAGCTACTTCAGACGTTATACTTTGCACCTCACTTTCAGGGGGCACAGGTTCTGAGGAGGGAACTGAGGGGTTAGACAGCCTTGAAGGCCCAGCTTTATCTCCATAGTTACACATAGGATGTTCTTGAAACAATTGACTCAGTTCATAGGAAGGACAGTAAGAAGCCTCACACTCACTGTTGTCAGATTCAGACTGGCAGTCACTGTTATTTTGGGCCTGCCGGGGGGAAGGCCCTGAGTCTTGAACAACTGAAGAAAGCTGACTCTGTCTCTTTTTGGCAGCAGCACAAGTCACAGGCCTAGGAGGGGCAGCATCTGATGGTTCAGAATCAATAATAACTTGGCCAATAGGCAGCAGGTGGTTCCTGTGCATGGTCTTGACAGCTCGAGAATCATTTTCAGGACGTACTTTATACACTGGTAAGTCATCTAGTTTGCCAATGACAATGTGTGGAAGATGATGCCACCTATCGGCAATTTTATGTTTCCCATGCAGTCCCAAGTTGTGCAACAATACACGGTCTCCCGGTAACAACTCCTGAGCCCTTACACGTCTGTCATGCTTCTCTTTGTTTGCAAGATTTCTTTTTGCTGCCATAGTCTGTGCCAGTTGGTAGGCATGATTTAGCTGGGCCTTTAGTTTCTGGACATACTGCAAGTAGTTTTCAGTTCAAACTCCATCCGGGGACACCCCACAACAGATGTCCACAGGCAACGGGGCTTCCCAGCCAAACATTAGATGGTAGGGGGAAAACCATCAGTTTTGGTGCAATTGTAAGTGTGTACCAGGGTGCTGATCTATAGGCTTCACTTGGGTTTGTCTTTGGGGTGAAGCATGCCCAACATGTCCAGGAGAGTCCTGTTAAAGTGTTCAGGCTGCAGATCTCCCTGAGGGTGCTAAGGAGTGGTTCTGAACTTCCTCACTCCCCACAATGACAGCATTTCCTTTATCAACTGGCTTTCATTTTTTTTGAAATTTAACTTTATTTTTTTTTTGAAATTTAACTTTAAATCAACTGGCTTTCAAAGTCTCTCCCTTGGTCAGAGAGAATTCTTCGAGGAGTGCCATAATGGATGAAGAACTTTTCTACCAGAACCTTGGCCACTGTGGATGCTTTCTGATCTTTGGTGGGATAGACTTGGGCATATCATGTAAAATGATCTGTTACAACCAGCACATTCCCAATGTTCTTTTGGTCAGGCTCAAGGCACAGAAAGTCAGTGCAGACCAACTCCATGGGAGTACTGGTGGAGATATTGACTAGTAGGGCAGCTTTTTGAGGCAAGACTTTTCTTTGAAGGCAACGACTGCATGTTCGAATATGGGCCTCAACATCAGCTCCCATCTTTGGCCAGTAGAACCAGGAGTGAACCAAGTCAAGGGTCCGATCACAACCTAAGTGTCCCATTTGACTATGGAGGGCCTGAAGTACTAGATGTTTGAAAGCTGTAGGCAATACCAACTGCTATTTGTCCAGTTGGCCTTGACGATTCACTGTCTCGTGATACAACAGTTGGTCATGCAACTTAAGTGTGGGTCCTTCTCTAAATAATAATGCAGTTTGTGAGTCAGAAGAACAAAGTTTAGATACATCTTTTCCAGCACACAGAGCAATAAGCACAGGTTTAATCATTAGGTCTTGGGTTTCAGCCCACTGGATATTTTCATTCTCAAACTGAGGTAATGCACTGAGGTCTAATGCTGCAAAATGGCAGTAGGCTGTAGGGACATAGGTTTCGGGGGGTCCCAGACAGTCCACCAGGCAATCAACAGTGTCTGTAGAAGGGTATTCATCTTTATCAAACTTCTGGCACAGAGCTTTGATAGATTGTTCAGAGAACCTCACCCAGTTTTCAGTGGGGCTCATCCATCTCAAGAGAGCATCTGCGTCAGTGTGGTTCAGACCAGGTCGGTACTCCACTGCATAGTCATATGTGGACAGGGCAGATAGCCACCTGTGCCCAGTGGCGTCCAGTTTTGCTGATGTTTGTAGATAAGTCAGTGGGTTATTATCAGATTTGACTAATATCTTGGCCCCATATAGATATTCGTGAAATTGGTCTACCACGGTCCGTTTAATGGCAAGAAATTCAAGTTTATGAACTGGGTAATTTCGCTCAGATGGAGTTAAACTTCTGCTAGCAAACGCCACTGGTCATAGGCCCTCTTCATATTCTTGACATAAAACAACCCCCAGTCCCTTCAGTCTAGTGTCCGTGTGCAGGACATAGGGTTTGGTGGGGTCAGCATAAGCGAGCACCAGTGCATGGGTAAGTTGAATGATTTCAAAAAAAATCAGCTTCACACCCTGAGGTCCACCTGGTCCTGAAGAGTTCATTTGTTCAGAAATATACCTTGTCTTCCTCCTTGGTGGAACTTCTCTTGTACTTTCGGTTAGTGGGAGGATAGCCTTGAGTGAGATTGAGTAAAGTGGGGGATAACTTTTGAGTAGTCTTTGATGAATTGGCGATAATAGCTGCAGAATTCCAAGAATTGCTGTAATTCCTTCAAGTTATTCGGCTGAGGCCAAGTGGTCAGGGACTCCACCTTGCTAGGGTCTCTCTGAATTCCATCAGCTGATACGATATGCCCAACATACTTCATGGATGTTTGAAAGAACTGGCATTTATCTATAGACAGCTTCAACCCGAAATCCTCCAGGCAGTCAAGGACTTTGAACAACTGGGCCTCATGCTCTTCTAAGGTTTGCCCAAATACGATGACATCATCCAGGTACACGAGACATTTCAATAAGTTCATGTCTTCCATAGCTCATTCCATTAACTGCTGGAAAGTGGCGGGTGCACCCGAGATACCTTGAGGCATGCGAGAAACTCATAGAATCCCAGGGGCAAATGAATGCTGTCTTCTCATGGTCTTCTGGGGCCATTGGGATCTGATAGTACCCACTCTGTAAGTCAAGCACTGAAAACCACTGGCTCCCATTCAGACAGTCAAGGGTGTCCTGGATGCAGGGCATGGTGTACTGGGTGGCATGGTTCTCCAGTTCATAGTCCAGTAATCCACACACATCCTCATTGACCCATTTTTCTTATGTACCACCACAATCAGGAAGCGTAGGGGCTTCTCAACTCCCAGATGATCCCAGCTGCTAACATCTCCTGAAGGTGCCTCCGTACGTCATCTATATTAGCCAGGGCAAGTCAGCGGGACCTCTCTCAGAATGGCCTATCATCATGGAGTCGAATATGATGCTCAGCCCCAGTGACACATCCCACATCCCATTCCTTTAAAAAGAACACTTGGTTCCTCTGGAACAGCTTCCGACTGGTCTTAGTCTTCCATTCAGCAGGCAAGGGAGACTCCCCAAAATCAAACAGTCTGGGGTCACTTCCTCACACTCGACTGAGCACTTCTTGCTTGGCAGCACAGCAATGTCCGCACAGTATACAGTGGCTAAGGTACACCCCTGATTCACTTGAATCTCTCGATCAGACACACTCTGGATTTGTACCACTACCCATCGGGCATAAGCATGAGCTCAGGCAGGTAGAATACTGGGCTTGACCAACAATCCTTCTGGCAGCTTCCCCTCTTCTGGGGTGTCCAGCATGAGGATTTTATTCTTCACGTCTGCCTTAAGGCGCACTTCACCCAGATGGTATATTGAGCATTGGGAGGTAGCACCAAAGAGTCAGGATCTTTTTTCCACACTATTCCCACAGGTTCATCTTTCTCCATTTCTTTATTCTGCCCTTTTAACTCATAAGCTTGTTTCACCAAGGCTGGAATGTGCAAGGCCCATCCAGTCTGCTTGTCTTGCTTCTCTTGACACAACTGAGCCAACCTCCCAAACATGTGAACGTTAGTACCAATGAGTAGGGGAACACCATCATACAGTCCCGTAGGTGGGCATACCAGGGCCAGGATCTCTACTTGCTCATCTATACCGGCTACAGCCATAGAAAAAGATAGCCAGAGCCAGACATATCCTAGGTAGGGATAAGACTTTTCACTAAGTCCCTACACATGTAGGCCTTCCAGGGGTTGCAGTGGCACATCAGATAAGTGTTTGTTTACCAGTCTTGAAATACAATGGTCACCTTTGACCCGCTGTCTAGCACAGCCCTGGAAGAGATACCATTCAAAGTCACAGTGGTCTCCATAGAAGGGCCCACAACCTCAGACCAATATGGTGAAGCTGGTTTGCCAGTTCACCCCACAGTGGTTTTGGAGGAATAGGACTTCTTTATGGGTCCGGTCCGAGACCTTATGTTGCTCCGCTGGACCAGAGTTAACAACCTGGAGGTGACTTTTATCAACTTCTCAGGGAGAGGTCAGCCCAGCCGAGTATCCATTCTCCCCACAACGATAACAGAATACTGGTTCCTTGGTGTCTCCGCGAGGGGAGGGGTCATCCTCACTTTGGATTATTAGGAAAACCCCAAGGATCCTCTTTGTGCCGGGGTTCACATTCCCTTTCTTCATGGCCTTTCCAGTGATCAATGACATGAGTGGCTTGAATAAGATCTCCCACCAGGGCTCACAACTCTCTCACTTCTTCCATCAATTTTGTTTCGACCCAGGGTTCAGAGGCAATAGCATGAACCCCCACCCCCTAAGGTGAAACCTCACTTCCAGGCTCTGTGAATGTCTGGCAGGAATGCGAACCCTTAGGCACTTCAATGGCAGCTTGTTGATTAGCCCGTATTTCTTTCACCTCTCTAAACAATTCTCTCACTTGCTGAAGCTCGGAATCATCACTGCGCTTCTCAGGCCTGTCAAGGACTGGACTGGTAGGGGCAACCTCGGCATAGGGTTCTCATCCCTCTTCATCATTCTCGGCCTCTCGAATCTCCTTCATGAGCCAGAAATATTCAGGAGGATTAGCTTTCCGATCCTGAAATTTCAATTTCAGCATAAGCACACTGGAATACCTGGCAGATTTCAAGATGTGTTCTAGTCTGACTTGATTCAGGTCACTAGCAGGCACCCCTCCTTTCCTATGGGCCCTCTGCAAGGCCCTCTCAATTCGGGTCACGAAAGCAGACAATTTTTCATTCTTCCATTGTTTGGTGGATTTAAACTTCCACATCAAGTTCCTCCCAGATTCTATGCTGCTGAACACCCCTTCCAGGGCAGAGAGGTACTCTGCTGCAGAGGCTTCTGGGCTACTGGATTTAAGAAAATGGATGGCCTCCAGTACAGGGCCGATTAACTCTCCATAAGTCTCTTTCTCTTCTCTCCCTCAGAGCATTGCCACCCCTGGACTAGTGGAGTGGCATAGTCCATCCAGGTTTCCAAATCATCCTCCCCCACAGGTACGGGAACTGCACCAGAAAATAGCCTGAGCCTACAACAAGAGTCCAGGTGCACAGATGGTATCACAATGGGGGATGCTACCACAGGGGAAGCTCTAGGGGTAGATGGGGATGCTAAGGGAGATTGTAAAGGGATGGTCTCCTCTGAAATGTCTAACAGTTTCACTAGTTCTTTGGCAGGTCACCCTTCAGCAGCTAATAATCTTAACAGTTTATCCTTAAACCGCTCTACTTTTGGGGATTCCCACAGGACAGGATGGGTCACTATGCAAATGGAAACTCGACACCCTTTCTGGGACTCCTTGGGCAGGATAACAGGGGGTACTCTCTCAGGATGTATGGGGAGGCTGCAGGAGAGGAGGGCCACCATGGTCTGGTCAAACAGGTCTGAGTCCCTGCCTCTCACTTCAACCTTCCCCAAACACTTTACCTTCTCGATGGCTTCCACAATAATAGCATTAGTGGTCCCTAAAGGGATATCAGAAGTAATATGGCGTGTTGGGGAGCTACCCAATCAGCCTCACTTCACCCCATCATGCGATGTACAACCAGCTTGTGGGGGGCAATTTTAAGCTTGGGCATAGTAAGAGCCTCCATTTCTGACATCTATATTTCTGGGTTGTAGTCCCCACTTCTGACCACTAGAGGGTGCAAATTCTAGCGGTTTCTCCAAGATGTAACCCTAGACGGCGCTATCCCAAGGGATACTACCCCTGCCTACGTGCCTAGGCGCAGGTTGAGGGGCCTGAGCTTGGTGAATGGGTGCCTCCACCTGGATGGTTGGTTTAAGGGTAGCGTAACTGCTTTGGGTACAGCCCTCCAGGACATTGATACCCCCCTCTAACCCCTCTAGTGGCTTACACTGATCAACAGATAAACAATCACAGTTAACATTAGAATACAATATGGAACCCACACTTGGCACACTTACCACCAGGGCTGGATCAGCTGCACTGGCCCTGGAGACCCCCTGTAAAACAATACCTGAAATAGAACAGTGCAATGGCAATACAGTATCCCCTCCACAAAGGTACACACTAGCCAAGTTAATTGCAGAAAGAATAGAATCTGATTTATTCAGGGGGCGTGAACAAGGATGGGTCAGCAATCTGGCATTTGATTTCAGATCTGATTTAGTCAGGTTAAACATGCATGCACTGAGTCCTTCTAGCACAGTCACACACACTCTGGGTACCCAGTTGTTACTTTTGCTGGCCTGAAGCATTTCCCGGGGTAGGCCAGTGTTGCAGCTGTTGTTGGGGCCCTTAGAAAAGAAACAAGCAACATGCACTTTAACCCACAATTTGTATTCCGGAGCTGGATGGCTCAGTTCGTAATGATCGACCAAAACAATTAAATCAGATGACACACAATGATTTGAGCTTTGTTGCAGGGAGCTACCATGATGGTTGCTCACGCTACCCAGACCGGGAGGCAGGATTGATGAGAAGAAGACCTCAGGATGGTATGCTGTTTGCCAGGGAAAGCAGGGTCCACATGATGCACCGTGATGGTCAATCCTGTTCGATGGTGTTGAGCAGGGAGCTGAATCCCTGAGCTGGTCTTTTGTCGGATGAATCTCTGCAGTGTCAGCAGCAATCTAGGCCAAGATGGTGGGGCCCAGACCAGATGAACAATTTGGATTGCAGTCTGTTTTAGATGCTAGATGCAGCTTTCAGCTAGCGTGACACATTTAGGGGTGTGGGGAACCAAGTCACGACCCACACTACACATTCAGCACAATTATAGTAAGAATAGCCAGATGCCACAGTTTGGATGACAGTACAGTTGCAATTAGGCAGTGTCTCTGCCAAACCGCACTCTCTGCAGTTCTCTCCCATTCCTGACAGGCCGATTGCTCCAGGAGCAAGGCTTCGGTCCACACTAGGTGAAATTCACTCTCTCACAATTCAGGATTCTGGTCACAATAACAGCAATTTTGGATAAAGTCTGATATTAGATTGCAGACTTCTTCACACAGGAAGATGGTAGCAGCAGGCCAGACAGAGCATTCCTGCTAATTCCCCATGTTACCATGCAGGAACAGCTTCACAAACTATTCAAGCTGTTCACTCTCTTAACTCCAACTCTACACTGACACACTGCTGCAGGCAGCTTTGTGATTTTCCAGTGATCCAAAAGGTTCGGTTGGTTGACAAATCTGTCTGTCACAGAAAGGGTCCACAAGAGAATGAAGTGAGCAACCATGCCTACCACACCAGCATCTTAGGTATCCGAAATTGTGGAGAAAGGAACACAGTCCACAAATATGTATCCATGCAATGCAGAGACTGCAATTTATTCAATTCAGTATTCCACAATACATTTTAAATTACAAAAGGTGGGTAAAAGAACCTCTGCAATGAACAAACCCTTAATTCCTCGACTTTCTGGTCTGTTGCAGTTCGTGGTAATGCTTTTGGATTTTGTCACAGAAAGGGCTCCTCTCCAAATCCATTTGGGCACCAAACAATAAAAACTAAAATTCCTACAGAAATTCACTCCCACAAGACCTCTGGGGACAGTCTCTATTTTAAGGTCCCCCGAGGTACCGATTGGTCCAAACTGGCAGTCCAGAACCAAAATGGTGTCTCTTAGCAGAAAGTCCATGCTGCAAAGGAAAGCAGGTTAGATAAACTACAATATCATTATTACTAAAGCACGTAATCAACAAACAATCACAGATCCTATTAAGGCTTCCTCTGCACACATAGTGATGGCAGAATGAAGCAGCTGTAATACATCCCGGGAGGGACTCGAGTCTGAAACCACTCGGCCCCCACCCAGATCAATTATAACCTACGAGATAGATACCTCTTAAAGAGCCAGGCAAGGAGGCCAACAGGACATTCACATGCAAGTACTTTTCAAACTGTTTAAACACAGAACACCAGCCTGAAGTGGGCATTAGGCAAGCCCAGGAAGGCATTTTAGGAACCCCCATTTGTAGGGGGGTTACATTACCTTTTCTTAGTCATTTTTGAGAAGTCTGTTCAAGCATGAGCTGCTCTGTGTTTTCTTAATGGGGCTCCCACATCACATGGCCCGTTGATGACATCAGAGAGACGGTCACCTTTTCAGCAAAGTGAAGAAGCTCTGGGTAAACAACATGGCTGATTCCAAGTAGCTTGATTTAGATATTGATTTAACTTTGAATATCCAGCCCTACATGTATGAGCCAGAGGCAGAAGAGGTAGCCTTGAATGGTGCCGTTGGAGGCGGCGAATCCTCTGATGAAGAGGAGCAAGTGTTGACCAGCCGGCTTCCTGTGAGGAATGGCCATCACTCAGAAGATCCAGAGGAGTGGTAAATGAATGAGGCACTGCACTGTCCACATCTCAGTTTGTTTGGTTGTGCCCTGTTTATTATTTCCCATCATTTCAGCTTTGCATTGCTGTGTGTCTTTAATTGTCATATGCAATTGCAGTGGTGACTGTGAGACTCAGAAAATGAAGTACCATTCACACAGCTCCAGTTTTTGTTTCTCCCACTTTGATAGAGTACTGTCTTGCGTTCTCTGTTGTTCCTATAATGGATTGTTTAGTCATTGCTGCTTCTTACAGTACTTGATTTCTCATGGATGAATTAGATTGTCATCCTATTGTGCTGTTTCTTTCTGCATGTATAAGCGGGTTGTTGCATATTCTGTCTGATCAAAATTGTAGATTGATTTAATTTTCAGTTTGTATGTATGTTTATTGTACTCCTGCTGCACATATGTCACTCTGTGTGTTGTCATCAATGCTGCCCTTGACATGTCTTCACTGTTATGATGCTTGCAGTATGGTGGTTGTGTATTCTAGGACAGTCTTGAAATCATGGAACTCAACCCTGGTTGTAGAAATAACTGCTGTCCACACTCAAAGTAGAAACATAGAAACAGAAGTTGTCAGCAGATGGGGACCGTACAATCCATCAAGTCTTCCCTTGGCTTCCTACCCCCCCCCACTTAGCTGCCTGCTTGTGTATCCCACAGTGTCTGTCCTATGCCTGCTTGAATTCCCCCACTGTTTTGTCTCCCACCACCCCCTCCGGCAGGCTATTCCATGGTTCCACAACATGCTCTGTGAAGAAGAATTTCCTCGTATTGCTTCTGACCTTTCCTCCCTTAAGTAGAAGGTTGTGCCCTCTAGTTCTGCTGTACTCCTTTACCTGAAAGAGGTCCTGCATGTGCACCCTGTTGTTGCCTTTAAGGTATTTGAATGTTTCTATCATGTCCCCACGATACCGGCGTTGTTCTAGGGAGTATAATTTGAGGTCATCCAGTCTTGCTTCGTACGGTTTCTGATGCAAGCCCTGCACCATCTTTGTTGTTCTTCTCTGTACAGTCTCCAGCCTATCTATGTCCTTCCTGAGGTGCGACCTCCAGAATTGGACACAGTACTCCAGGTGAGGCCTGACCAGGGACCAATACAGGGGCATGATTACTTCATGCCTTCTGCTCGTGATACTCCTCCCTATGCATCCCAGGATACCACTTGCCTTTAGTGCTGCCTTTTCACATTGCCTACTGACCTTGAGGTCATCTGATATGATCAGCCCTAGGTTTCGCTCCTGCCTGGTAGCCACCAGCTGCTCCCCTCCCATTGAGTAGAGTTTCCCTGGGTTACGCTTTCCCAGATGTATGACCTTGCCTTTTTTGGCATTGAATTTCAATTGCCAGATCTTGGACCAGTCCTCCAGTTTTCGGAGATAAGCTTCCATGCTTTGTTGTCCCTGTGTTGTGTCTACCCTGTTGCTGATTTTGGTGTCATCTGCAGACAGGCTTTCCCTCCAGTTCATTTGCAATGTCACTGATGAATATGTTGAAGAGAATCTGCCCCAGAACTGAGCCCTGTGGGACCCCACTAGTCACCCTCCCCTCCACAGACAGAGTGCCATTTACTAATACTCTCTGACTTCTCTCATGCAACCAGCTTCTGACCCAGTTTTTGTAACCTTGGGCCCAATTCCCATGTTCTCCAGTGTTTTGACTAGTCTGTGAGGAATGGAGTCAAAGGCTTTGCTGAAGTCCAGGTAAACCACATCCTCTGCCCCACCCTGATCCACTGATTTGGTGACCCAATTGAAAAAGTCAACCAGGTTTGTCTGGCAGGACCTCCCTGCTATGAAACCATGTTGATTTTTGTCGAACTGACCAATTTGCTCCAAAAAAGCTATGATTCATTCCTTCAGCAGGGACTCTATCAGTTTTCCCATGACTGACGTCAGACTAACTGGATGGTAGTTACCTGGCTGTTCCTTGCTTCCACTCTTGTGGAGTGGTACTACTGTTGCCCTCTTCCAATCCTCCTGCACCTCCCCACACCTTAATGATTTGTTGAAGAGCAATGCTAAGGGGGCTGCCAGTTCCTTCCCTAGTTCTTTCAGTATTCTTGGGTGTATCCCATCTGGCCCCATAACTTTATCTACCTTTAACTTGTCTATTTCCTCCAGGACCCTTTCCTCTGTGAAGGGACCCGTGTCTATTCCTTCAATTGGACACTTCTTTATGCCTATTGCTGGTCCGTTACTGTCTGCTTCCTGTGTTAAGACTGAGCAGAAGTACTCATTGAGTGCCTCTGCCTTCTCTCCATCTTGCTCTGTGGTTTGTCTGTCTTTTTTTGTGATTCTAACAATGCCCCTTTGGTCTTCCTTTTTTCACATATGTACCTGTAGAAGGTTTTGTTACCCTTTTTCACTTCCTCAGCTTTCCTAACCTCTGTTTGTGCCTTGGCATTTATTATCACTTCCCTGTCTCTTTTAGTTTCTGTTTATATTCTGTTTTGTCTGCCTGGTTCCCCAACTCCTTGTGCTTTCTGAAGGCTATGCACTTTTCTCTCACCGTGGTTGCCACTTACTTGGAAAACCATAGTGTGTTTTTCCTCCCTTTGTTCTAACTAACCTAACGGGCACACTGTGATGTGACCATGGCTATTGCATCCTTTAACCTTGTCCTATATTCCTCAATGCTCCCTTCTGTCAAGTTACTAAGGTTATCTCTTAGGCAGGCCTACATGTTTGTGAAATCTACCCTCCTGAAGTCAAGGACCTTCAGTTAGTAGTGTGTGGAGTCTACAGTCCTTTTTACCCTGAACCATACTGTGTTATGATCACTATTGCCCAGGTGGTTCCCTACTTCGACACCCATAACCCTATTGCTATTTGTGAATATCAGATCTAGAACCACATTACCCCTTGTGGGTGATGTCACTAGTTGACTTAGGCCTGCTTCCTGTAGTGTGAGTAGGAATTCCCTGCTCTTCTGTGATGCCACTGTATGGGTATTCCAATCTGTGTCCAGCAGATTGAAATCCCCCACCAGCACCATGTCCCCTTTGCCTGACATCTGGAGGATGGTTTCCAGGATTTCCTTATCCCTGGCTTCCTCCTGGTCTGGGGGACTGTAGATTATTCCTACCTGAATGGGTTTCCAGCTCCTGGCCCCTATTGTGATCCATAGATCCTCTGTTTCCCCTAGTGCCTGCTGCATTTCTGTAGCATTGATGGTATCCTTAACATAAATAGCTACCCCCTCCCTTTTTCCCAGTCCTATCTCTGCTAAACAAGCTGTACCCTGGGATAGTCACCTCCCAACCATGGTTATTTGTGAACCATATTTTGGTCACGGCCACTCAATCTAGTCCTTGCTCAGCTATTGTGGCAGTGAGGTCAGTCATCTTGTTAGCCAGACTGCGTGCATTGAGGTATAGTGCTGACCACTCTTGATCTGTCGCTTTGTTTGTCATGTCTCCATTGATATTATTGTTCATCCCTTTGTAGTTTTCCCTGTTTATGGTTCCTCCCTGTCCATTGTGATGGTCAATGCCAGAGCTGGAAAGGGTTTTATGTTCCAAGCTATCTGCTTTTGCTATCCTCGAGTGTGTAGATTTGGTACTAGCTGGAGGGGGAGAGACAGCAGGCTCTATATGTGCTTCTTTTAGAGCTACCATCAACTCCCCTTCCACTAGTTTAAATGTCCTACCTGGATGTTAGATTTCTGGCCCAGTGCTCTGACTCCCTCTTTAGTCAGGTGGAGGCCATCTAATTTGAAGAACTCCCTTTCCCAGAAGTTGCTCCAGTTTTTGACGAAGTGGTGGTCATTTGTGTGGCACCAGTCCTTGAGCCATGTGTTGAGCTCACTTATCTCTTTCTCTCTGATTTTCTACCTGTTCTTCCCCTTTTCCCAAACAGGCAGAATCTCAGATAATGCAATGCTGAACGAAAATGAAACCAATTTCTTGCCGAGCTGCGCAATGTGCTCCTTAACCTCCTTGAGTGACCGGCTAGCAAGGTCATTAGTCCCTAGGTGGACCAAGATGTTTGAGCCCTCTTCTTCCTTTTTAACTATGTTGACTATTCGGTCAGTATCCCTCCAAGCAGATGCTCCTGGGAGACATCTGACCTGCACATCTGCACGTTTGTTTTGCCTCAGGTGGGGGTCCACACTGTGAATCATGGAGTCCCCTATGATTATGATTTTTTTGCTGTTGAGGTTTTGTTTATGATGTTGTTTTGCTATCCTGTTGAATTTGGCATTCCTTTGACCCAAGACATCCTCCGTCATTACGGATGGTATGGATGCAAGAGGTGTGTACTTGTTTGCTGTGTTTAGAGTGCTTTATTGGTTTGAGAGAGTTGCCCGAGCTCTACCCCTTTTTCCTGCAACCAGTTGCCATCCCCAGGCCTGGTCATTTTCTGGGGGACAGGTGTGCTGGTTTGGTGTCCGAGATGTGGAGGTGCACTCCTATAAGAAATGTTTTTCTGTAGGTGGTTACGCAGGATGCTAATCTCATACCATGCCTCCTGCAGCTGAGCCCTGAGGTGACATATATCCGATCATATGGGACAGCGTCCCTGCCTTAGGGTGACATGACCATTGAAGAGTGTCCCGCGGTGTTGGCAGCCAATGATATCCATGTGCATGCCAGTGTACGGAAAGAACGAGTACATAATTATTCAAATTTAGAGGAAGATGATCTGTTCCAGGTGGATGAAAGAGAAACAAGCTATTTTTTTGTCTTATAGTCAAGTATGGCAGGAAGTGGGTGGTGACATGCAGAATCGAAATAGGAAGAAGACTTGGGGGTGGGTGGGATCAGTGGGTAGGGTGGGAGGGCAGAACCTTTGTTACTACTTCCTGCTGAAAAAAAACAATGAGTTTGTTAAGGTCTGCCACTTAGTAGCACAACTAGAGACTAGAGGAAAAGTGACTCCTGTATGAGGTACACTGCTCTATTTTGCTGTTCCCAGTAAACTACTGTTATTTATTGCATCTACTTTGAGTGTGGGCAACAGTTATTTCTACAACCAGGGGTGAGTTCCGTCATTTCGAGACTGTGCTGCTGTGGTTTCACATTGAGCTCACTCCCTGCAGAGCAGCTCTTTTCCTATGTGATTGGGTTGCCTATTCTTTAAGCAGCTTGGGCAGCTTAGGGAAACAATAGGGAGGTTGCGATGTGAACATGGAAGGAAGAGGTGAGGTTGGTGTGTAGAAGGGCAGTGGAGGGTGAACACTGGCATTTCACAGAGTGCCAGCACAGAGAAAGGATCAGGCCTGGAAGATCAGAGGAGTCAACAGAGTCAAGGAACACCATCACAATGGGGACTGGGGGGTAGAAGGAGGTAAATGGAAGGTGGTGAAGAGTGGACACAGGGAAGGGAATGGGACAGGGCAGGGAGGAAGAGATGGGTGGGCTAAGGGAAGGGTATTACAAGGAATTGAGGGCAGGTGAAATAAGACCTCATACAGTTTCACAGTATTTCAGGGTTAGGATGAGCAGAGGGAAAGTGGGTAGAGCAGGAAGCATACATAGTCATGTAGCTGTAAGGGGCATGTGCACGCTCCATGTGTTGAGACTTATTGTCCATGGTACCCTGTGACTGTCCCATTGTGCCCCCAAGCTGCACCACACCCATTTGTGAGTGATGCATGGAGATATCGTATGTCACCGTTTAGAAGCCGTGGCTTCTATTGCATTTTTTATTTTGAGCCACAGCTTCTAAATGGGGGTGGCTACTATTCGGGGCAGCTTCAATTGGTAAGCCACGGCTGTCATCTTGTATTGACTGCTACTGAACTGATTCCAGACCCCATTTTCCCTCAGTTCCCTCTGCTCACTCTCACTCTTGTTCTACATTTCAAGCCTACCACCGTTTAGTAGGGCGCTGTGTTGGGTCTAGATGGTTTGTGGTACTGCTGTACTGGGTCCAGTCAGGTCTTGGAACTGCTGTGCCTGTACCTGTCCTTGTCTCTGTTCTGGTTGAGTGGGGAGCAGATTTAAGTAAAGGAAAAATGGGAGGAAGGGATTATGCTAGCTGAGCTAAGTCAAAATATGCAGACTGCTCTTTACACTAGCTGAGCTTATTACTTTAAATTTTTCATTAAGAAAATGCAGAGAGTTACAGAAATATAAAACTCCAGAATCATTTAGTGGCTACTAATGCTGGCACAAAATTAATGAATTACGGTAAGTAAAATAAAAACAAGTAAATACATAAAGTTTAGCAGGCAATCGTGGAGAAAATAAAGTGAAAAATAATGTAGCAGTAGTAGTGGGAAGAAATTATAGTTACAGTATATTCGAAACTGAGAGATTTCACCATTTCAGACCAAACACTGTTTAGAAGCTGCGGCTACAAATCGGGGGCAGCTTCTATTAGTAAACCTATTTTCAGCTGTGGCTTGTATTCAGGGGTGGCTTCTAAATGGGTCAGCTTCAAAACGGTGAAATACGGTATGTAAAAGTCAAGATCATCTTTGTATTTTTAAGTTTCAAACCCCAGTCATCCACTCCTTTCTGCAGCCTAGGAACAACCAATTCCTACAATTCACTTGCTGTGCCATCCCAGTGCCCCATTAAATGTGACCCACAACTTGAACAATGTATCCCTTTGCGTGAGTTACCAACCCCACCCACACACACACACCACTAACCGGTCACTGTGGATGGCAATGCTTGACCATAGCCATGGAGAATTTGGTGGTGGTCTGGGTCATCGGTCACCATCATTTGCAAGGCTGAGTGTTTATTTTCCTGTTTTCTTCTCACCTAACTCTCTACACAACAATGCAGCAAGCTGTGCCATCCGGGCACAATGTGCCATGGGTTTTGCTCAGCCATGCCCCCCAGAAGGTACACCAGGAACTGCACAACAGTGATGTATACTGCAGTGCACATCTTCCCCAGGATGAAAGTGTCCAGTGGTTGTGTGAAGGCCCCACCACCGCCCTCTGTTGATGTTTGTCCAGTGCTGTTACACAAGCTGGTATAGGCAGTTTGCCTGTTGAACTTATATTGTCACTGTACAGTTATCTGGCATATGATATGTGCTTATATTTTTCCCCCCATTTGTTCCTTTCCTGTGTGATCTCATTTACCAGCAACTTTTTGTCCATGGAGATGTCAAGGTCCTCATATTTCCAGTCATTTGATGTGGTGTTATCCCTATGGCAGGCTACTTGCTTGACATCAGAAGTGGATGACTTTAGTGACAGAGCTGACGTGGTTCTACCTTTGGTGTGCCTCCAAATGTGTTCTAGTATATTGTGAAAGTAATTTTTGGTTCAGCTTGCATAGCTAAGGGAATGCATCATGTGGTTTGATGTTCAAAGTACAGTGCGGGTGTGGGTATATGACTGCACGTATCACTGTATGTTTTCTTGTCATCCTATGTAGAGGTCAACAGTCTGCAACTCTTTGTTGGTTTTTGTGTCTCACAGTCTAGCAAGTACATACATCAGTGACTTTCATTACTGAATTCATACTCGTAGTGGTTTAAAATCCGGTGCATTAGAAAACCTTTATTTTTTTAAATTTTACTAAAACAAATCACTGAGCGGTCTGCTTCTTCTTGTCATTCTGTTGTTTCACAGATTTGAGCCTCAGCTGCTGGAGAAGAAGCAGCTGCACTCCATCTGCATCATGCTGGCTTTCCAGCCAGCTGATGCCCTTTTCCAAATATTCGGTCACTTCAGCATCTGAGGGTGTTGTTCTCATGTCTGTGGCAGCCTGAGAAGCATCCTCCTCATCCTCCTCAGCAGGCTAATTTTTCAACATATCCAGAATCTTGGCATTAGTTATCTCACTATAGCCAGTAGTGCCTTCATCTGCCTGTTGCCACTCTTCTAACATCTCACCAGTAAGCTGCATTTGCTCTGCAGCAGCATGCAGGGCAGCCATGATCTCTTCCATCTGGTCATTTGTGTGGGCAGCTTCAGCATCTACTGTCACATCAGAGGCTTCGAACCGGCCTGACATTTGCCAGCATTTTTGAATGGTGTCACCTTAACACCCTTCCATGACTCTGCAAGCATTAACAGTGCATCCTTAATTGTTATTCCCTTGATGATATCCACAAGTGTTTTGGACTAATTTTCCTCAAGGAGCACTGACGTTAGTAACTTTGTTCTGTACATGTGCTTTAGTGTGGCCAGAATTCCCTGGTTCATTGGTTAAGTGGTGGCTGTTCTATTGGCCAGTAAGAATTCACATCGTATTGAGCCATCAGGTGTCCTCAGAATGTCAGAACCGGGGTGCACTCCTGCATTATCAGTCAGCAGTATGGCTTGTATGGGTAATCCCTGGGACTGCAGATGGGTTTTAACTGCGGGAACAAAGTGTACCAAGAATCATTCTCTAAAGATTTCGGCATTCATCTAGATGCTTCTCTGGGCTGGATACATGGCAGGTAGGCTATTCAGGTTTATGTGCTTAAAGCACCTGGGTGACTGAGATTTTCCTATGATTAACAGGGGAAGCTTGTGTGAGCCACTGGCATTGCTGGCTGCTAAAACTGTTAATGGTTCTTTGTTTTTTTAAAGCCGGGGGCATTCTTTTCAATCGATGAAGCAAGTGTTTTTTTCTGGCTGGAGATGCCAATAGCTACTGGTCTCAATGGCATTATAGAGGGCTTCAGGTAACAGGTGTTCTTTCAACAGCAGTACTTGCAACTTTCTACAGAATGGCTCAATACTTTCTGTTTGGCTAGACATTATCTGCTGTGCAACCGCAAGCTGGCAAATTCCATGCCGTTGTTTAAATCTATCAAGCCAGCCTTCACTTGCACAAAAAGAATAGTCAGCATTTAGTTGCTGGTGAAATTCTGTTTTAGAATAGGGCCAGAGATGGGTGTACCTTTGCAATGATTTTGGATGAACCAGGTAAAGACAGCTTTATCCAAAATGTCATTCCAGCAGGAGTGCATAGCTTATCTGCTCTCATAGCTCATGCTGCTGTCCGTAGTTGATGCAAAGTCCTGTATTTTGTTTTTAGCTTTTTTCATTTTTGGTCTTACTTTTTTGTGGCTGTAGCCACTGGTTGGCTCTCTCCTTTCACTGGTCCTCCAGCTGCCATCCACCCACACCATTCCCAGGCCACCACCTTATACTTCCCCCACGGCTTACCCCCCCCCTTGCAGGGAAGTGGGGGACCCCCCAATCCCCTGCTCAGCATCGATCCAGAACAGGTGGTGGGCCCAATGAACGGCATGCGTTGGCGGACAGCCATCAAGCCAAGTGATCTGGAGCCACAATTTTCACTTTTTCTCCCCATGTGGGAGCCCAGTGTGCCATGACACCAGTGACGGTGTTTGTGCAGGCTCCCATGCACGCCCACATCAGGCATCTGCCATGTCCCCCACTCCCCTTTCAGGCAGCACCATGCCATTGAGCCCCAGCCTCCGCTAGAGGTCAGGTGTGCACTGGCTGCTGCACCTTCCCTCCCCAGAGATGGAGAGCAGTCCTTTGGATGCTCAATCCATCTCCTCTCTGCCAACCCATGGTGACCCGTGCTCGTTCCTGAAAATGGGTTGCAGGCACGGTGTGAGGTGTGGCATCCAGAGCCTCAACCCTCAGCACCACTGGCCAGCTTGTTTTTAGCTTTTTTGATATCACAAACAATTGCGTTCCCCAGCCCAAACTGTCTGGCAACATTGACTATCTTTTGCCCTTTCTCCAAGCATTCTATGATCTGCAACTTTTGACTGATGTCAAGCATGGAACATTTGTGTTTCACCATTGTGAGAGCACTCAGAGCAGGAAGGAATATGAATATAGCTGTTAGTAGCCGTTAAGTACCATTGTAAGAACTGAAAGACTTGCTAACAGTTGCTAACACTTTAACATAGAAACATAGAAACATAGAAGTTGACGGCAGATAAGGACCACAAGGCCCATCCAGTCTGCCCATTTCTTTTTCTACCTTATAAATGTGCCATCGGCCTTTGCTCAGTGGCCTATCTATTCATACTCATCTGTATTGCTCCCTTATGCCTATCCCATGCCTGTTTGAAGCCCTGCACTGTATTCATAGCCACCACTTTCTGAGGTAGGCCGTTCCATGCATCCACCACCCTTTCTGTGAAAAAGAATTTCCTCACATTCCCCCTTAATCGGCCTCCCTCTAATCTCATGCTGTGTCCTCTTGTCCTGCTATTTTTCTTATATTTAAACATGTTAGACTCTTTCACCTTGTTAATGCACTTAAGGTGTTTCAATGTCTCAATCATATCACCTCTCTCCCTCCTTTGCTCAAGGGTATGCATATTGAGCTCCGTTAATCTGTCCTCATATGTCTTCTGATGCAGTCCCTGCCCCATTTTGGTTGCCCTTCTCTGGACTGCCTCAATTTGGTTAATGTCCTTGTGAAGGTGTGGCCTCCAGTACTGCACGCAGTACTCCAGATGGGGCCTAACCAGTGTCTTGTAAAGAGGGATTATTACCTCCCTCTTACGACTTGTGATACCCCTACTAATACACCCTAACATCCCCCTAGCCTTACCTACTGCTTTAGAGGTCTGCTTGGATGATTTCAGGTCATCGGTGATGATGATGCCCAAGTCTCTTTCTTCCTTTGTGACTGCCAACAACTCCCCTCCCAGCCTATAGGTGGCTGCAGGATTTCTCTTCACTATATGCATGATCTTGCACTTCTTTGCATTAAATCCCAGTTGCCAATCTTCTGACCATTTTGCTAGTTTATCCAGATCTCTTCTCATTCTGCCCACCCCCATCTGGGTCATCTGCTCTGTTGCAGATCTTGGTGTCATCTGCAAACAGACAAGTCTTACCCTCTAGTCCATCTGCAATGTCACTAATGAAGATACTGAAGAGGACTGGCCCCAGGTCTGATCCCTGAGGTACTCCACTTGTGACTTGCCATCTCGTCTGACTGTATACCATTTACCACCACTCTCTGTTTTCTGCCCGTCAACCAGTTTGCCACCCAGTTGGCCAACTTCTGACCCACCCCGAGCCTACCCAGCTTATTTATCAATCTTCTGTGTGGAACAGTGTCGAAAGCTTTGATGAAGTCAAGGTAGGTGACATCAACTGCTCCCCCTTGGTCCACCACTCTGGTTACCCAGTCAAAGAAATCTATGAGATTAGTGTGACAGGACCTTCCTTTTGTAAACCCATGCTGTATTGGATGCTGTGCCCCTATGGATTCCAGGTGTTGCACTATCCTTTCCTTAAGGAGTGCCTCCATAATCTTGCCCACTACTGAGTTAAGACTGACTGGTCTGTAGTTCCCTGCCTCCTCTCTGCTACCACTCTTGTGGAGCGGGATCACATTAGCCCTTCTCCAGTCTTCTGGGACCGCTCCTGTGATCAGAGACTCACTAAACAGTTCTGCTAATGGCTCTGCTAGTTCCACCCTTAGCTCCTTAAGTACCCTGGGATGTATGCCATCAGGTCCCATTGCCTTGTCCACCCTGAGCTTAGCGAGCTGTTGTAGGACCTTTCTTTTGTGAAGGTAGTAGTGCTCACCTCCCTCACCCTTGTGTCCATGGTGCTGAGCTGTGGGCCCTGCCCTACCTTCTCTTCAGTAAATACTGAGCAAAAGTATCTATTTAGGATAGATGCTTTTACAGGGTCCTCCTCCTCACATGCCCCCTTTTCTCCTTTGAGCTTAGCAATACCCCCTCTGGACTTTCTCCTTTCACTAATGTATCTATAGAAAGTCTTGTCACCTCCTTTTACTGTTCGTGCTAGTGTTTCCTCAGTTTGGGACTTTGCCTGCCTTACTGCCTTCCCTGCTTCCCTTAGGGTAGTTTGGTATGCCTCCCTATCTTCATCCCACTGTGTTCCCTTATATTTCCTGAAGGCCAGTCTTTTCGCTCTGACCTTTTCTGCTACGGTATTTGAGAACCAAAGTGGTTTCCTTCTTCTTTTGAGCTTCCTTTTCTGTCTAACACAATGGGATGTTGCTTCAAGTATTGCATCCTTAATGCTTGCCCACTTTGCCTATACCCCCTCAACTGTGTTTTTTTACTGCTACTGTTTACCAGCCGTGTGTTTTAATTGGCCACAAATTAGACCCGAGTGTGCAATTAAAGTTACAAGTGTCTGTGTTTCAAGAGACTAATGAAAAGATGGGGGACATACGGCAGATTCAGTTAACTGAAAGTTTCAGTAAAATGGGGTTCGGTTAACCCTCACATACAGGTACCTATGTTCACACCACCAACTTTGTACTCACATCTCTTGTTGATCACTGAAACTGAACCATTTCCTGAAGACAGGTCAGTATTTGAAAATGCTGTGCATAATTTCCTATGAGACTACTTGTCAACATAGGTATGTGAGTAGTTGTCTCACAATAATTGCCAATGTTTGGCTTACCTGATATGTTTCCCATCTCTGTCTTACAATTGTTCCATATCTGTAATAGAACTGCTCCTGTATGTCACAGGGTAATTCAAGTAAGGATTAACATGTCTACCTGAGAATTAATCCACACCGGGGTTAGTATGAGGGCGGAGGCCTAATGCCTCCAGCCACTAAGGTGCGGATTATTTCTCAAGTAGACTCATACTCTTTCATGGGTTAATTTGCTTGTTACATGGCTGACAAAAAGGCTTCGGTACTCTGCTGCCCAAACATGTGACATAAGCCATATCACAAATACTGTGCTAATAGGGAGTAGGACTGGAAACAAGGTGCAGCACAAATGTCCAATATTGCTAATTTGTAAAAGAGTAATTTTAACCCCCAACACAGGTAGATGAGTGGATCCCCTGCCCATGCCCGTATGTAGTGCCCTCCACCCCGGTGACTTTCCCTCACCCCATGCTGATATAGAGCCGGTGCTGGCACAGCCCTCCTCTGATAGAAACATTTAAGTACCTAAAGGGCATAAACAAGGTGCAGGGAGGAGACATCTTTCAGTATAGGAGGAGTACAAGAACAAGGGGGCATGATATGAAATTGGAAGGTGGTAGTTTAAAGGAAAATGTGAGGAAATATTTCTTCACGGAGAGGGTGGTAGACGCATGGAATAGTCTGCCACAGGAGTTGGTGAGGGTGAGCACTGTGGAGGGATTTGAACATACCTGCAACAGGCAAAAGGGAACCTTAGAGTTGGGAAGGAATGGTGATAAGCCATTGACCAGATAGGGTCAGATGCCAGAAACAAGTGAAATGCTTACAGGCAGACTAGACTGGCCTAGCTGTCCTTATCTGCTGACAATTTCTGTGTTCTTTGTTTCTATGTTTCTCTCACCTCCGCGTCTGGCACTGACTGAACTGCCAATGAGTGAGTACTGTATGTGTAAGCACTCAAAGACAATTCAGGTGGTGCTATCCGTTGAGGTAAGAGGAGTGCTCTGCCGGTTCTGTATTGGCATGGGGGTGGGGAGAGGCGCCCCACAGTGTGAGCTACATGGCAGAGTGTGACTGGATGGAGGGAACTACATGTGTGTGTGTGGGTGGAGGGGTGGCACTCGGCCACCTTGGTTGGAGGGGCTAAAATTACAACTATAAAACCGGGCAACATCGGGGGATCAGGGATTGGGGAAGGGGGCATTCTACAACCTGGGATGGGGAAATAATACTTATGTGTAAACAGGGCAACACAGGGATTGTTTGTTTGTTGAATTTTGTTGACCCGTAAGCCAACTGGGCCTAGAAAGTCCCTTTTCAAGGGCGCACTGGGGCGGATACAGATGGTAAGCAACTGAAGTTGAACCAGATTAAGCTTGGGGTTGGGGGATACTGTAAAATTAGTGTCAGGGGCTGCAATTAATTATTTTACACATGCTGTGACCTTCTCCTCCTGCATTCTCCAGCTGCCATTGATTTATTCTGCACTGCGGACTCCGCGCAAGCAGCAGTCACATTCTGCCATGTAGCTCACGCTGTGGGATGCCACAGAGCAACTATGGAGTAATTGACAATTAATCCATGGTCAGTTGCTCTGTTTTCACCAGTGACATGCAAGCCTTTTTGTGAGTCATGTTTCCATAAGTAGTCATAGTTATTACTGGACAATACAAATGCCTACTTCAACGTCATAAAGATGCTGACAATGTAGATGTTGCATTCCTCAACTTACGACATAGAACAACAGGGACACAATGCTAACATTGCAACAATTCCATTTATCTTCAATGCATGTAGCACTGGTTTTTAAAAGTACTTATGTTTGTTGCCGCCATACCAGTCATCACAGTTGGGCAATACTATTGTTTTTCTGTTTTTTGTTTCTTATTTTGGGGTGGTGCTGTGGGCCTCCATTCATACACCTAGTGGTCCACTGGTTTGGGATGGCATGGGACACTCTTCAACTGCTGACACATATATCCATGGCTGACATTCACGCCATCACTCATTCTATGGTGCTACTTCAGACCTGGCATATCCACTTGATGGTGTTATTTCCCTCTGTCTCAGTGGTGACACTGGAGGGGAGTGGTGTTGCAAATCCATCGTGTGCAAACAGCTGTGTAGTGGCACTTGCCTGTGCACTCTAGAGCTGTGTATGGCATGATAGTATCTGTGCAATAGTAATCTGCTATGCTGACTGTGTCATGTTCATGTGTTTGTCACAACCTCAGCACTACCTTAAGGCCGGCCCTTGTGTTTTGCCTTTTGCATCACACACATCAATGAGTTGGCAGCAAGGACTACCCATGCACTTGTGGGGTGGTGTGGCCAGGAGCTGCTTGACAACAGGACATGCCTGTGTGATTCCTTGTAGGTAGGTGAGTCTGTAAGTGGACGCTTGACACAGGAACTTTGTGTTTCAGGTCCTGTCATCACTTATTTTATTGGTGAGCTGTGTCTGGGGCATGCAAGTGAACCCACACTAGTTGTTCTGAGGTATCTGGCTGTTATGTCTTAACCTCTTAACCAAAGTAATACTGTATGTTCTGTCATTTGTGATCATTCAGCACATCATAGAAATGCATTACTTTGCTGTGGCTTTTGTCACATTTTCTCATTAATAAAACATGTCGCTCTGGTGCTACAAAGGTATTGGGTCCTTGTTCATAGCACATAGCAGTAGGCAGTTCACTGTTATTGTCTGGTCACATATTATATTACTATTTTTCTTAAAATAGTGATATTTTTCTGTTTCTGTAATGTGATGTAACATGTTTTATTTCAGTATTCACAAGACATATCACCACATGGCCTACCTCAGGTTTGTGACATGGATTTAGCAAAGGTTCAGAAGATGGAACCAAAAAGTCCTGCCTTCATGTGTGGTGTCCCAGATCTGGAATAAGTTTCCTTCAGAACAGTAGTCAGGCTTCAAACCCTTAATGTTCAGCCAGATAACTAGTCTGATGTTAGACTGTATTCAAATGTGACAGTACTTTTGCCATGTTCCTGTTCGGACTTGAACTTTCTGGCATGGTACCTGTCATTCACTTTCTTTTACTATGTTGCCAATCCTGTGCCAATACATACTGGTAATGTAATTTACAGCATGTAGCCTTTATTAGTTCAGCCAGCATTTATTATTGTTATATTGTTAAAGATCTGATGAAAGCTTTTGTTATTTCAACAATTTTTATTTATTTATTTATTGAACTGTTTCACCAGGAAAGTTACACTGAGCAACAAATGCTCATTTCACGGTACGTCCTGGGGAAGGGGAGTGGGAACTTATATAAAACAAACAGAATACATAAATCAGGTAATAGCTTAACAGCATATAGATAGACAGTACAGGATTACAACCACCAAGAGTTATTAACATTTCTAGACTAGAATATATAGAGGAAGTCTGGCAGGATAGTAATTAGGTACTCAGGAAGGGGGTTGTACAGGAGCGGTAACAAAAAAGTGCTAAGTTGCAGAAAGTGCTAGGTTGCAAGAGGGGTTAGGATAGGGGAGACATAGTTGGCTCAGCTGGAGGAAGGAGGAGGTATAGACCAACAGCTTGAAAGGGGCCCAGAGGGGCTAGGTGCAGTTGCAGTTTGTCACTAGGTAGTTTGTTAGGGATTTAGAGAGAGAATAGGCTGAAGAGGAGTGGCGGATTTGGGTCTGTAGTTGATTCTAGAGCTTAGGTAGGCGATGGGAGAATGCCATTTGGCCTGATGTAGTGTTTCTGTATGGTATATTTAGAGAACGAGAGTCATTAGATTGGAGGGTGTATTTGAAGGGGTGAGGGGCAGATAAGGAGGTGGAGAGGGAAGGGGGGGAGCGAACCTAGCCAGAATTTTGAAGTAAATTTTGCAGCGTGCAAGGTTCTCCTGTCTACAAGTGAGGGAAAATTTAGAGAGTGGTAGATAGTGCAGTGGTGGGTCAGAGCAGGAGCATCCAAGGCAAACCGGCAGAAGGAGTTAAAGATAGGTTCCAGCCTGGATAAGGAGGATTGAGGGACAGCACCGTAAACTACGTCACAATAGTCGAATGTTGACAGTATCATTTTAAGTACCAGTTCGCACCTAGTCGGATAAGGGATACTTCCTCTATTATGGTAGAGGGCCCCTAGCTTAGGCCAGAGTTTCTTTAGAATGGCATCGATGTGGATGGAGAAGTTTAGGTACCTATCCAGCCAAACTCTGAGGTAGCGGAAGGAAGAGGTGTCTTCTGATACAGTCCCATCAATGGTGTAGAAAATGGGTAAGGAGGGGAGCCTTGCCAACATCTGCTTAGTACCGAGAGTCATAGAGAATGTTTTCTTTGAGTTTAGGAAGAGGTGGTGCTCACTAAGCCAGCGTTGTACATTGTTGAAATCCAGCCAGGGCCTGGTGGTGACATCAAGGACCGATTTGCCAGTTGTGAACAGTACAGTGTCATCGGCATAAATGTGTATGTTAGTCGATATGCAAAACTGAGGGAGATCATTCAGAAAGATTGAAAAAAGGAGTGGCCCAGGTACCGATCCATGAGGGACTCCCATGGTAATGGGAAGGGATGTGAAGATGGCATTGGCCATACGGACAGATTGTGATCTGCCTGACAGATAAGACTTGAACCAATCAGTGGCATTAGGATAGAGATCAGCTGACCTGAGGCAGGGCAGGAGTATAGGGTGGGAGACCGTATCGAAGGACTTGACAAGGTCAATAAAAATAGCTGAGGTTATGGGTCTATTGCCCATGCCTGTGGCGATAGTGTCAGTCAACCGTAACAGGGAAGTGGTGGTGGAGTGGTGTTTTCTTAAGCCAGATTGGAATGGTGTGAGAAAGGAGGAGTCAGAAAGATAGGAAGAGAGTTGTTCAAGTACTATGTGCTCCTGCAGCTTAGCCAGAGTAGGAAGGAGAGAGATAGGGTGGTAGATGCTAGGGGAGGAGGGATCTCCCCCCCTTTAAGGAGAGTTAGAACTGTAGTGTGTTTCCAAGCTGTAGGGACAGTGGAAGAGACAAAGGAGAGGTTTACCAAGAGGGATATAGGATAGGCAATGGCAGGAGCAGGCAGAGAGTGGAGCTTAGGGTCCAGACCATCTGGAGAGGAGCTTTTGGCAGGGTTAATGGACGGAAGGGCTTGTAAGGCAGCAACAGGGGAGATGTGGGTGAAGAAGAAGGGGGTAGTAGAAGAAGAGGGAGCAGGAGGAGGAGTAAAGGAAGGGGAAGCAGGGAGAGCAGGTGGGCCGGTGTCATCCAAGGAGGGGGGGCAACTGGAGAGCTCATAGACATCAGGGGGGCTTCTTGGAGCACTGCGGCACAGGATGTGAAATGGGAGTTAAAGCAGTCTGCGACAGCCTTAGGTTCTGAGATGTCTGAAAGATTTTGCCTAAGGGTAGGAGTGGGGGGGCTTAGTAGAAGGGGAAAAGAGGGACTGGATAACTTTCCAGAATTTAGAAGGTTTGTTTGTGTTATCTTGGAAGGTAGCCTGGTAATGTTCAGTTTTGGCCAGCCGAATAGCTTTGGTACACTTATTTCATAGCTCCCTGTATCGGTGAAGGTCCCTGGGGCAGTTGACTACCTTGTGTTTATGCCAAGCAGTGTCTCAGGCTCTTTGACAGGACAGGAGCTCAGGGGCTACCAGGGTAGGTGGTTTCCTTGGACTCTGATTTTATGCAGTGGGGCGTGTTGGTTCCAAACGTGAAGGAACTTATCACTGAACAGTTGAAGTGCAGCATCAATTGACGTGCAAATGGCAAGTGGGGACCAGTCAGTGTTGGTGAGATCATGATGAAGAAGTAGAGTGTCAAGGGAGGAGTAGGTACGGGTTAGGAGGATTTTGTGTGGTATTTTTTGCCTGTGTATTTTGCGCACCATGTATACTGGATGGTGGTCACTTAGTGCATCAGGTAGGAGGCCAGCAGCCTTGACCCTGTGAGGATGCGACAGGAGGACTAGGTCCAGAAGGGAATGTTTTTTAGTTTTGCTGTTCAGGCAAGTAGGTTCCTGTATTAGCTGTGTCAAGTTTAGTGACTCTATGTAGGAGCAAGTTTTGGCTAATGTGTTAGAGAGCCTGTTGGTGTTAGGGTCACCCAGTATGTACAGCTCTCCTGAGTGGGCAAGGGCCATCAGTTTGTTGATCAGATCCGTGACTTGGGAAGGGGGTTGGCCAGGACGACAATAAACTTCTGCGATAAATAGTGCGGAGGAGTAAGGAAGCTTCAGGTTGAGGAGGATAGCTTCATGAAAGGAAGGAGAGGTGACTTTCAACACAACTGAGTGCTGTAGAGAGGTAGAGACATAAATCGCCACTCCATCACCTCGTCCTAATCTGTCCATCTGAGTTAAAGTGAATCCAGGAATAAGGACTTCTTGGTCAGTGATATGACCCAAGAGCCAGGTTTCTGAGATGATGATGTCAGGTTTATATTCGAGGACCATGACCTGCAGTATAGGTAGTTTACTTGTAAGGCTGCGGGCATTTAGGTGGATAATTTTTAGGGCATTCAGGAGGGCTAGGGGAGTGGAGGGGGTGAGAAGGGGGTAGGGGAGTTCATGAAAGGGGGTAAAGGGTTAGGGTGGACATCACTAGAAGCAGGAGGAGAAGCAGGAAAGCAAGGAATCTAGCTTTATGGTATTTATTGGTTACTGAGTAGCACAGAGTGGGGCATCCAGGTAGTTGTACACCACAGGGAGCAGTTGAAGAGATTTTGAGCAATGTGATCAGTAGATCAGGCAGGCCAGTAAGAGAGGCGTAAGGTTGCAATTGGTAATGCAGGTAGATAGAGTGGCACAGAGTCAGGGTGTAGGGCAGCGTTCCAGTGTAGTTAACGGTAGAGGCATCAGGTTGAGTAACTGGATATGTAGCCGGTGATGCAGGCGTAACAGCTGGCCCTAGGAAGGCGCAGATAAATAATGCCAATAGTAGGTGATGTGTGTGTTGCAGGCACTTGCTAACAGGCAGCATAGTGGCAAGAGAGAGGTTTAGGTACCAGTGAGGGTAATGCAGAGATAGCGGTAGGGTGAGTAATTGGTTCCCGTGTCCCCCTAGTGGTGAGATAATATAAGGAGCCAATGGGAAAGTAGATTGTTGGGAAACTCTGCTATCATGTGACTTGCTTCAGCTATCAATAAAATAGTTGAGATAGGGCGGGAGGGAGGGGTGGGTGGGAAGCCAGCGTGCAGCAGTCCCATTTAGGTCTGGTGGCTGGGCTTGCAGTCTCAGGTGGTGGCTCCAGGGATGCAGTCCATCCGGGGGCCAAGTCCTGGGATCCAGCAGAGCTGTGAGCCCTGGTCAGGGGCGGATTGAGTTGCAGGAGAGAGAGAGAGAGAGAGAGAGAGAGAGAGACAGAGAGAGGGAGGGAATATTTAAGAGCAAGGCAAGGACTGTGTGGCAGACAGTCACAGCAGGGGAAATTTGCAAGACAAAAGGGTTTTAGGTGCCAAAGGGGCTGAGCCAGAGACAGCTATTCAGGAAAGGGCTGTAATCACTTAAGTCTGTAAATCGGCACTAAATTCAACATCTTAAACAATTCTCTACTTTTCAGCAGTAATTACAGGTCTTTTAGGCAGCAATTACATGTAAAAAATGCAGTTTAAACAGTGCCAGGTGGCAAACAGGCAGAGAGCTGAAAGTGACCAATCGGAGCGTAGCCGGAGAAAGTGCTCGCTTTCCGATTGGTGGAGCAGCAGCAGTACCTGTTCAGGTCTGATGGCTGGGCTTGCGGTCTCGGGCGGTGGCTCCAGGTATGCCGTCTGTCTGGTGGCTGAGTCCTGGGATCTGGCAGAGCTGTGAGCCTTCATCAGGGGCGGATTCAGCTAGTCAGGTCTGGTGGCCAGGCTTGCAGTCTCAGGCGGCAGCTCCAGGGATGCTGTCCATCTGGGGGCCGAGTCCTGGGATCTGGCAGAGCTGTGAGCCCTAGTCAGGGGCAGATTCGGCTATTCAGGTCTGGTGGCTAGGCTTGCGGTCTCGGGTGGCGGCTTCAAGGATGCCATCTGTCCGGAGGCTGAGTCTTGGGATCCGGCAGAGCTGTGAGCCCTGGTCAGGGGCTTAGGGGTTTTCTTCATGTAGTGTTATTAGTGGCTATCCTTCTTTGAAACCAGCAGCATTTACCATACCACACAAACATGTGGAAGTCAGAAAAAGGGACAGAGTATCCTGGTAAGGCAGTGAACAGTTTGATTGTCAAGGATGAATACAGTGACTTCTGTTAACGTACTACTGTGCCATGTATGTTGTATACTTAGGTCTGTCACTGATCATGCATTAATAAATATGTTCTTCTTTACACTGTAACCTTTGTTGTGTGTGTGTGATTATTAGAAGCCAACTGAGTATAGCTTTCTGCTGCAGTTATGGTGATATTGCACTTACAAAGCATGACGCAATGTTGTTATGCTTATAATGACATGTTGTCAGTATACTTCCTGCACTGCAATACTCACAGCATCATGCTGCTGTGCCACATTACTGATGGCATTACTGCCTCAGAACAGATGCTTTGTTGTGTATAGAGATGCAGTGAATTTAAAATTCCACTGGCAAAGTGTCCGCGAAGTGGGCACTTCACATTGCCACTCTGCTACGGAGTGGGCAATGCAAAGTGCTCACTCCACCTTGTCATTACCACTTCATGTTAAAGGTGACCTGCAAACTAATCATAGCAGCCTGCTCCCGACCCACATACCTTTCTACAGTGCTGCTGGAGTCTGGGGCTGCTACGATGATTATCTTTCATAGAAAATTAATATTTAAAAAAAGCGCCGAAACTTTTCGGCGAACGCGGAAGTGCCTTGGGGATCCCGATTGAGCAGGCTCAAATTACTATGGGTATTCCACCCAGTTTGTGACGTGGCAAACACCACTGCTATGAATGAATAGTAGTGGCTGCAATTTACTATTATTTATTTTATTGCTTCTAGGTGGGTCTTGATGCCTAAAATCATATGTACAGCAAGGACCTGTCCAGGTGTTCGCTGAAAAGTTTTGGCGCTTTTTTAAATATTAATTTTCTATGAAAGAGAATCATTGTAGCAGCCCTGGACCCCCATAGCTTCGTAGAAAGGTATGTGGGACGGGATCGGTCTGCTACGATTAGTCTGCAGGTCACCTTTAAGGTGGAATGACAAAGTGAAGTAAGGCAAAGTTTTTATTTTTTTATACTTTGTATTTATTGTTTTGAATAAAACATATAAAATACATACCAAGCAGTGACATAGCACAGGTAAATACATTTGATACATTGAGGGCGCCACGCCTCCTGAATTACTATCTAGTACTTATTCTACTGCTTTAAGATACATCATGGGAGGTTACTTAGCTAGTATATACCTAAATTAATACAACACGAGATTGCTGGGAGTATAGCCCATGAGCTGCATGGAGAAAAACAAAATTGATTATAATATATAATGTCCACTAGTTCCAGCGTCCACTTAATAGGGACAATGAAATAGTCCATGCTTTAACTGTAGTAAGGGTACCACTAACAGTGCCAATTTCTAAAAATAAAATGCCACTTTTGGAATTAGTTTTTAAACTTATAGGCGTCTGCACTTAGGAACAACTAAATAGAAGGACAGGAGCTATAATTATTGAAAACAGGAGAACAGCAAATCAAATTTGTAAGCTGTGAACAAATATGGTGGCCAAATTTTTAACTGAGGTCCAGAAAATGAGTAAAGGAAAGAAAAAATAATGTGTCAAAGTGTGACAGTCTCAGTTTAAACATTGGTTCAGTACTCACTCACACCCCATTTGGGGGAAAATAACACATAATCTCTCTTTCTCCCAAACTAAACAAATAATAATCCAGTTGAAATTTTCATGACTCGTCGTCATGCAGGACCCCTCTCTCTCTCTCTCCTTGATCAGGCAGATTATAATCCAGAAGAAAATTTTCATGACTCGTCATCTTCCGATTCATTTTCCTTTTGATCCACTGGATATCTTCTTCTCGTAGCTTGTTTCTGAGTCCAACGATTGGCATCCTTCACATCCAAGAAAATGAAGACCTTTCCCCTGGTGGATTATTCATAACCGGGCTTGAAAAATAATGCTGTGCTGAATCCCTGCCTCTCGGAGGAGCACTCTGGTACCTTCAAATTGCTTTCTCCTTTGCCTTGTGGCCAAGCTAATATCTGGGTATAATTGGACCATCTCACCTTTGCAGAGCAGCACTTCGTGCTGTCTAGCAAGCACCAACAGATAGTCCTGTGCAGCAATGCTGTCCATTATTGCCAGTACTGCCCTCAGAGCCTTGAGTTATCAGGCCTACCTCTAACTGCAATTCTGTAGGCCTTTTGTATGCCTTTGATATGTGGCTTAGCTTCCTCTCCAAACTGTTGACCCAGCCAGTCATGAAGAAATAGAACCAAATGGTCACCCTCACAGCCCTCCAGGAGACCCAGAAAACAGATATTTGGTTCCCTGGTATTATTTTCCAAGGTTTCCAGATGCATTCTTAAATGCCCATTCTCCTTCAGCACATTAGTAATGGCACCCATAGCAGCATTGGATCTTTTCTTAGCTTCTGCAGCTTCAGCCATAACATTATCCATATTAGTTTCCAAATTCGTAACTCTGTTCCTGATGCCATCTATTTTATGCACCAACCCAGTAACTGAGGAAATTAGCCTGTTGATTTCTAAGGCCTAGTCACTGCAAAGTTTCCTCTCCTTCATTTTCTGTGTCTGTGGCTTGTTGGAGAGGAGTAGACCGCGTGGCAACAGGAGCGGGAGCATTTCTGGATTTTGCTCCGTCGTGAAGGCTCCGATCCTTTCTGGGATTTCCCATAATGTTCCTCAGACCTTCCAATTATGGAGTTTATACAAAATGCCATCCCATCTGTTCCAAAAATAACTTTTTATGGTTCCTAAGTACAGACGATGTAGAGAGCTCTATTCCAAAGCGGCCATATTGCTCAGGCTCACCAGCGCCCCCCCCTCCAAAAAATCAGAGTTGTTCTTTTCAATGAACTTTGCCATGCTCTTTAGCCATAGCCAGCCAGGAAAAGGAAGGAAGTGAGTCATACAAGCAGACACTTTCACTTTCTCCTGTACAGACAGAGACAGAGAGAGAGGAGTATGTTGTTTTGTCACTGCTGAGACTTGGAGATCAGAGCAAGGAGGAGATTTAAACTTTGATTTAGACCCAACAGCTTTTTTAAAAGCTACATTTTTTGTCTTTTCTGTCTGTACTCTTTTTTACTTATATTGTTCTTTCTGTAAATGTATTTTTCTTACCTTTATAAGTAGTTAGTTGTTTGTCTGTGTCTGTGTGACTGTATGTGTGTTGTGTGACAGCGTGAGTAGTCATTGCTCAGACTGAGGGAGCACAGTAGGAGAGATGGACCAGGGTGAGGGAATGCCTGGGGTGGGAGCACTTCTGGGAGAGCGTGGTACTGGTAAGCGTCGTACCATGTGCATGCATGCATGGTGAGCATGGCTGCTGGTTCCTGTTGGACTGATCAAAAATTCTGAGTGCCCCCCCCCACCAGAAGCAGGAACAGCACCACCTCCTGACTCTGAGGCAGTTGATCCACCACCACGTCCAGCACCAGCTCCAGCACCAGGTCCTCTGGAGCAGGATGTGCCTGTGCCCCCCGGCCCAGGTGTGGATCCCAACTCTGCTGAGCACCGTGACCAGCCAGCTGCCAGTTCATCTGGCCCTCCCCTGCCTGTGCCTGGTCCTCCCCGCGCCTCCATTGTTTGGCAGTTTTTGACTGTGTCGGGGGGGGGACAGCAGCGTGGTCAGGTGCTGCCTATGTGAGGTGGAGGTGCACCGTGGTCACCGGGGGACTCATCTGGGGACTGGGGGGCCAGTGCACCCATATGCTCAATCACCACCAATTGGAGTGGCAGGCTACCACAGAACGGGCCATGCCTGCACCTGCTGGTCCTTCTGTGGCAGAGGGTGCAGCTGTGCTTGGTGGTGGCCCTAAGAAGAGGAGGGCCAGATCAGCACCTGCTGCTCCACCAGCACCCAAACCACCACCACCACCAGCAGGTCAGGCTGTAGAATGTCTGGACTCCAGAGAACTGTGTGTAATGTAGGCTGACTTGGCAGTTCTCTGGAGTGCTGTCAAGGAGAACAATGAGAGGGTGAGTGCTGTCAAGCAGTGGTTGGATTGCATAGAGAGACATCAGTTGCAAATTATGTCCATGCTGGAACTGCTGCTGGATCACCATGGGATCCCACATTAGGTTTTTTTTCCTCACACTATGTGCCACCCCCACACCTTCCTTGCTGTGTTATAAAATGTATTCCTCCACCATCCCCAACCCTTGTATATAATTATGCCCTTTTTTTGTTGTCTTCCGTATGCGTGACACTTTGTATTCTGGCCCCTCTTCCTTCTGTTAAGTGTGTGTGTGTGTGTGTGTGTGTGTGTGTGTGCTGTTTTGGTGCTTCATTAATGTTTACTTTCTGTCATGAAGTGTTTGTAGAAAAGCAGACTGAGCAGTGCAAGTACCGTGCTAAACTGCATGTGTGCAGTCAGTCTTCTTTCCTGTCTGTGTATGTACTGCAGACACTGTCCAACTCCCCGACTTAAAAACACTTATTAATGAGTACAATGGTGGGGTGGTGAAGCCTGGAGAGATACTACAAAACAGGCTTACAATACATCCAAGTTACTAGTAAAAAAATTAATGTTGTGATTCATGACGTGATCGTGAATCATGATTTCTGACTTCATTTGTGACCGTGATGATGAGGAACGTGATTCGGTGTCGATGGTGTGAGATAAATATGGAACTGTATTGGAAACGTGAATGTCTACGGCTGTACTTCCTCGATGTGCTGTAGCACAAAACTCCCCGACTTAAAAACACATATTTATGAGTACAGTGGTGGGGTGGTGAAGCATGGAGAGCTGCTACAAAACAGGCTTACAATACATCCAAGTAACTAGTAAAAAAATTAATGTTGTGATTCGTGAGTGACGTGATCGTGAATTGTCATTTGTGACTGCATTTATGACAGTGATGATGAAGAACGTGATTTGTTTCAAGAGTGACTCATGGACGTGATGATGGTCCTGACTTAAAAATGCATATTAATAAACACAATGTTCATGCAGAATTATGCACCACACCAGTCCATTACTCTGAAGGGAAACCAAAGAAACAACTGTGGCTTAAGTTACAGATGGAGATTGAGCACTAATGAGATGAAAATGTACAGACAGATTAAGATTGCACTGCACATTGAAGAGATGCAGACACAAAGGCACAACACCTAACCTGACACGAGTCACACACATACTCACACACACACTAAGTAATGCATAGCAAATTGAAAACTTCAGTAATATAACCAGGTATTTTAAACAAACTAAAATTATGCACTGCTGTACCACAACAATCAGCAAAAAAATTGCAAGAATTATTGAAAATATTATTGTGTGTACATTAACGCAGTTATACAAGAAAAATATCACCAAAACGAAAGAACTGTCTTTTTCTCCAAGTTAATCTACCTACACCACAGATACACCCTTCCCCCAAAGCATACTTTCACTGTCACTTACTACACAGACTCAATGTTGCACACTAACATTCAAAATCCACACACAAACAATAAACGCTCGATGATATGAGCACAGAAGGGTTTCCTATAATCGATGAACTAAAGTTTGAGCAAAAAAAATTACTCAAAATGGCTTTTTGAACAGCTTTTAAAAGGTTTGAATTAGAGAGAGCTCTCAGAGCAGACTGCCTCCTACAGCTTCCTACACACACTACACCGAACTGAGGCTGTGCAGAACAATCTAGAGCCCATGTGACCTGAAATCCCATGAATCATTGCAAAATTCACCTTTGGAGCTTAAAAACAAGGCAAAGTGAGGCGAAGTACATTGTTTTCAATGTACTTTGCCTTAAGAGTTGGTGGAGTAGTGGTTTTGGAAGTGGAGGAACGCAGTCATTGTTTTCAATGGACTTGCTATCTATCTACGCTGTTTCACATTGCAAGCACTCTGTGAATCTGCTTTTGCTTCACAATTCACTTCGCGGAGCGAATTGGGACCACTTCACCCATCTCTAGTTGTGTATGGCATCTCATATCTTGTCCTCAATATAGTATATCGTTAGCCTTTCTTTGTTATAAAACTACACCTGGTCAAGAAGCTTTTTGTGCACATATTAAACCTCTGTGCACATTGCAAATAGTTGCCCTGCTTAGTGTGAATGATTGTGACGCCCACCTCAAATGTCTTAACATTCAACAGTTCTTATTTCTTCACCATTGAACAACTTTGTTCACACGCAGTGTCAAAAGTTGTAACGTTATTCTTTGACAAGTATGTGAAATACTGTCTGGCCTTCAAATCAAACAAAAACATTATTCAGTCATGTGGTGTATTAAAGAGCTAGTGTACTGCCTGGAAGTAATTGTAAATTTCAGATGTAGTCAGCTATAATTTCTTATATGTCACGTATTGTTTTCTTTTCTGTTTGCTAATACAAAGGTTTCCCACCTGGTAGTACTAGGGTCATGTATGGAGCAGCAGTCTGTGTGGAGGCTAAAAAAAGTCACATCTGTACCTCCCACTACATCAACACTCAGACAAAACTGACTGTGACATCACTAGTAACCACTGACAACCATTTCTCACTGAAACATTATACAATGGCAAGAAAAAATTCTGGACTCTTGATTGGTCAGTCTGGGACTGGACCCATGAAGTTATCCCAGTACAACATCACGGGTCTACTCTCAGCACTGTGAACCTCTTGACTGATTGTTTGCATCTTCTTTGTTTGCATCTTATTTTAAGAAACAAAAATATTTTTCCACACTAACTAAAATATCTTTACAATAATTTTTTTATTCTGTATAACAACAAGCCACTGTATAATAGCAATAATGCCCTACAGGGAGTGTCCTGCTGGGATAACTTCACTTCTCAGGTTTTGGATAGTCTCGGCCTGAGGCCTCATGCCCAATAACCTGATGTGTGATGTTATCCCAGCATGACACACACCCTAGAGGATGTTATTGCTTAGCTATTCTCTTTCACATGAAGCAGCAGGGACTGGCTCTTCATGGTTACTAACAATGTCACAGTTTCCTGTGTTTTGATTGGTAACTTGTAAAAATCATTGCTGAGAGCAAGCACTGTGGTGCCTCAAGGTATTTGGTCACATTTCTGATAATGTAGTGAGTGGAACAGAACAGACTTTTTTAGCCTCCAGAGTGCTGCTCCTCAAATCTGCCCAGTACTGCTAGGTGTAAAACCTTTTCATTAGCAAACAGAAAATAAAACAAATTCTTCAGATATTGGAAGTGATAGCTGACTGTGTCTGAAAATTAGTATTATATCCAGGCAGTACACTAGCTCTGTAACCTCAGTGGGTTTCTGTCAACCAGTGTAAAATCCCTGTAAAGTATATAAAACACTGCATGATGAACCAACCAGCTATGCATCTGTTTCCAGCTCGAGACTGACATGTCACCACGGGGCTATCCAGCTTTGATAAATGCATTCATACAGGGGCATCTGAACCACTCAATGTAAACACAGCATTGTGGTATATGGTTGCACATACATGCTTCTACATGTTTCAGTATTTTGGTCGAACATGAGTGTATCTTGTACATGACTGCAACACAAACAGGTACTACTTCTTTATAGACAACGCAGTACATTGAGCATGTAACCTGTGTTGCATCAGTTCTTACTGTGTTACATGTTGGCATGTTAGTAGTGGATTGCATGGTGTTATCAATGTGGTTAGGCAGTAACACATTTTATTTGTTGATCACTGGCATTGCAGCACATTACCAGCAGCACAACTGTGCTGTATGCATTTTTGCATGACACCGGTTGTGTCACAAAATGGTAAGTAGATATAACATTGTCAGAAATACAGAAAACAAGCAAGAAGGTGTTTCTTGAACATTTATGTGGTACATTTTGTTAAAGATCACATAAACCTGTCACTGGAATAAACACAACATGGCAGTTCTTATGTAAAGCATGATCAGTAATATATCTATGACTATACTGCGTTGTTGCTACTATGTATCCTTCACATAATGTGCATGACTTTGCATGCAAAATAGTTATGATTAACGATTTGCAGCATATGGAATACCTTAAAGCAAACAACATGAGCAATTCACATATCTGAACACAAACTTGCTCAACTAGGTATAGTTAGAAGGCTTTCAACAGTTACTGTCACAGTACTGGTTTCCTCTGGAAACAGTGCATTACATGCGATTACAAGGTGACTTCGTGGACAATGCTGTGCTTCACTGTAACTGTCTAGCTTTATCTGCACAGATGAGAAACTTTGTGGATTCCACTTTTAGGTGGCTGACATGACCCCTTCTAACATCCTTGCAAGAACAGGTGACTTGCTCGGTTATTATTGTCATATACATGAGTTATGCATCAGCATAAATAGGGTGACTGCCATCTTAAATGGTGGCTAGAAGTACATCCAAGGAGTATGGGATACTGTGTAAGCAAAGGTGGCACATGAGATGATGTGTTAGTGGATATGTGGGGTGGGGGGTTAACTGGGGCTCGAGCGAGTATCCGCATGGCAGTTGTGCTGTCACTCATGGTTCACATAGGCCATCCCTGCTTTTGGATATGTCACAACACTAACATAAAAAACCTATGCATTGATGGCTGGAGATTTCATTTGATTTATATAGAAAGTAAGCTTTCTTGCTGCAAAATTAAGAAACACAATTCAAGACAATCATTACTTAAACAGACATACTGCTTCTGAATAAAATGTTCTTTTAGAAGGAGATCCCATGGTGTTCACATTGACATTCACTATGTAAAGCTCATTGTGTACAGCAGATGGGCAATACAAGTAATACTGCATTATAAGTGTGTGATGAACAAGATGAATGGGAACACTGAAGAATACTCGCAGCACCATATGAGTACCTTGACCACACACAGTCACTCAATTATCAGTTGGAAGTGCATGAAATGCAAAATGAAGTGACACCACAGCAGTCCACAGATTAAGTTCACAGTGTGGCCTCAGACACTATTACATGGTGTCACAAGATGTTGTGAACATTCATTTTCAGTGGACATCATCAGTCACATTCAACAGTGTTAGAAATCTGGACATATGCTTCTCGACCAGCTGCTTCTTGCCAAGCTTTTCAAACTTGGAGGTTACTGGTTCGGGTACAACATTGCCAGAGTAAAGAAGATGAGCTGTTGCATAGGATGGATACTTGCAACACAAATGGATAACCTCTGATTGAATGTCCCTGATGTAACCTGAACAGTATAGAAAAATCAGATTTAGTAGGATCATCAGTGATGACACAGTGGAATACACAGTGTTGCACAATTTCATTGATGGGCACTGCCATTGATAAAAAAATACAACATATTGATACTTATGAACAAAATACTGACATCAGTCCTGGGTCGGCCATATATTCACAACTGTCATGCTTTGTCAGTACAACTGAATACACATACTGGCCTTGTTGTATTGCATATATAGTGTATGGTGGAACATTATTATGTCCCAAATTCACTTGAAAGACAACCTTGTTGTACCATCGATATGACATAATCTTGCTGTTGTACCCTCTTCAGTATGTCACATCAATGGTACAACAGCATTGAACGTGCTTGCTTATGTGCATGTGTAAAGCACCTCACTTCAGGTATCAGCTGCAGTGGTGAGTCAGGGACCCAGGAGTGAGGAAAGACTGGCTAGAGTATGGGAAGCAGAAACAAAATTTAGTCAGTTTTTTTGGTGGTCCATTGAGTCTGTGTGATTGGGGAACTAGGACGGATTGTGACTCCTTTTTTTTTGGAGGGTGGTTGGTCGAATGCATTTTTTTTTTCTTGCTGTTGGACACAATGAACTAAAAACTACAACTCTCCAGGAAGTCAATTCTATATTTCAAAGGAATTTATTGGGAGGGTTACAAATTGGTTCTTTTTACTGAATGTAATAGGTGGCCTTCTCTCTCTCGACCAACATGTAAGAAAGCTCATAAAGACAGAGCCATAGAGCTTAACTTCACTGCTTCACTCTCCTAGCCGAACACTATTGGGCTATTTATGCATATTATAGGTATAATAACATGGTGTACAGGAATAACTGCCCTTTCCAGGTGGTTCAAGGCCCTTGTCTGTGACTTATGCTTCACTGCCCAACCAGGTCCTGATGTTATTGAACCATTATCTTATACCTGAAGTATGTTTTTTCACTCTTCCACAGCTAGCCAGCACAAATGTGAAGACTTTATTTGTCATGTGTGAGAGAGAGAGAGAGAGAAAGAAAGAAAGAGAAAGAGAGAGAGAGAGAGAGATAAAGACAGCAAGAGCGGGGGTGCCCTTCTGCTATGTCCTTTGAACAGTATCTCTGTTAAATGTTCCTTCTAGTGTGCAGCTCTTGTTTGCAGTGCAATGGTATTTACTCACCTAGTAAAGGTGACTAGATGAGCCCCTTTTATAGTACTCCACAACCATCACCAGTGGGAATATCCCTCATCCATCCTGTATGATGATGCATGATCCAATGAAAATTGGGATTGGCCAGAAACCAGCCCCTTAGTCTATCCCAAAAATCTCCAGTGCAATGTTTTCCTAGCAGAAAAGAAACAGTGATGAAAGCAGCACAACAAAACAGAAAACAAATTAGCCCAGCAGCACACTGTATTGTGTACAGACTACGATCAGAGTCTTCATTGAAAATGATTGTCTTAGAAAATAAAACAATGAGTATGGGAAAGCCTTTATTAATCACATAGTCCTGTAAGAGTCGATCACTAGACATTGGTATTGCTATCATACAATACAACAAATACAATGAATGCCACCCTGCCCTCCAATATACCACCGTGTAAATGAGCCTGTTCACATTGAGCGGCCCTGCGAAGTACTCTAAAGGTGGCTCATCTGATCACCTTTACCAGGTGGGTAAATACTATTACATATTGCCCCCTTTATAGTACTCTACTTTCCATACCAATGGGGATTTTGTAGTAGTGCCCTGGCTACTCCAAATATTGGGTGAGAGAAAAATTGTAGACAATAACATAGGGTGGATTTGTTGTGGCCTGAAGGACCACCCGACGAGAGGTGGCTCTGGTAGCCAATGTCACATCCATAAGATAATGTCTAGTAAAGGAATGTAACATGGATGAGATGGATGTAGAACAAATGTCTTGGGAGGAAATCTGTCCCCTTTTAGCCTAGGAAGTGGCCACTGCCTGAGTGGAATGTGTCTAATTCCCAGAGGTGGGTCTATATACCATTTCTTAAAAAATTACCATTGTTGTCTATGGTATGTGCTGTTTGTGGACTGCCTTCTTGAATGTAACAAGCATTCCACCATGCTTGAATTGTAACCAGGACTAGTAATCATTCTGTCTTAGTAACCAAGCCATCAGGTTGAGAGCGGAGGTATTGTGATGAAGTATTGACTCTAGCTCAGAAGATAATTTCAAAAGGCCAGGTGAAAGGGTTTGTCTATCACCACTGGTTGCAAGAGAGAATACTAAGGCCACCTAAGCCACTTCAGCCAGTTTGGGGCTATCAGTACCACAGTTGTTCTGGTGACTTGAATCTTATGCCGAATCTTGGTGATCATGGGAGTGTGGGGAAGGGGATGTAAACCCTGTTGAAAATCCATGGTGCTGACAACATGTCCACTTTCTGTGCCCCTTGGTCTTGGAATCAAGAGTGATAAAATGGGAATTGTTTGTTTGAGCTGAATGGCATGACATCCACATATATGAGCCCCCATTTGAAACTGATAAGGTGGAACACCATTTGGTGAGTCATCCATTCTACTTGACTTAATAATTCCCTGCTGAGCCATTCGGCTTGGGTGTCCTCTTTTCCAGCCAGGTAAGAGGCTGATAATAATTGCAAGTTCCATTCCACTCACATGAGCACTCTCATGGAGTTCGGAATCATGGAGTGGCATTGGGTACCCCATTGCTTGTTGATGTAGGGCATAGTTACTTGACTGTCTTGTTCAGATGAGAACTGAGTGGCACCAGAGGTTCTGAGCAAAGAACTGGAGGGCATGTTACACTGCTCATATCTCCAGTATGTTGCTCTATGACTTGGTCTTGGCTGGTGGCCAAATGCCTTGTGCCACCTGACTATGGCATACTACCCCATCCCTATAGACTGGTGTCCTTGGTCACAGCCCTGGAAAATTGTAGCTCCAGACTCATACTTCTCTGCATGTTCTGCTGGTTGGACTACCACACCAGCATTGAGGTTATCCAGTCTGGTATATTTATCCTAAAGCAGAAGCTCAGGGATGATTGGTTTCAAGTGTCCAAGACATATTTCGGAATCAGTTTCATGTACAGCCTGGCCCATGGGACTGTGTTGATCACTGCTGCCATGAGAGCCATGAGTGGTAGATAGTCCCATACCTGTCTGTATGGCTACTGTAAAATCTACAACACATGATGGATAAGATTTGACACCTTCTCCTTCAATTGGTCTCTGTGCTGAAATGCATATCTGTGATCGACCTCACAGCTGTGGTGTATTAGTTAACAGTAATCTCAAAATTTATGAGTGTTGTTAAACTAAAAGAAAGAGTAGACAATTACCAAGGTTCCTAACACTGATATACTCAAGAGGCCCAAATGCCTGGTATAGTAAACCCTTCAGAGAGACTTCCCTCTACTGTGATATAATCTGGTATATAATACAACCTGTGTCCATTGCTGCCCTATTAAAATGACGGAAACAGTAATGACTCTAGATGGGGATATAGGGATAAGGTGTACTGTATCTCATATCTGATGTATGCCATTCTGCTAAAACAGTATATATTAAAAACTATATCTGTGAAAATGTAAGCAGAATATTGAAATGTACAAAGTAATTAGCCTCTTTAATAATAGGCTAGCTGAACTTGAAAAAGCCAAAAGAAAATGGCAGAGAAACTTTAGGTTGAAACAGGTATATTTAAGCAAAACAAAAACCTGCCAACGAACAACAAACCTGTAATGGACAATATCAATATCACCTGTCCCACGACCTTGAGTACACCTATTGAGAGACTACTGTGATATACTTTCTGGAACACAAAAAAAAAAAAGAATTAGGAAGATGAAATAATAGAAGGGTCTGATGAGGAATGGTACCTCATACAAAGATCAAAGGTAGCCAAAAAGGGTAGAAAGACAGACCATGTTAGGCTGCCTACATTTAATCGTTTTGACCCTATTAACATATTACTAGAGGATAATACCCCTGTCCCCTCCACCTCCAACACAGAAGATCAGGACATACTTTTATATTTTGGTCAACCTGCGACCAACCCATATAATACTAAAGAGGTCACCAAAGCTACTAATGCTCATGCTGTAACCACTGATAGCCACCCCCCAGATAACTCAAATTCACAAAACCAGAATTTGAACTCCAGCTCCTCCTGTACTAATTCTGCAAATAACGTTAATGTACTTATACAGAATCTAGATCCTCCTGTATTCGAAAACACAATACAAGAAAATATGTTAAAAAGCAATTCAAATCAGGAAAGAACTATCGCTGACACTAACACAGAAGAGACAATGGATACTAGTAATTTTAAGAATACTACATAGAAACATAGAATTTGATGGCAGATAAGGACTGCTTGGCCCACCTAGCCTGCCCATTTCCCTACCTAATGGATCAGCTGCAGATCTTAGTTAACCAACACCCTACTTCTCTCCTACCTTTCACTAGAATTGCCTGATGTGTGCCCCATGCATTCTTGAATTCCCCACTGTTTTTGACTCCATGGCTTCCTCAGGAAGGCTGTTCCATGCATCCACAACCCTCTCCATGAAAAAATTCTTCCTCACATTACCTCTGAGCTGTCCCCCCTCTATATTCAAATTGTGTCCCCTTGTTCTTGCACATCTCTTTTTCGGAAAGATGCTACCCTCTTGGACTTTGTAGATTCCCCTGAGGTCCTTGAAAGTTTCTATCATGTTCCCACTCCCTCCTTTCCTCAAGGGTATACATATTAAGCTCCTTTAGTCTCTCTTAATATTTCTTCTGGTGCAGACCCTGCACCACTTTGGTTGCCCTCCTCTGGACAGCCTCCACCCTGTCTATGTCTTTGTGGAGATGGAGTCTCCAGAACTGCATACAGTACTCAGATGGGTCTCACCAACTGTCTGTACAGAGGGATGACAACTTCCTGTTTTCTACTGGTGATGCCTCCTACCATCCCAGTATCCACCCAGCCCTCCTTACTGCCTCTCACATTGCTTGCCCACCTTTAGGTCATCTGATATAACTATGCCCAGGTCCCTTTCCATTTCTGCTGCTGTCAGTATCCTCCCCCATTGTGTACTCTTCCCCTTGGTTTTTGTATCCCAGGTCCATTACTTTGCACTTCTTTGCATTGAATCTAAACTGCCATACATTTGACCATTCTTCCAACCTTGCCAAGTCCCTTCTCATCCTTTCCACCCCACCTTGTGTATCAACCCTGTTGCAGATCTTTGTGTCATCTGCAAAGAGACATACTTTTCCTTCCAGTCCCTCTGCAATGCTACTTATAAAGACATTAAAAAGGACTGGTCCCAGTACTGAACCCTGCAGTACCCCACTAGTAACCCCTTTCTTCATTGTAGACTCTGTTTAATATTACCTCTATGTCCTGTTGTCCAGCCAATGTTTTACTCTAGGCTACCAACCTGGGACTCACTCCCAGGCTGGCTAATTTGTTTATTAATCTTTGTGTGGGACTGTATCAAACGCCTTGCTAAAGTCTAGGTAGGCCATGTCTACAGCCCCTCCATGGTCTACTACTTTGGTCACCCAGTCAAAGAAATCAATTAGATTCATCTGACATGATCTTCCCATTGTGAATCCATGCTGCCTTGGGTCCTGTGCCCCACTGGCCCTAGGTACTCAACAACTTGAAATAAAGAAGTTCTGGTACTAGGGGACTCCATTGTAAAACATTTGGATCAGGTTATATGTAATCCCAACAAATCTGATACAATTTTATCATGCTTTAGAGGAGCTAAGATTTCAGACATTACAGTCATGGTTACAGATATCTTGCAAAATTCTGGAGAGAGACCCCTGGTGATCATACATGCAGGGACAAATAATATCAGACAAGACTCAGTTCAAGAAATCAAACAAGAATATGTTTAATTAACTAACAAACTAGTCAACCTGGGTTGGGATGTAGCCTTATCAGGAATACTACCCATTCCAAGACAGTCTGCATATTACTCAAAAAAAAGTAAGGGCCATAAATGATTGGCTGAGAAAATGGTGCTTGAGGCACGGTATAACATGCATCATGCATTAGGAGGAGTTTGCTACTAAAAAAAATTCTTCTGCTGGGATGGATTGCACCTCAACAGGAAAGGGAGTGCCCCCTAGGAAAATAAATTTAAAATGTATAAACAAACATTTAAACTAGGCATGCAGAGGGAGGGGTATGAAATTCCTAATGAATTAAACTCTGAAAAGTAACATATTACTAATGAATCAGAATAAGGAACCATATAATATACATTAAAAAATATCAAACTAAGTGACAGGGATAAACCAGACAAATAATAAAGAAGACAAAGATATAATAATTTTATTGGTAAATGCAAGGAGTTTACACAACAAAACAGATGAGTTAAAACAGAGATTGTATTACTGAAGACATCTCAATCTGTGCAGTCACTGAGACCTGGTTCAAGGATGAGGACTGGTATACTGACATTGCAGGATACTCCATATTTAAAAAAAATAGGAAGGAAAACGAGGTGGGGGAGTTGCTCTATACATAGTAAATAAATATAAAGCCCATGAAATAAATGAACAAACAGTGAAAGTGAGCTGTTATGGACAAAGTACAGTTACAAACAAAATGCTAACTGTGGACATCAGGTACCACTCACCCAGTTTGGATTTGAATGAAAACAACAGATTTCTTTCCAAGACTGAGAACATGTCAATTGCAGGAGATTACCTATTCATGGGGGATTCTAATTTCCCAGCAATAAACTGGCCCACACTACAGGGAACAGGGAGTATAGAGAACAGTTTTTAGATATAACAATACAAAATAACTTGGAGCAACTTGTCAAACAAGGTACAAGGGGAAATAACATCCTAGACTTGATTTTTTATAATATGAGGGAAGATATAGAGGATATACAAATCCCGTACTAATGCCACTGGGCAATAATGATCATCACACTGTACAATTCAAACTGAAAGTAGATAGAAGGCATATAAAAGGAAAAACCATGATCAAAAATTATCATAAAGCAAACTACCAAAGTACGAGGGAATACCTACAAGACTGGGAATGGGAAACAGAACTTGACAATTTAGATAAGCAGCACCTCTGGGAAAAGATTAAACAAAAATTAAACAGGTGTATAGACTGTTGGGTACCGACAATAAAAAAGTATTACAACAATCAAAGATTGCCACCCTGGTGGTACCAGAATATAAAAAGAAATATTAGGAAAAAGAAGTTATACACAAAATATAGAAAATCTCCCAATGAACATAATTTCTAACAGTAGCTGTAAATAATGTAGAGTGGTATTAAGAAATCAAAACAGAAAAAAAAGAACTATATCTTCCCACATCCATTAAGGAAAACAATATTTTTTTTTAACTCTATAGGATCTCTGAAGGGAGGTCAAAGGACTGTTGGACTGCTTCAAATACAAAATAAAATAGAGACAGAGATGAAATGGAAAATGAATTAAACAACTATTTCATAAGTATTTATACAGAAAAGAATCAGTCAAATAATAATGAGGTAAAACCAGAAGACAATATATCTTTTACAACAGAAGAAGTACTACAAGCAATACTAATTATCAAACAAAATGGTTTAGCAGGGCTAGATGATATCCATCCAAAATTGCTTAATGAATTGGCAGAAGAACTGAAAGGACCATTAACTTACCTGTTTAATGCTTCTCTAAGAGAGGGTAAAGTATTAATGGAATGGAAAGAAATCACAGTCGCTCTCATATATAAAGGTGGTAGCAAAAAAGATGTCCGGAACTACAGACCCATAAGTCTAACATCTGTACTAGGTAAAATACTTGAGAAAATAATTCAAGGGTGGATAATAACATACAGTGCATGTCATACAAAAGTTTAATGGTAACAAGTTGTGACGTTCAGTACCGGTCTGTGCGGTGCGTTAAAGAGGCATTAGAGATGTGTTAGCTTCTTACCAAGGTGTGGAATGCGACATTACATAAGTCTTTAAATGCACTTCCTCCCCTAGCCACAGGATGACTACCATGAGTTGTCATTGCATTAATGATTGCCCAAAAGTATAAAAGAGTGGCTCTGCCTGAGTGTACCTGCAGATAGCATCAGGTTAGTGCAGGGACACTCTCAGATTTTATACACTAACTGTAGCTATCCAACATTGAAACTGAGCTACATCTATCAATGAATTTGTACTTCCCCATGTTCTTCTGACAGCTCAATGAACAGGTTGCAAAAAAAACATTGGAAAGAAATGTCTTTCTCTGTATTTTTCTGTTCAAACTATGTCTGTCAGACAGACATTGAATTACTGCAAGACATCAATTTGTGCATTACAGAAGTTTATGTAAGCAATAATACCCAACAGGGTGGGCGGTATAGGGAAATACTGGACCACCCAGGGGCATAATGAGGCCCAATGCTACAGGTGGAGGGCCTTATAGCCCCTGGAAGGTCCAGTATTTCCCTATACCGTCCACCCTGGAGGGTATTATTGTGCTTAAAAAATGGCCCATATGTAGTTTTTTTAATAAAACAGAATGATTATTAAGAACAAGTCTAATATATTTAAAAATAGACTAAAACTAGTTTGTTTGTATGAAGTAGTCCCTGTGTTGTGCCGCACTGTCCAATAAGGTGCTGCTGATTAATGTAGACATTTGGCTGATGTTGATTTGTAGCCCATGGTTTGATGGGAGTTGTAGTTGTATGCTCCGAGATCAGAGTAGCGTGTGACACTGCAAGAATCGGGTGTCGTTTAAAAGAAAAAAAAGAAAGAAACACAGAATGGCAAGACTGGTAAGTGAATTCACAACTATTTATGTTGGTAGGTGAATGTTTTCAGTCAGGAGTTGAAGTGCAGTGATGAGGGCAGTAGCAGTATTTGTAAGCACAGTGCCCATTAAATAGAGTCGGGCAGCCGAGTCGGAGCGTTTGTGAGCACGGGGATTGGAGGTCGGACGGGAGCCTTTTGAATACCTTCGCTGGGTGCGGTTTTCTGGTTGGGGAGAAGATGGGTTGTTTTCTTGTTTTGTGGGTTTATCTTTGCTGCAACTTTAGATTTCTTTGTGTGGGGAGTGGTGATTTGAGAACCTCAAGCTTGGGCTCTCCCACTTGGTCTCTTGCTTAGAGAGGAAAAATATGGTGGCAAATGATTTTTAAACTCAATCTGGCAGCAGCTGGCACTTGTTTTTGGAGGGCATCTATCGAAAATAATTGCTCTGGGAGCCTGCCACAGCCAATCAGCTCACAAAAATGTTCTTTATCATTTTCTAATAGAAAATAATGTCCCCATGTACTGTACTTCCTGATAGCTCAATGAACAGGTTGCTAAAAAAAAATAGTTGGAAAGAAATGGCTCTCTCAATACTTTTCTGTTTGAACTATGACTGTTATGCAGCAGTGTTTGTGCTGCAGTTTCTTTGATGCAGACTCTGGGATTTTATCTGCTAGTGCAGACTGACACTTTTTTACTTGTATGGATAGGGCATTTAGGATTACAGGACTGCATGACCCATGGGTTCATGCTGAATTACAAAATACACTTGATTAGGGCTTGAGGTATCCTTACTTGTAATACAGTATATTAACACCAGTCTGGGTATTGAACCTTCTAGGCTTGTATCAAACCTGATAGTGATTGACATGCACCTCACCCCTAACAGACTTAGGTGAGTGTAAATCAGCATAATTTCATGGATGGAGTAGCAGGCAGGCAGGACTCAATAATTCAAACTGTGTCATGTTACTTACAAAAAAAATAAAGTAATAAGACATGTTCCTAAAACATCAGTTATACAGTAGATGAAAACATGAAGCAGCCTTATTTTCAAAGATGGACCCTATAAATTATACTGTGCCTAATAACAAAGCCAGGGAATGGCAGAAAGTCGGAGACGTGTGAAGGGGTGAGGATAGTGATTCTTTGGAGTTCTGTGTTATTTGCAGTCCACCTGTCAAAAAAAGGCAATAAAATAATGTAAAGCACTTTCTTTGATGCCGACAACCATAGTTTACTCAGGAATTGCAGTGACCCTTTTTTGTTACTGGGCTGCCAAATGTAGAGGGAACAGAGGACTATTTAAAAAAAGAGAGTAAAACAAAAAATTCAAAATGTCCAAATGTCAAAATCCCAGAATCTACATCAAAGAAACTGAAGCACATACAGTACTTTTATTCCAACTATCCTTGTGTAAAATATTGCTTGGGGGAGTGGGATTTGAACCTCCTACAGCTATGCAATGTCTGTTCTCAGCTGGCATCCAGTGAAAACATGGTTTGGTGGCTGTACATACAGTATTAGTGTCCAGATCTCCCCACCTAATTACCAAAAGATTAAAATTAAAAGCTCAAATTTGTAGTAAAGGAGGGCAATGTATTTTATAATAACAGATATTGGATGGGGTGTATGGTGGGGGGGTGGGGCATATCATGAACCAATCTATCAACTTATGGCTGTACAGCTGATGAGGTTATTTAATGAATCAGGTATTTACATTTTTTTCAGATAGTAAAAACAACATTGCTTATGTCACTTCACAGAACAAAGCATATAAATGAATTACTGCATAAGGCAAGCGATCAAAACTCTACACATCTTAAAATTTAATGTAAGGGAGTACAACCTGAAAATGAACAGCATCCCAATTGTTATCACAATTCATTCAATAACATATGGCTTTTTTCATTCCAGATGAGAAATAACAAAATGTAAAAGTTTTTTTTGGTTTTTACCAGAAGAGACACATCAAGCTGAACGCTTGTTTACAGGTGCAACCTGGGAGCAGAAGGAAGTTAAGTGACTTACTCATGGTCACACAATATGAAGTGGTGGCTGGGGGATTCAAACCCAAGTTTTCAGATTTGCAGTTCAGAGCCTTAAACCACCATGCTATACTGCCTCATACTAGCAGTTGTCCAGCCAGTCCCTAATTGCTTCATTCATTGGTCCTGACCCTGTACCTTCAGAATCTCTGAAGATACAGCACAGCTGGTCAGGAGTAATGAATGAGGCAATTAGGAACTGGCCAACTGGGAGTTTAAAACTCTTTTTTCTGCAGCTGCTGCAGTCTACAGGTTCAGCTAAAGTAAATTTCATCATTATGTTTTTTTTAAATCATATATAGTAATTACATTTTGAATTGGCAAGAGAACGCTTTTACTAGAAGAGGATCACTACATAACTTTATAGTACTAAAGACAAATTAGCATTCTCCAAAATAGTTGTAAATAGAGAGCGTTTGATGGATTGACTCTGAGACAACCTTGTTGTGCTAAGCAGACGAAACAAAGCAGCACACAGCATTCCACAATGTGTGCTAATCGCTTAGCCCAACTTGATTTTAATTAGGTGCTAATTGTTTACCAGGAGATCAATGAAAGGAATGTGACATGATTGTATTTTATAGTACAACAGCTAAATCTGTAGATGCACTAAGGCCCTGTCCACATTGATCTCTCTTCACAAAACGTTTTTAAAAACGATTTGTGTTCCATTTTCAAGCACGGTTGTCAGTGCGTCCACACTGTGATCTGACAACTGTGCTTGCCCACTTCAGTTCCCAGGCATGCTTGTGGCAATGCTGGGTGCCACAATGCATGCCGGGATACTCGCTAATGGGCATGGTGGCAGATTGAGTCACAAGTTACATCATTCAAACTGGGAGCTCTGCGCGAGGTCCGGGATGTAAGTTACACTATCCCCTTTTCTTCTGGGAAGCAGTATTAACACCACATGGGGGGAGGAGGTTGCCTTAAAACGTGTTAAAGCACGGTTTGCATCTGCACTACAGTTAACATGGTTTAAGGCAACCATTTTGGTCTGAAACCGTGCTCGAAAACCTGCTCCCATCAGGTTTGCAACACAGTTTTGAACACAGTTTGTAGCACAGTTTTACTGTGCTACAGTGCAGATGTGAACCATGTTTCCTTGTCTTGTAATGTTACAGACTGCTGGTAACGTTACAAGATCACAAGTGTGGACAGGGCCTAAGTGTCTTGAGATCAGTTGAAGTCATATCCTGTGCCATGCATTTGCCATCTGCTTGGATAAGTTTGGTTAAGTTAACCTATGAGAAATGCCAAGCACCCGAAATGCAAAAGTACCTGGGAAATTAAAGCTGTACAGTTAAAAATATAACATTCCTCAATATGTCATATGGATGCAGAGGGTGCATAAACATACTGCCCCACAGCCTGCTTTCAACTCTCTGAGCAGAGATGAGAGGAGGAGAAGGGAGGAAGGTACATGCAAAGATGAATTAGCCTACACCCTGTTTCCTATGCCAGATGTGCATATAGCAGAATACTAGAGTTATTCTTGTTTTGAATAATTAGGATGACATCAGAGTTTATGTAGCACCCCCTCAATGGCTTTTTAGTACCCAAAACCTGCCTAAAGGCTTTCTCTTTGTCACCCCATATCCCATGGTGTACAGTGCAGAGTGTGGATTTTATTGTTAAATCTTGCTAACCCCATACCCACCACACCCACCTCCAATTACCAGAAAAACACAATTGCATGATCAGTTACTCTGGTATAATCTTACACAGTACTTTCACCAAAGAATGATGTTGTTTTATATTATCTGTTGTTAAGTCAGTCTGAAACAAGCACCTAACTAAATATTTGGCCACTACAATACTTCCATGGCATTCTGATTCGGATAACAGAAAAAGTAACATGCTCACAACAGTGAGACTGGGCACTGCTGCAAGCCTGACAAGCTACACTGATGCACAAAGTAGTTGCATGCTTTGTACAATGTGATGTGTGCTTATTGACTACCTATTCTATATGACTTGTCCTGATCCTAAAAGTAACAGTTGTTGCAGCATGTAAAATGGCCTGGAGTTCAAGTATAGGACTTGTCCATTCAGTTGTGTTAGTGAGCTCAAGTTCAAACTTTATGGATACCCCAGTGACAGATCAGCATGTCAGTCTGACTTAAAATTGAACTGCAGATCATTTTATGAAAGTGCCACCAACCATACGCTAAAAGGCTAGAAATGACTCCAAGAAGTACTTTGTAGTTTTCATTGATGGTACTGCATTGTAAGTCCAGTTTTATTACAATTGTTTTATATTTTGCAGACTTGCTCAATCACAGTATGCAAGTGGGGGTTACTGGAATCTAACCCAGGTCTGTTGGATGCACTAATGTTATTCACAATCCCTTACTCTAACCTCATGGCTATACTGCTAGTCAGGATCTGTATTGCATGTTCTTTATATAGTATGTCCCCAGCACATTAGAAACAGATATTGACAGCAGATCTGAGGGGCAACTAAAGCTCTAAAATCATGTGGGTGTAATGTAAAATATAGATTGGTACACTGTCACAAACTGGGGGTCGAGACAATATAAATTTTTTTTCATCCCAGTCTCACGCACCAGCAGCTTATTAGTATAAGTGTTAGTATTAAACCTCCCATTTAGCAATACTTGAACAATGCACTGTACTCTGGAAAACATAACATATTAACAGCCAACCAAACCAACTCCTGAGTCCGCTCCTAAACCCAGGTCTCTGGTGCAGAAGCAGGATGCTCTACCTGCTGCCTCATCAGACAGCCCCTAGCCACAGACAAACCTATTCACATGATTGCTGTATCTTAAAAGGCTGCACCACAGCAGGAGAAATAAATGTCTGAACTGCACTACTAAGTGTAAAATCATTTTTTCTGGTGTTTCTAAGCAGGAGTGAGTGCTCTCACACCTTACTAACAGTTACCTACAAATTAGAAGTACCACCTTCTCAGTGCTTGTCACTACTTGCACACCTGATAAATCACAAGGCTGCTTAAAACTTATTAGGGCAGAAAGCACAGTGAGCCGTGAAAGAAAAGGACCAAAATGCAAACCCAAAGTAGTGCCTAGATGTGAGGGTCCTTTTAATATAATAATGGATTTTGGGTACCACATCTGATAGGACTTGACACATCAGGAGCAAATTAATATAATCAACAAAAGTTACATCATATTATCACATTAAAGCATCAGAAATAATGGTTTGTGCAGATCATAAACAAGTGCACTTTCAATAGTACTGGGACCATTGTTGGGAAGAGTGGTGGTGGTGGTGTTGGGGGTGGATGCTACTGAGGTGTGGATATATTTATTTTAAATCCTGGTATAAATCAATATCAAATCCCTTGTCATGTTTGTAACACACATCAGTTTCTGTCAATCACTATAATTGCTGACAGATGTACAGTATCTTCCGCTCTTTTGTCAAAATGTTTTAAATGTATATAGAGAGAGAGGGCAAGATGGCGGCGGTGCTGTGCCGCAATCTCCGAGTGTGTTAACGCTGCCCCGGGGAAAACCCATTGTAATTTAGTTAGTTTTATTTAGTTTAGAATTTTATCAGTTTATTAAGTTCATTAGTTTTTTTTTTTCATTTATTTCTGTTTCGAGTTTCGAGTTTATTTAGTTTGCTCGTCTGTGGCTCTCCGTTCTTCCCCCCCTCCGACAGTGCAGCTGTGGGAAAGTTTTTTCACATTACTTCTGGGACTATTCGGGATCCTGCTTATGAGGCTGAGGATTTGACTTTTTGGACTGCTGAGGGATGTGTATGAACTGGCGTCAAGGACTTGGATTAATCCTTCTTGGTGTCTGAGTGGAGATTGCGGTATTTGAGCCACTGGAGTGAAAGGTGACTGGTAAGCACTGATGTGGTGCTGTTTTCCTTACGTTATCCAGAGGTAAAGGAAGAATCCAGATGGTGAGTCGTTGGCCACTGAGAAGCTCTTTGCCAGATTTTGTGGTCCGCCGTATTGAATACCTGCCCCTAGAAGGTGGTGGGCTGGATGGCTGCTGCTATTTGGCGGCAGCATCTCCGGCTCTTCTGACCCGCTCCAGTTCGGCTGGAGAGCCGACTTGGGAGCGGTAAGGTCCGTTTTGTGGGTGGCGTTCATGCAGTGAATTCCTTAATCTTCTTGTGGCTTGTTATTTCTCCTTCGATTGTACGAATATTGAAAGCCTAAAACTCATTTTGTGGCCCTGAACCTGCTCCATAGGAGGAAGTATTGTGAAGTGGTTCCAACAGCAGGAATTGGATCCGTTATTTCATACTGGTGGTGAGAGCCCATGTGGGATTATGGACTTTATGCTGAAATTATTTCTCCCTGGATCTGCAGACTTTGCTCCACTCCTGGAATCTTTTCTGCCTTCACTGACCTTCCAGAGTGGTGAGAGCTCCTGAGGGGCTTGAACTGGGGGGGGAGTTTTTCATTTTCTTTTAGTTTTTTGTTTTGTATTTTGGTCTTATTTTTTGGATGCATGGAGTGAGAGTACATGCCTCTAAATTTGGTTATCCTTACAGTGGATGGTGGGAGCTCCACTGTGTTAAAAGATTGATTTTATATATTTAATTGTATTACTATTGTATGTTTTTGGATAATTTGACTGTTTAATTTTTTTTTTTTTTAGTCAAGTTTTGTGTTTTTAAGTTTTAATTTTATTTTTCTAGTGGGATTCCTCAGGAGTATTGAGATTCCTGGTTTCTGGCCCGCTTCTTATGGACGACGATATTTATTTTCATCGTACCCCCCCCGTCATGCATTATTCATCCGCCGCTCTTCATGCCCTCTGCCCTTTTTTACCCTCCCTCTGTTCTTTCCTGTATACCAATGTTGTAGGGCATTGGGGTTTAAGCGTGGAAGGATTCGGAAGGTGGGGTGGTGTGAACAGCAGGGGATGAAGGAGGGGGTTGGTCGCATTTGGCCGGTTAAGTCCAGAAGATGCCCTGGGGTGAAATGGAGTGACGACCGGGGCCCCTCCTGGTTGGTCCCCATACCCAAGGGCACCACCCTTCTTGCGAACGGTGGGCAGATGGTTGGGGTTCCCAGGAGTCCTATCCAACTGGGCGGTAGTTGTGCAATGCCAGGTCCGTTATGAACAAGACTGCTATTATTGCGGACTTGGTAGGTACAGCGGACCTGACTTGCATTACCGAAACCTGGCTGATAGTAATGCAGGCCCAGTTTTTGAGGCAGCTATTCCGGCTGGGTATTGGGTGATTCACCGCCCGAGATTGGATCGCTGGGGTGGGGAGGGTAGCTGTCTGTTTTAAGACCGAATTGGACCTCACCAGTGTTCCAGTGGAGGAGACCAGATCTTTTGAGAGTGTCGTGGTGGCAGGTGGAGGTTATAGAATGGTTCTCGTCTATCGTCCACCCGGTGATGAGAAAACTTTCTTAAAGGAAGTGGCTGACTTTGTCGTCAACCAGGTATTTGAGTCACCCAGGTTGATGGTGCTGGGTGATTTCAATGCCTGGATCGATGATGAACTCTCTCCGTTTGGTCAGCACTTCCTCCAATTTGATGTGTTCATTGGGCCTTTCACTGGTAGTTACCGCTGCCACTCATAAATATGGCCACTCACCCGATCTGGTCTTCCTGCTGGGGTTGGAGGCCTTCGAGGTGGGGGTGGAACCAGTCGGTTGGTCCGACCATTACACGGTGAGATTCAATTTTGGCACCCCCTCGCGTAGACCTACCCCTGTGGAGATGGTCAAGTGCCGCCCTTTACGGGATGTTATGCCCATTGGCCTAACTGCGGTTCTTGACCTATCAGAGTTTCCTGGGTTGAGCATGAATCCAGAGGAAATGGTGCAGGCCTATAATAAGGCTGTCACCTCTGCTCTGATTTAATTGTCTCACCGTGCGACTCTTTCCCTTCTACCGATCTCCATGGTTTGATCAGGATCTGAGGGAGTTGGGCGGAGATTTATTCGCAGGTTGAGAGATGTTGGCGAAGTCCGGCCTGATGCTGACCATATTAGACTTCTAGAGCACTATAAATTCTACCAGTCAGCAATTACTTTAAGAAGGCAGTGTTCCTGTCCGGAGAATTGCTGCTGCTCAGAATCGACCAGCCCAGCTCTTCCGAACTGTGGACAGGCTGTGCAATCCAGCCTGTCTGCAGATCCGTCGAGCTTTTTCACAGTTACAGTGTGAGGAGCTTGTTCGATTCTTTGCTGATAAGGTGGCCGACATCAGGGCCGAGATTTGCGTTGCCTCCTCCATGGGAGTTGCCGTGGTCCAGCCTATGGTTACAAGCACCTTGTCCACCTGGAGTTCTTTCTCAAGGCCGGAAATCGAGGATATTATGAGGATTGTCCTTGGTATACACACCACTAGCTGTAGTTTAGACCCAGGTCCCACAGGCCTGATTGTGGGCTGTGGAGATGTCATCATCCCGGTTCTTACCAGGATAGTCGGGTGTTCCTTGGACACTGGTGAATATCCCCGCTCCCTGAAGGAGGCGGTAGTGACACCAGTGTTGAAAAAGACATCTTTGGACCCCAACTCCCAGGCAAACTACGGACCTATCTCGAACCTCCCCTTTGTTGGGAAGGTTATCAAGAAAGTGGTGGCTGCCCAATTAGACAACCATCTTACCATCCATAATATCTACGATCCTCTTCAATCAGGTTTTCGTAAGAGACACAGCACTGAGACTGCGCTGGTTTGGGTCCTCAATGATCTCTTGATGGTGAAAGACCAGAAAAAATGGTCCATTTTTGTCCTTTTGGACTGTCAGCAGCTTTTGACACCGTAGACCATGGGGTGTTGCTTGAGCACCTGAGATACATCTGTGGGCTGTTGGGTTTGGTCCTCAGATGGTTTACCTCCTTCCTCACAGGTAGAACTCAGAGGGTGGTATCAGGATTTTTCCTCTGAGCCCACTGCCCTGACCTGTGGGGTGCCTCAGGGCTCTGTGCTTTTTCCCATGTTGTTTGCAGTGTACATGCTTCCCCTAGGAGACTTTGTAAGACGATATGGGCTGGAGTTTCATTGTTATGCCGATGACACCCAGCTCTATCTATCTTTTGTGCCTGACCAGAATAGAGCTCTCTCTGTGTTTAACAGCTGTCTCAGGGAGATCCAGGATTGGATGAGGTCCAGCTGGCTGAAGTTGAACTCTGGGAAGACTGAGGTGTTGGTCGTGATCCTGGTCACCGGATTAAGGGTTGGGTGGATGCTTAGCCTCCAGACTATTCTTGGGAGGTGTGGAGCTCCCAACCTCTGAAAGGGTGCAAGATCTGGGGGTGATTCTGGATGATCAGCTGACTTTGTGTGCGCAAGTGTCAGCAGTCGTTAAGACATCCTTCTACCATCTTAGGAACATCGCCAGGATCAAGCACCTTGTTCCATCTGGCGACCTACCTACGCTGATCCACGCTTTTGTGACCTCTTGCCTGGACTACTGCAATTCCCTTTACTTTGGGCTGTCTGGGGTAGATATCCGCCACTTGCAGCTAGTGCAGAACTCGGCTGCCCGGTTGTTAACGGGGTCTTCTCGTTCCTCGCATATCACACCGGTGCTCCGAGATCTGCACTGGCTGCTGATTCAGTGTCGGATCACTTTTAAAGTAGGTCTTCTGACTTATAAAGCCCTACACGGCTTGGGCCCTGACTACCTGAAAGAGCTCCTGGTGCCTTACAGACCGAAGCGTCCACTCCGCTCCACCAACGAGAGGTTGCTAGAGATCCCGGGGTTAGTTTAAAATCTTCTGGTGCCTGTGCTTTTATGTTTGTGGCACCTACCCTCTGGAATTCTCTACCACGTTGGATTTGAGAATGCATGACGGTGGAGGGTTTCAAAAGGACTTAAAGTCCTTTTGTGGAATAAGACATTCTCAGTTAATGTTGATGTATTTTAATTGCCCGTTGTTAATTTTAGACATATAAAGTATTGTATAGTTTTAGAATGTTTTATCTGTAATTTATTGTAATGTGCCTTGGCTTTAGAAAGGCGTAGATAAAGTTTATTATTATTATTGTATATATATCTATTTATACAATGGGGTGAGACATATTCCAATGACATAAAACATGTTATTTTCACTGCAGTGAAATAAATCCTGATGAGCGTCAGCAGAGTTAAAATACCATTTATTACACCCCTGCAAGCCTGTGCTAAACCTGTGCTAACCCGCACAAGCCGTGCAAGAGCTAAACCAGCGCTAACCCTCATGAAGCTGCACAAATTGTACATTTTGCAACAGTGAGGCCCCCATTGTATAAATAGGACACATGGGGCTGGATATTCAAAAGGGTTGCACCATGCGCAATAGGGTTGTGCCTGCGCGAGTCTGAAATTGCGCCATTCTGCGCTATTCAGCAGGAGGCAGTTGCGCCCCCCAAGTCATGCTGAGCAACAGCGCAATGCTAATGAAGGCATGCTCAACCTGAGGGGGAGGAACCATGCATAAACTGCACAGCCCGATATTCAGCCGGGCTGTGCAGAGTTGTGCAGGCGCAACCCCCTACCTGCGTCTGCACAACTTTGAGACAAAAAAAAAAGGATCAAGTCGAGGGCCACCCACAGGTGACCTGCCGCATTGCAGGGTGCAACACAGCAGCTGCCACCTGTGGGTGGCCCTCCACTTGTTCCCTGTGCTCTCCGTAGCCGATCGTGGGCAGAACACACTCCCCACTAGCCCGATCGCATGCATACTGTATAGGAACCCCCGACTGGCCCGATCGTGGGCATACTGTATAGGAAACCCCACTGGCCCGATCGCAGGCATACTGTATAGGAACCCCACCCAACTGGCCCGGAGTAGCAGGCATACTGTATAGGAACTCTTCACCGCCCACCCGTTAGGTCAGAATGGAGTTCATCCCCCCAATAGCTGTATCTCTGGTGGTTCAGTTGACCGCCGGTTCGATCGCATAGAGTCCAACCTGCCTTTCAAGTCCGGTCCTTTCAGGGTCCAGTACCATTTCACCACGAGCGGCTCCACCACCGCCTCCCCTGTCGCGCTGGCTGGCGCAGCACCCCACCCGCCTGCCGTGGCCGCCACCCGCTGAATGACAGCTTGTAGGGCTGCACACCCACTGGTTCAGAGCAAGAGCCAATGGGCATGCAGCAATACTGTACAAGGCAGTCCAGATATGTGAATGAATGAGGCGGGAATGAGGTGGTGGTGCTGCCACCCGCCGCTGACGGGGAGAAGTGGGAGGTGGGGCCCGTGGGTGGGTGGGTGGGGGCCACTGACCACAAGGAAAATTGGACTATGGGGGTGGGTTTGATTCTAATGCCCGCGATTGGGCATCGCGTCCACTGGACCACCAGGATATTGGTATTTGGGGAGTTCAACTCCGTTCTGCCCGTGATCGGGCCAGTCGGGGGTTCTTATACAGTATGCCCGCCATCAGGCCAGTTGGGGTTCCTTATACAGTATTACCCCGCAATCGGGCCAGTCGGGAGGGTTTCTATACAGTATGCCCGCCATTGGGCCACAGGGGGAGGTTTACATCATGCCCACGATTGGGCTGCGGGGGGTGTTTAATACTGTTATACCCACAATCGGGCCAGTCAGGGGGGGAGATTTACTTCATGCCCGTGATCGGGCTGCAGGGGGCGTGGGTCCCCGACGGCTGCTGCCTGGCAGAGCCAGGTGCAAGTTGTCGGGGATCGGTGCACCTGCATGCTAATGGCATGCAAATGGGGTCGTAAGTAGATGCAAATGACCCCCCCTGTGCCTTGCATAACTTATGGCCCCATTTGCATGTCACCTTTTGAATATCAGAAATTTGCACATGGAGCAATGGAACTTGCGCCACCGCATCTTGAATGCTCCATTCTGACCACTTGTGGATGGCGCAAGTTCCACTGCACCATGCAGTATGGCGCAGCTGAGGGCGATATTCAAGGAGTTGCTCAATAGTGCAACCTCCTGAATATCGCCCGCCACACCCCCCGCGCAACTTATTTGAGCAGTGCAGCGGCTTGTGCCACAAGAATAGGCAGTTTGAATATTCAGCTCATGATGTGCATCATGGAATATAGGTTATTACTCTGCCTCGTGAGCACTGTATATTTCACCGTGCTTCTCGCACTCATGAAATATCCAGGCTCACTCTGCAGGAGTGAAAATATTTTCCATATTCCACTTGTGCCATCATGTATCCATATATATATATATATATATATATACTTATATATATATATATATATATATATATATATATATATATATATATTATGCTAGAGGAGCCATTTTAAGGTTAAAGGGTCAAATTTTGCACCTTATTAACTTTGCCACTGTTCAACAGAGTTGCCTAAGATTTGGTATTCATGATTGGTCATGATAGATCTTGAGATCTGCCAAGAATTAGTACCAGTTGGACATACAGCTGCGGGTTATTAAGCGCTAGCAAAGAATGTGCGTTTATGCTTTTTGCAAATTCTTTACTCGAATACAGGTCGCATCGATTTGCGAACCAGTCCGAAAATGTCAGGGAATGTGCGCCCAGGGTCCCTGATGTGCCTTTAGAAGATTTTGTGAAAAAATATTAAACGGTTCAAAATTTATTCAAAATACAAGTTCCCATTATAAGTCAATGGGAAAATTAACAAAAAGTGCGAAAGTGTCATACATGCAGTTTTTAGTGTTGCAAATGACCCCAGTAGTGTCATGAGTCAGACATTTTTTTTAGTTAGTGATCACAGAAATGCTTGGCATTTAAATTTGGGACACTCCAGGGACACAATTCTTTTTGTGTTTACCTAGTCGGACCCTGAGGATGCTAGCCATGTCTTTATTTTGGGTTAAACACCCCAGAAATATGTTTTCCAATTTCTGGAAATAGTAGTGTCGCAAGTAGTGCGACTTATGACACTTTCCAATATCTAGGAAAGGTAGTTTAACTGCTACTACATTTCCGGCTATGGTCAAAATGACAACACTTCTTTTTGCTGACTCCTGCTGCAAAAGAACGGTTTGGTCTTTGAGCTGATATTTGAGAGAAGGCAGCCAATATCTCACATATGTGACTTTCAATAGTTTGGTGGAAAAATATTGCATGGCTCCCAAGCTACGGTTCTCCGGAGTTGACATTTTTTCCCATAGACTAACATGGTGGCGTACGCCGCACCTTTCGGGGCTCGTATCTCGAAATCTGTGTGAGATACAGATTTTTTCATCGGTGCCAGGAAAATAATGATTTCTGTGAAATTTAATTTTTTTCTCTACGTCATACGGTTGCTGAATTATTTGCAATTAAGTACTTCCAATGCTCGTTTTAAGCTTCCATTCCCATTACAATGCATACATTCTTTATGCACACTGTGTTTCTCTATGCAGTTGTCCAGCAAAAACAGGGTATGCAGTTCCGTTACTGTTACACTTACTGTTTCAACTTGTGTTTATGTTTCCGTTTACGTTCCTGTTCCTGTATGCATACATTAATAGATTACCTTTAACGTTTTCATTTGCACTTGCGTTTTCCTTACTGTTACTATTTCCATTTCCACCTTGTGTTTGCATTGCAGTTCCTGCCGCCGCTACATTACATTCACTATTTCTTGTCATCATTCTCAAAAAGAAGGGAAATTAGAGGCAAAAAACTCCATTTAATGCATTAGTTAGGGTTGTTCCACAGCGACAAAAGCGAGGAAATTCAGTGTTAGGGTTGAAAGCCCCCCTTGGACGCCCCCAGTCCACCCCCACCAACCGGCATTGGGGTGTGCATTGGGGTCATTGGTCCTAACTCTCACCCCATTTTCCTATACCTCTGCTTCTTCACACATGTGATGGGGTGAGAGTTACGGCCGACAACCCCAATGTGCACCCTGATGCCAGTTGGGGGGTGGACTGGGGAGGTCCAAGGGGCGCTTTCAACCCTAACACCGAATTTCCTCACTTTTGTCACTGTGGAACAACCCTAACTAATGCATTGAACTGAGTTTTTTGCCTCTTACATATATATATATAGATCAATAGAGGCTTGGCAGAGAACACCAGGAAGAAGGAGTGCTGTGTGACTGGACTTTCTACTGGGACTATCTTGCCTCCTTTCCTTCCCCAAAGCTAGTTCTACTTTTATAGGCACAGGATTTAACTGAAACAGGAACTTCCTGTTTGGGAGCAGGAAGTGAGTGATCACAGAGCCACCAAAGACTCACCATCCTAGAAGGGCAAGAGTGGCTCTCCGGTCCCTGCTAGCTGCTGGAGGTCTGCCTCTGAGCAAGTAAGGGGTCTACTGAGAAATATAGGATCTGCTTGTCTCAGAACAGGATGATCAGGAGCTTAAAGGGCACAGAGGCGGTAAGTAGGTAGGAAGAGAAGAAAAAGAAAAAAAAAGGAAAGAGTAAAGATTCCAAACAACAGTGAAGGGACCAGAAATAAGACATGATGGGAGTGGTGCAGTGCAGTGGCTGTGGAGCAGCAGTCTTCCGGGAAACGTTCTGGAGGATGCGGTGTTGTCCCATCTGCAGGCACCTATCTGGGCTGAGAAAAAAGGTTGCTCATCTCCAGGCTGAGTTGGCCAGGATTTGTGGGACCTCCTCTTCCATCTAGGGACAACCAGGGCCACTGCCATTGCCTCAGAGGTTGCCAAGAAAGAGAAGTGGTTGAACCACAGTGGGCTCAGGGAGGGTGAGGGTGGTGGAACAGAGGCACATCCCTCCAGTTGTACCTCTCCACACTTCTTATGCCATTCTGGCAGAGTGTGGTTCCTCTATGGAGGCACCTGCAGTGGAGACCAAGGAGGATGTGGGGAACCTTCACAAGGGAGACCCACAGGAGGGTGGCATGGGACCCCACAGGGGAAGGAAACAACTCCTGGTGGGGGACTCCATTGTTAGGAAGGGTAGAACTGGGGAGGAAGTGGTGAGGGGTAGCCTGCCTGGCACCATGGCTTGAGGGACAAGGAGCAAATCCTTTGGATCACCGGAGTAGCTGCACAGGGGAGGGAGCTGGATGTCATTGTCCACCAGGGACAAATAACCTGGGTAAGAAAGGGATCAGAGCAGTGCAGGAAGACTTTGTGGAGTTGGGGAGAGGCCTTAGACAAGTAGTACGCACAGTATCCTTCTTGGAGGTGCTGCCTGTCTATAGCATAGGTGAGGCTAGGGTGCTCCACACCATGGGATTCAATCAGTGGTTGAAAAACTGGTGCAGAGCTCAGGGATTTGGCTTCACTGGGGACTGGGGGTCCACCTGGAGTGATGCAGGCCTATACTGGCATGGTGGGCTGCATCTGTCCAGGAGGGGAACCAGAATCCTAGGTGATAGGTTTAAATCCTTCATTGGCAAGCATTTAAACTAGCCAAGGGGGGGAGGCACTGAAAGGAACAGGGACACCCTAACCCCCCCAAAAAGTCAGGGTAGTGAGTTAGGTAAACATCAAGACAGAGATGTCAATAGGAGAAGGGCAGGGTAAATGGAGAAAGTGACAAAGGCAATAAGGACAGTGATGGGGCAAAAGGAGTAAGGCCATCAGGAAATGGAGGGTAATGAGTACCAATGCCCGTAGTCTGGGCAACAAGCTCCCTGAACTGGTGGCCTTGATGGAAGAGGGATGCCTGGATTTCATAGCAGTCACAGAAACATGGTACACAGAGAACCATGACTGGGATGTTAACATACCAGGGTACATAACCTACAGGAGAGACAGGGAGGGAAGAAGAGGGGGAGGAGTAGCTCTCTATGTAAAATAAGGGATAAAAGCAACTGAACAAAACAGTAAACAGGGAGGAGAGGAGGCACTGTGGGTCACCTTAGAGACCGGAAACGGCACCACAATCTGCACAGGGTTGTATACAGACCCCCATGTCAGGGGAAGGGAATGGACAAGAGTATGATAGAAGGCATTCTTAGGATGGCAGAGAAAAGGGAGATACTGTTGATTGGAGACCTGAATATGCCAGATGTTAACTGGAGCACATTTGCTGGAGCCACATCCAAGAGCAGGGCCATTCTCGATGCCCTACAGATGGCATGCCTCAAGACAGCGAAGTTTCAGAACTCATTCATGAGGGAGCAATCTTAGACCTGTACTCTCAAATGGGGAAAGTGAGAGGATCTCAGATCTAGAAGTGGGTACCATCTGGGAGCAAGTAACCATCAAACAGCGTGGTTCACAATAAACTCAGCTACAGAATCAAGCCATACAAAAGTGAGGGTACTGGACTTCAGGAGGGCTGACTTTGGCAAGATGGGAAAGTGCCTTAGAAAAGCACTAGCAAACAGGCTAGAAGGATGGGTGGAGCAACAATAGGGAAACATCAAAATTGCCATCACAGAGGCAACACGCCTTTGTGTCAAGCAAATAAACAAATCAAAATGAAAGAAAAAGCCACTATGGTTCTCAAAAGAGGTGGTGGGGAAAGTCAGGGAGAAAAAGATAGCATTCAGGAAGTATAAGGAAACACAGAAGGAGCATGACAGAGACCTGTACCAGTTAAGGCAGAAGGAAGCAGGGAGAGAAGTCAGAATAGCAAAGGCCCAAACTGAGGAAAAGATAGCCAACTCGGTTAAGAAGGGGGATAAAACCTTTTATAGGTACATCAGGGAGCGTAGAAAGACAAAGGGAAGGATAGTGAGGCTGAATAGAATAGATGGTGGGTGGACAGAGAGGGACAGTGAAAAAGCAGGAATACTGAACAAATATTTCTGCTCAGTATTCACAAAAGAGGAGGAAGGGGAGGTGCCTAACCCAATTAACAGAAGCACTCTTGATAGAGGGTCGATCCCAGTCCTTTCACAGAAGAAAGGGTTCAGAAAGAATTCCTAAAACTGAAGGTGGACAAGCAATGGGGCCTGATGGAATTCACCCCGAATTCTAAAATAATTAAGGGGAGAACTAGTGAAACCACTGACTACCCTTTTACAAATCACAGGAGGATGGTGTGATACCTGAGGAATGGAGGAAGGTGGATGTGATTCCCATTCACAAAGTGGGACCAAGACAGAGGCAGGACACTACAGACCTGTCAGTTTGACCTCTGTGGTAGGAAAGGATGGAATCACTTCTGAAGGAAAGAACTGTTGAGTACCTAGAGACCAGTGGGGACAAGACCCAAGGCAGCATGGGTTCACAGCGGGAAGGTCATGTCAGATGAATCTAATTGATTTCTTTGACTTGGTGACCAAAGTAGTAGACCAGGGACGGGCTGTGGACATGACCTACCTAGACTTTAGCAAGGCATTTGACACAGTCCCACACAAAAGATTAATAGTCAAATTAACCAGCCTGAGAGTGGGTCCCAGAGTGGTAGCCTGGGTAAAACATTGGCTGGACAACAGGCACAGAAGGTAATTGTAAATGGAGTCCACTCTGAAGAAAGAGGGGTTACTAGTGGGGTACTGCAGGGTTCAGTACTGGGTCCAGTCCTTTTTAATGTCTTTATAAGTGACATTGCAGAGGGACTGGAAGGAAAAGTATGCCTCTTTGCAGATGACACAAAGATCTGCAACAGGGTTGATACACAAGGAGGCATAGAAAGGATGAGAAGGACTTGGAAAGGTTGGAGGAATGGTCAGAAGTATGGCAGCTTGGATTCAATGCAAAGAATTGCAAATAATGCACCTGGGAAACAAAACCCAGGGAAGATTACACAGTAGGGGGGGAGTAGTAACAACAACAAAAATGGAAAGGGACCTGGGTAATCATATCAGATGACCTTAAGGTTAGCAAGCAATGTGACAAGGCAGTAGGGAGGGCTGAGGGTATGCTGGGATGTATAGGAGAGGCATCACCAGCAGAAAACAGAAGTTGTTATCCCTCTATACAGACAGTTGGTGAGACCCCATCTGGAGTACTGTGTGGGTTCTGAGACCCCATCTCCTCAATGACATTGACAGGATGGAGGCAGTCCAGAGGAGGGCAACTAAAATGGAGCAGGGTCTGCAAAAGAAGCCATACTGAGGAGAGACTAAAGGAGCTTAATATGTATAGCCTCGAGGAAAGGAGGAGAGGGGGACATGATAGAAACTTTTAGTACCCCAGTGGAATCAACAAAGTCCAAGAGGGTAGCATCTTTCAGAAAAAGAGATGTGCAAGAACAAGGGACACAATTTAAAGATGGGGGCAGTTCAGGGGCAATGTGAGAAAGTATTTTTCACAGAGAGGGTGGTGGACACATGGGACAGCCTTCTTGAGGAGGTTGTGGGGTCTAAAACTGTGGGAAAATTCAAGAATACATGGGACAGGCATAAGGCAATTCTTGTGGGGGGGTAAGAAGAAATAGGCTGTTGGTTAACTAGCATCTGCAGCTTATCCTGTAGGTAGGGAAATGGGCAGACTAGGTGGGCCAAGCGGTCCTTATCTGCCATCAAAGTCTATGTTTCTATGTTTCTAAACATTATTTTAACTGATTGTAGGTATAGAAAATATGAATAGTTGCTGTAGTGTCCCTCAGTTCATTTATAAAGTGCACAGTTTAGCCTTTGCAAGTTGCTTGGTTCATACTGTTTAGTATATTGTGATTCTCCATATGGATTTTCTTGTTAAAGAGACACTGTCAATCTTTAATTTCACTAAAATATTCCCACAGCATATGTGGGCATGTCTAATAAAAACATAAACTGTATCAGTGACATTCTGAGAACTAACAGTTGTCAGCCCCTCGCCCAAGAACTTGATGTTGCTGCCTCCAGATCCAAGGTGAAAATGCTGACTGTGTAGTGCTCCAATACAGAAATATTCATTTAGGCTAGTGGAGGGGGATTCTCCTGACCCATTCTGTGAATAAAGTGTCATTAATTCTGAATGATATTTGTTTTCTGGAGTGAGCTGGCTGAGGAGAATCACTTTATTTGCATGGCTGCCTGTGAAATATCAACAGCAAGACACTGTACATGCAGTTTTGGAGATAGATGCGCTAACATCACCATGAGATCCTGAGTGCATACATTTTTTAATGACTCACACACTACAGAAAAGGATAGTAATAAGGGTAATTAATAAGAAGAGTGAGGACCAAATGTAAGATAGCAAGTAACAGATTAGAAGAAAGGGCAGTCCAACTATAAATAACAGTATTCATTTTCTAGGCTGTCTGTCCAGCTCTTTACTTTCTGAAAATCATTCGGTATTGACTCGCACATGTACCATAGTTTTCCTTTTCCTTCCATGTGAACCACATTGTCTCTTGATAACTAAATTATTGCTGAACTCCCCGTACCTCCTGTAACATGCAAGATATGATACCAGAAACAGTAGTTTATTACCATGGCTACATACACTTGAAATAGTGGTACTTCCACAAATTTAGAAAAGCAAACCTGCATCAATGCATATTTTTTCTGTTCTCTGTACCTCTATGTATAACCTCAGGATCTATTTCTATTGAACTAATTTAATTCTGAGAACCCTGCTGCAGGTGGTCAGTTCTTTTAAGTTCTTTCTCAAGACTAGAAAAAAAGATGCAGACATTAATCTACAGTATGCATTTATAAATAAAAAATTTCAGACATTGAATAAAATGACAGAGTTACTTAGATTTGAATGGCTGAGGTACCAAGAGGGTGTGGAGTGAGTATATGAATGGAGTATTAAACAAATGGCATACAAGAGTGCTCTCTGTGACTCTATGAAACCTATCGTTTTACAGTCATTATGATAGTATTATTCTTGTTGTTTGATGATGTGTCAAATTTAATTTCCTAGCATACAGTGTGAGTACACCATGAAAAAACAAATGTACACTGATACGTTAAAGTTGGCAGTGTCATGCATCTCAGTTTAAAATTTATTGTGGGCACCTGATAAGTTTAAAAAATGTCCGATTTTATTTGTTTGTTACTTGTCAATTTTGCTTGCTTTCATCCATGATTGCTAAAATAAAATTATTCAAAATATATATCTGCACTTCACAATGAATATTCAGTGCACTCCCTGATCACAATTGTTGTCTATTCTCTTCATCTGGGTGTTCACTTTACAGACTCGCATCTTATAGCCTATGTCCCACGATCAATTAATCCTGTCGAATAATGTAAATAACTAAAACAACTAGACCTGGTAGGATGCATAGGTTATCGATGACATCATACTAAATGTGTCCTTTTCATAAATGACCCAACCTACTGTGATTGACAGTAATTGCAACATTAGATCAAAACTGCTAAATTGCAACTTGGTACCAGTGTTCTGTCACTGATGGCCACAGTTCTAGTTTCTTAGTGGATTACCTTCAAAAACATGGCACTTATGAATTATAAAAAATATTAAAGTACAGAAAAAAATACAATCAGTACATGAACTATGTGAAAAGTCAAGCCATAATTGGAATATGTGTGCACAATATGGTGGTGTGGGGTCCAAAAGTTGCAATACAAAAAAAGGACCTTTGCATATTCTTCAGAAAAATAAAACATTATAATCTAGGCTTGGAAAGCGATGTGCTACTGCAAAAAAGTAGTGGCATACTACATCCATAATAAGACAAAAGAAGGAGGAAATTAGTAGGAGTGAGAATGTACTCATTTAAGTTTGATTTTTTTTTTTTGCAAATTGACAGTTTGATTTCCATAGATATAATACTAGGACTGCATCACAAAGGCACACAGTTGCAACAACTGAGGAAAATGTCATGGCAATTTTGTTTTGCCTAGTGCGTTACTGATGAACAAAATATAAAAACTTGCCAAATAACTAACCTACTAATACCATAGGTCTTTTGTTATGTTATGGATGGGTTATGCCAATATGTTTTTGTAGGAGCACATCTCGTTCCAAGCAAAGGTTTTCAACATGTTGACTCTGTTTTGGATAAGTATACTGGTCGTACTTTTTTGAGCATTGCAGATTGCTATTGGAGCCAAAGAAACTGGTAGTTACTGTACAGTATGTTTGACTGCATTTTTACTGTCAGTATTTCTGTTGTGCTGAACTTCAGCTGCTTTCTCTAAATGCCTTACTGCTTTACTGAGTGCCGTGCTGTGCATAACATCTGTGTTAAGATCCTTAACTGTTAAAGAACCATGGACTGAATTAGATGCTGTTCTGATGGCAAAATGCATGCGGCTAAATAAAGTGGCATTTTTGACTATGGAAACACCTGACACCTGGTGGAAAATTGTCAAACAGCAGGTGCATCTTACAGAGAACAACACCACCTGCTGGATTTCACCTGCCCAAAAGTTCCTTTCATAAAACAAAGTACCAAATACCATGTACAGCAGTACATTAATGACTGCTGCTGCTACCATTAACCGGGCATCAGCAGCAATATCCCCTAATAATAATGCTACTGCGGGTACCACTGTCTACTGCGGTAACGGTCAACCTATCTGCAGCAAGCACTGTACATACAGCATAAGAGATTGGCTGACTCTACACAGCATGGCTTCAATTCAGGAAGATCATGTTTAGCAAACATATTACAATTCTTTGAACCAGTTAGTGCAGCCCTAGCCAAGGAAATGCCTTTGGACATTGTGTTCTTGGACTATTCCAAGGCCTTGGACACAGTGTCCCATAAAATACTACTAATTCAATTAGTAAAGTTAGAATTCCAGCCTAACATAATAGCTTGGATCTATTCATGGTTACATGAAAGAGAAGGACCACCCGACGAGAGGTGGTCTGGTAGCCAATGTCACATCCATAAGATAATGTCTAGTAAAGGAATGTAACATGGATGAGATGGATGTAGAACAAATGTCTTGGGAGGAAATCTGTCCCCTTTTAGCCTAGGAAGTGGCCACTGCCTGAGTGGAATGTGTCTAATTCCCAGAGGTGGGTCTATATACCATTTCTTAAAAAATTACCATTGTTGTCTATGGTATGTGCTGTTTGTGGACTGCCTTCTTGAATGTAACAAGCATTCCACCATGCTTGAATTGTAACCCAGGACTAGTAATCATTCTGTCTTAGTAACCAAGCCATCAGGTTGAGAGCGGAGGTATTGTGATGAAGTATTGACTCTAGCTCAGAAGATAATTTCAAAAGGCCAGGTGAAAGGGTTTGTCTATCACCACTGGTTGCAAGAGAGAATACTAAGGCCACCTAAGCCACTTCAGCCAGTTTGGGGCTATCAGTACCACAGTTGTTCTGGTGACTTGAATCTTATGCCAATCTTGGTGATCATGGGAGTGTGGGGAGGGATAAACCCTGTTGAAAATCCATGGTGCTGACAACATGTCCACTTTCTGTGCCCTTGGTCTTGGAATCAAGAGTGATAAAATGGGAATTGTTTGTTTGAGCTGAATGGCATGACATCCACATATATGAGCCCCCATTTGAAACTGATAAGGTGGAACACCATTTGGTGAGTCATCCATTCTACTTGACTTAATAATTCCCTGCTGAGCCATTCGGCTTGGGTGTCCTCTTTTCCAGCCAGGTAAGAGGCTGATAATAATTGCAAGTTCCATTCCACTCACATGAGCACTCTCATGGAGTTCGGAATCATGGAGTGGCATTGGGTACCCCATTGCTTGTTGATGTAAGGCATAGTTACTGACTGTCTTGTTCAGATGAGAACTGAGTGGCACCAGAGGTTCTGAGCAAAGAACTGGAGGGCATGTTACACTGCTCATATCTCCAGTATGTTGCTCTATGACTTGGTCTTGGCTGGTGGCCAAATGCCTTGTGCCACCTGACTATGGCATACTACCCCATCCCTATAGACTGGTGTCCTTGGTCACAGCCCTGGAAAATTGTAGCTCCAGACTCATACTTTCTGCATGTTCTGCTGGTTGGACTACCACACCAGCATTGAGGTTATCCAGTCTGGTATATTTATCCTAAAGCAGAAGCTCAGGGATGATTGGTTTCAAGTGTCCAAGACATATTTCGGAATCAGTTTCATGTACAGCCTGGCCCATGGGACTGTGTTGATCACTGCTGCCATGAGAGCCATGAGTGGTAGATAGTCCCATACCTGTCTGTATGGCTACTGTAAAATCTACAACACATGATGGATAAGATTTGACACCTTCTCCTTCAATGTGGTCTCTGTGCTGAAATGCATATCTGTGATCGACCTCACAGCTGTGGTGTATTAGTTAACAGTAATCTCAAAATTTATGAGTGTTGTTAAACTAAAAGAAAGAGTAGACAATTACCAAGGTTCCTAACACTGATATACTCAAGAGGCCCAAATGCCTGGTATAGTAAACCCTTCAGAGAGACTTCCCTCTACTGTGATATAATCTGGTATATAATACAACTCTGTGTCCATTGCTGCCCTATTAAAATGACGGAAACAGTAATGACTCTAGATGGGGATATAGGGATAAGGTGTACTGTATCTCATATCTGATGTATGCCATTTCTGCTAAAACAGTATATATTAAAAACTATATCTGTGAAAAATGTAAGCAGAATATTGAAATGTACAAAGTAATTAGCCTCTTTAATAATAGGCTAGCTGAACTTGAAAAAAGCCAAAAGAAAATGGCAGAGAAACTTTAGGTTGAAACAGGTATATTTAAGCAAAACAAAAACCTGCCAACGAACAACAAACCTGTAATGGACAATATCAATATCACCTGTCCCACGACCTTGAGTACACCTATTGAGAGACTACCAAGTGATATACTTTCTGGAACACAAAGTAAAAAAAAAGAATTAGGGAAGATGAAATAATAGAAGGGTCTGATGAGGAATGGTACCTCATACAAAGATCAAAGGTAGCCAAAAAGGGTAGAAAGACAGACCATGTTAGGCTGCCTACATTTAATCGTTTTGACCCTATTAACATATTACTAGAGGATAATACCCCTGTCCCCTCCACCTCCAACACAGAAGATCAGGACATACTTTTATATTTTGGTCAACCCAGACCAACCCATATAATACTAAAGAGGTCACCAAAGCTACTAATGCTCATGCTGTAACCACTGATAGCCACCCCAGATAACTCAAATTCACAAAACCAGAATTTGAACTCCAGCTCCTCCTGTACTAATTCTGCAAATAACGTTAATGTACTTATACAGAATCTAGATCCTCCTGTATTCGAAAACACAATACAAGAAAATATGTTAAAAAGCAATTCAAATCAGGAAAGAACTATCGCTGACACTAACACAGAAGAGACAATGGATACTAGTAATTTTAAGAATACTACATAGAAACATAGAATTTGATGGCAGATAAGGACTGCTTGGCCCACCTAGCCTGCCCATTTCCCTACCTAATGGATCAGCTGCAGATCTTAGTTAACCAACACCCTACTTCCTCCTACCTTTCACTAGAATTGCCTGATGTGTGCCCCATGCATTCTTGAATTCCCCCACTGTTTTTGACTCCATGGCTTCCTCAGGAAGGCTGTTCCATGCATCCACAACCCTCTCCATGAAAAAATTCTTCCTCACATTACCTCTGAGCTGTCCCCCCTCTATATTCAAATTGTGTCCCCTTGTTCTTGCACATCTCTTTTTCGGAAAGATGCTACCCTCTTGGACTTTGTAGATTCCCCTGAGGTCCTTGAAAGTTTCTATCATGTTCCCACTCCCTCCTTTCCTCAAGGGTATACATATTAAGCTCCTTTAGTCTCTCTTAATATTTCTTCTGGTGCAGACCCTGCACCACTTTGGTTGCCCTCCTCTGGACAGCCTCCACCCTGTCTATGTCTTTGTGGAGATGGAGTCTCCAGAACTGCATACAGTACTCCAGATGGGGTCTCACCAACTGTCTGTACAGAGGGATGACAACTTCCTGTTTTCTACTGGTGATGCCTCTCCCTATGCATCCCAGTATCCACCCAGCCCTCCTTACTGCCTTCTCACATTGCTTGCCCACCTTTAGGTCATCTGATATAACTATGCCCAGGTCCCTTTCCATTTCTGCTGCTGTCAGTATCCTCCCCCATTGTGTACTCTTCCCCTTGGTTTTTGTATCCCAGGTCCATTACTTTGCACTTCTTTGCATTGAATCTAAACTGCCATACATTTGACCATTCTTCCAACTTTGCCAAGTCCCTTCTCATCCTTTCCACCCCACCTTGTGTATCAACCCTGTTGCAGATCTTTGTGTCATCTGCAAAGAGACATACTTTTCCTTCCAGTCCCTCTGCAATGCTACTTATAAAGACATTAAAAAGGACTGGACACTGTACTGAACCCTGCAGTACCCCACTAGTAACCCCCTTTCTTCATTGTAGACTCTGTTTAATATTACCCTCTATGTCCTGTTGTCCAGCCAATGTTTTACCCAGGCTACCAACCTGGGACTCACTCCCAGGCTGGCTAATTTGTTTATTAATCTTTTGTGTGGGACTGTATCAAACGCCTTGCTAAAGTCTAGGTAGGCCATGTCTACAGCCCCTCCATGGTCTACTACTTTGGTCACCCAGTCAAAGAAATCAATTAGATTCATCTGACATGATCTTCCCATTGTGAATCCATGCTGCCTTGGGTCCTGCGCTCCACTGGCCCTAGGTACTCAACAACTTGAAATAAAGAAGTTCTGGTACTAGGGGACTCCATTGTAAAACATTTGATCAGGTTATATGTAATCCCAACAAATCTGATACAATTTTATCATGCTTTAGAGGAGCTAAGATTTCAGACATTACAGTCATGGTTACAGATATCTTGCAAAATTCTGGAGAGAGACCCTGGTGATCATACATGCGGGACAAATAATATCAGACAAGACTCAGTTCAAGAAATCAAACAAGAATATGTTTAATTAACTAACAAACTAGTCAACCTGGGTTGGGATGTAGCTTATCAGGAATACTACCCATTCCAAGACAGTCTGCATATTACTCAAAAAAAAGTAAGGGCCATAAATGATTGGCTGAGAAAATGGTGCTTGAGGCACGGTATAACATGCATCATGCATTAGGAGGAGTTTGCTACTAAAAAAAATTCTTCTGCTGGGATGGATTGCACCTCAACAGGAAAGGGAGTGCCCCCTAGGAAAATAAATTTAAAATGTATAAACAAACATTTAAACTAGGCATGCAGAGGGAGGGGTATGAAATTCCTAATGAATTAAACTCTGAAAAGTAACATATTACTAATGAATCAGAATAAGGAACCATATAATATACATTAAAAATATCAAACTAAGTGACAGGGATAAACCAGACAAATAATAAAGAAGAAAAGATATAATAATTTTATTGGTAAATGCAAGGAGTTTACACAACAAAACAGATGAGTTAAAACAGAGATTGTATTACTGAAGACATCTCAATCTGTGCAGTCACTGAGACCTGGTTCAAGGATGAGGACTGGTATACTGACATTGCAGGATACTCCATATTTAAAAAAAATAGGAAGGAAAACGAGGTGGGGGAGTTGCTCTATACATAGTAAATAAATATAAAGCCCATGAAATAAATGAACAAACAGTGAAAGTGAGCTGTTATGGACAAAGTACAGTTACCAAACAAAATGCTAACTGTGGACATCAGGTACCACTCACCCAGTTTGGATTTGAATGAAAACAACAGATTTCTTTCCAAGACTGAGAACATGTCAATTGCAGGAGATTACCTATTCATGGGGGATTCTAATTTCCCAGCAATAAACTGGCCCACACTACAGGGAACAGGGAGTATAGAGAACAGTTTTTAGATATAACAATACAAAATAACTTGGAGCAACTTGTCAAACAAGGTACAAGGGGAAATAACATCCTAGACTTGATTTTTTATAATATGAGGGAAGATATAGAGGATATACAAATCCCGTACTAATGCCACTGGGCAATAATGATCATCACACTGTACAATTCAAACTGAAAGTAGATAGAAGGCATATAAAAGGAAAACCATGATCAAAAATTATCATAAAGCAAACTACCAAAGTACGAGGAATACCTACAAGACTGGGAATGGGAAACAGAACTTGACAATTTAGATAAGCAGCACTCTGGGAAAAGATTAAACAAAAATTAAACAGGTGTATAGACTGTTGAACACGACAATAAAAAGTATTACAACAATCAAAGATTGCCACCCTGGTGGTACCAGAATATAAAAAGAAATATTAGGAAAAAGAAGTTATACACAAAATATAGAAAATCTCCCAATGAACATAATTTCTAACAGTAGCTGTAAATAATGTAGAGTGGTATTAAGAAATCAAAACAGAAAAAAAAGAACTATATCTTCCCACATCCATTAAGGAAAACAATATTTTTTTTTAACTCTATAGGATCTCTGAAGGGAGGTCAAAGGACTGTTGGACTGCTTCAAATACAAAATAAAATAGAGACAGAGATGAAATGGAAAATGAATTAAACAACTATTTCATAAGTATTTATACAGAAAAAGAATCAGTCATAAATAATAATGAGGTAAAACCAGAAGACAATATATCTTTTACAACAGAAGAAGTACTACAAGCAATACTAATTATCAAACAAAATGGTTTAGCAGGGCTAGATGATATCCATCCAAAATTGCTTAATGAATTGGCAGAAGAACTGAAAGGACCATTAACTTACCTGTTTAATGCTTCTAAGAGAGGGTAAAGTATTAATGGAATGGAAAGAAATCACAGTCGCTTCTATATATAAAGGTGGGCAAAAAGATGTCCGGAACTACAGACCCATAAGTCTAACATCTGTACTAGGTAAAATACTTGAGAAAATAATTCAAGGGTGGATAATAACATACAGTGCATGTCATACAAAAGTTTAATGGTAACAAGTTGTGACGTTCAGTACCGGTCTGTGCGGTGCGTTAAAGAGGCATTAGAGATGTGTTAGCTTCTTACCAAGGTGTGGAATGCGATATTACATAAGCTCCTTAAATGCACTTCCTCCCCTATCCACAGGATGACTACCATGAGTTGTCATTGCATTAATGATTGCCCAAAAGTATAAAAGAGTGGCTCTGCCTGAGTGTACCTGCAGATAGCATCAGGTTAGTGCAGGGACACTCTCAGATTTTATACACTAACTGTAGCTATCCAACATTGAAACTGAGCTACATCTATCAATGAATTTGTACTTCCCCATGTTCTTCTGACAGCTCAATGAACAGGTTGCAAAAAACATTGAAAGAAATGTCTTTCTCTGTATTTTTCTGTTCAAACTATGTCTGTCAGACAGACATTGAATTACTGCAAGACATCAATTTGTGCATTACAGAAGTTTATGTAAGTAACATACTCACAACAGGGGTATAGGGAAATACTGGACCACCCAGGGGCATAATGAGGCCCAATGCTACAGGTGGAGGGCCTTATAGCCCCTGGAAGGTCCAGTATTTCCCTATACCGTCCACCCTGGAGGGTATTATTGTGCTTAAAAAATGGCCCATATGTAGTTTTTTTAATAAAACAGAATGATTATTAAGAACAAGTCTAATATATTTAAAAAATAGACTAAAACTAGTTTGTTTGTATGAAGTAGTCCCTGTGTTGTGCCGCACTGTCCAATAGAGGGTGCTGCTGATTAGTGGAACTTGTTTGGCTGATGTTGATTTGTGGCCCATGGTTTGATGGGAGTTGTAGTTGTATGCTCCGAGATCAGAGTAGCGTGTGACACTGCAAGAATCGGGTGACGTTTAAAAGAAAAAAAAGAAAGAAACACAGAATGGCAAGACTGGTAAGTGAATTCACAACTATTTATGTTGGTAGGTGAATGTTTTCAGTCAGGAGTTGAAGTGCAGTGATGAGGGCAGTAGCAGTATTTGTAAGCACAGTGCCCATTAAATAGAGTCGGGCAGCCGAGTCGGAGCGTTTGTGAGCACGGGGATTGGAGGTCGGGACGGGAGCCTTTTGAATACCTTCGTTGGGTGCGGTTTTCTGGCTGGGGAGAAGATGGGTTGTTTTCTTGTTTTGTGGGTTTATCTTTGCTGCAACTTTAGATTTCTTTGTGTGGGGAGTGGTGATTTGAGAACTCAAGCGTTGGGCTCTCCCACTTGGTCTCTTGCTTAGAGAGGGAAAAAATATGGTGGCAAATGATTTTTTAAACTCAATCTGGCAGCAGCTGGCACTTGTTTTTTGGAGGGCATCTATCGAAAAATAATTGCCCAGCTCTGGGAGCCTGCCAGCCAATCAGCTCACAAAAATGTTCTTTATCATTTTCTAATAGAAAATAATGTCCCCATGTACTGTACTTCCTGATAGCTCAATGAACAGGTTGCTAAAAAAAAATAGTTGGAAAGAAATGGCTCTCTCAATACTTTTCTGTTTGAACTATGACTGTTATGCAGCAGTGTTTGTGCTGCAGTTTCTTTGATGCAGACTCTGGGATTTTATCTGCTAGTGCAGACTGACACTTTTTTACTTGTATGGATAGGGCATTTAGGATTACAGGACTGCATGACCCATGGGTTCATGCTGAATTACAAAATACACTTGATTAGGGCTTGAGGTATCCTTACTTGTAATACAGTATATTAACACCAGTCTGGGTATTGAACCTTCTCTAGGCTTGTATCAAACCTGATAGTGATTGACATGCACCTCACCCCTAACAGACTTAGTGAGTGTAAATCAGCATAATTTCATGGATGGAGTAGCAGGCAGGCAGGACTCAATAATTCAAACTGTGTCATGTTACTTACAAAAAAAATAAAGTAATAAGACATGTTCCTAAAACATCAGTTATACAGTAGATGAAAACATGAAGCAGCCTTATTTTCAAAGATGGACCCTATAAATTATACTGTGCCTAATAACAAAGCCAGGGAATGGCAGAAAGTCGGGACGTGTGAAGGGGTGAGGATAGTGATTCTTTGGAGTTCTGTGTTATTTGCAGTCCACCTGTCAAAAAAAAAAGGCAATAAAATAATGTAAAGCACTTTCTTTGATGCCGACAACCATAGTTTACTCAGGAATTGCAGTGACCCTTTTTTGTTACTGGGCTGCCAAATGTAGAGGGAACAGAGGACTATTTAAAAAAAGAGAGTAAAACAAAAAATTCAAAATGTCCAAATGTCAAAATCCCAGAATCTACATCAAAGAAACTGAAGCACATACAGTACTTTTATTCCAACTATCCTTGTGTAAAATATTGCTTGGGGAGGGATTTGAACCTCCTACAGCTATGCAATGTCTGTTCTCAGCTGGCATCCAGTGAAAACATGGTTTGGTGGCTGTACATACAGTATTAGTGTCCAGATCTCCCACCTAATTACCAAAAGATTAAAATTAAAAGCTCAAATTTGTAGTAAAGGAGGGCAATGTATTTTATAATAACAGATATTGGATGGGGTGTATGGTGGGGGGTATATCATGAACCAATCTATCAACTTATGGCTGTACAGCTGATGAGGTTATTTAATGAATCAGGTATTTACATTTTTTCAGATAGTAAAACAACATTGCTTATGTCACTTCACAGAACAAAGCATATAAATGAATTACTGCATAAGGCAAGCGATCAAAACTCTACACATCTTAAAATTTAATGTAAGGGAGTACAACCTGAAAATGAACAGCATCCCAATTGTTATCACAATTCATTCAATAACATATGGCTTTTTTCATTCCAGATGAGAAATAACAAAATGTAAAAGTTTTTTTTTGTTTTTACCAGAAGAGACACATCAAGCTGAACGCTTGTTTACAGGTGCAACCTGGGAGCAGAAGGAAGTTAAGTGACTTACTCATGGTCACACAATATGAAGTGGTGGCTGGGGGATTCAAACCCAAGTTTTCAGATTTGCAGTTCAGAGCCTTAAACCACCATGCTATACTGCCTCATACTAGCAGTTGTCCAGCCAGTCCCTAATTGCTTCATTCATTGGTCCTGACCCTGTACCTTCAGAATCTCTGAAGATACAGCACAGCTGGTCAGGAGTAATGAATGAGGCAATTAGGAACTGGCCAACTGGGAGTTTAAAACTCTTTTTTCTGCAGCTGCTGCAGTCTACAGGTTCAGCTAAAGTAAATTTCATCATTATGTTTTTTTTAAATCATATATAGTAATTACATTTTGAATTGGCAAGAGAACGCTTTTACTAGAAGAGGATCACTACATAACTTTATAGTACTAAAGACAAATTAGCATTCTCCAAAATAGTTGTAAATAGAGAGCGCTTGATGGATTGACTCTGAGACAACTTGTTGTGCTAAGCAGACGAAACAAAGCAGCACACAGCATTCCACAATGTGTGCTAATCGCTAGCCCAACTTGATTTTAATTAGGTGCTAATTGTTTCACCAGGAGATCAATGAAAGGAATGTGACATGATTGTATTTTATAGTACAACAGCTAAATCTGTAGATGCACTAAGGCCCTGTCCATTGATCTCTCTCACAAAACGTTTTAAAAACGATTTGTGTTCCATTTCAATACACGGTTGTCAGTGCGTCCACACTGTGATCTGACAACTGTGCTTGCCCACTTCAGTTCCCAGGCATGCTTGTGGCAATGCTGGGTGCCACAATGCATGCCGGGATACTCGCTAATGGGCATGGTGGCAGATTGAGTCACAAGTTACATCATTCAAACTGGGAGCTCTGCGCGAGGTCCGGGATGTAAGTTACACTATCCCCTTTTCTTCTGGGAAGCAGTATTAACACCACATGGGGGGAGGAGGTTGCCTTAAAACGTGTTAAAGCACGGTTTGCATCTGCACTACAGTTAACATGGTTTAAGGCAACCATTTTGGTCTGAAACCGTGCTCGAAAACCTGCTCCCATCAGGTTTCAAGCACAGTTTTGGAACACAGTTTGTAGCACAGTTTTACTGTGCTACAGTGCAGATGTGAACCATGTTTCCTTGTCTTGTAATGTTACAGACTGCTGGTAACGTTACAAGATCACAAGTGGACAGGGCCTAAGTGTCTTGAGATCAGTTGAAGTCATATCCTGTGCCATGCATTTGCCATCTGCTTGATAAGTTTGGTTAGGTTAACCTATGAGAAATGCCAAGCACCGAAATGCAAAAGTACCTGGGAAATTAAAGCTGTACAGTTAAAAATATAACATTCCTCAATATGTCATATGGATGCAGAGGGTGCATAAACATACTGCCCCACAGCCTGCTTTCAACTCTCTGAGCAGAGATGAGAGGAGGAGAAGGGAGGAAGGTACATGCAAAGATGAATTAGCCTACACCCTGTTTCCTATGCCAGATGTGCATATAGCAGAATACTAGAGTTATTCTTGTTTTGAATAATTAGGATGACATCAGAGTTTATGTAGCACCCCCTCAATGGCTTTTTAGTACCCAAAACCTGCCTAAAGGCTTTCTCTTTGTCACCCCATATCCCATGGTGTACAGTGCAGAGTGTGGATTTTATTGTTAAATCTTGCTAACCCCATACCCACCACACCCACCTCCAATTACCAGAAAAACACAATTGCATGATCAGTTACTCTGGTATAATCTTACACAGTACTTTCACCAAAGAATGATGTTGTTTTATATTATCTGTTGTTAAGTCAGTCTGAAACAAGCACCTAACTAAATATTTGGCCACTACAATACTTCCATGGCATTCTGATTCGGATAACAGAAAAGTAACATGCTCACAACAGTGAGACTGGCACATCGCAAGCCTGATAAGTTACACTGATGCACAAAGTAGTTGCATGCTTTGTACAATGTGATGTGTGCTTATTGACTACCTATTCTATATGACTTGTCCTGATCCTAAAAGTAACAGTTGTTGCAGCATGTAAAATGGCCTGGGTTCAAGTATAGGACTTGTCCATTCAGTTGTGTTAGTGAGCTCAAGTTCAAACTTTATGGATACCCCAGTGACAGATCAGCATGTCAGTCTGACTTAAAATTGAACTGCAGATCATTTTATGAAAGTGCCACCAACCATACGCTAAAAGGCTAGAAATGACTCCAAGAAGTACTTTGTAGTTTTCATTGATGGTACTGCATTGTAAGTCCAGTTTTATTACAATTGTTTATATTTTGCAGACTTGCTCAATCACAGTATGCAAGTGGGGGTTACTGGAATCTAACCCAGGTCTGTTGGATGCACTAATGTTATTCACAATCCCTTACTCTAACCTCATGGCTATACTGCTAGTCAGGATCTGTATTGCATGTTCTTTATATAGTATGTCCCCAGCACATTAGAAACAGATATTGACAGCAGATCTGAGGGGCAACTAAAGCTCTAAAATCATGTGGGTGTAATGTAAAATATAGATTGGTGGCCACTGTCACAAACTGGGGGGTCGAGACAATATAAATTTTTTTTCATCCCAGTCTCACGCACCAGCAGCTTATTAGTATAAGTGTTAGTATTAAACCTCCCATTTAGCAATACTTGAACAATGCACTGTACTCTGGAAAAACATAACATATTAACAGCCAACCAAACCAACTCCTGAGTCCGCTCCTAAACCCAGGTCTCTGGTGCAGAAGCAGGATGCTCTACCTGCTGCCTCATCAGACAGCCCCTAGCCACAGACAAACCCATTCACATGATTGCTGTATCTTAAAAGGCTGCACCACAGCAGGAGAAAAATAAATGTCTGAACTGCACTACGAAGTGTAAAATCATTTTTTTCTGGTGTTTCTAAGCAGGAGTGAGTGCTCTCTACACCTTACTAACAGTTACCTACAAATTAGAGAAGTACCACCTTCTCAGTGCTTGTCACTACTTGCACACCTGATAAATCACAAGGCTGCTTAAAAACTTATTAGGGCAGAAAGCACAGTGAGCCGTAAAGAAAAGGACCAAAATGCAAACCCAAAGTAGTGCCTAGATGTGAGGGTCCTTTTTAATATAATAATGGATTTTGGGTACCACATCTGATAGGACTTGACACATCAGGAGCAAATTAATATAATCAACAAAAGTTACATCATATTATCACATTAAAAGCATCAGAAATAATGGTTTGTGCAGATCATAAAACAAGTGCACTTTCAATAGTACTGGGACCATTGTTGGGAAGAGTGGTGGTGGTGGTGTTGGGGGTGGATGCTACTGAGGTGTGGATATATTTATTTTAAATCCTGGTATAAATCAATATCAAATCCCTTGTCATGTTTGTAACACACATCAGTTTCTGTCAATCACTATAATTGCTGACAGATGTACAGTATCTTCCGCTCTTTTGTCAAAATGTTTTAAATGTATATAGAGAGAGAGGGCAAGATGGCGGCGGTGCTGAGCCGCAATCTCCGAGTGTGTTAACGCTGCCCCGGGGAAAACCCATTGTAATTTAGTTAGTTTTATTTAGTTTAGAATTTTATCAGTTTATTAAGTTCATTAGTTTTTTTTTTTCATTTATTTCTGTTTCGAATGTAGTTTATTTAGTTTGCCTGCCTGTGGTCTCCGTTCTTCCCCCCCTCCGACAGTGCAGCTGTGGGAAAGTTTTTTCACATTACTTCTGGGACTATTCGGGATCCTGCTTATGAGGCTGAGGATTTGACTTTTTGGACTGCTGAGGGATGTGTATGAACTGGCGTCAAGGACTTGGATTAATCCTTCTTGGTGTCTGAGTGGAGGAGATTGCGGTATTTCGAGCCACTGGAGTGTGAAAGGTGACTGGTAAGCACTGATGTGGTGCTGTTTTTCCTTACGTTATCCAGAGGTAAAGGAAGAATCCAGATGGTGAGTCGTTGGCCACTGAGAAGCTCTTTGCCAGATTTTGTGGTCCGCCGTATTGAATACCTGCCCCTAGAAGGTGGTGGGCTGGATGGCTGCTGCTATTTGGCGGCAGCATCTCCGGCTCTTCTGACCCGCTCAGTTCGGCTGGAGAGCCGTCTTCAGGAGCGGTAAGGTCCGTTTGTGGGTGGCTCATGCAGTGAATTCCTTTAATCTTCTTGTGGCTTGTTATTTCTCCTTCGATTGTACGAATATTGAAAGCCTAAAACTCATTTTGTGGCCCTGAACCTGCTCCATAGGAGGAAGTATTGTGAAGTGGTTCCAACAGCAGGAATTGGATCCGTTATTTCATACTGGTGGTGAGAGCCCATGTGGGATTATGGACTTTATCGCTGAAATTATTTCTCCCTGGGATCTGCAGACTTTGCTCCACTCCTGGAATCTTTTCTGCCTTCACTGACCCTTCCAGAGTGGTGAGAGCTCCCTGGAGGGGCTTGAACTGGGGGGGGAGTTTTTCATTTTCTTTTAGTTTTTTGTTTTGTATTTTGGTCTTATTTTTTGGATGCATGGAGTGAGAGTACATGCCTCTAAATTTGGTTATCCTTACAGTGGATGGTGGGAGCTCCACTGTGTTAAAAGATTGATTTTATATATTTAATTGTATTACTATTGTATGTTTTTGGATAATTTGACTGTTTAATTTTTTTTTTTTAGTCAAGTTTTGTGTTTTTAAGTTTTAATTTTATTTTTCTAGTGGGATTCCTCAGGAGTATTGAGATTCCTGGTTTCTGGCCCGCTTCTTATGGACGACGATATTTATTTTCATCGTACCCCCCCCGTCATGCATTATTCATCCGCCGCTCTTCATGCCCTCTGCCCTTTTTTACCCTCCTCTGTTCTTTCCTGTATACCAATGTTGTAGGGCATTGGGGTTTAAGCGTGGAAGGATTCGGAAGGTGGGGTGGTGTGAACAGCAGGGGATGAAGGAGGGTTGGTGCATTTGGCGGTTAAGTCCAGAAGATGCCCTGGGTGAAATGGGAGTGACGATCGGGGCCCCTCCTGGTTGGTCCCCATACCCAAGGGCACCACCCTTCTTGCGAACGGTGGGCAGATGGTTGGGGTTTCCCAGGAGTCCTATCCAACTCGGGCGGTGTTGTGCAATGCCAGGTCCGTTGAGAACAAGACTGCTATTATTGAGGACTTGGTAGGTACAGCGGACCTGACTTGCATTACCGAAACCTGGCTGATAGTAATGCAGGCCCAGTTTTTGAGGCAGCTATTCCGGCTGGGTATTGGGTGATTCACCGCCCGAGATTGGATCGCTGGGGTGGGGAGGGTAGCTGTCTGTTTTAAGACCGAATTGGACCTCACCAGTGTTCCAGTGGAGGAGACCAGATCTTTTGAGAGATGTCGTGGCAGGTGGAGGTTATAGAATGGTTCTCGCTCATCGCCCACCCGTGATGAGAAAACTTTCTTAAAGGAAGTGGCTGACTTTGTCGTCAACCAGGTATTTGAGTCACCCAGGTTGATGGTGCTGGGTGATTTCAATGCCTGGATCGATGATGAACTCTCTCCGTTTGGTCAGCACTTCCTCCAATTTGATGTGTTCATTGGGCCTTTCACTGGTAGTTACCGCTGCCACTCATAAATATGGCCACTCACCCGATCTGGTCTTCCTGCTGGGGTTGGAGGCCTTCGAGGTGGGGGTGGAACCAGTCGGTTGGTCCGACCATTACACGGTGAGATTCAATTTTGGCACCGCTGAGACCTACCTCAGGAGATGGTCAAGTGCCGCCTTTACGGGATGTTATGCCCATTGGCCTAACTAGGTTCTGACCTATCAGAGTTTCCTGTTGAGCATGAATCCAGAGGAAATGGTGCAGGCCTATAATAAGGCTGTCACCTCTGCTCTGGATTTAATTGCTCCCACCCCGTGCGACTCTTTCCCTTCTACCGATCTCCATGGTTTGATCAGGATCTGAGGGAGTTGCGGAGATTTATTCGCAGGTTGGAGAGATGTTGGCGGAAGTCCGGCTCTGATGCTGACCATATTAGACTTCTAGAGCACTATAAACTCTACCAGTCAGCAATTACTCGTAAGAAGGCAGTGTTCCTGTCCGGAGAAATTGCTGCTGCTCAGAATCGACCAGCCCAGCTCTTCCGAACTGTGGACAGGCTGTGCAATCCAGCCTGTCTGCAGATCCGTCGAGCTTTTTCACAGTTACAGTGTGAGGAGCTTGTTCAATTCTTTGCTGATAAGGTGGCCGACATCAGGGCCGAGATTTGCGTTGCCTCCTCCATGGGAGTTGCCGTGGTCCAGCCTATGGTTACAAGCACCTTGTCCACCTGGAGTTCTTTCTCAAGGCCGGAAATCGAGGATATTATGAGGATTGTCCTTGGTATACACACCACTAGCTGTAGTTTAGACCCAGGTCCCACAGGCCTGATTGTGGGCTGTGGAGATGTCATCATCCCGGTTCTTACCAGGATAGTCGGGTGTTCCTTGGACACTGAGGAATATCCCTCCCTGAAGGAGGCGGTAGTGACACCAGTGTTGAAAAAGACATCTTTGGACCCCAACTCCCAGGCAAACTACGGACCTATCTCGAACCTCCCCTTTGTTGGGAAGGTTATCAAGAAAGTGGTGGCTGCCCAATTAGACAACCATCTTACCATCCATAATATCTACGATCCTCTTCAATCAGGTTTTCGTAAGAGACACAGCACTGAGACTGCGCTGGTTTGGGTCCTCAATGATCTCTTGATGGTGAAAGACCAGAAAAAATGGTCCATTTTTGTCCTTTTGGACTGTCAGCAGCTTTTGACACCGTAGACCATGGGGTGTTGCTTGAGCACCTGAGATACATCTGTGGGCTGTTGGGTTTGGTCCTCAGATGGTTTACCTCCTTCCTCACAGGTAGAACTCAGAGGGTGGTATCAGGGATTATTTTTCCTCTGAGCCCACTGCCCTGACCTGTGGGGTGCCTCAGGGCTCTGTGCTTTTTCCCATGTTGTTTGCAGTGTACATGCTTCCCCTAGGAGACTTTGTAAGACGATATGGGCTGGAGTTTCATTGTTATGCCGATGACACCCAGCTCTATCTATCTTTTGTGCCTGACCAGAATAGAGCTCTCTCTGTGTTTAACAGCTGTCTCAGGGAGATCCAGGATTGGATGAGGTCCAGCTGGCTGAAGTTGAACTCTGGGAAGACTGAGGTGTTGGTCGTGGATCCTGGTCACCGGATTAAGGGGTTGGGTGGATGCTTAGCCTCCAGACTATTCTTGGGAGGTGTGGAGCTCCCAACCTCTGAAAGGGTGCAAGATCTGGGGGTGATTCTGGATGATCAGCTGACTTTGTGTGCGCAAGTGTCAGCAGTCGTTAAGACATCCTTCTACCATCTTAGGAACATCGCCAGGATCAAGCACTTGTTCCATCTGGCGACCTACCCACGCTGATCCACGCTTTGTGACCTCTTGCCTGGACTACTGCATCCCTTTACTTTGGGCTGTCTGGGTAGATATCCGCCACTTGCAGCTAGTGCAGAACCTCGGCTGCCCGGTTGTTAACGGGTCTTCTCGCTCTCGTGATATCACACCGGTGCTCCGAGATCTGCACTGGCTGCTGATTCAGTGACGGATCACTTTTAAAGTAGGTCTTCTGACTTATAAAGCCCTACACGGCTTGGGCCCTGACTACCTGAAAGAGCTCCTGGTGCCTTACAGACCGAAGCGTCCACTCCGCTCCACCAACGAGAGGTTGCTAGAGATCCCGGGGGTTAGTTTAAAATCTTCTGGTGCCTGTGCTTTTATGTTTGTGGCACCTACCCTCTGGAATTCTCTACCACGTTGGATTTGAGAATGCATGACGGTGGAGGGTTTCAAAAAGGACTTAAAGTCCTTTTTGTGGAATAAGACATTCTCAGTTAATGTTGATGTATTTTAATTGCCCGTTGTTAATTTTAGACATATAAAGTATTGTATAGTTTTAGAATGTTTTTATCTGTAATTTATTGTAATGTGCCTTGGCTTTAGAAAGGCGCAGATAAAGTTTATTATTATTATTGTATATATATCTATTTATACAATGGGGGTGAGACATATTCCAATGACATAAAACATGTTATTTTCACTGCAGTGAAATAAATCCTGATGACGTCAGCAGAGTTAAAATACCATTTATTACACCCCTGCAAGCCTGTGCTAAACCTGTGCTAACCCCGCACAAGCCGTGCAAGCCGCGCTAAACCAGCGCTAACCCCGCGCAAGCTGCACAAATTGTACATTTTGCAACAGTGAGGCCCCCATTGTATAAATAGGACACATGGGGCTGGATATTCAAAAGGGTTGCACCATGCGCAATAGGGTTGTGCCTGCGCGAGTCTGAAATTGCGCCATTCTGCGCTATTCAGCAGGAGGCAGTTGCGCCCCCCAAGTCATGCTGAGCAACAGCGCAATGCTAATGAAGGCATGCTCAACCTGGGGGAGGAACCATGCATAAACTGCACAGCCCGATATTCAGCGGGCTGTGCAGAGATGGCTCTGGCGCAACCCCTACCTGCGCGTCTGCACAACTTTGAGACAAAAAAGGATCAAGTCAGGGCCACCCACAGGTGACCTGCCGCATTGCAGGGTGCAACACAGCAGCTGCCACCTGTGGTGGCCTCCACTTGTTCCCTGTGCTCTCCGTAGCCCGATCGTGGGCAGAACACACCCCCACTCAGCCCGATCGCATGCATACTATAGGAACCCCCGACTGGCCCGATCAGTGGGCATACTGTATAGGAAACCCTCGACTGGCCCGATCGCAGGCATACTGTATAGGAACCCCACCCAACTGGCCCGATCAGCAGGCATACTGTATAGGAACCCCCACTGCCCACCCAGTCAGAATGGAGTTCAACCCCCAAATACCAATATCCCTGGTGGTCCAGTGGACAGCGAGCCGGATCGTGGGCATTAGAGTCAAATCCACCCCAGTCCATTTCCTCTCAGGTCCAGTACCACTCACCACCCACGGAGCCCATCACCCGCTTCCCCTGTCAGCTGGCTGGCGGCAGCACCCCACCCGCCTGCCGCAGCCGCCACCCGCTGAATGACAGCTTAGTAGGGCTGCACACCCACTGGTTCAGAGCAAGAGCCAATGGGCATGCAGCAATACTGTACAAAGCCAGTCCAGATATGTGAATGAATGAGGCGGGAATGAGGTGGGGTGTTGCCACCGCCGCTGACGGGGAGAAGTGGGAGGTGGGGTCCGTGTGGGTGGGTGGGGGCCACTGACCACAAGGAAAATTGACTATGGGGGTGGGTTTGACTCTAATGCCCGCGATGGGCATCGCGTCCACTGGACCACCAGGATATTGGTATTTGGGGAGTTCAACTCCGTTCTGCCCGTGTTCGGGCCGGTCGAGAGAGTTCTTATACAATGCTTGTGATCAGGCAGTTGGGGGTTCTATGAGTATTACCCGCTAATCGGGCCAGTCGGGAAGGGTTCTTATACAGTATGCCCGCGATCAGGCCAGTGGGGAGGTTTACATCCTGCGTCTAATGAATAATAAGTGGGGTAAGCGAATACCGTTATACCGGCCAATCGCCAGTCAGGGGATTTATCGCGCCCGTGATCGGGCTGCAGGCGGGTCCCCGACGGCTGCTGCCTGGCAGAGCCAGGTGCAAGTTGTCGGGGATCGGTGCACCTGCATGCTAATGGCATGCAAATGGGGTCGTAAGTAGATGCAAATGACCCCCCCTGTGCCTTGCATAACTTATGGCCCCATTTGCATGTCACCTTTTGAATATCAGAAATTTGCACATGGAGCAATGGAACTTGCACCAACGCATCTTGAATGCTCCACTCTGACCACTTGTGGTGGCGCAAGTTCCACTGCACCATGCACAGTGGCGCTGCTGGGGGCGATATTCAAGGAGTTGCTCAATAGTGCAACTCCGCTGAATATCGCCCGCCACACCCCCGCGCAACTTATTTGAGCAGTGCAGCGGCTTGTGCCACAAGAATAGGCAGTTTGAATATCTCAGCCCATGATGTGCACATCATGGAATATAGATTATTACTCTGCCTCGTGAGCACTGTATATTTCACTGCTCTTCGCACTCATGAAATATCCAGGCTCACTCTGCAGGAGTGAAAATATTTTCCATATTCCACTTGTGCCATCATGTATCCCATATATATATATATATATATATATATATATACACTGTATATATATATATATATACATATATTATATATATATATATATATATATTATGCTAGAGGAGCCATTTTAAGGTTAAAGGGTCAAATTTTGCACCTTATTAACTTTGCCACTGTTCAACAGAGTTGCCTAAGATTTGGTATTCATGATTGGTCATGATAGATCTTGGGATCTGCCAAGTTCGTACCAGTTGGACATACAGCTGCGGAGTTATTAAGCGCCAACGAAATGTGCGTTTATGCTTTTTTGCAAATTCTTTACTCTCGAATACAGGTCGCACGATTTGCGCAACCAGTCCGAAAATGTCAGGGAATGTGCGTCCAGGGTCCCTGATGTGCCTTTAGAAGATTTTGTGAAAAAATATTAAACGGTTCAAAATTTATTCAAAATACAAGTTCCCATTATAAGTCAATGGGAAAAATTAACAAAAAGTGCGAAAGTGTCATACATGCAGTTTTTAGTGTTGCAAATGACCCCAGTAGTGTCATGAGTCAGACATTTTTTTTAGTTAGTGATCACAGAAATGCTTGGCATTTAAATTTGGGACACTCCAGGGACACAATTCTTTTTTGTGTTTACCTAGTCGGACCCTGAGGATGCTAGCCATGTCTTTATTTTGGGGTTAAACACCCCAGAAATATGTTTTCCAAATTTCTGGAAATAGTAGTGTCGCAAAGTAGTGTCGCACTCATGACACTTTCACAAAATTTGTGAAAGGTGTCGCAAATTGCGATACTACATTTCCGGGCTATGGTCAAAATGACAACACTTCTTTGCCACCCTGCTGCAAAAGAACGGTTTGGTCTTTTGAGCTGATATTTGGAGAGAAGGCAGCCAATATCTCACATATGTGACTTTCAATAGTTTGGTGGAAAAATATTGCATGGCTCCCAAGCTACGGTTCTCCGAAGTTGACATTTTTTCCCATAGACTAACATGGTGGCGTACGCCGCACCTTTCGGGGCTCGTATCTCGAAATCTGTGTGAGATACAGATTTTTTCATGGTGCCAGGAAAATAATGATTTCTGTGAAATTTAATTTTTCTATCATACACGGTTGCTGAATTATTTGCAATTAAGTACTTCCAATGCTCGCTTTAAGCTTCCATTCCCATTACAATGCATACATTCTTTATGCACACTGTGTTTCTCTATGCAGTTGTCCAGCAAAACAGGGTATGCAGTTCCGTTACTGTTACACTTACTGTTTCAACTTGTGTTTATGTTTCCGTTTGAGTTCCTGTTCCTGTGTACGCCACCGTGTGCGTTACCCTTTGCGTTTTCATTTGCACTTGCGTTTTCCTTACTGTTACTATTTCCATTTCCACCTTGTGTTTGCATTGCAGTTCCTGCCGCCGCTACATTACATTCACTATTTCTTGTCATCATTCTCAAAAAGAAGGGAAATTAGAGGCAAAACTCCATTTAATGCATTAGTTAGGGTTGTTCCACAGCGACAAAAGCGAGGAATTCAGTGTTAGGGTTGAAAGCCCCCTGGACGCCTCTAGTCCACCCTCACCAACCGGCATTGGGGTGTGCATTGGGGTCATTGGTCCTAACTCTCACCCCATTTTCCTATACCTCTGCTTCTTCACACATGTGATGGGGTGAGAGTTACGGGCCGACAACCCCAATGTGCACCCTGATGCCAGTTGGGGGTGGACTGGGAGGTCCAAGGGGCTTCAACCCTAACACCCACTTCCTCACTTTTGTCACTGTGGAACAACCCTAACTAATGCATTGAACTGAGTTTTTTGCCTCTTACATATATATATATAGATCAATAGAGGCTTGGCAGAGAACACCAGGAAGAAGGAGTGCTGTGTGACTGGACTTCTCTACTGGGACTATCTTGCCCTCCTTTCCTTCCCCCAAAGCTAGTTCTACTTTTATAGGCACAGGATTTAACTGAAAACAGGAACTTCCTGTTTGGGAGCAGGAAGTGAGTGATCACAGAGCCACCAAAGACTCACCATCCTAGAAGGGCAAGAGTAGCTCTCCGGTCCCTGCTAGCTGCTGGAGGTCTGCCTCTGAGCAAGTAAGGGGTCTACTGAGAAATATAGGATCTGCTTGTCTCAGAACAGGATGATCAGGAGCTTAAAGGGCACAGAGGCGGTAAGTAGGTAGGAAGAGAAGAAAAAGAAAAAAAAAGGAAAGAGTAAAGATTCCAAACAACAGTGAAGGGACCAGAAATAAGACATGATGGGAGTGGTGCAGTGCAGTGGCTGTGGAGCAGCAGTCTTCCGGGAAACGTTCTGGAGGATGCGGTGTTGTCCCATCTGCAGGCACCTATCTGGGCTGAGAAAAAGGTTGCTCATCCCAGGCTGAGTTGGCCAGGATTTGTGGGACCTCCTCTTCCATCTAGGGACAACCAGGGCCACTGCCATTGCCTCAGAGGTTGCCAAGAAAGAGAAGTGGTTGAACCACAGTGGGCTCAGGGAGGGTGAGGGTGGTGGAACAGAGGCACATCCCTCCAGTTGTACCTCTCCACAATTCTTATGCCATTCTGGCAGAGTGTGGTTCCTCTATGGAGGCACCTGCAGTGGAGACCAAGGAGGATGTGGGGAACCTTCACAAGGGAGACCCACAGGAGGGTGGCATGGGACCCCACAGGGGAAGGAAACAACTCCTGGTGGGGGACTCCATTGTTAGGAAGGTAGAACTGGGGGAGGAAGTGGTGAGGGAGGTAAGGTGCCTGCCTGGCACCATGGCTTGGAGGGACAAGGAGCAAATCCTTTGGATCACCGGAGTAGCTGCACAGGGGAGGGAGCTGGATGTCATTGTCCACCTAGGGACAAATAACCTGGGTAAGAAAGGGATCAGAGCAGTGCAGGAAGACTTTGTGGAGTTGGGGAGAGGCCTTAGACAAGTAGTACGCACAGTATCCTTCTTGGAGGTGCTGCCTGTCTATAGCATAGGTGAGGCTAGGGTGCTCCACACCATGGGATTCAATCAGTGGTTGAAAAACTGGTGCAGAGCTCAGGGATTTGGCTTCACTGGGGACTGGGGGTCCACCTGGAGTGATGCAGGCCTATACTGGCATGGTGGGCTGCATCTGTCCAGGAGGGGAACCAGAATCCTAGGTGATAGGTTTAAATCCTTCATTGGCAAGCATTTAAACTAGCCAAGGGGGGGAGGCACTGAAAGGAACAGGGACACCCTAACCCCCCCAAAAAGTCAGGGTAGTGAGTTAGGTAAACATCAAGACAGAGATGTCAATAGGGAGAAGGGCAGGGGTAAATGGAGAAAGTGACAAAGGCAATAAGGACAGTGATGGGGCAAAAAGGAGTAAGGCCATCAGGAAATGGAGGGTAATGAGTACCAATGCCCGTAGTCTGGGCAACAAGCTCCCTGAACTGGTGGCCTTGATGGAAGAGGGATGCCTGGATTTCATAGCAGTCACAGAAACATGGTACACAGAGAACCATGACTGGGATGTTAACATACCAGGGTACATAACCATACAGAGAGACAGGAGGGAAGAAGAGGGGAGGAGTAGCCTCATGTAAAATAAGGGATAAAAGCAACTGAACAAAACAGTAAACAGGGAGGAGGAGGCACTGTGGGTCACCTTAGAGACCTGAAACGGCACCACAATCTGCACAGGGTTGTATACAGACCCCCATGTCAGGGGAAGGGAATGGACAAGAGTATGATAGAAGGCATTCTTAGGATGGCAGAGAAAAGGGAGATACTGTTGATTGGAGACCTGAATATGCCAGATGTTAACTGGAGCACATTTGCTGGAGCCACATCCAAGAGCAGGGCCATTCTCGATGCCCTACAGATGGCATGCCTCAGACAGCGAGTTTCAGAACTCATTCATGAGGGAGCAATCTTAGACCTCGTACTCTCAAATGGGGAAAGTGAGAGGATCTCAGATCTAGAAGTGGGTTACCATCTGGGAGCAAGTAACCATCAAACAGCGTGGTTCACAATAAACTCAGCTACAGAATCAAGCCATACAAAAGTGAGGGTACTGGACTTCAGGAGGGCTGACTTTGGCAAGATGGGAAAGTGCCTTAGAAAAGCACTAGCAAACAGGCTAGAAGGATGGGTGGAGCAACAATAGGGAAACATCAAAATTGCCATCACAGAGGCAACACGCCTTGTGTCAAGCAAATAAACAAATCAAAATGAAAGAAAAGCCACTATGGTTCTCAAAAGAGGTGGTGGGGAAAGTCAGGGAGAAAAAGATAGCATTCAGGAAGTATAAGGAAACACAGAAGGAGCATGACAGAGACCTGTACCAGTTAAGGCAGAAGGAAGCAGGGAGAGAAGTCAGAATAGCAAAGGCCCAAACTGAGGAAAAGATAGCCAACTCGGTTAAGAAGGGGGATAAAACCTTTTATAGGTACATCAGGGAGCGTAGAAAGACAAAGGGAAGGATAGTGAGGCTGAATAGAATAGATGGTGGGTGGACAGAGAGGGACAGTGAAAAAGCAGGAATACTGAACAAATATTTCTGCTCAGTATTCACAAAAGAGGAGGAAGGGGAGGTGCCTAACCCAATTAACAGAAGCACTCTTGATAGAGGGTCGATCCCAGTCCTTTCACAGAAGAAAGGGTTCAGAAAGAATTCCTAAAACTGAAGGTGGACAAAGCAATGGGGCCTGATGGAATTCACCCCAGAATTCTAAAATAATTAAGGGGAGAACTAGTGAAACCACTGACTACCCTTTTTAACAAATCACAGGAGGATGGTGTGATACCTGAGGAATGGAGGAAGGTGGATGTGATTCCCATTCACAAAAGTGGGACCAAGACAGAGGCAGGACACTACAGACCTGTCAGTTTGACCTCTGTGGTAGGGAAAGTGATGGAATCACTTCTGAAGGAAAGAACTGTTGAGTACCTAGAGACCAGTGGGGCACAAGACCCAAGGCAGCATGGGTTCACAGCGGGAAGGTCATGTCAGATGAATCTAATTGATTTCTTTGACTTGGTGACCAAAGTAGTAGACCAGGGACGGGCTGTGGACATGACCTACCTAGACTTTAGCAAGGCATTTGACACAGTCCCACACAAAAGATTAATAGTCAAATTAACCAGCCTGAGAGTGGGTCCCAGAGTGGTAGCCTGGGTAAAACATTGGCTGGACAACAGGCACAGAAGGTAATTGTAAATGGAGTCCACTCTGAAGAAAGAGGGGTTACTAGTGGGGTACTGCAGGGTTCAGTACTGGGTCCAGTCCTTTTTAATGTCTTTATAAGTGACATTGCAGAGGGACTGGAAGGAAAAGTATGCCTCTTTGCAGATGACACAAAGATCTGCAACAGGGTTGATACACAAGGAGGCATAGAAAGGATGAGAAGGGACTTGGCAAGGTTGGAGGAATGGTCAGAAGTATGGCAGCTTGGATTCAATGCAAAGAAGTGCAAAATAATGCACCTGGGAAACAAAAACCCAGGGGAAGATTACACAGTAGGGGGGGTTAGTAACAACAACAAAATGGAAAGGGACCTGGGTAATCATATCAGATGACCTTAAGGTTAGCAAGCAATGTGACAAGGCAGTAGGGAGGGCTGAGGGTATGCTGGGATGTATAGGGAGAGGCATCACCAGCAGAAAACAGGAAGTTGTTATCCCTCTATACAGACAGTTGGTGAGACCCCATCTGGAGTACTGTGTGGAGTTCTGGAGACCCCATCTCCTCAATGACATTGACAGGATGGAGGCAGTCCAGAGGAGGGCAACTAAAATGGAGCAGGGTCTGCAAAAGAAGCCATACGAGGAGAGACTAAAGGAGCTTAATATGTATAGCCTCGAGGAAAGGAGGGAGAGGGGGGACATGATAGAAACTTTTAAGTACCTCAGTGGAATCAACAAAGTCCAAGAGGGTAGCATCTTTCAGAAAAAGAGATGTGCAAGAACAAGGGGACACAATTTAAAGATGGGGGGGCAGTTCAGGGGCAATGTGAGAAAGTATTTTTTCACAGAGAGGGTGGTGGACACATGGGACAGCCTTCTTGAGGAGGTTGTGGGGTCTAAAACTGTGGGAAAATTCAAGAATACATGGGACAGGCATAAGGCAATTCTTGTGGGGGGGTAAGAAGAAATAGGCTGTTGGTTAACTAGCATCTGCAGCTTATCCTGTAGGTAGGGAAATGGGCAGACTAGGTGGGCCAAGCGGTCCTTATCTGCCATCAAAGTCTATGTTTCTATGTTTCTAAACATTATTTTAACTGATTGTAGGTATAGAAAATATGAATAGTTGCTGTAGTGTCCCTCAGTTCATTTATAAAGTGCACAGTTTAGCCTTTGCAAGTTGCTTGGTTCATACTGTTTAGTATATTGTGATTCTCCATATGGATTTTCTTGTTAAAGAGACACTGTCAATCTTTAATTTCACTAAAATATTCCCACAGCATATGTGGGCATGTCTAATAAAAACATAAACTGTATCAGTGACATTCTGAGAACTAACAGTTGTCAGCCCCCGCCCCAAGAACTTGATGTTGCTGCCTCCAGATCCAAGGTGAAAATGCTGACTGTGTAGTGCTCCAATACAGAAATATTCATTTAGGCTAGTGGAGGGGGGATCTCTCCTTGACCCATTCTGTGAATAAAGTGTCATTAATTCTGAATGATATTTGTTTTCTGGAGTGAGCTGGCTGAGGAGAATCACTTTATTTGCATGGCTGCTGTGAAATATCAACAGCAAGACACTGTACATGCAGTTTTGGAGATAGATGCTTAACATCACCATGAGATCCTGAGTGCATACATTTTTAATGACTCACACACTACAGAAAAGGATAGTAATAAGGGTAATTAATAAGAAGAGTGAGGACCAAATGTAAGATAGCAAGTAACAGATTAGAAGAAAGGGCAGTCCAACTATAAATAACAGTATTCATTTTCTAGGCTGTCTGTCCAGCTCTTTACTTTGAAAATCATTCGGTATTGACTCGCACATGTACCATAGTTTTCCTTTTCCTTCCATGTGAACCACATTGTCTCTTGATAACTAAATTATTGCTGAACTCCCGTACCTCCTGTAACATGCAAGATATGATACCAGAAACAGTAGTTTATTACCATGGCTACATACACTTGAAATAGTGGTACTTCCACAAATTTAGAAAAGCAAACCTGCATCAATGCATATTTTTCTGTTCTCTGTACCTCTATGTATAACCTCAGGATCTATTTCTATTGAACTAATTTAATTCTGAGAACCCTGCTGCAGGTGGTCAGTTCTTTAAGTTCTTTCTCAAGACTAGAAAAAGATGCAGACATTAATCTACAGTATGCATTTATAAATAAAAATTTCAGACATTGAATAAAATGACAGAGTTACTTAGATTTGAAATGGCTGAGGTACCAAGAGGGTGTGGAGTGAGTATATGAATGAGTATTAAACAAATGGCATACAAGAGTGCTCTCTGTGACTCTAAGGAAAACCTATCGTTTTACAGTCATTATGATAGTATTATTCTTGTTGTTTGATGATGTGTCAAATTTAATTTCCTAGCATACAGTGTGAGTACACCATGAAAAAACAAATGTACACTGATACGTTAAAGTTGGCAGTGTCATGCATCTCAGTTTAAAATTTATTGTGGGCACCTGATAAGTTTAAAAAATGTCCGATTTTATTTGTTTGTTACTTGTCAATTTTGCTTGCTTTCATCCATGATTGCTAAAATAAAATTATTCAAAATATATATCTGCACTTCACAATGAATATTCAGTGCACTCCCTGATCACAATTGTTGTCTATTCTCTTCATCTGGGTGTTCACTTTACAGACTCGCATCTTATAGCCTATGTCCCACGCATTCAATTAATCCTGTCGAATAATGTAAATAACTAAAACAACTAGACCTGGTAGGATGCATAGGTTATCGCATGACATCATACTAAATGTGTCCCTTTTCATAAATGACCCAACCTACTGTGATTGACAGTAATTGCAACATTAGGATCAAAACTGCTAAATTGCAACTTGGTACCAGTGTTCTGTCACTGATGGCCACAGTTCTAGTTTCTTAGTGGATTACCTTCAAAAACATGGCACTTATGAATTATAAAAAATATTAAAGTACAGAAAAAAATACAATCAGTACATGAACTATGTGAAAAGTCAAGCCATAATTGGAATATGTGTGCACAATATGGTGGTGTGGGGTCCAAAAGTTGCAATACAAAAAAAGGACCTTTGCATATTCTTCAGAAAAATAAAACATTATAATCTAGGCTTGGAAAGCGATGTGCTACTGCAAAAAAGTAGTGGCATACTACATCCATAATAAGACAAAAGAAGGAGGAAATTAGTAGGAGTGAGAATGTACTCATTTAAGTTTGATTTTTTTTTTTTGCAAATTGACAGTTTGATTTCCATAGATATAATACTAGGACTGCATCACAAAGGCACACAGTTGCAACAACTGAGGAAAATGTCATGGCAATTTTGTTTTGCCTAGTGCGTTACTGATGAACAAAATATAAAAACTTGCCAAATAACTAACCTACTAATACCATAGGTCTTTTGTTATGTTATGGATGGGTTATGCCAATATGTTTTTGTAGGAGCACATCTCGTTCCAAGCAAAGGTTTTCAACATGTTGACTCTGTTTTGGATAAGTATACTGGTCGTACTTTTTTGAGCATTGCAGATTGCTATTGGAGCCAAAGAAACTGGTAGTTACTGTACAGTATGTTTGACTGCATTTTTACTCGTCAGTATTTCTGTTGTGCTGAACTTCAGCTGCTTTCTCTCAAATGCCTTACTGCTTTACTGAGTGCCGTGGCTGTGCATAACATCTGTGTTAAGATCCTTAACTGTTAAAGAACCATGGACTGAATTAGATGCTGTTCTGATGGCAAAATGCATGCGCTAAATAAAGTGGCATTTTGACTATGGAAACACCTGACACCTGGTGGAAAATGTCAAACAGCAGGTGCATCTTACAGAGAACAACACCACCTGCTGGTTTCACCTGCCCAAAAGTTCCTTTCATAAACAAAGTACCAAATACCATGTACAGCAGTACATTAATGACTGCTGCTGCTACCATTACGGGCATCAGCAGCAATATCCCTAATAATAATGCTACCTCATGGTACCACTGTCTACCATGTAACGGGTCAACCATCTGCAGCAAGCACTGTACATACAGCATAAGAGATTGGCTGACTCTACACAGCATGGCTTCAATTCAGGAAGATCATGTTTAGCAAACATATTACAATTCTTTTGAACCAGTTAGTGCAGCCCTCAGCCAAGGAAATGCCTTTGGACATTGTGTTCTTGGACTATTCCAAGGCCTTGGACACAGTGTCCCATAAAATACTACTAATTCAATTAGTAAAGTTAGAATTCCAGCCTAACATAATAGCTTGGATCTATTCATGGTTACATGAAAGAAAGCATAAAGTAGGAATAAGGGGCAATCTGTCAACTTAGGGGAATGTCACAAGTGATGTGCCCCAGGGCTCAGTACTGGGACCCACACTGTTTAACATACTGGTATCAACCATGCAGATGGATAGTACTTCTTCACTTGGCTACAGGGACTCTATTGTTAGGAGGGTAGAACTGGGGGAGAGAGGGGAGAGGGAGGTAAAGTGCCTGCCTGGCTCCATGGTTTGGAGGGACAGGGAGCGAATCCTCAGGATTGCGGGAGCAGCAGCATGGGGGAGGGAGCTTGATATCATTGTCCACCTAGGGACAAATGACCTGGCTGGGAAAGGGATCAGAGCAGTGCAGGAGGAGTTTGTGGAATTGGGGAGGGGCCTCAGACAAGTAGCACGTACGGTAACCTTCTCGGAGGTGCTGCCTGTCTATGGTATGAGTGAGGCTAGGGTGCTCCTCACCATGGGATTCAATCAGTGGTTGAAAAATTGTTGCAGAGCTCAGGGTTTTGGCTTCATTGGGGACTGGGGGTCCACCTGGAGGGATGCAGGCCTATACTGGCACAATGGTCTGCCTCTGTCCAGGAGGGGAACCAGGATCCTGGGCGATAGGTTTAAATGCTTCATTAGCAAGCATTTAAACTAGCCAAGGAGGGAGACACTGAAAAGGAGAAGGGAAATCCCAGCCTCCCCCCACAAAACACGGTAGTTAGCTAGGTAAACACCAAGATAGAGAAGTCAATAGGGAGAAGGACAGGGGTAAATGGAGAAAAAGACAAAGGCAGTAAGGACAGGGATGGGGAAAACAGGGTTAAGGCCTTCAAAAAATGGAGGATAATGAGTACCAGTGACCATAGTCTATGTAACAAGCTCCCTGAACTGGTGGCCTTGATGGAAGAGGGATGCCTTGATATCGTGGCAGTCACAGAAACATGGTACACAGAGAAAAATGACTGGAATATCAACATACCATGGTAGACAATCTACAGGAGGGACAGGGAGGGTAGAAACGGAGGAGGAGTAGCTCTCTATCTAAGGGATGGGATCAAAGCAATGGAACTAAAGGTTATACAGGGAGGAGAGGAGGCACTGTGGGTCACCCTGGAGACAGGAAATGGTACCATAATCCGCACAGGGGTTGTATACAGACCCCATCTCAGGGGAAGGAAATGGACAAGGAAATGATAGAAGGCATCCTTAGGATGGTAGAGAAAGGGGAGATATTGTTGATGGGGGACTGAAAATGCCAGGTGTTAACTGGAGCACCTTTGCTGCAGCCACATCCAAGAGCAGGGCCATTCTTAATGCCCTACAGGGGGCATGCCTCAGACAGCTAGTGTTGGAACCCACTCAAGAGGGAGCAATCTTGGACCTGGTACTCTCAAATGGGGATGGAGAGAGGATCTCAGATCTAGAAGTGGGTAGTCATCTGGGAACAGGTGACCACCAAACTGTGGTTCATGATAAACTCAGCTGTAGAGTCAAGCCATACAAAAGTGAAGGTACTGGACTTCAGGAGGACAGATTTTTTTCAAAATGGGAGAGTGCCTCAGAAAAGCACTAGCAAACAGGCAAGAAGGAGCAGTGGAGCAACAATGAGAGAACATCAAAACTGCCATCACAGAGGCAACAGGCCTTTGTGTGAAGCAAATAAATCAAAATGAAAGAAAAAAACACTATGATTCTCAAAAGAAGTGGCTGACGATTAGGGAGAAAAAGACAGCATTCAGGAAGTATAAGGAAATACAGAAGGAGCAGAACAGAGAACTGTACCAGTTAAAGCAGAAGGAAGTGGGGAAGGCAGTCAGAATAGCAAAGGCCCAAACCGAGGAAAAGATAGCCAAGTCAGTTAAGAAGGGGGATAAAACCTTTTATAGGTATATTAGGGAGTGAAGAAAGACAAAGGGAGATATACTGAAGCTGAATAAAGAGGTGGGTGGGCAGAAAGGGACAGTGAAAAAGCAGGGATACTGAACGAATACTTCTGCTCAGTATTCACAAAGGAAGAGGAGGGGGACGTACCTAATCCAGTTAATAGAAGCACTCTGGATAGGTGGGTTGATATCAGTCCTTTCACAGAAAAAAGGTTTCTGAAAGAACTCCAAAAAGTGAGTGTGGACAAAGCAATGGGGCCTGATGGGATTTACCCCAGAATTCTAAAAGAACTAAGGGGAGAACTAGTAACACCACTGACTACCCTTTTTAACAAATCATGGAAGGATGGTGTGGTACCTGAGGACTGGAGAAGGGCGGATGTGATTCCCCTTCACAAAAGTTGGAGCAAGACTGAGGCAGAAAACTACAGACCTGTCAGTTTGACCTCAGTGGTAGGGAAAATGATGGAATCACTTATGAAGGAAAGAACTGTTGAGTACCTAGAGGCCAGTGGAGCACAGGACCCAAGGCAGCATGGATTCACAGTGAGAAGGTCATGTCAGATGAATCTAATTGATTTCTTTGACTGGGTGACCAAAGTAGTAGACCAGGGAGGGGCTGTGGACATGGCCTACCTAGAGTTTAGCAAGGCATTTGACACAGTCCCACACAAAAGATTAATAAACAAATTAGCCAGCCTGGGAGTGGGTCCCAGGGTGGTAGCCTGGGTAAAATACTGTCTGGACAACAGGATGCAGAGGGTAATCATAAATGGAGGCCACAATGAAGAAAGGGGGGTTACTAGTGGGGTACCACAGGGTTCAGTACTGGGACCAGTCCTTTTTAATGTCTTTATAAGTGACATTGCAGAGGGACTGATTGGAAAAGTAATTCTCTTTGCAGACAACACAAAAGATCTGCAACAGGGTTGATATACAAATGGAAAGGATGAGAAGGGACTTGGCAAGGCTGGGAGACTGGTCAAATGTATGGCAGCTTAGATTCAATGCAAAGAAGTGTAAAGTAATGCACCTGGGAAACAAAAACCCAAGGGAAGAGTACACAATGGGGGGGTGAGATACTGGCAACAACAAAAATGGAAAGGGACCTAGGCATAGTTATATCAGATGACCTAAAGGTGGGCTAGCAATGTGAGAAGGCAGTAAGGAGGGCTGGCAGGATACTAGGATGCGTAGGGAGAGGCATCACTAGTAGAAAACAAGAAGTTATTATCTCTCTGTACAAACAGTTGGTGAGACCCCATCTGGAGTACTGCATGCAGTTCTGGAGACCCCATCTCTGCAAAGACATAGACAGGGTGGAGGCTGTCCAGAGATGGCAACCACAATGGTGCAGGGTCTGCACCAGAAGACATATGAAGAGAGACTAAAGGAGCTAATATGTATACCGAGGAAAGGGGGGGGGACATGATAGAAACTTTCAAGTGCCTCAAGAGAATCAACAAAGTCCAAGAGGGTAGCATTTTTCAGAAAAAGAGATGTGCAAGAACAAGGGGGCACAATTTGAAGATAGAGGGGGGATGGCTCAGAGGTAATGTGAGGAAGTATTTTTTCACAGAGAGGGTTGTGGATGCATGGAACAACTTTTCTGAGGATGTCATGGAGTCAAAAAAATGGAATTCAAGAATGCATGGGACAGTCATAAAGCAATTCTAGTGGGGAGGTAGGAGGAAGTAGGCTGTTGGTTAACTAGGATCTGCAGCTTATCCATTAGGTAGGAAAACAGGCAGACTAGGTGGGCAAAGCGGTCCTTATCTGCCATCAAATTCTATGTTTCTATGTTAAATATACAGATGACTGCAAAGTTGGCATCATAGTAAATGATCATGCATCAGGACAAACATTGCAAGAAAGTATAACAAAACTTGAAATTTGGGCTAAAAAAAAGAACAAAATGGCATTCAGTGAGAACAAATGCAAAGTTATGCATTTGGGGCACAACAACCCAAGAAGAATCTACATACTTAACAACATGACCCTACAAGAAACAGCTAGTGAAAAAAATCTTGGCATAACCATTTCAGATAGCTTATACTTTGAATCACATACTAAAACCACAGTTCAGAAATGTCACAGAATACTGGGATGTATATTGAAAAACATTAATAGCAGAGAACCAAGGTTATTGTCCTTCTACATTCCAGTTTGGTCAGGCCCCATCTTGAGTATGGTTCCCCATTTTGTGCAGCACAAACTATAAGAGGGAAAAAATAATGGCAAGTGTGCAAAGAAAAGCAACTAAAAGGATAAACAATATGGTGCATCTTATGTGTGGGGAAAGACTAAGTAAACTGGGTTTGTATTCAATGAAATTTGGAAGAACTAGGGGGGATCTCTGCTTAGCTTAAAGTGCTGTTAAAGATGACCTTACCATGGAAACAATTGGTTTATTTAGGCAACCAGTTATTAAAACAACTAGATCACATGAATATAAACTAAGAGGAGAAAAATGTAGAACAGTTAAAAGAAGTAATTGGAATACACTACGAGAAGATGTAGTTAATAGTCCAACAATGGATACTTTCAAAAATAGGTTAGATAATTATATGGGTAACTCAAAGCAAATATTCCACCAGTAATGGTGGCAAGTTTTGCTAAAGGTCAATGACCACATAAAACTTGTAATAAACCTATGAACATGGGAAATGCACTATCTGACTCTTCTTCTTGATCAGCACCAATCTATACCTCTGGAGACAAAGTACCACTAGATCGGTACTCTTCTGTGCTTGTGCCTGAGTCCTGACTCTGATGAGCCAGTCATCTAGTTTGGGTATTACATTTACCCCTTGTTTGTGAAGATCTGCTGCTAGTGCTACCAACGTCTTAATCAACACCATGGGTGTCGACAACAGACCGAATGATAAACAATTGTATTAAATGTGGTTGTTGCCTTCCCAGAATCTGATATAGTTGTGATGCGTGGGGTGAATTGGGATGTGTAGGTATGCATCCTTAAGGGTCTATCAATGTCAGGAAATCCCCTGGTTGGATGTCTATTAGAGTGGAGCATAATGACTCAATTTTGTACTTTTTGTAAGTCACAAATCAATTGATACTTTAAGTCCAAAACTGGATGCATACTTCCTAACTATTTGTGGGCCATGAAGAATAAAGAGCACATCCCTGGTTAATTTTGTCTGCTGGCACAGGAGAAATAGCATTGTTGGCTATCAAATCCCAAAGAGCCTGGAAAAACATTTCCCTCTTTGTGCAGCAAGATAACACTGATGATAAGATCAGCCTGTGTGATCTACTGTGGTAGTCAAGTTCTATGACATAGCCATGAATCACAACCTCCCCTATCCATTTGTCTGATGTTGTTTGGGCCCACTGAGTGGCAAACTGTTGAAGATATCCTGTCACTTGTGGATGGTCCACTGGAGCCCACATCATCTCATCTCATTGCTTACAATTGATGAGGAAGGCCGGTTTGTTTCTATTAGGGAGATAGTTACGGTTATTGGTGAAGTATGTTTTATTGTAAGTATCCTTGTTGAGAAATATTTGTTTCGCAGACCACTGTTTTGACCCCAAAGCGAACTGAGAATATGTCTTGTGCATTGATTGCCTGGACTTTGGGTGAGAGGGCTGGTCTGAAGGCAGGTAGAGATCTTTGTCACATGAGGCTTTCTTGTTTCCTCCCCTGTCCTTAAGAAATGGCATCAGAACTTCCCTGAACACATAACAATCCTGGAAGGGCAACTTCATAAGACTTGACAGACTCATTGTCTGTCATAAGTTTAGCCAGAGTGCCCTGCATGCTGTTTTTGTGACTTCTGTGACCCTGGTTATGAATCTGAGGGCATCTGATGACACATCAGAGAGGAATCTAGCAACTTGTAGAGTGCAATCCCCTGTGTCCAACAAGGGTGAGCCATTGGGAGTATCTTGTGCTATAGCATCCACCCACCAGAGTAGAGCCCTGCAAGTGAACCACATGGCCATGTCTGTAGAACGTGATAAGCCAGCAGCTTCATAAATCTTCTTCAAGTGTTCTTCAGTTTTCTTATCTTAGGTGTCATTTAAATTTGCAGAGCTCTCGACTGGTATTTTGGTGCACTTTGAGAGGGTTTATACAGTGGAGTCAACTTGGGGGGCCTTGAACCAGGTTTCCCATTTTGCTGACTAAAGCTACATTTGGGTTACAATAGATCAATTCAGTGAGTATGCCGATCATTGCATTAAGGCTAATAAGATTATGTGGCTTGCTGAGACCACAAATATAATCCTGTAAAACCTATCATAGCAAGCATGAGTTCATAATAGGTTCTCTTCTCTCATGCTGTGGAATGGTGGTACATATGAGAGATTACAGGTCAGGCATGTCTACATAATACCCCCCCCCCATTGCTTCCTGAATAAGGAGGCAGCAACTACTGTATTAAGGTAAGTTTGTCGGAGCAGTTTTAGTCACAGTCCAGCTGCATGAGCTGCACAGAGGAACTTCTGTTGAGCATGATGTTATTTATGCATGTGTCTCAGACAGCATAAGGTAAAGTAAATTCTAACCATGTGTTAAATAAAGCAGTACTCAAATCTCCATCATGGAATAAATCATTCAGACAATAAACTGCTTTAGTGATGTTGTTACTAATAGGGATACGCTGGATCTTTTCTCTCTAATAAGAACCTAATATTCAGGGTGAGAGGGTTGATATGCACATTAAATACTGGTAAATACTGTGTGAGAGCAGTAAGGCACTCAGGGTCAGTATTTATGTAATCTGGTTCCGGTGTGGGAACAGGGGTGATAACTTGTAAGGCCAATGAGAGTGTTCTGTTCAGGAACAAAACAGAAATTGTATAATGATATTGCAAGTTAAAGTTCCGTAAGCAAAATTCTTGTAGTTGGTTACAACACAACGTTGTCCATCAGACTTGTAAGACACACGAACTTGAGGAAGTCACCACTTGGTGAGCTGGACCAGTTAGGTAAAGGAGGAGTTCGTCAGATGACTAGTGAAGCATTGAACATCTTCTCTGTAGGTGGCTAAAGTGGCCAGTGGCTTGTCAGGCTTTGGTGCTTCTGGCTTTCCAGGAGGAGATCTGACATTAACAGTTCTAGTTTCATTAGCAAAGAGGTCATTATCAAGTGCAAATGACCAGTCAAAAGAGTTCAGTGCATAACCACAAACAGGCTTGATTACATCAAAAACATCACATCTGCACAAGTAATGGTGACCTCATTTTAGCACAACAGTCAGTGTGTGGGGCAAGGCAGGCATTAAGTTCAGTATAAATAAACTCTGGTCAGAGCTGATATGGCTGTGGAGAGTTGTTAGGAGTGGCACGAGTGTGGAAAAGAATGTGCAGTGCTTTCACTGAACCACAGTCAGCCATAAGTAATAATAAACAGAATCACTTGACACTGTGTTGGAGCACTGTGGCAGCATGCCAGACAGAGTATGCCTCACATTCGCCAACACCAACACAGCGAACTACATCCCTGTCGGAAAAATCAACACTTTGCGACAGGTTGCTGTATTGGTGTGCCCTTCCGGTCCTGCATCTCCACCCCAAATCAACTCCGACTGGAGTTGAGAATCCTATAGACTGGTGGGGGGGGGGGGAGAGGGTGAAGCCTCCTGATAGAAAAAATGGACCAGAAGACACGCTGGAATCATATAAACCACAACTTGCGGTCAACATGATTCCAGTCGGCAAGATGCCGGTCGAGAAAAGGGTTGTTGAACCGACATTGTAGAGCCATCAGACAGCAGTCTGGTTATGTGCTTCCACAGTGCTGTTACACAAATCTGATGATGGCATAACATCTTTGAACCTTGGCCCATGCAGTTGTACAAATCAGACTCAGGAGGAGTATATTAACAAACTAGAGATCTGGTCTGGGACTTGCTCGTCATCACAGTCACTTTCTCATTCTTTTCTAAGCATTCATTTCTGGCAAATGTGCCTTAACCATATTGATCTCAGTGCTGGCAGACTACTTCTGGTTTTCCCATGATTGTATTAGGTGGGGTAGTAGCAGTCTTGAAGTGGTAGCTGCCGGTGGTGGCATGCTCTGGAAAAAAGTGATCCCCGTGTTCGTCTGCACAATTTAGAAATGATGCCTTTCCTTGTTTTTGCTGCAAAGAAACTGCCCCATATAACACAAAACAAGGAGTCAGTTATGGCCTCCACCCCCCACCCTTTTTGCTTCAAGTGAGGAATGTCATGGGTTTGCATCAGATGTACAGTGGCAGCCATAGATGCAAAAGATTGTTAAACAGTAATCAATTGTGTGTAAAAGCTCTCTTTTTTGAATGGGTGCTTTCTCAATGTTGTCAATATCACTCCACCCATGTGTACTCTGCCCTTGGATTTCTGTACCCCAAGTGCATTATTTTACATTTTTGTGTTCAGGACAAAAATGTCTTTCAAATGTGGATAGTCAGTAATCTAAATTCTTTATAGTTTTTTTATGTTCCCTTGCTTATGTGCAAGAAGCATCTTGTGGTAGAACGACATTTCAAAGGTGTGTCAGGGATGAGTCCAATGCACAGCAGTCTACAGTGGACTTGTTCCTGACAGACCAATGAGCATGCAACCAGACTGTGACACTAGTCAAAGTTTCACAGCTGGAATCCATTCTCTAGTTGAAAGAAATAAAGTGCTTGAATGAGAGTTTTTCATTCCTTTCATTCATGCCCTTACTGATCTTACTGCTTGCCTCCCCACCCATCCTGCTGATGTCCAGGTACCCAGCCATACACTGCATCCCCCACGCTCTGTGCCATAAGCAGTAAACAGTTCTAGCAGTAAAGAACAAATAAATATAATTTATCCTTCCCCAGAAAGATGTCCGCATTGAACTTGTTTGTGTCTCTTTGTGAATGACAGTGCATGTTCTTGTCCCTGAGCTCCTCTCTCTCTCTCTCTCCAGTGCTTCATGTGCCACAATGCCCAGCCTGAGCATTGCTCTCGGTGATGGTACCCACTGACCCACCCTGTGGATCTGCTAGTGTCTATGCTGCCTTAGTGTGCCCCCCACCCCACCGCACCGTACAATACTTGAGCAAGAGTGCTGATAAGTGAGGCAGCATTGCCTGAAGAGCTGTAGCTTAACCCTGGATGGCAGGGAAAGAGTGACACAGGCTGCAGGGACAGACACCGAGAAGGAGAGGCAGCAGTGCCCCCACCCCCAAAAGAGAGCACAGGATCGAAAGAGGTGGTGGGTGGCACTCGTGTCAGGGACAGAGCAGAGAGAGAGCCCCCAAACAGTGACAGCAACATGCTGAGATGTGGTGAGTAAGCTGAATGAGAGTGATCACCAGGTGACAGGCTGTCGCTTTTGCAGCACCACCTTGACTGTGTGAAATTGAGGGCAGTGCAGTGTAATGACCATAACCATGATGACTGGCGGCTCACAGACCTGCATGTGAACAAACATTCACTTAAATGAGTGGCCTGTCCCCTAGCAGTTATCTACTCCCCCCCAACCCCCGAGAGAGACACAGCAACAGCAAGAGCTGCTTCCAGTGTGACATATATGTGCAGGTCCAATCTGTTCCAGTCAGAGATGGTGTCAACCCCCCAACAGAGAAGTAGAGTACAGTGTGCGCCTGAGCTTGGCTGTCATCCATTTTATTTCTGCTTACTCTTCTGATGCCTTGCTGTCAGTCTGACTCTCTGTTTGTCTTTCTGAAGCTCAGTGGAAGCAGACAGCACATATAGAGAGGCAGAGAAAGTGGCAGCAAGATTATCGTGAGCGGAACAGAGAGCAGTGCTGTAGGAGAGAGAGAGAGAGAGAGAGAGAGAGAGAGAGAGAGAGAGACAGTGTAAAACAAGCCTGGTGCACCTCTTCTACCACTGCACAACATGAACACCTGGACAGAGCCAGTGGTGGGCTCCAGGCAGGTGGCTCTGGGAGAATGATGTCCCATCCCCCCATCCCACCTCCACACAAGGGTAACACCCTGCAGCAGCCAGGGATAGAGATGCAAGTTGCACATCAGACCCTTCATACCCGTCCCTGCTCCACCGGAGGTAGCATGAAGGTTGGGGTGGGCTTTAGGTGACTGGCACTTCCTCACTCTATGCCACACCGCTACACTTGCAGAACACTCTGCTTCAGCCAGAGGCTCTCCCACCTAATGTTCTCTACCCATGGAGAGCACTTTGAGATACTGAGATATGAAAATGTGAATCTTGTATCTGCTTCTCCACAACTATTATCACTCTGCTGGGTGGGTGGGGGGTAGGACACAGTGGGTGCTTCTGAATGATTGGTGCCCCCCTCTTGCACCCCCACCTATCATCCCAATACATTACAGCAGCCAAAGAAGAGATGAGGATTGCACATCTGCCCCATCTTAAACTGTGCCCATTCCAAAAAGTTTCACACACAGGCTGGAGTGGGGTCTAGGATGGTGGCCATTAAGTGACTGTTCTCCCCCCTCCTCCATCCCACCTCCACATATGGGGAGCACTCCTCCACCTCCACTACACATTTGCACATAGAAAGCACTCCTCCCCCTCCATGCCTCCTTTACATATGGGGATCAATTCTCCTTCTCCAACCCTCTTTCACATGGTGGATATAGTGTCATATGTAATCATATTTGGCCTCAATCCTTCTGCATATTGTATATACTAATGTAAAGAAAATTTCTTCATTTTAATTTATATTATGTGTCCTTACTTTTTGTATCTCACACCATGTATTGTGTTTATCATTGCTTGTAGAAGGGACCTCCTTGCAAATGAGCTCACTCAATGGATTTTATCCCTTCACAATAAACTTGAACTTGAACATGTAAAGCACTCTTCCCTCCATTCAATCTCCACACATAGGTATCATTGCTGCACCTCTATCCCACCTCCATACCTTGTGAGCACTCATCCCCTGACCCCTCTAGTGCTTCTCTCACTACATTTCACCTCCCCCACATGGAGAGCACGTCTCCTACTGCACCCCACCACCTGCACATAGGGAGCACTCCTCCTCCTCCTTCATTCAACTTCCACACATGGGGATCTTTCCTCCTACGACAGAATTTGGTCAAACACATTTTTTCAATAGGAGTCCCCAGATTTGGAACACCTTGTCACATGACTGTAGATCTTTAATAAGTGGTGTACACCCAGGTGAAATTAGATACTGGTTCCAATGAGAGGCTATCAGGAATGTTAGAGAGGGAATTACCTGATGTTGAAAACATTGGAAAATTTACCCCCTTGCTATTTACATCCATGGATACTTGAAACTGAAAGTGCAATAATGTCTATTATTTTTAAATTTTGTTTATGTCTTTGTGTATCAATGTCTGTGTCGTAGCTTGTATGTTTTATTATGATGTATTGATAGTCTAATGTATTTGATGTTTAGTGTTTAATTTTATAACTATATTGTGTCTATTTTAATACTGGATACAATCTAGGGCCTCGCTGGAAATGAACTTGTCTCAGTTGAGTTGTACCTATTCACTGTTATGTATCAGCTGAATAACATTTTTACTATTACACTTCATATCAGCTCTGTACATGGGAAGTAATCCATCCCTTCATCCCACTACCCCTACATGGGGAGCATTGCTACCCATTGATCCCACTTCTACACATAGGGACACCTCCACACATTTGCATCACTCCTCCTCTACCACCATCCCACCTCTACATATTGAGAGTGCTCCTAACCCCATTTCACCTTGCACATAGGAGCACTCTGCAACAGCCAAAGACAAAGATGTCAGTCAGGCTTCTGCCTTTCCACACCTATTCCCACTCCACATGATAAGCTACAAGTTGGGCAGAACATTGATCGGGTTGAGATGTAATGAATGGGTTGCCCTGGGAGATGGTGTCAATACCCCTCACCACCTCTTTTAATGAGAGAAGTCCCCTCTCCTGAATCAATCTTTATTCTTTTCTCCACTCACTACTTTTCTGCTGATTATCCTTCTGTTGGCTTGCCTTAACAATCACTCTCCTCCCAAGACAGGATTACAGACCACTAGGCCAGGAAAGATTTTTCCTCAACCTCTCATGTCTTCTCTTTGGACTACATCAATAGTCCAGCCAGCATCCAGCACAGTCAAGAAGATGCACTGTGTGTTACTCACAGCTCAGCTCTGGATGGGTCTCTACTTTATGTGGTAGGTCATACTTCAAGTTCCCCCACAGTTCGACTGAGGCTAGAGAAAAGAAGCACATAGTCCTACTCTACCACCATGACAGTGAACGGGACACCATAACTTGATCAGCACTGTACAGATGACACAGCACAGCAGCATGCTCACTAGTCTGTCTCATCAGGTTTCTCCTGCTCTCTCTGTTGATGATGTCTCTATCGCCCCTAGCCATCAACGGTCCCATGCATGCACATTGTGTTGCAGCTAGCTTTAGCCGCTATGGAGACTGCTGAGACACTGAGTGTTTTAGCAGCTGAGCCTGAGGCAACCCAAAAATAAAATACAAGAATTTGAAAATTTCTGAGGTAATTTTGGTGGGGGGTGTTTGAACACCCTGAGCACCCCCTGCCTATGCTCATGCAATCCACAACAGTTCAGACACATGCACTCCTTACACTTAAAGGCACTCCTCCAAGCCCAACCAACCCCCTGCCTGCCATGACACACAAATGAACACCAACTGCTACCCCCACACTTCCTTTGCAAGCAGCGAGGATCCCTCACTCTCAAGCGATCAGTCCTGTACAAGTAGCAGAGTTGGGGGTCCAGGGCTGCAGTTGGACCTGTTGCTGTAATAAAGCCCAAGCCTGCTTGAATGCAACAGGACAGCTAAACTGAGTCCCCTTAATCCCTACAGATGGAGGACTGCTGCAAAGTTGATTACTACCAACACTCAGGCACCACCAGGGATTTAAAACAAGAGCTGGACTTTGGCAGGTAGTCTGCCATCTGCCTCCTCCTCATCCTACACTAACTGCTTGCAGCACTTGCCCAGCTCTTCCTCTGCTACCAGTGCCCACCAGCAGTCAATAGTGTCTGTGGGTGGCCCCCGTTGGAGTAGTCAAGTGAGCTCCTTGATTTGCTACTAGCCCCAGCAACCTGTACTCTCTTTTTACTTCCTTCCATGTCTGGTTGCATTTGCTTGTTTTCCAAACACCCAATAAACTTTTTTTTTCTAGTGTCTACTAAGATACAGAATATTAAATATATCAAAATAAAATCTAATTGCCTTGAAGAAAATAGAAGCCTTTATTATGGCTCAGCTTCAATGTATGATTGGAGAACTCTGGATGCACCCGCAGAGGAGACTAAGGAGGCTGAGGACAACTGTCACAAGGGAGGCCCACAGGAAAAAGGCAGAGGACACCACAAGGAAATGAAGCAGCTCCTGGTTGGGACTCAATTATTAGAGGGATAGAACTGGGGGGAGCAGGGAAAACTGAAGTAAGGTGCTTGCCTGGTGCCATGGCTTGGAGGGACAGGAAGCGCATCCTCAGGATCACGAGAACAGCTGCACAGGAGTCTGAGCTGGACATCATTGTCCACTTAGGGACAAATGACTTGGCTCAACATGAGATTAGAGCAGTGCAGAAGGACTTTGTAGAATTGGGGAGGGGCCTAAGACAAGTAGCACACACAGTATCCTTCTCAGAGGTGCTGCCTGTCAATGGCATGAGTGAGAGGAGGCACTTTGCACCATGCATTGAATGAATGGTTGAAAAATGGTGCAGCACAGCTGTTTGGCTTCACTGGGGACTGGGGTTCCACCTGGAGGGACACCAGCCTATACTGGCAGGATGGTCTGCATCTGTCCAGGAAGGGAACAAGTCTTTTGAACAATCGGTTTAAATGCTTCATTGGCAAGTTTTTAAACTAGTCAAGGGAGGCACTGATAAGCAGCAGAAAATCCCAGCCTTTCCCTACAAAACAGGGTACTAAATGAGAAAAAGACCGAGGAAGAAAGGTCAGTGGGGGATGCTGCAACAGAAGGTAAAGCCATCAAAAAATGGAGAGCAAAGAGTACCAATGCCCATAGTCTGAGTAACAAGATTCCTGAATTAGTGGCCTTGATGGAGGAGGAACATCTGGATATTGTGGCAGTCACAGAAACATGGTACACACAAAACCATAACTGGGACATAAACATACCAGGATACACTATCTACAGGAGGGACAGCGAGGGTAAAAGAGGAGGAGGAGTAGCTCTTTACATAAGGGAAGGAATCAAAGCAACAGAACAAAAGGGAAAACAGGGAGGAGAAGAAGCACTGTGGGTAAATTTGGAGACCGCAATGGCACCACAATCCGCAAGTATTAGGTGTTAGATACAGACCTTCTCAGGGGAGGACATGGACAAGGAAATGATAGAAAGTATACTTAGAATGTCAGAAAAAGGGAGATATTGCTGATGGGTGATCTGAATATGCCAGATGTTAACTGGAGTGCAGTTGCAGCAGCCACTTCAAAGAGTGGGGTTATTCTAGATGCCCTACAGGGGCATGCCTTAGACAATTAGTATTGGAGCCCACTGAGAGGGAGCAATCTTAGACCTGGTACTCAAATGGAGATGAAGAGAGGATCAGATGTAGAAGTGGGTAGCCATCTGGGAACTAGCAACCATCGAACAGTATGGTTCACAATAAACACAGCAATAGAGTCAAGCCATACAAAGGCAAAAGTACTGGACTTTAGGAGGGCTGACTTTGCCAAAATGGGCGATTGCCTAAGGAATGCACTAGCAAATGGGCAGGAAGGAGGGGTGGAAGAACAATGGGGAATAATAAAAACTGCCATCACAGAGGCAACAAGCCTTTGTGTGAAGCAAATAAACAAAACAAAATGATGTAAGAAACCACTATGGTTCTCAAAGGAGGTGGCAGTGAAGGTTCAAGAGAAAAAAAAGCATTCAGGAAGTACAAGGAATCACAGAAGGAGCAGGACAGAGAACTGTATCAGTTAAAGCAAAAGCTGGGAAGGCAGTCAGAACAGCAAAGGCCCAAACAGAGGAAAAGATAGCCAACTCAGTTAAGAAGGGGGATAAAACCTTTTATAGGTACATCAGGGAGTGAAGGAAGACCAAGGGAGGGATAGTGAGGCTTAATAAAGGGGAGGAAGGGTAGACAGAGGGTGACTGTGAAAAGGCAGAGATACTAAACAAATATTTTTGCTCAGTATTTACAAAGGAAGAGGGGGAGGTACCTAAAACAAACAGTAGAACCACTCTGGATACAGAAGTTGATACCAGCCCATTTACAGAAGAAAGGGTTCTGAAAGAACTCTTAAAACTGAAGGTGGACAAAGCAATGAGGCCTGATGGGATTCATCCCAGAATTCTAAAAGAACTAAGGGTAGAACTAGTGACACTACTGACTACCCTCTTTAATAAATCATGGGAGGATGGGGTGGTACCCAAGGACTGGAGGAGGGCAGATGTGATTCCCCTTCACAAAAGTGGGAGAAAGGCAGACGCGGGAAACTGCAGACCTGTTAGTTTAACCTCAGCAGTAGGGAAAATGATGGAATCACTTCTGAAGGAAAGAATTGACGAGTATCTAGAGGCCAGAGGGGCACAGGACCCTAGGCAGCATGGATTCACAGCAGGAAGGTCATGCCAGACAAATCTGATAGATTTTTTTGACTGGGTGACCAAAGTAGTAGATCAGGGAGGGGCCGTGGACATGGCCTACCTAGACTTTAGCAAGGCATTTGACACAGTCCCACACAAAGATTAATATACAAGTTAGCCAGCCTGGGAGTGGGTCCCAAGATGACAGCCTGGGTAAAGAATTGGCTGGAGAATAGGACACAGAGGTAATAGTAAATGGAGTCCACTCTGAAGAAAGGGGTTACTAGTGTGGGTACCGCGGGTTCAGCATTAGGACTGTTCCTCTTCAATGTCTTTATAAGTGACATTGCAGAGGGACTGGAAGGAAAAGTATGTCTCTTTGCAGATGACACAAAGATCTGCAACAGAGTTGATGCACAAGGTGGGGTGGAAAGGATGAGAAGGGACTTGGCAAGGTTAGAGGAATTGTCAAATGTATGGCAGCTTAGATTCAATGCTAAGAAGTGCAAGGTAATGCACATGGGAAACAAAAACCCAGGGGAAGAGTACACAATGGGGGGTGAGATACTAACAACAACAAAAGTGGAAAGGGACCTGGGGGTAGTCATATAAGATGACCTAAAGGTGGGCAAGCAATGTGAGAGGGCAGCAAGTAGGGCTGGGGGGATACTGGGATGCATAGGGAGAGGCATCACCAGTAGAAAACAGGAAGTTATTATCCCTCTGTACAGACAGCTGGTGAGACCCCATCTGGAGTACTGTGTGCAGTTCTGGAGACCCAATCTCCGCAAAGACATAGACAGGATGGAAGCTGTCCAGAGGAGGGCAACTAAAATGGTGCAGGGTCTGCACCAGAAGACATATGAAGAGAGACTTAAGGAGCTTAATATGTATAGCCTCAAGGAAAGGAGGGAGGGGGACATGATAGAAACTTTCAAGTACCTCAAGGAATCAAAAAGTCCAAGAGGGTAGCATCTTTCAAAAAAAGAGGTGTGCAAGAACAAGGGGCACAATTTGAAGATAGAGGGGCGGCTCCAGAGGTAATTTAAGGAAGTATTTTTTCACAGAGGGTTGTGGATGCATGGAACGGCCTTCCGGAGGAGGTTGTGGAGTAAAAAACAGTGGTGGAATTCAAGCATGCATGGGACAGTCATAAGGCAATTCTAGGGGGTTGGGGTAGGAAGAAGTAGGCTGCTGGTTAACTAGGATCTGCAGCTTATCCATTAGGTAGGGAAATGGGCAGACTGGGTGGGCCAAGCTGTCCTTATCTGCCATCAAATTCTATGTTTCTATGAAATCTCATCTTGATTGTTTTACTTTCTTATTACTATTTTGTATTTTCAGGTTAAACCAAATATAATAAAATATAATTTTTTTGAGAAGACATAAACTTTCATTATGGCTCATTTTGGTTTGATCCACGCACACTGAAGCGTTGAAGCAACGAGATCACCACAATAAAAATATGTATCACAATGGTTATATAAGTGTAGGTCTATTTTCAAATGTCATTAACTGATTATAGTTACACGCTGAGAAGAATGGTCTTAATGAGTGCATTCAAGGTTTCATAATTTGACCTTTCCCAATCCTGCTGTCATCAGTTTGTTTTATCTAAACATTTCTTTGCTCAGTTCATCAATAGTCCAATAAGATTCAGAATAACATTACTTTAGAACAAAAACTATACACTTTGGGTTTGATTTTGAGCAAATATTAACTTCTCTCTGAGTTGAAAATGCAATGGTGCTTAGTTGAACATACTTTTCTATTTCTCCAAACTTTTACTTTGGAAATGTGTAAATAAATATGAAAAAATAACACTCAACCTTTTGCACAGGTGTTGACCTCCCATAAAGGGAATGGCTTAAAACTTATTTAGGAGTCATTCAAGAGTTAGCCCAAGGTAAAGATTTAATAAACTATACATTTAATGCATTTTAATAGTAGACGTTGCCAAAGAGGACATAATAAAAGAAAATAATCAATGGTGCAGCATAGATGCCCAAAAGATATCAAACCATTTGCTTCTAAAAGTTTCACAGACAGCCAAGTCTTTATGTGTGTGAGCATTATTTTCTTCTGTGTCTTCCGTCTTCCCCCTATCTGGTCAGTGACAGCTTCACATATAGATATTGCTGGCTAATAATTATTACAATTAATCTGCTGTCTTTTCCTGAAAGGATTTAGCAATATCCCATCCTGAAAATATTTAATGTGTCCCCAGTAAGCAGATAATTTTGTTTCAAGTGTTTTTTTTTTGTTCATATTAAGAAATAAAGAATTCCACTGACGTGTTCTACATTGCTAGAATAACTTCAGCATCTGCTGTTAAATTAGGCTTGACAAGATAGAAACCATATGTTCTGGTAGTGTACTGGTTTCAGAAATCAGACTGTCAGACATACAAAAAAAAATTATACCAAAAAAATGTAAATATCTCTGAAAGTATAGAAGTTACTCATAACCCATTTGTATGAAAGTTGTTCAGAACAATGCTACCTTTCAAATGAACCTATGTGTTTATGCACTAATAATTTTTTTTTAAACTATGGCCATCTGATTACCTGAATTTTCATTTTTCTTCACAATTTTCACCTTTTGGATGGCCATATTTAAAAAAATCTAATGAATTCAGATTAGTGACTACCCTTATTTGAAAGGTCATTTTATCCTGAACAACTTTCATGGTGGCTTGTATATTGTCAACTTGTGTACTTTCTGAGATAGAAAAAAAATGAGGCTATTTGGAAGACCATATTTTACAAAATATAAAGAATTCAGATTAGTGACTACCCTCATGTGAAAGGTCTTTGTGCTCTAAACAACTTTTACATTGCTTGACTTTGTGCACCTTAAATAGTTTTAAAGATATTTAGATTTGTTTGGAAGGTGTGCACATTTGCTCTTAGAGAAAAGCAGCTTTGAGCTCTGTGTCCATCATTCTAAACAGAAAGAAGGGGGTATTTTTAACTACCATGGGGATTTGCAGTGTTATGGAAGGATACATTGAAAACCACTAAAAGATGTGTTCCACGGAAACCCCTTTTCAAGCTAATGTGACATGACTGTAGGCTCCACCCACAGCCATTAAAACCAGCAAAGGAATGAAGTCAATTCTTTCACGGTAGATACTGCACTTGAGATGGCCCATGGAGTGGACAGTTGCCAGCTTGTTGAAAACTGAAGAATCTGGATCAAAACATGGCAGGGACACAGTAAAGGTGACATTCATGGTATCTCTCATGGTATATGGCATGTGTCTTTATGTCATAACAAGGCCCTCATTTGGAATGTCTGGTCACAAAGCCCAAGTTGTGTGCAGTGGCTAAAGAAAAGGACACACTTCGATCCATGCATCTGGTGGTGCATGACAAGGTTTTACAATGGGGCAATACCATTTAGCCATACGTCTCTCATGTATTAAATCAGAAATCGTCCCTGACTCCAGATCCCAGAAGACATGTTGTAGTAATGATAACAAAGGAGCCATCAGCTGAACAAATGATTTCCCTGCCTATTTGTTGCTCTGAAGCTTCTTTATTGTTTTGGAAAATCAATTCATTTAGTTTGTTCTTGGACTCATTAAATCTAAGTGCAATATTGTGCATATTACACACCTTGAATCTTTCCCCTTGTGAAATACCATCAATACTGTGTAGCACAGGCTGCATGACATTTTGGCCTAAACCATCTTACATTTTTGGGTTTGTCTCTTAATTGCTGCCAAATGGGCTCTGTTCCAAACTGATGTTCCGGTGCCAAATAGACCTGTAATGGAGCCTTTTGCACTGGCTGCATCTGCAAATGCACATTTTGCACATGTGCCAAACACGCCTAAATGTTCTGTAGTATGGGGCCTGGCTACACAGTCTTGTGTACGTGCTTGATATGCTGCCATTAGATCAAACAACATAGAATGAAATTTTTAAGCGTTAGTCAGGGAACAAAAGCCAAACTTGTCCATGTTCAAATGAGTGAGGTTCAAAACAACAGGATGAATTGAACATTACTGGTGAGTGCCCCAAGGAAAGAAGTTGTCACCATGCCACTGGGTGAACCTGGCTCTTATATTGAACATTGCTCAATACAATACATTGTGACTGGGACTGTGGGCTGGCTGTCAGAGGGCGGCTTGTGCTGTGGTTGTCACGGGGGGGCTTGTGCCTATTTTTTGGGGGGGCTTTCCTCCCATTATGAGGAAGGTTCATTCTTGGAAGAAGTAGAGACCTGCAGCTTACACCTAGAGACATAAAGGCACTTAGAGGAATTCTGGGAACAATCTGCTGGATTGGATACAACTCGGTCTGGCAGCTGGGGGAGCTGCCAGAGGGTTGTCTTCTCTGTAGCCATGGACAGTACTGGGGGATTGGCTGCTGGAGGGTAGTCTCTCCTGGGGTCTGACTTGGCGGAGCCAGACCTGGGGATTTGTGTCTCCTCGGAGAAGTGGACTGCGTGTTGGTATTGGAGTCCTTTGTTACAGCTGTGACTGTGTGAGAAAGAAGAGGGGAGTCCTCAGTAAGTGGCAAGAAATTTCTGCAATGACCAAAGGGCAGGTTGGCTAACTTATATTTGATTATTTGACTGGATAGGCAGTGAGTGTGACTCAACCTATTTTTCTTTAACTTTAAAACTAAATCTGTTCTAACACAAGATTCGGGACAGTGAGAGTGTCTTGCTTTAAGTGGATTTTAGACATTGCTAAGAGGAAGTGAGAGTTCCTGCAGTCATAATTCTCATTTGAGATTTTTTGCAAGACTCTTTATATTATCAGAAAGAAAATTCTGAACCTTTATGCTCAGCTGAATTCGTATCTTACAGCCTCAAAGGACATTTTCTTAGCACTTTTTGGTTATTATTAGTTAAGGGGAGGAGGTTGATGTTTTAATTGGGGTATATCATTTTGGTTACCATATTTCACCATTTTGAAGCCGCGGCTTCTATTACAGTCTTTTGTTTTTAGCCACGGCTTCTAAACGAGCACAGCTTCTAAACGGGGGTGACTTTAATTATTAACATGTCAAAAGCCGTCCTCGTAGTGTGGGCTCTACAAAAAGGGCTACAGGCAGAGCTCCTATTTTGGGCCAAGACATAAGCTACACTGGCTACACTGAAAGCTATAAGAAAATGTAAGTCACTGTAGGAAAGCTTAGTACTGGGAGAGAATGAATGACTAAAGCAATATTTCAAACAGGAAGCGATCCAAACCATAGACTTAATGACTTATTGTTTCTCGGGGAAGTAAGTTAATACGATCTATGCTGTTTATGCTGGAAAGATGACTTTGCAATATAAGTGTGCAACAAGATGAACATGTACAGCAGATAAGTTTAGTAAGTTAAACAGAACAAAATACGATGGGGAAGACCTTTTCCAGATTCATTCTTTAGGATGGAGTTTAAAACAAAGGGGCTACAGGATTCTGCAGCAGAGAGCTATATCCTGTATAGGGGATGTTTTGCTTGCCACCCCTTTTAGAAGCTGTGGCTACAAATCGGGGGCGGCTTCTATTAATAAAATATTTTTTACTGCAGATTTTATTCGGAGGAGGCTTCTAAATGGGGCAGCTTCAAAACAGTGAAATACGGTATTTGTTAGGTGTTGTTTTGGGTGAGTGGTTGTTTGAGAGTGTGTGTGGAGTAGAGTGTGACGTGTGAGTGGGAAATTTGTGGTGCGTATGTGGCAGCATTCTGTCTAATTTAGTTGGTGATAAGGATGTGTTGGCAGGGGGATTGAGCAGTCAGGCACTACTCTCCCACCTGGCTCAGGGATCTCTATCCTTTTGAGTGTCCCCTTCTGACAGTGGAGGTATATGGGCACTGCCAGGCATTCAGGATAGCTAGGAGGGGGAGGAGAGGGGGTAGGTTCCTGGCCTGGGGGATATGGAATGGGGTGAACGGATTGTTGTGGTGGGGACAAGAAGACACCCTGGGGTGAAATAGGTGCTGGAAAGGGGTTCTCCCTGCCTGGTTCCCATCCCTAAGAGTTCTACTTTGAGTGGACAAGTAGCTTGGACTACCTCGTCCACCTATCCTACTCGGGTGGTGTTGTGCAATGCCGGGTCAATAAAAAACAAGACAACTATTATAGTTGATCTTGGTGGTGTAGATGACCTGGCTTGCATCACTGGGACCTGGCTGGATAAGAATGTTGGCCCAGTGCTGGAAGCAGCTATTCTGGCCAGGTACTAGGTGATATATTGCCTGAGAGAGGATCATAGGAGTGGGGGTGTAGCCATTTGTTTTAAGTCAGATCTGGGCCTTGTAGACACCCCAGTGGGAGCAACCAGATCCTTTGAATGTATCCTGGGAGCAGGTGTAGGTTGCAGGATACTTCTAATCTACCGTCCACCCAGTGGTGAGAAGGAATTCCTGCAGGAAGTCACAGACTTCATCACTGATCTTGTGTTGGAATTTCCCAGATGGTTGATTCTGGGGGATTTCAATGCATGGGTCAACGATAAACTCTCATAGTTTGGGGAGGATTTCCTCCAACTGATGAATTTATTGGGCCTTACACAGGTAGTTACGTCTGCTATCACAGAATCTGAGGAAACAGCTATCCTTGAAAAGTTTAAATCAAAAAGACAATTTATAGGTCCTACTCTATCCAAAATAGTACAATATGATTATGAATTTTGTAGACAGAAACAACTAAGTTGGGATTGGCATGCACTAACTTTAACAGAATACCTTAAACAAAAAAGAATACCTCGTGGATTAAGGATATTAGTAGAACACAAGTTAGGATTTTCTACTGAGGAATTAATGGAAAAGTGGGATGGAGCTAGAAACAGGTGTTCTAGAGACTTTATGTTGATCTTAGTTGAAGCTCTTACCAAATAAATAGAGAAAATTGATAAAGAAATAGTTGTTTTGGAGGAGGAAGTTAAAAAACAATTTTTAAATGAGGATTTAAATCTTTTCTTGGACAAAGTAAATAAACAGATAGATGAATATGAGAATGAAATTAGATCTAAGAGGAAGTGAGAGTTCCTGCTCCTGATCAAAAGAGATCTTAATGATTATAAGGAAGGTCATGTTTATTCTTGGTTTAAAAATAAAGAATCTAAAATCAGAACATCATTCATTTATAAACTGAATTCTGATGGAAATATGTATACATCTAGTAGTGATACAGATATAGATATCAACAGGGGAGGTAGAGGAGAACGTTTTTTAGGCAGGAGGGGATACAGAGGTCAGGGCAGGCGCCAGTGGAACAGACAGAATCAGGGTTACCAATATACAAAGAAAGATTCAAGAAGCCCATCAGACCCAGATGAAGGGGGATCAGGATTAGGGAGAATAGAAAGCAATACAGAAATAGAAGGAAAACGAAAAGAAAAACGAAAAGAACAACTGCAAGTTGTAACCAGATCACAAATGAAATAGCTGTGTTTAACTTATCAGATAGAAATTTAACTATAGGAGAGTTGAAAGTTTTGAATAAGGGACTAACGTTTTGCCCTCATGAGAAAATAGATGACTTTGAAATTAAATTGGATCTCAATAGATTTTTTAGAAAATTGAGATTAAGATACTATTTTGATAATCAAATAGAATTGTCAAATAAAAGTGAGGAAAAGAAGCGGATAGAACTAGGACATAAACATAGAAACATAGAAACATAGAATTTGACCGCAGATAAGGACCGCTTGGTCCACCTAGTCTGCCCATTTTCCTACCTAGCAGATAAGCTGCAGATCCTAGTTAACCAACAGCTTACTTCCTCTTACAATTAAAATCTCAATTCCTCCTCCCAGGTCCAGTGCCTCATATTATTGAGACATATATTTGTATGGTTAGTAAGGATGTGGAAACTTTGATTAAAAAAGATAAAAAATAATGTCAGAAGGAAACGATTTACAGTAACTTAACATCACAAGAATTTGCTGCCCTACGAAACCTTGAAAATGATCATAATATAGTAATAAAAAAGGCAGACAAAGGGGGAGGAATTGTAATAGAGAATTATGAAACATATAAAAAGAAATGTTTACAACTTTTAGGTGATGAGAATAATTATTTGAAATTGACAGAAGATCCCACACAAAAGATAACGGATTTGATAGAAGAAGTCCTTAAGAGAGCATCTAATAATAATTGGATAGATGACTGGGAATTTAAAGCTTTAAAAAAAGATTTCCCCATTATCCCCGTTTTCTACACTCTTCCCAAGATACATAAAGATCCTTCCTCTCCTCCTGGTAGACCTATCGTCGCAGGAATAGGCTCAGTTTTAGAGCCCTTTCAGTCTTTGTTGATTTTCACATTAAGGAATTGGTGGAACAACTTAGATCTTATCTGAAAGATTCAACTCATTTGATACATTTATTAGAAGAGCTGAACAATAGTAATGTTTTGATAGGAAAAACATATTATTTAGTGAGTTTTGATGTTAAAGATCTTTACAGTTCTATTCCACATCTTGAGGGGTGTAAAGTATTGGATGAAACTTTGTCAAAACATAGAAAAGAAATTAAACCACCTAATGAATTTTTATTACAATTGGCTCATTTAGTTTTGTCACAAAATTATTTTCGATTTGAAAAAACATTTTATGCCCAAGTAAAAGGCACAGCTATGGGATCAAGCATGGCACCTTCATATGCAAATTTATTTATGAACTGGTTTGAAACATTATTTATTTTTGAAAACAATTCTCATCTCAGTAAAATATTACTTTGGAAAAGGTTTAATGACAATATTTTTGTTATCTGGATAGGAACTGAAAAAGAACTTGGTGATTTCTTTTCATATATTAATAATTGTGCTGAATTCTTGAACTTTACTATGAACTACAATAGTGATGAGATTTCATTTCTGGATTTATTCATTTTCATGAAAAATGATAAATTGTGCACTAAAACCTTTTGAAAACCTACTGACAGGAACACTATTTTGCATGCAGAAAGTTTTCATCCAAAAAAATTAATTCATTCTATTCCTTATTCTCAATTTATAAGGGCTAAAAGAAATTGTACTGATAAGACAGATTTGTTAGAATCAACGAACAATATGAAAAAAAGATTTGTAGAAAGGGATTACAGTAGTGATGTATTGCAAAGGGCTGAAAAGAAGGCAAATTTAAAGGATAGAAAGGACTTATTAACAAGTAAGACTCAAAAAGATACAGAAATAAAGGATAAAATTATTTGTTCATTAAAGTTCAGTGACATCTTTTATGATATCAGAAAATCTCTTCAAAAAAATTGGAATATTTTGAAATCTACCCCTATGGGTAATAAAGCTTTTAATAAAGGGATACAAGTTGTGGCAAAAAAGGTTAAATCATTGTCAAACCGTATAGTACATACAGACCATAAAGTACCAGAAACTAAAATGTTTATGTCATTTACAAGTGAAGATTTAAGAGGAAATTTTAGTTGTGGAAGATACACCCATTGTCACAACACATACAAAATAAAAACAATAAGAAATAGCAGTAGGGGAGAAGATTTCAAAATAAAGGACTTCATTAATTGTCAGACGGAAGGGGTAATTTATGGCATTAAGTGTCCGTGTGATCTAATGTACATTGGTTAAATGAAAAGAGCATTAAAACAAAGAATAGGAGAACATAAGGGATATATACGAAATAAGGATCTTTCTTCCCCAATAGCTAGACACTTTATTGAAAGGAATCATTCTATTGCCACCTTAAGATTTTTTGGTATCAAAAAAGTTCACAAAAACAATAAAGGTGGGAATTACAAAACAAAATTATTATTAAGGGATTCAAGGCTTATTAATTATTTTCAAACTACAAATCCCAAATTCGAGTTAAATGAACTGATAGAGTGGCAACCGATTTTATAAATGATTTTGAAAAGTGGTATATCATACAACAGTTTAAAACATCAGTATGTTCTATAGAGAACTTTGTTTTAACAAGATTCTTTCGAATAAGTGGCTAGTAAGGGGAGTTAAACCCATAATTATAAGCAAAAAATCTTTCTGCACCACTTTCATTCTATTGGGCTGTTATATTATTAAAGATAATTGTGAAGCTTTAACTAATCAGTTTATACTTAGGTATTTTTAGAGAGCTATGTTAAGAGCAGGATATATGTTTGTTTTGGTTCACCTAGACATTTCTGCCAATTTTGTACCCCTGATAAAACAATATATAAGAAATGTTTAAATATGAACAAAGGAATGGATATCGGAAGAATTTGAAGGTCCAACAAAGCAACCTTAAGTTATCAATTCTTTAACAAGATAGAGTGAAAGATGTTTTGAAATTAAGAAAAATTGACCATATCCTCTGACACCGAGAATTAAAGTACTCGGTGCTGCATAGAGGCAGGTCCAGCACACAGGTGAGCACGTCAGTGTTTACATCAACATTTTTCGTTGGCTGCTGGATTCAGAAGCATTGCTTCTCTACCTGTTTAAAAGCGAGTTACTCTTTCCCCGAGCTCTTACTCCCGCAGACTAGATGCCAGATTCTTCTTTCGAATTACTGGAAAAAGTAAGCTTCTTTTTGCCAATAAATATATCTTTATGTAGTATAGAGCTTTAGTGATTAAATTTAATGAAAGCAATGGAATATTATTTTGTAACAGTGCTCTAACAGAGCATTGTTCTTTGTCTTCTTTTTACAAGTAGTATGATCTGAATATGGCGACGGCTAAAAGAATATAGAAGATGAAAATTCATGAAAGCAGGTTAGCTTTTATCCATACTTGAATTATATTTTTGTAGTGAGATCCTTTTAAGTAGCAGGAGATCTTAATAAAGATTATAGTTGCTTTTTACGGCTTCGAGTAGTGACCATTAGTAAACTTAAAGTCTTAACGTGATAGGTCAGAAGTTTATCTTTGTATCGTTTAGGTTTTTTTCATATTTCTTAAGTTTCATGTGTTTAAGTTTCAAAAGCTAGCCCTGCTTTTTTCCTTGCATTGAGAAGACAGCTTTAAAGTACTTATAGTAACTTCAAGATTAACACTGGTGTGAAAGATATATAAGTTCATTGATTGTTTGGATACATAGAACTTGAAAAATAGATATACACATGTAATTTTCATGAGAACAGGTCACTGTTGCTTAATATTAAAATGTCAGTAATTGAGAAGATTCATTATATTTGTTGAGTTTTTTTATTTTATTTTTATGTTGGTTAGACTGGCGTTTTTCAGTGGCTGTAAGGGGGAGTCAAACAAAGTACCTGATGTCATAATATTAGAAGAAAACTGCCATTCAAATTTTGACATGTAAGGACGTTTTTTTATGTTTTTTGATATCTTTTGATGTTTTTGATGTACTTTGATGTTTAATTACATTGGTTGTTTATCTAGTAATATGAATTTATGAAAAATTAATATATGTTTTTCTATGTGTGTTTATGCTTCAGAAATTTGACCAGTGTCCTGATGAAGGGTATATCCCAAAACGTTGAATATTAATCTGGAAGATATTTGAATAAAATTTGGACACTATTTATGCAAGACCTGGTTATTGTGATTACAAGGGAGAGTGGGCTTCATTATATCCAGTATTGTTTTTTCTTATTATATGGTGTCAGCCATTTACTGGATTTAGGCCCACCCCGAGTTTGAAAGAGATCTTTTAAAACATTTGAGGATTTGGGGCTGAACTGGACTAATCTTTTTCTTCGAAGTTACGTCTGCTACTCATAGTCTCACTGAATCTCGTCTTCCTTCTGGGGATGGAGATCACCAACTTGGTGGTGGAACTGGTTGGTTGGTCGGACCATACTATAAGGTTCAGATCTGAGGCTCCTTCCTACAGACCTGATCCTACAGAGATGGACCCATACCCCCCTTTAAGGGGTTGATTCCTGATGGTATTATGGAGGTGCTAGACCTAGCAGGTGTGTCAAGGGTATGCAGAGAGCCAGGGGAACTAGTATTTGCCTATAATAAGGCACTGACAGGTGCCCTTGACTCTCTAGCTTCTGTCCGTGTTCGCCCTTTCGCTCTCTGCCCGAAGTCCCCCTGGTTTAATGGGACTTTGAGGGAGTTGAGGCAAGGGATTTGAAGGTTGGAGAGGTGCTGGTGGAAATCGGGCCTGATGTTGGACAAGCTTAGATTGATGGCCAATTATAAAGACTATTAATCAGCCATCTCCCGTAAGAAGGCATAATTACTATTCAAGGAGATTGCTGTGGTGAAGAATCGACCTGCTCAGCTCATCCAGACTGTCGACAGATTGTGCAATTCAACCTGTCTTTAGTCAAGAGGAGCATTTTACAGGTCAAGTGTGATGAGTTTGCTCTCTTCCTCGCTGATAAGATTGCCACCATCAGGTCCGAGATCCTTTCAGTGTCCTCTAATGGGCAAGGCAGTGATCAGCATGGGGTGGCAAGCATCCAGTCTGTCTGGTCCAACTTCAGCCAGTTGGTGATTGAGGACATTGTGTGAGTTGTCCAACATATGCACACAACCTCTTGTAGTTTGGACCCAGGCCCAATGCGCCTTCTTGTGGGGTGAGTTGAAGTCATCAGCCTGATCCTCACTGAGATAGTCCGGTGTTCATTGGAAACAGGGTCTTTCTAGACCCCTCCCCCTGAAGGAGGTGGTAGTGGTACCTCTCCTGAAGAAATCCATCCTTAACCTGGACTGTTTAGCAAACTACAGACCGGTCTTTAATCTGCCTTTTGTGGGCATGGTTATTGAGAAGATGGTTGCGGCACAACTCAATGACCATTTAACAATGCATGATGTCTACGATCCTCTCCAGTCCAGGTTTCAGAAGAGGCATAGTACTGAGACTGCCATCATTCAGGTACTTGATGATCTCCTGATAGCGAGAGATCAGGGGAGCTGGTCTGTCTCAGTTCTTCTTGATCTCTCTGCAGCATTCAACAGTGTGGATCATTTGGTGCTGCTGGAGCACCTGCAGATTCTCTGTGGACTGTCTGGTACAGTTCTTAGATGGTTTCAATCCTTCCTCACTGGCAGGACTCAGAGGGTGGTCTTGGGTATTTACTCCTCAGCCTCTCTACCCCGTCATGTGGGGTTCCACAGGGCTCTGTGCTTTCTCTCATGTTATTTGCAGTGTACATGCTGGCAGTGGGAGACATTATTTGGTGGTATGGGCTGAGTTTCACTGCTATGCAGATGATACTCAGCTCTGCATGTCCTTTGTACCTGAGCAGAGTGGATTGGTCTCGTTTTTTACCAGCTGCCTCTCTGAGATCCAGGGCTGGATGAGTGCTAATTGGCTGTGGTTGAACCCAAACAAAACTGAGGGGTTGGTAGTGGAACTAGGTCATCATGGCATGGGCTGTCGGTGGTGCAACATTCCGGGCTTTGGCTCAGGGGTGACCACCTTCTGACCTTGGTTCAGGTGCAAAGTCTGGGTGTTGTATTTGATAGCAGCCTGACTTTAAAATCTCAGGTGTCTGCTGTCATTAACACCTCTTTTTTCCATCTGAAGAACATCGACCCAGATTAAGCCCCTGATCCTGTCTGGTGACCTTACAATGCTGGTCCACATCTTTGTTTCCTCATTCCTTGATTACTGTAATGGCCTCTACCTAGGGCTACTGGGAGGCAATCAGCCAATTGCAGCTTGTGCAGAATGCGGCAGCCAAGTTGTTGACTAGGTTACTGAGATCTTGCCATGTCACATCTGTGCTCGGAGGCCTGCCAGTACATTGGCAGATTACCTTCAAGGCCAGGTTACTGACCTATAAAGTCTTACACAGACAGGGTCCACACTACCTGCAAGATCTTCTCTGCCCCTACCATCCCCTCCACTCACTCTATTCCACTGGTGAGGGGTTGCTAGAGGTTCCCAGGGTGTGACTGAAGAACTCTGGGGCCCGCTCTTTCACTTTGTGGCCACTACCCTCGCCACGAAAGAGAATGCCTGACTGTCGAGAGCTTTAAGACTGCCTTAAAAACTCATCTTTTGGCTTGGCTTATCCTTAACTTAATAATAGCTAGCTTTGTGTCTTATTTCTGATGACTGCTGTTTATTTTAGATTTGTTTTAACTGTGTGATGTTAATATTTATAAATTTTGTTTATTTGTTTCAAATATGTACAGTGTTATGGTCTTTCAGGAAGAGCATTTTTCTAACAAAAATGATTTGATTTGATTGTAAATGGTCACCCTTTGTTGGTGGGATTACTGTAAGGAAAAGAGCAGCACATACAATGGCGTGATTAGAAAAAATCATCTTGAGGTTGCATTTGAGAATCTGGTGCAAAAGTCAGGGTTCATCATGGCTATAATGTTGTAGAGAGCTGTGTGCTGCTGATAGGCTTGGCATATGGATAGAGTTACGTTGGGAGAAATACAAGTGTTGGGCAAGCCTTGGAAAGTCCCTTTGGAAAGGAAGGCCACAAGGATTTGTTGTCCACTGCTATCAGTTTTCTAGTCTATCTGTAAAGTGGATTGGTCTGGTGCCCCAACCATTTACAGAAGAGAGAGTCCTAAAGGAACTCACAAAACTGAAAGTGAACAAGGCAATGGGACAGGATGGGATACATCCTAAAATGTTAAGGGAACTACAGGAGGTGCTGGCAGCACCACTGGCAGCACTGTTCAATGAGTTACTCAATACATGAGTGGTTCCAGAGGACTGGAGGAGGGCAGATGTGGTCCCTTTTCACAAAAGTGCCAGTAGGGAGGAGGCTGGAAACTACAGACCGGTCAGCCTTACCTCAATAGTGGGGAAGATTATGGAATCACTACTTAAACAAAGGATCATGGAACATCTTGAAGCCAGTGGAGCACAAGATCTGAGACAGCATGGGTTCACGGCGGGAAGCTCATGTCAAACAAATCTAATTAATTTCTTTGACTGGGTGACTAAGATCATGGATCGGGGGGAGTGGTGGATGTCACCTACCTGGATTTCAATAAGGCGTTCAATACCATTCCACATAGAACAAGCTGGGCAGCATGGGAGTGGGTCAAAAGGTGATAAACTGGGTTAGGAACTGGTTGAGTGATAGAGGGTACAGGATCATGGTAAATGGTGCTCAATCTGAGTAAAGGAGGGTGACCAGTGGGATGCCACAGGCATCAGTCCTGGGTCCAGTCCTGTTTAATGTCTTCATAAGTGATATTGAGGAGGGATCAGAGGGGAAGTTGTGCCTCTTTGCCATTGACACTAAGATCTGCAACTGGGTGGACACTCCGGGAGGGGGGGAAAAAATGAGGAGGGATCTAGATAAACTGGAGGAGTGGTCTAGCATGTGGCAGCTGAGATTCAATGCAAAAAAGTGCAAAATCATGCATTTGGGGTGCAAGAACCCTGGGGAGGATTACATGATGGGGGGGAACAAATTGATGATCACCGAACAGTAAAGGAGTTTGGGGGTAATCATATCTGATAATCTAAAGGTGACCAAACAATATGCCAAGGCTATGGAGAGAGCCAGTGGGATTCTGGGTTGTGTAAGGAAAGGTATCACCAGCAGAAGGAAAGAGGTTGTGATGTCAATGTACAGATCATTAGTGAGGCCTCATTTGGAATATGGTGTCCAGTTCTGAAGACCACTAAGGATGTAGACAGGGTGGAGGCAATTCAAAGAAGGGCAACAAAAATGATGCAGGGCCAACACCAAAAGTCATATGAGGAGAGACTGGGAGACCTCAATATATATAACCAGGAGGAGAGAAGAGACAGGGGAGATATGATAGAAACCTACAAATATCTAAAAGGCATAAATAGGGTACTGGAGGGCAGCATCTTTCAGAAAAGAAGATGTCTAGGAATGAGAGGGCATGACATGAGGTTGGAAGGGGTAGACTAAGGGGTAGCGTGAGGAAGTATTTCTTCACAAAAAGGGTGGTTGATGCATGGAAAGACTCCCAGCAGTGGTGATGGTGGGGGCAAACACAGTGAAGGAATTTAAGCATGCATGGGACAGGCATAGGGGAACCCTAGCAATAGGGATAAGGTAGTAAAGCCAGAGATCAAGTAGGGTCTGCAGCTTTTACAGGAGGCAGGGAAAATGGGCACACTAGATGGGCCCAGCAGTCCTTATCTGCCATCAGTTTCTATGTTCTGTGTTTCTATGTTTCTATGGCATTGAGGTACGCATCTTTTCCCTTCTTGAACAGTGACAAGTCTGGATGAGACAGCAATGGCTACGCCTTTGGTGTGAAGAGGTGGTGGTTCTTAGCCAGGAGGAAAATATCTATCATCTATAGAAGCAGGGCATGGAAAAGTCTCTTGAGGTTTGGGTTAGAATTTTGATTCATCTCCTAGTGTGAAGGAATGTTCACCAGCGTGCATGGCAAAAGGAAACTGATTAGACTAATTATTTTGATCTGAAACTAGATAGAGCAAAAAGGTGAATTCACAGATCTCCCTTCCCTGGCCAGGGGAGGGAGCATTAATTACCTTTGTAGAGCTTAAGTTAGTTTGCATGGTACCACTTAAGTGGTTTCTTGAGGTTTGTCAGCCACACTTGATAAACAGCTGGGCTCAGATGGTTAATGATGTGATAGAGGCCTGCCCATTTGTTCTGGAACAAGTAAGCAGGAGTGGCAAATTTCAGTACCATGATTTGGTTTCTTACTTGCCAGTCGACTTCTTTGACATTCTTGTCAAAGTACACTTTGGATTGTTCTTGGGCCTGGCCCATATGGCAGGCTGCAAATAGATGAGCCTATATCAGATTGTCTCTTATTTGCACACCATAGGTGTCCGCTGACACTCTATCTGTGGTATGAGTGTTTAGATCAATTCACAGGTACTCAGGTAGTCTCATTTGTCTACTGAGTTGCAGAAGCTGGGGTAGCTCTGATTTCCATTAGGAGTAAGGGTAACAAAGTATCCCAACTTTTAGGATTTTCATTTGCAAATTTAGCTAACAAGAGTTTGATCTGTCTATTCGCTCTTTTTACCTGACCAGATGATTGAGGATTGTATGCCATGTGAAACTTCTGGCTCACGCCCAGTAAGTTTAGACACTCTTGCATTAACTCACCTGTGAAACTGGATCCTTTTTCAGAGTCTAGCTTCAGAGACAGGCTCCACCTAGTAAATACTTGATCCACCAGGATTTTTGCAGTGGCTTTTACTGTATTCGCTTGACATCGGAAAACTTCTACCCATTTCAAGAAAAGGTCCATAATAACAAGTGCACACTTGTTATTTTTACTGGTGTGGTCAGTGGTCCAAAGAAATCAATTTGAATTGCATTCCAGGGGCTCTGGGGTTGCAGTGTGGCATTTTTCTTGACAAGAATTGGGTTGTTTTGTGCACAAGTAATACAACTGTTCACATAATGTTGAACATATTCTGTCATGCCAGGCCAGCAATCTGTGGTTTTCTGTTTCTGCAGGGTCTTGTCTTTCCCTTGGTGTCCACCTGTAAGGGTGTCATGGACCTGATGTATGAACTCAGATCTCAGTGTTTTGGGAATAACTCAAAGTTTTTGATCGCCAGAGTGGTACAATACCAACTTCTGGTCTACAGAGAGATGAAGGCAGTCTGCATGTCTTCTGAATGGATTGTTTGATGACAGCTCTTTCTCTGTCTTTTGATAGGTATTCATACATCTCTTTGATCTCTGGATCTGCCATTTGTAATGCATTGAGATACAGAGGGACCACATTGGTCTTCTTGCTGGCTGACACCACATGTGGTACCACTTTGGCTTCCAAAGTCCATATGTCCTCCCCTTGAGCACCATCTTTGGCTAAGGTTTCTGCTTGATCATTGTATTCATGAAAAGGTTCAGCCTTGGAATGGGCATTTACCTTATGTATGTACAGCTTGTAGAGAAATCGTTCACCTAAACTGTTAATGTAAATGCACAGATCTTTGTACTTGACATGTGCCTTCCAAAAGGGAAAAAAACTCTGTTAGGGAGTTACACACCCATGAGGAATCTGAAAAGATGATAGTGTCTTTCTTTCCTTCACAGATGAGTTTCAGTGCACAGGCAACTGCAGCGAGTTCTGCATATTGGGAAGATCTGATGGTACACTTCTTGGACATTTCAAGGGTGTCACCTGCTGGATGCATGACCACGACTCCGAACTAAGCTTACAATTTGTTCTCCTTCATGATATGAGAAGGATTCATCTGTGAAGATGTGACAGAATGCCAAATCTTTTAGGAGAATTTCAGTTGCTGGCAGGAATGGGCCTGCTTCAGGCAGTGTAGGTGGCTCTAGACCATACTTGAGTTGTTCTCCTTGGTATAGGAGACCATGTGCCAAAATGGAGATTATTTTGGAAGGAAGCACAGTGATGTCTTGATCCTATAATAGCAGAGACCAATGGGTGAGTCTGGTATTTGGCACATACCCATCTTTGATTTCTGTCATCAGGAAGTTGGTCGGAGTTTGGTTGGTGTGTAATACAATAGGGGAGAACCCTATAATGTACAGTAGGTGAAATGTTTAATAGCACAAAAGGTTGTTAAAGGGTTCCTCTCATACAGAGAGTACTTCTGTTCCACAAGGGATTGCATTTTGGGAGGCATAGGCAATTGGCCTAAGGGTCCTGTGTGCTTCTTGTGCAAGTACTGCTGACATGCCCACCTCAGAGGTGGTGGTTTCCAGATGGAATGGCAATTCTGGGATTGGGTTGACCAGAGCTGGAGCAGAGGTCAACTCCTTTTCAGAGAGGTAACAGCAGATGTGTATTCTGGTCCCCAATGCCAGGGGATGTCCTTCTTCAGTAGCTCATACAGAGATGTGTCCTTCTGTACAATGTTGCAGATAAAGTCCCTGCAGTAGTTCACCATACCCAGAAAATGTCTCAGGGTAGCCACACTAGTTGGCAGTGACAAATCTTGGATGCGCTGGACCTTGTCCATGGCAGGGGCCTTCCCTTGGCAGTGATGCGAAAGCCCAGAAAGGAAACTTCTGGGAGGCACAATTGTACCTTTGGAGGGTTACACTTGAGGCATGCCCTCTGTAAGAGAGTTAGTAGCTCATCTAGGAGCTCTAGGTGTTTCTCCAAGGTACTGTAAGAGAGGCGGAAGACTAGGTTTGCTGGCAAAGGCACCTAGCTTCACCTGAGCTATTTTCTTTTAGGTTTGTTGTAAGGACAGAGCAAGGAACATTATCAGACCAAGGAAAAAGACTAAGGCTTCTTTTGGCTAGGCAGATTTACTGTGTGTTACTATATTCTTTTGTAATCACAGGATTTGTTACTGTTTTTTTTTCTGCTAACATTTTACTGCTTTATTGTTCTCTGATTCAAATTGCTGTTGCAGGGTAGACTTTCTGCTGCATTATCACAGGGTGTGCCTACAGGCTTGTTACTGTTTTGTGCTTACAGATTACTGCTGTTATCTTCCCTGATTCAAATTGTTTTTTGCAAGGTATATCTTCTGTTACTGCTATATTTTTCTTTGTAGCAAAGTGTTTGTTGCAAGATATATCTTCTGTGAAATTATTATGGGTGGTGCTTTACAGTTTTTACAGTTTTTTCTATCATTAGGCTAAGTTTTCAGGGCTATTGCATTTGTTGTTGTTTGATTGTTTCTGCTCTTACCTCCTTGTTTCTTTCATCCGTGGTTCCTCTTTTTTGGCAGGGAAAGGGCCCAGCCACCCACCCCCATCCTCAACCACCCCATTCTACACTCCTCTTATAGGACAGCACAGTCATGACATTTCCTGTAGCAAAGCAGGAAGGGGAGGATCAGAGGGGAATCCATACAGTGACCTCACTTACAGAGGCACAAGTAATTTAACTTGTTATAACAAGTTATACAAAAACAAACAAACAAAACAAAAAATCTAACTTTTGCTTTCATTTTCCTCTTTCTAATTACTCGGACCAGGTTATAAACCAGGCAACTCATCTGGAATGGATATTATTAACTGCAGGTACTGCTGGATACTTTTCAAAAGGGCAGTTATACAGGATTTAGGATGCTGTCCTACATGCTGGACCATTAGAAATCTAAGGGCTCAGCTCCAGGCAGCATGGGCAGAGACTGCGCACCTCAAATTGCATATTCAGGAAGAAATATATTATAAGAACCACCTGCCATTTCCCCAACATCCAACTGAAGCACCTTGACTGCAGAGGGTAGTTGATCTGGGAGGCTGGCAGGTGGTTAGGATAGGCAAATTGGGTGCTCCATCACTAAATGCTCTCCAACGTATCACCTCCACAAACCATATAAAAACTACAAACAGGTATCTGCCGCTATCTCCAAAATCAAACAAAGGGACAGAGGACACTGCAGAGCAGGACACTGCAGCACAGGAGCTAGTACAACAAAACTCACTTAAAACGGGGACCAAAACAAAGAAAGCAAAAATGAAATCCAAAACATTTCTGATCATAGGAGACTTCATGATTCGGGGAGTTGATACCTACCTCCAGCCGGGGGTAATGGTCAGATGTCTCCCAGGTACATCAGCATGGAGAGAAACTGACCGCATTGCTAAAATCATGCAGGAAGCGGGAGAAAACATCGACATCCTGGTACACATAAGGACTAACAATCTCACTAGCTGATCAGTTGTGGAAACCAAGGAACACCTGACTAGGCTGGGAGATAAACTGTCATCCATTTCATCTGGCATCTCCTTCTTTGAGATTCTGCTGGTCTGGGAGAGGGGGGACAGATGGACGGAAGGTCAGAGAAGGGGAGCTAGGGGAGCGAAACATGTGGCTCAAGGGCTGGTTCCAGGAAAAAGGACACACATTTGTAGGTAAGTGGCAACAGTTTTGGGAGAGAAAGTTCTTTAAATTCAATGGACTGCTTCTGACTAAGGAGAGAGTCAGTGCATTGGTCAGAAGTTTGACGTCTTTGCAGAATACTTAAACTAGCAAATAAGAACAGGGGTGCAGTACCCAATACATTGAATGGAAAGAACACCCCCTCCCCCCTCAGCTAGTGATCAAACAGGAGTTCAGCATGTTTGTAGTTTATTTGCATCACCAGGTAAGGAAAAAGGTCCAGCTCTGCATATGATGCGCAGGGGAAACATTGGACCTCACCCGACAACTAACACATTGAAATCTGGCCAATGGAAAATCATGTACACAAATGCCCACAGTCTGGGAAACAAGATCCCAGACTTGCAAGCAACAATGACAGAGGCTAAACTGGACATAGTAGCCATTAGCAAGACATGATTCACCAGTAACCACACTTGAGAGACTTCAGTACCCGGCTATGTACTGTTCAGAAGAGACTGAGGTGCAAAAAAAAAGGGGAAGGGGGAGTTGCCTTTTATGTCAATGAAAATATCAAAGCTACAGAAATTCAGAATACACATAAAGATCCAGAAGAACTGTGGATCACCCTGGAAACAGGAAATGGGACAGCCATATGAACTAGGGTTGTCTACAGGCCTCCAGACCAGGGGGAGGACATAGACACATTACTGTTAGAAGATATACAAAACATGACAGCTAAAGGGGACGTTCTGGTAATGGGAGACTTCAACATGTCAGATACCGATTGGTCAACACCAGCAGGAACATCTGCCAGAACTAGACACATAGTGGATTCCCTGCAGGGGCAGGGCCTCAAACAACTGGTACAACAACCCACAAGAGACAGGACTATCCTAGATTTAATACTGACTAACAGGAAAAGGATTACAGATCTCCAGGTAGAAGTGGTATGGTTCAATTTGGCCACTAGAATTAAATCATCCCATTACAAGGCAAAAATATAGAAACATAGGCTTTGACAGCAGATAAGTACCACTTGGCCTACCTAGTCTGCCATTTCCCTACTCACTGAATAAACTGCAGATCCTAGTTAACCAACAGTCTATTTCTTCCCACCACCATAAGAATTGCCTTATGTCTGTCCCATGCATTCTTGAATTCACCCACTGTTTTTGACCCCACAACCTCCTCAGAAAGGCCATTTCATGCATCCACCACCCTCTCTGTAAAAAATACTTCCTCACATTGCCCCTGACACCGTCCCCCCTCTATCTTCAAATTGTGTCCCCTTGTTCTTGCACATTTCTTTTTCTGAACGATGATACCCTCTTGGACTTTGTTGATTCCCTTAAGGTACTTAAAAGTTTCTGTCATGTTCCCCCCTCCCTCCTTTCCTCAAAGGTATACATATTAAGCCCCTTTAGTCTCTCATCATATGGCTTCTGTTGCAGACCCAGCACCATATTGGTTGCCATCCTTTGGACTGTCTTCATCCTGTCTATGTCCTCTTGAAGATGAGGTCTCCAGAACTGGATGCAGTACTCCAGATGGGGTCTCACCAACTGTCTGTACAGAGGGATAACAACTTCCTTTTTTCTACTGGTGATGCCTTTCCCTATATATCCCAGTATCCCCCCAACCGTCCCTACTGCCTTCTCACATTGCTTGCTAACCTTTAGGTCATCTGGTATGATTATCCCCTGGTCCCTTTCCATTTTTGTTGTTGTTACTTCCTCCTCCCATTGTGTACTCTTCCCCTGGGTTTTTGTTTCCCAGGTGCATTACTTTGCACTTCTTTGCATTGAATCCAAGCTGCCATACTTCTGACCATTTCTCCAACCTTGCTAACTCCCTTCTCATCCTTTCCACTCCCCTGTGTATCAACCCCGTTGCAGATCTTTGTGTCGTCTGCAAAGAGGCATTCTTTTCCTTCCAATCCCTCTGCAATGTCACTTATAAAGACATTAAAAAGGACCAGACCCAGTACTGAACTCTGTGGTACCCCACTAGTAACCTCCCTCAGAGTGGACTCCATTTACTATTACCTTCTGTGTTTTGTTGTCCAGCCAATGTTTTACCCAGGCTACCACCCTGGGACCCACTGCAAAGCTGGCTAATTTGTTTATTAAACTTTTGTGTGGGATTGTGTCAAAAGCCTTGCTAAAGTCTAGGTAGGCCATGTCCACAGCCCCTCCCTGGTCTACTACTTTGGTCACCCATTCAAAGAAATCAATTAGATTCATCTGACATGACCTTCCACTGTAAAGCCATGCTGCCTTGGGTCCTGTGCCCCACTGGCCTCTAGGTATTCAACGATTCTTTCCTTCAGAAGTGATTCCATCATTTTCCCTACCACTGAGGTCAAACTGACAGGTCTGTAGTTTCCTGCCTCTACCTTGCTCCCACTTTTGTGAAGGAGAATCACATCCACCCCCCTCCAGTCCTTAGGTACCACACCATCCTCCCATGATTTGTTAAAAACAGTAGTCAGTGGTGTCACTAGTTCTTTCCTTAGTTCTTTTAGAATTCTGGGATGAATCCCCTCAGGCCCCATTGCTTTGTCCACCTTCAGTTTTAGGAGTTTTTTCAGAACCCTTTCTTCCATGAAAGGACTGGGATAGACCCCCCCCATCCAGAGTGCTTCTATTGAATGGATTATGTACCTCCCCCTCCTCTTCTTTTGTGAATACTGAGCAGAAGTATTCATTCAGTATCCCTGATTTTTCACTGTCCCTCTCTGCCCACCCATCGTACCCTTTATTCAGTCTCACTATCCCTCCCTTTGTCTTTCTTGACTCCCTAATGTACCTATAACAGTTTTTACCCCCCCTTCTTAACCGAGCTAGCTATCTTTTCCTTGGTTTGGGCCTTTGCTATTCTGACTGCCTTCCTCACTTCCTTCTGCTTTAACTGGTACAGTTCTTTGTCCTGCTTCTTCTGTGTTTCCTTATACTTCCTAAATGCTATCTTTTTCTCTCTAACCTTCCCCGACACCTCTTTTGAGAACCATCATGGGTTTTTCTTTCATTTTGATTTGTTTATTTGCTTCACACAAAGACTTGTTGCCTCTGTGATGGCAGTTTTAATGTTTCCCCATTGTTGCTCCACCTCTCCTTCTTGCCTGTTTGCTAGTGCTTTTCTGAGGCACTCTCCCATTGTGACAAAGTCAGCCGTCCTGAAGTCCAGTACCCTCACTTTTGTATGGCTTGACTCTGTAGCTGAGTTTATCGTGAGCCACTCTGTTTGATGGTCATTTGTCACCAGATGGCTACCCACTTCTAGATCTGAGATCCTCTCTCCCTTCCTATTTGAGAGTACCAGGTCTAAGATTGCTCCCTCCCTAGTAGGTTTCAACACTAGCTGTCTGAGGTATGCCCCCTGTAGGGCATCGAGAATGGCCCTGCTCTTGGATGTGGCTGCAGCAAAGGTGCTCAGTTAACACCTGGCATTTTCAGGTCCCCCATCAGCAATATCTCCCCTTTCTCTACCATCCTAAGGATGCCTTCTATCATTTCCTTGTCCATTTCCTCCCCCTGAGATGGGGGTCTGTATACAACCCCTGTGCAGATTGTGGTGCCATTTCCAGTCCCAGTTTGACCCACAGTGCCTCCTCTCCTCCCTATTTACCCTTTTGTTCCATTGCTATGATCCCTTCCCTTACATAGAGAGCTACTCCTCCTCTTCTACTCTTCCTCTCCCTCCTATAGATTGTATACCCTAATATGTTGACATCCCAGTCATGGTTCGCTGTGTCCCATGTTTCTGTGACTGCCACAATATCCAGGTGTCCCTCTTCCATCAAGGCCACCAGTTCAGGGAGCTTGTTACCTAGACTATGGGCATTGGTACTCATTGCCCTCCATTTTTTGATGGTCTTATCCCTTTTTGCCCCATCGCTGTCCTTACTGCCTTTGCCTTTTTCTCCATTTACCCCTGCCCTTCTCCCTATCAACATCTCTTTCTTGGTGTTTACCTCACTAACTACCCTGATTTTTTTGGTGGAGTGGGGCTAGGATTTCACTGCTTCTTTTCAGTGCCTTCAAAGGAGCTGACATTGATAAGATGGCAAGCAGAATTAAGCTAGCCCTGGCAAGAAGAAATATAGGTGAGGGGGTACAATCAAAGTGGGCAAGCATTAAGGATGCAATACTTGAAGCAACATCCCATTGTGATAGAGAGAAAAGAAAGAGAAATTGGAGGAGGAAATCACTTTGGTTCTCAAAAACAGTAGCAGAAAAGGTCAGAGCCAAAAGGCTGGCCTTCAGGAAATATAAGGGAATGCAGCGGGACGAAGATAGGGAGGCATACCAAACTTCCCTAAGGGAAACAGGGAAGGCAGTAAGGCAGGCAAAGGCCCAAACTGAGGAAACACTAGCACAAACAGTAAAAGAAGGGGACAAGACTTTCTATTAGTAGTGGGTGAAGTAGCCAAAATTCACTCCGCGGAATCCGCAAGGTGCCTGCAATGCTAAGCGGAGTACTTCACGTTATAATGAGGAATGTGAAGTCCATTGAAACCAATGACTTCACATTATTTCACCTTCCCCAAACCACTTCTCCACCAATTTTAATGCGCAGTACATTGAAATCAATGTACTTCACATCACTTCGCCATGTAATTGAGCTCCAAGGTGAATTTCTGCAGTGCTTCATTGGATTGCAGGTCACATAGGCTCTAGATTGTTCTGCACAGCCTCAGATCTGTGTAGTGTGTGTGTGTGCAGTGGAAGATGGACACAGTTTTCTCTCAGAGCTCTGTGATTCAAATCCTCTAAAAGCTGTTAAAAAAGCCTTTTTGAGCCATTTTTTTTCTCAAAATTTAGTACATTGATTGTAGGAAACCATTCTGTGCTCATATCATTGAGTGTTTATTGTTTATGTATGGATTTTGAATGTTAATTTTGAACAGTCAGTCTGTGTACTGTGAAGTGTGCTTCAGGGGAAGGGCGTCTGTGGTGTAAGTAGACTAACCGTGAGAAAAAGGCAGTCTTTGTGTTTTGGTTACAGGGGGGAGGGAAGGGGAGGAGGGGTAGCAATGATAGTCAAAAACTGCATTGGCATAGGGGGAGTAGAGGAGGTGGAGGGAACCGTGGAGGCATTTGGGTCACCTTGATAACAAGGGGGGGCACGAGAGTAAAAACAGGAGTGGTGTATAGACCCCCTGCCCTGGCGGAGGAGCTGGAGGACAGTCTGGTGACAGATGTTAGGAGACACTGCAGACCTGGCAGAGGAAAGGTGGTGGTGTTAGGGGACTTAAACATGCCAGGAACAGACTGGGAGACTATGACATCCTCTGTGACCAGGGAACAGAGGTTGTTGGATGTCTTTCAAGACGCGTTCCTAACTCAGCAGGTGAGGGAACCGACCAGGGAGGCATGGGTACTGGATGTGGTCCTGGCAGACAGTGACCAGATTGGGGGCCTGGAGGTAAAAGACCCATTGGCGGGGAGTGACAATGCCACGGTCTGGTTCTGCCTGGACCTAGGAGGGGTAGAAGGCTGCACAAAGATGGAAGTAACCGACTTCAGGGGGGTGGATTTTAAGGAAATGGGAAGGATCCTTAAGGAGCATTTGGATGGGATTGGGTCAGACATGGACGCTGATAGTAGGTGGGAAATCATCAGGAGAGGGGTGCAGGATGCTACCAGCACCTGTGCAAGAGTAAGACGAAAATGCGGTAGGGCCCAAAAACCCTGTTGGTGGACCAGGGAGGTCCAGGAGGTGGTGCGGGGAAAGAAAGCAGCCTGTAAGAAATTCAAGTGCTCAAGGAGTGAAAGGGATCGAGGGGAGTACGAGCTGATGGCTAGAAGGGCCACTAGAGTGGTGAGGGCGGCTAAGGCAAGGAAGGAGCAGAACCTGGCCAGGGATATTAGGAGAGGGAAAAAGGGGTTCTTTAGATACATTGGGGAAAGACGAAGGGTGAAGGGGCAGATTAACAGGATTAAATCAGGGGAGAGATGGGCACAAGACCCAGGGGAGCAGGCTGAGGTACTAAATGAGTACTTCACCTCAGTTTTCACCAGGGAAAATGGGGATGCTGCATCATACATGGGAGGAGACAGAGATAATGAGGAGGGGGGGACCCTTACCGATCGGCAGGTCTGGGGAGAGGGGGGCATCACTGGCAGGTGGGGGAGGGCTAAGCAGAGAGAAGAGGTACCAGAAGTGGAAATCACAGCAGAGAGAGTGAGGGAAGCCCTCAGCTCCCTTAAGATGGAGAAAGCACCGGGGCCGGATAAATTACATCCTAGAGTGCTGAAGGAACTTGCAGATGTCCTAGCGAAACCCCTGGCAGAGCTTTCACCACTCTCTGAGGACAGGGTGGGTGCCCCAAGACTGGAAGGTGGCCATAGTGCCCATCCACAAGGGGGATCAAGGAGCTGGCAGGGAACTACAGGCCTGTCAGCCTGACATCGGTGGTGGGCAAGGTGATGGAGGGCATTGTCAAGGAGAGGCTAGGGGGACCTGGATAAGTCAGGGTGCCTGGACGATAGACAGCATGGATTCATCCCAGGGAAATCGTGTCAGACAAACCTGGTGGAGTTCTATGACTGGGTAACAAGTGCCTTGGACCTGGGTAGACCAGTGGATGTCCTCTTTCTAGACTTCAGCAAGGCATTTGACTCTGTTCCTCACGTGGGCCTGTTGGATAAGCTGGGAGAAATGGGGGTGGGAAACCAGATGATCAGATGGATAGGCAATTGGCTCCAGGACCGGACCCAGAGGGTCGTAGTTGGTGGGATAGTCTCATCCCCAAGGAGGGTCATTAGTGGGGTCCCACAGGGATCAGTCCTTGGGCCCCTTCTGTTCAACGCCTATGTATCTGACATAAGGACAGGAATCAGGAGTGAGATGAGTCTCTTTGCAGATGACTTGAAACTGGGGCGGTGGTGGATGGGGAGGAGGGAGGTGGCCCTGCAGGGGACCTGAGGCTCTGGAAAGATGGTCTAGAAAGTGGAAGCTGAGGTTCAATGCAGGGAAATGCAAGGTACTCCACCTGTGGGCCAGAAACCCAGGCCAAGTGTACACCCTAGGGGGAATACTACAAGTCTCAATGGCTGAGAGGGACCTGGTGGTGGTGGTGGATGTCAAGATGAACAACTCTGAGACTTGTAGGAGGGCAGCAGCCAAGGCCAACAGGATGCTGGGATGCATCACTAGGGGGATCACCTCCAGAAGGAGGGAAGTGATACTCCCTCTGTATAACTGCTTGGTGAGGCCGCACCTGGAGTACTGCGTGCAGTTTTGGAGGCCACTTAAAGAGGGACATTAACCTCCTGGAGAGGGTCAGAGGAGGCAACCAAAATGATTTGGGGCTTGGGGGACAGGACCTATGAGGAGAGGCTCGAAGAGCTAAATATGTACACATTGGAAGAGAGAAGGGACCGGGGGGACATGATAGAGGTCTTCAGGTACATGAAGAGGGTAAATAGGGGAGGAACAGTCAGGGTGCTTTGAAGGAAGGAGGAAGGGGCCACTAGAGGGCATGGGTGGAAGCTGGAGGGGAAGATTCAGGGAGAAAGGAGGAGGTGCTACTTCACTGAGAGGGTGGAGGAGCCATGGAATGCACTACCTAGGGGCTGGTGGAGGCAGAGACAGTGGAGGGGTTCAAGAGGGGTGGGACAGGTACAGGGAAGGGTTCAGGAAGCAAAATCAATGCAGCAAGAATATCCGAACTGGGAAGGAGAAGCCAGAGAAGGCGAGGGGGACAGCAAGGTCAGCACCCAGGGTGGGGGCTGACCAAACGAGCAGACACGAAAGACCGTTAGGCCTATTCTGCTGGCATTTTAGTATGTTAGTATGTTAGTTATATTTTTCTTGTATAACTGTGTTAATGTACACACAGTAATATTTTCAGTAAATCTTGATATTTTTTTGCTGATTGTTGTGGTGCAGCAGTGTATAATTTCAGTTTGTTTAAAACATTTGGTTATATTACTAAAGGTTTTCAATTTGCTATGAATTACTTGTAGTGTGTGTGTGTGTGCGTGTGTGTGTGTGTGTGTGTGTGTGTATGTGTGTGTGTGCACGATGCGTGCCATTAAATCAGATACCTATTATTGTGCCACAGAGTAATTGCAGCAGTGTGAACCTGCTATCAACTGCACCTACATGAATTTTTTATACTGCTTTGTGGTATCCTTTCTGGTAATGGACTGTTACTGCTGTGTACTACCCCTCCCCCAAACCGGTAAAAGGTATTCTTTTCCAGATTTGGATTTGTGACTTGTGAGCACTGGTTAGGTGTTGTTGTGCCTTTGTGTCTGCATCTCTTGAGTGTGCAGCACAATCTTAATTTGTCTGTGTGTTTGTAGTACACCATTGATTGTGGGAGACTTTGCATTTCTTGTTACACTCTCATTTCACTTCATCAGCATTGGGGAATTTTCTGGACACAAGACAGTAGAATTTTGGGGATGAACATTAATTCTGGTGACTGTGTGTGTGAGGGGCTGCCAATATTGTTGTCATTCTGCCTTATTTTGTGTTAAGGTGGAATGACAATGCGAAGTAATAATTACAAGGCAAAGTGAGCCTTTTGCTTTGGCCACCCTGCATAGCGGAAGGACAATGGCGGCCACTGCGATTCACTCACCAGCGAATTTAATTTTGCTGCATCTCTACTTCTATAGATACATTAGTGAAAGGAGAAAGTCCAGAGGGGGTATTGCTAAGATCAAAGGGGATAATGGGGAGTGTGTGGAGGAGGACCAAGGAAAAGCATCTATCCTAAATAGATACTTCTGCTCAATATTTACTGAGGAGAAGGTAGGGCAGGGCCCACAGCTCAGCACCATGGACACAGGGGGGAAGGAGATGTGCACTAGTTCCTTCAGAAAAGAAAGGGCCATACAACAACTCACTAAGCTCAGGGTAGACAAGACAATGGGACCTGATGGCATACATCCCAGGGTACTAAAGAAGCTAAGGATGGAACTAACAGAGCCATTATCAGAACTGTTTAGTGAGTCTCTGAGCACAGGAGAGGTCCCAGAAGACTGGAGAAGGGTTCATGTGATCCAGCTCCATAAGAGTCATGGCAGGGAAGAGGCAGAGAACTACAGACCAGTCAGTCTTACCTCAATAGTGGGCAAGATTATGGAGGCACTCCTTAAGGAAAGGATAGTGCAACACCTGGAATCCATAGGAGCACAGGATCCAAGACAGCATGGGTTTACAACAGGAAGGTCCTGTCAAACTAATCTCATAGATTTCTTTGACTGGGTGAACAGAGTGATGGATGAAGGGGGGTGCAGTTGATGCCGCCTACCTTGACTTCAGCAAAGCTTTTGATACTGTTCCACATAGACGATTGATTAATAAGCTAGGTAGGCTCGGGGTGGGACAGAAGTTGGTTACCTGGGTGGCAAACTGGTTGTCAGTCAGAAAAAAGAGAGTGGTGATAAACGGTATACAGTCAGAAGAGATGCGAGTCACAAGTGGGGTACATCAGGGATCAGTCCTGGGGCCAGTCCTCCTCAATATCTTCCTCAGTGACATTGCAGATGGACTGGAGGGTAAAGGTTTGTCTGTTTGCAGATGACACCAAGATCTGCAACAGAGTAGATGATCCAGATGAGGTGGGCAGAATGAGAAGAGATCTGAATAAACTGGCAAAATTGTCGGAAGAGTGGCAACTGGGGTTTAACACAAAGAAGTGCAAGATCATGCACATAAGAAGAGAAACCCTGAAGCAACCTATAGGTTGGGAGGGGAGTTGCTGGCAATCATAAGGGAAGAAAGAGACTTGGGCATCATCATCACAGATGACCTGAAATCATCCATGCAGACCACTAAAGCAGTAGGTAACGCTAGAGGGATGTTGGGTTGTATTAGTAGGGGTATCACAAGTCATAAGAGGGAGGTAATAATCCCTCTTTACAAGACACTGGTTAGGCCCCATCTGGAGTACTGTGTGCAGTACTGGAGGCCACACCTGCACAAGGACATTAACAAAATGGAGGCAGTCAAGAGAAGGACAACCAAAATGCTGCAGGACCTGCATCAGAAAATGTATGAGGACAGATTAATGGAGCTCAATATGTATATCCTAGAGCAAAGGAGGGAGAGAGGTGATATAATCCAAACAGTCAACCATCTTTAGGGCATTAACAAGGTGAAAGAGTCTAACATGTTTCAATATAAGAAAAATAGCAGGACATAAGGACACAGTAGGAGATGTGAGGGAGGTCGATTAAGGGGTAATGTGAGGAAGTTCTTTTTCACAGAAAGGGTGATGGATGCATGGAATGGCCTACCTCAGGAAATGGTGGATATGAATACAGTGCAGGGCTTCAAACAGGCATGGGATAGGCATAAGGGAGCAATACAGATGAGTATGAATAGATAGGCCATTGACAGAGTACTGGTCTACGGCACATTCATAAGATAGAAAAAATGGGCAGACTGGATGGGCCTGTGGTCCTTATCTGCCATCAACTTCTATGTTTCTATGTTTCTAGTTGCAAGGAGGAGAGCATCCACGTACTGCAGGATGCATTAAGGTGCTGAGAAGCCCCATATGGTGTCCCTCATATGGATGTGAAAGAGGGAGGGGCTATTGTGGAACCCCTTGGGAAGGCAGTTGCACATATACTGACGTCCTTCAAAGGTGATGACTAACTTGTATTGGCTCTCAGTGGCCAAAAGAAAGTGACCAGAAACCATTTGAGATGTTAATTGTACAGAACCACTTGTGTTCAGGTTGTAGAAGTTTGAGCACATCCTGGGTTGATGCCACGGTGGGTGCACAACTGGGGTGGCTTGTTTAAGTCACATGTAATCAATGGTTAGCCTCCAGCTGTTGTTAAGCTTCTTCACTAGCCAGATGGGTGAGTTGACTGTAGACGTGCAGGATCTGATGACCCCTTGTTTGAAAATGGAATTGATGGTTGCCCTCAACAAGGGTATTGCCTGTGAAGGAAATGGGTATTGTCTTTTTCTGGGTGGCTCATCATCCGTGACTTTGATAAGAGTATCCATCCTCCCACAGTCATGTTTGTGCTTGGCAAAGGCCTCTTAATGCCTTTGCAAAATTGGTTTGATCTTTGGAAATAGCTTATGACTTTGGAGCATGGTGATGATGTCATACTCCTCATCACTGGATATTACTGCAGCCACCACATGGGAGTCAGAAATGAGAAGCATGTGGCACTGGAGTAGTAGCCTACTGGCTAAGTCCAAAACATAGTTATGGTGTGAGAGGAAATCAATTCCCAAGATGCTCTGATGATGACCTAGTATCATGTGGTCAAAATAGTGTGTCACCTCAAAGGTACTAATGATGTGTGTTATCGGTTTGGATAAGTAGATTGTGACTACAGTCCCCTCAAAGTTTTGTACAGAAGTGGCCTTCCACATCAACTAATGGAATAGCTGTGGATCATCTTAATGTAGCACAGAAACTGCAGCGCTCATGTCTAGAAGTAGTTCAAGGTGACGGCCCCCAACCAGCACTTCCACACAAGGATGTCCATTGTGATGATGATGATGATACAAACTGGGGCATGACACCATCAGTCTGATTCTTCTTGGCCATGGCTTCCTGAAGAGCCTGCCTCCTGAAGCATTTGCACTACTTCGGCTAGGGTGATTTGTTGGGCATGTTCTGTGGTATCTCCTACAGTTGAGGTGCAGAGGGGGTTACAGTTGTCAGGAAGTATAAACCCTCATTCTCAGGTTCTTGGCAATAATGGGAATGCAACGAATCACAAACACGTTGCATAAGAGTAATAAATCTTGTTTATTACTACCAAAAAGAAAATCAAGGTTGCCCTATGCAGTTTTTACTATTAGGAACTGGGAGCCAATGCTATGAGTTCCCTATACCTTGAGGAGTATAGAAATCTTTGGGTCTCAGAGGTTGAAGATGTAATGTCTTACATTATGTACCTAAGATAGTTACCATGGTTACTGTAAGATAGAAACATTTCTAGTTATAGAGATGCACCCTATTGGCTTAATTAGAGGTGGCTCCACAGTCCTAGATAATATTATACAATTCTGTTATAGTCATCACTTTGTGGAAACAAAGAAAGTACAGTTTGTGTACATAGCCGTGCAATAATACAAATTTTATTTATTTATTGGATAATCGGATTTACAACCTTTGAGCCAGCAGCTCGTTTACAAAGGTACCTCATCACAGAGAGAACACACATGGTTAACATAGTTTACAGAGTACAGTCAAGACAGAGTAACAGATTTTTTCATGTTTACAGAATACAGACATACAGAGTCAACATAGTATTACATAGGTTGCATGAACAGAGATACATATTATTACATACAATTGCTTGAACACGTGTAGATAAATAAACATTTCAAGGAGTACCAGCAGGTACTGGCAGAGGAGAGAGGGTCCAGGGGGGATTGGGGGTGGGGTAGGTGGGTGTTCAGCCCAGTGGGCCATGTCAATAGTGCCAGAGGAAACAGCAGAGTATCTTTAGTGACAGGTGCAGCAGCGGGTGTTGAACAGCAGGTCTTGTAAGGCAGCTTTGAAGGGGGCAATTTTGGCGGTGTTGGAAATGGTTGCTGGCAGTGAGTTGAACCAGGTAGGGGCTCTGTAGCTGAATGACCTCTAAGCCTGGGAGGTCCTAGTTCTGGGCACTAGTAGAGTGACCTTGTCTGAAGTTTGGGTGAAGGCTCTGGGGTGTGTAAATTGGATGAAGGCAGACACCCCGGGGGGGGGAACCCAAGTAGGATCTTCTTGGTTAGCAGGCCAGTTTGGTAGTGGATGTGTTCATCGAGGTTTAGGAGTTTGGCCATGTCATAGAGTTGACAGGTGTGGATGAGTCTGGGGGCACTGGTCAGTAGCCTGCAAGCCTTATTTAGCATGAGTCTAATCTTGCTGAGGGCAGTGGAGTCAGCAGCACCATATACTGGGAGGCTGTAATCAATTAGGGACATTACTGCTGACGTGATGGCAAGCCTGAGGGCATCAGGAAGGAGGCAGTCCTTGTGCCGGTAGAGGATGCCAAGGCGCGCATTTGAGGCAGAAGCAAGGGCAGTAATGTGGGCATGAAAGGTGAGGGCTGAGTCAAATGTGATTCCTAGGTATTTGTACGAGTAAACTTGTTTGAGTGGTTGACAAGTGCTTGGGAAGATTTGGAGGGAACTTTTGCTGGCTTTGTTCTGGGGGTGGGCAAAGAGATTTGCCTTAGTATTTTTGAAGTTAATTACTAGTCCGCTCTTCTTAAACCAATTCTCAGCATCATTGAAAGAGTGCTGGAGGGAGTCTTGGAGGGAGGTGAGATTTTTATGAGCTGCATAAATCACGGCGTCTTCAGCATTTAGCAGAATATTGCCAGAATAGGCACTAGGCAGGGCGTTTAGGTACAGGCTAAAGAGTAGTGGGCCCAGGATAGAGCCCTGGGGAACCCCTGAGTGGATGGGACAGGTTTCTGAGAGCACCCCATTGATTTTGACATGCTGGGAGCGGGCTGAGAGGTAGCTTGCACACCAGGAGAAGGGGCCAGCAGAGAAACCTGTATGGTTGAGGGAATTTAGTAGGAGTGGATGGGAGACAGTGTCAAAGGCCTTAGAGAGGTCAATGTACACTGCCCCAACCAGTGAGCCTTGGTCCAGGGAGGCATGTAGGAAGTTGAAGAACTCCATTAAAGATGTGCCTGTACTGTGACCAGCGCAGAAGCCATGCTGTTCTGGACACAGGATGTTATATTTTGCAAGGTATTCCATGAGTTGGGTGGTCACCACTTTTTCTAAGTCTTTGGAGGGGGGGAGAATGGAAATTGGCCGATAGTTGCTGGGGGTGGACCGGTCACCACCTTTGTGGATAGGTGTGACTGTCACAGTTTTCCATGCTGTGGAGAATTGCCCCAGACAGAGGAATCAGTTCAGTACTTCTGTAAGTGGGACCAGGACCTCATCCAGGACCACCTGGAGTATTTTTGGGTCCAAGGGGTCGCTGCTAGGACTGGTGCCTTTTAGTGCTTTAAGCAGGAGTGGTTTGGCTTCCCGAATGGATACCTTGCATAGGTAGAACTGGGGGCGCTGTGGATCTGAAGGTGGTGGGTTGTGAGTAGGGTCGAAACAGTTACTCAGGAGGACAGGGCTAAGATAAGTAAAGGAGGAGTTAAGGCAGTTGGCGAAGTTGGTGGGGTCGGTGATGGTGGTGCCATTGACTGTAAGGTGTGCTGGGGGGAGCGTGATTTCCCAGTTATTTCTTTTATATTGTCCCAGAAGTTCCAGGTGCAGCCCCATGAGGAGGTGAGGGTGGCCTGGTAGTGGTTTGCCTTGGCTTTGCGAGGATGGCCCATGAGCACCTGTTCTGGGCAGCATTATATGCCTGTCTGTCTGCAGCCCGACCAGTCTCGGTGGCAATATGCCAAAGGTTATCCCTGTCCTTGAGTAGTTGGAGTAGGGCAGGGGTGACCCAGGGTGCATTTTGTTTTTTGGAGCGGATCATGGTGAAGGGTACAAAAAGATCACAGGCCTCGGTAAAAGCCTGTGAGAATAGGCCGAGGGCAGTGTCAAAGCTCGTTGCCTGGCGGATGGGAGACCAGTCAATGTGAGCGAGGAACTGCCTGAGTTTTTGCAGTCCTCCTGGGTGAAGGCACCTGCGGTGAGTGGTTTGGGCTATGGGTTTGGGGGTGGGGGTAGACCAGAGGAATAGGAAAGGGGAGTGGTCACTTAAGGAATCTGGGAGGACTTGAATATCTTGAACCTTTTGGGGTCGGTTTGAGACAATGGTGTCTAAGAGGGTGCTTGTCCCTGCCTTTTGGTTACATCTGGTGGGTTGTGTGGCAAGTTGGGTTAGGTCCAGTGTAGCAAAAATGTCTCTTTTCAGTGAGGCAGTGGGACTGAGCCAGTTTACATTGAGGTCTCCTACTAGTACTTGTTGAGCCTTGTGGGGGAGGGAGGAGAGATATTCAGTGAGAGATGATATTGTGGAGGTCTGGTTTCTTGGAGGGATTTAGGAGACTGTGAGATAGAGGGGGCTCTTGGATGGGTCTGGGGTGAGTTTGAGGGTGAGGGCCTGGGCACCATCTACAAGCTTGGGGGCTGGGAGGGCGTGGCCTACGATGGTGTCAGGAACATAGAGTGCACAACCGCCTCCACGTTTACCTACTCGATCCTTGCGAAATAGGGTGTGGCCTGGGAGGGAGACAAAGGAGTCTGGGGTGGACTTCATTAGCCAGGTTTCTACTAGGGCTAAGATGTCTGGTTGGTGTTATATATCCTAACACTGAATGGCAGCGAATTTTTTAAGCAGGCTGCATACGTTCATGGAGGCAATTCAGAGTCCATTGAACTTAGTTGGTGGATTGGTGGGGGCAGGGCCTGGGTTTGGGTGGATATTACCAGAGAGGAGGAGTAGTAGTATGACTAAGGCTCTAGCCCTAGGGTGGCAGTTTGTTAGTTTCTTGTGGGTACATTGAGGAGCTGGGCAGGCAGTGGCTGAACAGGGAATGGGCAGGGTTTGGAAGGTCTGGAAGATGCAGAGGTAGTGGAGCCAGCGGGAGCCAGAGTTGGAGGTGGGGTTGGGGGGTAGCATGGGGGTGGATGCAGGGGTCTGGGGTGCATTGACATGGTGGTGTGTGGGTGGGCTACAGTGGTTAAGTATGTAGGCACCATAGACCATGGGCAAGGGCTGTGGTCTGGCTGGTGGGAGGTAGGTTCCAGGAAGTATAAGAAGATGATGTATATGAGGTGGAATTTAGTAATCATGATGCCAGGTAGCCTTGGAGTTAGGGCACAGTGGCTGAAAGGGGGGAGCCAAAGCTTTAAGAGCTGTAGAAATCAAGTCAAAATTGTTTTGGCTTGCTGGATTGGTGAATGGAGCTGCTGACTTTGGTCTCAAAGGTGCTGGATTTGAGACCTGGGAAGGACAATGGAGTGCCCTTTTTTGGGGGGGGGGGTTAAGGAGCAAAAGCTTTAAGATTCAATATAATTACACCTTGGCTTGATGGCCTGGTGTTAGAGCTGTAGACTTCAACCTCAAAGGTACTGGGTTTGAGACCTGTGGTAGGATGATAGAGTATTTTGGTATATTTAAGGAGCAGAAGCTTTAAGAGTTTTCAGATTCAAAAGAATTATTTCTTGGCTTGGTGACTTAAAGGCAGTGCTGCTGACTTTGGGGCTAGGTGATCAGGGTTTGAGAACTGCAATAAGACAGCAAAGAGAATTTTTTCTAGGTGAATTATGGTGCAAAGAAGCTATAAGACCTTTAGGGAACCAGAGTAGTTTGTATCAGATTGTTAGTCCTGTGGCAGAGCTGCTGCCTCAGGTGCCAAGCATACATGGTTTGAGACCTGCAACAGAAAGTATTTTTTTAGCTGCGTCTGGGGCCAAAAGGTATAAGAGTTATGAATCAGAGGGAGTCAATAGCCTGACTCATTGGCTTAGTGGTAGAGGGTTTGAGACTCACAAGAGGCAGAAGTAGATAAGGTGGGAGTAGAGATTAGGAGGGTGCAGAGTGGTGTAGGTGAGGAGGAAGTAGTAGTTAGGAGGGGTGCTATAGTGACTCCTAGTGGCCAGTGCCAGTAGTAGCTATAGGTAAGGAGTGGAGATGAGGAGATAGAGATAGAGTGGTGCCTGGAGGTGCACAGATGCAACCCCAAGTGGTCAGCAAGAATAAGCTGCAAATGGCAAAGTGGACACTTTAATAATTGGAAGGAGAGGTCATGTGATATGTCATGTGACCTGTAAGCAGCAAAAATTAAGGGATGACCCTGGGTGGGGCAGTCTGCACACAGCATGGACGGGGTAACACCTCTCCACAAACAGGCTGGATGGAAGGAGACGTTACCTCTTAAGGCTCTCTGTAGTCCCCTGTAGCAGGCTCCTCAGCTGGGCAGTGTCTGAGGGGAGAGGGGGGGCCTTCTGAGGCCTATAAGGGGAAGGGAACAAAGGAATTACATTAGTATGCAGCGGGACAGAAGAGGGCACTACAAATCATCAGAAGATGGCAATGCCGACTCATATATCATAATACTACAAGGACACACGTGTCCTAACATCTTGTAAGCAAGAAATACATGTGTACATTAGAAAGTAAAGCATATAGCAATCATGTGCATACATATCCTGACATCTACTGTCATCTACTGTAAAGTTGTTTCTCAGTGGGGGGGTAAAACAGATAAATATATAGCACACAATTTCCTGGCGGAATCCTTAGAAAGTGTATTACAATACGAAGGGTCAATTAAGGCAGTGATATTATATAAACATGAATGTCTAAGAAAGGTTTGGTGCAAGGACAAGGTACCATTTGGGGATAATTTTGCATTGGACCATCCATGTAAAGTTCCCTTGGAGAGTTTGGCAACGGGGATTATTTGGCCATGAGACTTGGTTTGTCACTCAATTTGTAGGGTAGATTTATCAGGAGCAACAACCGAGGCAGTGAGGTAGGCATCTGAGCCTTCCTGAACTGTAATCAAATTGTCGGGAATATTGATGGAGACTCCCTCTAAGGTAGTTGCAGGTGGATCAAAATGAGGAAGGATGTACTTTTCTATGCCTTGGATGCAGGGAATTACTTCTGAGATTAGGAGAAAATGGAACAAGATAGCCATCTTGTAAGTGTATCTGAAAAGCAAAATCAAACATTAGCAAGGTTAGTACTATTCCACCCAATGCTGTAAGGAAAAGTAATTATACTTTATACAGTTTCAACTGATTTGCATGTAACCATTTATCAGTCAACTTGTTGTTTTGCATGAGTCTAATATGATAGACTGCTGGACTGAGCTTGTTGACAATTGGGTAAGGTCCTTCCCACTTGTTGGAAAGAGTGTGTTGGATGCGCAAATCTGAGAACCATTACCTAATCGCCAACTTGTCTATCCACTTCTTTTGTTTGTTTGTCAAACTGAATTTTGGACTATTGCTGTGCATTGCCCATGCAGTTTGAGGCATTTAAATGAGTGTGTATTAGGTCTTTTCTCAACTTTTCCACATATTGATCCACAGACACATGATCTGCGGTGGGAGTGTGCAGGTCAAACAACAGGTGCTCAGGTAATCTTATACTTCTGCCAGTCATCACCTCAAAGGGTGTCAATTGAGTGGTGGCTGAGAGTGTGCCCCTAATTGCCATAAGGAGTAACAGCAGTAGGGAATCCCAATCCTTGTTATTGTCCTCAATAAATCTGGAAAGCATTTGCTTAATCCGTCTGTTGGCCCTCTCTACTTGACCTGATGATTGTGGGTGGTATGGTATGTGTAACTTTTGGTGAACTCCAAGGAGTTCAAGGGCTTCTTTCATCAACTCACCTGTAAAACTGTTACCTTTGTCAGAGTCCACCTTAAGAGGTTGACCCCACCTGGAGAAAATCAGTTCCACCAGGATTTTGGCAGTGGCTTTTGCAGTACATGTCTTGGTGGGGAAAGCCTCAACCCACTTAGAAAAGAGATCAGTTACCACAAAGACGTATTTGTTGTTTCTACTGGTATTGGTAAGGAGACCAATGAAATCGATTTGTAAAGCATGCCAAGGGCCAGAATGCCTTTGTGGTAATAATTTGGCATTTCTTTTGGTAGGGATCTGGTTGTTTTGTGCACAAACGAGACAGTTATCTATGTACTGTTTGACATCCTTGGTGACACCAGGCCACCATGCGGTGGTCTTGAGCCTCTGAAGTGTGTTTTCCACTCCCTGGTGTTCATCAGTGGGGGTATCATGTACTTGGTGCAAAAATCTGGACCTAACATGACGAGGGACCGCCTACAATTTTGTGGTGGTGTCATCTGGTTGGTACCAAATGAGCTTGTCATCCAGGGACAAGTGTAACTTACCTTCATGCCTTCGATATGGGTTATGGGCAGGTAGACTCTTCTGGGTGCCTTTGTCCAGAAGTCTGAACACATCCTTGAGTTCAGAGTCAGCATGCTGGGCTTCTGACAAATCCAAGGGGGACAAGGGTTCAGGTTTCTCCCTGACGGCTGCAATGTGCACAGCTGCTCTGGCTTCTGGGTGGTCCATCATCCAGATGTCCCCCCTCGGGTCCCTTCCTTAGCAAGGGTGTCAGCTGTGGAGGCATGACAGGGGTCATGTATGAAGTGGGCCTTAACCTTGTGTACATAGAGTTTGTGTGCAAATTTCTGTGCCAGTGAATGAATGTATATTATCAGTTCCTTATGTTTCACTGGGGTGCCGTCAGAAGAGGTAAAGGAGTTCTTCTGCCAGAAAGGGAGAAATTCTGTAAGGGAACAACAAACTCAGTTAGAGTCTGTAAAAATGATAGTATCCCTGGTTCCATGCTGGATGAACTCACGGGCACAGACCACTGCTGCCATTTCTGCATACTGTGATGATGCTACACCACAGCTTTTGAAAATTTTAACAGTGTTACCAAAAGTGTAAATCATGAATATACCCATTCCTGCTATCTGTTCTCCCCGATAATAGAAGGCTGATCTGTTTGTAAAAATGTGACACAATGAGGTGTTTTCAAGTAGTTGTGGTGTAGCAGGAAGGAAAGGGCCTGGATCTGGTAGATTGGGTGGCTGCAGTGTACAGTGACGTGGTTCTCCTTGGAAAAGGAGGCCTTGCACCAGCATGGATGACATTTTGGTTGGTGAACCTTGATGTCCCTATCCTAGAGAAGGAGAGACCAGTGTGTCAGCCTAGTATTTGAGACTGATCCATCCTTTACTCTGTCTGAGAGTAGGAAGGTTGTTGGGGTGTGGTTTGTATTGATGATCAGAGGGGATTACCCAATGATAAACAAAAAGTGCTTGACAGCCCAGTAGGTAGCCAGAAGGTTCCTTTCACAAAGGCTGTACTTCTGTTCCACTGGGGTCAAGAGTTGTGATGCATATGCAATGGGTCGTAGGGTGCTGTGGACCTTCTGGGACAGCACTGCAGACATTGCAATGTCAGAGGTGGCAGATTCCAGATGGAATGGCAAAGCTGGGTTAGGGTTGACCAAAGCTGGAGCTGATGCCAGGGCCTGCTTCAGTGATGTCACATATTGGGTATGCATGGGTTCCCAAGTCCAGGGAATATCCTTTTTCAGTAGTTCATACAGAGAGGTGGCCTTCTGAGCAAAATCACAAATAAAATCTCTGGAGTAATTTACTATACCTAGAAGTCTTCTAAAGGTGGCCACACTGGTGGGGAGTGGCAAGTCCTGTAATCCCTGTATCTTCTTCCAGGTAGGGCTTCTGCCTTTTTCTGTTATCCTCGGACCAAGAGAGAGTACCTCTTTCTGGCACAGTTTGCATTTGCTGGGTTACATTTGAGGCCTGCCCTTTGAATGAGGGTCAGCAATTTGTCCAAGCAATCCAGATGTTGTTCCTGCATGGCTGTTGCTAGCAACAGGTCGTCCACATACTGCAAGAGGCACTGGGGTGTAGAGAAACCCTCAAGAGCCTCCATCATGTGCAGGTGGAATGGGGGGACTGTTATGGAACCCCTGTGGTAAGCAGGTCCACGTGTACTGCCTACCTTCAAAGGTGAAGGCAAACTTATATTGACTCTTGGAGTCCAATGGCAATGACCAGAAACCATTGGAAATATCCAGGGCACTAAACCATTGTTGATCAGGGGTCAGTAGTTGTAGCACATCTGGTGCTGATGCCACCATTGGGGCACAACTAGGGATGACCTGGTTTAGTCTCCTGTAGTCAATTGTAAGTCTCCATGTGCCCGTGGGTTTTTTCACAGGAAACACTGGGGAATTTACAGTGGAAACACATGTCCTGATTACACCTTGCTTGAGAAGTGATTTGATTGTTTCCCTAAGAGAAGGCAAGGCCTCAGATTGAAAAGGGTATTGCCTTTGCCTCTCGTGGGCTGGGCCTGTCACCTCACTGACAGTATGCATCTTGCCACAATCATGCTTGTTGGTGGCAAATGCCTCCAGATGCCTTTGTAGGATGGAAAGGAGCTTTGGGAAAAGCTTTTGGTTCTTAAATAAATCTATAGCATCATACTCTTTGTCATTGGCGGCTATTGTTGTAACCACATGTGAGTCAGGAATCATGACAGTGTGGTACTGCCCCCGAATCTGTATCAATAACATGTTGACCTGGTCTACCATACAGCTGTGCAGTGCCAAGAAGTTGATTCTGATAATACTAGGGTGATCATGCAGTACCATCAGCTGAAATGTATGATACACCTTTAGGTGTCCCAGTGTCACAGGTAGTGACAGGGAGTGGTACACAGGTAACCTAGTTCTATGTACACCAGACATATTGGTCTTCCATCTGATGGACCAAGGTGTTGTGGCTGGGTTGTCATCATGCAATACAGACACTGCCGTGCCTGTATCCAGCAATACTGTAAGTAGGCGGCCCCTGACCTCGGCCTCTGTACAGGGCCTTCCATTTGTATCCAAGACTAGCTTGTTCACAATATGGACTGAGGCCTGTAATTATCAATCCGTAGTAGCAGAGGCATGGGGAAGCTCTTGAAAGAGCATTTGGGCCTGTTTCCTGTGAACCATTTCACCATGCTGTACTGATGCTATATAGGAAGCTGCTTCTGGGTTCAGGCCTGGAGAGGCCTGAGAGCCTGAATTTCTGGTATCCCTGTGGCCTGTGGAGGCCTGTCCTCCCAGTTGTACTGCTGCAAGGGCCTGAACTGGGAAAGCATCTGCTATGGAGTGCACTTGCCCGAGAAGATCTTGGAGGCTTCAGTTCTCATTGGCTATTTCTCTATATGAAGGGCCTGGTCTCTGTTGTTTACCCTTATTATTTTTCTGATGTTTCTTGTTTTTGTGGTAGTTCTGGTTCCCACCCCAGGATTGTTGTTGGGCCTGCTAGGGTTGTTGGTTATCTGTGGAGAGGGGCTGCTTCTCTTGGGCCTGCCCCTCCACCGTGTAGTGCATCTTGGCCTCCGGGATGGATTCCACAGCTGCTACCTTCTTGGAGCCGGAGCTTGAATCATAGATGTAGAGTTGATAAACTCTCTGTTTTCTGAAGAATATCAGCAAACTTCTCCGTGGTGGGATAAGTGGTTGGCTCTACCTTCTCTCGCACTGCAGGGATCATGTTCTGCAGGAACAAGGTCTTGTACTCAATAAAGTCCGTGTCCGTAGCCTCTCCTGCAAGATTCTTTTCTGCTTTGTAGGCCATCCAAAGCCTCAGGAGGTAGTTTGCTGGACTCTCCTTCACATTCTGTTTCACAGAGTATGCGAGCATCACTCCTACCACACCTGGGTTATGTGCAGTAATGAGCTCGGCTGCAACTTCAGCAAAGGTGGTGTGGCTATCCTGCCGGATAGCATCAGGGAGTTTCACCCATAGGCCAGGACCGATGGTCTGGTGAAGGATCTGGACTTGGTAGTCTGCAGTGAGACTAAGCATTTCGCGTTTAGAATCCACCTTTTCCAAGTGACAACTGAGGTTATCAGAAGGGCTCATCCTACCAATGCTGTTAGCTATCTGTTGAACAGAGTGGTCCATTTATAGGGGATTGCTGGGATGATCTTTCAGAGATAGATTGTCTCGGGTGCCCTGTAGGGCTGCCTGAGCTGCAGCTTCAGCTACAGTCCAGACCATTCCTTCCTGAGTAACAGTCTCCTGTAGCAGCTGCTTAATCTGTGTTTGGAGGGTCCATTTGCTTCTCTCAGGAAGGGTCACAGTGCCTAAGGCATTATCAACCATTTTTTCTATCTCTATCATCCACAGAAATAACGGCGATCAGTGAGACTAGGCCTGGGCTTGCTCCCCCCCATCATGGGGTCACCATGTTGGCATCACCCATCCTGGTTGTCATGCCATCGATGACGTAGGGATGTGGTGTCATGTGACAGGGTCTGCCATGTTGTGGATAGCAGGGTGGGGTCAGTGGGCCATAGTAGGGGCATGACTGGGCATTGTACTGAGAAATGTCATCATCTGACTCCTCCTCCTCAGATGACGTCATCAGGATGGGGGCTACGCCACCCATTGCTTTGATGTGACCAGCCTGTACCTCTTGCTGATGGTGCAGTTTCACCATTTTACATTCACATTCTTCATGACTAACTTTTGCAATATTCTGATTCTGTAACACTATATGCGGCGCTCAATTCGCGATTGTCCCTAGTAGCTACACCTAAATCAGTAAGTACCTGGTTTATCTTGTCCTGGAACTCTCCCAACTCATCACGGATCTAGTCATTAGTTCTATTTAATAGATCATTCATTTGCAATGCCTGGCCCTTATCCTGTCTCAAACTTTCACGTTCTGCTTCAACATACAAAGTTCCTGCTCATTTTCCTGAACAGAATGATGCAAAAGTGAATCCTTTTCATTCTGCAGAGTTTGGAGCTCAGACTCCAAATCCTGCTCTCTTTTCTAACATTCAGTTTTCCACAGTCCCATCTCCTGCTTGAGAGATGAGACTTGCAGATCAAAGGTTCAAAACCTTGCTTCAGAGGCTTCTAGAGCAGCACAGAGAGCCGTGACCAACAGCCTTTTAGCTTCACGCGTTCTGGCTGTTTGTCCCATCTCTGTGTACTGGGTTGAAATCCCCAGCATGGGGTTGTCAGATTGACTTGTGTCCCACATGAAGTCAGCTCATCCTCCATGGGAGGCAAGGAAGTTTGAGACATCAAGTCTCAAGTCTGTGCAGATATTTGATAAGGTGGCCATTTAGTGGGAGGGAATGTAAAATCAAACTGAGAAAAGGCACCGTGCTGTGTATTGATCCTCAACAGGTGCTTTAATTCACAGGCAGACTACTGTACACTTGTAAGATTGCAATTCAAAACTGCTGTGGGGTGAGGGGAGTCAGCATCGACCATACCCAGTAAGCAGCTAGACTTTGCAAGTAGTTGCAAAGTGGGTGAAAAATGGGAGCAGTGAGGCAGGTGTACCCACCGTCTGTCCCCGTTAGGAAGAGAAAGTAGTAGCAAGGAATGAAAACTTTGCAAACACCGAATATTGTCCACACACGGTCACTAATTGTCATGAGGTCTAAACCCTCAATCTCAGGTTCTTGGCAATAATGGAAATGCAAGAAATCACAAACACATTGCATAAGAGTAATAAATCTTGTTTATTACTACCAAAAGGAAAATCACAGTTGCCCTAATCAATTCTTACCATTAGGAACTGGGAGCCAATGCTATGAGTTCCCTATACCTCGAGAAGTGTAGAGATCTCTGGGTCTCAGAGGTAGAAGACGTAATGTCTTACATTATATAACTAAAATAGTTACCATGGTTACTGTAAAATAGAAACATTTCTAGTTACAGAGATGAGCCCTATTGGCTAAATTAGAGGTGGCTCCACAGTCCTAGATAACATTAAATAATTCTGTTATAGTCATCACTTTGAGGAAACAAATAAAGTACAGTTTGTGTACATAGCCATTTCACCTGAAGAAGGGACCTGTGTGGTCCCGAAAGCTTGTGTATAATTCCATCTTTGTACAAGACCCTTGTTGGCCCAATAAAAGGTATCAAACCTTCCATCTTCTCCTGTTTTGCAAGGACCAATATGACTGGAATCTCTTTTTAAATTTACATAGCTGTGTAATAATACAAATCATCTGAAGATGGCAATGCCGACTCATATATCATAATACTACAGGGACACAAGTGTCCTAACATGTTGTAAGCAAGAAATACATGTGTATATTAGAAAGTAAGACATATAGCAACCACGTGCATACATATCTTGATGTTTACTCTTGTATGGTAGATGTCCTTAGCCCTATATGTTAGTATAACATGTACATAAATGCTAGCTGTCTGCGGTGTACCTCTGGGATATCAGTTAGGGTGCAGGGACCTCATGTAACACAGTTGAGACAGCAGCCATGGGCTTCACCGGGAAGGCTGCCACCATTGATTGGACTTTGGCCTTGAACTCCCAGAGTCAGTTGTGTTCCTCTGCCAATTCTTTATACGAATGGCCAGACCACTGTTTATGTCCGTTATTCACTTTTCCATTGTGCAGGTTTGGCTTCAGACCATACCGCTGGTTGTTGTTTTTGGTCTCCCCCCCATCTGGTAGGAGGACTTATCTTGCTGGGAATCTGGCTTTCCCCTCCACCACACACTGGGTGGATAATTTGGGCTGTTCTGCACTGCAGCCACTTTGAATTTCGAACCCGAGCCTGGGTCTTTTATGTCAATCTGGTATACTCGTTCCACTCTGTCCACAATGGTATGGAAGCAGTCCTTTTTAGGAAAGACAACTGTCTCTACCTTCTCACAAAGGGCTGGTTGCATGTTCTTTACGAACAAACTTTTGTACTTGATAGGTTAACTAGGATCTGCACCTTATCCAATAGGTAGGGAAATTGGGCAGACTAGGTGGGCCATGCGGTCCTTATCTGCCATCAAAGTCTATGTTTCTATGTTTCCATGTAAAGTCTCTGCTCACCTCCTCGCCAGCCAAGGCCTTGCCTGCCTGGTAGTTGAGCCATAAGCAACTGTCATACTGAGCAGCTGTTTCCTTGGTCTATTATTTTACTGGATGGGCAAGCATCACACCAACCATATTAGGATTATGCACCACCAACAAGCTGGCTGCGACTTCATCAGACTCCGAAGTGGATTCTGTGCATACCCCTTTGGGCAGCTTGGTCCAGAGCGCAGGGTTGACAGTTTGTCTCAAAACCTTTACTCTATGCTCAGTGAGAGGGTTGAGCATTATGCACTGGTTTCTCACTTTCTCTAAGTGACAACTTAGATTGTCACCGTGGGCAATATGGTCTGCTTTGTCCGCGATGGTCTGGAATGCCTGTGTGAACTGCAGAGCATTCGAGGTGGGCCCGGTACAGCCTGTCATGCTCTTCATGACCTCCTTGGCCATGGCATTTGCCACGCCCTGAAGGAGAGTCTGTTTTTTCACCTCCTTGTTCAGCATCTCACTCATAGCCTTCTGGATCGCAACAGATTGCACCTCAGGGACTCCGACTTTTATGTTTGCCTGCTCGATCATGGCCTCTACTTCGGTTTTATACTCCTTTTTCAAGATGGCAACCTGTGGAGGGTGAGGCCTCCAACCACTGGCATCCCAAGAACTGCCATCTTGGACTTCTGCATCATCACCTACATCATCCTCCAATGACACAAGGTCAATGGGCGGGGGTATGGCAAAGCTTTCACATGACCACTCAGGAATTCCAATTGCTGACTTAATTTTGCCATCTTGGCTCTACACATCAAATGATTGTCTTTGCCTTTGTACTGCCCCTTTCTGACTCAGTTCTATAACATGCTGAAGGTGGCACTCACTTCGTGACCTTCCCTGATCTCTTTGTCTAATGCTTCCTGGCACCTTCCCAACTTGTCATACAACTCCTTCCTCTCACTTCGCAATGTATCATTCATTCCAGTCAACAAATCATTCCAGCCACCCCAATTTTCTCCTTCTCTTAGGGGATCCTTGCACCTTGAATGGGTCAGCTCCTCCACATCCCTACAGGCATCAGCCACCTGCCTGCTCCCCACTGCCTAAAGTACGGTGCAATTTGAAACTAAAGTTGCTTTACTGGACTTGGAGGCAGCTTAACAGATTACTTTTCCAAATGAGCAGTACCCTCAGACTGTCCCTATTATTATTTCATTACCTTGGATAAAGTCCGTAAGCAGGGTGAAGAACTGGGATCACTGCAGCTCTTTCTCTGGGTGATTATTTTTGCCCCAGCCCCCCTTCCCCACCTCCTTCCTTTATTAAATACACTTTCTCTCTCTCCCAGTGACCTGCCCCTACCTCTCTTAGGTTTTACTCTCTCTTGCTTTTTAGATGTCAGCATGGCTCAGTCGGTAGCACATCTGCCTTTGGACCAGAAGGTCGTCGGTTCTCATCCCACACTGGGATTGGACTAGCACCTAAAAATTGCTGGCATTTGAGTGCAGTATTGGGGGATACTGTACTGCTGGGGTGGGCTGTCCTTCAGATGAGACATTAAACCGAGGTCCCTTCTGCCCATCCTGGTGGGTGTCCAGGTGGAAGTAAAAGAACCCAGGACACTCTTTGCAAAGAGCAGGCAGCATGCTCAGTGTGCTGGCCAACATTCCTTTTCCCATAAACTGGTTCATGCAATTATCCAGGCTGTGTGTGGGTGATGATGTGCAATATGGCTGCCACCACACATTCAGTCACTTCACTACCAGTCTAGAATTGCTTGTAAAGTGCTTTGGGATACTGTGTATGAAAAGCGCTATATAAATGCTGATTCTTCTTCTTCTTTCTTTTTCTCCATCTCTCTCTTTCTCTCTTAAAGGGGTAGTACCTCATTCCTGTGGCATTTCCTTTTTACGGCTGCAGTAGGTGGAGCCTGCAGACTTTCTGCATGTACAAAAGGAGTAATGTCATGTTTTCTGTCCATGGAACTGACTGAAGGTGTAAATAGTCTCCTCTGCCTTACCTTCCTCCAAGAAATGTTTTCCACCCTCAAATAAATATACTTTCTTGTTAGTCAATGGTTGCAGGGTACTATTTTCTTTCTTAAATGGGTGGTACAAGAACTGGAACCTGAGTAGTGGGAGGCAGCATTGTTTTTTTGGGGGGGAGTAAGATCCACCCCACCTCTACCTGAGAAGCTCCTAAAGATCCACCGCCACCTTTTTTTTTATTCATGTGGGAGGGGCATGAGGTGGATCTATCATGTTGAAACAAGACTCATTAGTTTGGGATCTGGACCAAGGAACAGAACACGTCTGTGGAGTCCCTGCATTTTTGTTAAGGACTAGGAGAACAGAAGATACTTAATGCCTTCAAACTGACTTAAAAACCCTTGGAACAAATGATTATCAGAGCCATCTGGTGTCTCAAAAGGAAAGAGTAAGTAAGAAGTGTCTGAAACTACAGCTTTCTGGTTGAAAGAAACACAGGTATTTCTTAAACATTTATATACTAAAAACAAAGTTCAGCTTTTGGGATTAACAATATTTGTTTACCATATTCAATATCTATATAGTTTGTCTTTTTAGTAGTTTCAAAACTTTGTAAGCATTGGTGTTAGTAATGCATTTAAAAATAATTGTTTTAATTGTCTTTACAGTTAATCTTGCAGGTTCATGTGGGGCACTTTTTTTGGGGAGGGGGTTCAAATTATTTTAATCAAGGGCACAGTACTTGGTAAACACAGCCTTTGATGAAGGTTGTTTTTTTCTTTTAAGTCTGAGAAGTGGAATTGCCTTGTACATGTTAAAAATACCAGCTGCAGTTAACAACTACTTGTAGAAACAAAAGGCTGTTGTTGTTTTTTTCCTACTTACCTTTTTCCTGGCTCAGTTTATATCAGTGAAAAGAAAGACTGGAACAACTATCAGAGCTGCCATCCCCCTGGACATGCCATTTATCAGTCATTTAAAATAACAAAAATGTAGTTTCACATTTTTACCATGAGGGAAGCAAGAAGATGAACCAGCATGGTTAACAAATGCATTCATTAACACCTGTGAATGAGTGTGGAGGGGTCATTTTTTCTAACATTCCTGGTGAGTTTATACTCCTTGGAACCTGCTTTCAGTTTTTCTTATTGCATCTTGTCCCAGGCAATCTTCCCAGAGTGCAGTTTGCTCTATTGTTTAATATCTCCAGTGGAGGCAAGTGTCTTGTTACATTTTTTGTTTCAAATTAACCACAGATATCACAGCAGCCAAATGAGACACACTTTGAGTCTTAGGGTATGTACAGCATAATTAATAAGTTTTCATATGCATAATCTTTCCATTCATGTTATTGCTAGACATACTGCAGCTAGCTTGGCTTGAGGAAGGGTGAACATGGTCAGGACCCTTAGCAATTGAGATGCATATGTAACAAATAAATCCAGATGCACTAACTGCCTGCTGAATAAGGAAGAGTTGCAGGAACCCAGGGAATGATTGGGAGGGGGGCTGATGGTCATCAAAATGGAAAGGGATTTTGGGGTAATCATATTGGATGACCTAAAGGTGGCTAAACAATGTACCAAAGCTGTGAGGAGAGCCCGTTGAATGCTGTGGTGCATAGGGAGAGGTATTACCAGCAGAAGGAAGGAGGTAGTGATGTCACTGTGTAGATCACTGGTGAGGTCTCATTTGGAATATGGTGTCCAGTTCTGGAAGCTGCATTTCTGTCATGCAACTTTAAATCACAAATGGGTTCAATGGTTATATTTTAGATTTCTGTCCCTTTCCCCTACTTCTCCCCACTGGCTAGCCTTATGGAATGCAACCAGAACATATCTTGGCTGGCATGATGAATGCACCTACACAAGCTGCTTGTCAGTCTATAGCACTGTCTTTTTAAAATGCTAACTTCTTGTTGAAAATATGCCATAATTTTTCCATCCATGCTACTGTTAGACATACTGTAGCTATCTTGGCTTGAGGAAGGGTGAAAATGGTCAGAACCCCTTAGCAATTGAGATGCATATGCAGCAAATAAATCCAGATGTGCTAACTTACCCTATAACTGTTAAGTGTCACCGTTTGTATTTTCTTCTTGAAATGGTTACTTTTGCATTTATGTTTATTTTAAAATATTTAATATTTTGACCATGTGGTTATGTCATGGACCATAACTGATCTCCAGCCTTACCCCCCCCCATGCTCCAACTTGCATAGAAAATAATGCTTGTAGACAAATCTAATCATTTTGCCACTGTGTTCTGGCATGTTCTTGTATGTGTGTGTTTGTGTTACTGAAGCAAGAAATGTACAGCTGTCATTTTTTACATCCTGTTCAAAAAGTGTTTTTGCACCTGCGGCTAAACAATGTACAAAAACTTGAAGAAAGCCAGTGGAATACTGTGGTGTATTAGGGAGAGGTATTACCAGCAGAAGGAAGGAGGTGGTGATGCCACTGTGTAGATCACTGGTGAGGCCTCATTTGGAATATGGTGTCCCGTTCTGGAAGCCGCATTTCTGTCATGCAACTTTAAATCACAAATGGGTTCAATGGTTCTATTTTAGATTTGTGTCCCTTTCACCTACTTCTCCCACTGGTTATGCATAATCTTTCCATTCATTGTATTGCTAGACATACTGCAGCTAGCTTGACTTGAGGAAGGGTGAACATGGTCAGGACCCCTTAGCAACTGAGATGCATATGCAGCAAATAAGTCCAGATGTGCCAGCTTACTCTATAACTGTTAAATGTCACAGTTTGCATTTTCTTCTTGAAATGGTTACTTTTGCATTTATGTTTATTTTAAAATATTTAATATTTTGACCATGTGGTAATGTCATGGACCATAACTGATCTCCAGCCTTACCACCCCGTGCTCCAACTTGCATAGAAAATAATGCTTGTAGACAAATCTAATCATTTTGCTGCAGTGTTTTGGCATGTTCTTGTGTGCATATGTGTGTGTGTGTGTGTGTGTTTGTGTGTGTGTATGTGTGTGTGTGTTTGCGTTACTGAAGCAAGAAATGTACAGCTGTCATTTTTTACAACCTGTTCAAAAAGTGTTTTTGCACCTGTGGTGCCAAATGGCATAGTCGCTGTGCAAAATCTGCTTTCAGCTAATGAACTGATCGTGTCACTGTTCATGCGGTGGGGTCTCAAAAAACACATGCTGAAAACTTGGAGTGAAAATACCAAAAACGCGCCCAGGGCATTAGGGTTTCTGACCATAACATCCTGCATTGTAGGGACTGACAGGCATCAGGGGTGTGACTTGGTATTGTCAACAGTAATGCTCATGCCATTCCACCCCCATCCCCACCTTGCAGCCAGTGACAGGTATTGAGGTGTGCCTTTGACTCTTCAGCCCCGGAGTTCAATCCATTCTCTTATACTGTACCCATTTCAGCATATTTCCTTATGGAATGGGGTGAGTGTAAAGTTTGAAAACCCCAAGGCACACCTCAACTCTTGTCTGTGTCTGCAGGGTAGGGTGAGGTGACATGGCGTGAGCGTTATGGGCAATGACCCAAAGGCACACCCCAATGCCTGCCCATGTCTGCGGGGTGGGGGTAGGGTTGGCATCACTTCAGTACTTCACTGCCACTCCTATTCTGCCTGTCTGTCTGTGTGTATCTCTCTCTCTCTCTATCTATATGTCTATGTAATTATCTATCATTCTATTAATTGCATGTGACGCTATTTTTACCTATTTCTGAAACAAACCTGCTTATCACATTTGCCTGCACTCTGAGCACATACTTATGAAACTGTGCATATTTGTACTCCACTTCTGCGTAGACCTCATATTTTCCTAATATTCCCATTATCACAAGCATAACTACCTTGCCCTTATCAAAAGCGATCCTCTCTGAAAGTTAATATCACATTTTCTCTAACAGTTCATCATCATTACACCTGACTTCCTCACATCAACACATTGCTTAAATATAACTTACATCACCTCATGGACAAAAACCTTGTTTCTCTTAAAAAATAAAAATAAATAAATAAAAAAATGTGTAAATAATCCCAAGGCTGAACATGTGTCAGCCATTACTTTTTCATGTACTGCCATCTTCTGTACCATCATGGGGATTTGCATGTTTCCCTTGATGCTTTGCATTATTGGGATATGTGCAATTATGTTTTCTTTAAAATTTGGCTGTCTGGCCAATATCATCCAGGATAACACATACATCAGTGGCATTTGCTCTGGGGTTCTTTTGTAAGTTTCCTGTTCCTTCCATTAAAATGTACGCCTCCATATATTTTCCTAATAATGTGTATGCCTTCCTTAGAGCAGAAACTAAAACAAATCTTACTACTTACAAATCATTGTGTTGTTTCTCCATACTTCCTTAGCAATTCCACACAACTTCACTAACTTCATTATGCAGCCATGGTGGATCTGACCAGATTTTGTTTACTGTGAGATCATCACCTGTGGAACCTTCAAGTGCTGTCTATCCCATCTGCTGATCTATCAGTTTAATAGGCCCCAATATGGTCTCGAACCCTGTATCTGGTACACCATAGTCTATACATATTCCACTGCGCTTACCGGGGGGCCTACCTTGACCGTGCCTATTTCTGTCCTTACCCTGCTCTGCTAGTAGTACCCCACCAGATACCAGAACCACACCCTTCCACACCCAGTATTCACCAGCCAGACTTCATAAAATGTATCTACCCTGGATCTTCCAGATAGCTGCCTGCCTGTTACTCCTACTAGCTCCTGTGCCTCACTCCAATCCTTCCCCCATAGGACCCATGGTCCCCTTAACCAAACTAGCCCATTGTAGTGAAACTATTAGTGCCCGCCCCCTGCCAACTGCTTCCCAGCCACTCTGGCCTAACACTAATCCCCACTACACCATCCTACACTTATCTGCCCTACTAGCTCACCTCATCAGGTCCCTTCCCACCCCAGTGGTGGGAACCAAATCCCAATCCTACCTCCGCTACTCCTCTTTTAAACTCAGATTGCTTAAAATTGCAATTCTCTGGTACACACTGCTTCTCTTACTTCTATCCAGAAATATTCACCCAAACCGTGGTCCTCCCTCTTCCGCCTCCTCCTCCTCTAAGGACAGGAAGTTTGGCCTCCAAATTGCTTCTATAAATATATGCAGACTCCTAAAAAAGCATGACATTCTACAAGGCTGGACTGTCCAGCACCAGCCTGATATCCTGGCTGTGGCCAAAACTTAGCTAACCCCTAAGACACAAGACTCTGCTGTGGCCATTGCAGGCTACTCCCTATTCAGAATTGACAGACTTGGGAAAAGGGGAGGCAGCTGTGCTCTTTTTATACAGGAGGTGCCACAAGCCATTCTTGTCCCATCCGCTCCACTCCCCCATGGTGCTAAGGCACTCACAATTAAATTGTTAGTGGGCAACTCTGGTAAGTCACTTCATATCATGGCGGTTTACATTCCACCCAGAAACCAAAAACTGGCCTTCAGTGCAGTAACCGATTACATAGCTCAGTTCCCCCTATATGCAAACTCCTTGACCTAGGTGACTTCAATATCAACTGGCTATCACCCACAGCAGCCCACTTTAAGGACAACATAGCAGCCTTGGACCTCACTCAAGTCGTCCCATCCCCTACGAGACTTAATCATAAAACCATCTCATCCACCCTTTTGGACCTAATACTTACCAACCATCCCCAATGGATATCGAAGGTTACTGTCCTTTCTGATGCCCTAAGTGACCCTTCTCCTGTGCTCTGCTGGTGGTCTGCCAAGTCACTAAAAACCACCCCCTAAACTAATCTATTTCTGATGTCAGAAGAAAGGTTCCCTTAGCCTATTTAAGGACCATCTCTTGAATTGTGATTGGTCCCCTATAGGCACTGCACAGTCCATTGACAGTCCCTTAGCTTACTTTATCTCTACTTTCAACATAGTGTGAGACTTCTTCACCCCTGAAGCAAAACAAACCATTAAAGGACACACTACACCCTGAATCACTCAAGCCCTTCTGGATCTCATGCTACACAGGGATAAACTCTGGTACAAAACCCATGAATCAGGCCTCCTCCTATTTTTTCCCCCCTTCTCACCTTGGATGCCGCTGTCTTCTGGGGGGTCTTATGCTCACTCTGTCCTCCTCCAGTACCTCTCGGGAGCCACCAGATCCGCCCCCATGCTGTCTTGGCCTATCCCCCCCACAGCAGGGAGGAGGGGGATCCTGGGACTTTCCCCTCCAGTCCATTAGAGTGTGTGTCTGTCACTCTGAGCAGTCCCCACAAGAGCTGGGTTATGGTATCTGGGAGCTAGATCCTCCATCTACCCCGGCATCCAAGGGTCCATTTTCCTTGTTTTCTTGTGCCATCCCCATGGATGTAGGCATGCAAGGCAGGGCCGAGGGATGGAGCACATCATGACGTGCAGATGCTCCAGCTCCCGGCCTATGTCCTCCCCTCCAACTGGCTGTCCCCGCTGCACTGCCACCTGTGGTCACCCAGGTGGCAGTAGAGTAGTGGGACAGGCAACACTCTCCTCCCGGACAAGGAGAGTGGCTGATGGGCACTCAATCCTTCTCCCCCCCGGCCGGCCCTTCAGCTAACTGAGTCCATTTCTGAACCCGGGTCACTGGTGCAGTGAGTGGTAAACCTACCGCTGTGCTGGTGAGCCGGCTCAGACCTCCTCCTTGACAGACAATGTGACAAGGAAGCTAGAAATAAATTTACTTGGGAACTCCATAAAGCCAAGGCAGCCCACTATCAAGAGGTGCTCACATCCTCCTGGGGCACAGGGTGTAAGTTCTGGAATAACATCAAGGAGCTCAGTGGTAAATCATCTTCCCCCCTTTCTTAACTTGTCTTCAATGGTGCCCTCTCGTAGGACCCCAAGATTACAGCTAATGCCTTTAACTCCACCTTTTTGGACCTTAGTAGAGTGCTTCCCTCCAACTTCTTTGACCCCCCGGTTGCATGCACACTTCCCTCTCCCTTCAAAACACTATCCTTCCACTTCAGAATATCTTGCTCACAAGGCCCAATCCTATCTAACTAGAGTGCTAGGTAAATCCCAGCATAGTGGTGACACCCTGGACCTTAAGCTCCTTTGCCTTGCCCTTGACGCTGTCCTTGGCTCCCTCACCAAAATTCTCAACCTTTCCCTCTGTCTAGGCCAGTTTCCAACTCTCTGGAAGCAGGCTGTGATTGCACCCATTCATAAAGGTGGTAACCGCACCTTCCCGGGCAATTACCGCCCAATCTCCATCCTCCCCCCACCTTATCTAAGGCTCTTGAAAAAATAGCTGCTGACCAGCTAACTGATTACATGTCAAAATTTAACCTACTCTCCCACGAACAGTATGGTTTTAGAAAGGGCCACAGTACCACCACTGCCCTGCTGGAATATACTTCATTTATTCACAAAGCTCTTGATCATGGACACTTAGTTGGGGCAGTCTATATTAATCTAAGTAAGGAGTTTGATACAATTAATCACACACTCCTCCTCAAGACCCTGCCATCCCTTGGGCTTGCACAGGAATCGACTTCTTGATTTGAGAACTACCTAAGTGCAAGATCTCAGCAAGTTAAAATTAACTCTACCCTCTCCTCCAGCCTGCCTGTTCTCTCTGGGGTCCCTCAGGGATCCATTTTAGGTCCTGGACTTCAGGAGGGCTGACTTTGGAAAGATGGGAGAGTGCCTTACAAAAGAACTAGCAAACAGGCAAGAAGGAGCAACAATGGGGAAACATCAAAACCACCATCACAGAGGCAACAAGCCTTTGTGTGAAGCAAATAAATCAAAATGAAAGAAAAGCCACTACAGTTCTCAAAAGAGGTGGCAGGGAAGGTTAGAGAGAAAAATATAGCATTTAGACAGTATAAGGAAACACAGAAGGAGCAGGACAGAGAACTGTACCAGTTAAGGCAGAAGGAAGCAGGCAAGGCAGTCAAAATAGCAAAGGCCCAAACTGAGGAAAAGATAGCCAACTCAGTTAAGAAGGGGGATAAAACCTTTTATAGGTACATTAGGGAGCATAGAAAGACAAAGGTAGAGATAGTGAGGCTGAATAGAATGGACAGTGGGTGGGCAGAGAGGGATAGTGAAAAAGCAGGGATACTGAATGAATACTTCTGGTCAGTATCACAAAAGAGAAGGAGGGGGAGGTACCTGATCTAATTAACAGAAGCACTCTGGATAGAGGGATCGATCCCAGTCCTTTCACAGAAGAAAGGATTCTGATAGAACTCCTAAAATGAAAGGTGGACAAAGCAATGGGGCCTGATGGGATTCACCCAAGAGTTCTAAAAGAATTAAGGGGAGAACTAGTGACACCACTGACTACCCTTTTTTTTTTTTTTGAATTTGTTTCACTCCAGTCATGGCTCATGGGGTCATCTCTCAGGCATCTGGTCCTTATCCTGCCTGCCTGTGGATCTCTCAGACTGAGCTTCATCTCTCCAACCCCCTGCAGCCGTCACCCCCGGTTTCACCCACTCAGGAGGGTAGCCTTTCGCCTCTTTGGACTCTCTTACAAGGCAGACTCCAACTGCAGGTGGGCCTCTGAGGGAGGAACTGGAAGGCCAGCTGAGGAGAACCCGGTGGAGGGTATGGGGGACTTGTGCCATCGCCTACCCCATGAGCTGGTTGTTTCCTTTTTTTCTGCGCTGCTTCCCCACCCCCCTGCATGTGCACACCCCGACGTGATGGCGCATGGCAACCCTGCCAGTGTCGGCCATGCTATACGTGCAGCCCAGTACTCTACGGACCCACTGGTCTCCACCAGGGGCCACCAGAGCACCAGACTCCCCAGTATCCTCCCCCTAGGATAGGAGAGCAGCCCAGCTGGCGCTCAATCCAATCCCTCCCCTGCCGACTCCCGGCACCCGAGCTCACTCCTGAACTCGGGTCACCGGCATAGCTCGAGGTGTAGCATCCAGTGCCTCAACCCTCAGCACCACTGGACCGCCTGACTACCCTTTTTAACAAATCAATGGAGGATGGTATGGTACCTGAGGACTGGAGGAGGGTGGATGTGATTCCCCTTCACAGAAGTGGGAGCAAGACAGAGGCAGGAAACTACAGACCTGTCAGTTTGACCTCGGTGGTAGGGAAAGTGATGGAATCACTTCTGAAGGTAAGAATTTTTGAGTACCTAGAGGCCAGTGGGGCACAGGACCCAAGGCAGCATGGGTTCACAGTGGGAAGGTCATGTCAGACAAATCTAATCAATATCTTTGACTGGGTGACCAAAGTAGTAGACCAGGGAAGGGCAATGGACACGGCCTACCTAGACTTTAGCAAGGCATTTGACACAGTCCCACACAAAAAGATTAATAAACAAACTAGCCAGCCTGGGAGTGGGTCCCAGGGTGGTAGCCTGGGTAAAATATTGGCTGAACAGCAGTACAAAGAAGGTAATAGTAAACAGAGTCCACTCTGAAGAAAGGGGGGTTACTAGTGAGGTACCGCAGGGTTCAGCACTGGGTCCAGTCCTTTTTAATGTCTTTATAAGTGACATTGCAGAGGGACTGGAAGGGAAATGTATGCCTCTTTGCAGATGACACAAAGATCTGCAACAGGGCTGATACACAAGGAGGAGTGGAAAGGATGAGAAGGGACTTGACAAGGTTGGAGGAATGGTCAGAGGTATGTCAGCTTGGATTCAATGCAAAGAAGTGCAAAATAATGCACATGGGAAACAAAAACCCAAGGGAAGAGTACACAATGAGGGAGGTAGTAACACCAACAAAAATGGAAAGGGACCTGGGGGTAATCATATCAGATGACCTTAAGGTTGGCAAGCAATGTGAGAAGGCAGTAGGGAGGGCTGGGGGATACTGGGATGTATAGGGAGAGGTATCTCCAGCAGAAAACAGGAAGTTGTTATCCCTCTGTACAAACAGTTGGTGAGACCCCATCTGGAGTACTGCGTCCAGTTCTGGAGACCCCATCTCTACAAGGACATAGACAGAATGGAGGTAGTCCAAAGGAGGGTAACTAAAATGTTGCAGAGTCTGCAAGATAAGCCATATGAGGAGAGACTAAAGGAGCTTAATATGTATACCCTTGAAGAAAGGAGGGTGAGAGGGGACATGATAGAAACTTTTAAGTACCTCAGTGGAATCAACAAAGTCCAAGAGGGCAGCATCTTTCAGAAAAAGAGATGTGCAAGAATAAGGGGACATAATTTAAAGATAGAGGAGGGACGGCTCAGGGGCAATGTGAGGAAGTAGTTTTTCACACAGAGGGTGGTAGACGCATTGAACAGCCTTCCTGAGGAGGTTGTGGGGTCTAAAACTGAGGGAGAATTTAAGAATGCATGGGACAGACATAAGGCAATTCTTGTGGGGGGATAGGAAGAAATAGGCTGTTGATTAACTAGGATCTGCAGCTTATCTAGTAGGTAGGGAAATGGGCAGACTAGGTGTGCCAAGTGGTGCTTATCTGCTGTCAAAGTCTATGTTTCTGTCTCTTGCTGAACACACTTCCCTCAGCCTGTACAGGTTGCCTTCTTCTCTAAGCAGATGACGCGGTTATTTATAGTAGCCAACCAAACCCCCTCACCCTCCATACCGACCTAAACAGCTTCTTCTCCAAAGCAGAATCCTGGTTCACTGAGCACAAACTCATGCTTAACTATAAAAAAAAACAAGGTTATGATCTTCACCCATTGCCAAAACAAACAAACAGACTTTCCTCTTCGCATTCTTAACTACGAAGCTGACTCACTCGAGCTGGTAAAATCCTTTAAATATCTGGGTATCACCCTAGACTCCCATCTTACCTACCATGATTATATCCATCTTTTAACCCAGTCCATTAACTTAAGAAGTGGCCTGCTGCACAGACACACAGACACAAACATTGTATGCCTCCTGCAGACCCTCCACCTGGCTGTGTCATCCTCAGTCCTTTCCCTGGTTGACTACGGGATTACTTTCTATGGTGCAGCTGATAACATGGCTCTCAGTCGTATCAAGGTAGCACTGTACAAAGCCTGCTGGCTAGTCTCTGGGTGTGATAGATGGACCCACACATGTGACCTCTACAAGCTAATAAACTGGCTAAAATTTGAGGCTTGAATAAAATACCAAACCTGCCTTATAGCCAAGAAAATCTCAGCTGATATCTTCCTTATGGGGCTCTGTGATCTAATCTAGCTTGTCCCTCAAGCTAGATCCACCAGAAGCTCTACAAAAGACCCACTCCTGGTCCCTCACTGCAGGACATCCTTGGGGCAACTTGCATTCTACTATAGGGCCCTCCTCTGGATGAATGACCTACTTGTACAGTGGCGTGAAAAAGTATTTGCCCCCTTCCTGATTTTCTCTATTATTGCATATTTGTCACACTGGATGTTTTCAGGTCTTTAGAGAAAATGTAATATTAGATAAAGGGAACCTGAGTGAACAAATAACACTTGTTTTTTTTTTTAATTTCACTTATTTAATGAAAAAAAGTTAACCAACACCAACTGGCACTGTGTGAAAAAGTAATTGCCCCCTTACACTTAATAACTGGTTATACCACATTTAGCTGCAATGACTGCAACCAAACACTTCCTATAATTCAATATCAGTCTTTCACATCATTGTGGAGAATTTTAACCACTCTTCCTCATAGAACTGCTTTAATTCAGTAACATTTGGTAGGTTTTCGAGCATGAACTGCTCGTTTCAGGTCCTGCCACAGCATCTCTATTGGGTTTAAGTCTGGACTTTGACTAGGCCACTCCAAAACTTTAATTTTACTTCTTTTAGCCATTCTGATGTGGACTTGCTTTTGTGTTTTGGATCATTGTCTTGCTGCATGACCCAACTACGCTTCAGCTTCAGCTGACGGAAGGATGACTGGACATTCTCCTTAAGAATTTTCTGGTACAGAGCAGAATTCATGGTTCCTTTAATTATGGCAAGTCATCCAGGTCCTTAGGCAGCAAAGCATCCCATACCATCACACTACCACCACCATGTTTGACTGTTGGTATGGTGTTCTTACTGTGGAATGCTGTGTTTGCTTTACGTGAGACATTATGGGATCCATGTTGTCCAAAAGTTCCACTTTGGACTCATCTGTCCATAGAACATTTTCCCAAAAGGCTTGTGGATCATCCAGGTGCTTCTTGGCAAATGAGGACAAGCATTTATGTTCTTCTTGGTTAGCAGTGGTTTCCACCTTGCTGCTCTCACATGAAGGCCCATTTTTGCCCAGTCTCTTTCTGATTGTGGAGTCATGAACACTGACCTTGGCTGAGGCAAGAGAAGCCTGCAGTTCTTTGGATGTTGTTTAGGATCCTTTGAGACTTCTTGGATGATTTTACACTGCACCCTTGGAGTAATTTTGGCAGGCCACCCACTCCTGGGAAGGTTCACTACTGTTCCAAGTGTTCTCCATCTGGAGATTATGGCTCTCACTGTGGTTCGATGGAGTCCCAGAGCCTTAGAAATAGCTTTGTAACCCTTTCCAGACTAAAAGAGGGCAACAAATTTTTTTCTGATCTTTTCAGGAACTTCCTTTGATCATGGCATAATGTGCTTGTTGAATCTTTGTGCTGGCAACGTGACTCTGATGGTAAGGGCCAAAATAAGTGAGGTTTATATTGAGCAGGGCTGGCTGTAATCAAGCCTGGCTGTGTTCAATCAGCTGACTCTAATTATCCCTTTAATTGGGTTGATTTAACTAGGGGCAATTACTTTTCACACAGTGCCAGTTGGTGTTGGTTAACTTTTTTCATTAAATAAATGAAATAAGTGAAAAAAAAAAGTGTTATTTGTTCACTCAGGTTCCCTTTATCTAATATTATATTTTGTCTAAAGACCTGAAAACATCCAGTGTGACAAATATGCAATAATAGAGAAAATCAGGAAGGGGGCAAATACTTTTTCACGCCACTGTAGATATCTCCTGGGAATTGAAACTAGGCCCCTTCAAATCCAAATTTAGAGAGCTACTCCTCTCCTCCTGTGTCTGCAATTGTTTATAATCTTCCTCCCTCTCTCCCCCTGCTCTCCTTACACCCCCTACTTTTTCCCCTACCAGCTTTCACAGACAAAGTCTTTTCCAACAGCAACCCCCACCACCCCACTTCCTTCCTCCTCCATACCTTCTCCCCATCTCTTAAACACTGTGCCTGTATCCGTCTCCTGAGTGGTACCTGTAATCCCTAAAATGATAGGCTTGTACCTGATTCTGAGTGTTCTCAAATATATTGCTGCTCTGTTACTTATTGTACTATTCTCATGTAATAAGCAGTTTGTTGCTTATCTGGTTGTCATGACTCAGGGTCTAGTTGTCTACCCTCTGTATGTCTTGTACCCAGCTCTGTACCTCATGTATCCACTTGTTCTTTTAATTTGTATTGTACAGTTAACTTGTATTTGATGTGGAGCCTTTGCAAAGAAGTCTCTGACTCAAAGGTTTGTAATTCCGATATGTTCAATAAATAAATAAAAATCATTCGTTTACAATGCATTCTTTTTTGTCCTGGCGCAACCTCTCACATTCCTCTCTCAAATTACAAGTTCCCTCTCTCTATCCTGTACAGTACAATGCAGTTCCTTCTGAGCCTCATTGCAGAGCTTCTGGATTTCTTGTTCCAGCTCTCTCAGCTGCTTACCAATTTCTCGAGACTTGGAGCCCAACTCCTTTTTCAGAGCTATGACCTCCATTTCCACTGCTTGTAATGCAGCAAACCGGGTGGCAACCATTAAACCCTTCTGATCATGCTTTCTAGCAGTAGATTTGGTCTCTGCATGCACACATACTGTATGGGGAGACCATGTGATTTTGCGTCCAGCAGGAAATCGCCCCAGCCTCCATGATAGACTAGAACGTTTGAGATGTCTAACTACAGCTCTGCACTGATGGCCATATTTGGAGGTTCTCTTTTCCCTGCACTAGCCATGAGCAGAAGGTATATTGCTCCACCTTGGGCTCAACCTTTAGGCAGGTATGCTTTTTGGAATCTGGAATCCCATGGAACTATACCACGGTCGAACTTGGGGGCATATGTTCGGACACCTTCACAATTCCCAGTCCCATTCGTAGTGTGGAGGCCCTGAAAGGTCATTGATTCAAGTCAGACTAGTGGGTGTAGGTTCAAACACCTTCCTGTTTCCCGTGCCCATTTGTCTGAATACCTTTTTATGGTACTAGTTTGGTTCTGTCCAATCAGGTCCTGCTGCAGTCATCAATTAAGTTGGGGGTATCCCCTGGCAGGAGTTTAACCTGATGGCAAAACATGACTCAGAAACAGGTGTTGCAGAACAAGTAATCTATTACTACCCAAAGCATACAAAAGAACAGCTTTCTTTAGCTGGGAGCTCAGAACCTCCAAACACACAGGTGATCATGCGTGAAACTCAGTGAACAAATAACTTACATAAAGTTATATACTTGCGATAAGAAGGTCCATTACCTGGGTACTGGCTCATCTGCTGGGCAGTAAAGCATTCTTATTGGTCAATTAGGTGGGTGGCTAACACCCAAAACTGTTTTGCACATACAGAGATAAGTAATTATGCAGACTAAAGCTACTTTTGGGTTACAATAGAGCAATTCATTGAGTATGCTGATCATTGCATTATGGCTAATAACAGAAGGTGGTGCACTAAGACCTTAAATATAATCCTGTATAACCTATTGCAACCCCAAACCCCCATTTTTGAGCACAGACAAGGCAACAACAACAATTGGCAGAAAAGGTATTACGCCTGGCATTAGTACAACACCTGGCTAGGGCATCTTAGCAGTCTGGGGACGGGCACAAAACAACATTTCTATTTATCCAGGTTGAGAGAGTACTACCAGGTCTGTGGTATGTCAACTAAGTCTGAGTGGGCCCCAAGAAATTCACACAGGTCAGAGATGGTATGTCCATGAACAGGAATGGGATTGTACTGTATGGTGTTTATTCCTGATAGATGTTACACAGAAACTGGTGGTGCCCCAGGCTTATTCACAGGTACAAAATGTTCCACAGAACACATTCTATTGTACTACTGAGACTCGTTACTGTAATAGGGTGAGGGAATGGATAACTCAGACAACTGTCATCAACTTTGAAGTACACATGTCTTTGTGTGAATTTTATTATAACTCAGAATAAAGCAACAAAAATAATTAAAATAAACAAGCATTTGTCAATTCTGAATGTTTGCTTGCTGGCATTGGCATTGGTAGTGTAGAAGTTAAAGAGCTGCATAATAGGAATGGCAGCGAAGTATTGAACTGAAGGCAACCCCACCACCACCCTGCAGAGAGTGACAGGCATTGGGGTGTGCCTTTGGGTCATCAGGCATAACGACCATGCCACTTCACCACACCCTCCCCTGCAGACACTGACAAGTGTCACAGTGTGCCCTGGGGTCTTTGGCCCTTATGCGCACCCCATTCCATCAGGAAATATGGTGAGATGGGTGCGGTATAGGAGAATGGGGTGAAGTTTGGGCCCGAAGAGTCCAAGGCACACCTTGATGCCTCTCACTGGCTGCAGGGTGTGGGGGGGGTGGAATGGTATGAGCATTACAGGCAAGAATCCCAAGTCACACCCCTGATGCCTGTCATTCTCTACAGGGTGGGGTGTTATGGTCGTAAACTCTAACGCCTCAGGCATTCATTGGTATTTTCACTCCAACTTTTCAACAGGGTTTTTTTGTGACCCCCACCTCATGAACAGTGGCAATATCAGTTTGTTAGCTGAAAACTGCTTTTGCACAGTGACTACGGCATTTGGCACCACAGGTGCAAAAACACATTCCGAACAGGATGTGAAAAATGACAGCGGTACTGTTCATGGGGAGGTGTAAAAATGGCAATGTTGAAAATCTGCTGTGAAAATCTTAAAAAAAACTGGTGAAGTCATGAGCGTGCATAGAAACTGTAACGCACACCTGTAATGTAACTAGTTTGGGGATTTTTTTACAGCAGATTGTTAACACAGGCATTTTGGGACCTCCGATCATGAATAGTGTCAGTGTGATTTTCTTTATCTGTCCCGAACAATGATTTCCCACAGCGACCACGCATTTCTGCGTTGAAAGTGTGAAAACATATTTCGGCCATGTTGTGGAAAATGACAGCTGTACTGTTCATAAGGAGGTGTGGAAAAAATGCCACTGGTGAAAATCTGGACTGAAAATATTACAAATTCATGAACTTACGAGGGTGCGTGGAAACTGCATAATACTCACTCATAACACAGTCATTTTATGGAGTTTTGTCACCAAATTTTCAACATAGCCATTTTAAGACTTCTGCTCATGACCAGTGTCACTGTGATTTTCTTAATCTGTCCCAAACATTGTTTTTGCACACCGGCTGTACCATTGTGTGCTACATGTGCAGAAACACATTTTGGGTGAGATGTGAAAAATGGTAACTGTACTGCTCATAAGGAAGTGCAGTAAAATGGCACTGTTGAAAATCTGGTGTGCAAATATTACAAATTCGCAAACTTGCCAGCGTGCATAGGAACTGCGCAATGTGCGCTCCTAAAACAGTAGTAATTTTTGGGAATTTTTTCACCAGATTTTCAGCATAGCCATTTTAACACGTCTGCTCATGAACAGTGTCACTGTGATTTTCTTAATGTGTCCCGTACATTGATTTCGCACACTACACCATTGTGTGCTACATGGGTGGAAACACGTTTTGGGTGAGATGTGAAAAATGACAGCTGTACTGCTCATAAGGAGGTGTGGTAAAATGGCAATGTTGAAAATCTGGAGTGAAAATATTGAAAATTCGTGAACTTAGGAGCGTGCGTAGGAACTGCGCAATGCACGCTTGTAAAACAGTCATTTTTAGGAATTTTTCCACCAAATTTTCAAAATAGGCTTTTTGAGAGCCCACCTTATGAACACTGGCAGTGTCATTTTGTTAATCAGTCCCGAAAGGTGATTTCACGCAGTGACTGTGAAATCACCCTTCAGGCCCAATTAATGCAATGACAGTGGCAGCATTCATGAGAAGGGGTCCCAAAAACCCCATGTTGAAAATGTGGTGCAAAAATTCCAAAAAATGCCCAAGATATGCAGCAAAGTTGAAAAAACCCTATCTATTACATTATACAGCTTACTGGCATTTCCTCAGTTCGCGGTCGGCTTTGAAGAGTGCAGACGTGTTCCTGGTCCACCGAAGATCATTGCGCCGGACTTCGGAGGTAAGTATGGGGTGAGGGGGGTGTGAGGAGGCAGAGTGAGCAGTTGGTGGGTGCGGGTGGGGTAGGGAGACTGCGAGGGACCATTTTTTAATTTACAGGTTTTTTTTTTTATTATTAAGGCGATGCGGGACATTTGCCATGCTGGGGTGGGCCCCAGCGTGGCAGCCTAAACTGTTTGGGGGCTGGAGGCGATGGGGATTGGGCACCGTCGGCCAACCGACATGTGCCACGCTGGGGTGGGCTCCCCAGCGTGGCACCAGGAAAGCTTTTTTTGGGGGGGTGGCGTGAAGCCGACAGAGCATTGGGCACCCCCGTCGGCTATAAAGTATGTGCATGGGGGTGCGCATTAGCACGCAATATGCATGCGTGCTTGTTGGGGGGGAGCTCTGCTCACTGAAGTGGAGCTTTCCCTTTCAACTGTATGCCACTGCATTTTCAACTGCTGTCATAGACAGCTGGAGCAGTGATTGGCACACTGTGACCGCACCTGCAAACACACTGACTGAATTGGAAGAGGCTGACACACCTCTAGAAAACTCGGATGATGGCACTATGTTTCTTGCACATGCATGCAAGCAAACATAAAAATGGAATCAGTACTATTAACTTCAGTACTAACCCCAGTACTATTAACTTCAGTACTGACCACGAGTGGATCACCAAGGCTGAGAGCCACCTTCATCTGTGCTTTTCCAGGTCCACGTCCTCCTGGTACAGCTTCCAAGGCTGATCTGAAGTACCATGCCAGAGGAGGGCCTTTTATACACATAGAAGAGGTCACCTGATCAGCCCCTATCCTAATGCATCAGGTTTCCTACTCTAATATATAACGTGGGGGATCAGGATGACCTATCACACATTCATCTTACAACAGCGAATAATAACAGCTAGGCATGTCATTGCTACTGTAGTTGTTGAAGAAGTTATAAGGCTCACATGTGTAATTGAAGATTAGGGGCTCAGACCCTCCCACTTTGCTGTGATTGACAGTATGTTCTCCTAGAAGTAAATCTCATACTGAGGCTGCTGACTCCTAAAGGAGGTTGCATTCTTGGCCTTGCTTCATTCAGACAAGGGTGGGAGCAATTCCACCATTTTGTAGATTAACCAGTCACTTAATGTTATATTTGTACAGCTGTATAGCAGAAAAGCCCCTTAAAACTTGTATTTCTGTAGGCTGGATACTTACAGAAGGCACCTTAGCTCTAGTCATGTGCCTTTGTATTTTAAAACATTTTATTTTCTTATTTACAGCTGGAGCAGCTTTTAACGGTAAATATGAGGAAGTGAACAATGCTCTGCTTATACTCTTATTTTAGGAGTCCTGACACCTTTTCCTGTAGTCTCAAAGAATAGTTTCAGCTGGGAAGCTTATTTCTTTATTTAAACTGCCAGCCAGTAAGCAGGCTAGACTGCTACTATATTTCTTAAAGCAACTGGTGTTATTACAACAGGCACCTAATTCAACATTTTAAGCCACTGTAGTATACATTGGAACATTTATTTTCTAATAGTAGCCTATTCTAAGGACAAAGCAGCTGGTACAAAAGAAAGGGGAGAGCCAGCTGCTCTCTTACATTTATAATCATACTCCCATAAAAGGGAAACATTCTGGAGACCTTTATTTTCAAGTAGCCTCAGAATCTGAATGCATGTCTGCACTATTCTTTAATAGCTTTTTTTAATATGTACGTATTTTCTTAGTCATGGCACTATGCACTTTTATCACTAATGCACTTTAGCACCTGCCAGAGACAGAAAGGGATATATAAAGACAAGATTAAGAATAGTGAGATGGGGCAATACCTAGGTAGGTGGCCAACCTACCTAGACAGATAAGGTGAACTTAATAAGATAGATACCTTACTGCTGCATCAGACTGAATGAAAAGAAATAAGAAAATAGTAAAGATGTCTCTAGGTGCACCAGAAACCTCGGGGGGGGGGATGAGTCTTTCTGCCACCTCCCCTAAGGTTAAGAGAAAAAACTGCATTTTCAGTGAGTAGGTTTTCTAGACAACCCACCCCATTAACTGTCGGGGTTAGTTGGAGCTTCCACCCACCCTCACTTGAAAGCTCCACCCCATGGTCCCTTATGCACAGTAAGATGATTAAATAACACATTATTACCCTGGGGCTAACATATTACTAAACAAGCATTTGTCGATGCCGAATGTTGTCTTGCTGGCATTGGCATTGGTAGTGCTGCAGTTAGAGATGCATAATAGGAATGGCAGTAAAGTATTGAAGTGACGCAAACCCCACCCCCACACTGTAGAGACCGACAGGCATTGGGGTGTGCCTTTGGGGCATCAGCTATAATGAGCATGCCATTGTACCTCACCCTACCCTGTAGACACTGACAAGTGTTGTGGTGTGCTTTGGGGTCTTTGGGTGTTATACTTACCCCATTCCATAAGGAAATACACTGAGGTGGGTGCAGTATAGGAGAATGGGGTGAACGTTAAGGCCAAACAGTCCAAGGCAGACCTCGATGCCTGTCACTGGCTGCAGGGTGGGGTTGGGGGTGGAATGGTGTTAGCATTGCAGCCAATGATCCCAAGTCACACCCCTGACACCTGGCAGTCTCTACAGGGTAGGATGTTACAGTTAGAAACCCTAACATTGTAGGCGTTTGTTGGTATTTTCACTCCAAATTTTCAACATTGGCTGTTTGTGACCCCACCTCATGAAGAGCAGCACAATCAGTTTGTTAGCTGAAAGGTGGTTTTGCACAGCAGCTTTGCCATTTAGCAACACTGGAATGAAAAACACATTTTGGGCAGGATGTGGAAAATGACAACTGTATTGTTCATGAAGAGGAGTAAAAAAATGGCAACATTGAAAATCTGGAGTGAAAATATGAAAAATTGGTGAAGTCATGAGCATGCATAGAAACTGCGCAACACATGTCCGTAACCCAATTATTTTTGGAAGCTTTTCAGCCACATTTCCAACATAGGCATTTTGGGACCTCCCCTCATGAACAGTGGCACTGTGGTTTTGTTAATCTGTCCCAAAAGTTGATTTCCCACAGCGAGCATGCCATTGTGCACCACAGGTGTGGAAACACATTTTGGGCAGGCTGTGAAAAATGACAGCTGTACTGTTGATAAGGAGGTGTGAAAAAATGACAGTGTTGAAAATCTGGCATTAAAATATTGCAAATTTGTAAAGTTACAAGGGTGCATGGAAACTGCTCAACGCATGCTTGTAACACAGTCATTTTATGGACTTTCGGCACCAAATTTTCAACATAGGCATTTTAGGACCTCTGCTCATGAACAGTGTCACCATCAATTTCTCAAACTGTCCCAAAAATGGATTTCACACAGCGACCACGCTATTCTGCTCTGGACGTGCAAAAACACATTTCAGCCAGGATACGTAAATGACAGCTGTACTGTTCATAAGGAGGGGTGGAAAAATGCCAATTTTGAAAATCTGGAGTGAAAATATTACAAATTCATGAAGTTAAGAGCGTGCGTGGAGACAGTGCAACGCATGCTATTAAAACAGCCATTTTTTTGATTTTTTTCACCAAATTTGCAACATAGGCTTTTTGAGAGCCCCCCCCCCATGAACAGTGGCACTGTCATTTCTTTACTCAGTCCCAAAAGGTGATTCCCCACAGTGACCAAAAAAATCACCTTTTGGGACTGAATAACGCCATGACAGTGACAGAATTAATGAGGAGGGGTCCCAATAACCCCATGTTGAAACTTTGGTGCAAGAATTCCTAAAAATGCTCGAGATATGCACCAAAGTTGAAAAAACCCTATTTATACCATTAACAGCTTACCGGCATTTCCTCAGTTCGCGGTTGGCTTTGAAGAGTGCCGACGTGTTCCCGGTCCACCCAAGATCGTTGCACAGGCTCCAGTGGTTAAGTATGGGGTGGGGGGGTGTGCTGAGGCAGGGTGTGCAGAGGGTGGGCGCAGGTTGTGGAAGGGGGCAGGGAGACCACGAGGGACCGTTTTCTTCTTTCACAAGGTTAAAATAAAAAAAAAACCATTGTGGGACATTTTTTCCTTTTCAGGGTGATTTGGCATGCTGGGGTGGGCTCCCAGCGTGCCACCTAAGTATTTTTTTGGGGGATGCTATGGCCAGTGGGGGATTGGGCACCCCCTTCAGCACACAATGAAAGTGGGGGGGAGCTGAGGGGGATAGGGCACCTCCTCGACACATAACAAATGGGGAGGTGCATAATGCCAATGAGGAGTGGGCTCTCCCATTGGCACATACATTGGGGCAGGGCATGCAGACAGGGGGATTGGGCACCCCAAAGTTGGCTTTATGGCTGGCAGTGTGCCACCATGTTATGTTCTTTTTTCACCAGGGAAAGCCTGTTGGGAGGTCTGCTGCGTATGATGAGCTTTGCTCACATTGCAGCAGACCTTTCGTTTGATGTGATCGCTACATTAAGTATGCATGGTGTGGGGCCGGCATGCAGGCTGATTGGGGAATAAGGGACACACCTACTGATGTGTGCCCTGCATTTGTCCAACAGTGACAGCGCCTCCAAATCTGCTACTACCGCAATATGATGGCTGCGCATGTGCGAGCCAACATAAAAATGGCACAGTATCTACCTATGCACTCTGTAAACTCATTATTATATTTCAATGCCATTACATACATAAGGAGAAAGAACCACTAACAGTAGTTTTATACGCTGTACTGACTTTCCCTGACTGGATACATTTGAGTAGCTGGACAAGCCAGTCCTACATAAAATTTCCACTGGGGTGAGTAATATACAGCTCCAACTCCATTCAGAGACGTAGGTTCCACACAGGGGCCCCATCTTAGGTTTCACCCCATACCTAGATCCTTCATGTCCCTAGGTCACCCATTTCATTTCATTTCATTTCATTTTGCACAGGATATACATCCCTTTCAATTTAACATAACATTCCTAATATCCTTGGTATTTATTACCTGAGGGTACACCTTTGACCCCAAACTCTTGGTCATGCTATGCGTGTCTCAATGGTCCACAAAGGTAGGCAAGGAACCGTCCATGCTGAAGACAAACAGCTGGTTCCCAACTCCCAAACCCACTGGGGCATCTGTCTCTAGAAACACCTTATCTCATCAACGTAACATTATCTGTCATTTGCTACCATCTCATACCTCGTGTCCTACATGGGAGTCTCCCCCTTTTTCAAGGGTGCCATTTCTGGTGCTCTAGTCTTTTGGGCACTCCTCCCACACTAATTTTAGGTGTGTCCAGCTGTTTGAACAAAGCCCCTACCTTCAGATAGGCAGCTGCCTGCCTGTACATCCCTGGCCAGTAATAAAATGGGATTATATGTGTCAAAATCTCCCCACGGCTCAAATGCCCAGAGTGACTGGAGCTTTCAGTCTACATCACTTCTTCTCTATATGCCACAGGCACCACTACCCTGGCGTCTACCCATTCTGTACGGGGGTTAAGCTTCATGTGGTGCAAGACTCCTTCCTTGCACTCATACCATCATAACAGTTTCACCCCATGCCTCCATTTACCATTCTACCCTCCTGGACTGTAACATATTTACATAACTGGGCAACCTCAGGATTATGCCTGTAATCTCCCCCAGTCAGTATGTGTGGTACTGTCTATAGTATCACTATCAGCAGTAACCCCATAAGTCCCTTCAACTATAATGGTGTCTTAAGACTTGCTTGGAATCTTCACCCCAGGAAAAGTGCCAGTCACAGTCCTACCTGGGGACTCATCCTCTCTTCCTCCAACGTCCAACCAGTAGCCACCTGGAAAAACAGGCAGCAAAGGCAAAAGTTCCAGCAGGGGGTCCTCCTCCTCCACTGATTAGTCCTCAGAACGCTCTGGTCAGGACCTCTCCAATAGCACCTGGCACTGAATCTCCTCCTGTCTTCAGTGTTGATCACCTCCAGCCATTGCCCACTCATCCAGTGAATGATCTGCATCAGGCTCTCCATCTGGCCTTCAGAGTCACCTCATACAATCCATGGTGCCTCACACAGGTTGCCATATCCATCAGGTGCTGTCCTCAACATATCTGGTACCATGCAACTCTGCCACTTATCCATAGTACCAGGGCTGGTACTACCTGACTGGAATCCCCCAGATTCCTTGGACTTCCAGCCAGATCCCACATCTGACACCAATTTGTAATAGGGTGTGGGAATGGATACCTCAGACAACTGTTATAAGCTTTGAACCATGCAAGCCTTTGTGTGAATTTTATTATAACTCAGAATAAAGCAACAAAAGTAATAAACTAAAATAAAAAAGGAATCAGTACTATTGACTTCAGAACTGGCCTCATTACTATTGACTTCAGTACTTACCACAGAGTGGATCACCTATGCTGAGATCCACCTTCATCTGTGCTTTTCCAGGTCCATGTCCTCATGGTACAGCTTCCAAGGCTGATCTGAAGTAAGTTGCCAGAGAAGGGCTTTTTATACACATAGAAGAGGTCACCTGATCCACTCCTATCCTAATACATCAAGGGACAGATATTCAAAACTTTGCCCCGGGGCTAAATTAGCACTGCCCGGTGGGCAAACCTAGCCTGGAGCACAAAGCAAGCTATATTCAAAAGGAAATAGCCTGGTGCTAATCCTGCTGAATATAGCAGTCTAAGGAAGCCGGGCAAACTGGTCTGGGAGTGCAGGGCAAAAATAGCCCAGGAATAAGACAGCACTGAATATAGCAACAGGTGAGTGCAAACTGCAACTGCAGCTCATTAGACTCTGTAGCAAGCCAGTGTTGCAAGGTGGAGAACTTGGTGTGTGATTGCACAGAGATGTCTCACATCTACTGCAAACACACCTCTCAACCTCCTGCCTCATAAATCAGGGACAAGGCTTAAAACATCAGCGACAAAGATTTAAAATCAGGGACACACCTTACAAATTGGTGATATCCACTCAGGAAGCTGGTAGAATAAGTGGTGTCATGTAAAATGCATTTTCTAAGGAAGAACACATCTGTAACATTATTGTCTGACATTATGTTATACTTACAACCCCCACTGTTTGGTCATGGAAACACAATTTGTAGGAGGGACAGAGTAAAGGTTTGAGGTAAAATCAGGGACGTCCCTGAAAATCAGGGACAGTTGAGATGTATGACTGCAAACAACAATGTAAGCCACACACTGCAGAACTGTGCTTAGTATGCTATGCTGAAGTGAGGTTTGCCTGGGGCTACCCTGATTGCACAGTGCTAACACATAAGCCCAGTGCAAACTGGTTAGCCTGGGGCAAATGGGAGCTATATTCAAAGCTCTCATGCAAATGAGTCTACTTAGGTAATGCTTGGGCAAACAAGTACATTTGCATTTCATTAAGTGCTGTTTAGCATACATTACCATGCAGTCTGCCCGGTGCTACTGCATGGAGCACAAAGCTCCCCCTTTTGGTTGGAATGGAAGTACAGGCTGGATGCTGCAGGCCAAGGCATGCCCACAACATCCCCTGTTGGTTGGAATGAAAGTACAAGCTGGAAGCAGCAGGAACTGTGTGCTGGCAGGTACAGTCAGTGCATACAACACACCCATGCAGCTGTGCAAGCAGGACCTGTATATATGTATGTGCATATATATATTATATATTCATAGCAAAAAGCTCCATTTAATGCATCAGTTAGGGTTGTTCCATAGTGACAAAAGTGAGGAAATTCGGCGTTAGGGTTGAAAACCCTAACTCTGAATTCACCCCCCCCAGCACCACACACACACAGACACACACACACACACACACACACATGCAAGTAGGGAGGAGGATCAAGGCAACACAACCAATGACAGACAACCAGCAGCAGGTGACAGAAATAAAAAACAATTGTCTAAATATACTACAAAACATCCCCACCCACCTGACCAGGTACTGCATGCTCAGTGGAGATCAGCAGCAAAACTGAGGCCATGTACACCAAACGTACACATCCCTGATTGCAGGTGCACACAACATACCACACTTAGTAGTTGCATGGCCTTACCTAGCGATGCTTCACACCCCACCACACCTGGTAGTGCATCTTAGCTATACAGCACAGAAAAACTAAGTAGTTGTATAGGTATAATTTGTGTGCTTGATTTCGTGTATACACAATCTTCCACTGCTAAGCACTGGAAGAGCTTTGCAAGGCAGTGCCCCACCCACTCAGACCACGTACTGCATAGTTACTGGACAACCCCAGTTAGAATTAACCCATGAAGATCAACACTGTAACTCGATGATTGCAGCCATGCAAAGGTTAGTACAATTATAACTCACAGAGTCTGTGATAGAGAATGCCCCCTCCTGTCCTACAACACTTATCCCACTCTGACTAAAAGCTATACTAAAAGAAATTCTGTGTATATCTACGATATACCTACTTGATTCCTGTTGTACTAGAATTTACATAGTTATCACTTCAAAGGCATCAGTGACAGAATGGTCTGCTAAACCCAAAGACTAGGTACTACAACCTGAGTGTAGAACAACTACAAGAAAAGTGAGGTTGTGGGCATAAGTGGTATAGATCACTCATTGCAGCAATACTAAATTTACCACTATTTCAATAACTGAGGCGTCAGAGAGGCAATGCTATTGTCTTTACCAGGTAGTACATCCTCAGTAAAGAGCTATGGCAAAATTGAGCCTATAGACATCCGTGATACACCTACATCATTGTAGGTACAGTAATGTTAGGATATTTAGAAGTTGCTTGGCCTCAGCCAGGTAATTACACTCTTTGTTAGACAGAACAGTGACTGCAGTTGTACTATACGGACACACTGAAGGTACATATATGTACAGCAACAGTAGACTTACATCACTGAAACTGTATACCTGATGCTGACATTAGCAGTTGCACATCCTTGTACAGGGAATAGTTTTCCCATACCTCGAGATCAGCCTCTGTATCTTGAGTGGACAGCTGCAGTAAATTTAGTACTATGTAAATTACCTTCTTAAATGGACCAGGTCTTGTATCTTGATGATGGATGTGTCTTGTAGTAAATGTATGTTGTTGCCTTTATTTCTGTTTACTCAGAAGTGTACAAACCTTTGTACAGATGCAATCAGAGAGTTGCATTGTTGATGTCCAGTCACAGTGCAGTACCAGGTGTGGTGGGGTGTGGAGCATCGCTAGGTAAGGCCATGCAACTACCAAGTGTGGTACGTTGTGTGCACCTGCAATCAGGGATGTGTACGTTTGGTGTACATGGTCTCAGTTTTGCTGTTGATCTCCACTGAGCATGCAGTACCTGGTCAGGTGGGTGGGGACATCTTGTAGTACATTTAGACAATTGTTTTTTTATTTCTGTCACCTGCTGCTGGTTGTCTGTCATTGGTCGTGTTGCCTTAGTCCTCCCCCCTACCTGCATGTGTGTGTGTGTGTGTGTCTGTGTGTGTGTGTGTGTGTGTGTGTGTGTGTGTGTGTGTGTGTGTGGTGCTGGGGGGGTGAATTTGGAGTTAGGGTTTTCAACCCTAACACCGAATTTACTCACTTTTGTCGCTGTGGAACAACCCTAACTGATGCATTAAACAGAGTTTTTTGCTATGAATTTCCCTTCTTTTTGAGAATGAGAAGTATTAGTAGTAAATACAAATGTGGCAGTGCAGCCGTGCAATCCCACCATATCATTCACTGTATGAATGAATCATGGTACTCCAGACCTTTGCCTGCTACACTCTCTTCATATCATTTGGTGTATGTATACTGTGCTGGCAGTATAGGTACTACAAGCCATGCAGTGTCAGTATGTGAATTGTCATATGCATGCAGTGCTACGGGAATGGGCCCTTCAATATATGCACTATCAATACATGATCACCAGCATGGATGCAGTGCTGCTACTGCATACCCTTCTGCCCTTCCACTCCCACCACACAATTTGGTATATGAATGCAGTGGTCATAGATCGAATACCTTACGGCCCACACAACCAGCAAACAATTAGCATTATGCATATAGTAGTGGGAGTGCACACCTTTGGCTTGCTGTGAACCAACCACATTATTTCATGTATGACATACCAATGGAAAGTGTTAAAAAATTGCCAGAACTAACATTTACACCCACAGTAATGAAAAGTTACACACACCAATACTTGGATGGTCTTATGAGCACATGATACTTTGTGTTGGGTATCAGTGTAGTTATGCATTACTATTACTGGTTTTCATTTGCATGTACTTAGCACTGCAATACCACACACAAAACAATATTTTGCTATTCTTTCACATTCTTTGATTTTACAGTAATGCTAGTATTGTAATACAACACAGCATGTGGCACCATGTTTGTCTCAAACACAGTTACAGATCTCCATATTTCTTCATGTTGTACCTCTCTACCTTAACTTGAAAGATAGTGTTCAAAAACCTGTATTCATGTTAACATACTTCTCTGGAAAAAAGTGATAAGAAATTGTATGTATGTCACAATCTAAGTATGTTGAACTGTGTTGTGTCTTTCATGTTGTACAGCATAACAAATGTCATTGTTTCTTAATTAGACAGTAACGGTTAGTCAGCAATTATGTTCACACTTCCCTTATGACCTTGCAGCATTCTATTATACCACAATGTCTGCCCAAGTGTGAAATCTACTTACATAGTTATTGACTCACCATCAACATAATCTGTCGTACTCCCATGTTGTTATAATAATATAAACATGTATGAAAACAATGAAAAATATTGAACAGCATATTGCTAAGCTCTACAGCTATCTGAAATAAGAGATTAGCATAAGGTTGTTACAAACTTTTCACTGATTTATAGAATATCACCTGTTACACCCTTGTTATAAGATTAGTAAAATCAATAGTTTTGTTATGATACATTTTTTACAGATGCTCCCCATAAAGCAAAAATGAAACACAAGCAGTGTTTTTTGCAAGAAAACACGGTATTATTTATGTTTCAATATAAATCATATAAAATATAAAATGTGATACAAAATATAAAATCTGTTCGTGATACAAAAATAAATAATGCTTATAAAACTCAAATAAAAAATACAAACTATTTCACATGATCAAAACTCTTTAAAAAAAGTAGAAAAAATATTGATTCTTGCAAATATATTTTTTTTTAATTCAAAGTTTATTCACCACATTTTCCACATTACAAGAGGCAGTAATGAACACTTTGACACAGGATTCATAAAACAAATCATACGGCCCCCAATCCTTCCCCCCTCCCCGGCACAGCAGTTCATTCTAGCACTGTTATCACCCACTAACTACCTTTACCAAAAATAATTAAGGTGGTAACCTCGACTACACACTACTTCCTAGCCACCATAATTAAAGTGTGAAGGGGATCCCAGATATCCTTATATCTATGTAGTCTGTTTTGAAGGCTAGCAATAGCCTTATCTGTATGTATATTTGCTAAGATCTCATGGAGCCACTTCTGATATGTTGGACCGGTCCTTTCCTTCCCACACCTGAGAATGACTTTTTTAACCGAGAGCGCCACCATAGATATGTGAAATCTCCAGATTTTAACCTTTATGGAGGATAGATCCCCCAACAGGCCAATATCCGGTGTAAAATAGTCTTGTAAACCCAATAAAGGATCCAGATTGGTTTTTATATGCTCCCATAATGATGCTACCCAGGGGGCACGACCAGAAAAGATGAAAAAGTGATCCTGTGTCCTGGGAACACTTATTACACCTATCAGTATCAAGAAGGCCCCATTTCACCAGTTTAGTTGGAGTATAGTATAAGTGATACAAAATGTGGAACTGCATGAGATGTAATCTATCTTGGGATACATATTTATGACAGTACATCCAGAGGGCAGACCCTTTAAAAGTATAATGGGGAAAAAATGAAACCCAGAAGTTGGTGGGGCCACCACTGCATCCAAACCTCCATCGGAACAAGACTTGATACATCTTAGAAATTGCACCAGAAGAGACAAGAAAAGGGGAAAGTTCAGATACCAATGCAAAGGTCAGTGGAAGGGGTGGGGTGGCCCCAAAGACCGTGGTTAACAAGTGCCTCAGTTGAAACACTTTAAAAATCTGATACTCCGGTATTTTGAACTTGTATATGAACTGAGAAAATGAGAGCCACTCACCAACTTCATCCAGAAATGAGGATACTATCCCCTCTCCTAAGTGAGGCAACCATGAACGGGAAGTTTATGTGTTTTCTGAAACCAACTTAGGGGGACGAATGAATTAAGATACGACAAAGGATAAAATAAATGGGGAAACACATTCATCTTAATTATATTAATACGACCCCATAAAGATAACGGGAGTTTATCCCATCTCTCTAAATCCTGAGTGATCCCCTGCAGAAGGGGGTCCAGGTTTTCCTTAAACCACAAGGAGGGATTACGAGTTAATTTTATGCCTAAATATTTAATAGCCCGGGGTGACCAGCATAGTCCCAGAGAAATAATGTCGGTTTTAAAGACTTTATGGTTAAGAGGGAAAAAGGATGTCTTATTGGGATTTAACTTATAATTCGAGAAACTACTAAATCTATCAACCTCCCTTAGCATATTCGGGATAGATATTAACGGATTAGCCAAATGTAGGAGAAGGTCATAGCGTACACTGTTATTTTCACTACCTCATTCCTAATGGGAATACCTTGTATCCCTTCATTATGGAGAATATGTTGAATAAGGGGTTCCAGATAAAAACTGAAAAGTAATGGAGAGAGAGGGCATCCCTGCCTCGTACCTGAGCGCAGTGTAAAAGACTTGGAGAAGGTCCCATTCCCTGAAATCCTTGCTGTAGGAGACCGGTAAATTGCCCTGATCCAATCTATGAACATGGATGGGAATCTGAATGCCTTGAGGGCTTGAAATAGAAAAGTCCAGTTAACCCCATCAAATGCCTTCTCGGTGTCCAGGGAGACCAACCCCGTAGGATATATGGCATGCCTGTACTCCGAGAAGACATGCGAGAGAGTACGCAGGTGATCTGAAGATGCATGTCCTCTCATAAATCCCACTTGAGACATACTCACAAGATCCGGAAGAACCAAGCTTAGTCTATCTGCCATTATCTTCGAGAGAATTTTGACATCTTGATTCAGCAAAGATATTGGCCTATAGCTCTGAACCATTTCTGGGTCTTTGTCCGCTTTAGGTAACAAAACTATCAATGCCTCAAACAGATGTGCATCTGCCATCTCTCCAGACAAAATATGCAAATAGAGACGATGCAACACGGGAAGTAGTTGCTCCGTGAAAACTCTATAAAATAAGGCCAAAAACCCATCTGGACCCGGGACTTTACCCATTGGCAAGTCCTTTATAACAGTAGCTATCTCTTCCTGTGATAAAGGGGAAGATATAAATTTCTTTTGAGAGTCAGATAGTAATGAAAGATGTGCTTCCCTGAGATACTCATCCAGTTTTTGAATGGGCGGAGGACTATCCATGTCCCTATATAATTGTTCGTAAAAAGTAGCAAATTCCTGGACTATCTCTGAAGGGGATACCTTCAGGGTCCCATCAGACTGAGACCTTATTGGGGGTATAAATCTAGCTGATTCTTGTTGTTTTAAATGTAAAGCCAACAGGTGCCCCACTTTTTCTCCTTGATCTGTAAAACTGGCCTTTGTACGGATTATTGCCAACTCAGCCTTTTCTCTTAACATTCCCAAATATTTATCTTTATATGTTAATAACTTCTGTGACTCCTCTTGAGAAATTTTTTCTGGGGGTATATTTTCTAATACCTGTATCTGAGACAATAAGAAGAGTAACTCCATTTCCTGTGCCCTCTTCCTCTTTGTAGCTAGACTAATGAGAATGCCCCTTATATAAGCCTTAAAGGCTCTCCATAAAATATCCGGTCTTGCACTATCTATTGGGTTAGTGGAAAAGAAAAACTCTATCTGCTCTTTCACCACTCTTTGATACTTTTCATCTTTTAGTAATTGTTCATTTAATTTCCATCTAGTCTCTCTTTTGGGGATGTTAAGAAAAGCCAAATTACCCAAGACTAAAGAATGATCCGATATTGGACCCGGCTGGATCGAGGTGGATAGTACCCCTGGCAAGAGCTCTTGAGAAACTAATAGGTAATCAATGCGAGAGTGCGTTCCATGCACTGGAGAGCAATAGGTATATTCAATAATATTAGGATGTGTGACCCTCCAGACATCACACAATCTGCACTGATCCATCATTTCCTTAAAGGCCCTGTGTCCAGGTGACGGTCTCCTCGACCCAGTGCTTGATCTATCCAGATTCGGATGCGAGACCAAATTAAAATCCCCCCCTAATATAATTGGAATAGGGAGTATAGGAAGAATTGTGGAAATCAATTTAATAAAAAAAGAGGGATGATCTGTGTTTGGACCGTATATGCTACCTAAAACCAATGACATGGCCCAAATAGTACCCTGAACTAAGACATATCTGCCTTCCGCATCCTTAAATACCTGAGAAGAGACAAATGGGATATCTCTGTTAATCAGTATCATGACCCCGCAACTATTGGTTTCCCCTGAAGCATAGAAAACCTGACCTACCTGTTGTCTTCAAAGCAGTAATACTTTGGAATCCATTAAATGAGATTCTTGTATGAATGATATCTGGGCACGCAACAGACTCAGGTGTTTAAGTACCTGATGTTGTTTCAGTTTTTTCCTGATCCCCTTCACATTCCACGTAGCAATATTAATATTCTGAGCCATCTATTATATCAGGTATAATCCAAATAAGATATCTAACATATACTGCAGTCATATAACAGGTGATTCTATTCCCCTGAATCTGCTGTGCCAGTCTCCCACCCCCATTAAACTCCTGTCCCTCTCCACCTCCAATTACCCCTCAAACAATCCACATCATCAGTAACTCCAAAACATAGTCCAAAAAGCCATACACCCAAACCCCCCTCTTATCGCTAACAACATTCAGCAATACTCCATTTACTAGTCCTCCCCCAGCCCCCTGAAAAACCGTCCCCAAAACCCTGTATTCTTAATAACACATTCCCCTTTTTTGAGATGCTAGTAATAAAAGAAAGAAAGAGAGTGTAACATCCCTACAATACAAACACTTGTATCTACCGCCTATCCCCTAATGAGGGCTATTGGGAGTAAGCCAGTAACATCACGGCTTTCAAGGGCATATCGCTTGTTGAGTGGATAAGGTGCCTCATGGCGTGAGATTGGGAAGTCGGCCTCAGCCAAACATAACATTCACTGAGCGGGCCTTCGTCTCAACAGGCTCTCCAGCCCTATAGGGACAGGCCCCTGATCCTTTCCTCCCAGTTGCTGTGCCTTTGCCCAGTGAATCCCAGCTTATCTCCTGCTTTAGCAACCCTTGGCATTTAACACGCATGAAAAGCAAGCTTCCTCCTGTGTTGTAAGTGTGTAAGTACACCTTGATGCCTTACAAGGGAGAGGACAATACAGCCCTTGTAACTGGATTTCCCAAAAGGCTAAAGCCTTCCACCAAACCCTTCTTTACCAAACTCTCACAGGAGAGGGGAGACCAGATATTGCTGAATAGGCATTGTTTTCTGCCAATACGAAAACTAGTGAGAAATCGCTTGATTGCTTGAAACCCCAGACCCAGACAAAACAAGCAAGAATATACTTCCATGATTGGAACACTTAGAAAACCGAAGGGCCCGAAACCCCAGACCCAGGCAAAACAAATAAAAGCATGCATCCACAGCTAGATCACTGTAAAAAGGAAAATGGAAAAAGAAAGTCCTTTTTGTCCCTTATTCAGGCTGAAGTGAGAGTCCAAGAATGTTTAACCGCTGCTTTCCAGAAGATCCCTTTGCATGAGTGCCCAGCCTTCTCAAAATAGTGCTCATCTTGTCGAGAGAGACCTAAGGCCTTTCATGTGTCCCTGAAGAGATCTGGCAATGCTAATTTTAAACCAGCAAACGCTGCCTCCAGATCTTCATAGGTAGCCCAGGAACCAGCCACCTGTACCTGTAGCCTGGCCGGGTATCCCATATGAAATTTAAGTCCAGCCGCAATGATTTTTGAAACAACAAGATGAAAAGCAGCACTCTTCAAATGGACTGAACCCGGAATATCTTGCACTATTTTAAGCTTAGCTTGCTCCCAGCGAACTTCTTGGAGTTCTCTCACTTTGTACAGGAAATGTTGTCACTCTAGGAAATTTAAGAAACAACAAATTATAGGTCGGGGCGTTGCACCAGGAGGGGGCTTCGGTCTTACTGACCTGTGGGCTGTCTCAGTAATATATTTAGCCCCAAATGGGGAAGGGCCTGCAATCTTCTCGACCAACTTCTGGGTAAAAGCTGTAGTATTCTGGCCCTCTTCTCCCTCTGGTAACCTGAGGATCACAACATTATTTCTCCGGCTATGACCTTCAAGGTCTTCAAGCTTGACCTCAAATCTAGACAGTTTCTGGTACATTGCTGCCATCTCAGGCTCGAACCTCTCCACTTGCTTCTCTAAAGAGAAGATCCTAGTTGTGTTGTCTGAGGTAGTGAGGGTAATCTCTTCTATTTTTCTCATAAGTGATTTCATTTTTGATGCCATCTCCTTAATTTCATCTCTGAATGGTTTAAATTCCTCCAGAAATCTAGACAATGTGAGCGGCTCCTGATCTGCCCCTAGATTCAGAATGTCTCCCTTTTCTGTTCCACTCGGGGCCCAGGATTTTTTTGAGGCCTTCTCTGGTGTAACTGGCAGGGTGTATTTCTGCTGCTGTTTTTTCATGTAAATGTCCACTCTCTCTCAAAATCATCCTGCAAGGGCACAAAGTTGTAGGGAACCAGATTAACATGAAATTAGAGGTTTAGAGATCGAGTAAATATATCAAAAAATGAAAATAAAGAGACGGGAGGCTGGAGCTGCACAGAGGAGCGACTATCCAGCAGCTTGCATCACGTGGTCCCCCTCTTGCAAGTATTTTAAAGAAAACGTAATTATTATTTAGAAAATTATTAAACTGTTTACAGGCAACAAACTGTCCTTTTGAAAGAGAGGTGTGACGCTGCTCGAGGCAGTCCAGTCCGAAAGTTGGACAGTATGTGGAGGCGCAATAAAAGTGGAAGCTGTTGCGGCATGGGAGAGGAGTAGCTACACATGAAGCTGTGGAGGCTGCTTACTCCGTTTCAGCGAAACCTGTTGATGGTGGTGCAGGCGAAGTAGTGCTACTTGACACATTGACACCTGCTGCTGTGTCCACAGGCTCGAGCATTAATTTAATGGTTGCCTGCTGCGCTGCAAAGAGGGACAATAATTTGTCTTGCCCCTCCCTCAGCGCAGCAGTTTCTTCTTTTATGCCATCAATTTTCTGCTCGAGCCTGCAGACACAGCAGCAGTGGACAGTGCACGTCTCCTCACGATCTTTTTCTGTAAAGACACAAAAAAAAAGCCATTAATATGTGCTTATGAAAATTCTGCTTTCTTTCTTGTGTTGCATCTAATAATGTTATTATCTTTTCCTGTATCTATTGTAAGCAGATATACATCTGTGCTACTAGTAATATATATTAAACTAGTTATTATGAAAATTGACTCTTCTTAGTCGATATATCATATCAGTCACATATGATGAACTGTAAATAAATTTGTTCTGTAACTTTTCAGAAATTGTACATGTGCTACATTAATATGATATATAACCTTATATATCACATTTTTGATTCACACAATGGTTGATAACTGTGCATAACACAGTAAGATATAGAGCAAACTAAATTCCTTTATCCTCTAAAGTCTATGCAACTACCACAATGTACACGTACTGTTTTTGTAAACTAGTTCTTAATAGTACATGTCTGTTGTAAACCCTCACACTGTAATGTCAGTCAGTACATATTAGTCAGTGTTCATTACTACAATTTCTGTTACATAGCAACGAGTTAAAACCACTCTTCTATTGTACCTGTTTACAACAAAGATTTAAGAACCATTTTCTACTGATCTTAAACATAGTGACCCAGATATTCAAAAGGGTTGAGCATCACAACCCCCTGATGTGCCCCGGTGCAATATTTAAAAGGGAAAAGTGCACCGCACAAATCCTGATGTGCTGGAGCGCATCAGTAATGTTTGCAGGCAGAAGTGGGAGGGGTGTGCCCATGCATAAACTGCACAGCCCGATATTCAGCCCAGGCCATGCAGAGTTATGCAGGTGCAACCCCTACCTGTGCCTGCACAAAGTTAAGCCTAAAAAAAAGGAACAAGTCAAGGGCCACCCACAGGTGAGCTGCCGCATTGCAGGGTGCAACACAGCAGCTGCCACCTGTGGGTGGCCATCCTATTCCCCGCACACCTGGCGGACCCCCATGCCCGATTGCGGGCATTACTGATCCTCCAAAGTCCAATATCCCTGGTGGTCCAACGGACAAGATTAACAATCGGGCATTACTAATCCCTCCCCAAATTCCAATATCCCTGGTGGTCCAGTGGACAGCGATTATGTCCAGGGCGGCATTCCTCTATCCCCAAGTCCAAACTCCCTGATGATCTAGTGGACCCCACTCCACCCACCCACTGAGCCCCACCACCCGCTCCCCAGTCAGCCGGCAGGCAACAGCACCACCTGCCTGCCACCTACCACCCCGCCCGACTGACGGCTTGGTATGGCTGACACCCATTGGTTCCAGTATTTCGTTGTTCAGGGATGAGCCAATGGGTGTGCAGTTGCTACTGTACTAGTCGTTCCAGATATGTGAACAATCTATTCACATATTCGACTGACTAGTACGGTATGGGTTGCACACCCATTGGCTCATGCTCTGAACCAATGGGCATGCAGCTATACTGAGCTGTCAGTCGGCGGGTGGCGGGGTGGCAGGCGGTGGGGTGCTGCCACAGGCCGCTGACGGGGAGCAGGGTGGTGGGGCTCAGTGGGCAGGTGGGGTGGGGGTCCACCAGATCACCAGGAGTTTGACTTGGGAGGATAGAGGAATGTCACCATGACAGACTAATGCGTCCACTGGACCACCAGGGATATTGGAATTTGGGGCTTAGGATTAGTAATGCCCGATTGGGCTAATCTTAGTCCGCTGGACCACCAGGGATATTGGACTTTGGGGGGATCAGTAATTCCCGCGATCAGGCTACTCAAGGTCCACTGGACCACCAGGGATGAGAGACGTTCTTTGTCCCTAACGGGATGTCCCGCAATTGGGCTGCAGGGGGCATCAGTCCCCGATGGCTGCTGCCTGGCAGGGCGCCAGGCGCAAGTTGTCGGGGATCAGCGCACCTGCATGCTAATGGCATGCAAATGGGGCTTAATCAGATGCAAGTGGCCCCTGTGCACCTTGCATAAATTATGGCCCCATTTGCATGTCACCCTTTGAATATCGAGGTGCTGTGCATGGCGCAATGGAACTTGCACCACCACATCTCAATGCTCCACTCTGACCACTTGTGCTGGCGCGGTTCCGCGCGCCATGCACAGTGGGGGTGGCCAGGGTGTGATATTCAAAGCAGTTGCGCCATAGCGCAACTCCGTTGAATATCGCCCTGGCCACACCCCTGCACAACTATTTTGAGCAGTGCACAGGCTTGCACCACAGACTGGTGCAGTTTGAATATCTGGGCCAGTATGTACAACTAATGTTTAGCATTTCAATATCAGACTTATCAGTTCTTTCACCAACTCTTTCAATAAGACATTACCTAAATACATATTAAGCGACACATTATCCAAACAATAAATACAATAAAAACATGTTTTTTTCTTTACATCATAACATAGTAGAATATAAAGCTACAGTAAATGTTCTAAGTACTACTTAGAATTATGTACAGACTCTCTATCTCTCAAAATGTAACTCTTGTTTTACTATCAACAATCCATCAGGCACAGTTTGAAAATGGGAAATTGAAATACGTAGTTATAACTTTGTGGTACACATCACAGACCAGATACTTGCATCTAACTCTTAGATTATAGTGACCATTAACAATATGCAAAAGAGTTACAATGATTCTGCATTCAGTTACCATATATTTAAGCAATATTCCACGAGACGGTATTGGTGATGCCAGCATTTATCCATGTCCCGGGGTGTTGTTTGGCAATGAGGCACAACCGAGTATCCAAAACACACCATGCATGGCGAATCCTGTCATCACCAACATCCTCAAGTGGCACATTGCAATTATACACTGTCCTGTTTTTTGGGTCAGATAGAAAATAGTAAATAAAAGTTTATTTCCCCTATTTAATTGAATTTACTGTGGTTATTTTCGCACTAGAAAAAAATACTCCCCGATTGCTAGACTGCCCTGCTACTGAGGATGTGTACTTTTGTTTCATTATTCTCGGTTGCACTGTATTTTCAGGGTATGGGTTGTGAGTGAGCAGCCAGTTGAGATGCCAAAACGGTGATGGAGAGCACATTGCAGGCATAATTCTCTTGTGCTTGATTTTCAAGAGTCTGTTCTTTGTAGGGTTTTGTCTCTTAATGAGAATGAGGTATCCATTTGTTGTTTTTTTTTTCCTTTTAACGACTGATGTTTTTTATTTAGTGAAACAGGTCTGTATTCAAGTGACAAAGATGTTGAGACATGTGGACCGAGATGGGTGTCATAGTGATTTATGCACAGTTATCAGTCAACATGCTGGCTGTCATCTTAGTGAAATTATTAAACTAAAGTGTTTGCATTTTGCGATCAGCTGCGGCACACAGCAGCTTAGTGGGGTTCAATATGGTAGTTTTGTTTCCAATTTCAGTGGTCAGATGGGTTTTTGAGATACAGCTGCCTGCCACCTCTTTTCATGTAGTGATTGCAGCTTTTACAATGAGAGAGGTGTGTCAGGTAACCACTGAGATTAGAGGATTGATACATCATTTTTATGCCCATTATATAATAGGATATAACTTGCTATATAAATGTACTTATAACATATCTACTGTATACTTCTGATGTTATACTTACGTTCTACAGTAGTACTCTTCTGCTTCACCTGCACCACTGGTTTCACCACATCTTTCGTTGACACTATAAAAAATATCAAAACTTTATTTAATTATCATAATTGAAATATTTCAATATCTAACAAAACTTTTACTGTATTACATACAGATCACATACTGCACTATTTCCATTCAACTATATGTCACAATTCTAAATATCAAACAGTAGAACATCTTAAAAATAGTACTATAAAAGCTGCAATACACAGAAGGGCTAGAATATTCACACTGCATCAGAGAGTGGTAAAATCCTTGCTGCAGCAGTACTGCGGTGTTTCAAAACAAATTGACACAGCAATATACAACAGTGCTGCGACATGCTCAGTACAATAGAATGTGACACTTTCACCACCTGCATCATGCATGGTACAGTGCCACTGTGCCACTGGAAGTTGACACACAATAGTACATTGACAACACAGCACAAGTGCTGTTCTACTATGTACATCAGCCACAATATTCAGTGATGGACACCGACATGTCACCATATTCCATGGAAAATGCAAATGGTAACATTTCTGTGTTAGTGTGAACCAATTTGTATACAGGCAAGCCAATTACCAGTGAGTTGTAGGTGGCACACTGCCACAAAGTGACCATTGAATGAATATTTCTGCTCAGTATTCACAAAAGAGGAGGGGGAAGTGCCTAATCCAATTAATAGAAGCACTCTGGATAGGGGGGTCGACCCCAGTCCTTTCGCAGAAGAAAGGGTTCTGCAAGAACTCCTAAAACTGAAGGTAGACAAAGCAATGGGGCCTGATGGAATTCACCCCAGAATTCTAAAAGAATTAAGGGGGGAACTAGTGAAACCACCAGCTACTCTTTTTAATAAATCATGGGAGGATGGTGTGGTACCCAAGGACTGGAGGAAGGAGGATGTGATTCCCCTTCACAAAAGTGGGACCAAGACAGAGGCAGGAAACTACAGACCTGTCAGTCTGACCTCTGTGGTAGGGAAAGTGATGGAGTCACTTCTGAAGGAAAGAATAGTTGAGTACCTAGAGGCCAGTGGGGCACAAGACCCAAGGCAGCATGGGTTCACAGCGGGAAGGTCATGTCAGCTGAATCTAATATATTTCTTTGACTGGGTGACCAAAGTAGTAGACCAGGGAGGGGCTGTGGACATGGCCTACCTAGACTTTAGCAAGGCATTTGACACAGTCCCACACAAAAGATTAATAGTCAAATTAACCAGCCTGGGATTGGGTCCCAGGGTGGTAGCCTGGGTAACACATTGGCTGGACAACAGGACACAGAAGGTAATTGTAAATGGAGTCCACTCTGAAGAAAGAGGGGTTACTAGTGGGGTACTGCAGGGCTCAGTATTGGGTCCAGTCCTTTTTAATGTCTTCATAAGTGACATTGCAGAGGGACTGGAAGGAAAAGTATACCTCTTTGCAGATGACACAAAGATCTGCAACTGGGTTGATACACAAGGAAGCGTGGAAAGGATGAGAAGTGACATTGCAGAGGGACTGGAAGAAAAAGTATGCCTCTTTGCAGATGACACAAAGATCTGCAACTGGGTTGATACACAAGGAGGCACGGAAAGGATGAGAAGGGACTTGGCAAGGTTGGAGGAATGGTCAGAAGTATGGCAGCTAGGATTCAATGCAAAGAAGTGCAAAATAATGCACCTGGGAAACAAGAACCCAGGGCAAGAATACACAATGGGGGGAGGTAGTAACAACAACAAAAAAGGAAAGGGACCTGGAGGTAACCATATCAGATGACCTTAAGGTTAGCAAGCAATGTGAGAAGGCAGTAGGGAGGGCTGGGGGTATACTGGGATGCATAAGGAGAGGCATCAGCAGCAGAAAACAGGAAGTTGTTATCCCTCTGTACAGACAGTTGGTGAGACCCCATCTGGAGTACTGCATCCAGTTCTGGAGACCCCATCTCCGCAAGGACATAGGATAGAAGCAGTCCAGAGGAGGGCAACTAAAATGGTGCAGGGTCTGCAAGAGAAGCTGTATGAGGAGAGACTAAAGGAGCTTAATATGTATACCCTTGAGGAAAGAAGGGAGAGGGGGGACATGATAGAAACTTTTAAGTACCTCAGTGGAATCAACAAAGTCCAAGAGGGTAGCATCTTTCAGAAAAAGAGACGTGCAAGAACAAGGGGACACAATTTAAAGATAGAGGGGCAGTTCAGGGGCAATGTGAGGAAGTATTATTTCACAGAGAAGGTAGTGGATGCATGGAGCAGCCTTCCTGAGGAGGTCGTGGGTCTAAAACTGTGGGAGAATTCAAGAATACATGGGACAGACATAAGGCAATTCTTGTGGGGGGTAGGAAGAAATAGGCTGTTGGTTAACTAGGATCTGCGGCCTATCCTGTAGGTAGGAAAACAGGCAGACTAGATGGGCCAAGCAGTCCTTATCTGCCATCAAAGTCTATGTTTCTATTGTATACTGACGGCCATGCCCTTCAGCATCAATGCACCCCCTAGCCGAATCACATCCTTACAACATTAAAAGTGTACCTTGTAGTCCACTGTAGGCAACCCCGTCACCTGCTCAGAGTCTTACTAGAAGAAAATATTCCTGCTAGTCAAGTACAACCAACTACTCACCCAATCGCACACTTACTATATGGAAATATCCATACTGATCCAGTGAACCAAAACCTATCATCCACTCATGGTCTTTCCATGATATATTCCTCTGGATCCCACCCCATGGCCAAATGCAGACTTACCATGATATATTTAAAGCTAGAGGTGCACTGACCCTTATCACAGCCTAATTGTGACATTAATTGATAAATCATGATGCCTGTTGGCCCAGTGGCTGCATCCAGGCTGATTCCAGGGAATACAATTAACCAGTATACTGGTTGATAGTTGTACCCCCCCACCAACCCTACCACTGTGTCATGACAACCTCCTCCCTCCGTCAGTCAGCAGCAGACATCAGCTTCCCACCTGCAAAACTGCTACACACCCAACAACTGATAGCATAGATTGTGGCTGTACTCTGACTGCTACACAACATGGCCCACTGATTGTGCACACTATAGTGTACTGCACAGTCCTAATATGTGAATCTATAGTTTCATTAACACATTGGGACTGTCTATTATACTATATTCAACATGTCTATTGGCCCACACTGTGTGACAATGTATGTACAGTCATAGTTTATGTTGTCAGACTATGCTCAACCAGGTGGCTTGCAGGTAGGTAACTGCTGACCAACATTGAAGGAGGTGGAGTGGAGTAGCAACAGTGACTGTCTGGGTAGGTAGACAAGTACTGCTATGCACCACACTACTGTCTCAGCATATTACCCACAATCATGTTGGATACAAACACTGCACCACTAGGGCTGTGATAAATCCATGAAGCATGTGATTTGCTTCTGGCAAGGCTACACTGTACGACCCGTGTTATATATATATATATATATCATTGAAAGACCAGAATTGTGCAAGATGGAGTGTGCACTACTCCACTAGGGATATATTTATAACAGCCGAGCCAAAATTGGTTCACGGCAGGTAGATTAGACCACCAGGGATTGTAAACCAATGCATAGCCTAGCATTAGCATGTATGGTGGGGGGGGGGTATGATGGCAACACACAATAGTGCCAGAGATCAGATTGTATTCACAGATAGCAGCTGCTGTCTTGCACTGTGTAATACAGCACCTCAGCTGTGTTTGGCTAGCCATTGTTTTTTTTTTTCACTTTACTGTGTGTGACACAAGTAGGGGTTTCACATACATACACTTACCACATGTCAGTCTGCATATAGAGATGTGCAGACTATGTATGGCCACAATCACCTTTACTTCCATCACATGCATTAATGATGTGGCATGGTGCATCAGAATTCATGGAGTGCATAATCCCTTTTTGAACAGTACACTGGAACATATCAGTGTGTTGTACATGTTGCAACTGTATTGCAGCATATACAACCCTTTTGAATATCTCATCCCAAGTTAAATGTGCCACTTGTTATTCTCTTTTTATTCTAAAATTACACTGTAACAGTCATTATACTGGCGCATTTATCACAGTCATGTTATGTCTTTTAACCAACAAGGTAACAGACTTTCCATACTCCACTCTATAACAAATAAATGCTCTTTATTACTGATACTTACAATTTTTACTTCATAAGGCAGTCAATGTTACATACTAACATACTAAAATGCCACAGAATAGGCCTAACAGTCTTTTGCGTCTGCTCATTTGGTCAGCCTCCACCCTGGGAGCTGACCTTGCTGCCCCCCTCGCCTTCTCTGGCTTCTCCCTTCACAGTTCCGGACATTCTCTCTGCACTGGATTTTGCTTCCAGAACCCTTCCACTGTACCTGTCCCACCCCCTCTTGAACCCCTCCACCATCTCTGCCTCCACCAGCCCCCTAGGCAGCGCATTCCATGGCTCCACCACCATGTCAGTGAAGTAGCACCTCCTCCTTTCTCCCCTGAATCTTCCCCCCTCCAGCTTCCACCCATGCCCTCTAGTGGTGCCCTCCTCCTTCCTTCGAAGCACCATGACTGCTCCTCCCCTATTTACCCCCTTCATGTACCTGAATACCTCTATCATGTCCCCCCAGTCCCTTCTCTCTTCCAATGTGTACATATTCACCTCTTCGAGCCTCTCCTCATAGGTCCTGTCCCCCAAGCCCAAAATCATTTTGGTTACCCTCCTCTGCACCCTCTCCAGGAGTGTAATGTCTCTCTTTAAGTGTGGCCTCCAAAAATGCACACAGTACTCGAGGTGCGGCCTCACCAAGCAGTTATACAGAGGGAGTATCACTTCCCTCCTTCTGGAGGTGATCCCCCTAGTGATGCATCCCAGCATCCTGTTGGCCTTGCCTGCTGCACTCCTACAAGTCTCTGACTTGTTCAGCTTGACATCCACCACCACCCCCAGGTCCCTCTCAGCATAGAGCCTTGTAGCAAAAAAGAGGGCATATTTTTACCTGCAGACCACTATTCTGTGCACATTAACACCCGCCACTATACATATACACCACTCTGGAGTGATAGAATATATTGTGCCTAGACTGTTTGACTTACCATAGTCTGAAGAAAACAGGTTTGGCCACAAAAGTACTGCACATCACATAGTTCATGTGCCTTACTATTTATTGTACTGTTACAGCACTGAACCTTTCTGATATTACTTACTGTCTTGGCACAGCTGTACAAGTCTCACAGCACACAAAGTCATACATATATATATATATATATATATATATCACTGTGAATATGCCATTCCAGAGGTACACCAGATCTGGGTCAACAACAACATAACAGTAATGTTCACTGTAAGTGAACACCAGCATGGTTAGCCTGTTACTGTATATACAGCAGTCAGCACAGCTCTCATACTCACCATAGTCAGTGCTGTTCTGACACACCACTAGCACCTTCGTACTGTACTGGCTGTTGTGTAGTATCCCATATGCAGCAGTATAACAGTTGCACACAGCACCACCACCACCACCTGTGTGTAAGCTGTGTTGTAATAGTACAACAGCAGGCTGCAACACATGTGAAACTGCAGTGTTAAAAACTGTATAATATAACTCCTAACTGCCCAGCGCCAAGATGTTTCTGCACATTTAGTGCAGTTCCACACCATTATTCCAGTGGAAAGAGCATGATAGTGAATGCACAATGATATGCTAATTTTGAGATTTGCACAAAGAGTACCTAAGTAAGCTCATTTCCATGTTACTTTTGAATATGACAAACTTTTATTTTAAGGAAACGTGTTTGCACCAGTTTATGGTTGACGTCCATGGTAAACCCACACTGACATATTACTGGTACACAAACAGTTTGGGAAACATGTTACACTTAGAGATTATGTAATTTCACATAGACTGCTGCCTGTGCCAGTACTAGGACTACACATTTCCTGGCAAACACATTGTTCACATAGTTAGCCCATGGCTACCTTATCATCTGTATGCAGTGTTTTACATGTAGTAGGTTGAACTTCCTCATTGCAATATTCAGACCTCTTTTATTCCAGGTCCAAGTTTCTCTTACACTCCAATTGCAGATAATGCTCTGTCATTCCCATGCTAAATTGAGAAGCTGTTTCCCATGACCTATTCCTCTTCAGTATACCATTGTTTGTGCTGCTCCTTAACTTTGTCAGTTCGACATTGCTCATTATAGCCCCAGAGAAAAACTTTTAACTTTCTGTTCCTCACTTTTTAAAAAGGTTTACTAATATCATACACAACAAGTACTCATAGGAGACAGTCAACATTATCAAAACAAGTGTATTCTTACCATCTGACTCCACAAAGATTACACTTTCTGAGTCAAAGTCCACAGCCTCCACAGCTTCTGTCTGTGCTGGGACTACCTCGGCAACAGGTGGGGAGCGCCTCTGACGATCTGTGAAATTAACATAAAAAGGATATTTAGTAACTGTATTGTTTGAATGGTCAGTTACTTAGAAACACTTTCTATAAATTATTGACATGTATCTGTAACTTAAAATGTTCCTTGATCAAGTATTGTCCAGTTATGGTACAGCCATGTTAAGTGGCACATGTATTATTATGAATATTGCAACTGAACAAGTAATTAATATTAATTAAATTGTTATCAGTTCAACAGTGTTACTTATATGATAACCATTGCTGTTGAATTGAATAGCACTCTATACTCAGTATACACTTCCATATAACAACAGTTGAAGTTATATAGGATAATACCTGATATACAGCTGATAACCATGGTATAATCACCTCAAGTGGTTACTCCGGCATCACTAAACCTTGACAGCACAGCCCAAGACATTTACAGTTACCCAAGCAACCACAAGAGATGATGAGACTATGGTTATCACCTGTACATCAGGCATTGTCATTTATAGTCTAAGCAACTTGACATGAGAAGTTACCTCCCCCCTGCAACACAAGTAATTAAACCTTACCTTACTAATAACTCTGCACTAGAGCCACATGATTGAGTAGGATAACTATTTATTTGCATACACAGACTGAATGACATCGGGCCAAAATAGCACCAGAGTTAAAATCTCTATCAGACATACAGATTGCTAGACTCAGTAACAGTAAACTGAAAGAACTGGAATGTTATTTGAACAACAACAGAACAGACAGTACTTCAAAGGATCAGAGCAAAGAGTGATAATAACAGACACAGTTTAAGAATTGTAGACTCAGAATGCTGATACGATAAGGAGATTAGTGTTAACAAGCAGCTTCAGGAACAGCAGCATCCCGTTACAGTCAATTATAAGATGAATGTCTAAGATTAATCCCCACTGTTGTGTCAGTGAAACACATATTCTGTAATGGACACATAAACATTTGCAGCCTTAATCAGAGACCACGATAAACAGTGGTGACAGTCAGTAAGTATGAATGCATACAACCCACCCCCCCATATGTCTGCCTGATACAAACAAGTCAGCCTAGTAGTGTAGTGTACCTGCCACTCCAAAGCATGACTCCCGTCCCCCGTTCTACCATATAACATTCTTTTTTTCCCTGGTAGTGTAGTACCTCTACTCCCCCACTCCCCAAGTGCAATCCCCAATCCTCATACCCACATTTCTGTAATGATTTCCCCACTCTTCTACTAGTGTCCCACCCTCACAATCATTATCTGTAACCCACATAGGCACATTAATGAACGGATATCCCTTCAGTTCTACTGGTCTCCCCCACCCCCTAAGCATGATCCTTGCCCTACGTTGTCATGCTAACAGCAGAATATCCCTGCTGTTCTAGTTGTACAGCCACCTCCCAACTGCAATTCCAAACCTGTTGCCATGGAAATAAAAATCTTTTCCTGGTGAACTAGTACTACACCTAGCCCCCCCAAGCACAATCTATGACTCACAGCACTCCAAAATGACAGCAATACCTAGTGTTTTAATGGCCCCCCACCTTGAAGTGCACTGTCCATCCTTCAATACACAGACTAGGTACAGCTCCAGCAAGCAGGTCACCCTCCTCTCACCACCACAACTTTCCAGATACTGCAGTAGCACTCATGCATAATACAGTCATCAGACAGATATGGTGGTCAGAAGAGTCCTGAGCAGTTTGCCACTGATCTACCTATTCTGTGTACAGGAAGATGGGCAGCATAGCTCTGGATGGGGGGTTCACCACTAGAACACCAGATATTCCTGTCATTGTGCGACTACTGAGAGTTTGGAATCATGCCAGGAGGGGTATGCACATCACTAAAACACCAAGAAAATAATTTAACTAAGTGCCTACAGGGATCACACATTGCACTTGGTGGGTGTGGTAACCACTACAACACCAAACACATGCTCTCATTAACACAACTACATTAGGTGGTATCATGCTTGCAGGATGGGGCATCCACTACAACACAACACAACTAGTATTATTATGAAAATATTGTTAATCTACTTACGGTGTGTAACACGCTCCCCAGCACTTGGCTTTCCAGCCACCTCCCAAAGCTCATAGCTGAGGTAGTACCAGTACGTTTCTTGGTCAGGTATCTCCTCCCTCTGCTTCAGTTGATAGAAACGCTGCTGCAACAGCTTCCACTTTTGTTTGCATTGAAGTGCTGTTTTATTCCTCACTTTCAAAATTACATGCAAATAGGTATGTATACGCCTCCACATACTGTCCAACTTCCGGTTCATGCTACGCATAAGAATACGCGCACTCCCCTGTGCCTGGACTGCCTCGAACAGTGCGCACATCTCTCTTAAGCTCCAGATACTCATTTTTCTGCAAAAAATACACAAATAATACTACATTACTGCCATGTTCTGTTAAATTTGTGACTTTCTGTTCTGTTAAGTTTCACAGACAAAATGCAAACTGCTGTATCTTATTAATTTTGTAATTATTATTACAAATATCAACATGCATACATAAAAATACTCTCATTATATAATATATCCAATGAGTAGTAACTACTGTTGTACCACATAGCATTTGAACATTCTTTTCCTTACAGAGGTTGTATTGTGGCATAGTAACACTTGTGTGCACACTTGACACATCCTGTTATTGATGCCATGAAACCATTAACATCTACAAACACAATCCGTACTTGTACTGCACACTGTTGAGCCCCCCCAAAAAATAAAGATAACTGACAACCAAGTGGAGCTACATTATTGCACAGAACAACATGACAGCAACCACCTGTGGGTGGCCACCAAAGCCACAGCGCAACTGTGTGTTGGCATCACCCTTCCTCACCAACTGTAATTTTGCTAAGTAAAATATATTCATCATACACCACTGCACCCAACCCCTCTCACCCAATTGTCAGTTTTCTGTATAAAAATAACCGTTGTCCTGTAGTGCAGCTCCCACTCCACCCAATCAGGGGAACAAGTAGAGTGAACAGGGCCACAACGGATAAATTGTTAAAACTTTCCCCATCATAAGGTGAAAGGGAACACTCCACTGTACTACCAGCAATATTTTTTTTTTTTACACAAAAACAAGATTTAGTTCCAAAAAACATAACTACCAACCTACGGGGGCATCACTACACAACAGGTGCTGACTTCCACAATGCCAGGGACAAGTTACTGATAAACAGGACACCTACATACAAATGATGCCATGATAATATCAAAATAGGTATGTTGATGCCTTGCATGCATTATGGCTCCATTTGCATGTATAGTACTAAACAGTGTAATACTTAAACCTATCACTGCTGAACTTCAGTGTTCTAGCCCTCTTACTCCTCTCTACCCACTTACACATGTGCACTGCCAGAGTAACATGCACAATGCAGCTTACCAGGCACAGATATTTCACAATGTTAACCATGCCACAGAACTGTTAAATATTGCCCTGGCAACAACCTGTTGCACCCCTGTTGCACTTTGCCCAGTGTTGTTCCACAGCCTGGAATGGTCTGAATATTCCCAACCCATCTGTTACATCTGTGTGAGTGATGTGTGCAGCTATTCTATTTTTTGACCAACATTTTTTGGTTCTTAAAAGAACCTTTGTTTGAACTTTGTTATTTGTTCAAACAGTCTGACATTCTTAGTGGACTTTGAGAATTGCATCTCAAAGGTCTCCCTGGAAATGGCAATTGCCAGCATGCAAAAAATGTACACTGTCTGGTAGGTATAGCCAATCATAACAAAACTTAATTTCTGGATGACATATGGTGTACATTCCAGACATGCGTAGAAATGCAGATATTTGTATGTTGACTTTTCTTCGGGCTCTGTCAATCAGGTACATATGGTGTTCTACTTGCCAGACCCTACACTCTGTAATATCTAAAAGAATGATTTTACAGGCAGGCAACATACCCATAATGGAAGCAAGATCCAATTTTGCTTCTGTTACTAAATCTACCCACCATTTGGTGCCCAAATCATTGCCTCCGAGATGTATCAGCAATATGTCTGGATGAGGCTGAGTACTCAAAATTCTGTGCATGGTTAGCATGAGGTGCTCCCACCTCATTCCACCCCTACCAAACCACTTTACAGAGCAATTTGGGAGCTGCAGATTTCTCCCCAAATCACTGTTTTGAGCATACTCAGACGCTCGTCTCACGATACTGCTTCCAACTATCCACAAAGTCCTTTTGCTATTTTCTGCCATTCTCAGGTTTTAAACTTAGAAGTGGACAGGGAGCTACCAAAAAAGTCAGTGTTCACCCTGCAGTGCCTAAGCAGTAGTGAAAGTAAAACTAATATTTTACCTCCTAACTTCAAGCCAGCTGCACTAGGTTGATACATAACACACAAATAAAAAAAATAATTGGCTAGTACTCTGCCTTCATAAACCAATGTAGGCTATGCACTGACTATTACTACACTTCTCCTACAGCTAAAATGTGCAAACATTAAGAGGTGGGAAAAATGCATCCTTTTCATAGGCAGTTTTAAACAATTACAACTGCAGAAACATGTCTGATTGGTTCCCTCTTCTGTTATGGGTCCATGTGCAGCTTCCTATCTCCCTCCATTTGCAACTGTATCTGTACAAGTAAGTACTAAACTACTATCTGACTTTAAACAGCATCTTAGGTTATAACAAGCAATGTAATCAAATACAGCACTAAAAACATTTTGATTAATAGTATTTACATGTTACTAACACTTTTTATCATACTAGAAAAATGCTTTATAAAATATGATGTACTTACAGTTTGAAATATGCTGTCTTTCAGTGTGAACTAAGATGGCTGCTGTTGACTTCTTTTTTAGTGTTGTCCATCTCTGATTGGTTGTCTCACATGGCCTGACAAATCTAGCATAACATTGGCACAACGAGCTGTCACTCAAATAACAATCAGATCTGATTCGATAATGAATGCACTTGCCACTCATAAGTTAAAGATTTGCGACACTTTCACATGCACGACACCACTTTGCAGCACTGTTGAATGCACAAAAGTATTTTTTGTGACACTGTCGAATGCACAAAACTACTTTTTGCGACAGTGTTGAATGTTCAACACTACTTTTGTAATACTGTCGAATGCACGACATTACTATTTGTGACACTGTCGAATGCATGGCATTACTTTTTGAGACACTTTCATGCACAACACTGTTTTTCAAAAAATTTCAATTTTCAAAAGGATTTGATGATTTATGGAAAAACAAGCAATTTTTAAATGCCAAACATTGTAACACTGCATTGGCAGTATGACAAGTGGAGATGCATAGTGTTGTGACTTTGTAAATGCATCCCCAAAAGGTGTTTTTGTTCAGCGAATGCAGGAATGCATTGTTTGGCAGTTGTTAAGCACGCCCACAAAACAGTCATTTTATGGAGTTTTGTCACCAAATGTTCAACACACTCATTTTAGGACCTCTGCTCAAGAACAGTGTAACTGTTATTGTTATTATCTGCTCCAAACACTGATTTCACAGACCAACCATGCCACACTGCATCGTAATTGCGAAAACACATTTTGGCCAGGATGTGCAAAATGACACCTGTACAGTTCACAACAAACTGTGGCTAAATGCCAATGTTGAGAACCTGTCATTAAAATACAGCAAATACGCTAACTTGCGAGTGTGCACAGTGCAGTTCCTACGCACACTCGTAAAACACTCATTTTATGGACTATTCATACCACAATTTTAACATTGTACTTTTACGTCGGCTGTTTATGAACAGTGTCACTGTCACTTTCATTATTTCCTCTGAACACTGATTTTGCATAACGACTGTGCCATTTTGAGCCAAAGTGCAAAAACACATTGCGGGCAGAATGTGAAAAATGACAGCTGTACAGTTCACAAGAAGGTTTGGTGAAATGCCAATGTTTAAAACTGCCATGAAAATTGTACAAAAAACTACAGTGTGTGTTGTGCAGTTGGTACGCACACTTGTAAAACAGTCATTTTTCTTAGTATTATCACCAAATTTTCTACGTACTCATTTCCATAACTCTGCTCATGAATAGTGTCACTGTCATTATTGCAATGGAATATGAACAGTAGTTTCACACACCAGGTACAGCACTGTACACCGTAACTGCAGAAAAACATTTTAGCAAGGATGTGAAAAATGATAGCTGTATACTTTACAAGAAGTTGTAGTAAAATGCCAATGTTGAGAATGTGACATGAAAATATTGCAAATACACTAACTTAAGCTAACTGTGTAAAGTTGACTTATTAATGTGTTACTAATTAACAGAAAGATTGTTAATACAGTAATTGTGTAACCAGCAGTGTAACAGCATTACTTAAAAAACACTATTCACAATAATACTAATTGTGCGTAACTGAACACTGAAATCATACAGAACCAAATCTATATGCTATAGTGATAATGCTATACAAGACAATGTAACAGGAATGAAAATAAAACTTTAACAATGTGAACAACCAATGTGATTAAAACATGTAATTTTTTTTTTAAGTAGATGTTATACTTAAATCATCTGTCTCAATGTACAATGTTAGAACCCATCAACACATGCATATACTAATATTGTCTTTTTCTCTGTCTTTCATACAGGTGCCTGATACTTCTGTAAAATTGCTGACTGCCACTGTGAACTTACATATCAAAAGATGCCTATTAAATACAGACGTAGATGTATAGGAAAATGAGACAGGTATCATAGAACTTCACTGTTGCTTAAGAATGATAAAAAAAAACACTGATGTGACTTCAGGACATAAAAGAAAGCAGAGTTCTACTGCAACAGTGAGCTCTACAACAACTCACACCACAGCAAAAGCACATACTTGCTCTACAGCAAGTAACAAATGCTTACCTCTTCAACAGTCGTGTAGATTTCTCAGACGAAACACAATTATTGCAACAGCAACCATCAACAGACCTCCTAAACAACGCCGTAAACTCACACCTGGTGATTTTCATCTGAGAAAGCAAAAGTATTTTCGATCACTAGCAAGTAAAGCTAAGATCGACAGGTGTAGTGCTGCTGTGATGAGACATGAGTGCAAAAAGACAAAGAGTCATCTGTCTTTGATGAAATTGAGTCTCAAAGTACGCACTTTTGTTAACAGAGCAGTGTTTGTACTACAACGTTTATGGCGTAAGATGTCTCATGTGCTTGAACTATTCAGAAAAGTTGTGTATGACATCAAAAAAAGGCTACAACAGCATCCTTCTTTGACTGTGCACAATTTCTGTGATGTATTCACAGGTCACTGGATGCACACATAGCACTCAGAGGCATATTTCTGGGAAGAAACTTATCATTCACAGAAAAAGGAAACCAAGTTCATCATTGATGAGTCTGGTAAGCTGGTCAATGTCCTCAGTGTCTGTGATGACACAGCAATGAACACAGATGATGACTATGATGCAACCACTGTGTCCCATAAACGGCACTGTCTGTCATGGGCATTTGATGAAACCTGCAACCGTAGGCAATCGTCATTTGAAAAAGTTGAACAGTTTGTCAACCTATTTGTGAATACAGATGGCAAAGAAAGATATAAACTGTTTAACAAGCTTGACCATTGTGAAATCCGTCCACATACTGGACTTACAGGTCACTCACTGGCATGCCTCGATAGTGGTGTTTCACAACATGCGGGTGCTTGGAGTGCATCAAACAGGCATGCAAAACTTTGTATACAGAGTATATAAAGTACGGCAAGTTGTAAATCAGTACACTTGTTTAAATGACTTATTGCAGTCAGGTGACACGCAGGGTGCCATCACATTTCTCAAACAACTGCAACATGTAACTTCTGTACCAGACACAACAATTTCTCAGTCAACAAGTTCTGCTGAAACATCTGTTTCAGTGTTAGAAACTGACATACTGAGACAGTACGGCAAAGAAATAGCAAAATTTGAGCTGGCAAAGTCTCAGAAGTTTGACTCTGTATGTGTGTCATGTGACCGTTTGTGCTACAGTAAACAAACAGTCACAGTGAACCTGGGAACCTTGTCACCATACAATGACATGTGGTTCCGTCTCTCAGCATTTTTGCTGCTGAAATCTGACTTTCAGTTAGAAAACACCATTCTGCTGTGCAAGCACTGTTTCTCCAAACTGAAGTCTAACATTTTGCCACCAAGGTCACTGCTACATAATATGGAGGCACATGTTATACCAAGTGAGATTTCAACATTGAATATGTTTGAACGCATTCTAATTCAGACAATGAAACCATTCCAAACCATTCTACATCTGAACACAAAGACACGGAACATTCCACAGAAAGAACTTGTTAGATCTCTAAAGGGTTCCGTTATGTATCTCCCACTTCCTCTACAGGAAAATGTGGAAGCAATCTCTACGGAAAATAGTTTGGTGATTCTTGTAAATGGTGTTCCAACAAAGTCCAAGGTCATCTGGCAAGATGTTGTCAATGTACAGAAGGTAAAGCTTGCTCTTACTTATTTAAAGAGTAACAATCCCTTTTATACAGACCTTGACATAGATCACATGAGTACTCTCTCTGTCCAAAATGATCTCTTAGAAACAAGTAAACCAATGATTGAGAAGGTCAGTGGACAGACAAGTGATAGTGTGTATGAACAGTACACAATTCACCCACTACATGACAGAGATCCAGTAGGAGACAACATTGATCTCTATCAAATGAAACAGGTGGAAGGTGAGCCTGTCAGCATTTGGAAGGCAACACTAGAAGCATGTTGTTTCCCAGACTTATTCCCAAAAGGGTCAGGTGGACATCTAGATGAAAGAGAAGTGCGTGTACAGGGTGCTGAGTACTGCACTACCTGTGTGCTCAGTAAAGATGGAAAATTAAGACTTAATATACAGTACCTGTTTCATCTCCTCTGGGAGAGTGAACTTAGCATTCTGTCTGCATCTATTGCACATACTATTCATCTCACAACTCCACTAGATGTAATAACAGCTGCTCAATTTCTAGAGAAATTAAAGCAGAAAGACGAAAATGTGCAAGTGAATCTGTCTTCCATTTTTTCAAGTATTCGAGGCACCAAAGAATATTGGTATCGCAGACACTCTGAAGTGATGACAATGCTGTGAGAGTATGGTGCAGCCACATGGTTTGTCACACTTAGTTGTGCTGAATATGCCTGGGACAAGCTCATTGAACTGTTGAAGTGGTCAAATTCTGATGTTGACGGCATCTCATCAAAGACTGTCGGAGAAATGTGTTCACTTGATCCTGTGTCTGTCACAAGGCATTTTCACAAGCGGCTCCATGACATTTTGACTTTCATATTGTCAAAGGACAATCCACCTCTTGGTATTGTGGAGCATTACTTTTGGAGGACGGTGTATCAAGCACGGGGTGCCCCTCACATCCATATGTTATTGTGGATCAAGGATGCACCACGCATAGGTGAACATGAAGCAACACAAGTGCTATCATTCATCAAGAAATATAACACTTGTCACATTCCAGACAAGTATGACAGTCTTACACTATGGAAGTTGGTTCAAAAGTTCCAGCGACATATTTTTGCAAAATACTGCTAGCGAGTGGTAAAGAACAAATCTAATTGGTACACACGATGTCGATTCGGATTTCCTAGATGAGTTTGTCAGGATGATTCCATGAATGAGCTTTTCTCAGCAATGCGACACCACTTGAAGGCAAAATCAACCAAAAGGGTATATGAGTTACCCAGAGATGAGAAAGAGGTGTACATCAATGACTACAACCCAACTCTTCTCCTAATGTGGCAAACAAACATAGATGTTCAATTTGTGGCTGATAACTCATTGGCTCTGGTGCAGTACGTCACTTCGTACATAACCAAACATGAGCAGACTAGCTTGCAAGATCTTTGGGAAGATATTGCCAGTTCAAGCAGAAGCCTGACATCTCAACTCTGGTCATTGGGCTTGAAGACTCTTTCACACAGAGAATGTGGAGCTTATGAAGCCAGTGACCATTTAATGGATACACATCTGTACGGGAAGTCTGACACTGTCTGGTTTCTCAGTGTAAACTACAAAGAGAAATGGAAATGTGTACTGATTCCCCATGCTGAAATTGAGGAGCTCGCTGCCGATAGACCTTCTTCAAAACATATCTTGAAGAATAACCTGATAGACACATACTACCCCCATAGACACAATGACATGGATGACATGTGTCTCTTTCAGGTGGCTAAGTGGTATGACTACAAGGCAGATATATCACCTGACTCCACACACCAGATTTACAAGGTGAACGGAGTGGATGGCTGTTTCATAAAGAGACACAAGCCATGGCTCATAGACCACTGTAAATTGTATCTAGGCACATCAGAGAGGAGAGAACATTACTACTTTGCTCTCCTATTCCTATTTAGACCCTAGAGGAGTGAGTCTGAATTAAAAGGTGACTGTGATACATTCGAGAAAGAATTCAATCTCAGTTACGAGTCTTTCAAAACAGAATACTCAGAGACATACATACAGAGACTAGAGGCTGAGAAAGAGCAGCTTGAGAAGGCAGAGAAGCAGCTTCAGGAAGACACTCCTGTTAGTTCACAAGACAACCATGATCCAGAAGGACAAGCTGTTCTAGGTGAACCTCTGCCTTTAAATACCCCAGAAGTCTTAATCTCAGAAATTGAGACAGCTCTGCAACATGGAACATACTCCACTGTCAACCCAACTGACTTGAGAGAAACACTAAATCAGCAGCAGCATGCAGTTCACTCTCAAGTAGTTGACGCTGTTCGTCATGGCCTGCTACATGAAACAAAAAAATGTGACTGTCATGACTATAAGCCACTACTAATCTTTGTTAGTGGTTCAGCTGGCACAGGAAAGAGTTTCCTTATTGAAGCCATCACTGCTGAAATACTCAGCCTGACAGGGTCATCAATGTCTGTTGCTGTTACTGCTCCCACAGGACTAGCTGCATACAACATTGGTGGAGTTACATTACACCGTCTCTTTATGTTGCCAGTGGAACATGGCAAAACTGGATAGTATTGTAAACTGTCATTTGAGGTAGCATCTCAGCTCCATTCCATGTTCACAAAGATGAAGTTACTCATCACTGATGAAATCAGCATGGTCTCCAATGTCATGCTTGCCTGTATTCATCTACGTCTACAGGAGATCTTAGGTACTGACGATGGAGTACCATTTGGTGGCAAAAGTATAGTTGTTTTGGGAGACCTTTTACAGCTTGCACCAGTGAATGCAGAGCATGTGTTTACAACTCTAACTGCCAAACAAGCTAAGAATATTCTTGGTTTCATTGCAGGGTATAACATTTGGGAGTTATTTACCTATGTTGAGTTGTATGAGAACATGCAACAAAGTGGTGATCTGGATTACAAATCACTTTTAGATGAAGCTCGTACAGGTTCTCTATCACCAGAACATGTTGCTATGTTAAACGATTGGAGAATCACAGTAGATACTGCATCCATAGAAACAGCATGTAATGTTTTCAGTGATATATACTCTACAGGAAGACACATAGTGTGCCTTATGCCACGACTAAAGAAATGCACTGAATTCAACAATGTTATGCTGCAGAGAGAAAACCAAGAAATTGAAACTCTCCATGCTGTTGACACAGTTGATGGTGTCATTCTTAGTCACAACCTAGTAGCAAAGATGACTGAACGACTCAGTGAACTCAAGTCAGATGTTTCATGCACAACTGACACAGTTGATGGTGTCATTCTTAGTCACAACTGGTCTAGAAACTGTTCTTATACTGTAGGAATGCACGTATTATGCTATAACGTAATCTAGATGTCGAACGAGGCATGGTAAATGGTGACATGGGAAACATCACTGACTTTTTCTACAATGTCCAGAAGACATACATTGAGACACTTGTAGTTCACTTTGACAACATGGAACAGCCTGTACACATAGAACGCACCTGTGTAAAATTCCAGGTATTTAAGGACATCTATGTAAACAAGAAACAGTTTCCATTATGTGTTGCATATGCTGTTTCTATTCACAAATCTCAGGGCTTGAGTTTGGATTCAGCAATGGTGGACATAGGTACAGACATTTTCAAGGATGGCATGAGCCATGTGGCACTTTCACGTGTCCACAGTCTTTCTGGGTGGCACATTATAACTCTAGCACCTCAAAAGATACGAGCTGACAAGCGATGCATTCTTGAGTACAACAGGTTACGTACTCTGCATCAGTCACAAATGTCTTTAATACCACTGCCTACATATCTGGCTGTCTCACATCGTTCAGTCAAATCTACAGGTGACACCAAACAGCCACAAGCTTCCAGAAGTGATTCAATTCAAAAGAGTTCAACAAAGGTCACAACTTGAACTAAACATTCAGAGCCAGCAATTCATCAGAAATCAGTTGGTGTAACCGCTGTACCAGTCTTTGACAACAGCACTAGAGTGAACTGCTATGCTAACTCAGCTATGCAAGTTTTTCTTCACATGCCACACTTTGTGCAGGCAATATCTGCTTCACAAGACAATCCCCTATCAAACACTTTGAAGCAGATTGTCAACATGACTTCTGACCAGTCTAACAATGTACAGTCACTAACACCACTACAACAGGCATTAGGTACATATGATGGATGTAGTACATTTGCTGCTGACATACAGCAAGACACTAGTGAGTTTATGATGGCTATCATAAACAACTTGGATGAAAATGGCACCCCAATGCGACACTACTTCACAGTGTCATATGTAAACAAATGTGTATGTATTTCATGTGGGATTTCACAGCGTGAAACCACAGAAGACATGCTGTGGATTACTCTTTTTGTCCCTCGAGCCAAAAGTGTCACATTTCGACAGCTATTCACCAATGCTCAATGTGGTCACTCCTGTAAAAGGTGTGGAGGCAGATGCACTCAGTCCATACGTCTCAGGAGTTCATCTCAATATCTGTTGCTTATGTTGCACAGGTGTGACTCCAACGGGCTCAGAGTTGACACTCCTATCACAGATTACACAGCTTGTAGAATAGTTTTTAACCAATCAATGTTTGACACTCACAGTATAATCTATCACCATAGTCAATACATGCATTCTGGCAATTACACCTGTTTACTAAGGTACAGAAGTGGATGGGTAGAGTGTGACGACTCTACAAGCAGTTTTAAACAGAGACTGCCACAACACTTAAAAAATGCATATCTTCTAATATTGAAGAATTACGATGACCTTCATATTTCAGAAGAAAAGGACAGAACATTTGTTGGATTTTTTAAATGACTACTTTGTGACAGAAACAGTCGTAGGTCAGTACAATTGTTTCCAATCTATGACTCTCAAGAAACCATAGCATATCAACAAAATGCTATACTGGCAGACACATTTCATGCACTATGACAACTAAGATCTTGTGTGGATCAGTGACAACATGGAAATTGTTGTAGTGGCTTCAATCGGTGCCAACAGTATTCACAGTCACTAGAGAAACCATGCTTACATGTCTATCAAAGATTGTACATCTCAAAACAGAGGCCTTACTGCCTCTCCTGTTCTGTACATATCTTCTTGTAGCTGTATCATACCCATTCATAACAAGAAGTTGCTGCCAGTTTCTAACTTTTTCTCCCTGCAGAGAAACAAAAGTTCTCAGTTACCATCGTAAATAACTGTGCAACACTTGTCTCATTCACCAAACGGTACAGTCTGTCACAAGTTGTCTATCACCAGTTGTTTTTGTCTATTAGCTGTTGACATGTAGACAACAACATCATTCGTTCACCATGCAACAGTGTTGAACTATGCCTGCTTTATTTGTTATACTGATACTGTACATATGTAAAAATAACAGTCTTTAGTCATAATGCAACACGTAAAATGAAGCAAGTGTAAATACTGAATGATTGCATCTTGTTATTAAATGAGTTTGATATGCATTTGTAATTACATGTAAATAATATTTACATTCTTATTCCACCTTAACATTGTTGCTAACTACTTTTATTGTTCTAGTAAAAGTATTACTATAAGAGTAAAGTACTAATGAATGCTTAACATATAATACAATACTATACTGATTAAGTTCAATGAACCATATCTTTGATATAAACAGCATACCATGCACATTTTTTTACTTACTATTTCAGAGCTAACATAGAAACCAATGTAACAATTGAAAGAAATGTTTTTTTGTACCTGTAATAATATGAAATCTTTTTGTACTTGTCATACAAGTAATTCTAACCTATGTTAAAAATACTGACGATTGTAAATCAGACACTGTTACTGATCACAATGCACTTAATACCTGTTCCTGACAATATTTATGATCGCCTCTATTGAGGGGTCTGGTGGGAATTTTCCATATGCGCCTAGTCAGTGACATATCATTAAATATTTAACTGAACATACCAGTTATCTAATGTCACTGAAATCAGATTTTTGTTTATGTTCTATTACTTGAACACTTAGCATATGGTTTTTTCACCCACCCCAGGAACATACAGTACACATTATCAGTCACACAATAACAACTGAACATTACTGTTTCATGTGTGTAATCACTACTTAGAAGCTCCTGACATACCTTTATTAATATAGGACACAACTAATGGACAACACATAATTAGAAAAGTCATCAACTTAATACATATAAATAATATTGTTAGCCAAAATCTCTTCATCCTCAGTAGCAAAAATATAATGAACAGCCACAGGTTCAGCTTGAGTGTCACAAGTTCAACAGGAATGTCAGAAAGCACTTCTTCCCATAAATAGTAGTGAACACTTAAAGTTCAGTGCTAAAACAGGTCACCTCATTAAAGACAGTGACCCACTGTTAAAGAATCAGGTATATGCATAGAAGGAAGATAACAACCATGGCATCAGAAGATGGGAGAACACTGCAGGGATAGTCAACACTTTACCTAAAGATGTGAACCGTGCAACACAATCACACTTAATAGACCAAATAACCTTCTTATGCTACCTTCTTTCTATGCTGTATTACAATATGTACATACTTGTTCCAATTCATCGAACCTAGTTGCTATAAATGTGACACATTTAGATATATTCCAAGCAATGATTACACACATGCAAGGATTGTGTTGTGAGACTGATTTTGTAAAGAAAATACAATCTTAATTGGACCTTTTTCAGTTTCACCAATTGGCAATAAATCTTTTTAAAACATAACCATCTGTGTTGAGTCTTTACTAAAAATAGCATTATGACATTAGAGCATAACTGTTGTTTCTACTAAGCATGCAAATCAACTGCAACAAATAGTACCACAACTACGTGTCCATGTACTATTTTTTGTTGCTATGCTGCCCACTCAGTATCCACAACATAGGCTACGATGTGGCACATTGCATGTCACACTTCCCATAATTCCTAACAGTGTTAAAAAGTCAGCAACGCACTTACTTTTCCTGTGCCACTCCACTCAGAATGCAGTAACTACTGTAGCAAGATGTCACACATCACTACCTAACACTATGCAGCTGTGGCTAAACAGTTAGGATGCACTAACTGCTATGTCTACTGTAGTTCCCTGGCTGAGCTCATGCAACTGCTAACTGTGGTAACTTCACTGTACCTACAATTACAGAGGTGTGCCATAGATCTCCAGTCCCATATTGTTCCTATAGAGAAATAGTCATAATGCACTACAGATTTTAAAAGGCGCAACATCTCTAGCTGCCTAAATTCATACTAATCCTAACTGAGGTAACTTCAGCATCCCTGCAATCACTGATGTGTACCATTGATGTACAAACCCTCACCTGTGTTCTGTATCTCCACTAAGATGGTCATTCCCTCACCTGCGTTGTGTATCTCCACTTACAATGTACTACCTGCTGTCACGTTTGGAGACACATTGCCAGTCTGAACCCATTCAAATGACAACTGTGCTAACTGGATTATTCCTGTAATCAGAGAGCTGTACAGCTGATGTACATTGCCTATCTTTTCCTGTGGCTGTTTACTTAGGATGCAGTGAGTGGTGTGAAAGTGCAGTTCCCCCATCACACTCTACACCTCCATGATTCTTCTTCTGCACTGTCAACTCAGTGTGCAATATGTGGGCTAGGTGTTCAGACATTGAGTTACAGATCTCCTGTAATTCCTAACTAAGTTAACTAGCATGTACCACACTTACATTTACTGTCAGTCCACAGTCAGAGTGCAGTGCCTGGTGTAGACAGCTGTGTGACATTGTACCTAAGGACATGCACTTGTGGCTGTACAATCAGGATCAGTAACTGGTATGTGTGGGAAAATTGCCTGTGTAAGGCCATAGAAATCCTAACTGTGCTAGCTTGTGTGTACCAACAATTACAGAGGTGTACCATTTATGTCAATTGCCTCAGTCTTGCTGTGCATCACTACTCATGATGCAGTACAAATTTTGGTGAGGGTATAACCTCTCTGAGCCAACACAAACACTAACTGTGCTAACTTGAGTGTCCCTGCAATCACTGATGTCTACGATTGATGTCCATACCCTCAGCTCTGCTGTGGGTCTCTACTGAGGATCCAGTACCTGCTGTCACAGTTTGAAGAGACATTCCCTGGCTAAGTCCATTGAAGTGACAACTATGATAACTACACTTTACCTGTAATCAGGGAGGTGTACAACTGATCTGCATCACCCTTCTTTGCCTGTGGCTCTTCACTTAACATGCAGCAAGTCTGTGATTGTTACTGTTACCTTGCCTCTCCCCCCTACTTCTATTAGTGTCTCTCTGTTTGTGTAAAATATAAAATGTGCTAGTGACGGAAGTGCGGGGGCCTTTGGGCCCTGCTCTCTTGCCACACAAAACACAAACATAAACAGCAGTAAAAAACACTGAATATCATACAACAGCGGGAGTGCGGGCCCCTTTGGCCCCCACAGGCCCACCACACAAAACACAAACATAAACAGTACTGAAATACACTAAATGTGATACAGCAGTGGAAGCACGGGGCCCTTTGGGCACCGCGCTCCCACCACATGATGTCTTCACACATATTATTACAGTGCCAGCAAACACAAATGTTAATGCATATGGTAGCACAAACCAAAACACAAAGATAAACAAATCTGATAAATACTGAATGTAATACAGTGACAATGGCACAGGGACCTTCTGGTCCCACGCTCCCACCACACAAAACACAAACATATACAGTACTGTAAAATACAAAATGTGCTAGGGTCCTGTGCTCCCGCCACACAAAACACAAACATAAACAGTACTGAAATATACTAAATGTGATACAGCAGTGGGAGCGCGGAGCCCTTCCGACCCCGCACTCCCACCACACAAAACACAAACATAATCATCAGTAAAAAACACTGAATATCATACAACAGTGGGAGTGCAGGCCACTTCCGCCCCCATGGTCCCACCACACAAAACACAAGTATAAACAGTACTGAAGGGCCCCGCTCTCCCGCCACATGATCTCTTCACACATAGTACACAGTGCCAACAAACACAAATGTTAATGCACATGGTACCACAAATCAAAACACAAAGATAAACACTACTGTAGAGACAAATAGAGAAAATTACATAAACACAAGTGAAAATGAAAACGCAAACGGCAACACACAAGATGGCATACACACAAAAAAACTTACTGAAACAGGTACAGATCCACAAAGAGAAGCACTAAAGATGACACTTATACAAAAACACACAATAGTTTTTCAAAAATCTGCATATAGAAAGAGAGTGAGTACAAAGAATGTATGCATAATAATGGGTCTCGGAGCACAAAATGAGGAGTTAAATACTAAATTGCTTATATCTCAGGAACCGTACGACATAGAAAAAAAAATTAAAAGACATAAGATTTATGACTTTCCTGGCTAGTTTTGTACTCAGTCCATGTCAGGGGGCTAAGGAATGTTTCTGACGAAAAGTCCATATCTCGTACCGTTTCTGAGATACGGGCCCTGAGAGGCACAACAAACCCTGTAATGTTATCCTATGGGGAAAAAAGAGAAGTTTGGAGTGGCATAACTTTGGCTCCCTGTAATATTATTTCACCAAACCACTGAAAGGCACATCTCTGGGATGTTGACTTTCTTCCCTCAAAATTTCAGCCCAAAAGACCAAACCGTTATTTTGCAGCACAGTGCCAAACAATTCCTGTAATGCAACAGATGCCGTAATGTTATCCTATGGGAAAAAGCTTCAACTTTGGAGTGCCGTCACTTGGCCATCGAGTAATATTTTTTAACGAACCAGTGAAATGCACATCTGTGACATCTTGGCTGCGTTTCCTCCAAATTTCAACCCAAAAGACCAAACCATTCTTTTGCACCACAGTGCCAAAGAATTGCTGTTGTTTTCACACACCCTGGAAAAGTACTGTCGAACTTTGCGAAAGCTTTCACAAATTCATTCGACAGTGTCGCACGTTCGACACTACTTTGCAAAAGTACTTTTTCCACAAACTTGAAAAACGTATTTCTAGGGTGTTTTAACCCAAAATAAAGACATGCCTAGCATCCTCAGGGTCCGACTAGGTGAATACAAAAAGAATTAGGTTGCTAGAGGGTCCCAATTTTAAATGCCAAGCATTTTTCTGATCACTAACTGAAAACAAAATGGTGGATTTGTGACAGTAACAGGGCCATTTGAGAAAGTAAAAACTGCATTTGCGACACTGTCAAACTTTTTGTTAACTTTTCCCATTGACTTATAATGGGGAACTTGTTTTCTGAATAACTTTTGAACCGTTTAATATTTTTTCATGAAATCTTTGAAAGGCACATTGGGGACCCCAGCCACATGTTCCTTGAAGATTTTGGATCGGTCATGCAAACCGTGCAACCTGTAGGCGTGACCGTAGAATTCCAAAAAAGCGTAAACGCACGCGCAGATCACACTTAATAACTCCGCAGCTGTATATCCGACCAGTACAAAACTTGGCAGATCCCAAGGTATATGGATCTTAATTAAGTATTCAAAATTTCAGGCAAATCCGTTGAACAGTTGCAAAGTTATTAAGGTGCAAAATTTTGGGTTTAACATGTAAATGGCTCCTCAACCCTAACTATGGTAGCATGGCCGTGCTACCATAATACATATCACAAACACACATACATATACAGATCGATAGCTAAACAGACACACTGCCTATGGCCATACATGATCTGGAGGATGCCTTCCCCCAACAACATAGGTACCCCACTGCAGTAGTGGGTGAAACACAGTGGGGGGGGGATGCAATGCATGGGACAGGCATAAGGAAAACCTGGTGGGTGCAGGAGGCCATAGGCTGTAGGAACACTAGGATATGCAGCATATCTAGTAGATAGGGAACAGGGCAGACTGGCTGGGCCAGGCAGTCCTTTTCTGCCATCATAGTCCCTGTTCTAGTGTGTGCCTGTGACACTCTGGAAGGCTAGTGTCTTCCCCCAGCATGATCTCCAACCCCCCGGTAGCCTCAAAACACACTGAAACCCCTCATGTTCCAGTGGTCCCCCAAGCACAGCTCCTGACCCCCATTGAAAATGAAATAAATAAAATTTCCCTGGTAGTCTAGTGGTCCCCCCACCCCTACGCATGTATCTGACCCCCGTTCACATATGAAAACACATATTTCCCTGGTAGTCTAGTGGTCCCCTATCCCCACGCACATATCTCGACCCCTGTTCACATATATAACCACTTATTTCCTTGGTAGTCTAGTGGTCCCCCCACCCCGAAGCATGTTTCCTGACCCATTGCAAATATACATCAACCCCTTTCTGTGGTAGTCTAGCGGTCCCCCCACCCAGCAGTGACACCCTGCTCATACCAAAACATTCCAGAACAGGCCAGATACTGGCTTAGCCCTCCTCTCACCACCACAGTTGGCCACCGACTGAGGTAGGAAGAGCACTCCTTCCTACCTCAGTCGGCGACAACTGTGGTGATGAAGAAACTGACGGTTGCAGACTCTGTTCTTGGAATATTTAGTGATAATGAGTGTCACTGCAGCGGGACGTAGACTCGAGATATAAGTGGTTATATATGAGCGGGGTCAGGATCGTGCTGGGGTGAACTCACTAGAACCTGAGGCATATGTATATAGTTAAAATGGGGTGGGGATGAACAACTGAGAATGAGACCACTGAACTACCAGGAAATGCTTTGGGGTCAGGATACATCTTGAAATGAGGGGTTTCTAATTCTGAGATATGCTGTAGGGGTCAGGATACATGCTGGGGGCACTGTCACACATACCACCGGCACATTACCGCGGCCTGTTCTCAGCTGTATACAGTGCCACGCTACAGGTTGTGCTAATGCCTGTAGCGTGGCACTATACCTTTGAATATGCCAGTGTGCCATCATTCAGGGCCCATCCCCTCAATCTCTCACTTGCATACATTATAATTTAGCATCGGTGCTAACATCTAGTGCTGGCGGTAAATGTCCTTTTAAATACAGCAGTCAGGTGCAAATTCGGCACTAGTCCAGTGCAATTGATTTGTGCCCCATGCTAATCTTTGAATATCTGGCCCCAAGTTTCCTATTCTAATACATAAGGTGGGGATTACGATGACCTATCACACATTCATCTTACAGCAGTGAATAATAACAGCTAGGCATATCATTGCTACTGTAGTTCTTGAAGAAGTTAAAAGTATTGCATGTGGAACTGATGATTAATGAGCTAAGCCCCTTCCCCTTTACTGTGATTGACAGTATGTTCAGCTAGAAATAAATCTCATACTGAGGCCACTGACTCCTAAAGGAGGATGCATTCTTGGACTTACTTCATTCAGGTAAGGGTGGGAGCAATTCCACCATTTTGTATATTAACCAGTCACTTGATGTTATATTTGCATAGTCCCTTACAAAAATGAAATATATTTTAAAATATATTATTAACAATGTATTTACATATAGTGAAATATATTACAATCTACTTGTTTTATAACATATTGTAATGTATTCGGAAAATCAATAAATTTCAATATATTTTAAAATTTGCAAATGTATTGCAATGTACTGTAAATATGCATGTTATTGCTACTTTAGTATATTATGTATATTGCAAAATATATTGATTAAATTCCAAATATATTGAAATAAGGATGGTAAATATATGTTATTGGTATATTGCCAGTATATGTATAAATGTATTTTTTTTACATTTCAAATGTTGTTTCCTATATTTAAAAATATATACATGTGTAATAGAAATTAATTATAACTATTAAAGGGACACTGTCAACCTCCTGAGGTATCAAAGTATCCCTAGTTTAACCCCTAGCCAGCCACCGACGCAATAATACGTCATGTAGTTGAAGCACACTAGCCGCCACCGATGTGTTACTACGTTCAATAACATATATTTTTTAAGTTCTTTAAATTGCAGTAAAAATAACTGCTCCTGTAATCTGCCCAGCAGCAGCATCGGTGGGAGACATAAATGTATCAAATTCTAACTGCTGCCTTCAGCAATCAATCAGAAAATCCTCAGTAACTGGTGTTTTTTGTGGCGGGTATTTCCACTTTCTCCTGCATCTGTTCATTCTGCTTTCAACCACACGGCTAGAGCAGTCAACAGAATTCTGTCGTAGCACATGGAATCTAGCTATCTCTTATCTGAATACTGAGTTTTGCAACGATCCACACGTGTGTGTTTACTTTTCAAAGTAAGGGTTGTCAACATTCTTGTTATTGGGTCACTATGGTACAATTTATTCACTGTCAAAAGAATGTTTTTTGCCAATGGACTTTGAGTTCTGACGTGATGGATTTTGTCACATATTTTTGCTTTTTATTTTTTGGATATTAGCAAGTTTTAGTAGCTTTCATTCACACTTCAATTTTCTTTTCTTTTTTGTTTCATTCTTTATTTTTATTTGTTGTGCCTTCAGACGAGGTATCTACCATCATAGTTGATAACTCGAAGGAATTTTCATTTTGTTTTAGTTAGTGAGTCAGTTTCCCAGGTTTCTGACATTTGCTTGATCAAGTAAACCACCCTGGAAAAACCTTACATCGACATCATGTTCTCGCTAGCAGATCAGACAAGCAGGAGAAAGGTTCAGGAAATTCCATCAGTTTTCTAACTTTAGAAAAGGTCAAGCCAGCAGATCGGAGCAAGGCTTTATCATGCACTAGCACTAGATTCACTTTTTGGGACATTCAGGTAGTAGTTGATCATTTAGTAAAATAAAGGTTAGTCTCTTCAGTAAATAAAAAATAAAAATAAGCAGTAGTTTTCCGGACGAGGCGAGGTAGTGACAGGGAATTCTACTTTTGAGCAGTGTTGTGCTTTTACATGTTTCATCTACAATATTAGTCAATAGTACACATTTCTATTTTACTTATTTAGTCCCTATCCCAGTTGTCTGACGCTTTGCTTGATCAAGTCATGTGTTCTACTGCAGATCGGGAGAGCAGAAGAAAGTTTGAGTAAACCAGATCAGTTTTTCTAGAACTAAAGGCTATCTAGCAGATTGAGGACAACAGCCTTTATCAAGTTCTTTCACTAGGTTAGCTTTTTTTGGCACACTCCTGTAGCATTATAAATTTGAATGTTTGTTAGTTTAGCCCATGGAATAAATGCCGAATAAAAATGCATAAATGTATGAACTAGTAAGTTTTGGACCTTATTTTGAGCGTTTTTGGGTCTACATATCATTTCATACTTTCTAGTTATGTGAAGCAGTTTACGCTGTTCGGAAAAAGGGTAAAAAGGGTAAAGTCAGCAGCCATCGACCAACAACTATTCACGATAGTGGAGCAAGATCTGCCTAGCAGCAACATACATGACAGATCCAGTTGCATCTTTTGAGGTTTTGATTGCACCAATCACTGGATTTATTTTCATGATCAGGTGGTTTAGTGGCGGGTTTCAGTTATTCCCGCTCTGCACTGCACTGCACTGCACTCTGTTGACACTGCTGTGTGGACAAGAATGTATTATATGAAGTGGAATTTTGCTCTGCCTCAGCACTCTCATCTGAATCCTCTACACTTTATTTTATCAAGTACAGTAAGGGTACTAAGCATTTGTTTTCATTTTTTATGTGTGTGTCATGTTTTTCTGCAGGTAACTGACATAGTTGAGTACAATAATTTTCCGCATTGGTTTCATGTGGTTTGCTTTGAGTTTCAAGATACATAGGCCCAGATTTTCAAACTGCGCCATTCTGAGGCGCAAGCCCCTTCGCTGCTCAAAATAGTTGTGCAGGGGTGTGGCCGGGGTGATATTCAAAGGAGTTGCACTGTTGAGCAACTCCTTTGAATATCACCAACTCCCACAACACTTGCGCGCAAGCGCGGTGGAACTACATACCGCAAGTTGCCAGGATTGAGCATTAAACTTGCGGTGGCGCAAGTACCATTGCGCCATGCTCAAATTTCCGATATTCAAAGGTGACATGCAAATGGGGCCATAATTTATGCAAAGGCATACGGGGCCATTTGCATCTATTTATGGCCCATTTGCATCACCATTACATGTAGTGCGCCCGATCCCGAGGACTTGCTCCTGGCCACCCTGCCAGGCAGCAGCCGTCGGGGACCGCGCCAATGCAACCCGATCGCGGGCATCACAGTTACATGAAACCCCCACATATCCCACAGCCCGATCGCGGGCAGTACAGATACATGAAACCCCCACACATATCCCACAGCCCGATCGCGGGCAGTACAGGTACTGAAACCCCACACATATCCCACAGCCCGATCGCGGGCAGGCGTGATATGAACCCCCAGTGCCCGATCGCGGGCAGAGATTAACCCTCCCCAACCCGAATATCTCCCTGGTGGTCCAGTGGACCGTAAAGCCCGATCGCGGGCAGAATGTCACATCACAACCCCCAAACATCTCCCTGGTGTCTAGTGTCCCCTCCACCCACCCAAGCCCCTCACCCCGCTCCCCGCGGCGGTGGGCGACAGCATCCACCCGCCTGCCACCCCGCCGCCCGCCGACTGACTGTCGGTGGGGCTGCGCGCCGTGGCTGTGGCTCTGCGCCAATGGGCGGCAGCCTACTGGACAGTCGGTCGGCGGCCAGAGCGGCTGGGCGGGTGGGCTGTCGCCCGCCCGGATCCAAACCAGATGCCATCGCATCCACCTGGGAGGCAATGATTTAGGATTGAGGCGTCAGTGATGCTGCTATGGAAGATGAGGAGGACATTGCCTTGATCAAGACCAATGCCGAGAACCATGATCTTTTGGTCCCATCATCCAGCGTGGGCAGTGGAGGAATGTTTCGATATGAAGAAATGGAGAACAGGAGAAAATCAACACAGAGATGGGGTATTCATGAGAGGATTTCGGCCGGGTGGTCAAGCATGATGGCATCTTGTCTCTTCCCAGAACTGTGTCGGCGGGATGTGTCCTTAACGGATCAGGGAAGCGTGTGTTCTGCAGTGACATCAAGAGGGCTGTAGCTCAATCTATAGAGGTATACAATTTATAGCTGCAGTGGTGGGGAATGTATATATATAATCCAATGGACTATAACCTTCAGTTCGTCATTGGTATAATCTTTAAATTTGTTTTCAGATTGGGTATATAGGCTAAAAGTCTTTAAGCGAATAATGAGCACGGATATATGCCCAATGTCATCGACTGCCGCCGGGGTCATTTCCATATGACAATCACTGTAATCTATATACACAGTGTGTTGAAATATGTCCCGGCTTCAGAAATACTCATGCAACAGTCAGATAGGAAATAAATTGGAAATAATAAGTGCATAAGGTAGGTTACTACGTGATGTCACTATGATGAGTACAGTTTAGCTTAGGTTTGATATATGAGAGGAGAGACAGAACATGATTTAAACTTTCTTTAAATACATGAAAGGAATAAACAAGATGGGTACAGAGCGCTTGTTCAAAGTAAGTGAGGGAGGTGACAGGGCCATGATATGAGACTGGGGCGAGGAAGTTCAGGAGGAGATGAGGAGAGACTTTTTGCAGAGGTGGTGGCTGGGTGGAATGCTTTACCTGCTGAAGTGGTATGCAGTAGAACAGTGGACTGCTTCAAATGAGGATGGGACAGGACAAGGGGCAGGAGTTCACTGGAGGGAAGGGTGAGAGGAGGGGCAGCTGCGGAATAAGGGGTGCTAGCTGCACATTCGAGGCAGACACTTGATAGACCTCTAGGCCTTTATCTGCTGGCAAATTTCATATGTTCGTATGTGTGTATTGCTGTACAGTATGTATTCATGTTTCAAAATTAATTCAGGGTTTGACCTCATGAAACTGCTAACAGTGTTAGTCCAGCTGGGTACCTCAACAGTGATTCACACTTGCTTACCCATATCTAGCAAAGGGGTGGTGTACTGTTTTACCTTTATTTATTTTTTTTACCTTTGTCATACCAGGAGAGAAACACTTTGCTGAAAGCTTGATTACAGGTGAAACCTGTAAGTACACAGATGGTTGATTGTTTGTGTCCGGTAGTGGATACATAACTGATTACTACCATACCTCATCAACACAGCCCCATTCAAAGAACTTTTTAGCTAAAGGTGTCATTTTGAGGCAGTTAAGAAAAGTCAGCCATTTTGAGGTATTCTGCAAAAGCAGCCATCTTGTAGCACTCACCAGAGTTTCACACTTAATTGTACAGATATGGCAAACGTTTTGCAGTAGTGTGTCCATTAAGTGGTCATATCACTGATTACCATCATACCGCATCTGCCCCGACCCATTCAGAGCTTTTTAAACAAAGATGGCTGTTTTGATTATTTTAGGAAATGCAGACATTTTGAAGCATTTTAGAAGGTGTCCAATCTGAGGTGATCACAAGTAATTAACACTTGATGTGGAAAAAGTGGTGCAGTAATGTGTCCAGAAGTCATCACATTGATTGACTGCATATTTCTTGTTTCTCCAGAGAAGGTGTGTTTCAACATATCTACAAGTCCTGAAATTACCCTTTTGAATGACACTGAAGATCAAGACACTGCAATGATGCTACATTACAACATTTACATCTTGACTTTCTATGACTACTCAACTGATACTTTCTGGGATTACGGTAAGAGACAAACTAGTTTGTCTAACAGGCCTGTGGAAACCTTATTGTGTATTATAAATAGCCTTGTAGACCTACTAGTAGGCATTGCACCACAACAAACTTCACCTTCACCGTTCCTCATCAGTTGGAATGAATTATAATGCATAGACTAGTTCTGAACACTCCAAGAATGACTTCATGTGAGGGTGAGCTACATTACTTTGGTTAAATTAAATATCACAGAGTATGTAAATGTTGATGCAATGGTGTAGCATAGGGTAAGATCAGACAGTTTTTTATCTACAGGTCACAAGCCTGAGGACGATATATAAATTTAGAATAGGGAAAGGATAGGGCTTTTCTCCACAGGTTTTAGAATAGGGAAAGGATAGGGTTTCTCTCCACTGGTTTTAGAATAGAGAAATGGTATGGTTTTTCTACACAGGTTTTAGAACAGGGAAAGTATAGGGTTTTTCTCCACAGGTTTTTTGAATAGGTAAATGGTAAGGTTTTTCTCCACAGGTTTTAGAATAGGGAAATGATTGGGTTTTTCTCCACAGGTTTTTGAAAAGGGAAAGAATAGGTTTTTTCTCCACAGGTTTTAGAACAGGGAAAGGATAGGGTTTTTCTCCACAGGTTTTTTGAATAGGGAAATGTTGGGGTTTTTCTCCACAGGTTTTAGAATAGGGAAAGGATAGGGTTTTTCTCCATAGGTTTTAGAATATGGAAATAATAGGGATTTTCTCTGCAGGTTTTAGAATAGGGAAATGAGAGGTTTTGCACATATTTCTGGCGATTACCATGTCTGATGGAATGCTCTTTGTGGCTAGTCCATACACTTGAAAAGTTTTGCATCATTAATGTGGACCACTGATGGTAAATTACACGGTAATAAAAATAGTAAACTATTTTAGATTCTTTCATACTGTATAGTACACTCTATAAGATACTGTATGGTGGCTAAATACACACCGCTTTCATTAACACCATTTAATTTGCTGTCCTCACTGTAACCGTGAGATACTGAAGAAACTAGGTCCATTTTCTATTAATTATATAAAACTCATAGGTGGCATATATCTTGTATTTCATCTTTCAACCTTAGGGTGAAGGTGTATCATTGCTGTGTATTGACAACACCAACTATTTTATATAATGTATGGGAAAAAAATCGCAAAAACATGGGACTAAGGCATAGTAGGATAGGGTAACATAAGAAAAATGTGTTAATTATCCAAGGGCAATACAGTGATCTAAAAAACATAATAGTATAAGGTAATACTAGATAGGTTTTCCACTGTTCACATGCATAAATACTGGAGATTAGATATAGAAATAATGATCTTACTTGAAAAGGTTCCATCAGTGGGTCATCACATATAGGACTTGCACACACCACACCTGGCAGCCGGGCACTTGACGGCAGACTTTTCTAGCAATACCTGAAGGGGACCACCTGCCCAATGTCACGGACCAACAGAACCCCTTCCAGTGGCTGTGTTGGTTGCGCCAGTTACAACATCGGTGACTCTGCCGTGGGCTGTCTCGATGCGGTCCTCCCTCATCTACACAGCGCGGGTCCGGCGTGGATTCCTCTGATGCCAGGTCTGACATTGGGGGCTTATAATCAACCCTGAACTGTCCGGCTATCATCTTTGGGTATCCAAGGACTCCCTACCCAGGGTGCTCCACTCCAGTTTGGAGTCACTTTGGGGAGTTCTACCCTGGATTTTCCCTTACTCCAACACATGGGGTTTCAAAGGGTATTATCCTCCACGGACACACCTCCTCCTACCCCCAGTCTCAACGGATCCACCTCCCTTCCCTGGCTACTTCGGATTTCCAAGACCCTGATTCAGTCTTGGTGGCAAGGGCCAAGGTCAGGAACTGGTTTCAGATCTGGAAACTAGTCTCCTGCAACCTACAGATTCCTATGTCTCCTTCCCTGATCAGCTATCTCGCAACTGTCCATGTCTTGGGGAGAACTCAGCAGGACGTTTCCTACCGGACTTTAGACACCGTCCTGTCAAGGAGAGTGGACTTCATGTGATGTGTATATAATAGGAAAGGATAGGCTTTTCTCCACAGGTTTTAGAAAAGGAAAGGTAGATTTTACTCCACAGAATTTAGAATAGAAAGGTAGTTTTTCTTCCAGAGTTTAGAACAGAAAAAGACCGGTTTTTCTCCACAGTGTATTTTAATAGGAAAAGGGTAGGTTTTCTCCACATATATATTTAGAATAAGGAAAGGATAGGGTTTTTCTCCACATGTTTTTGAAAGGGGAAAGGATAGGATTTTTCTACACAGGTTTTAGAATAGAGAAAGGGTAGGGTTTTTTTACACAGGTTTTAGAACAGGGAAATGATAGTGTTTTTTTCCACAGGTTTTTGAAAGGGGAAAGGATAGGATTTTTCTACACAGGTTTTAGAATATGGAAAGAATAGGGTTTTTCTCCACAGGTTTTTGAAAAGGGAAAGGATAGGATTTTTCTCCACAGGTTTTTGAAGAGGGAAAGGATAGGATTTTTCTCCACAGGTTTTAGAATAGGGAAAGGATAGGTTTTTTCCACATATTTTTGAATAGGGAAAGGGTAGGGTTTTCTCCACAGGTTTTTTTGAAAAGGAAAGGATAGGATTTTTCTCCACAGGTTTTTAAGAGGGAAAGGATAGGATTTTTCTCCACAGGTTTTAGAATAGGGAAAGGATAGGGTTTTTCTCCACATATTTTTTGAATAGGGAAAGGGTAGGGTTTTTCTCCACAGGTTTTAAAATAGGGAAAGAATAGGGTTTTTTTCCACATGTTTTTGAAAGGGGAAAGGATAGGATTTTTCTACACAGGATTTAGAATAGGGAAAGGATAAGGTTTTTCTCCACAGGTTTTTGAAAAGGGAAAGGGTAGGATTTTTCTCCACAGGTTTTTGAAGAGGGAAAGGATAGGATTTTTCTCCACAGGTTTTAGAATAGGGAAAGGATAGGGTTTTTCTCCACAGGTTTTTTGAATAGGAAAAGGGTGGGTTTTCTCCACAGGTTTAAGAATAGGGAAAGGATAGGATTTTTTTCCACAGGTTTTTGAAAGGGGAAAGGATAGGATTTTTCTACACAGGTTTTAGAATAGGGAAAGAATAGGGATTTTCTCCGCAGGTTTTAGAATAGGGAACGGAGAGGGTTTTTTGCCACATGTTTCTGGCATTACCATGTCTGATGGAATGCTCTTTGTGTATGATGATCCATACACTTGAAAAAGTGTCGATCGGTGAAATGTGGACAACTGATGGTAAATGCTAATGGTAATAAAAATAGTAAACTATTTTGGTTTCTTTCCTACTGTATAGTACACTATAAGATACTGTATGGGCCCTAAATACACTGCTTTGTTAACTCCTTACTTAATTTGCTGTTCTCACTGTAACCGTGAGATACTGAAGAAACTAGGTCCATTTCTATTAATTATATAAAACTCATGGGTGACGTATATCTTGTATTTCATCTGTGAACCTTAGGGTGAAGGTGTATCATTGCTGTGTATTGACAACCACCAACTATTTTATATAATGCATGGGAAAAATATCACAAAACATGGGACTAAGGATAGTAGGATAGAGTAACATAAAAAAATGTGTTAATTTTCCAAGGCAATACAGTGACCTAAAACATAATAGTAAAAGGTAATACTAGATAGGTTTTTACACTGTTCACATACATAAAGGCTGGAGATAGATATAGGAAAAGACAGATCTTACTTGAGAGGGTTCCATCAGTAGGTCATCACATATAGACTTGCACCACCTGGCATCGGTCGCACGCAGACTTTTCTAGCAATACCTGAAGGGGGACCACCTGCCCAATGTCACGTGACCAACAGAACACCTTCCAGTGCCAGGTTAGGTTGCACCGGTTACGATGTCAGTGATCCTGCCGTGGTCTGTCTCAATGCCGGACCCTCCCCCATCTACACAACGGCGGGTCCAACGTGGATTCATCTGATGCCAGGTCTGACATTGGGGGGCTTATAATCGACCCTGAATTGTCCCAGATTACCCTTTTGGGTATCCAAGGGATCCCTACCTAGGGTGCTCCACTCCAGAATGGAGTCATTTGGGGCAGTTCTACCCTGGATTTTGCCCTTACTCCAACTACATGGGGTTTCAAGGGTATTGTCCTCCACTGGATGCTGCTCCTCCTCCTCCTCCCCCCCCAGTCTCAACAGGATCCACCTCCCAAACCCCTGACTACTTCAGATTTCAAGACCCTGATTCACTCTTGGTGGCAGGGGGCCAGGTCAGAACTGGTTTCAGATCTGGAAACTAGGCTCCTGCAACCACAGATTCCTATGTCTCCTTCCCTGATCAGCTATCTTGCAACTGTCAATGTCTCAGAGAAGACTCAGCAGGACGTTTCCCACAGGGACTTTAGACACCATCCTGTCAAGGATAGTGGACTTCATGATGTGTTATATAATAGGGAAAGGATAGGCTTTTTGTCCACAGATTTTAGAACAGGGAAAGGGTAGGGTTTTTCACCACATGTTTTAGAATACAGAAAGGGTAAGGTTTTTCTCCACAGGTTTTAGAATAGGGAAAGGATAGGGTTTTTCTGCACAGGTATTTTGAATAGGGAAAGGGTAGGGTTTTTCTCCACAGGTTTTAGAATAGAAGCAGTTTGATACAGAAAATGATTGAATGGTAGCCACCATCTTATTTTTGGTCATGTGACCCAGGGGATGTAGATATGGGTACAGTCTGGGCCTTCATTTACTCACTCACTTACCTAACATGTAAAACAAGCTGCTTTTTACTTTTTCTTTTTGAATTTATTGGCTTGTACCTCATGATGCAATAGGTGGACACCCCATTGACATGAATGGACATACCATGGGTGGTTGGATATGGCACCCCTTCTATCTGCAGTTGGGTCTGTAAGGAGAAATTAGGGATCAGAAATTTCATCAAGCCCTGCAGATGTAGAGAAAAGGTGTAATGCCTTGACATTTACCCCTTTATAATATAGTTATCCTACAAAATGTAACAGAAGCAGTTTGACAGAAAATGATTGAGCGGTAGCCGCCATCTTATTTTTGGTCATGTGATCAAGGGGATCTAGATATGGGTATAGTCTGGGCCTTGATTTACTCATTCGCTTCCCCGTCATGTAAAACAGGCTACATCTTACTTTTACTTTCTGAATTTATTTGTATGCAACCCATAATGCAATAGGTGTGCCTCTCATTTGCCAGCATGGCCTTCCTTAGGTGGTTGGGTATGGCACCCCAGCTATATGGTGGTGGGTTTATAATGTGAAATTAGTGATCATAAATTTCATCCAAGCCCCTGCAGATGTAAGAAAATGTGTAATCCATTGACATTTACCACTTTTATAATGTAGTTATCACAATAAATGTGTAACAGAAGCAGTTCGGTACAGAAAATGATCAAATGGTAGCCACCATCTTGTTTTTGGTCATGTGACACAGGGGATGTAGCTATGGGTACAGTCTGGGCCTTAATTTACTCATTCTCTTCCCTGTCATGTAAAACGAGCTACTTTTTACTTTTACTTTTTGAATTTATTGGCATGCACCCCATAATGCAATAGGTGGACACCCCATTAGCCAGCATGGACATACCATGGGTGGTTCGGTATGGCACCCCGGCTATCTGCAGGTGGGTCTGTAATGTGAAATTAGGGATCAGAAAATTCATCCAAGCCCGACAGATGTAAGAAAAGGTGTAATCCATTGACATTTACCACTTTTATAATGTAGCTATCCCTACAAACGTGTAACAGAAGCAGTTTGATACAGAAAATGATTGAACGGTAGCCACCATCTTGTTTTTGGTCATGTGACCCAGGGGATGTAGCTTTGGGTACATTCTAGGCATTGATTTACTCATTCACTTCCCTGTCATGTAAAACAGGCTACTTTTTACTTTTGTTTTTTTTTATTGGCATCCGCCCCATAATGCAATAGGTGGACACCCCATTGGCCAGCATGGACATACCATGGGAGGTTGGGTATAGCACCCCGGCTATCTGCATGTGGGTCTGTAATGAAAAATTAAGGATCAGAAAAATCATCCAAGCCCCTGCAGATGTAAGAAAAGTTGTAATCCATTGAGATTTACCTCTTTTATAATGTACTTATCACAATACATTTGTAACAGAAGCAGTTTGATACAGAAAATGATGGAATGGAAGCCGCCATCTTATTTTTGGTCATGTGACCCAGGGGATGTAGATATGGGTACAGTCTGGTTCTTGATTTACTCATTCACTTCCTTGTCACGTAAAATGGGCTACTTTTTAATTTTACTTTTTGAATTTATTGGCATGCACCCCATAATGCAATAGGTGGACACCCTGTTGGTCAGCATGGCCATACCATGGATGGTTGGGTATGGCACCCCAGCTATCTGCAGTTGGGTCTGTAATGAAAAATTAAGGATCAGAAATTTCATCCAAGCCACTGCAGAAGTAAGAAAAGTTGTAATCCACTGAGATTTATCACTTTTAGAATGTAGTTATCCCTACAAACATGTAACAGAAGCAGTTTGATACAGAAAATGATCAAATGGTAGCCGCCATCTTGTTTTTGGTCATGTGACCTAGGGGATGTAGATATGGGTATAGTCTGAGCCTTGATTTACTCATTCACTTCCCTGTCATGTGAAATGGGTTACTTTTTACTTTTACTTTTTGAATTTATTGGCATGCACCCCATAATGCAATAGGTGGACACCCCATTGGCCAGCATGGACATACCAGGGGTGGTTGGGTATGGCACCCTGGCTATTTGCAAATGGGTCTGTAATAAGAAATTAGGGATCAGAAAATTCATCAAAGCCCTTGCAGATGAAAGAAAAGGTGTAATCCATTGACATTTACCACTTTTATAATGTAGTTGTCACAATAAATGTGTAGCAGAAGCAGTTTGATACAGAAAATGATTGAACGGTATCCGCCATCTTGTTTTTGGTCGTGTGACCCAGGGGATGTAGCTATGGGTACAGTCTGGTCTTTGATTTACTCATTCTCTTCCCCTTCATGTAAAACAGGATACATCTTACTTTTCCTTTCTCAGTTTATTGGTATGTAACCCATAATGCAATAGGTGGACACCCCATTGGTCAGCATGGGTATACCAGGGGTGGTTGGGTATGGCACCCCAGCTATATGCTGGTGGGTCTATAATGTGAAATTAGTGATCATAAATTTCATCCAAGCCCCTGCAGATGTAAGAAAAGTTGTAATACATTGACATTTACCACTTTTATAATGTAGTTATCATAATAAATATGTAACAGAAGCAGTTTGATACAGAAAATGAAGAAACAGTAGCCGCCATCTTGTTTTTGGTCCTGTGACAAAGGGGATGTAGCTATGGGTACAATCTGGGCCTTGATTTACTCATTCCCTTCCCTGTCATGTAAAATGGACTACTTTTTACTTTTACTTTTTGAATTTATTGGCATGCACCCCATAATGCAATAGGTAGACACCTCATTGGCCAGCATGGGCATACCATGGGTGGTTGGGTATGGCAACCCAGCTATCTGCAGGTGGGTCTGTAATGTGAAATTAGGGATCAGAAAATTCATCAAGCCCTAACAGATGTAAGAAAAATGTGTAATCCTTTGACATTTATCACTTTATAATGTAGTTATCCCTACAAATGTGTAAGAAGCAGTTTGATACAGAAAATGATTGAGCGTGCTTCGCCATCTTGTTTTTGGTCATGTGACCCAGGGGATGTAGCTATGGGTACAGTCTGGGCCTTGATTTACTCATTCACTTCCCTGTCATGTAAAACAGGCTACTTTTTACTTTTACTTTTTGAATTTATTGGCATCCACCCCATTATGCAATAGGTGGACACCCCGTTGGCCAGCATGGACATACCATGGGAGGTTAGGTATGGCACCCGGCTATCTGCATGTGGGTCTGTAATGAAAAATTAAGGATCAGAAAAATCATCCAAGCCCCTGCAGATGTAAGAAAAGTTGTAATCCATTGAGATTTACCTCTTTTATAATGTACTTATCACAATACATGTGTAACAGAAGCAGTTTGATACAGAAAATGATGGAACGGAAGATGCCATCTTATTTTTGGTCATGTGACCCAGGGGATGTAGCTATGGGTACAGTCTGGTCTTTGATTTACTCATTCTCTTCCCCTTCATGTAAAACAGGATACATCTTACTTTTCCTTTCTCAGTTTATTGGTATGTAACCCATAATGCAATAGGTGGACACCCCATTGGTCAGCATGGGTATACCAGGGGTGGTTGGGTATGGCACCCCAGCTATATGCTGGTGGGTCTATAATGTGAAATTAGTGATCATAAATTTCATCCAAGCCCCTGCAGATGTAAGAAAAATTGTAATACATTGACATTTACCACTTTTATGATGTAGTTATCACAATAAATGTGTAAAAGAAGCAGTTTGATACAGAAAATGATGGAACAGTAGCCGCCATCTTGTTTTTGGTCCTGTGACACCGGGATGTAGCTATGGGTACAATCTGGGCCTTGATTTACTCATTCACTTCCCTGTCATGTAAAACGGACTACTTTTTACTTTTACTTTTTGAATTTATTGGCATGCACCCCATATTGCAATAGGTGGACACCCCATTGGCCAGCATGGGCATACCATGGGTGGTTGGCTATGGCAACCCGGCTATCTGCAGGTAGGACTGTAATGTGAAATTAGGGATCAGAAAATTCATCCAAGCCCCAACAGATGTAAGAAAATGTGTAATCCATTGACATTTATCACTTTTATACTGTAGTTATCCCTACACATGTGTAACAGAAGCAGTTTAATACAAAAAATGATTGAACGGTAGCCACCATCTTGTTTTTGGTCATGTGACCCAGCGGATGTAGCTATGGGTACAGTCTGGGCCTTGATTTAGTCATTCACTTCCCTGTCATGTAAAACAGGCTACTTTTTAATTTTACTTTTTGAATTTATTGGCATCCACCCCATTATGCAATAGGTGGACACCCCGTTGGCCAGCATGGACATACCATGGGAGGTTGAGTATGGCACCTCGGCTATCTGCATGTGGGTCTGTAATGAAAAATTAAGGATCAGAAAAATCATCCAAGCCCCTGCAGATGTAAGAAAAGTTGTAATCCATTGAGATTTACCTCTTTTATAATGTACTTATCACAATACATGTGTAACAGAAGCAGTTTGATACAGAAAATGATGGAACGGAAGTTGCCATCTTATTTTTGGTCATGTGACCTAGGGGATGTAGCTATGGGTACAGTCTGGTCCTTGATTTACTCATTCACTTCCCTGTCACGTAAAACAGGCTACATTTTACTTTTACTTTTTGAATTTATTGGCATGCACCCCATAATGCAATAGGTGGACACCCCATTGGCCAGCATGGACATACCAGGGTGGTTGGGTATGGCACCCCAGCTATCTGCAGGTGGGTCTGTAATGTGAAATTAGGGATCAGAAATTTCATCCAAGCCCCTGCAGATGTAAGAAAAGTTGTAATCCATTGAGATTTACCAGTTTTATAATGTAGTTATCCCTACAAACATGTAAGAGAAGCAGTTTGATACAGAAAATTATCAAATAGTAGCTGCCATCTTGTTTTTGGTCATGTGACCCAGGAGATGTAGATATGGGTACAGTCTGGGCCTTGATTTACTCATTCACTTCTCTGTCATGTAAAACGGGCTACTTTTTACTTTTACTTTTTGAATTTATTTGCAGGCGCCCCATAATGTAATAGGTGGTCACCCCATTGGCCAGCATGGACATACCAGGGGTGGTTGGGTATGGCACCCCGGCTATCTGCAAGTGGGTCTATAATGTGAAATTAGGGATCAGAAATTTCATCCAAGCCACTGCTGCCATAAGAAAGGGTGTAATCCATTGACATTTACCACTTTTATGATCTAGTGATCTCAATAAATGAGTCACAAGCATTTTGACACAGAAAATGGCTGAATGGTGTCAGCCATCTTGTTTTTGGTCATGTGACCCTGGGTAGGTAGCTATAGGTGCAATCTGGCCCTTGATTTACTCATTCACTTCCCTATCATGTGAAACAGGCTACTTCTTACTTTTTCTTAATGGATTTTGTGACGTACCCCATAATCCAATAGGTACCCCCCCATAGGCCAGCATGGCCCTACCATAGGTGGTCCGCTCTGGTCACTCTCATAATCTGTAGGTGAGAAACCAATGTGAAATTTGTGTTTATATAAAGAATTTGTAGCCTGAAAGTGAAAATTAGTTACATTTAGACAACTATTTTATCAGTGATGCAACCGATTTTAACGTTTTACAAACTTCAATATTTTTATGAAACAAATTCGCAAAACAATCGAAATTTCACCAAATAAACATATATATCTCCGAATGTCTTTGTTGGAAAAGTTATATTTTCACTTTGAATTATAGTTGTGTTAGTTTCTTACTACCCTGACAAAAAAAGTTTACCAGGGAATTAAGAAAAATTATGTAATAACGTCATAACCGATAAGTGTACAAACCCAGTGAAAAAACCTCTGGCAGCAGGGATATGCAATTTTCAGAAAAACCTTGGCAGTGTAAGGGTTACAAAACACATTTTATAATTGTTTACATTCTATAGAGATTGTTGATGCAGCTGGTAGTTTAATTCAGATATTTTTTTTCTTTTAATTAGGAAAAAACTGAGTGCTCACCATACTGGTGTTACCACACCAAAACATGTTTGTTTACATTTCTTGACCAACTCCCACTGCATCTTTCCTGAATTCAGAAACACTCCAAACACAATCTAGCCACTCATTCTGAGTGGCTGCACTGTTTGAGGGTATTTCTAATGTTCAGGAAGTAAGTAATAAGAATAGTGCAATGATTTGAAGCAAAACAAGACTGAATATAGTTATACATTACCATGCATTTCAGTTCTAATAACCAAGGAGGCAGATAAAACAACCAGCAACATCAATGAACTTTAGAGAAGGTAAGCAATCATAAAATGTGGGGGTTTCCCTAAAAATAATATGATGCAAAAAAGGTTGACAGTAACCCTTTAACTTACCCTGACAAAAATAAAGGAAATTAATTATGATTTACATGTATCTCTATCTGTACTGGTGGTCAAACTGGAATTCATCTTGTTATTAATTATGGAGATATTTACATAGAATTATTGTTTTACAGTGCAACTTTAACTCAAAAGTACATTTTATACATTTATACTTACACATGACTTACCTCACAACCTCAGCTTAGTTAAAGGCTCAGATTGATATTTATACCACCCACTTTCGTTTCACTTTTAGTTCAGGGTGAGATCCTATGTGTACTTGCTTTATAACTTGTACCTTTCTTTTCAGTCTGTAAGCTAATGTTGTAAATTCAAAAGTATTGTAAAAAACTAGAAATTATCATGATTTTGGCTGATAAACATTGTTTTTAAAATATGCAAATTAGTTGTGCAACTGTGCGCATGGGATGAAACTAAGCATTTACAAAAATACATGTAACATATATAAAAAATATATGTGACGTATGCAAATATATCTAACATATATAAAAATATATGTAACATAAAAATAAAGATAACATATATAAAAATATATACTAATAATATATTTCAGACAATGTATTACTAAGTAGATTGACATGCTTTCAAGCAATGCATGAGGCAGAATACATGATTTTAGCATATGCTGAAATACACTGTGTATTATATTTCATTGAGTCAAAGTATTTCTCAACATAGTGACATATTTTTGCATACTATGAGTTAGAAATATATTATGAAAGTATATTTAAAAATATATTTCATAATATATTATGTAATATATAACATTGGGACAATGGATTTCCCAGTGTACTGACATACATTAACGCATACTTTTCAATATATTGCAATATATTCCATTTTCGTAAGGGGTTATTTAGCAGAAGAGCCCCTTAACACCTGTATTTCTGTAGGCTGGATACTTATAGAAGGCACCTTAGCTCTAGTCATGTGCTTTTGTATTTTAAAACATTTTATTTTCCTATTTACAGCTGGAGCAGCTTCTAACAATAAATATGGAAGTGAATAGTGCTCTGCTTATACTCTTTTATTTTAGGAGTCTTGAGACCTTTTCCTGCAGTCTTGAAGAATAGTTTCAGCTGGGAAGCATATCTCTTTATTTAAATGGCCAACCAGCAAGCAGGCTGAACTGCTACTGTATTTCTTAAAGCAATGGGTGCTATTACAACAGGCACCTAAATCAACATTTTAAGCCACTATAGTACACATTTGCACATTTATTTTCTAAAGTCCTGCCCTGGTGGTTGCGACGACCCTGAGGAGATGCCCTCCCACGAATTCATTTCTGCAGACAGCAGAAAGTCCTGCACTGGTGGTCATGAGGGCCCTGAGGAGCTGCCTCCCCTAATTAATTTCTGTAGACAGAAAGTCCCACCTGGTGGTCATGAGGGAACCTGAGGAGCTGCCCTCACCCGAATTCATTTCTGCAGATGGCAGAAAGTCCTACCATGGTGGTCGCGAGGGCCCCGAGGAGCTGCCCTCTCCTGAATTAATTTCTGCAGACAGCAGAAAGTCCTGCCCAGGTGGTCACGAGGGCTCTGAGGAGCTGCCCTCCCCTGAATTCATTTCTGCAGACAGAAAGTCCTGCCCTGGTGGTTGAGAGGGCCCCGAGGAGGTGCCATTACCCGAATTCATTTTTGCAGACAGCAGAAAGACCTGCCCTGGTGGTCATGAGGGCCCCAAGGAGCTGCTCTCCCCTGAATTCATTTCTGTAGACAGCAGAAAGTCATGCCCTGGTGGTCATGAGGGCTCCGAGGAGCTGCCCTCACCTGAATTCGTTTCTGCAGACAGAAAGTACTGCCCTGGTGGTCACGAGGGCCCAGAGGAGCTGCCCTCCCCTGAATTAATTTCTGCAGACAGCAGAAAGTCCTGCCCTGGTGGTCGCAAGGGCCCCGAGGAGCTGCCCTCCCCTGAATTCATTTCTGTAGACTTCAGAAAGTCCTGCCCTGGTGGTCATGAGGGTCCCGAGGAGCTGCCCTTCCCTGAATTCATTTTTGTAGACAGCAGAAAGTCCTGCCTTGGTGGTCGTGAGGGCTCTGAGGAGCTGCCCTCCCCCGAATTAATTTCTGCAGACAGAAAGTCCTGCCCTGGTGGTCGCGAGGGCCCAGAGGAGTTGACCTCCACCAAATTAATTTCTGCAAATAGCAGAAAGTCCTGCCCTGGTGGTCGCAAGGGCCCCAAGGAGCTACCCTCCCCTGAATTCATTTCTGTAGACTGCAGAAAGTCCTGCCCTGGTGGTCATGAGGGCCTCGAGGAGCTGCCCTCCCCTGAATTCATTTCTGCAGACAGAAAGTCCTGCCCTGGTGGTAGCGAGGGCCCAGAGGAGCTGCCCTCCACCGAATTAATTTCAGCAGATAGCAGAAAGTCCTGCCCTGGTGGTCACAAGGGCCCTGAGGAGCTGCCCTCCCCTGAATTCATTTCTGTAGACAGCAGAAAGTCCTGCCCTGGTGGTCATGAGGGCCCCGAGGAGCTGTCCTCTCCGGAATTAATTTCTGCAGACAGCAGAAAGTCCTGCCCTGGTGGTCATGAGGGCTCAGAGGAGCTGCCCTCTCCCGAATTCATTTCTGCAGACAGAAAGCCCTGCCCTGGTGGTCGCAATGGCCCAGAGGAGCTGCCCTCCCCGAATTCATTTTTGCAGACAGCAGAAAGTCCTGCCCTGGTGGTCGTGAGGGCTCCGAGGAGCTTCCAACCCCAAATTCATTTCTGCAGACAGAAAGTCCTGCCCTCGTGGTCATGAGGGCCCCGAGGAGATGCCCTTCCCAAATTCATTTTTGCAGACAGGAAAGTCCTGCCCTGGTGGTCGTGGAGGGACCCGAGAGCTGTCCGCCCCGATTCATTTCTGCAGACAGAAAGTCCTGCCCTGGTGGTCACGAGGCCCAGAGGAGCTGCCCTCCCTGAATTCATTTCTGTAGACTGCAGAAAGTCCTGCCCTGGTGGTCATGAGGACCCTGAGGAGCTGCCCTTCCCCAAATTCATTTTTGCAGACAGCAGAAAGTCCTGCCCTGGTGGTCATGAGGGCTCTGAGGAGCTGCCCTCCCTCGAATTCATTTCTGCAGACAGAAAGTCCTGCCCTGGTGGTAGTGAGGGCCCAGAGGAGCTGCCCTCCCCCGAATTAATTTCTGCAGATAGCAGAAAGTCCTTCCCTGGTGGTCACAAGGGCCCTAAGGAGCTGCCCTCCCCTGAATTCATTTCTGTAGACAGCAGAAAGTCCTGCCCTGGTGGTCATGAGGGCCCTGAGGAGCTGTCCTCTCCTGAATTAATTTCTGCAGACAGCAGAAAGTCCTGCCCTGGTGGTCATGAGGGCTCCGAGGAGCTGCCCTCCCTCGAATTCATTTCTGCAGACAGAAAGCCCTGCCCTGGTGGTTGCAGGGCCCAGAGGAGCTGCCTCCCCGAATTCATTTTGCAGACAGCAGAAAGTCCTGCCCTGGTGGTCATGAGGGCCCGAGGTTGCCCTTCCCGAATTCATTTTGCAGACAGCAGAAAGTCCTGCCTTGGTGGTCGTGAGGGCTCCGAGAGCTGCCCTCCCAATTCATTTCTGCAGACAGAAAGTCCTGCCCTGGTGGTCACGAGGGGCCAGAGAAGCTGCCCTTCCCTGAATTAATTTCTGCAGATAGCAGAAAGTCCTGCCCTGGTGGTCGCAAGGGCCCTGAGGAGCTGCCCTCCCCTGAATTCATTTCTGTAGACTGCAGAAAGTCCTGCCATGGTGGTCATGAGGGCCCTGAGGAGCTGCCCTTCCCCCGAATTCATTTCTGCAGATTTCAGAAAGTCCTGCCTTGTTGGTCGTGAGGGCCCCAAGGAGCTGCCCTCCCTGAATTCATTTTTGCAGATAGCAGAAAGTCCTGCCCTGGTGGTCATAAGGGCCCCGAGGAGCTGTCCTCTCCTGAATTAATTTCTGCAGACAGCAGAAAGTCCTGCCCTGGTGGTCATGAGGGCTCTGAGGAGCTGCCCTCCCCCGAATTCATTTCTGCTGACAGAAAGCCCTGCCCTTGTGGTCGCAATGTCCCCAAGGAGCTGCCCTCCCCTGAATTCATTTTTGCAGATAGCAGAAAGTCCTGCCCTGGTGGTCATGAGGGCCTCTAGGAGCTGCCCTTCCCCCAAATTCATTTTTGCAGACAGCAGAAAGTCCTGCCCTGGTGGTCGTGAGGGCTCCGAGGAGCTGCCCTCCACGAATTCATTTCTGCAGACAGAAAGTCCTGCCCTGGGGGTCATGAGGGCCCCTAGGAGCTGACCTTCCCCCAAATTCATTTTTGCAGACAGCAGAAAGTCCTGCCCTGGTGGTCGTGAGGGCTCCGAGGAGCTTCCCACACCCAAATTCATTTCTGCAGACAGAAAGTCCTGCCCTCGTGGTCATGAGGGCCCCGAGGAGCTGCCCTTCCCCAAAATTCATTTTTGCAGACAGCAGAAAGTCCTGCCCTGGTGGTCATGAGGGCTCCGAGGAGCTGTCCGCCCCTGAATTCATTTCTGCAGACAGAAAGTCCTGCCCTGGTGGTCACGAGGACCCAGAGGAGCTGCCATCCCCTTAATTCATTTCTGTAGACTGCAGAAAGTCCTGCCCTGGTGGTCATGAGGACCCTGAGGAGCTGCCCTTCCCCAAATTCATTTTTGCAGACAGCAGAAAGTCCTGCCCTGGTGGTCGTTAGGGCTCTGAGGAGCTGCCCTCCCCCATTCATTTCTGCAGACAGAAAGTCCTGCCCTGGTGGTTGCAAGGGCCCAGAGGAGCTGCCCTCCCCCGAATTAATTTCTGCAGATAGCAGAAAGTCCTGCCCTGGTGGTCACAAGGGCCCTAAGGAGCTGCCCTCCCCTGAATTCATTTCTGTAGACAGCAGAAAGTCCCTGGTGGTCATGAGGGCCCTGAGGAGCTGTCCTCTCCTGAATTAATTTCTGCAGACAGCAGAAAGTCCTGCCCTGGTGGTCATGAGGGCTCCGAGGAGCTGCCCTCCCAATTCATTTCTGCAGACAGAAAGCCCTGCCCTGGTGGTCGCAATGGCCCAGAGGAGCTGCCCTCCCCCGAATTCATTTTTGCAGACAGCAGAAAGTCCTGCCCTGGTGGTCATGAGGGCCCCGAGGAGTTGCCCTTCCCCAAATTCATTTTTGCAGACAGCAGAAAGTCCTGCCCTGGTGGTCGTGAGGGCTCCGAGGAGCTGCCCTCCCCCGAATTCATTTCTGCAGACAGAAAGTCCTGCCCTGGTGGTCACGAGGGGCCAGAGAAGCTGCCCTTCCCTGAATTAATTTCTGCAGATAGCAGAAAGTCCTGCCCTGGTGGTCATAGGGCCCTGAGGAGCTGCCTCCTGAATTCATTTCTGTAGACGCAGAAAGTCCTGCCATGGTGGTCATGAGGGCCCTGAGGAGCTGCCCTTCCCGAATTCATTTCAGCACCAGAAAGTCCTGCCTTGTTGGTCGTGAGGGCCCCAAGGAGCTGCCCTCCATGAATTCATTTTTGCAGATAGCAGAAAGTCCTGCCCTGGTGGTCATGAGGGCCCCGAGGAGCTGTCCTCTCCTGAATTAATTTCTGCAGACAGCAGAAAGTCCTGCCCTGGTGGTCATGAGGGCTCCGAGGAGCTGCCCTCCCCCGAATTCATTTCTGCTGACAGAAAGCCCTGCCCTTGTGGTCGCAATGTCCCCAAGGAGCTGCCCTCCCCTGAATTCATTTTTGCAGATAGCAGAAAGTCCTGCCCTGGTGGTCATGAGGGCCTCTAGGAGCTGCCCTTCCCCCAAATTCATTTTTGCAGACAGCAGAAAGTCCTGCCCTGGTGGTCGTGAGGGCTCCAAGGAGCTGCCCTCCACGAATTCATTTCTGCAGACAGAAAGTCCTGCCCTGGTGGTCATGAGGGCCCCTAGGAGTTGCCCTTCCCCCAAATTCAGTTCTGCAGACAGCAGAAAGTCCTGCCCTGGTGGTCGCGAGGGCCCAGAGGAGCTGCCCTCCCTTGAATTCATTTCTGTAGACAGCATAAAGTCCTTCCCTGGTGGTCACAAGGGCCCTGAGGAGCTGCCCTCCCCTGAATTCATTTCTGTAGACAGCAGAAAGTCCTGCCCTGGTGGTCATGAGGGCCCCGAGGAGCTGTCCTCTCCTGAATTAATTTCTGCAGATAGCAGAAAGTCCTGGCCTGGTGGTCATGAGTGCTCCGAGGAACTGCCCTCCCCCGAATTCATTTCTGCAGACAGAAAGCCCTTCCCTGGTGGTCGCAATGGCCCAGAGGAGCTGTCCTCACCCGAATTCATTTTTGCAGACAGCTGAAATTCATGCCCTGGTGGTCATGAAGGCCTCTAGGAGCTGCCCTTCCCCCAAATTCATTTTTGCAGACAGCAGAAAGTCCTGCCCTGGTGGTCATGAGGGCTCCGAGGAGCTGCCTCCAACGAATTCATTTCTGCAGACAGAAAGTCCTGCCTGGTATTCATGAGTTCCCCAGAGCTGCCTTCCCCAAATTCATTTTGCAGACAGCAGAAAGTCCTGCCCTGGGGTCGTGAGGGCTCGAGGCTGCCCACCTGAATTCATTTCTGCAGACAGAAAGTCCTGCCCTGGTGGTCTCGAGGGACCTGAGAAGCTTCCCTTCCCCAAATTCATTTTTGCAGACAGCAGAAAGTCCTGCCCTGGTGGTCGTGAGGGCTCTGAGGAGCTGTCCTACCCCGAATTCATTTCTGCAGACAGAAAGTCCTGCCCTGGTGGTTGCGAGGGCCCAGAGGAGCTGCCCTCCCGAATTAATTTCTGTAGACAGCAGAAAGTCCTTCCCTGGTGGTCACAAGGGCTCTGAGGAGCTGTCCTCCCCTGAATTCATTTCTGTAGACAGCAGAAAGTCCTGCCCTGGTGGTCATGAGGGCCCCGAGGAGCTGTCCTCTACTGAATTAATTTCTGCAGACATCAGAAAGTCCTGGCCTGGTGGTCGTGAGGGCTCCGAGGAGCTGTCCGCCCCCGAATTCATTTCTGCAGACAGAAAGTCCTGCCCTGGTGGTCACGAGGGCCCAGAGGAGCTGCCCTCCCCTGAATTCATTTCTGTAGACTGCAGAAAGTCCTGCCCTGGTGGTCATGAGGACCCTGAGGAGCTGCCCTTCCCCAAATTCATTTTTGCAGACAGCAGAAAGTCCTGCCCTGGTGGTCGTGAGGGCTCTGAGGAGTTGCCCTCCCCCAAATTCATTTCTGCAGACAGAATGTCCTGCCCTGGTGGTAGCGAGGGCCCAGAGGAGCTGCCCTCCCCCGAATTAATTTCTGCAGATAGCAGAAAGTCCTGCCCTGGTGGTCACAAGGGCCCTAAGGAGCTGCCCTCCCCTGAATTCATTTCTGTAGACAGCAGAAAGTCCTGCCCTGGTGGTCATGAGGGCCCTGAGGAGCTGTCCTCTCCTGAATTAGTTTCTGCAGACAGCAGAAAGTCCTGCCCTGGTGGTCATGAGGGCTCCGAGGAGCTGCCCTCCCCCGAATTCATTTCTGCAGACAGAAAGCCCTGCCCTGGTGGTCGCAATGGCCCAGAGGAGCTGCCCTCCCCCGAATTCATTTTTGCAGACAGCAGAAAGTCCTGCCCTGGTGGTCATGAGGGCCCCGAGGAGTTGCCCTTCCCCCGAATTCATTTTTGCAGACAGCAGAAAGTCCTGCCCTGGTGGTCGTGAGGGCTCCGAGGAGCTGCCCTCCCCCGAATTCATTTCTGCAGACAGAAAGTCCTGCCCTGGTGGTCACGAGGGGCCAGAGAAGCTGCCCTTCCCTGAATTAATTTCTGCAGATAGCAGAAAGTCCTGCCCTGGTGGTCGCAAGGGCCCTGAGGAGCTGCCCTCCCTGAATTCATTTCTGTAGACTGCAGAAAGTCCTGCCATGGTGGTCATGAGGGCCCTGAGGAGCTGCCCTTCCCCCGAATTCATTTCTGCAGACTTCAGAAAGTCCTGCCTTTGTGGTCGTGAGGGCCCCAAGGGAGCTGCCCTCCCTGAATTCATTTTTGCAGATAGCAGAAAGTCCTGCCCTGGTGGTCATGAGGGCCCTGAGGGCTGTCCTCTCCTGAATTAATTTCTGCAGACAGCAGAAAGTCCTGCCCTGGTGGTCATGAGGGCTCCGAGGAGCTGCCCTCCCCCGAATTCATTTCTGCTTACAGAAAGCCCTGCTCTTGTGGTCGCAATGTCCCCAAGGAGCTGCCCTCCCCTGAATTCATTTTTGCAGATAGCAGAAAGTCCTGCCCTGGTGGTCATGAGGGCCTCTAGGAGCTGCCCTTCCCCCAAATTCATTTTTGCAGACAGCAGAAAGTCCTGCCCTGGTGGTCGTGAGGGCTTCGAGGAGCTGCCCTCCACGAATTCATTTCTGCAGACAGAAAGTCCTGCCCTGGGGTTCATGAGGGCCCCTAGGAGCTGCCCTTCCCCCAAATTTATTTTTGCAGACAGCAGAAAGTCCTGCCCTGGTGGTCGTGAGGGCTCCGAGGAGCTTCCCACACCCAAATTCATTTCTGCAGACAGAAAGTCCTGCCCTCATGGTCATGAGGGCCCCGAGGAGCTGCCCTTCCCCAAAATTCATTTTTGCAGACAGCAGAAAGTCCTGCCCTGGTGGTCGTGAGGGCTCCGAGGAGCTGTCCGCCCCCGAATTCATTTCTGCAGACAGAAAGTCCTGCCCTGGTGGTCACGAGGACCCAGAGGAGCTGCCCTCCCCTGAATTCATTTCTGTAGACTGCAGAAAGTCCTGCCCTGGTGGTCATGAGGACCCTGAGGAGCTGCCCTTCCCCAAATTCATTTTTGCAGACAGCAGAAAGTCCTGCCCTGGTGGTCGTGAGGGCTCTGAGGAGCTGCCCTCCCCCGAATTCATTTCTGCAGACAGAAAGTCCTGCCCTGGTGGTTGCGAGGGCCCAGAGGAGCTGCCCTCCCCCGAATTAATTTCTGCAGATAGCAGAAAGTCCTGCCCTGGTGGTCACAAGGGCCCTAGGAGCTGCCCATCTCCAGAATTCAGAAAGTCCTGCCCTTGTTGTCATGAGGGCCCCAAGGAGCTGCCCTCCCTGAATTCATTTTGCAGATAGAGAAAGTCCTGCCCTGGTGGTCAGAGGCCCGAGGAGCTGTCCTCTCCTGAATTAATTTCTGCAGACAGCAGAAAGTCCTGCCCTGGTGGTCATGAGGGCTCCGAGGAGCTGCCCTCCATGAATTCATTTCTGCAGACAGAAAGTCCTGCCCTGGTGGTCTTGAGGGCCCCTAGGAGCTGCCCTCCCCCGAATTCATTTCTGCTGACAGAAAGCCCTGCCCTTGTGGTCGCAATGTCCCCAAAGAGCTGCCCTCCCCTGAATTCATTTTTGCAGATAGCAGAAAGTCCTGCCCTGGTGGTCATGAGGGCCTCTAGGAGCTGCCCTTCCCCCAAATTCATTTTTGCAGACAGCAGAAAGTCCTGCCCTGGTGGTCGTGAGGGCTCCGAGGAGCTGCCCTCCTCGAATTCATTTCTGCAGACAGAAAGTCCTGCCCTGGTGGTCATGAGGGCCCCTAGGAGTTGCCCTTCCCCCAAATTCAGTTCTGCAGACAGCAGAAAGTCCTGCCCTGGTGGTCGCGAGGGCCCAGAGGAGCTGCCCTCCCCTGAATTCATTTCTGTAGACAGCATAAAGTCCTTCCCTGGTGGTCACAAGGGCCCTGAGGAGCTGCCCTCCCTGAATTCATTTCTGTAGACAGCAGAAAGTCCTGCCCTGGTGGTCATGAGGGCCCCGAGGGCTGTCCTCTCCTGAATTAATTTCTGCAGACAGCAGAAAGTCCTGCCTGGTGGTCATGAGTGCTCCGAGGGCTGCCCTCCCAATTCATTTCTGCAGACAGAAAGCCCTTCCCTAGTGGTCACAATGGCCCAGAGGAGCTGCCCTCCCCAATTCATTTTGCAGACAGCTGAAATTCTGCCCTGGTGGTCATGAGAGGCCTCTAGGAGCTGCCTTCCCCAAATTCATTTTGCAGACAGCAGAAAGTCCTGCCCTGGTGGTCGTGAGGGCTCCGAGGAGCTGCCCTCACAATTCATTTCTGCAGACAGAAAGTCCTGCCTGGTGGTCATGAGGTCCCCTAGGAGCTGCCCTTCCCCCAAATTCATTTTTGCAGACAGCAGAAAGTCCTGCCCTGGGGGTCGTGAGGGCTCCGAGGAGCTGCCCACCCTCGAATTCATTTCTGCAGACAGAAAGTCCTGCCCTGGTGGTCTCGAGGGCCCTGAGGCTTCCCTTCCCCAAATTCATTTTTGCAGACAGCAGAAAGTCCTGCCCTGGTGGTCGTGAGGGCTCTGAGGAGCTGTCCTACCCCGAATTCATTTCTGCAGACAGAAAGTCCTGCCCTGGTGGTTGCGAGGGCCCAGAGGAGATGCCCTCCCCCGAATTAATTTCTGTAGACAGCAGAAAGTCCTTCCCTGGTGGTCACAAGGGCTCTGAGGAGCTGCCCTCCCCTGAATTCATTTCTGTAGACAGCAGAAAGTCCTGGCCTGGTGGTCATGAGTGCTCCGAGGAGCTGCCCTCCCCCGAATTCATTTCTGCAGACAGAAAGCCCTTCCCTGGTGGTTGGAAGGCCCAGAGGGCTGCCCTCCCTGAATTAATTTCTGCAGATGGAGAAAGTCCTGCCCTGTTGGTCGAAGGGCCCTGAGGCTGCCCTCCCTGAATTCATTTTGCAGATTGCAGAAAGTCCTGCCCTGGTGGTCATGAGGGCCCGAGGAGCTGTCCTCTCCTGAATTCATTTCTGCAGACAGCAGAAGTCCTGCCCTGGTGGTCACGAGGGCCCAGAGGAGCTGCCCTCCCTAATTCATTTCTGAGACTGCAGAAAGTCCTGCCCTGGTGGTCATGAGGACCCTGAGGAGCTGCCCTTCCCAAATTCATTTTGCAGACAGCAGAAAGTCCTGCCCTGGTGGTCGTGGAGGGCTCTGAGGAGCTGCCTCCCCAATTCATTTCTGCAGACAGAAAGTCCTGCCCTGGTGGTTGCGAGGGCCCAGAGGAGCTGCCCTCCCCCGAATTCAATTTCTGTAGACAGCAGAAAGTCCTTCCCTGGTGGTCACAAGGGCCCTGAGGAGCTGCCCTCCCCTGAATTCATTTCTGTAGACAGCAGAAAGTCCTGCCCTGGTGGTCATGAGGGCCCCGAGGAGCTGTCCTCTCCTGAATTAATTTCTGCAGACAGCAGAAAGTCCTGGCCTGGTGGTCATGAGTGCTCCGAGGAACTGCCCTCCCCCGAATTCATTTCTGCAGACAGAAAGCCCTTCCCTGGTGGTTGCAATGGCCCAGAGGAGCTGCCCTTCCCTGAATTAATTTCTGCAGATAGTAGGAAGTCCTGCCCTGTTGGTCGCAAGGGGCCCTGAGGAGCTGCCCTCCCCTGAATTCATTTTTGTAGACTGCTTAAAGTCCTGCCCTGGTGGTCATGAGGGCCCCGAGGAGCTGCCCTTCCCTGAATTCATTTCTGCAGACTTCAGAAAGTCCTGCCTTGGTGGTTGTGAGGGCCCCAAGGAGCTGCCCTCCCCTGAATTCATTTTTGCAGATAGCAGAAAGTCCTGCACTGGTGGTCATGAGGGCCCTGAGGAGCTGTCCTCTCCTGAATTAATTTCTGCAGACAGCAGAAAGTCCTGCCCTGGTGGTCATGAGTGCTCCAGGAGCTGCCTCCCCAATTCATTTCTGCAGACAGAAAGCCCTGCCTTGTGGTCACAGTGGCCGCAAGAGCTGCCCTCCCTGAATTCATTTTGCAGATAGCAGAAAGTCCTGCCCTGGTGGTCATGGGGCCCCGGGGCTGTCCTCTCCTGAATTAATTTCTGCAGACAGCAGAAAGTCCTGCCCTGGTGGTCATGAGGGCTCCGAGGAGCTGCCCTCCCCCCAATTCATTTCTGCAGACAGAAAGCCCTGCCCTGGTGGTGCATAATGGCCCGAGGAGCTGCCCTCCCCCGAATTCATTTTTGCAGACAGCAGAAAGTCCTGCCCTGGTGGTCACGAGGGCCCGAGGAGTTGCCCTTTCCCTGAATTCATTTTTGCAGACAGCAGAAAGTCCTGCCCTGGTGGTCGTGAGGGCTCCGAGGAGCTTCCCTCCCCCAAATTCATTTCTGCAGACAGAAAGTCCTGCCATGGTGGTCACGAGGGCCCAGAGGAGCTGTCCTCCCATGAATTCATTTTTGCAGACAGCAGAAAGTCCTGCCCTGGTGGTCATGAGGGCTCCGTGGAGCTGACCCTCCCCCGAATTCATTTCTGCAGACAGAAAGCCCTGCCCTTGTGGTCGCAATGGCCCCAAGGAGCTGCCCTCCCTTGAATTCATTTTGCAGACAGCAGAAAGTCCTGCCCTGGTGGTCATGAGGGCTCTGAGGAGCTCCCACCCAATTCATTTTTGCAGACAGAAAGTCCTGCCCTGGTGGTCATGAGGGCCCTAGGAGCTGCCCTTCCCCAAATTCATTTTGCAGACAGCAGAAAGTCCTGCCCTGGTGGTCGTGGGGGCTCCGAGGAGCTGTCCCCTAAATTCATTTGCAGACAGCAGAAAGTCCTGCCTGGTGGTCATGAGGGCCCAGAGGCTGCCTCCCTGATTCATTCTGTAGACTGCAGAAAGTCCTGCCCTGGTGGTCATGAGGACCCTGAGGAGCTGCCCTTCCCCAAATTCATTTTGCAGACAGCAGAAAGTCCTGCCCTGGTGGTCGTGAGGGCTCTGAGGAGCTGCCCTCCCCCGAATTCATTTCTGCAGACAGAGAGTCCTGCCCTGGTGGTTGCAAGGGCCCAGAGGAGCTGCCCTCCCCCGAATTAATTTCTGCAGATAGCAGAAAGTCCTGCCCTGGTGGTCACAAGGGCCCTAAGGAGCTGCCCTCCCCTGAATTCATTTCTGTAGACAGCAGAAAGTCCTGCCCTGGTGGTCATGAGGGCCCTGAGGAGCTGTCCTCTCCTGAATTAATTTCTGCAGACAGCAGAAAGTCCTGCCCTGGTGGTCATGAGGGCCCGAGGAGCTGCCTCCCCGATCATTTCTGCAGACAGAAAGCCCTGCCCTGGTGGTCGTAATGGCCCAGAGGAGCTGCCCTCCCCAAATTCATTTTGCAGACAGCAGAAAGTCCTGCCCTGTGGTCATGAGGGGCCCTGAGGAGCTGCCCTTCCCAATTCATTTTTGCAGACAGCAGAAAGTCCTGCCCTGGTGGTCGTGGGGGCTCGAGGAGCTGCCTCCCCAGATTCATTTCTGCAGACAGAAAGTCCTGCCCTGGTGGTCATGAGGCCCAGAGGAGCTGCCCTTCCTGAATTCATTTTTGCAGATAGCAGAAAGTCCTGCCCTGGTGGTCGAAGGGCCCGAGGATCTGCCCTCCTGAATTCATTTCTGTAGACTGCAGAAAGTCCTGCCTTGTGGTCATGAGGGCCCCGAGGAGCTGCCCTCCATGAATTCATTTTGCAGACAGCAGAAAGTCCTGCCCTGGTGGTCATGAGGGGCCCGAGGAGCTGTCCTCTCCTCGAATTCATTTCTGCAGACAGCAGAAGTCCTGCCCTAGTGGTCATGAGGGCCCGAGGAGCTGCCCTCCCAATTCATTTCTGCAGACAGAAAGCCCTGCCCTGTGGTCGTAAGGGCCCAGAGGAGCTGCCCTCCCTGAATTCATTTTGCAGACTAGCAGAAAGTCCTGCCCTGGTGGTCATGAGGGCCCTAGGAGCTGCCCTTCCCCAAATTCATTTTGCAGACAGCAGAAAGTCCTGCCCTGGTGGTCATGAGGGCCCCGAGGAGCTGCCCTCCACGAATTCATTTCTGTAGACAGCAGAAAGTCCTGCCCTGGTGGTCATGAGGGCCCCGAGGAGCTGTCCTCTCCTGAATTAATTTCTGCAGACTGCAGAAAGTCCTGGCCTGGTGGTCATGAGTGCTCCGAGGAGCTGCCCTCCCCCGAATTCATTTCTGCAGACAGAAAGCCCTTCCCTGGTGGTCACAATGGCCCAGAGGAGCTGCCCTTCCCCGAATTCATTTTTGCAGACAGCAGAAAGTCCTGCCCTGCTGGTCATGAAGGCCTCTAGGTGCTGCCCTTCCCCAAAATTCAATTTTTGCAGACAGCAGAAAATCCTGCCCTGGTGGTCGTGAGGGCTCCGAGGAGCTGCCCTCCACGAATTCATTTCTGCAGACAGAAAGTCCTGCCCTGGTGGTCATGAGGGCCCCTAGAGGAGCTGCCCTTCCCCCAAATTCATTTTTGCAGACAGCAGAAAGTCCTGCCCTGTGGGTCGTGAGGGCTCCGAGGAGCTGCCCGCCCCCGAATTCATTTCTGTAGACAGAAAGTCCTGCCCTGGTGGTCTCGAGGGCCCTGAGGAGCTGCCCTTCCCCAAATTCATTTTTGCAGACAGCAGAAAGTCCTGCCCTGGTGGTCGTGAGGGCTCTGAGGAGCTGTCCTACCCCGAATTCATTTCTGCAGACAGAAAGTCCTGCCCTGATGGTTGCGAGGGCCCAGAGGAGATGCCCTCCCCCGAATTAATTTCTGTAGACAGCAGAAAGTCCTTCCCTGGTGGTCACAAGGGCCCTGAGGAGCTGCCCTCCCCCCTGAATTCATTTCTGTAGACAGCAGAAAGTCCTGCCCTGGTGGTCATGAGGGCCCCGAGGAGCTGTCCTCTCCTGAATTAATTTCTGCATACAGCAGAAAGTCCTGGCCTGGTGGTCATGAGTGCTCTGAGGAGCTGCCCTCCCCCGAATTCATTTCTGCAGACAGAAAGCCCTTCCCTGGTGGTCGCAATGGCCCAGAGGAGCTGCCCTACCCCGAATTCATTTTTGCAGAGAGCAGAAAGTCCTGCCCTGGTGGTCATGAAGGCCTCTAGGAGCTGCCCTTCCCCCTAATTCATTTTTGCAGACAGCAGAAAGTCCTGCCCTGCTGGTCGTGAGGGCTCCAAGGAGCTGCCCTCCACGAATTCATTTCTGCAGACAGAAAGTCCTGCCCTGGTGGTAATGAGGGCCCCTAGGAGCTGCCCTTCCCCCAAATTCATTTTTGCAGACAGCAGAAAGTCCTGCCCTGGGGGTCGTGAGGGCTCCGAGGAGCTGCCCGCCCCCGAATTCATTTCTGTAGACAGAAAGTCCTGCCCTGGTGGTCTCGAGGGCCCTGAGGAGCTGCCCTTCCCCAAATTCATTTTTGCAGACAGCAGAAAGTCCTGCTCCGGTGGTCGTGAGGGCTCGGAGGAGCTGTCCTACCCCGAATTCATTTCTGCAGACAGAAAGTCCTGCCCTGATGGTTGCGAGGGCCCAGAGGAGATGCCCTCCCCCGAATTAATTTCTGTAGACAGCAGAAAGTCCTTCCCTGGTGGTCACAAGGGCCCTGAGGAGCTGCCCTCCCCTGAATTCATTTCTGTAGACAGCAGAAAGTCCTGCCCTGGTGGTCATGAGGGCCCCGAGGAGCTGTCCTCTCCTGAATTAATTTCTGCATACAGCAGAAAGTCCTGGCCTGGTGGTCATGAGTGCTCTGAGGAGCTGCCCTCCCCCGAATTCATTTCTGCAGACAGAAAGCCCTTCCCTGGTGGTCGCAATGGCCCAGAGGAGCTGCCCTACCCCGAATTCATTTTTGCAGAGAGCAGAAAGTCCTGCCCTGGTGGTCATGAAGGCCTCTAGGAGCTGCCCTTCCCCCTAATTCATTTTTGCAGACAGCAGAAAGTCCTGCCCTGCTGGTCGTGAGGGCTCCAAGGAGCTGCCCTCCACGAATTCATTTCTGCAGACAGAAAGTCCTGCCCTGGTGGTCATGAGGGCCCCTAGGAGCTGCCCTTCCCCCAAATTCATTTTTGCAGACAGCAGAAAGTCCTGCCCTGGGGGTCGTGAGGGCTCCGAGGAGCTGCCCGCCTCCGAATTCATTTCTGTAGACAGAAAGTCCTGCCCTGGTGGTCATCAGGGAGGCCCTGAGGAGCTGCCCTTCCCAAATTCATTTTGCAGACAGCAGAAAGTCCTGCCCTGGTGGTGGAGGGCTCTGAGGAGCTGTCCTCCCCAGATTCATTTCTGCAGACAGAAAGTCCTGCCCTGGTGGTTGCGAGGGCCCAGAGGAGCTGCCCTCCCCGAATTAATTTCTGTAGACAGCAGAAAGTCCTGCCCTGGTGGTCACAAGGGCCCTGAGGAGCTGCCCTCCCTGAATTCATTTCTGTAGACAGCAGAAAGTCCTGCCTTGGTGGTCATGAGGGCCCGAGGGCTGTCCTCTCCTGAATTATTTCTGCAGACAGCAGAAAGTCCTGCCCTGGTGGTCATGAGTGCTCCGAGGAGCTGCCTCCCAATTCATTTCTGCAGACAGAAGCCCTTCCCTGGTGGTTGCAATGGCCCCAGAGGAGCTGCCCTTCCCTGAATTAATTTCTGCAGATAGCAGAAAGTCCTGCCCTGTTGGTCATGAGGGCTCTGAGGAGCTGCCCTCCCTGAATTCATTTTTGTAGACTGCTAAAGTCCTGCCCTGGTGGTCATGAGGCCCGAGGGCTGCCTTCCGATTCATTTCTGCAGACTAGAAAGTCCTGCCTTGGTGGTTGTGGGGCCCCAAGGAGCTGCCCTCCCTGATTCATTTTGCAGATAGCAGAAAGTCCTGCCTGGTGGTCATGAGGGCCCGAGGAGCTGTCCTCTCCTGAATTAATTTCTGCAGACAGCAGAAAGTCCTGCCCTGGTGGTCACGAGGCTAGAGAGCTGCCCTCCCTGAATTCATTTCTGTAGACTGCAGAAGTCCTGCCCTGGTGGTCATGAGGGACCCTGAGGAGCTGCCCTTCCCAATTCATTTTGCAGACAGCAGAAGTCCTGCCCTGGTGGTCGTGAGGGCTCTGAGGAGCTGTCCTACCCCGAATTCATTTCTGCAGACAGAAAGTCCTGCCCTGGTGGTTGCGAGGGCCCAGAGGAGCTGCCCTCCCTCGAATTCATTTCTGTAGACAGCAGAAAGTCCTTCCCTGGTGGTCACAAGGGCCCTGAGGAGCTGCCCTCCCCTGAATTCATTTCTGTAGACAGCAGAAAGTCCTGCCCTGGTGGTCATGAGGGCCCGAGGAGCTGTCCTCTCCTGAATTAATTTCTGCACAGCAGAAAGTCCTGCCTAGTGGTCATGAGTGCTCCGAGGAGCTGCCCTCCCCCGAATTCATTTCTGCAGACAGAAAGCCCTTCCCTGGTGGTCGCAATGGCCCAGAGGAGCTGCCCTCCCGAATTCATTTTTGCAGACAGCAGAAAGTCCTGCCCTGGTGGTCATGAAGGCCTCTAGGAGCTGCCCTTCCCAATTCATTTTTGCAGACAGCAGAAAGTCCTGCCCTGGTGGTCGTGAGGGCTCCGAGGAGCTGCCCTCCACGAATTCATTTCTGCAGACAGAAAGTCCTGCCTGGGTGGTCATGAGGGCCCTAGGAGCTGCCCTTCCCCCAAATTCATTTTTGCAGACAGCAGAAAGTCCTGCCCTGGGGTCGTGAGAGGGCTCCGAGGAGCTGCCCCCGAATTCATTTCTGTAGACAGAAAGTCCTGCCTGGTGGTCATGAGGGCCCCGAGGAGCTGCCCTTCCCCCAAATTCATTTTTGCAGACAGCAGAAAGTCCTGCCCTGGTGGTCGTGAGGGCTCTGAGGAGCTGCCCTCCCCGAATTCATTTCTGCAGACAGAAAGTCCTGCCCTGGTGGTTGCGAGGGCCCAGAGGAGCTGCCCTCCCTCGAATTAATTTCTGTAGACAGCAGAAAGTCCTGCCCTGGTGGTCACAAGGGCCCTGAGGAGCTGCCCTCCCCTGAATTCATTTCTGTAGACTGCAGAAAGTCCTGCCCTGGTGGTCATGAGGGCCCCGAGGAGCTGTCCTCTCCTGAATTAATTTCTGCAGACAGCAGAAAGTCCTGGCCTGGTGGTCATGAGTGCTCCGAGGAGCTGCCCTCCCCCGAATTCATTTCTGCAGACAGAAAGCCCTTCCCTGGTGGTTGCAATGGCCCAGAGGAGCTGCCCTTCCCTGAATTAATTTCTGCAGATAGCAGGAAGTCCTGCCCTGTTGGTCGCAAGGGCCCTGAGGAGCTGCCCTCCCCTGAATTCATTTTTGTAGACTGCTTAAAGTCCTGCCCTGGTGGTCATGAGGGCCCCGAGGAGCTGCCCTTCCCCGGAATTCATTTCTGCAGACTTCAGAAAGTCCTGCCTTGGTGGTCGTGAGGGCCCCAAGGAGCTGCCCTCCCCTGAATTCATTTTTGCAGATAGCAGAAAGTCCTGCACTGGTGGTCATGAGGGCCCCGAGGAGCTGTCCTCTCCTGAATTAATTTCTGCAGACAGCAGAAAGTCCTGCCCTGGTGGTCACGAGGGCTCGAGGAGCTGCCCTCCCCTGAATTCATTTCTGTAGACTGCAGAAAGTCCTGCCCTGGTGGTCATGAGGACCCTGAGGAGCTGCCCTTCCCCAAATTCATTTTTGCAGACAGCAGAAAGTCCTGCCCTGGTGGTCGTGAGGGCTCTGAGGAGCTGTCCTACCCCGAATTCATTTCTGCAGACAGAAAGTCCTGCCCTGGTGTTGCGAGGGCCCAGAGGAGCTGCCCTCCCCAATTAATTTCTGTAGACAGCAGAAGTCCTGCCCTGGTGGTCACAAGGGCCCTGAGGAGCTGCCCTCCCTGAATTCATTTCTGTAGATAGCAGAAAGTCCTGCCCTGGTGGTCATGAGGGCCCCGAGGAGCTGTCCTCTCCTGAATTAATTTCTGCAGACAGCAGAAAGTCCTGGCCTGGTGGTCATGAGTGCTCCAAGGAGCTGCCCTCCCCCGAATTCATTTCTGCAGACAGAAAGCCCTTCCCTGGTGGTTGCAATGGCCCAGAGGAGCTGCCCTTCCCTGAATTAATTTCTGCAGATAGAAGGAAGTCCTGCCCTGTTGGTCGCAGGGGCCCTGAGGAGCTGCCCTCCCCTGAATTCATTTTTGTAGACTGCTTAAAGTCCTGCCCTGGTGGTCATGAGGGCCTCGAGGAGCTGCCCTTCCCCTGAATTCATTTCTGCAGACTTCAGAAAGTCCTGCCTTGGTGGTTGTGAGGGCCCCAAGGAGCTGCCCTCCCCTGAATTCATTTTTGCAGATAGCAGAAAGTCCTGCACTGGTGGTCATGAGGGCCCCGAGGAGCTGTCCTCTCCTGAATTAATTTCTGCAGACAGCAGAAAGTCCTGCCCTGGTGGTCATGAGGGCTCCGAGGAGCTGCCCTCCCCCGAATTCATTTCTGCAGACAGAAAGCCCTGCCCTTGTGGTCACAATGGCCCCAAGGAGCTGCCCTCCTCTGAATTCATTTTTGCAGATAGCAGAAAGTCCTGCCCTGGTGGTCATGAGGGCCCCTAGGAGCTGCCCTTCCCCCAAATTCATTTTTGCAGACAGCAGAAAGTCCTGCCCTGGTGGTCGTGAGGGCTCCGAGGAGCTGCCCTCCCCCGAATTCATTTCTGCAGACAGAAAGTCCTGCCCTGGTGGTCACGAGGGCCCAGAGGAGCTGCCCTCCCCCAAATTCATTTCTGTAAACTGCAGAAAGTCCTGCCCTGGTGGTCATGAGGACCCTGAGGAGCTGCCCTTCTCCAGATTTATTTTTGCAGACAGCAGAAAGTCCTGCCCTGGTGGTCGTGAGGGCTCTGAGGAGCTACCCTCCCCCGAATTCATTTCTGCTGACAGAAAGTCCTGCCCTGGTGGTCGTGAGGGCCCAGAGGAGCTGCCCTCCCTTGAATTAATTTCTGCAGATAGCTGAAAGTCCTACCCTGATGGTCACAAGGGCCCCGAGGAGCTGCCCTCCCCGAATTCATTTCTGTAGACTGCAGAAAGTCCTGCCCTGGTGGTCATGAGGGCTCCGAGGAGCTGCCCTCCCGGAATTCATTTCTGCAGACAGAAAGCCCTGCCCTGGTGGTCACAATGGCCCCGAGGAGCTGCCCTCCCCCGAATTCATTTTTGCAGACAGCAGAAAGTCCTGCCCTGGTGGTCGTGAGGGCTCCGAGGAGCTGCCCTCCCTCAAATTCATTTCTGCAGACAGAAAGTCCTGCCCTGGTGGTCACGTGGGCCCAGAGGAGCTGCCCTCCCCCAAATTGATTCCTGCAGATAGCAGAAAGTCCTACCCTGGTGGTCGCAAGGGCCCCGAGGAGCTGCCCTCCCCTGTATTCATTTCTGTAGACTGCAGAAAGTCCTGCCCTGGTAGTCATGAGGGCCCCAGGAGCTGCCCTTCCCCGAATTCATTTCTGCAGACTGCAGAAAGTCCTGCCCTGGTGGTCACGAGGGCCCCAATGAGCTGCCCTCCACTGAATTCATTTCTGCAGACAGCAGAAAGTCCTGCCCTGGTGGTCACGAGGGCCCTGAGGAGCTGGCCTCACCCGAATTAATTTCTGCAGACAGCAGAAAGTCCCGCCTTGGTGGTCGCAAGGGCCCCGAGTAGCTGCCCTCCCCCAAATTCATTTCTGCAGACAGTTACGGCTTGCTGGGACAGCATTGCTTGCCGTGGACGGCTCTGTGCTCTCGGAAGCTTTTTTTTGGCACCAAACTTTATTTTCAAATTCTGGACTTCCACCTCTGCCTAAATCTACTGGACTTGCTAAATCTAATGCCTTGTATTAATTAATTGTGTCGCCATAGGTCTACAAATAGTTTTTATCACAACAATATTTACATTTTTAACTGTTTTTTCTGGCTGAGTTCAGGTTACCTTAATACGGCTTTAACAATTGGACCTTAATGGAAAATTTCTACCTAGGGTAAGACTGCATAGCACACAGTTAGCCTTAAGTATTACAGCCAGCATAAACGGTTTCTACTATTCTGTGGCTTATTTGTTTAACCCAACAGCCAAAGTAGATAGTGCCTATTGCTCCTATTCTGAATTAATTCCTTCTCTGTTGTTCTGCCATTTTCTGTTAGGCCCCTGCCCTCTGAGGCCAATCCCTCCTTGTTTGCTCAGCCCCCGCTTCCCTTACCTGCTATAACCTGCTTCTCTTCTGTCTCTCCTCAGCAGGAAGTCCTTCCCTAGTGGTCGCGAGGGCCCTGAGGAGCTGCCCTCCCCCGAATTCATTTCTGCAGACAGGTACGGCTTACTGGGATGGCACTGTGTGCCGTGCACAGCTCTGTGCTCTCAGAAGCCCCGCCAATGCTTTACATCGGCTACCCCACCGCCCCCACCTCCACCCTTGGTGAACCACTCCTTATATAGCATGGATCACATGCACAAATTAACCTATCAGTCGATTCTCCCATTAGCAAGCTATCTCTCTCCACCGCTAGGGGTTGCTAACATGTAATCCCTATTAGCCTCATTGCTCCCTTAACTTTTGCCATGCTACCTCTTCTTATCACACTAATAGTTTCACTAACACCTGTAGCCTCACTCACTCCCTCCCTTTACCCTTCAATGGACACAGACAATTTGGTACCTCACGTTGAAGCAGTGGGGTCAGCAGCTCTGACTTCCCTCCACTCTGTAACACCCCCATCGTCTCTACCCTTTACCTGGTGGATCAGCCACTCAGTACTACCACCCTCCTTTCACATTGGGCTCTTAGCCCTGAAATCAACCATTCATTGTCCTCCTCCAGTTGAGATCCTGCCTTTGTCCACTTCACAAAAGCCAAAGAGCCTCTTCCCTTTAGCCAAACTCTTGGTAACCTTACTCCTTCTTCTTGCCAGGAACATTGAACCTAACCCAGGGCTAACCAGTACCCCACTGGTACTCCCTCGGGGACTTAAACTAATGCACCTAAATATCTTTAGTCTTCTGCACAAAATAACTTCACTGCAGCAAACTGTCTCTTCCCTAAGACCTGACATTCTGATTATTTCTGAAACCTGGCTCAAGCCACACAATGACCAAGAATTCTCCATCCCTGGCTACTCCATTATCCGTCATGACTGCCCAGGCAAAAAAAGGGCGATGGTATAGCAATGTACATCTCGTCCTTCCTCCAGTGCACCCTAGTCACTATACCTACGACACTGCAGTCAACTGATGCCATGATGATTAAGCTCTCCCTCCTCCACTCCACCCCATCTTCATAGCCAGTTCTTACTGCACTCCCAACTCCTCCTCGCAAACCATCCTGGACCTTTTGGGCACCCTGAAATCCCTCGCCACAGGGGGTGAGATTCATATACTGGGGGATTTCAATGTGAACTGACTTGCCAGAGGCACCGCCAAGCTTCGGAATCAGGTAGCAGCCCTTAACATGACACAGCTGATCTCTGAACCCACAAGTCTAAACCTTAAATCTTCAAACCACTCCCTCCTCGACTGGTCCCTTACCTCCCTCCAGCATCATATTATAGCCTTGGGCATCTTGCCAGACTCACTCAGTGACCACCACATGATCTACTTTGTCCATAAAATCTTCAGACCTAAAGCTCCCCTGAACTATTCTTACACGATCATACAAATCCCTGGACCTAGCGTCACTCCTAACAGACCTAGCAACCACAGACTGGTCCTTTATTCCCACAGCAACCTCTGTTGACACAGCTTGAGTCTATTTCAAGTTCAGATTCTTAGCTGCACGAGATCGCCATGCTCCACTCAAATGTGCACGGGTGAGGGGTGCCCACTTGCCCTGGATCTCCTCAGACATCCTGTCCCTTACTAAAGCCAGAGACCAGGCGTGGAAGTCATTCAAAGCCTCCTGTTCCCCTGTTCACCAAAATACATACCACACCTTATGAAACAGCTGCACTACACAAATCAGGCTAGCTAAGGCAAACTACTAAAAGCCTCCTTCCAGGCTAACCTAAATTGCCCATCTAAATTCTGGAAGGTGGTCAAATCCCTTTTTTCCCCGCCCTCCCAGCCTCCCAACCTGCGCTAAATATAGGTGGGTCTGTCATAACTGACCCGCATGCAGTTGCCTCTGAATTCAATTCCTCATTTCAAGCTGCACCTCAGCACTGCTCTCCACTCTCCCCCCTTGCAGCCCAACCCCTCTCCATTTGGCCCCCCTGCCCAGCCTCCTCCTCCTCCTCCTACTACTACTGCTCCCTCCTTCTTCTTTCAGCAGGTCACCGAGCCAGAAGTCTATCATGCCTTGCTCTCCTTAAATCCAAACAAAGGCAAATGCCCCTCTGGACTGGACTCTAAGATGCTCCACCCAGCTGCCCCTGCTATTGCCGCCCCCCTGGCTGACCTGCTAAATCTCTCATTCTCCTTAGCATCCATCCCTAAGGACTGGAAGCACGCAACAGTTATCCCGCTTCATAAGGGTGGTGATACCTCAGCCCCTGGTAACTACTGACCTATTTCCCTACTACCTATTATGGCTAAGCTACAGGAGCATATAGTACTCTCTCAACTCCCCCCTTCCTTAACTCCTCCTTCTCCTCCTCCTTCTTCTCACCCTACCAGTCTGGGTTCAGGAAATCTTACTCCACTGCCACCTCGCTCCTCAGGCTCACAGACTCCATCCTCGATGGCATGGAAAAGGGCCTTATCACCGCAGCCATTTTTATTGATCTGACAAAGGCATTCGATATGGTCTCCCATGTCCTCCTACTTGAAAAGCTCTCCTGGGCTGGGCTCTCTACCTTGGTCACCAGCTGGTTCCACTCCTACCTTGTCCACCATTCCCAGGCGGTTAAAATTGGATGTTTCATCTCCCCACCCCTCCCAGTAAGCTCTGGGGTCCCTCAAGGCTCAGTCCTTGGACTGCTCCTCTTCTCCATATTCCTAAATGACCTGCCCTCCACCTGCCCTCACACATCCATTCATATGTATGCAGACGATACGGTCTTGTATACATCTGGACCATCAACAGCTGATGTTATGACCAGACTACAGAAGGACTTGAATAATGTTCAGCTCTGGTTCCATGCAAACCAGCTTTTTCTCAATGCCAAGAAGTCAGTCTCTTTGACCTTCGGCACAAGACAGAGACTCTCTAGGCTCCCTGCTACCCCTTCCTTCCATCCACACCCTGGACGGGACTACTCTGGAGGTCTGCACCTCCTTCAGATATCTTGGGGTATGGCTCGACCAGCACCTTGACTTTTCTGTACATGTTGATGCCATCCTCAAAAAGCTCCACCCTAAACTGGGTGCCCTCTACCGGAGTCGAGGTTGCATCGCGCCACCAGCTCGCTGTGCAATCGTACAGAAAATGATTCTCCCTACTTTTGACTATGGGGATGTAGTCTACAGTGTTGCTCCCAAGTCCATCCTAGCCAGACTGGACCCTCTCTTCCACTCTTTCTGCCGCTTTGCAATGGATAGCCCCCCTCCACTCATCACTGTGTGCTCTACCGGGCTCTCTCCTTTCCCTCACTCCATGACCGCCGATTGACCCACTGCACCAAGCTCACTGCCAAATACTGGTCCCAGTCCTTGCCACCCTATCTCTCCTCTGTGATGGATGTCCCTACCCCTCCAGTGCGCTCACTTAGGAAGTCTGACATGCTCACCTTGGTCATTCAATGGGTGTCCTTCTCTAGTGGCCAAGCATCCTTCGGATACTGGATGCCCAAACTATGGAGCTCCCTCCTTTCTGTCATCACGCATATGCCCCAGGATATGTACTTCATCTCTCTCATTGACTCGCATTTCATGTCGTCATGTGCTTGTGGGTAATCTGTGATTAAATTAAACAAATAGGTACAGGGAGTCTACAATAGGGCATACAGTCCCTCATGCAGTGATTTTTGACCCTACTGCTTGGTCGTATTGCTCCTGTATGTCATGCACTTCTATTCATTCTACTGGATGCTCTTGATGCTGTTAAACTGCTCTGTATATACTGCTGTCTGTATAACTTGTATATCCTGCTAACTCATGTACAACATTACCCTTTGTTCTTGCTAGTATTGTTTGTACTATTGCCGGATGTATGTACTGTTATCTCCGCCCCCCCTTTCCCCAGGACGCACTTGGAATCGAGCACTAGTGCTCAGTGTGTCTTCCTGGTAAAACTTTTAAATAAATAAATTCTAAGGGCAAAACGGCTGGTACAAAAGAAAGGGGAGAACCAGCTGCTCTCTTACATTTGTAATCATACTCCCATGAAAGGGGACAATTCTGGGGACCATTATTTTTAACTAGCCCCAGAATCTGAATGCACATCTGCACTATTCTTTCATAGCTTTATTTAATATGCACATATTATATTATTCATGGTACCATGCACTTTAGCACCTGCCAGAGACAGAAAAGGATATATAAAGATAAGAGTAAGAGACAGGACTATACTTAGGTAGGTGGCCAACCTACCTAGACAGAAAAGGTGAATTTAATAGGAGAGATACCTTGCTGCTGCAGCAGACTAAATGAAAAGAAAAAAGAAAATAGTAAAGATGCCTCTAAGTGCACCAGGAGTCTTGGTGGGGGGATGAGTCCATCTGCCACAGTTACACAAAAACATTTCCCAATGGATGTCCATCCTTTTGTTGAGGGACCTCTGGACTTAATGAAGCATCAAAGTTTCTCCAGCTTCTCCAGTGCATATTTAAGTGGTTGTTGCCACAGTGCTAAATTCAAACACACATTCTGAGTGAACTAAGTTAGTACTCTGACCATTTCCTCGTAACCAGTAAGGTCCCTTTGCAGCCTGGATTGAGTGGTCACCTCAACTCTGACCAAAGCCAGACATTCTCTGCCATTACCATTTAGAAAAAACAAGATTCATCAGGCACACCTTGGCCAAAGGAGACAATCCTAAACAGCACATTTGTGAAAGGGTTACGAGAACCTTCATCTGAACCTTGTTGGGCTCCTTGCTAGGCACCAGCCCACTCAAAGCTGAACAGCAAATGAACATTGTATGCTAAGCATTGTTGTGTCCACAAGACATTTGTAGAAAATCAACTTGAACAGCACAGTTCCCACATTCTGTAGGGGTCTTTTTCCAGAGACTCACCCACAGCATGCTTAGAAAGTCACAGCTGTAGCCACACATAACCCCAGGCTGAAGGGCTCTGGAAGTACTGAACTGAATGACTTAATCCCAAACAATAGATATTTGAAAGTCCATATCTTATGTTGTAAAACACACAGTCTACCTGGGCAGCACTTAAGGAAGTGACATGATGAGAGGAATTGCCCCAATAGTACTCATAGACACCAACTCCAGATGATCTCACACAGATGTGAAGAAATTCACCCCGAGGGGCCTTGAAAAATAAGGTCTTCACAACTAGCTGGTGCACAGACTGATTGCTGACACTTCTAGGGTGAGAAGAAACACAGAGTGACCCTCCCTCTGAAAATGGCCTGCTCAAGGCAGAGGACCAACTTGCACACTCTGTGCACATGTTTGAGGTTCAAAAATCCTCAAGGTTCTGTCACTGGCCTGACTCCCCAGAGAGTCAGGGGACTGGAAGCCCACTCGGGCTAGGAACCCTCCTGATCTGAACTGCATTTGTGATTTGAAAATCCTCAAGGCTCTGCCGCTAGCCTGACTACCTGCAGACTCAGGGGACTGGAAGCCCACTCGGGCTAGGAACACTCCTGCTCCGAACCAGATTTGCAGTTCAAAAATCCTCAAGGCTCTGCCGATGGTCCGACTCCCCGGAGATTCAAGGGACTGGAAGCCCACTCTGGCTAGGAATGATGCTACTCCGAACCCTGTTTGCTGTTCGAAAATCCTCAAGGCTGTGTCGCTGGCCTGACTCCCTGGAGATTCAGTGGACTGGAAGCCCACTAGGGCTAAGAACCAAACTGCTCTGAATCACATTTGTGGTTCAAAAATCCTCATGGCTCTGCCACTGGACTTACTCCCCAGAGACTCAGGGGACTGGGATCCCACTCGGACTAAGACCCCTCCTTCTCTGAACTGCATTTGTGGTTTGAAAATCCTCAAGTCTCTGCCACAGGTTCCACTCCCTGGCTACTCAGGAGACTGGTAGCCCACTTGGACTAGGAACCGTCCTGCTCCAAACCACATTTGAGGTTCAAAAATCCTCAAGGCTCTGCCACTGGCCTGACTCCCCAGAGACTCAGTGGACTGGAAGCCCACTCGGGCTAGGAACGCTCCTGCTCCAAATCGCATTTGCAGTTTGAAAATCCCCAAGCATCTGCTACTGGCCCAACTCCCAGGAGACTGGAAGCCCACTCAGGCTAGAAACCCTCCTGTTCCAGAGTGCATTTGCGGTTCAAAAATCCTCAAATCTCTGCTGCTGGCCCAACTATCCAGAGACTCAGGTGACTGGAAGCCTTCTCGGGCTAGGAACCCTCCTGCCACAAACCACATTTGTGGTTCAAAAATTGTCAAGGCTCTACCATTGTCCCAACTCCCTGGAGAATCAGGGGACTGGAAGCCCACTCAGGCTAGGAGCCCTCCTGCTCTGAACCATGTTTGCGGTTCAAACATACTCAAGGCTGTGCCTCTGGCCTGACTCCCTGGAGACACAGGGGACTGGAAGCCCACTTGGGCTAGGAACCCTCCTGCTCTGAACCACCATGAAGTCACATGCCTCCTTCCAACTTTCACCGGCTACCTTCAAGGAGATTGAGCAACTATTATACAGCCTAGATACCAGCAAAAAGGCAGGTGTTGATGGGATCGAGACATTCTTCCTAAAACGTGGGTGTCATTTTTAAGTGGGACCAATTATGCACATCTTTAATTTATCCACCTCCACAGCCACTGTTCTCTCCTGTTGGAAAACTGCACATATCCTACCTTTATTTAAGTCCAGTGATCAAAGCGAGCTTAACAATTATAAACCGATCTCCATCCTTCTAGTCCTGTCTAAACTGCTGGATAAACTAATTCATCTGCAAATAAAACACTTCCTAGAGAGCTCCAACCTCCTTAATCCATTCCAATCTGGGTTCAGGCAGAAACACAGTACTGTCTCAGCCTTGGCAAAAGTGACTGATGACTGGTTTTCTGCTATTGATAATAAAAAATCCACCTGTGCCATGTTCTTCGACCTAAGTAAGGCCTTTGACATGGTGGATCATACCTTCCTCCTACACTGCCTTTCATCTCTGGGTATGCATGACACTACAGTAAGATAATTCAATGGCTACCTCTCAGATAGACTACAAAGAATCAAGGCTCATGGTATCATCTCGGATCCTGTGCCCATCACCAGAGGAGTGCCACAAGGATCCATCTTGGGTCCCCTACTCTTCACAATCTACATTAACTTACTGGACAGAAATATTCAAAAATCAAAACTGCATTTCTTTGCAGATGACATGGTTATGTACACATCTAACTCATCAATGCGTGAAGCCTGCAATGAACTCCAAGCTGACTTCAACCAGCCACAGCTCAATCTGGCCAGCTTAAAACTACTCTTAAATGCCAAGAAGACCAAGATGATGCTGTTCACCTCAACTCACGTGGCCGCTTCCCTTAATTACAAACAATCAGTGTTACCCATCACAACTATCTTTGTGGACACCCTCGAGATTGTGGATCAATTCAAGTACCTGGGCATTTGGTTGGATAGTAAATTCTCTCTCAATGCTCATATCGACTACCTAACTAAAAAATTAAAAGCTAGGCTGGGCTTTCTCTATAGGAACAGATCCCTTTTCACATTGGATTGTAGGCATAGACTGGTTCAGGCCACATTCATGCCACTATTAGGCTATGGTGACATTATCTATAACTATTACGCCGCAGTTCACACCCATAAACTAGATACCCTATACCATCGGGCACTATGTTTCATGCTTAATGTGCCACCCAAAACACACCATTGTTCCTTATACTTTGCACCTGGCTGCACTTCCCTAGAAACCCGGCGCATGTTACACATTGACCAATGGACATTGAAACTACTGTCAGGAAAGCTTCCTCTAAAAATCTGCTCTATGGTGCATATGACATGCAATATATACTCCCTACATAGCTCTGACCTCCTCCTTCCAGATGTCCCTAGGACACGCACCAAGCAGGGCAGAGGTGCAATTAGTTATGTACTCCCATCAATATGGAACTAGCTGCAAAACACATTGGGCCCAATTCTCAAAGCCCTGCATCTGATGCAAGGTGCTTGCACCATACAGATATGGTGCAAAGTGCACCTTGCATTTAGGCTGCCTCCACACAATTCTCAAAGGTTGCCTGCATCGACTGCAGGCTGCCTGCCCCAAACAGGGCTTGTGCCAGCCCTGTGCCCTGCACTGCCCTGCGACACGGCACTAGGTGGGCTGCACCAATGCAAGCTACAGCTTGCTATTCACAGACAGCACCCAGTGAGAGAAATTCTAAGTCCCCTTAGACCAGCCAGGGCTGGTCTAAGGGGACTTAGACATCGCTCCCCTGGGTGAGCTGTCCTATGGGTAGTGCAGCATGTCCTACCTCCCCAACCCCACCATGCCCCACAAGTGCCACATAGTGGACCCACCATCCAACTTTTACCCCCATAGGGCATCAAGGGCAGGAGTGCCCACCCGATCCTCAATATGCCCCATAGGATGTAGGTAGTGCCCCCCCTCCAGATCCCGGTGCCCCAGTGTGAACCAGGACAGATGACACCTTCCCTCCCACCAGTGCCTGTGCCCCCCACCCATGCAGGTGGTGTCCCCCCATCCCCAGACAGAGCAGGGGACCAGCACAGCCCTCTGCACACCTCCACTGCTGGTCCCAAATTGGATGGACAGTGCAGCTGACAGTCTAAGGGGCTTGCAGCGAACCCTCCCGTGCACCATGCAGTTGCCGCACGGCTGGGGTTGCCACAAGCATTGGGTCTTAGGTGCCAGGCCCTTCCTGTACCAGAATCTGGTGCAAGGTCCCTGGCACAAGGGGCTTTGGCGCAAGCTTCTCTTTGCTGCAGCTTGCGCCGAACGCAGCCCTGTACGAAAATCAAGCCCATTGAGGCTAACCAAGCTTGTGTCACTAAGTGGCTTCAAGACTATGGCCAAAAATGCATTCAAGACAGTATGCCACTGCCCCAATAACTAACCAGAACATACTTCTTACCTACCTTGCCCACTGATCAGCTACTTATCATAACCAACCTCCACCTACCCCATTCCCCATCCTGATCCCTCACCTCATTCCCCCCTCCTTCCCACTCACCATTCTATTATTTGTCCTGAATAACACCTAGCACTTAACCCCATGTTCTTAATATTTTTTTCCTCCTCTACATCGTCCTGAGCAGAACAGTATATGTACAAGTGCTAACTTGACTGTATGCTCTTTCTTATCTAGATCCTTCTTATGTATTAGCTAGTACACTAGCCTGTTTTCCTTATATCCATACCCATCCCATTGCAGTACTGTAATAAGTCTTGCTTGCTTATTTGTCCTTGTAGATGTGTATGTTATTGTACTGTCATACCAGGACCTCCTTGTGAATGTGTATACTCAGCGAAGATTTTTTTTTCCTGTAACAAAATTCATTGATTGATTGATAGTTTCCCATCTACCATTAAGGCTTATCTTGATATACTGTATAGTTCACTCAATGTTATTCCTATGTAACAATGTCATATGTACTTTTCTTGTACATACTATGTAACAATGCCATATATATTTTTCTTGCACATACTGTACATTTGTATCCATTGTTCTTCCTTTGTACCTAGAATGTATGTACTCTATCTTGTTGTTACTTTGTATATGTTCTTGATATGGAATATTAGGAACATATACAAAGTAACAACAAGATAGATATCAATATGGATATACAGTGCAGGAGAGCCACGGTCATGGCAAATAGGATGCAGGGCTGCATCAGCAGGGGGATTACCTCGAGGAGCAGGGAGGTGATTTTGCCACTGTACAACAGCCTGGCTAGACCACACCTGGAGTACTGCATGCAGTTCTGGCAGCTGCACCTAAGGAGGGACATCCAGCTCCTGGACAGGATTCAGAGGAGGGCAACTAGAATGATCCGGGGACTGGGGGATATGGCATATGAGGAGTGTCTGGAGGAGCTCAACCTGTTCTTGCTGGAGGAGAGGAGGGACAGGGGATATGATTGAGGTCTTCAAGTACCTCAAGGGAGTAAATAAGGTAAGCCTAGATGGGATCCTTCGGCTGAAGGAGGGTGGAGTCACCAGAGGGTACAGTTGGAAGATTGAGGGTGGAAGGCTTAGGGGGAAAGGAGGAGGAGGAGATACTTCATTGACAGAGTGGTGGAACCATGGAATGTGCTGCCCGGGGAGCTGGTACAGGTAGCTACTGTGGATGGGTTTAAGAGAGGATGGGTCAGGTGTATTCAAGGGGTGAAGTGGAGGATGGCTTATCTGGGGGTGAGGCTAGGAGTGGGGGATGGGGTAAGCATGAAAGGAGCCAGGTAGATGGCTATGGTACCCAATCAGGGTGCTGAGGCCCAGACTCGATAGGCCATAAAGCCTACTCTGCTGGTGTTTTTAGTATGCTAGTATATATTATTTATTTATTTAACTTTGTTGACCCGGTAGGCCCACTGAAACTAGAAGTCCCTTTTTCAGGGGCAACCGTGAGGGGGGGGGAGGATACAGATGGTAACCAACTGAAACTGAACCAGATTAAGCTATTGGTGGTATTTTTAGTGAATGGGGGAAATTTGTCCAGAACACCAGGGAAATTCTCTACTCTGTCTGCAGGGGGCCTTGCTTCCTGTGAGCAAGTCTTCCAAGATGGCCACTCAGAGTACTGTGGTGGAGAGGAAGGATGTTTCTGAGGCAGGGGACCAGGCCTCTTTCCCTGACCTCTTGCTGCAAGAGGCTGCCAGTAATGAGACATTTCCAGAAGAAATTGAAGAAAAGGAAATAGGAGAGGAAATCTTTCTGTCAATGGAGGACTTAAGTATAAATACTGAAACTGAGTACTGTAAAAATGACAAAAAAAATGTGGTTTCTCTGACGGAAGAAAACCGGAAGAAAATGCTGAGAGAACTGGAAGAAGAAGAACGCAGACACACGTTGTATATGGCTAAACTGAAAGCCGGACTTGCTAAAGTGCAAGAGGAGCCCTGTTTTGACATTGGGTGTAGCCAGACTGACAGAAGTAGCAGTGATGCAGCAACATCAAAGGAGTGTGCCAGGATGCAAACATCACTACTCCCTCAGGTAAAATCAAACCCTCTTTATGCTATAGAACTTGTTACAGAAATAGTGGCTGGCAGCAGAAATGCAGAAGGTGTGTGCCAAGAGCCACAAGGGTTAAGTTTTGCTAATATACTGAGGGAGAAAGCTAGCACAGTAAACCCAACAAGCCAGAAAGATGAAGCGAGTACAAAGGGGACAATGAATGCAAATACTGAAACGAATGCAAGTATTGAAATGAATGCAAATGTTGAAATGAATGCAAATATCACTAACCATAATACCACTAAAGGGGACCCTAACATTATGCAACTAGATAAACAAACAAATGGGCAAATGACACCTGGGTGCAAGCAAACACAACAGAAAGAAGGGAAAATCATTTTTTATTCAAAAACCACCCCTCAGGATGAAGCCACGTTTTTTTCTTTCTCAGCAAGAAACCAAGCACAAACATCTTACTCTAATGAGGATAAGAAAAACAAAAGGGCTGCTCTCAATTTAGCCAATAGGAATCTAGTACTGGGGCCTTCTGCTAGGCCAAAAGAGCAAACAGGAAACACTGTTCCTAGGCTAGACTGGACACATCGAGCCCTATCACCAACAGATGCTATCCAAAAAGCATTTTCACTGCAACCTAAAAATTTACATCTCTTTGCTACATGGTCCCCTGAAAAAGCCCTTAAGGAAGCAGGATGGAAAAAAATGCCTAGTGACCAATGGCTACCGGACATAGACTGGCAGGATTCTCCTTCCACAAATACTCCAGAATGGCACTCACCAATTCAAATTCAAGTACCTGCAACAACTTCAAAAACTACAGAACCCTGGGAGGTACAGCACCAAATGTAATCTAAAAACCACCCTGTACAGGAAAATAATGCAATAGAAGTTGGTCCGGGGCCCCTCCCAGAGGAGACCCCCCCCCCCGAGGGCCTGCAGCATCAGATACAAAGGACACAGCCCAAGTAAGACTGGATGGACAAACAGGGGGAACCATTCTGGAGATCCTCCCACACAGAGACCTTTATTATCCAAACTTTTCTCCAGATCAAAAAAGGAGGCAGTCCCTAGAAGGAACACAGTCAGAATCAAATACAAAGGGGGACTGGACATAAGGCCTGACAGGCAATATGTTGGAAGGAAACTCCTGAAGGACTCCTTGCACTTCTTACCTAAAGAGGTGTTCACCTTTATAAATATATCAGGAGAAGATAACTATGATATAAGTTTTAGATCATCCTACGCCCTTGAGATGTTTTGGCAAAGGTATAATCAAGTCAAATTGTCCACCCTGTGGTCCTCCATTTTGGTAATACCCCTTACAAAACCACTCATAAAGTATGTTACAGTCATATTCTGGAATGAAGGGGTTCATGTTGAAGATACTACATGTTGGTTGTTGCAAAAATGCGAAGTACTAAGTTCACCTGAAGCACTGTTAGATTTAGAATTTTTCTGGATTGGGGATGGAAGTACAAGGTGAAGTTGAGGCAGACTGAAAATGAAATAGAACATATCCCAAACTCATTTCTCTTGGGCAGGAACAGAGGAGTATGTTTCTACTCAGGGCAACCACGAGCATGTTATATGTACTGAGCTCGAACTCACCGCTCGAGTGTCTGTGATAGACCAAGATGCGACAACTGTGGAGAGGTGGGTCACAACAGTATGCAGTGCACAAATTTAACTAGGTGTGATTTGTACGAAGAGACAGGACACACACTCCCCGAATGCCCATGGGCAGCAAGGAATAAAGCCTCAGTATCAGCCCCAGAACTCCTTATAGCAGCTCAGAAAGAGCTACAACCCACCCGATTCAGCAGAGGTATATCCCACGGTCACTACTGCCCCATAACTCCCCAACCCCACCCCCAAAACCCATACCCCAAGAGCAAGGGAAAAGGGAACCCATCACAGATAAGTCAGTAGAACACAAGGGAAGGGAAGACCTGGACTCCCCCATGCCTTCTCAGCTTCAATGGGATGAGTTCCCTCCTGTTTATTACTCAGATAGTCAGACCAAGGAAGTAACTGGAGGCATAAACCCCCCCCACACTCCCCACAAAATCCGGCTCCACTTCCAACAAGGAGAGTGACTAGAAATACAAAACCTCTTCCTGAACCTTTGATAATAGAGGCAACTAACCCCTTTTCAGTCCTAGCCCCTACAGGCGAGGAGTCAGAGATGGATCTGGTAGAACCAGACCCCCCCCCCTCCACAGGAACTTGGAGGCAGCTCTGATTTAGTGGAGTACAAAGGGAAGAAAAAAAAGAAAATGAAAAAAGGACCTTAAAACCGAATTATGGAGATGAACAAATTGGTCTTAGGGTCTTGTAATTGTCATAGTTTATTAAATATTTCCAAAAGACAAGCTCTGTTTCAGCACTTGGTGGATATTAAAGTAAATGTTTGCTTCCTACAAGAAATTTGGATGTTTACCTCAGACCATCTCAGATCTTTCCAGGCTGAATGGTGGTGGGGACCATCATTTTGGTCCTTTGGAGCAGACAGGGCAGATGGAGTAGGGATAGTTTTCAGCTCCTTCTCTTTTAAAATGACTAAACTTATAGATCTAATCCCAGGACATCTGCTTATTCTTGATGGTTACTGGGAACAAGTGCCGTATAGGTTTATAAATGTCTACGGTCCTCAGTCCAAGTCAGACAGGGTGTCCCTAATCTCACAAATTCAGCCTTATAGTTACACGGCATCACACATAGTTTTGGGTGGAGGTTTTAACTGTGACCTACCACAGCAAAGTAAATGTTTAGAGGGTAAAAAGGCTTAATGTGATGCAAATGCACTAAACAAAATGTATAAAGGTAGCAGATCTGCTAGACTGTGCACAGTATCAGTCTCAAGGTCCTAAATACACTTATAGGAGAGGCAGATTAACCTCTACCATTGATCACATTTTCATTTCTAAGAACCTACCGACTTCCAGCTTTCAAACCTTTCCCATAGAATTTTCTGACCATCTACTTATAAAGATCTCCTTCCAGACCTTCCCTCCCAAAGCTAGACAGAATAAGAGATGGAGACTGAATATCTCCTCTCTGTCTGATTCACATGCACAGCAAGGGATGTTTTCTCTTCTGCAGGCCAGGACCTCGGTAAGTGATCTTTATGAGGACCTTGGCGAAAGGTGGATGGACACAAAACAGGACATAGCTAACTGGTTCCAGAATTATGGAAAAAACACAGAAAGGAGTATGTTTTTTCATTACCTTAAATTACGAACACAGCTCCAAAATCTGTATACTCTGAACTCTACTTCTAGACAAAACTTTAGTCCACGGATAGGTAAGCAATAAGACTCGATGGGGTGTACATTAGACAGTTCTAATGCACGGCTAGGGGGACGTAGTGAGGCATGAGGCCACAGGCCACAGACTAGACCAAGTAATTATAAACAAAATTCACATCTCCACGGAGCCACAAAAAATCTTGGGCATTCATTTTGGACAATGCAATCTACCTCTAGAAAACTGGGAAACAGCACTGCAAGGGGTTGAGTCTAGGGTAAATAGATGGAAGTCCTGGAAGTTATCTAAAATTAAAAGGGTGCACATAATAAAATGGTTTATTATTCCCTCATTTCTGTATGTAGCAATGACCCCCCCCCACTACACTTGAAACTAGACTGTACTCATGTTTTTTTCAGATGGTGTGGGGCAGTAGGCTGAATCCAATAAAGAGGTGTTTCACTTATCTGTCCAAAGCTGAAGGAGGCGTCGGGATGGTCGACTCCATCTCCTTCTTCTTCTTCTCTCTTTTTATATCCCAGAATTTTAAAATAGGATTATTTCCATCACAGAGTCTTTAGTATTTATGGTTCAACAATAATCTGTATGAGTATTTGCAATCATGGGTTGGAAATAGCCCGCCGAAACTATCTCCTAAACTGCAAGTTCCGGCTTTTGTCAAAACAGCAGTATTGAAACTCCAGAAATGGGAGTTAACTAGGACACAAATGTGTAACCTATCAGGGCCATGACTGTATACTCCTATCATGTCTTTGTCAGTGTCAGTGGCTCAGTAGGTAGCACACTTGCCTCTGATGTTGGGAGATCAGAGGGCTGTGGGTTCAGTTCCCACATCTGGGTTAATATCCCATTACTGACACTGTAGTGCAGCATGAGAGGGGTGCTGCACATCTGAGGTGCCATCTTTCGGATGAGACATTAAACTGAGGTCCCATCTGCCTGGAATGGTGGTAGTTCAGGTGGATGTTAAAGATCCCATGGCACTTATCGAAAAGAGTAGGGGAAAATTTTATTGAAAATAAACTGAACAAAAATTATAACAATACATAGTATTACATTAAATTAATATGTTAAATACAAATCAGTTGTTCCAAGACCAAACAAAATGTATACGCTTTGTAACACATCATCTGATTTTATCCTTCATAAAAGGAACATTCAACCATCAAAGTTTCCATACCACCTCAGTCATATGTTGTTGTTCAAAATAACATTGCTTACATAGTGCATTTTCTATAATATGAATGACAGTATCTGGGTCTTGATAGACTTGCTGCAACACCAATTTACATCTGACTTGCCAAAGAATAAATTTGATAAATGATAATATAAGTCTCACCATGTCAGCTTGCAACTCTAGATCTGAAACACTAAAACCACCTACTATTTCAGACTACATAAGACACTTCCAGTGAGGATGATTCCATCTACTAGCCAATAATCTCCATACTTCTAGTACAAAAGGGCAGGTAATTAAAAAATGTTGCATAGTTTCTACTGTATCTATGCAGACCTATCTTGGACAAAAGCATTCTTCACATTTTTTATGTTTTGCATTACCTTTAACATTCAAACGACCATGTGCACTCAACCAGGTAATGTCCCATATTCTAGGTGGTAGTCTAGGATCCCTCAAAGTATCAAACACATGCTTTCTAAATTGAGGCTCCACACCTTGAAACACCACTTGAACCTCAGGAATACCTTGTTGAAGAGCCTTATACATTACTTTGTTCGATGACGAATTAAGGACATCTAAGTACACTTTCCATAATTTCAATTTTCCAAGGACAGGCCTAAAATATACACAAGACGTTTTAACTTGGGCATGCAGAATTCACTGCTCTTTCTATTTGGAATATACAGGTCTCAACCAATGGTCTGCAAAAGGGAGCCATACTGCTAGTTGTGGTTTAGACATATCCAATAGATTATGAAGAAAAAAATAGTAAAAAGAAAAAGAATAGGATTCGTCAAATTCAAACCTCCTTTATCCATAGGAAGATACAAAACCTCTCTCTTTATTGGGTTCAACCTACAACCTCATATGATCTGAAAGACCAAACCTAACAGACATGATTCCAGATGTCATGGTAATGGATATACAGCACTTAAAACCAAAAAGATTGGGAACAGATATGTTTTGACAATCATAACTTTCTTTTTATCGCTTGATTCCAAGACTTCCAAACATTCACTTTAACAGCAGCCTCCTCCAATATTTTTGACCAGTTAAACATGCTATTATTATCCTTCCCGAACCATATACCAATTATTGGAACAGCATATGTGACACTGTGATACCATACCAGTCTGTGTTTCCCGAATATGACCTTCCCAAAGGATAAATTATACTCTTTTGTTTATTCAGGCTAGCACCTGTAGATTTAGCAAGGTCATCCAATAAGGTCAATACCCTCAGGCCAGATCTTTCATTTGCCACCACTACACAAATATCATCCGCATAGGCAGTAACACGAATCTCCAATCCCCCACAGTGGTAGAAGACCCTTCACGAAAGGATCTTGCTGAATAAAACGTAACAGAGGATCCAAACAAAACACATACAAAAGGGGACTTAGGGGGCATCCCTGTCTTACACCCCTAGAAATTGATATATATTTCCCTAAATGGCCATTGATATATATTTCCCTAAATGGCCATTTACCATAGGAATGGCACTTGCATGAGAATACAAGGTAGTGATCCACTTCACAAATTGCTCGGAGATACCATAGGACTGTAAAACAAGAGAAATGTAAGAATGTGGGACTCTGTCAAAAGCTTTTTCTTGGTCCAAGGCCATTATAAACCCTTGAAGAAGTTCATCTTTACCCTGTTCCACTAGTTCCCTAATTAATAATAAATTATGCTGTATTGTACGACCTGGTATAGTACAACTTTGAGCAGATCAAAATAAGTATGGCATCACAGGCAACAGTCGAAAATGCAGGAGTTTCATTAATATTTTATAGTCTGTATTTAAAAAACTTAAAGATCTCCAATTGTCTAGGCTAGTTCTATCGCCTTTTTTGTAAACCATAATTTGTACAGCTATACAAAAGTGAAAATCTACTTGCAAAGTCAATAAAACCCAGTTAAATACCACATTTAATATTTGAACCATCAATCCTTTAAATGTGTGGTAAAATTCAGCAGGCAAACCGTCTATACCAGGTGCCGTATTTAGTTTAAGACTAGAAATGGCTTGGTCAAGCTCTTGTTCAGTAATGGGCTCAGTTAAGTGCAGTAACAGATCAGCTGATAGGGAAGGTACTACAATGGAAGAAAGCATTTTTTTTTGTCTGGTCCTTCTCTAATAGAGAAGAGGTGTACATTGACTTCAAATATTGTGATACTGTATTCAGAATACCAGGGCCGTCTGAGACTGTCTCACCAGTGTCAGTAGTGATAGCAGACATAAAGCGAGCATTTGCTCTCTGAGTACTAAGCTGAAAGGGATCTCCCAATCCTGTTTTCCCTGAGGTGCAAATTTGATGTTCATACAACAATGTTTTAGCCCTATCATATTGTAACAACAACATCTCCTTTTTTTTATATTAAGGGCCTGCTCTGTGAGAGGGATGTGTAACAAATTAATAGTAGAATAGATTTTATTCAACTGCATATGCAACTTCAAATGCTGTCTATACTGTCCCTGACACTTTGCAACAGAGTATTTTTGAAAAATACTTTTCAGACCTATTTTAATAAGTTCCTACCAGCTGCTTCTGTTTTCCATCAACCCTGCCATTGACATGCGTGCTCTAAGAAAATCCTGTATTTTGGTCTGCAAATGTTTTTCAGGCAGAAGTGCTGTATTCAATTTCCAATACCCTTTCCCATACCTCAGCCCATTAACTGCACCCAATGTAATCATTAAAATAGCATGGTCAGAAATTTCTATCGGGAGCACTTGCACTTTTTCCACCCCAATATTAGCTTTGGTAAACAAAAAATCAATTCTAGTGGAAAGGTAACCATGAAAATATGTTTAACCACCTGTCTTATGTATCAGTCTATAGGCATCAATCATCTGGCTTTGGGATACAACTGAAGAAGATAGTTGCTGTCACTATACACCTTTGTCGTCTTAGCACCTCTATCACCTATATTAACAACACAATTAAAGTCCCCCCCCAAATAACTAATTTAGTGGTATATAAATGGGGTTTAATCAGTCCAAACAACTCCATCCTCCCTTTCTTAGTAAGAGGGGCCTAAATATTAATCAATCTCCAGGCCACAGTCTTGTATGTGAAGTCTACTATCAAAGCTCTCCCCATAAACACCTCAATCAATCTTGAAATTTGGAAAGCATCCCCTCTAAAAAGAATACCCACACCCTCACACACATCCGTGCCATAGGAGAAAAAGGATGGCCCCCAACACCACAGTTTTTGTGCAGAGTTAATTAAAAAAGTAGTATTTAGTCTAGTGTCCTGTAAAAGAAATATATCGCAATCCATCTCTTTCAACCTTGTCAGGGCAACCAGATGTCTCTTGGGATTTTTTATACTATTTACATTTATGGTTGCAATTCTCAACCTGGGATTGAAAGAAGACTGCATAGAAGTATATTATAAAAATCAAGGTGGCTTCCTAATTCTGGTACTTCTACAGACACGGGTTCTATACCGTGGAGCATCACTGACTTGGGGTCCCTGCTCCTGAGATTCCCCATCTGTATCAGAAGAGGGAGGGGCTAAGGCAGAAGCTTCAGAATCTCCACCTGGTTCAGAATCTAGAGATTGAGGTTTCAAGATCTCATATTTATTAGATAGCAGAATACTCCCATCTTTTTCTGATGAAGCTTTTACCACCTTAGGTCTGGGTTGAGATTGTTTTAGGCTCCTTTTCTTAGCCGCACTTTTGCCCTGTGGGGGATGCATTTCAAAAGGAGTTTCCTCTTGTATCAGTGGAGGAGAAGTGGAATCTGCTCTGAAACAGACTCTGCTTGAACTCCTGACGGGGCTTCTGCCATACTATCTACCTGTGGAGATGGGGGGGGGGACTTGGCCTAGGTTCAGAGGGGGGTGGTTCCTGCTGCTGGGCCCTTTTTTTCAACATTTCTTTCTTCTGCGCTTCTTGTAAGATGCTATCCTGACTTTTCCTCTTGGATCGATTATGAATAGCCCAGGAACAGGATTTATAGGTATGCCCAGACTCATAACACAAATTACACTTTAAATCAGCCTGACACTCTGAACTATGATGTCCGTAGTCAAGACATAGGTTACACCGTAATCTGTCACACGTGGAGCCTAAATGTGTAAGGGCCCCACATTTAAAACATGCCCTAGGCTGACCCTGATAAAAACAGTGCCCTCTCTCAGAACCTAGAAATATACTGTTAGGAAGATGTACAGGCCCAAGATTATTATTCCATAACCGTACCCGAAACACCCACCCTCCATTCCAAATACATTCATCATCAAATATAGGTGAGAAAACCCCTAGGACTTCACACAGTCACTGATTTAATAGATGGTTTAGTCAAAGGGATAACCTTAAAAGGAATCCATAATTCAGTATATTTCAGTACATCCAGTTTAGACCAGAAACGGTCTAAGTTTTGTGGGGTGACAAAACTAATATCATAAGTTATTGAACCAGATACATGAATGTGTGCATGGATATCATTTGAGAAAAAAAACATAGAATTCTTTAGCAGTGTTTTCCCCAAATAGAGACGGTCAGGTGCTAAGGTTAAACCACCCTGATATTCCAGGTGTACCGTATTTCTCCGTTGCAAAGGGAAGGGGGTGCCTGAAAAAGGGTCTTTATGTCTAAAGGACTCCCAGACAGTTTTTGCTTGCTGAAGGGGATCAGGGTGAGGTCTTGCCGGTTGCGGGGAAGTAAGGACAGAGTCACCCCACTCCATATGCTTCTGCTCTGTGCCATCTGAATCCGAGGAGGATGTATCAAGATGTTCAGTACTCTGAAACTGTTCTCCCGCTTCAGGATGCTGTGGAACTATGTTTTGCTGCCCCTCATGAAGCAATGCAGGATCCACAGAATTCAATGGAGGTTGCCCTGGTATAGGACTACGGGCCGGGTCAGGAACCAAGACCCCGGTGTCACCTTGCTTCTGGCCCACATTGAGCAGGGGGCATTCGAGCGAGGTAACTGGCTGTTTGCTTTGGGGCTGGGGAGGATCAACGTCAGATCTGCCTTTACGTAAGACGAAACTTTTTTCCTGAAATTCTGACTTGTCAGTTGCAATAGCAGTAGATATACTCACAGAGACAGGTTGTAGTCCAGACAGGGCGTCTAAAGCACCAGAAGTGTCCGACTGAAGTGCGGTTGTCAATTTAGCGACATCAAAGGCTGTTCTGTCAAAACACTTCCCTTTGAAGTTGAAGCGTCATGCTTCTGACTCACACCGCCACTCGGTTGGGGTTCTGCCATAACAGACTTCACTAATTCCGCCTGAATCAGGTGTGCAGCGTCCCTGAGGAGGTCAGAAGCAATAATCTCACCTTGGTCTTCCATCTGAATAGTAGGCATACGATGAGAAGAGTTAAAAGCAGGTCGCATCATACGTTGATTTTGCTGTAAAATGCTATCCAACCATACAGTATCAGGGCCAAACAAACCTTCTGTAGCACAGAAAGTTAGTAGAGTTGAATCTGTCTTAAATTCCTCTTTTTCCAGACAGTTAGGAAGTATTTCTGTGGTCTCCAAGGCAGGACCTGAAGGTAGGGAGACCTGCTCACCTCCAGGTACACCAGCAGACTGACCATCCAAGACATCAGACTCCATGGTGGCAGCTCCCTGTACTGACAACAGAGTAAGGGAATTTCCCCAGTGTCCTGACCAAATTTCCCTCATTCACTAAAATACCACCAACAGCTTAACCTGGTTCAAGGTCAGTTGGCATTCATCTGTATCCCCTTCCCCCGGGTAGTGCCTGAAAATAGGCAGGATTTGTCTAGTACACTTACCCGGTCAACAAAAACGAAATAAAAATAAATAAATAATATATACCCAGCTGAACCAGACTTTAAAAATTGCCCTCCCACCTTAAGAGGAGGTGTTTTGAAACAGTTAAATAATAGCAGGATTCCCGTACATATGTGGGAGATTCTGTGGTTATCAGTATATGGCCAATTAAACATTCGAGGCAATGCAAAGCATAAAGCCCGAGAAGAGAGAAACTGCCCGTACAATGGATGTCAAAACATAAAAGAATCCATGGAACATTTTCTTTTTTCATGCTTGTATGTCAAGCCCTTATGGTCTTTCCTAGCTAACAGATGGAAGTTAGGGTGGCTAACAAACCTATCTTATGAGATATTAATTTTAGGAAATTGTTCACATCTTTTAAGTAAATATGGCCATGGGATTTTGATGGTATTTTATGTTGCCTAAAATATTACCTGTGGCAAGCAAGATGTCAATGGACTCTACAACAGAAATTAATGTCTTATGATATATATAGCATATTAGTTGAACACGCTATGAATATAGTGCATGTTAAAGATGTCATGAAATACCCTGAAAACATTATTAACAAATGGTGGAAAGAGCTTTATAGATTTATAAAGTACAAATAGAGGTCATGGGTGTTAAACAGTAACTCCAATATGAAAGAGAGTCTGGGAGGAAAAAGAAAATAAGTTACACTACAAGAAATATGAATGTAATATACTATATTTTCTGATCAATTTTTTTATTTGTATTTTATTTTTATTTTTTTTTCCCCATTACCCATTAAGGTTATGTGCAATTGAAAATGATTAAGTATGTAATTTATTATTAAGCCAGGTGCTATTATGATTTATTATGGTTATGGTTTACTATGCCAAAATATGTTTTTGTAAGGATATGAATTGATGTGTCTTTCAATAAACAATTCCCCTACTCTTTTCGAGAAGTGCAATGGGATCTTTAACATCCACCTGAACTACCTCCAGAACAGGCAGATGGGACCGCGGTTTAACATCGCATCCAAAAGACGGCACCTCAGGAGTACAGCATCCCCCTCATGCTGCACTGCAGTGTCAGTATTGGGATATTAACCCAAGTGCCTGGTGTGGGGACAGAACCCACAGCCTTCTGATCTCCTGGCCTCAGAGGCGAGTGTGCTACCTGCTGAGCCACTGACACTTACATGTCTCAGGACCTCCTTGTGCATGAGCTTGCTCAATGGAGTTATTCCTGCAATAAACTTGAAACTTGAAAAAAAAAAACACTCCGAACTCTCCAAGCTCTAACTTCAGATTACGGAAGAGAACACTCAGCTCCAACTAGCCCTGTGGCTTATGCAGCTGTGAGAGTTCTAAATGCAAATGAGTTTTACTCTGATCAGCATCACTAAACAGAGTTCTTATATGAAGCCCTACAAGGATTCAGCCTTTTTTGTGTGCTGCCCACCTTCCTACACTATACTGAAGGGGTTCTAATAACCCCATGGGAACCCACCAGTCCAACCTTGCTGTTTGCTGCAATGGTTTTGGACTGCAGCACAGGCCATCCACTACTGGGTGTCCTACGAGTAGGGTTAATCAGTCTCTCCACTACTTATGACTAACATAAGCAAAACACCACAAAGTACTCGGAGCCATGCTGAAGCATCTTCAGCCTTGCCTGACAAACTAGCTATCAATCAGTCAATCTTTATTTTACCAGGTGAAACATCATTGAGAAGAGCTCATTTGCAAGATGAGCCTGGACAGTCACATATACAGTGGCGCCCCCATGATGAAACCCACTTTTAAAGCACTCTGCAGTATGCTTCAGTAGACCTACTGAATAAAGCAATGTAATTTCAATGGCAATTAGTCCCTTTTGTCATGCAGGAAACTGTGGCATTCACTTCATCCTGGCAGTGTCACATTTTCCTGAATGACAAAAGGGACTAATTGCCATTGAAATTACATTACTTTATTCAGTACATCTGCTGCAGCATTCTGCAGAGTGCTATAAAATGTTGCAGCATTGGGTTTCATCCTGGGGGATGCCACAGTATAATACAAGGCAGAAATATATACAATACTGCGTAAAGGGAATCCATATAATAATACAAGCAATGCATAGAATCAGTTAAGAAAAACTCAAGTGTTGTTAATATAGGATAAAGTATAGGGTGCAGTGTGTTTAACTCGAATTTAACACACACCCGAGTTGTTGGATGGCACATAAACCCCAAGGGTGAAGCCCGAGGGGTTTATGATAGCTATCCAACAACGACGGTGTGTGTTAAATTCGAGTTAAACACACTGCACCCCATATTTTGTTTTATATAATTCAAGGGGTTTCATTTTTTCTTCTCACTGAGACATCTGAAGATAGATAAAATATAAACAGTCGTACCTTGCGTCATAGATTTTCTTTATTCAGTAGGCAGAGTACTTTGTAATGAGTAGCAATATTAAATTAACTGCTAGAACTGCAATTTCATTAGCTTTAACTGCAAACAGAAAGAAGAAAAAATGTCGGTTTGAATCTTCCGCCTGGCTGTTTTTTTTTTAACGTTGCTACAGCCGTTGCTACGTGTTGCCTGGCAGTGGAGTCTTGTGATCTGCAGAGGGAGGGGGAGAGGTGGAAGATTTGGGAGAAAGCTAGGTAGTCAGTGGAAAGAAGAAAATGTGCTTTAGTTTTACAGTGGCTGATGAGGTGAGTGTTTATCATTAAGTGTATTTTTTGAGAGGCAGAATGTTTTTGAAAGTCTCGAGCCGCACTGCACTTTCGATTGGAAGCGGGCGCATGAATACCGTAACACCTACTCAGGTGTTACAGTATTTAATACACGGTTTTGTCAATGTAAAAAAATGGAACACATTAATTATAATTTAATAACACACAGCAAACTAGAGACAACAAATCTATGTACAATAGCTGTTTTAGGAGACCCAAGGCAGCTGGAGAGAACCAGAAGGGCGACCTTAAGGAGCCAGGAAGCAAGGGAAAAGGGGCAGGGTATATTCAGAGGTTATGGGGAAGGGTGTGTGTGTTTGGGAAGGGGAAAATTAAGACTCACTCCATGATGTCCCAAAAACATCCTGAAGCAATCCCTGACAAGACAGGACTGTTCACACCTATCTGGATTGGGCCGTCAGTCTATTCATCCCTTAGCCCACTAGGGAAAATATATCTAATCACTACACTACCCAAGGGGCAGCCTATACCTTTACACATTTCACACTGTGCTTTGCATTAGAAACATACGTAAGACATTGCTATGCATTTCTCAAACCCAATACTACACACTTTATACCTGAAAACAAAATATCTAACATTTCCTAGTTAAAACATTTTAAAACACCCACAAGAGCTCCAGCTGAGCCCTAAATTCCTCTTTGTCTTCTTTTCTTCTGGGAATACCTGTAAAAGAAAACACAACAACCTGCAAGAGAAAACACAACCTGCAACAAAAACCTACCACACTGCAGATACAATTCAATCCCAAAAACATTTTAAAGGGTTTTCTATAAAATAGTGTAAAAGTACAAAACAATGCATAACATTTGGTGAAAGGGGAACCCTTAATTGTCCATCTAAGGTTGCAATGTCCAAAAGTGCAAGCACTCCCAACCAAGAATGTCTCTGGAATGTGGCAAAGCCAGTCCATACAGTTCTTGCAAGTGGGTCGCAGCCCACTGGAATATGTCAAGAAACACAAGTCCATGGGACTAGGATGGTATTCACATAACAACATTAGGTGACAGTCATTTAACTGAAAATAAATGAAACTTGGCCCTACCATTTCTGACGTGCAGGCTGACTTTCTGTATCACCTCTGTCACCAATCAGGACCTCTTCTTCAGGGGCGGAGCCTGGCATCCAAGATGGTGGATGTAAAATTAACTGAGAGAAGCCTGGGAAAAATCCTTAGACCTCCATTTCATATTTTTCACAGTTGATGGACTAATTAAATGTAATTAAAAAAAAGATTGGAAAGTGAGGGTTATCGAACCAACCTACTCTGACCAGAATTGATCATTGCGTTCTCAGTGGTGCTAGTTTGTAAAATGTATCCCTGCAACATGGTGCCAGCATGACAGCCCATGACAGCACCAGCTTCTGGTACTCGAATGCCCACTGAAAAGCTCCAACAGCACCTGACAGCTCATGGGGCACCTTTGCCGTGTGGCGGCAACTCACCATGGCCAAAACTGCAGTGATCCCTTGGACAACTTGTGGAATACCAGCAGATAAACCTATGCTGGAAAAAGTACTTCAAGACACTGCTCTATTAAAAATAACTACCACTAAAACAAAAGTGGAACTGGAGGGGCTGACAAAGAGGGTAGTGGGTGCAGAGAGCATCATGAAGCAACACACATCGCAACTGCAGCAACATGAAGGGCACCTAAGAGAGCATCATGACCAGATTCAGTACTTCCTGGCTATGGTTGGTGATATGGAGAACTGAGCCAGGAGGAAAAATATATGCACATCTTTGGCATTCCTGAGGGCACTGAAGGCAGAGACATGCTGGCTTTCCTGAGGCATGTGCTGTAAAACATGTTATTACTAAACAATGAGCAGCCACCAGAACTAGAAAGGGCCAGTTGCTTACTGGTCCCCAAGCCACAGCAGGAAGAGCACCCGTACCCCATTCTCTGAAAGTTTCTTAAGTATCCTATTAAAGAACTTTACCGTAAGGCAGCCAGGGACAAAAAACAGCTATCTTGATAAGACACCCTGTGCAAATATATCAAGATTTCTCACCGGATCTGCCCAGAAGGAGGAGGGCATATGCCGGGGTCAAACATAGACTGTATCAACTAAATATACCCACATCCCTTAGATACCCTGCTATGCTCAGAGTCCAGTACAATGGTGAAATGGCCACTTTCAACATCCCGGGTGAGGATGAACAATTTATGCGCAGCATCCAAACTAAAGCCCAAGTATCATGGCAGACTCCCCAGCATCCACAAGGCACAGCATGGCAGCCCATGGAGGTGATGACTGAAAGTGAGTGCCTGCCTGAACCCAATACCCCACAGAGCCCAGAGACTGGTGAGCCTTGGCAGAAAGTGCAAAGAGGGAGGTCCAAAAAGATCAATAAACAGGCTGCCCAGAAAAGATCCCCTCCATGGAGAAACAGGCCCCGTAGCCAACAGAGAAGGCAGAATTTATCAGATGCCAGTGCCAGCTCCCCAGAAGATACTCCTGTAAAAACTTCAAACAGATACACTGCCCTGGGAGAGCTGGCACCTACAGCACTGGACCTCTCTGACTCCAAACAACCCACCGATAAGGAGTTTGCTCTGAATCAAGAACTGCTTAAAGACTGGGCACCTTGTGCCAGGAATGGACTGAGTGTGTGAAAGAAACAGCATTGGAGAGAGATCAGCCTGAAGGACCTAAAGAAGAAGTGCTGAAGAAGGGCCTCTGAACTGTCAAGCTGCCGCTTATTTGTCACCTGCTAATGACCCTGTGTGGCTTGTGACTGCTCCCACTGAGGCTGGAGTATACCCACCTCCCCCTCCTCTCTTCAACATAGACTTTCTCCCCTGCCTAGCATAATCCCAGGATTTTTTGTTCTAATAGCTGGATGATCACTTGAGGTTTTCCTGATTCTGTGCCACTCCACAAGGCTGCCTTAGCCCGAACTCAGCACCATGCCTCAGTCTGAGAGGGGCTATGAAAAACGGGCTTATGACTAACTGAAAGTGAACTCTGCTTTCAGATCCCAGTCCCCCAAGATCAGGGGAGTAATGTGACAGCCTCCTACACTTCGAAGAGCAGGTTTCTGGTTTTTAACTGTTCTGCACCCGAAGTGTCAGTCACTTTGTTTTGGTATGCGGCAATGTAAATTCATGGAAAGGAGCTGGAGCAAGCAATTCTCAGCATTGATCATCAGTTCTCTAGGGACCTTGGTGGGGCTTTTGCTAATAGGAGGATATTTTTACTAATTGGGGAAGAGCAGAAGCTAAAAGCAGGTTGTTGAAGCCCCAACATGTCACTCATCAATGCTGAGTAGGTAAAACCTGCAATGCCATGCAAGTGGCTGCACGGCGTGCGGATTTATATTTGGGAATGATGCTGGTTTTCAGGTGGCCTCGTATCTGATGGCTCACCCCTCCCCACAGGTTTTTACTGCATCCACATGGTTTGACCCTATCCCGGGTTCCTACCATACTAGAGAGTTGCTGATATGTATGCCTCCAAAAGGAGAATGGGAGAAGGGGGAAAGGGGGAGGAGAGGCAATACACCTGTACCTGATACCCCATTATTGCCAGCATATGTGTAGCTGCCTTTATGGGGCAGTCAAATGGCAAAAGGGAGAGAAGGAGAGGGGAGGTGCCGGTTTAGTAATTGGCATACCATATCTCTCAGCAATAAGATAGCCCTCACAGTTTAAGTCCAAAGAAAAAGGACCGCAGAGTGACTTGCTCTCAACTGGGTAAGGATATGCCACAACCAAGGAATATAGAAATTTCCCTTTGGCAGGAACACAATGGAAATTTACTCCGACCCCTGGAGGGTGACTCTGGTCTTTGGTCTGCAATGCTGAAGCAGGCCAGACTGATATTTATTTATGTATTTAAAATTGGTGACCGGGAAAGGCACACTGAGCCAAGGCTTGTTTCCTGGTGTGACCCGGGTACAAGGTGTACATTGTAGGAGGCAGAGAATACAAACAAATTTTTGTTACAGATGATTAGTATAGTTTAAGGACAGTTGCATATGGTATGCAGAAAAGTAACAATTGTAGCTAGTACAGACGAATTAGAGTAGCTAGTACAGACGAATTAAAAACATTCAGACAATTCAATTCAACAAAGCAAAATGTATTTACAGTGTATTACAGTATATTACAAGTGTACATAAAAGCATTTTTACAAGTAGTGGATGTCCAGAGTTTGTTAAGCTAGCACAGAAATGTGTGACTTGGTGGGGTTACCCAGGGTAGGCTAGGCTCAAGTTAAAGAGGGTTTGGATGAGCATCTTGGGGGGGGGGGAGGAGCCTGAGGAGTTGTTTAAAGGCTGATAGGGATGAGGCCTGGTAGAGGTTGGGTGGGAGATTGTTCCAAAGGAGTGGGAGCCGGCAGGAAAAGGCAGCTTGCCCAGTGGCAGAGAGAGAACATGGGAGGTGGAAGGTGCGTGCGTGCGTGACTATGGCAGAGAGAGTAGCCTGGGGAGATGGCTGGAGAGATGCAGGAAGAGAGGTAGGGGGGGAAAGGAGCCAAGCCAATATTTTGCTATGAGGGAGGCACTGTGGAGAGTCCTCCTCTGCGAGAGTGGCGACAGGGAGAGCGTGGAGTATAGGAGGCAGTGATGAGTGAGTGGGGGGGAGGCAGTGATGAAACAGCAGAAAGAGTTGAGCAGGATGTCAAGTTTTGAGAGGGAGGAGATTGGGGCTGTGCCAAAGATGACGTCTGCATAGTCCAGCACTGGCAAGATGGTTTTGCATACGAGTTCACTCCGGGTGGGAAGAGGAAGGCTGGCTTTGTGGCGATAGAGGATGGCCAGTTTGGGCCAGAGTTTGGTGCAGATGGCATCAACGTGGGTGGAAAAGTTTAAGTGGGTATCCAGCCAGACTCCCAAGTACTTAAAGATGGGTACTGACTCGAGGGGAACACCGTCCAAAGTGGAGATTGCTGGTGGGGCAGGTAGGGAGGTAAGCTTTTGTCTGGTGCTGAAGGCCATGGTGGCTTTTTTTGATATTTGGTTTAAGCTGCTTTTTTCACGAGCCAGGCTTGTACTCAGTTGAAGTCTCTCTGGAGATTGGGGAGCACACTTTCGTGAGAGGGGGTCTGAGGCGAAGATGATAGTGTCATTGGCATATGAATGCACATTTGAGGTGAAGCAGGCAGAGGGGAGGTAATTTATGAATAGGGAGAAAAGGATGGAGCGAGGATAGAACCTTGGAGAACACCCGAGAGGATGGGGAGGGGAGGAGAGGGTGTCACCTATTTGTACTGATGCCTATTTTGGAGATAGGAGTGGAACCAGTTGATGGCAGGTTGAGCAAGGGCAAAAGAGCTTAATTTGCAGAGCAGCAGAGGGTGGGAGACAGAATCAAAGGCTTTTGTCAGGTAAATGAAAATGGCAGTGGTAGTTTGACCATTGTCCATGGCAGAGAGAATTGAATCAGTTACTCGTAGCAAGGTGGTGGTAGTGGAGTGATGTTTTCTGAATCCTGATTGAAAGGGGGAGAGGGAGTTGTTTATGGAGGGGAAGGAGGACAATTTGGACAGCATGAGGGATTCTTGGATTTTGGCAAGGGAGGGGAGGAGTAAGATAGTTCTATAATTTCCTGGTTGGGAGGGGTCATCACCTTTGTGGAGAGAAAGGATTTTGGCTAGTTTCCAGGCTGAGGGGACAGTGGCTGTGGAGAGAGAGAGAGAGGTTTAGTATGTGTGCGTGAGAGGTGTGACTATGGCTGGGGCAGAGATACGGAGCAGTCTAGGATGCAATCCATCAGGGCTGGTTTTGAGTTGATTCAGAGAGGTGATTGCAGTGTAGACTTCCAGGGGTGTGAAAGGAGGAAAGAGGAAACTGGGTGGGGGAATTGTGGAGGCGGGAGGAGGGGGTGAGTCAGGCAGGGCGCAGGAAATGAAGAACGAATTGAATAGTTCAGATACTGAAGCAGGATCGGAGACCATTTTGCCATCGATATTGAGGAGTGGACTGGCTTGCTTGGTGGGGGGGTTGATGAGTGAGTTAATCACCTTCCAGAAGGACGCTGGGGAAGCTTGGTGATGGGTTAGTTGGGCCTTGAAATATTGTGTTCTGGATTGCTGAATTGCTTTGGTGCATTTGTTTCTGAGAGTTTTGTAGGACTGGAGGTCGCAAGAGGCTAGAGAGGCTTTGTATTGTCTCCAAGCCTGGTCTCTGGTACGACACAAGGTGATGAGGTCAGCTGTGATCCAGGGGTGATGGTGTTTTTTAACTCTGGCTTTCCTGAGGGGGGTGTGGCGGTCCCATGTGCTTAGGAAAATGTTGTAGAAGTGGGACAGGGTGATGTCAATGTCTTGGGTGTCAAAGACTAGGGACCAGTCCGCGTTTGCCAGGTCATGTTGTAGGGCAGGTTCATCGAGAGATGTAGGGAATGAGATAGGATGAATTTAGGGCTGGAGTGCGGAGAGTGGATTTTGCAGATATAGTAAGTAATACAGTGGTTGCTAAGGGCATCGGAGAGGATGCCTGAGGCAGCGATCCTGTGGGGGTGGGTGGTTAAAATCCAGTCCAGGAGGGAGTGTTTTTGAGATCGTTGGTTTAGTTGAGTGGGGTCCTGGATTAACTGGGAGAGATTTAGGGCTTCTATCCTCAGGGCAGCTGATTTGGTGGTGGAAAAGAGCCAGTCAAGGTTGAAGTCACCTAGTAGAATGAGTTTGCCTTTTGAAGTGGCCGATTAAATGGCAGAGATGGCCTTGATGAGGGAGTTTGGTGAAGGCTTAGGAGGGGTGTACAGAACCGCTATGTAAAGGGGGGTGGACAAGGGAAAGTATAGGTGAGCGACTAAGGATTCGTGGGAAGATGGGCAGGATTCTTTGAAGGTGATGGTGCATGTAATGGAGTGCCTGACATACAGTGCTACCCCCCTCCTAGCTTGCCATGGTCCTGCCGGAATAGGATATAGTTTGGGATGGTAAGAGAGGGGTTGAAGATTTTGGCTGAGAGCCATGTTTCTGTGATACAGAGTATGTCAGGTTGGTACTGGTTTGCCCAGACAAAGAGGGCATCTAGTTTAGGGAGAAGACTCCTAGTGTTAATGTGAAATATGCGGAGGCCCTTGCGGAGCGAGTCAGGAGAAAGACTGTGTGTGGGTGCGGGTGCTGGTGAGGATTGACTTGGTGCTAAAGGGCCAGGGTTAGGATGAATATCACCTGCCAAGAGTAGGAGTAGTAGAGGTAAGGAGAGGCAGGGGGACAGTTTGCAGCTGTTTTTTTTTGCTTCTAGGGGGTGGAGCACTGAGGTTTAGGCAGCAGAGAAAGGCTTCAAGATTTAGCTGGTGTGAGTGGAGCAATGAAGGGTGAGTGGTTGGGGAAGGTTGAGGGATGTAGAGAAAGGGGAGGGAAAGGTGAGGGGGAGGGTAGGAAGGATAAGAGGTATAAGTGTATCGGTGAGACAGAGATGGTTGGGAGGGGGTAACTCTAGGAGAGAGTTGGAGAGAGAGTGTGCAAGGGAGACGAAGGGAGGCCAGGATGGGGAGTTGTGAGGTAGGGGAGTGGAAATTGAAGCAGCAGGCAAAGAAGCAGAGAAAGCAGTGTGTTGGCTGAGAGTGGCATTTTAAAGTTAATTTCAGTAGCAGCCTCTAGTGGTGGGATGGGATAACTTGCTAATGGGAAACTCGGCTGATTGCTTTTTTGATCGTCACGTGACTCTTTATAATACAGTGACGACCATGGGTGGTGGTGGGGAGCCGGAGCGGAGCGATGGTGGGAAATTACTTCGCTGAGGTGCAGAGAAACAGACTCGGTCCCAATGTACAATGGAAGCTTGCTGGCGTACCTGTGAGCTGATGTGGGGGAGGGCATCCTACTGCCCTCACGGATCCTCGGGGGGAGCCGCCTCCGGAGCAATTCACTGATCTGTGGAGGGGAAAGAGAAAAAAGGGGAATTAAATCAGGTACTTTTTATTGGGGGGGGGAGGGGCCGCACACTGAAATGCGGTGGTGGTGGGGGGGATGGTATTGTTCCTCACTCCAACAGCAACCGCGTGGTTTGTCCCTGGCAAGTTAATTTTAGCACTACTGCAGACTGGCCTTTTAGCTGCTTATTTCACTAATTCACTAATTCAAATTAAAAGGACATGGATGAACCCCCCAAAACAGGTCAAAGGGATAATTTGTTCTGTTATTTCATTGTGTACAAAGTTAATAGTGCATGAATGTTTGCTCAGGGAGCTAGTCCCCACAATGTTTAACAAGGTTAAAAATGTAGCCCAAGTTGGGACCCAGATGAAACACACGACCAAAAAATACCAGCGACTGAAGGCAGACCCCAGGATAGACCACAAAAAGGGAGTGAAAGTGACACTAAGGAGTTACACTGGGGAGGAAAACACTGGCAACTGAACACCCTGAGCAGTTGGGAGTTCAGGCACAGACTGACACTGACAGTTTATAATCTTATCTCCTCACTGACTATGGCTAAGGTATACATTATAAGAGCCACCTCATGGAATGTGAGGAGCCTAAACTCGCCCATTAAGAGGAAAAAGATTCTGGCCAGACTAAAGAACCTGAAGACCCAAATTGCTTTTTTACAGGAGACTAAGCTTACAGGCCCAGAAGCTATAAATCTTGCAAGGGAGTGGGTGGGAAGGGGTATCTATTTTCGCCACAAGCAACTAAAGTTGACTTTGCAAGATCACAAGACAGACTTGGAAGGCAGATGGTTACTGGCTAAAGTATTAACACCTACAGGGCTGATGCTATTAATGAACATCTATGCCCCAAACAAGGACTCTCCTGAGTTCTATAACCAAATTTCCCAAGCCTTAATGGAATTGATAGTAGCGGGTATGGACATAATGATGGGAGGGACTGTAACCTAGCAATGGACTACCTCATGGATAGGTTGAATGCTAGGCCGGAGCCACATAAGAGGTTGAATCAGGCCCTCAAGGACCTACTTGCCTTACATTCCCTACAGGATGTATGGTGGCTCAGACACCCGACTGAAAAGGACTATACTTATTGCTTGGTAGCAAAGAGCACAGCTAGCAGAATTGACTACTGGTTCACCTCCTATAACCTAATGCAGCAGGTGACAAATGTCACGATAGCACCATTATACCTCTCAGACCATGCCCCTTTGACAATCTCATTTACTAATGGTCCCCCTGCCACTAAAGCCCCAAAGGCTAGACCCTCTCTTGACACAGGATGTGACTGTTCAGGACTGGGTGGCCCAGGAAGCAGAGCAGTATTTTATTGATAACCCAGAAAGTTCAGCATCCCCTGAGGTCATATGGGAAGCCTTTAAGGCTACGATGCAGAGGAAAAATAATTAGTTATGCTACTCATCGCAGGAAACAAAGGGAACGAGAGGCTGCCAACTTAGAAAAACAGCTAGAGACTAAAGAACAGTTGTACAAAAAAGACCCAAACTTACTAAAAAACAAGGAATTACTGCATGAACTGGTCTCTTTATACATCCAGCTTAATGTATTGGCCACCAGAAAGGCTGAACTGCAGATCCAACATATACAGCACAAATACTGGGCCTGTGGTGAAAAATCTGGGAAATTACTGGCCTATTGGCTAAAAAAGCAGCAGGCCGAGATGCACATCCCACAGCTTAAAAATTTAAAGGGGGATATCCAAGCCTCACCTCAGGGAATTAATCGCACAGTGGTAGATTTTTATAGTACCCTATACAGCTTATATGTGAACTGGGATCAGGGCAGTTTTTCAGGTTTTCTGAAGGGGCGCAAGATGTGCAGACTTACAGACTCACAAAACATAGACTTGGATGCACCTCTTCATCCTAGTGAAGTTAGAGGTTCCTATAAGAACTATGGCACCCCACAAAGCACCAGGTGGTGATGGCTTCTCAGCTGACTTTTATAAGCTGGTCCAAAGCTCAGTGACCAAACTGATGTTAAACATGCCATCAGGTGCTCTAGAAAAAAAGAGAATTGCCAGGAACAATGAGAGAAGCCATCATCACAGTGCTTCTGAAAGAGGGTAAAGACCATTCATTACCATCCAGTTGTAGGCCCATTTCCCTTATAAATGCAGACACAAAAATTTTAGCTAAAGCTCTAGCCACCTGCCTAGAAAAGGTCCTCCTCACCCTAACTCACCCCTCACAGGTGGGTTTTGTTAAAGGGCGGGCAAGTGTCGACCATGTAAGAGCACTGGTCACTCTAATACAACAGGCCTCCATGCTGAGTACCCCTGCAGCTGCCATCTTGGTGGATTTTAAGAAAGTGTTTGACTCACTTGAGTGGCACTTCCTGCATGCCATACTCAGCCATGGTATCCTATGAACATGATGACCATAATTGAACGACTGCAAAAAGGGCGACTCAGTCACGGTGCCTGTGTTCTGGGCTACCTGGCAAGGTAGTGACAGGATACCAGGGTGGGCGAATATAGCGACAGGATGTGTATATGTATACAAAAGCTCGGGGGGGAGGGATCACACCGTGCGATGGGTGGAAGGGGAGGGTGGATATGTGGTAGGTGGTGTGGCGGTTGGCTGCCGAGCTGGCCATGTGGCATGGTGGGTAGGGTGGCAGGCTGGTGTTGGGAGGGTGCTGGGTTTGATTCTGGTGCGGGATCACTTTTTATGTCGGGGCCAGTTTTATATTTTTGTAAGTTTTATACCTCCCCCTGACATGCACTCCCTGGAGTTCAGAATCTTCAATTGGAGGGTGCAGGGGGCAAAGCCCCCCCCCAACATATCATGTAATTCCATCGCTGGTTGTGTAATCGCTGCGAGTGTACATCACTGCTATTTATTTTTTGACGCAGTACACTGTTCTAAAGAGGGACGCTGCCAGATCACCATTATAACATGGAACCTCCACCACTGCAATTTTGGGGAAACTTTAAGGGGCTGGGTTCACACCTCATACTCTAACCCCATGGCTAGAATCCTTACAAATAATACCACATCCGAGCCCTTCACCTTGTGTAGGGGCACCAGGCAAGGCTGCCCTCTGTCAACCATGCTCTTTGTTTTAGCAACAGAGGCCCTGGCTGTGCACTATGGGAGCACCCATAAGTTCAGGGCATGGACCTGGGGTTAAACAATACCATGCCTTGCTTTATGAGAATGACTGCCTGAATTTGACAAGAGACATAGCACGTAGTGCTACACACATAATGCAACTCCTAAGCTCTTTTGCAGATATATCAGGCCTCTGCATAAATAAAGGGAAGATGGTGGTGCTCCCCCTTAACAGTCATGTAACCCCAGAAATTGCCTTCAAGATAGACCTGGGATGGGCAAATAAGGGAATTAAATACCTTGGAATTAACATTATCCACAATGTGGAATCACTTGCAGACAAAAACTTTGCCCCATTGGTTGCCAAACTGCAGGCAGATATTGACCAATGGAAACATCTGCACCTCTCCATGCCCAGTAAGATTGCAGTGATTAAACATATGCTAGCTCCGAGGGTATTCTACCTTCTGGCACATATCCCAGTTAAAATCCCAGGGTGCTGGTTCCGCAAACTAGATGCCATGCTAGGAAACTTTCTGTGGGAGACATCAATTCCCAGATATAGTAGAGTCAAGCTCTGAGCCCATTGGACTAGAGGTGGATGGGGACTTCCCCACTTTCATCAGTATGCCTATGCCTTTTCATTGGCAACCACATGTAAAGTATTCCACAATCTAGGCCCCAATGAACCATTGTGGATCAGCCTAGAAATGGCACTATTACAAGGGGCAGGCCCTGAAACTATACTAGGCCACAGGCTCCCTGCACTCCACAAAAAGTGGCTTACACTGAGGCCAGCGCATACAGCCTGGCACAAGGTGGATTATAGTACAGGGGCATGACTCAGTCTTGGAGGCCTAACGACTTTCTAGTCTAACCCTCACTGGCTAATAGAAAACCGCATCTTTTTATGGAAGGAGTGGAAAGGAAAGGGGATCAGGTCAGTTAAGGACATCATGCTACCAAGGGGCTCTACAATAGATTCCTCGTCCTCCCTGCAAGTCAGATACATCTTACCTAAAAGGGATTTTTGGAAATACTTGCAGATTTGCACTTAGTTCAAGACTGGGCTAAAAAGGACTGCCAGCGTACAGTCTGCCTGCCCAAAAAGCACAAGGCCCACAGCACACTGCCCCTCAATGTCTGGATTAGTAAGGGAAAAGGCATGACAGGGACAATATAATATAGACATTTAAGAGATGCAACAGAAGACCCAGCTCAGCCTTTCAGATTACGCTGGCAGAAACTAGTGGGCAGACACACAGATGAGGCACAATGGAAATCCTGCTGGGTGCAAATGCATAAAGCATGTGGAGATCCTAGGAGTATCTTAATTCAAAATAAAATTCTCCACTTATGGTATCGTACACCTACACAATTAGAAAGCATGGGTTTACTAGAGAAAGATGAGTGCTGGAGGTGTGGTGAAGCAGGAGCACACCTATTACACATTTTGTGGCACGGCAGCGCTCTTTCCACTTTGTGGAGCAGAGTACTACAATGCTGCTCAGAAGTGGTAGGATGTCAGCTTCCATCCTCTCCTGCTCTCATAATTCTAGGCCTAGCATTAGATGACCTGCTGCTTGAAGACCCAGCAAAGGTTATGGCTGATGCAAGTCACATTGGAGGTTAAGAAACTCATTCTAAGTAAATGGCACACTACAGAAGTTCCCACATATAATGAATGTCTGTCAGCCATAGCAAAACTGTCAACCTTCAGCAGAATGTCCCATTTTGCCTCAGGAGCTGGCAACAAATACCTAGAGGGATGGTCCCCCTTTACCCACTATATAGACACCCAAGCCCCCAAGGCCCCCCCCAAAGTAAAGATCTGCTGAAACCTCCATGAGTTGATAGCCAGTCAGGAGTCTGAACTTAGGACTCCAGGTAGATGCCTACCTAGACCTCGCACCTGGCGAGGAGCCCCCCACAGGATCACCCATGATACTCACCTCCAACCACAAAATCCAACTTTGGAGTTATAAATAATAAAAGCACCACAAATGCTTATGTGTCTATTTGACTGCCCAACTTGTACTTAACAAGCTTTCTCTCTGTAACATCCTTAGGTCAACTATAAGTGTTTACTATTAAGGTATAGTCTTACTGAATGTTTATCTATGTTTACCCACAAGTTTGATTCACCGTTGACAACATACAGGAATGTATTTGATGTAACACCTGTAAAATACTGGAGTACGACTATTATTGAGATTTTATGTTTTTGTATATCTCTGATACTCAGTAAAAAGATCTGCAACAGAGTAGATGATCCAGATGGGGTGGGCAGAACAAGAAGAGATCTGGATAAACTGGCAAAATGATCAGAAGAGTGGCAACTGGGGTTTAACGCTAAGAAGTACAAGATCATACACATAGGGAAGAGAAACCATGAAGCTACCTACAGGTTGGGAGGGGAGTTGCTGGCAATCACAAGAGAAGAAAGAGACTTGGGCATCTTCATCACAGATAACCTGAAATCATACAAGCAGACCACTAAAACAGTAGGTAAGGCTAGAGGGATGTTGGGAAGTATTAGCAGGGGTATCATAAGTTGGAAGAGGGAGGTAATAATCCCTCTTTGCAAGATACCGGTTAGGCCTCATCTGGAGTACTGCATGCAGTACTGCAGGCTGCACCTGCACAAGGACATTAACAAAATGGAGGCAGTCCAGAGAAGGGCAACCAAAACAGTGCAGGGACTGCATCAGAAAACATATATGATTGAAACATTCAAACATCTTAAGGGCATTAACAAGGTGAAAGAGTCTAACATGTTTCAATATAAGAAAAATAGCAGGACAAGAGAACACAGTATGAGTATGAGATCAAAGGGAAGCCGATTAAGGGATAATGTGAGGAAGGTGTTTTTTTCACAGAAATGGTGGTGGATGCATGGAATGGCCTACCTCAGGAAGTGGTGGACATGAATACAGTGCAGGGCTTCAGACAGGCATGGGATAGGCATAAGGGAGCAATACAGATGAGTATGAATAGATAGGCCATTGACAGTACAGGCCTATGGCACATTCATAAGATAGAAAAAATGGGCAAACTGGATGGGCCCTGTGGTCCTTATCTGTTGTCAACTTATATGTTCTATGTTTCTAGCTTGAAAAAAAAAAAAAGAACCTCTTCTTCAGACTCTCTTGGCTGTAGATAAAATCTTCGGACCCAAAGCTTCCACAGCCTTTGATTCTGGTTCTGTATCTACTGAACAAAAGAGAAAACTGCAGCCTTGAATATCATTTGTTCTCCGGGGAGGGAGGATGATGCACACAATTTTCTAGATTTTCTTCAGCCAATTACCTACTGACCCTGTGGCCTGCTGACCATGGCTTACAGTCTCTGAGGTCACATACTTTTTACAAGTTGGAATGACCAGGAACTCATCAATAGTACCACTAGGGCTGGAGGCAGTAAATGGTAGTCTCATCCGGACGGGTCATCTTGGCATTGTCTTCTCTGTCTATGACAATCACGGAGTCCAAATAGAGGGTGAGGCCCACCTTCCATGCCTTAATCTTGTCTTAACAAACTTTTTCTTTTGTGGTTGGTCTAACCTCATTCTTCCAACACCACAACCAGCTTGTGGACACCTTGGCTTCTTCCATTAGCCAGTCTTCTCAGTGATCCTCAACTGTTTCCCGTATCCAGCGAGGCATGTAGGGATACTTCAGACCAAAGACTTTTTCAGCCTTTTTTCTGATGACCATCTCCTCCTTGCTGCTTCTCTCAGGTGCCTGCCTGTAGCCTGGTTTGGGGGTGGCCAGGTCTGTGATAGCCAAGCCTCTTTGTTACAAACAGGAAAATCACAGTCCACTCCTGTTTTTTTCATGAGCACACATGAGCCCCTCTCTGCTGATCAGGGCTCCTCAGGCTCTGAAATGTCTAGTGGCACAATCTCACCACTAAGCACCTCCAGTTCAGGTGCACTGGTTGCACCCTCCAAGGGTTCAACATCTTCCATGTAAGCTGCCCAGCAGCCAGGCATACATTTGACTCCTGTAAACACCCACTCTTCACTGCAACTGGAGACATTGTCCTCCCAGATGGTGAGGTCTTCCAGTTCCTCATCCACATTCAGCAAACTTGGACTTGGTCCTCCCTTCCATGGGTCCACCGATTCCAAACTAGTAACAGTCAGGTCCCACACAGCCTCTTCCTGGGCTGCGATAACATTGTCTACTTTGACAAAGTCATTGTGCTCATTTAAATTGGAGGCAGTATAGCACAGTGGTTTAAGGCTCTGAGCTGCAAACCTGGAGACCTTGGTTTGAATCCCACAGCCCCCACTTGCATACTGTGTGACCCTGAGCAAGTCATTTAAGTTCCTTGTGCTCCCAGGTCGCACCTGTAAACAAGCTTCAGCTTAGTGTAGCTCTCCTGCTTAAAAAAAAAAAAAAACTTCCCTGCAGGAATCCTCAGGCCCTGTCTCACATATTGCAGCATTCTATATTACAAGCGTAGACTCTGCACTCATAGTTCAAGTGGGTGCCAAGTGGACACATCAGAGGGTTTCTCTGGAAGGGCCACTTGCCAACACATGCCAAACTTGTATCTGCATTTCTGGCAGTGAAGGACAGCTATTACATCCTGTCCAACTTTCATACAGACCACAAAAACACTGACTGGGTAATCAGGGAGTGCTACATCTTTGGGAGCTCCCACACAGTCAAACTCCTCCTCAAACTTCCTGAGCTCCTGCTCTTTCTGGGCAATCCATATTGTCACAGGCAAGGGATACTGCCTTTATCCAATAGCCATCTTGGTGTACTGCAAAACACACACAACAAAGCAACTGTTACTTGTTGCACTTGTTCAGCTCAGAATCCTGCTCTGTAACCTGCACATTTTAACTTTGCTTCTGTGACCTCCACTTTTACAATGCTTGCTATTGCTACTTGTTTTGTTACTACTGCTGCTCTTTTTCTTCATCCACTGCTCTGGCATGGGGTGCCCAATTTACATTGAATCACTGAAAAATATTCTTTGCCCATCTTTGCACAATTTAACTTGCAATCACCTCCAGCACGATCTTCAGCTGCCCAGAAAAAACCTTTTTTTTGCCAAACAAATGCTTTTTTGGCACTTACAGATGCTGAAATCCTCTTTTCCTCCACTGTGGCCTATGCAGAGATGACAGCTGTTGAACTCATGCAATGAACAGTTCCGGCCAGTAACTGACACTGCAGCACAAAAATATTTCACAATCAGAACAAATGTCCATTCGATTCCTTGCAGGATCCCCTGACAGGTTGCCTGAAAATCTTCCAGTTTGGCTGATAATCCACAACGTTGTACAAGGATCCAGATTCCAAGCCTCTGCCTCAAACACTCTCTCCAACACAAGAAAATGCACAGTCCAGCACAGATTCCCGCTCAGGGGTGGGTTTCTATAAAATGGTCCAATCACACAACTCCATGCAAATGAGCAGGGTCTCTCTCTCTCTCTCTCTCTCTCTCTCTCTCTCTCTCTCTCTCTCTCTCTCTCTCTCTCTGAGACTCCTTGAGCCATGGGAAAGATTTTTAAAAAGCAACTAACTTTTTTTTCATGTCCACAAATCAGTTTTACAGTCTTTTGAAGAGAAATTCCCACCGGTGCTGCAAATTCCACACATTTCTCCATAAGCACTCCTGCAAGCTCACTGGGGACCCTTATTTAAACTGCAAAAATAAGGACGCTCCACAAAATCATCCAGCAGCTTGGCAATTTTTATAGTTTCTTACAGTTTTAAGCACTTTCAGCAGATTTTTTAACAGTTCCACAGTTTCCAGATTTTGGCATAAAATTCCACTATGCAGTCCATACTTTTCTTGGTAGTCCACACAGAGTTAACAATTTTTATAGCAGGTCACAACTTTTTCCTCACCGAAAAACAGTTCTTTGGATGGGTGCACAGCCACCAGACAAAAAGACCATAGCCATACCCATTGCATGGCAACTGTACTTTCTCTCATATCTTAGGATGAGCCCCCAATTTTGTAACCCCAATCCCCCATAGTACACAGACAAGGCAACAACCACAATTGTCAGAAAAGGAATTACACCTGGCATTAGGGCACCATCTGGCTTGAGCAACTCAGAAATCAGGGGGAAGGGCACAAAACAACATTTCTATTTACCCAGATTGAGACAGTAGTACCAGGTCTATGGTGTGTCAACTAAGTCTGAGGGGGCCCCAAGACATGCACACAGGTCAGAGATGGAATGTCCACAAACAGGAATGGGATTGCACTGTATGGCTTTTATTCCGGATGGATGGTACACAGAAACTGGTGGTGACTCTTGTCTTTTTGACAATTACAAAATCTTCCACAGAACACATTACTCTTGTAGTATTGAGACTTGTTACACACAAACATTTTCCAATGGATGTCCATCCCTTTGTTTAGGGATCTCTGGACTAATGAGGCATCAAAGGTTCTCCAACTTCTCCAGTGCATATTTAAGTGGTTGTTGCCACAACACTAAATTCAAGCACACACACTGGATGAACTAAGTTACCACCCTGACCATTTCCTTGTAACCAGTTAGGTCCCTTTGCAACTTGGGTTGAGTGGTCAGCTTAACTTCAAGCCTAAGCCAGATGTTCTCATGCTGTTACATTTTAGAAAACACATGATTCTTCAGGCACAGTGTGGCCACAGAAGATGATCCTAAATAGCACATTTGTGACAGGGTGGCAAGAACCTGCATCTGAACCTTGTTGGGCTCCTTGCTAGGCACCTGTCCACCCAAAGGTGTACAACAAACGAACATTGCATATTAAGCATTATTACGCCCACAAGACATTTGTAGAAAATCACCTTGAACTACAGAGGACCCATATTCTGTAGTGGGTCTTCTTCCAGAGATCTACCCACAGCACACTTGGAAAGTCACAGCAGTAGCTACACTCTAGCCCCAGGCTGAAGGGCTTTTGAAGTACTGAACTGAATGACAGAATCTTAAACAATTTACATTTGAAATTCCTTAACTTTTTTTGTAAAACACACAGCCTATCTCAGCAGCACTTGAGGAAGAAACATGATGAGGGGACTTGCTGCAACAGTACTCACAGATACCAACTTTAGATGATCTCACACAGATGTGAAGAAATTTACCTCAGAGGATCCTTGAAAAAGAAGGTCTTCCCTACCAGCTGGTGCACCGACCAATTGCTGACACTTCTACAATGAGAAGAAACACATATTATACAATGGCAAGAGAGAATCCTGGTCCTTGATTGGTTATACTGGCACTGGATCCTGGATGTTATCCCAGCATAACATCCTGGTTCTAGTACCAGCTGACTCATGACCACAATAAATGTTTAAAAAAAAATCCCTCCTCTATCTTCACTGCCATGGCTTCGGCACTGCCCACTGTGCTTGTTATCGCTGATCCCCACCCTGCTTTTAATCAGCGCTCGATGCAACACTCAACACTCCCCCCACTGCCTCCCCATGCAAAATTTTCAAAAACAAACTAAATTCCCTCACTGCTCTCCCATTCCATTCTGATTAAAAAACTACAGCTGTTCCACCTGCTACCAAGACTGTTTCCATAGCAAGTGAGCATGTGATTCACACCGCACTACACTTACTCACCTCAACAGCATTCTCAGTTCCATGGAGCAGTCAGGAGTCCATACATGCTGCCTGCAAGCAGAAATAATTTTCTGCCTTTATCTGTTTTTCAGCTTAAAAAGAAATGGGACTGGGGAGGTGAACTACAGCTGGGAACAAGAGATAGCTTAGTGTGGCACATTACAGAGACACAGTAACTGCAGTTCCACCTACTGGCAGTCAATCAGCACTATTTTTTTGGAAAGTATACTTCCCCATTCAAAAAAATAGGAAAGATATATTTAAAATGCCCTTTTTCCATCTTTTTTTTTTGTTTTACACAGAAGCCATTGTATAATAGGAATAATGCCCTCCAGGGTGGGTGTTATGCTGGGATAACATCCCTTCTCAGGAGTTGGGCACCCACCTGAGTCAGGATGTTATCCCAGCATAACACCCACCCTGGAGGGCATTATTCCTTTAGTGGTCCTCCCTCTGAAATTGGCCTGCTCAAGGCAGAGGGCCAACTTGCACACTCTGAACTCTCCAAGCGCTGACTTCAGACTGCTGAAGAGAACACTCAGCTCCAACTAGCTCTGTGGCTTATGTAGGTGAGAGAGTTCTAAATGCAAATGAGCTTCACTCTGATCAGCAGCACTAAACAGAGAGGGTTTATTTTAAAGCCTACAAGGATTCAACCTTTTCTGTGTGCTGCCCACCTTTCTACACTATACTGAAGGTATTCTAGTAACTCCAGGGGAATCAGGGTGTTATACTATCATGGCAAGCATGAGTACATAATGGTTTCTCTTCTCTTATGCTGTGAAATGGTAGTACACACGAGGCATTACAGGTCAGGGAAGTCTACAGGTCCTGGAGATTAGAAGAGGGTTGGTGGCTGCCTGGGAGCATGGGCTTCCTCCACTATGTTTAGATGGTCCTCATAATTTGGGTCAGTTCATCAACATTTTCCCCAGGGCAAGGCCTGGTAGATGATTTATCTGGTCTAGCCTTCTCTGTGTTGGAGGGTTGGGTGGAGCCATTTGTGGACCCCTGTTTTTTGGGGGCTAGCAAACCCAGGGTGGTTGAAGAGCTCTTGTTTAGTAGTGCTGGGACTTGTTGCATCCTGTATTTGAAATCCTTCAGAAGATGGAATAGCAGCTGTGCTTGCTCTGTCTCCAGTGCCAGAGATGCTGTCTATGGGGTGGGGGAGGATGATGGCAAGTTGTTGCTGAGGAGTGACAGTGACCTGTGTGCCATTTCTCTCTGTGATGGTGCACAATGTGTATATGCACTGTCCTACATGTGTGTCTGGCAGTGGGGTCCCACATTCCCTAATTTTGACCATGAGGCCATGTCAAGCCTAGGGGAGAGAGAGAGAGAGAGGCAGAAAGAATTGTATTAGCATAGGAAACTGCACCCTATTTGCAAACATGCTGAGGGCTAATAGTATACAGTCCCACAGAGTGAAATGGGGTTGATGGAGAGTATAAAGTGCCACCTAAAATGACCACCACAAGATTTTGCTGCAACCCTCTTCTAGACTCTTGCCCCTCTAAAATTCTTCTATATGCAGATGCTGCGGTGGTATTTACTAGCAGCAGTCAACTTGGTCCACTCACCAAAGAGTTGCAGTGCAGTTTCAGGTTCTAGAAGACTGGTTCCACCAAAACAAGCTACTGCTCAACTACAAAAAAAAAAAGGTTATGCTTTTCTCAAGCCAGCAGGCTAAGAAAAAAGCATGGCTGCAAACAATGGGGAGACACAAGAAGCTGTGCTGGTGCCTACCAGGACACCGGATCCAATTTTACACAACAAAACAACAAAGATGGCACTCGGGTTGAATAACCGACTCTCACAGATAAGCAAAAGTGAGCTTTATTCAGACATACAAAAGACAGTACTTGTGACCCCAGTGCTTCAACTACATGAGTCTTCCTCAGGGAGTGTGTCAGATGCAGAGACAAACAAAACACATAACTAGAACTCTCAATAAGTGGATTCAATCCAAAAGATGTTAAAATATGAAAACGTGAATACACATAATGACACCCCACTGGTGTATGAAACAGCAATATAAATAAATAACATTTTTAAAAACAACTCGTGTACAAAATAAGCACTATTATTCAGACACTAAATATTGTGAACTTTATGAACAGCATCAACCTAATGAATAAATCAGAGTTATGTCCTAACGGAATTGTCAGACTATTTTGCTCAATAAATTTCATTATGAACAGTTTCAGATAAATAAATAATGTTAATGTGATAAATTAACCAGTTTATAAGTATGACTTGTAGTCAGCTTCTTTCTTTAGCCTTTAGGGACCACAGTATTAAGCAATACTATCCATTTAGTCTCCTTTTGTAGGAGAAGCTCTTTTATATTGCCATCTTTTTTTAAAGGAGGTACATATTCAAAACCAGAAAAGTTTAACAGGCTGGCGTTATAATTATGCCATTTTTACAGCAGCATGGGTGGAGCCATGCTGACATATTGACATAATGTAGGTGAGAAAAAAAAGTGTAATAGCCAGAATGTGAGGTGTTTTGACTGGTGCTGAGGCATAGATCTCTGCCTCCTGTTTAAAGCAGCAGTACTACATAAAAAAGTCAGTACCACATATATGTCTTTCTTCTGATCTGTTGAGCATGTAGCTGTTTAAAATTATGTTGTGCAGTGCAGCATTTGAGTCCAGTTTCCTTTTGGTTTTTGTTTACATTTGCAAGCCTGCCATGTTGTTCCCAGGATCTGTGCTTTGCTTTGTTTACAATTGGTTAGGCTTCCTGTATGTGTGTGGGGCATGCTCCCTTCTGTGCTGCCCTGTCAATTCCTTCAAGGATGTATCTAAAGTCAGTGGTGAATGGGTTAATTTACAAAGGAATGTGGGGAGGTACTTACTTCGGTTCTCCCACGTCTGGTTTCTGCTGTATCTGGGGGGGGCAGGAAAACTGCACTAATACAGTAGTAGTAGACTTCAGGGGAGAGGACTTCGTGGGCATGGGTAGGATTCTACGGGGGAACTTGGACAAGATTAAGCCAGACATGGATTTTGGAAGCTTGTTGGAGACCATTAAAAGAGGGGTGCAAGAGGCTACTAGGTCCTGTACAAAAGTAATGTAAAAGCATGGTAGAGCCAGTAAGCCATGTTGGTGGACCAGAGAGGTGCAGGAGGTGGTGAGGGAAGAAAAGGCTGCCTATGCATGTTTTAAGTGCTTAAGGGGGGATAAGGAGAGGGGAGAGTACAAACTGATGGCCAAGAGGGTTACCAGAGTGGTGAGGGGAGCCAAGGCGGGGATGGAGCAAAACCTGGCTAGGGATATCCGGAGGAGGGGAAGGGATTCTATACAGTGCCTTCAGAAAGTATTCACCCCCCCCCTTGGATTTTGTCACATTTTGTGATGTTGCAAACTCAAATTAAAATACATCTATATGGAATTTTTTTGTCACGTATCTACACAAATTACTCTATAATGTCAAAGTGGAATGAAACTTCTGGAATTTTTGTACATGTAATTTAAAATAAAAACCTGAAATGCCTTGAGGTGATAAGTATTCACCCCCTTTGCTATGACACTCCAAATTGAGCTCAGGTGCATCAAATTTCCTTGTGAGAGCACTCTAAAACTTGAATGGAGTCCACCTGTGGTCAGTTCAAATGGTTGACATGATTTCAGAGGAAATACACCTGTCTATATAAGGTCCCACTGTTGACAGTGCATGTCAGAGCAGAAACTCTACCATGAAGACCAAGGAGCTGTCCGTAGAACTCCGTGATAGAATTGTGAGGAGGCATAGATCTGGGGAGGGGTATAAAAACATTTCTAGGGTGTTGAAAGTTCCCAGGAGCACAGTCAAGTCCATCATTAGGAAATGGAAACATTACGGAACCACCCAGACTCTTCCTAGAGCAGGCCGTCCTCCCAAACTGAGCAACCGGGCAAGAAGGACCTTGGTCAGGAAGTGACCAAAACCCAATGACCACCCTGACAGAGCCACAGAGTTCCATGGCTGAGATGGGAGAACCTGTCCAGAGGACAACAATCTCTGCAGCACTTCACAGATGTAGCCTCTATGGGAGAGTGGCTAGACGGAAGCCACTCCTGAGAAAAGGGCTCATAATAGCACACCTGGAGTTTGCAAGAAGGCACGTGGCAGACTCTGAGACCATGTGGCAAAAGATTCTCTGGTCTGATGAAACAAAAATTGAACTCTTTGGCCTGAATGCAAAGTGCTATGCCTGGTGCAAACCGAACACAACTCATCACCCGTGTAACACCATCCCTACCATGAAGCATGGTGGTGGCAGCATCATGTTATGGGAATGCTTTTCAGTGGCAGGGATTGGGGCACTTGTCAGGATAGAGGGAACAATGAATGGAACCAAATACAGGCACATCCTTGAGGAGAACCTGCATCAGTCTGCAATAGACCTTGGACTGGGGCGAAGATTTACGTTCCAACAGGACAACGACCCCAAGCATACAGTCAAAGCAACACTGGAGTGGCTTCAGAACAAGAAGGTGAATGTCCTTGAGTGGCCCAGCCAAAGCCCAGACTTGAATCCCATTGAGAATCTGTGGAAAGACTTAAAGATTGCGGTTCACCGATGCTCCCCATCCAACTTGAGAGAGCTTGAGCAAATCTGCAAGGAAGAATGGGCGAAAACCCCAAATCCAGATGTGCAAAGCTGATACAGACATACCCAAGAAGACTCAAAGCTGTAATTGCTGCCAAAGGCGCCTACAAAGTATTGACTCGGGTGAATACTTAAGTAAACAAGATATTTCAGTTTTAATGTTTCATACATTTTGTTACACAATACAAATATTTTTGCCCTTTAAATTGTTGAGTATGCTGTGTGAATCAAGGGGGGGAAAAATAATTTCAATGCATTAAAAATTCTGGTAGTAACACAACAAAATGTGACAAAATCCAAGGGGGGGGTGAATACTTTCTAAAGGCACTGTAGATACATAAGAGAGAAGAGAAAAGTGAGGACACAGATCAGCAGGATTAGGACTGTGTGGGATAGGCTCAGGAAGCAGGGGAACAGGCAGAGGTGCTAAATGAGTACTTTCGCTCAATCTTTACAGAGGGAGACAGAGAATCCCTACAGTCCGATGGAAGGGAAGGGGAGCCAACAAAATCAAGAGGTCAGTCAGAGTCCAGAGGACTGAAAGAGGCTAGGGTACAGGCTGGGCCAGACCTAGAAGGGGATGGGCAGTTGCATGAGGGGAGGGCTGGAGGGAGAAATCACAGTGGATAGGGTGAGGAGGCCCTTCAGAAGCTTAAAACTGATAAGGCACTGGGGCTGGATGGGCTACATCCGAGGGTTATGAAGGAAGTGGTGGATGAGTTGGTAGCTCCACTGGCTGCACTCTTTAACACCTCTCTGCAGATAGGATGGGTGCCTCAGGACTGGAGGGTGGCTCATGTAGTGTCTATCCACAAAGGGGGGTCTAGAGAGGAGATGGGGAATTATAGGCCTGTCAGCTTAACGTCTGTGGTAGGCAAAGTAATGGAAGGCATTATCAAGGAGAGGCTTGGGAGGCAGCTGGAAAGGTTAGGGCACTGGGATGATAAACAGTATGGTTTTGTCCCAGGGAGATCGTGTCAGACCAACCTCGTGGAGTTTTATGACTGTATGATGGGGGCCCTGGACAGACATAGGCCAGTGAACATCCTTTACCTGGATTTCAGCAAGGTGTTTGATTTGGTACCCCCATAATGGTCCGATAACAAAGCTGGGGGGAGGATGGGGTGGGAGGGCAATTGCTCAAGTGGGTAGAAAATTGGCTTATAGGGTGAATACAGAGGGTAATGGTCAGTGGGATAGTCTTCTCCACCAGGAAGGTAATCAGTGGGGTCCCCCAAGATTCAGTATTGGGGCCACTCCTGTTCAATGCCTATGTCTCGGATATAGGGAGGGGATTAGTAGTAGGCTGAGTCTCTTTGCAGATGACTCAAAACTGCGAGTACTGGTGGATGGGGAAGAAGCAAGAGAGACAGTCCAGGGGGACCTGGATAGCCTGGAGGGGTGGCCAAGGAGGTGGGGATTGAAGTTTAATGCTGTGAAATGTAAGGTACTGCATTTGGGGGTCAGAAACCAGTGCCATTTATACAACCTGGGGGGGTCACACTGCAAGCCACTTCGTGCGAGAAGGATCAGGGGTGGTGGTAGACATCAAAATGAATAACTCTGAAAATTGTAGAAGAACCACAGCCAAAGCAAACAGGATACTGGGCTGCATAGCCAGGGGGGGATTATGTCTAGGAGGAGTGAGGTGATGCTCCCTCTGTATAATGCCTTGGTCAGGCCACAAGTTGAGTACTGTGTACAGTTCTGGAGACCTCGTCTGAAGAAGGACATAGCACTGCTGGAGGGGGTCCAGAGGAGGGTGACCAGGATGATTCAGGGCCTGGGGGAGAGGCCCTATGAGGAGAGAGTGGAACAGCTTGGGCTGTACACACCAGAGGAGAGGAGGGACGGGGAGACATGATAGGGGTCTTCAAGTACGTAAAAGGAATAACCAAGGGCAGAACCAAGGAGCTGTTCAGGCTAAAGAAGGGGGGAACAACCAGGGGGCACTAGTGGAAGTTGGAGGGGGAAAATTACAGGGGGGATCGTAGGAGACATTACTTCACTGAGAGGGTGTGGAGCCATGGCATGCATTGACTGGGAGGCTGGTGGAGGAGGGCACAGTGGAAGGCTTCAGAAAGGGGTGGGACAGGTACAAGGGGAAACTGAAGCCAAAGAAGACCCTCTCGGGGGCTAGGGGGTCAGTCAGGAAAGCGAGAACCCACTAGTTGACTGGCTACTGAGCAGATGTGGCAGACCATTAGGCCTATTCTGCTGACTTTTAGTATGTTAGTATGTCATAGTCATTCCCTCCCATGGTATTTCCAGTCAGCAATTGTGGTTTAAGGAGCATTTTAAATGTAAAAAATACACTTTGCACAAATAACAAATAAAGACTATTAGTACTGCACACCGTGTGAGTGGTGTGACAGGACTGTTTTAAGCCTTTGAAAACAACTTCAAATACAAATAGGAAACATTGAAAACATTATAGACAATAGCACATTGAAAACCTTATGCTTTCAGAGTTTCTGAGTGCTATCCAAAAATGAGAGGAGTTGTATTACAAGTACCTTATTTGCATATACAAAGAGATTGGCTTGAACAGTTACAAGCCTGGTTACTGCCTCAGTATCTTGCTATGCGTTACAACAGAAAAATGACTGATCTCTTATTGACATACTTGAATTAACTTGTGTAATGTATGAAAAATGTCAGACATATCCAGTTCAAAAATAAACAGGAGTCTTCTCCTTCAAAACATCTGTTGCCAGCTATAAATAGGAAAGTGAAACACCAGGCTAAACATTAGTTTCATAGATGTACTGTGTTAGGACTGAGAGACACATCGCGTGTGTGCGTGTGTGTGTGTGTGTGATAACCAAAAGAGGACTTACAGTTATGATGAAAGTGTGCAACTTAATGGGTGGTGATAGAAAGTCTTTTTTTATTGAGAGTGTGGTACACTGCTTTGGCATTTGATCAGACTTTGTTGGGGGTGTCTAACAGTATCACACTTCAATAACATGTCAGGAAAAAAATGTTTTTTATATTAAATCAGAATGTACAGGAATATCACTTAGATATTATTGTGAGGTACTGTGATAAAGCATAAAATAATCGAAATGTTCAAAGCCAGGAATTCTATTCTAGGTTACTGTGCCACGTGAATGTGATAAAAGTGGCTCATTGTCAGGGACCCTATATTCGAGTGCATTCTTCATCACATTTGCAATGCTGTGCATCACGGCCTCCCTTCATAATGCTTGCAACATCAGGTAATAAGTGAGCTAGCACTATGGCAGAGCTGTACCCTCACCATGGGCTCTTTTGTACAAAGGTAGAAGCAGAGAGGAGGCTGGCAGCAGACAGTAAGCTGACAACTACTGGCCCATCAACCTGAATTTGGAAGAGGTGATAGTAATGGAGACACTGTTGAAGGAAAGGATTGTGGAATATGTTGAATCCTGTGGCTTACAGTATCTGTGGCTGCATGGATTCACTTGAGGGTACAGGGGAGCTTATATCAAAGTAATCCATTAGTTTTCTTTGAGCGGGAGATGAGGGATATTAATCAGGGTGGAGTGGTGGATGTGACTCACCTGGATTTCAGTAAGGCCCGCAATACCTTTCCACATAGCAGAATAGTAAAAATGCTGGGCAGCCTAGGAGTGTGTACTAAAATATTAAACTGGGTAGAGAATTTGTTGGGGAGTTGGCATCAGAGGGTGGTTAGAAATGGCAATCACCTGATGCTGGGGGATTGACCAGTGGTAAGAGGGGTTAGAAATAGAGGATAATGTATGGGGAGCAGTTAACAACCGCGTTGTATTCTCATCGAGAGGTTACCATGGTCTGTAAACCTTGACAACGAAGCTCGAGAGGTTTTCAGTAACCATGGTAACCTCAAGATGAGAATTCAATGCGGTTGTTAACTGCTCCCCATACGTTGTCTTTTATAGTGTATGGGGAAGCAGTCCAGGCACATAGTTCACAAAAATAGGAAGGGAAAACAAATGTTTACCTGAGTGAAGACGGGGCACAAAAAAAAACAAAAAAACATCGCTGTCCTGCCTTGCGACTAGGAAGTTTTTAACTAGGGGTGAAAACGGGTCAACGTCAACAGTGCGCCATCCGGAAAAGCTTTGAGGGTACTCTTCTTGATTACCGGGTACCTGACGAGAAAAGTAAAAGAAAAACTAAGCAAACGAGTAACCGCCGTTTTTGTTTTAATGTTGCCCAATACGGTGAAAGAATGTGATGCGCTGGTGCGGTGGAATGTTTATCTCGGCAGCATTCTATTTTGTTATGCCATCGATGTGACATACCATCGATGGGTTAACAACTTCATCACGTCACATCAATGGCATAACAACATGAGGAAAAGATAAAAAACACCAGATAACAACGTTCCACCATACATTATGGTAAGATACGGTACGCTTTTTTTATGGTTGAGACAAAGATCTACCATAGGATAGACACTGTCGGGGGGGGGGTGAAAAACTGAATGGAACAGTGAAGACAGAACTCCTTAAGCTTCAGGAGTGGTCCAGTGTGTGTCATTAAATAGAGAATAATGGATGGGCAATTATGCACAACCAGTGTGTTCTGCCATAGATGGGTTCTGATTCCATCTAACCTCAAAAGTGAAGCTTGAGATGTCAGTGGGAATCAGAACCCCCGAGTTTCCAGAACACACTGGCTGTGAATAGAGTTGCTCATCCTGTATTTTATTTTTTTTATATAGTACTAAGTTAAATGTGCATGTGGCAGTTATGTTGCTTTCAGAATGAAATTTCGGTGTGCAGTCTCTTTAGCTTTCAGAATGATGTTGTAACACAAAAGGGTTCATTCACATTCCATGGCCTTTGAATTGTGGTACAACAGCATATTAAAAGGCATGGGATTCTACACAGAACAACACTCTACAATACACCATATATTCATTGTGAATAAATTGATAAATCAAGTACTTGGTGCATAGAAACCAAAGGGTGGATTACATGAAGGGGGTACTGCAATGGTGAGCATAAAAAAGAAATGAAAACTAGAGATTGTCATTTCTGATGACCTAAAAGAAGCCAAGCAGTGTGACAAAGCAGATGGGAGTACCAGTGGGATGTTGCTGTGTACAGGTATCACCAGCAAGAAGTATGAGGTGTTTACACCACTGTGAAATGAAGTAATTGATGAATCCTCAACTAGTGTACTGTATCCAGTGCTGGAGACCATATCTCTGAATGGACATGCACAGGTTACAGGCGGTCCAGAGGAGGGCAACTAAAATGGTGTAGTGGCATGCTGTCTCCACTAAACTTGCCCTGCACGAGGGAATGCCTACAGGTCATGCCAGTGGTATGGGGTGCCCCAAGGTTTTACATACTTGGGGATAAACATCACCACATTATGAAGGAACTTGGTTTTGGAAAAGTATACACCCATCACAGCCTCCATCAGAGCAGAAATACAAAGATGGACTAAGCTACACCTGTCCGTAAAAGGCAAGGTAGAAGCTGCATACATGTTCATGCTGCCTAAGATAGCATACCTTGTGCAAACTACCTATCCCTATGCAACCAAACACACTTCTGAAAATCAACAATGTGATAGCAGGGTTCTTCTGGTAAGACAAAGCCCCAAGATTTGGAAAAACTAGCTTAAGGGGGCACTCGTTTGAGAGAAATGGTTCTCCCCTGGCTGCAGAGATATTTACTAGCTTATAGGGCTACACAAGCAATCAGAAGGTTTCTCCTTAAAAACCCAAATACCCCTGTATGGGTGAATATGGAAATTAACCTATCAGAATCCAAATTGCTGGGGAACCTGCTGAGGAAAGGGGGGACACCCAAAGGGCCACCTTTCTCCTGTTATCTGAGAGACAAGAGAAACCTGGCACAGGTGCAAGCATCTCACTCAATGTCCAGCCCCCTTATGAGCACAACCTGCACAATACAGCCCCTTATGGGGCAACCCAAATGTGCTAGTGGAGGGATAAACCATCAACTGGCACTCTTGGCAGCAGGCAGGTATCTGTACAATAGCAGATCTTTATGCACCGGACTCTGAAACCATGATGTCCTTCCTGCAAATGCAGGCACAGTATCTACTACCCAGAACAGACTTCTGGAGATTTCTCCAGATCTGGGATGCATCCAAGACCCTCATAGCCACAGCACCTATGAGAGATGCGTGGAAATAGCTGACCACATTGCATAAACAAGGCAAAGTAAAGGGCACTGCAGGCAAGATGTATGGCATGCTTTGGGACTCCCTACCCAATACCATGATTAAGTGTAAGGTGCAATGGGAGCAGGACCTACAAATAAAGACAACAGACACCGAAGGGTGGCAATACCTCAAGGATGTCCATCTGGTCTACAGGGACTCTAAGAGTCAGCTTATACACCTTAAGGTACTGCTGAGATGGTACTGTACCTCAGACACACTCTAAAAGATGGGATTCATGCCCCATTCTGCATGCTGGAGGTGCCAGGCCCCACAGACCAATCTGCTGCACATACTATGGCAGTGTCCCATACTGGTGCCCTTCTGGACAGGAGTAATTCAGGACTGCTCCAAGATCCTGCAAACAAAAGGCCCTGCTATCCCAACCCTTAGCCTCTTGTGCAATACCTCGAAGGTGTCAAACTGTTCCAACCAATCCAAAAATGACTCCTCATGGTACTACTTGAAGCCAAAAGGGCTATCCTAATGAGGTGGTGCCAGAATCTACCTCCCTCTCTTCTTACATGGCATAAGACAGTGACTTAGCACTTTTTGAATGGTTGACATACACCACTGACAATCACACACAGGTTTACAACAAGAAATGGGACCTTTATCTCAGATCACACCTGTGCTCTACCCTCACCTCACCACCCGGCAACCCACCCTTCTGACCCAAACAACACTCTTACTCTGCTTCCACCTCAATTGGTTCTTTTCAGTCCTTATAGGCTTAAAGGTCTTAGAAAGGGGTCACTCTTAATAATATAGGTTCAGCCCCACCCAACCAGATGGGTCAGCAATGGTTGGAAATAATCAGAATTTTGCTCAGTTCCCTTCTGTAAAGGTTCAACAAGATGAGCCCACACCACTTCCAGACTGATGTATACCCAGGCTGCATACTCCTTTATTGACTCAGGACTAGAGGGTATGGTTCCCCATGCAATGGTTGATGTTCTTACTTGTTATGGTTAATATAGAAAAGGAGTAATCATCTCAATGTAGAGTTCTACTTAGTGTTAAATTCCTTCACTGCATGCATATATTTGCAAACTGTGTATCCTATAAGCAAAAGTTAAGCATACAACTGTTACCTGCCACTTTTGATGCCAAGTCATCTCTGCTTTGTTTGTGTTCCATTGTTGAAAAATTATTATAAAAACTTTTATGATTAAAAAAATGGTGCAGTGACTGTAACATATAGAATAACAGATGAGAAAGTGTGTGTTACGAGACTTTAATGGTCATCTGGGGTGTGGGATGCTACATAAACCCAGAGGACAAAGCCTGAAGGGGTTATTAAAGCATCCCACACTGAAAGCGACCATTGCATACAGGCATACAGGTAGGAAATGTCCCCATCTTTTATTTTCTATAGTTGCTGATCAGCAATTTATTTTGCCAAAGTGCATTTTATATTGTTGTGTCTCACTCATGTGTCACTCACACACACACACACACACATGCATACACGCAGAGTCTATCTTTGTCTCCTTTTCTTTTTTTTTACTTGTAAAGCTTTTTTAATCAATCTGCCATTTATCTTTTCACTTGCAGACTTGCAGAGTTGGACATTTGGATTGCAATTGCAATCGGGCTTACATCAGGCGCTTCGGCCTCTGAGCCGTTCCCGGTTCCCACTGGTAGTTGTCGTCTACTGCGGGTTCCAAATTACAGGATCAACCAGATAGATTTTTTTTTGTTTGTAGATGCTGACCTGGTTCAATAAAGAGAAACCAATGATGACTCTCGGTCTGGCGGCTCCTCGGTAAGGGGGATAAGGAGCCACCATGTTTCTGCAACAGTTTACCCCACCCAGTAGTAGAGCAACAGTCAATCAGGGAATGATTGTTTTTTGAGTGACTCAGCACATGCTCGCCATTATAATCCATGGGTTATAATAGCTAATTATAACTCAGTCAGCCTATGTAAATAATTGCTGACCAGGTATTATGAAATAATTATGACCAGAGACTAAAGTATCTCATTATATACACTCTGGAGGGAACTATGGATATGATATGGCAGTATATGAAAAGATAGGGACTTTCAAATATCTCACAAGTATAAATAATGTTCAAGAGGGAAGCATACTCAGATTAAACGATCTCCAAGAACAAGGGGTCATGATATGAAGCTGGGGGAGGGCAGATGAAGGCAAAATGTGTGAAAGTCCTTCTTCTCTAATAGGATGGTGAATGCATTGAATTTCCTCAAAGCAGAGGTGGTAGGGTCAGAAATGACACAGCATTCACGAATGCACAAGATATGAATAATGGAACACTGATGCAGTGGAAGTGGTAATAAAGCCAACAAATAAGTAGGGCCTGTTGCATTACAGTAGGTAGGGAAAACAGGCTGTCTAGGTGGGGAAAGACATCCTTACAGTGTCTGCCAAGAACTGATATACAATGTATAATGGAGAACTGCTCTGCATAGAATTCCATCCCTTTCAAAATGTTGTTTTACCACACTTCAAAGGTCATGGAATGTGATTGTACCCTTCTGTGGTACAGCACCATTATGGAACATCTAGAGACTACATACGACGGTTTCATTCTGGAAGCCAGAGAACTGCTGTATGCACATTTCACATAACTGTAACAGTGCACATTTCACATAACTGTAACATGACCTATTGTTACAGGACATTGATCCCTTGTCTGTATTTATGTATTTATATGTCTTGTATAATGCCCACCTTGTTTGTTGTATCTTGCACTGTGTGCTTGTATTATTTGTCCACCTCTGTATGTTGCCTGACTATACTGCATTCTACACTTGCTTATGAATGAGTTACTGCTGTTGTTCACTGTATTTTGCCATTGATTATGCCAGTCTCTGGTCTAGGCCATGCCTGAAAAAGGTCTTTGGATCAGCGCACCAACCCAGTTAACAAATGAATAAAAAAATAATACTATACACTATAAAAATACAGGGTGAACAACTTAATTCACAAACAGTATATTATGCCACCTCATGATTCTGATTGCCATGGATCTCTCAAGTCAGTGCAGATGCGCAAACTAGTGGACATCTTGGGCATGGCACACTTCTCTGCCATGAGCTCCATCTTCAAGGAGATCTTCATCCTAGGAACTGAGTTAGAAACTGGTTGGGGGATAGGAAGCAGAAGGTGGTGATTAATGATATCCAGTCTGAGGAAAGGGGGTGACCAGTGGGGTACTTCAGTGATCAATCCTGGGGCCTGTTCTTTTCAATGTCTTCATTAGTGACATTGCAGAAGAGCTGGAAGAAAATGGCCACCTCTTAGCAGATGACACCAAGATATGCAATAGGGTAGACACTCCAGTTGGGGTGGAGAAAATGAGGAGGTACCTAGAAAGCTGGAAAAATGGTCCAAAGTGTGGCAACTGAGATTCAATGTGAAGAAGCACAAAGTCATGCACCTGGAGTACAGAAACCTTGCAGAGAGCTACAGGATTGGGGGGGGGGCAGAATTGCTGGCAGTCACTAGGGAAGAAAGATACTTACGGATTATCATCTTGGATGACCTAACAGTGGTCAAAAAATGCACAAAGGCTATAGGGAGAATCATTGGCATGCTGGGGCGCACTGAGGGGTATCACAAGCAGAAAAAGGGAGGTGGTGATACCACTGTACAGAATGCTGTTGAGGTCTCATCTGGAATACCTTGTGCAGTTCTGGAGCCACATCTTTGTAAAGATGTAGACAGGGTGGATGTGGTTCAGGGAAGGGTAACTAAGATGGTACAGGGCTTGTACCACAAGACATATGAGGAGAGATTGAGGGACCTCAATATGTATTCACTGGAGGAGTGAAGACAAAGTGGAGATATAATAAAGACCTTCAAGTATCTTAATGGCATAAATACGGTGCAGGTAGATAACATCTTTCAATATAGAATGAGTACAAGAACAAGGGGGCACAATATGAGATTGGGGGGAAGGATAAAGGAAATATGAGGAAGTTGTTCTTCTCCTCCACTGAAAGGCTGTTGGATACATGGAATGGCCTGCCCCTAAAGGTGGTGGGAGCAAGCACTCTAGAGGGATTCAAGTATGCTTGGGATAGACATAAAGGAACTCTAGAAGTGGGAAGGAGAGGCTGAGCTGATGCCCAAACAGGGTCACCAGCCACTATTACAGGTAAGGAAAAGGAAAGACTAGATGGGGCTAGTGGTCCTTATCTGCCATCAGTTTTCTATGTTTCTATGTTTCTAACTTTCCCGCATGAGCTCCATGCTCTCCATGAGTGGTGTAAATGGCTGTATGCTGCCTTGTTGGCTCTGACCAGAATTTGTTTTAATGTGATCACGGAAAATTCTTTTCATCTTTATTAAAAATTGCCCTTACATGTTCCTGGATTCTGTTCTTTAATGGGTGAACTGTATTGCCAATATAAAATTTCTGACAAGTGCATCAGGCTGCGTATACGACACCCCAAATAAAACATGAAATTTATTGAGCACTATTTTGACAATTCTGTTAGGAGGTAATGCTGATTTATTCATTGTGTTGGTGCTATTTATAAAGTTCACAGTATTTAGTCTCTGAATAATATTGCCGAGTTTGTACATGTATTATTTTAAAACATGTTGTTTATTTATAATTACTGGTTACCCTATTTATAAACCAGATTACGAATACAGTCAAATGCCGTAATAACCCAAAATCAGGTTATTACGACATTTCAAAACATTCTCTCACTAGCAACATCAATCATTTGTATAGCACCACATTAGTGGCCCTTAGTGTGTGTGTGTGTGTGTGTGTGTGTGTGTGGGCAGGCTGAACACATCAAAAAACATGGCAGCTACAATTTTCCATTAGTGATGGACCAGTGCTGCTCACTTGAAGTAACTGTAGCTCAGCTGCAGTAAGTTGTTATTTTTTAAAACTATCTGGTTGATCCTGCCTTTTGGGGGAAAAAGCTATCTGGTTGATTCTGCCATTATTGCGCTTTGGTCGGGGCATCAGTCCGACCCACCGCGATCTCCAATGTAACGATTTTCTCCCGGTCAGCAGTGTCAGCAGTAGCATTTGTTTTTTAAGACAAAATAAAAATGAAACAAACAAGAAATGTCCTCACTGGACAGGGAGTATGTGTGTGTATATGTGTGTGTGTGTATACAGGGCAGGCTGGCAAAATAATTGTGCCATCCAGAGGAAAGAGAGAGAGACTACTTGGGACCATTGAGAAATTAGTCACAGAAATCGCAAATAAAGTTAATCTTGGCCTCAGTATTGCTGTGTGTGTGTGTGTGTGTGTGTGTGTGTGTGTGTGTGTATGTGTGTGTGTGTAAATCTTTGACTTGTGCCATCCAGAAGAGACAGAGAGACTACTGGCCAAAAAGAAATTTTAGAGTCACAGAAATCACAAATTAAGTTCATCTTGGCCTGTGTGTGTGTGCGTATATATACACAGGGCAGGTTGCCAAAATAAATCTTTGACTTGTGCCATTCAGAGAAGAAAGAGAGATTATTGTGGGCCAAAGTGAAATTTTAGAGTCACAGAAATCACAGATAAAGTTAATCTTGGCCTCAGTGTGGTTGTGTGTGTGCATACATGTGTTCGTGAGTGCGTGTGTGTGTGTGTGTGTGTATACAGGGCAGGCTGGCAAAATTAATCTTTGGCTTGTGCCATCCGGAGGACAGAGAGAGACTACTTTGGGCCAAAGAGAAATGATACAGTCACATACATCTCAAATAAAGTTAATATTGGCCTCAGTGTGGCTGTGTGTGTGTGTGTGTGTGTGTGTGTGTGTGTGTGTACACAGGGCAGGTTGGCAAAATAAATCATTGACTTGTGCCATCCAGAGGAAAGACAAAGACCATCGAGAGTTTCAGAACTGCCTTGAAAACCTATTTGTTTCAGCTAGCTTATCCTGATTTTAATGACAGCCTCTGTTATCTTAGACTCATGATTCTTTTATAACTGTTTGATTTTACTTTTGTTTTTACTGTGTGTGCGATTATATTGTTTATTGTATAGCGCTGTGCTCTTTTGGAACAGCACTCATACATAAAGATGATATATATAAATAAAATGTATACATTTTCTGTATATTCTTGTTGTGTCATTAGGAGACAGACTTACAGGGAGGGGAGCATAGATTATTACAAATAAAATCTGTTTTCTTGTTCCATCCACTTCAGCTAGAAGAGTCAGAAGGGTGACCTTTTATTGATGTTCAATATCATCCTGGATCCATATTTAATTACAGAGTTGGGCTTGCAGTTTAAAAGTGACCACTATTGTACTAGGGGGCACCCACTTCAGTTCAAGAGAAAATGTTTCCAGCATAATGACCGAAAATATTTTTTTTGCCCAAAGAATTATTAATCCTTGGAACAGACTTCCTTTAGACATTATTGCCAGTAAATCAAAATCTGAGTTTAAGCATTGTCTTGATGTTCATATTCGTGTGGGGTTGGATATTAGCTATTATAATAAGCTAATAGGTGCAGTCATTGGTGCATATCCTCCTAGCACCCTACAGACCTTAGTGAAACCTTAAAGAGTCACTCACGTCATGACTCTGAGAGAGGGAGACAGAAAGAGAGACTTGCTCTGGGCCACAAAAAAATATGATTGTGACTAAGCCAAAGGCTGAACCTGTTACTGTGCAGATACACTGCTGTTGGCTGGGGTGGCCCTGTAGAGGACAAAGTAACAGACTGAGTCTGCTGTGGGCCATCACGATCACATTAACATTCATTCACATATAAAAAATATATATATTTTTCTGACAAAAAACAGACAAGTTGCTGCACGTGTGCTGCTGGCTTGGGGGGCCCAGGGGACATTGTGAATTTATGACTTGTAGAAGTTTGTTTTGTTTACTTTTTTTTTAACTTAGAGAATAAGAAAGCAAAAGCCACAAGGTGTTTTCATTCATTAATTTATTGTGACTAAATAGACACAACAACACAAGTACACACAAGTGTCATCATAACTCATTCCATCCATTATTCCTCCTCCTCCTTAGCCTTCCTATTTTTATTGTATGTCGTATAACCATTACCCAACCCCATTGTGTGACTGTGCATGCACCAGATGTGTCTGCATCACCAATTTAAATTCTGAGGCACACTGTTGAGTAACACTTATTGAATATAGTTGGTCACTGAACAGTAACAGTAGGAGTCACTCAGTCAGCTAAACTAGTTGGAAGGAAGTGGTGGTGGACTTCTGTCGTTGTGCTGTGTAAAGTAAATTTGGCATGGCCTGTAGGTGTGGGCAAGGGTGGGAGCCATCAAAGGAAGTTAGTTAGAGGGACATTTTTACAGGTTAGAATTAGAAATATGAAGAAATGGATCAAAGTGTTGATGAGGTGTATTCTCGGGTAGGCACTGGCACTGTGAGGACAGCAGTCAGCCTGCAAAGGGAAAACAAAATCAAAGCCCAAAAAGTGCTTTTTTTATGTCTAAAGTTTCATCTTCCAAGTGAATATCTGAATCCAAAAAAGGTGCATTCATCGGATCAGTCCCAAGTAAAAAAAAATAAGTTATGTAGTTAAAGCCAAAGGGTTGGTTGGTTGGTTGGTTGGTTGGTTGGTTGGTTGGTACTACCCACAGAGGCACCCCAAGGTATGGAACAATTGCATACTAGCTACTGCCAGTCCCTCACAATCATCCAATCAATTCTTCTGATTAATCTACCCCAATGAGGGTAATAATAAAGATGATGATAAAGAGAATGATCAGGCAGCACAAGATTTACTGGAGAGGATGGAAATTGCAGATGAGGAAGAAAGAGAAAGAAATGTTCTGGTTGAGGAGGAAAGTGGGAATAAATCACAAGAGGAACAGGCCCAAGAAAAATCTGGGGGGGGGGGATGAAAAGGTATGGGGCAGGATTTTCAAAGGCCAGAGAATGATGCAGAGTGCTTGTGTCAAAAACAACTGACTCAAGGAGCAGGATGTGTCAAAGCTTGCGTTAATTCTGATTTTCAAATCAGGGGTGTAGCCAGGCAATATACAAATGTGCACCAGGACCGTGTTTGTTGCCTCATTTGGCACAATAAATATAACTTTTGTATCTCATGACAATGGTTGTTGCCATGCATGGGTAAATACAAATGCCATGCATTGCTCCCTAAGACACCCACATACCAGCCCAGAGCCTGTAAAGTTGTATTGTCCTTGGGCTGCAAAGACAATATTAGTTACCAGTCCTTCTAGTTTTGACTCCTATGATTAAAATTACGGAAAGGTTCAGCATTTTCTTTGTTAGTTTTCATGGGAAAAGGAAGCAGTTCAGAGCTTATTTGCTACCCCTTAAATAAAATTGCATACCATGGAGTACTTGGAGTAGCCTGGCTACACCCATGTTTCAAATGGTGCTTACATCAAAAACAGGTCTGCATGTGCCAGACTGGCTTGCACCAAAAAAATGCCTGTGCCATGCTGAAAGGGATGCCTGCATCACTGAAATGATGCACCATCCCCTTATTTGGTATTTTCAAGGAATGTGATACCTGTTCTTGTGCCTAAGATGCATGTCACTGTTAGAACAGCCAGAGCAGGTCTAAGAGACACTAGAGTATATAAAGAGGCCCACAATAGGTGGTTAGACCTGACTACACTATTTTTAATGGTCCATATTCCCTTGCAGGGCTAGTTTAGAATGTTTTGGGGGCTTAGTCTTGGCCATTTTATCTGCTGTAGTTTTTGACTTAGCTTGTGCAATTCTCACCATTTGTGTCATTTTTTGACTCAGCTTGCATCATTTTTGCTCAACTTGTGTAATTTTCATTCCTTGAGTCATTTTTTTGACAGCTTGCTCCACTTTTTTGGCTCAACTTGCACCATTTATTTGACTCAAGTTGTGTCATTTTCATTCCTTGAGTCATTTTTCTGACTCAGCTTGTACCACTTTTCTTTTTGGTGCAGCTTGAGTCATTTTCATCCCTTGCACTATTCTGCTGATGTAGTGGACCCTTGCGTCTGTTTGGGGAACTTTGCCACAGAGAACACTTTTATTGCAAAATATGGCGAACAGTATTTGGTGCACCTAGATCTGACGTGAGGTGGTTGATTGATGCAGCTTGAGTGGATCTAAGAGCCCTTTGAAAATCAAGCCCATCATCTTTTGTTGAATTATACTTCTCCATTAGTGCTTCTAATGAGTTGGTGGCAAAGTGTGCTATTTTTGTTTTTTTTTTTTTTTGTTGACCGGGTAAGTGCACTAGACAAATCCTGCCTATTTTCAGGCACGACCCGGGGGAGGGGGATACAGATGAATGGCAACTGATCTTGAACCAGATTAAGCTGTTGGTGGTATTTTTAGTGAATGAGGGAAATTTGGCCAGGACACTGGGGAAATTCCCCTACTCTTTTCGATAAGTGCCATAGGATCTTTAACATCATCTGAACTACCACCAGAACAGGCAGATGGGTCCTCAGTTTAACATCTCATCCGAAAGACGGCACCTCAGAAGTGCAGTACCCCTCTCATGCTGCACTACAGTGTCAGTACTGGGATATTAACCCAAGTGCCAGATGTGGGAACTGAACCCACAGCCCTCTGATCTCCCAGCCTCAGAGGCGAGTGTATTTGTAAATGACCAATTAGCAATGGTAAAAAGAAAGGAGAGTTGGAAACTTCAGATGTCATAACATTACTGAGAACTCCATTTGCGATGCTTGAAGAGAAAGTGACAGTGATAGTTCACTACACTCGGGTAACTCTGATAGATGAAAGCAGTGGCAGCCCATGCAGCACTATAGAGACACCTCCACCACTTCCTCCTATTTGCAGGACTCCTATTGTTACTGAAAGTGACCATGTGTTCAAAAGCACCCCCCCTTCAAGAAGACAGCTTACCATCTCAGAGACCTACGAACATAAAGCCAAATATACCTTAATCCAGCCTATTGCTGTTACAATAACCAAGAAAATGTCAGAAATGATAGCTGTTGATTTGCTGCCATGTAACATGGTTGAACATGTAGGATTCAGGTGGCTGCTTCAGTACCTCAAACCTCGATAGAGTATACCATTGAGAAAATACTTCTCCTCAACAGGGATTCCAGAACTCTACAAGGTTGCATTTAAAACATTGAGATGAGTTTTGTGTAGTGCTTTTGGAAGGGTGGTGCATCTCACAACAGATATCTGGATAAGCTGTCAGCCTGAACCCTTCATGTCTGTCACAGCACATTGGGTATGTTTTGATAATTCTTGTAGGGACAGTAAAATGCAGTTTGCTGTTCTAAGAATGGTTTACTTTCCATCTGAACATACCTCATACAACATCAATGAAGAGCCCCAAAAATCAATGCAGCAACAGCTCACTTCACAGGGACTGTCACTTGGCTTTAAAGTTGTAGATAATGAGGCCAACATCAGGAAGACCTTGGAGGAGGGTGACATTGTTCACATCCACTGCTTTGCACATTTCTAAAATTTAATAGTTCACAGTTTTCTTGATGAGGACAGGGACATTATGACTCTTGTTAGCACTACTAAAAGAATATGCACTCACTTCAGACACTCAAGCAAAGCCCGTCACTTGTTTGAAAAAATACAGCAGAAGCACAATTTACCTTTACACAGGCTGAGCCAAGAAATTTCTACTCAGTGGAGTACTGCCTTTCTTATGTTTCAAAGGCTGCTGGAACAAAAGAAAGCGATCAGGCAATAAACCTTGGAAAATAAAATTAGTGATGCAGACATCTATATTACTCCACACAGTGGAACATGCTGGGTTTTTTCATTTCACTCCTCCAGCCATTTGAGGAAATCACCAGAGAGGTGAGTACAAACACAGAAACTCTGAGCCAGGTGATACCCCTAATAAAAATGTTAAAATTCAGATTGAATGCCGGCCCGGTGGTGCTGAGGGTTGAGGCACTGGATGCCTAACCTCGTGCCACGCTGGTGACCCGGGATCTGGAATGAACTCAGGTAGTTCGGGGATTGGCCGAGTCGAGGAAGGATTGAGCATCTGCTGACAGCTCCTTCCTCAGATGAGGGGGGACCCAGCACTGCGCCGTAGACTGACACCCAGCAGAAGCTGGGTGTCAGCACAGGTGAGATGCTAGAATGTGGTGGATCATGGAAGCGGAGACAGTCACCCTGCCTATTTCAAGTGTATGGGTCCAAGGGAGAAATTAGTAAAGGCTCTGAGATGGCAGGCTCTGTAATGGCGGGCTGTGCCCGAGTCTCCCCCAGTATCTAGATGTTGCCTTCTGGGGTTGGGAGTGGCTGGCATCCCTCTTCACTGGCACTGTCATGGGGGGGAGGGCAACCTGTGGGGGATGGCCTGTTGGGGCAGGTGCTGGGAAAGCCCACCAGAGAGATGAGTCCCCTCTGAGGTAGGGGCCGGAACCGCTTGCCAGCTTCGATGGAGGAGTCAAAAAAAAAATTCAGATTGAATTTAATTCTGGAAAAGTTAGAGGACCAAGACAGTTCTATCACATAGACTACAAGTGGTGCTGCTGACACATACAGGTTGCCCGCCAGAATACAACAAGATCTAACAAGATGTATGATCAAAAAAGTTGATGAAAATGTCAAACTTTGTAAAATGCTTCATTCTGAGTACTACATTCAAGCAACAATCTTGGACCCACGATACGAACCAAAACAACTACTGAGTGATGATGACACAATTTCTTTCGAGATAAACAAAAAATAAATGATGAGGTGCAGGCTGTCATAGAACAGATTACAACAACAGCACATTCAGAATCTTCTTCTTAATACAGCACAGCATCAGGTGGCCCATCCTCTAGTATTGCAGCATTTTCTCCCCCTTCCTCCTCGGCCTCTGCAGCAGAATCTTCTTCTTCACCACCATCCAAACATAGCACTGCCCCAATCTACTTCTGCTAACACAGCCTCAGCACAGACCATTGTTGAAATGTACCTGGCAGAGCCCAATATCAACTGGAATGACGATATTTTGAAATACTGGAAATCCAAACAAAGTATATGGCCTGCTTTAGTAAATATTGCAATGGAGTACATGAATTATCCTCCAACTAATGTCTGTTCAGAGTGATTATTTAGTTCAGCTGGTAATGTCATTACTTGCTCAAAGAGAAGCAAGATGGTGGCCATGCGGGGCCAGCCGTTGTAACCAGCAGCAGCTTTTAAGTTTTAGTTTTAGCTTTATTTTATCTATTTTGTTGTTAATTTAGGTTCTGTTTATTTATTTTTTTTATTTATTTAATTACTGTGTGATCCTGACAAGTCACTTACCTTCCTTGTGCTCCCAGGTCTCATCTGGAAATAAGCTTCAGCTTAGTGTGCTGCTCCTGGTTAAACAATGTCCCCTTTCCCTTTCCTTTAGCTCGTATTAGTGGCAGTCCAGTCAGGGCCCCAAATGTGAGCCAGTTAATTAAGTAAAACATTCTCGGGGTTTAGCTAGGGCACTGGTTGGCATTGGACGGAGTCGCTAAACTCTTTGTTTTTTGCAAAAACATCCCTAGTATTGTTATCTGCACATGCTAGAGTAAATAGTTTTAGCATAATATTGGCCTTACTTGCCATTGGTGCCTGTAAATAGCAGAGTTTTGGAGAGGTCTCTTCGGCCTGGATTCTGCAGCTGTGGTCATTTTGGGGAGTGAGGAGGTCCCAAGTTGTTGAAGGTGGAATCAGTGGAGAGGGGTCTGCTCTGCTCGAGTGCTGATCAACGATGTTTGGTGGCTGGACCATCTGCAGGAACACCATCGGCCCTTTTTCTGGTGGCAGACTTCTTCCCACTTTGCTGAAGGAGGAACCAGTGGAGAGGGGTCTGTTCTATTGGAACATCAATCGAGTAAATCTTGGTAGCTGGACAGTTGGTGAAACACCGTCAGCCTCTTTTCCTGGTGGTGGACTCTTTGCCCACTGTGTTCCTGAGGTATGACTGGGACCAGTAGGTTTTAGGAGATTTGAGAGACTTGAGAGGTTATTGGAGGGGGGGGGAGTCTGCTGTAGCCTGCCCTGGGAGGCTGGTTGCTGTATTCTGGTACCCATGACAGGAGATGCCAGTGTTAGGTCTGCTAGAGGGCAGACAGATTGATGCTGGTGCTTCCTAGGTCATCTGGGGTGTCGGCTGGTGGGTTGACCTTGGGCCAGAGACTGTAGCCATGGGTGTGGGTGGGAGGGGTGGTGCCTCTTAGGGTAAGTGCTGGGGAGACCCTCTCCCTGTCCCTCGATAAAGTCCCTTGTTGGCTGCATGCTTATGCCTGTGATGGCCACGGAGGCAGATATCTCTGGATAGGACCGTACATTGTAGCTGGTGACTGCTAAAAGATCTGAAGAGATGCCAAAGAAGAACTTTTGGAAAGAGACATTTAAGCTGGAAATGGGATTTATTTGAAGAACTCTTCATAGATCTCAGTACTGGTCAGAACTTTTGGTACTTGGGCCTTTTATATTACATTTTCAGCAGTGAGAGTGCCAACAAGGTCTGAACTTCTATAATTATGTTGCTCATTGCTTAAGTCTAAAAGTGCGAGTTTGGACTTGCTTGTGTTTTTCTGGTTCACTTCCTGAAGAGGTGGGAGCTGTGAGGGATTTCGTACAAATCGTCGGAGAGAATTAAGTGACATTCTCTTTAACTATCATATTTGCATTCTGCCATAAGACTTAGTTTAATTTTAACATCATTATTTGGTTTAATTTAGTCTGATTGTTACAGTTTATAGAGTCTTGGTTTTGTGGCAGGGTAAATATTGATTGTTTGTGGATTTTAATTTTTTTTGGTTTGTTTGGTGAGGGATTGAATGGAACTGGGTGTGTGATTGTGGAGTGTTGGTTACTTGTAGTGAGCTGTAGCTGATTGAGATGTGTTGGGATGGAGTAAAGATGGTCAGGCGCTATTCTCCCGCCAGGCTCTGGGACCTCTGCCCTTTTATCTGTCCCCCTTTACCAGCAGAAGTATATAGATGATGTCATGTACTGGTAATAGTAAGAAGGAAGAAGAAGGGAGGGACCTGGATCTGGTGGGGGAATGGAGGGGAGTGGGCAGAATGGGGTTGTGGGAACAAGGAAACACCCTGGGGCAAAATGAGACCAGGATAGGGGTCCTCCATGCCTAATTACCATACCCAAGGGCTCTACTTTATGTAGGCAAGTAGCGTGGTCTTTCTCGGTTGCCCATCCTACTCGGGTGGTGCTATGCAACACCAGGTCTATAAAAAACAAGACCACTGTGATAGTGGATTGTGTTGTTACATCAGTCTTGGCTTACATGACCGAGACCTGGCTGGATGAGAATGCTGGTCCAGTATTGGCATCAGCAGTTCTATCCGGGTACTTGGTGATACACTGCCTGAGGGTGGATTGTAGGGGTGGGGGTGAAGCCATTTGTTTTAGATCAGAACTGGGCCTTATGGATGTTCCAATGGGGGATACCAGAATCTTTGAGTGTATTGTGGGCACGGATGTAGGTTGCAGGATACTCCTCTTCTACCGTTTACCTGGTGATGGGAAACAGTTCCTGCAGGAAGTCGCAGACTTCATCATTGACATGATGTTGGAATCCCCCAGATGGCTAATTCTGGGGTATTTCATACCTGGGTCGACAATGAACTCTCACAATTTGGACAAGACTTCCTCCAACTGATGATTTTGTTGGGTCTTACACAGGTGGTTACCTTCGCAACCCACATTCATGGTCACTCATTGGACCTGGTGTTCCTCCTGGGGATGGCGATCTCTGACTTTGTGGTGGAACCAGTCAGGTGGTCTGACCATCACATCATAAGGTTCAGTTTCAGGGCTCCCTCCAATAGGCCTGCCCCTACAGAGATGGTCCGGTACCGCCCTTTAAGGGGCGTTACCCCAGATGGCCTAATGGCAGTGCTGGACCTATCAGGCATACCAAGTGAATGCTTGGATCCAGAGGACCTGGTACATGCCTATAATAAGGTGGTGACAGGGGCCCTGGATTCCATAGCTCCTGTCCATGTTCATCCCCTCGCTCTTTGCCCAAGGTCCTCATGGTTTGATGGGACCTTGAAGGAGTTGAGGAGAGTGGGGCAAAGGTTGGGGAGGTACTGGCGGAAAACAGGTCTGGCTGTTGACAGACTTAATCCAATATTAACTGCTCACCCTTGCTCATTCACAAACTATAAATGGGATTTTAAATGAGGGGTGCTACTGTGTATGGCATACATCAACAAAAACAACAAGTCAGAGCACACCCTGACTCACCCCCCATGTAACAATAAACACGTTTTTGTGTTTGTTTGCATGCATGTGCAAGAAACACATTGCGTCAGCTTTCTTCACAAGGGGGTTCTGGAGGCGCGGCAGTGTTATGCCAAATGGCAGCAGCCCATTCAGGGACTGATCTCTGCCGGGCCAATAAATGAGCATGCCCTGGATCACCACAGTTAAACAAGCAGGCCACAACATCAAAGGCATTGAACCGCTGCAATCAAGGAGCACCCCATCAGTACGCAATTAGCTGTTCAGTACACTCCCTGACTGCAGCAGCCAATTACAGAGCTGCAAGCCGCCGCCTCCCCCTTTGTGTGCCTTCCTGGTGAAACACTTAAAGAAATTAAAAACCGACGGGGTAGGCCACTTCCCTTCAGCATAATCCTCCGCTTTACAAAATTGTCCTGTGCCTAGGGGGGTGCCTAATCCCCCTCGGCTCTTTCAACCTCCCCCACACCTCTATGTGCTGACAGGGATGCCCAATCCCCCTGTTGGCATGCCCCCTTATTCATTATTTTGCTGACAGGGGAGCCCACTCTCCTTCGGCATAATGGTCACGTCCCCCAGTGTCTTGTCTGCTGAGGGGGTGCTCAATCCCCCTTGGCTCTTGTCTCCCCCTACCCCGATAGGTGCCGGCGGGGATGCCCAATCCCCCATCGGCTGAAGCACCCCCCAAACAGTCAGGTAGACCGCTGGGAGCCCACCCCAGTGTGCCCAAACAAAACGTCCCTGTAAAAAAGAAAACCTTCCCGCAATGTTTTTTTTTTTCAAATAAACCTGTAAAGTAGAAAATGGTCCCTCATCGATTCCTCCCCCAACCCATGGCCACCCTCCATGTACTCCACCTCCACACACACACCCCTCACCCCATACTTACCTGCGGAGTCCGGTGCGACGAACTTCAATGGACCGGGAACACGTCTGCACTCTTCAAAGCCGACTGCGAACTGAGGAAATGCCAGTAAGCTGTATCATGTCATAAATAGGGTTTTTTCAACTTTGATGCATATCTCAGGCATTTTTTTGAATTTTGGCACCAAATTTTCAACATGGGGTTTTTGGGACCCCTCCTTATGAATTCTGCCACTGTCATGGTGTTAATAGGCCCCAGAAGGTGATTTTGTGGTCACTGCGCAGAATCACATTTCAGGACCGATTAACAAAACGACAGTGCCAGTGTTGATGAGGTGGGCTCTCAAAAAGCCTATGTTGCAAATTTGGTGGATAAAATCCCAAAAATGACTGTTTTACAAGCATGCATTGCACAGTTGCTACGCATGCTCATAACTTCGCAAATCTGCAATATTTTCAAGCTACATTTTCAACACTGGCATTTTCCACACCTCCTTGTGAACAGTACAGCTGTCATTTTTCACATCTTGCCCGAAATGTGTTTTCACACTTCCGGCGCAGAATAGCGCAGTCGCTGTGGGAAATCAGTGTTCAGGACAGATTACGAAAATGACAGTGACACTGTTCATTAGCAGAGCTGCTAAAATGCCTATGTTGAACGTTTGGTGACAAAAGTCCATAAAATGACTGTGTTACGAGTGTGCATTGTGCAGTTTCCACGCACGCTTGTAACGTCACACATTTGCAATTTTTTCACGCCAGATTTTCAACATGGCCATTTTTTTCGCACCTTCTTATGAACAGAACAGCTGTCATTTTTCACATCCTGGCCGAAATGTGTTTTCATACTTCCAGCACAGAATAGCGTGGTCGCTGTGGGAAATCCATGTTTGGGAAACATTACGAAAATCACAGTGACACTGTTCATTAGCAGAGGTCCTAAAATGCCTATGTTGAAAATTTGGTGACAAAAGTCCGTGAAATGACTGTATTACGAGCGTGCATTGCTCAGTTGCCACGCACGCTCGTAACTTCGCACATTTGCAAGATTTTCACTCCAGATTGCCAACATTGTCATTTTTCTGCAGCTCCTTATGAACAGTACACCTGTCATTTTTCACGTCCTGGCCAAAATCTGTTTTTGCACTTCCAGCGCAGAATAGCGCGGTCGCTGTGGGAAATCTGTGTTCGGGACACGTTATGAAAATGACAGTGACACTGTTTATTAGCAGAGGTGCTACAATGCCTATGTTGAACATTTGGTGACAAAAGTCCATAAAATGACTGTGTTACGAGTGTGCATTGCGCAGTTTCCACTTGCTCGAACTATCGCACATTTGTAATTTTTTCACTCCAGATTTTCAACATTGCCATTTTTTCACACCTTCTTATGAACAGAACAGCTGTCTTTCACATCTTGGCCGAAATGTGTTTTCGTATTTCCAGTGCAGAATAGCGTGGTCGCTGTGGGAAATCTGTGTTCAGGACACATTATGAAAATCACAGTGACACTGTACATTAGCAGATGTCCTAAAATGCCTATGTTGAAAATTTGGTGAGAAAACTCCATGAAATGACTGAGTTATGAGCATGCATTGCGCAGTTTCCACATACACTCGTAACTTTGCACATTTGCAATATTTTCACTCCACATTGTCAGCATTGCCATTTTTCAGCACCTCCTTATGAACAGTACAGCTGTCATTTTTCACATTTCACCTGATATGTGTTTTCAGATATGTAGCATAAAATGGCATGGTTGGTGTGCAAAATCAATGTTTGGGACAGATTAAGAAAATCTCAGTGGCACTGTTCTTGAGCAGAGGTCTTAAACTGGCTATGTTGAAAATTTGGTGACAAAAGTCCTTAAAATGACTGTGTTATGAGTGTACATTGTGCAATTTCCACGCACCCTCATACGTTCACAAATTCGTAATCTTTTCAGTCCATATTTTCAACATTGACATTTTTCCACACCTCCTTATGAACAGTGCAGCTGTCATTTTTCACAACCTGGCTGAAATGTGTTTTCTCACTTTCGACGCAGAATGGCATGGTCGCCATGGAAAATCAATGTTCGGGATAGATTAAGAAAATCACAGTGATACTGTTCATGAGCGGAGGTCCCAAAATGCCTGTGTTGAAACTCTGTTGTAAAAAATTCCCAAACTAATTACATTACAGGTGTGCTTTGCGCAGTTTCCATGCACACTAATGACTTCACTAGTTTTTTTATATTTTCATTCCAGATTTTCAGCATTGCCATTTTTTACACCTCCTCATGAATAGTACCGCTGTCATTTTTCACATCCTGTTCGAAATGTGTTTTCACATCTGTGGCGCCAAATGCTGCAGTCACTGTGCAAAATCACCTTTCAGCTAACAAATTGATGGTGTCTCTGTTCATGCAGTGGGATCACAAAAAGCCCATGTTGAAAACTTGGAGTAAAAATACCAAGAAACAGCCAGGGTGTTAGGGTTTTCAACTATAATGCCCTACAGCCATCAGGGATATGACTTGGGATTGTCAACAGTAATGCTCATGCCATTCCACCCCCACCCCCACTCACACCCTGAAGCCAGCGACAGGCTTCGAGGAGCACCTTGGACTCTTTGGCCCAAGAATCCATCCCATTCTCCTATACTGCACCAATTTCAGCATATTTCCTTATGGAATGAGATGAGTAAAGCCAGAATACCCAAGGCACACCTCGACACTTGTCAGTGTCTGCAGGGTAGGGTGAGGGGAAATGTCGTGACAGTTATGGGCAATGACCCAAAGGCACACCCCAGTGCCTGCCCATCTCTACAGAGTGGGGTTGGGGTTGGTATCAGTTCAGTACTTCACTGCTATTCCTATACTGCATGGGCACGATTCTCATAGGGTCCTGTGTCTGGCACAAGCTTGGCAAGCAGCATCTTGCACCAATGCCTGGTGCACCAGGGACCCTGCACCTGATTCAGGTACAGGAGGGGACCCACTGGCTAAGTCCCCATGCTAGCACTGACCAGAACCCTTTGGCAAACCCCTGGCACACTGCACAGGTCCACCGCAGGCCACCAGAAACTAACACAGGCCCCCTGTCCCACTAGGTAATGGGCATGTGGACCCAACCTGATGGGTCGATGTCCCCCCACCATGTTTGGTGCAATTGGCGCCTGGCCATAGAGGTGAGCAGTGGGATGTACTGGGCACTGGGGAGAAGTCTGCACTGGTGTACAGGGGGTTTGGGTACCACCTGCTGGGGCATGGGTGGGCACTGTACCACCATACATTGGTGCTGCAATAGCACCAATAGGGCAGGCATTGGGGATCAGGAGAGCCGCATCAGGATGGGGGTACCAACATGGTACATAGGTGGCATCGGGGAGCTGTGAGGAGTGCCACTGGACCACTAGGATGGGGGCCATACATACGAGGCCACACTCTGGGATGTATGATGGGTGGACCGTCACCCATGGTATGCCGCACACAGGCATGTCACCCAGGGGAGAATGTCTAAGTCCCCTTACGGCTGCCCTGGCTGATCTGAGAACACTTAGAATTTGAGGCAGATGCAGTTTACAGTAGGGACCCAGCTGACGGGTGGTCTACCTCAATGTTGGTAGCTGGGTGATCTCACAGCAGGGCCCAAAGGTGAACATTAAGAGATCCCTACTCCTTTAAAAATCAAAATAGTAAGTTGCCAATCCAGGCTGAAAAAATATGTTTATTGTTACATTGGGGGGGGCACGGTGTGCTCTGATGTGTTGTTTTTGTTGACAGACTTAGACTGATTTACCATTATACAGTCTATCAATTGGCAATCACCCATAAGAAGGCAGAATTCCTGTACAGGGAGACTGCCGCTGCACAGAATCGACCAGCTCAGCTCTTCCGGACTGTGGAGAGATGGTGCAATCCAATCTGTCTTCAGCCTGGAGGAGCCATTTCACAGAAAAAGTGAGATGAATTGGCTTGGTTTTTTGCAGATAAGGTTGTCATCATCAGATCAGGGATCTGCTCAGCCCCATCTATTAGGTGTTGTGGAGATCGGCAGGAGGATGAGAGTGCCTGGTTTATGTTGTCTGACTTCAGTCAGCTGGTGATCACTGACATCATGAGAATTATCCAGACGTTATGACCAATCTGCTGTAGCCTAAACCCGGGCCCAGCATGCCTCCTTGTGGGGTGCATTGAGGAAATCGGTCTGGTCCTGGCCAAGATAGTCTGCAGGTCATTGGAGAGGGGATTTTTTCTGAACCCCCTAAAGGTGGCAGTTGTATGACTGTACCTTAAAAAGCCCTCTCTTGACCTGGACTGTCTAGCTAATTATAGGCCTGTTTCTAACCTGCCCTTGCGGGCAAGGCTATTGTGAAGGTGATTGCGTTGCAGCTGAATGATCATTTGTCCATCCAGTCCAGTTTTAGGAAGAGGCACAGCACCGAGATGACACTTGTTTGGGTGCTTAATGATCTCCTAATAGCAAGAGATCGGAGGACTCATTTGATCTTGGTAATCTTTTATCTCTCTGCAGCATTTGACACTGTGGACCATGGTGTGCTATTGGAGCATCTGTGGTTCATCTGTACACAGTCTGGTACAGTCCTCAGTTGGTTTTGATCATTTCTTGAGGGAAGGACCAAGAGAATGGTGTATGGGATTTATTCCTCAGCCCCCTCTCCCCCTATCCTGTGGGGTACTGCAGGGCTCCATTTTGTCACTTATGTTGTTCGCAGTGTATATGCTGCTGATGCAAGACATTATTAGACAATATGGCTTAAGTTTTCACTACTATGCAGATAATACTCAGTTATATATGTCCTTTGAGCCCTAAAAGGATGGATTCTTCTCGGGCTTTAATAGCTGCCTCTCTAAGATCCAGGATTGGATGAGTGCCAGCTGGCTGCAGTTGAACCCGACTAAAACTGAGGTGATGGTTGTGGACCCAGATCTTCAGGATGTGTGTTCGTCTGCTGGACAACCCTCTGGGCTTTGGCTCGGGGGCATTGAGCTGACAATCTCTGACTAGGTGCAGAACCTGGGCATTATTTTTTATGACGTCCTGATGCTTAAATCTCAGGTGTTGGCCATGGTCAAGACCTCGTTTTACCACCTGAGGAATATCACCCAGGTAAAGCACCTGGTACTGCCTGATGATCTTCCAACTTTGGTCCATGCCTTCATGACTTCCTGCCTTGACTACTGCAATGCCCTCTACCTAGGGCTACTGGGGGTTGATATCCACCACTTGCAGCTGGTACAGAATGTGGGTGCCAGGCTGTTGACTGGCTCTTCTAAAGCTAGCCATATTATGCCTGTGCTCCACGGACTGCCCTGGCTGCCAGTACAGTGGTGGATCACCTTCAAGGTCAGCTAACTGACCTATAAAGTCCTACATGAGCAGGGAACCTGCCACTTGCAAGAGCTCCTTTGTCTCTAATGCCTCCTCCGCTCACTCCACTTTGCTGATGAGGGACTGCTGGAGGTTCCCAGGGACGGATTAAAAACATCTGGGGCCTGTTCTTTTGCTTTTGCGGCCCCTACCTTGTGGAATTCTCTACCTCATTGGGTGAGGGAATGCCTGACCATTGAGAGTTTTAAAACAGGGTTAAAAACATATTTATTCAGCCTGGCCTTTCCAGACTGCTCTTAGGATTGAGGAACACTGTTATAAGTTATGAAGGTTTTTAATGTATTTATGGATTAGATATTTGATGTGTGTTTTAATAATACTATGTGATTTGTTTGTATTTTTAAATTGTTGTACAGGTGTCTTGAACAGTTGTGGAAAGGTGCCTTTTATAAATAAAAATTGATTTATTGATGATTGATTCACTGACACACGGTTATGTTTGACACCAGGAAATGATGAGTGTTTGACATTTCTGAAAGTTAACATTCCTCACTTTTATTTCAGATATGATACCTGAATGAAATGTATAACCTGAGTGAGCAGACCCTAGCCACAAAACACTTTCAAGAATTTACTTTGTGCCTGTGGCAAAAAGCTTTTGTGAATAGGGTCTACTACATGAGGTAGCAATTAACTGCAACACGTCATATTAGGACTCAGGAGGATGGACTAGGACAGGCCAGAATTACTTGAATGATCACATTGAGCAGAGACACATGAAAAATAATAATATCAGTGGGTTCAGAGTCCTAATACGGCAAGCAACAGCATTTCATGCCACAAACTTACTTGGTACTAGGTACCACTATGATCTGAAAGGTAGGGTACTGCTGTCTACTACTACTACTACTACTACTACTACTTGTCACTTTTTGTCCTCACTACTACTACTACTACCACATATCATTTTTTCATCCTCAGTAACAGATTAAAAACTATTATTTTACCACCAGCCTGACTGTACTTTAGTATTACTGTTTTAACTTCTGTACAATGGATGGCTTAGCAGATGGTTGGCTGAACACTGAAATTGAATTGTTTTTATATACTATATTTCTCACATTCCCCATATTTGGCTCTGATTGCTTCACAGAGAAAAATGTAAATTAATTTTTTTTATTGTGTGTGGTATACTAGCCTGGCTGTAACAACACTCCATCTCACTTACAGTAACTGAGCTGAGATTATTATATTTTAATATTTATGTACTTAAATTACTTTGCATTGGTTGGCAGAAATTGTGGAACTAGGAAGGATTCAACTGTATGTCATCAGGTCTTCTGGTGGCAGTAACAACCTTTATTTTATGACTGCACTGCACTTTACCGATGTAATGTGACTGACAGGCTGCCCGGGTGGTGATCAGTTTATGTCTTTCATTTCTTGTTTTATAAATGCTTTGTGTGTTGATTGACCAGTAGAAACAGTCGTAGACAACGTTACCACCTGTTGGACCAGGTAGTGTACCATACCACAGTATGCTGGGACATGGGATGCAGCTGTATCATTCACATGGGTAGGGTGGGTGGGCTCTTTACGGATGCTCATTTTGATCATTCATTTCTTTCACCTGGTTTACTCTGACTGGAACATCTATCAAAATATTACCCACACAGCAGTATTAATAAAAAAATATCTAGCTGCCTGCAGTGCTTGGTCTTGCTTTGTGGTAGAATAGTACTTGCATCTGTTTCTCCATCTCTCTCTCTCTCTCTCTCCCAGCACACTGACGTCACTAGCAGAGCAGGATATGCCACCAGTACTTGCCAGCCATGAAGCATCTAGCAGTAGTTATTGCTTTTGTTTAGCAGTTTTACTGTAATTTTTATACAAATGATGCATGCAATTATTTCCTTTCGGCCTTTGTGTTAAATATGATCGACTTTGGCCTCTTTCATGCATTTTATCACAGTTTTTCAAATTATTTATAAATGATCAGTATTAATGAGAACAAATCAGATCGCCACCATGTTCTGGTTCTTATTTAATAGGGGTCAGAACTTCACCGAGTTCTCCCAGCCCTAGTCTATATGCAAAAAGATGATCCACAGAGGGTGCAAAAAGGATGCTCTGGGTACCTCACATTAAAAAGACATTTAGAGAGATGTAAGCTATTACACCTGAGGTGTGATTATTTGGACAGAGAGAAAGATGAAAACACCATGCAGCAAGAGATAGTTCAGACTCCACCTCTGATTGTATAACAAGTGGTAACAGCAGCCCTGCTGATACAGTTTTAATGTCCCATCATTCGCAGTCTTCAAATACTGAAAACAGTCCCTTTTTGCCCTTATCATCATCCAGCACTCCTAATTGGGCCCCAATGCACTAACTGGCTGGGGGTACACAAAATCCACATGTATGTCACCCACATAGCTGTGCATCCATGGACAGGTGTGTACCGATGGTATTCACAACCGCTAACCACCAGTCCACGGCCCTACCCCCTGGCATGCAGGAATGTGGAGGACAGCTAAGCGGACAAGCAGGCATCCAATGGGATGCCCGACCAGGTCTACTGGTGGATCCCTTTTGACCATGGGCATGGAGATATGGCTGCTGTCATGCAGCAGGGTGGAACTGGAAAGGTGGGCTGGTGCCCGGTCAGCCATCCCCAGACCACCATTCACTGTCTATGGTCTGGGGTGGCATAGTGTGGGGGACGACATCCCAGGGGTGCACAGACCTTATGGCAGGGGTTCCCCCTGCGTACTGTGCACCCCCCATGCCCAGCACTCCATGACTCTGTGAATGTCACAGAGTGCGGGCACACCCCCTGGCATGCCCCTTTCCCACCCCGACTATGTTGCCTATGTGCATTCTGGTGGTAGGGCTGCACACCCTGTAGGTAAATCCCTTGGCTGGCCACTTGGTTGGTGCAATGGGTGCGGAGTGGTTGCACTCCCCAGATGCGTGTGCATAGCCACTCTGCCCCATTAGTGCATAGGGCACAATGTCTGTCTGAAGAAGACTTCTGCTAGAAGGCAGCTCACAATTTTTCAAACACTTGATCATAAAGCTACATATCCATATACCCTTCCTGAAGCAATTTTTATAACATAACTAATTTCTGAGATGATTGCACTGGACTTACAGCTTTTGAGAGATATGGCGCATGCTGGCTTCAAAAGGCTACTAAATCATTTGCCACCATGATACAGCATTCCATCCAGGAAGTATTTTTCAGCTGTTGCTGTGCCTCAGATGTATGAGACTGTCAATGCAAAATTAAAAACTGCTTTAAAATATGCAGTTTCTGGTGTTGTACATCTCACTACTGACATATGGACAAGCTGTCAGCCAGAACCATTTATGTTACTGACTGCACATTATGGGCTAGATATTTAAAGGAGTTGCGCATTGAGCAACCAAAATGCACCAGCGCAACCACTGAATTTCACCCCAGAGCCATATTCAAACAGCAGAAATGTGCAGCGCAAATCCGATTGAGCCACTGCGTAGCAGTAATGTGTGCTGTGCAAGACTAGGAGAGCATTACCATGAATATGCGGGGCAATGGCATATTCAGCCGAAACACATGGTGCAACCATGGAGCAACCCATAAACAGATTGCACCACACAAAGTTGAGCATTAATGAATGAGGCTCAACCACACACACAGCAGAGGCACACACCAGGAGAGCTATTGCAATGGATGCTGCACAATTCCTAATGGAGTAGGTAATGAGGGGGGTGAGGAGGAGGGAGGAATAATAACGTGGCAGAGGAAGGGCCCATCGGCGGTATGGCCAACACAGACAGTACCATGCCCAGCTCACATTCGAGGACTATGGTGACACCAAGATAGTGGGCCGGTACCATCTGAACAGGGCAATTCTGAGGCAGCTATGTGAGCTGTGCCATGATGAGCTGCAGGCACCCACCAGAAGGACTCATGCCATAATGGTGGAGCCCAAGGTGACAGTGGTAATGGGTCTGCTCACCATGGGCACCTTCCAGACACCAGTGGGTGCCACTGCTGGTATATCACAGTCGGCCATGTCCCGCCTCCTCACGCAGGTCCTCAGTGCTCTGTTGCTACATGCTTCAGAGTACATAACATTCCCAAGCACACAGGCAGAGCATACAGCAAACATGCAGGAATTCCTCAGGGTGGCATGCATGCCAGGCATGATAGGGGCCATTGACTGCATCCATGTGGCCATATGTGCACCACCTGGCCCAGGAGGCACCGTATATGTGAACAGAAAGGGATACCAATCCATCAACTGCCAGGTGGTGTGCAATACCACTCAGTGCATCATCAATGTGTGTGCCACACACCCCGGGAGTACACACAATGCATTCATATGGCACCACTCCATCCTGTTCCAGCATTTTGAGAGTGAGGTGATCCCCATGGAGTACCTAGTTGGTGAGTATGGCCTGGGAAAAGGTGAAACCAGCAGCAGTGTGGTACACCACACAGCAGCAGGATGGGGAGGAGGGGAACAGGGACAGTGCCAGATGAGGGGACAGGACTGGAAAGGAGGATGGCAACAGTGCAGGAGAGCATGGACAGAGGTGCCCAGGCATGCAGAACACAGATGGTGAGCCATAAATGGTGGCACAGCAGCCATGCATGGGAGGCATTGGCCAGGGCACACTGGGCGGCAGGTGGTGACAGTGTGAACTGGAAGGGGGAGGGTTGAAACAGGCAATGACAGGCAGTAACCATCACATGTGTCCTCCCCACAGGTGACAGTGCGTATCCCCTCCAACCCTGGCTGCTCACCCCCATACAGCGAACAAGCAATGGTTCTGAGGAGAGATACAACGAAGCACACATCACCATATGCAACATCAAAGAGCGTGTCTTTGGCATGCTCAAGATGCGGTTCCGTTGCATAGACAGATCCAGTGGTGACCTACAGTACAGCCCTGTGAAAGCCTGTGGCATATTCCTGGCCTGTTGTATGCTGCACAACATGGCCATTGACCGTGGGATACTTGTCCAGGTGGATGAGGGCAACAGTACTGATGATGAGGAGGAGGACCAGCCGGATGGGGGTGTGCAGGCAGCCAGGGAGAGGAGGGACCACAGGCTGGCTACATATACCAGAAGGCACAGGGACACCATAGTCGAGGAGTACTTTGGGAACCACAGGTGGGTACCACACAGGGTAGCAGTGCATATACAGCACCACACACACACGCACAAGCACACAAAGATGCATGCATGGACACATAACACACACCACAACACCCCATGGGACAACAGATACAGATGCAACCACCCATATGCCATGTGCTGTATACCCATGTGGACAATCACAGGCAAGCACATGCAGCAGTACCGCCACAGGGTGCACAGCATGGCACAGAGCTCCTGGTGGAACACACACAACAGTGCAGCCAGGAACAGGGATGCACACACAGCAGTACAGCAGGTTGTGGCATGGACCAGAGGGTATGTGCAGGCACACAGGCAATGCCAATACAGTGCTGCACTCATCACACCCATGCCACATGGTCCAGCAGAACTGCCCGCACACATGCCAGATATGACCCAGGCCACATGTGTGCCACAGCACATGAACCAGGCCATGACCAGACATGCATGCAGCTGGCAACAGCAGCAGGAGACTGGACTGGGCAGCGCACACGTTAGGACTACTGCGTGGAACCACAGCCACCACAGCCACATGGACGGCTACGCCCTGACTGTGTGGCAACCACAGGCTGCTCAACAGCCACAGGTGGTGTCACCAACACATTCACAGGGGTAGAGGCCTGAGAATGTGACCGGGTCCTCACAGGTGTGTACATACCAGCAAACAGACTATTGCTGGGTGTGGAAGGGATGGGCATGGAGGTGGTTGGCATCAGCCTCAATGGGGTCACCAGACACTGAGTCCATGGTGTAGATGCAGTGCTACGAGGAGTCCTGCTCACCCTGCTGTGACCATTGGATGCCAGTGCTACAAAGCCCACAGCGATGGTCTCTGCAATGAGGTCCAGTGATGTGGACATGGCCTCCAGCAGTTGTTGGACCTCACCAATTAGTTGTGCCCATCCAATGTCCCTTAACTCAGCTAGCTAATGCACCTCAACCTGCTGCGCACATATCTCTGCCCCAAGAGTTGCCTGGTTGCCCACAGAATCCCTCAGCAGCCTGGTGTGCTCATCCAGCCTGTTAGCACTGGGTGTATCATGGTGCTGCCGGAGACAGGCTGGAGGGGTGGTGGCATGCCGTGCAACATCCCTTGACTGGGTACGTCAAACCAGGGACCGTGCATGTGGTGGGGACTGATTGTGGGTGCTGACGGTGGCCCCTGCGGATTGCTGCACATTGTCCCCCACAGGACATTTCAGCACAGCAGCAGCCTGCTGGATCTGTCCAGCGGCACCAGTGACCACATCTGCTCCCTACCCCCGGCCAGCACCAACAGCATCGCCATATGCCACCGAGCAGGAAAGGGGGGTCTGCATGTTCACTGGGCCACCAGAGCTACCTGCCACTACCTGTGTCAATACCTGACCCTGGGGAGGTGTGTTGACACTGGCGCAACCCAGGATCAGGATGAGGTCATCATCACTGTCATACGCATCGTCATCCTGTGTTGCTGGCACAAGCATTAGTAGGTCACCCGGGAGAAGGAGGTCAGCCAGTGGATCCTCATTCCCAGACCAAGGATATCCACCAGTCCCAGACCTGTCCGGCGACCCCTGTCTGTGGCCGCGATGCCGGTTGAGGTGGATGGCACTGCGTCGTGTGCCATGGTGACAATCTCATCCTGCACAGCACCCATGAGGCGTGATGGAGCTGAAAGATAGAATGGGTAGTGTGAATGATGTCATGGTATCAATGCATGTAGTCTGGAGTACTGTGCAATGTCTGCATGTGTTCCACATGTGTGCGCCAGGCCTCACCTGCATGTGGTGTGGTGCGGCAGCACCACACGACATGCCTGGCATGATACATGCATGTTTCAGGGCATGTGGCCACAACTGTGCATACACACATCAGTGTGATACACATGCACACAAATGACAGGCATGCCCACCCCCCCAACCAGCATCCCCCCCACCTGCTGGTGTACTCACAGTGCTGTGACGGGCTGCCTCCTGTCTGGAAACCACCACTTGGGACACCCTCAGTGGATGCCCAGCTTATGGTGGGCATCACCAACTCCTCCTCCGCTGACAGGACAGGTGCTGTGGATTGTCCGCCACCCATCCTATTGTGTGATGCCCTGATGGCAGCTGTCTTCTCCTTTATACGCCTCCTGTTTTTGCCCGTCTTCTTCTTACACTCCTGTGCACTTCAGTTGTGGCGGCCATGGGCATTGACAAATGTCGCCACCTCATCCACCCAGTGGCCCATTCCTGTGTGGTCCCTGTGGCCCCACTCAGGATGTCCTCCCTCTCTAGGTAGGCCTTAAGCAGGGCCTGCTTCTTGTTCTTGCTGAAGTTTGGCCTGTGCTTCCTGGCAGGCACCTGCTCCTCAGCACTGTCCAATTCTGACATCATGCATCCTGTGAACAGTAATGGTGCACCAATCAGCTGCATGATTGCAGTCCCTGTTGCAGGGCAGTATTGGGATGTAGCACTGCAATAACATTGTCAGATTCAAACTGTGAACAGACTTACCTTAATGGCTGCAATACTTGTCAGTGACCAGTGCTGCATGGTGTCACTTTTATGGCTCAGCTCATGCAAATGAACTTGTGAGCAACCTGTAACGAGATGCTAATGTGAGTACTTGCACCTGGCATTGGCTCATGAGGCTATTTGCATATTCCGGCTGAATATTGCAGAATTGATCCATGTGCAACAGATGGTGTCATGCATAACATGAATGCACCGGAGCAAATCCCAGGTGCAGTTTTAGCACATGCACACTGTGCAGTACTACACTTGCCATGCACACAAGCAGCTGTGCTCTGTACGTGTCTGCACATCGTGCAGCTGAATGTGCTGTGCATGCATGTTCAATCACATATGCGTCCATGGGTGCATGCCATGCATGCAGCTGTGATGCACTTTATATGCCTATCATACATCTGGCCCTGCAGCACCATTAGCATGGTCCACGCATGTGTGGTGAATGTGCCATTGGTGTGCAGTGTGTGTGGCAATGCGTGACCTTCACAAGATGGCATATATGCACCCTTGCACATACATGGGTCGCGGTCGCAGATGTGACCCCAGTCTCCTGCCCGCACTTCCGGCTGTGCACATGTGTGGTACTGTGCGATCGGCCACAATTGTGCACATCTATCATGCAATTACATGCTGCATGATGGTGCACTGAGTGTTCCTGTCATGCAACAGGTGCATCAGTGCTACATGCATCACTGTTAGGCATAACATTGCTCAGGCAGGCTGGTGTACTGCTCAGTGATCATGGCACATGCTGGGGGAATTGGACATTGGGCCAGAAACTGGAGTGAGGTGGCGATGGAAAACCTTGTGGCAGTGGTTGCTCCATTGGAGGACCAATTGTTTGGGGAAGGGAACCTGCAGGAAGCACAGTCCCCGGTCTGGGCCTGTGTGTCTGAGGGTCTGGAGAGGTGCACTGGTGTACCCAGGATGGGGGAGCAGTGCCAGCACCACTATGGGGACCTGTGGCGCCATGATCTGGAGTAGCTGTGGAGACTGCAGGATCGTGCCTGCCATGGTGCAGTCCCACAACCAGGTATGCGTGTCTGTGCATGGTGCATGCTGCCTCTGTTCAGGCTTGGCACTTTGGGGTGTCCAGATGGTGCATGTGCACCTGCACAGAGGGTTGCCAGCCCTGATAGGATGTGTGGGTACTCTGGTGTGGTGGCACTGTGCTCTGTGTGACCCTCTGTTGCACCATGCCAGTAGCCATCAACAGTGGGCCCATCTCATGGGCCCACATCACAGCATGGCACTCTGCATCATGGTGCAACATGTGTGGCCTGCATGGGTGGGGGGATGGGTGTCTGCTGTTGGCATGCCTCTCATGGTCCTTTCTGTATGTCTTTCCTTCTCAGGGCTGGAGGCACACAGGCAGGCCAGGGCCGAGGCCAATAGGCAGGGCAGGAAACAGGACAATGGTGCTGTGGATGGGCCAGCAGGACAGGAGGCAGGTGAGTGTGTGCAGTATGCATTGTACATTAGTTTCTGGGGCTGGGGGGGGAAGGACACATAGCAGGGCAATGCCAGCATGCAGTGCTATGGTGTGTGCTGGCTTACTGTCACTGTTGCCTATGTTGGTCAGCAGCATGTGGTGGTCGCATCATGCGCGTGGCATCTGTGTGATGGTAGCCTGTCACTGTCACTGGTGATGGTTGTGTGTGACCCACAGTGCACACATGCTGCTGCTGCCCGGCCAGCTCATGTGTTGCCCTGGGGAGCATTGGTCCCTCGCTGTGGTTTGTCTGTGCACCAGCGACAGTGCTGGGTACTCCATGGTGAGCCACACAGTCTGTGTATGGAATGGTGTCCTGGGCTGCTGTGGGTGTCCCTTGTGCATGTGCTGCTGGTGGCATCATCCATGGGAGTGCCCCACCGCAGTCCCAAGCACACACAGCCCTGGGTGGCGGGGTGGGGCCATTTGCTGTGTGATACCCATCACTTAGTGGCTGTTATGTTTTTCCCTTGCACAGGTCATCCAGGGCCAGGGAGTGATCAATGAGGTGTCAGCATCCTGGAAGGCAGCATGCTGCATCTACAGCATTTGACCATGTACATCATCTCATGCCTGGCACTTCACATCCACCTGACCAGGAACCATCTGGTGGCGACAAGGGAGCTGGTGGTGGAGGTGAGCCAGATGAGGGTAGACATCCGCCGGCTGCGGCGATAATATTTGGACACTTCTTTTTGTGGCCCCATGTTTCCCTCCCATTCACCCCATCCCACTTTGACTGTAGTGTTGTCTCCCTTGGCACTCCATGCACACTCCCATCCCCGTACCGTTTTGTACACCATTGGACTGTGCACAGTTTTCTATTTCATTACCCATTCCTGTATTCACCACATTGGCTGTGTAATTCCATGTTAATTTTCTTTCTATGTTCTGTTTGATTAAACCTTTTACTACCATTTGCTGGTGTGTTTCTGTGTCTCCCTTCCATGCTTGGTGCTGCTCTATGCTTGTGTTGTATATTGCTGTGGTCTGGCTTGTACATGTATTGGCCAGTGGTGTCCCAGGAGTGTGGGTCTGGTAGGTGCCCAGTGCCTTGTCTGTCACATCCCTGTGTGTCACTGCTACATGGGTTTGGGCTGTGGCCCTCCTCTGTGCATGCCACAGTGCCATGTCCCCATGTCCACATGTGCAGCACAGTGCACCCCCAGCTGTGTTGCCTTTCCCCCTGCTGCTGTGCTATGTGATGCAGTGTCCTGTGTCCGTGTGTGGCTGTGTGGCATGTGCAGCATACTGCCCTGTGCCTGTGTGGCAGTGTGGCTGTGGCACACTGTACATGCATGGTGTTATCACACAGTGGCTATGGTGGCTGGATCTCCCATGTTGGCTGTTGGTACTGTACTCCTGGGGAGCTCAGTACCTGCAGCTGTCTGTTCCATGGCCGTTCCGTGCCCTGTCACAGTGGTTCCCAGGGTCTGTGTGGGGCTCGGCACATTGTCCATCGCCATTGGGCTCTGTACCTGTTCTGTGCCTCCTGCATCTTTTCCCCTTTATGGTTCTCCCCTGCATCCACTTCCATGGTACTGTGCCTTTGTGCAGCCCTGCCTGTGTTCCCTTGCGCATGGTGCACCTTGCTCCAAAGGCTATATTCAGCATGCACTGTTGCTCCTGCGCAGTTCAGATTGCTCCTGGAAGTCTGTTTGTGCAATGGCGCATTTGTGCTATATTCAGTGTGGTTTGTGCAGGTGCAATTTTGTGGTGCATCTGCTGAATATTGCTTTTGTTTGCTGTGGCACAACTGGGTTGTGCTACACATCCCATTGCACATGTTCTTGGCGCACTTTTAAATATTTAGCCCTAAGTGTCATATACTTCTTGTAGTGACAGAAGCAAATCCCTCTGAAACTGGCTTCCCTTCATGTACAGTATGTCCCACAGTATCACACAGCTTCCAACATCCTGAATGAGCTTAAAGGGGCACTGTCAGCTTTTCCCCAGTTTCCTCGTGCACTAATCTGATTTCTCTAGTTGTTGGTTTTCACCGATGCATGTTGCATTCAAGAAGTCCATGTTGTGTAAACATTGATATTTATGTATAAAGTCAATAAATAAGCTCTAAAATTCTCACATCTCTGGAGCTGGGTTTCAGGTCTCAAGTGCCAGGCGTGCTCGTGCATGCTGCCGATCGGTATGCTGTAGGTGCTGGCTTCACGCACCTGGTCATCAATTTCCTGTCCTGTCTTCGGAGTGCTGCTCTTTCATGTCCCACTCTTCCTAGGATTTTTTTCCGCGGGTGGAGTTGTAGTGCATTACTTGTCCAACTTTGCCACACTACTGTCTTCACCTTTGCCTGCCTACTTGTTTACCAAAGCATGGATCCTGAACAGGTATAATATGTCGCTTACAAATTCGACATGGCATATGTTTTTGCTCCGTGCAGGATTGTCTTTTACTTGCCAAATCATGAACGGCGGTCGGTGCATGTGAAGACAATACTAGAGACTTCAAAGTTGTGTAATTGTTTCTTCACATCACCCATGTTGTATATTTTGTTTAGCACGAACAAAATTAAACAAATTCTATTGCCAGTTTGAGTTGTGTGTGTGTGTGTGTGGATTGGGGGATGGGGTGGGCAGTGGCTGTGCGATGTGTTTTTCGTTTTTCCCGAACAAAATGGATCAAACTATATTGCCAGTTAGAGTTGTGTGTGTGTGGATTGGTGGATGGGGTGGGCAGTGGATGTGAGTTATTTTTCATTTTCCATGGACGAAATGAAACCAAAATTGTTGCCAGATTTTTTTCGGGGCTTGGTGTCATACTATATGAAATAGGCAGAGCATGTAGTGCTCATAAAGTCCATTATGATTTTGCATATTATTCTTCAATCAAATGAGTGTGTTTAAGAACAAAATGAAACAAATTATATTGCCAGTTAGAGTTGTGTGTGTGTGGATTGGTGTATGGGGTCGGCAGTGGATGTGAGTTATTTTTTTCATTTTCCATGAATGAAATGAAACCAAAATTGTTGACAGATTTTTTTTGGGGGGGGGGAAACTTGGTGTCATACTATATGAAATCATTTAAATGAGTGTGTTTCGACAAACAGAGGTAAGGGTAAGTCCTGAGGGGTACCAGGGTGATGTGGCTGGGGCAGCCAGTTAGAAGGGGGCCAACCAGAGATGTAGAATCACAAATAGCAGTAGCTGCAAAAAATAACGTTTTACTGACCCCAGGAACAGCCTGCTGAGATGTACGGGGTGGGGCACAAGGGAGCTAATTATCGATTTACATAGTATTTGTAACACATTTGTTGTTAGGCTGCAAGGCAGAGAGGATTATGAGAGCGTGACAGGTGCCCAGTCCAGAGGTGTCGGCTGGTGGAGCACTGCTCCACTACATGGGAGACCCAGGGTGGTTTCTCATTCCCAACTCCCTCGCCTGGTCCAAAAGGGTCTGGAATGTAGTGCAGAGGCATTGCTTGCTGACCCTAGGTGGAGGGTGCCAAGTGTCCCATTTTCAGGGTACCACCTGTATTATTTATTTATTTGCTTTTGTTAACCGGGTAAGTCACACTAGACAGCCAAGTGCCTATTTTCAGGTGAGACCCGGGAGGGTTACAAACTGGGTTACAGAGAGTTTACATACAATCATGAGCAAGGTTTACATCAAGATGCAGGATGAGCAGAAACAGGGTAAGGAAAGATTGAGTGAACAAACAGTAAGTCAAAAATTTACATCGAGATGCAGGATGAGCATAAACCGGGTAAGGAGAAATTGAGTGAACAAACAGTAAGTCAAAAACCTAAGGTTTACATCAAGATACATGACAGCTTAACAGGGCTATCATAGGAAGCTAACTACAAATGGAGACAATATAGTACAGGATACTTACAGTGCAAAACAACAGAAGATACGGTTACCCGAGGGGGTAAGTACACCAGGGGATACAATATAAAATATACCCCAGAGCAGTTTGGTGCATAGAGCTGAGAGTACCCTTATGCCATCAGAAAATCATAAACAGAATACAAGTGCCAGCGGGTACCTGGGGGGAGGGACCATGGCTACCCGGGGGGTAGAACAGGCTCAGGTGAGACATGTGACAGTTACAGGGCCAGGTACCAGAGGTTAAATAACAATAATAGTAGCCCCTAAGAAGGCAGGGCCTGTCTCATCACATCATTGTGCGAGTATTGCGGGATGCATGAACAAGTGGTGGGACCCTTCAGGTAACGCCATAGGGAGGATTTGAAGCCCAGATGGGAGGAGGAGGACCGAGTACAGGCAGGGAGCAAATTCTAGATTTTAGGGGCATATACGGTGAAAGCCCGGTCACCCGCCTGGGTACGGGTTGTAGGAACCAGGCGGTCAGGTGTAGCTCTCAACCGGAGGAGGTAGGAGGAAGTGTCGGGGGTGGGGGGAAGGGCAAAGGATGCAGGAGTACCGGATCTGACAATGCTGTCAATGAAGTTCCCAACTACAAAGGTGCGGTGTTTCTCGGGGGGTAGAGTTGAGGGGGGCCACAAGCTCAAAGCGGCGCATATTATTGTAAGCTGTATCCCACTTTGAGAGGCTAGTTTTGGGCATGGGGACAAAGGTGACTAACCCATAGCAGAGAGACGGGAGAAGGATCCCCCTGGCTAGGGCAACACGAGCCGCTGGAGTTAAGCATCTTCTGGCTCTATAGGCGAGGCCCAGTTTGCCATTCGTAGCCTTACAGACATTTTGGATGTGCAGAGTGAGATCCAGTTGTGGGTCAAGCGTAACACCCAGGTATTTGACAGCAGCCACCATCTGCAAGGGGGAGCCATCAGCCCTGAGGATTCTGAGTGGGGCAGGGCAAGATTTTAATTTGCACTGGGACCCAAAAAGCATAGCTTGGGTTTTTTTGAGGTTGGTAGTAAGCCTATGTTCAACCAACCAGGATTGGATCCGCTCGAAGTCGGAGTTAAGTTGTGAGTTAGTAGTGACAATGTCTCGGGCGCTTGACAGAACAACCAGGTCTTCCGCATATAGAGTGGTGTGCCCATGGGAGGTGATGGACGGCAGCTCATTGATAAAGAGGGAGAAGAGAGTAGGGCCAAGGACCGACCCCTGGGGAATCCCGCACAGGACATCAGTGAGGTGGGAGGGGGTATGGTTAAAGTTGGTATACTGCTTCTGACCAGAGAGGTAGTTGAGGAACCAGTCGTGAGCAGGGGGGGGGAGATCAAATGAGAGAAGGGTGGAGCTAAGGAGAGCATGGTCAACCCTGTCGAAGGTTTTGGAGAGGTCCACAAAGACGGCACCGGTGAGGTTGCCCTGGTCAGTGGTGGTTCTAATCATCGAAGAGACAACAGTAAGGGTGGTAGCCATGCTGTGTCCTTTCCTGAACCCATGTTAAGTGGGGGAGAGAAGGTTGTGTTCTTGTATGTACCTGGAGAGCTGAGTGGCCACGACCTTCTCCAGGATCTTCGAGGCGGCCGACAGGATGGCAATGGGATGATAGTTGAGTGGATCTCTGGGGTTACCTTGCTTTAGAACTGATGTTACCTTGGCAATTTTCCAGAGGTCAGGGATAATGTCAGTGGTTAGGGAGGAGTTGAAGATATGCGTTAGCGGTCGGGCTAGAAGGGAGGCCCCAAGCCTGAGTAGTCTAGGTTCTAGGCAGTCGTGCCCCGCCTCACTATGGGGGGAGAGGCGGGCAAGGTGCCCTTGGATCTCGGTAGCCAACACATGATGAAGGAGGAAGGAGGGGGACTTGGGGCCGGGAGGGAGGGGTGGGGAACACACACAGTGGGTAGGAGTGGGGGACGGGTAGCTGAGTGAATGCAGCACTAAAAGCGTTAGAGATTGTGAGTGGGTTGGTGCAGCTGACCCCATCTATGAGCAGGTCAGTGGGTTGCACTTTGGCCGAGACCCCAACAGTATTTCTGATGTTCTGCCAGAAACTCCTCGGGTTGCTGGCGGAGGAGAGCAGGGCTGATCGGCAAGCCTCACTTTTTGCTGCCCGGATGGCTTTTTCACAGGAGTTTCTGAGCCTTCTGTATGCAAGAAGGTCAGTGTTACTTAGAGAGGCTTTGTAGGCCACCCAGCTATTATCCCTTTGTTTCATTAGGGAGAATAGTCTGCCGTGAAGCCATTTGGTGACGGCGCCCCAACCCTCCTTTTAGTGAGGGGGGCATGCTTGTTCTGAACAGGGATAAACTTTGATAGAAAAATATCCAGGGCTAGGGCTGGGTCATCTGACGCAGTGACCCTAGACCAGTCAATTAAGGCAGGTCACCAAGGAAGTCAGATGGGAAGAATTTCGAGTAATCCCTCAACTGGATCACTTTGCTGGGCACTTTGGCCTGAGAGATTTCCCAGGTGCAGAAGGTTGGTGAGTGGTTGGAGATAACATCAGGTAGGATGCCTGAGGTGGTAATCCTATCGCGCCTGTTGGTAAGGATCCAATCAAGTAGTGACCCTTCGCCCCCCCCCCGGAGAGAGGGACTTGTGGGCTCAGAGATTATTTGGCTAAGTGCAAGGCTTGAGAACAGTGGCTCGTATAGCTTACAGTTGGAGCCCATCCATTTGAGATTGAAATCACCTATGATGAGGACTTCACCGGGGCCTGTTTTTTCACCAAGGAGGGAGAGTAGTGAGGAGAGTCCAGGCAGACCACCCTTGGGGGGGGTTGTAGCAACAAATGAGGTGAATTTTCTTTGTGAGGCCCAAGAGGAGAAGGGCATGTAGGAACTCACAGGGGGAGGCGTCAGATGTTGAGGCACCAGGGGTGGACACATTCAGGTGAGCTTTATAGTAGAGTAGCACACCACCCCCTCGTTTGTTCCCCTGCCAATCACGTCTGATGAGGCCATATCCGGGTAGGGTGCATGCCGCGTCAGGGATGTGAGGTTTGAGCCATGTTTCTGAGATACTGTAGCTGAGACAGAGGGACTGCATTGATGCTGTGGGGGACCACGCAGTGTTGGCAGCTTCCCGCCTACAGGTTAGTGTCACAGGTGCTCACTGGCTACTTGCTGGGGAGGAGGGAGGGCCTTACAGGAAAAATAAATCCTTGGAGTGAAGCAGTACAATAACTGGTATATACACAGAGAGATTACAGAGTGATGAAATGGAGCCCCCGGTTCAAATCCTCTGAAAGTCACTTACTGTTTGACCTTGAACAAACTGCCTCCAAGCTGTAAAATTGGTAGAAGCAGCCGCCCCCAAAATCTGAGCTAGATTATCCTGGGCAAAAATAATGGTAAAAAATAACTTTTATTGGGTTAAAAAAAGAATGCCCAGAGAGCGATACTTTTTTTTATTATTTAAAGGAATGTGTTTAGTTGCCAGAAATGTAAAACAGTACAAAATCATTCTGGCCATCTATATAGTGATCTTTATTTTTTGGGGCTGGATGGGTGGCAATACTGTCATGTTTGATGCATCTTTCGGTCTGCAGTAATTCGAGACCCACCAATGTCGGAAAGCACTACATGGCAATGTGTAGTTTATGCCACCAATTGAGAGATTACTATAACTGGCAAATATGGTTTCCTTGCCGGTGATACTACTAATTTCATTTTTTTTGTGCTTTCTGTTTATGTCATGCTAGTTGAACATCACAGCATTGATAATCACAGCCATTTCATGTCTTGGGATTCTGATGCTTTGGGGGAGGTGGTATTGTCATCATCTCTTATTATCTCTGCATCTTTTGATGCTATTCTGGTCAGTAGCTTTTTTATTGAATGGCACTGCATTTCAGAATAATGACGATCTAAAATACATGGAGTGTGCTATTGCCAATGTTGCCTTTATTAGATGATGTCATGGTTTACCCCAGTCAGATGACACTGCGCCAAAGATCGTTATTTTTTTTTCCATCACTAATTCAATTGGATTCTATAAAACCCTAGCTTGTGGATTGGGGAATGGGGTGGGCAGTGGATGTCAGATAGCTTTGAGTGCTCGTAAACTCCAGTTCTGTGTCTTCACATGACTGTTTAATAAGATACATTGCGTCACTACTATCTTCGCTATTCCCTGCCTGATCACCATAATGTGGATCCAGAACAGGTATAATAGGTCTCCTTCAACAGATGTTAACTTACTAAGTTGTTCAGTGTTATGATTTATGTTACAGGATCACCTTTTTGTTGCCAAATCCTGTACATCAGGAGGTGCGTGTAAAGAAAATAGTTGTGCCTTCAAAGTAATGATATTGTTCCTTTACTGCACTCACACTATGTATTGTGTTTTCCACCAATGAAATGAAATGAAAATTGTTGCCATATTTTTTGGTGGGTGGGGTTGGGGGGCCCTTGGTATCAGAGGATATGACATAGCATGTAGTGATCATAAACTCCATCACTAATTCATTCGACTCCATGCAATCATTATGTATGCTTTTTATGTTTGCTTGCACGCATGTGCAAGAAACATAGTGCCATCATCTGAGTTTTCGGAGGTGTGGCAGCCCTCTTCCGATTCAGGCAGTGTGTTTGCAGGCACGGCTGCAGTTCTCCAATGTCTGCTCGAGCTGTCTATGACAGCTCCAAAATGCAGCAGAGTACAGTTGAAAGGGGGAGCTATGCTTCAGTGAGCAGCGATAAGATTTCGCCTGCTCATGCGCGCTCCCCCTACACACACACACACACATGCATGCATACTGTGTGCTGCCCCCCACACACAAACACTGTATAGCCGACGGGGTGCCCAATCCCCCATCGGCTGTGCTGTGCTCCCCCCAAAAGCCTTCCACATGCCACGCTGGGTGCCCACCCCAGCGTGGCTACACATGTATAGCCTGATGGGGGTGCCCAATCCCGTCAGCTCCACTGTCTCTCCCCCAGAGTACAGGGTGCCACGCTGGGAGCCCACCCCAGCATGGCAACAGATGCTGCTGCCGACGGGTGCCCAATACCCCGTCGGCTCCACTGTCTCTCCCCCAGAATCCAGGTGCCGCTGGGAGCCCACCCAGCATGGCAAAATAATGATTATAGCCGACGGGGTGCCCAACTCTGTCGGCTCCAGCCCCCAAACAGCTTTTCAGCTGCCATGCTGGAGCCCACCCCAGCATGGCAAATGTCCTCGTCATCTCAGTAAAAAATAAACCTGCAAATAAAAACAGTCCTCGGGGCTATTCCCTGCCCCTCCCACAACCCACATCCACCCACTCGCACCTACCTCCTCACACCCTCACCCCATACTTACCTCTGACCTCGGCGTGATGATCTTCGTGGACCGGGAACACGCCTACACTCTTCAAAGCCGACCGCAAATGAGGAAATGCCGTAAGCTATATAATGGGATAGATAGGTTTTTTTCAACTTTGCTGCATATCTCAGACATTTTTTGGAATTTTTGCACCAAATTTTCAACATGGGGTTTTTGGGACCCCTTCTTATGAATGCTGTCATTGTCATGGTGTTAATCAAGCCCAAAGGGTGATTTCGCAGTCACTGCACAAAATCACCTTTCAGGATCAAGTAACAAAATGACACTGTCACTGTTCATAAGGTGGGCTCTCAAAAAGCCTATGTTGAAAATTTGGTGGAAAAATTCCTAAAAATGACTGTTTTATCGTGCTTGTGCAGTTCCTCGCACGCTCATAAGTTCACAAATTTTCAATATTTTCACTCCAGATTTTCAACATTGCCATTTTACCACACCTCCTTATGAGCAATACAACTGTCATTTTTCACATCTTGCCCAAAACGTGTTTCTGCCCATGTAGTGCACGACGGCGCAGTCGGTGTGCGAAATCAATGTATGGGACACATTAAGAAAATCACAGTGACACTGTTCATGATCAGAGGTCTTAAAATGGCTATGTTGAAAATCTGGTGAAAAAATTCCTAAAATTACTGTTTTCACGAGCATCGTTCGCGCCAGTTCCTATGCAGCTTCAAGTGCTGAAATTTTCAATATTTTCAATCCAGATTTTCAACATTGCCATTTTATTACACTTCCTTATGAACAGTACAGCTGCCATTTTTCACATGTCGCCTAAAATGTGTTTTCGCGACATGTAGCGCATAATGGCAGTCGTATGTAGCAATGTTTGGGACAGATTAAAAAATCACAGTTGCACTGTTCATGAGCAGAGGTCTTAAAATGGCTATGTTGAAAATTTGGTGACAAAAGTCCATAAAATGACTGTATTACGAGTGAACATTGCGCAGTTTCCACGCACCCTCGTAAGTTCATGACTTTGTAATATTTTCAGTCCAGATTTTCACCAGTGGCATTTTTCCACACTTCCTGATGAACAGTACAGCTGTCATTTTCCACAACATGGCCAAAATATGTTTTCACACTTTCAGTGCAGAGATGCGTGGTCGCTGTGGGAAATCATTGTTTGGGACAGCTAAAGAAAATCACAGTGACACTGTTCATGATCGGAGGTCCCAAAATGCCTGTGTTGACAATCTGCTGTAAAAAATCCCCAAACTAATTACATTATGGGTGTGCGTTGCACAGTTTCTATGCACGCTCGTGACTTCACCAGTTTTTTTAATATTTTTACTGCAGATTTGCAACATTGCCATTTTTTACACCTCCCCATGAACAGTACAGCTGTCATTTTTTAAATCCTGTTAGGAATGTTTTTGCACCTGTGGTGCTAAATGCCGTAGTCGCTAGCATAAGCAGCTTTCGGCTAACAAACTGATATTACCACAGTTCATGAGGTGGGGTCACAAAAAAAACATGTTGAAAATTTGGAGTGAAAATACCAATGAATGCCTGAGGTATTAGGGTTTCCAACCATAACGCCCAACCCTGTAGAGAATGACAGGCATCAGGGGTGTGACTTGGGATTCTTGCCTATAATGGTCATACCATTCCACACCCTGCAACCAGTGAGAGGCATCGAGGTATGCCTTGGACTCTTCAGCCCCAAAGTTCACCCCATTCTCCTATACCGCACCCATCTCACCGTATTTCCTGATGGAATGGGGTGCGCATAAGGGCCAAAGACCCCAAGGCATACCATGACGCTTGTCAGTGTCTGCAGGGTGGGGTGTGGTGAAATGGCGTGGCCGTTATGCCTGACAACCCAAAGGCACACCCCAATGCCTGTCACTCTCTGCAGGGTGGTGGTGGTGGGGTTGGCTTCAGTTCAGTACTTCACTGCCATTCCTATTACGCAGCTCTGTAACTTCTACACTACCACTGCCAATGCCAGCAAGCAAACATTCGGCATTGACAAATGCTTGTTTTCAAAGGTGAGGAATGCTGGTCATGTGTGTAACATTTTCCCCTGCGTTTAGTCCCTTTATTTTATGGCATCCTACCTCAGTGGGCTACACACTAACATTGCATCAAGCACTGCCCATGACAAGCTCAGTGATGAGCAGTGCACTGTGTTCTCGTTCCAGTATTACAGTGCAGCTTGTACTCATTGTACTACACAGGGACACTGGGGAGGCTTGGTAATAAGCATTGTGATTGGTTGACATCCCATGGCACTCCAGACATTACCTCATGGGTTACAGCCCACCTGATAGGCTAATGATGCAGCTTCACTCATTACATTTACATTCACTTGCATTGCTACAGGATCACATAGCTTTTGTTTTCCACTTCTACATCCAAACAAGGAAGCAAGTCAATGTTCCCATTCAACAAACAAATACTATGCCTTTTCTCCATCTCACAGTGGGTTTTGTAAGGCAATTGCTGAACATCTATTGATTACTGTAAAGGTTTCTAAATGATCCTGCAGTTATGTCTGATCTGTGACACAACAGACCATGTGTTGTTGGGCACCAAGCTGTTTTCACCTCATCAGGGAAGTTTTACATAGTTTGACTGCCTGGGAGCTGTCTAAAAGTCTTTGAAGGTGCCTTAGCATCGCCATTTGAATTTCTCCTCTCCTCCCCCATCAAACAACTGTGCCTTTGCACTTGCTCAGCCAGACAAGTATGTAAGGCATACTTGCCATTCAACCCAAAATACAATGCCTTGTTTCCATCTCACAATGGGCGTTAGTCACACCCCTTCCTGAAATTGACCTACTTGTAGCAAATGCACTTATGTCTGATCTTTGCCTCTGTTGTCACTGTGTTTGCAGCATAAAATGCTCTGTGGGCTATCTGACCTGGAGCCATGTGCAGAAACATAGAAGTTGACGTCAGGTAACAGCTGATTGACCCACCTAGTCTGCCCATTTCACTACCTAATGGATAAGATTCAGATCATATGTGGCCAACAGCCGACTTCAGTGTGTGTGTGTGTGTGTGTGTGTGTGTGTGTGTGTGTGTGTGTGATGTCACTAATGGATGCAGTCACTACAGTTCCATCGTGCTGTGCACTGGCCATGACCATGGGAACTCATTTTTTGCTCAACATGTATCATGTCCAGGCTGGCTCATCTGCTGCCATCTTCCACTCCTTGTGCTTGTTCCTTGAAAGCCCCCCCCCCCCCACACACCTTACATAGTTTGCTATGTCAATAGTGCTCCTAGACTGAGATACTACTAAATGTTGTCACACTTTCTGCTTTGCCTTTGTAGAAGAAATGGTTCATCTATTTCTTCTGATCTTTGCAGTACGCTTACTTGTCTCAGTCTTACAAAGGTATTTAGTAGTCCATAGCTGAAATTATTTTGATGCTACTAAATGGGTGTGAATGGCCTGCAGTTATAGATGTTCTCAATGGGACTGCTATTACTTCTGAACTCTGCATTACTAAAGCATCTTTTTTTTGGCACCATGCTGTTATCACCTCATCTAGTAACATGTTGTAGGGTTTGGTCACTTCGAATCTATCAAAAGGAAACTTTTCCTTTGTCCCCATTCAAGGCTTTCACATTTACTTTGTGCCTGCATTGGTCATTACAGTGACCACATAGCTGTTCCTCTTCACTTGTCTGGCTAGACTAGGATGAGGGGCGCAATTGATATTCAACTGACACTACACTGACTTGTCTCAGTCTTACAATGTTCTGTGTAGACCACAGCTGAAAATCATTTGATGCAACTAAATAGGTGTGAATGCTCTGCAGTTATGTCTCATTTTTCCTATGTGGCCATTGTGTGTGAAGCAGACAACTGACAACAATTTTTATCTCAATGAGTACCTTCCTACTGTGAATGTGGCTTGTTATCTACATTTCTATGCTCAATTTCTTATAACAGCACAACACTGAATCATAGACAGCACAATGCAAAATGTTATTGCTGACCCTGCTTTACCTTTCCCTTTCGTGTGTTTTGGTTCTCACTGTTGTTTCACTGAAGTCAAAGTTTTCAGATGCTTAATTTGGACCCCACTACCCACAGTAGACTATTTACCTCAAGGAAACTACTGATGTGTTTGTGTGTGCAAAGGACACACTCTGTTTTGTGTTGGAGTGCATATGTATATCATGGCACATACCTTCATGGGATACAAAGTGTGACATTATGTGCAACAAATGGAAATGCCTGAACTATTAGGGGGTCTCTGCACACTGATGTATCTGCCGTTCTGTGCTGCAAACAAAGTGTGAAAGCTTGCCATTGCAAATATGGGATATGGCTTGTCATTCAGATATGCCTGGTACCATGTATAGTTCAAATTTGCTCAGTCGACTTGCTAACTGCACAGCACACATTGTGTAATGAGGACCACCATAGTCAGTCTGAACTTGTATGTGTACATGTAAACATACTACAAAGCCAGTTGAATGTGTGCTATGGTCTTGCAAGTCTCATTAATGGTCACTGCGTATGCTGGTCACCTTCTGTTGCCCCCCCAACCACCCTTGACCTCTCTTTCCAAATGTGGCTCCTGTATGTACCCTCTGCCTACACCTATCACAGCCATAAATAACTCACCCACCATAGTAGCAGCCACCCATTCCCTGGTCTTTGCATTGCCGTTCTCCACTACTCTATCCGTGACATACTGCCTTCATGTTGCCTTCCTCTGCATCCACCCATCAAACGTCATTTTGTGTCTCCTGGTGTCCCCCCGACTCCAACAGCAGAACTGTCCCCTACACCATTACCCTATTTATTGCCATGATATTAGTGAATATAATGCCAGCAGAATAGGCTTAACAGTTTTTCGTGTCTGCTCATTTCGTCAGCCCCCACCCACCCTGGGTGCTGACCTTGCTGCCCCACTGTCCCTCTCTGGATTCTCTCTTCCCAGTCCTGGATATTCCCGCTGCATTAGATTTTGCTTCCAGAACCCTTCCCCTGTACCTATCCCACCCCCTCTTGAACCCCTCCAACTTGTCTGCCTCCACCGGCCCCCTGGGCAGTGCATTCCATGGCTCCACCAGCCTCCTAGTGAAGTAGCACCTCCTCCTTTCTCCCCTGAATCTCCCCCCTCCAGCTTCCACCCATGCCCTCTAGTTGCCCCTCCCTCCTTCCTTCAGTGTACCCTGACTGCTCATCCCCTATTTACCCCCTTCATGTACCTGAAGACCTCTATCATGTCCCCCCGTTCTCTTCTCTCTTCCAATGTGTACATATTTAGCTTTTTGAGCCTCTCCCCATCGGTCCTGTCCCCAAGCTCCAAATCATTTTGGTTGCCCTCCTCTGGACCCTCTTCAGGAGTTCAATGTCCCTCTTTAAATGTTGCCTCCAAAACTGTATGTAGTACTCGAGGTGCGGCCTCACCAAGCAGTTATACAGTGGGAGTATCACTGCCCTCCTTCTGTAGGTGATCCCCGTTGCAATGCATCCCATTATCCTGTTGGCCTTTGCCGCTGCCCTCCTACAAGTCTCCGAGTTGTTCATCTCGAAATACACCACCACCCCAGGTCCCTCTCAGCCATCGAAACTTGTATCATTTCCACTGCAGGGTGTACACTTGGCCCTGGTTTCTGGCTCCCAGGTGCAGTACCTTGCATTTCCCTGCATTGAACCTCAACTTCCACTTTCTAGACCACCTTTCCAGAGCCTTCTGGTACCCCGGTAGGACCACCTTCCCCTCTTCCCCATCCACCACCGCCCCCAGTTTTGAGTCATCCACAAAGAGACTCATCTCACTCCTGATACTCTTCCTTATGTCAGAGATGTAGGCGCTGACCAGGAGTGGCCCAAGGACCAATCCCTGAGGGCTCCCGCTAATGACCCTCCTTGGGGATGAGACTATCCCACCAACCACTACCCTCTGGGTTCGGCCCTGCAGCCAATTTCCTATGCATCTGTTCATCTGGTTCCTCACCCCCATTTCTCCCAGCTTATCCAACAGGCCCCCATGAGGAACAGAGTCAAATGCCTTGTTGAAGTCAAGAAAGAGGACGTCCACTGGTCTACCCAGGTCCAGGGCACTCATCACCCAGTCATCGAGCTTCACAAGGTTTGTCTCACATGATTTCCCTGGGACAAATCCATGCTGTCTATCATACAGGCACCCCCACTTTTCCAGGTGCCCACCTTAGTCTCTCCTTGACAATGCACTCCATCACCTTGCCCACCACTGATGTTAGGCTGGTGGGCCTGTAGTTCCCTGCCACCTCCCTTGCTTCCCCTTGTGGATAAGCACTATATGTGCCACCTTCCAGTCCTGGGGCACCCACCCTGTCCTCAGACCGATGCTGAACAGGTCCGCCCAGGGGTTGTGCTGGGACATCTGCCAGTTCCTTCAGCACTCTGGGATGTCATTTATCCATCCCCTGCACTTTCTCCGTCTTACGGGACCCGATGTCTTCCTTCACTCTCTCTCTCTCTCTCTCTTCCATTATTTCCACATCTGCTACCTTGTCCCCCTGCTTTGCCTCCTCCTCACCTGCCAGTGATGCCCCCCTCTCTCCAGACCTGTCGATTGGTAACGTCCCCCCCCTTCTGCAATGTACAGTAATGCTGATTGTCTACATTTTATTTTCCTGTCAAATCCATAAGGAAACATTGGCTTAGCATGCAGCATAAAAAACACCGTACACTCTGTTGAAGCACTCACTGTAGTGTCTATTTGGTGCAAGTGGGTGTGTTGGTGATGCTGGGTCTTGCTGCGTGTGTGGATGTGCATTGGTGGATGGATGTGTGAGTGTCAGTGGGTGTGTGTCCTATCTCCTTCCAAAACCAAGTCAATGCACATCCAAAAAAAACAAGAAACACACATTGACCCACAATAAAACAATAAATCTAGCACTGTCAAGTCCTCTAAGGCCTCAAAATGTCTACTGTAAAATCCACATTTTATGAATGTAAACATTTTTCAGAGGTTGCTGATGTTGCAGGTAATTTGATTATCCCTATTTTTTCCTTTCAACAATTGAAAAAAAGGCTGTCCACTATAATGCTGTGACCACACCTGAATGTGTTTGTTTACATTGCTTTATGCATGCCTACTGCAACTTTCCTTGACCTTTGGGACAGCCCAAGATAGGCTAGACACTCAAGCTGCAGTGAGATGAGAGGAGACTATTGCATCCTGAGCGACTGATCTCTTTTATAGTGTTCCTATATTCAGACAGTATGTGGTAAAAGTAAATCAAGGATTAGAAACATTAGTATGCATTCCAGTCCTATGAAGAAAGGAGGTAGATTACACAACCGGCTACTCCAATGAATTTTAAAGAAGGTCAGCAATCATATAATGTGACTTTTCATCTAGAAATTGTCTGATGGAAAAAAGTTTGACAATGTTCAAATATAAATAGTATGATAAAAACCTGTTAGACAGTGTCATAGAAGACTACATTCAAAAGGTATGTTTTCTGCATGAGTGTTGGTGTTGTAGTGGGTGTTTTGATGTGGTCTAGTGGTTCAGTGTGTTTGGTTGGTTTGGTGTGGGTTGATGGGTGGCTGTGAATGGGTGGGTTGGTGGGGGTGTGCTGTTCAGTGGTAGATGCTGTGTGTGTGTACGTGTTATGTTTCGCTTTTGCCAACATATTTTACTATTCTTGCAGTTTGCCTCTGCTTCTTCACCATTGCACTCAAGTAGTGCTGGCTCTTCAGATGTTGAATCTGGCACAATTGTTCCTGCAAAAAGAGCACATTGCCTTGGACAGCGAGGCACAGTGTGTGGAGTTGGAAGAGGTCATGGACGCGGCACTCGAAGCAGGCGTGTACGTGGGCGTGGGGTAGTGTGTTCCATACCTGGTCAATCTAGATTGGATCCCTTGGCACGAATGACACAGAGATCGGAGGAAATACTGGTAAGAGCAAACTTTACAATATATCGCTACAGTGAACTGAATAGAATATCATGTCTCTCCCCTTAGCTGTATTGTTTTTGATATTTGTTTAGCATGGTCATATGAAACAACTGCTTCATCACATAATACAGCATTTGCATGGCCAAAACATAGAAACATAGAAGTTGACGGCAGATAAGGACCGCAAGTCCAATCCAGTCTGCCCATTTCTTTTTCTACCTTATAAATGTGCCATTGGCCTTTGCTCTGTCAATGGCCTATCTATTCATACTCATCTGTATTGCTCCCTTATGCCTATCCCATGCCTGTGTGAAGCCCTGCACTGTATTCATATCCACCACTTCCTGCGGTGGGCCGTTCCATGCATCCACCACCCTTTCGGTGGAAAAGAGCTACCTCATATTACCCCTTAATCGGCCTCCCTCTAATCTCATGCTGTGCCCTCTTGTCCCGCTATTTTCTTATATCGAAACATGTTTGACTCTTTCACCTTGTTAATGCCCTTAAGGTGTTTGCATGTTTTGATCATATCTCCTCTCTCTCTCCTTTGCTCTAGGGTATACATATTGAGCTCCATTATCTGTCCTCAGAGCAGCTGATGCAGTCCCTGCACTATTGTTGTTGCCCTACAGAGTACAGCAATTAAAATGGTGCAGGATCTGCATTGGAAGACATACGAAGAGAGACTTAATGAGCTTAATATGTATAGCCTCGAGGAAAGGAGGGAGAGGGGGGACATGATAGAAACTTGTAAATACCTCTGCAGCTTATCCATTAGGTATGGAAAAGGGAAGACTGGGTGGACCAAGCAGTCCTTATCTGTCATCAAATTCTATGTTTCTATGTCCTTGTGAAGGTGTGGCCTCTAGTACTTCATGCAGTACTCCAGATGGGGCCTAACCAGTGTCTTGTAAAGAGTGATTATTAACTCCCACTCCCAACTTGAGATACCCCTACTAAAACACCAGAACATCCCCATGCCATTTCCCACCATCACTCACCGCTGGCCATGACTGGAGCAGCCCCACCTTTCCCTACAGTCCCTGATATTGCAATTCACTGATGCCTGTGTAACCCCTAGGTGGCATTATCCCAATGGCTACTGCCACTGCCTGCTTGTCTAGTAGCAGGTTAAGGGGCCTGAGTTCTGAAACTGGTGCCTCCACCCAGAGGTCAGGGTTGGTAGTAGTTAAGCTAACCTGGGCACAGCCCTCTGGGACACTGTAACCCCCCTCTTTCCCCTCCAGTGGCCTGAACACTGTACAATAATCACTTTCACAATACCACTAGTACACCACACAAGTACCCACATTGTTTGCACGTACCACCAAGGCTGGTTCCTCTGGCTCGTCACTGGGGACCCCCTGTGAAATTTGGTTATGTATAGCAAATAGCAACAGTACAGTACTTTGAGCACAAACTGGAACCACAGTCAGATTACATGCAGGAAAAGTTAGATCTGATTTATTCAGGGGACTTGAACAAGGGATGGGCAAATTCCGGTTAATTAGCCTAAAGGTTATATCAATGAAGCAGTTACGCATGCGGTTTGAGTCCCCCCATGCAGTCACACCTCTGGGTACCCAGGTGGAGTAGAGAAGCACTAGCCAGGACTGTTGCCGAGGGTTGTTGCTGGTTGGGACTCTGTGATGGAAAACGCAACATGCACAGTACACAATATTTTTAAATTGGGAGCCAGAGGGCTCATTTTGTAAAGGAAACAAAACAACATGATACCCAAGACTGGACACAGGCTGGACAAAAATTGAGACTGCAGTTGGTTTATCTGGAATGCCAGGAGAAGCAGGGCCCACATTAGTCACAGAGGTGTCATTCCTGTACAAGCGTGGAACAGGGGGCTGATCCCCAGGTTGGTATCTCTTGTCAATGGCTTCTCTGTGCAGTGGGTATTTTTGCTGGGCCAGTCTGGCAAGGCCAAGACCGCATGGAGACTAATTCGGATGTAGTCCGTTTTGGGCTGTATACAGCAAGCAGAACAAAGTTCACACAATGGGGAACTAACTCACAACCCACTAGCAGCTCATAACACATTTACATGTACGGAAATTCTACTGTTCCAGGCAAAGTGCTGCCCGGTCACAATTGCAAAGTCTCTGCACATACCGGGAGCTTAGGGACAGCTGGAACTCCTGACAGGCCGATCGCATTCAGCAAAATCTTCTGTCTTCTTCAGGTTGAGCCATGCCCACTTCAGTAGCTTACTTTAGTCACACAAACTTGGATTTAGTCCAAAATAATTCTCTTCTCTCCCTCTCAGGAGCAGCTAGCAGACATGCAAGCCAAAAACTTAGACCTTTTACAGTTTTCCCATGCGAATCCACTCATGATTGCTACCCAAAATACACCTGAGATCTTCTCATTTCACTTCCCAGCTCAGAACTAACTGAAAACTTACAGCAGCCCAGGACTTCCCCAAGATCCAAAAGGTTTGGTTGGCTGATTTGGTTGTCAATCAAAGCAAGAGCTCCCCCTTCAGTTGCAAAAAAGGTGCAAAAAAACCCAAACTAAAGTTCATACACATTTTGAATTCAGACAGCACCTGTAGTCGGGCTTCATTTTAGGACCAACCAGAACTGATTGGTCCAATTAGCATTCCAGGACCAAGATAGTAGAGATAAACAAAACAGTCCTTGCTACAAAGAAAGCAGGTTAGACAAACTACATTATCATTATCATTCTAAATGGTTTTCATCAAATAGTTACAACTTTCAACAGAGCTCCATCTCAGATTACTTATGCTGCAACCAAGCAGCTCTTAAAGATACCGTACACAGAGGCTATACAGGATCTGGTAATCACACTTAAACTGCTAAAAACGCATGACACCAGCCTGGCAGTGATCATTTAGGCAAGCTCAAGGAAGACTTTTTGGGAACCCCCATTTGTAATGTGGTTACACCTGCCTTGGTCAATGAATGAGCACGTGGTTGTACAGCATGTGCTCATTCGTAGAAAACTTAATGAGGCTACTGGATGTTGAGGTGAGTGGGAACATAGTTGAATTGTGTGTGGGCGCTACCTTTCATGGGTAGTACATACATTGTGTGCGAGACACCAGGTACATGTTGTTATTTTTTTATGTCATACATACATTTTTGAGTGCGGAAATGGTGTACTTACTTCCGCAAGAAGGCTGTAATCACAGACCAGGATAGTCGTTTTAGTCAGTGTTCTGCAATGTCAGGAGAAGGAATCTGGAGCAAAGAGTGGGTATTAGGGAATGCAGCGAAGAAACTGAGTATGACTGCAGAGCTGCAGGGTGCAGCTAATCAGGAGATTGGTCACTGTGCTTGGGTCCTGTAATATTATTGCGCTGCCCGGGAGGAAATAGAGGCCGGAGGCAGTGCAGCAGGTGGTGCCCAATCCAGAGTCTGGACAGTGGTACTTGAAAGAAACAAAGTACAGAAGGCACTCTGTAGGGAGGTGGTTTCCCAGAGGTAGTCTAGGAAGGCGGTGGAGAGTGGGCTGCAAACCAGGGCCTGACATCACACTTCCAAATCATTTTTCCCTGCTACATCTGGAGCATGAAGTAGAGCAGGCAGTTGGGTTGGTGTGTGGAGCTGCCATACTGGGATGGATTGGGCACTGACCACAGTAGAACATGGGACAGAAGAGAGGGTCAGATCCAAAGGCTGGTCGAGGCGGTATAGCAGGAGTCCCGGTCAGTGAATCAGCGGTGTGTGTATGGCAGTTGCCTTGGGTTGAGGGGTTTACAGCAGATGCTGGTATCACTGAGCAAAATTGTGTTGTCAGTGGGTCGGTCACTGGATTGGCCAAAATCAAGCCTCTATAAATGAGTTGTGGTGAGTGACAGGGCATGGTGTGCTCTGGAGAGGCCATTTTCTAGGCTGAAGAAATCAACCTGGGGTGGTAGCGAGTGTCATGGAGGTGGTGGAAGCACTCTGGCAGTGGATTTGATTACAGCATTACCAAAGGGTGTGAGGGCAGACTGATTGGATAGTGTTGAATCTGAGTTGGGTTAGATAAGGATGGCAGTAGTGGAACTTCAAACTGAATTTTTTTATGGCTCAAGTTCCAGCATGGTGATCCAGGAATAGTTGGGTGGTTCCACTTGTGACACACAGTCTGTGGTTGTTGCACATAGCTTTCCATGCCATGCGTATGACACTATCTGTGTGCCACTCACTTCACAACAATTCACCTTACACATGGGCCTCACTGTGTGATGCTACATGGATTCTATGCCCATGGTATATGTAAGCAATAATACACAATCGAGTGGGCAGTATTGGGCAATACTGGACTGCCCAGGGGGGTAATGAGGCACTAAGCCACAGTTGGATGGCCTTATGGCCCCTGGAAGAACGAAGTTCAGCTGAATAAATGAGTCAGTATTGTGGGACCTCCACTCTCAGTTTGGAATTCTTTATAAATCGCACATTTCAGATGGACACTAGGGTAGCGATTGCATTAAGAGTTGATCCTCAGGAGGGAATGAGTCATCAGAAGAGCCCCGTGCTGTACTTTAGTAGCGAGGTATCAGTGAGGTCGCTGTGTTTTGTTTTTGTTTATGGGTGTATTTGAGCATGGATACTTAGTAGTGCTACCATTTTTAACTGAGGAGAACAGCACAATGTGGTTGGGGAGCGATGGTGGCAGTTGGGTAAGTGTCAGTAGCTGGAGGTGGAAAGGCGCTCCCGGCATGTAGCAGGTACTGGTTTGGCTTGCTTTTGGGGGACCGCGAGCATCACTGGTGCTTTCATATTACAGCATGTTGCTGTGGGTAAAACGTGTTTAGGTTACATAAACAAATGTATTTGGTTTGCCACTGACAGGTTTGTGACGCATGGATGTGAGGAGGGTGTTACTGTCTACTATTTATTTATGGGCCAGTTTCTGTTACTGAATGAAAAAAATGGACAATTCAGATTTAAATTTGCTTTTTGTTTCAAAATAGGAGGAAGACTGGGCACCAGGATTTATGTGATGGGGCTGGCTGGGCTGTTACTTTTAATAGCTGTGCATCGGTTGTCTGATAGATGCCCAGCTTGAGTAGTCCCTCAATCAATCATAAGACTCACATTGTTTCACCCATTTTCTAAATGCACATAAAGGATAACATGTCATGCTTCCCCTGTAAATTCCCAGTGTCTAACCCCTTTCTCATGCTTACCATTAGTGTTTTTTTTTGTTTTTTTTTTACGACCATCTCCTCCGCACAGCTACTACAAGTACCATGGCCATGACATGCCCATGGCACATGACTGTGAGACACACACTTTGCCATTCATCCACAGCACCATCAAAAGTTGTATTACATAACCACATTACACATCTCACTAGTTCCCTGTCTGTAGGTGTGTTCAATGAACATTGCTACCTTGTCACACTGAGGTATGTGAGTCATATAATCAGCACAGGGATGACACTGCTTCGCTATTTATTCATTCTTCTTTCCTTACAGTCAAAGATAGACAACATGACCCTGGATGGGCTGTGCAACCTGTGCCAACAATGTGCACTCCATAATCCAGGTATGATTTTCAATATAATGTCTTCAAGGCAGCCTGATTTGAGCCAGTCTGAACATAAAGATGACACTGAAGCTCCTGACTGATGTATGTGCCACAAGTGTCGTGAGATGCCTACGGCAGTGGAGAGTCTATGCTGTGGATATGGACCTGAGGATTGTCTTTCTGGTTTACAGGTATGTTGTTGCGCTTTGCTTCATGTGTATATATTCTGCAAACCTTCTGTTGTTGCCTACTCTTACTTATCTGCATGTCACTGTCTGACACCACTATACATACAGTGTGGCAAACCAATATATGGCATGTGTGTAAACCATTGATGTAAAAGACCATTATGTTACTAAGCTTGTATATTTATGCAGTGATCCAAGTTCCTGAATGGTTGTGCAATACACCGTCTGCTGCAGTGTACAGACAGTGTAACGGTGTATACCATCAATTTGTACAATCCAATCTGTACTACAGCTTATTTTACACCTCAAATTTGAGGCAAAGATTCATCATGGTGCTCTCACTTGAAATAGGAAATGTTCAGATTGCGGTCATTAGACGTTGCTTTTTTGATATGAAGACCAACAGCTTATTGTACATTACTGAAATGACCAATCCAGTTGCTGACAAAGGTACATACTAACTTACCTAAAGGCCATTAGCATCTTCCTAATGTTCTTTCATGTCAGCTTGTTTAGTGAACACCAACCTTTGTGCTGACCCATCATTCCCTGCCCTGCCACCAGTCACAATATTGTATTGATACAGTGTCTAAGGATCAAGGGTGCATTGTATGCGGTGATGAAGAGGCAGCATGGTATACAAATAGTGGGAATACAGGTGGTGAATCAGATAGAGGTAGCTATGGCCATTGCATCATGTTGTGGCTGTGAGATTACAATTGTTGCGAAGAGAAAGAGGTTGCATATGTGGATAGAGTCAGAGGCTACATACGGATTCATAAGGTTACTAATGTGGACTACTGATAAATCGGTGGTAGGGTTTTAAGTCCATGAATGCCTGTGATACAGAAGCACCTCAAAGAAGACTGACAGGGAGAGAGAGAGAGAGAGAGAGAGAGAGAGAGAGAGAGAGAGAGAGACAGACAGAGAGAGAGAGAGAGAGAGAGAGAGAGAGAGAGAGGCAGTCTTAGGGAGGGAGGGAGAGACAGACAGAAAGTGTGTATGAGTGTGTCTGGGACAGGGAGAGCAAGACAGACGGTCAGGGAGGGAGAGAGAGAGAGAGAGAGAGACAACAAGTTGTCGGTTGGTGTGTGAGAGAGAGACAGACACAGTCTTTTACAGTGAGTCGTCTGGTAGATAGAGAGAGAGGCCATCAGTATTGAAGAGGTAGAAAGTGGAAGGGGCATAAAAAGAGAGAGAAGAGAGACAGAGAGTGCCAGGGGCACATAGACAGTGTGAAGAGCACACAGAGAGTGTGAGTGGCACTGAGAGATAGTGTAAGTGGTACATCGATCGTGTGAGTGTCACAGACATAGTGTTAGGAAGACATAGAGAGTGTGAGGGACATAGAGAAGGAGAGATTAAGTGAGGGTCAGAGCATGGTAGATATACCGAAAGAAAAATAGAGAGAGAGAGCGAGAGAGACAGAGAGAGAGAAAAAGAGAGAGAGAGACAAACAAACAGGAAGAGAGATAGAGACGTAGAATTGGGGGCCCATCAAGAAAAATTAAAAGTGGGCCATAGATGCAGCTATAGGGTCACATATAGCTTGATCGAAGGGTATACATGCAACAAGAGATGGCAATGGATGCAGACAGAGTGATAGCAAGAGTGAAAGAGACCGAGAGAGAAGCAAGGATTCAGCCAGGTGTCAATGATGCAGAGAGATGTGGTGGGCAGATATGCAAAGACACAGAGAGACGCAACGGCAGAGATGCACGGATGTAGACAGGTTGATTTGCAGTGCTTCAGTGAGATTGAGGAAGAAATGCAGATGGATAGAGAGATGAAGAGAGAGAGAGAGAGAGAGAGAGAGAGAGAAACATACTAGTAGAGGGATAACGTTACATAGTCTGAAAGTGTGACATATTCAGGTGGAGGAGGAAAGAGTCTGGGATTGGAGTTGTGTGTGGGGTATGGAGTGTTGTGGAGTTCTGATTCTGTATGGATGTTGACTGTTGTTGGGAGAGAGTCGTTTAGAGACAGATAGACAGAATGAAGGACATAAATAGTTTTTCATCGATAGTTGTGCATTGTGAGCAGAAAAAAGAGTGGAGACACAGCTGGGGACAGGGTGAGAGACAGTCAGGGACGAGAGAGCATTTAGATAGTGGTGGAGAGCAACAGGGCCATACAGTGGCATAAGTGTATACCGAGATGCACGTTTGGTCATCCAAGTGTCATTCAAATACTCAGTGTTTAACTGGCCATAGTACCTGTTGTTTAAGGCTAAATGGTCTCCAAAGTTCTGGTCCTCATGTCGAGAGCATTGTCGCAGACAGCATGTGCAACTGTGCGTCACTGATGGTCGAGAAGGTCGATGTATATGTTCAGTTTGATATGCTGTATCTTAATTGCTGTTAATGACTGTTATCGTCACTTGCAGATGATGCATCACCTAGTGCTTGATCCTGGTGTACTTACACTTGCATCGGCATATCAGGAGCATATCTTTGCCTTTTCACCTGATGCTGATCAAAACCGGTCATGATGACATACAGCATATCAACAATTTATCTTGTGGAGATTGGGCCGTCTGGGTATGCGTAACCGTACCCCCATTCCATTTCAAGTTGCTGTGTATGGCGTATACGTGATATTTACCCAGATCCTTCTGAACAATATACGGGTTATTGCACTGATCGCCTTCCGTAATTACTGTCCCTGTCATGCCATGATCGGTCAATACTGTTTCTTTGCAGCAACACCAAAGCTGCCAGTGCCTTCCAGTAATGCCCATTCACTGTTAAATGCATGTTTATTCAGATCGAATGATGTCCCATCTGTATCTTTCCATGCTTGTCAGTATATAATTTTTTTTATCATACTCGTTTTTAAAATAAGTCATCCCATGTAACCACATGTCAATCCCTTATCCCATTGTGTGATATCTTTCCAGTGACATACTGCCAATGTAAGGCTGTTAATTCAATAAATGGTTACAAAACTCATAGGGCCAGATATTCAAAACTTTGCCCAGGGGCAAAATTAGCACTGCCCAGCGGGCAAACTGAGCCCGGAGCACAAAGCAAGCCATATTCAAACGGAATAGCCCAGGGCAAACTGCTTCTGAATATAGCATGGTAATGAGGCCATGCAAACTGGGCTGGGAGTGCAGGGCAAACATTGCCCTGGAATAAGACAGCACTGAATAAAACAACCAGGAAGTGCAACCCACAACAACAACACAGTACACAGCAACATGAGGGCAGGTACAGATGAACTACGTGGCAATGTGTGTGCCAGCAAATGCATGGACTCAGTACAGTTGCAGGAAGCAGCAGATGAGAAAGAACAGTGATCAAAACTTTACAATATTCCCTCACCATTAGCGCCCGGCTAACACATTAGCGTGGTGCTAAGCAGTTAGCCTGAGCAAACACGCTGCCCGGCTAAAATGTGCCATATTCTAATGTGCTATGCAAATGAGCCTACTTAGGTAGTCTCTGGGCAAACAACCGGATTAGCATCTCATTATACCCTGATTTGCACACAGTTTGCCTAGCGCTACTGCAGGGTCCCATAGAGCCACCTGTAGGTCAGTCTGGAAGTACAGGGCAGACAAGGTCCAACCGCAGCTCCATCTGTAGGTCAGTCTGGCAGTGCACGATGATAGCTACAGGCTACAGGTAAACAGTACAGCATAGCATAGCATAGCATATTGTACCCCAGGGGACAGGACAGCATAGGCACAGGTGGTGGTGGTGCTGCATGCAACTGTCACACTGTGAGGGCATGCTACAGTGCACAGCAGACACTACAGTAGCAAGGGAGACAGTAGTGTGAGGGACGTAGCACTGCCTATGGTGTGTGGGCAGGTGATGCTGATTGCACTGTACACAGTGACAGGCCCAACCTGCAGGTGTTTACTGACAGTCGACATTACTGTTACACTGTTGTGTGACCCACAGATGCTGTACCTGTGGCATGTGATGCCCACAGTGACATGTACATATCTGGCTTTGTGTGTTGTGGCAGTTGTACAGCTGTGTGGTATGTGGCTGGGGGGCATATAGTATCCGAAAGGCACACTAGTGTTGGTGGTGTTCCTAATACTGGCCCATGTGCACTGCATGCTGGGTCCCAGCCTTGTGGCCACACCTGGTCTGTGGCACAGCCTGGCCACCCATACACACTCCCCTCAACATCCTCCATGCCCACAGTGCTGCATGTGTGTGCTGGCATCTGTTTTGTCCACAGATATGTGTGGTCAGCAGGTGTGTGCTGTATGGCTACACTGCCATGCTGTCCACTGGCGGCAGGGTCACCACTTACTGCCTGGCATGGCTGGGACTGGTGGCAGATGATGGCATCATTGTGATGCCATTGGTTAGCAGCAAGCTTCCACTATGTTGGCTTTATCTATGTGTTATATTTATGTGTTAGGGTCGCACAAGACCGCTAAACCCAGCAAATCCCAGCACAGCCATTTATGTGCCGCATAATGCTGATTGCCCAGATTAAGACCAGCTTTTTCTGGGCGGAATCTACACCGCGCTAACTGTCGCGCTAGGTCGCTAAGCCATAGCCCGCCAGCTACTGAATATAGCATTGCGCTTGTATTCATGTCAGCTGCCCTTGCATACATTATACTTTGCCTGGCGCGTAATGCAGTTTGCCCGCTTATTTGGCCTTTTGAATATGGCAGACCCGCGATCATCCCGCGCTAACCCTGCGCAAATGATTTTTGCCCAGCTCAAAGTTTTGAATATCTGGCCCATTGTCTTCTCTAACTACAATTATGACCATGTGTTTTCCACACACATATGTAGAAATAAATAAAGAAGTCAGTACAACAAACACAGTGCAATTGGTTGCTGCATCTTTACTATTGAGCAGGGGGTCACAAACGCTGAGTCCACCCACTGTATTGAAATTTTCTGTTTTCTGTATTTTGTGTGAAGAGATGAAGCAAACAGAAAGAGGAAAATAGTAGGTGAATTTTAAGTATTCATTTAATAAGATGTGACAAGGGAAGGTGAATGAGCCAAGGCTCATTTCAGGTGCAGCCAGGGAAGGGTAGGGAGGGAATACATTTCTAATGGTAATTGCAAAAAAATCAATAAATACACAATGAACAGTAGTGCAATCTAATATGAACAATAAACTAATAATGAGTGGTAGTAATTTATCAATATGTACACTGATGGCAGAACAGACCAAATACAAGCGTTGAGCATTGAAGTGCTAAGAGCAATAGCAGGAAGGAGCAAAGTAATCCCTGAAAAGTTGTTTAGGAGCAGGGAAGGAGGTGGAGAGGAAAAGTATGCAGCAAGGGTGAGCGAGAGTGGGACCAGGACAGAGAAAGGGAGCTCATCGGAGCTCAGGGACTGGAGCAGAGAATTTGAATTTTATTTTCATCGCCTAAAATGCTGCAGGCTGCTGCCCTATTTAACGGGTGGCCTGCAGCAGCACCAGAGCATGAGAGAGAGACCTGGACAGAGAGAGGGAGCTCATCGAAGCTCCGGTACTGGAGTGGAGAATTTGAATTTTATTTTCAGTGCCAAAATGGGTGTGCTACATCATACATGGGAAGAGACAGTGATACTGATGAGGGGGGAACCCTTAACAATCAGTGGGTCTCGGGAAGAGGGGGAGGCATCACTGGCAGGAGGGGGGAAGTCTAAGCAGAGGGACGAGGTAGTGGAGATTGAAATCACAGCAGAGAGAGTGAGGGAATCCCTCAGGTCCCTTAAGACAGAGAAAGCACCGGGGCCAGATAAATTACATCCCAGAGTGCTGCAGCAACTGGCGGATGTCCTTGCAAAACCTCTGGTGGAGCTCTTCAGCATCTGTCTGAGGACAGGGTGGGTGCCCAAGGACTGGAAGTTGGCGCATATAGTACCTATCCGCAAGGTGGGATCAAGGGAGGTGGCAGGGAACTACAGACATGTCTGCCTGACATCAGCGTTGGGCAAGGTGATTGAGGGCATTGTCAAAGAGAGGCCGGGGGGAGCCTGGAAAAGTCAGAGTGCCTGGATGACTGGGTGACGATTTCCTCAGACGTGGGTAGACCAGTGGACTTCCTCTTTCTCAACTTCAGCAAGGCATTTGACTCTGTCCCTCATGGGGGCCTGTTGGATAAACTAGGAGAAATTGGGGTGTGGAACCAGATGATCAGATGGATAGTCAATTGGCTCCAGGACCAGACCCAGATGGTCGTAGTTGGCATGCTAGTCTCATCCTCAAGGAGGGTCATTAGTAGGGTACTGCAGTGATCTGTCTTTGGACCCCTCATGTTCAATGCCTATGTCTCTGACATAAGGACAGGTATCAGGAGTGAGATGAGTCTCTTTGCGGATGACTCACAACTGGGGTCAGTGGTGGATGGGGAGGAGGGGCGGATGGCCCTACAGGGGGGCCTGGAGGCTCTGAAAAGGTGGTCTAGAAAGTGGAAGCTGAGGTTCAATGCAGGGAAATGCAAGGTTATGCACCTGGGGGCCTGAAACCTATGCCAAGTGTACACCCTGGGTTGGGGGGGGATTCTACATGTCTTGATGGCTGAGAGGGACCTGGGGGTGGTGGTGGATTTCAAGATGAACAACTCGCAGACTTGTAGGAGGACAGCGGCCTAGCCCAACAGGATGATGGGATGCATCGTTAGAGGGATCACCTCCAGAAGGAGGGAAGTGATACTCCCTCTGAATAACTGCTTAGTGAGGCCACAACGTGAGTACTGCATGCCGTTTTGGAGGCCACACTTAAAGAGGGAAACTGAACTGCTGAAGAGAAGGTCCAGAGGAGGGCAACCAAAATGATTTGTGGCTTGGGGGATAGGACCTAGTCAGAGAGCCTCGAAGAGCTAAATAACTACACATAGGAAGAGAGAAGAGACCGGGTAGACATGATAGTGGTTTTCAGGTACATGAAGGGGGTAAATAGGGGAGACCTAGGTGAACAGGTCCCGCGGTGTTCCTCTGGAGATAGGGGTACCATTATAGGGGGTGTGGAGGACGATGTGGTGGAAGGGGATATGTTCATCACCAGGATAAATGGCCCGGAAATGAGTGTGATTAAAAGGACACCTATACAGGGTGGGTCTGAACCAAGTGGACAAAATGTTGAGGGAATCAATAAGGGTTGGGTAGCAATGGGGTCTCTCATAATAGGGTAGGAAGACTACCACAACATTGGGAGTTTGGATAAAGGTGGGTGAGAAGTGGTTGAGAGGGCAGAGAGATAGTGTACGTAACCATAAGGAAGATGCTTAACAGGCACAGTATGAAAGCTCGGGCCTTTGTACCGTGGGGAGGCCTAGGCCGCAGAGACCTATGCACCCTTTCCACAATATAGGTAGCCGAGTGTGGGGAGGTCCTCGTTATCTTTGTTAGCAATTTTTGGGCCTACAGTACAGGTGATGACCCTTCAGCATCCTCGGGAGGCCAAAAATGATCAGATTATTTCTCCGACATAGGGCTTTGGGGGGCCTACCTCATGAACTGTGACACTGTCGTTTTATTAATCGGTCCCGAAAGGTGGTTCCATGCAGAGATTGCGAAATCACCTCTCAGGACGGAATAACAAAATGACAGTGACTGAGTTCATGAGGTGGGGTCCCAAGAACCCCATGTTGAAAATTTGGTGAAACAATTCTCCACAATGGCCGAGATATGCACCAAAGTTGAAAAAAAAAACATTTATGCCATTATACAGCTTACCGGCATTTCTTCAGTTCGCTGTCAGCTTTGAAGAGTGCAGACATGTTCCCGGTCCACTGAAGATCATCACGCTGGGCTCCGGAGGCTATGGGGTGAGGGTGTGTGTGTGGGAGGTGGGGCACGAGGGTGGGTGTGGTTGGGGGCGGAGCCAGAGAATCAAAGAGGGACTTTTTTTTTCTTTTAGGTCTTTTTTATTTTTACTTTTAAAGACAACGGCGGACTTTTGCCATCCTGGGGTGGGGTCCCAGCATGGCACCAGGCAATTTGGGAGGACAGTGGAGCCGACAGGAGATTGGGCACCCCTGTCGGCAAAGGAGACTTTTGCCACACTGGGATGGGGTCCCAGTGTGGCATATGCAAGTTTGGGGGTGCAGTGGAGCTGACAGGGGATTGGGCACCCCTGTCGGCAAAGGACTAATTTTGTTCCGTGGGCAGCTGCGAATTCCGTGGGTGGCCACAAATTTCACGGGTAATTCTGCGGTTTGCCACTGCTGCGGAATTGTGGAAAACTCTGGGCCTTGCTTATAGCACAGGTATTGCCAGCACTGTGGAGAGCCCAGCCTATTGCCCACCTATAGTGATACACCAGTATACTGCATATAGCTTAACTGGGTTAGCCTAAAGTGACATAAATCCAGTGATACAGGCTATACATGTCCTGCTTGCAGACCCTGGCACAGCCGAGCGGCTTATCTCCTGAACGCAGTGGGGCCAGGTACCCTTGCCCAGCCTAAGGCCACAAGACAGTTGACAGGGTCACAGCTATATTTATTATGCAACAGCTGTCCTAAATATATGATGTATGTGCACCATGAATGGCAGCAGCATCCTCAGATAAGAAGGAGCTCCCATCAATGATGCTGGCAATGATCATAGTAATTTTAAACCAAGGGTCTGGTGGTTACTCCTGGCTGAGCCCATCTACTGTTTCCCCTCTTCCCATTTCGAAGCTGTATTTTGTATAATGATAGTTGATAGGGAGGGACCCCCCCCCCATCCACCTCTGAAAGAAAAGGTAATGACTGAGATTAGATAGTTGCATTGCCTTGTTTTTAGTCGGATATTCCTCAAGTACAGGGTGGTTCTTTTTCTTTTCAAGTTATAACAACCACAGGCTAAACAGCAGTTTATCAGGCTGCAAGCCTACTAATAGGGGTGATAGGTATGGATAGAAGGTTGGGGGGAGTAGGCTGCAGTCAGACTGACTTCCTTTCATACCTACCTGTCAGTTTGACCTTTGGGAGTTTGCCACTGTTTTTTTCTTTTTCTTTACTTCTGGGATACAGTTTCCATTGGAGTTTACACAGGAGGTGTCGCCATTCAGTGGACTAATACATTTACTTTACTGCCAAACAGATGTGTTGCTAAGGATAAATGGAGCCAATGTTGCTAATTATGTTCTCTTATTACAGCCTCCCTTCCCTTTTTGTGCCTGTTGTATCCTTGCTTCTCTCTTTTTTTCTGTTATCACATGGGCTACACTACAGCGGACCATGGTACTGGATTGGACCAGGGTTCAGAACCTAGCTGCCGGGAGATCATGTGATGCTTTGCCTGTGAAGGATGCACGGCTCTCCTGCTCCCATCCTGATTAAATAAGTCGTCTTTAAATAGCTGGTTAAAAAAATTAATCTCTGACCTACCTCAACTCAGCAGCTAAGAGAAGCTAAAAACAGCCTTCTGGATTGAGAGAAAGTAGTGGATACTCAATCTAAAGTGACTTAAATGGAGGCCGAAATGAGACAAGCTCCTCCAGCGCATACCCCTCCACAAACACAGGACAAGAGCTCAAAAAGGCTTGAGAATAAGCCTGTCACTGCCGGGAATAGTACCCTACCAGCCTCCGATACTGCGCCGCTTTCAGAGGAGAAATTTTTGTTGGAGCTGGCACCACTAAAATCTGCCCTTGCTGGCTTCACATCCAAACTTAAATCACTGCAGGAGGAATTAAAAGATATGACCCAAAAGATTACTGACATCTCAGCCCATACCTCTTCTATAGAGACCTGGTGAGCCAAAGTCGACCCTGAGCTCATTTACCTTCAGCAAAACTCACCCAAATGGAATCTAAGATGGAGGACTTGGAAGGCAAAAGTTGGAGAAATAATCTGATTATTTTTGGCCTCCTGAGCATGCTGAAGGGTCATTGCCTGTGCTGTTTGCCCAAAAATTGTTAACAAAGATAGCGGGGCCCTCCCCACACTTGGCCACCTATATTGTGGAAAGGGCACATAGGTTAAAGCTACCAACAGTCCCTATTTTCCCAGGACGGTCCCTATTTTAGGCAGCATGTCCCAGTGTCCCCGCAAGTTTTGCAAAATGTCACTTTTGTCCTGGTTTTTGCTTACTTGTCCCAGTTTTGTCCCTTTTTTTTCTCGCTAACTGCTAATCTATGAGTGACAGTTATTTCATCACCACTGTAGTGCTGCTCGAGCAGGACAACAGTTTGCAATTTCAACCCCTGCGCCTATGTTGCACTGCAAGCATGTTAGTGGGAGCACAGTAGAGCATGTTCCTTCCCGTTAGGTTAGACTGGGTAGTAGAGCAAACAAGTGCATGTGGACGTCTGCCTGCCAGCAGCGGAGAAGGACTTCAGACCGAAGAGATCAGCAGCAGTGAACTAAGGTACCCGAACCTGATCAGCTGCAGGGAAGTGTGTAAAAACAATCTGGTGTGGTGGTGGGAGTCACTGAAGTGAAGTTTGCTCAGCAAATGAGGGGACTGTAAGTGGGTTTGGATGGGTCTGTCAGGAGGAGCAACACATGCAGTTCGAATGTCTGAACACGATTTAACGCAGGTTTACTTCTAATGAACTTTCTGTACATCATGATTTGGAACCTGCTGCAGCAGAATGATGTATTGTTTTAATCTGGATGTTTACTACTGGTGTTACTGTGGGGTGGCAGGCCAAAGCAAGCAGCAAAATGTAATTGATTGTGTGCAGTGTTGTCTGCGGTGGTACCCATGGGAGTGACATGGTTGGGGGGGGATGATCAAGATGGACCCTGTCCCAGTTTTAGGCCTTGGAAAATTGGTAGCTTTAACATAGGTCTCTGCTGGCCCAGGCCTCCCCAAGGTGCAAAGGCCCTGGCTTTCATACTGTGCCTGTTCAGCTATCTTGACAGGCAGCACATTTTAAGCAAAGTAAAAGTTCTTCAGGAGTTGAAATGGGAAGACCACTCTCTTAGGATCACCCAAGACCTTCCCTCACCTGTTCGCCAAAAAAGATCTGAATGCCATGCATCCATCTCTAAATTAATTGCTGCGAGCATTAAGTTCCGAATGCTATACCCAGCTCACCTTCTAGTTTTACACCAAAGTTCGTGGAAGGCTTTTGACAATGCAGATCTAGCCAGCAAAGAGCTTCCTTCCCTGTTCCCAGAGCTATTCTCTCAGCGTTGAGAAAGACTGCTCCAATTTTATCTATGTGGTACTTACGGTAATCTGAGTTGAATCTAGTCTCTCCAGTCTTTCCAGATATCTGATTTATATCTCGAATGTTTTGAGGACTCTTGCCTGGTGCAGCCTACGATTGCGAGACAACACCACAGTGTCCTGGCTCTGGGAGCTGCAACGAACTTAACCACAGATTTGTGGCCGTTTATATCCTTTTCTAGAGGAGCATTGCCGAGACAGAGACAGCGTCACCAGCGACCTCTTGCCTGGTAGCTCATTCACTGGCCAGTTTGGTCTCCTCGAATGTGCGCCCTCCCACATAGTTCCAGCATGATCTTATGAGTGATCGAGATGAGGACTGCTCTGTCTACAACCCACCAAAGATCTTCTCCATGAGGGATGCTGACCCATTTCATGGCTTTCTATTATTTTTTGGATGTTGGGCCTGTATGGACTTGCTTAGTTTTGGCTCTGCTTAGCTTAACCTGGCCTCACTTATAATCTGCATCTTATTTTTTTCTTTTTGTTCTTTCTCTTCCTTTGTCTCCTCTTTTTCCTTATCAGTATAAACTGGGCATGCAGTGCCCTGACCCATGACAGGTAGACATCATTTTAATAATTAAAATAAGGCCAGGATTGTCATAAAAAAAGCTCATTATTAGAGAGCTACAGTGCAAGAACTGTATTTCACTTTCTTTCCTCAATTTTATTTTTCCTCGTTCTTCACCAATACAAATTGGGCATGCTACACCCAGACCGATGTCAGCCATCCTTTATAGCTTACCCTAAGGCTAGGATTGTCAGAACTAACCTCATTATCAGTGGGATACAGGGCATAAACTACATTTCACCTTCTTTCCTTATGTTACCTTCCTTTTTTATGTTTCTCTTTCCTTTTCATTCACCAATATAAACTGGGCATGCTATGCCCTGTTCCATGGTATATAGCTATCCTTTAAAATCTAAAGTCAAATTTGGTTCATCACAGCTAGTCTCAATACCAGAGTGGATACAGGGCTTCCTGTTATCAAGGGCCCCTCCTTATTTTTTTCTCTCTCGTTCTCTTACAGGTCGCTGGAATGGATCGGATTTGATCTGGCAGACACCGGTGGTTACCTGATCCGGACTATTTTTGCTAGCTGTGGAACTTTGTTAACTTGTTATCTTTCCTTCCAGGCTTTGTTGTTGGTCTGATTACCCAAGCGATCTATTATTTCTGTGAGCTTATGCTTGGGGTAGTCAGATGTTTGCTGTTAAGTCTATAAGATGATAATCCAGCTGTTACTTGCTTATCATTAATAAATACTGTTTGGTTATTCGATAAGGTGGGGCATGGGAAGGCAGGTGAATGGTGTTACTGCACAGGAAACACTCATGTATTTGTTGTTGGGTTGGGAACCCCCGTTAATAATATCCTAGTATGACTTTCTTACTATATAATAGGAGTGTTTTATAATGTGGGGTTCATGGAGGGAGTTTAGGGGTATCAAGAATTGGGGTAATGGGGATTGTACTATGCCTTATGGGTTGGGAGGGGTGAGGAAGGGGACTGCCACAGGTAAAAGGGATGCTATGTCAACTCGGTTTAATTTGGAGGAGATGTATACTCTTACCTTAAGGGTCCTATGTAACCTTTTTCCAACTCAATATGGCCAAGTTTAATATGTGTTCATGGAATATTAAAGGGGCCCAAACTCCAGCCAAAAGACTGAAGATTTTACTCCATCTGCATAGCCTTCAAACAGACATTGCTTTTCTACAAGAAACACACCTTCTACCCAATCAAACTCATTATATATGTAGAAATTGGGTGGGTCAAGTATTTGGCTCAGGCCTGAGTTCTCGCAGGAGGGGAACTTCTATCCTCATAGCACGTAGGATACCATTTCATTTTTTGTAAGAATTCTCAGACCCAGAAGGTCACTCCGAGATTTTGAGAGCACTTCTGGGTCACTCTGAGGTTATCATAGGTTCAATTTATGGGCCTAACACAGATGATCCAGATTTTTTCAGAAACGTAATGGCATTATTAGCACCGTTGACTTCACTTCCAATTATTCTTGTGGATGACCGGAATCTTGTTATATCTAATCACCTTTGATAGGTCAGGCTAATCAAGACAATCTTTTTCCATGGGACAGAAAGCATTACATGAGCTAATGCACACCTTTGGCCTTACAAACCCCTGGAGACTACTAAATCCAGACAAAAATTAATACTCTTTCCACTCCCTCCCTCATCATTCATTCTCTCTCGTATAGACTATTTTCTTATGAGTGTAGATCATCTCTTAGGAATCACTTTAGCCTTCTACTCTTCCAAAATTTTCTCTGATCATAATATTGTTCACCTTCATCTAGACCTCTCACCCAATTTCCAGAAAGACAGAACTTGGAAACTTAATAATCAAATCCCAAAGTCAGAAGAACATATGCAGCAATTGCAAACATTTATTACCAATTTCATGGAATATAACTCTCCTTCCAAGCACAAATTGGACATTCTATGGAGCTCAGTAAAATGTGCTCTACGGGGTGAATTAATTTGCCTGGCCTCTAGGTGGACAAAGCAAAGAGAAATGGCTCTCTCTTCTTTACTTAACCAAATCACAGTAGCTTAAGCAAATCTATCCTAAACCTCCCCCAAAGGCGATTGGGAAAGAGCAGAATCTCTTCGTGCCCAATATAATCAGCTGCTCGCTGAAAAAATTAAGTTTCTCATGTTACACTCCAAAATATCCTATTTTGACCAGGGCAAAAGAGCTGGGAAGCTTCTAGCCCTTCGATTGCATACCCAGGCCACTGATAGCATTGTTACCTCTATTCTCTCATCCTCAGGTCGTCCTCTCACTTCTCCTAAAGATATAGTCGAGGCATTTAATGATTATTATTCCCACCTATACACTCCCACCACCTCTTCATTTTCACCACATATGTTAGAAGCCTTTATTAGTGATATCAATCTCCCTGTCTTATCTGATTACCAAATTGACATTTTAAACGCCCCTATTACCCTTACAGAAGTGTTTGATGCCATTGACACTCTCTCACTGGACAAAGCACCTGGCCCAGATGGCTTTTCCACTAACTTTTATAAATCTTTCAAAGATATAATGGTGCCGTTACTCTTAAATACTTTTAATTATTTTTTTAAAGAAGGTGTCTCAATTCTTCATTAACCCAGGCCACTATTGTGGTGCTTCCCAAACCAGGTAAGGACCCTCTTCTCATCCTTAACTATAGACCCATCTCCTTAATTAATGCGGACTTAAAAATTCTAGCCAAAATACTGGCTTCAAGATTAGGTTGTGTCTGGGACATTCTAATAAGTGAAGAACAAGTTGGTTTCATCAAGGGTCGCCTCTCATCTGATCATCTCAGGAAAATTGCCTATCTCTTCTGTGCATCTAAGGACTCCTCTATACCTGCAGCCTTGGTCCCCTTGGATGCTGAAAAGGCCTTTGATAGGGTTTCCTGGGAGTATCTTTTTACTTTACTTCCTCAGATTGTATTCCCCAAGAATTTGTAAAATGGATTAGGGTTCTCTACTCTTCCCCCTCTGTGCGCGTCCAATGTAATGGCGTACTCTCTGCATCCTTCACACTACACCAGGGAATGTGTCAGGGTTATCCCCTTTCACCTTATTTATTTAACCTCTTCTTAGAACCCCTCATTAGAAAATTGAACATGTCGCAGCTCATCAGGGGTTTTACTATAGGCAATATAGACTATAAGATCTTTGCATATGCAGATGATGTTTTGCTACATGTATCCTGTCCTGTGCAATCCCTTCCAGCTTCTTTTCAAATGATCTCTTAATTTGGTATCATTTCCAATTATAAATTAAACTTAGACAAAACAGAAATTTTTCCTTTTAACAAATGCACCCTGAGAGCTGAAGTAGAAAATCTGGTTCTTCAATGGTGTAAAAATATTGAGGCATCAACCTCCATCCCTCTCCCAATATTATGAAAAAACTGAATCTAGACACCATCATAAATACCTTAAAAGAACATACTATGCGATGGGCCCATCTACCCTTGTTCCTATGGGGTTGTATGAGTATCATTAAAATGAACATCTTACCCTGCATATTATACCCTCCACAAATGTTTAATTGGGACCTTCCATTATCATGGTTTTCAGGCATACACAAAACTATTAGTTCCTTTTTATGGATTGGGAAAAAATCTAGATGCAGTTATATCAACTTACCCACTCAAAAGCTGATTGGGGTTTATAAGCACCTAATTTCTACTTATATTATTTAGCCATACACTTGACAAGACTTAGATTCTGGATACTTCCCACTAATACCATCCTCGAATCTCCTTACTGTCCCTTATGGGTCAAAATTGAACAATACCTTTGCTCTACATGTAGTATAGATCCCAAAGCTCTCCCATTTATACTTAGGAAAAATCTTCCCAAGAAACTGAAATAATGCCCATTAGGCTCCATGCTCCAAACAAGACATCAACGCAACACTTTCCTCAAAACAGAAGGGTATTGAGACATAGATCAACCCCTCTTCCAAAACCCCAATCTTTTAATTTCGGGTAAGGTTGTAAAACCTAATCTTTTTTGGCCCAATATGGGGGTTGGAAAAGTAGCTGATCTGTTCACCATCAATAAACTGAGATCATTTCGAGATGCCAGCTCTCAATTCAAGTGGTCCCCCACCTACGTCTTTAAATATCTACAGGTTTCTCATATGTTGATGAAACATTTTGGCACAGGTTCATAGTCCAACTCACTCTCATTTACTCTTTCTCCATACATTAGCTCTCTCCCATCATCCCATTTGATAACGTATGCATATAAGTTCTTACAAACTACGACCTCAAGCTTGGAGGGCCAGAGATGTTACTGGTGGGACCAGACCTTATCGCCAACTGTGTCTCACAGGCTTTGATCAAGAATCTGGAAACACCTATATGGATACATCAAATGGGATAGATGCAGATACATGCAATTCGAGATTAACCATAATCTATACTACACCCCTGTTAAATTTTATCAAATGGGATCCCGGGTCTCCAACCAGTGCACCAGGTGTCTTCAAGCTCCAGGAGACCTTCTGCACATGCTATGGGCTTGTGAAAAAATCTCTCCATTCTGGAACCTTATGCAATCCTGTTTAGATCCCCTACTAAACTTGTCAGACAAATTCACTCCTGAGATTTGTATTTTAGGGGATTACATAATTCTTAGAGGGTGTGCTCAGAGAGGACACATGGTCTTATCCTCAGCTTGTGCCAAAAAAGTAATTCATAGGCACTGGTTAGACCAGTCTACTCCCAGTCACGTTAGAAACATAGAAACATAGACTTTGACGGCAGATAAGAACCGCTAGGCCCATCTAGTCTGCCCATTTCCCTACCTACAGGATAGGCCACAGATCCTATTTAACCAACAGCCTATAACTTCCTGCACCCCACAAGAATTGCCTTATGTCTGTCCCATGCATTCTTGAATTCTCCCACAGTTTTAGACTCCACAACTTCCTCAGGAAGGCTGTTCCATGCATCCACTACCCTCTCTGTGAAATAATACTTCCTCACATTGCCCCTGAACTGCCCTCCTTCTATCTTTAAATTGTATCCCTTGTTCTTGCAAGTCTCTTTTCTGAAAGATGCTACCCTCTTGGACTTTGTTGATTCCCTTGAGGTACTTGAAAGTTTCTATCATGTCCCCCTCTCCTTCTTTCCTCAAGGGTATACATATTAAGCTCCTTAGCCTCTCCTCATATGGCTTCTCTTGCAGACCCTGCACCATTTTAGTTGCCCTCCTCTGACTGCCTCTATCCTGTCTATGTCCTTGGGAGATGGGGTCTCCAGAACTGGACACAGTATTCCAGATGGGGTCTCACCAACTGTCTGTACAGAGGGATAACAACTCCTGTTTTCTGCTGCTGATGCCTCCCTATACATCCCAGTATACCCCAGCCCTCCCTACTGCCTTCTCACATTGCTTGCAACCTTAAGGTCATCTGATATGATTACCCCAGGTCCCTTTCCTGTTTTGTTGTTGTTACTACCTCCCCACCCATTGTGTATTCTTCCCCTAGGTTCCTGTTTCCCAGGTGCATTATTTTGCACTTTTTTGCATTGAATCCTAGCTGCCATACGTCAGACCATTCCTCCAACCTTGCCAAGTCCCTTTTCATCCTTTCCACGCCTCCTTGTGTATCAACCCTGTTGCAGATCTTTGTGTCATCTGCAAAAAGGCATACTTTTCCTTCCAGTCCCTCTGCAATGCCACTGATGAAGACATTAAAAAGGACTGGACCCAATACTGAACCCTGCGGTACCCTACTAGTAACCGCCCTTTCTTCAGAGTGGACTCCATTTACAATTACCTTCTGTGTCCTGTTGTCCAGCCAATGTTTTACCCAGGCTACCACCCTGGGACCCACTCCCAGGCTGGTTAATTTGACTAATAATCTTTTGTGTGGGACTGTGTCAAATGCCTTGCTAAAGTCTAGGTAGGCCATGTCCACAGCCCCTCCCTGGTCTACTACTTTGGTCACCCAGTCAAAGAAATCTATTAGATTCGTCTGACATGACCTTCCCGCTGTGAACCCATGCTGCCTTGGATACTGTGCTCCACTGACCTCTAGGTACTCAACTATTCTTTCCTTCAGAAGTGACTCCATCACTTTCCCTACCACAGAGGTCAGACTGACAGGTCTGTAGTTTCCTGCCTCTGTCTTGGTCCCACTTTTGTGAAGAGGAATCACATCCGTCTTCCTCCAGTCCTCAGGTACCACACCATCCTCCCATGATTTATTAAAAAGAGTAGCCAGTGGTTTCACTAGTTCATTCCTTAATTCTTTTAGAATTCTGGGTGAATTCCATCAGGACCCATTGCTTTGTCCACCTTCAGTTTTAGGAGTTCTTGCAGAAACCTTTCTTCTGTGAAAGGACTGGATCGACCTTCTATCAAGAGTGCTTCTGTTAATTGGATTAGGCACTTCCCTCTTCTTTTAGAATACTGAGCAGAAATATTCGTTCAGTATTCCTGCTTTTTCACTGTCCCTCTGCCCACCCACCGTTCATTCTATTCAGCCTCACTATCCCTCCCTTTGTCTTTCTACGCTCGCTGATGTACCTATAAAAGGTTATATCCCCCTTCTTAACTGAGTTGGCTATCTTTTCCTCAGTTTGGGCCTTTGCTATTCTGACTTCCCTCCCTGCTTCTTTCTGCCTTAACTGGTACAGCTCTCTGTCCTGCTCCTTCTGTGTTTCCTTATACTTCTGGAATGCTATCTTTTTCTTCCTGACTTTCACAGCCACCTCTCTTGAGAACCATAGTGGCTTTTTCTTTCATTTTGATTTGTTTATTTGCTTCACACAAAGGCTTGTTGCCTCTGTGATGGCAGTTTTGATAATTCCCCATTGTTGCTCCACACCTCCTTCTAGCCTGTTTGCTAGTGCTTTTCTGAGGTGCTCTCCCATCTTGCCAAAATCAGTCCTCCTAAAGTCCAGTACCCTCACTTGTGTATGGCTTGACTCTGTAGCTGAGTTTAACGTGAACCACACTGTTTGATGGTCACTTGTCCCCAGATGGCAACCCACTTCTAGATCTGAGATCCTCTCACTGCCCCCGCTTGAGAGCACGAGGTCTAAGATTGCTCCCTCACGAGTGGGTTCCAAATCCGTTGTCTAATGCCTGCCACCTGTAGGGCGTCAAGAATGGTTCTGCTCTTGGATGCGTTGCTTTTGTTAAATGTGCTCCAGTTAACATCTGGCATATTCAGGTCTCCCATCAACAGTATCTCCTTTCTCTGCCATTCTAAGAATGCCTTCCATCATATCCTTGTCCATTCCTTCCCCTGACATGGGGTCTGTACACAACCCTGTGCGGATTGTGGTGCCCTTCCAGTCTCCAAGGTGACCCACAGTGCCTCCTCTCCTCCTGTTTACTCTTTTGTTCAGTTGCTTTTATCCCTTCCTTTACATAGAGCTACTCCTCCCCTCTTCTCCCTGCCTGTCTCTCCTGTAGGTTATGTACCCTGGTATGTTAACATCCCAGTCATGGTTCTCTGTGTACCATGTTTCTGTGACTCACATGATATCCAGGCATCCTCTTCCATTAAGGCCACCAGCTCAGGGAGCTTGTTGCCCAGACTACGGGCATTGGTACTCATTACCCTCCATTTCCTGATGGCCTTACCCCTTTGCCCCATCCCTGTCCTTCTTGCCTTGTCACTTTCTCCATTTACCCTGCCCTTCTCCCATCAACACCTCCATGTTGGTGTTTGCCACACTTACTACCGTGATTGTTTGGGGGCTAGGATTTCTGCTCCTTTCTCTAGTGCCTCCCCTTGACTAGTTTAAAAGCTTGCCAATGAAGCATTTAAACCTATCACCTAGGATCCTGGTTCCCCTCTGGACAGATGCAGCCCATCATGCCAGTATAGGCTTGCATCACTCCAGGTGGACCCCCAGTCCCCAATGAAGCCAAATACCTGAGCTCCACACCAGTTTTTCAACCACTGATTGAATCCCATGGTACAGAACACCCTAGCCTCTCCTATGCCATAGATGGGTAGCACCTCCGAGAAGGTTACCGTGCATGCTACTTGACTAAGGCCCCTCCCCAATTCCACAAACTCTTCCTGAACTTCTAATCCTTTCTTAGCCAGGTCATTTGTCCCTAGTGGACAATGACATCCAGCTCCCTCCCTGTGCAGCTGCTCCCGCAATCCTGAGGATTCTGCCCTGTCCCTCCAAGCCATGGTGCCAGGCAGGCACCTTACCTCCTCTCCCTTCCTTGCCCATTTCTACCTTCCTAACAATGGAGTCCCCCACCAGGAGTTGTTTCCTTCCCCTGCAGGGTCCCCTGCCACCCTCCTGTGGGTCTCCTTTGTGGAGGTTCCCAGCATCCTCCTTGGTCTCCACTGTAGGTGCCTCCATAGAGGAACCACACTTTGCAGAATGGCATAGGAATTGTGGAGAGATAGAACTGGAGGGATGTGCCTCTGTTCCACCACCCTCACCCTCCCTGAGTCCACTGTGGTCCAACCGCTCCTCTTTCTTGGCAACCTCTGAGGCAACGGCAGTGGCACTGGTGGTCCCTGGATGGAAGAGGAGGTCCCACAAATCCTGGCCAACTCAGCCTGGAGATGAGCAACCTACTCCCTCAGCCCAGAGAGGTGCCTGCAGATGGGACAACACCGCATCCTCCAGAACATCTCCCGGAAGACTGCTGCTCCACAGCCACTGCACTGCACCACTCCAATCATGTTTTATTTCTGGCACCTTAACTGTTTGCAATCCTTACTCTTTCCTCTGTTTTTTTTTTCACTCTCTCCTTACTTTCTGCCTGTGTGCCCTTTAAGCTCCTGATTGTCCTGTTCTGAGACAAGAATATCCTATATTTCTCAGTAGACCGCTTACTTGTTCAGAGGCAGACCTCCAGCAGCTAGAGGGGGCGCCGGAGAGCTACTCTTTGCCCTTCTAGGATGGTGGGTCCTTGGTGGTTCTGTGATCACTCACTTCCTGCCCCTAAACAGGAAGTTGAATGGTATCAGGAGATTATGTTTGCTCTTCAAGCTGAATGCATTATTGCTGGTGTTACCAATAATCTTAAAAATTATAGACAAGTTTGGGACCCACTCTTTAGCCTCTTGCAGATCCACTCTAGTTCTGGTACTTCTCAGAACTAAGGACCCTTCCTCGAATCTCCTTGTTAGGTGGTATAGGCAATGTGTACCTTGATTCATCCCTATTTCATTTCCTAGTGGCAGTGGGGGGGGGGTGGAAGGTACAGACATCTTCTCTGCATGCTGCTTCTTAAAGCCATCTCTTACCATGCAAATAATTGTTATCTTCATGTATATGTATTGTATTAGAGGCATACTTTAACAACTCTAACACGTCTGTACACTGAAGTTGTGAAAAAGTTTACTAAATCTTACTTACTAAAAAAAAAAGAACCCGGCTGCCAGGTAAAATGATACACTGGTGGGGTTATGGAGTAAGGGCCTTAATCTACAAAGGGCAATATGGCTAATCTTAATTGCATATCGTGGAACATCCAAGGGGTGAATCACCCAATCAAATGCAAGAAAATTCTGATCGCTCAAGCATCTAAGATGTGATGTTGCCTTGTTGCAGGAGATGCATCCCCTTAAGAAGGAGGTGATTAAACTAAGGAGGGATTGGGTGGGATCTGAGTTCTCCAGCTGTTTCTCAAAAAAGAAGAGGAGAGTTTCCATTTTGCTGAGGAAAGTTTCACCCCTTCAGTCAGGTAACAGAAATGTAAGAGGAGGGTAGATGAGTGCTATTACGAGGTAAAGAGCAGGAGAGAGATGTTTTAATGATTTATGTCTATGCCACAAATGAGGATAACCCAGATTTCTTTCATCTTATAGTTCAGAAGGTAACAGATCACTCAGCTCCGGGGGGTGAGTTTAATATGGTTTATGATCTGCTTCTGGATAGATCCCCCAGAGAAGTGGGTTGCCCAGCACATAGCCAAGCTAGGCACACGCTGCAGAAATTGTGTGCGGATTTAACACTAAATGATATTTGATGGGACACAGCACCTGACTGAGAGGGACTATACCTACCAGTCCCCTCTACTTTCAGGAACAGGCTATATTTTTTGTGATGAGCTCCTGTGCAATGGCAGAGGTTTTGGATGCAGGAATTCATCCAATAATAGTCTCAGATCATGCACCAGTGTTTCTCTCCCTCCTGGCCATGACCATGCCCAAATCCCCCATATGGATTGAGCTAAATAGACACCTGGAGATGTCAGAACAGACACTATAGGATGCATTTAAAGCATTTATAAGAGGTAGAATAGTTGTTTTTTCTGCTAACCTAGCAAAATGTAAAAGGTTGGAAATGGTGACAGTGCAATCGCAACTTAAGGACATAGAAAAGGCTCTATACAATACATCGAAACCCGCAGAGCAAGCAGTGTTCAGGGTTATACGGTTGAAGTATCAGCTCAACATTAGCTCAATACCTTACTGCAACAGCAAGCAGAGAAAGCTCTCTTCTACTTGCAGCACTACTGGGAAGGGGGAGCATGAGCATTCAGATTGTTTATAGGCTGTGTAAGTGGGCAGCAGAAATGCATATTTCACATATTCACCATTGATCAGACGCCAGTACTTTGGATCCCAAACTTATCAATGATGCTTTCAAAGAGTTTTATCTGAACTTGTATACAAGCTGCCCACACCTTTCCCCCAACAACATTACCCATTTTTCTTAGGCAATCTGGTCTGTGGGAGATATCCCCAGACATGATGGAAGTGCTGGAAGCTCCTCCCTTTCTAGTTGAAATATCGAAGGCTCTTTCTGGAATGGCTAAAGATATGTCCCCAGACCCAGATGGCCTTAGTGCTGAGTTTTATTAGGTTTTCTCTGAAGAACTAGCACCTCTCCTCAAGTCAGTTATTTCAGGACATAGGAAAGGGAGAAAGCCTTCCCCAAACTATGCAGGAGGTGACCATCACAGTGTTGCTTAAGCTCAACAAGGACAAAACAGAATGCTCTAGTTACCAGCCAATATCGTTAATTAATGTAAACACCATGATCCTAGCTAAAGTTTTAACTACTAAGCTGAAAAAGATGTTCCCCAATTTCATTCACCTATCACAAACAGGGTTCATCAAAAGGAGACAGGGAGCAGATAATGTTAGAGCACTGGCCAACCTGATCAAAATAGCACAAAAAAAATGTATGACTCGGTGGCATTATTGGCGATTGATGCTGAAAAAATTGTCCACTTGATGAGAGTGGGATTACCTATTTGAGGTCATGACTTTTGCTCGGATTGGCCCTCAATTTCTCTCCCACGAGAAGGCTCTCTATTCAGATCCAAAAGCCTTGGTGCTCAAAAACTACCTGTTATCAGCCATGTTTGCTGGCCATGGAACCCTTAGAAGAGGCGATCATGGGTCCTTGAGTACTGGGGGCATACGGGCAGGTAATCAGCAATACAAGCTGCTGCTATATGTGTATTACCTACTGTTGACTTTGTCATGGGTTAATCCATTGATCAAGCAGGGGAATAGAAGACTCAATGATGTTATCTGCCCCACCACTGCTTCACTGAAATCCTTTCAGCAAATCAAGGAAGAATACCACCTTCCTGATACAGACCACTGGAGGTTTTTCCAGGCCCATTATGCTCTGAGGACCTGGCTAGACCTGAACCTCAAATATCAACCCACAGAGAAGGGGGAATTATTGAATAAATGGCTATGGACAAAAGGAAAAATAAGCAAGCTTGTCTACAGTTACATACAATCCTTATATCTCCCCAACTGGAAGCCACTTAAACTCAGATGGGAGACACACCTTCAAATACAGATACAGCCAGATATATGGCTAAGATGCTGGACCCTAGCTCACAAAGGCATGCTGGACCCCAAAGCTCAACTTATTCAGAAAAAAGTGTTGGATAGATGGCACCATACCCCAGATAAACTAAATAGGATGGGAGTTACTGTCAAGAATGAATGTTGGAGAAGCCAATCCTCACTGGGGCATATTGTTTCCTTATTATGGTCCTGTCCAGTGATCCGACCTTTCTAGTGGGGTCTCCTTGATAAGGCCCTGGGTCTACTTGGGTGAGGGATACCCTTGTCACCAGTGCTATGGATCTTAGGAGACACATTACCCACAGGTCAGCCAGCCAAACATAAACCTCTAATCTATACTATAGCTATGGAAGCTGCTAAGCACCTTCTACTAATGAGGTGGAGGCAGCTCTAAGCCCCCACTCTGCTAGAGTGGGAATTGGCAGTTACAAAAATGATCTCCTTTATTAGGGTGTTGAACAACCACTGCGGAAATGCACACATTTTTTATAAGGCCTGGGAGGGACGCATGGGTAAAGCAGAGGTACCAGCAGGTCGGCATAGGCTAAAGAGTAGGGGGAGGTGCTCTCTGGGGGAGGGAATATGACACCAGATGGCAGGATGGCCAGGGGGTTAGGAGCATAGATATTTACCATTGGGAAATGTATGGATGGTTTCCTTTCCCTTTTCTTTTCCCACCCCCCCCACCTACTATCAATATTGATCTTGTTATTCCTCTGTCCACTCAAATTTCACTCCATCAGGACATGATGGAACTGTATTCTTTCTCCCCACACTGCATGAACTATGTCTCAGATAATTGGTAGCAGTCCAACTCACAGTACATTTTTCCTTAGCCCAATACCACATCCAAACTTAATCACCTGAACAGCATATGCTGAGAGCTAAACATTACTAATTGGCACACCTGTGGTTCCCAACTGACTCCAGGAGACACAGTAACAGTTTTGGTTATTACACTATTTCTTTAATATAGTATTGTTGATATATAGGGATGAGGTATCTTTGTTTCAGTCCTTCAAAGATTGCTGGGTAGAGATAATGTGCTTTGATAATCTAGTAGTTTGCATGACAGGTTGTGCACTGTTTACTCTTTTCTGTTTGATATGTTAGGAGTAAAGCTTAATTTTCAGTTTAGGTATTGTTAATTACAAGCATTAGTGCTTGAACAGATTTAGCTACATTCCTTGTAGTTAGCAGACTATCCGCCAGGTATTTTTCCACCGCATCCTGGTGGTGCGATCCTCACACTACAGTTATTACCTGCGTACCGACAGCGAATCAACCAACGTTGCGCTTAACTCAACATGCTGACGGCGCTTCGCCTGCAGCTCCGAGCGTTCACGCGTCCTGGCGCCTGTGAGCCGCTCAGGTTTCAACCATGAGTTACTTTGTTACATGAGTTTCAGAAATTGAACGAGTAGAATCAACAGGGCTGAATGCATCCTTTCATTGAACGAGCATATCCCATAGAACAACATCAAATAGTGATGCTGTGACCCTTGGCATGCGCATGTTACTGCGCATGCCAAGGGTCACGGCTTCATTTTTCAAAGTGTTTTTTCTATGGGATATACTGCTCGTTTCAAGGAAAGAGTTACATCGCCAGTCTTGTTGATCCCTATATATTTCGACTTCTAAATAAACTCATATGCCTTCTGAAAAAACGAAAGTGCTCATGAACGAGCCTACAGGCGCTCCATGTGCCAAGAACACTTGTGAAAACACCAGGCTGCAGGCGAGGGGAAAATTAGCCGTCCCGGCTGAAAAGTAATGTTGGGTTAAAAACAGCAATTTTTGATTTGATTCAGCAATCAGGTGCCTATGTGTGCTTTCTATATGAATGTGAAGAGCAAACACCACCAGGATTGCAAGGCGGAAAAAATACCACCAAAGCCTGATAGTGCCCCTTGTCCTCGATGGGGAGATTATGTTACTGATCTTTTTCCTCAGATGTTCATCTCTCATGGTATTTGTCTGTTTCCTTAGTGTTGTATCTGCACGGAGGAAGTCCTCTGGCCAGATTTTATTTTCCCATGATTATTTTTTTCTGTTATTGCTGCTTATTTCAGAAAATAGAAAAATAATAACATTTCTTTTAAGCATTGGGGTTGCTGATGTGTAAATCAATCCCCCCAAAATGGGCTGTTTTAGAATGTATCATTAGGATCCTGCAGCCATTTGAAAATTAATAGGGAAGTGAGTTTGAACAGTGCCACACTCAGCCAAATCATCCTATTGATCAAGATTCTTAGAGTTTAGCTAAATGCAATCAGGGATAACTTGGACATTCCAGAAGGCCAGTTAGTCTTTAGAATGTCTGGACCTGATGGCACAATTTTTGCAGCATGCCCTGTTGGACTGAACTAATGTTTGTACTGCCTGAACCTGATGGCACAAGTTCTGCTGCATGTACTACTGGACTGAATTAATTTGTGAAAAGCCTGAATGGCACCTTTCAATAAAATCACTGCATGTCCTGAGTTACATTTAACATTTGCATTCCCTGAATAGTCCCTTGCAAAATGAAAAAGTGAAACTGTTATCTTAATTCATATTCAGCATTGTTTATTAAAATACAACACATAGCCTCATAAGTCATGCGTGCATATGCAAATCACCACAGAATGTTATGCTGGTCCAACTTAAGCAGAATGTATGCACCATGCATCCTGCTTAAAGTTGGACCAGCATAACATTCTGTGGTGATTTGCATATGTAGCCCATGATGCTTTGCATTGTGGGGGCATGTGTGATTTTGTATTTTCTTGAAACTTGGCTTCCCAGCCAAATGCCCCTTGGGGTAACCCTTGCCTCGGTGTTTGCGCACAGAGGTTCTTTGTCTTTTAAATTGTTTTACAAAGGTGAGCTGTTAACCAACTGTAGATTGCAGACTTGACCACAGTGCTGCTGTTGACCTGTCTGGTGTTGTCTCTTCTCTGTCCACTTAACAGACCAAAGTCTGTCACTAGGCTAAGATGTACCACTGCTTCTTCCTGTTGCAGACATGTCCTACTATTTCAAAACCAGTTTGCAATTATGCACAGCGTGCTACTGATTGATGTGCCTGTACCTGACTGTGCCTTGTTGATTGCTATTGCCTTGACTCTGTATTGTCATTAATTGTACTTTGTAACTCTCCTGGGATGCACCTGAAAATAGGCACTTGACTGTCTAGCCTGCTTACCTGGTAAACAAAAGCTAAATAAATAAATACATTTGTCACCATTCCCGAGATTCTTCAATCCTGAATTCACGAACAATCAGCTTCTTGTTGCTCCTGGTTGTGCTGCTGACTCATTTCTCCTCTCATTAACGTCGGCGTCTCTCTTAATTTGTTGTTCATTCATGTGCATGAAAATGAAGGACACACAGTCATTTTCTCGTAGGGATCCCCTAACTGTGTCTTCAGTTTGGGGGGTTGGGGGGTGGAGGAGACACATGCCATAGAAAATAACTGCATGACTCTCAGTGGAGCAGAGAAGCAGCTAACATAACAACCAACTGATGTGTTCAATGGGATCCCCCTCTCAGGTCAGACAGATCAGTTTACACTGTTACAATCAGGCAGGATGCAGGAAACCAGGTCACCTGCATGCTGCCATGTATTCACAACTGATTGACCAGCACATCTGTGCCAACATGCTTTCAGTTTTCATTTCTTGAAAGGCTGTTTACAATTTGGTTGCTGTGTATTGAAGATTTTAGTGTCATTTTATGTCGTTTTTTTGGCAGATTTTCAATTTTCTTCACATTTTCCAAAAAGTTCTGATTAGAGAATTAAAACTAATCAGAAGGTATCAGGACTTTGGTCTAGATCCTGATCCAGATCTTTAATATAAGGGTCAGAACCTTTTTGATTCCACCCAACCCTAGAATCATTGAATACTGGGGGCAGTAAAGTGGGAAGGGAACACCTTTAAATTAGAATATGTTTACACAAACTATTTATTCTTCCCTGCTTATGAAGTAGGTGGTGTGTGTGTGTGTTGGGCGTTGGACACAATGGAGTTAAAGTAATTTCCTACCACTATGTTGAGTGGTTGGAGTAAATGTGTCCTCAAGTGCTCTGGAGAAATCACGTAAGAAGGAATTTACTAATACAGTTCCTCATCCTCTGGTCTACCAAGGGCTACCATATACCAGAATAAGTCTAATTAAACATTCATGAGGCTAGCGAGGCTCCTGATTAGCTACTGGATCAGTCAATAATGTCTAAGAAATTACCGATCTAGCTCCCGACTGACACTCAGAGTCTTAAACCTAAGCCGTACTGGAGCTGCATTGCTTGTGCTACACCACTAAAAATGGCAAAAGCAAAAAGACCCTGTAAAACAAATGTTGTAATGCTATTAGTTTATAATTACAATAACAACCTTGAAGCTGGTCATTTCCTTGGATTAGGGACCAGCTGGAGGGAAGTATCCTTCTGCTGTGCTTCAGGCCATCCATCCGACCAACCGGTATTAATCCCTCAGAAGTGAATGGCTTCTTGGTCATTAATGCTTAAACATATGCTACTACCCTTCATTTCAGCAGCATTACACATCCTATTGAATTGCATTAAGTCTCCCATTGTTCTATGTGAATTTAGGGAAACTGAAACGACAACGACCAGAAATGGTGACAATATTACAGCGACAACATTTACAGCAATATATTTATTTGCAGGAGACTTTGCCCCCCACACCCTCCTTACTAAATATTCTAACTCTGGGGTGGGGCACAACTCAGGGAGCAGGGAGCCACCTACTCACCATATGCGATGGCGCTGTGTTTTGGCACCGTTTGTGGTTGGCACCATTCTGGTTTTGTTGTGTTAACATGTTACCATCTCTCACGAGCTCAGCTGAGATTTCTGGTTCAAGATCTCTGTGTGGTGAATGAACATGCTCACCAGTAAATCATTAGTTCAGCCTGTTTCTCTACAGTTCAGATTTTCATCCCACATTCAATACATTTCTCATACTAATTTCATGGTTATAATTGTTTTCAGTCTAGTGCCAAAATGACTTCAACAGTTATGCTGGAAAATTATTTGTTTTATTTATTTATTTAGTCATTTAGTTAGTTGTCAGATTAATACCTTTGAGCTATAAGCTCATTTACAGAGGTTCCACATCAACCGCAAGCAACACAAATATAACAAAACAATACAGACAGTGGTTACAAAATTACACTGGCTACAGAAATGATGTTCAACTCTTTTCTAACTAAAATTGCAAAATTCAATCACATTACTCAATAAGTACATTGTGAGGGGTGAACAAAGTGGAAAGGTAGCTTACTATGGAGAGAGAAACTGGTAGCAACAGAGGCTGGATGCTGAGAAAGTGTTGAGTGGGTGAGGAAGGTATAAGGAAGAATAAGTGGAGAAAACAGGAGCAGCCAAAGGGCCTTGTCATTGGTTTGCTGGAAGAGAAAAATTCCATGGCATTTTGGAGAGGGAGGATATGGTGAGGGGCGGGAAGAAGCAGATTAGGTGGGGGGAGGTGGGAAATGGATGAGGAATGGAATGGAGGATGAAGGCAGAGTGGGATGTAGAGGAGAGGGGAAAATAACAAGGCAGTTGGATAGGGGAGATTGTAAGTGCTATAATGTACAGAAAGAAGACAGAAGTTGGCTTGTGCAATTTAGAAGTTACAATCACTCCCACTAAGTATTGCTAGGTGGGTATGAAGTTTAGTTTTGAAGGGGCCAAGTTTAGATTCTGCCAGCAGGTCGTCATGTAGTGAGTTGAGCCAAGAGGGTGTCCGGTACTCAAAAGACCGCTGATCCTGGAAGTTGTGGTGGAAAGGGACTTATAGTGGCTGGCTATTAGTCCCTCTAGTAAGTCTAGCCTTGTTGGTGGGGCAGAGGAGACTCTTAATGCCAAGTGGTGTTACACCTAGGGTGGACTTTCTAAGCCAGTAGGCAGACCTGGTATTGGGTTTTACAGTGCACATTTAACCACCCAGACTGGGAATAGAGATCACAGGTGTGTTTAAGGTGTGGTGCATCTAGGACAAGCCTACAGGCTTTGTTTAGGGCCAGATTTATTCTGCTTAGAGCTATGTCAGTTGCTGCACTACAGACTATGAGCCCGTAGTCAATAACAGATAAGACCAAGCTGCACACAGCTAGTTTTAATGCCTCATCGGTTAGGCAATAATTATGCCTAAATAGTTGGCCAGTTTTGTCATTTGCAGCCTTGGCTACAAGGTCAGTGTGCTATGAAAATGTAAGGGAACAGTATAGAGTGACCCCAAGATATTTAAAACTTTGGACCATTTCTAGTGAGGCGTCTTTGTTGTTTACTATTTTTAGTAGATGGGATCTCTGCTGGTTGTGAGGAGAGGCAAACAGCATTGTCTTTGTCTTCTTATAATTAAGCAACAGCTATGAATCAAGAAACCAGGCCTCAACTAAAAAGAAATTAACATGCATTTGCTTTTCCAGTGCTTCTGGGTTTGTGTGGCTGGTGTAGAGTATTGCATCATCAGCGTACAGTAGGACTTTATCCTGGCACACTAAAGGGAGGTGGTTTAGGAACAGACTAAAGAGCAGGGGGCCCAAGACTGAACCTTGGAGGACCCCTGTGTTGAAATTCAGACTTTCAGAGAGGGTATCAATGATTTTTACTTGTTGTGCTCTCCCGAACAGGTAGCTCTGGAACCACTCCACTGATTCAGGTGATAACCCAGTGCAGCTTAGTTGGTTCAGCAGCAGTTCATGATTGACCATGTTGAAGGCCTTGGTGAGGCCTATGTAGGATGCCTCACCATAAGCCCCCGATCATGGCAACCCAAAGCAAATTGTCTTTTTAGGGCACCCAATCTCTGAGGCTCTGGGTGCCTAACAAACATAGCCATAAAATACAGATAGAACACTATAAAATATCAAGATAGTAAAATCAGAAAGACAGCTATTAAGAACCGTAACTGTTAACTAAAACAATTGGTCTAGAGGATCACTCCATGAAAGCCAGGCTAAAGAGGTGGGCCTTCAGCCTCAGCTTGAAAACTCTAATCGAGGGGGCCTCCCAGACTGCAGATGGAAGCGAGTTCCATAAGGTCGACCCAGAGACGCTGAAAGCCTGTTCTCCCGATGTCTTGAGCCAAACCCTGGGAATGTCCAGGAGGCCCCTCGAGGAGGAGCGGAGGGAGTGAGCAGAGGTCACAGGTTGCAGGAGCTCTGACAGGTAGCCAGGACCCAGTCAATATAGGGCATTATAGGTGAGCAAGCCTACCTTGAAAAGGGACCTCCACCTGACCGGCAGCCAGTTCAGAGCAGATCAAGTGCAGCATGAATGTAGCCTGTGAACTCCACCAGCACTGTTGTAGTACTATGTTGTTTCCTGAAACCATGCTGTCCTGGGCATTGCAACTGGTATTTGTCAAGGTAGTCAGCAAGCTGGTCATAGACAATATGCTACATCACTTTTGAGAGTGGGGGGAGTATGGAGATCGGATGGTAGTTGTGACTAGCCCTGTTATCACTTTTAGAAACAGGGGTGACCACCGCCACTTTCCATAGCTGTGGTAATTTACTGGTTATAAGTGAGAGATTCATAATTCTGGCAACGGGTGACAGTAACTCATCAAGTGTGAGAGCAATGAACTTGAGGTCAACCGTGTCACCACTCATTCTAATTTTTCCTAAAACTTGCAAAAGGTAATTTTTGGCTTTGACTTGACAGACAACTCTGATGTAGAAAGGTGGGGCAGTGCCAGTATGGGTATTCTGCCTGTTATTTAGATTTGTGCCACTTGGGGGTCTAGAAAATCAGGGGGCAGTACTGTATACTACTTAAGTCAGTAAATGTCTTATTAAAGGTGTTTGCTGTGATTTTGTGGTCCTGGGTTGTGGTTTCTTCAAGATTTAGCATGGTTGGAGGTGTCTTGTTTGGTTTCTCTGTTAGGGTCCTGATATTGTCCCAGAACTTGTGGCTGTCCACACAGGAGTTAGCCAGCTCGTTTTTGAAGAAATGGCTTTTCCATTGATGAATAGCCCAAGTACATCTATTGAGGGCAGTTTTATAGTTCTGATTACCTGTTTGAGAGCCAGTGCTTCTAGCTTTATGCCAGAGGTTGTCTCTTTGCTTCATAAGTTCGATGAGGGATGGAGTGATCCAGGACCTACAAGTCCCACAAACTTTCTGCTTACAGTAGGGGGCATATATGTTGCATGCCGCATTGAAGGTCTTGATGAAATGGTCAAGTGCTTCATCAACATCTCTTGCAGCATATAGGTCTGTCCAGTCTTGCTGACTGAGGTGCGCTTTAAGTGAGACAAGTTGCCCTTTCTTTAGCACTCTAGATGTGAGTGTTTTAGCTGGGGTTCTGGGGGACTTATTTGACCAGATACAGAAGATAGAGGAGTGATCGTTGATTGAGTCAGGGAGGACAGCTGAGTGGGTTATTCTCTCTGGTTGGTTGGTAATCATCCAGTCTAGCAGTGTACTGGTTCCAGTACAATAATTTATTCACGTGGGAGAGTCCACTAATTGGGCCATATATATTGAGGAGACTGCATCCTTGTAGGGTGCAGCTGCAGCCTCAGGGGACAGCCAGTTTATACTGAAATCCCCTAACACTAGTACCTCTGAGCTGTGGAGCAGGTCAGAGAGGTAGTCTATGAGTACTTTAAATCTACTAGACTACTTTTTTGGGGGAATGTAGACAGAGACAAATGTTAATCCTTTACCCTGAGCACCTACTGTAGTAGTAGTTTTATTGCCAGTACTTGTACATTATTGCTAGTGGCAAGGTGAGGTAGGACTCGACCCTGGATGGTGTCCTCTATATATATACAACACATCTGCCACCTCACTTACCAATCCTGTCCAGCCTAAAAGAGGTGTACCCCTCCAGCTGGATAGCCATATCTGTAACCCTCGATGTGAGCCATGTTTCAACCACTGAGAGCACGTCTGGTTTATGTTGGGCTATCCACACTTCTAGTGAGTCAAACTTAGCCATGAGACTTCAGATGTTAGTGGAGGCTACTGTTAGACCACTGTACTTCTTTAAGGGTTCAGGTGTTAGTGCAGTGGGTCCAGGGTTTGGATGGACATTGCCTGACAGTAGCTGTAGTAGCCATGCCATTTTTATTGCTTGCCATTTTAGTTGTTTTAACACCTGCATGTGGTTTCAGACTTTTGCACATTCTTTTCTGTTTTAGTTAGAGATTGTGGTCATATTTAAAGTCATGGGAGTGAGGGGATAAGTGGTGTAGTCCTGAGCTAATTGCCACTTATGCAAGCACAACTTCATATCAAAGTTAGAACACTGGTGTGGATGTGATTTTATGGCACCATTGATGGTGCATCAGTGTGCCATTTATTTTGTTTCCAATAAGATTGGCTGTACTATGCATGAGGGGTGGACTTACTGAGACTAGTGTGAAAATGAGCCAAATATAAAGTGAGCCCATGGTCCAGGAGGTTTGGGTTATATATCCATGAGGACTTGGGTTGTCTGCAGCTACTTTGTCCTGTTAGGTCCAGGGGTGTCAAAAAGGGCAGTACCAGCGATGTCCTCAGAATAAGAGTTTGAGAGGCTTCTACGTGGGGTGGGGTGGGGTGGGTGGATGATGAGAGGTCTGTTATCATCCTTTCAACGCATAAGGAAAATAAGGGAGAGAGATGTAGCAGGAATTAGAAGGGCTGCTGGAATAGTGCAGTGGTTAGGGATTCAAATCCTACAACAGTACTGTGAGGGTGAGGAGGATAAATAGGTGATTCTGGAGGGCTTCACTAGAGGGTGGATGAAAAATCAGGGCTTGGTGAATGCTAGTTGAAGTGGCTAAATTATGCTTCTACTAAATTAAATTATGCAGAAAATGAAGTGTGGCTAAGATGAGGTATAAGGAGTGGGAAAAGTTAGACCAAAATGTGGCCAACAGGATGGATTAGAGCTTCGAGTCCCTGACTACAGTGCAAAGGGTCAGGGGTTTAAATCCCGATGATGGATCCTTGCAGAAGGAAGATAAAGTTCATTTGGGATATGGTTGAAAGATGGAGTATCAGAGAGGAGGGCTCAGAAATAGCTAGAAAGGAGTTGAGGTGATTAACGGCTCAGCAGTGACTCCTAGTGGTCATGCAGTGTAATGAACAATACAGAAACTAGGGAGATAGGGCATGTGACCTAGATTACCTATAAGGGTAGAGCCCTCCCAGGGTGGGAGGGGCAGACACCACATAAGTGGCAACGGGTTAAAACAGTTCACAGGTGTTGGCTGTAGTTACCTTGTACAGTGCTGCAGGGAGCTCTTTGGGCTGGGAAGAGGAATCTTGTGAAGAGCTAACAGCCTACAAGAAAGAAGCAATACACAGGTTAGATAGGGAGGGACAAAGACAAAAGGAATCCAGAGACAGACAGATAGGGCAAGGGTGGGTAGGAGGGGTCCTGCTCCTGGCCTTGGAGAAGCTGAGCATATGGAGTATGGTTCACCAGCAATGGCTTCTGTAACAGGATCAAAGAGAGCAAGCAAGGATACCCCTCCATACACAGCACAACATGGCAAGCAGAGATAACAGCAGTAAAAAAAATAACAGAAATTTTATTTATTTATTTAGCTTTTGTTTACCAGGTAGGTACACTAGACAAGTTATACGCCTATTTTCAGGAACAACCCGGGAGAGTACAACAGGTATAACAGGGTACATCAATACAACATAATAAGTCGACAAGTAATTATACATTTTGTGGTTAGGTACATTGAGGCAACAAAGCAGCAGGCAATATACAGTGCAAGCAGTGCAACATTGACTATCTGATACTAAAGTGCAAGTAGAGCAGCAGTGACTATGTAATACAAAAGAGATGCGGGAGGAGAGATGGACGAAGAATAGGTAACAGTTTCGATCTAGTTTACTTGTGGTTCTGGGAGTAGGGTGCCTCGGGGTCTATGGAGCCCTGGGCTTACGCGCTAGGGAGGCTTAAGGCATTCGCAGCATGAGGTCAGCTTGAGGTGCTCCCACAGGGAGGTCCGGAGGCATTTGTGGGAAAGGGTGGTGCGGACCAGCTCGGGGAAGGAGTTCCAGAGCCTGGGAGCATGTGCTGCGAAGTCTCTGTCACCCATAAGGGTGCGGGTAGATGGTACTTTTAGTATCCCTGGGCCCTGGGACCTAAGGGGGTAGGAGGAGCGGTCAGCAGGGGAGAGAAGTTGAGCCAGTCCCGAGGGGGCGCCGGTGCTAATCACTTTGCTCACAAGGCACCCTATGCCTAGGATTAGGTGATTGGTTGGGGATAGCTATCCTAACTTATCATAGAGTTCGCAGTGATGGGTGAGGCGGGGGGCGGCCAGGGTGAAGCAGCAGATGTTATTGTACATCGAGTACCATCTAGTGAGGAGGACTTTTGAGGTACTTGCAAATAGGTGGAGACCATAGCTAAGGGAAGGGAATAACACTCCCCTGGCAAAAGCCAGACGAGCAGCAGGGGTGAGGTTGTATTTAGCCCTATAGGCCAATCCCAGCTTACAGTTAACACCTCTGCAGACGTTGAGGATGTGACTCCCTAGGTCCAGTTGGGGGTCGAGTGTCACGCCAAGGTATTTGAGGGAGGTTACTGTGTTAAGGGAAGTACTGTCTGCACAGGAGATTTGCAGAGGGACTGGGGAGGCACGTATTTTGGCTGAGGAGCCGAATATCATGGTTTGCGTTTTTTTCAGGTTGAGGACTAGCTTCTGTTGGATGATCCATCCCTGAATGTTCTTGAAATCCTCAGATAGGTGGAGGTTTAGGGAGACAGAATCTCAGGAGTGGGCCAGGAGGACCAGGTCATCCGCGTACAGGGTGACCCTACATCTGGTAACTACTGCAGGGAGATTGTTAATAAACAGGGAGAAGAGAAGGGGACCCAGTACAGAGCCCTGGGGGATGCCAGAGGTCACAGGCAGGGGGTCAGAGAGGATTGAATTTGGTTAGCTGTACTCTACCATGCAGGTAGTCAGTTACCCATTTCAGAGCTAAGGGGGACAAGCCTAGGGACCTCATCTGCATGCAGAGCAGGTCGTGGTCGACAAGGTCAAAGGCCTTGGACAGGTCGATAAACACTGCTCCAGAGAATTCTCCCTTGTTCATGGCTGCTCTGATGTTAGAGGAGATGGAGATCAGTGCCGTGGTTGTGCTGTGCCCTTTGTGAAAGCCGTGCTGGGCGGGAGACAGCAGTTCATGGGTGTGGATGTACTCTGAGAGTTGTCTAGCTGCAACCTTTTCAAGGAGCTTGCTGATGGCCGAAAGGATGGCGATCGGCTGATAGTTGTCGGGGATTTTAGGGTTGCCCTGCTTAAGCATGAGGACAACCCTGGCCACCTTCCAGATCTCTGGGATCTCCCCTGAGGTAAGGGACAGGTTAAAGATGTGGGTCACTGGGGAGACAATATAGGGGGCGCCAAATTTGAGAAGCTTGGGCTCCAGATTATCTAGACCAGGACTGGTGTATTGGGAGAGACCAGTGAGGAGAGACAGCACCTCATTTTCCGACACTGCCCTTAGGAGGAAAGGAGGACTGGAAGGACTGGGAGGGACAGGTTCCTGCTGGTCAGAGGATGCGGGGCAGTTTTGACTCCTGGCCGTTGTGATATGTGGGGAGACGTCAGGTAGGTCAGTGAAGTGGGAGTTGAGAGCGTTGTCAATCGTGAACGGATTGTTGCAGGTGGCTCCTCCAATAATCATGTCGGTAACCCCAGAGTTGGAGTGCCCATGGACCTGGGATTTGATATTTCTCCAGAACTTTCTAGGGTCATTAGCCGAGCTGAGAAGGGCGGTCTTACAGAAATCACCTTTTGCCACTCTGATAGCTTTTTTGCTCTCATTTCTGAGTTTTCTGTATTGTTGTAGCAGGATCTGGTCAGGGGAGTGTTTGAAGTGGGCCCAACACTTGCCTCTCACCTGCATAAGGGCGAGAAGGCTCCCATGCAGCCATTTGGTGGCTGTCCCCCTGACCCTCCGTCTTATGATAGGGGCATGTCTATCTTGTAGAGCCCCAAAGGAGTTGAGAAACAGGGTTGTGGCAGTGGAGGGATCGGGGGTACCATACACTCCTGACCAGTCAGTGAGCCTTAGTTCCTCCATGAAAACGTCTGGATCAAACCTGACGGAGTTACGGGTGTGGATGATTTTGTGAGGAACCTTTGGGGTGGGGATTTTCCACATGCAGAAGACCGGGGAGTGGTCTGAGATGGAGTTGGATAGGGTACCTACTGAGGAGATCCTCTCAGGGTGGTTTGACAGGATCCAGTCCATTAGGGAGCTGGTGGTTCCGTTTGCTGATCGTCGGGTCGGCTCCTGTGCAAGTTGCGTCAGGGTTTGGGTGGCAAGCAGGGGCTCGAACTGCTTAACATTTCCACCAGCCCAGTTTAGGTTCACATCACCCAGAATTAGGAGTTTGTTGTCTCCAGTGCTAGGGCCAACAGTATCCAGGAGGTGGGTGAGGCCCTGGAGCCCTCCCCTAGGGGGTTGTAGGTGCACACCACATGCAGTTTTTTTGCATTGCCAAGTAGGAGCACAGTGTGTAGCAGCTCACAGGGAGGTGGCAACGAGGGTTGATGAGTCACCAGAGATACTTTAAGGTGGCTCTTGTAGTATATCAATATACCTCCTCCCCTCTTGTTCCCGCTCCTGTCCAGCCATATGAGCTCATAGCCTTGTAGCCCGCAGGCTGAGTCAGGAATCGAGGGTTTGATCCAGGTCTCCGTAATACCAAGGATGTCAGACTTATAGAGTGAGACCCAGGCGACAAGCTCATCCAGGTTGGGAAGTAGGCTATGAATGTTAAGGTGAGCCACTTTCAGCCCCTTGCCTAGCTGCCATTCCGGGGGAATAACTGAGGCCGAGGGGAAGGGGCCAGGGTTGGGTTCAATATCACCCGCAAAGGCTAGGATCAGCAGGAAGAGCCACAGGAGGTGCCCTCTGGTGGAGGAACACCTGGTCATGGGCTTTCTTAGACGTCTCCAGACCCTGGTACGATACAGAATAGGTCTAGGTACCAGTTCGCTTGTGGGATAGCAGGAACTCGCAGTGTCGGCCAGGAGATTGGAGAAGGTGAAGTCGGTCATTTCATGGAGGGGTGACCGTCACTACAAAATGGCAGGGTTATCACTACTAACAGTGCAGTGGGGACTAAGCAGTACAGCAGAGAAAGCAGCCTTAAAGTACCTTTCAAAAATACTACACACCATGAAATCAGAGCAGCTCTTAAGGTGCCTCCTTACAGGGAGTTGAGTCGATACAGATAAAAGACTGTCACAGACAAAACCTATCAGCTGATGTTAGCCTACTAAAAGTCCAAATATCTTCTCTTATAACGCAGTTCACAGGTGTTGGCTATAGTTACCTTGTGCAGTGCTGCAGGTAGCTCCGTGGGCTGAGAAGAGGAGGCTTGTGAAGAGCTAACAGCCTTGTGCAGTGCTTCAGGGAGCTCTGTGGGCTGGGAAGATGAGGCTTGTGCTGAGCTAACAGCCTTGTGCAGTGCTGCAGGGAGCTTTGTGGGCTGGGAAGAGGAGGCTTGTGAAGAGCTAACAGCCTGCAAGGAAGAAGCAATACACCAAAATGGTGGCATGTTGCTGCTTTTAACCATTACAGTATGCCATGGCACAATTTTCATTTTTTTAAATATATTTTTAGTTTTTGTTGACCAGGAAGGGTGGGCTAGGCAGTTTGGCCAATTTAACCTCATCGGGAGATACAGTTGCAAAGTGACATGCTGACTGAAACAGTTAAAGCTTTTGCTGGTATTTTTAGTGAAAGGGACATATATGGTCAGGGTACCAGGGAAATTCCTTGATTCTTTTTGAAAAGTGCCATGGGGTCTTTAATGTCCACCTGAACAACCACTAGAACAGGCAGATGAAACCTCAGTTTAGCATCTCATCTGAAAGACAGCACCTCAGGAGTGCAGCACCCTCTCATGCTGCACTACAGTGCTGGTATTGGGTTTTACCCCCAGGTTCCTGATGTGGGGCAAGAACCCACAACTTCCCAACTCAAAGGCGAGTGTGCAACTTGCTGAACCACTGACGCTGTAGTTTTCACAGACGAACAAGGTTGTCCATGGACATGCACAAACATCCTTCCTCTGTCCCTAATCTTTGTCTATGACAACTTTCTCCTTGGCTTGTCCATGATTCACAGACAAGATTGAGGCACAAATGCCGGGACAAAATATACAGAACATTCAAAAGAGTCTAACTGGGAAAACAAAATTCATTTTCATTTCAGTAAGTGAAAAGGAAATTGAGATAAAATAACATTTCAGATTATTTCAGATAGCAGCTTTGATTGTCCATGATATGTATATATATATATATATATATATATATATATATATACAGTATAGTTTTCCTGCTTGATAATGGTTTCATTTTTTTGTTTTTACTGCTTCATAGCAGCAGAGCTATGCTGACGTATTGCTTAAAAGGGCTCAGGGGGCATAGTATTTTCTCAGCTCCCCCCTCGCATTTCTCAGAACTGCAGCACTATATTATGAAATAAAATACTGTAAAAGAAGTGTACAACATAAGGTGATCTGACAGTGCCTGCTGTGTACTCGAATAGCAAACAGTAAGGCTTGATCAGCTCTATTATCACCTGGGGACATGGCTGTGGCTGGATACCGAATGCACAGACTTTTGTTTGCTCCACATTTCTGCCCAGTGGAGTTGAATCACATATAGTACTGTATGAATCAATACGCTTTCTCTCTACCCCCTCGCGTTTCTCAGAACAGTCCCACTACATTGCATGACTGCTTTACTGCGCTCTGTGTCTGTCATCATGCCCCCCCCCCACACCCCACCATCTTATACACTGTCGCAGACTGTATTTTTATTGAAGTTTTTTTTTCTAAACTTAAGTTTTCGGTTGAGAAAACTGAGCTTGTGGCAGGGCGGGAGGCCACTCCCCAAGAAAAACAACTGACCAGCGTCATATACTAAATATAGAAGCCAGTGAATGTAGTGTGTGGGGCTGCAACCCTTTGTGGATCCAACTGCCACTCTAGTGGTGTGTCCTGCCAGCTTGGGAGTTGAAATAGAGCCACCAGCTTTCGGTGGAGAGAGACAAATATCTGGCTGTATGCTGATGCCTGTAGAGCTTTTGACAGCAAGTGCAGGTGATCGCTATTACTGTAGGTTTCTGACTTTACTTTTTTTTTTTTCAGTATTCATTTATACTGGCTCATGTCGTAGTACTGGATTTGAGGATGGGGGGAGGCCGCAAACTAGACTGCAAAGCAACGAGATGCCTGGGCTCTGTTGCCTGACAGATGCCCACCTTGTCAGGGCTATCAGCCCGATTCCTCCCAACACCACCAATTAGCGGAGAGTTTTGCCTTTTCACCCATCACTCCCAATGACACCTTAAAGGCACTACTCTCTATCAACCCAGCTAAGGGCAGCTCCCCAATAGCCTTGACCCTAAGCTGCATTACCTCTCTGCTTCAGCTATTTCCCTCCCCCTCTCTGATCTCCTCAACCTGTCATTCTACACTGTGACTGTCCCTGAAGCCTGGAAATATGCTACAGTTCTCCTCCTACCAAAGGGAGATGATCTCTCATCCCCTGGGAATTACTGCCCCATTTCGCTTCTACCCACCCTGGCTAAACTTTAGGAACACTTTGTTCTCTCCCAGCTCTCCTCCTTTCTTGACGACTCCTCCTTCTTCACTCCCTTTCAATCTGATTTTCAGAAGAATCACTCCATAACCACTTCCCTACTTAGACTCACTGACCCTATCCATTCAGCCATGGATAGAGGTCACATCACTTCTGCTATCTTTGTCAGTCTTGCCAAGGCTTTCGACACAGTCTCCCACTTCCTCCTCCTCTAAACTCTCTTGTCAGCTGGCTTGTCTCTGTCTGCATGTAACTGGTTCAGAGCCTACCTGGTAGGTAGAACTCAATCTGTTAAAATAGCTGACCCTACGTCCCTTCCACTGCCCATCTCTACTGGTGTGCCTCAAGGCTCCATACTTGGTCCTCTCTTATTCTTAATTTTTCTAAATGACCTACCGTCAGTATGCTCCTCTTCCTCCATCCATATGTATGCTGATGACACAGTCTTGTTCATCTCTGGCCAATCTCCCTCCGATGTGACTTCCAGACTACAGCTTGAGTTCAATAATATTCAATACTGGCTAAGCTCACACCAACTTTTCCTAAATGCCAAGAAAACAGTCTCCATGATCCTTGGCACTAGGCAGAAACTCTCTAGGCTGCCCTTCATTCCCTCCTTCCACACCCTTGACGGGACAACACTAGAGGACACCACCTCTTTCAAATACTTGGGTGTCTGGCTTGACCAACACCTTAACTTTTCTGCACATATTGACACCATCTTGAAAAAAACTGCCCCAAGCTTGGTGCCCTTTTCAGGAACCGTAGTTCCTTACCACTATCGGTTAGGCGTAATCTAGTTCAGAAAATGATACTCACTATTTTTGACTATTGTGACATAGTCTACAATGCTGCTCCTAAGTCTTCCCTTACCAGGTTGGATACTCTCTTCAATACTTTCTGTCACTTTGCTCTTGACTCCCCCTCCCGCACACATCATTGTACTTTTTATTATTCTCTAGCTTTCCCCTCCCTTGAATGTAGGCATCTCTTTCACTGTGCCACGTTCACATCTAAATTCTGGGTTGGGACTCTTCCCTCTCACCTCTCCTCCTTACTGTCTACTCCACCTCCCTCCTCCGACTCTCTCAGATCTACTGACTCACGCACTCTAGCTAATCCCCATCGCTCTACCTCCATAGGACAGGAAAGCTTTCTCCTACCACTTCCCAAAGTTTTGGAACTCACTGCCACCTCCTATCAGACTTTCCTCTTCTCCGTCTTCAATTTCCTTAGCCCTTCATAATTTCTATTCCCCTAACTGCTCTTGTTCATAGCCCCCCTTTCAACAATCCCCACCCTGGCACATTATCCTTTAGCCCTACTTTACTTCTATTCTCCTAACTGTACTTGTTCTTAACCCCCTTCACAACCCTCCCAATCCCTTGCACAGAATCCCCTACTCCTCTATCCCTGACTTACCTCAAGTATCCTAACTGAACCTTCACTCTGATTACTTACTCACATGCTACCCCCATTATACCCCCTCCTCACACCTCTCACCACAACATATTGCGCCATTTTGACACTCTACTATCATCCACAATCTACTGTGCTATTTCAACACTCTGTGGCTGTCCTTCTTCCCCCCAAGCCCCCTCTTTCCCTCACTGATGCTCTCCCCTTTTTCCATTCCTAGTTTACCCTTATTTTCTCCAGCCTCCATATTCCTTATCCCTCTTCACCCCTCCGGTTGCCTGCCGCACTCCACTTCTCCTCTCTGCCCCACTTCTCTCCCCTCCTTTTCTACCAGGTCCCTTCCCCCTTGTAGGGTTCTCTGTCATCCTGAAGGGATATAGATCTTGGTTCCCTCTCTTCTACCCCTCTTCCTTTCTCCCCACTTTCCAATCCTAACCCTCTGGCAGGGTCCTCTGCATCCTGAAGGGGTATAGATTATATCTCTCTCTCTCTCTCTCTCGCTCTCTTCCCCGCCTCCCCCCACTTTCAAATCCATCGCCTGCCCACCTCCCTTCTTCCTTATCCCCATCCTCTCCTCCTGTTTCCTCTGCCCCTCTCTGCTTTTCCACCCCAGTCTGTTTCTCTCCCCTTCCCTTCTGCCTTGTCCTAACCCCCTTGCAGGGTTCTCAGCAACCTGGATGGGTATAGATCTTGGCTGTACCTCACCCTCCCTCTTCCATCCCCACCATCTACCCCCCACCTATCCACTTCCCCCACTTATCTTATAACTGCCCTCCCTTGGGTATACAATAGAGCTTCAAATCTTGTGCTCAGCCTACTACTTGTAGCACTTCAAATGTGTTATCCAACCTCTAACCCTTACCCTACTAGATCACCTGCTCTTGGGTTGTTGCTTCATATGCTATATCTGAATATATTTTGTTTACCCTGGCAGGTTGGTCTGGGTTATTGTGTAATTGTATTACACTGTTTTGTTTAGAAATTGTATAGAAATTGTACTTGTATTGCTATGTGTTTGCTTGTTCTCCCAACTCTTGCCCCCGGATGCTTCTGAAATGAGCTGTTTGCAACTCATGTTGTCTTCTCTGGTGAAATATTTTCCAAATAAATAAATAAAATAAAAATTAACCAATCAGAGCCTGGGGATTTTCTTGCACATTTTCTAAAAGGCCCTAGAGTCAGTGGTTCTTTTTCCACATACAGTACATGAACATGGGACCTTCAGGTGAGTTCAAATAGATAACACCCATGTTCTGGGATTGCAGAGCATTTAAATAAATAAAACTTTGATTTGGTTACTAAACTCTCAGTGTAACATATTGTGCAATAGTTGTCTAAGATGCCTTATTTGCATTAACATGTTTTTAATTTAGCTCCGTATTTGCAAGATGGCATTGCTGTGAGATTGTCAAGCAACATTCCTCATTCTAGTGCTTTATGAAGCTGAAATTGAAAGGAGAAAAATAAAGTCACAACTGACTTATGAGTGTCATATAAAATGTTTGTAAGGGGGGAGAGAGTGCGATGTCAGGCACAGAGTGCTGTAAATCTTTAATTAAACAACATTTTTTTTTGTTGCACACATAATATACTGTACCCACTCACCTCACACCACCATCCAGACACAGAAATACAATATAGCTGGTCAAACTAGTAGTGAACCTAAACAAAAAAGATAATGCATATTAAATGTAATATACAGTGTGATCAGCAGTCATAGCAACTGTACAACATAGCATAAGGATAGAATTTGTAATACCCACTATGTGCATTGATATTTATGTGCAGTGACCTGTCATGCAAAAAGCTGTCAGGAAGTACACATCTGTTTACACAATGTGTGTTGCACTGAGAATTTAATAGGCAAGACACTGTTTTAGTTACAACATGATTTGGTATCCCATCACGTGGTAGTTCTCTATCAGTACCCTTCTGAAATCTGCATGTACAAATCCATATAATGTAGATTTCAAAATCAAATGCTTGCACTCAGTATCTGAACAAGAATGCATCTATGAGGCTTTTAGGGACAACAGAAGCAGCTGAATGGGGATGGGGTGTTATATTGCTGAAATAAATGAAATGGTCATCTGTGCAAATCATCTGATGTGGTTCTGTTTATTTATGAAAAAAGTAAAATAAATATGACTGAATTTGGCAAATCTGTATTTTATGCACTTAGTATAAATGTGGGAGCTGCTGAGAGAGTTCTTGTGAGTTTGATATAAGTTGTATTTAGTACTACAAGGGGTACTATTAGCTGGTGGCAGCACTCTCTAAATGATATCTAGGGTGTCCCATTCTTGTAAATAACCCCTCAAATTGATTACAGTCTAGAAAGGAGAAGCCTTCTGTTTCTGTTAATGAAGGCATTTTCAACCCCTTCAGTATTCACTGAATAGCTTCGTTCCTTTAAAACAAACAAGTATTGGGTTTCAAATAATGTTTATGGTAGTGTTCTATGACACCTTTTTTTGTCTCCCTCAGCTACATGTCGGGAGATGGAGTATCACTGACTATGCCAGAAGGAATGCTACTGAGAATAACTCTGTGTGTGTGTGGGGGGGGGCAGAGGGCAGATAAAAAACAAAACATCAGCGCATTCACTAAATACTACACAGCCACTGCTCTGGACTACACACTTTACTGCAAACAAGCTTTAAGTTCCCCAAAATAATTCTTTGCAGGATAAATTGAATGCTAAAGTGAGCTTCTGCAGTTGCTGCCGAATCACCATCTATAGTAATTACTCAGCACCCAGAAACTTTTATAACAAACTTAGGAACACCCAATAAAAGTCAATGCTCCTTTTACGGGAAATAACTAGGAGCACATGAGGACCAGAGCTGCTACTAGATGTGGATGAAGTGCCTAAAATTTGCTTATGCGTAGTATTTTGCATAAAACCCAAATTTCACATAATATTCAGCATAGTGAAGTGAAATAATTTTGCATCTCGAAGTAATGCGAAGTTGTCAGTATTCTCTATGGACTTCGCATTACTTTGCCATCTTTTTTGCTCTTTAAGGTGAATTTTGCAGTGATTCATGGGATTTAAGGTCGCATGGGCTCTATATTGTTTTGCTCAGCCTCAGTTCAGCATAGTGTGTATAGTGAAAAGCTGGAAACAGTTTGCTCTCAGAGCTCTGATTTTCAAACCATCGAAAAACTTTCAAAAAATGTATTTTTGCCACAAAGTTTTGTTTCAAAATTTAGTACATTGATTGTAGTAAACCCTTGTGTATTTACATCATCGAGCATTTATTGATTTTCTTTGAATATTTAATGTTAATTTAGTGCATTCAGTCTCTGTACTGACAGACACTGTAGAAGTATACTTCCTAAGAGGAATGGTGGTACAGAAGGGAGATTAGTGAGAAAGGCAGTTTTTCCAGCTTATTTTGGCTACTTTTGTATTATTTGTGTGTTCAGGTACACACAGTCAACTTCACATAATTTTGTATAAGTTTTTTCCATTTGCTGGGCATTTTTTCAGTCATTTTAAAAGACTGTCTGTATTAGTTTACTGAACAGTTAAAAGTTTCTGTGCCTGACCTTTAATCTGTGTGTGTGTTGTAAACTGATACACATTTTATTGTGCCACCGTAATAGCAGTACTCTTAATTTCTTAGCCCATCTGCAGTATTTTTCCCTGCTTCTATATAGCTACTGTACTGCTGTAAATCCCCCCCCACAAAATAAGGTATTGTTGTTCCACTTTTGGATTTCTGAAGGTTGGTTAAGGTCTTGTTGTGCCTGTGCGGCTACATCTCTTTAGTGCTCAATTTCCAACTGGAAGTCACTGTTGCTTTTTGGCTTCCCATCCACCAAAAACTGAATAAATATAATGTTGCTGTTAATTGTCTGTGTTCAGTTTGTTGAAATTGTTGTCACTGTACCACTATTGTGTGTTTTCCCACAGTACCATAAATACTGTCTCTCTCTGCATAGCATTTAACCAAAAGAAAATGACATAATAAAGAAACATACCTATTGCAGTATTTTTGGCATTATACTGTCTTGTGAATTCTCTTGAATTTGTTAGCAACCTACAAAATTAGAAAAATCACTTTTTGCAATAAATATGTTTCTTTTCTTGGTGACTCTGTGTAATGTAAAAAAATGCCCACAAAGACACAATCAGGCAAAGGTGTTTCTGCCTGAGGCATATAAGCCCCATACTGCAAGTCAGTGGGGTATAAGCTTTGGCTCTGTGGGCAGAGCATTCTGTCACATCATGTGGAATAAATAAAAAAAAGAAAAAATCCTTGAAGGGAAAAAGTACTGTGTCAGAGAGGGTTAGGCAAGGCAAGGTCCCTGAATCTGTATGGGTAGCAGCAGTGCCTGTAGCATCACCCGTAGTGTAGGTGTTGTGTGAGCTAAATTATGTGTGTGTGTGTGTGTGTGTGTGTGTGTATGTATGTGAAATAAAATCTGCCAGCCAGTCATCAAGTAACAGCAAGTAGCCATGTAGGTAAAAATTGTGAATTAACACTGGAGGTTTACTACAGATATGAGAAGGATGACTTTGAATGTTCCAGTAGAGGTCAGAGTACCAGTGGTGGCACTCTGAGAAGCGCTGCCAGTGCCAACTAATTCATGACTCACATCACAGTCACGTCGTGGCAAATCATGTTCTTCATGGTCACCACGATCATGAATTATACCACTTCAACTTTTTTTGCTCCAACCCTGTTTTTTTTTTTTTAATCTTTGTTTTCATCATGAATCAGGAGGACACCCAGTTATCATGTCATAGCACTCAAGATCCTTGGTCCAGTATGATGCTTCTGTTAGTGTTCACATTCTGTAGGATGCCCTACCAGCAGATGAACTTGAATCTTTGTCCTTACAATAAGCCAGCTGTATTTAATCTAGTAGTAGATATCATCTCAGCATGAACATTGTACAGTTTAGGGAAGTGCAGCTGTAGGTATTTCAAATTTTCAATGTAAACTGTTTGTGGAAGTTCAATAGCTTGGCAGAAAACACCAGGAGAAAGGACTGCTGTGTGACTGGACTTCTCTGCTGGGAGTAAAGAAGAAGAACTCTTGTACTTGGACCTTTAATTTAGGGTAAAAAAAAGCTAACAAACAAAACAAAAAAAAAGTATGTGTTTGTCTGAGTTAACTGAACTGAATGGTTATCTGAACAGTTATCTAGGTGTAAATCTCAGGTGATTGAAAGGACTTAATAGCTGTGAGGTTTAAATTACTTGTAGAAAGATCTAGTAAGTAGGGGGAGTGGCTTAGCTAGAAGGAAGCTACATTTAAAGACTGCCTTAGAAAGATTCAGCTAATAGCTTGGCAGAAGACACTAGGAGAAAGGACTGCTGTGTGACTGGACTTCTCTACTGGGACTATATTGCCCTTCCTCCCACCCTTCCACCCTCTCACCCAAAGCTAATTCTACTTTTGTAGACACGGGATTTGACTGGCAGCGGGAGCTTCCTGTTTGGGAGTGGGAGGTGAGTGACCACAGAGCCACCAAAGACTCACCATCCTAAAAGGGCAAAAGAAGCTCTCTGGCTCCCTATAGCTGCTGGAGGTCTGCCTCTGAGCAAGTAAGGGGTCTACTGAGAAATATAGGATGTTCTTTTCTCAGAACAAGACAATCAGGAGCTTACAGGGCACACAGGCAGAAAGTAAGGAGAGAGAGAGAAAAAAAAAGAGGAAAGAGTAAGGATTGCAAACAGTTAAAGGGCTAGAAATAAGACATGATTGGAGTGGTGCAGTGCAGTGGCTGTGGAGCAGCAGTCTTCCGGGAGACGTTCTGGAGGAAGTGGTGTTGTCCCTTCTGCAGGCACCTCTCTGGGCTGAGGGAGGAGGTTGCTCATCTCCAGGCTGAGTTGGCCAGGATTTATGGGACCTCCTCTTCCATCCAGGGACCACCAGTGCCACTGCCTTTGCCTCAGAGGTTGCCAAGAAAGAGGAGTGGTTGGATCACAGTGGGCTATGGGAGGGTGAGGGTGGTGGAACAGAGGTGCATCCCTCCAGTTGTACCTCTCCACACTTCCTATGCCATTCTGGCAAAGTGTGGTTCCTCTATGGAGGCACCAGCAGTGGAGACCAAGGAGGATGCTGGGAACCTCCACAAAGGAGACCCACAGGAGGGTGGCAGGGGACCCCGCAGGGGAAGGAAACAACTCCTGGTGGGGACTCCATTGTTAGGAAGGTAGAACTGGGGAGGAGGAGGGAGGTAGGGTGCCTGCCTGGCGCCATGGCTTGAGGGACAGGGAGCGAATCCTCAGGATTGCTGGAGCAGCTGCACAGGGAGGGAGTTGGATGTCATTGTCCACCTAGGGACAAATGACCTGGCTAAGAAAGGGATTAGAGAAGTGCAGGAAGAGTTTGTGGAATTGGGGAGGGGCCTTAGACAAGTAGCACGCACGGTAACCTTCTCAGAGGTGCTGCCCATCTATGGTGTAGGAGAGGCTAGGGTGTTACGCACCATGGGATTCAATCAGTGGTTGAAAAACTGGTGTGGAGCTCAGGGGGTTGGCTTCATTGGGGACTGGGGGTCCACCTGGAGTGATGCAAGCCTATACTGGCATGATAGGCTGCATCTGTCAAGAAGGGGAACCAGGATCCTAGGTGATAGGTTTAAATGCTTCATTGGCAAGCATTTAAACTAGCCTGGGGGGGCACTGGAAAGGAGCAGGGAAATCCTAGCCCCCCCAAACAATCATGGTAGTAAGTGCGGTAAACACCAACATAGACGTGTCAATAGGGAGAAGGGCAGGGGTAAATGGAGAAAGTGACAAAGGCAAGAAGGACAGGGATGGGGCAAAAAGGAGTAAGGCCATCAGGAAATGGAGGGTAATGAGTACCAATGCCTGCAGTCTGGGCAACAAGCTCCCTGAGCTGGTGGCCTTGATGGAAGAGGGATGCCTGGATATCGTAGCAGTCACAGAAACATGGGACACAGAGAACCAGGACTGGGATGTTAACATACCAGGGTACTAACCTACAGGAGAGACAGGCAGGGGAGAAGAGGGGGAGGAGTAGCTCTCTATGTAAAGGAAGGGATAAAAGCAACTGAACAAAAGAGTAAACAGGGAGGAGAGGAGGCACTGTGGGTCACCTCAGCACTACAATCCTCACAGGGGTTGTGTACAGACTCCCATGTCAGGGGAAGGGAATGGACAAGGATATGATATAAGGCATTCTTAGAATGGCAGAGAAAGGGGAGATACTGTTGATGGGAGACCTGAATATGCCAGATGTTAACTGGAGCACGTTTTCTGCAGCCACATCCAAGAGCAGGGCCATTCTTGATGCCCTACAGGTGGCAGGCCTCAGACAGCTAGTTTTGGAACCCACTCATGAGGGAGCAATCTTAGACCTCGTACTCTCAAACAGGGGCAGTGAGAGAATCTCAGATCTTGAAGTGGATTGCCATCTGGGAACAAGTGACCATCAAACAGTGTGTTTCACGTTAAACTCAGCTACAGAGTCAAACCATACAAAAGTGAGGGTACTGGACTTTAGGAGGGTTGACTTTGGCAAGATGGGAGAGTGCCTCAGAAAAGCACTAGCAAACAGGCTAGAAGGAGGTGTGGAGCAACAATGGGGAATCATCAAAACTGCCATCACAGAGGCAACAAGCCTTTGTGTGAAGCAAATAAACAAATCAAAATAAAAGAAAAAGCCACTATGGTTCTCAAAAGAGGTGGCTGTGAAAGTCAGGAAGAAAAAGATAGCATTCTGGAAGTAAGAAACACAGAAGGAGCAGGACAGAGAGCTGTACCAGTTAAGGCAGAAGGAAGCAGGGAGGGAAGTCAGAATAGCAAAGGCCCAAACTGAGGAAAAGATAGCCAACTCAGTTAAGAAGGGGGATAAAACCTTTTATAGGTACATCAGCGATTGAGAAAGACAAAGGGAGGGATAGTGAGGCTGAATAGAATGAACGGTGGGTGGGCAGAGGGGACAGTGAAAGCAGGGATACTGAACGAATATTTCTGCTCAGTATTCACAAAAGAGGAGAGGAAGTGCCTAATCCAATTAACAGAAGTACCTTGATAGGGGGTCAATCCCAGTCCTTTCACAGAAGAAAGGGTTCTGCAAGAACTCCTAAACTGAAGGTGGACAAAGCAATGGGTCCTGATAGAATTCACCCAGAATTCTAAAAGAATTAAGGGAGGAACTAATGAAACCACTGGCTACTCTTTTTAATAAATCATGGGAGGATGATGTGGTACCCGAGGACTGGAGGAAGGCGGATGTGATTCCCCTTCACGAAAGTGGGACCAAGGCAGAGGCAGGAAACTACAGACCTGTCAGTCTGACCTCTGTAGTAGGGAAAGTGATGGAGTCACTTCTGAAGGAAAGAATAGTTGAGTACCTAGAGGCCAGTGGGGCACAGGACCCAAGGCAGCATGGGTTCACAGGGGGAAGATCATGTCAGACGAATCTAATAGATTTCTTTGACTGGGTGACCAAAATAGTAGACCAGGGAGGGGCTGTGGACATGGCCTACCTAGACTTTAGCAAGGCATTTGACACAGTCTCACACAAAAGATTAATAGTCAAATTAACCAGCCTGGGAGTGGGTCCCAGGGTGGTAGCCTGGGTAAAACATTGGCTGGACAACAGGACATAGAAGGTAATTGTAAATGGAGTCCACTCTGAAGAAAGAGGGGTTACTAGTCGGGTACCGCAGGGTTCAGTATTGGGTCCAGTCCTTTTTAATGTCTTCATCAGTGACATTGCAGAGGGACTGGAAGGAAAAGTATGCCTTTTTCCAGATGACACAAAGATCTGCAACAGGGTTGATACACAAGGAGGCATGGAAAGGATGAGAAGGCACTTGGCAAGGATGGAGGAATGGTCAGAAGTATGGCAGCTAGGATTCAATGCAAAGAAGTGCAAAATAATGCACCTAGGAAACAAGAACCCAGGGGAAGAATACACAACGGGGGGTAGTAACAACAACAAAAAGGAAAGGGACCTGGGGTAATCATATCAGATGACCTTAAGGTTAGCAAGCAATGTGAGAAGGCAGTAGGGAGGGCTGGGGGTATACTGGGATGCATAGGGAGAGGCATCAGCAGCAGAAAACAGGAAGTTGTTAGCCCTCTGATCAGACAGTTGGTGAGACCCCATCTGGAGTACTGTGTCCAGTTCTGGAGACCCCATCTCCGCAAGGACATAGACAGGATAGAGGCAGTCCGGAGGAGGGCAACTAAAATGGTGCAGGGTATGCAAGAGAAGCCGTATGAGGAGAGACTAAAGGAGCTTAATATGTATACCCTTGAGGCAAGAAGGGAGAGGGACATGATAGAAACTTTTAAGTACCTCAGTGGAATCAACAAAGTCCAAGAGGGTAGCATCTTTCAGAAAAAGAGACGTGCAAGAACAAGGGGACACAATTTAAAGATAGAAGGGGGCGGTCAGAGGCAATGTGAGGAAGTATTATTTCACAGAGAGGGTAGTGGATGCATGGAACAGTCTTCCTGAGGAGGTTGTGGGGTCTAAAACTGTGGAAGAATTCAAGAATGCATGGGACAGACATAAAGCAATTCTTGTGGGGGGTAGGAAGAAATAGGCCGTTGGTTAACTAGGATCTGCGGCCTATCCTGTAGGTAGGGAAATGGGCAGACTAGATGGGCCAAGCGGTCCTTATCTGCTGTCAAAGTCTATGTTTCTATGTTTAATTCCATCCAGTTTCTGGTGATCTGAGAAGTGCTGCCAGTGCCAAATTCATGACTCACATCACACTCACGTCATGGCAAATCACATTCTTCATGGTCATCATGATCACGAATCACACCACTTCAAATTTTTTTTGTCCAACCCTTTTTTTTTTTACATTTTTGTTTTCATCACAAATCAGGAGGATACCCAGTTATCATGTCACATCACTCAAGATCCTTGGCCCAGTATGATGCTTCTGTTAGTGTTCACATTCTGTAGGATGCCCTAATAGCAGATGAACTCGAATATTTGTACTGACAGCAAGCCGGCTGTGTTTAATCCAGTAAATATCATCTCAATGCAAACATTGTACGGTTTAAGGAAATGCAGCCATAGGTATTTCAAATTTTCAATGGCAACTGTGTGGTAGGGTGCAGGTTTATGTGGGCAAATCAAGTAGCTTGACACATGTAGCTTCTTTCCAAATTTCCACATTTATTCTCAATTCTCCAGAAAAATTATTCAGAGGCAGATCAATACTTAATTTAGTGCATCAGTTCAACATCAGGTTCTCAGTTTTAGTACAGAAATTGTATACCTTCGCTCTTTAGCTTTTCTGGAACTCACAGCAAAAATACCACAGCAGACAAATTCATCTGGCATTTATAAATCTTCCTTTCAGGACAGTAGATAGCACAGAGCATTATGACTCCATAGAGCACTTTGAAAAACAGCTTCCAGAGCATAGCTCCAGACCCACAGCAAGCAGAATGACCTTGCACTCTCCCTTGATCTCAAACAAAACTTGACTCTAATCCAAAGACTCTGAATTTATATCCCAAAAGGGTCATGTGATCATTCAATTCTCCCCAATATTTTAATTTAAACTTTAAATCTTTATTTGCCAAGTATTTATTTTATTTATATACACACCGCTCCTTTAAATTACCAAAGCAAAACATTTATTATGCTACCAGCAGTTTAAACCTTTTAATAGTGATTTAAACATTATTTCTGAAAATTATAGCACCACCCCTTCCTATAACTGATAAAGGAAAGGAAATGAGGTCGGCTGGTCCTAGAAGAAGAAGAAGGAGCCAGGACTCAACTCAGGACTCCATTACACTGCAAACACCCTTGTTCCAGAAAGAGTCTGGAATCACTTCCAAACCTCCCCACTCTAACTCAAAAAGGTTAGTGAAGTTCAAAACAATTGTGCTTTGTTGGAATAATCCATTTTTAAAGAAGGTTTTAAAAGTAAATATCTTTGTGATAGTGCATACAATCGCACCATCGGGAAAAAGCTCAGAAATATATAACAAAAACCCTTTTATACAGAGAGCCAATATAACACTGATTTAAAGGCATTCAATCTGGCACTGGCTTATGGCTAAAATATAACACTTTAAACTGAACCATTGGATGTTTCCACTGTATTTAAATTAGGATACCGATGCTACAAAATTATATTAAACACCAAGAGGCACTCACCCATAGAATAACAAAGCGGCTCAAAATAGCTATTAGCCATGAGAGAAGAGCACACAGAAAAGGAGCCCCCCCCCAAAAGTCTCCTGACCCTTTTAGCCATGATACATTCAGCAACTAAATGTGAGACTAATGAGACCAGCTGTCTCATATTAGCGAGCAAACCAGAGCCAAAGTTAAATGAAACCCCTGGGCTTACAAAATCACCTGTAAATACAAAAATCCTCTCGCTCTACTAAAGTCCCAAAAACCACCCACAAACAGCCTACCTCAACTCCGGAGGGCAAGTAAAACATTCCCATTGATTTTCAAGGGGAAACATGAAATTTAAACACCACTAGAAGGCTAAATGCCTTCACGACTCTGCACACAGTCGAGCAGGAAAGCTGCTTGTTTACTTACTGTTGCGCTAAAGCCCTAAAGCAATTTTAACACCGGACAGCATATTTTAAATACATTTTAGGAATAAAGAACATAACGGGGAATATTAAGGAGAACCAGATAATTCTCCACAGCATTTTTAAACCTGACATCGTAGCTTGAAAGACTGCAAGGCTACATCACAAGGGAAAAATACCTAATCAAAGGTGCATACCTCACAGTAATTTTACCGGCAATTCATGATGCCGACCGACTCTCAGCATGACGACTGACCCTGGGCAAGAGACTGAATTTAAGCATGCTTTCACAAAAGCTCTACACTTCAGTTTCTCCACCCAGAGAATGCTAACAACTATCCCTTCATGCTTTTTTTTATTCATTACATTTTTAAACACTACTAAACAGATGCTGTCTTTGTTTTAATGAAATTAGCAGCTGCCAGACTTCAAACTGACAGCCTAACTGAAAACTATAAGTACATGGACAACACCTTCAGACCAAAATTCAACATAGCTTGTAGGTTCCCTCCTATTTTTATATATAACAGCTCGGGGCTCTAAACCCTTCACAGGAGCACCCTATGACAAACTGTTTGTGGAAGCTCAATTCCATCCAGCTTCTGCTGCTCTGAGAAGTGCTGCCAGTACCAAGTTCATGAGTCATGTCACGACTCACAGGATGAATCACATTCTTCATGGTCATCTTCCTGATCACGAATCACACCACTTCAATGTTTTTTTGGTGCAACATACCAAATAGGACAATCACATCTATGTTTGTACCCAGTTAGTGCTGATGTTGGATAATGTGGGTTAAGCAGACCATCCTGGTGGCAGCGTCAAACTGTGCTCCATTGAGGTTGCTGACACAGTCATGGAAAAAGAATTTCCAAGTGGGTACAACTCTGGCATTGAGGATTGTGAGGGCTGCTTTCCTTTTTTAAGTTTCCCTTGTTTTCTGCAGGTGTAATGTATTTAACAGTGGTGACATACAGGCCAGATGATGGATATAACAAAAGACAGGAACAGCTCCATTGGGTACTTATACTGAATGGGGTACTGGAATGAACTCAAAATATTTTCTTCTTCATTTGTTTTCAGGTAGCATTGAGGTACTGTGGATGGGCGGTATGTTAAAATCTGAAGATGGACAACAGTTTTGATGCACTGAAGACCTGGAAAGAAGACAAAATACTAACAAAAAGTGTTTTCCAATGATGCATGCAAGCCCCTGCTAAAATACTTACATTTCATGGCTTGACATTGTTCGTACAACAGAAGTCAACAATCAGACACATGTGGAGCACATGTGCGGTGCCAACATAGTTTCATCACTACGGTTGTGAATCTGTGTGCTGTGATCTGAGAATCTAAAAGAAAAGAACAGTAATGAGAAATGCTTACAATTCACTCACTCACAGCAGTACCCCCCCCCCAAAAAAAAATTATACTTTACAGTACTACATTAGATGGTGGCACATATGTATGGCATGTGAATGTGACCATGGCCAACATTCAATATGTATGATGATGATTCCTTGCAAAGAAACAACATGACATACTGTTTACAACAAAAAACAAGATTCAATACAAATTAAAAGGCAGTGTGTCTAAAAAAACATGACAGTGACACATATAATAACTTATTGTTGGTTTGAATACACACACATAGGGCAACATGTTTCAGTCAGCACAGGAGAAGAATTTTCCAGAACATCAAATTTTAGTTAAACCCATGGTCAGCTGTGGCTATCATCACTTAGCAGCAACACACTGTACATCAGCAGCAGCAGGACAACAACAGCAGCAGCAGCAGATGCCAGCAAGCCATTTTCTCACTTAGGATACTTATGCAAAGTTCTGGCTCTAGGAGCACGCTTTAAGCAGTGCATCAAGAAATACTTGTGACTTTTCTGAATAGTTTCTCATTTGATTATTCTTCATCAGGACACTAATACTGCATGCTAAATGATGTAGCAAGATAGCAGTATAAGCGTGCTACATTCACATAAGATAGGAAATTTTGGGGAGAGGATTGCAATTGTATGTGATTTGCACCCTCGAGGTGGCTACTATGGGACACTTTTGGAGCTCAGAAAAAATTCAAATATCCAAAACGAATCCGTCTGACCAAAATTTTGTCTGCAGTAAAAGAACAAACGTCCATGCTAAGTTCCATTTAGTGCAAATATTTATTGAATGCATAAAAATAGCATTAAAATAGCTGCAATTCTGCTCCCCAGCCACCAACATTTCACATCTGCTCTGATGCTTTATCAAGGCGTGACTAAAACACATAGTACATTTTATACAAAAATTACAATCACATGACACATTCAATTCACCAATCAGTGTGCTTCACTCATTTCCTAATTATGTGATGTAATACATCATTACGTCCTATTACGGACCACACAGTGTTCCACAAAGCATATCGAAAGGTCAGTTATTGCACTTATAGTGTAATACAAGTGAAGAAGTGGGATATGAACAAAATGTGAAAGACTGGAGAGAGCGCTTCAAGAACAGGGGTTACAATGAAAAATGCTTGAAAATAGCTAAAAATCAAGTGAAAGATGTATCTAGAGAGAGTTTGTTAAGGCAAAATGAGAAAAAAAAGAAGTTTCAGTCACTTAATTTTGTTTGTGATTTTAATCCACAGCGTTATGAAGTGGGAAATATAACACAAAACAATTGGCACATATTATCAGCAGAACAGAAATTGGTAGTAGTGGCAACACTCCCCCCCCACAAGAATGGTATATAGAAAAGCCAGAAATATCAGAGACCAGGTCACCAGCAGCATGTATAAAGAAACGGAGACGATGGTGAAGAATCCATTACCTGGTGGAACATATAAATGTGGTAACTGTGTGTTTTGTTCAAAAATTACCACTGGGAAAAATTTTTTTTCACCATCCTGGCACTAGAAAAAATGATGTTTTAAAGGACTTTGTGAACTGTAATACAACGTATATGGTATATGTGGCAAGCTGTGTAATTTGCAGAAATTTTTATGTAGGGAAAACCAAGAGATGCTTTAAAAACAGAATAGCAGAGCATTTTTTAGACTACTAGATCTGTTAGCAAATAACTTAGTACCTTGATTAGGAGCTGTTTAGACTGCTAGATTTGTTAGCAAATAACTTAACTTGATTAGTAGCTGGTTTATAAGGCAGTGGTGTAAGCTGTTAGCTACTTATAGGTCTACCTAGTTTAGACTGCTAGATCTGTTAGCTGATAACTTGATACCTAGCTTAGGAGCTGGTTTATAGAGCCGTGGTGAAGCTGCTGGAGCAGATTACCTAGTTAAACTGCTAAAACCATTAAAAGCTACAGTCTTTACCTAGATTAGGAGCTGGTTCTAGGGATGGGTTTATCTGCTGGAATGATTAGGGGGCTATAGGACTTGATCTTATACCCCTAGAATGGCCACTTGGAGAAGGGCGAGAGGTAGCACCCCAGGGGGAGGAGACTGGTTAAATGGGGATGGTCCCAACAAAGGTAGAGAGGGACAGGTAGGGTGGTCTTCAGCTACCATGGCAGGTATCTTTGGTAGGGTTGTGAGTTGCATGGGCTGTGTTGCGGCAATCATACTAAATTGGGCCTGGAGGGAGGGAGGCTGCCCACTCTGCAGACAGTTATTTCAGATCAGGGGAGAGGTAAACTGGCTAACAAGACAGTTGGAGGAGCTGGGGGGGTGATGAAGAGAAACGGGAGGGGATATGGGAGGCAGGTGGGAGGGGTAGAGGTGAGGCCAGAGCATGGATCAAAAATTTGGTGGGACTATGTTTCAAAAATCAGGAGGGGAGATCTTAAGGACCGAGGACCCTTGGCAAGGGAAGCTAATGCCAGAATGATAGTTTCTGGGGTAAAAGGTCCAGCTCAAAAGAGGGGGGAAGGGGTTAGGTCAGGTGAGACCAATATGGGGCAGCCTAGAAGAGCAGACAGAGGAAAAGTTGACCAAAAGGAGGACAGGCCAGGAGGGGTGGATAAGGGGCATACTAGAGGGCCAGTCAGGGGAAAATCAGTTCAGGAAAGGGAGGTTGGCATAGAGTGTTACAATAAATTTGAGCTACTACACAACCTAGAGAGTGAGGAAGGAGGAGGAGGTGGAAACAAGGGGAAAGAAATCGAGTGCGGAGGGAGGAAATTGGAAACCCAGGTTAGGGTCCAGAAATGAGAAGGAAAGAAATAGCTCCAGCGGGAGAAGTGGGAACCTTACTGTTAAGCAAAAGGGGGGGAAGCAACATATAGAGGGCATGGAGGTTGAGGGCACAAGGGACGGGAAGATAAGGAGGAGAGGGGAGCCCCTCGGGGAAGATGGACCATACCAGAGAAGGGGCCCTAGGTAAAGGGGACCAACGGGGGACCATTGGGGGGTAGAAGCATAATTATGAGGGGGGATGATGAAGGTCTGGGAGCAGGGAAAATGATAAAGTCCAGGGGGAGCAGAGACGGAAAAGAGAGGGATAAAGGGGATACCCAATCCGGGAGGTCTGGGACAAGTGGGCATACAAAGGGAAGCAGGAAGGGGAGAGTGACAAGAGGGTCTGTCATAAGGAGGAGGGAGGACTCCCAGGGGAAGGAAGTAGTGGATCAAGGGAAGGGGGAGGAGGCAGGGTCAGAGCACAAAATGGAGGACATCTAAAGGTTGAAAGGGTCATAAAGGTTCTACTGCTAGCGGATTCCATGCTTAGGGGGATACACTGGGAGGGATGGGGGGGTCACCCCAGCCAGGTTAAGGTAGTAAGTATCTCTGGGATGATGACGCACAGGGCAAAGTTCTTGGTGTAGGAGCTGGCTAGGGATTGTGGAGGGAAACCTGATTTCCTGGTGCATTTGCTGACAAATTATATAGAGGGAAATAGCGTACTGGAAATCCAAGCTAGGTTCTGAGAACTAGACAGAGTATGTTGGGAAAATGGATGCAACATTTCCTTCTTGGAAATTTTGCCAGTACCAAGGGCCTCTGTGGAGAACAAAATGAAGATAGCGGAAGTGAATGACTGGCTTAGGAAGTGGGGAAAAGAAAGGGGGTTGAGGGTATTGGGGGAGTGGGGGGGAGTTTGGGAGGACAAGGGACTGTATGCAAGGGATAGGCTTCACCTTATCCCTATAGGGAAGGAGATCCTTAAGCAGGGGTTGTCGGACTATATTCAAATTAAGTGGGGTTTAAACTTGTGAGGGGGGAGGGTTATGGGAGGGGTAGTTTGGAAGTCCTGACCTCTTGAGGATGGGCCTAGCCTTCAGCCCCGGGGGGGGCAATAGACCAGGGGAGTGCGATTCAGTGTGGTGAAAGGAGATCAGATACATACTGTACGATATCTGGGGGAAGCATGGCAAAGGGGAGCAGGGACAAGGATTGGAGGGTGATGCTAGTAAATGCCAGGTGCTTGGGAAATAAGGGGTTGGAGTTCCAGGCCACGTTGTTCAAGGGAGGGGTAGATGTGGTGGTGGTAACGGAAACTTGGGACAACACAAACCACGACTGGGACTTAAATGTAAAGAGTTACGCTTTGCTTAGGAAGGATAGAAAGGAGGGCAGAGGAGGAGGAGTGACTATGTTCATCAGAGTTAGCATAGAAATTTCCAGGGTAGAACAGGCAGAGGGAAATGTGGAGGCCTTATGGGTCACCTTGCATACCCCAATAGGAGGAAAGGTAAAATTGGGAGTGGTATATAGGCCCCCAGGGATGGGGGATGTTCTGGAGTATTGTCTGCTGGATAACATTATAGCCCAGTGTGGGCCAAAGGGGAAGGGAGTGGTGTTGATGGGGGACCTTAATATGCCAAATACAAACTGGGAAACCATGACTTCTAATGTGGCCAAGGAGCAGAGACTGCTGGATGGCTTTCAGGATGTGTTCTTCACTCAACATTTGTTGGAGCCTACAAGGGAGGGGCATGTCCTGGATGTGGTCCTGGCGGAAGAGGAACTAATGAGGGATGAGACAGTAGGGGTTCCCCTGGTTGGGAGTGACCATGGCACTTTCTGGTTTCGAATAAATCTGGGGGTGGAGGGGGGATAGTTCTAGGACTTTGGCTGTGGATTTCGGGGGGGGGTGGATTTTAGGGGTATGGGAAAGATAGTCAAGGACCATTTGAAGAGGATTAAAACCAGCACAGATGTTGAAGGGAGATGGGAAGTCATCAAACGGGGACTATAGGAGGCAGTTAGGAACTGTGCAAAGGTGAAGTGTAAGGGGGCGAGGTCACATAAACTGTGCTGGTGGTCTAGGGAGGTTCAAGATGAGGTAGGGGAAAAGAAGGCTTCATACAGTGATTACAAAAAAACGAGAGGGGAAAGGGAAAAGGAAGCTTACCGTATTGCAGCCAGACAAGTCACCTGGATGGTAAGGGGGACTAAGTCCAGTAAGGAGCAGCGGCTGGCACAGGGGATACAGGGAGGGGGAAAAGGGTTTTTTAGGTATATCGAGGAGTGAAGGAAACCAAGGGCCAGATCGGCAGATTGAAAGCAGAAGGGGGGTGAGTGGAAGAGGCAAGGGACCAGGTGGAGGTCTTAAATTATTACAGTACTTTGCCTCCGTGTTCACTAGGGAAGGGGGATGGGAAACTTACAAAGTGGGATTGTTTGGAGTTAGAAGGGACAGGGGATAGAAACAGTGGAGCAAAAGATGAGGCTAAGCCAGGAGGGATGGGTATCCCAGGGGTTCCAGGTATCCCAGGGGTTCCACATTGGGATAAATTGATGACTGGGGGGAGGGGACTGATGATGAAATCCCCACTGAATGGGTATGGAATGCCCTTAGGGCCCTAAAAAAGAGAAAAATCTCCAGGGCTGGATGGCATACATCTGAGAGTTCTATGGGAATTGGTGGATGTACTAGCTGAATCCTTGGCAGAGCTCTACAATAGGTCACTTGAGACAGGATAGTACCTAGGGATTGGAGAGAGGCACATGTGGTGCCAATCCATAAAAGGGGGTAGAGAGAAGTGATGAGCAACTATAGACCTGTCAGTTTGACATCGGTGGTGGGTAAAATAATGGAAGGAATACTGAAGGAATGTTTGGGGAGGTTCTTGGAGGAGACAGGATGCCAGGATAGTCACCAACATGGGCTTGTGCCTGGGTATATCATGTCAAACTAACCTTGCGGAGTTCTATGAATGGGTAACATAGGAACTGGACAGGGGAAAACCTGTGGATGTGGTATTCTTGGACTTCAGCAAGGCATTTGACTTGGTCCCGCACAAAGGCCTACTGGAGAAGCTGAGGGGGATGGGAGTGGGTCCATTGATAGTCAGATGGATAGGTAACTAGCTGGCTGAGTGCACTCAGAGTGTAGTGGTCAGTGGGGAGATCTCAACCCCTAGAGGGGTCATAAGTGGAGTATCTCAAGGCTCGGTCCTGGGGCCGATCTTGTTTAATGCATACATCTCAGATTTCAGGGAGGTTGTAGGGTGTGAAATGAGTCTCTTTGCTGATGACTCCAAGCTGGGGGCAGTGGTTTGGGGAGAAGGGGAGGATGGCCCTGCAAGGGGACCTGGAGACCCTGGATAGGTGGGCTTGCATCTGGAAATTAAATTTTAACCCCTCCAAGTGCAAGGTGTTACATCTTGGGAGAGGGAACCCCAAACACGAGTACACCCTGGGTGGGGAGGTGTTGGAGGCCATGGCAAGGAAAAAAGATCTAGGGGTCCTACTGGATTCAAGTATGAATTACTCTGAGCAATGCAGGAGGGTGGCAGTCAAGGCAAACAGGATGTTGGGATGCATCACAAGGGGGATCACCTCAAGGAGTAGGGAAATGATTCTGCCACTGTACAATGGTCTGGTTAGACCACACCTTGAGTATTGGGTGCGGTTCTGGAGACCGCACTTGAGGTGGGATATACAGCTCCTGGGTCCAGAGGAGGGCAACTAAGATGATATGGGGTCTAGGGGATTTGACGTATGAGAGAGACTGGAGGAGCTCGGTCTGTTCTCATTGGAGAAGAAGAGGGACCAGGGGGACATGATTGATGTCTTCAAGTACCTCAAGGGAATTAATAGGGTAAACAAGGAGGGGAGCTTTAGATTAAGGGAGGGGGTATCATTAGAGGGGATGGTTTGAAGTTGGAAGGAGGAAGAAGGAGGGGGGAAGAGGAGGAAGTATTTCACTGAGAGGGTGGTGAAACTTTGGAATGCACTGCCTGGTGAGCTGGTTCTGTCTTCTATGGTGGATGGGTTCAAGAGAGGGTGGGAAAGATACAGCATGGGGAGGAAGCAGGGATGGGCCCAGGATAGATGGCAGGAGAAACAGAAAAGCAATGGGGGGGGGAGACCTTGGCACCCAAAATGGGGTCCTGAGGCATGAGAAGACTCGACAGACTGAAAGACCTATTCTGCTGGCAATTAGTATGTTCGTGTTTGGCATGCATCATAAAGGAAGATAGGAAAAATGCAGTAGCGATGCATGTTATGCAAAATGATTCTAGTCATTATTTTAAATTTCAAGGCTTTGAAAAAATAATAATTGGATCGGGGGGGTGATTGGGAAAACAAACTTGTATGAAACAAAAATAAATGGCAAAATCTGTTAAAAGCCAATTCAAGTTAAGGATTAAATGAGAACTTTGGTTTGGTGCCATTTTTGAAACAAAAAATAGAGGAAAACAAAAAGATGGATGGAATTAGTATTTAGGTCTCAGTTTTCATTTCTCTGTATCCATTCTTAGATGCTTGTATTTAAAGAATGTAACAAATGTGTAAATTCCGTTGGTCTTATAGTTAGGCTGCTCTGCATCTTTTATTATTAGTATTTACAAATTGCATATAATTGAGAAGTAGTTCTTCAGGAGAAATATGTGTTTAAACGCATATTAATTTATATAAAGATGTTTGTATGTTAAATGCTGACTAGGGCTGAACACTGTGTGGTCCATAATATGATGTAATGATGTATGACATCACATAATAAGGAAATGAGTGAAGTACATCGATTGGTGAATTGAATGTGTCATGTGATTGTAATTTTTGTATAAAATGGACTATGTTTGTATTTTAGTCACACCTTGATAAAGCATCAGAGCGGAGGAGCAGAATTACTGCCATATTAATGCTATTTTTATGCAGTCAATAAATATTTGCACTAAATGGAACTTAGCATGGAAGTTCATTGTGCAGCCAGATTCTTTTTGAATAATTGTATGTGATGTTAGGGTATTTTGATTGTAGTTGTGGGTGTGCTATGAAAACAACACGGTCAACAGTAACAAAAGAGTAATATAGCATGACAAGTACAGCAGCAGTGCAATAATCAGGTGACAACTTTTAACTATATTTTTGTATTCTATTTTTGATTGGTACACATCTACTGACTTGTTTATATGATACCTTTCTTTCCACAATTTACGGTTGCTGTACTCCTTTTTTTCACATCTGAAATAAACAGAGAGCTTCTTTTAATCTGGCTTGCAACTGGTTTTCATCAGTATTGCCACTTGATGTTGTACATCTATTATTTAAAATAATTTCTGTTGTGACTAAAATTTAGTAGCATGCAATCCAGCAGACAGTAGTCCACCAGCATAACCTTATGGAGCAGTAGGTGTTCGAAAACAGCTGGGTATACTGATGAAAATCAGCTCTGAACAATATTAAAAGGAGCACTACTTTTATTATTTCATATCTCAAAATAGAGAGTAAGTATGCTATAACCCACGACTGACCATGGTTGTATTGGGGCATCAGTGCACGCCACATGAGCATTGTGACTGAGGCATGACAGCTTGCCCGAGTGACTTCAACCAGCCGGAAAGGGCATTAATGCCCTGATACACCCATGCACTGTAGTGGGTTATCGCTCTTTTAAAATGGGCTAGCTAAACTGTAAAAAGCAAAAAATCTAAAGTTTTTTACAAATGGCATGCCAACTGTTGGTCTACCGGGGCATTAATGAATGGCCAGGTGACACTTTCTGCCCAATGGCAAGTCATCATTTGACTTTTCATTAATGCCCATTTTATAATGTAGAATCAAATTAATTGTGGAAGGAAGGGTATCATACAAGTCAGTAGATAAGGGACAATTGAAAATTGAATGAAACAATATAGGTCCAAACTGTTACCATATTATTGCACTGCTGCTTTAACACAATACAACAGGAAGAAACCATGAATGCAAAAAAAATTACATACTTATTCTGTATGTAAAAAGTTATTAATAAGGAGGAAAAGAAGGAAAGTGCAGGACAGAATTTTTTTTGTTTTTCCTTTTATATTTTTTTTGGGCATGTTTTTTAAATTTCTTTGGGGGGAAGAACGTGAGGAAAAATAAAGACAGAATACATAATACATGTTAAGAAAGAAAACAAAAAGACTGCTGGGCCTAGTTCTGACCAATTAGAATTTGGAACATAGCAATGATTTGCAATTGCTGACGCTCCATTTGGTCCAACTGCTGGTGCATTGTGTTGACAACGTTACCTAGGTGGTCGACCTCACTCCACAGAACAGCAAGATCATCCTCTGTGGCTGGAATTTCAGAAGGGTCACACTCAATGTGCAGCTGCATGAGTCAACACTTGTTCAACACTCTCCCTTCTTCTACACTTTGGACACCATGCAGGCTGATGCTGTGCTGCCACCTCTTGCACTGCACTCTCCACTGCAGGAGCAGTTGCTGCTAGTTCAACTACCTTGGTCTCCCACTCTGCATGGTGATGCACAGTCAGGTGTTTTCTCTGGCTGCCTGTTCCAAATGGGTACCCTTGCAACTATGACGCACCATCGTGCTGCAGATCTTGCATCTCGCCACAGTTGTGTCACCTGGCAGTGTAATGAAAAAATGCCACACTGCTGAGCTACGTGGAGGATCAGGCACAGGCAGTGGTGGGACCCCAGATGTACTAGGCTGCTCTACAGTTGGGGGCGGGGAAACAAGCTGCTGCTGCTGTTGTTGTTGTTTCTGCTGCTACTGTTGTTGTTGTTGCTCTTTGGCCTGCTGTGGTGGGTAAGTACTAGCCACCGGTGCTGCTTGGCTGGCAACACTAACATCCAAAGCAGTAATTGCTGCTGCTGATGCTTCTGGAACATCACTTCCACTGCCAGTGGAAACAACATTTTCAGGGAGGGGAGCATTGGATGGGAACAAGTTCCCATGGTTGAGGAAAATAGTCCGCCTCATGCCACCACACATCCTTGGGCCACGACTCCCGACAGGAGCACCAACTCTCTACATTTAGCAACAAAAATTAATAGAAGTATTAAAAAGTAAACAAAAAAGAAAAGCAGAGTAACAGAATCAGATACAAAAATCAAAAAGGGCACTAGGATGAAAGAGGTTTAAATTAAAGTCAGGATGATGACAAAAACAGGATCAAAAGCACTAAACCTCTCTCAAAACTACTATTCCTCCACAGTCACGCATACAGACACACTAGACAGTCAGCTCCACACAGCTCCTCATCTAGCAAACAGAAGGTCAAACTTACGCCTGATTCACTTCCTCCCTGCATCATTTGACCTGCAGACAGTCAGACATGTGAACTGTAGGCTGTTTCTTACCAACTTTGCCTTCCCAAACTGTAACTCGAAGTTAACTTGAAGTGAACAACGCAAAGTCCATTAAAGGTGAATTTTGTCATTTTAATGGGAATTTCGTGTAGTGCTACATAAATTTGAAGTTGCCCACTTTGAGTTAACTTTGCGGGCAAAGTTAAACTTGGCTGCATCTCTAGCTGCTACAGACTTCATGTGAATTTAATTCCATGTTTAAGCTTTTTAACTTGTAAGGGATTAACGAGCAATTATTCATCTATTATTTTTAAAATTATACTCAGATTTACATTGGTTCTTATTAGTTTTTGTCTGCCAAGCAAAAAACACTTATGATATGTGACTATACACAAAATAAAATGTAAAATGAGAATTAATCCAAGTCCTCCCCATAGTAGGCCTGTAAAACTCCAAAGGTGTATATAGTTTAAAATGATAGGAAATTACTGATGAAATCAACAAAAACAATAAGAGCGTTCCTATTTTAGCACCCTTTCAGCACTATTAGCACTACAGAGAAATAGAGAATAATGCATAGGGTACTGATCATTATGAAAATTTAATGCACACCCGAGGTGAGGGGATGCAGCATTAAACCCTTAAACCCTGAGAGCAAAGCTCGAGGGGTTTATCAAAGCATCCCTCACCGAGGGTGTAATTAAATTTTCATTATGAACAGTACCCTGTTTTATTTTCTATAATTGCTGGCGCAAATTTTTTTCCAGATATAGATTTACGGTCTGCAGACAGACTGCACAAAATCATATTGCACAACACATACTAATTTCAGAAAATAAGCCTGTTTTAATTAATTTAGAAATTAAAAACACAACGGCAATAAATAAGACCAGTATTACCTTTCAAGTGCTGCATCACATAGAAATACATAGTGGCTACTATTTAAATGAAACCAACAAAATTATAACACAAAAAAACCTCGCTGAATTAATGTAAAGTTTTGTGTTGCTTGCTGCTCAAAAATGGAACTCCCTTTCGAATATGAGTCCATATAGCATTTTGCATCAGTAGAGAAAACAAATCCCAGAGCTCTGAGACCTCCGTGGGAAGTTTGTGTCTCTGTGTGCTCACTGTCAGTTGCTGCATGACAGTTCGTGGCCATGGCTACGGAGGTCGTCTGATGAAGTCCCTGAAATTAATTAACGGACAGTGTTAAAATTCTGTAACATATGCGAAGGGATAGCACTATGAATAATCTAGATTTAGACTTTTATTTTGCTTTTTGTACTCTGGGAGGCTTGGTGAAAATTTACATTGTGATTGGTTGACCATCCATAGCACTCCAGACATTACCTCATGGGTTTTAGCCCACCTGATAGGCTAGTGATGCACATGACTCTAGGATCAAATTTCTAGTATATCCAGGTCCCAGAAACCCCTGCTTTCCAGTTCAAATCGTGCATCTGATCAGGCTAGCACACCAGGATCCCTGCTGTCCTAATTCTCAAGGTAGGCCTCTTCATATGTCACTGACAAGAAAGCCACATAACAGAGATACTGTATACTCCTACCAGACATACAATTGTTTGTTTAAAAATAAGATTTGTCTACCTGGGGGAGTAGAACCTTTACCAGCATGGATTGTTATGTATTCTTTGAAAACACTAGCTTGTAATGGGTATCTCATTGCTTTACTCCTGCTACTTGTGCAGTTAACTCAGTTTGTTGTGTCTTAGCTCTGATGGGTAGAAAGATTGCCTCACTGTGAACCCTGCACTTACTAGTCAAGTATAAGACCTATTGTGTTGTTCTTGCGCCTTTGAGGACAAAAAGAGAAAAAGGAAATTGTAATTTGCATTGTTGTAAGACAGTTAACAACTACCGTGCAGCATTATGCTGTAACGCTGCATTATTCTGTTTAAATGAATCTCTTTTGCTGGCAAAAGTGCTTTCTCAAGCCCCAGATACCTGCAGGCTTGTTTGGCCTCCACCATGCATTCCCTTGCGCTGCACACTGCTGCGATCCCTCTCTCCTGCAGCCCCCACAGTTAATGCACTGTCCCCTGCTGCTCCTGCATCCGTGTCGCGCTCGTCCTTGCCGTTCTCCTGAGGGAACCACCGTGCTCCCTACCGGGGAAACGCCAGTTCTGTCCCAGGTCTGCCACTTCTACATGTGGTGGCATTGGTTCACATCTGGCAGGGCCCAAGCCTCCCTCCCCCCCCCGGCATCCGATTGCAGCCGCGAGCGTTTCTCTTGTGCCTTCATAGCCAACATCATATTTGTGGTGGACTACACAGCCAGGGGATTTCAGAATTTAAAAAGGACAAAGGAATTACTCGGGGACCCAGCTATCCTAGGGTCCACGGGCCAGCGAGCCGCACTGATGAGGAGAATAAAGCCCTTCCCCCCACCGCATGGCTGGCATTTTGGCCACTCGCTGCACTGCGATTCAGGGCTAACCCAGCACTTTGCTCTCCTGGGGGCATGCTATTGAGTCTTCTCTGCAGTTAATTCGTGTTTTTCTAGGGCTTTCTCTCGCTGCACAGCATCGATCCACGGATAAAGCTCCATGCTGCAGATGGGGGAGAGGAGGGGGGAACCTGTATTTCTTGGCCCTCTACAAGCAAACTTGCACGCAGGTTTCTCAAATCCAGGCACAGCTCTTGTCTACTGTTGGAAACAGCAAGGACAGCTATTACAGCTGATTTAAAGGCTTTTCTTCTGGACAGGAGCTCACACATAACACTACCCTAGTATGAGGATTACCACGCAGCCTACAAGGGGTCCATAGTCTCCAAATGGGGTTTTCAAGGACATTCGATTCCCTTACTGACCTCAGCTTAACTTTCCAAAAAAAAGGCCCCCCCCCGATATGGGCTCCTCCCCATAGCAGCTCACATGTACACTACAAAACTTGCTGCTGCACTGGTGGTCCCTCTCTATAGCGACCTCCAGTCAACCTGTCTCCATGCGGGTCCCTCTCTCCAGCGACCCCCATGAGAAAGACAGCCTGCATCCCTCTCCTAGCTCCTTAGGAACAGCACGTCAACAACTAACGTGGGCCAACTACAAGTTGAGGGCCCATTTTGTACCTCAAGCCTAACAAATGCCATCCATCTTTTGTCTTCTCCAGATGGTCAAGGCCAAGAAGTGCACAGCTTGCAGCGCTAACCTCCTACCCTACGCCCCTGGCCCTCTATGCGCCGCATGCCTCCACGATGACAACGACCTGTCACTAGAACAGACCGCTGGCATGGGCCCCAGTAATCTGGGCCCCAGCAGTTCAACTTGGTTGGATCCAGGTGCCTTCTTACTCCAGAACCAACAGGCCACCGTAGCGATGATGGAGAGTCAACAGAACTTCATGATGAAGGTGATGGAAAAATTGGAGTCCCTCACTCAACACAGGATGCTGGCTGCATCCCCTCTGGAGCAAGACATCGTGGGAGGGGCCAATGAGAATCACATGGATCTGACAGAGCCGGTTCCAGATAGTCACAAGCCGGACTCCGGGGAGGACAGGGACTTGCCAGATGAAGAAGACGGAGCAGACTCCAATGAAGAGGACATGGAGCCACAATCTGTTCCATCTCTCACCTCAAAACTATGCTCCTTTGACATGGTTCCAGGCCTCATGAAGATTGTCAAGGCCACCATGGGGTTTGAGATTGAGGAGAACAAACCAGAATCAAAGTTGGACCCACTGATTCAGCAGCGGTCAACTGTCAAGGAAGCATTTCCAGTCTGCCTGGTGATCGAGGACATTGTGGCCAAGGAATGGCAGTCCACTGAGCCCAGCCGGATGTCGAACAAAAGAAATCTGGACCGTATGTACCCTGTTCAAGATGACAAGGCCAGCATATGGTGCACAGCCCCAACAATTGATCCTCAGGTGGCTGCGCTTAGTAGAAGGACTATTCTACCACACGGAACCATATCCCTGAAGGACCCCACCGACAAAAGGGTGGAAGATATGTTAAAGAAAGCCTTCGAAACAGAAGGAATGGTGGCAAGGGCATCCACAATGGCCATTTAAACAGCACGGGCCCAGATACGTTAGCTAGAAGAGCTTCTGGAGCAGACCAACCCCAAGTCAAGAGAGGCAGAACTGTTGGATTGCACTCTCGATGCAGCAAAATATCTAGCCGATATGGCAGTGGACTCCCTCAGACTTAATGCAAGGGCCACAGCCATCACCAACCGTGCAAGACAGGCATTGTGGCTTAAGCTATGGGAGGCCGACAATGAATCCAAGACATTGCTACAGAATCTTCCCTTGAAGGGGAAACATGTTTTTGGGGAGGGCCTGCTTGTGTTCCTAAAGCTGAAAGAGGAGGGCAAGGAACTCCTCAAAAACAAAAGTCAGCACTCCTATCAACCCTCCGCTAGACAGAGATTTCGGGGGGGACAAAGATCTTACCAGACACATAGAGATACAGCATACTCAACCACTTCCTTTCACGGTAGAGGTTCCCACACCTCACAACGCACCCCTTTCACCCAGTCCTACCATCCCTCCTCCTTCAGATCCCGCGGATCAAGGTTCAGAGGAAGAGGTAGAGGTCAGCGAGGAAAGCAGCAATGACTGATCGCACAGACCCCTGCACGGGCAGAAGCGATGTCCCCCTGTGGGACAGAGACTATTGTTCTTCAGCCACCAGTGGTTTTACACCACCTCGGACAAGTGGGTTCACGAGGTAGTGTCAAGAGGTTACTCGATAGAATTATCAAAGTCCCCCTTGATACACAGGTTCATCACCTCACCCATCACCAAAAAGAAGGTTACAGCCCATCAGGTACAACAAATCCTGTGGAACCTGATCCACAACAAAGCGATACAGCCCGTACCTCCACAAGAACAGAAGCTGGGAGTATACTCCGTCTTCTTCCTTGTCCCAAAGAAATCCAGTGAACTACGCCCCATCCTGGACCTCAAGCACCACAATCAACATTTGATTCCACAGAGGTTCAAGATGGACACACTGAGGTCAACCTTACGCAGTACATGCGTGGGCGACTTCCTGACGTCCATAGATCTCAAGGACGCATACCTTCATATCCCCATCAGGCTGAAACGCAGACAGTACCTCAGATTCCATATTCTAGGTCAGCATTTCCAATACCAGGCGCTACCCTTCGGGCTTACCTCGGCACCAAGAGTGTTCACCAAGGTGTCAGTGGTACTAGTGGCCAGGCTCCGGGAACAGGGTCTTGACATCATCCCCTACCTCGACGACTGGCTGCTCTGGGCGCGAACCAGAGAGCGCTCCCGCCAACACACCACCCTCACCCTAAGGGCTCTCGAGGAGCATGGCTGGGTGGTGAACCTAGACAAGAGCCATCTGGTGCCCACACAACAGATAGAGCACCTAAGGGCAAGCATCAATACGTCACAGGCTGGGCAAAACCATCCGAGATGAGGGTGCTCAATTTGATCAGCCTAGCATGCCAAGTACGCACCAGTCATCAGGCCTCCATAGCAAGACTGGCTCAACTATTAGGATGCATGGCATCCTATATTGACCTGGTCCCCTGGGCCAGGTGGCACATGCGACCCCTACAGACGTACGTTCTCGCATGGGGATCTCCGAATGAGCACAACCTGAATGTCACACTCCCATTACCACCATCAGTGAGAAAATCACTAACATGGTGGACAGTTCGCACCAATCTGACCAGAGGGGTACTGATGGAGGAATCCTACCAGGTCTCCATAGAGACGGAAGCAAGCCTCCTGGGATGGGGTGCTTGCCTGGGCGACAGGACAGCACAGGGCCAATGAACTCCTGCAGAAGCCCAGTTTTCCATCAACGTCCTAGAAATGCAGGCAGTATACCACGCCCTCACAGCCTTCAAGACCTCCATCTCCGGACAGTCGGTACTGATACGTTCCGACAACCAGGTCACGGTGGCCTATATCACTAAACAGGGAGGCACCAGAAGCAGAGCTATGCTGAGAGAGGTGGCAAAGGTCCTCAACTGGGCACAGATCCACTTCTCCCATCTTGACACGGTTCATCTCTCCGGAAAGCTCAACATTCATGCAGACTGGCTCAGTCGACAACAAGTCCACCCAGGGGAGTGGCATCTACACCCCAGCCTCTTTGAGCTGATTCAGAAGACCTGGGGATGCATTTCCATGGACCTCATGGCCACTGCACAAAATGTGCAGGTCAGGAGCTACTACTCAAGATACGGGGAAAGTCAGTCCCAGGGAACCGATGCCCTGTCGCAACCTTGGCTCTGGGACCACTCCTACGTCTTTCCACCCATTCCCTTGCTACCACAAGTTCTCGCCAAGATCCGTTCTTCGGGACGGACCATCATCCTAGTGGCCCCTTACTGGCTGTGGAGAGTGTGGTTTGCCACGGTCCTGGCAATGACGTTGACCAGTCTCAGATTACCCTACCGACCCGACATGTTGACCCAGGGCCCGGTACTGCACCCGGCTCCAAGGACCCTAAAACTCACAGCCTGGCTCCTGAGAGGAGAAGACCGATGAACGCTGGTTATCACGACTCGGTCATCTCAACAGTACTGCAATCCAGCCATTCCTCGACCACTTCTACTTACGGCAGACAATGGTCAGTGTTCGCCAGGTGGTGCCGAGATCGGGGTACGGATCCAGAGCTCGCAGGCATGTCTACCATCCTATTATTCCTTCAACAAGGAGTAGATAAGGGATTGGCCCACTCATCCCTCAGAGTGCAGCTGTCAGCCATCGGGGCAGCCATTGGCCCCATAGGGGGAAACAGCCCGGACGCCTTGCATTTCCTGAAGGCAGTCAAGATTCTGCGACCCTGGGTCTGTCCATCCATTGCTCCCTGGGACCTCCCTCTGGTACTAGACTCCCTCAGTACAGCCCCTTTCGAACCACTACAGAACATAGACCTGTTCTGGGTAGGTCTGAAAACCTGCTTCCTCGTGGCGATATGCTCAGCCCGCAGAGTGGGGGAATTAGGGGCGCTGTCCTGCAGGGAACCCTACACAGTGTTCACCCCATGAGGGATATGCCTACGCACAGTTCCAGCCTTTCAACTGAAGGTCTCCTCTGTCTTTCACAGGTAACAACCCATTGAGTTACCCACATTCACGGGAGACAAGACCATCCCACAACACCTAGACGTAGGCATCACCCTATCCACATACATAGCTAGGACACAACTTCTATGCAAGACTGAGAGGTTGTTCATTGTCACAAGGGGACAGAGACAGGGAAAAGCTGCATCCAAGACTACCATTGTTACAGAGAACCATTCAGGAGGCCTACAAAGCAAAACAAATGATGCCCCCTATGGGTATCAAGGCACATTCTACCAGGGCGGTAGCGACCTCCTGGGCGGAGAGGGCCAATGTCTCGGCAGAAGACATCTGCAAGGCAGCTACTTGGACTTCCATCCATATGTTTGCCAGGCATTATCACTTAGAACACCTGTACCAACTACAGCCAACCTTTGTGACACAGGTTCTCTCCACTGCTGCCAACTCTTCCTCTCACTCCTAGACCACTCTGTCTCCCTCCTGTGGGTACAGTACTGCTTCTTATCTACCCATGAGGTAATGTCTGGAGTGCCATGGATGGTCAACCAATCACAATGGGTGTTTACTCACTTGGTAAAGGTGATTGTGTTGGTTGACATCCATGGCACTCCATGACCCACCCGACACAGTTGTCAGAACTGACCAGGAATTAGAAGAGGATATATTGTCTAAAACTAACTGATTCCATGTCTTCTGAAAGGGACATCCAGGATGTCCACCATCGACCCATTAGGGGCAGAGTTTTAGATTGTATTAACAGGAAAATAAAGTAGAGGCCTACGGCCCGATTTTACATACGCCTCACTCTGCATTATTTATACAGGATGGTTACTGTTTTTCTTTCTTCTTGGTATTGCCTGTTACTAACCTTACTTTCAGCTTTGGAAGATTCGAACTGGAGAGCAGGGGTTTCTGGGATCTGGATATACTAGAAATTTGATCCTAGAGTCATGTGCATCACTAGCCTGTCAGGTGGGCTAAAACCCATGAGGTAATGTCTGGAGTGCCATGGATGACAACCAACACAATCACCTTTACCAGGTGAGTAAACACCCAGTTTAGCAAGTGCCATGTTCACTAGCTGTTTAATTCTGTGTGCTCTAACCCTCGGGCTGAACTGATGTGTGCACGTGAAACTCGTAGCAACTGACTGGTGATTATGGGGAATATCAACTGTTTTTCCCACTAAAAAAAATTTGCAACAGTAATTATTATATTTTATATATTTTAAATTTAAGGTTCTCAGAAGTCTGCTAGGGCTAGAAAGAAGAATGTTAACAAGCTAAACACTCAATGCTTAGCCTGTAGCTCCCCTGCAACCCAAAAACTCCACTTCCAGTCACTGCAGCAATTACTGTGGCATATAGTTTAATAAAAAATATAAATAATTTAAACTAAAAGTGCATGAACATGTATTACATAAATGATGAAATCCTATAAACCGTAAACCATAATGCCTTCACGCACAAAGTAATGACTAAAGCATAAATAAAGAAAAAAAATAGATTAATATAAAACAGATAACCCAATCCAAGAGCAGATGCTTCCTGCCAATGGAGAGCTATGGTTATCACTTTACCTAAGGATGGCAAAAGGTACTTGCAAGGGGTCAGTGTATGGGGCAGCCATCTGAGATGTGGGAGGCATTTCTCCTGGCATGCTATGGCTTGCATGTCATCTGGATCCATTCATTAAATAGGAAAATAATAAGGATCATAACACCCGTTTTCTTTTTTTTTTTTACTTTTTCTTTCTTTTACAACAGGGATATAATGAAAAACAAAATAATTAAATTAAAACATGAAATCAGAAACAAGTGATCTGTCTAAAATCCACCTAGGACATCAGAGTATAGTACTGCAGTAGTTGTTCAGATTAGTAAATGATTCACGTGAGAAAGTATATTTTTCTGAAATTTGGAGTGTATCAATTGTGATTGGTTGGCATCCCATGGCACTCCAGACATTACCTCATGGGTTACAGCCCACCTGATAGGCTAATGATGCACATGACCCAGATCAGATTTCAAGTATATCCAGGTCCCAGGAACCCCTGCTCTCCAGTTGTAATTTGTGCATCTGAATAGGCAAGAAGCATCCAGAGAACCCCTGTCTGCTCTTTAAACTTCTAAGGTAGGAAATGTGTTTTTTCCAAATAGCCTCATGTGCGTGATTGCAATGTAATAGTAATTTAATTGTATTTTATTTGGATGTTGAATGAGTATATTGTAAGAAAGGAGCATCTTGGGCTCCAAAAGAAAGGAAATACCAGCTCCAATAAGCGTTTTGTTGTTAAATTGTACTGCAGGAGTTTTTTCCTCCTTTATAATTTGGATGTTGAATGAGTATATTGTAAGAAAGGAGCATCTTGGGCTCCAAAAGAAAGGAAGTACCAGCTCCAATAAGCGTTTTGTAGTTAAATTGTACTGCAGGAGTTTTTTCCTCCTTTATAGTCAACGATAAGTTTTTTTTGTTATTAAAATTGTACTGCAGGAGCTTTCCTCCTTTGTAATCAATTTGGTCTGGCTTTGTGGCACCTCCGTGAGGCCTTTGTTTCAATTCCAAATGAATCTCTCGCGCTTGGGCCGCCACCCCACCCCCCAGGCCTTCCAGGCAGCGTGCTCCCTGTCCTGTAAGCCACGCGGCCTCGCGGGTTTTTCCTACCAGGCTCGCCTGTAAAATCCTCTGCGAGTCGCCCACGCCTGCTGAATCCATGTCCTCTGAGGCCCTCTCTCTCTCGAGGGCCTCCCTACCTCCAGACCCTTGATGCCCTGCCCAAGGCCTCCAGGCTCTCGGACACACGGCCACGCCCTTCCTCCACCAGGCCCTTGCCTGGCCCCCCTCGAGCCTCTCCTCCTCATGACCAAGCTCTCTCTCTGGGTGGCTGCTGCCTCCCGAGGCCCTCACCTCCCCCAGGCTTCCCGGGCCTCCTGCGGCCCTCACAACTGCTCTTTCTCTCATCTGGGCCGTCTGCCCAGACGCATCCTGGCCAACTGACACCTCCGCCCCGCTGGAGGAGCGCTCTCCTCCCTCAGCCCTGCAGACCTCTCCTTTACTGGCGCGGCCAACGCTAGGCTCGCGGGCGTGCTGCCTCCTCCTCTCTATTTCCCTTCAGTAGTCAGAGAGGAGGTTAACTAGCTCAGGCTCCAACAAAAGAGCCACCGTAGGCCAGACCTGGACTGTATCCCACAGTTTTCTCTAAACGGCCGACGGCCTCAGGGGCATCCAGGCGTTCGGCAACATTCTCCAGCTCTCTCCTCATTCATTCTCCTGGGGGTTGCTCCTCGGCGTGTTGACTAAGCGGACAACAAATCTTTTCCTCGTCGGCCCGCATGCAGGTACCGTCTTGGCCTCGGGGGTGACGCCCTTCTTCCTCGGGAGATCCCCACGCCTCAGGCCGCTTTCCTCAAGAGACTCAAATTGGCTCTCCCAGCAACCAGCCGACTGGGGATTAAAAAAAAGGCGGAATCATTCCATTCCAACTCAGGTCCCTCACACAGCGACCCCAGTAGGACACCGCCGAGCTCTTGCCCGGGTGCCTCCACAGCATGACCCTGGCAGGCTCAGCTGACTCTCCTCCCCACTCAATGGCCGCGCCCTCCCACAGCGGGCCCCGGCCTCCTGGGAGCAGGAATCATCGGAGAGGGGTAGGTAGGTAAGGATTCTTGAGAGAGAGTCTCACCATTCCTGGTCTGTCTAAGGGCCTCACACAGCACCCTTATCACAGCACCCTCCGGCCTCCTTCCCTCCTCCCCGCCCTTCTCCTCCTCGCACTCGCCTGCATGGGCCCACCTCTGGGGCATAAGGGGGAAAAGAGTTCCGTGTCACCACTCTTCGCTCAGACCTCTCTCTTTATTTTTCAGATGGTTAAGGCAAAGAAATGCACCGCGTGCAGCCACCCTCCTCTCCTCAAACCCCAGGCCTGCTCAAGTAGCCTGCCTCATGGACGACGAAAGGTCTTCAATGGAAAGAAACCCTCCTAGCTCCTTCCTTCCCGGCCCTAGCACCTCGGACGTGGTGGACCCGGGATCTCTGCTGCTACAGAACCAACAAGCAGTGGTGGCCATGATGGAGAGTCAGCAGAACTTCTTGCTGAAGATAATGGAAAAACTGGAGGCCCTCACCCAAAACAGATCGAGACCTCCCAGCACAGAGCCCCCTCATGAGAGAGACCCTCCAGAGGAACCACAAGCCCCAGAGGACCCTCTCCCCAGCATTCCCCCGGATGGCAACCCGGAAGAAGGAGACAAAGAGGACAAATTTGACGAGGAGGAGGAGGAGCATGGCTTGGAGTCAGACACGGAGGACATCGATCAGCAGACAACTCCGTCCTTGACGTCAAAACTGTGTGCGTTCGAGACCATCCCTGGCCTTATGAAAGTCATCAAGACCACCATGGGCCTGTCCATGGAGGAGCAGGAAGGGGAGAATACAGAATCGAAGCTAGATCCAATGATCCAGCTAAGGACCACCACCTCAGAGACCTTCCCGGTATGCCCGGCCATTGAGGAACTGATCCACACAGAATGGCAATCCACAGACCCGGGCAGATTGCCAAACCGAAGGAACTTACACAAGATGTACCCGGTTCAGGGCGACAAGTCAGACGCCTGGTGCAAGGCGCCCTCCATCGATCCCCAAGTGGCGGCTTTGAGTAAGAAAACTGTGCTACCATGCGGTACCATAGCCTTCAAGGACCCTACCGATAAAAGAATCGAAGATATGTTAAAGAGGACATTTGAAATTGAGGGCACCATGGCCAAGGCAATGACGGCGGCGATCTATACCTCTCGGGCCCAGATCCGCTGGCTGGAGGAACTCTCTGATCTGGGTCATGTGCATCATTAGCCTATCAGGTGGGCTGTAACCCATGAGGTAATGTCTGGAGTGCCATGGATGCCAACCAACACAATCACCTTTACCAGGTGAGTAAACACCCATTATTGTTGTTGTAGATGTGGTGAAAACCCACACAAAGCAACATGACTGTATGTGGACCCACAGGTAGGCAGCTTTTGGTTTTTTCTTATGCTTTCTCTCTCCTTACAGAGATCCAGAGCTGAACAACTTTCTTTCCCCTCAGACTGTTTATTACTACACTGGGATCTCAGCCTTTAACCCCATCTGTGCCCAGTATTCCATGATTCACTCAGTAAACAAAGCCATCTCAAGCCCTGCTGCTCACTCCATTTTTGCAAGAAAATGACTTGAATTAATCACGGTTTCCAGATTTTTGAAAACCAAAAGTTTCATTCTCTATTTCTAATTATGTATCCTGCTCAAAAGGATTTTTTAAGTTAATCCAAACTAAAGAATGGATGATAGGTTTTTTTTGTATACAAAATTGAAAATAAATATGAGTAAAGGTGCTGACTGTTTATGAAACAAACTCTATTTCCCCTTTAGTGTAACCTGTTTGATCAAAGTAAAACTTTGTCCCAAAAGGATAATTCCAACTGTCACCGTTTAATGTGAGAAATTAGATATTTTCCTATATCCTATTTAACTTCTCACAAAGTATGTGGGCTTTGTTAGGAAAAGGAAATGTTTTATAAAGAATATGTATATACTTTTTTATTACTTTTTTATTGATGAAGAGTACCTCATGGCTCTGATCTAAGATCATATTTGGCATTGCAATTTGTTAACTGCAATGGCCCTTATATGTGAAACTAATAAGTAAGGCATGCTATATACATCTGAGAGATAAGCAAAATGTGCACGTTGAGTTAACACATGCTGCAAAAGCGAGGCCTCCAACAAGCTAACATGCATTATGAGAAGCAGAATTAAACAGTTTCGGAGGTACAGTACTAGTATAATGGAGTATACTAGAAATGTACTCTACTGCAAGAACACAAATTCATTGTGCACCTGTGTAGGGGAATCTGTTTGTCTGACTACAAATAATTGGCTGAAATTACACATTTCAATAGGCATGAATTAGTGCTAATCATTTTGCATGAAATTAAATGTGCATAATTTCACACGATTAGCACAACATGCGAACCATTAATGTGTGCAGAAATGAACAATTCCATGTATAAATCTAATCCAATTCCATATTTTTTTATAAATGTAAAGTAATTTTATAAGGTCACAGACATGAAATAGGCAGTAACTTTTACAAAACAGAGAATCTGGCTGCAACAGGTCCTATACTTTTGCTTGTATGAAGTACCAGTAAGTAAGCAATAACCTACGACAGGGTGTGTGTTTATTGGGGATTAATCAACACCCCGGGTGCATTGTGAGGCATGAGGCTGCAGGCTGAGTGTCCTCACAGCACCCAGAGTGTTGATTAATCCCCAATGAATGCACATGCTGGAGTGGGTTATTGCGCTTATAACATGGGCCATGTATGGAGAGAAATGGGCTAACAGTTGTGGAATTACAGGACTAAAAATGTGGGGACTACTTTGTTCTTCCACTACTTGTGGCCACAGTACCATATCCATGTGTGTTCTGCCACAGGAAAATAGTGCTTCTTACATAACTTTCTGGTAAGCAGGGTAACATACTAGTATAAAGGGGCACAGAACTTTTAGTTCTGCTCTCTGAAATACATTGTCATGTACTGCTGTCTCTCTCCTGCTGTTTCACACTGTATTCTGTGTTTCTTACAGTTAGCAGCATTGCACTGCTGTGCATAATTTTTGAGGGCACTTTGTTTGTTTATAATTATTTAATAAAGGCCTCACAGGACACACAAGGCTGTGAACCATCAAGGAACATGACAGGAACAACCAGCAACTACAACCATATGTGCCTAATATATGTACATGTCATGGAGGGATATGAATATACAGTGACACACAGGCATGCCCAATACCCCCCACCCATCCCTGACATCCAGAGAGTGGCACCCCCGAGAGCAGTACACATGTATCCCCCATCACCAATAATAGATATGTTGCACAGTGGCAGGACAGCATAGAATACTGGCACAATACACTGCACTCTGCATGGTCACAGATGTGTACCTGAACAGACCTATGCAGCAGAAAGATACGCAAGGTTTCACACCTGCTGTCTGAATGTGTACCACCAGATGTGTCCCTGTGTGTGGGCAGTGTCCCTCAGTCCTATAGGATGTGTCTCTGGCCCATGTGGCAGGATGTGAGAGGTATGTCGCACAGGAATAGGGGCGTAGGCCACACGAGGACAGCAGCAGTGGCACATAACAGCACAGGCATGCCCATGACACATTTGTAGCACATCGGGAACTGTCATCCATGTAAGTGCGTGCTACCGATGACCTCTGATGCAAGTTGCATTACATGCCAGTAGCGTATTGCGTCAGACAAAGTACTCGTGACAATCGCGTACACCGCACTTGCAGTCTGCCTAAGTGCAAGGCAGTGTTATCCAGTCCAGTATGCTGGTGGAAAACCATATGACTACAGCCAGAGGGAACATCACACCCACACAGGCCATAACAGACCAAACTGCTACATACCAGCATACCTGGTAAACAGCCTTAGGGTAAGGGGCATGCCCCAAACTTCTCAGCAGAGGAAACAGCTGTGCTAATCAGCTGTGCCAGCCAGTGGGGCCACATCATCATGCCTCCTGGGTGCAAAAGGCACACACAGGAGGAGAGAAACAAGTTCAGGAAGGCAATAGCCGAGAAACTGCACCAGGTGTCAGGGGTGCAGAGGACGCCACTCCAGATAAACACAAGGTGAATGACCTGGCACTGAGTGAACCTGATACACTAGAGCTCCTGCAGAACATGGCCACAGAGGCAGGCATTGAGATGTGGGGTGGTCATCGGTGTGAACGAGGTGGGTGTCAGAACACTGAGTTACACATCAGGATCACAGTGTCCCTGCCATACATGGATGCTGGTACTCATGTTCACTCTGTTTCATACCCCTGCCTAGAAGCACCACAGAACCAGGCCATGGACCGGACAGGATAAGACGTATTGGAGTGAGGACTAGTGTCAGCGGGTGGTGATCCCTGTGCTGGACATCAGGGAGGTAGGTGTGAACCACCGTACAAGTACACAGGACATGCATGTGGAAGTGTGGGCATGTTACACGTGTCACATGGGAACAATCATGCAGGACAGGGCACAGTGACATGTGTCCAAAGTGGGGAAATATGGGCATCCAGAGAGGACCTACAGGGGACACATGTTGGCACAGACATGCACACATGTACAGCTGGGTCCATGGCCAGCACATGGTGACATGCAGATGAGCCTGCCATGGCATGTACCATGTGGACACCCACACAATGGTACATGGTGTTGCACGGTCTGTCAAATGGTGTGTGACATGCTGTTGCTGTCATATGTGTGTCAGTGTGTGCACAGTGACATGCAGTGCACATGGGAACACAGCACATGGCTACATGTGCAGCCATACCATGAACATGTGTGGAACATGTGCAATGGCACATCACCGTGTGCACCAGGTGGGTGGCCCCAATGCAGGGTCATGGAGTAGTGGCACCTGTGTGTCAGTGATGTAACAACAGGTCCCGTGGCAGAGCGTTGTACACAGTGGCTGTGTCATCCATGCCAGTGGGTGACAGGCACGCACACATATACACACACACAGGTGATATATGTGTAACATGCACAGAGGGTGTCACAGATTGCATTGGGGCATGTACTGTTCCAAGGGCTGCAACAGTGTGGCAAGATGTGAGCCACACACAGATGCAACACGATGCAAGGCAGTGGTCGGTGTATGGTGGAGTAACACCATGCGGTGGTGGGACACACACTGCGTAGGCTGCTCCTGCAAGCAGGTCCAGTCACACATGGTCCTGTAGGGGGGACAACACTAGTGTGTTATGGGACGGGTTGTGGGGTGCTTGCATGTCTGGGCCGTGCTGTAGGCATGCAGTGCTGAGATATGGCATTCATAGAAACATCAACATGCATACAGGCATGGTGTTGGCCTATGCACTGCACATGGTATAATGTTCAAGTGGCAACAAGACATGCCCAACAGTGCCCATGCACTCATACATGTACATGACCCTACACACATGAGATGTGTCGATATGTACACCCTGGTCCGTACACACTACACAGAGGATGCAGCTATCGGTCCATCACAATGGCCGTCCACAACAGGGGCGGGGAGGGACAGTATCCAGTGTTCTGTGGGGGGCTACACATCCAATGCCACATGAGTGCAGAGACAATGCGCTATTTGGGATGGTATGTTAACTGTACGCTGTGTGCACCACATGATTTCTGACCACAGGGATGCGTTCACATGGGTTGCCATAGGCTGGCCAACACATGGCGACAGGATGTGCGGCTGTGTCAAACACATGACACACACAGCATGCATGGGTCACGAACGCAGGATATGGCAGTGTACCTGCAAGATACACAGACATGGTGTGTCAGGTGACAAGATGGTGTCTGAGGTTGTGTAAGGCACAAAGGCCCACCCAACATCTGGACCAGGCCTGTGTCGGTATGCAACACTGCACCCTGGCTACTGTGCATATGCTGTGTAGGCCACTGGATGGCATATCGTAACACCAAGTATGGTACAGACACACACAGTCAGCATTGTTGCACAGCCACGCCTGCACACAATGTGCGTGTCCTATAGACCACTGCCACTATGTGTGAGTGACACTGTGCAACAGCCTGCTGGGGCATGCATGACATGCCCAGTACACACATACACAGTCTGGCCAGCCAGCATCTGAGATGTGTCAGTGTGTGGCAATTACATGGCCAGACATGGACATATGCCATGGGGAGTGTCTGTCAGCATGGCTGTAATGGTCCATGTGTGTAGACCCATGCGCCATTCAGATACAGTGATGATAGCAGTGTTGTCCAATGCATTTGTCACATGATGTGCCTCTTTCCACAGGTCACGAAGGACCCAGCAGGAGAACCACACCAGTATGCACACCAAAACAACGTGCACTGTCACTTGCACTGTGACGCGTGAAGCAGAGGGAGGCCTGTTATTACAGGGAAAGAACACACAAGATACATGCACAGGTATCATCGAGGGGACAGGGTGAGCAGCAACACATGGGCCAGAACAGTGCAGAAGTAGTAGTGCATGGCAATGGACATGGACAGCACACCTGCATTGGTGACAATGGTGACACACAACCTGCTGCTGAACTGCAAGAGTGGGAACATGACTCTGGCGGGAGGGGGAGGGACTGACAGTGGGGATCACTGAGAAACATGACAGTACCATGCAAGTGGGGGAGGCCATGGACCATGGCCAGGTTGATGGTGGGGAAGGGGATGGCGTGGGTACGGTTGCGGCCACAAGCACCAGAGAAGGCGATGGCCATGTGGAGGTACTTGCTGACATCATTCATGCCAGTCTTAGTAGCCTCAGCCGTGACCTGCAAAGGGTGCAGTGCACCATCACAATGATGATGGATGCAGTTGCGGATTGGCATCGCTACTGTGTGTCCCTGATGTTGGTATGTCTTGGACCCCCTGTCCGCAGGTGTGCCTACCACAAACATGCATAATACAGGTGTCCAAACATGGTTCCCTGACATGTATCTGTGAGGCCACAGTGATTCCCCCCCCCCACATCACACTCAAGTAGTGTGCAGACAGGTGCACAACCATTCGGCCCAGCAATGCCTCTGCAGTGGTGCAGGTTTCCAGTGTTGAGTACTTGCGAGAGATGACATGGTATAGTAATCCAATGTTGTACCCGCTACTGCAGGAGTGTACCCTGACATGATGCCTGTTTTCTGTTGCTGATGAATGGTTTGTGTTACCATTAATTGTGTTAATAAATATTCCAGTTTATGTTACATAATCTGTCTCCTGTTTCATGCATGTGTCCTCTGTGTGTGCCTGGTAGGGATAGTTTGGCCCTCTACACATATGCCCCTGGTCCACGTGGCATGCTGCCAGTGTCACCTGTCACCCCTGTACAGACACTGACATGGTAGGTGTGATGTGTCCAAGGCCTGGCATATGACACGCCACCATGAACACATTAATGGGGGGGTGATTATACGTGCATGCATGCATGTTGGGCCTTTGACATGTGGTCCAGGTAATGGTGTCTCCAGGGGTTGTGGGCCATATGTTGTGTGTACATGTCACTGCTCATGATGCCAGCAGGGTGTTTTGAGGGTTGGACATCTGTGATACAGGACTGTACACATGCTCAGAAGGTCAGTGAACAGGTTATCTATGCTACGGCCATATCCACTGTGCCACATGTGGCACTGCTGATATTACCATTGTGGGTGGTTGTGTACAGGGACACCCAGCATGTAATGCAGGTGGCCATGTCAGTTCATGGGCCAGTCATATGTGCCATATGCTATGCTGTCCATGCTGCAAGTACATCCCAGCAGGTTGGGCATTTTGACAACCCTGTGTCATGTACATCCTTGGCAGTCCTGCTGCTGTTGTGTTGTTACTGCCATGACGGGCAAGATGCATGGCTGTTGCATTCCTGTGGCCACCCAGCATGCACATGTGCTGTGGGGCATACATGCAGGTGTCAGCACATCACAAAGGCATCTGTGGACACACAACACTGGTGCAGCATGGCAGGCACCATGTACGTGGCTCAGCACAGCTGGGCCTTACTACATGTGTGGGTGTCAGGTGATATGTCTGGTCAGGGGACAGTCCTCCTTGGTTGGCAGGACAGTCATGCAGCGTATATGCTCCCCATTCTGTGTCATGGCTGCATAGTCATACATTCATTATTACTGTGGACTATGTGCTCTGGTGGGTTGCAGCACAGGACAAATGCCAGCAGGACACTAGCATGATGACTCTCCTGCCCACACCCCAGTCAGACACTGCTACAGGGACTGCCCTGCACACATGTGCAAAGTACCTGACATGTGTACCTTAGGGGCTCTGTTACATGTACAGACACATTGCATGGTGGTGTCCACTGTCCATGAGTCCAACACTGTTGGGCTCGGGGCTGTGTGATGGTTGACTGCACTGTGTGTCTGTCAGCTAACAATGTAGGGTACAGGCCAGGTTGTCATGCACAATGCCATGGATACAACTGTCGGCATTGTCAAGCCACAACTGCCATTGCACATCACAGTGTCCAAAAGGTGTACAGTGCGTGCAGAGTGGCTGGCTGTCAATAGGACTGGGGTCATATATGTGTGATACTAGGACTGTATTAGGGCAGGTGTGTCCAACATGTGTTGTGTGCTTCATGTCCTGTTATGACTGGCATGGCATGCCGCGTACACACATGTGGACATGTGTTCCCCATACATCTTGTCCAGCATCTCTTGCAACTGCATGGGCCTGTTGTGTGGCCATCCCACAAGTGTGTTCCCCCATGCACCACCAGCTTGGTACTCACTGTTGCTGTGGTGGACAGTGCAGAGCACCCCCTGCTGCATACCCAATACCCCTGCACCACGGGCACACAACACCACACACTATGGGCCAGCAGTGGGCGGGCTGAGTTCCTTGTGGTGTGCTCTGGCCATGCACACTCGAGTGTCCTGGTGATGTCACTGACCCATCCGTGTCCATCTGCCTGCACCCTTTGCTGTATGTGTGGGGGGGATTGTGGCAACATGCATGTTTGCATACCACTGTTCCAACATACACCTTTTCAGATACATGCATGTACAGGCCAACTTGCTTTGCATTCTGTGTGTATGTGTGGTGTCATAACCGTATGTGTACACTCAGCAGGACATGGTCACAGACACAACACACCTTGCATCACTTCTGCATGGTTTATTTGGATGTATGCACCTTCCACATGTGTACCACACACAGTTGCGCACCACACACACACACACACACACACACACACACACACACACACACACACAGCTCATACCCATGTGCATTCCCATCCCTCAGTAATGACCCACAACAATGGCCATGAATCCCCCCACACACGCACAAATGCACATGCTCCATTGTTCTCACGTCCACTGTTGTATGTGACTGCCACAGCAGTGCTGTGTAGCACATTGCACTGCGATGTTGCTCCTAGCCTGTGTGTCCCAGTGCGCCCCCTTTATATGTTCCCTCCCGACCCATCCTATGACCATTCATGTGTTAGCATGTGTGACCTGTTCCATACCACCACTGTCCTGGCCCCCTGGTCCACTGTCACCATTCCCAGTGAGCTGTTCCTGGTCCACCCCTGCTTGCCGTGCGGCCTGCCATTAGGACCTGCGTGGTTCCGTCCCTCCAGTGGTACCCCCCTCTGGCAGCAATGTTGTGTGGACCATGTGCACCCCTATGACCTCTGGGTTGTCCAGCTCCATGTGGTCCAGTGGGCATCACTGTTGCCATGGCACTATTACCACCAACCAACACAGGCATTCCTCCTGTTGCATTCTGGGTGGCTGTGTTGGCATGCACAGCCATTGCAGACATGCTTGCCTCTATTCCCCTGAACTCCACTGGCTGTCTGTCTGTGGATGATGCTGTGTGCCCCCCCATGGCAGCTACATTTGTGTGGGCCCTGTGGCTGACATGCTCCATCCCACAGTGCTGCTGCATGTCCCCTGCATGTTGTCCTGTGTTTCTGCACCTATCTGATATGGTGACCCACTTGATGTTGCAGGTGCAGTGGGGAAGGCGCTGCCTGCTAACTCCATGTTCATAGCGTGTCCACCCTGTATGCCCTGAGTTATATCCCAGCCCACCATGGCACGTGTTTGTGCATTGGCCATGGCCATGCCCACAAGGACACCCGCGCCCACAACCATACGGGGTGCAACACGTTGCAGGTTAGTGCGTTGTGCAGCACTGGTGCCAGTGGTGTGTGGCATGTAGTGCGCTGACCTCCCACCTGTGACTGGCATGTTGTCCCTGGCCATTGTGTGCGGCATGGTCTGTGGGTCTGTGCCTGTTGCCTCCCAGGTGTATCTCTGTGGCCATGCTGCATGGCTTTAGCTGGCTGTTTGCTGGCCAAGTTCATATCCCATGGCATGGTACACGTCCATTCCACATGCGGTGCCCTGTGTCTGGTGTGACACCTGCACCATCTACATCATGTCAACATCGCAGTGCTGGACTGTGACCCCCCCATGCACCGGCCCTTTGTGCATCACTCATGTGCGTGGCTACACCATATACTATTGGTCTGTCACATTGTTGGCCATGAGGCATATTGCCTGCCTCCCACTGCCCCACCATGGTGCTACCACATGGGATTCCAGTGTTGCATCCCCCAATGTGCCCCCCACCACCCATCATGTCCACCTGCACCCTGATGTCCTGCTCCCCACTGTTACGGTGCAGTAGTGTTGTCAGTGCAGCTAATATTGCTGCCTGTTGCTGTGATCCTGCTGCAAAGGCCTCTATGGGTTCTGTGTGCTGGGCATCATGGGTGACCATGAGCTGCAGGGCCATATTGGTGGCCTCAGACAACTGTGACACCTCCCGCTCCATACAGGTCTGGTGATGGACTGTTGCCCTATGTATGCCCCGTAATGTTGTTCTTATGGCTGTCAGTTCCCTGCCCACTTCAACCTCTGATGCAAGCATACTGTGGCATAGGTTGTCAACATCATCCATCTGCATTGGGGTTTCAGTGTTGGCCCGGGCGCTCCCTACGTTGCCCTTTCTCCACATCTGGTACTGTCTCAGGGGAAAATTCATCTGCAACATTGTCCTGAACACTGTCGACATCAGTTGTATCATTGGCATCCTCATGTGTTTCCTGGCCAACATGCATCGTGTCAACAGTGTTGCTTGGTACCGTGGTTGCTGGATCTGTGCCGGCATCCCCTGCTTCTCCTACCATTTCCTCCTCTACCACCTCCTCCCTTGGGCTGTCATCATCTGTTGTGTGGGCATCGGACTGTGGTGAGTCATTGGTGGTGTCATCCGACCCAGTGTCACTCTCCTAATCCGTGTCACGTTGCCTACACTGTTCTCCTGATGGGCCTGGCTCCTGGCTGTGGCCTGTACCGGGGAAGACAGAGGCTGTCATCAGTTGCATGCATCACCTTTGGCAGCATATCTACATTGTTACAGTACTATCTACAGGGACTCATGGCATGTCCCTGGCCTTGCCGCTGCATATCACGGTGCCTGTGTCCATTGCTCATGTCATGTCTACGCCATGCTGCATTGGACCTTCTGCCCTGCTGCTGGTGTTATCAGGCATTGTACAGCTGTTGCCAGCTGTTGTGTCTGGGGGGTGCACATGTGGTGCACACATGCAACCCTACTACATGTATCCGGCATGGCAGTTGTGTTGTGTAGTGGCAGTCTGTCTGCAGTCACCCTGCAGGTGACATGTGCAAATGGTCAGCCCCACTGGGTTGTGTGTTGTTACAGTGCACATGTGCCATGCATGGGGGACAGTTGTGTCATTTGGTAGTGTGCATCAGGGTTGTCGTGTGCCTGGCACCATCTCGGGAGTCATGACATGTCATACCTCCCCTTCACTCACTGGTCCCTGCCTCTGCTAGGTGTCCCTCATGTCCCTTGCATTGCACTGTCATGCTGTCCCATTGCTGATCTCCATCATCGCTCTGTATATTTATTTATTTATTTAATGAGGAATCAGTTTTACAACCTTTGAGTCAGCGACTCGTTTACAAAGGTACCTTGTCGAGAAGGGGGGGGAGACAACAAATAGTGAGGTTATAGGACATGGAATTACAAACAGGTGAGATACAAAACACCTGGAGTTACAGGCGGCAACTATACAAGTACAATCATAAGTTCAGTAATATAAGGGAGCCGGGGGGAAACAGGGCAAAAGGCTGGGTTAGGTCATCTATCGACATTTGCAGCATCGACTGTCAATAATGTGTTGACGGAGGGCAGTTTTGAACCAGCCCATGTGTTGCCCACACCATTGTGTCATTGCACACCTGCCTGTTCCAGCTATGCATATATTGCCAGGGTTGGCATGTACGGTTTGGAGCCTCCATGGCCCACTGTGCATGCTGGTGTGGACAGTGGCCCACAGCCACTGTAGTGTGTACTGGGGTTGTTGTACAGGTGTCAATTGACCATTGTGTGTTGGGCCATTGTGTGGGGCACTGTGGTCAGTGGTGGCTGAGCTCTGTGCATGCTCCAGTATCCATGCCCCACACCACTTGACTTCACTGTGGTGCCATCTGTGTCTTGTACCCTTCACGGTTGTTCTTGTCTACTCCCATGCCAGTCATGTCAGCATGTGCACATGGAGGTGTTTCATTACTTGTTCCCCTGGGTGCTGCTGCTGGCTTCAGGGCAACACTATTCTGTGGGTGTGGCACTGCGGCGGGGGGTGGTGGGGGAGTGGCTGTGCATGGGGGGGGTTACACTGAGCCCTTCCTACAGTCCACCTGCAGTTTGTGTATGCTGTCCACAGTGTGTTACTGCCTATCCCTTGTGTGTGGCCAACCCACACAGTTTACATACACATGGCACGCATTTGCTGACATCATGGCATGCCTACCTCCTGTGTGTCTCAGCCGGAATACATCAAGGTTGCTGTTGCTTTCCACACTCCTGCCACTTAGGCCACTGACTACCCTCTTTTCATGTCTGGTGAGTGGCTGTGTGTCCTCTGGGCCACCTCCTGTTGCCAGGCTGCTCCATCTATTGTGGGCCTGCTTGTCCTTTCCATGGCATTTGAGATCATTCCAATGCTTTTGGATTTCCGGTACAGTCCTCCTGCTGTGGGTCACAGCATTCACACTCCTGGCCACCTCCTCCCAGGCAGTCTTTCTCTTGTCCCTCTGTGCCTTATTCCCTCCCCTGCTAAACAGAAGGGCATGCCTGACACTGATCTTCTCCACCAGGACATCTGTCTCATTGCTGGCGAAGTTCTTCTTTCTGTGTGTTTTTATTTTCTTGTGTTTCTTCTTATGTTTGGAACAGCCTTTTGGATCTGCACCCTGTGGCATGGTTCCTGTTTGCGTCACAGCTCTGCGTCACCTCACGCAATTGCATCATGCTACAGGATGCACTGCTGTTTCTGCGGCTATCCCTGGACATGTGGCACATGTTGTAGGCCTTCTGGAATGGTGTGCATCACATCTGACGCAGTTGTGTCTGCTGCAGGCGGGCACCATGTCACATTGTGCGCCAGACACTCTCCTGTTCTGGAATCGGGCTTATCTCTCTATCTCTCTGTCTCTCTTTATCTCTCTAACCTCTATCCATCTATCTGACAGTATTTGTTTCTATCAATCTATCTTTCTATCTATCTGTCTGTCTGTCTATCTGCCGTGGCTAATCTATGATGGTTACGTGCACTATTGCACTTAAGCCCTCCTGGGGTGGGAGGGTGACCCTGGCTAGCGCTTCCCACCTCTAGCTGCTCATGGTGGGTAGCGCTTCTCTCTAATAATAGGCGCTCATGAAAGGTCATGTATTTTGTTGTACTCCCTGTTATGGGTGTTTTCCTGGCTCTCACCCTCCTCCTTACTGCCAATTTATAACTTGCTTGCTGTATACCTTTACCTTACTATGTTTCCCTAGTTACCCAATTCATATCTTGTTTGCTGTATACCTTGCCTTGCTGTGTTTTCCTGGTGCTTACCCACCTCCCTACTGCTGATTTATATCTTGCTTGCTGTATACTTTACCATGCTATGTAATGACATGGTACCTTATTGCTGTTCCACCCACTTGCACGTGGGCCTGATTGTACCCTGTGCCTGTATTGTGTCTTCTATGTACTCTGTAACCTCCCGGGGTCACACCTAAAAATAGGCACATGCTGTCTAGTGTGATAACCTGGTTAACAAAAGCAAATAAATAAATATATGTCTATCTATCTGTCTGTCTGTCTATCTAGCTATCTATCTCTCTCTCTGTCTCTATCTCATCTCTCCATCTCTATCTCTCTATTTCTCTAACCTCTATTTATCAATCTGACAGTATTTGTTTCTATCTATCTATCTATCTATCTATCTATCTATCTATCTATCTATCTATATATCTATCTCTGTCTCTATCTCATCTCTCCATCTCCATCTCTCTATCTCTCTAACCTCTATTTATCTATCTGACAGTATTTGCATCTCTATCTGTCTATCTATCTATCTATCTATCTATCTATCTATCTATCTGTCTGTCTATCTATCTATCTACAGTATCTGTCTGTCTCTGTTCTCTGTCTGTCTGTCTATCTATCTATCTACAGTATCTGTCTGTCTCTGTTCTCTGTCTGTCTGTCTATCTATCTATCTACAGTATCTGTCTGTCTCTGTTCTCTGTCTGTCTGTCTGTCTATCTATCTACCTATTTCACAATCAGAAACAGCTCCTGACTTGAAGGATGCTCAGCTAATTGACAGCTATCTCTCCAGATATGCTCAAGTTTCTAGCCAACTCGCCCAGGCTGCTGGTTTATTTATCCAAGAGATTTATTTGCTTGCACATGAAGCGATACTTATCAAATGATAACAAGAAAGATAGGCTGGTAACAGTAGTTACAATATTTAGAAATTATTTTAATTGACTGAAATATGTTGATAAACAGACAGTTAACTAAACGTGGCTGTGCTTGAAGACAAGACCCTAAAATTCACATTTATACATATGGTCCATTTGCTCACATGAATAATATTTTGCAGATAATGGATCCAAATCAATTTACAATATTTAAAATAGATCATAAAACCAAGCATGTTTTATTATATTTATTTTCACTGTCACATTTTACATTTGGTTCTCATCACATACAAATGGATTTCACTTAAATTACCTTAAGATTTACTTTTAAAAGTGCTGTAACAGTGCATTATGGAACCCTACCCAGTTTCGGTCAGTAACATTGTGGCCAATAACATTGTGGCCAAAAATAAAGTGTGGATTGCATCACAGCCAACAATATAGGCTTGCAATATCATCGCTTCCCCAAATTTCGCAGACAATATGAGGGTATGTGCTCATGCATTGCATCTTGTTTGGGTGACCAGCTGTGGCAGAGAGTGGACAGCTGTGCTGGTCACCCATTAGGGGTTGGGGTGGGAGCGAGTTGGTGGCAGACTACCTAGGGCGACCACTAGACACCAGAGATATGTTGCACTGTACCACATACTTCAGCAGTGGTGCAGGCAGGCAGATCAGCAGTCAAGGATGGCGGGGGGTTGCATGGGGGATCACTCATGGGTCTTCTGTGGCTGGGACTGAGATGAAGCAGGTGGGCTATGGGAACCACAGGCTATCATGGTTTTGTTTCTTATATTGCCTGCAAGATTTGGGGAAGTGATGATATTGCAAGCCTGTAATGTTGGCTGTGATGTAATGCCCACTTTATTTTTGGCCACAATGTTATTGGTCATGATGTTACTGACCGGAACCTGCTACCCTGAACAAAATATTAGAAGTGAAGGTTATAATTATAACTAGGCTATTTGCACAAACTTGGACTAAAACAAAACATAAGAGGAATTCATTATGTTTCAACATGAACTACTTTGCACACTTTCAAGTTCAAGTGCATTGCTGCTGACAATAATTCAAGGTCCACTCCTCACTGGCCAGTTTTCATCCACTAAATACAGTATATTCTTAGAACCATTCCCATCATTCTGATGCACTTTGTGTCATTAATACTAGTCCAGCTGAAATCTTAAAGTGTTGCTTTATAATAATCAAAAGCGAGTGGTGATTTAAAAACCAAACTCCTTGCATGAGAGATGTTTCTAAGTTATTTTGTAGCCTAGTGCTGCAAGAGTGAGGGCTGCAACTAAGCACTTAGTGTTTTCTGGCAACTATAGTACAGGCTATAGATTAGTTGCAGTGCTGTCTGGGTAGTGTAGTTCATGCTCCAAGGAGGGACTACACACCCAGAACATTGACATCACAGCAGCAGCGCATTTTTTTACTGTAGACACAGATATTTCCCTAGATATTAGGCTATAAAAAGGTATTCTGTGCATTTTATTAGGAAACAAACCAAACACAGTATTTTAAATACCTTACTGTGCAGTGGACGAGAGGTCATGTGACACACGTTCAGTTCCTGGTACTTGGATATAAATAGACTCGCTCCACAGCGAGCGTTGCAAGCTCGAGCAGGTGAGCATGTGTCTCTGTGCATGGAGACCGGTGGGTCTGGTTGGGTAAGAGGAAAAATTATAGTAAGTACCAACCTTAAATACAGCATTCTAACAATGGGGAGCTTGGCTGAAATCACTGCTGTACTACTTAACTTATGCACCAAAGGGAAATTAGTAAAATGCAATAAACGCTCCATGATTTATCCATCATGCACAGATGCTATGATAGGATCAGACTGTAATAAGTGTGTTCAATATGATATAGCAGTACAGTATATAAGTTGAATAATGCTCTTATGGAACTACAAAACCTAAAGGATATTCTAAAATTAGAACATGATGGTGGTATTATTTGTAAAAATGTAGCCCCTGGTGCAACAACTATGTCACTACCCCAATTAAAGAAACAGAACTATGTAATTGATAATGCAACTCCAAGCCCAAGTTCTCACACTTCTCATCGTCCATCACTTATTTACAGAAAAAGCAATAGGGAGGAAAACTCAGTAGAATATGACGTAAACAACCAAGTTACCAATATTGCAACAAAAAAACTAAAACATGGAGAAATAGATAAAAATGATGACTGATACCTAGTAAAAAAGGGAAAGGTGTTAAAAAGAGTCATAGAGCTTTCACCCAAGGTGACAGACCCCAAAGTAATAGATTTGACCGCTTAGCAAAAACACCTGAGCATGCCATTACTGAACCTGTACCAAGTGAAATTATAGCTATTGGAGATTCAATAATAAGGAAGTGTGGCACAAAAATTTGCTAGGATAACAAGGAGTACTGAATGGGTACTATGTTATCTGGGGGCCAAAATAAATTATATTAAAGGAGAAATATCAATGTTCATTAAACAATCAAATACAAGGAAGATTGTCAGAATCCATGCTGGCATCAGTGATGTAGGTCACAGTCATGAAAACGATATATGTACATGCTTAATGGAAATGGCAAAAGACCTGAAACAGTCGGGGGCAGAAGTAATCATATCAGGACTCCCACCTGTACTGAGGTCTGTAAACAAAAAAAAAAAGCAAATTATATTAAGAATAAACATACGTTTAAAGAACTGGTGTACAGAAGAAGGAATAGGTTTTATTCATTCATGGAATACATTTTCTGGAGAGAGAAAATTATATGGCAGGGATGGTTTACATCTAAATAGAGATGGGGGAAATTTCATGGATTCCCTAATTAAATCAAAAACTAGAATTAGTTAATTTAAACTGAACACTGGGGGAGCCATATTCCCACAGTGAATAATAGAAATACAGCACCTGTAAAAGTACATGCTAGAAGTTAATCACTAAAGTGTCTTCTTACTAATGTACGGAGCCTTAAAAATAAAGAAAAATAAATAAATTTCATGAATTTCAGGTAGTGCTTTCTTCTGAGAAGACTGATGTGGCTCTAATCACTGAGATGTGGCTTGATAATAAAAACTGGGGAAACCATATCTCAAGATACAGTATAATATTATCAGAAAGGATAGAGTAAACAAAAAAGGTGGTGGAATTGCTATTTATATAAATGCTCAATTAAGATATACAGACATCTCTGATTATATCAAAACTAACAGTGGGGATACTGAAATGTCATGATTCAGAAAATTTCTTTCTTTTTTTGGAAAATAACCTTTGAGCACAATGCTCATTTTCAACTCTTGCATAACAGTAAAAAGATCAACATTCTTGGCCTATGGTATAGACGTCCAAATTTGCCAGAGGTTGTGAACAACCTAATTATGGAAGAGATTATTTCTGAGTTACACATAGAGCCAGTTGTACTAGTAGGAGATTTCAATTATCCCAACATTAACTAGGTTAATAAAACAGCCACAACCAAACAAAGCAGAGATTTCATGGAGCTATGCATGGAATACAGTTTAACACAAAATGTAACAGAGACCACAAGACTAAATAATATATTAGATTTAGTCATCACAGCTGAAAGTTCTATAACTACTATGTGTATTACTATGGCTCCTGTAGGGTCAAGTGATCACTCTACAGTGTTTTTCACTCTTAAAAGTGTTCAACAAATTATTAAGGGCTGTACAGAGCTCTGTCTTTACTGTACTGCCAATAGGGAAGGTATTAATAAAGATTTAAGTGAAATAAATTGGCATACAAATTAAATGGGAAATCTGTTGATGAAACATGGCAATTTATAAAAAGCACAATACATAAAGTCATGGAAATACATGTAAAATGCACAAATAAATATAGTAGGAAAGGAAGAAGACCAAAGTGGATAACCAAAGGTATCTTGAAACTAATAAAAAGAAACAATGAAGCATACAGTGCATATATCAATAGCAAAGTTGAAATGAATTGGTCCAGGTTCAAAATAATACAATGTAAATGCAAAATCAAAATTAATAAAGCTAAGAAAAATTTTGAGCTTTGTTTAGCAAAAACTGCATCCAAAACCAATCGTAAACAATTTGTCTGTTATATAAATTCATTAAAAGAGGAAAACATTGAATTAAGAACCATTATTAAGGATGATTAAGTGATAACACTCTGTAAATTAGAGTATATGAAGCAATAACCAGCTTCTGTTGATTGCCAAGGCGTTTAATCACCAGAGAAGCTGGTTATTGCACGTATACTTCAACTCATTGAATGTTCTTACTATTATACGAGTTGGAGTTGCTTGCAAGTGTAGTTTTTATTTGAAGTGCTGCAAATGGCAGGTTTAGAGGAGAGCGGCAATGGGGAGATGTTAAGGAGAAAGTGAAACATAGGAGCAGAGGCTGAAAGATAAGGAAGTATTTTTTACAGTCCATGCCCTATGAACTGCATGTCTTTAATGATGTTCAACTAGGTAATTTTTGCTGCTCATATTTGTCCCTATATTGTGTTTGAGTTGACCCATTAGGGTCTTCTGAGGTGGTAGGCAACAGTAAGTAGTAAAAGATACGAGCGTCATGGAGCGAGTGAAACAGAAGATGCTTTTAGTGCTCCGTGCCATAATCGTTGTTTGATTTGGGAATTTTCAGAAGTTGTGGACAAAACAGCTTGATCTGGGTAACTGTAGTTTGATGAAGGATTTAAGAATTTTACCAGAATGTTTGAAAAGTTTCTTAAATATTACTGTGGGTTGTTGGAGTGTGAGGAGGTGGTGCGTGGTGGATGGCTGTTCAGATGCCATTTTTTTTTCCTCTTGGGATGCTCGAGGAATGATTAAACAACTGTGGGCATGGTTTTTGTGCCATTAAACAACTGTGGGTGGTATTTATCTGAATAAATGGCTCTGCAGTATTTTTTGAAGATTGCTGTGCTATAATTGACAGCTGTTCTGTCTTCTGATTGGCTCATACATGATACCTCTCTTACAATGAATGCATAATCGACCCCTCTTGTATTGCAAACATATTCAATGAATACTTTTGTTCACTTTACACTGAACAAATATCTATTGTATGACTCCAAGGCTGATATCTAAAAATGTAACAGGAACACATATTATCACTATAGAAGAGCTTGAACAGGGAATTAATAATCTGAGAGATAACCTTGCTCCTGGTCCAGATAACATAACCCCATTTATGTTAAAATTAATGAAATCTCATATAGTCTGCGAAAGAATGGAGGCAGTCGAGGGTAATTCCCATATTTAAGAGTGGATATAAAATCCAAGGTATCAGATTTCAGGCCTATCAACCTAACATCGATCCCATGCAAAATTCTTGAAAGATTATTAAAAAATAGAAAGGTAGAACATCTTAATCAAAACCTGTATTTGAGAATAAATAACATGGCTTCAGAAAGGGACGTTCATGTTCAACTAACCTGATATACTTCGATAATATGTAAGTAAGTTACTGGATAATGACACACTGTAGATGTGCTATTATTCAGTTTTAGTAGTTTTAGTAAGGCCTTCGATAGGGTGCCACATTGGGCCATACAACAGAAATTAGAAAAATATAATATAGACAGAGACTTTATTAGGTGGATCATAAACTGGTTAATGGACAGATCTCAGACAGTTTCAGTCAGAGGTTATGTTTCTGCTGATGGACCAGTCTCTAGTGGAGTCCCACAAGGTTCAGTATTAGGACCATTAATTTTCCAAATATTTATTGCTGAGCTTGATGAAGACATAGTTAACACCATCGCTAAATATGCAAATGACACTAAGATATGTGGTCCTAGCAGTACTAAGGAGAACATTATATCTTTGCAAAATGACATTGATGCAATAATCAGATGGACTAAGAAATGAAGGTTGAAACTAAACAGCGATAAACGTAGAGTCATACAGATGGGCAGCAGAAACAAAAAAACACCCATGTGCATTAGATGTTGTACCACTAACTTCAAAATCCTATGAAAAGGATTTGGATATATTAATTGATAGTAAATTGATGTTTAAAGGGCCACTATCAACCCTTTCTGCATTAGATTATTTCTAGGTGAAAAAAAAACACATTTTATGATTGCCTACCTTTTCTAAAAGTCACAGATGTTTGCAGGTTGTTTTATCAGCTTCCTTTCTTAGTAAAACAAAAATGCATGCCAATGGTGTAAATGTACTCAATGTTGTTTTGTTTTAAATCCTTGACTGGCTATTATTGCATACTTCCTGGAAATTAGGAACACCTCCTAATGGTGCAGCCTGTCATGATGCAATAGTCTTCTCTCCTCCCACTGCATCATGTGTACCAGACTGTGCTGTGGGTTTTCTCAAATCCAGAAAAGATGCAGTGGAAGTTGATTAAGGACTGTAAACAAACATGTTTTTGTGTGGCAATACCAGTATGGTGGGCAGTCTGTTTTTCACTTAAAAAAAAAGGAATTAGAAGAATCATACTACTGTACCAGGTACATCTGCATTCTCTACAGAATATGACCAATCAATACATGGATTTTTTTAAACTGGAGACAATTTGAGGTATAAGGGGATGACAGTGTCCCTTTAAGTCCTTTAAAAGTGTTTAGATAATTTGAAGCTGTGTTAAAGGTATTAAGCCCATGTGAGAAGATTATATTGTAAGACATAACTCATTTATTTTTTTCTAGTTAGCCTCTAATTTAAGTTTATAGAATCTCATTTTCAGCTAATCATAATGTATCCAAAAAGCCTTGTCAAGATCAGTTTCATTCTCAAACAAAATTATGCCATCCCTTATACTAGCTGTAAGTGACAGCTACCTAGTGTCTCTGTTTTTTTTCAAATAAAAAAAAGAGTTACTCAAAATATTTTCAAGTTGTTTTAGCTGTATTCCAGAAATCTACAGTATATCAATAGGCCATATTAAATAATAAATTATTTGGTTCCATTTGCCTACTGTTTTTGATTAAAGTTGCAATAGAATTCTACAAACATGATCTATTTTTATTTATTTTTTATTTATTTATTGAAATCTCAGAATTGCAACCTTTGAATCATAGACTCCTTTACAAAGGCTCCACGTCATATGGTTCACAGAAAATACAATGTTGTAAAAAAACAAAATACAAAGTACAAGATCAGATTACATAAAATATACAAAGTAGTAATAAGTTGAGAAACCATACAGGGTAAGCTACAAGCAAGAAGTAGGAGTGCCAGACAGGCTAAGGTGCATGAAAGCAATGAGTAGAGGAAGAGTAGGGGAGACAGAATCAGAAGACAAGGGAGACAGGAGAAGGAGACAGATAGGCAAAAAGAGAAGGGGATGAAGAGGAGGGGGGATAGTACTTGGTGCAGTCAGAAGTGACATTGTCAAAATAGTCTGAGGATATGGGGTAGGGGCGAGTAGAGAAGGGAGCAGAAATGGGAAGGTTAGTAACAGTCGCAGCGACAAGAGGCAAGGAGGTGCTGCTGGAGTTAATGCTTGAAAGGACCAAATTTATTTACAAAGGAAACCTCGGAGGGCAGGCAATTCAGCCAGAGAGAAGCCCTGTACATGAAATTCTTCTGCCCCATTGAAGTCCTACAAAACAGGATAAGGAATCTGGCTTTAGAGGAGCTTCTGGTAGCCCAAGTAATTAGGGCCAGAGTTAGGAAATGTTGGGCAGTAGGAGGAGAGAAGCCAGTGGCTATTTTTTAGCGAACAGGCTAGTCTGGTAAAAAAGCCTTTCATCAAAATTTAACCAAATAGCTTGTTTGTACAGGACACAAGTGTGTGTGAAACGATCACAGCCAACTACAAGCCAACATGCCTTGTTCGAGGTGACCTTAATTCTCCTTAAAGCTGTGTCTGCAGCCGATCTATAGATAACAATGCCATAATCGACTATTGACAGGACCGAACTGGTTACAGTTAGGCAAAGGGCCTCATCTGGCATGCATGACCTGTGTCTGAAGAGAAGGCCAATCCTGGTGTTTACCACCTTACAGACCAGGATTGTGTGGTTATGGAAATTGAGGGTGGAGTCAAGAGTGATGCCGAGATATTTGAAGCTATGGGTTCTATGATGCCAGTTCACCAACACTTTTGCCGACCAGCATCTCAGCAATGGGATTTATGTTGGCCACAAGTTGAGGTAGACATAAATCCTATATGTCTTCCAGTCCTGTTTTTCTGTTGAGGGGCTTTGCACCCAAAACCACCTCTCTGCCCCCTGCATCCCCCGTACTTTGGATTATCAACTCCAGTCGGAGTTGATTTGGGGAGGGGGTGCAGGACTGGGAGACAGTGTGCTCCTGTTTCGGGTGCACCAAAACAGCAAACTGTTGGCAAAGTGTCAATTTTGCTGACAGTGTGGTATGTTGCTGTGTTGGTGTTGCCGTCGGGTTGGCATACTAAAGCTATGTACTTGTTCCAGGGGTTCATGCTGATAGTTGAGAATATTTAGAGGAGAGTCTTTATATTTGCTTTGTGGGTTGGCAAACACCATCACTTTAGTTTTATTGTAGTTTAAAATAAGTTTGTGATGGGAGAACTATGATCAGATTCCAAAAAGAACCGTTGAAGATCGCTTTGCAGTGGGGTGGGATTAGGGTGACTACAAAAGATTACAGCAATATCCGCATACAGTAACATCTGCCCAGAGCAGGCAAGGGGGAGGGTGTTGAGGAAAAGACTAAACAGTAGTAGACCAAGAATAGAGCATTGGAGGACCCCAGAATGAACCGGTAGACTAGGGGAGAGAGTGTCATTGATTTTCGCCTGCTATGATCTTCCACTAAGGTACCTGGCAAACCAGGAGGTGGCATCTTGTGAGAGGCCCAGGGATGGAAGGGAGTCAATAAGGAATGTATGATTGACCATGTCAAAGGCTTTTGTTAGGTCTATGTACACAGACCCAACTAAGTGGCCATAGTCAAGGGCTTTATGGATGAAATCAGAATATTCTAGGAGGGCAGTGGTATTGTGGTCCTTTCTAAACCCGTGTTGCTGACAACATAGAAGGTTGTATTTTGAGAGGTAGTCAGAAAGTTGATCGGATACTATCCTTTCAAGGGCTTTGGAGATGGAGGGAGGACGGAGACAGGGTGATAGTTACTATGGGAGGTTCTGTCACCACTCTTAGGTATAGGTATAACCACCGCCACCTTCCATTGTGAAGGGAAATGGCCTAGGCAGAGGGAGAGATTAAGAATTTTGGTTATGTGGGGATAGTACAGCATCAAGGGCCAGTAGCAGAAGCTTCAAGTCCAGGGAATCCCCACTAAATCTAGATTTATCCAGGACCTTGGTAAGGTAAGATTTAACTTCATGAGAGGAGACAGTCCAGAACTGGAAAGGGGGGATACCTGGGGGAGGTGAGGCTGGGAGGAACTGGAAGTGTTGTTGAAAAAATCTGGAGGGAGAACCCCACTAAGGTCAGAGAATGCTGTATTGAAAGTATTCGCAATGAACTGCAGGTCCTATGTAATGACACCACTGATATTCCACTGGGGGGGGGGTGAGTTGGGTTTACCAGGCCGGTCCTTTATGTTACCCCAGAACGTCTTCCTCAAACCCCAAGTTTTCTCTGTAGTATGGTCTTTCCCTAGTTTTCTTTTTTTTATAAGCAAAATGTTATTGAGTTTTGCATTATAATTACAAGACAAACATTAAACAAACTGCAGTGAGATTACAAAGGGCCTGACAAAGTCCCATTTTGCCGAAGGTTGGCTTGTGGGGAACTGTAAAGATTCTACAGCATCTGAATCCATTCCAGTGGAAAACTGAAGTTTGAAACAGTGTCCTGCAAAAATGGCCAGAGCACCCTGTTGAATGACTTCTCTGTGTCAAAACTTGCCAGGAGAAGCAGGATCTCCCAACATGTAGCATAGTGCAACAGGTGTAAGACTCACCTGGCATTGTCATAGTTTGTCTGTTTCTAATGAACCTGCCTGGTCCCGAGCCAGCAAAAAGGGGTAAGAGTCCACCCAAATGGGCCATCTGCATAGTCATGAATACTTTATTATCATAGTTTAGGATGGATATTGAATGGTTGGATGTGGGCAACCTGGGATTCTTATCTGGCTTAAATATAGTGGAGATGGATGCATATCACCAGGTGAGGGGGGGTCACCCCCTCGGTGTACTGAGTGAAATGCTGGTAGTAATGAAGGCAGCAGTAATGTAACATACAGTACTTTTTTTAAATTCCACTGGCTAGCTGTTCAGCCATGATACTTTATCATCTTAGTATCTTTTATCATCTGCAGAACCTCTTCAGAAGTTACTGAGACCAGTAGGGCAGCCACTGGAGCTTCATTAAGTTTAGGGAGATGTAGGTGGGTTATGAACACTTGGGCAAGAGCAGGGGGAAAGTAACCATCCCTCCCATACACTGTCTGATAATATGCTAGTATAATCCATTTATTTTCATCTGTTGTGAGTATGAGAGCATTGTTATTGAAATGCCTCATTTGGGCAATAACAGCCTGTTTCCAACTAGCTGAAAGATGCTGAGCTAGGTTTCAGGCTTCCCTGGTACCTCCTTCATAGTAATATCACCTTATATAAAAGTGGGCCTGTTCCATGCACTGGTCAAGGATTTTTTGAGATGTCCCTTTTGACTAGGGTTATCAGAACTAATTCCAAAAACACTAGAACTCTTTTAGAACTCAGGGGTTCGAGTTAAATTTAGAACTAGAACAAACATGGGTTCTAAGTACTGTATTAGGAGTTCTAAATATCACATAAAATGCAGTTTTTCTTGTTTAGGCATTTCAAAAACAGGAGATTCCTGTCTGGAAAAAAATTTTTTTGGGAATTGCATCTTAAGATGTTTTAGAGAAAGACAATATGAGAATGTACTGCTCATATGCTGATGTGCCAAACACATGGAATTGTGACATTTGGCATATTCATTTTCCTTTTGAAAGACGCAATGTGTTTGTTTTCTTCATCTGCAGTGAAACAATGTTATTGCTGTGCTGAGATGCATTACTTTTATTTATGCTGTTTTTCTCCCTTGCAGTATCTGTAACTGTTTTTGTCTCCAGTCCTACATCCAAAGAATTAGAGTTCTAAAGAAGACTAGAACTCTGGAACATTTTGCAAAGTTCTAGACTAGAACTAGAACCCATAACTTCAGTGGGGTTTGTCAGCCTTGCCTTTGATGCAGGCTTTTTGCTGGGACACCGAATTATCCTCTTGCATGTGGAAGAGCTGCAGGGTCTGCAGTTTCCAGCAGGATCATTAATCTAGCTTCTTTGTGTTTTTTCTTATCAGAGTCATAAGCTATAAGCTCACCTCACATTACAGTGTTGAGGGTATCACGGAGGACTACGGAGGTGTGATCTCTGAGTCCTCATTTTCATTCAAAATCTGGGGAGCAGCCTCCTGAAGGAGCTGTTGGAAAGGTGCATCCAACAACACAGCCAGGTTGAACTGCCAGTGTGTCTGCCAAAGCAAAGGATGCTGCCACTGTGGCATGGTCCGATAACTGGATTGTGCCATGAGAAACATCATTATCTGTGTCCCTGGCTCTATAGAGATAAACATATATCGTCAAGATAAGCATAGCTCTGATGCTGTCCAGAACAATGAGTATATTCTTTAGAGGTCAGAAAGAGATGTCAGTAGAGAGCCACAACACCCAAGTAAACCAAGGTAGTTTTGTACAATTTTTGCAAAGGGCAACTATGGTAAGTCGTAGGAGCAGACGCATCTAGTGAACAGCATAGTGGGAAATTTAAGTCTCCACCAAGTATTAACTGCCCCTTTAAAATCTCCAACAGCCTACCAAAGAACACCTGGACTATGCTCTTCACTGAATTCGGGGTGAGGTAAGCATACGAACATATGAAAGCGGTGGCAGAAAAAGACCCATAGATCTATCAAGCCTGCCTGAGTGTGCAGCTCACAGATTACTTCTGTTGCAGCTGCCCCCCTATTCCCTTTCAGCTAACATTAACTAAGGTGAGTTGTATATTATAAGGGCTCCTGTTAAGATCATATACCAACCTTCCCTATCTATGATCTTGCCCTGTAGTACAAACGAGACCCCCCAGGGATTACAGTCGCCACACCCACCTTTCCCCCATCCATACGAAGAAGCCACCACTGTTTCATACTCACGTCTCAAATTTCTGCTGTTCTTCTGGGGACAAATGGGTCTGTTGTAGAAAAATAATCTCAGTCTTAATTACTTACTTACTACTTGCCAGCAGAAACACACCACTTGGTGTATCAAGTCTGCTAGAGTGTGCAGCTAGCACCCCAGTTTTTGCAGCTGCCTCTCCCCAATTACCCCCTACACAGATGAATGCCAACTGATCTTGAACCAGATTAAGCTGTTAGTGGCACTTTTGGTGAATAGGGAAATTTGGCCAGGACACCGGGGAAATTCCCCTACTTCCTGCTTCCTGTGAGCAGGGGGGACCCATTTTCTGGTGGGACCAAGATGGCGGAGGAGGAGGATGTCTGCTTGGTGGGAGAGCTGGCCTCTGCTCCCACAGTGTGCAATGTGGAGGCTGACCCTTTGAATACTCAAGATATGGATTCTGATATGGAGTTTCACGATGCAGTGGTTCTTTGGGAGGATACAGCAGTTGATTTAAGGAAAAAAATTCTCAAAGGAGGAGAGAGGAAATGCTTGAAAAGGAATCTTTGGATGCAAGGTTCAAATCCAGCTTGAACCTGACGACATGGATGCATAATACCTGCAATATTGCTCTCCCTGAACCGAGGTGTTTAAAACTGAGAAAAATACAGGACTGCACTTAAAAGAAAGCTCCGTGGAGCATGGTGAGTCTTTGCAACATTTTTTTATTATTTCGGAAGCCACTACTGAAACAGACAACCGGCTTTTACAATCTGCTTTACCCGCTTTAAAAAATGTGCAGCAAAGTGATTCCCTCTCGCTACACAATCAGTGTGTTACGGGAGTAAGGGAGAAGCAAGCAGTTGAGCACTCTATGGACTTTGCAATTCGGCGTTCAGCCACTCAGCCTGAGTTGTTAACTCTGCAGCAGGTAGAATCGGGCTTGACAGCTGCAGCATTGCTTTAATAATAATATGGCTGACTCGGTTCAGTCGGGAGTCCTGGCAGGGCGAGACCACTCTTTTATAGCCCAGCAGCTACGTGGGAAGTTCCTGAAGTAAAATTGACTGTTAGTAAAGCTGCTAACAGTACTATAGAGGTTAGTGAGTGCATTCAGCCCGCTATAGCTCCGACTGCCCTAACAATTGAAAAGCCGAAAACAGAGTCCCCAAAGGAAGTACAACAGACTTTGTCTGCATCAGAGCTAAAGCAGTTTGAGTCTGCATGGTTAGACAAATCAGCTGGATTCGTTTTTAAAAAGCATGGGGCTCAGCATAATGTAGTTTATCAGTCCTCAGCTGTTTCCCAAACTGGAGTTACTGAATTCTTCTTTCCAAAAAAAAAGAAATACCTCTTATAAAATCTGGTCTACAAACACATAATGTTTCAGAGCTCTGGTCCCTGATAAAGCACTCAAAGGAGCAGGTTGGAAGCAAAATGCAGCAGGCATATGGAAGCCTGATCCTACTTGGGACTCTGATTATACCCTCTCACAGCATTCACCAGAGTGGAAACCGGACTTACAACAGCAAAAGCTGGAGCAAGATTTGCAGGACAATAAAACTGTTTAGAGGTAGAAAAACTTCCACTGAGAGCTACATCCCTGGAGTCACAGATATCTTTACCTTCCTCATTGAATACAGATTTGGTAACACCCTGCAGGAGCCTATTGCTTCTTCTCACACGCCCTCTCCAACGGAATCCGTTCCTCAGAAACCACTTATGTCTGAATTATTTTCTAACACTAAAAAGAAGCAGCACCTCATGGAATGCAGTTCAGTATTCGTTATAAAGGGGTTTGGAGGATCGACCAGATAGACACTACGTGGGAAAACCTTATTAAAAGAGTCCTTGCATTTTACCCCAAAAGATGTGTATGCATTTATTAATATCTCTGGAGAGGATAATTTTGACATCAGTTTTAGGACACCACATGCATTGGACTTATTCTGGGATAGGTACAACCAGGTTAAATTCTCTCCTCTATGGACCCCCTTCTTAGTGATTCCTTTAACTAAACCCCTGATAAAACATGTTACGGTCATGTTTAGAAATGAGGGGGTTCATGTGGAAGATATATCATTTTGGTTGTCCCTTGAGTGTGAAATTTTAAGTGGGCCGGAACCTATCCTAGATTCTGAACAGTTTTGGACGGGAGGATGGAAATACAAAACTAAACTGAGGCAATCTGAGACAGGGGTAGTCCATATTCCCAATTCCTTTCTATTAGGAAAAGACAGAGGGTTTGTTTTTATAGTGGACAACCTCGGGCTTGCTTACAGATGTGGGGCAAAACACACCTCTCAAGTGTTTGTGACCAACCACGCTAGGACAACTGTGGGGAGGTTGGACACACAACTATGTATTGTCACAATCAGCTCAAATGTGAGCTTTAGAAGAATATGGCCACTCTTTTTCGGTTTGCCCTTGGGCTGCAAAAATAAAACATCCTGTATAAATTCAGAGCTTTTAATTCAGCAAGCTCAGGATGCTGCACATTTCCCTCCTAGCTCACAACCCCTCTACCTGTTTCTTCTTCTCAAACCAAAGTTCAGACCCTTGGTGTAGTACCCCCCATTGACAAATCCTTAGGAATAGCAGACAAGGTGGAACAAACTGTTTTGGTTATGGAAGTCATTAAAAAATCAAGTATGGGCCCACCTGAGCTTTTGGATTTCCCCCCTGTGTGTTACTCTGAGGTTTCGGTGGAGACTTCTGAGGAAGCATCTAAGGCTTTAAATATTAGGCCTTCACTACCCCAACGCAGATCATCTAGGCATTTGCATCCCAAACCCCCCCTTACTCCTCCCATAGAGACTAGCAACTCTTATGCTGCATTGTTTACTCCTTGGGGAGATACAGAGATGGAATTAGGAGATTCAGACTCCCAAAAATCTTCCACTCGATCTCAGCCAGTGGATAACTATAAAGAAAAGAAAAAAAAGAGAAAAAATGATAAAGTAGTTCTTTTTTTTATAAAGCTTAATGCAGTGGTCATGGGGCTCTTTGAACACTCATAGTTTGCTTAATATAGTTAAGAGGCAAGCCCTTTTTCACTATATAAAACAAAATTTATCAGTATGTTTTTACAGGAAACCTGGATGTACTCAGCAGAACAACTCACTACTTTCAAACGGGATTGGGTGTGGGGCCTTCCTATTGGTCCTTTGGAACTGATACAGCAGATGGTATTGGGATTTTATTCAATACTTATTCCTTTAAACTTCATAATTTAGTAGATCTTATTCCAGGGAGAGTCTTGATATTAGATGGGAAATGGCATGATATATGCTATCGATTTATTAACATCTACAATCCACAGACAAAAGCTGGTAGAGTTTCTTGTTTAAAAGCTGTTCAACCTACTTGGTGACATCAGTTAAGGTGCTTTGGGAGGTGACTTTAATTGCACAATTTCTGACTCACCTAATCAGAAGAAAAAGAAAATTTATTGTGATTCTCACATGCTAGCTAATATAGTTAAAATAGCAGGTTTATTTAACTGTATCTCCTTTCCTCTCAAGGGCCAAGGTATTCATTTACAAAAGGAAATTGTTTTCCTAATAGACTACATGTTTGTCTCTCATAATGTACAACTGGATTCCTTTAAGATGATCCACTGTGAATTTTCTGATCATTTATTACTTTCTTGTAGTTCATTATCTACAGGTTCCCTGAACGTAGGCAGCTCAGGTGGAAACTAAATAACACTATGTTAGATATACCATATATACAGTCCGGGTGAAACATATTCTAGCAGCCAGGTTGTCAGTGGCTTTTTTATGAGGATTTAGGAGATTGGTAGTTAACAACTAAGTTCGAATTATGTAATTGGTTTAAAGGCAAGGGCAAAACAAAAATTTTAAGTTTTGAGATATTTGTCCCTTAGGCAACAACTGCAGAAACTTATGACAATTGCATATGTCTCTCACTTAGACTATTCAGACCAAATTAGTAAAATAAAGGAGGAAATGAGGAATTTCCAATATGATAGAGCAAAAACCCTACAGGCTATTTTTTCTAATAGCATAAAAAATTCCCCCATTGGGGACCCTTTTGAAACCTGTAAAAATCTGAAGGCTTCTTCTAATATTGATTCTTTGCAAAAACCTGATGGCTCTTTGGCCACCACGGTTGCTCAGCTCAGAGAAACAATTATTGGGCATTTTCGAACTCTAGACCCCCCCTCTCTTATTACAGAGGCAGAAATGCTTTCATATCTTAAAACATCTAAGCCCCCAGGTTAGCAGAAATCTCAACATTATTGGATCCAATTACACAAGAAGAAATAATAAAAGTAATTAGGAATTTGAAATTAAACATTTCACCTGGTAAGGATGGCCTTTGAATAATCTGTATAAAGTTTTTCAAAGGAATTGAGTCAATGCTTGTATATTTTATTCCAGTATTTTATGGAAACTGCTGTTTTCTTTCCCTCTTTTCTGAGGGATTGCTGATTTACTTATTCAAATCTGGAGACAGACAAAATATTAAAATTGGCGACCAATTACCCTCTTAAATTCAGATTATAAAATCTTCACCAGTATTTTGAATAATCGGTTAAAATTACACCAGATGGGTAATTTCTCCTTACCAGTTTAGTGGGATACCTAATAGGCAAATTCAGACAGCCTTAATGATCATACGAGAAGTTATTGAACATCTTTCTGAAGTGGGAGTCACGAATTGTATGATGGTCGCTGATTTGGAAAAGGCTTTTGATAGGGTATATTTGCCTTTTTTATTTCTAACGTTAATACATTATGGAGTTCCATTGCACATTGTTAATATAATTAAAAAATTATATGAACATAATATTGTGTTCCCCTTCGTGCAAGGTCAGACGGCAAAATGTTTTCAGTTACATACTGGAGTTCGTCAAGGTTGCCCTCTTAGCCCCCTACTCTATATCTTTTCTTTGGATCCCCTACTACAAAAATTAACTACTGTTCCATTGTGGCCAGGTATTTCTGATGGTGCGGTTAAGGACAAACATCTTCTGGCACAGGCCTATGCAGATGATTTGATTGTATATTTCGCAGATCATTCATATGTGCACATTTTGTGACCGCATTTGAGGCTTTTTCAAAGTTTCAATGTAAAATAATGTGCACAAAACAAAAGGTTTATTTATCGAGCAACAGGTCATAAGGAAGCGGTGCAGGGTGGTATCCATTTTCCAGAACTCCCTAAAGTTTTGGGCATACATTTGGCCCCAGAACATACCAGTTGAAAATTGGGATATAGCCCTACAAACAGTGGAGAATAAAGTCAATAGATGGAAAAAGTGGAAATTGTCCAAACTGAAACGCATACATGTTATCAAACAGTTTCTTTTACCATGTGTTCAGTATGTAGCTATGATTTTTCCGCTCCCAGTGCATCTAGAAACTAAACTGTATGGTTTATTCTTTCAAATGGTTTGGGGTAATAGATTAAACCCCATTAAAAGAAGCTATACATATTTAAGTAAAAAACAAGGAGGTCTTGGGATGGTGGATCCAGTGATTTTTGCTCACTCTTTATTCATTATGTGTTCAGTGAAAAGTGGCTTACACGATTAGAAGCAGGGAGTGGGGATAAATGGATTTCCAGATCATTGGACAAATACTTTAGAAATTGGCTTTCTTTGGCTCCAAAAAATAAATCCTCACATTTATATTCCACAGTATTTTAGACCAGCTGCACAAAAATTATATAAATGGAAAATAGAGAAAGAGACAATTCTGAGTAATAGCATGAAAGAATTTTATCAGGTGGTAATGGCAAATTTACTTCCTTTAGAGCCATGTTTTAAGAATTGCCCTTCTTCTTTGAATCCTAAAGTATTGGCCCAACTTAACTGTCGCAGATTGCCTCAAATGCAATGGGAAACACAGTGGCTAATATTCTATGGCCGTTTAAATGTTAGGGGTAATGCCAAGTACAAAGCCATTGAAGAAAGGAAGTGTCCTTACTTGGATTGTATAAATACTGAGGAATCGATGGAGCATTTTCTTTTACACTGTTCCTATGCAAAGGGTTTGTGGGTTTATTTGGCGGCACTTTGGGGTTTTAAGTGGCTGAATTTTCTTACATATCAAATCTTGGTTTTAGGGGGTTTATCCAGAGACTCTTTCTGATTTTCATGAAGAAACACTGTCATTATTTTTTGGATGTTTACGTTATTATTTATGGCAGGCAAGGTGTCAGTGGGTAATATATCAAAGAAAAATGCCTTATTTTTGTTTTAGCATTTTGGTTTCACAGGAACTCTCGAGGATTTACGCTCAGGATGCTCGAAGGACAGTACAGACTCAGTTACTAAAAATGTGGAAAGGGTTTTTTCATTTTATTAAGTTCAAATAATGTATAAAAAATAATCTGATAATTACTCTGATTATTGTATAAGTTTGTTAGATTAAGTTTTTGGCTCTTACTTTGTATAATTGATTACACTGAGTTGTTCTAATTATGTTTAATAATACAATAAAAACTCCCCTACTCGGTTAGAAGGGGGAAACTTTGTCCGTCAGTCCAAGATGGCTGATGGTCTTGCTGCTGGAGGTGGAGGTGAAGGTGGAGATATTGCTCTGCCTAAGGACACTGACTTGTTTCAGGAACCTTTGTGTGATATTGAATCTGGGGCTCATCAGACAGACACAGAAGGCTTGGATAATCCAGACAATAACAATGGAAATGTTTGTACAAATACTACTGACTTACTTAGGATGGAGAACACTGAAATACAGGTCAGCCAAGAAGAAGCTGTTATTCCTGAAGCCCAGCTGAGGCAGATGTTCTCCCAGCATAAGCAATTTATTTTACAATTACTACAAGAAGAAACATCTACACAAGACGGAATCCCTGAAGCTGATTATTCTATGAATGCTGCCAAACAAAAACTTATTGGGAAAGGTCCCGAGGTACTTACTGCCTCGCAAAATGTTCCACAACCATTGCAACAGTTCCTAAGACCTACTTCCAGAATTTCTGATGAGTCGGGTGCTATCTGGTCTTCCAATGCTGTGTTACAAGGTTTAGGCTGGCAGCAATCATCAGAGGGACAACCCTGGACTTCACCCGGTCCCATTTCTGCTGCTAAAAATCATTGAAATGGCTGTCAAGAACTTTACCGCTAAGTCTAGCATGGTTCTAGGCAACTCTTCCACATTAGTAGAATCTGCTACAAGTTTTTCTGTACAACCATTAGCGTTAAGAACACATCCAGGTCCCTGGGTAACACAATCCAATCAAAGGGCCTCAAAGAACAGTGCAGAGCTCCAAGTAAGCAAACTCTTCCTTCAACTATTGAACAAGATAATTCAGCTATGACATTCAGGATGACTGATTTATTTAAGTCTGTGGGGGAGCCTGTGCAATAAAAATTCATAGGAGACACCTCAGCGGCTCCCTCAGGAAGAATTGTTCTCCATGGTATGCTCAGAGATACCATGGGGATTAGCTGGTCAGAACTGTTTGCATTTATTCATATTAAAGGCTAGACTGTTTATGATGTGAGTTTCAAGAATGTTCAAACTTTGAAGAAATTCTGGACTCAGTATGAGTTAGTGAAGCAAACCCCTCTCTGGACTGTATTTATGTTAATCCCACATACTAAGCCATTGGTAAAAGTCCATATATTGTTGTTTAGAAGTGAAGGGGTCAATATTAATGACATCCAGTTTTGACTCATACAATGAATGGTGTGATTTGTTAGATTCCCCTCACCCTATTTTGGATGAGGATTTTGTCGGGACAGGAGGATGGAGGATAAAAGTTCAGCTCAGGCAATGTGAACAAGGAGTTATGCACATTCCAGGTAGCTTTTATATAGACTGTGACAGAGGTATCTGTTTTTACCCTGGGCAACTATACTCATGTCACGAGGTGTACTTTATGCCTCACCTATAGTCATGTCAGCTTAGGTTGTCCTAATGCCAGGTACTGTAACTTGTGTGATGACCAAAGTCATTATTATTCTCAATGTTCATGGGCAAAGCACAATAGAGTTGATGGGGCCCCATGGGACCATATGACCATAATTACAGAATCTCAAACACAGGCACAGAAATGGCAAGAGGTGCACTCTCTTGTAGTGCAAGATCCAATGCCAGGTGAAACTATGGATATTGCCAGTTTACCAACACCCCCTCCCTTGGAATCCTCTGTTTCTCACTCCCCCAGAATTAGTGTAACTATTGCTCAGGTTTTAGAGTCTGCACAACAGTCTCCTCAAATGGACACATCCCATCCTCAAGCACTCATTTTGGTTGATTGCATGCCTCCCCCCCAAGCTGAAGCGCCTTTTGTTGTTGTCCCTCCAGCTAAACGAGGGAAAAGTAAATGCAAATCAGAGTCCCAAACACCCACAAAAAACATTGTTACCCACAACAAGTTTCGGATGCTAGCTAAGAGATGGCAGTGGGGTGACACAGAAGATGAGGAGGAGGATTTTAATTCATCTAGAACCTCTTCCTCTCATATGGAGCTTTGTTCAGAATCTGGCAAGGATAACCCCCGACTAGAGAAAATGCAGACAGCGCAGTTCCCTCACAGGTGATTTTGTGGGTCTATTCACAAGGGCTTTCCATAATTGGGAACATTTTTCTTTTTTTCAAGGGTCAGATGTAGCCTTCCACCTCTCTATGACTTCTTGTACCTATGCCAAACCTTACTCAGATGAGATGCTGCACTCTGAATGTATGCTATATGAAATCATTTCGCAAGCAACTTTCTACTGTAGGTTTTTTACTTACGTTGAAGCAGGACTTTTATTTTCTGCAAGACACCAGGCTTAAAACTGGGCAAGAGGTCATGCAGGTCAGTAACAGGTGGACAGTAGGCCCCTCCTTTTGGTCGCATGGGGAGGATATTGTGATGGAGTGGTCATTTTATTTTTTTGGTTACATTTCTAGGGTAATAGATGTGGTCCCTGGGAGGGTTCTCCTGATTGATGAACAGTTTGGTTTAATTAATTTCTGTTTGATTAATACCTATGCTCCACAAAGTATAGGAGCCAGGTCTGCTTTATTTCTTAAAATACAACCATATTTATATACCACTTGGCAAGATTATTTTGGGGGGGATTTCAACTGCGGTCTCTCCATTGAAGACAGATCCAGTAATGCCCATAAAACATTTAGCGATACTGCTACATTGTTAAGAGTGATCCACTCTGCTCATTTGGTGGATGGATATACAGTACATCTATTAACAAGGTGAGGACTAAAACTTATCATAGGGGAACACTGGTCACACATAGAGATCTTTATCTATATCTAAAAATATTACTGTATCCCAGGCCTCTGTGATTCTCTGTGAAACATCCGACCATATGGCAGTAACCTTTATATGTTCCCCTGCAGGAGGCCCCTTTCTGGTAGCCTCGTGGATGAGGTGGAAATTAAACAGTTCTTTGCTTGCCGATTTTTATATTTCTAAAGGGTGTTTGAATTTGCTGTGGGCAAGGATCTCTGTGTTAGGTGCTTATCAGTTTCCTGTGGTTTGGTGAGAAGATACTAAAGTTGATTTGAGGAAATATTTTCTAAACACTGCTGGATTTAGGGCTTGATCAACTTATTTTAGGTACACAAAGCTCTGAGAACAGCTTTTAGACACCATTTCTAGAGCTTATGAGTTAAAAACCAATCTCTCCCAGCAAATTAAGGAATTGAAGTCTGATGTGGAGAAATTTCAATATGATTGGGCAATTTCTTTAAAACTTGAGGCTCAGTGTGGTACACAGGCTTCCAAGGCCTCTATAGACCCATATAAAAGTTGCTCTGATAGAATTTCCGCAATGATTATCGAACAACTTACTAATCCCACAACGGGTATAATACATAGTTCTCTCACATCTTTGAAGTATATAGTACAGACTTATGTGGAAGGGATGTTTGGTACATGTTCCGAAATCTTAGATCCTGGCCAGTTCCTTTCCAGCTTGAACTTGCCGGAGGTTCCTGAGGAGCTGCTACTAGCCCTAGTGAACCCAATCTCGGACAAGGAAACAGCGTGTGCTATTAAAGCATGAAAAACGCATACATCCCCTGGAGTAGAAGGCTTAATGGCAGAACTATATCATTCCTTTGTAGATATTTTTGCACCAGCTCTGACTATTGTATTTAATGGTATAATACAAACATATTCTATGCCTAAACATTTTTTCAGATGCCATAATGCTTTTGATTTTCAAAAAAGGTGACATGGCTGAGGTTAAAAACTGGAGACCTTTGAGTCTCCTTAATGTGGATTATAACATTTTGGCTGTCATATTTTTAAAACGGCTACTCCCAATTTCAGCCATAGTTATTTCAAAAGAACAGGCCTGTGATATCCCAAGTAGATCTATGTTACACACACTATCAAACATTAGGGATATGGTATACTCTTGTTCAGAAGACAATAAGGCAGTTTTTTTCTCATTAGATCAGGAAAAAGCTTTTGATAGGGTAGAACATTCCTTTATATTTCAGGTTATGGCACATTATCACATACCTCAACAATTTGTGTCATGGCTCAAACTTTTATATAATACTGCAAGGATCACTCCACACATCAACAATTCACCTGGTAAAACATTTTTAGGCAAAAGGGGGGTTAGTCAAGGCTGCCCCCCTCCTTAGCCCACTCTTGTATGTTTTTCAGATTGATCCTTTATTGAGAAACCTTACCTCATGCTCTGCTATACCTAGACTATTACTTTCAAGTAGTCAATCTGTCCCAACTATGTACGTATATGCGGATGATTTATGTGTATGTACCACACCACTTCTTTCTTGTGCAGGCTTCAATCAGTCAATTTCTGAATTTGAGACCTTTTTAGGTTCAAAGTTAAATCATCATAAAAGTATGGCAAAGATTATCTCAAGTACTGTGCCCTCTTCAGACTCTGGCTATGTTGCCCAATTAAAATTATAAGGATATATTTTGGAACTTCTGATGATTCTAACTATAACTGGAATTTGGTCTTAGATAAAGGTTTTAGCCTAACAAATTACTGGAAAGGAAAAGTTATTGCCAAAAGAAAATGTGTAATGGTTTTAAAAACTTTAGTATTACCTTCGTTCTTACATGTAGCTATTATTTTTCCCCCTACCCTTTGTTTTAGAGCCAAAAATTAATAATGTTTTCTTTCAAGGATTTTGTGGATCTAGGTTGAACCCTATAAAGAGGTTTTTTTTATGCCTAGATTATCATTTGGGTGGAGTGAGGAAGATCAATCATGTGGTTTTTATTTCACTGTTTGTTTATTAAGTTTTTATTCCCATCCCTGATGCACCCTTCCCACCCCTCAATTGGTATCTATTTTGGTTGAATTAGTAGCCCCTGTCTGTGCAAAATGGAATGGCCCTTCTTTGGAAATACTAGGAACTTTCAGTTGTATGGTATATCCTCTTTCATGTTTTCAACATTCCTTAAAATTAAGCAATGGCATCTGACCCAGCAGTCCATTCAAACTATGTCAAGAAAACAGTTATATTGTACTGTCTTGCAAACCTATTATTCTGACACCCCTAGACTACTAGATGCCAATGATATACAGCTGGACAATACTTTAATTTTTCTGCAGCTAACAGATACTAGGCTTCCCCCAAAGTTATGAGATGTGACATGGCTGTCTTGTCATGGGAGGTTAGGGTGAGAGGTAATCACAACATAAATCTTTGGAAGAACGGATGTGTTTCAGGGATACTTGTCACAATGAGATAGAAACTATGCAATGCTTTTATACTGACTGCCCTTTTAGTAAAGATTTCTGGACTCAATGGCTCCATAAATGGAAAGAGAAACAAGTTCTACACATTTCGTATGAAATGTTGGTGTATGGAATGTTTCCAGTTACTTTGTCTAAATACCATCCTAGCACTCTTACACTAATATTTGCCCTCTGTAGATGCTTTGTATGGCAGGCTAGATGTGCTCAATTGTTGCAACAGAAAACTTACACTGGAACACACATAGTGCGTCAGATTCTAACAGACTTAAACACTGTTTATAAAAGGGAACAAACATCTTTCTCTCAGGGCAAATTTCAGAAATATTGGATATCATGTGCCTGGATTGCTGATGTTTAACTAGATATTTTCACACTATTCAGGTGTGTATGTACAATGTACTTATAGATATGAGATAACTTATGATAGTTTGACATTTGTGTCTTAGTTTATTTCTTAAATATATGATTCACTTATTACCATTGTTTTTTCCCCGCTTTTGTGAGCACAGTATTCTGATTCTACTTGATACTCAGGCTCTGTGAGGATTTCTGTTTTTCTTTTTAGGAGACGGTACATATTTTTATTGGTTGATTGTATATAACGGGTCTGTGTGAATCCATACTTGATTACTGACCAGTTTTTTTCTTCCTTTTTTTTTTGAATTCATGTGGTGAATAGCTGTTATGATCATGTTTAGTTTTTTATTGTGTGATAATACGTTACACTTCTGTTTATTTTGTTGTTCTCAGATTTTTATGATGAAATATTGTTTTGTAAATGTTTTGCTTTATGTTTCCAATAAAAAATTCCCCTACTCACTAGTAGGGGAACCTCTGACATCCTGGTCTTTGGCCAAGATGGCTGCCACGGAGGAGCTGGAGGAGCTGATGGAAGCTGAGGAGGCTGGGGAGTTGGTCTCTTCCCCTGCCTCTTCTATGCCAAAGACCAGTGAGCGTTCAAGGATTTCTGCAGATAAGAAATTTGTTACTGGAAAAGAAACTTCAGGAAGGAAAATGACTTTTAAGGCATCAGAGCTGGCAGCATTGGTAAGACATGATGATGTTCTGGATGATTTCCCTATAGAATGAACAGACTTGTCAATTTCTAACATAGAACAGCTATTGCAATGTGAAGAAGAGTGCTACACTCTGAGATGAGTTGTGCTGCAAAAAGCTCTAGAGAAAATGCAAAATAGAGCATCTGTAACTGACACTGTGTTAAACTTGAATGAAAATAATGCTATTCCTGTACGGCAACAAAGAATAGACATGGATGACAACAAGCAGAAGGCACCGCTGGTTTCTAAGCCGGGAACCAACTTGGAGGAGACAGGAGGCAGTCACAAAACTAACCAGGCAGTTTGTTGTAGTGAGGGAATGCCGGGAATGGTACATACGGACCACGGGTCCAGCCTAAGACATCCCCCAGAGAACACAACTGCACAGAGCACCTGGACAGTTAATACAGCACTGGAAGGCACCGAATGGGTCCTTTCTGAAAATGGACAATGGGAATCTGGACCTACACCTATTACCACTTCTCCAAAACACCAGCCTGAGGTAATTACTACTGATGTACCCCCAAGTAATGACAGTAACAAAGAACAGCTCAGTTGTAATAACTCCCCATTACATTTAACTATTGAACTGAGACTAACTGATAACCCAAGATTACAGCTACCTGATAATGGAGTAAGAACATTTCAAATAAAGGAATAATGCACGACAGGGTATGTGTCATGCTGGGATAATGCCACGCCTAGGGTGGTTGGGCACGAGGCCGAAGGCCGAGTGCGTCCAATGTCCCAGGAGTGGCATTATCCCAGCATGACACACACTCTGGAGTGCATTATTCCTATTATACAATGGCCCTTTTGTGTGAAAATAAGAAACAGGACTTTTTTATGTTTTTAAATGCTTTTAATGAACAATAAATAACAAATATTCATCCACAAGAAAAAGTAGTTCCTTAAAAGTTTATAGGTTTTAAGTACTTGTTACAAGAAGTTAATAACTTAAGCAATTATAATGCTTTGTAATAATTTATTAGGTTGCTTTCAAACTTTTAAAAATGGTTTTAAATAAACTGTTTAACATTTTAAGTATTTTGAAATTAACATAAGTTTTAAAATGCTTTTAAATAAACTGTTTTTAATATTTTTCAACAATAATACAGTATTTAAAATATTTTTTCAACAGTAACTTAAGGAATTGGTTAAACCTTTAATGAATGAAAACACTTTAAGTGTTAAAATGTCCACTTGAATGTTGTGGGACTCACATTTTGTGTCTATGGTTTATGAATGTTGAAGACACACATGGTGTTTCCTTAGATGAACTGTGTATTGGATGTGTCTTGGTTTTTTGGTGGACTAATGTGCTCCTGAAATGTGGTGCTTTGAGGTTCTGTTTCAATGGGTGGCTGTTCTTTACTTCTGAGATTTGTAGAGCTTGTTGCCAGCTGCGAGGTCATTACGTCTTTAAAAGGCGATGCATTGGTTCGAGTCTGACCTCTGACTTCAGCTTCTGACCCGGATAGAATGGCACTCCATTTACTTCTTTCATGCAGTGTCGGACCCCAGTAACTTTTAAGTGAGGATTCTTGTTTATGCCCGGTCACTGCAATAATTTGGCAGCTCTCTAATCCTGCATTACAGAGGATTTGTATGGCTGTGGCTCTCAGGGAGTGATTGGTGTATGTTCGTTTTAAGCCTGTTGCATGACAGATTTTTGGAAGCATGCTGCCCAGGTAATTTACTCCAACTGGCTCCATAGTGTACCATGTGGTTTCTGCTTCCAAGGGTTTATTTGGTGTTTTACGAGGGTGCATTTGGAAGGAGCTTCTGCATATACTTTCTGAGGGCAGCTACAGGGCACTGTGGGTGGCCTGGCAGTTCAAACATTGCTCCTTTGTATCTGTCCCTATCTTTTTCTAGTGGGTTGTTGTGATTTTTAGTTTTCTCATTGAAACTAAGGGAGACATATGAGAGACCAGTTTCAGTTTTATTGAAGTCGAAAGATGACTGCTTTAATTGGGGCTGTCCCTCACTGCCACATCTGGAAAAATGTATTTGAAGTTCCAGCCAGACATGGTATAACAGGCCCTGAGGTGTGTCTGGACTGAGAGCCGGTGATTGTCTTAGATGGGCTAGGTCAGCATCGGTGAGAGGTGGGTGATGTTTTGCTTTGTCTAGTCCTTGTCATCTGAGATTTTTTATTTGGGCATTAAACACATTGTTGGCGCTGTGGAAATCGACGCTATTCAGGAGACTGATGTTACGGCTTAAGGGAGGTTCATTAAGGTAATGGTTGATGCTTGCACGTAAGCCCACAAAACTACTGATGGCGTAATGCTCGCCGGCTAAGGTGCAGACCGATCCATAAAATCTTCGGAGTATGCTATTGAGTTATGCCACACTTACTGTCTCTAAATTTATTTCTGTGGATGTTTCTGTCAGCCAGTCTCATAGGACGTTTGTGGCCCACATGGTCTGCCATTTCATAGAAGGCCCATTGCGGTCGCATTCCAGGCTGTCCAGCTATTGTTCTGCCAGCATGACTTGTCGTCTTTTTTCAACTTTTTTTCAGTAGCTGTTTCCGATGCCTCATTTTCTTTTTGTTGATGAAGTTGATGAAGAGATGAAGTTATTGACATATTCCATGGTAAAGAACGTAAAGACTATGGGTGGCAGGTTTGACATTTGTGGATTAAATCCTGTCAGATGAGCTGTCAGTGAGTCAGCTGTAGCGCCGTGATATGTTTGTTTGGGCTGTGGTGAGGTAAGAGACTCGCTGGCACTATGCCCGTGGCGATATGCCAGGGTATCGCCACGGGCATAGTGTGAGATTGGCCAATCAGAGAATAGGAATCTTTCTTGCTATTGTATAATGGAAAATAATCTACCATCTACTTCTACAGCTGCACCAGTGGGGCCCCCAGAAGCACTGTTAAATCAAATAAATAGATCCACACCAAGGACATTCACGTCCTTATTCCACCAGCCCATCTACCCAGCTAAAAGACATAATGCAGTTAGACTGCTACATAAGGGAGGCATGGACAATATACCTGACAGAGTTTTTGTAGCAAAAAATTTGTTAAAAGAATCTATGACATTTTTTGCAAATGAGGTATATGCTCTCACCCACATTTCTGGTGAGACTACATTTGATATTAGTTTTAAACTAAATACTGGTTTACAAAGGTTTTGGGCTAAATTCCATACATTGAAGCAGACCCCACTTTGGGCACCTTTTGAGGCTATACCCTTAACAAAACCCGCATACAAGAACGTTACTGTGTTATTTAGGAGTGAGGAGGTTAGCGTGACTGATTTAACATATTGGTTAAAGCAAAGATGTTCAGTATTAGGTGCACCAGAGGCTATATTCGATTCAGAAGACATATGGACAGGAGGGTGGAAGGTGAAAGTTATGTTGCATTCCACTGACACAGGTTTAAGCCATTCTTGGTAGGGATGGGAGGTACTCTTTTATGCTGGTCAGCCAAAAGCATGCTATACATGTGGTTCCACATTCCATCTGAGCAGTATCTGTGTCCAAGTAAAATGTACTTTGTGTCAGGAGTTAGGTCACACCAGTGGAAACTGCCTGAATGAACCTAAATGTAACTTGTGTGATTCAGTAGGACACACCTACCAAAGCTGTACATGGGCTGCCCACAATCAAGCAAATCCCTGTGATGATGTTGAACAGAGACTGCTAATTGCCATTGCCCAAAGGGAATCCTTTCCTCCCCCTTCTAGACAAAGTGCAACACAGAGGGATCATCACCCATCACAAGGGACAGAAGCTAGTTTACCTGCCCCACAGACAGAAATGGAGCCCCCCCCCCAACAGGGAACATAGAAGAAGACAGTAACCCGCTATGGAAGGTGTACTTCTTACAGATAGTGCATCAGTAGTTATGCACCCCCCCAGGTCAGCAAAAGGCCCACCAGGAGCAATCAGACATCAGAGCAGCCATCCCCTAAAATTTCTAGAACTTCAGAAATGATACACAAGCATTTGTCAATGCCGAATGTTTGCTTGCTGGCATTGGCAGTGGTAGTGTAGAAGTTACAGAGCTGTGTAATAGGAATGGCAGTGAAGTATTGAACTGAAGCCAACCCCACCACCACCCTGCAGTGAGTGACAGGCATTGGGGTGTGCCTTTGGGTCGTCAGGCATAACGGCCATGCCATTTCACCACACCTCACCCTGCAGACACTGACAAGTGTCACGGTGTTCCTTGGGGTCTTTGGCCCTTATGCGACCCCATTCCATTAGGAAATATGGTGAGATGGGTGCGATATAGGAGAATGGGGTGAACATTGGGGCCGAAGAGTCCAAGGCATACCTCGATGCCTCTCACTGGCTGCAGGGTGTGGAATGGTATGAGCATTACAGGCAAGAATCCCAAGTCACACCAGTGATGCCTGTCATTCTCTACAGGGTTGGGCGTTATGGTTGGAAACCCTAATACCTCAGGCATTCATTTGTATTTTCACTCCAAATGTTCAACATGGTTTTTTTGTGACCCCACCTCATGAACAGGGGGAATATCAGTTTGTTAGCCGAAAGCTGCTTATGCACAGCGACTACGGCATTTAGCACCACAGGTGCAAAAACATTCCGAACAGGATGTAAAAAATGACAGCTGTACTGTTCATGGGGAGGTGTAAAAAATGGCAATGTTGCAAATCTGCAGTAAAAATATTTTAAAAAATGGTGAAGTCACTAGCGTACATAGAAACTGTGTAACGCACACCCGTAATATAATTAGGTTGGGGATTTTTTTACAGCAGATTGTCAACTCAGGCATCTTGGTGCCTCCGATCATGAACAGTGTCACTGTGGTTTTCTTTATCTGTCCCAAACAATGATTTTCCACAGCGACCACACATCTCTGCGCTGAAAGTGTGAAAACACACTTCGGCCATGTTGTGAAAAATGACAGCTGTACTGTAAATAAGGAAGTGTGGAAAAATGCCACTGGTGAAAATCTGGACTTAAAATATTACAAAGTCATGAACTTACGAGGGTGCATGGAAACTGTGCAATGCTCACTCATAACACAGTCATTTTATGGACTTTTGTCACCAAATTTTCAACATAGCCATTTTAAGACCTCTGCTCATGAACAGTGTAACTGTGATTTTCTTAATCTGTCCCAAACATTGCTTTCGCACACCAACACCATTGTGCGCTACATGTGCGAAAACACATTTTGGGCGGCATATGAAAAATGGCAGCTGTGCTGTTCATAAGGAAGTGTAATAAAATGGCAATGTTGAAAATCTGGAGTGAAAATATTAAATTGCAAACTTATGAGCATGCATAGGAACTGTGCAACGATGCTAGTGAAACAGTCATTTTAGGAATTTTTCACCAAATTTTCAACATAGCCATTTGAGACCTCTGCTCATGAACAGTGTCACTGTGATTTTCTTAATTGTCCCATACATTGATTTAGCTATCGACTGCGCCATTGGGCGCTACATGGCGGAAACACATTTTGGGCAAGATGTGAAAAATGACAGCTGTAGTACTCATAAGAAGGTGTGGTAAAATGGCAATGTTGAAAATCTGGAGTGAAAATATTGAAAATTCGCGAACTTACGAGCGTCGTGAGGAACTGTACAACACACGCTCATAAAACAGTCATTTTTGGAATTTTTTCACCAAATTTTCAACATAGCCATTTTAAGACCTCTGCTCATGAACAGTGTCACTGTGATTTTCTTAATTTGTCCGTGATATTGATTTTGCACACCAATCATGCCATTGTATGCCATATGAGCGGAAACACATTTTGGGTGAGATGTGAAAATGACAGCTGTACTACTCATAAGAAGGTGTGGTAAAATGGCAATGTTGAAAATCTGGAGTGAAAATATTGAAAATTCGCGAACTTACGCGGTATAGGAACTGCAAGAACGACGCTTGTAAAACAGTCATTATTAGAATTTTTTCACCAAATTTTCAACATAGCCATTCTAAGACCTCTGCTCATGAACAGTGTCACTGTGATTTTCTTAATTTGTCCCAGACATTGATTTCGCACACCAGCTGCGCCATTGTGCGCTACCTGGGTGGAAACACATTTTGGGTGAGATGTGAAAAATGACAGCGATACTTCTCATAAGAAGGTGTGGTAAAATGGCAATTTTGAAAATCTGGAGTGAAAATATTGAAAATTCGCGATCTTACGAGCGTGCGTAGGAACTGCGCAACGCACTCTCGTAAAACAGTCATTTTTAGAATTTTTTCACCAAATTTTCAACATAGCCATTCTAAGACCTCTGCTCATGAAAAGCGTCACTGTGGTTTTCTTAATTTGTCCTGTACATTGGTTTTGCACACCGACTGCGCCATTGTGCGCTACATAGGCAGAAACACACTTTGGGTGGGATGTGAAAAATGACAGCTGTACTACTCATAAGAAGGTGTGGTAAAATGGTAATGTTGAAAATCTGGAGTGAAAATATTGAAAATTTGCGAACTTGCGAGCGTGCGTAGGAACTGCACAATGCACACTCGTAAAACAGTCGTGTTTTGGAATTTTTACACCAAATTTTCAAAATAGGCTTCTTAAGAGCTGACCTTATGAACACTGGCAGTGTCGTTTCGTTACTTGATCCCGAAAGATGATTTCACGCAGTGACTGCGAAATTACCCTTCGGCCCGAATAACGCCATGACAGTGACAGCATTCATGAGAAGGGGTCCCAAAAACCCCATGTTGAAAATTTGGTGCAAAAATTCCAAAAAATGCCTGAGATATGCAGCAAAGTTGAAAAAACCCTATCTAGCCCATTATACAGCTTATCGGTATTTCCTCAGTTTGTGGTCGGCTTTGAAGAGTGCAGACGTGTTCCCGGTCCACTGAAGATCGTCGCGCCGGACTCCGGAGGTAAGTATGGGGTGAGGAGGAGGTGTGGGGAGGCAGGGTATGCAGTGGGTGGGTCAGGGTTGAGGGGGGCAGGAAGACTGCGTGGGACCTATTTTGCTTTACAGGTTAAAAAAAAAAGACAACGCGGGACGTTTGCCACGCTGGGGTGGTCTCCCAGGGTGGCAGAAGGAACGGCTAGAGGCGTCGGTCGACGAAGGATTAGGCACCCCGTCGGCCATGGCATTTTGCTGCATGCTGGGGTGGGTTCCGCATGCACCTTGTACCGGGAGGAGTGAAGCCGACGGGGATTGGGCACCTTATCAGCGATAGCATGGAGGGAGAGACAGTGAAGCTGATGGGGATTGGGCACCCGTTGACTATGCCATCGAGTTGCCACGCTGGGGTGGGCACCAGCGTGGCATTTGGAAAGCTTTGGGGGAGCACAGCACAGCCGACGGGGATTGGGCACCCGCGTTGGCTATAGAGTATGTGCGTGTGGGGGAGTGCACTAGCGCGAGTGCAGTGTGTAGGGGAGTTCGCGCATGAGCAGGCGATATCTTATCACTGCTCACTGAAGCGTAGCTCAACCCTTTCAACTGTATGCCACTGCATTTCGGAGCTTGTCATAGACAGCTCCAGCATGCATTGGCTTACAGGGGCCATGCCTGCCAACACACTGACTGAATTGGAAGAGGGGGTGACACACCTCCAAAATTTCGGATGATGGCACTATGTTTCTTGCACATGCGTGCAAGCAAACATAAAAATAGGTTTGAAGCTTTTCAGGCAACCCCTGATGTTTCTGATGCAGACTCAGAAGATTCTTCTTTATGGTCCTCACAAGTTGATCCTCTGTCTGAACATGAGGAACAGAAAAAGCAACTGAAAGACCAAACAAGCATTTGTCAATGCTGAATGTTGTCTGTCTGGCATTGGCATTGGTAGTGCAGGAGTTAGACTCGCATAATGGGAGTGGCAGTGAAGTATTGAAATAACACCAACCCCACACCCACCCTGCAGCGACTGACAGGTGTTGGGGTGTGCCTTTGGGTCATCAGCTGTAACGCTCATGCCATTTTACATCACCCTACCCTGTAGACACTGACAAGCGTCATGGTGTGCTTTGGGGTCCTTGGGTGTTATGCTTACCCATTCCATAAGGAAATATGCTAAGGTGGGTGCAGTATAGAGAATGGGGTGAACTTTGTGGCTGAACATTCTAAGGCACACCTCGATGCCTGTCAGTGGCTGCTGGGTGAGGGTGAGGGTGGAATGGTGGGAGCATTACAGCTGATGATCCCAAATCATACCCCTGACACCTGTCAGTCTCTACCGGTTGGGGTGTAACAGTTGGAAACCCTAACGCCATAGGCGTGTGTTGGTATTTTCACTCCAAATTATCAACATGGACTTTTGTGTCCCCACTTCATGAAGAGCGGCAGTATCATTTTGTTAGCTGAAAGGTAATTTTGCACAGTGACTGTGCCATTTGGCGTCACAGGTACATAAACACATTTTGGGCAGGATTTGAAAAATGACAACTGTATTTTTCATGAGGAGGTGTAAAATAATGGCAACGTTGAAAATCTGGAGCCAAAATATGAAAAATTGGTGAAGTCATGAGCATGCATAGAAACTGTACAACGCACGTCCATAACCCAATTATTTTTTTTTTTTTAAATATTTTCAACATACACATTTTTGGACCTTCCCTCATGAACAGTGGCACTGTGATTTTTTTTAATCTGTCCCAAAAGTTGATCTCCCACAGCAAACATGCCATTGTACGCCACAGGTGCGAAAACACATTTTGAACAGGATGTGAAAAATGACAGCTGTACTGTTCATAAGGAGGTGTGATAAAATGCCAGTGTTGAAAATCTGGCATGAAAATATTGCAAATTTGCGAAGTTACAAGGGTGCATGGAAACTATGCAACACATGCTTGTAACACAGTCATTTTATGGGCTTTCGTCACCAAATTTTCAACATTCGCATTTTAGGACCTCTACTCATAAACAGTGTCACTATCATTTTGTCACACTGTCCTGAAAACTGATTTTGCAGAGCAACTGCGCTATTCTGCGCCGGACGTGCAAAAACACATTTCAGCCAGGATATGTAAAATGACAGCTATACTGTTCACAAGGAGGTGTGGGAAAATGGCAATGTTGAAAATCTGGAGTGAAAATATTACAAATTCAAAAGTTACGAGCATGCGTGGAAACTGCACAACGCATGCTCGTAAAACAGCCATTTATTTGGATTTTTGTCACCAAATTTGCAACATATGCTTTTTGAGAGCCCTCCTCATAAACAGTGGCACTGTCATTTCATTAATCAGTCCCAAAAGGTGATTCCACTCAGTGACCGCGAAATCACCTTTTGGGACCTAATAACGCTATGACAGTGACTGAATTCATGAGGAGGGTTCCCAATAACCCCATGTTGAAAATGTAGTTCCAAATTTCCAAAAAATGGCTGAGATATGCACCAAAGTTGAAAAAACTCTATTTATGCCATTATACAGCTTACGGGTATTTCTTCAATTCGCAGTCGGCTTTGAAGAGTGCAGATGTGTTCCTGGTGAAGATTGTCACGCTGGGCTCTGGAGGTAAGTATGGGAAGAGGGGTGTGTGTGGGGTATGCAAAGGGTGGGTGCAGGTTGAGGGATGGAGCAGGACAGACCACAAGGGACCATTTTCTGATTTACAGGTAATTTAAAAAAAAACATTGCGGGACTTTTTTTTTACTGGGGCATTTGGCATGCTGGGGTGGGCTCCCAGTGTACCACCTAAGTGTTTTGGGGGGGTGCTGTAGCCGACAGGGGATTGGGCACCCCCATCTGCACAACCAAGTCAAAGGGGGGGACAAGAGCCAAGGGGGATTGGGCACCCCCCTTGACACACAACAAATGGTGGTGACATTATGCCGATGGGGAGTGGGCTCCCCCATCACCACATTCAGCTGGAAAAGGAAGGCTAAAGTCAATGGGGATTGGGCCCCCCATCAGCAAACAAAGACTGTTGGGGGGCGCATGATGCCAAGGGGGATTGGGCATCCCCTCGGCACACTTGTGAAATGGGAGGGAGGGGGCATTATGCCAATGGGGAGTGGGCTCCACCATCAGCAAATGAAATGGGTTGGGGCACGCCAACAGGGGGATTGGGTGCCCCTGAAGTCATCGCTGTGTGTGGTGGCAGTCAATGTCACCATGTTTATTGAACTGCTTCACCAGGAAATTCACGCCGCTGCATGACGAGCTTGGCTGTCATTGCAGTGGACCTTTTCTTTGATCTGGTGGCCAGTTTATGCATTGTTGGTGTCAGCAACTGCAGCTGCCCTCTTGGGGAATGATGGATGCACCTAGTGATGCGTGCCCTGCATTCACCCACAGTGACCGCACCTCCAAATCTGCTACTACTGCAATATGTTGGCTGGCGTGCAAGCATGAGCCAACATAAAAAGAAGGTTAAGGAGGACAAGAAAGAAACCTCCATAACAGATCAGTACTAGTTAGGGTTAAAATAAACAGCACAGTTTTTCACAAATGGTATCCACATCATTGGTCATAGGCACCATTAATGTTAACAGTATTGATTTATTTCTATTTATTTGGTAATTCAGATACAACTTTTGAGTATACGCTCTTTTACAAAGGTTCCACATCAGGATGTAAAACAGCAGAGACATAACAAAAACTTGACTGTTAACACAAAATATAAGATTTCTATGTAATACAGAATATAGGTACAGTAAATAATACATTTGTGTAACCTGAACAACTGAAATTAAACAACGGGAGGAGATTCCCAATTAGCAACCTATGGCATAACTGCCCCGGGGGGGGGGGCCTATCAAGGCAGAGTATCGGAAAGGGTAGGAGAAAGAAAGGGGGAGAATGCAAACAAGGTTTCCCAATTAGCAATGTGTGGCATAGCTGCTGTCAAGGTAGAGTATCGGAAACAGTAGGAGAAAGAAATGGGGGAGAGTGCAAATGAGGGGCAGATTAGAGAGTGGGAGAGAGAGAGATAGAGAGAGAGAAAGGGATTGGGAGAAGGAGAATATTTAGGGGGTGAATGGGTAGAAAGGGGAGGTGTTGGGGGTATGGAGGGGAGGGAGCTTGAGGGGGGTCTAGAGTAGGTAAAACAGTAGAAAAGCTCAGACAGATGAGGGGGGTATCCAGGCTGAGGATATGGACTCAGGTGAGGGAGTCAGAGGTGTTTAAGAGCAGGTATCCAGGTTGAAGATATGGATTTAGGTAAGGCAGTTGCAGGCATTTGAGTTCAGCAGGTATTGCTTCAGTTCTCTTTTAAAGGACTGAACAGTGTTGTCACTGTTGTGTGTGTGTTGTATTTGGAGCTTGCTTCCTTTATCAGGTGTGCAATGCAGGTAGGGGCTAGGGAGAGCACGGTCTTTCTCCCTAGCAGGCAAGTTTGGTGTCTGATTCTAGATTGAAGTGGTAGTATGTGGGCCAGACCATACAGGGCATAAGTGTGTGTGAAGTGGTCAGCATTTAGCAATAGTCTGCAAGCCTTGTTAAGGGCAGTGGCAACCCTTTTGAGGGCCGTATCAGTGGCAGTGCCATAAACCACAAGCCTCTAGTCATCCAGGGAGAGGACAGAGCTGGAGACTGAGAGCCAGAGGGCTTCAGCAGTTAGGCTTTTCTTGTGCCTAAACAGGATCCCTAATTTAGTGTTCACAGCTTTCACCACCATGTCAATATTGTGCTGAACATATGAGAGGGTATCATCCACAATGACACCCATGTACTTGAAGGAGTGAACCTGTTCCAGTGGGGCAGTCAGGTGATTTGTGATAGTTAGTTCTAGGCATCTCCTTTTTAGTTGGGAGCTAGAGAGGAGCATCATCTTGTTTTTTTTTATAGTTTAGTAGCAATCTTTGGGAGTCGAACCGGTCTCCAGTTGCTGGAAGGATGATTGTAGTTCAGCCTGTATGTGCTCTATGTGAGAGTGACAGCTAAGTAGGACAGCATCATTGGTGTAAAGAATGACTTTGCTAGTGTAGGCATCAGGTTGGTCATTCAGGAACACGCTGAAGAGCAGCGGACCCAGGATGGATCCTTGAGGCACCCTTAGCGAGACTTCCTTGGATGCAGCTCAGGGTGGGACAAATAGGGTCGCCAGGTCACCAAATGCGACCTGGCTAATCATTCTGGCCACCAGTTGTCTTTAAAAACTTGCCATTCTGGCGAGTAGTCAGCCGCTCTATCCCTGTGCATGTGCGGTAGCTCATCATGCTTGTCAGTCAGTTGTGAGCTGAGCTACCTCTGTCGCACATGCACAGGATCAGAACTCCATTGAAAGCATGGTCACAGAATATCCACACACAGCGAACTCGATCCCATCCAGTGTCAGTCCGGCCAGCAGCACCCACCCGTGAGTCTGCACAGAAGAACACCAGGGAAGGAGAAGTCATGAGGTAAACGAATGGGTGCTCATGTGGGTGGTGGGAGCTGCATTTCTGGGGAGCGCTAGCTGAAGTGTGCCATTATGATGAGACAGAGAGAGACAGCATACCTTTGCTTCTGGGGAAAAAAATCAAACAGCCAAGCATCGACTTGCACAGTTCCACCAAAAGCTCTTTTAAGGGCTGCGAAGTGTGAAAGCCTATCTCAGCACTTGAGTCCATATCGGCACGTTTGTTCAATCAGGGACATATGTAATATTTTTGTGACGCCACACAATTTAGATGGTCACAATGTACTGACTGGGGAGAGGGGAAGGACAGCCTTCTTAGTGGTCTAGGGGAGCCCTGTAATATGGCTTGTGTGGACAGAATGTGAAGGAAGTAATAGCTGTGTGTGAGAAGGAAAAATGTAAAGTCTTCAGTAGTATTTTTTGCTGCTGTGCTGTCACACAAGACGATGTGCTGACTGGGGAAGGGGACGGAGAGCCTGCTTGCCTTGGTTAGGGAATAACTCTGTCTTTGTACCAGTACCCACTCTGCCTGTTATATTCTATACAGAACAATGTTTTATTAGTTTTACTTAGACTAGTGTCCTCACTGTTATCTTAGCCTCATAGCTTCAACTCCACATTGTACTGCCACACTAATTGTACTGGATATGTTAAACACCCTCAGTATGTATTGTCTTGTACTCTCCCGGGTCGTGCCTGAAAATAGTCACATGCTGGCTAGTGCACTTACCTCGTTAACAAAAACTAAATAAATAAATAAATAAATACATAAGGGTCGGGGAGCCCTGACTTTAGTCCTACTGTGTGGAGGAAAATTAAAAAAAAAACTATTACTTGTTGAAGTTGCTACAGTGCACTGCTGTTTCTTGTAGGCTTGGTTTAAAAAACTAAACATGTGCTGTGTATTTAGTGAGTGAGTCTCTTACAAAACTGACTTCAGCTGAGCTAACAGTTTGTTTCTGTTACTGTGAGACTGCAGTTTTGATTGCACATTAAAAGTGAGAGAACTTTATCCAACAGAAAGACATGAAAAAACTTACAAGACAAAAAAAGTTTATAAAACATTTTTGGTTCATCATGATTGAATTGAGACATCTGCTGCTGAATGAAGTAGGATGGAGAGGGGAGCTTGCTGTATAAATCTTGCTGAAGTAAAAAAAAAAAAATCAGCTTAGTGAAATTAAAAAGTCCACAACCATATTCAACCCTTGTGACTGTGCTGCATATTAGTGAATAGTGACACACTGACAGCATCTCTGGTCAGGTGGTTGTGTAGTCCATTGTCCATTTTCTCATAGTTGTGTGCCATTCCCTTTTTGGATTAGACAGGCAGGAGTCAGGAATTTCAACTTGTACTTTATAAATTCTCCCTCCTGTGTAATACTGTTCTGGCAGGCTAATTCTCATCAGGATCTTTGGTAAAAACTTTCCCAAATGTAGGTTAATGGGCAATTCCTTGGATGAAAGGCAAGTTAAAAAATGGCCATCACATTTTGTAGTCTAGCGGCCGTAAAAATTGGCCACCTAAAACATTTTTTTATCCACCAGATTTTGAGGTTTGGTGGCCTAACTGGCCACCAGGTCAAAAAGTGATTTGTCCCACACTGATGCAGCTATGGAGTGACCTATCTTGACCCTTTGAGACTGGGAGATTAGGTAGTCCTGAAATCATAGAGCAGCATTTGGGGAAACACCAAGGGCATGCAGCTGAGACAAGAGGGCAGACTGTGTCGAATGCCTTTGTTAGGTCAATGAAGATGGACCCAACCAGTTTTCCCTCATCCAATGCCTTATGGACATACTCAGTGAAATCCACCAGTGCAGTGTCCGTACTGTGGAGTTTCCTAAAGTCGTGCTGCTGGGGACATTGCAGCTGCTATTTGTGAATATAGTCAATAAACTGGTCCACCACAATCCTTTCCAGTGCTTTAGAGAGGGGGGAGAGTATGAAAAGTAGTAGAAAGAAAAGCATACTACTGTCCTGGCTATTGTCTTGTCATCAAAATGTCATTTTTTTGCAAGATATTAGATTACACACTGTATCTGAAATAGGACAAGCTACTAAAATGTGGCATGTTGGCCCATCCTGTTGGTCAATAGGTGCAGATACTTGTTCAGAGGTAGGGATCCTATTCGGATCCAATATTCAAATTTCTCTGATTAAATTAGTAGATTTAATACCAGGAAGAGCTTTGGTACTAGACACAAACAATTCAAACACATATTACAGATGTATTAATATTTATGTCCCACAAACTAAAGCAGAAACAATTGCTTTGTTCAAAACAATTCAGCCCTATTTGGTGTCATCTCAGGCAGTAATTTTCGGGGGTGATTTTAACTGCGGTTTTGAGAAACAAGATAGGGGAAAGCAAACAACCACTGAAAAAATCAGCTATGATGTGTCCACCTTAAAAACTGTTATATTCACTTCAAACTTAAAGATGCCTATATGTCTGTTCATAAGATAGCTCAACCAACATTCCAGAAAGGGCAGTTGGCAACTAGAACATATTTTTTTTTATCTCTGAGCCACTAAATGTTTTCTACATACAAACTATGGAAGTGGAATTTTCAGACCATAAACTCTTAATGTTATATCTTAGATCTTTGCATACATTTCCACAGGGCCCAGGCATTTGGAAATTTAATTTTTCTTTATTGTCTAACATCGAGGTTATTCATAATATGCAGTACTTCATTGGTCCTAAAAATCTTCCATAGAATTATATGACAATCCTGCCCTCTGGTGGGAGGACGTGAAAATTGATTTTATACACTTCTTGCAAAAAGAAAGTAAATACAGAAGAGATGCAGCTTACATTCAATATCTTCGACAAAGACAGCAGTTACAAAAACTACAATCTTTAGCAAGAACAACAACTCATAATTTTAGTGCACAAATTAAGATGTTGAAACAAGAAATGCAGACTTTCCATATACGACAACAAGAGAGTATATAAAAGCAGCAGAGTTTTGGTATGCAGGGTAGGGCAGAGGTCATTTGTTCTTTTATACACTGTAGAGACAGAGTAAAAAATAAACAGAGTTTCTCAAGGACTTTGATGGATCTATATTTTCATATAAAAACAATTTACTCAGAATTGTTATAAAACATGCCATAAATCTATTTTCAAAGATGGATTCCTTAACAGATTCAGTATCACATTTTTTACCTAAAGCTCATACACCTATTTGGCCTTCATTTATAACAGATACCCTTGCTGCAGATATTTCTGCAACAGAAGTAGTATCAGCAATTAAATCATTATATAACAATAAGGCACCAGGGTTAGAGGGCTTGTCCACTGAATTATACAAAATAATAGGCTCTAGTGTAACCACTGAGTTAGCCTCTGCCTTTACGTATATGTTAAAGCATGATTCTATTTTATTAAATATAGCATGTGAACTATTAATATTTCTATTCAAAAAAGGACAGAAATATGAAATTTCTAACTGGAGACCAATCAGTCTCTTTAATACAGATTTTACAATCATATCAAAAATGTTGCATAATAGATTATTACAAGCAGCCATATTATTTCTCTAATGCAATTTTGTTCCATTCCAGAAAGGAAAATGAGTGATATTTTAATATTAATAAGGGAGGTGATTGAAAGGGATAATAATAGTGGTATAGAAGGTTTTCTTTTGTCATTAGATCAGAAACAAGTCTTCGATACAGTAGATCATAAATACCTATGGGAAGTTCTTGCATATTATGGTGTCCCAGATTCATTTATAAACTGGATTAAATCATTATATAAAACAGCAACAGTCACTCCTCAGGTGAACGGATGGTTAGGACCCATGGTACAGATCAAAAGGGGAGTACGCCAAGGCTGTCCCCTCAGTCTTCTATTATACATTTTTAGCATAGATCCTCTTTTGAGAGCACTTGATTCCACCTTGAACTTTGCACATATAAAACTGGATTCATATATCATTCCTTAGGTTGCATATACATATGATATTACGATATTAATTAAAAACACAGCTTCAGTGACCCAAGTTATAGATATGTGCAATATGTTGAGTTCAATATCTGGCACTTCACTTAATATGAGAAAGTGCATAGGAAGGCAACTTGGTCATCCAGACCCCCGACTAATATAGGAGGGATTACTTTAACCAGGAACCAATTCCTGTCCTGAGAATTTTGTTTGGAACAGGAGAATTAGACATTATTGACTGGGGCCCCACGATCACCCAAGCATAGAGCATGGTCAAAAGTTGGAATAACTGGCAAATGAGTAAGACAAAAAGAGTACACCTAACAAAAACATTCTTTATACCTATTTGTTTACACATTAGTTTACTATTTCCCCATCCAAGACTCTAGAAGTTACATTGTATAGTATTTTCTTTCAGGCCATGTGGGGGAGCAGGTTAAATCCCTTAAAAAGAAATATTTTATATCTCCCCAAAAATCAAGGAGGACTAGGGATGGTGAATCCGATAGTTATGCTTTATCGCATGTACATAGTAATGAATCTGAGACCAGTGTTATCCCGAGCTAAATGGACATGGATACCTTTGTATGACCTTGCCTGTAGTACTTGGCTTCCCCAGTAGACAACTGCTTCCCTCCAATAGGTAAACAAATCTAATGCAAGTTCACAATACATAAGAGAGGTCTTTGTCAAACTCAGAAGTTTGCAAATCTCAGCTGAAATGGTTAAAAATCAACATAGGAAATTTTTGTACAAACAGATCGTACAAAACAAGTTTAGAGAACAGGTCCCTTTTCCTAGCTGTCCTATACAAATCGTCCCAGTAATGTTAGAGTATATCAACTGTCCTACAGTACAGTACCGGAAAAAATGTGGGATATACACTGGTTGTGCTGCCACAACAGATTAAATGTAAAAGATAACCAGAAACACAAACAGTTACCAGAAAGAATGTGTTCAGGGCCTCACTGTTCACAACAATTAGAAACTATGTCTCATTTATTTTTCAGTTGTACATATATTTCAACCTTTTGGAGCATTTTGGCAAGCAAATGGAGCATACCTAATTTCAGGTAACTTTGGAAGTATTGTTTTATGGAAATATAGATGTAACTTGGAAAAAATGGGAGCGCTCTACTTCACATGCCATCTTCATGGTTTTTAAATGATATATATATATGGAACTCAAGGTACTGGTTCACCTTGCAGCAAAAAACTGTACCCCATCTGAATTATTAGAAAACATTACTTGGGAAGTAAAAGGAATCTACCAGAAAGAGATCAAAAAAAGATCTTGTAACTGGGTGTTTCAGGCTTGGAGAAATCTCCCATGGGTCACAGATTCTGATGTACCTGTTACATGATACAGTAAACCTTTAGTAATTGTGAATAATTTCATAAATTGTTTGGGGAAGTTTCCTGGGTTTGATACTGAAATTTTTTCCCTTATTTCTTTGTACTTCATTTCTTAAATTTATTTCTGTCTATATTCAAATGTGTATGGAACATATGTATGACTTTCAACAAAAAGTAAATACCCCTACTCGTCCAGTAGGAGGAACCCATGGCCATCTGCTTCAGGATGGCCGGGAGAAGGAGACTCCGGAAAAGATGGATGCAGAGAGTGCAGGGAAGCTGGCCTCCTTCCCTGGCATTGCAGCTCAAGTGGCCGTTGATTCAGCGTTAGCTACTGCTGACTTGATAGAGGACTCTGTTTTGCTGGATGCTGCTGAGGAGCAGATCGGAAATGGTACACTACCTAAAACTGCTCAGCTTGATCAAACTGTTTTAAATCAGGACACAAGGAAAGTGTATTTGTTGGTGGAAAAAGAAGTTTTGCTAAAAAAGTTCAAGAGCTTGATTCTCAAATAGACTCCTTTGTGGAGCCTGCGCAGCCTGTCAAACCTAGTCAGACTTCTGTCATTCCCCTAGTGAGTCAGCACTGTGCTGACGTGGATGTGAATGACAACAAACAAGTCTGAAGCAGCTTTTTGGATGCTCTGGTCGAAGGGTGCAAAATCCCTGATGAACAGGCTGGCAGTTCTGACAGGGTTTTTCCCATGTGCCAAAAGCCTGCTGCACGAAAATGTGATGGCAAAAAGAAAAGAAAAGATTAGGTGTGGGGCATGTCCCTCGGCCAATGCTTACGGATACTTTGGATCACTCTGAGGCTGATTCTGCCCCGAGGGAAGCTGTTTTTACCTTCCCAACAAAGCAGGCAATTGCAGGATGGAGTAAGGACATCGGTAACTGTGAGAATCCATTGCGAAGGAACTCACTTGATCTGGCTGTGATCTGCATGAACCCCTCAAGGAACTCTGAAATTGGGGTCCAAACTGGTCTCCCATACAGTAGTTAGAGGATGCTGGTTGGGAGAGGTCTGAAAATGGACATTGGATTCCCGACAATCAGGATCCTTCATATATCCGTATGATGAATAAAGCTGTTTCTCCTTTGGCCACCACCTCTTCGCCTGAGAGCTCCAACGTGCCACAGGGTAACTATATGACAGTACTGTTGTAAATTCTGTGGAAAATACTGTTGCTAATGAAATGGTAGTACAAACTGTGCATAACAATGATGAAAGAGGGGTTGAAAATGAGAGCCCTGTAAGAATAGGCCCCTCACCTGAAATAGTTCAAAATATGAAGGATGGTGGGGTACTGAGGCTACCTTTAAACTTTCAGATCTCTTTCAGAATAGGGGTGAACTGACTCCATGGCACAGTGCCATTAGATTATTATACAGAGGTGGGATGACAGATCCCCCAGATTGGGCCTATATGGCCAAAACCCTATTAAAAGGTTCACTAAAGTTCCTCTCTTCAGAAATATTTGCATTGACTGGTTTAGGGCATGGGAACTTCGATATCAGTTTTAAGAATGTCTTGAATCTAGATAGATTTCAGGCCTAGTATAACACCTTAAACAACATTCCTATATGGGTCCCTAGCCACGCTATTCCCCTAACTAAACCTGCAGTAAAGAATATTACAATCATGTTTAAAAATGAAGGTGTCAGCACTGAAGATATTCTTTTTTGGCTCAGACAGCAGTGTGAAGTCCAAGGGAGACCCACACCCTCCCTAGATATCGAGCAGATATGGGATGGAAACTGAAGGGTCAGGGTGAAGCTGTTTACCATCAACTCAGGGCTGGTACACCTCCCCGGTACTTTTTATTTAGGAAGAGATAGAGGTTCAATCTTTCATATATGCCAGCCCAGGTATTGTTTAAGTGTGGCTCTCAAGCCCACTTGAGTTTAGCCTGTGATTCTGTGAAATGTAGCCACTGTTTAGAATTTGGACATGCTACTGGGAAGTGTTTAAATTTATTTAAATGTAATTTGTGCGAGTGCACAGGACATACATATGGCCGCTGTCCTTGGGCCTCACAAAATTTGGACCATTGTCCTTCCCACAAGGGGATTATAGACATGGCACAACAGCAACAGGCAAAAAGAATGGATGAGCAAAGAATGAGAGTGGGATTAAATTCCTTAAGGCAGAGAAGTCCTGTAGCACCACCAAATCCTGAATAAATACGAGAGCAAACACCTTCTTTTAATAATGATGGTCTGGTTACTGGTATCCGGGAGGAACAGGGTCCTTCTGATCCCTCCCAGCAGTAGATAGAGATTGGCCAGTAGTGGATATGCCTCCCCGCTGTGGAAGACCTGTTTAAAGTGGTCTCTCAAAAGAAATGGTCAAAGTTGGGGAAGATCGTGCCCAAAAAGGTAGGGGACTTCGAGGCGGTACTAAAACCCACCACGAATTCCTGGAAGTCTTTTAATAAATTTGTGGCCTTGTCATCAGAAACCTTGAATTGGGACTCAGAAGAAGAAAGGACAGATACCTCTTCGGTTCTTTCCAATACAGATACTGATGATGGAGGTAGCTCAGACTCCATTGCCAAACGTACTAGGCAAAGGCAGAAAATCAAGACCCCTTGATAAGCTCCCTATTTAGGGTAAAGTCTCTCCTTTTGTTTCTTGCTTATGGATCATCTGACCCTCACTACAATTAACGTCAACAGTATTAAGGGGGGATAAGAAGCTGAGCGGTGCAATGCTAAGTCTACAGGAGGCATCTAGTGATATTGTATGTTTATTGGACACCAGACTTAAGTCTAAGGAGGAGTTACAATGGGCCTCTTGGGCCTGGTCCCTAGGGCCTGCTTTCTGGTCTACTGAAGTGGATACCTGCGATGGGGTAGGGAGCTTATTGTCCAATCCAAAGCTACAAGTCACTAGGCTTGTAGATATAAACCCAGGGAGGGCCTTGTTATTAGATATTTTGCATTATTCTGTAAGATTTTGGTTAATTGCAACTTATGCCCCCCAGATGAAGGCACTAAGGGCCTCTTTATTTAAAACAATTCAACCATATAAGCATACCTCTCAGTTAGTACTCGGGATGGGTGATTTTAACTGTAGTTTGCATCAGTCAGATGGGGGTCTGAAAACCTCTAAGTTATTCTGTGATACCCTCACCTTGCAACAGATTCTCACTAATGTTACTCTTAAGGATGCATGCAGATGTTTGCACCCCTCAGGGGCTTCACTTATTTTAGGGGGACAATTAAGACCAGAATTGATTTTATTTTTCTATCTAAAATATTACAAGTGGTAGACATTAGGACAGTGGTGTGTGAATTTTCAGACCATGTAGCAATAAAGGCAAAAATATCTTGGCAGGATGCACCACAATGTAAAAAAAATATATGGCATTTAAATGAGGCCCTTTTATTAGATCATAAATTACAAAAAATATGGCAGTGGAACTGGTCTGCCAGGTTATAGGTTTTAGAATGTTAAGAGGATTTGGCAGAATGGTGGAAGGACACCAAATCTTCTTGGAGGGAGCTCTTCCAGAGAAAATCAAATCATGACAGTAATAAGGTCTGCTTACAATATTTACACGTACGGCAACAGTTACAGAAGCTAATATCCCCGGCAGACTCCACAACTGCAGACTATAGTCATCAAATAAATATAACCAGAAAGCAAATGATGGATTACCAGTACAACAGAGCACAGTCTCTGGGGCAGGAAGCCAGATTTGGGACACAGCACAATAAAGGAGGAATGGATCCCTATATGGAGTGTAAAAATAGAATGGACTCCAGAATTATTACAGAACTTCTCACACCTTCTGGGGATAAAGTCACTACCTTGGAGGGTATCTTATGGATAGTTGAAGGAAAAATAGCAAAGCTTGGTGAATGTCCAGTCTGTGAAAATGCTCAGACTATTTTAAATAGGTTACATATTCCACAGGTTTCACAGACAGATACTAAGGTATTTACGCAACCCATTTCTGAAACAGAAGTTTTCTTTGCTATTGGAAAACTAAAATCTGATTCAGCCCTGGGATCTGATGGCCTAGGAGCTGGCTGTACAAGCAGTTCCAGGAAACTTTAGCCCCAGCCCTTGTCATCTTGTTTAATTACATGCTTAACTACTTCAAATTTGCTACTACAGTGCAAGAAACAGTTCTAGTACTGATACATAAGAACGGCCCAACTTTAGATATAAACAACTGGAGACCTCTAAGTCTCCTGAACACAGATTTAAAGATGCTGGCTAAAATATTGCTAGTTAGACTGATAAAGGTTTCTACGTACTTAATTAGTTCAGCTCAGACATGTGCAGTAACAGGGAGGCAACAGTATGATAATTTCATCGTGCTGAGGGAAATTTTCTTTCAGGGGACTCAAGGTTCAAGGATGGGTGGTGGGGATAGACCAAGAAAAAGCCTTTGACAGGCTGTTTCATGATTTCCTATTTACTGTGTTAGAGTATTTTGGGATTCTAAAAGTATTTGTGGCCTGGATTAGGTTATTGTATAGAAATGTGCCACTAACCCCAAATGTAAATGGCTGGTATGGGAGATATTTTATGGATCAGAGGAGTGCAACAAGGAGAGATTGGTGGAATATATGGTTGCCAATGGACTACAGGACCCAAGGCAGCATGGTTTCACCAGGGGGAGGTCATGACAGACCAACCTCAATGAATTTTTCAACTGGGTGTCAAGGGAGGTGGATCAGGGGAGGACAGTGGAAATGGCCTATCTGGACTTCAGAAAGGCCTTTGACACTGTGCCACACAGAAGGCTATTAAACAAACTAGGGAATATGGGAGTGGGCAGGACAGTAGTGTGTCGGATAGGTAATTGACTGGGTGGCAGGATACAAAGGGTGGTGGTAAATGGCTGTCACTCCACAGAGGGAAGAGTGAGCAGTAAAGTACCACAGAAATCGGTGTTGGGACCAATCCTATTCAACATCTTCATAAGTGACATTACGCAGAACCTAAAAGGCAGAATTTCCCTGTTCACTGATGACACAAAGCTCTGTAACAGAGTGGACAAGCTAGAGGGTGTAGACAGAATGAAGAGGGACCTGCAGAAACTTGAAGAATGGTCAGGGGTTTGGCAATTGAAATTCAATGCAAAGAAGTGCAAGATAATGCATATGGGGCACAAAAACCCTGTAACAACATATCAGTTGGGGGGTGAGGATATAGCATGCACCAAGCAGGAAAGAGATCTTGGAGCAATCATCTCTGATGACCTCAAGGTAGGGAAACAGTGTGACAAGGCAGAAGGTAAAGCAAATAGGATTCTGGGATGCATAGGCAGTGGCATCACCAGCAAGAAAAGGGAGGTCATAATTCCACTATACAAGACACTAGTGAGGCCCCACCTGGAGTACAGTGTACAGGTCTGGAAACCTTACCTATATAAGGACATAGACAGGATAGAGACGGTTCACAGGAGGGCAACAAAGATGGTACATGGATTGTATCACAAGTCCTATGAGGACAGGTTGAAGGACCTGAATAGGTACTCCCTGGAGGAGAAGAGGGAGAAAGGGAATAAGATAGAGACATACAAGTACCTTACAGGTAGGAACAGGGTTCAGGAATACACTATTTTTCAGTGAAAAAGATATTCCAGGACTAGAGGGCATGGGATGAAGTTGGAGGGAGGATGACTCAGAGGAAACGTGAGGAAGAATTTGTTCACAGAATGGGTGGTGGACAAGTGGAACACCCTACCAGAGGAAGTAGTGGGGGCTGAAACAATCACAGGATTTAAGAATGCATGGGATAGACATAAGGGAAGTCTGGAGGTCAGGGGTAAGAGGCAACAGACTTCTAGGAAAACATAAAGTGAACTTACAAGTTCAAATGGGCAGACAGGGTGGGCCGTAGGCCCTTATACATAGATACATACATAGACAGTGTCGGCAGATAAGGGCCTATGGCCCACCCAGTCTGCCCATTTGAGCTTGTAAGTTCAGTTTGTTTTCCTAGAAGTCTGTTGCACCTTACCCCTGACCTCCAGAATTCCTTTATGTCTATCCCATGCATTCTTAAATCCCGTGATTGTTTCAGCCCCCACCACTTCCTCTGGCAGGGTGTTCCACTTGTCCACCACCTGCTCTGTGAAGAAATTCTTTCATGTTTCCTCTGAATCGCTCCTCCTCCAACTTCATCCCATGCCCTCTAGTCCTGGAACATCTTTTTCGCTTAAAAATAGTGTTTTCCTGCACCCTGTTCCTCCCTGTAAGATACTTGTATGTCTCTATCATATCCCCTCTCTCCCTCCTCTCCTCCAGGGAGTACATGTTCAGTTCCTTCAACCTGTCTTCATAGGACTTGTGATGCAATCCATGCACCAACTTTGTTGCCCTCCTCTGAACCTTCTCTACCCTGTTTATGTCCTTACGTAGGTATGGTCTCCAGAACTGTACACTGTTGTCCAGGTGGGGCTTCACTAGTGTCTTGTATAGCGGAATTATGACCTCCCTTTTCCTGCTGGTAATGCCCTGCCTATACATCCCAGCATCCTATTTGCTTTACCTGCTGCCTTGTCACACTGTTTCCTACCTTGAGGTCATCAGAGATGATAACTCCAAGATCCTTTCCTGCTTGGTGCATGCTATATCCTCCCCCCCAACTGATATATTGTGCCAGGTTATTGTGCCCCATATGCATTATCTCAAGACTTCTTTGCATTGAATTTCAGCTGCCAAACCCCTGACCATTCTTCAAGTTTCTGCAGGTCGCTTCTCATTCTGTCTACACCCTCTGTGTGTCTACTCTGTTACAGAGCTTTGTGTCATCAGCTAACAGTGAAATTCTGCCTCTAGGTCCTGGCCATGTCACTGATGAAGATGTTGAATAGGACCAGTCCCAGCACTGATCCCTGTGGTACCCCACTGGTCACTCTTCCTCTGTGGAGTGACAGCCATTTACCACTACCCTCTATGTCCTGCCACCCAGCCAGTTACCTACCCACCACACTACTGTCCTGCCCACACCCATATTCCCAGTTTGTGTAATAGTCTCTATGTGGCACAGTGTCAAAGGCCTTGCTGAAGTCCAGATAGGCCATGTCCACTGCCCTCCCCTGATCCACCTCCCTAGTCACCCAGTCAAAAATTCAATGAGGTTGGTCTGACATGACCTCCCCTGGTGAAACCATGCTGCCTTGGGTCCTGTAGTCCATTGACAACCAGATGTTCCACCAATCTCCTTCAGTAGTGCTTCCATGATCTTTCCCATTACTGAGGTGAGGCTGACTGGTCTGTAGTTCTCTGCCTCTTTGTTTCCACTTTTGTATAAGGGACTACATCTGCTGTCCTCCAGTCTTTGGGTACCTCCCTGTTTCCAGTGATCGGCTAAACAGGATAGCCAGAGGTTCAGCCACCACCTCTCTTAGTTCTTTAAGGACCCTGGGGTGCACCCCATCTGGCCCCATTGCTTTATCAACTCTTATTACTTCCAGTTCCTTCAGGACCCTTTCTCGTGTAAAGGGACTTGTGTCCATTTCTGCACCATTCTCACCCCTTGTACTCCCTTCAGACCCATTACCCTCCTCTTCCTCAGTAAAGACTGAGCAGAAATACCTGTTCAGTATGTCAGCTTTACTGTTGTCATCCTCCACGCGGCCCCCATCCTCCCTCTTCAGTCTCACTATCCCTCCCTTTGTCTTTCTTTTTTCACTTATGTACCTGTAAAAGGTTTTGTCCCCTCTACCCACTGATTTTGCAATGTGTTCTTCTGTCTGAGCTTTGGCTTCCCTTACTGACCTCCCTGCCTCCCTTTGCTTCTCCTGGTACTTCTCCCTATCCCCTTCTGCCTGTGTCTTTTTGTATTGCCTGAATGCAATATTTTTGGCTTTCACTTTCTTTGCTACCTCTTTGGAAACCATAATGGTCTCCTCTTCCTTTTCCTCTTGCTAACCTGCTTAATACATAATTCTGTTGTTCTTGTAATCCCCATTTTAAATACTGCCCACTGTTCCTCAACCCCTGATTCCTGTCCCATTCCCTTAATGCCTCTTTCAAGTATCTCCCCATTTTCCCAAAGTCTGCCCCCTAAAATCCAGGATACGTGTTTTTGTGTGGTTTGGTTCTGCTCTTTCTGTGATTTCAAACCACAATGACTGGTGGTCACTGTTTCCCAGGTGCTCCCCCACTGTTACCCCCATCACACTGTCCCTGTTTGTGAGCACAAGGTCCAGTATTGCCTTCTGCTGAGTTGGTTCCATGACCAGTTGCATGAGGAAGGCACCCTGAAGGTGACAGATATCTGCCGACAGATATCTGCCGACAGTGTCTAGGTATCTATGTAAGGTTGTCCACTAAGCCCTCTTTCATATGCTTTTGGTATAGATATATTTATTAGATTAGTTATACAAACTCAGGCCATAACTGGAATAGAAGTTAATGGGAATACTGACCCTCAGACCAGATACAAATGAAAGAGCTTTACTTGAGGTTTTGCACACCTATTCCAGTGTGTTAGGGTCTAGGATTAATATCAATAAATGTAGGGTGATTCCTCTAGATATCACCCCTGTTCCTGATTCGGAAACTATTGGGGGTATTCATATTTCATAGGACCCCATAAAAATTTTGGGTATCATCTCTGGTCCTCAGGATGCTCAAGTTTTGAATTGGGACATTCGACTGGCCCATGCAGATAGACTTACAGTATATCTGGCCAGCGAACTAAGATCATTAGGAAAAGAAAAAGACTGTGGTTACTAAAAACCCTGTTGATTTCCATTTTTTTGTATTTAAGTTATATTTTTCCACCTTCATAGAGTGTTTTGACCCATTTATACAGTGTCTTTTTTCAAGCCTTTTGGGGCTCTCGCCTAAATCCTGTTAAAAGAGTGCGCACTTATAGTCCCATTCCAGAGGATGGAGTGGGCATGATTAACCCAGTGGCTTTATCTTCTTTAGTTGTAACTTAGGGCAGGCTTTGAGGCCTGGTCATAAGGAATGGAATCCTTTTTGAGTTTATGGTTAACTCTCAATCTCCCCTCATGGGATCAAAATAAACCTCGATTATTAGGTAAGGCTGTCAGGCTTTATGGGTTGGAATACTTGAGGTTTGCCCTAAAATGGGGCCTAAACCCTCAGAATCTACTCTCTTTACATAAGAAGTCAATTTATAATGCTATACTGGTGTTGGAAGTCCAAACACCAGGTGAATTCCCTTTTTGTCCTGACACACAGAAGGCACTAGTATTGAAACAACTCTCAAATCCGAAAATCCCCCGTTAGGTGTGGGATAGTCTTTGGCTGGGAAATTATGGGAGGCTACGTGTAAGAGGGAATAACAAACATAAACAGCTATCTGACAGATACTGTCCTCAAGACTCATGTTTCCAGTTAGAAGAAACTCAGCAGCATCTGTTTGTGGATTGGATTTATGTCAAGACATTTTGGTTTCTGCTAACACAAGAATGGAAAGAGACCCTTTTCTTACAACTGTCATATTCTGAGGTCATGTATGAAATGAATTTGAAACTATTTGGGAAATATCATGCTGACACTGTATATGTTACTTTGGGCGTAATTAGATTTTATATATGGCAGGCACGTTGTTTATGGGTCTTACAGCAAAAAATGGATGACAGAGATTGAGGTTGTAGCAAATATGAAGAAAGCACTGTAAGAAATTGGTCAGCTTTGACACAAAGTATTCTTCTATGTCAAAGGTGGCACATTTATGGATCAATTGCAAATCCTGGTATCAATAATCTGTGAAGTTCATATAACTGTTTGTATGTATATGGTTTCTTTGTAGTACAGTATATATGTCTTGTATGTCGTGTATTCATATGTAAGAAAATGTATGTAATGAAGTCCAATCTTCTAAATAAAAATTATCTGCTCTGTCTGCAGGGGGGCCTTGCTTTCTGTGAGCAAGTCTTCCAAGATGGCCAATTGGAGTGGTGTGGTGGATAGCATGGAAGTGCTAGAGGCAGAGGAGCAGGCCTCCTCCTCTGACCTCTTACTGCAAGAGGCTGAAGAAACTGTGATGGATTGCTCAGAAGGGGCAAAACCTGACAGATGTTTAGAAAAGGCAGCACAGCCTGAAGTTTAAACCTACCTATGGAAAATTCTGAGAAAGCTAAAATGATTGATCAGTCAGCTTTGGTAAACATTTCCCAGTTGGAGGTAAATCTGCATGAGGCAATGATGAAAAAAAAACCTGGCTGAAGAGGAACTCAGACATGCACAGTACACAGCATCTTTGAAAGCTGAAATCCTGAAATCACAAACTGAGTGCTGAGACTGACATCAGGTATGGCTCAGTTGACAAGCAAACCTCTGATGCACAAGCATCAAAGAGAACCAACGCCCCAGCTGATAGAACTCTGACCGCATCTAAGGTAAACTTTTTTGACTCTCAAGACAAACTGTTATACTATTCCATGGTTGGCAGTGAAAGCGCTTGAAATAGTATGTGCCAAGAGCCACAGGTGGGACATGAGGTGCTGTTACCATCTCCCAAAACAGAAGGTGAAGGAAATTTAAACACTGTGTTAAATGCTACCCAGGCCCGCTCTGTAACAAAAGAGGCATGAAGTGAAGAACTTGGTTCTGTGTCTATATCTCCTCTTTCTCTAGACCCAGTTACAATTATAAACACTGCATCATCTGTAGAAACTTCCCTGAAAATATTGCAGGAGAATTTAAATATTGGGAACACAGTAAAACATTCCAAACTAAATCAACAAGGGATAGAGTATCAAACAAATTCTAAGGATCAAGAGAGTGGCACAACTTTTTCTTTCTCTGCAAGGGCACAACAGACTAAAACCTCCTTTAAAGAGGATACCAAAAATAAAAGAGTTGCTATAATGCAGAACAAGAGGAACATTTTGTCTATCCCTGTGACTGCAAATAAGACTTCTACTGATGTTACTTTGATGGACCAGAGAGATCATCCTCGGGCCCAAACCACATCATCTGCTATCCTGGCATTTTTTTCTTTGCAACCACAAAGTGCTGATCCCTTTGTTCAATGGTACCCCCAAAAAGCGCTTTTGGAAGCAGGATGGAAGAAAATGCTGGAAGGGAATTAGCTCCCTGACCCTGAATTAAGCAATAATGCATGACAGGGTGTGTGTTGTGCTGGGATAACGTCATGCCTGGGGTGATTAGGCACGAGACCGCAGGCCGAGTGCGACTAATCACCCCAGAAGTGACATTATCCCAGCATAACACACACCCTGGAGTGCATTATTGCTATTATACAATGGCTCGTTTTGTTTTGAGAAAAAAAAATGGGAAAACCTGTTTAAAATATTAATTTATTTCATTTTTTTTGTTTGGGCAGGCATACTTATTGAAAAAAAAGTCCACAGTTCCTGTCGTGTGCAGGAGGTGGTGCTGCCCTTACATGTTTTTCCTGTATTTTTTTAAATGTGTATCATTGTGGTTTTGTATTTTTGGCCCCTGTGCAACTTGTCATTTTGCTATTTACTCTGTCCGCTTACTCAGAAAGACGTTGCTGTTCCATTTTTTTTTACCTTCCTAATTTACTAGCTCAATGTGGTCATTCACTCACTGAGTCCCATTGTTGTTCCGTTTTTTTCCCTTGCTAGTTTACTCGCTCTATATGGTCATTCACTCTCTCAGTCTGGTGTGAAGCGTGAAGTGAGAGGGGCCACGGTGTTTCAGGCAGAAAGGTTAGTTTGGGGTTTTGAAAACAAAATTTAATGAAAGAAATGTATTTCAGGAGGCTGCGAACGTTATGACAGGAGCCGCACGGTCACTGTTTAAAATGCACACTCGCTCACTTGTTGTGGTCCAAAATGAGAGGGATCGCGAGGTACTTTTCTTTCTGTCAGGTAGCTTACCAGGAGATTTTTGCTCCTTGTCCAGTAAAACACAATGTTGTCACTGTAGGGGCAGACCAGGTAGTGAAACAGATCGTGGTCTCAGCAAGGAGGGTAGTGGGGCAGTGAACCGTGTTGTGGAGTGATTGTTTTTTTTTTTTTAACGTTTGATGCAGTCTTCTGTGTGCTGGTACTAAATCCGTGATGTTGTACTGGGATAACATCACAGCTCCAGTACCAGACGGACCAATCAGATTCTAAGATTCTTTAATGACATTGTATAATGAAGAACAACAAATTCTAACTCTCAAAATTCACCAAAATGGCGCCCACCAGGTCAAATGCAGAGCCCTGTTTCACAAACATTGTTAAATGTAGAAGGACTTAACGTGGTTACAACAGCTGAATATGAAAAAAAAAAATTTACTCCACAGGTACCCCCATAGCCAAATCTAGCCCTCCCCCCACTGAGGCAATGCTAATTCAGTTCCACAAGCAAGTGAATAAATAGAGGGTAGTGATCCTGGCGAGGCAGAGAACCAGGCCCCCCAGAGATCACTTCTATCTGAAATGATTTCTAAAACCAAGAAGGAAGCTGCTCCCCATAGAAATGCAGTCAGAATAAGATACAAGGGAAGGCTACATACCAGGCCTGACAGGCAATATGTAGGGAAGGTATTGCTAAAGGATTCCCTTCACTTCTCTCAAAAGATGTCTTCGCATTTATTCACATTTCTGTGGAGGATAACTTCGATATAAGTTTCATGTCCTCATATGCATTAGAGATGTTTTGGCAGCATTATACCCAGGTGAAATTGTCTTCCTTATGGACCCCCTTACTTGTTATCCCTTTGACTAAACCCTTAATAAAGCAAGTAACCATTATGTTCAGGAATGAAGGGGAACAAATCAATGATACCACATATTGGCTGTCACAGAAATGTGAAATACTGAACTCACCAGAGGCCATCCTAGACTCAGAGTTATTCTGGACAGGGAGATGGAAGTATAAGGTAAAGCTTAGACGAAATGAAGGCGAGATTGAACACATACCTAATTCTTTCTTATAAGGCGGGGACAGAGGGTTTTTTTTGTATGCTGGGTAACTTAGAGCATGTTATAAGTGCGGACCCAGAACACACTTTTCCAGCCTATGGGACAAACCTAAATGCGATAATTGTGGAGAAGTGGGTCACATCTGTCTTCAGTATGCCAACCACACTAAATGTGATTTATTTATTTACTTTTGGTTTTTGGGTAGGCCCACTGGGAACATTACAGTCCCTTTTTCAGGGGCAACCCATAATTAATTACAAGTAATAAAGGGAAAGGGAACATTGTTCAACCAGGAGTAGCACACTAAGCCGAAGCTTGTTTCCAGATGCGACCTGGGAGCACAAGGAAGTTATGCGACTTGCTCATGATCCCACGGTACATACCTTGGTGACTGTGGGATTCAAACCTCGGTATCCAGATCTGCAGCTCAGAGCCTTAAACCACCGCGCTATACTGCCTACTTAAAATTTGTGTGAGAAAACAGGGCATGTCTTTTCAGAATGTCCCTGGCTGCTAAAAGCAAAACCTGTCTCAAGTCCTGAACTCCTTATTCAGAAAACCCAGGAAAAGGCTGAAATGGGTAATACCTGTCGTCCCCCACCCCCAGCTCAAAACCATTTCAAACCCAACCCGGCCCCCCAGGAGGGAGGTGAAGATAACCTGAATGTAATGAAAATCCTCGAACACTCCGAAAAGTCCTAGCCAGGATGATCTCCTTCCAGTATGTTACCAAAATACCCCAGAGCGACCTCGGGATAAGGATCCTGAACCCCCAACCTCCCCCCCAAAACAGGGCATTTTGTAAGGAAACGGGTAACCAGGAACTCAAGCCCCTTCCCCCTTCCCCTCCAGAGTCACCAGAATTAGAAACAAAGAATCCCTTTTCTGCCCTATCCACCTCTTGGTGAGAATCTGAGGGAGAGATAGGGGACTCAGATAATCCTTCCCAGAACACAGTACAGAATGTAGAAGATTTGGGTTACAAAGGGAAAAAGAAAGAAAAAATGTTTTTGAACAGCTAACACACGGCTAAGCTATGACTTGGTTCAGTAAATAGCTGCAGCCACATGGCATATAGACACCTTTTGTAAAAATATCACCTGGTATAGTAAATGCAGAGAATTTAATACCTCTGTACATTAGGGCAATAGACATGAAGAGGCATGGTTCCCCAGTAACCACACTTGGGAGACTCCAGTACCCGGCTATGTACTGTTCAGAAGAAACCGGTGGGGGTGGGGTGGGTGGAGTGGCCCTTTTATGTCAATGAAAATATCAAAGCTACAGAAATTCAAAATACACATAAGGAGCCAGAACTGTGGGTCACCCTGGAAACAGGAAATGGGACAGCCATAAGAACTGGGGTTGTCTACAGGCCTCCAGACCAGGGGGAGGACAGATACACATTACTGTAAGAAGATATACAAAATATGACAGCTAAAGGGGAGGTTCTGGTAATGGCAGACTTCAACATACCAGATACAGATTGGTCAATACCAGCAGGAACATCTCTAGAACTAGACACATAGTGGATTCCCTGCAGAGGGGAGGGCCTCAAACAACTGGTAGAACAACCCACAAGAGACAGCTATCCTAGATCAAGTACTAACTAATGGGGAAAGGATCACAGATCTCCAGGTAGAAGGTCACTTGGGGGCCAGTGACCATCACATGGTATGGTTCAATTTGGCCACTAGAACTAAATCATCCCATTCCAAGGCAAAAATATGGGGCTTCAGAGGAGCTGACTTTGATAAGATGGCCAACAGAGTTAAGCTAACCCTGGCAAGAAGAAATACAGGTGAAGGGGTACAGGCAAAGTGGGCAAGCATTAAGGATGCAATACTTGAAGCAACATCCCATTGTGTTAGAGAGAAAAGCAAGAGCAAAAGAAGAAGAAAAAAACACTTTGGTTCTCAAAGACAGTAGCAGAAAAGGTCAGAGCCAAAAGGCTGGCCTTGAGGAAATATAAGGGAACACAGTGGGACAAAGATAGGGAGGCATGCCAAACTTCCCTAAGGGAATCAGAGAAGGCAGTAAGGCAGGAAGGCAGGCAAAGGAACAAACCGAGGAAACACTAGCATGAACAGTAAAAGAAGGTGACAAGACTTTCTGTAGATACATTAGTGAAAAGAGAAAGTCTGGAGGGGATATTGCTAAGATCAAAGGGGATAAGGGGAGCGTGAGGAGGAGGACCAAGGAAATACATCTATCCTAAATAGATACTTCTGCTCAGTATTTACTGAGGAGAAGGTAGGGCAGGGTCCACAGCTCAGCACCATGGACACGGGGTGGGGGGGAGAGGGATGTTTGCACTAGTCCCTTCACAAAAGAAAGGGTCCTACAAGAGCTCACTAAGCTCAGGGTGGAGAAGGCAATGGGACCTGATGGCATACATCCCAGGGTACTAAAGGAGCTAAGGATAGAACTAGCAGAGCCATCATCAGAACTGTTTAGTGAGTCACTGAGCACAGGAGAGGTCTCAGAAGACTGGAGAAGGGCCCATGTGATCCCGTTCCACAAGAGTGGTAGCCGGGAGGAGGCAGGGAACTACAGAACAGGCAGTTTTACCTCAGTAGTGGGCCAGATAATGGAGGCACTCTTTAAGAAAAGGATAGTGCAATACCTGGAATCCATAGGAGAACAAGATCCAAGGCAGCACGGGTTTACAACAGGAAGGTTCTGTCAAACTAATCTCATAGATTTCTTACAGTCAGAAGAGATGCAAGTCACAAGTGTGGGGTACCTCAGGGATTAGTCCTGGGACCAGTCCTCTTCAGTATCTTCATCAGTGACATTGCAGATGGACTGGAGGGTAAGGTTTGCAGATGACACCAAGATCTGCAACAGAGTAGATGATCAAGATGGGGTGTCAGAATGAGAAGAGATCTGGATAAACTGGCAAAATTGTCTGAAGAGTGGCAACTGGGCTTTAACGCAAAGAAGTGCAAGATCATGCACCTAGGGAAGAGAAACCCTGAAGCCACCTATACGTAGTGGTGGGCAAAGTGGCCTCAATGTGCTCCGTGGAGCGATTCGTGGAGTGCTCCACAGTGCAAAGTGGAGTACTTCGCATTATAGGAGGTAACACGAAGTCCATTGAAAGCAATGACTTTGCATTATTCCGCCTTCCCCAAACCACTCCTCCACAAAAATTAAGGTGAGGTACATTGAAAACAATGTACTTTGCCTTGTTTTAAGCTCCAAAGACGGATTTTGCAGTGTTTCATGGGATTTCCGGTCACGTGGGCTCTAGATTGTTCTGCACAGCCTCAGTTCAGGGTAGTGTGTGTAGGAAACTGTTGGAGACAGTCTGGTCTGAGAGCTCTCTGTGATTCAAACCTTCTAAAACCTGTTAAAAAAGTCTTTTTGAGTCTTTTTTTTTGCTGAAACTTTAGTTCATCGATTGTAGGAAACCCTTCTGGGCTCATATCATTGAGCATTTATTGTTTGTGTGTGGATTTTAAATGTTGTTGTACAGCATTCAGTCTGTGTACTGAGAGGCAGTGGAAGTGTGCTTTGTGGAGGGGCGTATCTGTGGTGCACGTAGACTTAGGTAGGAGAAATAGGGAGTTGTTTGTTTTTTGGTTATATTTTTCTTGTGTGACTATGTTAATGTACACACAGTAATATTTTCAGTAATTGTTGACATTTTTTTGATGATTGTGTATGTTGTGGTCTGGAGGACCTGGTGCTGCAGTGCATAATTTCAGGTTGTTTAAAATACATTGTATATGACTGAAGTTTTCAATTTACTAGGCATTAGTTGTAGACAAATTCACCTTTTATTGTGCCACAATGTAATTGCAGGCACAGCAGTGTGAACCTGTTATCCACTGCACCTGCGTGATTTTGTACTGCCTTTGTGGTATCTTTTCTTGGTTTTGCACTGCTGTAATCTGCAGTCAGTGCCCCCCCCCCGGTATTCTTCTCCAGATTGTATTGTTTGTGACTTGAGAGCACCACTGGTTAGTTAAGGTGTTGTTGAACCTGTTGTGACTTTGTGTCTGTATCTCTTGGTGAAGCCACAGTTGTTTTTTGGCTTCACATCCAGCGCCTCCCCGCCCCGCTCTCCTAGAGCTAACATTCCAAAATCTAAATTTGTTTAGAATATTCTTGTTCATCCCCAAAATGCCTGCAAAGAGACATGCAAGCAAGTTGTTTCTCACCATGGCACTGCTGCCAGTGGTAAGATTGTCTGGGAGTGTGGTAGTATGCAGTCGCAGAAGTGCATTGCTGATGTGAGGAAAGGTATTTCTCCTTCAACAATTTTTTACAGTGTAATCAGTAGCTTCACTCATAGTTGGAGGAGATGATGTTGTCACAGCTGGTGGTGTTAGTGCAGTTGCTGGTGGTGGTATGAATACTGCTGCCTCAAATCCCACTTCTGTTTAGTTTACCGTGTCCAAAAATATAGTGGAGTGTGAAGCTGTGCCAGTGAGTGACAGTGTAGATGTTGTCGTATTCCCCAGTAACATCCCAATAACTGAACATGAGGATTCTGATCATCATGTCAACGATAGCTCACAATGTCACATTCCTTTCACTGCAGTTCAGGTATGTATTTGCTATGCAGTGATTCACAGTGTGGTGAAAAAATGTCGGGTGATGATGGTGCTGATGATGATGATGTTGCTGTGGTTGCAACATACTGTACAGTCCACATGCCAGCATCCAAGCAGAAGATGTGGATGATGTTGATAAATATGATGATGATGTCAGTGACCCCTGTTGGGAACCAGAGAAAAAGAAATACAAGGTGGCTGTGTCTGGGTCTGTTTACACTCCCCCGCCTAAAAAGTTGTGGTTTACCAGTTTCAGTTGATGATGACCTAGTAATAATGATAGGTAGTCGTGGTGGTCAGTTGCAGTCCAAGTGTGTCCTGCCTGAAAAATCATGTAGCACACCCCCCACTTCATGGCTTAAACAAATGGAGTCCAATAAGCATCTTAAAACTAGAGCATCACAATTCCTTGTTTGGGATTTTTTTTGTGCAAGATTGCAAATGATGAGTCAGTTGCAATCTGCCAGCTTTGCCAGGTGCGTGTGAGTCGAGGTAAAAAGGGGAGCCATCTGGGCACAGGGGGACAGCATTCACATCTTAAGAACAGGCACATGGCACTGTGGACCCAGCACAAGATGGCAGCTAATACCTGTACCACAGTGGGGCATTCACCCTCGTCATCAACCATAACGAGCATGTTATCCCCTTCCATGACTGTAACATCAAGTAGAAAATTAAATGTGTGCAGTAGTGATGAAATAACAGCAGAGGATTACTACAGGCATGATGAGGTACAGGAGCTGAATGATTTTGAAGTCTTGTCCAGGGGTGGTGAGAGTAGCAGCTTTGATGGTGGTGGTGGTCAATGCAGTATGTCTAGTGCAAGTGGTACATCAACCCCTATTGGTAAATATGGGAAAATAACTGCATTTCTGGGTTTGTCATCACCTGTGTAACTGTCTTCATCACACATCCACACTCCACCCCCTGTGATTCGCAGAGCAGAACCATTTGTCATCACACCCCATGTAAAACGTTTAAGTCAGCCCATGTTACAGAGTGTTTTAGCGTATAAGCTGAAGTACCCACCCTATCATACAGTGTCATGTCAACTTAATGCTGCTATAGCTGAAATGCTGGCAACTGATCTTTCACCCTTGTTCTTTGTGGAGAATTCTGGGTTCCGTCGGTTTGCTGCACATGCCTGTCCAAAATGGAAAGTCCCATCCAGGACATACTTTTCGACCCATGCTGTCCCCGAGTTGTACAGTACTGTGTCCCACTCAGTAAGACATGCCCTTCAACATTCTTCCTCTTCAGTCATCCATTTAAGTATGGATATGTGGACAAGTGGCAAAACAGTGGGGAGTTCATATCTGTGTATAACTGCACACTAGGTGCTGGTGCCTGGGGTTGTTTGTGCTGTTGGTAGTGTGAACAATAAGTATAGTAAGGTGGAGTGTCGTGGTAGCAATCTTCCAGGAATTCGACAGCATGCAGCGATTGCTATGCACAATGTGACCTGTTCACACACTGGTGAAAACATGTTGGACATGATACTGACTGAAATTGACAAGTGGCTGAACCCCCTGTCCCTGAGAGCTGGGTTCATAGCAAGTGACAATGGGTCAAATGTGGTGAAATGCATCATGAATGGTGGCTTTTTTCAGGTTCTATGCATGGCCCACTGTTTAAATCTTGTGGTGTAGGAGTTTCTGCAGTACCCTAATATAAAAGAATTGCTGACAGTTGCACACCGTATCTGTTCTCACCTTTTGCGCTCTGCAAATGCCTGTGACCAACTTCGTCAGTTGCAGATCCGAAACAACCTCCCACAGCACTGCTTGAAGCTGGAAGTTGTCACCTGGTAGAACTCCACTTTATACATGGCAGAGAGGTTGTATGAACAGTACAAAGCCATCTCAGAATATCTTGTCATGCACATTAACTGTGACAGTTCCGGGGCCTCCATGTCTATGACGACTGAACAGTGGCACCTCATGGACTCTGTAATAACAATCTTGAGGTCTTTTGAACATGCCACACAGGCAGTGAGTGGCAAGTCTGCCTCCATTAGCCAATGTATGCCACTGTTGTAGGTGCTGAGGTAGACACAGGGATAGCAATGTGTTGCTGAAACACATGCTGATGTTATTTGACCAGAACCGTCACATCTTGAGCATTCAGCATAGTGACAACTTTGCAATAGCAACAATGCTGGACCCACAATACAAATGTGGAATTGCCTCAGTACTGGAGGGCGGGCCTGAACAGGTAAAAACTGTCAGTCGGCAACTGGTGCGCTTGGTTCCTGGGGCACAGAAGTCGTGCCAAGGTCAGCAAACCTCAGCAGCATAATCAGGCTGAAGGTGAACCTGGAGGAGTAGTATCAAGCATATTCTGTAAGGGGAAGGAGACTGCAGTTCCAGGTGGTCTGTCATCAACAGCGCCTGGCGTTAACCCATTTTGGGAGTCTTTGTCCCAAGTCAGGATTTGTGACATAAATGATTCCAGAGAAGCAGATGATGCATCAAACACTGGACTTAGAGCAGCACAGCGAATGGTTGAGTCATATGTGTCTGAAAACAGGCATCTGTCAATCACCGATGATCCCTTTTTATACTGGAGTGGAAAGGTCAGTGAATGGCCAGAGCTGACCGCTGTGGCACTGAAGTACCTGATATGCCCACCCTCGGGTGTGAATGTTGAGAGGGTATACAGCTCAGCAGGTGCAATAGCTCGGGATCATCGTACAAACCTCTTTCCTGCAAATGTCAGTTTTGCTGATGTTCATAAAATGAATGAGAGGCACATACCAGCTCAGACTGCAACCTCAGTATTCATACCCCGGCATAGTCATGGTTTAGCTCATGCTGTAGAAAGGGAACATCCTGGCGGCAGTGGCAGCATGAAATGATCTACCACTGATGTAGATGATAACACAATGGAGAAAAAATTTCCCAGTGGTCAGAATTCAGACATAGAAGACTATGAGGGCAGCTTTCTTTATGAGGATGATGATGAATGATGATGCGGTTAATGTTGGCAGGTTTTAACTTAAGTGGTTAAAAGGCTGTCACATTTCTTGTATGATACATGTTTTCTTTTTCATAAAGTTAAATCAGTGTCCCACTCATAGTGACTCAAATTCCATATGTCACATCACATTTATAACACAGAGCACATTATATCCTGTCCCCTGGACTACCACCACCATAACACCACTGTTACCTGTTCACCACTGCCAGCATAGGGAATGTGACCGTGTGTCCTCCTGGAATACCACCTATCCACCATCATAAGAGATAAGACCACTGTTTGCAACTGCCAGCATAGGGAATGTGACCATGTGTCCCCCTGGACTACCACCCGTCCAACACCATAAGAGATAAGATCACTGTTCGCAACTGCTAACATAGGGACAGTGACCATGTGTCCCCCTGGACTATGACCCGTCCACCACCATAAGAGATAAGACTGCTGTTCGCAACTGCCACCACCACCACCAAATGCAGGAAGATGTGAGAGGGAATGTCATCATGTGCCTCAGCTATGACCACCAGTCTACCACCACCCACCACCACTATTGTGACAATGTTTTCCATTACATGTCTTGACAATGCCAAGGCAAAGGGAGTCGAACGGGAGACTGCATCCATCAGCCACAGGCACAAGGCTTCTTACTATTAGAACTATAAAGTGAGTATGTGTACTAATGTTTTTCATGCTACTCAACTTCGTTTAGCTGTGTGTTTTGTTTTCTGTTTCTTTTCTGAGCTGCAATGGTTAAACACATATGGTTGACTTATTTTGTTTTTTTACAGGTTAACAACATCAAACGACTCTCCTTCGCTGAAGTTCTGTATCAATGGTACAGCAGCAGTACTGTCTATAGGAACCTATGGGATATCCATTTCCAATCCACACTGGTAAGTATATAAATTTTATTTCATCTGTTCCTTTTTTTTCATAACAGTGCAACAAATCCGACTAATGATTCATAAACTAGGTGACATGTACGTCACAAAAAATATTTCTGCAACATATCATGCACTGTATTCTAAATGTGCAGCTGTGCAGCCATGACAGTGTTGAAAAAGTTGGACCCAGGTTTGGTTACTTGACAAGATGTAGTTTTAAAATGTAACTTGAGTTGAGACGCAGGGACACTGACACAGTGTATTTGTTACACAGTCTGGTACTAAATTTATTTGTGATCTGATGATTGCAGTGGGACAGCTTGCTATCTGTGTTAATCCAGATACCCATGGTGGAACAGCCATGCCTTAAACATAATGTCTTACTGCTGCAATCAAGTTGTAACAAGTCCTTCATTTTTTTAGGAAACTTCCAGATGCTTTGTTGTGTCATAGTTGCCTTATCCAAAGAACTTCTTCAACATCATGCCCCCACCCCGGGCTGGGGCAGACATGTAACAAGCAGAAGTCATTTCAATCAATGACCATGACCATCATTACCAGACTGGAGAAGGGTGCAGATGAAATCAATGAAGAAGTAACCAAATAATAAACCATTAATGAGATCTACTTGCAAATATGCTTCCCTTCCCCCCCAAAAAATACTTAACTTCATTGGCTTGAGAGCATTCCATTTCTAATTTCAACACCAAAATTTCTCATCAAGTACTGCAATGTGCATACCAACAGTATGTAACCTGTGATACAAAACAATGCAATGAGTACATGTATATATATGGCAACCCCCACCTAGAAAATATGTATAGATACATATATATTATATTTCATGAAAAAATATTGAACGGTTCAAAAGTTATTCAAAAAACAAGTTCCCATTATAAGTCAATGGGAAAAGTTAAGAAGTTCAACACTTTCGCAAATGCAGTTTTTACTTTCACAAATGGCCTTTTTACTTTCACAAATCCACCATTTTGTTTTCAGTTGGTGATCAGAAAAATGCTTTCCATTTAAATTTGGGACCCTTTAGCAACACAATTATTTTTGTGTTTACCTAGTCAGACCCTGAGGATGCTAGGCATGTCTTTATTTTGAGGTTAAACACCCTAGAAATATGTTTTTTAAGTTTCTGGAAAAAGTACTTTCGCAAAGTAGTGTCGCACTCTTGAAAGTGTCGCAAATTTTTGCAAAAGCTTTCACAAATTGCAACACTACTTTTCCAGGCTATGGCAAAATTACAGCAATTCTTTGTCACCCTGCTGCAAAAGAACGGTTTGGTCTTTTGGGCTAAAATTTGGAGGAAAGAAAGTCACATCCCACTGATGTGCCTTTTGGTGGTTTGGTGAAAAAATATTATAGGCCGGCACAGTGACGGCACTCAGAAGTTAATGCTTTTCCCCACTGGATAACATTACGGTGCTCATTGCGCCTTTCGGGGCCCGTATCTCAGAAATGGTGCAAGATACGGACTTTTTATCACAAAAATGCTTATCCCCCTAATGGGGGATAAATATAAAACTAGCCAGGAAAGTCATAATTCATATGAAATTTACATTTTTTTCTATGTCGTACGGTTCCTGAGATATAAGCAATTTAATATTCCAAGTCCTCATTTTCTGCTCCGAGGCCCATTGTTATGTATACATTCTTTGTTTTCACTGTGTTTTCCAATGCATTTTTTGGGGAAAAGAAGGGTGTGCCCTTTTGTTACTGTGCCAGTTAGCGTTTCCAGTTGTGTTTCCATTACCATTTGTGGCACCATTACTGTCTACGCCACCATGTGCGTTATGGGTTGCGTCTTCTTTTTTTTTTCTCTTCCAGAGCTCCGGCTGCAAACCTGATATCTGTTGTCCCCCCAGTGCCATCCCTGAAGGTCAGACCCCCTCCCTTATGCACCCTGCGACTTACCCTTCATGGCAGGGTGGTGGGAAGCGACTCAACCCACCCCAATGGATCCATGCTAGGGAGGTGCCTTCTCGGGGATGGTGCTGCAAGGCACGACTTCATTCTGCCGGGCTCTTTTTTCAACTTTTTTTTTCTCCCTGCGGGCCATGGTGTGCAATAGCGCCAATGACTGGGTGCACACACGCCCGCATGACCCAATCAAGCCGCCCCGCCACGCCCTGCCCCCATAGCTTGTAGGTGCCATGCCACTGACCCCAGCCTCCGCTAGGGACAGGCAAGCACCGGATGCATCCCCCTCCTCGGAGATGGAGAGCAGTCCATTGGATGCTCAATCTGTCTCCTCCCTGTTAACCCACGGCAACCCGCGCTCGCTCCCAAATGACATGCTGCCGCGTGGCAATTCAGGTGTGGCGTCCACGCCTCAACCCAGCGCCACCGGCTGGTACGGTTTGGTATTTTCACTTCATGCCATGCGTTTCTGTGTCATTGGTGTTATTGTTGCTGTTACCATTACCAATTTAATTTGCAATTGTGGTACCATCCACATGTGTTACGGTTTGCTTTTTCATACACGCTTGCTTTTCTGTTTTGTTTCTGTTTCCTTTGGAGTTATTTTTGCTGTTACTGTTACCATTTGCATTTACAATTACGGTACCATGACTGTGCGCGTAATGGTTTGCATTTCTGTACTTGCTTGCATTTGCATTTCTCTTCCCTTTGGCTTTATTGTTGCTGTTACCGCTACCATTTGCATTAACAATTGCGGTTCTGTGACCATGCACGTTACGGTTTGCGTTTCCATACGTGCCTCCATTCCCATTTCTGTTTCTGTTTCCTATGGCATTATTCTTCATGTTATCCTTACTATTTGCATTTATTATTGCAGTACCGTGGCTGTGCGCACTACGGTTTGCATTTACGTGTGCTCTTGTGTTTGCGTTTCTGTTTCTGTTCCCTTTCATGTTCTTTTTGCTGTGACACTTAACATTTCCATTTAAAATACTGCTGCCATCACTGTTTGCATTACCAGTTGTGTTTTCGTACATGTTTCAAAGTCCGTTTGCGTCACTGTTCGCTTTGGCGTCACTTTGCGCTTGCGTTTCTATTAACGTTTCCTTTACCATTTACATTTCCGTTACCATGTGCACCACTGTTGACACTTCTGTTTGTGTTGCTGTTCCTGTTACTATGTCACAAGATGGGTCCCGTGCCCCCGCCACTGCATTACTTTCACTATTTGTTGTCATCATTCTCAAAAAGAAGGGAAATTAGAGGCAAACAACTCTGCTTGATGCATCAGTTAGGGTTGTTCCACAGCAACAAAGGTGAGGAAATTTGGTGTTAGGGTTGAAAACACCACTTGGACCCCCCAGCCCACCCTTCCAACTGGCATTGGGGTGCGTGTTGGGGTCGTCGGTCCTAACTCTTGACCCATTCTCCTATACCTCTGCTTTTTTACACATGATGGGGTGAGAGTTAGGACTGATGACCCCAACGTGCACCCTGATGCTGGTTGGGGGGTGGGCTGGGGGGTTTAAGGGGGGTTTTCAACCCTAACACTGAATTTCCTCACTTTTGTCACTGTGGAACAACCCTAACTGATGCATTAAACAGAGTTTTTGCCTTTAATATATATATATATATATGTGTATATATATATATATGCATATATATATATATATATATATATATACATATATTCTTGTTCACTGTTGCTTTTCAATATGATTACACAAGGAATGGGGCAACATTTAGACTTCACAACCCCAATGACACACCCCATCATCTGTCAATCTTGGGATGATTGGCAGGTCCACAATGGGGGAAGGGGCAACTCTAAAGATTTTTCATTTCTTGACTTTTTGTGTTTTAATCATAAATGATTTGCATAGAACATATATATATATATATATATATATATATATATATGGGATATGCAGCGGTTCAGTGTGTGATAATGCATTTATCTTGTACAGTTCCAGTGACCTCAAGTAACCTCACGAGTGCGAGGCACGAAAGAGAGTTACCAGAGGTCACTGAAACTGTACAAAAATAAATGCATTATCACACACTGAACCACTGCATATTCCATTTATGCAACAGGTTTAGATGTTGTGTGAACACTTTGATTTTGGTAGGTGTAAATAATTTGTCAAAAAAGGGAAACGAAAATTGAATTTTATGCTGTTTTTTGCTAATTATAAAAAAAAATGGTATCTATAAATGAAACACCACTCATTTTGTAGATATTTTTGAGCTGAACATTTTTCGTGCTCACAGTACCATGCTATCATTTTTTGTTTTAAAGTTATTTATATTTGTTTGTCAAAAAAGTGAACAAAAAATGACATTTTCTTCTGTTTTCTTGCTAACCATATACAATATATAGGGTTTATATAAATGGAACATTATTCATTTTGTAGATAATTTTGTGCTGAACAATTTTCGTGCTCACAGTTCCATGTTATCTTTTTTCGTTTTTAAGTTATTGACATTTAAATATGGTTAGTACTGCTTCTGAGGCTGAACATTCTATATGAATTCTGAAGAGAACTGTGTAGATAAATGAGCTACTGATGTAGTTACTGTGTGAATAAATGGGTGATGATGTAGTTACTATGTGGCTAAATAAATTTATTACCATAGTAGCGAAGATAAATGATTTTATTCTACAGTTTTTATCCTGACCCCTGTTGCATAAATATATATATCAACTCACCAAGGCTACTATTAGTGTACACACAAAGGGCACTCTCCTGTCCAGTTGAAGTAATGGCATCTCATTCACAGGAATCGCAGCACACTTTGGGCCGGCAGCAGTTCTGTCACGGTCATCATTTCTGATGGAACACTGAATGGATTCATGTCATGTTATCCCTCCTTCACAAGGTTTGGCAAGACACTGTGCATTATGACATCATCATCACCGTATGTTAATTTTCTGGACACAAGACAGTTGCATTTTGGGGATGCAGAAAAATTCTGGGGACTCTGTGTGACCATTGCATGCATGAGTGACTGTGCAATAAATTCCAGGGGACTTTGCATGTGGTGTAACACTCCCATTTCACTTCATCAGCACTTGGGAATTTTCTGGACACAAGACAGTTGCATTTTGTGTGTTGTGATTGTGAGCACATAATGTCATAATTAAATTATAAATTAAAGCAACAGTTCAACAATGTGTTGCAAATTTTGACCTATACTTTTTTTATGCTATTTTAGATTGCCAGCCACTAGTCATCTCTTGTGTATGCTTCGGTACTTTTTCTCATGTCTGAAAAAAATAAAAGGAGCACTCCTTTTAATATGGCTTGGACCAGGTTTTTATTACTATTTGTAGCTGTTTTTGAACAAATATTATTCTGTGAGGTCAGAAAACACTGCCTGCAGCATAATTGTAAATTTTACTCACAACAGAAGTGATATATAAACAACTGATGAGCAAAAGCAGCAGAAAATACTGATGAAGACCTGGTCCACACTGTATTAAAATGAGCACTCCTTTTATTATATCAGTCATGAAAAAAAGTACTAAAGCAGACTCAAATACTGGAAAGAATGGCATCATACAAGTCAGAAGGTAAGTAAAGTGGCAGTGTAAAATAACAAGAAAAAGCATAGGTCAAAAGTTTCACTAGATTTTTGCACTGCTGCTTTAGTGCCTGTTTCTAAAAATAAATATTTCTGGAGCCTCAGTAATGTTTACTTTGTGTTGGGATTTGTGAAGTGTTTGTCAAAAAGCAGGACTGAACAGTTCAAGTATGCTGTGCTAAACTGCATGTGTGCCATCAATGTTATTTCCTGTGTGTGCAGACATTGTCCAGCTTCGTACAAACATATATATGGTGTGAATAACTTAGGTTCCCAGTACACACCAAGCCTATAGGAAGGATGCCAGATGGAGATAAAGTTAAAACTTACATTTTATTGTGTACAAAAACACCACGCCTGACATGTTTCGAAGCCAAAAGCTTTTTTCTCAAAGCCTTGCAGGGGGAAGGAGCTGCTGGAGCTGATTGCTTCCCTTTAAACTACTACTGTGGCATTCGCTCTGTCTAGTATTAAACAAAAACAAAAGACAAAACACTACAGTGGAGTGGGGGGGATGGAAAAAAAGCAACATCTTTTCCATGAGGGATAAATGAGGGACAGACCAGTTTGAGGTATAAAATGAGGGACTTCCCTAGTAATCAGGGAGAGTTGAGCGGTATGCCTAGATGTGTCGTTCTGCTGATAAAATGGGTAACTAAACAGAATTTCAAGAAAATAATAAGGAAAAATTAAAAAATACCAAAAAATGTAAATGCTTTTAAAACATTCTTTCATGGTTCCTTTGCAGATGGGTACCACTGGGGTGTGGTAAGATGGAGTTAGACATGTTATGTGCTGCTGCTAGAACTGTCTTTATTTGTTTTGTTCCTTTGAAATAGGTAACAGGGAAAGGTACACAGAGCCAAGGCTTGTTTCCAGGTGCATGCCAGGGGAAGCAAAAAGGGACACGATAAAAGAACATGCATAGTAGTAGTGATAGTATAAAAAAAATTCTGACTGATGTGCAATTCAACATGGTATAAGTGTTGGAAGCACCAAGCTCATGTTTGGAGTTTGTGGTGTGATGTCTGTTTTGAAGTTAGGATGTTGTGAGTGAGTGAACAGGTGGGCTGGAGTGAGTGAGGGAGGAAGAGTATGAGATAGAGAAACCACCTGAGTGAGGAAGTGGGAAGGTGGAGGGCACTTGCATCAACTGAAATACTGCACAAGCTATGGAGAAGGAAAAGAAAGAAAGCCTAATCAGACTGCTGTCTGGACATTTTTGTACAATATTACATGCTTGATTGGGTGGAGCCTAAACCATCCCCAGCTAGTGGTCATGATGCAGCACCTTCACCATCATTTCAGCACTGTAGCGCTTCACAACTCCAGATTTGGACGGGTAAAGTGGTACTCTGTGTGACTCTAAGTGACTGTTCTTTCACCCAGGCATAATGCTCTGCCCAATTTCTGTTGACTGTTGATGCACCACTTGCCATAAGAGATTACAAATTGATTTAATGTGCCCTAGTCTATTACTGGTGATATCATTTTACTTTTGCTGCAGGTGTTCTTGTACTGGGGGCCCAGGACTTTCCTGATTAACCCTCAGGCTGTGCTGTCCCATCTCCATGCACAGCCTAGGTGTGATCACTTTGGATTTGAGTCCATATTTGGAAGTAACAGGGTTAACTGGTTGTGCTGGGATACATTTCAGGGGCTGAAGGCACTCACCAGTGGCCTTGTAATCTAGTATGATCCTTGGGCGTTAATTAATCCCAGCACAATTAACACCCTGTCATGTCTTGTTGCTTATATAATCCAAAACTGAGTCTGTATTATAAGATGTAATGGCTTATCTTGGGTGTGGTATCCAAAATGATAAGATACATTCTGGACTGTGTTTTTGCAGTTATCAAATGGATTACTGTTAGGTAAAAAACTAAGTTGACAGGAATCGTTAGCAGGCTGCAGTATTTTGGTGAGATATCATCACAGCTTAGAATGATTCATAGCCATTCAAGTTTAAAGGGGAACAGTCACCACTTAGAGCACTGCACCTGAATGCAGGGCTAGTCCCAATTTGCTTTTTGTGTGCAAAAGCATTTTTTTTCTAGGGACATGGATATGGTGTTCTAGCCACACTTCAAGCAGTGTTCCTTTCCCCTTAAGGCTTGCTGGAACATATTCAGGCTGGTTCCTCCCACCCACACAGGTGGCAACTCCCTCAGCACTGCCCCATGATGTCAGATCTTCCTTTCAGCTGGAAGAAGGTTCTCTCCTTACCACTCTCACCCTGAGAAGCCCCTTGGCATATTAAACTTGATTTTTTCAAATCCAAATCTAAAAAAGAGACCAAGAAATGGTCCTGCCACAAATCGTGGCATCAGGAGCACTCTTGGGCCTCCAATTTCTGTGCTTTTCTGGAGGTTCTGACTTCAATCAATTCTTCGGCCCAGGCCATTGGCCCCACAGTCTCCCCATTGGGCCAGTTGGCCAAGACACAGGTCAATCTTCCAGATGACATATTTCTTGAGCTGGCCAACCCATTGTCACTGGAATAGGCTGACACTTCTCTTTCTAGAACCCCAATTCTACCGCTTACTCAGGGAGGGATGGATCACTCTGATGATCTGTCACTTCTTGACCCAGAGCCTCTGGACCAGGAGGAGACCTGGCTCTTGCCAGACCCCTCTGAGATCCACCATCAGTGGCCCTGATGGTTGAGGTCCCACTCTCAGAGACCCGAGTTGAGTAGCCCACATTTTTTTCTTCGATGCTCACACTCTTGATGCTTGGGTTAGTGGTGCTGCGACTACTGGCACAAGCTACATCAGTGCTGTGAGGATTTGAGAGCAACAGCTACTCTTCACCAGGGTAAGGCCCATTCCAGCTTCCACCCCAGCCATCACATGGCTTGCATCACAGAGGCTGCAGCCTTCTCTGCTTCGGCAGAAGCTGACTCGTAAAGTCCCAGCTTGGCCTTCCCTGGCCTCTCCATCAATTTAGGTGGAACCACCGCTGAAACAGCTGAAGATTGGTGCTCTGACTAAGGAGGTCTGCCTGGCCTCAGGTCTTCTGCATTGGCTGTCAGTCACCATTACCCCTGACCATCCCTGGAGGGTCAGCGGGGACTCTGGCAGTTGACCTCTTTTCCACGAATCCTCAGATTCAGAGGGGTTCTCCTTGTATTCCCATCCAGTAGACTTGGAGTCGGCCGAGGATCTGTCACTGGAGCAAGGCCATATGTCCTTTATGGGTCTTCTTTGTCTCATCTTGGAATCTACACTTCTTCCATTGGCGCCCATTCAGAACTGGGCTTGGTACCTGCTTATCGATATCCTTGACTGGAGAGACTCCCCGTGGAGGCCTTCCTGGTAGCAGATGCCATTCTCGGTCCTGCCTTGGAGCTGTGGGAACACCTGGCCTCTTGCCCTGTGCCATCGGCTCGGATGGCCCACAAATACAGAGTCTCTATAGATTCTCTTTCAGGCCTTGCAGAGCATCCATTGGCTGAGAGTCTTGTGGCTGACTCGGTGTTCAGGCTCATGGGCAGCATGGGGGACATTGACAAGCCACCTGATAAGTAGTCCAAGAAGTTGGACCACATAGCTAAAAAGGTGTATGTTGCCTCCTCTCTCTGCCTTCAGAAAGTGAGCTCAGCTCTTTTGATTACCCACTTCTTGTATGCTCTCCTGGGTACATTTGATGGAGTGCTTCCCCATCTTTCTGAGGACCTGCAGACTACTGTCAAATAGGTTCAGAACCAGGGCCGAGCAGTAGCCAAGCAACAGCTCCAGACTGCCATGGACATTGGTGACTCCTGTGCCCAGTCAATGGTAGCTGCAGTGGCTATACACTGCAGAGCCTGGTTGAGGATCTTGACCTTCATGACAGATACCCAGCACAAGCTGGAGGATGTCCACTTCCTGGGTACTGACTTGTTCGGACCAGGGGTCGAGGGGTACCTCACCCATATAGAGAATTCCAGTGCCACCTTAGACTCAGTGACATCTGCTCAGAGAGACCCCAAGGGTTCTAAGTAGCAGAAAAAGAAGCCCTTTCAGACCCTCTCTACCCTGTAACCAAACCAGCCCAGCCTCAGACTGGACAACAGACTTAGGCAAGGCAACCTCGATTGAAGTCTGTGGCCATGGTTGCCCGTAAGCCTGGAGGCAGAGGCTCTGGTGGTGCCTCAGCCAGGCTCTCTGCTGCCTCCAAACCTGCCCAGTGAAGGGATGAATGGTGCCTCCCTCATGACCATCATGTCTCCCCTGGGTCCTCCTGTAGTGGGCTGGCTCAGTCACTCCCTTTCTGCCTGGTCCACAGTAGAACACTGTGTCCCTGGATATCCTGTCGGCCCTTCGGGATGACATTGCCCAGTTCCTCTGCAAGGAGGTCGTGGCTCCAGTCTTGGACCCTCTGGAACTCCCAGGGTTTGTCTCCAGGTACTTTCTGGTGCCAAAACAGATGGAGACCTGGTGCTCCATCTTAGATCTGCATGACCTGAACAAGCTTCTCAGGCTGTGCACCTTCAGGATGGTCACTCTGTCTCACATAATACCGTCTCTTGAGCAAAACATGTGGGTTTGCTATCTGGATTTTCAGAAAGTGTTTTTTCACATCCCAATCTGTCCGTCCCACCGCTGGTTCCTCTGGTTCCAGGAGGAGGGGATCCTCTGTGAGTTCCAGGCCATGCCATTCATCCTATCCTTGGCCCCCAGGGTCTTCACCAAATGCATAGCAGTGGTGGCTGCCTACCTGAGGCATTGAGGAGTCCAGGTCCACTTCTACCTGAATGACTGGCTGATTGCGGGTCCCTCCAGACAGGAGGTGGAGTAGTCCAGGGATCTGGCCCTCCAGACCTGCATCTCTCTTGTCCTCCAGGTCAACAAGGCCAAATCGGAACTCATGCCATCACAGGTGATCAACTTCATTGAGGTGGAGTTTGACTCTTGTAGAGCCATAGCTTGACTTCCACGAACAGAGTGGAGGCTCTCTCCTTAGAGCCAGGTTTGTCAACGAACAGAACCCAAACTTCTGTTTTTCTTGTATATCCAAACCAGAACTGGCTAAAACATTAATGAAAAGAACCCAAACCAAATGCAAACCGCAGTCGGTAGAGAACACGACTTGTGGGTTTAACAAATAGTAATTAATCAGGATCTGAACTCTGCTGAGTTTGGTACATCCAGCAAGCCATGTTATGATTCCCTCAATTTCCACTTGTGTGCTCTGTGACTTAGTCACTTAACCACCCCATTGCTCCCAACCCACAAACCAGCAGTTTATTAACTTCGATTCATGCTGATTTCATCACGTGGCAGGTCTCAGCTGATTCGGGGATATGTAAATGCAGCTGGACTCACTCTTAACTTTCCAGTTTCAACAGCAGGGCTTTGCGCTGATTTCATAATATGGCTGGTCACCTTGTTCACTCCCTTGTTTGCTGTTTGGAGGTCGGATGGGGGGGTGTTCTTGAGGCTAGAGGGTAAAGGATGTCTCAACTAAGTCAGAGATATGTAAATACAGCAATACTCTCACTGTATATAGCAGGTCAGTGTCTCACAAATGTTTGTGGGAATGAAGACTGAGCTCTAGACTGCTTGAACAATTAATGCCTCCTTAAGGCTACTAATGCCTGCCTGTCCACATGTTTTGTGTTTTTAACACAGCAACATTGAAATATAGCAGACAAAAAATTAGCATTCTCTACCAAGGCGATGCCCTGTCTCACAAATTCCTTTCACCTAACGTCAGAGTTCTCCTAACTTGATGCATGAAAGTCTCCCACTAATACTAAAGCTGTTGCATTTCCTTGAACATAGGACATAAAGATGCTGTACAGTATATTGCAAAGAACTCAAACCTAACTGAACCCAACCTCTCAAAATAGTAAATCCAAACTAACTGAACTGAACACAGACTCTTCTTAGATAAGCCTGAAGTGAACCAGAACCACAAAAACTAGCTGAACCTGGGCTCTATCTCTCCTCCTGATTATTTGGGGTTGGGTAGTTTCACCCTGCTCAAGACTTCCTGCCCCTACTGGGATACATGGTGGCTTGCACCAGCATGGTCTGTTGAGCCTGCTGGAGAATGCGCTGTCCATAATGGGAGTTGGCCTGCCAATGGTCTTGGCGCAAGGGTCACTCTGACCAGCTGATCACTGTGACCCTGCTGATGTGGGACACCCTCTAGTGGTGGTTGGTCCTGGAACATCTGCAGGAAGGTAACCCATTTGTCCACCCAGAGCCAACGGTCATCCTAATGACTGATGTCTCCCTCATGGGACAGGGTGCCCTCCTGGGAGAACACAGAGTCCGTGAGCTCTGGACCCCTGAGGAGTCTAGGTGCCACATCAACCTGCTGGAGCTTTGGGCAGTTCAGTTGGAGCTGACTGCTTTTGCTCCTCACATCCTGGGTCAGGTCATTCAGGTTCAGATGGACAACACTAAGACCATGTACTACCTCAGAAAACAGGGCAGGATGCACTTTCTTCCTCTGTGCAAAGAAGCTCTCTTTGTTTCAACACTGGTGCACAGCCTGGAGGCCGATCTCCTGGCCATTCATGTGGCCAGTGTCTTCATCCAGCTGGTGGATGTTCTCAGCCATGTAGGCAAGGTGTCTCATGATTGGTCCCTCCATCCAGAGGTAGTACACAGCCTGTTCTTCCAGTGGGGCACCCTCTGGTGGACCTGTTTGTCTCCAGGGAGAATGCGAACTTGAGGCTGTACTGTTCCCACTCCCCTCACCAGAGAACGCTGCAGGGGGATGTCTTTTCATGACCCTGAACCCCGGCCTTATCTATCCTTCCCTCTGTTTCCCTTGATCAACAAGGTGTTGTTTAAGATGAGTAGGGACAAGGCAAGAATGATCCTGGTGGCTTCAGACTGGCCATGACAGTTCTGGTACCCTGATTTCCTCAGTCTTAGCAGCAGGCTCCCAAGGCATCTTCCTCTCTGCTTGGACCTGCTCTCCATCAGTCAGGGGAATTTATTTAATCCAGTCATTCAATCGCTGCACCTGACAGCCTGGTTCCTGAGCGGCTAGAGTTCCGGGCTTTGGGTCTCTCCGAAGATGTCCTCAATGTGGTCAAGGCATCTCAGGAGTCAACCCAAAAAATGCTATGCCTTCAAATGGAAGTGATTCTCCATTTGGTGCCAAGGCAAGGGGCTGGACTTTTATCTTGTTTGGTGGCTAGCATTCTCAACTACCTCTGGTTCCTCTTCCAGTCCGGCCTTCTGTCAACGACCCTTAAGCTGTACCTGGCAACCATCTCTGCTTATCAGGCATGGGCCGGTATGCAGTTGGTGGCACTGGAGAAGGTGGTATGGCACTTTTTCAAAGGCTTTGATCACATTTCCCCTGCAGTGTGTGAACCACCACCACCTTGAGACTTGTTGCTGGTGTTGGCAAAGTTCATGAGCAAGCCATTCAAACCAATGCACAGGTGTGACATGTCTCACTTGTCATGGAAGACCACCTTCCTGGTGGCTATCACATCAGCCAGAAGGATCTCTATGCACTCTGGGTGGAGTCTCCCTACCTGGTCTTCCACGGGGACACGGTTGTCCTTTGCCCCAACTCAAAGTTCCTCCCAAAGGTTGTGTTGGATTTTCACCTTAAATCAGGTGATTAATCTCTCAGTGTACTTCACCAACCACACCTCGGAGGTCAAGCACAGGTTCCATACCTTGGACCTGTGGTGAACACTGGCCTGTTATAAGAAGCACACAGCTGGAGTTTGGGGAGAGGTTCATCAGATATTTATCAATGATGCTGAAGACACACCTGGCAGACTGGCAGCTAAGCAGTCAATTGGCAGGTGGATTGTATCTTGCATTGATCTCTGCTATAGATTGGTGGGTAGGGAGCCTCCTATAAGGTTAAGGGCTCATTCCACCCGTCATACCACTTCCTCAGTGGTTACTTCCAAGGACGTCCCCATCCAGGAAATTTGTCAGGCTGCTTCCTGGAAGTCAGCACACACCTTCATTTCCCACTACCACATCGACCGCGAGTCACGCCAGGATGCTAGTTTTGGGGCCTCAGTTCTCCAATATCTATTCCCTAAATAGGGAGTGTGCACCTTGCCTCCCTTCTTCCAGAGAACTGCAAGGAGTCTACCTGAAGTGTGGCTAGAACACCATATCCACATCCCTGGAAATGCAGGTTACTCACCTCTAACAGTCGTTCTAGGAGTGGTATATGGTGTTCCTCCACACTGACCCACCCGACCTTCTCTGGGAAGTGGCACACTGGTCTTGCTTTCATCAGGTAAGATCTGATGTCATGGGGTGGTACTGAGAGAGTTACCACCTGGGTGGGTGGGAGAAGCCAGCTTGAAGACATTCCGGCAAGCCTTAAAGGGGAAAGGAACAATGCCTGAAGTGTGGCTGAACACCATATATAACTCCTAGAACTGTTGCTATAGGCAAGTAACCTGTTATTACTGTTTACTGGAGTATAGTATAGTAGACTGTGTCAGACTAAATCTGCTTACTTGCAAGATGACATTTTCTGTAACTACAAATCCCAGAATCTCCTGCAGCTGACATCAGAGGAGGGCTGCAACAGCGGGAGAGTCACAACTTCAACAATAGCCTATAGTGCATGTTAGAGGCTTTATAAACCCTGGGACCTGATATTCAACAATGGGCAAAGTGGGGTGCAAAGGTTTGCACTGTGATTTGCCCTTACCAGGAGTCTGAGGATGCTATATTAAGTTGGGTAGCATTCCCGTGCTATCCGACTGAATACAGGGGCATGTCAGCAAAGTACTAAGTGAATTAATGCTGCCCCAAAATGCTGAGAGTGGGGTGAAGGCACTAGATGAAAGGGATTACTGCATTGCAATGGCAGTACTGGTGATTGGGGGGATCCCTAGGGCACACAGCAGGGAATATATATATATTTTTTTGCCCTGCATCTTATAGTATGTGAAAAGCATAAGCACAGGACTGGCTATTGATTATGTTATGGGGATGGGAATCAGTGGCTGTGGAAACCATTGGATGCTAGGGAATATGTGTACCTAACAGGGCCAGGGATCAAGGAACAGGAGGGACCACCGGAAGCCAGGGACATCTGTTACCCTTAATTGGCTGGGACAGGGGTGTTGGGATATTGGGCACCAGAGGAACTAGTGTTGTTCATTTGACCAGTGATTGGAGGGAGGCAGGACCACTAGACACCAGGGATACCTTACATGGGCATGGGGATGGCAAATGGAGGGACGGGGGACTATTGGGCACCAGGGATACACTAGTTACATGCCAGAACAGCGATTGCAGGGTAAGGGGGACCACTAGGTACCATGCATACACTACTTCCATGCCAGACAAATGCTCAGAGGGTGAGAGAATCACTGGGCACCAGGGATATATTTGGCTGGCTGGACCAGGATAGACAGCTACATTACCATTGGCTACCACCAAGACCTTGTGGCCCATTAAGAGGAGGTTTGCAACAGTGGTAATTTGCACCCATTCTGGTGGGAATTACCATCAGTAGAAACCTCTGAATATACTGCTGTGTCTGTATGCTGGGAGGCCCCCCCCTCCTTTGCTTACATGCAGTGGTTTACCGGCACTATGGGGGGTCTGAAAATAGACCACATCCACACACTGGGTGCAAAATCAAAGTTAGCACGAGCAAACATCCACTTTCACCAATGCAGCCTTTTGAATATCAGGCCACTGATCTTTTGCTTGCTAGTCCCACTGTCCTCTTGGCATTAAGTACAGTCACAGAAGACTGTACATAGCTCCCTGAAAACAGCAGGCCTGGCAAACATCTGTTTGGAGCTTACAAAAGCTCTATCATGAACTGCAGGCTATTGAATTGCCCTCTGCTGCTTCCTCCTCTGATGTCAGCTGCAGAGGATTATGAGATTTGTAGTTAAAGAAAATGGCAGCTTGAGGTAAGCAGAATTCATCTGATACACTCTACTATACTGCAGTAAACAGTACGTGAAACAAATGTTTTTTTTTCCACACAAAGTGCAGATTGGGAACAGCCCCACACTTGAGTGTGGGTCTCTAAGTGCTGATGATTCCCCTTTAATGGAAACTGTAATTCACCTGAACATATAGAATCAGGACCACTTTCTACAGTATATAGGTCCTCAGCTTCATCTCAGGCTCATTACTTACCAAACTGGTCCCTATTCCGTCCTGCACGGGGTCATAATGTCGTAGGACATTATGCCACATAGCAAAGTCGTGCTGCCAATACAGCATGATTCTTGCCATGTGGCATATCTTTTTTTTCTGTGGGGGGGCTCTGCCCCCCACACCTCCTGTTACAGGAAGCTGCACCCCCTGAACCCTCCCAATATAGATTCTCAACTCTGAGAGGGGGTTCAAGTCGGGGAGCACACAAAATTTACAAAAAAATAAAGGTTTCTGGGAGCAGGAATCAAACTCGGTCCCAGAAGCACTTCCTTTGGTTCTCTGCTGCTGTGGCGCAGTCCGTTGAGCCACAGCAGCTGGTCAGTGGAACCCACTTCCAGCAGAGGTCTTAACCTCTGCCTGGGAGAGTGAGAATGGTGCAATTCTGCGTACAGCAGTATATGCAGTATTGCACCATTCGCTCACTGGTGCAGCGCTGTACCGAGTTAGCCATAATGTTGTACGCTAGTAAATGTGCAACATTATGACCCAGTACCATTCTGTCATAATGCTTTCTGTGCCTCATATTTAGCTAGTAGTGTCTGGCTTGTGATGTGCTTGTGTTAGTGCCAGAACACTGCCACCAGGATTGTCATAATAATTGCCCTGGTGCAAACAGCTTGGATTCAGTACATTGTGCAAGTGTAGGACAAAAGCATAGCACTGGTACAGCATAGTGCAGGTGCAGTACAAACACATGTTTAGTGCTGGAGGGGTCATGGAGGGACTGTGGGTTTGAGAGGAGGGCACCAGTGAAAGACACACAACATGCAAAATGAATGCAAAAGATATATACAACTGTGTATGTAACGTTGAGGGTAGTAGAAGCTAATGCAAATTTCTTCCCATGTTATGACTATTATATGAACATACATTACCCAAATGGGTATATACAATACATTTTCCTTTTTTGCACTGTCCTCCCCTGCATTTTTATGCAAGCTGTATTTATTGTATTTTTTTTCTGGGTGATATTCACATGGGTAGAATGAACATTTTAATCTTTGTCAGTGGGATTAGTACTATGTGTAATGCTGTGTGACTGATATGTCTGATTATCTATTTTTGTACTAAGCACTTTAGTATGGCATTATGAATTAGACACTGTCACTTTAAGTCATGTACTGTGTTTAAGCCATTAGGTGTTCTTGTCTAGGAACCACCCCCGAGGATGTATGGCATACAAAACCGGTCGGGGTTCCTTGTTCCAACCATTACCACAATGGTGGTGGTGCATTTTTTATTTTAATAAAGTCTTTCACTCAGCAGAGGTGTGCTGGCATTTGTCATTGCTTACAGCACTGTGTGCAAAAGGCAGAGTACTGCAAGTGCAGTAGTGTTGTATGCCGGTGGATACCTGATATTGCGCCATCATCACCACAACACCAGAATAAGATGCAGAGCTGACTGGAGGTTCTCACCATCCCAGAAGATGCTGGTCCCATGCTAAGTAGCAGGTTTCCCCTTGTACAGAGCCAGTGCAGGACATTGACCTATGAAGACCTAGTTGCATTGAAATGCATGCATGGCACTGGCTGTGTACCATGGATTGATCGCGCTCTGGACATTACTGTGTTGGTTAGATGATATGGATTATGCATCACAATTTTAAGCAAATATAGTAAGGTACATTCAAGGCCCATCAATGACTACCCCTGCCATTGACCCCATGCCACATAAGGCCATCTCTAGTGAGATGCAAAGGGGTGACATACACTGCTATGGCACTGGAGAACACATCAATGTGGGCAGACTGCCACAGGTGCTGTATGCCTCAGGCATCATGTCACAGGAATGCACCAGTACAACTGTGGCCCGTGTCTACTTCCGTCAGACAGACAGTCCAGACCATGTGGCACAACAGACCCAACTAACAATGACAGGCATACAACTAGGGCTGTAAGCATTACTGCCTGTACTCTGGTGTATCAGGTCTGTGGCACAGAGGACATGCTGCTGCATAGTGTAATGCATGCCAAGGCATAGTACACACATGCAAGGCAGCATGCCTGTCACAGTGATGAGCAAAACAGTAGACTGTACAGCCCCTGACACACCACAGTGTCAGTAGTGGGACAATGCCCCAATGGCCAGGTCAGTGTTGTGTAATCTCTGTTTCTCTGTTTGATCTTCTTAACCCATCCTTTGAGACTGCTTCCATTTCAGCAGTGTGGAAGCATGCTGTCTTTCTTCCCTTTCCTAAAGGGGGTGACCCTACCTCACCTACAAACTATCACTCCATCTCTCCCCTTTCTACCCTTGCTAAGCTTCAAGAACATCTGGTCCTTTCTCAACTCTTCTCCTACCTTACTGACTAACTTTTAGACTCCGTTCCAATCTGGGTTTCAGAAGAACCATTCCACCACTAACTATCTGATTAATCTCACTGACTCTATGCTCTCCGGAATGGACAGTGGCCAAATCACCTCCATTATTTTTGTCGACCTATCAAAGGCCTTCAACACTGTCTTCCACTCCCTTCTCCTAAATACTCTTTCTGCAGCAGGTTTATCTGGCTCTGCTACCAAATGGTTCAGCACCTACCTGACTGGCAGAACCCAGTCAGTCAAAATAGCTGACACCTCCTCCCCCCTGCTCCCCATTAACACTGGCATCCCACAAAGCTCCATGCTGGGCCCTATCCTCTTCTCCATATTCCTTAATGACCTCCCCTCAGTCTGTTCATCCACCTCCATACACATGTACGCTAATGACATGATCCTGCTCACCTCTGGCCAGTCCCCATCTGAGGTAGCTACCAAACTCCAGTGTGACTTTGATCATGTTCATCTCTGGTTTAGCCCCCATCATCTGTCACTCAATGCCAAAAAGACAGTCTCCATGACCTTTGGCACTAGGTAGATACTCACCAGGCTCCCTTCCCCTCCAACCTTCCATACCCTTAACAGGACTGTCTTTGAGGACACCACTTCCTTTAGGTACCTGGGGTGTGGCTTTACCAACACCTCACCTTCTCTGGGCATGTTGACGCAATCCTGAAAAAGCTACACCTTAAGCTTGGTGCATTATACAGGAACCACAGTAGCCTTCCGCTATCGGCTAGGTGTGAACTTGTCTAGAAGATGATTTTACCTATTTTTGACTACTGTGATATAGTCTACAGTGCTGCTCCCAAGTCTTCCTTAGCCAGATTGGACACTCTCTTTAATTCCTTCTGTCACTTTATTTGGACGCCTTTCCTCTCACTCATCACTGCAGTCTCTACCACTCCCTGGCCATCTCCTGCCAAATGGTAGCCCCTCGCCATCTGACTGCTGCAGGTCAGAGGTCCTTCTCACACCAGTTCCCTAAATTCTGGAACCCCCCCCAATTTGCTACTCATCCTCTACCTACTGCATCTCTTTGCCCTACTCAGTTTCCTCTCAGTAAATTGTACCTGTGTCAACTCCCTAACTTAACTACCATTTTTCCCTATGTTTGCCTCCACCTCCTACCGCCTACCACCTACCTTTTCTCTTTTTATGTTAGCTTGCCTCAGGCACAAGCCAACATATTGGGAGAGTGCAGATTTGGGGGTGTGGCCGCTGTTGGGCAAATGCAGGGCATGCATCAGTAGGTGCATCCCTCATTCCCCAATCAGCCTGCATGCTGGCACCACACCATGCATACATAATGGTTCGAGCACATCTCTAAACAAGATGGCTGCAATCCGAGCAAAAGGCTGCGTCCTCATGCGGACCCTGTGTGCGTGCTCGCCACCATTATCAGCATGGTCGGGCGAGCGTTTATGGTTCGACATCGGGGTGCCCAATCCCCTGTCGGTAACCCCCTGCTGTTTTACTGTGCCGACGGGGAGCTCACTTCCAGTCTGCATACCCCCTAATGTGGAATGCTGAGGGGTGCCCAATCCCCTCAGCTGGCACCCCGCTGTCTTTGTATCGCCGATGGGGGAGTCCACTCCCGCCTGCATCACCCTCTCCCCTAATTGTTGAATGCCGAGGGGGGCACCCAATCCTCGGTTCGTGCCCCCACTGCTGTCTTTGTTTACGGGATGGGGGTGCCCAACTTCTGCTGGCTACTGACACCCCCAAAAGAAAACAGTTAGGTGGCACGCTAGAGCCCACCCCAGCATGCCAAATGCCCTGCAACAGAAAAACTGTCCCACATGGCTTTTTTTTCCCTGTAAAATTTAAACCGTCCCTCATAGTCTCATTGCCCCTCCCCACCCGCACCATCCACTGTGGACCCTGCCTCCCACACCCCTCACCCCATACTTAGCTCCAGTCCGATGATCTTCAGTGGACCGGAACACGATCTGCACTCTTCAAAGCCGACCGCAAACTAAGGAAATGCCGTAAGCTGTATAATGGAGTGAATAGGGTTTTTCAACTTTGTTGCATATCTCAGGCATTTCTTGGAATTTTGGCACCAAATTTTCAACATGGGTTTTTTGGGGCCCCTTCTCATGAATTCTATCACTGTCATGGTGTTAATTGGCCTCAAAAGGTGATTTCACAGTCACTGCGCGAAATCACCTTTTGGGGCCCATTAACGAAATGACAGTGGCAGTGTTCATGAGGTGGCCTCTTAAAAAGCCTAAGTTCCAAATTTGGTGGAAAAAATCCAACCAATGCCTGTTTTATGAGCGTGCGTTGTGCAGTTGCTATGCAGGCTCGTAACTTCGCGCATTCACAATATTTTAACGCCGGATTTTCAGCATTGTCATTTTTGTACACCTCCTTGTGAACAGTACAGGTGTCATTTTCCACAGCCTGCCTGAAATGTGTTTCCGTACTTCCGGGCACACAATAACACAGTCGCTATGGGAAATCAGTGTTTGGGACAGATTATGAAAATGACAGTGACACAGTTCATGAGCAGAGGACCTAAAATGCCTATGTTGAAAATTTGGTGATGTTACTCCATAAAATGACTGTGTTACAAGCGTGCATTGGCAGATTGCATGCACGCTTGTACCATCGTACATTTGTAATATTTTCAGCCTGGATTTTCACCATTGCCATTTTTGCACACCTCTTGATGAACAGTATAGCCGTCATTTCACATATCCTGCCCAAAATGTGTTTTCGCACTCCCGGCGCAGAATAGCGTGGTTGCTGTGTGAAATCACTTCTTGGGACACTTTGAGTAAATAACAGTGACACTGTACATGAGCAGAGGTGCTAAAATGCCTATGTTGAAAATTTGTTGCCGAACGCCCATAAAATGGCAGTGTTGCAAGCGTGCATTGCATATTTCCCACGCACCCTAGTAGCTTCGCAAATTTTCTATATTTACATGCCACATTTTCAACACTGGCATTTTTTTACACCTCCTTATGAACTGTAGAGCTGTCATTTTTCACATCCTGCCCGACATGTTTTCCCGCACTGCACTAGCAAACACCCAAAGGGACACCCTAATGTCTGTCACTCTCTGCAGGGTGGGGGTGGGTTGGCATCAGTTCAATACTTCACTGCCATTCCTATGATGCTTCTGTCTAACTCCTGTACTACCAGTGCCAATGCCAGCAAGCCAACATTCAGCATTGACAAATGCTTGTTTTACTACAGTACAGCTCACAACCAAAATACTGCTTGCTAGGCGTCTCTGCTGCCTGCAAGCAGATCTTCCCGCTTCTACCCCCTCTTAGCTGTTACTCCAACAACTGCACTTATCGGGTGACTAGTTAAATTCCTGGGATAAGTGTTCCCCTATTGCACTTCAACTCATCAAGCTTATTATCATGTTTTTATCTTGTCTTCCAGCTCCACATACACTAGCCTGTCATTGTGCCAAGGTATTCTGTTTGAGTTGCATGTTATTGCATTATTGTACTACGGTATTGCCTGTGCTGTATTGTTATTTTGTATTCCATTGCCTGTATGTATACTCCTGTTTGCTCTGTATGGTTACTTTATGGTTTTGATTGTATGTACTCTCCCTTGTACCCCTCCCCCAAGGACGCACCATGAGATGAGCAACTTGGTTGTTCGGTGTGTCTTTCCTGGTGAATCTTTTCAATAAATAAATAAACAACAACCAGACAGGAGCCACCCTCACATCAGACCTGGACAAATCAGTTTGTGAGCTGGTGGCCAATTTGGTCATTATCTTTCAAAATCTGGTAGCCAAACCAATATTTGTAATGGCCTTCCTTTAGAAGGACTCAAAAATCACTTTGTAGGCAAGTAGCCATGATGGCCAATAATTTTCAAAATCCAGTAGCCAAACCATTTTTTTAAGTAGCCATTGGCCACCTGGCTACCTGATTTATCCCACCCTGCCTCACATGCATGCATGCAACTTGGCAAGTCACACATGGATATCCCCTTTCAAGAGCAGAAGCATGCAGCACAGTGTAGACATGCATCCCAGACTGTGAAACAAACAATGAAGGGTACTTATGTTGGATGTGTGTCCATGTCCCATCCTGTTCTCTGGTCACACTGGGACCCTACACAGCCAGGCATTCCTCCATCTGCCACTGGTCCTGTTGGCCCTGGTCTGTATGTCCAGCCTTGGCTTTGACCTGCTGGACCCTGGTATGTTTGAGGACAAAGAAGACGTGTGATCAGTAGCATGGAGTAGAACACATAGCACAGTACTATAAACCCGAAACAGTACACACACGTATAAATTGGTACTGTGCAACAGCAGCCTCGTGTGCATGGTGGGGATGGACTGGACTATATGAGGCCATGCCTTACCATTGTGCGCATCTATGGTATGCCACACAGACAGGTGTGCCATGACCCAGGCAGAGCCACAATGCTTCATACCAGTGTTGTAGCTAAGGCCAAGCACTGTGTAGGCAAGGCCTTGTAGAGCCTCTGTTCAGCCATAATCACCACCTCTGTCCAACATACCTATACATGTCAGCTACATGCAATTGTAACAGCCCTTTGACTCACCTTGGCTGTTCTGGGGCCCTTGGGTCCACACTGCACACACCTCCAAGGGATTAGCCTGGGCTCAGTAATGGAGAGGAGAAATGGTGCAGTGCCTCCACCTGGGGCAATGGCAGGGAATACCTATGAACAAATTGCAGCTTACCAGCCCCAGAAAAATACACAGTAGCTTCCCCCGTAACACTTCCTCACACAGTAACATTTCCACCCTTGCAATAATTTGCAGTACCAGCATATAACATGAAAAAATAAAAATATATATTAAGGGAAGGGGGAAAAAAGGAGAAAACAGCACAACAAAATTAATAAATGGCTTAAACAATGTTACCCCACACAGTGTCCCCATCTCCCACTTGCAGGTGCAGTTGGCTTCCCCCTGGCACCTGCTAAGTGTCTATAGTACCTTTCTGTGGGTACTACACCACAGTGCAGATTTCGACACTGGGGATCTCTCATTGGGGCCCAAATAACTTGAATAGTGACCCAAAATATAAGTTCAGCCCTGGGCTTAGCTTTAGTTGGACCATCCTTCCCAGGCTCTAACCCCCTAATCCTATCTAACTAGCTAATGAAGTTCTCCTCTGAGCTGAAGCCCAGGTACAGTTTGTGGGAGTTTCACAGTCAGGATCTGAATTTTCATAGTACTGTGGAGGTACCTCGTTGAAGGTGCACCACAGCAGCAGCAGGGTTAACTGAAGAAAGTTGGAGAACACTGGTCTTCACCTGCTTGGTCTTGACAACTTTGCCTTTGAGGCCTTTGTAGACTGTGTTCACCAGGTAGGCCTCTAGCCATCTTCTTCACTGGTCTTCTCCACCATTGATCAGGAGACAGGGAAGGCTGGGTCCCTTAGACTTGAAGCTTGGCACACATACTTTTCCTGAAACAGCAGTGTAGCTGGGCTTTGGCTCAGTCAATGGCCCCAGCACACGTAGCCACTCTGGAATGCAGCAACACAGTCTCAACACACTTTCCCCACTGAGTTGAAGGTGAACGCACAGGTGGCTCAGTCTTTGCTCCCAGCTGCAGACCTTGTTACTTCCTAGCTACACACTTGCAGTCTCTACTCTCATACTGCAGCTCATTTCTTATGCAGCAACTCTCTCTCATTAGGCTGCACCCTCTTTCTCCTCTGCAGCAACTCTCTCTCTGCTGCAGATGTCTCCCTCTCTTTCAGGCTGTAGAACCTCCACAATTCTCTCACCCTGGCAGTACATTTTCCAGTGCTTTCTCTCTCTTCAGCTCTTGGGTCTCTTAGGTTCTCTGCCTGTTTTCCAACTGAGGCCTGACTGTCCATGGGGTGGTGGGTACAGGCTAGGGCTGGGAGTACTCGGTGAAGTTCTAACCCTTATTAAATAAGAACAAGAACAAGGTGAAGTTCTGATTTGTTCTGATTAGTTCTGATTTATTGACAAATATTTGAAAAAATGCATAACAATACATAAAAGTGGCCAAAGTTGGTCACACTTGACACAGATGCCCGAAGGAAATAATTTAATGGATTATTTGTATAAAAATTAATGTAAAACTGCTAAATAAAAAAGCAATCACTCACTAGCCCCCTCATTGCTGGCCTGTAATGGTGGCATTTCCTGTCCGGGACAGTGACATGAGTGTGCTGGGGGACAGAGAGAGATGGAGATGGAGAGAGAGAGACTGACAGACAAATGCAAATACCTATATCATTAGTATTGTGACCTGTAAAAAAATAAGATCCCTCTAACTAATGTGATGTCCTTCTGACGACTCCCACCCACACCCACAGGCCAAGGTCAAATTTATTGTCGTGACTCGTGACTGTACACAGCACTCCGACAGCATGGCAGTCCACCACCACGTCCTTCTAAGACTACCTGACTGACTCCTACAGTACAGTTACGTGTTAAGTGACCAATTTCAGCAACTGTTAAGTGTGCATCAGAATTTGAATTGGAGATGCAGACACATCTGGCGCATAGCCGCATTCAGCACAATCCCACACTGGGGTTGGTTAATGCTTATGTGTAATGTAATGCGATATACTATAAAACTAATGATAATAAAGAGAAATAATGGGGAATGATTGAGTATGATGATGATGATGATGATACTTGTGTGTAGTTGTACTTTACTTGTGTATAGTGTAAACAGCCTGCTTAGAGTCACAACATTAGATTTTATCCCCTGGGCCACCCACAGCCAGCAGCACATGCACATCAACTTGTATGTTGTTTGTCTGAACAGCATTTTTTCTTTTAATACATGAAATCATGAATAAACATTAACAAGTGATTGTGAGTGAATGGCACATGTCAAAGATTTATTTTGCCAGCCTGCTGCCCTTGCCCTGTACACACAGACACACTGATGTCAGGGAAAAAAAAATATTTGGGATATCTGGAACTGTTACATTTCTTGTGGGTCCCCTGCAGTCTTCCTCACTCCCCTCTGGATGGCACAAGTCAAAGATTTATTTTGCCAGCCTGCTGCCCTTGCCCTGTACACACAGCCTCACTGAAGCCAGGAAAAAAAATTATTTGGGATTTTTGAGACTCTTACATTTCTCGTGGGCCCCCCTGCAGTCTATCCCCTCTGAATAGCACAAGTCAACGATTTATTTTGCTAGCCTGCTGCTCTTGCCCAGTACACACAGCCACACTGAAGTCAAGAAAAAACATTTATTTAGGATTTCTGGGACTGTTACATTTCTCGTGGGCCCACATGCAGTCTCTTGCTCTCTCCCCTCTAGATGGTACAAGTCAAAGATTTATTTTGCCAGCCTGCTGCCCTTGCCCTGTACACACAGCTACACTGAAGCCAGGAAAAATATTTGGGATTTCTAGGATTGTTACATTTCTCATGGGCCCCCTGCAGTCTCTCTCTCTCCCCTCTGGATGGCACAAGTCAAAAACTTATTTTGCCAACCTGCTGCCCTTGCTCTGCTGTACACACAGCCACATTGAAGCCAGGAAAAAAAATATTTGGGATTTTCTGTAACTGTAAAATTTCTCTAGGGACCCCAGTAGTCTCTCCCTCACTCCTCTGGATCTGGAATGGCACAAGTCAAAGATTTTGCTAGCCTGCCCTTGGTCACGTACATAGCCACACTGTCAGAGGCCAAGAAAAGAAAAACAACTTTCATTTGGGATTTTCTGTAACTGTAAAATTTCTTTTGGGCCCCATAGTCTATCTCAAGCTCTCTTGTCTCTGGATCTGGAATGGCACAAGTTAAAGATGTTGGCAACCTGCCCATGGACATACACAGCTACACTGTCTGAGGCCAAGGAACGAATAAATAATTTTTATTTTGGATTTTCTGTAACTGTAAAATTTCTCTTGGGCTCCCAGTAGTTTCTCCCTCTCACCTCTGGATCTGGAATGGCACAAGTTAGATTTTGCCAGCCTGCCCTTGCTCATGTACACAACTACATTGTCTGAGGCCAAGAAAAGAAAATACAACTTTAATTTGTGATTTTCTGTGTAACCCCCCCCTACCAATCTGGGGGCTTATCTTTGCCAGCAGCTCCCATTTCCAGCCACTCTACTTAATGCCTCTGGGAAATGTCTGCAATTTTATGTTGGCCTGCATGTATGTGCAAGAAACATCTTGTGGTAGTAGCACATTTCAGAGGTGTGCCAGTGTTGTGGCCAATGCAGGGGATGCTTTAGTGGGTGCGTCCCTCTTCCGCTAATCAGTGAGCATGCTGGTGATGGCAGCAAACTTCAAAGATATCCAAACAGTAGAAAGAAATCTGCCTCTGCAATCAGGTGCAGTTTCATCATTGCAACGGCAGATGACAAGACTCCAGCCATGCGTACTACAGTGCACAGTAATGTGCATGGCCGGAGTAACAAGCAGTTGCTCAGTGTGCCATTCCTGGTGAAACATTTCCCGCTGTCAGCCACACACTCCTGTTAATCCGACATCTGGGATGCCCAATCCCCATGTCAGGAGGTATCCCCCCCCACAGCCATATTGTGCCATACTGGGAGCCCACCCCAGTGTGCCCAGACATTTTTTGTTATTTTCCTGACACTGGGACGCCTGCTCCCAGTGTCGGATGCCCCCCACCCCAAAGCTCAATTTCTTTGCTGATGGGTGTGCCAAATCCCCATCAACATCATGTTTCCCCTCCCCCAAGCTTGCCGACAGGGGTACCCAATCCCCATCGGCATCATGTTCTCCTTAAACTCACGTGGCACACTGGGAGCCCACCACAGTGTGCCCAAAAGTTTTTAATTTTTTTTAACCTATAAATAAAGAAAACAGTCCCCTGAAGTCTTTTTTTGTTTGTTTGTTAAATTCTAAAATAGAAAAATGTCCAGCGTCATCTCTCCAGTCCCCACTCCCCACCCCAACCCTCCCTCTGTGCACCCATCTGCCTGCACCCACCTCACTCATACTTAACCTCTGGAGGTTGGGAGCAGTGATCTTCTGTGGACCAGGACATGTCTGCACTCTTCAAATCCAAACTACCAACTGAGGAATCAGGTAAGCACTACATAATGGGACTCAATGTGGGGTTTCAACTTAGGTTGATATCATTTTTAGGAATTTTGGCCCAAATTTTTCAACATGGGGTTCTTAGGACTCCACCTTGTGAACATGTTACTTTCATTTTGTTTCTCAGTCCCAAAAGTTGATTTTGTGGTCACTGCGCTGTATGATCTTTTTGGACCAATTAACAAAAAGACAGTACCACTGTTCATGAGTGGGACCTAAAAAGCCCATGATGAAAATTTGGTTAAAAAAAATCCTAAAAATGACCATATTACAGTTGTGCATTGTGCATTTTCTACGCATGCTTGTAACTTTGCCAAGTTTTAACATTTTCAATCCAGATTTTCAACATTGCCATTTTTTATCACCTCCTCATGAACAGTACAGCTGTCATTTTTTACAACCTGCTTGAAATGTGTTTTCGCACCTGTGCTGCCGAATGGCATACAGTAGTTGCTGTATGAAATCACCTTTCAGGATTAAGTAACAATATAATAGTGCCAGTGTTCATGAGGTGGGGTTCCAAAAAGCCCATTTTGAAAATTTGGAGGGAAAATACCACACCCGCAATGGTAAGATTTCCAACTGTAATGCCCACCCTGTAGAGACTGACAGGGGTCGGGGGTGTGACTTGGGTTTGTTGGCCATAATGCTCACAGCATTCTACTCCTACCCTACAGCCACAGGCAGGCATCCAGGTGTGTCTTGGGGTTTTCAGCCCTAACGTTCACCTCATTCTCCTATACTGCACCCATCTCATCTTATTTCCTTATGGAATGGGGTAAGCATAAGGGCCAAAGATCCCAAGACACACTGCAACACCTGTTGCTGTCTGCAGGGTGCGGTGAGGTGGAAAGACTTAAACGTTATGGCCGACAACCCAGAGGCACACCCCCAACACCTTTCAGTCTCTGCGGGGGGGGGGGTTAGCATTACTTCCATACTTCTCTGCCATTCCTATTATGCATCTCTCTAATTCTTGCACTACCAATGCCAATGCCAGCAAGCCAACATTCGGCATTGACAAATGCTTGTTTTTTCTGCTCCCCTGCTTCTGGCCCAAGTTCTCATTTTGTCCTGGTGCCCCAGTTAGCCCCCGTGTGTAAAATCCAGCCCAGCAGGGCTCCAAAGTTCCAACCACGATTCCCTGCTGCTTGTTTCAGCACTCCTATGCTGTCAGGGATCGCGTATGTGCCCCGGCACCTTTGATCTTCCTACTGCTCAACTTGTGGTTGATTGGGAGAGTGTTTCGGCAGTGCCAGTGTCCCCATGTGATGAGTGGGACCCGGTGACCACAGACAGGGCCGTGAGAACCTGCTTTTCTTAATAATTTGAAAGATCCACAAGGTGTTTATGATCGGGGCTCATGAATATTAAAGAGCCAGAGCCCTGATTGTATTAATATTCATGAGGGTGTTCTGCCCTCGGGGAAGCTATACTACGTAAACTGCTGACAGGGAAAAGAAATGTTTAAATAAACAAATATAACTGCCTGTATGTTTGGGGACCAGTGTTACGAGGAGGAAAGTGTTTAAATAAATAATTTAATTCCTTGCTGTACCAGTAAACATTGGGACTCACTCAGAGAGATAGCCTGCCTGCTGCTGCAAGACATCCTTAAATATTGGCAGCAGTAACAGGCAAACGGACTGAGAAAATAATTTGGTCTGGGCAGCAACAGCAAGTACTCACCCAGGGCTACTGAACTGTGAGGAAATTGGGCAAATGTTTAATTTATGCTGGCTGCACCAGGATTTTAAATGGGACTGTATCTAACCTGCTTAAGGGACTATGTGTTCAGCAGCCTTTTTTAAGCAGCCACAGCCAATCAGAAAGCTAGGATTTTGAAGCCAGGACTTGTAGGACAGTTGTCAAAGCTCATGGGAAACTACTAAGTGCTCATGGGGAACTGTAGGGACCTAATTTCAGGTGCTAAAACTGTAAACCAACTGTGCATCAAGTGAGGTTAATGCATAATTCATTTTTTTAATTGACAGACTCTGCAGCCAATTGGAGGCCAAGCACCAAATAGCTGCAGTCAATCAGGAGCCTCAGGAGAGCTCCATAAAAGACTGTTTTTTAGCAATTTTCCAGTTTCTAGCGGGAACCCCCCCCCCCCATGGGGATGGGGGCTCAGGAACCCAACCATACAACTTTGTCTGGAGATCCAGGTAATCCTTTCCATCTGGGAGGGGGTGTTTGCCTTCTTAGCAGTAACAGTTTAAAATAATTTAGTTAATGTAGAATCTGCCAGCCTGGGGGTTGCCAGAATGACCTCCAGGTGCTAGCTCTCCCTTCCACGTTGGGGAAAAATGTAGACCTGCAACTCGACATCAAGCTAGCTGTCAGAAATCTGATCTTACCTCAGTTGTGAGAGGGCTAAAGATTTCAGGAACCTTGACTGCGGAGATTCTACCATGAGGAGCTTGAGTGTGTACTCTTGTACCCCTCGCTGCAAGAATGAAAGAAAAATTGCTTAAATGGGGGTGCCAATGCCCAGAGGCTGTTTGATTTATTGTTCTACTGGTCTGCATGCATCTTGCATCCTGCTGCATCAGTCTTGCCCAGTGCGGGGGGATCTGACTGTTCTGGGGGACCCAAGTGAGCCCGGAGTATCGTATAACTGTTCTGGGGGATCGAAGTGAGCCCAGAATATTGTATGAATGTGGTGAAATGTGTTCCAGACTATACGGTCAAGACGTCCAGTGGACTGAGACCCCAAGTCTGTTGAATTTGACTATAGTAATCTGAAAATGACTGTTTTTATGTAAATGGACCAGGCGGCCATCCTGGCCCCTGATTGAAGGTGCTATCCCTTCACTGATTGTATCAGATGTGTCTGAGCTATAAATGTGCTGAATGTACCAAAACATAAATGTAATGGATATTCAGAAATAAATATTTGCCTTTCAAGTTGCATCTCACCAATGTTCCGACTGCAACATGCAGGGCAATCCCTGCACACCCCAAAGAGACTGTGAATAGTTTAAATGTTTAATGTTGGGCAATCTAATTAAAAATTTCTGTTAATCAAGCCAGCTAACGTACAGCTGAGACTTTCACCAGGCCTGCAACATGCAAGCACTCAAAGTACTGGATACCCAAGGTGAAATGTTTGGGATTGTGGGGTCTCGTATTAAATCTTTGGGAAACTGGTACCAGTTATGGGTAAAATGATCTTGTGTTCCATCTGATTCTATGCAGTTTAGATAACCAGGGCTCTAGATATCAGTGTTGGTACAATGGGATTGTTTTTTCTGATTTAAACCAGGTATTCACGCAGCTGGGGGTTTTCACCAGCACAATTCAAACCAAACCAAATCAACTGTAAATACTGTAAATATAATAATGATAGTGACTGCATAATCTCCATTTCTTTTGTTTTCCTATTCCTATTCACTATGCCCCCGAATAAATATTGTTGTTGTTGTTTTTGCAAATAATGTTGTAATGAGCATATTATTGGCAAGAGCCATCAATGTATAAATGTTTAGAATGTGGGGAAATGTTATTGGGTCATGCGTTGGAGTGGCTAATGGTTACAGTGGGTGATCTGTCATCCAAGGGTGTTGTACCAGGTAACAGCTAGCCCACTTAAAGTTAAGCTCTGAGTGAGGCCCAGTGGTGCAGAGGGTTGAGATTCTGGTGCCTTACTTCAAACCACACTGGCAACCCAGGTTCGGGAACAGATTTGGGCGACAGAGGGTCAGCAGGGGAAGGAAAAGGATTGAACGTCCAGAGGACTGCTCTCCTCTCCTGGGGTGGGTTAGGGAGACACATTGCTCTGTAGTGGCTCCCAGTGGAGACCAGGGGTAATGCAGATGTGAAGCACAGGGGAATTGGAGGGAGAAAAATAGAAAAATGGCACTTCCTGTCTACTGGATGATGGCTACCTGGACCAGTGCCTCCTCGGAACTCCAAGAAGCCGAACCAACCTCAATAGCACCCAGGGCCAACGCCATTGGCCGCCAGGCCCTTCCTCCTTGGAAGAGGAGGACCCACCTGATGAAGAGTTATGTCGAGTTACCCTGAGGTGGCTGTAATGTAGGGTTGGGGTTTGGCGTCAGAGCCACGGGGGAGAGTGTCCTTAGCAATTGGCCCGAAGGAGTGGCAGATGAGGGCACAGGGGAGATAAACAGATAATGCAAAAAACTCTGGATGGAGGCACTGCACATTATGTAATATCATAGAAAAGAATCAGTGTAAATTAAGGTTTGGGAACCCAGGGCCCTCAACCTACATTTCGGGTAGTAGGCAGGGGTAGTAGCCCTTGGAGTAGCACTGCCTAGGGATTGCATCTGTAACTGTAAAATTTCTCTTGGTCCCCCAGTAGTCTCTCCCTCTCTCCTCTGGATCTGGATCTGGAATGGCACAAGTCGAAGATTTTGCCAGCCTGCCCTCCTTTACTCATGTACACACAGCTGCTGTACACTGTCTGAGGTCAAGCAAAGAAAAAAACTTTCATTTGGGATTTTCTGTAACTGTAAAATTTCTCTTGGGTCTCTAATAGTCTCTCCCTCTCTCCTCTGAATCTTTATGTCACGAGTCAAGATTTTGCCATCCTGCCCTTGCTCTTGTACAGTCACACTGCCACAGTGCCTGTCTTTTGTCTCCCCCCCCCCCCGGCAGCACCAGGCCACCCTATCTCCCCAATCCCTCTGGATTCCTCCTTTCTCCAGTCCTGACCAGTCACCTCCCCAACAATCAGTTCCTCCCCACACCAGTAAATCGAGTCCTTTCTCTCTCCTTTTCTTCCTTCCCTCCAAAATATATATGTATTTTTTGTGTGTTTTTTTGCTTTTTAGCAACTTTTTCTGGTAGCTGATGCAGTAATAAGAGAGGTGCTCCTCTGACCCACCCTCCTCTCACCTGGGCCTCATTGCACACTCAGCATGTATATATGTGTATATATATATATATATATATATATATATATATATATATATATACTGTGAGTGTGTCCTGTTACCATCTGTTGCCTGATTCGATGCCACTGGCCATCTGTACACGGAGCGAGCATGCTGACAGCATTCCCATGGCAACAATACACAAAATGGTAAAAATGACACTTCCACAGACCCGGATTTCTGTGGCAAAGTCTGTATTCATCTGGGTCTGTGGATTGTGGGTTTGATCTGGATCTCCTGTGGAACAGTTTGCCCAGCCCTAGTATAGGCCTTGGGCTGGGGAAGCCCACAGAAGTCTTTCCTGTACTCCTGCAGTCCCTGGACTCCGAAATGAATCTCCCGTTTCGTGGGCAAACAGTCCTTTGTAGAGTTTTTGCACAGTCCCAAAATGATTGGCTGTATCTCTCCCAGCAAATCTGGTGCTCTCCCTTGCTGCTCAGTCCCATTGGGGCTGCCATGTTTGTTTACATTACAATTAAACACAGTCCATCTCTATAATGTTATTAATTTGCCCTTCTGAGGGCAGAAAACCTTTTCTGTTAAGCCCGGAGGCTTTTTATCAATTGATCCTGGCTCTGCAGCCTCTCTGGAGCAGAGGATGTTATTAAATTTGTAGCCTCAGCCAAAACACATAACCAGAGCCATGGATCCTTTAATTTTACTCCCTTGGGTAGCTGCACATGCACATAGGGTACGCCTTGCCATGATTTTTATTTACATTTGGCTCGGTCCATTTTTTCTGCTTCACAGACCAAGCACTGACCCCCCCAAACCACCCGGAGGCACAAGAACACCAATTGGACCTTGGCTCCCTTTGAACCATGGGTGGAGTTACCAGAAATTACAGCGGTGATGGCCGCAAAGAACACCCAGGCACCAAGGCTCTAATCCTACCCAGGCCACTGATGATGCTGGTGGTGCAGTGATTGGGGCCATAGTCCACATAAGGTAAGCCCCAGTTGGGGGTCTTACACAATGTACACCTCATATTACGTAACAGGATGCATGTAGCTCCAGGTGGCATACCACAAAGGCATGGGACACATACCTGTACAATGGTAGGGGTGGACATTGTACCGTAGGTGTAGCTCAACACAATGGTAGCAGCTAGAGTGACACACCAGCTCCAATATAATAGTATACCATGCATTACGTATTGTATGCATACTGGCACGCATGCCACATAAGCAGACAGTGTACAGGAACAGGCAGTGATTTCTGTGGAATGCTGTTCGGTATACCAACCACCCTGGTTACACGTAAATCCCATGTCACATGACATATTCTTCTAGCCAGACTCCATACCAATAGACAAACATTGATCACATGTCACAGTGATATCACACACCCTTGGTGTTATGGCATGTGCATGGCTCCAAGAGCCACAGCGGATCCTGTAATGTACAGGGCAAGGGGAACATCTACTGTGTCAGTGGTTTCATACACCTGAATTGGTTCTATAAGGCTATACAGTGGACCAAGTCCCATAGGACAGAGTGGACACAACAGGGACACACAGGCATATTGCACATTCCCTTTAAAGACAGTGACCCAGTAGTACAGTATCATGGAAACAGTACCACATATAAGACACCACACCAACATATACATAAATACATACAGCAAGTTGTACTCACCTGGCCATGGCACAGTGCCACTGTCTACCATGGCTCTGAGATGCCACAGACACGTGGGCTGTCTCCAAAACAGGTCATTAAACCTCTGCTGGCACTGGTCCCTCCATCCTGACCACTCCAGTGTATCATGCCAGGCACGTCCCTCCAGATGCACAGATTTCATACCTGGCCCTGTCTGCTGCTTCTTGCAGAAGCTGGTTCTCCCTGGTAACACACAGGTCCACCAGGTTGGCCAGCACTATGACTGACCAGTGGGTGTTTCTCTGGTTCACAGCCCTCTTTCTTCTGTCTGCCACTGTATCTCCATCCTAACTCCAGTCCTCACATTCAGCTAGTGAGAGGTCTCTAGCTCTATAGGTGTTGCCTACCATTAGTGCAGCACATTTCAGAGTTAGTGCTGTGCTAGTGTCAGATAGCATAGTGCTATGCATGCTTATGGTTGGGGGAAAGGGCCATCTGCACGTGGCTGGAACTATATCACATGTGCACATGGTACACATGAACTGTACATGTGCTGCACATGTGCAATGTCATAGCCTGACATCACAGCATGCATGCTGTCAGAGTACCATGACACCGACAATGACACATGATGTCATGTCTGCACCACATGGGGAGTAACGTTAGTGCTATCGTAATGCTTGTGCCATCGCTAATACGTTAGCCCTTTGGGAAAACCTGTAATATTCAAACTGTATATGCAAATGAGCTAATTTCACAGTTGGAGGGCACAATCCACATTTGCATGTCATTACTGGAATGTATTCATTCATTTGCATGTCTATAATTTGGTACACCATCAACTGCTCCTCGTGAAATTGAAACTCATAGCCTAGATTGTCTGACTGTGCAATAGTTCTCAGACTACCTACAGGGTAGGTCCCAACTCATCAGATAGCAGGGCGCCCTATCTGACAATTGCCCAGTTCTTGAAGGGGTCCACTAGGGGTCAATCCTGGGGCCTCTGCTATCCTATTTATAAATGATATGCCAACATATTGTGATGAGGCAAATCTGACACTGTATGCTGATGATGCAGTACTGTATAGGACCTCCAAGGACATTGGCATACTGATTGAAGCACTGACAGAAGACGTAGGTCTTCTTGAGGGCTGGCTAGTAAACAACAAACTTGTTTAAAATAGCACAAAAACAAAGGCTGTATTATTTGGCCCTAAAAGCATGGGACCTGCTAGATCACAAAAACTGACACCCACAATCTCAAATGATTCAAGGGTTGAAGCAGTGGGTTCCATAAAGTACCTAGGTATCATTATTGATCAAAATTGTACCATCAAGGCACATGTTGACCTGCTGACAAAGTCTATAAATCAGAAACTAGATCTATTATATCACCTTAGCCCTTTTCTCCTGCAGGACTCCAGGCTAAAGGTAACAATTGCCACCCTACTACCAACCCTACTATATGGCTCACCAGTGCTATAGTCTGTGAAAGGTGTGGAGATGCAAAGGCTTAGAACCTTGTACCATAGGGTTAGCCAGTTCACAGCAGGAGCCCTGTCCTGAGAACATCACTGCTAGGTGCTCCCAACCCTATCCTGACTGTCACTAGAAGGACAACTAAAGTAAGATCCTCAAACCACCAGCTCTTAAATGTGCCTAAAGTCAGGTCCTCTCAAGGATTGATCATTTTCTGTGTACATCCCACCTCTCTGAAACACACTCCCAGAAAATATCCAGGAAAGTAACTCCCTTGGGGGCGTTAAAAAGGGTCTCAAGACTCAGCTGCTAGAGTTTACCCAATGCACTTGTCAAAGATGATACCATTAATTAGCCCTCAACAGTTGTCCCTACTATGACTGCCTGTATCCAATGATCAATAATGGATTAACTATGTTGAATAATGTTTGAACGTTGTAATGTGAATAAGTATCGTAAGTGTATGTTGTAACGTAGACAAATTACTGTATGTGATTCTGTAAAGTTCTAGTTTCTGTAATTAATTCTGGGTCACCCCTGAAAAAAGGACTATTATGGTTCCAGTGAGCCTACCCGGTTACCAAAATTAAATAAATAAATATTTGCACCTGCAGTATATAAAAGGAGCAAGGAGTATCACACAGATTCCACATAGGTACTGCAGGCGGCTAGAATGATGTGTATTGTGGAATGGCCTACAACAGGGACATGGGTTATCATAGCACTGTATTTATGCTGTATTAAGACTGAACTATCACTGTGTTTGCTCATGGCCAAGGGCTGTGTTAGAAATGCAGTTAGCTGTATGTTGGGCTCAGCCATGCAGGAACACATATGTGTTTCTACCATGGGGCACTGGTTCCTGTATGGCACTGTAACTTTGCTCTGTGATCTACTGTGTGTATGCAATGTTCAGTGTTGTTTGCCCTCCCCATTTCCAACAGGCACCATTATGGACACTGAGAAGCAAAGAAAGAGAAAATTCTCAGTTGGCCCTGATCCAGAGCTATGTTTTCCATGAGAACCTAGTGATCAAAAGGGGGGGGACAAGGGCTGAAATTAACAATGCCTGGACCCACTTCACAGAGGACATAAATGCGGTGGGCAGAAAAGACCGGACACTAGACAAGGTCAGGAAGTGGCTCATGGAGCTCAAGAGAAGAATGAAAGAGATGATAGCCCAGGCCAGGGCAACCCTCAAGGTCACATGTGGTGGCCATAGTAGTGCAGTGCCCCTAGCCCCTACTGAGGAAGTGATGGATGCCACTTTGTGACAAGTGGAAGTAACTGGCATCCAGGATGGTAGCTTCAAGAGCCTGGTTGGACTGGTACAGGCATGTGCGTGACCATATTAACCCAATCACATTGGGCTTGTGTGTATGTACACCAGTGATGTTGGGGTTTCCATGCCTGTGGGGGATGGAGTGATATGGGACATGGCTGAACAAGCAGTGTGTGCATGCACAGGATGAACTGCTCAGATCTGTGATCTGTGTATACATCCTACCGTGGCACTGTGCATGCATTCTGCATGGTCCAGGGAACACCATGCATGTGGGGTATCACTGCTGCATGCCCTGTCTGTAATGGTGCACCTGTTTGCAGAGCTGGACCAGCCCACCAGTATGCCTTGACATTTCCATGTGTTGCCCTACCTATATTGGGTTTTGTGTCACCTGCTACCCTCTACAGCTCCTTGCATTCATCATCTATTTAATAAACTATCTGTTGCACTGCAGGTATATGTAGGAGGTACACACAGAGAAAGTGTATCATATTTACATGGCATATTAATATGCATATTCTCACTCTGAGCTCTCCACTTTTGTTTTCCCACATTGGCCACTGTATCTACTTTGCAGGTGGGCCCCTAGTACCCAGCAAGACCCTGCCTATTGGTTGCATTGCACAATGTGTGCAGTCTGTATGGGACATCTGGGTGTCCTGGTGGTGGGGCCATGTATAGGGTAATTACCTACTGTGCCACATGTGTGTCATATAATGTGTGATCACTGGAAATGGTGTGTGTGTGGTAATGCACAGCATTAGGGATTTATGGGCACTGCACTGCATGGGTGGCATGTGTGGTGATACACAATACACTGGGCCTGTATGCTGCCATAGCCAGTACACAGGTATGTATGTTACTCTGCAATATCCATCTCTTCTATTCCTTAGTATACAATACTTGGTGCTGTTTGCCCTCCCCATGATGGTGGACACCATCACAGAGGATACCCAGGGCTCATATCACTGGCAGCTACCCCAGTTCCACCTGTGCTGGTGCAAACACTGACTTCAGCAGGGAGGAGGAGGAGAATGATGACAATGACTATGATGATGAGACATTTGTGGAGGAGTGGATGAGAGAGGGGTCCTGCTCAGACTGGGAGGAGTTGCCCATCATTGTTGGCCCTCCTAGCTATGGGGTGCAGCCACCCCCCTCACTAGCATGGCCATCATTATGCCACCCCCCAGCAAAAGCCCCTGGCACAACCATCACTGTGCCACCCCAGGACCCTGCCTCCAGCGTGGCCATTGCCCTACTGCCCCAAGATCCCGTCCCTAGCACATCCAATGTCCTGCCTCCACAGGTTAGTCCCTATGGTTCAGCCAATGCTTGTCTACTCAGGACCTAGGCACCCTGTGCAGCATCAACCATGGTACAGCCCCAGACCACACAATAGGCCAAGGTGCAACCTGACCCTGATCCCAGGGCAGTCCATGCATGCAGCAGGAGGCAGCTAACAAGCAGCTCTGCAGTCCACCATGGGGGCCCAGGAAGGCATGCAGGTTGAAACAGGATACATATGTCACATACTGTAGGACCATGAACAGCATGGGGAGATGGCCTTCAGTGTACTACAGTGGTCCCTGTCAGCCAGCAAGGATGTCGACTTTGGGGTAGTAGAGCAGTCCCTTGTGGCAGGCTTAGGAGGGGTGCCTGCTGCTGTTCTGGAGGCTGCAGCCATGATCTCCAGCACCATGGGTGCCAGTTGCAGCACTGGCCATTCCATTGAGAGGAGTTTCAGCTCACGGCAGGTGCCTTGGCATCAAGTCACCCCTGCAGTGCAACCAGATGGATGACTGGCACATCCAGCACTCACAGAACACCTCACAAGCTGACACTAAGGGCATGATGCTGCACATCCCTGACCTGCTGCTTGGAGGGGTCAGTACCCCACAGACCATGGGGCTGGGTGGCTAATACATCCCCACACCAGTCCCCTGTTTAGTGGACAATGCCCCTCCGCCACCCTCTCAGATACAGTGCTCATCAAATGTTTGTGTCTGTGGTGGTAGTACAGGTCAACCTAGGGTGTCTGTGTCCTCCCAACACTAACCTAAGTGTGCCACCTTATGCCTCCCTCACAATACCCATGTTCTCCCACTGCCTGGATGGCCAGTTATTTTGTTCATTCCCCCCCTTGTGAACTTCTCGATGATTGTGTAGATTATCGGACCAGTGTAAGTAATGTAACGTAACTGAATAGTAAATACAGCAGTTCACAAGGTTACATTACGCTGGTCCATTACGCTGTTCTCCAGCCACTCTACATTATGCTTGTCTACTTCATCAAATTGAACCTTATGTTACTTGTTATTAGTTTATTTGAGTTGGGGGGCTTTGACCCCCATACTACCTTTTAAAAAACACAAGGGGGGGTAATAAACTAATGAAAAGAAACAGAACAGAGTCACAGCTAAAGTTAAGCTACTTCATCAAATCACCTCGACCTTACTTTTTATTAGTTTGTTTCAGTTGGGAGGCTTCACCTCCATCCCCTCCTTTTAAAAAACACAAGGGAGTATGGGGGCGAAGCTCCCCCCAACTCAAATAAACTAATACAAAAGAAACGGAACAGAAGCAAGTGCCAAAACAGTGCTAAAAAAAGTCTTGCGGTACACTGACATTCCTGCTATTTACATCATGCTATCATGTTATAACATAAACGGCAGGTACGTTATCATAAATGGAAGCTACGCAATTAGTGGTCAGCATTCGCTGGTCTGATAATCTATAAAATCACCAACCCCTCCACCTAGTTGATATGTTATTTATTTTCATCCATCTTTATATCCTCTATCTGGATGGCTTGCTATTTGTTTTCATCCCTCCCCTTACGAACACCCCCTCCTGGATGGCTCGCTATTTCTTTTCATCCCTCTTTCTCTCCTCCTCACCTGGCTGGCTTGTTATATCTGCTGATCCCTGTTATGTCTTTCATGTTACAATTTTTGCATACATTTTGTTAAAACTTATAGTCTTTTCTGTGCTCTGTACTCACTATCTGAGTCTAAAGAGGTCTGCGATGAGGTAGGCTTTATACTCCTGTGACCTTCCGGCCATCCAGGGGTCACACCTCTCAAGTTGCTCCTGCATCCCCTGGTCTGCTGGCTTTGCATGTGCTGCAGTGTTTCGATTTAGGGTCAGCAAACATATTCCACAGTTGAGTGCTGTGCGGAGTAGTATGCAACAGACAAGAAATATAGCACAGGCCTTCTGATGGGTGTATTGCAGGGCACCCCTGGAATGGTCAAGGTACCCGAACCACATCTTGAGCATGCCAAAGACCCTCTTAATGACATTGCATGTAGTGATGTGTGCCATATTGTACCTGCCCTCTGCATTGGATGTGGGGTGTAGGGCAGGTGTTAAGAGCCAGGAACACAGGGGATATGCACTGTTCCCTGTCTAGGTAAAGGACCAAGACACAACAAACTGTATTTGAATCATTAGATACAAAAGTGTCATGCAAATTGTTTCTTAAGGACTTCAGCCTTATGATTGTTATATTAGGAGAGCTTGTTCAATTATTTGAGGCTTTGCAGCACTGAGATGGACATTGCAGAAGCAGGTACAGTAGAGCAGTTCAAAAGAGCATTCAAGCACTAGAGCAACAAAAAGAAGAAATGAGTTCTTCTGAAAAGAAGTTGAAGGCATTATACAATACAAGGGGCCTGCTTTTCAAAGGGCTTGGAATAACAGAAAGGACTTGCTTCAAAGGAGTTTGACGCGAGGTGGCTTGCCTCACAACTTTTGTCAAATGATATTTTCTATTGTAGCCTGAGTCAAATTCAGAAGCAGCTGCACCAAAGCCCCCTTGTGCCAGGGTTGCATCAAACAACCCGGTGCACCAGGTCGCAAAGCAACCTGTGCCACGCGGGGATGCAGCATCCCCTTTTTTAGGATTTTACAAGCCCTGCTGCAGAAGCAGCAAAGGGCACTACTTAGACCAGCCAGGAGGTCATCTGAGTGACTTGCACCAGTGGGAGGGGGTCTGACAATGGGCAACCAGGTGCAGAAGGGGTATGTGAGGTGGCATATAGGGAATCAGGGGAGAGCTGGGTCTCACCGGGAGTGATGTGGCACCTGATGGGGTGTGTTTGCATTGTACTGTATTCTAGTTCAGTATACTTATCTTCCCTGGTGGTCTAGCAGACTCCACGATCCCTGATATCCCCCAGAAATAGTTATATATCTTCCCCAGTAGTCTAGAGGACTCCTCCAATCTCCAATCTCCCCCAGAAATATTTATACATTTTCCCTGGTAGAATAGAGGCCTCCCTCAAGCCCTGATCTCCCACAAAACCACTTATGTAACATTCCATTGGTATCTACTGGTCCCCCAACCTGGAAGGCAGTGCCCACCACCCCGCTCCCACCATCCCTTCCATAAGCCGGCAACCAGCACTGTCCTATGAACTCCACCATGGCTGGCTGCCAACTGAGCTGTCAAGGAGCACATACTGTATACAGCACATGCTCATTGACTGACAGCTGTCAATCAATGAGTTCATATAGTATACAGTATAAGGTCCTTGACAGTTCAGTCAGAGGCTAGCAATGCAGGAGAACAGAGGGCTGTGCCAGTCACTGGCTCATGGAAGGGATGGGGAGAGCTGGGGGGTTGGACACTGTCTGCCAGGTTGGGGATGGTGATAGTCCACTAGACCACCAGAAAATATTAACTAAATGGTTTTGGGGGAGATTATGGATCGGGGGTCCACCAGACTACCAGGTAAGATATAAAACTATTTCTGGGGGACATTGGGGATGGGGGGGTTTGCTAGACTACCAGAGAAGATATAAAATCATTTCTGGGGGACATCATGGATCAGGGGTTCACTAGACTACTAGGGAGTGTATAAAACTATTTCTGGGGACATTGGGGATCAGTGGGTCTGCTAGACTATCAGGAAAAACATAAAACTATTTCTGGGGGACATCAGGGATCTCGAGGGGGGTCAGCTAGGCCTACAGGGAAGATAAGTATACAGTACTAGAATACAGCACAATGCACACGCACCCCGCTGGGTGCCACATCACTCCTGATGCTGCCCAGCTGTACCCCAGGCTCTCTGTATGCCACCTCCCATGCCCCTTCTGCACCTGAGCCTCTCCTGTCCAGTAGCTTCACCCCCCCAACCATTCTGGCCCCTCTAGTGTTGTGCTGAGTGGGGGGGGGATCCCTGTGGCAAGTTTTGCAGGTACTCCAACTGCTTGGCACAGCAGTTGACTTGCGGCAGACCCGGGGAGATTGGTGCTGGGACCCTGATTTTTATTAAATCGGGCCTAGGATCCCTGGCACACCAAGAGTTTGCCACAGCCCTGGAGTGATGTGACTTGCGTCGCTCTAAGGGCTCTTTGAAAATCAAGCCCAAGGTACGGAACTCTTTACCCACATTAGGAGGTGCCAGGAAACACCTTGTGATCAATTCCATGAAAGTATCATATATAGTATGACATCCAGGCTCTGTCCAACAGTTAACGCTAGACTTATGCATTTACAAAACAAAATTGCAAGGGCTGAATAGTACACAGATTTAGTTAAACAAATTAATATTCTTGATCCATCAAAATGACCCCAGGACATTGAATGTCCATGGCTTGATGGTGAAAACTGTCTAAAAAGACTGCACAAATCTAAAAATTCCAGTTCCCATTCATGACTTCCATGACCTTATGGAGAGCTCTGGTAACAAAATGTCACCATTAATACAGAGGTTGAAGAGGATCATCAAACCAATCCCAACAAGTTTGTCAGAAGCAGACAGAAGATTCAGTGTAATGAACAACAAAGTTACCAAGACTTGAAATTGTTTTATGGTTAAGTACACCACCGGTTTGATGGCTATCAATCTCTTGGGGCCTCTACTAAGTCATTGGACACTCCACTGTCAAGAGATCGCTACAAAACCAGAGGAATGCATATGATTCCAGAGTATGACAACATGCAGGTAAAGAAGTTTCAGCTACTCCTCATGAGAAGACCATCTAGAGGCTTACAGTTAGATCAGTAATACAGTCACAACAAAAAGTGATTGATCATCATTAAAAAATATGCTATAAAAACGTAAACTAAAAAACATATTTAGCGGTCATTTTACCTTTTAGCAGTACATGCAACTAGTTCACTTTAAGCATACTTTAAGCATATGCTTGCACAATGCAGAGCTCTCTCAGGTCATCTTTAATGGATTTATTTTGAGTTGTACCTGTGTTACTGTATGTATTAGAAAGCTGAGGCTCACAAAATGAAAAGAGCCTTCTAGTTGCTGAATGTCAGCATGATTATCTACAGCTGGTATAGCTTTGTATATAATGATTTCCAGTGAATAGTTATCTTTCTTGCTTTTATGAATGTTTTTATCAGTTTTTATGGATTTGCATTTTATTGTTTAAGGTGTCGTTTATTGTGTACTTTGCAGCTAGGTGCCGTAGTACATGACTTCAGGAGGAAAATGTGTATTTAGTCCAGCCCCTTGCCTGGTTGCCACACCTTTGACAAAGCTCCAGTGGGTGGAGTGAAACATTAGGTGGGGGATTGAGATTTATTTATTTATATATATAGCTTTTGTTGACCAGGTAAGTGCATTAGACAAATTCTGCCTATTTTCAGGCACGACCCCGGGGAGGGGGATACAGATGAATGCCAACTGACTTTGAACCAGATTAAGCTGTTGGTGGTATTTTTAGTGAATGGGGGGAAATTTTGCCAGGACACCGGGGAAATTCCCCTGCTCTGTGCAGTAGGGGGAGCTGCTGGCTGTTTTCAGAATGGCCCCTTGACAGGAGCTGGTGGACAGTATGGACTTCTGTGAGAGAGGGGAGAGTGCCTCCTCCTCTGGTCTCAGAACACAAGAGGTCATTGTGGAATCAAGCAAAGTGTAAGAGATTATGGAGTTCAGTTCAAGTGAGAAAGTTGGGGAGGTCTGTTTTCCTTCCCAAAACATACCTTTAGAAAGCGATCATCAAGTCCCGACAGAGAATCAGCAGATAAGTGCAAATTCCTCTTACACTAAGAATTCGGCCCCTGTGGCTGCATCGGAGCAAAATTTAAAAGTTTCAATATTGCTTGTTTTAGCAAAAACTAAGGATTTGACTGAGAACAAGGCTTCTGGCTCTTTTGACAGTAACGTCAAAAGGCATGATGCAGAAGCATCAAAGGAAGGCACCGCCCAGGCTTCAGAGCGTCTCCCCTGTCAAATGCCAACCGAAACTGGTTCTTTAGATCAGAAAGAAACAGCTGGCAGTGAATTTGCGGTGGATAGCGAGTGCCCAAAGCTGTTACCTTTTCATGTGATGGACTCTGAAGAGGAAATGGTTAAAATTACTAAAAATGTCATTACCGATTACCCAAGTTCTTTTACCATGGAATCAGTCTCAGTTGATGCATTGGTCCCAGGAGAGGCAAGGCAAGAGGCGAACAGGCAAGAGAAACTTTTTACTATTGGTTCTACTTTTTCATTAGGCAAATCCGAGCCAAGGGCTTTGTCCCTTATTAAACAAACACCAAGGGATGGTGTTGTTTTCCAAATGGATTCTTTAAATCAGGACCATGCAACAAATTTTTCCTTTTCTGTCAAGAGGCAGGCTGTTAAAAATGTGTCAGAGGGGTTTAAATTAAAAAGGGCAGCTTTAATGTCAGCAAATCGCAATTTGACTTCAGTCCCTCTTTCACAGGAGGAGCCTAATTGTCCACAAGTAATTCCTGGGAAGGAAAAAGGCCACTCTACTTCAAACCTTATTCAGGTGGCTTTTTCCATACCCTCAGCAATAAATGACTCTGCCAAAATTTGGTCTCCTAATATAGCTCTCTCGGAGTCAGGGTGGAAAAGGGGGCCTTCAGGAATATGAATTCCTGACCCAGACTGGTCATGTCCCTCTTTTCCATTCTCTCAGCAGTCTACAGAATGGAACCCTACTATGTTGGGCCCAGTCGGTAAGGTTTTATCTTCCCTTTCTGACCAGGAAGGTGGTCCAAACAAGAACTTTAAATCAACTGACTCAGTTTCTGATACTGGTATACAGGGGATTCACAAGCCAACTGAGACTAAACACCCAGGAGAGATCCCTGAGGGCTCCTCACAGCCTAGGCCACTTCTATTGGAGCTTTTTTCTCAAAAGATGAAAGAAGCAGCCCCATGGAGGAATGCAGTATGAATCCGTTACAAGGCAGGGGCCTAGATATTAGGCCGGACCGAGTCTATGTGGGGAAGCACCTTCTTAAAGAATCCTTGAACTTTTCACCAAAAGATGTTTTTGCCTTTATTAACATTTCTGGGGAGGATAACTATGATATAAGTTTTAGATCCCCATTTCTGCAGGACCTTTTCTGGCAGAGATATAACCAGCTTAAATTTTCACCTCTATGGTCTCCGTTTTTAGTTATTCCCTTAACTCAGCCTTTGATTAAATTCGTAACAGTAATATTGCGGAATGAAGGGGTCCATGTAGAGGACATCACTTTTTGGCTTTCCCAAAAATGTGAGGTGCTAAGTGCCCCTGAAGCTATGCTTAATTCAGAGCTTTTTTGGACAGGAAGTTGAAAATACAAGGTAAAACTGAGACAGTTAGACAATGACATTGAACACATCCCAAATTCCTTTACTTTGGGGAGGGACAGGGGAGTTTGTTTTTATCCAGGGCAGCCCCGGGCATGTTACAAATGTGGGACCCGCAACCACCCATCCAGCTCATGTGATAACCCCTGTTTTGAGCTTTCTGGGGAAGTGGGGCATGGCAGTTTTTAGTGCAATAATATGTTGAAATGCAATCTATGTGAAGAATCAGGGCAAGGATATAGAGATTGTCTTTGGGTAGCAAAAAATAAAAACTCAGTCAACAGTCCTGAATTGTTAATTCAAAAAGCACAGGATGAGGCCTTTGCTAAATCCCCCAAAAATATGAGGTCTGACCCTCCCTTCGTTCCCTTTCTAGGGGCCTGAAAACAAAGAATTCCAGTAAAAAAGATTACCCTGAGTCATTTTCACCTCCAAATAAGGGGACAGGGTAGTTCCTCCTGATATATCAAATGTGATTGGCTTCCCACCTGTGTGTTATCAGGAGGGGCAGCCGAAGGCCTCAGCTCCTCCCTAGAAACAGGCCATTCCTCAGGATAAAAGAATTGCTAGGAGCTCAAAAACCTGCCCCCCCCCGAAGAACCTCCCGACTGTGAAATGTAGAATTCTTATGCCATTCTGAACACCATGAGGGGTGACTCTGATATGGAGATAGGAATAGCAGGCCTCTCTCAATCTTCCAGTAATAAGACTTCCCAAGCTGGTAATAAAGAGAAAAAAAAAAAAGAAAAAGAGGAAAAAAGTTCCTTGAAGTCCTTGGTTAATACCTCTGGCTAACTTTACTGTAAGTATTGTGTCCTTAAATTGCTGCAGTTTATTAAACAAGTCCAAGAGACTTGCTCTTTTTCAGTCTCTTTATCAGGAAAATTTAGATATTTACTTGCTACAAGAGACTTGGATATATGCAGCAGACCAGTGCCGTCTCTTTACTGCTGAATGGATTTGGGGACCTGCCTACTGGTCCTTTGGACAGGATTGGGCCAATGGGGTTGGAATCCTTTTTAGTTCTTATAACTTTACCCTGGATAAATTGATAGATTTAATCCCAAGTAGATTATTAATAATTGACAGTAGGTGGCATCAGCTTGGCTTCAGGTTCATAATTGTCTATGGCCCTCAAACCAAAGCTGGGAGAGTTACCTTATTTAATACTGTTTTACATTTTTTGGCAACCACCAGCCATATTATTTTGAGGGAAGACTTTAACTGCAAACTCCCTCACCACAGGGTAGGAATCCCTGGGAAAAAAAAACATACTGTGATTCCTCAGCTTTTGGGAGAATTATTAAATTAGCTTATTTAAAAAATGGGAAAAACTTTCAGAAATCGGGCTGCTATATACATTTTGGAAAGGGAAATTAACCTCTAATTTAGATTATGTATTTTTTTCTAATAGTTTGCCTTCCCCTACATATAATGCCCTCCCTAGCAAATTTTCAGATCATATTTTGGTTACTCTGGGTTTTACTTCATCTCTCCCTAAACAAATGAAGGGAAATTGATGGAAATTAAACACGTCAGCACTAAAAGACCCATGGGTGGTGAAAGGGATGACCAATCTCCTATGGGCAAGAACATCCGTGGCAGATTTATATGACGATTTGTGGGAATGGTGGGAGGATACTAAGGAAGATATTAAGAAATGGTTTCAGAAATATGGGAAACAAAGGGTGAAAAACACTTCTTTCATTACCTAAAATAAAGAGGTAAATTACAGTATTTATTTTCCAGGGCAAACACCTCTAGAGAGGATTTTTCCTCACAAATTGAAAATTAAAAATGGATAGGAGGGCTTACCAGTATGACAGGGCTCAGACCTTATGTACAGAGCTTTCATTTGAGACACAGAAAGACCTGATTGGAGACCCTTTTGAGGTGTTTAAGGGAAGAAATGCTGTGTCTAGTATGGATGTTTTACAGGATGAAAATGGGAACCTCATAAACTCTAGTTCAGGGATTTATAATAATATTCAGCATCATGTGAAGATGCAAGATATTCAGGACCCTCCACAAAGGGATGAGATTGTTGTTTTTTTACAAAAAGTCTAAATTCCATGTCCTCCCCATATATAACTTCATAAACTAGCTAATCCTATTCTGGCTTCAGAAATTAACAAAGTTATGCTCTCCCAAAAATTAGGCACCTGTCCAGGTCAAGATGGCTTACCTTATGAGTTCTATAAATGCTTTAGTGATGTTTTGGCAATATGTCTTGAAAGGGTTTTTCCTGTCCCTTCATAGGAATCCTCTATGCCAACAAATTTTTCATCGGGTTAATTGGTTTATCTCTCTAAGGGGTGGGGGATAGAGTACAATTGGCCAACTGGAGGACCATTACGATTTTGAATTCAGATTTTAAAATATTATCTCAGGTGTTAAATAATAGATTACAGGGGGTGGCTAGAGATTTGTTATACACTTTGCAGTTCTGTGGTATTCCCAATAGGAAAATTCAAAGTGCTTTATTTATACTCAGGGATGTAATTGAATACTCCAATAGGTCCAAAAAACAGGGTTGTATCCTGTATTTAGAGCAAAACAAGGCCTTTGATATAGTCTTTAGGCTATTTTTGTTTGCTTCCTTAAAACATTATGGTTTACCCTTAGGTTTCATATGGTGGATCAAATTAATGTATGGGTCAGTAGTAGTATATCCAGTTGTCAAAGGGAGAGCTACCTTTCCCATATTAGTGGAGTCTGGGGTGAGGTAGGGGTGTCCATTAAGCCCCTTGTTGTATGCATTTTCTCTCGACTCCCTGCTTAGAATTTTAGCCTCATCTAATCTCCTGTCGGGCATCTCAGATAATCAGGAAGGGGATTCTGTGGTGGTACAGGCCTATGTGGATGATGTTTGTGTATTCTTATCTGATATAATTCAAATCCCTACTGTATTACAATACCTTTCCAGTTATGGGAAGGTTTCTAATTCTAAATTAAACTTAGACACATCTAAAAGTCTTTTTATAGAGCCAGGAACAGGTAACCAGATAAATATCTCAGGAATCATTGTTTCTCCGGGCCCCTGTAAGATACTGGGTATTTTTTTTGGGTTCTCAGAATTGCCCTTCAGAGAACTGGAATATTTCGCTAAAAAGGGCTGAGCTAAAGGTACAAAGGTGGAAAGGGTGGAGACTTTCCAAAATCAAAAGGATTCATATTATTAAAAAATTCCTTCTACCAGGGTTATTATATATTGTTATGGTTTGTCCTCCCCCTATAGGTTTAGAGACTTGTTTATATGCCTGTTTTTTCTCCAAGTTATGGGGTAGTAGACTTAACCCCATAAAACTTTGTTTTACTTATTTACCCATAGCTCAAGGTGGACTGGATATGGTGGACCCTATAGTTTATTTTTATGCTTCATTTTTTCCCCAAAACCTGAATTTTAAACCTTCAAACCCTGTGACTTTATATCATCTATGGGTAATGAACAATTTACACGTTTTCTTTGATTTATGGGCTATTCTCCCACCCAGACTCCCAAGTCGCATTTATGTTCCATTGTATTTTAAATCTTGTGCTCCAAAGTTATTTAAATGGTCTATCTCTCATTCTGTGGTGAGAGAAAATGCAGGGGCCATATATATATATATATATATAAAGTTATTTTAGGGAAGATTCACCCAGTTAAACCAGATTTTGAAAACTGTTCCCCTTCTCTTAAAAAGTTTATCAAACAACTAAATGATAGAGTGCCTCAGCATATGTGGGAAGTTTTGTGGCTTTCAGCTTATGGAAGATTAAATATTAAGGGGATCGCAAAACATAAGATGATGTGTGAAAGGTATTGTCCATATCTACAGTGTCAAGCTTTAGAGGAAACAATGGACCATTTTTTATTTAAATGTTTCTATGTGAAGGCTTTATGGGATTTTTTTAGTCAAAAATGGGGATTTAAATGATTGCTAAAGTTAGATTATCAAACTCTGGTTTTAGGATTCTTTCTACATCTTCTTATCTCTTATGATTATGGCACATTAGTAGTTTTTTTTTGCTGTTTGAAGTTTTATATCTGGCAGGCCCAATGTCAATGGGTCCTACAACAAAAACGTATGTCCTATGATACTTTTCATGTATTAGTTATGGAGACAACGAGATCTGTTTATTTAAAGGACAAGGCTATCAATACTTCTCATAAAGTTTTTCAGTGGTGGAAAGGATTAACTATTTTTATCAAATACAAGTAAATGGTAAACACAATATAAGACATATTCTTTTGTTTTGCATGATTTAGTTTTTTTGTTGTTATAAGCTTATATTCAATTGTATAATAGCCAGACAAGGTATGTGGAATAACAATCTATCCTTTTTTGATGTATAATGATTTATTTAAATGTATTATTAATGTGAATTATTCAACCTTTTTGGTTTTTGATGTGCTTTCAATAAAAACTCCCCTGCTCTTTTCAAGAAGTGCCATCGGATCTTTAACATCCACCTGAACTACTACCAGAACAGGCAGATGGGACCTTAGTTTAACGTCTCATCCAAAAGAGGGCACCTCAGGAGTGCAGCACCCCACACATGCTGCACTGCATTGTCAGTATATTAACCCCAGTGCCTGGTGTGGGGCTAGAATGATACTAGAGAATTATTCCACCATCCAGCAAAAGATTTCCCTCTCATATGATGTGGCAGGAGTTTTTATGGACTGTTCTTTTATTGCTTGTGATGTTACTTTGTACTGCAATTAATGAAGCTGGAGTCCAACAGCATTTGTCAGTTCAATTTTTTTTCTATATATGGGTATTTATCTCCTTCTCTGCCCCCAGCTGCCCCCTTCTAACTGACCCCCCCACCCCATCACCCCGATCTCACTGGGACTTACCCAGAGCCCACCCGGTTGCCAGGTGAGGAGCCTGCAAGGGGTCGGTTGTCATCCTGCAGCTGGGGGTATTTTTCCTCCATTTTTTCCCTTCCCCATTGCTGGGGTGCACATGCAGGATGTGCATACATGGAAGCAAGCATGCGTCTGCAGACATCCTGCAGCACCGTCACTTTCATGGTGCCCACAGTCCCACTTTGCCACCAGGCCTCCACTTGGGAGCAGTCATTCTGTGGGAGCGCCAGTCCTCCCTCCCTGGGAGAGGAGAGGAGAGCTGCCCTCTGGACACTTGATCCTCTCCTTCCCCTGTCAACCCTCAGCAGCCCATGCTTATTCCTGAACATGGGTTGCCGGCGTGGCATGAGGTGCAGCATCCAGTGCCTCAACCCTCAGTGCCACTGGGTAGGCTTGTCAGTGCAATTTTTAAATCATAAATGGATATAGATTACAGTTTGATGAGTACTGCCAATTCTTCTTGAGTTTGAACAGCAGGGAGTACTTGGATAGTGTCAGGGACAGGGAGGTCAGAGGCAGTACAGACATCGAGGAGCACTCACAAAAAGACAGATGGGTGTCATTACACTGGAAGTGTACCACCAGGCAGAACATTTGGAAAGAGACAGGGAAAGGAGGAAGGTGTTTACTTTACACTGGACACCACCAGGGAGACATTGGAGAAGGGAAGGAGGAGTGACACTGGACACCTGGGCATGATTGTATAGGTATGACACAAAGTGGCCACTGCCACCATAGTAAGCAAGCCTTCTTGGTTAGAGGACAAGGAACTGTATGGGTGGTGGATTTTGCTAGCCTTTATCAGGTTTAAATGAACCCCACAAAAATAATCAATAATTTCTTTTTGTTGTGGCCTAACTGGTATAATGCAAGTTGTACAGTTATAGCTGGTGAGTACCTTGGCTTTGTTTTGCACCTTAATGTTGCAATACTTTATTCAGTGCTTTCTAGGAATATACAAGCATAGCAGTTCAAGTGCAAACTTTAGGTAGGCAGCAGTGTAAAGGCATACTGATTAAATTGCAGAAAAGTTATTCTGAACTGATTCTTCTTTTTTTTTTTTTTTTTGTAGACAATCACTCAACAACCTGGGACATCTCTTGGGAGAACCCCACTTGACCAGGACTCCTATCACCCACCAGAAACCTCCCCCAACCAGGGAACCAGGTTCAGAGACACCCTGCCCCCTAACTCCATGGATCCAGCCAGTCCCCCAGATCTAAGTCCCCCCCCCCGGGGTGGGACCACCCGACACCTACCTGGGTGACCTTTCTGAGATCTAGACAGCCAGGTCCAGGAGTGGGGGTGAGGGCTCGAGAGAAAGCTGGTCTGGGGAAGTCTGGTATTGGGTGCGTGGGCTGTGGACCCTGTAGGTCACTGCCACCTCCAGCAAGTGTCAGGGGTTTTCTCCTGCTTCTGTTTCCCCCTGGAGCATGGATGTCAATGGTGTCTGCACATGAAGTGCCAACATCTGACACCTCTCCACCCCTCTACACCACACTCCATGATCCATGTAGTGCCCCTGGTCTCCACCGGGGGCCACTAACAGAGCAACGCAAGGCCTGCTACCCACCCCGAAAAAGGAGAGCAGTCCTCCGGATGCTCAGTCCTTTTTCTCCCCTGCTGACCTCCGGTGGCCTGAGCCCATTTCCAAACCTGGGTCACCAGCGTGGCGTGAGGTGTGGCATTCAGTGCCTCAACCCTCAGTTCCACTGGGCTGGGCTCTGAACTGATTCTAAACCAGTCAAATAGCAACACACAACTGGATCACTGTGTGTGTGTGTGTGTGTGTGTGTGTGTGTGTGGTATAGTAGATTGGAACAAGTCACATGGGCCTTATAACAGTGGTGGAAATTATTACAATATTTTAAGAACCATAATGGCAGTAGTACAGTGGTAGTCAGAGAGACCATTGTGTGGGAATGATGGGTGGAGTGGGGCACGTGGGAGGGGGTATATCTGGGAGTGGAGCTAGGAAGAGGGCAGAGCTCCCAGGACAAGGCCCAGGGGTGGTAGTTAAAAATGTGATAGCACACCACTGGAATTGGGTATATTAACTCATTCTATCTGATGCCACCAATTTGGGTCAGGTTAAGCAATGGATGGTTCTGACGCCATATGGTGCTAATGGATAAAATGGGTTTTTAAGAGGGAGAGGGAAGTCAAATATAATTTGTTTAGATAAATTAGGAACTTAGCTTAAAACAAGCCTTTGTCAATGCTGAATGTTGCTTGCTTGTATGTGCTGCTTAGATATTTGGAAGTGATAGTACCATGCCTAAGAACTGTCATGGGCCCGCCCCCCCCCGAAGACATCCACTGTGTCTTCCTGTTCAGTACTCACAGAAGAGTTCTACAGCAGTTGCCTCAAGCAGCGTTTCTGCCAGTGTGGGAGCACTCCAGAAGGGGCACAAGAGGTAATGACTGACCCCCTACCTGCACATCTTTGCTAGGGGTGTAAGCCCATCAACTCTGTGCATCAGCTGCCCCACCAACCCCGGCTCTCCACTTATAGTGATTTCCTGGTCACATGACTTCCTGTTGCCTCAGAAACTAAGTCCCCACTTTGCCATCTGCAGGTTATACAAACCCTCCACCAGAGGGCTTCTTTTCCTTTCCTTTCCTGCCTAAGACCTCTGCTCTACTCTCTACCCACTCCTCCTATCTATGCTCTGTCAGCACTCTAAGTGCCCCCCTGCTTTACTGCTCCCTAGCCAATTCCACTCTAAGTCCCGCTTGCTCTACGGCCCTGTAGCCAACTTCACTATATCTCAGCGGCACCCAATTCCCCTCCTCTCTCAAAACACCTCTCCACCCCTCCCTCTCTCTGCACTCCCTCTCAGCCCCCACTAGGAGTCAATACCACGCACCCCGTTCAGGCCTGCCACCCACTGCCTCGTGGCATATCTCTCAGTTCCATACTGCCCACCAGCCTGCATACTAGGAGTCCCCCCCACCAGACTCGAACCTGGTACCTTATGCACCAAAGTCCGCAGCCCTACCACTGCACCACAGAACCTCCCACTAATAGTGTATGCTTCAGACTCCCCCTTATAATTTTCCTAACTCTTGTCCCCCAATTTTTCATGGCCAGCCCAGCCTACTTCGTTGTCATGACTCCACTACTGCTACTGATCCTGACCCTCCCCATGACCTTTACACCCCCCTCCACCCTGGCTCCAGACCCACCACTGCTCCAAGCTTTCCCTCATTGTCGCGACTCCCCTACACTGACAGCCCCACTAGCGGCCCCCCTTCCACCCATGCATATGCTGCTGCTGTTGTCAAACACCAATTCGACGTGGTCCTTAATCGGCCCACAATCCCCACCCTACAGTCTCTCGCAATTGCATGTACAGTGCATATACACAGATCTTATTGCCTCACGGTCAGTTGAATAAACAGGCACAAGCCCCTCCTCAAGATTATCTCTCTGCTTCTACTTCTATCTGGAAACATCCACCCCAACCCAGGCCCTAGGCCTCTAGCACACAGCAATGGCCACCAGCTATTGGCCTCTGCATCGGGTCTATGAACATATGCAGCATTCTGGAAAAGACAGCTGTTCTCCAATGTTGGACCATTAGGCACCAACCAGACATCTTAGCCCTGGTTGAAACCTGGTTGTCCATGTCCACTCTGACTCCACCGTCTCCATCCCCGGCTACTCACTTTTTAGGCTGGACAGAGTGGGTAAGCAGGGTGGCGGCTGTGCATTCTACATTAAACACACCCTGTTGGCCCAAGCTCTATGCCCACCCAATTTACACCATGGAGCTCAAGTGCTGTCACTGAAAATCACCTCTGACCCATCCAAGGCCCCTCTTATAATCACAGTGGCCTACATCCAACCCCGCAAGCAAACCCATGCCCTCAGCTCACTAACGGAGTACCTTGCCAGCCTCCCTCACAAGTCAGAAAGCATACTCCTAGGTGACCTCAACCTAAACTGGCTTGGCAACATGGCCACCTCTTCCTTTGAGGTGCTCACAGCCTTCGACCTGCATCAGATGGTAACAAAGTCAACTAGGTGCAACCCAGTCACAGGCAAACACATCCTGCTGGATATCATTCTCACCAACTGGCCCCACAAAATAACCGATATTGACATTCTTCCAAACTCCCTCAGAGACCACTCCCCAGTGATCTGCTTGTAGTCAGGCCAGCTACCTGCTCCACCCCCTCCCACTACACTCTGGCGCCACCTGCACCCAGGCAAACTATCTAACTTTAAGCAGCATCTTGCTCATTGGGGCTGGTCCCCAATATAATGGCCAAAAGCATAGATGCGGCACTCACCTACTTCCATGACTGTTTCACCCAGGTCTGTAAACATCTTTGCCCCTCTAAGAAGGGCAAACACCAGGAAACAGAATGCCCCATGAATAACGCCATCCCTCCTCCAGCAGCTCAAATACCAAGATGACCTGTGGCATATGGCCAATAACTCAGGCAAACCCACCAACAGGCAGACCTATAGAACTGCATGGAATAGTTGCACCTGAGCTATTCACAAGGCAAAAGCTGAACACTACAAAAACACCCTAACCACCCCCTAGGGGTCATCACGCAAGTTCTGGGACAACATAAAAACCTTAAATGGCAAATCACATATGCCAACCCCCTCCCAGATTGCAACAAAGGGATCTGTCACCACAGACCCTAAGGAAATTACCAATACACTCAATGACAGCTTTACTGACCTAAGCTTTGTTCTCCTTCCCAACTTTTTTGACTCCGTACCCGCAGCTGACCCCCTCCATCTCCCACAGCCACCTTTCTATCTCCAAACCATCTCCACTCAGGAAACAAGGCCTTACCCAGCCAAGGCCTGAATGGGACTAGCCCCCTGAATGACCCGCTTGACATCAAACTCCTCCTCCTGTCCTTGGACGTGCTGCTCGTCCTGCTCACTGGTCTCCTGAACTGTTCCCTCTGCCTAGGTCAGTTCCCCATAGCCTGGAAGAATGAGGTCATCACACCCATCCACAAAGGAGGTGACCCCCTAACACCTGGAAACTACCGACCAATCTCCATTCTACCCCCACTGTCCAAAGTGCTAGAAAAAATTGTGGCTGACCAGCTAACAAACTACCTTGGAACCCATTACCTGCTCTGCAAAGAACAGCATGGGTTCCATGCTGAGCATAGCACCACCACGGCCCTCCTAGAATTCTTGAACCACATACACTCTGCTCTCAACAGAGGGCTTGTTGCAGGGGCCATGTTCATGGACCTATCCAAGGTCTTTGACATGGTCAGTCACCCCTCCCACTAAAATCCCTCCACCAAATTGGGTTCTCCCAAGGACCCCTGGATTGGTTCTCTAGCTACCTGTCATCCAGGTCTCAGTGTGTATGGATAAATAGCACAGTCTCCGGCTTGCACCCCATCTGCTCAGGGGTCCTGCAGGGCTCCATTTTAGGGCCCCTGCTATTTAACCTATTCGTAAATGAAGTTCCCACCTCATGCACAGAGAAAATTCTCTTATACGTAGATGACACCGTCATCTGTGCCTCCCACACCAGCCCTACCAACCTGCAAGCTGCACTCCAGAATGCGTTCAGCCAAGTTGAGCACTGGCTTACTGAGCATAGGCTAGTCGTTACCCTAAAAAAAACAAAAAAGACCCTATTATTTGCACATCACCAGAGCAAACTAAAAATACCCTATTGCACATCCAATTTAAGTCACTCTACACCCTGGAGCAGGTCTTATCCTACAGATATCTAGGAGTTACCTTCGACACTGCCCTCACTTTCCACAGACATATCAACACCCTCACTTCAGCTACCAATGCATGTATTGGTCTCCTTTATCGCCACAGGGGCTGCCTACCACCAGAAGCCCTAAGACTAGCCCTTACCTCTTCAGGCATGTCCCTGACTGACTACATTATACCACAGCCATCAGTAAAATAAAAGTGGTCTTTAACAGAGCCTGCAGGCTCCTAACTGCCGCTGACCGTACAACACACATGTACACTGTTGTACATGTACACAAGCTGCCCTGGCTATTCCCAGAGTCAGGACCACATTGGCCCAGAGATCATTTCTTGTCAGGGCCCCCACCTGGTTTAACTCCCTGCCCCCATCAATTATCAACCAAGCCACACTTGGCCCCTTCAAAGCGGCCCTCAAAGACCACGTCTTTGCCATCTGCACTTGCACCTGCCCACAACAGGCCCACCTCCCGTGTCTTTGGCGGCCTCCATAGGCCCGCCACCCAGCCCATGTCTTGGTAATGACCCAACAACCAAGTCTACCCCCACTGACAAGTCTTATCAGACTGCTCCACTACTCTCTGAACTCTTGCTTGCATGTGCATGTGCAGGTGGTGGTGAAGTATGTTTTAAGTATGTTTTATGTGATTAATAATGACAAAGCCTAAATCTCCAGGCTGCGTATTTCTCAGGACAAGAATATGGTCCTATAATGCAGGGACCTGTTTAGCTAACAATCTGTATAGGCCTCCTTAATTGTTATAATCAATTGTACTACCTCTGTACAAAATGTAATCTTATGTGTTGCCACTGTACAAAATGTGTTACCTCCACTCTGTGATATACTGTTTTGTTCATCCTGCTGTATTACATTGTATACTGTTCTTTGACGTGGAGCCTTTGGAAATGAGTCTTTGACTCAGGTTTGTAATTCTGATATCTTGAAATAAATAAAATAAATAAGAGGGGAAGGGGCAAGGGCCACAGCAGTACATCAGTTGCCAACGGGGTGAAGAGGTGGACAATAGTCCATTCACAGGCAAAAGAGTACTCCAGGAGCTCACTAAATTGAAGGTGGACAAAGCAGTGGGACCAGATGGCATACACCCAAGGATATTAAGAGAACTGTGAAGGGAGATAGCAGTACTTCTGGCAGCCATGTTCACTGAGTCATTCAACACAGGGGTGGTACCAGAGAATCGAAGGAGGGCACATGTGGTCCCTCTACACAAATCCGGCAGCAGGGAGGAGGCGGGGAACTATAGGCTGGTCAGCCTTACCTCAGTAGTGGGGAAGATCATGTAGACATTGCTTAAAGAAAGGATAATGGGGCATCTAGAAGCCATCAGAGCCCAGGACCATAGGCAACATGGATTCACAGTAGGGAGGTCATGTCAGACAAATCTGGTTAATTTCTTTGACTGGGTGACAAAGGAAGTAAATCAGGGTGGGGCAGTGGGCAATGCTTACCTTGATTTCACAAAGCCTTTGACACCGTCCCACATAGGAGGCTGATAAACTAGCTGGGTAGGCTGGGCATGGGGGAAATGGTGGTAACCTGGTTAGAAACTGGCTAGCAGACAGGAGGCAGAGAGTGGTGGTAAATGGGGTGCAGTCTGGGGAGAGGGGGTGACCAGTGGGGTGCCGCAGGAATCAGTCCTGGGGCCAGTCCTGTTCAATGTCTTCATTAGTGACATTGCAGAAGGGCTGAAGGGAAAGGTCAGCCTGTTTGCAGATGACACCAAGATCTGTAACACAGTGGATACCCCAGAGGGTGGAGAAAAGAGGAGGGACCTGGGAAGCTTGAAAATGGTCTGATGACTGGCAACTGAAGTTTAATTCAAAAAGTGCAAAATTATGCACCTGGGACACAGAAACCGGGAAAGCTATGGGGGGAGTTGCGAAAGTCAGAAAGAAGGAAAACGACCTGGGGGTTCTTATATCAGATGACCTGAAAATGTCAAAGTGCTAAGGCAGTTGGGAGGGCCAGTGACATGCTGGGGTGCATAGGCAGGGGTATCGCCAGCATAAAGAGGGAGGTAGTGATGCCATTATATAAAACCATGGTCAGGCCTCACATGGAGTACTGTGTGCAGTTCTGGAGGTTGCACTTTCTTAAGGATATTAACAGACTGGAGATGGTCCAGAGAAGGGCGAATAAGATGGTACAGAGCTTGCAACACAAGAGTTATGAGGAGAAATTAAGGGACCTCAATACATACTCACTGGAAGAGAGGAGGGAAAGGGGATATGATAGAAACATTCAAGTACCTCAAGGGTATGAACAAGGTGCAGGGGGGAGACATTTTCCAATACAGGAGGAGCACAAGAGCGAGAGAGGCATGACATGAAATTGGAAGGTGGGAGGTTAAGAGGGAATGTGAGGAAGTTCTTCTTCACAGAGAGAGTGGTGGACATTTGAAATGGTCTGCCTCAGGAGGTGGTGGGAGCGAGCACTGTAGATGGATTCAAGCATGCTTGGGACAGGCATGGGGAACCATAGAGGTGCAGCAGCGAGTGGGTCAGAATCAGTAATCTAGTACAAGGGCTTACAGGCAGACTAGATGGGCCAGGCAGTTCTTATCTGCTGCCAAGTTCTGCTTCTGTCTGTGTCTCTTTCTCTTATGAATTAGACAGACAGAGAGAGAGACACACAAGCATATGCCACTCGAATGTGCTATTCCCCACTATGTCCTCCCTAACACACTACTATCCACAGACACACAGAGAGGGGACACAGCACACATTGTCTCTTCAGTGCTGCTCCCCCAGTGTCTCTGTCACTCTCTCACTGTTACTCTCCCTGTCTCACTTTCTCTGTGTCACTCTCTCTCTAAGCACCGAACTCCATTCTTGAATGTCAGGGAAAATTCACAGTTGTGCTCTCTCACTCTGTCACTGGGATGGGGGAGTTTGGCAGAATGGGACACAGATAACTTGTTGTATGGGAGGTGGGAAAACAGCACAGAGGTTCCCAAAGGGGGGTAGGGGGAGAGAGAGAGAGAGAGAGAGAGAGAGAGAGAGACAGAGAGAGAGAGAAGAGAGAATGAGATTACACAGGTATCTCCTGCACACAAACTGTAGCACTGTTCTGTACCAGGGAGCAAGGGGAGGCCACAGACAACATCCCAATGTTTTCTCTGTTGCTGTCTCACAGGATATTTCAGCCATGGTGCAGGTGCGGAAGAGTGATGATGCTGTCTTTCACTCTCTCTATTGTCTGTGCACTGAGGGTGGGGAATGGGAAATGGGGCAGCCACAGTTGGAGGGGGTACCAGAAAAGGAAACTCTGGGTGGCCACTGTCACACTCACTCTCTCCTCTGCTGTCTTGTATTACAGCCTGTCAGAGGGCTCTATACTGCTGATCATTGCTTCCACTGTTTCTGCGGGCAGAGACATAGACAGACAGACAGAGAGATGCAGCACATTGCTACAACTTTGGTACCTACTGTCTCCCACCGTCTGTGTCTCTCTCTCTCTCTCTCTCTCTGTCTTACACACCAGACCGTATGGCCTCTGTCACTTTCAACTAATTCCTTGCCCACTCAGACTGCTGATTATTTGCAAACTGGACAGGGTAGTAGCAGGCAGAACACACACAGATGCTCAGTCTCCGAGCCCACAGGCCACACAGCTGCCATGCGCATCTAGCTGTCTTGCACTGTGTGGTGTTTCTGTGTCCCCTAGCCACAACTTGTCACACAGACACGTGATTGCTGTGCCATTGCCTGACATTGTCTCTGTCCTGATCGCTCTCTCTCTCTGCGTCAGACTGCACAGTGGGATCACTTCACTCGACTTGTCCCCATTGCACATCCTCAACTAGGGGACATAATCTGTCCATGCCGCTGGACTGCAGTCTAAAAATTCAATCTGACTGCACACAGCATGGACTGGGGCCTCAGAAGCCACAAATTGTGCAGGACGGTACTGATTTCACTGTGGGCTCAGAGCCCGGTGGTCTGCGGGGTGGCTGAGTGTGTACACAGAACTTGTTAACTGTGCTCTGATTGCACGGAGGTCTGCATTATCGCACTGTCAGGTGCTGCCACACAGTCAATCAAATCCATTCAAAAGAAGAATTGTACGGATTCGCTTTAAGAAAAAAAAGTGTATTCTTAGAGCTGCGGGAATATCTGGAGCGCTACCAGAGTATTCTGCTATTCACAAAATGCATGCACAGTCTGATTTGGCCATCCACACTGGCTCTCAGAGCATATCAGGTTTCAGTTCTTACAGTAATGCTTGTCCCACGGAGCACTAGGCAGCTTTGTGATGCATCGTTTACGCTAAAGCTTCTCTGGTTCCTCCTGCTCAGCTTAGCCAGTCACGTTAGCGTGGTCACTGGAGCCTGGCTTGAAGAAATGCAAAACATGAGGAGACAGGAGGGTCAGAGGGACAACAAGGGAGAAATGAGGTACGCGGAGGGAGACAAAAAAGTGTGTGCAGGGGAGGAGGGATAGACAGCAAGGAAAACGGAGCGATGGAGGGGAGGGGGGACGGCTTTATGTATATGAAACGGAAGAAGTGTTCTCTTATTGGAGCGCTTCATTTGTTTCAAGTACACAAAGTTTCCACCCATAAACTGTAAACCATTGTCATACTTAGCTAGCACGATAATTGGTCTGTAAAGGATGAGCCCAGTGCAACTTGACCTGCATTGGGCTAGTCAGTGACACACCTCTGAAATGCCATTCTCTGTAGCAAAACATTTCTTGTGCAAGTGCAAGAAACATAACAAGCATTTGTCAATGCCGAAGGTTCGCTTGCAGGTATTTGCTGTGGTGTTTGGCATGTATGGTGCTTGACACTAATGCCCTGTGCGATTGCTGGTATTTGCACAATAAATTTTCAGCAGGACCTTTTTGTTACCCCCATTGTGCGCTACATAGGCGGAAACACGTTTTGGGCAGGATGTGAGAAATGACAGCTGTACTGCTCATAAGGAAGTATGGTAAAATGGCAATGTTGAAAATCTGGAGTGGAAATATTGAAAATTCGCAAACCTACGCGCGTGTGTGGGAACTGTGCAATGCACGCTCGTAAAACAGTCATTGTTAGGAATTTTTTCACCAAATGGTCAACATTGGCATTTTAAAACCTCTGCTAAAGAACAGTGTCACTGTGATTGTCTTACTGTGTGCCATACATTGATACATAGATACATAGACAGTGTCGGCAGATAAGGACCAATGGCCCACCCAGTCTGCCCATTTGAGCTTGTAAGTTCAGTTTGTTTTCCTAGAAGTCTGTTGCCCCTTACCCCTGACCTCCAGAATTCCTTTATGTCTATCCCATGCATTCTTAAATCCCGTGATTGTTTCAGCCCCCACCACTTCCTCTGGCAGGGTGTTCCACACCACCACACCGTTCTGTGAAGAAATTCTTTCTCATGTTTCCTCTGAATCGTCCTCCCTCCAACTTCACCCATGCCTCTAGTCCTGGAACATCTTTTTCGCTTAAAAATAGTGTTTTCCTGCACCCTGTTCCTCCCTGTAAGATACTTATATGTCTCTCTCATATCCCCTCTCTCCCTCCTCTCCTCCAGGGAGTACATGTTCAGTTCCTTCAACCTGTCTTCATAGGACTTGTGATGCAATCCATGCACCATCTTTGTTGCCCTCCTCTGAACCTTCTCTACCCTGTCTATGTCCTTACGTAGGTATGGTCTCCAGAACTGTACACTGTAGTCCAGGTGGGGCCTCACTAGTGTCTTGTATAGCGGAATTATGACCTCCTTTTCCTGCTGGTGATGCCCTGCCTATACATCCCAGCATCCTATTTGCTTTACCTGCTGCCTTGTCACACTGTTTCCACCTTGAGGTCATCAGAGATGACAACCCCAAGATCCCTTTCCTGCTTGGTGCATGCTATATCCTCACCCCAACTGATATATTGTGCCAGGGTTTTGTGCCCCATATGCATTATCTTGCACTTCTTTGCATTGAATTTCAACTGCCAAACCCTGACCATTCTTCAAGTTTCTGCAGGTCGCTTCTCATTCTGTCTACACCCTCTGGTGTGTCTACTCTGTTACAGAGCTTTGTGTCATCAGTGAACAGTGAAATTCTGCCTTCTAGGTCCTGCGCAATGTCACTGATGAAGATGTTGAATAGGACCGGTCCCAGCACTGATCCTGTGGTACCCACTGGTCACTCTTCCCTCTGTGGAGTGACAGCCATTTACCACCACCTCTGTGTCCTGCCACCCAGCCAGTTACCCCCACCACACTACTGTCCTGCCCACACCATATTCCCCAGTTTGTGTAATAGTCTTCTATGTGGCACAGTGTCAAAGACCTTGCTGAAGTCCAGATAGGCCATGTCCACTGCCATCCCCTGATCCACCTCCCTAGTCACGAAGTCAAAAAATTCAACGAGGTTGGTCTTACATGACCTCCCCCTGGTGAAACCATGCTGCCTTGGGTCCTGTAGTCCATTGACAACCAGATATTCCACCAATCTCTCCTTCAGTAGTGCTTCCATGATCTTCCCCACTACCGAGGTGTGGCTGACTGGTCTGTAGTTCCCTGCTTCCTCTTTGTTCCCACTTTTGTATAAGGGGACTACATCTGCTGTCCTCCAGTCTTTGGGTACCTCTCCTGTTTCCAGTGATCAGCTAAACAGGATAGCCAGAGGTTTAGCCACCACCTCTCTTAGTTCTTTAAGGACCCTGGGGTGCACCCCATCTGGCCCCATTGCTTTATCAACTCTTATTACTTCCAGTTCCTTCAGGACCCTTTCTCGTGTAAAGGGACTTGTGTCCATTTCTGCACCATTCTCACCCCTTGTACTCCCTTCAAACCCATTACCCTCCTCTTCCTCAGTAAAGACTGAGCAGAAATACCTGTTCAATATGTCAGCTTTACCTCCACGCGGCCCCCATCCTCCCCCTTCAGTCTCACGATCCCTCCCTTTGTCTTTCTTTTTTCACTTATGTACCTGTAAAAGGTTTTGTCCCCTCTACCCACTGATTTTGCAATGTGTTCTTCTGTCTGAGCTTTGGCTTCCCTTACTGACCTCCCTGCCTCCCTTTGCTTCTCCTGGTACTTCTCCCTATCCCGTCTGCCTGTGTCTTTTTGTATTGCCTGAGTGCAATCTTTTTGGCTTTCACTTTCTTTGCTACCTCTTTGGAAAACCATAATGGTCTCCTCTTGCTAACCTGCTTAATGCATAATTCTGTTGTTCTTGTAATCCCCATTTTAAATACTGCCCACTGTTCCGCAACCCCTGATTCCTGTCCCATTCCCCTTAATGCCTCTTTCAAGTATCTCCCCATTTTCCCAAAGTCTGCCCCCCTAAAATCCAGGATACGTGTTTTTGTGTGGTTTGGTTCTGCTCTTTCTGTGATTTCAAACCACAATGACTGGTGGTCACTGTTTCCCAGATGCTCCCCCACTGTTACCCCCATCACACTGTCCCTGTTTGTGAGCACAAGGTCCAGTATTGCCTTCTGCCGAGTTGGTTCCATGGCCAGTTGCTTGAGGAAGGCACCCTGAAGGGAGTCCAGGATAAATCTGCTCCTAGTTGATGCTGCTGCTGGGATGCTCCAGTCCACGTCTGGAATATTGAAGTCTCCAACCAGTACTACCTCACCTTGTCTGCCATCCTTTGGATGGCTAGCATCAACTTCCATCTGTTTCTTCCTCCTGGGCTGGTGGTCTATAGACCACACCTGTACGGATGGCTGTCCCATTTTCCTTTCCAGCTTAACCCACAGTATCTCTCCCCATTTTGTTCCTCCTGGATCTCTGTGGCCCTTATGTCATTTTTTCACATACAGTGCCACTCCTCCTTCCTTCCCTGCCTGCTCTGTCTCTCCTGAATATGTTGTAGCCAGGTATGGCCATCTCCCAGTCGTGGTTATCATTACACCAGGTTTCAGTGATGGCCACAATGTCCGGGTCTGACTGTACCATGACAGCCTCCAGATCTTCCATCTTGTTGCTAAGGCTCCTGGCATTTGCACATGGCTTTCCATGATTTGACCTCCCTAGACTGTTTCACTGTTCTACTCCAGCCCCTTCCTTGGTTGTCATTTATCCTGGTTCTCCTTGCTGTCTGCCCTTCTGCTGAATTTTGCCCTTTTTCTGCTTATCCACCTCTTGGGCACTAATCTCCATCTTTTGCACACTGCTTTGCAGAGATAGCCATTCCTCTGGTTCACCGGTTCCACTGCTAGCTGTGGGGGGTGAGCAAGTAGGTACCCTCCTAGCTGGCCTGCCACCCCCCTTTGCTAGTTTAAATGCTTGTCAATGTAGCATTTAAACTTATCATTGAGTGCTTGGATTCCCCTCCAGGATGGATGCAGGCCATCAGGCTTGAACAAACCTCCATCCCTCCAGGTGGGTCCCCAGTCACCAATGAATCCAAACCCTTCCTCACAGCACCAGTTCTTCAACCATGAGTTGAAGTTCCTGGTGCATGCACTCTATGCTCTCCTTGCCTCTCACAGGTAGTACTTCTGAGAAAGTGACAGAAGTAGCTACTTGCTTGAGACCTTCCCACAGTTCCTAAACTCTTCCTGAACTTCCTTTGGCTCCCCATTTGCCAGGTCATTAGTACCTAGGTGGATAATGACATCCAGCTCACCCTCCCGTCTTGCCTTCCCAGTGATCCCCAGGATCTTCCTTCCATCCCTCCATGCCGTGGCACCTGGTAGGCACCTCACCTCCCTATCCTCCCCCTCCTGTGTTCCTAGCTGGATCCCTCTTATGATGGAGTCCCCCACCAGGATTCGCTTCCTCCTCCTCTGGGGTCCACTGCTTTCCCCGCTGAGGTCACCTCCTTGGCTAACCTCCACATCCTTTCCTTCCACTTCTCTGGGTACCACTGTTTGGTTGTCCTCATTTGCCAGTGTGGCATATGAGTTCTTGAGTGGAATAGGATCTGGGATGTGCCTCTGCCTGACTGCTCTAACCCTCCCTGAGCCCACTGTCATCCAAGTGCTCCTCGTTCTCGGCATCCTTTGAGGCAGTTACATTGGACTGGGTGGTCCCTGGATAGGGGTGATGGTACTCCTGACCCAGTTTACTTCCGCTCTGAGTCTGGCTACCTCATTCCGCAGTCCAGAGAGATGCATGCAGATAGGGCAGCACCTCAGTGTCCAGAAGGTCTGCCTGAATATGGCTGCCCCACAGCCACTGCATTGCACCACTCCCCACATTATACTGCAATTCCACTAGTTGTCTGCTAGTGAAGCTCTCCTAGTTCTCTTTTTATTAATTTACTGTACTAAAAATCCTGCCACTGATCCTCAGATAATTTTTTTTTAAAGAAAAAGAAACCAATAAATAAATAAATGAGTCAAAACACTTGTCGTGCTGAGGGTGGGCTTCTTCCCCCTTATGCCCCTCCTACTTCACACCCCTTACTATACCCTGTGTTTAGCTCCTGTCAATCAGATTTAACAGGGCATATAATTAAGAGTTAGGGAAGGGGGTGAAAATTGTAACAATTAAAGGCACAGAGTTACACCACCACTATGTTTTAAATTTTCAACAGCCCCAAACAATTATAAGTAAAGACAACAAAGAAAGTATAGTGTCACTAAAAGCCCACAATCTAAGTTTAAAAGAAAATAGCAATTACCAGTTACTCTAAAGCACTGAATTGAATATGTTTCCTTCCTTCCCCTTCTGGCTTCTTCTGAGAAAATAAAACTCTGCTTGCTACTTTACTCTGACTAAGCCCCACCTCCAGTTATCACGTAGCTGAGGTCAGAGGCCAGACAATTAACACCCTTCACCCAACTACAGGGCAGTCAGACAAGCCACGATAAAATTTGCAGCAATTAAAGGCAGCACAGAATTACACCACCACTATGTTTTAAATTTTCAACAGCCCCAAACAATTATAAGTAAAGACAACAAAGAAAGTATAGTGTCACTAAAAGCCCACAATCTAAGTTTAAAAGAAAAATAGCAATTACCAGTTACTCTAAAGCACTGAATTGAATATGTTTCCTTCCTTCCCCTTCTGGCTTCTTCTGAGAAAATAAAACTCTGCTTGCTACTTTACCTCTGACTAAGCCCCACCTCCAGTTATCACGTAGCTGAGGTCAGAGGCCAGACATTAACACCCTTCACCCAACTACAGGGCAGTCAGACAAGCCAAGATAAAATGTGCAGCAATTAAAGGCAGCACAGAATTACACCACCACTATGTTTTAAATTTTCAACAGCCCCAAACAATTATAAGTAAAGACAACAAAGAAAGTATAGTGTCACTAAAAGCCCACAATCTAAGTTTAAAAGAAAAATAGCAATTACCAGTTACTCTAAAGCACTGAATTGAATATGTTTCCTTCCTTCCCTTCTGGCTTCTTCTTTGCACACTGACTGCGCCTATTGTGCACTACATGGGCGGAAACATGTTTTGGGCAGGATGTGAAAATGACAGCTGTACTGCTCATAAGGAGGTGTGGCAAAATGGCAATGTTGAAAATCTGGAGTGAAACTATTGAAAATTCGCAAACTTACGAGCATGTAGGAACTGCATAGCAGACTCGTAAAACAGTAATTTTAGGAATTTTTCACCAAATTTTCAACACAGCCATTTTAAGACCTCTGCTCATGATCAGTGTCACTGTGATTTTCTTAATGTGTCCCATACATTGAGTTCATACACCGACTGCGCCATAGTGCGCTACATGGGCGGAAACACGTTTTGGGCAGGATGTGAAAAATGACAACTGTACTGCTCATGAGGAGGTGTGGTAAAATGGCAATGTTGAAAATCTGGAGTGCAAATATTGAAAATTCACAAACGTACGAGCGTGCGTAGGAACTGCGCAGCGCACGCTTGTCAAACAGTCATTTTTAGGAATTTTTTCACCAAATTTTCACACATAGCCATTTTAAGACCTCTGCTCATGATCAGTGTCACTGTGATTTTCTTAATGTGTCCCATACATTGAGTTCGTACACCGACTGCGCCATCGTGCGCTACATGGGCGGAAACACATTTTGGGCAGGATGTGAAAATGACAGCTGTACTGCTCATAAGGAGGTGTGGTAAAATGGCAATGTTGAAAATCTGGAGTGAAAATATTGAAAATTTGCGAACTTACGAGCCTGCGTAGGAACTGCTACAATGCGCTCGTAAAACAGTCATTTTGGAATTTCTACACCAAATTTTCAACATGGGTTTTGGGACCTTCTCATGAATGATGTCACTGTCATGGCATTATTCAGGCCCAAAAGGGTGATTTCGCACAGTGACTGCACAGTGACTGCAAAATCACCCTTGGGCCTGAATAACGCCATGGCAGTGACATCATTCATGAGAAGGGGTCCCAAAACCCCATGTTGAAAATTGGTGCAAAATTCCAAAAGATGCCTGAGATATGCAAATTTGAAACCCTCCCTACCTAGCCCATTATACAGCTTACGGCATTTCCTCAGTTCACGGTCAGCTTTGAAGAGTGCAGGCGTGTTCCCGGTCCACGCAAGATTGTCGCTGAGCTCCGGAGGTAAGTATGGGGTGAGGGTGTGGGGAGGCTGGGTGTGCAGTGGGTGGGTGCGGGTTGTGGGAGGGGACTGGGTGACTACGTGGGACTGTTTTCTTTACAGGGTTAAAAAAAAAAAAAAAGGACTACATGGGACATTTGCCATGCTGGGGTGGGCTCCCAACCTGGCAGAAGATGGCTGGGGGGGCTGAGGAGCCGACGTGGGATTGGGCACCCCCGTCGGCAAAAACAACGGGACATTTGCCACGCTGGGGTGGGCTCCCAGCGTGGCAGTAGGATGGCTTGGGGGGGCCATGGAGCCGACGGGGGATTGGGCACCCCCGTTGGCAAACAAAGTTTGCCATGCTGGGGTGGGCTCCCAGCGTGGCACCAAAGCTTTGGTAGGGGCAGCGTGACGCGGGGGGAAGCACGTGACGCGAGGGGGGGTGGCGTGACACATTGCTCGTTATGACAGTGGTGGTTTTCTTTGAAGCAGAAGATCACCGCTGTCATACAGAGCTCCCGCACCCATTGGTGCAAGACCACCACACCTGCTCAACGGAGCACTGGATTGTAAGGGAGAGGCACACCTCCAAAGTGTGCTACTCTCCCAAAATGTTCCTTGCGCATGCACGCAAGCGAACGTAAAAAGGAAGAGAAAGGCAGACAGTGGATGTAATTAGGGAGTAGATTCAGTATTCTGAAGCTTTGATAGGTGGAGGAGGGGAAGGCCTCCTGCCCCCGAAGCCAACTCACAGTTCAGACCAATACCTGTATGTTTGCTTGCCTTGCAAATGAACACACGCATTTGTCAATGCTGAATGGTTGCTTGCTGGTATTAGCAGCGGAAGTGCAGGATTCAGACAGATGCAGTATAGGAATGGCAGTGAAGTAATGAACTGATGTCAACTCCGCCCCCACCCTGCAGAGATGGACAGGCATTGGGTTGTGCCTTTGGGTAGTCGCCCATAACGGTCAAAACATTTCACCTCGCCCTACCCTGCAAACATTTACAAGTGTCGAGGTGTTCCTTGGGGTGTTCGGGCTTTACATTCACCTCATTCCATAAGGAAATACACTGAAATGGGTGCAGTATAGGAGAATGGAGTGAACTCTGGGGCCAAAGAGTCCAAGGCACACCTCGATGCCTGTCACTGGCTGCAGGGTGGGGCTGGTGATGGAATGGCTTGATCATTACTGTCGACAATCCCAAGTCATACCCTTGACGCCTGTCGGTCCCGATAGGGTAGGGCGTTACGGTTTGAAAGCCTAATGCCCTAGGCGTTTCTTGGTATTTTTACTCCAAGCTTTCAACATGGGCTTTTTGTGACCCCACCGCATGAACAGTGACACTATCAGTTAGTTAGCCAAAAGGTAATTTTGCACAGTAACTGTGCCATTTGGCACCACAGGTGTGAAAACACATTTCGAACAGGATGTAAAAAAATGACAGCTGTACTGTTCATGAGGAGGTGTAAAAAAATGGTAATGTTGAAAATCTGAAGTAAAAATATAAAAAAACTGGTGAAGTCACGAGCATGCGTAGATACTGCACAAAGCACTCTCGTAATTATTTTGGGAATTTTTTTACACCAGATTTTCAACATAGGCATTTTGGGACCTCTGCTCATGAACAGTGTCATTGTGATTTTCTTAATCTGTCCCAAACACTGATTTCCCACAGCGACCGCACTATTCTGTGCTGGAAGTGTGAACACACATTTCAGCGAGGATATGAAAAATGACAGCTGAACTGTTCATCAGGAGGTGTGGAAAAATGCTAATGTTGAAAATCTGGAGTGAAAATATTACAGATTTGTGAAGGTACGCAGGTGCATGGAAACTGCACAATGCATGCTCATAACACAATCATTTTATGGACTTTTGTCACCAAATTTTCAACATAGGCATTTTAAGACCTCTGCTCATGAACAGTGTCACTGTGGTTTTCTTTATCTGTCCCAAACATTGATTTTGCACACCGACCACGCCATTGTATGCTACATGTGCGAAAACACATTTTGGGTGACGTGAAAAATGACAGCTGTACTGTTCATAAGGAGGTGTAGTAAAATGATAATGTTGAAAATCTGGAGTGAAAATATAAAAAATTCTCAAAGTTACGTGCATGCGTAGGAACTGCGCAACACAAGCTCGTAAAACAGTCATTTTTGGGAAGTTTTTTCACCAAATTTTCAAAATAGAGTTTTTGGGGGCCTATATCATGTACTGTGACACTGTCATTTTGTTAATCAGTCCCGAAAGGTGGTTCCGCGCAGTGACCAAGAAATCACCATTTTGGGACAGAATAACAAAATGACTTAAATAGATAAATAATTAGGGTCCCAGAACCCCATGTTGAAAATTTGGTGAAAAATTCCTAAAAATGGCCAAGATATCCACTTACAGTAAGTGGAAAAAAACTATTTATGCCATTATACAGCTTACTGGCATTTCTTCGGGTGGTGTGTGTGTGGGGAGGTGGGTGCGCAGAGGGTGGGCGCGGGTTGGACGGAGGGGTGCCACAGACAGCATGGGACCATTTTCTTTATTTTTACAGGGTATTAAAAAAAAAAAAGAAAAAGGACACCACAGGACAATTGGCACGCTGGGGATGGGCTCCCAGTGTGCCATCTGGATGTTTGTTGGAGAAGGCGAGTGGAGCTGATGGAGATCGGGCACCACGTCAGCCATACAGTGTGCTGGGGAGCACATGAGCCAAGGGGGGATTGGGCACTCCCTTCAGTAAACAACAAATGGGGGGGTGCATCATGCCAATGGGGATTGGGCTACCCTGTTGACAAATGGGAGTGTGTCATGCTGACAGGGGGATTTGGCACCCCCCGTCAACTTTTATTTATTTATTGAAATGTTTCACCAGGAAGGCACACTGAACAGTGGGTGACGGCTTTCCATTGGCTTTGTGGGGACTGTGAGAGGCCGACGGAGAAGCCATTGCCATGGGGACACCACACAATGCAGCTTGTAATTGGCTGCTGCAGTCAGGAACCCCCCGCAGCAAAAACAACTGATTGCATAGTGATGGGGCACTCCCTGATTGCAGAGGCTGAGTTTCTTTGATCACAGTGGCATGCTCATTAACTGCCTTCATCTACAACATGCTCCTCTATTTGCTGAGGCAGAGAGCCGCCCCAGAACGGACTGCTGCCATTCGGCACAACACTGCCACGCCTCCACAACCCGCTTTTGTGAAGGAAGCTGACGCAATGTGTTTCTTGAAAATGCGTGCAAGCCACACAAAAATTGTAAGATAGTGCATATGCAGTGCTGAAAATTGTGAAATAGCAGGAAGGTGTCACTAGAGGGCAGTACAAGTACAGCTTGTTGTAGTTTCAAGTTTTCATTGAGCTAAGGATTTGAACCAGAATTCCCAAAATATATTGCTTGCTTGTATTTGGTAGTTGAAATTAGAGTTTACAAGTGCTTGTGGGAGTTGTAGTTTAGTATTACTAGTTTTGAGTAGTTATCTATGAGATGGTTTTGTTTTGGGTTAGTTGGTATGGAGACAGCTAAAGAGTTAGCCTCTGTCTATTTGCATACGATTGTGGTACCAAATAGACATTTGTCAAAGCGGCTTAGTTATGGCGTGAGCAAGGAAGCGATAGGGAGGGAGTGAGTAGGTGGCTGGGTGGGCTGACAGTGGCAAGCTGCAAAGAAATTACAGAGATTTTATTGAGTTATGGATACTGGAAGATAAGCAAAAACAAGCACTGGCCACTCCAGTCATGTTTGCTTGCTTATATTTGTTGTGTAGTTATTGAGCTTCGTGTAACAGTCACAATTAAAAAATACATTTTGGGGCCAGTTCATTGGTGCAGCAGTATCGCTACAACTTGTAACACTGGCGACACATGTTTGGAGCAAGCCTGGGTTGTCAGGGGCTGGACACAGGGGAAGGGAAGTCAAGAATCTGAGTGGAAGCTACTTTCCTCTGGGTGGGAGGGTGCCAGTTTCCAGCTACTGTACCACATGACTAACTGAGTGACTGCAGGGGGAGGAGCATTAGAGAGTGCAAGTAGGGGATAATATCTCCAGCGCTGTCCAGTTTGTGCATGCACACATCCGACATAATGTCCTAGTGCAAGATTTCCTTAGAGGGGATCAATAGAACTAAGGGGAAACCCTGAGTCACTCAGAATGATGTCTCTGTTGCACCCACTGACATGAGCTCTCCCCTGGCAACCAGATGCAACTCCTGAGGGACCTTACTCAGCTCAAGGGTCCTATATTGGAGGTCAAGCCATGAGGGCAATGCAGGGGATTAATTAAATCCTGGGGAAAGGTACGGTGATGTGGTTGGGGTGCAACACGTTCATGAAAGGCATAGGCCAGCTGAGTGACACAGAACGCAAACCGATAAAAATAAAGTTTTAATACTGAACTTGTCATGATTGGGAAATGAAGAGATTCACACATAACTTTGCTGTTTTTTTTAAATTGTGACTCCAAATTTGCAACATGCTATAGTAGTTTTAGTATCCCAAAATATGAACATGGCAGGTGTCATTTATCAAATCTCAGTCAAAATGTGATTTTGTGGAATGACCGTGAAAGCATGTTTTGTGTGTATGTGTGTGTGTGGAAAAAATAACTGCTATGTTCCTGAGGTAGGGTAAAAAAAGACTACGTTGAAAATCTGGATTCAAACCAAAAAAAAAAAAAACGTTATGAGTAAATACTGAAAAATAAAATTTTTTTTAAATTTTTGTTGGTTTTGAGAATCTTACCCCAGATTTTCAACCCCCCTGTGTGAATATGACAGGCATCATTTACGAAATGCTTCATGAAATGTCATTTTTCGAAATGACCGTGAAACACACATTTTGGGCAGGAACTGAAAAATGACACCAGTCATACTCATAAGGTGAAGTAAAAAAGGCTATGAAGGAAATGTATATCACAATCTCAGAAAATACAAAACTTATGAGTAAACTTTGAAAAAATATCAATGTTTGTTCATAACTGTGTTTTTTCTTGAGATCATGACCCCCAATTATAATAATAATAATACATTTTATTTAATCTAGCGCCTTTCTGACTTCAAGGCGCTGTACAATAAGGTAAAAACAACTATCAGTAAATACAGATAAAAATCACAACAACTCAGGGTACGCTTTCCCCCACAGACAGGTCTTCAGAGCCTCTTGAGGCTCCCCACTGTCCTGCACTCCCGTAGCTGACAGGGCAAAGAATTCCAGAGGGTAGGCACTACAAACCCAAAGGCACACGCACCAGATGACTTTAAGCTTACCCTTGAAATCTCCAGCAACCCCTCGTCAGCCAAGTGGAGCTGTCACAGAGGGGAATAAGGAACCAGGAGCTCTTTCAAGTAATCAGGACCAAGTCCGTGTAGGGCTTTGGAGGTCAGTAGACCTACCTTAAAGGTGATCCACCACTGAATAGGCAGCCAGTGCAGATCGTGCAGCACAGAGGTAATATGAGTTCTTCTGGAAGCCCCAGTCAACAAACATGCTGCAGCATTCTGCACTAGCTACAAGCGGTGGATATCAACCCCTGGAAGCCCTAGATAAGGGGTGTTGCAGTAGTTAAGGCGTAATGTCACAAATGCATGGACCAAGACAGGCAGGTTGCTGGAGAGAACAAGGTGCTTGATCCTAGCAATGTTCCTAAGATGGTAAAAGGCCAGCTTGATGACTGCCGACACCTGATGATGAAGGGTCAGGCCATCGTCAAGCACCACTCCTAGGTCGCGCACCCGTTCAGAGGTGAGAATCTGTGCAAACCCCAAGACTAAACTAGAGGGGTGCTCATTCCTCAACCTCTCTGTCCTACGGCCCGGGTCTACTACTAAGACCTCAGTCTTTCCTGGGTTCAACTTTAAACCACTGGCACTTATCCAGTCTTGGATTTCTATGAGGCAACTGTTCAGCAGAGAGATAGCACTGACTTGATCGGGGGCAAAAGACAGGCAGAGCTGGGTATCATCAGCATAGCAGTGAAACCTCAGCCCATACTGTCTTACAGTGTCTCCGAGGGGCATCATATACACTGCAAATAACATGGGGGACAGCACCAAGCCCTGAGGTACCCCGCAAGGCAGAGAGAAAGCCTCAGAAGAAAAAATACCTGAGACTACTCTCTGTGTTCTACCAGCCAGGAAAGATGTAAACCACTGAGAACTAATTCAGTCAGCCTGCAGATGGACCTCAAATGCTCGAGCAGGACCCCATGATCTGCAGTGTCAAAGGCTGATGATAGATCAAGTCGAAGCAAGATGGAACAGTGTCTCCGATCTCTCGCCATCAGATCATTGAGCACCCAAACCAGAGCCGTCTCAGTACTATGCCTCTTATGAAAACTGGATTGGAGAGGTTCGTATAAATTACGGATGGTTAAATGGTTCTCCAGTTGAGCCACCACAACTTTCTCAATAACCTTCCCTACAAAAGGAAGATTAGAGAGAGGCCTATAGTTTGCTAGGTTCTCCGGGTCTAAAGAAGCTTTCTTTAGGAGGGGTATCACCATCCCCTCCATCAGGGAGCTAGGAAATTCACCTGAGTCCAAAGAGCACCGGACAATCCGAGCTAAGACCGGGCCTATGATGTCACTACAACCCAAAATCAGGGAAGTAGGGCCCGTATCTAGCCTACAGCAAGTGGAATGCATCCCCTGGATAATCCTCATAATATCCATGAACTCCAGCAGATCAAAGGTACTCCAGGAAATTCTGGGCTCTGTGACACCGCACCGACCAACAGCATCTCCCATAGAGTGAAGTTGGCGGCATCCCTGCCTGATGTCGTCCATCTTTTCTGTAAAGAAACGAGCGATCTCATCACACTCCCTTTCTGAAAAGACTCGACAGAACCGCTGACAGGTTGGGTTGCACAGCCTATCAACCATTCTGAAGAGTTGAGCCAGTCGGTTCCATGTGGCAGAAATTTCCCTGGACAGGAACTCTGCCTTCTAATGGGTAATTTCTGTTTGATAGAATTTATAATGTTCTAACAAAATAAGGTGGTCGGCATCTAAAGCTGTCCTCCGCCAGCAACGCTGTGACCTATGCCCCTGTCTCCGCATTTCCCTAAGAGCCCCATCAAACCATGGGGCCCTAGAGCGAAATGGGAGGGGGCAAACATGGGCAGGAGCAATCAGATCGCGTGCTGAAGAGATGGTCCTATTGTAGGCCACAACTAACTGCTCAGGATCTGTGCTGGTCTCATCAAACAGCGAGAGGTCCATCACCACCATCAGGTCTTCAGGGGACACATCCTGCAAAGGGCGATAACTGACCATCTCCATAGGAGTCGACCTACCCGGGGGGGGGGGTCGAAAAATTGAACCCAATGGTGAAATGGTCAGACCAACTGACCGGTTCCACCACCAAGTCGGAGAGTCGGAGGCCTTGATCCCCAGGAGGAAGACCAGATCAAGGGAGTGACCATCATTATGGGTAGCTGAGGAAACAACGTGTGTGAAGCCCAGAGATGTCATCACCTGGAGGAAGTGTTGTCCAAAAAGCGAGGATTAGTCATCGACCCAGGCATTGAAGTTGCCCAGAACCATCAGTCAGGAGACTCCAACGCCATGTCGGCGGAGAAGTCTGCCACTTCCTGCAGGAACAGCTTCTCATCACCTGGTGGACGGTAGAGGAGAGCTATCTTGCACCCCACACCAGCTACCATAGTACACTCAAATGACCTGGCCTCCTCAACTAGAACACCAGTTAGGCCCAATTTGGTCTTGAAACAAACCACGACCCCCCCTGCGGTCCAGTCTCGGACGATTAACCAAGTATCTGGTGGGAATAGCTGCCTCCAAAATAGGGGCAGCATTCCCATCTAACCAGGTCTTGGTAATGCAAACCAGATCTGCTGCACCCACAAAATCTGCAATAACAGCAGACTTGTTGCAGACAGATCTGGCATTGCATAACAGCGCCCGAGTTGGACGAGGTTGGCAAGCCATCCCAACTACTTGCCCTCTAAAAATGGAGGTGCCCTTGGCTATGGAAACCAAAACAGGATCCTCACGTTCCAGGCACCATTTCGCCCCAGGGTGTCTTTTGGTCTGAATCACCCCAATGGGAGAGCACCACTCTTTTGGGCTCCTCTGTCCGCAACCCCACACCCGCCCCAAACCCACCCCTGAGAGCAATCCCCAGCACTCAACAGCGCTGATAAATGGATGCAGGCAGGAGGGGAGAAGAGAATGGGTGGAGGGCGCTGAGAGCGGAGGCCGAATAGCACAGAACGGGGGGGTGGGGGCAAGCAGGCACATTCCACCAATAAATTATGACAAAACAAATAGAAAAAGAACACAAAACTCCAAATTCCTAAAACAAAACCATGAACAATTAGAATCTTAAAACCCCCCACAACAATATGAACCATAATCCTAACCCAAAAAACATATAAAAACTACCCTCTTCCCACAATTGGATAAAATTCAACCCCAGAAGACAAAATAAAATCCCCTCTCACAGGATATAAAATAGACAAACAAATATAAATTCACCCCTTCCCGCAGCCCTCTCACAGCCAAGGGAAAAGGGGAAAAATTCTAGGCACTCCCACTGCCCAGAAAATGCAACAAAATCAAAAACTAAAATAAACATAAACACCAAAAATAAAATAAAAATAAATATGGCCCCTGATCCTCTCACCACCAGGAGACCAAAAAATTAAAAGTCTGGGAAGGAAGTCATCCAATGGTAGGTGAAGTCATAAAAGAAATCCATTCAATGTAAATCCAACTGAAAACTTCAAATAATCGAACATAGATCAGGCCCCTCACAGCAAAATCCAGGTCAGCCCGCACTTCATAAATTCAAAGTCCAGAGCATCAAAAAAGGCAAACCTCCTGGTATCAGTATCAGTAGACTGGCCCTCACAGATCACTTTCAAATTTGTCCAAAGGTATCCAAAGATGAATATTAGTGACGGCAAGACAGTCCCGGTTCAAATAATGCCAGAACCCAACTGACCCAGGGCAGGTCACGATATGTGCAACCGAACACCCCCTTCTGGAATGCTGGAGAAAACCCAGCCTCTGCCAGGCAACTCCAGTGACTCCTGGAAGCTCTGTGAACACCAACCCTTCGGTAGGCACTCCCAACCCTCCCGGGGACAAACGACTATACCCCGCACCAACCTCTAGGTCAGCTAGACTGGCTGAACCTCTTCTCCTCCTCCTTCGAAGCTCCAAAGAACAGCAGCAACAATTCAAACAATCCTCAAAGCAACAAATCAAGTCCTATCACATGACTACTCAGATTTCCAGTCTTGCTCCTACATCCAAATAATTCCAGAAAATGACTGATGACTTCTTTGTGTAAGTAACGACCTAATAAGAATATTCAATACCCCAGTGGCATAGGGCAAAAAAGGTCAGAAAACTTCAAGAAAATGATTTGCAGGCTCGAACGATTTCACAGCAACACAACTTTCCACCGGTCATCAACGACTCAAAGCGTTTTCTCCCGTCACAGCGGGAAACACCAGGCAGTTCGGCAAAGCTGCATCAGAAACTGCTGTATCCAAAAACCATGAAGAATGACCGCAAAAATAACTAAACATACAAAATAAGACAATACAAATAATAAACGAGCATAAAAGCACAAAATACTTCAGTATGGGGGCTAAAATAAAATTAAATCTGCAAACATCTGCAGAGCTGTGTTCATGGCTAGCCCAGCGTGGCTGCCATCTTGGAAAAAGGGATTATGTGCATAGTCATTTGGTTACCCCTCCAAATGATCAACAGGTGTCATTTTTTAAAATCTCTCCTGCAACATAATTTCTTGAAATGACTGGGAGAGCATGTTTTAGAGGGATTTGAATAATGACACCTGTCTTGTTCATGATGCGAGGTAAAAAGACAGACAGGCAGTTTAGTGCAGTGGTTTAAGGCTCTGAGTTGCAAATCGGGAGACCTGGGTTTGAATCCCACAGCCCCCACTTGCATACTGTATGACCCTGAGCAAGTCACTTAACTTCCCTGTGCTCCCAGGTTGCACCTGTTAGCAAGCTTTCAGCTTAATGTGTCACACCTGGTGAAAACAAAAAACACATGTTGAAAATTTGGAGCCAGTATTGTGTAAAAGTTAAAAACATGTAATAGTAACTGGAGAAACTGTTTATAGCTTGTGGTCAGATATGGTAGGGGAAGCACTAGCAGTCAGCAAGAATAATACATCATGGGACCCTGGTGAGGTAAGTTGGGTGTGTGTGGGATGGTAGGTACTGAGAGTGGGTTTGGGGGCTGGGTGGAGAGGGGCTTGTAAGAGACATCTCTGGACATGCTTCTTTGGTCAGATTTTTTATTTTTAGTCAGTGTTTTTTCTCCAACTGGTCCCAGCTGCTCTCCAGTCATGCCAGACACTCCAGCCCTGTCACACCAACTCACCACCAGGACTTCTGGACATGTAAAGGCAGTGTGGCCTAGGTGCTTGTCAGGTGCAGGGCCTGCATGTGACTGGAAGTCATCTAGCTGCCCAGAGCTCTTTTTTTCTGTTTTCTCCCTTGCTTGGGAAGAGTTGGCATATAATGTCACGCAAGATGGCCCCATGCATGCTTCTGTGTGTAGAACATCAGTGGCTGCCAGTCCTCCCCATCCCTTACGTGATGCACCCTGGTTGTCATGCCCCTAGCTGACACTAGAAGCCAGGCTAGCATGGGGCACAGTAATCATCTTTCTCGAGGAAAGAAGTTCACTAGATGCTCTATTGTCTCCCACTCCAGCCAACCTTCAGCAATCCAAATCTGCCATGAAACCCGGGTCACTGGCATGGTGGCAGTTTTGTAGTCCTGCACCTCAACCCTCCACACCACTAGTCCAGCTCTTTTTCACAGATTTAAAAAGAAAACAGAAAAGAAACAACGATGGACAGTTTTCTATATTACTGGGAACATGTTAGTTGAGGAGCCCGGCAATTTGGGCACACTGGTGTTGGACTATAGTTGTAGGGGTGTTGTTTAGCAGCACCAGGGATTAGACTTTGTGGTGTTGGATTGTGTGTGTGTATGTGGGGGGGGGGGGTTGTGTTGTTTGGCAACACCAGGGATAGGTACCCCAGTGTCAGACTGTTGCTGGGGGGGGGGTTAAACATACATGGGTGGGTAGGCAGGCTACCTTCAAGCTGCATTAAGCATCTGTATTCTGGCACTGGATCAGCTGTTCCAGGCTCCCTTTCTTTGGGACCCCCAAGAAAATCCTCGGCAGGTGGCAGATCAGTTGGAATATCACCAGCAATACCTACCTACTGGTTAGCATAAAAGGGGTGGGTGGGCAGACAGGCAGGATAAAGTGCCATAAAGAAGTGATGACAATGGAAACAGCTAGAGCTGTGGTATAACATCACTGCAGTTCAGAAAGGAAGAGAAACAAACTGCTCATGAGCACTACATGAACATAAACAAAAGCATAGGAAATGTTGCTAGTGGGAATTAGCAGGTGCACTAGAAACATATACTATGACAGCAGAAAAAGACCTGAGGTACACCCAGTCTGCCCATATTCCCTATTATCCCTGGAACCTTCCCTGGAACCTATTGTTCCTCCATGGTACTTCTGACCCTTCCCATCCTATTCCCATTCTCCTCCCTGGTCTTGTCACTCCCTGGTGATCACTAATCCCTTAATTCTATCCCATGTCTGCTTGAATCCCTTAACTGTGTTTACACCTACCACCTCGGTCGACAGACCGTTCCAAGGTTCCACCACCCTTTCCGTAAAGAAGTACTTCTTTTCATCCTTCTTGAACCTTCCTCCTGTTAATTTCCACTCATGACATGACCTCAAGTTAGTATTCAGGGTAAATAATTCATCTCAGTTTACCTTGTTAATTCCTTTAAGGAACTTGAAGTTCTCTAATCATATCTCCCCTCTCCCTTCTGATTTCCATTGAGTACGTATTTAGTGCCTTGAGGTGCTTCTCATAAGATCTGACCTGCTAGCTCTCTATCATTTTTGCTGCTCTGTGTTGTACTATTTCCAAACCATCCCTGTCCTTTCTGAGGTGAGGGGTCCAGAACTGAATACAGTACAGCAGGTGAGGCCTCACCAGGGATCTTTTCTTCTGCTATCAATACCCCTCCCGACACATCCCAGCATCCAGTTAGCCTTGCTATAGGCCTTGTCGCACTGGCACATTTGTTAAAGGACTTACTGATGATAACTCCTAGACCCATTCCTCTTCTGTAGTGCTAAGTCTCACCCCACCCATCCAGTACTCTGTTCTGGGTGTTGCTTTTCCATAGGCATTATCTTGTACTTTTTAGTGCTGAATTTTAACTGCCAGACTTTTGACCACCCCTATAGTTTTTGAAGGTCCCTCTGCATATCCCTTATTTCCTCTTCACTATCCATCCTCCCACGTAGGGTTTACCTATGCTAAATCGACAACACTGTTGTCAAGGTTCAGCATAGTGACATCTCCAATGTCGACAGGTGAAATGTCACCTGTCTGACATTGGTGTGTTTCATCCGGGGGGGGCTGTGCCCCCCACACTTCCCCCACTAAACATTATCAACTCTGAATCAGAGTTGATTTGGAGGGGGGCAAAACATGGCGAAAGGGTGAATTTTCACTCTCGGGTCCATCACAGCAACCATCTCGAAACCTGTCGAGATTGTCGCTGTTAGGAATTTTGCCGTAGGGGTTTCGATGTGTGGTTGGCACACCCCCACATAGTTTTGTATCATCTGCAAAGAGACACAGCCTGCCCTGGATTCCCTCACCAATGTCACTAATGAACATGTTGAAAAGGTTGGCACCTGGGACAGATCCCTGTGGAACCCCGCTCTTAACCTCCCTTTCCTCTGATTTAACCCTATTTACCACTACCTTCTGCTGCCTACCTTCTAGCCAACTACCCACCAATTCACTACAGTTTTAGTTGCACCCAGGTCTACCATCTTTTTGAGCAGTGTTTTGTGTGGTACTGAATCAAAGCCTCGCTGAAGTCAAAGTACAGCAGATCCACAGCGTGGTCCTTGTCTATTTCCTTGGTCACCCAGTCAAAGAAAAAATTCTGGTTAGCCTGACAAGACCTTACTGCCACGAAACTGTGTTGTTTACTATCCTAGAACCCATTGCACTCTAGACAGTTCATGAGATCCTCTTTGATTCATAATTCCATCAGCTTCCTTGTGATGGAGGTCAGACTGAGAGGCCTGTAGTTCCCGGATTGCTCCCTGACCCCCTTATGAAATGATACAATGTCTGCCATTCTCCAGTCCCTTCTGATTGGCCAGTACTTCAAAGCAAAAAGCAGAAGGTAGATGGTGAGTGTCTGGAATTGAGGCACAGATTGATGATTCTGAAGCTATGATAGGCTGAGTAGGGCTAAGCTTCCAAAAACCCTCTCACAGTGCAGATCAGTCACAAAATATTTATAGTATCTGCTTTGGGAAGCAAACATAAAAATGAAAAGAAACAAACACATTTAAGGTAAATAAGCATTTTTAAAAGTATAGTGCTTGTGAGACAAGATGGGGGAGTTTATAAAACAAATGCCCTAACAGAGCACAGTAATAATGTTAATAAGGAATCAGGCTGGCACCGGGACTATTTCATATCAATTGGTTGTGCTGTCCCAGTTTAGTCCGTACTAACACGTTTTGGTAAATCAGGATACAGGACTCTTAGTGTCCATTTTATATACATTTTATAATATATGGGTAATATAGTTTCTGGCTGAATCAAAGTCTGTGGTTTGAATAAACAAAATACAACCTGAACAGCAACAGGAAAAAATGCCTACAGCATAAAGGAAGTCTTGCAGATGGAATTCCTAAATTTTTATGAGAGATTTTCATGCATTTTTAAGGTGAGGGAACCATAAAGTTAAGCTGAGTGGTCCTAATTTACTACAGATGCATGAAGACATCTCTTACAGAGATGAAGCCACCTGGGCACAACCACACAACCATACACACATTATTTATCATTACAATTTTAATCAGAGAAAAAGAAACATGATTTTTAACAGTGATTTAAAAGAACAAAAACTGTCTCCCACCATTTTATTCAGTGGTTCATTCCACTTATCAAATTCCTAGGTAGGAAGGCCTCTTTTCATTCTTTGAGCTCCTCACATGCAGAGCTCACCTCTGCTCTGATTGACTGATTCAGAGTCAGTAATTTTAAAACAGATGTCATACTGTGATAAATGTCTGATAATGTCACAAGACCTATTGATACTGTAATGATGCTTTTGTTCCTATGTGAGAACAGCTGACAGGTGTTATTATAGGTGTATTTGGAAAGTCACCCATGCTGTATATCATAAATCAAGTTTGCAGAAGGGCTGCTATTCAATTATAGAACAAGTGTATTATGAATGTATTTAAAAAAATGTGTTTTCTTTAAAACTTAAGGATTAATCATCAGATTGCCTGTTGCTTTCTATTGTTACTGCAGGGGACATATTTAGTTTTGATAGCCACACTTGGCCCTGTAACTTTGAATCAATTAAGAAGACCTTAAACTAAATTTAAATAATCCTTAAAGAGCTGCTGATGCCGCAAAGAAAACTTTAGAATGCCTAATAATTTGGTACAATTCCACTTGCATTTCATTTATATTTTATATATTTCTCCTCCCCAAAATTTATTACTAAGAAAATGTATATGAACATATGATCATTGTCCCTTAGAGTTTATTTTGAGTTCGCCTGCCTCTATAGCTTACTCCCTACTCCAAGTCATAAACGTCTATTGTGACATTACAGTCTGCTGCAACAGGAGTAACTGTGAGGTCACAAGCAGTGCTCTGTGACTTCAGGTAGGGAGAATGCAGCAGGAATAGATGAGCTCATCAAGAGCAGAAATACTGCTTTCACGCAAATTACCTCAGTAATAAATAATGGGGAGGAGAAATACAGAACTAATGGCAAATACAAGCTGGACTGTTTCTAAATATTATGTTTTGTTAAAGTTCACCTGAACATGTCACCAGCTCCTTAAAGATTTCAACACAGCTGCGGTTCTTAAGGTAAAGGTATCTGCAGACTCTTGTCAAGCTATCCCCTCAGTTCTGTTTTCCAACATTCTTTGCATACTGTAAGTGTTCTCAGGTTCCAGAAGTAGCTTGTGTTTCTTCACAGATTTAACCTGATATCCATAAGGAAACCCATTAATAAGAGATCAGGGCTAGTAAAAACTGTGATGAAGGTGGGTGAAAAGACATACAGTAAGTACTACTGGAGTCCTTAACAGCCAAAAAGGGAGATCAGGGTGAGGGTTTAAGAAGGTTCTCAAGTATGAATCATAGACATTTCACCCTTGCCCTGGTGACAGCCTAAGGAGTCAGTCCCTGATGCTGAGGTGTCAAGAGCCATCTACCCAGATAACCATCTTCACTGAGTTACCAGCCTGGTGCAGCTGCCCAAGGTTGAAGTTGGGGTACAAAGATTCCCTGAAAAGCTGACACTGAGGTCACCCTGGAGAATCAGAAGGAGGTCCCAGGGATAGCACTCTCATATCAGAACTCTACTTAAATCTGATACACTAGCACTATGTTTGCAACTTACCTTAAAAATGCCACATGTAATCAGAAAATAGATAATAAATGCAAAGATTTTCTGAGTTTAAAAGGTTGCCAAGTATCCAACAGAGGGGAATTCCAAGGAATTCTGATGGGTCAGTCCAACTCTGCAGCTACTTAGCAGTAAAGGAGGATTTATGCCTTCTCAATTGAAGAAGGCTATTTATTGGGACTTACCCCACCTGCTGACAGACAGATCACCTTGTTCCTTTTTTAAAAGACTTTTCAAGGAAGTGTAACACAATCATCTTCTACCAGTAGGAGGAAGAGGTTGTTCACCTTATGAGTTGAGACTGAGACTGACACTCTGTTGCCAGGTCTCACAGTGTAGCTTGTGGGAGCAGTTTAGGAAATAAAAGTGCATCACTCTTTTGGACCCCTGTGGTCCAAATGAAATGCCACGGGGGATATGCTGGTGTGCGGCCTGTCTACTGGGATGCCATCCCAGGGGGTAGATCATGGTATGGCTGCAGCTCAGTAAGGGGTGGTGAGGTGGTGTCCAATCATGCAGCTGATGTCTTAAGGTGAATGAACATGGGGGTCTGGTGAGGGAAGTGCCAAGCTTATATGGCCTCCTCTGGTAAATGTTTCACCCTGAAGTACAGACTTGACCTCACAGTTCCAGTAGACACTTTTAGGGCCACAGTAAAATGGCATCAGCAAAGTATGCAATTGGACATAGCTAAAGGATAAAAGTATAGAAGTACACCCATAGACATACATGCAGACCAAAGGTCAAAGTCCGCACCTGGAAACGAGCCTTGGCTCAGTGTGCCTTTCACAGTTATCAACCTTTAAATAAATAAATAAATAATAAAGTGTGGCTTGGCCAGCTGTACTCATTGTTGCCTAAAGATGGAAAAGAACAGTGAGTACATGACTATTTTTGTACTACGTGTGAACTGCTGGGAGCAGGGAAGGAATGCTATCTGCTACAGTGCTAGCTGCTACAGGGTTGGCAGAACATAGAGTTACAGAGTTAATGAAAAGTATTGTTCAGGAATGGTTTGGAATTTCTGTAAACAACTGTGTATCATTTGATTTATTGCAACCCTTGGATCAGTGGCCCGTGCGCTGTACAAATGAACTGTAAGGAAAGTGGCATTCAGTAAAGAAAGTCAACTGCTTGAAGTCTAGTTGTTTGCGTATTTTGCTCTGCCCTAAAAGTGACCACATTCAGCATCTCCTATTGGAAGTTAGGAAAGCTGTATAAGTTAAGTGCAAGGTGCTCCCAGTGAGTGGACCATCTATAACCCTAGACATAAAAGTGTCTTGGGCCATGCCTACCCCCATGCAGGGCAGCAATACATGATTGTTACCACACCACCTGAAGAAACAGGGTTGCATTGTAGGGTCCCATCCAAGATTTTGAAAGGGGAAGATTTTGAAGTGTAGTGATTTAAAAGGGAGTGGATTTAAAATTTAGACCTGATATGAATTTGAAAGGCACGGGGTCATAATGTTGCATGACATTATGCCACATGGCAAGATTGCGCTGCCAGTACAGCGTGATTTTGCCATGTGGCATTTCTCTGTTTTCTGTCGGGGGCTCTACCCCTCACATGCCCCATTACAGGGGACTGTGCCCCTCAAACCCCCTCCAATATAGATTCTCAACTCTGGGGAGGGTTCAAGTCAGGGAGCACACAAAGTAAAAAAAAAAAAAAGTTTCTGGGACCGGGAATCAAACCCGGTCCCAAAAGCAATGTTGGATTCCCTGCTGTTGTGGCTCAGTCTGTTGAGCCACAGCAGCTGGTCAGCAAAACCCACTCCCAGCAAAGGTCTTTTCCTCTGCATGGGAAAGTGAGAATGGTGCAATACCACGTACAGCAGTATACACGGTATTGCACCATTTGCTCACTGGTGCAGCGCTGTACCGGGTTAGCCATAATGTCGTACGCTATTAACCGTGCGACATTATAACCTGGTACCGATTTGAAAGGAGAGGCTGTTACATGTTCTATACAGCCACTGAGATTCTCTTTCATTAGAACTTAGGAAGCATATTGCCAAAACAATCATTATGCCCATCACTCACTATGCAGATGTCATACATTGGGGGTGGAGAGCTGGCTATGGCTATCCGTGTAAACTCAACAGTTTAATATATAGGTTAGCATGTTTTATTCTTGGGGCACCACATAATCCTTACCACTGTGCCTTTAACATTCCTTAAATTGGCTTCCACTTCAGCAAAGACATAAGCTACATTTAAGACACTCAATAAAAAAATGTGTCAGGAGAATGTCCCTGATTTTATTAAGGAAACGTTGTCTCCAAGGCCTACTTGATTGGGCATGTGCTCATCTTATGGCCTAACATTTGAAGTTCCATGTGTGGTATCCATTACAGAGCGAGAATGGGTCATTTACTGTGCAGAGTCCCCTAATTTGGAATAAACGTCTGACTGATCCATGGCCAGTAACTAGAAAATTACCCTCCAGGAATTAGCTGAAAAAATGGTTTACCAGAAATGACTAGAAACATAGACAATGATGGCAGAAAAAGACCAAAGGTCCATCTGCCTGAAATTCCCTATCTGCCCTGGGACCTATTGGCTATACAGAGTTTTATCCCACCCAGTCCACCCTCCTACTCCCCTCCCTACTGCTACTGACCTAATGACCACCAAGCCTTTTACTCTGTCCTAGCCATGCTTTAAACCAGTTACGGTCTTGGCGCCCACTACCTCCACTTGCAGACTGTTTCATGGCTCCACCACCCTTTCCGTAAACTAGAACTTCCTTACATCCACCTTAAACCTTCTCCACACCAATTTCAACTCATGACATCGGGTTCTTCAATCTGTACTCATGCTTAATAGTTCCTCGCAGTTCACTCTGTTTATTCCCTTTAGGAACTTGAAGGTCTGTATTATATCCCCTGTATCTCACTTGGTTTTTAGTGAGTACAGTTTGGTGCCTTGAGATGGTCTTCATAAGACCTGCCCTGCTAGCCCCAAATCATATTGTATACCCTGCATTGCACCACCTCCAGCCTATCCCTATACTTCCTTAGGTGAGGACTCCAGAACTGAGCACAGAATTCCAGATGCGGCCTCATTAGTGACCTATAAAGAGGTAGTAGTACCTCCTTTTTCCTGCTATCAGTATCCTTTCCAGTACACCCCAGCATCCAATTAGCTTTATTGTAGACTTCGCTACACACTGACTTGATTGTTTGAGTGAGTTAATAATGATGACTCCCAGCTCCCTTTCCTCTACTGTAGTGCTCAGTTTTAACCCTACCATCAAGTACTCTTTTTTTCCCTGTAGGTGCATAACTTTATATTGAATTTCAATTGCCAACCTTTGACCACCTCTCTAGCCTTTGTAGATCCCTCTGCATCTCCCTGATCTCTTCATCACTATCTACTCTACCATTTAGTTTTGTGTCATCTGTCAAGAGACACAACTTGCCCAGGATGCCCAATGTCACTAATGAACAGATTGAAGAGGACTACCCAGAACAGATCCCTTTGGCACCCCACTCGTGACCTCCCTCTCTTCTCCTTTGACCCCACTTACCACCACCGTCTACTGTCTCTCCTTCAACCAATTTCCTACACGTCTAACTACAGTCCATAGCAGCACCCAGGTACTCCTGCTTCTTCAGCAGTATTCTGTGTGGGATCAAGTCAAAAGCCTTGCTGAAATCAAAGTAGAGTACATCACAGCATGGCCCTTATCTACTATCTTTGTTATCCAGGTAATGAAAACTACCAGGTCGGTGCAACAAGACCTCCTTTCCACAAACCCATGCTGTTTACTATTCTGTCAACTTTTGCTCTCTAGGTGATCCACAAGAATCTCTTTGATCAGTGACTCCATCAGTTGACCCACTACAGAGGTACTGAGGTTCCCAATGATGGTATTGATTCCTTATATATATGTCATGTTGATGTCTTTTTACTATTGTTAAATTATATGGTAACTGTTTTCTTGTAACTATTGTATTTAAGGGGTCTATGCGATAACGGCGAATGCCTAAAGACGATCTCCGTTATCGCTCAGTCAGAGTGCAGAACACATTTTCGGCACTCTGACAACCCTGGCGCACCAGCACAATGGCGCCAGGACATATTTTTACTACTTGGGGCTGCAACTCTACACCTTCCCTTGTGGGGGGCTTTTGAACCCGCACCCCCTACTTAAGGCGATTCTCAACCCAGGTGTGCATGTCGGGGATGGTGAAAGTAGTAAAATAAAAGGTTTGGGCTGCGCGAAATAAAAATCGCACCAGCGCCTGGACCTGAACCCAGTACATCAGCCATCCAAGCCATTGCCCAATCCCCAACACCGCACCGCAGCTCGACCAATGACTGCAGTGCCACCCCCTACAACCTCTCCACCCTCTCCCAGCCCATGCTCGCTCCCACCCCCATCGCGCGCATACGTATAGTGACATCCTGTCGCCTAGTTCGCCAACCCCCTCATCCGGTCGCCCTACCTGTCGGTCGCCGTGAGTGGATTGCGTGAGGAAGGTGTCGTCATAATGGATGGTGCCCTTCCTCATGCGCCCACCTCACAGGTTACCGTATTTAAGAGTTGTCTATGGGATATGAACATAAGAACATAAGAAAAGTGATAGGAGAAGGGGACCCTTTGGTCAATCTAGTCTGCCCTTTTTTCTTGCTACCCCCCCACCGAGCTAATTCTTTCTTGTCAGGTTTCCATAACACCTATCCCATGCCAACTTGAACTCCCTGACTGTCTTAGACTCCACCACTTCTTGCGGCAGACTATTCCAGGGGTCCACAACCCATTCCATGAAGAAGAACTTGCTAGTGTTGCTTTTGAACCTACCTCCCTTTAGCAGCATGTAGTGTCCTTTGGTACAAGCAGTCTCGTATGAGTGGAAGAGGTCTTCCTTGTAAATGGAGTTTATTCCCTTAAATGTAGTTAAAGGTTTCTATCATATCTCCTTTGTCCCTCCGTTGTTCCTGTGAGTATAATGAGAGGGCTTTAAGCCTGAGGTTCAATGGGCGGAGCAACTACGTCACTCCCCCATCATGCTTAAAAGATCACTCATCCTGGGGCATCTCCAGGATTCGTTTCTTGTTGTGGCCGGAGGTGCCGTTCTTCCTCCCTCTGTTGTGACTTATATGGGGTGCCTCCGGCTGCTGATGCTGTTTCTGCATGGTTCCTTCCCTTTGTCTTTTCCATGCTCCTCCCTGCATTGCCTTCTAGCCTGCTGCTCCTTGGAATTTGGCCAGTGCCGTGGCGGCGTTCTACCCAATTCTGACCTGCTCTGGCTTGCTCATTTTCCTTTTCTCTGCCTCATGTCACACTCCACTGGCACCTCACCGGCCATCAAGGTTTTACTCCACTCGAGGCCCCTTTCCCTGCTTCTTTGACCCGGGATGCCTGGTGGTGAGTGGGAGCCACATTCCTTCTCTGTTTATTCTCCTGCCCGATTTGCCGGTCTGTTGCTCCACATGTTGCTATTCCTTGTCTTGGCTCACAGCCATTCACTTCGACCTTCTGGCTTAAATTTGGTCTCGCTCATTCACAGGCCACCTGCATGCAGTGCCAGCATCAGGCGTGCTTCCTGGGCTGCCGCTGTTCTGCATCCTCAGGCACCCAGTGTGGAGTTCTTCCTTCCTCTGGATGGGGTTCATCTATTTCTTTTCTTCAGTTATTATTTCCCTCTAACTCTCCTTGTGTAATCCTACCACATTGTTATCTGCCAGTTTCCCAGTGCGGGGGTTGACTGTGCTCAGCTGCATGCCATTTGTCTGTTCTCATCATCCTGTTTTCAGCCCTTCCCCTTAACCCAACTTCACCTCTCTTGTTATACTGCTGCTCCCTGGTTCTGCATTCTTGCTCCAGTTTTCCTCCCCATGTCGCCTGCCCCCCCTATGCTGTGGATCCTTGACCTGGATGTTTCTGCCTCAATGTGTCTCCTTCTCATTGCTTTCTGTGCTATGTCCTGTGCATTTATTTGGGGTTTTTACCCTTATCTCGAGTCTGACTTAGAGTGTTTAGCAAATTGTACTCATACAGTAACTCATTCTAACAGAGGTACATGTCTAAAGATCTGTTTTCTCTCTTTCCAATCTAAGGGGTGCAACTGGACTACACTCTGCCATCTGCTCATTGGCTGTCTGTAGCCCATCTGGCCTGCTATTGATGTTTCTTCTGGGCATACCTATCATGGCTCATACCTATCATGGCTCCATACCTATCATGGCTCCATACCTATCATGGCTCCTATGCCACCTCATTGAACTGTGGCCCTCCTGCCACGTGAATTCAGGTTCATGACTTTGTTCGGTATTCCCTCATCCATACCATCCCTGCTCGGCCATCTGGATTCAATCCATTCACAGCATTCCTCCTCATCATCCGTTGCCTGTTTGCTCAGTGACCCGCAGCCCTCCTGCCTCATGTCTCAGGTTCCTGACTCCTTATCTCATGCCAGCTGCTTTTTCTCATACCAGCCATCAGGATTCAATCCACTCATGGCATCACTCCTTTTCCTCCATCATCCATTGCCTTCATGCTACCTCAGTCTGATTCTATCTCCACTAAAGGCCATGCCTTCCTGTCCTTCACCCTTTGATAAGGGCTTGCTGGCTGCTCTCCACCATCATCCAAAGTTCCTTTTCCAGTTAATTTCCTATCTCTTCTTCCTCACTGTCACATCAATCAATCGAGCATACCTCTCGTGGAGTCTTATGCTACCTTATCAACCCACTGCACCCCTGCAGCGCCCATCATCATCCTTCTTCCTCATCCTCAGTCTTCTCAAGTTGGACTGTTGCACTCCTGCAGTGATCATCATCAGTCTTCTTCATCCCCAGTCTTCTCATGAATGCATCTGGATACTCTTTGCTCCTCTGACTTCTACATGGATCTAGTCCTTCCCATCTACTCCTTGGTGTACCTTTCTCAGATGCTTGCTTTTGCTCCTCTTGATTGCTCAACATGCGTGTAACCTCTGGTTCACATACCCTCTGGCTCCAGACATGCCTTTTTGGCCTCGGAGTCTACCTCCTTTTGAGGAGCCTACTTACATTGCTCTATTGAGCATACTGCCTTCGTACAAGTTCATTTTCAAGTTCATTCCTGTCTCCTTTTATTTTCATTCTGTACCAGCCATCAAGGATTCACTCCAATCAAGGCCTGCATCAATATTTCTTTTGGGTGTACCTATCATGACTCTAATACCACCTCATCAACCCGTGGTCATCCTGCCGCATGTATCAGTTCATAACTCCGGTCATCATTCACTCACTCATCCTTACCTCAAGGTTTATCTATTTATATCGCTTACTCGAGCATTCCTATCATTGAATATTATGCTACCTCATCAACTCCGATCTCAGGGTCTAATCATCCACATCGCATAATCGAGCATGCCTTATCTTCCTCAGTGTCTACTTACTCGAATCGCTCAATCAAGCATACCTCTCATGAGTTTTATGCTACCTTATCGACCTGCTGCCCTCCTGCGGCGATCATCATCATCAATCTTCATCGTTGCCTCATGTTCCTTCTTCGACCTGTGCTTTTTTGGGGGGGCTTTTCCCCATCCCGTCATCATCTTCCCTACTCATATCCTTCTCCTTAATGAATCCTTCTCTTTAATGACATACGTCCTCAAATCAAATGTCGTCAGCCTGGAGGGAAGGCGACCTAGGCCTTGGATCCCTAGAGGTTTCCTCCTCAAAGGGTTTTTTCCTCTCCTCAGTGCCAATGGTCATAATATTAGTTAGAGTTAGTGCTTGGGTTAATTAGTTAGGTTCTGCTGTTGGATGGAGGCAGATGGTGGCCCAGCTTTCCCCTCTATCCTTAAGAAGTCTGCCCCTATCTTCTCAGAATTCATTCATTCATCGTTCTTACCTCTTCGATGCGCGACACCAGATTGGGTATTCTTTTTGGGCTTCTTCCTAACCTACCTTTAGCTGATGCAATCATTCCCATGGCACCTGTAGGGGGGACCCTCCTCTAGGGTTCCTTGTGTCATACCCCTACAGGGTGGTATATCCCATGGACAGAGAGATGGAAAGCCACAAAAGTAAGTCAAGTCACACAGGCATCATCTCATCATGTCTAGTTGCACAAGCACATTGAATGGGAGGGCTTTAAGCCCAAGGTTCGATGGGTGGAGCAACTACATCACTCCCACATCATGCTTAAAAGGTCACTCATCCTGGGGCATCTCAAGGATTTGTTTCTTGTTGCCCCTCATCCACCCCTCCTCCTCCAGTGGCTCGTCTCTCTCTTACCCATGGGCTTCTTCCTAACCTACCTTTAGCCAAAGCAATCATTCCCATGGCACCTGTTAGAAGGGAACCCTCCTCTAGGGTTCCTTGTGTCGTACCCCTACAGGTGGTATATCTCACAGACAGAGAGGCAGAAAGCCACAAAAGTAAATTCAGTCACACAAGCATCATCTCATCTCATCTAGTTGTGTAATCATATTGAACTGTAGTTGTTTTAGTCTGTTTTTGTACTGCTCATGATATCAATCCTGTACCATCTTTGTAGCCCTCCTTTGTACTGTTTCGAGATGATTTATGTCTTTTTTTAAGTGAGGTCTCCAAAACTGGGCACAGTACCCCAGATGTGGACTCACTAGGGACCTGTATAGTGGGATTATTACTTCACATTTCCTGCTTGTAATGCCCCTGACCATACATTCAAGCATACTGCTGGTTTTATAAGTTGTTTTTTCACACTGTCTTCCTACTCTTAAGTCATCTGAAATTATAACCCCAAGGTCTCATTCTGTTATGGTCTCCGTAATCTGTTCCCCCAAGGGTGTATGTCACCTTTGGGTTTTGTTTTCCAAGGTGCATTACTTTACATTTTTTGGCATTGAATTTCAACTGCCAGTTTCTAGACCATTCTTTCAGTTTCTTGAGGTCAGACACCATTTTCATGGTGACCGCCTGTGTGTCTACCCTGTTGCGGATCTTTGTGTCATTTGCAAACAGGCATACCTTCCCCTCCAGCCCTTCAGTGATTCCACTGATAAATATATTGAAGAATATCAGCTTCAAGACCAATCCTTGTGGCCCCCCACTGATCATCTTGCTCTCTGTCGACATCGTCCCATTGACCAGAACCCTCTGTGTCCTGTCCTGTTGCCAATTTCTTACCCAGCTGATGATTTTAAGCCATACACCTGTGTGGTCCAATTTGTTAACCAGCCTTCTGTATAGGACAGAGTTGAATGCCTTACTAAAATCTAAATATACAATATCCACAGCTCCACCTTGGTCCACTGTTTTGGTCACCCAATTGAAGAAATTGATCATATTGGTCTTGCATGACCATCCTGCCATGAAACCATTCTGTTTGAGGTCTAATTGCCTGTTGAACTTTAGATATTCCACTATCCATTCTTTAAGGAGTGTTTCCATCAGTTTTCCCACCACTGAGGTTAGACTAACTGTGTGGTAGTTCCCAGCCTCCTCCTTGCTTCCACTTTTGTGAAGGGGAACTACTATGGCCCCTTTTCAGTCTTGTGGTATATCACCACTGCTTAGGGAGTCCTTGAACAGTGCTGCTAGTGCTGCAGCAAGCTCCTCTGCTAGCTCTTTAAGTATCCCCTGAGTGTATCCCAACTGGGCCCATTGCTTTGTCCATTTTCAGCTTCTTCAATTCCTTCAGGATGCTTTCTGTAGTAAATGGACTCATGTCTGCCTCCTACTGCTACTGGAAATGAACCTTTGCTGAATGGCTACGTATATCCCAATAAACATAAACATAAATGTACAGTATTGTGGACTTGCAGGCCTTTGGCACACTGGTGCAGAGTGGCCTGGATCTGAATAATGAACAAGGCTGTGATTTTTGTGAGAGATTGTTGTTTATTTATTTATAGCATTTTGATGACTGGGTAAAACCACTGAGACCAGAGGTCCCTTTCTCAGGGGTGACCTGGAATTAGTTACATACATTTACATAACACAGCAAGTATGGTACAGTAAATTGCATGCACATACATAATACAGCATGTGTGACACAGTGTATACAGCAGTCCAGAAGTAGAAGGAACACCTTAGAGCATGAAATACATACTGTAGTACAACATTGTCACAGTGAGCATTAATTACAACAAGATGTAAGCAGGATCGGGGGGATAAAAGGACAAGTTGCTCAAGGGGACATGACAACTGAGAGCGAAGACATATTTTATAGGCTTTATGGTTGTACCTTAGAGGGGTCTAAGAAAAAGTGTTATGGCCTGTGAAAACTGTTTTCAGCCTTTATCCAAGAGCCAGATAGCACCAAGAGAAAAGCAGGTGAACAAACCAGACAATAGGTGATGGACAGCTTGTCCACTGGACATTAACATATTAACCAGATAGTGCTCTGGGATTTCTGGGAAGAGTGTATCACTCTGGAATGGAAACCTCATTGGCGTTCATGGCACTAACCAGCACATGTTGATGTTGATTGGAAAACCTGAAAATTTAAGGTCTGTTCAGCAAGTTTCAGGCATTAGTCAGCAAGGTGATCACTATGGCATTGCTGTGCAGGAGTAGCACCAACATTTATTCACTGCAGGACACAAGGCAGACTTAGCTCTACTCCCCCATTACCATGATTATGGAAGAAGGTGTCCATAGCATGACAACAGGCTTCGGTACACAAGAGGCCTGAGTGCCACCAGCCCAGTCTGATCAAGTAGTAATCAACATAAATGCATGACCACTTCGACTTAGAGGGGAGTATAAGGAAAAGCTGCCATATTTCCGCAATAAGTGGGATGTTACGAGAAGTGAAGGATGCACAGCATCATCTACCCCACAAAGGATGGACAAGTTATTTCATGCCAGATCGAATACTAGGAAAGCAGTGAGTTTGTCATGAAGCCCCACCTCGGACAGTAAATAGCAATGACTAAACACTCAGACCTAGTGTCCCATTGGTGCAGCACATTGCCTGGCCAGTTGGTCGATGGGGTGAACATTTGAACCATTTGACTCGCTGGTATTTTTATGTTGTGTTGGACATGTTGAAAAAAAGGCTCTTGTTGGAACAGAATCAACAGACTGTTGTACAGTCGGTGTGATTGTTACAGGTGATTTTGCCTTCTGTGAGTACTTACCATAACACATAGATAAAACTTTGTATTGTATGTTATGTCATAAATGTTTTTATGATTTGGACGCAATTGTAAGAGAGAGTTTTACTCTCAATTTGCTTTCCAATAAATATTGATTGATTAATATTAATTTGCAGGTCAATTCAGTAATTACACAAACAGAGTGCATTCAGATGGCTGTAGCATGAAAAAAAGGATTGCCTTAAAACTGTTGTTGTGCATCAGTTTTTTCTCTCCTTAGGTCAAGCAGTGCAGCAGATCCCAGAGAGACAAGAGAGGACAATCTGGGTGAAGTATGGCAGCCTCTACCGCAGATTGCCCATCAGGGGAAAGACCACTCATGCGAGTGACTCTAATTGGAAACCGCCCTCTCAGACATTTGTTAATGTGCATGGCCTTTGTTGTATGCCTGATGTCTTTCATTGTGAATTTTATGTGTAAATACAGAGATCACTGTACAGTAGAGAACTATACATATATTTTTATAACACTTGACTCTCTCACTTTTCTAAGGAGGCTATTAGCACTGGGAGATGTCCCTGAGGCAAGGGATGTTCAGGATGAATGTAGGCAGGTAGTGACCCTGTGAGGTGGGGATGGTACAGGGAACATGGCTTCCTCAGGGCAAGCAGTGCACTTGCTAGATGAAGTGGGTCCATTTCACAATGGAAGATCAGACTTGATTAACCTGCCAACATACGTAAAGGAGGCACAGTCTGATCCCATGCTAATGGCACCATGGTTGGCCCATCACACAGGCCTGGAGGTGGGGTTTTGCCCCAAGGAATCTGGCATTAGGATGCTAGATGAGATGACTGCAGCCTCTGTATGTGACAGTCTATGTGGCTGGAAGTGTGTGAGTGTGTGTGTGGCAAGTGGCAACATGGCCACAAGACCAGGGGGTGGGTCTCAAGGTGAAGTTTACTCCCTAGAGTAGTGGGTTGTTTTGTTTTGTGTCTTTATTTGGGTTAGAATTTGTGTCCTGGGAGAGGTGACATCACAGGTGCCCATGCCGGCCGCTGGTTGAAGGGTGCTTAGAGCTGACCCTCTTATACTCGTGTGTTCTGCCCAGCCCTGCAGTTTCTGGGGATGGAAATGAATTACCTTGGGGGACAGTGTAAAAAAATCTTCTACCAGTAGGGGGAGGAGCTTTTTAACCATATGTTTCCAGACTGAGACTGACACTCTGGTGCCAGGTCTCACAACGTAGCTGATAGAAAGAGTTTAGGAACTCAAAGTGCATCACCAGTCTCGCTTTAGCTGAGTCAGTGGGGAGCAGGCTAAGGTAGCAGTGTGTCAAGCCTGCAAAGATCTAGGAGAGGCGGGATCTATTTTTCTTCTTTGAGATTGCCAAATTATAGTCAGTAAGTAGTGGGACCTCAGGAAGGGGGTGGAACCCCAGTTGCAGGTACTGCTGTTCTGAGACAGCAGCTGTAAAGTAGAGAGTGAATTACCATGAAAGGCATGGTGAAAGAGAATCCCCAAAAGTGCAAATGGCACCCACGGCCTATCTGCTGAAATGCAGTCCTGGGAAGGTGACTCACGGGGTGCCTGTAACAAAGTAAGGTATTGTGTGAGGTGAAGCTCAGTCACGTGGCTGGTGTCTTAAGGTGAAAAAGCACTGGAACCTGGTGAGGGAAGTACCAACCTTGTATAGTCTCTTCTGGTAAATTGTTCACCCTGAAGCAAGCAATAATACCCAACAGTGCGGGTAGTATTGGGCAATACTGGATCGTCCAAGGGCGTAATGATGCACAATGTCACAGGTGGAGGGCCTTATAGCCCCTGGAAGGTCCAGTATTGCCCATACCATCCACCCTGAAGGGTATTATTGTGCTTAGAAAATTGTCTACCTGTGGCAGTTTTATGTGGGACTTAAAAAAATTTAAAAACAAACATAAAATTAAAAAGAAAGAAGTTTAAGTCTTTTGGTTGTAAAGTAGTCCCTTGTTTTTGTGCAGTTTCATCGCCTGTTGCCTTCCCCTCCACAGAGCCATTCTTTTGTATGGTTCTATGTCATAATGGTGATCGCGGAATAACAATCACCGTTAGGGCGAGTGTACATCGCCGAAAATTAATTTCAGAGAAGCACACCTGTGGCGAACAGCATGAGGATACCCGAGATCTAGGGAATTTTTTTAAATGCAGGGGTTGTGCCCCTGCACACCCCTACTAATGGATTCTCAACCCAGGGGGGTGTGTATGTCGGGGTGCAATACTTAGAAAATAAAAAGATGCCTGCCACCAAAAAGGCGCCTGCACAGACCAGAATCTTGCACCCTGTACCTCCCAACTGACCACGCTCCCCACCATGCTAGTGGACCAGTTTGGCAGCTGCCCACCACACACCCTATACCACGTACCTTCCTCCTCCTTGCTCATCCCCTCAGATGCGTATATTCATGCTGTACTTCCCATCTCCCTACCAAGTCCACTCCTGGAGACCTGATCACCCCTGACAGGTAGCCCTAAATACAGGTGCCATAACTGAGTCACTGTTTTTGTAGGAGCTCAATTGCAGTTACCTTTTTACAGGATACCCTCTTGTACTTATCCCATTCTCCCCCCCCCCACCTCCACAACAAGACTTGGAGTGTTTTTGTAAAGTTTTTCCACCCAGCAGACTGCTGTCATTGTTGCTGTGCTACAGAAAAGAAAAAAAGGCAACAGTTTTCTGCCATACTTTAAATAGTCTTTTTTTCTAACCTTGGAACTTGCAGCTGTTAGGAGCATGACCTTACTTGACCCTGACACTAAAAACTAGGAAGTGCATTCCGATTCCTGCTGCCTGCCCTGGGGATTTATATTAGTGGCTTTTTTTTGCTGTTTTGTGGTCCTCGCTGCCTGCCTTGTGGACAGAGAGGTCTTACTGTTTTATTCTTTTTTTTTTTGTTATTTGATGGATTCCCAGTCCTCGCTGCCTGTCCTGAAGACCAGAAGTGCAAAGAGGAGTGCCATTCGGTGGAGCATTTTAGCCTCTCCTCAGAGGTATGGAACTGGAGGAGCTACAAAAAACAACAGAACTTCCAGTGGACATGAAACATTAAGTACTGTTGTTCAGGCTATATCTCAAAGGGGATCTTTGTGCTGTGGCAATTTATGGAAGAGAAGGTTCTTTGCTTTATTTTTTTCTTTCTTTAATAGGTAGGAAGATCAGGGGCATAGTACAGTCGAGAAGGACTGTACCAGGCAAATTGCATACTCAATCAATCGCTTGGTAAGTGAGCGGAAGAGAAAGTTACAAAAAAAGTAGTTTTTATTTGTTTTCTCTTTATACTGCTATGATTCTTTTATTTTACATTACTGGATATAGTGTATGTGTTTGTGTGTGTGTGGGGGGGGGGGGCTCTTGCTAGCTCTCTAGCTAAGCAAGAGGAAAATAAGTGGCCTCTACTGACTTTTGAATTCAAACTGGCACAAGGCACAATTTGATACTGAGGTATGGTAGGCTGGAACTTTTTATTTCCTGGTCATCTACTGAAAGTTAATGTACCCCCCTGGTAGGAGTATCAGCCAGTCAGTCACCAGGAAATAAAAAAACCTGTTTTCTAAGCCTGGATACCACATCCGTGTGCCTGTAGATCCTTGTAAAGCCACAGGAAAAGTGTAGCTGGAAAGTACACTCTTGAACATAGTCACAGGATAAGGGTGGCAGGGAAATACACCCATTGACAGTCTAAAGGAAGAGGCAGTGGTAAAAGGGTGCTCATAGGTGTAGATGCAGGACAAAAATTGAAGTAATCAACTCAAGATGGAGACAGGGACATCCTCAGGCATGGTATTGCCAAGAAGTGTGGCTAGACCAGCCGCACTCATTGTTACCAACATGATGGAAAAGGATAGAGAGAGTCCAAGACATTTTTGTACTAAGTGTCAACTGCTAGGAGCAGAGAAGGACTGCTGTATGCACTACAGTGGGCTGCTGCCTCCTGGCTGGTGGGCAGAAGAGTTACAGGCATAAAGAAAAAGTATTGCCAAGAAAGTGATTTGTGCACTGTACAAATGAACTTTGTCAGAAAGTGCCCTGCAGTAAAGGAAGTCCCTTGCTAGATGTCCAGCTGTTTATGTATTTTGTTCTATGTGGAAACATAGATGGTGACAGAGAAAAAGACTGGTGGTCCATCTAGTCTGCCCATATTACCCTATTACTGTCTGGAACCTTTTGTTTCTGTGGGATTTACACTTACCCTGTTTCCCTTTTGTTTTCCAGGTTCTGCCCCCCTCATCTCACTGAGTAACTACTATATCCTTAGGTGTATTCCACGTGTGTGTGAAGCTGTTTATGGTTCTGGCATCCACCACCTACACCTAGAGGTGTCCACATCCAGCACCTCCCATAACAACTTATATGCTAAATGCAAGGGGCTACCCATGAGCATACCATCTCTAGACAGATAAGCACCCAGGGCCCACGTCTTCCCCATCCAGGGCAGCAGTGGCAGGTCAGTTGCCATGCAACCTGAATGGGATTTGCACAAAACTTTGAGGAAGCATTTATTACTTACAGTACTCCAGTATAAAGGCATGTAAGAGTACTTAAAAGGAATAAAGAAAGGACCTAGTAACTGAGGTCTAAAGGGATTGTACAGTATGTATTGCAGTAGTACGGCTCAAAAGATTTATGGTCTACAATATTACTTAGCATTAAATGGCAGGTAGTTTTGATTATTAGAAACTTTTAGTATATCTACAATTATGAACTGAGGATCGTAAATAGAGGAATATGATTGGCCAAGAGCTGTTTGAAGCCGTCATGATATTGGGCAACATCATCACGGCTTCAAAAAAGTTCCAGCACCACCAGCCTCTTTGCTCTCTACTGTCTGATAACTATTTTTTCAAAGTGTACTCCTACACCACCCAAAAGCTCATTCATAAAATGTTTTAAAACCTGTTTGTTTCATTTTTTTTATTTATAAAACTTCAAATTCTGTTCATAATAGCAATAAGTCACTCCAGGGTGTGGTATATCATGGGATATTGTCACTTCTCGGGTGGTTGGATGCACTTGGCCTGCAGCCTTGTGCCCAACCACCCAAGGCGTGACGATATCCCATGATATACCACACCCTGTCGTGCCTTATTGCTTAATTATACAATGGGGTAAATCCAAATGCCCAGTCCCTGAAATCTGATTGGTAGGCTGGCACCCTTTTCAGCATGATAAATTCTCCAGTGTACCCACTGAAAAAGGCAGCAGCCAACCTTAGCCCACGCCATGCTAAACATATCATTGCAACCCTTGCATGTCAAAAGAGACATCACCATTTTCTTTCCTGCTTAGGAACCAGAGCCACGTTAAATTAAAAAAAAAACATGACTCCCTCCTTCAAGTTACTGGACTTGGAGAAACTTAAAAATATATTCAATAAACAAAATGAGCCTTCCAACCTTAAAATTGTACCTCAAAGTATTATAAAAAAATCATCCCAGGTCACAAAACAATTGGGCTCCCACTCCAAACACGGTCGTAGACAACACCAACGCCGATACTGCAACCTCCTGGGAAAGTGAACAGCAACCTCTGGTCTCTATCCACACACACTCCGAAGCTTCCACGGTGTCAGGAAACCAGGCCACAAAACCCTATAAATCTACTCTGAATAAAGAAATCTACCATCCACATCACAGCTCGACAGCAACTCATACTGCTCCACATGTGCACAATGCGCCAAAAATGGACCCAGTGGTCTGTACTTGAAAGCGGGGCATAGACTGACTTCAAAAGACTGTCCTGACTCTGATAATACAAGATCTAGCAAGAGCTGATAGGGCTGTGAAGAGCTACCAAATGACCAAAGTCATTTTCTTGTTGGTGCCATATAATGCTGTTTAGTCACAATCATCACAGTGCTCCCAGATTCAAATAACCATTTTCCTGTTACAAGGCCTAATTTTTCCTGTATTTTCCCTGTAGAGGCAGCATCAAATCCCTGTATAAATCCCTGTAGATTTTTCCATAAGCCACTAGTTCCTTATTTGTGACTTTGTTGTTTATTTAAATGTAATATGTTGGCAGCCTTTTATCAGGAAAAGGGCTCTGATTTGCTGTTAGGTATTAAAATTATATGTCAAGAATTATTTGGATTTATATGGAATCCATAAGGCATAATGGGGGAATTTATTTATTGGTTAAATTTTGTTGACTGGGTAGGCCCAATAAGACTAGAAGTCCCTTTTTCAGGGGTGACGGGGTGGGGGGGAGTATAGATGGTAACCAACTGAAATTGTAACATGGCATAAATCCTTATTTGAACCAGATTAAGCTGTAGGTGGTATTTTTAGTGAATGGGGAAATCTAGATTTAGTAGTTGCCGTATTGGTCCTTGCAAGAATAGATCCAGAAGCAAATGATTTGATACCTTTTAATGGACCAACATAGATGTAACAACAAGAACAAAGTGCTCTAGCTTTCGGACCAACCAGTCCTTCTTCAGAAGCTCATGGCAGTTGTTTAGCAACTAAACAGCTGCCATGAGCTTGAGCTGGTGGTCAGCTAAGCACTTGTTCTGTTGTAATTATGTTGGTCCATTAAAAGGTATCAAATCATTTGCTTCTGGATCTAGTGAATGGGGGAAATTTGGCCAGGACACCATGGAAATTCCCCTACTCTTTTTGAGAAGTGCCATAGGATCTTTAACATCCACCTGAAAAGGCAGACAGAAAAGACAGGAGCACTCCCCACCCTCCGACCAATGCTGCACTACAGTGTCAGTACTGGGATTTAAAGAGCTAGTTGAGCCAAATAAGGCAGACAGGAAAATAATATACATTTCAAGAAGTAGTTATAAAATTTTATTTCTGAAGTGCCTTTCTTTTACCTTTTGCCCACCAGCGAGTCTTCTATGTCATAATGTTGTGGTGGATGTGTGGAACTGCTCTTAGCATAGCAGCTGACATATCTAGCTCTACTGCCCCCCACTACATCATCAGCATTGTGATTTCACTGACAGTGAAATCACATGTGAATGACCTGGCAGTCACGGAATTGCTTTTCCTAAGTAGAAGTGATGTCACAGTCAGTGAGGTCATGATGCTGGTGATGAAGTGGGGGCAGTATAGCTAGCTATGTCAGCTGCCACACAGAGTGCTATTCCACACATCACGCATATTAACATCAGGTAAACAATCTTCTAATTAAACAAAGGGAAAAGATACAGTACCTCAAATATAAAAGGTAATGGTTGACTGCTTTTAAAATCTAATATTAGTTTTAGGCAGTACACAAGCTCTTTAACCCACATGCATAGTGTGGGGCTATAACCCACAGCCTTCTGACCTTCCAGTCTCAGAGGCCAGTGTGCATGCTATTTTTACATCTTCCGTTTGTTAGTTTTTACACAAATTCTCTCAGACTTTTTTCTGACCACCTGATGGAATCTTGAATGAGTTACATAAATGTAATTATTTTATTCAAGGCCCTGACCCTGCAACTAAACACACACTCAGTACATCATATTATAAAACGAGAAAAAAAAACAGTCTTCTGTTTCCACTGCTTGTCTCCAATCTGTCCTGTGGAAAGGAATGTCAGGCAGCTAACAATCTGCATCCCACTGTCTGTAATCTGACACTGAGTCTGACTTTCATTTTCACAAAAACCAAGAGGAAATGAGTCCCCTAGGTTGCTGAAATAAATAGAACAAATCTGTTAGACTGAGTTGGACAGATGATAGAAACGGCAGTTAAATTTTTTTTTTGTTAATAATCCTGAGAAGTTCTGAGGTACAATACAGTAGCATCCCCCTCTCCCTTCAGATGCCTTTAACATAGAGCAACAAATAGCAAATATCGGAGGGGGTGCACTACTTTACAGCTGTGGAGGAATACATGCAAATGTCTAAAATGGAAGTTCCAAGAAAAGCCATTTTTAGAGCTACAGATGACAGTAGGCTCCACCCACAGCCCTAAGAAATGGAGCCGGCACAGACTGAACTGAGAACAAAGAGGCACAGCAGTAAAGATTTCCCAACAAAAAGCATCTGGATAGGGAATACCAAATGACTCTTATGTATGTGCAACAAAGGGGATCCCTAGCAAACCAAGACTGCAGCCCTAGCAACTGTGAACTACTTTTTGTCATGCAAGAATAAAGTCAATAATGATAACCAAAAATAACCCCCCAAATCCCTAATTTTCTATATTTTTTTCTCACCAAAAAAAGGACATATTGTATAATAGCAATATATCATGACAGGGTGTTGGTATATGGGTGGATTTACCACTTCTGGTGTGGTTAAGTCACTTGGCATATGGCTTCATGACCGACCCACACCAGGCATGGTAAATCCTCCCATATACCCACACCCTGTTGTGATATATTGCTTAAATACAGGATACGGGACCTAGTTTTGACCCATATGTTTATTTTTGTGTTGTTAACATTGTCTTAACAAGCAGGAAAAATCCAGCTCCCCTCCACACTAGTTAAGGTAGTCAGAAAAGAGGAGTCTAAGGATGAGAAAACACAAGGGACTGAAACAGGGGGTAAAGTTAGGGGATGCACGGGGGAAGGGATAAGATGGGAACAAATAGTGGTGAAGGCATCAAAACATGGAGTGCCATGTGTACAAATGCCCATAGCCTAGGTAGCAAGATCCCTGACCTAGTGGCCTTGATGGCAGAGGGAGACCTGGATATTGTGGTGGTCACAGAAACATGGTGCAAGGGAAGTCATGACTGGGATGTTAACATACCTGGGTACACAGTTTACAGGAAAGACAAGGAGGGCAAAAAGGGAGGAGGAAGCCAGCCAGCTGGCACTGAGGGTTGAGGTGCTGGGCACCACAATGGTGAGCTGGGTTCGGAAATGGACTTGGGTGGCAGGGGGAGGAGAGAATTGAGTGTCAGAAGGATTGGTCTCCTCTCCTCTCCCTCTCCTCTCCTCTCCTCTCCTCTCCTGGGGTGGGCTCCAGGTATTCCCCGCCTTGTAGTGGCTCCCGGTGGAGACCAGGAGCACTACAATCAGGTGAGGACATGAATCGGGGGAGGCGGTGGCGAACATCTGTAGGAGGGGTTGGGTACCCACCCTTTGCATGGTGTCATCATTGCACATCCGTGCCTCTTGAAAAATGCAATAAGCAAGGTGGAAAAACCTCAGCTGCTAGGAGGATGATGGCAGACCCGGGGGGGGTGGCTAGTACGTCTATCGCCAGTCCCTTCCTGACTAACTCTCTTGGGTCCTCTCCTCTATGTGGTCCGGTATGAGAGGACTCTGTCCCTGATTCCTTACCAGGAGGGATTCAGGCAGGGTAATAGAGCTACTTGGGTGGGTTTCACCTGAGGGGGGCCCTAGTAGCCAGCAATGGGAGTAAATAGAATTGACAAAAAAAAAGGGAGGAAAGGTCGCTATCTACATCAGAGAGGGGATCAAAGCAATGGAGATACAAGGAAAGTAGGAGGGAAAGGAGGCACTATGGGCCACCCTGGAGACAGGAAATGACACCACTATCCACATAGGGGTTATCTACAGACCCACAGCCCAGGGGGAGGAACTAGATAGGGTAATGGTAGAAAATGGTAGAAAACATCCATAAAATGACAGAGAAAGGGGAAGTGTTAGTGCTAGGGGACCTAAATATGCTATATATTTACTGGAACACCTATTCAGCAGACACAGCCAGGAGCAATGTTATCCTGGATGCCCTGCAGGGGGCATGTAACTGGCAGCTGGTGGTGGAACCCACCCGTGAGGGGGCGATATTGGACCAGGTGCTCACAAATGGGGACAAAATAACAGATGTATCAGTGGGCAGCCATCTAGGGTTCAGTGATCACCATACAGTATGGTTCAAGGTAAAGGCAGTAGAAGAGTCAAGCCACAGAAAAGCAAGGGTCATGGACTTCAAAAGGGCTGACTTTGCAAAAATGGGAGAATACCTCAAGAAAATATTGGCAAACCGAGAGGGAGAGGGGTAGAGGAACAGTGGGAGAACCTCAAGAGAGTCATAACAACTTATACTGTTTTTTCAATGCAGCGAAACCACTAAAATCGCTTTGTGACTCCCTTGGATTGTCACAACTTACCAACGAAGCTACATGCCCTAATAAAAAAAAACGTGAACAACAGTACATTGCTAGATGTCATTTTAGTAAATAGGCCCCATTTATTCTCATGTGCTGCCACTTTTTTCTCTGATATCAGCGATCACTGCTTTATTGCTTGTGTAAGATCAAATTCCATGACTATGCCTTCATCTAAGTTTACCCTTAAGAGATGCAGACGTAACTTTGATTCTTTGGTCTTCATCACTGAGCTAAGAAATTCTTTGTGTTGGCAGGACCTTTACTTATCTAAGACAGTGAGTGGGGCTTACGGCATTTTTCATGAAATAGTGACCGAGGCACTAAATAGACATGCACCACTGAAAAAAAATAGGGTGAGAAATAAATCCTGCCGATGGTTTCTCACCAGAGCTGAAGGATGCTATGTTGAAAAGGGACTCGCTCTGGAAAACTGCGCGCAAAACTAAGCTTGAAAAGGACTGGTGTATGTTTAGGAGGGCACGGAACACCTGCACCAAGATAATCAAATATGCTAAGTCTAGCTATTACCACGCTGAACTTGAAATTGCTTCTAACAACCCTTTTAGATTTTGGAAGACAATCATGGACTTATCAGGTCATACTGCCGAAAACACTCTACAGTACCTGCAAAACGTATGTCTGGCAATTCCACTATTTCTGATAGACTATCCATCCTTGTTGCTCTCAATGATCACTTCATGACCACAGGGCTTGCTTTTGACAACTCACCTGCTTGTTCCTTACGTTCACAACTTAGCGCGCAAGACCATGAATTCATCGACCCCAAACCATCCTTCATGTTTCAGCCTGCTACTCTGTAAGAGGTTGAAGACCTCATACTACAACTGGATCCCAAAAAAAAGTGCTGGAGCAGATTTTATAAACCCGTATTTCATAAAGATTGGTTACCAAGTTTTAGCTGTGCCAATCACACATCTCTTTAACTTATCTCTACCCTTGGGCACCCTACCTCCCATTGGAAAACAGCCCATGTCATCCCTATCTTCAAATCTGGTGACCCATGTGACCTAAACAACTACAGACCAATTTCTCTTCTTCCAATACTGTCCAAGTTACTGGAGAAAATTGTGAGTACCCAGCTTAAGAATCACTTAGAATCCAATAGCCTGCTAAACCCACTGCAATCAGGCTTCAGAGCTCAACCCAGTACAATCACAGCCCTGGCCAAGGTGACTAATGATTGGCAATGGGATCTAGATGATAGGAACTTTGTCTGTGCAGTATTTCTGGACCTAAGTAAGGCCTTTGATACTGTGGACCATAGCTTACTTCTCTCTTACCTTCTAAACATTGGCCTGGACCAACTTTTCTTGAGCTGGTTTGCCAATTACCTTACAGGCCGGCTACAGCAAGTAAAGGCCGAAGGTGATTTCTCACGTCACAAACCTCTTCTGCGAGGAGTGCCACAAGAGTCCATCCTGGGACCTTTGTTGTTTGCAATCTACATCAGTAATATTGATACGAGCATAAAAGATGCCAATATACACCTATTTGCTGACGATACATTGATGTACATTAGCAGACCAACACCTGAAGCTGCATAGACTTCCAATCTGTCTTCAACCAGCTGCAGATCCAGCTCATAAAACAAAAGCTGATTTTAAATGCTAAAAAATGAAAGCAATGCTATTCTCACCCTATATTCAGGCTCCAAACCCAACCAACTCTGGATCTTTTCCACTGATTACGACTTTACTTGGTGAACCATTAGAATATTTAACAAATTTCAAATACCTGGGAGCCTGGATTGGCAATCGACTATCCTTCACGTACCATATCAAGGAACTGACAAAAAAACTAAGACAGAGACTTGGACTATTTTTTAGGATCAAGCACCTTCTCACTAAAGAAGCCAGGATGAGGTTGGTCCAAACTACCTTCATTTCACTGCTCGATTACATGGACTTCCTCTATAGCCAGTGTCCACAATACTAACCAAGCTTGATACACTCTACCATAGAGCACTAAGGTTCATCACTGGCCTCCCCTTCTCAACACACCACTGTTCTCTATATGCGGCTGTGGGGTGGATTTCCATACCTTAAAGATGTCAAAGAAATGCTGCACTTTGGACTTATAGAGCTGTTACCAAAAAACTACCCCAGTACATTTTTGACTGCATTCCGCTAAGTTTGGTAAGTACCTATGCACTAAGAAGTACCGCCTATATCTCGCTGAAAATACCAAAGGTAAAACTACGCTTTGGTAGGGCCGCCATAAGTTATGTGCTGCCCGTTCTGTGGAACAAGTTGCAAAAAACATTGAAACGCATTATTCCTACCAACTTGTCTATTTTCAAGACTCTATATACTCATTCGTTTAAGGAATCCTAAATAGATACTTCTGCTCAGTATTTACTGAAGAGAAGGTAGGGCAGGGCCCACAGCTCAGCACCATGGACACAGGGAAGTGGGAGGGAGGTGTGCACTAGTCCCTTCACAAAAGAAAGGGTCCTACAAGAGCTCAATAAGCTTAGGGTGAACAAGGCAATGGGACCTGATGGCATACATCCCAGGGTACTAAAGGAGCTAAGGGTGGAACTAGCAGAGCCATTATCAGAACTGTTTAGTGAGTCTCTGAGCACAGGAGAGGTTCCAGAAGACTGGAGAAGGGCTCATGTGTTTCTGCTCCACAAGAGTGGTAGCAGGGAGGAGGTAGGGAACTACAGACCAGTCAATCTTACCTCAGTAATGGGCAAGATTATGGAGGCACTCCTTAAGGAAAGGATAGTGCAACGCCTGGAATCCATAGGAGTACAGGATCCAAGACAGCATAGGTTTACAAAAGGAAGGTCCTGTCAAACTAATCTCATAGATTTCTTTGACTGGGTAACCAGAGTGGTGGACCAAGAGAGAGCAGTTGATGTCGCCTACCTTGACTTCAGCAAAGCTTTCAATACTGTTCCACATAGAAGATTGATTAATAAGTTGGGTAGGCTCAAGGTTGGTCAGAAGTTGGTCAACTGGGTGGCAAACTGGTTGTCGGGCAGAAAACAGAGAGTGGTGGTAAATGGTATACAGTCAGAAGAGATGCAAGTCACAAGTGGGGTACCTCAGGGGTCAGTCCTGGGGCCAGTCCTCTTCAATATCTCCATCAGTGACATTGCAGATGGACTGGAGGGTAAGGTTTGTCTGTTTGCAGATGACACCAAGCTCTGCAACAGAGTAGATGATCCAGATGGGGTGAGCAGAATGAGAAGAGATCTGTACAAATTAGCAAAATGGTCAGAACAGTGGCAACTGGGGTTTAATGCAAAGAAGTGCAAGATCATGTACATAGGGAAGAGAAATCCTGAAGCCACCTATATGCTAGGAGGGGAGTTGCTGGCAGTCACAAGGGAAGAAAAAGACTTGGGCATCATCATCACCCCTGATGACCTGAAATCATCCAGACAGACCACTAAAGCAGTAGGTAAGGTTAGGGGGATGTTGGGGTGTATTAGTAGGGGTATCACAAGTTGGAAGAGGGAGGTAATAATCCCTCTTTACAAGACACTGGTTAGCCCCATCTGGAGTTCTGTGTGCTGTACTGGAGGCCACACCTTCACAAGGATATTAACCAAATTGAGGCAGTCCAGAGAAGGGCAACCAAAATGGTGCAGGGAATGCATCAGAAAACATATAAGGACATATTAACATAACTCAATATGTATACCCTAAAGCAAAGGAGGGAGAGGGGGGATATGATCGAAATATTCAAACATCTTAAGGGTATTAACAAGGTGAGTCTAACATGTTTCAATATAAGAAAAATAGCAGGACAAGAGGACACAACATGAGATTAGAGGGAGGCAAATTAAGGGGTAACGTGAGGAAGTTCTTTTTCACAGAAAGGGTGGTGGATGCATGGAACAGTCTACCTCAGGAAGTGATGGCTATGAATACAGTGCAGGGCTTCAACCAGGCATGGGATAGGCATAAGGGAGCAATACAGATGAGTATGAATAGATAGGCCACTGACAGAGCAAAGGCCGATGGCACATTTATAAGGTAGAAAAAGAAATGGGCAGACTGGATGGGCCTTGCAGTCCTTATCTGCCATCAACTTCTATGTTTCTATGTTTCTATATGTTGTGGACATCTGCTGTAATATGACTGTAAATATGCTTAAGTTTCTTGTGCTGGCTCTTGTGTATATACTGTCATCATTTACCAAATGTGTTATACTCGCTAATACTACCACTTTCTAGTTGACACTCTTTCTGAATACTGTAACCATTGTGAACTTTGATGTCTTAATTGTATTGTACACTGGTCTCGAAGCTATCCAGGTCCATCTTGAAAATGAGTTTTGTTCAATGATGATCGCCTAGTTACATAAAGATTTGATTGATTGATTGATAACAGAGGTAAAAACCTTTATGTCAAGCAAGTTAAAGCAAAAAGAAAGAAAAACACATTATGGTTTTCAAAAGAAGTGGCAGGGAAGGTTAGAGATAAAAAACTGGCATTCAGGAAGTACAAGAAAACAGAGAGGAAGAGGGAACTGTATCAGACAAAGCAGAGGGAGGCAGGGAAAGCAATCAGAAGGGCAAAGGTGCAGACAGAGGAAAGGATAGCCCAGACAGTAAAAGACAGAGACAAAACCTTCTTCAGGTACATTAAGGAAAGAAAAAAGCTAAGGCAGGGATAGTGTGGCTTACTAAAGGGGGAGGACTGAGGGAGTGGGAGGCAGAGGACCTATAAAAAAACTGAGATCCTGAATGAATACTTCTGTTCAGTATTCACAAAAGAATGGGCGGGACCAGAATTAGGCAGTAGAAGCACACATGGAAGAGGGGTGGACACCAGATCATTTTCAGGGAAGAAAGAGTCCTAAAGGAACTCTCGAAACTGAAAGTGGACAAGGCAATGGGGCCGAATGGGATACATCCCAGAATACTAAAAGAACTCAGAGAAGTGCTAGTGACACCATGCTAGTGACAGCCCTATTCAACAAATTGCTGGAGAAGGGAATGGTACCAGAGGACTGGAGGAAGGAGAACGTGAAACCCCTTCACAAAAGTGGGTGCAAGGTAGAAGTGGGAAACTATAGACCAGTCAGTTTGACCTCAGTGGTAGGGTAGATGATGGAATCAGTGTTAAAGAAAAGGACTGTAGAATATCTAGAGGCCAGTGGGGCACAAGACCCAAGGCAACATGGATTCACAGCAGGAAGGCCTTGTCAAATAAATCTGAAACATTTCTTTGACTGGGTGACAAGGTTAGTAGATCAGGAAGGGACAGTGGCCATGGCCTACCTAGATTTTAGCAAGACATTTGACACAGTCCCACACAAAAGGTTACTTAAGAAGTTGGGCGGCCTGGGAGTGGGTTCCAAGGTGGTAAACTGAGTCAGAAATTGGCCTAGCTATAGGACGCAGAGATGGTGGTAAACGGAGTTCAAGCCGAAGAGAGGGAGGTAACCAGTGGGGTGCCACAGGGTTCAGTGCTGGTGCTGGTCCTCTTTAATATCTTTATAAGTGACATTGCAGAGGGATTAGAAGGAAAGGTGTGCCTCTTTGCAGATGATACTAAGATTTTCAATAGGATTGACACTCCAGGAGGTGGATGGAGAAAATGAGAAGACTTAGGCAAGTTGGAGGAGTGGTCAATAGTGTGACAGCTTAGATTCAATGCAAAGAAGTGAAAAATAATGCATTTGGGGAACAAAAACCCTGGGAGGAATACACAATGTGGGAGGAGGGATGTACTAAAGACAACCAAACTGTAAAGAGACCTGGGGGTAGTCATAACAGATGACCTAAAGGTAGCCAAACAACGTGAGAAGGCAGTGAGGAAAGCTGGCGGGATGCTGGGGTGTATAGGGAGAGGTATCACCTGTAGAAAACAGGAGGTGGTGATGCCACTGTACAGACAGTTGGTGAGACCTCATCTGGAGCATTGTGTGCAGTTCTGGAGACCTCATTTCCATAAGGGCATAGACAGGGTAGAGGCAGTCCAGAGGAGGGCAATTAAAATGGTGCAGGGACTACACCAGAAGCCATACAAGGAGATACTGAGATAACTCAATATGTATACCCTCAAGGAAAGGAGGGAGAGGGGGATATGATAGAGATATTCAAGTACCTCAAGGGGATTAACAGAGTTTAGGCAGGCAGCATCTTTCAGAAAAAGAAATGAACAAGAACAAGAGGTCACAAAATGAGGCTAGAGAGGGGAAGACCAAGGGGCAACGTGAGGAAGTATTTTTTCACAGAAAGGGTGGTGAATGCATGGAATAGCCTCCCTGAGGTAAAAACGATAGGCAAATTCAAGAATACATGGAACAGGCAAAAGGCAACCTTAGTGGTAGGAAGGAGAAGGTAAGCTGCAGATCAAATAGGATCTGGAGTTTATGCAATAGGTACGGAAATGGGCAGTCTACGTGGGCCAAGTGGTCCTTATCTCCCGTCAGATTCTATGTTTCTCAGGGGCTGCCAATGGCCCAGCCAAAGTGCTTTGTGCTTCTGCGATCCAGGTTTGGGAGCGGATTCAGGAGATGGGTTGGACATTCAAAGATAAGGTGCTTCACATCTACAAAGTGCTCTGTCCCCAGCCGACTCCAGGATGACTCCAGGATGGGATTCTGGGGCTCACACAGGAACACTCATCTAGCAGCCGATACTACACACTGGGCCAGCCCTCTTACACATTTTAGAAGCATAAGACACTCCAGAGTGCTCAGTTCTGCTACTGTAAACACACTTGCAACACACTTCCAGGGCAGTTGAGGGCACTCAGCTTTGACTCATACCTCACAAGCCACCTAGGGTGTGCAGTTATTATGTAATTACCACACACCCTGCTAAGTGTCATCACATACTTATAAAATGGGTCAAGATGGCCACCCAAAATATTGCTTGCTAATTGGATAAACCAGGTCACCTGTTGTACATACTCTATATCTACTCACAAATGCATGGTGCTGCATTATCTAAGCCAGAATGTTTAATATCAGGCCATTTCGTATGTGCAACAGGGATGTTGGTGACCTCCCCCACAGTGATACATGGTCGCCGACATCCCTGACACTGCCGATCCAGACCACCAGCTGGAAACCACACAGACACCTGCTAGGTGTATATGCTCTGCCCCCCACCATCCGGACTTCAGGATTCCAACTCCAGGGAGGAGGGATGTTGGGGAGAGTGGCCAAACTCTGAAGTTGATGACTCGGTCATCGCTCCTGCAACCCGATCTACACTGTGGGTGTCGATGGGTTGGTGTTGCTGTGAAAGCATCATTGTTACAATGATTTACGGTGCAATAACACACTTCAGGGTGCTGCATTCTTTTGGAGATATAAGCTGTCCTCTGGAATGTGCTTAGATGTCCTTGACCTGTGACCTTGTGCCTTAGTACACGCCAGAGAAGCATCTACATCGCCCAGTGAATGCAGCGCACTGACATGAAGATTGCCCACATTATGCAACTAGGAAAGTTTAACACAAGTGGTTGGGAAATTGTGTGACAGAATAGTGCACTTTGCATTGTGTCAGTTAAGGATACAGTGGGGGCAGTAAATTGCACTCTTTGGGAAGATCAGTCTCTGGGAAGAGTCTCAGGATCAGTCACCAGAAGTACAGTTTTTATTTTATTTATGTTCTGTGACCCAGCTGCTTAAGGCCATGGTTTTCTGCCTTGGGATTTAGTGGGTTTTATTTAGGCTGTGTGTTTGGGTGTGGATACTATTGGGACTCAAGTGAGCAATGAGGACTAATCCTGTGGTACTGTACCATGGCACTGCCAGAAGCTCTAAGGTATCTGAAACTGGTATAACCAGTTAACTCAGTACCCTGAGTAGCCCATAGTCAGGGTAGTGCCTGCTATATGGGGACAGTGATGCATATACTATGCATTACTGGTTAATGATAATTATCAAGGTTGTTTGCATCCTTCAGGTACTTTGTTAGGTCCATTTCCTCCTCCTTATTTTTCTGTAGACCCTTGGTCAGTAGTACCCGAGCATTACTGCTGGTTCAGTGCTGTTAGACCTTGTTTTTTCTCTCTTTGGTTTGGCACCTAGAGTAGAAGTTGCAAGTAACTCAAATGTGGAAGGGGCAAGTACAGGAGGTTTGCAGCCATCTGTTCCCTCCTGAAGTAAATAATACAATAGGATGTTCTTCCTGTTGCATTCTTTTAGCTGACGGTACACTGTATCATTTTACTTTTTCCAGATATGCTGTATGTTTTGCTATGTTGTTTGTCTGTTTTGCATGTTGCCCCTTGAATACCTTGGCACAAAGCCACAATTCAAAAACCATATCTTCCTACCTACAGATTTGTATTCAGTTACTGTACTGGTGGTTGCTTCCAGCTAGACAGGTTCATAGTATAGCTTCTATGAGTTTGGCGGTTCTTACCTTCCAACTGTAGGTTCATAGAGGTAGTTTCTATGTGCATAGTAACATAGTAATTTAAGGTCAGAAGTAACTTTAGATCCTGTATGTCCACCCCCCACCTGTTCATAAGCAGGTACTGTATGAATAATAATGTGAATTTATGTACTAATTTAACGCTCTTCCTTATCTATTTTACTACCGAGGCCATCCAATGATTCCTTTGGGCAGACATTTGGTCAGGTTTACTTTGAAGGCCTGTACTGGCTTCATATACACTGTCTCAGCTGTGCCATAGATTCATCGCTAAGTGGGAGAAGATGTGCTTCCTATTGTTATTTCCTGAATTTACCTCTAAGCTTCACAGCATGACCCACGTATTGCTGGAGGTCACCAGATCAACCATCTGTCTGTTCAGTCTTGTCAGTAGGTATCCTTGATAAATGGATACACAGAAGTTGATGGCAGAAAAAGGCTATTGGCCCATCCAATATGCCCAACCTACCTAAATATTCTGCCTTGTCCTTGTGGTACTCTTCCCCTTTCCTACTGCCTCACCCTTTTCCAGCTAAACCCATCAGCCTGTCCCACCCCTGCTTGAAGCTACTGGGTGATTTGGCCTGTACCATGTCTTCAGGTATGGTATTCCACTAATCCACCACCCTTTCTGTAAAAGATGTGCTTACAGATGTCCTTTTTGAATACACCCAACCCGCCAGCTTCAGTGAATTCCCTCTTGTCCCTGTGTTAGAACTCAAGGAGAATAGTTTCTTGGTGTCTACTCTAGTTATCCCATGTTGGAATTTGTCTCAGTCATGTCATCTCTTTCTCTCTTTTACGCAAGGAAGTACATGTTTATGTCCTGCAGCCTCTCTGCATACACCTTATCTCCAAGGCTATGAGCCATCTTAATTGCCCTGCACTGTACTGCCTCCAGCTTGTTGCAGTCCTTCCATAGGCATGGGTTCCAGTACCTTACCAGGATTACAGGTGAGGACACACCAGTGACCTGTGCTGTTAGAGGATAACCTCTGCTGTCAACTGCTTATCCCCCTGTTGCAGTAAACATAGAAACCAGAATTTGATGGCAGACAAGGACCGCTTGGCCCACCTAGTCTGCCCATTTTCCTACCTAATGGATAAGCTGCAGATCCTAGTTAACCAACAGCCTACTTCCTCCTACCCCCCCATTGGAATTGCATTATGCCTGTCCCATTCATTCTTGAATTCCCCCACTGCTTTTGACTCTATGGCCTCCTCAGGAAGGCTGTTCCATGTATCTACAACCCTCTCTGTGAAGAAATACTTCCTCACATTCCCTCTGAGCTATCGCTCCTCTATCTTCAAATTGTGCCCCCTTGTTCTTGCACATCTCTTTTTCTGAAAGATGCTACCCTCTTGGACTTTGTTGATTCCCTTGAGGTATTTGAAAGTTTCTGTCATGTCCCCCCTCTCCCTCCTTTCCTCAAGGCTATGCATCTTAAATTCCATTAATCTTTCTTCATATGTCTTCTGGTGTAGACCCTGCACCATTTTGGTTGCCCTCCTCTGGACAGCCTCCACCCTGTCTATGTCTTTGCAGAGATGGGGTCTCCAGAACTGTACACAGTACTCAAATGTGGTCTTACCAACGGTCTGTACAGAGGGCCAACAACTTCCTGTTTTCTACTGGTGATGCCTCTCCTTTTGCATCCCAGTACCCCCCCAGCCCTCCTTACTGCCTTCTCACATTGCTGGCCCACCTTTAGGTCATCTGATATGATTACCCCTAGGTTCCTTTCCATTTTTGTTGTTGTCAGTATCTCACCCCCATTGAGTACTCTTGCCCTGGGTTTTTGTTTCCCAGGTGCATTTCTTTGCACTTCTTTGCATTGAATCTAAGTTGCCATACATTTGACCATTCCTCCAACCTTGCCAAGTCCCTTTTCAACCTTTCCACCCCACCTTGTGACTCAACCCTGTTGCAGATCGTTGTTTCATCTGCAAAGAGACATATTTTCCCTCCCAGTCCCTCTGCAATGTCACTTATAAAGACATTAAAAAGGACCAGCCCCAGTACTGAACCCTGCGGTACCCCACTAGTAACCCTCCTTTCTTCACTGTGGACTCCATTTACTACTACTACCCACTGTGTCCTGTTGTCCAGCCAGTGTTTTACCCAGGCTACCACCCTGGGACCCACTCCCAGGCTGGCTAATTTGTTAATTAATCTTTTGTGCAGGACTGTGTCAAATACCTTGCCAAAGTCTAGGTAGGCCATGCCCACAGCCCCTCCCTGGTCTACTACTTTAGTCACCCAGTCAAAGAAATCAATTAGATTTGTTCGACATGACCTTCGTGCTGTGAATCCATGCTGACTTGGGTCCTGTGCCCCACTGGCATCTAGGTACTCAACAATTCTTTCCTTCAGAAGTGATTCCATCATTTTCCCTACCACTGAGGTCAAACTGACAGGTCTGTAGTTTCCTGCATCTGACTTGCTCCCACTTTTGTGAAGGAGAATCACATCCGCCCTTCTCCAGTCCTCAGGTACCACACCATCCTCCCATGATTTATTTAAAAAGGGTAGTCAGTGGTGTTACTAGTTCTTTCCTTAGTTCTTTTAGAATTCTGGAGTGATTTCCATCATGCCCCATTGCTTTATCCACCTTCAGTTTTAAGAGTTCTTTCAGATTCCTTTCTTCTGTGAAAGCACTAATATCAACTCCCCTATCCAGAGCGCTTCTATTGACTGGATTAGGTATCTCCCCCTGCTTCTCTGTTGTGAATACTGAGCAGAAATATTCGTTCAGTATCCCTGCTTTTTCACTGTCGCTCTCTGCCCAACCACCTTCCTCTTTATTCAGCCTCAGTATCCCTGCCTTCATCTTTCTTTGCTCCCTAATGTACCTATAAAAGGTTTTATCCTCCTTCTTAACTGAGTTGGCTATTTTTTCTCGGTTTGGGCCTTGGCTATTCTGACTGCCTTCCCCACTTCCTTCTGCGTTAAGTGGTACAGTTCTCTGTCCTGCTCCTTCTGTGTTTCCTTATACTTCCTGAATGCTATCTTTTTCTCCCTTACCTTCTTCGCCACTTCTTTTGAGAACCATAGTGTTTTTTTCTTTCATTTTGATTTGTTTATTTGCTTCACACAAAGGGTTGTTGCCTCTGTGATGGCAGTTTTGATGTTTCCCCACTGTTGCTCCACTCCACCTTCTTGCTTGTTTGCTAGTCCTTTTCTGAGGCACTCTCCCATTTTGACAAAATCAGCCCTCCTGAAGTCCAGTACCTTCACTTTTGTGTGGCTTGACTCTAGCTAAGTTTATTGTGAACCACACTGTTTGGTGGTCGCTTGTTCCCAGATGGCTACCCACTTCAAGATCAGAGATCCTCTCTCTGTCCCCATTTGAGCGTACCAGGTTTAAGATTTCTCCCTCCTGAGTGGGTTCCAAAACTAGCCGTCTGAGGCATGCCCCTTGTAGGGCATCGAGAATGACCCTGCTCTTGGATGTGGCTGCAGCAAAGGTGCTCCAGTTAACTTCTGGCATATTCGGTTCCCCCATCAGCAATATCTCCCCTTTCTCTGCCATCCCATTTTTAGGCTCTCCAATATCATCACTCCCAAATCATTTTCTTCTATAGTGCTGTCAAGCACCATTCCCTCTGCCTTGTATTGCACCCTTGCGTTCGTTCTCCCAATGCAGTATGCAGACATTTTTAGGCTGTCCAATATCATCATTCCCAAATTATTTTCTTCTATAGTGCTGTCAAGCACCATTCCCTCCACCTTGTAGTGCACCCTTGGGTTCGTTCTCCCAATGCATTATTTTATATTTTTTAGTGTTAAAGTTCCGCTGCCAAATGGTGGACTAGTTCTCCAACATATCCAGGTCCTCCCTTAGCTCTCTGCTCCCATCCTCCATGTCTACCCTTGTGCAAACTTTGTATTGTTTGTAAGGAGGCAGATCTTAACCTTGATACTTTCATCAATGTCACAGATGAAAATATTGAAGAGGACTGGTCGAAGCGCCAACCCCTCAGGTACCACTAGTCACTTCCTTGATCTCTGAAAACTACCAATTTATTTATTTAATTATTATATATATGTATGTATTTATGTATTTCAAAAGTTTCACCAGGAAAGACATACTGAGCTGCTATCACCAGGAAAGACATACTGAGTTGCTATCAGCTCATTTACAGATGTGTCCTGTGGTAGGGGATGCGGAAAGTCATATACAGTAAATAAAACATATCAAAGAGCATAATCAAATAGTGAAGGCAAATTATTATAACAAATTTGCGTAATATAGTGAAAAAGGAACAGATTGCCAGGGCAAAATACTGTTTGGGGGGCGGTCATGGACTTTGCAGGAAGGAGAAAATAGTCATGTGGTGCCCATCCATAAAAGTGAGCCAAAGGATGAACCAGGGAACTACAGGCCAGTGAGCCTCACCTCGATCATGGGCAAACTCATGGAGATCATCCTAACGGAGAGGCTTGTGAGCTTCTTGGAGGCAACTGGCATCCAGGATGACCAGCAACATGCATTTGTCACAGGTGGATCGTGCCAGACTAACCTGGTAGAGTTTCATGACTGGGTGACACGTGAACTAGACAAGGGCCATGCTGTGGACGTCCTGTACTTGGACTTTAGTAAGGCCTTTGATTCAGTGCCACATGGGAGATTGGCGGAAAAGCTGGAGTATGTGGGGGCAGGACCAAAAATGGTGACCTGGATCAGCAACTGGCTGAGGGGGAGACAGCAAAGTGTGGTAATAGGGGGGAACTCTCATCACCGAGAGTGGTGACAAGTGAGGTACCACAGGGATCCATGCTGGGACCAGTACTGTTCAGGATTGTCATTGCAGATATCTCTAATGGGATCCGGACCAAAATCAGTCTGTTCGCAGGCGATACCAAGATGGGAGCTGTAGTAGATGACACAGAGGGGGGAAGGGGTTGCAGGAGGACTTGAATAAGCTGCAGGACTGGGCAGATAAATGGCAGCTGGGGTTCAACACCAATAAGTTCTGCACTTCAGAGCTTGGAACCAGGGAAGGGATTATCACTTAAATGGGGTTCAGTTGGGTTGCTCCACAGAAGAGAAGGACCTAGGGGTGATCATAACAGGAAGCATGAACAACTCTGTTCAATGCAGAAAGGCAGTGGCAAAAGCCAACAAAATGTTGTGGTGCATAGCTAGAGGAATCTCCTCCATCAAGCAATGTGTGGATCTATGATTTGACCGCTCCACGAGTGATCAACCATGTATCCAAGACCTAGGCATGCACTCTTGTATTTGTTATGAAACTTGTGTGTTGGATTTGATGGGTAATGTTTCATTGCTAAAAAACACAATGGAGTTAGCACAAGGACGTGATGCTTCCTTACTAACTGGATTTCATCAAAACATAAAAGTAGAGCACACACCTCTCAAAACAAGGGCACAGGTCTGTTAAAAAAACATTTTATTCACAAATGCACCAACCTGACGCGTTTCGGATGTAAACCACATCCTTTCTCAAAGGTAAAAACACCAATAGTGAAATATCCCTTAAATACTCTAACAATTAAGATCCAACCAGTATCATTAATTAAAACACCACCATGATTGGTTAAAACGACTACATTCTAATTATACAGCTTAAATACATATAAACACATATAAAAGCTTTACTTTATGTTATTACAACAACTAAATTATTTCAGAACACATTTATCCATTGTTTTTCTTAGAATAATCATAAAACCCAAACTTAAATCAATAAATGTGACTAATGAAGGAGGAACAGAGAAAGGGGAAGGGGGGGACAATTAGGAATGGAAGTAAAAAGAAGAAAACCGGAGCTGGGAATTAAAGAGGGGATAGACATAGAAAAATTTTAAAGCACTGTTAATAATCTGATGGAACAGGCACAACTTTCTGTCCCTCACCATCAAGAACCACGCTGGGAACCCACTTGAACATGTCAAGGAGTTCAAGTACCTTGGTATTACCCTGGACAGTACCCTCTCCTACACTCGGCATATTGACACTGTTGCCAAGACTGCCAATATACGGATTGGACTACTACACCAACACAAGCACTGTATGCCTGCAGATGCCCTTAAACTAGCCATCTACAGCTCTGTCACCTCTATCATTGACTATAGCCTTGCCATCTATGGCTCTACCTCAACAAGTGCCCTCCGCAGGATCTCAGTTTCTCTCAACAAAGCCTGTAGACTACTAACGGGTGCGGCCCGACAAACTCACACCTGTGACCTCTATGCACAGGCCAGCTGGCTACCCCTACTTAGCAGAATACAACACCAGACCTGCTTACTTACCAAAAAGATTCTCCTGGGTCTCATGCCACCTGGTGTTAGCTCACTCCTTACTACCTACAGTGGCACTCAACAAACACGTGGTGCCCAATCTCTAACCTTTCAGGTTCCTAGATGTCGTACCTCCATGGGTCAGCGGTCCTTTATCTGTAGAGCTGCTCAATGGTTCAATTCCCTCAATAAAGAAGCAATTTTCTCTACTACACTTGGACCCTTCAAAAAGAATCTCAAACTTTACCTCACCTCTACCACTCAACGTGACTCTTCTCTGAACAGAGATCTCTCTAAACACCTCTCAGCTCACTCATGTCTCACAGCCCGCCCTTTCCCAATCTCATTCCCTCTGGCACCTGGCCTTCCTTGTGACTCCACTGGTACAAGACATTTTCCACCACCATCGGACAGTGGCCCATTAGCCTGCCAACTTCCTGTCCCGGTCGCACGCCTGCAATACTAACTGCCTATGGTGCCCTCTATCTCTTATTGTTACCTCAGCCAGCTGCCTACTCAAGCTGCTCATTATTTGAATATTATCTCAAAGTATGTTATAATTGAGTATCTTTATTTTTTCTTTTAGTTGTTTTGGTTGTTTATTGTGCATTCTTTTACTACCTCTGTATGTATGTTGACCCTCATCCTTTGATATGGAACCTTTGTAAACGAACAGTTTCTGCTCAAAGGTATTTGTAATCTGAGAATTTATAAATAAAAATAAAATAAAAACTGCTAACTGAAAATGCTTGCCATCTATCTTAACTTGTTGTGCAAATGTATACATTTTTCAAAACAAAGGCACAAAATATCTTGTAACACGGCCATATAATAAAATCTCACATGTCAGAATACAAACATAATAACTCGTCATTTGCCTCATACTGCAGACGTCAAACACATCGTCATGATGTCCATGTCAATAGCAATCATAATTTCACAACAACTTGTATATAAGTGTATAAAACTTAGGAATCTTCTTAATGGAACTTGTTTTAATTACTTCGTTAGTCTCAAATAACCACTGGCAGTGTCCTCCTTATCTTAGAAAGACAGAAATTAATAGGTGAGGAGCGGGGAAAAAAGGAGGGGGGAAGGATATATGAAACCATTACTCAATGTATTTATTTATATGCTACATTTGAATACTATTAATTTTTCCAAAGAAATATACATCTATATAGGATAACCAAACTTCTGCGACTTATATTCCAAATTGCATACTTCCGCTTTATAATCATCACATCTTTTAATTCATTTCTTCTTATTTTCTGGCCACAAACCAACTAGCTACAGACTCTCATCATACCCAAAATCGTTTTGAAAAATGTATACATTTGCATGACAGGTTAAGATAGATGGCAAGCATTTTCAGTTAGCGGTTATAGGTAAATGAAAAGATTGGTAACAGTGCTTTAAAATTTTTCTATGTTTGTCCCCTCTTTAATTCCCAGCTCCGGTTTTCTTCTTTTTACTTCCATTCCTAATTCCCCCCCCCCTTCTCTGTTCCTCCTTCATTAGTCACATTTATTGATTTAAGTTTGGGTTTTATGATATGAGATGCAAATTTTAGAATCATTACTCTGTCACCAACTTGCCAGTTGTCTTCTTTGACTGTTTTATCAAAGTACTTTTTGGATTGCAATTGGGCTGGACCCAAATTATTTGCAGTGAACTTGTGGGTTTTTGCAAGGTTGTCTCTCAACTGAGTTACAAAGGTGTCTGTTGACACTCTGTCTGCAGTAGGGGCATTGAGTTGATCATCAAATGTTCTGGTAATCTCATTTGTCTACCAGTCATTACCTCAAAAGGTGTACAGTGAGTAGGTGCTGAAGAGGTAGCTCTAATTGCCATTAGGAGTAAGGGCAACAAAGTATCTCAAGTTTTTCCAGTAACAGTAGCAAATTTACATAACATTGCTTTTATGTGTTTGTTTGCTCTTTCTACTTGTCCTGATGACTGAGGATGGTAGGCTATGTGACATTTCTGACTAACTCCCAATAACTTCATAATTTCCTGCATAAGTTCACCTATAAAGGTGGTTCCTTTGTTTGAATCTACCTTCAGAGGTAGGCCCCATCTGGTAAATACTTGTTCTACCAAGATTCTGGCAGTGGCTTTTGAAGTGTGTACCTTGCATGGGAAGGCTTCAATCCATTTGGAAAATAGGTCAGTGATCATGAGGGCAAATTTGTTGTTTCTGGGGATACAAGGCAGTGGTGCAATGAAATCAATCTGGATATTATTCCAAGGGCCATAATGTCTCTGAGGCAAAATGTTTGGCATTCTTCTTGCCTGGAGAATGATTATTCTGTGCACAGGTGAGACAGTTGTCCACATAATGCAGGACATCTAGTGTTATACCAGACCACCAGCCCACAGTTTTCACTCTCTGGACTATCTTGTCCACCCCTTGGTGTCCACCTATAAGGTGTCATGAACCTGATGGATGACTTAAGAATGAAGTTATCTGGGAATTACACAGAATTTCTGATCACCTGAGTGATAGAAAATCAATCTGTGATCCTGGGACAGACAGAATTTGTCTGCATGTCTTTTGAATGAATTATTCATAAACATTTCTTTTTCGGTGTATTTGGAGAGGTATTGATATACTTCTTTTATGTCTGGATCTAACATGTGTAGAAAGTATATCAATGGTTATGCCAACACCAGGGGGTTGCTAGCTGTAGCTCAGTCAAATCCAGAGGTACTACTTTGGTTCTCTTGTTTGCGGCTACCATGGGTGTTGCAGTGGGAGGAGGCATTTGCTATATCTCCCCCCCTCAAGCTCCCTCTTTGGCTAAAGAGTCTGCTCTATCATTGTAATGGTGGAAGGGTTCAGCTTTGGAGTGGAACTTCACTTTGTGGATAAACAGTTTGAATATACATTGTGCAGCTAGGCTGACAATGTATATGAACAAGTCTTTGTACCTGACTGGGATACCTTCAGAGGATGCTAAATCATGGGCCTTCCAAAAGGGAAGGAATTCTGTCAAAGAGCTGCACACCCAAGATGAGTCAGAAAAGATGATTGCATCCTCTTTCCCATCTATGCTCTCTAAGGCACACACAACAGCTGCAAGTTCTGTGCACTGTGATGACTTGACACTGCACTTCATTGACACCTCAGAGGTGTCACCTGTGGAGACCAGTACCAAGACCCCAAATCCTGCAATTTGAACCCTCTCATCATATGAAGAAAAACCACCTGTGAAGACATGATGCATGATAGTGTCATTCAATGTGATTTCTGTTGCTGGGAGAAATGGGCGTGGTTCGGGTAGAACTGGTGGCTCTAGGCCACACTCATGTGGTTCTCCTTGCTATAGGAAACCATGTGCCAAGATGAATGGCATTTTGGCAGGAAGTACAATGATGTCTCTATCTTGAAGTAGTAGAGACCAATGTGTGAGTCTGGTGTTTGACACATTGCTATCTTTGATCCTGTCATTCAATAAGAAGTTGGAAGTGGTGTGACTGGTGTGTAACAAAATTTAGCAAAATCCTATTATCTAAGCAAAAGTGTTTGACAGCCCAAAAGGTTGCCAGCAGGTTCCTTTCACACAGGGAATACCTCAGCTCAACCATGGCGAGCATTTGGGAAGCATAAGCAATAGGCTGCAGGGTACCATTGGCCTTTTGAGCAAGGACTGCTGACATTCCTATTTCAGATGTGGAAGTTTCCAAATGAAATGGAAGTTCTGGGCTTGGGTTGACCAATGCTGGGGCAGAGGTCAAGGGCTTCTTTAGGGAAGTGACAGCATGGGTGTGTTCAGGGCCCCAATGCTATGGGACATCCTTTTTTCAGGAGTTCATGCAGAGGAGCACCCTTTTGTGCAAAATTTCAAATGAAGTCCCTGGAGTAGTTGACCATATGCAGAAAGCATATGAGAGTTGCCACACTGGTGGGTAATGGCAAATCCTGTAGTCCCTGAATCTTGTTGGCAGCAGGGTTTCTTCCTTCTCCAGTTATGTGCAGGCCCGGAAATATGACTTCTGGTTGGCATAACTGTACCTTTGCAGGAGTGCACTTGAGGCCTGCTCTCTGTAGCAGGGTCAGCAGCTCTTCTAAGAGTTCCAGGTGCTTCTTTATGTCCACTGTGATGAGAAGAAGGTCATCCACATAGTGTAGATGGCACTCTGGTGTTGAGAAACCACTGATTGGTTCCTTCATGTGGATGTGAAATCAGGGCAGCACACAAGGACGCAACCATTACACCATTACAGTGATACTTCTTCACTGTTAGTTTAGTTTCTGAGTACAGTGAACACACATATTGTGCAGGATGATCTTCAGATGTTGCATTTTGCGCAAAACCACCCCACCCCCCATGAGAGGTTAAAAGGTTCGCAATGTCTAACATCAATTCAGCACTGATCGACATTTTGACTATTCTACCCCCTTTCTGTACAAGCCAAGAAGCCCAGAGTGGTGTACGGAACACTCTGTGCTTTTCCTGCTGGAAAATTACACTTTGGAGTCACAGCGCCTCTTGGGCAAGCCTTAGGGTCGTTCCATGCAACAAAATGAACAGGGAGGGTATAAGGGTTTTTTAACACTCATTCACCAGAAGGCTCAGTGTGTACAGCAGAAGAAAGCAATTACCAGTCTTCACAAAATACTCTTGCAAAAGATTATTGAATCTGCTTGGACTGCAGCCCAGGTCTCTTATCACAAGGAGTTTCTGTGAGCTGCCTCTCTTCACAGCTGGTACTCATGAAGCATAAAGCAGCATGTAAGGCAAGAATCCAGCTTCTGTGAGTACACTGAACACTTATTTGGTTAAGAAAAGTGTTTCTTTCCCTCGAAACCTCTTTATCCCCTCATTCCCAAAATTCACACACACCTGTGAATTAAGTGGTTGTTGTTCTATCACAAACCAGGTCCTGCCAACACGGTCGTCACTTGTAAGATTTTGCAGGAGATAAGCCTGATGGTAAAACACCACTAACACAGATGTGCAGAAAATCAATTTTATTCCTCCCTAGTACGAAAAAACAAACAGAAGCATGAGATAAAATTTTACCAATTGGAACACAGAGACAGTCATAGGCCAGGTGAGGAAGCTGTATGCTACTGGGGATCACAAAGGGGTTTGGCTGTGTAGTAAGATTATATACTGCAGATAAGAGACATCTGGTTACTGGAGTAACAAGCTTATAGATGTCAGTATGTTTCTGTACTCGGTGTTTCATTGGTCAAAACATGGGCGTCTATACCCAGGACTGCTACTTTTTGTATCGGTTATAGTTATTTGCCGAGTAGCTAACTTAGAAGAACAATAGGCTCTTCTTGTAGATTTTGCTAGGCTAAGCATACTGACTTCGGAACATAGGTGGTGCTACAGACCACAAAATATTATTATATTATATATAATTACGTTACATTAGACTGCTAATCTCACAGCTGTCATTAGATGTCCTTCTAAGACAATAATACACATTTCTTGCTAACTCATTCGGCATTTGGCTGAACAGGAGATTCCTGACTAGGCCCTATTATAGAACAACATATCAGTACATTAGTGATCATTAGTGCATAATACGTAATAATGCATTCTCCCTTGTCTGTCATGGTAGTAGTGAGTGTCCTCGTATGGTACGGCATGGCAAGCTGGTCTAACACTTCTGAGCAAACCCCAACCCCTCCAAGTTGGGCCACAGTCTCTGAAGACCCCAAATCCCTCCTCCCTATATCAGCCCTTCAGTCATGCATTGAACTGGAACAGATGGAACTTTTCCCTTTGTTTCAGGTATGGCCACAGTAGTACTACAGAGAAGGTTACCACTTCTGCTGTCATCTTCTCAACCTTTTCTAGAGCACAAAAGTATGCCTTCTCTTGTTCCATGCTCTGCTTGCTCAGATCATTCATGCCTACATGCACAACTAGATCCGGTGTTACCATCCCCTCTCCCATGATTTCCACCATCCTGGCAATAAGTCTGTCTGCTGTCAGCCGAGGATAACAGTAGACCACCTCTGTATCATTGGAGTGAGACCCAGTTCCCTTCCACTGCACCTTACTATTGACCCCCCACTATGTGTACCTTTCTCTTGCCTACTTGGGGACTTGACCCTCCTAACAGTCTTCTTCCCAGCAGAGTCCATCTGCTGGGCATGCTAGCCCCATTGTTTCTCCTGGTGGATGATTTGGGAACCTCTTGCTGCAACAGTATGAGCCTGCTGTTGCTGCACAGCCCCAGTTCCTCAGACTTGGGCTCTCCCTTCCCCCCCATTCTCTCCCCACCCACCAATACTGTCCGGTCTTCTTCATCAGCCTAAGATGGCCTATTAGATAACTGTGGAAGCAGTGTCATATGTGGCCTGGTGGGTACAGCTCTCAAGTGATATATTTCAGCCATTGCAGCTTCCAGCTCCACCCTCATATATGGAAGTCTCCTAAAGCTGAGAAAGTGGCTGAACTGCCAGATCACTCTGTTTTTTGTCACTTTTCCACACTACCTGAACTCCACTCACATCTCATCAAAGTGTCCTCCCTGCATTGTGTCTTTACTGTAGTGGTGTGAGTGTTGTATCTGTACTCTAAGGGTATTCTAGTTAGGGAGCCTCTAAGATTCACTTGAACTGTTTTTAAATATAAATTCACAAAATATGGTTACCCTAGATATGGAGTCCTTGAGTAGAAGACTGAGACCATGTTCCATCTCAGCCTTTTTTTATTGTTGGTGTTTTGCTTCCAGTTGAAGTGTGTTCATAGGGGTAGCTTCAGTGAACTGTTGGTGGTTCTTAACTTTAAATTGCTGGGGGTTCATATGTAGTACCCATTTTCAGGTCCTATGTTATCTGGTCATGTAAATCAAAATCTTCAGGAAAGAACTGGCAAGGTAGAGTGATCACTAGCTAATTGCTTAATTGCCTTCAGTTGCCTAGTGTATCTAAACATTATGACTAGTCATCATTATGGACATAATGACTTTAGTGTCACATGATCGCACAACATTTGGAAACCTGACACTGTGCACCACTTTAGTTTGTGTGAGCTCTTGAATAGCTTCCAGATGGTTTGATTACTTTCATGTTTTCTGAGAACGTAACATTGACTGTAGAGGGTTCCTTTTTTTTTAAATTAGTACTTTATCTCCTGTACTGCGGACCTGCCTTATTCTGGTTCACTTCCACCAGCCTCATCACCCAGCTTCTCTGGGACTTACTATTGTTAGTTGTCATCCATCCCCTGCCAGAGGACCCTGGAGAGCCCACTCACAGGTGTGGGGCCTACTGGGGACTGGGCCTTCATCTTGCCATGGTGGGGGGGGTCCTCATGTTTTCTCCCCAGGCCCACAGTGCATGCAATGATGTATGGTACAAGCTCTATCTCTGCAGAGATGCCTGCCCCCCCCCATCATCAAGTGGGCATGGCACCTTCCCTGGCTCCCACTGTGCTGCCAGCTAGAACATTTATGTGGCAGCCACCTGGCAGGACATGCATACCCCCCCAAGAGAGGAGAGCTTTCCTTTGGATGCTCAATCTCCCATTTACCAGCCGATCTCCAAGTGAACCATGTCTGTTTCCAAACCTGGTACACCAGCATGGCAGGAGGTAATACACCCAGCAGCTTAGCCCTCTATGCCACTGGGCTAGCTTGACTGTGGGAGATTTCATAGCTCTCTATCCTCACAACAGAGAGTTTGCAATGTTGGGTGCCTTATGGTTTATCATTTAGCCACTTTCAAGGAGAACTGCACTGACTCTGTAAGTCATGTTTCTCAGTAGAAGCTTTTTAAGTACTAGTTCAACTTCTATTATTGTTCCAACATTTAAGGACTTTTGGTAACCACAGTGAACATTTCTGATTACTGATTTATGATTGTTTGCACCCTTTGCAAACTGTGTGAGAGGCCTTTCGGCACCATGCAATTCTGCTTAAAGTTGGACCAGCATAACATTCTGTGGTGATTTGCATATGTAGCCCATGATGCTTTGCATTGTGGGGGCATGTGTGACTTTGTATTTTCTTGAAACTTGGCTTCCCAGCCAAATGCCCTTTGGGGTAACCCTTGCCTCGGTGTTTTCGCACAGAGGTTCTTTGTCTTTTAAATAGTTTTTATTTTAATGGGTTCACCACAATATATCCAAGGCACACTGCCTTAAGGGTAGCTGGTCCATTCCACTGGGGTGTCAAACAGATGAGGCATACTGATGAGTCCTGGTAGGACGAAACACGTGTCTATGTCTTCTGTTTGCACCCTTTGCAAACTGTGTGAGAGGCCTTTCGGCACCATGCAATTCTGCTTAAAGTTGGACCAGCATAACATTCTGTGGTGATTTGCATATGTAGCCCATGATGCTTTGCATTGTGGGGGCATGTGTGACTTTGTATTTTCTTGAAACTTGGCTTCCCAGCCAAATGCCCTTTGGGGTAACCCTTGCCTCGGTGTTTGCGCACAGAGGTTCTTTGTATTTCTGATTACTCTCTGTTTTCAAGTACCATCTAAGAACTGTATGATGTAATTTATGTTCCTTACAACTGACTTCTGTTGTGGAACACAGATACATTGTGCCAACAATAAAAGTGCAGATCAAGGACATAAACTTCATCATAGACTTCTAAAATGATCCTTACCAGCAGCATGTAAATCAGAAACACAATTATAGCTACAAAGTCTGTATTGCTAGAACAATAACAGAATTTGAACTAATATTTAAAATCTTATTGGGAAAAATGACTAGCAAGCAGTTCTCCTTTAATTATAAGGCAGGTTACCTACTAAGCTTTTATAGTGTATGGTAGAACATTGTTCTAGGTAGAAATCCATACCTAGAACAATGTTGTTGTGCTGCATTAGCAATGTCATTTTTGTCGTTGTGCTGCACTAGATACATAGCTACTGTAGCACAATAACATGGAATGTCTTCACGCATGTATGTATCAGAAACCTCCGCCTTTCATGAATTGGCTGCAGCAGCGAGAGCTGGAGCATGGAAGAGAGCGATGCTGACCCCCCCCCCCCAAAAGTAAGGACTCACTAGTGAATTTATGGTTAAATATTCTTCTTTTTCCTGTGTAACTGGACCATACACTATAAAAGACAATGTATATTCTATGATCCACAGCAAGCGTGAGTAGCCACCTCAAGGTTGCCATGGTGACCAAAACCTCTCGAGCTTCACTCTTGAAGTTTAAATGGCCACCTTGGCAAACTCTCAATGGCTACACATGCTTGTTGTGGATAATGGACCATACATTATCCTCTATATGTGCAAACCATTTCATTTCCTACTGTGTATACAGTGGTCCATAACCTACAGGAGTATAGCTACTTCTAAAGATGCAGAGGTGGCAAGCCTTTCAGGTCATGGAATATGGCATGCATACTGCTAGATGTAAACTATAATCTGCACCATAAATAGCAGATGCTGCTTCCCTGTAAATAGCCATCTGTGTTTCTGTCCAAGAGAGAACATTATATACTCTCTGACACCTGAGTGGCCAAACAGAATACCAAAAAAAACAATCTTTTATTGTAGATTCTGTAAGGCAATACATTGTCTACAGTGTTTGTGATGTGCATTGAATGGATTGTGCTAAAAATCTCAATTCATTATATGACATAAATAATAAAGTCAATGTCAGTGGCTCAGCAGGTTGCACACTCACCTCTGAGGCTGCAAGATTGGAAGGCTGTGGGTTCTATACCCACATCAGGCACTTTGGGTAAAATCCCAGTTCTGATGCTGTAGTGCAGTATGAGAGGGCTGCAACACTCCTGAGGTGTCATCCTTCAGAACAGACATTAAACTGAGGCCCCATCCACCTGTTCTGGTGGTTATTAAGGTGGACGTTAACAATCACATAGGACTTTCTGAAAAGAGTAGGAGGTTATTATTAAGGAAAAGCACAACAAACTACAAATCAAAATATCACATAACCTCATATACACAGAAAGTCCCAATTAACACAAGGATTGTAGGTCATGCATTTTTTTACCCAACTCATAGATTTCCAAAAACTTGCTTTGTTCTTGAGAATAAATTTGTAGCATTGATTAAATCGATCCTTGTTTTTGTTGTAAAACTATATGACATCTCATTTGCCAGATAAAAAATTTAGCACATGAAAACCAAAGTACTAAAATCATATTTTCCCCAACCCCATCTAATATGGTTATACTCTAATTCTTCATATTATAATGAACAAAAGAGAGGCTCATTCAGTATCACTGCAACATGACGCCTGAAACTTTGTATGAAAGGACACTGAAAAAATAAATGATTTTGAATTTCCAAAACTCCTCTGCATCCCTCACAGGGGCAGTATTTTTCTCATACCCCTATACATTTCCTGTTATTACATAGATTTAATCTGCCAGGACAACATAACCATACTACATCCCACATACAATGTGATATTCTACTATCATTCAGTAGTTTTAAAGAGGACAGGAAACAATTTCTAATCTGCAGCTGTTTATGATGTTCCCATTTGTAGAAATTATATCCATAAGCCTAAATTATCCATATGTAACTGTACCTGCATAAAAAGTGATGTGAAAAACTGCATTTTGCATTGTTTTGTTTTTATGGGCAGCATTCTGTTACAGTTCTCTTCACAGAACCAGTGATCTGGAATTTTAACTATGTCATGGTTTGAGCACAGAACTCTAAAACATGATTTTAATAGGATGATAGCTCATGTTTAGCATTTTGTACTCAAACCATGACGTAGTAAAAACTCCAAATTACTGGTTCCGTGAAGGGAACTGTGCAGAATGTTGTCCTTAAAAAGGAAACAACTGAAAACACAATTTTCCACATCAGTGGTTATTCAGATACAGTTCAGTATGGCTCATTTGGAGGCAAATGTTTCATTTCTGTTAGTAGTAACATTACTAACAGCTGCTAATTACCACAGATTTCCTGTCCCCTTTAAAGTGGTTTGCTTTTTAGATACATTCCTGCTGAAAATTCAGGTAGGGTTTCAAATTTTTGTTTTAATAGTAGTATCATGTAATCCCCATCTTTCAGTAATGCTAACCATCTCAAAGGACATAGACTACCTCTTCAAATTTGTAGCCGTGTCTTTTATGTACCTTGGAAGCTCAGATACTTCTTGCAACTTTGTCCACCTAAAAGTAACCTTCTTCAAGGAAGACGAAAAGGGATTTAACCATGCTAACATCCATGGAATTCATATCTTGAGGTTATTTTTCTTCAAACCATCCAGGTTATTATTTTTATAAATATACAATAAAAAATGGATTTATCATTTCCAAGCCACTGGTAAATATGTTATGTTTTGTTTAATAAGATTAAGTCTACTTCCCAAAGTATTTGAAAAAAAATACTATGTAATTTTGTTTCAAGCAAAAGGAGTGGGGGAAATCATAACTGAGAAAAAGAAATACAGGAATTAGAAAGGACTTTATTATAAAAATTCTAATTTTTTGGACATCTACCATCCTTTCCACTTCTTTTACCTTCTTCATATTTAATTTCCCGATTCAATAGTGCATCATTGTCACTTCCAAAGGTACCACGAAAAAGTGTCAATGGCGCCAATGAAATAGAAATACCTTCTGTGATTGTCCTGATATTCTGACCTTTTATGTTTATTTATTTATTTTATTTATTTATTTTATTTTAGTCTTTGGTAACTGGGTAGGCCCACTAGGCACAAGTGCCTGTTTTCAGGGGCGACCTGGGTGCACTGGACAGTTAAGTGACTTGCTCAGAGTCACACAGTATGCAAGTTGTTTAACACATGGCCAATACACTAACTTTTATTTAGACTAGAACTTGACACATGGGAAGAAGTTTGTAGTATTGATGCCACCATCTTAAAAGATTCCTCATCCTTTACCAGAAGGCACAGTGCATCAGAATACACTAACACCACTGGCATTTGATAAGTCAGATAGATATGCTACTCATTGAATAGACAAATTCTGTCATAGGGCTCTCAGTAAAGAATCAATAGAAACATAGACATATGGAAGTTGATGGCAGATAAGGACCGCAAGACCCATCCAGTCTGCCCATTTTTTCTACCTTATGAATGTGCCATAGGTCTTTACTCTGTCAATGGCCTATCTATTCATACTCATCTGTAATGCTCCCTTATGCCTATACCATGCCTGTTTGAAGCCCTGCACTGTATTCATATCCACCACATCCTGAGTTAGGCTGTTCCATGCATCCACCACCCTTTCTGTGAAAAAGGCCTTCCTCACATTACCCCTTGATCGGCCTCCCTCTAATCTCATGCTGTGTCCTCTTGTCCTGCTATTTTTCTTATATTGAAACATGTTAGACTCTTTCACCTTGTTAATGCCCTTAAGATGTTTGAATATTTCGATCATATCCCCTCTCTCCCTCCTTTGCTTTAGGGTATACATATTGAGTTCCGTTAATCTGTCCTTATATGTTTTCTGATGCAATCCCTGCACCATTTTGGTTGCCCTTCTTTGGACTGCTTCCATTTTGTTAATGTCCTTGTGCAGGTGCGCCCTCCAGTATTGCACGCGGTATTCCAGATGGGGCCTAACCAGTGTCTTGTAAAGAGGGATTATTACCTCCCTCTTATGACTTGTGATACCCCTATTAATACACCTCAACATCCCTCTAGCCTTACCTACTGCTTTAGTAGTCTGCTTGGATGATTTCGGATCATCTGTGATGATGATGCCCAAGTCTCTTTCTTCCCTTGTGATTGCCTGCAACTCCCCTCCCAACCTATAGGTGGCTTCAGGGTTTCTCTTTCCTATGTGCATGATCTTGCACTTCTTTGCATTAAAACCTAGTTGCCACTCTTCTGACTATTTTGCCAGTTTATCCAGATCTCTTCTCATTTTGCCCACCCCATGTGGATCATCTACTTTGTTGCAGATCTTGGTGTCATCTGCAAACACACAAACCTTACACTCCAGTCCATCTGCAATGTCACTGATGAAGATATTGAAGAGGACTGGCCCCAGGACTGATCCCTGAGGTACCCCACTTGTGACTTGCATCTCTTCTGACTGTATACCATTTACCACCACTCTCTGTTTTCTGCCCGCCAACCAGTTTGCTACCCAGTTCACCAACTTCTTACCCACTCTGAGCCTACCCAGCTCATTAATCAACCTTCTATGTGGAACAGTATCTAAAGCTTTGCTGACATCAAGGTAGGCAACATCAACTGCACCCCCCTTGGTCCTCCACACTGGTTACCCAGTCAAAGAAATCTATGAGATTAGTTTGACAGGACCTTCCTGTTGTAAACCCATGCTGTCTTGGATCCTGTGCTCCTATGGATTCCGGGTGTTGCAGTATCCTTTCATTAAGAAGTGCCTTCATAATCTTGCCCTCTACTGAGGTAAGGCTGACTGGTCTGTAGTTCCCCTGCCTCCTCCCTGCTACCACTTTTGTGGAGCAGGACCACATGAGCCCTTCTCCAGTCTTCTGGGACCTCTCCTGTGCTCATAGACTCACTAAACAGTTCTGCTAATGGCTCTGCTAGTTCCACCCCTAGCTCCTTTAGTACCCTGGGATGTATGCCATCAGGTCCTATTGCCTTGTCCACCCTGAGCTTAGCGAGCTCTTGTAGGACCCTTTCTTGGGACTTGTGCATACCTCCCTCCCCCCTGTGTCCATGGTGCTGAGCTGTGTGCCCTGCACTACCTTTTCCTCAGTAAATAGATGTTTTTTCTTGGTCATCCTCCACACACTCCCACTTATCCCCTTTAATCTTAGCAATACCCCCTCTGGACTTTCTTCTTTCACTAATGCATCTATAGAAAGTCTTGTCCCCTTCTTTTACTGTTTGTGCTAATGTTTCCTTGGTTTGGGCCTTTGCCTGCCTTACTGCCTTCCCTGCTTCCCTTAGGGAAGTTTGGTATGCTTCCCTAGCTTCGTCCTGCTGCGTTCTCTTATATTTCTTGAAGGCCAACCTTTTGGCTCTGACCTTAAAGAGTTCTACTAAGTCTGAAGCCATACGATCCTGCATTAATTTATAAAACTCTATTGTAAGCCCATCAAGACCAGAGGCAGTTCCTTAATTTAAACCTTTGATTGCTTTTAATACTTATTCAGCAGTGATTGGAAAAATTAAAGCATCGGGTTCTGTTTCCCTCCTTGGGCCAGGAGTCCTCCCTCAAACAAACTGCCACCTGCGATTCGAATCCCTCTGCTGACTCTGTTCTGCTCCCCATAATTGAAGGGATTCTGTTGCCCTCCTCAGGCCAGGAGTCCTCCCTCAAATGAACTGCCACCTGTGGTTTGAATCCCTCTGCTGAACCTACTCTGCTCACCCTAACTGAAGGGGTTCTATTGCTCTCCTCAGGCCAGGAGTCCTCCCTCAAATGAACCACCACCTGCGGTTCAAATCCCTCTGTTGGACCTGCGCTGCACCCCCTAACAGAAGGGGTTCTGTTGCCCTCCTCATGTCAGGAGCCCTCCCTCGAACAAACCACCACCTGTGGTTCGAATCCCTCTGCTGGACCTGCTCTGCTCCCCCTAAGTGAAGGTACAGAACAGCTCGGACCTGTGTTCCTTTTTTGAATTTTTGGCTCCTAAAGCAGGGTTGCCCAATTACTGGTGCAGACAAGTTTAAAGCACAGAGCTGTGCCCTGACCGGATTCCAGCCCTCTGCTTGCTGCCTTCAATTTTGTAGGCTCGGACAGAAAAATGTAGCCCCCAAGGCTAATTAAGCTACTTGGTTTCACTGGGACTGCTGTTCTGTACTGTGGACTGAACTCACATTTTTTGGCCCACCCCTCACCCCTTCCCCATTCTTTATTAAATACACCCGGCTCTCCTGGTGCTCCTCCCCTAACTAATTAAATCATTTCCACTTTTAATGGGGCTACACACCTCACCTTAATGCAATGTGCTCTGCACTCAATTCTTTGTGCTTCTCCCTTCTCTACCCATCTCCTTACCTCTATTTAATCTCCTCTAATCTCTCCCTAACTAGCCACTATTGTGACTCAACAACATAAATCCTCTGCTGTCTTTCTCTGCTAAATTACCCACTATGTACTTTCTTCCCCTCTTACTTATTTTCACACATATCTGATCCTCTCCACCTCTACGACCTAACAATTTTGAAAATAATTCCCTCTTCCCCCCATTCTGCCTCCCTATACCTTCATCCTTGCAAACACTCTCTCTCTACCCCTCTGCCTCACTGGGATCACTTTCCCTTCCTCCCCAATGTGTCTCTTATTTCCCTCCCTAGCCACTTTGCTTTTCTTCCCCTACTAATCTCCTTCTTAACATCTTCTCCCCTTCTCCCATTTCCCCAAAACCCTCATCGCATTCCAAATGCTATAAACTTCACTTTTTAATCATAGCTCTCCTCCTCCTACCTTTGTCAGGTAATATTCATCTCAACCCTGGCCCTATCACTCCAAATATCACTGTAATCTCTGCTGCCATATGTTCCACTAGTGACAATGCACCCTCTGTCCTCCCAAAAGGGTTAAAAATTCTGCATATAAACACACACAGCCTCCTACCCAAAACTGACCTTGTACAAATCCTGGTGGCAATCCTAACCAGACCATGGCTCAGTAGCAAAATACCTGACCACTCCATTACAATCCCTGGCTATTCCATCTCCAAGCAAGACCATTCAGGTAGAGGTGGTGGAGTGGCCATGTACGTTCAGTCATCACTACAATTTAACACCATATGATCTGCCTCCCTCACAGCTACCTATGAAGCACTAACCTTATAAATTACCCTATACTTCACTTGCCCACTCTACATAACTCTTACCCCGGGTCCCTGAAAAAGGGACTGTAATTGTCTCAGTGGACTTACCCGGTCACCAAAACTCAAATAAATAACCATCATCTGCTGCTGTCCTGGTATAAAACAGTATGAGGCCACCAACCCCTTTACAACCATCACCTCCCGCTCCCATTCAGGGGAACTTTTCATAATGGGTGATATCAATCTAACTTGAATGTCCCCTAAGTCATGCAAAATACAAAATGATGTATCTGCCCTAAACTTATCCCAACTTATCCTGGAACCCACACACCTAAATCCAAAAATGCAAAATCACTCCCTGATAGACTGAGCTCTCACCTCCCACTCCCATCGAGTCATAAAGTCAAGCATCCTACCAGATGCTCTCAGTGACCATCACCCCATCTTCCTTGTTCATAAAGTCCACTGCCCCAAAGCCCCACACAAATCATCCAACAGCACTCATACAAATTCCTTGATCTCAACCCCCTCCTCTTCCATCTTGCCTCCACTGACTCGTTACCTCTTGCCTCCCCACCCCTTACTGCAGACCATGCCCTCAAAAACTTTACAGAAAAATTCATCAGTATCTGGAATTCATTTGCTCCTTTCAGACGGTCTAGGGTTCGGGGGGTCCATCTTGCTTGGATCACCCATGAACTGCTAGCCTGTCTTAGGGAGTGTGACCATGCTTAGAAAAAACATTAATCCACAAAGCTCACCATAGATTATGCTTCTTACCGCATGCTCAGAAATTACTGATTCATAGAAGTTTAGAAGTTTATGAGCTAAGGAGGCAAGTCATGCCTTTATTAAGCTCGCCACCAATCATTGGTGGCAAATAAAGTTTTAGTAGCCCATGTAAGCATCCAATTTATTTTTAAAGGTGTCCATTGTTCCACTCTCTATGATGCTTATTGGGAGAGTGTTCCAAGCTGTTACTACTCTCTGAGTGAACCAATGGTTCCCTTTTTTTTGTATTATTTTTGGTACCCATGATTTTTTTCTATGCGATCTAGTATATACCTTTGAAGGATTTGTTATCAGACCAATTGTTATAAAAGTTGTTTCATCGTGCATAGCTCTGATCACCATAAATAGATCACCCCTTAATCTTCTGTAGTGTAGTGAATAAAGATTCAAATTTCTCAACCTAGTGCTATAATCAAAATTCCTCATAGTATTAACTTTTCTAGTAGCTTTTCGTTGTATATTTTCTATTACTTTGCTGCTTCTTATAAGTAAGGGATTGCAAACTGCAGAACAATATTCCAGGTGAGGACGAACCAGGCTAGAATAAAGGGGGATGATCACTTTCTCATGTCTGCTCTTAATATTTCTCAGAATAAATCCCAAAATTTGATTCCCCTTTTTGATGGTATTTCTAATATGTGTTTCAAAGGAAAAATTGTTAGAAACTGTTACTGCCAGACTGCACAAAAGCTACCAGATTAGCAAAGTCTGAATATTTCAAATCTGCCTTCCTCTCCAATATAAACTCCCCCTCGGAATTCTGGAGAGTTTTCCAAGCCCTCTTCTCCCCCTCCCATTCTCCTCCTCCAGTTCTGAAAATAAATGACTCCCTAGTGTCTGACCCAGGTTTGGTAGCCATGGAATTCAACTCATACTATACCTCCTGTGCACAGCCCTCCTTAGTTTCCTCTCTTCTGTTACACCCACCTCCACTTTCTTCCCCTTTCCTCTAGATCCGGTACCCCCTGTCTTCTCCTTCTCCTTGATCACCCCTAATGAAGCCTTAAATGCCCTCCTCTCAATCAATCCTTCAAAAGGTTCTTCTCCCAATAACCTCAACCCTAAAGTCCTCCACCTTTCTGCCCCGGCAATAGTTTATCTGCTTTCTCTAATCTTAAACTACTGTTTTAAGTCTGCTATGGTCCCCTTACCCTGGAAACATGCAGTGGTCCTCCCTTTCCCCAAGGGTGGTGACTCATCTTCCCCTGGCAACTATCGCCCTATCTCTCATCTCCCCACACACACTAAACTCCAAAAATATCTGGTTCTTTCCCAACTTTTCTCATTTCTTTCTGACTCCTCCTTCTTTACCCTGTTCCAGTCTGGTTTTTGGAAAAATTACTCCACTACCACCTCCCTCTTCAGGCTCACCTGACTCCATCCTTACAGGGATGGACAATGGACAAATCACTTCTGCCATATTTGTCGACCTTGCAAAGGCCTTTGACACAGTCTCCCATCCCCTTCTCATAGACTCCCTCTCTGCAGCTTGGCTAACCCCATCAGCCACTAACTGATTCAGGTCCTACTTCACAGGCAGGTCCCTAGCTGTCAGGATCTCTGACTCCATCTTCACTCCCCTACCTATCAGCACAGCAGTCCCACGGGGTTCAGTGCTTGGACCCCTGCTTTTCTCCATCTTCCTAAATAACCTCTCATCAGTATGCTCCCCCTCCTCATCTATACACATGCACATGGATGATACTGTCTTGTACTCATCTGGCACATGTCCCTCTGATGTAGCAGCCAGCCTTCAGCAAGATTTTGATCAAATCCAGCTCTGGTTTGCTTCCCATCATCTCTTCCTGAATGCCAAGAAGACAGTTTCCATAACTTTTGGCACCAGGCAGAGACTCTCTCAACTCCCTGGCCTGCCCACTTTCCACACCCTGGATGGGACAACTTTAGAGGACACCTCCTCATTTAGATACCTTGGGGTCTGGTTGGACCAACACCTCAACTTCTCTGTACATATCAGTGCCATCCTGAAGAAATTGTGCCCCATGCTGGGTGCACTGTTCAGGAACTGCAGCTGCAGCCCTCCTGCGACAAGGCACAAACTTGTCCAGAAGATGATCCTCCCTATCTTTGACTACTGTGACATAGTCTATAGCACTGCTCCCAAGTCCTCCCTGACCAGACTGGACACCCTCTTTAACTCATTCTGTCGTTTTGCTCTCAATGTCCCCACTAGTTCACATCACTGTGATCTCTACCATGCCCTGTCCTTTCCTTCACTTACAAATAGGCACCTCTCTCACTGTACCAAACTGACCTCAAAATTTTGGCTTGATGAACTTCCTCCTTACTTTAACTCAGCCCTCCTCCCTACATTCCTACCTCCCTCACTCTCTCAGATTGTGTGACACCCAGACCTTGGTGATCCCCTGCCACTCCACCCTCATTGGTCAGACTGTTTTTTCTCACAGATTCTCCCACATCTGGAACTCCCTCCATCCGCAAATACAACACTTCTCCTCTTCCTACTCTCTCATGCTTAGCTCACAAAATTACCTCTCCTCTAGCTGGTCCTATGATCCTCCTTAACCTCCTGCTCCCTTGCTTCTTCCTCCCAAAATCTCCTTTCCCGCTGGCTCTCACAAACTCAGCACTTAATCTCCCCCCCCACATTATCTCCCACCCTCTTCCTCTCTACCTCTCAATCTCTCCTTCTTTCTCACTCCCCTCTCTCCCCATCTCTTGCACTCTCTGTCTCGTTCTCTCTTCATTAACAAGCCAGCTACATGCCTCTTTGCAGTATTCTCAGAATCCAGAAGGGGGAATCCTGGTTCTGGCATTTCATTCCTTCCTTCCTCCCTAACTCATCCTTTCTACTGGCTCTCACAAATACAATCTCAGCACCAAATCCCTCCCACACACACACTACCCCCCACTCTCATCTCCCTCCCTCTCCCCTCTCCCCCCCTCTGTTTTGCACTCTCTGGTTCTCTCTTCATTAATCAGGCCTGCTCCATGCCCTCCTTGCTGGGTTCTCAGCATCCTGAAGAGGGAATCTAGTTCTGGCATTTTCTCTCCTTCCTTTCTAAAATCTTCCTCACCACTGGCTCTCACAAATACAGTCTCAACACTTAATTCCCCCCCTGCACTCCACCCCCTTCCCTCCGTCTCACACTTATTCTGTCTGTGCCTTTGTTTACCAGCTTGTCTTGTTACCCTCTGTTCTCCGTCATATGATTGAGTCACTGTTATTAATGGTGTAGGTATTCTAGTCCGATTGTCCCTCACTGCACAACTTTATTTCATGCATAAATTTGTAATTTGTTTATTCTGCATCTGTTACCTCCCCTATTCCACTTCTAATGTTAGCTAAGTATGTTTACACTTATCTGATGTACCCTGTATGACACGTAACTATTGCTCTATGTAACATTATGCTTCCTTGCTTATTTGTATAATTCTTGATAAAATCCTTTGTACCCCCCACCCCAAGTTGCACTGGGAGATGAGCAACTTGTTCAGTGTGCCCTCCTGGTGAACAATTCAATAAATAAATAAAGTTAACTCTTTACTCACAGTGGGCAATTAACATTATTGCAGAAGTTAGGATGTACAAGATCTACCTGTGCATCTACCTCTATGGCATTTTTAACAAATTGATTTACTTCAGATAAAATTTCTTCTTTCATTTTAAGAATACTCACAGTAGTTGTTTGAACTGTTGATTAAATTCTATGCTGAACACATCTTGTACAACTCTCAAAAGAGGTATTGGGAGGTAGTTTCCCTTGTGTGCCATACCTAAGTTCTGCCAACAAAGTTAAAGCCGTTTCATACTGAAATTTTTTCATGGCTGTTTTTATATCTGAAATATGTGAAGATAAATTCTCTCCAGATTCATAAGAATAGGCAATACATTTGTAAAGTTGTTTTCTAAGGGAAATGTATTGTTTATGCTTATTTCAGACTTCATCCATTCTTTGTAAAAGGTGTCTAATATCTTGTTTAACATCCTCCTACCAGGGGATTTTTGAATCATGCATGCATTTAACAGTATTTTGGTTATAGTATAATGTTAATAACCTTTCCTTACTGTGGCATCATTTAATAACTCCTTACTAGCCTTTCACATTAATTTTTTAACATAAAATAGTTTATTGAAGTTATAACCAGTAAACACATATAACAATACTGAGTAGAAATAACCAGCTATATAAAGGAACTGCTTATCAATTAACTATATACAAGACATTATAGCTTAAAGATTGTATGCACTGGGAAAGTATCCTGGAAATAAGAAGTAAAACCACCTACCAAGATATTTGCCACCCACAGAGAACATAGATATCTACAACATTAACAATAGAAATATAAGCAAACACTAAATTCAATAAGGGGACAAAGTAACAGAAATATGATAGTGCCGAATTAATGCAGTAATACAATACAAATACAACCTAATGGAAGGTCTGGGATCAAAATAAAAGGGGTTTTGTTAGGTTGTTTGAGGAGCATAGTTTGGCGGTGTGAGTGGATGAAAGAGTCCCATTTGTTATAAAAAGCATCATGTCTTCCATAAGTAAGCAACATCAAAGGGCAAGATGGGAAAGTCCAAAAATGCCATTGAAGTATCAAAGGAGGAGATGAAGATTTCTAGGAGGTAATGAGTAACTGTTTGGCCTCCAGCAGCACCACAACCAGCCAGCGCTGCTGGGGGGGAGTGGAGGAAAGCAAGAAGCAAGACATAATATGACTAGTTCTGGGTGGGAGGGGTATAGGCACATGCAAAAGTCTGGCACAATCCAAAAAGATAGCAAACCACCATGAGGAAAGGTGTAGACAAGCCTTCCACATTCATAAACCACCTACAATCTCATATGAATGAAACTGACACCCTAAAATACCATAGTCAGAGGTTTCAGCAGGAATAATTATTGCAGAATGTGGAATAGGGACTGTGAAACAAAGGAAAAATCAATCCTGGAGGATAATGTGTTTTTAAAGAAGTTATTCCATCCTGTTTTGTGCACAAACCTATAAGTATCTGTTACTGCAGTGGAGGATGTATTTTGTAGGAAAAAAGGAATCACAATAGATTTTCTTTTTTTCTGGTCAGAGGCAGGACTAGAAACCAGAGAGATGTTAAAATCACCACCCAGTATTACATTTCTTGCAGTACACAAGGCTGCAAAATGTTAAAAAATTAAATTCTATTGTTTTTTGCTTGAGGGGGAGCATAAATGTTATTTAATCTAAATGGGGTATTATGAATGAAGGTATCTAAGATTAGTAAATGTCCTGGAATAACATCTACTGTATAACCTCTGTTGCTGAATATGTAGGGGATATGTGATGGGCTTCAGTGGGATACATGATTTATTTGAACGAGCAGTGTGTGACCTCAGTTGACCTCACGAGTGGCAGAGCCACGAGTGAGGTACCGAGGTCACACACTGTGAGTTCAAATAAATCATGTATCCCACTGAAGCCCATCGCATGTGTGATTTACAAAATAGGCAGCTTTTATTTTTTTGTTGTTAGTTTTAATGTTTTATGTGTTTTTTTTAGGTGGACTATTTGTGATGCGACCTGTTGGGAGCGTGGAATTTTACTTTTTGTGTGGTTAGGCAGTGCATGGATTGTGATTGGCCAGTGTTTTGTGAATGGGCAATGTATTGAAATTGTGATTGGCTGCTAGGAGCGTGGGAATATTATTCTGATTGGCTGAGGGGCGTGACTGCATGTTTGTGGGCGAAGCTTCTTGTATGGCGGAGATGGTTTTCAGTCATTGAGGGGGAGTCAGGAGGGAATGTTATCTCATGCTATGTGCAGTTTGTTTCAGTGGATTGGGCCTAGTTCAGTTATGGAAGAGCAGAAGAAGGAATCTGAGGGAGGTACCAGGGAAGAATTTAGTGGAGTGGCGATGGAGAGGTTATGAAGGAGCTAGAGAAGGAGTTTGAAGGAGCCGGTGGATAAGGGATGTCTCGAGGAAGGACTTAGTGGAGTGGCAGCAGAGAGCTTCAAGGAGCAGGATATGGAGTTTGGGTCAGCCTGTGGATGAGGGATCTGCCAGGATGTGTGTACTGGGGTGTCCGCGGACAAGTCATTTTATGGATTATGATGAAGGATGTGGAGTCGGCCAGTGGAGGGAGTTATTTTACACTGCAGTTCTGGATTTGGGCATGAAAAGCCTGAAGACTTAAGGGATCATTTTTTTTTTTCATTGGTTGGGTGGGAGTCATTTGTTTTTTTTTTGTTTTGCACTGTGGATTTAGGGCTGGAAGAGCCTGAAGATTTTTCTCATTCTTTTTATTAGTGAGGATTTACAACTGGAGGTGTCTGAAGAAAGTGAAAGAGGTTGGTGGTCTAAGTATAATGAAACTGCAAGTAAGGGTGACTGAAAGTAGCGCCAGCATACAGGGGATTGATTGATGGCAGGGTGTGGGATAAATGGTGGTTGATTGATGACAGGGTGTGGGATAAATATTAGAATCACTGTTTATCCCATGGCAGTGAGAATAAATGAATTTATTCCACTGTTTATCTGCCCACATACACTGCATAAATCAATATTCTTAAAACATATACCCAAACCAGAACATGACTTATCTCACAAAAACCAAAGGATGCCCCCCTGCCCTCCCCATAGTTTCTGTGAATCAGAAATATCTTTAGAAGTTCTTAAATGAGTGTCCTGTAAATAATACAGAGAGATAAATATACTGTATATGTGTGTGTGTAGAAATTTACAAAGTTTGAAGTGGTGCAAATGTGATGAGCCTTTTTCTTGGATTCTTTATACTGTATGTGTTTAAGGATGCACAGCTCACAAGGGAATGCATGAATCAAGAAAGGAAGAAGCAACAATTAAAAAAAGCCTTTTTCAATACGATTGCTTTTGACTGGACCATGCATGCCATCTTGAATCTGATTTTATCCTCTTTTTTGATGTGGAGGGATCTGGGATTAGTTCCTCATTATCTAAGAATCCAGGTGGTACAGAGGATTCAACAGATGAAGCATCAGACTCCTCTTTTTCATCATCTATTTCAGAATCCCCCTTCCCCGTTCTTCTTTTTTGCCACTGGTGCAAATTTATTCCAAAGTTCAGTAGACTCCTTTCTCTGGACTTTTGTTTTAGGTCGGTTTGTTTTCAGTCTTGGTTTCCTGTGCACCACAGTCATTCCTTTTTCTGTTGGTTGAGATGGGGGAGGCATGTCAGTCTCAGATTGTTCAACATAAGTAGCTTTCCTTTGTATCTACTGGTTCAAACTGAGGTGCAGTTTCAACCCTTGTAATATTGTTCTGCTCAGGGATCGGATTAGTATCATCCTCCAGCATTACAACTGGGTCCAATGTTTGGGATGCACTTTTCAATTTTGTGTCTCATTGTAGCTGTAGTGGTTCTATTTGAACAGGCTGCTGAAGTGACTGTGTTTGTGTAGTAGACCCAGGCACAACAGGGTCTGAGTTCTGCATCGAGTTAGTAAAACCGGACTTCCAAGTCTTTGCCAGTAGGATGTCATGATTTGTTTTGTTCCATTTTCAGAAGTTTGGGGGACATGACTTATCTGCATGTTCTCCACGCAGTTTACATCCGAATATACTGTATATTCGCCATTCTAAGATGACCAAAGGCTGAGCACAATCCACACTGCCTCTGGTCACACACACTAATAAGGTGTTCATTAGATCTGCTCTTACAACAGGCTTTTAGGTGTCCTGAATAAAAGATGATGCCACTATCTTTTCCACTGAAAAAGCTTTCTGGCAGATGGAGTATGCCTGTGTGACTTTCATAAAGCCAAACTTTAAATCTCCACCCCCACCCAATGTGTTTTGAGTCATACATGGGTTCAAAAGGGTCCTGAACATGATGTTTCTGTTGCAAACAAAAAAGAATGTCCAACACATTAAATCCCTCATTCTGGAACATTACTGTTATTACTTTAAAAGTTGGTTTAGTGAGTGGAATAACGGAAAAAAAGGGAACAATAAAGCAGAATGTTTAACAGTGGCATATTTCCTCCAAAATGTATGTAACAACTGTGGAGTTTTGAAGCTTATGTCAAAAGTGGGTTCCCCAGAAATGTGGAACAAAGCATATATATCTTGAGCTGAAAGATGCAAAGGGTCTTTTAAAAGCTGATGGGCCACAAACATTCAGCCAGGCACAGTGTCTGGACTTCCCCTTATCACAACCTGACTGCATTTTGCTGCTTTGCAGGTTCAGGTCTATTTTTAAATAAATCTGCATTGAGGCTGTGGCTGTGGTTCTTTGTCAGATTGAGCCTGGGAATCCTAAATCATTTGTATAGTAACAGAATTGTTCATTATAGAAATATTACGTACAGGCTCTGGAGTTGTAGGGATAGTGTTTGCTGTGCCTTGTGTATTTCCTCCTGTGTTATTTTGTTTATTCACATATATAGTGTCCCTCATAGAGTTTTCTTCTCCCTCACTGTCTTTATTTATGGCAATATTCAAGTTAGAAATGTTTGGTTGCATCACAATTTATTTTTGCTCTTTTATATTAGTTATGTTTCCCCCAGACATTATATTTCCTATAACACCTTCTCCTAGTTCTGGTTGTATATTATCAGATTCTGCAGAAAGATTTGACAGTATTGCATTCTTACTGCTTTGTTGTTAGTTTGTAATATTGGGAAACACTTTCCCCAAGGCAGGCAGTGCATTTGGGTTGTTCGGGTAAAGCCGCTAGTTGCCAAGCAACCTTCATTTCAAGCAGAACCCTAGAAGGAAGAACTTTGTGGTTGCATTTGTGTTTGTGGAGCAAGTGAGGAGGCACAAAGGTTAATAATAATGTTAGTCACGTCTGTATTTTTCTTGGGGGGGCTGTCATATTTGAATCTTTTAGAGAACAAGCTGCACTGAGCCACAGACAGCATTTCCAAAGCTTTTGGGATGGTTCCCACCAATCACTTTCCTTCCAGGGATCAAATCCAACCAGCAGCCAGTAATGGTTTATCCAGAGACCATTCTGTGGAGATTTCTTGCAATGGGGCAGGTCCAGTGGCAGAGCCAGGTTTGGGAGCATTTGGGAGCCGGGGGGCTATTCAGTCAATCATGGGATCCACAATGGGCACTAAACAGGGAATAACATTTTTTGCATGGGCACCACTACTCACACTTGGGCAGCCAGGAGGTGACTGCCCCCAGCCCCCTCTAGCTCCACTGCTGGGCAGGTCTACCTTTTGTCAGACCCAAAGTTGTACTAGCCACATTTTTTTCTCATCACCAGACTGTTTGTCAATATTACAGAGCTACTGGCAGCAGTTAAAGGTGTTGTAGTGTTCTATAGTGCAGGATCAGCTGACTCTGAAGCATTAACAGACGGAGAATATGACAGATTGACAGGCCTGTCAATCTCAGCAGTTGCTGCCATCTCAAGAGTGGCATCCTCTTCTTCTAAGAGGTGCAACAATACAGCTTTCCTTTCTGTTATGCCAGCTCCCAGTAATTGCTCAGCCAGGACTTCTCCAGGGTTTTTTGCCAGATATAACAGTGTTCCCAACATTGCTAGACCATTCAACTTGATTTTCTCCAGTAGCACTCATTTCCACACAGACTTCACTTGACCTCAGTTTCCATGTCCATAGTATCAATATCAGCAACTAAATCCAAAGCACAGTCCTCCATAGGCACATCAGCAGAGTTCTGCAATGGTACAGCTTGACCACCTCCTCCACCTCCACCTCCAGTGTCAGCCATCTTGAAAGATGGCCAAAAGTTCTCCTACTGGAAGAGTGGAGGAATATTTTATTAAACAGCAAAACAGAAAAATGCATGGAATAGGCATACTTCAATAACACAATAATGGCAGAGAAAAACAGAAAAAAAACACATAATACACAGTTACAGCACTGTAGACAAAAAAGGACCATACATGAAAACCCATGTCAGCCCAAATACAACATAACAAGCTAAAAAACAGTAATAAATGCCACAAACGGCATCATAGGAGGACAAAAAAAGAGAAAAAGGACTAAATGTCTAAGGAGTGATGAACAAACCAATAATTTTAGCCAAGGAAAACACCCCCACCAAGCATTAAACTGTTGAGAAGATGCATGGCATTGTTACATCTCATGAACATGTAAAATATCATGAAAAATAATTTGGAGCAATTCAGCCTGGGAAACATGCTGCTGTTATAAAACTAATCTACATCTAATTTGCCAGATCCAATATCTGAGACAAGCAAAGAGCAACTGAAGACTACTAACATTGTACCTGGACCATTGGGGGAAAACAATCCCAGAAAAAAAACTTCAGGGGATAAACTACAAAAAAAGATGAGTCCCCATATATTGGATAAGAGATCCCAAAAGGAAAGGATCTATGGGCAAGCAAAGAACAGGTGTTCCACAGATTCCATTATGTTTAGACAAGTAGGTCTGAGACAAAAGTGTTCATTCAAGTCTTTATGTTTTAAGTTGCCCTTGACATTCAGTTTGCCATCAGCACTTAACCAAAGCACATCCCAGAATGTGTCCAGTATTCTATGGTCAGTCAACATCTGTCTAATCAACCTCATATCAGCCAAGGAGATGCTATATAAATTGGGCTGGTCATAAAAAACAAGATTGTACAACGGTCCCATAAAAGGTCTTCCGGGACAAAGACACAGTATGAGTATGTGACATCCCCTGTTTTTTTAATCTTGTCAAAGCAGCTATCAAAATAATAAGGCAACTTTTGAGGTTGTTTGTTTTTGTGCATAATGCGAAATGGAGATCTGAGAAACACCCAGGGAGTATATTCCTGACGATCATGGAGGAGAATGTGCCAAAATATTGGCATAAATAAAAATACTGTGAAAGAAAACCACTGGGTTTAACATACTCAACCTCCTTTAGGAAATATCCAAATATTGGGTTCATCCTTCTGCCTCACAAGCACTGAAAAAAAGCAGTTATAGAGGGACACCTCTAGCTGCTTTGGAATGGGGTAAATATAGCAAAGATAGAGAAAAATAGGGACTAAACATGTTATCAAAGAAATATGCATCTTTTTGCTCATATGCCTTTTATTCTGAAAAGAGACTTTCAACTTCCCGATTTCCAAACAAGATTTCCAATTACACACTGCCATATTCCCCAACTCAGAGTAAAGCCCCAATATTTTACTGGGGCCAGAAGTAACTGTGTTGCCTCCAATAAGACAGTCAGAGGGGTGAGGGGTCATGGACCCCAAGGGGTAAACAAAAGCTTTTTGGATAGTTAATGAGCAAGCCAGTGACATCTGATGAGGCCTGAAGAGTGGATTTGACTACCTCAGCAAAACTAGAATCAGCAACCACAAGGCATACATCATCAGCACAGACCAAGGTCTTAACCATAGGAGCGGCACCAGTCAAAGAAATGCCTAGAACCCTGGGAGATAAATTCAAATATCTAATCAAAGGAGCAAGTGTCAGGATGTACAAAAGGGGACTCAGGGGGCGACCTTGCCTTGCCACCTGTTGAACCATACATTTAGAGCCCAGCCACCCATTGACATATGGAATGACAGAAGCCAAGAGATAACATAATTGAATCCAATTGGTAAATTGTGCAGGTATACCATAGACATTCAGACATTTCCATAAAAAGGCATGTGACAATTAAAAGCCTTCGATTGATCTAGGCTAAGTAAGTACCCTCCAAAAGTTAGGGTATTGCCCCTCTCCATTATTTCACTTAACAATAAGAGAGTATCAGAAATTTTCCAGCCAGTGAGAGAACGAGTCTGAGCAGGATGGATAACGTGTGTCAAAACCAAAGTCAATCTATGACAAAGAAATTGTATTTTTCACCACCTTCATTGGAGAGATGGTGGCTCCCCTGGCTCTGGAATGCATGGTGAACTTTTGTCTTGTTGCTATATTCAATTAGGGCTTGCAGTCCTCACCTGCACCTTGCCCATAGCTCTGTAGCGCAGCAACATTTGGTCTTGTCAACCAGGTCAAGTGTCTGCTGCTCCGAAATCTGGGGAGGCAAACAAGTCATTTGAATGATGGTGGAAAAAGCTTTCATGCCTATGTCAACAATAAAAAAACATAGATAAGTCCATTGGTCCACTAACAATTAATAATACAGAGATTTCTGATTGTCAGGAAATGGAAGAGAATTTCAATGGATACTTTTGTTCAGTTTTCAAAGTAGGACTACCGAAAATAAATATGTTCAATAGTAAAATAAATACGGATCCACTGATAACATTTTCGATAAATGAAATTATGGATAAACTAACCAAAATTAAAATTAATAAGGCTCCCAGTCCAGATAAATTACATCCCAGACTACTAAAAGAAATATCTATATGGCTGATAGGCCAGCTTTACAGAATTTATAACATGTCCATTGACACAGGTGAAATCCCCAATGACTGGAGAACAGCAATTGTGTTACCAATTTTTAAGAAGGGGGATAGAAGCACAATGGCTAACTACAGACCTACTAGCCTGACCAGCATTCTGGGTAAAGTCCTCAAATCCCTTATGAAAGATAAACTAGACAAAGAATTGGAAGAAAAAAGCCTCACTGACAACTTACAACATGGGTTCAGAAGTCACAGGTACTGCCTAACAAACAACCTAATATTTTATGAAAATGCTAGTGCCCTACTAGAAAAAAACTCACCAGTAGACTTCATCTATTTGGATTTTGAAAGACATTTGATAAGGTCCCCTACTCTATCATTATTGACAAAATGAATACAGTGGGGATAAAATAAATTCATTGTAAAATGGGTGGAAGAATGGCTAACAAATAGAACCCAAACTGTCCAAATAAGAGGTTATAAATCAAATGTAGGTTTGGTGACTAGTGGGGTGCCACAGGAGTCGGTACTTGGACCCTCACTGTTCACAATTTTTATTACAGACATGACTGCTAATTTGAAAAACTTCATTGTCAAATTTGCAGATGATTCCAAAATTGCTGCAGAAGTAGACAGTAACGACAAGGTTGAATTGCTTAAAAAGGACTTATTAACCTTAGAAGACCTGTCAAAACAAAATGGTATGTCCTTTAACATAGAAAAATGTGTCATCATGCATTTGGGGAAACAAATAAGAAAAATATCTATACCATTAATGGGAGAAACATACAAGCAGTGGACAGTGAAAAAGATTTGGGAGTCATTATTACAAATGACCTCAAGTTCATTAGTCAATGTACTGAGGTTATACATAAAACCAATAAAATTATAGGGTGTATTAGGAGGGCTTTCCAATCTAGAAACAGAGCTTGCATTTTGCCATTATATAGAGCATCTGTGAGACCCCATCTGGATTACTGTTCACCACTCTGGAGTCCCCACCTGCACAGTGACATAAAGAGACTTGAGGGAGTACAGAGAAGGGTTACTAGAATGGTGGACGGGATGCAGAATAAGAACTATGACTAGAGACTAGTTGAATTAAATCTGTATTCCCTTGAATTAAGAAGGACAAGAGGCAATCTGTCATTAATGAATAGTTTATTACAAGATAAACCACTCAAGGCAGATCTGGGACTGTCTATAAACCATAGAGATTATTCTCTCAGAGGACACTGTTACCAACTAAAGTTAACATTCCCTAAGAGGACTCTAAGACACAGCTTTTACACACAAAGAGTCATTACCTCTTGGAATTCATTGCAAAGAGATGTAGTTGAGGCAGAATCCTTCAATGTTTTTAAACAAAAGTTGAACAGTTTTTTGCTACCAACTATAGGGAATAACTGATCCTCTCTGAGGAAGATGTACCATTATGGGCTAACAGCCGTCTGTACATCTTACAATCCTAGTATAATACCTAGTATGCCTGTAGGAAAGTATCCATCAAGGCATCACCAGGGAAAGTGGAACCAAACTGGCCATTAACATGGTGCTCTAATTCATGAAGAATATCAAATGTGGCAGTAAGCAAATTCCCATCATCGGTAAGGAACTGGGACATAGACTCCAGGGAGGTACACCAATGACAATCCTCAAAAGGATCCACCTGACTTCATTTCCCCTGTGTGCTAAACTGCTGTACAATTCTAAAGAATACATTCTGTCATTTTGGTACTGTGCCATGTCCTGCTTTACCAGCTTAATCTGTTCAGAATAGTCAACCCCACCCCCCCGTATTGGGCATGAATAACAGGGTATAGAATTGTGTCCATAAGTCCAAGTACTGACAATATTTGTTCCTCCCCATATGACTAGAAAAGTATTGGAAAAAACCCCAGCCAAAAATCCCTTTTGCTGTTATCTCACCAGGACATAACAGAGTCATAGAGGCAGAGCACATACTTGCTGGCTTCCACGAGCTGTGCCAATTCCTCCTGAATCTGTGGAAACTCCAACATTCTGGCATTTAGATGCCATATCCATTTACCCAAAAACGTGGCAGAAAAACAAGAAATCCAAATCCCAACCAGGCCATGATCAGAGGTTTCTATTGGGGCTACTGAGACATGAGAGATAGGGAGTCGTGCCGACATAAGCCAATAATCAATATGAGTGGACAAAGCCCCTTGAAAATACTTGTGACTAGGGAGAGAAACTTTTGATTTATGGGTGTCAATAAGGCCAGGGTGAGATAAAAAAGACCAAAGAAAGGAGGTATCACAGAATACCTTCTTAGTTTTCATAACCTTATCAGATCCCAGCAAACTATAATTGAAATCCCCACCCAGCAATACTGGTTTGGAAGCAAATAAAAAAGGCTGAATTTGTTTAAATAAATCTACCCAGGAAGCCTTGGTCTGAGGGGCATAAAGGCTGATGAGTCTAAAGACATGGTTATCGAGGGATATGTCCAGCAGGAGAGCCTGACCTAGATGAATATCTACCAAGTGAGTAACCTTAATGCCAGGACATGTAAAACAGATCCCCACCCCACTACATAAATCTTCCGCCATAGACCAGTAAGATTCCCCCCATTATCAGGTCGAAGTAGCATTGTTGATGTCTGAAAGGAATCAGAGCCTGGTATCCTGCAAAAAAAAAAAAAAAAGATGTCATATGAACAATGCTCAAGCACAGTGAAAGTAGCCAATTTCATCTTCATGGCCTTAACACTGTTAACACTGAGAAAGGGCACAGCCAATGTAGGAAAGACAACCACAGGAGCAGTGAGAAAGAGATCAATTTACAGTCAAATTCTTGGAACAGGACCGTGTACCACATGTCTTCCTTGGAAGTCATGGGTGAGATGAAGAAAGGTCCTCCACATCAGCGGTCATATTTCACTGTGAAGAAAAGAATGGAAGAAGAATCTGGGTCTCCTCCCACCTCATTATGACCCCACTGTAAAATCTTATACTTATTTTCCCAAGGAAGAATGCTATTTGCAGTTACAGTCTTTTTCCTCTTGCCTATATTTTCTCAACTGTCTGAAAGTGGTTGGTATCAGGGGTAGAGGGGTACAGGTAGAACAATATCCATAGGGGTATCCCCACAATCTGAAGGAGAAACAGGAACTGGTAAAGTAGAAGACTCTGGGGAACAGCCTTGGACATCATAAGATAAGGCAGTAGGTAAAAGGGGGCCACTAAGGATGGTACAGCCAGTAATTGGTATTGAAGAAGGCCCAGTGGATGTTGTAGGAACAGGGCCTAAAGGTGGCACTGAAATAGCAGGATGGGCGGGTCAAGCAGGAGCAGGTACTTTTGAAGCCTTTCCCTGCAGCAGATGGGCAGTCGGGGACCACAGTTGGTGCTCCCCCACCCCCACCCCACTCCTCAGGACACAAGCCTCCAGAACTGTCCCTGCAGCAGAAGTGCACAGTCAGGGACAGCAGTTGGTGCTCCCCCTGCCCCCAATCTTCAGGACACAAGCCTCCAGAAGCATCCCTGCAGCAGATGGGCACAGTCAGGGACTGCAGTCGGTGCTCTCCCTGCCCCCACTCCTCAGCACACAAGGTGGGATATGGAACATGGTGCAGAGCACCATCATGGCATCCCAACTCCATGCAGGTGGAAAATCAATTACTGTCCTCCGATGTCAACTGATAGTACTATATTGTCCTGCTACTAGGCTTTTGTGCACTATTTTACTGGGCTTATTATAAGGACTTTAAGTGCATTAGGCTATTTTACTCCATTTCTATGAGTTTCTGTTATTGCATTAAGTAGCTGTTTCCAGCTTTGTACTGTTTCAGCTAGTATATGTAGTTGCATTAAGCAGCTACAGGCCTACTGTTTATTGATCTGGCTAGTACTTATTTATTATATTACTACAGTCTGCTTTAGCATGTTGCCTGTGGGTACCTTAAGTGCCGATTCCCAATGCTAGATGTTGGTACAAAATATGCTGATGCTGTGTATAGTGTAACCGAAGGTAGTTATGCTAGGATACGGCCCAGTACTCGGGCTCTGTGGTGTACTCCAGCCCATCCCTCTCTCCTGAGGTAGTGTAGCTGCTACTCTTAGCACTGTCATTACCCTCCTCCCCCAGCTTACCTCTACTAATCTACATCTCCTTCCTTCCTCAGCTTCCAGGACCATCCCTGCAGCAGAAGGGCACAGTCAGGAACTGGGTTCAGTGCTCCCCCCACCCCCACTCCTCAGGACACAAGGTGGGATACAGAACATTGCGCTGAGTGCCATCATGGCATAGCAACTCCATGCAGGTGGATGGCACCGTTACACTTTACCCACCCAACCCACCACGACCACCTTCCCACCCAGGGGTGGTGCTTGTTTTAAATTCTAGCAGCCCACTTTTACACCCCGCTCACCAAGTAACTGTGGGTTCTCCCTTGCTCCTTCCCATTATCCCAATACCCCCCTCTACTAAGCAATCCTGGTATCTCCCGGTCCTCCCTCCCCCTTGGTGGCACTGACTATTAAATAGTTACACCGTCCACTTTCCTGCACTACCCCAAATGTCATGCATTAACATCACTAACCCCTGCAGTTTGTGAACCCTCTAATTAGCTGCCTCTTCCTTTTTTTTTTTTTATTATTAATATTTCTATTCATTACTCTGCCTACCAGGTGGCTGCCAGGTGTCCCATGGCCCTTCTGGGGGAGGCGAGACTCAAAACCTGATCTACAGCAGTCAACCATCCATGGCCTGCCATCTTAGCTTCTAGGCTATCCTGCCTCTTAAGGGTTCCAAGCAGTAGCTAGTTATAGGTATCCTTCCTTCTATCCCTCTATTCAGCTCTTGGTGTATCCCCTGCCCTTCCCAGTCTTTGACACATTCCTATCATTACTGATTAGCTCAGTCCAACACCAAAGCAGTGCTCTGCTTTGTTAATTACTGAGTCATCACTTCCCTATGTAGTTGTTGCCCTGCACTTGATAATTCGTCAAGCACTCTACCACTACACCAACCCGTGGTTGCCACTACTTTAAATGCTTCAAATCATTTTGATTGTATCATTGCCATGCCTACACAATTCTCCATGTGTGGAGCCTGCAACTTCAGCACCCTCTGAACTACTACTGCATAGATCTCCCTTCACCTACCAACCACATCTGCTATGGGATAAACCATCTGCCCTGCTAGCATCCACCCTGGCCACTTCTTGCTCACTCTCATTATGCACAGCCATGCTCCTTTATGAGATTTCCCCCCGCCTTAGTGCCCCGCCCTGTAGGTGGTTAACCCCTACAAAATCTGTCACTAAACCCCTATGTAGACTGACATTCAAAATGGCACTCAGCAGGCTAAAACAGCTGATTATTTTACAGCTCCTCTGCTCTGGTAATGTCAAATTAAGCCCAGGTCCCTTCCCCTCCTTAGCATCCCCCTCAGAATTCATGCTGTCCAAAGGTCTGAAAATCATGCTTATAAATGTATGTAGTCTCCAAAAGAAATTGGATGCTGGCAACACTTGGGCCTCACGCACCAACCCAGATATTTTGGTTATAACAGAAACCCAGCTTAAAGGTTCTATAGCTGGTCAAAAGATCTAGCTGCCCTCCTGTAATACCTTCAGGCTTGACAGACTAACCAGGTGGGTGGGGGGGACTGGTAATATATGTTAACAACAAATTCACAGCCGTAGAACTCAACACCATCACCAAACCTAAAGAATTTGAATTCCTAGCACTTAAAATATCATTCTTTCCAGCAGAATCTATAAACATCCTAGGTTCCTATAGACCTCCATCAGGTGGTCTGGACCTACTTTTACAACTCTACAACTTCCTCAACACCAACACTAATGAATCCATCATCCTCAGTGGCCTTAATCTTGACTGGTCCAGTCCCAAAGCAAACACTTTTTTTTTTTTTTTTTATTTATTTGTGAAATCAGTTTACAGCCTTTGAGCCAGAGGCTCGTTTCCAAAGGTACCTCATCACATTAAAGACATACATAAAGTTTTAGGTTACATAGCATAGGTTTGCAAAACAATAGACATTCAACAGAGGCGCCACGTCACACTGAGGTCAGACAAAATACATTTAGGTTTCAGAGTACAAGTAATTGAGAACAGGTGTTACACAAGTTGGTATCAAACATTGAGCAATCTAGTAGGTATACAATGAAACAGCTGGCACTGGCCAGGCTAGACATAGGTACGGTGTACTGGGAGGCGGTGACAGGGATGGCTAGGTGGAGAGCCGCCCGGTGGGTGTTGTCTTGAGAAGTCGAGGTGGAGGCTACTTTCAGAGACAGGAGCAGCTACAAGTGTTGAAGAGTTGGTTTCAAAGGGTGCTTTTGAACTTGGAGATGGTGGTGGCATTGGTGATGGGGCAGGGAGAGAGTTAAACCAGGATGGGGCTCTGTAGCAGAAGGACCTCTGGCCATGGCTGGTTCTTGATCTGGGGACCATTAGAGTGGTCTTGTTGGATGACCGTGTTGCAATAGTGGGTGGGATCTGGTGGATGGATGCCGTTACCCCAGGGGGGGAGAGCCCGAGTAGGGTTTTTTTTGTGAGGAGGCAGATTTGATATCGGAGCTGTTCATCCAGGGTAAGGAGTTTAGCCTCGTCATACAGCTGACAGGTGTGTGTGAACCTGAGGGCACCAGTAATCAATCTGCAGGCTTTATTCAGGGTTATGTGAATTTTTTTGAGTGCAGTCGAGTCGGCAGCACCATAGACTGGTAGACCATAGTCTACAAGGGACAAAACGGAGGACGTAACAGTGATCCGGAGCGCATTTGGGGGAAGGCAGGTTCTATGACGGAAGAGGATGCCAAGCCATGTGTTAGTGGCTGTTGTTAGGGCATCAATGTGGTTGTGAAATGTGAGGGCTGAGTCGAAGGTAACCCCAAGGTATTTGTAGGAGCAGACTTGTTCCAGTGGCTGTTTGGTACTAGGAAGGATATAGAGTGGGTGGTTGCTAGCTTTGTTTTGGGGGTGTGAAAAGAGCATAGCTTTGTTTTTTTTAAGGTTGATGATGAGTCTGCGCTCCTTAAACCAAGCTTCGGCATTATTGAAAGACTGCTGTAGGGTGTCCTGAAGGGAGACGGGATTACGGTGGGTGGCAAAAAGGACAGTGTCATCTGCATACAGGAGAATTTTGCCAGGGCATGCACTGGGAAGGGTGTTCAGATAGAGTGAGAAGAGAAGGGGGCCCAGGATGGAGCCTTGGGGGACCCCAGAGTGAATGGGACGGGTATCAGAGAGTATCCCATTGATTTTAACACACTGTGATCGAGTGGCTAGATAGCTTGTGCACCATGCTAGGGGGCCAGCCGAGAGACCAGTGTAGCAGAGTGCATTCAGCAGAAGAGGATGGGAGACGGTGTCGAAAGCCTTTGAGAGGTCAATGAACACTGCACCAGCTAGGGAGCTGATATCCAAGGAGGAGTGTAGGAAGTTGGAGAATTCAATTAGAGCAGTGCTGGTACTGTGACCAGCACGGAAGCCATGTTGCTCTGGGCATAAGATGTTATGCTTAGCCAGATAATCACTGATTTGAATGGCCACCACTTTCTCCAGGGCTTTGGGGGGATGGAGATTGGCCGGTAGTTGTTGGCCGATGACCTGTCACCCTCTTTATGAATTGGTGTGATTATGGCTGTTTTCCAAGCCGTGGGAAATTGTCCCAGGCAGAGCGATCGGTTAATTAGGCTGGTGAGTGGGGCAAGGACTTCATCTAGCACCAGCCTGAGGATACTGGGGTCCAGTGAGTCACTGCCGGGACTGTTGCTATTCAAAACTTTGATTAGGATGGATCTGGCTTCCCGGGCGGAAATCTTGCGCAGGTGGAAGCTGGGGTGCTGGAGGACAGGGGGAGGTTGGTTGGGGGAGGGTCAAAGAAATTACTAGGGAGTACTGAGCTAAGGTCAGTAGAAAGCGTGTTGAGCCAGTTAGCTATGGTGGCAGGCTCGGTGGTGGTAGTGCCATTGCTAGTGAGAGCTGGGATGGGGCAGAGGGGCGAGATTTTCCATTTAGTTTGTTTAATATTATCCCAGAAAGTCAGGGCCGAGCCCAGGAGGAGGTAAGGGGTGGCCTGGTAATGGTCGAAGCCTTCTCGGATAGGCCCAAAACACTTATTCTGGCTGCATTGTAAGCCTGTCTATCAGACAGCCGACCCGTTTCAGTGGCAAGGTGCCAGAGGTTATCCCGATTTCTTAGTAATTGTAGAAGGGCAGTGCTAACCCAGGGTGCATTCTGCTTTTTGGATCGGATTTTGGTGAAGGGTGCAAAGAGATCACAGGCCATGTTGAAGGTGTGTGTGAAGAAGGCGAGGGCAGTGTCAATGTCGGTTGCATGATGAATGGGGGACCAGTTTATCTGGGTGAGGAATAGTTGAAGTTTTTGCAGCCCACCAGGGCGGAGGCGCCTGCGGAGGGTGGTCTGGGCTTTGGGTTTGTGATTAGGGACTGCCCAATGAAATAGAATAGGGGAGTGGTCACTTAGGGAGTCTGGTAGGACCTGGATGTTTTGGATTTTTTGGGGTCGGTTTGTTATAATAACATCCAGAAGGGTGCTGGTACCTCTCTTAGGGATTATTCTCGTGGGCTGGGTGACAAGTTGCATAAGGTCTTGGGCGGCAAATGAGTCTCTGATCACGGAAGAGGCGGTGCTGAGCCAATTTACGTTAAGGTCCCCAACTAGGATTTGTTCCGCCTTATGGTGGAGATAGGCCAGATAGTCAGTTAAAGATACCAGGGCCGGGTGCTGGTTCTTTGGGGGAATGTAGGCCGTGGTGAGATAGAGAGGGCTCCGAGAGGGGTCCGGGGTGAGTTTGAGGGTAAGAGCCTGGGCCCCATGTACAAGGGCAGGGGTGGGGAGTGCGTGTCCAACTATTGTGTCCCTGGTGTAGATTGCACAGCCTCCCCCTCGTTTGCTTACTCGGTCCTCCCGGTATAAGGTATAGCCTGGGAGGAGACAAATGAGTCAGGGTGGATTTGACAGCCAGGTTTCAACCAGGGCTATGATGTCTGGTTGATGAGCCATGGCCCAGCACTGTAGGATGTCAAATTTTTCAGCAGGCTGCATATATTCATGGAGGCTATTTGAAGACCAGTGGGCCGAGTGGGTGGGTGGGAGGGGCAGGGCCTGGCTTGGGATGTATGTTCCTGTCAGGAGTAGAAGGAGGAGAACTGCTCTGGTCAGAGGGTGGCAGATGGAGAGTTTACGCTGGGAGTGATAGGATGAGAAGGGGTTTCGTAGCACAGGGGTGGGTAGGGCAGCACAGGCAGAGAAGGCTTGTGTGATCAGATGCCCAAGGGAGCTGGGGAGGAAGGTAATGTTTGGGTGGGGGTGAGGTGGAGAGGAGCATATGGGGTGTGTGGAGGAGGAGGAGGAGCAGTGGAATAGGAGGAGGGAGGACAGGAGGGTGGGTAGGAACACTGGAGTAGTGAGGCCGAGGTTAGAGGGACAATAGGTTGGTGGAAGGCAAAGGAGGAGGAGGAGAAGAGAGAGGCAGGTGGGCAGGAGGTGCACATGCATAGTTGGTAAGGGTGGGAGAGCTGAAGTGAAGGAAGAATGGATGAACTAGGATGATAGAGGGGGAGATAGTAATGAGAGGTCACCTCTAAGCATAGTTGCTGCTTTGGTACAGTGGTAGAGCTGTTGCCTGAGCTGTACAGGGCATTAGGTTCAAGTCTTGCCTAGGGTAGCAGGAAGGACCCCAGACAGTGGCTGTAGCAGCAGGGAGTTGGGCCAAGATCTGCAGAAACAATCAGATAACAATTTAGCAGTGTCTGAGGGTTAGAGTGTTTTTTTAGAGTTTGAAATCCTTCAGAAAGAATAGACAGGTGTGCTAGCTGAGTGGTAGAACTGCTGATTTAGACAGTGAGGTGCAGGGTTCAAAGGCAGCAAGAAGCGTGAAACTTCATATTTGGCAGGTGGTGGGGGGTGAGAGACTAAAAGGCCTAGAAAGCAGGAATAAAATATGTAGACAAAGCGGTTAAGAGGTAGAGCTGCTGACTCTGATTGCAAGGATACTGGGTTTGAACACAACTTAGGGACAGAGTGTAGAAAGTTTTTTAATTCAGAAAAGGAGGGAGGAAGGGTTAAGAATTTGAAAGTAGAGGAAGATGTTGGCCTGGTTCACTGGCTTAGTGGTTAGTCAGTAGACTTTGGAAAAAAGGGTACCAGGTTTGAGGCTGCTGGGTGCTTAGTGGTAGGCTAATGGGAGGGTTGAGGAAAGTAGATAGCAGAGAGGATTCAAAGGGAACTGCAGGGACCTCTAGTGGCTAGGTTTGCAAACAGTTGTTGGGAACAGATGGAGAGTTGAAAGAGGAGCTAGAGTGGAGAGTGCAGCAACCTCTTGTGGTTGGTGTCTGTAAGCTGCAAATGGAAAAATGAACACTTAGTAAAAAGAAGGATAGGTCATGTGATGTGACACGTGACCTGCCAGCAACAATAAATGAAGTGCTGACCTGGGGGGTGCTACACAACAGTCAGTCTGTAGTGCAGGACACTTTACTTCTTACAGGCTCTGGCAATCCCTGTGTTCAGGCTCCGCTGGGCCTAATGCAGCTGATAACCGAACCTACCAGGCCCAACTTAAAAAAACATCTCAGATGCTCTTTCTTAGACTTAATACTTACAAACAGACCACACAAAATTACCCATGCTGTCTTATACAACAACCTGAGTGACCACAACATTGTCTTCTGTATCAGGGGTTTGGAAAGACATACTGTCAAAGCAAAACTCATTGCAAAACATCCTCCATAAATTCAATTCAGCCAACTTCCTACATGACCTGAGCAACATCAGATGGCAGAGATTCTAGCTAACTACTTCAATCAACTAAGCCATTGCCCTCTTCAACACTGCCGTCATATATATTATCAATAAACATCTCCCTCTTATCAAGAGCAGAATCAGAAATCTTCCTGCCCATGGTTCACCAAAGAACTAAAACAAGCGTTGACCAAAAGAGATCACCTATGGGCCACAGCCAGGCACTTTAAAACAGCCACCGACTGGTCAGAATTGTGTACTTCTCTTGGGGACTAGCGATCAGAGACAGAAAGAAATTTATATGAAAAAAATGTAATCTTTAAAATGTGGTAACTCCACACCACTACTCTATAAAATACTCAAGATGACACAACAATTAGAAATCATTTCATGGAATGTTCGTGGCCTTCAGAATAGATTAAAGGCTAGAAAAGTTTTAATTATATAGATAGGGTGGTCACCAACTGTGCTATTTTACAAGAATAACTTTTAAGTCGGCACGGAAACAGCACCACAACAGCATTACTTGAGTTCACAGGCTTCATACATAACTCTTTCAATCACAGTCATCTCGTAGGTGTGGCTTTTATTGATTTAATGAAAGCCTTTGAAATGGTTCACCATATCCTCTTGCTTGACCAGCTTGCAACTATTGGTCTCTCCCACGATACCCTGGCTTGGTTAGGAAGCTGTTTACACAACTATATGCAGCAAGTGAAGATTGGTACAGTCCTCTCGGATAGTAGACCCGTCTGCTCAGGAGTACCACAAAGGTCGATCCTTGGACCACTCCTCTTTGGTAACTTCCTCAATTCACTCCTGAATGCCTTCCAGGGTCACATCCTACTGTATGCAGATGACGCTGTCATCTTTGCCAGTGATTCTGACCCCAAGGCCCTTGAGACCCAACTACAACAACACTTTGCTGAAATCGAAAAATTGTTCAGAAACCATAAACTTTTCATGAACTATAAGAAGACAAAATTGATGTTATTCACCAACCACCAAAACAGGTATAGAACCTACCCACTTACTATCAATAATGCTGAGGGCTCCCCACTGGAGCTAGTTCCACACTTTAAGTATCTGGGGATTACAATAGACAGTACCTTATCTTATGTTCCACATATTCACAATACTGCCAGGGCAGTAATATGCGAATAGGGCTACTCTATAGGCACAAGAATTGTCTATCCTCTGAGGCCCTCACCCTTGCCATCCAAAGCTTGGTTGTTTCGCTCATAGATTATGGTCTGGTGATTTATGGTGCAGCCACGGGCACTGCCCTGTGCCACATCACAGTTGCCCTAAACAAAGCTTTCTGCCTTCTAACTGGAGCTGGGCATCTGATCCACAATTGCGACTTGTACACTCAGGCTAACTGACTTCAGTTCAAGGCAGACTTGTGTACCATACTTGTCTGCTGGCAAAAAAGTCACATTATGTCTTACACCTGGGGTACAGAAGCTCCTCACTTTCTCTGACAACCAGCATTGTATTAGAAGCACAGATAGTATAACCTTTAAGATACCTCACTGCTGTACCTCGCAAAGTCAAAGGGCATTTGCTCATCGAGCTCCACTTTGGTTTAATTCACTCAACAGGGATACATCTTTAGCTAACACTCTGGGCTTATTCAAGAGGAAATTATGGCAACAACCTGTAGCAGATGCCACCTGTGACTGCATCCAGTAATCAAGTACTATCCTAGCACTTATTCTACCCATTCACCCTCTTCCCTTTTCATAAGCACTCATTCTTGCTCCTCATTCTCTTCCCACAGCTTCCCCACACGCCCTCCTTCTTGTAGCACCCCCCAAGCTCCCCCCTTGTTTTTCAGTACATTTCACACCCCATTCCACACCTTCGATTTGCTCCTCCTCCCTTTCCCTCCCACCTCTCCCACCCCTATTTCTCCCACCTCGCTTACTCCAGTATGCCCTGCTGATGCAGCCTAGGTAGTCCCTCTCCTCCCTCTGTTCTATTTCATGCCCTCTGTCCAATCAACCCTAACTGCTACTATATGTTCACTCCCTTTGGTTCAGACAAGGCCTCTTGGGCTGATTCTTATATTGTACTGTAGTCTTTGATATTGTATTGTCAAAGCTTTGTACTGTTTTGTACTTCCTACTCTATTTATCCTAAGAGATGAAGTTTAGTTGTTTTGCTCTACTTGTTATTGTAACTGCTTTCTTCCCTTAGACATTGTAAATGTTGTCAACTGTCTGATGGCCACATACCCTTCCCTCTTATATAACTTCTACTGACATGGAACCTATGTAAAGAGCTTCCATGTGCTTTCTGAGATTCTAAATAAAAAAAAATAATTAAAAAAAGTCAGAGGGAGTTCATATTTCATGCTAAAAGATAGGGTAATGGAATTAATGCACCGTATACTATTACCTCTCGAGGGGTTGCAATCTTTTTGTTTTAAATGTTGGATGTAAAAATTGTTAAATACATTAGTGACCCAAATGGTCACTTTTTGATATGTCAGGTTGGCATGGCAGGTAATCAATACACAGTCTGTAATATTTACGGATCTAACAAAAATATGACCTAATTTTTCTCTCATATTTTTCTGGAATTAGCTAATTTTTCTGCACCATTTATTATTTGGGGGGTGGGATTTAATGTCTTATTGAATCCCTTATTAGAGAAATCTGGTGTTCGACCAGATCAAATTACTTCAGCTGCTAGCAAAATAAAGGATTTATGGAAGATTATAATCTAATGGATCCGTGGCATCTTGAAAATCCTATATTATGACAGTATTCATATTTTTCCATTTGCCAACATTCTTATTCTCGCATAGATTATTTCTTAATCTCACAGTCAATTCAATACCAATTACAGAATATGTAATACTATAACATCTTGATATCTGACCACGCTCCTTTACTTATAACTTTTCAAATCTCCAATTATAGTAAAGTGCCTTCTTTCAAGATTGACCCTATATTACTAAAGGATGCTCTCTTCATTGAACATATAAATCAAGAAATAGATTTTTTTTCTAAATTAAGACCTGGCAGACACTTGAAACAATTGAAGGACATAGAACCACCCCATCTACAATATACCTGCCAAAATAACATCCCAGGGTGCTACAATCACTGATAAAATTACCATCCTTGATAAATTAAACACACATTTTGCTACGGCAGAGTTAGCCTTCGACACTTCCCAGGCAGGCAGCAAAATACCAAACACACCACAATGTTATGAAACCCTCGCCTAATCAAAATACTCTAAATTCCTTCTGCTTCTCCCAGGTTACCTTCAAACAAGTTGAAGACCTACTCATTAACCTGGATTCCACAAAAAAGCACCAGTGCTGATGGCATCAAACCTAGATTCCTGAAATTAGGTTATTCTCACCTCACAGCACCCCTAACCCACCTGTTCAACTTGTCTGTCTCATCTGGTGATTTTTCCTCCATATGGAAAGCAGCTCACATACTTTCCCTCTTCAAATCTGATGACAAGACCAACCTTAACAACTTTAGACCAATCTCTGTACTACCAGTACTCTCAAAACTTCTCGAAAAAACTAGTCAACAACCAGATAAGGAACTACTTTAATCAGGCCAGCCTTATAAACCCACTCCAATCTGGGTTCAGGCCCAGCCATAGCACATCTACTCTAGCTTTAGTGATTAATGATTGGTTCATTGCTCTAGATCATAAACTAACAGTAGGAGCAGTGTTCTTGGACCTGAGTAAGGCAATTGATACCATAGACCATAAATTGTTACTAGTTAAATTTAACAAGCATGGCTTATGGGATACTACCTTGTGCTGGTTCTCTAGCTACGTTTTTTTTTCATTTTTTAATTTATTAAGGGTTAGACCATTGAGTAAAACTCATTTAAAATGGTGACCCAAAATCTCAATAGAAAACGGTTGCATTACACATAAGTTCACATACTTACAAATAGCATACATAAAATACTATACAATACATTTGTTAGTGCATTTAGTAGACAGCATTATTATCTAAATCAACCACAACAATCTTGTACCAGACTTGCTGTCTTGTCCAAAAAAAATTGCTTTATAACACTCAAATATGGAAATTTGACATCCAGTAATCAACATTTAGGAGGTAAACTGTTCCAATATGAGGTAACCAGATGGCTGAAGAAATGCATTTATCTTTTTAGTTTTATCTTTGGGACAACTAACTCACTATAGACATACTTTCTAAGTGAAGCATTTATTTTCCTAACCTACAATTTTTCAGTTAAACAGGTGGGAGTTTCACCTAACATGCTTTTATATGGCAATATGAATTTATGAAGTTGACGTCTCTCTGACAGAAACAACAATCCCAAGCTACTATACATTTGGCAATGTTGTGTATCCTTGGGGCATTGGAAAATCAACTTGGCCAAGCAATTATACAAAACATCTAATTTATGAGGTTTGTTATTATACGAAAAATCATTTAGAACATCACCATAATCCAACAGGGGAAATATCTGAGACTCAACAAACTTTTTAATCATGTTTCCACCAAGCCGTTTTTATTTCGATATAATATCCCTACCCTTTTGCCAACTGTTTTTATAAGATTGTCCACATGCACATTTCCCGAGCTCGAGGAGTCCAGCCAATCACCTAGATATTTATAAGATTCCATGGTCTCCAACCTTTCTCCTTTTACATCTACAATTTTCAGTTCAGAGATTTTTTTAAATTTAGAGTTGGTGCCAAAAACCATACATTTTGTTTTGCCTGTGTTTATTTTAAGCTTTGATCTTGTAAACCAGTAATAGTTACTTGTAAACTAGCCTGAACTTCAGACAGGGTTGGAGCTGATGTATATAATATGGAATGATCGGCATACAAATGGTATGCTGTACCTGAAATACTATTACTAAAGCCATTTAGGTAGACCAAGAACAACAAGGGTTCAAGCATTGAACTCTGGGGACCCCTCAGACTACAGGCAATGACATGGAAACCATACCATTTACCTTTGTGGTTTGCATACGATCACTCAAATAAGAGCTAAGCAATTTTAATGCTCTTGGTGACACCCCTAAGTTTGTCAAGCTCTGCAAGAGAATTTGGTGGCCAACCATGTCAAAAGCCTTGAAGAGGTCAACAAAGATGGCTCTGGTCAAATGACCTGAGTCTAGTCTATAGCTCTGTTGACCTCATCCAAGACCCTCGCCATGGAGACCACTGTACCATGAGATTTACAAACTTCTGACTGATATTATCATGCAGATCATTTCCATGCAGAAAGTCTGTCAATTGTTTAGCTGTAAGTTTTTAAAACACTTTCAAAACCTGTGACAGTAAGGAAATGGGTCTATAATTTATCAGTTGTCCAGGGCTACCCCCTTTAAAATTGGGGGTAACCCTGACCAATTTCCAATCACCTGGGATCTTTCTTTCAGATATAGACCAATTAAACAAATAAATAAGGGGAACAACAATCTGAAGGGCTGAGAATTTTAAAAGAGAGGGTGTCAATCCATCAAGTCCATAGCTCTTATTTATTTCCAAGTCTAACAATAAATCAATAACTTCGTATTCTTAAATTTTGCTAATATTGAAGTCCAGGGAATCCACTGTTTTAACCCACAACACCTCCTCTCCAGTTTCAAAGACGGAGTCTTCAAAAATGTTTTTCTGAATTTATAAAGTACTCATTGAAAACATCGGCCATTGACTTCTCCTCTCTACCTCTGGTACCAAAATATTACTTGGACATACCATTTTTTTGATTGACCATTTAACCCTTTAATTATATTCCAAAAGTTTGTTGGATCCCCAGCATTTTCCTCAAGTCTTGAATTATAATAAGTTTGCTTTGCTTCTCTGACCACTGCTACATAGGAATTCTCTAACTTTAAATAGTATTCCCAATTTTCCTCAAGTTTTGAATTATAATAAGTTTGCTTTGCTTCTCTGACTGCCACTACATAGGAAGTCCCTAACTTTCTGTAGTATTCCCCGTCTTGCTTCTGACAGGATTTACGTGCACGCTCCCAAGCTTGCTTTTTTTATCTTTTTTGTTTGCTTCTCTCATAAGAGAACTAGGAGGCTGAATTTTGGTTTACCTTCTTAGTTTTAATAGGCAGGTGCAAATTGTATACTTGCATTAGCTCTGCCATAAAATAACTCCAGGCCAGATCTATGTTTGGAATTAATTTAAGCCTTTCCCAGTTTATATTACCCAAATCTCTTGAAAATGCTAGGTAATCAAAGTTTCTAATAGCAAGAAATGAGATAAATCTAGGTTGATTATGTACAGCATGTTTACCCCTAATACAAAAACGGGTGCTATGATCGCTGTGCATGTCTTACAATACTCCTGCCACTGAATAATTATACTTAGCATTTTTTAGAGCTAAGTCAAGCAGAGACTAATCAGTAAGCTTTCTCACATTTATGTGAGTGGGATCTTTTATCAATTGTTCTAATCCTAGATTGCATGCCAGGTTTTTAATTACACTGGTATTTCCACCCTATATATGTCCTTCTTTAAATATGGATTCCAAACTAGAGATCCATAGTCAAGATGTGGGAGTACATAAGTCCTATACAATTTTAGAACACACTCTCTATTCCTAGATATGAAGGCTTTTTTAATAGAATAGATGATACTATTACATTTTCCTGTTGTTTTAAGAATATGCGTGTCTGAGGATAGTCTAGAATTTATCCATATACCCAAATCCTTCTCACTGTTACTGTTACTGTTTTTTTATTATCTTATTATTTAGAACATATGAATATTTAGGATTATTTTTCCAAAATGGATTACCGCACATTTGTTTTCATTGAATTTCATACCATTTTGTTCTCCCCAATCTTCTATTTTATTTAAACTGTTCCTTAATTCTTTATAATCACTTAATGTCGAAACTTCTCCCCCTATTTTGGTATCATCAGTGAATTCAGTTATGTGGGAATTAACCCCTTTACTCATATCACTGATGTATAGTCCAAATAATAGTGGGCCCAGCACTGATCCTTGGGGAACTCTACTGGTCACCCTCTCTTCATGTGAAAGAACTGTATTGATACGCACCCTCTGAGTCCGATCCGACAACCAATTTCCAATCCACCTTATAATATTTATATTTAAACCAAGTTTTATTAATTTATTTATCAATTTGTGATGAGGGACCGTGTCAAATGCCTTTCCTAAATCCAAAAAAATTACATCCACTGGTTTACCCTTATCCAGTTTGTGACTAATATGGTTATAGAAGGCTAATAAGTTTGTATTACAGGAGAGCACTCTCTTAAAACCGTGTTGTGATGTATCCTACAATCCTAATCTTATTAAGTCTTCTTCAATACTATTTTTAATTAATCTCTCCAATATCTTACAACAAATTGATGTCAAGCTGATTGGTCTGTAATTTGTCATACTTGATTTGTTTCCCTTTTTATGAATTGGCACTACTATAGCTTTTTTCCAATCCAATGGTACCACACTAGTTACAAGAGATTTGTTAAATATTTTAATCAGTGGATCTACTATTACATCTGAAAGGTTTTTCCATACAATTGTATCAATATTGTCGGGGCCTGAAGAAGATGTCCTTAATTTTAATAGTTCCTGTTTCGCTGTATCATGACTAATACTAAAAGGTTCTTCATTAATTACCCCTGTAACATTTATCTTGAAGTTGTGATCCTGATATATGGTCACAAAATAATTTTTAAAACTATCAGCTATTTTTTTATTGTTCACTATTGTTTCGCCATTTACAGATACTGAATTAATCTTCTTTCCTCTTTGTTTATTATTGTTTATATATGCATAAAAAGCCTTATGATTTTTACTTGTTGCTAATTTGTTTTCAAATTTAACTTTTCCTTTTTTAATAGTAGCTTTGAGCAATTTCTGTTGTTTTTTGTAGTTTTTTTGATTAATTTTAGTTGGACTATTTTTGTACTTCTTAAATGCTTCATTTTTCCTTCTGATCTGTTTCTTAATGTCTTTATTGAACCAGTATGGAATGTTACCTTTACTATTGTTAACTTTACGCTTAGGAATAAAATTAAATATTGTTTCTTGGATTTTATTTTTTAAATGTTCCCACATATAGTTAGCTCCTAACTTACAATATGCTTCTCCCCAGTCCAGATTTTTAAATACTTCATTAGTTTTATTCCAATCTGCTTTTTTATAATCTAGGGATAGTGTGGAGTTACTAAATTTGGGTTTTCCAATGTTGATTATACATTCAACAATATTGTGATCACTGTTTCCTAAATGGGGCAAAATATCTACTTTGTCAATTTTATCAATACTGTTAGTGATAATAAGGTCTAATATACTTTTACCCCTTGTTGGAACTTCGACCAGTTGATAATAGCCCTGTGAAGTTATAGTGCCAATGAGTATTTTTTCAAAGGCAGTAATTCCTTTCCGTTCTTCCCACATGATACCTGGAGAGTTAAAATCTCCCAGAATCATAATATCCCCTAAATTGGAAACTTTAATCATTTCCTCTATTAAATTTTTATTATAAACACTATTGCTATTGGGGGGTTTATAGCAGATTCCTAGATTTATTTTTGGCAAGTGAGGGAAAAGTATGCTTAGCCACAAGGTTTCAGGAATATTATCCATATGGTCACTTATTTTAATTTCTTGACACTCTATTAACCCTGTTACATAGTAACATACTCCCCCACTCCTTCTTTCAGTATGGTTTTTGGAGAAAAGTTGAAATCCTTCAATATTATTTGACCAATTGTTACTTTCATCCCACCAAGTTTCTGTTATGCATATATTATCTATTTTATGTTAATTTATTTGTAATTTGAGTTCACTTAGTTTATTATTATTTAAACTTTGTGCATTGATATTCCAGATTATCAATTTTTTTGATCCTTGGTTACTTGGATTTGAATTTATTTTTGATTTAGTGACATTTTTTGATTAAAATGTTTTACCCTCATCCCCTTTTTTCTAGTTTAAATTTTTTTGAATAATGTTCTCAAATGTCCTACCTAATTTATAAGCTCCTTGTTTACTCAAATGTAATCCATCCCAGCTGAACAATGAAGGTGTATCATTAAAGTTTTCCCAGTGCAGTATGGATTTATAGCCTACATTTAATGTCCATTTTCTTATCCATCCATTTATACTTTTAATCTTACATGTTGTATGGTAATTTTCTCTGGGAATGGGTAATATCTCTGAAAACCATATTTCACATTGGAGTTTATCCAGTGTTTTACCGATGTCTATGTACTCCTGTTTGATATCGTCGATCGATAGTTTCTTTAAATCATTTGTACCTGCATGTATAATGACCAGTGGATTATGGCCAGTTTTATGTAGAATATCCAGACACATTTTGTTTATATGAGGACTTCAGACGCATCCAGTCCTGGTTGGTGGAGCATAGACTCGCCGTCAACCTTAAGAAAACCCAAGCAATGCTCTTTGGCTCACAGAACAAGATCAAATCCTGCCTCACCCCCCTTCACATACTTGGCACTGATGGCACCCCTCTGCAGACAGTGACTGCAGTCAAGTACCTGGGGGTCACCCTGGATCTGCAGATTGATCTTACCCTACAAATTCGTAATTTCTGCAAGGCTACCAACTGTAAGCTCGGCCTTGCCTACAGAGCTCAAAACTGCCTAACTCCAGCAGCTCACTTGGCTCTTGCCAGAGGGGTTATCCTCCCCACCCTCTGCTATGGGCTTGTTACCTTCGCCCCTGTACCCTCATCCAGCCTTCTGAAATGGGACTCAGCCTATAATAACATCTGCCGCTTTGCCCTCTCTGCCCCTCCCCTCACTCACCGCTGTGATCTCTACTCCTGTCTGGGGTGGCTACCTCTGGCTAAGCACTGCACCTTTGTGCTTGGCAATTTCATTGACAACATTATCCGATTGGCCACCCCCGCCCTCGCCCCTCCCCTCAATCCTGGCCCCCCATCCTACCATCTCAGATCAAGGGAGGCTCTAGATTGCCAGGTTCCCAGAACCCAATCCCTCATGGGGGATTGTGCCTTCACCTCCTATGCCCCTAAAATCTGGAACTCACTTCCAGTCCCTACTCGGTCCTCCCCCTCCCATCGCCACTTCAAAACTTCTCTCTGGTACTTCCTGAATTCTTCCTCCACATGTCCCTGTACCTCATAATACACCTGACCTACCTGTATATTGAGGGCTCTCAGCACCCACTGCACTTACCCTCCAAAATTGGTGGTGGACACCTGCTCACTTTTTTCCCTCCTTACCTCCCACCTCCGTAATTGGCTTCTCCCATTTCTTTCTATCTGGCCCCCTTCACCCCACTGTGGCCCCTGTCTTCCCTGCTCTTGCCCCCTCCCTTCCCTCCCCTGGCACTTACTTCCGTTGCACTTATTGTTCCAGTTATGTATCCAGCAGCGCACTCCCAAACTCACCTAATATATGTCCCACACCTGTCCCTTATTGCCTAATGAACTCTAACAATGTCTTGCTTCCTTATTCCTTCCAGGCTATGTCTGTTGTTTTCCTGTTTTTGTAAATTTGACCTGTAATTTCAGCTGCCTATACAACTCCTGTTAAGCCTTTTTGCATTATCTGTATGTAACCTGACTTCATCACTGTTGTATGTATGCCTCTACCTTTGTAACCCTCCCGGGTCACACCTGAAAATAGGCACATGGCTGTCTAGTGTGCCCTACCCGGTTAACAAAAACAAACAAACAAATAAATAAATAAATATCCTTTATACCAGCTCCCTGAAATGAGGAGCATGCTATGTTATGTTTATCCATTCTACACACTATTTTGTCCACGTATATTATTGTTGAATCTCCCAATACGAAAAATTGTCTACTTGAAATATCTGTTGCTGTTGTAACCATAGTGATACTGTCCTTAACTAATTTAGATTGAACTACTTCGCTTTCATAGTTCTGACCGTCTGTATTAATAAAATCTGTTATTGTTCCCTGTATTTGTACAATAGTCTCATTTATTACTGTGTCTGGCATAGAATCATTTACATCAGTTGTGGTAGATTTCTTGTGTAAGGAATCATCAGGTCCCCTCTCTACTAGTGAATTTCCCATTTCCAGATCAATTAGTGGCTCAAATCTATTAGATAAACTGATGTTATTACAAATAGCCTTATGTCTAGATTTTGATTTATGACCTATAGTTACAGTAGTCCATTCTTCAGCCTCACTGTTTATGCTGCTATCGTTTGACACTCTTCTCTTCCTTTTCTCGTATGTTCCTATTTCTTTAAGTGGTTCAGTATCACACACCCCAATGTTGGATTCCACAATTTCTGCAGTACTAATATGTGTACAGTTTCCTGAGGTTTTACTCAGGTTTTCCTGGTATTGTTCAATTATAGATAATCACTTGTAAAAGTTATCTGTGTCTTTCCTCAGGGCACTGTTGCTTATACATTTATCACTTATGTAGAAGGGAGTCTGGGGCAGGGAAACAAATAATGCATACATAAAAACAGGTATTACATTTTAGGCCTGTTTCTCCATCCAAAGTTATGATAACATCTCTCCTTGGGGTTTTATCTATTGTTTTTTGTTTAGCACAAACATCTGTTACAGTATCCACAACAATTAAGTCTGCCATGGTCTTGGTTATTGTCAACCTTTGTTAAATTTATTTGAGTTGCTTTTGGATTTACTTACAAATCTGGACTTCTTTTGTGGCCTTCACTCTTTCACGCTTGACACGCGACGCCCATGTCTTAGCAAGCATCTTCACGCGTGCAAGAGTGCACTCGCCATGCTTGCTGCAGGGCTGTTTAAATATCGAGTGATACCCAGAAGTGCCTTGTGTTTCCTGGGTATCAAAACGCTACTCCTGGGCTTCCAAAATAAAAATTCTGGTGTCAGCACTGAGTTAAACTAAAAATGAATCCCCCTGGCAGTATTTCTGCCTAACATGTAGCATTTTGTGCTGAGTTGTAGTCCAGAACTAGTGCTCTCAGACTACTCTCCTCTTCCTAACTCAGCTAGGGCTCCAAACCTCATGAGATTATGAGGAATACAATGGGAACACAGTTAAATGTAATAAATGGTTAAAATACAGAAAAGTACATCAAGTTGCATAAAGAATCAGTTGCCACAGTTTGTATCAGCCAGGTACACTGACTGAAAAAAGCATCTTACTTTTCAAATTTTTCGGTGGGCGATACCCACCAAGCAACATTAGGAGCTTCCCAGCCGGAAATTTAATTTCTAGAACTAAATGCTCACAGCAGTCAGGCCCTAAATGTAAGAAAAATTGCTTGGGGCAATATTTATCTAATGCATAAATCACCCCCCTTTATTCCTGTCTGCTCTAAATAAATTATAACCCTGTGTTGAAACTTTTGAATCACTGACTCTGTCACTTAACCGTGTCTCAATAAATGCAATAAAGTCGGGGTGATGTTTCACAGTAAAGTCCTTAACTAAATCAAGTTTTGGCACAGGCTTCTTAGATTTGAGTGTGTAATAAGAACACCCTTTCTTTGTTTAAGTAAATTTGTAACTGGACTTGACAGGCAGGCTCCAACTAATTAAGGCCAATGGGTTGTTGTCCTCTCCACTCCTCCTCACCAGGGGGTACCCCAGTGATCCATTCTGGGACCTCTGTTATTCATGATTTACATCAACACACTCAGTAATAACATCAAGAACCCTAAAATCCACTTCTTTGCAGATGACATGGTACTTAACACTGCTAAACCCTCACTAGCCGATCTTTGCACTGAATTACAACTGGACTTTGATCAATTACAAATAAACCTTATCCAATTTAAACTGCTGCTCAATGCTAAAAAAGACAAATTAATGTTCTTCCCCTTACAAATCCCCTACCTGCCTCCAAAAACATTACAGATAGTATAGCGCAGTGGTTTAAGGCTCTCAATTACAAATCTGGTGACATCAAGCAGATCAGACCTGAGTTTGAATCCCACAGCTTCCACTTACATACTGTGTGACCCTACGCAAGTCACTTAACTTCACTGTGCTCCCAGATCGCACCTGTGAAAAAGCTTTCAGCTTAGTGTGCTACTCCTGGTCAAACAAAAAAAAAAAACAATACCACCACCCCACCCATCACTACCCTTCTGGGTGAAACATGTGATGTAGTGAACAGGTTTAAATATCTAGGCCTTTGGCTTGACCCTAAACTCTCTTTCTCAGTCCATATTGAGGCCCTACCCAAAAGATGAGACTAAGCTTTTTCTACCAAAACAAATCCTTATTCCCCAGTGACATTAGGAAACAGTTGGTCCAGGCTACCTTTATACCCCTATTAGACTATGTGGATTTTATCTACAGTTGTTATTCCTTCACCAATTGGCACAAGCGGGATGTATTATACTACTGCACCATTTGATATAGTACAAATGCCTCCCCCAGAACCCACCATTGCAAGCTTTGTTCAGATGTAGGATTGTCTTCACTAACCACAAGAAGATTTATGCACAGCTGCACATGGCTCTACAAAGTCCTATATAGCAGGGATGTTCTGCCATTCCCTGAGTTGCTATTCACTCAGAAAATCTTTCCTCATTACACTTGGTGTCCCCAGGTTCCACACTGTCTATAGCAAAGCTGCCATTGGCTATGCCCTCCCATTAGTCTTGAACAAACTACAAACCAAGCTCTTACTTATTTACCTAGTATCCCTAAATGCTTTTAAATCTCCAGTCAGTAAGCACTTGGCAGAAACATTCAACTGCCTCTCCTGAACACCAATATAATGTTTAACTGATCACTCCCCCTCCTCATCTACTGCCCACTTCACCCACCCCCAACCTCTCCCCTTCTTACCTCCTTACCACCCAATACGCTATGTTGATCTGTATTGTTTAACTGTGCACTACCAGACCCCACTGATTTCAAGGTCCAAAAACTAGTATATGTTTCCCTATTGTTAGACAATAAAATCTGTACAGTCCATTCACATTGTTAGGCAAAGAACTCTGCTACACTACTAGACATCGAAATTTGTATGGTTCCTTCTTATTGTCCAGTCTTATTTCTCAATTTATATGCTGCACTTCTTTATTGTCATGCTACTATTTTGCATTGTTTGAGCCTCTCAGGGCCTCCTTGAAAATGAGCTTGCTCAACAAAGTTTTTCTAAACTTGAAACTTGAATTCTTATGTAGATAGAAGTCTTGTTCATATAATCTGCACTGCCTGTATTGTGAGCAGGCCCAGGACAGGATCGGAAATTATGGTCTTCCTCCTTACGCAGGTTACTCTGGGGGACAAAAGTACAAAGAAACCCACTGTGGCCAAGAGTGCCACATAACGTATATTTAACCTGATCACAGGCAGTACTAATATGTTGTGGGGAACCATATTTGTAGCAGGACTTTGGTTGGCAAGGATAAAATCAAATACATCTATCCTGCGCCCCCAAAAAAACAGCTGGGTAAATGAAATGTGCCAGAATCAGAGGAACATAGTTTAACTCAGAAGTACCATCCCCCATCCAAAACTGTTCGCTATTCATTACCGGATCCGTTGTGCCCTGGATAATACATGTCTTCTCAAGACAGTAAATAATATCTCTAACATTGTTACCTTCATTTCGGAATAAAATAGAAACAGTCTTAAATGATGGTTTGGATAGAGGAATAGCTAAAAATGGGTTCCAGAGAGGAATATCCTTAAGAGTGTTATAAATATTCCCGAAACAGTCCAAGAGCAGTGCAGACCTGAAACTGACATCAAAAGACTCGTACCCAGAAGTATGAATGAATGCATAAACTGAGCACCTCTTACTGTATAGATTATATATATGGTTCTACTCTTGTTTGTAAATACTGTTAATGTTATATATGCTGATCTGAAAATGCTCTGATTTGTTATATATTCATTCTCCCTTGCCTCATACCTCCAGGATGCACCTGAAAATGAGCTGCTGTTCAGCTCAGTATGTCTTTTTTGGTGTAACTTTTGAAATAAATAAAATAAACATCAGCAGGCAAAATGTGCAAAGACTGTTTCAGTAAATGTTTGGCAACATAAAATTTATATGGATGGGTGTCCAGACCTTCCTTATACCAGAGACAGACCATATGCCTCTGTTTCATTGGTTCTGCCGGGTGGTAAAAGAGGCTGGAAAAGCTGGGAGGGATAGGCCTACTCCCAACAGAGGCCATGTCTGAAACAGTAGGAACAGTAGCCGACCCATGAGTCAAGGGTTGCACTGGTGGAATCAGTGCTGTGGGTAGGTCTATCACTATGGTAACCAGGCCTAAATCAGAAGACTGGGTGGGAGAAAGCTGAGTCAAAGCAGAATTCAAGACATCAGGCAGCGATGCAGAAAAACATGCATGATTATCAGAAATAGACATACATGTCTCAGTAGAAAGCGTTGCATGGTCTGCAGACTTTAATGCACCAATAGTCATAGGCTGCTGTGGTACAGAAAGTGCCAGCAGCCTGATCAAACTGTCAGTGGCATCTAACACAGACAGAATATCTGTGAAGGACCCAGGCAAAGAAACAGCAGGATTTGGGACCCATGTCCCTGCAGAGGTTTGTAACCAGCCCACATTCTCCAATGCAATTTTTGAGGACCAAGGAGCATCAGGCATCAAGGTAAGCAGGGTTTCATCAATAGCTGCAGTGGGATGGGTCTCAGGTCAGTGGTCAACAGTAAAGGCAGTTGGTCATTGTTGAGGGTCAGGACTGCTCGCACGACAGGTATCGTCAGTGTTCCATATTCGGTCTGTTTTTTTCTTTATAAGAATACAATTCCACTTCTGTCATTAACTCCAGTAAATTACATTTTTTTTTTATTTCAACTTCCTCTTGGAGCCATTTCTCAGCATCCAGCAAAGCGATCTGTCACGCCTCCTCAAGGGACCCATCCACTCCAGAAATCATAGTTGGGGCTGGGGCAGTAACTACATTCCTAGTCCCCAACATGCTAGCACCTCCACCATCATCAGGCTTCTCACCAAGACTGACAATCTCCTCCCACAGGAAGCACAACAGTGCCCCTCCACAGACAAGGTAGGGGAGTTTTATTGAAGAAAATAACAATTCAAACTGGTACAATCAAAAAATAATACAAAGGAAAAATAAAGACAAGGAAAATGTATCACATTATAATGCACTGCTGAACTTTAAATCGAAAACCTACCCTCCCCCATTACCTTAGGCATATTTCTGAAAAAAGCAAACCCTTTCCACCAAATCAAAACCTTAAATTTAGGATGCGTCTTTACCTCTCTAGTATAAATCTCTTGTGAAGCTGCCTCACATACTTTACTAAAAGTAATATATGATATTCTTTGCTGTTGCAAAATAAATTGACACATACTTTGCCACAAATAATAATTAAGACAAGCATACAATATTATCAAAGTACTGCTATAATATTTGTTTAAGAGCTGTGGAAAATTTTCTAATACCAAGGTCTCATAAGTAAGATGTGCAAGCTATGGACGTTTCCATTTCCCTGCTAGGAAGGACCATATTTGGCAGGCATAAGAACAATCAAAAACAAAATGCTCCTGTATTTCTGTCTGGGCTATGCAGTCTTTGTAGGCGCAATTATGCTCATATAATTCTTTATATTTAATACTACCCTTTACCCCTAGCCTACCGTATACACAAAATCACTGTACATCCCACATGTCTTTGGCATTCTGGGATTTGTCAGTTGTTTAAACATCAAATGATTTTTAGAAGGGGTACAATATTTAAAATCTGCTTCTGTCAGACCTGTACTACTGAGGACCTAACCATACATCTCTTTCCTAGACCCCTGAGCAATCATTTGTTTTGTTAGCTTCCATTTGTGTAATTTCTGAAAGGTACTCATCAAATAAAATGGCAATTGTAAACTGCGGGTGCTCTTTGGAACCTCAATGTCCCATTTGGCCAAACATCCTTAAGAGTGTTCTTAATCCAATGCGTAGTCAACGACTGTGCCAGTTGAAAAAGAATGCTGAGATTCTTCGTCCAAAATAATGTATTAAAAAATACTACAGGGTTCACCATATTTAACCCCCCTCCTTTATTTCTAGGCAAATATATGAGTTTTCTCATTATAGGATTCAACCTACTACCCCACAAGAGCTGAAAAAACAGCACTGAATAGTCTAGTTTGCAAATTATTCGGTAAAGGGAATACCATGCTGATATACAGAAAATACGGCACTAAGAATTGTTTAATCAAAAAAACATGTTTCAGTTTAGACATCCTCCACCCTTTCCATTTTGCTACCTTAAAATCCCCAGCTGTATTGGGCCTTAGAAAATTGGCTTCTAAAAAGCTGAATCCTGATTGACTGAAATACTGTTGCACCCAGACAGTTATTTTTTAACAATACCCTGTAAAACAACAAGTGCCAATTCACGGTGCCCCATTACTCAAGGTATTCTATGGCCTCTGAATTTTTAAAGTCACAAGCAGCCATTTTTGGTCTGTTGCTTGGCGAGGGAAGTGACCCCCCCAGCCCTGCTTGGTACCTTCCACTGACACATCACATCATGCACTATAATGCTCTGCAATTCAGAGCATGTGCCAATTGGCACAGAAAGACACCTTTTCAAGCAACCACTTCCTCTATGAAAAACATTTAAAATCGGTGTCCTGACCCATCTGGTCCACCCCACCCATGTGCTAGTCATTCATCAACTTCCGTGGTTCTAGTGCTGAGCTGTTGAGACACAGAAGCAGAAAACATAACAAACACTTATTTCACTTGGCCACTTAACTCTATGCTCTGTGTCTCACACTCCCCTGTTGGCTGTTCTGTGCCTGCCGTGACTGCTTACTGCAGCAAAGTAGAACTGACTTCAGAAAAAGAACAGCATAAAAGCAAACAACAAAAAAAAAACTACAAAAAAAAACTACAGTTCTTTGCCTGCACTGCTGAATAACTCAGGAATAAATCAGAACACTAAGGCAGGAAACCAGAGAAACAGGAAGTGCCTTGGCTGCTGAGTAACTCGGGGATAAAGTGCAACAGTAAGGGAGGAAACCGGAGAAACTTGAAAAAAAAATGGCCAATCTGTTCTGAATCTGGGCAGGTGCAACCACAAGGCTTTCTTGTCATGTTCCCTATTAAAAACAGTTGTCAAACACTGCAGTGCCCTCTACTGTCAGATATACCAGTAGAGGGATTACTTTATCCAAAAAACATTTAAAATTGCTTCTGTTCATTTTTGTTTAATTGATTATTTTAGTTTTCTAAATCTCATTTAAAATGTCACATGTAGCCCATTTTCTAAGCACAATAATACCCTCCAGGGTGGGCGTTATGGGATATAATGAATGTTCCAAGGGCTATAAGGTCCTCCTCCTGCAGCGTCTGGCCTCATTACACCCCTGGGTGGTCCATTATATTCCAATAACGCCCACCCTGTCAGGTATTATTGCATAAATATCCCCTGGTCCAAAGTATAACCCTAATATTTTTATGGGTACATCTACAATCCTAATTCCATATACATCAGAATGCGACCTATTTATCGGTCCTAGATGTAAACCTTTACTCTTATCTTAATTCAGTTTGGAACATGACTCCTTTGAATGCACCTCAATTTCATGAATAAGCTTGTCAGCACTAAAATTACCCTTAAGGAAGACACAAAGATCGTCAGCATAAGCAATGATCTTAACTGTATCACCCTGATGTGCTCCTGCAATACCCCATATATCTGTATGAGAAATGATCTTACATATAAAAGGATCAGTAGCAAAAATATACAAGCATTTGTCAATGCCAACTGTTGGCTTGCTGACATTAGCACTTGTAGTGTAGGAGTTGGAAATGCAAAATAGGAATGGCAGTGAATTATTAAAGTAATGCCAACACCCATCCCCCCCCACTGAAAGGCATTGGGAGTGTGGCTTTGGGTCGGCCATAATCCTTCCACTATTCCACCTCACCCCACCTTGCAGAGAGTGACAGGTGTTGGTGTGTGCATTGGGCTCTGTGGCCCTTATGCTCACCCTATTCCATAAGGAAACAAGCTGAGATGGGTGCAGTATAGGAGAATGGGGTGAATGTTAGGGTGACGGAACCCAAGGCACACCTCAATGCCTGTCTGTGGCTGTAGGGTAGGGGTAGAATTCTATGAACATTGTGGCCAATGAACCCAAGTTACATCCCCAATGCCTGTCAGTCTCTACAGGGTGGGTGTATGGTTGGAAACCTTAATGCCCCAGGTGTTTGTTGGTATTTTCACTCTGAATTTTCAACATTGGCTTTTTGGGACCACACCTCATGAACAGTAGCACTATCATTTCGTTACTCAATCCTGAAAGGTGATTTTTAACAGCAACTGTGCCATTGGGAGCCACAGGTGCAGAAACACGTTTCAGGAAGAATGGGAAAAATGACAGCTGTACTGTTCATGAGGAGGTGTAAAGAAATGACAATGTTTAAAATTACGAGCGTGCATAGCTACTGCGCAACACACGACCGTAATGTGATAATTTTTTTGAATTTTTTTACCAAATTTTCAACATGGGCATTTTGAGACCTCCGCTCATGAACAGTGCCACTGTAATTTTCTTACTCTGTCCTGAACATTGATTTCCCACAGCAACTGCACCCATGTGCGCCAGATGTGCGAAAACACATTTCAGGCAAGATGTGAAAAATGACAGCTGTACTGTTTATAAGGAGGTGTAAAAAAATGGCAATGTTGAAAATCTGAAGTGAAAATATTAAAAATTCTCAAAGTTACAAGTGTGTGTGGAAACTGTACAATGCATGCTCATAACACAGTCATTTTTATAGGCATTTTGGGACCTCTGCACATGAACAGCGTCACTGTGATTTTCTTAATCTGTCCCAAACAGTGATTTCCCACAGCGATCATGCCATTGTGCGCCACATGTGCGAAAACAGCTTTTGGGTAGGATGTGAAAAATGACAGCTGTACTGTTCATAAGGAGGTGTGAAAAAATGACAATGTTGAAAATCTGGACTAAAAATATTAAAAAATTCTCAAACTTACAAGCGTGCATGGAAACTACGCAATGCATGCTCATAACACAGTAATGTTTTTGGAATTTTTTCACCAGATTTGCAACATAGGCTTTTTGGGAGCCCACATCAAGAACAGTGTCACTGTTGTTTCATTAATCAGTCCGGAAAGGTGATTTCATGCAGTGACCTCAAAATCACCTTTCAGGACTGAATAACGAAATGACAGTGATTGATTTCATGAGGTGGGGTCCCAAGAACCCCATGTTGAAAATTTGGAGCTAAAAGTAAAAAAATGGCTGATATATCCATCCAAGTTGAAACCTCCCCCATTGATGCCATTATACAGCTTACCGGCATTTCTTCAGTTCGCGGTCAGCTTTGAAGCGTGCAGACATGTTGCCACTCTACTGAAGATCGTAGTGCCAACCTTTGGAGGTAAGTATGGGATGAGGGGGGTGTGGGGAGGTTCGGTACACAGAAGAAGGGTGCGGGTTGTTGGGGGGCTGCAGAGGACAACGAGGGACCATTTTCTTGTTTATAGGTAAAAAGAAAAAAAAAAACTTTGGGAGAAGGTATTTTTTTACAGACTACACAGATACGCTTAGACATACTGGGGTGGGCTCCCAGTGTGCCACCTGTTTTTTCTGGAGTAGGGGACTGGAGCCGATGGGGATTGGGCATCCCATCGGCAAAGAAAGCATATCTGTGTTGGGGGGGCATGATGCCGAGGGGGATTGGGCACCCCAGTTGGCAAACAAATAAACCTGGGGGACATTATGCTGATGGGGACTGGGCACCCCCATTGGCAAATAAAGTGAACTGGGAAGGGGGCATGCTAACAGAGGGACTGGGCACCCCTGAAGTTGGTTTTCTAGAGATTGTGAGAGGCGGACGGAGAGAGCCGCCACCATGTTTATTGAAATGTTTCACCAGGTATGGCATGAAATGGAGGCGTGTTAGATCTGCTGCTGCAATGACAAGCCTGTCTGTCATTACAGCGGTGGATTTGTTTCAAGTTGGTGGCACTCTCTGAAACTACTGTCATCGGCAGCATGCACACTGGTTGGCGGCTGAGGATCACACTGACTAAAGCATCCCCTGGATTCACCACAACACTGACACATATTTGAAAGTGCTACTACAGTGCTACTACCACAAGATGTTGCTTGCACATGCATGCACAAGCCAACATAATAAAAGTGGGCTTACAGTACACCCTTGTCAGACTTCTGTCCTTATTGGAAAATGTGTGCCTCCCTGTCTTGCAATTTGTGGCATGATGACTGTCTGTCCACATAACAACTGTATAACAGGAGGGGGGATCCCATATTTACCTAGTACTTTAAATAAAAAGTCATGGTTAATTCTATCAAATGCTTTACTATGATCCAATAATAGTAAATAACCTGAAATATCATGTTTAGCACAATATTCATATACATCCCAAATGATATACAAATTGTCCTGTATATTCCATCCTGGAATCAAACAAGTCTATACTGGATGAATTACGTCCTTGGCAATGGACCAGATATCCAAAACTTTGCCCTGGGGCTAAATTAGCACTGCTCGGCATGCTAAATAAACCCGGATCAAATAGCCCGCAATATTCAAAAGGAATAGCCTGGCGATAAATGTGCTGAATATAGCATGTTGAGGATGCTGGGCAAACTGTGCTGGGAATGCTGGACAAAAATAGCCCGGGAATAAGACAGCTCTCAATACAGCAAATAAGACTGCACTGAATATAGCACCCAACCAGGCAGTGCAAACACCCACAGAAACACAGTGCAGAGGTGAGACTGCCCTGCCCTGAAACACATACAAAGAATCACAGCCCTGAATGCGATTCCAAGAGCAGACAGCAGTGCAGAACCCAAAATATGACACACATAGCCATGTGAATGCTAAGTAATACCCAGGACCCATATGTGACAACCAAAGAACAGTACATACCTTTTGAAAAACCTAAGCATCCAAAAATGACACTGGTCACAGGAAACTGATAAAAGTGTAATGTATAATGTAACAAAGGAAAAATAAAGCAACAAGAAGAACAGTGCAGCAACACCAACATTAGACACAACAAACTGCAATGAAATGAACACAAAATCAACAACCAACACCAATATGAGAACTACTCCCAGTGGTGGCACTCTCTGAAAAAAGTTGTATCCAAGCTCGTCTGCACATTTTAGAAATGACCCCTTTCCTTGTTTTTTTCTGAAAAAAATGGACCCCTTTAATACAAAACAAGGAGTCTGTTATGGCCTCCAACCCCCCTTTTTGCTTCAAGTGAGGAACTGGGATAATCGCAATATATACCATTCCAGGGTGCCAGTTATGCTGAGATTTACACACTTCTGGTGTGGTTTACTCGGGGGTTTACTCACTCAGCCTACGGCCTCCTGACCAAACCACACCAGACATGGGTAAATCCCAGCATAACCTACACCCTGTCCCCGACCTTGTCCTGGTACACTGCTTAAATAACCACTTGGTCATGTGATTTGATACAGCCAATCACAGTACAAGATTACTCTTACCAATATTTCTATCAGAAAAAATAAAAAGGAAAGCTACAGGGAGCAAAGCAAAAGCAGAGTCCACCTTTCAAATAGAGGTAGACCCTGGAGGTAGACATGTTTAATAGACTGCCATTTTACTGTAAAAATATCTTTAAGTGTCGTTTTTTTCAAGGTCACAATATTTAATTAATCTTTCTGGGTAATCTTTATATGAAGAAATGACTTGTGAGTGGGAGGGCCCTGACTGTTCGCTGATGTTACTGCACATCTGCCACTACCACAGGTAACCTTATAATGGAAAACCCCATGAAAGAGAAGAATGAAGCCAGGGTTCCCTGCCAGCACCACCTCCACTATCTTGTGAGCCACTGCCCTCCTGATTAGCATTTCGGTCCCCCCATGAGCTGTGGGGGGACTGAGATGCTCCATCATGGGGGGCAAGCTGCAGTCTCCAGGGGAGCCAGCCAACTTCTAGTGGGGAGAGCACATGGAGGTAGGCCTGAACAGGACACAGTGGGCAGATATGGGGTATATCCCCAGTTAATTAAAAAAAAATCTGCCAGTTGATTAGCCTTATGTGAGCAGGAAAGAACATTCCTGCTCCAGCTGATGTGATATCCCTTGTCACTGAAAGTGCCTTTGATTCGCTGAAATGGACATACCTTAGAAACAGTGCTCTAGATGTTGAAGTTCAAGGCAAAATAATAGCCCTTAAGATGATGAGCCTCACCAAACTCCTCTGCTTAGTGGCAAACCTGTCCCATAAACTACCTCAGACTCTGTTCTAACAGATTAACAAGCACATCAAACTGTATCTATGGGAAGGTAAGCAATTAAGATTCAGCTTTGCCAAGTTGTAAGTGAACTTTGGCCTCCCCCGGGTAAGGGGCTATGCACTATCAGCTTCCCTTTTTCAGTCAAAAAAATGGTTTCTATCACTCAGATATCCACATGCAGCACAATGGTGCCACATAGGGGCAGTGTCACAGGATGAAGCATTTTTATTTCTGGAACCTCAGGACAGGTGATTCGAGTGTCGGCTGTTGGAGAGAAGGGGAACAGTCTGGCTGAAGGGCTAAATAACACTGAGGTACTGTATTTGTTTTTATGTTTGAGTATCTAGTTCTGCTGTGTAAAGGTCTGCAATGCTGAAAACTAAATGCCGAATGCAGGCATAGCGCAGAGAAGTGCTGAGAAATGGAGCGCTTCACATACAGTCACATATGCAAACCATTTAGGAAACTGACTTTTAACTCTCCTAAACGAGAAGTACTGCTTCTCTGTATTTTCCTATTTTTAGACAGCAATTAACTTGCAGCTAGACAGAGTTCTGTAGTGCTGTGCAGACATACCAGGCATGTTTAAGGTATGACAGCAAAAGCCCTGTCTATATTTATGCTGTTTTAAGTCTCTTTTTGCATATGTATAAACAATGCAAGTCTGGTGTATCACTGTGTTGCTTTTTACTGAACTGAATAAACTAAACAAAGTGCAGTAGGAAGGTAATAAAAGAATGAATACAACACAGATGTTACCTAACCTGGCTGCAGAAACTCCTCCTTGGCCCTTTCATTGTCTCTAAGAGCTGGCTGGCCCTGTTTCTCAGCACTATATACTGGTCGGTTCAAGGGGAGGAGTCTGCTACCAGGAACAGCATTACAATAAAAGAAACAAAGCATATCTATTGATATTAAAAGCTATGCTACATAGTCTTATGCTGGATTAAAGCATATCCTGTGTTTAAAATGTGAAAATCATGGTTAAATGTTAAAATAAGGATGTTTGAAATAAAAGGGGTGGAGTTTCAGGTAACCACCTGACCTCCACAGATATAAAAGGGATAGCTTTTCATCAGATAGATAGATAGATAGATAGATAGGTGGTTGGTTAGTAAGGTTGGTAGTACACTGACCTGCTGTGATGCTCAAGCTATTTGTAGAGAATATAAATGGTTGTTTTTTTGTTGCTTCTGTTTATTTTTGTCGTATCCAGTTCTCCTGTTTATTTGCTTTACCTAAGTTTTCTGGCTTTAAAAATAAATTTGCCTAAGCAATTGCTTGGTCCAACCTGACATATCTGACTTTGAGTCCATGCTTGACCACGACCCTTCGACACTGGTGTCATGAATTAACTTTGAGAGCAATTCAGACCATGGGATCCCGACCTTCTTCTATGTCATCTGATCTCCCTAAAGACATCAAGCTGATGAAGTTGGGCGAGTTAGATAATATTGAATCTTATCTAAAGACTTTCGAAAGGGTAGCACAAGCATGTGGGTGGCTGAGGGGGCAGTGGGTCATTTGCCTTGCACCCTATTTGACTGGTAAAGCACAGCTTGCTTATAATCATATGGATAGTCTACAGGCCAACAACTATGATGTGGTACATCAGAAGATACTGCGCCGTTATGACATAAGCCCTGAGACCTACAGGCAACGGTTCCAAACTTTCAAATATCATATATCGGATAACCCAAGGGAAGGGTATGTATGACTAAAAAAACTGTGTCATAAATGGTTACAGCCTGGACTTAAGAGACTGACCAGATAATAGAGATGATTATTTTAGAACAGTTCATAAAGGTGTTGCCTGGGGATGTGTAAATTTGGGTAAGGGAACACAGACCAGAGATGTCAGAAAAAGCCATTTACCTTGCTGAAGACTATATTACAGCCTGACCAAATAGACAATGGGGATATGTTGGTACAGGTACTGAGACCATCAGCATGGTAACACACAATACAAACTCTTCTACTTCTTCTAGAACTGTACCAGGAAGTAATCAGACCAGTGCAAGAAAGCCATACAATCCTGACATAATTTGTAGAGAATGTCAGGGCAAAGGACACATTGCACGTTTCTGCCCTAAAAAGAAACCTGTTCCCACACAATTGTCATTAGCTAACTGGGGGCAGTTTCTTCTCCCAGTAACTATCGTATAGGAAGTTGTGGATGGACTAATTGACTCTGGAAGTAGACAGATCCTAGTCAGAACTGATGTGCTAGACAAGGTAACTACAAATGGGTCCAAAACTGATGTAACATGTATGCATGGTGACACCCATTATTACCCCCGGCTAACATCAATATGACTATCAAAGGGATTGAGCGACAGATGAATGTGGGTGTGGTACCATGTCTTCCCGTGCCTGTAGTGATTAGTCATGATTATCCAGACTTTAAGACATTTGTTACACATTTATATGATTTCAGTTCCATAACCACCAGAGCAGAAAGCAAGCAAAAAGAACAATAGTCACAACTGTTCCCCTTTGACTCAGAACTCTATGGGTTATCAGAAAAAGTTTGGAAGTCTAACAGAGAGAGAGAAAATTAGAAAAAACTTAGTGGGCTTTGGGTCAAAATGACTTGCATAAGGACTTATTGCTTGACGAAAAGGGAAATATGTTTGGGATACAGCAAAAATGTGATACCATGTTATGTGAATTGTTTAACAGGTGGGGAAGAATACTGAACAGGGGCCTAGGTTTAAAATGCATAAGGGCATGTTGTATAGAGTATGTACTAATCCGAATACAGGAGAATCTATAGAACAGCTAGTAGTTGCTAGGGACTACAGAGAGAAATTGTTGCATCTGGCACATGATATTCTTTTGGCTGGCCACATGGGCAGAGACCAGACTCTCAGTCATCTCTTATTGCCCTTTTACTGGCCAGGAATACATGAACAGGTGGCAACTTATTGCCAAACCTGCCAGGAATGCCAGAAGGTGGCACAATTGATGAAAAAAAGAGAAGGTCCCTTTACAACCTCTACCTGTGATTCCCATACCATTTAAAAGGACAGCCATGGCTATAGTAGGACCCTTACAAAAAGTTCTAAGGGCAACAGATTCATTTTAGTGATCTGTGATTACTTTACTAAGTATCCAGAGGCTATACCTTTAAGAACAGTAACTGCAGAGAAAATAGCGGATGTACTGATTAAACTTTTCTGGTGAAATTCTGACTGGGGTACAAATTTTTGTTCCACTCTACTGAAGAAGTTGTACGCATCTCTTAACGTGGAAGCCCTTCGCACATCTTCTTACTATCTGCAAACAGACAGATTGGTTGAAGGATTTAATCAAACCATAAAGATGCTGCAGAAATTTGTGCATGATGAAGAGAAACAATGGGACGAGTACCTGCCCTACCTCATGTTTGCATACAGGGAGGTTCCCCAAGCATCAGCTGGGTTCTCCCCCTTTGAATTACTGTACGGGGGAAACCCCAGGGGCCCCCTGAATGTTATCAAAGAGGAACGGGAGGACCATCAGTGGAAAACGACTCAAAGCACTTTAGAGTATCTAACACAGTTAAGAACAAGACTCACCAACTATAGTAAAATAGCCCATCAGACAAATAGTGATAAACAAAAAGTACAGTAAGAGTACTATGACAAAGGGGTAGGCTTGAAGGTTTTTCAACCTGGTTATAAAGTGTTGTTGCTGTTACCCAGTTCTGAGCAAAAACTGCTTATGAAATGGCAGGGTCCATATACAGTCCTCAGACTGACTAGTCCTGTTAATTACGAGATCGAACTCCCTGATAGAAGAAAAACTAAAAGCATTTATCATGCAACTCTGTTAAAGAAATGGTATCAAAGGACGTCCCCCGGACTGTATATCTGCCCTGACCAGAAGGAAAGTGACATGGAGATGGCATATGGTAGGTTGTAGCAACATGGGGAACTGAGGGATTTAGTAATTATATCAGCATTTTCTACACAGCAACAGCGAGAACTAGACATGGTTCTTTTACACATTCAGAACACATTTACTTCCACCCCTGGGAAGGCAGAGGGAGTACAACATCAAATTGTGGTTACTCAGGAGACCCCAGTGAGACAGAAACCTTATAGAATACCTGAAAACCTTCGTGGTGAGGTCATTCAAGAAGTAAAAAGAATGCAAGCACTGGGAACGATTGAACCATCTAGAAGTGACTGGACCTTTCCATTGGTCATTGTAAAGAAAAAGGAGGGAGGGATTAAAATCTGCCTAGATTTTAGGAAGTTAAACACCATATCCAAGTTTGACGCCTATCCTATGCCTAGGATTGACGACATAGTAGACAGACTTGGGAATGCTAGATAAATAACTACATTCAACTTGTCTAAAGGCTATTGGCAGATTCACCTGGATAGTGAGTCACAAGAGAAAACAGCTTTTATAACCCCTGTTGGATTGTTCCATTTTAATACAAAGCCTTTCGGACTGCATGGTGCTCCTGCTACGTTCCAGCGATACATGGACCATATATTGCAACCAAATATGGCCTATTGTGCCGCTTACCTTGATGACGTTGTAGTCTTTAGTAAAACATGGGAAGAGCACCTGCAGCACCTCAAGGCTGTATTACAAGCTATTACACAGTGAAGAAGCATTCTGCAACATAAAAGCACAATTATGTGGTTCGCCTGTGTTAAGAAGCCAAGACTTTTCTATGCCTTTTATGGTCCAGAAGGATGCATCTGAAACAGGTAGGGAGAGGAACACCCTGTTATATACCTGAGTCAGAAATTGCATGAAAGAGAGACACATTACTCTACCATAGAGAAAGAATGCCTAGTCATCAAATGGGCATTTGCGGCACTAAGATTTTATCTATGGGGTGCCCCATGTTAAAATTCCCCATCCATAATAGTGTCCCAATTATCTACCCCTCCTCCGTCATTATCATAACGAACAAGTACACGAAAGTCATCATCACTTTCTGTGGTTTTAGCTCAATTTATCCCCCAGTCGTTGGTAATATATCCCTCCTCTTCTTTACCTCTCTAACCTGTCACCCCATAAACGGCTTCTTTCCCCTATATGTGTAGTTGCCAGTTGTCTCACTCAAAAGATCTCTGCTTATAACCCCTGTATGCCTATGGTTGATTGTATACCTGCTGACTTCTTCAATTGTAAAATAATGCTGTTTTTTTTATTTATTTCAACCTTGTACTCGTACTGTATACACTGTATATACTTTTTCTTCCTTGTCTATTATTGTTTTTTGTATACCTGCTTCTGTACTGTACTTTGATGTATTCATGACCACGTCCACCTTGCAAATGAGGCTTGCTCAATGGTGCCCGCCTGGCTAAATAAAGATTTTGATTGATTGATTGAAAATTGATAAACGGTCACTACTAGTTGGCCCCGGGAACCCAGAGCAGATTTCATAAGTCTGTCAAAGGAAGTGCTGCTACCCCGGGCTGCTGTCTAGCCCACTAAAGCCCCAGCCAGGAGCCCCAGACAGAGCACAACTACTTTGGATCCCCCGGGTGGCTCCCCCTCCTATCCCTCACAAAGTTTAGCCGACGTCACTCCCATTCTCCATTTGCAGCATGCAGTTGTCCCACCCTGGAGTGGCTCCAGTGGGCCCCAAAGCTGGCAGTCCCTGACCCCGGGCCCCACGCCAGGCCCGGACCACCTGCCTGGACCACCTGTTTTCTCCCTGAATCCTGGTGGCTTGCCCAGCACAAGTAACTTGAGTGCATTTAAAAGTAGCTGACTTCCCTGACTGATTTCCCTTACCTATTTTAATTCTGATGCTTTGCAACCCTGGTCACAGCCCCTCTTCATCCACTGCCATGCTGACACAGCCTCGACTACTTGGCTGTCTGTCTGTCTCCGGGGTCTGCCTCCTAGAATGCCCATGCAATGCCACTCTGTGTAAAGAGCCCAGTAAAGAGCCTGGGCCCCATGCTCAAGCCAGTCACACCTGCAGTAGCATAAACTCTACATTCCCAGCCCAGATGCCTGAGCTACATTTGGATTTGAAACCCCCAGCCATTCAGCATGTTCCCCACACCCCACCCACCCACCAGCACATCCCATTAGCCAAGAGACGTTCCCTGTACAGGCTCTTAAAAGTAACAGACAACCCAGGCAGACAGGCCTCTTGTAAGTTACTGTGGTTGTGGCATAGATGTTCAGAGAGAGGTGTTTGCGCCGCCTCGGGGCAGCAGCTATTAGCACCTGAGTGGGGCAGTACTGGGGAAGCTACAGATCACATTTGCCTGCCCCCCAGACACACCCCTAATCTGCACAATCATGGGGCAACATTGCATGAAAAAGTCCCAAAAATACCCCTATTAAAAAAATACACGGAGGCAAGCATCCACGTCTGCACTTTAAAAAGCACCCCTTTTCCGTGATTTTTCAGACACGGATGCATACCTCAGTACAAAGAAAGTGCCACCACGGGGGAACTACTACTGCTACAACTACTACTACTACTAAAACTACACCTGCTAATACTACAACTACTACAACTAGAACTGCTAAAACTACTACTACTATGACTACTATACTACAACAAACACTACTACCACTAAGACTACAACTAAGTGAAATACTACTACTATAACTACTACCTAAACAATTAAATGCAAAACATATGTACATACATAAAATATGGACAGGATGGCAATGAAAATCGAGGGAAAGGGGAAGTGGACACAAACAGTAATAAAGGAACATGTGCCAGAAACAAAACAATAATCTGTTGGGGGGGGGGGGTAGAAAGCCAGCATAACAGCGACCAGTCCTAGGACTGCATGCATGATGGGTCCAGCAGCCGTGCTTCAAGTACTGCAGCCATCCTCTGTGTCTCCGCAATCATGACCACCTGCTGCTCTATGAGGGTCCTCTGCTGGCGGACAATTTGGTGAAGCAGGTCATCTCTCCCCTCTGACTCATCCGTCCATGTGGCCCACAGTGAGCAATGACGTGGACCTATAGGAGGAAGGGGAACCATGTCAGGATGGTACACTGACAAGGAGGTACAATGCAAACCCCAGGAGGCAACCCAGGGGTGGACAGCATGTCCCAGCAACCATGCCCATGCGGTGATACAACACATAACGTAGTGCACAACCTGACACATGCCTGCATGCAGAGGCATGACGACACAGGCAGCACCCACCATCCCAATGTACATGGACAGGAGTGGAAGGACATTGGCAACACCATGACACAGTGCACACCACACTACCCAGTGGAGCACACAGTGACACAGTGCAACCAGACAGCCAGTCCCTGAGATGACATGGACAGGGGGCCATGGCATGAGAAATGCATGGGACGACACAGGTTGGGACATGCTGCCCAAAGGAACAGAGCTATGGGACACACAGCACAGCGCTCCCACCACTGGAATGGCTACAGCCACACCACAGTATGATGGCATGCAGCCTGTACTGTTGCTGGGCATTGCATGTGGTGGTGCCAACACCCACGACAACACACCCAAGTCAGAAATGCATGATCAACCCCATGTAACAAAGGGATACAGGCCATGGACCACCAGCAGCAGGACAGCAGTAGGCCAAACAAACACCAGGTACAGTGTTGCACATGCTGACATAGTATGGCAGGCCACCCCCACAGCAGGAAGGCACCACACCATCCACAAGAGCCGACCCACTGTACACCATGCCAGTATAATATCCCAGCACCATCCTCCCCTGGCATGACAGGTGTACAAACACCAGCCATTGCAAGGACATGGGAATGCCGGCCAGTAGATGAACATGGCATCCCCCCCAGCTATACACCATATGCACACATGATGGACACAGCAACACAGGCTTGTACATCACAGGAGGCCCCATATAGCCCCCCCCCCAGCATGCCCACCATATGGCATCCGCCCATCCAGATCCATAGTACACCATGCCAATACAGTGGCCAATACAGTAACACATGTCACAAGACAGTGTGCCAGGTACACAGCCGTGTGCATGGCAGGAACCCCACTGGCAGCCCAGGCACATAACCACCCACCCACAGCACATGCTGGGCAGTGTGTATCCAAACATTGTACTCATGCAATACGCTCTGCTGCCCATCACTGCTCTCCTCCACCCACCGTGGCATGGCTGCCATCCTCCACCCATCGCGTTGGCCTGTGGCTCCCTGTATGCCTTCCAGGGCCCCATTGCCATCCCTGGACCTCTCGCTGCACTCTGTAGAGGGAATAGGGTACATCACTGTAAGTACATAATTATCGGCCACAGTATGCACCAGCAATGGCCATGGTACACAGGGTACCCCACACCATAGGCCCCCCCACCACATGTGGCATGTCACAGTGCAAGCACATGTGCCCCCTCCCCAGTGTGCAGTCACACTGTGTCACCTGTGGCATGCACAACCCTGGACATGGGCAGCCACAATGCCCTGTTCTGTAGTCACTGTGCACACAGGTCATGGCGGCATGCCAATAGTGCTGTGGAATGTGACCACATGCAGGCAACCAATGTCAGGACACACACAGCAGTGACATGCAAATGTTGGGAATACATGCACATGCACAGGCACACACCGCAACACACAGACACACGCAAAGGCACACACATATCAATCTCAAGCCTGGCTGTGGCATTGACTGAAACCTACCTGGCACGGGCACGGTCCCATCACACACCATGTGCTTGTAGCACTCCAGTTGGCGTGGCTGCCTCTGCTGCATATCTACATACCAGTGGCGGCACTTTTCACCATCCCTGGCTATCCCCGTCCTGTCTGTCAGGTGCCAGGCAATTGATGCCCACACCTGTCTACAGGGCAGGTCCCCCTCCCTCACTTCCCCCAACAGTCTTCTGTGCTTCTGCTGCACCAGCTCACCTAAGTTTTCTGTCTCCATATCCCCCCACCTCCTGTTCCTGTGGACAACAACCCTCATTCTCCTCTGTGAAGACATGATTGGTTTTGCTGTACTGGGCACCTCCCTAGCACTACACAGTGGCACACCCTGCACTGGTCCCTGTATTTGCGCTATGCTGCCTGCATTGCACCATGCTGCAGTGTGCTAGGCCATGCTATTGTGATAGCACTGTGCAACCTGGAAATGCACAAGCTGTGCATGTGTGATCCCTCAATAACTCCTGCAAAACCCTAGCGTGCATGCACAAGCCCACTGTGCAAGTGCCTTTTAGCATGGCGCTATTGAATTAGTGCTGCACAAACAGAGTATGCAAGTACAGTGCATGTGCAACCCCACCAGTAGCACTAATGCACTATGACATTGTGCAAAGCTCGGTAACGTGGCACTAATGCAATAGTGCAGCACTATACACCATCCAAGTAGCCCGGTGCTAAACATTTGCCTGGCGCTAAACATTTGCCCGGCACTAAATGGTGAGATATATTCAAAGGATGTATGTAAATTAGGCTACTTGTGTATGCACAGGGCAAACACACAAAGTAAAATATCATTAAGGCCTAATCTGCATGCTCAACAAGGTGGATTGCCCAGCCGTGCTATTTAAGGGCAAATAGTGCTCCACCTGTGTGACTGACAGGAACTGCAGTACTGTTGCAGAAGGTGTTTGTAAACACTGATTGCAAGATGTCCCAGGAGCTACAACATGACAATGCAGGTATGTACTCAACTCAGGACATTCTGCTGTTATGACTAGCAACACACAAGACAGATGGGTGATAGTCGGCACTCATGGGAGATATTTGGCCTGATACTGTGCTGTTTGTGTGAATACGTGCACACTGCACTGTAGGCCTCAACGATGCAGAACAGCATCACAGGCAACAATGTAACAGTCTGCACAGTACACAGTGGGACAGCCATGTGGCGTGGTGGGGACTCCTATGACACCACACAGTGGGACATGGCTGCATGCACTCTGCCAACATTACCGTTGCATTGAGGTGTGTACAGATTGGGGCAGTGGCGGGCCTAGTGGCCTTTGGGCCTCACTGGTGCTGCTAGACATGTGACAGCACTGCACCGTACAGGACATCGGATTGTCACCTGGCATGGTGAGACCTATGCAGCTGCTGGTGGGTGGCATGCACAACCGTGTTGTGGGATGTCAGGGCAAGGTGCCTCTGTCACTGGTGTATGCCCAACAAGGTGAGCTGGGTGTGTTGCACATACACAGTGGCAGTGCTGCTTGGAAGGTGGTCAGCGGCAGGGGTATGTGTATGTGTGACACAGGCCATGTGTTGTGCCATGGGGACAGGCTGCAACATCATGCAACATGCCCCATGTCTCCAGCAATGAGCAAATGTCCAACAGGTCAGACACATGGCCAATATGGGGCACCCGTACTGTGTGCAGACACAGTTATTATGTGCTGTGTAACACACACAAAGCTGTTTGGATGCATGGTGTCAAGAGAGCTCAGCACTGCACATGCACAGATTGTGTGTTATTGTTGCCATCTGATGCACAGGCACAGGCAAGGGAGTGGGTGCTGGAGTACACTGTGGCCGTGTATGTATTGTGTGTTACACTGTGTGTCTATACAGTCTGGTGCCTGAGGCACACAGACCCTGTAATGGCATGCCGGCTGAGTATGGCGCCATATTCAGCAGGTACAGCAATGGTCGCTCAAACATTGTTCACTCCTGTGTCTAACCACCACCATTCCATCTGTACCATACATGTGATTCTGCCAGGCAGGAATGGTACTGTGCCAACAAGTTTACCGGAAATGAGCTGAGGGCATGGGTACATGCCTTTAAGGAGAGAGATGGTGATGAGGTGCAACCAGCCCACCGATGCCATTGTCAGACATATGTGGGATGAGATAGCGGCAGAAGTTAATGCAGTGGGTGGCCGTGGTCACGGCACAGATGCAGTGCAGAAGCACTGGAATGACCTGCTGTGAAGGGCAAAGGAGGAGGAGGCCAAAAGGATACATGAATGGCTGTGGACAGGTAGATGGCCACAGATCTTAGAGCAGCATGATTGGGATGCAATTCTGGCACTGATTGCGTTAACCCTGAGGCCAGTGGCAGTGGAGGGAGTCGAAGGTGGTGGTTGTGAGATGAAGCTGACGCCACCCAGGGCAGGTATGTACATGTCATGACAACAACATTGCCTGCATGACACCTAGAAGGGGTGTGTGTCATCATTCCACTGTCATGGCCCATTGGCACATGCCAAACACACCCATGGGGGGTCGTGGTGCACTGGTAGTGCACGTGCAGCACAGCAGTGTGCATGTATTGGCAGTGCACAGTGGTCACTGGTGTACAGATGCAACATTTGGTGTGGTCCCTCGTTGGGGGTGTGTGCACAGGGGCTGCATCCTCATACACATAGTCTGCATTGGGGTGTACATGGGCTTTTTGCAGGATCATCACTGTTGGGTGTTGCATGTCATGGTGGTGTACTTGGCATACAGTGTGCTGTACAGTACTCTGACACAGTTCCATTTGCTTCACTGCGCAGAATGGTCATCTAGCCATGGGACGGGAGGAGCATGGGACAGCAGATGTGGAGGATGATGAGGACGCCTCATACGTGGTGCAGTCCACATTGGGCATGGAGGTCACCCATGGACCATCTGTGGTGGAGCAACAGCAAGTGGCATGTGGACACAGTACACATCAGACAGTGACCACCATTGTTGCCTATGATGATGATGACGAGGAGGATGATGATGTTGATGCTGCATATGACCTGGATTATGCACAGGTCGAGGACCTCACTTGTGGCACTGTGATCATCTTCACAGTGACCAGTGACCATGGTTGGGGTGACTCTGAGATGGAGGATGACCTGCCAGCAGGCAGCACTTTGGATTTGAGTGGTGGGGTGGGACCTGCAAGGGCAACACACATGGGTGCAGGGTGAGTGGGGGGAACACAGGCCCATGGTGACATTGTACAGCAACTGGATGTTGGGCATGCAGATGACCAGCATGCCCCCTTGGACATGCGCTGCTGGCCACAGGGTGCAGCACAGGCCCAGCTACAAACACAGCCCCCTGCTAGGCCATTGCAGTGGCAACAGCAACAACAGCAGCAACACCAGCTACAACAACCTACTCAGCAGCCCCGTTGTCCCCAACAGCTGCCACCCCTACCACTCGCAGGCTAGGTCAGGGTGTCCCCCCCGGGTCCAGATGGCCAGGATTCCTGGTCTATGCTGCAGGCCACCATGGAGTCCAAGAACACTGCACAGCAGAACCTGCATGACTTCCACAGGGAGATGCGGCATGAACTGGCCCAGTTGCGGGAGATAGTTGGGTCAGCCATGCTCCATGCTGAGCAGCAGGCAGAGGAGTGAATGACATGATTCCTAGCCACTGTTGAGTGAGACATTGGTGACCTCACTGCTGCTGTGAGGGCACACGCGGAGGTGATGCGGGCTGTGATCATATCTGGTTGGCAGGGCTCAGACACCACGCAGCGCAGGAGGTCCAAAACTGTACCCCAGCATGTGTCCCGCACATGGGCACTGGGTCCTCATCTGCAGCATCCCAGTCCTCCACAGGCCAGACATGACATCATGGCCACCTGTCCTCCATGGCTGGTTCTGCATCCCACTGTGGTCGCAGGTGTGCTACTGGCCTGTCATCCCCCGCAGTCCTCACCACCCGTGTCATCAGCACAGAGCACTATGACCTCTGTGTCCTGCAGACATGGGATGTGTCGTGCGTGTGGTTGTAGGTGCCAGTGATAGAGTCAGCTAGCATGCACACTGACCCATTGGGACACACCCATACACACACACACACACACACACACACACACACAGACACACCCCCACACACAGTCACTTACACGCATGGTCACTCACCTGCACACAGGCACACATCACCCGCACTACACCTCCTGCCTATCCACCCCCTCAGCCCCACACCCTGCATACTACGCACCCTTCAGCCATCCACCCATGGGTGACATGCACTGCACACTGCCCTCATACACACACATCGCATGTGCATAGTTACATTGTGTGGTACAACCGGGATTTGCACTGTTTTTGCTGTTCTGTGCTGTACATTGTACACACACATGTTAAGGCACTGGCTATGACTTGTTGTTTGTATGTGTTGGGTTCACTCACCTTCCCATCTGGGCTAGTGTTTCCATGATGCCACTCCGGTGCTCCAGGGTCCTGCGTGCCATATGAGGGCCTCTCCTCTTGAGTTGCTCTACTATCCCCTGGACCTCTAGCTCTGGATCACTGTCTGACTGTATCTCAGGTTCGGGTGCACGTATACCATGGTTAAGTGCCATGTTGTGCAGCATGCAACATGCTAGGAATATACAGAATACCTTCTGAGGCCTATACCGTAGGGCACCACCTGAATGATCGAGGCAGTGGAACCACATCTTTAGCATGCCAAAAATGCTCTTGGTGGCAGTGTGTGCCTCATTGTACTTCTCCTTGGCCACCGTGGCTGGCCAGAGTAATGGTGTGAGCAGCTAGGGTCTCAGGGGACAGGCACTGTCCTCTGTGAACATATGTGTACTTGTTAGCTGCACTGTTCTGCTGTCCGGCCATTGCACATGTATGTCATGTATTTTGCTGTCCCATTGCCCACTGCCCCCTCCACCCTGTCTACAGTTGCTTGGCACTGTTACCCATTGCGGTGTTAGTATGTAGTGGCTTCAGATACTCACTGACAAGGTGTCCACTGGGTATTCTGTCCTCCTCAAAGGCCTGGCACAGCCTTGATTGGTGCCATATGAAGGTGTCATGGGCATTGCCGGGGTACTGTGTAAAGACATTGTTGATGTGCCCTACCGCATCGCACACCACCTGGCAATTGATGGAGTAGAACCCATTCCTATTTATGTATATGTCACTGCCATCACCAGGAGGTGCATGGATGGCAACATGGGTGCAGTCAGTGGCACCAAGTACAGCTAGTAGGTGCACAACTAGATAGATTTGCTGTATGGTTGCTCTGTGCACAGCTGCCATGCTGGGGAATATTATGAATTCAGCAGCGTGTAGCAGGAAGACATCTAGGACCTGGGTCAGGAGGCACAAGGTGGCAGACTGTGATACCCCAATGGTGTCTCCCACTGGAGCTTGGAATGTCCCGGTGGCTAGAAAGCACATCGCTGCCATCACCTTCTCCTCCACTGTCATGGCACAGCTTCTTCTGGTGTTGGGCTGCAGCTGCTCATGCAGGAGTTTGCATAACTGCCTCAACATGTCCCTGTTCATCCTGTATTGGCCAATGATGTACTCATCAGGCAAGGTCTCAAAGGATACTATCTGGGCTGGTACAACCTATGCGCAGCATATCTCCTCCTTGGCCTATGATGTGGGCCAAGGTGGGCCTGGTCCCTCTCCTCCTCCTGAACTACTTCCTCCATCAGGTGCATCAGCACAGCATTGCTAAAAATACCATGTTTGCTTCCTACACTGGCCACACACCCCTCTGTGGATTGCCCTGGGATAAGACCTGCCTTTTATAGGTGGTAAGTAGTGCTGCACTATGTGCTGTGCAAAGTGGCCTTGTGCATTGCTATACCTTTGAATATACCATTGCGTCTTCATGCATGTTCCCGCCCCTCACTTTGTCCCTTGCATGCATTAAGTGTTTGTGCCGGCGCTATGTCTTGTTTTGAATATTGCGATCCTGCATTAACCTGGCGCTATCCCGGTGCAAACCGTTTGTGCATGGCGCAAACCTTTGAATATCCAGGCCAATGTGTCTAAAATGCTTTTGTAAGACATGGTCAAACTTTTAAAATCAGAATTTAGTAAGCAAATGGGTCTCCAGTTCCCAATATCTGTACTATCACCTGACTTATGTAAAAAGATAGTAAGGCCTAATGTGAAGTCAGATGGAATGTGGTCAGAAGAAAAAAAGAAATAAAAATGGTGTGGTAAAAACACGGCCAAAATAGTATCAAGAACTTTATAAAATTTGTTTGGTATACCATCATTACCAGGAGCCACTCTAGATTTTAAAGATCTAATAACTTCCAGGATTTCTTGTTCCACAAAAAAAAAAACAAAGGTAAAGAGCCGCACTTAGAACGTTAGTTGTAAAGATATAGCCGGACACCAAATCGAGATGCAAATTTTCCCTGACAAAGGAACGATTGGTCTCGAAGCACTGGGGCAAGGTGTATTCACAGCTGGAGCTGTTAGCTTTAGACACCCAGGATTCACCTGTCATTTTCAGAATAAATGTTTGCATTTGCATCTCAATTTGGTGTTTGTCGATATCTTTACAATTAGCACTGTGAGTGCGGCTCTTTACCTTTAGTATTTTTGCTTGCTTAACCCACAGGAGGGACCTGCAAGAGCAGCACCGATTCTGTTCTTGATGTGCGCAGTGAACTTTGTTTCATTTTCTCCATTTGGATCCAACAAGTCCTTCACTCTGTCTACACTCAGCATATTAAGATGTGTATCTACTAAATATCAGTCCATGTCATGGGCCTCTATATGTGTGGCTTGTGAGAAATAACTTAAATGTTTTTCCACAATTTCTCTGATCCCTGTTGTAAGAGTACTAGGTTCCCCACCTCATTCTTTAAACAAGAAAATCTAGAAAAAAATTTTCTCTACTTACATGCCTGGCAGGGATCTGAAAACACTGTTTTTTTGGGTCCCAAAGCACCATTCAGTTTGGAGAGGAGCTGACCTATCATATTGAACTGCTTTCATCTTTGATTTTAAAACTGTAATTTGATCAGATAGGTCTGTTCTAGTCTGGTATGAAGCAGTCAATAGTTTATACAACTGAGACCTTAAACCAAGATAGAGTAAAAAACCTGGTAAGGGTACCCTGTACAAAAGTGTGACAAATCGGAGGAACTGCGTTGGTAAAACAGTTAATCAATTCCACTGTCTCAATACATTGATTTAACGCATAAGAGTCACAGTATACTTTTTTGCCTTAAGCTCTATGATATATCTATAGAGCAATTAAAATCTCCTCCTAGATATTCATTCTTAGCCGTAGCCAAAAAGGCTGGATAGTATGACATAACTGAACTCTTTCTACCTTTTGTTGAGACCCATAAATTGTTATAAATCTACTGGGCTGATGATGCTACATTCCATCTACAATTAAAGCCCAGTCAGGCTGCACACATCAGTTATCCTTTGCAATTTAAAACTTGTACCAGTAATTATTAGTCCTACCTTGTCTGCTCTACGTGGTTCAAACAATCAATAGGATGGGCCCCATAGTTAGGATTATTGGGCCTGAAGTAAAGAAGCTACTGAGTTAATCCAAGTTTCCTGCAAAAAAATGATGTCTAGAGATGAGTCATGCAATAATGCAAATGTAGCATCACTTTTTTTGCTATTCAACAGGTTACAAATATTAACAGAGGCATTTAAAAACTGCACCATTTAAGTCCAAGGTGGTCAATGTTTCTTCTTTTTCTTCCTCTTCTTTCCCACCGGGTATTTGTCTTCCAAATCTTAAGGTACCAAGTGATTAGAGGAGGCATCTGAACACGGATCACCTGGTTCAGTGTCCCCCGTGAAGCTAATGAACTAAACTGATTGTCAGATTCAAAGTCTGGTACATCTACTGTCTGGTGTCACAAATTGCACCTCCTAGTAGTGTGCGTTTTCCAGTCTTGAGAAGGGAGGGAGGGCATTTGAAGAGTGACCTCCAAGCTAGGAACTATAGGTGTAGAGGCTGCACCTTCATCGGGAACTACCTTGGCAGGGGTGTCAGGAATTACCTTCTCAATGTCCGGTTGCATAGGTACCCCTGATTGTGGAGCTTGTTTGCTGGAGGAGGCCTCTTATCTCTCTAGTTCAATGGCGGTGACTTTACCTTCCAAAACGGGGTCACTGTATGCTTGTTGGGCCTTTTTAATCAAATCATCAGGATTCAAAGCACTAGAACTATTCTGAGTGGCTCAGGGGCAATCCTGAAACATGTGGCCATGCTCATCACACAAATTACGCTTGACATGATTACTACACTGTAGACTGATCTGTCCACATTCTCCACATAATCCACATCTCAGTTTGTAGCACATGTTCAAGAAGTGCGTTCTGGCACCACACTTATAACAGGCCTTAGGTTAACCCGAGCAGAAACATACCCCTCTGTCCCAGCCCAGAAAAACACTAATAGGGAGATGAATAACCCCTTCCTCTGAATTCCTCAATTTAACTTTGAATTTCCACCCCCCACCCCGTCCACAACAACTCTGGATCAATAATGCCTCAGGAGCATTGAAAACATCACATCTTTGCTGCAGCCAGTGTACTTATGTCACTGACATGTATACTTTCATTCCGAAACATCACTGTAATGTTCTTAATAGTCAGCTTAGTTAATGGAATTGCTAAAAATGGTGTCCATAAAGGAGGAAACTTCAACTGGCTATATTTGGCTCAAAATCTTTCCAAACTGACATCAAAGTTGTCCTCCCTGAAATATGGATAAGAGCGTAGATCTCCAATGCCATAAAATGCATTGAGTCTTTAAGTAACTTGCGGCCCACATAAAGTCTATTAGGTCTGGGTTCAAGACCTTCCTTGTAGCATAACCAAACTTCATTTCTTCTTGGGGCCGGTTCAGCTCTATTGACTAAATCAGCAAATCTGGGACCTCCTGTGACAAATCTGGGACTTGGAGGTCTTGGAGAAATCTGGATGTGGAAGCTAGGACATCCTCTCTAGGCCCAAATTGTCATACTGTATGGTCATAAACAAGCTGAGACATTTCTAAGTTATGGGTTGCCATAGAGTAAACCCAACGTTTTATTTGGGCCATATATTTTGCATCGGTTCTGTCCTTGCAACAGTCATAAGGATTAACATGATTGCTTTTCCCTTGTGTCCCATATTTTTGTTCCACCAATAGAGTGAATGCCCTGTCGTATTGTATGATACACATTTCCTTCTTAATATTGGCTATCTGGGCTGTATAGTTATACCCAGTCTCACATGTTCTAGAAATCCAAGTCTGTAAATGTTTCTGAGTTCTAGATAACGTACATAGCATGCTGCATGTTTTGTTTGGCCCACAGTCAAAAAAAACATTTTATATCATATTTTGTATCCACCCACCACTGTACTGAGCTCTCATTTAGGTCATACACAGATTTCTTGGCTTCCAAAAGTTACTGTAAAGCTAGCCAGATGTGCTGCTCATCCAACACAGAATTGTTTAGTCTCCACATGTGGTGATTAACAAATTTGTTAAATGCAGCTCCTATTTTTATTGAATTAAACCATGGTCAGTAGTTTCCACTGGAGTCACCTTATACCAAGAAATCAGAACCCAGTGTGCAAGAAAGAAAAAAATCAATCCTGGAGGATAGAATTTCTTTGTAAAAGGTGTGATTTGGAGGCCTTACACCAACTTGGGCCCCAACTTTTAACCGTGCTGTAGTCACCAGGGTATTTAGAAAATTTGAGTCATAATACAATTTTGTGGTCTTTCCAGTTTTATCCTGTAGGGATAATACATAACTAAAATTACCCCCAAAGACCACTGTTTTATTGGCAAACAAATATGGCTGTATCAATTCAAATAACTCAGTTTGTAGTGCCCTTGTTTTGGAGCATATAGATTTAACAGCCAGAATTCTTGCTGTGAATAATAAATATCGAGCAGTAAGGCTCATCCTAGGGCCAAATCCAATAGTCTGTTGACCATAATACCCAGGGTTTTAAATAAAATTCCCACACCTGAACAGAGGTTCTCCCCTGATGACCAAAAGGGGGAGCCTCCAAGCCATTCCAAGGAAGCTATAGCTACTGTATATCCTGAAATGCATGCCAATGGGTGTCCTGTAAAAATAAAACGTGAAGATTAAAGACCCACAAAATAGCAAAGCTGGTTTGCCGCCATCTCTTATTCTTAATACTATTTGTATTCAAGGAGGCAAAAGAAAAATTACAGGACATAGAAATATGCTAGGCCAAAGTTTAAGAATCCATCTTAGCTGATTTCTTCATTTTAACTTTTTATTTTGATTGTTTGGAAGCCATAGACTATATCAGTAGTTATCTCCCATTGAGAAGAAGCAATAGAAGATGTATTGGATTCTTTATTGGTATCTCCCCACACTTTTTGTTTAGCCAGTACAGAAAATTAAGTTTCCAAAGAAATAGCATCTCTCCAAACTGCTTTGTGTGGAGGAGGATCCACTAGGGGCTTATGTCTGCCACTACTTCTAATCAGCTATTTTGTCACAATGCAAAGGGAGTGGAGGGGGCATAACCCTGCCAGTAGGATCTGAAAGTTGTAGGGAGCCCTCAGCCTCTCCCATTTGTTGTGGAAGCAGATGTCCCTCTGACACTGTTTCCACTTGTCTGGTCCCACCGTGGTGCCATCCAGTAACCTAGATGGTCCATCAACTTGTGTCTCATGGGCAGAATGTATCTCCCTGCTTTTTTGTTTTGTTAACTCTTTGTCCCTCTGGATCGCTGACCACTGGGGAATCTCTCTGGTGGGGACTCACTCGCCCCAGCCTCTACAGTCCACCTGAACCACTTTCTGACCAAGAAATCTGGGGCAGGGTCCACCCTTCTCCCACCAACCCACTTACGAGAGGAGGTGGGGACCACAGAGAGTCAAATCAGTTCAGGGCCAGCATAAATGTGTGGGCTGTGGGCACTCAACCCCCGTCATTGCCTTACCAGTAGCTGGGGTTTTACTTCCTTGGTTACACCCCTTGAGTGTGGCTGTGCAATGACATTCATGCATGGAGAAAGCATCCACCCCCTCCTGCTGACATTGGCTTTCACATCACCCTATTTGCAGCCCCAGCTCCTTGTAGTGCCCCTGGTCTCCACTGGGAGCCACTCAACCCTTAGCGCCACTGAGCCGGCTTTGTATCTCCCTGCTTGGTACCTCCATAAGGTAAACTGTTCTTTCTTCCACAGTATGATAGTTTGGGCTGATTCCTGTGGCACTGGAGAAGGGAGACTTGGTGCTAAGGATGATCTAGCGGTATGGCATTCCTGTGCTCTTGACACCACTTCTTCCTGTTTGTCCCTTCTGCATCAGGCCGATTGTGCACAGCCCATGGGCAGTTCCTAAATGTATGTCCCATTTCATTACACATGTTACAAGTAACTGAATTCAGGCAACCAACACAGACATGTACAATTTCCACACATAGGAAGCATTTCATTTGATCGCATGCGTTGTTCAAGTGTGTATAGACTCCACAATGAAAACTAGACTTAGGCTGCCCAGCATAGAAAATAAATCCTCTATCTCATCGCAAGTAGAAGCAGCTAGGCAAATGCTGAATGGTCCCATTCACCTGGCGTAGATGAACCCGAATTCTCCACTCCCCTGTCCATAACTGCTCGGAATCCATGATAGGATTAGGATTCCCCAAAATAGTACACTTAGATTTCAGCCAGTGCAGAATGTCACTAATACAGATTCCCCTCATTTCTGAGCAATAGAGTAGTCACTTTGAAAACTGGTTGTCAAAGGAACCACAACAAAAGGAGACCACAATAGGGTGTATTTGACCTGTTGGTACCGAACCCAGAAAGTTTCCAAGCCACTCACTGTTTTAAAGCTGACATCAACAATTGGATATCCTGAAGTATGGATCAATGCATACACATCAGTTGCTTGAAACTGCAGGCTTTTTTCACCAATTGCCTCCCCGCATAAATCCTGTCAGGAAAAACGTCCAACCCTGCTACCCATATTTAATCGGTACTGCGTTTCTACGTTTGGCCAGTTTGGGGGAGGGGCATGAAATAAGCTAGTGTATGTCCTAGATGGTGGAGGGCCTGTTCCCATAGAGAAAGAACCTGGTCCATTTGGGGATGATCCTTACTCAGTTCTTTCGTGGTGGGGTGGGGGTGGGAGACACCATGCCTGACGTGGACTGTAGGAGCCTAGGATGAATGAGAAGGCTCTTTGGCTGGTGGGGGTTGCTCTTCACAGAGTGAAGCTACATCTAAAGTCTCAGCAGGAGTAACATCTTGTAAAACCAAGTTTGGTTTTTGAGTAAGCTCCAGTGTTGAAGGTATGTGTGTAAGGGACTTAGGCCTTCAGAAGCTAGCCCTTGCTCAGGAGATCCTAGCCTGCTTGCAGGCACAGGTCTTGGAGAAAGCCATGGTTGCTGACCTGGACCTTTAACCTACACTGCTTGTTCCAGAGCTTCAGCAATCATAAGCCTTGATGCAGAAACATTATTGTCAAAAGAAGTATATAGTATTGTCTCAGTGTCAGCTGACACTGTAATGAAATCATTCCCTTCTGTTTCAGAGCTTCCAGCCTTTTGTATCCCAAATGTACCTTGAGAAACAATCACTGGTGGAGGGCCCACCATGGTTATCAGCCTTTGAACACCCCTACTGTGCATGGATTCATCCAACTGTGACCAAGCCCGTAGCAGCTCATCCAGAACAGAAATTAACTCGGTAAGACCTGTCTGGCCCACATTGTCCCCCACAGAATCATACTGCTGTAATGGTGCAAGCTGAGAAGTAATATTTAAGTTGATTACCTGGAATCATAGCTTCAGAGGTCTCCTCCATTAATTTTGCAACAGTTTCAAGTTCTGCTCCTCCTATCCCAGACACGTCTTTGAATTGCGGAGGTACATCTGCCAACTCAGTTACTGTACAATCCTTCTCCTGAAATGGCAGCGATTCTGGAAGTGACGCATCCTGCTCTGAAGATACCACTTCCTGTACTGCACCTTGCAGGTGACCCTCCGTCCAGCTTCCAAGAGGGACAGTGTTCCTTTTTCCCTGCAAGAGATGTTCTTGCCAGGCAAGTACTTTGGCTTGCTGACGTTGCTTTCCCTCCAACTCTAAGAATAGATCATCCTCCTCATCTTGTCAGACCTCTGTGCAGTTAAAAAAAAGCTCTGTCAGCCCCAAGTCAGGAGCCACAAGTCCTTCTGTAAAATCTATTTCAACCTTCTGCAGTTCGAAAGCAGGAGGGGAGGCCATCTCCCTTGCTCCATCCATATCCATTTCCTCTCTGACTCCTGAGGCCGCCATCTGGTAAGGGAAAAGCAGCTCCCCCTACCAAAGAAAAGGGGAAGTTTTTAATAACATAAATCATACAGGATATCAAAACACAGTATTACATGCATACATGCACATATCCTAATAAAGGAAAAAAAAAGAAGAGTGAAAATGTAAGAAGGAAAAAAAATAATGAAATCCTAAAAAGGAAAAAAGAACAGCCCTAACATAAATCAAAATATGCCAGAGTGGCTGGACAAACCTCTAAGGCTGAAAGTGCTCTACAATAAAAGGCACAAATAAGATAACCTAAACATGGGGAAGGGGAAGGGGAGTGGGAGTACAGTAGGGAATAAACAAGTGGTCTCTTTGACCCCGGGCATATCCTCACAAGGCCTATCACAGTACAGCAACGCCCAACCAATAAACATGGGTCAGACAGAGCAGGGGCAAAAAAGGAAAAAACAGAGTGGGGGAAATAACATAAAGCAAGGAGGGGGGGGATCCTAAAAAAGGACCTGTATATCCAAGCTAGGTATAACACACAATCTAAATATCCAAAAAAGGTCTGATATGTCTCCAACTAAGCAGGGCAACAGGTGCTGCAAGGTGCTGGTGATCAGCCCAATACAGAATTGACAACTCCGCAGTTATCAGCCTTAGAAGGACTTCAATCAGAACAAACTGTTGCTGGAATAAAAGGCACAGTGAGAATTCCACAGACAGTCTCTCATGACTATAAATATAAGGCGTAGTGTACTAGGGTCATACTGGTGGAGCAAAGGGGAGGTCCCCAAAAGAACCTCAGCATATGTCAGGCCAGACTATCCCTGGTTCCACCAATGTCAAGCTAGTAAAGCCCACAGGGTTCATGTATACAGACATTTCAGAAAAAAATGGGCCATGGTTTCTAAATCTTGGACACAGCCTTCACAAGGGCAGTTTTGTTCCAGCAAACATTCATGCTTAGCATTTGCCTTAATGCTGAGCTGGCCATGACCACTCAACCAGAGAACATCCCACATCTTAAGGGGTGTGTGTATCCCTTATGGACTCCAACAGTAGAGACTTCTGGGATGTGAGGACATCCGGAAATGTGGTGTCCTCAGAAAAATTTAGAGTCATAATAATCACACTAATAAGTCGAGGCGAGGCAACGTCCAAAACAAAAAAGGGGACTTGCCATCTCCGGAGTTGTCCACGACCATCCTGGGTACCAGGGAGGGATGTTATAGCATGGTGATCAGAAAAGGTGGTACCCTCCATCCATCCAGGATGGGGATCCAACCAATGGGCAATCCATGAGGTCCAAATCTTCTGAAGGCCCTGGAAACAGGGCAAAACATTCCAGCAAAGAAAGTGGCTAAAAGAAAAAACTATGGGGGTTGGGCATATTAAGGCTCGCTTCCTTAACTGGAAGATACAGAAGGTTTTGCTTAATGGGGCTGAGTCGATTACCCCATATAATTTGAAAAAACAAACTATAAAATCTTGTTTCCAAAGACTTTGGTATGGGAAAAATCATGCATAAATGAGCAAACAATGGTAATAAGAACGTCTTGATAATGGTCACTTTCTTCAGCTTGGTTTGTCGCCATCATTTCCAAAGCTGAACCCGGGCATCACAAGAGGCAATCTTGTCCTCCCAATTCTGAAATGCCATCTCCTGTTCTCCAAAAGTGATACCAAGGATCGTCAAGGTAGTGGAGGTAACATCAATGCCTCCAATATCCATAAAACTCCATGCCGGTGAGCCAACGGTGAGGCCATGACATTTCTTCAGATTCAAAGAGGCCCCCATTATCAGTGTCTGAGTCTGAAAAAGGTCCAGAGCTATGTGGATGGAGGTGGCGTCCCTGACAAATAATGTCAGGTCATGGGCATAAACAGCCACCTTTACGTCACCGGTACCCAAACTGTCAGAAATGCTCTGGATCTGGGGGTGCTGCAAAATCTTTCAGATAATGGGGTCTAAACAAAAAGCATACAATAAAGGGCTCAGCGGGAAACCTTGGTGAACACCTTGGCAAATCCAGATCCTGTTGCCAAGGTGCCCATTAATGTATGATACAATAGATGCAGCAGCATATATTGTCTTTAACCAAGTACACAGCTGAGAAGGGACACCGTAGTGCACCAAAACAGAGAACAAAAAGTGGTGGGAGACCCTATCATAGGCCTTCTCTTGGTCTAGCAAAAAGATGTACCCATGTGAATGCCTGGAGTGGCCTGCCATCACTACTTCTCATAGTAAGATCAGATTATTTGACATGATAGAAACTTTCAAGTACCTCAAGGGAATCAACAAAGTCCAAGAGGGTAGCATCTTTCAAAAAAAGAGGTGTGCAAGAACAAGAGGGCACAATTTGAAGATAGAGGGGGGTGGCTCCGAGGTAATTTAAGGAAGTATTTTTTCACAGAGAGGGTTGTGGATGCATGGAATGGCCTTCCGGAGGAGGTTGTGGAGTCAAAATCAGTGGTGGAATTCAAGCATGCATGGGATAGTCATAAGGCAATTCTGGGGGGTGGGGGTAGGAAGAAGTAGGCTGCTGGTTAACTAGGATCTGCAGCTTATCCAGTAGGTAGGGAAATGGGCAGACTGGGTGGGCCAAGCGGTCCTTATTTGCCGTCAAATTCTATGTTTCTATGTTTCTATTTGCAATGTGCCACCTGGAGATAGCACAAGTCTGAACTGGAGCTAAAACAGTCTTGGCAACTCATGCTAAATGGCCCGTCAGAATGTACAGCAATACCTTTAGGTCAGTATTCAGGAGGTACAAAGGCCTCCAGTTGTCGAGGTTGCATTCTGGGCCCTTTTTATGCAGAAAAATCAAAAAAGCCTCAACAAAAGTAGTAGACAGAGTACCGTCCAACAGCTGTGCGTTAAACACTACAGTGAGAATGTCCGCTACGGGGTCAAAAAAGGATTTATAAAATTCATCTGAAAGGCCATCAGGCCCTGCCATTGTGTTACTCTGAAGTTTGGAAATGGCAGACCTCACTTCAGTAGTGAAATTGGGCCTCAGATCTCGTCCACGACAGCAATGGGGAATTCGGCTACCCGAGTGTTGGACAGAAACAAAAGGGGCAGGGTAGAGGCATGCAGAGAGCTGAACATGGTAGTCAGGTGCCTCTGCACCTGGGCAAAATGCCCTAGTGTTCAGTACCAAGTGGCTGGCTGCGAATCCAGCCCCAAGAAATGACTGCAGGCCACACATGTTTCACAACTTTCAAAAGGGTCCCCTGTGCATTTGGTACCCTGCGTCTCAGCCTGATGTTCTAGGAGGAGAGTAAAGATCCTATCATATTGTAAGATGTGCTTCCTCACTTTCAGAGAGGCTATTCTCCCCTCTGAACATCCCCATCCCTCTGCCCGGTCACTGATGGCTCTCGTCAATAGAGCCCAGAGTGAGAAGTATTCAAGATACTTCACCCGGTGCTGTCTTCAAGAATGTAGCTGAAAACAACGTGTCAGCTGTACTTTGGTGGCATCCCACCAGGCATATAAATCATTGTCAAAAATGGTAAGGATCTGTCTAGCCCAAAGACACTTGAGTATTTCAACATGAGTACCAGTATCAGACAACAGGGAATTATTCAGCCTCCAAGGACCATTCCCAGGAACAGAAGGTAACCCATCCCACAACACCCCTAACAACAGTATGTGGTCAGAGGATTCAACAGATAGTAAATCCATTTTCTGAAGGTGCAGATTAGAGGAGATAAACAAATAATTGATCCTCGTAGCTAGCACCCCTCTGTGACATGTGCTACCCCCAGTGGGGAAAAGGAGCCTATAGGCATCCTGCAGGGAGGCATTGTGCACCATTTTACACAGCACTGTGGTGTCACAGAATTGTTCAGAGGTGCAAGCTCCCCTGCCCCCTGTGCCAAACTGCAATTAAAATCCCCTCCCAACACTACGTATCAGGAGGTGTGTAGATAAGGTTGTATCTCAGCAAATAAATCAACCCTGGCTTTCTTATGCTGAGGGGCATACACATTAATAAACCTAAAGCGTGTGTCCTGAAATAAGACATCCACCACAAGGGCCCTGCCTGGTTCTATGACCATCGGCTGTTGAATCTTGTAGGAACAGTCGGTGAACAAGATGCCAACACCATCACAGAAATCTGGTCCAAGGGACCAACAGAAAAGACCCCCAGACACCACTGTGCTCTGGCCTGTGTTAGGTCAGTGGAAGCGGTGTGGCGAGTGTCTTGCAAAAAAATGACATGTAAGGCCAGATCCTTTAACAATGTAAAAAGGAGTGTTCTCTGCACAGCCACCTTGATGCTATTAACATTAAGGGAGGCAATTTCAAGAGTGGGAGTCATACGAGGTCAATAAGGAAGGTGCTGCAAGGGACATCAAACACCCATAGCCATAGAGTCAGGCACTGAAGGCTTCTTCTTAATAGAATTTTTCAGTCTTTTTCTTCTAATGGACTTCGTTGACTTCTGGGATAGTACCATCTCCTCCTCTGGAGCAGAGTGGATGCCAGGCTTTAGCGAGGTGCAGGAGGAGGCATCGGAGATCTTGGCTCTGTCCATGCCATCCCTGTCATCTGGCAAGGTGGCAAATTTATTGTCCAGGGGCAGGAATGGACCCTGAGAGTCCATAAGAGTCAAAGGCTGTGAAGATGTATGAGATCACAGAGTCTTCTTCCAATTAGGCTAAGGAGGATCGGGGGGGGGCATGTCCACATCTACCGATGGTGAGTCCTCTTCATTCAGGGGCTGCTTGGATGGTGGGACACAAGGGGCTTCCTCCTGCATAGTAGGCAATGGCACTGGTAAGGTCTGGGAGGGGGGGACATTCAGAGTAGCTGGCTGAAGTGACAATTTCTGGACCACTGCAGGAGGCACCCTCGTCTCCAGATCATCCTGGTGAGCCACATCAGCCGCCTGGGATTTGTGAAGTCTTTGCTGCTCCTTTTTCCAGGCTAGGTCCAAGAATCTATCATGTGAGAAATCATCCTCAGTGTTGTGCAGAACCCATCTGCACTGCCAATAAGAATGACCTATTTCCTCATACAGGTTCTAACAGAGGTTATTCGTGCACTGGGAGCTAGCGTGGCCCAGTCAAGCATAAATAACACTGATGGATATCACAGGCATTGCCGAGGTGTTGGTCCGAGCTGCAACAAAAACAAGTTTTAGGTTGGCCTGGATAGAAGGATTGGGCCCTGTCTCATCCCAAATGGAAGACACTTGGGATATGTTGAAGGCCAGAGGCTGTGTTCCCGTTTCACATGAAAACACCAGTGACCAGTCCAGAAACCTTAGGCGTCTAGTATGGACTCAGGATCCCCCAGGATGACACAGCGTTGTGACAGCCAGTACCAAATGTCCCACACACTGACCCTTTCATTTTTCATCATGACAGTCAATGAACGCACAACAGGCTTCTTGAGAGGAATAGCCTGGAATGGCAACCAAAGAGGAGTAGATTTAAAGGTGTTATAGGCTGTCCAGAACCTGTCTAGGTATACAGGGGTCAGAAAGCTAAGATGAAAATATCCTTCCATAGAAGAATGCAGAAGGGCAAAGAACTCATTCCGAGTGACCAGCAATGATTCCTTCAGCAAGAACCTTCCCACATATGCCCAATCTGGGGGTTCATCCTGGCTCCCTTTGTAGAGGAGATGGAGAGTGTTCCATCTTTGCGCCAGGGCTGGGGCTGATGGAAAAGCATCATAGCATCAGAACTGCGCCCAGTGTTGTGCAGCAGATTGAGGAGTGGGAGCTTTATCTGGCTGGGGGTCCGGGACTTCCCCAGAGTTGTGTTCTTTCTCAACCTGGTCAACCCAAAACAGCTGGGGGGGCCTCACCAGTGGCAGTTGTCCCTTTTTCATGTCATCGGTAGGAGGCCCAACTGGAAGCAAAGTATAGGGCGGTGTCTGTGCTGCCTCATCTGGGATGGCTCAGGGTATGTCCTGGCCCCAGCAAGTGGAGAGACAGTTCAAATCTGGCTCGGTAGTTGGGGGAGGGGGCACAATCCCCCTGCCATGCGGGTAAAGGAGAAATAAGGGCAGAGATGTCAGAAGGCAAAGCCATCTCATCCGAAAACAGCAGAGGTCCAGAGTAAGGGTCCAGGATAAAAATAGGAGTGAAGGTTTCCCGAGGGGGCTCGGCATGCCATTGGCCAATCATGTCTCTCGTCCAACCCGCTGCAGCTAGGGCTGGTACGGGAGATCAGTCATCTGCTGAAAACAGGGGTACCATCTGTAAAGGAGTGGCAAGAGCCATAGGTGACTGCAAATCTCCCCCAATACTGGGGCAGGATGGAGAGGAAGTCCATCAGCTTTCAGGAAGGGCAGAAGCAAGTGGCCTAAACCCAGTCACAAGAATGTGCACTCCATTGAGTGCAGTCTCAGCCAGGGGGAGGGAGAGGAGCAAACTGTACCGGAAGAGCTCAGCCAAGAAGAGCAGTCTGTTGTCACAGTAAACAAACTAGGGGAGGTCGAAAGTAAAGCATAAATGGAAAGCTCACCTGGAGGGAGGGGAAAGATCCCCATCAGCAGTCCATCTTAGGTGGATCTCGTCCCAGGCCTGTCATCTGGGCCCCGAGCAAGAAGTCCCTGATTCTGTGGTGCATTCCCCACAGTCCGTCAGATCGGGGGAGCCAAACATTGCAATGCAAAGAGCTATTCCTTCTGCCACAAATACGTGGCATCATCCTCTGCCAGCAGCCCCAATAGGAAACTCTGTTTCTACTTCAGGGTGTCCTGAAGCTGCTTGTCCACCTCCAAGGCCCCCTCAGGAAGGGGGGGTCACCCAAATCATCGGAGACAATGTTGTCTCCTGCAGCTGCACTCCAGTCACTAATGGGCTGTCCATCAATGGACAGGTCGAGTTCTGCAGCAGAAAATCCATACCCTGAAAAACCAGGCAATCCTGACTCCTGGCGTTCTCGCTCTCAGACTGAGCAGATGCCATCCACCGACATGTTAGCGCCTTTACCATGAAAGTAAGGGATTTTTCCTGGTGTCCTAGCCAAATTCTCCCATTCACTAAAATACCACCAACAGCTTAATCTAGTTTGATTTCAGTTGGTTAGCATCTGTATTCCCCCCCCGGGATGAGACTGAAAATAAGCAGAACTTCTAGCCCTCCTTTGCCGGTCAACAAAAACTAACTATATAAAAAAAGTTAGTTGTTGAAAGACTCCTTGCTGGTATTAATTTTTGAAAATACAATTCTGGGTTTGAAAAGTAATTATATTTAATGCAGCTCTTTATTGTTTGCTTTGCTTTTTGTTATAGTTTAACATAATACCAATATAACCTATTTGTAAAATATTAAATATTGTGCAACCGGTTATTTCACTATGGCTTTTTGGTCATGAGGTAGGGCCCCACAAAATGTTTTGCAGGGGGAGCTTAAAACCCTGGGTACAGCCCTGATCAGTAGTTTCTGGGGTAAAATGGACCTTCCAACCTCTCCATAGCCCTCTGCCTGCTTCTCCATGTTCCATCCCCTATCATTCCTGTCAGTTCACTAAAACACCGCAGTTACTTTTCATGGGCAGCATATTCAAAACTTGCACCAAGTAGCATGCACACTTTGCTACTGCACATTAAATTTCACAGCTATAGTAGGTAGATAATATTTATAAATACAACAAAATTGCTTCTGAACCTTGATCCTGTGAAAATATATAACAACTTTCATCATGGAAGAGCCTGGCTTTTCTCCGGACTACTTTATAAACAAAGACATGTTGAGACAGTTTCACTCACCACATGTAATTTAATAGGCAAAATCTCATATTACAAAGCCAAGTAGGTATTTGCAGCAACGTTTCATAACCAGTTGGCTACTTCTTCAGGCTTTAGGCTTTTTAATCAGTAAATGACATATATATTTATACAGCCAAATTAAATTGGTATTAATTAATAAAATATACATTTTAATTTAATTTTTATAATATTCAAAACTCACAAGATCAGTCTTAAAAATATTATGTTGGTGAGGTACATAATTTAGTTTGTCCTTATCGCATTATATGGCATAAACAATCTTTAAAAAATGAAAATGGGGGGTGTGTCTAGCCGGCAAGCATGGAGGACACTTGCTAACACAGCTCCCTGAGGTGACAGCTCTTAATTCAATATTCCAGCTGAATAACTGCTTTTGAGCTGCCCTACTGGTGATCCCCAGCTTTCAGGTCCTGATGGCTTCTAGTAAATCAAAAAACAGATAAGCCAAGTTGCAATTCAGAGCCAGAGCACTGGTTAGAAAAAGCGAGTGTGACCTACGCAGTTCTGGGCCTCCTTCACCAGCTGCTAGCATAGACAGCGTGCAAACCGAGGACAGCACGATGGAGCTCACCAAAACTTTAGCTGGGGTCCCCGAAATGCTGGCACAAATGTGGAATGATGTGAAAACAGGCTTCCATAATTTGAACATGCAATTCACTCACCTGCAGTCGGTGGTCACTAGCCTAACAGAAACATCCACCACTCATACTTCCCAAATCTGCGAGCTGGAGCACAGAGTCAGCGACATGGAGGATTCATATGCGGGGGTAGCTGCAGAGAGAAATGGCTTATTATCCACAATAGCTGACCTCAAGGAGCGACTAGATGACCAAGAGATTCGCTCCCGAAGATCCAATGTTCGGATAATTGGACTACCCGAGGGGCTAGAAGGGCGGAATCCAAATGTTGAAATACATTGATGGCTCATGAAACAGCTGGGCCTATCAGAGGAGGCTGTAGGATTTGAGACTGAATGGGCCCAACGGGTGGGCCCACCCTCAAATCCAGGAGACCGCCCTCTTCACTGTCTAATTAAATATCTGAGGTTCAGGGACAAAGAGACGATATTACAAAAAGCCAAGGAGATGGGTCCCATAAAGTCTGAGAATTCTACAGCTTATATATATCAAGATTATAGTTGAGACCTTCAAATGAAGTGTCAAAAGTTCAACCAGATAAAAAGTAAGCTGCATTGGCTAGGATGAAAATTCTCCCTAGCATACCCAGCTCGGCTATGGGTGGATAGGCCGGGGCAGAGTCCTTGTTTCTTCATGTACCATAAAGCAGCGGAGAAGTGGCTCGAGGAAGAGGAGACCAGGAGGAACAGACCACAACTAAATGCTTAGTGAGCTGTTTATTGTATACAATATTAGCACCGAATGTTTGCTCAGAAGTATTTAATTTATCCTGTATTTTTAATGTTGCTTCCTTCAATAATTTAGCCTGGGGCTCTTATTTCTTCCTCGGGGGACTTGTGGTGCCTGTTAACAAATCAAGATGCTTTGCTTAATGGAACCTGAAGTGTCTCTTTTACACCTCCCCAACCGAGTCTAGGGACTCGGGTATTGGTGGGGTGTTTGCTCTATTCTTTTGGCTCACTTGGTTTGACAGGTGTTGCTCTACAGCCATCTTCCCAGGGCTCCCCCTCAAATGGGGATGAAGTGGAGGGGAGTCAATCCACTGGTTACCTGGAGAGGGGGAGATTTGGGTGGACCCTTAACACAGGCTGTGAACATTAAGGTGAATGTAACATCACAGGGTTCCACTCAGTCTCTTTTCCTGATTCTTGAATAGGGGTTGGGGAGCATATTATGACTTCCCATAAAAAACTAGTATGCCTGACTGCGTCAGTGGGGCGTGGGTACCAGCGGGCCAGCATTTTGTTCCATGCATGTACTTGCTCTATTCCATTGCTTTGGGTGCCATGGAATGCTGTCATTCCACTTCATTATGGAGCAACTTTATAACATTGGGATTTATACACACTGTTTTAAAAGTTGTTTAAATGGGCTCTTTTTGGTAGTTAAACTCGCTTAATACAATGGCCAGTTGGAAGTTTTCTATTTTTCTCCTTCTGTAAATTGAATGTTATGTCATGTTATGATTACTTGTTATTCAGCTGTCTAGTTTTCTCCTTTTATGCCTGTGGGCCTTCAACCCCCAATCTTATGGCTCGCATTAAGGGCAGGTGGTTTTATAGCTGCTTAATGTTTGTAGTGGGAATGCTGGTGGGTTGGTACTCACGGGGGGAGAGGGCTCTCAGTCCAGTTTGGACTGAAGCAGAGTTGTGTTGTCTATAGATGGGGGGAGGATTTCATAGTTCGGAGGGAGAGTTACAGGGCCACTCGAGCAGGGAGCGTTTTGCACCTTATACTTGTGAGAGAAATGGAGGCGCCAGCTTGGTTTCATCTTAATCTGCTGTCACTGATGAAAACTGAGTTGGTGCTCTCTTTCAAAGTGCCACTGTTGGAATACAGTTTACCCACCCGACTGCGACAGTTCGACAGCGAGGTCCCCCACAGCGACTACAGCGCCATGCCGCTGTAGGGGACCCACTGGAACTGGGAATTGTCTTCCGGTGGTCCTGCACCCCCTCTGAATCAACTCTGACTCGGAGTTGATAGTTCTTAAGTGGTGGGGGTTCGGGGGGGGGCACAGCCCCACGAAGAAAACACAGCCAGCACATAGAAACTGGCAGCCGACTGCAAAATGCACTTGACCTGCTGGTTTCACTGTCGGTGCGGTCGATGGGAAATTTGTCGACCACCTGTCGTGAATCCTTAGAATACCAGGCTTGGGCCCACAGTTGGGGGTTATTCTGGGGGAAACTAGTTCAAAGTTTGGAGGGCAAGGGGAGGAGGGCTGGGTTAATGGAGGAAAAGAATGTGGATGCTTACTTGTTATATAACAGATATCAAGCTTGTTCTAGGATGTTGTTTAATGATGGGGGATGATATAAAATGCCTATCCTGGAATATTAATGGCCTTAGATCTATCATAAACCATAAGAGGGTTACGATGGAGGTACACAAAAATAAGGGGTTGATTGTTCTCTTGCAGGAGACCCACTTCTCCCACATTGAATCGCAGAACACTGCTGATTTTATGGCAGCAACTGGGTGTCATCAACTTTTTCATCTAACGCTCGAGGGGCCTCCATCTGGATCCCTAGGGGTTCCCCAGTACAAATCTTGGATAAACTAGTAGACTAATTTGGCTGGTTTGCACTGGCTACGGTCGAGGTCCTGGGCAGGGGGAATAATGTTGATTGGCTCAGTCTACGCTCCTCATGTGGAGAACCCTGGCTTTTTTCAGAAATTAGCACTGGATATGTCTTGTTGGGAGGGCTCATGGCTGTTGGGGGTGACTACAGCTGCATTCTAGACACAGTCCTGGACCGATCAAACAAGACCCCTGTACATAAGCCCCATAATGCAAAAGCTTTGGAGGCTCTGCAAGGTGATTTTGACTTGATTGATGCCTGGCGGCACCTGTACCCCTCGGGTTGGGAGCATAGTTTCTATTCACATGCTCATAACTCATGCACCCATATAGATAGGCTGCTGATGTCCAGTGTCTTAATAACTGACTTGGGGGAAGCGGGGTACCTACTGATTATGATTTCAGACCATGCACTGCATCATATTACTATTTGGGGCACGGGCTCTCCTGCAGGCCCTAAAGCCTGGAGATTGTATCCTCTCCTCCTGAGGAACCAAGAATACCTTGCATATATGGGGGCAAACTTACAAGAATTTCTGTGTTTTAACTGTAGTGGGGATACATCTCACTGTGCTCGTTGGGAGGCCCTGAAGGCATATGTGAGAGGGCAGACAATTTAATTTGCTTCACAAGCAACGTGCACATCCACTAAAGAATTGGAATTTCTTTAGAAACAAAATTGCTGCCTGTGAAAGGGCGCATATCATGGACCCCGCATCTGCCCTTTATGCGATTGTCCAAAAGTTAAAATGAAAGTTCAACACCTTGTCCAGTGTGTAATTGGAGAGAACCATTCTTTTATTGAGTGCGGGAGAATACTTTGATGGGGACAGAGCAGGGAAATATTTAGCCTGGCAACTAAAAAGAAAAGAGTCTACAAAATCAATAAGCCAAATTCAGGATGCACGTGGGGATGTCGTAAGGGGAACCAGGGAAATAGGAGATGCATTTGGCGTCTTTTATAAATCCATCTATTCTTCCGAATGCAACCATTTGCAGCAGGATTATGACTGCTTCTTTAATGGGGCCCCACTTAATAGGATCAGTCAAGAGGCAGCTGGGGAGCTGGACTTACTCTTAACAAAACAAGAAATTAAGATAGCTATGAAATCCTTAAAAAGTGGGAAAGCTCTGGGGCCTGATGGTCTTCCAATAGACTTCTGTAGAGCCTTTGCATGCCACCTTTTGGAACCCTTACAGTATATGATGCATTGGTAGAGGGACTGCGGGAAGGAAGGTTGCCCCCCTCCACACGGTCTGCAACCATTACAGTGCTGTCCAAATCAGGTAAAGACCCAGCTCTTTATTCTTCATATAGGCCAATTTCACTATTAACAGCAGATTATAAAATCTTGGCAAAGGCCCTTGCAACCAGGCTGGAGGTAGTGTTGCCTAGGGTTGTGCACCCAGATCAATCTGGCTTTATCAAGGGATGTTTGGGCAAACATAATATCAGGTGTACGCTGAATATTATCTTTTGCTGGACCCAAACTAAGAGATCTCATGGTGCAGCGGTAGTGGCCTTAGATGCTGAGAAGGCTTTCGACCGTGTGGAGTGGGGGTACCTGTTTTATACTCTAGACAAAATTGGAGTGGGTCCCTCCTTCTGTTCATGGGTTCAGGCACTATACCAGGGCCCCCAGCACAGGTTTTGGTAGGTGGTGAGCTGTCGAGCCCCTTCCACCTTGGTGGGGTACCCATCAAGGATGTTCCCTGTCCCCATTGTTGTACGTATTGTCCTTGGAACCACTCGGAGCTGCCCTATGGGCACATAAAGGGATTAGAAGATTTATGGGAGGGGGCAGGGAACATAAAATCACAATGTACGCAGATGATCAGTTGCTATATTTGCAGAATCCTGCTGAAGATCTACCAGCAGTCCACAATTTAATAAGTACTTTTGGAGCTATTTCAGGGTATAAGGTTAACTGGTCTAAGAGCGAGTTGTTACCAGTGGGATCCAAGGATTGAGCACAGCTTATTGCTTAACTGGGTGGGCTACAACTAGTTCAGAAATTAAAATATCTGGGGGTACAAATATCTACATCTATGGGGGATCTTTACAAACTAAACCTAAAGTCAATCCTGAATGAGATAGCAGATGACTGTGAAAGGTGGGCTGCTCTACCGATTTCCCTGCCGGGTAGGGGTTATTAAAATGTCTGTACTGCCACAGCTGCTATATTTTTACCAAACCCTCCTCATCAGAATACCCCAATTACATTTTAAACAGGTAGAAGCGATCATACACAAATTCATATGGTAGGGAGGCCAAGCTAAAATTCCTCGAGCCACACTACAGAGGAAGCCTGGGAAGGGGGAGAGTGGGACTGCCCAACTTTAAATTCTATTATTAGGCGGCACAACTGGCTTTTACACCGACTGGGGACACCATTTGGGAGTGCCCTTGGATAGGCTTGGAGGAAAATATGTTGGAGAGGAACCTCTGAAATTATTTACTAGTAGGAAACTGCAGGGATCTAGGATAAAAGCGTATTTGTAACCCATTTACTGTCATCACCTAGTATATCTGGCCATGGGCCCATAAATGGATTGGTTTTGTCTGGAGTAATTCCCCTAACCTTAGTATACTTTGCTTTATGAAATCTGCAAGGGATTGCACTGCCAGGATGGTGAAGAGATTATGGGTATGGAGAAAAAAGGGCAGGAGCTTTGCACAATTATGTGCTGATTGGAATGTACCTGTAGGGGATTTCTTCCTCTATTTAACACTATGTCACAGATGTGGCATCAACCTAACAGTTGCTAATAACTGGTCTGACCCCTTTCCTTTTGAGGAAGAACTATTCTACCCTCAGCCAGCCAGTAAACCATTGTCTGCCTCCTACAGAGCACTCTGCGGCTCATTGCCACAGGTACGTAATCCCAGTCAAGAAAAATGGAGTATAGATCTCTCACTCCCATCTATCGGAAAATGTGGGACTTAGCCTGCACCCACTTTTTGCATTGCTCACGCAGTACTAAACTGCAGCAAATCCAGCTATACTTTCTCCACAGGGCTTATGTGACTCCCAGTTGGCTGCACAGAATGGATGACACTAGGCCATCTGTGTGTCCCAAGTGCACAGCAGATGAAGCTGACTTTCTTCACCTGGCACTCACCTGTTCCAGGTTGGTGCCATTCTGGCATCTTATCCATAATATAATGTCCCAAGTTTTGGGCTATACCTCTTCTAAATCCCCCCTAGAATTACTGCTGGGTGCTGATCCTATCCACCCTAATTGAAAGCAGTCTAACCCTCTCTGGTCAATAGCCTTAATAAATGCTAGGAGAACTATAGCACAGTTATGGATGTCCACCTCACTCCCAACTGTGGCAAGATGGGTACAGAATGTGAAATCCTGTATGGTGCTTGAGAGGGTGCAGTTGGGTGCTCAGGGTAAAGCACCACTCTTCTGGGCAATGTGGGAGCTGTGGCTGAAGACCATAGAGACGGCTATTATCCCGGGCTAGATTATTGGTTTAGATATGTAAAATGACCAGGGGGATATATAAAACCACCATGCACATCAGCCCAGTTGCGCCCCCTCTAGTTAAGTAAACTAACTGGCCTGCCACTTTTGTTACCCATCTGCCTTTATATATAGGTTATGTATAATCACTGTGAGCTCTTATTACTGTGTGTCATCACCTCTGAATGGTGTACTCTTACAATGTACTATTTCTGGTTGTACTGTGAACTTATCCACATTCACAATAAAGAAATTTTACAAAAAAAAAAAAAAAAAATAGAAAGATTTTGTAAAATTCCTTAGAATAATAATCACCATTCCATTAAATTAAATTAATTCCACTCCATATATGTAAATAAATTCAAATACCTAATATTGACTATAATTCAAATTGCCCAGTGGGTTATATTCAGACACGTGAAACACAAGTTGCATTAGTGCAAAAATGTCTGAACATGTCTCCTGTAAGGTCAATGCTCAGTGTGTTAACGCTAACACCATTTGTGCTGATGACCTGTCAGGGCGTGTATGCTGGAGAGACTACAGTACAAACCAGGATTTACAGTGGTGCTAATTTGTGTGTGCTGAACACAGATATTCTATTTTGAAAGCTGTACATGTAAATGACCCCCTCAGCAGGCAAGGCAAGATACCAACACCTACTTTCCATATCATGAACTGCTACTAACATGTCATTCTGCTCCTCACAAAAGGTAAGTATTGATGGCCTTCAAGTGTAACTGAGTGATCAGATACATATGCAGAAGGGTGAAATTTAAACATGCCAAGCACCTTCAGCAACACTGCAGGGCATGCTTTGTTGTACTGAGGGATCCACGAATATCGGGGGATCGTGATGTTTCATGACAGTTTAGTTAACACCATTTACCCCATACTTGCTGGAATAGCATGCACAGATCACATTATATGCATCCCACATGACCCCTAGTACCATACCTCTCAACCTCCTGCCTCATAAATCAGGCACAAGGCTTAAAAAAAATCAGGGACAAAGGACCAAAATCAGGGACACATCTTTAAAATTGGTGATATCCACTCAGAAAGCTGCTAGAATAAGGGGCTTAGTGTAAAATACATTTTCTAAGGAAGAACAAGTGTGTAACTTTAATGTCTGACATTATTTTGTGCTTACAACCCTCACTGTTTGGTCATGGAAACACAATTTTTAGGAGGGACGGAGTAAAATTTTGAGGCAAAATCAGGGACGTCCCTGAAAATCAGGGACAGTTGAGAGGCATGCCTAGTACCACCACTGCAGTTGTGTTGATCTAGTTTGGCCACCAGTAGAGGTCCACAGCCATTTGTACCCAGTTAAAGCAAACCTCTAGAAAGTGTTAACTTGTGGATATGGCAATGTAGGCATTTAATATCACAGTGCACCTTGTGCATGCCTCTTCTCCTCTGCAAGCATCAGCATGGTAGTGCAAACTGTTTTACTACAAACATCAGTGTAAGCACCCCTCCCTGGTGTCTAGGAGCATGAGGTTGTAAAGTTCCAAGGAGAGGAGGCACTCACAGAAGAAAAGACAAGGTTAGATGTACCTTACCATAAAGGCTGGCATTGGAGGGTTCACGGTGAAGAGATGCTATCTTCTGGTGCTGGGCAGCTAGGTAGTTAGTGTTAATAGGCGTAATAGCCCCAGTAAAATAACTGAAGTCCACTCAAGTTTAAGCGTTAACAGAGGAATCCCATTTAATTAACAAACTTCATGGCACCAATTAAACAACTTGACTGTACAGCAGGATTGTCGGGGGTCCTTTCCCTGGGTTTAGTGGATACATTGTGTGGCCAAGATGACCCCATTAATCCTTAGGCAGTTTTCTTCTGGCCAGAAAGGCCACAATTGAAGTTAGGTAGCAATTCCCACAGGGCCAAATCAGGCCCTAAACGACAGCAAGCAACATCTCTCCCTCACATTCTGGGACCTAAAACTCGATCTTGTCCTCTCTAGACTGGGTTGACACTGTTCCTCAAATCTCAACTGATGGATCTCTATATAGGCTGGCCATAGTGAGTGACTCTACCCTGGCACACTCTACCATCCCCACAGACTGGTACCCTCCAGGAGGGCATAGTTAATTACAGGCTTTTGATTTCAAGCCCAGGATTCCAGAGACCCCCTGGCTAAAGTCCACTTGACACGCTGGAACTTGGCTCCCCTTTTGGACCATGGGCACAGCTGTGACCCACGTCCATATCGAGGGCCCCACAGAGCTGCCACAACTGAGTTGGCTTATCTGCTCTGAGACTACTGATCTCTCTCTCTCTCTCTTTCTCTTTCTCTCTCTCTCTGGGTACCAATTCTCACATCAGGTCTTCCTTTTCCTTCTCTCAGGAAACAGGAGCACAAAACAGAGCCATCATGCACTCCGAGATGTTACTCCACCAGAGTGGCACTGAAAGGAGTAAACCTGAAGGTCACAAACAGTGGCCACTGCCACATCTACCACAGGACTGGATTTCAGATGGTCCACACATGAACTGCTGGCCCTGAGAGCAGGCAAATGGCCCTTCTCACCTTTATCGCCTTCCCGCACTGCCTCCTTAAGGTGCAAAAACCCCCCAAAACATTTACAACCTTGCACACCAGCACTGACTTCTGACAGACGGAGCCCCCACCAATGCACAGAGGCAAAATTAACCCTTTAATTGATGGCCCAAATCCTAACACTTTTCCATTTAATATACATGCTCCATGGGAGGGGGGTGTCACATCTCTCTCCTGACTTAAACACTCACCAACCTTGGTGAGTATTTATATCAGCTACCTCGCCTATGGGCAATGTAGGGATATGCATACTCTCTCTCTGCTCCCACAACTCAGTACCACTGGCACACACCACTAAAATGGTGGATTCACCCATCACTCTGAACTTTTGGAGCCTAAACATGGGCAAACCTGCCCTTTATTATGGTGACCCACCTTGTGTATTGCCCCAGATGGGTTACCTGGCAACAGGGGGTGGCATCTCAGCCCTAGATTCTCGCTAACCCTTAAACTGCCCTCCTAAACACTTCCCACTTGCCTAAAAGACATCAACTGCCAAACCATACCCAAAGTTTATACTAAAGAAATAATACACTAGTATCAATTCGCACTATTGCAAACAAGGTGAAACAGTATGCAAATAAAAACAGCAAAACATAGAGCAATTATTTGTGCTGGCTTAAACATTATTAAAGTACCCCGCTCTCCTCTTTCAGTACCGAGATGCAGAGTCCATTTGCATCTTAGTGTCCCATTGCCTAAAAGTCTCTGCCATTACTGTAAATAAAATAAAGAATAGGGTTTATGTCGCTCATTTTAGCTGGCAGTCTGTCTCAGTTTAAGTCCTTTAGCATCAAGTAGTTGAAAGAACCTCCAAGGGGAGGAAACAGTAGAAACCATGGAGCAATGCTACTGCGCAGAGTCCTAGGTTACAACAGTCACTTTATTGCCTGGAATAATAATAACAATAATAACAAGGATTTGGCTTGGTGATTGCTTGTCCAAATGAGTCCTCACCAGTCACGGAGTGCTTGGTTTACTTCCCACCGAGGACTTGAGCCAATGCAAAAGTCTTGAAGATAGTAAGTCCCTCATAGACATGTCTGGAACACATTCCCTTTGCTATATGCTGTATCTCCTGCAGGGCCATATTAGTGCTATCCAGACCCAACTTGTGCTTCTTGTACATTGCCATGTGTGCCCCAATACACCCAATCTTGGCAGTTCTCTTCAATTATGTCCCATATCCTTTCTGGCAGGTATGAGTACATGTACTGAAGGTAATCCTGGCATATGTTTCCTTCTGATGATCCACTCGGATTGTAACCATTCAGGCAAACTTCTTACAGTGGTTCTGTGGGCCTGACCATCTGGCAGCCACACTCACTCATGATAGCACCACAACTGGGGGTTGCCATACTGTACTTCTTCATAGTGCTTACGCCTCTTCTGGCATTTAGTAGCCATGCAAGATCAATCCTTCCAGGGGGTCAGGTACACAGATTCATTCTGTGATAGGCTCTACCTCTCCAAATCATCATCTCTCAGTTCAGCAGCCCCCTCCATAGGCTGGTCAACAGTCTTAGGGTCACTTGGCTTCTCTACTGCAGCAGAAAGTCACTACCTTCCGCTGACTTCTTAGGCTGCCACTTTGGTTCCAGCACAGCTGTGCCAATGGGCTCCTTAGGCATACTCAGGGATGACTTGTCTGGTGTCAAAAAGTCCTTAGGGGTCAGTAGCATCATATGTAGTCCTTAGGGGTTAGTAGCTTCCATGGTCTCAAACTCTACCTCGGGCAGCAGGTACTGACTTTTCGAGTGGAGCTACCGGTTTTGCCTGTGCTACTCCGCATGGCACAGAGGATTTCTGGGGGCTTGAAGGCTGCTGGTTGGCTTCTTCAAGTTTTGCCATTGATGGCACATGAAGCTTGCTGCCCATCTCTTCCCAACTTTCATAGGCAGATTCAATTGACATCACTGAACTGCTGGGCTGAGGGAAAGACAGGTATCTCAACTCCGCTGGGGTCCTCTGTTGACAGACTGTACATTCGGGCAATAACATGACTCCCAGGCCCTCAAACTGGCACAAGACACACTTAAAGCAGGTTGATTTCTCAGCTACATCCCAAAGCCACCTCAGCATGGCAGAGGGAACAGTCACATAAGAAGTCACGGACACTTGAGCTATTTTGAAGATAGGAACATAACTTTCTTTCACTAGTTACCACACACTGCTACTCAGCAAAAACTTGGCTTAATCTCTCTCTGTTCACAGTCCTAAAATGTGCCCAGTGACAGCCAACTTCACCCCAAAAGATTTCCAAGGCCAGTGGAGAGGAATTTCCCATGGTATTTACATATGGAGCGTATGTTCTAGCCCCGTGCAATACACCAGCTACAGACCCACTGGCACCAGTATCCTGCAAGAAGGAGATAAATTCCTCACCATTGTGCCATACTGATTTTAGTCCCATTTACCAGATTGCAAGCCCACATAGTCCAGACTTGGCCCAGCACCTTAACAGGTATTTCAAAATATTCCTGGCACCCCCAAAATGCAATCCTGGACAACCCCTCATGCTCATGTTGTAAGCTCCCTTTCCTGTCATCTAGGGACATGAGATGGTAAAGTTTAAAGGGGAGGAGGCAATCACAGCAGAAGAAACAAGATTTGATGTACCTTACCAGAATGGTTGGCATTGGAGGGTTTGTGGTGAAGGGATGCCATCTTCTGGTGGGGGGCTGCAAGGTAATTAGTGATAGCAGGCATAATAGTCCAAATAAAATAACTGAAGTCCATTCAAGTTTAAATGTTTACAGAGGGATCCCATTTAATTAGCAAGCTTCATGGCAAAAATTAAACAACTTGACTGTACATCACGATCATGGGGAGTCCTTAGATTGGGTATAGTGGATATTATTTTGAGACCAAGATGACCCACTAAACTTTAGGCAGTTTTCTTTTGGGCTAAAATGGCCACAAATTAAGTTGGACAGAAGTTTCCATGGGGCTGAATCAGGCTCTCAAAGGTAGCAGGCAACATCTGTCCCTCACATTCAGACTCCTAAAACTTGATCTCTCTCTCTTTCTCTCTCTCTCTCTCTCCTGGGTTGACACTGTTCCTCATATCCCAACCTCTGAAACTATATACAGGCTGGCCATAGTGAGTGACTCCACCCAGGTACACAGGCAGATGTCCCCACAGACTGGTACCCTCCGGGAGGGCATAGTGAATTCCAGGCTTTTGTTTTCAAGCACTAGATTCCAGAGACCCACTGGCTGAACTGCACTTGCTCCCCTTTTGGAACACTGACAGGGCTGTGACCCAGGTCTGTACTGAGGACCCCATGGCACTGCCACAATCAGGTTAGTTTATATGCTCCAGGGCTACTGGTGACTCTGTCCCTCTGGGTTTCAATTCTCTCCTCGGGTCTTCCTTTTCCTCATCCCAGGAAATTGGAGCACAAAACAGAGCCATATTGCTCTCCAGAACATTACTACACTGGGGTGGCACTGAAATGGGGTAAACCCAATGGCCCAGAACAGTGGCCCCTGCCATGTCCACCACCGGACTGGGATTTTGGATGCCCTGCACATGAACTGCTGGTCCTGAGAGCAGACAAATATCCCTGCTCTCCTTTACCACCTCCCCACGCTGCCTCCTTAAGGTGCCAAAAAAAAGAAACATTTATAACCTTGCACACTAGCGCTGACCTTCGACCTGCAGAGCTTCTGCTAGTGCACAGAGGAAAAATTAAACCTTTAAATAATAGCTTAAATCCTAACACTTTTCCATGTAATATACACACTCTGCATGGGGGTGTTACATCAGCATGGCAGTGAAAACTGCTTCAATGTGAGCATCACCGTGGCTGTGCAAACTGGTTTGCATATCACCAACTGCCCTATGAATATAGCCCTTGTGATGGTAGTCTTCATAATGCCAGTTTGTGAGATGCAAAGCCCGTTTGCAATGTACTGAAATTTTTAATATGCTGCTCAGTGTGTATTAAAATTGTGACCCAAATAACAGAATATAAGAGTAGTTAGATGTTTAAGGTGTTCTGGGAGGACAGAGGCTGCTCCAGGGAGTAGAGGTGCACTAGGTCTGGAAACTTTCAAAATAGAAGCAGAAAGATGTTCACATGCACCACTCAGTAGATAAAACACAGACACACGGTACAGTTTGATCTTCTTTATTTCTGACAGCTGCAGTGCAGAGAATTAAATACAGGTCAGTGATCCAGCAGCAACCCCTGCAGTGGCCCTTCATTCAACTTTCTGCAGTGCTGCTATCGAAAAATATAGATCACATTGCACTAAATGTTGTACTGTTGGTCTGTGCTTTGTTTGCAGAACAGTGCAGTTTCCTCACCCGCATCAAGTGCGTGCTGGTCTTTCTGCCTCTGTTTTTAAGGTGTGTAGACCCCTCACCCTAATGTAATCTATTACGGGCCGAGTGCCCTCACAGCACCCAAGGTGCACGTTAATCCCCATTAATAGCACACCCTGTCATGTGTTAATGTTTATGTAACAAACAATTCTTTATGTAAGTGCATAGTAATTCTGATTCCAGCTGGCATATGGGTCAGAAAAAACAAACAAAAAACATTGGCCCATCAATCCCACCACAGTGCCAGCTAAGCTCTTTCCTCAGCATTAAAGCCTAGATGGAACTCCAGTTTGGCACAACATCTCAGAAATGTCAATCTTTCTTATATGAATATTTTTGCTATATCCTTTTGCAGCTGTTTAGATAGAAAGAGCTCTCTGATTGACTGCATAAAAGTTCAAATGAGTAAAATAACTGCTTTTAAAAGGTGCCAGATCGCAGAATATGTTTCAAATGATATGATAATTTGAAATAGATTCTCTGGCCACCACTCAGAAAAAAACTAATTTCTTGTAATTCCATTCTTTATTAGGGCCTTTGTCCTTCTCTTTTCTAATATTTTTATATCCTGGCTCTTCATTTTGCAGGGGGTACGCCCTTTCATAGGGAATTAGGGATATGCCCTTATTAGGCTGAGGAGATCCATGCAGTCATATACGTTACAGCTGTTTTTTTTTTCTCCCTCATTTTAATCCACCTTCCCAAGGCATGTGAAATGCCTTTATCAGCCTCACAACAAATAACATACCATTGCAGAGGTAGGAGGCTCCCTGTCCCAGCCACAGAGGTCACTGCTGCACCAGCAGTCCTCCCCACTGAAGAGCACTGCTATGTGGCAGCAGTCTCAGCCCAGCCAATCCTCTGACACGACACACTGATTTTATTCTAGAACCCAGGTCATCTGTATGGCAGCAGAATGCACTGCCTCCAGGCCATCAGGGCAGCCAACAGGATCTTTGTCCTTAATGCTTGATCTGCTCGTAAAGGTTATTTTATGGCTGATGGTAAAGCCCTCTGCTGTTGATATCAGAGTCTGTTGCTATGGAAACTATTGTAATGCTGCATGTTGAAGGATCCTGAAATAGGGAATAGGGATAAGGAATAAGCAATGAAGATTCTGTTTTCAAGAAAGTGCCCTCAGAAATAAAAATAAATGGAATGGCTTTTAAATTCCACTTAATTTTGAAATGTCAGATAACTGAGTAAGTTGATGTCAATTTTGATTTTTTTTCTGGTGACTGTAGCCCCTTGTTAATGTTATATACACTGGCTGGCAGTATTGTCTAGAAGTTCTAGTAATAAGCTACGAATGAACTTGTTCATTCAGCAGACTTTGGTTTGATTCCCACAACCTGTGTGACTCTGTGCAAGTCACATAACTGCCCTGTGCTCCAAGGACACACCTGGAAATGATCCATAGGAAACCTTTGTAAATGAGTCCCTGACTCGATCGTGTATCCATGTTTCATAAATAAAAATAAATTATTATTATATTCAGAATGCATTACAAAAGGACTGCATTTTGTAAATTTGTGCATTCAATGAGTTTTCAAAACCAAGTCAAGCCATTCTTAAAGATGGATAAAGTAAACAAATGCCACACAATAACAGAACCTCTGCCAGGATATGGCATCCTTTTTAATTTCAGTTTTTCTTTATTTGGGTTGCCTGGATGGCTCAGCTGGAGTGAATCATATTGCCATACAGACAACCAGCTTTCGTGAGCATACTCAGGTCATGCATATCGGAAGGCACATTATGGCAAGGGCAGCTGACGGTAGCAGTGCTCCTGAGATCAGGTGGGTTGGCAGTGTGTCAGGTGTTACAGCAATCACTGAAGAGGGCCAGGGAGCTTTCTATCCCCTGCAGGGATGCACTTTGAAAGCACAAGGCAGCTACATGTGGCATGCATTTCCCTGATTTTCTCTCTTTGGAGTTTCCTTGGCACGTGCATACAGCATACCAATGCCAAGGGAGCTTCTAACGGAGAAAATCAGGGAAAATAATCCTGGTATCCACTGGGATGACAGCTGCCACTTCACCTGGGTCCAATGTCATGCAGCACACTGCCCACTACTGAATTTGGTTTTTTTGTGAAAAGCCATTTTAGTACATGATTGCCTTTAAGAGTTTACAGAGGTGACGCATGAGCAAATCACATTTACTGTGCTGTAGATTTTGTAACTTGAAAAATATTTAACACTAGGATCAAGCCATCTGATGGTCCTGTCGTGGCAAGTCACACGGCATTGCAGGTGATCCAAATTAGGGACAGACTCGGATCACTCGCAGTGGGATGCAGGCTGGGTAGTCACTGCTGGCAGTACACATCGGCCAGGGAGGGATGCCAGTAGGTTCCAGTGGTACAGCAACTGCTGCAGGGGAGGCAAGGAGTTCACTCCCTGCAGGGAGACTCTGAACACACTAGACTGCTATATGTGGCATCCCCATGGCAAGGGAGCTGGGAGGATCCATAGATGAATATCAAGGGAGAAATCCCTATCTCTATCAGAACGAAGGCTGCTGGTAACTGCAGATCCCATGTCAAGCAGCCCGCTAGCAGCTGCCACATCCTGATTGGGCTGAGGTGAAGATGCCCCTCCCTGGACCCCAGGCCCAGACAGAAAACTGAGGGGGACTATAGCTGCGATTAGGTTAGTAGTTGATGTGGCTGGATAGTTACTGATCATAGCCCAATCATGAATGTGAGCCTGCAGGGAGATATCTGCCTGCCAGAAATTGTAAGTCAACCAGTAAATACCCATCCAATAACCTTGGTTTTTTAACTAGCAAACAGGTAGATCAAGGTACCAATATTTCCAATACCTACTGTTCATACTATCTATAGAAAGAAAAAAAAAGTGTTTAACTTTTTATAGAATTATTTCACCAGGAAATAGAACACACTGAGAAATAAATTCTTGTTTACAAGTGCTTCCAGTAATAGAACAGAGGTGTGAAAACAATATCAGCAAAGAAGTCAAATCTAGCCACGCTGAGATGCATACTGAACATACAGTTTCCAGAGGACCTTCAACAGCTTGTTCAAAATGCACAGTAACTCTGCATTAGCTGCCTCAATGCAGATATATGTGAAATCCAAAATTGTAAGTCAATTTTACAGCTAAGCACAGGGCTCCTGTCTTCTGTAATGATTATAGATCTTAGGAATGGCATGTGATACTCCCAGGCCAATCAGATCTCTTGTTTTGAGTAACTCCTGAGACCCTGTTTTCACCTATAAGTTTTTCTTGGGCTGTGCCTTAGCAATAAGCTTCTCATCAGCCCCGGTGGTACTGAACTAAAGGGACCTTTTTGTGGGGCCAAAAAGTTAATTTAAAGAAAAAAATGGTACTCTTGCCACAATAAGATTGGTTTCACTTGTACACTTTGTGGACAGACCTCACTCTTATTGTGATAATGTTAGGGATGAGGGAACTGCTTTGGATCATTTCAAAACCATCTACAACCAGAACCATTTGTAGTAAAAGAACCTTGTCAAAACCTTGTATGGATCTGATCAGGGTTCTGAAAATTTTTAGTAATGAAAAAGTAATAGTATGTTCCGCTCCAATGAATGTTACCAACAGCGCATTTTTGTTCAGTTTCACCAAAACACTCTGAAGTGGATGTTTTGTTATATGTCACTTCTTTAGAGCTAGTGTGTGGTGGTGGTGCCTTGCCTTTTCATTATTTTTTCATACCTGAAAAATATATTCACAGCCGTTTCTTTTCCTTCTGGAAGCTGGATGGAGCTTACTCGACCCTCCCAGTGTATTCTTACAATCTGGCTTAATACCTTTCTGGATTTCCATGGGAATTAAGTTATCTGTCTAACTTCAGATCTTGGCTGCTGCTGTAACTCTGAGAGCATCGGGAACTCTGGTCTGATTGTGAAACTGGGGCATGTTATTTCCAAGGGGTGTGGACCTCTGAAAGAGGAATGGGTAACCTGGGATTTATCTGGAACCTCAGATAATTGTAATACATTAATTTTGGAGTGTAATGTACTCCCTCAGTAGATCATTATTTAAACAGTTAAAGCAGAGAACCCAGTGCACACCCTCCCTCCCCCATGGCAAATCATTCAAATATTACAATTTGCTTTCTGAATCATATGGCGCCTCACCATGACATTTGTGGATGGGCTGATGATTCACCTCAGAGTTCCGAAATGAACACTAAGAGATCCCCCACTCACCTTTGGGATAAAATAAGTGAGTAGCCATTTGTGGCAGACAGCAAATGATTTTCCATAGAGAGGGAGAGTCTAGACTAGGTTCTTTACTTTAAATGATTTGTGCTATGACCAGTTGCATCCCTAATAAGAAAAGCAATTTAAAGTTTGTGAATGAGCAAGGGTTGAACTGCTAATGCTGGATTTCATTATCTAAACAGAAGGCTGCTTGTGTTAGAAATACCCAGAAAGAAAACTGGAAATATAGAAAAGTCCCTATAAGCCAGATCTGTTATGTAGTCATACTTGCAATGGTGTCATACAAGGGGGTACTAATGATCTATATCACACTACATGTATTTGCAGTAGTACCACTCCGAGATGCAGTAGCGGCTCTAGCCACAAATGGTTACCAGGGCACTGCTGGGGCACAACAGATGGCAGCCAGGGCACTGATATATTGTTATTATGGGGGAAGCTCTGTACCATATGGGGCACCAACTGGGGCACAGCATTTTTTTACCGGGGCACGTGCCCTGGCGGGCCCTGGTGTAGAGAGCCGCCACTGCCGAGATGTTTTGGGATTCCTTCCCTATTACTGACAACTGCTTTCAAGTAGAAAATAATGGTTAAAACTGTTTTTGTACTTTAAAAGTTTTAATAAGACTAAGATGACTATCAGAACTTTTTGTGGCTTATCAGAAACTTTCTGAGCCTCGGAACATTTTATGGTTTTCCCATCCCTAGTGAGAGTATCTCCAGCAGACATACCTGTATTAAACACAGAACTGAGACAATCAAGCATTGGCACTGCCAATTCTGTTGTTTTCATGCATGCATTGTGTACCTAAGTAACCTGGGGCCACACCAGTTGAGTAATAGGAACTGTGCCCCTGACTACTGGTATTGGAGTGGGTGGGGAGAGCTAGGCAAGTAATCAGAAGGACAAAAAGACCTTTTTGTTTTGCAAGTTAGACTGTGGAGTCATGACTGCAATGAGTTGATCAATTTATCATTCCATATGTGTGTAACCCCTCCCCCGTGGGTGGGGGCTTACCTTAGTTGCCCTCTCGCTGCCTCCCCATCTGCACTGCTGCCAGCCTGGATCCTTTGCTGCATTTCTTAACCTACTGTTGGTCCCTACAGTGTTCTCTCTGCAAGCAGAGGGCTGGAGGAGCACAGAAGCATGACCACTGCTCAGCTGCACCACAGATGTGCAAGCTGGTGGGTCGTGCATGCGCGGAAATGCATTTTCATTTTCTCGCCACTGCTGCAGCTAAATGGAAGCTCCATCCATAATTCCAGGCCCCTGAATCTTCTAATTGAGACCCAGAGACATGAGGGAGACAGCTGAGGAGCTGCAAAAGTCTTTAGATAAAGAACGCCTATAAGTGTTAGACTTGGGGGTCTATGAATACTAATGAGCAGTAGCCAATCAAAATTCCAGGTGAGAAAAGGCAGCAGGCTTCAACCACTGGGAAATGCTATTGATCTGAGAGAAAACTGAGTGACTTTGACAGCTCGAGGCAGTCTGGGTTGGGCTGTCTGTGAGGAAAGAGGGCTCAGACTGTGTCAGAGGGACAGTTTAACAGCTGTTTTGTGGCTTCAACAGCCAAAAGGAAAGGAATTTGTCAGACAGGCTTTTGTCTCAAGAACTGGAGAAAAGAAAAAAGAAAAAAAAAGTCAGTTGACAGTTTTTTGTCTGCAGTGTCTGAGAGAACCATTAGCCTGAGAAAGGACTTGAACTGTATTCACTTGTGCCATCAGGAAGATCCTGGGCCACGTAGCCAGAGACTTGAGATGCATGCAGAGGACTCCCAGAGACTGGGGAATGCCAACAGACCAAAAAAGTATGAGAGGCAAGTGATGTTTAATTTTGTAAAGAAAGCCTTTCAAGCGACTGTGAAATTTCAGCTCTGAGGTGGTGCGCTGACAATTTTAAGTATTCCCTACTGCAAACTGCAGGGCATAGAACAACTGTTGTGATCTCCCATGGCCCAGGACTGAAGTTCCTGTCAGTAGTGGTCTGGGGAGTCAGCTAGTGGGAGCCATTGATGGACCCTCTGCTGCTCATCTTTACAGATTGCACCCTGGCCCTGGTCCCCAGATCCTAGGGTCCAGCAGTAGGTGATAAGCTGCAACCAATCATAGGGGGAAAGCTGCCAGACATCGGCCTCAAACCCCTGAAGGGAAATTTGTATATATTTATTGAAATGTTTCACCAGGAAAGGCACTAGGTGCTAGTTCTCATACCTTTCTCCCTTCCCCTACTTTCTCTCCCCCTTTTTCCCTATCCTTCACACTCCCCTTGCAGGATTCTCAGCATCCTGAAGGGGTCCTATAGTGTCTATGCTTGCCACCTTTTCTTCCCCTATCTACCTGTCCTTGGCCTTCCAGGTCCCCTTGCAGGGTCCCTAGCAGCCTGGTGGGTTCCTTGGATCAGGCATCATCCCCTCTTAGGTGTTTTTTCGCATTCCCTCCCTCTCCCTCTTACTATCACTCTCTATAATTACAAGGCCTAACCGCAGGAGGGTTTACAATTGCCTGAACTTCCCTGCCCCTTTGTAGGGTTCATTGCATCCTGAAGGGTTCTTTTTTTGGGTCAGGCCTTATTTTCCCTCCTAGGTGTTAATCACACTTACTCCATCTCTCTTGCTTTCTCTCGCCCTCTCTAATCCCTACTCCAGTGCCTGTCCCCTTGCAGGGTTCCCTAGATCCTGAAGGGGTCTCTCCAGGATATGACTCTGCACTATCTGTCATCGCATCCTATCTGTCCTTCACCCCTTATTACACAATAGCACTTCTTACCATTTCACTTATTAATTGTTCTTACAAATTACATATGTATACAATACTGTTTGTAACGACTGCCTTAATTAATTGTATGCTATGTTGATCTTTGTAACTTCAATGTAAAATGTCTCATCCTTATTGTACCCCTTCCCCCCAGGTTGTACCGGGAAACAAGCAACACGTTGCTCATTGTGTCTTCCTGGTGAAACATTTCAATAAATAAATCAATAAACAAATTACTCTTCTCACATGGTGTCCTGGGGAAAGGGTAGTGGAAATACATTAATGCATACAACAGCAAACATTATTACAACAATATTGGCAGCGGTGAATAGCAAATAACAGAAAGAAAATATTAAGTGCAGCATAAGAGTACAATTGTATACAGAGGTCACAATGGACAGGTCTAGTGCATTACATTAGGATAACACCTTAAATTCATGATGATTGTACCATTTAGCCTGAAAGGAAGGGGTGGATAGGGAGTAACAGCAGAGGTGGAAAGGAAGTGAGGCTGGAAGGGGAGCAGATCAATAGGAATCAAGGGTATAGATATATTGATAGTAGTAGATTGATAGGAACCTAAAGTCATAGTTATATTGGTAGTTATAGATAACCCAAAGGAATGGCCAGGTAGGGATCTCAGCAAGGAAAGAAAGTAGTGGGGCTGAAGGGAACTGTAATTCAGAATAGTGACTTTATATATTGATGGAGGCTGGGGAGCAGGTCAGGAATACCAGGTAGGTTAACTGAAGGTACAATTCACTGACAGGAAATTATGTCAGGCAGAAGTTATAGAGGAGGGGGAGAAGGAGTGGCAAATCTGATGAGGAAGTGAATTCCACAGTTTTGGGAAGTGATACGATAAAACAGCCTGGCCTACAGTGGTAGACTGACAAGGGAAAACCAAAGAATGGGAGTCATAAGATCTAAGTGAGTGGGCAAGGGTAGGGAGGGAGGTCTGATAGAGAGGAGGTGAGATAGGATGGGAGCAATCCAAACCAGAATTCAGAGACAGATTCGGCACAATGATTTTTGAGCAAGGGAAATGCCAGGGAGTGGTAGAGTTGACAGTGGTGGGTGAGAGGAGGAGAGTCCAGAGTGAAGCGACAGAAGGAGTTGAAGATGGTATCCAATCTGGCTAAGGAGATCTTGGGAGTGGTACTGTAGACTACATCACAGCAGTCAAAAATAGGAAGGATCATCTTCTGGACAAGTTCGTGCCTAGCCAGGAGAGGGGGGCAGTTCTGGTTCCTGTATTGAGTGCCACATGACCAGAGAAGGTGAGATGTTGGTCAAGCCAGACACCCAGATATCTGAATGAGGAGGCATCCTCAAGGAAATCTGCTAGATGTCGCTCTCAGTCCCCTTTAGCCAGCTGCTGTCATATGCCAGACATTGTTCTCAATCTTCTTTTTGCCAGCTGCTGCCATCTGCCAGATGTTGCTCTCAATCCCCTTTTGCCAGCTGCTGCCATCAGCCAGATGTCACTGTCAATTTATTTCCACCAACTGCTGCCTCTGGAGCTCTAATCCTAGGAGGTCTGCATCCCCCAACCCCGAACTGGTGAACTGCCAAACCATAACTAAGCCCAGGGCCTGCCCAATCAGGGGTTATTCAAAGTGTTTCAAGTTATTCAAATTTTTTATAATATTTCAGGTCCCCAATGCCAGCCAACCTGTGGCAATGCACAGGTCTGTACCTTAGTGTGGGTACCCAGCTAGACTGTTAGGGCATTGGTACCAGTGTGAAAGTGGGTTTGTAAAAAGCTGTTGTTTTGTGGGATGGGCATGGTTATTGTTGGGTCAAATTGTTGTCCTGAATGTTTAAAACTGCATCTGAATTTAATTTTGCATTACTTTTTTCCTCTTCCATTAATCAATAAACCTTGTTATTCTTGTTGATGTTAAAAGTTGTCTGTGAGCATATTATTGTAGTCAGTTATTAATTGCATGCTACGTAGAGTACTGTCAGTTGCGAGCATATTAATAGCTATAGCCAGAAACTGCATGCAAAGTAAAGAGTTACAGTTAATGTCAGTGTCCTGTGGTTTGGGTGACTGGAAGGGGAGGTGGATAGTTATGGCACCACAGGGGTTGTACCTTACAACCATCTGATGCACTATATTTTACTCTGGGTGGAGGCACCGTGTTTTTATTATTTTATCTTTGGTATAGGACCTCCATTTGTCATTAAAACAGAACCCAGGCCCCTTAACTTGTACTACAGTCACCAGGGGTAGTAGCCCATTGGTACCTGGCGCCCGGGTTACATCTTTGGAGGTACCGCTGGGATCTCCTGTTTGCCAGTCACACCCACCATAGGGTCCACTGCTGAAAAGGATAATGTTTTGCCTCTAAAACCTTATATTATGCCCCCCAGACCTAAAATTGTTGTTGATGCTATGGCCCAACGAAGACTAACTGAGTGGAATGGAGGTGAGGATATGGACCCCAAAAAATCTCTCCTGCTCTTGGGAGTCCCATCCGAGAGGGACAAAGGGTCCATAGAGGTGCTTTTGTCAGTAATTAAATGTCTTAGCTAAGTTGTTGCCCAAGGCCAGATGCTGGACTCTGCTACTATGACATTAACTGTACTAGCTGAATGCCAAAATTTAGTAGATGCAAAGTGGGTGCCCGGTGCTTTAATTCCAGGAGGCTCTAAGGAGGCCTGGCCTATTGTAACTCTAAATAGTGTAATTCCCAAAGAGGAGGCCTTGCCCGAGCCTATAAAGAACCCCTTCCTAGGTGAAGGGGCCTGGCCTAGCTATCTGCCACCTGTCACAAATTCCTACCAGAAACTGAGAATGTTCTCTGGAGTGAAACCCATTTCCAATGGTGAGGATGACTATGAAACTTGGATTAACTATGTTATTCTTATGTTACAAGAGTGGCAATGCAGTGAGGGAGAAAAGAGAAGGAGAGTAACTGAAAATTTGAAAGGCCCCGCCTTGGATGCCATTTGGTCCTTGCGTGCCACAGATTCTGAGGCTAGTGTTGAGGACTGTATTGCCACTTTGGATAGTGCATTTGGCAGCACTGAGTCTAATGAAGACTTGCTGTGGCAATTTAGGGCCATCCGGCAGCAGTGAGGAAAATCCCTTTCTGCATACCTACAGCATTAGGAAAGAGCCTTACAAATAGTATACTGCAAAGTCTGAGTACGGTCTGCAGACTTAAACAAAGTACAGCTGGAACAGGTGTTTAGGGCTGCTAAATGTTCTGAACTGCTGTTATTAAAACTGAATTTAAAAGAAAGATTGGGTGATCTGCCCTCCCTCCGGATCCTCATAAGAGAAGTGAGATAGGTAGAGGAGCAGGATGCACAATGTGGCCCCTTATCCTGCCACTATAGCTGTCACTCAGGTTACTGAAAGTACCCCCTCTGCTGAGGCCCACAAACTGAAAGAGCTGCTTGAAGAATATAAGGAGGTATTTGCCAAGACCTCCACTGTACTCAGCAAAAGTCAGGACACCCATTAGAGCCAGCCTGCTTTGACAGCTCTGTCAAATCTCTCCATAATGGGCATGGGAGTCCAGGCCCAGACGTCACCCATGTCCCCAAACCTTGAGACTCACCTTAGTGAACTGCGCCATGCAGTAAGTGAGCTAAAAAGCCATAGCCTGCCACTTCAGGGTGAACCAGAGCAAAGACCAGTTGTTTCCTAAACATCTTCCCAGGTCTCTCAAGGAAGACCCAATAACCAAGGCCCACAGCCCCCTGTTGATGTCTTGTTCCAAGGCAGACAGAACCAAGAAGGCATTTATTGTTACAGGTGTGGAAAAGATGGTCATGTCAGGAGGGAGTGCTGATCATGAGAGGATCCAGCCCGGGTGAGAGACAGACTACTTGAAGAGAAGCACAAGAAGCAGGGAAACTTCAGTGGGGCCCAGTAAATGGAGCGCACAGGGCCCCTGCCAAACAAAGCTCCACTACATAGGTAGCAAAATCTATTCATAAAATACTTCAGCTTGACCTTATACACACTAGAAACCACATTCCTAGTACACTACATTGTATTAAGCAGCATTATGCTGTGGTCTTGAAAGGTTTCGTGAATCAGATGATTCCACTGCGCTTCGTTGTGGACCATCTCTGTGGTAACAATGGAGCCTAAACAACTGCTGCAAGCATTTATTTAGTTTTTGCCAAAAAAACAAGGACTCTTTTGACTTTTTCATGTGCTTTAGTTTTATTTCTTTTTATATCTTGAATTTCTTGTTATTTCTTGCTATTTATTTCAGAAAAACATGAGTCTCTAACTATCTTACAGGTAGATCACAATATACTAAGGTTGCTAATGAGTTTGTTTATTCCACTGAGCATTGGAGTCCCTCAAAGTTCTATCCTTTGTCCTCTTTTATTTGGTCTGTTTTTAAACTCCTTACCCCCAGATGTGGTAGTGTTGATTTTTTGCCTTATGCTATGGATGCTGTAATTGTTACATGTAGACCCAATATCCCCTGCTTGAACAAACACTACATAATGGCTTTAATGATTCACAGCTCTGGTTCGTACAAGATAGACTGGCAGTCACTGTTACCAAACTAAAGCCATGTGTTTTAGTGGTTCTATGAAGAATCCCATGGCCCAGGAGTCCTTCAAAGTTATTATGATCCTTGATGGTGTGTAATTTGAAAGAGCTACTACACTGAAGGGAGTACTACACCCTCATATCTTGTAAATGTTATTTGTTTCCTTTTCAACAGATAACTCTTTCTGTGTAGCTGTTGAGTATATATGTCTTTTCTTTAGTTTGCTTTCACTGTTCACACCAACTTCTATAACTAGCCTGGGGATCTTCACTTTCTGGTTGTTGAAATCTCATTGTCCCTGACAGCCGTATTAGCATATGAAAACATGATGCCACATCACCCATTTACACCACGTATCGCTATGCTGAAAGTACAAAAAAAACAAAAAGAACTCTCTAGAAACACACAGATTGAAAGCAGTTTAAGGAAACAACCTTGCATTACATCTAAGACAGTTTGAAAAAGCTAAGTGAGGGTAAATATGGTATTTCACACCTTGCTTCGACTTGTTTTGTTGCATTCTAAGTAAGCAGACAGTCATACTGTAGAGTCTAAAGCATGCTGACTCATCATGCTCTCATATTGCTAATACAGCTCTCAGGCACAATGAGATTTCAGCAACCTTGAAACTGGAGACCCCCAGGATGGTTACAGGGGCTGGTATGAATAGCGAAAAAAGTACTCTTATCAATGCAGAGGTCCTTACAATGACATAGCATGGTCAGTAGAATCAGGTCCTGCCTACATTCTTATTTTGATATTCCTAGAATGTCTACCATTCAAGGTCAAAGATCTCTGATGTAGAGGTTCCCCAAGTACCAAACCTCATTACCCCTTAGCCTACATAATCTGGCTTCAAGTCAATATTTTAAATACAAGTTAAAGATTTTTATTTCTGTCAGATCATTCATATAATGTTTTCAGTAACTTTGTACTGTAATGTCTTTTAATTGAATTGTACTTTCTTTGTATATTTATGTCCTGGTCATCCTCAAAATGTGCTTGATAGCTCAAGGACCTACACAGTTATTAAATAAAATCAAACAAAACCTGCAGATAGAGTTTACAGAGGCCTGTTAAAGGCATACATTCTTTTTTTTTTTTTGTTAATGTTCCCCTCTCCCCCAGTGCAAGCTTTCCATCTAGGTCTGACCCTCTAGCCCTGTCACCTGGCTCCTCAAGGGCTTAGCTCCATCCAACTGATACTCCATGGTTTGGCCCTCTGTCATGGGGGTCAGTGGTCTCCTCGCCAATACATGGATGCAGTATGCTGGAGAGGACCCTGCCACTGTTGCGGGGTCTGCAAGGGTCAGACCCCTTGTCTTTGCTGTGCCTGGTGTTTTCCTCCATTTTCCTCCCTTAGGAAGAGTGGGATTGCAGTGCCGTACCAGATGCTCCTGAGCATGTTCATACATGCAGGATATCGGTGACCACCGCTCCACATCCCTCAACAATGTGCTGTCCCAGCTGCCATGCCCTTAGTAGCCACTAGTGACCAGGCAAATGCTCGACTTCATAACCAACCCACCCTGAAGGAGGAGGAGTAGAGCAGTCATATGGACACTCATCATCCTCTCCTCACCAACCATTTGACCTGAGTTTGCTCCTGAACCCTGGTCATCAGCGTCACAAGTGCTAGCACTACTGCTGTGCCAGTGGGCCAGCAAAAAGACATACTTTTTTCTTCAACAATTCTTAAAAAGATTTTCAGATGGGCGACCTGGTAGCCTAATGGAATTATGTCACTTTACATGCAGATTACTCAGGTTTGGGAGCAGACTCGGTTTGAAGCCACCATAGCAGCCATGGCTAGGGAAGCACTGCCCATGGCAAGGCACACTAGCCAAAGAGGGAGGGCACTGTTTTCAGCCAACATAGCAGCCCCCTGATCAGCCATGGGAAAGACTACTGCTTTGCAGGGTTTGAGGCTGCATGCCCAGCCCCATATCAGATTGGGTTCCAGAGGAGTGGGAGGCCTTGCTACCTGTCACACCACAAGGAGCAAGTTGTGAAGGACTTTGAATGTAAGTAAAAGCTGATGGGACTGATGGATTGCCAACAAAAGCCAGAAGGGTGATACCCCAGGACAGGAGCACAAACACTTTGATAAAAAAGTAACTCTCTGTTAGTTAAGTATTATAAATTGGGCCATGAAAATCCTGTAACTCATTTATTGAAACACTTCACATGGCCGTTGATTATTTTCTGATAACTGCACATTTCACCTACACTACATATTTTTTAACAAATAAAAGCTCATTTTATACACGGGGTAAAATTCTCCAAGGTGTGTGATCATAAGGGATGCACTTCTCAGGTGGCTATGGTACTTGGCTATGTATTGTGCCTAACAACCACCTAAGGAGTTAATTATTCTAGTGTTTAATGAGGGTTTATTCTGCATGGATTTCCATGCCCATTGAAACCTTATTGTACCACAGTTCAAAGGTCATGGAATGCAGTTATACCCGTCTGTGGTACAACAAGTTTCCTGCTGAGCAGAAATCCCTCAGGACAGCTGGTCTTTTTCATAGTGCTTCCATACACACAGCTGTCTGTTTAAGACCCGGACTGAAACCACCGACATGTCATGGGAGTGCTGTGAAAACACTTATTTTTCCTTTTTAATAAAAGCTACAAAAGCACAAAAAACGACATTATCAAAAATACTGGTTGGGTAACCACATTCCCAACCAGCCTGAGCTGCCACCTTAGGCTTCTTATTACACTGAATCTGTCAAGCTTTGCTGTTGACATTTGATGTATTCAGAACCTCTCTGTGGCAGTACATGCTGGTTGTGCATTGCTGCCTAACCAGTACTGTCTACATAACTATACATACCTGTTGTTTGTTATCCCTTAATGTAAGTGCTTGAATTGCTGATATGTGCAACTGGTATCCCAAATCATCTTCATGTGTAACTAATTTCCTTTTGTTACAGTGAAAATGTTAAACCTATAACCTTTTATTCCAGTTTAGATTTTTATTTTTCCCCCCATTTTGAGTCTACCTTTGCATTTTTTAGATCTGAAATAATTAGAATGCTTCTGTTAATATTTTGATCACCATGTTTCACACTTATTCTCAGTTGTTTTTGAACACCAACTGCTGAGCATCACTTTTCTCATTGCTAATGTGAACTAGCATGCAACAGATACATTTCCACATTAAATGCTCAAAAACATCTCAAACTACAGATGAAAACCTGTGGTAAGCCACATTAAACTGAGTGCTCCTTTTAATTGTTTTATATTTAAAATAAATGAGAAAGCAAATTTAGAAATAATCGGCAAAAGTGCATCTTACAAGACAGTAGATGAGCACATTTAAACAGAATAAAAAGGTATATGTTAAAAATCTTCTCTATCACATGTACTGCTATTTTTTTAATAATTCATTGATTACCCCTCTCAGTATGGCTTCACAATTTCCTGGTCAGGCCCAGTCTCATCCCTCCACATCTCCAGTACTTATCCAATTCCCCTTCTGCAGACAAATCGGTAAATCATCAGTCTTGTTTTATGAAGGTCAGTAATGGCAGATCATCATTAATCATTAAATGTTACCAAATGATCATCAAAGGAGCTCATGATCTGAGATTATCATCTAGATCATGATGTAACTATCAAACATGAACTTTCAAATAACCAGCTGATGATTACTGATTATATTTGTAAGCTTAGGTCAGCATGATGGATTTTGATGATCAAGTGAAGATCAATGATGATTATATTAGTTCTATATTACAAGACTGTAAGTCACATGCATAATGCTTAACAAAGTTTTAAGTACTGCTGTTATGAAAATATGATTGTCACATATCAGCACAAGCAAATTAATTATAACATAAATCATGCTTAATCCATTTTGGAGGAGTACATGCAATGTCTGGTATAGTATACACATTTGCAAAACTAATTTGCACATTTAAAAAAGTTTATGGATCAAAACATTGATAATTTCTGTTTTTAATATAATTATGCCTTAAGCGTAATAGTTTTCACATTGTTTGGAAAGGGTTTGAGTACAAACCAGGTACTTGTAGGAACTCACCACAACCGTAAAAAGAACCCCTGAATGGAGTTATGTAAACCAATTTGAGCCTTTATAAAACTAGAACTGCAAGAAATGAGGTGCCAGACTAATTAAAATTGAAAGCAATGTGTTTGTACAGATGATGTGGCATAACTGGTAATATTAACAAAAAGGTCTATTTCAAAAGTATAAGAACAGATAAATTGAATTTTTTTTTATTTATTGCAGTAACCTTGACCATGGGCAGCCATGATAAAATCATGATGACATGAGATTATTAGTAATGATAATCACCATTTCCATAACCTCATTGTTTTTAATTGGTGGCTCTATAACTTTCATGTTTAATTATTGTTAATTCTAATCATAATGATGGTTTTTGAAGCTTGAACATGATCTTTGAACATAATCATTGTTTACTCCTCTCAGTGTGACTTCCCAGTCTCCTGGTCAGGCCCAGTTCCATCCCTTCATGATCCCCCTTTGGATAATAGTTTTGCCAGTTCCACTTATTGGACCTTTTAATTTTCATTCCATATCTTTAGAAGATATATCTCATTATCTTAATCACATGAACTGGAAAACTCATAATGGTGATGACTTAATTGATTTAAAGTTACTGGCACTAGTAAAGGACTTTATGATTATTCCTTTAAATTTTTAGTTTAATTTCTCTCAAACCACTGGCACTGTTCCTAGCCTGCGGAAACAAACAATTGTTATACCCATATTTAAATCAGGTGAGAGGAATTTAGTTAAGAACTACAGACTGATTTCTTTGTTGTCCCCCTTATCCAAGGTCCTTGAAAAGATTGTGCTAGACCTGTTAAAAGGTAAACTTGATCAGCAGAATAGTTTGTCATCCCCTCAGTATGGTTTTAGATGTGGGCATAGTACCTTCTCAGCTTTGAGTGAACTAATGGATTTCATGCATGGTGCTTTGGACACTAGAGACTTGTCCATAGCATTTTTCTTAGATCTTTTGAAAGCTTTTGATTTAATTAATCATGATCTTTTGCTTTCTAAACTCCAATTGTCGGGATTTTCAGATAATGTGGTTCTCTGGTTCTCTAGTTATTTACTTAATCAAAAACAAAGGGTGGCTTTGGGATCCATTACTTCTACTTTTCAAGATGTAAGTACTGGAGTACCCCAGGGATCAGTTCTGGATCCTATCCTATTTAGCTTGTTTGTAAATTATTGATCTTTAGTGGCTCCCAGGACTCAAACACATCTATATGCAGATGATATAGTTGTATATGCTAAACATTCCGGTATTTCCTAACTTATGATTCAGGTGGAGAATGATTTTTCATTGGTGCAGAAGTGGTTGACTGAAAACAAACTAAATCTGAATGTGGGTAACACCAAATTTATGCTCTTTAGTTCTGCAAGTAAATTGGTAATTAAGGATATTCACAATACAATAATTAAAAAGGTGGATAGCTTTAAATACTTAGGATTTATGCTCGGCAGTACATTGTCTTATTCAGATCATATTGATTGCTTGATTAAGGAAGTGCATACCCGATTAGGACTACTTTATAAAATTAGAAACTGCTTGACCTTAAATTCTAGAAAAGTTCTAGTTCAAACTATGCTACTATTCCTCATTGACTTTGGCTTGCCCATCTACACCGCTGCTAACAAATTGACTTTAAAAAGGGTTGAAATTCTCTATAATCAGATTTGTAAGTTCATTACCTTTGATTCACATTATACACATCACTGTTTTCTTTACTTAGACCTAAATTGGTTTTCTTTTGTGGCTCGATGTGCCTGTGTCAGACTTTTTACCTTCTGGAAGTTTTAGTGATGCCCCATTCCTTTTTATTATAAGTCTGTCTTAAGTTCTTATTTCTCCAACTTTGTTACCAGATCATTTGAAAGTGGTAACATCAGATCTCCTCTTTACCACAGAGCCAATGGGCAACATAGCTTCTTTTATAGCTCTATTGTCGATTCAAACTCTTTGCCTACTGATTTTCATGAAACAGTATTATATTCTAGGTTTAAGTTGTTATTGAAAATACATTTTCTAGGTTTATCCAAATGTAATTGTTTTGCTTGATTGTACTTATATGTTGCATTTGTATTTATGTCATCATAATTGATTTACGTGACAGTAATTATATATTGCATTTGTTCTTTTGTCAGTGTTATCTACTGTGCTCTCTTCTGGTTCCCTCTTGAAAATGGGCATTTGATGCTCTACAGTTCTTACCTGATCAACAAATCAAATCAATAAATAAATCAAATAAATAATTGCTAATTGCTAATGATTGTTCATAATACATAATTATAAAATCATCATCTTTTCAGCTGGGTTTCCCAGCAGTTTACCAACATGGTGGAGCCTGGGCACACAACATCCCCATCTCTCCAGATAACATAGTGCGAGACACCCATTATGGGGTTATGCTGGTTGGTAGCACAGAAAAGGGCCCCGATGTGCATGCTGTCATACTGTTCATGGTGAGGTTCTTTTTTTTGTTAATTTCTCACCACCTCCTTGGTAACAGGCACTCCGCTTCCCAAAGCAGTTAATGCTCAAAGAGCAAGATGCTTAACATTCTCCCCTAGAAGTTAGTGTGTGATGTCTCTGCATTGTGCTCCTGACTCCTTCAGCCCAGGTGAGGGAGTGGGGATCAAGGATCGGTCCTGGGTCTCCCACAGAGTGGATCAGTGTTCTACCAGCTGGCACCAGGAGGATGGGCATTTGTACTTTAACACTGTCATCATCTGTTACATCATGGTTAGGTCACAGTTCTGTGAAACAGAAGATATTAGATTCTAATCCCACCGCAGCCACTATTATACTCTATGGGTTGGGTAGAAGCTGAAGTGACAGCACTAAAAACATGATACTGCATAAGAAACACAGTGAAAGTTTTACAGCACTGTAAATCTTGGGTATTTGATTTTGTTGGAGAGAAATTACAGTATTCCAGTACTTGACTGAACAAACAGTCAAGTGAATGGAAATACCAATCCCAGGAATTGTAAATTGATGTACATTAACACCCAAAACCCTACTGGCATCATACTTTCTGACTGGCATTGACCTCCGCAGTCTGAGATGCACTGGTACTCTTATGAGTGGTGTCCTCATGACCAGTCCTAATCTGCACATCGTTTGAATCCATCCCATTGGATTGGACTCTGGGAGGCAATTCACAGCTTTTATCCACCCAACTGAAACAGCATGAATTCCTCATGGACAAGATAAACTGCATACAAAGGCAAACTGCTGCATTCAGGAAAAATAAATGCAGAACTGAGCTTTTTTTGCCAAAAGGAACCATTTATTAACCAAAATGCAAGGATGACTCACATAGCCCTGGTACTTCCCACAGCACCCACTTGCATACTGTGTGACCCTGAGCAAGTCACTTAACTTCCTTGTGCTCCAGGTCGCACCTGTAAACAAGCTTTCAGCGTAGTGTGTCTCTCCTGGTAAAAAAACAAACAAAAACAAAACAAAACAAACAAACAAAAAAAACTTCAACCTATGCAGTCCTTCATCTGGGTATGTCCTTTTTTTCCTCATCCTTAGACTTTTAAATTTGATTTTTAAGGCATAGTGCAGTATAAAAAGTTGTATGCTTCTACCACAATAGATATAACATTCACCACCTAATGTTGGTTCAACCACAAATAGTGACACATTTTACATTTGTTTATATAGCATACGATTTTTTTGAAGTTTAGGAAATAAAAATTAATTAAAGAGGTACTAGACAAAAATTGGGGGGGAGGTCATTACAGAAAAGAAAGGGGAAAAGACATTAAAAATGCAGCAGATATCAGAGACATTACTATTGTTATAAAAAAAATTCCCTTTCATGGTTACAGACAAATAACTAGACTATCCAAGTTCAGTGTCACTGAAAAAATTAATTAAAGCACAAATTCTTTAAGACTGAATCATTTATCAAACACAGGTCCAACTAACACAAAGTCTGTCATACATTTTTAACTGTGTCTGTAAAACCATAAAAATGCAAAATAATAATGATTCAGCAGGCACATAATGGGGGGCATGTTCAGTTGCTGTGAACTATAATGTGCTTGGGTCCGAAGTGTGCACCCGTATTGCCCAATATTACAAGGGGATGCCATATTAAAAAATTAGATAGGATCAAAGCCAAGGGTCACTTTCAAGAAAGACAAAAATCTAGGGTACATTCTCATTCACAGCTGGTCATTTTGTACCATCTAAACCACCAATTCCCACAGTTGGTTTCCTCCCAGATCTATAGAAACTGCAGTATATGCAAATATGGTCCAGAGGGTAAGGTTTACATTCATCCAAACAATCAAAAGAGGGTACAGACACAGCAGCTCATCTCCTGTGTGACAGCATTCATCATATACATAGCCTGGTGCCCCTGTTCTAAACACTATGTGGGGAGAACTATTTGCCCTTTAAAACTCAGATTTAAGAGCACACTAGGGCTATTGCCAATGGTAGTGATAGAAGTGCATTGGACACATATTTTAGAATTGCACAGATTTGAACCCAAGCAGATTAGGGAACAGGAAACAGAGTGGGAAGGAAAGGAGGAGGCAGTGTTGCTGTATGTAAGGGAGGGTATCAAAGCTACAGAAACATCGGGAATCCAGGGGAGAATGGAGGGGCTGGAGGTACTATGGGACATCCTGGAGATGGGAAACTGAGCCACTAATCACACTGGTGTGATCTGCAGACCTCCAACACAGGAGGATTTCAATAAGGCACTGGTGGATGCCATTGGCGCAATGGCAGGTAAAGGAGAGGTGCTGCTGGTAGGGGACTTTAGTCTGCCTGATGTACATTAGAGCCTCTCAGCTGCAGTTTCAGCTAGTGATAGGGACCTCTTGGACTCCCTGAAGAGGGCGTTTCTTAGGCAACTAGTCAGTGATGGGGCAATACTGCACCTGGTTCTCACAAACAGGGACAGTGTAACAGATGTGTAATCCACCCCACCCAAATGGTGGGGGCTTAGCTGGACTCCTTGATGTTACCCAAACTGCCTGCCCTGATGTCTGTGCTCACTCCAGTCCCTGAGATTGCAGCCTGGTGGAGGAACAGAGGAGTAAGATCTTTGAGCTGCCACCTGCAGGGCAGTTTCCAGCATTTGTGCAGCTGTCCATGCACACATCAAGCAGCCACCTGCTCACGTACTGCTGTGTGTGACCAAACAAGCACTGCAGTTTTCACCATTGGAACCTGCAGCCATGAGGAGACAAATCCCCCCTAGTGTGCTCTGAATACTCTGACTCCAGGGACACCAGAAGGTATCGGGGGCACAAAGGCATGGGGGTGGACAGAGAAAAAAAGAAACATGAGTTTGGTGCCACTGTGCCTTTAAGGACAGAACACGTCACAGCCACACAGGATGAAGAGATTGCTCAGTGCAGGGGGGAGGGCAGACAATGGAGCTCCTGACTGGGCAAAGAAAGACCCTTTATCCAGGACACCACCACCACTGGGTAACTAGGCACAGGTGTGCCTAACAAACCAGGAGAGCAGTTACTACCAAAGCTGGACAGGAGCCCAAAGAATTAACTGTTTCTTGCTGGAAGACAGACACTATCTTGCCAACCCCTGACCTTGCAGAAACTAATCAGAGGTCAGAGATCTTGCCACCCCGTTACGGCACTCTGAGCACCGGCATTACAGCGCTGGGTCATTATGGTGTAAAATGTGGATTTGCCACCCCCTTCTTAAGGTCCACCCCTGGAGTTGATATCATTAAAAAGGGAGAGTGGAGGCATGGGGGATGCAGTCCCCACTAAAAGAGATGATGGAAACCTGTGCACTTGGCTCCATAATGACTGAGCCCACTACCACCAGCACTCTACAAAGGTGGAACCCTTGGCATCTGTTACCACAAGTCTGCTAAGAGAATGACTGTGTTGCATGCATGGTGCCCTTTCTGCTAGCCAATAGGGTGCTGAATGAACATTCTGAATACTGATTCTGTAGATTGTCAGCCCTGTGTGCCAGTCAGAAGCTGCCTTTCCCCTAGGAAAAGTAGAGGGCAGTTACCGAAGAGGGGAGGACTAGAGTGCTGCCTGCCAGAGCTATCCAGGGAAGCCTGCCAGGGCTTCCACAGCCAAGCATCAGCGTGTGAATTCAAAGGTTTTCACAACCTCTGTACTCAGAGACTTAATTGTGTGCGTGTCTACTGAAAGTATCAGAACAACATTTTCCTGTGACGGAAACCGTGACCTACCTTGAAAGACAAGAGGGTAAATGCATTCCACAGCAGCAAGCCTGTGGGTATCAGAGACTGTGTGAGAAAGCATGCCTCGAGAGAAGAAACCTGTGGTTTTTGCTACTGTACATTAAACCCTTTTGCCAGTTCCACACTTTGTCACCAACTTTGACAGTCGACCAATAGTTTGGAAAGGGGGTAGTTACCCATATCAGGCAAACTAGATGGGTCTTGTGTTCCCCTTCTGCCATCAATTTCTATGTGTCTATACAGAAGATGTCCTTAATAAATACCATTCCCCTTCCCCATAGGGCATAAGCATGACTCACAGCAGCTTTGCATTTCTCACATTTCTTTATGTTTGTTATACTGAATCTCCTTATCTCACCTATTTTTCTTTTCCCCATGGAAGAAAAGATTTCATGAATAGCCCAAGCTTTGTTAGTTGGTTTAAATCTTCAGTTCTGACTGATTTTGCCTTTTATTTCCAATGCTAATTTGGCTGCCTTGATACCCTCCCCATCCTTGTTTTTACTTTAAGGAACCAGCACTCTCAATTAAGTGACACATTTTGTTTCTAATGCAGCAGTGTAACTAAATTAAATGAACAATATCATTATCATGTTTTCAGTACGCATTTTTCAAGACATAGTCACCCATAGCACATTATAATACAGAAGTATAAAAGCACCAACTAGTATAACATAAAATCTAAATCCACTAAATACATATTCAGTGAAAGAACCAACTTATCCACAAGAGTTCTGGAAAAATAAACACACTGTAAAGCCTTTTCAAAAATATTGGTAGAGGGTGCATTTCTAGCAGCTGCCATAGCAACTCCATAAATGGGGAATCATTATCACAAGTACATTATCATATTACTGACTGTGCAAAGCCTAGATGGCATTTTATATTTATTTATTTCAAAGTTTCACCAGAAAGACATACTGAGCAAAATAAAAGCTAATTTTCAGATGCATCCTGGGGGAAGGGTGAAAGAGGAGTTCAAGAAAAAAAATAATTAGGAGAGAAATTCTACAGTATGTGTGTTTAAGCATTAACAATGGAAGACAGAAAAAATTTTACTAAATGCTGAGATGAGCATTGTCAATAGAACAGCTGAATGGAAGAAACAGGGCTGGTTGCTTACCCAGTTGGCTTAGTAGGTACATTACAGGTGTAGAGGCAATGCAGAACTAGTTGGCGTTGACAGGGGAATGAAGTGAAATGAAATGAAGGGGTAAGACAGGTGGAGGACACAGGGGGAGATGGATTTTTATTTTCCCCTGACTCACCTGATAACCTCAATGCATGTGAGAACACAAATGGTTCCTTAAAGCAGCAGTGTAATAGAAAATGTTTTTCCAAGAAGTTAACTTCTGCTACAATTAATCAAAATGCTAGCTTACCTGTCAAATTTACTTTTCAAGATACCCCCTATGCTACTTCCAATAAATTTTTTAATTTTTTTATTTTTTGATCCTAACCAATACCAGGTTTACAATGTTATTTCTAAGTCAAATGTGGTGGCCATCTTTTTTTTTTCTTCTTGAGAAAAAAATTTATTAACACAAAATATATTAAAACAATGACAAAATACATTTTGGTGGAACTAGAACATTTTACCACCAAATAAAACTGGATGGTCTCTGGAATATTTTATAGTGAAAAAATGCAGACTCAGATTTTTTTGCCCAGTTTCATTGTACTGCTGCTTTAAGTAACAGGGCAACACTCTATTTATGGAAACAGAAATTGTCAGTGGCAGAACAGAGCCCTGTCTATGGCCCATTAAGTCTGCCTGACCTTAACTATCTAATGGTTTACCTGCCCCATGTGTCTGTCATGCCCATGTTTGAAATTCCCTACTGAGTTTGTACAGACTGCCTTGGTTGGTTGTCTGTTTCACCCTTCACACCACTCTCTCCATGAAGAAATGCTTTCTCACATTCCTCTTAAATCGCCCATCTTCTAGCTTCACTGATTTTCCCTTGGAACTTGAGTCCCCAGTTAGCATGATCAGCTCACTATTATCTAGTTTGTTTACCCTGTGGAGGTATTTGTATGTTTATCATGTTTCCCCTCTCTCTTCTTGCCTCCAGCGTGTACATGTTGAGTGCTTTAAACCACTCCATGTAAGTCTTTTTCCTGCTAACCCTGTATCCTTTTTTTTTTTTTTTATCCTTTACGCTGCAGTTACCCAAGTATTGGCCCCCAAATTGCACATAGTACTCCAGGTGAGGATGCTTTTTGCTATCACAAATAGTGTTTAGCTGATCTTGGTTAAAATGCGCCAAACTCATCCATGGATAAGCTTACTTTGGTGCCATTTGGAACTGTGAGTTCACAGGGTTACAGTTCTGAATAAAGTTTGTATAAATGGATATTGATTGGAGGCATCCATTGCTGCAGTGTATACTGGACTGCAATATAGACTACCGGAGGGAGTGCAGGAACTCTTCGGAATATGGGCAAAAAGTAAATAAAAGGTGGAGAGTGTTCCTTTAATATGCAGTCAGCACAGAGTTGGCAAAATAGGGGTGCAGAGTACTAACTTGCTATAGCATTCTTTGATTTAACCCCTTTTGGATATAAAGAACACCTGGTATGGCTCCCGTTGTTTTCTGCCTTTTCTTTTTATTGCCTGTTAATTATTGCTAATTACCGCTATTAAAATTCTGGGTAATCAGGTCACAGTTATAGTTTCTGTGCTGTCTGTTGTTGCTAGCTGTCTCCTATAGCTGAATTCCAAAAAAATGTAAGACTGCAATACAATCAATTATTAGAATCAGCAGATTTAGCATAAATGTTGCAAATCATTCTGGTGAAGGCATGGAAGAAAAGACATATAAGGCTAAAGTGCAAACCAAGGTTGTTTTTTAACTTGCTATTTATTCCCCCAGGATCTCAGTCCAGCTTCCACTGACCTGACTTGAACCTCGATCCACTGGTCAGGCACCCCCATGCAGCCTTGGTTATACCCCCCAGTCAGGGTTGAGTTGGAGGGTTCCCCCATTTCCTACTTGTTTTGCTGGGTCCTCCATTGTGACCTCAGAGATCAAGCACTGAGTGGCGCCTCCTCTGCTTGTGGTGCTCTGCCAGGTCCCCAATTTTTTCCCCTGTGACCCTAGAGATGATGTTGTGCCATGGTATCTAGAGGCATACGCTGACGTCCTGCGATGCTCCTCACTTCTGTGTGGCATCGAGCTGCTGTGCCTCTGGCTTCCAGCAGAGATCAGACAAGCACGGAGCCTGCATCCCCCCTCCCTCTCGGGGGAAGTGAGTTGTCCATCGGATGTTCGAGCTTCCCCTCCCTGGTGGCCCTCCAGTTCCCCAGGCCAGTTCCTGAACCAGGTTCATTGGTATCACAAGAAGCAGCGCTACCACTGTGCAGGTGTGCCAGCCCAAACCAAGATTTTCTATGCAGCAGAAACATAGGGAAAAGATAAGAAAGTGAGTGATCTGGCACTTGTAGAGAATAAGTTTTAAGACTCCTGTTGGGTATCTGTAATAGAAATCTGGGGCTGCCTTAAGAGTTGAGACAGGAATGTTGGTAATCAAAGCTTAGGCAGTTGTAAGAGACTTAAGAGACTGAGCTAAAGTACAGAAAATATCAGACAATAGATACCCAGCATTATGCTGGATGGAGGCCAGTGTAAAACAGTGTGATCAATCATGGTTTAAGGGTTTAGAACAGCTCTTGTATTTCAGAGGTTGCTCATTTATATTTACTGCATTAAATGTAGATTTTCTTTTAATTTTTGGCAATGGGTATGCCATGCTCATCTTATTGGTTGTATTTTAACTGTTATGTAGTTCTAAATTTGTCACTGCTAATGAAATTGTAATGTTGGAATCAATGTGATATAATTATGTATTTCCACAGTCAAAAAATCACATGCGGTATCAGTGATCCCCATTGGTTAAATCAACAGAATTCTTCCCTTGGGGGTGCTCAGTATGGGGAGATACAATTTCAGTAGTCAGAGTTGGTGCTATATGCCATTTGTACTGTCACTCCACCCGGTATAAACATAATCACTTTTCACAGACTTCTTAGCTTTCAGTTTCATTTAACTCAGTTATGAACCACAGTGAAACAGAGACATGTATCTGATAACGAAAAACTTTATGCACATTGCCACATGCTGACACTCGCTGGCTTGCCCATTCCACACTGTCTTTTCTCCTTATTCCTCATTAGGCAGCATTCTCTTTTTTTTTTTATTTGATTCATACATCTCAACCTTTTGTCACTGAAATGAGGGACACAAACACTGAAAGTGAGGGACAATGAGGGACACTGAGTCTCATAATGAAAGACGCATCCTCAAACATGGAGATACAAGCTAAGAACACTGTGGAAACCATGACCTTTATTTGTACAAAGTTTATTTTTTTATTTAGCATCTCAGAATATTATCAACTTCTGCTTTAAAGTCTGAATTTAAAGCACATTCTCTGTGTGTGAAGCACCTTTTCCATGAGGGACGAATGTGGGATACGGCAGTATTGAGGAGTAAAATGAGGGATGTCCATCATAATGAGGGACACTTGACAGGAATGATTGTACAGCTCCCATGTATTTATTGCACTTCATCCTGATACTGTATTTACTTATTTATTGAATTTTGTTGACCCAGTAGGCCCTCTGAGACTAGAAGTCCGTTTTCAGGTGCGACCGGGTGGGGGTGGGAGACACAGATGGTAACCAACTAAAACTGAACCAGATTAAGCTGTTGTTGGTATTGTTAGTGAATGGGGAAATTTGGCCAGGACACCGGGGAAATTCTCCTACTTGCCAGTAGGGGGAACCTCTGGGCTAGTCTTCGCTATGGCTAGTCCGTCTGAGACTTTGGTGGTGATGGAGGTGGGACAGGCTGCTGTGCAAGACTCCTCTACTGCACTATGTTCACCGGTCTGGGAGAATGTTGCTTTGAACTCAGAATTGCCCTCTGATATGGATCCTACCTTTTTTGAAGAAATTGAAACAATTCCTGTTGCTTTCTTGTCGAGAACTGGTGCTGATAAGATGGGGCCTGGAATCTCTGTTTTTCCAATAGGCACTGTACCTCATGCTCAGAAACAAACGTGACTCACTTTTTTGAGGGAGGAAAAAGAAAAGCAACTGAAATGCCTGCAGAAGCTAGATGCTACACTCTCTACGCTGCATAGTTCACAGACGGCTGTCAACCCAGCTAACGCTCTTGACAGTGGGGGGCCACAAAAGCAACAGGAGATGACTCACTCCCAAGTATTCATGCTGCTGTGCAGTCAGATGTCTCTGACTGTGCAAAAGTAAAAGTGGCCGAGGTTACGACAGAGGCTGACAGTGAAAACAGGACTTCTCCTGTGTGCCCACAGCTTCCACGTATGGTAACTAAGGGAAATGCTCCACAACATCACCAACAACGATAGGGGCCTGGATTGGCTGCAAGGCCCCAGTTTGGTATGTAGCCACTTTCCTCTGCATCAGCTGCTCCTGTCTCTGCGAAAGAACAAACTTATTCCTTTAAAGAACAACAATGTGCCAAGGACTAGAGAGACATATGGAAGGAGAACTGAATGCTATTGACTGGTTGCCCAAAGCAGCCTTAGAAGGAGCCGGATGGACACAAGATCCTTCTGAACAATGGTTGCCTGATCCTAGGGACTCTTCTTTTCAAGAGATGCTTCAGCACTCAGTTACACCAGTGGTCACCAATGCTGTACCTCAAGAGAGCTCCACCATACCCCGGGGTAATGATTCACAAAAATCTGACACTGTATATATTATTAATACTCCTGATGTTGATGTAGTTACTGAACTGGCTGTTATGATTGATTTACCAGTTGATGCACCTCCTGTACACCCTAGTGTTTCAGAGACATAGGAAGTTAGGCAGGTAGATGGAATAAATTCTGACCCAGCGTTTAAAATGTCTGACCTATTTGCGACCAAGGGTGAGCCAGCCCCTCGGCGCAATGAGGTCAGATTATTGTATAAGGGGGGTCTTGAAGAACCTCCTAGCAGGGTTTATATTGCTAGGAACTTGTTGAAAACTTCAATGCACTACTGTTCTTCAGAAATATTTGCATTGATAAGTTTAGGTAATGGCAATTATGACATTAGTTTTAAGAGCATTACTAATCTGGATCACTTTTGGACACAATATCAGGCCTTAAAAAACACCCCAGCCTGGATTCCTTTTCATGCCGTGACACTGACCAAGTCTTTAGTTAAAACCATCATGGTCATGTTTAAAAACGAGGGGGTTCATGTGGAGGATATTTTATTTTGGTTACAACAGCATTGTGAGATCCTGGGGAAACCTTTGCCTACTCTTGATAGTGAGCAGATCTGGGATGGGGGTTGGCGAGTAAAGATCAAACTACACTCTACATACTCAGGGCCTATGCACCTCCCAAGTTCCTTTTTTTTAAGGAGGGACCAAGGATCTATTTCTTATAGTGGGCAGCCAAGATCCTGCTTTAAATGTGGATCATGGGCTCATCTTAGCTTGGCCTGCGATTCCCCATGCTGTATCCATTGCCTGGGATTCGGTCATGCTTCCTCAGCATGTTTGAACCTTTTTAAGTGTAATTTGCATGAGCACATGGGGCATGCCTATGGATGTTGCCCCTGGGCTTCGCACAATAGGAAGGACTGTCCCTCACATGAGGGACTCATTAATATTGCTTGGCATCAGCAAGCTAAGAGGGTAGCTGCACAGGACTTACAGACTTCCTTAGAGATAGCCCCCCACAGAACCTCCCAAGACCCGCAGAACCATCGCAGGTGGAACAGATGGAGGTTACAGATACTGTAGGATTAAAAGACTGCACCTGACCCCCCCACCTGCAACTTAGAAACTACTTAGGAGGTAGTTGACTTAAAACAGAGGGTCATGCCACCCTTCCCCGGGGATAAGGATGGAGCTTTCATGATGGTTACTCAGAAAAAGAGGCCATGGCAGGGGTGGCCGGGGGCTCAAAAACCTAAACAGAACCTGGTTAAACCTAGCCACAACCCTGCTTCTTGGAAGACTGAGAATAAATATGCTTCACTCCCTGCTGATAGTACAGACAAAGATTCAGAAGGTGGTGAGTCAGATTCTTAGTCTATTACTTCCAACATAGATACAGAGGGGAGAGGAGAAGGGTCCATAGCTAAGTGAACTAGGCAGCATTGGGTATCCAAGACCCCTTAAGCTTAACTCTATTTTTTTGTCCTGCTACACTTCTTTCATTGAGACTTTTTGATGGACCAACTCACCATTAGTACTATTAATAGTAATAGTATTAAGAATGAAAGAAAATGCTCTGGGGCCATGCTGTATTTAAAAGGGCTTCGTAGTGATATCATCTGTGTGTTGGGCACCCGTTTGAAGACTAATTATGAGCTACAACAGACATCTAGGGCATGGTCCTTGGGTCCATCATTCTGGTCCACTGGCACAGATGTTTGTGACGGGGTGGGTATCTTGTTTTCTAATCCCCAGTTAAGTGTCTCAAAGTTGGTGGATATCCATCCGGGTTGGGGCCTTTTACTAGATATCTTTTATCACTGCCATAGACTACACATTGTAACAATATATGCCCCACAAACTAAGGCACAGAGGGTCTCCTTATTTAAAGAGGTTCAGCCATTTTTGCATACATCCCAATTTGTCTTCTGGTTAGGAGGCTTTAATTGCGGTCTGACAAAAGCTGATAGGGGTTTACAAACTGAAAAACTGTTCTCTGACACAATTTCCTTGCAGAATATTATACATAATGCAGGCCTGGTAGACACCTATAGGAAAATACATTCCAAGGGTGGGTGTACTTATCATAGGGGCCCCCTGAGGGTGTGTATTGATTTGATTTTTGTGTCTTCTGCACTGCTTATTAAAGAGGTTTGTACTTATTCTTGTGAATTTTCTGACCACATGGCCATTAAATTAGCAACCTTATGTGGATCCAGTCTGCAATGTAAGAAAACTTATTGGAATTTAAATGAGTCTGTTCTTTTTTTTTTTTCAAATTTAATAAATTTTATTGCATTTTAGATTAACTGTTACATTTACATTTGGTAAACAGTTCAAACTTGTACAGACAACTTGATGAACAACAGTAGTATATAACAAGTCATTACAGTCCCATATGCTCCTGTGATGCTCAAAGGTGTAGGTTACTAAAGAGAAGACACCTTTATGTTATTTCACCCAACACTGATACCCAAAATTAGATATCAGGAGCAATAATGAGAATATTTAACAATACTAACTGAGTACAAGAGAGGAGTATATATAAAAGATAGTATGTAACACCCTCCCCTTTTGCCACTACGAAAAAAAAAGAGAAAAAAAAAAGCCACAGCATACTGTATATTATGTAAAACTGGGGGTAGTACCTGTTGGGAAGAGAGAGAGAAAAGAAAAAGGGATGGAAGGAAAATTAATCATTAACATCTACAGAGCTTTATCTAACACAATAATACAGCTCCAAATAAGAACCAGAGTAACACTAAATGGATAATAAGGTATGTAAGGGAGCCCATATCTTCTGGTATTTATTGCTATGTTTAGAGATGCTCGCAAGGAGGTATTCTGCTTGTAGACCGAAAAGCATTTCTTTATGTCACTCTGTGTACGTAGGAGTTTGTTGATCCAACCAGTGGTGTAGTATAATTTTCTTAGCACAAAGGGATATCAAGGTCATATGTTTCCTTTAATTTCCTATTAGGGTGTCTCCCGAGTCCTCCAAGATACAAATTTCTGGTTGAAAGGCGTACTGTAAACCCAGGAGGGGATCGAGTTTTGATTGGATACCTTCCCAAAAGGGGGTTACCTTATCACATTCCCAAAGAATATGGAGTAGTGTACCTCTCTGGGACCCACACCTAGTACACATGTCTGATTGAAGGCGCCCCATTTTATTAAGTTTTACAGGGATGCAATATAGGTCATGTAATATATAAAACTGAAGTAAAAATGAGTCTGTTCTTGCTGACCTCGACCCCCTTCCAGAGGGCCTGGAGGAGGGAGTGGGCTGCCAGACTATCAGTGGTAGAATGCTACTCTGAACTTTTGGAATGGTGGGAAGACACAAAACAGTCATGGTGCAAATTTTTTCAGCACCGAGCTCACTCTCGATCTACTACTGAATATTTAGCATATTTACAACTCCAACATTAGTTGCAATGGTGTATTTCACAAATGGAGACAACAGAACAAGATTTTAGTTCTCAGGTGAGAAATATAAAAAAATCAAATGGTATCCTTACAATATGACAGAGCAAAAACTTTACAACAGGAGCTCCGGTTCGGCACACAAATCTCAAAAGGTTCTTTAGATCCCTACAAAGAAAGTAGGCATAGAACTGATAATAGAGTAATTACAAAATGATTTACATCAACAGGGAGATTAGTGAGTTCTCCTCAGGAACTTTTGGAGGTAGTAGAACATCAGGTTATGCAAATCTTTGGTTCTCCTCCTCCTGAGCCTGACGTACAGGATATACTAGGCTCTTTAGGCTTACCCACAGTTTCAGAACCTGATGCTCAGAGACTTATTGCTGAAATATCTCATGAGGAGGTGAAGGCAGCAATTTCACAGCTCTCTTCTAACACTGCCCATGGATCTGATGGCCTTAGCTCAGGATTTTATAAAACATTTATAGATGACTTATTCCCTGCTTTGGTAATTTTGTTCAGTCATATACTGAACACTTCCCAATATTCCACTTCAATGATGGATACAGTCCTAGTCCTAATTCATAAGAAAGGGTCCCGTCAGGATATTGGAAATTGGCGACCTTTAAGCTTATTAAACTCGGATTTCAAAATCCTGAGTAAAATATTATTGGCACAACTCTCAAGTGTAGCTCAGTATCTTATTAGTCCTTATCAGACATGTGCACAGTCAGGCCAACAGCTGCATGATAATTTAATTCCAAACACTCCAGAAGCCGGGCTACAAATGGCTAAAACCGCAAAAGAAAGACCGAACACTAGGTCTAGTTAATACAAACTTTTAATAAAGTTTAAAAGACATGATGGACAGCAGCACCCCTATTCCAACCACGTGACCAACATTTCGTGTGACACTCACACTTTTCAGGCCTTGAAAAAGCATGAGTGTTAGTCACATAGTTGGAATAAATGCTATCCATCATATCTTTGAAACTTTATTAAAAGTTAGTATTAACTAGACCTAGCGTTAGGTCTTTCTTTTGTGGTTTTAGCCATTTGTAGCCCGACTTCTGGAGTGTTTGGAGCATATGTTTTACGTCGTGGCTCCGGCTTTAGTTCCTTGAGTAGCTACCTTACAGTTTTTCTTTCTGATAATTTAATTGCCTTACAAGAATCCTTTTATAGAGGGGAGGTGGAGGACAGGACAGGTTATGTTCTTGGGTTAGACCAGGAGAAGGCCTTTGATAGGCTTTCTCACCATTTTTTATTTTCTACTTTATTGGGGTTTGGAATCTCTGTAACTTTTGTAAATTCGTTAAGGGCAATGTGTAGTGCTTCCTTTTTATGTCCCAATGTCAATGACTGGTTCGGAAGAAAGGTTAAATTCCATAGGGGAGTGAAGCAAGGTGCCGCCTCAGCCATCTCCTCTATATCTTTGGAATATATATTTTAATTAGGCTAATTTTAGCTCATGATAACTTGATAGGAATAGCTCTCACTGATAACCTACAGATAACGGCATTAGCCTATGCAGATGACCTTGTTTTGACCCTTTCTACTACCTCTTCAGAACTGGCCCTAATGGTGGTACTGGCACAATTCTCCTATCTCTCTGGCTCAAAAATCAGTCTTGGGATGAATAAGGGAGTGGTTCTTGGATGCACCCCGGTACCACCCTTAGGTCAGTGGGCTGGCATTACAGTAACAGCAGACCCGGGGACCACGTGATGCAGCACGCCGAGTAACTGCTCATCTCTTCAGCTCCCATCGCCTGGCGTATTAAAAGGCTATTTTTATAACTTTTCTCCTTCTTAAGACTGGTATCTTTGGGCCAACTGAGTGTTAAAGGACAGGAGAAGGATTCGGTCCTTGAAAATGGATGCAGAGATGCGATCGGTGCCCCCAAAGCACACCCCGCCGGTATCGCCTGAGAAACAGAGCAAATGGCCTAAGGCCTAGCAAAGCCAGGCCGGTAAAGTAACAGCTAGCAGCGCCTTTCCTGGGAGAGAATCCAGAGATACCCCTCTGACGCTGGAACAGTTTCTGGCCGAGTTTTCCCCATTTAGGGAAGATGTTAAGTCCCTTACAACTGAGGTCAAGCAGATGACTGCAGTGCTGGAAGACCTAACAACAAGAATTTCTGATAATGAAGCCCGTACTGCCTCGTTGGAGAAAAAAGCAGACAGCATAAGGAAGGAGGTAGTTGAAAGCTGTAACAGGATTGAAAAACTGGAGGTCAAATTGGAAGATCTGGAAGGAAGGAGCTGCAGAAACAATGTAGTCATTCTCGGTATCCCCAAAAGAGAAGAAGGGGCCGACGTTATTAGCTTTATTCAAAAACTGGTGGAAAAACTAGCTGGTCCTTCCCCATTTGGCAAAGTTTATATGATAGAGTGTGCACATAGAGCCCTCCGACCTGTGCCTCCACCCGGAGCCCTGCCCCGTCCGATAATATCCAGAGTCCTTAATTACCAAGAAAGGCACTATTTTTTGGGAAAGGTGAAGGACTTGCAAGAAATTAGATGGGAGAGTGCGAAAATCAGAATAATGCAGGACCTTCCTGCATCCATCAGGCAGCGTCGCACACAATTCAACCCAATGGTCTCCAAATTAATCGCCTCTGGTATAAAGTTCAAAATGGGATATCCAGCCAGGTTACAAGTAATGCTGGAGGGTTCCTGGGTTACGTTTGAAGAAGTGGAGGTGGCAAAAGTGGCACTTCAGAAGTCTCTACCTGACCTGTTCAGTGATTGTTGAGAACAATTAATTGGACCTCTGGTAGTGGTGCTCTCTAATGTACGCAAGCTGAATGTTTAGCACCTGTTTGTACCCCAGACAATCGAGGCACGGAAGACCGCCTCCCCCATTTTGCCTCGGCTACACGTTTCCTATCTTAATTTAGTTTTGGTGTTCTTTTTATACAGAGCCTCATACAGGGAAGTGGAGCCTTGCATTTTCGGACAGTGTTTTTTATTTTCAGGCTGGTACTGGTTCCTCAAGAGACATTGCGGGCATGTGAGTCATTGCTATCGTCTTTCCCAGAGCGAGTGGAATCTGCTATTGGGCCCGCTGTCGTCAGAGATCTCAGGAAGACAGAAGTAAAACAAATGGATTTTGTCTGGGAATATAGAGTGAACCAAAATCTGGACTTTTTATAGCCCAATTATGTGGACTTCCTGGTCTTTGGTTCTGACTCTTTGTTTAGCTACCAATAGTTTTTGTTGGTCTCTATTCTTTTTTCTTTTGCTGGTTTGATCGAGATGGTAAACTCAGCCTCCAGATGTTATTAAGGGGCAATATTTCGGTTTAACAACATCTAGGAATATGCTCGTCTCTTTGTTTTACGTCATCAAGGATAGATACCTACTATCTTACATTTATAGGATTTTGTTCTCAAGGAGGATTGTCTCCTAAGTGTTTTTGGGGATTCTTGATATCAGTGTGTGATCTCCTGTGGGTAAAGAGGTATCGAGCTTAAAAGCCCTCCCCCTATCTGTAGAACGCATTATTTCACCTCCGGGGGTGTAGCAAAGCCATACCTAAAGGTTGCATAGTAAGACCTAACGGTAGCAGATTATTTTGAAGCCATATTATATTCATCTTCCTGAACTGGTGTTGTTATATCAATAAAACTATAACTAAGGTTGCAGTTTATAGCTTGTCGGTTCACTGTTATATGAGGAGAATAACTGGTTTTCTTATCAGGCTGGGAGCTTTCCCTTTAACTGTGCAAGGGGGCTTCCCCCCCAAAGTTATCTTCTTGAGCCTTCTAAAAATTATTTTGGCATAGTTCCACCCCGACTCTTCTAGGAGTCAAGCGACGGGGCAGAACAACTGGAGAGTAGTGAAAGTGGTTCTGCACCAAGTGGAAATAAAGGGGGGGTAACCTGGTTCACTGATTTGGTAGAGATAATATTGATTTCATGGTATGGGGGAAGGGTTTATGGGGAAAAATAAAGGGTGGGGGTAAGGGGTTAAACAGAAGGGATGTGGGAAGGGCACAGCACAGCACATACAGTTCCCATTGCTATATTACCACTGGATTATTTCCCGTATTTACACTATTGCTGAGTTGGATAGTTAAAAGTCAATGGCCAAACTATTGAATGTCATTACTTGGAATGTTAAAGGGGTCAGATCTAAAACTAAACAATATGTGATTTTAAAACACTTAAACTTGGTTGCCGCCGAAATCATGTTTCTACAAGAAACGCACCTATTAGACGCTGAGGCCACTAAACTGCAGAGATTACAAGTGGGACAGGTCTTCTCAGCCGAGGGCTCCACAAATAGTGGAGGTACCATGATCTTGGTTCATAGGAAACTCCCCTTTACCTCGACGCAAATAATAAAAGACCCTAAGGGTAGATTTATTTTTTTACTTGGTAACCTCTATGCGAGAGAACTACTACTGGGGAGTATTTACAGACCAAATCAGGATTCCCCTAATTTTTTCACACAAATTATTACCACTCTACTTCCTTTCCTTGCAATTCTGATAATAATAGGTGGGGACTTCAACCTGGTGTTTGACTCGATGGTAGATAAAACTGGTCACTCAAGGAGGGGATTATCCCCTACCCAACGTGTGTTCCAAGACTTACTAGACCAGGTTGGACTGTATGACATTTGGAGGGTCCTACATCCTAATGTCCGGGATTACACTTTTACCTCCCCGGTCCATAAAACCTCATCTAGAATAGATTATTTGCTTATTTCAAAGGATTACATCCCACAAGTCATCGACTCCTCTATACACCCTGGTCCCCCGTCTGATCATTCCCTTGTAGGCTGTCATTTGAATGTTGAGCCACCGCGAAGAGGCAGAGGAAGGTGGAAACTTAATGACCAACTTATCAAAGATCCTAAACTGGGAAGTATAGTACAGGGCCATATAGATCAGTTCATTCAGTTTAACCAAGGGACAACCCGAAGGCCGGATATTCTCTGGTGTGCCTTTAAGGCCTACCTAAGGGGAATACTTATTGGGTTAGCCTCTAATAGGAAGAAAGCTAGGGAGCAAGAAGTGTCCCAGCTGTTGTCTCAAATACGGGCCATAGAAAAGGACCTGTCTCCTGCCACTTCAGAAGATACATTTCAGAAGCTTATTAAATTAAGGGCAGCCTATTTGGAGATTCTCCGAGAAAAAGCGGAACACGCCATTCTAAAAACACAAGCATTATTTTCTGATCAGGGGGAGAAAACAGGGCGCCTCTTGGTTTGCAGAATTAAACAAATAGAATCCTCTAGGTATATTGCTTCTATCCGATCCCAAACGGTTGGATCTCTGAAGACCTCCCCGAATTATATAATTTTGGAATTCCTTAACTACTATACTGATCTATATGGCCCTATGTCAAACCCCCCAGCTCAGAATCAGTTAGATAGCTATCTTAGGGAGACCCCTTGGCCGAACCTTACTGAAGACCAGCAAGAGGTATTAATCTCGCCTATCACATGTAATGAAATATCTAATGCGATAGGTACTTTATCATTAAATAAAACCCCAGGGATGGATGGCTTCTCAACTTACTTTTATCAAAGGTTCAAAACTGCCGTCATCCCCTTGTTGCTCCCCTTATTCCAGTATATACTCTCTGGAGCGGAAGCAGATGCTTCTATTTTTGAAGCACTAATTGTGCTCATCCCTAAACCCGGCAAGGCACCTGAGCAAGTCACAAACTATCGCCCAATTTCCCTTCTGAACCAGGATGTTAAGATACTGGCCAAACTAATAGCTTGTCATCTCAACCCAATTCTCCCCTCTATTATTGGCCCCGAACAAGTAGGTTTCATGAAAGGCAGATTTTCTTCAGACCATCTTCACACCCTGGCTCATGTCTTCTCGGCGTCCAGAGATGCCCCATATCTTGCGGCTCTAATTTCTCTGGACGCTGAGAAGGCTTTCAACAGAGTTAATTGGCAATACTTGTTCCAGATGCTGGAAGCCTTTAAATTCCCTGAGTTCTTTCAGACCTGGATTAAATCCCTTTATCATTTTCCCACTGCAAGATTATCGGGCAACGGAATTATATCAGAGCCGTTTATCCTTCACTCGGGTACTAGGCAAGGCTGCCGTCTCTCCCCTTTACTGTTCAACATATATTTAGAACCACTAATCCGTAGACTGCAAGCCTGTCCAGAGATTCAAGGAATTCCGATTTTTCCATGCGAGGTCAAGGTATCTGTCTATGCAGATGACCTTCTCCTCCAAGTAGCTAATCCCGTCTCTTCCATTCCCCCAATGTTAAAGATCATTAAATCCTTTAGTGCAGTCTCTAATTACAAGCTAAATGTCAGCAAAACAACAGTTTTCCCCCTCAATCACAAGCTCCATAAAATGGAAATCCTTGAAATGGGGCTAGCCTGGAAACAGGATTCCCTTCGATACTTAGGCATTGAACTATCAAGACTTACAGGTAGCACTATTAAGTTGAATTTAGATTCCCGGATACAGGTGATTAAACAGGATCTTAGCAGATGGACCTCCCTTCCAGTTTCTATCTGGGGAAGAATAAGCCTGCTCAAAATGAATGTATTTCTGTGGCTTTTCTATCCCCTCTCAATGCTTAATATTTGGCTCCCAATATCGTGGTTCAAGAAGGTAAATAATCTGTTTTCAGAGTTTGTCTGGGCATACAGGTCCCCTAGAATTGCGTTCCACAAATTACGTGCACCCAAGATGAGAGGTGGCTTACGTTTACCTCATTTAGGGCTCTATTTTTGGGCCAGCCACATTAATAAGTACCTGAGATGGACATTACCTGTATCGGCGAGTTACATCCCGCTCTGGCTCAAAATAGAGCAGACCCAGATTAGCTCATGTTGCCTAGCACCAGAAGCTCTGCTACATATCAGAGAAAATCACCTTCCCAGCAGGTTAAAAAATACCCCCATTGCATTGTCACTTAAAGTTCATGCTCAATTGTGTCGCTTTCTTAAATATGATAACAAAAGGGACACAACTCAATACCTGTTCGGAAACCCTAATTTTAAAATCAGCAAGAAATGTATCCCCTCTAATTGGTTGCCACAACTGAAAGAAACTCCTCTGTACTCCTTAATAGGGGACAATAACGTTTGGCTATCTGGTCAATGTATAATGCAAAAGTTTAAGATTCCTACTAAACATTTTTTCAGAGTTTTTCAACTTAGGCACCTGTTAATTAAAGTGTTAGGGCAAAAGCCATCCCCTTATGCAGACCCCCCTTTATTACTGGACTTGGTTCAATGGGTGGGCCAACCGAAAGCAGTCTCCAAGATTTACGGTATTCTGTTCGATAGAGCATACCCAGATCACTATGGTCCAACCTGTTACTGGATGTCTCACTTCCTCGGCCATGATATTAACTAGGCAGACCTTTGGTTTAATTGCCATAAATTTATAACACAGGACAGATTAAGGATGATGCAGATGTTTATTTTACATAACATATATTTCTCTCCCGAGAATTTGTTCAAATACGGACTAACATCCTCTTCTCAATGTGTGAGATGCTCTAATCAGGACGGCTCTTTATTCCATATTATTTGGACCTGCCCCAAAATAAAGCCCCTCTGGGCTATTATTGGAAAAAGCTTGATCCCATCTTGGGATTAGAGGATTTATTCAAACCTCAAATATGCATCTTAGGTGACTTTTCGGGTATTAATTTCCCTAATAAAAAAAGATTACATGGCTTTGATATCCCTGTCACTCAAGAAAGTAGTCTTAAGACACTGGAAAGACCAATTTAAAATCAAGTACGGCGAGTGGCTGTCTGAGCTTCTTGTGAACCTCAGAACGGAAAAGGCTATTGCAAGTCTAAACAACAGGTTGGATAGATTCAGAAAAATTTGGGACCCCTTATACACTTTACTCTCGATTTAGAGCTTCTCAGGGCGAGGGCCTTGCCATCCGAGGTACCTCAGTAGTTTTGTGTTGTCTGAGCTGTGGGAGTCTTAGGGAACAGTTTTTACTTCAAGAATGTACTAGTGGGGTGGGGAAGGGGGATGTAGGTGGGGGGAAGAGGGAGAGGGAGGGAATTGACAGGTCTGGAACAATGTACATAGTTTACATGATGTGTATTTGTATAGGAAGATCTGTCATTTATGGTAAAACTTTCAATAAACTTTAAATGGAAAAAAAAAAACAGTAACAGCAGACCCTATAAACATATTGGGTATTAAATCTGGACCCCGGAGACATGGCACAATTGAACAGGGCAGCTAAATTACTACAAGCAAATAAGATAGTGTCCAGTTAGAAAGGAACACAATTATCTAAAAAGAGTAGAGTTTTACTGATTAAGTCTCTGTTGATTCCTCAATTTCTTTTTCTTTGTTATATCTTTCCCCCTCCCCAATCTATAGTTACAGGTCTATTTGGGGTATTTTTTCAGGCCTTTTGGGCCTCACAGTTAAACCCCATTAAGAGGGAGTTTACATATCTTCCTATTAATAAGGGTGGAGTGGATATGATTCATCCCATAGCCTTTTTTTACAGTCTGTTTTTTTCCTATAATATTTGTCCCTCCTTACGTCCAGGAAGGAATTAAACATTGGGTACCCTTGGTTCAAGACTGGTTGTCCCCCTGTCTTCTAACCTGGGAAGGAAAGAAAGTGAGATCCCTTCCCTCAAAGGTCCCAGCTTATGGTAGAGATTGCATGAGGAATGCTGTAAAATGGGGTAACACATCTACACAACTATTAATGATGGATAGAAAGACTATCAATGTGGCAACTGTAGCTGCTGAATGAACCTTGGTGGTGGAAACATAGAAACATAGAATTTGATGGCAGATAAGGACCGCTTGGCCCACCTAGGCTGCTCATTTCCCTACCTAACAGATAAGCTGCAGATCCTAGTTAACCAACAACTTACTTCCTCCTACCCCCCCACTAGGACTGCCTTATGTCCGTCCCATGCATTCTTGAATTCCCCCACTGTTCTTGACTCCATGACCTCCTCAGGAGGCTGTTCCATGCATCCACAACCCTCTCTGTGAAAAATACTTCCTCCGTTACCTCTGGGCCGTCCCCCTCAGATTGTGCCCCTTGTTCTTGCGCATCTCTTTTCTGAAAGATGCTACCTCTTGGACTTTATTGATTCCCTTGAGGTACTTGAAAGTTTCTATCATGTCCCTCTCTCCTTCTTTCCTCAAGGGTATACATGTTAAGCTCCTTTAGTCTTTCTTAGTATCTCTTCTGGTGCAGACCCTGCACCATTTTGTTGCCCTCCTCTGGACAGCCTCCACTCTGTCTATGTCTTTGCGGAGATGGGGTCTCCAGAACTGCACACAGTACTCCAGATGGAGTCTCACCAACTGTCTGTACAGAGGGATAACAGCTTCCTGTTTTCTACTATTGATGCCTCTCCCTATGCATCTGAGTATCCCCCCAGCCTTCCTTACTGCCTTCTCACATTGCTTGCCCACCTTTAGGTCATCTGATATACTGTAATTACCCCCAGGTCCCTTTCCATTTTTACTGTTGTCAGTATCTCACCCCCATTGTGTACTCTTTCCCTGGGGTTTTGTTTCCCAGGTGCATTACCTTGCACTTCTTTGCATTGAATCTGAGCTGCCATACATTTGACCATTCCTCCAACCTTGCCAAGTCCTTTCTCATCCTTTCCACTCCATCTTGTGTATCAACCCTGTTGCAGATCTTTGTGTCATCTACAAAGAGACATACTTTTCCTTCCAGTTCCTCTGCAATGTCACTCTTATAAAGACATTAAAAAGGACCGGTCCCAGTACTGAACCCTGCAGTACCCTGCTAGTAACCCTCCTTTCTTCACTGTGGACTCCATTTACTACTATTCTTTGGGTCCTGTTGTCTAGCCAATTTTTTATCCAGGCTACCACCTTGGGACCCACTCCAAGACTGGCTAACTTGTGTATTAATCTTTTGTGTGGGACTGTATCAAATGCCTTGCTAAAATCTAGGTAAGCCATGTCCACAGCCCCTCCCTGGTCTACTACTTTGGTCACCCAGTCAAAGAAATCTATTAGATTCATCTGACACGACCTTCCCATTGTGAATCCATGCTGCCTTGGGTCCTGTGCCCCACTGGCCTCTAGGTACTCAACAATTCTTTCCTTCAGAAGTGATTTCATCATTTTCCCTACCACTGAGGTCAAACTAACTGGTCTGTAGTTTCCTGCCTCTGTCCTGCTCCCACTTTTGTGAAGAGGAATCACATCCGCCCTCCTCCAGTACTCAGGTACCACCCCCATCCCCCATGATTTGTTAAAGAGAGTAGTCAGCGGTGTCACTAGTTCTACCCTTAGTTCTTTTAGAATTCTTGGGTGAATCCCGTCAGGCCCCATTGCTTTGTCCACCTTCAATTTTATTAGTTCTTTCAGAACCCTTTCTTCTGTAAATGGACTGGTATCAACCCTCGTCTTCAGAGTGTTTCTCTTATTTGGTTTAAGTACCTCCCCCTCCTCTTTCTTTGTGAATACTGAGCAGAAATATTCATTCAGTATCCCTGCTTTTTCACTGTCACCCTCTACCCACATTCCCTCCCCTTTATTAAGCCTCAGTATCCCTCCTTTGGTCTTTCTTCACTCCCTAATGTACCTATAAAAGGTCTTATCTCCCTTCTTAACAGAGTTGGCTATCCTTTCCTCGGTTTTGGTCTTTGCTATTCTGACTGCCTTCCTAGCCTCTTTCTGCTTTAACTGATAAAGTCCTCTGTCCTGCTCCTTCTGTGTTTCCTTATATTTCCTGAATGCTATCCTTTTTTCCTTAACCTTCCCTGCCACCTCTTTTGAGAACCATAGCGTTTTTGTCCTTTGTTGTATTTTGTTGATTTGCTTTACACAAAGGCTTGTTGCCTCTGTGATGGCTGTTTTGATTACTCTCCATTGTTCCTCCACCCCTCCTTCTTGCCTGTTTGCTAGTGCTTTTCTGAGGCACTCTCTCATTTTCCCAAAGTTAGCCCTCCTAAAGTCCAATACTCTTGCTTTTGTATGGCTTGATTGTATGGCTGTGTTTATCGTGAACCATACTGTTTGGTGGTAGCTTGTTCCCAGATGGCTACCCACTTCTAAATCTAGAATTCTTTCTCCATCCCCATTTGAGAGTACCAGGTCTAAGATTGCTCCCTCCTGAGTGGGTTCCAATACTAGCTGTCTGAGGCATACCCCCTGTAGGGCATCAAGAATGACCCTACTCTTGGATGTGCCTTCAGCAAAGGTGCTCCAGTTAACATCTGGCATATTCAGGTCCCCCAGCAACAGTATTTCCCCTTCTTCTGCCATTCTAAGGAAGTCTTCTATCATTTCCTTGTCCATTCCCTCCACCTGAGATGGGGGTCTGTATACAACCCCCATGTGGATTATGGTGCCATTTCCTGTCTCCAGGGTGACCCAGAGTGCCTCATCTGCTCCTTGTTTACTCTTTAGTTATGTTGCTTTGATCCCTTCCATTACATAGAGAGCTCCTTCTCCTCTTTTACCCTCCCTGTCCCTCCTGTAGATTGTGTAATCTGGTATGTTGACATCCCAGTCATGGTTCTCTGCGTACCATGTTTCTGTGACTGCCACAATATCCAGGCAACCATCTTCCATCAAGGCCACTAATTCAGGGAGCTTGTTACACAGACTACAGGCATTGGTACTCATCACCCTCCACTTTTTGATGGCCTTACCCCTTTTAGCCCCATTCTTGTCCTTCCTGCCTTTGCCTTTTTTTACATTTACCTCTGTCCTGCTCCCTAATGACTTCTCTACCTTGGTGTTTACCTTATTAATTGCCGTGTTTTGTGGGGGAAGGCTGGGATTTCCCTGCTTCTTTTCAGTGCCTCACCCCTTGGCTGGTTTAAATGCTTGCCAATGAAGCATTTAAACCTCTCACATAGGATCCTGGTTGCCCCCCTGGACAGATCGGACCATCGCACCAGTATGGTCTGTATCCTCAGGTAGCTCCCCGAGTCCCCAATGAAGCTAAAACCCTGAGCTCCACACCAGTTTTTCAACCATTCATTGAATTCCCTGGTGAGGAGTAACCTAACATCATCCTTTTGCCATAGACAGGCAGCACCTCCGAGAAGGTTACTGTATGTGCTACTTGTCTAAGGCCCTCCCAAACTCCTCTTGCACTGCTCTGATCCCATTCCTAGCCAGGTCATTTGTCCCTAGGTGGACAATGACATCCAGCTCCCTCCCTCATGCTGCTGCTCCACAATCCTGAGGATTCGCTTCCTGTCCTTCAAGCTGTGGTGCCAGGCAGGCTGCCACCTCCCTCTCCCTTCCTCCCCATTTCTACCCCCTAATGATTGAGTCCCCACCAGAGTTGTTTCCTTCCCCTGTGGGGTCCCATGCCACCCTCCTGTGGGTCTCCTTTGTGAAAGTTCCCAGCATCCTCCTTGGTCTCCAATACAGGTGCCTCCATAGAGGAACCACTATCCACCAGAAGAGTGAATGAATTGTGGAGAGGTGCAGCTGGAGGGATGCAACTCTTCCACCACCCTCTCCCTCCCTGAGCCCACCTTGGTCAAGCATCTCCTCTTTCTTGGCAACTTCTGAGGTAGTGGCATTGGCCCTAGTGGTCCCTGGGTGGGGGAGGAGGTTTCACAAATCCTAGCCAGGTCAGCCTGGAGACAGGCAACCTCCTCTCTCAGACCAGAGAGGTGCCTGCAAATAGGGCAGCATCGCAGCCTCCAGAATGTCTCCCGGAACACTGCCGCCCCACAGCCATTGCACTGCACCACTCCTATCATGTCTTGTTTTGTGTCCCCTCTCCTGTTTCTCTGTATGCTAACTATCTCCTCTCCTTACAGCTCTCACCCTTCCTGTTCTGGGACAGCAACTTCCTATATTCTTCAGTAGCATCCTTCTTCCTTACTCAGTGTCAGACCACCAGCAGCTGGGGGGGAGAGTGAGCTACTTTTTTCCTTTAGGGTTGACAAAACCAGTGTTTCTCTATGATCCTTCCCTTCCTACTGCCAAACAGGAAGTTCCTGTTGACAGTCAAATCCAGTGGCTATAAAAGTAGAACTGGCTTAGGGTGGGTGGGCTGGAGGGCAATTAGTAAGAAAAAAGGCTAGCAACAGGAAGTTGTAATTTGAGGCACCTGCTTTTATAGTGTCTAAGCCACACCCCCAAATAAGCTTTCTCTCCTCCTACTGGTTTAGCAAAGTAAGTTGATACAGTACCCTTCCCAGCACAGAACACACACTGACTTTCTTTATTTTCTTTCTCTTTTTTTAACCCTAAATAAGACCCCTTCTACTTCTAATAAAGTATCTGTCTGCTTAATCTCAACAGGCACTGACACCTGCTAAGATATAAGTGTTAAATTAATAAGAAAATGTAGCTTCTTTTAGTTAGCTGCTTTCTGCTCTACAAGCAAGGCTAGCAACAGGCAATTTCCTGGATGTCCGATAGACAAGTTACCATACATCCTGCAGCAACTGTCCAATACCAGAATTACACCATTTGCTTGGGACTGTACTTGGTTGGATAATTATGGTGGATTAGGGGTCAAAGGGAACAGTAAACATAAGCAGATATCAGAACGATACTGTTCCAGGTTAACCTGTCCTCAGGTTATAGAAGCAGAGCAGCATCAATTTTAGATTGTCCTTATGCCCACTCCTTTTGGACGTATTTGTTTCACTCTTGTTCAGAACCCCATTTAGCTGCTCTCCCATATCATGTTCTTATGTATGGACCAGATGACATTGGATGTGGTAAATACCATGGGGATACCATGCATGTAGCTCTGGTTTAAATTAGGTATTTCTTATGGCAATCCCGTTGCATGTTGATCCTGCAGCAGAAAACTGTTACATATCAAGAGCTCCTAAGTAATATCCTGCATTCTTTGCAAACACTGTAGCTAATGGATATAAAGAGATATTCCTTTGAGGAATCACAGCATTTATGGGTACATTGTGAAGCTTGGTTAGGATAGACAGATAAATGTTCAGCTAGGGAAGTTTTTCAGTCTTAGTCTGTTAGCGAACTTTAATTATGTTATACCTTTGTCTCTTTCATGTTATGAAAAATGTATGATTTGGTCTTGTCTGTATTAATGATTTTTTTGTTGTTATTTTGTTTTTTATTATTATGTTTGTACTGTAATGAAGTCCATCTATAATAAAAATTACCCTACTCTCCTGGTGATACAGCAACAATGGGTATCCCAGGAAACACAGTTACATAATGTAGAAGTAGCCATACGAAAGGTGTATGAGAGAGACAGGAAGGAGGTGTCAAGACAAACACTGGTGAAAATATGGAGGCATTGGGATTTTTCAAAATTGAGTGCATAAACAAAGGGAAGGGAAGCGAATCTCCAGTTTTGGGATATAATGATATGTATGTACTTAGTTTCTACAAGCAAAGAAAGATGAAGGTTCCTTATTACCTTTAAAGGAAATATGAGGATAGTTTCTTTTTCATGTTTTGATTTTTGATTGTATAAGATTTGAAATGCATTGTTATTGAATTTTACTCATCCATTTCCCCCAATAAAATTCCCCTGCTCTCCTGTAGGGTGAACCTCTGGCCAGCTGTCACAAGATGGCCACAATGCAAGAGCCTTTGGAGGAGATGGATGTGTGTGGCAGGGGAGAAGGCCTCCTCTCCTGTCATGAATTCTCAAGAGGCTGTCGATTTGGCGCTGGCTGCAGCAGATTACTCGGAGGAGGACATGGGGTTTTTTTCCTCCAGAGAACAGAGAGAAGAAAATGGTAGTGCACTTCCTGGTACTGCCTCTGTGGAACTTTTAACAGGGAAAAGTAAACAAATAGAGAAATTGTGCTCCATACAAGAATGTTACCTGCAGAGAGCAAAAGATTTGGAAATTCAGCTGGGAGTTCTTTCCGGTGGCACCCTCAATTAACAGAGTGACACCGCGACTGTACAGGGTGATCCAGCAGTAAATATTGTGGATGTTAATCCTGCTGAAGGGACTCACAAAGATCCAGTATACATGCCAGAACAAACCATGCTATTGGAAGCAGCTAGCAGCTTTGACAGTCCTCAAGTTGTGTGCCAAGAGCTGCACACAGTGGAAAAGAAAAAATGCTCAAAGAATATAAAGTCAAGGCTTGGAGTGGGCTGCCCTCCTACCATGGCTCTGCCTCAAGGTTTGAAAGTATCAGATGCTGGGTTGAATAAGGAGCAAGTATATTCCTTTGCAAAAGGAAAAAAATAAAGGACACAGTAAAAAACAGCGGGACTGTGCTACTCTGGTCATGCAAGACCCCACACTTAGAAATACAGACATAGGAGAAGGTGATTGGTCTCCCACTCATGCCTTAGAGGATGCAGGCTGGTTGCAAAAAACTGGCAGTTCCTAGGTTTCTGATCCTGCAACAGCTCCCTACCACATGGAAACTTCTTCAGTGGACCAGCACAGTACAGCTATCATGGTTCAGGTAATGAGCTCCAACAAACCCTGGGGTAACTCTATTGCTAGTAATATACTGAATGCTAGTTCTCTTGAATCTGTCAATGTTATGGTTGATATGGGGTCTAATGTTAGTTCTACAGATAGGCAGGATGCTAGTAATAGGGATACTGATTTATTGGCTGACACCCCACTTAGACAAAGAACCTCTGAATCTGTTACTGCTGATACTGGGGAAAATATTAATGCTACTGCTATGCACGATACTGCCAGTATGGGCACAGATTTATTGGCAGAAGCACCAGTTAGACTCGGACCCTCTGAATCTGTATTACAAAACCCTGAGTCATTAGCTGGGTTAGCTCTACTATTTAAGCTATCTGAATTACAGTATTTCAGAATAAGGGGGAGATTACCCCTAGGAGAAACACAGTTTGCTTACTCTATAAAGGTGGCCTAGATTCCCTTCCTGAGAGACTTCATATTTCTAGGGTGCTTTTAAAAGGGGCAATGAATTTTTTTTTCCTCTGAAATCTTTGCCTTAATAAGTTTAGGAAATTCAAATTATGACATCAGCTTCAAGACTGTTTCTGGCCTTGATAGGTTTTGGGCACAATACCAGGCCCAGAAAAACAATCCCATTTGGATTCCTTTCCATCCCATTCTGCTTACCAAACCTTTGGTAAAATATATCACAGTCATGTTTAAAAATGAAGCAGTCAATGTTGAGGATATTCTCTTTTGTCTTAGATAGCGCTGTGAGGTGTTAGGGAAACCTAGGAAACCTACCCCCACGCTAGACAGAGAACAAATTTGGGATGGGGGTTGGAGAATTAGGGTAAAACTTTTCTCCACCAACTCTGGGCCTCTTCACCTACCAAATAGCTTTTTCTTAGGGAAAGACAGGGGCTCTCTTTTTCTATGCAGGCCAACCCTGCTCATGTTTTAAGTGTGGTTCCCGGACCCATTTAAGCTTGGACTGTGACTCTTCCAGATATAGTCATTGTTTAGATTATGGGCGTGTTGCTGCTAACTGTCTCAATCTATTTAAATGTAACCTCTGTGAGAAGACAGGGCATGCTTATGGCCACTGTCCCTGGGCTTCCCATAATCAGGAAGATTGTCCTCCACATGATGGCCTCATTAATGCTGCATAACATGTCCAGGCAAAAAGAGTAGCGGAATAAAGTTTGAGACTTGGACAAGAAATGCTAGCTCAAACCCAAGCTCCCCCACATCCTACAGAGGTAGATTCTAGCTCCACCACTAGTCATAGCATGTCTGTGCCCCCCCCACACTTCTCGCCCCAGTAGGTCAGGGACTGTATCTGCTGAGAATGCTACCCCAACTACAGTCCCTGAAGTTGATAATAGAATGGATATAGCTGAGATGCCTCCCCCCCCCTCCAGTGATCAGTGAACACCCCTTTAAAACCATCACCCAAAGGAAAAGGACAAGATTAGGGAAATCTGTGGCCACAAAACAGCCTTGCAAAGTGGGGACAAAAAAAGGACACAGGTCCTTCCTGGAAAAAGGGAAATCAATACGCTGTGCTTACTGATGATTTAGAGACTGGGGACAAAGGGGATGAAGGGACTGATAAGTCCTTCTTATCCTCCACGACTGATACTGAGGAAGGTGGAGGGGACAACTCCATCGCTAAGTGAACCAGACATAGGAGGGTGTCTAAAACCCCTTAGTTTTGATGTTTTTTTCCCCTTTTGGTTACTTCCCTACATAATGAGGTTTCTTACTGTAACTACAATAAATGTTAACAGCATTAAGAGTGGAAACAGGAGGGAGGTATTGTTCTCTCTGAAAGGGAGGAACCATGATATATTTTGTATTCAGGATACCAGGGTTAAGACACATGTTGAGCAGCATGACACATCTAGATATTGAGATAGGGGTTCCTCCTACTAGTTAATAGGAGAAGGCCCCTGTGATTGGGTGGGAATTTTATTCAACAACCCCTTACCGAAGACCACTAGATTGGTGGACATTTGTCCAGGGAGAGCCCTATTACTTGATATTTCCTATTGCACCGAATGGTTGAGGCTCATAAACATTTCTGCCCCCCAGACAAAGGCCCAAAGGGTGGCGTTATTTAAAGACACCCAGACGTATCTTCACACATCTCATCTTATTATTTGGTCTGGGGATTTTAACTGTGGTTTATGCCAGGCAGATAGGGGCTGCGTATGAGTAAGATATTTTGTGATTCATCTGCTTTAAAGCAAACCATTTCCACAACTAACTTGATTGATGCTTTCAGACAGCATCATTCCTCAGGGGGCCATACCTATTTTCGTGGCACATTAAAAACGTGTATTGATTTTATTTTTGTTTCCACAGTTCTATAAATCCTTGATGTGTACACCCAGGCCATGGAACTTTCGGACCATGGCTCCATCTCTTTATGATTCACCTGGGAGAACTCCCCCCCATTTTAAGAAAAATGCTTGCAGACTAAATGAAAGCCTCCTAGGAGACCCAATGCTTTTTAACTTATGGAAACGAGAGTGGGGAGTGAGAATTTCAGTCTTAGAATGTTATGACAATTTGGTTGAATGGTGGGAAGATACTAAACATTCCTGGCAGACTCTGTTTTAGAGTAGAACTAGATGCCTCTCAAATAAAGAATATATAACCTATTTACGGTTAAGACATCACCTACAACATCTTATTTTATAGGCAGATATATCCCGGCAGGATTATAGTTCCCAAATTAAAATAGTTAAGGACCAAATGTTTACACTTCAATATAACAGAGCCAAAACTTTGGATCAAGAGCTTCGATTTGGAAATCAGAGAGGGTCAGTGGACCCATTCAAGGAATGTAAAGCCCGAGTAGATAGCCAAGTTATTACAGAACTACTTTTGCCATCTGGAGAATCGGTTACTGCTCCTGAAGAAATCTTACAATTAGTTGAGCACCACATTCAGTCTTTATTTGGGGTACAGCAACCTGCGGTAGAAGTTCAATCCTACTTAGAGGCTTTAGGCCTTCCTCAAGTTTCTGAATCAGATATGGAGGGTCTTATCAAAGAAAGTGACCATTGAGGAGTTAGCAAATGCCATCAGCTCATTAAAATCTAACTCAGCTCCTGGAACAGATGGGTTTAGTGCTGGAATATATAAAACATTGAAGGCAGAGTTAGCCCCCACACTGGTTTTACTATTTAATTACATGCTTTCATAACAGCATTATGTGTCCTTGATGAATGTTCCGCTATTAGTATTATTTCATAAGAAAGGTCCCAAAATCGATTTAGGTAACTGGAGGCCATTGAGCCTCCTGAACACTGATCTCAACATTTTATGTAAGATCCTCCTCACAAGGTTATCTAAAGTTTCCTCATACTTGATCTGCCCAGCAAAAACTTGTGCCATCCCTGACAGGAAGCAGCAAGATAACCTGATAGTTTTAAGGGAGCTATTCTTTAGGTGTAATCGAGATGATGTCAGAGGTTATATACTCAGATTGGACCAGGAAAAAGCCTTTGATAGGCTGTCACATAAGTTTTTGTTTGAGACCCTTCTAGCTTTTGGCATTCCCCCCAGCTTGTCCTCTAATGCAACCCTTATTCCACAAGTAAACTGTTGGACAGGTAAGGCCCTTAAGATTACTAGGGGCATTCGTCAAGGTTGTCCACTTAGCCCCCTTCTTTATGTATTCGGTATTGATATCTTAATCAGGAAAATGTTAGCCACACATGAAGTAATAGGGTTATTACTACTTTCAGATTCCTCCCCTGTTAAAAGATTAGCTTATGCTGACAACCTGGTAGCAACAGTTTCTCTAGAATCTTGTGAGGCTACCTTTTAAGGAGTACTTCAGACTTTTTCAGACATTTCAGGATCTAAGGTTAATTTTAGGAAAAGTAAGGGTGTAACCCTAGGCAGTAACCCCCCCGCCTCTGGATTTTTCTTAGGTATCTCAATTTCTTCAGATCCCATCACTATTGTGGGTGTTTCTTTTGGTTCTGGTGATAACTCTCAGATCAACTGGAAACAGTGTTTATCACGTGCTGATAGGCTAGTATCTGGGTGCAAGGGGCAACAGATATTTAAGAAGAGAGGAGAAATATTGATAAAACATTGCTCATTCCCATTTCTTTTATATCTGAGTATAGTATTTCCTCCACCACTTAGTTTAATGACAAGGTTATACAGTGTATTTTTTCAAACCTTTTGGGGTTCCAGATTAAATCCAATTAAAAGTGAATTTACATATAGACCTTTGTGGGTGGGGGGTGTCATGTTTCATCCTATTGCATTAATCTTTTTGTTTATTCTTAAGTTATAACATAGGGAATGCCCTTAGAATGGGAAAATATGGAAGCAGTTAGTCCTAGAATGGTTGGCCCTATGTTTTCCCCACTGGAAAAGAGTGCTCCACACACCCTTTATCAAGATTAATATCCACCTCACAATATGGCATGGATGGAATAAAACAATGCAATAAAATGGGGAATGTCCCCCTCACAGCTACAGACCATGCATACAAGGGCAATATATACAGTTATTGCACACACTGAGTGTGTGTCAGAGGTTTCATTTCCAGTGTGTAAGGAAAATTATGTTAAGCAGGTTATGAAAGAGCTTACTAATCCCAGACTCCCCGCTTTTGTAAGAGGCAGTATATGGCTAGGCAATTTTGGTAGATTACGTGTCAGTGCTAATGACAAACATATGCAGCTGTCAGATAGATTTTGTCCCAGGGAAACATGTTCTTAGGTATTAGAGACACAACAGCACTTATTTTTGGAGTGTCCTTATGCTAGTTCCTTTTGGGGTCATTTAGTAGAAGTATGGCGGGCACCTCAATTTCTATCATTGGATTACCCTACTTTGATGTATGGCTGCTGCACAGAGTCATGGGGTAAATATCATAGCAACACTGTCTACATTGTCTTTGCTATAATGCAAGCCAGATGTGTTTTAGTTCTACAGTAAACACTAGTCAGTAACAAAGAAATACTAAATAACATCAGTAAAGCCATAGATAAGGTTTACAGAACAGATGTTCTAAGGTTTTCTGTGGAAAAAACAAAAGCATTTATGGATAAATTGTGAACAGTGGTTTTCACATGATACTGGATAATTAATGTATTTGGAGCACACTAACCAATATATGTATTTGTAAATGATACGTTTTTCTTTTGATTATGTTTTGTGTTTCAATATTGTATGCTTTAAATGTCTGTATCTGTAATGAAGTCCATCATTTAATAAAAATTCCCCTACTCTTTTTTAGAAGTGCCATGGGATTTGTAATGTCCACCTGAACAACCACCAGAACAGGCAGACAGGACCGATGTTGCAAGCTTTATACCTTAGCCAATTCCCCCCCAAAAATGTGTTCCTTCCAAATGGATAGGTGGCCAAGGGGCAGGAAGGATGCATATCTCCAAGTGGGTGCACCAACGTGCTAAAATGTTGCCATGATATCATGGCTTCATCAGGGCAGCCCTTACTAATGCTTATTAAACCCTTATTTTATTAATGTGCAGAGTGGTATGTGACCCCTTCCCTCCCTGGAAGCACTAGTGCTGGTGACCCCCACTTGGGTGCACCACATCCTTGTTCATACAGAGCTATATTGAAGATCCCAACCATGGCAGTCTAGTGGTCCTCCTGCTCCAAACTGCTGTCAGTACTGTGCAATAATTTTTGCTGTGCAATATTAAAGATCCCAATCCTGGCAGTCTGGCAGACACCCCTTCCTCACCTGTTCCCTGACAGTATTGTGGTATGATGCTAAAGCCCTTGACTATCAGTTTAGCAAATCCCTTCCCCCAACTGAACCCTGTTGGTACGTGAAATTGTACTACCACCCTTCTCAGGCAGTCTAGTGAACACCACTTCTTCATCTGCTCCCTGTTGGTATTTTGGAACTGTACTATACTCTTTCCTATTCAGGTTAGTGGACTCCCCTCCATCAACAAATCTGGTATGATGGAACAGTACTGAAGTCTGCCCCTGGCAGTACAGTGTTATCCCCCCACTGGATCACTGTCAAAGGTCTCCTATCCCTAGTGCACCCACTGAGCACCGCTGCCCCTCCCCATGAGCTCCTGACTCACCCATTTGTCTATAGGTGAGCTGCCAATTCTGTCCAAAGCTACTCAGCACTCGAAGACTCAGTTCAGGATGTTAAATAACTTCAAAATTCCAATGATTGCTAGAAAAATGTGTTGCTGTATTTAAAGGAGAGCCATTGGAAGGGGAACTCAAGCCACGGGTGCATAGATTGTGGCTCAAGTACCATGATCCCCCCCAGAGTCCTCCCTCAAAAAACAGATAGCAAATTACCTGATCTCTCATAACTTTATACTTTGGAGCTGGTGCAGCTGGCATATTGAGTAATGGAGAGGAGCCCTCTGGGAGATCGCACTGGCAAATACTGCTAGACGATGATGCAGTTTTGTCTCTTCCTCCCCATTGCTCTTATGTACAGAGATATTAAAATCTCAATTGTTACTATGCCGGGTGTTATTTTTTCAAGGGTGCCTATTATACCATATGGGTGCGGAACCCACATGGCATGCAGGCACCTTTGGCCCTTGCATAATAAAAGAGATTTTGTATCTCTGTACATAAAACAATGGGAGAAAAGAGAAAACTGCATCATCATCTAGCAGTTTTTGCCAGTGTGACTCTAGGGGTCCTCTCCATTACTCAACATGCCAGCTGCACCAGCTCCAAAGTAAAAAGTTGCGAGTGATCAGGTAATTTACTACCTGTTTTTTTTTTTTTAGAACTCTGGAAGGGAGCGGGGTACTTGAGCCACAATCTATGCACCAGTGGCTTGAGTTCCCGTTCCAGAAGCTCTCCTTTAACAAACATCCAAACCGCAGTGTAGACAAAATGGCCTGCAGCAACCCCCGACAAAGGCCACGCCTTGATTGAAGCACTGCAGAGTTAGTTTGGAGGCTGCTAACCATTTTGTTTATGGAATTATAGAGGGTCTCATACAGAAGGGGTAGGAATTTGAAGGACAAAATTGCCCAGAGTTACCTCCCAAAAATGAGTATACAACAAGTAAGGAGAAATGGTTGTAGACGCTGTGGCTTTTGTGACCGCTGCCATCTAATAGAGAAATGTAGTGAGCTTTTGAACCTCAGGACAAATTAAAAAGAAAATGTAAGGGGCTATGTGGACTGCAATACAATGGCAGTGGTGCATTTACTCAAATGTACCTGTGGGTGTTTTTATATAGGATGAATGAAAAAGAAGTTCAGATTTCAGCTGTATGAACACAAGCAGGCTATAAGGGTGGGTAACTCAGAGTATGCAATAGCAACACACATGTAGAATGTGACTGACATCAGTCAACATAAGATGTCAGCAATAGGCCTGAAAGCCATGCCCAAGAATGTGCATGGGGTAATTTGGATAATCTGAATAAAATTTAACAGGAATGGATTCATAGAATGGGTGCTTTAAAACACCTAGGCCTAAATGGAAATTTCTAAATAAAACCATTTTTGTTTAAATAAAAAATCCCCCCCCCCAAAAAAAAAAAACGACCTCTAAGAGGGTTAGGGAAGATTTATCCAGCCTGTGAAGTAAGAGAAAGAAATAACCCAGTAATAACCATATGAGGAATAAGCTTCATGGGCCTGTATGGTATAGTTCAAGTTCAGGTTTATTGGCAAGAGAAAAACTCAGTTGAGCAAGCTCATTTACAAGGAGGTCCTGATTGACAACAGGGACAGTACACAAGCTTATACAATGTAATATGCATTAAACACATGAATAAACCACGAAAAGAAAATAGGACAATAATATTTACATCATATATACATAGGCTCACTAAAGCTAGGAGTTAAATAAATGGTTAGCTCTGGGTAACAAGATAGTACCTTGTGAGGGAAGTAGAGACTACAAGGATAGCAAGGAAAGTAAAGATAGTGGCACAGGCGGGGTGCGATAAGGTCAGAAGGAAGGGAGGACAGAGGATGGTAGGATGGAGGTAGGAGGGGGCAGACAACAAGATGGATGGGGTGGGAAAAATGAATATAACAGAGTGGCTATGTTGGCTGGGGCAAGGGCACTATGGAGGTGGCTGGGAGAGGAGGTAGAGATAGAAGGTAAAGAAAGGATAGCTGTAGATAAGGGCAGGGACTGTTGAGTGATGATAGCATGGGATACAGACTAGGGGTAGATTGTGTGGTGATGGTAGTGTAACCCGAAGAGAGAGAGGAGGAGAGGAAGAGGGGGGATTGGAAGTATAATGCAAAGTCACTTATGGGTGAGAAAGGAGGTGGATAAGAGGACAGAGCGGTCATTGAAATAGACCAGGAAGGGAGAAGGTGCATTATCAACCACAGTCACCAAAGTCCCGTAGGCTGTCATAAACAAGTCTTCTGAATCTATTCAGGGGGATAAGGCTTTGCAGTTTGAGCCTTGATTGGGATTTATTCCAGGCAGCTGTAAGGGCATGGCTTATAGCCATGTTTCCAAACCAGGAACAGGAGGTTGGAACATCTAGTATAATGAAGGAGTTACTGTGTAGGGGTAGGGGCAGGTAATTCATTGAAAGAGGTTGGAAATATAGGGGGGTAGTTTTGTCAACAGGGCTTTGTAGTGTTTTATTTAAAAAACATCCTGACAGTAGAAAACAGTTTCATTGATTTTGCACATCTCTTGATGTTTTGTTTGTTCCAGGTCTGCATCAAGAATGTGAGCAAGCCTTTGCAAGGAATAGAGAAGATGTTTTGGTTAATTTAAATATAAAAACAAGAACTTATGACAAGTGATTAAGTTTTTCATATAACTTTATATCACTTTGTTTAATTTTTGTTGCTTGAATCACTTCAACAGAACGCCTTAAAACACAAACAGGTATTATATTGAACACTAGGGGCAGAGTCATGCTATTGAAATGACAACTCACCCTTGGATTGTTTAAATGTCATCTGTTTTAGAAATGCATCAGATCTCTGATGAAGCTCTTCGGGGTGAAATGTAAGAAGTAGTGATGCTGCACTACTTTTCTTCTGTATGCTGCTTTACTTGATGAGGAAGGTGAAGTAAACATATTTTGGATCTGATTTAAGCCTGTTGGTTTTCTTACCCGAGAGAGATGAGTGCACTCAGCTTAATACTGGATTAAACTTGCAAAACTTCTGAACAACACCACCGCTCCTGGTGCACTCCCCCTACTGTTCTGTGGTTGATGCTCATTTTGTTGGGAATCAGCACAGGTTTTTCTTTTAAAAATCTCTCAGAGAAAAGACAACAGATCTCACCTGAACAAAATGGAACCAAATGCCAACCGCACAGAGGAAATGGATGGCAGAGGCATTTTTTCATCTCTATTCTCGGATACAACAATGCAGAAGCCTTTGTTGCAGAACACCGGAGATGTGGCAAATACTACCATTGACACTGTAGGAACAGGTAAAAGCACACAAGCTAATGATACCGTTAAGGAAGTATCCTTTCTGTTAGAAAAATTTTCAACAAGGGCTAGATGAATACACTGGCAGTGTTTGTTGATGGAGACCTATATCAAAGTCAATAGGGTGCCACGGGGACTGAGACTGCTAAATCACCCTCCTTCTGGCCTTGGTAGAAGGAATTTGTAAAACGCAGGGAGACGATCATGCAGGAAGCCTCTATAAAACTAATGGAACTGATTGTAGAAGATGGTTTGGAGATTGAGGCTGAAATAAAAAATGGTACTGAACAACAAGAATGCAAGGTTATGAAATTTAAAGATCATAATGACTTTAAAAACTTTCAACTTAAATTTACTGATTATTTGAGATTCTATGATAGTAAAATTAAAGCCAAGAAACAAAAAAAGTTTTTATGGGACACTAATGATTATCTTTACAATAGAGTGTTTAATTAAAAAAAAAAAGGACAACTGAAACCACTATGGACACTACGAGTAATTCAAAACCCAGTATGAGCAGTACCACACCTAGATCAATTCTAAGAAGAACAGAGGGAGCAGCTCATGGATATACTACTGTGGACAGTGCATCTGACCTTGAAGAGACAGACGTAGAAACTGGACTTTTTTTACTGGCAACTCCTCCTGGGAGCACTGGCTCCGGAGGAGCACCAGGCAAACTCACTTCCAGTTCAACATAGAGGGACAAGAAAACTGAGAAAGACAAGAAGGGGGTCAGGTAATTAGAAGGGGAAGGGGCAGAGGAAGTGGAACTGGCTTAGGACCATGCAGCAGCAACCGTTACTCGCAGTTATAAACCTGTCAGAAAGAGTACTGAGGATGAGCTAAAGGTACTAACCAAGGGACTTTCTTTTGTACCTTCATATAGTGTACCTGAATTTGGTTTCTTTGTAGATGTAAATAAATTTTCAAGAAAGCTTAACCATAAGATTTTTTATGCACACAGGATGCTAGACAAGATGAAAGGCCAAATGAAAATGTAAATGAGAATATAGATGATAATTGGCATAGAAACATGTCCCCCAAATACACTGGATGCTGTGGACAAAACTCTCTCTCCCCTTTCACTGACCCTCTACTTTCTGTCTCCCACTGCACCCAAGTCTGGAGACTTTCTTGGATTGCTGTGTTAATGACTTACAATCCCTGTATGCTTCTCAGCCTAAGATGAAGTTTTGCAACATCTACAATGGTGAATGTACAGCAACCCGTGATTTCAGTGATGATGATAGTATTGTCATGAAGCTGGCTAATAAAGGTGGCAGTTTTGTTATTCAAAGTAGAAAACAATACACCACTGAAGTGTACTGACAGCTGATAACATTTTTTATCAACATCTGCACTTTGACTCCACAGATTGGATGAAAAAGGAAATTGAAACATACCTTCTAGAAATACACCAGGAGGGACTTATTAATACAGATGAGTTATATTTTATGTCAGTACAGAACCCTGTTAAACCAGCATTCTATACCCTATCCAAGATACATAAGGATCATACCAATCCACCAGGTAGGCTTATGGTATCTGGGATAGGGTGACTCACGGAGCCTATCTCGTGTTTAGTGGACAGCTTCTCGAAACCAGTGGTCCTCAATATCAAAAGCCACCTGAAAGACATTGGCCACATTCTTTCACTCCTGAATGAGATTCAGATGGAGGATGATTGGTAACTTGTAACCCTTGATCTAAATGCCCTCTACAAGAATATACCACATGGGGGGGGGTTGTAAGCCATCGCATATTATCTCTTAACATACACGGATCTCTCCCAGGAAAGGATTAGCATGATTCAAAATCTCACTGAACTTGTTTTAGTAAACAACATCTTTATGTTGGAAAAACTGATTTTTTAAACAAATAAAAGGGACAGCGATGGGGGCAACCTTGGACATGAGTCTAACAGACATACCTTGGGAGATGGGAAGATATGCACCTCTATAGTGAGACATCCTTTCCTGGAAAAAAATGACTTTTATAAGAGATACTTGGATGATATTTTCCTAACATGGAAAGCTACAAGGAAGGAACTGACAAAGTTTGCACAGTACATGGAAATTATGAATGAACACCTTGGCCCAAATATTCAAAAGGGTTGCGCATGGCGCAACAGTGTTGCACCAAGCACAACCCACTGATGTGCCTTGGTGCAATATTTAAAAGGGAAAAGTGCACCTGCACAAATCCCGATGCACCGGGGTGCATCAGTAATGTATGCAGGCACAGGTGGGGGGGGTGTGCCCATGCATAAACTGCACAGCCCGATATTCAGCCCGGGCCATGAAGAGTTATGCAGGTGCAACCCCTACCTGCACCTGCACAAAGTTACACTGAAAAAAAAAGGAACAAGTCGAGGGCCACCCACAGGTGAGCTGCTGCTTTGCAGGGCGCAACACAGCAGCTGCCACCTGTGGGTGCAGACTATACGCCGCACCTGGCGCCCTCATGCCCGATCGGGGCTGAAGTGTAACCTGACCCCTATTAGCCCTATCGAGGGCATGATGGTGTTCCTCATTAGCCCGATCATGGGGTTAGCAAGTCTTCCAGTAGCCCGATCGTGGGCATAACTGACATTTTCTCCCCTGGCAGCCCGATTGTAGGCATCAGACCTCCCTCCCAAAGTCCAAGATCCTGGTGGTCCAGTGGACCGAGAGAAACCAGATCGCGGGTGGCATCCTCACCCCCACATCAGAAATCCCTGGTGATCTAGTGGCCCCCCACCCCATCCACCTACAAGCCCCACCACCCGCTCCCCATCAGCTGGTGGGTGGCAGCACCCAAACACCTGCCACCCGCCGCCTGCTGACTGACAGCTCAGTAGGGCTGCCGCCCATTGGCTCAGAGCATGAGCCAATGGGCGTGCAACCACTCTCTAAGTCAGTCCAGATATGCGAACGAATGATTCATTCACATATCTGGACTAACTTAGCACACTATGACTGCATGCCCATTGGCTCATGCTCTGAGCCAATGGGCGCAGCCCTAGTGAGTTGTCGGTCGGCGGGCGGCGGGGCTGCAGGTGGATGGGGTGCTGCCGCCCACCGCCTGATGGGGAGGAGGTGGGGCTCCGTGGGTGGGGGCTACTAGATCACCAGGGATTTCCAATGTGGGGGGATGCCGCCTCAGATCGGGCTTCTCAAGGGTCCACTGGACCACCAGAGATCTTGGACTTGGGGAGGTCTGATGCCCGCGATTGGGCTACCGGGGAGAAAGTGTTGTTGTGCCCGTGATTGGCTAGGGGGAACACTATTATGCTCGCAATCGGTCTCATGGGGAATACTATTATGCCCGCAATCGGGCTATTGGAGCTATTCAGTTATGCCCGCGACGGCTGGGGGAAATATAACCGTTATGCCCGCGATCAGGCTAATGGGGGGAACATAACGTTATGCCCGCGATCGGGCTGCTGGGGGGGAGACTATTCAGGTATGCCCGCGATTGGGCTAATGGGGGGAGGGAGTTTACTATTATTCCCGCGATCGGGATGCAGGGGGCATCGGATCCCGACGGCTGCTGCCTGGCAGGGCGCCAGGTGCAAGTCGTAGGGGATCGGTGTACCTGCATGCTAATGACATGCAAATGGAGCTGTAATTAGATGCAAATGGCCCCCTCTGCACCTTGTATAAATTATGGTCACATTTGCATGTCACCCTTTGAATATCGCAGGTGCTGCACATGGCACAATGGAACTTGTGCCACCGCATCTCCATGCTCCACTCTGACCACTTGCGCTGGTGCAGTTCCACTGCGCCATGCACAGTGGGTGTGACCAGGGGGTGATATTCAAAGAAGTTGCACCATAGAGCAACTCCATTGAATATTGCCCTGGCCACACCCCTGCGCAACTATTTTGAGCAAGCAGGGCTTGCGCCACAAAATGGCGCAGCTTGAATATCTGGGCCCTTATGTTTAAGGTCACAGCAGACCTTTTTTAGAAAATTATCTAGACCTTACAGTTTATAGAAATAGTGATGGTACAATATCTACAGACTTATACAAGAAACCTACAGACCACAACTCTCTTCTCCATGCTACAAGCTGTCACCCTACACATACAGTATAAAAGCGAACATACCCAAAGGCCAATACTTCAGGTTAAAAAGGAATTGTGGCAATCAGGAAATTCAAGGACATAGAGCTAATGAACTCACTGAAAGACTAACAGAAAGGGCTTACACTACTGAGGTTATTGAAAGGGCTGTTCAACAGGTGGATACAATGGAAAGGGAGTCCCTGTTTTACCAAAAAATAAAAATTAGAAAACATTTGAACCTTCCCTTACATTTGTTACCTCATATGAGGGGGAGGGGCACACAAGACTTGATAAGTATTATCAGGAAGAATTTGGACATTCTGCGGGGCACTGTGCACCACATCATGTGCAACGGTTTTTACATATTTTTTAATAAAAGCTTGAAAAGCTGAAATTCAAATCCCTGTGTCATGATTAGTGATTCCTGAGAATGTTATGCTGTTTGGTTTTGTGGTTTTCTTTAAATCAACATTTGTTAACTTGCTCTACAGTGGCTAAAAAACAGTGGAGTTATTTCTCTCCTCTCCGGCAAACTTGGAGAGTGATGACATCATTTTGGAGTAGCTTGCTGTTTCAGATTCCCAATCAGAGCAGCACTCTGTAGAGTTTTTTGTTTGATGAGCTGTCCAGGTTTCTTACAAACCCAGTATCTGGTTTGTGTTCGAATAGGTCAGCTTAAAATCTATCATTCTCTTCCTTATAAAAAGCTAATCATTTGAGTTTCAGTGCTGAATTGAAGTAGTGGAAATCTTTCTCTGCAAGAAATTAGCTTGTATGTATCACAGCTCTCAATTCTTTCTAATCAAAACTGATTTTTTTCTAACTATATAACACAGGGCTATTTAATGAATATAAAATAAATCTAAGTTTTGTTCATTCACAGAAACAGTTTTCTTTGATGTAGCATTCATAAATACATTCATGTAAGAACATTTATTTTCATGTCAGATTGACAAACAAGTGTCTGTTACACTCTGCTACAGTAGTTCAAGAACATGTACTGTCTTAACTCACGCTGACTCTGGTGACAGAGGGACAGCAGGGTGCAACTGCCTCAACTGTGGAGACATGCAACAGGATGCAGCAAATGCCCTGAATCTTGCGGCAAATTGCAGCATGGTGCAGCAGCCCAAATTGCAGAAGCATGGGACTTTAGGGCACAGCAGGCCACAGCAACCCCAACTGTGTAGAGAGGAGCAGGTGCAGCAGCCCTGTCTGTCATGACAGGGAATAGAGGACATCATGGTGCAGAAGTCTCGACCATGGTGCAGGACACAGGGGGGCATCAGGGTACAGCAGCCCTGACTGTGAGATGGAGTACATGTGGTGCAGTGGCCCTGCCCATTCAGGGCAATGGAAGTGGGTAGCAGGGTGCAGCAAAAGCCCCACATCTGGTGGCTAGGGCAGCATGGTGCAGCAGCTCCAGCTGTGGAGGCAGGGGGACTTGGAACTCTAGGGCTTAGCACAGCACAGCAGCACTGTCTGTGGAGAAAATAACATGGGGGCAACAGGTACAGCATCCAAACTGTGAGGGTGGGGGAGAGAGGGCAGCAAGATGCAGCAACACTAACTGTTTGGGCAGGGGACAGCAGGGCACAGCAGCCCTGATTCTTTATGCAGGGGATGGAAGCAGCAGGATGCACAGTTTCTGACTGTATGGGAGAAGACAGTGGGCAGCAGGGTTCAGCAGCCTCAAATGTGGAGCAGAAGGCAGGAGGCTTGTGGGGCAGGGGGCAGGTGGTAGTAGACTGCAGCTCCCTCAACTGTGAGACAGAGACATAGTGCATTGGGATGCCATATAGTGTTTCTAGTGATACACATACATGATCTATTTTCACACAGAAACCCACCAAAGAACTGAAGTTTGTGAGTTCAGACAGTACACGTGCTTGAAGTACTGTAGTAGAGTGTGACAGGCACTTGTTTGCCAATCTGACATGAAAAAAAAATGTTCTTACTTGAATGTATTTTTGAAGGCTACATCAAAGACGAACTGCTTCTGTGACTAAACAAAATTTAGATGCATTTTATATTCATTAAAAAGCCCTGTGTTATATAGTTAGAACAAAAATCAGTTTTGATTAGAACTAAGAGCTGTGATACATTCAAGCTGATTTCTCACAGAGAAATATTTCCATTACTTCAATTCAGCATTGAAACTTAAATGATTAGCTTTTCAAAAGGAAGAGAATGATAGATTTTAAGCTGATCTATCTAAACACAAACCAGAGACTGAGTTCGTAATAAATCTGAAGAACTCAGCAAACAATTAACTCTACAGAGTGCTGCTCTGATTGGGAATCTGAAAGAGCAAGCTACTCCAAAATGATGTCATCACTCTCTAAGTTTGACTGAGAGGACATAAATAACTCCACTGTTTTAGTCACTGTAGAGCAAGGTCACAAATGCTGATTTAAAGAAAACCACAAAACCAAACAGCATGACATTTTCAGGAAACACTAATTATGACTCAGTGACTTGAATTTCAGCTTTTCAAGCTTTTCTTAAAAATATGCAAACACAGTTGCACATGACCCTTAAAGAGCTAATAAATACTCCACTTAGGGTCTCATACAGAAGGGGTAGGAATTTGAAGGACAAAACTGTCCAGAGTTACCTCCCAAAAATGAGTATACAACAAGTGAGAAGAAATGGTTGTAGACCATGTGGTTTTTGTGACCGCTGCCATCTAATAGAGAAATGCAGTGCGTTTTTGAATCCCAGGACAAATAAAAAAGAACATGTAAGGGGCTATGTGGACTGCAATACAATGACAGTGGTATATTTACTCAAATGTACCTGTAGGTGTTTTTATATAGGATGTACAAAAAGGAAATTCAGATTTTGCCTGTATGAATACAAGCAGGCTATAAGGGTGGGTAAAACAGAGTACCCAATGGCAACACATATGCAGATTGTGACTGACATCAGTCAACATAAGATATCAGCAACAGGCCTGGAAGCCACGCCCAAGAATATGCATGGGGGTAACTTGGATAATCTCCTGAATGAAATGGAACAGAAATGGATTTATAGAATGTGTGTTTTAAAATACCCATGTCTAAATGGATTATTTGAAAAAAAAAATGTTAAAATAAATAACTCCCCTCCCCCCCAAAAAAAAAACTCAGGGTTAGGAAACAGTAAAACAATTATGGATTTATCCAGCCTGTGAAATAAGAGAAAGAAATAACCCAGTAATAACCATATGAGGAATAAGCTTCATGGGCATGTATGGTACAGTATAAAGCTTTACTTAAAAAACACCCCGATAGTGGATAGCAGTTTCACTGATTTTACACATCTCTTTGTTTTTTTCTGTTACAGGCCTGCACTGAGAATGTGAGCAAGCCTTTACAAGGAATAGAGAGGATGTTTTGGTTAATTTAAATATAAAAACAAGAACTTATGACACGTGATTAAGTTTTTCATTTAACTTTATTTCACTTTGTTTAATTTTTGTTGCTTATGTCACTTTAACAGAACACCTTAAAACACAAACAGGTATTATACTGAACACTAGGGGCAGGGTCATGCTATTGAAATGACAACTCACCCTTGGATTGGTTGCTACAAGTTTAAATGTCACCTGTTTTAGAATTGTATCAGATCTCTGATGAAGACTTTCAGGGTGCTGTTGCACTATTTCTCTTCTGTATGTTGTGTGCTGCTTTACTTGATGAGGAAGGCGAAGTAAACATATTCTCGATCTGATTTAAGCCTGCTGGTTTTCTTTCCCGAGAGGGGTGAGTGCACTGAGCTACATACTAGATTAAACATTCATAAAAAAATCTCCCGCTCCTATATACTCTGGTTTGGCTGCTCATCTTGGCAGAGGAGAATCTGTTGATCGTTTCAAATGTCGGTTTGAAATCCTCAGTGACTGAAAGTTTTCTGTGATGACCCCCGCATGCTGAATGTCTTACCAGGTCAGCTTTGTCAGATCTCCTGTACCAAAGTTTTAAAAGGACTCTTAACATTCATCTTTTTTCTGTGGCGTTTGAGGACTCATTTTAAATATCTTATGTATGGGAGGAATTCCTTTGTGCTTGTTATTTGATTTTATAAATGTTTTAAATGTTTTTAGTTGGGTAAATGAAACTGCATGCATGGTGATGTAAGCCCCTGCTTGCTACTGTAACAGCCTGACATTCTGACAGGTTGAAAGGATGGACAGGGATGCTCTCTCTATCTGAATATCACTTCCTGGCAGTCAAGTCCTATATTTAATTCAGCATTTGGTTGGCATGGCACAAATGGCCATGACTGAGTACAGGGGCCAATGTGTGGTTTTTGAAAATTAATTAGTAATTAATCATCTGCAACTAAAAATCAAAGCTTTCGCACAGGATTCCATCACAAATGTTCTAAAAATCTAGATACTACCTGAATATTTTGAACATCTATGTAATGATTGTCAAAATTTTCATTCTGCATATCAGTTTTCAAAATCTGCCTACTGCACAATGATTTTGAAATCTGTATGCTGCTTGATGGTTTTCAAAATCTACATGCTGTGAAATCCTTCATGAGGGTTCAAAAAGATCTATACACTGTGCAACAGTTTTCAAAATCTACATGCTGTGGCACAGCTTGCAAAATGTATGTGTAACCCGACCCATCAGTGTAGTGGCAGTGCTACTGATTCTGATGCCAGCGATCCGAGTTCGGAAACGAGATTGAGTCTTGGGGCCAGCTGGGGGAAGGGGATTGAGCATCCTGGTGGATGTTCTCCTCCTCCAGGTTGGGAGGGTGCCATCCTCTGCTGCAGTACTGCCACCTGGGTGACCACAGTTGGCAGTGTGACTAGTAGGGCTGAGGGAGGGTGGGGATGCAGCTGACACTGGCAGGATGATGCACACATAGTGCTGGCAGGCCCACCTTGGCATCCGTGCATGCCACATCTCCAGGGAGATGGGACAAAGTAGGAAAAGGCCCCAGCACTTTCATGATGAAGGTCACAGCAGCTCAAGAGCCACTGTCTCTCCAGCTTAGCACAGCCTGATGAAATGCACAAGTTCAGTGGTAGCGTCCCTCCTTGACCCCACCTGGGGGGTAATACGCCAGAGTTCCATGGAGGTAAATGACCATGAATGGTGGATGCTGGGGAGGTATCTGGTGGACCGGAGGGCTAGGAGGGGGCTGGAGAGAAGGGGACATAAACAGAAATAAAAAAATAAAAATGTATGTGTAACCCAACCTATTTTTACTCCGGATCTTCCTCTAGTGCCCTCATTTCTCTTACTAGATGGTGTGCAGTCCAAGAATCCATTGAGCTGTGGCTGATGTCACAGTTCTTTCATTAGAGAGTTGATACCATATGATAATCCTAGCTTAGCACCAGGCAGAGACTAGGGGTGTGTATAACTCAAGGGGTACCCTCCATGTCTAGGGTATGTGGAAACTGCTCACAAAAGGGCATTCCCTGTTTAAATCAAATATGCTCACTCTCAAGCTTATAATATTCCCTTTCCTTCTCTTCCCTTCCTGTCCTTCCCCTTCTCTCATTGGTGAGCTTTGCTCAATGTCCCTTCTGTCATGTCACAAATAAATCACTCTGCTACATGACAGGGTGATCATGCTTTCTAGCATTTATACAGTTACACATATAGGAACATGGCTCCCAACATCACTCTCCTTTTCCCTACTGCAAAACATACTCATATCTGGCCCCGGACGTAAATCTGAACATTTGCGTCCCTTAAAAAGGCACACTACAAGAAGAACAAAAGGGCTGGGTGAGAGTGGCAGTGATGCAGCCAGTTAAAGGTAACTCCATGTAACTCCAGGCACAAGGAAAAAATGGCACCACTTACTATTGTCAAAAACAAGTTGTGAAGTTTAAGTGAAGACGCAAAAAGCTTCCTTTATTTACCACAAAACAAGCTAGAACTCCTGTAGGAGGGGCGTGCAGGTGTGTGGTCTCAATGTTTCATGTGCATGCACTTTCTAAAGAGACTCTGAGAAATTGCACAGGCTTTTACGGAACACAGGCTGTAATGAACAAGCTGAAATGAACACAGGTTCTAATTAATGACTGAATCTTTAACTAGGATTGACCTTAGATTTCCAGGTTCAGAGTTCAGGGATTTAGCCACCTGGCTACACAGCCTGTATTTTGCCTCCTATATGTAGCAGAAACCATCTGGAATACACATGGAAACTTTGAATGTTTGAACTCCGAACATGGAAATCTAAGTTCAATACCATTAAAGTCGCATACTTACTGTGTGGCCTTGAACACATCTCTTAACCTCCTAGTTAAAGATTCAGTTGCTTATTACAGCCTGTGTTCATTATAGCCTGTTCATAACAGCCTGTGTTCACTACAGCTTTTTCTCAAATTAGCTTCAAATTGATTGTAACAAATGAATATGCAAATGGTACATTAGCAGTCTCTACAACTTACTATATGACTGCCCACAGTTGTGACAGATGTCGACAAAGAAGTGAAAGTTTACATGCCTTCAATGACCACAAGTACAGATCACTAATCTGAGCTATCTCCAACTGTCATTATAATGTAATCATGTACTGTTTCTCAACCCAAAAAAAAACAAGCATTTGTCAATGCCGAATGTTGATTGTGTTGGTCCGTTGAGCTCACTCACTGCCCCTGTGTCACTCACTTGTTCTGTTTCTCCCGGTGCTGCAGGCTGCTGTTTTGTACTAGGCTCCTGCCTGTGTTGATATGTTTTTCTGCCCACAAAGAAATCTGCAGGTGCCCTGACCGAGCTCTGTTGAGTTGGGTCACTCCCCCTCTCTCACTTGCTCATTCTGTTTTTGCTGGCGCTGCAGGCTGCCCTTTTGTACTGGGCTCCCGCCTTTGTTGGCAGCTTTTTCTGCCCACAAAGAAATCTGCAGCAGTCCTGACACAGGTCCATTGACCTAGCTCACTCTCCCTCTCTCACTTGCTCATTTCTGCCGGTGCTTCAGGCTGACCTTTTGTACTGGGCTCCCCCCTGCGTTGCCACCTTTTTCTGCCCACAAAGAAATCCACAGCAGTGACGATAGAGCTCTGTTGAGCTCACTCACTCCCCCTCTCTCACTCACTCCTTGTGTTTCTCCCTGCATTGCAGGCTGCCCTTTTGTACTGGGCTTCTGCCCGCATAGGTACCTTTTTCTGCCCACAAAGAAATCCGCAGGTGTCCCCACAGAGCTCTGTTGAGGTTGCTCACTCCACCTGTCTCACTTGCTCATTCAGTTTGTCCTGGTGCTAGAAGTTGCCATTTTGTAGTGGTCTCCTGCATCTATTAGAGCCTTTTTCTGCCCACAAACAAATCTACAGCAGTCCCAACAGAGCTCCGTTGAGCTTGCTCACTCCCCCTCTCTCACTCGGTCATTCCATTTCTGCTGGTGCTGCAGGCTGCCCTTTTGTACTGGGCTCCTGCCAGCATTGGCACCTTTTTCTGCCCACAAAGAAATCCACAACTGTCCTGATAGAGCTCCGTTGAGGTCGCTCACTCCCCCTGTCTCACTTGCTTAATCTGTTTCTCCTGGTGCTGCAGGCTGCCCTTTTGTACTGGGCTTCTGCCTCTGTTGACATTTTTTACTGCCCAAAAAGAGATCTGCAGCAGTTCTGACAGAGCTCCATTGGCCTCACTCATTCCCCTGTCTCACTCACTTGTTCCGTTTCTGCCGGCGCTGCAGGCTGCTCTTTTGTACTGGGCTCCTGTCTGCATTGCTGCTCTTTTCTGCCCACAAAGAAATCTGCAGCAGTCATGATAGAGCTCCGTTGAGCTCGTTCATTCACTCCCCCTCTCTCACTCATTCATTCTGTTTCTCCTGCTGCTGCAGGCTGCCCTTTTGTACTGGGCCCCAGCATGCATTGCTGCCTTTTTCTGCCCACAAAGAAATCAGCAGCAGTCCCAACAGAGCTCCATTGAGCTCACTCACTCCCCTCCTTGACTTGCTCATTCTGTGTCTCCCGCTGCTGCAGGCTGCCCTTTTGTACTGGGTTCCTGCCTGCATTGGCAGCTTTTTCTACCCACAAAGACATCTGCAGCAGTCTTGACACAGCTCTGTTGAGCTCGCTCACTCGCCCTCTCTCACTTGCTCCTTCCATTTCTGCCAGCACTGCAGGCTGCTCTTTTGTACTGGGCTTCTGCCTGCGTTGGTACATTTTGCTGCCCACAAAGAAATCTGTAGCTGTCCCGACAGAGCTCCATTGAGGTAGGTCACTCCCCCTCACTCACTCGCTCATTCTGTTTCTGCAGGTGCTGCAGGCTGCCCTTTTGTACTGGGCACCTGCCTCTGTTGGCGGCTTTTTCTGCCCACAAAGAAATCTGCAGCAGTCCTGACACAGGTCTGTTGAGGTAGCTCACTCCCCCTCTCTCATTTGCTCATTCCGTTTCTGCCAGCGCTGCAGGCTGGCCTTTTGTACTGGGCTCCTACTTGCGTTGCCACCTTTTTCTGCCCACAAAGAAATCCACAGCAGTCATGACAGAGCTCTGTTGAGCTCACTAACTGCCCCTCTCTCACTCACTCATTGTGTTTCTCCCAGCGCTGCAGGCTACCCTATTGTACTGGGCTTCTGCCTGCATTGGCACCTTTTCCTGCCCACAAAGAAAATCTGCAGCTCTCCCGACAGAGCTCTGTTGAGGTTGCTCACTCCATCTGTCTCACTCACTCATTCTGTTCTCCTGGTGCTGCAAGCTGCCCTTTTGTACTGGGCTTTTGCCTCTGTTGGCATTTTTTTCTGCCCACAAAGAAATCTGCAGCAGTCCCGACAGAGCTCCATTGGCCTCACTCATTCCCCCGTCTCACTCATTCGTTCCATTTCTGCTGGCACTGCAGGCTGCCCTTTTGCACTGGACTCCTACCTGCGTTGCCGCCCTTTACTGCCACAAAGAAATCTGCAGCAGTCATGATAGAGCTCCATTGAGCTCACTCACTCACTCCCTCTCTCTCACTCATTCATTCTGTTTCTCCTGCCGCTGCAGGCTGCCCTTTTGTACTGGGCCCCTGCATGCATTGCTGCCTTTTTCTGCCCACAAAGAAATCTGCAGAAGTCCCAACAGAGTTCCGTTGAGCTCGCTCACTCCCCCTCCCTCACTCACTCATTCTGCATCTCCCACTGCTGCAGACTGCCCTTCTGTACTGGGCTCCTGCCTGCGTTGCCACCTTTTCCTGCCCACAAAGAAATCTGCAGCTGTCCCGATAGAGCTCCATTGAGGTCGCTCACTCCCCCTGTTTCAATCGCTTATTCTGTTTCTCCTAGCACTTCAGGCTGCCCTTCTGTATTGGGATTCTGCCACTGTTGGCATTTTTTACTGCCCACAAAGAAATCTGCAGCAGTCCCAACAGAGCTCCATTGTCCTCACTCACTTTCCCTGTCTCACTCGCTCGTTCTGTTTCTGCTGGCGCTGCAGGCTGCTCTTTTGTACTGGGCTTCTGCCTCTGTTGATATTGTTTTCTGCCCACAAAGAAATCTGAAGCAGTTCTGACAGAGCTCCGTTGGCCTCACTCACTCCCCCATCTCACTCGCTCATTCTGTTCTCCAGCTGCTGCAGGCTGTCCTTTTGTACTGGGTTCCTGCCTGCGTTGGTGGCTTTTTCTGCCCACAAAGACTTCTGCTGCAGTCCCGACACAGCTCTGTTGAGCTCGCTCACTCCCCTTCTCTCACTTGCTCGTGTCATTTCTACCGGTGCTGCAGACTGCTCTTTTGTACTGGGCTTCTGCCTGCATTGGCACATTTTGCTGCCCACAAAGAAATCTGCAGCTGTCCTGACAGAGCTCTGTTGAGGTGGGTCACTCCCCCTCTCTCACTCGCTCATTCTGTTTCTGCTGGCGCTGCAGGCTGTCCTTTTGTACTGGGCTCCTACTTACACTGCTACCTTTTTCTGCCCACAAAGAAATCTGCAGCAGTCCTGACACAGGTCTGTTGAGGTAGCTCACTCCCCCTTTATCACTTGCTTGTTCCATTTCTGCCGGTGCTGCAGGCTGGCCTTTTGTACTGGGCTCCTACTTACACTGCTGCCTTTTTCTGCCCACAAAGAAATCCACAGCAGTCATGATAGAGCTCCGTTGAGCTCGCTCACTCCCCCTCTCACTTGCTCATTGTGTGTCTCCCGGCGCTGCAGGCTGTCCTTTTATCATGGGCTTCTGCCTGCGTTGGCAACTTTTTCTGCCCATGAAGAAATCCACAGCAGTCACAACAGAGCTTCGTTGAGCTCGCTTACTCCCCCTCTCTCACTTGCTTGTTGTGTTTCTCCTGGTGCTGCAGGCTGCCCTTTTGTACTGGGCTTCTGCCTGCATTGGCACCTTTTTCTGCCCACAAAGAAATCTGCAGCTGTCCTGACAGAGCTCTGTTGAGGTCGCTCACTCCACCTGTCTCACTTGCTCATTCTGTTTCTCCTGGTGCTGTGAGCTGTCCTTTTGTACTTGGCTTCTGCCTGCATTGGCACCTTTTTCTGCCCACATAGAAATCTGCTGCAGTCCCGACAGAGCTCCATTGGCCTCACTCATTCCCCCTTTCTCACTCACTTGTTCCGTTTCTGCTGGCACTGCAGGCTGCCCTTTTGTACTGGGTTCCTGCCTGCATTGCTGGCTTTGTCTGCCCACAAAGACATGTACAGCAGTCCCGACACAGCTCCGTTGAGGTTGCTCACTCCCTCCTCTCTCACTCACTTGTTCTGTTTCCGCTGGGGCTGCAGGCCGGCCTTTTGTGCTGGCCTTCTACCTGCGGTGCTGCCTTTTCCTGCCCACAAAGAAATCTGCAGCAGTCACGATAGACCTCCTATGAGCTTGCTCACTCCCCCTCTCTCACTTGCTCATTCTATTTCTCCCAGCACTGCAGGCTGCCCTTTTGTACTGGGCTCCTGCCTGCGTTGGCACCTTTTCCTGCCCACAAAGAAATCTGCAGCTTTCCCAATAGAGCTTCATTGAGGTCACTCACTCTCCCTGTCTCACTTGCTCATTCTGTTTCTCCTGGCACGTCAGGCTGCTCTTCTGTACTTGGGTTCTGCCTCTGTTGGTGGCTTTTTCTGCCCACAAAGAAATCTGCAGCAGTCCTGACACAGGTCTGTTGAGGTTGCTCACTCCCCCTGTCTCACTCACTCATTCTGTTTCTGCCAGCATTGCAGGCTGCCCTTTTGTACTGGGCTCCTGCCTCTGTCAGCATCTTTTTCTGCCCACAAACAATTTGCAGCAGTCCCGACAAAGCTCCGTTGGCCTCACTCACTGCCCTGTCTCACTTGCTCATTCCGTTTCTGCCAGCGCTGCAGGCTGCCTTTCTGTACTGGGCTCCTGCCTGTGTTGCCACCCTTTTCTGCCCACAAAGAAATCCGCAGCAGTCATGATAGAGCTCTGTTGAGCTCGCTTGCTCCCCCTCTCTTACTCACTCATTCTGCTTCTCCCACCGCTGCAGGCTGCCCTTTTGTACTCAGACCCTGCATGCATTGCTGCCTTTTCCTGCCCACAAAGAAATCTACATTAGTCCCAGCAGAGCTCCGTTGAGCTCACTCACTCCCCCTCCCTCACTTGCTCGTTCTTTATCTCCCACTACTGCAGGCTGCCCTTTTGTACTCAGCCGCTGCATGCATTGCTGCCTTTTCCTGCCTGTAAAGAAATCTGCAGCAGTCCAGACAGAGCTCAGTCAAGCTCTGTCACCCCCCCCCAGTTGCTCGATCCTAATCTGTCTCAAACACTGATTTCCAACATCCACTGTGGTGTTATGCGCCGTAAGCGCAGAAACACATTCCGGCCAAGATGTGAAAAATGACAGCTGTACTATTCATAAGGAGGTGTGAACATATACCAGTGTTGAAAATCTGGCTTGAAAATATTACTAATTTGCAAACTTACAAGGGTGTGTGGAACCTGCACAACACATGCTTGTAACACAGTCATTTTATGGAGTTTCATTACAAAATTTTCAACACTGGCATTTTAGGACCTCTGCTCATGAACAGCATCTGTGTGATTTTCTTAATATGTCCTGAACACTGATTTCCCATAGCGACCACGCTATTGTGCGCTGGAAGAACGAAAACACATTTTGGCCAGGATGTGAAAAATGACAGCTGCACTGTTCATAAGCAGGTGTGGCAAAATGGCAATGCTGAAAATCTGGAGTGAAAATATTGCAAAGTTGCGAATGTACAAGCGTGCGTGGAAACTGCGCAATGCACATTCATAACACACTCATTTTATGGACTTTTGTCTCCAAATTTTCAGCATAGGCATTTTAGGACCTCTGCTCATAAACAGTGCCACTGTCATTTTCTTAATCTGTCCTGAACACTGATTTCCCACAGCAACTGTGCTATTCTGCGCCAGAACTGCGAAACACATTTTGGCCAAGATGTGAAAATGACAGCTGTACTGTTCATAAGGAGATGCAGAACAATGGCAATGTTGAAAATCTGGAGTGAAAATATTATTAATTCATTAAGAATGCAGGCGTGATTGCAAACTGCATAGCATATGGCTAAACTAACACAGTCATTTGTATAGATGGTCACCAAATTTTCAACATAGGAATTTTAGGACCTCTGCTCATGAACAGTGCCACTGTCATTTTCTTAATCTGTCCTGAACACTGGTTTCCCACAGTGACCATGCTATTCTGCACCGGAAGTGCGAAAACACAGTTCAGCCAGGATGTGGAAAATGACAGCTCTACTGTTCACAAGGAAGTCTGAAAAAATGCCAGTGTTGAAAGTCTGGCATGAAAATATTGCAAATTCACAAAGTTACGAGCGCACTTAGCAACTGTGCAACGCACGCTCGTACAACAGTTATTTTTTTGATTTTTCCCACCAAATTTGCAATATAGGCTTTTTGAGAGCCCACCTCATGAACACTGGCACTGTCATTTTGTTACTTGGTCCCAAAAGTGGATTCCACACAGTGACTGTGAAATCACCTTTCAGGGCTGAATAATGACATGACAGTACCAGAATTCATGAGGAGGGGTCCCAAAAAACCCATGTTGAAAAGTTGGTGCCAAAATTCAAAAAAATGCCTGTGATATGTATCAAAGTTAAAAAAAAACAACTATTTATTCCATTATAAAGCTTACTGGCATTTCCTCAGTTTGCGGTTGGCTTTGAAGAGTGCAGACGTGTTCCCAGTCCACCGAAGATCGTTGCGCCAGACTCCGGAGGTAAGTATGGGGTGAGGGGGGTGTGGGGAGGCAGGGTGCGCAGTAGGTGGGCGCCGGTTGGTGGAGGGGCAGGGAGACCACTGGGAGTCTGTTTCCTTTTTTATAGGTTAAAAAAGAGAAAAAGACATTGTGTGACTGTTTTTTATTTTACAGGGGCATGTGGCAGTCTGAGGTGGGCTCCCAGTGTGCCAAAGGAGACTTTCCTTTGGGGGACGAAGCTGTAGCCAATGGGGGATTGGGCACCACTGTCAGCACACAACAAAAGGGGGGGTTGGGTATTACATTATGCCGATGGGGACTGGGCACCCCCATTGGCATAAAACAAAAGAGGGGTGTGACATTATGCTGATAGGGATTGGGCACCCCATCGGCAGACAACAAAAGCATGGGGGGTTACATAATGCCGATGGGAAGTGGGCTTCTCCGTTGACAACATAAATCTTCTGGCACTGAAGCCGACGGGGATTGGGGCCCAGTAGGCAAATAAACAAGGTGGGGGGACACATGCTGCCAAGGGGGATTGGGCACCTCTTCGGCAGAGGGAGTTAATATTGTTTGTGAACATGGTGGCAAGTCACCACTATGTTCACAAACAATATCAGTTTTTCAAGATCCTGCCCTGCAATGATGGGTCACTCCCTCATTGCAGCGAATGGCTGACGCTGCAATGACGATGCAGCCCCTGATTGCAGCAGCTAAATTTTTACAAGTTGGTGGCATGCTGGCTGAACTAGTGTCAGCAACAGCATGCCACGGCATTGGGGGAAGTGGGACATGCCTTTACAGGCTGTGAGGGCATTGGCCACAACAGTGCTGTGCCTCTACAACCTGCTTCTGGAGAAAGTTGCTGCAATATGTTTCTTGCGCATGCGCACAATCAACATAAAAATGACGGTGATTTTTGACAGATGTCTGAAACTAGCAACTACTGAGGTAGAAAATTCTTTGTTATGGAGCCACTTACGCCAATACAAAATTGACTGTTGCATCATGTTTACCTTAGAGTTGAACACAGTGTATTGCATAACGTGATTGGTAAGCCTTCCGCAGTCCCACAAATCCTCTCACACTGAAGCACACATTTCAAATTTAATATTACTGGTTTAATGTGTCAAAGTTGCCAATTCTTGTTACAGCTGACAAAGAAATGGCAGTTTACACATATTGTATGTACGTACTTCATAAGCTGTTAATTTTGAAAATCAGAGAATCCATTTCTAACAGTTAAACCATTAAGTGGACTTTCACTTAAATAACAAAAGTGTAATATCATGTTGCTTGAGCAAAACAACACACTCAGCATTTACAGCTAAGTGTATTACATACACGTACTATATTGTGTGGCAGTGGGACAAGATGCACATCACTGACCACATTGCATTGAATCAGCATGAACGTTACCAACTTGTTCCATCCATAGTTCTAAAATCTGTAAATAAAAGAAATGGAAACAGTGCACTATCCTCACTGAAGTAGAATATTAAATTTGGTATTAAAACAGTCATTAATTTGTTTTTGAAGACTAATTTTAGTATTTAAAGTAATCTTTAATCATCACTAAAAAATACAACCTCTAAGAATACTGAATTCTAAGAAGTATTCAACAGAGTACTTGTTTAAGAGTAAATTATTACTAAATGAGAATTAGAAATAGATCTGCAATGCTCTTCAAAGTACATTTTTTTAATACTATTGAATCATAAATGAAGATTACAGTCAGCTGAGTGGTTCGAGGATTTTTTTTTGTGTTGTTTGTTTATCTCCCCGGCAACTCATCCTGCCACTCCTTCGGGCCATTGCGGAGGACTCCTCCTCCGGGGCTCTGTCGTCCATCCCTGACTTCAAATCGCTGTCACTTCAGGGTAACCCGATGTATACCTTTCATCAGGTGGGTCCTCCTCTTCTGAAGAGAAAGGGCCTGGCAGCCAGTGGTGTTGGCCCTGGGTGCTGCTGAGGTGGGGTCGGCATCTCAGAGTACTGTGGAGGCGCTGCTCTGGGCGGCTGTCATCAGACAGTTTGAGGTGTGATTTTCTTGTGTTTTTCCTCCGATTTCTCAATTGTACCACATCTGTAGTGCTTCTGGTCTCCACCGAGGTCTGCTACAGAGCGAGGCATCTCCCTAGCCCACCCCAGGAGAGGAGAACATTCCTCTGGATGCTCAATCGTCTCCTCCCCTGCTGACCCCCCGGCACTCGAGTCCGTTTCCGAACCTAGGTGACTGGTGTGCTTCGAGGTAAGGCACCAGCACCTCAACCCTCTGTGCCAAGTTCAAGGATTTTAAAACCAGGCTGGGTACATTACTATGCATTTCAGTTCTACTAAGCAAGGAGGCAGGTAAAACAATCAGCAACACCAATGAATTTTAGGGAAGGTAAGCAATTAGAAAATGTGGGTTTTTACCTAGAAATAATATGATGCAAAAAAAGGTTGACCGTGTCCTTTTAAAAGTGTGCTGAACTACATTTTCCAGAAGGCTACTCAGTCAGTGAACTACAGTTTCCAGAATCCCTCACTTCCTTTTCCTCTCCAGACTAACTGCTAATCTCCATTTTGAAAATCATCATCTACCTGGTTTTGTCTTCAGTAAGATTTAGCAGGTTTTTGCTTTGTTTAAATAGAAAAGTGCACCATTTTAACTCCCTGAAATGTTTATTACATTAAGGGAATTACTACTCTGGTTTTATTGTTTTCTAATTGAAATGTGCAGTTTTCATGGTGCATATTTCGTTATGAAGAAAGTTCTCTGCATCTCTCGTGTGGACGAACACCTTTAAAAAGCCTTTCAAATACAGTTTTATTTTCAACCAAATCACTCCTTAAAGTGTCTAGTGTGCCTTGTGCCTCTAGATAACCTAGTATTTGTGGTATTTTTACTGATTTAGTTACTTTAAAGCTGTAGTTGTGTGTGTGGGGGGGGTAGGGGAGCTAATATCTATAGCAGCAGGAAGGCTGTATGAATGATCAAATTGAGAATTAATTTTCTGGGACTTCCAGTGACATCACCGAAGTAATGGTAGCCTAGCGACAAAGCTCCCAAACCCCTGAGCAAAACCAATGCTTCCAAACTTGCAAAGCCTGATTTTTATAATACAATATGAGTAAAAACAATACTGGGAGCACAGCAGGGAAGAGATCTCATCCAAGGAGTTCAAAACCAGCCCAGAAAACAAGCAGATTGTAGCAGATGAGCTCAGAGGCCTGTGGCAGAGAATCTCCAGCAAGTATAGTGAGCTGTGACACAGAAGCAGAATTGGAGTCCTTGTCTCAGTCATGAGTTGAGATATTACTGTCTGAAATTAAACAATTTTGCTCTGAGAATAAATCAGAGTTTGAGAAGCTGCATAACGATCTTACGCAGCTGGAGACAAGGGTGCATGAAACAGAAGATAGGATTTCCATGGCAGAAGATGATATTCGGCACCTCTCCCATGAGGTGGAATTGCTCACACAACAAGAAGAACAAATGGCTGCTAAATGTCTTGATCTTAATGTTCATGCCAAAAGAGATAAATTGAGAATCTATGGCCTCCTGGAGGAGGCTGAAGTAGGGGAAATGACCGACTTTCTTGCAGACTTACTGAAACATGTTTTGGATCTACCACAGTCATTCTTTTTCAAAGTAGAGCGAGCCCATAGGGCTTTAATCCCTAAGCATCCTTCAACATCAGCCAGACCAAGATCTATAATAGCTAAATTCTCGAGCTTCCGCGATAAGGAGACTATCCTGCAGACCACACGGTGCCAGCAAAAGGTGGAGTACAATGGCACCCGTTTGTTCTTTGACCAAGACTACCCTCTACAAATTCAACAGCATCACCTTGAATATGGCCCCATGCTGCATAAATTGAAATTGTTGGGAATTAAATTCCAAATGCCTTACCATGCTCGTTTATGAGTGCGCTAGGAGTCAGGTACAGAGTTGTACCATTCGGCAGAAGAAGCCCTGCAGGTGCTGAACAGTAAAAGCCACGACATTCCATAAGTTGATTCCTGCATGATGGCATGGTCTAACCAGCAACCGCGATGGCAAGAATCTGCACAGCACAACGCCAGGAGATATGGGAAAAAATCGTCCCCCAGCATAATGCAAGATAGTAAGGGGATACTGCATCAATTAACTCAATCCTGCTGATGATCCCAAGCTGACTCTGAAGATGAGGAAACTTGAAACCAGGAACTGGTAAAAAATTAGTGTGGGGGGTTTCTGGTTACCCTGTGACTCCCCTCCCTTTTTCTCAACTGACAAGGCTGCTTGCATGGCTTTAAATGAACCTGGGATGGGTCAGAACCTTATTATGGATTTTCACCTGATGTTCCTTATGTTCCTGGGGCATGGAGGACATATTCCCCCCACCCCATCACAGCGTGTCAAGGTTTAAGATATGGGTAGCCCATAAGAGGGAGGTAGAATAATCTACCCTCTAATATGTGAATGGGGGAGGAGAGGAACTTGATGAAATAATTGAGTCCTTAGGTCACTGCCTCACCCATAGGCATCAAGCTAGGCCTTGCTATATGTAACCAACAGTATGCCAGCTAGGACATCAGTTTAAAACCAGTAAGGACAGCCAACAACACCCCTGAACTCTTATAAGAACTTTTTGAATTCTTGGCTGTTCTGCCCTGCAACCGTTTATTCATAGGGACTTGATTTAAAGGAAATGATCACTACTGCCCAGGGGGAGGGGATGATGGGTTGATAACTCGCAGTGTTTCGCTTTGGAGTGTTAAATTGCTGGGCTGCTGTTTCCTTGATCTTGGCAGTGGGGGGAGGACTGGAGCTAGTCCCTGGTTTTAATAAGGGGGGACCTCCGAGTTCCTTCTGCCTGCTCCACCGGATCCAGTTGACTTCTTTAGGCCAAAATATCAGGCCTAGGCCCACATTTGCTAGGGTCTTACAGGACTGAACCCCTACCAAGGGTCCATCTCCTCTACCTCCAAGTCACCTTTTGGAGTTTTTAGGGAATGCAGTAAACATTTCCCCTGCCTGGGGATCACATTGTACATAATTTGACCATGGGGGCGAGGGTAGCTTGGTTAGCACCTCCCCCCGGGAGGGTTGTGATGTTGTTAGTAATGTGTTTAGCTGGATGGCAATGTTGGTTTTCTGTGGTATTAGGTATGGGCACTACATTCTATGTATGCTTTAGTCTGATGGAGGGGGACATGGTGAGGCTCAGGTTACTGTGAATTTAAACTATGGGACCAAGGGAGATGGGACATGAGGGTTATTCTTCATTGTCGGACAATTGTGCATATCCTTGTCATGGGTCTATATGCTCCATTCACAAATGGCTGATAGGGACAGGATAAAAATGATTTCACATAACGTGAATGGGTTAAACAACCCGATTAAAAGATACAAAGTTCTGTCTACTTTGAAAAGGTAAGCCCCAAGTTTTGTATTGCTTCAGGAGACTCACCTCTGTAGGGCCAAGCATAAAAAGCTGGCAAGGCTTGGCTTTGTAGAGGTGCATGCTTTTTCATATGGCAAATGCAAATGAAGGGTAACGGCTGTCTTAGTCCCTAGGGGATCCCCCCTTTAGGAAAACTACTAGCTATTCAGACCCGGAAGGTAGGCTGACCATTGTGTCAGGAGATTTGGGGGGCTCACTCATCACTTTGGCATTACTCTACATACCTCCGGGTGTCCCAGTTACAGAAGTAAAAGGGCTTTTACTCAAAATAATGGAATACTATAAGGAGATGCTGGTGGTTGGGGGGGGCGGACCTTAATCAGATTCTGGAACACATGGACACCTCCAGACTGGCTGTATTTAGAAACAGCCCTGTTACCAAACTGATCAGGACATCTATGACGGGTGCCTCATGGGTGGATGTTTGGTGCACAGTGCACCCTAAGGCCCTGTCCACACTACACCAGTAAAACAGTTTGGTAACATTACAGAGTGCTTAAACCGTTACTGTAATGGTTTGCGTTTACGCTGGTAACGTTACAGAAGGTGTTTTCAGAACCGTTATAGAAACCTGTTGTGAGGTGGTTTCAACAACGGTTCCCGTAACGGTTGCAGTTCTGTAACATTACCGGTGTGTGTCTAAACGCTTCACCGTGTTGCCTTTAGTCCCCCACCATACCTGCATGCATTGCAGCACTGGGGTAATGCATGCAGGGGGGGCGGAGGCTACCAGGGCGAACCAACAGCAATGTGAGGCATTAGCATAAGCTGCAATACTGGACAGTCTCCATAGCAGGGTAATCCAACCTACAGCGGTATGCCCACCCCTGGAGTTACCCATGTGTCCCCACTTGACCTACCCCCCTGTCCTCACATGCCTCCCTGAGAGCCGCCTCCTGAAGTATCCATATACTGTCACTGTGATGGGTGCTGGGAGTACCCCTCCTGCCCATCTGAGCTGTGGCATCATTACTACCTGTGGAACGGTGCCAGTAGTGCACACATACAGTGGTTGAGCTCCTGAGTGCATCGTGTAACACTGCTGTGGCCAATAGATGTGTGGTACTGTGTACAGGGGAGTGGTGGGGTACACCAATAGCAGTAGTGGAGGGGCTGCCATCAGCCATTCGGCAGCAGTACCTGACCGGCTATCATGCCCTGGTGTCCTACCCCTGTTGGACATGTTGCCATGTCACACACTCTCCCTCCCTATCACAGCAGTACCTCCCTGTATCCACCATGCAGCCCCCCCGCGCCTTCTCCCTGTCACCTCCACACCATAGGTGTGTAACAGATCATTGCCATACTATATGTTGCACATTATGGCTTGTACAGATGCATACTACCCCATATGTATTGTGGGTGGGTGCCTCTCATCAAAGCTGTCCTCACTAGGTGCACCATGGGATATGCTCTGCTTTGATGGGGGTTGGGACCACACATACTATCACACACAATGTGGACAGGCTGTACCGTTTTCAATCCTTTATCAAACTGTTCACTGGCAGTGTGGACACACTGTACTCTTTATGGTCTGTAACGGTTTGCAGCCATTACAGATTTCAAGTGGTGTAGTGTGGACAAGGCCTAAGAAACGGGAGTACACACATTTCTCTCCACCGCATGCATCATACGCCCGTACTGATTACTTCTTAATATCCAGTGAACATCAGCACCAGATTGCTGAGTGTGCACACACACCCTCAATCCTGTCTGACCACTCACAAGTGATACTGCAACTAGATTGGGGGGGGAAGAGAAAAGATAAACATTATGGAAATTTAATAATTATCTACTAAACCCGAAATAATTTACAGACTAGATTAAATTTAGAATTGCACAGATTTTGAGGGAAAATGACACTCTAGAGCTGTCAAGGGCTACTCTTTGGGACACCTTAAAATGGTTTTAAGAGGGGATGTAATTAAATTTACAGCCCACTTTAAGAGATAACAGACAGCACTGTGGGAAAAACTGCACATACAGATAAAAGAAGCACAGACCTAACACACTGAGGGGGATGAGTCTACCTCTGCTAGGATAAAGATCCTTAAACAACAGATACAAGAACAATTGGATATTATAATGGAACAGGTGTTGCAATGCCTATGACAGAGGTATGGGGAAGTGGGCCCTAGAGCCACTAAACTGCTAGCTCACTGTCTGCATCAGCAGATGACCCTGTCCATGATAACCCAGATTAGAGACCCGCAAACTGGGAAGCTGAGGCTCTCCTATCAACAAATAATGTCAAGCTTTAGGAAGTTTTATCAAGATCTTTATACCCCCGAGCATAGAGCTGCAGATGTTCAAATAGATGCATACTTATCTAAATTAGGACTTCCAAAACTTAACAATTAGACCTATCACCCTGGCAGAACTGACTCAGGCAATTAAAAAACTGAAATCAGGTAAATCTCCAGGCCCCGATGGATACACCCGTGAGTTCTTTAAATTTTTTAATATAGAGGTGGAGGGCCCCCTGCTGGAAGCCTGCAGAGAGGCACAACAGCGAGAGCAGATCCCAGACACATGAAAATATGCGGTGATATACAGCATCCCAAAACCAGGTAAGGATATTTCCCAATGTAAATCATATAGACCAATTTCAGTCCTTAATATAGATTACAAATTATATGCCAATCTCATAGCCAAATGACTAGAACTAATTTTACCTAACTTAATTGATTTTGACCAAATAGGTTTTGTGCCTGGTAGGCGAACCCAGGACAATATTAGGTGGACATTACATATTCTGCACCATGCTGCCCAGTCGAGGTCCCCTTTCCTACTCTTAAGTTTGGATGCTGAGAAGGCCTTCAACTGGGTAGCATGGAATTTTCTCTGCTTGACCTTGACTCACTTTGACTTCTCAGAATCCTATATTAAAGTAATTAACAATATATTCTCCAAGCCTAAAGCCTTTATAAAGATTAATGGCCAGGTGTCTGAGATAATTTCATTATACAGAGGTACGAGGCAGGGGTGCCCTCTATTCCTTCTCCTCTTTGCACTTTATTTGGAGCCTTTGGCTCGGGCACTGAGAGGGGAGGATGGGGTGAGGGGGTTGAGCTTGGTGGGGAGCAACAACATTTGGCATTGTATGCAGATGATCTTCTCATCTATTTAGATGACCTAGAGTAGGCTGTCCCTCGACTGTGGAGCTGCTTAGAGGGTTTGGTCAGCTGGCGGGGTACAAAATCAACACTACAAAAATGGAGGTGTTGCAGATTCACTACACCCCTTCAGACAGCATTCAACAACAGTTCCCTTTTAAGTGGGATTTAAATCACCTAAAATATCTGGGGGTTCAAATAGGCCCAGCATATGAGCATCTGGCTGATCTTAATTATTCTCCAGTCTTAGAGAAAATAAGTAAGGATCTGGAAAGATGGTCCATTATTCTTATTTATTTAATGCAAAGAGTGCATGTGGTAAAGATGGTAGTATTACTTAGATTTCTTTATTTAGCACAGACTCTACCTACAGGCCTTCCACCCCCATAACTCACTCACTAGGAAAATTTCCAGATTTATTTGGGGCCCAGAAAAACAAGGGTATGCCTGTCAACTCTTCAGTTACCACAGGAGCAGGGGAGGTTGTCTCTCCCCAACTTTAAACCATATCATATGGCTACACAACTTAGGACAATTTTTTATTGGTCCAATAAGAGCTAAGTTGCTAAATGGAAGTCACTGGAGCTGGAGGACGGGGACCTCACCAACCTACACCAAGCCTTACTGGTAAGCAAAAGGAAGCTGATGGATGCTCTTGGGGGATCCCTACCCATATACAGCCCACATTTTGGATATTTGGTATGGATCTTAGAAGATTGGAGACTGTGGGACTGGAGATATCTCCACTTCGCGATTCATACTTGGAGGACTTTGATCTCTCAAAATGGGATGGTGGATTTTAATTATGGGAAAAGAAAAATCTCTATTTGATTTGGCACCTTGTGGGGGAAGGAGGATCCTGTCTCTTCAGGACCTAATCACACAATATGAGCTTACATGGAGAGATAGATTCTGGTATTTTCAAATCCAGGATTACATCTTTCTCCCAGGGTGGGAGGGACTAGTCCCCCCTGCAATATTATCACTCTGTAGGACTATAGTAGAAGGCAGAGTGCCCCTGACCCATATTATCTCCTATATATACAAGGCCTTACTGACATGGAAAGGGAGCTTCACAATATTAGTTAAAAAAAATGGGCTAAGTACCTAGGGATCTTAATAGAGGATGAGATGTGGAGTAGGGCCCAACTGAAGTTATATAGGGGACTATCAACAATATCTTGGAGAGAATTCTCCTGGAAAACATTGATCTGCTTCTTTAGGACCCTGGCGATACAAGCCAAATATCAGGCAGATTGTACTGCACATTGTTGGATAGAATGTGATTATTCTCTAGCTGCACTAGGTCACATACTGTGGCACTGCTCAGCCCTGGACAGGTTCTGGGGGGAACTACAGCAAGCATTACACACTATATTTAATCCTGACTTAGTACTGACCTCGTCCATGAATCTCTTTATGAATACACAAGTGGGGTATAGAGACCCAAACACAGAGAAACTCCTGAGGGTGGCTGTTCTGGCAGCCCAGAAAGCAACCACCAAAAAATGGCTCACTAGGCAAGCACCTGAACTCTCTTAATGGCATGAGATCATGATTTCAATTTATAGAACAGAAGCTCTAACAGCCATGATAAATAAAAAGCAGTCACAGTTTGAGATTATTTGGAGAAGATGGGTATTGTATATGTCATTAATAAGCCCAGACTTTGTACCTTAGAGAATTTTAGTAATCCAGATTTTGGTCAAAATTAATAGGATCAACTGTTATATTTGTTAGCCCTTTGGTATGATTCAGTTTTGACCAGCCATGTCCCTCTCCCGACCCTCCCCCTCCCTTCCCTCTTGCCCCCCTTCTCTCCTCCTTTAGCCCTTTTCCCCCTCTCAGGATCTCCTGTTCTCTGTCTCCCTTTCTCCATACCAGTCTTCCTAACTAGAGACTATAATTTAAAACTGATAAACTATGGAAGAAGTGTCCTGTGTTTTGTTTATGTTATGTGTATTGTGATAAATTTTAGTATGTCAATACTGTTGTAGGTATTCATTTTTTTCTTTTGGAAAAAATTAAAAATAAAGAAAGTAAAAAAAAAAAAAAAGAGAGGGAGAATTCATTTTCTGTGTGTATGTCCATTCAGTATTTTATTTAACTTCTGTGCCATAGCAGTTAAATTTTGTTTTCTTTTTATCACAGCACCAATTTGATTAGAATGTGGTGATTGCTTTTCAAACCAAAACCAAATGAATTTATTCAATTTTCTTAGCATAGTTAATTAGGAATCTTTCAGTGGCTATTTAGAAAAATATTGTGTTTGATGTGTTTTGCAAGACATTTGTGCAGTTTTCATGGTTGTTTTGCCTCATAGGACAGAAAAGCAGTTAATAGTTTGCCTTGTGTGAAGTGGATAGGAGGAGGGTATAGGTTTCATAGGTTTTTACTGATCATTAAAAACATATGCCCATGTAGCTAGCCAAAATTTATCTAAGAGTACCTCCTAATAAATACCCTTACTTATAAGGTAATTATCAAGCTTGGTTTTGAATTCATTCATAGTCTTGCTGGTCACAACCTCGCTAGGCAGCACATTCCAGATCCCAGTCACCCTTACATTAAACAAATATTGTCTTTTTTTTGGTATTAAATTTGTCCTTATATAACTGATAAAGGTGAGCTCTGGTATTATATCACTGTTCCTTTAACACCTAGCCAAGTTGCTCCCACATTTGTATATCCATAAGGGTCCTGTATATCAGGCACATATCTCCCTGCAATCTACGGAACTCCAAGGAATACATTCCCAAACTTTGTAACCTTTGCTCATAACTCTGTCCCTGGACTCCCTTAACCCTCCTTGTGGCCCTCCTCTGAATCCTCTCCAAAGCTTTGATGTCACCCTTATTCCCTGGTGCCAAAAACTGTGTATAATACTCCATTTGGGGATGCACCAGTGAGGAATAAAGGGGCATTAAAACCTCCTTATCTCTACTTTTAATGTGTTTATAGATGCAGTACACTACTTGCTTTTTTGACAACCTGACTACACTGCATCCTAAAATTGAGATGGTTACTGACTCTTGTACCAAGATCTCTTTCATCGTGGACCACCCTGAGTATCCTGCCTCCCAACATGTATTTAAATTGCTTATTATGTTTCCACAAATGCATAACTGTACACTTTTCAGTACTAAATGTAGATTTCTTTTTTGAAGCCCATATTTCCAAATCTACAAGGGCTACTTGTAAGATATCTGCCTCTTCTAAGTTATTAATTGGGTAGCCAAGGCGTGTGTCATCAGCAAATTTGGAAAGCCACACCCCCTACTGGACATACATTGAGAAAATATATATGTTGAATAGACAGGGACCCAACACAGAACCCTGCGGTATCCCGCTGATCACATCAACCCAACCGGAATATTCTCCCCTTATGCATACCCTCTGCCTCCTACCCTTTAGCCATGCCTCTATCCACTGGGATATTTTATCATGAAGCCCTACTTTCAGTTAAAGCATTTACCAGTTCCACATGTGGAACCTCATCAAAAGCCTTGGCAAAGTCCAGGAAGATGACATCAACAGAATTACCTATGTCCAGGGCTTTACTAACTTTGCTGTAAAATTTCAAGAGGTTTGTTTGGCATGACCTTCCCCTGGTGAACCCATGCTGTATAGAATCAATGTCGCCTGATGTGGTTAGAGAGTCAGTAATATACTCCATAATAATACCCTCTAAAATTTTACCCAGGACCAAAGTCAGACTGATAGACCTGTAGTTTTCAACCTCTTGCCTAGAACCCTTCTTATGGATGGGAATGACCACAGCCTGTCTCCATGCTTTTGGAACCTCTCCCCTCATCCAAAGATTTCTGGAAAAGACAAGTAACTGGACTAGCCAATAGGTCAACCACTCCTTTATTACCCTAGGGTGCATACCATCAGGTCTGTGTGCCTTATTTTGATCTATTCTCTTAAGTCTTTTAGCCATGTCAATGGTATCTAGTGTAAGACTAAGACCAGGGAATTCCTTTTTTATCCTGATATTTGGTTGTTTGTGTCCCCTTATTAAAGACAGATGAAAAATAATTATTATATTGTTCTGCCATCTTCTGATATTCTAATATGAGATTTCCATCAGGGTCTTTTAGGGGACCAATTGTTCTATTACTTCCACTTTTGCTATTTATGTAAGAATAAAAGGATTTATAGTTGTCCTGTTCCTCAGTGGCTAATTTATACTCATAATTTTGTTTTGCTTAGGCTATGCTTTTTTTAGTGACTTTTAAGCATTTTTTATATATTTCCCAGCATCTTCTATCACCAGCAACTTGGCCATTTTGTAAGCTTTATTCTTATATTTAATCAGTTTCCTGACTGTCAAAGACATCCATTGGGGGAAGGGTTTTTTTTTAGACCCATTATATTTATTTATGATAGATACATGCTTATGAACCAATGTGCTAATGTTACTATTTTGCTTTTCCCGCATACCAGATAATGTTTGGTTATCAAAATCTGATTGCCAGTTCCATTCAGCTAACTCACATCTCATTTGGTGAAAATTTGCTTTGTTATATTTGTAAATTATTTTTCTACCAGTATTTTTTCCCAGGGATCCTAAATAGTTAAAGCTTACCATAGAATGGTCACTAGAACCCAATGGGGGCAACACTGTACAATTTTGGATATTATAATTTTAATTACTCAGAACCAGGTTGTATTGTTTTAGGTGTTCAGATAGAAGGTAGTGTACAATTTGTTCCAGCAATTTGCTTAGATGAGGAAGGAGAGAGATGGGTCTGTAGTTGTCGAGGAGAGGGGATCGCCAGCTTTAAAAATTGGTACCATATTTACATGTTTGCAGGAGCAAAGGCATCTAGCTTCACCTGAGCTCTTTTCTTCTAGGTTTGCTTGTAAGGACAGAGCAAGGAACATTATCAGAGCAAGTAAAAAGATTAAGGTTTCTTTTGGTTAGGCAGATTTATTGCGTTACTATGTTCTTTTGTGCTCACAGGGTTTGTTACTGTATTTTGCTAACATTTTACTGCTTTACTGTTCTCTGATTCCAACTGTTGTTGCAGGGTGTACTTTCTGCTGCATTATTACAGGGTCTGCCTACAAGTTTGTTACTGTTTTGTGCTTACAGATTACTGCTGTACTCTTCTCTGATTCAAATAGTTTTTTGCAAGGTATATCTTCTGTTACTGCTTTATTTTTCTCTGTAGCAAAGTGTTTTTTGAAGGGTATATCTTCTGTGAAATTATTACAGGTGGTGCTTTACATGTTTTAGATATTTATCTATCATTAGGCTAAGCTTTCAGGGCTACTGCATTTGTTGTTGGTTGATTGTTTCTGATCTTACCTCCTTGTTTCTTTCATCCATGGTTGTTCTTTTTCAGCAGTGGAAGGACCCAGCCACCCACCTCCATCCCCAACCACCCCACACTATACTCCTTTCATAGAATAGCACAGTTGTGACATTTTCTGTAGCAAAACAGGAAGGGAAGGATCAGAGAGGTATCTACACAGTGACCTCACTTACAGGGGCACAAGTAATTTAACTTACTATAACAAGTTATACAAAAATAAACAAACAAAACCAAAAATCTAACTTTTGCTTTCATTTTCCTCCTTCTAATTACTTGGATCAGCTTAGAAATCTGGCAACTCAACTGGAATGCATATTATTAACTGCAGGTACTGTGGGACACTTTTTAAAAGGGCAGTTATACAGGATTTAGCATGCTGTCCTACATGCTGGACCACTGGAGATCTAAGGGCTCAGCTCCAGGCAGCATGGGCAGAGATTGCACACTTCAAATCACATAATCAGGGGGAAATATATTATAAGAACCATCTGCCATTACACCAACATCCAACTGAAGCACCTTGACTGAAGAGGGTAGTTGGTCCAGGAGGCTGGCATGTGGGTAGGAGGGGCAAATCAGGTACCCCATCATTCAGTACTCTCCAACGTATCACCTCCACAAACCATATAAAAAGTACAAACAGGTATCTGCCTCTATCTCCTAAGTCAAACAAAGGGGCAGAGGACACTGCAGAGCAGGACACTGCAGCAGAGGAGCTAGCACAATGAAACTCACTCTAAACATGGACCAAAACAAAAAAAAACAAAAAGGAAATCCAAAACACTTCTGATCATAGGAGACTCCATGGTTCAGGGAGTTGATAGCTACCTCCAGCTGGGGGTAATGGTCAGATGTCTCCCAGGTACATCAGCATGAAGAGACACTGACCACATTGCTAAAAATCATGCAGGAAGCAGGAGAACACATTGATGTCCTGGTAAACATAGGGACTGACGATCTCTCCAGTTGGTCAGTTGTGGAGACCAAGGAACACCTGACCAGACTGGGAGACAAATTGTCATCCATTTCATCCGGCATCTCTTCTTCTGAGATTCTGCCAGTCTGAGGGGGGAGGGAGGCAGATGGATGGAAGGCCAGACAAGGGGAGCTAGGGGAGCTAGGGGAGCTAAACATGTAGCTCTAGGTCTGGTGCCAGGAAAAAGGACACAAATTTGTAGGTAACTGGCAACAGTTTGGGAAGCGAGAGTTCTTTAAATTCAATGGACTGCATCTGACTAAGGAGGGATTCCATGCAATGGGGCAGAAGTTTGACATCCTTGCAGAATATTTAAACTAGCAAATGGGTAGAGGGGTGCAGCACACGATACTTTGAATGGGAAGAACACCCTTCCCCCCTCAGCTAGTGATCAAACAGGAGTTCAGCATGTCTGTGGTTCATTTGCATCACCAGATAAGAAAAAAGGTCCAGCTTCCCATATGACATGCAGGGGAAACACCAGACCTCGCCCAACAACTAACACACCAAAATCTGGCCAGTGGAAAATTGTGTACACAAATGCCTGCAGTCTGGGAAACAAGATCCCAGACCTCCAGACAACAATGACAGAAGCTAAACTGGACATAGTAGCCATTAATGAGACATGGTTCACCAGTAACCACACTTGGGAGACTTCAGTACCCAGCTATGTACTGTTCAGAAGAGACCAAGGTGCAGAAATGGGGGGGGGGGTGGCCCTTTATGTCAATGAAAATATCAAAGCTACAGAAATTTAGAATACACATAAGGAGCCAAAAGAACTGTGGGTCACCCTGAAAACAGGAAATGGGACAGCCATACAAACTGGGATTGCCTACAGGCCTCCAGACCAGGGTGAGGACATAGATACATTACTGTTAGAAGATATACAAAACAAGACAGCTAAAGGGGAGGTTCTGATAATGAGCGACTTCAACATGCCACATACAGATTGGTCAATACCAGCAGGAACATCCGCCACAACTAGACACATAGTGGATTCCCTGCGGGGGGGGGGCTCAAACAACTGGTACAACAACCCACAAGAGATAGAGCTATCTTAGATCTAGTGCTGACTAAAAGGGGAAGGATTACAGATCTCCAGGTAGAAGATTGCCTGGGGGCCAGTGATCATCACATTGCATGGTTCAATTTGGCCACTAGAACTAAATCATCCAATTCCAAGGCAAAAATATGGGACTTCAGAGGAGCTAACTTTGATAAGATGGCCAACAGAGCTAAGTTAGCCCTGGCAAGAATAAATACAGGTGAGGGGGTACAGGCAAAGTGGGAAAGCATTAAGGATGCAATAGTTGAAGCAACATCCCATTGTGTTAGGGAGAAAAGCAAGAACAAAAGAAGGAGGAAACCACTTTGCTTCTCTTAAACAGTAGCGAAAAAGGTCAGAGCCAAAAGGATGGCCTTCAGAAAATATAAGGGAATACAGAGGGATGAAGATAGGGAGGCATACCAAATTTCCTTAAGGGAAGTAGGGAAGGCATTGAGGCAGGCAAAGGCCCAAACCAAGGAAACACTAGCACGAACAGTAAAAGAAGGGGACAAGACTTTCTATAGATACATTAGTGAAAAGAGAAAGTCCAGAGGGGGTATTGCAAAGATCAAAAGGGATAAGGGGAGTGTGTGGAGGAGGACCAAGGAAAAGCATCTATCCTAAATAAATACTTCTGCCCAGTATTTACTGAGGAGAAGGTAGGGCAGGGCCTACAGCTCAGCACCATTGACTTGGGGGGGGGGGAGGAGGTGTGCATAAGTCCCTTCACAAAAGAAAGGGTCCTACAAGAGCTTGCTAAGCTCAGGCTGGACAAGGCAATGGGACCTGATGGCATACTGTACATCCCAGTGTACTAAAGGAGCTAAGGGTGGAACTAGCAGAGCCATTATCAGAACTGTTTAGTGAGTCTTTAAGCACAGGAGAGGTCCCAGAAGACTGGAGAAGAGCTCATGTGATCCCACTCCACAAGAGTGGCAGCAGAGAGGAGGCAGGGAACTACAGACCAGTCAGTCTTACCTCAGTAGTGGGCAAGATTATGGAGGCACTCCTTAAGGAAAGGATAGTGTGACACCAGGAATCCATAGGAGCACAGAATCCAAGACAGCATGGGTTTACAACAGGAAGGTCCTGTCAAACTAATCTCATAGATTTCTTTAACTGGGTAACCAGAGTGGTAGACCAAAGGGGTGCAGTTGATGTTGCCTACCTTGACTTCAGCAAAGCTTTCAATACTGTTCCATGTAGAAGATTGATTAATAAGCTGGGTAGGCTCGGGATGGGTCGGAAGTTGGTCAACTGGGTGCCGAACTGGTTGGCGGTCAGAAAACAGAGAGTAGTGGCAAATGGTATACAGTCAGAAGAGATGCAAATCACAAGTGGGGTACCTCAGGGATCAGTCCTGTTACCAATCCTCTTCAATATCTTCATCAGTGACATTGCAGATGGACTGCAGGGTAAGGTTTGTCTCTTTGCAGGTGACACCAAGATCTGCAACAGAGTATATGATCCAGATGGTGCGGGCATAATGAGAAGAGATCTGGATAAACTGGCAAAATGGTCTGATGAATGGCAACTGGGGTTTAATGCAAAGAAGTGCAAGATCATGCACATAGGGAAGAGAAACCCTGAAGCCACTTATTGGTTGGGAGGGGAGTTGCTGGCAATCACAAGAGAAGAAAGGGACTTGGGCATCATCATCACAGATGACCCTTAAATCATCCAAGCAAACCACTAAAGCAGTATGTAAGGCTAGAGGGATGTTGGGGTGTATTAGTAGGGGTATAACAAGTCGTAAGAAGAAGGTAATAATCCCTCTTCACAAGACACTGGTTAGGCCCCATCTGGAGTACTGCATGCAGTACTGGAGACCGCACCTGTACAAGGACATTAACAAAATGGAGGCAGTTCAGAGAAGGGCAACCAAAATGGTGCAGGAACTGCATCAGAAGACATATGAGGACAGATTAGTGGAGCTCAATATGTATACCCTAGAGCAAAGGAGGGAGAGAAGTGATATGATTGAAACATTCCAACATCTTAAGGACATTAACAAGGTGAAAGAGTTTAGGCATTAACATGTTTCAATATAAGAGAAATAGCAGGATAAGAAAACTCAGTATGAGATTAGAGGGAGGCCGATTAAGGGGTAATGTGAGGAAGTTCTTTTTCACAGAAAGGGTGGTGGATGCATGGAACGGCCTACCTTAGGAAGTGGTGGATATGAATACAGTGCAGGGCGTCAAGCAGGCATGGGATAGGCATAAGGGAGCACTACAGATGAGTATGAATAGATAGGCCATTGACAGAGTACAGGCCTATGGTACATTCATAAGGTAGAAAAAATGGGCAGACTGGCTCGGCCTTGCGGTCCTTATCTGCCATCAACTCCTATGTTTCTATGTTTCTATCAGTCAGGCACAGTGAATGACGAAAGGGCAAGATTGAATATGAAAGTAAGGGATTTAATAATGGCTGGTGAGATTAGTTTTAGGAAGGTAGGGTATAGTCCACTGCTGCCAGGACTTTCTCTGGCCAGGAGGATCTTCAGGAGTTTGGTGGTGACCCTCAGACCAATGGCTCTGAAGTGGAAAGGGGGGCAGGGCAGTGTAAGTTGAGGAAAATAAGTGGTTTGGCTGGGTATTCAGGCCTAGGGAAGTTTGAGGGGGGAGTTTACTCAGATAGGAGGATAGGTAGGTGAATGTTGTGTTAAAAGTGCAGTCTCAGAGGGATCAGAGATGGGGCCTGAGGGGGATGTCAGTTGGGTTATTTGTTTGTTGGTCTTGATGTTTAGGAGGGACCCAGTGGAGGCCCAGAAACTAGGAGGATTACCAAGGTTGTTGCTTTGTTGGTTGAGTTAATATTTGCATTTGAGTAATATGGCAGTCTATTTACAGGTATTGCACACTCATCTATAAGCATTCCTGGAGTTGGGGGAAGGGGGGAGCCTTGTATGCTTTCCATTTTCTATCTCTGTCTTTCATTAGTGCCAGAAGTTCCTTGGATAGCCAGCAGGTACTGCCCCCTCTAACCCTTCTGGTTGTGAAAAGGAAAGTCCTGTAGTTTTCAAAGGGCAGCAGTAAAGAAAGTAACTGCGGCTGAAATGTTGTTGTGTAGGTAGAGGTTGGACCAGTTTATAGCTCTAACATTTCTGAGGACAGATTTGTGACCCTGGCAGTTAAACTTTCTGAAAAACAGGAGTTTGGGGGGGAGGGCAATTTGATTTGGTGGCCAGAATGCTGTAAGTTGGAATATGGTCACTAATAGAGTCAGACATTGTGCCTGCCTGAAGGACCAAGTCTACCTGATTTGTTGCAATCCAGTCAAGGATGGAGTGGCTTAGCAAGTGGGAGTTGTGTCTGGTAGGGGAGTAGATGACTTGCTTCAGATTATGTGCTTTCAGAAAGTTTGCGTAGTCTGGTTCAGGAACACCTAACCAGCTAAGGTTGAATTCCCCAAGTATAATAGTATGACTTGAGGGTGTGATGCACCCAAATCCATATAGGATGTTGGACAGCCCAGGATGCCTCCCGAAGGGGGGGTTATAGCAGCAACTTAGGTGGAGATTTTTAGATGCACCCAGGGTTATCTCAGCATGGAGCTACTCACTTAGGGAGGTGGGGGTTGAGCAGCCAATAATGGCAGAGAAGTGGTCTTGTATATACAGTGTCACACCCACACCTCTCTTTCTTCCTGGTCTGTCCAGGCATAGGAGGGAGTAACTGTGGAGCTGATACGAGGCGTCAGAGTGGTATGGTTTCAACCAGGTCTCAGAGAGGCCTAACACTTGAGGCTTGTAAAGGGATACCCACACCTCAAACTCAGAGACCTTTGATCGGAGGCTCTAGATATTCAGGTGAGCAACTCTGAGGTCATTTTTTTCTTGCCCAGGTGAAGTCAGTGTGATCAATATGGATGTTTATTTGTGTGGTAAAAAATGGTAATGTGGCACTGTAAAAATGGGTGATGGCACTTTAAGGGGTGGCCACCTTAAGAGAAGCATGGGGGGGCAGGGAGTCAAGCTTTGCAAGACCATTTAAAGTGTATCGGGGCAGGCGTAAGGGGCAGGAGAAAATTTCTCCCACATAGTTAACAACACAAGCAATAATACCCAACAGGGTGGGTGGTATTGGGCTATACCCACCCAACCAAGGGCGTTATGAGGCCCGATGCCATAGGCAGAGGGCTTTATAGCCCCTGGAAGGGTGGATATAGCCCAATACTGCCCACCCTGTTGGGTATTATTGAGCTTAGAAAATAGGACATTTACTTCATATGTTTTAAAAAAATTATATTTATGTTAAAGTGTTACACCTCTTAGTTTTTTTCTTTTAGAAATAAAATAGTTCCTCCACCTGCATATAAGTGCTGTATTTTTTTGTTTTTATGACTAAGGACTTTTCTCCTATTGGGGTGTTCGTAGTTGTAGATGGATGTCATGCTTTCCTGCTCCCCTTCCACTGCTGTACGTTTAAAGGTTTACTGTTTTTTTTCCCTTTGTTTTCTTTCACTTTATTTTTGCCATTTACTCCATTTTTATCTGTAGCTATGAGAGGAGCTACATTACAAAAATGAATAAATCGGGGAGTTGGCAGCAGCCATACCTCTCAACCTTTTGTCCCCCAAATGTGGAACATTGCCTGTCAAAATGTGGAACAAATGGGCAAAATGTGGAACACTTAATCAAATCTTTACCTAAGGAGCTCAAAACACTATTAAAATGTTGCATTTATGTTCAGAAAGTCTGTTATTGATTGAATAATTTATTTTTTCCATAATTTACTATAGATTTTTGCTTTAAAATGTTGACTTTGAATGTGGAACAAGTCCTCACAATGTGGAACATGGAGTTTTTTTGAAGTAAAATGAGGAACGTTCCTCCTAATGTGGTACAGTTGAGAGGTATGGCAGCAGCACATTGTTGGTGGGTGTATGGTACAGTACAGTCACACTGAGGAGCAGCACGGTAAGTGGAAAAAAGGCAAGGATCCACATTACATTTCTGTTTAATTTTGAGAATGGTTTTCATTTTTGTTATTGAGGCTAGCACTTCTGAATTAATCACGGCATTGGAGCGGTGGTGGGGAGTGGGCTGTCACACTAAGAGCAGCATGCTACATACAGAGGTCCGTTTCATTTTCTACAATGAAAGTCAGTGTATTCCTGCTGGGTAACAAGCATAGAATTCAGAGTGCTCTAACATTTCATTCTGGTCTGTTTTGTCAGCTTTTCCGTTTTTGGTGGGAGACTCAAATTTTTCATGGTTAGTCACTTCAGTTGCAGTCGCAAACATTCGTGGTGGGTTTGAATAAAATAAGTGGCTGACAGATACTTGTGAGTGATGGGGCGCATTGCTCTGGCACTTGTTTTAGGTGGATATTGTTGTCTGATAGATGCCCACCTAAACAATTGTCTCAGCCAATCAGAATTTAGAATGAATTTTACCCAGTTCTAAAGTAGCAGTAAAAAGCTGAAGCAGATTAGAAAAGCCAGGATAAAAAGAGGTCTCCGATTTTCAGCAGAGCAAATAGGATCCTGACTGGCCAGATAGATTTCCAGTCCTGAGGAGACGGCTAATCAGGGGGCGAAGCGAGGATGCACCAGAGTTGGAAACAAAAGGAGAAACTCTGCGGTGGTTCACTGTACCTCAGCTTCCAGGATGGCAGGTGCAGACACAGTGGGAGTGGTGGCTGCAGCTGAAGAGGCAAGCCGCACCACCTTCAGCGATGTTGGGCACCCAGTCAGGGCAGTGTATCTGAGGGGGAAAGAGAGAAACGTACAGATTAAAATACAGAGACAAAATTGGTAGGTGGGGTAGACAATGGAAAGACAGGAAAACAGTGGGGTCAGAGACAGGTAAAAGTAGACAGAAATTGGTAGGTGGGGAAAACACCAGAGGGGAAGCAAGGAGAAAACAAACAGGATTAGCATAAGAAAGAAGGGCATTGGTAGAAGCTAACAGTGTATGAAATCCCCACACAGATCAAAAAGGATTAAGCAAAAAAGCAAATGCAAACAGGTTTCACAACAGCTGACTAGATTAATGAATTAAATTCGGTACATTCAAGGCACAGTGCTTTTCAAACCCCACACAGTGCAAAATTTCTCCCACTCAGTTAACAATAGTAGCAGTAAAAAACTTAAGTACATTAAAAAAGGCAAGAAAAAAGGGGTCTCTGATTTTCAGCAGAGCAGGTAGGAGCCTAATTGGCCAGATAGATTTCCAGCCCCGAGGAGACGGCCAATCAGGGGGCGAGGCACGGATGTGCCAAAGATTGAAAAAAAAATGAGAAAATCTATGGCGGTTCACCATACCTTGGCTTCCAGCGTGGCAGGTGCTGACACAGAGGGAGTGGCAGCCATGGCTGAAGAGGCAAGCCACGCCACCTTCAGCGATGTTGGTCACCCGGTCAGGCATGATGTATCTGTGGGGGAAGAGAGAGGTGTACAGATTAAAATACAGAGGCAACATTTGTGGGCGGGGGGTAGACAATGGAGAGACAGGAAAACAGTGGGGGGGGTTAGAGACAAGGAAAAGTAGGCAGAAATCAGTAGGCAGGGAAATACCAGAGGGGCAGCAAGGAGAAGGCAAGCAGGATTAGCATGAGAAAGAAGGGAGTTGGTAGAAGCTAACAATGTATGAAATCCCCATACAGTGCAACAAGGATTAAGCACAATAGCAAATGCAACAGTTTTCACAGCAGCTAGCAAGATTAGTAAACTAAATACATTCAGGGTACAGTACTTTTCAAACCCCATACAGTGAAAAATTTCTCCCTCACAGTTAACAATAGTAGCAGTAAAAAACTAAAGCAGATTAGAAAAAACAGGAAAAAAAAAGGGGTCCGATTTTCAGCATAGCAGGTAGGAACCTGATTAGCCAGATAGATTTCCAGTCCTGAGGAGATGGCCAATCAGGGAGTGAGGCATGGATGCGCCAAAGTTTGAAAAAAAAAAGGAGAAATTCTGTGACGGTTCACCATACCTCCACTTCTTGGGTGGCATGCACAGACACAGAGGGGATGGCGGCTGTGGCTGAAGAGGAAAGCCAAGCCACCTTCAGCAATGTTGGGTGCCCAGTCAGGGGCAGTCTATTTCATCTTCCAGGGTGGCAGGCACAGACATAGAGGGAGTGGTGGCCACGGCTGAACAGACAAGCTGTGCCACTTTCAGCGATGTTGGGCACCTGGTCAGTAGAGATGTATCTCGGCTTCTAGGATGACAGGTGCAGAGATTAGAGAGAATGGTGGCAGCAGCTGAAGAGGAAAGCCACGCTGCCTTCAGCTATGTTGGGTGCCCAATCAGGGGCAGTGCATCTCACCTTCCAGCATGGCCAGTGCAGGCACAGTGGGAGTGGTGGCAGCTGCTGAAGAGGGAAGCCGCGCAGCTTTCAGCAATGTTTGGCGCCCTGTCAGGGACAGTGTATCTCGGCTTCCAGGGTAGCAGGTGCAGACACAGAGGGAGTGGCGGCCATGGCTGAACAGACAAGCCATGCCACCTTCAGCGATGCTGGGAACACAGTCAGGGGCAGTGTATCTCTGCTACCAGGGTGGCAGGCATAGACACAGATGAAGTTGCAACTGCCACTGAAGAGGCAAGTCGCAGCACCTTCAGAAATGTTGGGTGCCTGGTTGGGGTGGTGTATCTGCTGAGGTCTCCATATGGGGGTCTAACTCTTCATCCCTTATGGAAGGAATGGTCTTCTGTGATCCCTCTACCCAAACAGCGGCAGAGATAGTGCAAGGTGGAGCAGCAGTTCTTAAGAGAAGGAGTGGGTACAGCTGGACACAAGAAGACTGCTCAGTATTGGTTGGGGAGAGTGAGGAGGTATTGCTTGGTACCAATCACAGAGAGGTACTACTCAACACCAGCGACTGCTTGGAATGGGTCAGGGACAGGGAGGGGTGGACTGGTGGACAATAGTATTTGCTCACTGTCAGTCAATGAGATTGAGTGGGGATACACTTGGGCACTAGGGTCTGCATAAATCAGGATGATGTCAGGGTTTCCATTGGGTACAGGAGAGTGAATGGTACTAGGTCAGGACTTTTAGGAGGCAGGTGGGAAGTGCTGCAGTGAGAGGAAGTTGTGTGATCAAGCAGTGGCTTTGTCTGGTGTAGTGGTATGCGAAGTGAAACTCATCCTGGGTGGGCAGCATAAGACTTGGAGGAGGGTGTCACTATCTGAGGACCAAGAAACAGCTATTAAAAACAGCCTCTAGCCAGAGCCGATACGGCTGTGGTGAGCTGCCAAATTACCAAAGTTACACGCATGCATAGAAAATTCTGTACCACCGGGTGTAAAGTGGCTATCTTTTTGTTTCTCCAAATTTTCAACATGGTCTTTTTGGGACCCCACCTTATGAAGCATGCTACTGTCATTTCATTCACTTGTCCCGAAAGGTGATTTCACAGAGCGACTGTGCCATTTTGTGCCACAGGTGTGAACATATATTTCAGGCAGGATGTGAAAAATGACAGCTGCACTGTTAATAACGGGGTGTGCAAAAATGGCAATGTTGAAAATCTGGAGTGAAAATACTAAAAATTGGTGAAGTTAGAGCGTGCATCGAAACTGGGCAATGCATGCTTGTACCATTAAAGTCATTTTTGGGACGACATATTCAATTTGCAATAAGGGTTTTTGGAACCCCACCGCATGAACAGTGGCACTGTCATTTCATTAAGCGGTCCCGAAAAGTGATTCCACTCAACGATAATGAAATCTCCTTTTGGGACCAAGTAACGAAATGAGTGTTCATGAGGTGGGGTACCAAGAACCCCAGATTGAAAATTTGGGACCAAAATTCCTATACATGGCTGATATATCAACATAAGTTGAAAACCCCATTGACTGCCATAATACCATGCTTGTCTTTGATTCTTCAGTTTGCGGTTCGGCTTTGAAGAGTGCAGATGTGTCCCAGTCCAGAAAAGATGACAACGCCAACCTCCAGATGTAAGTATGGGGTAAGGAGGCGGTGTGGGGAGGTTGTTGCTCAGTGGGAGGGTGGGGATGGAGGAGGGGGGACTGGGGCAACGACGAGGGATTGTTTTCTTTATTACAGGTAAAAAAAAAGACATCAGGGGACAGTTTTCTTTATTTACAGGAAAACAAAAGAAAAAAAGCATAAATTTGGGCACACTGGGGTGAGATCCCAGTGTGCCACATGAGTTGGGGGTACGTGATGTCGATAAGGGGATTGGGCACCCCAATGTCAGTGCATAGGGGGGACAAAGAAACATAAATTTGGGCACACTGGGGTGGGCTCCCAGTGTGCCACATGAGTTGGTGGGGTGACATGATGCCTACACAGGGTTTGGGTACCCCGATGTCGACTAGAAAAAAAAGGAAAAAAGCATACATTTGGGCATACTGTGGTGGGCTCCCAGTGTGCCATGAGTTGGGGGGTTATGTGATGCAGACATGGGGATTGGGCACCCTGATATTGGTGCAGGGGGAAAAAAACATAAATTAGGGCACACTGGGGTGGGCTCCTAGTGTGCCTCATGAGTTGGGGGGTACATGTTGCTGACACGGGGGATTGGGCACCCTGATGTCGGCATGAGGATGGGGAATGGAGGGAGTGGGGAGGACAGCAGCAGTGGGAGGGAGTGGGAGAATTTTATTTGCTGTCAATACTGGGAGGGAACTGAGGGATCGGGGAGGATAGGAGCAGTGGGAGGGTGCGAGAGGAGGGCAATCCACAGGATGGCAGCAGCGACACAACTGTGCATGCACGGCATTTGTGCATGCATAGTTGCAACACTCACAAGATGGTGGCACCCGCAGAACTGCACATGCATGTGAGGTGTGCATGCGCAATTCTTGTCCTGGAATATGGAAGTAACAGCTGAAATAGTGTGGCAGTAACTCCGTTGCGGCTGATCATGGTAGAGTGTTACAAGCTCCATTGGACTTTCAGAAGGATACTTCCAAATGTCCAGTGGAAGTTACCATAATTGTCTGTTTTAAGTCTATGATCGCAAAATGGCTGTAGGCTCTGCCCACAACCATAAAAATACCACCATTGAGAGGGTCTTTGGTGAGCTGTCATTTTCATTTTGCTCTTTCTGGACTTTGTCTGCTGGTTCCTTGGAGTGGTTAACCTTATTATTATCCTCTGCATTAATCTTGTTGATGTCTGAAGGCCAGTGTGGGTTAAGCATCCATTTATTTTGTTTTGCAGTGTGGGCTCTGCCTGGATGCTGCCGGTGGAGTTTACTGGTTTCAAGTGCAGGTGCAGTGTGTTCACAGTAAGTATGTCTACATCTTTTTCTTAATTAATGTTTATCTTTATGTAACCACCCTGTTCCCTGGGGTTACTAGAATCCCATCAGTGTCGGTGTTAGGTAGGGAAGGCAGCTGGTGAATATCTAGTTAAATGGATTTTCACCTGCTCCATATCTGTTTACTTGGTCTCAGCTGAGAGCAGAGAGGTGATGTCATTTTAGAACTCTAGCAGCAACATAAGCCACAGCTTGTTTTGATTGTGGGGAGTTTTAGAATTCTGAGAGGAGTTCAGAGAGTGAGCAGTGGAGTGCTAGTTTTTCTCACCCTAGTCTGAGGACATCTTTTGTCTACTTGTGAAGTGGTGGAAACCGTCTTCAGGATTTCCTGTGCCCTCATTCCCAGTGGTATGAGGGGGGATTGCAGAGGTTTTGAGGGACAATCTCCTGATCCAACCTAGAACTTTTGAAGCTGCCTTTGGTGTACAAACTGTTAGTAGATGCTGTCTGAATGTTACCCAGAATATGTACCTGCCTTGATTCTGTGGGGTGACACTCTGATAAAGGGACCCATTCACCCATTTCTGTGAGATTGTCAAGGAGTTTATGTTAAAGTTTGCTGACATCTGTGGATGTCCCATATGCGACTATGCCCTTTGTTCAGAACTTTAACTTTACACCCTAGCGGTGTTTTTTGATGCTAAAATGTGCTAAACATTTCAAGAAAGAATAATTTCTGAAGTTCAGTATTTGTTGAGGCGTAACTCTGAAAGAATGGTTGGGTATGGATGAGGAAGCAAAAGCTTGGAGACCTCCCATCTGGAGTGACCAGTTCAGCACTTCGGGTTCTTTAAGGGTGCCTGTTTTCTTTCAGTGCATGTAGCCAATGACTAAAGAAATTTACCCCTTGTATGTGGCTTGTTAGTTTTGAGCCCTACTGTGCCCCGTCATGGGCAGTGTGGCACATTCCTATCCTATGCCTTGTGGGAACTGTTCTAAGTAATTGCCTAGTGCCACTTCCTGAAGAATGTTTGTGTGTTTTCACTGTGGCTAGTACCACATTTCCAGATGCTTAATTCTATGCTACATGGGAGGTTTGAGTTTCTGTTTTCTACAGATGCGTTTTGCATTGCTTTGTGCCACAAAGTGTCAACCCTTGGGGGTCCATCTTTGCTTTTGTGTTCCAACTTTGTTTTGGAATAAAGCCACACTCTAGAATCCCAGCCTGGTATGGACAATCTAGGTACTGCTTCCTGTGTGGATTTACTGGGTACCTCTATCCAGAAGTGCAAACCTAGCATAGTCCTCAGCGAAAGTTCTCTCCTCAGGGCCTGGGTTTTGGTATAGGTCTGTTTTTTGTGTTTAGTATGCACTTTGTGTTACTCTCTGCAGTTGCTTTGTACCACCACCCCTCTCTTTTCCCTTAGACAGAAAAAGTATTGGAGGTGTACCTACTAGTTAAATAAGGGGCTGGTGGGGGGTTACATTTAGAACTGTAGGTAGCTTGTTAGTGCATACAGATTTGTTGAATAAAGAACTTTCTTAATGTTTTATTATTTATTCATTTTTTTATTTTGGTTTTTGAATTTTTGGCCAAGAGAGACACACACTAGGCCAAGATTTGTTTTCAGGTGCGTCCTGGGAGTGCAGGGAAGTTAAATGAATTGTTCATGGTTGCACAGGATGCAAGCAGTTGCTGTGGGATTCCAACCCAGTTCCTCAGGTTTGCAGCTCAATGCTCTCAACCACTATGCTACACTGCCTCCAAATGTATAATTTCTATTCCTTTAGTTCAGTGGTAGAAACATAGAAACATAGAATTTGACGGCAGATAAGGACTGCTTGGCCCACCCAGTCTGCCCATTTCCCTACCTACTGGATAAGCTGCAGATCCTAGTTAACCAGCAGCCTACTTCTTCCAACCCCACCCCCTAGAAACATAGAAACATAGATTTTGATGGCAGATAAGGACCGCTTGGCCCACCAGTCTCGCCATTTCCTACCTAATGGATAAACTGCAGATCCTAGTTAACCAGCAGCCTACTTCTTCCTACCCCCACCCCTAGAATTGCCTTATGACTGTCCCATGCATGCTTGAATTCCACCACTGTTTTGACTCACAACCTTCCTCCGGAAGGCCGTTCCATGCATCCACAACCCTCTCTGTGAAAAGTACTTCCTTAAATTACCTCTGAGCTGCCCCCCTTCTATCTTCAAATTGTGCCCCCTTGTTCTTGCACACCTCTTTTTTTGAAAGATGCTACCCTCTTGGACTTTGTTGATTCCCTTGAGGTACTTGAAAGTTTCTATCATGTCCCCCCTCTCCCTCCTTTCCTCAAGGCTATACATATTCAGCTCCTTAAGTCTCTCTTCATATGTCTTCCAGTGCAGACCCTGCACCATTTTAGTTGCCCTCCTCTGGACAGCCTCCATCCTGGTTATGTCTTTGCGGAGATTGGGTCTCCAGAACTGCATGCAGTACTCCAGGTGGGGTCTCACCAACTGTCTGTACAGAGGGATAATAACTTCCTGTTTTCTACTGGTGATGCCTCTCCCTATGCATCCGAGTATCCCCCCAGCCCTCCTTGCAGCCCTCTCACATTGCTTGCCCACCTTTAGGTCATCTGATATGACTACCCCCAGGTCCCTTTCCATTTTTGTTGTTGTTAGTATCTCACCCCCCATTGTGTACTCTTCCCCTGGGTTTTTGTTTCCCATGTGCATTACCTTGCACTTCTTAGCATTGAATCTAAGCTGCCATACATTTGACCATTCCTCTAACCTTGCCAAGTCCCTTCTCATCCTTTCCACCCCACCTTGTGCATCAACTCTGTTGCAGATCTTTGTGTCATCTGCAAAGAGGCATACTTTTCCTTCCAGTCCCTCTGCAATGTCGCTTATAAAGACATTGAAGAGGACCGGTCCTAATACTGAACCCTGCGGTACCCCATAACCCCCCTTTTCTTCAGAGTGGACCATTTACTATTACCTCTGTGTCCTATTCTTCAACCAATTCTTTACCCAGGCTGTCATCTTGGGACCCACTCCCGGCTGGCTTACTTGTATATTAATCTTGTGTGGGACTGTGTCAAATGCCTTGCTAAAGTCTAGGTAGACCATGTCCACAGCCCTTCCCTGATCTACTACTTTGGTCACCCAGTCAAAGAAATCTATCAGATTTGTCTGGCATGACCTTCCCACTGTGAATCCATGCTGCCTTGGGTCCTGAGCCCCTCTGGCCTCTAGATACTCAACAATTCTTTCCTTCAGAAGTGATTTCTTCATTTTTCCTACCACTGAGGCTAAACTAACAGGTCTTTAGTTTTCTGCTTCTGCCTTCCTCCCACTTTTGTGAAGGGGAATCACATCTGCCCTTCTCCAGTCCTCGGGTACCACCCCATCCTCCCATGATTTATTAAAGAGGGTAGTCAGTGGTGTCACTAGTTCTACCCTTAGTTCTTTTAGAATTCTGTGATGAATCCCATCAGGCCCCATTGCTTTGTCCACCTTCAGTTTTAAGAGTTCTTTCAGAACCCTTTCTTCTGTAAATGGGCTGGTATCAACTTCTATATCCAGAGTGTTTCTACTGTTTATTTTAGGTACTCCCCTACCTTTGTAAATACTGAGCAAAAATATTTGTTTAGTATCTCTGCCTTTTCACAGTCACCCTCTGCCCATCCTCCCTCCTCTTTATTAAGCCTCACTGACCCTCCCTTGGTCTTCCTTCACTCCCTGATGTACCTATAAAGGTTTTATCCCCCTTCTTAACTGAGTTGGCTATCTTTTCCTCGGTTTGGGCGTTTGCTGTTCTGACTGCCTTCCCAGCTTCCTTTTGCTTTAACTGATACAGTTCTCTGTCCTGCTCCTTCTGTGATTCCTTGTACTTCCTGAATGCTTTCTTTTTCTCTTGAACCTTCACTGCCACTTCCTTTGAGAGCCATAGTGGTTTCTTACATCTTTTTGTTTTGTTTATTTGCTTCACACAAAGGCTTGTTACCTCTGTGATGGCAGTTTTTATTATTCCCCATTGTTCTTCCACCCCTCCTTCCTGCCAATTTGCTAGTGCATTCCTTAGGCACTCACCCATTTTGGCAAAGTCAGCCCTCCTAAAGTCCAGTACTTTTGCCTTTGTATGGCTTGACTCTATTGCTGTGTTTATTGTGAACCATACTGTTCGATGGTCGCAAGTTCCCAAATGGCTACCCACTTCCACATCTGTGATCCTCTCTTCATCTTCATTTGAGAGAACCAGGTCTAAGATTGCTCCCTCTTGAGTGGGCTCCAATACTAGTTGTCTAAGACATGCCCCCTGTAGGGCATCTAGAATAACCCCACTCTTTGAAGTGGCTGCTGCAACTGCACTCCAGTTAACATCTGGCATATTCAGATCACCCATCAGCAATATCTCCCCTTTTTCTGCCATTCTAAGTATTCTTTCTATCATTTCCTTGTCCATTTCTCCCCTGAGAAGGGGTGGATTGTGGTGCCATTGCCTGTCTCCAAATTTACCCACAGTGCTTCTTCTCCTCCCTGTTTACCCTTTTGTTCTGTTTCTTTGATTCCTTCCCTTATGTAAAGAGATACTCCTCCTCCTCTTTTACCCTCCTGTCCCTCCTGTAGATAATGTATCCTGGTATCCTTACGTCCCAGTCATGGTTTTGTGTGTACCATGTTTCTGTGACTGCCACGATATCCAGATGTTCCTCCTCCATCAAGGCCACTAATTCAGGAAGCTTTTTACCCAGACTATGGGCATTGGTACTCATTGCTCTCCATTTTTTGATGGCTTTACCTTCTGTTGCAGCATCCCCCACTGACCTTTCTACCTCTGTCTTTTTCTCATTTAGTACCCTGTTTTGAAGGGAGACGCTGGGATTTTCCTGCTGCTTATCAGTGCCTCCCCCTTTGACTAGTTTAAAAGCTTGCCGATTCTACAGGCCATGGCCATGGGAACAGAGAGAGTGGGGATGGCAGAGTTCTGGTCTAGGAGCATCAGGAATGGAAGTTCAAATCTTGAGCCCCTGCTGTGAACGTGGGGGGGGGGATGGGGTGGAACAGAGGCAAGGTCATGGGAGCTGGGGGGGCAGGTAAATCCAGGGCAGGGAGATCTGGAATAGGCAAGGGGAATGGCCATGGGAACAGAGAGAGTGGGGGTGGTAGAGTTCTGGTCTAGGAGCATCAGGAATGGAAGTTCAAATCTTGAGCCCCTGAATTGGGAACATGAGATAATTGCAGGAAGTATCTTAGAAATATTAATGTAGGCTAGCCCACCAGCGCAGCAGTAGCATTATGATGCTGACATCCCCAGTTCTGGAGCAAACTCGAGGTGTTGGAGAATTGTCAGGGTGGGGGGATCGAACATTCAAAGGACTGTACTGCTTCTGGGGAGGGATTGCAGAGCCCAGCTGTGGACATGGGGGGGGGAGATGGGGTGGAACAGAGGCAAGGTCATGGGAGCTGGGGGGGCAGGTAAATCCAGGGCTGGGAGATCTGGAATAGTCAAGGAGAATGGCCATGGGAACAGAGAGAGTGGGGGTGGGCAATAGCAGCCAAGACCTAAGGTTGTCCTGGGGCAGGGTTAGTGGAGCTAGGGAGCAAAGTAGGCCAAGGAAGTCCAAGGCTGGGGGAGCAGGGGTGGACTAGGGATGGAACCACGGCAGATGGTGGCTGGAGCAAGGTGGAATGCAGTAGTCTAGGGACTGAACCATGGGAACTGTGAGCCAATAAGGACCCAGACATTCTAGGGATGGTGCAGGGTGGAGTTGGGATAGGTAGGGATCATGGGTGGGCCAGGGCAGAGGCAGGGATTGTGGTAGCTGGGATATGACAGAGGAGTGGGAGTGGTCCACAGGCAGGACTAAGGGCACCGGGTTGGCCAAGGAGGACAGCATGGACCAGGATAGACTGGTGCTGGTGTTGAACAGGGGCAGGGCCAGACTAGCCTGTTGGTATGGATAAGCCTGGGACAAGGGGACCTGGTGTGGTCCAGATGAAGGTTCATGGGAACTGAGAGAGCCAAGGTGGGCTACAGTAGCCTGGGGCTAAGGTGGGGGGAGCTTGGGTTGTCCTGGGGCAGGGCTATGGGAGCTGGGGGTGAGGCAGGTTGGCTTGGGTAGCCTGTAGCAGGGGAAGCTGATACCTTTGGTGGGGATTAGAAGTGGAGGGTGTGGCCACTATCCAACTATGTGTTGGTTGTATATATTTATAGATGCTTTTCATGGTGATTGGGGGGCACATACAGTATCACCTGTTCTACTTCTGCCTTACTTTCTATGTTTCTGAGAAATTAAGACACACATTGGTCATTTTTCTTTGTTGTAAAGTCTGCTTTGAGCAAATGAATTTCAAATATATCTAAACACCTGTGACTGTCCCAAATTATTGCTGTTCTCCTGCATGTGATCCCACCCTTATCTCTTTGCTAATGAATCTCTCTAACCCTTCCCACCTCTCTCTGCATCACTCCTTGACCCTCCTACTAATCCCCTATTCCTCTCCTTTCTTTGGCCATACCCCTCTGGTCTACCTCTCGCAAACCTTCCCCCTGTCCTTACCTCTCCTAAGGCATCCCTCCTGATTTCCTACACTTATCTCTGATTCCCTCCTTTTCTCCTTGCTGTATTCCTCTGTCAACTTTCCTATTTTCCTTATCTTCCTTCTGCTGTAACCACACTGTTCCTATTTTGGCTCTCTGGCAGTCACCAGCAATCTTAATCTTTATTAAAGTTGCCTGAAATTGAGCTCCAAATTGTAAGCAATTGTACTACAATAACTGACTTAGTCTTTTTCCCATAGGGAAACCGTGGCATAATGTGCTGTTATAAAGGAGCGTTTATAATGGCAAACACGCCCACTGTTTCCCTTGCTCTGTGCATGCCTCATTGCAGCTTTTCCCTTCAGAAAACTTGCTGCACGCTTCTCCCCGGAAGATTGAACTGCCACTTGGAATCGGGCTCGGCGGTAAGTTTAATTTTTAAACAGAATCTGCAACTGGAAATAGAACCTGTTTCTACTGGTCACCCCCCCCCCCACAAAAAAAGTTTTAAGTCATTTGAAAATGGCACTGCGAGTCACAGCCCAGATGCTCAAATTGAACCGGGCGGGCCGCGCAGCAACCTGCTTTTATTTTATATAATTGCTGAGGCGAAAAAGGCAAACCCAGCAATTATATAACATAAAACATGGGTCGATGTGTGTAAACTCGAAGTTTACACACACCTGAGGGGTTAGATGCTTTTAATAAACCCTCGGGCTTCGCTCTCGGCATTTATGTAGCATTTAACCCTTCGGGTGTGTATAAAAGTCTCGTTACACATACCGACCCATACTTTATTCTCTATCTTACTATTTTGTAATCGTGAACCAATTATTCTCAGCACTTGACAAAGTCTGTTTTAATAGACTGCTCCTGTTTGTTAAATATTTACTCTGCTACTTTCATTTTATTGTAGTTCGCACCTTTTCCTGTTAATTCGTACCAACCACCTCTGTAACTTGACAAAGCCAAACATTAATGACTGCTCATGTGCTGGTAATCTTTCTTATTTATTTGAAAATTTGTACACTGTACCTGCTTTTTTTTTTTGCAGTTTCATCTGTTATCTCCTTTATCCTTCCTTTGACATGGAACCTTTGCCAACGAGTTTTTGACTCAAAGGTATAATTTCTGAGTTATAAATAATAACTTGCTTACTGACCAGTAACTGTAGTATGTGGAGAGCATCAGTTTGAATGTTAGTGCATTGAGCAGCCCTTTAATTGCTGGCTTTAAGATGTAAGCATAGACATGAAACATTAAATGTTAAATGGACTCAAGAACTGTGAGGCCTATAAGCATGATTTAGAAAAAAATTTCAATTTATTGCAATTTTTTTTCCAATGAACATAAAAAAAGAGGTAGTACACAACTGCGTTTCAATGTTCAAGTTTATTCATCACTCATTTTGGTCATAAAGTAACATGCCTATGCAGTTTCAATAATTACTTTTCCATTTTAGGTGGTTCTACATAGCGAAAGATCTGGACCTTCCATTTGGTGTAATCTTCAAATCGGTTGAATGTCAGCTAAGATAATTTCATTTTTATTGATAAAGACTTTAATTTGGGGAGTTAAAGAAGCTGAGTAAACATCTTTTTAAGTGCCTTAAAATGGTATATCAGCCTGTCTGTTGCCCCTCCCCACATGTGCATAGGAGTACAGTGGGTATAGGGAACCAGATGCAAGTGGAGTGGGAGACACCAGCGGGCATCCAATTGGATTCCCATTCTGCCTGCAGACTGGATCCCCTGAACCATGTGGAGCAGGGGATTGTAAGTACCAGTGAACCATGGTACATTAAGAGCCCTGCACTATGGGCAAGTGTCATCCAGTAGCCACAGCCCTCTCTGCATGTCAGGAAGGCAGACAGCTGCAAGATAGGGGCACCTGCATGCCCCTTGGGCCTCCATCCTCTGGTTAGCAGAAGCATGGAGTGGCTACAGCAGGGTTCCTGCTGACTGCACACTGTCATGCATAGGGTGTAGTCAAGCCCTTCCCTGAACTACCCCACATAGGCCAGTGCACAGCACTATGACGGGGTAGTGCTGCCTCCACAAAATGCAGCACATAGCTATAGTACATAGGGCCTGATATGAATACTAAATGAATACTAATGTGTTACTGTTAAACGTATTCAAATAGTAATCACTGGTCTTCACTGGTATTCAGTTTTACGATTCAGAAGTAATCATTTGATCTTCAGAATGTACTGCCCTAATTTGCATAAAGACTAGCTAAATACTAAATGGATTCTGATTTATTACTAAGTTATTCTTTAAATATTTAGCTCATTTACATTTTTCGGCTTGTGAGGAGACTAATACTACTGAATATTATGAAAAATGACAATAAAATTACCATTTCAGTACCAGTAAAGAAGACAAAATGAAGATATAAATTAGTATTCAGTCTTCATAGAAACATAGACTTTGATGGCAGATAAGGACCACTTGGCCCACCTAGTCTGCCCATTTCCCTACCTATTGGATAAGCTGCAGATCCTAGTTAACTAACAGCCTACTTCTTCCTACCCACCACAAGAATTGTCTTATGTCTGTCCCATGCATTCTTGAATCCCCCAACTGTCTTTGGTGAGGGTATGAGTAAAAGTCAGCTGTGGTATTTATGATCAGCACATAATACCACTGTATTCAAAGTAGTGCTCCTTTAATACATTAATTTACAATTCATACTTTCATTCTACAGTTCAGTGACTTACTGAACTGTGGATTAGTGTATTAAACTGTGGAAAGAAATTTTGAAGTTTAATACATTAATCATGAATTCATACATTCATTTTACTGTTCTAAGTTGGAATTTCTGTGAAAGTTGTCAAAGTACATTCTGAATTTTGCGGAAGTGAAATCCGACTTTCATGGAGGTTCCCCTGGTGAAATTTTTATTTCCCACAGCCCAGCTTGTAGGTCTCAATCATGTCACCGCTTGATCTCCTCTCCACCAGGGTGCACATGCTGAGAGCCCTCAGTCTCTCCTCTTATGGCTTTCCTTGCAATCCCTGCACCATTTTAGTTGCACTCCTCTGGACCACCAGTGCCCTGTCTATCTCCTTATTGTGGTGTAGTCTCCAGAACTGGACACAATACTCCAGGTGGGGTCATACCAGAGAGTGATACTACAGCAGCACCAACTCTCTTCTACTGCTGGTGAAGCCCCTCTCTATGCACCAGAGTATCCCACTAGCCCTGCCCATGGCCTTGTCCCACTGTCCTGCCACTTTAAGGAACTCTGATATAATAACCCCAAGTTCCCACTCATGTCTAGTAACTGCTAATACCCCTCATTCTATACTCAGCACCTGGGTTCTATGCCCTAGGTGCATGATTTTGCACTTTTTGGTACTGAACCCCAACAGCCTTGTCTTTGACCACTCCTCAACTTAATAGAATAAAAAAAAAAGTTATGGCTCATCTCATGCCTTATGCAGGCAATACAGATTTCTTAGTAGAATCCCATTTAGTTTAGTTTGTATACTTTCAGCAGTTTTTGTACAAAAATAAACACTAATTGTAGTTGTCAGTGAATGCCAGCAACATATAAACCACTACTTGGTTAGCAGTTTACATAGGTAATAAGCCACAACATGGTGTGCATTAAACAATTTTACTGCACACCCCAGGGGTGTATTAAGACATGAGGTCAAAGGCTGAGTTTTCTTTACATCCCTGGGGAGTGCATTAAAATCCTTTATTGAACACCCTGGAGTGACTTACCTCACTTATAAAATGGTTCTTTAGTTTCAGTAAGGAGTTTAAAAAAGAGTTTTTTTTTCAACATAAAAAAGAAAAGGTTTAAATATGTGTACAAAGAAATTAGTAATTTTAAATAAATAATCCATTTTGCATTCTGTGTATTGTATTTATTTTGGATTATGCTGGCAGATGGCACTGTTGCATTGTGAGCTCGCTTTGTGGCTTGTATGTGGCATCATTTCTTTTAGATTTTATTCTTCTATTTTGTGTAGGTTTGGTTTGGTTTGACATGCCCCCCCCCCCAACCACCACCACCAGCAGTAACAGATCTGAGGCAGACAGCTGGCTGCACTGCACAGAAATAAAGGAATGAGCTTGTTAATTTACTGTTTAATTTTTTTGCAGCCTGTCTTTTATCCTACCCACTGTAGTCGGCACCAGAGCCACTCTGTTCCAGAGTGGCACCATGAAAGTGAGCATTTAGTCTGATAATTAAGCATATTTCAGTACTGTATTATTGGTCCCAGCGTGCCCAACCCACTCACTAATGGCCCACTTCATTCAAACCCCTCCCACCCATGCTATTTGCAGAAAAGAACTCACTCTGCTCAAGAAGGAGCAGTTAACTAAACAGCTGTCTGGTAGTCTGCATCCCTCTGTCATGTGGGTCTTGCACGCATTTGTAAGTGCTGCTGAATTCTAATGATGTGACTATGTCACAGTATTGTACTGTGGAGTACCAAAGGGCAATTTCTGTTTTTTAAATGACGTGAATGAGATCAAATGATTCCTGGCTGAAACCTCATGCTGCGGTGCTTAGCAGGTGGCCAAGTCAGAATAATACCTTTTTTTTGCAGAGGCCACATACATATGTTTTGCTGTCAAGAGGAAAAATGTTTTATTTAACCTGTAGGGAAGTATTTCTTTAAGGTACTGTAATAGTGACAGTGCAGTTTGTTGGTTTATAAGTTTTGTTCACATCACAAGAATAAAATTTGAAAAATGTAGTAAAAAAGGATAGGATTTTCAATATGACAATAACTGTATTTTTTGCTTTCAATTTTGAGGGAGGCTTACAGTAGATATCTGTTGCTGGGTAAGTAGGTTTTTGGGGGAAGGAAAATGAGATCCAGCAGCTGCCCGTGTGCTTACAGAGATTTAATGTACAGTCAGCTGATGTCTCTCGACTGGTGAAAATGCTAGATTTTTTTCTTGTCATTTTATAAATGTTGTTGACATCCCTTGACAACTGGGATAAATATCTTTCTACAGAACAAGAAAACATACTTAAAAATGTGATTCTGTTTGTAAACATGTATAAAAATGAACAAAAAATGTTGGAAATTATAGTTTTAAAAGCTATTCTAAGGTACCCGGTTGCAGTTTTGCATGACACACTCTGTAATGCCTGTTGCAAGTAAACATTGTAGTGTAGTTTGGAGTAGCATGGTGTGGTGTTAACTGTGTGTAACCTCCCTCTATGATTGTGGTGGTGGTTGGTGTGTTTGAAGAGTGACCTATCTGCAAGTTCCTGCTTTTTGGCATTATTTTACCCTTGCTAGTGTCCTGTTATTGCTATAAATCTCATTCACTATCATGTGATCTGGGCTGCCAATGGGTAAGTATAATCTGTGTAACCAGACTAGTTTTCCTTTGCTAGTTTAATCCTGGTTACTAAAGAGTTGAGGTGCCCTATTCAGGATAGGGCTTTGAGCTATGCAAAGGACTTGCTTCTATGGGTTGGTCGCAAGGGCTGACTTGCGGTGATCAGTGCCGCAACTGCAATTCACAAAAGGTGCCAGCTACAGCCTCCAAACCAAGTCCCTTGCACCAGCTGCACCAAGTTAGGCCAGCTCCCCCTGATGTAACCATGTGCGAATGGGGGAGCCAGTTTACGGGGCTTGTACCAAAGCTTTGGTGCAAGCTGCTGCAAAATAAAGAAATTGTCACAACTGCACCAAACATTGCTGAATTGGGTGCAGTTGTGGAGGATGTGTTTAGCGCTGTTGCATGCACCAAAGATCAGGGTTGACAAAGGGCTTGACACTAGCCCTGTGTCATCCTTCTTGAATTGGGCCCAATGAGCGAAACAAAAGCACTGAGTACTGAAACTTTCCATACTTTCCTTCTCCCAGCTTTGCTTGCCTGCCAAGTCACTATGCATACCAGCACAAGTGCCTGTGGCTATGCAAATGCTGGAAATCTACTTGCCACTCCCACTCTGGTAAAAGGGAGAAGCCCCAACTCATGTTAGTCCTCTCCTAAATCTTTAGCTCATCACGTACAGAGTTTGGAGCAAGAAGTAAGAACACGGGAGAGTAGCAAATAGATGGTGGAATTCTTACAGAATGGTAATTCCACTACCAAAATACCTTCTGGAGTTTCTTTTTTAATTCTGCTGAATTTTGAAAAGTATATCTTTGTAAACAGTGGAATAATATTCTGTGGATTATATAATCCATGAAATATTATTCTATAAATTGTGGAAAATGAATCCTTGGTTTACATAATCTGCATAATATAATTCTGCAGTTAAAGGGACACTGTCAACCCTTTTGCATCATATTATTTCTAGCTGATACCCCACTTTTTTTATTTTTACCTTCTCTAAAATTCATTGATGTTTCTGTTTTTTTTTTATTTACTGCAAAAAACGTTCATGCACTTAGCACCACACATTAATAGCTGTATAAATTCAAGTTGATGCCATGGCAGATATCAAGGATGAGTTATTTATTAAAAATTACAGCTTTACAACCAAGGTCCAAACACATATGAATGAACGGCTCTCGTACCAATATTTCATATGTGCACTGCATGCTTTTTCAAGTTACTTATTTATGTGCAGTGCTGTGTACAAGAACTTTCCTTTTAAGATTGTGCCTTGCAGCTTGTGTGCCCCACAGCTCGTTGGTACTGGCTTTTTCTGTTCAGCTCTTTTATTTACTTCCTTTCTTACTAGAACTGAACTGCATGCTATCGTTTTGTTTAAAATCCTTGAACTACTCTTATTGTAGACATGTCTGAACATTAGGAACACCTCGTAACAGTGCAGGCCCCCCCCCCATGGTATAATAGTCTCCTCTCCTCCTACTGCATCATGAATGGCTAGGCTGTGCTGGGGTGTTCACATGTCCAAGAAAGATACTGTTGGAGTTCATCAAGGAATATAAACAAACACATTGCTGTGTAGCAACACCAGTATGGTGGACAGTCTCATATTCATTTATAAAAAAAAGAAAAAAAGAGTCAGAATTAAACTACCAGCTACATCAGCAATATCTGCAGAATGTGACCAATTGTAATATGTGCTTTTTAACTAAAGACAGTTTGAGGTCTTAGTGGTTTGTCAGTGTCCCTTTAACAGTTTACTTTCAAAATGTAAGGCTTCAGATTCTGACAGAATTACATGGAATTAGTTGGAATTTTGGAATTTCCACAGAATTCTGGTGGAAGGGAAATTTGAAAATTCCACACAGCTCTATTGCCTTCCATTTACTATCGAAAAGCACAACAAGGCAGCAGACTACAAACAGGTATAAGCAAGTACAAAATGGATTTCATGTCACAGGAGACACAAAACACACACCTGTACCAACACTGACACATCAAGGTGCTCTGCTTCTTCCTCAGGGGGTGCCTCGAAATTCAAGGGTAGGTTCAGATGTTTTTTTCTCCTGTCACATGAAATAAATGATGCACTTGCTTATACTTGCTTAGAATGTGCAACCTTTTTGTGCTTCTCTTTCTATCAGCTGCCAGCCACTGCACTGTGAGAGCACAACTTCTGTTCTTTTTCTCCTTTCAGTATTGCCCAGTGGTTGATCTTCTTTAGCTCTTGCTGCAACTTCAAGGCATATATTTCTGACAACACCAGCCTGCCAAGATGAGTATGGCTAGTGAGGAAGAGTAAGGAAAGTAATTTAGAGAACTTATAATGTTTATTATTTTTCAGAACTAGCATTCAAGTTACATTTAATACAACAGTAAAATCTGTTTGAAAATGTTCTTCCTTGTTTGCTGTATCACCAGTTTATGAATCATCTGGCCCTAAGAATTATCACTGCAATATCCAGGTGGTGGAATTAATATTACTTCTGATGGATCGGATAATTCACTGTATATACAGGCACTTGTTCTACCTGCTACCATCTTATTTTTCATTTTGATTATTTTTGTCCTCCCTACAAGTCTCTCAGGCTATTAGAAAATTATTTTAAAGTGTCATACTTATTATGCAATGATTACAACAATTGAAACCATTTTTGTTTTCTATTCAGTCATTATTACACATTTTAAACTGTCAAGTTTTCTTCTAGTTTTTATGATTACTCTACCACTTGCAAAATCTTCATGATGAAGTGAAAAAATGACACTTTTTATGTTTGCCCTGCACATACATGCAGCGACCATTTTGCTAGAAGAGTGGATTTTGAGGGGTGTGACACTGTCAGTCCAATGCAGAGTGGTCTGCAAGGGCTTGTTAGTGTCACACCAATCATTAACCAAGCTGGTCATGACAGTGTTCTGGCTTGCTGAGCAGAAACTTCATGTAGTTCAAAGGAGAGAGCCTACCCAATCACAGGACATCTATTTCCTTTGACCTACATAACACCTACCAGGAAGCACAGCTGATCTGTCATGATGAGCCTGCTGGAAACCATCCCTCATAGTTTTCTTTTTTGAAATACACCCTGTAAAAGATAAGACTATCCATCAATGTCTGTTGCTGCCACTGCTGTGACTGCCCCCCCCCAAACCCAATCCACGTTAATAATCTGGCACAGGAATGCCCAATGCCCTGTGCCAGCTGCTTCCACCCACCCAGTCCATTTTGCTTCTGCAACACTGGGGAGCCAACCCCCAGTGCTGCAAACATATCACCAACACTGGTGGTGCCCAATCTCCCAGTGTCACCACCTGAAATAAAGACAACCATCCCTCATAGTTTTTTTGTTGTTGTGTATGTACACTCTGTAAAAAAGAAAACTGTTCAATGATGTCTGTTGCTGCTGCTGCCTCCATAGCTGTCTCCTCCCCAAGCCCGAACCCAGATGGGTTAATAATCTGGCACATGGTGCTCAATCCCCCATGCCAGCCATTACTCCCTACCCTGCCCATTTTCTTTCTGCAACACTGGGAAGCCCACCCCCACTGCTTCCAAACATATAACTGACAGTGGAGGTGCCCAATCCCTCAGTGTTGCAACCTGAAATAAAGAAAACTATCCCACCCATTTTTTTCATGTTTACATAACCCTGTAGAAAAGAAAACAATCCAACAATGTTTGTTGCTGCCACCGCTGTTACTGTCCCCCCACCTGACCCTTCCACTCAGCACCCACCCCCCAAGCCCTCACTTACCTACCGGGGGTCCAACACCTAATCCTCTCTAGATTGCAGACATGCATTCTCCCTTCAATGCTGAACTGCAAACTGAGGAAATCAGCAATGTGGTTCAATGTATTTCAAAGGGGGTTTGAACTTGTCATCATAACTTGGTCATTTTTAAAGTTTTTTGACCCAAAGTTTCAGCATGACTTTTGGGGGCCCCACAATAGCAGTGAAATTAGGCAAATCTGTCCTGAAAGGTGATTTTGTGGTCGCTGAATGAAATCACATTCTGGGCAGGAACTGAAAACTTTCCCTGCCCTTGCTCGTGAGGTGGGTTCATAAGAAGTCTATGTTAAAACTTTGGGGTAAAAATATTAAGCAACAACAATGTTATGAGCCTAATTTTAAATTTACAAATACAGGCTCATAATTTTGGTAATTTTCAATATTTTGACCCCAAAGTTTTAACATAACCATTTCTTCATAGCACCTCATGAATGTGACAGCTGCCAGTTTTCAAATCCTGTCCAAAATGTGTTTTTGTGCTTGTGGCATGAAATCACCTTCTGGGCAGGATTTAAACATTTTCTCTGCCCTTGTTCATGAGGTGATCTCATAAGAAAGCTATGCAGGGTCATAAGAAGGCTATGTTGAAAATGTGGGATAAAATTATGAGAAAACAACAAAGTTATGAGTCTACATTACAATTTTTCTATGTACTCTTGTAACTGTGATAATCTTTTTTATTGCACCACCTCATGAATGTGACATCTGCCATTTCCTAAACCCTACCCAAAATGTGTTTTAATACTTATGTCACAAAATGATGTTTCAGACATTATTTTATCAATGACACCTGACATGCTCAGAAGGAGTGGTCAAAAAAAAAAAGATTATGTTGAAAATTTGGGGTAAAAATGTGAAAAACCAATGAAGTTATGAGGACATGAATTGTTCCAACATTTACTCATAACTTTAGTTTTTGCAGATTTTGGCCCCTAATGTTCAACATATCCCTTGTGTTACCCCACCTCCTGAGCATTGTAGGTGTCATTTTTAAAATTCCCTCTGAAACTTGTTTCCACAGTTGCACAGCAAAATCATCTTTCAGATGGGACTTTAAAAATGTTGCCAGTCTTGATCATAAAGTCAGGTCATGACAAGACTGGACAACTGGGGTCAAAATGTGGGAGCACACTTAAAAGTAGATAATGCCTCTCATCCAGCCTATCCTGGGTAATTGCAATCTAATGTGTTAAAGCAGAACACCTCTGAAAAGGAGACATTGCATTTCATCTGCTCTATCCTGGGTAAATATATAGTAAAAATATGTACAAGCAAGACCACAGCAATACCAGCGGCAAACATTTAGGATTGACAAATGCTTGTTACACATTGTCTTTGCAAGGCATGGGTGGGTACTAAAATACCTGACCCTCAAGACTACCTACAGGTACCTCTAAACTGCCCCAAATTATCCTGAAAAACCTGGATGAAAAAAATAATAGTTGGTTAGGGTCAGGTAGCTACTACCTGATTCATTCTACTACCCTGTTACCCAACCCTAGCCACAACAAAAAACATGTGAAAGACTGTTTTTGACTATCACACTGTTTGTTAGGTACCCTAAGCCATGATACACATGGTGGACATTGCTAAGGCAGGAACAAGAGGTTCAGCTGCTCTTAGCGAGCCTTCTGCTCTTTCTAAAAGTTATACCCATGGTGGCCATTGCTCTTGCAGGTATGAGAGGTGCTGCTGCTGTGAGTGAGCCTGCTGCTATTTCCACAAATTATACCCATGGCAGGCATTGCTGAGGTAGGTATGAGAGGCACAGCTGATCTGACTGAGCCTGCTGCTGTTTCCAGAAATTATACACATAGTGGCCATTGTTGAGGTAGGTATGAGAGGCTCAGCTGTTCTTAGAGAGCCTGCTGCTGTTTCCAATAAATTGTACTCATGGTGGGCATTGCTGAGACAGGTATGAGAGATGCTGCTGCTGCTATGAGTGAGCCTGCTGCTGTTTCCACAAATTATAGCAATGGCTGGCATTGCTGAGGTAGGCATGAGAGGTGCAGCTGCTCTGATTGAGCCTGCTGCTGTTTCCAAAACTTATACCTATGGTGGGCATTGTTGAGGCAGGTGCAAGAGGCACAGCTGTTGTGGGTGAGCCTGCTACAGTTTCCAAAAATTATACCTATGGTGGACATTGTTGAGTTGGTACAAGAGGTGCACTTGCTCTGATTGATCCTGCTGCTGTTTCCAAAAATGATACCCATGGTGAGCATCAAAGTTACCTAATATAAAACTGATGATTGGCAAAAGAATACTAAGTGTAGTGTGGCACATGTGGCTGGTATGGTGGCAGTGGTGATGGTTCTGTTCATTTTATATACAACTTAGTCATCATATTCAATATCACTGTTTTCAGACTGTTGTTCATGTTTAGGGTCAGAATCACATAATTCTGTGTTAGGGACAATTGGGAATTGCCAGCATTCATTCTGAGAAATGTAAGCCATTCCATATTTACAGGACTTAGCAGTGTTCTTTGGTCAATGACTATATTCCTCCAGCTGCACTAAATATGTGTTCTTAATATATGCTTGAAGGTGGGCAACTGATGTATGTTATTGTAAGATTTGCTAGATCTGGCCATATTGTTCTCTTGTTTCCAATAGAGTAATGGATCTTTCTCAAGACCAGTCACAGTATGGTCTGCAAAATACTCCAGGATCATTGTGCTGTGTGAGATGGTTACCAGTTTGGCAGATGAACCAGCTGGACTTTCTTTACAGGATACTAATCCATGTTGCTGTAGGTGATTCAGAAATGATTTGCCTTTCTAGTCCTGAACATAGGATGCCCGAGAAGTAGCTGTAGATGTCCTTTCTCTCACTGATGACACTGGTGATTGTGAAGAATTTATAGATGTGCTTTTGTGTGCACCACAGGTACACTCTGATGGTTCAGTAGGGTTTGAGTGCTATACATCAGTTAATTGTGTTAGTGGGGCAATGTCACATTTGGCTAGCTGAAGATCTCTCCAATACTCAATGTCTTCCCCAGCAGGAATGGTGGCTTCAATGTTCCACTTAAAGCAGGGATCTGACACTGTAGCTAACACATAGGTGTCATTTTTAACATTGCATTTACTCTCTGATCAGTCGACTGTCTGCGACTCAAGTCATCTGCCAGTATAACAACAGTGGTGTCTTCTTTTGACTGAAAGTCTTTCTTTATGTCAGCAAGAAAAATGTGAAGAAATCTTACTTAAGGAAGAATTTGACTCAGAGTTGCACTGTCTATTTTGATATCATGTGTGGCAGCCTCACATGGCTCCAATAATGTGACCAAAGATTCAAGTAGAGCCCAACTGCTGGAACTGAGCATGATGTCTACTTTACCTATTTGATTCTGCATGGTGTAGTCATATACAGCTTTTTTCTGTTCAAGAAGCCTTTCCAACATGTAAAATGTTGAATTCCAGCAGATTGGAATGTCCTGCTTTAATCTATGCAGTGATAAGTTTGTTTAACCTCTGCAGCCCCTTCAGGATTGTTTGTGCTTTCACAGAGTGGCTGAAATGTTTTAGTAGCAACACCTACAGTAACAGGTTTTCAACATTTCTGTTTCCATTTAAGAAACTATAGATGTGAAGATTTAAGCAATGTGCAAAACAAGGTATGTGTTGGTAGTTGCCACCTCTAACAGCTTGGACTCTGTTGGCACCATTATCTGACACTATATACCCTGGAGATAAGGAATACAAAATAAGCCATTGCTGGAATTGTTGTTCCAGCTCCTGCAAAGTATTCACAGTGATGTGGTTTTCCTGAAAAATGATTGCCCATAATACAACCTGCTTCCTACTGCTTTTTTCATTTATTCTTTATGGTGCCCACTCCGCTTTATGCTGGGCATCCACCAGGTCATGGACCCCTCAGCTGCAGCATCCCCAGATGAGCCACACTCCTGGGACCCCAGGATTACCCCCCAGGGTGGAAATACGGCACCCTGACCCTATAGGGTGCTGCAAACAATGGGATAGGGTGGGAGTTGGCCTGGAGAGCCAATTGCAGCTGCAGGGGTGGGCTTCATTTAGGCAGGTGGAGCAGGCAGATTTTTTTTCTCTTTCTGTTGGGGGGCAGGAACATGCAATGAGGCCATCATCTGTCCCACCCTCAGGAACCTTGCAGACGTTAGTTGCTGTGGCACCCCTGGCTCTGTTAGGGGTCCCTTATGCACCAATGACAACCTCCTCCCCTGAGAAGGAGAGCAGTCGTAGGATGCTCAACTTCTCCCCGCCAGCCCTCTGATGACCGCGAGTCCATTCCCAAACCTGGGTCACCGGCACTGCAAGCAGCAATCCAACTGCTGCACCAGCGGACCAGCCACCTGCTTCCTACTGCTTATGGTAGAGTGGGGATTATTACTTTCTGACTGAAAACTAGCCCAATGAGCTGTAACAGTCATGTAATCGGTTGTTTGGTTGCTGGTCTATATCTCTGTAGTTATGTGAACCTGCTTCACATCAGAGAGTTTCAACTACTTAATGACTGCAGTACACACCAAGTCATACAACTGTTGAACAGCCTTTTTTTTGAAATATGTTAGACAGGGAATGGTGTACCATGGGTCAATCCAGTTCATGAACTTGAGGAAACCTTTGGCCAACAGCTCTGCAGTGGTTCTATTTAACAGGTGGCATGTTGGATGCTTGCAGGTAAATTTTGATGTCTTGCAAATCTCTTTTAATGTTAGTTGACAAGAATCATGAGATATTTTAAATTTTTGGGGAGTGTATTTTTCACACCTTTTTCACATGGAGTAATATTTTGGGATTTTGCAGTAGTTAATGGTGTCTAAAGAAAACAACCTATGTTTGTCTGTGAAGACTGCAAGGACACATCATGTGATTCAATGTCAGTTCCTGCTTCCAGCTCATTGTCACTATGGTCATCGCCAACACCACCTCCGCTACCACCCATACCAACCACACTGCCCCTTGCTGTGCTCCACTTAATTGGGTATTTTGCCTTTGCAGAATGTATCATTATGAGGTGATTCAAAATTTGCTGCTTTGCCACCATGACTGATGCCATTTTTGCACAGACTGCATACAGCTTGAGAGTTATCTGCAGGGTCAAAATAAAATAAATTCCACTCTAAAGATTTACCTTTTTTGCTTTGTGCCCCAGTGTCTGGCACTATTTCTTATACAGTCAAGGGACCTGGAGGAAACCGTACCATACCATTTCCTTGTTGAGATGAATTGTTCTCATTCATTCTCATCTTCTTAGTCTGACATTTAGCATGTGATTTTTTTCTGCACTTGCCTCTCATGCCTTACAGCAGCATCCTCTTTTACCCTGTCATCAAAATTATAGACCTCATTGCCATAAGATTCAGAAAAACTGGAAGTGATGTCATCATCATGTGGGACATAGTCTGGACTATCCCATTCCCAGACCCCACTATCACCACTTATGTCTATCAGCATTCACTGCCTCAGCATCTAAGCTTATATTTGAGGAGGATGCCTCCTTGTATGCTACTTCAGCAGCTGGAAGAATCTTGGCACATATGACAAAATGTTCAGTACCTGAATACAAGACATAGTAGACACACAGCCATGAAAAGAATGGATATTGTTCCACTAACTTTTGCAGACACACAGTGTAGCTATGTCACAGCAATAAATGACAGGGCTCAGAGCACCTAACAAAAAGTGTGATACAGCCTAAATGGCTTTCACTATGCTGCAGAGAGACACACAGTGCAGCTATATCACAGTACTAAATAACAGGGCTTGGGGCACCTAACAAACAGCCTGAATGACTTTCACTATGCTGTAGGGACACACAATGTAGCTATGTCACAGTAATAAATGACAGGGCTTGGGGCACTTAACAAACATTATTTTAATACAGCCTAAAAAGCTTTAGCTATGCTTCAATGATACACAGTGTTGGTATGTCATAGTAATAAATGGTAGGGCTTGGGGCACTGAACAAACAGTGTAATACCGCCTAAACAACTTTCACTATGTTGCAGAGAGACACACACTGTAACTATGTCACAATCATAATTGATGGAGCTTGGGGCACCTAACAAACAGTGTAACTGTAATACCACTGTAAATGGCTTTCACTATGTTGCAGAGACACACAGTGTAGTGTAGCTGACTATGTCACAGTAATAACTGACAAGGCTCAGGGCACCAAACAAACTGTGTAATGCAGCCTAAATGGCTTTCACTAAGCTACAGAGACACACAGTATAGCTGACTATCACAGTAACAAATGACAGGGCTTGGGGAACTTAACAAACAGTATGATACAACCTAAATGGCTTTCACTATGCTGCAGAGAGACACACAGTGTTGCTATATCACAGTAATAAATGATGGGGCTCAGGGACATAACAAACAATGTAATACAGCCAGCCAAATTGGCTTTCACAATGCTGCAGAGAAACACATTTTAGTTGATTATCATAGTAATAAATGACAGGGCTCAGGGCACCTAACAAACATTGTGATACAGATTAAATGGCTTTCACTATGCTGCAGAGACAAACAGTGTAGCTACCGTATGTCACAGTAATAAATGACCAGGCTCAGGGCACCTAACGAACAGTGTAATACAGCCTAAATGGCTTTCACTATGCTGCAGAGACACACAGTGTAGCAATGTCACAGTAATAAATGACGGGGTTCAGGGCACCTAACAAACATTAGAAAATGGGCATCTAACATCCTCCCTTCTGATTGGCCAGTTCCCAACCCAGAGCTGTGGTCTATCAGACAACAGTGCCAACTGAAAAATGAGTGCCACTTCAGGGTGCCCCATTGTTTAGTGAATCCCTGGGTCACCCCAAATTTTCAAACGTGCCAGAGGCAATTTTTTCCCACTTGCTAAGCATGCCCTAATATAACAAATGGGTTGATCTCCCCCTTTGTCCAATGGCAAACACAATAATTAAAAAAATAGGGTGCACTGCTGAGCAGCCGAAGAGGAAAAAGCAAGACACTTGCGCTCCTGAAGGAAACTTTGATAAAATACTTAAAATATGAAAATTTCAACATCAAAAGTGCCTGAACTCATTATATTTGTGATTGGCTTTTCAAGCATCAGCAGGATGGGTAAATCTAGAGGAGCTAATGCACCTCCTGCAGACTTCTTCAGGATTACAGAGGACAGGGTTCTGGGAGGACTAAGGGTGCTGAGGGTGGACAAGGCACTGGGACCAGACAGCATTCACCCTAAGGTGCTTAGGGAGCTAGCAGAGATCTTGGTGGGACCACTGGTAGACCTGTTCAGTACATCACTGGACAAAGGATGTGTGCCACTGGACTGGAGGATGGCCCATGTGGTGCCCTTCATAAAAGTGGCCTAAAGGATGAACCAGACAACTACAGACCAGTGAGCCTCACATCAATCATGAGGAAGCTCATGGAAACAATCCTAAAAGAGAGGCTGGTGACCTTTCTGGAAGACAATGGCCTCCAAGATGGTAATCAACATGGGGTTGTCTCAGGCAGATCCTTCCAGACAGACCTAGTTGGGTTCTATGACTGGGTGACCTGGGAATGGACATGGGCCATGCAGCAGACATCCTTTATTTAGACTTCAGCAATGCCTTTGATTCTGTTCTGCATTTGCAAGGCTGGGGGGAAGCTAGAATGTATAAGGGGTGGAAACAAAATTGGTCAATTGGATCACCAACTGGCTGAGGGGTAGGCAGCAAAGGGTGGTGGTGGGGGGGGACTCTCATCACCAAGGGACATTTTGAGCGGGGGTGCCACAGGGTTAGGTACTGAGACCAGTGCTGTTTTGGATATTCATAGCCGATTTCTCACACAGGATCTGGAAAGGATCAGTCTGTTTGCAGATGATACCAAGATAGGAGCTATGGTAGATGACATAGAGGGGTGGAGGGGGCTGCAGGAGGACCTGACCAAACTACAGGAGTGGTCTGAAACATGGCAGATGGGGTTCAATGCCAGGAAGTGCAAGGTCCTGCACTTTGGAGCTAAGAACTAGGGGAGGCAATATCAGCTGGGAAAGATACAGTTGGAAGCACCATGGAGGAAAATAATCTAGGGGTGCTTATAATGGGGTGTATGAACCACTCAAATCAGTGCAGGAAGGTGGCTGCAAAGGCAAACAAGATGCTGGGGTGCATAGCGAGGGGAATCTCCTCCAGGAACAGAGAGGTGATCCTTCCCTTGTACAGGTCACTGGTCAGGCCACACCTGGAATATTGCATGCAGTACTGGCATCTATTCCTGAAGAAGGACATCAGATTGTTGGAGGGGGTGCAGCATAGGGCAATGAAGATGATTCAGGGACAGGAAGGAAACTCCTATGAAGAGTGGATGAGACAGTTAAACATGTATTCCCTGGAGGAGAGGAGGGATGGGGGATATGAGCACAACCTTTAAATACTTAAAGGGAATAAACAAGACTAATACAGAAGATATTTTTCAGATCAAAAGGGGGAGGAACACGAGAGGGCATCGGCTGAGACTGGAGGGGGGTAGATTCAGATGGAAATCAGGAGATACTTTTTCATGGAAAGGGTGGTAGACAAGTGGAATACTCTGCCTGAAGAAGTGGTATCCTGTAGAACAGTGGGCAGATTTAAGAGGGGGTGGGACAGAGTGAGAGGGGGTTGTTATGAGGAGAGGAGGGGAGGGTGGGGCAGCTGCAAGTTGAGGGGCTAGCTGCACAATTGAGCAGACTCAACAGACTGTGAGGCCTGTTTCTGCTGGCATTTCATATGTTTGTACAGTATGTTCTTTGCTCCAAAGAGGCAGAACCATGAGGGGTGGCCTGTGCAATGTGGTAGGGCCCTGGACTTTGCTGAATCTCACCCAGAAGAGGTGTCCTTAACTTCCATCCTGGCCACCCTACAACAGCTAGTCAAGATGGTGTAGGACCTAGACAAAGATTTTGATACTCTCACGATAAGAGTTTCAGCCCTTGAAACCCTTATGGAGCAGTGTGAGAACACTATACAACACTCAGAAGCCTCAATTCTTAAATCTACTGTTGCAACAACTAAACTAATAAAAGAAAATATGTTTCTGCACCGAAAAATGAAGATTATCGAGAACCAGGCGTGAGAGAGGAACCTACGTGTGGTGGGGCTGACCGAAACCACTGAAGGGGAGGACTGTCTTGCCTTTGCAAGAACATTTCTGCCACCTGTTCTGTACCTTTTGGAATCCAATCCCCCTTTGTTTATTGAAAAGGCTTACCACATTACCCCATGGTGGGCAGCAATGGATCCTACTGCTCCAAGGACCTTTTTATGATAATTTGCACAGGAATTGTAGACCGGGGCCGAGCCCTTGAGACTGCCAGAAGGTGTAGGACATTAAAATACAGGAACAATACCCTGATGCTTTTTCCAGACCTCTCTAACAGCACCCACCAGAGCCAGAAAGCATTTGATGGTGTCAGTGGTTGGCTTCAACAGTTAAAAGTGCTACACACATTACTTATACCAGCCAAGCTTCAGCTGGCGTGGAACGGTCAACAGTACTTGTTCAATGATACTAAGGAAGCAGACAAGCTGGGATGTCAATTCAAGCAGGATCTGGCAGAGGGAGAAGACAATGGGAGCTCTTCCAAAGAGGACTAATGTAATGGGACTTTGCACTATAAGTTTGGGACCCAGACTCTGGGATGCCGATTTACTTGTGTGATAAATTCTGTTGATAAGTATATCTTGTCTACCTGCAGTTTAAACTGTAACTCTGAAAACTGAACTCTGTCTGCACGTTGGGAATTTTATAAACCACAGTAGCAATTTGGTTGGGTCTGAATGTGTATCCAGGGCCTTGCTAAGATGGCACTCCACACATGCTCTGCATTTCTTAAGCTAACTTGATCTCCCACAAAGCTGCATGTTCAAGCTGGTGGATTCTGCTTTTACAGGTGACTGGTAAATGTTTGGGGACCTCCCTGTTTGGATAGAAGGCTTGTCTTGATCTTTTAAAATTTGCTACAAAGGGAGCCTTCCTCCAGATTAAGTATGGCTTGTTTAAATAGTCATTTTTCTTGTTCATGTTATTTAGTCCTTGTTGTTCCTGAATCAAAAGACTAATAGGTATTGTTGGAGTTTCCTCTTGGGAGTTGGGGGTTTATCACTATACATATATAAATTGAATGCTTTGAGGGAATCTTTTCGACAATAAAGTAACCTTGGTAGTAGGGTAAGACTCTGTATTTTATTCTTATTCTGATTCCCCTTTGTTCTTCCATGGTTGCATGAGATGGCTTATTATTTTTAAACGTACTTCAAATAGGTACTCCCCCCCATGTCATACCGCATGAGGAGGTGTCTTTCACTGATCCTTTGTTAGTGAATATCTGCTGTATTGTTACATATTGCTATGCTCCTGTGTGTTTTTGTCTTGTAAGTTTATGCTTGCAAACTCAATAAATAAAAATGTAAAAAAATAAAGAGATAAATCAGCAGCCCTAAGAAAAAATGCAGCTGGGCTGCAAAAGTTCAAATTACATTCATGGAGACATAGAGCGGTAGCTCCAGTATGGCCATGGTGCATGAGAGCACCGGTACATTATTTGTTTTCCATACCACAGATGGACAAGCATCTGCAGTATGGAAATGAACAAAGTACTGCTCCTCTCATGGCCAGTAGTGATACATCTGTTCTCTTATACATCCTATGTCAATAGATAAATCACCCCCACAACAACATTTCTCTACAAAATCAAAGCACCTCTTTTTTCACAAACTGGGATAATTTTTCTGGGCTCAGCCACAGCCTGAACTAAACAATCCCTCCTCGACCACACACATTCTCCCAAACGTGCACATTATGTCAGGATGTGGTATCTTCTCCTGATCTCAACTGCAACAGCACCTGCCCCACAACTGAAAGAAACAGTCACAAAAATATATACCTTTGTCATAAACTAAGTAAGCTGTGCTGCAGACCGCTCTCACAGTCTGCCTCTCTCTCTCTCTTTCTCTCCCCCCCCCCTTTCTTTTTCACGGTTGTTATTGCAACAGCTGCTAGTTAAAAACAAACAAACAAAAAACCCATTAAAGTTCTATTGCCATGGGGTGGTGAACAAAATGAAAATTAAACAGTAATTAAATCAAACACACACTGCATGACAATGGGAGGGGGATATAAACAGACAGCTATGGGGGCTGTAACTGCATACAACCAACTTTTTTTTTAACTAAGGAGTCTCCAATAGGACAGAACTCTATAGCTCATGCAAGCAGAGGAACAATTTTGTTACAAAACTAATCTTAAAATAACTATTTATAAACAGTTTATTATTAAACTTTTTTTTTTACAGTACACATTTTCAAAGCACAATAATATCCTCCAGGGTGCATGGTATTGGGCTATATTGGACCTTCCAGGGTCTTTAAGGCCCTCTGCCTATGGCTTCGGGCCTCATTATGCCCCTGGGCAGTCCAGTATAGCCTAGTACTGTCCACCCTGTCAGGTATTATTGCTTGCATGTAAAGCAGCCTCAATGGCTTTCACTATGCTGCAGAGAGAGATACACAGTGTAGCTATGTCACAATCATAAATGACAGGGCTGGGGCACCTGACAAACAGTGTAATAGAGCCTAAACGGCTTTCACTATGCTGCGGAGATACACAGTGTAGCTGACTATGTTAGAAATAAATGACAGGGCTCGAGGTACCTCACAAACAGTGTAAATGTAATACCACTGTAAATGTCTTTCACTATGCTGAAAAAACACACAGTGTAGTGTAGCTGATTATATTACAGTAATAAATGACAGGGCTCGGGGCAGCTAGTAGTGTAATACAGACATCAAAGACTTTCACTATACTGCAGAGACACACAGTGTATCTATATCACAGTAATAAATGACAGGGCTCATGGCACCAAAGAGAGTAATATGCCTAAATGGCTTTCATTATGCTACAGAGACGCACACAGTGTACTGTAGCTATGTCACAGTAATAAATGACAGGGCTCAGGGCACCTAACAAACAGTGTAATACAGCCTAAATGGCTTTCACTGTGCTGCAGAGAGACACAGTGTTGCTGACTGTCACATTAATACATGACAGGGCTTGGGCACTGAACAAACAGTGTGATACAGCCTAAATGGCTTTCACTATGCTGCAGAGACACAGAGTGTAGCTATGTCACAGCAATAAATGACAGGGCTCGGGGCACCTAATAAACATTGTGATATAGCTTAATTGGCTTTCACTATGCTGCAGAGAAACACAGTGTAGCTTTGTCACAGTAATAAATTACAGGGCTAAGGGCACCTAACAAGCAGTGTAATACAGCCTAAATAGTTTTCACTGTGCTGCAGGGACACCCCGTGTAGTTGACTGTCGCAGTAATAAATGACAGGCTCAGCCAGGGGCACCTAACAAACAGTGTAATACACAGCCTCACAAGGCTTTCACTATGCTGCAGAAACACAAAGTGTACAGTAGCTGACTTTACAGTAATAATTTAATGACAGGGTTCAGGGGTACCTAACAAACAGTAATATGTTTTCAAACCAGCTGCCAGTGCCTTGCCTTCTGTGTTTTATTGTTCACCCTTTGTTCTTTCTCTGTTATCTCCCCAGCACCGCTGAGGGACTCAATACTAAGAGGAGTCAGGTGGGGTAGCAAGGGGGAGAGACATAGTCGCATTTGGGTGGAGGCCATGCCAGGAATGACAGCGGAAAGGGTGGGACAATCTGTTCTGAAATATGCAAGAAGGGGTAGGGACAAGCCTCATTTAATTATACATCTTGGGACAAATGACCTGGCTGACAAGACAGTAGATATAGTCCAGAGGAGGTTTGAGGAACTAGCACAATTATGTGAGAGGGCAGGAAGATCAGTAACTTTTTCAGAGATACTTCCAGTGCCAAAGGCAAGCACAACAAGAAAGCTGAGAATAGAGGAATTTAACGGATGGCTAAGAACCTGGTGTTGTGCTAAAGGGTATGGGCTGTTGGGGGTGGGAGGGACCTGGGAGGACAGTAGTCTCTATGCCAAGGACAGACTACACTTGAGTGAGGAGGGAAAGAAAGTGTTGAAACAGAGGATGGAGGAGTACATAGAGGAAGTTGGGAATTTAAACTAGGAGTGGGGGTGGCAATTGGGGAAGAGATATGCAGAGACCGCAGGTTAGGAAACCATATGAGCTTACCCCCCATAACAGTGACAAAGGACAAATGCAAGTACTATTGGTGAAGCTAGGAAAGGGGAGCAGGATGGGAGTGGGGGAAAAGGGTGGAAGGTGGTTACCCTTAATGCTAGGAGCCTTGGGAGGAAAACTGCAGAGTTACAGGTTCTCATGGCAGAGGGAGAGGTGGACATTGCAGCCATCACAGAAACATGGGCCACCCAATACAATGACTGAGACCTGTCTGTACCAGGGTACAGGTTATTTCATAGGGGCAGGGTGATTGAGAAAGGAGGAGGTGGCACTATATGTGAAGGAAGGACTGCAGTGTGTAAGGGAGGAAGGGGAGGAGGGTAGTATGGAGTCACTTTGGATGCAAATCCAGGATTCCAAGAATAGGCTTCTTAGAATGGGAGTGATGTACAGGCCACCATCTCAGACGGAGGAGTTAGACAGGGAACTAGCAGGACAGATCAGCAGGACCTGCGAGAAGGGTAGTGTGGTGATTGTGGGGGACTTCAACATGCCAGGAGTGGACTGGAGTACCCCAACAACCAGGAACAGAAGGGAGCAGGTACTGCTGGATGCCTTCCAGGACAGCTTCCTGCTGCAATGGTCAGTGAACCAACCAGGTTAGGGAATACCTTGACCTTGTGCTGGCAAATGGGGACTTTGTGAGAGAACTTACAGTGGAGGAACCGCTGTCAGGGAGTGACCACCACTCAGTATGGCTCACATTGGATATGGGCAAGGAAGGAGTGGAATCTGGCACAAGAGTGCTGGACTTCAGGAGGGCCGACTTTGGGAGGATGGGGGAAGTGGTAAAAGGGTACCTGGCCAGAATTCAATCTAGTATGGACACTAACCAGAGGTGGGAGCTCATAAAGCTGGGGATAGTGGAGGCAACCAAAACCTGCTGCAAAGCCCAAAGCAAGAAGGCTAGGGCTAAGAAACTGAGCTGGTTGAGCAAGGAGGTCATGGAAAAGGTAAGGAAGAAAAGAGCTGCCTTTAGGAAGTACAAGAAAACAGGGAGGGGGGAGGACAGGGAGGAGTACTTGACAGAATCGAAGGAGGTGACAAGGGCAGTAAGGGGAGCCTAAGCATCTATGGAACTCAGGCTGGTACAAGGCATTAATAAGGGGGAGAAGGACTTCTTTGAGTACATCAGGGAGAAAAGGAGCTGTAAGGACCGCATAGTAAGGATTAGGAAGGAGGGGGGTTGGGTGGAAGCAGGGTGCGATAAGGCAGAAGCACTAAATGAGTACTTCTGCTCAGTATTTACTAAAGAGAAGAGGGGAGTGACACCCAAGGGGGGAGAAATGGCAGAAACAGGGGGAAGGGGTGACAGATGGGGAAATCATGGAGGGCAGAGTTCGGAGGGTTTGAAGGCACTGAGGGTGGACAAGGCGCCAGGCCCAGATGGCATCCACCCCAGGGTACTGAAGGAGCTGGCAGAGGTCCTTGCAGGACCTTTGGCAGACCTATTTAATGCCTCACTACATTCGGGCTGTGTACCTCAGGACTGGAGGATGGTTCATGTGGTGCCCCTCCACAAGAGTGGCCCCAAGGATGAACCGGGAAACTACAGACCAGTGAGCCTCACATCCATCATGGGTAAGCTAATGGAGACTATCCTGAAGGAGAGGCTGGTGGCCCTGCTAGAGGCCAAAGGACTACAGGACAGCAGACAGCATGGCTTCATATGTGGCAGATCCTGCCAAACCAACCTGGTGGAGGTCTATAACTGGGTAACTAGGCAACTGGACAGGGGCCATGCAGTGGATGTCCTGTATCTGGACTTCAGTAAGGCATTCGACTCTGTGCCACATGGAAGTCTGGGAAGGAAGTTAGTAGGCACAGGGCGGGTGCAAAGCTGGTGAGATGGGTAGAGGACTGGCTCAGGGAAGGCAACAGAGGGTGGTGGTGGGTGGGAAGCTCTCACACCCAAGGGCAGTGATGAGCGGTGTTCCACAGGGCTCAGTGTTGGGACCAGTGTTGTTTGGGATATTCCTTGCAGACATATCATGGGACATCAAGAGCAAGATCAGTCTGTTTGCTGATGATACCAAGGTAGGCACGGTGGTGGATGACCTAGGGGGATGGCAGGGGTTGCAGGATGATCTGGCAAAGCTTGAAACCTGGTCAGACACCTGGCAACTGAGATTTAATGCCAAAAAGTGCAAGGTGCTGCATTTTGGGATGAAGAACCCAAGGAGGAGTTATCAGCTGGGGGGAATGCAGCTAGCCCAGACAGAGGAGGAGAAGGATCTGGGTGTGCTCATTACAGGGTCAATGAACAACTTGGCACAATGTAGGAAGGCAGCTGCAAAGACCAACAAAATGCTGGGTTGTATTGCAAGGGGTATATCCTCGAGGAGGGAGGAGGTGATTCTGCCACTGTATAGGTCATTAGTTAGACCACACCTGGAGTACTGCATGCAGTACTGGTGCCCGTATCTGAAGAGGGACATTAAGTTACTGGAGGGGGTGCAGCGCAGGGTGACAAAGATGATCAAGGGGCTGGGGGACTTATCATACGAGAGGAGGTTGAAGGAGTTGAACATGTACTTACTGGAGGAGAGGAGGGACAGGGGTGACATGATTGAAACCTTTAAATACATGAAAGGAATAAACAAGACGGGTACAGAGGGGCTGTTCAAAGTAAGGGAGGGGGGCCACCAGGAGCCATGATATGAGACTGGAGGGAGGAAGGTTCAGGAGGGAGATGAGGAGACACGTTTTTACAGAGAGGGTGGTGGCTGGGTGGAATGCGTTACCTGCAGAAGTGGTATCCAGTAGAACAGTGGACTGCTTCAAAAGGGGATGGGACAGGACAAGGGGGAGGGTTAATGAAGGGAAGGGGTGGAAGGAAGGGGCAGCTGCAGAATAAGGGGTGCTAGCTGCACATTCGAGCAGACTTGATAGACCTCTAGGCCTTTATCTGCTGGCAAGTTTCGTATGTTCGTATGAACCTCTTCAGGTAAGGCTGATCCCCCGATTCCCTCTCCATGAGATCATTTCAGTACCCACCCCAGCCTCCACTCCCTTTGTTCCTTCATGAAGGTTTTATTATGTTTTTTTATAATTTTTTTATTCAACTTTTAGTTAAATGATCACCGGGATTTAGCTGCAGACTGCAGAGCGAGTGCCCGACCATGGACACAGAGCTACTTCCTCTTCAGACTGCTGCCAGCTGCTATCTGCACAACACGGGTTCACAGCAGACAGAGCACAGACACCAATGACCAATCAGGTTGCCAGCCAGGTGTCACGTTCTCCTATTCTTGGTGTAAGCTCATGAAGAACACCACAGGCTGCTCTTTAATGCCTGTTTCCAGCCTGGAAGTCCTGGCAGGAGTCTCAGGACCCCAATGACTGTCCTTGGCTTCCCTGTAATGCCTGTTTCAAATTACCAGTTACCCGTGTCAGAACTACCCAACTCAAGAAGTACACTGTTATTTTGGCTAGGGTAGTACATTACTCAAACTACCCTACCTGGCCAAACATCGCAGATACCCGAACTATCCGACCCAGCTACCCGTCGGGTAGCCCATGCCTAGTCTTTGCTGTAAAGCAGAATGGTTGGGACATTGCTTAGTCTTATGATGGCTCAACTTCCACAGTGAAGTGTGAGCTGGAGAGCAGGTAACATGACTAATTTCCTGTCCAAAGAATAGTCCAATGATATATGCTGCAGACAGATGTTCCCTGTTGGGGCCCAATGCTCGTGTAGTCAGAGAGTGAGAACAGAAGAAGTAGAATGTGTCTTTGAATGCTGAATAAACTAAAACTTATTTGATTTAAAAATCTTAATAACTACAAAACTTTTTGTTCAGTTTGAGTGCTGATTCTTGTTAGAAGGGATTTGAAAAACTTTTATTTATAGATAAATTGTTAGCAGACTTTGATAGCTTTTATTCTTCTTATTCTGATACTTCATCCAGGTTGAACCTGTTCGGGAGGGAACACTTAGCTCCCAGCTTCAGTTTTGTTTTTACTAAATATCTGAAACTTTAAAGGCAGCATTTTCAAAGCTACACTCTTATTTTTCAGATGCAAGTGCTGAAATCTGCACAGGAAGTTAGACCAAGAAGAGTTGGTCTAACTTCCTGGATGGAATTCCACACTTGCATCTGAAAAATGGAGATGAGTGCCGCAGATGTGGCAAAGATTGTCATAAACTGTGGAAAATATTGCTAACATGTCCAGATGTCTGTGAGTAGGATGTAAACATCTGGATGCATCTGCATGGGTGCAGCATGCTCCTGAAATACGGACCAAAGTGCTGTATCCAGATGTTTAAAACTCCCGGCCTTAATGTTTTGTTTTACCAGTACAAGTTTTTGTAATGGTCCGTCTTGCTGACTGCTGATTGTGAAAGGCTATTGGCCACCATATCTGTGATTTAAAAAGTAAAATGTCTTTCAGCTGGAAAATAAATAATTTTTGAAGGTGGCAGAGTGCAACCAGAATTATTTGGGTAGGGCTGTGTAATGAAAGGCCTGACTCTTGTGCTGTACCCGCCAGTAGTTGGACAGCACACAATTTTTATGTTTGCTTGCGAGCATATGCAACAAACATTATGCGGCAGCTTAGGAGAGAAGCAGGCTGTGGAGGTGTGGCAGTGTGGTGGCCAATGCCAGCACTTCATTTGTAAGCTTGGCGGTGTACACCCAATGCAAGCCCTGTGTCCTGATGACACTGGTTCTGCAGAAGTGCCACCAACTTGAAACTATTTGGCCGCTGCAATGAGGCGCCACCTCATCATTGCAGCGTCAGCAATTTCGCTGCAATAAGGGAGTGACCCGTCATTGCAGGGTGGTACCTTGCCTGGTGTAACATTACCAGGAACATGACGGCTCTATGCAGCCACCTCAGAGCTCCATGAAAGCCGATGGGGGTGCCCAATCCCCCCTGTCAGCTTGCCCCCAACTCACGTAATTTGCTGACAGGGGAGCCCACTCCCTGTCAGGATAATGTCCCCACCTCCCCAATTTCTGTTGTGTGCTGAGGGGGTGCCCAATCCCCCTCAGCATCATGCATCCCCCCAAACAGTCTTTCCTTTGCCAATTGGGGGCCCAATCCCCATCGGCTTCAGACCCCCCTTCCCAGTTCAATTTGCCAACGGGGAGTCCACCTCGCTACACAATGTCCCCACCTCCACCTTCTGTTGTGTGCCAAGGGTGCCTAACCCCTCAGCATCTTGCACCTCCCATCTGTTTTCAGCCGATGGGGGCCCAATCCCCATTGGCTTCGGTCCCAGTCCCCACAAATGCAGGTGGCACACTGGGAGCCCACCCCAGTGTACCAAACACACCTGCAAAAGAGGAAAACCGACCTGCATTGTCTTTTTTTTTTTTTTACCTATAAAATGAGAAAATGGTCCCTCGATGTATCCAGTGTCCCTTCCCCAACCTGCGCCCACCCTTTGTGTACCCCACCTCCTCACATCCCCCTCATCCCATACTTACCTCCAGAGCCCGGTGCCATGATTTTCAGTTGACTGGGAACACGTCTGCACTCTTCAAAGCTAACTGCGAACTGAAGAAATGCCGGTAAGCTGTATAATAACAAATTTGGTGCATATCTCGGGCATTCCGGGGATGTTTGGCACCAAGTTTTCAACATGGGGTTATTGGGACCCCTCCTCATGAATTCAGTCACTGTCATGGCGTTATTTGGTTCCCAAAGGTGATTTTGTGGTCACTGCGAGGAATCACCTTTCGGGACTGATTAATGAAACGACAGTGCCACTATTCATGAGGTGGGCTCGCGAAAAGCATATGTTGCAAATTTGGTGAAAAGAATCCAAAAAATGACTGTTTTACGAACGTGCATTGCGCAGTTTCTAAGCATTCTTGTTACTTTGCTAATTTGTAGTATTTTCACTCCAGATTTTCAGCTTTGGCATTTTTCCACACCTCCTTATGAACAGTACAGTTATCATTTTACACATCCTGGCCAAAATGTGTTTTCGCACTTCCGGTGCAGAATAGCATGGTTGCAGTAGGAAATCAGTGTTTGGGAATGATTAAGAACAAGTGAGTGAGAGAGGGGGAGTGAGCAAATTCAACGGAGCTCTGTTGGGACTGCGGCAGATTCCTTTGTAGGCAGAAAAAGGCGCCAACACAGGCAGGAGCTCCATACAAAAGGGTTAGCCTGCAGTGCCGGGAGAAACAGAAAGAGCGAATGAGAGAGGGGGAGTGAATGAACTCAACGGAGCTCTGTCGGGACTGCTGCAGATTTCTTTGTGGGCAGAAAAAGGTGCCAACGCAGGCAGGAGCCCAGTACAAAAGGGCAGCCTGCAGCGCCAGGAGAAATAGAATGAGCAAGCTAGTGAGAGAGGGGGAGTGAGCGAGCTCAACGGAGCTCTGTTGGAACTGTTGCGGATTTCTTTGTGGGCAGAAAAAGGTGCCAATACAGGCAGGAGCCCAGCACAAAAGGGCAGCCTGCAGCGCTGGGAGAAACAGAATGAGCAAGTGAGAGAGCGAGCTCAATGGAGCTCTGTCGGAACTGTTGCGGATTTCTTTGTGGGCAGAAAAAGGTGCCAATGCAGGCAGGAGCCCAGTATAAAAGGGCAGCCTGCTCTGCCAGGAGAAACAGAATAAGTGAGTGAGAGAGGGGGAGTGAACGAGCTCAACGGAGCTCTGTCGGGACTTTAGAGTTGCCCACCCAACTGCCCAGGGTCCTGTGTGGTCCTATATTACAGCAGGGTCTCTGGGGTGGAGACAAAGCAATGATTGGGTACTTTTAGGATTGCTGTAATAATACAGATTTAGTTGTTCTGTTTATGTCTCTAACTGAACTAAGTACTGAGCTATACTGTTAGTATTGCTATAATAATACATATTTATTTGTTCTGTTTATTCCTCTAACTTAGCTGAGTAATACTTGGAGTGCAATACAATTTCTAACTGAGCTAAGCGAAACTAGGAGGGCTGAGAACAAAAAGTATGACAGCTGATAGGTGAAAAATGGACAAGGAGGCTTTAGGATTGCTGCAGTAATACAGTATCTAATGGACGAGATTTGAGACTGAATTAACCTGGTCAGCAAGGGGGCAGTAGGGGGCAGTAGGGGGACTAGTGTAGGGGGAACAGGAATTTGAGTAAATAGGGCCCTATCAGTTGTAGCAGAGTACAGAAACTGGGAGTAAGAGCCTGTAACATAAGATGGGGGCCAAAATGTGGCAGGTACAGCATGTCAAAAGGGCGGGCATATTTGGAAGGGTGGTGGGGTGTACATGGTGTGGGTCTGCCATGATCCTGGACTGGGCTTGGAGGATGGAGGGGTGTATGGTCTGCAGACAACTGGCTAGTTTGAGGGAGGAACTGTGGAGGTTAGGGAGGAGTCTAAGTGGCAGGACAGATGAATATGGTAGGCATCCTGGCTGGGGTGGGGATAAGAGATGGCAAGGGGGGATGGGGAAGAATAACTAGGGATTGAAACCGACCCCAGTATTAGAGGCAGTAGCAGAAAAGAGAGGAGAAGGGAGGGGGTGTCCGAGGCGAGGGGAGGCCTCCTGATGGGGAGGAAGAGACCACAAGGAGTACCAGGGGAGAGAGCAGATGGCTGCGGTAGGGAGGACCAGGGTGGGAGAAGGGGGCAGGAGGGGACAAGTGGGAGGGGGGAACCGATAAGGGAAGAGATGTAGGAGGGTATCGACTAGGAATAGATTTGAGCCTCTGCTATGGGAGAGAGGGGAGCAGGGACATACTGAAGGGGGGAGGACGGGGGGGCATGAGAGGGATAGCAACAAGTAGGGGAAGAGATAGCGAGGACGAAAGGGTAGAAGGGGGACTAGTAAGGAAGTAGGGGATGACTGAAGGAGAGAAGTCTATGGGAAAGGGGAAGGATGGGAGGGGCATCACTATCGGGGTAGAAGGGAATGGAGGCTCTAAATCGACAACAACGGGGATAGGAGAGGGGTTGGAAATCAGCAGAGGAGGAGGAGAGGTCGACATGGGAAGCCCAGTAGGAAGTAGTCAGGCTGGGAAGGTGTTCAAGGGGGATAGGAGGAATAAGGCAGCGAAAAGGGGTGTGGCAGAAGTAGAGGGTGCAGATACAGAAGTCACAGAGTGTGCAGCTGGTGGTGGTAAGGGGCAGAGAAGAATGAATACTGGGGTGGTGGAAGGGGCATTAGAAGGGAAAGGGGGTAAGGGATGGGGGGGTACTCATCCTGGGGGATTCTATACTGAAAGGGGTGAGATGGGATGGAAGGGGGGAAGGCACAGTCGTATTTGGGTTGAAGCTATCCCTGGGTTGACTGCAGGAGGCGCAGGGCAGTCACTGCTCAAATGTGCAGCGAGGGGGGAGGAAAAAAACTCATTTAATGTTGCATGTGAGTACAAACCACTTGATAGGGGAGACTGTGGAAGTAGTGAGGGTGAGGCTCTAGGATTTGGGCAGGCAGTGTGAGTGGGTGGAAGAGTCAGTGGCATTCTCGGAGGTACTCCTGGTACCATGTGCAAGCGTTGAGAGGAAGGGTAGGATCGAGGAGTTCAATGAGTGGCTGCGGGATTGGTGCCACACCAAAAATTATGGGTTAGTGACTAACTTGGATAGGGTCTGGGGGAATAGTGACTTGTATGCGGGGGACAGGCTACACTTGAGCAGGGCTTTGAGGGGTATATTTCTACTAAGGTGGATTTAAACTAGTGGGGGGTGGGGTGGCCAAAAGACTGAGGCTGGTAGAATGGTCCAGACAGGGGAGCCTAATGAGCTCACCCCACCCTAGATATAGGTTAAGTCGGAGGTGTAGTAACCCTGGGAGGGGGCGGGCAGAGTGGTCTGAGTGTAATACAGAAGGCACCACCACCCAGTAAGAATAACGAGGAGAAAGGGTGCGGACTACCAGGAGGGGGGACATAGGCCAAGGAGAAGAGTGAGGAGAAGGAGGGATTACGGGTGGATGGTGATCTCTCACAACGCAAGAAGCCTGGGGAACTTGGGGGTCATGTGATGAGGTGGACTGAGTAACATCCCTCCAGTGGAGCTCCTACCTGTTTGGATATAAACTACCTATTTGCACTTTTTAAATCACAAATTATTTTGCTAAGGACTCCTATCTACTTTTTGGCACCTGGAAATCTGCCTGTGGCAGGATTAGGAGGAAAAATGGAAGCTGAGATGCGCTCAGCCCTTCTGAAACACACACCTCCTCCTACACCGGAGAAGCAAAGCAAGAAATCTAGGCGGCAAGCCTTGGCCTCCAGCAAAACAACTAGCACTACTTCAGAATCGAACCTCCTAAATCTTGAGAGCTTTCTCAAGGAATTTCATCCATTTTGAGATGAGGTTAAATCTCTGACCTCGGAAATGAAATCCATGGCAGCCACGCTTGAAGATATCTCCCAGTGCACCGGAGATAGTGAGGTGTGTATCAAGTCCCTGGAGAACAAGGTGGAGCACGTGGATCCAGAATTCGCCACCACAAGACACCAGATTGCGCGGCTGGAAGCCAAGGTGGAAGACCTTGAGGACAGAAGTCGGCATAACAATGCCGTGCTACTCGGCTTGCCTGAAAAGGAGGAAGGGGCTAATGTGGTACTGTTTGTACAAAAACTGGTACAGAAGCTGATCGGCCCTTCTCCATTTGGCCCTGACTACAGCATTGAGTGGGTCTACAGAGCTCTAAGACCACTGCCCCACCTGATGCACCACCTCATCCTCTGCTGTTTAATTTTTTAAATTTCCAAGAAAGGCAGCACTTTCTACTAAACATAAAAGAGCTGCAAGAGGTAAAATGGGGGGACCATAAGACATGAATTGCCCAGGATCTCCCTGCCACAGAACGCCAGTGGCGGACAGTATTCCACCCACTGGTATCCAAATTAATACCAGCAGGGGTGAAATTCCGTATGATGTATCCCGCTAAATTGCAAGCCCATCTACAAGGCCAATTGAAAAGCTTTGAAGACCCAGCAGTGGCAGAGAAGGATCTTAAGTTAGCCCTCCCTGACCTCTTTAAGCCCCGCTGAGTACCCTGTGCAACAATTGATAACCATCATGTCCCTCTGCAAAGGATCCATGGTCAGCGTTCTGTACTACTAACATCCCCCTGTGTTAACTGTTCACATATGTCCCTGGTCTGCACTAGGTTGTCGGACTTTTTATATGATCCCTTATTACCTTCTCCTTTGCATGTCATGCTGAAGCCTGATTCTGTTAGTGTCCACAGCGGCACCCCTGTTTACGCCTAGTCAGACCCCCTTAATGAAGATCCTTTTGTGTGCTTGAGAGGTGCCATTCGTTTGCCCGCACTGTTGCTCTGGACAGTTTCTCATTGATATTGCAGACTCACTCAGTCTAGTGCCCTGCCTTTCACCTCCAAGATGAGAGGTGCTGCACGCAGGAGTGCATTTTGATTTCTCTTCCTCAACTTCAGCTGGACGCAGTATACAGGACCAGCACTTCTTATTTGAACTTTACCAGCCTGGACATCTTTTCGTTTTATTTGCAGTTCAGTTTAGCTGGCATGAAGCTCCTTTATTTTATCGATTCCTTATTTGAAGAAGGGTCATTCTCCACAGTGTTACAATCATTTACTTTATAGTATGGGAGTTCACTAGCTAGTTGGTTACGGTTACTGAGGAACTGTGTTGCAAAACACAAAATGGACAGTAGGGGGGCAGACCTCCTTTTGTCCTGTTTTTTCTGTAGTAGGTTAAATTGGTTTGCAGGTTCATATTTACTGAATGTGTTTAGGTAGTTTGTTGGTCTTGGTCAATTATTTTGGCCAACAATGGGGGGGGGGTGACTAGTAGCTTGGTAAGCCTGCACATCATAGGCAGATTACTTATTGTTGGGTTAGGGGATTGGGAGGGGAACTATTTCATGTCTACAGATCATTTTACGTTGTTTTTTGAAGTGTAGTTACGGGGAGTGGGGGGGAGGAAGGGGCTTCTTGTTTTGAAGTTGGGGTATTGGTTTTGGGATATTCATGGGGATGGTGGTTGGTGGATTTGGGGTTTGGCATGGGGGGTTTATAGGAAGGGTGGGCGGCAGAAGACACTTCTGCTGTGGAATACCTTGCATTACCAAGATATAATGTTGGCTGTTTACAAATGCACTGCAACTTATGTAGATACATGGCTTGGCAGATAAAGTTTGTTTCCTGGAATGTAAGGGGGGGCCAGAAACAAGACAAAACACTACCAGATTCTAAAACACTTGAGCCACCTCAAGGCCAATATTACATGTCTCCAGGAGACTTATCTATTAGGCTCTGAATCGGGGCTCCTCTGAAGACAGAATATTGGTCAGTCCTTCTCTGCTGGGTCCAGTATGCAGAGCAGGGGAATAGCTATTCCTATAGCTCACTGGCTGGTCTTTACATATCTACAACTAATTCAGGATCACAATGGCCGGTATCTGGTGCTTAGAGGTACAGTGGACCAAGTGGAACTGATAATTGGGTGCCTTTACAGTCCAAATGTAGACTCCCCACAATTTTTCTCAAAACTGCTTAGAATTTTAACCCCTTTTGCTAACCTTCCAATATTCTTGGGTGGAGACTGGACTCTCCTCTTCACACCAGACTTGGACAGAACATATCGCAGATCCCAGGGTCTGTCACTGGCTCAGTGGTTTCTTAGGGAGCTAGTAGACCACATGGGCTTGTGTGACCCCTGGAGGATTCTTAATCCATCCTCCAGAGAGTACACTTTCCATTCTCCAGTTCATGGGTCGTGCTCTAGAATCGATTACATCTTACTATGTCAGGGTTCCTTACCAGGTGTCCGAGATGCTGGGATTGAGGTCAGAGTCATGTCTGATCACTCTCCAGTTTGGTACCAGCTGTCTCTCACTTTCCACCAACAGAAAGGCACCATATGGAAGCTCAACAACCAGTTTCTGAAGGACCCTGAGACAGTAAAAAGAATAGCCCAATCCATCGAGCACTTCACAGCGGATAACTTGCACTCCACAGGCAAACTGGACATGGAGTGAGGGACTCTGAAATGTCACCTCGGGTGAATTCATTAGTATAGCCTCTCACAGGTAGAAGAAGAGGGAAGTTCAACTTTCTAATTTACTGACACTAATCAGGCAGTTAGAAAGTGCTCTCCCCCACACCGGAGATAAGAATACAAAAACTTCCCTTTTAAAACTCCCTGAAAACTATAGCGAGCTGTTGAGAGAAAAGGCAGAATATGCCATTCTCAAGTCCCGCTCGCTTTATATAGCTCAGGGAGAGAAGGCCCTGTCACCTGCTGGCGTTGAGAAGTAAACACCAGGAGACTGCCAGGTTAGTCAAGGCTATCAAGTCATATACTGATGGCTCGATTATAGTCACCCTGTGGGGGATAGTCTCCAAATTTGAATGCTACTACCAGGATTTATACAGTAACAGAGCAACTCCCCCCAAGAGATAGAGGCATACCTAGACTCCCTTCCCCTGCCATCCTTGGGAGAAGCACAGAAAAGCATTTTGCTGGCCCCATTACAGAAGCAAAATCAGAGCAACCATTAATGCGCTCCCATTGGACAAAGCTCCGGGCCTGGATGGGTTTTCCATGAATTTCTATAAGAAATTCTAAGATAAGCTAGTCCCATGGCTGTACAGGTTCTTTTCTTTCATCTTATCAGAAAACCCCTCAGATCCCCACATTCTAGAAGCCCTCTTAATTGTTCTGCCTAAGCCTGGTAAACCAGAGGACCTAGTCACAAGCTATAGATCCATCTCCCTTATTAACAGCAATATTAAGATACTAGCCAAATTATTAGCAAATAGACTATCCACAGTCCTTCCTGTATTGACTCGACTTCATGCTAGGCAGATCGTCCCAAGATCACTTACGAAAACTGGCGCACATCTTCTCTGTGTCCAGGGACTCTGAATACCCTGCAGTGTTGGTCTCCCTGGACGCAGAGAAGGCGTTCGACAGAGTGGACTGGGAATTTATGTTTTAAGTGTTAGTGAAATTTAGTATCCTCCATCAGTATATTCATTGGGTCAGAGCTTTAGACACCAAGCCTTGTGCAAAGATATACTGTAATGGAGTGATCTCCACCTCTTTCCCTCTAAAATCAGGTACCTGGCAAGGGCTCCCCCTGTCCCCTCTTTTATTTAACTTATACCTGGAACCGCTGTTGTGGAGGCTCAGGAGCAATCCAAAGGTCCACGGTATCACAGTGGGTTCTCAGGTACTGAAGGTATCGGCCTATGCGGATGATATTTTGTTGCATATTACCCAACCTTCTTCTTCCATCACTGCAGCCATGGAGACTATTGTGGCCTACAGTCTAGTTTCCAATTACAAAGTTAATCTGGACAAGACTGCAGTCTTCCCCCTGAACAACAGAACACATAGCGCACTGATAAGCCATACCGGTTTACAATGGTCCCCAAACAGCCTCAAATATTTAGGTATAATCCTGCCGAGAGGAGATGCCAAGCTGAAATTGCTTAATCTGGACCCTTTGATGTCCACAGTGCAACAGGACTTGGCCCGCTGGAAGGACATGCCTCTGTCTCTTTGGGGGAGAATTAGTTTGATTAAAATGAACATCCCGCCACATATATTTTACCCCTGAGTATGCTGAATTCATGGTTACCTCTCTCCTGGTTTAAGAAGCTCCATGGTATGGTCTCAGACTTCCTCTGGTGCAGTAAACCATCTCGACGGGCATACCACAAGCTGGCAGCTCCCAAAGAAAAGGGAGGGCTGCGTCTCCCTCATTTTGGCCTGTATTATTGGGCTGGTCATTTAAGCAAATATCTTAGGTGGCTGCGCCCAGTGGAGGCCCTCCATTCTTTCCCATAAGTCCCATCTTGGCTTTCCATAGAGCAGGAGCTCCTTGACTCATGTGGTATCTCCCAAGAGGCCATTCTGCACACCTGCGTGAACGACCTCCCCTCCGACCTGCGCAACTCTCCTATCACCACCTCGTTGAGGGTACATCTTCAGTTATGTTCTGTCCTAAAGTATAACCCCCTTAGGGACCCAGCGCAACCTATACTGCAGAATCCTAATCTCCATATAAGGGGTACTCCTCTGTTGGAGGAGTGGCTCTCCTCACTCATTGGACAGAGCCCCCAAGATCTAGCATCTGGGGACTCTTATCTTCAGGTAAAAGACATGATACAGAAGTTCCGATCAGGTCCAGGAAGCTTCCTCAAATTCTATCAGATTCGACACCTCTTGGGTTCCAAACAGTTGTCACTGGGAGAACACAGAGGGAAGGTGGAGATTTTCACCCCTTTAACAGAATTGGTCCTTCAGCCTCATTTAGTTTCTTACGTATATTCTTCTCTTTAAGAATTGGTCTTCCTTCCTATAGATGGTTCTTCCCCTTACTGGGCGGATAAATTTCCTCTAAGGACCCTAAGTTGGGATCAGATATGGAGGTCCTGTTATTCCCATGTCACTCAAGATAGGCTGTGAATTATGCAGTTCTCAATTTTACAGAACATGTATCTGACTCTGGTCAAGTTACATAAGATGAGCAAACTTCCTTCCCCTATTTGTAGCCGCTGTAATCAAGCAGAGGGTAGGTTGCTTCATATTTTTTGGGATTGCCCCCCGATTGCTACACTCTGGGAGAAAATAAAACAGAGGGTAGACCCCTTACTGGGGCTGGATGCTTTATTCACCCCAGAAGTCTGTCTTCTGGGTGACTTTACCGGAGTCAGGGAGTCAAGGTCAAACAATGTCAATGATTGCTCTCTCCATCAAAGCCCTGATTCTTTGTCACTGGAAGGATGCTCATGTCATCTGTTATACAGAATGGCATCAAGAACTGCTGTCTAACCTTCAGGTGAAAAAAATGATAGCAAGTCTCTGCAACTGTACCAAGTGGTACAAGGATAGATGGGAGTCTTTGTACACTCTATACAGCCTACCTTCAGGCGCTTCTTTCAGAGGGGAAGGTGGACACTGCTGCAGTGACAGAGACTTGGGCCACAGAGTACCATTATTGGGACTTGGCAATCCCGGGATACAGGATATACAGCAGGGACCCCCAGTTGGAAGGGGGGGTTGCACTGTATGTGAGAGAAGGGATCAAATGCATAAGGGATGAGGGAGAAGAGGAGAAGACAGAGGCACTTTGGGTGCAGCTCCTGGACTCCAAGGGCAGAAAGCTGAGGCTGGGAGTGGTGTACAGACCACCAGCCAAATCCAGGGAACTGGATGGGGAGTTGGCAGAGCAGATAAGGAGGGTGTGTAGAAGGGGGAGTGTGGTGATAGTGGGGGGTTTTAACCTACCAGGGGTTAACTGGAGCACCCCAGCCACTAGCAGTACCAGGGAGCAGGTACTCCATCATGCATTCCAGGATGGCCTTCTGACACAATTGGTAAGTGGGCCTATAAGGCTTGGTAGCACTCTAGACCTAGTACTGGCAAATGGGGAGGTGGTGAGGGAGGTAAAGGTGGAGGACCAACTAGTGGGTAGCAACCACCAAACAGTGTGGCTCATTCTCATGCTTGGCAGGGAGACAGGAGGCATGGGCACTAAGGTGGTGGACTTTAGTAGGGTGGACTTTGGGAGGATGGGAGAAATACTGCGAGGGAGACTCCAGGATATAAGGCCGGGAATGGATGCAGAACAAAAGTGGGGACTCATAAAGACTGGGCTGACAGAGGCCACAGAAGCCTGCATCAGGGCCAGGAGCAAGAAGAGCAGAGCCAAGAAACCATGCTGGCTGAACAAGGAAGTGCTGCAAGGGGTGAGGGCATAGAGGGCTGCATAACGGAAGTGCAGGAGAACAAGGAAGGGAGAGGATAAGGAGGCTTACGGGAGTTAGTCAAGGAAGGTGGCCAGGAGGGTGAAAAAAGCTAAGGCCTCCAGGGAATTAAGGTTAGCACAGGGCATAAAGGGAGGGGAAAAGGACTTTTTTAGGTATGTCAGGGAAAAGAGGAAGTGCAAGGAACATATTGTGAGGATAAAGTGGGTAGCGGATTGGGTGTAAAAGGGGGAGGAGCAAGTGAAAATTCTAAATGAGTACTTCTGCTCCATTTTCACTAAGTAGAGGGATGGTCCACTACCAACATAGGCTGGGGGGTGGGGAAAGGTGGGGAGGAGCTGATGGACAAAGTGATCACAGGAAGTAGGGTGCTAGAGGGTCTGAGGGCAGTAAGGGTGGACAAGGCACCAGGTCCTGATGGCATCCACCCCAGACTGCTGAGGGAGATGGCGGAGCTGTTGGCTGAGCCGCTGGCAGATCTGTTCAGCACCTCCCTGGAAATGGGGTGTGTGCCCCAGGACTGGAGGGTGACCCATGTAGTGCCCATACACAAGAGTGGGCGTAGGGAGGAGCCAGGAAATTATTGGATGGTCAGTCTCACATCCATAGTAGGTAAGCTTATGGAGGCGATACTGAAGCAGTAGCTTGGTGGCATTCCTAGAGAGTAATAGCCTCCAAGATGGCCGGCAACACCGATTCCTCTCAGGGAGGTCTTGTCAAACCAACCTAATAGAGTATTATGACTGGGTGACAAGGGAGATGGACAGGGTCCATGCGGTACATGTCCTGTACTTGAACTTCAGTTAGGCCTTTGATTTAGTGCCTCATGGGAGACTGGGGGGAAGCTAATGGCAGTGGGGGTGGGAAAAAACTGACTAAATGGATAGAGAACTGGTTACAGGGGAGGGTGCAGAAGGCGGTGGTGAGTTGGGAGCTCTCAGCACATAGAGCAGTGCCAAGTGGGGTGCCACAGGGGTCAGTGCTGGGCCAGTTGCTATTTGGGCTCTTTATTTCCGATAAATCTCATGGAGTGGGGAGCAGGGTTAGTCTGTTCGCACATGATACCAAATTGGGGGCAGTGGTGGACAAAGAGGATGGATGGGAAAACAGCAGGGGGACCTAACCAAACCAGAGACATGATCGGTGTAGTGGCAGCTAGGATTCAATGCGAAGAAGTGTAAGGTGATGCACTTCAGGACTAAGAACCTGAAGAGGGACTATTGTTTGGGGGGGTGAGGTTGGGGATCACAGAGGAGGAGAAGGACCTAGGGTTGTTGATAACATGGGGCATGAACAACTCAGCCTAGTGCAGGAGAGTAGCAGCGAAGGCAAACAGTATGCTGGGGTGCATTAGCAAGGGGGTTCTCATCCAGACACAGGGATGTGATCCTACCTCTCTACAGATCATTGGTCAGACAGCACGTGGAGTACTGTGTGCAATACTGGAGGCCATACCTGAGGAGAGATATAAAGTTACTGGAGGGGATGCAAAGGAGGGCAACAAAAATGTTAAAGGGGATGGAAGGAAAGGAATATGAAGTTAGGCTGAAGGAGCTGAACATGTACACACTGGAGGAGAGGAGGCATAGGGGGACTATAATTGAAGCATTTAAATACCTGAGGGGGGTAAATAAACCTACCACTGAGGGGGGGTGTTTAAACTGAGGAGTGGAAGAGAGATGAGAGGGCACGACTAAGATTGGAAGAGGGTCTTTTCAAGAGGGAAATGAGGAGGCACTACTTCACTGAGAGGGTGGTGTCTAGTTGGAATGCGCTGCCAGAGGGGGTGGTAACATGTAGGACAGTCAATAGCTTTAAGGAGTGGGATAAAGCAAGAGGAAGAGTCAGGGGGGCAGGGTCTGGGACAAGCGGGGGAGGAACTGGGGGGGAGGGGGCTGGGGCAGCTGCAATCTAGGGTGCTAGCTGCACACTCAGGTAGACTTAGATAGACCAATTGGTCTGGTCTGCTGGCAGATTTGTATGTTTGTATGTTCATATGTATGTTCATATGTAAAATCACAGTGACTCTGTTTATGAGCAGAGGTCCTAAAATCCCTATGTTGAAAATATTGGGACAAACGTCCATAAAATAACTGTGCTACAAGCGTGCATTGTGCAGTTTCCACGGACTCCCGTAACTTCGCAAATTTGTAGTACTTTCACTTCAGATTTTCAACACTGGCATTTTTTCAGACCTCATTATGAACAGTACAGCTGTCATTTTTCACATCCTGCCCGAAATATGCATTTACACATCTGGTGCAGAATAGCGCGGTTACTGTGGGAAATCAATGTTCAGGACAGATTAAGAAAATCATAGTGACAGAGTTCATGAGCAGAGGTCACAAAATGCCTATGCTGAAAATTTGGTGATATAATTCCACTAAATGACTGTGTTACTCACATGCATTGCGCAGTTTCCATGTACGCTCAGAAGTTCAATCATTTTTAATATTTTCATTACAGATTTTCAACATTGCCACCTCTTCACACCTCCCTATGAATGGTGCAGCTGTCATTCTTCACATCCTGCCCAATCTGTGTTTTCACACATCTGGCGCACAATGTCACGGTCGCTGTGGGAACTTAAAGTTTGGGACACATTGACAAAATCAGTGTCACTGTTTATGAGAAGAGGTCCCAAATGCTTTCATGAGGTGGGGGTCATAAAAAGGTCATGGTGAAAATTTGTAGTGCAAATACCAACAAATGCCCAGGGTGTTAGAGTTTCTAACCACAACATCCCACCCTGTACAGACTGAGAGGCATCAGGGGTGTGCCTTTGGATTGCCGACTGTAATGCTCATGCCGTTCCACCCCACCCACCCACCCTGCAGCCAATGACAGGCATCGGGGTGTGCCTAGGACTCTTCAGCCCAAGAGTTCACCCCATTCTCCTATATATATATATATATTTTTTTTTCAACTTTATTTCCTCCGGTCGTGGCCCCCTATGGAATTAACTTGGGCATCCGAGTCCTTATCCTGCCCACCAGAGGCCCCCGCGAACTGAACCTCCTGTCTTCCTTACCTCCCTGTAGCCAGCACCCCTCAGTCTAACTCTCCCAGGGTGGGTCGCCCTCCGCCTCTTGGGACCTCTTAGATTCAGACTCCGGCTGCAGGGCAGGGCTTAGGTGAAGGATCTGGAAGGACAGACGGGGATGGCCCATCGAAGGGCATGGGGGACTTGGTGCCATCGCCTATCCATGGCACCATTGTTTTCCACTTTTTTCTTGAACTCCCTGAGAGCTCAGACATGCAATGATGTCCAGCACGGCGGATGCATGCTCCTGCACACCCTCGAAAGACGTCTGCCGAAGCTCCGATCCCCAGCGTCTAGCAGCCGAGTACTGTAGTGCCTCCAGCCTCCACTAGAGGTCACCAGTACACCGGCTGGTGGAATCCCCCCTCCCCAGGGAAGGAGAGCAGTCCTAGGGATGCTCAATCCTTCACCCTCCCTGCTGACCCCCAACAATCCGGGCTCGTTCCCGAACCCGGGTCGACAGTGTGGCGCGAGGTGTGGCGTCCAGCACCTCAGACCTCAGCACCACCGGGCCGGCTCGTCTCCTATATTGCACCCATTTTTGTGTATGTCCTGATGGAGTGGGGTAACTGTAAAGCCAAACACCCCAAGGCACACCTCAACACTTGTCGGTGTCTGCAGGATAGGGTGAGGTGAAATGGCATGAATATTATGGATGACAACCCAAACGCATTCCCCAATGCCTGTCCATCTCTGCAGGCTGGAGGTGGGGTTGGAGTGAAGTTCAGTACTTCACTGCCATTCCTACTCTGCATCTTTTCTAACTCCTGCATTTCCAATGTTAATACCAGCAAGCAAACATTCGGCATTGACAAATGCTTGTTTGAAGTAAGAAATAGTAAGTATGAAACATCCTCTGTGGAGTGTAAAGCTGTAGTAAGTTATTACTTTTGCAGGGTTGTGAAACAACAGTCCTGGTTACCACAGTGGTTAAGCAGCACACTTGTTTTCAAGTAAATTTTTAATTTTTGTTTTTTTACTTACTATGTATCCTTGTTGGCCACCTCTCTGCACCCCAATTTTGTCCTTGTTTCCAGCCAGGGATCCCGGCCCCGTCCATCTCGACCGGGACCGCAGGCATCCTGAAACTCCTGCAGCTTTCCCCTGTAGCAGGGTGGCAGGGAGCCCCCTAACTCCCTACCCTTCATGGATCCAGCTTGGGTGCCAGCGCCCAATGAACACTCATGGACAGCCATCAAGCTGCACAAGAGGTGCCACTTTTCCTCTGTTCACTCCACCCCCACCCTTGTTTGGAGTCCTGAGCATGCAATGATGCCGGCGGGGGCAGAGGCGCATGCGTCCACATGCTTCTCCCCCAGGCATCTACCCAGACTTCACCCTAAGCTGTCACCCCATGCCTTGACCCCCAGCCTCTGCCAGGGGGCAATCGAGCATCGGGAAGTGAGAAACCCCACCCGGAAAAAGGAGAGCAGTCCAACGGATGCTCACTCCTTCTCCTCCCCGCCAACCCCTGGTGACCCATGCTTGTTCCCAAACACGGGTCGCCGGCACAGCGCAAGGTAAGGCATCCAGTGCCTCAACCCTCAGCACCACTAGGCCAGCTGTAAATTTTGTTTTAAATGTTCTTATGTATCCTAATATTGGGCTCTATTCACTAATGGGGTGTAAGGTATATACCCAAGGCACGTACCCCGCCCATGTATCTCTGTGGCCCGGACAGGCATGGGGTGCATGGTATTCATGACTTCAAGCACCCACAGAGCACCTGTCCACAGCCCCATTCCCCCCAGTGTGCAGGTTTTCAGGGGTGGCCCGGTGCAGAGGATGCCCAACCCAGGCCCCAGAGTGCATCCCTTGTGCCCTTGGGGTGGTGATGCATAGGACATGTGGATCTGAAAAAACAATAAAAAACAGAAACTGCATGGGCACTCACCCAAATGTCTGCTCCAGTCCTCCCCATCAGCCTAATAGGCTGGAGCAGCATGGAGGGTCATTTCCTGGTACTACTGTGTCTGGCTTGTGATGACCATGGAAGTGTGCACTGGGTTATGGCAGGGTCCCAGCTGTCTTAACCTGCACCCCTGTGCCTGGCACTACATGCCTCAGTGAATGGCATGTAGTGCAGGCATGCTACAAAAACTCCCCCCGACCAGCCCTGGTGCATTGCTGCCTGTGTGGCTGGGGCATCCACTGTGCAACTAGCTGGCGCACTCTCTGTGAATGTCACGGGGGGTCCATGGGATCCCTGCTGCATGGCATTCCCTCTTAGGGTTGCCTAGGCTTTTTTTTTTGTTTTGAAGAATAGGGACCAATAAGTATGTAATGCCAAAACAGTAGTCTCAATGACTTTTGGTACCCATCAGAGGCTTGCCAAACGTACCACTCCCCCTCTGTTAAATACCCTTGACGGTGTTAAAATTAATACTGTCTCCTCCTTTAAGTACCTAAGGGTCTGGCTTGATTGGCATTTTGATTTCTCTGAGCACATTGATGCAATTCATCGTACGTTTCACCCTAAGCTTGGTGCTTTGCACAGGAATAAAGCAAATATACTGCTCCCTGCTCGCTGAGAGATCGTACTAAAAATGACCCTTCCAAACTTTGACTACGGTGACTTAGTCGACAATAGTGCCCCTAAATTCTCCCATGCCAGACTGCACCCCCTTTTTCATTCTTTCTGCCATTTTACTCCAGATTGCCCTTCTTGTACTCACCACTACTATCTTTACTCTGCTCTTTTTCTCCCTTCTCTTGTTGCTAGGCACCTTTTCCAATGTGTCTCTTTTTTATCCAAATTCTGGTTTGGCACCCTTCCCTCTTATCTCATATCCCTTCTTTTCCCTTCCTTCTTCTTCCTTCTACCCTCTCCACAGTAACACTTTCCATTCTTTCACTATTCCTTCTAGAAAGTCTGTCGTTGGCCAATCTGCTTTCTCTTACCACTTTCCTAAACTCTGGTCCTCCCTTTCCCTTTCTATTCATTCTGCCTCTTCTCCTTCCTCCCTAAAGTCTCTTCTTTCTGATTTTTGTCATCCTTCCTGCAACTGCCCTTGACCCTTCCTCTTTCTTTCTGTATATAGTACAATATATTTTATATTTTAGTTCCCTCCATTTACTTATTCTGCCTAAATTATTTATGATTATGTTTGTAATTTCAATATTATTGTATTTTACTGTGTTTTCTTTTATAGTTAGATATTTCCATCTCCCCTCCTCCCCAGGACACTCTCTGAAAATGAACTGTTTTCAGCTCAGTATGTATTTCCTGGTTAATCTTCTAAATAAATAAAACTCTAAACGCAGAGTTACTGTGCAATTTTAAAAAACAGGGGTTGTTTTCAGATGCTAGCAGTCTCTTAGATGTATATAACTTAAAAAGGTTACAAAGAGAATGAGAAAGAGAAGTGCTTAGAGAAGTGTCCATTTCTAGAGTGAATCAAAAAATATTATTTAACGTAAGTTTCTTATAAAGCATACAAACATTATATTTAAGATTTTCACTCTTCTCACTCACGTGACACCTGGTACGCATGCGTGGCATTCTTAGATTTGCAACTGCCATTTTATACTGAGCAAAAAGTAAAGAGCAGAGAGGCGAGTGTTGTCGCTGCTTCCTGAAGGTGAGTCATACTCAACACCTTGAATTTGAACCTAGTAATTACCATATCAAACAAGTAAGCTTGTTTTCATTTTATAGTTTTTACTCTATGGGATTTGAAATCTATACCTAAACTAGAATAGTGAGTCTAACTAATTTTCCCTTCACTCTTCATTATATCTATGTTTTACGTCTTCCAGAGGATTTGTTTGGAAAGTGAAGCCTAATTTAGGGCTCTAAGATACAACTAGTGAGACAGCTTAACATTCTTCATTTGAAGACTGCAGAGGGTTACAGAGAGAGAATAAAAGGAGGTAGAACATTTTGTCTAGCCTATTTCCTTCCCTTTATGAGTACTTGATTTAGAAACTGTTAAAAATGTATTTATTATCTCAGTTGATGTAAGGTTTTAAATAGATATTCTCTGATTGGTTTTAGTGTCATCAAGGAAGGAAAAGAGGGCCCAGGGCAACACTGTAGGCAGCTCTAAAGAGACTGGAAAAGTGTCTGCAGGCCCTGAATTCTGTGATTTTGCGACTCCTGCGATTGAGCTGATCAACTCTCCTTTATTTTACACTAAGATTACTAAGTTCTCTGGATACCAGGATCTGCTGGACTCTGTTGGATTTTGTTGGCAGTTCTTAATATTAACACTACAAAAAACATAATCTTTCTTGTTTAGGTAGTTTTATGAGTTAGACACTAACCAGCACTTTTATTAGCACTTTAGTTGGTGTTTGTTTGTACCAATTAGTGCTTCAGCACTTTTATATTTTAAACACTAAACGTCAAGTCCTTTATTGTTTGCACAAGTGTTTGCACCTTACTTTTGCTACAGTTATTTCATACACCTGAGTTAAATACCACTTAAATCTATTTGAGTTTAGAAAATGGTGCGAACAAGAAAACAGAATTTAGAGCTAGATATGGATGTATTAAATACTACCCATATACCTTCTGTTTCTTCTGGCACTACTGGTACTTTATGTACATGAAGTAACACAGACTTTGAGCAGCAAAATTGATAAAAGCCAAAATTCTTTGGCTCAGACTAAAGCAGACTAACACTCTACACCTATTCTGCAAGCTGCTCACAAGGGTAAAGTCAGGAACAAAAATAGGAATTTACCAAAAAAAAAAGGCAAGAAAATTGATACACAGAACAAACTAATTAAAATCGCACACTGTGGGAAACTTATTAATACTAGAAAAGCAGGGACACTTTCATGTAAGGGCAAACTGGAGAAGAAAACTAAACAATCAAAAATAAAGGATCATTTTAATTATCTTACATATACCCCTATGTCTCAAATAATATCAAGTGGCACCACAGGAAACACACTGGCTGTCACTATGCCTGAGAATATTTCAGGTAATACTATTCTGAGTCCACCATCTAAAAGTAGCATAACCAATCATGATCAGGGCATCTTTGATGCTCTGCAGCCTAATAGTGACTATAGTGGAAACAGTGGAAATAGCAGAATTTTTTTCTAAACTGCTGTTTAATAAACAATATAGGCAGTCCACTAGTGTGGTAACTTATCCTGATATAAATAGAGCTCTGGAGGACACCACAATTATTATTGAGGCCTCAGGGAGTCTTACCCATGACACCTTAAACTATTCTTTTGATTCTCCAGAATTTTCCCCAGAGTATTTTCATGTGTCTAATCCAAAATTGACCTGGCAACATGATTTAAAGAACATAGCCAGTGAACTGCAGGACAGTATAATTGGGCTTAAACAATTCATGACTCCCAGCAAGGCCAGAGCTGAAATGTCTTTGAGGCAGCAGCCAAGTGAGTCTGGGACTATTTATCCATTTGCCCTAAGTGAGGGCTTAAAAAAGTCTGTAAGTAATCCATAAACTTCCCATTTGATGATCCTGGATCATATAATTAATCTCAAATATGAGTTAAACACAGTTAAAGAGAACATTGCTATCAATGGTTCTAGGTTGGATGATGTTCTACTAAAACTAAACAGACTAACCTCTTTTGAGAGTTCTTCATAATTTATTTTTAAAGACTCTATATCAAATCGACCTGATTTTCCCACAGTTGTTATCCCTGATTCTCCTACAGTATACATAAGGTTGAGAAGAAGGTATATAAAATGAATATAAAGAAAATAAGAATAAGAGAAAGCAACAAAATGCCAGAAAGGCTACTGCCCCTAAAGCATCAGATTTTAGTTCAGCCATACTTCCTAGAACTCATGTTGTTAGACTCGGAACAGTATGTTCTCAAACAGACTAGTGAAAGCACTAAGCAAATTGGCCAACAGGCAATCTTAGTTGAACAGCCTATTGGCACTAAAGAAGACATGCCACAAACAGAAGATCCACTTATAGGAAATATAGTCACCCAGCTGAATAGATCTGAGTCTTCTTTAAGTCAGTTCAGGGATGAATGGAGCAAATGGAGCCAAAAAAATGTAGTGGACTCAGTCCCCGAAGATAGGGTAGATAATCTTTGTCCCAATTCTTTGTATAATGGATCATCTCATACACCTGTAATTAGTGGTATGATAAGTACTGGTGATGTCTCAGATTGTGCCATACTCTGTTTGTATGGCTATGCTGTAGCCTATGAATGGTCTTTTTGTAAGATCAGGGACCAGACTATTTAGGGCAGCTACTGGTGTCGATGTTGTAAATACTGATATAGTTCAAATTTGAAAAGACAAGGATACTGACAGAATAAACTGTCTTTTAATTTTTTGTATTGTTCCCCATATTGCTAATCAAGTTTGAATTAATTGTGAAGGCCTGTTAGGATTTGATGTACACTTGATTATGTTAATAGAAGATTACTTAAATATAGTTCCTCAGTTATAAACCAGTTGTGTATCTTTGGGCTGAAAGCATCCCCTAGAGAAACTTTGGAGAAACTGAAGGATACATTGATAAATCTTTTCACTTATACACTGAAAATTCCAGCTAATGATTTTGGCATTATGAAAATTTTTAGATGGAACAATGATTCAAACTCAGGTTGTGTAGACATTCTAATTCAGAATCATGATGTATTGGTAAGTATTTTGAACAAAGCTACACTGCTGGATGAGGCTGGGGTACATATAATAGAGAGTTCTATTTTAAGCAAACCTGTCTCTAGACCAGAAAGTAACAGTTTAGGTCCCATGGAAGATCGAATTAACAAGATATTAGCTTTATATGGTCTGAGAAATTAACTAAATGATAATAATTCCAAGCTCCAAGAATACTATTCTTGATCTTCTGGAACAATTGCTAAACATTTCTATTGAGAACTCTGAGGCTATATCTATCTCTAGACAGGGGTTTGATTGGGACTGTGACTTGATCCTCATGAGGGTAGGTTTTCCGAGTCTGTATAATACAATGTTGGACAATGTAGCCCTATTGGATGCCATAGGGCTACATTTAGTCCCAGCTACTGAGTCTAGTCTTCACTCATATAAACTAGCTCTGTCCTACAAAATACAGCTGTACAGAATGAGAGCATCCCTCATGGAAAACATATTGGTCTGATACTATTCAGCATTTCAATTTCAAATAAGTTTGAGCCTCCAGCTACCCAAGAAGACTGACTGAAGGTCTCAGGGGTATTACACTCTGATACTGATAATATTAAATTAACTCTAATTTACTGGAATGTCTCAGGGTTGTCTAATAGATTTGCAGATAAGAAATGGCCTGATTTGATATCTGAACTTGGCATAATCTGTCTTCAAGAGACATGGCATTACCAGGATTCAGATATATCGCTGAACGGATACACACTTTTTCAGGTACTAGGATCAAAAGCAGTCAAAAAGGGAAGACAGGCTGATGATCTGGTAACCTGGGTAAAGATTGAAAACAATACTAAAGCTAATTATATACCAGTAATAATGTTATTATTCTTTTTCTGCAAATGAAAGGGAAAAAATTTTGTATGGCCAATGTATATATTTCTCCATCTAATTCTAAATTGTATAACTCAATCATATGGGAACAGCTTGATGATTTCATACATAAAAGCTGGACTGTTGCTTCTTGTGAAGAATTAATCCTATGTGGTGACTTTAACACAAGGATTGGCCTTTATGATGGCTATGCAGACAATGATTTTCACAACTGATGCCATTTGGAGGCCTTTCATTTCCCTAGATGCTCACAAGATATTGAAGTAAATGCAACAGGACATAAACTAATAGAGATCTTAGATACATACAATCTGGTCTCCATAAATGGAAGGCTACAGGGAGACCAGCTTGGCAACTATATACACTATCTGCCAGAGGGCCCTCCATAATAGACTATGTTTTTTGGAATGGTGATATGTCATTATGGGACACTTTTTTGATTCCCCCTAAAGGTCGAAAGTGATCATCTGCCCTTAGTGCTGAAATCCATAAATACTGTTAAACTGATAGTGAACCTACCCTTACCCCAATATTTAGAGATCAGAAATAGGAATATTAGATGGCATGTGACAGCAATCAGTTCAATTAGGGAATTGCTACTAAAGCTTATTCTGCCAGTCCCCAAATGACAATTTAGATTATTTTAAGATAAATCAATGCATTATTTCTTGCATTGAGGAAGTTAGATCTATTTTGCTAAATAAAATAATAATAATAATAATAATAATGACATGAAATTATGCAACTCTCTCTGGTTTGATGCTGATTGCCATAAGGCTAAAAAGAATCTTAAACATACAGTGAGCTTTGTCAACATTCAGAATTCTTTTTTTTTCCCCATTCAAAACAATACAGAGAATAGATCCACATTTGACATGAAGCATGGAATAGTAGTATGGGACTCTTTAAGAGATCTATCCTCCCCTCCATCCCTACTACCCACCCCCCATCTCCCTGGCACAGAGGTACAGATGCATGCTTCGACCAGATAAGTTTGAGGTAAAGTTGGCAACTGACTATAAGGAATAAAGGGATTGCAGAGGACCCCATATTCTGTTAAACTTTTTAAGTCTATTGTATAGGCTTGCTATAGCCTTTTCTGTTCTGAGGTTTGTCAGCAGTTCTTGAAGCCATTCTGTATAGGTGATTTTAATACTGTCTTTCCAGTGCCTCAGGACCACTTTTTTAACAGACATCGAAATTAAAACCATGTGATACTTTCGGTTAAGAACTGAAATAGATGAGAAGTCCCCTAACAGGCAAGACTCCAGTGAGAATAAATCAGCTGGGCCTAAGAGGAGGTCTACTCTTTGTTTAATAAGGGACCACAAAGGGGCCACTTTTGGACAAAGCCAGAAAATGTGAAGTAGATTACCCTCTACTTGCATGCACTTAGTGCAGGTGGGGGAAAATGCAATACCAAATTTGGACAGTCTTTGCAGAGGGTAATAAAGATTATGCAATATTTGGAACTGCATGAGCCAAAGCCTCTTTCGGGTGACAAATCTGTGACAATTATGCCATAGGAGACACCAATTTATGGTTGTGTTCAGGAAAAGGGAAGACCAGTACGCAGTGGGTCCAAAACTATCTGGACAGAACCAGTCATGGAGAGTTCCATATGTCTTGGATACTGCTTGCAGGAGGCCAGCCAGGGAACTCACTTCAGCCTGGAAAGGTAGGCTTGGGGAATGTGGGGGTACAGCGCCAAAGGTTTTCGTCAGAAGATGACGTAACTAATAAGCCTTAAAAATGTTGGATTTCGAGATGCTAGCTTTTTTCAAGATTTCTGGGGAAGAAAGCCATGTCACCTCTTCCTTGACAAAGTATGCAACTGGGCAATCCTCCAACTGTGAGAGCCATCTGGATGAGAGAGTTTGACCTGAAATTTTAATGTTTGGATTATCCCTCCATGGTTGAACCAGATCCTGAGTGTGGTTATATTTCAAGAAAGAACAAAGCTGGGAGTGAATTCTAATGGAGGATGCTATGGGGGAGCCCTTCAATTAAGAAAGGAGGGAGCTCAGCTTCATGAATTAAAGAGCCGAAGGGGAAAGACCATGGGTTTTTATTTAAGTTAGCTTGATCTTGAGCCAGACAGGGAGGAAAGGGAGAGGAGACTAGGGGTCTCTGGCAGATATCCATCTGAGATATTTGGTGGCATGACTGGCCCAATAGTAGAGACCTGTATGAGGCAAATGTAACCCACTCTTCAGTTTAGTGCCTGCTAATTTGTGAAAGGCTAGCTGTGGTCTTTTGTCTGCCCAAATAAAATCTATAATGAGCCCATGAACATTTTTAAACCATGAAAAGGGAAGCCAAATATTTAGAAGGTTAATTAGATAAAAAATGCAAGGGAAAAACATTAATTTTAATCAGGTTCATTTTACCCCAAATGGATAAAGGAAGAAGGGACCATCTCTTCAAATCCTGGTTGATTTTGTAAATAAGGGAATCCAAATTTAATTCCTGAAGGCTGGCCATGGTCTTTGCTAGTTCTATTCCAATATATTTTAAAGAATCAGATTTCCAGGAGAGCCCCAGTACAGTGATTACATAGAAACATAGAATTTGACTGCAGATAAGGACCACTTACCCACCCAGTCTGCCCATTTCCCTACCTACTGGATAAGCTGCAGATCCTAGTTAACCAGCAGCCTACTTCTTCCTACCCCCACCCCCTAGAATTGCCTTATGACTGTCCCATGCATGCTTGAATTCCACCACTGAATTTGACTCCACAACCTCCTCCGGAAGGCCGTTCCATGCATCCACAGCCCTCTCTGTGAAAAAATGCTTCCTTAAATTACCTCTGAGCTGCCCCCCATCTTCAAATTGTGCCCTCTTGTTCTTGCACACCTCTTTTTTTGAAAGATGCTACCCTCTTGGACTTTGTTGATTCCCTTGAGGTACTTGAACATTTCTATCATGTCCCCCCTCTCCCTCCTTTCCTCGAGGCTATACATATTAAGCTCCTTTCGTCTCTCTTCATATGTCTTCCAGTGCAGACCCTGCACCATTTTAGTTGCCCTCCTCTGGACAGCCTCCATCCTGTCTATGTCTTTGCGGAGCTTGGGTCTCCAGAACTGCACACAGTACTCCAGATGGGGTCTCACCAGATTGTGTGCCTTATAACCTTATGGTTAAGAGGGAACACAGCCATCTTTTAAATGTTTAATTTGTAGTTAGAAAGTTTGCTAAAGGTCTCTACAATGGCCAACTTAGGAGGGATGGAAAAAGTTGGGTGAGATAGTTGAAGGAGAAGGTCATTCGCATATGCCAAAACTTTGATTGTTTGACCCTGAATAGTTATGCCCTGAACTTCATGACAATCAGTCAGTCTATGGATGAGGGTTTCAAAACATAAATTAAAGAGAAGTGGGGACAGCCTTGCCTTGTACCCGATTGTAGAGGGAACAGATCTGAAATCACTCCATTGCTGGATACATGAGCTGTTGGAGATTTGTATAGAGCACCTATCCATTTCTGGAAGGCCGGCGGGAAATGGAATGCATTCTGGGTGCATAATAGATAGTGCCAACTAACTTTGTTGAATGCCTTCTTGGCATCCAGAGAGACCAGAACAGCTGAAAAATCGGTGACCCTAGAGACCGAGAAGACATGGGCCAGAGTGTGCAAGTGATCTACGGAGGGCCTTCCGTTCCTAAAACCTACCTGTTCTGGTCCTATAAGATCTGGGAGAACATTACTAATATGATCAGCTAGAAGTTTAGACAGAATTTTAATATCTTGATTGAGAAGTGAAATTGGTCTAAAACTTTTCACTAATTCGGGGGCTTGCCAGGTTTGGGTAGGATGACAATCAGGGCTTCAAACAGAGATTTGTCTGAATCAGCTCCAGAAAGAATATGTTGACAAAGAGGTACTAGGACAGGAAGTAATTGTGTTGCAAAGACTTTATAAAAGCTGGGGGAAAAAACATCTGGTTCTGGAGTTTTGTTCATGGGGAGATCTTTAATTATTTTAAGTAATTCAGCCTCAGAAAGGTCAGTTGTCAGGGAAAGCTGTTGCGATTCTGAGAGAGAAGGCAGATGAAATCCCAATAGGTAGATATCCAAGTATTGTTCAGTAGGTGGGTGAGTCATGGGACTATATAAGTGTTTATAATAATCCCTGAATTTGTTAGCTATGTCTTCTGGGGATGTTAATAAGGAATCATCACCCGAGGAACGGATAATGGGAACTAACCTGGAGGATTCTTGCTGCTTGAGTCTTAAGGCAAGTAATCAGCCAGCTTTTTCCCCCTGATCAGTATAAGAAGCCTTAGCTTTCAGAATTGCTAGTTCTGCCTTCTCTCTCAGAAGGTCTAGGTAGGAATTTTTTTTGTCTCATCAGGTTCTGCCTGTATTGTTCAGTAGAATGAGGAGTGAGGTTGGTCTCCATGTCTCTAATTTGTAAGATGAGGGACATGAGCTGGCCCTCACTTTTTTCTTTCTTTTAGAGTCCAAACCGATCAGTAACCTTCTCGAATAAGATTTTAAAGCACACCATTACCTGTGGAATTTTGATTAACAGAAATGAATTGAGAAATTTGGTCTGAAATGTATTTAACCAGTCTTGGATCTTTGAGAAGTTGGTTGTTAATCTTCCAGTGCCCTCCCGTCTTGGGAAGAAATGAGAAGGAAGTCTGGCAGATGACCAGTGAATGATCAGAGGGGGGCCCTGGGTGAATGGATGAGGCTAACACCCCAGGAATAAGTATTTGCGAAATAAGGAGATAATCAGTTCTGGAGGAAGTCCCATGTATGGGGGACGTAAACGTGTATTTTCTAATATTGGGATGAAGGACTTGTCAAATATCACACAGGCCGACTTGATCTACCAATTCTTGAAGTGCCAGCTGAAAAGGTGAAAGACCTTTCCAGGAATTTCCAGAGCGGTCCAGTTCTGGGTCAAAGGTTAAATTCAGATTGCCTCCAATAATTATAGGGATGGACAATAAGGAAGTCAGCGTTGTAATTAACTGGGTAAAAAATACAGGAGTGTCAATATTTGGACCATATACACTACCCAGAAGAATGTCTGACATATGTAGTTTACCCTTAACCAGTAGAAATCTATCCTGAGGGTCACAAATGGTTTGTATTTTACCCTTAACCAGTAGGAAATCTACCCTGATGGTCACAAATGGTCTGGACCAGGGAAAATGGAACTGACCTATGTACTAGGACCATAACACCAGAACTTTGTGTACTTCCCCCTGCAGAGAAAACCTGTCCTATAACATTCAGAATTCTGGTGTCACACATGAAGATCTAAATAAAGTCAGAGAAGAGTATAAGCAATTTCTTATTAATAAGCAAAAAGAATTTCAAATGAAACAATGGAACCATATGTTAAGGTTAATACATAACCAGGATCTTTAATCCTACTGGTTACTTGTTGCAAAGGGCACAAACAATCTACAATACCAGATTGATACTTACATATCTTTGGAGACATGGATACATTTTTACTCTTCCAAATTTTTTTGTGCAGACCATAATGGCCCAAATGTTAGTGTAGAAGTTAATATGGCATAATTTGGACCATTTACAATTTCTGAAACTTATTTTGTTATTGCCTCTCTGAAATCCAGAAAGACACCAGGTCCAGATCTCATCCCGTCTGAGGTATTTTACATTTTTCCCTCTTTATGGGCAATCCTACTAACAGTCTTTTTCAATCAGTGCTGTCAAAGGCTGAAGTTTCCATCTTCATGGAATGGTGCTACAATCATTTCTGTATACAAAAGGGGGACAAAACTGATCCAACCATGTACAGGCATATTTTCTTACTTGATAACAGGGGGAAAATATTTGCAAAATTAATTTTGGATAGACTTAGAAATCAACTGATCATGCTAGGCGACCTGTCACAAGCCCAGGCAGGTTTCAGAGCAGGTTATTGTACTACAGACAACTGTTTTGTTGTCAGACATTTATATGAAAAATACGTAGTCCTGCACAAACAGAAGGTCTATGCAGCCTTTATCAATTTTAGCACAGCATTCAACACCATTTCCAGAAATATGCTGTGGAGTATGATGAAGGATAAGGGTTTCTCGCATGAGATTATAGCAATTGTTAGGGTACTCTATACTAATACGTGGGCCCAAGTCAGATTGGGCACTTCTGGTCAGCTTTCCTTTATCTTTCCAACTAATATGGGGGTTAGGCAAGGCTATGTTCTTGCACAATTCTTTATTGTTAAACTTTGTTAAACTTTTGGAAGAGTTAGAATGTTCACAGTCAGATTCTCCTAATATTTCAGGTAAACACTGTGCTGTGTTGGCTTATGCCGATAACCTGGAATTATCATCTTAAACCCAGTCTGGGCTGCAATCTAAACTGAATATACTGGATGGTTATGCTAAGCGATACAACCCGAGGATTAATGATCAAAAGAGTCAGGTTGTGACTTTTGGAACAAATTCTCTTAGAAAGTCATGGCAGATAGGGACTAATAAAATCAAATCAATTAAGAACTACACTTACCTTGGTTTAACTACAACTAGTGATGGTAAATGGTTTAAACACATCAATATGTTAATAACAAAGCTTAAACAGACAGCCACATCTTTGTGTACTTTTAATAGAAAATATGGAGGTAATTCTATTAAATCTCCATTGACAGTGGCTAGAGCAAAGTATAATGCTCAGGCCCTGTTCAATAGAGAAATTTTGTATTCCCACTCTGTAAATAAACTTGAAGTCCCATTAAATAAATTATTATGGTCTTGTATGGGGCTAAATAATTATGTACCTGCTGCTTTGATTTGTGCAGAGCTAAATATCTCCTGTATCAGAGTCCTTTTCTTGGCCAGGATGGTAAATTATTGGATCAAGGTGTCTCAACATAAACTCACTAGTTTTATCTATCTCTGCTTAAAGGAAAAATATTCATGGCTTAATCTGGGTCACCTAAAATCAGAATGACTTTCTTCAATTTGTCATATATTATCTGAAACAGGTATGGAGTATCTAAGAAACTATAGTGACATAGGTGTCTATAAACTTAAAATATCAATAATTTGTCTTTAATAGAATTGTAGAATATTTCAAACTTAAAGATTTGGAAAATAACCTTAGGTTAAAGGTTTCACCATGGATAAGACTGAACAATAATGTATAATATAATAAGAATTATCTAGATGTTTTAGTTGATCAAATTCAGTGAATCCAATACACCAAGTATAAGCTAGAGTTATTCTCCAGTAATATACTAGAAGCAATATATAGAAAAGATTCTTCTAGCCAGGCTAGATTGTGTACCTGTACTATTTCTTCTTCTCCAGAAAATTTAAAGCATGTTATGTTTGAGTGCCCTTGGTATAAGTCCTCGAGGGGGAAATGGATAACATCACTTTGTAACACCATTCAAACTTCTGATCAAGATCTTCTTTTGAAGATATATTTTACTACTAATGACGAAATAATAATTAGTACAGTAGCCCAACCCTTGCAGAAATATAAGTGTGCTGTGTACTTACAGAATGCATGCCACATGCTTAATTGTGCAATGTTTGCTTGCGGTTTGCATACACAAAGTGAACATAAGCAAACCAGGTCTAAAAGCAAATTAGATTCCCATGCTGCAAGCTTGACATGTGTGCAGCAGGTAAGTTGGTGCAAACATCTTCTAAAAATCACATCAGGTTCGCATCTTGCATGCTTGACATGAGTGCAGCAGTTACGCTGGTGTGAACACCATTTAAAAATCACATCAGGTTCAGATGCTGCACGTTTGCCATGTGTGCAACAACTAAACTGGTGTGAATCTTATAAAAAAACACATCAGTTAATAATAATAATAATTTTTATTTATAAGGCGCCTTTCAGATGTCAGGGTGCTGTACATAATAACAGTTAAAACAAGCATAATAAAAACACAGACAGACCGATTAAAACATTCAATATTTGTCATAGCAAACCAAATAAAACATTCAATATTCAAGGAATGCTGATTCCCATAAAAAGGTCTTTAAACCCCTCTTAAAACCCTCCACAGAAGTGGACTCACGCAACCGATGGGGTAGAGAGTTCCAAAGGGTGGAGGCAACATACGAAAATGCCCGAGCACCAGAAGATTTCAAATTCACCCTTGGAACCGCTAGCAACCCCTCGATGACCAAGCGGAGAGATTGATCAGGGCAATGGGGAATCAGAATTTCTTTCAGATAGGCTGGGCCCAGAACATGTAGGTCTTTAAAAGTCAGCAAGCCAACTTTAAAGGTGATCCACCACCGAATTGGCAGCCAGTGCAGTTCGTGCAGCACCGGGGTGATATGACATGATCTTCTAGAACCCGTCAAAAGCCAGGCTGCAGCATTCTACACTAGCTGCAGGCAACGGATTTCAACCCCCGAAAGTCCTAGATAAGGGGAGTTGCAATAGCCCAGGCACAAGGACATGAAGGCATGAACTAAGGTAGGCAGGTCAGCAGACAGAACAAGATGCCGAATCCTGGTGATATTCCTCAGATGATAAAAGGAAGTCTTTACGACTGCCAACACCTGTGAATGTAGTGTCAGCCTATCATCAAGAACAACCCCCAGGTTCTGCACCCATTCGGAGGTAGGGAGCAAAACGACACCCAGAAAAATTCCCTATGACACAACACTACTCGACCACCCATCTGTCGGCCCAAGTCCACAACCAGTACCTCAGTCTTATCCAAGTTCAACCTCAGCCAACTGGAAGTCATCCACTCATGGATTTCTTTTAGACAGCTGTTAAAGACTGAGAGAGCTCCCCCCTGGTTGGGAGCAAAAGAAAGATAGAGCTGGGTATCATCTGCATAACAGTGAAACCTCAGTCCATACTTCCTTACAATGTCTCCGATGGGTAGCATGTACACCACAAATAGCATGGGTGACAGTACTGAACCCTGATGCATCCCACACAACAAAGCAGTTGAATCCAAGGAAAAGACCCTGGACACAACCCTTTGTGATCTCCCAGTGAGGAATGAAGTGAACCATCTCAAGACGGTTCCAGATATTCCACAAAGCAGCCTTAGGCGATCTATCAACACCATGTGATCTACGGTGTCAAACGCTGAAGAAAGGTCGAGGAAAACCAAGATGGAATGGCTCTTCCGATCTCTAGCCATCAAGAGATCACTGAGTACCCGAACCAGCTCTGTCTTGGTACTATGTCTTTTATGAAAACCAGATTGGAGGGGTTCACAGATGTCATGGATGGTCAAATGGTCCTCCAATTGTGCAGCCACTACTTTCTCAATCACCTTCCCAATAAAGGGGAGGTTAGAGATAGGTCTGTAGTTTTCCAGACAGTCAGGGTCCAAGGTAGCTTTCTTCAAGAGGGGTGTCACCACCACCTCTTTCAGGGAACTAGGAAACTCACCAGATTCCAAGGGGCACCTGACTCACTGTACAAGGACAGGACCGATGATATCAATACAACCCAAAATTAGGGAAGTTGGTCCAGGATCCAAACTACAGCACATAGGGCACACAGATTGGATAATCCTCATGACATCCATGAACTCCAGCTGGCCGAAGGAACTCCAGGAAAACCGAGGTACTGTGATCTCACACCGGTCCACAGCTGCTCCCTTAGAGAGTGATGGTGACAGTTCTGCCCTAATGCCAGCCACCTTATTTGCAAAAAACTTAGCAAGCTCATCGTACTCCAATTGTGAAAAAGCTTTGCGAACTTGCAGACAGGCTGGGTTGCACAGTCTGTCCACAGTTCGGAACAGCTGAGCTGGTTGATTCTGCACAATCACAATCTCCCTGGACAGGAATTCTGCCTTCTTACGGGTGATAGCGGATTGATAGACAGAATAATGATCCATCAATCTAAGGTGGTCGGCATCAAGGGCAGACCTTTGCCAGCAACGCTCTAATCTTTGCCCCTGTCTCCGCATCACCCTCAATGTCCCATCAAACCAAGGGGACTTGGGGCAAAGGGAGAGGGGGTGAAGATGAAATGGAGCAATAGAATCCAGTTCCTATTTCTTATACTACTGCTAGCAATTAGAGACATCAAAATACCCTTTTCATTGATTTCCAATTAAAATGAAGTAAACTCAAATAATTCTGATCCTTTTGAAAGTTGTTTAATGGCTTTTGATTTTTGTCATTAAATTGCCATTAATTTGTAAAGTATTGTTTGCTTAATGCATCTCACTTTTCAGTCACAACAAATAAATTTTACCTTTTAGAGATGTTTCAGATATTCTAGATCTTGCCACCTAGGGGCTAACTAACACCTGGCCTCCACTGGTTGTTGGCTCCCTCTTGCTGAAATCTGAAATGGTGGACCTGCCATAAAGTCTGAATTTACAGGACATACTCTGTGTGAGCAGCATCTTTTCCATGAGGGATGGATGAGGAGCACAGCAGTTTTCAGGGGTAAATGCATAGGATACGGTCAGCCAACATCACCCATTCTAAATGTGTGAAGAGGGGCCTCTGTGTTGTGAAGCCTGACCTTTTTGTTTTGGTCCATGTAAATCCCGTTATGCATATTTAGTTTTACAAATGTGTTTCTCTATGACTGTTTTGGCTCACTTACTTTCCATTTGTCATTCTGTATGGAACATATACACTATTGCCATGCTTAGCACTTTTGTGTTGAGTTGGGCCTTGGAAGCATGCACCATACCTCACATTTTGTCACCGAAATGAGGGACATGGACACTCAAAATGAGAGACAATGAGGGACACTAACCCTCACGATAATCAGGACACATCCTGAAATATGGTGATACAGTACCTCAGAACACAGTGAAAACCATTGTATTTACTTGTACCAATACTAGCATATGAGAATGAATTTCTACTATAAATCAGGGGTGCCATTTAGATAGGGCAGAGGGGAGCAGTCCCCCCCCCACAATTGTGCCTAGGTTGTTCTTACAGTGTGGCAATAATGTAATTAAATTTGGATTTAATCTTTTGCACAATAAGTGCCCCCCTGGCCTGTGTGCACTCACACTGCAGGTACACTCCTGACTCGATTGTGTCTGTATTGCATTGTCCTCTATCTCTTCCTAGTAGCAGTGGTGCCATCCATGTGGCATGGAGGAGCTCCAGCTAAGCAAAACCATGTGAGTCATGTGAGTGTGACATTGTCTTTCCTGCCAAAGAGTAGACAGGCTGCACACTACAGCTTAGGGGTGTCAGTGAGGACTGAACTCTCAATAGAAGTGTTGTGGTGGCATATTTTTGTAGGTCTACTCTTAGTGAGTCTCCATCTCCCCTGGTGGCTGAAGGGGCAGAGGGTGAGCTAGAAGCTAACTGGAGACTAGGCTACCTACTTACTCTACTAGGCTTGCCTTACAAAAAAAACAGCACAGGCCCCCTGCGGCAGCAAGCTAGGCCTAGCAGCAGCAATGACAGCAGTGTGGGTGGCCTTCATAGGCCTTGATCAGTGCAGAGTGGCAGCAGTCACAGCAGCAGTCAAGCAAGATGCAAACAACACAGGTTAAGTGGGTTCAGTTGGTGAGGTGATTTCATCGCAGACCATGTTGGGGACCTGAAATGGTTGGTTCTAGCATCCAGCTTCTGGCAGGACAGAGAAGGAGTGGAATGAAAATTGGGCTGGTGGCACACTGGGCCAGGCTGCAGGTTCTGGCCAGATGGCCGGATAAGTAAAAGTAAATATTTTTTTCTTACAGAAGGATTGGGGAAGGAGGAAGGACTGAAATATTGATGTATTTTTCATGTTTCTGTGCTTTTGGGAGGCTTCTCGACCCATATGGGATGGGTATTGAATGGAATGAAGTCAGAAAGAGAAATCAGGAGAAGGTTTTTTTGGGGCGGGTTCATAACTTCAGCCAAGAAAAAAAAAATGTTAGTCATTAGATGGGTTTAAGCCCAAATCTGATGCACTGTTCTGGGGTACAGACAGAAGAATCTTACACGTTTGAACTTCTCCTGATTTGCACATCACTTTTCAGTCACAACAAATAAGTTTAACCTTTTAGAGACTTTTCAAACATTCTAGGTCTTGCCACCTAGGGGCTAACTAGTACTTGGCCTCCACTGGTTGTTGGTTCACCCCTGCTGAAATCTGAAATGGCTACCCTGCTATAACGTCTGAATTTACAAGATATCATCTGTGTGAGCAGTATCTTTTCCATGAGGGATGGATGAGGAGCAGAGCAGTTTTCAGGGGTAAAATGAGAGCTGTACCTTGCATTCAGGGATAGTTGACTGGTATGATATGCACAGACATTTAGAGCCCAACTATAGTCAGGCTTATCTCCCACCCCCAGTGAAGCTGACCTCCACATCCTCATGTTCAGGCACATTATGACATAGGGCAAGGGAGACTGCATGGGTATGCACCATTGAAATGAATGGGGGTATTTTTGTATTACTGTTTCATACATTATTAATGGAAAGTTGGAGATTAATGAAGGCATCTAACAAGGGCCTTATTAGTAGAACAGTGGTCTTCATTATTCTCCAACTCATCATAATGTACAAAATAGTAATAAAAAATAACTCCATTCATTTCAAGGGGGAATGCCTCAGCACTCTGACCCATGGACATCATGTCTTCAAGACTCCTGCCTCTTTATCCCTAGTACTTGGGTAAGAGACTCTCAACTTACTGTATATCTATACTTGGTGGGTTGTCTGTAGCAGCATGGCTGCACCTGCAACAGTGTGTGTGCATGGGGGGGGCTGGCTATGTGGAAGGGTATTGAGTTATTGCTACTTTTGTGTTTGCCCCTTAAAGTCTGTTAGTGTAGAAGCATTCATAACTATGGAGAGAAAATAGTAGGAGTACAGGCAAGACAGAAGTAATTACATAGTTTTTTTGGGTAAGTATGTGTATTTGGGGTAGGAAGAACCACATATGTTTCCATTGGTATGTGTGTTACAGTTCAGCTGTGCAGCTGAGATGGGGGGACAAGAAAACTAAAGTATAACAGTGGCTATAAGCATGCCGCATGCATGCAGATGTATGCAGATTTGTACTGAAATACAAGCAAGCCATATGTGTGCAGGCACTATGGCTTAGTGGTTAAATGCACTGAACTGCAAACCAAGAGACTTTGAGGCAACCTGAAGACCTGGATTTGAATGTCATCAACCCCCACTTGTGTATGGTGTGATCCTGAGAAAGTCACTTAACTTTTATATGTGCAGCTATCAGTGACCACTTGCTTTTGGCATACATGCCACATGCATGTAGTTTGCTCCAATTTAACATAAAAAGTATGCTTTCCACACTTTCTTGCTACACACATGCCACATGCATGAAACCGGTTCCAATTTAACATTTAAATCATACTTGCAGCACATATCGCATGAGTAGTTTTATGTGTGCAGCATGAAAACATTTCATATGCAGTAAAACTCCATTTATACGAATGTCTCGGGAGACATGAAAATTCTTCTGATAAGTGGGGTTTCGGATAAGAGAGGGCCCTATACTTTATATTGTGACTGATCATGAATTAATTCAGGCAGCCACTATGAACAACAGAACCACAATTTTCCCTTTATGCTTGATACATAACAAAGCCACTGACAGTACTGTATTGTAATATACCATTCACAAATAAAAAGTAACTTTGGATGTCTTTTGCAAAGGCGTGCAGTACTGTACTGCAAGATACGATAAAAATAAATTACAGTCACACATGCCGTAGCAGCAAAGATCATCACATCAAATAATGAGCTTACCAAGCAATGTTTTTTTAATGAATGCAGCAAAGTGAAATCTCCGGCTCTCCTGCCACGTGGTCAAAAAATGCAGTTTGTAACTTACAAGAAGAAAGCACCTGCCGACTGTCTTGCAAGCCAAAGCCCAGGAGATGGCATGTGGACTCAAAATGCTTGTTTTCTGGGTTTTAAAGTTTTGTGGCAATGCTGTCAGTACTCCTGCTATTGAAAGCCATTATCGCCTGATTCCAGTGCCTGCATCAATGAGGGGTGAGGCCAGAATTTGTTTAACGAGGTGCTAACACTCAGCTTTTAAACTCTTAGACTGTTAGAAACTGAAGCTGTCATACATAAATGAGGTGCTAACAACAAGCTGGGTGAAAGCACAGGTCTCTACAGATCAGCTGTTAAGGATTAATGTTACATGTTGGGTACAAGACTCAGTTTCAGATAACTGAGAGTTTCATATAACCGGGGTTTGGATAAGTGGGGTTTTACTGTAATTATTTCTGTAAGGGAATATTTAGTTTGTATCTCAAGAATTCACCTCAAATTTAAAGATGCTAAAGGTAAATGAGCAAGAATGTCAAAAACAATGTAAAATTTATAACATGTAAGATGTTGTATGTGCAATCTATTATCTTTCTAATGAATTTAGAGCACTGGTTTGTATGTGCAATAATTTTATTTATCTGTACTCAAATACTGTTTATACTGTGTTGTAATTTTTATACATCTGTATTTTCTCTGTTTTTATATTGAAAAGGTCAAATGACCTATCAATAAACTAAGTAAGATAAGGTATATCAGAGTTGTATACACTGAGAAAGTGGGTAGCAAAATGGGAGGCATAAGTTGGGAGTCATATACTTGCATGCATTACATGCAGGTTACTGTGCTTTAGTCTTGCTGGAAAGCAGAATGTATAAAATATTGTACGCACTTTGCTTTGTGCTGTGCTGTGGCATGGTGAAGGTGAGAGAGTCAGTGGTATCCTGCAGGGATCGGTGCTTGAGAATAGACAGCAGGTGGGGAATAAACATCACCCAGAAAGCACTATAAATACTGGTACAGTGCAACTAATGTGCACATTTGTGGACGGTCTGATACATACTGCGAGTATGGGGCAGAACAGATGATGTGTTCTGATGTCTGTGATTTGTATTGTATGGTCCCTCAGAAACTGACATGCACACTGATTCAAATACCCAACCTTTCAGTGAGGTTGCTCGTGGGAGCAGATGGGGGGAGGGGCCACCATTGAAAGAGAGTACATTGGGGCTTCTGATGCAGAATAGCAATGGAGACTTTGGAAAATCAATATAGAAAATGATGACTTTACCATGCACTGTGGTGGGGCAGTAGGAAGCAGCACATCCCGGTTAGATGATGGAGCATGTTTAGAAAGTAAACCGGCGTGGCATAATATAAAAATGTATGGGAGGGAGTAAAACTTTGGGAAATACGGTTTTGTGTTTTACATGAATTTTGCTGTAAAATGTCTCCTTAAATGATTAAAAGAATTAAACAAGAACAGCGAGCAAGTCAGCTTGTACACAAACATTCCTGACCCTCCCAGCTTATACAGCAATGTAAGCTGCAACCTTGAGACAGTAAATCATGGCTTTTAGGATTACAACAGAAATACAGGGTGAAATCATAGTCTGTGATTAAAAAAAGAGAGACGGACACATTAAGAGTTTCGACTGACCTTTATTTTAACTAAAACTATGGAGAACAGAAGTCACTATTCACACATGAGCCGCAGACTAAAGACTAGCTGTGGCAGTAGCGTGGCACTTGAAGATCTATACCTTATGTCACTACTTGATTGGGCGGAGTGCAGCCATACAGGAGAGCCAGTCAGAAATGCATTCATGAAGACCACGAAAATTAAAATATTTTACAGTGTTTTCACAAATTGAATCCTAATTAGAAAATGGCAACAAGGAGCAGTCAACATAGAGGACTACAGATGAGAGTCATCAGACTGGGGGTAAATTGTGTCAGCAGCTCTTTAACATGCATCTCGCTCTATAAACTTTTTGTCTTACCACGTAGAACAATAGCACTATAGAGCACTAAGACAGTAGTTGGGAGGGGGCCTGGGTTTTAGTCCCAGTTGTGAATACTGTTTGCTTTCTCCCTACAGTCTGTGTTGTTTCCATGCATCTCTGTCTAGAACATTTCTGTGTCATAGAATTATATTACTGTGGTAGAGCAGCAGCACAGTAGTTGGGAGAGTCATGGGTTTGATTCTTAGTGGGGAACATTTTTCTTTCTCACTACAGCTTATGCTGTTGGCATGTATCTCTCTCACAACCTTCTGTCTCACCATGTAGAATGATAGCACAGTGCCAGATCACCAGGAGAGTAGGTGGGAGGGGGACCTGGGTTTGATTCTCAGTGGGGAACATTGCTTTCTTTCTCACTACAATGAATGATGTTAACATGTGTCTCTAGCTCTAGAAATCTTCTGTGTCACCATATAGAATGATAACACAGCAGAGCACCAGAACAGTAGTTGGGAGGGGCCTAGGTTTGATTGAAAGTTGTGAACATTTATTCTATTGTTCTCACTTTTAATTTTTGTTGTTATCATGCATCTCTGTCTAGAAACCTTCTGTTTCAGCATGTGTGATGATAGCACAGTGGCAGAGTACCTGGGTAATAGTTGGAGTGGGCCTAGGTTTGATTCCCTGTGGTGAACATTTTTCATTCTCACTACAATGTATGTTGTCAGCATACACCTCTCCCTCTAGAAACCTTCTGCCTCATCATGTGGAATGACAGCACAGCAGCAGAGCACCAGGTCAGTAATTGTGAGAGGGACTGGATTTAATTCCCTGTGGGGAACATGTCTTCTTTCTCAGTACAATTTATGTTGCTAGCATGTATCTCCTATATGAGAAAAATTGTTAGATGTCAATGCTAGGGCTTCAGGACTTGGTGAAGATTTTCAGACAATGACTCTGTTAGCAACCCAGGAGCAACATGGAAAATGTGACTTCCCACTTTAGCAAGACTACTTGATCACAAGAGGGGATAATGGAGGCTTATCAGTCATAGTTCATTACACTTTTTTTTAGCAAATGATCAGGCTGATTCCAGAGGTCCTAATGCAGGAACTAATCAGGGTAAAATATCAGAGTTTTTATATTGTGTAGGGTATGAGAGTTTATTCTGTGAGGTATATGTGTGTGCTTGTGTGCAAGTATGTGTCTGCATTATAAAGTATCTGTGTGTACATTGTATAGCATGTGTATGTGTCTTTTACTACACAAATGACACATTCGTACTCTGGCACTACTCAGTGCTATTGGTACTTTGATTACTTTTTGATAAGTCCAGGTTCATCAGTTCCACTGAGCCTTATATATCTGGTCTCCCAGAGTAACCTTTATGATGGTCCTTGAAATTCCATTTTAAGGAGCACAGTGTTGAGATGCAGAGGTCACGTTTGTGGCTGCTCAAGATGGCTACTTAAATCATAAGCTTCCAGTCATCCCTGGTTGTATCCTTAGCCATCCAGTGATTATTTCATTCTGGCAGTGTTCTGAACATCAGGACTGTGTACAAGGGCAGTATGAACACAGAACCAGCCAACTCTGGACAACCTAGCACTCCTACTAAATGAAAGAAAAGACTCAGAACTTCTCCATCACACCCCCACCCTACAGGATGGCAAATAACCCCAGAGGACACACTCCCTCTCCCTCTGCTGCAATGTTCACTAGCCAAGTGGCCTTTCTAGAGAAAACAGCAGCTAGTGTTGAAGTAATCTGAGCCACAGCAACTGATATGCAGCCTAGCCTTGAAACACTTACTGGGGGGGGGAGTGCATACTAAAACACAGCTAGTGACTGCAGGAAGTACAAGCTACCCAGTACATGAGACTCCAAGCTACTGAAACACACATCTCCTGGCACATGACAAAGACTGAGGATCTCAAGAGATGAGGGAGGCAGAATAATTTACACATCCTGGGACTCGAGGAAAGTCTTGAAGGGTCAGATCCCATGCAGTTTCTCAGGTCCAGCCTTCCACTTGGCTGCAACTAGACCCAGCAATCTGATTTTGAGAGTGAGTGGACACATAGAGAGCACTGCTCAAAGCCACTCACACCAGCTGCCATGCTGAGACTACTGATATTTGAACTGTTGCAGTATCAAGATAAGAGACTATCTTTAAGCTGCCAGAGATCTGCACAATGTGGTTGTGGAGGGGCAATATCTTTCTTTTTATCTGAATTACCTGGCTAGTGAACTATAGCACCAGCAAGCATTTGATACAATTAAGCAAGATCTTTATAATAGGGTTTTGAAATACTTATTCCTCTACCTTACGGGTCTGTCTGTGACATACCAGGGCAGCCAGCTCACCTTTAACACTCTGGAGGAAGCAGATCCCTTTTTTCAGTCTCAGCGTGGCCTGCAGTGATCCCTGAACTCCTGCCTTGGCCCCTCTAGTGAACAGGCTTTGTCTATGGAGGTTCAACACTATGTGGACACTTGAGGCTTGGGCCCTGGACTTGTGAGTATGTACCTCTTTATGGGGCTGTGACAGACACTGTTTTAGCTGCTAGTTCCTGATGGAGGGGATGGCAGATCGACTAATGGGACTGGTGAGTCTATCTCAAAGAAAAAGAATATTGGAGGCAGATAGATTGTAGACATTCTACATGGCTAAGCTATGTCTACTCCCTGTTGGCACATTATTAGCTTGGCAATCTGTTTAAGTATCATTGAGGGGAATTACTATTAGTCTTGGATGCAAGCACCATGTAAAGAAACAAAATTAGAACACAGAGTCAGGCTTTAGATCCGGATGCTGTCGCTAAAACAAGGTTTTCCCCATGGTATGCTTCTAATGAGGCCTGATTTAGGTTCAGATACTGTTTGGACCACATTTTGCCCCCGCCCCCCAAAAAAAAAGAAATGCTTTTTTGAATTACAAGTTTGAGACTTTTCCCAGTAATGTCCTTGCAGCAAGATCTGCACACTTACGTAAGTCTGCTGAGGCTTCTTATTCTTGCTCGGAGGGAGGTACAGAAAACATAGAGCATGTGATGTTTAAATGTACATGGTATGAGAAACTTCGAGCTACTTGGATATACAGGGCTTGCTTCTCAAAGCTCCAGGCACAGTGCAAGGGGTTTGCACCTCAATGAATGGCACAAAGTGCCCCTTGTGACAAACAATGCACTGAGAGTGATTCTCAATGGCAGCCTGCATCCTAAGGTCTACTAGCATCATATATTGAATTGCTTCAGCAACCCCTATTGTCTCTTATTAATTTTGTATCTACCTACTTTGCTTAATGTTCACCCTCCTACTGAAACATGTATGCTTGTTAATATTGCTACTGATTCTCTCTATTGTACTCTGTATGTTTGTATTGTTTGAAAATTACATGGAACCTGTGTAAAAGAGTCTCTGACTCATAGGTGTTTGTAATCCGAGAATTCAATAAATAAAAAAAAAAAATAAATAAAAAATCCACTGCAAGCTGACTGCCACAAACAGGGCTTGTGCTGCCCGTGGTGTCACAAATGTGCTGTATGGGTCTGGAGTAGTATATGGCAGACTCAGGCTGCCAGATCCCCAAAATGTCCAATTCTCCAAACTCATCCAGAAGGAGATTTTTTTTTCAATCAAGTAAATTTTATTAAGGTTTTTATAACAAGAACAGTAACACAAACCACAAGAGTACATCGTAAAACTCAGACAATGTAAATGGCAGTACAGTACAGGCACAAACAACTATATAAAAGGAAAACCTCCTCGCTCCCTCCTTTAAATGTTCAGAGGGAGACTTTCTAATTACCCTTAGACCAACCCAGGCTGGTCTAAGGGTACTTAGAAATATCCCTCTGGGAGAGTTTAGCACAGTGCACCGATGAGTGGTGGCCCCTACTCCCAAGCCCCGATCCCCCCTTGGTATATGTCACCTCGATACCTGATTTCTGTATTACACTAAAATATAATATTACCTGGTGGTCAAGTGGCCCTCCTTCCTTGATCCCCAGTCATGCCATTTATTAATTATATCTATATTTCCCACATTCCTAGTGGTCTAGTGATCCCCTCCCTGATCACCGATCTTGCCATTTATTAAATATATATATTTTCCCAGCTGTCAATCAATGAGCGCATATGGTATTATACAGTATGCCTCACTGACAGACAGTCAGCAGCCGCCATGGTGGTGAGAGGAGAGCTGTGCCAGTTGCCGCTCAGAGTGTAAAATGGGGGGGGGGGTTGGTGGTGGGCACTACCTGCCAGGGTGGGGGATGTGGGGGGCCACTAGACTGCCAGGAATGAGTGTTATGTAGTTTTTACAATAACAGGCAGCTTCTGGGATGTGGGGGAGGGCACTAGACCACTAGAGATGTGTGAAATATAGATATATTTACTAAATTGCAAGATCATGGATTGGGAAGGGGCCACTAGACCTCTAGGGATGTGGGAAATATATAATTGGTGGAAAGATCAGGGATCGGGAAGGGGGGGCCACTGGACCACCAGGTAATATTCTTTTTTTTTCTGATTGTCTCTCCCCCAACCGTCTTAGACAGCCCTTCTCCTGCTGTCCTTCCAGACCCATTCCCCGATCTTCAGACCTACCACCTGTCTTCTCCCATGGCTTACCCTCCATGGTAGGGTGGCATGGAGCTGTTCTATTCAACCTGCCAGGTCCGGATCCAATTTGGGGAGATGTCTTCTCTGGGCGGCATTTGCAGAGGACGACATTCATATTGTGTGACCGGGATCAGTTTCTGCTTTTCTGTGGAGGGGAGAACACAGTGCCAACAATGGCTGAGCAGTGAACACTTCCACATGCAGCACACCGGTCAGCTGCTCCTTCTCCATGCCCCAGTATGCAGGACCTAGTGTGCCAACACCCAGCCACTGCTAGGTGTCAGGCAGATGCCAGTCTCTGTTCCTCACCCTCCCTGGGAGAGGAGAGATGTCCTCCGGATGCTTGATCCTCTCCTTCCCTGACCACTGATGACCTGCTTGCACAGTAAACACAGGTTGCTGGTGTGGCTGGAGGCAAGGCATGATGCTTTGGCCATCCACGCCACTGGGCTGGTATATAATATTCTTCTTAACATAATAACATTGGGGATCAGGGATGGGGGGATTGCTTGCCTTAGCCGCAGGGAGCCTGTGGCGACCCCCTCTCATGCGCCGTGTGTTTGTCACATGGGAGAGGTTGTTGCATGTATAGGGATTTAGGTGCCGAGACACCTCCTGTACCAGAATCTGGTGCAGGGTCCCTGGCGCACCAGGCTTCAGTGCAAGCTGCTGTTTGCTGCAACTTGCACAGATCAAAGCCCTGTTTATAAATCAAGACCACAGTATTGTTGCAGAATTAAGTGAATCTCCAGTTGCTCCACTAAGCTTTTGCTGACTGTGAATGATCCAGTTATTATTAACAGACTGGCTAGCTACTTACAAATTATTAAAGGACATAGAAAGGGAAAACCCTTTACAAATTTTTGAAAAGGCTGGTGGACATATTTTCTTTTTTTTTTTTTAATTATACCTATACAATATATGTATCCATGTGTGCATTGGATTTAAACTGAATTTATGTGTGTGTTTTTGTAATGGCATATTGCAAAACAATAAAGCTTGTGACCCTGAAAAAAAATTAACCTGACTAATGGTATTTTGTTGTGCTTGAAAGGGGAACCCTACTGTATTACTAACTGCAGCTACTGGGACTACCTAACAGAGTTATAACCATGCTGAGGCTATGTACATGCTCTGAACTGTGCCTAAGTGACTCTTGCATGTACTTGAATAGTAGTTCTTCTTGCTGTGCTACTGGTTCTCCTGGTTCATATTGAATTAACAATTAACCCCCTTCAGAGCAGTTTTCTCCTGTCTTCTTCTTTGCTGTTATTCCAGCATGACACCTCATGACGCAGTTCTACAGGACATACAGAAGTGGGATATGAAACCGTATGCTCTGACCCCTAGCAGCCTACTCGGGATATTTGTATTACTTGTAGACCACCTTCATCACAACCCTTCTAGAGTATACAGACTATAACGTGTTGCAATTTAACTTGATTCCTGGAATATTGGGGCCAATGGAAACATTTACCACATGTATTTTTAGATGATTTTCACCTTGAGCACACACTATTTGACAAGCCTGGCTCCGTTTTTGTTTTTTTGGCACTCTTTATGCTGGCAGCTGGTTGCAGCATGCTGTTTGTGCTGTATTATTCCTGTTTCCCCCAAATATGGCTTGCTGGTCCCTCTTTACCCTCCCACATTCTTATTGTGTATCTGCTGCAAAGATGATGGTCCCCTTTTGTACAGTAAGGGTGGGCTCATGAGTCAGCCTGGGCTGTCCTTTGGCTTGTGTACCCAGGTTCCATGTAAGTGAGGGCTTAAATCATCCTTACAACTAACTAACAGTGGTATCTGGTGTGCCTCCAACAGTGCGACTTGCTGTTCCAACAGTTTGTTTGTGTTTTATGCTTTAGTTTTACAAGTTTGCAGTTCCAGTGTTTTCTGCTGTTCTTTGGGCATAAGATACCTGATATCTATTATAGTACTCATATTTTTTAATGTTGTTGTCATTGCTGTTGTAGGGTTTGTGGTACAGGCTGGGGAGAGGTTGATGGTGGACAGTTGAGAGCCTGGAAGTGGGGAGGGATTACTTCTTTGAATACCTGGGCAGTGAACAAAAAATAATTATTTATTAAAATTGCTCCTTTTGATCCCCTCAAAATCATATCCTGGAACACTAAAGGGCTTAACTGCCTGCTCAAACATAGAATAGTGCTGAGCCATAAGGCATGGTAAGGCAGGTTCCAACTGCTGTGACTGTCCTGTGTGGATCCAGAGACAGATGCTTCTGGCTGCTGCCACACTACAAACTCCCACCAAAGGCTTGGCATGGTGGGTCCTGCCTGTTACTGTACTGCCTCCCCCCCTTCATGACCATGGTGTGGCAGGTCCCTGGTGTTGCTGCCTTTTCCACCACAAGGTTAATCTGGCAAATCCAGGCTGCTGCTGCCACCCTTCTGTGGCTTGTTGAGACACAAAATGTAGGGAAATGTAACACACGTTGTTAAACATGAAGATAACAACTAAGAACTCTGGTAACTACTGCTTCATTTTTAATTGATTTACAAATTGGTTTGACTGAAACACTAGTGAGGTAGGAATAAATAAGTTTATTGTTGGACAAATGTGTCATTATAATATTAGATAAACAAACATACAGGTATGTATTCACATCTTATTTCTCATAAATACAATAATATATTCAAAAGTCAAAAATCTCTCAAAATATAATCTCAGCTTCAATAGCTTAGGACCAATTCATTCACATTAAATTCAATTATATTAATTGCACATTCATTAATATTTTTCTCAGATCCAGCTACAAATACACTTTTGTACATGTCACATCTTTATCTATTCCAGCATGAATTGCACATGCTTTTTCTTCCAGCATCTTGTAGCATTTATCAGGAAGAGAGCCAGCTTTTCAAGTACTTTCATATTTTCTGAATTAAAAAGGAGATCCAAAATGAATCTATTTGGGAGAATTAGAGTACCGATGATTTTTCTCAAATTCTTATCATGATAAACTCTATACCATGGGCATCTAAATATTACATGATGTAAATCCTCAAGTTCTTTTAGCGGAAGTCACAATTTGGAAATACATTTCCATGTGTCTTATATCTATATGCTAATAGATTACTAGGAAATGCCTTGAATCTAAATAATGTAATTACATCCCTATAATTTGGATTATGTATTCTATTAAGGTAATATTTCAAAGAATGCTCTTTAGTATTTTTTGATAGCCACTATGCAACTTTAAGATATTTTATACGTTCCAAGTCATCACTTTCAGCTTTTTCAACCACAAATTTTTTAATAGTTTTTGTATAAGCATGATTTTTCTTTATATTTAAGTCAGTCCAATGCTTTAAATATTTGCAATTACAATATACTATTGATTAATTAATTTATTTTATTAGGAATGTCAGAAGTACATCCTTTGAGCTATAAGCTCCTTTACAAAGGACCCTTGTAATACAATAAAAAAAGGAGGGGGAGACATAACAGGTGGGAACATATGCAGGTGTGAGGCATTGTCAAAATAAACATTATTAAATACATAGAGTATACAGCATCACAGTAATGTCAGCAATATTACAGAGTTCACAGAAATTTGAAACACCAGATTATAAGGGATCTCACCCATGATGAGGAGGAGAAAAATTGCTAAGTCAGAAAGGTACAGGAACTGAATGATAGTGAATAAGTAGTGGCAGCGGCACAAGGAATGAGCCGGGGTCTAACTATGGTGTGCCGCAGAAGAAAGGTGGGAGAGAGTGACAAGACCCAGCAGGTTAGCTTGTTGTGGATGTGGTGTTAGAGGGTTAAGAGAGGTAAATAGTGGGGGGGGGTTAAAGAGGGGTAGGGAGACAGGAGAGACAATAGGGGAGGTAGTAGGGGAGGGGGTATAGGCAATGGAATGGTCCATGCATTCTGGGGTGGGCCAGGTGTTAATATATTTTTATTAACCATGGATCCTTATGTATTTTTTCTTTAGTATTCTTTTTCTCTAAGACATTCTAGCATTATTGGTTCAGAAGGACATGAAAGAATTTTTATCAAGAAATGTAACATCCTTATTCATACCAGACGTTCAATACTCACTTGTACAATATGAGACCTAATCAAAGCATTGGAGGTTCCACATGGTAACTTAAGTATTTGTTTATATGCCTTATTTAAACTTCTGTCCAGCTTAGCAAGATTTGTTCTACCCCAAACCTCCACAGCATAAAGACCTTGTGGGATGACTTTTGCATTTATTGCCTTTACTATTGGAGCAATGGACATGCCTCCATATAATCTATTAACTCTTTTTAATGCAATAATTGTATTATTCATTTTACCTTTATTAATATGTGCATTTTTATTCCAAAAGATACTTGTTGTAACTGTTACTGCAAGATATGCAAAATTCTTAACATAATCCAAGCTCTTTGTTCCTAATTTTAATTTTTTATATGTTTTATTTGTACCGAATATCATTATTTTAGTTTTTATGGCTGTGGAATAGGATTTAATTTAGTACAAACCTTTTCCAATTTGTTAAGGCTTCTTTAGAGTCCTAATTGATAAGTAGAAAGTATAGCGAGATTGTCCACATAAGCTAATACAGGTATTTTTTATTGGAAAATATTTGAAGAATGGAAAATGGGTTCATTTAGTTTATTTACTTATTTATTTAGTTTTTGTTGACTGGGTAAGTTCACTGGTCAAATTCTGCCTATTTTCAGGCACAACCTGGGGGAGATGGATACAGAAGAATGCCATCTGACCTTGAACCAGATTAAGCTGTTGGTATTTTTAGTGAATGGGGGGAAATTTGGCCAGGACACTGGGGATATTCCCCTTCTCACCAGTAGGGGAACCTCTGTCCAAGATGGCCGATATGGAGTCTGAGGAGGAGGAGGAGATGGAGGAGAGTTTTCACCTTGCTGGTGAACTTATAGCTGAAAATAATGAAACTGAGATGGAGACAAATGAAGAGGCACTGCATATTGAGAGAAAAAACTGACAGGCAGGATTACTCTACTAATGCTATGCTTTTGGGTGGTCCTGCCAAAAGAAGTACTAGCTTTATTTCTCTTGAGAAGAATGAGGGTGCTCCCTTACCACAGACCACAGCTGGAGAAGCTGCAATGGCAGATGTGCACTCGAGTGATGAAGCACATGCAGCTCCTTTGGAACATCAACCTGATGCGATGGAGCTCTCAAACCATAAGGAGGTAAATGGATATATTCCTAAACAGAGCCAGACTACACCCACTCTGCAGGATTGTGATAACACCCCTTAGTGGATTACACAGAGATTCGATTTGCACAAAGATGCACCTTTTGGACATTAACACCTGGATGCCTGAAGATATTCTTTCTAACGCTGGCTAGGCACAAACTCCTGAGGGAAGATGGTTGCCTGACTCAAAGTGGGAGACCTTTGAAAGTCCACAGCATCCTGAAACTGCTTCCAAAGCTCACTCTAGCAAAACAACTGATATTCTGAAGGGTCCAGGGGTGAGTACTAATATTATTCAAGACACTATCCCTGTTGTTATGAACTGTTCAGAGGCTAAGCCCTTGGAGACTAACTCTAACATTACTAATGGCGATAGTGCAGCAGGGCAGCCTGAACATCTACAACCCTGAGGACCAGAGGGAATAGGGAATCAAGGAATTAAAATAAATATTGAAAATATGGACAATGCAGACTTTAATTCTGCTCCAAGTTTTTCTCAAGCAGACCAGCCTGGCAGTAGAAATAATTATCCAAAATGCCAACAGCAACACCAGGCAACCTAGGGAAGTGGAGCTGGATGAAGACTCCCCCCCCCACTCAGGACCAGAAAGGCTCTTCAGCTAGATCCAGACCTACATTTTCAGATGTTTTTTGAAATAAACCCATGCAGGCACTAAGGAAAAATGCTGTTAGACTGCATTATAGATGAGGGTTTGAGGAGCACCCGGACAGGGTTTTCATTGCCTACAAACTACTGAAAGACTCAATGGCATTCCAACCTTCAGATATTTATGGCCTGATTCACATCTCAGTGGAAGATATGTATGACATTAGCTTTCACCACAATTCAGGGCTCGAATGCTTCTGGACAAAATACAATATGTTGAGGTCTATGCCCTTATGGATTAATTTCATGGCTGTACCACCTACAAAACCATAATGTTCAGAAGTGAGGGTGTAAATATCAATGACATTTTCTTCTGGTTACAAAGATGATGTACTGTTTTTGGTCAGCCTGATCCAATTATGGCAAAGAGGATGGTGTCATCAGTGTACATGTGTATGGAGGAGCATGAGCAGAGTGAGGGAAGGTCACTTAGAAATATAGAGACTAGGATAGGGCCCAGCATGGACCAATGCCCCTGTGCTGACCAAAACAGGTCATATGCCATTGATCAGGAGAACCTGGTTCACACAGCCTAGGACAGTGCCATCCCTGATCACCATCCAGGTCCTTCTAGGCCCCCTCTCTCCCCTCCTTCTTCATGATCTGATTCACAAGACCCTCAGAGCCAATCTGAATCTCAGTCCCAAGGTCTTAGTGCCTCTGTAAGTCCAACTGTAGGACCCTTGAATGCCCCCACTGTATCAGAACATCCTAATCCCAAGCAACCTAAAAAGGCCTCCAACATCAGATTTCCAGCTTCCCAAGGCTAGAAGAGTTACAAGGGCTTCCACAAAAAAAATCTGCTCAGTCCACTACCATCCCCCTACAAAATTCTTTTCAAGCACTTCACAAGCAAAAAGAAGGGGACTCTGATCTTGAATCTGATGTATCCTGTAGGTCAAAACAAATATCTGACATGGAGGAAGAAACAACTCCTGTTACTTTATGAAAAAAAAAGAAAGAAAAAAAAAACACTGGAAAAAATGATAGTATGGGGTGAGGTCATGACCTTTATTACTAGTAAAAATAAAACCTAAATGGCAACCTTACAGGTAGCTTCAGTCAATGTATGCAGCATAAAAAAGTACAGGAAAAGATTGACAGCTATCCACTATCTCTAGAATTCTCCTTATAAGATTGTACTCTTACAAGAGACCAGATTGAACGCCATCTTTCTAACAGAGCAGGTTGGGAAAGCATGAATGTCAGGACCATCTTTCTGGTCATTTGGATTAGATGCTGTTGATGGTGTTGGTATTCTGTTTAAAAATCAGCAATTTTCCCTACAGAAGCTGATAGATTTATTACCAGGCAGTGTATTCGTTTTGGATTGTACATATAAACATTTCTCACTCTGTATACTAAATATATATGCACCACAAATTAAGGTTGCCAGCATTGACCTACTTGAAAAAATTAGACCTTACTAGTAGTGGTGGGCGAAGTGGGCTAAATTCGCTCCACGAAGTGATACGCGGAGTAATGCGGAATCTGCAAAGTGCCCCACAACGCGAAGCGGAGTACTTTGCAGTATAATGGGGAACGCAAAGTCCATTGAAAACAATGACTTTGTGTTACTCCGACTTCCTTAAACCACTTCTTCACCAATTTTAAGGTGAAATAACACTGAAATCAATGTGCTTCGCATCACTTCGCCTTGTTCTTGAGTTCCAAAGCGAATTTACAGTGCTTCATGGGATTGAAGGTCACATGGGCTCTAGATTGTTCTGCACAGCCTCAGTTCTTTTTAGTGTGTGTGTAGTGGAAGATGGAGACAGTTTCCTCTCAGAGCTCTGCCATTTAAATCCTCTAAAAGCTGTTAAAAAAGCCTTTTTGAACCATTTGTTTTGCTCAAAATTTAGTACGTCGACTGCAGGAAACCCTCCTGTGCTCATATCATTGAGTGTTTATTGTTTGTGCAGATTTTTAATGTTAATTTAGAACAGTCAGTCTGTGTACTGTGAAGTGTGCTTTGGGGAAGGGCGTATCTGTGGTGTAGGTAGATTAACTGGGAGAAAAATGCAGTCTTTCTGTTTTGGTTATATTTTTCTTGTATAACTGTGTTAATGTACACAGTAATATTTTCAGTAATTCTTGGCATTTTTTTGCTGAATGTTGTGGTGCAGCAGGGTATAATTTCAGTTTGTTTAAAACATTTGGTTGTATTACTAAAGGTTTTCAGTTTGTTACGCATTACTTGTAGTGTGTATGTGCGATGCATGCGTGCCATTAAATCAGATACCATTTATTGTGCCACAGAGTAATTGCAGCAGCGTGAACCTGCTATCCACTGCACCTGCATGAATTTTTTGTACTGCTTGTGGTAAATTTTCTGGTAGTAGTGGATTGTTACTGCCGCGCACTACCCCCCAAATGTCAAATGGTATTCTCTTCCAAATTTGGATTTCTGATGGTGAGCACTGGTTAGGTGGTGTTGTTGTGCCTTTTTGTCTGCATCTCTTTAGTGCGCAGCACAATCTTAATCTGTCTGTGCATTTACATCTCTTTAGGGCCCAATCTCCATCTGTTACTTAAGTCACAGTTGTTTCTTTGACTTCCCTTCAGAATACTGGTGTGGTGCACACAATTCACGATCACGTCACGAATCACAAAATTAATGTTTTGTAGTATTTCTCCAGGCTTCACCACTGTATCCATTGATATGAGTTTTCAAGCTGGTGAGTTTTGTGAACAGCCAGGTCATCAGGGAAGTACAGCCATAGGCATTCGCGTTCCCAATATGCTCATCAGCTCCAAGTCTGAGAAAAATAAATTCATATTTTACAGTCATGAATGCAGTCATGATTCCCGATCAAGTCACGAATCGCAAAATTATTTTTTTTACTAGTTACTTGCATCATGTAAGCCTGTTTTGTAGTATCTCTCCAGACTTCACCACTGTACTCATTGATATGAGTTTTCAAATTGGGGAGTTTTGTTATACAGGTCATTCTCATCGGGGAACTATAGCCATAGGCACTCGCATTCCTGTACAGCATGTGAGTTACAGTACTGTAAGCCATGTGATGTGTGGGGGCCCAGGGGCTGTCAATATTGTTGTCAGTCCTCCTTACTTCAGGTTAAGGTGGAATGACAATGAGAAGTCACAATCACAATAACAAGGTGAAGTGGGCATTTCATGCTGGCCACTCTGCATAGCGGAGTGACAATGTAAAGTGCCCACTTCATGGGCACTTCACCAGTGGAATTTAAATTCGCTGCATCTCTAAGATAGGAGACTTTGCATGTCTTGTTACACTCTCATTTCACTTTATCAGCAGTGGGAAATTTTCTGGACACAAGACAGTAGCATTTTGGGGATGAACATTAATTCTGGTGACTTTGTCTGACAACTGCCCTGATGACTGAGTGTGCCATTAATTCTGGGAGACTTTGCATTTCTTGTTACTCTCTCATTTCACTTCGCCAGCACTGGGGAATTTTCTGGAGACAAGACGACAATAGCATTTTGGGGATGCACATTAATTCTAGTGACTGTGTGTGTGTGGGGGGGCTGCCAGTATTGTTGTCACTCAGCCTTAAGTCAGAATGACAATGCCAAGTAATAATAACAAGGCGAAGTGGGCATTTCATGCTGGCCACTCCGTGAAGCAGAGTGACAACGTGAAGTGCCCACTTCGTGTTCACTTCACCGGTGAAATTTAAATTTGCTGCATCTCTACTTAATAGAAAAATTAGACCAGACATATCATCTGTGGAGGTGATATGAGCTATGGACTAGATTTTAAATCAAGAGATGAATTACAGAGAAAGATATATTGTGACTCACATTTTCTTCATCTGATGTATACAGAAAATTACATAAGGGACCCGGTTTCACATATTACAGGAATAAATTTGCTACCTGAATTGATTACATTTTCTCTTCCAGGCTTTGGGTTCCACAAAAGGCATCTGTTTTACCGTGTGAATTTTATGACCACCTAATCCTGAGTTGTGTTCTTTATTTAAGTAACAATCCCCCACACTTTTTTACTTTTCTGAAGAGATGGAGAATGAACATATCGGCTCTTGAACAAGAGCAAATCTGTATGGAGCTAAGGCAATTATTTTTCTTTAGACAGTCAACGAAATGTCTCTATGACAATATAATGCAATGGTGGTTAGACACAACGAATGATATAAAAAATACTGATACATTTGGGGAAAGTTAAATCTAACACATAAGCTTATTGTATCTGGAACATAGGAACAGACTATATAGATATATAGCATTATCACACAATAATAGAATCCAATTTTTAACACACATTACTGAACTGAAAACGAAAATGTTTGAATACCAGTATAATAGGGGAACTTCTTTGGAAGCTGAAATAAGGTATGACACAGAAATCCAACCTAGCTCTGATCCCTTTTCATCTTGTAAGCAACGTTTGGATGCCACACTGATAACTGCATCACAAGATGAAAATGGTGAGGTGAAAACAAAGCATATGGATGTTCTTAATGTTATCCAAAAACATTTAGAAAATAATTTTTCTGCACCTTATGAAACCATAGCCAGATTTCAAACATTTTCCCGGAATACACCACCTGCTCTGAAGGATAATCAGAAAATATTATTAAATAGCCCTATTACAAAGTCAGAAATTGAAATTGCCATATCTTAAAGATACTTCTTCTCTGGGAATTGATTGAATATCCAGAGCATTTTACAAAAAAAACTAAACAGAATTATTGGACTCCCTCCATCAATTATACAATGAGTTCCTTGTAGATACCACTGTTGATACCAATTTTGGGGAAGCAATATTAATTTTCCTTTATAAAAAAGGTAATAAGAAACTATTATCCAATTGGAGACCTATAAGTATTTAAGTATTTTAAATATGAACTACAAAATCTTTTCAAAAATCCTATGTAATATATTACAAGTATCATCCACCCTAATACACTTTGCACATAACTGCTCTAATCCAGAAATAAATATTTTACAAAATATAGCTCTGTTAAGAGATATTTGTGAATTTGGGACACAAAAAATTCAGGGTTATATGCTCTTAATAAACCAGACCAAACCCTTTGAGAAAGTTTCACATACTTATATTTTTCAAGTGCTAGAAGCATATGGATCCCACACAATATGATTAAATGGATACAAATCTTATATACTGGTGCAAAACTAACACCATATGTTAATGGGATACTGGGAGATCCAGTCTCAATGAATATTGGCATAAGACAGGGGTGTCCTATTTGTCCCTTTTTATACACCTTTATTCTAGATCCTTTAATTTGGAATTTGTGTCATAATAATAATATAACAGGTTTGACCCTCTCACCTCAAGTAACTCCACAAAAATTGCAGCTTATGCAGATGATCTTTGTTTTTTCTCTCATCTCAAGAATCTGGACAAGAACTTCAACATGAACTTGATCAATATACACACATTTCAGGTGTAGTTATTAATAAAGACAAGAGTAAAGATCTCAGAATTGGTGATTTTACAGACCAGGAAAATACTCATACCACAGCAGAGATCCCTGTGGTGGGACCCACTTTACCAATATTGAGGATTCACTTTGGTGAAGGAAATCTGCAGCTACTTAACTGGGAAAATAAAATTAAGCTATGTGAAGCTGAAGTCCAGGTCTGGAACAATTGGAAGTTTTCCAAAAAGAAAAGGGTACTGACAGTAAAGAAATGTCTTTCACCCATATTTTCTTATCTTAGTTGTATATACCCCCTCCCACTTGTTTAGAGCCCCGTCTGTTTAGTTGTTATTGTTTTTTCAAATGATCTGGGGCAGCAGATTAACCCCCATTAAAAGAGAATATACTTATGCGGCACGCAAATATGGTGGGTTAGGTATGATTAATCCACTTGTGTTTTTTCATTCATTTTTCTGTAAATCAACCCTTTTGTTGGGATGGGGTGATATAGCACACCCTTGGCAACAATGGACGTGGGTATTATTACAAGCCTTTTTTAACAAATGGGATAACCTACCACCTAAGATTTTAAAGAATGACAGTATCCCGCATTGTGCCGACTCTTCATTTCGGAAGATGAAGCAAGGGAAAGTAAGCAAGCTTTCTATCAAATCTTTACCTAGAAAACAATTATATTTACACATTATGACAGTGCAGGGGGTAACTCAGGTGGAATTTCCTAATTGCGTACCATCCAGAACCTCCACAGTGCTAAATCTCTTAAATGACAAGCGAATATCTCAAAGAATCTGGGATACTATCTAGATGAGTTGTCATGGCAGATTAGGAGTGAGGGGCAACTTAAAGCACAAGTCTATTCAAGATAGATATTGTCCTAGAATTGAGTGTCATCAGATAGAAGAAACACAGGAACACTTCCTTTTAGAATGTCCCCATATTCAGTACTTCCTATCTGTTTTTGGCCACCAAATGGCAATGGCCCTTTATGAATTTTCTGACACACCAGAACTTTATACTTGGGGACTATACAGGATATTTGAAGGCATATTACCCAAGCACCCTTAATCTTATATTTGCTTGCATTAAATTCTATCTTTGGCAGGCTAGATGTCAGTTTTTGACTCAACAGTTAATTACTTTCCCTGCTACACTTGCTCAAACAATAGAAAATACCCTTAAACAGGATAAAGGACAGGACTATAGAACCCTATCTAAAGTTACGATCGATGTACTCTGGTGTTAGATTGCTTGGCTAGATGAAGAATAATTTCTTACATCAGTTATACCTTTTAAAGTAAGTATTAGGCTGTTCAAAAAATTACAGGGAAGGTTGTGGTCTAATTTACTTTTTCTATTAATGTTTAGTAAAATATCTAACAAAAAGAAAAACATGTTCTTTGGGATGGGACATTTATTTTTTAGATTGTTTCTGTTGAAGTTGTAATGATAGTTTATTGTTTAAAAGGGCTTTTTTATCTTTTTTTCCTTATTTTTCATGATAAACCAATCTGAGTTTTTCTTTAAACGTGGAGGGGTAACTATGAAGTAATAGTATCAGTTTGTTTTAACTGATTATTTTTTCCTTCTGTTCTTCCTTTGTGCTTTTGTTTTTTGTTCTTTGTATAAAACTGTTAAAGTGATATAATAATATTTACCCCAAAATGTACAATGAATTCAGTTGTGTTTACTCTGTATGATTGTTTTGTTTTTTGATAATAAAATTCCCCTACTCTTTTCGAGAAATGCCATGGGATCTTTAACATCCACCTGAACAGGCAGATGGGACCTCGGTTTAATGTCTCATCTGAAAGACGGCACCTCAGGTGTGCAGCACCCACTTCATGCTGTACTACAGTGTCAGTATTAGGATTTAACCTAAGTGCCTGGTGTGGAGATAGAACCCACAGCCTTATGATCGCCAAGCCTCAGAGGCAAGTGTGCTACATGCTGAGCCACTGCCACTATATAATAGCACTAATAGTTCTATTAATACTTCATTTATGTATATATTGAATAATGTAGGGGCAAGAACACTTCCCTGCCTTACCCCTATATTTGTTTCAATTTCTTCTGTTAGAGCACTGATTTTGGTATACTGTACTTTAAGCCATGTATTTGAATAAAACACTTTATTAAAATTAAAAGATTCTGGTCTAGTCCAAGTTCTTCCATTTTTGCCCATAAATATTCATGTTTAATAGAATTGAAAGTGGAAGAGAAATCCAAAAAAGCCACAAATAATGTATGTTTTTTGGCTTTACAATATTTGTGTATTAGAAGTGTTAATATATACATTTGTGTAGTTGTCCCTGATCCTTTTACAAAACCAACCTGCAATGGTGCTAATATAGCATTTTTATCAATACATTCCTGTAGTCTAAATAATAATATTTTAGCATAGATTTTTGCCATTGAATTAATTAGACTAATTGGGCGATAGTTGATCAGATCTGTTCTTTCACCTTTTTTATACATTGGAACAACTTAGCTACCTGTCCAAGTGGAGGGTGTATAGTTATACATAATGTTTTTTTTAAACAAATCCATCAAAGTAGTCACCCACCTTAACACCAGTCTGGTGGCGCTGAACGTTGAGGTGCTGGACACCACACCTCATGCCATGGCAGTGACCCGGGTTCGAGAATGGACTTGGGCACCAGGGTTCGGCAGGGGATGGAAGGGATTGAGAGTCTTGAGGACTGCTCTCCCTTCCCGGGGAGGGATCTGGGCTTAGTGCTGTTCCTTGGTAGCCCCTGTTGGAAATCAGGGGCAGCACAAGGAACATGTGGTGCTGTGTTTAGGGGATGGAGAGGTAGCAGATGCTGGCATGTTAGTGCCAGGACGTCATTGTACTTCCATGCTCCGGGGGAACCACCATGCAAAATACCCCTGGAGGATTGAGGAGGGATCCAGGGACCTAGCCCACATCCCCAGTGCCAGACCATCCCTCCAATGGTTCTGCACAACCTTCAGCCAAGATGGACCCTCTAATTTCAGAAAGGCCAGAGGGGTGATTTGGGGGTCTGGAAGGTCCTGGTGGGGAGTACCAGAGGAGGGCAGTCTCAGCAGGGAGTAGAGTCAACGGTCACGTGGGCACCACTGAGAGATTCCCCAGTCCCAGGTCCCATGGGAGAATAAAAAGAAAGTAAAAAAAAAATTTAAAAAGTAGTCACCCACTTGGTGCTTTTTTTTTTAAATTAGCAACAATTTTTGTACCTCTTTTTCAGTAGTCCATTTAAAATTACCATTTATCTCATTCTCAGTCTCAAATACAGGAGTGTTTTGCTTGTAAAACAATTTCTACAATGTTCTTCCCATTTTTCTTTTGGTATAGATGAATCCAGATTTTTTAAAATATTTAGATGTCTTTAGAGCAACCAAGGTCCAAAAACTCATGTCATCTTTTGCTCTATTACCACAATTATTTTCCCTCATAATTCTTTTTGAAAAGTTGTTTTCTGTACTTTTACATATTCTCTCTACTGTATTCTAGCTTGATTAAGTATTGCAAAATTTGTTTTGTTAGGATTATTCTTAGTTATTCTTGTCAATTTAGCCAGTTCTTTTTTCCTCTGCCTGCAAGTCTTATAGAACCAATTTTTATATCTCCCTTTATTTTTAGTAGTCCCTAGATTGTATGTTATTTTTTTTTTGTAAGTTTTCATGTCCCTTCAGTAATTCTTGATATATTTGTGACAGATCTAATACATTATATATATTTTCATAGAGATTTGATTCCATCTAATTAATTTCTTGTTTATCACTTCCATTATTATTTCAGGCTTCTCTGTTTTATCATTTTTCAATTTCCTACATGTAAAAATGGGATCATGATCACTTTCTGGCCTAGCAACAACTTTTATATCTTGATATTTGTGAAAGTCATATGTCGAAATAAGGACATAGTCCAAAAGTGTAGAACCTCTTTAAGAAGTATATATTTTTTTCCATATTTGTCAGATACAGTTCTGCTATTATAAATTAGCAACTCAGGATTATTCATGTGTCCTTAAATTATCTGCCTTATCAGTATTTTTTCTGTCCATCGAGTTTCTATGTGTTATTTTTAGTATTTCAATTTTTTTTGTTCTTTTGTGTCCTACTTCTTAGTATCCCCTAGTCATATAATTTAAATCCTCAAAATGGGACAAATTGTGCTTGTATTATTTCCACGAAATGTAACTATTGTTTGCTTGTTCTTAACTTGATGCATATGCTCATCTTTTCTTCCTGTAACTGTTTATTTGTATCACCCTGCTCATTGCTTGTACAGTATTTCACATTGTTTTAATTCCCTCACCCTTTTTTTGTAAACCATGCTCTTGTAATCTCCTGGGTCGTACCTGAAAATAGACATTCCTTGTCTAGTGTGCTTACCTGGTAAACAAACACTAATAAATAAATAAATCACCTACTATTAAGATTTCTGCACTTTTATAATTCTCCTGTAGAGTTTCAACCTCCTGTATAATATTTTAAATACAGTTTTCTCATAAACAGGAGATTTTTTGGGTGGATTATTTACATTTACCATAATTATGAAGTCTTGATATATTTTTAACACCACAATTATGTAGCATTGAGTTGTCTTTGTATGTATAACAGTTATGTAATCAATTATTTTAACATATGTGACAAGACCTCCACTGTATCTTTCTATTTCTTTAGACTTACAGGCTTCATTTTGTATAGTCTGATAGCCATTTAAGTGTATAATATTTTTTTCATAATTTGAATGTTGAGGGCATTCAAAACTTTGCCCAGGGTCTAAAGTAGCACTGCCTGGCATGCTAAATTGGCCCAGATCCAATAGTCTACTATATTCAAAAGGGATAACCCCAGTGCTAAACCTGCTGAATATAGCATGCTAAGGAAGCCGGGCAAACTGGGCTGGGAGTGCAGTGCAAAAATAACCTGGAAATAAGACAGCTCTGAATATAGCAACCAGGAAGTGCAAACAACAACAGCATCCCAGTTCACAGCGATGTGAAGGAAGGTAGAGGTGAACTATGTGGCAAATGTGTGTGCTAGCAAAGGAGTGGAGTCAATAAAGCTGCAAGCAGCAGCGCATGTGAAATTACATTGTGCAAAAATATACAATGTTTTTGAAATGTTTGTGCAGTGCAAACACATTTGCACAGGTTTAGCACGGAGCTAAGCCATTTTCCTGGTGCAATCACGTTTGCCTGGGCAAAACTTTGCTGTATTCAAAAGTGACATGCAAATGAGACTACGTAGGTAGTCTGTGGGCAAACAACCAGATTAGCATCTCATTATGACCTGATTTACATGCAGTTTGCCCAGTGCTATTACAGGGTCCCACAGCTCCACCTGTTTTTCAGTCTGGAAGTACAGGGGCTGGCTGGGTCTGCCCACAGGTCCACCTGTAGGTCAGTCTGAAAGTACAGAGGCTGGCTGGGTCTGCCCATAGCTCCACCTGTAGGTCAGTCTGGCAGTGCATGGTGGTAGCTGCAGGCTACAGTTGTATAGTATAGCATAGACTATTGTGCCCCAGGGGACTACACAGCACAGGCAAAGGTGGTAGTGCTGCATGCAGCTGTCAAACTGTAGTTCATGCTACAGTGCACAGCAAACACTACAGTAGCAAGGGGGCCAGTAGTGTGAGGGACACAGCAGTGCCTATGGTGTGAAGGGCAGTAATGACCACTGCACTGTACACAGTGACAGGCCCAACTTTCAGGTGTTTACTGACTGTGGACATTACTGTTATGCTACTGGGTGACCCAGAGAGCTGCACTATTGGCATGGGATGTTCACAGTGACATATACAGGGCTGGCTGTGTGTGCTGTGGTGTCTGTACATAAGTGTGGTATGTGGCTGGGGGGGCACATACCATCAGACAGGCACACTGGTGTTGAGGTATTCCCAAAACTGGCCCATGTGCACTGCATGGCTTGTCCCAGCCTTGTGGCTACACCCAGTCTGTGGTGCAGCCTGTCCACTTGTACACTCTCCCATCAACACTCTCCATGCCCAGAGTGCTGCATGTGTGTGCTGGCATCTGTTGGTGTCCACCGAAGGGTGGTCTGCAGGTGTATGCTATATGACCACACTGCCATGGTGTCCACTAGGAGCCTGGTCACTGCTTATTGCCTGGCATGGCTGGGACTGGTGTCAGATGATGGCATCATAGGGATGCCATCAGTGAGTAGCATGTTTCCTCTATGTCTGGCATATTTCTATGTTTCATACTTACTAGTTAGGGTCACTCAAAGCTATGCAAAAGTTCTGCAAAGCCACAAAGTCATGCAAAGCTGGTTTACCCAGTTAAGATCACCTTTTCCTGGGAGGTAATTTGCACCATGCAAAGTGTTGAGCTAAGTCACTCAAAACCACTTTGTGTGGTGCTATTTACTGAATATAGCATTGTGCCTGTATTCATGTACACTCCCCCTCAGTTTGTCCATTGCATACATTATAATTTTGCCTGATGCTAATGCAGTTTGTGCGCACTATTCGATCTTTTGAATATAGTAGGCCCATGCTAACCAGATGCTAACCCTGTGCAAACGTTTTGCTCCAAGTGCAAAGTTTTGAATACCTGGATACATGTCTCTTGCAAATTGATTGATTATGCCTTCCTGATGAAGTCCACATAGTTCATATCCACTAACTTTGAAACATGTCCTGCAACATTCCATGTAAGTATACCAGTAGCATTTTAATTCTCTTGAAAAAATACCCTAAGAGAACAGTCCATTACATCAGTGCAATCAGTTTCTGTTGTGTTATTCATAGTGATATCCACATGCTTATCATTCTGAAGTCAATCTTCTTGATTTTCCAACGTTTGAAATCTGTTACTCACTGGTACATTATATACAGTCTCTTCACTATTAGATGTAGTGAGGAAGGAGTTGAAAAAAATACTTTTGGAGCACCACAGGTTACTTTTATTTTTTTGCCACAGAGTTGTTAATTCTTTGTTTATTCTCCTTCAGCAGTCCAGACTCACTCCATCTTCTGTTGCACGACCCTGTCACCCACCTTCCCAGAGGTACTTACCTGACCAACAATACACCATGGAGCCTCCACAGTGAGGCCAGGAGGGGGAGAGCCGCCCTACCCCTCAGAGCACAATCCAGATGAGGTCAGGGCCCTGTCAGTGGCATGGGGCCTGCAATGATCAGAGCGTCATCCTGACAGCTGATCTTTTCTTCATTTTCTCCAATCCACCTCCCCTGAAGCTGTGTGCAGCCCTGTTCAGGTCTCAACACACTCAGTACACCATGAAGAACAAAAGTTACCAGGCCCACCACTGGGTGCAGCCAGAGTGGTGCAACATGGTGCTATACCTCCCTAGGCTGGGAGTGCTGCTGCACAACAACAGTATCCCCCAGCCCCAGGTTACCAAAGACCGGAGAGCCTCTGTAGTCTACTTTACTGACTGTGTAGGCAGGGTGTGTTTAATAACTTCAGGATTAGGCCAGCGCCTCCCCCCACCAAGTAATGGATCATGCTCCCATAAACAAAAGTGCAGTTGGTGCTCTGGTTGCCAGTGATAGAGGACAACCCATGAACATAGAGTTAGTCCTGCAGTGTGGAGGACTGAGATGGTGTACTTTGAAAAATAAAGGCTTTCAAGGACTCACCAATCAGCATCCCTGGTCTCAGCTTTAGCGGTGGGTGAAGTGGTCTCAATCCACTCCATGAAGTGATTCACGGAGCAAAGGCAGATTCGTGGAGTGCTCCACAATATGAAGCAGAGTACTCTGCGTTACAATGAGTAACGCAAAGTCCATTGAAAACAATGACTTCATGTTACTCCGCCTTCCCAGACCACTACTCCACCAAATATTAAGGTGAAATGCATTGAGAACAATGCACTTCACCTCACTTTGCCTTGTTTTTGAGCTCCGAAGGTGAATTTTGCAGTGATTCATGGGATTTCAGGTCACATGGGCTCTATATCGATCTGCACAGCCTCAGTTCGGGGTAGTATGTGTAGGAAGGAGGAGGAGACACTGTGCTCTGAGAGCTGTCTGTGATTGAAACCTTCTAAAAGCTGTTAAAAAAGCATTGTTGCATTTTTTGGGGGGCTCAAACTTTAGTTCATTGATTGTAGGAAACCCTCCTGTACTATTATCATCGAGCATTTTTGTTTTTGTGTGGATTTTGAATGTTAATGTACAACATTGAGTGTGTGTAGTGAAAGATAGTGAAAGTGTGCTTTGGGGAAGGGGCGTATCTGTGGTATAGGTAGATTTAAGTTGGAGAAATAGTGATTTCTTTGTTTTTTGGTTATATTTTTGTTATATAACTGACTGTGTTAATGTACACATAGTAATATTGTCAATAATTGTTGAAATTGTATTGCTGATTGTGTGTTGTGTGGATCTGGTGCAGCAGTTCATAATTTCAGGTTGTTTACATTATAATATGTGGCATATTACTGAACTTTTCAATTTGCTGTGCATTATTCATTCCTCATTGTAGACAAACTGTTCTGTGTGTGAGTGTGTGTGTGGTGTTGCGTGACATCAAATAATACACCTTTTATTGTGCCACAGACTAGTGTAATTGCAGGCGCAGCAGTGTGAACCTGCTATCCACTGCAGCTGCCTGATTTTGTACTGTGATCGTGGTATCTGTTCTTTGTTTTGCTGCATGTACTGCCATAAAAATCTGCACTCAGTGCTCCCCCCACCGGCAAAAGGAATTTTTTACCAGATAGGATTGTTTTTGTGACATCATCAGCACCACTGGTAACTGAAGTTGTTTTCATTGTGTGACAGTCTAGTCTCTTATCTGTTGTTGAAGCTACAGTTGTTTTTTGACTTCACATCCAGCATCCCCCTAAACAGAGAGAGAACGTATCAAAATCTAAATTTGGTTATAATATTGTGGTTGATCCCCCAAAATGCCTTCAAAGAGATGTGCAAGCAAAGCTGTTTCTAGCCATGACAATGCTAGCAGTAAGATAGTCTGTGGGCATGGCAGTATGCAGATGCAGAAGTACATTGCTGATGTGAGGAAAGTATTTCTCCTGCAATGTTTTTTACAGCCCAATCAGTAGCTTCATTCATAGTTGGAGGAGATGATGTTTTCCCAGCCGGTAGTGTTAGTGTTACTGGTGTTAGTGGTGGTGGTAGTATTAGTATTGGTGCATCAAATTTGAATTCCGACCAGTGTACCGTATCCAAAAATATTGAGTGTGAAGCACTGCAAGTGAGTGGCAGCGTAGATGATGTCATACTTCCCAGTAACATCTCAGTAACTGAACCTGAGGATTCTGATAATCATCTCAACGATTGCATACAATGTGATATTCCGTCCACTGTGGCAGTTAATGTCACACATTTTCCATGCAGTGATTCACAGTGTAGTGAAAAAATATCAGGTGATGGTGGTGTAGATGCTGATGATGAATGTCATGATGACGATGATGTTGCTGTTGTTGCAACATGCAGTCCACATGCTAGCATCCAAGCAGAAGATGTGGATGCGTGTGACGTAGATGAATATGATGATGATGTAATTGACCCCAGTTGTGAACCAGAGAAAAAGAAATTCAAAGTGGCTGTGTCTGAGTCTGTTTGCAGGAACTCCCCCCCATAAAAAGTTGTGATTTACCAGTTTTAGTTGATGATGATGACCCAGTAATAAATATGATAGGTAGTCTTAGTGGTCATTCGCAGTCCAGGTGTGCAGTGCCAGAAACATCACATGCCCCTCCCAACTTCAGTGCTTAAAATAACAGACTTAAATAAGACACATCATGGACATGTTAAAAGCAGAGCATCACAATCCCTTGTTTGGGATTTTTTGGTTCAAGATGCAAATGATGAGTCAGTTGCAATCTGCCAGGTTTTCCATGTGCGTGTGAGTCAAGGTAAAAAGGGGAGCCATCTGGACACAGGAGGACAGCGTACACATCTTAAGAATAGGCACTTGGCACTGTGGACCCAGCACAAGCTGGCAGCTAATACCACAGTGGGGCATTCACCCTCGTCACCGGCAACCATAGCGAGCATGTTATCCCTTTCCATGACTGTTAAGTCCAGGAGTAAATTAAACATGTGCAGTACTGAGGTAATAATAGCAGAGGAATACTACAGGCATCCTGAGGTGGAGGACCATAAGGACTTTGAAATGTTGTTCAGTGCTGGTGAGAGTAGCGCTTTTTGTGGTGGTGGTGGTGAATGCAGTATGTCTAGTGCAAGTGGTACATTAACCCCTGTTGGCAAATCTTGCAAAATAACTGCATTTCTGGGTTTGTCATCATCACCTGTGCAACCGTCTTCATCAAACATCCATACTCCACCCACTGCCAATGCCATTCATCGCAAAGCACAACCATTTGTGATCACACCCCATGTAAAATGTTTGTCAGCCCACGTTACAGAGTGTTTTTGTGCATAAGCTGAAGTACCCCCGAATCATGCAGTGTCATGTGAACTTAATGCTGCTGTAGTGGAAATGCTGGCAATTGATCTTTTGCCTTTCTCTTTTGTGGAGAATTCTGGGTTCCAGCAGTTTGCTGCACGTGCCTGTCCAAAATGGAAAGTCCCATCCAGGACATACTTATCTACCCGTGCTGTCTCCGAGTTGTTCCGCACTGTGTCCGACTCAGTAAGACATGCCCTTCAACATTCCTCTTCTCCATTCATCCATTTAAGTATGGATATGTGAACAAGTGGCAAAACAGGGGGGGAGTTCATATCTGTGTATAACTGCACACTGGGCGGAGGTGCCGGGGGTTGTTTGTGATGTTGGCAGTGTGAATAATCAGTGAAGTAAGGTGGATTGTCATGGTAGCAATCTTCCAGGAATTTGGCAGCATGCAAAGATTGCTATGTGCAATGTGACCTGTTCACACACCGGTGAGAACATGTTGGATGTGGTACTGACTGAAATTGACAAATGGCTAAACCCTCTGTCCCCGAGAGCTGGGTTCATAGCAAGTGACAGTGGGTCAAATGTGGTGAAATGTATCATGAATGGTGTTTTTTTTTTGTGTTCCATGCATGGCCCACTGTTTAAATCTTGTGGTGCAGGAGTTTCTGCAGCACCCTGATGCAAAGGAAATGCTGACCATTGCACGACATATCTGCTCTCACTTTTCAAGATCTGGAAAGGCCCGTGACCAACTGCAGCCATTGCAGATACAAAACAGCCTCCCTCAGCATCGCTTGAAGCTGGAAGTTGTCACCCTACGGAACTCCACTTTATACATGGCAGAGAGGTTGTATGAACAATACAAAGCCATCTCAGAATATCTTGTGATGCACACTAACCGTCACAGTTCTGGGGCCTCCATGTCTATGACAACTGAACAGTGGCACCTCATGGACTCTGTAATAACAATTTTGCGGCCTTGTGAACATGCCACACAGGCAGTGAGTGGTGAGTCTGCCTCCATTAGCCAATCAATTCCACTGCTGCGGGTGCTGAGGCAGACATTGGTGAATGTACAGCATGGCCTTGCTGTTGCCGGAGACAGTGGTAGCAGTATGTTTCTGCAACGCATGCTGACAGTATTCAACCAGAATCGTCACATTGTGAGCATTCAGGGTAGTGACAACTTTGCCATAGCAGCAATGCTGGACCTATGATACAAACGTGGAATTGCATCAGTACTGGAGGGAGGGCCTGAATGGGTAAAAAATATCAGTGGTCAACTGGTGTGCTTGGTTCATGGGACACAGAAGTCACATGCCAAGGTCAGCAAACTTCAACAGCATAATCCGACTGAAGGTGTACCTGTAGGACTATCAAGCATATCCTGCAAGGAGAAGGGGACAGCAGTTCCAGGTGGTCTGTCATCCAAAGTAGCTGGTGTCAACCCGCTTTGGGAGGCTTTGTCCCAAGTGGGTATTTGTGAAATAAATGATTCGGGAGAACAGGATGATGCATCAACAACTGGACTTAGTGTGGCTCAGAAAATGGTTGAGTCATATTTGTCTGAAAACAAGCATCTGACAATAACTGAAGATCCTCTTTTGTACTGGAGTAGAAAGGTCAGTGCATGGCCAGAGCTGACCGCAGTAGCACTGAAGTACCTCACGTGCCCACCCTCCAGTGTTAGTGTTGAGAGGGTATTCAGCTCAGCAGGTGCAATAGTCAGGGATCGTTGGACAAACCTGTCTCCTGCAAATGTTAGTTTGCTAACATTCATTAAAATGAATCGGGGGGGGGGCGCTGGTGAGCGCGATGCTGTAAGGACATGTTTTTTCGGAGCTCCGGCGTCCCAGCAAATAATTAAGAATTATCCCTATAGTTTTTGGACTTAATATCAGCATCCGTTTAGTAGAAAGAGTTGGCAATACAGCATGGATGACTACTTGACTGGCAGTACAAGTAAATCGGGCAAGGGAGTCGGAAGAAGCAGCTGGAGACAGGGGACTGCAACGCAGGGCCTAGCAGGAGACAAAATATCCCTATCTGCTGCTGAGATGACTTCATTAGGCCACGAGGTCACCGAGCAGCTGATGATGGCCCTGGATGCCCGCTTAACCAAGTTAGAGGCAACATTAGACACCTGGCTGCAAGTTTTGGTGGAGTAGATGGAGGCACAGGAGGCACTCATCACAGAGACGGAGGAATGAGTATCCCGCCTGGAGGACATAACTGACCCTCCTCCGTAGCGGATTGAAGTCCTAGAAAAAGAGCTGGAGGAGACTAAGGATCTCCTGGACTACCAGGAGAATTACCAAAGGCGTCTCAATCTAAGGATCAGAGGGCTCCCAGAGGGTGGTGAGGGCCCCTCTGCAATGGAATTCTGCTCTGTGGTGTTGCCGAAGCTGTTGAAATTACAGATGAAAGGGAACAGGCTTAAGCTAGAGAGGGCACACCGAGCAGTTGCACCTAGGCCACCTGTGGGTCAGCCACCTTGGCAGATTGTTCTTCGATTCCATAATTATCAGGATCGAGAGAAAGTGTTAGAGGCCTACCGAAATCTCCCTGAACTGAGACATGAGGGTGTGTGCTTGTTCTTGCTCCAGGACTATTCCATGCGTGTGCTCCAGAGACGGAGGGCCTTTGGGCTGGTGATGGTACGGCTTCATTAGTTAAAAGTGGAGCATTTCCTGGTCTATCCGGCCATTCTGAAAATAAAGTTGGAAGGAGCTACATACTCATTGCTGGAAGTGGAGAAAGCAGAAAAGTTTGTAGCAGAGCTTAAGAAGAAGCTGGGCTGAGAGGAGCACTGGATTTCTTGGAATTTGTCTGGATTGTGTGGCCATCACGGCATAGCTGTTGCTTTGAACTTTTGAACTTTGATGGGATAAGATGGGAACTAGTGTTGTTGGTTAGATCCTGGAGAAGGTATAATTTTGGAGGTCACCCCATGGCTCTATCCTTTTGTGGACTTTTGCCCATTTTGACAGTGAACTAACACATGATATGTCCCTACCTTCCGCCTGGTGAGGTATGAAGAGCCAGCCAGTGAAGAGAGAAGATATGAAGGAGCGGGACTCAGGTAGGCCTGGGGATGGGGGGGAGTCCATGGACCTGTGTTATTATTTCTGCCATGGGGCCCGGCTCCACCTTCCATAGCCTAGGTCAGTCTGATGAATATCATGCTGGACTGATCGTTGTCTTATATGTATAGGGGCAGGAGGGGGGGTCTGGGCGATTGATTTATGTTGCACCTGGGGTAGAGAAATAAAGCTGAATCTGATTTATCCGGGTGTTGGGATGTGGGCTCTGGGGGGGTTGATGTGGGCAAGGCCTTGGGATCTGACCATAAGTTTATAACTGTTGTTAGTATTAGGGAATGGATAGATGCTAAAGAGACAATTGAAGGAGAGTGGGTTCAATATTGTAAGTTGTTTGGGATAGCTGGGACTCTGGTCTCGAACTCGGGTCCACGACATGTTAGGGGTTGCAACGGGCTTTCAAAATAAGTTGCAGGGTGGAGAGGGGTGGTGGGGACTGGGAGCACTAAGTTGGGTTGAGGGAATTTGTGCTCCCCTGGGAGGGAAGTCAGATTTTAAATGGCTCATATCTGTTGTTCTGTTAAGGAGAAGTATAATAAGAGGTTACTTTTAGGGGGGTTTAATATGTTTATAGTTATTGATAATTTCTGTTTGAAAATGTGTGTTTATGACATCCTGCAAGAGATTCTGTTATATGTTGGGGGATGGAGTGTCGGCCTCTGGGTGGTAGGAATGTGTTATATGAGGTGGGAGTACAGAGAGGCAGCAGTGACAAATTAAAAGAATCTTATGGGTAGTCTAGCCCCAGTGAAAAAAACTTCTTGGAACATCCAGGGGTTTTATGCACCAATAAAGAGAAGAAGAGTCTTATCAGCATTAAGGAAGCAGGGGGCTCAGATTGCCTTGCTGCAGGAGACCCACCTCACACAGAGGGACCATCAGAAATTTGTGACGGGTTGGGTGGGGCACCGTACATATAATTTGCATAAGAGAGGTGTAGCGGTGTTGATTCACAGACATCTCCCATTACGGATAGTGAGAGTGGTAGCTGACCTCCATGAGGGGCGATACGAGTTTGTGGAAGGGTCCTTGTATGGGGAAAAAAATCACTGTGGGAAGTGTATGCGCTCCAGCTCAATCTGACCCACAGTTTTATCAACAAATGCTGGACCTATTAGTAAGGGAACAGTTTGAGGGGTTAATCATGTGGGGGGGACTTTAATACACCTATGCATCCAATCCTGGATCATTAACAGGGACAGGGCAGGGATTCACTGGGGTACGGAGATGGAATCAGGGAATGGCGGAGTTGGATATGGTTGACAGCTGGAGAACTGCAAATCCTGGAGCCAAGGAATATACTTTCTACTCTGACCCACACAGTACATGGTCTCACTTGGGTTACCTTTATGTCCCTAGGGGGTGGGTGCATAGGATTGTGAAGATCCAGCATAGCCCGATATATATCTCAGATCACGCCATGGTCTCATTGGAATGCTGTTTCACGGCTGAAAAACCTACCCCTCCGCCATGGAAATTCCCGCGGTATCTATTGAATAATAAAGATTTTATAGAATTTTTGGAGGATCAATGGGCAGAAAATAAGCGGCACAAAGAAGGATCGGTGGAGTTGGCAGGAGTCTTCTCGGAGGCTGGGAAGGCGGTGCTTTGGGGGGCTATCATAAGGTATGTGGCTTCGTATAAAAAGGCTCAGAGACAAAAAAGGGAAGACCTTTTGGGTCAAGTTAAAAAGCTGGAACAGCTCTCTGCAGTTAACCAAAGTGCAGAAGTTCTTATGCAGCTCACAGCAGCACGGGAGGTCCTCAATGCCCATACTATTACTGAGGCCCGCACATCCTATTTTTTGCCAAAAATAAGTTTTATGAGTGGGGAAATAAGCCAGGCCCATTACTAGTTAGAATCATACAAGGGGGTCGTTCACAGATGAGGATCACAGTATCAGAACTAAAGCAGGAGTAATAGTAAGGGGGAAAGGTGAAATTGAGAAGAGATTTGAGCAATTTTATCAAGAGCTTTATACATCAGAGTGTGTGGAGAAGGATGTGCAGGCACTGGCATTCTTGGACAAGCTAATTCTGTCAAAGGTCTCTAGGGATCAAGGTGAGATTCTGAGCAAAGAGCTTACGGAGCAAGAAATAAAGGTGGCAATTTGTTGATTGAAAATAGGTAAAGCCAGTGGACCCGACGGGTACCTCATTGAGTTCTATAGAATTTTGCAGGATCAGGTGACTGAGCCACTACGGAAAGTGTTTCAGGAGTCCCGGGGGGGGGGGAACCCTACCTGGTTCCTTTTTGGAGGCAGTGATATGCCTGATACCCAAGCAAGGTAAGAATGTACTGGACTGTGCATCGTATCGTCCAATCTCCCCCCTGAACAGTGATTCTAAGATACTGGCTAAGGTGCTTGCTGGTAGACTGGACCAGATGCTACCTAGTTTGATCCACCCAGACCAGGCAGGGTTTGTTTGTGGTAGACAGTCGTATCACAACATTAGAAAACTACTAAATGTGGTCTGGCTGGCTTCAAAAGTAAAGGGGGAAACTGCGGTACTGTCAATGGATGCTGAAAAGCCTTTGACAGGATTGAATGGGGGTATCTCTTTATGGTACTTAAGGAATATGGGATATGGGATGAATTTCTTGGATTAGTTCATGCTCTTTATAATGGATTCACGGCTCGGGTACTGGTAAATGGGGTTGGGACGTGGCAGGTCTTTTTGCAAAGAGGGATGCGTCAGGGATGCCCTCTCTCGCTCTTATTGTTTGCGTTGGCCATTGAGCTGCTTGTAATCAGCATAAGGAATGATCCAAGGATCCTGAGGCTTATTGGTAGCAGTGGTCAGCAGAGTAAAATAACTTTGTATGCAGACGATGTGCTACTATACGTCAGGGAGCCGGATGGTTCTATACCTCCCATTCTGGATTGGATTGACCAATTTGCAGAATTCTTAGGCTATAAGATTAATATCGCAAAGTCAGAATTGAAGATATGAGGTAGGCCAGAGAAGGATAAGAGTGGGGAGAGTTGGGGTTTGAAGAGGAAGGGACTTCTTTTCAATATCTGGGCATACACATAGGTAAGGATGTCAATTCAGTCTATGGGCTGAATTATACCCCACTAATCAAGAAAATTGAAGATGACCTGCACAGATGGCGGGAATTGAGTATGTCTTGGCTAGGACATATAAATGTTATTAAAATGAACATCCTTCCACGGGTTTTATACCTGATGCAGATGCTGCATCTTGAACCCACCAGAGGTGATTATAGACGTCTTTCGAGGGCATTTTCGGAGTTCCTGTGGAGATCAAAAAAACCCAGGGCAAGTATAAAAAGGCTGCAGGGAGACAAGGACGGGGGGGGGGTATGAATTTTCCGGATTTGAGACTGTATTATCTGGCAACCCAAGTCCGATATTTTAGTGATTGGGTTCACGGGCCAGGGTTGGCAGGTTGGCTGGATTTGGAGAAGATGGGCATACGGGGTAGGTTAACAGCATATTTATGTAGAGATGGCCTTAAAAGATACAGGAGAAATCCAGATAGGAACCTGATGGTGGAGGCGGGCCTTATTGCATGGGGAAGGCTGAAGAAATGGTTGGGGGCTTCCCAAGATGAGACATTGCTACTACCGGTTACTGGAAACCCAGCTTTTTTGGCGGGGTTAGAGGATCCAGAGTTCAAGAATTGGGAGGAGAACGGGATCAGGTGTGTTAGGAATCTTTATGCTGGGAACCAGATGGCCCCTATGATGGAGTTGTGTGGGGGTGGGACACCATCCGTAGGAAGGTACTACAGGCTGTTGCAGGTGAAATCCTATATTAGAGGCTTGGATAGAGCAGTAGCCTCAGACTCACCTCTATCTCAGCTAGAACACCTGATTACACAGGCGGGAAATGAATCAACAGGTTTGATAGGCAAAGTGGTTAGCATGGGGAGAATGTTCTTACCAGACCATATGTACAAGATTAGAAGGCAGTGGGAAGCTGACTTGGGCAGAGAGATATCGGAGGAGAACTGGCGGCAGGTGTTGAAATTGCATAAAGGGCTTCTCATTTATAACAGGCATCAGGAAGCCACATATAAATTTATGCATAGATTATACCGTCCCCTTGCGCTGGTTCACAAATTTAAACCCGTGGTGTTCCCACTATGTGGAAGGTGCAAGGGGGACCTGGGTACATACATACACTATTTCTGGAGGTGCCCCAAAGTGAGGCAGTTCTGGGGAGAAATAGCTCAGGAACTAGGCAGATCACTGGGTGGAAATATTGAGGTGGACCCCCTGGCACTGCTGTTTGGGATTAGGGTGGAGAGACTGGATGACTGGACTCCTACGCCCAGATGAATACGAGTCCTGCTGACTTTCACCCAGCAATGTATCTTAAATACCTGGGTTTCAGCTGCTACTTTGGATGTGCAGCAGTGGAAGACGCTGGCAATTCAGATTCTGGCTTTGGAGAGATTGACATTTACATTGAAAAATAAGGAGCACAGATTCTGGCAGGAATGGGGGACATTTATAGGATCCCTCTCACTGGTAGAGATGAGCATTCTTAATGAAGGGTTTTAGACACTCCTGAATAATTGTGTGAAAGAGGCAGAGTCAGAAAAGGACCCTTGTCCTATAGAGGTCTTTAAATGTTTTATAAGTTACTAAGTGAGTAACACTATGGTATTGATGTTTCAGAAACATATAAATGTACAAACATAGGATGTCTTGTGGGTTTGTGTTTGTTCAATGTTTGCAGTTACATGTAAAGGGACAACTATTTGAATAATGTCTGGGGCAACCATGATATGCAGTATGATATGTATAAATGCAGATTGCTCCAATAAAAACTTTTTATACAAAAAAAAAAAAAAAAAAATGAATGAGAGGCACACATCAGCCCAGACTACAACCTCAGTATTTGTATCCCGGCCTAGTCATGGTGGTTTTGGTGATGTGGAAATGGACCATCCTGGTGGCACTGGCAGTGGCTGCCTGAAACGGCCCACCACTGATGTAGATAATGGCACAATGGAGAAAGAATTTCCCAGTGGTCAGACTTTAGACATAGATGACTGTGAGGGAAGCTTTCTTTATGAGGATGATGATGATGTGGTTAATGTTGGCAGGTTTTAACTGAAGTTGTTAAAAGGCGGTGTGCCATCCCAGACCACCACCACCACCACCAGGACTGATGTTAGCCACTGCCACCACTGAGCATGAGTCTGTCTGACCCCTGAACCACCAGCACCGGGAGTGATGTTAGCCATTGCTACCACTGAGCATGAGTCTGTCTGACCCCCGGACCACCACCACCGGGAGTGATGTTATCCACTGCCACCATGAGCCTGTCTGAGCCCTGGACCACCACCACTGGGACTGATGTTAGCCACTGGCACCACTGAGCATGAGTCTGTCTGACCCCCAGACCACGACCACCACCAGGAATGATGTTAGCCACTGCCAACATGAGTCTGTCTAACCCCCGGACCACCACCACCAGGACTGATGTTAGCTACTGCCACCACTGAACATGAGTCTGTCTGACCCCTGGACCACCACCTGGAGTGATGTTAGCCATTGCCACCATGAGTCTGTCTGACCTCTGGACCACCACCACTGGAACTGATGTTAGCCACTGCCACCATTGCCACCATGAGTCTGTCTGACCCCTGGACCACCACCACCGGGACTGATGTTAGCCACTGCCACTACTGAGCATGAGTCTGTCCAGACCACCACATCCATCAGCCACACACACAAAGCTTCTTAATATTTAAACCGTAAAGTGAGTATGTGCACTCATGTTTGTTATGTTGTTTCACTTCATTTAGTTGTATGTTTTGTTTTCTGTAGCTTTTCAGAGCAGCAATGGTAAAATACATACGGTACACTTATTTTGTTTTTTTACAGGTTAACAAAAAAAGTTTCTATGGCTGAAACTCGGTGGGAATGGTACTGCAGCTGTACTGTACAGAGAGGAACCTATGGAATATCCATATGAAATCCATTCTGGTAAGTATGAAGATTTTATTTCATCCGTTTCATTATTTTGGAAAGACTGCAGCAAATATTGCACACAGGTTGTGTTAGTTGACAAGATGTGGGTTTGAAATTTAACTTGACTTGAGATTGAGAACCAGGGAGGGACAAATAGCAATTAAGTTGTAAGAAGTCATGCATTTCTTTTTTTAGGAAACTTCCAGATGCTTAGTTGTTCTGTCAAAGTGGCCTTATCCAAAAATGTTCTTCAACATCATCGGCAACCCCCTCCCCCAGAATTGGGCACTCATGCAACATGCAGAAGTCATTTCATTAGATGACCATGACCATCATTAAAAAGTGGACTCCAGAAGGATGCAGATGAAATCTGTAAAGAAGTAACAAAATTAGAAACCATTACAGACAACCCTGCAAATATGATTCCCCCCCCAAAAAAAATACTTACCTTCATGTACTTGAGAGTTATCCGTTTCCAATTTCAATGCAAAAAATTCTCATTGAGCACTGGAATATGCACACCAACAGTTTCGGTGACCTGTGATACAGAACAATACCTTGAGTACATGTAAATGTCAACCCCCCCTCCTCACCTACAAAATACACAAACATATATCTATCTATCTATCTATATATATATATATATATATATATATATATATATATATATATATATATATATATATATATCTACTCACCAAGGCTACTATTAGTGTACAGCCAAAAAGCACCCTTTCATCCAGTTGAGATGATCACATAGCATTTGCTCGAATCGCCTCGCAGAACACATTGGACCAGCAACAGGATGCTCACGGTCATCATTTTATTCTGGGGGACTTCGTATGTGCTGAAACACTCCCATTTCACTGTGTTACCACTTGTCAATTTTCTGCACACGAGGAGGATGCATTTTGGGCCTGCAGAAAAAATCTGGGGACTCTGTGCCACTACTGCACGCATGACTGAGTGCACCATTTATTCTGGGGGACTTTGTATGTGCTGAAACAGTCTCATTTCACTGTGCTACCACTTGTCAATTTTCTGCACACAAGGAGGATGCATTTTGGGCCTGCAGAAAAATCTGGGGACTCTGTGCCACCACTGCACGCATGACTGAGTGCCCCATTAATTTTGGGGATGCATTTTGTGTGTTGTGAGCTCATGATGTCATACTGACATTATCAATTAAAGCAGCATTGCAAGAATGTCGTGACAATTTTGAACTGTACTTTTTTATGCTAATTTATATTGCCACAGCCAGTAGTTACTCTGAGTCGTGACTTGAATGATGCGCTTCTTTCACAATTTCTGTCTTCTTTACTTAGCTGACTACTTTTTTTCATGTATGAAAAAAAAATGAGCACACCTTTCAATATTGTTCTGAACAGGTTTGTATTTATTTGCAGCTGCTTTTCAATAAATATTGTTCTGTGGTGTCATAAAACATTGCCTGCTGCATAACTGTTAATTTACAACAGAAGTGATATATAACAAATAACTTATGTGATGGAGAAAACCAGAAGAAAACAATGACAAAGACCTGGTCAGCACTAATTTAACAGGAATGCTCCTTTTATTATTTCACACATGAAAAAAGGTAATACAGCAGACTCAACTACTGGAAATTCTCGTATCATTCCAGTCAGGATGTAAGTAAAGGAAGCTGTAACATAGCATTAAAAAATATAGGTCAGAGTTCTCAACAGATTGTTGTGCTGCTGCTTTATAGAGATTCACCATGTTACATAGTTATGGTGATGCACATAATAACCTAATATGTGGGGGTCTTACTTCCAGTGGAATATTTCTTGCTCCACAGAGTGCAATATATTTCTGAGAAAACCGCCCATAATTTCATTACAGTGTGTCACGTGACGGAGGAATTCCCATTCAGAAAAGCCGCCCACATTCTGCCCTCCTTTCTCAGCAACGTTAGGACGTGATTCCAGGGGGAGCGCAAGCGCATGCTCCACTATAGTGACTGTCCAGCAGCTATCCCAATGTTTCATTATGTTATAAGGTTCACTTTGTGGTGAAATGTAGGAACGTTTCCACTAACAAGGCTCTTCTTACTGGAAACGTGCCCACACATTTCACCACAAACTGACAATTATAACATAAAGAAACATTCAGAAAGCTGCCTGACAATTGGACATTCACTGTAATGGAGCATGCACCTGCGCTCTCCCTGGCATCACGTCCTAATGTTGCTGAGAAGGTGGGAATGTCGACTTTTCAGAACGGGAATTCCTCCGTCACGTGACACACTGTAATGAAATTACAGGCAATTTTCACAGAAATGTATTGCACTATGTAGAGCAAGAAAGATTCCCCTGGAAGGGAAAATGTGTATTATTAAACAACAACAAAGAAAAAAACACACAAAAACAGTACAACACAGTAGTGGGGGGTGGCAGAAAACAATCCCTTACTGTGGCCGTGGGATGCCTTGATGGTCCAGCAGCAGGTGCAGCATTGTCGGTATTTGCTGCTGCTGTTCTTGTATTGTGTCGACCTACTACTGCAAAGCACTGACCCTCTGATTACTCTCCTCCAGGGCCGCCTACACCAGGGTGATGTCGGCCTCTGTTGCAGGGACTGTGGCGGGGTCCACTGCAGGTGGAAATCCAGGTAGTGGTGGTGGTGGAGAGGGTGGTGCTGGTGGCTGTGATTGCAGTGGTGGTGCAGCTGCTGTACTAGCCCTCCTCCTGCTGTGGTGAGGCACAACTTTGACCCCAGCAGCACCCTCGACCACTGCCACAGAAGGGCCAGCAGGTGGATGCCTGGCCCCTTCCATGGCAGCCTGCCACTCCACCTTGTAGTGTTTGAACATGTGGGTGCACTGGCCACCACGTCCCCAAATGTGTCCACCGGGGGCCATGGTGCACCAGCACACCACACAGATGACACACCACGACTGTGCTGTCTCCCACTACAGAGTTAAAAAACTCCCACACTGGAGAGCTGTGGGGGGACCAGACACAGTCCTCGCACCACATATGGTTTCCAGGGGCACCTCCCATGGCTTTGGAGGTGGTGGAGGGGGTGCTGCTAGAGCCCCTAAAGCTGCTACCGGTGGTGGTGGTAGTGGCGGAGAAGGTAGATGCACAGCAGCCACTGGTTGCACTGGTGCTGTTGCTGCTGCTGTTGCTTCCACTGGGGGGGAAGCAACACCCAGGAGTAGGGAGCGGTCCAGCATCACACGACTGCCCCCACGTGTATGCACTCCCCTCCTCTGACCGCACCCATGGGCCAGTGACTCGCCTTCTCCAGGGAACACGTCCATCCCTCCCACACAAGTCCCTGGCGCACACACACACACACACACACACACACACACACAGTCACACACACACAAAACAAAACAAAACTTATAAAAAAAAATTAACTACCAAAATAAATCACAAACACAATACAAAAACAAAATAAAGATATAGCTTTTAAAAAATCTGTTGTTTTAGAAAGGTAATAAAGCTCTTTGTCACTGACTCCTACACTGCTCTCTCACAAAGCCTTCTTCCTCTACGAATGCAAAGGAGAAAGTGAAACTGCTTCTCTGACTCACTTCCTTCCTGCCTGGCTAAAGCATGTGACTTACAGTACTGTAAGCCATGTGATGTGTGAAGGGCTGCCTATTTACTTGTCACTTCGCCTTACTGCGCGTTAAGGCATAATGGCAACATGAAGTAATAATAACGGGAAGTGAGCACTTTACAGTGCTCACTTCACGTTGTGCTCCACAAACACAAAGTGAGCACCTCACGTTCACTTCACCAGTGGATTAAAAATTCGCTGCATCTCTACTCAGCTTTGTGAAAAGGTCCCAAAGAAGGAAATTTGATACAGCACCATTTGGCAGAAACTTACAGAATTAGGAGTCACACATAGACTTATGCTTCCTGTTGTAATTAAAAGTGTTTATGGTGGTAAGTTTTATAGTTTCAGTAATTCTAGAATGTTTGAAAATAACTGAAGAAATACTGCATTTGAGTTCCTAAGACGCAGCAGGACTAATGGCTCTGAAGAAGAATCTTCAACATTGGTTTTTCTTACTCTGCTGTGGATTGTGTTGAGGAAGCAGTGTAGTCACCATGAACTTTTATGTTCTGCATTATGAAGGAACTTGAACTTTAAATATTAGAGATATTTTTGTTCTATTCTCTTATTAACATGTCTTAACAGTATATTACCTGAAGTCTATTAGACCTCCCTACTTGCTGGATTTTTTTCAGGAGAGAAGGATATACTTTTATTAAGCTATGCAGTTTTAGTTCACTCTATTTAGAGGTTTCTCTGCATCAATTACATGAAAACTAAGAATAAAATGGTTCCATGTGATATCGAGGACTATAAAATAGTGCAGACGAAAATATTCAATAAAGAACAATGAAGATGAAATCAGGGATGAGCACTACAGTGTGTTCCACAAACAGCATCTGGTGCTGACTTTCTCTGTGGGGGGTGATGTTAACTGACTTTTTATACAGGAGGCTATGCCCCTTGCACCCCCCCCAAATTAATATAACAAATTCCAAGAGGGACACATTTCAGGAAAGAGAGAATCTCGGATGGGGGGGGTCAAAGTCAGGAGGGTGGGGGAATGGGAGGGCGACAACGGGAAACAAACATTTTTTAAACAACCAAGAAACAAAAAAAAAGTATCCCCATAGCCAGTCCCACCCTGGGTTCACCAGGCACAGGGGCAGTGGTTGTAACCAGCACACCAGCCAGCCAGCTCAGAATTGGCCCAATGAACAAGGCCCTGTATACTCAATCAAATAACTACTCCATACGGAAATTATTGTGCTGAACTCATACTGCACTATTAAGAGCACATAGCCCAGTTTTCATTTGCAATTTTCATGTTGCTCAAATTGTCTTGCTGAAATTAACTCACTGTAATCACGGCATACCGAATAAAATGGTAAAAAAAAGATGAAGAAAGAGAGCATCTGCAGAGATGTTTAAGCCTCATTCCCAATCCTGGGTTGTTATGTAGAAAACAGTAACCCTACCATTGCACCAATGGAATGGCCTCCTCTTTTACTGTACCTTTATATCTTTTATTTGATTCTTGGCAAAATCTATTTCCCACCAAAGCTTTATCTAATTTCTCTTTCTTTTATTTTTGTAGTTCTGGACAGACAGCTTTCTACTTGTCAGATAAAGACCCTTTTATTTCTAACTTCCCTAATCCATTTTTCTCTATAATCTATGATTCTTTTTGTCCACTCCACATTTTTCGGTCTTGCTTTTTGGGCCCCACTGGATTATCCTATGACCTAAGGATTCCCGACTTTATCAGAGCAACTAAGTTTTAATTCATTTTCTTGAGGTAGGACATGTGGTATATAACAGGTGGCTTGTGCCCAATACAATTGTATCTCTCCAGCCAGTAAACTGACAGGGAGGAAGATGGATAAATACAGAATAAATAAAAGAAAACTAAATTATAAGGCTACAGTTCTATCAAGGGGTATTGGTGACTTTTTTGCACCAGTACTATCTCTAAAGGAATACTGACGAACTCCTCCACTTGCTTTGTCTTTTCTTGGTTCTTTTGTCTCTCCTCCCTGCACTTCCCGTAGCTTTTAGTGCCCCCTACAGTTTTGCCATTTTCTACCTCAACTCATTCAGTCTACTGAGACTGATTCTCTGTCACTTTAGGAATCCTATATCCATCTTCTGGATGAGCTTTTGTCCTTTTCACTTTCTGTGCTTTCTTCACTTTCATTTGGTTTGTATAACTCTGTTTCTGTTACTGTTACTGTCTCTTGTTCACTTTCACTTGGTCTGTATAGAGCTCCTTCTGTGATGTGAGTGGAGTGGGTCACTTTCACTTATTGTTCCTTGTTTTCTTACATCTACTGTTCCTTGCCTACAGATATTTTCAGTGCCTTGCCTTCTTTCACATGCTGTAGCTCACCCTTTTTTATTAATTGCACAGCCTTGTTCTCTCACTGTACATATGCTGTACCTCACCTACTTTTATTTGCATTGCCTTCCACGTGTTGTTGCTTGCCCTTTTTAGGGCTGCTGTGGGAAGAGCCCTGCAGACCTCCTGCTATCAAAGAAGGACTCACCAAACTGGATACTGACTGAAGAACAATATGGACTTCCTTTATAGTCTTCTCTGTGGTCTTTGAAGCACTCCGCTGTCTCTATTCTCTCCAGTCACATAGCACTGTGCCCCCCCCGAGGTCATGGCAGAATATGGGGTATCCAGTGAGGTGGGTGCATGGGGAAGGGCACCGTCCATAATGGTAACTCCTTCCCGGTGCAATCCCTCATGGTGATGGGATGGTAGGGTGACCGGATGAGGGAGTGGGCGAACTGGGCAACAGGATGTCGCTATGTGTATGCACGCATGGGTGGGAGCGAGTATGGTGAGTGTGGGCTGGGAGGGGGTGGAGGAGCTGTAGTGGGTGGTACTGCAGTGGATTGCCTCGCTGTGTCATGGTATCGGGGTTTGGCTAGTGGTTGGGGTGGGTGAGGTACCAGGTTCAGGTATGGGCGCTGGTGCAATTTTATTGTGCCTGGTCCAAACCTTTATTTTTTAATGCTTTCACCCCCCCGACATGCACTCCCCTGTAGTTGAGAATCCTTTAGTAGGGGGTGTGGGGGGTGATGCCCCCCCACAGAAAGCATTAAAATACATGTCCCGGTGCCATTGTCCTGTGCGCCAGGATTGTCAGAGTGCTGAAAATGTTTTCAGCACTCTGACTGTGCGATAACAATGATTGCCTTTAGGCATTTGCCATTATCCGTGATAGAACCTATAGGGGATATCCCGTGAGGTGGGCGCAGTCCGCCTTGTCCAAGATGGCCAATAAACTGTATTGTGCTTTGTGCAACTGCTTGTGTATGCACAATATAGCTTGGTGGCCATCTGTCATGTTCAGCCGTGACTGCAGGGGGAAAATAGTGCAGTGCAAGTGGAGTGAATGGAGCAAGACCGCGGATGAAACTATTCTTTTTTATTAAATACATACTGTCTCCTCCCACCCATCTGACCCTCCCTCTCAGCACCCACCAACCCCCACTCACATCAGAAACATAACAGTGACATAAGGGGTGCCCAATCCTCCAGTGTTGCCATCACAAATCCTCAGTCCTTCTTTTTTTCTGACACCTCCCATTCACTATTATGCATGCATGGCTATAGCTACTTTTTCCTCCCACCACCCACTCTCTCTCTCTCTCAGCACTCCCCTGATATATAACACTGACACTGGGGGTCAGTGTCAAGATTGGGAATCCTTGGTCTGTTTTTTTTCTTTCTTATAACTGAAACCAGAAAATTGTCCATTGGTGTATTTTGTGGCAATTAATGACTCCCACCCAGCCTAAGCCTTCCCATTCAACACCCACCCTCCAAGTCCTTACTTACCCACCAGGGGCCCAAAGTCATGATCTTCTGTGGACTGCAGACATGTCTTAACTCTTCAAAGCTGGACCACAAACTGAGGAAACAGGTATGCAGTTCACTGTATTTCAAAGGGGTTTTGAACTTAGTGCCATAACGTGGCCATTTTTGTATAATTCTGCTCCAAATTTTCAACGTGCATCCTTTGGGACACCACCTCATGAAGAATTTTACTGTCATTAGGCAGATCTGTCTTGAAAGGTGATTTTGTGGTCCCTTTGTAAATTCACCTTTTGGGCAGGAGTTGCAATTTTTTCTGCCCTTGTTCATGAGGTAGGGTCATGACAACATAATGTTGAAAATTTGGTGTACAAACATTTAAAAGTAACAAAGTTATGAGTCTATGCTGACTTTTGCAAATGCAGGCTCATAACGTTGGTAAATTTCAATATTTTTACCTCAAATTCTCAACGTAGCCATATCTTTACAGCACCTCATGAAAGTGGCAGCTGTCATTTTTCAAATCCTGGCCAAAATTTATTTTTTAACATCCCAAAAGGTGATTTTGTGGCCCCTGCAAAAAATCACCTTTCAGACAGGTGTTGACATTTTTCTCTGCCCTTCTTCATGAAGTCGGGTCATAAAAAGGCTATGTTGACAATCTGGTGTAAAATATTTGAAAAAAAAAATATATGAGCTTACGTTTCATTTTGCAAATGCAACTCGCAACTTTGGTAATTTTCAATATTTTTACTCCTCAATTCCTTGACTGTAGCCTTTTCAGCTCTGGCCAGAGTTTGATTTATTATTTGCACTAACATGCTTCATTCTAAATGCTGTGCCTTCTCCATTTTAACTTGCACCATGTTTCCCCGTCCATGTGTTGTGCTTACACCATTTTTATTTGCAATGGCATGCCCCTGTGTACATGCTGTGCCTTCACCATTTTTATTTGGACTGCATTGCCCCTTATATGCCCTGAATTGCCCCCTTCCATGTACTGTGCCATGACCATTTTTATGTTTGCTTGCATGCATGCACAAGAAACATGTTGCGGCAGCTTGCTGCAGAAGCAGGTTTTAGAGGTGTGGCACTGTTGTGGCCAAAGCCCCCGGTGCCTTTTGAGGCTTGGCCCACTTTTCCAAATGTGGTGGCACACTGCTGCTGACTCTAGTTCAACCAGTGTGCCACCACTTTGAAAGCCTTTTGCCACTGCAATCAGGGGCCACCTCATCATTGCAGCATCAGCTATTCTGCTGCAATGAGGGAGTGATCCATTATTGCAGGGCGTACCTTGCTGTCCCTATGCCGCTAGGCCAGTACATTTTGCTGATGGGGAGCCCACTCCCGTTGGCACACCTGTAACCCCTCCCATTTGTTATTGCGAGGGGTGCCAAATCCCCATTGGCTTCATGCACCCCCACCAACAGTCTTTCTTTACGATGGGGCCAAATCCCCATCGCTTCAGTCCCCTTCAATTTGCCTACGGGGAGCCCACTCCCTGTCGGCATAATGTCCCCCTGAGTTTGTTGTGTGCCGAGGAGGGGGCCCAATCCCCCTCAGCTCTTCCCCTCAATTTGTGCCGATGGGGGTGCCCAATCCCTGGTCAGCTACAGCCCCCCAAAACACTCAGGTGGAATGCAGGGAGCCTGCCCCAGTGTGCCAAATGTCCCTGTGAAACCAAAAACCGTGCCGCAATTTTTTTTAAACATTGTAAAACAGAAAACGGTCCCTCGTTGCGTTCGGCAGCCCCTCCCCCAACCCACACCCACCCTCTGCGCACCCTGCTTCCCCACATCCCCCTCATCCCATACTTACCTCTGGAGCCCAGCGCGATGATCTTTGGTGTATCGCGAACACGTCTGCACTCTTCAAAGCCAACTTCGAACTGAAGAAATGCCGGTAAGCTGTATAATGCCATAAATAGGGTTTTTTCAACTTTGGTGCATATCTCAGGAATTTTGGGAAATTTTGGCACCAAATTTTCAACATGGGGTTATTGGGACCCCTCTTCATGAATTCTGCCACTGTCATGGTGTTATTCTGTCCCAAAAGGTGATTTTTGCAGTCACTGCACAGAATCACCTTTCAGGACCAATTAACGAAACTACAGTGCCACTGTTCATGAGGTGGGCTCTCAAAAAGCCTACGTTGCAAATTTGGTGGAATAAATCCATAAAATGACTGTTTTACGAGCGTGCGTTGTGCAGTTTGCACGCACTCTCGTAACTTCACGAATTTGAATATTTTCACTCCAGATTTTCAACATTGCCATTTTTCCACACCTACTTATGAACAGTACAGCTGTCATTTTACACATCCTGGCCAAAATGTGTTTTTGTTCTTCCGGTGCCCAATAGCACGGTCGCTGTGGGAAATCAGTTTTCAGGATAGACTGAGAAAATGACAGTGACACTGTTCATGAGCAGAGGTCCTAAAATGCCTATGTTGAAAATTTGGTGACGAAAGTCCATAAAATGACTGTGCTACAAGTGTGCATTCCGCAGTTTCCATGCACCCTTGTAACTTTGCAAATTTGTAATATTTTCAAGCCAGATTTTCAACACTGGCATTTTTCACATCTCCTTATGAACACTACAGCTGTCATCTTTCACATGCTGGCCAAAAAGTGTTTTTTTGCACTTCCAGCGCAGAATAGCGCAGTCACTTTGGGAAATCAGTGTTTGGGACAGATTAAGACTGAGCGAGTGAGAGAGGGGGACTGAACGAGCTCAGCTGAGCTCTGTCAGGACTGCTGCAGATTTCTTTGTGGGCAGAAAAAGGCACCAATGCAGGCAGGAGCCCATTACAAAAGGGCAGCTTGCAGCACCAGGAGAAACAGAATGAGCGAGTGAGAGAGGGGGAGTGAGCGAGCGCAACATAGCTCTCACGGGACTGCTGCAGATTTCTTTGTGGGCAGAAAAAGGCGCCAATGCACGTAGGAGCCCAGTACAAAAGGGCAGCCTGCAGCACCAGGAGAAACAGAATGAGTGAGTGAGAGAGGGGGAGTGAGCGAGCTCAGTGGAGCTTTGTCGAGACTGCTACAGATTTCTTTGTGGGCAGAAAAAGGCACCAATGCAGGCAGGAGCCCAATACAAAAGGGCAGCCTGCAGTGCCAGGAGAAACAGAATGAGCGAGTGAGAGAGGGGGAGTGAGCGAGCTCAATTGAGCTCTGTTGGGACTGCTTCCGATTTCTTTGTGGGCAGAAAAAGGTGCCAACACAGGCAGGAGCCTAGTATAAATGGGCAGCCTGCAGCGCCAGGAGAAACAGAATGAGTGAATGAGAAAGGGGAAGTGAGCAAGCTCAACGAGCTCTGTCAGGACTGCTGCTGATTTCTTTGTGGGCAGAAAAAGGCACCAACGCAGGCAGGAGCCCAGTACAAAAGGGCAGCCTGCAGCACCTAGAGAAATAGAATGAGTGAGTGAGAGTGGAGGAGTGAGCGAATGCAATGGTGCTCTGCTGGGACTTTAGAGTTGCCCACCCGCCAGCTCAGCATCCTCTGTGGTCCTATATTACAGCAGGGTCTCTGGAGTGGAGACAAAGCAATGACTGGATACCTTTAGGATTGCTGTAATAATGTTATTTCTCTAACTGAACTGAGTAATACTTGGAGTGCAATAGGATTTCTAACTGGGCTAAGTGAAACTATGTGAGAGCTGAGAACAAAAAGTATGGTAGCTGAGGGGTGAAAAACAGACAAGGAGGCTTTAGGATTGCTACGGTAATACAGTATCTAATGGATGAGATTTGAGACTGAATTAACCCGGTCGGCAAGGGGGCAGCAGGGGGACTAGTGTGGGGGGGGGCAGGAATTTGAGTAAATAGGGGCCTAACAGTTGTAGTAGGGTACAGAACCTGGGAGTAAGAGCCCGTAACATAAGCTGTGGGCCAAAATGGGGCAGGTACCACATGTCAATAGGGCGGGCATCTTTAGAAGGGTGGTGGGTTGTACAGGGTGTGGGTCCGCCATGATCCTGGATGGGGCTTGGAGGATGGGGGGGTGTATGGTCTGTAGATGACTGGCTAGTTTGAGGGAGGAACTACGGAGGTTAGAGAGGAGTCTAAGTGGCAGGGCAGATGAGTATGGTAGGCATCCTGGCAGGGGGGGATGGGGGATGGCAAAGGGGGACAGAGGAAGAACATCTAGGGAGTGAACCCGACCCCAGTATCAGTGGCACTAACAGAAAAGAGAGAAAGGAGGGGGTGCCTGAGGTGAGGTGGGGCCTCCTGATGGTGGAGGAAGAGACCATGAGGAGTACCAGGGGAGAGAGCAGATGGCTGTGGGTAGGGAGGGACCAGGGGTGGCATGAAGGGGAACAGTTATGAGGGGGGAACCAACAGGGGAAAGAGATGTAGGAGGGGTATCGACTAAGAATAGATTCCAAACTCTGCTATGGGAGAGAGAGGGGGAGAAGGAACATATTGAAAGGGAGAAAGACAAGCGGGGCATGAGGGGGATGGCAACAGGTAGGGGAAGAGATAGTGAGGACGAAAGGGTAGAAGGGGGCTAGTAAGGAAGGAGGGAGTGGTGTCTGGATGAGAGAAGGCTACGGGAAGAGGAAGGATGGGAGGGGCATCACTATTGGGTAGAAGGGAATGGGGGCTCTAAATTGACTACAGCTGGGATAGGAGAGGGGTTGGAAATCAGCAGGGGAGGAAGGGAGGTTGACATGGGAAGCCCAGTAGGAAGTAGTCATGCTGGGAAGGTGTTCAAGGGGGATGGGAGGAATAAGGCAGAGAAAAGGGGTGAGAAGGAAGTAGGGGGTACAGATACAGAAGTCACAGAGGGAGCAGTTAGCGGAGGTAAGGGACAGGGAAGAACGAATACTGGGGTGGTGAAAGGGGCATTAAAAGGGAAAGGGGGTAAGGGATGGGGGGGTACTCGTCCTGGGGGATTGTATACTGAAAGGGGTGAGATGGGGTGGAAGAGGGGAAAGGCACAGCCATATTTGGGTTGAAGTTATCTCAAGGTTGACTGCAGGAGGGGCAGGGCAGGCACTGCTCAAGTGTGCAGTGAGGGGGAGGAAGAAACCTCATTTAATGCTGCATGTGGGTACAAACGACTCGGCGGGGGGTTGTGGAAGTAGTGAGGGGGAGGTTCAAGTAGTTGGGCAGGCAGGCAGTGTGAGGGGGTGGGGGAGTCGGTGGCATTCTCGGAGGTACTGCTGGTACCATGTGCAAGCATGGGGAGGAAGGTTAAGCTTTAGGAGTTCAACGAGTGGCTGAGGGGTTGGTGCCACACCAAAAATTATGGGTTAGTGACTAACTGTGGTAGGGTCTGGGGGGAATAGTGACTTGTACGCGGGACACAGGGTACACTTGAGAAGGAAGGGTAGGGGAGTATTAAAGGCAGGATTAGAGGGGTATATCTCTACTAAGGTGGATTTAAACTAGTGGGAGTGTGACCAAAAGACTGAGGTTGGTAGAAAGTTCTGGACAGGGGAGACTAATGAGTTAACCCCTCTAGATATAGGTAAAGGCGGAGCCGTAGTAACCCTGGGAGGGGGTGGGCAGAGTGGTCTGAGTGTAATACAGAAGGCACCACCACCCAGTAAGAATAAGGAAGAGAAAGGGTGTGGACTACCGGGAAGAGGGACACAGGCCAAGGAGGAGAAGAGTGAGGAGAAGGAGGGGTATGGGTGGAAGGTGGTCTGACTAAGTGGATAGAGAACTGGTTACAGGGGAGAGTGCAGAGGGTGGTGGTGGTGGTGTGGTAGCTCTTGGCACCAAGAGCTGTGACAAGCGGGGTGCCGCAGAGGTCAGTGCTGGGCCCGGTGCTATTTGGGCTTTTTATCTCCGATATAGCACACGGAGTGGGGAGCAGGGTTAGTCTGTTCGCACATTATACCAAATTGGGGGCGCTGGTGGACAAAGATGACAGATGGGAAAAACTGCAGGGGGGCATAACCAAACTACAGACATGGTCGGTGGAGTGGCAGCTAGGATTCAGGGCAAAGAAGTGTAAGATGATGCACTTCAGGGCTAAGAACCAGAAGAGGGGCTGTTGGTTGGGGATCACAGAGGAGGAGAAGGACCTAGGGGTGTTGGTAACTGGGAGCATGAACAACTCAGCCCAGTGCAGGAAAGCAGTAGTGAAGGCAAACAGGATGCTGGGATGCATTGCAAGGGGGTTCTCCTCCAACACAGGGATGTGATCCTACTTCTGTACAGATCATTGGTCACACCACACCTAGAGTACTGTGTGCAATACTGGAGGCCATACCTGTGGAGAGATATAAAGTTACTGGAGGGGGTGCAAAGGAGGGCAACAAAAATATTAAAGGGGATGGAAGGAAAGGAATATGAAGTTAGGCTGAAGGAGCTGAACATGTACACACTGGAAGAGAGGAGGGATGGGGGGATTATGATTGAAGTGTTTAAGTACCTGAGGGGGTAAATTAACTTAGCACCAAATGGGTGTTTAAACTGAAGAGTGGAAGAGAGACGAGGGGGCACAGACTAAGGTTGGAAGGGGGACATTTCAAGAGGGAAATGAGGAGGCACTACTTCTTTGAGAGGGTAGTGTCTAGTTGGAATGTGCTGCCAGAGGGGGTGGTAACATGTAGGACAGTCAATAGCTTTAAGGAGGAGTGGGATAAGGCAAGATGAAAAGTTGGGGGGCAGGGGCTGGGACAAGCAGGGGAGGAACTGAGGGGGAGTAGGCTGGGGCAGCTGCAATCTAGGGTGCTAGCTGCACTCTCAGGCAGATTTACATAGACCGATTGGTTTGTTCTTCTGGCAGATTCATATGTTCATATGTTCATATGTATGTTCCATATGTAAAATCACAATGATGCTGTTCATGAGCAGAGGTCCTACAATGCCTATGTTGAAAATTTGGTGATAAATGTCCATAAAATGACTGTGTTACAAGCGTGCATTGTGCAGTTTCCATGAACCCTCATAACTTCGCAAATCTGTAGTATTTTCACTCCAGATTTTCAACATTGCCATTTTTCCAGACCTCCTTATGAACAGTACAGCTGTCATTTTTCACATCCTGGCCAAAATGTGTTTTCACACTTCTGACACACAATAGTGCGGTCGCTGTGGGAAGTCTGCGTCCAGGACAGATTAAGAAAATCATAGTGACAGTGTTCATGAGTAGAGGTCACAAAATGCGTATGTTGAAAATTTGGTTAAATAATTCCACTAAATGACTGTGTTACATGCATGCGTTGCACAGTTTCCATGTCGTTTGGAAGTTTGAGCATTTTTAATATTTTCACTACAGATTTTCAACATTGCCATCTCTTCACACCTCCCTATGAATGGTACAGCTGTCATTCTTCACATCCTGCCCGATCTGTGTTTTCGTGCATCTGGTGCGCAATGGCACGGTCGCTGTGGAAACTCAAATTTCGGGACACATTGACAAAATCACAGTGCCAGTGTTCATGAGAAGAGGTCACAAATGCTTTCATGAGGTGGGGACCACAAAATGGATATGTTGAACATTTGTACTGCAAATACCAACAAATGCCCGTGGCGTTACGGTTTCTAACCATAACGTCCCACCCTTTACAGACTGACAGACATCAGGGGTGTGCCTTTGGATTGCTGACTGTAATGCTCATGCTATTCCACTCCCCCCAGCCACTGACAGGCATCGAGCTGTGCCTTCGACTCTTTGGCCCCACAGTTCACTCCATTCTATATTGCACCCATTTCAGCGTATGTCCTTATGGAGTGGGGTGACTGTAACAGAACACCCTCATCGCACAATGCGTAGCACTTGTCAGTGTCTGCAGGATAGGGTGAAGTGAAATGGCATGAACATTATGGGTGACAACACAAACGCATACCCCAATGCCTGTCTGTCTCTGCAGGGTGGAGGTGGGGTTGGCATGAAGTTCAATACTTCACTGCCATTCCTACTCTGCACTTGTCTAACTCCTGCATTTCCAAAGCTAATACCAGCAAGCAAACATTCGGCATTGACAAATGCTTGTTATTTTTACTGCCATGTGGCTTCACTTTGCTGTGCTTTCATAAATTTCATTTGTACTGCCTTTATCTACTATGCCTGTTTCTTTAGCAGTGATTTTATTTTTTATTTTGCCCCTTGCATTATTGTCTGCAAACAGATTGTGCTCTGATAAATTAGGCAACACATCATTAGCGTTTGCTTTTGAGGATGAACAATCAGAAAATGCATCTGTACCAGAGTCAGGATTTGCAAATAGGCTCATCAAGTGCGTTTTTGACTATAAAACTTGAACAGGTCTAGACATTGCTCAAATTATGTAAATTACACACCAACGCTGCTAAATTATAAGTGCTGCTTTGGGTTTTATATGTTATCAACTAATTAGGGCTGCCAGCCACTTTTACTGTTCTAACACTAACACTGTCTCCTAAATCCAGTTGTCACAAATGCCAAAATAATCTCAAAATGGGATCTTGCAATTTCTTTTGAGTTTTATACTATTAATCCTGCCAAAATCCAATAGTTTTGGTCCCTGACTATTGCTTCTCTCTGTTTTTTTTTAATGAAAACAAGGGCTTATGTCAGCAAACATAGGCAGCTTCATAGGCTGCCTCATTTCTTGTTGCTGCCACACTTCCAAATGAACTGAGAAAAAAATGTGTCTCCTGTGACTTGCTGATGGTTCTGCAAGAGATAAGTCACATGGTGACATACCACACTCAGTGTTCCCATCATGAAACTAGTCCCTCTGAACATGACTAAGCATGCCTCTCTGGAAACAGTTGCTGTACTTCCCACAAGTGAATTGCTCATCCGTCAACTGAGTTAACTCAGCCACAGCATTGGTTTATCAATGCCTGCACACCAAGTGTACTCATCACTCACAGATAAAGGGTTAAAGGAAAAGTGATTGTTATAAAAGCAACCTATTTCTATAAGGAGGGAGCAAAGAAAGTGCTTTCCCTATACATTAAAAGAAGTAATTCGTTGTTTTTAAAATGGAGTCAGTTTGTTCATTTAAAATGAACAAGATGCATGGCCGGCCCGTTGGTGCAGCGGTTAGATTTCTGCTTGCGATGCCAGTGACCCAGGTTCAGGAATGGACCCGGGGAACTGGAGGGCTGGCCGATGAAGAAAGATCGAGCGCCTCTGGGCTGCTCTCCTTCTTCGGGGGGAGGGCTGGGGAGAATGATCAGTGCCTGAGGACTCCTAGCGGAGGCTGGGAGGAATCGCTAGCACTGGCGTTTGAAAGAGGTAGAGGAGTGGGACAGATGCAGGTCGTCATTGCATGTCTCCGCCCCCCTGGGAAATTAAGAAAAAAATACAGCTTGTACCTGTCTCTATGAAGCCTGCCCCTGCCCTAATCAGCATTCGGTGCCGGCTCCATGATTCTAGTCCTACAATTTGTGGCACTGATACCCCTAGGGGTTGTGGTCCCACCCTGAGGAGGTAGGCCGTGGATGTCTGGAGTTAAGGCCTAATGAAAGTGGAGGTATAAGGGGTCCGTGACCAGGCAGGTCCTTGGTGGGCGTGAGCAGCAAAAATGCAGAATTAAAAATAAATAAATAAAATTAACAAAATGCATGCAGAGATTTGAAGCTCTGGCTGAATGTCCCAGAAATTATTCCTGAACTGTCAGGTTACTCTAAATAGAAAGATAGAAAGTAGAGCCCTGTTAGAGGATGTCTGATGCCAACTTTACTCATTTCAAAGACAGTCATAACTCTAATTCAGGGACCCTTTTGATGTCTGCAAATAAACTGAGGTAAAGCTAAGGTGGTTTGGGAAACCACAGAACAAGTAGATGGGGAGAACAGTTGAACTGTCAGGGTACTCCACTCAGAGTGAGTGAGATAACTGATATGAATTGGCACTGAAGCCATTCTGCTAATTCAGAGAATGTGGACAGTGAAAAGATTATTTATTCTGAGGTTTTGTTATAAGAAATAATGACACATTTCCTTTTTTCAGTTCAACCTCCAGGATTTAACTTAAATTCATCTAGATTTACGTACTTGTATTTACCCTTTAAACTAATTATTTTCATATTTTTTGTCAGATTGCACTGTTTAACCTAGTTTACTTTGGAATATAGCTGGTAAATAAATAACACTATTCACTGAGATGAAAGTAAGTGGTTGTGCATTGTGAAAGGGGTATTTTGAGGATCTCTTAGGAATCTGTCCCATTTAAGAGACATGCTATCATAACTATTTTGAGCTAAGTGATCCTTCCTAATCTTGGGAAGTAACATGGGAAAGGGTGAATAAAAGACTATACTCCACCTAAGATTCAAGAAGCTGGCCTTGACTTTATTAAACAGGACAAGTGACTGGGCTCAGATCCAGGTGCCTGGGACATGCATACCAACTACGCAGAGATGAACTACAGTGGACTCTGTGACAAGTTTGTGCATAAGGAACACTGGAGGTTGTAGACTTCTGGTCTGTGATAAGGGAGGGAATGGAAATTTGTGACGGTGAGGGAAAGGGCACCTGAGTATTTTATTTTTTGTTTTACTGAACTACACTAATTTTGCATTTTGCCAGTGGGGGCGGGGAATTTTGCAGTTCCAGAGGGAGGGGAACAAGACTGTGATTTTAAATGATCAGGACTGGGAAGAGGAGGCTGGGAAAAGATGCTATATGGGTGGTTTGCTGAATCTTTAAAACTTTTTTAAGATGAACTTCATATAGAGAAACATGGCTGAGCAAAGTGCTACACAGAACATTTCTACCTCTAGGATTAAGCCTAAATTTATCTGGATTGATGTGCCAGTGAATAAAAATGTGAAGTGTTTCATAAAGCAACGTTTCTTAATTTTGACAATCCCCAAAAGTAACTGCTGTTGCCCCCTTCCCCATCAGACATCATCAAAGGCAGTTTTGTGGGAGTGGCAATTGTTAGATCTCCAAAGAGATTATTTATTTTATTTATTTATTTTATTTTATTTTAGTTATACAAAGTGGATTTACAACCTTTGAGCTAGAGACTCGTTTATAAAGGCACCTTGTCACAGAGAGGACAAAAAGCAGTGATACAAAGTTACAGCAGCAGACAGAGTTACATGTATGCATGTACAATCTATATACATGGTTTCATATGAATCAGGATAGGATACCCCTGATTTTACGGATGTCTAGCAGGGGAGAGGAATAGAGGAACCAGTGGGGAGGAGGGGTGCTGGGAGCAATCCAGAGGACATTGTTGAGATGTGAGTGCACTGGAAGGCATGAGAGCACCGGTTAGTGACAATTACAGCAGTGAGTGTTGAAAAGGTGGTTCCAAAGAGCGATTTTAAATGGTGTGGTTTTGGGAGTGTTGGTGACGATGACTGAAAGAGAGCTGATCAAGGAGGGAGCCCTGTAGCAGAAGGATCTCTGAGCTAGGGAGGTCCTGGTTCTATGCACCAGTAGAGTGGCTTTGTCTGAGCTGCGGGTGGAGACCGTGGGGGTAGCATGTTGAAGGGAGGCAGACACCCAAGGGGGGAGAACTGAACAGAATTTTATTGGCTAGTAGGCAGGTCTGGTAGTGAAGTCTTTCTTCGAAGCTGAAGAGGTTGGCGGTGGAGTACAGTAGGTAGGTATGGGTGAGCCTGGGGGCACCGGTCAGGAGCCTAGAGGCCTTGTTTTTTTTTTTTTTTTATTTATACACTCCACTGTAGCTTGGGGTGTGCTTAGCCCACTCAGGCCATGTACACTGATGCTCAACTGATCTACATGGAGCCAGCCTCCGCCACAACCGACGAAGCAAGGAGGACCGTGGCTTTCCCCCCCACGGTGGGGCCTCCCCCAGTGTGGGGGAACCTGGAGAGGAGACTGCATCACCCTGAGCCCTTGTCTCCAACTGTCAGGCTTTGTTTGGCCCACTTGATCAGGTCATCTGCTGGTGGCTTTCATGCTGCTGCCGGGAGAGGATTTTTTTGTGATGGTACCCCAGGGGCCGGACATGCAGTGGCGCCTGCACGGAGAAGCTGTAAGTGTCCCCATGCTCCTCCCCTTGTGTTCCAGGTACAGATAGTATACCCTGTCTCCACTGGATGTCACCACTGTGCCGAGGAGCCTCCAGACCCACCCCTGGGAGAGGAGTGCTGTCCACTGGATGCTCAATCCTCTCCTTCCCCTGCTGACCCCTGGCAGTCCGGGCTCATTCCCAAACCTGAGTCACCAGCATGGCACGAGGTGTGGCATCCAGCACCTCAACCCTCAGTGCCACTGGGACAGCTTATAGGCCTTGTTGATAGAGAGTTGGATCTTATTGAGTGCAGTGTTATTGGCAGCTCCGTATATTTTATTTTATTTATTTAGTTTTTGTTAACCGGGTAAGTGCGCTAGTCAGCAAGTGACTGTTTTCAGGCACGACCCAGGAGGTACAATTACAACACACAAAGAGTACAGCCAGATTATTAAGACAACGAGTACAAAAAATGCAGAGAGAAATACATATGGCAATGTAACATACATTAGTAAACAAAAATATACTTTAGCACTTGATCATGGAACATACTCAAAATGTGATATAGAAGGCAGAAAATAAGAGAGGATAGGCATCAGTAGAAAAGACACAAGGAAGGAAAACTGGCAAGAGATGGGAGGAGATTAAGTGGAAGGAGGTGCGTCGAGATACGGCAACAGCGGGGAGTGGTACCAACCTGCGGCCGGGCCTATGGAGCGAAAGACGGCAGGCGAAGAGAGGTAGTAGGGGGAGCGCAGACGGCAACAGCGATAGGAGGTAGGAAAATACAGCCGGGCTGGTGGAACCGATAGACGGCAGGGCGAGAGTGAGGATGCTGGTGAGAGGGGGATAGAGGCGGAGGAGTTACGGCAATAGCGGCAAAAGTGTCAAAGTCAAGCCGAGCCAGTGGAACCAAGAGACGGCAGGGCAGGGAAGGGGGGGTCGGTAGATGGTGGGAGTAGGCGGTAGTAGGTGGAGAGAGGTGACTAAGCACAGCCAGGAGGGTGGGGACTAAGGAGGGGCATGGATGAGGTAGGAACAGGTAAAGGTGAGTTTGGTGGGAGTGGCAAAAGGGAAGAGGATATAACAGAAGGGGAAGAGAGCAGCAGTGGGGTTAAGTGAGGAGGCTGTGAAGTGAAGATAAGAATGTCATGGAGTAGAATAGCGACTTACAATTGCCAACAGCCAACATTAGGCTTATAAAGAAACAGGTTAAGGCAACATTAATTACAAGGCACAAAATAGAACATTAATTACAAGGCACTGTATAGAACACCCATTTGGACAGGCAAAGTGCTAGCAATGAGGAAACAGTACAAATGCAGTGGATCAGGTAGGGTCAAAGCAAACACATTTGTCCATAGTAGTGAGGAAAGTCCTGAGTTTGCTCTTAAAAAGTCACATGAGTGGAGACATCTCTTAGATCCTGAGGTAGTAGGTTCCATAGGTGGGGGCAGCATGATGGAAGGAGCCCATGCCCTTTTAGTCCGACAAAGGGATGGATAGTAAGTCTGATCAGCCGATCTAAGATTTCTTGTGGGAATGGCCGGCCTGAGGAGATCAGACAGGATAGCAGGCTTGGGACGTCCTTAGGATGGAATCAACTAAATTGTACAAGTAGTACTGCCTGGTAGAGGAAGGAGAGAGCCAACCAAGGTCCTGATATAAGAGACAATGATGCTGCAGCCGAGGTGCTTTGGTTGCATACCTGCACACATTATTGAAGGTAGTATCCCATAGTTGCAGTGAAGATTTGGTGGCCAAGGACAGGATGGGACACCCATATGTAAGGTTGGCAATAGAATGCCTCTGGCTATCGCCAATTTAGCAGCAGGGTGAGCAGGTATTTGGTTCTATAGGCAGCCCCAATTTGCAGTTAATTGACTTGCAGGTTTCCTGTATATGTGCTTTCAGGTCCAAGGTTTGATCCAGGTGGATGCCAAGGTAATGAAAGGAAGTGACAGTTTCTATAGGGTCCCCATCGATATCAGAGACAGAGATGGTCAGAGGACAGGATCTAAGCTTGTGATTGGAGCCAAACATCATAACTTTTGTTTTATTTGTATTTAAAACCAGGCGTTGAGAGTTCAACTAGTGTTGTACAGCACGAAAATCTGCAGTGAGGGCAGCATTTAGATCCAGGACCTTATCAGAGTGATAATAAATTACCAGGTCATCCGCATAAAGAAGTGAGTGACCTGTGGTGACCAGCTCAGGAAGTTTATTGACGAATAATGAGAATAGAAGAGGCCAAGTATAGACCCTGAGGGACCCCAATGTTGATAACAGCACTGTCTGACATGGATGAATTAAACTTAACAGCTTGTGTTCTGTTGGAGAGGTAGCTTTTGAACCAGGTAGTGACTGGGGGAGAGAAGCCCAAGGTACTGAGGGCGGATAGTAGCAGAGAATGGTCAACCAGATCAAAAGCTTTGGTTAAGTCAATGAAGACTGCCCCTGTTAACTTTCCTCTATCCATATTGGTAACGATATCTGAAGTGAATTTTGCAAGTGCTGTCATGGTGCTGTGATGCTTTCTAAAACCATGCTGTGCTGAGCTTAGTAAATTGAATTTCTCAAGGTATTCAGTGATTTGCATGGATACTACTTTTTCCAGGATTTTATTCAGAACAGACAAAATAGCAATAGGCCGGTAATTTGATATGTCATTTTACTGCTTTCTTAAATACAGGAGTGACTCTGGCTGCCTTCAGACTTCAGGGACAATGCCATTGGAGAGAGATAGGGTGAAGATGTGTGCCAGGGGCCAGAGATGTAGTAAGCCATTTTTAGTAGTCTTGGTTCTAGGCCATCTGAGCCAGTACTGGTGTTTTCAGAGAGTGACCTGAGCAGCTTTAGGACCTGATGCCTAGACACTTCCCTGAAATAGAAAGGGTTGGTTAAGTTTGGGGTCCTTCAGATGCTGTGGGGTTAAACTGTGAAGCAGAGGATTGTGATGGGAGGAAGCTGTGTAGGCAGATAAGTCAGAAAATTGTTGGTTAAAAGCATTTGCAATGGTAGTAGAATCATTACAGTGTACACCATAGGACCATATCTGAGGGAGTGACATCTTTAGCAGAACCTAAGAAGGACTTAATGTGACCCCAAAACTTGCGAGGGTCATTGGAAGAATTAATCAGCAGGTTTTGGCAGTATTTACTTTTGGCCTGCCTGATGCATCTTTTACAGTCATTTCTGTATTGTTTATACAGAATGAGATCTGACTGCAGTCCAGTTTGTCCATATAGGCAAGCCATGGTCCACTAGGAACAGGGCAGAGGATGTGTTGGCCAGTCGTAGAGCATCGGGTGAGAGGCAGTCCTTATGGTGGTAAAGGAGGCCAATCCGGGAGTTAGTGGCAGTCGCGAGGGCATTAATATGGGCGTGGAAAGTGAGGGCAATGTTGAAGGTAATCCTTAGGTATTTGTAGGTGGATACTTGCTCAAGGGGGTGCTGAGTGCTAGGGAGGATAAGGAGGGGGGCATTTCTTGCTTTGTTTTAGTGGTGGGAGAAGAGCATCGACTTAGTCTTCTTTAGATTAATGACAGGTCAATGGTCCTTGAACCACTTTTCAGCTTGGTTGAAGATGTGTTGGAGAGAGTCCTGGAGTGAGGCAGATTTATGGTGTGAGGTATAGAGAATGGCATTATCCACGTATAGAAGAATTTTTCCAGAGCAGGCATTGGGCAGGATGTTTCGGTAGAGACTGAAATGTAGGGGACCCAGGATGGAGCCCTGGGAACACCAGAGTGGACAGGTCGGGTGTCGGACAAAGTCACATTAATTTTTACGCACTGGGATCAAGCTGAGAAGTAGCTAGAGCACCAGGCGAGGGAACCAGCAGAGAAACCTATCTGGTAAAGGGAGTGAAGTAAGAGGGGATGGCAGATATTGTCAAAGGCCTTGGAGAGGTCAATGAACACTGCTCCAGCAAGGTTGCCAGAGTCAAGGGAGAAGTGCAGGAAGTTGGAGAATAATAGGAGGGCTGTGGCAGTGCTATGACCTGAGCAGAAACCGTGCTGCTTGGGGCACAGGATGGCATACTTGGTCAAATATTTGGTGAGCTGTGTGGCCACCACTTTTTCTATAGCTTTGGAGAGCGAGGGAAGAATGGAAATTGGCTGATTGTTGATGGAGAGGACCTATCACCACTTTTGTGTATGGGTGTGATGATAGCTGTTTTCTAGACACTGGGAAATTAACCCAGGCAAAGGGATCGGTTAAGTAAGTCAGTTAGAGGGCCTAGGACATCATCCAGGACTAATCATAGGATCCTGGTTTCCAGAGAGTCATTGCTTGGGCTATTGCTGCCTAGTGCTTTTAGCAGGTATGGTCTGGCTTCTAGACTGGATATTATGTCTCCCTCACTACAATCATACCATAGGAAGCTACATAATAATTCATCTAGTAGTCACAAGAAAAGAACCCTGGGCAGGTGACACGGACAGATCCAAAACATGTAAGCTGTGTAGCAGTAATTACTACACCTGCTTAGGGGTGTATGGTCTTAAATGCTGTGCTTTCTCTAGCTGTGCAACCAATCACAAAGTACTAAATACCATGCAAGATGCACACAGAATGCATATGGAAAGTCCCACTATTTAGCAAAGAACTTGGGCCATGTTAAAAACCTCTTTTGGATGCATTTTCAATGTGATACTGTTTATTCCTATCTTTGCTTGCTTGCCCATTTTTGTATCTTTCAACTTGTATACATTTTTATACCTTTATACCTTTTTGTTTTCTTAGCCTACATTACTGTTACTTGATTTACAGGCTTTCATGAATCTGTCTACGCTATTAGATAACTGTACTGTTATTTTCTGCTCTTGCTCTGATACATCCATAGATAGACTTCATGATGCTTTGGGTTTAATCAACCCTCTATTGTTCTGTCCATATAGGTACCATGAATTTACTGATTGTACATCCCCGAAGACGACTATGCTCCACATCCAGAAAAAAAGCTGAGCAATGATAATTCTTATCTATTTTAATATTTCTTCTGGTTTTATAATGGTGTATTGGTAGATGTGTGGCTGTACTACCCTATTATGCATGTGGTATTATGAGATAGGGCTCTGCTTCTGTCGGTGAGCCTGCAACCAACAACAGGGGAAGGGTGGGTACCTCTCTGTTAGCTTATGAATTGCAACTGAGGAGTTGGATAGAAGAAGACTGTGCCCACAAACCTGAAGTGGGTGCAGGTCCCCCTTTTCTTGGTGGAAGTGAAGGAGAAAGCAGGGTGCTAGAAATGCATGGGGGAATGATGAAATAAATATGACAAGGATTCCAAAAAGACTATGTAAGGAGGGTGCCATCACATCTGGTTATATTTTCTGTGGAGTATACTTCAAAAATCTTTTATAAGTATACTCTAAGAGTGCCTAAGAAGGTATATGACCACTAACCAGTAATTAAAAAATGCTTGACTTGCATGTTTTCACATGAGTTTATCAAACAGACATGTAAGTCTGCAATGTTCTTGGCAGGATTTTATTTAAAACTGACTTGCAATCAGACTCTAAATATTAAGGCAGATAATGGGAAAAACATATTTTTAAGTTATTTTCACATCCGTTTTAAGGAATAAGATAGGTATTGGTTTCTTTCTTGTTATGAGCCTTGAAGTTAATTGGTGATTGAAGTAAAAACACATAGTAGTCAAAGTACCAACGGTATTGAAGGTGCTAAATAAGGCCTATATTGTGTAAATTGTTATGTATTAAAATACAATATACTGTTATTATCTGGATTCAAATCACTAAACCTTTGCCTGCTTAGCAGACACACAGTCAGTTTGCCACTGAGCTGTTTGTATGGGAATTGCAGTTCCTGTGGAGTAGAGGTTCAGTCACAACCTGAAAAACAAGTGACTAGGGGCCAGATATTCAAAACTTTGCACCGGGCAAAAACTGTTTGCACAGGTTTTGCGTGGGTTTGCTATATTCAAAAGGCCAAATAGTGCGCGCAAACTGCATTAGCGCCGGGCAAAATCATAATGTATGCAACAGGCAAACTGAATGGGTGTGTACATGAATACAGGCGCAATTCTATATTAAGTGACTAGCACTGCACAAAGTGGTTTTGCAAGACTTAGCGTGACACTTAGCGTGGTGCACATTACCGCCCAGGAAAAGGTGTGTTAACCCTGGGCAATCAGCTTTGTATGACATTATGGCTTTGTGCGGTGTTTGCACGGCTTTTGTGTGGCTTTGCGTGACCCTAACAAATAAATATGACACATAGACAAAGCTAGACATAGAGGAAACATGCTGCTCACTGATGGCATCACAATGATGCCATCATCTGCCACCAGTCCCAGCCATGCCAGGAAGTAAGTGGTGACCCTGCCACCAGTGGACAGCATGGTAGTGTGGCCATACAGCACACACCTGTGGACCACTCTTCTGTGGACACCAACAGATACCAGCATACACATGCAGCACTGTGGGCATGGAGGATGTTGAGGGGAGAGTGTACGGGTGGCCAGGCTGTGCCACAGACCAGGTATGGCCACAAGGCTGGGACACATCATGCAGTGCACATGGGCCAGTGTTAGGAATACCCCAACACCAGTGTGCCTTTCTGATAATATATGCCCCCCTCTGGCCACATACCACACAGCTGTATGACTGCCACAGCACAGAAAGCTGGACATGTATATGTCACTGTGACCATCCCATGCCAGAGGTGCAGCATCTGTGGGTCACACAACAGCATAACAGTAATGTCCACTGTCAGTAGACGCCTGCATGTTGGGCCTGTCACTGTGTATAGTGCGGTCACACAACAGCATAACAGTAATGTCCACTGTCAGTGAACGCCTGCATGTTGGGCCTGTCACTGTGAATAGTGCAGTCATCAGCACTGCCCTACACACCATAGGCAGTGCTGTGTCCACACACTACTGGCCCCCTTGCTACTGTAGTGTCTACTGTGTACTGTAGCATGACCTACAGTGTGACAGTTGCATGCAGCACCACCACCACCTGTGCCTATGCTGTGTTGTCCCAGAACAGCTGCAGGCAGCAGCGCATGTGAAAGTAGAGTGTTCAAAACTGTATAATATTTCCTGAACTGTTTACACAGTGCTAACACGTTTGTGTGGGTTAAGCGCAGGGCTAAACCATTAGCACGGTGCAAACTGCATGCAAATCAGGGCATAATGAGATGCTAATCTGGATGTTTGCCCAGAGACTACCTAAATAGGCTCATTTGCATGTCACTTTTGAATATGGCAAAGTTTAGCGCCGGATAAACGTGTTTGCACCAGACTAATTGTTTAGTCCTGCACTAAACCCGTGCAAACATGTTAGCGCTGTGCAAACAGTTTGGGGAATATTATACAGTTTTGAACACTGTACTTTCACATGCACTGCTGCTTGCAGCTGTACTGGGTCCACACATTTGCTGGCACACACATTGGCCACATAGTTCACCTCTACCTACCTTCACGTCACTGTGCACTGTGTTGCTGCTGTGGTTTGCACTTCCTGGTTGCTATATTCAGAGCTGTCTTATCCCAGGGCTGTTTGCCCTGCACTCCCAGCCAAGTTTGTCCGGCCTCATTTCCATACTATATTCAGAAGCTGTTTGCCCCGGGCTATTCCTTTTGAATATAGCTTGCTTTGTGCTCCGGGCTAAGTTTGCCTGCCGGGCAGTGTTAATTTAGCCTCGGGGCAAAGGTTTGAATATCTGTCCCTAGGGCTCTAATCCCAGCAGGCAATTTATCTTCACAAATTCTTGTTCTTAGTTAAATTTGCTTCTCATATAATTTACTATTCCAACTCCAGACCACCATGAATTGTCACTAAAGTGAGTTTCCATCTTACAAAAACATCTGAAATAAATGTGTAGGTCCCTGCCAGGATTCGGAGTGTGTTTACCTGGATTTGAACTGATGATCCTTTGTCAGCTACGCAAACACACATTTAGTGTACCACTGAGCTACAGGTAAGTGAGTTGCAGTTCCTGTGATGTAGAAGACATATCCTGCGCAAGAGGGGACTGGGGATCTAATCCCAGCAGGCAATTTAACTTCACAAACTGTTGTTCTAAACTAAATGTACTTCACATAATGTATTATTCCAACTCCATACCACCATGACTCACCCCTCAAGCAAGTTTCCAGCTTACAAAAAATGTGAAACAAGTGTTTAAAGTGATTGTCTGATATGTATCCCCATATACAGTAATGAGCTTCTTAATATCAGAGCCCATAACTTCAAGCTGTGGAAAGTCTATTGAGCTAATAAATGAATTTTTAAAAGTGTACCTCTTTGGATGGGAAGAAATCATAAATTTACCTGAACAGACAGCCAGCTGATTCCCTTCACTTCCTGATCTGCCAGCCATGCCCCCATGCTCAGACATTTTGTGACATCTAACCATGGAGAGCACGGAGGTGCACCACATTGAAGTCTATGGGGCCAGTTTTGAAAAGCACTTTATAAATGTTTAAGTAGTCTTTGATATAAATAAAAGCCAGAGCTTATTTTTATAAGAACAGCTTGAAGTCAAGTTGATCATTAAGGCCTGATGGACTCAATGCATTTAATTTCACTGTGTTTCGAGTTTCCCTTTGCAGTAAATTTCGTGCCCTGTCACCTTCTGGTGCTGGGGGTCTGTTCAAAGGGTTGACACTTCAATGTCACCAGAGACAAACCATGAGCCTCTCCAAAGTGCACACCCAGGGCATTATTTTCATTGCGATTAATTATCACTCTCACATGCTCCTGGCTGCACCACTTGTGGGGCACACAGTCTGTGCCACATACAGTAAGTTGCATAGGTACCAATATACATAAATGCAAAAGACATTGGATAATCTACTGTATATACCTGCCCAGCTAATATATTTTGCTGTCCCAGTGTGTTCAAACCTATTTCCCATGTGTTCATATGTACATACATTGCACCACCTGCACATACTGAAATCCACCATTTGGCTGGACACAATAGGCTGAGTAGACACAGTGGAGCCTATTTTCCAAGGGGTACAGTGTCTACGCGCCACATATCTGTGGCATGTAGACACTCCACAGCTGCTGTGCCCCCTGCACCCAATTCACCAAAGGGGCACGGGGCTGTCATGCACTGGATCAACTGTCAGTCCAAGGAGTTCCATGTGGGGGCAAACTGGAGGGGTGGTGCGAGGCGTGTACCTATATGCTCCGCCACTCACAGAAGCGGATTGCTGGGGAGGGGTGGCGCAGGCTGCATGGTCTGGAGGGGCAGCCAGAGCTGTTGCTCACCCCCCCTGACATTATGCTGCCAGCAACGGTGAACACCATAGGGCACCTCCGTCAAGACACCACAGCCCTCCTGGACCATTGTGAGAGCTAGGAGTGACCTATTCAGGTGCTCATCCAGTGTTAGTGTTTGTGGCCCTGCTATATATCCCTGCATCCATGGCACCCCATGGTGCAGGGGTTCCACTAGTGGACTAGGATCAGGCATCCCACTGAATGCCTACCCATGTCCACGATCGGCCCCCTCCCACATGCATGCCAGGGTGGGCAGGGCCATAGACAGGTGCCCTGCGGGTGCTTCATGGTCATGAATCCACACACCTTGTGTCTGTCCATGGCAGCATGGGGGGGCATACACTTTACAAACAGATCACGTGTTAATTGTGCCCCTTGAAAAATAGGCCCTAATGTGAATATTAGTGACATAACTGGATATACTGCAGTCTTACCACTCCTAAACATTCCCCGGGGGCATAGCCCAATCAAATGTCATTGAAATAATGATTTAATATGGGCAACTGCCATTTGGCCAATGAAGCAATGCAGTGATTTTTACTTTTACTCTCCCCCCATGCTCTCGAGCCAACTGATTGATCTTATATCATGTATTCATCCTTATAGTGCTCCATTTTTTGACATTTGGAATTTATAATATGATGATATTTACTAAGAGCATTATGAGGTTTAGTTGTTGCCTTGTTTGTAGTTATGAATTTACACTGACATTTTGAATCTACTTTCCTTGAAAGTACAATACTCATTTGTGTGATGTATGTTAATCACCTGTGCATCAAATAATTAAGAGCACAAATGCAAGCCAGCCATCCCCCTGAGAAAATCTGTAGCTGAGACGATACATAGGGGCAGCTGGTCAGCATTCCATTTAAATATGTACTTTTAATAAATATTTCACAGTCCCCTGCAGTCTGTGTGCCACCTTTTCTGTTTCTAACAATCTGTGCATTTTGACTGTGGCACCTTAAGGAGTTCAGGAGTGCTTCTCTTTTGCCTTCATAACATATCAGTGCTTGGCAAGGGTGGTGAAGGTGACATATTAAGAAGTGTTGCCTTGTCAAGGACATTGTGTTAACTAGCACTGACAGTGTTTGTGCCAGTTACACACAGATCTCGGCGACACTCCTACATTTCATTGCTTGGCAGGCAGGAAGGGTGTATAATAACCACCAGGGCTATGGTATGGTCTCACTGCCACCCCATCCTACTCATAAACGACTGTCTGGTTTGCTGTGAGCCACTGTCCCCCACTGTGCTGCCTTTGTTTAGCAACTCAGTCCCACAACAGCTGTATCACTGCTACTAGCAATATCAGTATCTGTGGCTGGGATGGTCCCTCATAGGTTCATGTGCATCATTTTAATGGGAACTTACTCCATGCATCCACCCAGAGCCACAAATGCACCTCAACTCCCTCCTTGACCCTCTGAATAGAAAGGAGAGGAGGAGCCACTGGGGAGGAGAAAGTTATTCCACAGGAAGTGGGGTTTAAGAGGGAAAAGTTGCCTGGCTAGAGAGTTTTCTTCTGTCCCATGCTTCTTCCCAGTGGTTGTTGCAACTGTCCTCCTTAGGCCTTCAAAACCAGTGCCTCACCACAACCAACTAACAGGAGGTGCTTGAGCACTGGAGAACTTGTATCCACACCCCCAAAACAAGCACCTAACCACGCTGATGTGTTGCATTATTCTTAAGAACATAATACCAGAGTTATGGGTGAATTCAGTAAATATTAACTGTAACAGAGGTTCCTCTCCCATTTACCCTTCCAAAAGTTCCTTCTATATGCATTTTAAAATTAATCAAAATAACCACTCATCCCTACAGGCAACCCCTTCTATCTGATTTGTGGCTTTTTAGACATTAAGGGGCAATCCCCAACTTTACATTTCTCTACCTGAAGAAACAAGCATTTGTCAATGCTGAATGTTGTCTCGCTGGCATTGGCATTGGTAGTGCAGGAGTTAGAGATGCATAGTAGGAATGACAGTGAAGTATTGAACTGAAGCCAATGCCAACCCCACCCTGCAGAGAGTGACAGGTGTTGGGGTGTGCCTTTTGGGTCATCAGCTATAATGATGATGCCATTCTCCCTCCACCCTTCCCTCTAGACACTGACAAGTGTCGTGGTGTGCTTTGGGGTCTTTTTGGCATTATATTTGTGCCATACCATAAGAAAATACACTGAGGTGGGTGCAGTATAGGAGAATGGGGTGAACTTTAAGGGTGAACACTCCAAGGCAGACCTCGATGCCTGTCACTGGCTGCAGGGTGGGGGGGGGTGGGGGTGTAATGGCATGAGCATTACAGCCAATGATCCCAAGTCACACCCCTGATGCCTGTCAATCTCTACAGGATGGGGAGTTACAGTTGGAAACCCTAGCGCCGTAGGTGTTTGTTGGTATTTTCACTCCAAATGTTCAACATAGGCTTTTTGTGACCCCACCTCATGAAGTGGCACTATCAGTTCTTTAGCTGAAAGGTAGTTTTGCACAGCAGCTATGCCATTTGGTGACACAGAGATGAAAACACATTTTGGGCAGGATGTGAAAAATGGCAACTGTATTGTTCATGAGGAGGTGTAAAAAAATTGCAACGTTGGAAATCTGGAGTGAAAATATGAAAAATTTGTGAAGTCATGAGCATGCATAGAAACTGCGCAACACACATCCATAACCCAATTATTTTCATTTTTGTAACCACATTTTTAACATAGGCATTTTGGGGCCTCCCCTCATGAACAGTGGCACTGTGATTTTGTTAATTTGTCCCAAAAGTTGATTTCCCACAGTGACCATGTCATTGTGCACCACAGGTGCGAAAACACATTTTGGGCAGGATGTGGAAAATGACAGCTGTACTGTTCATAAGGAGGTGTGAAAAAATGCCAGTGTTGAAAATCTGGCATGAAAATATTGCAAATTTGTGAAGTTACAAGGGTGCGTGGAAACTGCGCAATGCACGCTTGTAACACAGTCATTTTATGGATGTTCATCACCAAATTTTCATCATAGGCATTTTAGGACCTCTGCTCATGAACAGTGTCATCATATTTTCCACAAACTGTCCTGAAAACTGATTTCACACAGCAACTGCGCTATTGTGTGCCGGACGTACCAAAACACATTTTGGCCAGGATATGTAAAATGACAGCTGTACTGTTCATAAGATGGTATGGGAAAATGCCAATTTTGAAAATCTGGAGTGAAAATATTACAACTTCACGAAGTTACGAGCATGCGTGGAAACTGTGCAATGCACACTTGTAAAACAGCCATTTTTAGATTTTTTCCACCAGATTTGCAACATAATGTATTTGAGAGCCCCCCTCATGAACAGTGGCACTGTCGTTTTGCTACTCGGACCTGAAATGTGATTCCACACAGTGACCACAAAATCCCCTTTTGGGATGGAATAATGCCATGACAGTGACTGAATTCATGAGGAGGGGTCCCAATAACTCCATGTTGAAAATTTGGTGCCAGAATTCCCAAAAATGGGCGAGATATGCACCAAAGTTGAAAATACCCTATTTATGGCATTATACAGCTTACCAGCATTTCTTCTGTTCACGGTCGGCTTTGAAGAGTGCAGACATGTTCCCGGTCCACTGAAGATCGTCCGCAGGTTCCATAGATAAGTATGGGTGGGGGGGTTGTGGGGAGGCAGAGCACACGAGGGTGGGTGCAGGTTGGGGAGGGCAGGGAGACAGCGAGGACCTTTTTCTTCTTTCACAGGTTTAAAAAAAAACAACATTGTGGGACTTTTTGTATTTCAGGGGCATGTGGCATGCTGGGTGGGCTCCCAGTGTGCCACCTGAATGTTTGCAGGGGATGCTGTGCCGACAGGGATTGGGCACCCCATCAACACATACCGAAGGGGGGGAAGAGGGCCAAGGGGGATTGGGCACCCCCCTCGGCACACAACAAAAACAGGTGGACATTATGCCGATATGAAGTGGGCTCCCCCGTCAGCAAAATAAACAGGGAAGGGGGACTCATGCTGACAGGGATTGGGCCCCCTGTCTGCAAAGAAAGACTTTTCGGATGGGGGCGCATGATGCCAAGGGGGATTGGGCACCCTCTCGGCATATATTTTAAATGGGGGGGACATTATGCTGACAGGAGTGGGCTCCCCCGTTGGCAAGTGAAGTGGGTCGAGGCAGTCTGCAGGCGCTGGACAGGCACGTCAGGAGGGTGTGTTCATATGCTGCTGCTGCATGATTGCAGTGGACCTTTTCTTAGATCTGGTGGCCACTAGACATATGCTTGGTGTCAGTGCCTGCAGTTGCCTTATTGGGGAATGAGGGGCGCTCCTTCTGATGCATGCCCTGTATTCACCCACAGTGATTGCATCTCCAAATCTGCTACTAACACAATATGTTGGCTGGCGCGCACACGTGAGCCAACTTAAAAAGGGGAACAGTCACTTCCATGCCACTCAGATTGGAACTGAAACATTAAAAATAAACAAAACCTGGCAGTACAGTATGTGTGCCTTTATGGATTTATTGAATAGAATGAAAAAAAGGTTAACTACTAAAAGTCTGCAAGGTTATTTCTTTGAGAAGAATGCAAAAACATGGGTTTGTTGCTTGATATTGTGCACTAGTTGTCAAATAAAATAACCTGCTGCACTTTTAGCAGGTAATCTTTTTCCATGTTTTCATTTCAGTAAATCCTTACAGGTGGGAGTAGTACCAAGTTTCCTCTGTTTTTCAATCTCTCACTCTCTCTCTCTCTCTCTCTCTCTCTCTCTCTCCCTGCTGCTTTAATATGGACTCAAAATATAATAAAACATTTCAATAAAAATAAAAACAAGAGTTAGCTGATGTTACCAATAGCAGATCCAGTGATGTAATTGTAGATGAGTAAGATGATGGGTAGAGAGTGGGAGATGAATATTAAAAAAATATACCATTGGGGAGGGATAAAGGTTATGGGTGGGAGTTACATAAAACATATAAAATTGGTGACAGAATAAGGCCCCATGGTGTATCCAGTCTGCCCTGTAGTGACACAGGAGAGTCAGTTCTATGGTACTCTAAGGGTCCAAGCCAATCCTCCCCAACACCATCCTTCCCAGTGCAGTTAACCATTCCCGTTTCTGTCCCATCTCCTTTTGAACCCCCAACCCCTGTAATCACATTGACTACATCATTGGGCAGCCAGTTGCACTTCTCCACTGTTTTTTTATTTGTTTGGTAACTGGCTAAGGTGCACTAGGTACAATGCCTGTTTTCAGGGTCAACATGGGAGCACTGGGGAGGTTAAGTGACTTGCTCAAAATCACATATTATGCAAGTGGAGGCTATGGGAATCAAACCCAGTTCTGCTGGATGTACCAAGCTCATTTGCAGCGCACTATTCTAACCTCTAGGCTATATTACCCACCTTGGAGACCAGTGCTGTCACTATATATCCACAGACACTCCCACCCTGCACCTATCCTTCTCTGGATCTTATCACTGCATCCAGATGCCAGGATATTTTACATGCAGCTTTCCCCCTTTTGACCCATCAACCCTTGGTGGCATTTCTCCTTGAGCATAGTCTATGTACTTGCATTTGTTGAATTGCTCCTGCTTGGTCAGTATTTGTATTCCTCTGACTTGTTATTGCTGATCCATATGAACCTGCTGTACTATAACCTAATTTATTTATTTATTGAATTTTGTTGACCCGGTAAGCCCACTGGGCCTAGAAGTCCATTTTTCAGGGGTGACTGGGTGGAGGGGGATACAGATGGTAAGCAACTAAAATTGAACCAGATTAAGCTGTTTGTGGTATATTTAGTGAATGTCTTACAACTTGTCTATGCATAAATTCCTAGTTGCATTCTGAGTTGTATGTCTAATCATGTGATCCTATGTTTCCATCTTGTTGTTGTTATGGCTTGTATTGCTTATTGGCTTCCTGTTTTTATTGCTATAGAAACATAGAAACATAGAAATTGTTGGTAGATAAGGACCACCAGGCCCATCTAGTCAGCCCTTAAGCCTATCCTTGCTTTTAGCCTTTGACCCTACCCGGTCAGTGGCTGTCTCCTTTTCTTCTGACCCCAAGGGTCCCCTTATGTCTGCCCCATGCAAGTTTGAAGCCCCCCACTCTGTTTGTGCCCACCACCTCCTGTGGCAGATTGTTCCATGAATCCACCACCCTTTCTGTAAAGAAGAAAAACTTCCTCCCATTCCCCCTGATCCTGCTTCCCAATTCTCATATCATGCCCCCTTGTTCATGTATTCCTTCAGTATTGAAAGATGCCGCCCCCCCCTGCAACTTGTTTATGCCTTTAAGGTACTTGAAGGTCTCTTATCATGTCTCCCTGCTCCCTCCTCTCCTCCAGTGAGTACATATTGAGGTCCTTTAGCCTCCCTTTCCTCCTTGGTGACTCTCAGTACTCCCCTCCCATCATGTAGCTTTCCCCTGGGTTCTTGCATCCCAGATGCATTATCTTGCACTTCTTAGAACTGAACCTCAGTTGCCACACCTCTGACCAGTTTTCCAGTTTCATTAGGTCTCTCTTCATTTTCTTCACCCCTTCTGGTGTATCTACCCTGTTGCAGATTTTGGTGTCATCTGCAAACAGGCAGACCTTTCCTTCCAGCCCTTCTGCTATGTCACTAATGTAGATATTAAACAATACTGGCCCAAGGACTGAACCTTGAGGTACCTCATTTGTTACCCCCTCTCCTTGGAATAGATCCCATTTACCACCTCCCTCTGCCTCCTGTCCATCAACCAGCTCCTGACCCAATTCACTACTTTACGGCCCATGCCCAGACTACCCGTCTTGTTGACCAGTCTTTTATGTGGGACGGTATCGAAGGCCTTGCTGAAATCAAGGTAGGCCACATCCATGCCCCCCCCCCCATCTGATCTATCTCTTTTGTAATCCAGTCAAAAAAATCAATCAGGTTTGTTTGCCATGACCTCCCTGCTGTGAATCCATGCTGCCTTGGGTCTTGAGCTCCATTGGGATTCCAATTGCCCCACTATTCTTTCTTTAAGCAGTGCCTCCATGATTTTACCCAACACTGAGGTAAGGCTGACGGGCCTGTAGTTTCCTACCTCCTTCCCACGACTGTCAAAGTCAAAGTCAAAGTTTATTGGCAGGAAAGAAACTCCATTGAGCAAGCTTATTTACAAGGAGGTCCTTAGAGACAAGTAATGTGCAATGCACATACAATAAGCCAAGGCCAAACATATAACAGGAATACACAGGGCAATATACATTAACATACAGCTTTCTAAGGGAAATATATACAGTACATGGGGAAGGATAATTTACTAGGTTAAGACATTGTGGAGCAACAGTCAGGCATACAACTTCACAAGGGAAAATATATACATGGAGCAGGTAATTTACAAGACTAAGACATTGCGGTACACAGTCAGGCATAAACAGTCAGGTAGATGGCACGGTTGGCAGTAGGTAGTAATTAAAATTTCCAATGATAAAAGTAGCAATGGGAAAACCTGGAAATGAGGGTATGGGATTATAGAAGAAAACAGAAGGAGAAGTCAGACGTGAGTAATGGGAAGGAGGTAGAGAGGAAGGTAGGCTAGGTAGGGATAATAGTGGAGAGAGGGGGAGCATGGGTTGTCAAGAAGATTGAGGAGGGGAAGGATAGCCGTGAATGGAGGAGAAGAGGTGGAGTGGGTAGGTAGGCTAGGTAGGGTAGCTGTGTTAAGTGTGGTTAGGGAAGAAAAGTGTGGAAGGCAAGTAGGGTAGTGGTCAGGTAAGTAGAGATCGCGGCATGGGAGTGTAGTTCTGGTAAGATGGGGTGATGGGGAGAGGGGAGGGTAGGTGAGTCAAGGTAAGTATATGGGGAGGGAACCTTAAGTGAGGTAACCCATGATGATAATGAGAGAGGGGCATGGCAAACTGACAGTGTGGAGCATAATGGTCAGTAGCATTGACAGGAGTCACGTAACTTGCTAACAAGTAGTTTTTTGAAACTGCTCATGGGGAGTAGCTGATGCAGCTTGAGGATAAAATGGATTTTGTTCCAGGCCACTGATAGGGCATGACTTATGGCCAAGCCCCCAATGTGGGTATGGATACTAAGGACCTCCAGCATAAAGTAAGTGGTACTACGGAGTGTGTATAAGGAGGTAGTTTGCTGGAAGAGTTTGGTTATGTATGGGGGAGCTTTAGCAAGAGGGCTTTATATAGCCAGGTGAGGGAGTGAGAGAGCCATCTAGTAGCTAATGAAGTCCAGCCCAGTGAGGCATAAAGGTCGCAGTGGTGAGTGCAATGATGAACATTTGAAATGAAATGTATTGGTCTGTGATACAGTGTATCCAATTGGTGAAGGAGGGAGCATGAACAACGGCCATAAAGGATGTCCGCGTGGTTGAGGAGTGGCACCAAGGTTGTCTGGATCAGTCAAAGTCTGGCATCGATGGGAAACAGAGATTTATTCCTATAGAAAAATCCAACTCTCTGCCATAATTTCTTAGCAAGGGAGGTGATATGCAGAGATAATGTTAGATGTTGGTCTAGATCGCAGCCTAAATATTTGAAATTGCTAACTACCTCGAGGCTGTCTTCAAGAAGGGTCTTTGTAGGGGCAGGGATAATAGATCCCTTTGAATGGCAGTTTGAAGGTTGGAATGGAAATACATGACCTTCATTTTTTTGCATTTAAAAGAAGTTTAAACTGAGCAAGTCTGAGATGGAGATGGTCAAATTCTGACTTGAGCTCCAAGTGGGTTTCGGCTGCTGACGGCTTGGATGTATATATTACCATGTCATCCACGAAAAGGTGCCGCTTTGCTTTATGTTGCTACCAATGGTGTTGATGTATAGCATAAACAGGAGGGGACCAAGGATTGAGCCTTGTGGTGCACCTCTCAAGAGAGGAAGGAGTGGGGAGAGGGAACCACCTGCTTTCACTTGTTGCATTCTATTTGTCAAATAGCTGTTGAACCATGTTAGTGTGGGTCCAGAGATGCCATGCCATTGGAACATGTCTAGGAGTATAACATGATTAACAGTATCAAATGCTTTGCTAAGATCCCAAAAAAAACACTCCTGTGACTTGATTTTTATCCATGGCCATGAGCCAGTCATTAGTAAATGAGGCTAAGGCTGATGTGGTGCTGTGGGCTGGTCTGAAACCTGACTGGTATGGAGTTATTAAGTTGTTTTTGTCAAGATAGTCTCTTATTTGGACATTTATGAACTTCTCAAGTAGTTTAGATAGCAAGGGAAGGATGGATATAGGGCAGTAGTTATTTAGGTCTGTGGGATCGCCTGACTTAAATAGAGGAAGTACCTGGGCAGTTTTCCATAGGTCAAGCATGGTGCTAGAGCAGGTGGAAATATTAAGCAAGAGCAGTATGGGGGCTGTTAGGAAGTGGACGCCAGTTTTGATGAAGTAAGGGCCTATGCCATCAGCACCAGCACTTTTGTTAATATCTAGTTGAAATAACTAATAATAACTGAAATAATAACTGTTCTTGTGAAGAGGGACACATGTGCCCTCCTCCAGTCCTGTGTCACCACTTCTGTGTTGAGTGACTCTGTGAACAGAGTTACCAGAGGCTCTGCCAGTTCCCTTTGCAGTTCCTTTAATATTCTAGGGTGTATGCCATCAGGCCTCATTGCTGTGTCCATCTTTAGTTTCGTGAGCTCCTTCAGGACTCTTTCCACTGTGAATGGACTGGTGTTGACCTCCCCTCCCTTTCATATCTTCTGTCCAGCCATGGTCCTTGACCCTCCCCCTCTACAGTGAATACAGAGCAGTGGTATTTATTCAGTATTTCTGCCTTATCCAGGTCTCCCTCCTTACACTCCCCCTCCTCCCCTCTGAGCCTTACAATCCCTCCCCTAGATTTTCTTCTCTCGCTGATGTACATATAGAAAGTCTTATAGCCTTTCGTGACTGTCTGCACTAATCTTTCCTCAGTCTGCACCTTTGCCTTCCCTTAGACACCTTAGATACACCTCCCTGTCTTCTTCCTTTTGAGTTCCCTTATACTTCCTGAATCCAGCTCTTTTGACCCATACTTTCTTTGCCACATCTTTAGTGAATCATAGTGGTTTTCTCCATCTCTTGCTTTTATCACCCTAGTGCATTGGTTTTTTACCTTCCCTATGGCATTTTTTTATGTGTTCTCACTGGGCCTCTACCATCTCTCCTTCCCTCCTCCTCACCAGTGCTTCCCTGATACATGTGACCATCTTTTCAAAGTCTTCCTTCCCGAAATCTATGACCCTAGCCTTTGTGTGACTTGACTATGACCCTGTTCCCAAGCTAAACCACACTTTGTGGTGGTTGTTGAACCCCAGATGGCCTTCTACCATGACTTCAGTGATTGTGTCACTATTTCTCAATAGTAGGTCCAAAATTGCCCTGTCCTTGGAGGGCTCAAGCACTATCTTCCTGAGGCCTGCCTCCTGTAGGGAATCTAAAATGTCACTGCTCCTGGTTGAGGCTGCTGCCAGAATGGTCCAATCCACGTCAGGCATATTGAACTCCCCCATCAGCAGTACTTCCCCCTTTGCTGCCATCTTATGTATTTTTTCTAGTAGCTGCTAAACAGCCTCCTCCCTCCTTGCACTTGAGGCCTGCAGATCACTCCTGCATGGCTTGTTGTGCCTTTCCTGACTCAAGGGTGACCCACAGTGTCTCGACCTCCCCTTGCATACCTTGTGTTTTTGTCACCTTTATATCCTCCCTGATGTACATGGCCACACACACCCCTATTTTGCTCCCCTATCCCTCCTGAACAGAGCATACCCTAGTACATTTACATCCCAGTCATGATTTGAGGTGTACCAAGTTTCTGTTATTGCTGCTATGCCCAGGCCCGCCACCACCAGCAGCATCTCCAGGTCTGGGATTTTATTACCCAGGCTTTTAGCATTTGTCAACATGGCCCTCCATGTTTTGCTGTCTGTATTCCCACTCTTCTAGCCTTTGCTTTCCTGTTTCCTCCCCCAACCCAAATGCCCTTTTTTTGATGGTGTTTTTCATCTACTGCTTCACCATTTATGTTCTTCTCCAGTGTTTTCACTTGCTTCTTGTCTCCCTGTTCATCCAGTCTGTCTATCCTGATTTGTGGGAGTGGGCTGCTAGATTCACCTTGTTGATATTGCCCCCTTGACTAGTTTAAATGCTTGGCAATGAAGCACTTAAATCATTCATTCAGGACTGACTTCCCCTTCCTGGATAGATGCAGCCTGTCCCCAGAGTACAGGGTCACATCGTTCCAGGCAGGTTCCTAGTCCCCAATGAAGCCATGTCTCTTCTCACTGCACCAGCTCTTCAACCACTTGTTGAAGCTTCTAATCCAGAGATTCCTAGCCTCCCTGCTGCCTTGGATCAGTAGCACCTCTGAAAATGTCTGCTACCTCTCCATAATTCCCTCCCAACTTCCTGAATTCTTCCTTTACCTCGTCAATGTCAACCCTCTTACTGGATAGGTCATTTGTTTCTAAATGGACAACAACCTTCAGCCCCCCTCCTAGTCACTGCCTTAGCGATCTTCAGGATCCACTTTACCTCCCTCCTAGCCATTCCTCCAGGAAGGCACTTTACCTCTTTCACCTTCCCTGCTCCAGTACCCAGTTCCATGCCACTGATGATTGAATCCCACAACAGGAGTATCTTCCTCCTTTTCTCTCCCCCTGGTCTCTCTTCTGGATGACCTGCACATCCTCCTTGGTCTCAACTCTGGGTACCCTTTCAAGACTCTCCCTTTTCTTTAGGATATCACACCTGTTTCTGAGTTGGACTGAGTTGGAGACGTGCCTTCGCCCCCCAACCCCGAGCCTCCCTGAGCTCACTGCAGTCCATCCTGTCCTCTGCCAAGGAACCCATTGGGGTGCTGGTTGGGGCCATGGTGGTCTCTGGGTGGGGATGAAGGTCCCCAGTATGCCTGCCAGCTCAGCCCAGAGACTGGCCATCTCCACCCTCAGCCCAGAGAGGTGCCTGCATATGGGGCAGCACCATGGTTCCCAGAATGTCCTCCTGAATACTGCTGCCCTACACCCACTGCACTGCACCACCCCATACATCATGCTTTTTTATTTTTATTTTTTCACTCTATCTTACTTTCCTCCTGACTTGTAACCTATGTATATGAGTTTCCCCTTTGTGACTCCTCTAGATAGCCCTCCTGAGTGACTGCAGTCCCTCTTGCCCTGCCTTGATACAGGAAGTAGAGCCCTGCTTCCTGACTGCCCACCTATAAAGGTGGACTAGCCCAGTGTGGGAGGGATGGGGTGGGCAGGGCAGGCTTAATCCAAACAATGAAATTATTTAATCTACCCCTTTTTCCTGCTGCTTGCTGAGCATCTCTGATCTCTGGTCCTCCAGTGCACCACTTCAGCCCCACCGCAAGAACAACAAGATTAAACAAGAGCTCCCCCCAAAACAAGCAAAGTAATCATTCAAAATGAGCTGATTATACCACACTTCCCTGCCACTTTGCCATTAGCCTTTGAGCTCCGGACCTCCAGTGCTATGCTTCCATACATGGTACTTTTAGTCTTAGTGGGCCTGTCCATCAACAAAATTCAGCAAATAAATATGTAAATAAGGGTGGGAGTGCAGAGTGGCCAGTGGAGAGGTCAGGGTCTGAGAATACTAGCTACTTGCTCCAGGGATTTTCTTGCTTCCTGGTTATCCTTGCAGGACACTGCCAACTCAAGGCTTTAAGGTGCATATGCACACATACATGTGTGACCGTACAGCAAAACCAGGCAGTGTCTCTCCCTTCCCACCCTGCTCACCCACTGCACTGCCACCTGTGGTCACTTGGTCACTCCAGGTGACAGTGTTATAGCAGGGGGAACAAGCCTCCCTCTCTGGCTGGGGGAGGAGAGCATCTGCTGGAACATGCAATTCTTCTCCCCCTTGGCCAGCGCTGGAACCCTGGCTTCACTTCTGAACCCAGATCTCTGTCACCAAATGTGGTAGTACTGTCCAGTTATGCTGGATAGCTTGAAAAGTACATTGTGACATCTTTCATGAGCCACCCATCCCACCAGTTTCCTATTGTTACACCTGGTGGTGTTGTTGTTGTATTGAACTGGCAGAGAGGAAAATATATTTATTAATAGAAACACATTTAGATTTGGGTTGATTGTGAGATCCAGCAAGGGGTGATGGAGGGTAAATAAACAACATTTAGTTAACCCAACATAATCTTACCCCATCCCCCACGTACTGTCCAGTGGTGCACCACAGCTATGCACAGACTGGCCATGAGCTCCATGGAGAGGAAAAGACAGTAGTGGGGAAGGGAGATCTCGTCTCTTGCAAATGGAAAGGGAAGATGACCTTCAGGCCAGAGACCATTGAAAAAGGGTTGTGATACTGTGCTAGGGGTCCTTGCAGTTAATGGGCTGAGCTTGAGCCAGACAGCCTTTCGGAGGTGAGACTTTTAGGTCAGAGTGCTTTGCAGCCTTGCAGGGATATGATATTTGGGCCAGAGGGCCATGTAGTATGGGTCCTCTAGGCCAGAGTGCATGTGAGGTGCTGCACAAAGTTTTGTCAGAGGGTCTTGCAGAAGAGGAGGTATCTTTGGGCCAGGCCACAGGACCTTGCAGATACAAAAGAAATTCTGATGTATTGCAAAAGTGGTGTTTTCTGCTCTCATATTATAAGTAATTTAGTAAGTAAGTAAATTTTTATTTCTTTAAGGCACCCTTCCAAAGCTCAGGGCGCCTTTACAATATCAGTCATACAAATTGAAACCACAACTATAAACAACGTCAAATTCAAAAACAATCCAGTATAATTTAAATCACTGAAAAAATACTTGGTTAAAAAGGAAGGTCTTTAAAGCTTTTTTAAAGCTCTCCACAGTCAGGCAATTGCGTATCTGGCAAGGTAGAGAATTCCACTGGGTAGGGGCCATAAAGGCAAATGTTCTTCCACCAGATGTTTTTAAGGTTACCCTGGAAATCTCCAGCAATCCCTCACCAGAGGATCGGAGGGAGTGGGAGGGACAGTAAGAAGTCAGGAGTTCTTTCAGGTAGCGAGGTCCCAAACCGTGTAGGGCTTTATAGGTCATCAACATGACCTTGAAAGTGATCCACCACTGTACAGGCAGCCAGTGCAGTCGCGAGCACAGGTGTTATTGGTTGGACCTCGGGCTTCAGTCAACAACCTAGCTGCGCGTTTTGCACCAGCTATGGCGGATATCCTCTCCGGCAGCCCTAGATAAAGGGCGTTGCAATAATCAAGATGATTGGACACAAAGCGTGGACCAGGGTAGGAAGGTCCTCTGATGGAATCAAGTGTTTCACCCGTGCTATATTCCTTAGGTGAAAAAGGATGATTTGACTACGGCTGACACCTGTGCCCTCAGGGTCAAGCGCTCGTCAAATATAACACCAAGGTTACGCACCTGACCAGATGCCATGAGCGGGGTTCCTCCCAGAAATAAACCTGAGAGTTTTCCTGCCCATGGACTTGATATCCTTACCCCCGGTTCCACCACCAATACCTCTGTTTTCCCCGGGTTCAACCTCAGCCAATTAGCACTCATCCAGTTCTGTATCTCCTGGAGGCAGTTGTTAAACAATGTACTTGACTCAGACTCCTGCTTGGGCACAAAAGACATATAGAGTTGAGAATCATCGGCATAGCAATGGAAACTCAAACAAAATGTCTTATAATGTCCCCTAATGGAAGCATATACACATAAAATAGCATGAGGGACAACACTGAACCCTGTGGCACTCCACAGTGTAGACAGCGAGAGTCGAAATAAATCTCGACACTACTCTCTGAGTCCTACCCTGCAGAAAAGATTTAAACCAACTGTGGACCACCCCTTAGTCACAGAGAGACCACAGGCGTTCAAGCAGCACCCCATGATCCACAGTGTCAAATGCAGCTGAAAGATCAAGGAGAACCAAGATAGAACGAGTTCTCCGATCTCTTGCCATCAGGAGATCATTCAATACCCGGACAAGAGCCGTCTCAGTACTGTGCTGTTTCCTGAAGCCAGACTGAAGAGGGTCATAGATATTGTGGATGTTTAAATAATCTTCCAGCTGCAAAGCGACCACCTTCTCAATAATCTTCCCCAAAAAGGGAAGATTCGAGATTGGTCTGTAGTTTCCTGGGCAATCGGGATCAAGGGAGGGCTTTTTCAGAAGGGGATGTACTATTGCCTCCTTCAAAGGATCAGGAAAGATCCTCTCTCAATGATGCCACTACTATCCCAGTAAGGATCGGGCTGATAACCTCTACACATCCCACAAGTAGGCGTGTAGGGCCGGATCCAGCCACAGAAGGTTGGGCGAGTCTGGACGATTCTCACTATATCCATAACTACCGTTGACTGAGCGTGGACCAGGTCAAATGGGTACTTGTGTCCCTCGATTGGTCACTGCAAGACCCAATGGGGAGGCCCTGGCTGATCTCATCTCTGATAGCAGACACCTTATCAGCAAAGAACGTCGCAAACTCCTCACACTGTAACTGTGATAATGCTCGACCGGCATGAAGACAGACTGGATTGCACAGTCTGTCCACAGTCCGGAAGAACTGGGCCGGTCTATTCCTTGCTGTAGCAATCTCCCTGGACAGGAACTCTGCCTTCTTATGGGAGATTGCTAACTGGTAGATTTTATAATGATCTAGCAGTCTAAGCCTGTCAACTTCCAGGTGAGTCTTCCGCCAGCGTCTCTCCAATCTTCAGCCCTGTCTCTTCAACCCACGGATCTCCGCGGTAAACCATGGGGACTCAGGGTGAAGAGTACAGGGGCGAACTCGGAAAGAAGCAATGACATCCAGGGCCCCCACAACTGCCCTATTATAGGCCAGCACTAAAGACCCTGGATCCATGCTATCCATTGGAAAACCCGAGAAGTCCAGCTCCGTCATTAGGCCTTCTGAGGTAACTCCTCTCAAAGAACGGAACTGTACTATCTCCTTAGGGGCAGGCCTCTTTCGGGAGGCCATGAAACTGAACCTCAGGGCATGATGGTCAGACCAACTGATGGGCTTCACCTCCACATCGGAGATTTCCATCCCCAGATGGAATATCAAGTCCAATGAATGTCCTCCCTGGTGGGTTGCAGTGGTAATAACCCGTGTCAGGCCCAATGAATCAGTCAATTGGAGGAGATTTTGTCCAAAAAGCGCGAGTTCATCGTCGACCCAGGCATTGAAATCCCCCAGAATTATCCATCGGAGGAATTCCAAAACCCTCTCGTCGAAGAAATCCGCCACCTCCCTCAGGAATTCTCTCCCATCACCTGGTGGACGGTAAATGAGGAGTATCCTGAATCCTGCACCTGCACCCACAATACATTCAAAGGAGTTGGTATATCCAACCGGCTCCTCCCTGAGGTCAGTTCCTGTCTAAAACAGACTGCAACTCCCCCGCCCCTACGGTCCACTCTCGGGCGATGAATCACCGAGAACCCGTCCGGAACCGCAGATCCCAAAATGGGGCCTGCATTTTCGTCAAGCCAGGTCTTGGTAATGCAAGCTAAGTCCACAGAAGCAACAAGATCTGCCACTAAAGCAGTCTTGTTTCTAATAGACCTAGCATTGCTTAACACCGCCCAAAAGGGACGAGACTCCAAGGATGACTCCGCTTCCTGCCTGATCAAGTCAGTGCCCTTGGGTATGGACGCAAGATACGACGGACCACGATCCTGCATCCATTTCGCCCCAGGGCACCTCCTGGTTCTAACTGTTCCTATCCTCCCACTCCTTTCCCATCCCCCCCAAGAGTTCCAGGATCTCCTATTCCCACCACTCCTACGTCTCGAAATGCCAAGTATTCGGCATTTCCTATACACTTCTAAAGGGAGTGTGGGACATTCAAAAGGTCGGAGATCCTTTAGTCTTGAGGGTGAGTACCGCCTGACTGTGCTTTCACCAACCCAACACATTAAAACCTATTAATACCACTAAAAATAACACTTTAATAATACGCTCCCAATCCACTTTACCAAAAACAAAAATAAATAATAAAACAAACAAAAACACAAAAACACTCTTTTGATGAAAACTCCACCACTTCCTCTCACAAAGTAGTGGAAAAGAGAAAGTATTTACCAATCCACCCACTGTCTCTCACACAGAGGAGACAAAACCCAAATCAACAAACAAAATAAAATGATAATAACTAAAACATCAAATATAATAACACATATAAAACTAATATAAAGTAAAAAACTAACGCAAACAGCACTTTCAACTAAAAATTTAACCAATCAATAAAGGTCCCTTAGGAACAACTGCAGTTCGTGGAGCATACACTTTAGCCAAATAGATGTCCAAAAAAAAAAGTCCAATCTGTACAGTCTCACAAAGGCAGAATAGAACCCTCGGCTAGGTGAGAAAAATGGAAGGCCAGGTACTCACGTTACTTGGGAGGGAACAGTGCAGCAAAGACATGCACAACCTCTCACATAAGCAGGTTAAACTAAAAAGTTATTAGAAAAATAGCAGATTGATCAGGTACTCTCACTACCCAGTAAATTTAAAACCAAAAAATGGTTCTGTCCAAACTACCTCTCACATAGAAGACAGAGCCATAAATGATACCAACAGAAAAAAAAAATGCTTTTCACTGTTTCTAGCTGTAAACTGAGTAATGAATGAAAGATCTGACCGTAACCAAAATCCAGTTCTTATTCCAGGCGAATCTTCATGTGGAGTTTCAGGCTCTCAAATTAAATACAGTCCAGACTCACCAACCGCCAGAAAGCTAACAGGGGGCCCTAAATATTCTGACCCAGGGAAACCACAGCCAGAAATATTCCCCCGCTGCAACTACGATCTCCAGCAGGAGATGGCCCACCGGCCAACTCCCTGAAGATCTCAGAGCCCCAGGGCAGACCAGTCGGCTCCCCAACCGGTACAACCCTGACTCCTGCGCAGTGAGGGATCCAGCAGTAAAGCACCCTGGAACAGATTAGACCCCCTCCTCCACACCAGCGGGTAGTCCCACACGAAACCAAGACCAGTCCAATAGTGCAATCTCCACAGCAAAAGGAAACTCCGCTAAGCCCCAAGTTCTCCACCAAAAACGACCAGCAGGGAATCCAAGAGAGGAGCAGTTCAAGGCAGCCAGGAAATGGCCAGGAGGCAACAAAACACAGCTCTTCAAGGAGCGAAACTCCCTCTGCACGATCCTCCAAAAACAGAAGATTTTCTTCGGCGCAGGACTCCTCCTCTAGATGCCAGAAAAAGGAAAGCCAGTCCAGTTCAACTTACTTTGAGTGGTAATAAAAACATTTATGCCGCTTAGCGTTCAGAAAGGAGAACCCGAAAAAAGAAATGCTCAGTGCACTTGCAGCGTCTCTCACTTACTGTCCCAAAACTTATTCCAAATAAACGAGCTGTTTGAAAAGCAAAAAACAATAAAAACAGCAGCTCACAGCATAGAGCTCAAATGCACTGCTTGCCCAGCATGGCGGCCAGTAATGCTCCCTCTTGCATCAACATGTTTATACACTCTAACAACAAGCTGGTGATATGCTTCCAGTCCGAATTTACCTTCAAACTCCCTTAGAAACATGGTTACTGTTCAAAGAGCACGTGTCCCTGATCTTAAGTATTGTCCCCGATTTATGAAGCAGGAGGTTGAGAGGTATGCCTCCTACAAACACATGTGCAATGTAACCCCCACCCCATGCATTTGGGGAGAGGAATTTAGGAAGTTTCAAATTAACATGTGTTGTTTGTGAGGGGGTATATAAAAAATGTTCTACCCAAATCATTGTGGGTAGCTATCACTACATTAAAAAATAATGGGGGTTATCACAAGTTAGGACTTACCTGATAAAACTTGGATTTTCCCTCTGACTTATGCTGCTATGTGTGATGGACAAGGAAGCCAGGTGACAGAGCCAGCAGTAGCATTGAATTTCAGTACCTCATTGCTCACTGGGGACCCTCTCATTAGGCTACAGGAAGTAGCTGGGTAGTGTAGTCTGGAGGGTATCTCCCTGGCCAACAAGCTTGCTGTAAGCAATTATTTTACTGGAAAAGTCGAATAAGGCTTATGTACTATATTTTAGGTTTTAGAGTGTAGCCTTTAGTTTTTGAGGCTTTTTAGCCCATTTTGGAAAACTTTCATCGCTCAAGCGTTCTGTGACCACGGGAGCTACTTCTGGGTCTTGGACTACTTATTTGGGACGACCCTAGAGAGCGGGGTGATAAAACTTGAATTTTTACTCTGACTTATGCTGCTCTGTGTACTGGATGAGGAAACTAGGTGACAGAGACTGCAGTAGGATTAAATTTCAGTACCTCATTGCTCAATGGGGACCCACTCATTAGACTACAGGAAGTATCTGGGTAGTGTAGTCTAGAGAGTATCTCCTTGGCCTACAAACTTGCTGTAAGCAATTATTTTACTGGGAAAACCAGATGAGGCTTATGTTGTTTATGTGTTATAGGGTAGCCTTTAGTTTTTGAGGCTTTTTAGCCCACTTTGGGAAACTTTAATAATAATAATAATAATAATTTGTATTTATACGGCGCCTTTCTGTTTCCAAGGCACCTTACAATTTAAAAAAATTTAAAAACAACCATTATAAAATCCAGTAATACTCAACACAACTAATAATCATAACCAGATAAACAATTCAGTTCTCCAAGAAGGCTTTTTGCCAAAGAAAAGTTTTCAGATCTTTCTTAAATTCCTCCACTGGAGTGCACTCCCATAACCGGCAGGGTAGAGAATTCCAAAGGGTGAGAGCAGCATAAGCAAAAGCTCTAGAACCAGATGATTTCAAATTCACCCTTGGAATCTCTAGCAACCCCGGCCTCATCGGCCGAGCGGAGTGATCGACCAGGGCAGTAGAGTACCAGAAGTTCTTTCGGATAGACCGGACCCAGACTGTGTAGGGCTTTAAAAATCAGTAAACCGACTTTAAAGGCGATCCGCCACCGTATTGGCAGCTAGTGCAGTTCACGCAGCACCGGAGTAAAGTGACAGGACCTACTAGAGCCCGTCAAAAGCCAGGCTGCTGCATTCTGCACCAGCTGCAGGTGACGGATTTCAACCCCTGAAAGTCATAGATGAAGGGAGTTGCAGTAGTCCAGGCATGAGGACACAAAGGTGTGGACCAAAGTTGGAAGGTCATCAGACGAAACCAGATGCCTAACCCTGGCGATGTTCCTAAGATGGTAAAAGGAGATCTTGACGACAGCTGACACCTGTGACTGCAGTGTCAGTCTATCATCAAAAAACACCCCCAGGTTAAGCACCCGTTTGGAACTCGAGAGACAAACACCGCTAAGAATAACACCCGACCCCCCTATCTGTTGACCCAGGTCCACAACCAGTACCTCTGTCTTTTCCGAGTTCAACTTCAGCCAGCTAGAATCCATCCACTCCTGAATTTCTTTCAGACAGTTGTTAAAGACTGAGAGAGCTCCATCCTGGTCGAGTTCAAAAGAAAGGTATAGCTGGGTATCATCTGCTTAGCAGTGAAATCTCAGTCCATACTTTCTTAAAATGTCACCGGGGGGTAGCATATACACCGTGAACAACATGGGTGACAGTACAGAACCCTGAGGCACCCCATACAACAAAGCCGTTGGGTCAGAGGAAAAAACACCAGACACAACTTTAATCCCTTCAGAGTTCCGTGATCCTGAGAGCTACCTCCAGGTCATGGACTACTTATTTGGGATGCCCTAGCAAGCAGGGCAAGCTCATGTGGGGCAAGCGCATCACCGCATATGGAGACATGCATAGAGACACGTACGTTTTGCACGTGTCTTTGCATATGTGGCAGGGATGGTGGAGAAGGTGATGCAATTTTATAGCACAAACTAAAAGGTAGGCATGTGATGAATCAAAACCTTCACTTGAGTCTGATTATATTTTATACTTTACAGGAATTATTAAACACCAGCAGACTATTGGTGTAGGTGTAGCAGTGAAATATTACTGTTTTTCAATATCTATATCTAAGTGATATTACCCAATAAAGTGTATTGAATTCTCCAATATATATAGCTGGGAGCTTGATAAAGTAACCAAAGGTAGATACTCCACATTGTTTGTATTACACTGAACTCTCAGGGCCGGATATTCAAACTGCGCCCTAAAAGTGCGTAACAGCAGGAGCAAGCGCAAGTCACTTGCGCACATGCGCAATCGTCGCGATATTCAAACATGGAGCAAGGCCAATTGCGCAAGCAGCCAACGACTGAATATCGCACAAACTGCGCCATAGCGCAACCAGGAAGGGGAAGCTGAGCAGATATGATGCACCATAGCGCAACCAGGAAGGGGAAGCTGAGCAGATACGATGTGCCATAGCGCAACAAGGCCAGCCCAACTGAGCAGTCCAGAGGCCCATAGGGCAAGCAATGACACCCCCAGCAGCATAGCAATGGAACAGCACAACCAGGGAGGAAGGCAGAGGCCCACCACCCATGCCACAGATGGGCACAGGGACACACTGCAGAACTAACAATGCACCCCCACACACCAAGAACAGCATAACTGGGGGAGGGACGGAATATCAACCGGCCCATGGGGACAAGCAAAGAAAGCACATCCCAGCTGTGTTACTGCAGCACACCCACTGGCAAGCTGAGACTGCCACACAAAGGGGGCGGACCACCCCAGTGTCCAGCAGCCCCCCCCTGTGCACAGCACACCCTGCACTGTGACCCCAAGACACCACCCATGAGCAGTGACCAGCACTGCAGGAATCCCCAAGCCCCCCCATCACACTGCAACCTCGTGTACCACAGAACCATACAAGCCAGAGCCACCATGAGCACCCAGCAGTGGGTGGCAGCACATGGCAATACTGACTGAAAGCCGCTCCCACACCAGAGACACCTCCCCATGCACACATACACACACATACCCATGACTATACCACCACAGATGCCATGCACACCACTGCAACTGAGCACCTATAGCCAGCTGCAAATCAGAGACCACCACAGTATTCATATCAAAATATATATTTCAAATATAACAAGAATAAGAAGAACAACAACTATAACTATGTACAAATATACAAAACAGGGGTGGGGGTATGGGTACAAGGTAGGGGTGGGTAAGGGGCAGGGGTGAACAACCGGGAGAGGGAAGGTGGGGTGAGGTGATGGGCAGCTACTGCCTGCCAGCCTGCTCTTCTGCCGCCTGGTGCTGGGCCCGGGGCCTCCTCCTGCGCCTCAGACCATGTTGCTGTAGGTCCAGCAGGATGGTGTGCGAATCCATTGCCACCTGTATCAGCCGCTGCATCAACCTCTCAATGCGGTGCAGGATCCAAACACCTAGGACAAGGGATCAGAGTCAATGGCTGTGACTGTCCATATCCCTGAAGCCCACCCATCATGCATGGCATACAGCCAAGTGCCCTGCTCCTGTGATGGACTGCACCTACCCACAGTGACCGTGCACAAGACATGCCCAACCAGGCAGCAACAGCCATGTGTACCACTGCACACACACACCACCCATGACCAGCACAGCACAACCAAGGCTGTCCAGTGACGTGGCTACGTGGTGGGAAGTCAGTCCACAGCCATGTGCCCAGTGCATGCATGGACCACCAGTGACGCACTCATAGACATGCAGTGCCACTGGACAGTGCTGACTGTCACACGTCGCGTGCATGGCAGTGTTGTCCATGTATGGTGGCCGTGTCCCCCCCACAGCATGCAATAGCATCCATGATGTAATGACACTCACCCTCATCAAGCCACTGCATCAGGTGCTGCTGCAGCTGCGGCTGCTGCTGTTGCTGCTGCTGTGGCTGTTGCACCCCTCCTCCGCCAGCCACCCTGGCACCGCCATCCCATGCCTCAGCCTGTGCCTGTCTCCACTCCTCCACGCCTGTAGGAGACAAAGAAGAGAAAACATCAGTGAGATCCCAAAGCAGACAGCCCCTTGCCCCATTGAGTGTGCCTGCCCACACATCCAGACCCAAACAGCACACACCTGCAAACACCTCACAGCAAACCACAGCCCAACCCACCCCATGCGTGAGATTACATTACACAGTCACCCATGCAGACAATACCGGTGCATACAGCACACCACCTGGCCTGGGCACAATGCCCCTCCTGGCACGCGACCTGAGGCGCGCAAGCAGAGCATGCTCCCTCCTCTGCAGGTCGCCGTAGCGGTGCCTGCACTGTTCAGGGGTCCTCCTCTGCCCAGTGGCCTGCTCCAGGGCAGCGGTGACCTGCTGCCACACATGGGTGTGTGGCACCTGCAGGGGCACACCCTCAAACAGTGAGCCATAGTGGGGCTCCACCACAGCCACCAGGTTGGCTAACTCCAAAGCCCCCATTGTGGTGCTCTCCTGCGTGCCATTTTCAAAATGTACAGTGGCAATATGGCACTCCATGGCCCAACCTGCGATGGAAATGTTGCGCAATACAACTCCATCACTGCCTATCGGCTGTTCGGACAGCGCTGTCGGTCCACATCGCGCTGTCACCGAACAGCGCGATAGAGCCATACACATGCCAGACGTACAGCGCCAGGGGGCAAAGATTGTGCACAAGGTCATAGGTCAGTGGCGCAAGGCCATGCACAGCACCATCGGATGTCCACACGTCCTGCGCGATCGGACACCTGCGTGCCAGTGCCACAGTGGACTATTGCGCAGTACTGCCACTGCGCCATGTGGTGACCAGCGCTGTAGCGCCATTGGCACAATGGTGATCATGGCCTGAATTGCCGATCATGCACAGCACGTCATCAGTGCGGCAGACGCCTGCGTAAGCTACCTGGGCATGCGCAATGCAGTGTACCACACAGTCACAGATATGCGCCATTGGCTCAGCCGGCTCAACCGTATTGCGCAAAGCACAACGGCGCGATATTCAGCTGACACATGCAAATCATCTGATCAGCCATTCAAAGGTGCAGTGGCGTGATTTGCATCTCATTACAGTTGCTCCACTCCTAATTTGCATGCATTGCGCTATAAATGTGCGACATTGGCCGCGCTTGGCTAGATTCGTTACTGCAGGTGAGAGGTGGGTTGCATGCTGTGTGATGTTCTGGACAATGGTCATGGGATAATGCTGTAGACTGCACAGTGACAGGTGTCCACTTCCACCCATACAGATCGACATGACCGAGCAGAGCCAAGGTGAGGGTGAGGATGGTGGGCGGAGGAGGAGGCCCAACTTCACCACGGTGGAGACAGAAGCCCTCTTCCAGGCCTATCTGGAGGAGGAGCCACTACTGAGTGGACGGCGGGGCACCCCTCAGGCCCGTGTGGCTGCATGGGAGGGGGTAGCTTGGGCAGTGAACCTGCACAGAAACCACCAGCGCTCCGTGCAGGAATGCAAAAAGAAGATGGGGACAGACCGCAGGAGGGTGAAGGAGAAGGTGGCAGCCCTCAGGGCGGCACGTGCTGGCACAGGCGGGGGCCAGCCAGCGGTGGCGGAGCTGACCCCGGCTGAGGACCGACTGGCTGCATCAATGCAGCGGAGTGCTATTGATGGTGTACCAGGAGGTGGATTCCAGACAGGTGGAAGCCCATCACTGCACGGTATGACATGGTGGTGGTGTTGGGGGGGGAAGGTTGTTCACATGCACTCACATGTCCTCACTTTCTGTTACAGATCCTGTTTGTCTTCAGGGGACAGTGGTGGTGGGTCCAGGCAGTGTGGAAGACCTGCTGGAGTTGGAGGAGGGTCCATCCACCTCTGTCACCAGCCAGCATGCACTGCACCAGCATGCACGCCGGGCTGCCAACTCTGTTGTCGGTGAGTCAGGTGTGGGGGGTGCACAGCCTGTGTCTCAGCAGTCTGGCATGCAAGCATGCCAGCACGCTGTGACTGTGGCTGTAGCATGTACCTGCACCATTGATGATGCAAGGACTGCAATGGGCAGTGACATGTGTGTGTCCCATGACGGACACACAGCAGGCCAGCACGTGCCCCTGGGCCTAGCTGGTTCCAACGTGTGTGTCAGCATGTCAGCATAGTCCCAGGCTGTGCCTGTCAGCACTGGTGGCTGTGCAGGTGTCTGGCACTGTTGCGGCCACAGCAGTGGAACAAGTGGTCCCTGGGGCACAGTGGTTGGAGGGGCAGCAGCAGCAGTCACCCACCAGGTCTGGGGGTACAGTGTCCAGCAGTGGCACATGCCCACCGCCCTTTGATATGCCCATTCCTGGTCCTGGTGAACAGCCCACCCTCAAGGGGTGTTGAGCATCAGGACCTTCCATACCCTGGGGGATAGGATGCCATTGTGGCACAGTACCCATTTGAAGAGCACACCCACCTGCTGCGGGAATCAGTACAGCAGCAAAGGCGGTTGCAGCGTCTGTGGAGGCACTGTGCATGGCTGTGGAGTGGCACAGCAGGGACTGTGCTCTGATCCTGCAGAGATGGTCCATATGCGGATGGTTGGCCGCCGCCATTGACAAACGAACCCAGGCATTGAGTGGCTGTCGGTAGCTGATGAGCACACAAGCAGGTGCCCATTGTGCCCACACAGTCGCTCTCCACTCCCGTTCCAGCATCGTGCGACACCCAGCCTGTCGATGCGAGTTCTGCTGTGGGCATCGAGCACCCTGGTGCAGGTATGTTTGGCATACTACAGACCCCAGTGCGGACAAGGTCGCGATCGCGCAGTGGCACCCCTGGTGGTCCATCGGTGCCACCCCATGTGGCCCCTGCTCAGCCTGCCAGTGCTGTTGGGTCACAGCGGGGCCACCCACGCATCCGCGGTGGCTGTGGAACAGTGCAACATGACTGACCTGTCTCCCAGTGCGGGCCCTGTCTGGTGCTGCCCTGTGTGCAATGTGCGTCATGGTGGGCAGTGCACTGGTGGGTGCCCTGCATCACACCGACATCTGAGGACCACCTGCACACCATCCCGACTGCTGTCCACAGGTGCGTGTGCATGATGATGCCTGCATTGTACTGTACACCAAGGTGCAAGGGTGCCCAGCATCTGACACACATACTTGGACAGTACAGGTGGTGGGTGTGGTCTGTGGATCTGTGTGTTTTCCATGTCTGTTCCTGCTCTGCTGTGCACCTGCCCATGTACGCTTTGTGTCTGGTGTGTGTGTGTGTGTGTGTGTGTGTGTGTGTCCATATGACTGTTCACCCCTCCCTGATGGTGTGTTTGTGTGCCTGGTCCCTTCCACTCCCCTTGCTGTGATGCACCCCTGGTGTGTTACTCTGTGTGCCTGTGGGTTGTGCCAGGACAGTGTTGGTTGCACATGGCCCCTTGACTTACCTGTGTCATGCATAATGCTCCTCCGTGATGGTGTCCCGGTGCAGCTGGGCCTGCCGGATCAGTCAGGGGTCCCGCCGTCCAAGGGGGGGCTGCTCATCACCATCATCACTGGTGCCGCTGGCGTCCCCATCACTGTCCCCTCCTCGACCTGAATGGCTATCCCACAGTCTTTGGCCATGTTGTGCAGGATACAACAGGCCAGGAATATCCCACAGGCCTTTGAGGGGCTGTACTGTAGGGCACCGCCAGAGGTGTCTAGTCATCGGAAGCGTGCCTTGAGCATCCCAAACACCCACTTGATGATGTTGCGTGTGGCGGCATGCGCCTCATTATAGCTTTGCTGCAATGGGGTCATGGGGCACCGTTATGGTGTGAGCAGCCAGGGACGGAGTGGGTATCCGCTGTCACCTGTGTGGAGATGGTGGAGATGAGTATCATGTTCAGGTCCATATTGTCAATATCCCTGTGTGCCACTACCATAGCACCTGTGGCATTCCCACCCTTGCCCCACGTTTGCAATTCCTACATGTGTACTCACCCACTAGATGGCCTGTGGGGATGTCCCCACTCTCGAATCGATGGCACAGTGCGGACTGATACCATATAAAGGTATCATGTGCTCTGCCAGGGTGTGTGGCACAGACATTGGTTATGCACCCAGTGGCATCACACACCACCTGGCAGTTGACACTGGAATAGCCCTTCCTGTTCCTATATGCAGCCCCATCGGGGCCAGGTGGCGTGCGAATGGCCACATGGGTGCAGTCCATGGCCCCTAGCATGCCAGGCATACGTGCTACTCTGCGGAACTCCTGCATGTTTGCTGTATGCTCTGCCACGGTGCTGGGGAACTGGATGTGCTCCGCAGCATGTGGCAGCAGTGCACTGAGGAATTGGGTGAGGATGCATGACGTGGCCGACTGTGTGATGCCTGTGGTGTCCCCTGTCGGCCTCTGGAAGGTGCCCATGGTGAGCAGGCACATGTAGGCTGTCACCTTGGTCTCCACTGACAGAGCGTGACTTCGTCGTGAGGGTGCCTGCATCACATCACTGCACAGCTCACAGAGCCGTCTCAGTATTGCCCTGTTCAGGCGGTACCGGCCCATGATCTCTACATCTGTGTACAGCTCAAAGCTGATGCAGGCACGGTACTGCCTGTTGGGGGCGTACCACCGACGGGCCCTTCCACGGCCACGTCCCCCTGCAGCATGCATTCTCACCCCCTCATTACAGCTTCCATGTGGAAGCTGGCACTGTCCATCTCCCTGGCTTGTGACTCCCCCTGGCTGATGTTACTCTGTTACCCCTGCTGTCCTGACTGCTACCTCCACTGCACCAGGTACCCCCGCTGGCCTCTGCAGCCTATGGCCCACACAACTTCCCTTGCCTGCCCTGTTCTGGACTGTCACTGTCTGTCTCTCTCTGTCTGGCTTGGCATCCCTGTAGCATTCTTGCATCTCTTCCTTGAGCCTTTTTATTTTGGCTCATTTCCGCTGTGGCGCAACTTCCGGCTGTTCCGCTATTGTGCATTGCGCAACCCTTTGAATATCGCATTGCGCTCTTTATGCAGGGATCCACCCCCTTTGGTTGCACATGCCTTCATTTGCATTGCGCTGTTGCTCAGCCTGTTTTCGGTGGCGCAACTTCCTCCTGCTGAATATCGCAGAATGGCGCACTTTTGGACTTGCGCATGTGCAACCCTATTGCGCATGGCGCAACCCTTTTGAATATCCGGCCCTCTATGTATAATGGCAGACACAATAACGACACTTAAAGGGGAGGTTGGCATAAAGTGTGTTTCTTGTTCTAGGTATGCAATGTCAGTTAGAACAATGCACACAAGGAATTATACATGTGAGAAATGTAAGCAAAACATTGAGCTCTCACAAAAAATAAGCCTTTTTAACAGCAGACTTGCTGCATTAGTGCAAAATCAAAAAGGCATGGCAGAAAGGCTGCAGTGTGGTACAAGGATCCTAAAGTATGATACAGCCCTAACCAAAAATGATAACATGTTAGAAGGCACTAATCGTTCTGATTGTTGCCCCAGTACTTCAAGTACTGATTCAGAAATAGCAATAAAAGATACACCAGTTGGGACAGTAAGAAAAACAAGCATTTGTCAAAGCTGAATGTTGGGTTGCTGGCATTGGCATTGGTAGTGCAGAAGTTAGAGAGATGCACAGTAGGAATGGCAGTGAAATATTGAACTAATGCCAACCCCAACCCCCTGCAGAGGCTGAAAGGCCCAGGAGGTGTGCCTTTGGTTCATTGGCCGTAACACGTATGCCATTCCACCTCACCCCACCCTGCAGACAGCAATAGATGTCACGGTGTGCCTTGGGGTCTTTGGCTCTTACGCTCACCCCATTATATAAGGAAATAAGCTAAGAAGGGTGCAGTATAGGAGAATGGTGTGAATGTTAGGGCTGAACACCCCAAGGCACACCTTGATACCTGTCAATGACTGCAGAATGGGGATGGAATGCTGTAAGCATTATAGCTAATGAACCCAAGTCACACCCCTGATGCCTGTCAGTCTCTACAGGGTGGGGCATTATGGTTGGAAAGCCTAATGCCCCTGGCATTTGTTGCCATTTTCACTCCAAATTTTCAACATGGGTGTTTTGGGATGCCACCTCATGAACAGTGTCACTGTCATTTCATTACTCAATCCTAAAAGGTGATTTTGCACAGCAACTGTGCCATTCAGTGCCACAACTGTTGAAACACATTTTGGGCAGGATGTGAAAAATGACAGCTGTTCTGTTCATGAAGAGGTGTGAAAAAATGGCAATGTTTGAAATCTGAAGTGAAAATATAAAAAATTGGTGAAGTTAAGAGAATGTATAGAAACTGCGCATTGCACACCAGTAACACAATCATGTTTTAGAATTTTTTCAGCAAATTTTCAACATGGCCATTTTGGGAACAGTGACACTGTGATTGTGTTAATCTGTCCCAAAAGTTGATTTCCCACAGTGACTGCACTATTCTGTGCCACAAGGTGTGAAAACACATTTTGGGAAGAATGTGAAAAATGACAGCTGTACTCTTCATAAGGAGGTCCCTTTTCATCCTTTCCACCCCACCTTGCATATCAACACAAAGATCTGCAATAGGGTTGATACACAAGGGGGGGTGGAAAGGATGAAAAGAGACTTGGCAAGGTTGGAGGAATGGTCAAATGTTTGGCAGCTTAGATTCAACGCAAAAAAGTGCAAAGTAATGCACCTGGAAAACAAAAACCCAGGGCAAGAGTACACAATGGGGGTGAGATACTGACAACAACAAAAATGGAAAGGGACCTGGGGGTAGTCATATCAGATGACCTAAAGGTGGGTCAGAAATGTGAGAAGGCAGTAAGGATGGCTGGGGGGATACTGGGATGGATAGGGAGAGGCATCACCAGTAGAAAACAGGAAGTTGTTGGCCCTCTTGTACAGACAGTTGGTAAGACCACATCTGGAGTACTGTGTACAGTTCTGGACACCCCATCTCCACAAAGATATAGACAGGGTGGAAGCTGTTCAGAGGAGGGCAACCAAAATGGTGCAGGGTCTTCACCAGAAGACATATGAAGAAAGACTAAAGGAGCTTAAGATGTATAGCCTCGAGGAAAGGAGGGAGAGGGGAGACATGATAGAAATGTTCAAATACCTCAAGGGAATCAACAAAGTCCAAGAGGGTAGCATCTTTCAAAAAAAGAGGTGTGTAAGAACAAGGGGGCACAATTTGAAGATAGAGGAGGGGTGGCTCAGAGGTAATGTAAGGAAGTATTTTTTCACAGAGAGGGTTGTGGATGCATGCAACGGTCTTCAGGAGGAAGTTGTGGAGTCAAAAGCAGTGGTTGAATTCAAGCATGCATGGGACATTCATAAGGCAATTCTAGGGGGTGAGGGTAGAAAGAAGTAGGCTGCTGGTTAACTAGGATATGCAGCTTATCCATTAGGTAGGGAAATGGGCAGACTGGGTGGGCCAAGCGGGCCTTCTCTGCCGTCAAATTCTATGTTTCTATGTTTCTGTCCATCTCTACAGGATGGAGGTGGGGTTGGCATGAAGTTCAATACTTCACTGCCATTCCTATTCTGCATCTGTCTAACTCCTGCATTTCCAATGCTAATACAAGCAACCAAACATTCAACATTGACAAATGTTTGTTTTCTTTGTTAGATAACTGTTTAGTTAAAAACCTGTGAAGTGTAACTGAAAGAATGTCTCCCACTTGCTGCCAGCTTGTGCCTGCATGCTGTAAGCTTTATTATCAAACAGTGACTGGAAATGGAGCATTCTGATTGGCAGTCAGCATTCTGGAAGTGTTATATTAACAGCTGGAAACCTTCATGTACAATAGAACCATTACAATTTTAGCTATGAAACATCCATTTTAAAAATATAAAAACAGTTTAGTTTTACTAGCATCATTGAGGCACTCCATGGGTTAGATTACCTTTGTTAATCAAACCCTAGGGACATAAGGTACTCAACTTTGCCTTGTACTTAATGATTTCCCTAGGGTTAGATTAACTCACAGTACCCCAGCCTCTGGTTGGGTCTTAATGATTAAATCCTGCCTTCTCCCAGCTGACTGATGGTGTCATGGTGCTAGAATTCTGGCAACTGGAGCAGTGGGATGAAACCTGAAGAAGTTGTGTCAGCTGGACAAACTCAGGAGAAAGAAGACAGCTTCTGGTGATATGAATCTTGAAGATTTGGTTCCTCATGTCTTCTCATGGAGTAATAATAAAAAGCTGCTGAGTGCAATGGGCTAGAGGAACTCCCTGAAGTCCAGTGCTCTTGCTTCTCAGTAGCTTTGTATGTTTATTCACTGGGTCATTGGGCAATAAAACTTAAAGTTTAATATCACAGAAATTGTTTTCTCCAGAACATACTGCTCTGTTCTTGGCTTGCAGCAGCACTGAAACCCGTTCCAAGTGGGAGCCCTCCTATCCTTCTGTGCAGCTTTGAGGTGAGATTCAACTGCTGGGCAAGGTGCAGGCAATGAGGCTACAGCACTCTGTGCTAGTGACCTAGGGCAATGATCTGCAAGAGGGCTGGAGAGGGTTAAGAATAGCTGGTCTCTGGCACTTCTCACACTGCCCCCCCCCTTCGGTCAGATGCTGTTACTATTTGTGTTCTAGCAGTTCAGCCTCCACAGCAGAGGAGTATAATGATGTTCCTGCCAGGACTGGAGTGTCTACCCACTGCTCCTAAGTGAAAGTAAATTCACTCCCAGTGCATACTGCTTATGTTACAAGTGCCATTGTGTAGAAAAAATTAGGCTAAGATACACATTTTTTTTATTTTGCTTTATTTTATTATTATTTATCATGCCTTAGCAAATGTATTCTGATGACTATCCTGTGCAGGCTTGTCAAGGTGCTGCCACTATCTGTCCACAGACTTTTCCACCCTGCTCCTATCCATCTCTGGCACTTACCTCTACCTCCAGATGCCAGGGCAGGGGCTAGAAGCTTCTTCAGGCTAGCTAATGTGCATTGAGGCTTGAAAAAGAAACACTTTAAAACATGCAGAAACATGCCAGTGTGAGGAAGGAAGGATAGAAGGAGTTAATATAAAACAAGGATATTCTCACAAAAACATGAAAAAAAACAGCTGTTGGGCAAACAATATCCCTCAGAAGGATGTACTTTATAGTTGAGATGATGTCCATAACTTAAAAGAGGCCCATTGGCATTGGTATCTTTTTGTGCTTGAAAGCCACTGGAGCAAAGGTTAATGAGACTGCTTTAAAAATATTTTTAAAACTACAGTAAAGAGGTTTGAACTTTTAATCAAAGGACTCATAAATAATAAATACTGTGCGTTTGATTTCCCAGTTTAACACAAGACAAAGAGGTCTGAAAAAACACTTGTATTTTGTTTCCTGCTGTGGACACACTTCTCTCTTCTCTTGTCTTGGACACATGGAAAGAAAGAAAGAAAGAAAGAAAGAAAGAAAGAAAGAAAGAAAGAAAGAAAGATCTCTTCACATTTGCACTTAAAAATATAGATGCACAAATGTATCTGAAATCTCACTTGGGCAGCATGGGAGTTCAATGGAGCTACAGAAAAGAACTCAGATATTGCTTTAAAAAAAATCTCAGCAGAAGCCTGTAGTCATGGAATTTTGAACTTCTACTAAACTCCTGAAAGAATTTGGACTGATACCAGATGCTAGTTAACAGATTTTGCTCCCTGGAAGACCAAAGCAATTTAACTTGTGGATCAGTGGCCTGATTCCAGGATGCACGTCGCTACTCGCAGGCGTATGCGAGCTGACACATGTGCCGCTATGCTGGGGACCCTGTGCGCTATTCCAAGAAAGGCAGGGTCCCCGGCACTTATGCCCTGTGACTTGCAGCAGCTGCAGGGTTGCAACATGAGAATGGCGCAATGGACCTGGGTGCTGCAAGCCGCTGACTGGAAAGAACTGCCCCCCCAAACCCCCACAGCATTGAAAATAGCCCACAAGCCCTTGTGGGCCATGGGGGGGGGGAAGCAGTGTGGCAGAGGTGCAAGTGTGGTGCCGGGCAAACCAGACTCAGGTGCCGGTGGGTGGCACTCCTGTAATGGGGGGACTTTCCAGTGTTGGGGGGGGTCTGTGGGGCACAGCTGTGTGTGTGTTGTGGCAATGCAGGGGGGAACTGTTGTTTTGCTAGGATGGAAGCCTCTTAGATCAGCTAACAGCTGGTCTAACCCTGCAGTGCCACGGTAGCTCTTATTGCGGAACTAGGTTATGGCAGCTGCCCTCTCAGAATAGGGTGCAGTTGCTGCTGTAACCCCCCCTTCCACCGTGCTGTAGGGGCTGTGGCCAGCAGATATCCTCTTGGGTGCAGACTGCCTCCTGGAATCCCGACCAGCATAATGCATGGTGCAAAGTGTGACTTGCACCACTGGGTTTGCTGCAAGTCGCCTTGTGACATGCATAAATGTCTTGGAATTGGGCCCCAGATCTTTACCGAAAAAGACCTCCTGCCATCCCTACCAAGACTGCAGATAAAGGTGTTTTATGCCAGCTGATGAATTTAAGTATTCACATAATGATATTTTTGCTAAAAGAGGCATGTTATGTGATCAGCATAATCAGAGATGGGGGTCAAGTCAGATTTCCAATGCATTCTGCTGGCACACACTGTAGCTTAACATGTTTAATCAGATCTGCCAAGAGATAAACCATGGTGTTACTTTGGAAAAAATGTTTGCAAACTGAACCTGATGACGCTTCCTGAAGTATCAAGTGGTCTAAATGCAATCTACGTATGTATTATGTATGTATAAAACCCTAGTGAATTTGTTAATCATTTTGTAGTGTGTAGTTTTGTTAATAAATATATTTATACAAATAAAATTGGTTTAATCTTTTCTGGGTAATAAATGTCTGAAATCATACATATTAAAGTATATTTTTAAACTTTGGTTGTGAATATATATCTATATGAGCCATAATAATAATTTGCTTCCAATCAAAAGAAAATATTTTGGTGGAAAGTTCCACTTCAGAGTTGTGACTGCTGCTAGTAAAGTGGTAGCTTCCTCCACCAGGGGCACTGCCGGTAATTACAGAGAGTGGTGGGCAGATGAGTAGGAATGGCCACTGAGTGGCTTCATCTAACACAGTCACTGCTTATAACTTTGGAGAGGTTTGTAGTAGGTGAGTGACTTCTGTAACACAAGCACTGCCAGTAACTGCAGAGGGTGAGCTAGTGAGTGGAAAGTGGATAAGTAGCTTCATTTAGCACTGACAATGCTGATAATTATGGAGAGGTGAGCGGGCTGTGAGAACTGCCAGGAAGTGCCACTTAGTGGCTTCCTCTAAAACAGGCAGTGACAGTAATACCAGATAGCAGGAAAGTGCCAGAGTTGTGACTTCTACTGGTAATTCAAGAGGGATGGGTCAGCAGGCATGAATTGCAATTGAGTGGCATGAGCATATTAAAGAAGGAACAGAACTGGGAGTGAGAGGAGGTAGGATAGAGTCATACAGAGTGATGCCCTTGGCTTAGTGGGGGGGGGCAGAAAAATGTCAAACAGCATGTCACCATTGACTTAGTGAAAAGGCATGGGGAAAAATAACATGTTATGCACAGAGACAGGAGCAGCTCATATTTTTGAAAAGTATGCATGAAAATCTAAAGCTGCATCATCGACCAGTGTCGCACTATTGGCTCTAGATGAGAGGCTCATTTGCACATGCATCGTTAGCTCACAACCCAACACAGATCCACAGCCCACTTTTGCACTTAGATGCTCCCAGTATATTTGCTTACATTCTGCAAAGAGACATAAAACAGAACCATAAAAATGCTCCAACATGGGGCTAGATTCACAAAGAGAGCAGAAAAGTCTGCAAGTGCAGAAGAAAGGCTTGCAAAACTGTGGAAATGCAAGTGCGCATATTCACAGCCAAAATTTCCGCATGTTTGGAAAATCGCAAAAAAGGCAAGTTATAGAATTCCACACCTGCAGAATATGCACACAAGTGGATATGCAGCTGCAGAACTGAAATACAAGGCCCAGCAGACAGAACAAGAGATGATCCATATAATATGGATCATCTGTTGATCTGTCTGTTGGGCCTTTTATATTAGGGGTACTACCTGGACTGCTGTCCCAGGCTCAAGCTCTAGGGAGGCCACAACTGGCCGGGCAGTTCAGTCCCTATATGTAGTGCTATTGCCTTGTTACACGTCCCGATATACGATCCAGCACAAAATCAATACAGTATCTGACACACTGTCTATTTTACAACAAACCATTTGTTGTAAAATTAAGTGGTGTGTTAGATACTGTTTTGATCTTGCACTGTTTCATATGTCGGGACGTATAAGGCAATCAGTGACGTGTGTGTTGCAGTGTGCTGGCACTGCATGTTCATGTATACAAAAAAATTATGCATCTTCAGTTTTGTGTCATATCTCTGTTGACAACATATATGTGTGAAACAAAACAAGTGTCAAGTGGTTCCCACCCATCCCTGATCCCCTGTAATGTAATATCTATCCTTCCTTGGTGGTCTAGTGGACCCTCCTCCTTTTCCCCAATCTCCTTGGAGTGTGTAATAGAACATCTTTCCTGGTGGTCTAGTGGACTCCCCTCCCTAACCCTGATCCTCTTGGAGTGTGATATAGAACAGCTTCCTGGTGGCTAGCAGAGCCCCCAACCACCTGGCAGTGTGCCCACCACCACTTCCCTCTTCTTATCCAAGAGTTGTGATCGCACAGCCCTCTGCTCACCACCACGGTTAGTCACTGACTGAGCTGTCAACAGTATGTGTTCATTGACAGCTCAGTCGGTAGCTGACCACGGTGGTGAGTGGAGGGCTGTGCCAGTTCAGGGATAGTAAGGGGGATGGGGTGCTACCTGCTAGGATGGGAGGGTCCACTAGATCACTAGGGAAGCTGTTCTATTTCATGCTCCAAGGGGATCAGAGATAGGAAGGGAAGTCTGCTAGACCAACAGGGAAGACATTCTGTTATATACTCCAAGGGATCAGGGATAAGGAGGGGGGTACACTAGACCACCAGGGAAGGACAGATATTACACTTCAGGGATCACAGATGGGGGGGAAACACTTAGTACTTATTTGTTTCACACATATATGCTGTTGTTACATGAGGTCCTTGCACCCTAATTGGTACCCTTAGGGTACACCGTAGACAGCTGGCACTTAGGTATATGTTATACTAACATATAGGGCTAAGGGCATCTACCGTACAAGAGTAGATGTCAGGATGTGAATGCATATTGTTGTAATACACTTTGCTTGCTAATACTTATATTCTGCTATGTATTTTCTGTGTATTTCTTTCTTGTAAGATGCCAAGGCACCTGTGTCCTTGGAGTAATTATAATATATAAGATGGCATTGCCACCTTTTGGTGATTTGTACTACTACACTGAGTTATGTAAGACTCTGTATAAGAACTCTTTTGTTCTCAAACTGATGACTTTACAGAATTGTATAATGTTATCTTGGATCATGGAGCCACCTCTAATTTAGCCAATAGGGCTCATCTCTGTAACTAGAAATGTTTCTATCTTTTGGTAACCATAGTAATTATCATAGGTATATAATGTAATGCACAAGCCTTTTACCTCAGAGACCTGAGAGACCCCAAGAGACACAGAGAAACCTCGAGGTGTAGGGAACGCTTAGCACTGGCTCCCGGTTCATATTGGTAAGAACTGCTTAGGGCAACTGTGATTTATCCCTTTTGTAGTAATAAACTTGTTTATTACTCTAATTCAACGTGTCTGTGATTACTTGCATTCCCAATATCGTCAAGAATCTGAAAGTGAGATTTAGACCTCCCAACAAATTGGTGACCGTGTGCAGGCGATATTTGGTGTTTGTAAGTTTCCACTTGTTGCTTAAACTTTTCCCTTTCCCACAGGGACAGTAAATGTACATTCCCATATCACCTCTCCCGTTTTAAAACCAGTTTGTAGTAACTTGCAAAGTCTGGCTGTATTTTAGGGTGTGGTCAATGCCATCTCGACTCACTCCATAGCAGCTTTGAATTGCAAGCCTACGACTAATATAGTAGCCCGGCTATGTATAAAGTGCTCATGCTGTGGATCGATACGCAGCACGGTGCCTTTTTCACAGTTTGAATTTTCGTTCCCTCCCACACAATGGCCACTGTATCAAATATCTGCGCAGAACTGAGACTCGATGTCTCGAACTTCCTTGCCTCCCATGGAGGATGAGCTAACTTCGCGCGGGACGCAAGTCAATCCGAAAACCCTATACTGGGGATTTCAACCCAGTATACAGAGACGAGACAATCAGCCAATAAGCGTCATATTAAAGGGTTGATGGTCGCGGCTCTCTATGCTGCTCTGGAAGCCTCCAAAGCGAGGTTTCGAACCCTTGATCTGCAAATTTCATCTCTTAAGCAACAGATGGGTTTGCAGGAAACAGAATGTATAAGACTGCAGCAGAACTTGGAGTCTGAACTACAAACTCTGCGAAATGAAAAGGATTCACTATTGCATCATTCAGCTCAAGCTGGAGAACAGGAACTGTGTATGTTGAAGCAGAAGTGTGAAAGTTTGAGACAGGATAAGAGTCAGGCAGTGCAAATGAATGATTTGCAGAGTGCTGCAAATGCTCAGTTGAGTGACGAAATGGGTGAGCTGTAGGACAAGATAAACCAGGTATGTAATGATTTAGAAGTAGCTTACAGGGACAATCGCGAATTGAGTGCTGTGTATAGAGTGTTGCAAAAGCAAAAGCAAGATGAGGTTAATATGGATGTTGCAAGTGTGAGTCACGATGAATGTAGAACTAAGATGGCGACATTACGCCATCAGCGAGAGGTTCTGGCTGGACATGTTAAGGCAATGGGAGCCCCTGCCTTTCATTCGTCATCAGAAGGGGAGTTGTCTGATGATGACATTTCACAATACAACGCCCAGTCACACCCCTACTATGGCCCAGAGACACACCCAGCCATCCACAACATGGCAGGTCCCACCCCCCAACTCCCTATGTCACACGTCGGCGATGTCGTGATGCTCATCAAGGGAGAAGCCAACATGGTGGCCCCCATGATAGGGGGGAAGCAGGCCCAAGCCTGGTCCCGACAGCACCTCTGGTAGCCGTTATTAATGTGGAAGACAGGCAGGAAATAGAAACCATGACTGAAACTGCGATAGGCAATGTACTGCTTCCTGAGAGGAGTAAAAGGGCTATTAAAACCCAGATTAGGCAGCTTCTGCAAAAGGCTGGCACTTAGGAAGGTATTGTCCGCACTGCGGCTGAAGCTGCAGCTCGGGCTGCTCTGGATGGCGCTCGAGATAACCTACCTTTGCCTGATTGACCCACTAATCCCCTACAAATGGCCTACTCTGTTCAGCAAATTGCTGACATCATCGGTCGGATGAATCCGTCCGACAACCTCAGCCGTCACTTGGAGAAGGTGCATTCTAAATGCAAGATGCTTAGCCTCGTAGCAGAATATCAGGTCCAGATACTACGCCAGACCATCGATCCTGGTTTGTGGGCCAAACTCCCCGATGCTGTTCACCAGGATGGGAACGCTACCTTTGACGAGGTTGCAACTGAGCTCATTTCTGCTCACAGCCCAGGTGTAGTAGGAGTGATGCTTGCATACCCTGTGAAACAGAATGCAAAGGAAAGTCCAGCGACTTGCCACCAGAGGCTCTGGATGGCCTACCAAGCTGGAAAGCATTTAGCACAAGAAGCTGCGGATGTAGATCTTATTGAATATAAGACCCTGTTCCTTAGGAACATGATTCCAACAGTAAGAGAAAAGGTAGAGCCAACCACCTACCCCAATACAGATAGGTTTTCTGACATCCTTTGGAAAACTGAGAGAGTATATCAACTCTATATCTGTGATTTGGGCTCCAGTTCCAAAAAGGTAGCTGCCGTGGAGTCCGCTCCGGAGGCCACGACGCACTGCACAGTTGGAGGGCAGGCCCAACGCCAACAGGCCCAGCATCAGCAAGTCCCTCCAGCTGATAATCAACACCCCCAACAGGCCTATCAACAACCACAACAATAACAACAATGGGGTGGGAACCGGAACTGGCATAGGAACAAGAAGCATAAGGGTAGAGGTAAACCACAACAACAGAGAACAGGCCCTACATATAGGGAGATAGCTGAAGAAAATTGGATATTCCGAGAGCTCCTGGGACAAGTACACTCTGTGGCGGATGCTGTTCCTGCACAGGCCCTTGCAGCAGTACAACCGGTGACCCAGGCCACAACCAGCCATGGGGACACTGGCGGTACCGGCCCTCAGGCCCATTCAGGCCTGAACCCAGAAGCTCCTCCCTATATAGCATCAGTGCAACATGGTGAAGCAGTTCACATGAGCCAGGCCCAACCTCTACATGCTTCTGGCAGTACGGATTGACAATTACAGGCCCCAGTCTGGATTGTAAACAAGCTAGTCTTGGATACAAATGGAAGGCCCTGTACTGAGGCCGAGGTCAGGGGCCGCCTACTAGTAGTTTTGTTAGATACAGGTGCAGCTGTATCTGTGCTACATGATGAAAACCCAGACACATCCCCTTGGTTCACCGGATGGAGGACCAACATGTCAGGAGTTGATGGTACTAGGCTACCTGCATTCCGTTCTCTATCCTTACCAGTGGAGCTAGGCCATCTAAAGGCCTCACACACCTTCCAACTGATGGTACTGCATGATCATCCTAGTATCATAGGGATTGCCTTCCTCGCACCACACGGCTGTGTGGTGGTCCTAGCTAACATGCTACTGATACAGATTCAGGGTCAATATCATACCATTTTGATTCCTGATTCACACATTGTGGCAACGATATCTGCCAATGACAAAGAGCATGACATCATAGATTTGTTCAAGAATCATGAACTTTTTCCAAAGCTCCTCCCTATTTTGCAACGACATTTGGAAGCGTTTGCAATCAACAAGCATGACTGTGGTAGAATGCACACCGTCATCGAAGTGCCAGGCCCAGCACATGAGAGGCAAAGGCAATATCCTTTCCCAACTGAGGCCTTGCCGGCCCTCAGAGAAATGATCAAGTCACTCCTCAAGCAAAGAGTAAACAGAACTTGTGTTTCCACTGCCAACTCCCCAGTGTGGCCCGTGAAGAAACCCACAGGCGCCTGGAGATTTACTATTGACTACAGGAAACTGAATCAGGTCACTCCCAGTTGTTCTCCAACTGTGGCATCAGCACCAGATGTGCTATGACTCTTGACCCCTGATTTGAAATGGTTCAGCACCCTGGACATCTCCAATGGTTTTTGGTCATTGCCATTGGCCCTTAAGAGTCAATATAAGTTTGCCTTCACCTTTGAAGGAAGACAGTACACGTGGACTTGCTTGCCACAAGGATTCCATAACAGTCCATCCCTGTTCCATCTCCACATGATGGACACCCTCAAGAGTTTCTCCACTCCCCAATGTCTATTACAATATGTGGATGACCTGCTGCTGGCAACAGCCACACAGGAACAACATTTGGATCTCTTGGATGAACTACTGAATCTCATTCAGAGAGCAGGCCTGAAATGCAGCCCAGCAAAAGCACAGTTGTGTCAGAAAGAAGTACTCTTTCTGGGTCTAAAAATAACTGACCAAGGTCGAAGCCCTACCTGGAAGAAGGTACAGGGATTGCAAGACTTGCCATTACCAACCAGTGTGGCAACTCTTCGAAGGTTTCTAGGTATGGTGAACTACTCTAGGGATTTTATTTGTGATTTTGCTCAGAAAGCTGCTCCTCTGTATGAGTTACTCAAAAGGATGTACCCTGGACTTGGGGCCCTATACACGCTCAGGCTGTGATGTCACTGAAGCAGGCCTTGGCCTCCGCCCCAGCTCTGGTCAACCCCAATCCAGCAGTACCATTCCATCTGGAATGTGCCACCTCTGACATTGCCATGTCAGCAGTGTTGGCTCAGAAGGTGCATGGCACCTTGAGACCCATTGCATATGCCTCACAGCTCTTGACCACAGTGGAACAGAAGTACGGCCTTTGTGAAAGAAACCTTCTGGCCACCTACTGGGCTGTCTAGTACTTCTTGTATATCATTGGGTACTCACCACTGATCATCAACACCAGCCACACCCCAACCACCTTTCTGCTGTCAGATAGAGTGAAGGATGGGTCAGTCTCTAACACCAGACTGACACACTGGTCACTTCTTCTCCAGGACAGAGACATACAGGTACAACTGACTAAAGTTCCATCTATGTTAGCTCATGGCCTCCTTTTCCAGGGAGAATCCCATGACTGTACACTACAGTCACCTGATCTTCCAAATCCAGGTCCTTTCCTCCCTGCTATGCCACAAATACTTAACAACACTTCTTTGTGCCGTGTCTTTACTGATGGTTCAGCATCCTACTATCACGGAGAACAAATTGCAGGGATGGACATTCTAGTGATCTACCCTTATGGGAATACTGTCAAAATATCTAAGAGGAATTGGTAATATACATAAATTCACTGGCACAAAAATTTGCACACAAACTCTATGTACACAAAGTTAAAGCCCACACTCTCCATGACCCCTATCATGCCTTCAATGACACAGCAGACAGCCTTGCTAAGGAAGGGGCCCAAGGGGGGGGACACCTGGATGATGGACCATCCAGAGGCTAATGCAGCCGTACGCATTGCAGCACTCAGGAAGAAACCTGAACCTTTTTCCCCCTTGGACCTCTCCGCAGCCCAGCATTTTGACACTGAATTTAAAGAGGTGTTCAGATTCCTTGACAAAGTTACTGAAGAGAAACTTCCTACACATAACCCCTATCGGAGGCATGAAGATAAGTTACGCTTGTCACCAGATGACAAGCTCATCTGGTTCCAACCAGATGACTCCACCACTAAGTTGTGGGTGGTCCCCAGACATTTAAGATCTGAATTCTTGCACCAAGTGCATGACACCCCTACTAGTGGACACCAGGGAGCAGAAAATACCCTCCAACGACTCAAGACCACTGCCTGGTAGCCTGGTATCACCAAAGATGTTGAACAATACATAGACAACTGTCTTGTTTGTGCACTAAACAACCCCATTCCTACCAAACAAAATGCCAAACTCTTACCACAATGACATTCTGGCCCTTGGCATGCCATACAAATTGATTTCATTGGCCCTTTGACCAACACCAGCAGAAATAATAAGTATGCTCTTGTGGTAACTGACCTCTTCTTTAAGTGGGTAGAAGCTTTCCCCACTAAGACATGTACAGCAAAAACTACTGCTAAAATCCTGGTGGAACACATTTTCTCCAGGTGGGGTCTACCCCTCAAGGTAGACTCTGACAAAGGAACCAGTTTTACAGGTGAGTTGATGAAAGAATCCCTTGAACTCCTTGGAGTTCAACAGAAGTTCCACATACCTTACCACCCTCAATCCTCAGGTCAAGTAGAGAGAGTCAACAGATGGATTAAGCAAATGCTTTCCAAATTCATTCAGGACAATCCCAAAACTTGGGATTCCCTATTGCCGTTACTCCTTATGGCAATCAGGGGTATACCCTCAGCCACCACCCAGCTCACACCCTTTGAGGTGATGACTGGCACACAGATGAGATTACCTGAACACCTGTTGTTTGACCTGCACACCCTCACTGCAGACCGTGTGTCTGTGGACCAATATGTGGAAAAACTCAGAAAAGACCTCATACACACACACTTGTATGCTGCCAACTGCATGGACAAGGCCCAGCAACAATCAAAAATACAGTTTGACAAACATGCACAAGAAGTGGATTGGCAAGTTGGAGATCAGGTAATGGTACTTCGATTTGCACATCCCACCCACTCCTTCTCCAATAAGTGGGAAGGCCCATACCCCATTGTTAAAAAGCTCAGTCCGGCAGTCTATCAGGTTAGACTCCTCCACAACAATAAGTTGACTGACAAATGGTTACATGCAAACCAGCTGAAACTGTATAAAGGAGCTTAAATTACTTTTCCTCACCCCATTGGGCGGAATAGTACTAACATACTAATCTTTGATCTTCCTTTTCAGATACACTGACAAGATGGCTATCTTGTTCCAATATCTCCTCCTCTCAGGAGTTATCCCCTGCATCCAAGGCATGGTACTGGACCTTCTACGACACCTCGATCCTCCAGCACCTCCTCCAGAGGGAGTATCCATCAATATACCAGATAGTATGATCACTGTCCAGGAAGGTTCCGATGCTTACCTCACTGCCTCGGTTGTTGCGCCTGATAAATCTACCCTTCAAATTGAGTGGCAAACCACATCACAAGGACAAATTCTCCCCGTGGCCAAACTCTCCAAAGGAACTTTCCAAGGTTGGCCCAATGCTAAATTATCCCCAAATGGTTCACTGTCCTTGTTACAAACTGCATTAAGACATTCTGGTTTGTACAACATCACTGCCTTAATTGATCCTTCATACTGTAATTCCTTGTCCAGAGATTCTGCACAGAAATGTTGTGCTATACACCACATGGCTTCTGCAGCCATGTACCTCTCTGTGTTACCACCCACTGACAAGCAGCTTTTGGAATGTCCAAAGCATACCCTTGGTCCCCATAGTGGTCTAACAGCCACTGCCCTCCCAGGTTCTTTGATTAATAACTTACAGTTTATGCATATACCTGTTTTGTTTAATCTTACTTACTGGAATATGAAAGAGTTTGGTATGTGTCACAATACTAATACATCAGCGTTTTATAGTACATTATTGCTTGATAGTTTAGCTGCTTTTCAGATTTGTATGCAAGACCCTATTGCCGGGGTCCATTCTACTGAACATAGAGGCAACTTCAGGAGGAAGCCCTCTCCTGATAATTTAACTCCTAAATGTAAAACACGTGAAGTTGACAGTTCTGATGTCACTGGTGCAACAGGTACTGTCACTGGCCTTTTTGGTACGGCTAAGTCTATCTGTAACAAAGCAGACATTGCTGCTATCAAAAGTCATTCTGCCAAATTTTCCACTGATTTGGTCAACAACATACTAACTGCATTATTGCATGGTGTGGATGGCCTTAGTCAGGAAGAAAGATACACTGTATACAACATACACGACATTGCTAAGGCATTCACTGATTCTAAAGATAAGATCAACGCACTCATACAACAGAACAACAAAGAAGCAGATAAACAATACATTGCTAGAGAGATACTTTGCTCCACTTATGGCTCATACATTATCACCACCATCAATAACCTCTTCCGTGATCTAGAGTCTGGAAGAATACCTGACATTATACGTGACAGACGCATCTCCAAATGGTATTGTCCACGATGTAAAACCACTAGCTGTGTTTCCATGTGTATGCAACAGACTTTAACTATTCCTCTTTCTACAGCAAGGAATTTGGGGTTTGTGACCAGACACCCTAATACTGGTCCTTGTTTCACTGCTAAGAAGTGTTCCATAACAGATACCATGTTTGTTTCCTTTACTGTCTCCTTACCACGCTTTGATCCCACTACAGCTTTGTTCGACAAGCTTGCACTGGTACATTCGATTGGGCATTTGGATGAAGACATCTACAGAGAATGCCTGGATCTTCCTACTCTACTGGTTTATCATTCTTTCCTGGATGCCTGCGTGGCTCCGCACACAGACTGCTGTGTGAAAAAGCAATATATTTACTTGTGCCAATGTGATGTGTTTGATGTTATTCAACCTGTTTGTGGTTACTTTCCAGACAGCATTGATTGGACTTTCACTATGGATGATGACATCACTGCGAATGGCACTGACTCCTTTGACCCGACTCTGGCTCCAGATAAGCTCTACCAATCCCATCGTGAGGAGGTTCATCGCCTGTCAACACAGATTTCGAAGACGACCTACACCTGCCCTGTCCAGTTGCAAAAGTGGAGACTGCCTACTGTGCGCTCACAGTAAAACTCCGATGGCGAATACTGCGCAATCATGAATTACAAATCTTACACCTATGGATCTGTTACATGTGCTACTGATTACCCCAATTTCTGTTTTGTCCCCATCAGAAGACTGTTATTGGACATACTGTCATAACCCCCGTCCCCTTCTAGATGCAGACATTATTGATGGTAACCCCAATTATCTGCTCACACTATCAGAATATTTGCCATACTTTAATGCTCACATAGACCCACTCACACTTACATTAAAATCACTTTTAGACAGGCAGGACACACACCTCATCCACATCAGCAATAATATGACCAAAGCCAATGAAGCTGCTCTCGCCTTGATCAATGACGGTGATATGAATAATGCATTAACTAACACCAGGTTAGAGATTACTTTTAAAGGTTTTGTTATTATACAAGCATTTTTAATTTTCATTTTAATTATTATGCTCTGCTGCCTACGGCGCACACTGTGCCAACACCGTGAGCAGCTTGACTTCCCTTACAAAGCTCGGGCATCGGGTTTGTAAACGACCACTGCTCCTGTCCTTTCTGACACATTTGCCTGTGTTGCCCATGGAGGCAACAAGGGGGGGAATGTTACACGAGGTCCCTGCACCCTAATTGATACCCTTAGAGGTACACCGTAGACAGGCTGGCACTTAAGCATATGTTATACTAACATATAGGGCTAAGGGCATCTACCGTACAAAAGTAGATGTCAAGATGTGAATGCATATTGTTGTAATACACTTTGCTTGCTAATACATATATTCTGCTATGTATTTTCTGTGTATTTCTTTCTTGTAAGATGCCAAGGCACCTGTGTCCTTGGAGTAATTATAATATGTAAGAAGGCATTGCCACCTTTAGGTGATTTGTACTACTACACTGAGTTACGTAAGACTCTGTATAAGAACTCTTTTGTTCTCAAACTGATGACTTTACAGAATTGTATAATGTTATCTTGGACCGTGGAGCCACCTCTAATTTAGCTAATAGGGCTCATCTTTGTAACTAGAAATGTTTCTGTCTTTTGGTAACCATAGTAATTATCATAGGTATATAATGTAAAGAACAAGCCTTCTACCTCGGAGACCTGAGAGACCCTAAGAGACACAGAGAAATCTTGAGGTGTAGGGAACGCGTAGCACTGGCTCCCGGTTCGTATTGGTAAGAACTGCTTAGGGCAACTGTGATTTATCCCTTTTGTAGTAATAAACTTGTTTATTACTCTAATGCAATGTGTCTGTGATTACTTGCATTCCCAATATCGTCAAGAATCTGAAAGTGAGATTTAGACCTCTGAACATTGTCAACAGAGCTGTGACACAAAACTGAAGATGCATCATTTTTTTCTGTACATGAACATGCAGTGCCACCACACTGCAATACACAAATGTCACAGGTGGCAGATCACAGATCGTCTTACACATCTCGATATATAAAACAGTATAAGATCAATACAGTATCTAGCACATTGCTTATTTTACAACAAACGGTTTGTTGTAATATAGGAAATTTGCTAGATATTGTATTGAGTTTATACTGTTTCATATATTGGGACATGTCATGCAGCAATAGCACAACATGTGAGACCTTTGCAGGCTGGTGGCAGCCCCCCCTGAGCTTGCCTCAGGACAACAGTCCCTGTTGTCCCCCTCTGATGGTGTGCCTGACTATAATTGTTTCCCACTTGATAATATACTGCCTGTGGCCCAGGATGAGTTATGCCTCACTTTCTGTGTGCAACATATTTTCCACAACTATGGAGAAACAGTGGCTTAGAATAGTCTTTCAGGGGATATGCTATACTTTTCAATGGTTTTTGTTTGCACAAAAAATTTCATAGCTGCATTTTTTTCACAGTCTGCAGTTTATTTTTTTTTTTTTTTTTTTTGTAATTTATTTTTTTGCTGCTGGGCATCCCCTAGCCCCATGAATGGTCTTGCCAGGTTCCTGCAACCTGCCACCTCATACTCGGGGCTTGCCCCCCAGAGTGGGGCCACCAGTGGTGGACTTAGGTGGCCAGAGGGGACTTCACCAGAGTCGGCTCATTAGCAGGGGCCGGCATTTTTAGTGCTCTGATCCCCTTGGGGGCAGGGACATGCAGTGATGGCCTGTGTCTGCCCCCCCTCATGGCCTCCATTAGGGGTCCGCATTGCATTGGACACTCAACCCCACTTCTCCCAGAGTAGGAGAGCAGTCCAGTAGACCCTCAATCCTACTCCCCCAGGCCGGCCCTCCAACTCCCAGATCCATTCCTGAACCTGGGTCATTGGCATCGCAGACAGCAGCCATGCCTCTGCACCAGCGGGCCATCTCACAGTTTATTTTTTTCTGTAGCTGCAGATGTTTTGTGAATATAATGTAGCACAATTACCCTGTTTTTCCACAACTGTGCATTTTTTGGGGAGTTGCACATTTTTTGCACCTTCAAAGTGTTTTGCAAATACAGCCCATGGTGTTTAGGGGTGTATTTTGCTGTCAGAGGTATCACCATTTTAACGAGATGTTAAACCAAAGTCCTATCTCTTTCTTCTGGTGGTAGATCAGATCAATGTTAAAGACCCCATGGCACTTCTCAAAAAGGGAAGAGGGCTTTTCCCTGGTCCTGGCCCAATTTCTCTCCTTTCATGAATCCACCAAGAGATTAACCTGGATCAATATTTGAACATCTGCATCTACATCCTCTTCCTCCTTGGACAAGGTTGAAAACAGAAAGCCTTTCCTAGCCCTCCATTCCCAGTCAATAACAAAAAAATATGTAAAACACTTCTCTATTGTGATTGGCCAACAAGCATGGGAATGGGGAATGCTGAGAGTCCTCCTCTCTGTGAGCAAATATTTCACCACTTCAGTGTGCCTGTTCCTGAGTCAGCCTCAGCACAGAATTCTAGGGATCACACGAGGGCCCCAGACTTCCATTTGACAGTATCAAGTGTTGCTCCCCTCTCACTGGACTGAGCCTTGCTACTATATTGGATGTTTATTCCTTATCAACAGTCATACAAATGTTAATCTGTGGCACTGCAGTCATTTTCACAGCAACAGCTTGTTATCTCATGAGCAGGAGATGAAGACCTCAGCTTGAAAATCAAAATCAGGAGCAGATGGACTCTCAGGAATGACAATCCTGTTTTCATGCAGATGTCTTTAAAAAAGAAATGTAATGACTGGAAATTACATTTCTTTCAAAAATTATGGAATAAATTTTGCTGATCCCAATTGAGATTTCTATTTATTTTTGGTAGCTGTAAGTTTCCTTCAAATGTAAAACCTACAAGCTTGCCCTGCAAACTCATCATGGAGTTTTTCAGAAAACATTAATCATAAAGCAATCAAAGTATACCTATTAAATCATTGCACAAAAGAAGTGTTTGGTATCTCTCTAGATGAAGGTAGATAGGATTTTGTAAACCAGCCCAAAAAGTGCCATGGGTGATAAGCTTCTTGTTGTGTTGGTGACCTAGATTCCCATCCTGAGACTGGGCACTGAGCTGTCACCATAGGCTGGTAGAGATGGACTGTTTGTCTTAAGTTATACTCTTCACTTTGTGGTTAGGGAGGGGGTTCAGTGCCACTCTATAAACTCTCCCTTGGTAGTCTTATGGCACATTGCATTTTTAGTAAATAAACATGTACCTGTTAGGAAGAAGTATAATAGTGCAGGTAAAATCCCCGTATGGATGTCCCCTAAAATTAAAAAACTCATAAACAAAAAAAGAAAGGCCTACACAAAAGCCAGGAAAAGCAGAAATGTAAACAACTGGGAAGTTTATAGAAATGTGTTAAGAAAAACCAAGAGGGTAATAGGTCGGGCAAAAAATAAACATGAGCTAAATTTAGTAAACAAAGTAAAGGATAATTATAAATCATTCTATAATTATATCAATGATAAAAGAGGGGGTAAAACTATTGTTGGACCCATTAAGGATCAGGATGGGGAATTACTAAATGATAATGGGGGCAGTTACTAGTGGTGTACCCCAGGGCTCAGTGTTGGGTCTGGTTCTGTTTCTTATTTATATAAGTGATATGCAGGTATCAAACAATAGCTGGTTGTCTAAATTTGCTGATGACTTGAACCTTGGGGGCCTGGTGAATAATTTATCAGAATTTAATTCCTTGAACTCTGATCTAAAGTTGATTGAAAAATGGGCTATTGATAACTTGATGGAGTTTAATGTGGACAAGTGTGTTGTCTTGCATTTTGGACTTCAAAATCCCAAAAATGAATATTTCATTTATAACTCGTTATTGAAGTCATCATGTGTGGAAAGGGATTTGGGTGTTTTAGTTAATACCAAACTTTCATCAATTAATCATTGTACAAAAGTAGCCAATTCTGCTAGTGGTCTAGTAGGACAAATTCAACGATCCTTTGTAAATAAATCTGAACAGTGTATGATGGCCCTTTATAGATCATGTGTTCGACCTCTTATTGATTATGGGTCCCCTTTTGGAACCCCTATTTAAAGGCAGATATTGATCATTTGGAAAGAGTTCAGAGATGTGCAACAAGGATGATTCCTAGATTAGCCAAATTGCCTTATAAATCCAGATTATCCTGTACTGGTTTACACTCTCTTCAGAAAAGAAGGGTTAGGGGGGATTTACTTTTAACATATAAGCTTCATAAAAACCCTGATTTGTTGAACAAATGTGGATTATCTTATGTTACTCGATGTATTGTCCCAAGATGTCACACTAAACAACTTATGGTACCCAAGGCAAAAACTAATTTAAGATTAAATTTTTTCTCATTAAGGGCACCAAAACTATGGAATAAATTCCCACAGGAACTGGTTGATTCAGTTAATATTGAATCATTCAAAAAGGGTGTTGACAAATGGTTAACTATGAAGTAGATAATGTGAAATGTTCCCACTGTATGTGGGGAGAAAATCTAGATGGGCCTTGGCCTTCTTTTTTCTCAAACAAACCAAGTAAACCAAGTAAATAACAAAAAAATGGCAGGTTATTTAAATAATTACGTCTCATCAGTCTTTAATACCAAATCAACAGGAAATAAGGTTCATTTAGAAAATAAGGACAACAAAATTAAATTGAATAGTATGGATATTATAGAGAGATTATTAAAATTAGATCCTGGCAAATCACAAGGACCTGATGAAATTCACCCTAGAGTCCGAAAGGAATTGGCACTTGTCCTGGCTGATCCTGTGAAAGAAATCTTCCAAACCTCTCTGGATGAAGGGGAGGTGGTTGAGGTGTGGCAGAGGGCAAATGTCATTCCTATACATAAGAAGGGATCCAGACATGAGGCGGGAAATTATAGACCTGTAAGTCTGACTACCATCCTGAGGAAAACATTAGAGACCATCATAAAGGAGTATATTGGGGAGTTCATGGAGATGTCTGGAGATATGGATGATGCACAGCATGGTTTCAAGAAGGGCTTCTCATGCCAAACAAACTTATTAGAATTTTATGAGCACATAAGTAAGGCATTGGATAAAGGTTTTTAGACTTCTCCAAAGCGTTCATCAAAGTCCCTCATGGAGAACTAATTGACGCCTTAACAGACCATAATATCCCTGGGCATATTGCTAAATGGGTGGCTGCATGGCTGAGACATAAGAAACAGAGAGTTTGTTTAAAGGGTGAGTTTTTGGAGTGGTTAAGTGTGGAGAGTGGGGTCCCTCATGGATCGGTCTTGGGGCCATGCCTGTTCAATATATATATATATATATATATACACTCATTGACGGGAGGAGGGGAAGTATGGGAGTCTAAATTTGCAGACGATACCAGGATTGGCTTTACCATTGATAACACTGGGGATATACAGAAGCTACAAACAGCATTAAATAAAATGGAAACATGGGCAAGGGAGGCCAAGCTTTTCTTTAATGCAGACAAATGTGCAGTGATGCACTTTGGTAGGAATAACATCCTGGCAGACTATGAGTTAAATGGAATACAGCTGAGGAAGGTAACTGATGAAAGGGATCTGGGAATTAGGGTATCAAATGATCTAAAGTTTAACCAGCATTGTGGTCAGATGATAAAGGTCGAATGGGGAATATTACATAGTACTAGTAGGCATATTAAAATTAGGAGGAGAGAGGTGGTTGTGCCACTTTACAGTTCATTGGTGAGGCCGAGGCTGGAGCTTTGTGCTCGATTTTGGTCACCTAGATTCAAGACTGATATCAGGAGAGTGGAGGGGGTTCAGAGGAGAGCAACAAGATTAATTCTTGATGTAAGAAATAAAAACTACACAGAGAGATTGAATGAGTTGAAGATATATACACTGGAGTATAGGAGACTGAGAGGCGACATGTGCCTGGTCTATAGGACAACAAGGGATCCAGTTTTTGGTGCAAACTTGGACTAACTCTTAAGGAGCAGCACTATAGCACCAGGGTGCATTCAGTGCAGCTAATAGGACAGCAGTTTAAGACAACAAAAAGGAAACATTGGTTCAGTGTAAGGGTGATATCGGTTTGGAATAGCCTACCAGAAGAAATTGTCACATGTAACAGCATGGAAGGTTTTAAGAGGAAATTAGATGAATATTGTGAACAAGAAAATATAGTTGTGTATTAAAAACTAGAAAATAATAAAAGAGGCAAGCTATATGGACTAATGTCTCCTATGCTCCGAACCTACCTATGAAACCTATGCAACATCATAAAGAAACATAGACTTTGATGGCAGATAAGAACCACTTGGCCCACCCAGTCTGCCCATTTCCATACCTATTGGATAAGCTGCAGATCCTAGTTAAGCAGCAGCCTACTTCCTCCTACCCCTTACAAGAATTGCTTTATGTCTGTCCCATGCATTCTTGAATTCCCCCAGTGTTTTTGACCCCACAACCTCCTCAGGAAGGCCGTTCCATGCATCCACTACCCTCTCTGTGAAAAAATACTTCCTTACAATGCCCCTGAGCCATCCCCCCATTATCTTCAAATTGTGCCCCCTTGTTCTTGCACATCTCTTTTTCAGAAAGATGTTACCCTCTTGGACTTTACTGATTCCCTTGAGGTACTTAAATGTTTCTATCATATCTCCCCACTCCCTTCTTTCCTTGAAGGTATACTTGTTAAGCTCCTTTAGTCTCTCTTTTTATGGCTTCTGGTGCAGACTCTGCATCATTTTAGTTGCCCTCCTCTGGACTTCCTCCATCCTGTCTATGTCCTTGCATAGGAGAGATCTCCAGAACTACACGCAGTATTCCAGATGGGATGTCACCAACTGTCTGTACAGAGGGATAACAACTTCCTGTTTTCTACTGGTATTGCCTCTCCCTATGCATCCCAGTATCCCCCCAGCCCTCCTTGCTGCCTTCTTACATTGCTTGCCTAACTTTAAGTCATCTGATATGACTACCTCCAGGTCCTTTTCCATTTTTGTTGTTTGTAGTACCTCCCCCCACATTGTGTACATAGAAACATGGGATGTTGGGGCCTTGGTCACAATACAGAGCTGTGTGTGTGTGTGTGGGGGGGAGGGAGAAGGCAGCCTTTTGAATATCCTGATCAATGAGAGGGGTGAGGTTACCCAATGAGGCACAGCTGGATATGATATGACCCCACTTCCGTGTAATGTGCTGCTGTGTTGGTTTCCACACTTGGCCCCCGACCTGCCGAGCTTGCTTTATTATTTAGCAAAATTTCAAAAGCTCGGCACTCAGAAATTTGCCCAATGCTTGTCACAAAGAAAGAGCTCAGGAAACACATAGGTAGACCCATTTTCTTTATCATGACACAGTAAGAATGAAAAAATGTTTTACAATATACTCAACTATATTAGGAGTGCAATTTGTTTAAGTTCAAAAAGACAGTACAAAGAAAGCACCAACTACTCAGTACTCTAGCACTTCAAACTTAACCCGTTCTTCATCATGGGGATGGCAGCCACAGGGAAACTTCTGGAGAAAGGGAAAATGTAGGCTCAGGGCTAGCAGTGGCATCCAGATGGCAAGGTTACCTTGGTGAGAATCAAAGGAGATTAAATAGAGAGCAAAATTACTTGGGTACAAAGATAATATTTTACATCCTATCTTCATCTTATAGCAACTGTTTGACATGACCATTGTTTTTTATGTAAGCAAAACAACACAACAGAATGTTGTTTCCTGCTCATGAACCTCACATCCAAGCACGCTGTGAGGCACCAGCAATTGTGCCAAATACCTTCAATCATTTGGAAGACTGGTCACAAATAGGAGTCAAGACCCTGTAGTGTCTTATTGTGCTTATAAGATTTTTTTCATGCAAATATTAATCAAAAATTAAAGAAAATAATTACAAAATTTGTAAAACAAAAAAATAATTTCTTTACTATAAAGTAATTCCTTCATAGCTGAACTGTCGCTAGGTGCCCCAAGATATTTGATGGTATAAAACACAGCCCTTTGTGGGTGTAAAGAAGATAGGAGCCTTTTGGGGGAATGAGGTTTTTATGTATTTTATTTTTGAGTAACATTTCCTATTAGTTTTTATGTTGATTGCGTGAATGCTCAAGAAACATGTTGTGACAGCTTTCTCCACAAGCAGGTTGTGGAGGTGCGGCACTGTTGTGGTCAATGCCCCCACAGCCTGCAAAGGCTTATCCCACTTCCCCCAATGCCGTGGCATGCTGCTGCTGACACTAGTTCAGCCAGAGTGCCACAATCTTCTAAAAAATTAGCCGCTGCAATCAGGGACCACCTCGTCATTGCAGCATCAGCCATCCGCTGCAATGAGGGAGCGACCCGTCATTGCAGGCCGGGATGTAAAAACCCTGATATTGTTTGTGAACATGATGATGGCTTGTCGCTGTGTTCACAAACAATATAACCCCCCTCCACCATGTTTAGTTGCCGACGGGGGTCCCAATCCCCGTCGGCTTCACTGGCCCAATGTTGATTGTGCCGACAGGGGATCCCACTCCCCGTCGGCATTATGTCAACCCCCACCGCTGATATTGTGTGCTGACGGGGTGCCCAATCCCCCGTCGGCTACTGGCCCCCAAAAAAGAAGCAGTCAGGTGGCGTGAACCCACCCCTTTACTTGTATGATGACGGGGGTGCCCAACCCCCATCAGCTACTGGTCCCCCCAAAAAAAGCAGTCGGGTGCCACTATGGGAGCCCACCCCAGCATGCCTAATGCCCCTGTGAAGAAATAAACTGTCCCGCGATGGTTGTTTTGTTGTTTTGAAACCTGTGAAATAAGAAAACTGTCCCTCGCGGCCGCCCTGGCCCTCCTCCCACCACCCGCACCCACCCACTGCACACCCTGCCTCCCCACACCCCCTTCACCCCATGCTTACCTCCAGAGTCCTGCGCGACGATCTTCGGTGGACAGGGAACACGTCACCACTCTTCAAAGTCAACCGCGAACTGAGGAAATGCCAGTAAGCTGTATAATGGTAGAAATTGGGTTTTTTTCAACTTTAATGCATATCTCAGTCATTTTTTGGAATTTTGCACCAAATTTTCAACATGGAGTTTTTGGGACCCCCATGAATTCTCAAACTGTCATATAGATTATTTGTTCGAAAGGTGATTTCGCGGTCACTGCGCAAAATCACCTTTTGGTAGCCAGTAATGAAATGACAGTGCCAGTGTTCATGAGGTGGACTCTGAAAAAGTCTATGTTGAAAATTTGGTGGAAAAAATCCAAAAAATGACTTTTTTACGAGCGTGTGTTGCGCAGTTGCTACGCACGCTCATAAATATTTTCATGCCAGATTTTCAACATTGACATTTTTTCACACCTTCTTGTGAACAGTATAGCTGTCATTGTTCACATCCTGGTAGAAATGTGTTTTCGCACTTCCGGCGCAGAATAGCACGGTCGCTGTGGGAAATCAGTGTTCAGGACAGATTAAGAAAATGACAGTGACACTGTTAATGAGTAGAGGTCCTAAAATGCTTATGTTGAAAATTTGGTAATGATACTCCATAAAATGACTATGTTACGAGCATGTGTTACGCAGTTTGCACGCACGCTCGTAAGTTCACGAATTTATAATATTTTCACTCCAGATTTTCAACATTGCCATTTTTCCACACCTACTTATGGACAGTACAGCTGTCATTTTTCCCATCCTGGCCGAAATGTGTTTTCGCACTTCAGGCTCAGAATAGCGTGGTCGCTGTGGGAAATCACTGTCCAGGACAGGTTAAGAAAATGAGAGTGATACTGTTCATGAGCAGAGGTCCTAAAATGCTTATGTTGACAATTTGGTGATGATAGCCCATCAAATGACTGCGTTTACAAGTGTGCGTTACACTTTCACACCTGCTGTAACTTCGCAAATTTGCAATATTGTCACCCAGATTTTCAACAGTGGCATTTTTCACCCTCCTTATGAGCAGTACAGTTGTCATTTTCACATCCTGACCGAAATGTGTTTTCACAGTTCCGGGCGCAGAATAACGAGTCGCTGTGGGAAATCACTGTCCGAGACAGATTAAGAAAATGACAGTGGCACTGTTCATGAGCAGAGGACCTAAAATGCCTATGTTGAAAATTTGGTAACGAAACTCCATAACATGACTGTGTTACAAGCGTGCATTGAACTGTTTCCACGCACCCTTGTAACTTCGCAATTTTTTGATATTTTCACGCCACATTTTCAACAGTGGCATTTTTCCACACCTCCTTATGAACAGTACAGCTGCCATTTTTCACATCCTGGCTAAAATATGTTTTTGCACTCCTGCCAGAGAATAGCACGGTCACTGTGGGAAATCACTGTTTGGGACAGATTAAGATCGAACAACTGAGAGGGGAGTGACCGAGCTCAACTGAGCTCTGTCGGGACTGCTGCAGATTTGTTTGTGGGCAGAAAAAGCCAGCAATGCTGAGGGGCCCAGTACAAATGGGCAACCTGCAGTGGTGAGAAACCAGAATGAGTGAGTGAGAGAGGGGGAGTGAGCGAGCTCAACAGAGCTCTATAGTAACTGCTGCAAATTTCTTTGTGAGCAGAAGAAGGTGGCAACGCAGGCAGGAGCCCAATAGAAAAGGGCAGCCTGCAGCTCCGGCAGAAACGGAATGAGCGAGTGAGAGAAGGGGAGTGAGCGAGCTCAACGGAGCTTTGTTGGGACTGCTGCAGATTTCTTTGCGGCCAGACAAAGGTGCCAACAGAGGCAGGAGCCCAGTACAAAAGGGCAGCCTGCAGCGCCAGGAGAAACAGAATGAGTGAGTGACACAGGAGGAGTGAGTGAACTCAACGGAGCTCTGTCGGGACAGCTGTGGATTTCTTTGTGGGCAGAAAAAGGTGCCAATGCAGGCAGGAACCCAGTACAAAAGGGCAGCCTGCAGCGCCAGGAGAAACACAATGAGTGAGTGAGAGAGGGGGAGTGAGTAAGCTCAATGGAGCTCTGTCATGACTGCTGTGGATTTCTTTGTTGGCAGAAAAAGGCGGCAACACAGGCAGGAGCCCAGTACAAAGGCCAGCCTGCAGCCCGGCAGAAAGCATGTAAGTGAGTGAGTGAGTGAGAGAGGGGAGTCAGCAGGCCCAACAGACCTGTGTCGGGACTGCTGCAGATTTCTTTGAGGGCAGAAAAGCCTCAACAGAGGCAGGAGCCCAGTACAAAAGGGCAGCCTGCAGTGCCAGGAGAAACAGAATGAGCGAGTGAGAGAGGGGGAGTGAGCCACCTCAACGGAGCTCTGTCGGGACAGCTGCAGTTTCTTAGTGGGCAGAACAAGGTACCAACGCAGGCAGGAGCCCAGTACAAAAGAGCAGCTGCAGCACCGGGAGAAACAGACTGAGCGACTGACAGAGGGCCAGTGAGCATGCTCAACAGAACAACGCAATCAACATTCGGCATTGACAAAGGCTTGTTGCTGAATGTCTTTGGCTTTTGTAATGGTTATGCTAGAGCTTGCATGGGAAATGTAAAACTTTCAGTCTGCAAGCTCTGCAAGTGGGGACAAGGATCATGAGGGCAGCCTGACCAGACTTCCCACCCACCCCTCAAATGGTTGTCGGATTCCCAGAACTTTCTTCTGCCCAACAATGGCTGCTACAGGCCAGACCAGTGCCATGCCTCCTCCATACTGATCCTCCTATTGGGCATAGGGGAGCAGCTGTGTGGGTGGGACTTGCAAAAGCCTGCCAAAATAAAAAATGTTGCTGCTGAACCAGCATTCAGCATCTCAGTCAGCAAGCTCTACAAACTGGAAATAGGGGTCATGAGGGCAACCAGACCAGTCATTTTTTACCCTTCCCCCCAATGGTCACTGGATTCCCAGGACTTTCTTGTGCCTATCAAGGGCTTCTACAGGTGGGACCAGTGCCAAACCTTCTCCATGCTGATCATCTATTCAGGCATGCTGGAGTGCCTTGGTGGGCAGGGCTAGCAAAAGTCCATTGAAATTCAAACTTTGCCACTGGAGCGGCACTCAGCTCTCAGTCTGCAAGCTCAGTAAGCAGGAGCTGGGGTTGTGAGGGCAGCCAGACAAGATTTATTCCCCTCCTCCCAATGGCTGCTGGACACCCAGGACTTTCTTCTGTGGTCAGGGCTTATTCTGTATTAGGCCAAACACTCTAGTGGGCCTTTCTGCTGGAGCATGGGTAAATGGCAGAGGTTAAGGGCATCACATTGGGGGCATCAGTGTGGGGTGGCAGTTGGCAGGAGATGTTCCCCCTCAGTGTGTTGCCTGTTCCCTTAAGGTATGTACTTCCATTCCCAGTTGCCCCCATCATACATCAGCCAGGACATTGATAAATTACTATTCCAGTCACATGACTCAGTGGCCTGTACAGCTTTGTTTCATGTATTTAACTTTATAAAATAGTTAAAGTAAATCCTGCTTCCCGATTGGTCAGGATCCATGTCTTTATAGACACAGTACACTCCACATATACGTGCCTTCTAGAAACTTAAATAAAAATAATTTCTGGCAGCCATATTAGTACTGCAAAAAACAGTCAATACTTATTACTTGTCCTAATATGTAAAACTCATTTCTTACACTTATTTTTTATCGTATAATGTTTTATTGGGTATTTTCTTTTTTATTTTAAATACCATGATACACTGCACAATGTTACAACTGATATAGCCACATAGCCAAGGCCAGGCATATATGTACCAATATTATAGTTTCTTTTACACATAATTATTATAAATGTATACTTATACACATCTGTATGTCGTAATTATTCCCTAAATTCAGTCCACAAGATAGTAGTAGTAGAGACTATCCCTAAATTACATTTCTATCATCCACCATAGCTACCACCATACCATACTATTTGTGCTTCCACCTCTCTCTTCAATTTCACTCCAACTGAACACAATAGACCCAGAAAGGTAAGGGGGAAGGGAGGAAGGGGAGAAAAGGATATCCACCCATCCTATTGGGCCACTACCTAATTAGGGGCACTCTAAGGGGGGACTCTTACCTACTTATGCAACATGTAAATAGCCAGACTGAAGGTATGGTCCCCATTTAGCTGAAAATGGCCGCATATTTGGTCCCTGTAAAGCCAAGAGCTTTTCAAATAAGGATAACCTAGCTCAGGCTTCATGCCACATCTTTCTGGTGGGTATAGAAGGCTGTCTCCATGACTTAAGCAAGAGGCGTTTGGCTTCTAAGATGGAGGAGACCACCCAATGCTGCAAAGATTTAGAAAGGAATTCAATATGCCTAGTATCTCCTAAGAGTACCAAAGAGGCAGATAAGGCCAGCCTGGTGCCTAACACTTGTGACAAATCCTCGGCTACCATATCCCAGAATGATGCCAAAAGGGAGCAGGACCAAAGTATGTGTGCACTATGTGCATCTGTCTGCAAACAACGCCAGCAATGGCTATGTCCCAATAGACCCCTCTTATGTAGCATTGCTGGGGTACAATACCAAAGCAACAGTATTTTTAATTGTATGAAACGGCTATTAGGATCTTTATATGAATAATGAATATTTTTGCAGTTGGACCACCATTGTTCCTCAGATATGGCTACCCCCATAAGTGACTCCCATTGCATTCTACATCTATGCATCGGATAAGGCTGTGAGTCCCTCCAAGTGCTGTAAAACCTCCCCATGAGGCCTTTTCAAGAGTCTCGCACGAGTGTCGGTGAGCCACTGCCACTTCGTACTGACTGGGCTTTTAAAAAACAAAGGAGTTAATGCATTGTGGATCTGCAAATAGTGTCAAAAATCTTTATGCGGTAGACTATATTTTTCCTGTATTTGTTCAAAGGAAAGCAGATGGCCCCCCCTTGGTCACTCTTGGACTATTTGTATACCTTTTTGTTGCCATCGCTTCCAGTTTACTCTCACCCCTTCAATCTGGATTAACTTATTATACCATACTGGGGCCAGCTGCAATGGGGTAAACCATTCTTGTTTTGGCATGTGAGATTTGACGCGTAGTAGTCTCCAAGCCTTTGCGGTATAGGCGATTATAGGGGGGAGTTGTACGTCCACCTTATAGTGGGCCACTAACAGATTGCATAGTGAGGAGGAGCTTGTCAAGTTCACTTCCAATTGCACCCAGAGAGGGGTCACCCTACTTTGTGGCATAAACCACCTTGTGGCCTGGGTGGCCATACGAGCCAAATGATATCCATAGAACCCAGGTACATTAAGGCCACCCCTAGTCCAATGCGCCCTTATTTTTTGCCTACTCCACCTTGGCAGTTTACCATCCCATACAAAATTAAATGCTAACTTATCTAATGTTTGAAAAGGTTTTTTAGATAGGGGTATGGGTAAATTATTTAATAGAAATAAGACCCACGGTAAAACAGCATCCGGATTGTAGCTACCCTTCCCAGGAGGGATAGCTTAATTTTCCACCATCTCCCCACCTCCACAGTCAGCTGAGCATATAAGGGGGAAAAATTAGCAATTTCAAGGGCCGCCCACTTAAAGGGGATTTGAATTCCTAAATATTGGGAACTATGGTCTGCCCACGACAGGCTAGTGCCCAATATGCAATCCCTTGTACAGAGGAGGTTTAGTGGCACAATGATAGTCTTTTTTTGATTGATCCTCAGCCCAGGGATTGCAGCAAACTCTTCCAGAAGCAACAGTACCTCCGGAACTGCTTGTAGAGGGTTGGTTATAGTTAGCAACAAGTCATCTGTATATGCCATTGCCACATACGACTGCCCACCACATTCAATACCCTGAATCAATGGGTCTGAGCCAATAACCCGTATAAGTGGATCTAAGCCAATCAAATACAAGTGGGGAGAAAGCAGGCACCCCTGCCTCGTGCCCCTTTGTAGTGAGAAGGGAGGAGAGATATCCCCATTTGTAAGGATGCATGCCCTGGGTGATTCGTACAAGGTGTGAATCCATTGTTGGAAGTATGGCCCAAAGCCAAACACCTTTAAGGTTTCATGCAGGTATACCCATTCAATAGAATCAAAAGCCTTGGCAAAGTCTATCACCGTGGCAGCCATGGGTTGGGAAGACCTGGATGCTATCCACTTAAGGCCGAGTAATAGGCATGTGTTATCTGCACCTGTCCTTCCCCTCATAAAACCCACCTGTGCTGGGTGAATAATAGAGGGAAGCATAGCACTCAGTCTGGTGGCAAGCACCTTAGCTAGAATCTTAGTATCTACTGGCAATAAAGATATTGGCCTAAAATTATCACAATCCAATGGATCAGATGACTTTTTGGGCAGCAGAGTGATAAGTGCATCCCTCATTGATGGTGGGAAGGAGGTCTTGTTATGAGAGTCTAGAAGGGCTTGTTGAAGCGGGAGGAGTATATCTGAACCTAATGCCTGATATAGCTCGACCGACATACCTTCTGGTCCGGGGGCTTTTCCCCACTCCATTTTTCCTAACGCGAGTCGTAATTCTTCACAAGAAACCAGGGCATCTTATTGTCCCACCTGCTCAGCTGAAAGGGATGGGAGGTGCATTTGACAACAGAAGCTCAGTAACTTCTGCCTCATCTCCGCGGGGTTAACCATGGAGTGGGATTTATATAGAGATTCATAGAATGACTGCATGGTATGATTCACCTCTTTGGGGGTAGAAGTTAATGATCCCGAGGGGGTACGAAGGGAATATATCCTCGTGGCCGTCTGCTGCTTGCGTAAATGATAAGCCAGAAGCTACCCCGCTCTTTCCCCATTGGCCCAATACTCCTGCTTAGATTGAAGGAGGAGCCACTCAGCCTTTTGTTGTAGATTTTCATTGATCTGATATTTTAAATTAATGATTTTATGGTATAACTCCCTATAAATACTCGCTCCCGGGGTTGCCTTAAAGCATTGTTCCAACCTAGCCAGGTCTGCTTGCATGGTTTTCAGCTTGGTTTTCCGTACTTTATCTTGGTTTGCTGAGAAGGTGATAATACGCCCCGCAGCACCGCTTTAAAAGCACCCCAAACCATGCTGGGGGACACAACACAGTATGAGTTCAGTGCAAAATACTCTTTCATGGCCCTAGAAAGCATACTCTTAAAATCTGGGTCTTTGAACAGCAACGGGTTGCAGCACCATCAGACTTTGTGAGAAGATTGTTTAGTGGGGAGGTATGTCAACCATACCGGCGAATGGTCCGAAATTATTATTGAGCCTATCCCAGTCCCAGAAATACCCTCCCCAGCTAGGTCATTCACTAACCAGAAGTCTATACGACTATGGGTTTGGTGCGGTGTGGAAAAGAAAGTATAGTCTCTAGCAATAGAGTGCTCCCTACGCCAAGCATCAACTAAGGCCCATTCTTCTTGTAGCTCAGTGAGAGAGTGCCTCGCCTTAGGGTTAGTCTGCACTGTGGGTATGGACTTATCCAAATATATGTCCCCCACCATATTGAAGTCTCCTCCTAAGATAATGGGAAGGGGGGGCCATCTGCTTGTAGCTCTGAGATTGCCTGACTTATTGCCAGGAAGAAATCCGTGTGTTCCCCATTAGGGGCATACATGTTACCCAAAATCATAACTCCCTCTGGAGAGGTCAGTCTTACCTCTATCCACCTACCTTTATTATCTTTTTATTACCCCGTCTATCCTCCAGACAGAGGTCTGGCGAAGCAAAATGGCTACCCCCTTGGATCTGGTAGGGGCAGAGCTTGCCACCATTTCCCCAACCCATGCTTTCCTCAGCCAATTATTAGCCCCGTATAGAAGATGTGTTTTCTGTAGTAGTGCTATTTCTACCTTCAGGGACCTTAAATGCTGTAGAACTTTTGTTCTTTTCACAGGGTGATTGAGCCCCTTTACATTCCATGATATCCATCTAAGAGCCTTGGTTGCATTCGACATCTTATTTACCCTCGGTAAGAAAATAAAAGAGTTACTTACTGTGAGTCCTGGGGGTGGATCTATAGCTGGGTTCTATACCTTAATACTGTACCCTGCCCACAACACCACTATCCAACCACAGATTAGGGCAGAAAGAGGTGGAAGCATCGCCTGAAATAGATAACGCCTTGACCTTGGTCTCTTAATACATTACTGTGCTAGAAAAGAAAAGGAAAAAAAAAAAGACTGTATGTGCAGTTATGGCTTATAACTAAATTGCAGTCAACAAACTTTTTAAGACACACAATAATGCCCCCAAAAAAACAGGCACTACGATAAGTTCTATCTATGACAGTGGAGATCACTGCAAAAGAGGGTTATTCTAGCACCCTACAGCTATGCTAGCTCCAACGCTCAGTAAGGGGTTGTGTACTGGGAGTGGTCACACAATACAAGTTAGCCCAACCCCTGTGTTGTACATCCCTGGTCGGTCGCCCCGACTCCGTGGCGGGGGTGGGGTAACAGGTATAAATATCCAAAAAGAAAAGGAAATAGAAAAAAAGATAAAACCCTGGGAAGGGGGGAGGGGTTATGTGTGTCCCCCACTCACTCTTCGACATCATCCCCTTAAAAAACAGGGAAGACCAGGAAGGAGAGTGGGGGAATTGGGGACATCTACCTTCCGATTACTGCCATATCCCTGAGGCCATGTTCACTACCCATTACATTGAGGAGAACAAAATTAGGAACCGATAACAACTACCCCTAATACCTCACACTCCCATTAAAAAAAACTTTCAACCTTGATTTAAACAGTGATTGAAAAAAGAAGTGGGAGGGTATTCTCTCTTCCCCTCCATAATAAAGAAAGAGAAAGAGAAAGAAAAAAAAAATATTGTGGGAAATAGGAGGAGGAATCATAGCCCCATGCAGTCCTTCGCTCCTTGAAAGTTCAAGTATTCGAGCCTTCGGCCCGCTCGGGTGGTCCTCGAGGGAGAGTCCCGCTATCAGGAGTAGCCTTGGCGGCCGCCGCTGCGTAGGACAAGAGGCCAGGTTTCACTCTTGACGGGGCCTCCACTGCTTCCATTAGAGTACTGTCTGGATAATCAGCCCAGTCCCCTGTAACTTCTGTCTCCATATCCACATGGTAAGAGCCTTCCAAGTTCCTGTGTTCTGCTGGCCCAGGTGAATCGCCTCGCAAAATTTTTGCAGGAGGGTCTTTACTTGGAGACTGCTGTGGTCCACTTCGTGCTCTGTATCTGGATTTAGTAAAAGAAATGTCCGACCTTTGTGGCAATGAGCTGGTGTGACTCATTTGTGCAGGACTTGGTTTCTGCGATGGCCTGCTGTCCCTTCGACCAGGGGGGGTTCCCAACTGGTTGCACTGGTTCCATTGCTATTGTGCTCCCAAACATGTTTCGCCCAGCAGAGAGGTTCCTAACCGAAGATGTAGGCACTTGAGGCTCTCAAAGCCTTTTGGGTAATGTAGTTTGGTATTGTAGACTAGGCCATGACCGAGCCAACCAACGCTCCAACTCCTCTGGACAATCTACAACCACCTCTTGCCCCCCTTTGCTGACCCAGAGTCTGGTAAGGTTTTTAAATCTGAAACGAAAATCATTCTGGTACAGAAATCTCTTGATAGGGCCAAATGCTCTTCTCTCTGCTGCTGTTTCTTGTGTGAAGTCCCTATAGATTTGAATTGGAACCCCTTGCCAGTAGAACTGTCCCAAATCCCTCGCCACCCTTAGTATCCTCTCCTTGGTTGAATAGCGGAGCAGGTACGCCACTATAGGTTGGGGATGATCCATTTGCTTTTGATTTCAAGTGGTCACACTGTGGGCCCTTTCAACTTCAATGGGGCCCTGCCATCTTTCACCCAATATCATTGGGATGTTGCTGTTTAAAAATTTCTCCATATCCTGCCCTTCTGCTCCCTCAGGCAGGTCGATGATACGCAGATTGTTGCGTCGGTTTCAATTTTCATGATCCTCTGCCCTGCTCCATAAGGTTTCGAGGCGCTCCTCGTGCTGTCTCATCCTCTGCCACAATCGCGACTGTTGGTCATTGCAATGTTCTGCCTTTTGCTCCAGTACGTTAACCTTGTCCTGCAATTATTTGACCTCTGTAACTGTATTTGAGAGCGACAAGCTTAGTCCATCCACCCTTGTAATTAAGGTCTTCAGCAGGTGTGTGATGTGGCGCAAGGACTCCTCTACTGCAGGGAGCTTGTTGGGGCTTACCGGTACTGCATTCTGTTCCCCGATAGCGGCTGCAAAACTCGTATTTACTGAAAATTTTTTTTTTTTCAACACACATAGGAAAGAAAACCGCAGTCCTGGTTTGAGTTATTCTCTTGCCTGTCTTCCCCGTAAAAAGCTCAGCCACCGTCTCCACTCCTCTTCGAAGCATGTATTAAGTCTAGGGTTGCGAGTCGGGCCTACTCGGCCTCTCAATACTCTGCCAAGTCACCAAACACACAGCGCCCAAAGATGCCACGACTCTCCCCGAAATCCACTTAAAACAGGTGTAACTGTCACCCGCTCACAGAGCTGTTTTTTAGGTCAGGGCTCCACGGGATTGCAGCGATTAAGCACGGATGAACACTTTCAGGGCGAGAGCTCTCTTTTTAGGCTGCCATCTTCCCGGTGGCCAAACCATGCCCCCCATTTCTTACACTTCTAAATAACTCCCCACCCTTACACCAGACGAAAGACACAGGAAATCTATGTTAAAAAGTATTGCAATTCATAATGTGACCTTGCTTTTGTTTTATTTTTTAATTACTTTCTTCTAGGCCTGTAATTCACAGTCCATGGTTAAATCCGTGGCCACATCGATTGCCACTCACTCCAGGTCTGTGATGCATCTCATTCTCCATGCAGGTCTGGCCACCTGCTAAACTCCTCTCCTCCCTACACTGTTCATGGTTCCAACTTCAAACTGTGCTTAAACTCAGTGTAGTAAATAGGAACAAAAAGCTGTGTATATGTTTATTACTGACTGGGAGGAGGGAATGAAGCAAGCTAGCATAAACCAAACTGAATATGGATTAAAGCACCTGATCTACTTATGTGCACTATTTATTTATTCAGTTTTGGTAACGGTAGGCTCACTAAGCCCCGAAGGTCCTGGAATTAGTTACACATTGTATAACATTTTACATAGACAGTACAAAGACAAATTGCATATACAGTACATGAAAGGGCAGACGTTACAGTCAAGACAGTTAGTTACCCAGCAGGAGATTGGACAGTCATCTGCTAACAGTTAGTTATACAGTCACATTATGACTAGGCATATGACCTGGAGGGGGAAGAATGCAGAAACAGCAATTGACAGCACAGTTTCATCACTGCAGCGATTCTTATCTGAGACAAATAAGACTCAGGTGCAGGAGCAATGGCTGCTGTCCAGCAGGTGCTCATGCAGCCCTTTACGGAAGGTTCCCAGGGTGGTGGCTTCCTGTAGGTGGTGCGGGAGCTTATTCCACAGTGCAGGTGCTGCAGAGGCAAAGGATTTGCTACCTGCCATGGTCTTTATCCTGGGTTCCTCCAGGAGCTTTTTTCCAGTCATCCAGAGATGTCTGCCCATATGTTTGGGAGTCAGCAAGCCATGCAGACTGTCTGGGGAGTGGCTGTTGATGATTTTGTGAGTGTAGCATAGTAGGATGTATTGTAACCACTGGCTAAAGGAAGGCCAATTTAGGGAGGCAAGTGTATCACAGTGATGGTGCCTCGGGAGGGACATCGTGGCGAAGAGTTCAATTTTATTATACAGCGTTTGCATCCTATTGTGCTCCTGTTTCACCATTGCATGTGTCACTGGACCAGCGTAGGTTAGAGTGGGAAGAAGGATGCTTTTTGCTGTGGTAATCCTGGTTTCAGGGATCAGTTGAGTACCAAAGTGGTAGAGTAAGCCCAGTTTTTGGTGTATGGTTTTGGTTATTTGATCCACATGGGGTTTCAGGCAGAAGCCTTGGTCCAGCATAAGTCCCAAGTATTTGAAGGACATCACTACCTCTATTGGTGTGCCAGATGAGGAGACCAAAGGGAGCAGGGGGCTTCTGTCAGTGCCCAGGGTCCTGGGCCTAAACTAAAGGGCTTTTTTTTTTGGCGTTAAGTACCAGCCTGTTGCCTAAGAGTGACCATTCAAGAGTTGTGAAGTCCTACTGCAGTTGGGGTCCCAAGTCTCCCGTGCTCTTTGAAGTTCTGTATATCACAGCATTGTCTGCATACTGGAACACAGATCTGCCTCTGCAATGATTGTTAAACTCATTGACAAACAGTGAGAACAGGAGGGGGCCCAGTATAGAGCCCTGTGGTACCCCCTCAGTGACAGGGAGAGATTCATATGTGGCACCTCTCCACTTGACCTGTTGGGAGCAGTTAGTCAAGTAACTGCTAAACCAAGTTAGGGAGTGCTGATCAAGGCTGAATTGATGTAGGTTGTTTACCAGAAGTTTGTGGCCCACTAAATCAAAGGCCTTGGTCAGGTTCAGGAAGATAGCATTGGCAGGGGTGTAGCCAGGAATTTCTGAGCTGCACACCAAGTGGACTCCACTGCTACCCACCCCCTTTAGGGGTGAGCTACCCCTCCCCACCATCCATGCCCCTCTCACATGCTAGAGTAATTTTCTGTGCTGTATGCCAGCACACCATTTCACCACCAACAGGTGTCAGACTAACTGGCTTTTGTTACAATAATTCATTGTGACAAGCCTCTGTACCACATCAAGGTAGCCAGTCCCACAGAGGTCCAGTCACACTAGCCAGCCACCAGACTAGCTTTTAGTTACAATGTTGTATTGTGACAAGCCTCTGTATGAGACTGGCATAGTTACAATGTTGCATTGCGACAAGAGTCTGATCTTGATTTTTGGTTTTTCGCAAGTACGAATATTTATATGTTGCGCCAAGAAAATACCCAGAAAAAATTCAAGGATCAGTAGGTAACAACCTCTTCTTCTGGAGAGGGGTGATGGTCATTTCATGAGATGCACATCCAGAGACTGGCCCGCTGATCCTATGTCTCATTGGGAGTGGTGCTAGAGGAGTCTGCTAGGATAAAAGTAGGTGTCAGATGAGAGCTGATGGAGGCAGAAAAGTGGCAGTCTGAGAATAAAGGGGACAGAGTGCTTATGAAGATCTGACAGGCTTCTCACTAGTGGGATCCCAATTTAGCAGCAATCACCTCCAAGTCTCAATGCTATATAGTGGACCGCCAGTGTGGGGACCATGGGAGGTTACCCCTAAAGGGGAGCACCCTGGTGAACAAGTAGACCAAGAACAGTCCCCTTGAAGTCTTGAAGAGGAAACCCTATCTGAGGCAAGATCAGGATGGTGCCCATGCTACAGAGGAGGTACTTGAAGAAGCTGAATGCAGTGTTGGACAGGAGCAGTTGGATGTAAGGTAGAAGAAGCTACAGCAATTCAGGTAACCTGGAGTGTAAGTGATAGGGACTACAGGATGGAGACTGCCATGCAACAGTGTCCATAGTGCTGCCCTGAGGGTAGTAGGGAGCTGTCTGGTGACATGCTGTGTCAGATCATATGGAAGCAGCTAGTTTTTGACCTGGACTCTCATAGGAGAGAGTTGGGGAGAGCCCATTGCCATGATGCATCAAAGATCCAAATGGCTTCACCTTGAGTATTTTAAGAACTGAGTTCTGACTGGCTTGCACAGCCTGATGCCAAAAGGGGATGCTCGTGCCACTGTTGATCTGTATGATTGCTGCTGGAATGAAATGAAGAGATAGTCTGGGCATCCTATGTCAAAGGAGATAAAAGCATGTTGCTGATGTGTACAGTTAATGTGTAATGGATTGGTTCACGGTGAACATACACTTCAAGGTCACTGAGGGCACTGTCCAGACAATGTTGCAGATGCCTGCAGGGACCGGGGGAATTAAGGATCATAATAGAGCCATTCCCTAAGAATTTCTGTATTCACTGAATAGCAAGACAGACTAAGAATTGCACTGTTATTTATTCACCAACTCAGATCTCTGGAGTCACTGTATCTACGTTATAAACTACCTCAGTTCCCTGAACTAAACTTGTGGTGTGCATAAATCATGTCTATGAGGTTATAGACTGAAGGTCATAGGACTGAATCCAGTGGAACACCCACGTGTCATAACCTGGTAAAATAAATATGTCGCTGGGAGGACCTCTCCAAGTCCTGTTGAGGACACCTTAGATAGGAAGGGGACCCAGGCATCACACAGAATAACAGGTGTGCCCCCCACAACCACCACCACTACGGTAAATATAGCTCCACAGGTTGGCATGTGTGGTTACAAATACCTTTATTTTCTGTGATCTAAATGAAGACAGCCATGAGTCACATAACCCCTACCCCCATATGCACACAGACATATAACCCCTACTACCAGCACTGGATTTCTAAAACTACAGACTTTTACTCCCAAAGCATTGAATAATATGGCTTAACTTCAACTCTTACCAGACACTCCTATTTTTCTGTCACAACTTAATAACTACTGTCTGCCATGTCTAGTAAATTATAGAAGCAAGTAACAGTGTTACAGAAAGTAAAAGAACACCATGTCTTCCAACAAATGGTCTGTAGCTGAAGCATAGCATTACACAGGGACAGGTTCAGGCTGGGTGCTCTATTTTTAATAGGTTATCTGAGCGGCAGCATAAAGATGACAAAAGTAAATCAATTGGGCTCATCTTGCAAGCCAGCCCTAAATCGAAACACTGTCCCAAAAAAGAGCAAGGGACTCACCTGCAGTGCTTCAGCAACAGGCAGCTCAGCTCAAGGTGACTGTCGCGCCAGATGCCCCGATCCGACTCCGATGGTGGCACTGGCAAGTTCAAAGAACTAGCAACAACGTGGTGCAACTGTCTTGTGCTTGTAGGGCTACTCGCTCCTGAGGCTCGGATTCAAACTCCGCTCAAGTCGCTAATTGCACAGCTCTCGCTCTCCCTCTCTCCAGCAGTGAAATCTATAGTCCAAGTCAGCGGTCACCCGAGGAACAAAAACAGCAACAGTAACCTTCCTTAACTCGATTTGAATCCTCCGGTTGTGGCTCCCATCTGACTCAAATCCAATAGCTCCTGAATCCCGACTCTTGCTGCACTGAGTCCTGTCCTCCTCCAATGACCTCTAGACTAGTCGAGTGTGAACAAATGAATCCAAAGGAAACGGACCACACAGTGTTTTGCAAGGGCATTTAAAGAGCCCACCCACCCTTAGCCCACTTCTTACTTTCCCACTACCACGCCTCCTTTCTTAGTGAAACGGACCTGATTGAGAGACAGCAACATATTCTCAATCAGGTCCGATGAGCTTGGAAACCACAAGTAAGTAAGCTGATCCCCCCCAACTCCTGCTATCTTAAAAAAACAAAACAATGAGTGTCCGAGAAAGCCCGTGAAAAAAAAAAAAACGAACAAAGGAGCGTGGAGCAGCGGACAGACCAGCTGGCGCCTGCTACCCCACTGATCTGCAGCAACACGCCATGGCGTGTCGGGCGTATCGGTAGCTACGCCCTTGAGCATTGGTTAGGGTGCCATTGTCGTGGGCAGTAAGGATAGCAGAGGAGATTCTAGTTAGAGCTGTATCAGTCCCATGGTTTCGTCTGAATCCATGCTGGGTGCTTACCAGTAAGTGGTTTGTCTCCAAGTAGTCTCTGAGTTGGCAGTATACGAGCCACTCTTGTAGTTTAGCTAGGATGTGTAGGAGGGAGATAGGTCTATAAATACTTATTAGCTCCCTGGGGCCTCCCTTGTGGATGGGAACCACATGGGCCTTTTTCCATGTGTCAGACGCTGCTCCTTCCATCAGGGACCTGTTGATGAGCCATGTAACTGGTAGGGTTATGGCGGGTGCAGCAGCCCTGACTAATCTTGGCTCAAGGACATCAGGGCCAGGTGAGCCATTTGGATTAATTTTCTTTAGAAGGGGGAGAACTTATTTTGGGCATACAATCCGTAGGTGAAATTGAGGGTGTTGAGGGTTTGGTGTCTCAGGGCTCAGGTGTTCTTGAGTTATGGGGAGGAGGCTTGCCTTATAGTTGTCTAGGTTCGAAAAGAACCTGTTGAAGGCTGTGGCAGCCTCCTAGCCATCGATACATGTTTGGCCATTGTAGACAATTGGACCTTGGAAGGATTTACCTCTGCCCTTTACCAGAGCATTAATATGGGTCCAAAAGGACCTTGGGTCAGTTATGTTGGTCTGTTGTAGGTTCTTAACATACTCCTGCTTTGCTGCCTTGGCAGCTAGCTTACATTGGTGTCTTAGGGCTCTTTAGGTTGCCAGATCCTCAACCAACCTTCGAGACAAGCTTGGTGCAACCATTCAGGGTAAAGCCAGGTGGGGAATACTAGCCAGGTACTTGTCAGTCTGCCACAATCTAATAGTGACCCTCTCATATAACTCTGAACAGCCACTGGGGACAGGGTGGGTATTATTAGCCAGAGGATAGGCAGGGATTATTACTCATAAGACCGGGAGGGGATTAACCACCACCAAGTGCCCTCTAGGGATGTGCTGTATCCTCTGTGGTCTCAGTCCTCTCAGCCCTTGATCGGGCACTCCTGCCAAAGCGGTCCCCGGCTCTCTGGTTAGCCGGCCGCACTGCGGCCTGCCTGCCCAGAATAAGGTACGAGTGCTCAGTCCTCGGGAAGCCCAACTTTTGAGCCATGCAGCCAACTGGCTGCCGAAACATTAATTGACTCCTCATTGGCTGCCTTATGCATCCCTCATTTTAGGCGCCTTTTCTGAACTGCTGTAGTAAGATTTTAAGCTGCAATAAACTACTGTAGTAAGGGTATTTTGGGGCTTAAATGGTAAAACTGCCTGTTGTAGTCTTGAAACCTGTGCTTATTTACCCTTGCAATTCTATCTACTGCTGAAGCTTAAAGTTTAGAGCTGTAACTGTTAAACTGTATTTGCTGCTTAAATCTGTGTTAGTACTTCCCTGACTGCGACTGTCTATTTGCTCCTGTGTGCCCCCTGCAAACTTCTCTCTCCTACTATTTCTCTCTCTGTCTGAAACCTGTCTGTTTATTTTTTGCCCCCTACAAATTCCCTCTCTCCTCTTCCTTCTTCGGCTACTACAGTCCCTGTCTATGTACTTTCACCCCTGGCTGATTCCATCACGCCTCCATTTTCAGCTTCTGCAGCCTCTGTCTCTCCTTCCCCCATACATGTTTAAGCTTTTCCCTCTTTTGTTCACTTTGAGTTCTTGGCACCACTAATCCGACACCACCCCCCTCACTCTAAACCACCATCCTACCAGGTCTTCCCCTCCTACATCTGTCACTCCCTCACTCACTCTTTTGTTTGTCCACTAGCCCACCCCTGTTTCTTGTCTCGAGCCACTGTTTTTTGGCCTGTGCTAAAATCCTCTCCCTCTCTATTTTTTCCCCAGGTCGCTCAGCCCTTGATCAGGCACTCCTGCCCAAGCGGTCCCTGGCTCTCTGGTTAGCCGGCCGCACTGCAACCCGCCTGCCCAGAATAAGGTATGACTGCTCAGCCCCCAGGAAGCCCAACTTTCGAGCTGCGCAACTGACTGGCTGCCAAAACATTAACCGGACTCCTCATTGGCTGCCTTATGAATCCCTTGTTTTAGGTGCCTTTTCTGAACTGCTGTAGTAAGATTTTAAGCTGCAGTAAACTACTGTAGTAAGGGTATTTTTTCCTACCCACCTTCCCTGGCCCCAACCTCTATTAAATACACAATTGCCTCACCCCCAGCTCCTCCTCTAGCTCTCCCACTCCCTCTCTACTCCAAACCACACCTCTGCAGACTTCTCTCAAATGTGACACAAGGACAGTCTTGTGGCAGTTCTACACAGGTTCACAAGCCCTTGGTTAGCTCTCCTCCACCTCTAAGCCTAAATAGTTAAGCAATCCCTCTCTTGCTTGACTGCAGCTAAACCAATTTTGGAGTTGTGAGTACCCATCCTCCCCTTCCTGTAATACCTTCTGGTCCCAGTCCTTTTCCAGTTGAGTTATTTTTCCTCATAGCTTCTGCTACACTCTGGTACCGCCAAGCCTGGCTTAACCTCCAGAAATTTACTACTACTCAACAAAATATCTATGCCAAAGCTTTTCACATATTTTCTCCTTGACTCCTACCTCCTCACACTGGCCCTCCCAGTCCTCTATCCAAACAAAAATTCACAAACATTCCCCAAATTGCACACCTCAAGTTCAAGCTCCTCCTATCCACTCCCCAGCAGGCACCCTGTTACTTCATGGTATGCCCCTCCCTTATTGGGCCACGCATCCTACCTCCTCAGAAGATAACTGCTGCATCACTCATCATACGAACATATGAAATTTGCCAGCAGGTAAAGGCCTAGAGGTCTATCAAGTCTGCTCGAATGTGCAGCTATCACCCCTTATTCTGCAGCTGCCCTTCCCTTTCAACCTTCCCCTTCATTAACCTTCCCCCTTGTCCTGTCCCATCCCCTTTTGAAGCAGTCCACTGTTCTACTGGATACCACTTCTGCAGGTAATGCATTCCACCCAGCCACCACCCTCTCTGTAAAAAAAAGTGTCTCTCATCTCCTCCTGAACCTTCCTCTCTCCAGTCTCATATCATGGCTCCTGGTGTCCCTCCTCCCTTACTTTGAATAGCCCTCTGTACCTGTCTTGTTTATTCCTTTCATGTACTTAAGGTTTCAATCATGTCCCCCGTCCCTTCTCTCCTCCAGTGAGTACATGTTCAACTCCCTCAACCTCCTCTCATATGATAAGTCCCCCAGCCCTTTGATCATCTTTGTTGCCTTGCGCTGCACTCCCTCCAGTAACTTAATGTCCCTCTTCAGATATGGGCGCCAGTACTGCACGCAGTACTCCAGGTGCGGTCTAACTAATGACCTATACAGTGGCAGAATCACCTCCTCCCTCCTCGTGGATATACCGCTTGCAATACAACCCAGCATTTTGTTGGTCTTTGCAGCTGCCTTCCTACATTGTGCTGAGTTGTTCATTGACCCTGTAATGAGCACCCCCAGATCCTTCTCCTCCTCTGTCTGGGCTAGCTGCACTCCCACCAGCTGGTAACTCCTCCTTGGGTTCTTCATCCCAAAATGAAGCACCTTGCACTTTTTGGCATTAAACCTCAGTTGCCAGGTGTCTGACCAGGTTTCAAGCTTTGCTAGATCATACTGCAACCCCTGCCATCCCCCTAGGTCATCCACCACTGCTCCTAGCTTGGTATCATCAGCAAACAGACTGATCTTGCTCTTGATGTCCCATGATATGTCTGCAATGACTATCCCAAACAACACTGGTCCCAACACCGAGCCCTGTGGAACACTGCTCGTCACTACCCTTGGGTGTGAGAGCTCCCCACCCACCACCACCCTCTGTTGCCTTCCCTGAAGCAGTTTCCTACCCATCTCACCAGTTTTGCACCCGCCCCGTGCCTACTAACTTAGTTCCCAGCCTTCCATGTGGCACTGAGTCGAATGCTTTTCTGAAGTCCAGATACAGGACATCCACTGCATGGCCCCTGTCCAGTTGCCTAGTTACCCAGTCATAGAACTCCACCAGGTTGGTTTGGCAGGATCTGCCCCATATGAAGCCATGCTGTCTGCTGTCCTGTAGTCCTTGTCCTGTAGGAGGCCACCAGCCCTCCTTCAGGATAGTCTCCATTAGCTACCACATGATGGATGTGAGGCTCACTGGTCTGTAGTTTCCGGTTCATTCTTGGGGCCACTCTTGTGGAGGGGCACCCATGAGCCATCCTCCAATCCTGAGGTACACACCCCAAATGTAGTGAAGCATTAAATAGGTTTGCCAAAGGTCCTGCAAGGACCTCTGCCAGCTCCTTCAGTACCCTGGGGTGGATGCCATCTGGGCCTGGCGCCTTGTCCACCCTCAGTGCCCTCAAACCCTCCCGAACTCTGCCCTCCATGATTTCCCCATCTGTCACCCCCCACCCCGTTTCTGCCATTTCTTCCCTGTGCCACCCCTGCCCTTCTCTTTAGTAAATACTGAGCAGCACTACTCATTTAGTGCTTCTGCCTTATTGCACCCTGCTTCCACCCAACCCCCCTCCTTCCTAATCCTTACTATGTGGTCCTTACAGCTCCTTTTCTCCCTGATGTACCTAAAGAAGTCCTTCTCCCCCTTTTTAATGCCTTGTGCCAGCCTGAGTTCCGTAGATGCTTTGACTCCCCTTACTGCCCTTGTCACCTCTTTCGATTCTGTCAAGTACTCCTCCCTGTCCTCCACCTTCCCAGTTTTCTTGTACTTCCTAAAGGCAGCTCTTTTCCTCCTTACCTTTTCCATGACCTCCTTGCTCAACCAGCTCGGTTTCTTAGCCCTAGCCTTCTTGCTCTGGGCCTTGCAGCAGGTTTTGGTTGCCTCCATTATCCCCAGCTTTATGAGCTCCCACCTCTGGTTAGTGTCCATACTAGATTGAATTCTGGCCAGGTACCCTTTCACCACTTCCCCCATCCTCCCAAAGTCGGCCCTCCTGAAGTCCAGCACTCTTGTGCCAAATTCCACTCCTTCCTTGCCCATATCCAATGTGAGCCATACTGAGTGGTGGTCACTCCCTGACAGCTGTTCCTCCACTGTAAGTTCTCTCACAAAGTCCCCATTTGCCAGCACACGGTCAAGGGTATTCCCTTACCTGATTGGTTCACTGACCATTTGAAGCAGGAAGCTGTCCTGGAAGGCATCCAGCAGTACCTGCCCCCTTCTGTTCCTGGTTGTTGGGGTACTCCAGTCCACTCCTGGCATGTTGAAGTCCCCCACAATCATCACGCTACCCTTCTCGCAGGTCCTCCTGATCTGTTCCACTAGTTCCCTGTCTAACTCCTCCGTCTGAGATGGTGGCCTGTACACCATTCCCATTCTAAGAATCCTATTCTTGGAATCCTGGATTTGCATCCAAAGTGACTCCGTACTATCCTCCTCCCCTTCCTCCCTTACACACTTCAGTCCTTCCTTCACATATAGTGCCACAATCCCTCCTTTCCCAATCACTCTGTCCCTACGAAATAACCTGTACCCTGGTACAGACAGGTCCCAGTCATTGTACTGGGTGGCCCATGTTTCTGTGATGGCTGCAATGTCCACCTCTCCCTCTGCCATCAGCACCTGTTACTCTGCAGTTTTCCTCCCAAGGCTCCTAGCATTAAGGGTAACTACCTTCCACCCTTTCTCCCCCTCCCATCCTGCCCTCTTTTACTAGCATCACCAATAGTACTTGCCATTTGTCCTTTGTCACTGTTATGGGGGGGAGGGGAATCTCATATGGTTTCCCAACCTGTGGTCTCTGCACATCTCTTGCCCAATTGCCACCCCCCACTCCTAGTTTAAATTCCCAACTTCCTCTATGTACTCCTCCATCCTCTGTTTCAACACTTTCTTTCCATCCTCACTCAAGTGTAGACTGTCCTTGGCATAGAGACTACTGTCCTCCCATGTCCCTCCCCACTCCCCCAACAGCCCATACCCTTTAGCACAACACCAAGTTCTTAGCCATCCGTTAAATTCCTCTATTCTCAGTTTTCTTGTTGTGCTTGCCTTGGGCACTAGAAGTATCTCTGAAAAAGTTACTGATCTTCCTACCCCCTCACATAATTGTGCTAGTTCCTCAAACCTCCTCTGGACTATATCTACTGTCTTGTCAGCCAGGTCGTTTGTCCCTAGATGTATAATTAAATGAGGCTTGTCCCTACCTTTCTAGCATATTGCAGAACAGATTGCCCCACCTTTTCTGCTGTCATTCTTGGCATGGCCTCCACCCAAATGCGACTATGCCTCTGCCCCTTGCTACCCCACCTGACTCCTCTTAGTATTGAGTCCCCCAGCACAAAGATTCCACAACTCTTACTCCCTGCTTGCTTCCATTCGCCTCCCTCTCTCATTTCCAGCGCCTCTTCTTTCTCCTGCACATTATTTCCCCCTTTTGCCCCTGTTGCAATTCTCCCAGCAGAACTTCCCCCTGCTCCAGTATGGTCCAGGCATTTATCAATTACTCCTCTAATTTCATCATTTCCCTCCTCCACCTTCTTCCTCTGTAGCAGTGCAAAACTATTTTCTGAAGACCCTTCACAAATGCCCGCTCCCTCACTCTGCATAGTAACCTGTTCTCTCCTTTCCACTCCATGACTTTTGCCACTTCTTTGCCTCCCTTCACAAGTCCCTATTTCCTCCTTCCATTTGTCTTTTGTCTCCTGACCTGGTTTCCCTGGCAGTCGTTCTTCCTGGCCTGAGCCCCTTTGTCTCTGCTTCCCTTCTTCTGACCCTCTCCTCACTACTGTTGGCTTAAATTGCCCTCCCTCATCTCCCCTTCTTCCTCCCTCCAATATTGGGCTAAACCCACCCCCAATCTGCCTTGCCTGTCTTAGTTCCTCCTGCAGACCCTCAATCTCCTTTCTAAGTTTCTCTTTGTGGTTGCACACTAAACATCCTCCACACTCCAGGCAATTTTAGAAGATTGTGTGCACATGTTGTTGCAGCCTACCATCCTACCCATTGCTGTCATTGCCACCAGCGACCCCCCACCCTTCCAGATGCAGATACCAAACACTTCCCCAAGTCTCCCCTCTGCCCCCTCTATCAGTGCAAAACATTCTTTTCTTTATTTCCCTTACCCCCTTTGTTGAACACGTTTAGATAGATTGAACAACTGCTTTTTATATTCCTATCCTTCCTATCCACACTCAAAACAGACTTTAAGTAGCTATTGCACAACCTTCTTCAAACTCCTACTCCTCCTTTCCCCAATGCAATAGCAATGCAAAGAAGTAACAATGAAAGCTCCTAGATTTGCAGTTACTTCCCTTCCACTGAGATAGCAGTCACCTCTTCACTTGCTGCTGTTCCTTTCCTGGATGTCTGCTTCTGCTATGACAGGTGCATATCCTTTGCCCGTTTGAGGAAGTGATGTCAGAACCCCTGGTATAAAGGAAATAATGGACCAGGGGCGGGTGGGGTGAGGGGTTGGGGGGTGGGACCAGCCCAAGTCTTCCAGAAAAAATCAGGTAGCTGAGGCCCCTGGTCAGACCATTAGCACCCTTCCCCCACTCTGCACTAAACTTTGCAGCTAGTAGAGCCAGCAAAAATGAATTACAATTCTACTCAAAGCCCCCAAAATAGGTTTGCTACCCAAAAAAACAGGACTCCAATTCAAACAGCTTCACCAACAGCACATCAAAATAGGCTTGAAATTAGAAGATATAGGTCTCCAATTCAAAGAAACAGACCCAGTTAAATCACACCAAATAGGTTTTAAATCAGAAGAAATAGGCCTCTACAAATGCAGCCTGCTACACAGTGAAACATCAAACAAATGAGCCCACTTATAGCTACCAAAACAGGTTTCAAAATTCCAACAGCCCCAAACAATACCCTGCTAGCCCCTTAGAAGTAGTAAGAAAGAAAAGAAATAACCTTCTACCAAGTAGAATCTACAAGAAACAATGTAAAAACAAGAAGAAGAAGCTACTGTACTGTAAAAGACCTGATCCTGTCCACCTTCTAGTTCCTTCTGAGAAGCCAATGCAATCAGATATACCCCAGCTGCCATTGTGTACACCACAAGATTCAAATACACTGCTGTCTAATTCTTCCTCCTCCTCATACTACTCCTATCTGGCGACATAGAACCCAACCCAGGTCCCCAGGTCAAACCACAACTGCTAAGCTCCCACAAAGGCCTCTTCATTGCCCATGTAAACATCAGATGCCTACTGCCAAAACTTGACCAATTAAACTGCTTGATTGCTGAGCACTCTTTGGACATCCTATGCCTCACTGAATCCTGGCTCTCCGCTAGGATCCCTGACTCCTCCCTTAATCTCCCTAACTATACTGTACTTAGGCAGAAGTGTGGCAAACATGGCAGTGGAGTTGCCATCTATACAAAACTACCACTTGAGTGCACAGCTGTGTTTAAGGAATCACACCCAGGCTCCCATGAAATCCTCCTTGCCCAACTCACCCCACCCGCCTCACTCCCTTTATTTATTGGGGTCCTCTATGCCTCTCCCTGCCTTGCATGTGAATCCCTAATCTCCACTCTAACTACCTTTGCCAACATGACCTCCAGAAGGAAATTGATTCTCCTAGGTGATTTCAATCTGGACTGGCTCGCCAGCTCCTCTATACCCCATATCACCAGGATAGAATTCCTCAATCTGACCCAATTGCTAAGTGAACCCACCTGCTACAATCCCCACTCCCAAAACCACTTGCTAATTGACTGGATCCTCACCACACACCCTCACAGGGTAACCTCGTCAGGCATCCTCTCAAATGCACTAAGTGACCACTGCATTACCTACTGCATCAGAAAATCCCACCTACCCAAATCTGCCCCTAAGTACTTAAACACCCGCTCCCTAAACACGTTGGACACTGAATCCCTGATAACCTGCCTTTGTCACGTTGACTGGTACCACATTTACTCAGCCCAAATATTGAAGCTGCCCTTTCCAGGTTCATGCACACCTTCAGAGACATCTGGGATTCTCACGCCCCCCTGAAAAAGCTCAGGATGAAAAAGCATCATCTTAAATGGATCATGGCCCCCATCCTCACCTTATGCAAGACCAGAGATAAAGCCTGGTGCCCTTCAAAGCACTTCTTACCCTTAAAAACAGTCTTGCCTACAATACCCTCTGAAATGCATGCACTAAGGCTATAAGACAGGCAAAAGCAGACTTTTTCAAATCGCAACTGTCCCACGCCCATCCATCCACATTCTGGAATGTAATTCACACACTCCCTGATCCTTCATTGCAACCTAACTCCCCAGTCTTCAGGCAGAATGGCCAGCCCCTCACAGGTCCAATCAGCACTGCAAGCACCCTTAACAAATTTTTCACCACTTGCACTGTGCCTCTTAGCCCCACACCTAAAGCCTCTGCCTCCACTCTGCCTCCCTGTCACAGCAATTATAAAATCTCACCAATTTCAGAACATGAAGTCCTCACAGCCCTCCACTCGCTAAACACCACCAAATCCAGTCTGTGACAGGGTGGAATAGGACCCTGTCCCAGTTATTACAAGAAAGTGTTTAAGTGCAAGGATCTGTTCTGTCCTTTTCTGTCTCTTTTCTGTCTGGTTGTGCAACCAAATTTTCCTGTGAGACCTCTGACTTGATCAACCCGACAGGCTTGCAATTCTTTGCCACTCACTGTCTCTCAGTTTTCTCTTGCTGTCTGTTTTTCTCCCTTGCATATCTATATCAGCTAATATAAAAATATGTGCAAATCAATGTATGGAAATGTAACTGATATTGGGAACCCTTATGTTTGGAAAATATATAGCATTACTGTTGAAATGTATATAATTGTATTTTGACATAACTGAACAAGCATTTGTCAATGCTGAATGTTGATTGCGTTGGTGTGTTGAGCTCGGTCAGTGCCCCTCTGTCACTTGCTCAGCCTGTTTCTCCCGGTGCTGCAGGCTGTTCTTTTGTACTGGGCTCCTGCCTGCGTTGGCTCCTTGTTCTTCCCACTAAGAAATCCACAGCTGTCCCGACAGAGCTCCGTCGAGGTGGCTCACTCCCCCTCTCTCACTCGCTTATTCTGTTTCTCCTGGCGCTGCAGGCTGCTCTTTTGTACTGGGCTCCTGTCTCTGTTGGTGGCTTTTTCTGCCCACAAAGAAATCTGCAGCAGTCCCGACACAGGTCTGTTGAGCCTGCTGACTCCCCCTCTCTCACTCACTGGTTCCGTTTCTGCTGGCGCTGCAGGCTGGCCTTTTGTACTGGGCTCCTGCCTGAGTTGCTGCCTTTTTCTGCCAACAAAGAAATCTACAGCAGTCAAGACAGAGCTCCACTGAGCTCGCTTACTCCCCTTCTCTCACTTGCTTGTTGTGTTTCTCCCAGCACTGCAGACTGCCCTTTTGTACTGGGCTCCTGCCTGCATTGGCACCTTTTTCTGCCCACAAAGAAATCCACAGCTGTCCCAACAGAGATCTGTTGAGGTAGCTCACTCCCCCGTGTCACTCACTCATTCTGTTTCTCCTGACGCTGCAGGCTGCCCTTTCATACTGGGCTCCTGCCTCTGTTGGTGCCTTTTTCTGCCCACAAAGAAATCTGCAGCAGTCCTGACAAAGCTCCCTTGGGCTCGCTCCTCCCCTTCTCTCACTCACTCATTCGTTTCTGCAGGCGCTACAGGCTGCCCTTTTCTATTGGGCTCCTGCCTGCGTTGCCGCCTTCTTCTGTCCACAAAGAAATTTGCAGCAGTTACAATAGAGCTCTGTTGAGCTCACTCACTCTCACTCTCTCACTCGCTCATTCTGGTTTCCCCGGCACTGCAGGCTGCCTTTTTGTACTGGGCCCCTGCATGCATTGCTGCCTTTTTCTGCGCACAAACAAATCTGCAGCAGTCCCATCAGAGCTCCGTTGAGCTCACTGACTCCCCCTCTCTCACTTGCTTCGTCTGTGTGTCCCTCTGCTGCAGGCTGCCTTTTTGTACTGGGCTCCTGCCTGCATTGGGAGCTAGTTCTGGCCAGAAAGAAATCTAAAGCAGTCCTGACACAGCTCCATTGAGCTCTCTCACTCACTCATTCCGTTTTGGCTGGTGCTGCAAGCTGGCCTTTTGTACTGGGCTCCTGCCTGCATTGCCGCATTTTCTGCCCTCAATAAAATCTGCAGCAGTCACAATAGAGCTCAGTTGAGCTTGCTCACTACTGCTCTGTCACTCGTGCATTCTGTTTCTCTTGGTGCTGCAGGCTGCGTTTGTGTACGGGGCTCCTGGCTGTGTTGGCACCTTTGTCTGTCCACAAAGAAATCTGCAGCTGTCCCGACAGAGGTCTGTTGAGGTTGCTCAGTCTCCTTCTCTCACGTACTCATTCTGTTTGTCTTGGCGCTGCAAGGGGCCCCTTTGTACATAGAAACATAGACTTTGATGGCAGATAAGGACCACTTGGCCCACCCAGTCTGCTGCCCATTTCCCTACCTACTGGATAAGCTGCAGATTCTAGTTAACCAACAGCCTACTTCCTGCCACCCCCCACTACAATTGCCTTATGTCTGTCCCATGCATGTTTGAATTTCCCCACTGTTTTAGACCCAACAACCTCCCCAGGAAGGTGGTTCCATGCATCCACCACTCTCTCTGTGAAAAAAATTTCCTCACATTACCCCTGAGCCGTCCCCCCTCTATCTTTAAATTGTGCCCCCTTGTTCTTACACATCTCTTTTTCTGAAAGATGCTACCCTCCTGGACTTTATTGATTTCCTTGAGATACTTGAACGTTTCTATCATGTCCCCCAGTCCCTCCTTTCATCAAGGGTATACATATTAAACTCTCTCAGTCTCTCTTCATATGGTTTCTGATGCAGACCCTGCACCATTTTAGTTGCCCTCCTCTCTACTGCTTCCATCCTATGTCCTTGCGTAGATGAGGTCTCCAAAACTGTACACAGTACTCCAGATGAGGTCTCACCAACTGTCTGTGCAGAGGGATAACCACTTCCCTTTTTCTATTTGTGATGCTCTTCCTATGCATCCCAGTATCCACCTGGCTCTCCTTACTGACTTCTCACATTGCTTACCAACCTTTAGATCATCTGATATGACTACCCCCAAGTCCCATTCCATTTTTGTTGTTGTTAGTACCTCCCCTGCTATTGTGTACTCTTCTTCTGGGTTTTTGTTTCCCAGGTGCATTACTTTGCACTTCTTTATATTGAATCTAAGTTGCCATATGTCTGACCATTCCTCCGACCTTGCCAAATCCCTTCTCATCCTTTCTACCCCCCCTTGTGTATCAACTCTGTTACAGATCTTTGTATCATCTGCAAAGAGGCATACCTTTCCCTCCAGACCCTCGGCAATGTCACCTATAAAAATGCTAAAGAGGACTGGACCTAGTACTGAGCCCTGAGGCACTCCACTAGTGACCCCCCTTTCTTCAGAATGTGTTCCTCTCACTATTACCTTCTGTGTCCTGTTGTGCAGCCAGGTTGCAACCCAGGCTACCACCCAGGGACCCACTCCCAGGCTGGCTAACTTGATTATTAATCTTTTGTGCGGGACTGTGTCAAATGCCTTGCTTAAGTCTAGGTAGGCCATATCCACAGCCCCTCCCTGGTCTATTACTTTGGTCACCCCGTCAAAGAAATCTATTAGATTCATCTGACATGACCTTCCTGCTGTAAATCCATGCTGCTTTGGGTCCTGTGCCCCGCTGGCCTCTAGGTACTCAACAGTTCTTTCTTTCAGAAGTGATTCCATCATTTTCCCTACCACTGAGGTCAAACTTACAGGTCTGTAGTTTCCTGCTTCTGCCTTGCTCCCACTTTTATGAAGAAGAATCACATCTGCCCTCCTTCAGTCCTCAGGTACCACCCCATCCTCCCATGATTTGTTAAAAAGTGTGGTCAGTGGTGTCACTAGGTCCTCCCTTAGTTCTTTTAGGATTCTGGGGTGAATCCCGTCAGGCCCCATTGCTTTGTCCACCTTAAGTTTTAGGAGTTCTTTCAGGACTCTTTCTTCTGTAAATTGACTGGTGTCAACCCCCCTACCAAGAGTGCTTCTATTGTCTGGTTTAGGTAACTCCTCCTCATCTTCTTTTGTGAATACTGAGCAAAAGTATTCATTCAGTATCTCTGCCTTTTCACTGTCTGCCTCTGCCCACCTCCCCTCTCCCTTATTAATCTTCACTATTCCTCCCTTAACGTTTCTATGTTCCCTAATGTACCTATAAAATTTTTTTATCCCCCTTCTTAACCGAATTGGCTATTTTTTACTCAGTTTGGGCTTTTGCTATTTTGACTGCCTTCCCCACTTATTTCTGCTTTAATTGATACAGTTCCCTGTCGTGCTCCTTCTGTGATTCCTTATACTTTTTGAATGCAGCCTTTTTCTCCTTAACCTTCCCTGCCACCTCTTTTGAGAACCATTGTGGTTTTTTACTCCGCTTTGTTTTCTTTGTTTCGCACAAAGGCTTGTTGCCTCTATGATGACAGTTTTGATTTTTCTCCGTTGTTTTTCCACCCCTCCTTTTTGGCCATTTGCTAGTGTATTCCTCAGGAATTCACCCATTTTGCCAAAGTCAGCCCTTCTAAAGTCCAGTATCCTTGTTTTTGTATGGCTCGTCTCCATGGTTCTGTTTATTGTGAAGCACACTGTGCAGTGGTCGCTTGTTCCCAGATGTCTACTGACTTCTAAATTTGCGATTCTTTCTCCATTTGAGAGTACCAGGTCTAGTATTGCTCACTCCTGAGTGGGTTCCAACACTAGCTGTCTAAGGCCTGCCCCCTGCAGGGCATCGAGAATGACCCTGCTCTTGGATGTGGCTGCAGTACATGTCATCCAGTTAACATCTGGCATATTCAGGTCCCCCATCAACAGTATCTCCCCTTTTTCAGCCATTTTGAGAATGTTCTTTATCATTTCTTGTCCATTTCCTCCCCTTGAGATGGGGGTCTGTATACAACCCCTGTGCAGATTGTGATGCCATTCCCTGTCTCCAAGGTGACCCAGAGTACCTCTTGTCCTCCCCCTTTATTTTTCAGTTCTGTAGCTTTGATCCCTTCCCTTATGTATAAAGCTACTCCACCTCCTCTTTTCCCCTCCCTATCCCTTCTGTAGACTGTGTACCCTGGTATGTTGACATCCCAGTCATGGTTCTCCATGTACCATGTTTCCATGACTGCCACAATATCCAATTGTTCATCTTCCATCAAGGCTACTAGCTCAGGAAGCTTGTTTCCCAGACTACGGGAATTGGTACTCATTGTCCTCCATTTAATGTTGGCTTTATCCTTTTCTCCCCATGCCTGCTCTTATTGCCCTTGTCTATTTTTCCATTTACCCTTGTCCTGCCCTCTGTTGAGCACTGTACCTCACTGTTTACCTTACTACCTGACATGTTTTGTGAGGGTAGGCTTGAAATTTCCTGCCTCTTATCAGCATCTCCCCCCATGGCAAGTTTAAAAGCTTGCCAAGGAAGCATTTAAACCTGTCACTTAGGAGATGGGTTCCCTTCGTGGACAGTTGCAGACCATCGTGCCAGTATAGACGTTCATCTCTCCATGTGTACCCCCAGTCCCCAATGAAGCCAAAGCCCTGTGCTCTGCACCAGTTTTGCAACCATTCATTAAACTGCATGGTGTGCAGTACCCTAACCTCACCCCTGCCATGGACTGGCAACACCTCTGAGAAGGTAACTGTGCTTGCTACCTGTCTGAGGCCCCTCCCCAACTCCACAATTTCATCCTGCACTGCACTGATCCCATGCATTGGCACCTTTTTCTGCCCACAAAGAAATCCGCAACAGTCTTGATAGAGCTCCGTTGAGCTCACTCAGTCCCCCTGTCTCACTCACTCATACTGTTTCTTCCACCGCTGCAGGCTGGCCTTTTGTACTGGGCCCCTGCCTGCATTGATGCCTTTTTCTGGCCACAAAGAAATTTGCAGCAGTTCTGACAGTGCTCCGGTGAGTTTGCTCACTACCCCTCTGTCACTCGCTCTCTTGTTCTGTTTCTCCCAGTGCTGCAGGCTGCCCTTTTGTACTGGGCTCTTGAGTTAGGGCTTTTTTCTGCCCACAAACAAACCTGCAGCAGTTCTGACAGAGCTCAGTTGAGCTTGGTCACTCCCCCCTCTCACTTGGTCGATCTTAATCTGTCCCAAACAGTGATTTCCCACAGTGATCGTGCTATTCTCCCGCAGGAGTGCAAAAACATATTTTAGCCAGGATGTGAAAAATGGCAGCTGTACTGTTCATAAAGAGGTGTGGAAAAATGCTACTGTTGAAAATGTGGCGTGAAAATATTACAAAATTACAAAGTTACAAGGCTGCGTGGAAACAGTTCAATGCACAGTTGTAGCACAGTCATGTTATGGAGTTTCATCACCAAATTTTCAGCATATGCATTTTAGGACCTCTGCTCATGAACAGTGTCACTGTCATTTTCTTAATCTGTCCCGAACAGTGATTTCCCACAGCAACCGCGTTATTCCGTTATTCTGCGCCGGAACTGTGAAAAGACATTTCAGATAGGATGTGAAAAATGAGAGCTGTACTGCACATAAGGAGGTGTGAAAAAATGCCATTGTTGAAAATCTGGCATGACAATATTACAAATTTGTGAAGTTACAAGGGTGCGTGGAAAGTGTGCAACGCACATTTGTAACACAGTCATTTTAAGGGCTATCATCACCAAATTTTCAACATAGGCATTTTAGGACCTCTGCTCATGAACAGTATCACTGTCATTTTCTTAATCTGTCCTGGACAGTGATTTCCCACAGAGACCGCTCTATTCTGCGCTGGAAGTGTGAAAACACATTTCAGCCAGGATGGGAAAAATGACAGCTGTACTGCTCATAAGTAGGTGTGGGAAAATGGCAGTGTTGGAAATCTGTATTTAAAATATTACAATTTTGCGAAGTTACGAGCGTGGATGCAAACTGCCCAAAGCACGCTCGTAACACAGTCATTTTATGGAGTATCGTTACCAAATTTTCAACATAGGCATTTTAGGACCTCTACTCATTAACAGTGTCACTGTCATTTTCTTAATCTGTCCTGAACACTGATTTCCCACAGCGACTGCGCTATTCTGTGCCGGAAGTGCATAAACACATTTCCGCCAGGATGTGAACAATGACAGCTGTACTGTTCACAAGGAGTTGTGACAAAATGACAATGTTGAAAATCTGGCATGAAAATATTGCAAATTCACGAAGTTACTAGCGTGCGCACTTGACTCTGCGATGCACACTCGTAAAACAGTCATTTTTGGATTTTTCCACAAATTTGCAACATAGGCTTTTTGAGAGCCCACCTCATGAACATTGGCACTGTCATTTCATTAATCAGCCCCGGAAGGTGATTCCACCCAGTGACCGTGAAATCACCTTTCAGCGCCAATTAACGCCGCGACAGTTCAAGAATTCATGAGGAGGGGTCCCAAAAACCCCATGTTGAAAATTTGGTGTGAAAATCCCAAAAAATGACTGAGATATGCATTAAAGTTGGAAAAAACCCTATTTATTCAATTATACAGCTTACCAACATTTCCCCAGTTTGCGGTCAGCTTTGAAGAGTGCAGATGTGTTCCTGGTCCACCAAAGATTGTCACACCAAGCTCCGGAGGTAAGTATGGGGTGAGGGGTGTGGGAGGCAGGGTGCTCAGTGGGTGGGAGCGGTGGGGCAGGGGCGAGCACCGAGGGACAGTTTCCTTTTTCAGGGTAAAAAAAAAAGACATCATGGGACCATTTTTTAACATTACAGGGGCATGTGGCATGCTGGGATGGGCTCCAGCATGCCAAAAGGACTCTTTCTTGGGGGGCAGCAGTAGCCCGGGGATTGAGCACCCCGTCGGCACACAACAAAGGGGGCTTAGATTATGCTGATGGTGATTGGGCACCCCATTGGCAGACAATGAAGTGGGTTGGGTTGGTTACAGAATGCCCGGCGGTGGGCTCCCCGTCCGCAAGTCTTTGATAGGGCACTGAAGCCCGGCGGGGATTGGGGCCCCGTCAGCAAAAAAACATGGTGGGGGTTACATTGTTTGTAGAACATGGCATGCCACTGCCATGTTCACAAACAATATCAGGGTTTAGAAGTCCCGCCCTGCAATGACGGGTCGCCCTCATTGCAGCGGATGGCTGACGCTGCAATGATGAGGCAGACCCTCATTTCAGCGGCAAAATTGTCACAAGTTGGTGCCAACGTTCCAAACTTGTGTCACCAGCAGCATGCAACGGCATTGGGGGAAGCAGGACAAGCCTTTGCAGGCTGTGGGGGCATTGGCCACAACAGTGCCATGCCTCCACTACCGGCTTCTGAGCAAGCTGTCACAATATGTTTCTTGTGCTGTGTGCAATCAACATAAAAAGGGTATTGAGAACTTCAGAGGTTACCAAAGTTGAAATTTTAGGCCTTTTTGTAAAAGCTGTGGAAATAAGGCCTCTCAGCTAAAGCACTCTGTGTTCTAACAGCCCTGCCTGATATTTACAAGGACACAATGTTTGTTTAGAGTGGGGGTTGAAATGACTTATAAAGGAGCTGAGCTGCAACTGGAGATTGATAAGAACAAGGGACACAGAGACTGAAAGAAAACTTTATTTTATTTTGCCTCTGTACATAGTTATTCTGAACAAGTTTATTTTTTTATGTTACTGCAACTGTAAAATAAATATTTTTGGTGAATTCTACAACTGCTCCTGGTTTTCCCTATGCTTCCTGACCTGTGCCTCGATGACAGATGGTGTAAGAAGTGGGATTTAAGCCGTGCATACCCTAAGACAGGAGTTTAGTGCATGGGCACTGGACCTAGTACCAGGGAAGCACAGAGGAAGGTATGGATTCTGCAGCAGCAAGTCCAGGAGTGGTTACCAGGAGAATGACAGCCAAACTAGCAAACACAGAAGTCTAGTCTTGAGATTGTACAGCGAGCACAAGTTATGGAAAAAGAACAGGCAGTAACAGAACCTGAATGCCTGATGGACTTTTTCAAATAGTAGGCTATACAACAAAAAGAAACTGAGAAGCAGAGAGAAAAAGAGATTCATCATTTAGAAGTGCAAAGGAGAGAAGAGATGCAGTGACAGGAGCAACGATGGCTGGATGTCTTGCAAGCTATTAAAGGCAGAGGATCTGGCACAGATCCAGATGAGCAACAAAATGCAAGCAACTTGAAAGCCATTAAACTTACAAAGTTGTGTCCCTCAGATGATATTGAGGCATACCTGACAACCATTGAAAGAGTTGCCACAGCCTGCCAGTGGTCAAAGCAGCAATGGATGATCAGACTGGTATCCTACCTGACAGGGAAAGCCCAACTTGCCTACAACAGTATGGACACTGCCCAGTCAGAAAACTATGACCTGGTGAAAAGCAAAATCCTGAAAAGGCATGACATTTCCGGAGAGACATACAGGCAGAGATTTCTATCTCTGAGGTACAACTCGGTCGACAATCCTCAAGAAGCCTTCACCCGACTCAAAGAACTTCTGATAAAAAGGATCCAACCAGAGAGCAAAACAGTCCCACAGATCATTGACACATTTGCCATAGAGCAATTCATCAACATTTTGTCTACAGATGTGCAGCTCTGGGTAAAGGAACACCGACCAGAGAATGGGGAAAAGGCTATTTCTTTGACTTATGACTACCAAATTGCTAAACAGACACCACAGCAGTGAGGTAACAGCCAAGCACTGGTAAGACACTCTTTTTCCCAATTAAATTCCAAGCCTGATAGAAACTCTGGTGGGGGTAACAAATCTGTGCCCAAAGGTGTTATCTGCTATAACTGTAATAAGCCAGGCCATTTTACAAGAAACTGCCATAGTAAGGAGAGTGGCACTGAAGCAGATTTGTCCTTGGCAAATTGGAACAAGCACTTAACAGATGTGAAGGTGGGGGATAAGACTGTGAAGGGACTCACTGATTCAGGAAGCAGACAGACCCTAGTGCATGTTAAAGTGCTGCGAAAACACTGTGCAAAGGGACCAGGTACTGGTGTCATCTGCATCCATGGGGACACTTGATATATTCCACTACCCAAGTGACTCTATTAAGGGTTTGTTGCACCATATTAAAATGGGGGTAGTATTTAAGTTACCTGTACTTGTGATTATTGGAAATGACTTTCCAGGATTTACTGAGTTGATCAAAGAGGGAATAAATCCTGATATTTCAGCAACTGTGGTGACAAGAGCTCAGTCAAAGAAAATTTCAGATGGTGGGGGCACTTTTCCTTTCAGTGATTTTGATTTGGACTTGTTTGAGCACAGCTCCAAGATCTGGAAATCCAAGAAAGAAAGACGATGCCTGAAGAAACTGTGGCAACAAATGACTGATGGACATAAAGGGTTAACATATGAAAATGCTGAAACTAAATTGATAACTGATTGTGATTTTCTTTCAGAACAAGCTAACAATGTTTCTCTCCAGGGTTATTTAAGCAGCTGGGGGTGAAACCAAAACAGGATGGACCAATGTTTAAAAAATGTAACAGGTTACTGTACAGAGTTTGGGTTAAACCTCAGACACAGGAACAAACAGAACAATTGGTTATACCACAGAAGTATGGAACAGAGTTATTACAGATAGCACATGATAATCCTATGGCTGGTCACTCAGGGCAGGATCACACCCTTGCCAGATTGCTGTATAGATTTTACTGGCCTGGAATTCATGAAGATGTTGCTATCTATTGTAATTCCTGTGCCGAGTGTCGGAAAGTAGCCCCAGTCACTAGAAAAAACAAGGTGCACGGTGCCCCTACCTTTAAAAGATGTGCATTTTGAGAGAATTGCAATGAATGTGGTTGGTCCTTTAGACAAAAGTAAAAAGGGTAATAGATTTATCCTGGTAGTATGTGACTATGCTACTCAATACCCAGAAGCAGTTCCAATGCGTACTGTTACAGTCCCAAAAGTTGCAGCAGAGCTTGCCAACATTTTCAGCGGAGTAGGCATACCTAAATAAATTATTACTGATCAGGGTAGTGATTTTGGTGCTACATTGCTTAAGGAGCTGTACAGACTGTTAGGTATCATTGCCATAAGAACCTCCCCCTATCACCCTCAGACAGACGGTCTTGATGAGCGTTTTAACCAAGCACTAAAGCACATGATAAAAAAGTTTGTAAAAGGGGAAGGGAAAAATTGGGACCAATACTCGCCTTACCTACTGTTTGCTTACAGAGAAGTGTCACAGGCATCAAGAGGGTTTTCACCATTTGAAATGCTGTATGGTAGGCAGCCAAGAGGGCCACTGGATGTGATAAAAGAAACATGGAAAATAATCCCACCCAGAAACAATCTATAACATCTTATATGTATGCCCTAAGAAAGAAGCTGGCAAAATATGCTGAAATTGCCCATAGTAATCAGAAAGAGGTCCCAAATCAGCAGAAGGTATATTATAACTATGGGGTAAAAGAAATAGTTTTTGAGCCAGGTGAAAAGGTTTTGCTACTGTTGCCCACAACAGAAAATAAGCTATTAATGAAGTGACAAGGGCCTTATAAAGTGATTAGACGTACTGGCACTGTTAACTATGAGACTGAGACCCCTGACAGGAAAAATCCTACTAATATATACCATGCTAACCTCCTCAAGAAATGGGTTGAAAAAATGCCAAAAGCTGCTTTGCTAGTTTTACCAGAAACTGATAAGGAAGACATTGATGTAGCTTATGATAGACTGGAACAAACTGTAAATGCTGATGCTGTAAAGCAGTACTTTTACCATGGTACCAGGTCAAGCAAAAGGGGTTGAGCACATAATAATGACAAGGAATGCTTGTCCTTTAAGCAAAAAACATACAGGTTGCCAGAGCAGTTAAAAGCTGATGTGGTTAAGGAAATACAAAAAATGAAAGAATTGGGTATCACAGAGGAGTCGAGGAGTGCTTGGTCATGTCCCATGGTAATTGTAAACAAAAAAGAAGTGGGTGTTAGAATCTGCCTTGATTTCAGGAAACTTAATCAAGTGTCAGAATTTGACAGTTATCCTATGCCCAGAATAGATGATTTGGTGGACAGACTGGGGAGTGCAAAGTATATCAGTACCCTCGATCTCATCAAGGGTTACTGGCAAATACCTTTAGCTAAAAAATCCAGAGATAAAACTGCATTTACCACCCCAATACGATTCTATCAGTTCACCACCATGTCCTCTGGTTTACATGGCGTGCCAGCTACATTCCAGCAGTACAAGGATGTAATTTTATTCCCTCACACTGGTTATTGTACTGCGTGCCTGGATGATGTCATGGGGTTACAGTCCAGACCGGAAAAGCCACCTGGAACACCTATGAGCTGTTATCTAAGCTTTCAAAAAATGCAGGTCTGACTATTAATCATACCATATGTGCATTGGGCATGAAGGAAACTAGATATTTGGGCTATGTGTTGGGAAATGGAGAAGTTGAGCCAGAGATTTCTAAAATAGAAGCTGTAGCTAACAGCCCTGCACTTAAAACAAAAAATCATGTCAGGCCATTTTTAGGGCTGGCTGGTTATTATCGGAGATTTGTTCTGAACTTTGCTGAATTAGCTACTTCCCTGACAGAACTCATGAAAAACGGTACCCAAATAATGTGAAATGGACCCCAGAGTGTGATGAAGCTTTTCAAGCTATAAAGGCTGCATTATGTTCAGCCCCTGTTTTAAGAGAAGCCCAGACTCTGAGAAACACAGAAACATAGAATTTGACAGCAGATAAGGACCGCTTGGCCCACCTAGTCTGCCCATTTTCCTACCTAACAGATAAGCTGCAGATCCTAATTAACCAACAGCTTACTTCCTCCTACCCCCCACTAGGACTGCCTTATGTCTGTCCCATGCATTCTTGAATTTCCCCACTGTTCTTGACTAACGACCGCCTCAGGAGGCTGTTCCATCATCCACAACCCTCTCTGTGAAAAATACTTCCTCACATTACCTCTGAGCCGTCCCCCTCTATCTTCAAATTGTGCCCCCTTGTTCTTGCACATCTCTTTTTCTGAAAGATGCCACCCTCTTGGACTTTGTTGATTCCCTTGAGGTACTTGAAAGTTTCTATCATGTCCCCTCTCTCCCTCCTTTCCTCAAGGGTATACATATTAAGCTCCTTTAGTCTTTCTTCGTATGTCTTCTGGTGCAGACCCTGCACCATTTTGGTTGCCCTTCTCTGGACAGCCTCCACTCTGTTTATGTCTTTGCGGAGATGGGGTCTCCAGAACTGAACACAGTACTCCAGATGGGGTCTCACCAACTGTCTGTACAGAGGATAACAACTTCCTGTTTTCTACTATTTATGCCTCCCTATGCATCCCAGTATCCCCCCAGCCTTCCTTACTGCCTTCTCACATTGCTTGCCCACCTTTAGGTCATCTGATATAATTACCCCAGGTCCCTTTCCATTTTTACTGTTGTCAATATCTCACCCCCCATTGTGTACTCTTGCCCTGGGTTTTTATTTCCCAGGTGCATTACCTTGCACTTCTTTGCATTGAATCTGAGCTGCCATACATTTAACCATTCCTCCAACCTTGCCAAGTCCCTTCTCATCCTTTCCACTCCATCTGGTGTATCAACCCTGTTGCAGATCTTTGTGTCATCTGCAAAGAGACATACTTTTCCTTCCAGTTCCTCTGCAATGTCACTTATAAAGACATTAAAAAGGACCGGTCCCAGTATTGAACCCTGCGGTACCCCGCTAGTAACCCTCCTTTCTTCACTGTGGACTCCATTTACTACTTCCCTTTGCGTCCTGTTGTCTAGACAATTTTTTATCCAGGCTACCACCTTTGGACCCACTCCAAGGCTGGCTAACTTGTGTACTAATCTTTTGTGTGGGACTGTATCAAATGCCTTGCTAAAGTCTAGGTAAGCCATGTCCACAGCCCCTCCCTGGTCTACTACTTCAGTCACCCAGTCAAAGAAATCTATTAGATTCATCTGACATGACCTTCCCATCATGAATCCATGCTGCCTTGGGTCCTGTGCCCCACTGGCCTCTAGGTACTCAACAGTTCTTTCCTTCAGAAGTGATTCCATCATTTTCCTACCACTGAGGTCAAACTAACTGGTCTGTAGTTTCCTGCCTCTGTTCTGCTCCCACTTTTGTGAAAAGGAATCACATCCGCCCTCCTCCAGTCCTCAGGTACCACCCCATCCTCCCATGATTTGTTAAAGAGAGTAGTCAGCGGTGTCATTAGTTCTACCCTTAGTTCTTTTAGAATTCTTTGGTGAATCCCATCAGGCTCTATTGCTTTGTCCACCTTCAATTCTATTAGTTCTTTCAGAACCCTTTCTTCTGTAAATGGACTGCTATCGACCCCCGTCTTCAGAGTGTTTCTCTTGTTTGGTTTAGGTACCTCCCCCTCCTCTTCCTTTGTGAATACTGAGCAGAAATATTCGTTCAGTATCCCTGCTTTTTCATTGTCACCCTCTAACCACATTCCTTCCCCTTTATTAAGCCTCTGTATCCCTCCTTTGGTCTTTCTTCGCTCCCTAATGTACCTATAAAAGGTCTTATCCCTTTCTTAACAGAGTTGGCTATCCTTTCCTCGGTTTGGGCCTTTGCTATTCTGACTGCCTTCCCAGTCTCTTTCTGCTTTAACTGATAAAGTTCTTTGTCCTTCTCCTTCTGTGTTTCCTTATATTTCCTGAATGCTATCCTTTTCTCCTTAACCTTCCCTGCCACCTCTTTTGAGAACCATAGTGGTTTTTTCCTTCATTGTGTTTTGTTGATTTGCTTTACACAAAGGTTTGTTGCCTCTGTGATGGCTGTTTTGATTGCTCCCCATTGTTCCTCCACCCCTCCTTCTTGCCTGTCTGCTAGTGCTTTTCTGAGGCACTCTCTCATTTTCCCAAAGTCAGCCCTCCCAAAGTCCAATACTTTTGCTTTTGTATGGCTTGATTGTATGGCTGTGTTTATCGTGAACCACGCTGTTTGGTGGTCGCTTGTTCCCAGATGGCTATCCCACTTCTAAATCTGAGATTCTTTCTCCATCCCCATTTGAGAGTACCAGGTCTAAGACTGCTCCCTCTCGAGTGGGTTCCAATACTAGCTGTCTGAGGCATACCCCTGTAGGGCATCAAGAATGACCCTGCTCTTGGATGTGCCTGCAGCAAAGGTGCTCCAGTTAACATCTGGCATATATTCAGGTCTCCCATCAACAATATCTCCTTTTTCTGCCATTCTAGGAAGCCTTCTATCATTTCCTTGTTCATTCCCTCCCCCTGAGATGGGAGTCTGTATACAACCCCCATGCAGATTGTGGTGCCATTTCCTGTCTCCAGGGTGACCCAGAGTGTCTCATCTGCTCCCTGTTTACTCTTTAGTTCTGTTGCTTTGATCCCTTCCTTTACAGAAAGAGCTACTCCTCCTCCTCTTTTACCCTCCCTGTCCCTCCTGTAGATTGTGTATCCTGGTATGTTGACATCCCAGTCATGGTTCTCTGTGTACCATGTTTCTGTGACTGCCACAATATCCAGGCAACCCACTTCCATCAAGGCCACTAGTTCAGGGAGCTTGTTACACAGACTATGGGCATTGGTACTCATCACCCTCCACTTTTTGATGGCCTTACCCCTTTTAACCCCATTTCTGTCCTTACTGCCTTTGCCTTTTTTCATATTTACTTCTGTCCTGCTCCCTAATTACTTCTCTACCTTGGTGTTTACCTCACTAATTTCTGTTGTTTGTGGGGGGAGGCTGGGATTTCCCTGCTCCTTTTCAGTGCCTCCCCCTTGGCTAGTTTAAATGCTAGCCAATGAAGCATTTAAACCTCTCACCTAGGATCCTGGTTCCCCACCTGGACAGATGCACCATCACACCAGTATAGGTCTGCATCCCTCCAGGTGGCTCCCCAGTCCCCAGTGAAGCCAAAACTGTGAGCTCCACACCAGTTTTTCAACCACTCATTGAATTCCCTGGTGAGGAGTACCCTAGCATCACCCTTGCCATAGACAGGCAGCACCTCCGAGAAGGTTACTGTATGCGCTACTTGTCTAAGACCCTTCCCCAACTCTACAAACTCCTCTTGCACTGCTCTGATCCCATTCCTAGCCAGGTCATTTGTCCCTAGGTGGAAAATTACATCCAGCTCCCTCCCTCGTGCAGCTGCTCCCACGATCCTGAGGATTCGCTTCCTGTCCCTCCAAGCCGTGGCACCAGGCAGGCACCTTACCTCCCTCTCCCCTTCCTCCCCCATTTGTACCCCTAATGATTGAGTCCCCCACCAGGAGTTGTTTCCTTCCCCTGTGGGGTCTCATGCCACCCTCCTGTGGGTCTCCTTTGTGAAGGTTCCCAGCATCCTCCTTGGTCTCCACTGCAGGTGCCTCCATAGAGGAACCACAATCCACCAGAAGAGTGAATGAACTGTGGAGAGATACAGCTGGAAGGATGCAACTCTGTTCCACCACCCTCTCCCTCCCTGAGCCCACCCTGGTCCAGCCTCTCCTCTTTCTTGGCAACTTCTGAGGTAGTGGCATTGGCCCTGGTGGTCCCTGGGTGGGGGAGGAGGTTTCATGAATCCTAGCCAGGTCAGCCTGGAAATGGGCAACCTCCTCCTCCCTCAGACCAGAGAGGTGCCTGCAAATAGGGCAGCATCGCAGCCTCCAGAATGTCTCCCGGAACACTGCCGCCCCACAGCCATTGCACTGCACCACTCCTATCATGTCTTATTTTGTGTCCCCTCTCCTGTTTCTCTGTATGCTTACTCTCTCCTCTCCTTACAACTCTCACCCTTTCTGTTCTGGGACAGTAACTTCCTATATTCTTCAGTAGCCTCCTTCTTCCTTGCTCAGTGTCAGATCACCAGCGGCTGGGGGGAGAGTGAGCTACTTTTTTCCCTTAGGGTTGACAAAACCAATGTTTCTCTATGATCCTTCTCTTCCTACTGCCAAACAGGAAGTTCCTGTTGACAGTCAAATCCAGTGGCTATAAAGTAGAACTGGCTTAGGTGGGTGGGTGGAGGGGTGAGATGGAAGGCAATTAGTAAGAAAAAAGGCTAGCAACAGGAAGTTGTAATTTGAGTCACCTGCTTTTATAGTGTCTAAGCTACACCCCTCTCTCTCTCCTCCTACTGGTTTAGCAAAGTAAACTGATACAGAACCCTTCCCAGCACAGAACACACACTGACTTTCTTTCTTTTCTTTCTTTTTTTTAAACGCTAAATAAGACCCCTTCTACTTCTAATAAAGTATCTGTTTGCTTAATCTCAACAGACACTGACTCCTGCTGAGAAATAAGTGTTAAATTAATAAGAAAATGTAGCTTCTTTTAGTTAGCTGCTTTCTGCTCTACAAGCAAGGCTGAGAAACCATTTCTGCTACAAACAAATGCATATGAGGTAGGCCTAAGTGCTGTGCTAAGTCAAAATATGGATGGGAAAGAACATCCTATTCTGTACATAAGTAGGAAATTGCACGACAAAGAGAAAAGGCACTCCACTATCGAAAAGGAATGTTTAACAGCAAAGTGGTCCATGGAGTCCCTCACATTTTATTTCCTAGGAACTGATTTTGTTCTTGTAACTGATCACAATCCTCTCTGTTGGCTTAACCAGATGAAAGATAAACATTCCAGAATCACAAGGTGGTACCTGGCACTGCAGCCATTTAAATTCACGATGATACACATATCTGGTAAAGAGAATAACAATGCTGATTTTCTGTCAAGATATGGATCAGGAATTGAGGATTCTGAAGGTTGAAAACAAATGTATGAGTTTAAACGTCACTGTTTTGCTGTACAGTCACAGAAAAACTGATGTACATGTGCTTAATGTCTGAAAGCAGCAAATGTTATTAGAGAATAAAAGGTTTTGGAAACCTGTTTAATAAAACAGGTTCCTTCTTAAGGAGAGGGATGTATGTAACAAGGTGGAATAGGACCCTGTCCCAGTTGTTAAGAGAAAGTGTTTAACTGCAAGGATCTGTCTTGTCCTTTTCTGTCTCTTCTCTGTTTGGTTGTGCAACCAAATTTTCCTGTGAGACCTCGGACCTGATCAACCCAACAGGCCAGCAATTCTTTGCCTCTCACTGTCTCTCAGTTTTCTCTTGCTGTCTGTTTTTCTCCCTTGCATATCTATATCAGCTAATATAAAAATATGTGCAAATCAATGTATGGAAATGTAACTGATATTGGGAACCCTTGTGTTTCGAAAATATATAGCATTACTGTTGAAATGTATATAGTTGTATTTTGACATAACTGAAAAAGGGTATTGAGAACTTCAGAGGTTACCAGAGTTTAAATTTTAGGCCTTTTTGCAAAAGCTGTGAAAATAAGGCCTCTCAGCTAAAGCACACTGTGTTCTAACAACCCTGCCTGATATTTACAAGGACAGGATGTTTGTTTAGAGCGGGGGTTGAAATTACTTATAAAGGAGCTGAGCTGCAACTGGAGGTTGAGAAGAACAAGGGACACAGAGACTGAAAGAAAACTTTATTTTATTTTGCCTCTGTACATAGTTATTCTGAACAAGTTTATTTTTTTATGTTACTGCAACTGTAAAAGAAATACTTTTGGTGAATTCTACAACTGATCCTGGTTTTCCCTATGCTTTCTGACCTGTGCCTCAATGACACAGTCCAGACGGGATCCACCCCAAACTCTTGCAGATCTCTGCTCCCGCAGTAACAAAACCTCTTACCCATATACTCAGCCTCTCCTTTTCCATGGGCACTGTCCCCCAGGCCTGGAAAACTGTAATCCCAGAATGTGTCTACCTCTCCTGGCTCCATTTGTACTCAGTCTACTAACTTGTAAATATTGTGTAAATATCTTGTAAAAATTTGTTAATACTCTGTTTTGTTATTACTGTATGTACTCCAAATCCTCCCCCCCCCCCGGTCACACCTGGAAACGAGCCTTAGCTCAGTTTGCCTATCCCGGTCAACAAATGTTTAAATAAATAAATAATGTATTTTATACAGAAGAAGAACTACTTTGTTCTGAAAGAAAAAACATTTCTTCTGTAAGATGTAAATCTTTTTGAACATTTGTACCTTTCTTTTATGCTTTAACTTTTTAGGACTCATTCTATAAGTACAATAAGACACTTTGGGGATGTGGGTTGTTGCCTAATAACAGCATTTCCCAGGTTCAAGTGCCTTGTGCTTCGTTAAACACCTGGGGTGTGCTCTTATTAGGCAACAACCTACACCACATCGTGTCTTATTGCTTACAGGTCTGCATTGCGGTATGTCACTGTGTCCATGTTAATAGTTATCAGAACTACATAAACTCTTCTGTCTTATACCTGATTTATTCTTACACTGTAACATACCATATTATCTAAACTGCTCTTGCTGAGTTGCTTGTAAACCCTATTATAGTTGCATACTCCTGCCTGTGCCAAGTCATTCTTATCTGCTGCTGGTTTGTAGGCTCCATCAGTTGCCCCTCATTATTATTCCTGCTATTCAGTACCACTTCCACCATGCTGCTAATTATTTACTTTCTGCTATCCTCTGTCTTGTCTATCTCAAACGCATCTTACATCCATATCCATATCAACAACACTGTCTCCTGGTACTCGATCATGCTTCTCTAACAGCCATCCTAGCTTGCTTAGCTGTGATTACCTTAGCTCCTGTTTCATCCCTAGGTTCCCCCTCCAATACTTGTCTCCCTCACTATCCACCCTATGAGATTGTCTGCTTGGATGTAGACCCACTCTACAAAAAGGCTGCATGTTTTACTCTTATTACTGAGTGAGGATCTTGGCCCCTAGGCATTAAAGGGTGACTTGCCTACATCTGAATACCATGAGCTGGAGGTCCTGTGGACTCTTGTTCACATTCTCAGAAGGGACGTGCATCCCTTCCACACAGGATCCCCCAATCAGTCACGCAGCTACAGTATGTGTGCAACCAGTCCAGGGGCATGTCGGGGGGGGCTGTGCCTGCTTTCTGTGCCATTCACAGAGGTGTGGAGTGCTGGGCAAATGGGGTGCAAGATATGGCAGCAGGGACCCTGTCGTATCCTTTGTATTCCCCCTCCATTTACACATGTGGTGACGGTGGGATGTGGAATCCACCCACTATGCTGCCGCAGCCCTCTGGGCTGATTGGGAGGGTTGGGGCAGCCATTTGGGCACTTTTCCTCTTTTTGAAAAATGGATGTCCCACACCATCCCAGAATCCCCTAATCTGTGCAGTGCAGGGGATCCACCATGGTACTGGGGTTGGGTATCTGACTGGATGCCTGCCTGTGTCCTCTGATCCCCTCTCCATGCAGCAGCATGTTGGGTGGCTGAGCCACGGAGAGGCACTGTGTGGTGATGTACATTAGTGCATGCCATGCCCCACATGCCTGTCATTGGTGTGGAGATGCACGGGCCAGGTATGCACCTCTCATGTACACCCAGCTTCCATTCATGCATAGTCCCCATTGAGCATAACCTAGGCCTCCTGCAAACTAATTTGGTCTCTGTCACACCAACTCCCCTTCCTAGGGTCTTCCACACCACCCCCAAAGTACTGTACTGCTACTTTCCAAAACCTGGCTGTGTACAACAACACCCACTTCAGATATTGCCCTACCTGGTTTCTCTATCTACAGACAGGACAGACATAAAAGTGGTAGGGTAGCCCTTCATGAATCATTGGCCCTAAATTTTTCTCTGTATTCATAGGTCACTGTTCCAAGGTCTCATGAATTAATTGGTCTTACAATTGTCTTTTCCTACTCTATCTCTCTCTGTCTATTATAAGCATCTACTGCGCCCCAGATAAATGTGGTGACACAACTATGGACATTATTTAAAAACACCTTGACCTATTCAGCACTTTGAGAAATTAGCACATCTTTCTGGGGATCTAAATTGTGATTGGCTTGACCCTAAATCCTCCTTTCTCCACTCTAAAATCAAATCCCTTAACCTCCATCAGTTGCTGTCCCATCTGACCAGACACAATGACCAGTCCTCAAATCACTCACTTATTGATTGGATCTTGTTCTCTCATCCCATTGAATTGTGTCAGACAATGATCTTCCTGCCCTCTTCAGTGATTACTGCATCATTTACTGCATCCATAAAATCAGGTTGCCTAAGGCCCACCCTAACTCATTACGGGTCGCTCACTGTGAAGTTTCACCCTGTTAGTTTTTCTGTCTGATCTCCCAGTCATCAACTGGAGCCTAGGCCATAGCTCCTCTGATCATAAATATGCTCTGTTGCAGTGTTGCAGATGTCAAGGTGGGCAGCAATGTGGGGACCAGTGATCACCATACAGTGTGGTCTAATATAAGGACAGCTGTGGAATTGAACCACACAAGGGCTAGGGTCCTGGACTTCAGAAGTGCAGATTTTATAAAAATGGGCAAATGCATGCTTCAGGGATGGCCTGGCAGAGGAAATGACCTGTGTGGGGTGGAGGAACAGTGGGTGAATAAAAGGGAGCATAGTAAAGGCAACAAACCTCTGTGTTAAACAAGTGAGCTAAAGCTAGAGGAAAAATAGACCACCATGGATCTCAATAGAGCTGGTTGAAAAGATAAAAGGTAAAAGGGTAGTATTCAGAAGGTAAAAGGAGACACAGAAGGAGGAGGAGGAGGAGGAGGAGGAAAGGGAGGCGTATCAGTGGATAATGCAACTCATTCACCCAGTAGCTTAAATAATTTATTTGTTTTCACTTCTTTCACTAGTGTCAGTACTGTTAATATATAGCAAATGTTTCGAGGAGTACAGCTCCTCTTTATCAAGGTATAAACAGTTACTATAAAATTAAGAACATGTATTCATATAAAATTTCCATATATAATACAGTCTTCTACATAATCAATATTTCTTCTTTAAAAAAACTTTCATACAGCTATCCTGCTTTATAACATTGTACATTCGAAACCATTGTTTCACTCCAGGCTTGCAGAACTTCATACCATAAATATTATTAATTTGTATTTTAACAATTATGCTTATTTCATTCTATCAATCTCTTAATCAACAAAACCAAAAACCAAGAAATATCAATCCTCAATTTTCCTTAAGGACCTTCATTTATTATACTTATTTTTACTGCTCACATAAACAATGAGGATGGAGGTGGCCATTCTTATGAATTAAGTCATACCTGATAATCTACTTAAGGTTTAACTGCATTTTCTTTTTTCTAGACTAAAATAAATGTGGTTTTAAGCGACACTAAAACAACCTACTTAAATCTCTGCAAAATGCTCACTGTAATATTTAATTTAATTTTTTAATATTAAAAAATATGTGAATGTCTTCTACCTGTATTATAGTTCCATCTTCATTTTGTTGGCATAGTACTGAAAATAGCTTCTTATTTCATTTTTTACAGCCTGAAAATCATAAATTAAATTCAATAGATATGGCCTGTTTAATATTCATGTTATTTTCAATACTTATGCTTTTCTAGATAATAATGACCTCTGTATGCTTTTGTAACCATTTGCCCCGCTGTATTTATCTCTTTTCTTCTAAAATCCCACTCTATACATTGTAATGCAGCACAGTTCCTCTGTTATTATTTTCCCTGTCCTTTCACTTTAAAAGTGCTTGTCACGGCCGGCCCGGTGGCGCTGAGGGTTGAGGCACTGGACCCCACACCTCGCACTACGCCGGCGACCTGGGTTCGGGAATGGACTCGGGTAGCCAGGGGTCAGCAGGGGAGATGGAGGATCAAGCGTCCCAATGGATGCTCTCCTCCCTCAGGGGTGGGAACCAAGAATGCACTCACGTTCTGCATCCCCTTCGCAGCCGGTGGAAGCACTGACAATTGAAGGAGATGGAGGCGGCTCCGTTCGTCGGAGCCAGGGAGGGGGGACGTTGATGGTGTATGAGAGGTCTGGCATGCATCAGCACGCCACCACTTGGGACATATGTCCTAGTGCTCAACGTACCTGAGGGTAGGGGGAAAAATAGGGAGAAAATGGAAAAACACCTCCCGGTGGCCTAGATGATAGCCTCTCCGGTACCATCCGGACCACCAAAAAGAGGGACAGACCCCAATGTGCAGGAGGGGGAAAAAGGAGGCACTCTAGGGGCAGATCCCACCGAAGGTGGAACGGGGGTTGAGAGGAAGATAGGAGAGGTGTCCGGGAGCAGGCAAGGAGGGATAAAGAAATAAAGTAAAAAAAAAAAAAAGTGCTTGTCGCATCATTTTTTCTTATTTATATGTTCTGTGGCTTTTGCTCCATTTTCCTCCCCTGTTCCCCGGGGCCCCAGCACACAGGCATCGTGCATGCATGGAGGTGCACATACACCCCTCGATGCCCTTTCTGCACATCCCTGTGGCTATCACCGGAGCTCCCTCAGGATGGCACCACCATCCGTCCTCCATCAGGTGGCAGCCAGTGGCCAAGGAGCCTGCAGTCCCTCCCAGGAGGAGAAAGCTGCCTTGCAGCTGCTCGATCTCATGCCTCACTCCTCACCCTCTCCCCTTGGCTGACTCCTGACAACCTGGGCTCACTCCCAAACCTGGGATTCCAGTGCAGCTTGAGGTGGATCATTGTGTTGTTTCTACAGTAAAGAACTTTACCTCTCCTTTTTGTATTCAACTGTTCCATATAACCATTAATGCTTCTTCATTTTTGGTTATCCCCTTATTTCTCATTTGCTTTTTTATCTTATTATCTTCTTCTTAAACTTTTAAAAATGTCACATACTCACCTGATAAGCTCACAGTTATCGCCTAGCTCCTAGCCTGCCAACTGACTAGGATGTCTGAATTTTCTGTTTGTTGTTTTTATAGTAATTGAAAATGGAACTCCATCTCAGCTAGGATGTCTGATGTCACTGTCACTGGCTGACATCATCCCCAGTGTGACAGTTTGATACATACTCACCAGCGCGGACCTCACAGGCAGTATGTAAACTACCAATCTCCCTGTAGTGAGTGCTTTTTAAGCAATAAGGCATAATCAGGGGTTATGGTAATGGTCTGTTAATCAACTTCTAGGGGTGTAATGTTGCACGAGATATAGCTGAGTGCCACATTTATTTATTTATTTATTTAAGAGATTTACCAGGAAGGCATACTGAGCGGAGTACCGCTCAATTCCAGATGTGCCCTGGGGGTAGAGGGTTTACAAATGAATACAGTTGTACAGAAGAAGACAATAACATACATTATGTGACTTTCACAGGCAATGGTACAGTAGTACTGAAGAAATAAGACAATACATAGGGTGGTTGTTCCAAACACTGGGCGTGGCAATTCTTAGATACAACATAGCGTAGGGTCAAATTTAATTAGTATTTGCCCCTAGAGGGTGATTGACTGACCATTAACATGCCCCTAGGAGTTATGTAACCCCTAGGAGTGTCTTATTGCTATTATAATAAAAAAAGAAGCTTTTTTAAACAGTGTTAAACCTTGTTTGGCATAGGATTAGGCTCTATGTATATGTTAATAAAAGATTAACATAAGGATGATAGAATGTTTACAGTCAATCAGCTCTATTTCTTAGACCCTTTTATAATTGCTTTTAAATGAATTTTAGCTCAATACTTTGTTCTTTTATATCTCTCTCTGCTTTATACCTTATAAGGTGATTTTTGGATCAGACCGGTACGTTTTACAGCTGGCCTCCCTCTTGAATAACAATAATTCCAAATACTACCTAACTGTGTGTCATTTAATAACAGAAGTGGGTGGTGGTGGAGGAGGTAGCAGCTCTTATATATTACCAAGGGGAATTTTTTAAGAATCTCATAAGATAGAAACAGAAGGAAGAATATATATCCAATAAGTGAATGTATAGGAAGCGCATGCCACATACTTAACATTCCTTAATGAACCAACTATTTTTTATGAAAATCTTATTTACATTAGTAACCCCCCTACAAATGGGGGGGAGGAGTTGCTGAAGGAAGTCAGAAAAGTACAACCAGGTGCATTCGCTGAGGTATCCCCTGCTGACAAAGACCCTGGCCCCTGTCAGGATGTGACTGTTATGCGTTGGGGGTGCACCCTCAGGCATCCTCTACTGAGGGTGGCTTCTCAGCTGAGCTAAAGGAATTGACTGCCACTCTAAAGGAAATTTTGAGACACGGTACGCTACCAGCAGAAGTCAGATCACAATCTCCCATCAAAGCTCCAGCATCCCCTGCTATGTTTTCCCCAAGGATGCCCTGAGAGCCTGTCATTTGTCACAATTGCAGCAATGATGTCCATATGAAGAGGGAATGCCGGTCTCAGAAGGACTTAGAGAAAGTGGTGAACCAGCTTTAAGGAGAACTTTGGAAAATGAGTCAGTGGTCAAGGGGGGCACGAAATGACCACAGCGAAGGCTTCGGCCATCCTAGCTCAAACCCTCTGTGGCTAAATTGTCTGTCCAGGCCCCTGCTGTTGTTCCTCCAGACTGGTCCAAAATAGTGGGCCCTTCAATGAAGACTACTGTGGCTGTGAATGGTATTCCTACTCGGGCTGTGCTTGACAGTGGGTCACAAGTGGCCATTTTATTTCAGGACTGGTATGACAAACACTTATCTGATGTGCCATTACAGTCCCTGGAAGGCCTACATGTGTGGGGGCTGAGCAACAAGTCTTATCCCTACCTAGGATATGTCTGCCTCTGGTTGTCTTTTCCTGCAACTGTAACTGGTGTAGAGGAGCAAGTAGAGACAATGATCCTAGTGTGTCCCCCCACGGACTGTATGATGGGGCTCCCCTGTTAATTAGAACAAACACCCACATGTTTGGGAGACTAGCACAACTCTGCCGTGAGAAACAAGGGCAACTGACTGGACGCACCCTAAGAATTCCAGCCTTAGTGAAAAGCACATATGACTTACAACAGAAACCCAGTGAAGAGGACCCAGATGATCCAGTGGGGATAGTGTGGAAAAGAAACCTGACTCCTTTGAAGACTTGGTTTGCTGGCCAAGGCACCTAGCTTCACCTGAGCTCTTTCCTTCTAAGACTGCTTGAAAGGCAGAGTAGAGAAACTTACCAGAGCAAGGGAGAAGGATTAAGACTTAGTTTGGCTAAGCAGATTTACTGTGTGGTGGTGTTTTTATTTTTTACTCACAGGGATTGCTACTGTTTGTTGCTAACATTTCATTGCTTTATTTTTCTCTGATTCAAATTGTTGTTGCTGGTATACCTTCTTCTGCATTATTACAAGGTGTGCCTACAGGTGTGATGCTAACAGATTACTGCTGTAATCTTCTGAGTCAAATTGTTCCTTTGCAAGGTATATCTTCTGTTACTGCTTTATTTTTCTCTGGAGCAAAGTGTTTTTACAGGGTATATCTTTCTCTGAAATTACTGTATTACAGGTGGAGCTTACATTTTTGTGACTTTTTATCATTGGGCTAAGCAAAATTACTGTTTGACACTGTGTTTTATTTTATTCTTGTTTGTTGAAAGGTTTGTTGTCTCAGAGGTGTTTCAGTCTCCTTCTCACATTGAAGGAGCTAATTGCTTTTCCTCCCACAGCTCTTTCAAAGGATTTAGGTGTGTGTATGTGGGGTGGAGCTGGCAAACTGTCAGTAATTTCCAAATAAGAAAGAAGGGTTAAAAAGTCAGGTTAGTTGATATCTTGGGTAGAAGACTTGGTTTGCTGGCCAAGGCACCTAGCTTCACCTGAGCTCTTTCCTTCTAAGACTGCTTGAAAGGCAGAGTAGAGAAACTTACCAGAGCAAGGGAGAAGGATTAAGACTTAGTTTGCCAAGCAGATTTACTGTGTGGTGGTGTTTTTATTTTTTACTCACAGGGATTGCTACTGTTTGTTGCTAACATTTCATTGCTTTATTTTCTCTGATTCAAATTGTTGTTGCTGGTATACCTTCTTCTGCATTATTACAAGGTGTGCCTACAGGTGTGCTAACAGATTACTGCTGTAATCTTCTGAGTCAAATTGTCTTTTGCAAGGTATATCTTCTGTTACTGCTTTATTTTCTCTGGAGCAAAGTGTTTCTTACAGGTATATCTTCTCTGAAATTATTACAGGTGGGCTTTACAGGTTTTACAGTTTTATCTAACATTAGGATAAGCTTTCCAGGGTTACTGCATTTGTTGTTGACTGATTGTTTCTGCTCTTACCTCCTTGTTCTTTCTGTCCGTGGTTCTTCTTTTTTAGGCAGGGAAGGGCCCAGCCACCCACCCCCATCCCCAACCACCCCACGCTTACACTCCTTTTATAGGGTACCACAGTTGTGACATTTCCTGTGGCAGAGCAGGAAGGGCGGATCAGTGGGGCCTCCACAAAATGATCTCATTTACAGGGCACTAGTAATTTAACTTGTTATAACAAGTTAAACAAAGCACAATTAAACCATTACTTGCATTTTTTTTCTTCTAATTACTCTGACTAGGTTACAAACCCAGCAACTTATTTGGAATGGATTTCATTAACTGCAGGTACTGTGGAACAATTTCAGAAGGACAGTCTTACAAGATTTAGGACACTGTCCACATGCTGGGCCTTTGAGATCTTAGGTCTCAGCCCAGGCAGCATGGGCAGAGATTGCACGCTCAAATTTCATATTGAAGAGGAAATACATTATAAGAACCACCGCCATTTCCCCAGCATCCAACAGAAAAACCTCGACCGCAGAGGGTAGTTGGTCCAGGAGGTTGGCAGGTGGTTAGAGGAGCAAATCAGGTGCCCCATCACTCTACTCTCCAACACATTACTCCAAAACCATATAAACACTACAACAGGTATCTGCCTCTATTCTCGAAATCAAATAAAGAGGCAGAAGACACTGCAGAGCAGGACACTGTGGCACAGGAGCTAGCACAACAATACTCACCCAAATCAGGAACCAAAACTAACAAGCACAAAGGAAATCCCAAAAACTTCTGATCATAGGAGACTCCATGATTCGGGAGTTGATACCCATCTCCAGCTAGGGGTGATGGTCAGATGTCTCCAGGTACATCAGCATGGAGAGACACTGACCGCATTAAGCTAAAATTGTTCACAAAGCAGGAGAAAACATTGATGTCCTAGTACACATAGGGACTATCGATCTCGCCAGCCCGGTCAGTTGTGGAGACCAAGGAACACCTGACTAGGCTGGGTGACAAACTATCATCTATTTCGTTCAGCATCTCCTTCTGAGATCCTGCCAGTCTGGGAGAAGGAGCAGATGGACGGAAGGTCAGAGAAGGGAGATAGGGGAGCCAAACACGTGGCTCAAGGACTGGTGCCATGAAAAAGGACACAGATTTGTAGGGAACTGGCAACAGTTCTGGGAGCGAAAGTTCTTTAAATTTGATGGACTGCATCTGACTAAAGAGGGAGTCAGTGCATTGGGGCAGAAGTTTGACGCCTTTGCAGAATATTTAAACTAGCAATGGGAGAGGGGTGCAGCACCCCATACGTCAATGGGAAGAACACCCTCCCCTCAGCTAGTGGTCAAACAGGAATTCAGCGTGTTTGCCGCTCATTTGCATCACCAGGTAAGAAAAGGTTTGTCTCCCATACGATGCACAGGGTAATGCCAAACTTCACCCAACAACTAACACACCAAAATCTGGCCAATGGAAAATCATGTACACAATGCTCACAGCCTGGGAAATAAGATCCCAGACCTGCAGGCAATAATGTCAGAGGCTAAACTGGACATAGTAGCAATTAGTGAGACGTGGTTTACCAGTAACACACTTGGGAGACTTCAGTACCTGGCTATGTATTGTTCAGAAGAGACGAAGTGCAAAAGGGGAGGGGTGGCCCTGTATGTTAATGAAAATATCAAAGCTACAGAAATTCAGAATACACATAAGGAGCCAGAAGAACTGTGGGTCACCCTGGAAACAGGAAATGGGACAGCCATAAGAACTGGGGTTGTCTACAGCCCCCAGACCAGAGGGAGGACATAGACACATTACTGTTAGAAGATATACAAAACATGACAGCTAAAGGAGGTTCTGATAATGGGAGACTTCAACATGCCAGATACAGATTGGTCAATACCAGCAGGAACATCTGCCAGAACTAGACTCATAGTGGATTCCCTGCAGGGGGAGGGCCTCAAACAACTGGTACAGCAACCCACAAGAGACAGGGCTATCCTAGATCTAGTACTGACTAACAAAGAAGGGATCACAGATCTCCAGGTAGAAGGTCACCTGGGGGCCAGTGACCATCACATGGTATGGTTCAATTTGGCTACTACATCTAAATCATCCCATTCCAAAGCAAAAATATGGGACTTCAGAGGAGCTGACTTTGATAAGATGGCCAACAGAGTTAAGCTAGCCCTGGCAAAAGAAACACAGGTGAAGGTACAGGCAAAGTGGGCAAGCATTAGGATACAATACTTGAAGCAACATCCCATGGTGTTAGACAGAAAAGGAAGTGCAAAAGAAGAAGGAAACCACTTTGGTTCTCAAATACAGTAGCAGAAAAGGTCAGAGCCAAAAGGCTGGCCTTCAGAAAATATAAGGGAACACAGCGGATGAAGATAGGGAGGCATACCAAACTGCCCTAAGGGAAGCAGGAAGGCAGTAAGGCAGGCAAAGTCCCAAACTGAGGAAACACTAGCACGAACAGTAAAAGAAGGTGACAAGACTTTCTATAGATACATTAGTGAAAGGAGAAAGTCCAGAGGGTATTGCTAAGCTTAATGGAGAAAAGGAGCATGTGAGGAGGAGGACCCTGTAAAGGCATCTATCCTAAATAGATACTTTTGCTCAGTATTTACTGAAGAGAAGGTAGGCAGGGCCCACAGCTCAGCATCATGGACACAGGGGAGGGGAGGTGAGCACTACTCCCTTCACAAAAGAAAGGGTCCTACAAGAGCTTGCTAAGCTCAAGGTGGATAAGGCAATGGGACCTGATGGCATACATCCCAGGGTACTTAAGGAGCTAAAGGAGGAACTAGCAGAGCCATTAGCAGAATTGTTTAGTGAGTCTCTGAGCACAGGAGAGGTCCCAGAAGACTGGAGAAGGGCTCATGTGATCCCACCCACAAGAGTGGTAGCAGGGAGGAGGCGGGAACTACAGACCGGTCAGTCTTACCTCAGTAGTGGGCAAGATTATGGAGGCACCTTAAGGAAAGGATAGTGCAACACCTGGAATCCATAGGGCACAGGATCCAAGACAGCATGGGTTTACAAAGGAAGGTCCTGTCAAACTAATCTCATAGATTTCTTTGACTGGGCAACCAGAGTGGTGGACCAAGGGGAGCAGTTGATGTCGCCTACCTTGACTTCAGCAAAGCTTTTGACACTGTTCCACATAGAAGATTGATAAATAAGCTAGGTAGGTCTGGGTGGGTCAGAAGTTGGTCAACTGGGTGGCAAACTGGTTGACTGGCAGAAAACAGAGAGGTGGTAAATGGTATACAGTCAGAAGAGATGCAAGTCACAAGTGGGGTACCTCAGGGATCAGTCCTGGGGCCAGTCCTATTCAACATCTTTCATTAGTGACCTCGCAGATGGACTAGAGGGTAAGGCTTTGTCTGTTTGCAGATGACACCAAGATCTGCAACAGAGTAGATGATCCAGATGGGGTGGGCAGAATGAGAAGAGATCTGGATAAACTAGCAGAATGGTCAGAAGAGTGGCAACTGGGATTTAATGCAAAGAAGTGCAAAATCATGCACATAGGGAAGAGAAACCCTGAAGCCACCTATAGGCTGGGAGGAGTTGCTAGCAGTCACAAAGGAAGAAAGAGACTTGGGCATCATCATCACTGATGACCTGAAATCATCCAAGCAGACCTCTAAAGCAGTAGGTAAGGCTAGGGGGTGTTAGGGTATTAGTAGGGGTATCACAAGTCGTAAGAGGGAGGTAATATCCTCTGTACAAGACACTGGTTAGGCCCCATCTGGAGTACTCGTGCAGTATTGGAGGCCACACCTTCACAAGGACATTAACCAAATTGAGGCAGTCCAGAGAAGGGCAACCAAAATGGTGCAGGGACTGCATCAGAAGACATATGAGGACAGATTAATGGAGCTCAATATGTATACCCTTGAGCAAAGGAGGAGAGAGGTGATATGATCGAGACATTTAAACACCTTAAGGGCATAAACAAGGTGAAAGAGTCTAACATGTTTAAATATAAGAAAAATAGCAGGACAAGAGGACACAGCATGAGATTAGAGGGAGGCGATTAAGGGAATGTGAGGAAATTCTTTTCACAGAAAGGGTGGTAGATGCATGGAATGGCTTACCACAAAAGTGGTGGCTATGAATACAGTGCAGGGCTTCAAACAGGCATGGGATAGGCATAAGGGAGCAATACAAATGACTATGAATAGATAGGTCACTGACAGAGCAAAGGCCGATGGCACATTTATAAGGTAGAAAAAGAAATGGGCAGACTGGATGGGCCTTGCGGTCCTTATCTGCCGTCAACTTCTATGTTTCTATGTTTCCTTGGTATTGGCCCCCTGAGAGGAAACTTGTGCTTTTTTTTTCTGGACTGAATCCGAATTTGGAAAGAGAATTAAGCCACTAAATTGTGACCAGGCTTTAACCTGAAGAGGACCAAAGATTTGCTGAATACGATCGGCCTGTCAGGACTTTCAGCTACCTCTGAACTCCTGGATTGTGCAGAGACTCAGTAATTGTGACCGGAGAGCCATTTGCCTGGTACAGTGGAATTTCCTTACATGTGAATGTGCTGTGTGCTTATAGTGGGTAGTGATTTGCTTCCCCAATATGTGTCTGAACTGTGTTTTGCTTGCTGGAGGCTGTATCCAGCTCCACGGACTGAATCCGTATCCATTTCTGTTTGCCTGGGCCCTGCTAAACTGGCCCAGCCAGAATACCTGCTACACAGAGAAAGTCATCAATGAGAGACCAGCGTGGGGTTCATCCCCCTGCTCAATGCCTTGAACAGGAATGACGCCTCGGTGAGTCGTATGGGCCCTGCTTCTCCGAGCACTCCAGCTCAACAGCCTGCAGTCTCGATTTCATCCTGCCTGTGTCCAGTATTGGGTATCGTGAGTAAACATCAGGGTAGCTCCCTGCAACAACAGCTACATCTAAAAGTGTTGTCATCTGATTGTCTTGTTGCCTTTTCTTTCATGAACTGAGCCCTCCGGCTCCGGATTACAACTAGTGTGTGTTGTGCATGTTGCTTTCTTCCATCACAGGGCCCCAACCAGCTGCAACGTTCCTGGCTAGTCCACCGTTTTCCTACCTGGGTACCCAGAGTGTGTGACTGTGTAGGGACTCTGAGCTGCATGCATAACTGTATGATTAATATAGCTTTTAAGCAAATCAACCTGATTATACACCTCCCTTGTTCAAGACCCTTGAATAACTCAGATTTAAATTTATTTGCATTTAACCTGACTGTGGTTCCAGTTTGTGCCAAAAGTATTGTACTGTTGCTATTTGCTGTGCTTAACCTTGTTTACAGGGGGTCCCCAGGGTCAAGCTAGAGGAACCAGCCCTGGTGGTAAGTGCAAACAGTGTGGGTAATTGCCTGGTGAATAAGAGTCATTGTGAAAGTAATTATTGTATATTGTTCAGGCCACTAGAAGGGAAAGATGGGGTTACAGTATCCTGGAGGGTTGTGCCCAGGTTAACATGACCACTAACAACCCTGACCTCCGGGTGGAGGCACCGGTTTCATTACCTAGGACCCTTAACCTGCTACTAGCCAAGCAGGCAGGGGTAGTAGCCCTTGGGATAGTGCCACCTAGGGGTTACACATTCACATACATTGGCTAGGACATATGGGACAGACTCCTCCCCTTGTTTATTCTTTTCCTCATAGATGATGGACCACACTGGATTCCAGTAAATAGAAGTGTACCAAGAGAAACAGAGGGAAGCACCAAATGCATCAAGGAGTGCAAAGTCACAAACTAAAGAGACAATAGCCCAGGAGGTAACAAATGGGGACAAGACATTTTTCAGGTGTATAAGCAAAAAGATGAAGACCAGGGGTGGGATTATAAGGTTAAGAAGAGAAGTGTGGACTGTGCAGAGGGGGGCCAGAAAAAGACAGACATCCTGAAGAAATACTTCTGCTCAGTGTTCACAGAGGAGGGAGAAGGGCAGTGGCCACAAAGAAGTAACAAAAGCTTTGGAGGGAGCAAGGTGGACACTAGTCCTTTTTGGAGGTGACAGTACTGAAGGGGCTTGCTAATCTGAAGGTGAACAAAGCAATGGGGCCAGATGGGGTGCTTCCAAAGGTACTGAGGGAGCTCAGGGAAATACTGACTACACCTCAGATTGTCCTATTTAACAGTTCACTGAAAACTGGAATGGTTCTGGAGGACTGGAGGACAGCGGATGTAGTCCCACTACACAAAAGTGGTAGCAAGTCGAAGGCTGGCAGTTATAGGTCAGTCAGCCTGACATCGGTGGTGGGAGAGTTAGTGGAATAACTGCTGAAGGAAAGGATTGTGGAATATCTTGTATCCAGTGGGTTACAAGACTCAAGGCAGCATGGTTTCATGGGGGGAAGTCTTGTCAAATTAATATGATAGATTTCTTTGACTTGGTGACAAAGGATTTTGATCAGGGTGGAGTGAAGGAGCTGGAAGGGAAGTTCTGCCTCTTTGTAGATTAAATCAAAATCTGAAATAGGATGGACACTCCTGAATGGTAGAAAGGATGAGCAGAGACCTGAGAAAACTAGAAGAGTGGTGAAGGGTATGGCAGCTGGGTTTCAATGTAAAAAACTGCAAAATAATACACTTGGGCACAGAAACCCAGGGGGTGAAGTATAAAATGGGTGCAGTGGCACTGATGACCACCAAGCAGAAAAAAGACCTGGGGTAATCATATTGGATGACCTGAAGGTGGCCAGGCAGTGCAACAAGGCAGTAGGGAGGGCTAATGGGATGCTGTGGTATATAGGAAGGGGTATCACCAGCAGAAAGAGGAAGACAGTGTTGCCTCTGTATACATTGCTGCTAAGACCCCACCTAGATTACTGTGTCCAGTTCTGGAGACCATGGTCTCTGTTCTCAAATGAGTTAGAATGCTGCAAGCCCTGGGTGCACTAAACATGTGGTGCATGGGGCTTCGGCTTCCGGCATTCCCTGGCTGACAATTGGGATTCTCGATCCCGTGAGCAACATGCCACAATTTAGGCCAGATTTTGCTGGTCTAACTTTGTGGTACTTGTTATGGGGTTTTCGCCACATATTTGGCACAAGCTGTCATGAATGAACACCACCTTTATGAATAAAGAGCACGGTGCAGCAATGTGTTTGGGGCTGAGTAGGGCTTGACACAGTGCTTCTAAAAGCCCTGCATCAACCTTTGAGACTCAAACCCCAGATCTCCAGAAGGACATAGACAGAGTGGAGATGGTCCAGAGGAAGACAAATAAAATGGTGCAGGGTCTGCAACAAAAGCCCTACTAGGCGAGACTAAGGGATCTCAATATGTACACCCCAGAAAAGAGGAGGGAGAGGGGGATATAATAGAGAATCTTTAAATACCTCACAGGAGTAAATAAGGTACAAGAGGAAAGTATTTTTCAGAAATAAAATGCTTAAGAACAAGGTGACATGCTATGAAGCTGGAGAGGGGTAGATTCATGAAAGATGTAAGGACGTTCTTCTTCACAGAAAGAGTGGTGGATTCCTGGAAGAGCCTTCCAATGAAGGTGATGGGGGGTGAAAACAGTGGTGGAGTTCAAGAATGTATGGGATAGGCACAAGGGAATCATAGTGGAATGGAGGTGGAAGGGAGAAAGAGCTGTAGATTAGGCATGGTCTGCAGTAATAGTGCAGGTAGGGAGAAATGATCAGACTGGAAGGCCAAGCAGTCCTTATCTGCCATCAAATTCTATAGTTCTGTGTTTCTATTTCTGCTCTACTTTCCTGTTGGTTTATGACTCCCATGCTCACATCAGGAAATCTAGAGTAAGGGGTGTACATCTCCCTTGGGTCTCATCCAAAATTACTGAACTGCTTAAACTGAGATATGTTGCCTAGTTTACCCATAACACATCGGGTGCCCCCCAATGGCAGAATAAAATATAACAGGCTCCAAAACCTCTGCACCAGTATGGGAGGGCTTAGCCCATGGTTCAATGTGGAGAATAGCTCCTCCCACAACCTCTACTTAAACCCTCCACTAAGGGCACCTCCCTTGCTTAGGGAATGTTTTTTTCCTGGGCTCCCTGCATGGCTCATGTGGTTATGCTGCCTGGTGCTGCTGCTCTGTTTTGTGCTTCCTCATTTTGTCGTCCTTTCTCTTTTTTTTTTTTTTTGTTTTTTCACTCCCCTCCCATCCCCTTCCCTGGGTTTCTCCTTTCTTGTGTGATGTTCTGTTGTTGGCCTCTGTGGCCGCTACAGTCACCTTCCTGCTCCTTTCTTGCTCCCTCCATCCTGGGTGTCCCGGGTTCCCATTCAGTTGTTGAAAATTTCTTACTCAGGCAGCAGGAGAGGTGGAGTTATTGAATGCTGAATGAAGAGCCAAGACGGAGCTTTCCGGAAGGTGGAGGAGGATTCAAGCTGGTCACTAGGGCGTTGTGGAGGAGCATCAGTAGCAGGATTCGGCGAAACGCTTAAAATTTTTTTACTAAAGGTATGCCACGGTTGCCACTATTTATTTTTTAACTTCACCGACCTTTCCAGACTGACTAAGAGCTTGGACCTCGGCAGTCCATGGGGTGGTGTTCAATGACCTTTGGGCCACTATTTGGTGGAGAGGAGTTTGAGGTTGAGAAGCCCGCTGCTAGAGGGGAGAAAACTAGAGGAGCCTGCTGAGGCTTATCGGACCCTGAATCCCACTCAAAAAGAAACAAAAGAGAGGACTGCCATATGTTGTTTGCTATGTTTGCTATCTGCAATTCACCTTCTGTTCTTTAGTTCGAATTTTAATACAAATACACAATGTTTTTCTTTTATGGGCATTGCTTTATGTTGTATATAGTACAGTGTTAGAAAAGGATAATAAGAGATAAAATTAAATGATAAAACCTATAGATACTGTAAATAAGGGCAACTGCAGTAGTGATATAGTGTTTTAATAAGTATATACTCACATTTGTTCTTTTATTGTGCTTTGTGTCTTTGTATTTTTGATTTTTCCGTGTTTCTGTGGTTTGCTCTGAACTTTTTTCATGCATTCGGACCTTAATAATGATTAGTGCTGTTATAGCACTAACTTTGGTTTTTAGTTTGCATATTAGTGGTTATCTTTGATATTTTAATTAGAATTTAGTATTTAAAAAGTATTAAAACCTTTTGAAAATACCAACCAGGAAGTTAGTATTCATTGGGACAAGACCAGCATGTGATGGTGGAGCTAAAAGCGCATGTGCTAGAATTTTGGGGTTACAATCGCCATTTTTACTGAAGACGAGTAAGGTGTGGCAGTGGATAAAGAAAATCTGTAGATCTTTTTTGGAGTGTGTAGGTCATTTAAAGAATTATTTGCATCCCTGCCACAAATGTTAAAGCATTTTGAGTATGCGATAATGGCAAACCAAAAGCTTTAACCTCCGTGGAGAATAAGAGAAAGGTGGGCTTCCATTTGGGTCCATGTCGGTGACTGGTCCAGGTTTAACAGGAGAGAGGGATAGAACAATTTCTGGGCCACGTTTAAGCCCGTGTGCTTTGAATACCCTCAGTGCTGTACAAACGCTCCAGTGAGGCTATACTACTAGAATGCAGAAATGTAAGTAAAGAAATAAGAAATAATATTAAAGGAATAAGGAATAAGCAATAAGATATTTTAACAGCCACTTGATACACTCTTCATCCTTTTTTTTTTAAACTATTGTTAGTAATTAACAGCTTGTGTATATAAAGATTTGTCTGTTGTTTGGTTCCTCATTGGCATCTTATTAGCTTTTTCTTTTTCCTTTACAGTGAAAAAGAAGAAGCGATTATTGCTTCCTGAAGGAAAATCCAGTCAATTACTTATACCTTTATTTTGGTCAGAGGATAATTTCCATACTGAGAATTACTATGTCGAACAGGAATTCTATTGGAACTTTACTGAATTTTTGAAGCTGAATCAGGAATAAAGTGAATTAAGGATTTTGATTTCTGGACTTGAAACTTTGGGAATTGAATCGATCATTTTGGATTGCGGTGTGGAGGAAGGCTTTTGAGGCTTGGAGACCTGAGATTTGAGAATTGAGAGCTGAGAACTGAGAATTGAGAACTAAAGAAATGAGAACTGAGATCTCAGAACGGAGAGCTCTGTTCTGGACTAAGGCCTGTGGCCTAAGATTTGGAGAAAGGCCTGGTGATTTGCAAGCTTTACTGAGCCTTATTGAGGTTAAAATTTTCTTGATAAATCACCACTTTTACAGTGCCACGGGATATTGGTGGCTTTACCAGAGGCCTATGGTCATCTAAAGTGAGTGTAGGATTGTGTAAGATTCTAATTGGCAGTTAGAACCGTACACCCCCAGCAACACTTTCCATAAAGCTTCAAGTACCAAACGTCAAAACAAAGCTGCCTTAAAAACAATTATAAACTGTCTCAGAAAAATAGCTAGTACTTCTCCTACTCTGCTCAGGGAATGTTGAACTTAACCCTGGCCAAACCCTCCTGTATGGAGCCCCATCGGACCTCTCGCAAGTTAACGGCCTTAGTTTCCTGCACATGAATGTTTGCGGTTACCAAAAATATTTGACTTAGTCCAGGATTGAGTATTACACACAGTGCCTGACACAGTTATGATTTCAGAGACATGTATCTTGAGCCATATCCCTGACAAAACAGTCAATATACATGGATATAACCTGTTCAGATGTGACAGATCTGCTAGGGGAGGTGGAGTCGCTATCTATGCCAAGATCAAATACCATGTCTCAGACATTGTTCGGACCTCCCTACCTAAGGAATTTGAATGCCTTGCCCTTAAGTTAACCATTTCACCTGAAGTAGCCCTCTTAATATCTGCCTGTTATAGGCCACCCTCTGCGACGCTTAGCATTCTAGAACACCTACACTCCATACTGGATAAGATGAACCTAGAAAGCATAATAATGGGAGATTTCAATCTGCACTGGAATGATGCCAACGCTAACAAGATTAAAGAGTTCTGCGATGTACACAGGTTAACCCAGATGACTCCGAACACCCGACCAAACAAGAAAAACCCCAGCCACAGTACCCTACTGGATCTTATGCTTGTCAGTAAGCCTCACAACATCATCCATGCAAGATTTTTTCACAGTGACTTCAGTGATCACTGTGCCACTGACTGTATTCACCAGTCCCATTACAGGCTGCCTACTTCTACCTTCAAGCTAAAAAGAAAGCATAAAAAACTTCTGCCAGACCACCTTCCTGACAGACCTTGGTAACATCAACTGGCAGAATTTCTATCTGGCCCCCTCTGTTACTGAGGCTTTCAATATTTTCCAAAACCTACTAGTGGGACTGATAAATAAACATGCTCCACTTAAGAGGATCAAAACAAGGAAAAGTTCCCCTGGCTGGTTCACACCTACCTTGAAGAAAGCCCTCTGGGACAGGGATGTACTGTGGAAAAGAACCAGGAAAACAAAGTTAGAAAGCAACTGGCTTGCCTTCCGGGTGGCTAGGAATGCCTGCACCAAGTTAATAAGGGCAGAAAAATCACGTTGTTTCCTGACCACCCTTGAAGAAAATAAAAATTGCTCTGCCAATTTTTGGAGCATTCTTAGAGAGGTTGAATGTCACTCACCAGCCTCCCCCCCTGCCTGCTAGAATAGTGGCAGTTTACATTTCTTACACAACCAGAGCTGACATTCTTGAACAACTCAACAATCATTTTGCCACAGCAGGCCTTGCTTTCAATGATTCATCCCCTCAGCAAGCTAAATGTCCACTGCAATGCCACTGACATTGCCACAAACCCGAGACACTCCTCCTTCTGCTTTCAACCAGTTACATTCAAACAGTTGGAGGACCTTCTAATATCTCTCGACACAAAAAAGTGTGGCGGTGCTGATCTTATAGAACCATTTTTCTTGAAAACAGGCTTTTACCATCTGACTGCCCAAATCACCCACCTATTTAATAGTTTTCTGATTCAGGGTGAATTACCTCCTCTTTAGAAAATAGCGCACGTCATTCCCCTTTTCAAGTCTGGAGATCCAGCTGACCTGAACAAATACTGTCCTATTTCGCTGCTTCCTACCCTGTCAAAAATCCTGGATAAAATTATCAATTACCAACTTAGGGATTATCTCGAATCTGAGAACCTCCTGAATCCGGCCCAAACAGGTTTTAGGCCCAAGCACAGCACTATAACTGCCCTCGCCAAAGTCTCCAATGACTGGCAAAGTGCTTTGGATATGAAAAAACACATCTATGCCCTCTTTCTGGACCTTAGTAAGGCCTTTGATACCATGGACCATAGCCTTCTGTTTAACGTCCTGAACAGCTTCAGCCTAGACAATACTGCCCTAAAGTGGTTTGATTGCTATCTCTCCAACAGACTGCAACAGATTAAAGCTCAAGGGGAACTGTCTCCACTCAAAACCCTTCCTCGGGGTGTGCCACAAGGCTCCATCCTGTTCCCCATCCTAGTTGCTTTATACATAAACCATATCGACTCTCACATACGCTCAGGCTACATACATCTATTCACTGATTATATGGTTCTCTACACTATTAACTCATCCCTGGACATCGCCTACGATGAACTACAACACAACTTTGTCACCCTCCAACACAATTTACTAAAGCACAAGCTACTGCTTAATGCAAAAAAAACAAGGCAATGATCTTATCTCCACTTGCCACTCATACTCAGGGGCCACCATCGAACCACCTGATTTACACTCTATTAGGTGAACCTCTGGAAATAGTGGATAAGTTTAAGTACCTGGGTGTCTGGTTGGATAACTGGCTTAATTTTGCGGTACATCTGAATGAGCTATCAAAAAAACTAAGACAACATCTAGGTATCTTTTATCTCATAAGACACCTCCTCACTTTAAAAGCCAGAAAGACACTGGTCCTTACAACTTTTATTCCTCTGCTCGATTATGCAAACATTCTTTACAGCCACTGTTCAAATCAGGCATTATGTAAATTAGACACCCTCTATTATCGTGCTTTGCGGTTTATTCTGGATTTGCCCAGTTGTACCCACCACTGCTTGCTCTACCAAAAGCTCACCTGGCCAGCTGTTACATTGAGGAGGCAAAAAAATGTCCTCCTGTGGTTCTTCAGTGCCTTAACCGATAAACTACCAGGTTATATCTCTGCTGTCTTTGTACGCATTACAGGAGCATATGGCCTAAGAAGCACATCCTTTGTATCCTTCAAGGTGCCAAAAATAAGGTCCCAGTATGGTAAGGCTTCTATCAATTTTTCCTTCCCTTTGGAACAACATGCAAAAGACACTTAGGTTCTCATCCCTGCCAGGTTCCCATATCTTTAAGCTGTCTATCACACGCATCCTGAAGGTCATATGTACCTGCCACAGGTGATTTTCCTACTGGCCTCCCTGCCCTGCTCTCCATTTACTTAGCACTTACTTACAACTCTAGAACTTCTCTGCACATCTCCCTCTGTATACTCTTCTTACCCCCTGGCCTTACTATGTTTGTGTCATCTCTCCCTCTAGTGTTTACATCCTCCTCCTGAAACTCCCTTCCCCCCATCCTTCCCCACAAAGGGTCGACCCTCCTGGTCAGTCCGTTCATACCTTCTTGTTCTGTTGTTAATATAATCTTCTTACCACACCCTATTACTTCTATTGCTTTGTTTAGTATCCACCCCAGATATTGGTGTACCCTTAATTTAATTTGTTAACAATCTGCACCCTCTGTATTATCCAATGTTGTTGTTGCTATTTTTTTACTGTATGTACCAGCCTGCACTAAGAGTCCAATTGTATTATTCCTTGCTCTGTTCCCTGCTTCCAGGGCCATCTTGAAAATAAACTTGCTCAATGATGAATCTGCCTTGCTAAATAACGTTTTGATTGATTGATAGAGAATAATAAAAAATTTAAATTTAATTAATGCCTGTAAATACAAGAAGTGGTAAAGTGACTTCAGTAACCTCAGTAAAAGCTGAGGGAGTGAGAGCTAAGGGGTATAAAATGAAGCTCAATATTAATAACACTGTTAAGGAGGGTAAATCACTGACTGAATCAAACAAAAAGCTAGGTAAACAAGAAGGAAATGGAAGAAATAGAAGATCTACAGAGAAGAATGAAAAACAAATTAAAGATCAGTAATGAATCTGGAGAGTTAAAGAGACACATGAATCTAACATCATTGACCCCGATACAAAAGTCTCTTTTTTAGAGAAAATCAAATACATAAACAGATTGCCACTACAGCAGAATATAATTCAAAGGCAAGGTTAACTCAACCATCGGTCCTAGAAATGTGGAGTAGTAAGAAGGAGCACATAACAGGAGTGGGCGTTAAAGGCAATGCTAATGTAGAACAAAAGGATAAAAGCCCTCTGATGCTGGGAAAGCAAAGTCATATTACACAGGAAAGTACACACAAAAAGGACAAAGGAGGAAATAACCCTAATAATCTGAGTAATTGGCAGAATGAGAGTTTTTTGGCAAGAGTTAATAAAGAAGTCAGTGAAACCATTGAAAGTATTAAAGAGATGATAAGTACCAATAATAGGACAGAAAAGAAGTTAAAAGAAATGAGATATGGTGGTTCCTTCTGTGAGAGTATTATGGAAAGGGAATGGGAGATTAATGGCAATAATAGAGATGAACACTTCTTAGAATATAATACTGAAGAGACATTATGGATGAGCCCTTATGACACATACACTTCTACTCCCTCGTTGGAAAATATTACTAAACAATGTATTAAGGCATTGAGAGATCCTTTTAAAGCTAACACCTTGATTTATGAACATATGCTGATGATTAAAAAGGATCTCTCATTTATTAAGGGTGTGGCAATAGAAAATAAGAAAAAGACTGAGATGGTATTAAACAAAAGGATACAAAGTGACAATAGAATTTTGGGAATCATCTGATGTTAAGAAACTCTCTAAAATTTCTGTAATAAGTCCTATCAGAAAACAATCTAAAAAGGGAGAAGTATTGATAGATGAGAAGAGCTACATGTTAAGCTCCAAAGATACTACTGAACACCTAGAGACCCTACAATCGACTGTAGTGGGGTCTAATCAGAGTGAGCCAGGAGAAAGGGAATTGACAATGTTACCTGAGGGGTTCAATGATCAGAACAGTATTATGAAGGAATTAAGGGATGAAAACCCTATTTTATGAGAAAAAGGAGTGGTTCAAGATGGGAAGTGGAGAAGAAGGGATGAAACAGAAGTAAGTATTATTGGTACTAATGTATCAGAGATATTAAGTGATAAGGAAAATACTGTGGCTAACAATAGAGGTAAAAGATACAGGAAACAGGGAACACAAGAAAAACAAAACCTAATGATAAAAAATTCTTACAAAGGTTGGGAACAAAGATAATTAGCAAAACAAACGTGGCAAAATTAAACAAGAAAAGGAAAAAAACTAAGGTAAAAGTAGATGAAAAAAACTGGAGAAAAAATAACATTGAACAATTGATTGCTCAGGATATAAAAGAGGAATGGACAATAGAAAAGGATACATTGATGGTATAAGAGATACTTGAGAAAGAAAAAGACAATACTGATGAAATTAACTTAAGAAAGATTTTGGGCAGAACTTTAGTAACTGATTTTGTCTTACCTCTGTACAATGTGCCAATAATCCCAGATGAAACAGAAGTGAGTTTGAATACTCACTTAAAACAGTTCTTGAGCTCAATACTCTTAGGACAGGGTGGCCATTATAACCTATTGAAGAAACTTAGTGTAGTCAGACCTTTACTTAATATAGATCTGATATTCTTAGTATCAGACCAGTATTATGTATTAAAGGGGATACAAAATCAAAAAGAAAGGATGAGGGAATTGGGTTTTGAGATGGATTGCATAGTCCCTATTGGAACAGTATTTCCAGAATACTATAATGAAGTTAAAGAAAAGGAAAATAAAGCAATTGAGTTCCAAATTTCTATTTTTGGGACAGGTACATTTTTATTAGAATCAAAGAATAACTTAAAAGTGAAAGTGCTGGGTCTAGTACAATGTTTGACCAAAGACTTTTCTATGCAGAGAAGGATTAAACGAGTTAAAAGATGGGACAGTAATGGACAGATATCAATATGGACTAGGAATGAAACAGATTATAGATACATATTGGGAAAATCAGAAATGTTAGATCGATTTTTTTTTAAATTTAGTATACTTTATTGAATGTATGGATTATACATACATGACATGGAAACAAATAAAACAAGATAGTGGACCATACATCTCTCTCCTAGAGGCATGCAAGCATCCCCCATCCCCCACCATCCAGATAGTCCCTGCCACCCCCCCAAGCAGCAATTAATCATTATATTAAGGGGGCGTGTTATTCAGGTGGGCATTAAGGAAGTTAAAAAGGAGTAAAGGGTATACAGTACCAGACCAGTCTCTCCAGATCTCATAGTGCTACACTAGTGAATGTTACCATCAATATATAGGGCATACATTTTACCCCATTTCCTGCCAAAAGCCTGTGAGTTAGATCTTAAGCAGGCAATCGTGTGCTCTACCTGCAAATTAGAGAGTAACTCCTGTAGACACTCGTTGTAAGAAATCATGACTTGGTCCATCCAATGTCTGAGGACTACTCTTTTTAGGGATATAGAGATTAGGGCCATTGCATACCTGTGTTCTAATATGGGAATTGAGGCCAGATCCCGCAGGACACAAATCTCTGGTTTGAATAGTCCCTGCATTCCAAGCAAGGGATCAGCTCTGCCTTCTATTAATCTTCATAAAGGAGCTATCTTAGGACAGGACCAGAATATGTGAAGGAGAGAGCCTTCCTCAGTCCCACATCTGGTACAAGTGGGTGTCTGAGAATGCCCCATTTGCTCCAGTTTCTGTGGTGAGTAATACATATTGTTTAGAATTTTAAACTGAGTGAGGCACAACCTATCCTGACCTACATACTGGCATACATATTCCCATATACTCTGCCACTGCTGTGGGGAAAGAGTAAATTCTTTGTCCCAAGATGAAGAGGAACCATCGGTTCCTGGTGCGTACCGAGAAAAAAGCAGTTGATATAGAGAAGACATGGCATGTTTTTGAGACATGAGGGAAAGACAGGCTGAAAAAAACTCTGAGTAGTCATGGGTCCAGGGACCCAGGCCAAACCATTGAATTAGCATGTGACTTAACTGAAACACTTTAAATATACATCTCTGACTTAGGCCTAACTGTTGCAACAGTTCATCTGAGGGCTTTAAAACACCGCTACAAGCAGGTCCCCAACCATCAAGGTTTGTAGCACAGGCATCCAGTCTCTCTTAATGGGTCTTCCATCTATCTTGAAATTGGGGTTACTAAGGACTGGTTGGGAGATATCTTTTGAGATAGGAGATTTAACCAATGTCCAAAACTGGGAGTACACTTTAAGAGAGGTGCCCATTACAGAGTCCTTCACCTTAACAGGGAGAGTGGCCCATGGAACATACCTCAGGGAAGACAGATCCAGACCATGCTGCCAGAACAAGGAGATTTCCAGGTCCAGCCAGGGAGATCTGCAGCTATTCAGTGGGTCAGTGACAGAGGGAAGGAACAACTGAAGCAGCTTACTGAAATGACTGGAGAAGTAATACATCAAGAAATTTGGAAGTTTTATGCCTCCTATGCATTTTGGGGCTGCCAACTTCTTATAGGCCCTTCTTGGGGGTTTATTCTGCCATATGAATGTAGAGATGATTTGATGAATACTTTTAAACCATTTCAATGGTAACCAAAAATGTAACATGTGAAGAGGGTAGAATAATCTCGGGAGCACATTCATTTTAATAAAAGAGATGCATCCCCAAAGTGATAAAGGGAGAGCCTGCCAGTGGTGTAAATCTTGTTGCACCTTATGCACAAGATCTTCCAGGTTGAGTTTGTGCATTAGGGACTGGTCTTTAGCTAGAAACAAGCCCAAATATGTAAGTGATCGTGAAGCCCATTTCATGCCCCTGGAGATCACCTCTTGTTTGTTAACTGTATATGTCAAGGGAAGAACTTCAGTTTTACTAAGGTTTAGCCTATAACCAGAAAATGTGCTGAATTCCTTGATAATAGCAAGTGCCACAGGGAGGGAAGTATCTAAGAGGGTGAGATGAAGCAGAATGTCATCTGCATAGACTGACATCAGGAAAGAGTTGGGGCTAATCGGGATACCCCTAACTTCTGGGGCCAAATAAAGCCTACGGAGTAATGGCTCCAGATATAAATGAAAGAGAAAGGGTGATAATAGGCAATCCTGACGTGTATCAGACCTAAGGGGAATTGGGAATGAAAAAACCCCGTTACAATAAACTTTGGCAGTTGCAGAGGAATACAATATTTGGACCCATCTAATAAAATTCTGGGGGAATCCAAAGCCCTCAAGGGTGGCATACAAGAAGGACCAATCTACACAGTCAAAAGCCTTCTCTGCATCCAAGGACACCAAGGCCTGGGGTTCGCTGGTGTCCATGGACACAGAGAGGATATGCAAAAGCTTCCAAGAGTGATCTAAGGAAGATCTGTTGGGTACAAATCCCACCTGATCACAGAACAGAAGATCTTCCCATACAAGAAGCACCCTGGTAGCTAAGATTTTTGCCAGGATCTTAATGTCAAAATTAATCAGGGATATAGGTCAGTAATTGCTCACAGACTCCAGGGATTTGTCAGGCTTTAGGAGCACCACAATGACCGCTTCCAGTAGGTTTGGGTCAGAGATGCCATGTTCATGGATATAGGTGAAAAAACGAGATAGCAGAGGTAACTGTTGGTCTGCAAAAGTTTTATAAAAATAGGGGTAAATCCGTCAGGACCGGGGATTTATCTGAAGCTAGACTGGTGATAACCTGCCGGATCTCCAAGGTAGAGATAGGTCTAGCAAGCAATAACTGCTGATCTTGTGGTAATCGTGGTAAGTGTCTTTGCTGGAGATAGGATGTCAAGTCAGACTTTGACTTGCCTGAAGGACAGGGACCATAAAGTTCCCCATAAAAGGTGGCAAATTCTTGGACAATTCCTCATGGGGAAGTTACAAGGGGCCCATCCCTGGCACCTATCACAGTTATCAACCTGGAGGACTCAACCTGTTGCAAATGGAGGTCCAGTAGGTGCCCCACCTTATCTCCCTGACTGACATATTTTGCTTTAGTTTTTAAAAGGGCATACGCTGCTTTTGTTGTCATCTGAGCTACATATTTACCCCTTAAAATTGTCATTTTCTGCAATTCCTCTTCAGAAGACTGAGGAGAAGGGGAGTTTTCTATGGCTGTAATTTGCTGGAGAAGATCATTTGTTAATGCCATTTGAACCTTCTTCTGTTTTGAAGCCATTCGAATAATTTCCCCCCAAATGTAACATTTGCATGCAGCCCATTCCAGATCCACCCTTTCCACAGAGCCAGAGTTTTGGTGACCAAAAAAGGTAATATGATCTTTAATCAGATCAACTAGGAACTTATCCACTAACAGTTGATTATTAAATTTCCATATTGTGTCCTTCTCTTTGTTGGAGGACAAAAAAAGTGAAATCCAGACCAATGAGTGGTCTAAAAGGACACAAGGGCCAATCTCCCCTTCAATTGCCCCAGGGAAAAGAGAGGTGCTAATTAGTATGGAGTCTATCCTTGAATAAGAATCATGAGGCTGGGAGCAGTATGTGAATGCTCAGACCTATGGATCCAGAAGCCACCATGGATCACATAACCCCAGAGTTTGCACCATATCTCATAGAGAACACTGCACAGGGGATAGATTCGGTCTCCGCACCCCTGATCTGTCAAGATCTAAGTTGGGAGTAACATTCCAGTCCCCTCCAATAATCATTGGAAGTGCAGTGAATTGGGAAACTTGATCTACAATCTCCATGAAAAAGGAGGGATCTGCTAGTTAGGACCATATATACTCCCTAAGATAAGTTCAGTACAATCCAGGAGCCCATTGACAAAAACAAACCTACCCCGATTATCTGCAATGGTCAAATGGTGCTGAAATGGGACCTGCCAGGAAATGATAATGGCTACACCCTGGCTGGCAGAAGTGCCTTTGGACCCATATGCCTGGCCCACAAACTGTCTGCAGAGGAGGGTAATCTCCATTGCCAGTAGATATGTCTCCTGCAAAAATGTGATCTGACAATGGGACTGCTACAAATACTTTAATTTTTGGTGCCTCTTGAGGAGAGACCTTGCTCCTTTAACGTTCCAAGATGCAAATTTTAAAGGATTAGCCATACCCCTTATTAGAGGACATCAGCCTCAAACCTATTAACCCCCTAGTCCCTCTGCATTACAACGTGCTGTTCTTAATCCCACCTCCCACCCCATTAGTAGCTTCCAAAATCTCCCCTTCCCATCTATAATTACCAAAACCAAAAAGGTCCAAGAGTCCAGGAAAATCCCAACCCACTTCGCCTTCTCCATTATACAGTGCCAGACATCATAACAATATGTCCAACATCCTGAGTGGAGAGATGCAGTTCCCAGATAATTAGCTCATATCAGCCCCACCAGCAAGTTAGACCCACCACCCATTTAACTATCCCCACCCCCTCCCCTCAAAAACAATACCCCAATATACAATCAATTAGTATAGCTCAACAGGCACCGCAGCAAATGTTGGGTAGGCCATAGGACTACCCAGCACGCATATCATGAAACAAAATGTCTCAGTGATAAACACCAAGCACAGATCCAAAGCAAATGAATATCCCCATTATATCAACAGGAGAACCATATATCAAACATAGTTCCAGGTAGTGTTAGAGATCTCCTCTCCTCTCTAATGTCTGTCCCCTAATCCAGTCCACCAGACAGATCCTAAACAGAGCATGAGGACCACAACAGGACTAGATCTCTGAAGATATAGTAGTAATGAGTCCAAACCGCTGCTGGAGAAAGAAAATAGTAAGGCAAAAACTCTGGACACCATATTAGAAATATAGTCTTTCGTTATACCAATGAACAACATCAGCATTTAGTATTAATTGCATCTCCACTGCCCAAATCAAACCTTCAGGCCTGCAGGAAATACATCAGGGAGTGCTGAAAAGTTCAGGGAAGAGATGCTGCAGCTCTTCCTTGGCATGTTCTGCCGACTCCAAGGAGTGCCAAGTGTCCTTACATAAAACTTACAACTTAGCAGGATACATCATTTTGAACTTGATAGATGCTGCCAGGAGCTTTGCCACCAGGGTGCGAAAAGTGGCCCATTTCAGCTGCACAGAAGCTGGTATGTCTTGTGAGATATGAAAGGGCTGGCCCTCTCAGGATATCTCTCTGATCTCCCTGCACTTTTGAAGGATGTGTTGCTTGTCTATGTAATTCAGCAATTTAACAATTATGGGGTGCGGGGTTCTCCTTGCTTTGGTTGAGCCCGCAATGAGCAGTGTGCCCTCTCAACTATGTAGCAGGGATGATTGGGAGGGGGCCCCGCTATTTTCTCTAGTAGTTTCTGGATGAATAAAATTGGAGAGGAGGTCTCTGCTTCTTCTGGCAGACCAAAGATGAACAAATTATTGCATCTGCTTCTCCCCTCAAGATCTTCTAGCTTCCCTTCTACTTTTGCCAGCTTCTGTTTTAAGGCCCCCAATTGTACATCTGTTCTATATCACCAGTCCTCTACTGAAGTAATTCAAGCTTCAGCGTTGCCAATTCTCTATGAGGTAATATTTAAGTCTCCCTGTAAAGTTTTCAGCTCTTCAGCAAATATATGAATTAAATCTTTCAAAGGCTGCATTTCAGCCAAAAAACATTCTTCCGACAGCGGAGAGGGTTGCAAAGTCAGGATGGCAGCATGGGTGGAGGAAGCCCCGTGAGACTTTGATTTCTTGTAACCTTTCTCCGGGGATGCAGGCAGCGTATGTGAGGGCAAGGCCTGCCACATCTCGGCGTCCATCCCATACAAGGAAAGGTCAGAATTGGGACAAATTAATGACCGGATGCTATTTGGTAGACAGTAGGTTAAGTTGCAGGTAGCAGTACCGAGAAAATATCTGAAAAAACTGCCGATACAGGTGGGGGAAACGGGAGCAAGTTGGGTGTCCGGCCGATCAGCTAGAAGGTGTCACATGACTCCAGAAATGTTAGATAAGTTTAATATTAATTTGTATGAGGAGGAAGAATTGGAACTATCTGTAAAAAGTATTATAGGAAACTATCAGTGGCTGAATTTGATTAAAACGTCAAATAGATTCCAGGTATTACAGGTTATGAGTTACTGACAACTAAATGCTAATCAGAAGGCTACAGAGGATTGTACAAGCAATATGATATTTCTTTCATGGAATGTGGCAGGGATGTGGGACAGGCTGATAGATGTGTCATTCCTGACTCATTAAACATCTTTTGAGTATATCTGTGTACAAGAAACTTGGACAGATGAGATAATTAATCTGGATGGATTTAAAACATTTCAGATAAAAGCTAAAAAAGTAAAACATGTTGTGAGAAAAATTGGGGGGTTTAATTACATGGTGTAAAATAAATGACAATATAGATCACAAAGAGGTGGAAATTGAGTCATAATGTATACTCCCAGTCTATATGATAGCTAACAAAAAATTGTGTATTTGGTAAATGTGAATTTTCCTGCAATGGAATCTAAAAGTGTGGAAAGGGATGCTATCTGTGTACTTATTAAGTTTTTAGAAGAAATAAGGTCTAAAGACCCTTTGAGTGTGTTAATTTTAATGGGAGATTTCAATGCCAGGTTGGGGCACAGTCCAGAGCCCAGACTAGATATGTCTATGGCATGTGCAGCTCTGAGTCTTAATGCACTATGTGGACAAAGGAGGTCAAAGGACCTAAAAGGTAACAGAAAAGGAAAACAATTGAATAAAGAATTGGAAAAATTTGGTTTGATCTTTTATTTATTTTTTTTTGTTGACCGGGTAAGTGCACTAGACAAATCCTGCCTATTTTCAGGCACGACCCGGGGGAGGGGGATACAGATGAATACTAACTGACTTTGAAACCAGATTAAGCTGTTGGTGGTATTAATAGTGAATGAGGGAAATTTGGCCAGGACACCGGGGAAATTCCCCTGCTCTTTTCGATAAGTGCCATGGGATCTTTAACATCCACCTGAACTACCACCAATCCAGGCAGATGGGACCTCGGTTTAATGTCTCATCTGAAAGACGGCACCTCAGAAGTGCAGCACCCCTCTCATGCTGCACTACAGTGTCAGTACTGGGATATTAACCCCAAGTGCCAGATGTGGGAACTGAACCCACAGCCCTCTGATCTCCTGGCCTCAGAGGCGAGTGTGCTACCTACTGAGCCACTGACACTGCTGTGGGACATCTTAATGAATGGAAGATCCAGGGGTGATCCATTAGGTGCTTTTACATATATAGACCCTAGGGGTGCATCAATTATTGACCACTGTTGGATCTCTATGAACCTAATTATATACTTTCAAGATCTCAAAGTAGGTAGTAGGTCAGAGAGTGAGCACTTCCCTTTAGAGATAGAATTTGGGTATTGGTCAGAGATAAAGAGAAAAGTAATAAATAACAAATCAGCAATCATTAGAACAAAAAAAGGGGCAAAAAGGGATTTGATAGGACCCCATAACTCGAGTCAATTCTTGCAAGATTATGGAATTATGGATATAATAGAGGATTTTAAATAACGAATATTATCAGAAGGGTTAGTAGAACAATATGAAGAAATAACAAAGACAATATCAGAATCACTTTTAAAAGTATCCATAATGGAAGAGAGAAAGGGTAGTAAGTGGTATGATAGGGATTGTGTCAAATTAAAAATGGAGATTAATAAAATGGTTAGAAAAACTCAAAACAATTTAACAATAGAAAATAAAACTAAATTGAATAAGTTGAAAAAGGAATATAAAAAATATTAAAGGAGAAGAGGGAAAGATATAGAAAGACTATTTGGGAACAATTTGAAAATACAGTGCAGGAAAAAAATATTAAACAGTTCTGGAAACTAGTAACATATGGTTGGGATCAAATACCTGATAATATAGAGAATCATATAGATCCATCGACTTGGGAACAGTATTTTAAAAACCTGTTCTACATACACAAACCTGAGGTAAAGGTTCAGTATTTAGAGAACTGTGAAACACCTATAGAATTATATACAGAGCAAGATATAAGGAAGGCCATAGAATTCTCAAAAAGGCACAAGGCCCCAGGCCCAGATGGGGTACCTGTGGATATATACAAGGATGAACCTGACTTGTGGACTCCGATCTTGAAATCCCTTTACAATAATATAAAACAGGGGTGTAAAATACTGAAAACATGGAAGGAAAATATTATAATCTCAGTTTATAAAAAGAGAGAAAAATCAGATCTACATAACTACAGACCTATCAACCTACTGGATACTTCATTAAAAATGTTTACAAAGATTATACATACTGGAATAATGTCTTGGATTGAAGAAAAAAATATACTGAGTGAGGATCAAGCAGGATTCCTACCAGAACATTTCACACTTGATCAATGCTTTGTGCTTTCACAGCTTGTTTATAAGTATATATATATATATTTAAAAAAACAGAAACTGTATTGTGTTTTTATGGATCTTAAAGCTGCGTTTGAAAGAATTGGTCTGGAGAAATTGTGGGATGTCCTGGTGGGATATGAAATTGATGAAGCAATGCTCTAAATTTTAAAAATATTATATGAGAATAATTATACCTCTGTGCGATATAACGGGGTGGGTGACTGTACATCAAAATTTACAACAAATACTGGATTAAGACAGGGTTGTATGCATTCCCTGATCCTATATAATACATTTTTGAATATGGGTATTGGAAGTAATGGGTGACTCAGAGCTGCACATGCCAAGACTGGGCTGTGGGCGGTGTCCCTACCTGGCATATGCTGATGATTTGGTGTTTATTTTGACAATCTATATGGGTATTAAAGCAGCAGTGCAACGAAAAACGTTATTCCAAAAAGCCAATTTTCTGCTATGGTTACAACAAATATTGGCAGAACTGTTAATTTGGGTGTTTTGGTTGCTTCCTATGCTGTGTACTGTACATCTGCATTTTTGTTTGGACTCTTATCCTCCTCAGGTCCTCAGTATTATTTATATGGGAAAATGAGGCGGCCATCTTTTTTTCTTGAGAAATAATTACTTTAAAACTTTCATAAAATTCTTACATGATATGAAAACTTAAAATTTCACTACCAAAGTAAACTGGTAGATTTATGGCATCAATTAGGAAGAAAAAAAAGGTGGGGTCAGATTTTAACCGATTTTCGTTGCACTGCTGCTTTAATAGAAGTATGAACAAATTTTATGGAGAATGTACAAGGGCAGGATTGGTGATACATTTGGAAAAAAACAAATATATGATTTTTAGTCAGCAGTATGTGAACAAAGGAAAGATAACATCTTTAAAATGTGATAAACACGAAATAGAGTATGAGAAGAGTTTTTCATATCTGGGGATTACATTTAACTATAATCTAAAATGTCAGGTGCATATTCAAACAATGGCTACTAAAATGAATAAATTCTTTCCAGTAATAGAGAAATTCTCGTATAAATATGGTGGTCAATCAGTAAGAGGAACACTGCAAGTTTTAAATGCGAAAATTAGAAGCTGTATATTACATGGAGCAGAAATATGGGGACAAGATAAATTAGATCCTTTGGAAAAGTAATGAATAAAATATGTATGAGATTATTGGGTCTACCTATGAGTACAGCGTTGGGCCTTGTCAGGCTTGAATTAGCACAGACCACTATACTATGCAATGTTGATTCAAGATCAGCAGTTTATTAGATCAAACCATACAATAGATCAGAAAAAAGATTATCTAGAATATGTTTAGATGAAACAATTGAATATAGAGGAGCTGGGCTGACATTTCCAAGTTTTAATACACTAGAAAAATTCCTTAAACCAAATGGACTGTTGGAATGTGTAATGGAAACTTATACTGTCTAGCCAGCAGAATTACAACACAAAATTAAAAAGTAAAATCAAGGATGCACCCATACAAAAATAAATTAGTGGGATAAGAAATTACAAGCTAAGTAGGTGGTTAGCAGCAAACTCAAAAATATATTTCAGTTTGGAGAAATACCTAGATAACCTTAAGAAGCTTTTACAAAATTTAGGTTTGGATACATAGATAGCCAATACTTGAAATTCCAATTTGGTGTCCCTAAAAGAAGTCGGTGTAAGTGTGACTTGGATGATGACTGCCCGACTCACCTAATAATGTTCTGCCCATTATATGAGTTTGACAGAAGATTGTTTTTAGCAGATATTTTGGTAACCCTAGATATGGAACCCTGTTATCGATTTACTTATTTGTTAAAAACTTCATATTTATTACATTGAAATGCTATTGTATGATTCTGTCAAAGTATGCTCCGGAAAAAAAAAAACACATAGTACCAAAGATAGAGGATACTAAAAATTAACATGATATGAGATATGTCTTAAAGGTATGGGATAAATAGTGATTTGTTTTATAAATCTGCTATATAAGGGGGATATTTATTGAATATGTAATGGCTGCTATATGTATAGCTTTTTAATATATGTGTCAATGTTTGTATTTATTGTTGAAATATTGTAAGTGACTTATTTTGAAGTTGAACAATAAAACCAACTGAACTGAACTGAACCATTCAGTTGTTTTCCTTTTGGGCTCTTCCTTTCCCCACCACTGGCACATCCGAGCACCCCCACTTTGCCCGACTCCCCACCAACTGTGCTTATGAACGCCCACACTTCTTCACCTCATTTTCTGTTCTTGCCCCAGTCCATTCCAGATGAGCTCCCTCTTCCTTCATGCCCCTGTCTCCTCCTCAACTCCACTGGCCCAGTGAGGTCATCCTATCCTCGAGGAACTACAGGTGGTACTATCTTGCTTCCTCACCTTCTCCATGCCGTGGTTGCAGCTTCCTCAGCTCACACCGTAAGTGCATCTTTACTCAATTGCAGTGCCGACCCTGTGCTCTCATTTCCCTTCATTACCAATGCTCACCCTCTACTTCCCAAAACAAATAAAAACCTATATGTCTCTTGTCTAATACGCTGGGTTTTGTCCATCCCCTCTCTGACATGCAGTCATGTTACAGAATACGGTGACAACATGCTGTATCCAAACTTAACATAATGTTGACATGCAGATTGGGCTGAGCTACAGTATATCTATTCTGCTTGGACCCCTTCTTTACAGGTATATTCCACCAACACAACCTAAACCCATGCTTACACTGAATGCTGAAAGGTTAGTTTGGATCTCTTTCTAAAGTATATTGTACTGCCAGTGTAAACAGGGTTATTAATGCCAGAGAATAAGTACCCAGTATGTATTACCTATGGCACCCAAATCCACTTTGTTACTTTGAAACATTACATTTCTCCTATTGTGTTTTAAGCTGCAGTTGCTGCACTTTCCATCATACTAATTTGTGCTATAGCTCGTTTTCCATGGGGTCCTACTTATACCTACCTTACAGTATGGACACCTGATGCTTCACATTTATTTCCTGAAATCCATAGAGATGGAAATCATTGAATCCAGTGACTATTAATTTCATGGTTTCCCCTCCTACTAATCATCTCTCTAGGGCTACTTGCTCCCCCTTTCAGGACATTGGGGGAAAGTGTACCCCCGTGCTCCAGCTTCTCTGAAGCTGTATATTCCACTTACTCCTTCCCAGCTGCCTACAACATCATTGCTACAATACCTACTCCCTTCCCTGGCTCATGTCTTTGATTCTGTGGGTCTTTCTTACTTCCTTCTTTCTACTCTATGTCTCTTCCCCAACTCGTCATGTTCTGTTTCTGTGTCTGCCATTCCTCTATCTCTTCTCATGACATGTAGGATTCATCACCCTATCTCAGTTCATCTCCTACTTCACTCTCTCTACAGCAGTGATTTACACCTTCTGCCAGCCCATATCAGCAGTACTCCAGACTCCATTCCTAACTCATGCCTTCTGAGGTGTTGAGTGAAGGTAGGCTTGAGCAAAGGAGGGAGAGAGGTGATATAATCGAGGCATTCAAACACCTTAAGGGCATAAACAAGGTGAAAGAGTCTAACATGTTTAAATATAAGAAAAATAGCAGGACAAGAGGACACAGCATGAGATTAGAGGGAGGCCAATTAAGGGGGAATGTGAGGAAATTCTTTTTCATAGAAAGGGTGGTGGATGCATGGAATGGCTTACCACAAGAAGTGGTGGCTATGAATACAGTGCAGGGCTTCAAACAGGCATGGGATAGGCATAAGGGAGCAATACAAATGACTATGAATAGATAGGCCACTGACAGAGCAAAGGCCAATGGCACATTTATAAGGTAGAAAAAGAAATGGGCAGACTGGATGGGCCTTGCGGTCCTTATCTGCCGTCAACTTCTATGTTTCTATGTTTCTATGTTTCTAGGCTTCCCATGTCTACCTGGGATGGGATTCCATTACATTCACTACCTCTTCCTACTCACCAGCTTGACATCCTCCATCCCTAACTCTGCTGGTCAACATTGAGTGAAGGTTAGCTTGTCCCAACTACCAGGGATGGGTGCCTTGTCTACAATCTATTGAGTCATACCATGCCTTTTCTACCTCATACCAGTTGCCACTTCCCTTCAAGAATGGAACTTCTTCACCCCATATTCCCTCATCATCCTGCCTATGCCTAGTGGCCACCTGCCAAGATCATCCCCCCCTCAGACATTACCAGTAGGTGTCTGAGCCTCCATTCTACTGCTTCAACTTATGCATTCTCAGACTGATACCAGAATGCTGCTTCAATTCAGGAGCTTGACTTTACCCGACTTACTTTCTCCATCCTACCTGGTCTACAGCCTCAATTCACGGTCCTATCCCATTAACTTCCTTGGCTGGGAGCCTGCATCTATATTGACTGTTTCCACTGCCTGCATCCTATTCCTGATGCTGATTGCCACTTCCCTTCAGGAGTTGAACTTATTCAACTACGTACTCTCATCATCCTATCTCTCCTCGCTGCATCCAGTCAAAATCAGCATGCCTCGACCGTCACAGCTGGAAGCCTGAGTTTACATTCCATTGCTTCACACATGTCCATTCCTGACCTGCTGCTGGATGCCACAACCCTTCTGGAACGGGACCTCATCCTGCTCGCATTCTCCATTCTTCCTTGCCTGCAGCCCCCCTCAGGTTTTGTCGCACTGACTTCCTTGTTCAGGATCCTGAGCTTGCATCACTGCTTCTACTTTCTGCATCCACTACCTGATACAGGTCGCCGCTTCCCTTCAGAACCAGGACTATTACACTCCAACTGCCTTCCACTTCTCAGCACTACTGATGACATTGACTGTAGGTCATCTCACCGATGATAGGATATGGTAGCCTGTTTATGGATCCGCTAGGTCACTGTATCCTCTATCTCCTGCCCAGTTGTCATTTCCTGTCTCAGACAGGACCTCATTAACTCGTTTTCTTCCATCCTCCTACCTCAGCCAAATGGTATCGGATACTAGTTCTCTCTCTCCTCGATTACCAAGCCTGGAAGCTCATCTCTACAATCAACTGTTTCATTGTCATTTTCTCTCCACCAGTCCAATGCTTGCTGCTCCCTCCTGGACCTGAGCCTTGTACCAATCATGCCTTCACCCTCAGCCTCTATCTGGAGAGTCAAGACCTAGTCATCTCACCTCTCCTACCTTGGTTAGGAGCCTGCATCTGCACCTACAGGTCCCTCCATCTGCATTGTCTTATCCTACCCGATTACCACTACCCTCCAGACTCACTACCCCTCTACTCTGAATAACTTGCATCCTTCCTCACCACTCACCATCCTGCTCTTCCATGGACCATCATTTTGGCCCCTTCACCTCCTTTCCCTCATGAATTGGATCTTGCCAGCTGGTTCAGTGTCTATCTCAATCCAGTTTGACTGCCTCTTGGGCTTCCTTGCTATGGGTCACCCCATCTGGTTGCAGAATGAGTTTATTTTCTCCTTCAGATCTGGAAAATTCATCCTTCTTCACCCCAGCACCTCCCATCCTTCCACTTGATGTTAGAAGCCTTTATCTGATGTAGGACTTATGTACCTCAGCTCAGTTACTCTAGGTACTTGGCTTCACTCCTTGGCCTTCCATGGATCATCTTCTAGTGACCTGCTACCACCTTCCCACATTCCATTGCAGTTTGCTGAAGAACCGACCTGGTCCTGTTCCTTCCTGCACAGTATGTCATCTGACTTCGCCTGGCTCACCACCTTTCCCGGATCCTTCCTTCAGTCCATCGGGATTCACTCCGGACTGTTCTTCCAATTTGGATGGCTGCCTTGTGGGCTCAGGGCTTTCTACAGTTTGCTGTGGCTCTTTTGGGCCTAGTAATTTATCTCCGACCAGTATTCTTACTCAGTCAAATACTCCTATCATTATCCATCTCATACTCCTACTCTGACCATTCTAACAGCTCCCATCCACTACTCAATGGATCATTGTTCATTTCACCTGGGGAAACTACTTCTAGTTCATGGCTCTTGAATAACATGCCTCATAAACTTCTACGTCATCACAGAGTTTCCTATACTACCTGATCAGATCCCCTTGATCATTCCAGAATCTCATTCGACTGGACACTAGAAAGATTCCCATCTCTCTATCAGATACTCCCTACGAATCTTGTCTATTCAGTCACCATAGACTTCCCTATCTACCATGCCTCACAGGCTATCCTCGTACATGGACAGAACTTAAATTCTTCTATTATGCTCCTACTTAATATCTATTATAGCTGTTACAGATACTGGGACTCGCAAGATACCTCATGCCACCTTGGACATCATCCAGTTACCTTCTGCAGCCTCTCCTACCATCATCAACCCTGTTGACCATGTTACTTGACTCCTACTTCCTCAGCAGACATTGCTTGTCATAAGACCTTCTCAACTGCCATCCCAGAACATTCATTATTGGATCTCTAGTGCCTAGCTGCTTACTAACATCATGCTATCCAAACTACTGTGTTCTAGACATCATCATATTTCATACAATCCTCTGCATTTTTTCATCTATTACCATCAGTAGAGTTAGCCATCCATCCAGCGGCTTCTCCAGCCTATCCTTCACCAGTTTATCTCCATTAATATCTCTAGTAAAGACTATTACCAAGAACAGCTTCTTCTGATTTTCTATTCAGAAATCCACAACCGTTAAGGCAAATTCACTATCCCAGTTTGGCCTCCCAACCGGTCTTAATCATCCATAGCACTAACATCCTCTGGCATTACAAATTACTTGACCTCACTTCCACTCCAGCCTACAGACTCTTCCATATATCCACCTCCAAGTTCTCTCAAGTATTTCAGCATCGGATTACCCATAAACCTAACCAACTATCAGCTACCACAGTGCATCTCATGGACAATTATGCCACAGAAATATCCATATTTACTATGGCCAGCGTACCATCAGAGCATATACAAGTATAGTTATGACATCATGCCCAAATAGCTAATCCAATTCCTTATACCAAACTTCCAATCATTCGGTATATATATCTGGTTACCATCAGGACTGAATCTAAAAATCTTCCTCTGTTCATCTACTAATCACTTATGGCAGTACTGCCATCAGGCACTCAAAGACTTTCCTCTACTTATTTTCTACTTCATGGATGCTTACTTAGTAACTCATCACTCACTACTGAATTCTTTGCCTCCAGACATTACCATGAAAGTCAGACCTTACACAAGTTGGATCATTTACCTATGAATTCACAAATCATCGCATTTCCCACCTTACAGTGCCTCGTAACATATCAAGCAAATCATGCTCTCCCTCCTCATTACGCCTATGCAATCCTTTTGGACAAACACCCTCATTACCACGGAAATCTGGACTTCATTCGCCCTTCTTCAACTGGATCTGCTTTACACTTAGGATTCTACCGCTCCTTCAAAAAGGACCTACTCTTCAGCCTCAGGATCATCATTCAATCTGCATCGTCAATGGATCAAGGATAGACCATCATCTCTCCAAGAAGCTCACCTTTCTCAGATTAGCTATGGTTACTAGAACCTAGGTCCTTCTCCTCTTAGTATGCCCAGAGGATAAGCAGGCAACTGGGCATGGATCCTCAGAGGTTTCCTCCACCTAGGTTTTTTTCCTCTCCTGAGTGCCAGGGGGTCATACTCTCCATGAGTTGGAGGAGGCATCTTTTTGGGCATTCTATTCCCTACAAATTCCTAGCACAGAGTTAAAGAACAGCACCCACACTATTGCAGGAATGACCAGAACACCAACTTCTTTAGTAGAAGTGTTCTTTATGAAGCAGATGTGCACAAACACTGTAGTGGCTTCCTCTGAGGAAGTCTGGCAGTGTACCAGGTGAAACGTTAGTCTTTTCTCACTAGCCACTACAGTGTTTGTGCATGTCTGCTTCATAAAGAACATTTCTACTAAAGAATTTGGTGTTCTTGTCATTTCTGCAATAGTGTGGGTGCTGTTCTACAACTCTGTGCTTGTCATGACTTGAACATAGCACCACATGTTTCCTGGTGCTCCTTCTTTTTTAGTTTTTATACGTACATACCTACTACTCAACGGTGGGAATGGAGTAAAGCCACCAAAAGTACTACAAGTTACACAAGCACTAAATACCCCATCTATTTTCCAAACATTAAATAGGAGGTCCTAGCCCAGGGTTCAATGTGGGGAATAGCTCCTCCCTCAACCTCTACTTAAACCCTCCCACTAACGCACCTCCTTTGCTTAGGGAGTGCTTTATGTCCACCACCATAAACTCCTCCTCCTCCTTCTCTGGTGCTCTTCTCACCCTTGTTCATGGGCCTTCTATTCCCTACAAATTCCTACCTACATACCTACTACTCAAGGGTGGGAACAGAGTAAAGCCACAAAAAGTGCTACAAGTTACACAAGCACTAACTACCCCATCTCTATTCCCCAAACACTGAACTATTAGAAAAGCCAAGGTCACCTATTTTTATTCCAGATCCATCAGGGACTTCCCATCCCCCTCCAAATTCTGGAATACTGTAAAATGTTTGCTCCAGCCTGCTTGCTATGATATCAACATTTGGACTCTCAGCTCTGTCAATGGTGTAGTCACAGACCCTCATGTTATTGTTAATGCCCTAAATACCCAAATTGATGATGGGCCCCTGGCAATTGTCCCCCTTCCCTTTACTGGCTTCAGCTCCACTATGCCATCTGGCAATGCCAAAACTATTGGTGTTAGCTTTGCTCCAGTATCACCCTGAGGTCTTCTGCAAGCTATCTTGGTTTAAGCCAGCCTCCCTTCCTTGATTGGATGACATTCCCCATAGATTCTTGAAACTGGGCACCCCTGAAATTGCTGCTCCACTGACTCACATTTTTAACTGTTCTCTTCCCTCTCCTCAGTGTTTTTTCTTTCCTCAATGACTTTTCCATCATTATGGACACACACTATTGTGATCCCTCTTCACAAAGGCAGCCCTACAAACTCTCCTGCAAATTATCTGCCAATCTCCCCACTCCCTGCTCTCTCCAAAATCCTCAAGAGACTGGTTGCTACACAACTACCTATTTATTACTCTATGCATGGCTTCTTTTCAGACTACTATTCTGGATTTCAAGCATCTCACTCTACATCATTTCCCTCTTAAGACTCACTGGTTCTATTCTCCCTAATGTGGATATTGGTGTATCTACCAGAGTAAAATTATTTCACCTAGATTAAGCTTTTAACACAGTGGATCATGCTGTTCTGTCACCCAAACTCACTGCATCTGGACTCACCTACACATCTCTTTCCTGGTACTCTTCTTACATCTCAGACTGCACCCAGTCTGTCACTATTGGCTTAGTCCACTATACCCCAAGGCAAATAAGTATGGGGTTCCTCAGAGCTTTGTTGTACTGTAGGACCACTTTTCTTTAATGTCTTTGTTAATTACCTGCCATGTATTATTAAATCCTGCAATTTCCATTTGTAGATTGATGATACCATCCTGTAAACATCTGGTTGCAGTTCCACTGATATCTCCGCTACCCTGCGGTCCAACTTCAATCTACTCTCAGCCTGGTTCAGATCTAACCACTTAGCCTTAAACCAACCCTAAACTGTTTCCATGCTATCTGGCACAGAAAAGGTCTGGTGGGATGCCTTCACCTGATCATCAATACCTCAGATGGCACTACTTTTACTTCCAGGGGAGGTGGGGTAGTGTTATTTGTAAGGGAGGGGATAGACTGTAGCAGGGATGAAGGTGAGGATGGGAATGTGGAAATGTTGTGGGTCACCATACAGGATGCTAAGGGCAGGAGGGTCAATCTTGGGGTAGTCTACAGACCACCAACACAAACTAAGGAACAGGAGAGGGAAATGGTGGGAAACCTAATAAATCACTGTGCTAGGGGTAGGGGCAGGATGATGGTGATGGTGCTGGGAGATTTCAACATGCCAGGGGTAGAATTTGCATCAACAGATGCTAGAAACAATGGATTCTGGATGCATTTCAAGATGTATTCCTGTCACAACTAGTAGTACAGCCAATCAGAGAAGACAATATCTTGGACTTGGTTCTGAAAGATGGTGACCAGATAAAGAATGTAGTAGTAGAGGACCCACTTGTGGGGAGCTATCACTCTACAGTTTGGTTCACCCTGGATCTGGGAAGGGAGGGGAATCACACTAATATGAAGGTGGTAGACTTCAGAGGGGCAGACTGCAGGAGGATATCAGCCATTCTGGAGGGGCACTTGGAGAAAGTAGGTGTGGACATGGACATGGATCACAGGTGGGAAATGTTAAAGTGTGTCTGTTAGAGGCCACTAAAGCCTGCACAAAGTCCAAATACAAGAAGGTAAGGTCAAGGAAACCCTGCTGGTGGACCATGGATGTGCAGGAGAGGGAGAGGGTAAGGGAGAAAAGGCTAGCCTACCAAAAGTACAAGAGAACCTGTAAGGAGAAGGACAGGGAAGAGTACTCTATGAAATCGAAGGAGGTGAGGAGGGTGGTAAGGGAAGCCAAAGCAAAAAAACAGCTAAGGTTGGAACAGGGGATCAGGGAGGGAGAGAAGGAATTTCTTAGATACATCAGGGAGAAGAAGACGTGCAGGGGCAGATCACGAGATTAAAAAAAGAGTGTGGGTGGGCAGAGGAGGGAGTGGAGCAGCCTGAGGTACTAAATGAGTACTTTACGAGGGAAAAGGATAGGCCAATTCCACATGGGGGCGGTATTGCATGGGGTGAGGAGGGCGGATACTGACATGTGAAGAGATACCGGTGGAGAGAGCGTGGGAGGGCATTAAGTCATTAAGAACAGACAAGGCCTCACGTCTGGATGGGATCCACCCCAGAGTTCTAAAGGAACTGGTGGATGTCCTTGCAGCACCACTGATGGAGTTATTCAACTCCTCCCTCCAAACAGGAAGTGTACCACTGGACTGGAGAATGGTACATGTAGTGCCTCTCCATAACAGAAGACCTAGGGATGAGCTGGGAAACTATAGACTGTTCAGCCTGATGTCCATAGTGGGAAAACTATTGGAAAGCATATTGAAGGAAAAACTGGTGGAGTTCCTGGAGGGGAATGGCCTTCAGGATGTCAGGCAACATGGATTTGCCCAGGGAAAATCATGTCAAACTAACCTGGTTGAATTTTTTGACTGAGTGACAAGATCTCTGGATGGTGGTCAGCTGGTTGATGTACTGTATCTGGACTTAGTAAGGCATTTGACTCGGTAACACATGGGAGACTGCGTGGCAAGCTGAGGGACTTGGGGTGGGGGAGAGGTTGGCAAGGTGGATTTAGAACTGGCTGAGTAACAGACAACAGCGGGTGGTGGTAGGGAGGAGCTATCAACACCAAGGAGGGTCATTAGTGGTGTACTGCAGGGATCGGTACTGGGTACATTGTCATTTAATGCCTTCATTTCTGACATTGTGGTGGGAGTTAGGAGCAAAATTAGCCTGTTTGCTGATGACTCCAAACTAGGAGCAGTTGTGGATAATGAGGAGGGAAGAAGGACACTACAGAAGACTAAGAAAGGCTAGAACAGTGGTGGGTCAGTTGGCAGCTGGAGTTTAATGCTTGGAAATGCAGTGTATTTCATTTGGTAGCTAGGAATCCAGGGCACAGCTATCAACTGGGGGGTATGGTTAGCAGTCTCAGAGGAAGAAAAAAATCTGGGAGTAGTGATCACTGTTAAAATAAATCATTCAGGACGATGTAGGAAAGCAGTGGCTAAGGCAAATAGAATGCTGGGGTGTATTGCTAGGGGGATCACTTCGAGAACAGGTAATCCTGCCACTGTACAAATCCTTGGTGAGGCTGCAGCTGGAGTACTGTGTGCAGTTCTGGCACTGTTACTTAAAGAAGGACATTATGCTCTTGGACAGGTTCCAGAGGAGGGAGTCAAAAATGATTCTCCGAATGAAGGATAAGCCCTATGAGGAGTACACCCTGGAAGACAGAAGGGACAGAGGGGACATGATCAAGATATTTAAATACTTGAAGGGTATTAACAGAGTAAACACTAAGGGATTGTTCATACTAAAGGAAGAATGGACCATGAGGGATCATAGCCTTAAAATAATTGGGGTGAGGTATAGAAAAGACCTACGAAAACATTACTTCATGGAGAGGGTGGTGGTGCCTTGAAACACGCTACCTGAGGAGTTGGTATCAAAGGAATCAGTGGGAGGTTTTAAAAAGGGATGGGATATATACATGGGAAGGGTACAGGTAGGGAGGGTAGAGACCAGGGGAACTCTGAATGGAAATCAGGGGAAGGATGGAAGGGAGAGGGGAGTGGGGTAGTAGCTGTTATTAAACTGTGAGCTGCATCGTAAGCAGATATGACAGACCTCAAGACCTAATCTGCTGGCATCTTCATATGTTCATATGTACATTGAAATCAGTGACCAAATATAAGTACCTTGGCATCCTCCTGGATAAATCTCTGGATTTTTCCTTCCATATTTGCTTACTGGTTTCTAAGTCCTATAGGAAGCTTGGAGCCCAGCTTCTATAAGGTGGGGAATGCCTGTCCCAGGAGATGAGAAAACATCTAGTAGAATGCCTTATTTTCCTGATAATTGATGTCAGTGATGTGGTATATGACATTGCTCCTACATGCCAGCTATGAAAACTTGATACCTTACTAAATTCCCTTTATGGATTTATCCTTTGCTCCCCAATCCAGACACACCACTGCATGCTTTACAATTGCTTGAGCTGGCCTTTGCTGAATGATAGATGTGTGCAACACTTTGCCATCTATGGTTCCAAATACTATCTAAATAAACTATCTACCAACCTACAGTAAGCACCCTGCTTACTCCTGCTGCTCAGTTCAGCCAACAATATTGTTCCTACTTTGGTAATAGATTCTTCAGTCTCAGGGGGAAAGAGAATTCCAGTCAACTTGCTTTCTGTCATAGCCTGCCTCAGGTGTGGATGGGAACAACCTGGTTTTGGGGAATAGCCCACCCTCCAGTACTGCCTCTGCCAAAACAATTACTCAAACAGCTAGTTGTAGCCTACTGTGACTCCACCTGACAGTGTTTGATCCCATGTTGCTCCAGGTTTAGCAACCTCTCCTCAGCTGTTATGCTTGTGGATTTGTATATTGTTAAACTAAATATTTGTACTCAGTATATTGATCTATAGTTTTATTTCTTCCTCTCCCTCTTTCCCAGGTCACATCTGCAAACAATATTGTTATTATATCTCTGTATGTGTTACCTGGTAAAACAATTTCAAATAAACGAATAACAAAAAATAAATGTACACATGATAGGGGATGAGCAATGGTCCATCTAGAAGTAAATAAATTGCCAGTTCAGTTGAACTTTAGTGTGTTTGTCACCAGCTGTCCTTGCTCTTATTTTTTGAAATTACTGAAATGCTGCAAGGAAATACAATATTTGCTTAATTCGGAGCAGGGACGACAGAGGTATGGAGAGTTGTATGTAGTGTGGCACTACAGATTAAAAGAGTGTGAGAGTTAGGAGAGATGTCAGGTGGTGGTACAGTTAATAATCCGTACTGCGAAAGTGTGTAGCATGACCTGTGTTGTTGTCTCCATTACGGTGGAGTTAGTTTTGAATGTGTTATATTGGTGTTTCCTTGTACATCTGAGTAATTTTTTTTAAATCTGTGGCTTCAGTTTTTTTCATTTACTGTGGCGTTGAAGACTGGGAGAATGTGTAACGAGTCATGAGTGTTTGAGATAATATGCTAGTTAGCAATAATTGGCATTAGGGATAAGCTGGAAATCTGCACTGGAGCGTCACTGCTTAGTTTAGCAGGTAAGAAAGAGAGGATCGTGTATGGTCTTTGGTTAATAACCATGCTGTAAACACTTTGAGAGGTTGTCATGACATCATTGTAAACCTCGAGAGCACAGCCTGAGAGGTTTTCAGATGCCATGGCAACCTCAAGAAGTGTTTTCAGCATGGCTGTTAACCAAAGACCATACATTATATTTTATAGCATATGAGCTACCAAGATTGTGTAATCACAGATTGAATTACTTCACTATAATTACTGGTGACCCCCCTTTATCAACCTGAATTTAGATACCTCTGAAACGCTGTAATAACCCAAAAGTGGGTTAATATGGCATTCTGAAAAATATTCATTTGCATTGTCCTCAAGTGCCACTTTCACTTTCCTGGCAGCGTACCATGACCGAGCGGTGTTCGTTCTGGAAAAAATATTGCTGAAAAAGTAGAGAAACTGCAGTGCTTTGTTCAAAAATCCTGTCTGTTGTAGCAGTTAACTTAATTTTTAATATTTTTTTCAGTTCACAGCCTCAAACTTAGACTGAAAGGAATTGGAGTGAGTGATTCGTTGCGCTAGGAAGACGAGATTCAGATAAGTGGGTGTTGCTATAGCAACACTCACTTATGCTTGAATCTCGTCTTCTGAAGCTGCCGAATCACTCACTCTCCTCAATCTATACTTGGTGGCTGTAACTCAAAAAAATAAGAAAAATTAAGTTAACTGCTACAATGGACAGGATTTTTAAATAAAGCTCTGCAGTTTCTCTACATTTTTGGCAATATTTTTTCCCAAATGAACATTGCTGGGTCACACTTCACTAAAGGACCCAAGTCAATCACTAATGGCCTCCAGACAGGAAACCAATTGTCTTGGGGAGTAAGTCTTTGCACCAGTAATTATAAAAAATAAAGTCTTGGTAGGTGTGTGTTCATTATGTTTTTTTACTCAGCCTTGGTGAGTGATCAGCTTATAAACCTCTCGAGCTTCGCTCTTGAGGTTTACGGCTGATCATTCACCTCAGGTGTGTAAAAAACATCATAACGCACACCTACCTAGCCATTATTCTCTATCTACTGAATTACTTTACAGAACATTGTTGTGAGCATTCCGTTTTGTTAGAACATTAATTGTTGTGAGCATTCCATTTTGTTATACCATTGATATGACATACTCAAGAAGGGTTAACAACAGACTGATGTCATAATGGTGGCATAACATAGAGGATAGTGGATGGGCAACAGTGAACAACAACACTGTTGTTCACTTCGAGAGGTTGTCATGACAACTATATAAACCTTGAGAGCGAAGCTCGAGAGGGTTTCAGTGTCATGAAACCTCGAAGTGGCTGAAAACTGTTGTTGTACTGTGCCCATCCACTAGTCTTTTATAGTGTATGGGCAAAGGTAAAAAAAAACAGCTTGTGTCTTCTTCCACGGTCGTGCAGTGATGTCGGGGAGACCCCTGCCCCGCCCGTGTCTGTGAAAACACTCCAATCCTTCCCAGTCCACAAAGATACAGTTTATTGTTAAATTTAAAAAGAAATACTGGTGTCCTGCTATGTGCCAGCTACGATTTAAAAAATTGGCACTTATTGACAGATTTGAACTTCCTCCTGTGCCTTCAATGAACTGCAATGGCCATTTTCCGAATGCCTATGAACTGCAACTTGCGAATGCGCAAATGCAATCAGAGCTGTTGTACCATCGTTGTGATGTACTCACGATGGTACAACAACGTCGTGACGTCACATCGATGGTACAACAAGACTAGTGAAAGATAAATTTTAAGGGAATGCAACATTACACCATACACTATAAGGCTGTAATCTGCGTGATTTCAGTTAATAATAAGGGCTCCCCATACATTATAAAAGGAAGAAATTAATTTGTGAAGAAGGTTTTGAATGTTTTTTTGAGTAGTAGTTGTGTTCAGGTAGGGGTGCTGCTTATATAAATGTGATAATAAGTTATTTTTTTTAAAGTGACATCAGTTGGACAGTCTAGTTTGTTTTTTTAGATGGCTATGAGAACATTTTGAAAAAGTTTCTGGGAGGTATTAATACCACAAAATATTGTGTCCCGTTTGCCAGAAGAATTGTAAAGTCATGGTTATTGTTTTCTGAAATACATGGCTTCTGAGTCTTCTCAGCCAGTCAGGGTGCAGGGCATTCCTTACCCATTTAACAGTTAACATTTTTGTCCTGGAAAAACCATGCTGAACTGCACACAGTTTGTTTCAAGGTGTGTCCTGGGGTAATGTACAGGGGTGAGAAACAGTCATTTAATGTATTAAAAAGGGTTATAAACAGTACACATGGTAAAAAACAGTAACTTGCAGATAAATGGTAAAGCAATAAATAAGATAGTGTGGCAGAAACACTTGTTTTACAGAGTGGTTGGGTAGTTAAGCAGGGAGAGATGACACATAGCTGGAAGTACACCATCAAAGTACAGTACCCTTAGATAAGCCAGAGGCAGCAGTCAACTAGGGTGGGGAGCAGCTGTATGTAGGGCTGGTTATCAGCAAAACAACCACAGAATAGCTTTAAAAGGGTGGAGGTGGGGGGGAAGCTCAGGTCCCAACCCACCTCCTTTGCATAATTCTTTGATAGGTACTTAAAAGATAAAAAGATGAATTGGTATGACCAGTAGGAGAATGAGAAGGACAGACTTTAAAACTTTCTTTTGTTCTTCATCTATTTTTTTAGTGCTCTGGAAATGGTGATGGTAACCTCCATTGAAACAGAAAAAGGTAAGAAAAGAAAAATACTTAGAGTTCTTCCAGTCTGCCCTGGAAACCTACCTGAAGCTAATCTGGAAAGGCTTCTTTTTGGGTCTCTCTAACCCCCTCTTCTTCCTTGTGGTCCTCCTCACCCTCTACTGGTTAAAGAGCTGCTGACACGTTAGCTGCTGACACATTTTCTTCCCTTGTGGCTGGCAGCTTATGACAAGAAGATGTCTGTACCATGACCTAACTGACCCCAAATAGTAACTTTTTAACCAGGCATTATTTAGTTATTTAACAGGCAAGAACTACAATCTCTCTTCCTGATTGAAAGCTAGATGCCACATGCCCACCATTTCCCCCCCTCCCAAAAAAAACTGATTTGGGGGGGCTGCAAGTCTATAGGTAGCATTATAATGTCATTGTGGGTAGAGGCACCCTTTAAATGTAACTTGTAGTTATTACAGGCACTTGTACATGCTAAGGGTGGATAGTGGCAGCATTTGTGGCTGAAGTGCAGATTGATACACATGAACAGAAAATTCTATAGAATTCAAATTTGCAATTCAATACCATGATCGGCATTGTGTTGATAGGCCCCCTACATGCTTTACCCTGAACAAATAGTACACTACATGAGTCTTTTAGGAAATGACCAGCTATATATTTATTTAAAGGGACACTGTGAACCCTTTTTGCATCATATTTTTTCTTAGTAAAAATCCACATTTTATGATTGCTTACCTTCTCCAAAATTCACTGATGTTGCTGGTTGTTTTATCTGCATCCTTTCTTAGTAGAAATGAAATGAATGGTAATGTATAGTTCTACCCAGCCTTGTTTTGCTTCAAATCCTTGAGCTACTCTTATTGTATATACTTCCTGAACATTAGAAACACCCTTAAACAGTGCAGCCACTCACGAAGCAGTAGACTCCTTGACTCCTACTGCATAATGAGTGACTAGATTGTGTTGGGGTGTTCCTAAATCCAGGAAAGATGCAGTAGGAGCTGGTCAAGAAATGTAAACAAACATTTTAGTGTGGTAACACCAGTATGGAGGGCACTCAGTTTTTCACTTTTTAAAAGAAAAAAGGAATCAGAATCAAACTACCAGCTGCATTAGCATTGCCTACAGAATGTGAACAATCATAAAATGTATATAGTGTATAGTGGAACGTCATTCTCCACAGAAATCCATCACTTTTGAAATGTTGTTCTGCTGCACTAGTGACGTCCGGAGTGCAGCAGAACGATTTTTTGTTGTGCTGCTCTGCGTATGTCACACACTGTGTCCTCGAGCAGCATCTGACAGTTAGGGCTCACTCCATAGACAGGACACACACTCAAAGTAGCAATGTCGGCGGCAGTACTGTCAAAGCCACTATCCGAACAGGATAGATTCATCCTGGATCAGGAAAACAAAAATGCAAAAAAAACCCGAGAATGACATATGGCAATTACATAGTTTTCTGAGAGACAACGACGAGCATAGGGCAATATATGATATTCCCATGACAGAGTTAGACCCACTGTTAGCTGATTTTATCTACAAAATGAGAAGGTTAGATGGTAATGAATATAAGCCCTCGACGCTCAGAGCTATACTGGGTAGTGTGAACTGATACTTAGAAAAGTGTGGTAGAAAAGACTCTGGGCTGGATATTCAAACTGCACCATTCATAGGCGCAAGCCCTTGAGCTGTGCAAAATAGTTGCGCTGGGGTGTGTCCTGGGTGATATTCAAAGGAGTTGTGCTATTGAGCAACTCCTTTGAATATCACCCCCCAGCTACAGCTTGCGCCACCGCAAGTTGACAGAGTGGAGCATTCAACTTGCGGTGGCGCAAGTACCATTGCACCATGCGCAAAATCACGATATTCAAAAGGTGACATGCAAATGGGGCTATAATTCATGCAAGGCGCAGGGGGAGCCATTTGCATGTGATTATGTCCCCATTTGCATGCCATTAGCATGTAGGTGCGCCGATCCCCGAGGACTTGCGCCTGGCGCCCTGCCAGGCAGCAGCCATCGGGGACCGACGCCCATGCAGCCCGATCGCGGGCATAGTGTACCCCCACCAGCCCGATCGCGGGCATCAATGTGGCTCCCACCCTCCGCCCGTCATATCCCTGGTGGTCCAGTGGACCGAAATGCCCGATCGCGGGCGGTATGTATAATAATTCCACCCCTCCCGTACATCCTGGTAGTCCCACTGGACCACCAGGGATATGAAACGAGAGGAGAAGGCAAAAACCCACATTGATGCCGCCGGGTGGGCTTTAGTGAAACTCTGCCTGCTCTTGCGATCGAGCTCTGACTGGGGTACAGGATTGGTTAGCCAGCCAGGTGGCAGTTGCTGTGTTGGCGCCCTGCAATACAGCAGCTCACCTGTGGGTGGCCTGACTTAAGCCTTTTGGGGGCTCAAAGTCCTGCAGGCGCAGGTTGGGGGTTGCGCCTGCACAACTCTGCACAGCCCGGCTGAATATCGGGCTGTGCAGTTTATGCATGGTTCCTCCCCCCCCAGTTCAGCATGCATTCATTTGCATTGCTCTGTTGCTCAGCATGTTTTCTGTGGCGCAACTGCCTCCTGCTGAATATCGCAGAATGGAGCAAGTTTGGACTTGCGTAGGCGCAACCCTATTGCGCATGGCGCAACCCTTTTGAATATCTGGCCCTCTATCTACAAATCAGCAGAAACATCATTCCCACAAACAGTAAAGACATTGTGTGCCAAGCAGAAGTACCTGAAAAAAATTGGCAAAGGTAACAAACCTCACCGTGCTGACCCACTAAGTGACACAGACATAGCGAGGTTGTATAGTGCTGGTGTACTCGGATTACAGAACCTTTCATCACTGCTCAACCTGATGTTTTTTAACATTGGCCTTTATTTTGCCCTGAGGACCACTGAGCAATACAACCTGAGGTGGGGAGATCTTGAGTTGAACATAGACACCGAAGGCACCCCATATCTGGAGTATAATGAACGGCAGACAAAGACCCGCTCTGGAGTGGATACAAGAGATGTGGGAACTGTTAAACCTCGCATGTACCAATCCGACTGCCCAGACAGAGACCCAATTGCAGCCTACATAAAATACAAAGAACAGAGGCCTCCTAAAATGCTGGACCCAGACGCCCCTTTCAATCTGGCACCCAATGTGAACCACAAGCCTGGGATTTCCTACTGGTATAGGTCGATGACAGTTGGTGAAAACAAAATTCGCACCATGATGAAAAACATGAAGATGTCAGCAGGACTGCCTGAAAACAAAAACATAACAAACCATTCAACCCGGAAAACTTCTATACAGAAGCTAGTGGATCACAATATACCCCCCACTGAAGTGGCTCAAGTGTCTGGGCACCACAATGTCCAATCAATAAATAATTATTCATTTTTATCAGAGACCAAACAGAAGAGGCATTCAAAAATATTTTCCAGCTCTGTAACGAAAAGAGTATTTCTACCTGACCCAAGCAGCCCTGTCTCTAACAAGTTGCAGATTCAGGAAACTCCGGTTCGAGTGGCTAAACAACCGCTGATGGACTCATCAAACATTCAAATCTTCGGCATCGGCTGTACGTTCAAAAATTCAACAGTTAAGATAATACATCCAACAGCACCACCGAAACAGAAGCGAGTTGCAGTAATTCACGACACATACTCCAATTCTGAATAAGGTAAAATTCAATTGGACTAACAGGGTTTGTTGTTCCAGGTGGGAGGGTCTAAATTAAAAATGTGATGAAATGTGATCCTCACTACCGACCCCTTTTCTCTTCTCTTCCCCGCAGATTGTGAATTGCTGTTCCGGGTGCTGCTGTATGCGAATTTTTAAACAGTAAATATGTTAAGCGTTAAAACGTTCAAAATGTTAAGTTCTTTTTACTTCTAGGACCTCAGTAAAAATGATTTGAAACAGAAACATGCTGTAGTGATTTTTTTTTCCCCAAAAATGACGTTCCACTATACACTATAAAGAAAAGTGCATGGGGAACAGTTAACAACAGGGCTAATCTTTCACCTCGTTGGCACTATGATGAAAGAATTACCTCTCGAGCTGCGCTCTCAAGGTAATCTGTCGTCATAGTGCCAACTCGGTGAAAGACTATCCCTATTGTTAACTGTTCCCCATGCACTATCCTATATATAGTGTATAGTGGAATGCTGTTATGCATGAAATTCCATGCTTGGAATATGCTTGTTCTGCTGCAGTAGTGATGTCATTATGTTGTTCTGCTGCAGTAGTGATGTCACTACTGCAGCAGAACCACTTGGAATGCTGGCACATTGTTGCTTTCCTCTATTTAATTCTGTGGTGACAGTATTCATCCCTCCTTAAAGTGGAATGACCCTTGCACGTCTCCCTGTCCTGTGTCCAATAGCTCCTTTCAGGTAGCCATTCTGGACTATTAGGCTTCTCAGCTGTCTCTGCTGGGGAGTGGGACATCTCCCGAACTGCCTCTGAAGATTGCTCTCCCATCCAGACTTGAGACTTCCTACTCATGGCAAATTTCTGCCAGGACACTAGTGGCTGCAACACTAGGCCAGTACAACACCAGGAGTGGGTACAGGCCTACCCATCAACACAGCCTCCCCTATCGCCCAAAAAATAGTGTTTACAAATTACAGTTTGCTGCCTTAAAAAGAATCCTGCTTCTTTTACTATTATGATCAGGCAATGTCGAACTCAACCCAGGACCATTACACACCCTTGCTTCTCCTTTAGACCTGGCAGGTATCAAAGGAATGTCTTTTATGCATCTTAATGCCTGTAGTTTGCTGGAAAAGTTTACCCTTATCCAGGCTTGGGTGAGCCACACCCTACCTGACATCCTAGTGATCACTGAGACCTGGCTTAGGCCAGCCACCCCAGACAATGAAATCAATATCCCAAATTATTTACTCTTCCAAGCAGTTAGGCAATCAAGAGGAGGTAGGGTGGCAATTTATGTAAGGGACAAATACTCAGCTGCATGCATAGACGCATCATCCTCCCCCAAAGAATTCGAGTGCTTGACCCTAAAGATCGAACTTTCTCCTTCCAGTGCACTCTGTGTAATAGGCTGCTATAGGCCCCCTTCTGCTGGGCCTAATCTCCTGTCTCACCTCAGTTCCGTACTAGGGCTCAGTTTCTTGGAAACCATTATTCTTGGCGACCTGAACTACGATTGGCTTTCAAGTGCATCAGCTCCCTTGAAATCCTTTTGTGACACTCTAGGGCTGGTGCAACTCATTGGCGAGCCTACTCGCCCAAATAAAAAGAACCTTAACAACAGCTCCCTCTTAGATGTAATTTTGGTTAGCAAGCCACACCTGTTCTCTCATGTCGGAACATTTTTCTCAGATATTAGCGATCATTGTATAATCACCACCATTAGATCCATGCACAACCCACAGTTTGTGGAAAAGTTCTCTATCAAGAGGTGCAAATGCAACTTTGATTTATTTGCTTACGTCCATGACTTGAAACATTCACCGCAATGGCAGGAATTCTTCCTAGCCAAAACGGTTAACAGGCATATACTATTTTTTACGATATTTTAAGTGAGGCTTTAAATAAGCATGCACCCTTGGTTAAGGTGCGGGTTAGGAGCAGCACCTGCCGTTGGTTCTCACCTGAGCTCAAAGCTTCCCTGTTAGAAAGGGATACTTTATGGAAAAAAGCCAAAAGCAAGAACGACTCAGTTGCTGTCTTTTAGAAAGCATGTAACAAGGGCGCAAGTTGGTCAGAGCAGCCAAGAGCCACCTACTATCGTTCGGAGCTAGCCTCTGCCTCAAGAAATACTACAAAACTCTGGAAAACATTAAAAGACATGTCTGGCCATGCACCTGGTAATTCCATTCCAGCAAAAATTAAGTCCAGTGACAGCGTTATCGCTAACCGATCGGAGATATTGGAAGCCGTCAATAACCATTTTGCAATGGCAGGGCTAGCATTTGATACTTCTCCTGCCAATGACCTCTGCACAGCTCAGGCCCACCAACCCACGAGTCCCCCTCTACCGAGGAGGCCTTCTCCCTCCTGCCTGTCTCTCTAAAAGAGGTGGAAGACCTACTGCTGCAACTGGACACCAGGAAGGGAGCAGGCTGCGACTTCATAGAGCCATACTATCTGAAATGTGCCTACCATGTGCTTGTGGTACCAATCACCCACCTATTCAACATGTCACTCTCCCAGGGTAGCCTCCCCCCTCAATGGAAAATAGCCCATGTCATCCCTCTATTAAAAACAGGTGACCCCCGCAATCTGAATAATTATAGACCAATCTCCCTCCTCCCCATCCTGTCTAAATTACTGGAAAAAATAGCGTGTGGCCAGCTAGGGGTATACTTAGACTCCAGAAACCTATTAAACCCGGTTCAGTCTGGATTCAGAGCAAAGCACAGCACCACAACAGCCCTAGCTGAGGTGACCAATGATTGGCTCCTAGACCTTGACAAGAAGAAGCATATCTGTGCTGTTTTCTTGGATGTTAGTAAGGCATTCGACACAGTCGATCACAGCCTGCTTCTTTCCTCCCTAAGCACCTTAGGTCTGGACCATAAATCTATGTGCTGGTTTGCAGACTACCTCGGAGGATGGAAACAGCAGGTTAAAACTGAAAGTGATCTTTCTCCATTAAAACCTATGCTGAGGAGCATGCCCCAGGGCTCTATCTTTGGTCCCCTCCTCTTTGCAATCTACATTAACAACATCAATGACCCCATCAAAAAAGCCAACATCCACTTATTCGCGGACAACACTGTACTGTACTTGAGTTGTCCCATGCCGGAAGCAGCCTGTGAAGACCTCCAAGCTGAATTTAACCTTCTACAATACCAGCTCATAAATAAAAAAGCTTTTGCTCAATACGAAAAAAACAAAAGCCATGCTCTTCTCCCCTCCTTGCATACAGGCAATTCCTGCTGGGGGCTATCCAAATTACCACTGTTCTTGGAGAAACACTAGAGTATGTAGCTAAATTCAAATATCTAGGAGTTTGGCTCGATCATAAACTTTCGCCTGACCATCTCGAAGAACTACAAGAAGAAACTAAAGGCAAAGATTAGGACTGTTCTACAGAATTAACCCTGCTCACAAAGGAGGCCAAGATTCAACTGGTTCAAGCTACCTTCCTATCTTCAATAGATTACGCGGATCTGCTCTACAGCCACTGCACTGGCTAAGTTGGACACCCTCTACCACAGAGCTATCAGGTTCATTACTGGCCTTCCACTTTCCACACACCACTGCTTCCTGTACTCATCGTTAGGCTGGACTTCCCTTCACTATAGAAGGAATAGAAACGCCGCCCTATGGAGCCTTCAGTGGTGACCAATAAAGCTCTCTCATATGTCTCAGATTGTATTTCCCAGAATGTGTGTTAGGCACCTCGCTCTAAGGAGCTATTCCTAATTGCCCTCCAAGTTCCAGGAGTCAAAACTCATTTGGCAAAAGCTGCTCTAAGCTTCTCTTTACTACATTGTGGAATGGTTTACAAAGGAACTTGAAGCTGAGCTGCCCTGTTAGCCTGAATATCTTCAAGGCGCCTACTATCGCAATGAAAGCACCTTGCAAAATGTTTTCCTCACTGCTAGCCCTTAAATTTAACTCTGCAACTCCCCTTTCCATACTGACGCCACCATGTTTCTACCCCTGGCTCTCACTCTTTCCCTTTAACTCTTCCTACTGCACACACCCTTCCCTGTCCACTCCAGCCTGGCTAAAGTCCCACCCCATCCATAGTAGTGTCCCAATTATCTACCTCTCCTCCATCATTATCATAATAAACAAGTACACGACAGCCATCGTCACTTTCTGTGGTTTTAGCTCAATTTTTCCCCCAGTCGGTAATATATCCCTCCTCTTCTTTACCTCTCTAACCTGCCACCCCATACACGGCCTCTTTCCCCTATATGTGTAGTTACCGGCTTCCTCACTCAAAAGATCTCTGCTTATAACCCCTGTATGCCTATGGTTGATTGTACATCTGCTGACTCCTTCAATTGTAAAATAATGCTGTTTTTTTTATTTATTTCAACCTTGTACTGTACTGTATACACTGTATATACTTTTTCTTCCTTGTATATCATTGCTTTTTGTATACCTGCTTTTGTACTGTACTTTGATGTATTCATGACCAGGTCCACCTTGCAAATGAGCCTTGCTCAATGGTGCCCACCTGGTTAAATAAAGATTTTAATTGATTGATTGATTGACTTATTCTAGAACCTCTAAAGACTTTACAAGTCAGTTTCATTATGAAAAAGAGAAAGGAAAAACACAATGCACACATTTCACATAATACTACTATACACTATTAAAAATACAGGATGAGCAACTTTATGCATAACCTGTGTGTTCTGTCACCTTGGGGTTCTGATTCCCATGGACCTCTCGAGTTTCGCTCTTGAGGTCAGAGGGAATCAGAATCCCACTGTGGCAGAACACACTGGTTGTGCATAGATGCCCATCCAGTATTCTCTATGTTTTAAACTAGGGACACTTTGAGTCCTAAGAGGGTTGACAGTGTCCCTTTAATCACCAACACATTACATGTTTGAGTGATGTGCACAGCTCAGGTGCCTCACCAATTCAACCTTGGACCTCCATGCCCCTTCTCACAAAGGGAGATACCCTTGTGTGGACTGCCAAACATCATCAAGTAGGGGGATCAAACAATCAGGTGGAAGGTGACTATCCCTGTTTGGTGGCACTGTACCTGTAGGCAAGCCTGATGAGGTAGGATGTTACCCCCCCCACAAACCTGGAACTAGGTCTTGTGGCCCTCTGCTTTATAGCAACCAGGGAGGGGAGTCCTTTTGGAAGAACGTGACTCCCTCCCTTTTCCTATTGTATCATCATCTTGTGAGACTCCCAAGCCGCACCCACTTATAATTGAAAAGACACTACCCTAATCTCAAAGCCCACTGGAGGAGTCATAAAACCTGGGAAAAACTTCGGTGGGGAAAAACAAGAAAATCCTCCCCAATCCCTAGTGCAGTCCTCCATGGGGGAACAAAGGGTTCCCTATTCTAGCCTGGAACCCTGCTTTTTTGAGGTTGGGTAGGAAATCTTTAGCTGGAGGGAGACAATGAGAGGGAAACCTCAGGCACAGGCCCTTTTTAACCCTTAACTCTCCTCTTCCCCCCCAGTCAAATGCCCCCACCCTGTGCGTGGTCCTTGTAGTTCCTTCCCCAGGGGGGGTGCCAGGGCACCTCCCCACCCCCATGGGTGGAACATTACAAGTCTACCTGACAGCCAAGTTTTAGTGAAGGGGCCAGATATAAAATTTCATCAGCTGCAAGACTTGTGCAGACTGCTTAATACATGCAATTATTCTGTAGTTCTATAGATAACAGAACAATCAGTTATATGGAATTCCAATCCTCAATTTAACACATCAGTCCACAATACATATATTCATTCTACTATTCTCCTGTCATTTGGAATTCATCAAAAGTTACCAAAATCCATTCTGAAGTTTTGTGGAACCAAATATCCAACTAAATTCTGCCTGCAGAATTTTATATTTGTACAGCTCTGCTCCCTAATCTAGGTCAACCACTGGGAATCACAATGTGCTAACTTATTTTTTAAATACCTGTTATTAATTGCATACATCCATATACCATATATCAGTTGCATATTATTGGTGAGACTTCTAATTTAGTCTTTTCTTGTATACAGTATATACTATTCCTTCTCTCTAAATTATATTATATCAACAGTAAACTTGAATATTACTATCCTATTTACTGAGCTGCTTCTCCTGCACAGTTCATTATGACAAGGGATAATTTATACATTTAATCCAGTCTTAATTGGGGGGGGGGAGAGTAGCTTTTCAGTTCCTTTCCAGTTCCCACAATGTCCTCTATTTCTTTAATATCATACCAAAGTTTCAAATTAGGGAAGGGTCTATCTAACACCATATTTGTGTTAATATTGTTCATTTTGTTTGTATTTTTTTATTTATTGAATTTTGCAAGGTAAAACGTACAGAAAGCAATCATGTTTCCTGCCTGTCTTTATCTTCCCACCCTCCCACACAAATGTAGTGCCTCTGCTAGACAACAGGGCACAGAGGATAATAGTAAACAGAGTCCACTCCAAAGAAAGGGGATTACTAGTGTGGTACTGCAGGGATCAGTACTGAGTCTGATCCTTTTTAATGTCTTTATAAGTGACATTGCAAAGGGACTGGAAGGAAAAATATGCCTCTTTGCAGATGACACAAAGATCAGCATTAGGGCTGATACACAAGGGAGGTGGAAAGGATGAGAATGGACTTGGCAAGGTTGGAGGAATGATCAAAAATATGGCAGCTTAGATTCAATGCAAAAAAGTGCAAAGTAATGCACCTGGGAACCAAATCCCAGGGGAAGAGTACACAATTGGGGGGGGCATTAACAACAACAAAAATGGAAAGGGACCTCGGGGTAGTCATATCAGATGACCCAAAGATAAACAAGCAATGTGAGAAGGCAGTAAGATGGGCTGGGGGATACTGGGATGTATGGGGAGAGGCATCACCAGTAGAAAACAGGTGGTCGTTATCCCTCTTTACAGACAGTTGGTGAGACCCCATCTGGAGTACTGTGTGCAGTTCTGGAGACCCCATCTCTGCAAAGACATAGACAGGATGGAGGCAGTCCAGAGGAGGGCAACTAAAATGGTGCTGTGTCTGCAACAGAAGCCATATGAGGAGAGACCAAAGGAGCTTAATATGTATATTCTTGAGGAAAGGGGGGCATGATATAAATGTTCAAGTACCTCAAGGGAATCAACAAAGTCCAAGAGGGTGGCATCTTTCAGAAAAATAGATGTGCAACAACAAGGGGATACAATTTGAAGATAGAGGGGGATGTCTCAGGGGCAATGTGAGGAAGTATTTTTTCATAGAGAGGGTGGTGGATGCATGGAACAGCCTTCCTGAGGCAGTCGTGGGGTCAGAAACAGTAGGGGAATTCAAGAATGCATGGGACAGACATAAGGCAATTCTAGTGGGGGGTAGGAAGAAGTAGGCTGTTGGTTAACAAGGATCTGCAGCTTATCCAATAGGTAGAGAAATGGGCAGACTAGGTGGACCAAGCGGTCCTTATCTGCCATCAAAGTCTATGTTTCTATGCCCTGTGATGCCATTATACAGACTACACACTACCCTCTGAACTGATTTGAACTGCACCAATAGCCATGTTGGCTTGCTGTCTAAGATTGTTATTCTGACAGTTTCAGTTCTCTGCCTTCTGCTGTTCCTTCATGTTCATTGGGCTGGCAGTATAGCCTAGAGGTTAGAGGAATGAGGTGTGAACAAGCTTGGTACATCTAGCAGACCAGACCTGAGTTTGATTCTCACAACCTCCACTTGCATACTGTGTGGCTCTGAACAAGTCACTTAACCACCCAGTGTGCTCCCAGGTCGCCCCTGAAAACAGGCACTTGTGCCTAGTGGGCCTTACCCGGTTACCAAAAGGCTAAAATTAAAATTAAATGTTTATTGCAGTTTCATATTCATTGTTGCTCCATGTACTCACGATAGGGATTTATTGCTGCATGGTCCCTTTTATGTCTTTTATTGGGGTATGTGTTCTTAGGCCTGTGCCTGTTCGATTAACTCTCTTCGGGGCTTGGGGAAAATTACTGTGATTTACTCTACATTTTCTACCATTTGGGATTCGTTAGACAATTTGGTCACCATGGTAAGCTAGGTATCTCTCCTTCCTTGATATATGTACCTAATTCCCATAACTTTCCTGGGCTGCATGCACTGGCAATGTTTCATTTCATGTTTTTCTTTTCTATTGGTACTTCCCCCAGCGTTGTACCACAAGGGGTAATGTCCTCACTTGTCTCCTTTGTAACCATTTTGTACTGTTTGTTAAATGTTAACCTGCTGTCTACACGTGGATTGCTTACTTATTGTTTATTCTGTTGGCATGTGTGTGGTTGTATGTGTTAGTGTGAATTGTGTGCCTTGAGTGCCTGAATAACTGGCTAAGTGAAGGTTAGGATAACAGTTTGTATTAGATGGTATGGATGTGTAAATTGTAGGAGTGTTTGTTAGGTTAAGGGATGTGTGCGTAAGAAGGGTGCCTTGAGGGGAATTTTTATGTTTAGTTATTTTTACGACTGTAGGTGGAGCCTACAGGAGTATTGCATGTACATAAGGAGTGATGTCATGTTTTCTGTCTGTGGAACTGACTGAAGGTGTAAATAGTCTCCTCTACCTTACCCTCCTCCAAGCAATGTTTTCTGCCTTCAAATAAATATACTTTCATGTTAGTCAATGGTTGCAGGGTACTATTTTCTTTCTTAAATGGGTGGTACAAGAACTAGAACCTGAGTAGTGGGAGGCAGCATTAGTTTTTTTTTTTGGAGTAAGATCCACCTCTGCCTCCACCCCAAACTTTTTTCTGATTCATGTGGGAGGGGCATGAGATAGCTGTAGCATGCTGTAACCAGATACACTAGTTTGGGACCTTATCAACCAACAGACATGCCTGTGCTGTGGAGAACAGAACAGAAGATATTTAATGCCTTAAAATTGATTAAAAATCCTTTGAAACAAATAATTATCAGATCCACCTGGGGCCTCAGAAGGAGACCTAGACACACATCTAGCTCTGTAAGAAAATGTTCTTTCTTTTTTTTTTTTGTGGGGGCTGTGGGATTCAAACCCAGATCTAACTGCCCAGATCTTCAATGCTATAAACTGCTATAATTAACAGACTCTTACAGAAACCACACTCAGTTAGATTTCAAGTATTTGCTAAATTGTAAATGTAGGTATCAGCATTCTGTTAGTAGTTAGTGCTGATTGTGGTCTGTGACAAGATCATTTTTTTTTTACAAATGAAGTGTATGGTAGGAAGCTGAAAACAGACTTTGATGATAAAGTGTGTTTTTTCTTTTAAGTTTGAGATGTATTAGAAAACACTGAATGAGAAAACAATTGGTGATTTTAAAAGCTATTCTGATCAGAGCTGACATAAAAAAATCTTAACTATTTTTTATTTTATCATGGACACTAGAAATAGGATGTCAACATTCACTCCATTAAACCTGTTTTTCAGGCGTTTTTATAGCATGTTGCTGAGGTAATCTTCCCAGAATGCAGTCTGTCACGGGGTGGGGGTGAAATTATTTTAAAGGAGTAGTCCACTCATAATGTGCAAAAAACATATGTTACGTAGAGTGTTTTGATATGTATGTCAAGTCCTAGTGTGTCCTTCCCTCTGTCTACTATTTGGAGTTTTTCCTGAATTGCCTGCTAGCTGTATGGTAGTTTTACGACCCATGGGGATCTCCATAACAAATAGTTTTATTGGCTTTCTTTCTCCTATGATGCCCCCATCTCATGTGACAGTGATGTAGCCATGTCCTTAGATTTAGCATGTGTACTGCTTAAAAATTAGTTTAGCAACAGCAGAGCCTTGTAACTGTTCTTATCCAGGGAGCACAAATGTCAAGAGTTAGTTTAGCAGATACCTGAAAGCTATCTAACTGGGGTTTCTGTAAGAAAACAGCTGCTAAATAGCTATAATTCATTATTTGTGTTTTTGATGTTAAAACACACCTGCTAGCTAGACCTGATACACAGAGAAAACAAAAATAGTGAATTAGAGCTATTTAGTAGCTGTTGTCTTACAGAAACCCCAGTTAGCTTGCTCTCAGGTATCTGCTAAACTAACTGTTGACAGTTGTGCTCCCTGGATAAGAACAGTTACAAGGCTCTGCTGTTGCTAAACTAATTTTAAAGCAGAACACATGCTAAATCTAAGGGCATGGCTACATCACTGTCACATGAGACAGGGGGCATCCTAGGAAAAAGAAAGCCAATAAAACTATTTGTTATGGAGATCCCCAGGGGTCGTAAAACTACCATACAGCTAGCAAGCTAATTTAGGTAAAACTCCTAATAGCAGACAGAGGGAAGGACACACTAGGACTTAACATACATATCAAAACACTCTATATAACATATGTTTTTTGCACATTGTGGGTGGACTACTCCTTTAATCATGAAACATTGGTGTTAGTAATGGATTTAGAAATACAATTTTTAATTGTCTTACAGTTAAACATGCAGTTTCATGTCAGGGCACCTCTTTGGGGGGGGTTCAAATTATTTTAAACATGGGCATAGTACTTGGTAAATACAAACTTTGATGATAAAGTGTATTTTTTCTTTCAAGTTTGAGAAGTATGTATTATATATAAGTATAACAGTGTTGTAAATGGTTAAGTAGGCAGTGGTTTAAGGCTCTGAGCTACAAACCTTGAGACCTGAGTTTGACTCCCATAGCCCCCACTTGCATACTGTGTGACCCTACGCAAATCACTTAACTTCCTTGTGCTCCCAGGTAACACCTGTAAACAAGCTTTCAGATTAGTGTCTCTCTCCTGGTAAAAAAAAAGTGCCTAGAATTTTTTTTTAATATAGTTGCGTTTATATGTGATAAGTAGGTAGGGTATGATGTTTTGAATGTGGCAGTAGGATTTAGCATTTGCACTGCTTTAAAATCATTTCACAGTTTTTTATACTTTCTTTAAAAGATACTCCACATTTGTGTGGGGGCTATGGGATTCAAACCTAGATCTCCAGATTTGCAGAAAAGAGTCTTAAACCACTGTGCTATACTGCCTCCCTAGTTATGGCAGTCATCTGTTTTATTGAATCCTGGCTGTGATTATAGGTGTTTAGAACTGAATGATAATAACCAGATTTGCTTCACTTGCAAATAGGTAGGCATTTGTGTCTAATTTCTGTTTGACTTATTGTAGGTTACACATATAATCTGAAAAATTCATAACATGCTGTATTGTGATTCAATGAACTGATACATGGGATTTTGGTTTCTTTTACAAATTCATTTTTCCTGACCATGGATATACTAAAACAAAAATTTCTCAACAAAATGTTTTTAAATAAAGAGTTTAACTCACAGCAGCAGAAGAAGCATGTTTGCATTAAAAGCTTAGTGGTGTGGATGTAGAGGCACCAGTATTTAAGCATGACTTTGGTAGAGAATTAATTGTAACTGGGGGGTGAGGGAGGAAGTGAGTCGATATTTGTAGCATAATGATTTTCTGAAACTTCAACCTTCAATAGGTTAGACTCTGCAGCCATCTGTACAGTATATCACTAAGCCATATGCAGTGTGGGATGGGTAAAACCCAGATCACCAGACCAGGACCAGTGCTGTAAAATCTGCACTGGGCACAGCTTGTGCAAATATTGCTGATCCAGTGGATCAAATAAATATGTGCAAATAAATAAATACTCAGCTTCGCCCCGTGCTTCAACCCACCCCAGGAGTGACGTTATTACATGATAACACACACCCTGTCATGCCTCATTGCTTAAATATGCCCTTTCTCAAGGTACTATACTTTGATTCAGTTAGTGTATGCAACAGCCTTCATGTGAACACTCTGGGCTTCTCTTTGACTCCTGATGTCTATTTGCTTTAGCTATTATATATTGTTTGAACTGCTTTGGTCTTCTTGATGTGGTGCCTGTGTGCCTAAACTATGTAATCTGTTTATCTACTGCTACCCATGTATCTCCAGTGAATGATTACTATATCTGTCTGCTCTCTGAGCCATTGTTTTTGGACTTGTTAACTGTGCTGTCTTTGTATTAGTTTCGATGAGGTGCCTTTGTAAATGAGTCTCTGACTCAAAGGTTTGGTAACTCTGATATTTAAAAAAAAATAATTAAATGGTTATGCTTAAGCCCATGAAACACCCGTATCTAGTTAATGCATTCACAGTCGTAGTGGCTCTGCCAGAGCTTGTTAGAGTAGTGGTTGGGATGTGCCAAAAGCAGTAGACCCTTAGGCTCAGTCCCCATCCCTTCTCCATGCCCTGTGCCCTTTCTCTGACCCCCTCTGAATGTGGCATATCTGTGGTGCAGGGAGGTGGGGATTGGAAGGAAGTATAGGGGCAGGGTGGGAGACATGGAAAGAGCTGATGGTGAGGGTTCCATTAAGAGTGTGAGGAACGGGGCATTTTAGGGCAAAATAGGAACTTGTGAGAGGCCAGATGTGTTTGGTTCCCATACCCGGGGATCCCACCAGATCGAGATGGCAGTGAGCAGAGGGGGCTTTCCACCTCTACTCATCCTCTTCAGGCAGTTCTGTATAATGTCAGATCAATGCAGAATAATATAGCAGATTTTATTTTTGATTCCTCAGTCAGTCTGGCTTGCATCATGGAGACCTGGCATGGTGATGATGCTGGCCCAGTATTGGAGTCAGCTGTCCAAGCTGGATTCCCACAGTGCATTGTCCAAGGAAGGATCAGGGTTGGCCTTCTGTTTTAGACCTGAACTGAACCTGGTGGTTCACCCAGTTGGGGATACCCCATTGTTTGAATGCATGGCTCAGCGAGGGAGTTCAGGAGCAGGTTGTGGAATCCTACTCATGTAATGACCTCCAGGGCATAACGGGGACTTTCTGCAGGAAATTGTGGACTTTGATGCCAACATAGTGTTGGAATCACCTAGTTGGCTTATTCTGGGTGATTTTTAATGCCTGGAATGACAACAAACTGTAACAGATTTCCTCAGGGATATGGAATCCCTGGGTCCCATTCAAGGTGTTACTTCTGTGACCCACCAATATGGCCTTGCCTTGGTGTCAGTATTTTTCTCTGGTGTTCAAGTTCAGTGACCTTGAGATAATTCCAGCCAGCTGGTCATACAACTATGCTATCAGGTTCTATTTTGATGCCCCTCTTGTAGTCCATCCCCTGTGGAGATGGTTCAATATCATCCTTTACATGAGCTACAGCTAGAGGACTCTTGGCGATATTGGACACATCAGGTATGATGGCAGCATATGCCACGGGATCGGAGGAAGCAATGATAACCTATAATAGGGCCATTGAGCAGCTTTTGATCTCATGGTACCTATTCATGTATGCCCATTGATTTCATACCTTGACTCGTTGTGGTATGATGGTAAGTTTAGGAAGATGAAGGCAAAGGAGTGGAGGTTGGAGAATTTTTTGGAGGAGATCTGGGGCCCAGAGGACAGACTGGTTTTGCTACTCACTTTGGTAAGTAACAAGGAGCAATCACCTGGACATATGCAGGGTTTGTGTCTCGGATGAATGCTGCTGGGAAGAATAGACGAGCTCAGCTTTTTTGAACTTTGGACAGATTTCTCCATTCAGTTTGTCTGGAGGCTGTGAAGGCATTTTCACTCGCTAAATTCAAGGAGTTTGCTTGATTCATGTCAGACATGGTATCCTCCATTTGGGCTGGACCTCATCAAGTGAGATATCACAGCCAAGCAGGGTTGGGCCTTTGTGTCTCAGATACATTCAGTGATCACAGGGAGAGTTCAAACTGGTGATGTATAACTGGTCACCATTTTGTGAACTGGATCCAGGTCCAGTGCAATTACAGTGAGTTGTGTTGTGCAGCTGGGCCTGGTGTTCAGGAAGCTTGTCCAGTGTTCCCTATCAAAGGAGGTTTTCCCAGTGGCATTGAAAGATGCACTGGTGAAGCCCCTCTGAAAGGTCATCTTTGGACTTGGATGTCTTCTTGAATTGTTGACAGTCTCTTACCTGCCTGTTTTTGGATAAGGTTATTGAGAAAGTGGTTGCACAGCAGCTAAAGGCTTACTTCACTGCCTTTGACATCTGTGAGCCTCTCCAGTCTGGTTTTAAGTCAAGACATAGCTCAGAAACTGCACTTAACATGGTGCACAATTTTTGGAGGAGGTTGCTCATCTCCAGGCTGAGTTGGCCAGGATTTGTGGGACCTCCTCTTCCATCCAGGGACCACCAGTGCCACTGCCGTTGCCAAGAAAGAGGATTGGTTGGACCACAGTGGGCTCAGGGAAGGTGAGGGTGGTGGAACAGAGGCGCATCCCTCAAGTTGTACCTCTCCACACTTCCTATGCCATTCTGGCAAAGTATGGTTCCTCTATGGAGGCACCTGCAGTGGAGACCAAGGAGGATGCTGGGAACCTCCACAAAGGAGACCCACAGGAGGGTGGCATGGGACCCCACAGGGGAAGGAAACAACTCCTGGTGGGAGACTCCATTGTTAGGAAGGTAGAACTGGGGGAGGAAGGGGAGAGGGAGGTAAGGTGCCTGCCTGGCACCATGGCTTGGAGGGACAGGGAGTGAATCCTCAGGATTGCCGGAGCAGCTGCACAGGGAAGGGAGCTGGATGTTATTGTCCACCTAGGGACAAATTTCCTCGCTAAGAAAGGGATTAGAGCAGTGCAGGAAGAGATTGTGGAATTGGGGAGGGGCCTTAGACAAGTAGCATGCACGGTAACCTTCTTGGAGGTGCTGCCCATCTATGGTGTAGGAGAGGCTAGGGTGTTCTGCACCATGGGATTCAATCAGTGGTTGAAACACTGGTGCAGAGCTCAAGGATTTGGCTTCATTTGGGACTGGGGTACCACCTGGAGTGATGCGAGCCTATACTGGCATGATGGGCTGCATCTGTCCAGGAGGGGAACCAGGATCCTAGGTGATAGGTTTAAATGCTTCATTGGCAAGCATTTAAACTAGCCAAGGGGGGAGGCACTGGAGAGGAGCAGGGAAATCCTAGCCCCCCCCAAAAAAATCACGGTAGTAAGTGCAGTAAACACCAACATAGAGGTGGCGATAGGGAGAAGAACAAGGGTAAATGGGGAAAGTGAAAAAGGCAAGAAGGACAGGGATGGGGCAAAAAGGAGTAAGGCCATCAGGAAATGGAGGGTAATGAGTACCAATGCCCGTAGTCTGGGCAACAAGCCCCTGAGCTGGTGGCCTTGATGGAAAAGGGATGCCTGGATATCGTAGCAGTCACAGAAACATGGTACACAGAGAACCATGACTGGGATGTTAACATACCAGGGTACATAACCTACAGGAGAGACAGGCAGGGGAGAAGAGGGGGAGGAGTAGCTCTCTATGTAAAGGAAGGGATAAAAGCAACTGAACAAAAGAGTAAACAGGAGGAGAGGAGGCACTGTGGGTCACCTTGGAGACTGGAAAGGGCACCACAATCCGCACAGGGTTGTGTTCAGACCCCATTTCAGGGGAGGGAATGGACAAGGATATGATAGAAGGCATTCTTAGGATGGCAGAGAAAGGGGAGATACTGTTGATGGGAGACCTGAATATGCCAGATGTTAACTGGAGCACATTTGCTGCAGCCACATCCAAGAGCAGGGCCATTCTCGATGCCCTACAGGTGGCAGGCCTCAGACAGCTAGTTTCAGAACCCACTCATGAAGGAGCAATCTTAGACCTCATACTTTCAAATGGGGGCAGTGAGAGGATCTCAGATTGAGAAGTAGGTTGCCATCTGGGAACAAGTGACCATCAAACAGTGTGGTTCACGTTAAACTCAGCTACAGAGTCAAGCCATACAAAAGTGAGGGTACTGGACTTCAGGAGGGCTGACTTTGGCAAGATGGGAGAGTGCCTCAGAAAAGCACTAGCAAACAGGCTAGAAGAAGGGGTGGAGCAACAATGGGGGAATCATCCAAACTGCCATCACAGAGACAACAAGCCTTTGTGTGAAGCAAATAAACAAATCAAAATGAAAGAAAAAGCCAATATGGTTCTCAAAAGAGGTGGCTGGGAAAGTCAGGGAGAAAAAGATAACATTCAGAAAGTATAAGGAAACACAGAAGGAGCAGGACAGAGAGCTGTACCAGTTAAGGCAGAAGGAAGCAGTGAGGGAAGTCAGAATAGCAAAGGCCCAAACTGAGGAAAAGATAGCGAACTTGGTAAAGATGGGGGGATAAAACCTTTTATAGGTACATCAGAGAGCGTAGAAAGACAAAGGGAGGAATAGTGAGGCTGAATAGAATGAATGGTGGGTGGGCAGAGGGGGACAGTGAAAAAGCAGGGATTCTGAATGAATATTTCTGCTTAGTATTCACAAAAGAGGAGGGGAAAGTGCCTAATCCAATTAACAGAAGCACTCTTGATAGGGGGGTTGATCCCAGCCCATTCACAGAAGAAAGGGTTCTGCAAGAACTCCTAAAACTGAAGGTGGACAAAGCAATGGGGCCTGATGGAATTCACCCAGAATTCTAAAAGAATTAAGGGGGGAACTAATGAAACCACTGACTACTCTTTTTAATAAATCGTGGGAGGATGGTGTGGTACCCGAAGACTGGAGGAAGACAGATGTGATTCCCCTTCACAAAAGTGGGACCAAGACAGAGGCAGGAAACTACAGACCTGTCAGTTTGACCTCTGGGGTAGGGAAAGTGATAGAGTCACTTCTGAAGGAAAGAATTGTTGAGTACCTAGAGGCCAGTGGGGCACAGGACCCAAGGCAGCATGGATTCACAATGGGAAGGTCATGTCAGACAAATCTAATAGATTTATTTGACTGGGTGACCAAAGTAGTAGACCAGGGAGGGGCTGTGGACATGGCCTACCTAGACTTTAGCAAGGCATTTGACACGGTCCCACCCAAAAGATTAATAGTCAAATTAACCAGCCTGGGAGTGGGTCACAGGGTGGTAGCCTGAGTAAAACATTGGCTGGACAAAAGGACACAGAAGGTAATTGTAAATGGAGTCCACTCTGAAGAAAGAGGGGTTACTAGTGGGTTACTGCAGGGTTCAGTACTGGGTCCAGTCCTTTTTAATGTCTTTATAAGTGACATTGCAGAGGGACTGGAAGAAAAAGTATGTCTCTTTGCAGATGACACAAAGATCTGCAACAAGGTTGATACACAAGGAGGTGTGGAAAGGATAAGCAGGGACTTGGCAAGGTTGGAGGAATGGTCAGAAGTATGGCAGCTAGGATTCAATGCAAAGAAGTGCAAAATAATGCACCTGGGAAACAAGAACCCAGGGGAAGATTACACAATGGGGGGGAGGTAGTAACAACAACAAAAGGAAAGGGACCTGGGGGTAATCATATCAAATGACCTAAGGTTAGCAAGCAATGTGAGAAGGCAGTAGAGGGCTGGGGGTATACTGGGATGGCAGGGAGAGGCATCACCAGCAGAAAACAGGAAGTTGTTATCCCTCTGTACAGACAGCTGGTGAGACCCCATCTGAGTACTGCATCCAGTTCTGGAGACCCATCTCCGCAAGGACATAGACAGGATAGAGGCAGTCCAGAGGAGGGCAACTAAAATGGTGCAGGGTCTGCAAGAGAAGCCGTATAAGGAGAGACTAAAGGAGCTTAATATGTATACCCTTGAGGAAAGAAGGGAGAGGGGGGACATGATAGAAATGTTTAAGTACCTCAGTGGAATCAACAAAGTCCAAGAGGGTAGCATCTTTCAGAAAAAGAGATGTGCAAGAACAACGGGACACAATTTAAAGATGGGGGGGTGGTTCCAGGGCAATGTGAGGAAGTATTTTTTCACAGAGAGAGTAGTGGATGCATGGAACAGCCTTCCTGAGGAGGTTATGGGGTCTAAAACTGGAAGAATTTAAGAATGCATGGGACAGACATAAGGCAATTCTTGTGGGGGATAGGAAGAAATAGGCTGTTGGTTAACTAGGATCTGCGGCCTATCCTGTAGGTAGGGAAATGGGCAGACTAGGTGGACCAAGCGGTCCTTATCTGCCGTCAAAGTCTATGTTTCTATGTTTCACAATGATCTGTGTGGGGGTGAGAGATATAGAAGAGCAGTCAGTTCTCATGATCTGAGAGCTCTCTTCAGCCTTTGACACCATGAACCATGGGCTGTTATTGGACTGGCTTAGAGAGTATGTAGGACTCACTGGCAAAGTCATCTGTTGTTTCAAGTCCTATCTCAGTGACAGGACTCAGAAGGTGATGTTGGGAATGTTCTTCTCATCTTTGATGGTTCTGCCCTGCAGTGTAGCCCAGGGCCCAGCCCTTTTGCCTATGCTGTTTGTGGTTTACATGCTGCCCTTGGGGAGGATCATTAGACAGCACTATCCAACTCTATCTGATCTTTGCACCACAGACACCAGGTACAGTTGATATGCCAAATAGGTGCCTGGCCAAGATCCAAGGCTGGCTGTCAATGAGCTGGTAATGACTTAACCTAGATAAGATTAAAGTGCTGGTGATCCAGCCAGGTCAAAGGGGTGGAGTTGTGGCTACCAAGAGGGAGATGGGGCTTTGTTGCAGCTCCTCTGGGCATTTGGACACCATGAAGGTGAAAAATCTGGGAGTCATTCTGGATGAGGGGCTGACATTTGAGGCTAAGGTGTTGGTAGTTGTCCAGTCTGGCTTTCACCATCTAAGGAACTGCAGCCGGATAAAATTCCTTATCAGCAACCCCCCCACCCCGAGAAATGGTGACACTGATACACACATTTGTTACTTCAGGGCTTGACTGCTCCAATGCTCTGTATCTTGGAACCAGTGGAGGAACACTGCAGCACCTTCAGCTGTTGCAGAATACAGCTGCTAGGTTGTTGTCTGGTCGTGTCATGTCTCCCTGGCCCAGTGTGATCTGCACTGGCTGCCAGTTTATTGGCGTATCTCAGTTACGGCTGACTTGCTAACTTACAAGGTCCTACACAGGTTGAGCCCAGCAATCCTCCTCCCTCCCTATGTGTCTTCGCACCCTCTCCACTCCACTGAGGGAGTCCTCCTTGTGATACTTGGGGCAATGTTAAAAACCTCAGGTGACCGGGCCTTTGGGATGGGCAGTTCTGTAGAATTCATTCCCAAGAGTCTTGAGGGAAGCCCCCTCAGAGGAGGCCTTTAAAAGGAAACTAAAGGCATTTTAGTTTATGCAGGCTTTTGGGATTAATTCTCTTACTCCATCCTGACACCCCAATCTGTTATTATATACTTGTATAAATTATTTTTTTGCTTATTTAATTATTTGTTGGAGCTTTTTATTATAATGTTAGCTAAAATTGTTTGGTGTATTTATATATGTACTTGCTGATCTGTGATGTATCTAATGATGTGTTATGTTGTATTTCCTACCTTCATTTGCTTTTATTGTAATGGTGTCCTGAGCCAATGGGGTAGGATGCCAATAATCATAGATAAAAACTACTACCTCTACTACTACTACTACTACTACTACTACTACTGCACATGGTTGGTGAGCTACAACTTAGTCTTTACTTGTATACATACTATTCTGTATCTGTAAATACTATTACATCAGCAATAACTTTGATTATGACTATCCTCTTTACTTAGTTACTTCTCCTATGTAGTTCATATTGACATGGGATAATGTATATGTGCATTTAATCTGGTCTTAATGGGGGAAGTGGCTTTTCAATTTCTTTCCAGCCTGCTCCCACTTTTTTAAGCAAGTGCCACCTCCTTTCTATATCAAAATCAGGGAGAGTATGAGTATTCCAATTCCTTAGAACCATCCTCTTCGTTGAAATTGTTCCTAATACCAGAATTTTTCCTTGTTCTTTGCTCTGATTTATTTTATTTAAAATTTGGTAACCAGAAAAGACATGCTGATCTGAGGCTTGTTTCCAGGTGACACCCGGGGGGGTTAGGGAAGTCACAAACAGACAGAGGAAAAAAGAAAATTTACAATCATTTCAGTACACAAGTGGAAATAGAACAAGTTTCATCAAACCTAAACACAGTTAGGCAGGAGGCGCAGTAGATTTAGGGACTTTAATTTATGTATGACCTATATTGTTTACGTATATTCTTATCCATGTAAATGTCCTTCTATTCATGCACTTAAATAACTGTTACGCAATGTATGTTTTTTTAAATTTAGTGATCTGAAACAGTCCATGCAGTGCAAGAAAGCAGCAGCAAGGGCAAACAAGATGCTGTGATGCATAGCTAGGGGGATCAGTAGTAGGAGAGAGGATGTTATTCTGCCCTTGTACATGTCACTGGCGAGTCCACATCTGGAGTATCAAGTTCAGTACTGATGCTCAAACCTCAAAATGGACATTAATCTTCTGGAGAAGGTCAAGTGGAGGGCTACAAAGATGATAGTGGGTCAGCAGGGTATGGCCTATGAGGAGAGCCTGAGGGCACTGAACATGTACTCCCTGGAGGACAGGGAGAGAAAGGGGACATGATTGTGACCTTCAAGTACTTAAAAGGGATAAATAAAGTGGATAAGGAGGGTCTCTTTAAGCTGAGTGGCAACCATAACACAAGGGAGCACAGTCTTAAGCTGGAGGGCTGAAGCTTAGAAGAGAGATCAGGAAGCACTTCTTCATGGAGAGGATGGTGGACACTTGGAATGTACTGCTGGAAGAGGTGGTCTCATTGAAGATGGTGGGCAGCTTCAAGAGAGGCTGGGATAGGCATATGGGAAGGGTAAAGAGCATGGTTAGGGAGGATGGGAGGAGTGGGTAGGGGGAGCAGGGACAGTAGCTCAGGCTTTGGAACTTGCAATACGAGCAGACTAGATAGACCAAATGTCCTTCTTCTGCTGGCTTCTTTGTATGTTCGTGTGTTCGTACAAAACTTTCTGTGATTTTTTTTGTACTACAAGGACCTCACTGGAAATGAACTTGTCTCATGAGAGACCCCTATTTATTTTTGATGAATACAATATTTTACTTCTTACTACTACTACTTTAGGGACAGTGGCAAGGAGCAGCAGGCGTGAGTCTGAGCAGGCACTTGAAAGCAGGGAGAAGAGTGGTTTAATGAAGAGTAGAGGAAAGTTGATTCCAGAGGGGAAGGAGTCAGTAAGAGAAGGCAGCCTGACCAGTAGCTGAGTGAGGATGGGGAAGGAGGAAGGAGCGGGATTCCCTGGAGTGCAGTGGGTAGGAGGTAGGAGAGGCAGGTGACAGAAGGGAAGAGAGATAAGATGAAAGAGATCTATACCACTATATTTAAATTAGACATAAATTAGTTTAAATTAGATAAGTAGATTCATAGTACTGGTATTATTAAATAGAAACATATATGGGACCATGATATACAGTATATGGGACCATGTTAATTTTCTTACCCAGAATTTCCTGGTAAATTATACCTTCCAGCCTCCCACAATGGTACTATTTTCTTACAATCTCAAAGAAGGTGAAATAAATGTCCCACTTCTCCATACTGGTGCCAGTATCTGTTACTTGTTATTTTGTTAATTTTGGCAATTACTTTGGGAGACTGATGAGGCCTGTCTAATATCAACCTTGGTATTGTTTTTTTTTTTTTGCTGACTTCCGGATTTTGTTTGCCTTGCATCTACAGTTGTTCCACTGTTCAGGGTTAAAAAACATATTGACTTCTGTTACCGATTTCACATTAACCCTCCTAGTTATCTCAACATGTGATTGAACTAATATTTTGTAATTCCATGACATCAGTTTTTCATCATTTACTCTATTACTGTTTGTTCCAATTTAATCCTTTTAGTAGGAGAGCAAAAAAGATAACCTTTTTACTGGGTAAAGATAATACAGCAGTTCATACTGTGGTTGAAGGAGTAGATAAAGGCCTACTGACCTATGTTAACCACTCCCCCCACTGATTTCAAAGGTAGTAAGTTATACTTGTAGTTTCCATGTAAGAATACCTTTATCACTTTATCAGGCTAATGAAAACTTAAAAGCTTTCAAAGCCTGAATATCTGTCTTGTCAGGTATGTTAAAAAAGGTAGGCTAAAGTTGTCTGCCTTTTGGAGAAGCTGGGTTTTGACTAGCAATGTAAAAAAAATAAATAAATAAACTGCAAAGGCTGGAGTAAATTCTGAAGTGCTAATTAAGACCAAATCAGTAGGAATAATGTCACTTTTTACTGTACATTGTACCTGTTGTCACAGTACAGGAGTATTTTTTTTTTTGTTTTGTTTAAAGACACGCAGACAAAACACTACAGAGATTTTAAAACATTAGGGCTAAAGCAAGATTAGTAATGCTGACTTACGTCTAGAATTTGATGGCAAATAAGGACCAGAATCCTCAGTGAGAGGTTCAAATACTTCCTTGGCAACATTTTAAGCTAGCAAAGGGGGGTGTCAGAGGTAAGCAGGGAGAATCAAACTGCCCTTCCCCCCCAGGATGAAGTACTCAATAGGGAGGACCCCAAAGTTGGGAAATCACCTAAGGTACATAAAACCAGTATAGGTAGGACAGTGATAATGAAGAATAGGAGAAAGGAAGGAGGGGTGTTGAGGGATGACCTGAGGGTGTGAGGGTAGCTATAAGGAGGAAAGGTAATAAGACTTTGAAGGCCATGTGCACAAATACCCACAGCCTGGAAAACAAAATCCCAGAACTAGTGGCCTTGATGACAGAGGTGGACCTGGACAGTGTTCCTATCACTGAGACATGGTACAATGGGAACCATGACTGAGATGTAGCCATACCAAGTTACTGTCTATTCAGAAAAGACAGGATGGGTAAAAAGAGGGAAGGGGAGGCTATATTCATCAGGGAGGCATTAAAGCAACCAAGGTACAAGTAATGCTAGAAGGGGAGGAGGCCCTGTGGGTCACCCTGGAGATGGGAAATGGCTCTGCCATTCACACAGATGTGATATACAGTCCTCCAGAACAAGAAGAGCTGAACAGGGTACTAGTAGAAAACATCCACAGAATGGCATCTAAAGGTGACGTGCTGCTGGTGAGGAACATCAGCATGCTGGATATTGATTGGAGCACCTAAGCTGCAGCCACAGCCAGGATTAGAGGCATCATAGAAGCCCACCAGGGGGCTTGCCTTAGACAGCTAGTGGTGCAGCCTACCTGGGAGAGAGTGACACTGGATCTAGTACTCATCACCAGAGACAGATTTACAGATGTACAGTTGGGTTGCCACCTGGGGTCCAGTGATCAACATATGGTGTGGTTTAGTGTGAAAACGTTAGAGGAGTCAAACTACACAAAAGCCAAGGGCCTGGATTTCAGACGGGCCAACTTTCAAAACTTGGGGGATTGTCTTAAGAAAGCCCTGGCAGGGGAGAAGGAAGGGGGGGGGTTGAGGTACAGTGGGCAAAGCTAAAGGGAGCAATAGCAGAGGCAACAAGCCTTTGCGTTAGGCAACTAAGCAAAGCAAAGAGGATGAGAAAAACACTATGGCTCTCAAAGGAAATGGCTAAGAAGGTAAAAGCAAAAAGGTTGGCATGCAGGAGGATTTAACATATTCTGTGGTGGGATCCTCCTGCAGTTTCCTATAATACTTTGTGTCTGAGAGATATGTTTGCTTCCTGCTGGTAATCTGTTGTGTTCATGATTATCTCAACATTTCCCTTAGCTGCTGGCTTGATAATTATACCTGTGTTGTTCTTCAGTGCCCGTATGGCCCTCCTTTCAAGGGGAAGGGGGACAGATTCTACACCTCTGGCATCCGTTTCCCTATCATGAAGGATGTGACCCTTGGTCTGAAGCTCTCAATATACTTGTTCAGTTTGGAGTTAGGTCCTGAGGAAGGGTCCAGTTTGCATTTTCCTTCCTGTTGTTCCACTGATCCTGGTTATCTGTGTTCCCCATATCCTTTAGCTTGTCAAAGAAGAAGGCCTTGAGGCATAACCTTCTGAAAAGATACTCCTGGTCATCACACAGTTCCTGTTCATCCTCTGGTTAGGTTTGGCAGAATGAGAGTGCCTTGCACAGTGATGATATTTTGGTTCCACCAAGTGGATGGTTAGATAGATTGACTATACAGGTCTATTGCAGATGCTATGCTTGAGTACTGTTCATGGTGGTCCTTTTGACCTGCTGTAGGCATTCCCAAAGGTTTGGTCTGTTTGAGACAATCAGATTTCTTTGTCTTGTTGCTGATTAAAACATCCAGGAGTTTTGTGTGGCATTGTTGTAATTCTTTGCATATTCTCTTCATGTCTATGTTCTGAAGGAGGGCTTTTTATGGCAGTGATTTCATCTCTTTTTGTAGTTGTAGAACACCTTAATATAGTGGTTTCTTAGTCTTTCAGAGGTCCTGTGAAACAGCAGCTGTGCACGTCTGGTGTTGTACACTGCTACTAGATTTTAAAGATGAGTCCTTTTATTTATTTATTTTTATTTTATTTAACTTGGTTGACCGGGTAAGTACACTGCCAGTAGGAACCTTTTTCATGCACAACCCGGGTGCAAATGCACAGATAAAAATATACAGATGTCATATTACATAAGCAGCAGGTGAAAACAATATGTACAGAAAAATATTTACATGATTACAAGTTATCGTGTTCAATGGGGGAAGAGGTAATAAAATATACGGGGCAATATTCACATGAATTCAATTATAGAAAGTGCAAAAGAGTGAGCAATAAATTTGAAAACAGTAGCATAATTAGGAGAGAATTGAAGAGGGGGAGCAGGTTGTACTAAATAATAACGGTGGAGTGCAGTGGAAAATGGGGGTGAAGGTTAGCAGAAATATTGACATGTGACACAGGAAGAGTAATGGGCGAAGGAGGGATTAAACCACGACAGGGTATGGGTTTACTGAGCATTAATCCATGCCTGAGGGGGAGTGGATTCATGAGGTGAAGCCGAGTGACTTCAGCCACCCAGGCGTAGATTAATGCTCAGTAAACCCATGCTCTGGAGTGGGTTAACCTTCTTATAACATGGGTAATGTTATATTAGAGTTTTACCTAAAGAAATAGTAAAATAAAGCCCTGTGAACATGCAACTGTGGGTATATCAGGGATTAATCAATGGTCAGGTGACCTGTTTGGATAAATAAGAAGACAGTATTTTCAGAATCCATGTTATAATGGGTGGTATTCCTTTGGGAATAAGTTTTCCTTTCCTGCATCTGCTGAGAAATAAGATGTCACAATAAGTTTAGTTTGCTTCTTCAAAAGGGTTTTCAGCTGCCATTGTTTAGGCAAATTGGGGTATCTTTCATTGTTCAGGCCAAAGCAGGGCTGTGCCATGTTATCCTCCATAAAAACAGGAGAGAAACAAAAAGAATATTTTTGCTGGGTAAAGAAAATACCTTTATTAGGCTAACAAAAAGTTAATCATCAATCAATCACGTTTCATTTATAAAAAAAAGTACAATTCCATTGCTTATCAAAGCACTTGCACAGAATAAAAAATCCACTAAAAATAAATAATAAAATACATACAATCAGTGGCTAAAACTAATTCACTATAATAAAACTATAATAAAATGGCAGACTAATCAGAATCTGAAAAGACTATACCAAAAAGATGAGTTTTGAGAGTGGATTTAAAACTCTCAAAAGTCAGTCACTCTCTGATCTGATGAGCTAGAGAGTTTCACAGGGTAGGGGCCACAAAAGCAAAAGAATGGGCCCCTGAGGTCTTAAGTCAGACTCTGGGAACCTCTAGCAAAACCCTCATCGGAGGAATAGCATGAACAGAGGGGCCGGTAGGGGCAAAAGAGATCTTTCATGTAACGCCATCCCTGTCCATGTAGGGCATTCTAGAAACATAGAAACATAAACTTTGATGGCAGATAAGGATCACTTGGCCCACCTAGTCTACCCATTTCCCTATCTATTGAATAAGTTGCAGATCCTTGTTAACCAACAGCCTACTTCTTCCTACCCCTCCCACCAGAATTGCCTGATGTCTGTCCCATGCATTCTTGAATTCCCCCACTGTTTTTGACCCCACGACCTCCTCAGGAAGGCCATTCCATGTGTCCACCACCCTCTCTGTGAAAAAATACTTCCTTACATTACCCCTGAGCCATTCCCCTTCTGTCTTCAAATTGTGCCCCCTTGTTCTTGAACAACTCCTTTTTTGAAAGATGCTACCCTCTTTATTTATTTCTTTATACATATAAGAATTACAATCCTTTGAGTCATGGACTCATTTCCAAAGGCTCCACGTCAAGTATACAGAGACAATCACAGGGTTACATAATTACAGAACAAATACAATAGAACATTAGGTGCAACATTAGCAGTGTACAGGCAGGGTTATAATGGCGACAGCAACTATAGACAAGATAATATATTGGCCTATACAAGGTGGTAGCTAGGCAATTGAAGCAGTAATGCAAGCAGTGCACTGGTGTGGTGAGGTGGTAGCTGTCCCTGGGGGACATTGTCTTAGTTGGAGGTAGACTAATATTGGGCCCAAGCAAGGTAGGTGGGGCCCATCAGGCAAGGGAACTCAGCCAATTATGCACACCTACAGCTGTGATTGGCAAATATGTGGTTTCTGAGTGCAATTTTGAGAGGACCGATTTTAGGGAGGCTGGTGATAGTGGCAGGGAGGGAGTTGAACCAGGACGAGGGCCCTGTAGCAAAAGGACCTCTGGGCAAGTGAGGTCCTGACCCTAGGGACAAAGAGGGAGGACTTGCAGGCACTGAGGGTAGAGACTGTGGGGGTAGAAAGGTGGAGGGATGAGGCCACCCCAGGAGGGGGGAGAGACCTAGCAGAATTTTTTTGGCCAGTAGGCAGGATTGATAGAGGAGTCTCTCCTTAAAATTGAGCACATTGGTGAAGGAGTAGAGTGAGCAGGCGTGTGTGTGTGTCTGTCAGCACTGGTCAGGAGCCTGCAGGCCCTATTGATGGACATTTGGATCTTACTGAGTGCAGTGTTATCTGCGGCTGCATGTTTTGGAAAGCCATAGTCCACAAGGGACAGGACTGAGGAGGTGACAGTCAGCTGGAGTGCATCAGGGGGTAGGCAGTCCCTATGGTGATAGAGAAGGCCGATCCATGCATTGGCGGCAGAGGAGAGGGTGCTAATGTGGGAGTGGAACGTGAGGGCAGGATCGAATGTGATGCCCAGGTATTTGTATGAGGACACTTGTTCAAGGGAGTAATGAGTGCTGGAAAGTATCTGAAGGGGGGAGTTACTGGCCCTGCTTTGGTGGTGGGTGAAAAGCATAATTTTGGTTTTTATCAGATTGATGACCAATCTATGGTCTAGGAACCAATGCTCAGCTTGTTTGAAGAAGTGCTGGAGGGAAACCTGTAGGGAGGCAGGGTTCAGGTGAGAAGTGAAAAGGACTACATCTTCTACATAGAGAAAGACCCTGCCAGCACAGGAGCTGTGGAGCACATTAAGGTACAGGCTAAAGATAAGTGGGCCCAGTATGGAGCCCTAGGGAACACCTGCGTGGACAGAATAAGTCCTGGACAGGGTACTGTGTATTTTGAAGCACTGGGACCTGGAAGACAGGTAGCTAGTGACCCAGAAGAGGGGCATTGGGAGAAACCAAGTAGAAGAAGTGAATCAAGCAAGAAGGGGTGGCAGACCATGTCAAAAGCCTTGGAGAGGTCGATAAAGACAGCTCCAGCAAGGTGGCATGAGTCTAGGGCCGAGTGCAGGAAGTTTGAGAACTCCAGGAGAGCCGTTGTGGTACTGTGGCCCGAACGGAAGCCATGCTACTCCATGCACATAAGATTGTGTGTGGCCAGGTATTCTGTGAGCTGATCTGCCACTATTTTTTCTAAGGCTTTGGAGAGCGGGGGGAGGATGGAGATTGGCCAGTAGTTATCAGGGGAGGAGCTGTCTCCACCTTTGAGTATTGGTGTGATGATTGCCATTTTCCAGGCAAGGGGAAACTGACCAAGACACAGTGAGCGATTGAGCAGGTCAGTAAGTGGGGCAATCACTACATCAAGGACTTGGCAAAGGGGTCTAGTATCTAAGAGGTCATTGCAGGGACTGGTGCCATTGAGGGCTTTTGTAAGATATGGCCTGGCTTCTTGTGGGGAGATAGTGCAGAGGTAGAAAGGAGGGCAGTGGAGGGTGGGCAGCTGTGAGAGGGGGATTGGGTCAAAGAACTTGCTAGGGAGGACTGTGCTGAGATAGGAGACAGCGGTGTTGAGGCAGTCCTCGATGCTTTGGGGGTCCGTGGAGATGGAGCCATGGATGGTGAGTTGGGGAGGGGGGGCATGATTTCCCATTCAGTTTTTTTGTATTGTCCCAAAACATCCGAGTGGTCCCCCAGGAGGAGGCAAGAGCTGACCTGTAATATTCAGCCTTGGCCTTGCGAATGGTCCAGGTGCACCTGTTGCACTCAGTGTTATATGCTTGTCTATCTGCCTGTTTACCAGAGTCAACAGCTCTGTGCCATAGGATGTCACTGAGTCTCAGTTGTTGAATGAGAGATGGGGTAACCCATGGCACATTGCGTTTCTTGGTTTGGGTCTTGGCAAGGGGGCAAAAATGTCACAGGGCATATTAAAGGAGCGAGTGAAGTAGTCGAACGCCAAGTCAATATTTGGGGTGAGATTTACATGGGACAGTACAGCCTGAGTTTGTTAAGGTTACCGGGGCAAAGGTGCCAGTGGATGACCCTCCTGGGCACTGGCTTGGGTAGGAGAGAGGACCATGTGAAGAGTACCGGGGAATGGTCACTGAGAGAGTTAGGGAGGACATTGATATCTACAGTTTTATGGGGTGGTTAGTGAGGACTATGTCCAGTAGAGTGTGAGTGCCATTGGAGGGGTTGCAACTGGTAGGATGAGAGACTAGTTGAGTTAAGTTCAGGGCTGCAAAAGTGTCCTTGACTTGCGACACTGAACTGGTGAGCCAGTTATTGACGTCCCCCAGAAGGATCTGCTCAGCCTTATGTTGCAGGTTAGAGAGGTATTCCGAGAGAATGGCTGGGCTTTATTTGCGTGGGGGAACATACGCCACTGTGATGAAAAGCGGGGCCCTAGAAGGGTCAGGGATGATTTTCAGGGAGATGGCTTGTGCCCAGTGGTCCAACTTGGGCAGTGGGAAATCATGACCGAGCAGGGTGTCACGCATATGGATGGTGCACCCAACCCCCACGTTTACCCACTCTATCCTCCCTGAATAAAGTGTACCCAGGGAAGGTGATGAAGGAGTCAGGGTCTGATATTTATAGCCAGGTTTCCACCAATGCTAGTACATTTATTTTATTTTATTTATTTATGTTTTTGTTTACTGGGTAAGTGCACTGATTCAGAGGACCGTTTTCAGTCACGACCCAGGCCACAGGGTGGCAAGCAGCAGAGAGAAATGCAGCAACACATACAGGTAAACTTCAATCTATACTGTAGATTCACACCTCAGGCATGAGGTGGTGTGGAAAAAAAAGAAATACAAATAACATAATAGTACAAGGCAATGGCCAGGCAAACATAGTGTGAAAGTGGGCCATGCATAGGAATAGAAATAACATGAGGTACAGGAGCCACATTTCATGTTGCAGGAGAGCATGCATAGCATTATAAATTATAACTAAGACGTGAAGACCAGTTTAGTACAGTCATCAGTAGAGTTGAACGGGTTCATAAAATTAGAGTCTCACGTCAGTTCATGGATTTGAGGTTGTGAGGGAAGGAGGGTTATATAGAACTACAGTGACGAGGGAAGGGATGAATAGGAAAGGCAGGGGAGGAAAGGAGATATGGGCATTAGGGTGCCTTAGAGTTACTTACTGGGTGCAGTGACAGTCAGCAGCTGCTAGAAGCCAGGTTTTTGAGTCCTGTTTGAAAGTAAGGTGTGAGGGGGACATGTGGATGGACTGTGGGAGCTTGTTCCATAGAGTGGGGGCAGAGACAGAGAAAGCTCTACTTCCCATAGCTGTGGAGATGTGGGGTGTCTCCAATGGGAGGACTGAGGATGCCCTAAGTGTCCTAGGAGCCACTCTGTGTGTCAAGAGGAGAGAGTAAGGGGATAGCTGTCGGTATCTTAGTGCATTGTCCACTAGACAGCCCATCGCACAGTCAAAGCAACCTTGTACAGGAAGCCAACCCAGTGACTGGTAGAAAGTGCAGTGGTGGGTCCAGTGGGGAGCTTGAAGGATGAAACGACAGATAGAGTTATAGGTAGTGTTTAGTGTTGATTTCAAGGTGGGATATACGAGGAAGTAGACGGGGAAGCAGTAGTCAAGTACAGGCAGTAGGTTGCCCTGGGCAATGGCAAGGTGTGCTTCAGCCGATAGAAGGTTTTTGAGTCTGTAGGCAGCGCCAAGTTTTTGGTGGATCCTCTGCACAGTGTTGTTGACATGCTCAGTGAAAGAGAGAGAGGGGTCAAGAGTGACACCTAGGTATTTAAAAGATGGGATGTTCTCAAGAGGGGGGCCTGCTGGGGTGTGTACAAGGAGGGAGGAGTTGGATTTGGCAGCTTTGGTGAGGAACTTGGAACCAAAGAGCATGGACTTAGTCTTCTTTTCATTGACTAGCAGCCTGTTGGCAAGGAACCATTTATGAGCAGAGCCATAGTTGTGTGTGAGGATGGAGGAGATGAGCTCGCTGGATTTATCACTGTGGTAGAGGACCAGGTCATCTGCATAAAGGAGTGCTTGACAGCTGAGGCTATCCCTCAGGAGTGAGTCAATGAAAATGTAGAAGAGCAGTGGTCCAAGTATGGAACCTTGGTAGACTCCAGTGTGAACAGGGAGGGCAGCAGAGGAGGCATTGTTGATGACGACAGACTGAGATTGATTGGATAGATAGCTGCAGAACCAGGCTGCAGTTCCCCCAGAGCAGCCGGAGAGATACAGGGTTGAGTGGAGGAGGTGGTGGTCAACAAGGTCAAAAGCCTTCGATAGGTCTATGAAGACAGGTCCTGTGGCTTTTCCTTGATCCATATTTCTCAGCACATGATAAGTGAAAAGGGCCAAAGCAGAGAAGGTGCTGTGTGCTTGCGGAAACCATGCTGGAGGGAACATAAGAGGTTATACTTTTCGAGATGCTCTGAGAACTGACTGTGCACAATTTTTTCAAGTAGTTTGCTCAGGTGAGGGAGTAGGGAGATGGGCCTGTAATTATCAGGTGATTCTGGGTCACTGCTTTTGAAGATGAGCACAACATTTGCATGTTTCCAGGAGTTGGGAACCATAGAAGATGTAAATGCGAGGTTGAAGAGGAAGGTGAGGAGTTTAATCAAAGAAGGGCAGATAAGTTTAAGAAATGCGGGGTATAATCCATCACTGCCAGAGCTGCCTTTGGTAGGGAGAGATTTCAGGAGCTTAATAGTGTCTGTATGCCCAATGACTCTGAAGTGGAAAGGCGGGGGCAGGGTGGTAGCTGAAGAGGAGGGGGGGTGGGAGGTTCAGGGTGGAGGACCCTTGTGGAGGATAGAGGGATAGCTTCAAGTTGAATATATTTGCAATCTCGGTAGGGTCTGAAATACTGTAGGACCAGAGGGGGATTTAAGCTGCTTTAATTGTCTACTGGACTTGGGGCTAAGGATAGTTCCAATAGAGGCCCAGAACATGCGTGGATTGCCAAGGTTGTCTTTCTGTTGATTAATGTGGAATTTGTGCTTGAGTGATTTTGCTGTCTGTTTGCAGGTGTTGCGTAGCTGTCTGTAAGCATTCCAGAAGAGGGGAGAGGGTGAAGCCTTATAGGCTTTCCATTTGTTATACCGGGCTTTCATTAGTGCCAGCAGTTCTTTGGAGAGCCAGCTGGTACAGCCCCCTCTTACCCTTCTGGTTGTGATGAGGAAATGGATGTCCTGTAGGTGGGAGAGTTTGGAAGTAAGGTAATTGACTGCGTCGGATAAGTTGCTAAGATGGTAGAAGGTTGACCAGTCTATAGCACTTACGTCACTAAAGACAAGGCTAGGGTCCGAGCATTTAAAGTTCCTGAAGGACAAGAGTCTGTGGGAGGGGAGCGGACGGATTTGGTAGAGAGTATAGCATAGGTAGGGGTGTGGTCACTTAGGGAGTCAGACATAGTGCCCGCTTGGAGGATCGAGTCAGCCCGGTTTGTGATGATCCAGTCAATCACGGAGTGATTATGCGTATGAGCATTATGTTTGGTGGGGGAGGAGATAATTTGCTCTAGGTTGTGTACTTTCAGTGCATTAGAGTAGTCCAGTGAATTTTTATCCAGCCAGTTGAGACTGAAATCCCCAAACACAATTGTGTCTCTTAGGGGTGTTGTAGAGTCTATGCCATTTAGAAAATTTGATAGACCTGGTATACCTCCTGCGGGGGGGGTTATAGCAACAACCCAAATAGAGTTTCTTGGATGCACCTAGGATTACCTCCGCAAGAAGCCACTCACTTTGAGATGTGCTGGTGGAGCAGCTGATGACAGTGGCAGTAATGTGGTCTTGCACATACAGTGCCACACCCCCTCCCTTCTTGTGTCCTGGTCTATCCAGTCGTAGGAGTGAATAACCGTCCAGGCTGAACGAGGAGTCAGGGTGGTGGGGTTTCAACCAGGTCTCAGTGAGATCTAGTGCTTGTGGCTTGTAGAGAGATACCCATCCCTCAAGTTCATGGAACTTTTACGGTAGGCTGCAGATATTCATGTGGGCAACTTTTAGTCCATGGTGTCCTGTCCAGGCAGTGTCTGTGTGGTTGATGTAAGTGTTTATGGGGCCAGGGTTACTCTCTACATCACCAGAGAGGAGAATCAGTGTAAGTAGAGGGCAGATAGGAGGGAGCCAATGGGAGGATGGAAAGGTGAGGGAGTGCATAAACCTGCCGAGTAGACGACGTTCATAGTTAGACAGTAGTGCCAGAAGGGTTGTACTTGTGAGGGTAAGTTCATGTCCATTCGTAATGATCGCGGAGTATGAGAGAGGGTGTGGGGATTGGAAGGGGTGTGGTTTTGCTGCTTCATGGCTAATATTGATGCACAGGCATCAGTCATCAGCAGCAGCACGAGCATGGAGACCAGCATAAGGAGCAACATGCAAGTGTTCATTTTAGGAGGTATTCTGGTCACAAAAGAGAAAGATTCTGTGAGGAGAGGAGAGCTGAGAGGAACCTAGTGAAAAGGGGGAGTAGCCCTGCGGTGGCGGGGGCTGGCAGGCAGTACCAGGAAAGCCATGGGCAGCAAGCAAACCACTCTAGAGGAGGGATTGTTTAGCAGTTACCAAAAGGGAGAAAGGGGTGCTTAATAGTGTATCTGATGGTGGCCACAGCAATACTGTAAGCCACTTAAGTTGCAATCCCTAAGATGAGTACCCTAGTGTGTAACTAAGTTAGTACCTTTGGCTTTTGGTTGGGTTGGGCTTAGCGCTTTGAGAGCCAATGGGTGCAGGAAGACCGTTTGAGGGAGGGGCTTAGGTCTATTTAATAGAGGTCAGGGCTGGGGAGGGCGCGGTGGGACTAAAATATTGCAGGCAGTAATATTGCAGGCAGTCTAGAGAGCAGGCGCTTGTTTAAATTTACCGCCTGACGTTTAGGGACAGCAGTGGGGACTGAGCTGTAGTTTCCGGTCTTGGCTAGCGCCCCTTGTCCAATCACGGCACTTAGTCTCTGTTGGGGACCAATCAGAGAGCTCCGAGTCTGTAAATGCAGCCAATCGAGGAGGAGCCAGCACCAGGTTGAGAGTTCATCTCAGACAACGAGAAAAAGGGCGTACCTGAGGTTTCTGTCTTGTAGCTGGTGGGCGTAGCGGGGACAGTGGCAGGAGAAGCTCCACATCCTGAGGAGCTGGGCACAGCCACTTCTGGCTGCAGGTGCCCCCAGGGAGCCTCTTCAGCTGAGGTTTCTGTCTTGTGGGCGGTGGGCATAGCAGGGACGGTGGCAGGAGAAGTGCGGCGTCCCGAGGAGCTGGGCACAGCCGCTTCTGGCTACATTGGGTTGGTATTGTACCATCCAGCACTGCAGAGCAGTAGATTTTTTCAGGAGGCTACAGATATTCATTGAGGCAATGCGTAGGCCAGGCACAGAGAGTGCCCGAGGGTGACTGGAGGTGACTGGGCCAGGGTTGGGATGAATATTTCTGGACAGCATGAGGAGTAAAGAGATTACCCTTAATAGGGCAAGGTATTGTCTAGAGTTTGCCACAGTAAGATAAGAAGTGGACCTTGCAGGAAGAGCGCATGGGATTGGCAAGGAACGGAGGGCAGGGATGGCACAGTAGAGAGGGGGCCGGGGGGGGGTTTAGGGAGGAATGACGGCAGTGAAATGCTTGTTGGTGGCGGGTGTGGAGGGGCTGTAGGGGTGACCAGAGTGGGCGAAAAGCGAAGGTGAAGGGGGTGAGGGGACAATCAGAGGTGTCAATGTGAAGGGGGGATGTATGACCCAGGTGAGAATGGTGAGCATCAGTTAACGCACAGCATCGACGGGCTAACACCACTACACAAGGTGCAGCTCCAAGGAAGGTGAAGATTACCTTTTGGGCCTCCCGTGGGTCAGCTCAGTCCCCTGGGCTGTTGTAATTCAGTGTGATGCTGTGGATGGGGTCCAACGGTCTAAGAAGGAGACAGAACAAAGGGTTACATTAGCATGCAGTGGGAAGACTCCTAGCTGGGAGAAGGAAGGAGCCTGGTCCGTAGTGCGCATGTGCGATTCTTGATGCAACTGTGCATGCACGAAACAACGACCTGAGGGTAACAATGGTGAAGCTGTGGGGACTGTATGGGAGACCGAACATCCACCAGCCACGCTGGGAATCCAGTGATGAACACTCCTAGGCTGTGAGTACTGTCCCACAACTCCCTAACCCACCAAAACACAGGAGGCTAACTGCAAACTGTAAACACTGTAACTAACCTATACTAACGATTGTAGATGAGACCAGCAGTAACACAGACCATACAGTTAAATGCAGTACAAAGCATGCAGGGCTGCAAGTGTCCAAAGCCCACAAAGAACAGGGTCTTAAAGCTCCGGTGGTATTCCTCTGAAAGCTAGGCAGAGTGAGTACACCGACACAGCATTCTGAAACAATCAGTCGCTGTAGGGGGGCAGAAAATCCCCCTACACAAGGTGCAGCTCCAAGGAAGGTGAAGATTAATTTAAGGGCCTCCCGCAGATCAGTTCAGTCCCTTGGGTTGTTGTAATTCAGTGTGGTGCTGAAGATGGAGTCCCGCAGCCTTTAAGGCCTCCCACGGATCAGCTCAGTCCCCTGGCCTGTTGTAATTCAGTGTGGTGCTATGGATGCGTTCCCGCAGCCTTTAGGGCCTCCTGTGGATCAGCTCTGTCCCCTGGGCTGTTGTATTTCAGTATGGTGCTGTGGATGGGGTCTTGTGGCCTTTAGGGCCTCCTGCAGATCAGCTCAGTCCCCTGGGCTGTTGAAATTCAGTGTGGTGCTGTGGATGGTGTCCCACGGCCTAAGAAGGAGACAGAACAAAGGGTTACATTAGCATCTTGGATTTTGTTGATTCCCTTGAGGTACTTGAAAGTTTTATCATGTTCCCCCTTTTCCTCCTTTGCTTGAGGGTATACATATTAAGCTCCTTTAGTCTCTCTCTTTGTATGGCTTTTGTTACAGATCCTGCATCATTTTAGTTGCCCTCCTCTGGACTGCCTCCATGCTGTCTATGTCCTTGCAGAGATGGGTTCTCCAGAACTGCACACAGCACTACAGATGGGGTCACACCAACTGTCTGTACAGAGGGACAACAACTTCATGTGTTCTACTGGTGATGCTGCTCCCTATACAACCCAGTATCTCCCAGCCCTCCTTACTGCCTTCTCACATTGTTTGCTTACCATTAGGTCATCTGATATGACTACCCCCAGAACATTTTCCATTTTTGTTGTTGTTAATACCCCCCCCATTGTGTACTATTCCCTTGGGTTTTTGTTTCCCACGTGTATTACTTTGCACTTCTTTACATTGATTGTAACCCAACCTTGAAGGTGATCCACTAATGAACCAGCAGCCAGGCCAGTGCAGGCCGTGGAGCACAGGCGTGACATGGCAGGATCTTGTTAAGTCAGTCAACAGCCTGGCCGCTGCATTCTGCACTAGTTACAATCAGCAGATATCAGCCCTTGGTAGCCCTAGGTAAAGGGCATTGCAGTAGTCATGCCAGGAGTCACTCAGATGTTGATCAGATGGAAAAAAGAGGTTTTCACAACAGCAGACACCTGAGATTTTAATGTCAGGCCGCTGTTGAAAACAACACCCAGATGTTGTGCCTGGTCTAAGAAAAGCAGCTGGTCCCCCCCGAGCCAAAGCCCAGACAGCTGACCAGCTAACAACCCCAGATCCTGATAACCTGGGTTCACCACCAACACCTCAGTTTTATCGAGGTTCAACCTCAGCCAGTTGGCACTCATCCAGCTCTGGATCTCAGAGAGGCAGCTATTAAAGACCAAGACAGCTCCATCCTGCTCAACACAAAGGACATGTAGGGCTGAGTGTCATCTACATAGCAGTGAAAACTCAGCCCATACCACCTTATAATGTCCCCTAACTGTAGCATATACACTGTGAGCAACACAGGTGATAGTACGGAGCCCTGCAGAACCCCACAGGAGAGGGGGAGTGGGGCTGAGGAATAAAGCCCTGACACCACACTCTGAGTTCTGCCAGTGAGGAAGGATTAAAACCATCTGAGGACTGTTCCAGATGGTCCACAGAGCATCCACAGGCACTCCAACAACACATTATGGTCCACAGTGTCAAATGTTGCAGAGAGATTGAGGAGAATCAAGATGGAATGGCTCCCTCAATCCCACGCTATCAGGAGATCATGCAGTACCCAAGCAAGAGCCATCTCAGTACTATGCCTCATCCTAAATCTGGACTGGAGAGGATCAAAGACATTGTGGATAGTTCAATGGTCCTCCAGCTGCGCCACAACCACCTTCTCAATAACCCTGCCCACAAAGGGCAGGTAAGAGAGAGGTCAGTAGTTTGCTAAGCATTCAGGGTCAAGGGAGGATTTCTTTAGGAGGTGTACCACTACCACCTCCTTCAAGGGGTCAATAAACACCCCTGTCTTCAATGAACACCGGACTAGCTCAGCCAGGACAAGATGGATTACCTCAACACACCCCAGTACTAGGCACGTTGGGCCCAGGTTCAAACTATAGTAGGTTGGGCGCATACCCTGGATGATCCACACAATGCCTACAATTGCCAACTTGCTGAAGTCAGACCAGATAAACTGGGCGCTTGCACCCTCCTGCTGACCTCCACAAAACCCACTTGAGGGTGCTAAGAGGATCTCTAATCTGATGGTGGCAATCTTATCTGTGAAGAATCGAGCAAACTCATCACACTTAATCTGTGAAAACGCTCCCCAAGACTGAAGACAGACTGGATTGCACAATCTGTCAACATTCTGGAAGACCTGAGCCAGTCGGTTCTGTGCAGCAGCAATCTGAACATGAATTCTGCCTTCTTATGGGAGATTGTCAATTGACAATCTTTAACCACCTAAAGATTTAAAAAGCATTGATAATACGTACAAATAAAATCTCCAGAAAACTGATGTAAAGTTAGAGGCATGGGACTGCATGCTCAGTGGGATGCTTCTTGGTAGTACCTCAATTGGATGGGTGTTGCTGGCAGCTCAAGATTTCCTAACTTGGGTCTGATGAGCAGGCATCCTTAGATAATACTGTCATAGCATCTTCAAGAGTAGGATCCTATCTGTAGTTGGGCCTAAGACATGCTGGCTTGATCTTATGCCTCATGGAGGATAGGAGCTGGTATTTATTTATATATATTCTGGCTTATTTTCAGGAGCTTATATATGAAATTAGCTCTATAAACAGATTCATGTGATTAATATTTAATATTGGCTGTGCTGGAAAGTGTTGGTAGAGTTCTTATGTGGATTACGGATGGATAACCTTGTTAACGATAATCATATTGTAGGTTAATATCAACTTAAGTTAAGATAGAGAATTAATAAATCTTAAAGATGTACTAATACTAGTAAGATTGACCTTGGGGTATTACCTCGAGTATGAAACAGCTTATTTAATGGAATTATGTTGTTATACTAAGAAGAAATGTGAAGCAGGCCTGATTTGGTTTGAATATGTATAATATATGTATTATTGCCTTGCTGTAGACTGTAGATTGTTTTGTAGCTTCTCTTTTTAATGTATTTTAAATACTGTATATTCTAGACTGCTCTGTGTTATAATGGTTTATAACTGATCAACAATAAAACTACTACTGATAATCTTTATAATGGACCATCAATCTAAGTTTGTCATCTACCAGGCCAGATTTCTACCAGTGTCATTCCAGCCTTCGACCCCCTCATCTCAACTCCTTCAAAATCCCATCAAACCAAGGGGACTTGGGGTGAAGAGTGAGGGGGTGAACATGGACAGGAGCTAGGGAATCCAGGGCTGCTGTCACTGCCTTATTAAAGGCTAGTACCAGATTGCCTGGTTCCCCACTTACACTTGACATACCTGATAGGTCCAGTACCGCCATAAGACCGTCAGTGGTCAAACCCCTTAAAGGGCGTTACCAGATCATCTCCATAGGGGCAGGTCTATTGGGGGAGTCTCAAAACTGAACCTTATAGTGTGATGATCTGACCATCTGACCAGTTCCACCACCAGATCGGAGATCTCCATCCCAGTAGGAAGACCAGATCGAATGAGTGACCGTGACTATGGTTAGCAGAGGTAATCCCCTGTGTAAGGCCCAGTGACTTCATAAGTTGGAGGAAATTCTGGCAAAACTGCGAGAGTTTATCATTGAACCAGGCATTGAAATCCCCCAGAATTAACCATCTGGGGGATTCCAACACCATGTCGAAGATGAAGTCTGCAACATTCTGCAGGAACTCCTTTTCACCTCTGGGTGGTTGGTAGATGAGAAGTATCCTGCAACCGACACCTGCTCCAACAATACACTGAAAAGATCTAGTCACCCACACTGGGGTGTCTACAAGAGCCAGTTCTGATGTAAAACAAATGGCTACTCCCCCACCCCTGTGATCCTCCTTCGAGCGGTGTATCACCGAGTACCCAGCCTGAACTGCTTACTCCAATACAGGACCAGCATTTTTTTTTTTATATATGTAGTTTATACTCCTTTGTCTATGGCTGCCGCCTTCTGACTGACCCCCCCAGCCCTGTCACTCCAGAATCACTGTGATTTACCTATCTGCCCGGTCCTGGTGTGGAGCCTGTGGAGAGTTGGGCGTCATCCTGCAGCCAGAGTAATTTTTCCTCCATTTTTTTCCTCCCGTTTCCCTGCTGAGGTGTACACAGCCAGATGTTTGAGTGTGGAGGCATGTGCACATCAGTGGAAGCCTTGAAGCATGCTCCCTTCTTCTGGGCCCCTCAGGCCTGCACTACCCTCTGGACTCCACCTGAGGGAAGTCATTTGGTGGGAGCACCAGTCCTCCCTCCCCAAGAGAGGAGAGCTGTCCTCTGGATGCTCAATCCTCTTCATCCCCTGCTGACCCCCGGAAGCCTGCGCTCATTTCCGAACATGGGTCACTGGCATGGCGCAAGGTGTGGCATCCAGTGTCTCAACCCTCAGCACCACCCATCTAGCAGTTGGACCAGCATTTTTCATCCAGCCAGGTCTCGGTGATGCAAGCCAAGTCAGTTGTACCAACAAGAGCAGCAATTATAGCTGTCTTGTTTTTTATCGACCTGGCATTGCATAACACTGCTCGAGTAGGATAGGCAGACAAAGTCAACCGAGTTACTTGCCCACACAAAGTGGAGCCCTTGGGTATGGGAACCAGGCAGGGAGAACCCCTTTCCTGGACCCATTTCACCCCAGGGCATCTTCTTGCCCCACCACTCCAATACACCCACCCTGCTCCACTACCCCACCAGGCCCAGATCCCCCCACCTCTTTCTCCTCCTAGCTATCCCCAGTGCACAGCAACACCTGTACACCTCAGCATGTAAGGGGGGGCAGCTAAAACAGCAGAGGTCAATGAGCCTGGTGGGAGAGTAGTACCGGACCATCTATAATCTCTGCCAACACATACAGTAACTAAAAGCTAAACAAGCTGCAAGCAAGAGCTAACCAAACTAACTATAAACTGACCAAACACCAGACGAATACAAATTTAACAAAATACACATACACTTATACACCCCCCACCTCACACACACACTCAATCAATGACTATAACTCCCCACCTCCACTCTATAATAAATTCTATCAATACCCTTCCCTACAAATATACACAAAACCAAATATAAAATGAAATCACAGGTAGCATTAAAGTTATAGAGCAGTCCTTTCACATTTCTATTTTGGGAATATACGAACATACAAACATGAAATTGCCAGCAGATACAGGCCATTCGGTCTTTCTAGTCTGCTCGAGTGTGCAGCATGTCAGTCCATTAGACTGCAGCTTCCCCCCCTTCCCTCATATGCCCTCCCCCCATCTTCCACCCCTTCACAATTTGTACCCTCCCCTTGAATCTGTCCAGCCCCCTCTTGAAGCGCCCAATGCTCTGCAATGATACAACTTCCTCTGGCAGAGCGTTCCACTCTGCCACCACCCTTTCTGTGAAACAGTGCCTCCTCAGTTCCCTCTTGAACCTGCCCCTTTCCAGCTTCACGGAGTGTCCCCTGGTTTCCCTTCCGCCTTTCAGATTGAACATATACCTGGTGTCTACTTTGTTCAAACCCTTCAGGTACTTGACAGTCTCAATCATATACCCGCTCTCCCTTCTTTCCCCCAGGGTATACATATTGAGCTCTCTCAGTCTCTCCTCATATGGTCTGTCCCCCAACCCCAGGATAATTTTTGTTGCCCTGCACTGTACCCCCTCCAGTAGTTTGATGTCCATTTTCAAGTAGGGGCACCAGAACTGCATGCAGGTGCGGTCTCACCAGGGACCTGTATAGGGGCAAGATGACCTCCCCACTCCTAGAAGTAATCCCCCTTGCTATCCACTTTAGCACCGTTTGCCTTCATTGCTGCCTTCCTGCACTGAGCAGAGTGGTTCATCTCCTCGGTTATCAGCACTCCCAGATCCTTCTCCTCCTTGGATTTTGTTAACGGAACACCCTCCAGCCAGTAATTGTGTCCTGGGTTCTTGCCTCCAAAATGCATCGCTTTGCACTTCTTGGCATTGAAACCAAGCTGCCAAGTGTGAGACCATTCCTCCAGTTTTACCAAATCCTCCTGAAGTACTTTTTCTCCCTCCCCTCCATCTACCTCAGCACAAATCTTTGTGTCATCTGCGAGAGACTGATCTTGCTCTTAATCCCCACTGCAATGTCGGCTATGAAAATGTTAAAACAAAACCGGTCCCAGCACTGAGCCTTGTGGTACACCACTTGTTACTGCCTTGGGTTCAGATGCATCTCCCCCACTACTACCTTCTGCTTTCTACCCTGCAGCCAGTTCTCGACCCATCTGACCAGTTTTCTCCCTGCTCCCAGACTCTTCAACTTGCAGGTCAGCCTATCATGTGGCACCGAGTCAAAGGCCTTGCTGAAATCCAGGTAGAAGACATCCACTGCATGTCCTCTGTCCAGTGCCCTTGTAACCCAGTTGTAAAAATCAACCAGGTTCATCTGGCAGGATCTGCCTGAGACAACCCCATGCTGCCTGCTGTCCTGGAGATTGTTATCCTCAAGAAATTGCACCGGTCTTTCCTTGAGTATTGTCTTCATCAGTTTTCCCACAATTGCAGTAAGGCCTATCGGTCTGTAATTCCCCGGTTCATCCTTGGGCCTACTCTTATGGAGAGGTACCACATGTGCTTCCCTCCAGTCCCTGGGCATGCACACTGAGTTCAGAGAGGTACTGAACAGGTCCACCAATGGCCATAACAGGACCTCTGCCAACTCTTTCAGCACCCTGGGTGGACTCCAGCTTGGCCAGGTGCCTTGTCCACCTTCAGGGACTTTAGGCCCTTCCTCAACCTTTCCACTGTGATTTCCCCATCTGTGGTTGCTTCTCCCCCACCCTCTTCCACCTCACCCTTCTTCTCAGGTACAGGCCCATCCCTCTCCTTGGTGAAGACCGAACAGAAGTATTCATTAAGTACTTCTGCCTGCTCAGCCCCCTTTTTTACCCACCCACTTTCCCTCCTGAGCCTAACAATTTGATCATTGCTCTTCCTCTTTTTTCTGATACATCTAAAAAAATCCTTTTCTTCTTCTTTGATTCCCTGTGCTAACCTTCGTTCCCTAGCCGCCTTTGCTGCCCTTACCACTCTGCTCACTTCTCTGGATTTCTTCAAATATTCTTCTCTGTTTTCTGTGTAACCCCCTCATAAATGGGGGTTCCTTAGAGCCTTTCCGGAGCTTGCCTGAAGGCTCCCTGCCTAACGGGTGGCCGGCGAAATGCCGCTAAAATGCGGGGGTTGTGAGTGCCTCTGGAGCATACAGTACTGTCTCTTTAAGAGCTGCCTGATCGCAGGCTCCAGCAGGTTAGTACGGAAGGGGGATGGTGCTTCCCTGTTTGAATCCTGCCTGAGCTGCGGTGAAATCGCTCTCGAGGGGCAGTCGCTATGCACAGGGGGAGCCCCTTTTGAAGGGAGTAACGATTTAGGCATAGTTAGTTAGACTAAAGGGGGGGTTACAGTTGGGTTACAGTTTGTCTAACCTGCTTCTTTTGCAGCTGGGACTTGTGTGTGCTGAGCCCCTCCATTTGGCACCAAGGCGTTCCGCAGGGACCAATAGGGTAGGGGGTGCCCGAAATGGAGTATCTGGTGACCAACCAGAATGGGAGCCCTCTAAGCAGCCGAAGGACCAATGGAGATACAGCTGGTAGTTATGGGAAGTGAAGGCTAGACCATGGCGCCTTTTCTCGCACCACTAAAAGCAGAACTAAGTGACTGGCACCTGTAGCCAGCCAATGGGATTGGGTGGTGCCCAAGCAAAGAGGATGGCCCCATGCTGTCAAGAGGCAGAGACGGTGCGGCTGTGAATGAGGAAGGAGCTCTGGGCTCCTGTGCCATTGAGTTTTCACGCAGGAAGCGCGTGAGAGGCCCGATTTGGCCATTTTGAATAGCCTGCGTGCAGCGGACTGAATCCGAGAGGCGACGGTCAGAGGAGGCTGTGTAAAGACACAGCTACCTACCAGGGTCACCCTGTAGAGGACTGGAGAATCTGCTGAATCATGCTTGGTCTGTCAGGAAAGTGAAGCTGCCGTGAGACTCCCGAGTAACGGTGCGTTCGGTCGGGCCATAGGAGCAGCTGCCTGGTATGGTACCCCTCTGACGGTTTCCATATAAGTGTATGGAGAAGTATTTGGAGTGCAGGCTCAGCCCTGTGGGTGGTGTGAGAGCGGTTTACATCTGGAGTTGTGAGAACTAAAGCAGGGTAGCTCCCTGTCACAGGTTTCTGTTAAAGTCAAGACCTGCAGGTTGCTTTTTCTGACTGCACTGACTGAGTCTTCTAGGCTCCATCCAATCCTCATAGGACTTGAACGCTTATTGTGTCAGGGCCCCAACCAGCTGCATCAAGGAACTAGCCTTTAAGGCTTGGGTACCCATAGACAGCAACTTATAGATTAGGCCTGTGCACAGAGCCCTAGGTAAATAGTCATAGATTGTAGTGGTAAGCAAATCATCCTGATTCCCCCTGATCCTTGTTATTTCCCCTTGAATAAATCAGATTGCTCGTTTTGCAAAAGCACACTGGCTAGTTTGTGTATCAATAGTGATTTACTGCACAGTGAATGTTGTGTAACTGTACCTTACTTTTCAGGGGGCCCCTGGAGTGAGCTGAGCGGTTAGAGCCAGGGGGGTAAGAGTCTATGTGAGAACACTGCAATTAAACTTTGTGGGCCACTAGTGGGAAGAAGGGGGGAGTTGCAGCAACCCAGAGGGCTGTGACCAAGTCAATCTTGACTGTACTAACCCCGACCTCTGGGTGGAGGCACCCGCCAATAGATCTGGGTCCCTTACCCTGTTACAGTTAGGGCAGGCAGGGGTAGTAACCCTTAGGATAGTGCCCCAGGGGGTTACAAATTGGAGGCACCACTGGGATTAGCGTCCTCTAGTGGCTGAAGTGCATCACTATGGATAATTTAAAGGAAAAACTGGAAGGGGATGCCATGGCTAAGATTAAGCTGGACCCTATTAAGACAATGGTACATAAATTGATGGGGTGGGGTGAAGCTGAAGAGCTGAACTCTCAGAGAATTGTGTTACTATTAGATGTACCTCTGGGGAGCATGACCGCTGACATTATTTCTGCCGTGGAGCATGTCAAATGTTTGGGCAAGGTAGAGGTGAAGGGGTGTATGGCTGATCTGCTTGATCAGACTTTGCAGATGTTACTCTTGTGTAGCATAGCCATCGACCCTGAGAGGGTACCCCCAGTGATTTACCCAGAAGGTGCCCAACTGGGGTGGAGGGTCATTCACATTCGAAGTGGGTCGATCACCCCAAGGGGGTCTCCTCAGACTAATAGTTTCAAAGATAAGCTACTTAAATTGTTAGCTGTGGAAGGGAGGACTACCCATGATTAAATGCAAGCTTTGGACCTTTCCAGTGAACCCACCCCTCAGGCTTCCCCTGTTACTTCTCCGGAGCCCCCAGGAGTTCCATCCTGGCTCCACCTCCCCTAGTGGTTCCCTCAATACAGCTGGGTTCTTACCGTAGGCTAAAACCTTTCTCTGGCACAGAGCCCGTGCCCTCAGGGGAGGATGATTTGGAGGCGTGGATGGACTACGCAACCCCCCTAGTCTAGGAGTGGCAATGTTCTGAAGGCAAGAAATGAAAGAGATTGATGGAGAGCCTGCGGGGTCCAGCTTTAGAAGCCATTCAGTTTTTGCGGGCCACTAGCCCAGAGGCTACCGCTGCAGGGTATCTTTCTGCTCTACAGGGAGTGTTTGGGAGCACAGAAACTGGGGAAGACTTGTTATGGAAATTCAAGTCTGCTAAGCAGTGGAGGAATGAGAAGCTTTTCGCTTTTGTCACTATGGTGGAAAGGGCTTTACAGAAGGCCTACCGAAAAGGGGGGGATCGCTGCCCCAGCCTTGAACCAAGTCAGGCTAGAACATGTTCTAAAATCTGCCAGATTTTCCAGTGTGATACTGTTGAAACTTATGTTGCACGATCGTGAGCTGCCCGCCTGAATACTGTCAATTGATGAGGGAGATTAGAGAGGGGAGACTGATAAAGAGGGGTGGGAACCCTATGTGGGGGCTGTGAATTTGAGTCAAACCCCTGAGTCTAGTGAACCCGATGAGACCCACCCTTCAGGAGGGCCTGATGTATACCCAGAGTTACAGGGAGGGGTGGGGGTGCATGCCATTTCTTCTGATCCCCAAGTAGAAAGTGAATTGAGGGCCAAGGTCAGGAATTTACGAGAACTGGTGAGGGACTTGAAGCAATCTACTACCCACCCTGTTAGGTCTGGGGAGCCTGAGTTATCTAGAAACCCACGTCCTGGCCCAGGGGAATCTTCTCATCCCCCGGAGAGCCCCCAGCAAATGAAGTATCCCCCTCCAAATAGAGACCCCCGGGACCCCAAGTTCTGTTACCATTGTAGGGAGGATGGACACTTTCAGACTGAGTGCCAGTTGCTGGAAAATTTAAGGAAGGTCTACAGCAGGTTGATCACTTGGCATTGTAGGGCCCACGTTCGACCCCCCAGGAAGGGTTTTGTGACCTGGACCAATGCCCAATCAACTGTTACTGCTGTGCACCCGGAGTGGTCTGATGTGGTTGGGCCCTCGATGGAGGCCCCGGTGTAGGTAAATGGGATTCCCACCCGCGCTGTGTTGGATAGTGGCTCTCAGGTGACCATTATGTTTCAGGACTGGTATCAGACGCATCTGCCTGAGGTGCCACTACAACCCTTGGATGGTTTACATGTATGGGGGCTGAGTGACAAGGCTTATTCATATTTGGGGTACATCCAGATCTGGTTGTCATTTCCTACTTCTGTGGCTGGAGTGGACTAGCAGGTGGAAACTTTGGCCTTGATCTGCCCCCCACTGGACTGTATGATGGGGTACCCTTGTTGATTGGGACCAATGCTCACATGTTTGGCAGATTAGCATAGTTGTGTTCTGAAAAGCAGGTCTCCAGGACTGGGTGAGCTCTTAGGATGCCTGTTTTGATCCAAAAGGCCTACGAGACTCAGAGAAGAGCTAGTCAGGAGGAGCCTGAGGGCCCGGTGGGTGTCATCTGGAGGAAGGATCCAGAGCCATTGCTATTAGCTCCAAATGCCCAGTGTGTCTTGCAAGGGGAGGTTCGGCTTAAAAAAGATGTTAAAAATAAACTATTGATGCTGGATGTGCCTGCGAAGGGGAAGTTGCCTGGAGGACTGCTGGTCAAACCCAGTATTTTGCCTGCTAGAGCCCATGCTTATGCCAGGAAGGTAATGGTACAAGTTCATAATGTGTCTGACTAAGAAATTAGAGTAAATAGGGGCTGCACCTTGGCTAGTGTGCATTGTGCGGATACTGCAGTGCTCCCTCATAGCAAGGGTTTGGGAAAGGATGACAGAGTCATGCCAGATTTGTTTGATTTCAGTGACTCCCCATTGCCTGCTGAATGGAAAGTAAAAGTCAGTGAGAAGCTTGCCTAAAGAGACCAGGTTTTTTCCCTGAAGGAATGGGATGTGGGTTGTGTGCGGGGGGCCGCGCACCACATCCGACTGCATGATGAAAGGCCTTTTCGAGAAAGGTCACGGCGCTTAGCCCCTGCTGATGTAGACGATGTGAGACAGCACCTGCAAGAGATGCTTGCTGCTGGTGTGATACAAGAATCGAGGAGCCCATATGCTTCCCTATTGTCGTAGTGAGGAAAGAATGGGGCTGTTCAGATGTGTGTGAGTACCGCACTGAACTGGCAGATCATCCCTGACCAGTATACCATGCCACGCATACAGGATGCCTTGGATTGTCTGAATGGCAGTAAGTGGTTCTCTGTGTTAGATCTCCGCAGTGAGTACTATCAGAGCCCAATGGCTCCTGAGGACCGAGAGAAAACTGTGTTCATTTGCCCCCTTGGTTTCTATGAGTTTATCCGGATGCCTCAGGGAATTTCCAGCGCCCCGGCTACTTTTCAGTGCCTGATGGAATGTGCTGTGGGGGATATGAACTTGCTCGAGTGCTTGGTTTACTTGGGTGATGTCATTGTGTTTGGCAGCTCATTGGAAGAACGTGAACGTCGATTGTTCAAGGTCTTCGATCAATTGGAGGATTTTTGTCTTAAGTTATCTATAGACAAGTGCCAATTCTTTCAAACTTCTGTGAAGTATGTGGGCCACATAGTATCCACTGAAGGCATAGAGACTGACCCCAGCAAGGTAGAGGTTTGACTACTTGGCCTCAGCCAAAGAATTTGAAAGAACTGCAACGTTCCTGGGGTTTTGTGGATATTATAGGTGGTTTATCAAAGACTATTCTCGAGTGATCCGCCCCCTCCTCAATCTTACTCAGGGGAACCCTCCCACCGACAAAAAGTATAAAAAAGTTGTGCTCGCTGAGATGGAGAGAAAGTATTTTCATCTGAATTATGTGTTTGGAAACCACTGGACTACTGAGTGTGAGGAAGGCTTCTATGACATTATATATCAACTTACCCATGCCTCCGTGCTGGCCTATGCTGACCCGGCCAAGCCGTACATCCTCCACACTGATGCCAGCCTACAGGGTTTGGGGGCTGTCTTATATCAGGATCACCCAAATGAGTAAGACCCACGTGGCTTCCATCAGCAGAAGTCCCAGCTCCCTCAGAAAAAATATCAGTGCATAAATTAGAGTTCCTGGCCCTGAAGTGGGCCATTGTTGAAATCAATTCCATGACTACTTGTACGCGGTGCCAAGATACTGGTAAGACTGATAACAATCCCTGACATATGTGCAGACCTCAGCCAAGTTGGATGCTACTGGCCATAGGTGGCTCTCTGCCTTGACCACCTACGACTATGCTATTGAGTACAGAGCAGGCCTAAACCATATAGATGCAGATGCTCTCTCTCAGAGGCCTGTGTCCCGGACCAACTGGGTTAGGTTGTCAGAACCTGACATAAGAGCCCTTTGCCAAAAATTTGACAAGGAAGAACCGGTGACTCCTGATACTGTAGACTGCCTGGTGAATTGCTTGGGGCCATCCGAGAACTGCATACCTGCTGCTTATTGTCATTTTTCTGCATTAGACACTAGTGCACTGCCCCAGTTCGACAATGATAGTCTCCAACAGGCTCAATCCCGGGACCCCATGATAAAAACTGCTTTGGAGGCTCTGCAAGCTGGGAGAGACGTGTCCCAGCTACGGTCCACTGAATTGAGAACTGCCCTGTTATACAAAGAAGGCCCAAAATTGAAATTGAACAATAGACTGTTATATAGGGAGACTGTGGACAAAGAGGGGCGAATAGACAAGGCTAAGTGCACGAAATAGGGTAACCAATGCTGGTCACAAAAGTCCACACAGACCAAAGGCAGTGAAAACAAGTAAATATAGTTTTAACTATTGCATCCATAAGAAGCCTTTATTGGGAGATAATATAGATAAAACTAAAGCTATCCTATGCTCCTTTCTATAAAAATTTGAATGTCTTTTGTGTAAACTCCTGCTGTAAGATGGCCAGTTTTGTGACATTTGTACCCATGGCTGCAGTTTGTCATTTTATTTGAACCATAGACTTTGTTGTGAACCATAAACTGTTTGCACCACTTGTGATTGTGCTTTTTTATGTGCTGGCCATTTAGGGCACTTGTCTGACCCTCCCACCCCCATACCAGACCCCCCTGAAGTTTGCCTCTTGAACATAACTGCTCTGGTCCTCTGCAGTTACGTTCAGACATTGCCTCAAAAACAGTTTGCAAATGTTTATTTACTGTTTTAAGTACTGTGCTCCAGCATTGCCATGTACTGGAGCAACAGTGCTCTCGTTTGCCTTCTTTCCTTGCTTTTGAGCCCCACTCTCACCTGTGAGGTCATCTGTGACCTCTTCATGTCTCGCTCCTGGCAGTTCTTCACGAGACGTCTCGGGATTCTGTTTGCCGGCGAGAACAGGTACCGAAGCGGTGACGTGGCACCATAGGGTGTTGGCTTTCATGTGGGGCTTAAAATGTGCGGTCCCAAAGATTTAGTCCCCTTAGTAGCATCTGGTGCCTTGAAGGAACACTTTCTGTCCCCACTTCGATACGCCACGAGGAGCCACAAGATCCACTTCCTCCAGGTAAGGGCCGTTACAAGGTGTTGCGTGTGCCCCTATCTGTTGTGTCTTCCCGAGGAGCCTGCTTTCTCCCATATGGCTTTTTGCCATATTCTGCCATATTTTGCCATATTCTGCCTTTTGCCATGTTGTGGGGGGATCAGTCTGGGAGCCTGTTTTCAAAAGAGGGGTTCGTGGGGAGCCTGTTTGGTGCATCTGCCTAGCAAATAGCGAACTGTTGCCTGGGGTGTCTGTTAAATGTAGAAATCCCCACCCATGTTGCCTTGGATCCATGGTGTGAGAGAACATTTTGCCAATTTCCAGCATCCAATCAGGGACCTGAAAGTGTGTGCATGGTGTCTCTTTGGATTGTGAGGGGGTATGCTGCATTCTTGGGGGTTTGGGGGGACTAACCAGGAGTTGGTGAAGCAGAAAGCTTTTTTCGTGGTTGGAGTGGTTGGGTGAATGCACGGTCTGGGCCTGTGTTTTGCTGCATCCATTGTTGTTTTTTGTGGGGCTAACATCCATTGTGTTGTTTTGTATTTTTATGGGAGGGGGCTAACATCCCGCATGGTCTGGGCCTGTGTTTGGAAGCCTGCTGTGGTGTGTTGGCCTCGGTCGGACTATTTGGAGACCAAAGGTGACTCCTTTTAGTCCGATCGAGGTTTACGTACCACAGCAGGCTTCCAAACACTGGCCCAATCCATGCAGCATGACGATGTTGTTTTCTAGGTGTGGGGGCCTCTGTCTGCAATGCTTGAAATGTGCTTAAATAATTTGCATTGAATTTTGCTGAGAATGCTGCATCCATTGTAGTTTTTGGTTTTTTTGTTGGGGGAGGCTAACATCCTGCATGGTCTGGGCCTGTGTTTGGAAGCCTACTGTGGTGCGTTGGCCTCGGTCGGAGTATTTGAAAACCAAAGGTGACTCCTTTTAGTCCGATCGAGGTCTACGCACCACAGCAGGCTTTCAAACACTGGCCCAGACCTTGCGGCATGACAATGTTGTTTTCTAGGTGTGGGGGCCTCTGTCTGCAATGCTTGAAATGTGCTTAAATAATTTGCATTGAATTTTGCTGAGAATGCTGCATCCATTGTGGTTTTTGTTTTTTTTGTGGGGGCTAACATCCCTGTATGGTCTGGGGATGAGCCTGCTGTGGTCGCGTTGGCCTCAGTCGGACTATTTGTAAACCAAAGGTGACTCCTTTTAGTCCGATCGAGGTCTACGCACACAGCAGGCTTCCAAACACTGGGCCCAATCCATGCGGCATGACGATGTTGTTTTCTAGGTGTGGGGCCTCTGTCTGCAATGCTTGAAATGCTTAAATAATTTGCATTGAATTTTGCTGAGAATGCTGCATCCATTGTGTTTTGTTTTTTTTGTGTGGGTGTTAACTCATGAGTTTGGCTTCAGTTTGGAAGCCTGCTGTGGTGCATTGGCCTCGGTCGGACAATTTGGAAATCAAACGCTCCTTTTAGTCTGATCGAGGTCTACGCACCACAACAGGCTTCCAACACTGGCCCAGACCATGCGGCATGACGATGTTGTTTTCTAGGTGTGGGGCCTCTGTCTGCAATGCTTGAAATGTGCTTAATAACTTGCATTGAATTTTGCTGAGAATGCTGCATCCATTGTGTTTTTGTTTTTGTGGGGGAGCTAACATCCGCATGGTCTGGACCTGTGTTTGGAAGCCTGCTGTGGTCGCGTTGGCCTCGGTCGGACTATTTGAAACCAAAGGTGACTCCTTTTAGTCCGATCGAGGTCTACGCACCACAGCAGGCTTTTCAAACACTGGCCCAGACTCTCGTGCATGACAATGTTGTTTTCTAGGTGGGGCCTTCTGTCTGCAATGCTTGAAATGTGCTTAAATAATTTGCATTGAATTTTGCTGAGAATGCTGCATCCATTGTGGTTTTTTTTTTTTGTTGGGGGGGCTAACATCCTGCATGGTCTGGGCCTGTGTTTGGAAGTCTGCTGTGGTGCGTTGGACTCGGTTGGACTATTTGGAAACCAAAAGGTGACTCCTTTTAGTCTGATCGAGGTCTACGCACCACAGCAGGCTTCCAAACGCTGGCCCAGAAAATGCGTCATAACGATGCTGTTTTCTAGGTGTGGGAGCCTCTGTCTGCAATGCTTGAAATGTGCTTAAATAATTTGCATTGAATTTTGCTGAGAATGCTGCATCCATTATGTTTTTTTTATTTTGTGGGGGGGGGGCTAACATCCCGCATGGTCTGGGCCTGTGTTTGGAAGCCTGCTGTGGTGCGTTGGCCTCGGTTGGACTGTCTGGAAACCAAAAGGTGACTCCTTTTAGTCCGATCGAGGTCTACGCACCACAGCAGGCTTCCAAACACTGGCTCACACATTTGTTTTAATTGTCTGCAAAATTATGCCCATTTACTAATCAAAGTCCTTTCTGTTAGTACTATGTTGTGATGTGTGTGCCTATGTCTCCTTGTTTGCAGGCCGACTAATATGGGCCTCCATTTTGTTTGCAGGCGGGTGGAGGCGGGCCTCCATTATGTTTGCAGGCTGGTGGAGGCGGGCCTCCATTTTGTTTGCAGGCAGGTGGAAGCGGGCCTCCATTTTGTTTGTAGGCGGTTGGAGGTGGGCCTCCATTTTGTTTTGTGATTCTTTTCTTCAGTTGACTTTTTGGGGACTCTCCTGTTCTGGCAACTTTTTGTCCATTACCTCCTCTTCCGTCGACTTCATTTTGTGAATAATCACCTTCATCGACTTCATTTTGTGCATTACCTCCTCTTCCATCGATGTTCTGTGAATAATCACCTCTTCTGTCGACTTTGTTTTATGAAGAATCACCCCTTCCGTCGACTTCGTTTTGTGTGCATTACCTCCGCTTCCTTCGTTTTGTGAAGAGTCGCCTTCCGTTAACTTTGTTTTGTGTGCATTACCTCCGCTTCCATCGACGTTTTGTGAAGAATCACCTCTTCCATTGACTTCATTTTGTGAATAATCACCTTCATCGACTTTGTTTTGTGTGCATTACCTCCTCTTCCATCGATGTTCTGTGAATAATCACCTCTTCTGTCGACTTTGTTTTATGAAGAATCACATTCCATCGATTTCGTTTTGTGTGCATTACCTCCACTTCCATCAATGTTTTGTGAAGAATCACCTCTGCCGTCAACTTCATTTTGTGAATAATCACTTGTGTTCTTCATTTTGTGTGCATTACCTCTTTGTCCTTCGACATTTTGTAAAGAATCACCTCTTCCTGAAGAATATCTTTGTGCAGTGTCTCTTTTATGGTGCTATGTTTTATTTGCTTCGACTCTGTTTTGTGATCAATCTCTTGTTGCATCAAATCTTTAAATTGTGACTAATCTCTTGTGGTGACCACTTTGTCACCACAAGCGGGGATGATTTAGACAATGTATTCTGACTGAGCACTTACTGTGTTGCATGCAGCCGCCGTGAGGCAACACTTACGTCAATGATGTGTTTCATCGTCTCTGTCACTTCAGTCTTGTTTGGCAGCATGGTAGACTTATTGTTGTACCTACCAAAATTATTTTACTGTGAAAGTTGACCCATGATTTTTTTGAACGCACTTGTGTTTCAACAGTTTACTTTTTCACAAGGAATAGAATCCAGAAGAAGACCCTTGGTGTCTGCTGCAGCAATGCTCACTGAAGCTCTGAGGAATATAGTTGATCCTAAATCATCAAAAGAAAGGAACAAGCATTACCGAGCAAACATAAAGAAATCCCCAGAACGTTATCAAAACTACAAGGATAAATGTGCAGCACGCTCACATGCATACCGCAGCAACATGAATGATGACAAGCGAGAACATTATAGCCAGATGGCTAAAGACAGAATGAAAAGATATAGAGCGGCTCAGTAGCAGAAAGAATTGCAAGCTGACACCAGTAGTGCTCCAAGAAACAGAGAAAGAAAGCCTGATGAGAACACATCTGAAGCGCAAAGACAAGCATGGAGGGAGAAAAAACGCCAACAACGTGCACAAATGACAAGTCAGAAACATTGACGAATTAATGAAAAAGAATGCCGGAAATACAAAGGAAAAAAGGAGCATGAAAAGCTTGCACAACTCTCAGCCACCATCACCACCACCCCACCAGCTGTACCGATCAGCACGCCAACTAGAGAGCTGTGTGTGATGCCGCAGGCTCACAGATATGACAGTGCTGTAAGAAAGGCTGTGCAGAGAGCAAGAAAAGGTCTTCCAAAATCACCAAATCGATTTTCTTATGTAATGAAGAAGATCCTGTCGTCTTGTTCACCTGCTAAACAAACCGCATTGGGCGCAGCAAAATGTTATCCCCAGTCCATGCAACCTTCAAGAAAAACTGATGTCTGCTTTTATGGAGAAGATATCAAATCTAAAAAAGGCCAAAAAACAGGACAGACTCCTGAACAGAGTTCATCAATACAGTTCTTGTGCTAAAAAAATACCGTTTGCTCAGAACCGCAAGTGCAACACTAGGCATCAGCTGGAAGAGGCTCATGGAGGTATCATGTGGTGGAACAGAATCTAACAAACAGCGTAAGTCTGCACTGCCCGAGTCAACAAAGAGAAAAATGGAGATTTTTTTTGAAGAGTCTGCAACCCCACTACCACACAAGAAAGCTTTTTCAAAACGAACCGGCACATGTCGGTCATATCTTGACAGACCCATCCATACTCTATACAATGAATTCACCCAACAGAACCCAGACATACCGGTAGGAGTGAGGAAATTTGGAAGCCTACGCCCCTAAGCACATTAAACTGGCCAAAGAGCAAAAATTGGACCAGTGCCTCTGTGAATACTGCACGAATAGCTTACTGAAACTCAAAGCACTGAACCGTGTGGTGGATCTTCACCGGCTGACATCATGTAAAGTCCTCATGGTGCAACGTGCAGTAGAGTGAACAATGTGTCCTCGCCCTCCTTTGCAAAGGTTTTACAGCCAGGACTGTGTGGAAAAAACATGTGAACAGTGCAGCACAGAAAATTTTGTAAAAGCCATGGAGGACCTTATTAATGGACATGCACAAGACAATGTCACATTCCAGCAGTGGGAGAATACAACAGTCATGCGAACTGTCAATGGCATCCAGGTATGGCAGACACGAAAAGTGCTGAAAAATTAAAAAAGCAACATTGCGGACACTGGTGGAAGTCATAAAAGAGAAAATTATGTTTTTGGGTCAGCATTTGCATACAGCAGCATGGCAGCACCACCAGTTAGCTTGCATCAAAAAATACCTACCCCAGGGATGGGTAGTGATGGTTCTTGACTTTGCCGAGAACTATGCCTGAAGATTACAGGACGAAGTGCAGGCAGCCCACTGGCATTATGAACAAGCCACGGTTCACCCAGTAGTAACATAGTACCCTTGTGAACAGTGTGAGTCAACAGTAACAGAGACATTAGTGTTTATATCCAGTGATTTAAAACATGATCACCATGCTGTACGTCACTTTGTGGAGCTATCGAATTCACATCTACAAAATGTCCGCAAATTAAAAAATCACCAGAGAGGTTCATTTCACTGATGGCTGTGGTGCCCAGTATAAATCGAAATGGGCCTTCTTTGACATTTCAATGTCATCCAAGGAATTTGGCTTCCCCATAGAGAGGGCTTTTTTTGGCTCACAACATGGAAAGGGTCCAGTGGCTGGTGAGAGTGCTGCTGTAAAATCAGCAGCAAGCAGAGCTGTACAGTCACGATGGGCCACAATTAGAAAAGCTGAAGAGCTATATAAATTCTGCCATGCAACATTGACTAGAGAGCATGACACAGAAGGGTGCAGCAAACATTTCAGAAGCACATTTTTCTGGGTTGGTGAAAATGAAATTAGAAGACCAGCCCGAAACAATGTTAAAATGATACCTGGAACACGAAAGATTCACAGTGTCAAGTGTGCAACAGAAGGTGTGGTGGTAAGAAGAAACCTGACTTGTTTTTGCACACACTGTGCTCATGAAGATGGGACCTGTGAAAATGTACATCATGTTGAAGACTGGAAGGTTAGAAAACTAACTGCTTCCGCATCATACAGAATGTTGTCTTCAGATGCCGACACCGAACCCATTGGTCCCTCTGCTCCTGCACACACCACAGCCTCCCAAGCTGCTGCCTCGCATGTCAACACAACCAATGACTTGCTGGCCACAAGCGTTGATCCTGCGTTGGAGTCTCAAACAGCCTGCAATGAGACTCTAGTGCCTGCTGAGGCCATACCTGAAGAACCACAGGCAACGATGGTGCACATGACAGTGAGTCAAAGGTTGCTGAAGAGGATGCCACCAGAAGTGAAAGCTCTACAATCACCACTGATGCTTCAGCTCCATTACCCATGAAACACACAGTCCCTAAAAAGCGGAGTACTATGCTAGACCCACAAATGATACAGACCAGTTAGTATTACGCCGTGTACTACTCAAAAGAATATTTTGTCGGGCAACAAACTGCAGTGGATCCTGTGGGACAGTGGTACTCACTGAAGTTCATGAAACAGTGTGGAAATGTCTTTACAGGGCCATGGCGTGAGGACAGTGACCGTGTTCGAAGAAGATGACTTTTTCATGGGCCAATTCAGTTTTTGCAGGAAGGTGGGATCTTTGAAATTAACAATGGTGAACTCAGTGCAATCAATGAGAAGTTCTGCACACTTCAGGACAAATGAAATTAAAAGGACTAGCATTTTCAGTGTACAGTGCTGATCTCCAAAAAAATATCGGTTCCAGTTTGCCAAAACATTCATAATAGTGTGTTTGTATAGGGATAGTGTAGCCTTGTAGTCGTAGTAGAGTAGCCTATTGCTTTATGTAGAATTATTTATTTTTTTGTAATACTTAAGTGCTAATGTTGTAAATATTACATTTTTTTATATGGTTACATGTTTGGTTGTATTACCCATTTGACTTTTTTTTTTACCTTGAATGATAAAATTAGAAAATTGAACAGGTATTCTCTGTCTCTTATTACATGGTGTTGTATGTATCATGTCCCCAGTTACATGGGCAGTCACTTTCATGTCCCCCGTTACACGTGCAGCCCTACCTTTCATGTCCCCCGTTACACGTCAGGCTTTGAGGAGGCTTTTTCTCAGGATCTGAAATGGGAGTTATCCTGCGGCATACCACATATTTATAAGGTAAGTCACAGCATAAAAAAATTATAATAATCATTGCTATTTTTTGACTTTTAAAATTTTACTCTAATGTCACACTTTGGTACCCCTTTTTCATGCACAGAGCCACAAACAACAATTGGTGTTGACCACCACTTTTAGAGAACTGGTGTTGTGGTCCCTGCATGACCACATGGGGCATCTTGGCATAGACCGAACTCTTGACCTGGTACGGACTCGATTCTACTGGCCAAAAATGAGTGCAGACATAGAACAGTATGTCAAGACCTGTGGTCGCTGTTTGCGAAGAAAAGCCCTACCTCAGAGAGCAGCACCCATGGTCAATATCACTACCAGCGCCCCTATGGAGTTGGTCTGCATTGATTTCCTAAGCTTAGAACCTGATCTGAAAAACATCAGCAACATATTGGTGGTCACTGATCATTTTACCCGGTAAGCACAGGCTTTTCCTACTAAAGATCAGAAAGCAACCACGGTGGCTAAGGTGCTTGTTGAGAACTTCTTTGTCCATTATGGGGCCCCTCAGAGAATCCATTCCAATCAGGGGAGGGACTTTGAGAGCTGCCTGGTTAAAGAAATGCTATCCTTGTGGGGGAGTGCGAAAATCAAGAACCACCCCGTATCATCCCCAGGGGGATCCCCAACCTGAAAGGTTTAACTGCACATTGCTTGATATGTTGGGCACACTGCAACCTAAAGACAAGCCTAGATGGAGCCAGCAGATTAGCACCTTGGTACATGCTTATAACTGCACCAAAAGTGATGCCACTGGGTTTTCCTCATACAGACTGATGTTTGGGAGAGAGGCTAGACTGCCAGTGGATGTGTGTCTTGGGGATTTCCCGGATGGGGTACAAGCAGCAAATCATCTACAGTATGTACAGAAGCTGAAGGCCCAATTAAACCATGCCTACCAACTAGCTCAGACCATGGCTGCTAAACGAAACCTGGCCAATAAGAAGAGGTATGATAAGAAAGAGAACGCCATGGAACTGAGAGAAGGGGATAGAGTGCTATTGAGGAATTTGGGACTGCATGGCAAGCATAAGATTGCTGACAGATGGCATCACCTCCCTCATATTGTTGTGGGAAAACTGACAAATGTAACCGTATATAAAGTACGGCCTGAAAACAACTCAAAAGATGTGAAAACTATACACAGAAATTATCTGCTGCCAATCGGGCAAATCTTGATAGAAGCCGAACCTCAAAATGTCCCCCCACAGGCCTGTGACTAGAGCTGCTGCCAAGAAAAGAACCCGACCACTTGGTTCCTCAGCAAGCAAACTAAGAGAGCCTTCTACAACCCCCTCTGATAAAGATGATTGTCAGTCTGTGTCTGAAGACGGTGAGAATAATATTGAGTACTACCCCTCTTATGAATTGAGCCAGCTATTTCGGGGCAATCCCCTGACTAACTTGGGAGATGAAGTTGGGCTTTCTGGACTGTCTGAGCCCCCAGCTTTGTCTCTGGAGCCAGTGCTCCCAGAGGATGAAGTGAGTGGCCCCCAAGCTGAGGGGGTGGGGTCCTTGAGCCTGGCTGAACTGTCTGGTCTGGCTGAACTATCTGACTTTTCTGAAGAAGGAAGTGATGTGGGGGGGGGGCAAGCCAGCGATATGCCAGAAGCTGAAGAATATTTTGAGTGCCCTGATGGTTCCTTGCCAGTACCCGAACTGTCCCCAGCTGAGCCAAGTAGTGTGGGTCCTGATATAGAGGGTCCTGTCCCCGAAAGTACCATGAGCCCGGGGTCCCTTGCTCCTGTAGAGGTTTTCTCTACTAATCTAGATGAGGTGACAATGGAGCCAGGACCTGTAGCAGCTTTTACTGAGACCCCTAGACACACTGGCCGAGAAGTATGGCCTGTGATAAGGTTGAGTTACGTGTCCCTGGGTTAGCCTGTGGACCTGCCGTTAAATGTAGTCCACAAAGGGGTGTATGTGTCCCCGAGCTCCTTGCCCAAACTAGCTTTGGGAAATGAATCCAGACTGTTAGTATTGCCCTCTGAGTATGGTACCCCAGCCCCAGTTAGCCTGCAAGCAACTGATAGAGAAGGGTTCCCTCTTTCCAGGTGTCATAGGCAGGAAATAATTACCTGATTTAAGAAACAAAAGGTTGTCTGTATGTATAATATTGCCTAACCAATAATAAACTGTAAATACAGTGCCAATGTATGTCAAAAAAGGTTTAATGTGCTGTCAATTTAAACTGTTTGCCTTAAAGTGGTTTAAGGGTACCTACTTGGCATGGATGCCAAGTTCTTTCCAGGCCAGGAAAGATGTAACCCCTTCATAAATGGGGGTTCCTTAGAGCCTTCCCGGAGCTTGCCTGAAGGCTCCCTGCCTAAAGGGTGTCCGGTGAAATGCCACTAAAATGAGGGTGTTGTGACTGCTTCTGGAGCCTCCAGTACTGTCTCTTTAAGAGTTGCCTGATCGCAGGCTCCAGCGGGTTAGTATGGGAGGAGGATGGTGCTTCCCTGTTTGAATTCCGCCTGAGCTGCGATGAAATCGCTCCTGAGGGGCAGTCGCTATATGCACAGGGGGAGTCCCTTTTGAAGGGCGTAACGATTTAGGCATAGTTAGTCAGACTAAAGGGGGGGTTACAGTTGGGTTACAGTTTGTCTAACCTGCTTCTTTTGCAGCTGGGACGTGTGTGTGCTGAGCCCCTCCATTTTGGGACCAGGACATTCTGCAGGGACCAATAGGGGTAGGGGGTGCCCCAAATGGAGTATCTGGCGACCAACCAGGGAGCCAAAGGACCAATGGAGATACAGCTGGTAATTATGGGAAGTAAAGGCTAGACCATGGCGCCTTTTCTCGCACCACTAAAAGCGGGACTAAGTGACTGGCACCTGTAGCCAGCCAATGGGATCGGGTGGCATCCGAGCAAAGAGGATGGCCCCATGCTGTCAAGGGGCAGAGGCGCTGTGGCTGTGAATGAGGAAGGAGCTCTGGGGTCCTGCTCCGTTGAGTTTTCATGCGGGAAGTGCATGAGAGGCCCGATTTGGTCATTTTGGATAGCCTGCGAGCAGCGGACTGAATCCAAGAGGCAGCGGTCAGAGGAGGCTGTGTAAAGACACAGCTACCTACCAGGGTCACCCTGTAGAGGACTGAAGAATCTGCTGAATCGCACTCGGTCTGTCAGGAAAGTGAAGCTGCCGTGAGACTCCTGAGTAACGGTGCATTCGGTCGGGCCATAGGAGCAGCTGCTGGTATGGTACCCCTCTGATGGTTTCCATATAAGTGTGTGGAGAAGTATTTGGAGTGCAGGCTCAGCCCTGTGGGTGGTGTGAGAGCGGTTTTACGTCTGGAGCTGAGAGTACTAAAGCAGGGTAGCTCCCTGTCACAGGTTTCTGTTAAAGTCAAGACCTGCAGGTTGCTTTTTCTGACTGCACTGACTGAGTCTTCTAGGCTCCATCCAATCCTCATAGGAATTAAACACTCGTTGTGTCAGGGCCCCAACCAGCTGCATCAAGGAACTAGCCTTTAGGGCTTGGGTACCCATAGACAGCAACTTATAGGTTAGGCCTGTGCACAGAGCCCTGGGTAAATAGTCATAGATTGCAGTGGTAAGCAAATCATCCTGATTCCCCCTGGTCCTTGTTATTTCCCCTTGAATAAATCAGATTGCTCATTTTTCAAAAGCACACTGGCTAGTTTGTGTATCAATAGTGATTTACTGCACAGTGAATGTTGTGTAACTGTACCTTACTTTTCACGGGGCTCCTGGAGTGAGCTGAGCGGTTGGAGCCGGGGGGGGTATGAGTCTATGTGAGAACACTGCAATTAAACTTTGTGGGCCACTAGTCGGAAGAAGGGGGGGTTGCAGCAACCCAGAGGGCTGTGACCAAGTCAATCTTGACTGTACTAACCCCGACCTCTGGGTGGAGGCACCCGCCAACGGATCTGGGCCCCTTACCCTGTTACAGTTAGGGCAGGCAGGGGTAGTAACCCTTAGGATAGCGCCCCAGGAGGTTACATCTGCCCTGTTTGATCTCTTGTAAATCTTAAATGCATTCCTCTTCTCCCTCACCTTCTCCACAACCTCTCTACTCATCCAACTTGGTTTCTTGGTCCTGGCTTTCTTGCTCTGGCTCTTGGCACAGGTTTTAGTGGCTTCAGCCAGTCCTGCCTTGATGACTGCCCATTTTTGTTCCATGCCCTTTTCTGGGTGGATGCTTGCCATATGACTTCCTAGTATGTGTCCCATTCTGCCAAAGTCCACCCTTTTGAAGTCCAGGACCCTAGTTTTTGTAGTGGCTACTTCATTACCCAGGTTGATTGAGAACCACACTGTGCGGTGGTCACTGCTTGCTAGTGGTTCCTCTACCCTTACATCCCTGACCTGTTCACAATCTTCCAGTTCCAGGTCTAGTATATTCCCCTCCCTTGTTTGCTCCATTAACCTCTGGGTAAGGAAGCCATCCTGGAATGCTTCCAGGAGGATCTGCTGCCTGGTGCAAGTGGTTGCTGGAATGCTCCAATCCACCCCCGGTAGATTAAAATCCCCCCCACCACCACTGTGCTCCCTTTGACACTATGCCTCCTTATCTACTCCCCCTGTTCCCTGTCAATGTCCTCCTTCTGGGCTGGAGGTTTATAAACGACCCCCAGACAGATCTTGGTCCCTTTCTGGCTGTGTAGTTGCAACCAGATTACTTCCGACCTGCCCTCCTCCCCTTGCTCCCTATTACATTCACTAAAAAAATACCACCAACAGCTTAATCTGGTTCAAAGTCAGTTGGCATTCATCTGTATCCCCCTCCTCCGGGTCATGCCTGAAAATAGGCAGATTTTGTCTAGTGCACTTACCCGGTCAACAAAAAATAAATAAATAAATAAACATCTGATCCTTTCCCTTACGTAAATAGCAACCTCCCCAGCTTTCCCTTTATCTCTACCCCTCTGGAATAGTTTGTACCCTGTGATGGTTAGGTCCCAGTCATGGTGCCCACGTCTCAGTAATGGCAGCTATGTCCACCTGTCCCCTGCCATAAATGCTTGCAACTCTGCCAACTTGTTCCCCATGCTCCTAGCATTTAGTAAAGCCATTCTCCACACTGCTGCTATCTTTTCTGCTTTATTACCCTTCACTTCAACACCCTCTATTTATTATTTATTGAAATTTCGGATAACACCTTTGAGAACAAGCTCATTTTCATAGGTTCCACGTCAGATGACAATACATATTGGAAAAGTATAAGATGGAGAACAAACAACACAAGGAATTATACAGAACATTACAAGAGTGTATAACTAGAGAAGTTCCAATACATGTGGCATTGTACAATGTATGCCAAGGTGCGTATTTGATTAAAACCTGGAATTCAAAGGGTCATATTAGAGGGGGCGGAGTCTTATGAAATGACCCTTTACAGTAAAATGAGAACAGACTCAGCCTAATATCTAATAGAAACATAGAAACATAGAATTTGATGGCAGATAAAGACTGCTTGGCCCACCCAGTCTGCCCATTTCTACCTAGTGGATAAGCTGCAGATCCTAGTTAACCAACAGCCTACTTCTTCCTACCCCAACCCCCTAGAATTGCCTTATGACTGTCCCATGCATTCTTGAATTCCACCACTGTTTTTGACTCAGCAACCTCCTCCAGAAAGCTGTTCCATGCATCCACAACCCTCTGTGAAAACATACTTCCTTACATTACCTCTGAACGGCCCCCCCATCTTCAAATTGTGCCCCTTGTTCTTGCACACCTCTTCTGAAAGATGCTACCCTTTCTGACTTTGTTGATTCCCTTGAGGTACTTGAAAGTTTCTGTCATGTCCCCCCTCTCCCTCCTTTCCTCAAGGCTATACATATTAAGCTCCTTAAGTCTCTCTTCATATGTCTTCCGGTGCAGACCCTGCACCATTTTAGTTGCCCTCCTCTGGATCACCTCCATCCTATTTATGTCTTTGCGGAGATTGGGTCTGCAGAACTACATGCAGTACTCCAGATGGGGTCTCACCAGCTGTCTGTACAGAGGGATAGCAATTTCCTGTTTTCTACTGATGATACCTCTCCCTATGCATCCCAGTATCCCCCCAACCCTCCTTACTGCCCTCTCACATTGCTCGCCTACCTTTAGGTCATCTGATATGACTACCACCAGGTCCCTTTCCATTTTTGTTGTTGTTGTTCTTAGCATCTCACCCTCCATTGTGTACTCTTCCCCTGGGTTTTTCTTTCCCAGGTGCATTACCTTGCACTTCTTAGCACTGAATCTAAGCTGCCATACATTTGACCATTCCGCCAACCCTGCCAAGTCCCTTCTCATCCTTTCCACCCCACCTTGTGTATCAACTCTGTTGCAGATCTTTGTGTCGTCTGCAAAGAGACATACTTTTCCTTTCAGTCCCTCTGCAATGTCACTTATAAAGATATTGAAGAGGACTGGTCCTAGTACTGAACCCTGCGGTATCCCACTAGTAACCCCCCTTTCTTCAGAGTTGATTCCGTTCACTATTACCCTCTGTGTCCTGTTCTTCAGCCAATTCTTTACCCAGGCTACCATCCTGGGACCCACTCCCAGGCTGGCTAACTTGTATATTAATCTTTTGTGTGGGACTGTGTCAAATGCCTTGCTAAAGTCTAGGTAGGCTATGTCCACAGCCCCTCCCTGATCTACTACTTTGGTCACCCAGTCAAGGAAATATATTAGATTCGTCTGACATGACCTTTCTGCTGTAAATCCATGCTGCTTTGGGTCCTGTGCCCCGCTGGCCTCTAGGTACTCGACAATTCTTTTCTTCAGAAGTGATTCCATCATTTTCCCTATCACTGAGGTTAAACTAACAGGTCGGTAGTTTCCTGCTTCTGCCCTGCTCCCACTTTTGTGAAGTGGAATCACATCTGCCCTCCTCCAGTCCTCAGGTACAGTAGTAGCCACAGACACTGCCAGCTATTTCCCGAAATTTCTGTGATATTTCCAGAAATATCTGATGCTTTTTGCATTTAAACAGTAGGGGCAGCAGAGAGAAACTCTTCAGAAATTTCACGAAATATCTGGAAATAGCTGGCAATGTCTGTGGCTACCACGTACCATCCCATCCTCCCATGATTTGTTAAAGAGGTTAGTCAGTGGTGTCACTAGTTCTACCCTTAGTTCTTTTAGAATTCTGGGATAAATCCTATCAGGCCCCATTGCTTTGTCCACCTTCAGTTTTAAGAGTTCTTTCAGAACCCTTTCTTCTGTAAATGGACTGGTATCAACTCCTGTATCCAGAGTGTTTTTGTTGTTTGGTTTAGGTACCTCCACCTCTTCATTTGTGAATACTGAGCAAAAATATTTGTTTAGTATCTCTGCCTTTTCACAGTCACCCTCTGCCCACCCCCTCCCATTATTAAGCCTCACTATCCCTCCTTGGTGTTCCTTCGCTCCCTGATGTACCTATAAAAGGTTCTATCCCCCTTCTTAACTGAGTTGGCTATCTTTTCCTTGGTTTGGGCCTTTGCTGTTCAGACTGCCTTCTCAGCTTCCTTTTGCTTTAACTAATACAATTCTGTGTCCTTCTCCTTCAGTGATTCCTTGTACTTCCTGAATGCTTTCTTTTTCTCGTAAACCTTCCCTACCACCTTCTTTGAGAACCAAAGTGGTTTCTTGCATTGTTTTGTTTTATTTGCTTCACACAAAGGCGTGTTGCCTCTGTGATGGCAGTTTTGATTATTCCCCATTGTTCTTCCACCCCTCCTTCCTGCCCATTTGCTAGTACATTCCTTAGGCACTCACCCATTTTGGCGCAGTCAGCCCTCCTAAAGTCCAGTACTTTTGCCTTTGTATGGATTGACTCTACTGCTGTGTTTATCGTGAACCATACTGTTCGATGGTCGCTAGTTCCCAGATGGCTACCCATTTCTACATCTGTGATCCTCTCTCCATCTCCATTTGAGAGTAATCAACAAGGTAAGGGATGGCATCAGCCCAGGGGCCTCGTCAGAGGTGCATAGGTATGGGACAAAGCATTTTAGAGTGAGCAAGGGAGCTCAGAATATGTAATGGGGGGGAGAGTGGGGGTAAAGGGGGGATGAGGGAAAGCCATAGAAGGGTGAGGAGAAAGAGTGGAAGGGATCAAGAGGAAGTGTGAAAGGAGAATGATTAGCAACTCAGAACAGTTATTTACATGCTGAGAACAGTTATGCATAAGGTCAGGATAGCATAAGGTTAGGATAAGTACTGGTCACAAGAAGGACGGTTATTGGAAGCAGTCACAACTGGCATCAGAAACTAGCTGTTGCTTAAGTTTAACCTTGAAAGAGCCCAAGGTGGATGCTGAAGTGATGTCGTGGTGCAGAGAGTTCATCCATAACTCGGCACGGTAGGCAAAGGACCTTTGTCCCAGAGAAGTGCGACAGCAGGTTTTATTAAAAATCTGGCTAGTAGAGCTTCTGGTGCAATGAAGGCTGATAGTAGGGGTAATAAGCTTTTGCACACCGGGGGCATTTTACCTAAGCTTACTTTTTTGGACAGTAAACATGTTTGGTACATGAGTCTACCTTTGAACTGGAGCCAGTTAGCCTGAGTGTACATGTCGCAGATATGGGACAGACGGGCTGAGCCAGTAAGGAGCTGGCATGCTTTGCTGAGTGCAACTATGATGCAGCGAAGACTTGTTTCAGTAGCTGATCCATAGATTGGTAAGCCATAATCAATAAGTGAGACAAGAGAGCTATGAATGGCCAGGTTAAGAGCTTCTGGGGTCAAACATTGCTTATACCTGTACAGTAGCCCAATGTGGGTGTTAACAGCCTTAGCAATGTTGTTAATGTGATAGGCATAGGTCATCGTACAATCAGTTGTAATCTCCAGATATTTAAAGAGCTGAACTAGCTCAAGGGGAGAACCCTCTTTGTTGGTGATAGAAAGAGGGTAAGTTCTGTGCCTATTTTGGGAGCTGGAGAACAGTATAATTTTAATCTTGTTGTAATTCATAACTAACTTGTGCTTATGGAACTATCTTTCAACCCCTATTTCACCTAAGGTCATATCTATCCCGGTAGCAGGGAGAGGTCCATGGGACACCCTCTCCTGGTGATTCCCAGCTCCAACGCCTCCCCCCCTACCAAGTTTAAATTATATCTCTCATTGTTGAAATCCCCTAGCTTCTGCTTCAACACCTTTGACCCTGCCCCGCTGAGGTGTAACCTATCCCCTGCATAAAGATCTGTGTTATCCCATGTACTACCCCAGTCCCCCCACAAATCCATACCCATTCATCCCACACCATTTCCTCAGTCACTTGTTGAAGTCACTGATTCTTCTCTTCCTGTCTGTACTAGCCCTTGGCACTGGCAGAACTTCTGAGAAGGCTACCGTTTTCCCCTCTTTGCTGTATAGTTTATCCACTTCCCTGAAGCTGTCTTGTACCTCCTCTATCCTTCTCCCTTCCAGGTCATTTTTTCCCAGGTGCACCACAATGTGCGGCTTCCCCTCCACCTTCCCCACATATCTGCCCATATTCTGCCCCACTCTACTCACTGTCATGCCTGGCATGCATTCTACCCAGATATTACTTTTTCTGGCACCCTTCACACCCATCGTATACCCTTAAATATAGAATCTCCTAGAATTAGGACTCACTGACGCTTATCCTGCTCTCCTTCTTGTTGCCCTTCACTCTCCTGTCCCCAACCTGCAAGGCTATCTCATCCTTCCTGTCCTACCTCCCCTTTACCTCCTCTAACCTTTGCCCTGTCCTCTTCCCCCTTGCAAATATGACCGAGGTACCTACCTCCACCTCTGAACTATTTTCCCTCTGTGGAACCTCCCCTTTGCACTCATTTGTTGCTCCATCCACCATGCTACCACCTCCTCTGCTATTACTTCCCCATGCCTTCCCTAAAATGTGGCCCTCCCCCACTCTAACTCCCCTCCTCTCCCTATCCTTAGCCTTCCTTGGGCTGCCTACTGCTTCCCTCATCCTCCTGTCACCTTGCTCCTTACTTCCCTTCTGAAGAGACTGCATTACCTCGCTGAGCCCTCCTGCCACTGTGTCTTCTTAGTGTACTGCCTACTGCCTCCCCACTGTGTTACTTTTTCCATGTAGTGTACTCTCCCTGCTCCTTCACTGTAACTTCCCTCCTTTCTGCTACCTGGTCTTCTGGACTAGCCAACCCTGAGAATCTGTTTGCAGTGCTAATCTCCTTTCCATCAATGAGTCCAGTTCCCCTTCCCACAGGCTAATATCTTTGCTCCAACCCAGTCTTAGTCATGCCCCTGTGCCTGACCCTCCTCCAGTCATCACTTCCTTCCCTTGGCTGCACCTGCTTGTGCGGCCCTCCTACTGTCCCACCTAGTTCCCCCTTATTTTGCCTGTTTTGAGCTCTTTTGGATGCCTCATTAGTTTCCACTCCTGGCTGTGTTCCCCGCTATTCTGTCTCCTCCATGCCTCCAATTCCTTCCTCAACCACCCTATTTCCTGCCTGAGCTGGCCCACCTGCCAACACACTTTACAGCCCCCAGCCCTCCAAGCCACTCCCAGGAATATGGCTGCTTCACATCCTTGGCAACATACAACCCTTTCCATCTCCCACCTTATTTGACTGCTCCTGCACATCCTCTCCTCCCTTAACCTGGTCCTACCCCACTCCATGGAACCCTTCCCCCATCTAGAACTCTCCATGTCTCTACAGGAAATATATGTCCCTCCCAATTAGGCTTTTCCCTGTCTACCAGCATGGCCCACTGCCTGCTGACCTCCCAGCTGATGCCCTGCAGACTCTACTCAAGATGCTACACTCCTGCATTGTGGCACTCAAGCTTTGGGTCACTCAAGCTTCGCAAATCAATCTTGCCCACAGTTTATGAGGTGCATTAGGTCTCACCAGATGTGCAGTGTCAGGTTATTGGAGCTCTCACCTCCTCTAGCCCAAATTGCCAGATGAACACACCAAATTTGTAATACTCTCACTCTCACAGAATTCAGTGCTTCAACAAACTTTAAAAGTAGATAGAAAGCTGGGCACTCTCACTCCCCTAAGCTCAGCAAGCCCAGACCGGCCAAAGTTCAAGTCTGATAATGCCCTTCTCAGCTTTTGACATGATAACAGATACAAGCTTTTGAGGCCTGAACGCCTCTTCATCAGGTATAAAATATGTAGGTTGAAGTTGCCTGCCCTTTGTTGAAGCCTGGGTTTTTATTAGCAATACGAGAAAAAAAAAAAGAAAAGACTTCAAAGGTCTGAGTAAACTTTGAAGAGCTAATTAACACCAAAAGCAGTAGGAATTAGGTCACTATTTACACTCTAACTGTTGTCACAGTACAGGGCTTTTTATTTTTAAAACATGCAGACAAAAAGCTACAGAGGTTTTAAAACATTAGGGCTAAAACAAGTTTAGTAGTGATGATTTACATCAAACAGAGTATGAGCAGAAGGTGCTAATAAACTGTTGATATACAGTACGGCCTTTTGTATGTATCAGTCCAGTTAATGTTTGTTCAATAGTAAGGGAAATGCTAAATTCGAAGACTATGTTAAGTAATCAGATCAGAAACCTCTGTCTTTGTTCAACCCACTTTCCAGTGTATTAAAAGTTTCCATAAATTAGAACTCTGAGGCCCTTCTCTTTCTTTGTGTTCTGAAGTTGCTCTTCAGGGCAACCAATTTCATATCATCTAAACTATGTCTCAAGCTGGAGAAATACTTACTCACTGGTGTGTTCATGATCTGGTGTCTGATTTTGCAGTGGTGCAGGTTCAGTTACTGTACTTCCAAAGTGTCTGTCCTGTTTTCCCCACATAAAGATTGTGTTGGGGCATTTTGAGCACATGATCAGATAAACAACATTATCAGAGCAGCAGTTAATAGATTCCTATATTTTTTTGTCTTGTTTCTTGTGCGGAATGAGGATTGTATCAGTTGTAATGATGTGAGGGCATGTTTGGCATCTTCTATGTTGGCAGTAGAATGTTTCTGATACAATCTTATTTGCTGTCATTTTTCTTCGAACAATAAGCTGACATAGATTGTGGGGTTGCCTTTATGTCAGAAGTGGGGGTTGTGGAAAGGCAGCTTTCTGCCTTTTATCCTCCTGGAAAATTGGATTGAGATCTTTAATGATCCTGTACAAGTATATAGTGTCAGGGCTATATGGGACAACCGTTGGTGTGTGGCCATTTTTCATTTTTTTCTTTATTTCAGTAATTTCTTTCTTGGTATTCTTGTGGTTCTCTATGACTGGTCAGTGGTTTCCTTGATTTACAAAGGCTTATTTGAGTGTGCTGATATGTATATCTCTGTCTTCTGTGTCAGAACATATTTTATGGTACTGAACAGCTTGACTGTACATGATAGAATGTTTTTTGCACTTGGGGTGGGAGCTCTTATTATTGAGGTAGTTGAATCAGTCAGTGGGTTTGCTGTAAATGGATGTCCATATTTTTCTATCTTTGATGATGATGCTAGTGTCCAGGAAGATTATCTGTGTGGACGAGCAACTAAGTTTACATTTTATGGCAGGGTGAACAAATTGAAGTTAAGGTAGACTTGCATGAGGTCCTGTTGACTGGCAGTCTAGATAAGAAATAAATCATAAATGTACTGCATTGCAGATATATTAAGGGTTTGATGAGACAAGTGGACAAGTAGATCTCTTCCAGCTTAGCCATGAATAGGATTGCATGCTAATGTGCAGTTCTTGTGTCCATTGATGTGCCCATGAACTGCAGGTATATGTGGGCTAACACATTGCACTTTTAACTTGATCCTTTTGGTAAAATCCATTTTCTAATCAATCCCTACAGATTCATAGAACATTTTAAACTTGTTTTAATGGTGATGTATAGAAAGAAGTTAGTTTTAGTTTTACATTTTCTTTCTATGAACTGTGTATGTATATATATATATATATATCTATATATATATATATATTCCCTTCATATATTAGTTCACACTACTTTATAAATCCAGTTTTTAATTAAGCAATAAAATAATGCACGACAGGGTGTGGTATATCATGGGATATCGTCATGCCTTGGGTGCGTTGTGAGGCATGAGGTGAAGCCGAGTGCCCCATGCACCCAAGAAGTGATGATATCCCATGATATACCACACCCCGGAATGCATTATTGCGATTATGAACTGGGTTAAATGTTTTATTAGTAAAAACAAAAATCCTTTTAAAATCTTTTGAAACTGCATTTTTTGGTATGTCGGAGGAGTATGTTTTGAGAAAATAGTTCCTGGGCAGCAGGTGGTGCTGTTGTAACTGGAGTTTTTGGAGGAGTGCAGCTGTGGACCTTGTCTGTCTCTGTATGTCAACAGCATTAATCCCGGTGTGAAGTGTACTTTCTGATGGTACTGAGTGAAGATGTGTGTGGAATTTATATATTTTTAATAACATTTTGATCTGCTGAGAAGTGTGATTTAGATGGCAAGAATGGAGCTAGATAGACACTTCCGGTTTTCCACTGGCAATTGATAAGCCCCCCACCGCAGCAGGCATGTTTGCCTTTTTCACTGAAATGCTGCTGTACAATAAAGGTGCGATAAATAAGTCTGGTAAAGTTACTATCTGTGTCAGCATTCTGTGTGTGAGGTCAAGAGTGGCAGTTTGAGAAGAACAGACAGTTCGTCGATTGGGCGGTGTTACTTTGTGAAATGAATGGGTGGGTTGATGCCGGGATAGCGTGGTGGCCATTAGCAGCAGTAGTTACACAACACAGAGTTTTTTTTTCTTGTGGGAAACCTCTGTAGACAGCTGTGTATATGGCAGTTTAAAATTTTCTGCACTGGCCATTGAGTTGTTCCGGTAGGAGGGTGATGTCAAAACATGAGGCTGAGCATTGCTATTGCATGAGCAGGCTGGTGACTGGAGGGTTTTTGAAGCCGTGATGATGTAGCCCAATTTCATCACGTCTTCAAAGAACTCTCAGCCAATCAGCTTTGTCTATTTATGGTCGCCAGTTCAGAATATATGTTGTTTAATTCTAGTACAGCTCTTGGGCCATACTTTTGTATTGTCTATAATAGCCATGGCATTTTAGAAGTATTCTTTTTATTTGTATCTTTTTAATAATATTCTACTATGGTGAGAAAAGTAATACTGACTTTAAATTCTGCCTCTTAGAAACAAATAGCAACCCATCCAAACACATATTCTGAAAATTATACTTATAGCCTGACTTGTATAGTATATAAAGCGGTTCAGCCAACCCAAGTCCTACCTGTTCTCTTTGCAAGATTAGATAACTCCAGGCAATTCTGGGTTTCACCCCCTGTCTATAAACATTTTAAAAAAATATATTGTTTCGACTGAAAGGTCAAGATTCAGAAGGACTTCCAAATGTCAACTGAATGATATATGTTAAATGGGGCTTGGTCATAATTTTCTGTGTGTCTATCTGGCTCCAACAAGACAGCGAGAGCTTTTTCCAGTGTTCTAATATATTTTTTATCTTCTGTTTTGCATTTCCATAATTTAGTCTCATATTTTCATTATGATTATTTGTCATAGTCATATCCAGATATTTTCTTTTCTTTTTATGTTTGATTATGCGTTGGTCTCTTCCCATGATGATATCCTTATCAAAACTGATCTATTAACCTCCATTAGCAAACTAGTGCTTGTACTCTCAATATTTGTAATAATCATTAACATATCATTATGTGAATCTGAATTGGATTTCTTATTTTTCAGTTAAATGTTTTATTGTTTTCCAACATAAAACAGCAACAATAACACAATACCTTACATATGTTGAAGGGTAGCAGTATATCCACATACATATATTTACATGTGCATCAGACAAAACTGTTGGTTGAAACTCAAGGCCTTAAGGAAGCAAAGCTGCAGATATGACTGAGAGCACCCAAGGGACTTATTGAAACTTCTAAGCAAAATGATATGTTAAAGACACCTACCTTAGTCCTTGCCAAGAATCCAGAACCATAAGAAGGTGCCATTGCTGATTAGATAAGGCTTCAAGTGCTTCAGTAGATGTACCTTCCAATGGCCAATTCAGAGAAAGCACCTAAAACAGGAAGGTTACCACAAAGTAAACCAAGTAAAATAAACATGCCTAGATTTGGAAATTGCACACCTTGCCCTCATATATAGTCTAAATATACAAAATTAATAATAATAACAATAATAATAAAAACAGTCGATAGAAAGAAAAAAGACACTACATTCTAAAGATCAAACTAGGAGATAAGCGAAAGAACTTAGTTGGTCAACTATGTACAGTACTGTCAATATCCAATTAAAATTAAAGAATTGTCACTATGATCACATCAGATTCAGACAAGTGGTCAATTCCAAGCAGTACGTTTGTTATTAGAAAAAAAAATAGTCATATACTAACATACTAACATACTATTTGCCAGCAGATTAGGCCTTACGGTCTATCGAGTCTGCTCGAACCTAGATCCTTAGTTGGGTGCCGAGACCCTCCCATCCCTTGTTCTCTAGAAACCCCTATCATCCATCCCCACCCCCGGACAGGCCATCATCTGATACATCCACTTTCTGTGTCTGTCCCACCCTCTCTTGAAGCCCCTACAGTGGATCTCTGAACCAGCTCACCAGGCAGTGCATTCCAAGGGTCCACCATCCTCTCGTGAAAAACCTCCTCCTCTTTCCCCTCACCCTTCCACCTTCCAACTTCAAACCATGCCCTCTGGTGATACCTCCCTGCTTTAGTCTAAAGATCCCCTCCATGTTTACCCTATTTATTCCCTTGAGGTACTTGAAGACCTCAATCATGTCCCCCCTGTCTCTCCTCTCCTCCAATGAAAACAGGCAGAGCTCCTCAAGTCTGTCCTCATAAGTCAAATCCCCTAGCCCTCGTATCATCTTTGTTGCCCTCCTCTGTACCCTCTCCAGGAGCTGTATGTCCCTTTTCAAATGTGGTCTCCAGTACTGTACACAGTACTCAAGGTGTGGTCTAACCAGTTAATTGTACAGTGGCAGAATCACTTCCTTGCTCCTAGAGGTGATCCCCCTTACGATGCATCCCAACATCCTGTTTGCCTTGCTAGCTGCTCTCCTGCACTGCTCAGAGTTATTTATACATGTATCCACCATGACCCCTAGGTCTTTTTCCCCTATTGAGGCCTCCAGTGCCTCCTCCCAGTGTGTACCTGTTTTAGGGTTTCCCGACCAAGATGCAACACCTTGCACTTGGTGGTATTGAAATTAATTTCCATGTGTGAGCCCAGCTTTCCAGGGTGTCCAGGTCCCTTGCAGGGCCACCCTCCCTCTTCTCCTCAACTACTGCTCCCATCTTGGAATCATCCACGAAGAGACTCATTTCACACCCTATACCCTCCTGATGTCCGATATGTATGCATTAAACAGGATCGGACCCAGGACCAGCCCTGTGGTACCCCACAACCTCTCTAGGGTTCGAGAGCTCCCCACAGACCACTACTCTCTGAGTGCGTCCAGCTAGCCAGTTTTCAATCCATCTGACCATCAAAGGCCTACCCTAACCCCATCAGTTTCTCCACCAGACCATTGGGGGACAGAGTCAAACGCCTTGCTGAAGTCCAAGAATAATACATCCACAGGCTTACCCTGTCCAGTTCTGATGTTACCCATTCATAGAACTCCACAAGGTTGGTTTGACATGATCTACCTGGCACAAACCCATGTTGCCGACTATCCAGACCTCCTACCTCCTCCAAGTACACCCCCAATCGTTCCTTTAGTATACTCTCCATTAATTTTCCCACCACCGAGGTCAAACTGATGGGTCTATAGTTACCTGGTACTTCCCTCGACCCCCCTTTATGGATTGGTACCACATGTGCCTCTCGCCAATCACTAGGTACCCTCCCTATCTCAAGTGACCTGCTGAAAAGCTCTGCCAGGGGTGCAGCCAGTATGTCCGCCAATTCTCATAGTACTCTCGGATGAATGCCATCCGGCCCTGGAGATTTGTTTTTCTTTAGGGCCTTGAGGGCTAACCACACCCTTTGGTGGAGATAGCATCATCCGTCCCTCCCTTACTGGTCTTTTTATCCTTATCCAGATGTGACACCCTGGGGTACCTTTCCTCCCTCTTGCTCCATTTCTGTTGCTCCTGATCCCACTCCTGCCGCTCTATCCCTTCATGCCTTGCTTTGTAGATATCCCATCCTCCCTAGTGAACACAGAGGCAAAGTACTCGTTAAATACCTCTGCCTGGTCCCTCGCCTCCTCCACCCTCCTTCTGATCTCAATCTGCTGAGATGGCCCTTAGTTTTCTCCACTCCCCAATGTACCAGAAGAACCCCTTTTCCCTCCATGTATCCTCCAGCCGCCTGCTCTTTACTGGACTTTGCTCCCCTCACCATATGGGTGACTTTTCTAGATGCAAGCTGGTACATTTCCTTATCCCTATCCCTCTTGTTGTTTTATATTTTTGTAGGCGCCTTCTTTTCTCTGACTGCTACCTGTACCTCACTGGACCACCAGCATGGTTTACGTGACCTTGCTCCCTTACGTTTCAACTTAGCGCAGATCCTGACTGCCTCATGAAGTCCCCGTTTTATGACCTCCCATCTCCTTTCCACACTTGTCGTTGAGGTAATCCCCTTCAAGTGATCCTTGAGAATATTTCCCATGCCCATAAAGTCTGCCCCCCTGAAGTCCACTGCCAGTGTCCTAGATCTCACCCCCACTCCCCCCATACCATATGGTACACTGATTTAACCAGTACCTGCTCTGGATGCCAGATAAGCCATGTAAGGGGCCCAGCACATCTGGAAGGATGCTAATTGCCCCATTACCAGATGGGAACATCTATCCAATTCATACATTGAGGTAAGTGCTGAGAGTATTTCGCTCATGCTGGGTGTAGTAGGGCTTCTCCAGTTTCTGAAAATTGTATGTTTCACTTGTATGCTAGACAACATTAGCCATCTAAATTCTCAGGAGTTAAGACATGGAGCCTCTGATTTCAGGCCAAGCAACATCAGGGCAGCACTGAGAGGGATAGGGCATTTTAGAATCATGCTGGCTTTGTGAGAGACTTTCTCCCAAATACATGAGGTGATAGGGCATAGCCACAGAACATGATATAGATCACCTCCAAGTTGGAGACATCTACAACAGTTATGTGTTAGTATCTTCTTGGGCATTGTGAGGGTCCTATACCATGAGTGCATTATTTTATTATGAATGAGTCTACTGTGAGCATCCCTACGTACAGTGTGTCCAACATGCCAACATTGTTTCAATTGTAGCTCAGAAACTGGTATTTGTAAGGCCTTCTCCCATTTGAGTTTAGAGGGCAGAGTTGGGGTGGATAAGGTATCTCTGACTGTGGTGTATAATGTCCCAGCTACCCCTTTGTTTAGGGAGAGCCAATTATATAGTGGGGGTGGGAGATCAGTCAGGTTATTTCCCTTGCAAAGCAGGGGCTTGAGGCATCTCTAATTCGTAAATACTTCCAAAAATTGGAGCTGGCTAGGTTTCTCCTGCCCTGCAGTTGTTGATAAGGGTCCACCAATAGGGAATTTTGCAGCAGTAGGTCCTTAATAAATAAAATCTCTTTGTCTTGCCACTTAGGCCACTTTACAGGCATGCCACCTACTGTGATAATGGGATTACCCCATAGGGGGTGTAAAGAAGGGGGAGAGATGAGATATTTAGCTTTTTATGAAAACCCCGCCAATATCTGTTTGAGGGACCTATGGTTGGATGTATCAGAAGCTCATGGGGAGTTACAGCCCAGAGCAGAGTGACCATCACAGGGGAATCATTTAGAGTCCGTTCGATCTCTAGCTATTGGAGGGAGTCCCTAGAGTGTGGTTGGAACCATTTCATAGTTTGAGTACACTGATATGCTAGTTTATAGCCCTCCATCCAAGGAAGCCCCCAGCCACCTTGCTTCCAGTGTGCCCTAAGCGTGTTCCTACTGAAGCAGGGCCTGGCAGTGCCCCATAGGAAAGAGCCAATCATCTTGTCTATTTTTTGGATCCATTGAGAAGGTAGAGGCAAGAGGATGTGTGAGAACAGATGAAACAATTTGGGTGCCAGAGACATCTTAAAGGCCGTAATCTTGCCAGCCAATGTGAGATGCAGTTGTGACCAGCGGTCCAGCTTGGCTTTGCATTTGATTATTAAGGAGCCTAGATTATTGTCCCACCATTTTCCAACATTTGCCCCAACCCTAATGCCCAGATATGTAATAGTATCATGAGACCATTTCAGGCCATAGTGGGGTATAATGTGGGGGCGACATTTAGAATTAAGGGGAAGAATCTCTGTTTTTGATTGATTAACTTTGAGCCCAGAGACAATTGAGAATTGTTCTAGTAAGGTAAGGAGGGGAAGAATAGAGTCTTGGGTGTCTGCTATAAGGACCAGTAAATCATCTGCGTACATCAAAGTCGAGAGTTGTATCTGTTCTAGACCAATCCCTTTCATGAGAGAGTGCTGTTGAATCACAGCAGCCAGAGGTTTGACAGCAGGACAAACAAAAGGGGAGAAAGGGGGCAACCCCGCCTAGTGCCTCTGTGAAGCTGAAATGGGTCTGAAAGTATGGAATTGGCAAGCACCTTGGCAAGGGGGGAGGTGCATATAGCTGTTACTGCTGATCTAAAATGGGGTCCAAATCCAAAATGTTCCAGGATGGTCTGAAGGTAGTCCCATTCTACAGAATCAAACTCCTCTTCAAAATCCTGGGAGGATAAGGAGCTGTATGCTAGAGATAGACTCCATCTCAATTTGGAGGGGAGGGGAATCCTTAAGTTGAAAATAGAGAGGTTCATTGGTGAAAAGTGGGCTTTAAACTTGTGAAGGGGGGAGGGATGGAAGAAAAGGCTGTCAAGGGGGTGCCGATAAAGGAGGGACTCTGTCTCCACCCCCCTGGGGAGCTGGAGGATTGCAGGAAAAGGCTGACTGGTAAAGTGCAGACCAGGGGAAAACAGAATCCCCATGGGAACACGAGCAGGGGAAATGGAAGTATAGGGAAAGGGTGGAAGGTAGTCCTGCTAAATGCCAGGAGCTTGGGAAATAAAATGCCTGAGCTCCAGGCGATGCTAACTGAGGGAGCAGTAGATGTGGCAGCAGTCACTGAGACCTGGGCCACTGCAGGACACGACTGGGACCTGAACCTGGAGGTTACACTATGTTCAGGAAGGACAGGGGAGGGAAGGGAGAGGGTAGCAATGATAGTCAAAAACTGCATTGGCATAGGGGAGTAGAGGAGGCAGAGGGAACCGTGGAAGCAATTTGGGTCACCTTGATAACAAGGGGGGGCAAGAGAGTAAAAATAGGAGTGGTGTATAGACCCCCTGCCCTGGCGGAGGAGCTGGAGGAGAGTCTGGTGGCAGATGTTGGGAGACACTGCAGACTGGGCAGAGGAATGGTGGTGGTGTTGGGGGACTTAAACATGCCAGGAACAGACTGGGAGACTGTGACATCTTCTGTGACCAGGGAACAGAGGTTGTTGGATGTCTTTCAAGACACGTTCCTAACTCAGCAGGTGGGGGAACCGACCAGGGAGGCATGGGTACTGGATGTGGTCCTGGCAGACAGTGACCAGATTAGGGGCCTGGAGGTAAGGGACCCGTTGGCAGGGAGTGACCATGCCACGGTCTGGTTCTGCCTGGACCTAGGAGGGCTAGAAAGCTGCACAAAGACGGAGGTAATTGACTTCAGGGGAACGGATTTTAAGGAAATTGGAAGGATCCTTATGTAGCATTTGATGGGATTAGGTCAGACATGGACGCCTGGGATAGTAGGTGGGAAATCATCAGGAGAGGGGTGCAAGATGCTACCAGCACCTGTGCAAGAGTAAGACGAAAATGCGGTAGGGCCCGATAACCCTGCTGGTGGACCAGGGAGGTCCAGGAGGTGGTGCAGGGAAAGAAGGCAACCTATAGGCAATTCAAGTGCTCAAGGAGTGAAAGGGATCAAGGGGAGTATGAGCTGATTGCTAGAAGGGCGACTAGGGTGGTAAGGGTGGCTAAGGCAAGGAAGGAGCAGAACCTGTCTAGGGAAATCAGGAGAGGGAACAAGGGGTTCTTTAGATACATTGAGGAAAAACGAAGGGTGAAGGGGCAGATTAGCAGGATTAAATCAGGGGAGAGATGGGCACAAGACCCAGAAGAGCAGACTGAGGTGCTAAATGAGTACTTCACCTCAGTTTCCACCAAGGAAAATGGGGGTGCTGCATCATACATGGGAGGAGACAGAGATACTGAGGAGGGGGACCCTTACCGATCGGTGGGTCTGGGGAGAGGGGGAGGCATCACTGGCAGGAGGGGGGAGGGCTAAGCAGGGAGAAGAGGTACTGGAAGTGGAAATCACAGCAGAGAGAGTGAGGGAAGCCCTCAGCTCCCTTAAGATGGAGAAAGCACCGGGGCCGGATAAATTACATCCCAGAGTGCCGAAGGAACTTGCGGATCTCCTGGCGAAACCCCTAGCGGAGCTTTTCACCATCTCTCTGAGGACAGGGTGGGTGCCCCAGGACTGGAAGGTGGTGCATATAGTGCCTATCCACAAGGGGGGATCAAGGGAGGTGGCAGAGAACTACAGGCCTGTCAGCCTGACATCGGTGGTGGGCAAGGTGATGGAGGGCATTGTCAAGGAGAGGCTAGGGGGGGACCTGGAAAAGTCAGGGTGCCTGGACGATAGACAGCATGGATCCGCCTCGGGAAATCGTGTCAGACAAACCTTGTGGAGTTCTATGACTGGGTGACGAGTGCCTTGGACCTTGGTAGACCAGTGGACGTCCTCTTTCTAGACTTCAGCAAGGCATTTGACTTGTTCCTCACATGGGCCTGTTGGATAAGCTGGGAGAAATGGGGGTGGGGAACCAGATGATCAGATGGATAGCAATTGGCTCCATGACCGACCCAGAGGGTCGAGTTGGCGGGATAGTCTCATCCCCAAAGAGGGTCATTAGTGGGGTCCCACAGGGATCAGTCCTTGGTCCCCTCCTGTTCAATGCCTACGTCTCTGACATAAGGACAGGAATCAGGAGTGAGATGAGTCTCTTTTCAGATGACTCAAAACTGAGGGCGGTGGTGGATGGGGAGGAGGGGAGGGTGGCCCTACAGGGGGACCTGGGGGCTCTGGAAAGATGGTCTAGAAAGTGGAAGCTGAGGTTCAATGCAGGGAAATGCAAGGTACTCCTCCTGGGGGCCAGAAACCCGGGCCAAGTGTACCCTGGGGGGAAATGCTACAAGTCTCGATGGCTGAGAGGGACCTGGGGGTGGTGGTGGATGTCAAAATGAACAACTCGGAGACTTGTAGGAGGGCAGCAGCCAAGGCCAACAGGATGCTGGGATGCATCACTAGGGGGATCACCTCCAGAAGGAGGGAAGTGATGCTCCCTCTGTATAACTGCTTGGTGAGGCCACACCTTGAGTACTGCGTGCAGTTTTGGAGGCCACACTTAAAGAGGGACATTAAACTCCTGGAGAGGGTCCAGAGGAGGGCAACCAAAATGATTTGGGGCTTGGGGGACAGGACCTATGAGGAGAGGCTCGAAGAGCTAAATATGTACACATTGGAAGAGAGAAGGGACCGGGGGGACATGATAGAGGTCTTCAGGTACATGAAGAGGGTAAATAGGGGAGGAACAGTCAGGGTGCTTCGAAGGAAGGAGGAGGGGGCCACTAGAGGGCATGGGTGGAAGCTGGAGGGGGGAAGATTCAGGGGAGAAAGGAGGAGGTGCTACTTCACTGAGAGGGTGGTGGAGCCATGGAATGCACTGCCTAGGGGGCTGGTGGAGGCAGAGACGGTGGAGGGGTTCAAGAGGGGCTGGGACAGATACAGGGGAAGGGTTCTGGAAGCAAAATCCAATGCAGCAAGAATATCCGGAACTGGGAAGGGAGAAGCCAGAGAAGGTGAGGAGGGCAGCAAGGTCAGCACCCAGGGTGGGGGCTGACCAATCGAGCAGACTCGAAAGACCGTTAGGCCTATTCTGCTGGCATTTTAGTATGTTAGTATGTAAATCAATTGCCAGTGCAACAGCTGGTGTTTCAGTATTCTTTGCCAGATGGATGAGATTGAGAAGTGTTCGTAAGTGATCTGTGCTGTATCTACCTTTCACAAATCCAACTTTGGAGGGGTGTATGAGATATGGAAGTACCTAATTTAGCCTGTTGGCCAGCACCCTGGTAAAGACCTCGCTGTCCCAACTGATCAGTGAGATAGGGTGATAACTGGCAGCCTCCTCTGATGGTTTTCCTTTTTTTGGGAGAACGGTGATAGTGACCTCTCGGAGGGTTTGGGGCAGAATACCCTTACCCTCCACCTCTGTAAATACCTGGCACATTAAGGGGGAGATCATAGGACCCATTGCCCGGAGAAAATCTACCAAATATCCATCCCCTCCAGGTGCTTCCCTTTTTTAAGAACCATCTGGGCGACAGATACTTCCTCTGGTGTTAGAGGTACCTCCAGTGCAACATGTTGAGTGGAAGAGAGTTTGGGCAGGCTATTGGAGTGAAGGAAAGCACAAGTTTCCGGGGAAGTTTCAGTCCTAGAGGATGTATAAAGTTGAGAGTAGAATGCTGTCATAAAATCATTCACCTTCTGGGGTTTAGTTTTGACAGTTCCTGAGACTGGGTCCTTCAGCCCGGCTATGAATCTGTTTGCCTGTCTTTTTCGAAGTTGATAGGCCAAAATTTTCCCGCTTTTATCCCACCTTCCCAGTATGTATGATGGATCCTGATAAGAGTTAAATCCACTTTCCTAGATAGTAGCTCATTGAGTTTTATTCGTATATTTAGGACCTGTTATCCACACGAGGAATGGGGAGAGGGGTGGGGCATAGCCTTAAGAGCCTGCTCTGCAGTGAGCAGGTCACTTTCAGGTTGGATCAACTCCTCCTCTCTGACTCTCCTCCTGTGGGCAGCATATCCAATAATCTTTCCTCTCATAGTCACTTTATATGCTTCCCAAGTATTTTGGGCTGTGGTCTCCAATACAGAGTTTTCCTGTAGAAACATTTTACTTTCAGATTTAGCCCACTCAATGAATTTTGGGTCTTGCATAAGGAGAGGCTCAAGTCTTCAGGTGGGAGAATGAGGGGTTGTCGGGCCCCATATTAAGATCAGTTGCACTGGGGCATGATCAGATATAACCATTGGGAGGATATTGGTTTCTAACACATACTGTGTGGCTGGCCCAGTGGCGCTGAGGGTTGAGGCGCTGGATGCTACACCTCACGCCATGCCGGTGACCTGGGTTCAGGAATGAGCCTGGGTCATCGGGAGTTGGCAGGGGAGGGAAGAGATCAAGCATCCGGTGTACTGCTCTCTCTTCCTGGGGAGAGTTTAGGGAAGCGCCCACTCATGGAGTGGCCTCTGGTGGCGGTTGCGGGTGCTGACATAGCAGCGCGGCATATGCTGGGGGCAGAGCTGTAGCACAACATTGCCTTGATAGCCATGCTCCACAGGGGACTACAACAAAAAAGGAAAAAACCTCCCTCTGGATATAAGCAAAGGCACCTTCTCGGCCCACACTCCCAATGCTGGACACTCCTGCTCCATTCCTCACCTCCCCCAGCTCGGAGCTCAATGCCTAGATAAAGCACCCTGGGTGGATTGGGCAGCCCTTCCCTGGATGGTTCAGACCCGGGGATGTGCCAGGCCAGGGGTGGTGGAGTAGAGGAGTTGTCACAGTGGGAGGTAGAGGTCATCAGATTTTGCTGGCGAGAGTTCTTCAGAGAAGGAGGAGCATAAACATAGTTAGAAAAAAAAAAACACATATTGTGTAAGGGATTGTGAAATAAGCCAAAAGTCTAATCTACTGAATGAGCCTTGTACCCCAGATTTTAAGATATAATCATGGTCTGTGGGGTGAACTAGGCGCCAAATATCAACCAGCTGGTATTCTGAGCTAAGTTACAGTGTGGCCTGTACTCCTGCTTAGTTTATTTTGTTTCCTGTAAAAAGGCTATATGGGTTTTCAGCCTTTTCAAGTGTGTCAACACTTGTTTCCTTTTAGAAGGAGAGTTTAAACCCCTGACATTCCACGTTACAAAAGGGGTCTCACCCATTGTTATATCTGTGATGAAGCATATTGAACGATGGGGTATAAACAGCTGACCAAGTGGAAAGTTTGTCAGGGTTAACGCGTTGCACTAATTCATACTTTTTTTAAATTAATATTTTTCCAGGGGTATCAGTTGAAAAGCAGACTGAAATATTAAACATACTTCCATGCACAAGTTGAACAGTACCAGTATATAAAAAAAAGAGACAGTAATCTCCTAACTGTATTAAAGAAACACAAACTACAGTCAATGCACAACCTTGCACAATGGCATGAGTGGGTATCACAGACCGAGGTCTCATTTTCCTCTCAGGCCTTACCGACCCAGCCTGTCAGAGGGTGGAGAGCCTGTAAACACAGATGCATGGAATGGCCCTATATGAGCAGTACTCTCCTCTGGGAGTACAGGAGGAAGCAGAAAAGGAATACCAATAGCCGTCATAGCAGATCCGGGTGTACCCGTGGGGACTATTGAACATTGTACGGATAATAGCATGGGCACTTTGCATGGACCATAATTGCCCCATGTCCATAGTCCCTACCACTGTATACCGCTAGTTTAAGGGCTCCCCCTGGTGCATGGATGGAGGAGGGACCCAAAAGGGGGTGGTGTTACACATGAAAGCAGAAACTCTCAAGGTGGCAGAGGTCGCTACATAATCGAATTGAGGACAGGCGAGAATGGAGCTAATCGGCACCTGCATTCCACACCAACACAGCGCTTTCTCCTGCAGTCCAGTCATGAATTATGTTCCACATTTAGCAGTCACTCCCAACCATAAAGCAGCAAGGCCATGCATCACTAATCCTTCAAGTTCAGTGTCACAGCCCCAGCAGATAGGCTCCATCTCCCCCCGCCAGACCTGATCCCAGATAAACCAAGGAATCGGTAAGATCTCTAATAAAAGGTGCCAGTGTCCACAGTTAAACAGTAGCCTTTCCTGAAACCAATGAAAGAAAGACAGAACATGACAGAAAATGACCCATCAGCATCCTATATTCTTTCACTGGCATGCAGAGCTCCAGTACAGGGACCGGTGAGGAACTATCCGGGACTTACAACAAACTTAACTGGGATGCTTTACCCAATCCCAACAGCATTAAATTAATGCTATCTGGGAACCCGCCCCCCCCCACAGTCCCAACCAAGCCATGAATATCAGTAAAGGAAGTAAAACAAGGACACTTATCTAGGTCGGGTCCTGAGGTTCGATTTCTCAAAGTAGCTCTGTGTCTGATGGGGCTTGCTGTGTCCATGATTCGATACTGAGCTTGGAGCTGAAGTCTGTTTGATTCAGCAACCATCAGGCTGGAGGGGTGGCTGTGCTCAGATGGTCAGGATCAGTCAGTTCTTGAGAGGAGGCCTCCATCCTAGTGGCCTCCTGCACCATCTCCTCCTCCGGATAGTCGGGAAAGACCGTGATCTCGTCCAGATCTACAGGAGTCAGCAAGGCAAATTGGTTGGGTGATGAGAACTTGCTTACGATATTGACGGGAAGTACCGATGGTGGCGGTGACAAATCACTAGGAGACATAATCCAGTTTTGGTGATGGTCCCGTTTAGTGTGCCTGCCAGTTTGTTGCCATTTGCGGGATCTGGCTGGAAGAGCCAAGTGATCCCCTTGATATTGAAAGCCAGATGGCCTAGGTTCAGTAGTGGAGCTTTTAAAACCGCTGGTACTGAAATGTTCTCCTGGTTCTGCTCTGAAGTAGCCTGTCTGTTATGAAGGGACTCCGATCTGGGTTGAAGTGGCCAGATATTGTGAAGTTACTGCATAAGACTTTCTGGAGTAGCAAAGGAGACAGATGTGCCATTCACTTCCAGATGCATAGTCACTGGATATCTTAAGGAAAACCTAATTCTGAGAGAATGCATCAGTTGACGAGCCTCTGTGTATTCTTTTCTTCTGGCAGCCAAATCATGAGAATAATCTTGGAATACTAAAATTCTGAGTCCCTGCCAGGAGAGAGCACCGAGTTCGTGGGCCCTCACAGTAATCCATTCCTTATCTGCAAAGTTCAAAATGTGGGCCATAATGGGCCTGGGTCACTCCCCTGGTTTAGGCATTGGGTTTAGTGTTCTATGTGCTCTCTCTCAATGGTCAGACCTGGTGGCATATCATGTTGTAGTACTGTAATTCTGGTATAATATCATAGAGAAATTCTAGTGGGTTTCCTCGCTCTACCCCTTCAGGGAAGCCTAGGAGTCAGAGATTTTTTTTGACAACTCCTGTCTTCCATATCATCCGTCTTTGTTTGCAATAAGCGAATTGCCTGCTCTTATTCTCGTACCATTGAAGTGAGAGATTCTATTGTGTCAGTATTTTTATTTGCTCTGGCTTCAGTTCGGCCGATCCTGACATCCAACTTCCGAATGGTGATTGTAGTATTGTTTGAGGTTAACATTACCTCTTCCATTTGTTTCAGCAAGGCCATAAACATCTCATTTGTTTTCTGCACAGTCGGGCCTGCTATTGTATCTGAACCCTTGTACTGTGCCATGATGATGAAGAATATTGTAGATTTTGGCACTCAATGCAAGGAGTGAAGTTGGAGCAAAGCAGCTAAAAATGATCCTGGTGAGTCTGGCTATGTATTACTCTGCTACACCATACAATGACATTATGTATCTGGTGTAAATCACGGAGAAAAGACCCGGTGGATTACAGAGAGCTTGCATTAGGCGTCCATTTCATTAGGAGCCAAGCCATGCCCCCCCAATTTGATTTCTTATTAAACAAAGTCTCTCTATTTCCTGGTTCCCCCTTTCTTGTTTAAGAAATGGCTGTAACAACTGCTTAAATAAGGTAGGGAAAAGGGACATCCTTGTCTTTTCCCATTTGTACATGTCCCTGTCAAGGGTTAGAAATACAAAATCACACATGCCCCCATAATGCAAAGCATCATAGGCTGCACATGCAAATCACCACAGAATATTATGCTGGTTCAACTTTAAGCAGAAATGCATGGTGCAGAAAGGCCTCTCACACAGTTTGCAAAGGATGCCAACAGAAGGCACCGACACGTTAGAAATCCATTGAACTGAAATAGTTTCTATCATGCCCCCCCTTTCCTTGCAGTTATACATATTAAGCTCCTTTAGTCTTTTTGTCTGGCTTATAGTGCAGACCCTACAACTTGTTAGTTGCCCTCCTTTGTACAGCCTCCATCCTGTCTATGTCCTTGCAGAGATATGCTCTCCAGAACTGCATGCTGTACTCCAGATAGGTCTGGTTACTGCCAAAGTGTCCCAAAAATGCTAGACTCCAGATCAAGAGAAATAACATGATAAAATGTGCTGAAAAGTCTCAATTATTTCCTGACGGGCTGCTTTACACGTGCACCCACTCTGCATAAGTGTGCCCCCAAAAATGGCTGATGTCAAAGTGTCCCAAAAATGCCAGACTCCAGATCAAGAGAAATAACATGTTAAACCTAGGTCCCATCTGCCTAGATTGGGGGTAGTTCAGGTGGATGTTAAAGATCCCATGGCACTTATCGAAAAAGAATAGGGGAATTTTTTATTATAATAACATCAATGACAAATAATTACAAACAGTGTTGAATCACACAAAGCGATATATTAATCCAAAAAGAAATCCAAATAAATATGAAACAGTGATAAGTCACACAAAGGATAATAAATCTAACGGGAATCAAATGAGTTTTATAGCTATACTCTTCTAACAAACCTCCTAATAGATATTTAGAAACACAATTAAATCATAGAATATAAAAAAGAAAAATGAAAAAAAAAAAAAGAAAAAAGCCACCCCCCCACTGAGAGTAGGGAAATATTTATTTTAATAACATCAAAAAACACATATTTACAAACAGTATTAAAGCCCACTAACTCAAATAGTAATCAGAAGGGAAATTCAAATTGGCTACATAACAGTGTTAAAGCCCTTAAATAAAACAAGCATTTGTCAATGCCGAATGTTGCTTGCTTCTATGTGCTGTTTAGGTATTTGGAAGTCATTGGAGTGCAAATATTGAAAATTTCAGGAACTACGACATAGCATTAGGAACTGCAGCAACGCGCTAAATAAAACAGTCATTTTTAGGAATGATTTCAAATTTTCAACATAGCCATTTTAAGACCTCTGCTCATGAACAGTGTCACTGTAATTTTGTTACTGTGTCCCATACATTGAGTTTGCACACTGACTGCGCCATTGTGTGCTACATGGGTGGAAACATGTTTTGGGCAGGATGTGAAAAATGACAGCTGTACTACTCATGAGGAAGTGTGGTAAAATGGCAATGTTGAAAATCTGGAGTGGAAATATTGAAAATTTGCGAACTTACGAGCCTGTATAGGAACTGCGCAACGAACGCTCGTAAAACAGTCATTTTTTGGAATTTTTGCACCAAATTTTCAACATAGCCATTTAAGACCTCTGCTCATGAACAGTGCCACTGTGATTTTCTTAATTGTCCTTGCTGATTTCACACACCAACTCGCCATTCTAGCTACATGGGCGGAAACACATTTTGGGTGAGATGTGAAAATGACAGCTATACTGCTCATAAGAAGGTGTGGTAAAATGGCAATGTTGAAAATCTGGAGTGAAAATATTGAAATTTCGCGAACTTATGAGCCTGCGTAGGAACTGCTCAACTCACGCTCGTAAAACAGTCATTTTTTGGAATTTTTGCACCAAATTTTCAACATGGGGTTTTTGGGACCCCTTCTCATGAATGATGTCAGTGTCATGGTGATATTCGGGCCTGAAGGGTGATTTCACAGTCACTGCACAAAATCACCCTTCTGGCCCGAATACCGCCATGACAGTGACATCATTCATGAGAAGGGGTCCCAAAAACCCCATGCTGAAAATTTGGTGCAAAAATTCCCAAAAATGCCTGAGATATGCAACAAAGTTGAAACCCCCCTATCTAGGCCATTATACAGCTTACAGGCATTTCCTCAGTTCGCGGTCGGCTTTGAAGAGTGCAGACGTGTTCCCGGTCCACCGAAGATCATCGCGCCGGAGTCCGGAGGTAAGTATGGGGTGAGGGGTGTGGGGAGGCTGGGTGCGCAGTGGGTGGGTGCGGGTTGTGGGAGGGGGGTCAGGAGGCGGCTCCGGCGGGACCGTTTACGTTTTTCAGGTTAAAAAAAAAAAGACATTGTGGGATCTGGTTTGCCACGCTGGGGTGGGCTCCCAGCATGGCACAAGGACATTGGGGGGCATTCAGCCGATGGGGGATTGGGCACCCCGTTGGCCAAAGGATCATTGCCACGCTGGGGTGGGCTCCCAGCATGGCACCTACAACTGGGGAGACACAGCTCAGCCCGACGGGGATTGGGCACCCCGTCGACTATGCAGAAGGTGTGGGGGTGCGCACACCTGCGTGTGGGGGGGAGCTACACTTCAGTGGGCTTCTTATCACTGCTCACTGAAGCGTAGCTCCCCCTTTCAACTGTATGCCACTGCATTTTGGAGCGTATCATAGACAGCTCCAAAATGCATTGGCTTACAGGGGCCGCGCCTGCCAGCTCACTGACTGAATTGGAGGAGGAGGTGACACACCTCCGAAATCTCCGATGATGGCACTATGTTTCTTGCACATGTGTACAAGCAACATAAAAACAACATATATCAACTACAATCTAACCTGCTACACTTAAACGATGTTATACCACATAACAAGATTATGAAAGCCCATCTTTGTTCATAAAGAGATCCACTTGTGCCTCCTAAACTATTTATATTTAATAAAATAAGTCATTCCTTGTCACCAAGTATTGACCTGTTTGGTAGATGCAAACCCTATATCTGTGAGATATACTCTTTCCATAGCCCCTTTAACTAACAGACTCACAGTCTCATAAGGCATTTATTTCTGATATAAGACCCATTGACATCGGGCCTGCCATAAATAATATATTAATGCACAACATAATATCTGTAAAGTATCAACGTAATATCTTGTTTTTAACTGAGCAAATTTCCCCAAAACCAAAATATCATAGTCAAGCTTACTTATCCACTGCATTTTCCATTTTGCCGCTAAGAATTTCCAAAGAGAGATGGCATAAATACAATCAAAGAAAAAATGTTCCACTGTTTCTTCTTTATCGATACAACATAAATAAGGACAATTTCTTTCAGTTTTAGTCTTATATTTAGCATTACCTCTCACCCCCAGTCTGCCATATACTGCTAACCATTTAACTTCCCACATATAGATTGGTAGTCTTGAATTGTTTAGCCATTGCAATACTAATTTTGTATATCCTGCTGGACAGTTTTTAAAAGCTGGTTCGGTTGGATATAGTTTCAACATTACTTTATTATATAAACTTCTCCCTTTACCTTCCCTTACTGTTTGTGCCGATAGCTTCCACCTAAATAGTCTTTTAGCAATAGGTAAAACAAACTAGGTATAAACAAAGTGGGTATGGGTTTTGGAGGATCAGTTAACCAAGCCAAAAAGTACCTAGATAACACATTTTGTAGCAGAAGTCTTTCATTTGTGGATGCCACTTCCCATCCATTCTTCAAAGTAGATGAAATGAATAAAGTTGACAAAAAAATTACTGGATCTATCATCCCTAAACCTCCATGTTCTTTTGATAAATATGTATAATGTCGCTTAATGGGATTAAGTCTATTTCCCCACACCATCTGGAAAAACAAACTATACAATCTGGTTTCCAGAGTTGTGGGAATTGGAAAAATATATGCAATAAATAATAAGATTGGTATAATAAATTTTTTCAGCACTTTAACTCTCTTAATTTTAGTTAACTTCCAATGTTCCCAGATATTGATTTTACTTTCCACAGTTTTTAAACCTTTCTCCCAATTTAGACCAGATAAATTTTGGGGTCCATACCATAAACCCAAAATCTTAATTGGGTCAGAAGAAATTTTCAAACCCTGTACTGTTAATGGTTCCGGAACATTAACCCCAATAAACAAACCCTGACTTTTAACAGTATTTAGTTGTGCATTAGAAATTCTTGCAAACTTCTCCATGCAGTCTAAAAACAATGGCACTTTATGATTGTGAGTAAAAAATAAACATAAATCATCCGCATATGCCTGTACCCGGACTTCCTGTGATAAGGGAGGGACCGTAATCCCTTCCCAGAATGGTATTTGTGTTAAATACTGAATCAACACATCAATAGTATAAACATTTAGAAAATGGGCTGGGTAAATCCTAGAAGCTGATTGGTTAGGGCAACCAACCAGCCGGTCCGGTATCAGGCAACAGAGACCAGGAAATATTAAGTCCCTGCCTCTGCTGTCTGATTACCTTCCAAATCCTTGTAGCAATCGAATGCTCAGTTTGAAACTGCCACCATGTTCTTCTCTCGCTTAGTGAGAGCTACAGCATCCGATGCCCATTTGTACTCTCACTTAGCGAGTGGCGGCAGTTGCTTGTTTCAATAAATAGAAAAGAAAGAGCAGCTTCCTACAGAAATGGATGTTTTTTCTTGCCTTTGCGCTCTCTGTCTGTTGACTCAGTCGGACCGTAACTACAAATTCCTCTGCTTGGTTTCACTTCACGGCACCAGCAGGCTGAAGCATGAAATTTAAAAAATAAAAACTTCCTTCCCTAGTGCTTAATCTTTCCAGTTTCACCAGCTTCTCTTTCCGACTGCACTCCATGATCCCACAGCTGTGCTCCCTTTACAGAGAAACATAGACGTTGACGGCAGATAAGGACCGCAAGGTCCATCCAGTCTGCCCATTTACCGATTGCATTTCCACTTTCCCCGACTCACACACAGACATGCTGGATCCCGAAGCCAGCAAAGAGCTGTCAATTTAAACATAAAAAAAAAAAATAATAATTTAGAGCGCTCATGTTTCGCCTCGGAAGTCTGCATTTACACATCCTTGCTTTACGTGCCAGGTCACGCAAGGCTGCCTAACAGTACACCAAGTACACTTCCATAGCAGCTGCCCTCTTGATGCCTGATATCCATTTCTGGAAAATGTGTCATTGCTACCAGCTTGCTCTTTCCTGCTGTTTCGTTCTGGGTGCACTCAGGGAACAAGGAGCTGGAGAGCCAGACATGGCGTTCGCTTGATGGCGATTCAACATGGGGGGGGACAGACAGCTAGATGCAGCAAACCAGCTTCAAGGAAGAACACTCATACAGGTGGAGGAACTATTCTATTACAAAACTTACTGTAAACTAAGTATTTATTATTTTTTGAATTAAACAATTTTTTTTTTAAGTTTTTCTGTTGGGGTTGGGGGAGAGGAGCAGGGAAGGAAAAGATACTACAGAAAAACAAAACTTACAAAAGGAGGCAGTTTTTAAGTACTGTCTTCAGACATAACAAAAGTCAACTGCAGGCGGAGGAACTATTTTATTTCAAAACTTACTTTAAACTTATTTTTCATTGACATTTTTTTACAATTTTTTTTGTTTACAGTACCCATTTTCCAAGTGCAATAATACCCTCCAGGGTGGGTGGTATTGTGCTATTCCAGACCTTCCAGGGGCTATAAGGCCCTCCGCCTGCAGCGTCAGGCCTCATTACGCCCCTGGGTGGTCCGGTATAGCACAATACCGCCCACCCTGTTGGGTATGATTGCTTACATAATAATGGACTAAGTGGGCATCCCTGACGTACCCCCGTTGGAATATGAAATCCTTCTCCTACCGTTGATTGGATAATAGGATAGGTAATATTTCTATCATAGATTGCTTTAATCCATTTTTATAAACCTTTCTGGTACCCCATAATGTTGCAACACAAAAACCAAAAAAGGATGGTATACTCTATCGAATGCTTTCTTTTGGTCTACTGACACAATACAACCCGATATTTTTTGTCTATTAACATATTCTATCCAATCTCGGATAATCCTATGTGCCTGAAATATATTTTTCCCTTGTATTGCACAAAATTGGTTGGGAGATATAACCATCCTTGCTATTTCCTTTAACCTATTATTTAAAATTCCTACCAACAATTTGAAATCAAAATTTAATAATGTAATAGGTCTCCAGTTTCCCAAGGTAAGTCTATCTCCAGCTTTAAACAAAAAAATCAATATACCTTCAGTGAACCATTGTGGAAATTCTTCCGAGTCTGAAAGGAAATTAAAAACTAGTTCTAAATCTATTGCAAAATCTTCTGAAAGCATTTTGTATAATTCAACCGTTAATCCATCTACCCCCGGCGAGGTGCCAGATTTCATTTTTTTAATAGTTTCAATAATTTCCAATTTTGAAATTGGTGCAACCAAGGACCCACTCTTCCCACATTGGTCAGGAATTTTGAGTTGTGTCAAAAAATGCTGTATCTCATGAACGTTTGGTGGATTCTCTGGTTCATGAGTAGTCACAAACTGTTTAATTAGTTTTTGTAAATTATTTGTATCTGTAAAATTCTTTCCATCCTCACTTTTTAATGCTACAATTGTAGTATTCTTTTTATAGTTCTTAAAGGCTTCATAAGGGTATCTAGCTGGACTCTTTTTTTCCCCACACTGAAACAAAGCTTGGAGGGTATTTGCCCTATCATATTGCCATGCCTTAAGTTGTTGTTTAGCTTGCTCTATATGTAGTGAATTATCTCTTTTGGAGGTATTTGCTGATGAAATTAAATTATACAGGTGTTGTCGTAATGTTAGGTATTTGAGGAATTTCTCATTACCCTTTGTCTGTCCTATATTTTTGAAAAATTTACCAAAATCTTGTTTTGAATCAGACCACCATTCCCCCAAATCATCATATAGAAAGGCCAAGGACAATCTTGAATTTAGTAAAACTTTGAATTTAGCTACCACTTCAGGACAGTTCAATAATAATGCATTTAATTTCCACCTGGGTCTCTTTTGAGATGGTATTTGATCTGTTCCTACTATACATTGTAACATCAGATGATCGGAAAATGAAACTGGAAATGAAGAAAATGTAAATGACAAAAATTCTGATAGGAACATATAATCTATAGTGGAGGTATACTGATTTTTTTTATAAGTGAATTTTATCCCACCTTGCTGCTGATTGCTAGCATTTATAAGGCCAGATGATTTTATCAACTCTTCCAACGCATTTGAATCACAATAAACTTTTTTATTTACCCCAGTCACCTCTTTCCTAAGTCTACTTTTAATTTCACAATTAAAATCTCCACATAAAAAAATTTTATGTGTAGTACATAAATAAGGCTTGATTAATTGGAAAAGCGCTACTCCCTCTGCTTTAATTTGGGAACAATAAATATTTATAAATCTACATGTTACGGTTTCCCAAACCCCATCTAAAATCATAAATCTACCTGGAATGATGTCCATTAATTTAATCAAAGAAAAATTAAAGGAATTAAACAAAAAGCCAATCCCATCAGCTGTTTGCTGACCAAACGACCAATAGGATGGTCCCCAGCACCATTCTCTTTGGAAAAGTCTTTCTTGATCAAAAGAATACATCCATGTTTCCTGTAATAAACAGATGTCAAAAGCTTGAAAATGAATATAATCATATATCATCCTACATCTCTTAAAGTTCAAAAGACTGTGGACATTTATAGAACCTAATTTCATTACCATTTATTTAAGCCCAAAACCAATCATCCATCTTTTTTCCTCCTTTTTTTTTCCCCTTTATAGCCCTCGTGTGCCCGTAAAGGGGAAGGAGGGCTATCTTGTACTGATTGTGAGTCTAACTCTTGTCCATCCATTTCTGACTCACCCCATGAAGTAGCCAATACTGCAAAAGGGTTATTGGACTCTATCTCCATCTGACTTGTTCCTATACTAGATTTAGTATTCCTGGAAGACCGCCTTACTGGGATCATAATCAAAGGTTTTATAACATCCGCTCCCCCTGTATCTTCCTGGGTAGTTGTACTGTCAGGTCCCTCCTCTGAAACTTTCTGGGATAATTACTTTGGTGCCGTGTCTTGTCTTATGCTATTAACGCTATGAGGTTCTAAGATTCCTTGTCCCACTATGGTTTCATTCTCAGATGCCTCCAAATTGTAACTTTGTCCTGAGCTTCCTGAATTAATAATTCCGGACTACCAGTGGAAGCTTTATTCTTTGCTGCCCACTCACAGTCAGAGAAAATATGCCCAATCCCTTCACATAAATCACACTTCGTGAGATTTGCACATTGAAACACCCCATGGCCAACCTCCCCACAATTATCACATCGGGGTTTATCACACGAGCTCGATAAATGTGTCCATACCCCACACCTATAGCAAGCTCTAGGCTGACCTGCATAGAAGCATACCCCTCTATCCCTCCCTAAAAGGAAGGAGTTAGGGATGTGTTCAGTCCCCTTATTTGTTTGCCGTAGTTTAACCTTAAATTTCCATCCCCCGGTCCAAAACTGCTCTGAATCTAGAATAGCCTCCGGTGAGCTCAAAACTTCACATTTTTGAGCTAGCCAGTATGAAATATCATCCACATGGACACCTTCATTTCGAAACATAACCGTTACAAACTTGATTAAAGGCTTTGTCAAGGGGATAACAAAAAAAGGTATCCAAATGGGCGAAAATTTAACCTGGCTATATCTTTCCCAGAATAAATCAAGTGCATATGCAGAGTGAAAACTGACATCGAAATTACCTTCCCCAGATATGTTAATGAATGCAAACACCTCTCGTGGTGAGAAGTGTAATTAATCCTTTAATAAACGTTTTCCTACATACACTCTGTCAGGTCTAACTTCCATTCCTCCTTTATATAGTATTCGAACCGCATTTCTATGAGGGGCTGCCTCTTTTTTTGATGTTGTAAATAAGTCAGACATAAGAGGTCATTCTTTAGTGTGAATTTGCTCCTTGCTTACCCCAGGCTGTTCCATCCCTACCAAAGGATTAGGCCCAGAACTATTCCCTTGAGTCCTGGATTCTTGCTGATTAACCACCTTCTCTAGCGTTCCCCTCCCCTCATCTCCTACTGACATATCACCAACCACAGGTAGATTTGGTTTCCACCCAGGTACATTTTGTGAGAAATTTAATTTAGGATCCCAGTCTTGAGTGGGGTGCCATGACCCTTTATTAAGCATCCAACCAGCCTCTTGCAAGGCTTTTTCTGGAGAACAGTTCTCAAGTCCTGGGTTCTGCACAAAGGCAGTTTGTTCCATAGTCATTTCAGCATGCTTACCCTGCATTGTCTCATGCCCTCTGTTATTCACAGGTACCTCTAAATTTCATTTGGCAAAAACCACGACCGCTCTTTTCTCCTTCCCTTCTTCCCAGATTTTCTCTTTGCCAGACGCCAGCCGTTTAGTAAAAGTAAATTCCGACACTCCTTCCTGTCGATGTGGGTCTGTTTGATAAATACAAGGAATAGATTCTGAAAACCGTTGTTCCGACCCACGAAAAACAAACCCTGCATGTTTCGAGAGAGCTGTAGGAATCCCTCCAGACTCAATGTTTTCTAATTCTGTGTGACTTACATTCGGGTCACCCTCCGTAACCTTGGCAACCAGTCTAGCGTTTCCAACTTTCCCGTCGTTCTCAAGCCTCTCCTTGCACTGCTCTTTCATTATGCATGAATCCGCCACTTGTGAAATTTCCTTCGCCAACAAAATATCCATCTCACCCCGTTCCCCACCGGTCACCGACCCGACTTGTTCTCTGCTCACCTCCACAGTGGAAACGCAACTCTCTGGCATCTCCAAAACACACTCCACACAGCTGGGAGAAACTGATGTTGCAACTGACTCCAATGCCGAAATCTCCTCTAGGACTCTTGCCTGTGCCTTCCGTAAAGCTATAAGTTTCTCCATTGCAGTTCAAGTAAGCTGATGACTCTCAGTATCCTTTTTTTCTTGTAGCAGCACTTGGTCACATATTTTTCCTTCCAAAACAGATAAGTTTCCATCCAGCGATATCGTGAACGGTGCAGTCGGCACCCGTTCTTCCTTTTCCTTCTGTTTATCCATTGAAATAGCACTCCGTCCATCCTCCACTCCAACGTCCATCCTTTCCCGATGCAGACCTCAACTGATCCAACAAGCCATGTTGCTAGCCCTCTACTGGCCACAGAGCGCCAGTGAGTAGGGGAATTTCCCCTGTGTCCTGGCCAAATTTCCCTCATTCACTAAAAATTACCACCAACAGCTTAATCTGGTTCAAGGTCAGTTGGCATTCATCGTATCCCCTCCCGTGGGTCTAGCCTGAAAATAGGCAGGATTTGTCTAGTGCACTTACCTGGTCAACAAAAACTAAATAAATAAATAAAATGCTGAAAAGTCTAAATTATTTCCTGACGCACTGCTTTATGCTGCACCGACTCTGCATAATTGTGCCCCACAACAGCAAAAAATGTAAAACAATTCATACAAGTATTACTGTGTGTACATAAATGCACAAATACCAACACACTACTACTACCCAACAATTAGAAAGACTGCCTTTCTCTATGTGAATCTCCCTCCACTAAAGATACACCCTTCCCCCGAAGCACACTTCAACAGCATTTATCAGCACACAGACTGAATGTTCTAAATTAACAGTCAAAATGCACACAAAAAAAATCAGCACTCAATGATATAAACACAGGAGGGTTTCCTACAATCTATGTACTAAATTTTGATCAAAAAAATTGGATCAAAAGTGATTTTTATAAAGCTTTTTCGATGGTTTGGTTCTCAGAGCTCTGATAGCAAACTGTCTCCAGCTTTCCACTACACACACTATGCAGAACTGAGGCTGTGCAAGACAATATAGAGACCATGTGACCTGCCATCCCATGAGTCAAAGCAAAATTCACCTCAAAGAGCAACACAAAGGTGAAGTAAAACAAAGTCTATTTAAATCAATGGCACTTCTCATTACAATTAAGAGGAAGGCAATAAAACAATGTGAATCAATGCAAGGTCTATTGCAGTCAATGCACTCTGTGTTAAAATTAGGAGGTGGAGTACTACGCCTCGCATTGTGGAGCACTCTGCGAATTCAGTGCTAATACACAAAGTGCTCTGTGTAGTGAAATTTGGGGACTTTCCCCGCCTCTTCACCAGAATTCCTCTAGCAGTATGTGGATGATCTTCTCATGGCCACTACAGGCCCGAAGAAACACCTTCAGCTTCTAGGTGTGCTCTTGACACTCCTAAGAAGGGCAAGTCTCAAGTACAATCCTGCATAGATACAATTGTGCCTCCCAGAGGTTTCTTTTCTGAGTATGCATATCACTGCCGATGGCAGTAGCCCTGCCCTGGACAAGGTCCAGGGTATTCAAGATTTTCCACTACCCACTAGTGTGGCCATTCTGAGATGTTTCCTGGGTATAGTCAATTAATTCAGGGATTTCATTTGCAACTTTGCTCAAAAGGCCTGCACCCCTGTATGAGCTACTGAAGAAAGATGTCCCCTGGTAGTGAGGACAAGAACACACAACTGCTGTTATTTCTTTGAAGAAGTATTTGGCTTCTGCCCCAGCTTTGGTCATCCCTAACCCAGAACTGCCAATCCATCTGGAAACTGCCACCTCCGAGGTGAGCATGTCAGCAGTTCTTGTACAAAAGGCAAATGACACCCTCAGGCCAATTCTCTATGCCTCCCAGATGCTCTCCCTTGAGGAACAGAAGTACTCTCTGTGTGAGAGGAACCTCTTGGTGACCTTTTGGGCCATCAATCACTTTACATATGTTATAGGGTACTCCCCCATTGTCTTGCCTACCAACCACACCCCTACCAATTTCCTACTGACAGAAAGACTCAAGGATGGGAATGTGTCTAATACTAGACTCACTCATTGGTCTCTCCTCCTACAGGATTGAGACATCACTGTGTTTTCTGCCAAAATGCACTCCATTTTGTCACATGGTCTCCTATACCAAGGAGAGCCACATGAATGTGGCAGAGAGGCACCCATCCTACCATACCCAGTCCCATTCCTGCCAGCCACTGAATGTACTCTAAAAAACCCTCCACACTGCTGCATTTTTACGGATGACTCCTCTTCCTATCATGAAGGAGAACAAATTGCAGGCTTTGGTGTTCTAGTCCTGTATCCACAGGTGATACCTTTGAGGTGTCCAGGACGTGCTCCATCAGATCTTCCCAGTACACAGAACTTGCTGCAGTAGCATTTCCACTGGAACTTATCCATGAAAAAAAAGAAGACACCATCATCTTTTCTAATTCCTCCTGGGTGTGCAACTCTCTGACCGAATTTCTTCCCTTTTTGAAGACCCATTATTTTGCCTCTTCAGAATGTACCCCTGTAAAATACATGGATCTTTTTGTACACATTGTCAGCCTTGCTGAGCAGTTTCTTTTCAGGCTGTACATACACAAGGTTAAGGTCCACTCCAAGGCCAAACATTTCCATAAGTACAATGATTGAGCAGACACCTTAGCTAAGGATGGTGCATGACGGGGGGCGATATGGGCTCTGCAACCCCCTACTAGGCCAGACATAGTGATAGCCCATAAGAGGACCAAAGGGGTCCCTCTGGATCTCACTGCAATACAAATGGCAGATCCAGAAAAAAAGGAGGTATATGAATACCTCTTCAAGAAGACAGTAAAACAAATGTATTTGAACTACCCATTCAAAAGACATTCTGACAACCTCCATCTCTCTGCAGACAAGAAGTTGGTTCTGTACCACTCTAATGATCATAAACTTTGGGTTATTGCCAAGATACTTCAACCTGAATTTATCCATCTGGTCCACGAGACCCCTACATGTAGACACCAAGGGGTAAACAAAACTCTGCAGAGATTGAAAAATGCTGGCTGGTGGCCTGGCATGACAACAGATGTCCAACATTATATAGACAATTGCATCACCTGTGCTCAAAACAACCCAATTCCTGGCAAGAAATTGCCAATCTGATACCCCAGAGACAATTTGGTCCCTGGAATTCAATCAAAATTGATTTCATTGAACCTTTGCCCACCACCAGCAAGAATAACAAGTGTACAGTTGTGATCACTGACCTCTTCTTGAAATGGACAAAGCCTTTCAATGTTGAGCAAACAAACCAAAAGCCACTGCCAAAATTCTGGTAGATCAGGTTATTTACCAGATAAGGTAGACTCTGACCAAGGATCCAGTTTCACAGGTGAGTTGATGCAAGAATTATATGTACAGAAGGCGGCCACCAACGGACAAGACCGGAGCCAAACAAGGAAAATACAGGAAAAAACACAGAACGGCTACCCGGTAATCGATAAAACATACATCCAATACTGGAGATATAGTTAAAACAGCTTTAATCAGATAGCTGAAGCAAGCAGCATGTAGACGCATGTTTCACATTGAAAAAGCATCTTTGGGACGTGAAACGTGCGTCTACATGCTGCTTGCTTCAGCTATCTGATTAAAGCTGTTTTAACTATATCTCCAGTATTGGATGTATGTTTTATCGACTACTGGGTAGCCGTCCTGTGTTTTTTCCTTGATGCAAGAATGTTTGCAGTTACTGGGAGTTATTCAGAAATTCCACATTACATACCATCCTCAGTCACCAGGACAAGTAAAGAGTGCTAACAGGCAGATTAAGCTCATGTTGTATAATTTTACAAACCAGACTGTTAAAGGTTGGGACCTTTTGTTGTCCTTACTCCTAATGGCAATCAGAGCTACCACAGCTGCAGCAACCCATTGTACACCTTTCGAGGAGATGACCAGCAGGCAAATGAGACTACCTGAACATTTGTTGATTGATCTGAATGCCTCTACAGCAGACAGCGTGTCAGCAGACACTTATGTCATGCAACTGAAAGACAATCTGATACAGACTCACCGTTTTGCTGCTCAGCATCTGGGCCAGGCCCAACAGCAGTCCAAAATGTATTTTGACAAGAAAGTCAAAGAAATCAATTGGTAAGTAGGAGACCAAGTAATGGTGCTGAAATTCTCCACCCCTGCCCACCTGTTTGCAAACAAATGGGCAAGCCGCTATGACATCATCAAAAAATTGAGCCCTGCTGTCTACCAAGTCCAATTGACAGGCAGCAAGAAACCCATTGACAAATGGTACCATGCGATCAACTGAAACTGTACAAAAGTGATTAGTGCTCCTTCCCCCCGGCTAGGGGAGGGAGATTTGTAAGTCTACCTTTTTATCTTCTTCTTTTTCAGTAAATGATGATACTTCTCATCTAACTTCTGCCCTGCACATTGGCAAGCATGTTTGAGTTCCATCAGATGGATACCAAGAGGCTTGTCCATATCCTGAACCCTTTGGATATAACCTACTTTCCACCTGGAATCCTACCACCTCCCAACCCCCAATAAAGATGTGGCCACAGACCTCCCATCCACAACTATCACTGTTCATGAAGGAAAAGATGCCTATCTGTGTATACCATTGCCGCAGGGACTCCCAGATTGTGAAGACCACCACAGCGACAGGAATCAGGCAAAATCTGCCACTTGCTGTGGTGGACTGTATGGTGATCAGGACTGCCTCTCTGGGTGTTTGCCCCCCCGATCCAACTCCAACTCGGAGCTGGAATCCTAGAGACCGGGGGTTGGGAGTGGAGCCCCCCACATGGGGTGGTTCAGGGGGCACAGCCCCCCTATGGATACACGAAGACACCCCCGACACTGCAGTGCTGACAGTCTGCACTGTGGCTGTCACTGTCGGGGGATGTCTCTGTGATGACTGTCGCTGCGGCATGGGTAAACTGCCTGTCTGAATGCCATGGTGATACCTCCAGACCAATCCACTCTACAGATAGAATAGAAGACTGACAACTTGAATGGACAACAGATTCCAGTGGCCCACCTCTCCAAAGGAACTAACTAAGGCTTGCCCAATACCTGTATTTGCCCCAATGAAACATTGTGCATACTCCAAGTCCAACAGCAACATGCAGGTCTTTACAGCCTTACAACCATGATGAATCCAGACTTTTGCACCTGATTCCATAATATGACCACGCACTAATTTTGTTCTAACCTTTCCATTGCCACCACTGCTCTATTCCTCACAGTTCCTCAGGCAGCGAAGGACTATTATTTACAATGTCAACACTGGAGTCAGGCCCACTTGGTGGCCTGGCTGCAACTTCTTTTCCTGGGATTCTCATTAATAATGTTCAATGTATGCATGTTCCTGTTGTTTTGAGCCTCACCCACTGGAACATGGCTGAATCTGACCACTGATCTCTAAGCAGTGTGTCAAAATTCAACACTGTTATGTTGTTAGATCTAATGGCAGCATATCAAGCACATGCACAAGACCCTGTGACTGGGCCACACACTGTTGAACACTGAGGGGTGTTCCACCCAGAATGTCCAAAGCAGGCCATGGGATCTGCTGATGTAACAGGCACTGTTACAGGTCTATTTGGCTCAGAAATGTCAATCTGGAGCTGAGCCGATTTGGCAAAAATTCAAAGTAAAACCAAAAACTGCAACAGCCATTTAGGTCAGAATGTGATGCAGCCCATGCTACATGGTCTAGATGGTATTTCCCAAGAGGAAAGAGTCATAGTATATAACATATATGATATTGCAAAATGGTACAGGGCTTGCACCACAAGACTTAAGAGGAGAGATTAAGGAACCTCAATATGTACTCGCTGAAGGAGAGGAAAGAGAAAGGGGACATGATAGAAACATTCAAGTACCTCAGGGCCTAAACAGGATGTGGGGAATCTTCCAAGACAGGAGGATACAAAACAAGGGCATGACGTGAAATTGGAAGGTGGCAGGTTAAGAGGAAATGTGAGGATGTTTTTCTTCATGGAGAGGGGGTGGATGCATGGAATGGTCTACCACAGGAGGTGGTGGGAGCAAGCACTGTGGCTGGATTTAAGCATGCATGGAACAGGCATAGGGGAACCATAGAGGTTAAGCGGGGGGAGGATCAAAAGCTGTAATCAAGTACAGGATGTATGGGCAGACTGGATGGGATAAATTGATCTTCCAAAATAATAAAGAATCCTCAGAGCAACACGTAGGCATGGAAATCATTTGTTCAGCTTATGGTAATTTTGTTATCACTACTATTACCAATCTCTTCTGAGATCTGGAAGCAGGGCGGATCCTGGATTTGATCCATGACAGCGCATGGCTAAATGGTATTGCCCCCATTGTAGAACCCTATCATGCACTACCTGGCACATGAATTGGACTGTGTCCTTTTCTTTGGCCACAGCACAGAACTTAGGACCCTGTTACAATACACACCAATGAACTCTGTGGGACAATATGTATGTTACCTTCACAGTATCCCTTCTACTCTGCGGCAAGGATTCTTCAGTCTTCCACAAGCTGGTGAACATCCACTCTGCTGGCCATCTAGAGGGCAGCATCTATAAAAATGGATCAACTTGCCTCCTTTTCTGGTTTTTCATCCTCAGCTGGATGCCTGGGTAGCCCCATGTGATGGATGTAATGGACATGTGACCAGAGTAATGTAGTAATTTCTTTTTGTTAATGTATTGTGTTAATGTAGTAATGTTGCTGTCATATGTGGACACAAATCATGGCTTCTGAAGTCACATGACCAAACAGGTCTTATGGGAAACATTGGCTAAAGTTGATCAAGGGAATCTTCCCTCAGGAACATTCAGCCACAGATTCTGTAAGGCAGATGGGAGAGTGCCAATTCGAATGCTTCAGTCAGCTTAAAAGGCAAGAAGTGTAGTGTTATACACCTTGGATATTCTTTAAAACAGAATCATAAAAGTGGACAGAGCAGGGGTGGGTGTGGGGTGAGCCAACTGATCTGGACTAGTCTACACACACACACACACATGCACACACACAAACACCACATACTCCCATACACGGGTACACCCAATGGGGCAGTGGAGGAGTGTCACTCAAACAGATTGAGACCCGTCCCCACAGGAGTAAGAAATAAATTGAGGTACTGCAAGAAACCACTTCCTCTTGGACTTGGAACATCTGAAGACAAGGGACCCTGCCACACAAAGACTAGCTGACTGGTAAAATAGCACAGTAAGGAACAGTGTGCAATTCTGAAGCTAAGGAAAGTTAAGGAGTTTGGGTATGAATAGCTTAGAATTCTGCTGTACACCAACTGTCTGTTCAACTTGTTTTATTTTCTGCTTCTTAGTAAAAGTGCAACCCTGTTGTTTTCCTGTAAATACATTCTGTTGTAAATACTTATAGGCTTTTAGTAAAGAATAATACTTTTACAGAATCAGTGATGGCTTGTTTTATTTAAGAGCATAATTCTACTATTTCTGCTAGACTCTATTTGCAGTTCATCTCTGAAGGGGCACTCTACCCACATTTATTGTGTTTGACCTTCCTGACCTTGTGCAAAGGAGGAGGTAAGAAACATGTTTTCCTTTGTCCTATTGGGAAAAACCCATGATGGTGGCAGTGAACTTGAAGTCCCTGGTGAGGGATTTTTGTCACATTGGTGGCAGTGTGGTGGGGTCAGTGTTGCAACTGGCACCAGTGCAGAGCAGCATACAGTGTACTTTCCTGTGAGGCGGGAACTCTGAAAGAGAGACAGCACACTGGTGATGGAAGGCCAGCAGAAATATACCTTAACAGTCATGAAACAGGATTTCAAAAGGTTGCATTGTTTACTACTGTTTTTTTTCTATTTTTGACAGCTTATTGCAGCATAGCTAGAAATTATGAGCTCCTCAGGCTATGTCAAATTTCATGTACAGCAGCTTCGTGAGCTATGCACAGAGTGGGGAATTGTCTATGAGAGCATGACAAATAGTGCACTCATGGAAGCCCTGTTGGGGTATGACTAGATGAAGGAGGGGCAGACGGCCTCAGATGGGCATGTCCAAATACCTGGGCAGCAGGTGGTCACTGAGGACAGTGACCCAGGTGACGAGGCTGAGGTCATAGCAGCTGAGCAAGTGGGGTACCTTGTGGCACAAGCTGGGGAAGCTGTGCAGCCCAGTCAACTTCAGCTTGAGCTCCTGAAGGCAGAGTTTCTGATGAAGGATGCCAAACTGCAATGGGCAAGTCTGGAGGCTGAAAGAGAGAAAATGAGCCTGGAGGTAGAGGAAAGAGAAAAATATCACCAGCATGAAATCCTTATGTGAAGTAAAGGGAAAAGATTTACCAGCATGAGATCCTGATGTGAGAGTAAAGAGAGAAGGAATGAGCAGAGCAAGAGAAGGAATGAGCAGAGCGAGAGGGAGAGAACAGCAGCATGAGATCGAGATGGAAAAACTGCACCAGCCAAAACCGTGGCAAACCATAAGTAATGGCAAAGGGGGTTCAACCCAAGAAGCCACGATTAATTCTAAAATATTCCCACTGCAATACCAGGAGGGAGACGATTTGGATTTGTTTTTAAAATCATTTGAGAGGATCTGTCTGCAGTTTAAATTAGACAAGGCTTCTTGGATGATCCACCTGACCCCATTGTTTACTGGCCTTGCTTTGCATGCATTTGCTCAGATAGATGATGAGTGCATGGAATATAATAAAGTTAAAATAATATTATTAAAATGTTTTGAACTGACTCCTGAGGCTTATAGATGGAAATGTTGAGAAGTAAGAAAAGGCCCTGGAGATAGCTATGTAGAACTGCATGTTCAAATGTGTGCTTATTTAGACCATTGGGTAGATCGGGCTAAGGCAAGGACTGTAGAGCAAGTTAGAGATACAATTGTACCTGATGACCTGCACATTTGACTAATGAAATGGGCATGCAACTCCGCAAAGGAGGCAGCAGAAAGTGCTGATTTGTATGTGGCCAGCAGACCACATTTGCAGCGTAAGATCTAAGGGGGTGGGGCAGCACATGGTTTTATTGGGAACCTAGGGAGGGCAGCCTAAAGAAAACCAGCCTGCACCCAAGCCCAAAGCAGAACCCACCAGTTCAAAGGGGAACAAGGAGCTGGGGGCAAAGGAATGCTGGATTTGCCAGAAAGTGAGGCATCTATCCTATGACTGCCCTAAAAACAGGTGTAAAGTGCAGATTCTGCTGGGGCAATTCTTCAAGATTCGGGGAGTCATGGGTCCAGTGGTCCAAGTGCCAATGGCTCAGGTCTTTCTGAGCTAGGAGGGTGGCCATGGGGTACAGGAGGTGGGAGTTGTACCTGATCTCCCTGTGGATGTGATCATAGGGAATGATTTTGACCACAGAGAAAACCTAGTATGTGTTACTTCCTGTAGTCAGGCAAAAGGGAAAGCTTCTGAAATTGGGGGGGGGGCAACTCAACCTGTGTAGACCCATTCCTCAGCAGCTGAAGAAGTGGCTAGTGTGGGTGAGGGGCTAACTAGGAGTTGCAACCCTGATCCCCAGCTGCAGGCAGAGGAGGTCGCTGCCAAGGACAGCTTTCCTTCTGAAGGGGAACTGGGGAGGGTCAGATGGGAGGAGCTGGGCAGGGTACAGCAAGCTGATTCTACCCTCCAAAAACTGAGAGAGATAGCAGATAGTGCTGAGGCCTCTCAAGAGAGTAAAAAGTCAGTTTATTGGGAGAATGTGCTACTGAACAGGGAGTGTACATCACAGAGGGAGCTAGAGGGAGAGGTACTCCAGCAGCTGGTAGTACCCGGGACCACTGAAAGCAGCTTTTGGCCCTTGCTCATGATATTCCTTTTTCAGGCTACCTGGGAATTGATCACACAAAAAAGTGGCTTGTCACCAATTTCTTTTGACCAAGCATATACACAGATGCGGCAAATTACTGTCGGACTTGTCCACAATGCCAGTGGGTTGGAAAGGTCGGGGACAAGGCTAAGGCAGCTTTGGTTCCCCTGCCTACTATCAGTGAATCCTTTAAGAGGGTATCCATGGATATAGTGGGGCCCCTGAGTACCCCAAGTCACATGAGCAAACAATACATACTAGTTGTGATGGATTATGCAGTCAGGTACCCAGAGGCCTTGGCAATGTCCTCCATTGAGGCAGAAAAGGTGGCTGATGAACTCCTGGGAATCTTTAGTCAAGTGGATTTCCCCAGGAGATTTTGTCAGACCAGGGGATGAATTTCATATTGTCCTTAATGACCAGTTTGTGGGAAAAGTGTGGGGTGAAAGAGCTCCATGCTTTGCCCTATCACCATCGAGACAAATGACTCAGTTGAGTGGTTCAATGGGAATCTTAAAACAATGCTCAGGGCATTTGCTGACCAGCACAAAAGGGAGTGGGACAAATATGTGCCCCAACTCCTGTTTGCATACAGGGAAGTCCCACAGGAGTCCACAGAGTTCTCACCCTTTGAGCTCTTGTTTGGTCATAGGATGAGGGGGGGCATTAGAGTTAGTCAGGGATGAATGGGAAAGTAATCATGCCACCCAAAGGGAGTCTGTTGTGGCGTACAGCCTGAATTTCAGGGCCAGGATTAAGGAGCTCATGGGGCTCACCCAGGAGCACATAGTCACTGCACAACAGCAATAGAAAGCCTGGCATGACTGTGGGACCAGAGCCCAGGAGTATGAAGTCAGACAGCGAGTGATGGTACTTGTCCCAGTCCACCACAATAAACTGCAGGCAGCATGGGAAGGCCCTTCTCCATAATCAGGAAGCTGAGAAATGTTAACTATATAGTAGGGCTGCCTGACAGAAGGCACAGGTAGACAGTATATCATGTGAACATGATGAAGCCTTACTATGATAGGGTGGAAATGATCCTCACCATGTGCAGTGCACCACAGGAAGGGAACAAGGCTGATCTCCTTGTGGACCTCCTCCAGGAAGCCCAGGAGGGATCCTCAGTGAATATCCTCACCCTCTCAGGACAACTGACACCAGCCTAGGACGAGGAGATGAGGGGGATGCTGTGAGAATTTGGTGACATGTTCACAGGATTTGGAGGTACACCACAATGACTAAACACCACGTGGACACTGGGGCCCATTTTCCACTGAGGCAGTCCCCTTACAGCGTACCTGAGGGGGCTAAGAAGACCATGCTGGAGGAACTCAGGGAGATGGTGACCCTTGGAGTAATCCAGGAGTCCAGTAGCCCTTGGACTTCACCTGTGGTCCTGATCCCCAAGAAGGATGGTACCACATGATTCTGTGTCGACTACTGGAGGCTTAACAGCTGCATGGTGTCTTATGCCTACTCCATGCCCAAAACAGATGAAACCTTGAAACATCTGTGGTGAGCCCAGTTCCTGACCACAATAGATCTAACAAAGGGTTACTGGCAGGTGCCGTTAACCTCTGCAGCCAGGGAGAGGTCTGCTTTCATTACACCATATGGCTTATTTGAATTCAGAGTGATGCTATTTCAGAGGACGAATGCACCCACAACCATCCAGAGGCTTGTGGATCTCATCCTGGCTGGGGTAGGTGAATATGTGCTGGCTTACATAGATAACATCACCATTTATTGCTAAACCTGGGATGATCACATCAGGCATGTGAGGGAGGTGTTTTACAGACTGAAGGCCACAGGGTTGACAGTTAAGGCAGAAAAATGCAAAGTAGGCATGGCTGAAATGTCCTACCTTGGGCACCGGGTGGGCAGTGGATGCATCTATCAAGAGCTAGTGAAGGTCGATGCCAGCCAGGCCTGGCCCACCCCTGCCACAAAGAAACAGGTAGGGACATTTCTGGGAACAGCTGGGTACTACAGGACATTTGTCCCTCACAACAGTGATGTGGCCAAGCCCCTGACAGACCTGACAAAAAAGAGAGTGCCTGAAAATGTTCTCTGGACAGAGGACTGTGAATCTGCCTTCCTATGGTTGAAGGATGCATTATGTGGGTCACCCATGTTTGCTAGCCCCAGTTATGATCTAACATTCATACAGTAGTACATACGGATGCCTCAGACCATGGGCTAGAGGCTGTCCTGAGCCAGGTTATGTAACAGGGGGAGAAGCACCACATAGTGTATCTGTATCGAAAGCTTCAGCCCAGGGATGAATCATATGCCACAGTGGAGAGGGAATGTCTGGGGATAGTGTGGGCTCTGCAGCCTTATCTCTATGGGAGGGAGTTCACTGTGGTCACAGATCATAACCCCTTGGCATGGCTCCACTGGACTGGCAGGCAAAACACAAGGTTATTGTGCTGGAGTTTGGTACTACAGACATAATATAATCATTCAGCACAGAAGTGGAGTGCAAAATGCAAATGCAGATGGACTGTTGAGGCAGGGTTGAGTGCATGGCATGTTCCTTTATATGTTCCCTAGGCCCTACACGAGTGGCAGTGTCTCTTGGGGGTTGCCCAACAGAGACACACCTTCATTTCCCGAGGTGGGGGGGGAGATGTGTCAGATGTGATGTACGTGTGACCAGAGTAATGTAGTAATTTATTTTTGTCAATGTATTTGTTAATGTAATAATGTTGCTGTCATACGTGGGCACAAAACATGGCTTCTGATGTCACATGACCAAACAGGTCTTATGGGAAACATTGACTAAACTTGATCAAAGGAATGTTCCCTTAGGGACATTCAGTCACAGATTCAGTAAGCCAGATTGGAGAGTACAAGTTCAAATGCCTCAGTCAGCATAAAAGGCAAGAAGCATGGTGTTACACACCCGGGACATGCTTCAAAACAGAATCATAAAAGTGGACAGAGCAGGGGTGGCTGTGGGGTGGGCCAGCTGGTCTGGATGAGGTATTACACACACACAAACACACACACACTTGGGGGGGGGCAGTGGAGGACTGTCAATCAAAGCGGTTGTGACCTCTCCCCACAGGAGTAAGAAATAAATTGAGGTGTTGTAAGAAACCACTTCCTCTTGGACTTAGAACATCTGAAGACCAGGGGCCATGCCATACAAAGACTAGTTGGCTCGTAAAATAGCACAGTAAGGGACAGTGCAATTCTGTAGCTAGGGCAGGTGAAGGATTTTAGGTGAGCTCAGAATTCTGCTGTACACCAACTGTCCATTCAACTTGTTTTATTTTCTGCTTCTTAGTGAATATGCAACCGTTTTGTTTTCCTATAAATACATCATGTTGTAAATACGGTACTTGTAGTCTTTTAGTAAAAAATCATATTTTTATAAAGTGACTGCTTGTTTTATTTAAAGGGGTAATTCTACTATTTCTGCTGTTCTTCGTTTACAGTCAGTCTCTGAAGGGGCATTCAACCCACAGTAATTGTGTTTGACCTTCCTGACCTTGTGCAAAGGGGGAAATAAGAAACAGATTCCCCTGGGTTCTATTGGTAAATACCCATGGTGATAGCAGTGATCTTGAAGTCCCTGATGAGGGATTTTTGTCACACCAGACATACTGACTGTTGAGCCAAGAGGGATTACCATTATTTGTGCAGATGTGATGTCTTTGATGTAATGAAGCCTGTGTGTGGTTACTCTCCGAATTCTATGGACTGGTCATATACATTTGATAATGACCTCCTTGTCAATGAAACTGATAATGTCACATCTCCTTTTGGCAAGCCAAAGTCACTTTTTCGTCAAGAGAAGTTCAAAGACTCACTAGCAGAATGACAAATGCCTCCTTCACCTGCCCTGTCCAGCTCACCAAGTGGCGACTTCCTGAGGTTCGAGTTTCATACAATTCTGATGGACAATATTGTGTTGTGACCAACTACAAGACCTTTTTCTGTGGACCTTTGGTGTGTAAAATCATTATGCCCAACTTCTATTTTGTACCTTAGCAGCACACTATCATTGGTTATATTGTTATCACTCCTGTTCCCACCTTGAAACCTGATTACATAGATAGTTACCCAGACTATCTGAATGCTATTGCACAGTATTTACATAGAAAAATAGAAGCTGATGGCTGATAAGGACCACGAGGCCCATCCAGTCTGCCTATCGTTTCTACCTTATGAATGTGCCATAGGCCTGTACTCTGTCAATGGCCTATCTATTCATACTCATCTGTATTGCTCCTTTATGCCTATCCTATGCCTGTTTGAAGCCCTGCTCTGTATTCATATCCACCACTTCCTGAAGTAGACTGTTCCATGCATCCACCACCCTTTCTGTGAAAAAGAACTTCCTCACATTACCCCTTAATCAGCCTCCCTCTAATCTCATGCTATGTCCTCTTATCCTGCTATTTTTCTTAAATTGAAACATGTTAGACTCTTTCACCTTGTTAATGCCCTTAAGATGTTTTAATGTTTCGATCATATCACCTCTCTCCCACCTTTACTCTAGGGTATACATGTTGAGCTCCATTAATTTGTCCTCATATGTTTTCTGATGCAGTCCCTGCACCATTTTTGTTGCCCTTCTCTGGACTGCCTCCATTTTGTTAATGTCCTTGTGCAGGTGCAGCCTCCAGTACTGCATGCAGTATTCCAGATGGGGCCTAACCAGTGTCTTGTAAAGAGGGATTATTAACTCCTTCTTATGACTTGCGATATCCCTACTAGTAATTTACCAGTGTTTAATGTGCATATCTTCTCTCTTACCATGAATCTTAGAGTCTTGTTAGAAAGGATACAGGTCATGTGATGCATCTGAGCAGGTAGGACACACCATCTTCGGCTCTGCTCCTTGGCTAAAAAATAATAATCACACACATCAGGTTCAATTTAACATACCAAGGAGTGCAATCTGCAGTTGGAAGACCACCTACCCAATATTTGCCAGGATTCAGTCCAATTATTGCACAGGAGTCAGAATTCTCAATGGAGACTGAGAGGTGTCCTGCAGGTCCGACACACACCCCACCACCCACACTGGAGAACAACAAGGCCGCAAAGAAATCTAAAATGCAAGTGGCGGCCAGTCCTTAATCGAATGCGGCCCCTACCCCATTGTCTGAGGAGAAATTTTTGCAGGAGCTCTCCCCCTTAAAAGAGGCCCTCCTCAGCATAACATCTCAGCTGGCCAACCTGTACAGCAGATTTCAGAGAGTATGTCTAGTAGGGTGGGAGACGCAGAGGTGAGAACCAGCTCACTGGAAGACTGGCGAGTTCGCCAGGAAGCAGATGCCATAGCCACCCACAGGAACGTTACCAGATTAGAAGAGAAAATTGAGGACCTAGAAGGTTGCAGTAGAAGAAACAATTTCCTCTTAACTGTGCTGCCGGAGTGTTCCGGAGGCCAAAACCCGGTCCTGTTTATGCAGAAATTCTGCGAAAAAATAGCTGACCCTTCACCTAATGGCCCAAGCTACATTATTGAACAAGCACATAGGGCACTGAGGCCCACTCCATCACCAAACTTGCCCCCTTGACCCATCACATTTAAACTTTTGAATTTTTTGGACAAAGTACATATCCTAACTAAGATGAGGGAAGCGCAGGAGCTACTCTGGGAAGGTAACAAACTCAGACTGACCCAAGACTTATCACGTTTGGTTCAGATGAAACAAGCTGAATTGAACCCAATAATTTCTAAATTTCTAGCAGCAGGGATTTGTTTTAAAATGTTGTACCCGGGAAAACTACAAGTCTCTTACCAGGGTTCAGTGAAATCCTTTGAACTGGAAGACCATTCCAGACGGGATCTCCCTGCCATGTTCCCTGATCTGTTCCCGGCTCCAAAGTGACTTATCTCCTAAACGACCTAGCGGGAGTTGCACTTTCTAATAGTTTTGTGGAGGCTTCTAGGCTAGAAGAAACATAAATCAATTTATGTATTAATAAAAGGGACATGGCTTTATTTTTTCACTCCCAGGACACTGACTCGAAGTGGTGCTGTGTCACACAAGACAGGGATAATTTGCAATGGATTAAGGGAGCAGTTTGGAAAAGGACTTTCCCCCTATTTTTATGTTAATTGCTCGCATGCACAAGAAACATGTTGCGACAGGTTTCTGGAGAAGCAGGTTGTGGAGGCGCATGGAACTATTGTGGCCAATGCCCCCACAGCCTGCAGAGGCATGCCCCGCTTCCACCAATGCCGTGGCACACTGCTGCTGACACTAGTTCAGCCAGCGTGCCACAACTTTCTAAAAAAACAGCCGCTGCAATCAGGGGCTGCCTCGTCATAGCAGCGTCAGTCATCCGCTGCAATGAGGGAGCGACCCGTCATTGCAGGGCGGGATGTAAAACCCCTGAGATTGTTTGTGAACATGGCGGTGGCTTGCCACCGTGTTCACAAACAATATAACCCCCCATGTTTAGTTGCCGATGGGGACCCCAATCCCTGTCGGTATTCTGTGCCCCTCCTCACTTTTGTTCCTGCCGATGGGGTGGCCAATCCCTGTCGACTGTAGTGTTCCCCATTTGTTTTGTTGCTGATGGGGGAGCCCACTCCCCATCAGCATTCTGTTACCCCCCCTTTTTGTTGCTGCCGACAGGGTGACCAATCCCTGTCGGCATACTGATACCCCCACCCCCTCCCGTTTGCCGACGGAGGGGTGCCCAATCCCCCATCGGCTACTGCTGCCCCTGGTCCAGAAAGCCTCTGCTGGCACACTGGGAGCCCACCCCAGTGTGCCAGATGCCCCTACAAGTTAGAAAACGGTCCTGCGACGTCTGTTTTTTTTGTTAATCCTGGAAGAAAGAAAACCGTCCCTCGGCGCTCGCCCTGCTTCCCACCCACAACCCGCACCCACCTACTGCATGCCCTGCCTCCCCACACCCCCCCTCACCCCATACTTACCTTAGGAGCTCGGCGCGACGATCTTCGGTGGACCAGGAACACGTCTGCACTCTTCAAAGCCGACCGCGAACTGAGGAAATGCCAGTAAGCTGTATAAAGTAATACATAGGGTTTTTTCAACTTTACTGCATATCTCGGGCATTTTTGGGAATTTTTCCACCAAATTTTCAACATAGGGTTTTTGGGACCCCTCCTCATGAATTCTTGAACTGTCATGGCGTTAATCGGCCCGGAAAGGTGATTTCGTGGTCACTGCATGGAATCACCTTTCGGGGATGATTAACAAAATGACAGTGCCAGTGTTCATGAGGTGGGCTCTCGAAAGCCTATGTTGCAAATGTGGTGGGAAAAATAAAAATGACTTTTACGAGCATGCGCTGCGCAGTTGCTACGCACACTCGTAACTTCGTGAATTTGCAATATTTTCACACCAGATTTTCAACTTTGGCATTTTGTTGCACCTCCTTATCAACAGTGCAGCTGTCATTGTTCACATCCTGGTGGAAATCTGTTTTCGCACTTCTGGTGCAGAATAGTGCAGTCTCTGTGGGAAATCAGTGTTCGGCATAGATTAAAAAAATAACAGTGCCACTGCTCATGAGTAGAGGTCCTGAAATGGCTATGCTGAAAATTTGGTAATGATACTCCATAAAATGACTGTGTTACAAGCGTGCGTTGTGCAGTTTGCACGCACGCTCGTAACTTTGCGAATTTATAATATTTTCACTCCAGATTTCCAGCATTGCCATTTTCCCACACCTACTTATGAACAATAAGGCTGTCATTTTTCCCATCCTAGCTGAAATGTGTTTTCGCACTTCTGGCGCAGAATACAGCGGTCGCTGTGGGAAATCACTGTCCGGGACAGATTAAGAAAATGAGAGTGATACTGTTCATGAGCAGAGGTCATAAAATGCCTATGTTGAAAATTTGGTGATAATAGCCCATCGAATGACTGTGTTACAAGTGTGCATTGCACCCTTTCCACGCATGCTTGTAACTTCGCAGATTTGTAATATTGTCATGCCACAATTTCACCAGTGGAATTTTCCCACACCTCCTTATGAACTGTAAAGCTGTCATTTTTCACATCCTGACCGAAATGTGTTTTCACAGTTCCGGTGCACAATAACGCGTTCGCTGTGGGAAATCACTGTTCTGGACAGATTAAGAAAATGACAGTGGCACTGTTCATGAGCAGAGGTCCTAAAATGCAGATGTTGAAAATTGGGTGATGAAACTCCATAACATGACTGTGTTACAAGCATGCGTTGAACTGTTTCCACGCACCCTTGTAATGTCTCAATTTTGTAATATTTTCACCCCACATGTTCAACAGTGGCATTTTTCCACACCTCCTTATGAACAGTACAGCTGCCATTTTTCACATCATAGCTAAAATGTGTTTTTGCACTCCTGCCGCAGAATAGCATGGTCACTGTGGGGAATCACTACATGGGACACATTAAGATCGAACGAGTGAGAGGGGGGAGTGACCGCGCTCAACTGAGCTCTGTGAGGACTGGAAAGCGGATTTGTTTGTCGGCAGACAAAGAGCCCAACGCAAGAGCCCAGTACCAAAGGGCAGCCTGCAGCACTGGGAGAAACAGAACGAGAGAGCGAGTGAGGGAGGGGGAGTGAGCGAAGTCACCGGAGCTCTTTCAGGACTGCTGCGGATTTCTTTGTGGGCAGCAAAAGGCATCAGTGCAGGCAGGGGGCCCAGTGCAAAAGTCCAGCCTGCAGCAGTGGGAGAAACAGTACGAGCGAATGAGACGGGGGACTGAGTGAGCTCAACGGAGCTCTGTCAGGACTGCTGCTGATTTCTTTGTGTGCAGACAAAGGCGTCAATGCAGGCAGGAGTCCCGTACAAAAGGGCCACTTTCAGTGCCAGGACAAACAGAATCAGCGTGTGAGACAGGGAGACTGAGCAACCTCAACAGAGCTCTGTGGGACAGCTGTGGATTTGTTTGTGGGCAGAGAAAGGGCACAATATAAGAGCCCAGTACAAAAGGCCAGCCTGCAGCACTGGGAGAAACAGTATGAGCGATTGAGACAGGGGGACTGAGTGAGCTCAACGTAGCTCTGTCAGGACTGCTGTGGATTTCTTTGTGGGCAGAAAAAGGCGCCAATGCAGGCAGGAGCCCTGTACAAAAGGGCCGCTTGCAGTGCCAGGACAAACAGAATGAGCGTGTGAGACAGGGAGACTGAGCTACCTCAACAGAGCTTTGTCAGGACAGCTGTGGATTTGTTTGTGGACAGACAAAGGTGCCAGTGCATGCAGGGGCCCAGTACAAATGGACAGCCTGCACTGGCGGGGAACCCAGAATGAGTGAGTGAGAGAGGGGGAGTGAGCGAGCTCAACAGAGCTCTATTGTAAGTGCTACAAATTTCTTTGTGGACAGAAGAAGGCGGCAACACAGGCAGGAGTCCAATAAAAAAGGGCAGCCTGCAGCGCCGGCAGAAATGGAATGAGTGAGTGAGACAAGGGGAGCGAGCGAGCTAAACAGAGCTTTGTCGGGACTGCTGCAGATTTCTTTGTGGGCACACAAAGGCACCAACAGAGGCAGGAGCCCAGTACAAAAGGGCAGCCAGCGCCCAGGACAGACAGAATGAGTGAGTGACACAGGGGAGTGAGTGACCTCAACAGAGCTCTGTCGTGACTGCTGCAGATTTCTTTGTTGGCAGAAAAAGGTGCCAACGCAGGCAGGAGCCCAGTACAAAAGGCCACCCTGCAGCGCCGGGAGAAATGGAATGAGTGAGTGAGAGAGGGGGAGTCAGTAGGCTCAACAAACCTGTGTCAGGACTGCTGCAGATTTCTTTGTGGGCAGAAAAAGCCACTAACAGAGGCAGGAGCCCAGTACAAAAGGGCAGCCTACAGCACCAGGAGACACAGAATGAAAGAGTGAGAGGGGGGAGTGAGCCACCTCAACAGAGTTCTGTCGGGACAGCTGCAGAATTCTTAGTGGGCAGAACAAGGTGCAAATGCAGGCAGGAGCCCAGTACAAAACAGCAGCCTGCAGCACCGGACAAATCAGACTGAGCGACTGACAGAGGGCCAGTGAGCGTGCACAACACACCAACGCAATCAACATTCAGCATTGACAAATGCTTGTTTCTTTTGTACTCACTCAAGCTGAAATCCCAGCAGTTAAGGCTGAGGGGATCAGTGCTTTGTGTGGGGACCATGATAACAACTTGGAAATTATCCTCTTCCAGAGTTTCCCAACTTCCCAAGGGGGGCAGAAGGTAGGTCCTGTGGTTCTGATTCATGTTGGGGTGGAGGCGAATATGGGATTGGGTGGGGTCTCTCCTAACCTATACACCTAATTGAAGTCTCAGGGCAGCTAGAAATGTACATATAGGTGACCACCGGCTATCCAATTGGTTTAGTTTTGATCTGGCTCTTTGCCCTCCTGTTTACACGAATCACTTGACTGATGACAATTTAACAGGCAGGGGCATTGAGTCATTGGGATACTACTTTGCTTTCGGAAACGACCACGGAGGGCGGCTTGTGAGGCCTCCTTTTGCAGAGATCATGGGCCAGGTTGAATTATTCACGGATTAGAGGAATGACAGGCAGGACTTTCTTCCTCCCCTCCCTCATATAAGGGATTATAAAACAACCACATTGGCCGGTGATAAAACAGTGTAGGGATAGTGGGCTCTTTGCCAACAGAGCGAAGGTTTCATTTCTTTATTGCTATGGCAACCCGAGTCCTCGAGTTGCCTTTATCTTGTGTAGTAGGCGACTTGGAGCCCTCTCTGGTCTGTCATGGGGTCTGGCTCTGGAGGTTGTCAGTTATGTAGAGACTGGTTTCTACTATGAGTACCTGTGGGGGGGGTGCCATGCTGGACCCGGGACGCCTCGGCCTGAGTATGGTTGGGTTGCGGGGGGCTTGCCTTCTGTGTTCCTGGGGGGAGCAGGGGGAGCTGAGTGGAGGTTTATTGCCTTCCTCTTTGGTCTCCTCATACAGGGTTGCTGGTCTCTTATGTATGCTGGGGTACAAACTCATTTACCTAACTACTCAGACTGCTACATTTTTCTTGGGAACACCAATAATCCTGTGAATGATGGGGGAAGGGGCACCTAAGGTTCATGTTTAATCAGGTTGTATGTCTATGTATGAAATATATAATGTTATGCATTTGACATGTCAATACTTTGGGGTAAACTAAGCTGGGGTTGGGGGTGTGCCTGTTTAGAGGAGATAATCCATCATGGGCAAAGGGAGGCTGGAGATATGGCCTATGGGGCCAGGGTCAAGATTTTGTTTGCATTGTTTAACCAGGAGTGGCACACTAAGCTGAAAGCTTGTTTACAGGTGCGGCATGGGAGCACGGGGAAGTTAAGTGACTTGCTCAGCGTCACACAGTATGCAAGTGGGAGCTATGGGATTCAAACCCAGGTCTCCAGATTTGTAGCTCAGAGACTTAAATCACTGCGCTATACTGTCTCCCTAATTTCTGTGCATAGTTTGGCTGGAGGGATGGGGTAGGGGATAAAGGGGGATTACAGTACTGGATGCTGGTTAATATCAGATTTGTTAGTAGGAGGGCTTTCAGGACTTGGGGGGAGGCTGATATGGGCTGATTCTAGGGATGGGAGGATTGGAGCACCCATGGGTACAGTGGGTAGATGGACAGAGACTTGAACAACACGAGCCTTACAGATTGACCATGGGGACTCTGTATGAATTCATATCCTGGAACATAAAAGGGGTGAACAACAAGCATAAATGGTATATGATCCTATGTCATCTTAAAAAATATCAAGCAGATGTGGTCTTCCTACAAGAGACCCACCTTAAACATGAGGACATACACTATTTTCATAGGGAATGGGTTGGTCAAGTGTGTGGGGTGGGCTCTAGTAGTAAACAGGGAGGTGTGGATGTCTTAATTAGAAGGGGTACCCCCTTTCAGTTCTTTGTGGAATACCAGAATCTGGAAGGCTGATTTCTCCTACTCCAGGGACGACTGGGCCTTACGGACATTCTCTTGGGAGGGATTTATGGTCCTAATTCGGATACCACCATTTTTTTCTCAAAACTCCTGTCACAGCTATCAGTCTTTTCACATATCCCAATCATCTTGGGTGGGGACTGGAATCTGGCATATCATGCAGATCTGGACAGATCAGGGTTGTACCACAGGGGACTGTCACCAGCCCAGCAAAGGCTCAGAGAGCTTATGGACACACTAGGCATGGGAGATCCCTGGTGCATTCTCCACCCCACTAAAAGACAAAATACCTTCTCCTCCTCCTCACAAATCATATTCACGTACTGATTATTTCCTGACTACCACCTCAAGCCTCTCGAGCCTTCTGGTATGTGATATCTTGCCTACCGTGATCTCTGATCATGCACCAATTTATATGGAGCATTCCCTGAGGGAGTTGGAGACTCAGGATAGGTCCTGGTGATTTAACCCGGGGCTGTTGAGAGACACCCAGTTTGTCAAAATTCTTACAGAATTTATCCAGGCCTTCTTTCGGGACAATGATGGCACTGTCGCATCCCTAGATATGTTGTGGGGAACAGCAAAATGTGCAGTAAGAGGGATGTGCATTAGACTGGTCTTGAAAATTAAAAAGAAAAAGGAAGAACAAACCAGGTAATTGCTAACCCAAATATGAGCCCTAGAACACAGTCTCAACCTCAACTGATCAGGATAGCTGGACCCAATTACATGCACTTAGGGCTCAATATTTTGAGCTATTGGCTGACCATGACGATCTAGCCCTGCAAAGAGTCATGCTTAAGTATCTGGAATCGGGCAAGAGGGCAGGTAGACTCCTAGCCTTAAGGCTTAGACAGCTAGAAGCTCAGGGCATGATTGAAAGTCTCCAGCCATCACCAGGGGTAACTATCGTTACCCAACCTCAAGATATTGTGGAAGCTTTCTGACTATTCTATAAAACCCTTTATACCCTGAAGAAAACAGGTCTCCAGGAACTGATTCAATAGGTAAGTTTTTAGATTCTGTTACGTTGCCCACTCTTACCAAGCCCCAACAAGATTTCCTATAAGCCCCCCATCTCACTACATGAAGTGAGGTGAGTGATAGAACAATTGCCTAAAGAAAAAGCCCTGGGACAGGACGGGTTCAACAACTCTTTTATGTGCTTTTATTGATGACTTGGCGCCAGTTCTTACAAAGTTATTTAATTATTTACACTCATCAGGCCTGACGGAATGCTCATTTACCCAAGCTTGGATCATGATAATCCTGAAGCCTGGTAAATCACCCTTAGTACTGGGCAACTACCGTCCAATACCACTTCTAAACTCTGACTTGAAAATCCTTGCTAAAGTTTTAGCTATCCATCTCCTACAAGTGTGGCAGAACCTCATTAGTCCCATTTAAGTAGGTTTTGTAGTGGGAAGATTGTTTTCAGATCACATGCGCAAGGTCCTTCACCTTATCTCGATCACAAGGGAGAGGCACATTCCATCAGTCTTAGTTTCTCTTGATGCTGGAAAAGCATTTGATCGTGTTTCTTGGTCATTTTTGTTTGAGGTACTGTGCAGATATGGTTTCCCCTTGCAGTTTTGTGACTGGCTTAATGTTATGTACCATGAACCTATGACCAGAGTCCAATGTAATGGAGTATTTTCTGCCCCCAACCTTTGGCCCGAGGAACCAGGCAAGGCTGTCCTCTCTCTCTGTTCCTCTTTAATCTTTACTTAGAGCCCCTTATCCACTCCCTACAATCATGCCAGGAAATTCAGGGTATCCGGGTGGGTAAAGATAGATTTACGCTATCAGCTTATGCTGATGATTTATTACTGCATCTTGAAAATCACCAAACCTCTATACCTGCAGCCATGGAGATTATAGACAAATTTTATAATGCAGCATGGTATGAGCTAAATTTAGAGAAGTCTAAAGTTATGCCTCTTAATCTTTATGTCCAGAAACACTGGATTGTGTACACAATCTGCAGGAGGGACAGGGAGGGTAGAAGAGGTGGAGGAGTAGCTCTCTATGTAAGGGAAGGGATCAAAGCAATAGAACAAAAGGGTAAACAGAGAGGAGAGGAGGCACTGTGGGTCACCCTGGAGACTGGAAATTTCATCACAATCTGTGCAGGGTTTGTATACAGACCTACATCTCGGGGGAGGAAATGGACAAGGAAATTATAGACGGCATCCTTAGGATGGCAGAGAAAGGGAATATATTGTTGATGGGGGACCTGAATATGCCAAATGTTAAATGGAGCACCTTTGCTGCAGCCACATCCAAGAGCAGGGCCATTCTCGATGCCCTACAGGGGGCATGCCTCAGAAAGCTAGTGTTGGAACCCACTCAGGAGGGAGCAATCTTAGACTTGGTACTCTCAAAATGGGGATGGAGAGAGGATCTCAAATCTAGAAGTAGGTAGCCATCTGGGAACAAGTGGCCATTAAACAGTGTGGTTCACAATAAACTCAGCTGCAGAGTCAAGTCAAACAAAAGTGAGGGTACTGGACTTCAAGAGGGTTGACTTTGTCAAAATGGAAGAGTGCCTCAGAAAAGCTCTCGCAAACAGGCAAGAAGAAGGGGTGGAGCAACAATGGGGAAACATCAAAAATGCCATCGCAGAGGCAACAAGCCTTTGTGTAAAGCAAATAAATAAATCAAAATGAAATAAAAAAATACTATGGTTCTCAAAAGTGGTGGCGGGGAAGATTAGGGAGAAAAAGATAGCATTCACGAAGTATAAGAAAACACAGAAGGAGCGGGACAGAGAACTGTACAAGTTAAAGCAGAAGGAAGTGGGGAAGGCAGTCAGAATAGCAAAGGCCCAAACTAAGGAAAAGATAGCAAGCTCAGTTAAGAAGGGGGATAAAACCTTTTATAAGTACATTAGGGAGTGAAGAAAGACAAACGGAGGGATAGTGAGGCTGAATAAAGGGAAGGGTGGGTTGGCAGAGAGGGACAGTGAAAAAGCAGGGATACTGAACGAATACTTCTGCTCAGTATTCACAAAAGAAGAGGAGGGGGAGGCACCTAATCCAATCAGTAGATGCACTCTGGATAGGAGTGTCAATACCAGTCATTTCACAGAAGAAAGTGATCTGAAAGAACTCCTAAAACTGAAGGTGGACAAAGCAATGGGGCCTGATGGGATTCACCCCAGAATTCTAAAAGATCTAAGGGGAGAACAAGTGACACCACTGACTACCCTTTTTAATAAATCATGGAGGATGGTGTGGTACTTGAGGACTGGAGGAGGGCAGATGTGATTCCCCTTCACAAAAGTGGGAGCAAGACTGAGGCAGGAAACTGCAGACCTGTCAGTTTGACCTCAGTGGTAGGGGAAAATAATGGAATCACTTCTGAAGGAGAGAATTGTTGAGTACCTAGAGGTCAGTGGGTCACAGAATCCAAGGCAGCATGGGTTCACAGTGGGAAAGTCATATCAGATGAATCTAATCGATTTCTTTGAGTGGATGACCAAAGTAGTAGACCAGGGAGGGGCTGTGGACATGGCCTACCTAGACTTTAGCAAAGCATTTTACACAGTCCCACACAAAAGATTAATAAACAAATTAGCCAGCCTGGGAGTGGGTTCCAGGGTGGTAGCCTGGGTAAAACATTGGCTGGACAACAGGACACAGAAGGTAATAGTAAATGGAGTCCACTCCGAAGAAAGGGGATTACTAGTGGGGTACCATAGGGTTCAGTACTGGGTCTGGTCCTATTTAATGTCTTTATAAGTGACACTGAAGAGGGACTGGAAGGAAAAGTATGCCTCTTTGCAGATGACATGAAGATCTGCAACAAGGTTGATACACAAGGGGGGGTGGAAAGGATGAGAAGGGACCTGGCAAGGTTGAAGGAATGGTCAGAAGTATGGCAGTTTAGATTCAATGCAAAGAAGTGCAAAGTAATGCACCTGGGAAACAAAAACCCAGGGGAAGAGTGCACAATTTGGGGGTAACAACAACAAGATCTAGCCAGAGACGATAGGGCTGGGAAGAGCTACCAAATTTATTTGTATTTGTTTTTATTTGTTAAACTCTAGGATTACGAATACCTTTGAGCAAGGACTGCTTGTTTACAAAGGTTCCACGTCAAAGGATGGGAGGTTAACATACAAATGAAGGTAAACATTAATACAGAGTCTCAAAAAACAAAATACCGTATTTCAAGCAAAGAGACAGCAAAAGGATAGTAAGGCCAGATGAGCAACCAGTAGGGGTGGGAGGGTGGGTGAGGGTCAGGAAGGAGTGGGCAGGCTGAAGGGCCATTGTTTGGGGGGGGTGGTTGGTATGAGAAGTGCAAGGTAGAGGGGACAGAAGTCTGAAGTGCTAAAAGATGGGAGGATGTGGGTGAGGTAGAAGAGGAATGGGGGGAGGGATAAAGTGAGAGGGAGAAAAGTGAAGGATAAGGATAATTGGCCAGAGGGAGTTTAGGGCCACACGATGTCAGGCATGAGTGTAGAGGTTGACCAATTAGGAGAAGCAGTCACATTGATTGATAGTAGAGAGGTGAGTCATAGTTGCCTTTTAAATGGGCTGAGCATAGTAGCTGAAAGGGATTCCTTGTTGAGTGAATTAAACCACTGGGGGGACCTGTGGGCGAATGACCACTGGCCCACAGTGGTCCAGCATCTGGGGACCTGGAAGGTTTGACTTAGCATATTTTGAGTGTGTTGGGTGCTGCAGTGGGCAGTCAGAAGCTTTTCAACCCCAGGTGGCATGAGCCCAAGGAGAACCTTTTTGGTTAAGTGACAGGTCTGGTATTTGATCCTGCTGATGAGAGGGAGTCACCCAAATTAGGAGTACAAGTCACAAGTATGTGTTAGGTGGGCAGTGCCCATAAGAAGTCTGCATGCTTTGTTGAGCACCACAGATATCCTGCAGAGGGCTGTAGGAGAAGCGGAGCCATAGATGATGAGCCCATGGTCTATGATGGAGGTGACAGAACTGTAGATAGTGAGTCTAAGGGCCTCTGTGGTCATACAGTGTTTGTGCCTGTGGTGCAGACCAATCTGTATGTTAGCAGTCTTTGCAACATTGTCAATGTGCTGAGTGTAGGAGAGGGAACCGTCCAGAGCAAAACCGAGGTATTTGAACTGAGGAACCTGCTTCAGTGTAACCCCAGAATGGCTAGTGATGATGAAGGGTAGAGAGTTATGTTTGCTCCTTGCATTGCAGAAAGTCATAACTTTTGTCTTTCTGTAGTTCATGACAAGTTTATGTGAGTTGAACCATTCCTCAATGCATTTGAAGTCACGCTGTAGCTGCCCTTCTAGATGCTTGGTGTCGTGATGGCTAGAAAACAGGACTGCGTCAGCCATGTAGAGAAGCATTTTCTGATGGCAGACACTAGGGAGGCTATTCAGGAAGAGACTAAGGAGTAGGGGTCCAAGGATGGACCCCTCCGGTACTCCTGAGAGGACCGGTTTCTTATCAGAGATGATATCATCAATCTTAACTCGCTGGACCCTTCCCTCAAAGTAGCTTGTTATCCAGAGCAGGACATCCTTTGAGATCCCGACAGCTGACAGTTGCCTGAGTAGGAGTGGATGATTGACGGTATCAAATCCTTTGTAAGGTCAATGAATATTGCACCTACACAGTTTACTTGTTTAAGGGTGGTGTGAAAGAATCCCGTAAATTCCAGTAGTGCAGTGGTAGTGCTGTGCACTTTTCTAAATCCATGTTGTTCAGGGCACTGGATATCATATTTTACCAGATGCTCGGTTAGCTGGTCGATACAATTCGTTCAGGGCTTTAGATAAGGGGGGGGGGGGGATGGAGCTGGGTCTGTAGTTGGTATGCGGTGACCTATCACCACTTTTGTGTACAGGTGTAATGATTGCCTGTTTCCAGAGAGATGGGAATTGTGCCAGCCTTAGAGAGAGGTTGAAGATCTTTGTCAGGAGTTCAAGGATTTCATCTAGGACAAGTGCAATCAGCTTCAGGTCAAGGCAGTCACCACTGTACCCTGAATTGTAGATGACTTTGTGAATATATGTACAGGCTAAGTGCATTGGGTGCCCTTTGAAGTAGAATTTCGGGGGTGAGCAACCATTGCCAGCAGTGTCATGGTGAGTGCTGGTGGAAGGGGCGTCGAAAAAGTCTGGTGGTAGTACACTGTCCAGGTTTGAAAACGCATTGTTGAAGGTGTTGGTGATAGTACAAAGGTCAAGCGTAGGAGTTCCGTCGATGTTTAGCATGGTGGGTGGAGATTTAGGGTTTTTCCCTGTGAGGTCTTCCATGTTACCCCAGAATTTTTTTCCATCCCCCATGTGTTGGAGAATGTCTCCCTGAAATATTTGCTTTTCGCGTTCTGTATGGCACCTGTACATTCATTTCGAGCTGTTTTATATTTAATTATATTCTCAGTCATAGATGTGGATCAAGCACGGAGCCCAAGGTGATCCCTATGTTTGAGACCTGTTAGGAGCTCAGGGGTTATCCATGGGTTGGACCTTCCTTTGACCTTAAACTTCTTCACAGGTGTACATATGTCACAGGACGCAGTTAAGCGGTAGATGAATATGTCCAGGGCTTGGCTTGATATCATTGTCTGAGTCAAGTGTAGACCAATCCAGTTTGCGTAGATGGGTTTTTAGTAGATCTAGGTTCCCATTCTTCATCACCCTGGTGCAGATTACCTTAGGAGGTGGTTTAGTGAATTTATTGGCCCAGGTACAGATAACAGGTGAGTGGCCACTTAAGGCATCAGGGAGCATTGAGACCTTGACGATTCATTCTGAATGATTTGACTGAATCCAGTCAATTAGTGAAAGTGACCCAGTCCTATAATTGCACCTGATGGGAGTGGAGAGAAGTTGGGTAAGGTGCTGGGCAGCTATTAATTGCTAATATTTATGCACCAAACAAAGATAACCTTGCCTTTTTCCTAGAACTCAGCTCTAAACTAGGGACGATGCTGAAACCAGATACACCAATTTTAGTGGGGGGATTTCAATCTAATGCTTTGCCCTGCATTAGATAGAAGCGGTCATGGGAGAGAGTATCATACCCGAGGGGCACAGGCCATACTTAATCTTAGTTCTGAATTTCATCTGGTGGACATTTGGCATTTAGTTAACCCCTCAGATAGGGACTACACTTTTTATTCAGAGGTGCATGGCTCCTCCAGTAGACTTGACTTTTGGTTAATCTCCCAGTCTCTGATGAAATTAGTTTTAGCTACCAGCATTCTACCCACAGTTATTTCAGATCATGACCAGTACAGCTGACATTAAAATGGGGTACATTTTCACCACGGACAATAGCATGGAGACTGGATCCTCTCCTTATGCATGACTCAAAATTTAGGGACTGGGCCAAAACACAAACTCAATTTTTCCTGCAAGAAAACCCTGTGTCGGAGACTTCTGCCTCCACCACGTGGGAAGCATATAAAGCCACCATAAGGGTAAAATTATAGGATATGATTCCCTTAGAAGGAGATGTAAAGAAAAAGAACTTACTCTCCTTGAAAACAAACTCGTCAAAGCTGAACAGGAGCACAAGGCCCTATCCCACCCAACACCCCACTCAGCATCCGGTCGGAAAGTTTTGCAACTCCGTATTAAACTGAATGAACTATTATGCAGGAAGGCGGACCTAGCACTCCTTAGGATACGTCATATATACTGGGAAGGGGGGGACAAAAGTGGGAAAGTGTTAGCATATCAACTTAGGAAGCAACAAGCCCAATGCTATATAGCAGGTTTGAGGAACCCAAATACTGGCAAGGCTAAAACTAGTCCCCAAAAGGTAAATGAAATCATGGCATCATTTTATTCACAACTTTATACCTCCTCCAGATCTGAAAACATCTCTGCAACTCAAGCATTTCTTCAATCTATCAAACTACCGAAATTATCCTCCTTCCATACAGATTCTGTTGAAGCCCCCCTTACAACACAAGAAGTTAATGCGGCATTGATGGATCTTAAACCAGGGAAAGCACCAGGTGGCGATGGGTATCCTGTACAGTTCCTTCAGCTAATGTCTCCAATGATCTCCCCTTTGTTGTGTCAGTACTTTAAGGAGGTGGAAGATAAGGGCATCCTACCTCAAACACTGAGAGAGGCCACTATAATTGTCCTCCCTAAAAAGGGGAAAGCTCCTGAAGACCCCGCTAGCTACCGCCCTATTTCCTTGATCAATGCTGACAGCAAGGTATATGCCATGGTGTGGGCAAACCGGCTTAATCCCATACTTCCTTCTCTGATACACCCATCTCAAGTAGGATTTGTGACAGGTAGACACAGTTCAGACCACCTGCAGACTCTTCTCAATCTCATCCACAAGTCTGCTTCAACCCCCACAGCTGCATTGGCCATTGATTTTGAGAAGGTGTTTGACTCTGTGGAATGGGACTACCTTCACACTGTCCTTCAGCACATAGGATTCGGCCCTCATTTTTGTGCTGCTATTTCAGCTCTTTACACTGCCCCCCTTGCTAAGGTACTCACCAACTCTGTATTATCTAACCCATTTCAACTTCATAGAGGCATGAGACAGGGCTGCCCCCTGTCCCCACTGTTGTTCCTTCTAGCCGTGGAACCTATGGCAGCTGCTATCCGACAACACCCTCTCCTTGCTGGAATCGCAACGGGCCAGGTGCAACCCACCACTCTCATGTATGCTGATGACCTGCTGGTTATATTGGGTGATGCCCCAAGGCCATTCGACCACTTCTTAGCCTTCTAGAAACTTTTTCACATATCTCTGGACTTAAGATTAATCAGGCAAAAATGGAGATTTTGCCACTTAACTCTAAATGTCTCCTCCATTCCATGTCCCACTTTGGTCTTAAATGGGCACACCACACCATCACTTACTTGGGTATTAAGGTGGGTACTGACATTTGGAAGTGGTGGGATTACAATCTAGGCCCCTTATTATCTAGTTGCAGATTGGTTCTGGATCGCTGGTCTCGTCTTAATCTTACGCTAGCTGGGAAAATATCGGCTTTTAAAATGTAAATTGCGCCTAAGATCCTTTACGTATTATCCCACATTCCCTTATTTCTTCCCAAGGTTTGGATTAAAAAACTCAAAAAAAAACATTGGTTATTTCCTATGGGGTAATTCTAAACCTCGTTTTGGCAAACATTTATTACGAGTGCATTGGAAATACGGCGGATGGGGCCTCCCATGCATAGAGGGCTATAAAGTAGCATATCAAACTACACGGACATTGAAATGGTTTAATCCACAGTCTGTAGAGTCGACCCAATGGCTAACAATTGAACAAGACCTTAGTGGCTCCCCGGTTGCAGCCTCACTACTGTGGCCTGGTTCCCCTAAGGAACTGTTGTTGCATCCCACCATAGGTCATTCTATTCAGTATTGGCGTACCCTTCATAAAAAACTAAAGGAGTCAGCCCTTCCCATACTATATACTCCCCTGTGGTCTAACCCTAATGTTTCCATAGAGAACAATTCTGTGGTATGGCCTACTTGGCAGGGGAAAGGGATTTTATTTGTAAAGGATCTATTAGTTAAAGGATCTTTGGTGGTAGACTCATTTCAACAACTTCAAAACAAATGGAAATTACAAAGTTCTGAATTTTGGAGGTATTTACAGATCAGAGACGCCCTGAAACAAAAATTACAACAGTCAGATACTTCTAAAGACCTCTTACCACCAGTGCTCTCCTGGCTTGCCCTACAAAGGGAACAGCAGGTGCAATATATGCCCTATTTAGAGATACTTTTGCCTAACTCAAATCAATCTTCAAGGTATAAGTGGGAGAAGGCTTTAAAAAAGCCACTCACCGAATCCCAGTGGAATCAATGTTGGAGGGTTGGGCATAAAGTGTTTTCGGATGCTAGAAGCAGACCGATTCATAATAAAATAATGCACTCTTGGTATAGAACTCCTGTATTGCTAAAAAAAATGAACGTGTTCCCTCATGATAAATGTTGGAGATGTCAAGCACACGAAGGAGATCTCTATCATATTCTCTGGCTATGCCCCCTGATCACAGGTGTTTGGAAAGCTGCTCTTAATGCTGCGCACCTAGTCCTGCAGTGTAACATCCCTTTTAGTCCCTCCCTTTTGCTGTTGGGTCTTAAATCTGAAGCTCCCACTCTTAACTCCCATGCATTTAGATGGCTGATGCTCCTCAGCATGTAGGGGAAGCGTTCTATTCTTAAAAACTGGAGATCCTCTATTATACCTAACATAACGGATATTCTATCCACCCTTACATATATTTCTGAATTAGATAGATGCTTTCACCTGATGAAAGGGCGGATGCTTCTTTACCATCATTGCTGGGCTCCATACATGGCATATCTGGCCTCCAGAGCAGGTGTTGGTTGACTTGGTGCAGTATGATACACACATCTCTATTTTCTAATAAGACGTATAGTGAATCGAGACTATATAATGCAACCTTTTTTTGCTCCCCAATACTGTCAGCATGCAATTTGTATTACTTGCTTAATGTAGAAGGACTCTGTAAATAGCTGTTATTGTTACTACATACTGCTATAGTTAGGCTATTTGTACATTCTCCTTATATTGTATGTTTAATATATAGGAGGCATGGCTGGGAGGAGTATGTTGTATCCTGCTGCGTCAGGAATTGTTTTAATTATCCTTAGTTACTTTGTGGCACCATACCTTTCTATTTTCAGATGACCCCTTGATTCGGCCATAAGAAGGTACGGCTACTGTAATACATGAAGCCTTGGCTTATTCTGCAGTAGTACCTCCTCGTGGCTCCGGATCCACTGACAAGAATTAAGGTAGGTGGCCTTGACATAATAGGTCTTTATTCTCTTCCCATAGAACTACATTGTAATTTAAATTATTCCACAGATGCAACAATATGCTGTTTATGATGCCTAAAACAGTGATTAATGTTGTCCATATATTTTGTTTGTTTTTTCTGTTAACAAAACAATAAAAACCTTTTAATGAAAAAAAAGAAAAAGAGATGTGCAAGAACAAGTAGACACAATTTGAAGATAACGGGGGACTGGTCAGGGGCAATGCGAGGAAGTATTTTTTCACTGAGATGGTGGTGGGCACATGGAATAGCCTTCCTGAGGAGGTTGTGGGGTCAAAAACAATGTGGGAATCCAAGAATGCATGGGACAGACATAAGGCAATTCTTGTGGGGGGTAGGAAGAAATAGGCTGTTGGTTAACTAGGATCTGCAGCTTATCCAGTAGGTAGGGAAATGGGCAGACTATGTGGGCCAAGCAGTCCTTATCTGCCATCAAAGTCTATGTTTCTATGTTAGGTCTTGCATGGGAGCTCAAAGCCCTCACATATTTAGGAATTAAAATTTCTCTCTCTCTGTCAAGACTGGTTGAGCTTAAACTCTCTCCAGTTTGCCAAACTATTAGTATGGATTTGCAAAGATGAAAACTTCTCCCACTTTCTCTTTGGGGCCAAGTAAATGTGATTAAGATGAACTTAATTTTCTATGCCACCTAAATGAAGTCTCGAAAAAGCTAAGACAGCGACTCTGCCTATTCTATAGTATCAAACATCTGCTCACCACAGAATCTAGAAAGAGACTAGTACAAACCACTTTCCTACCTGTACTTGATTATGCCGATTTCCTCTACGATCATTGCCCTCTCACAGCGCTAAATAAACTTGACACCCTTTACCACTGAGCACTAAGATTCATCTTTAACCTGCCTTTTAACACCCATCACTGTCTTCTGTACCAAATGATGGGTTGGCCCTCACTTTCAACAAGGAGAAAAAGAAACACGCTCATTTGGTTCTATCGAGCTATCACAGACAAGCTCCCTGCATTTATTTCTAGCCTGTTCAAACATTCCTCTGGCTCCTATGGTCTCAGACGTTATGCAACTCTTTGCTTCCAAGTGCCCAGAATGAAAACTAACCTTGGATTGTCTGCAATTAACTACACACTCCCTTCACTTTGGAACACTATGCAAAGCACATGCAAGCTTATCTCACTTCCGAGCCTTCTTTCCTTCAAAGTCCTACTAGTCGAGTATTTGCAGGAACCTTGTAGCTGCTATAGGTAATCTGTCCTTTCATTTATTGATGTATCCATTCTAATAATTTTTAGTATGTCATCCTCCTTCTTCCCTAGGAATTCCAGTACACACACTCCCTCCCCCACTCCATGGCTCTCACTCCCTTTCTCTGCCTTCACATATCCATTTGCAGGCCCCTGTCTGTTTACAGTTTCTACCTTCCTTTCCCTTTACCCATTTGATATTGTTTTTCACATATGTCTAATTGTGAGTTCCTGTGATGGACTCAACTATTTTTACATCCGACCTTGTACCGCAATCTGCTGATGTTACAATCTTTGTATTACTATGTCTATGTATTTGTACTGTTCCTTGTCCAGGACCACTTTGAAAATGAGCTTGCTCATTGGTGTTGATGCCTGGTTAAATAAAGTTTGACTGATTGATTTTACCATGGTTACTCTACCTGATGACCATGGTAAGCCCATATCCTACTAAGCGCAGGTTTCTCTGGTTACAGTTCATGCTTTCAGACTTTTTATAGAATGGGAAAGTGGTGAGAAGAGCATATTCTAAAATGACATCCCAAAAAGATCTAGGAGGTCTGTGTCTCCCCAATATCTTTCTCTATTACTGTGCAACCCATTGTTGTAAAATATTTCGGTAGAGTTCCCATAATGCCGGTCCCTCTGGATAATGGATTTGCAAAGATGAAAACTTCTCCCACTTTCTCTTTGGGGCCAAGTAAATGTGATTAAGATGAACTTAATTTTCTATGCCACCTAAATGAAGTCTCGAAAAAGCTAAGACAGCGACGGTCCGATAATGGATTTACCTCCCACAGTGGCTTTCTTTGGAACAACAATTATGTTGCTCCAAAGGCATCGACTTGAGGTGCCTCTTATTTGCCAAACCTTTGGAACTCCCTCAATTTTTGCTAGTTCTTCCTTTGTGGTAGTCACTTAAAGCGCTCTGTCAAATTTGTTCCTATTTAAACCTGTCATTATACAAAGACCTGGATCAACCACTCTTTGGCAACCCTAATTTAAAAATTGCCAACTGCATTATTCCAGAGATCTTTTGCCCAGCATTTGCCAGTATTCTGACAGGAAATTTAACCCAGCTAATATGCTTCAGAGAAAGTTCTCTATACCCTCTTACCACTTTTTTAAGTGTTTGCAACTATGCAGGGTGATCTCTTCCTTCTTAGGTCCTCCTCCATGGCAGGAAACTGTTAACCTCCTAAAGCAGAAACTCATAGATAGAGCTGTTCAACCCCATGTGATTTCCCTTTTTTATAAGCTTTTACAACTCAAGGACCCCCACAAACCACAGGGTATATGCTTCTACTGGAAGCATGAACTGAATCTAACACTTGATGATAAGGATTGACAAAGAGTGTGACAAAGGCTTTATAAGTTTGTAAAACAAGACCAACTACAATTCTGACAGTTCTGAATTTTGCATAATCTTTACTTCCCTCCTGCCCAACTTTTTTGGATGGGCACATCGGCATTCCCCCACTTGCACCAAATGTGGGAAACTAGAAGGGACACTTAAACACATTCTTCGGGACTGTGAGCGAGTTACCCTCTTCTGGCAAGCAATCCGAGGCTCTCTGGACCCTTTGTTGGGCCTGGAGTCTTATTTTACTGCAGAGATCTGTTTGTTGTGCCTCTTCCCTGGGGACATGTTGGATTGCCACAAAGCCCATATGTCCCTCATTGCGGTGGTGGTAAAACTGGTCATTACCCGACATTGGTTAGATCAAGATAACCCTTCCCTAACAGAATGGCAGGCAGACGTACTTCAAGCTCTTGAACTAGAAAAGTACATTGCCTCTAGGCAAAACCACCAGGAAGCTTTTAGTGAGAGATGGGGTCTGCTGATGGCCCTGCTACCCATCCTGTGCTGTTTTTTTGTGAACTTTATTTCTATTCCACTACCTGGGGAACTCTCTCTCTGACATCCTTGGGGATTCCTGGTCTCTACCTCCCACCAAGACCTCTAGACCACTCCCTCTGCCACCTGACACAACCTCTGGATCTGTACCCCCGGAGGAAGGACTGCCTTATCCACCCAGGGCACTTCATCTGCAAGTGTACAGTGCCAGGCTGCATAAGAGGCCATAGAGAGAAAGCTAGTCTGGTACTAGAAGCATGAACCAGGAAGCCAAGGTGTCATCGCCTATCCCCAGGAGTGGGGATTTTTTAATAACTTGTTGGTTTTCCTGTCTCCCGTGGAGTGCGGCTATGCAAGACAACACTATGCCACAAGTACACCCCCTGCATACATAGAGTCACCACTTTGGGCACCCCCAACTGCTGTCAGAGGCCACTCCTGAACAATTGCTCCCTTGGAACCCTCTCCAGGAAGAGAGAGAGTAGTCCTCCAGATGCTCCATCACTTCCATCCCCTGCCAACCCCCGTTGGCCCAGGCTCATTCCCGAACCCAGGTCACCAGCATGGCATGAGGTGTGGCATCCAGTGCCTCAACCCTCAGTGCCACTGGGCTGGCCTTCTGTTGATCAGTTAACCCAGCTGAATAAAAGGGTGGGGGGAACTGTTCCTCTCTTCTGATTATATGGTACTTTTGCCCCAAAATAGGGTTGTTGCTCTAGTCTCTGTACAGTAAAGTTCTGGCTACAGTCTCATCAAAGTCAGCACTAAGCCTCTACTTGGTTGCTCCAGGGAGGGGGGGAGTAGGGGGATAGAGGTTTTCGATTAGGATACAGGTTAATAGGTTATTTTAGACTACCAGGCCTATCCATGAGAGACTTACACTTTTTGTTTCAGCTGGGCCTTACAATTTTATTGTCATAGCTCTCCTTTGCAATGGGGGTCATTATACTTTTGAACTCGTGGGGGAGCTATTGAAGAACTGTATGTTTTTGTTTGTGTTTGGTATCTGTGAAAATGTAATAATGTATATTCAATTGGAAAAAAAAAGAAAGGATGCACACATTATCCATATTAGCAACAACATTACTAAGGCAGGTGATTCTTTGAATGACTTATTTCATTATGGTGATCTCAGTACAGCTTTGTCCAACACTTATTTGGAAATTACTTTTAAAGGGTTTGTTATTATTCAAATGTTCTTGATATTTTTCATGATTGTTACTTTATGCTGTTTACGACACATGCTTAAACAACATAGTGTGTAATTGAATCTCCTCTATACTGCTTGTTTAGCTGGACTGTAACTGAGACTGTAACCAACCAAATTATCCTTGTTGTGGTGCCTCTTTATTCAGGCAACAAGGAGGGGATATGTAGACCTGTCTAACCTACAGTCCCTAATGTGGATCAACATCTTACAGCATAAGAGATATCAGTATTTACTCATTCTTGCTATAATGTATTATGCAGTTTTATATTTGTGGTGTTAGCACACCATCTACAGCTATTAGCCATAATGTTATGATTAGCTCATTCTATGAATCAGTCTAGTGTAACCCAAGAGTAGTTTTAGTCAGCATAATTGCTTATTGCTGTGAACGTGCACACCTAATGGCTTTGAGTGCAAGCTGCTCACCTTACCTACCAATAGAAATGCATTGCTTAGCTTTTCTACTATGCAGATCAGCCCATTACGAGATAATGGACCTTATCTCTGAGTATATAACTTTGTGTAATCCTGTTTTTCCTATGGGGACACCGGCTGTTCTGAGGTTCCAGACTCCCAGCTATGGTAAGCTGTCCCTTATTACATGTATTGGGTAATAAACCTTTTGTTCTGCAACACCTGTCCCTATGCTATGTTTTGCCATCAGGTTTAGATCCTGCCTTGACCCCAACAAGGGGCATCAGACACTGGGGGTGAGCATTACGGTGTCAGATTATTATCTGAAATATAATAAGATAAAGAAGGGGGAAATATATCAGATGGTGGGAGATGCCACAAGACACCATGGAAAGAGCAACTCACATCTACAACTGCAGATGGCAGCACACTTTCCAAATGTGCCTACAAAAGTCAAGAAAATGCTGTTGTTCTCATGCAGAGAACATGTTGGAAGTGCTCCTCTCTCTAACCTAGCAACCGGGGATTTCAGGTGTCCAAAAATGCTCTTTCTTGACATAATTTCAAAAAAGAAACATCAGAATGTAGCTAAACAGGTGCCCTTTAGCTAGGTTCTCATGTTTATTTTTTAACATTCATTCATTTTTTTTCTCTAGCTAAGTGCCAAAAACAAAATAGCCAACAAATGAAAAATAACTTCCCACCTGAGATACAGGATGACCCATGTGTGCAAAGGCATTATGCTCCTGCAACACAGGATGATCCTGTTTGTGAAAAGGGATTGGCTCCTGCAACATAGAATCCATTTTCATACGGGACAATTATTTTTTCCTTTAGGAAACAATGGGAACTTCAACATTTAATAACTTTGGAATGGATTAATATTTTTGCAACAAACCTTCAAAAGGCACATCTGTGAGGCAAAGGCTTTGTACCCTGAAAATTTCCAACCACAACTTAAAACAGTTTCTGAGAGACAGGTGGACAAAGAAACAGCACAGGAATTTTTGTTTTTCAGCACTCTATCTCAGAAACTACACAAGGAATTCAAACAAAATTTGTCACAGCAACAGACCTACCCCACATGATCAAGTATGCCACATTGCTTGCAAATCTGTTGAACCACTGCATAGTTATTAAGGTACAGAATGTGGCCTTTAACATTAAACACTCTCATTAACCCTAGCTATACTGGTGCTACCACACAAGTATATATACGGTGTATACATTGCAAAAAAAAATGTTGTTAATGCATCAGTTAGGGTTGAGGCAACCAAAGTAGGTAATGAGGCATTAGGGTTTCAAACCCTAACACCGTCCCTCCAATCCTACCACTCCACCCCCACCCTTCACACACCAACAGGCATCTGGGTGTGCCTTGGGGTTGCTGGCATTAACTCTCACCCCACTCCATGTGTAAGGAACCTGAGATGGTACAGGATAGGAGAATGGGGTGAGAGTTAGGCCCCCTGACCAAAAGGCACACCCCAATGCCTGGTGGTGTGTGGAGGGTGGAGGTGGGTTGGTGTGGTAGGGGTGGGGGATGTTAGAGTTCAAAACCCTAATGCCTCATTTCCCTACTTTTATTGCTTCAACCCTAATTGATGCCTTAAAGTTTTATGCAATGAATTTCCTTACATTTTCAAAAAGTGTAATCTTACCCTTATATGTTTGTGGGAGTGCAGAGCCCTCTGAGCCTTGTGTTCCCATCAGTCTGTACTGTCTTGTAGTTGTACAGGGCTCTGCACTCCCACTACTTCATAATGGAGGGCCATGCATGCCCAGTGCTGCATAAGGGCCCTGTGCTCTCATCGACCTATAATTGTAGTGACACAGTGCAGGCCTAGAGACATTCCAAGTAATTAGCGTGCTGCAAATGACACAATATCTTAGTAACTGTAAGAACATGGGAAAAGAATACATTGCAGTTGTAATTAAGGACTGGCAACCTGGATTGTTGCTTAGTACACTGTGCTCTGTTTTTGATATTTAGGCGCCGAAAGGTACTGCTTCTATCACAGTGTTATCCAATGGGAAATTTCTAAACTTCAAAAGTTTTAAGTATGGAAGCTATGTAAATTTTATCACCAAACCAGGAAAAGTCACATCTCTGGGTCAAGCCCTTTGTACCCTTAAAACGTCAGCCTAAAAGTCCTAACGGCTTCTTTGCAGTGAAGTGGCAAAAAAACTGTAAACTTTAAAAATCCTTTTCGCGAGGTGTCAAAATCACAAAAAGGGATTTTGACACCTTACAGAAAGGAAATTTATCTCACAAAAAGTGATTAAGGATAAGGCCATCTGGTCACACAAGTCCTAATCCCTTTTTGCAATACAAAAACAGATTTTTGACACCTCACAAAATTCCCTTTTCATGAGGTGTTAAAATCCCTTTTCACATCAAAGGGCTCAGAAGAGAGCTGCGAAAAGGGATGTTTAAAATTAAAAATAAGCATTCTGAGGCTACAGTAGAGTAAATCAAAGGCAAAGAACTGTACAGGGTGTCCCCATGAACAAAATCCATACTTAGATGTCTGCAGAAGAGATCCCTGGATAAAGTTATAACAGTTTGGGCAGAAAAAATGTGAAAACAAGATAGTGGCTTTTTGCGAGCTGTCAAAATCTCTTTTCATGAGCCCTAAAACCCTTTTTACACCATGTAGCTATCCAAAAGCCTGAACAGAGCATCCTCAGAACTCAAAATCTTAAAATTAAATAACTTTGGAATGAGTTTATGTTCTTAAAAAAATACTAAACTGATAAGCTAGCGTAAGCGCTGCCTATCTTCCAAAATTTAAAAGCATCTGCCTCATACAGTGCTAAATAGATTCTATAAAGTGAGCCACAGCAAATCAATATTAAATAAAGACAGAAGAAATACATATTTTTTTGTTTCTGGCTGTAGAATAATGAAGTCTAATCAATAGCCATTTACAGTGCTCTGCCAGCTAATCACCCATTTTGGTACATGAAAAAATAAGCAGATAGAGTGGTGAATAACTGAGTTTTAGTAAAAAGTTGTTAAAGTGTTTAATGGTCATAATTTGTACTGTAGGTACTGTACACTATTTTTGAAACACATATTTAAAAACATTAAATCTGGGGGTTATTGGAGCTGGCAGTATAATCTAGAGGTAGAGTAACAAACTGTGAATGAGCTGACGACATCTAGCAGACCTGGGTTTGATTCCCACAACCTCCACTTGCATATTGTGTGATTCTGAGCAAGTCACTAAACCGCCTCTGTGCTCCTGGGTTGTACCTGAAAACAGGCATTTGTGCCTAGTGGGCCTTACATGGTTACCAAAAAATTGAAAAAAATACCAATATATTTTTACTGCATCATATAGTAGTCAGGGTACCCTGCAATTTACCTTTGTTTTACTCTGGCTGCATTGATTTTGTTTAGTTAAAGATAAATGTTCAGATACAGTTTGCATTTTATAAGCTTGTTTTTAGACTTTAGTCAGGTTTTTATTGTAGTCTTTGCATGTGAGCATCTAGGGGTAGTTGCTAAGAGTGAGATCACTGTTAGCAACTAGCTTATTCAAGTTTAAAATCGGCAGGGCCATCCAAAAATCCTCAGCTGTTTGCATAAAAACTAGTCTGAATGAAAATAAGCTCACAAGGAATAACTTGCCCTTCCACTTACAAAAAGGCTTCATAGTTAGCACCCCATTTAAGTGAATGGGATAATTTGCACCTTTTCGCCCACCTTTTGTTTCGGTCTTTGTGGCAACAAAACATTTTCAGATAAATTGCTTCAACACAAAACAAATGTTAAGTGTTTAAGTGTACTTATGCTTGGCCAGTGGATTTTGAAACCCAACAAGACGAGGATTCAAAAGAAATCAGTGTCACATAAAACCCTTGCTCTACTTTGCACTGCATTGTTTCATCCAAACCCAAGTCTGTATGCAAAATTGTCAATATATTTGAGAGTATTTTATTTAACATTTTAATACTTTTTACACGGTTCAATACAAAAACTCAAAGATTGCAAGAAATTGTGGAACATGTCAGTTTTTGTGGAGAATGGTAAAAATTGCAGATTCTGCAAAAAAATTGCGGGCTCAATTTTCCAGTGGCCCTGGTGAAGACACACGCATGCTCTTTCATCTTTAACATTTAAATGCATTTATTGTGTGATATCCAAAGCAGAATGAGAAACAGTTACTCATCACCTGAACAATATTCTATATTCTGACATTGTAGAAGTTAACTGCCTGAAGTCGTCATCAGAAAATGACAAAGTTTTAAGAGTCTGATTTTAAGGGATCACCGAATTTCCATACAATATCATCCAATGGTTGTGTTCAATACTCAATCATGTCTTCAACAGCGTAAGTGTATGTGTTGCCTCTGAGCCTCAACAGGTATTGCACTGTGACTTCTGTAGCTGTGGATGACATCACCTCACCGAGGTAAACTGCACTAACATTTTTCCCTGTGGGAAACTTGACACCAACAAAGCTCCCAGAATTGAGGTCCCTGTGAAAAAAAGATTGTACTGAATAAATCTTGTACTAGCAAGACCCTTCCACTTCAATCCCTCAACCCTCCCCTCAATCAAAACAGGAAAATAAAAAGTATGTTTAACACTTACCAGTTTCATGACTTGGACATGAGGGTTGCTTTTGGTGATTTTTTGGCTCTACATGACCTTGCACGTGCCACTGGAATGCCCTTGGTCTTCATTAAATTCTTCTTTGATGACTGTGTTATTGCTTGTGACATAGGTACAGCTTCTGAACTTGAAAATGCTTCTGCTGGTGCAGGTGAGGGTGATTGTGGTGTTGGTTACGGTGGCGAGGGCAATGGTTGTATTGGTGGTAGTGGTGAATGCGGTGTTGGTGTTGGTAATGGAGAAGGTGATGGTGGTGATGGTGGTGAGGGCAGTCTCAAATCTGTTGCCGATACAGCCATCTCTTTCCCGGATTTTAAACAATACATTTTCCAATCTCCGGTTAATGTTGCATTGTCACATTGTCCTTCATTGAGTATGTAGTTATCACAGAAGCAGCTCCTTTCCTTTGCATTAATGATGTATGGTTTAATACCTGACAGTGTATGTCATGCACGAGTTTGGTAAAGTTTTAACGTTGCTCCTCTGTGTACACTTGTGACTGATTTTCCTTTCTTTAACAAAGATGAATGCTCTTCGAACATGCACATGTTCATCCTCTGACTTTGGACCAGTCAAATTTAATTTCCCATATATAAATAAGTCATGTGCATTGCTAATCACAACACATCTTGCTGTTACAGCTGTGTTATCACTCTTTTTGAGCACACCAACTTCCCCATTACATGGACCCTTTCCGTGCTGACTTCCAAAGAAGTGCTTCTCTACTGGAAATCCAAAGTCTGTCACTCCAAACAATGCATCAGTGAAGTTCCCCTTACTTTTGTACTGTGTTGCGGCCTATCAGGTCATAATGTCATACGCTTAATAGCCCAATGTTGCTATTAGCCAATAGCCCTGTATTGGCAGCTCGATTTTGCCATGCGGCATAATGTCTTGCAACATTATGACCCCGTGCCTGTTGGGGCACCGTCAGAAAAATTAATTACATTTGATATCTGTACTCCCTGATCTTTCAGATATTCTGTTGCCAGATGCAAGACGTGATGCACTGCATGAAAGTTGTGCTTACAGTCATCACTAATGAAGATCAGCACATTATGCATTACCATCCCACAGTCTGGTTGTGGACACCTGTAGTAAGCAATGACTGGATGAATTGTGTCTTGATTGTAAGCCCAGTGGGCACTCTGTGCCTCTTCTTGGAAATGGCAATTATAGTTTTCACCACAAGCCAAGCAATCTACAAGTCATCCATTGGGCACAATTTTTCTGATGTAATTGAACTGTTTCGCATGCCATTTGGAATTGAAAAGATGCTTTGCAAAGTTTTTCAATTCTTCTTCTAGTTCTTTGACCAATTCTAAAATGGTTCCAGTATGTTTTAGATGCATCTGTTTATGTTCTTTCACATTCCCCTCCTTTCTGTTTGTCACATCCTCCATCTGCCATTTTTGCCATGTCACTGTAGAATCAGTATGATCACTTAATAATGGTGACAGTTTTCTTTTAATGCCATTGATGCCGCAATTGTTACAGTCTCTGTCTATGCACTTCAATTTGTAGAATTCTCCTTCCTTGGGACAAAGTGTAAGAGAAGATGCCTCAAATTTGTTTGTGATGGATGACTCTGGAATTTTGAACTGAGTACATTTAGCAGCAATGCTTTTCAACTTCAGTTCAGTATTTAGACAATATTCACACAAACACTGAAGCAACTTATGTTTTGACACTGGGCTGATGTTCTTAGGATGCATTTTCACAAATTTGCTGTACCCGCTTATCACCTTAGGATGTTCATCTTTGAATTGTTCATATGTTGCTTGTTACGTTGATTCTAGAGCCTTTTTGGCCATATTCCTTCTTTACTGGAACATGTGGAATAGGGCAGTTCTCTTGCCACATCTCCCCTTTGATAAAAATTGTTTACAGCTGCAACGGTTGACAATGGTAATGAATCACTTCTTTTTTTTATTTCATTAAATAGTCTTCATCAAAAATTGAGTTGCCGCAGAGTAAGTTCCAGCTAAATCTGAACTCCCAGTGCAGCTTTAATTTTCTAAACTTCTTTTTGATTTGGACGGATTTATGTAACAGTCTTTTCAGTCATACATTATCCTTCTTCCGTGACATTTTGATGGGTTTGAGTACTGATTTGATTGTTGCTTCTTCACAGAAATGTAAGAGTTTCTTTGTTGACGGTGCAAGGATGCCTTTCTCCAACAGTGCCTTCTGTCTTCATGAAGTCATGTTTGATATTATTGATGGTAGAACTTCCACAAACTTGTGTGGACTTCTGGGTATAGCTCTCACTGATCATGACACAGCTTTTTGCTTTGCAACCTTACTGCTATTTGGAATGTGTGAGACAATGGTGTCCTGCCTAGTGTCATTCAGAGTTGTCGAGGTTGATGGCAAAGTAGATTCAGTGTCAGTGTTGGAGATGTCAGTGCCTATTTGAATAGATTTATTTTTTTCTGTGGCCCCCAATTTCTTCAAAGTATAACATGCTCGCCGTCGTTGATTGATTCTTCTTCTTTTCTGTTCAGTTAATGTTTTCCTCTGGTTTTTTTTTTGTTCTTTCCACTGTGCCCTCAGTTTTTCCATTTCTGCCCTTGTCTGCTTTCTGTCATTGCCTTCTTGGTTCACTGTTTTCCTTGCACAATAGTTTTACATTCAAATATTTGCTTTTTCCTTGTACTGTAATTGTTTTTCCTCAGTCATTGACATCTTATACTGTGTAATATGCTCATTTTCAGCCTAATGGAGCAGTTTATATATGTCAGGATCAGCCTTTATAAGTGCCCGGTACCGTCTCATGAATTTCTTATTAGATCATCTTTTTGAACTCTCAAGATCAATAGAATTATTTGCTGATGTAACTGATGGATTTACTTCTAATCCAACACTGACAACGTCACAATCTCCACTTGAAGAAGCCACACATTTGTCTTTTGAAAGTTTCCTTAAGCTCATTCTTAGGAAATCCATCTGCAATGATACAATGAAATCCATGATGTTGATGTCAACAAGATGCCATCAAAAATACAGTCTGTATTCTGAGTCAGTCATGACTACAACACTATATAACCAAGATGTCATGAGAGCAGCCCAAAGAGGAGTCCCAGGTAAGTCACAAGGGGGAAGTGGTAGCAAACAATTAAGGCAGCCATAGAGAATGAAACAGAACTCTTTGTTAAAGAGCTAACAAAAGCAAAGAGAAGAAGGGGCCACTGTGGTTCCTTGGGGAAGTGGCTGAAAAGGTTAGAGATGAGAGGGTGGCCTTCAGGTCTTACAAGGAGACCCAGGCAGTAGAAGACAGTGAGAGTTACCAAGTAAGGGAAGACAACATACAAACAGGAGTGAGATCTGGGTGTTATCATCTCATAGATCCTGAAGAAGGACAAACAATGTGATAAGGCAATAGCAAGAGCCAGCAGGATGTTGGGTTGAATAGGTAGGGGTATAACCAGCCAAAGGATGGAGGTTATACTTGCACCGTATTGATAATTGATATGGTCTCACCTTGAGTATTGCATTCAGTTCTGGACAACCTATCTCCAGGGGGACATACATAAAATGGACTCCGTACAGGAGGGCAAGAAAGATATTGGGAGACCGTGTTGGGCTAGCTGTCAAGTGTTGTAGCTTCGGAATTTTATTTAACATTATATTTTTAAGTAATGGGTGTATTTTACTTAATTGATTTGAGTTTATCATGTTTACTTTATAGTTGTAGCCCAGTTTGATTGATTATCGCAAGCATGCCCGCTTTCCTAGTTATGGTGTTTTGCACCATCCATTTAATGTTGGACACCAATGTTGTTTTTTTTTACATTGGGCAGCTGTCTGAAATTTGCAAACTGCAGATGCTGCCTTTGGGACTTACATTCAGTATTCACCAGCAGATTGAGGCATCTAAGGGGTTTGTGGTCCCTGTCTTGTGTTGCTGCTGTGGATGTCCGGAGTGGAGATGGACCATTTAAGAGGACTGCCTTCTGGACTCAAACTATGATGGCAATGGTTGTGGTCATGGAGGTGCATTGGCACATGGAGGTGTGACTGTGGAGTGGTCAATGCTGGGCTCATGCTGTGGTCGGTGGTGGCTGAGATGAGACTTAAAAGGTTGTGCTTTTTGCTCTGGGGGGCCATTGATTGACCTTTAGAGGAGGATCTGTTTGCCATTTTGGCAGACTGAGTGAGCTGGGCAACTTGGCTGAGGTGGGTCTCAGGCTTGGGTATTTCCCCCCTGGGGTGACCAGGTGATGTCAACTGGAGGGTTGACTACTTTCCAGGTTTGTCCTGTGGTCTCCAAGGGTTGCCTGGCAAGGTCAGGTGTTCCCTGGAGGCCTAGGTGGGGGGATTGAGTGGGTTTGGGTACCTGCTTTTGGATCAGGCCTGGAGCTGACACTCTTTATCGGACATCTCTAGCTGTCTGGAATGGATCTGATTTGCTTAGGAGTTTTAGTTATGGCTCTGGAAGAACTATAAAAACATCTACCAGTGAAGATCTCCTGGGCTTCTTAGCAGAGGAATGGACATGAGACATAGAACCATGTGTGCTGCAAGTATATTAGGACCTAAGCTGGTACTACATCATTTCTTGATTATTTAAGGAGGCAGTGAGAGGGCCTCTATTGGAAGTTATTGGAAATTTTTTAGTTTAGGGGAAATGTGACAGTGAGAGTGCTGCATTTAATGGTTAACTGTTTTGGTGAAGGTGGTAGTGAGAGCTCCCCCTTTCCATTGCAAATCTTGAGGAAGCTGTGGCAAGCTTTTTTGGACAGCCGGGAAATTCTGAACACTGGGAATGCATTTAACAGTGCTATCATATAAGGATAGTGACTGACAAATACTGTTTACATTTATACTGGGCTTAGCTGTGTTACTGCTGTTCTTGATACTGTGCTATAAATCAGATAGAGAATAGATAGATAATAGTTTATTTTGATAGTATTTTGGGATTAGTTCTGTTTTAGGGATTGGTTACAGGGTATTGTTAAAGTATATGAGAATTGAGTGCAATGGGTGAGTTAATGAGTTAGTGAGTGAATGGGTGTATGACTTTGTGTGAGTTGAGTCTTTGTGTGATTTTAATTATTTTATAGTTTTGGTTGAGGTTTGTACTGTTTAAAGGTAGGGTGGGACAGTTCTGATCGAAATGTATTTGGGTACTGGCCCTGCTAGGCTCAACTATGCTGCCTCTCTGCTGCTCAGCCTCCCCCCATTTCCTACCTCCCTGTTCCTTGTTCTGCAGCTAGACACTGCAGAGAGGTTGGAATAACTTGGTGGTGGTTACGTTGTTGTTGACGGAGAGCAGCGTAGGATTAGATGGTGAGGGGCATTGAGATTGTAAGGTCCAGGAGATGCCCCGGGTGTAAATAGGGCCGAGGGAGATGTCTGATGTGTTTGGTCCCTTTACCCAGGGGTCACACCAGGCCAAGTGGGCAGGTAGCTATAGGACCGGCCACCTTCCCTAATCCTCTTCGGGTGGTGCTTTGCAATGCCAGGTTGACTAGGAGGAAGACTGCTATTTTTGTGGACCTGATTTCCTCTGTCGACCTGGCTTGCATTACAAAGACCTGGTTGGATGATGGTGCCGGCCAAGTTCTAGCAGCCGCTGTCCCCTCCGGGTACTCCATGGTGCACTGCCCGAGGAAGGATCGCAGGGGTGGAGTGTGGCCATCGGTTTTAGAGTCAACCTGGGCTTTGCAGTGCATTCAGTTTGTAACATCAGATCTTTTGAGTGTGTCACCATTCATGGGGGTCCAGGTGCAGGTTGCAGGATTCTCCTCATTTATCACCCACCCGGGCCAAGGGGAGAACTCCTGCAGGAGGTAGTAGACTTCATAGTCGACTAGGTGTTGGAGTCCCCCAGGTGCTTAATCCTGGGGGACTTCAACATCTGGGTCAACGATAAATCCTCATGTTTCAGTTATGACCTCCTCCTCAGATAGATAATAGATAGATAATATTTTACTTTGATAGTATTTTTGGTTTAGTTCTGTTTTGGGGATTGGTTGCAGGGTATTGTTAAAGTGTATGAGAACTGAGTGCAATGGGTGAGTGAGTGAGTGAGTGAGTGAGTGAGTGAATGGGTGTATGGCTTTGTGTGAGTTGAGTCTTTGTGTGATTTTAATTATTTTATAGTTTTGGTTGAGGTTTGTGCTATTTAAAGGTTGGGTGGGACAGTCCTGGTCAAAATGTGTTTTGGTACTGGCCCTGTTAGACTCACCTATGCTGCCTCTCTTCTGCTCAGCCTCTGCCCCATATCCTACCTCCCTGTTCCTTTTTCTGCAGCTAGACCCTGCAGAGAGGTTGGAATAACTAGGTAGTGGTTAAGTTGTTGTTGACGGAGAGCAGTGTAGGATGAGGTGGTGAGGGGCATTGAGGTTATATGGTCCAGGAGATGCCCTGGGTGTAAATAGGGCTGAGGGAGATCTCTGATGTGTTTGATCCCTTTACCCAGGGGTCCCACCAGACCAAGTGGGCAGGTAGCTATAGGACTGGCCACCTCCCCTAATCCTCTTTGGGTGGTGCTTTGCAATGCCAGGTTGATTAGGAGGAAGACTGCTATTTTTGTGGACCTGATTTCCTCTGTCGACTTGGCTTGCATTACAAAGATCTGGTTGGATGATGGTGCCAGCCCAGTTCTAGCAGCCTCTGTCCCCACTGGGTACTCTGTGGTGCACTGCCCGAGGAAGGATCACAGGGGGTGGTGTGTGGCCATTGTTTTTAGAGTCAACCTGGGTTTTGCAGTGCATTCAGTTTGTAACATCAGGTCTTTTGAGTGTGTGGCCATTCATGGGGGTCCAGGTGTAGGTTGCAGGATTCTCATCATGTATTGTCTGCCTGGGCCAAGGGGAGAATTCCTACAGGAGGTAGCGGACTTCGTAGTCGACCAGGTGTTGGAGTCCTGCAGGTGTTTACTCCTGGGAGACTTCAACATCTGGGTCGATGATGAATCCTTATGTTTCAGTTATGATCTCTTCCAGTTAATGTCTTTACTGGGCTTGACACAAGCGGTTGCTTCTGCAACCCACCAGCATGGTCACACACTCGATCTGGTGTTCCAGCTGGGTCTTGGGGTTAATAATCTCAAGATTGATCCATTTTTTTGGTTTGATCACTACACTGTTGAGTTCACATTTGGGGCCCTCTCTGATAGTCCTGTCCCTGTGGAGATGGTTAGCTATCGCCCTTCAAGGGGGCTAAACCCAGAAGAACTTTTGGTGGTAGCTGATCTGTTTAGGATAGTGGTGGCTTGTGCAATTGGCACCAAGAAGGCAGTGGCCACCTATAATAAGGTGGTGTCTGCAGCTCTGGATGCCATACCACCAGTTTGTATATGACCCAGATCTTTTCACTCGAGATCCCTGTGGTTTGATGGGAATCTCAAGGCAATGAAGATCAAGGGTCAGAAGTTGGAGCATTGCTGGTGGAAGTACCGGCTAGATGCTGGCAAACTGGTCCTGCACTCTCACTATCATGAGTACCAGGAGGCAATCTCCCATAACAAGGTAGAGTTCCTGTCCAGAGAGATTGTGGCAGGGAGGAATAGACCTGCTCAGCTTATTTTGGACTGTGGACAGGCTTCTCCATCTGGCCTGTCACCCTTGAGTGAGGAGTTTGCTCTGTTCTTCTCTGACAGGGTGTCGGCTATCCATTCAGGGTTTCCATTAAGTAGGCTTATGCCTTGCAGTTGCCTGTCTGTTGGGAGTAGAGGAACTCTGCCTGCCTTGGAAGAATTTAGGTCAGTGGAGGTGTCTGAGGTGACTTGGGTAATCTTAGAGCTGAAGCATCCATCTTGTGAACTGGACCCAGCCCTGATGCATTTCTTAATGAGATACGCCAAGGCTGTTGGCCCAGTGTTCACTGGGATAATCAGGTGTTCAATGGTGGAGGGAGTGTTCCCAGCTTCTCTGAAAGAGGTGTCAGTGAGATCCCTCCTAAAGAAACCTTCCCTTCACCCAGACATCCAAGTGAACTACCGTCCTATCTCCAACCTACCTTTTTTGAGCAAGGTTGTTGAGAAATTGGTAGCACAGCAGCTCGAGGATTGGCTCATGTCCTTTGACATCTATGAACCATTTCAGTCGGGTTTTTGGGCTAGACACAGTACAGAAACTGCACATGTCAGGGGCATAATGACCTACTAAGACCTGGAGATAGAGGAGGCAGGTCAGTTCTTGTCCTCCTTGGTCTCTCTTCAGCTTTTGACACTGTGGACCACACTGTGCTTCTCGATTATCTCTGTGAATTTTGTGGACTCACCGGTGTTGTCATCAGATGGTTTGAGTCCTATCTGTCACACAGGGTGCAGCCGTTAGTGATGTGGAATTTCTTCTCCTCCCCAATGCCTCTGTTTTGTGGAGCTCCACAGGGCTCAATCTTGTAGACAATGCTGTTTGCGGTGTATATGCTACCCCTGGGTGAGATCATTCGACAGTACAGTGTGAAGTTTCACTGCTATGCAGATGACACTCAGCTGTATTTGTCATTTTCCCCAGGACATCCAGTGCAGTTGATGTGCTTAACATCTGTCTGGCCAAAATCAATGACTGGATGGCTTCCAGCTGGCTGCGACTCTACCCAGACAAGACAGTGGTGCTGGTGGTCGAGCCAGGTCATGGGCATGATGGGTTGCTACCTGGAGCAGACTCTGGTATTTTCCTAGGATCTTCTCTGTTGGTTGCTTCCCTGAAGGTGCAAAATCTAGGTGTGATCCTGGACAGCAGACTGACCTTTGAAGATCGGGTGTCGTCTGTTGTGAAGAGTGTTTTTTTACCACTTACAGAACATCACCAGGATCAAGCCCCTCATTCCGTCCAAAGATTTGCTGACCCTAGCACATGCCTTTTTGACCTCCAGACTCTACTACTGTAACACTCTTTACATCAAGGTCATGGGAGGGACCCTCCATGGGCTGCAGTTGGTGCAGAACGCAGCAGCCCAGCTACTGGTGGGACTATCTCAGTCATGCCATGTGACCCCGGTTTTGTGTGCTCTGCACTGGCTGCTGGTGAGGTGGAGGGTCCTTTTCAAGGTGCGCTTGCTCACCTATAAGGCCTTATATGGGCTGTGTCCTGGCTACCTGTCTGAACTCCTGTTTCCTGCAACCTCTGCCTGCTACCTCACTCTGTTTCAAGGGGCCTCCTGGATGTTCCAAGGGATTGGCTCAAAACCTCTGGTGATCAAGCATTTAGTGTCTCTGGGCTGACCCTGTGGAACTTGATTCCGACTGCAGTTCGGGAGGCCCCTTCGATTGATGTTTTTAAGCAAAGACTTAAGACCCATCTCTTCCGACAGGTTTTTTGGGATTAATCTTACTCCCCTTACCCTCAGTTATTTTACATTTTATATTTAGATTTTTAAGACTGTTGTTTTAAAGATTTTGCTATAGCACAAATGTTATTTATGTATTTTATATTCTGTTTTTATTCTGTATGGCACCCAGAGCCTCCAGAATTGGGCACCTTCGAAATAAAATTGCCTTGCCTATGAAATAAACACAATGGAGACAGGCTGAAGGAGCTGCACATGTACTCATCAGAGGAGGGAGAGAGAGAGGCACATGACTGAAACATATAAATACATCACAGGAAGAAAGAGTGCAATTGGATGAACTTTTCAAAAGACGAAATGCTCCAGCACAATAGACCACAACATGAAACCAGAGAAGGGAGGCTAACAGGAAATGTGAGGAAGCATTTTGACATGAAGAGGGTGGTGAATAGATGGGAACAATCTGCCAACTGAGGTAGTGGGGCAGAAACTGTTACAGGCTTCTACGCATTCTACCTTGCAACCACATGCCACATCCTTTTGACATGGAGCCATACCAAGGCAAGGCTGCGCCACCGAAAATACAGAGTAGTAACACATGCATAATTCATGCTTGCAACCCCATGCCAGCTTTTGGGAGAGAGATGATGCCAAAAGTACACAGGGACCCACTCAGGGCTCACCACCATGTGCATTACAGGGATGCCACTGCTGCAGGGTTCTTGTACTGCATGTGGAATGCCACCTCCAAACTGCTATATGAATCAAAACAATATGCCATAGTGCCCCATGAACAACCAAAGGTATGTCCAGAAGCAGTTTGATTCTACACGGTGGGCCAGAGCAACATCGGGGTCATTTATACATGACTGTACCTCCACTGAGCCAGACTGAGGGCAGGCCCAAGCACAGTTAACACCCAGAAATCACCCAAGTAAGCTGTTTGGAGCTGATAACAGGAGCTGTGAGGACCTAATGACATCCCCTGGCAATCCCGACCCATCTTTTGTGGCTGAAATGATGTCAAAATTACACATGGACCCTCTTCAGCCTCGCCACCATGTGCATCACAGGGATACCACTGCTGCGGTGTTCTAGTACTGCACCTGGAATGCCACCTCCAAACTGCTATATGAGTCAAAACAATATGCCATAGTACCCCACGAACAACTGAAGGTACACCCAGAGAGATCTGGATGCTACACGGCAGGTCAGAGCAACATCAGGGGTTATTTTTACATCGCTGTACCTTCACTGAGCAAGACTGAGGGCAGGCCCAAGCACAGTTAACACCCAGCAAGCACACAGGAAAGCTGTTTGAAGCTGATAACTGGAGCAGCGAGGACAATATGACACCCATTTGTAATCCTGTGCTGGCTTTGGGGGGGGAAGATGATGCCAAAAGTACAGAGGGACCCACTCAGAGCTCACCACCAGGTGCATCACAGGGATGATGCTGCTGCTGTTGGGTTCTTGTACTGCAAGTGGAATGCCACCTCCAAACTGCTATATAAGTCAAAACAATATGTCATAGAGCCCCATGAACAACTGAAGGTACACCCAGAGACAGCTGGATGCTACATGGTGGGTCAGAGTCACATGAGGGGTAATTCTGACATTGCTGTACCTCCACAGAGCCATACCGAGCGCAGACCCAAGCACAGTTAACACCCAGAAAGCTCCTAAGCAAGCTGTTTAGAATTGATAACTGGAGCTCATGATGCCCCCTGGCAACCCCATTCCAGCTTCTGTAGCTGAAATGGTGCCAACATTACACATGGATCCTCTCTAGGACCCTGGGAAATCCCAGCTATCCTAAATCCAAAATGCATCCCGAGGTTTTATCACTACCAGCTGCCTGGACCAGGCCTTTTTTTGGATTATGCTGTCTGCCACCCACCAAACATTAAATTTCTTCATAATTAGTTTATACTGGCACAGACTTCAAATCATCAATAGAGCTTGTTTGGTAACCCCTCCCGACCCCTATACGTTATAGCCATACTGGCCATTTTCCTTCCAGCATTAGGATACTATATCCCTAATGACTGTAACCTTAAATAGTTTTTTTTTTATAGCACTATCTTACCCTCATGGACTCCCCTCTCATTAGAAACGAATACGCAAGCTAGAAACCAAGGCTGCTTGAGTCTAAGGGTACAGCTGCCACATTTTCCCACTTATCCCATCCTTCAAAAATTTACCCCGCTAAAACCAACCTCAATGGAAGCATTCATCCCCATCATACCAATTTGGTAAGAACATACAAGAACACCCTTTTTTTTTATTTATTTTTTTTTTTTTTTAGGATAAGCTTTACTACCTCCCGCTGCCAAACTCCCTTTCCTAGGATTCTCTTCCCCCCCCAAGGATCATATCACAAGAACAGCTGCCCTCTATCTGCATTATTTTAAAATTAAGCAGTTAGGTTACCACAGGTCCAGAATCGGCTTCCTGGAATCTGCCTTCATTGCACATGCCCCTCTGGCTCCCCTGGTCCTATTATCAAAGAAGCCACAGGAAAATGATGAAGGAAGCGGGGGGAACTACACCCCTCCATAATCTGCACCCCCATATAACTAAGATGTTTGTTCAGCCTTCTGCTACCCTCCTACCCTTATCTTATATTTCTGTTCCCCTTTCCATTTTTTAACACTGTTTTTAATCCCCTTATTTAAACACCCATATCCCCTCCTTTTGGGGATCCCCTGGCCTGTCTAGCAGGCTCACCAGCCCTTCCTTCACTTTTTAGTGTCTTATCCTAGGATATATATTTACTTATGTGTGCCCAATGTGGGTAACCTTGAGGCTTCTCCTCAAAAAACGAGCATCTGCTTCTTCAATACCTAACATGGTGACTACCCAGGCTCATCAGCCCTTCCTTCCCATTACAGTGTCTTATCATAGGATATATATTTATTTATGTGTGCTCCATGCAGTTACCATCATGGCTTCTTCTCAAAAATGAGCTTCTACTGTTCAGTAACCAACATGGTGACCACCACCCCCCTCCGCTTTAAACGAGCAACCGATGCGATCGCCTGCATTCCAAAGTTGCGTCTGCCACATGGTCACCCAATTCTAAAATGGTGGGCCTCCACGTGGCCCTGTTGTTTTAATGGCCATCTCCATGCAGTCAGTCCTATTCCCGTTCAGGCCTTCGGCTCTGTGCACACTATGCCAGTCTGTCCCCCAGCCTGTCTGGCCTTGCAAATAGACCGCAGGTGTCCCAGAAAAAAAAAAACCTCTTGCTGTTCGCCCTTTTCAGGGTGCTTCTGCCCCCCCCAAATCTTCCCTTCCCTTCACTCACATGCACCGTGCCACCAAATCGTTTCTTTTACTATGCTCCATTGCTTCCTTCTTATCGCAACCTTGCCATCCCCCTGGCTTTCTAAGAAAAAACATCTGAAATGCTTAAACAGACATAAAAAAACCTGTTGCAGGCCCCCTTGCTTCCCCATGGACTTACTTCCCATATCTGCTCATCTGTTCCTGCTCTCTGCCTGTAGTCCGCACTCTCCCAATTTTTTCAGTAAACCCTCTGCCCCCCCGAAGCTTCCCCGGACCTCGTTCCTGTTCCCAGTAACTCCCAAAAAAGGTTGTTTGCTGACTGCAGTGTTGGGACGCTTCAGTTGCTGCCGTATGGAACTTCAGTAAGCAGAAACCATGCCCCCCAGAGGCTTCAATGATCCCTCTTTTGACTGCAGCACAGACACGCTTCTGCTCCTGTCTTACTGCCCAAAACTACTGGTTTAGCAACGTGCATGGTATGTTGCCCAACCTAGTTCTGTACTTTCTGCTTCATAAGCCCCCAACCTATGTTAATGAAACAAACCAAAATTGCTCTTCCCCAACTCCTATGTGTTTTTTTTGATCACCTTTGTAGCAATCTCCTGCCTTACAAGACTTACTATTCTATGACAAAATTGTCTACCCCACAATTTCCTGTAACGGCACTCTCTTATGAACACCATGTATTATTTTAGTTTTTTGGAAAATAACTGATGACACTGCCTAATTACATACCTTTTCTTGTTAATCCCTAGCTTAATTTCTAACCAACATGTTTTTGAAACAGAAACTCAAATCACTAATAAATGACCTTACCCCTTAAAAACTGCAATAAACCTCAGGAACTCCTCCAACTGATGTGCTAAACAAAATCAAAATTTTGCCCAGGAAAAGTGCGGGAGAGCTCATCAGTATGGCCCCTTATAGCCCTCCTTTGGCCCCCACCCCTTTGCTCTCTTTTCCCTCTCTCTCTCTCTTCCTTCAACCTATCCTATGTTTTCTTTCCTCATAAGACCCACCCTTCCAGGTGAGGTCATCACCTCTGGAGCCAAGCACCCTTTTTCTGACTGTGCCCTCCCCCTTATGACCCTTCTTTGAAACCCCACCCTCTCTTACCTGTCATCCCTCCCCTTTCCCTTCCTTTCTTCCTTCCTTCTAGACTTCCGCCTATAACAACAGGGCTTATCCTTTAAGAGACAATCCTTCTTGTGCTACATAAGAATTCTGTGCATAAGTATTAGCAAATCTTCCTATTGCCTGCAAAGATCTGGTTGGCTTTTCCTTCATCTTTTGAATATAGTGGGCCTACCCGGTTACCAGAATTAATAAATAAATAAATAAATAAATAAATTCTGCACCACAGGTGCAAAATCATGTTTTGGGCAGAATGTGAAAAATGACAGCTGTATACCGTTCATGAGGAGGTGTGGAAAAGGGTAATGTTGAAAACCAGGAGAGAAAATATGAAAAGTTATGAGCATGCGTAGAAACTGCACAATGCATACTTCTAAAGTGTCCACTTTTTGGAATTTTTAACCAAATTTTAAACATGACCTTTTTGGGAAATCCCTTCATGAACACTGGCACTGTGATGTTGTTAATCTATCCTAAAAGTTGATTTTGCACAGCAACATGCCATTCTGTAGCAGTGGTGTGAAAACACATTTCTGGAAGGATGTGAGAAATGACAGCTGTACTGTTCATGAGGAGGTGTCCAAAAATGTTAGTGTTGAAAATCTGGAGTGAAAATATTAAAATTGGTAAAGTTATGAGCGTATGCTAAAACTGCGAAGTGCACGCTTGTGACATGCCCATTATGGAAATTTTTTGCACTAAATTTTCAACATCAGCTTTTTGGGCCCTCCCATCATGAAGACTGGGACTGTCATTCTGTTAATCAGTCCCCAAAATGTTATTTCATGTCTCAAAAAGTGATTCTGTGCAGCAACTGCAAAATAACCTTTCTGGACTGAGTAACGAGATGATAGTGAGATTTTTATGAGGTGAGGTCCAACAATGCCTATGTTGAAAATTTGGTAAGAAAGTACCAAACAATGGCTGAGATATCCACATTTAAATTGTTTGTATCAGAATCATACGAAGTAGGATCCTAGTTCGTATCATCATACAAACTAAGATCCTATGTCATATGATGCCAATACAAACAAAGAATTTGAATGTTAAATAACACACATTTTAAGGACATTTTCCAAACAGTAAAGTGCAGAATGCACCTAGAGTATCACAATAAGCAAGCTACATGTGTTGGTTTCTCTCCAGAATGTCAATGTGGGATGTTTCCAAATTTATATTTCAGGCAAACTGGAAACATATGGTGGCCATACAAAAGAGGAATTTTCTCATACAATGCAGGATTCCTTTGTCATATCATCCAGATATATTGATGTGCCTACTGAGCATGCTCAGAAATAATTTTTTCAATTTTGTAAATTGCAATAACTTAAAAAACAGCTTATTGTTTTTCTCCAGAATAGCAAAATGCACATCTTTGGGTTAGTCCCTTTCAGCCCTGAAAACTGAATACCAAACAAACCCTCTGAGCTGTAGGCAAGTTCAACGAAAAATCCCAGCAAAGTCAATAGGCAAAAACATGTTTTTTTCATGTCTCCGTAACTCAGAGCCTTCACATCCAACTGGAATGACACTTGATTTACACCACAGGAAGATGCATACCAAATTTTATGCAAATCCATTCAATGGTTGCAAAGTTATTAAAGTGAAAAAGTTTGAGTTGGAGTGCCTACTCAACCTACTCGACCGTACCCCTATAATATATAGATAGACAGACAGATAGGTAGATAGTTAGATAGATTGATAGATAGATAGATATTGCAAAAAAAGTTAATGTATCAGTTAGGATTAAAGTGACAAAAGTATGGAAATGCGGCATTAGTGTTTCCAACGCTAATACCCCACCACCACCTTACACAGACAAAGAGGGATCAGTGGTGCCATTGAGGTTGTCAGCCCTAACACTCACTCCATTCCATTAGGAATAAGCTGTTTGAGCACAGCATAGGAGAATGGGGTGAGTGTTAGGGCTGGGAATCCCAATTCTACCCCTGATCCTTCTTTGTCTATGCAAGGTGGGGTGGGGTTTTAGGGTTAGAAACACTGATGCTACATTTCCATACTTTTGTTGCTTTAACCCTAACTGATGCATTAATGAACTTTTTTATAACTTATTTCCATACTTTTTGAGATAGTATAAGAATATTCTTATGTTACAGTGCAAGCACAGAGTCCTTTGGACCCTGCACTCATAGTGCTCCCATCTCTCCATCTAGATAGTATAACAGTATCCTTCCATTCCTCCATCAAGATAGTATAACAGTATCCTTATATCACAGTAGGAGTAGAGGGTCCTTTGGACCCTGCACTCCCATCCCATACCTCCATTAACAAATAGTCATAACTCTGCCATTTTTACTAATTTTTATCCCAAATGTTCAACATAGCCATCATATGACCACATTGTATGTACCCAACACAGAACATTTTCAAATTCCAGCCCAAACATAATTCTGTACAACTGCAATGCCATTCTGTGCCACAAGTGGATTTGAAAACTGACAGCTGCACATACATGAGGTAGGGTAATAACAAGGCTATGCTGAAAATATGGGGTGAAAATATAGAACATTTCCAAATTTACAAATGTGTTTAGTGAGATAGCAATGAATGTTCATAACACAGCTATTCTTTTTACATTTTGACCCCTGATTTTCAACATTGCTTTTTTATGACCCCACCTCATGAACAATATGACTGTTGTTACACAAATCTTACTGGAAAGGTGATTTTGTCAACTGACCTTGAAATCACCTTTCTGGCAGGAGTTGTCTAGTGACAGTCATAGTGTTCATGAGGTTGGGTCCCCAAAAAGCCATGTCAAAAAAGTTTGGGTCAAAAGGATGGAAAATGTCTGAGTTATGTCCAAAAGTTTAAACCAACCCACTGTCTATTCCTTTTTCATGACTTGTCCTAATCCTTTTTCATCACCCGATTCCTTTTTTTGTGAGGTGTCATAATCCGTTATTGTGACACAAAAAAAGGATTAGGACTTCTCCGATCAGATGGCCCTGCCGGTAATCCTTTTTCATGAGATGTCATAATCCTTCTTTGTCAGCCGATTCCTTTTTAATGAGATGCCATAATACTTTTTTGCATCATGAAACAAGATTATGCCAAGTCACAAAAAAGGATTACCAGCAGGGCCATCTGGATGGAGAAGCCCTAATCCTTATTTGCATCATGATAAAGGATTATGATACCTTATGAAAAAGGAATTGACTGGTGAAAAAAGACTATGACATCTTACAAAAAATAGTAACTTTTTTTAATCCTTTTTTGTGAGATATCCCTATCCTTTTTCATCAGCCGATTCCTTTTTCATGACATGTCATAATCCTTTTTTGTCATGTGAAAGAAAGGATTAGGACTCTCTGACCAGATGGCCCGACTGGTAATCCTTTTTTGTGAGATGTCATAATTCTGCTTCCTGATGCGAAAAAGGATTATGATATCTCACAAAAAAGGAAGGGAAGGGAGTCACAAAACAGGATTTTTAAAATTAAAAATAAGTATTTTTAGGCCTCATAAAATTAAGGTAAAGACACAGCAAAGTAAAAGAAATGCAGATCAACAAGAAACATACTTGGCTGTCTGCAGAAGCCATCCTTGGGTAAAGTTATAACATTTTGTTTGAGATAAATAGTAAAAAAACAAGATGGTGGCTGATGAAAACTGAGTTTTTCTGATGAAAAAGGATTCTAAGGATCCTTATTCATGAGGTGCCAAAATCCTTTTCCATTCCATGCAGCAATCCAAAAGACTGAACTGAGCATGCTCAGAACCCAAACTCTCAAAATGTAATGACTTTGGAACAGATTTATATTTTTTCACCAAACCAATGACGGACTATTCTTTATGGCAAGCTCTTTCTACCCTGAAATGTTCAGACCAAAAGGCCAAATGTTTTGGCCACAGCATGGGGAGGAAATAAACAGCCCAAAAAGGCAAAGTCTAGCATTTTTTGTCACTAGTGCAGTACAAAATCCACCAATCTGATTGAAATGAAACTTGGTACATCAAGAGATCTACTCCAAGGGACAGTGCATGAAAAATATCATGCAAATCCTTTGAACTGTTGCAAAGTTATTAAAGTGCTAAATTTGAGGTTAAACATTAAAGTGCCTACTCAACCTTAACTATAGGGGTGCAACCATGCCCCTATTATATATATTTATATATATTGGACTAGATAGTCAGAGCAGTCATGCAATGTGCAACCGAGATGCGCTGGCACAAGTACAGAATTGCGCTGCAGAGCCATATTCAATCACAGCCAATGCATCGTGCAAGTCACATTGCGCCGTGGCACAAATGTAATGTATGCAGCGCAAGTACAAGGGGGGCATACCTATGAATAAGCAGTGCAATGGCATATTCAGCCAAAAAGCATGGCGCAAGTCAGGAGCAAACCATAGGATGCTCCAGGTGGACTTGATCCTATAAAAATAGGCTCAAACACACACACACAGCAGATGCGCAACCCAGAGCATAGTACAGAAAAGCATGGATGCAGGTCCATTCACTATGGAGCAGGTAAAGAGGGGGTGTGAGGAAGAGGGAGGAACATCAACATGGCTGACAATGGGCCTGTTGGCAGTATGCCCAACACACATAGTACTGTGCCCACCTCACCTTTGAGGACTACAGCAATGTGGAGATTGTGGGCCAGTACTGCCTGAACAGGGCAATTCTGAAGCAGCTCTATGAGCTGTGCAATGATGAGCTGCAGGGACCACCAGACAGAGTCATGCCATGTCTGTGGAGACCAAGGTGACAGCAGTGATGTGCCTGCTCACCACAGGCACCTTCCAGAGACCAACAAGTGCCACCACAGGGATCACCCAATTGTCCATGGCCCGCATCCTCACACAGGTTCTCAACACTCTGCTGCCACAGACTTCAGAGTTCATATGATTCCCAAGTACACAGGCAGAGCTTACAACAAACATGCAGCACTTCCACAGGGTGGCACACATGCCAGGCAAGATAGGGGCCATAGACTGCACCCACGTGGCAATAGGCACACCATCTGGCCTGGAGGGGGTGGTATATATAAACAGGAATGGGTACACCTACATCAATTGCCAGGTGGTGTGCAATGCCACAGGGCACATCACCAATGTCTGAACCACATATCCTGGGAGTGCACATGATGCCTACATCTGGCACAGTTCAATCCTGTGCCAGAGATTCAAGCATGGGGATATCCCCACAGGGCACCTGTTAGGTGAGCAAGGCATGGGGTTGGGTGTGGGTGCAGCAATGCTCGGGGAGGAAGGCAATGACATGGGAGGGGCAGGAGACAGGTGGTAGCAGGGGTGAGGGGGTAGTACAAGCAATGCACAGTGATAACCATATCCTCTCCCCACACAGGTGACAGTGCATACCCACTAAGGCCCTGGCTGCTCACCCCCTACCAGCACCCATCCACACCTGCAGAAGACAGATACAATAAGGCACACACTGCCACATGCAATGTCATTGAGTGTGTCCTTGGCATGCTCAAGATGTGGTTCCATTGCCCAGACAGCTCAGGTAGTGCCCTACAGTACAGCCCGTTGAAAGCCTGTGGCCTATTCCTGGCCTGCTGCATCCTGCAGAACATGGCCATTGACTGTGGGATAGCAGTCCAGGTGGAGTAGTGCAACAGTAGTGGGGATGACATGGATGACAGGCTAGAAGGGGGTGTGCAGCCACCCATGGGGAGGCAGGATCCCAGACTGGTGGCAGAAGCCAGGAGGCACAGAGTCACCATCACCCAGGAGCATTTTGGAGAATGCAGGTAAGTGGAACAACACACGTGTTGGGCCTGCACAGACCACCACCCCACCCACAGGGAGGAATGGGCACATATGGATGCATGTAGTGACACAGGCACACACACAATGCATGGTGAATGCAAAGCCACACAGACACAGACACACAGCACACTGCACAGGCATGGGCACACACATGGGCAGGACATGACATGGATCAGATACATGACACCGGTGCACAGGCACAGCCAGCATGGAGATGCCCTCATCACACCCACACCACAAAGCCCAGCAGCCCAGCCAGCACACACAGAGGGTGTGCACCACACCATATATGCACACCACCACATGCACAGGACAACACCACACATGTGTGCACTAGGCAGCAGCAGTGGACAACAGGAAAGGGCAGCACACCCAGCAGGCCTACCACACAGTGCCACGGTCACCACAGCCATGTGGATGGCCATGTCCAGGCCTTTCAGCAGCCATGAGCTGTGCAACAGCCACTGGAGGAGTGTCCAACACACTCACAGGGGTGGAGGCCTGAGAACATGACCAGGTCCTCGCTGGGGTGTAGAGCTGGCCAAACAGGATTGCGCTGGGGTGTTGGGGATGGTCACATTGGAGCCCGGTGTCAGCCATACAAGGGTCACAAGATGCCGGGACCATGGTGTTGAAGTAGCACTTTGGGGAGTCATACGTGAACGGCCAAGCCTGGTGGATGCCAGCAATGCAAATCCAGCCACAATGGTACTGGTCATGTGGTCCAGCAATGCGGTCATGGCCTCCTGCAGCTGGTAGATCTCATCAATGAGCTGCGCACATCCATTGTCCTGCCTCTCAGCCAGCTGATGCACCTCAACCTGCAGTGTACGGATCTCTGTACCGAGCAGTGCCTGATTGTCTACGGATGCCCCCAGCAGCTGGGTGTGCTCAGCCAGCCTGTCAGTGTCCTGCACATCCTGGGATGGACACCGGCTTGCTGGGGATGACACAGCACAGTGGTCAATGCCCCTCTCTGGTGGACGCCACACAGGAAACTGACAGGGGGTAGTGTGGCTACAGGAGCACTAGAGGCAGCACCTGTGGCATGCTGCCCAGTGGTCACTGCATCCTGCTGCCACTGTCCATCCAACTGCTGGTCCATGCCCAGCATGGCTGCACCAACAACAGCATCACCCCCTTGCCAGGCACAGCAGTTGCACCACTCACCACCGTGTTGCCATGAACAGGGTGCAGCTGCATGGCTGCTGGCACAACACTGGTGCAGGCTTCCCATGTGCAGTGTGTGATATGCCACCATTGTGCATGCAGTGCTGGTTATCTACCATGCAACCACATGCATCATGGTGCAATAGCCCATGGCACTGCTGCTTGGGATGCTCTATGCTGCATACAGTGCAGGACGGGGTCATACGTGACATTGCACAGGGTCACACCTTGTGCCATCAAGGTCACAGCCATGACCCTGTGCACCTTCTAGGGCATGCCACTGTGTGCATGCACAATGCTGTACAATACTCCACTGCAGCACATGCCAATCATGCATCTGCATGCTGCGTGGTCGCGTACAATGCTACGCCATTGCGCAACATCCTCAGGCTGTCCCATGTGCATGTTCTGTAGACTGCAACACTTCCAACAGTTAGATTTCACTTGAGCCATGGCAGGCACTGTCAGCATGTGTAACTCATTAAACTGGACAGAGGTGGAGATGTGTAACCTCGTTGCACTGGTCGAGCCCTATGTGCCCCAGCTCCTTGGACAGGTGCCTTTGCAGCAACCAAGGACACAGGTGTGGGCTCATGTCACCACTGCCTCAGAATGCCATGCAGGGGTGCTGTGCACCACCAAGCAGTGCAGGCATCACTATGGGGACCTAAGCAGGAGGGATCCCAGATGGCTGTGACATCTCCAGGCATGGGTGCAGCGTGGCACTGTGCCACAGCCAGGTTAGTATTCCCATTCATCATGCATGCCTGTGCTGTACCTATACTGGGTGTCCAGATGCACAGCATGTGCAGCTGCCAGGGGGTGGTCACAGTTCCAGCGGTAACTGTGTGTCCTGCACGGGCAGCATGTGCAACACTGTTGTACATGTTGTAGTCATGCAGGCACCATGTCCAATAGCTGGGTGGTGTCCTGTCCTGCACTGTGCCAGCTGTGTGCTGGGGTGTGTGTCTGTGACTGTTCTGTCATGTCCACATCTCTCTCATCAATACACAGATCCAGAGGACCACAGGAGGGCCAGGACAGCCATGGCCACAGATCAACAGCATGATAATGGACCAGCTGCTGGGGCATCGGTACAGCAACAGCCTGGTAAGCATGTACACACTGTTGTGCTTTGCATTTGTGGGTCACTGTAGGTGGCAGGGTTCTGGCCATGGTCACTGCTGCCATGTGTGGGCACTGCCTGGGTGGGTGCAAGAACCTGTGGATATGCCAGAGTTGCACTGCATGTGTGTGTACTGTGCCCGTATCCACTGTGACACCTGGGGGGGTGCATACAGCCTCCACTGTGTGGGTGGCCACAGGTGCCTGCAGTCCACGTTGTGTGCCTTGCATGTGCACCACTGCACAGCCCTGTGTGCCTGTCTGCACTGGTGTGGTGTACTGTTATGGACAGCTGGTGCAGCCATCTGAGCATGGGACCTTGGGGATCTGTCCACTGGTGTGTGCCTGTTGTCCGGTGCACACATTCTGGTGGGATGGGGCTCCATGTGGCATGTTGCTTATTGCCTGTTCTGTCCCTTCTCCTAGGTCAGGCCAGGGTAGAGCCACAGAGGAGGTCAGGGAGACTGGTGAGGGCCCTTGTTGCAGTCCTTACCCAGAAGCAGAGGATAACATCCCTGATGGCACAGATGGTCAGCCTGATGCGCGGTGCCAGCTGTTGGAGATAGTGGCCTTGAGGAGGGACCTAGAATGATTGGCAGTTGCAGTGCATGGCAGGTGGTAGCCTGCCCTGGTAACATTGGGGTCACAGTCTGTGATTACCCTGTCCATCCCCTGTTGCCCTGCCCATCCCCACATCCTACTGTACAGCCCCAGGACCCTATCTCTCACTTCCCAGGACCCCTCACTGTTCTGTTGTTTCTGTTTTGTACATAGTTGCCCTGTTGGCTTTGGCTTGTGTTCTGTACATAGTAAACCCTTTTCTTTGCTACATCTTCTGTGTCTGTGTTTCCTTTGCAGGTGGCGTGTGAAGCCATGCTGCAAGTGTCTGTTATGCTGTGCTTGGGCATGTTCTTGGTGTCCCACTGCTGTCCCCTTGGGGTGCTGCTCATGTGTGCACCGGGCATGTGTGCCATGTTCCTGTGTGGGGGGTGTCATGCTGGCCTGTGCCTGGCCCTGCCCCTTGTACCCTTGTCTGCCTGCCTGCACTGCCCTTCTGTCTGCCTGTCATGCTGGCCACCACCAGTGTGCCCTGCAGTGCTGTGCCCTTCTCCACTCTGGGTGGCAGCCTGTGTGTTCCTGGGTGGCCTGTGCCTCCCTCACCCCTGGCCTACTGTCATCTGTGTTTGTGTGTTATGCTGGCACCATGGCCACAGCCCCCTGCAGCATGGCCTGTTGGGCATGTATTGTGTAGCTCTGCCATTGGAGTGCTGGTGGTGCAGGTGTGTTGCCCTGGTGCCTTGTACTACTGTTGGTGGCCTGGGGGTCATGTTTCTGCCATCCCCTGCTGCCCTGTGGTGCATACAGGATGGTGTGCACCTGTTGTCTGTGGCTGGCCTTGCTGGTGGAGTACTGTGCCCCTGTGCAGCCCTGCCAGTGTGTCCCTGTTGTCTGTTGCCCTTGCTCAGCCTGCTGGGTTGAGTGTTCTGACCTGTTCCTGTGCATTCCTGGTTGTGCTGGAGTATCTGTGATTGTGCTGCAGTGCATCCTTGCTATATTCAGCCTTCCTTGCAGCAGCGCATGTCAGTGGTGCATCATCTGAATATGGCATTCTTTGACACATGGCGCATCTGCATTGCACCATCATTGCACACTCCTTGGGTGCAAGTCTGAATATCTGGGCGATATGTGTATGTGTGTGTTTATGTGTATATGTGTGTGTGTATATATATATATATATATATATATATATATATATATACAGTATATATATATATATATCTTTATAAAATGGGTAGGGAAATTGCTGCTCTATTATTGGAGCATGAGCATCACATGGCAATGCATATATCAGAGCACAACCGCACACCTGCACTTTTACCCTCTAAAAAACTATTTTACCATTTTATAAGATAGATAACCCACTCTTGGATGTGCGGTCGTGCTCTGATATATGCACGCCTTGGGTGGTTGACGCACTTGGCCTGCGGCCTCATGCGTAGAATGTACACCAAGGTGTGCGTATATCAGAGTGCAACCACACACCTAAGAGTGGGTTAGCTATCAGAATAGCACAGTGGCTTTGGGAAATCAACATTCGGGACAGATTAAGAAAAATCACAGTGCCACTGTTCATGAGCAGAGGTCCCAAAATGCCTATGTTGAAAATCTGGTGTAAAAAAAGTCCCCAAATAATTTCATTAAAGGTGTGCATTGTGCAGTTTCTATGCACGCTCATGACTTCACTCATTTTTTGTTATATTTTTACTTCAGATTTTCAACATTACCATTTTTTACACCTCCTTATGAACAGTACAGTTGTCATTTTTCACATCCTGTTAGAAATGTGTTTTCACACCTATGGCACCAAATGGCACAGTAGCTGTACATAATCACCTTTCAGCTCACAAACTGATAGTGCCACTGTTCATGCAGTGTGGTTACAAAAAGCCCATGTTGAAAACTTGGAGTGAAATTACCAAGAAACGCCCAGGGTTTTAGGGTTTCCAACCATAACACCCTACCCTGTAGGGACTGACAGTCATCAGGGGTGTGGCTTGGGATTGTCAACAGTAATGCTTCTGCCATTCCACCCCCACCCTGCAGCCAGTGACAGGCATGGAGGTGTGCTTTGGACTCTTTGGCCCCAAAGTTCACCCCATTCTCCTATACTACACCCATTTCCGTATATTTCCTTATGGAATGGGGTGAGTGTAAAGCCCGAACACCCCAAGGCACACCTTGACAATTGTCAGTGTCTTCAGGGTAGGGTGAGGTGAAATGGCATGAGTGTTGTAGGTGATGACCCAAAGGTGCACCCCAATGCCTGTCCATCTCTCTAGGGTGGGGGTGGGGGTAGCGTCAGTTCAATATTTCACTGCCATTCCTATTCTGCATCTGTCTAACTCCTGCACTTTCAATGCTAATGCCAGCAAGCAAACATTCAGCATTGACAAATGTTTGTTTTCACATTGTGACCTCAGTTTTTGACATAGTCTTCTTATCACCCCACCTCATAACCCTCATACTGTACAGTAGGTGCACATTTCTTAATCCATGGCAAAATGCCATTCTGTGCCACAGCTGTGGAAACACATTTTGGACAGGATGTGAGAAATGACAGCAGTAGTATTCATGAGGTGCTGTGAAGAAATGGCTATGTTCAAACTTTGGAATGAAAATATAACTGATTGGCAGTTACATGCATGCATAGGAAAATGTCATTGATTGCGTGTAACTCAAGAATTGTTTGTTACTTTTACTGCAAAATTTCAACATTGCCTTTTTGGGACCCTTCATTATGAACACTGGCACTGTCATTTCATTACTCAATTCTGAAAGGGGATTTTGCACATTGACTGCACCATTCCGCACCACAGGTGCAAAAGCACATTTCAGGCAGGATGTGAAAAATGCAGCTGTACTGTTCATGAGGTGGTGTGAAAAGTGGCTATGTTGAAAACTTGGAGTGAAAATATAAATTGGCAATGTTACATGCGTGCGAAGGAAAATTTCATTGACCATGCATAACTTGGGTGTTTTTGGATATTTTTGCATCAGATTTTCTACATGGTTGAGGACTCTCACCATGTACAGATGACATTTCATTTCATTGCTCAGTCCCAAGAGGTGATTTCTTGCAGCCACAGTGAAATAATCTTTCAGGACAGAGTAACAAAATGACAGTGCCAGTGTTCATGAGGTGGGGTCCCAAAAAGTCCACGCTGAAAATTTAGTTCATGCCAGAGGGTGTAGACAGAATTAGGAGGGACCTGCAGAAGCTTGACAAATGATCAAGGATTTTGCAGTTGAAATTCAATGCAAAGAAGTTGAACATAATGCATATAGGGCACAAAAACCCAGGAACAACATATCAGTTGGGGGGGTGAGGATATAGCATGCCCCAAGCAGGAAAGTTACTATGGGGTTATCATCTCTGATGACCTCAAGGTAGGAAAATAGTGTGACAAGGCAGCAGGTAAAGCAAAAAGGATGCTGGGATGCATAGGAAGGGGCATAGCCAGCAGGAAAAGGGAGGTGATAATTTCAATATACAAGACACTAGTGAGGCCCCACCTGGAGTACAATGTGCAGTTCTGTAGACCTTGCCTATGTAAGGACATAGATAGGGTAGAGAAGGCTCAGAGGAGGGCAACAAAGATGGTACAGGTATTGCATCACAAGCCCTATGAGGACAGGCCAAAGGACCTGAATATGTACTCCCTAGAGGAGAGATGAGAGAGAGAGAGATGATATGATAGAGACATACAAACACCTTACAGGGAGGAACATGGTGCAGGAATACACTATTTTCCAGTGAAAAAGATGTTCCAGAACTAGAGGGCATTGGATGAGGTTGGAGGGAGGGCAATTCCGATGAAACATGAAGAAGAATTTCTTCACAGAAAGGGTGGTGGACAAGTGGAACACCCTGCCAGAGGAAGTGGTGGGGGCTGAAGCAATCATGGGACTTGAGAATGCATGGGATAGACATAAGGACATTGTGGAGGTCAGGGGTTAGGGACAACAGACTTCTAGAAAAACATAAAGTGAACTTACAAGCTCAACTGGGCAGACTGGGTGGGCCATAGACCCTTATCTGCCATCAGTGTATATGTATCTATGTAAAATACCTACAAATGGCTGAGATATTAACATACAGCATGTTCAAAATGACATTGACAGCCTCCATATGGCACTTACCTTTATTCTTCAGTTTGCTGTTCAACTTTGAAGAGTACAGATGTGTCCCGATCCACAGAAGATGACAGCTGCTGACCTTGGTTGGTAAGTATAGGGAAAGGGGTGTGGGGTCGGTGGTTGGTTGCTCAGTGGGAGGGTCAGGATGTGAGAGGGGGATGAGGAAACAATGACAGACCTTTTTTACAAGAGTTTAAAACAAGATGTTGGGGACTGTTTCTTTTTTCACAGGAACAGTAGAACCATTTCTCAGGGCACTGGGGGTGGGTTCCCCAGTGTCCCACACTGCTCTGGGAGTACAACATAACTGGGTACACTATGTACACTGGGAGTGGTCTCTCTAGAGTCACACACTGCTGGTGGGGATAAGTGTAGTGCTGACATGGGGATTGGATGCCCCGCTGTTGGCAAAACCATTACATAGATATTTCAGGACACTGGGAGTGGGTTCACCATTGTCCCTCAGTGGGGGGAAGGGTGCTTTGTCTGGGACACTGGGAGTGGGCTCCGAAGTGTCCTACTGTGCTGGTGGTGGTGGTGGGGGGGACTAAGATACTGAAGTTGAAAAAAGCACAAAAAACAGTAGCTCAATGGCACAAAATGTTTAGCCTTCAAGCATGAGGTGCACATACCAGGGTGTTATACTAAATTGAAAAGCACTGAGCTGGAAAACCAGCAAAAAGGTCAGCACTTCATTCAGCCCTATAGTAAGTTTAAACCTCAGTTCACAGTGTTGCAGAAAACAAAGCCTGGCAGATCACCCCAGAGTGGTGATCATGTTTAAAAAAAACTCTAGGGGGTTTATGTAGCCTGGGGTGGGACTCTGGGGGCTGTAGAATAGGTAGGGTTGGTTGACTGTTGGTTCCTGTTCCCCTGCTGTGTTGGTTCTGTCTACCAAAAGGGATTTAGTACTGCAAAATAGCATCCTTGTTCAGTACAGAATACCTTTCCATAAGGCTCATGCAAAGCAGAATCCTAATTCAAAGCAGAATCCTAGTTTGAAGTAGAATCCTAGGTTGAAGCACAATCCTGGTTCAAATCAAAATCCTAGTCTGAAGCAGAATCCTAGTTCAAAGCAGAATCCTGTGTTGTGTGGGGCATCTATTTTTCCCCATAGCAAATAATGGTAAATTCAATATTTTATAACTTTGGAACAAATTAATATTTTCACACCAAATCTTCAAAAGGCACATCTGTGAGGCCAATGCTTTCTACCCTGAAAATGTCAGCCCAGAAGCTAAAGCCATTTCCGAGATACAGGTGGACAAAAAAGTGTCAAACCCCCCAAACCTTAATTTGTACCACTCTATATCCCAGAAATGGCCAAAGCTATTAAGATTACATTTTTTGCCAACAAACACCTCCCCAGGGTAATTATATGTGCCAAATTTAATAGAAATCACTTTAACCATTACAAAGTTATTAAGATCCAAACATTGCCCTTTAACATTAATAAACACAGCAAAACCCTCAAAAATTTGGTTCTCAAAAACTAAACAAGGGATTCAAAACAAATTTGTCAAGTCAAGAGACCTGTGCAGTAGGCTGAATCTTGTCAAATTTCCTGCAAATCTGTTTGAGTGTTGCAAAGTTATTTAGGTGCAAAGTATGCAAAACTGGATGACAGTGAGAGAAAATCACTTTCACATCTATTTTCTCCTATAGGAAATAATGGCAAATTCAAGATTTAATAACTTTGGAATGGATTACTATTGTTTTTCCAAACCTTCAAACAGCACATCTGTGAGACAAAAGCTTTCTACCCTGAACATTTCAGCCCAGCGCCTAAACCCATTTCTGAGATACAGGTGGCTGAAAAAAACTGCAAAAATCAGGAACAACTCTGTATTTTCAACACTTTATATCTCAAAAATCTCAAAAGGGATTCAAACCAAATTTGGTACAGCAACAAACCTATCTGAGCAGATGATACATGCCAACTTTCAGGAAACTCTGTGAAACCAATTTAAGGTTATTAACCAGGAAAAATTGCCTTTAACATTAAACACTCCTACAAACCCCAACTATACTATATAATATGTACATGCACACATGCATCCATGCATGCACACACACACACACACATATATACCTATGTTAGATCATTATGTTCAATCAATGGTGTTACCAGTGCATTATAATCACCAGCAAGTATGAGCTTCCAAATAAATTAGACCCTATTTGATCATAGCCAAGACTTTATTGCATTTCTCAAAGGGACCATGTATCAATCCCACTGACATTTCTTGTCCTTTATTCCTTCCATTAATCAATACTTTTGCCCCTTTATCTTTTAGCAAGTGTACCCATTAATTAAAACGCTATATTTTTTTCTGATCAATATTGCTACTCTACAACTCTTTTTTTGTTCCAGGTGAACAGAAAATCTTTGCTATCCATTTTCTTTTAAAAGCAATCATTTTGATGATGTATTTCTTGTAGACAGATTATGTGCAACATTAATTTATTTAAATGGATCATAATATGGGACCTCATAATTGGAGAATTAACCACATTTACATTAAACGTGGCACACTGTATATTTTGGTTACTAGTCATTATAAATATTGTTATACTTTTTAGTGTATTTGGACTGTAAAGCCCATAACCTGGAACTTCTCAATATCTCTCCTTATATTTTCTTGTTCATCCACCCTTTTTCAATTCTTTTGAAACATAACCCCATCCTTTCGATTCTCAGTAAAATAAGTTTCACCTTTCTTTTAATGTAACATGCAACTATATTCACTTCTATAGTTTTCTTATTTTTATACTTATTTGCCCAGTGTGGACAAATGGGCTTACAGCTGCTACTGTAAGCTGTCATTTGTTGGGCAGCCATGGTGGTATGTAGGTGGGTGTGCTGCTGCCCACCAATGATGGTGGGCAGCTGGGGGGGTAAGGGGTCCAGTGTGGGTGAGGGTGCCACTGGACTTCCAGGGAACTTGGTACAGTGATTTTAGTGGTGATCGGGGTTACAGGCAGGGTTAGGGTATCTCTAGACCACCAGGGTATTTGGAAACAGATTGCAATGCAATAGGGCTATGGGGAGGGAGGGGGTACCACTAGCTCCCTCTGGCAGCACCACATGTTGTGCAGGTTGCCATTCACATTTCGCTGGCCAGCCCTGCACAACTCATGCAAATGAGACCATAATGACATGCAAATGGCCCCATTTGTGCCTTGCATACATTATGGCCCCATTTGCATACTGCCGGCTGAATATCAAGAATTTGCTCACAGCATAACTCTGTTGTACTGGCACAGTTTTCATTCCAGGTATTTAGCCCTTTCTGGGGGGGATGCACCAGCACCTCATATTGCACAGGGTGCATTACCTGATATATTCAGCGGAGATGTGTCATTGCTCATCTCTTTTGAATATATCCCTGCATTGCACCAGCACAACACAGTTGTACTGCACCACCACATGCGCCATTGCTTGCGCAGTTCTGAATATTGGGGCCATTGTCTCTTACTAGATATAGAATTAAATCAAATAGGATTCCAACAACTGAAAAGAGTTGTGCTCTTTTTCTGCCTGCTGTGCTTCACCTTCCTGATACCAGATATATTTTTAATGAAATGTAATTTTCTTTTTTACCTGACTGCCATCATGTTCTTTCTTACCCCATTCTTTTGATATTTTAATTAGTTACATTAGTTAATAAACCAAAACTGGGAACTCCTAATTTCTTAACATATTATTTTTGTTCGCAGACATTCACATGTTGCCCTTGCATTTGGTCCTCATAATCCTGTCATTTGAATGATGAGATACTTGTTTACTTGTAATTTTCTGAACTTGTATTTACTATGTAACTCATGTATAGAGTTCATGAGAAAAGGATTGTTTGGAAGTAATTCCATTAAGTCTTTGATTCAGCCAGAGAGACATAAACTAATCTTTCTAGATCCAGTATTATTTTCATACTGTATGTGCAGTCTTAATCACTGTAACTTTTAAATGTCTGTTCCATAAGTTATTAAATCAGTTTGTTCCTCTCAATAACCAGCACTGGTGGCAGGTAATCAAAATCAAAATTGTGGCACCAAAAATCTTGATCTTTTTTTTCTTATAAACTTCTGTTGGCAGTTTTTTATTTATCATCTGATGCAAACAAAAACAGTTCAGCACACACCAATTACCAGGCAATAACAAAGTACAGAAAATTACTTTATTGAGAGAAAAAAATGCTTCTAAAGGCACTGGTGTTTCAAGTTGCTGTAAATGTTCATCGGACGGTGAATCATTCAAAAAATGTGCTTCCTTGTATACAGTACAAGTCATATTAAACTGTTCCTCCAACTCACTGGTTTAGCATTTTTCTGTGAGTTGCTTATTGTGTGTACTTCTCACTACAATGAATTAATAAAAGTGTCCTAATGGTTTCTGTCTAGCTGCCTTTCAGTTTCAGCTTACTTTGCAGTTCTCTGGAAACTTTTATTAATGCAGTGTAATGATTAGTACACACATTAAACGACCCATAAAAAATGCTTAATTAATAAGCTGAAGGCCAATCTCACTACTGTATGGCAATGTGCAGTACTGTACAAATCTGCCCAGTTTAATTCAATCTCCATTTGCCTTTTATTCTAGGAAAAAAAAACAATTTCCAGGCACCCAAGCTTTCAGTGATTCACCTTCAAACTCCAGTCGTTACAGGTACAGTACTGTACTCGTACTTTAACTTTCCCAACCCCACGATGCAAACTGCAGTTCATTCCCTGCCAAGATACAGTAACTCCTCGTTATAATGAATGCCTTTATAGCTATGTCCGCTGTTAGTTAGAGCTCCTTGTTTGTATTAGTCAGGGATGTTTAGTTAAGTACGGTCGCTAATACAGGATGCAGTTGGAAGGCTGTGGATTTGCTTTGGGGATGGAATAATGTGATTTGAGAAGGTAATTTGAGACATATGGCAGAGGGGGGTTTGGTGAGTGTGTTTTCTTTCTTGGCAAACTTCATTTCTATACAAACAAGCCACTTAATTTACAGGGGCAGTCAAGCATTCAAAGTGATCGGGAGGATTAGTATGGCAAAAATGGACCCGCTCCTGTTTCACTACAACCATCACAGCAACTATGTGAGGCTTTCCCCTACTGGTGTGAGCTTACGAACCTCTAGTACCTATGGATTTTCATGTCTATGACACCAGACTCTGCTTGTGCAAAGAGCTGCCAACCCTTTCAGAGTCAGAATGCTACAGGACTTTAAAAAGTGTGTCTCACTCCCCCTCAACCTGACGTGCTGAGTTGAAACAGTGCATATGATGACCCTGCCACCGGCATTGTATCTGTTTCAAACATTCTGCTGTTTCTTATGCAGTCTATCTGGAATCAGAAAATCTTATGTTTCTTGTGGGCAGAACAGAGACCTCACATCAAGGAACAGGTCCCTTTTCTCTCCCAGTGAGCTGGTGGTTTAGCTCTTCTATATCTCACATTATGTTTCTGGGTGGCTCATATCTGTTACATTTTATTTTGGAATCTTGGCAGTTCCCCCCTACCAACAAGGTGGTTGGCTTTAGAGCATGATCCTTTCCCCAACTGGGACTTTCTGACTGCCATTTACTGTACAGTATTATAGGGATACTGTGCCACAACAACAGTTGACTGAGAGATGGAAGCCAAACGGTCCATTTGTTATAGCCAAGAATTTGCTATAGTGAGGTTCATATAGAGAGGCATTACTATACTATACAGTACTACTGTACAAATAAACTTTTCTATGAGCTTCAGTAATTTCTTTATTGATTTCAAAGTAAGTACAGATACTAGTGTGTACCATACAGTAGCTTTATTAAAGTCTGATTCTTGGCTGGCCCCGATGGTGCAGAGGTTCAAGGCACTGGACGTCACACCTTGTGCCATGCTGGCAACCCGGGTTCGGGAACGAGACTAGGTCGTCGGAGGTCGGCAGGTGGGGGGAGGGAGAGGATGTGAAAGGCTGCTGGCTGGCAGCTCTCTACCTTAGGAGGGAGTTCCACATCTCCTTGGAGCATGGCTGCCCCCGGTGGAGGCGGAAGTTGAGGTGTTGCTCCAAGGAGTGCCGGCCTTAGGCTGAGGGAGAGCAAAAAAAGACTGTTACTGGGGCTGCAGTGTGCATGTGTGCCTCCACGCACATGCATTGCTGCTTCTGAGATCTTAGGATTAGGGCACCTGGGAGAGAAAATGGAGGGTAGCATGGGAACCACCCAAGGATGAAGCCTCCGGGTCGGGCACTGGGGTTCTGCTGGGGGTGCACAAGGCACTACAAGCCCCTGAAAGACCCCGAGTTCCAGTACATTGGCAGATGACTGGGCAACCCACCACAGGAGGATAAACATAGCTGTAAAAAAAAAAAAAAAGCCTGATTCTTATCATCACTGATCTCCAATGCCGGTCGTGATCACTTTCACTTTCCAGGTACTCCACGCAGATCGCATGCCATAGCTTTTTTTTGGGGGGGAGGGGCAGGAAAGCTGCTGATCAATGATGGCGTTTCATAACTGTACAGTACAGCTACAAACTCTACAACTTCTGTATTGAGTACAGGTACAGTGCTGTTGGGAGTCAGGAAGGGGAGTCAAAGAGGAAGCAAGCACCAAAAGCAACAGTCAATTGAGTGGGTGGACAGGTAGTGGGCGGGCTGCACAGTCTGTTTTGTAACCTAATTTCACAGTAAATTAAATTAAAACAAATATATTCACTGCCTCCTGTCCTTATGTTTTTTTATGAAGTGGGGTTACTGTACTGTACTGTGCTGTAGCAATGTATTCTTACAGTACAGTACTCTACAGTAGAAGTGGGTGAGAGCCAAGATGGTGGATAGTGCTGGAATTAAAAATGCCACATTATGTACTGCAGTGTAAATGCATTTGAAAATACATTACATGACCATTAGAGAGGGAGCAGAAGTGCATTTACAGTGGCTGGAACTGCATTGCATGTGAGCTGATGACTAGTTGAAAAAGAGTTTGCATTTTAAGCATTTTGAATTGCCACTGCATTAGCAGCTCAAAAACAAAATGCCAGAGTAAGTGAGCTTGAGGAACAGTTTAATCTGACTTATACTGTACAAAAGTTGTCTTAATGCTGCAGTATAGTAATTTACATTTCATACAAACAGGTACTCATAATGCCAGAAAAAATCCAACCTGAGTCCACAAGTCTATATTAACACTCATTAGTATAATAAGGTACAGAGATGTATTTTCTGGCATATTGAGATCTGCCTACATTATAGGCAATCTCAAAATGCAGGCACACAGTTACTGAAAGGGGAGAAAAGCAGAAAAAGAAGCGGGAATATAAATCAATTGGTGAACTTATTCCTTATGAAGTACTGGCACCTTAAGAATTTATTTATTTTTAATCAACACTTACTATTCACAAAAAAGGATTTTTTCAAATCTTGGTGACCTGCTTAGTCATGTATTATGTCATCACCCACTACATTTAAATATGGGTGCTACTTCTCCATTAGCCGCATCCCCCGATGAAGACTGATTGAGTCGAAGTGCTGGGGCATGGGCATTAGCAATAAGGTCTGTTGATAGTATTTGTTCTTTGTATCTTTATCACAAAGCTCTGTGTGTGGACTCCTGTATTTTCAGCATACATTGCTCAGCTGTTTTTATTTGGAACTGATGTCTGGGTGTGGGGCTGACTGCACTATTCACCTGTGAGCACCAACCCTGCACTGGGAAGTGCAGCTCTGAGCCACAAGGACCTGTTCACACCAAATGTCTGGCAGTACAAAATTACTTTATTGAAAGTAAAAACACAGTCCTAAAGGCCTCAGGGCTTCAAGTCACTCTGACTCTGCATCAGGGGGTGGAACCGTACAAAACAGGGCTTCCTTTTACACAAAAGTTATCTTTGTCCTGCAGTATAATAATTTATATTCCATATAAACAGGTACACATAATGGCAGACAAAAATCCAAGCTGGGTCCACAAGTATATATTAAGCGCGTTAAGTAGTATAATGAGGTGCAAAGATATATTGTCTGGCATATTGGGATTTGCCTAAATTACAGTCAATCTCCAATGGGCGGGGAGCACACAGTGGTGTAGGATGGAAATGTAAAAATTATGCTGCTAAAATATATAGTGAAAAGATGGAGGAAATTAAAAAGGTAGCACTCTGCAGTGATTAATGGTGATAAAATATACTAAAATGGTAAATCTGGGAGTGAGAAGAGAAAAAACACATTGCAACTGAGGAGTAAATTAGGTCAAGGGGAACAAAGCATAACAGATATTGTAGTTCATGGTCAGGGTACTACGAAGAATAAAAAAGGTTTACCAACCAAAGTGAAACCCAGAAATACACAAAAAAGGATCCAGTACCACTGAGCTGGAAGAAAGATGGGTGCAAAGAAGATGTACATGAATGATGATGTGGGGCATCCATGGTGATGGGAAGATTTAGGACCCTACTGAGACAAAATGAGAAGAATATTAATATAGATATTCAAGTTTACAATATAGCAAAAATAATCATCAATTATGTGAAATGCAATTTCCAGACCCTGTGGTGTCAAAGCTTTCAGCAAAGGATCCATCTGGATTATTTTTGAAGTAGACAATGCACGCTGTCCACACCTCTGGAAAATGGGCCAATGTGTTTGGAAGCATAAAATGTCATGTGCTTTGGGTCCTGATCATGGCACTCCTTAAAGTGGTTGCCTAAAGCAGAATCCAAATTTGCATTCTTGATGTTATGGATATGTTCAAATAATGTTCGTGGACTGGATGGATGGTTCTGACCACATAGATAAGACCACAGCTGCAAGTGATACCATACATCACAAGAGATGTGTAACAGGAGATAAAGTCTTATCTCAATTTTAACCTAAGTGGTAGTGTGTTCGAGTGTTTTACATGGCGCTCCATATGTGCAAGCTGTACATCAGCCCCAGTTTTAAAAAGCAAGTGGTTCTGGTGGTAACCTTAAGCATCGGGGTTGTTGCAGGGTAGAAATGGCTATGCAAAGGATGCCTCTGATATTTTTGCCCAACTAAAGGTAATTTCCAGGTTTCAACAAAACAGTCCTGGTATGCTACAATAACTAAGTATATACCAGTTTTTAAGTATAATACTCTTTATTTTCAATGAATAAGCATTATATTCCAAGGTAAATGTCAAAGGACAATTATTTTAGATCTTGCCTTTTTTCCTATTTTTACAGATTAGTAGCTCATTTTAGTCTAAAGCTTTAGTCTTTTGTAAGGCAACATCCAACATCTTCTTACCATAGCCTCTATGCAAGAATTTTGTGTTCATTTCCTCCAAATAAGAAATAAAATCAGTTTAGTTTAAACATTTTCTTCACAACCATAGGAATTGCCCATATGGGATACATGACACCAGGACTGGTGGGTGTGTACTTTTTTTAACATGCAGTACAGTAGTACCAGCTGTTTCTTTCCTAAACATTTTGATGCAAGGTTTCTGTCACTATTAACAAATAGGCACACATCCAAAAAAATCTATGGTTTGATGGTGTATCTTAGCAGAAAATCTCAGATGTAGAGCATTGTTATGGATTTTCTCTATAAATTTTAACACATCTGGCTCAGGCCCTTTCCAGATAATCAATAAATCATCAATATGTCAGTGCCAATGTTGTATGCGTGGCAAGTACCATGCATCTCCTTAGAAGAATAACTGTTCCTTCCACCAAAATAAATACAGATTTGCATAACTAGGTACTACTGTGGTACCCAAGGCTGTTTCACATTTTTGGGCGGGCTAACTGGGGTAGGGGTAACACACTCGAAGGGCAATACTAGCAGACTGGAGTTATCCCCCAAGGCTAACTTAGGCAAGGAGCTCGGGGACACATACACCCCTTTATGGACCACATTTAAGGGCAGGTCCACAGACTGACCCAGAGATTCATAACTTAACTTTACTACAGGCCGTACTTCTCGACTGGAGTGTCTAGGGGTCTCGGAAAACCCTGCTACAGGCCCCGATTCCATTTCAGCCTCATTGAGATTAGTAGGGGGAACCTCCACAGGGGAAGGGGACCAAGTGCTCATAATACTTTCGGGGGGCATGACCCTCTATATCAGGACCCACACTACTTGGCTCAGCTGGGGACTGTTCAGGCACTAGTAAGGAACCATCAGGGCATTCAAAATATTCTTCAGGTTCCGGCATATCACTGGCTTGATCCCCAACATCACTTTCTTCTTCTGAAAAGTCAGATAGCTCAGCCAGGCAAGACAGTTCAGCAAGGCTCAAGGACCCCAACCCTTGGGCTTTGCTGCTACCAAATTCATCCTCTGGAAGCATTGGTTCTGGAGACAAAGCTGGGGGCTCAGACAGTCCAGAAAGCCCAACCTCATCTCCAGAGTTAACGAGGGGATTGCCCCAAAACAGCTGGCTCAGTTCATAAGAGGGATAGTATTCAATATTATTTTCATTGTTTTCAGACTCAGAGTGACAATAATCTTCATCAGAGGGGTTTGGACAAGGCGCTCTTATTTGGCTTGCTGAAGAATCAAGTGGTCTAAGTTTTTTCTTGGCAGCAGATCTAGTCATAGGCCTGGGGTGGGGGGGCATTGTGAGGCTCAGCCTCAATCAAGATTTGCCCGATTGGCAGCAGATGATTTCTGTGTATAGTTTTCACATCTTTTGAATTGTTTTCAGGATGCACTTTATATACAGGTAAATCTGCCAGTTTTCCCACAACAATATGAGGGAGGTGATGCCATCTGTCAGCAATCTTATGTTTGCCATGCAGTCCCAAATTCCTCAACAGCACTCTATCCTCTTCTCTCAGTTCCATTGTTTTCACTTTCTTATCATACCTCTCCTTGTTGGCCAGGTTTCATTTAGCAGCCATATTCTGGGCCAGTTGGTAGGCATTGTTCAATTGGGCGTTCAACTTCTGTACATACTGTAGATGATTTTCTGCTTGCACCCCATCAGGGGAAACCCCGAAACACACATACACTGGCAGTCTAGCCTCTCTCCCAAACATCACCCTGTACGGGGAAAATCCAGTGGCATCACTTTTGGTGCAGTTATAAGCATGAACCAGGGTGCTAATCTGCTGGCTCCATCTAGACTTGTCTTTGGGTTGCAGTGTGCCCAACATATCAAGCAATGTGTGATTAAACCTTTCAGGTTGGGGATCTCCCTGGGGATGGTATGGGATGGTTCTTGATTTCCGTACTCTCCACAAAGATAACATTTCTTTAATCAAGCTGCTCTCAAAGTCCCTCCCCTGGTCGGAATGGATCCTCTGGGGGGCCCCATATTGGACAAAGAAGTTCTCAACAAGTACTTTAGCCACCGTGGTTGCTTTCTGATCTTTAGTAGGAAAAGCCTGTGCATACCGGGTAAAATGATCAGTGACTACCAATATGTTGCTGATGTTTTTTAGATCTGGTTCTAAACTCAGGAAATCAATGCAGACCAGTTCCATAGGGGCACTGGTAGTGATATTGACCATAGGGGCAGCTCTCTGAGGTAGGGCTTTTCTTTGCAAACAGCGGCCACAGATCTTGAAATACTGCTCTACATCTGCACTCATTTTTGGCCAGTAGAATCTGGTCCGTACCAGGTCAAGAGTTCGATCTATGCCAAGATGCCCCATGTGATTATGCAGGGACCTCAAGACCAGTTATCTAAAAGCAGTGGGCAGCACCAGTTGTTGTTTGTCTACCCAGCCTTCCTTATCCACAATCTCTCTGTATAGTAGTTGGTTAATCAGTTTTAACTTTGACCCTTCTTTGTATAACAAGGCAGTTCTCAGGTCAGTGGAACGCAACTTGGACACGTCCCTCCTGGCCTGCAAAGCCTCCATGGCAGCTTTTATCATGGGGTCTCGGGATTGAGCTCATTGGAGACTATCATTGTTGAATTGGGGCAGCAAACTAGTGTCTAATGCAGAAAAATGACAGTGGCGGCAGGTATGCAGTTCTCGGATAGCTAAGCAATCCACCATGCAGTCCACAGCATCAGAGACACCTGTTCCTCCTTGTCAAATTTTGTAAGCGGCTCTTATGTCAGGTTCTGACAACCTGATCCAGTCAGTTTGTGGCATAGGCCTCAGAGAGAGAGCATCCCAACCTATATGGTTTAAACCTGCTCTGTACTCAACAGCATAGTTGTAGGTAGCCAATGCAGAGAGCCACCTATGGCTAGTGGCATCCAACTTGGCTGAGGCCTGCACATAGGTCAACGGATTGTTATCAGTCTTTACCAATATCTTGGCACCGTACAAATAGTCATGAAATTGATCAACAATGGCCCACTTCAGAGCCAGAAACTCTAGTTTGTGCACTGGATAATTTTTTTCTGAAGGAGTCAGACTTCTGCTGGCAAAAGCTACAGGTCTCAGGCCGTTTGAGTTCTCCTGATACAACACAGCTCCCAATCCTTGTGAGACTGGCATCAGTATGGAAGCATCACGATTCAGCCAGGTCAGCATAGGCCAGCACTGGGGCATGGGTAAGTTGATATATGATGTCATAGAAAGCTTCCTCACACTCAGTAGTCCATCGGTTTCCAAACACATCATTTGGCCGAAAATACTTCTTCTCTGTCTCAGAATGCACAACTTTCTTATACTTTTTGTGCATGGGAGGGTACCCCTGAGTAAGGTTGAGGAGGAGACATATCACTCGAGAATAATCTTTGACAAACCGCCTATAATATCCACAAAACCCAGGAACCGTTGCAGCTTTTCAAATTCTTGACTGAGGCCAAGTAGTCAAAGCCTCCACTTTGCTGGGGTCAGTCTCTATGCCTTCAGTGGATACTATGTGGCCCACATACTTCACAGAAGTTTGGAAGAATTGGCACTTGTCTATAGATAGCTTGAGACCGAAATCCTCCAGCCAATCCAGGACCTTGAACAATCGACGTTCATGTTCTTCCAACGAGCAGGTAAACACTATGACATCATCTAAGTAAACCAAACACTTGAGCAAATTCATGTCCCCCACAGCACGTTCCATCAGGCGCTGAAAGGTAGCTGGGGCACCTGAAATCCCTTAAGGCATCCGAATAAACTCATAGAAACCTTGGGGGCAAATAAATGCAGTCTTCTCTCGGTCCTCTGGGGCCATCGGGATCTGGAAGTACCCGCTGCGGACGTCCAACACAGAGAACCACTTATTGTCATTTAAACAATCCAATGCGTCCTGTATGCGTGGCATGGTATACTGGTCTGGGATGGTCTGCCGATTCAAGGTGCGGTAGTCTACACACATCCGAACTGTCCCACTCTTTTTTCTCACTACTACAATGGGGGAGGCATAGGGGCTTCTGGACTCTTGTATCACACCAGCAGCAAGCATCTCTTGCAGATGCCGCCTCACATCGTCTATGTCAGCCGAGGCCAGGCGCCGGGATCTCTCTCGGAAAGGCCTTTCATCATGCAGCCGGATGTGGTGCTCAGCCCCTTGCACATATCCCACATCCCACTCTTTCAGGGGAAAAAACCTGGTCTCTTTTGGCAAGCTTCTCACTGATCCTCATTTTCCATTCAGCAAGCAACAGGGAGTCACTGAAATCAAACAAGTCAGGAGTAACTCTGTCATCTTTCCTGGAACCCTTGCCATTGGGCAGCACTGCAGTATCTGCACAATGTACGCTTGCCAAGGTGCACCCTTTTCTTATTCGAATCTCTTTGTCGGACACATTATGCACTTGAACTATCACCCTCTTAATGTAAGCATGAGCTCTAGCCGGCAAGATACTGGGTTTGACCAACAGTCCCTCAGGTAATCTTCCCTCCCAAGGTGCGCCCAACATCAACAACTTATTCTTAACATCAGTTTTCAGTCAGACTTCCCCATGCAGAACACATTGAGCATTCGGGGCAAGTGTCACTGGTGCTGGATCCTTTCTCCATACTACACCCACCGGGCCTTCAGGTTCCTCCTGGCTAACCTTCTTCTGAGTTTCAAAGGCCTTTTGGATCACAGCGGGTATTCTTAGAGTTTGCCCGGTTCTGAATGCTTGCTTTTCTGAACACAACTCGGCTAGTCGTCCAAACATATGAGCATTTGTCCCAATCAACAGGGGTACCCCATCATACAGTCCAGTGGGGGGGCAGACTAAAGCTAAGGTTTCCACCTGTTCATCCACTCCAGCCACAGAAGTAGGGAATGACAACCAGATCCGGATATACCCCAAGTATGGATAAGCCTTGTCACTCAATCCCCACACATGTAGCCCATCCAAGGGTTGTAGGGGCACCCCAGGTAGGTGTGTCTGATACCAGTCATAAAACATGATGGTTACCTGACAGCCACTGTCTAATACAGCTTGGGTGGGAATCCCATTTACTTGCACTGGGGCCTCCATCAAGGTCCTGACCACATCAGACCATTCGGGGGTGCAGCATTGACAGTTGCTTGGGCATTGGTCTGGGTCACAAAGCTTTTCCTGGGGGGTCAGATGTGGGCCCTGAGATGCCATGTAATCAGTTTGCTGTTGACTTTCCTTAAATTCTCCGGCATCTGGCACTCAGGCTGAAAGTGTCCATCCTCCCCCACAATGGTAACAGAACCTGGGGTCCTGGGGGTCTCTATTGGGAGGGGGGCACCTTGTCTGCTGGGGGCCCTGTGGGGGATGAGAGGGTTCCCCTGGGCCAGGACATTGGTTTCTAGATAACTCAGACTCCCCAGACCTAACAGAGTAGATGGTGGATCGCTTCAAGTCCCTCACCAGTTCTCGTAAATTTCTGACCTCAGCCCTCAACTCACTTATTACTTGGGGATCAGAGGAAATAGCTTGCACCCCCACATCACCTGGAAAATCTGGAGACTCATCAGGCTTTCCTGAAAAATGGGTCTCTTTGGGGGCACTAGACTCAGGGGTCCAGCTTGGGTTCACAGCTCCCCACATAGGGTTCCCACCCCTCCTCATCAGTCTCCACTTCTCTAATTTCCCTCATCAATTGACAGTATTCAGGTAGGGCAGCCCATCAATCATGCAACTTAAGCTTTAACAATATTACACTAGAAAATCTAGCAGACTTCAAAACATGTTCCAACCTGACCTGGTTCAGGGCCATGGCTGTGATCCCCCCTTTTCTATAGGCCTTCTGCAAAGCCCACTCCACCCTAGTAACAAAGGCGGACAGCTTCTCATTTCTCCACTGCTTGGCAGACCTGAATTTCCATAAGAAGTCTTCCCCAGTCTCTGTACTCCCAAACACCGCCTCCAAAGCAGAAAGGTACTCTGCTGGGGTGGCTTCCGGGTTGGTAGCCCGCAAGAACCTAATGGCTTCTAAAGTGGGGCCGTGCATACTCTCCATCAATCATTTCCTTTTCTCCCCCTCAGAGCATTGCCACTCCTGAACTAAGGGGGTGGCATAGTCCATCCATGCTTCCAAGTCATCTGCCCCTGTAGGCACTGGCACTGTGCCAGAAAAAAGTTTCAGCCTATGGTAAGAATCGAGCTGTATAGGAGGGACCATTAAGGGCAGTGGAGCCACAATAGAACTCTTGGGGGGACAGGGAGAGAGGTACTTGTGGAGACATGAGTGGTAGCGTCACTAGACAGATCCAATGCTTGCAGCAATTCCTGGGTAGTCCTCCCCTCCACAGCCAGCAATTTAAGCAATTTATCTTTAAAACTATTAGTCTGGGGGGACTCCCCCCAGGAGTGACTGACCCACTGCAAATATGAACAAGCCTCCACCCCTGTGGGGCACCCTCCAGGTAAATCATTGGAGGTATCCTCTCGGGGTCGATGGCCACACTGCACAAAAGTAGCACCTGCAGCATCTGGTTGAACAGGTCAGCCATACGCCCCTTTATCTCCACTTTGCCCAAACATTTAACACGCTCGGCTGTAGAAATAATGTCAGCTGTTGGGGTTCCCAGGGGCACATCTAACAGTAACACAATTCTCTGGGAGTCCAGCTCTTCAGCTTCACCCCACCCCATCAGTTTGTGTACCATTGTCTTAATAGGATCCAACTTAATTTTTTGCCAAAATATCCCCTTCCAGTTTTTCCATTTTTTATGCACTTTACTCACTTGACCACTAGGGGACGCTAATCCCAGCAGTGCCTCCAATTTGTAATCCCAAGGGGCGCTATCCTAAGGGCTACCACCCCTGCCTGTCTCAGCTGCGACAGGGTAAGGGGCCCAGATCCATTGACGGGTGCCTCCACCTGGAGGTCGGGGTTAAGACAGTCAAGGTTGACTCGGTCAAAGCCGTCTGGGTTGCTGCAACCCCCCCTTCTTCCCACTAGTGGCTCACATGGATAAATTACAATGCTTTCCCCCTGAACACTTACCCCCCAGCTCGAACCACTCAGCTCACTCCGGGGACCCCTTGGAAAGTAAGGTACAGTTATCAAACATTCACTGTGCAGTATATCCCCAGTAAGACACAAACCAGCCAGGGTACAGTTGCAAAACAAACAATTAAGCAATAAGGCATGACCAAGGGTTATGTTAATGGTCTGTTAATCACCTTCTAGGGGTGTACTGTGTCACGAGGTGTAGCCGAGTGCCACATGCCCCTAGGGGTGATTAACTGACCATTAACATAATCCCAGGGAGTGGCTTATTGCTATTATAATAAAAAATGTTTTTAAACAGTGTTAAACCTTTTTCAGCATATGGTTAAGCTCTACATGTATGTTAATAAAAGATTAACATAAGGCTGTTAGAATGTTTGCAGCCAATCAGAAAGCTCCATTTCTCAGACCCTTTTTATAATCTGATTTATTTGAGGGGAGATAACAAGGACCGGGGGAAATCAGGGTGATTGACTTACCACTATAAAATATATTTAACTACCTAGGGCTCTGTGCACAGGCCTAAACCTATCAGTTACTGTCTATGGGTACCGAAGCCCTAATGGCTAGTTCCTCGATGCAGGTGTTTGGAGCCCTGACACAAAGGAGCCTTCAATTTATATGATGCTTAGATGAAGCCAGGAAGCTCAATTAGTACAGTCTGCAATACAACAAAATGACTGTGTCTTGGTTTATAACCTTTAGCAGGGAGCTACCCTGATTTAGTACTCACAACTCCAACGGAGAACCACTCTTTCACCCTTTGCAGGGCTGAGCATGAGCTTCAATGGCTTCCTCACACATTTATATGGAAAACGACAGAGGGGTACCATACCAGGCAGCTAGGCAAGCTCCGGGAAAGCTTCTGGGAACACCCATTTGTAGGGGGGTTACACATTACTTTGCACTTCTGTGCACTGAATCTAAGTTGCCATACATTGACCATTCCTTCAACCTTGCCAAGTCCCTTCTCATTCTTTCCACCCCACCTTCTGTATTGATCCTGTTGCAGATCTTTGTGTCGTCTGCAAAGAGACATATTTTTCCTTCCAGTCCCTCTGCAATGTCACTATAAAGACATTAAAGAAGACCGGACTCAGTACTGAACCTTGTGGTACTCTGCTAGTAACTCCCCTTTCTTCAGAGTGGGCTCCATTTACTATTACCCTCTGTGTCCTGTTGTCCAGCCAATTTTTTTCTCAGGCTAACACCTTGGGACTCACACTCCAAGGCTGGCTAACTTGTATATTATTCTTTTGTGTGAGACTGTGTCAAATGCCTTGCTAAAGTCTGGGTGGGCTATGTCCACAGCCCCTCCCTGGTCTACTACTTTGGTCACCCAGTCAAAGAAATTTATTAGATTCATCTGACATGACCTTCCCACTGTGAATCCATGCTGTCTTGGGTCCTGTGCCCTGCTGGCCTCTAGGTATTCAACAATTCTTTTCTTCAGAAGTGATTCCATCATTCCACCAAAAGAAACCACTGTTTTGTATGGCTCCACCCCCTGATGAAGAGTCAGAGTGGCTTGAAGCACCAGGGCCTTTAGGAGTGTGTTTTTAATTTCAATAAAGTAATTTTGGACTGCCTGGCATTTGGTGTGAACAGTTGCTGGAGGCTCAGAGCTGCACTTTCCAGTACAGGGTCAGTGCTCACAGGTCAATAGGGCAGCCAGACCCACACTCAGACATCAGATCCAAATAAAAACATCTATGTACTCTGTGCTGAAAACATAAGAGTCCACACGCACAGTTTTGCTTGTTCCAAAAAAGTGCTTTTAATAAAAGCTTAGTAATTACATCACTTCCAACACTCCAAGTGGACTTTAACAGTGAAAAAGATACAAAGTACAAATACTATCACCAGATGTTACTGATAAAGTCCATGTGCAAGCACTTCATCGCAATCAGAGTCTTCATCAGGCTAATGGAGAGAGATCACCCATATTTAAAAGGGGTGGGTAATGACATCATAGATGACAAAGCTCTTCACCAAGATTTAAAAAAAAATCCCTGTTCATGAATAGTAAGTGCAGATTAAAAACCAATCAGTTCTTAAGGTGGCAGTTTCATAAGGAATACATTAACCCATTTCAAACTCTCACTAGATTCTAAACATCTAAACACTTAAATCCTATAAATATCATTTCCAGACATAGATGCCTATATTTAGAAATGCTGTTATATCAAAGCAGTCTGTTAAAAAAAAAATCCATGAGACTAAAGAACTTCCACTGCAAGGAATATAATTTCACACAAGATTAACAGTTCATTTAAAGGAACACAAAAAAGATAGAAAAATACTCCATATATATGGTACTTGATCATCCTGTTTCTCCCCCAAGTATTTCCTCAAATGGATATGTGACGACAGGGATCAACAGAGAGTGCAAACAGAACAGTATTAATAGGAGAGAAAGACAGAAATCTAAATAGAAAAAGCATAAAAATGTTTTCATCAATAAAGTGAAATTTCATTATATCACAGTAAACCTTATGTGTCGAACAAAATGGGGAGGGGGGGTGCAATATCATGGATTCCCCTACAGACATATAAACCCTTTAAATAACTAGGAGGGAAAACGTAAAGAGACCTGCTAATAGGCATGGCATCAGAGAGGGCCCCTTATATTACAAAAAATATTTCAGGTCCCATTGATGCTTTTATTTATTGAAAGAGATTTATCAGGAAATGCATACTGAGCCATGAAGCCTGTTTCCTGATATGTTCTGGGGGAAGGGGGGTAGAATAAATACATAGTATAAACAAAGTGTAGTGATCTGATAAGCAAAAGGCATAGCTATGTACAGTACATACATTAACGCAAATGGCAATTGTTAAACAGTTGGATAGACACCATCGGAGTCCGGGGGAAACCAGGCACTCACAGGCTGCAATAACAGTAAGAGAAAGGTAGAAAATGACAACAGGGAAGAGCAACTAGACAGAATAAATGAAGGAAGGAAAGGGAGAAGGGGGAAACAGAAGAGGGAGAGAGAAAGAAGAAAAGGATAGAAAAGAAAAATAGGCAGAGGTGTAGAGGAGGGGGTGGAAAAGGTTAGGAATAAAGTACTATAGGAGAAGAGGGGATGTGGAAAGAGAAGGGGGCAAGACATTAGACTAAGGGCAGTTGCAGGTGGGAGATGTGTGGGCTTGGAGTAACAAAGAGAGAGAGCATTTGGAGGAGGAAGAGGAGGAGCAAATTGTAAGGGGATGAGAGTTCCAGATATTAGGAAAGTGGTAAGAGAAGGAATTCTATCCCGCAAGGGATTTGAGACAGGAGCATTAGGGAGCGATAGCCTGAGTTATGGTGTGAATAAGAGGAAGGAGGTATAGGGAAGAGAAGAGAACTGAGATAACAAGGGGGAGAGAGGCAAGCCAGAATTTAGAGATGAAGGAGGCACAGTGGGTATGGTGGTGATTTATCAAGGAGGTGAGGGAGAGATCAGAATATAGAGAACAGTGGTGATTAAGGGAAGGACAGGCCAAGGCAACATACATACATAGATACATAGACAGTGCCGGCAGATAAGGGCCTATGGCCCACCCAGTTTGCCCATTTCAGCTTGTAAATTCAGTTTGTGTTTTCCTAGAAGTCTGTTGCCCCTTACCCCTGACCTCCAGAATTCCTTTATGTCTATCCCATGCATTCTTAAATCCCGTGATTGTTTCAGCCTCCACCACTTCCTCTGGCAGGGTGTTCCACTTGTCCACCACCTGTTCTGTGAAGAAATTCTTCCTCATGTTTCCTCTGAATCGTCCTCCCTCCAACTTCATCCCATGCCCTCTAGTCCTGGAACATCTTTTTGCTTAAAATAATGTATTCCTGCACCCTGTTCCTCCCTGTAAGATACTTGTATGTCTCTCTATCCCTCTCTCCCTCCTCTCCTCCAGGGAGTACATGTTCAGTTCCTTCAACCTGTCTTCATAGGACTTGTGATGCAATCCATGCACCAGCTTTGTTGCCCTCCTCTGAACCTTCTCTACCCTGTCTATGTCCTTACACAGGTATAGTCCCCAGAACTGTACACTGTACTCCAGGTGGGGCCTCTCTAGTGTCTTGTATAGTGGAATTATGACCTCCCTTTTCCTGCTGGTGATGCCCCTGCCTATGCATCCCAGCATCCTATTTGCTTTACCTGCTGCCTTGTCACACTGTTTCCCTACCTTGAGGTCATCAGAGATGATAACCCCAAGATCCCTTTCCTGCTTGTTGTATGCTATATTCACCCCCAACTGATATATTGTGCCAGGGTTTTGTGCCCACATGCATTATCTTGCACTTCTTTGCATTGAATTTCAACTGCCAAACCCCTGACCATTCTTCAAGTTTCTGCAGGTCCCTTCTCATTCTGTCTACACCTCTGGTGTGTCTACTCTATTACAGAGCTTTGTGTCATCAGCGAACAGTAAAATTCTGCCTTCTAGGTCCTGTGCAATGTCACTGATGAAGATGTTGAATAGGACCGGTCCCAGCACTGATCCCTGTGGTACCCCACTGGTCATTCTTCCCTCTGTGGAGTGACAGCCATTTACCACCACCCTCTGTGTCCTGCCACCCAGCCAGTTACCTACCCACTACACTACTGCCCTGCCCACACCCATATTCCCCAGTTTGTGTAATAGTCTTCCATGTGGCACAGTGTCAAAGGCCTTGCTGAAGTCCAGATAGGCCATGTCCACTGCCCTCCCCTGATCCACCTCCCTAGTCACCCAGTCAAAAAATTCAATGAGGTTGGTCTGACATGACCTCCCCCTGGTGAAACCATGCTGTCTTGGGTCCTGTAGTCCATTGACAACCAGATGTTCCACCAATCTCTCCTTCAGTAGTGCTTCCATGATCTTCTCCACTACCGAGGTGAGGCTGACTGGTCTGTAGTTCCCTGCTTCCTCTTTGTTCCCACTTTTGTATAAGAAGACTACATCTGTTGTCCTCCAGTCTTTGGGTACCTCCCCTGTTTCCAGTGATCGGCTAAACAGGATAGCCAGAGGTTCAGCCACCACCTCTTTTAGTTCTTTAAGGACCCTGGGGTGCACCCCATCTGGCAACCTGGCAGAAGGAGTGGAAGAGGGGATCCAGTCTGGCCAAAGTGGTCTTGAGTGCAGCAGCATAGACTACATCATCATAATCAAATTTGGGAAGTATCTTAAAAATGATTTTCCACCAAGCAGGTAAAGGGATACCGCTTTTGTTCCTATAAAGAACACCTAGCATAGGGTCCATTTTTTATGAATAGCATCTATGTGCTGAGAGAAGCCAAGGTGCCTGTCAAGCCAGACACCAAGATATTTAAAGGATGGTACATCAACAATTGTACCCCCCATCAATGATGCGGAAGGTGAGGAAGGAGGATAACCTAGAAAGCCTCTGCCTAGTGCTGAAGCACATGGAGACAGTATTCTTAGCATTTAGTGTTAATTATACCATGTACCTCTAACAACAACCAAAGAGATGGGCAGGCTGGCACCTTACCTCCATTGTAAATCTACTGATAATCACTGCAAAAGGTGCCAGCCAGCCGCATCTTTCAAAAAAAAAAAAATCCAACGCCAAAATCATGGAACTGCGACAGCCATCCTGTTTCCCCGCTAAGCAGAGACCATAAAACAGCAGTTCCCTACAATGCAAAAACAAAACAAAAAAACTTGAAAAAAAAAAAGATTCAAACTAGAAAAACACTGCCTCCCCCCCTTTTTTTAACAAAAAAAAAAAACACTTGGTATAATCACAATGAGCCACTCGGGGGATCTGGGTTATCGTGGGATTTACCATGGCTGGTGAGGATTTACCCACTCAGCTGTGTCTCATGGGCAAACCACTCCAGCCGTGGTAAATCCCCCGATAACCCACACCCCGAGTGGCTTATTGCTTAATTAATTTGATCAGAACCAGTTCTGGATAGTTTCAAAATCAAGTTAGAGCCTGGATGATAACTCTGAGGAAGAAGATCCAGATTCAAACAGGATCATGTCATCTGCACACATATGGATGGAAGCAGAAGAGCAGGCTGAGGGGAAGGTCATTGAGGAATATGGATAAAAGCAGTGGGCCAAGGATGGGACTTTGGAGCACACTAGTATGGATAGGGAGGGAGGTGAACAAAGAATAGCCAATTCTCACAGATTGAGACCTACCTACCAGATAGGGGCTGAAACAATTAGTTGCTGAGTCTAAGAGACCCAGGGCCAGATATTCAAAACTTTGCCCCTGGGCCAAGTTAACACTGCCCGGCAGGTAAATGTAACCCGAAGCACAAAGCAAGCTATAGTCAAAAGGAATAGCCCGGGGCAAACAACTACTGAATATAGCACGGGAATGAGGCCGTGCAAACTGGGCTGGGAGCGAAGGGCAAACGTAGCCCTGGAATAAGACAGCACTGAATATAGCAACCAGGAAGTGTAGACCACAACAACAACATAGTGCACAGCGATGTGAGGGTAGGTAGAGATGAACTATGTGGCCAATATGTGTGCCTGCAAAAGCGTGGACCCAGTACAGCTGCAGGCAGCAGCAGATGGGAAAGAACAGTGATCTACACTGTATATTATTCCCCGAACCATTAGTGCCGCGCTAACACGTTAGCAAGGCTTTAGCGTGGCACTAAGCTGTTTGCCTGGTGCAAACACATTAGACCGGTGCTAAACTTTGCCATATTCAAAACTGACATGCAAATGAGCCTACATAGATAGTCTCTGGGCAAACAGCCACATTAGCATCTCATCATGCCCTGTTTTGCATGCAGTTTGCCCAGCATTACTGCAGGGTTCCACAGCTCCACCTGTAGGTCAGTCTGGAAGTAAAGGGACTGGTCAGGTCCTACCGCAGCTCCATCTGTAGGTCAGTCAGGCAGTGCATGATGATAGCTGCAGGCTACATGTGAACAGTACAGCACAGCATAGCATAACATACCCCAGGGGACAACACAGCATAGGCACAGGTGGTGGTGGTGTTGCTGCATACAAACGTCACACTGTAGGTCATGCCTCAGTGCACAGCAAACACTACAATAGCAAGGGGGCTGGTAGTCTGAGGGACACAGCAATGCCTATGGTATATAGGGCAGTGATGACCACTGCACTGTACACAGTGACAGGCCCAGCTTGCAGGTAAGTAATGACAGTGGACAGTACTGTTACGCTGTTGTGTAATCCACAGATGCTGCACCTGTGGCATGGGATACACACAGTGACATATACATGGCCGGCTGTGTGTGCTGTGGCATCTGTACGGTTGTGTGGTATGTGGCTGGGGAGGCATGTAAGATCTGACAGGCACACAGGTGGTGGCGTATTCCCACTACTAGCCCATGTGCATTGCATGATATGTCCCAGCCTTGTGGCCACACCTGGGCTGTGGTGAGGTCTGGTCACCCATACACCCTCCCCTCAATGGCCACCATGCCCACAGTGCTGCATGTGTGTGCTTGCATCTGTTAGGAACCACAGCCATATGGTCTGCAGGTGTGTGCTATATGGCCACAGTACCATGATGTCCCCTGTAGGTCGGATCACCCCTTACTGTCTGTGCTTGGCTGGGACTGGTGGCAGCTTTTGGCATCATGGTGGTGCCATCTGTGAGCAGCATGTGTCCTCCATGTCTGGCATTTTCTAATTCTCATACTCTTATGTTAGGGTTGCGCAAGCAGAGCAAATCCCACGCAAACATCGTGCAATGCACCAATGATGTGAAAAGCTGTTTGCCCAGGGTTACGACCAGCTTTTCCTGGGCGGTAATATGTACCATGCTAAGGGTCACGCTATGTCACGCTAAACACCTTAGCGCAGCGCTAGTCACTGAATATCTCATAGCACCTGTATTCATGTTCACTATGCCCCTTGCATATTATTATGGTTTGCCTGGCGCTACTGCTGTTTGCATGCACTAGTTGACCTTTTGAATTTGGCAGCCCCACGCTAATCCCATGCTAATCCCATGCGAACTGTTTGCGAACCATGCAACGTTTTGAATATCTGGCTCCCACTGTCTTAAGTTTATCAAGGAGTAGAATGTGAGAAACAACGTTGAAAACTTTCGCTAAATTGACAAAGATGGCAGCTGTGAGATGGCCATAATCCATACCAGTCAGGATAGAGACAGTGAACCTGAGGAGAGAAAAGGTGGTGGAATGAAGTTTGTAAAAGCCAGGCTGTAATAGGGTAAAGAAGGAGGAGAAGTCAAGGAAGCGGGAGAGCTGAGAAAGAACAATGTATTCTTGTAATTTAAAAAGAGTAGGAATAAGGGACATAGGGCGGACATTGCCAGGAGAGGGGGAGTCACCACCTTTAGGGAGAGGGATGACAGTTGCATGCTTCAAGGGGTCAGGGACTGAGGCAAAAGAGAACAAAAGGTTGAGAAGGGAGGAGATGGGAGAGGAAATGGCAGGTGCAGTGAGGTACAGGAACCTGGGTAAAGCCCATCAGGGCTCCCGCCTCTCTGAGGGTTGAGCGCCAAGAGGGTCTTTAGAGAGGAAGATGGGATAACTGGCAAAAATTAGAAATGAAGTGTTGGGGGGGCAATGGGGTTGTAATTGGAGGTGAGAAGGTGGGGAAGGCAGAGAGGAGGCACAGTAGGAGTTGAAAGAATAGGTGAGAGGAAAGAGTTTGAAAATAGTGGAGTCACCCACCTTGAGGACCAGAAAGGGGGTGGGGTAGATGGGGAGAATAGTGCATGGATGATTTTCCAAACCTTAGAGGGGTGATTTAAGTTTTTCTGGAAAGATGAAGAAAAGAACTTAGCTTTAGCTAGCCTGGTAGCTGTAGTACAAATATTCCTCAAGGCATGGTACTTGTTAAGATTTGTCAGAGTGCCAGTGGATTTGTAGGACTTCCAAGCCAGGTCTTGTGCACAGAGGCAGGCCATAAGTTCAGCTGAGATCCAGGGGAGGTGAGACCCTCTGACCCTAGTTTTCCAGAGGGGGGCATATGCCAATCCCAGATTCGTAAGAATTTAGTATGGAAATATTGGAGGGCTTGATTGATGTTTCTGGCCATGGAAATAGGGAACCAGACAATGGAAAGCAGATTAGCATGCAATGAGAATAGGCTAAGTGACCTGAAGGACCTGATTTGAATAGTTTTCAGGGGGTGGGGTTCTGGGGAAGTGAATTTTGTACACACAATAAACCATGTGGTGATCTCTGAGTGTTTCAGGGAGGATGTCAGCATCAATGATGTGGTGGGGATGAGTAATGAGGACCCAGTCCAGTAGTGAATGCTTTTGGGATCTAGAGTTATGGCAGATAGAGACAGAGATGAGCTGTGCAAGGCATAAGAACTTAATGTTTTGGCAGATATTTGAATGAGAGTGAGACAGCCAGTTAATGTTAAAATCCCCCAGAATATGTAGTTCACCAGAAGAGGCATGAGAGGTGATGATAGTAGTTCAGTGACAGAAACAGAAGATATCCCTGGGCAGCAGTAGACACCTGCCACATAGATAGGGCTAGAGAAAGGGAAGGATACTTTAAGTATGAGGAGCTTAAAAGCAGTAGGGGAAGTAATGGGGGGCACTGGGATAAACTGAATGTAAGAAGAGAGGAGAGGACAGGTAGATGGCTATACCACCACCTTTTTTAGCATGATCTTAATGGGAGATGGCGTAGCCAGGAATGGAGATGGCAGAATCGGGGATTTTACAGGAAAGCCAAGATTATGAAACTATAAGGACATCAGGGTGAAGGGAGATCATATGGGACTGGAGGAGGTCAATTTTAGGCAAGACTATGAATATTAATGTGAGCCACCCTTAGACCTTTGGGAAGGTCACTGGGGAAGGAATGAGGAGGTACGGGGCTCAATGTCACCTGCTTTGAGGAGCAGTAGAAGAAGGATAAGCTTTCCAGTTTATATATCCAATAACTTTCCTTTTGCAGCAGCTTTCTGAGTCTATCTCTCCCACTCTCTTTGGTGAAGGAACGATAAGATCCATAAACCTAAGATGCCACAGAAAAGAACCATATTATCCTAAGAGTGGTTTCCCAGATGCATCTGTTGTGCAATTTATGATACCTTGCACATAGAAACATAGAAACATAGACTTTGACAGCAGATAAGGACCGCTTGGCCCATCTAGTCTGCCCATTTCCCTACCTACAGGATAGGCCGCAGATCCTAGTTGACCAACAGCCTATTTCTTCCTACCCCCCACAAGAATTGCCTTATGTCTGTCCCATGCATTCTTGAAATCTCCCACATTTTTAGACCCCACAACCTCCTCAGGAAGGCTGTTCCATGCATTCACTACCCTCTCTGTGAAATAATACTTTCTCACATTGCCCCTGAACCTCCCCTCTATCTTTAAATTGTGTCCCCTTGTTCTTGCACATCTCTTTTTCTGAAAGATGCTACCCTCTTGGACTTTGTTGATTCCACTAAGGTACTTAAAAGTTTCTATCATGTCCCCCTCTCCTTCTTTCCTCAAGGGTATACATATTAAGCTCCTTTAGTCTCTCCTCATATGGCTTCTCTTGCAGACCCTGCATCATTTTAGTTGCCCTCCTCTGGACTGCCTCTATCCTGTCTATGTCATTGTGGAGATGGGGTCTCCAGAACTGGATGCAGTACTCCAGATGGGGTCTCACAACTGTCTGTACAGAGGGATAACAACTTCCCGAGTCATTGATGATGCCTCTCCCTATGCATCCCAGTGTTACCCCCAGCCCTCCCTACTGCCTTCTCACATTGCTTGCTAACCTTAAGGTCATCTGATATGATTACCCCAGGTCCCTTTCTTTTTGTTGTTGTTGTTACTACCTCCCCATTGTATTCTTCCCTGGGTTCTTGTTTCAGGTGCATTATTTTGCACTTCTTTGCATTGAATCCTAGCTGCCATACTTCTGACCATTCCTCCAACCTTGCCAAGTCCCTTCGCATCCTTTCCACGCCTCCTTGTGTATCAACCCTGTTGCAGATCTTTGTGTCATCTGCAAAGAGGCATACTTTTCCTTCCAGTCCCTCTGCAATGTCACTTATGAAGACATTAAAAAGGACTGGACCCAAAACTGAATCCTGCGGTACCCCACTAGTAACCCCTCTTTCTTCAGAGTGGACTCCATTTACAATTACCTTCTGTGTCCTGTTGTCCAGACAATGTTTTACCCACTCCCAGGCTGGTTAATTTGACTATTAATCTTTTGTGTGGACTGTGTCAAATGCCTTGCTAAAGTCTAGGTAGGCCATGTCCACAGCCCCTCCCTGGTCTACTACTTTGGTCACCCAGTCAAAGAACTCTATTAGATTCATCTGACATGACCTTCTTGCTGTGAACCCATGCTGCCTTGGGTCCTGTGCCCACTGGCCTCTAGATACCAACTATTCTTTCCTTCAGAAGTGACTCCATCATTTTCCCTACCACAGAGGTCAAACTGACAGGTCTGTAGTTTTCTGCTTCTGTCTTGGTCCCACTTTTGTGAAGGGAATCACATCCACCTTCCTCCAGTCCTTGGGTACCCCATCCTCCCATGATTTATTAAAAGAGTAGCCAGTGGTTTCACTAGTTCCCCTTAATTCTTTTATAATTCTGGGGTGAATTCCATCAGGCCCCATTGCTTTGTCCACCTTCAGTTTTAGGAGTTCTTGCAGAACCTTTCTTCTGTGAAAGGACTGGGATCGACCCCTATCAAGAGTGCTTCTGTTAATTGAATTAGGCACTTCCTCCTCTTTTGTGAATACTGAGCAGAAATATTCATTCAGTATCCCTGCTTTTTCACTGTCCCCCTCTGCCCACCCACCGTTCATTCTATTCAGCCTCACTATCCCTCCCTTTGTCTTTCTACGCTCGCTGATGTACCTATAAAGGTTTTATCCCCCTTCTTAACTGAGTTGGCTATCTTTTCCTCAGTTTGGGCCTTTGCTATTCTGACTTCCCTCCCTGCTTCCTTCTGTCTTAACTGGTACAGCTCTCTGTCCTGCTCTTTCTGTGTTTCCTTATACTTCCGGAATGCTATCTTTTCTTCCTGACTTTCACAGCCACCTCTTTTGAGAACCATAGTGGCTTTTCTTTTGTTTTGATTTGTTTATTTGCTTCGCACAAAGGCTTGTTGCCTCTATGATGGCAGTTTTGATGATTCCCATTGTTGCTCCACACCTCCTTCTAGCCTGTTTGCTAGTGCTTTTCTGAGGTACTCTCCATCTTGCCAAAAGTCAGCCCTCCTGAAGTCAGTACCCTCACTTTTTGTGAAAACTTGACTCTGTAGCTGAGTTTAACGTGAACCACACTGTTTGATGGTCACTTGTTCCCAGATGGCAACCCACTTCTAGATCTGAGATCCTCTCACTGCCCCATTTGAGAGTCTGAGGTCTAGATTGCTCCCTCACAGTGGGTTCGAAACTAGCTGCCAGAGGCCTGCCACCTGTAGGGCATCAAGAATGGCCCTGCTCTTGGATGCGGCTGCAGCAATGTGCTCAGTTAACATCTGGTATATTCAGGTCTCCCATCAACAGTATCTCCCCTTTCTCTGCCATTCTAAGAATGCCTTCTATCATATCCTTGTCCATTCCCTCCCCCTGACATAGGGGTCTGTACACAACCCCTGTGCGGATTGTGGTGCCCTTTCCAGTCTCCAAGGTGACCCACAGTGCCTCCTCTCCTCCCTGTTTATTCATTTGTTCATTTGCTTTTATCCCTTCCTTTACATGGAGAGCTACTCCTCTCCCTATTCTCCCCTGCCTGTCTCTCCTGTAGGTTATGTACCCATGTATGTTAACATCCCAGTCATGGTTCTCTGTGTACCATGTTTCTGTGACTGCTATGATATCCAGGCATCCCTCTTCCATCAAGGCCACCAGCTCAGGGAGCTTGTTGCCCAGACTATGGGCATTGGTACTCATTACCCACATTCTCTTGTATGCATGTTTTTATTGGATGTATTGTTCTGCCCATATAAATCAGTTTGCATGTGCACCCCAACACAAAGACAACAAAACTTGACTTGCAAGTGATAAACCCATTATTGGTAACTGATGCACAATTTCCCTTAGGACAATCAAATCTGTTACCTGTTTCTGCATAATTACAGATATTACAATTATGGAACTTGAAAAAGGCCTTTCAGTTTCTGGGTAGCCAAGTTCTGGTTTGTGATGTTTCTGTTTCTAGTGTGCTGTGGACCAGTTTGTCACATAGGATTGGCACTTTGTTAAAAGTAACTCTTGATTTAGAACCACCTGCACATGCCACTTCTGTATCAGATATTAAAACTAGCCAGTTCTAAAAAATGATGTTCCCTATCTTGCCAGATGTTTCATTATATTCTCTGATAAATGTTACAGGTCCATATTTGGTCCTGTTTGGTTTATATCTTTCTGTCAGCAAATATTTCCAATCTCTATTTCTTACCCTCTGTTTTGCTTGATTTAAAACTTCTTTAGAATAACCCCTCTTGATAAATGTATTCTCTAATTCTGTGGCTTGCTTTAAGTACATTTCTTGTTTACTATTGTTAATTTTTTAGCCAAAGAAACTGGCCACAGGGGCTAGGGTTTTTGAGCACCCTGGAGTGTGCATTGTTGGCTTCTAAAACTGAATTGGTGGCTATTTTCTTCCTAAAACATTTAGTCCAGACCTCTTTGCCAGAGCTGGTTACCATAATGTCCAAAAAATTCAGATTTATTTCACTTGTTGTATGCGTGAAATGCAGCTTAAGATCATTGTTATGTAGCCAGCTTATGCATGCATGATATCTCTGATGGGGGGGGGACCTAGGTTAAAAGAGCGAGTAGAAAATATCACAATCAAAATCTGTGCAGAAAACATAGAGGGAGACGTAACAGTGCTAAGCAAAAACAGCAAAGGTAGAGACAGCACTGTGACTGGGGTTGGGTGAATGTCAGGGGGTGTGCAGATTGAAGAATGGTACTGTGAAGTGCATGGAACTAGGAAGGGAGGCATATTGTACAGTTAAACTCTGTGCTACGCACAAGTCCGTTGGGAGGAGATATTCAGGTGTGTGGACAAAAGAAATACACAAACTCCACAAGGCATGTAACTTGGGTGGGGGTAGAGGTGTGTTGGATAATTTTTGGTGGGGGACTTTTCCCTCTTCCTCCATGCAGGAGGTTTTGCCCCCGCAACCCCTTAATATAAATAAACATTTTCCACAACAGCACAAATCACCACACAATGACAGTATTACTGGGGAGGCATGCACAGCAAAAAAAAAAGTAGAGGTAGAATGCAGGAGCGGAAATAAAAGAAATGTAATAGTAGAACACTGGGCTCAAACCATGGTCAGCTGTACCACAACCACTCACAGTTTGTTCCCCTAACAACTATGCCACAATGCCAGCATGCAGACATTGCACACACTCATAGACTTATGCTGCGTGGCCTAACTGAAAACAGTTACAGGTAGAGCACTATAATGTCCACACTATAATGTCCCTGTAGCTGTATTCTCTGTTTTTTAATATGCTTTTATTCCCACACGCTTTTGACTGGATCCAGATTTAGGGCCATCACACATGCATATTATATCATCAATAAATCTTAGCCACACCCTAATATTGTTCATTTATGGCTTAGCCTCAGTATTCAATATGTAACATTCCTCCCACAGGCCTAGGAAGAGGTTTGCATAAGGGGGGGGGGCATAGCTGCATCCATGGTTGTGACACAGGTTTGCAGGTAGAACTGTCCCTCAAATTCAAAAGTATTATGTTCAAGAATAAACTGCAATGCAACTAAAATAAAATGAGTGGGTTTCTACTATTTCTGTGAGTGTTTTCCCAGCAATAATTTACTTGCTATAAGTCCCTGGTGGTATCTAATTGACATATAAAGAGATTCCACATTTATACATAGCCAGCAGTAAGTGTTCTTCCACTCAAAGTTATCAAATGTCCTTAGTTCGTTTGCAGCATCTTTTAAATATGATGATAATAAAAACACACACTGTTTAAGAAAAAGGTCCATAAATCTGCCCACATTTTTAGTCAGGGATCCAAGTCCTGACACAGTTGGTCTCCCAAGAGGGTCAGTGGGGTATTAGTAGAATGTGACAGTGACAGGAAACTCTTTACACATATATTTAAATTCCTCCTCCAGTATTTGTCCCTCATTTTCAGCTTCCTGTAACAACTGAAAGTGCTGTTTTTTTTTAATAGGTTGCAGGTTGAAATTTAGCTTTCTATGTGTTTTTTTTATTCTCATGTAGTGTGATTACTATCCTTTTATAGTGTTCCCTATCCAAAACCAGAATAATACAACCTTTCTCCACTGGTTTTATAACCAGGGACATATTTTCAGTTCGATTCCTGAGTCCTCTGTGTTTAGCCCTGGTTAAGTTAGATTTACTATTGGATACATTTCCTTCCAACAACAGCTCTACCTGCCTGATTGCCATATTTCTAAAAAATTAATTCCCATATTATAGTTAGTAGGGCAAAATGTGGATTTAGCCTTAAATAAAGCTTTCCTCTGTGCTTCTAAATCAGCCCCCATTGCTCCTTTAAGATTACTATTACCTGTGGGAAAAACAATGACATTTACTGGCTGTGGTCAATTAATCACCGCTGGTAGAACCTCTCAAACTCCATAGTTCATACTGGCGAATTATGGAGCTCCGCAAACCATGGATCACAAAATAGTCACAAGTCTTCCTCACCACCAGACCAAGACACTCTCCTCATGCTGGCCGTCCACTTGCATTCCCTCAGAAAAAACACCAGCACCACAAATTGACTTCTCATAATCTAAAACTGTGCTCCCAATGACAGCTTTCTGCCTTCTGATCCACTGTACAAAATCTGCCCAGCGTCTTCGTCATGGGGATGAGTTCTCCCCTTTAATGTTTTACTGCACACAGCACAGTTTCTCCTTGCTATTGGTTTCTAACCGAATACAGATTTCTGAGAGCAGAAGATTAGTAGTACACTCCCTAGAGGGACAGATTTTCAAGTGCACTCCAACTATACTGTTAGTCTATCACCTCGTCATCCATGAAGAGGCTCCCCATCTGAACTCAGATGAGGGGAGGGAGGGGATGGCAGTTTGGCATGATGTTCTGTGTAGTGGGGCTGCTTGTAATAACACTGTAGAGAGACTGCTTCTAGTAACACTGATTTATGAGAGCCACAGCTGTGATTGAAAATGGAAAGTGGGGAAAATGAATGACTTAAAGAACCAGTAAATATAAATAAATTCTGGTCAGAGCCAATATGGCTGTGGAGAGCTTTTAGGAGTGGCAAGAGCAGTGAACAGAATATGCTGTGCTCTGACTGCACAGGAGTTAGCCATAATACTGCAGCGATTACAGTACTGTGAATGAGTGATACTCGCACATGTGTAGTTTGCCCAGGAGTCAGCCTTTGCACATCATGACAGTGCTGACATAACTACGTGTAACAACCCAGTCCCCTCGGGTTACTAGAATTCCATTAGTACTAGTCTTAGGCAGGTAGGAAAAGGCCTCTGGTGGGGATGTCATTAGGGGCTTTCTACATAATGACATCATTGTTTACTCAGCTCTCCTGAAAGAAGGATGATTATGTTATTTAGAACTCTCACAGCAGCATAATCATTTTAGAGTCAGCTCCTCTTGGGGAACTTAGAATATTTATCAGCAAGTTCAAGTGTGGCAGTTAGACTGGCAGGAGGTCTACCACTGGGGCTCTGTCAAAGGTAGCCCTGGTATTTCTCACCTTAGGTAAAATCTTCAGTTTGCCTGTAGGACTCTTTAGTTTCACTTCAGGGGAAGTGAGAGGGAATTGCAGTTCTAGTAGGTCCAAGGAGCAATCCTCTGAAGTTCCTGAAGTTCACAGCTGCATTAAGGAAGAACAATGAGTAGAATCTGACAGCTACCAGAGAAAGAAAGGTGTCTTTTGTTATTTCCATGACTGGGAGGAAGGAACAACTAATCTGAGTACAGAATTTGAGACTGTTCTCTGACAGAGTTGTCTGAGGTGTGTGTGCCCTAGATAAGGCTAGATCACACCAGTCAGGACCCCTTTCAACACAACTGTGCTGAATTTAAAGTTAAAGTTGAGAGTCTTTAGCAATTCATTGGTGATTGGAGACTCATTTGATGTAACCCTAAAAGAATGGCAGAGGTTGTTTGGGCCAAAGGGTGAGGAATGCCATCTGGAGTTTCAGGAACTGCTAATTGGTTTATGGATGGGCATCATTATTCACTGGGCAACAACCATGTACCAGGAGGATTTTAAAGTGTGTGGCACATCCCACAGATGCAAATGTTGGAAATTGAATGTGTGGAAAATGTTCAAAGTGTGTGGCACATTCCATAGATATACACTTTGGAAGAGAGATAGAGATTTTTTTGTGGAAAATGATACTGCCTAGTAAAGCATCCTGCAAAAGAGTGTGCGCCTGTATTACAATGATAAACATTTGGGGGACCATCCTTGCTTTAAGTAACATCTGTGCCGGCTTAGTGGCACAGACAGCTGAGGCTCTGGCACCTTACCTAGAACCACACTGGTGACCCGAGTTCGGGAACGGACTCAGGCACCGGGAGTCAACAGGGGAAAGAGAGGATTGAGCATCCAGAGGACTGCTCTCCTCTCCTGGGGTGGGCTGGGGAGATGCCTTGCTCTGTGGTGGCTCCCGGTGGAGACCAGCAGCACTACAGATGCAGCGTAATCAGGTAAGTCAGAGGAAAAAACAGAAAATGGCACCTCGATCGGCTGGATGGTGACCACCCAGACTAGCACTTCCATGGAGCACTGTGAATGCAAACCCAACCTCAACAGCACCCAGGGCCAAGAAGGATGGCCATAAGGCACTTTCTCCCCGGAGGGGAGGGCCAGCCTGATGAAGAGATATGTTGGGGTATCCTGAGGAGGGCTGCAATTTGAGGACGGGAGTTGGTGACAGGATCCTGGTGGGAGGAGTCCTTGACAATGGTTTGAAGGAGAGGCTGAATGAGAAGCAGGGAGCTAAAATAAATAACACACACAAAAAAAAGTAACACCTGTAAATAAAGCCATACTGCAAAATCCCAGTTACTACTTTGGACATTTTGCTTATTGCTTCTAGTGTGAACATTATTGGGGCTCCTTAGCAGTTACATCCAGCATATGCCTAGCATCCTCACGCCTGGACCTGATTATAAATAAAATGCTACATTTTAGAATGTACTTCCACCTTCATCTTCTAGATAATGAGCCTGGTATACACTCCAAGGCTAGGTGTGGTACCATGAGTGTAGCTCTGCCAAAAGAAAATTGGTGGTTCATGGATGGGCACCAGTGTTCTTTGGGCAACAACCTTGCACTAGGAGGATTTTAAAAAGTGTGGCACATCCCACAGATATACACTTTGGAAGAGAGATAGAGATGTTTTTTGTGGAAAACCCTACTGCCTAGCAAAGTGTCCTGCAAAAGAGAGTGTGCCTATATTGCAATGATAAACATTTGGGGGACCATTGTTGCTTTAAGTAACATCTGTAAATAAAGCTAGACTGCAAAATCATAGTTACTGATTTGGACAGTCCACTTTTGGCTTCTAGTGTGAACGTTATTGGGGCTCCTCAGCAGTTAGGTCTAATGTATGCCTAGCATCCTCTCCCCTGGAGCTGGGTGTAAATAAAAAGGTCCATTTTAATAAGTACCCCACTCCCCATCCTCTAGATAATAAGCCTAGTATGCACTCCAATGCTAGGGGTGGTACCATGAGTGTAGCTCTGCCAAAAACAAATTGTATGCCATGTAGTTGTCAGTAGTTCTTTCAAGGGGGTGCCAGCTAGCCAAAGGTGGTATGGGAGTTACATTCATAGGCACAATACTCATAAATGCACAGTTTAAGTCTGTGCCACCATGTTGCACATGGCAGCCATCACATCCACACTTGTGGAAATGAAAAGCAGTGTGCCAGAAAGTGGTTCTGCTTATGTGGGCCATAGAGGGGAAGGGCTGCATAAACAGAATCACTGGAAACTATGCTGGAGCACAGGGGCAGAACATCAGACAGGGGTCCAGTTACATGGTTCCACAGTGCTCTTTACAAATCTGATGATGGCAAAACATCTGTGGAGCTTGGCCCACACAACCATGAAAATCAGACTCAGGAGGAGTTCATTAACAAACTAAAGATCTGGTCTCAGATTTGCTCATCATCACAGTCATGTTCTCATTCTTTTCTAAGCAGTCATTTCTGGCAAATGTGCCTTAACCATATTGATCTCAGTGCTGGTTGACTACTTCTGTCTTTCCCCTGGTTATATTAGGAGAAGGTTGTAGCAGTCTTGAAGTGGTTGCTGCCAGTGGTGGCATGCTCTGAAAAAAGTGATCCCCATGCTAGTCTGCACATTTTAGAAATGCCCCTTGAGTTAAAGAGGACAGGAATTGATTACTTATGCGCAGCTGCCTGAAATGTCTCTGTTTTTATAAATTATATTCATACCTCTAAAGGATCCCCATTTTAACTATGCCTGAATAAAATCTGAAACTGTCAGCTGTGTTTTGTTTTGGTTTTAGATTTATAGAACTGTTATTTAATACAACAGCAGATTAGGTACATATGGACACATGTTAATACATGGATATATTAGGATAACAGTATCTCAATTACAAGAGGGTCTGTGTTAGGTCTGGGTTTTGAATGCACACATACACTAGTCACTTGTTACAGAAGTGCAGATATATCATGTTTAAGATAGTATAAGTTTGACTGTTCATGAGTAATATGGACTTATTGTACACAGAATTTAAGAAAAATGTATCTGAACAGTACACTGTGTAAAATTTGATTGACACCACTGTGTGAAACAGCTGGTGAATGCTGAACTTACAGTAGGGCAGGTTGTCTTCTAACCTATCTTTTACTTAACACAAATACATTTTCATATTTATAAGACTTTTATAATTATTTACTATGTATTGCTTAAAGAACTACTGACACTTCAAAGAAAACTTTGAAAAACATAATAATTAGGTACAATTCTGCCTGTATTCCATATGTATTCTAGATTTCTCCCCCCATTATTTATTACTGAGAAAATGTGCATGAATATGATTGTTATCCCTTGCAGTTACTTTAAAGTTAGTCTGCCTCTATAGCTTACTCCCTACTTCAAGTCATAATGCTCTGTTGTGACATCACAATCTGTTGTCATGAGAGTAACTGTGATGTCACAAGCAGTGCATTATAACCTCAAGTAAGGAGACAGCAACAGAAATAGAAGAACTCTTCAAGAGCAAAAAGCCTGTCTTCATGCAAATGACCTCAGCAATAAATAATGGGGAGGAGGAATAAATAACTAATGTGAAATACTGTACAAGCTGAACTTTATCTAAATATTATGTTTTGTTAGTTCTCTTGAAGGTGTCAGCTGCTCTTTAAGCTTATTTTTCCTTGCATTTTTAATCAATGTCATTTACTAATGCTAGCGCAGACACACACAGAGGGTTTTAAAATAAAACTTCAGTCGGTTTATAGCTTGTGTCAGGGAGTGAACTTTCAAGTCAGTGAAATTTGACATTGGGATAGTTTTCTTTTGATGGAACTAATCCTGTCTTGGTGAAGTAATTTGCAGAGTAGAGGCAGTTTAGAAGTACAATTGGAGTTATCAAGAGTTATGCAAAACAAATGTAAATATCTCTAAAAGTATACAACTTACAGATAATAAACCTGTATAAAAGTTCTTCAGGACAACAAGGCCTTTCAAATGAGCCTCTTCATTAAGCTGCACTAAGTATCTGTATTAAACTACGGCTATCTGATTACCTGAATTTTCATTTTTCATCACAATGTTTCACCTTTCAGATGGCTACATTTAAAACATCTAATGAATTCAGATTAGTGACTACCCTCATTTGAAAGGTAATTTTTCTAGACAGCTTTCATGTTGGTTGTATATTGGTAACTTGTATACTTTCTGAGATATTTACAATTGTTTGGCATGACTCCTACTGTGTTCACTTAGGAAAAAAATGAGGTTGTTTGGAAGACCATATTTTACAAAATATAAAGAATTCAGATTAGTAACTACCTTCATAACAAATGTATTTTTGCCCTGAACAATTTTCACACTGGTTGTTTTTGTGCACCTTGAATAGTTTTAAAGATGTTTACATTTGTTTGGAAGGTGTGCACATTTGCTCTAACAGAAAAGCAGCTTGGAGTTCTGGGTCCATCATTCTAATTAAACAGAACAAAGGGAGTATTTCTTTAACTGCCATGGAAATTTTCAGAATGGAAGGCTACACTGAAAACTCCTAAAAGATGTGTTCCACGAAAACATTTTTTTTCAAGGGAAAGCAGGATGGCTATAGGCTCTGCCCACAGCCATAAAATAAAATATGGGGAAGTGATTTAATGAGGATTTTATGCACATCCTCAGTGTACAATGCCCTGATAAACCATTGGGCTTTGCCTTTGGGGTTTATGGGGCATTGCACACCTCAGGGGAGCATAACATCCTCATTTACCACACTTCCCCATGCATTATTCTCTATTTATCATACTCAAATCCCACAAATGCTTCACTTCTGATTCCATTAGTTTGCAGTAATTCTTGTAAATTGTTAAAGTTCATTCAATCTTGTATCTGGCATCCAGGAGGTCTCACTGTTGATATCTTTTGGTGGGCCCACTTCTATATCCATTATCTCTATTTTTTCCAATAGAAAGTCCAGGTCCTCATAATTAGTATCATCAGGTCCCTCAAGGAAACCCATATCTTTTATCCTTCTATTATTCTGGTTATTTTTCAGAAAGTGGTGTTTTAATCTCACTTTCCTAAAGAACTTGAATAGATCAATGTGCATTTGAAACGCATTATACTTGGGGGTGGGTACAAATGTGAGACCTTTCTGCAGAATTTTTGTATTTTTATCTGTGAGTAGAGATTTTTACAAATGTAATACTAGAAGTTCTGAGTCCTTCTGTCTCTCTCAGTCTTCTGCTCTTTCCTTTTTCTTGCCCCTCCTCTTTTGACTTTCCTTGTTTTACTGTTCTTTTTTGCTGATTTGGTGCCTCTTTTGGCTTTTTGTCTGTAAAAGTGTTTTGTCTGTCAGAGACAATAGTGTGTTCTGTTAATTGCACTGCACTCTCTGTGTTATTAAACCACTGATTACTTCTAGATTTGTATCTTGATTGTGATCTTTTAGCAGATCTCACTGGGAAGCACCCTCTGCATGGGCAGAAAAGATGGAACTGGAGAGCTGGGAACCAGAGTGTTTGGTCATGGGAAGTTCGGAACTTGACAGTGTGGCACAGGAAGCTTCATCACATGTGGGTGCATGGATGTTTGGTGACAGTTCTTGCAGCGCATTCAACTAGTTTGACTCGTCTCCTCCTGAGTTGATGTTTTGAAGTTCACAAGTGTGAGCACTCAAAACATGCTGGCAGTGTAGCATAAAGGATAAAGTGAAAAGCTGTTAATGGGCTTGTTACATCCAGTAGATTTGTATTCGATTCTTGGAACCTCTGTCTTTTTTGAGGTTGTCTTTTTTTTTTTTTGCCTTGAGTGACTTAAGTCATGCACCCTGATTTGGTTCCCCTCCAGAGTTTAGAATAGTAATCCCCCCTGACTTTATGCCTTCCCAAGTTGCGTCCCCCCTGGAGTTGAGAATAATAAGTCCCCCCCTTGAGTTGTACTCCCCCTGAAGTTCAGAATAGTAAATTTTCTCCCCTCCCAACTGTGTTCTTGCCCACCCTGAGTTGCGTTCCCCCTGAGCTAAGAATGGTAAATCTGTTCCCATCCTGACCATGTTCCCACTCCCTGAGTTAATTGTTATGTAAGTGTCTGTCTGGGTCTATGTTTCCACGTTAGGTAGTGTGTCTAATTTTTCCATCTCATGTTCTCTAGTTCCCAACTTTCTCGGGATGAAATTTCCGGTTTCCAGGTTTCCTGTGCCATCTTTTCCTACATCCCCCTCTGATGTGTGCATGCTTCTGTCACCAATCAAACACCTGTCCCTTGTTATAGTTACTTTGATCCATGTCTAGTGTATTCTGTTTGCATTGAATTAATTCAGTTTCATGTTTAGTCAATTTTTTTCTGTAATGAAATATCAAAACTTTTGAGGTCCTTGTCCTTTGTAAATCTCAGTACCTCCTCTCTAGTCACTTTGATATCATCAGTAATATCTTCATATTTACTTATGTCTTCCTTGATTATTTATTCAGTAAACTTTTTAGAACATTCTGAGGCTGTAACCTTACATTTCTCATAGTGATTTAAGTTTTCAAAGCCAGTTCAAGGTACAGTTGTTAACCCCTTAGTACTTGTTCTTTTTCTAAGTACGTCTCCAAGGTAATAATATCATAGGTTAGCTCTAACTCCTTGCAGTCATTTCTCCAGCCTAAACAAAGTTTTAATGTCACCTGATTGAGTAGTGATGTTGTCTATATGCTGTAACCTTTCTCTGGCTTTTTGTTTTTTTCTTTTACAGACTCTCTGCTCTCTCACAGCTTGATTCACCCTGATTCCCCAAGGTAGTTGCTGTCTCACTCTGTCTGTTTGCATTGTTCACAATTAGGATCTAAAAGGTGTCACCAGTGAAGTCTCACCTCTAATTGTATTTCAATGAATTGTCAGAGGGATCTCCTTCAGAAATGATTGCCACTTGCCTCCTTACTTGTTGATACCATTCTTTCCACAGTTTGAGTCCACTTTAGTACTTTTTTTCATGTTTGAAATAATAAAAGGAGCACTCCTTTTAATATGGCTCAGACCAGGACTTCATCAGAATTCTCAGCTGTTTTTGTCCATCAGCTATTTAAATATAACTTCTGTTGTGAGTAAAATGAATAATTATGCATCAGGCAGTGCCCTCTGACCTTTTAGAACAATAGGTGTTCAAAACAGCTGCAAATACTGATGAAATCCTGGTCCAAGCCATATTAAAAGGAGTGCTCCTTTTATTATTTTAAACGTGAAAACAGTACTAAAGGGGCTGTCATCTGGAGCTGTGGCACACAAGTGCCTCCACACTCATGAGGAGCTGCTTCTGGGATCCCAGGATGAGAGGAAGGGAGAAAAAGTGGAAAAAATCGGGGACAACGCATGATGATACCTCCGGACCAGCTCTGGAGTTCCGCTGGGACTCACATAGAGCCGGCAAGTCCCGAATGACCCCAGGTTCATTAGGGTGGCAGAGACCAGCAGTGTCCACTGCAGAGCATAAAGAAAGTTTACACAAAAAATATAAAATAAATAAATTTCACCACATTCTTGCACTGCTGCTTTAATAACTTTAAAACCCTTCAACATATCTGCAAACTCATGGAATTTTTCCAGAGTTATTAAGGTTCAAACAGTTGGATGTTTTGCACAAAATACATCAGTATTTTTCAAAAATTATGTAATTTGTGCAAAATATTGTCAGTATTTTTCGAAAATGACTAACTTTCATGCCTTACATATACATTTTCCCATAGGAAAAAATGGGATAATTTAAAATGTAATAACTTTTGAATGTATTAATATGTTTCCATCAAACCTTTAAAAGGCAAATCTGTGAGGCAAAGACTTTCTACCATGAAAAATTCAGACCACAATCTAAAGCCATTTCTGAGATCCTGGTGGACAAAGAAATGACAAAAAAAAAAAAAGATTTTTCTGTTTTTTCTACACTCTGTATCTCAAAAACTACAGAACGGATTCACACAAACTTTAGCAGGTCAAGAGACCTACCTCTAGAATTTATGCATGCCACATTCAATGCAAATTCACTGCATGGTTCCAAAGTTATTAAGGTTCAGAAATTTGAGTTGAACATAGAAGTTACGTTTCACCCTAACTATACTGGTACTACCATACCAGTATAATATACTCTTCCTATATAATTTCCTTTCCTTCTTCCCTCTTATTTATTTTTTTTTACTTTCCCTGTCTTATTACAAAAAAGGATCGGAGGGTGGGATTCACTTAAAATCTTAGCAGAAAAGAAGGAACATCTCTCCCCTGCTTCACCTAATAAACCCCTCTAGGACCACTAAGGCCCCCCACCTTTGCTCCACCCCTTGTCCAATCACCTTGCCCCTTCACTTATCTGCATGATTTGACCCTTCTCCTGGTGTCACCTGGCCTTTCCCTCCCCATCCTGCTTCTGCTGCTTATCCTACCTTCCCCAACCCCCAGGTCTTAGCCCCTTCCATTTCTTCTGGGAGGACCCTGACAATTCTGATTGCCTTAGAATGGCAACCCCATTTGTCAGAGGGATCTCCCTCAGAAATGATTAGACACACACAACTTCTTTCTGGGTGCTCGACTGGCAACATATTTATTGATCTATTTGATCATAAATACACTCCATTGCATCATTCATATATACATTATTCACATTTCTTTAGTCAACATTTTGCTATCCAACATTAAGTCCATTCTCTTAACAAGCTGCTGCTAGCTTCTGGCAGAAGAATCTTGCTTTCAGTGCAAGAGACACCTGACCAAAAGCTACTGCTTTTCTAACTGATAAAACACTTTTGTCTCAGGAGGAGTCAGTGCCTGTTGGGATTAAGCAAACATATACTTTATTAGAAGCAGGGGGGGGTCTCATTTAAGGTATAAAAAAAGAAAGTCAGTGTGTGTTTCTGTGTTAGGGAAGGGGACTGTATCAACTTAGTTTGCTAAGTCAGGAGCAGAGGAGAGAAGTTAATTGGGGGTGTGGCTTGAGCAGTAGAAAAGCAGGTGCCTCTAATTACAGCTCACTGCACCTAGTTTCTGGTAGAAGAATCTTGCTTTCAAAGCAAGAGACACTTGACTAAAAAACTATAGCTTTTCTTAGTACTTGTTCTCCCTCCTACCCTAAGCCAGTTCTACTTTTACAGCCACTGGATTTGACTGGCAACAGAAACTTCCTGTTTGACAGTATGAAGGGAAGGATCACTGAGATACATTAGTTTCATCAACCTTGAAGGAAAAATAATAACCCCCCCCAGCTGCTGGAGGTCTGAGTCCAAGCAAGGAAGAAGGAGGCTACTGAAGAATACAGGAAGTTCCTGTTCCAGAACAGGAAGGGTGAGAGTTGTAAAGGCACATAGGCAGTAGGAAAGTAGATGAAAAATATGTAAAGGGAGGGGAGCATAAGCATAAAAAACAACAGCAGAGGGGACACAAAATAAGACATGATGGGAGTGCTGCAGTGCAATGGCTGTGGGGCAGCAATGTTCCAGGAGACATTCTGGAGGCTGAAATGCTGCCCTATTTTCATGCACCTCTCTGGTCTGAGGGAGGAGGTTACCAGACTCCAGGCTGACTTGGATCGGATTTGTGAAACCTCCTCCCCCACCCATGGACCACCAGGGCCACTGCCGCTACCTCAGAGGTAGCCAAGAAAGAGGAGTGGTTGGACCAAGGTGGGTTCAGGAAGGGAGAGGGTGGTGGAAGAGAGATGCATTCCTCCAGCTGCACCTCTCCACAATTCATATGCTGTTCTGATGAAGAGTGGTTCCTCTATGGAGGTACCTGCAATGGAGACTGAGGAGGATGCTGGGAACCTCCTCAAAGGAGACCCATAGGTGGGTGGCATGAGATCCCCACAGGGGAAGGAACAACTCTTGGTGTGGGACTCAATCATTAGCATGGTAGAAGTGGAGGAGGAAGGGGAGAGGGAGGTAAGGTGCCTACCTGGTGCCATGGCTTAGACAGACAGGAAGTGAATCCTCAGGATTGTGGGAGAAGCTGCACAAGGGAGGGAGCTGAATGTCATTGTCCACCTAGGGACAAATGTCCTGGCTAGGAATGGGATCAGAGCAGTGCAAGAGGAGTTTGTAGAGTTGGGGAGGGGCCTTAGACAAGTAACACATATGGTAACCTTTTTGGAGGTGCTGCCTGTCTATGGCAAGGGTGATGCTAGGGTACTCCACACCATGGGATTCAATGAATGGTTGAAAAACTGGTGTGGAGCTCAGGGTTTTGGCTTCGTTGGGGACTGGGGAGCCACCTTGAGTGATACAGGCCCATACTGGTGTGATGGTCTGCATCTGTCTGGGGGGGCAGGATCCTAGGTGATAGGTTTAAATGCTTAATTGGCAAGCATTTAATCTAGCCAAGGGGGGGAGGCACTGAAAAGGAACAGTGAAATCTCAGCCTCCCCGACAAAACACGATAATTAGCAAGATAAACACCAAGGTAGAGTAGTGATTAGGTAGCAGGATGGGGTAAATGCAAAAAAGATAACAACAGTAAGGACAGGGATGAGGCCAAAAGGGGTAAGGCCATCAAAAAAAAGAGGGTGATGAGTACCAGTGCCCGTAGTCTGTGTAATAAGCTCCTCGAACTACTGGCTTTGATGGAAGAGGGATGCCTAGATATTGTGGCAGTCACTGAAACATGGTACACAGAGAACCATGACTGGGAGTTCAACATACCAGGATACACAATCTACAAGAGGGACAGGGAGGGTAAAGGAGGAGGAGTAACTCTCTATGCAAGGGAAGGGATTAAAGCAACAGAACTAAAGAGTAAACAGGGAGAAGATGAGGCACTATGGGTCACCCTGGAGACAGAAAATGGCACCACAATCCACATGAGGGTTGTGTACAGACCCCCATCTCAGGGTGAGGGAACGGACAAGGAAATGATAGAAGGCATCCTTAGAATGGCACAAAAAGGGGAGATATTGTTGATGGGGGAACTGAATATGCCAGATGTTAACTGGAGCACCTTTGCTGCAGGCACATCCAAGAGCAGGATCATTCTTGATACCCTACAAGGGGCATGCCTCAGACAGCTAGTGCTGGAACCCACTCAGGAGGGAGCAATCTTAGACTTAGTCCTCTCAAACAGGGATGGAGAAAGGATCTCAGATTTAGAAGTGGGTAGCCATCTGGGAACATGTGACCACCAAACCTTGTGGTTCACGATAATCACAGCCATAGAGTCAAGCCATACAAAAGCAAGAGTACTGGACTTTAGGAGGTCTGACTTTAGGAAAATGAGAGCGTGCCTCAGAAAAGCACTAGCAAATGGGCAAGAAGGAGGAGTGGAGGAACAATTGGGAATAATCAAACCAGCCATCACAGAGGCAACAAGCCTTTGTGTGAAGTGAATCAACAAAATAAAATGAAGGAAAAAACACTATGGTTCTCAAAAGAGGTGGCAGGGAAGGTTAAGGAGAAAAGGATAACATTAAGGAAATATTAGGAAACACAAAAGAAGCAGGACAGATAACTTTATCAGTTAAAGTTATCTGCTGTTTATCTCTATACTTTGTATCCTATATGTATTATGTCTGTTCAACTATGTAATTGTACGCCCCCTTCCAGGATGCATCTGGAAATGAGCAGTAGCCTGCTCAGCATGCTTTCCTGGTTAAATGCTTAAATAAATAAATAAATAACTAAAGCAGAAGGAGACAGGGAAGACAGTCAGAATAGCAAAGGCCCAAACCGAGGAAAAGATAGTCAACTCTGTTAAGAAGTGGATAAAACCTTTTATAGGTACATTAGGGAGCTAAGAAAGACCAAGGGATGAATACTGAGGCTTAATAAAGGGGAGGGAATGTGGGCAGAGGGTGACAGTGAAAAAGTAGGGATACTGAATGAATATTTCTGCTCAGAGTTCGCAATGGATGAGGAGGGGGAGGTACCTAAACCAAACAAGAGAAACAGTCTGGATAAGGGAGTCGATACCAGTCCATTCACAGAAGAAAGGGTTATGAAAGAACACTTGCAACTGAGGATGGACAAGGCATTGAGGCCTGATGGGATTCACTCCAGAATTCTAAAAGAACTAAGAGTTGAACTACTGATACCACTGACTACTCTCTTTAACAAATCATTGGAGGATGGGGTGGTACCTGAGGACTGGAGGATTGCAGATGTGATTCCACTTCACAAAAGTGGGAGCAGGGCAGAGGAAGGAAACTACAGACTAGTTAGTTTGACCGCAGTTGTAGGGAAAATGATGGAATCACTTCTGAAGCAAAGAATTGTTGAGTACCTAGAGGCCAGTGGGGCACAGGACCCAAGGCAGCATAGATTCACATTGGAAAGGTCATGCCAGACAAATCTAATAGATTTCTTTGACTGGGTGACCAAAGTAGTAGACCAGGGAGGGGCTGTGGACATAGCCTACCTAGATTTTAACTAGGCATTTGACACAGTCCCACATGAAAGATTTATATACAAGCTAGCCAGCCTTGGAATGGGTCCCAAGGTGGTAGCCTGGATAAAAAATTGGCTGAACAACAGGATGCAAAGTGTAATAGTAAACGGAGTCCACAATGAAGAAAGGAGGGTAACTAGTGGGGTACAGCATGGTTCAGTGCTAGGGCCAGTTTTCTTTAATGTATTTTAAGTGACATTGCAGAGCACCTGGAAGGAAAAGTATGTCTCTTTTCAGAAGACACAAAGATCTGCAACAGGGTTGATACACAGGATGGGGTGGAAAGGATGAGAAGGGACTTGGCTAGGTTGCAGGAATGGTCAACTATATGGCAGCTCAGATTCTATGCAAAGAAGTGCAAGGTAATGCACCTGGGAAACAAAAACCCAGGGGAAGAGTACACAATGGGGGGGTGAGATAATAACAACAACAACAACAACAAGCATTTGTCAGTGCCGAATGTTGATTGCATTGGCCCGTTGAGCTCGCTCACTGCCCCTGTGTCACTCGCTCATTCTGTTTCTCCCAGTGCTGCAGGCTGGTCTTTTGTACTGGGCTCCTGCCTGAATTGGCACATTTTGCTGCCCACAAAGAAATCTGCAGCTGTCCCGACAGAGCTCTGTTGAGGTGGATCACTCCTCCTCTCTCACTCGCTCATTCTGTTTCTGCTGGCGCTGCAGGCTGCCCTTTTGTACGGGGCTCCCGCCTCTGTTGGTGGCTTCTTCTGCCCACAGAGAAATCTGCAGCATTCCAGACACAGGTCCGTTGAGCTAGCTCAGTCCCCCTCTCTTGCTCATTCCGTTTCTGCTGGCGCTGCAGGCTGGCCTTTTGTACTGGGCTCCTGCCTGCGTTGCCACCTTTTTCTGCCCAAAAAGCAATGCACAGCAGTTATGATGAGGTCTTTTGAGCTCGCTTACTCTCCCTCTCTCACTCGCTCATTGTGTTTCTCCCGGCACTGCTGGCTGCCCTTTTGAACTGGGCCTCTGCCTGTGCTCGCACCTTTTTCTGCCCACAAACAAATCTGCAGCTGTCCTGACAAAGCTCCATTGAGGTTGCTCTTTCCACCTGTCTCACTTGCTCATTCTGTTTCTCCCGGTGCTGCAGGCTGCTCTTTTGTACTGGGCTTCTGCCTGAATTGGCATGTTTTGCTGCCCACAAAGAAATCTGCAGCTGTCCCGACAGAGCTCCGTTGAGGTGGGTCACTCCCCCTCTCTCAGTCACTCATTCTGTTTCTGCTGGCACTGCAGGCTGCCCTTTTGTACTGGGCTCTTGCCTCTGTTGGTGGCTTTTTCTGCCCATGAAGAAACCTGCAGCAGTCCTGAGACAGGTCCATTGAGGTAGCTCACTTCCCCTCTCTCACTCGTTCATTCCGTTTCTGCCGGCGCTGCAGGCTGGCCTTTTGTACTGGGCTCCTGCCTGCATTAGCACCTTTTTCTGCCCACAAAGAAATCTGCAGCTGTCCCGACAGAGCTCTGGTGAGGTCGCTCACTCCGCCTACCTCACTTGCTCATTCTGTTTCTTCTGGCACTGCAGGCTGCCATTTTGTAGTGGTCTCCTGCCTCTGTTGGTGCCTTTTTCTACCCACAAAAAATCTGCAGCAGTCCTGAAAGAGCTCCATTGAGCTCGCTCACTGCCCCTCTCTCACTCGCTCGTTCCATTTCTGTTGCCGCTGCAGGCTGCCCTTTTGTACTGGGCTCCTGCCTGCATTGCCGTCTTCTTCTGGCCACAAAGAAATCTGCAGCAGTCATGATAGATCTCCATTGAGCTCGTTCACTCACTCCCCCTCTCTCACTTGTCCGTTCTGTTTCTTCTGCTGCTGCAAGCTGCACTTTTGTACTGGGCCCCTGCATGCATTGCTGCCTTTTTCTGCCTGCAAAGAAATCCACAGCAGTCCCAACAGAGCTCCGTTGAGCTCACTCACTCCCCCTCCCTCACTCGCTCGTTCTGTGTCTGCCACTGCTGCAGGCTGCCCTTTTGTACTGGGTTCCTGCCTGCGTTGCCAGCTTTGTCTGCCCACAAAGACATTTGCAGCAGTCCCAAAACAGCTCCGTTGAGGTTGCTCACTCCCCCCCCTCACTCACTCATTCCATTTCTGGTGGGGCTGCAGGCTGGCCTTTTGTACTGGGCTCTTGCCTATGTTGCCGCCTTTTCCTGCCCACTAAGAAATCCACAGCAGTCACAATAGACCTCTGTTGAGCTTGCTCACTCTCCCTCTCTCACTCGCTCATTCTGTTTCTCCCAGCACTGCAGGCTGTCCTTTTGTACTGGGCTCCTGCCTGTGTTGGCACCTTTTCCTGCCCACAAAGAAATCCACAACTGTCCCGACAGAGCTCCATTGAGGTCGCCACTCCCCCTGTCTCACTCGCTCATTCTGTTTCTCCTGGCACTGCAGGCTGGCCTTTTGTACTGGGCTCCTGCCTGCATTTCCGCCTTTTCCTGCCCACAAAGAAATCTGCAGCAGTCATGTTACACCTCCGTTGAGCTTGGTCACTCCCCCTTTCTCACTCACTCATTCTGTTTCTCCTGGTGTTGCAGGCTGCCCTTTTGTACAGGGTTCCTGCCTCTGTTGGCATTTGTTTCTGCCCACAAAGAAATCTGCAGCAGTCCCGACAGAGCTCCGTTGGCCTCAGTCACAATACAGCTCCATTGATCTTGCTCACTCACTCCGCCTCTATCACTCGTTCGTTCTGTTTTTCTCACCGCTGCAGGCTGCCCTTTTGCACTGGGCCCCTGCATGCATTGCTGCCTCTTCCTACCCACAAAGAAATCTGCAGCAGTCCCAACAGAGCTCTGTTGAGCTCACTCAATCCCCCTCCCTCACTCACTCATTCTATGTCTTCCACTGCTGCAGGCTGCCCTTTTGTACTGGGTTCCTGCCTGCATTGGCAGCTTTTTCTGCCCACAAAGAAATCCACAGCAGTCATGATACACCTCCATTGGGCTCGGTCACTCCCTCTTTCTCATTCACTCATTCTGATTCTCCTGGCGCTGCAGGCTGCCCTTTTGTACTGGGCTCCTGCCTCTGTCAGCATCTTTTTCTGCCCACAAAGAAATCTGCAGCAGTCCCGACAGAGCTCCATTGGCCTCACTCACTCCCCCATCTCACTCCCTCGTTCCATTTCTGCCGGTGCTGCAGGCTGCCCTTCTGTACTGGGCTTCTGCCTGCCTTGCCATCCTTTTCTGCCACAAAGAAATCTGCAGCAGTCAAGATACAGCTCCGTTGAGCTCGCTCACTCCCCCTCTGTCACTCGCTCATTCTGTTTCTCCCACCGCTGCAGGCTGCCCTTTTGTACTTAGTCCCTGCATGCATTACCACCTTTTCCTGCTCACAGAGAAATCTGTAGCAGTCCCAACAGAGCTCCGTTGACCTCACTCACTCCCTCTCCCTCACTCGCTCGTTACGTTTTTCCCGGCGCTACAGGCTGCTTTTTTGTACTGGAATCCTGCCTGTATTGTCACCTTTTCCTGCCCACAAAAAAATCTGCAGCTGTCCTGACAGAGCTCAGTTGAGCTTGGTTCCCCCCCAGTCACTCAATGCTAATCTGTCTCAAACACTGATTTCCAACAGCGACTGCGGTATTCTGTGCCGGAAGCACAGAAACACATTTCTGTCAGGATGTGAAAAATGACAGCTATACTGTTCATCAGGAGGTGTGAACAAATGCCAGTATTGAAAATCTGGCATGAAAATATTACTAATTTGCAAACTTACAAGGGAGCATGGAACCTGCACAACACATGCTCATAACATAGTCATTTTATGGAGTTTCATCACAAAATTTTCAACATAGGCATTTTAGGACCTCTACTTGTGAACAGTGTCAGTGTGATTTTCTTAATATGTCCCAAACACTGATTTCCCACAGCAACCGCGCAATTGTGCGCCGGAAGAGTGAAAACACATTTCGGTCAGGATGTGAAAAATGACAGCTGCACTGTTCGTAAGGAGGTGTGGCAAATGGCAATGCTGAAAGTCTGGAGTGAAAATATTGCAAAGTTGCAAATGTAAGAGCGTGTGTGGAAACTGCGCAATGCACATTCGTAACATACTCATTTTATGGACTTTCGTCACCAAATTTTCAACATAGGCATTTTAGGACCTCTGCTAATGAACAGTGTCACTGTCATTTTCATGTGTCCCGAACCTGGATTTCCCACTGCAACCATGCTATTCTGCGCCGGAACTGCGAAAACGCATTTTGGCCAGGATGTGAAAAATGACAGCTATACTGTTCATAAGGAGGTGCAGAACAATGGCAATGTTGAAAATCTGGGAGTGAAAATATTATAAATTTGTGAAGTTACAAGCATACGTGCAAACTGCACAACACACGCTCGTAACACAGTCATTTTATGGAGTATCATCACCAAATTTTTACCATAGGCATTTTAGGACCTCTGCTCATAAACAGTGCCACTGTCATTTTCTTAATCTGTCCTGAACACTGATCTCCCACAGCGACTGCGCTCATCTGCACCGGAAGTGCGAAAACACATTTTGGCCAGGATGTGGAACATGAGAGCTGTACTGGTCACAAGGAGGTCTGAAAAAATACCAATGTTGAAAATCTGGTGTGAAAATATTGCAAATTCGCAAAGTTACGAACGTGCTGCGCTTTACTGACAGTACACGCGCTCAGAAAACAGTCATTTTTTGATTTTTTCCTCCAAATTTGTAGTATAGGCTTTTTGAGCTCACCTCATGAACACTGGCACTGTCATTTCATTAATTGGTCCTGAAAGATGATTCCACGCAGTGGCCGTGAAATCACCTTTCAGGGCCGAATAACACCATGACAGTGCCAGAATTGATGAGGAGGGGTCCCAAAAACCCCATGTTGAAAATTTGGTGCCAAAATTCAAAAAATGCCTGAGATATGCATCAAAGTAAAAAAAAACCTATTTATTCCATTATACAGCTTACCGGCATTTCCTCAGTTCACGGTCCGCTTTGAAGAGTGCAGACGTGTTCCCAGCCAACCGAAGATCGTCGCGCCAGACTCCGGAGGTAAGTATGGGGTGAGGGGGTGTGGGGAGGTAGGGTGTGCAGTGAATGGGCACGGGTTGTGGGAGGGGGGGCAGAGAGACCACCGAGGGACTGTTTCGGTTTTTACAGGAAAAAGCAAAAAATGACATCGTGGGACAGTTTTATTTACTTTTACAGGGGCATGTGGCATGCTGGGGTGGGCTGCCAGTGAGCCAATGGAGTCTTCTGTTTTGGGGGGCAGCTGTAGCCGATGGGGGATTGGGCACCCCAGTCAGCACACAAGAAAAAGGGGGGTGTTACAGTATGCTGATGGGGACTGGGTATCCTTCAGCACACAACAAAAGGGGGTGACATTATGCTGACAGGCATTGGGCACCCATCGCAGACAACATAAGTGGGGGGTTACATAATGCTGACGGGAGTGGAGTCCCCATTGGCAACATAAACATTATGGCACTGAAGCCGGCGAGGTTAGGGCCCCATCGGCAAACAAACATGGGAGGGGCACATGTGCTGCCAGTTAGGCACCCCCGGCGGGGGATGAATGGTGTTTGTGAACACGGCAAGCTGCCACCGGTTCACAAACAATATCAATGTCTCAAGGTTTCGCCCTGCAATGACGGGTCGCTCCCTCATTGCAGCGAATGGCTGATGCTGCAATGACGAGGCAGCCCCTGATTGCAGCAGCTAAAATGTTAGAAACTTGCGGTACACTGGCTGAACTAGTGTCAGCAGCAGTGTGCCACAGCATTGGGGGAAGTGGATCAAGCCTTTACAGGCTGTGGGGGCATTGGCCTCAACAGTGCCATGCTTCCACAACCTGCTTCTGGAGAAAGCTGCTGCAATATGTTTCTTGCACATGCGTGCAATCAACATAAAAATTTATTTATTTATTTATTACATTTTGGTGACCGGGTAGGTCCACTGGGCCCCGACGGTCCCTTTTTCAGGGGCGACCCGGGATAACAATACTAGTTATGATACAGAACAAGGACAAAAAAGAACTTTTGTATGCATTGTCTGTTACAACATGAGGAGGTTACAGGAAACAGTGGATACAGGCATGGTTATCATCATGACACAGTTTAAATAGGTACTTATTTGCATATGTTTATTCAGGAGGTAGCGTATGGCCCCAGGTGAACAGACAGTTTGAGGTGGGTAGTAGGTAGGCTCCACTAAGAGAAGGTGTGTAGGAAGGAAGGGAGTACCTTATGAGCCTTATCAACCATGGCAGTGGCAGGCACTTGAGGTCAGCATATGGGACTTGAGCCTGGTGCGGAAGTTCATGAGTGAGGAGGCGTCTTGGACAGGGGGAGGGAGCTTGTTGCATTGGCAGGGTGCTTGGGAGGAAAAGGACCTACCACCAGCGTTTGTCCTTACCCTAGGGACTTCTAATAGTGTTCTTACTGAAGTCCTTAAGTTCCTTGGGTTGTGCTTGATGGTTATGGTCCCGCCTATACTAGGCGGAGAGTGGGGTTTGAGAAGCTTGTAGACCTGGACAAACAAGGGGTATTGGAGGTGAGCTGATCAATGTGGCCCAACGGAGTTGGGCCAGAGAGTCGCAGTGGTGACGTCGCAGGTGCTCTTGGGTAGCGAAGCGAGCTATTTTATTATATAGGGTTTGCATCCTGGTTATCTCTTGCTTTGCCATGCCCTGTATTATCGGGGCTGTAAAGGTCAGGGTAGGAAGCAGGACACTTGTAGCAATGGAGAGGACCTGGGAGTAATTATAACAGATGACCTAAAGGTGTACAAGCAATGTGAGAAGGCATTAAGGAAGGCTGGGGGATATTGGGATGCATAGGGAGAGGCATCATCAATTGTAGAAAACAGGAAGTTGTTATTCCTCTGTGAGACCCAATCTGGAGTACTGCATGCAGTTTTGTAGTCCCCATCTCCACGAAGACATGGACAGAGAGGAGGCTGTCCAGAGGAGGGCAACTAAAATGGTACAGGATCTGTACCAGAAGACATACAGAGAGAGACTAAAGATGCTTAACATGTATATCCTCGAGGAAAGGATGGAGAGGGTGGACATGATAGAAACTTGTAAGTACCTCAAGGGACTCAACAAAGTCCAAGAGGGTAGCATCTTTCAGAAAAAGAGATGTGCAAGAACAAGGGGGCACAATTTAAAGATAGAAAAGGGATGGCTCAGAGGTAATGTTAGGAAGTATTTTTTCATGGAGAGGCTTGCGGATGCATGGAACAGCCTTCCTGAGGAGGTAGTGGAGTCAAGAACAGTGGGAGAATTCAAGAATACATGGGACAGACATAAGGCAATTCTAGTGGGGGGCAGGAGGAAGTAGGCTGTTGGTTAACTAGGAACTGCAGCTTATCCATCAGGTAGGGAAATGGGCAGACTAGGTGGGTCAAGTGGTCCTTATCTGCCATCAAATTCTATGTTTCTAGTCCATGTTGTTTGCTATATTTTCCTTCCTCTAGGTTTACCATTTCTTTTTCTTGGGGCCTGGATGCATGACCCTACACCCCATTCCATGTCTGAGAGCCCTACCTGCTTCCTGGGTTCGGATGCTCATAACCTGACCCCTAGTTACTCTTTTCTCAACCCTTTCCCCACCCCCTCTGACTCCACAGCTGGGTGCTACTGACCCCAGCATGTGCTGACCTATCCCCACTCCCCCCAGAATCTGCCCCATCCCCCTACTATGTCCTTCTGACCAACCCCTTCTTTTTGCCTCCCTTGCACTAGCCTGTCTCCAGTGTTGTGACGGATGACAGGCTTCCCCTTTCTAGTTTATCCTAGCACCCTCCCACCTCCCTACTATATCAAGTAGAGGTATCAGGAAAAAGATATGCCCACTTCTGACAAGTGGATGCTGCCACCTCTGTAGAACCCTGGGGTGTCATACAATATGTTCCTGTGTGGGATGTAAATGCCCCTGATTTCCACTATTACCCTGGCCACCCTTCTATTAAGCCTCTTTCTGGTTTTTCCAACTGACTTTATAGCCCTAGCATTCCTCCACACCTCCAGGATATAATCTTGGACCATCCAACCATAACCCAAGGCCATCAATATTTCATAACCTCTAGGTTCACCTTGATTGTTTGAAACAGTGCTCCCCATGGACTTCCCCCAAGGTCATTCCTACCATAATGCAAAAGCAATAAATTGGATCTATGCCATTGTAACTTCAATTCATTCAATACTGGTAACAACTGGGCCCATGTCATGCCTCAGACCCATTTCCAGTGAACATGCATGCTCTCAAGCTCCCTCCGAAGCAAGCTGTCTCCCTCCTGACATGGTGACTGTGTACTTCTCTACCCAATAAATGAATGAGTGCCCCACTATCCATATACGTCTCCTCCTCATACCTGCCAAAATACAAGCAACACATTATATCATCTTCCGGATGTGTCTCCTACAGCAATTTGTCCTCCACCTACCTACACACTTGACATCCTTTTTGGAACTACCTTGAGTTGTCTTTTTCAGATGCCATGCCTATTCTAAAGGAGTGCAGATAAAATTGCCTAGGGTCCTCCCCCAAAAATGTAACCCCCTCTTCAGTACCCCCGCTACTTGGTAGCACATGATCAGGGATCCATCCCCGTGTTTGAAAAATATTCCACCATCAATTGACCGGATATCCCGGTATTCCTCCACTGCTTCTACTGTGCACTGACCTGTGCCTACCTGTTTGAGGATTACAGTCTCTGCCCCACTCCCACCTGATCTGTTTTTGACTTTCTTAGTCAAATTACTATCTTGTGGGTGCCCCACCAAATTTCTCCATTATTCCCCTCTCCCTTTCTGCTTTACTCTTCACTACCACCTCACTGACTCTAAATATCCCTCCAGCCATGACCATAAAAAATGGCCTGAAATAGGCATGCCTTGTGTGTTGATGCACATACTTGGCCTAATGCCTTCAAAAGCTTTACCAACTGCTGTCTTGCTATGGGTTTCCTGGTATCCCCCAGCCATCATTGCCTCCTCTGCCTCCCTGTCAACATGCCCTGTACCATCTTGGATTTGTTTGGTTCCGGCCAACCTCTAGAATTGCATGCCCATTCTATGCCTGCCACCTGCACCCCCATGGTGTACTGAGCCATGCCCCCTTCCCATCTCTGCATCATGTACTGCACCAGTTGATCCTCGGTTACTGGCTTACTTACCTTGACCGCCTCCAGCTGCTGAACCTCCTGAAAAGCGGTCCATGCCCCCTCATAGGCTTTTAATGTGTTCCCCAGCCAGGAGATCTGGTACATCATTTGGACACTTTCCAACCAATTTCCCATAATTGATCTAGTACCTGGGTTCTCTGGATGGTGGCATGAGGGGCCAAAGACCTGAATCTGTCCAACTTAAGATGGGAAAGACTGACAGCAATGTCATTCTGTATCCCTTCAATGTGCCTTATTTTGAAAGACAGACTGATTTTCAATCTGACTAACAATTACTGATGTAGTACCCTGGTTACCATCTCAGTGGACCCCCCTCTGTCTATTGATTACCTCCACCACCAACTTGTTATCACACCAGAAGATAATCCTTTTGTCTTGCATCATCCTGCCTCATACCACCACTGCCACCTATATTGGGAATACCTCTAAAAATGTAATGTCCTTCACAAATCCAATGTGCCTCCACTCATTCTGCCATGCCTCAGATATCCACTCCCCTTTGAAGTAGGCCCCCATGCCCCAAGCCCCTGCTGCATCCATGTACAGTTCCATATCCGTGTTGAACATATACTCCCATTGCCAAAATGTTACCCCATTACACCCAACCATAAATTGCTCCCACACTTCTAAATCTTGCTGTATGCCCTTGGTTATATTAACCCAATGATGGGGAAGTTTTGCCTTCCCCGTGGCATGCACCAACCTCCTTGTGAAGGGCCTTCCTGAAGCTATAGCCTTGCATTCGAAATTTAAGTGTCCCAACTGCTGCTGAACTACTGCTAATCACACCCTGCGTTTAACTTTCCCTTGCTTCAACAAACCCTGCAGTTTGACAACCTTGTCCTGTGGCAAGCAGAACAGTTCTAGTTCTGTGTCCACCTCTATGCCCAGGTATTCTAGTCTCCTTGCCAGACTCTCCATTTTTTCCTCTGCTAAGGGTATGCCTATTGTCTCACACATTTCCCAGAAATCCCCCAGCATTGTGGTCGCCTCCTGCTTCCCATGCCCTATTTAGAGAAAATTGTCTAACTAATGCACTACTGTTTTATGCCCATACCTCTCCCCAAACACCCACCATATCCATGAACAAAAGGCCTCAAATGTGGCACATACCACTGAACAACCCATGGGCATGGCTTTACAAAGTAATACCCCCTCCAAATCTGAATCCCAATATGTCCCAGTCCTCCGCACTGACAGGTCATAATCTTAAAGCCAACTCTATCGGTCTTCATGAGCCATGCCCCCCTGACTGCCCATATCAAAATAACTGCCTGGTCTAGTGATGTGTATGATACCACACTTAGGCCCTCAGGAATGTTATCATTCACTGACACTCCCACTGGATAAGACAAATGGTGTATCAAGCAGAATTCTCCAACCTGTTTTTCGGGTACCACCCCTAATGTGGAAACCCAGAACTCTTCACAATGGGGCTCTTGAAATGGCCCTTCCACCCTGACCGCCTTTATTTCCTTCTGAATCTTCTGTCTCACTATCTCTTCCTTACCCTTCACTGATCCTAGGTTTTTGGGCACTATTTTCCTTTGTAATCCCTGGTATCCTATACTAAAACCCCACGTAAAACCATCCCTTAAAAGATTCCCATGTCAGCCCTGTGGTAAACTCAGGTACTGGAGGAGAGTGGGTTTCCCTGAGTAAGATAGTCAGGGTACAGCTGCAGCTGATTTGGCTGATTAGCTGCAGCTGCACAGACAGAAGAGCTTTAAAAACAAGAAGAAAATGCCAGCAGGCAGTTGCTGCAGGGGTAGAGGGCTGACAAGCTACTTGGATGTGTTCCAGAACAGGAGTCCCTTAAGCAAACCTCAGGAGATTGGTCTCCTGAATTAGGCCAAAAGGAAAAAAAGTTATTTCCATTGTGAGTTTTCCGTTTTACAGTTTGTGTTCTTCCAGAAGGTCTAGCCTTCTGGAAAAGGGGGGTTTCTAGTTAGGGTCGGGGATTGTTTAGTCTGCACTCCCACCAAGATCTAGGCCTCTTTATTTCTGTTTTTGTTTAATTTTCTCCAGCGGGGCTTAAAAAGGAAAAGGGCAGAAGCCCAAAGTTCTGTGTCACCAACCATATTAAGAAAATAAAAATATACTTGGTTGGTTTGATGTTAACAAACTGGTCTTCCTGAGACTCCTTAACCACCTCAAAGCTGATCCTGAATCCTGTGTCAAGGTTGCACCTTGTCACATGTGGTTTTAGAAATGGGATCAGGTCGGCATAGAATTTGGCTGGAATCCGAATCACCCTGGAGTAAAGGAGACCAGGCATGGAGGACGTGGTGAAAGCCTTGATCCAGGCTATGGCAGCCCAGTAGGCAGCTACTCAGGCTCAACAAGAGACAAACCAGTTGCTGCTCACACAGACAGCCCAGGACCACGCTGTCCTCCAGGAAATAGTAAAGCATCTCATTGAGATCATGCCAGGAGAAGGTCGCCCGGGAAGGCCTACCCCAGAGGGTTACCGTACTATACGGGCTTCCCATTGTCTGCAGAAAATGACGATGGCTGATGAAATTGAAGCATATTTGCTCACTTTTGAAAGGATGGCTACTCGTGAATCATGGCCTCAGGAACAGTGGGCCGGCATTTTAACTCCGTTTTTGCACGGCGAGGCCTAGATGGCGTATTATGATCTGAATGAGGGGGTCGCCACTGACTATCCAAGGCTGAAGGAAGATATCTTGGCCCGTGCTGGCATGACTTCAGCCCTTCGAGCCCAGAGGTACCACCACTGGAGATTCCGGGAGTCAGCGAAGCCACAGTCACAGATGTATGACCTCCTCCACTTGGCCAGGAAGTGGTTGCTACCTTGGACCAGTTCTTAAGAGGACTACTGCCCAGCTTATGGCAGTGGGTTGGACAGGCTGACCCCACTTCCAGTGATGAACTGGTTGCCTTGGTGGAGTGGCATTATGCCATGAAGGAACTTTCCCTGGACATTGGGGTCGGCTACCCCGGGACTTGAGGCGGACTACAAACCAGAGATACCAACCCCCCAAGAGGTCGGACCGGACAGGGCCCGGGAGAAGGACTACAGAAGAGTGGTCTAAGGCCATGAAGGGACTTTTGGGTTTGAAAATAGAGGGGGACCTGACCTCCCCTAGAAGCCCAAAGGGTCCAGGGTCACCGTGAGAATGCTACCACTGTTATGGGTGCAGGGAGCGGGGACATGTAATTGCCAACTGCCCGAATGGGGTCAAACCAATGCAATGCAACTGGGGTGGGTCCCCACAGAGCAATTGCCATTTGATTAATGTGGTTAGGGTGGTCGCCACTTCACACCGATTTACCCAGGTGGTTAAGGTAAACGGACAGGCTGTTATGGCCCTTGTCGACTCAAGGAGTGAGGTCACCCTTATAGTTCGCAGTTTGGTGCAACCCTACTAAATTAATTTCCAGAAATGTACCAGGATGACCTGTGTCCATGGCACATTGTTTTATTACCCCATGGTGCTAGTTACTGTGGAAGCACAGGTGGAGGAGAGGCAGGTCACGATGGGGGTCCTCCCTCGATTGGCGCATCCTGTCCCGGTGGGTCAAGATTTCCCGGGGTTTGAGACATTACTCTATGACGGGGAACCCGGGAGGCCAGGGCCCCAGTAACTGAGGTATGGTGCTAGGAATCCCTGAGGGGTCGGAGGAGCCATCCAATTATTTCCTTTATGGACATTGGGACCCCAAGTTGTATGAGGAGGCAGGAAAGTCCCAGAAATCATGAAAGGAATGCAGGAATTGTAAAAAGTTAGGGACCAAGATACTGGCTGCCAATGGCAGGTCCGTGCTGGTGGGAGGTAGAACCCTGCTCCCAGAGGGACAACAGGGTGAGCAATCTGGTGCCCGAGGTGAAAGTTGTAGGGATGAAGAGGAGGACCCAGAAGTGGAGACAGAGTTGAATCCCCCTGAATTGAGTACCCTCGGGATAGCCTCCAGGATCTTTGATCAGGACCAAATAGACAAGCCACTCTTTCAGAATATCCGGTCAGAGGTTGTGGAGATTAACGGGATGCCAGTAGAAGGCAAAGCCAAGGGACCCAGATTGTATTTCATGTTTAATAATGACCTCCTATACCGAGTGATACCAGATGAAGAACATGATGTGGAACAGTTGCTGGTCCCCCACCAGCACAGGAAGGCGGTACTGGATTTGGCACATGCTCACCTTCTTGGAGGACACCTTGGGGTCTAAAAAACACTGCGCTGCATACTCTGAAGATTCTACTTGCTTGAAATTTATGCTGAGGTAAGGAGTTACTGTGCTTTGTGCCCAGAATGCCAGTTGGCATCCCCACGGCCGAAGTTAAGAGCCCCGTTGGTGCCCTTGCCAAGCATCGATGAACCCTACGTGAGGATTGTGATGACCTGGTAGGCCCCCTAGACAGGTCAACCCAGGGCCACCAACACATCCTGGTCATCATAGACTATGCTTCAAGATATCCAGAAGTGATCCCGCTCTGTAACACGGCCTCGAAGTCGATTGCCCAAGAGCTCATTCAAGTGTTCACGAGGGTCAGATTACCAAAGGAGATACTGATGGACCAGGGTACTCCCTTTGTCTCACATTTAATGAAGGAGCTTTGCAGACTCCTCCAGATCCGAGCCCTGAGGACCTCAGTGTACCACCCCCAGACAGATGATCTGGTCGAACGATTTAATCAGACTTTGAAGGGGATGTTGTGGAAAGTTGTGAGCCGAGACAGAAAGGACTGGGACTTACTCCTTCCCTACTTAATGCTCACTATCTGAGAAGTTCCATAGCATCCACTGGATTCTCCCCTTTCTAGTTGTTACACGCCCGCTGGCCTGGAAAGAGCAACCACCACAAGGAGCCAGTGTGATTGGGTATATCTCCCAAATGCAGGAAAGGTTGGCCCAGGTCACTCCTATTGTCTGGGAACACTTAGAAAAGGCTCAAGAGACCCAACAAACTTATTATGACCATCAGGCGAGGATCCAGAAGTTACAGCGGGGGGATCGGGTGATGATACTTGTTCCCACAGTAGAAAGCAAACTGCTCACCAGGTGGCAGGGTCCATACGAGGTCGTGGAAGCTGTTGGTGATGTGAACTATAAAGTAAGCCAACCCGATCGCAGGAAGAAGTTCCAAATATACCATATTAACCTCCTGAAGGCGTGGCAAGACCGGGAGGCCTGCTGTGTCTCATTGGCTGTAACCCCGGCAGAAGGTAAAACAGAGGGGCAAGTCCATATCTCACCTGAGCTGTCTCCTACACAGTACAAAGAAGCAGTGGAAATGGTTCGGCGAAATGGGGATGTGTTCTCCAAACGACCTGGTCGGACGGTCGAAGCCTACCATGACATTGTGACAGCTCTGGCCATAAGGATAAGGGAAATACCCTACCATATCCCTGAGGCCAAGAGGAAAGAAATCCGAGCCAAAGTCGAGAGGATGTTGAAGCTCAACATCATAGAACAGTCCCATAGTGAATGGTCAAGCCCCATCGTCCTCGTGCCAAAACCAGATAATACTTGGAGGTTCTGTAATGATTTCAGGAAACTAAATGAGGTATCACAGTTTGACGCATACCCCCTACCTAGGGTTGATGAACTGATCTACCAGTTAGGGAAAGCCAGATACCTCTCCACCTTGGACCTTATGAAGGAAAACTAGCAGATCCCACTCACAAGAGCAGCCCAGGAGAAGACCGCCTTCATTGCCCAAGGGGGTTTATACCACTACAAAGTCCTCCCATTCGGTCTGCATGGAGCACCTGTGACCTTTCAGCACATGATGGACTGACTGCTGCACCCACACTCTCACTATGCTGCCGCCTATATTGATGATCTGGTCATCCATAGTATGGACTGAGAAACTCACCTTTGGAAGGTCGAGGCCGTACAAGATATGTTACAAGAAGCTGGATTGACAGCGAACCCCTCAAAATGTAAGATCGTCTTGTCCGAGGCAAAATTCTTGGGCTATGTGGTTGGACAGGGATTGGTGAAACCCCAGGTGAAGAAGGTAGAAGCAATTCAAAACTGGCCCCAACCAAACAAGCAAGTAAGGGCTTTCCTAGGGTTAGTCAGTTACTATCGGAGGTTCATCCCTCACTTTGCCACTCGGGCCGCTCCGTTAATGGAATTAACTAGGGTGAGAGCACCGGACATTGTGAGGTGGTCAGAAGCAGCAGATGAGGCATTCACCGACCTCAAGATGGTCCTCTCTTCTGATCCGGCACTGGTCTCCTCAGATTTTGATAAAGAATTCATTCTGCAAATAGATGCCTTGGATGTTGGATTGGGGGCAGTACTCTCTGAGATGGCAGCAGGTGAAGAGCACCCCATCTTCTACCTAAGTAGGAAGTTGTTACCCCGGGAACAGTGGTACGCCGTAGTGGAAAAGGAGTGCCTTTCAGTGAAGTGGGTGACGGAAATCCTCAGATATTACTTACTAGGTTGCAAGTTCACTCTGGTGACGGACCATGCTCCACTCAAGTGGATGCAAACAAACAGGGAAAAAAATGCCAGAGTGACAAGACGGTTCCTTGCACTACAACCGTACCACTTCATGGTCCATGACAGAGTGGGGACACTGAAAGGAAATGCGGATGGACTTTCCTGAAGACCCTACCTCTCGGCACAGGCTGCCCAACCCTATAGTGTTGAGCTGGGGAGGGGGACGTGTGGTAAACTCAGGTACTGGAGGACAGGGGGTTTCCCTGAGTAAGATAGTCAGGGTACAGCTGCAGCTGATTTGGCTGATTAGCTGCAGCTGCACAGACAGGAGAGCTTTAAAAACAGGAAGGAAAAGCCAGCAGGCAGTTGCTGCAGGGGTAGAGGGCTGACAAGCTGCTTGGATGTGTTCCAGAACAGGAGTCTCTTCAGCAACCCTCAGGAGATTGGTCTCCTGAATTAGGCCGAAAGAAAAAAAGTTATTTCCATTGTGAGTTTTCCGTTTTACTGTTTGTGTTCTTGAAGAAGGTCTAGCCTTCTGGAAAAGGGAGGTTTCTAGTTAGAGCCGGGGATTGTTTAGTCAGTGCTCCAACCCAGAGCTAGGCCTCTTTATTTCTGTTTTTGTTTCCTTTTCCCCAGTGGGGTTTAAAAAGGAAAAGGGCAGAAGCCCAAAGTTCTGTGTCACCAACCATATTAAGAAAATAAAAATATACCTGGTTGGTTTGATGTTAACAAACTGGTCTTCCTGAGACTCCTTAACCACCACAAAGCTGATCCTAAATCCCATGTCGAGGTTGCGCCTTGTCACAGCCCTCAGATTACCTCTAGTCCTTTCCCTTATTTCCTTTCTTATAGATGTTTTTGCTAAAGGGAACCCCATCTCCCTCCTCCATCCCTTTTTCCCTTAGTTTGTGCTGTAGCCTTCACTGCTGGCTCCTCTATTATTTACCCCATGACTCTGACCTCCTTGGTGTGTCCTCATCCCCAGTGCTCCCCCATAACCACCACAAAAGGGCTGCTCAGCATATTGTTGTGAGCCCCCTTGGCTCCGCAGTGAGACACTGGATGTTGCCCCACATACCTGAAGCAAACATGCTTGAATTTGTAGTTTGCTTAAGTGCATGAAGCTTCCCGACTGCCCTGTCCACCCCCCTACCTGGTCCGGAGCTAGTAATGTAGATAGATCACTTCCTGTCACTTGACCTCACCAGCCATTTCCCCACTTTCTCTTTAGCTGGTTATTCTATGCTATCACTAAGAGTCTCTGTTCCCTCCCTTTTTCTGCAGCTTACAGCTCTGATTCACTTCCCTATCTCCTACCTTTTCCTCTTCCTCAGCCTAGTCCTTCAGTACTTCCCTCCTGTCTGCTCTATCCATCCCCCCCCTCTGGGTTTTGAACTCCCAACCTTTCACACCACAGGCAGCAACCTTACCAATGTACCATTTGCAGTAGTCCTCACTTGTGCTTCTCTGTGGCTCAAATTATTTTATTTCATTCCTCCCCCTTCCTACACTTGTTAGTGCTTTGGCATTAGAACTCTCTTAACTCATTATCTTCTACAGCCCTAAGCTACATTGCCCCTGATGGCCAACTTTTCCCATTCACTCCTCATTCTCTTTAACGCCATGTACTCCATTCATGTCCTCCTCCTCCTCCCCTCTCTCCTAGTCCTCCTTTTCCTTTCTTCCGCCATCCCCAACCATACACTAACATCCTCCCCACCATCGTCTGCCTGCCTTATAACCTGTCCTCTCCCAACTCCACCAGATCCTCCCACTCCCACCTCTTTATCCACCCTGGGCTTTTCAGCTGCTTGTTCATTACTGCAGCTGCTATTCGGCAACTCCTCCTGACAATCTCCCCCTTGCACATTCCCTCTCATGGCTTCCAAATCAAGCACAAGTGTCATGCCCAACACCTACACCTGTTTGTCTTCCTTTTGCTACTAGCAGGTAACATTGAATCCAATCCAGGTCCCCCTAGTCCTATCTCTTCCCCTACAAACTCTCTTCCCAAAGGGCTGTGGATTTTTCACTGAAATGTATCAGCTTACTCCCCAAACTCGATGAACTAAAAGTGTGGGACACTCTACACTCCCCTGATAGTCTATGTATTTCTGAAACATGGCTTTCCTCTTGTATCCCTGACTTCCAGCTGGCCCTTGCAGATTTCAACCTCTTTCAGCAAGATAGTGGAAAATGAAGTAGTGGAGTGGCTATCTATTTCCACCACTCCCAAAAGGGTATTATCTCCCACTGCGAAACAGTCACTGGTTCTCATGAACTCCTCTCTTAACCAACTTCACCTTTCATCTTCATCTCCCCTTTTTGTGTTTTTTTTTTATGCCTCCCCAAAACTCTTCTCCTAATCGCTTGTCTCCTGCATCACCTCTGCCTCATCCCTTGCTACCTCAGGTGAACTAATCCTTCTCAGTGACTTTAACCTAGACTGGCTCTCCCCCTTGTCCCTAAATTCTCACCAGCAGATTGAAGTGCTTAACCTCACACAATTTATCTCAGACCCTTCCCGTCCCAACCCCAGAACTTAGTCACACTCCCTGCTCAACTGGGTGCATACCACCCACCCCCATCACATCTGCACTACCGGCATTCTACCCAACATGCTCAGTGATGACTGCCCTATCTTTTGTGTCCAGAAGACTTGTTCTCCTCCCACCCCACCCAAATGCATCCCCTACCACTCCCTCAAATCCCTCGATGTGGGCAGCTTAATACAGGACCTAGACCTGGTCAACTGGTCATCTGTCCTCTCCTCCATTTTGGTAGATAATGCCCTTGCACACTTCAAATCTATTTTTCTAAAGATCTGGGATGCCTACGCCCCTCTAAAAACTGCCAGAGTTAAATGCAGCCACCATCCCTGGATCACCCCTGATATTCTGGCCATGTGCAAAATCTGTGATCGTGCCTGGCACTGTTTTAAGTCCTCAGTAAACCAAGCCTTATTTCAGGCCTTTCATGCCCTCCATAACAGTTGCACTGTCAGCATCCAGTTCCACAAAAACATTTCTGCTGCGAGTGTAATGGACCGGTGCTCTGTGAAGGGTTGCTACCCCTGTACATACAACAAATACACACACAAAGCACTCGGAGACAAAAGTAGCAAATCAATCACAATTTATTTTGGTCTCTCAGTCTCAAACCCAGTGCTTCGATGTTTGCCTTTGTCTAGGGGTGTGGCTTACAAAGGAAACACATACTTTTATATGTCATCTACCTCCATTACAAACACCTGGAGATAATTTAAATGGAGAAAACATATTCTTTCAACTTTTATTCTTTAGTTTATGAAAACAACTTCATGAAAAAAGAAAAAGCAGTTGTTAAATGGTTTACTTTAACTTACAAATATCATTTTTTATGTTTGCTTGCACGCATGTGCAAGAAACATAGTGCCTTCATCGGAGATTTCGGAGGTGTGTCACCTCCTCCTCCAATTCAGGCACTGTGCTGGCAGTAGCGGCCCTGTAAGCCAATGCATTTTGGAGCTGTCTATGACACGCTCAAAATGCAGTAACCCCAGTTGAGAGGGGAGCGCTTCAGTGAGCAGCGATAAGAAGCTGCTCACGCGCAGCTCCCTCCCCAGCCGCAGGCCTGCACACCCCCGCACGCAGCGTATAGCCGACGGGGTGCCCAATCCCCGTCGGCTGAACTGCGTCTGTCTCCTCCCCCCCTCCCTCCCAATAGTTGATGCCACGCTGGGAGCCCACCCCAGCGTGGCAATCCATCATGTTGCCGAGGGGTGCCCAACTCGCCGGCTGAATGTGCCCCTCCCCAAGTTTGTGCCACGCTGGGAGCCCACCCCAGCGTGGCAAACGGTCTCGTGTTTTTTTTTTAATTTTGACAACGGGGTGCCCAACTCTCCGCCGGCTGAACACCCCCAAGTCCTGGTGCCATGCTGGGAGCCCACCCCAGCATGGCAAGTGATCCCACAATGTCTTTTTTTGTTTTAACCTGTAAAACAAAAAGCGGTCCCCAATAGCGTCTCCCGAACCCCCTCCCACAACCCAGCGCCCACTGCGCTTCTAACCTCCCCACACCCCCTCACCCCATACCTCCGGACTTCAGCGCGACAATCTTGGTGGACGGGAACACTCTACACTCTTCAAAGCCGACCCTGAACTGAGAAATGCCGGTAAGCTGTATAATGGGCTAGATAGGAGGGGTTCAACTTAATTGCATATCTCAGGCATTTTTGGAAATTTTTGCACCAAATTTTCAACATGGGGTTTTTGGGACCCCTTCTCATGAATGATGTCACTGTCATGGCGTTATTCGGGCTCGAAGGGTGATTTCGCGCAGTGACTGCGCAGTGGCTGCAAAATCACCCTTCAGGACCAAATACCACCATGACAGTGACATAATTCATGAGAAGGGGGCCCAAAACCTCCATGTTGAAAATTTGGTGCCAAAATTCCAAAAAATGACTGTTTAACGAGCGTGCGTTGTGCAGTTCCTATGCAGGCTCGTAAGTTCGTGAAATTTCAATATTTTCACTCCAGATTTTCAACATTGCCATTTCACCACACTGTCTTATGAGTAGTACAGCTGTCATTTTTCATATCTCACCCAAAATGTGTTTCCACCCTTGTAGCGCAGAATGGCGCAGTCGGTGTGCGAAATCAATGTACGGGACAAATTAAGAAAATCATAGTGACACTGTTCATGAGCAGAGGTCTTGGAATGGCTATGTTGAAAATTTGGTGAAAAAATTCCTAAAAATGACTGTTTTACGAGCGTGCGTTGCGCAGTTCCTAAGCACGCTCATAGGTTTGCGAATTTTCAATATTTCCACTCCAGATTTTCAACATTGCCATTTTTCCACACCTTCTTATGAGTAGTACAGCTGTCATTTTTCACATCTCACCCAAAATGTGTTTCCGCCCATGTAGCGCACAATGGCGCAGTCGTTGTGCGAACTCAGCGTATGGGACACATTAAGAAAATCACAGTGTCACCGTTCATGAGCAGAGATCTTAAAATGGCAATGTTGAAAATTTGGTGACAGAATTCTTAAAAATGACTGTTTTACGAGTGTGCGTTGCACAGTTCCAACGCACGCTTGTAGGTTTGCGAATTTTCAATATTTCCACTCCAGATTTCCAACATTGCCATTTTACCACACCTCCTTATGAGCAGTACAGCTGTCATTTTTCACATCCTGCCCAAAACATGTTTCTGCCCATGTAGCGCGCAATGGCGCAGTCGGTGTGCAAACTCAATGTATGGGACACATTAACAAAACCACAGTGACGCTGTTCATGAGCAGAGGTCTTAAAATGGCTATGTTGAAAACTTGGTGAAAAAATGCCTAAAAATGACTTTTACGAGCGTGCGTTGCACAGTTCCTATGCATGCTCATAAGTTTGCAAATTTAATATTTTCACTCTAGATTTTCAACATGTCCATTTTATTAAACTTCCTTATGAACAGTCCAGCTGCAATTTTTCATATGTCACCCAAAATGTGTTATCGCACATGTAGCGCTCAATGGTTCTGTTGGTGTGCAAAAGCAATGTTTAGGACAGATTAAGAAAATCAGTTACACTGTTCATGAGCAGAGGTCTTAAAATGGCTATGTTGAAAATTTGGTGACAAAAGTCCGTAAAATGACTGTGTTACGAGTGAGCATTGTGCAGTTTCCACTCATCCTCGTCAGTTCATGACTTAGTAATATTTTCAGTCCAGATTTCACTAGTGGCATTTTTCAACACTTCCTTATGAACAGTACAGCTGCCATTTTTCACAACATGGCGGAAGTGTGTTTTCACACTTTCAGTGCAGAGATCATGTAGTCGCTGTGGGAAATCATTGTTCGGCACAGATAAAGAAAATCACACTGACACTGTTCATGATCGGAGGCACCAAAATGCCTGAGTTGACAATCTGCTATAAAATATCCCCAACCTACTTATATAACGGTGTGGGGCGTACAGTTTCTAGTGTACGCCGTGACTTCACCATTTTTTAAATATTTTACTACACATTTGCAACATAGCCATTTTTACACCTCCCCATGAAAGAGTACAGCTGTCATTTTTTACAGCCTGTTCAGAATATTTTTGCACCTGTGGTGCTAAATCCCGTAGTCACTGTGCATAAGCAGCTTTCGGCTACCAAACTGATATTCCCCCTGTTCATGAGGTGGGGTCACAAAACAAACATGTTGAAGATTTGGAGTTAAAATACCACGAACGCCTGAGGTATTAGGCTTTTCAACTAAATCGCCCAACCCTATAGAGAATGACAGGAATCAGGGGTGTGACTTGGGATTCTTGCCTGTGATGCTCATACCATTCCACACCCTGCAGTCACTGAGAGGCATCGAGGTATGCCTTGGACTCTTCGGCCCCAAACTTCACCCTATTCTCCTATATCGCACCCATCTCACCGTATTTCCTAATGAAATGGGGTGCGCATAAGGGCCAAAGACCCCAAGGAACACGTCACACTTGTCAGTCTCTGCAGAGTGGGGTGTGGTGAAATGGCGTGGCCGTTATGCCTGACGACCCAAATGCACACCCCGATGCCTGTCACTCTCTGCAGGGTGGTGGTGGGGTTGGCTTCAGTTCAGTACTTCACTGCCATTCCTATTACGCAGCTCTGTAACTTCTACACTACCACTGCCAATGCCAGTAAGCAAACATTCGGCATTGACAAATGCTTGTTTTAACTGCTTTTATCTATCATATCTGTACAAAAATACTATCACATTTATTTAAATCCACACATATATTATGATCCTACACAGTATCTTTTATATTACTTAAGTCAGCAACTTATTTCAGCAATTTATTTCCAATTATCAGTACTGGATCAGATCATAAATATACACAATAAGGGGAAAAGATAGAAAATACCAGCACTGTGATCACCCTATTTTGAGAGCTTAGAACCCAGGCTTCAAAATTAAAATGGGGATCCACTAGGTTGCTAAGGTATATAAGAGGTCTAGCAAGAAGTGACCAGTGGAGAGAAGACATATGTGAGAGAGAGAAAAAATGGAACAGTGACTTGTTAGTAGAAGGTCAAAAAGGCTTGCAAAAGGTCAAATTTCACAATAATGTCTCATTTAACGTAAAATGCTATCCTAATTCAAAAAGGTTTTTATACAAGAACATAATAGAACATACCTAAACACAGGTATATAGAATTCACAACAAAAACATAGGGAAACCCCACACTACTTCATACAACAATTGACATAGAAACATAGAAACATAGAATTTGATGGCAGATAAGGACCACTTGGCCCACCTAGTCTGCCCATTTCCCTATTTAATGGATAAGCTGCAGATCCTAGTTAACCAACAGCCTCAATCCTATTTTGATTTTCTCTTCTTCTTTTCCAAAAAGGGCTTAAGGTCCCATTGTTCATTGATACCATCTGGTATGACACACTTTAATCTACATATCCACTAACTTTCTTTCATGAGCAGTAGATTTACCCTATCCCTCCATATTTCATGGGTGCCACCCATTCAATACCCATGAATCTGAGACCTCATTCTGAGGAGTTATGGTGCATTGCAAAATGTAAACCCACCAGGATATCTGTTTGATTATAATATTCCTAATATGTTCCAGTATATGGGTTTTAAGCATTCTTGTGGTTCTTCCAATATAGACCTTATTACAAGGGCACCATAATAAGTACACCACAAAGGTGGACTTGCATATTATGAATTGTTTAACATCAAATTGTTTCCCTGGGCAAGCTGGGTTTTTCAAATTGCTGACCAGTGTTGCTGTATTTACAAACATTGAATTTTAAACATTTAAAACAGCTATCTGTTTTTTTAGGCAGCCAGTTTGAACTTTGTTGTTGTTTGTCTTGGGTAAACCAAATGTGGACCATTTGTCTTAAAGATTAGGGGCTCTGCTGAATGTAACCCTGGCCTTATACCCTACTGCTGTTTTTACAGTGTGGTCCCCTAATAAGATTGCCCAGTTCTTATGTATGATGTTGCCTATCTGTCCTGAGTAATTATTATATTCAGTGACAAATGTAATCTGGGGATCTACCTTCAGTTTATTCCTGGTCTTTACCTACAAACTGCCCCTTGGCCTAGGTTTGGCTTTCTCTAAGGCTTCATTTAACACCTCAGTACTGTACCCCTGGGATTGAAACGTGTTCTTTAGTGCTTCTGATTCTTCCAAAAAATTCCTTTCATCTGAACAGTTCCTTTTCAAATGTAAAAAAAGTGACCATAAGACACAGAGTTAATCAGTTTCTGTGGATAGGCACTTTCTGCTTTCAAAACTGAATTTCTAGCTGTTTTCTTCCAATAACATTTTGTTTGTGTATTTCCATCAAACTCACTCGGTCTGATTAATGTAATGTCTAGGAAGCTACCATTTCTAAATCCTGTATATATCTGAATCGCAAATTCTTGTAATATAGATTCAACCATTCCATGAATTCATTAACACCATTGCCCTACCATATACACAATATATCATCAATGAAACGCAGCCATAACCTGATCCTTGGAAAAAATAGGTTCAAATATTCATTAAGGACATGTGTCTCTTCCCATGTGTCTTGTTTTCCTTCTCATTTACTGTGCTTCACTGTATATAACCTTCTTGCAACATATCACATGTTTATACTAGAAATGTTTGTCGGCTTTTGTAAATAGTTTCTGAGATTGTATATACCCTGTATTGTAATATTCTTCAGTTTTGTTTTATTTATTTTGTATTTCTCATGATAAGCTTTGTACCCCTTCCCCTGGGTCACATCTGGAAATGAGCTTCGGTTCAAGATGCCTTTCCCAGTTACCAACTTTTAAATAAATAAATAAATATTGTATCCTCGGCATGTCTTAGTAACCTGACTACTACCAACTTTCTGCTGTTCTCTCCTCCACCATTGACCTGCCCCAACAGGGTCCTCACCCACAACTCTGAGTGTGTACAATCTCATCTCAAATCACCCTGTGATGCCATCTGCCAATAAATAGCTTCATCATACTTCAGCCACCCATATCTCATATTCACCTTCTATGCATTCCTGATTATGGCAGAGTACATCAATAGGGGTATAGCCAGATCGGGCAGCTTTTCTAATAATATGGCACTGAATATGGTGAAACCCACCTGCCACATGCCAATGTTCTTCACCTTGTATGTCGTTTCCTCCACCGGCCTCCCCACTACCACTAAAGCCACTGCCATTTATTTTTTTTTCATTAAGCACTTTATCCATTGGAGCCCTGGCAGACAGATACAACCCTCTGAACAGAGGTACTCTCTTTGTTCCCATTGTTCCTGTGCTAGGTGGTCCCTGGTGGTTCCCCATAGATTTCCCCAGTGGCAGAGCAAGGAGGAGGTTGCCAGCTTCTCCCCCCCTCCCACAGACCCAATCCAGAATCCATGAACTGCTCCTGGGAGCAGCAGATCATTATCAAGCTTTCCAGGCTTGTTTTTTCCTTTTATGCCTGGCCTCACCTTCCTTTCAATGTAAGGATGTTGGATCAAGCCTCCTGACCCATACTGCTCTCCAGTCATGCCCGAGGGCAGTCAGTGAGTGGGACGCCTATTCCCCCTCCCCCCAAGGGAGGACAAAAGTCCTCTGGATGCTCAATCCTCTCTCCCCCTGCTAACCCCTGACAGCCCAGGCTCATTCCTGAACCTGGGTAGCCAGCATGGTGCGAGGTGGGTCACTCAGCATCTCAACCCTCACTGGTACCGGACCCAGCCACTTCCATTTCTGACTTCCCTAGCAACTCCCGCTGTTCATATTTTTTGGCTATCTCTTTATCCACTAGCCCAAAGATGTCCACATACTACCCTTTCCATACCTGTGTTTTTATAGACAGTGGCACGTGATCACTTAAATTGAGCCTGGGTGCACCTTCGTATCCTTTCTTTATCCCTTTTCCTCTGCCCCTGCCCCATTGTCAACCTCCTTGCCCTCTTTTTTCTCCTTTAACACTTTCTCATATTTTCCATGCCTGACTCCCCATATCTCTTATAATTCCCTCCAAATAGTCCGTCAGATTACCTTCCTCAGATAAATCCACCCTCCCCTTACCATTCCCTGTATTCCCTGTATCTGGTTCCTCCGGTTTGGAGAGAGGCTCCAGTTGTGGTATTGGTGTTGGCTCCAGCACTGGTGCTTTCTACCCTTGCTACTTTGTTTCAGCCCGACGGGGTCCTTCCTTTTCCCAGTCACTTCTTCCACTTCCTCTACTCTCCTCTGGGCCATTTCAATATACTCTTGCATCTTCTCCATCCGTACTACTGCCTCTTTTCTCAGCTGGGCACTGGTAGCTAGGGCTGGTGTCTTTCTTGGTGCCATCCTGTCAAGCTTTAATAACAAACAAATATGCAACTGTTATCACCATTGTGTCTTTCTTTCTCATTACAATGGTGAATGGGGTGGGCAGTGATTCCCCTGGCCATGCATGCTCCTTGTTTGACCATATAAGCTTCTTATATGGCTAAGCAAGCTCCTTGTATGGCCTCCCACTCACAAACCCCTGAAACCTTTCTCCCCCCATCTTTTCTTTTTTTTTTTTTGGCCCTCCTTAAATCCCTGCCTAGCATCCAATGGTTTAGCCCTCCTTAAACTTACCCTAGTGTCCTTGGATGCATTTCTTCCCGTTGCCTTGCTGCCCAAACCACTTACTTGAAATTGAGCCACCACTGTTTCTTACAACCTTCCACCCCCCCTTCCTTACTAGGCAGTGACCTAATAAACTGAACGCCCTTTTTGTTTTAAATGGCTGCCTTAGTTTTTCAGCCCCATCACTTTCCATTCCTATATTCTTGCCTGCTATGAAAATGCTCTTCTTTTGTTGTTTTTTTATTTATTTATAATTTTTTTTTATATTTTTTTGTTTTTTTTAATAGGAAATGACCCTGATTGTCTGGCATCCACCCTCCATATCCTCCACATACCCTCTGGTCATGTTGTCCCTCAAGTAAGTTGTTGCTACCACCTAAACTTCATCCACCATGTGGCCACACTGCTAAAATGGCAGCCGCCATGTGGTTCTACTCCTCCACCAATATGGTGGTGTCACATTCTTTTCCTCCCCAAAATGGCCCCCATGCATGTTGCCCCATACCCCCCCAGACGCCGTTCCATTGGTTTCCATCTGGAATAAAAAACCCTGCCACCACCCTGTTCCATTTGTCTCAGTCCTGTGACCACCGCCCGCTTCCTTAACTAGCCCAAACTTATAGTGCCCAATTTAAACAAATACCCTGTTGGCCTGTAGCCCGAGTCTCTTGCTTCCAGGCATTTTACTCTGCTGTTGCATTTCTGGCCCCATAGCCCACCCAGTACACCCAATGGCCTGGTCCCACCCCTTTCCTGGTGCCTCCCTTAATCTTGTTGCTCAGGGCCCTGCCAGTCATATTCCCCGTTGATCCCCGTTGCAGACCTTTTGAATTCTGTGCCACTGTGCATGCAAATTCTCCTTTTCTTTTTGGCAGAAAAAATGGAAAATGCAATCCACTCCCCCATGATCCCTGTCTGGCCTTCCACTCCAAATGTAGCGCCTTGCATCTCCCAGCCTCTCCTCTGTCTTCCCCCCTCCATTAGATCACACTCTCACCAGCATTCCAATCCAAAAACTCAGGATTCTTTTTAATTTGCCCTGACTGCCTCTCTCCTCTGCCACCACTGTCCCGAACAAATGCTAGTCCTGGTCACCTAACCTGCATCCACCGCCTGTGGCTTCCATGTCCATTCAGACCACATGGTCACAGCCCAGCCTCATCCCCAATTGCAGACAGGCTGTCTCCCAAGATAGTCTCAGAAATAAAAGAAAGCCTAAACAAAAACAAAGGGGTTGCTGCAGCAAAGAAATCTCCCCTCTGGTGGCCATCCAGTGTACACCCCCTCACCACAGGGCTCTGAACATCCTTTCAAAATCTGTGCAGCCGAGTACCACTGCCCACACCTCTGTCAGTGTTCACAAAATCCTCCATCACAAATACCCACACAATATAACATTAAATAAGTTCTCACCCTTTCTTGCCTTAAACAAATGAGTCACAACACAGGCAGGAATGAAACTGCAGCTACCTTGGTCTGGAATCCACCATTACCCCAATCAGTATGCCTGACAGCTGTACCAATCGTGAAACTACTTCCTCACTCTGCCTGCAGTCTCCATAACCCACAATAAACCACAAGAATACAGGCTGAAAATTCACAATTATCTGAAGCATTAACAAATATCAGGTGCAGCCTGAAATTAAAAAAAAAAAACAAGAAATTGGGAGGCCTGAAATCATACGTTGCCCTAGCCACTGTGCACAGGCCCTCATGCAAACCAACCTAACTACCTTACCTTATCCTGTATTCTGTATCAAGTAACCTGCATTGCCAATTGATGTGCTAAGATCAATTCAGTTAAAATCTTAGCAGAAAAGAAGGAGCATCTCTTCCCTGCCTCACCTTATAAACCCCTCTAGGACCCCTAAGGCTCCCTACCTTTGCTCCACACCTTGTCCAATCACCTCGCCCCTTCATCTACCTACATCATTTGACCCTTTTCCTGATGTCACCTGACCCCTCCCTCCTCCCAAGCTTCTGCTGCTTATTCTACCTTCCCCCACCTGCAGCTCTCGGCCCTTTCCATTTCTTCTGGGAGATCCTTACAATTCAGGTTGCCTTAGAATAGCAAACCCATTTCCTTTGTCACTGTATGGTAGGTGAATATATTACTGGTAACAGGAAGGACTGGATGAAACTGACTTCAGCAAAACCCACAATGCTACTACTACTACCACCTGGAAGCTTCACTCAGTAAAACATCTTACATACAAACAGGTCCTGAAGGCACAGAGCTGCACTTCCCAGTGCAGGGTCAATGCTCACAGGTGAATAGGGTAGTCAGCCACACACTCAGGCATCAATTCCAAATTAAAACATCTAAGCATTCTATGCTGAAAATAGAGGAGTCCACACACAGAGTTTTTGCTTTTTCCAAAAAGGTGCATTTAATATAAGCTTAACAATTACATCAGTTCCAACACTCCAGGTAGACTCAAGCAGTGATAAAGATACAAAGTGCAAATACTATCACCAGGCCCTACTGCTAAAGCCCATCCCTGAGTGGTTCAGCTCAATCAGAATCTTTGTCAAGGGGCACGGCCAATGAAGCGACATCACCCATATTTAAATACAGCGGGTGATGGCATCATAGATGACAAAGCAGCTCACCAAGATTAAAAAAAAATCTCTCTTCATGAATATTATGTGCATATTAAAAACAAGTCAATTCTTAAGGGGCCAGTTCTTCATAAGGAATAAGTTCACCAAATGATTGATATTCAAATACTGGCATTTCAAACTCACTGTAAATACTTAACATCTGAGCACGTCAATCCATTAAATATCATTTATAGGCATAGATGCCTCTATTTAGAAAAGCTGCTACATCAAAGAAGTATGTGTCAAAAAAGACAGTCTATAGGAGTTTAGAACTTAAACTGCAAGGAATATGATTGCATACAAGATTAACAGTCCATTTAAAGGCATACAACAAAGATAGAAAAAATACTCCAGATACATGCCATGTGAAGGAACACATCATGGATTTCACTCCAGAAACCCTTTCAAAACTAGGCAGATAGAAGTAAAGGGACCTGCTAATAGTCATGGCAGCAGGCATGTGAGCCTTATATTACAAGAAAGGTTTCAGCTCCCATTGACTGTTCATGCCTAAAGGTTTAATGCTTTTAAATTTGTACAGTATATCCAATGACTTTCCTTTTGTAGCAGCATTCTATGTCTATCTCCCCCTCTTTTTAGTAAAGGAACCATTTTGAGACCCATAAAACTAAGATGCCCCAGATAAGAACCATATTTTTCCACAAAGTAGTTTTTCATTGGTGCATCTCAGGTGTTTTTGTTTGGAACTGATGACATCTGTTGTGTGCTGAACTCCTTTTCTTTTTGCAATTCAACAAATGTTAATAGAATTTCAAAAGGAAACATTAAGAACAGAAACAGTAAATTATAATTAAACAAGCAACCAATAAGAACATAAACTCCAATCCTACCCCTTCCCCATAAACATCCTGCCCTCCTCAACACAGCATCTGGATGAATTATGTTAAAAAAGATACTAATGAGAGAAAAAGAGAACAGATCCTTTACAATTGTGAATCAGTAAGTTTGGTAAAGGTGGGAAGGAAAACATGCTTATAAATCAATGACCCTACAACTTGGGTGGCTGTTCCAAGTTAGCATAAAATGGTGACCAAATATCCTAAAAATCTCACCCACATATCATTACACATGGCCACCACCCTTTCTGTCATCACAGCTGTTAGTAATTCATGGTATCATTCTGTATAGAAAGGCTCCCAATTACCCTTCCAACATCATAAAATGAGAAGTTTGGTAACTGAAGCCACCAGTGCTATATAATATTTGAGGGTAATGGAGGGTATAGCAGAATAATCTCCTAATAAACACACCTCCATTGTGAAAAAAATTAAATGGTTAAATATATCCAGTTTTTTCTCTAATAAGTTGCCAAAAACTTTTAATTCTAGGACATAATCATAGCTTATGATAAAGAGACCACTCCATAGCTCCACAAATATCACAAACTGGTGACGGCAGCTTACCCATTCTGTAGAGTCGTACAGGAGAAAAATAAACAGCATGGAACAAGTTAAATTGTAGTAAATAGAGCCTATCTTGTTTAACGAAATGGTAAATATGCAGCCAAATTCCATGACAAAATGATTGAGGTTGGTCAATTTTCAAAACTGACTTCAAGTAGTTGGAGATTGGCAGAAAATGACCCCAAGACTTTACACCTAGCTCTGTGTATAACCTAGAAATAGGTTTGTCTCTGCCTACAGCCACCATAAAATCCTGAAAATAGGTACCCACAAGGGAGTCACCTGGGGTAGGGCCCTAGAAATGGGTAATACATGTTCTAAGCTGAAAGATTTTATAATAATCTTTAAGATCCATGGATAACTTAACCCTAATTTGAAATATTGACAGAAGTTTTCTGTTCCTGAGTATGTCTTCAAAAGAAGAACCTACCATACTCTTACAGAATGTATTTGGCAGCGGCTAAGCTGAGATGCATGTGTTAGGATTACCAAAAAGATTGATGAATATCCTTTACATGCCACAGATTAAAAATGCCTACAGAGTTGCCTTTGAGCTGCCAAATACCATCCCACTGAAACATAGACTTTGATGGCAGATAATGACCACTTGACCAACTCAGTCTGTCCATTTCCTTACCTATTGGATAAGCTGCAGAACCTAGTTAACCAACAGTCTACTTCTTCCTACTACACCAGAATTGCCTTATGTCTGACCCATGCATTCTTGAATCTCCCCACTGTTTCTGACTCCACAACTTCCTCAGGAAGGCTGTTCCATGCATTCACCACCCTCTTTGTGAAAAAATACTTTCTCACATTCCCCCTGAGCCAACCCCCTTCTTTCTTCAAATTGTGTCCCATTGTTCTTGCACATCTCTCTTTCTGAAAGATGCTACCCTCTTGGACTTTGTAGATTCCCTTGAGGTATTTGAAAGTTTCTATCATGTTCCCTCCCTCCTTTCCTCAAGGGTATACATATTAAGGTCCTTTGGTATCTCTTCTTATGACTTCAGTTGCAGACCCTGCTCCATTTTAGTTGCCCTCCTCTGGACTGCCTCCATCCTATGTCTTTGCAAAGGTGGGGTCTCCAGAACTACATGCAGTACTCCAGATGGGGTCTCACCAACTATCTGTACAAAGGGATAACAACTTCCTGTTTTCTTCTGGTGATGCCTCTCCCCATACAGTGTATCCCAGTATTCCCCAGCCCTCCTTATTGCCTTTTCACATTGCTTGCTTACCTGTAGGTCATCTGATATGACTACCCCCAGGTCCCTTTCCATTTTTGTTGTTGTTAATACTCCCCCCATTGTGTACTCTTCCCCTGGGTTTTTGTTTCCCAGGGGCATTACTTTGCACTTCTTTGCATTGAATCTAAGCTGTCATACTTTTGACCATTCCTCCAATTTGCCAAGTCCCTTCTCATCCTTTCCACATCCCCCTTGTGTATCAACCCAGTCACAGAGTTTTGTGTCATCTGCAAAGAGGCATACTTTTTCTTCCAGTACCTCCGCAATGTCACTTATAAAGGCATTAAAAAGAACCGGACCCTGGGGTACCCTTAACATTTTTCAGTTAATGCGAATTGGCAGAATGCAACAGGGAAGCTGGTTGAATATTATGTTTCCAGAAGAATGCAGTCTCAATATGTTTCCAACTCACTAGGTCATTGTGGACCTCGATGTGAATACCCCAATGGAAGAACTTGGCACCATGAATCACTAAATAGTAGAGGTACAAAAGTGGTAACTGGAGACTGCCTGCTGCTCTCAACCTACACAATTTCTGATAAGAACACCTAGAAGGTTTCCCTGCCCATAAAAAGTTAGAACAAATGGAGTGAATAGACTTAAATCATTTTTTGGGGAGGAAAATGTTAAGCATAGATAAAGGGTAAAGAAGATGAGGAAGGACTATCATCTTAATAACATTGGCTCTACCCCAAAAGGATAGTGGGAGATGACACCATTGATTGAGAACACCTTAGAGACCCTTTACTAAAGGATCTAAGTTCAATGTTTTTAATTGACTTAGGTCTTTTGTAAGCTGAATACCAAAATAGGTAAGAGCCCTAGATTCCCAATGAAGGCCTATTTCTTTTTCAGATTTAACATACTTTATTGAATTTTTCAATAAAAATGGAAACAAACATTAAAGCAAAACAACAATAACAACAGTTACAGAACATAACCCTCCCACCCACCTCCCCACCAACCCCCACCAGCGATAATATGACATAGTCAAGGTGCAGGGCAATAAAGTGAGTATAGTAGATACTGTATATCCCAAAAATATAACACAAATATGTAAAGAGACATCATAATGTAAATAAAATTTGAAGCCCTCCCCCCACCCTCCAACCCCACCTCCCCTCCACCACCAGGAGCCTCTAGACCTACAGCACGGGCACATACTAGGGGCATAGAGAGCTAAGGGATATCTGAGTACAAGGGTAGACAGCAGGCAAGGGCACCCAAATATCTAGGAGTAGGCCAGCCAGAGGAGACCAGTATAATGGGGAAACAAAAAAAAGGGGTGGGTGGGAGACTTATACAGTTAAAGCATACAAGGGTTCCCAGATCATTCGATAGGTAGCTGTTCTATGGGTGAGGTTAGCAGTGGTCTGTTCAGCTTGAAGGGTGAACAATATTTCCCTAAGCCACTCAGTGGTGGAAAGGATAGCTTGATTGAGCCAATGTCTGAGGATAACTTTTTTTGCACAAAGGGATGTAAGGGACATGTGGAACCTCTGATTACCAACCAAGCTGTCATCATAATCCCCCAGCAGACATACCTCTGGGAGAAAGGCCTCTGAGAGACTGAGGAGAGGATCCAGGCAGGCTTGAATCATGTACCAGATGGGGGCAACCTTTTCACATGTCCAAAGAACATGTAACAAAGTACCGGGTTCTTTGGCACATCTGAAACAAGTATTGGAAGGCAATTTCCCTATTTTGTGTAAATCATCTGGAGTAAAGTAAAGATTATGCAGGACCTGAAATGGAAGGAGCTGGTACCTATCCCATTTGATAAATCTATATAAGCATTTCCAAATGCGTGCCCAGTTACGTGGGGGATTGGAAGAAGGCAAGGCCTGGTTCTAGTAATAAAAGGCCGGACCTTCCACCTGGGCAAGGGAGTCTGAAAGCTGATGATAATAAAATGAAATGACATGGGAACTAGGAGCTGAAAAGGCCATGGGGAAGACACGGGACTGGAACCAAAGTGAGACACAAGCGTGTGTGAAAGTTGAAAATATTTGAAACAAATAGAAGGGGGTAAATGAAATTTAAGACTGACTTCTTGAAATGTCAAAAGCTTCCAAGCAACTGCCAAGTCCGAGACCCTATTGACTTCCACAAAAGGCCAAAATGAAGCTGTGAGGGTGTGGCCACTGATCTGAAGATTAGGATTGCCAACAAGAGGTTGTGAGATGGCCTTGTAGGATTGAATGTTAAGAAAGGCACAACATTGTAGATGAGCATGTATAGAGGCCTCTACTGGAAACCAATGTAGAGATCTGGGATGTTTTAAGGGGAAATGTAAAGAAGTGAATGAACGTCAAATCCATGGAGAGAACAGAGAGTGTTTTCTATCTCTAACCACACAGAGGTATAGATAGAAGGGTCTTCATCAGGATAATATTGTAGCCAGTGAAAGAACTGAGAACAGTGAATAGAGAGGTAGTAGAGGCAGAAATTGAGTAACTGAAGACCCCTACGCTCTTTAGATTACATCAATTTTGAGAGGACCCTATGGGGAGTTTTACTACATCTCAAGAAAGAGGAAATGATCCTGTCCAATTGCAGGAACTAGGACTTTGGCAATCCATGATTAAAAATATACAATGGGTAAAGGAGGTGGGGAAGAACATTCATTTTTATAATACTAATGCCTCCCCAAAGGGAGATAGGCAAAAGAGCCCAAAGCTGTAATTCCATGCAAATGGTGTTAACCACAGCATCAAGACTGTATTGTTTCCATTTGGAAGGAGTAGTACTAATGAGCATACCCAAATATGTTAGTTTATCATGAATCCAGACCAACCCTAGGTGTTCCATTTCGGACCTCAAGGTGACACCATTGAGCAGCATCACTTCTGTCTTAGCCAGATTTAACTTATAACTTAACTTATAATTTGAGAAGGTGCCAAACTCTGAGATGATGTCCAAAGCAGCAGGTATAGCTGAGACAGGGGAGGTAAGGTGGAGAAGGATATCATCCGTGTAAACAGAAAACTTGTATTGAAGGGGCCCCACAGAAACACCCTTCACCAGGGGTCAATCTTAATCTTCCTGAGCAGCGGTTCAAGAAGGAGATTTAAAAGAAAGAGTGAAAGTGGGCAACCCTGCCTGGTAACTTGATACAACCGGAAGCAGCTGACAATACTCCATTACAGAGGATATGGGCTGAAGGATGGGAGTGTAACATCTGGACCCAATGAACGAACATAAGTGGGATATGAAATTTAGGTAGCAAATGAAATAGGCAGTCCCATGAGACCCTATCAAAGGCTTTTTCTGCATCCAGGGAGACCAGCACTGACAGAACACTGGAATCCCTGGATAGAGAAATAAGATGAGAAATAGTGCAAAGATCATCTGCTGAAAGTCGGCCTGCCACGAAATCAACCTGTTCCCAACTGATAAGCGATTGCCAAACCTGGTTCAACCTACCAGCCAACACTTCCACAATAATCTTAAAATCAAATTTAATGAGGGATATCGGTCAGTAGTTTGAAACCAGCTGGGGATCTTTATCAGGTTTCGGTAGAACCACAATGGTGGCCTCGTTAAGAGGAAAATCTGAGAGACCCTCTTGAAAGATGTAGTTAAAAGTATCAAAGAGAACAGGGGCTAGGTGATGTTTGAATATTTTATAAAAGTCTGCAGTGTATCCATCCGGGCCTGGGGCTTTGTCTGGGGAGAGAGAATCAATGGCGACCAAAATTTCCGAGATAGTCAGGGGAGCTTGCAGAACATCTACATGGGAAGGAGCCAGATAAGGAAGGTCAATATCCTGTAAAAACATGTCCAGGTGGGCTACATTGAAAGGGGAAAGAGACAGCTGATATAAGGCCATATAATAGTCTCAAAAGTGGTTAGCGATATTGCTAGGAGAGGTAAGAAGATCACCTGAATCGTTCTGAAGGGAGGAAACAATTTTGTCAGCAGCCTGAGATTGAAGATGCAGAGCCAACAGTTTTCCGGCCCTCTCCCCCTGATCAAAGTACCAAACCTTGGAGCACAGAATTAAATGTTCCACTTTTTCCCCCAACAGGGTGTGGTATTTAGAATGGACAGCTTCCAATTGTTCCCAGTCAGACTTAGAAGAGGACGAGGAAAGCTGAATTTCCATTGCCCTAATCTGGTCTAAGAGGGAGGACAAAGCCTGAAAGGTAACTCATTTTCGAGTAGTGGCTAGCCAAATAAACACCACATAGCAAACATTTGAGCAGCCCTCCCATAGAAAATCAAACTTGGGGTAAGAGGAAGAGTTAAGCTCTAGAAAGGAGGTGATAAAACTCTGAAGATGTTGGATCAGAGACTAGGAGGCAAGCAACTGACTGTTAAGATGCCAGACTTTATCACAAATCAAAGAGGGGGACAGACGTAGATGGAGTAAAGTAGGGTGGTGATCAGAAACAATTTTGGCCAAATAATGACATGTGACCACCCCAGAGAGCTGTTCAACCAGTAACAAGAAATAATCAATCAGGGAGAATGTGTTGTATGGAAGTGAATGAATCGAATACTCTCACAGGTCTGGATTCAACACCCACCATGGATCAACCAGTCCTAGTATGACCATAAGGTCCCGAAGGGCCATTTGCCCTTGTGTCAGAATTAAAGTACAAGGATCCAACTGGTCCAGGCTGTCATTGTATACCATGTTCCAATCCTCCCAAGCAACATGGGGAGAGAGGTACGGGGCACAAGGTGAGTCATTAAGAAGAAAAAAAAGGCAGGGTCAACAGCTGTTGGGCCATACACCCTACAAAGAATAACCTCCAGGTGGCCCAGAAGGGCACGCAGGATAAGAATCCTACCTTGGGGGTCAGAGATTTCCTGAAGCAAATGGAAGGGAACACACCTTGCTATTAGGATAGACACACCCCGCTTTCGTGAGTCAATCCCCGCCCCAAATGCCTGCCTCAACCAGGATTGCCTAAAGAGGAGTGCCTGGGAGGGTGGCAGGTGGGTTTCCTGTAAAAAGACCACATCTACGTCAAGCTTATGTAGGTGCAATAAGATTTTTCTCTTTTGATGGAGGATTGGGCACCTTTTATATTCCATGAGCAAAACTTAAATGCTATTGCCATATGGCCAGAAATAAGAAATTAAAAGGGAAGCAAAATACTGTAGAATAGGAAATATTCATTGTACATAAATTTTCACTATGTTCAATGAAGTGCTCAGAAGTGTGAAAATAAAATTATGCTAATTAGCACTTTTTCCATTAAGGTGAATAGAAGACTTTTAGTTTAGAGTGAAAATAAATTTACACAAATATGACCACTTTGTGGAAAGCGCTTAATATAATTGATGCATTCTTTTCCTATTCTACAGCAGTACCAGCCCTGCATGCTCTTGTCCCCATAGAATAATGAAGTTCTTATGGTGGCAGTACCCCCCACCAGCCTGCCCCCTCCCCAACCCAAAACTAGAGATGTTGTGAAATAAAATTCTGCTGGTGCAATTGCTGTGAAATCAGCAATTTCACTGCACAAAACATTTAGCGAAATGCCACCATTCCATAAAATGTTTTTCTGGGTGCAAAATTTCACCTGCAAAACATGAAATTTCACCACAAAATGAGCAATTTTGCCATATTTCATCTGAATTTTGCCAAATATCACCCACATTTTGCCATTTCATGGGCAAAATTTCACATTTTGCAGGTGATATTTTTCCCATTTTGTGGCAAAATTTTGCATTTTGCCCTTGGAATTTCCCATTTCACACCTGCAAAGTATTTTGTGAAATGTGCAAATTTCACAAAATATTTTGAGGAACGAAATTTTCTAATTTCGCACATCTCTACCCGAACCCCACCCAATAAAAAAGCAATTCCAAAGCAACCCTGGTAAACAATAAACTGGAAAATGGAGTAACACACAGAACTCCACCTGCGTAGCTCCCCTACTTTAAACAAGAAAACTCGAAATAGTAATGTAGGAACCAAATAGGAGCCATAAACCCCTAACCCCCTTCCCTCCTCCAAAGAATAAAACATTTGGCTCATGATGATGCATACCCAACCACAATAAATCTCTGTCCCTTCCACTCCCTCTCAAAAACCCAAACTAGAGAGCTCCACATCCCCAAACCACAGTGAGTACAATACATATATCAAAGTTTGCTGGAAAGGAGCCCCCCCCACCATCATGAAATGGTAACATGGGCATGAAAGGACCATGAATCAACTCCCAAGAACATAGGGTAACATACCATAGCACTGAGAAAAATGCATGAACAGACATGTTGCCCCCCCCCATAAACAGGCAATACAAAGCAGTTGAACAAAAGAAACATGACTCTAAATGTTTAATCTGAACATGAGTCCCCGCATTGCCCCAGCCACAGATGAGTCTGAAGCCAGTTCATGATGATGATGATACTTTGCAATGGGTATCACAGGGCAGCTTCCAAAATGCAGTCATGATGCCTTTGACATGACCTCTTAACATAGTTTGATGGACAGTAAGTTAAACAATTGCAGGGATCAGAGGCAATGTTGGAGTTGTCCAACCAAACCGGAGGAAATGAAACTCCACGATGCTGGTGATGGATATCGGCAGCTGCCAGGACTTGAAGCTTAACAAATGCAGCCCCTTACTTCACATGATAGTCCCAGCTGTGACACAGCCCTGACCAAAAGCCACCTACAGGACATGATCACAAAGGTTGCTGATAACTGTCTGGTTCCCTAGCCAACAGCATGGGTCTTACCTGGCAGTGTTTTATAGCCACAGTCCTGAGGGAGCTCACAGAAACAGGTTGCTGACATGGCCAGTGTTGAAGGGAGAATGCAGGCCGTGGTATTAATAGGCTGTAGAGTGTCTGGGAGGCAGGGTAGATGCTGCAAACTGGGAATCCAGCATGAGGTGGCTAAGAACAGGTGCAGTCCTCACAAAAAGTGTCCAAAGCAGGGTCTAATACACTGATTCTCCCCACAGCATGCAGATGTAGCTGCATTGGTAAAGTAATTGTAGATCCATGGAAATACATCCACAATGGGGCACAAACTTAGAAAAGCAGGGCCATCACTGATCCTGTAGCTTTATGCCCTGCCCTATTTCAGGAATAAATGGTCCTGAAACAAATCAGGCAGGCCCACTTTAGCTCAGTAAGGGCCAGGTCTGGAGGCTCAAATGATTTCCATTCATCCTTAATGAGGACCTGCAACCGAGCTGGATAGCCCATCCTAAATTTATGTCTGGTGGCTATGATTTTGGTTACCAGAGGGTGAAATGATGTACGCTGCTGCTGGACTGAGCTCGGAAGGTCTTGAGATGTATGGAGATGTGTCCTCTCCCAATAAACCTCTTGGATCTCCCAGGTCTTAGACAAGAAGTGCTGTCATTCCAGGTAATTTAAAAAAAGAAGAAGATAGGGCCAGTTCGGTGATCCCTCGGGGGGCATGGGGCGCAGTGCACAGTGCGCTTGCTCTCCGGAGTAGTGAGCACCAAAAGATGAGGGGCCAGCAAGCTTCTCCATACATTTCTGCACAAACCAGTATTCAATTATGGCTCAGTCTTATACATAAACTCCACTCAAACAAGGCTAAAGAAATTAGATCAAATTTGTTATAGATTGGGGAGATTTATAACAAAAAGTGCCTATGGCACTCGCCACTGAGATGTATTTTCTAGGCTAGGGTGGCTACAACCAGGAAACCAGAGAGAATATCTGTGGCTATTTTTTTGCCATAGGATCATATTTCCAAATAAAGGTCAACCTTTAGCTCAATAGGTAGAAATTCAACCATTAAGTTTTCAGTCAGTAAGACTGAGACCAACATTACATAAGATACAGTATCGTCCCCCAGAATGAAATGCAATTCTGCAGAATTTTGCAGCACTCTGCAAAATGCTGCAGAAAACCTATTGAATAAAGCAATGTAATTTCAATGGTTATTAGTCCCCTTTGTCATTCAGGAAAATTTGACACTGCCAGGATGAAGTGAATGCTACGGTTTCCTGCATGACAAAGGGGACTAATTGCCATTAAAATGCATTGCTTTATTCAGTAGGTCTGCTGCAGTATACTGCAGAATGTGTTAAAAGTGTGTTTCATCCTGAGGATGCCACTGCACCTTTGCAAAGATCATATAATAGATACGGAGATATTACTCTGCAAAATAGTCTGGCAACCTACTGGAGCAAACTCCCATATGAGCTAAAAGTAGTTTGTAGTGTGAATAAATTTAAAAAACAGCTGGGTTTACACATGAACACAAATTGTCACTGTTATAGTCTTTTATGGCATTGTATGTTTGTAAATATTGTGTATTAACTTTTGTACTATATTAGTAACACAGGACATTGTTATAAATGGGGGTAAAACCCCAACAATTTGATCCCTGTATAAAAATAAACTTTTATCAAATCAAACAAACAGAATAGGGTCACAGCCTTTCTCTTTTTCTGGCAGTCCAATTACCATTACATTATTACGATGGCTCTTACCCTCCAGGTCCTCAAGTCTGGCCTCCAAACATGCTGATTTCTGTCTCAAAGCAACTGATTCTGGGTCCAGGCAGTCTTCCCATTTTTCCAAGGAAACAAATCGCACTTCATTGTCTCCAGTGCACTTATTTAATTCCTCCAATGACATAGCGATAGATTTTAGGTCCTTTGTGAGGGACTGAATCTGCTCATGCAAGGGGAGAAACCTCATTTAGGAAGCATTCCTCCATTAATGACATCACCCCTGAGGTCTTAACTGGTGTATGGCTAGTTCCCAAAGCTTGAGCATTGGATTTCTTTGTGGAGTTTTCAGGCGTGGGTGGTGAGGCATGCCACGGGGGAGGATCTCACATTTCTGCCTCCAACTTCCATACTGTGTGACCCTGAACAAGTCACTTAAATTCCATGTGCTCCCAGGTCACACCTGGAAACAAGCTCTGGCTTAGTGTGCCTTTCCTGGTTAAACAATTTTCCCTTCCCCTCCATATTCAAGTTGAGTGCAATCTAAGAACACCACAATAGTCCAAAAGCTGATCTACAAAGGCAGGTGGGTTAACAAAGTGATTCTTTAGTAAATAAAGTGGATTTATTCTGAGGAGGAGTAGGGCCACACAGAGAGAGCTACTAGTAGGTCGACTCCATCACGTGACTCACTGAAGACCCGTTTCTAATACCTCGGATTTACTACAGGGCAGGGAAAGAGCATAAACCATGGTCTTTTGTTTGTTTAACTTATAACTGGAAAAGACTCTGAAACATTGAATTATATCAAATAACATAGTGAGCGAGGCATGGCAATTTGTAATATGAAGTAACAAATCATCCGCAAATGCAGAAATTTTGCATACCCCTTATACGTGTATTCCTGATATCCCATTTCTTGATTGATTGTCCAGATTAAAAGCTTGATGTATAGGTTAAATAAGTACAGAGACAAGGGGCAGCCCTGCCTTGTTCCACTGGCCAGCCATATTATGTCTGATATCTCATTGTTGCAGAAAACACGGGTGGATGGAAACTGGTAAAGTATTAACATTCTTTGAATGAATTCATCTGCAATATGGTAGTGCCTCAAAATGGAGAACAGGTAGGACCAGGCCACTCTATCAAAGGCCTTTTCAGTGTCCAGGGACACCAACGCCGCATGGGAGTTGGGGTTCTGGGATGCAGAATGAGGTAGTACAATTTTCTAAAATGGTCACTGACATTCCTACCTGCAAAAAATCTGGTTCGTTCCAGGCCAATAAGTGATGTCCACACTTTGGATAACTGGAGAACTAATATTTTGGCAAAAAGCTTCACATCATTGTTCAATAGAAAAATGGGGTGATAGTTCCCAGGTTTAAGAGGCTCCTTTCCCAGCTTGGGCAGTAGGTCTATGCAAGCCTCAAAAAGAGACTTTTCCCATATCAGAGATGTGCCCCAAGAGTTGAATAATTCTACAATAATGAGAGTAAAAGGTCTTTAAAGGTTTTATAGAAGACAGCGGAAAAAACATCCTGTCTAGGAGCTTTATCTAGGGGTAAGGAGTCTATAACTTGGCTGACTTCTTGCGGTGTTATAGGACCTTATAAGGGAAGTTGTTGTGCTGGTGTGAGGGAAGGCAATTAGACTTGGTCCAAGAAAGCATTCATAAGAAGGTCAGAGGAAGAGGGTGAATCAGTTGGGTGTGTACAGTTCCTGAAAGTATGCATGACAAATGTGTAACATCTCCTTGGCGTTATTAGTGGCAAAAGTGGAGGTGAGGATTTCTTGAGTCGAGATCCACTTAGAGGAGGTCTGTTTCTCCAACTGTAAAGTCAGTAGTTTCCTGGCTTTCTCATCTTGTCCAATGTATGTAGCTTTAAGACGGGAATTGCCTCTGTCTACCTGGTCTAACAAATGACTTGCATATTGAGTTCAGAGCCTAGCCAGTTCTAAATGCACAACTTCAGAGGATGAGGGGGATAAAGAGCCCTCTATAACTGGGATTCTATGCAGCCAACTATCTAGCTGTGAAGTTTGTTTCTTTTTCCTAACCATTGCCAGCCATATTAATTCCCCCCCCCCAAGAGGGATTTAATGGCACCCCAACATATGTCCATAGAGAGAACTGAGTTCCAATTCTCCTCAATAGATTATTGCATATATGTCCTAAATCTGGATACCAGAGATAGATCCTTCAGCAGTAAGGAATTAAGGGACCAGGTATGGGTTGTAGAGTTAAATGTGGCATTTCAAGAAGGAGCTGGACAGTGGAATGATCTGATATTACCCTGGCATGAATGTGACTTTCCACAACATATGGCAGTAATTGCTTGCTTATCAAGAGGTAGTCTGTTCTGGAAAGGATCTTATGGGAAGCTGAGTAAAACTTGAACTCTAGTACAGAAGGGTGTAGCAATCTCCAAGGGTCAGCTAACCCTAAATCATCTAAGAATTCTCGTAAAACCCGCTGGCAAGGGGAAAGACCCACTGAAGTCTGATAAGATCTATTGAGGTCATTAGCGAATACTGTATTCCAATCCCCACCGAGTATAATTGGGAAATGAGTGAGGGGGGCCATGACCACTGCCAATTTAACAAGGAAGGAGGTGGAATCCACATTTGGATCCTAAATCCCCCCAAGAACTATCTCAATATGGCCTAAGGTCCCCTGTAACAGAATAAATCTCCCTTCAGGGTCCTTTATTTCTTTTTCAAGCTGAAACAGAAGGGATTTACTTAATAGTAGAGCCATTCCACAATGCTTGGAGCTGTTACCTGCCCCAAATGCTTGTCCCACCCATGTTTTACACAACTGACCAACCTGAGAATCTAAAAGGTGGGTTTCCTGCAAAAAAACTAAATGTGGAGACATTTTAGTTGGTGACACCAAATTAGATATTTTCTCCTGTTGTCTCTCCCACCCTTTATGTTCCATGTGACAACATTAGCTGCTTGTGCCATACCTGCTCACAGTTCCACCATTCATCAAGTAAGATCTAATGCATACTGTATGAGAGACCCACCCCTTGACCCTTCCCCCCAACCCACACAGAACAAACTCTCCCAAAACAAATTCAAAAAACCAGGATTAAAAAACTAGAAAAATTACCCCCTGGGCTGAGTGACCGATTCCTAAGCAGCCTTCTGTCCATGATGATGACACTCACCCAAACTGAGTCCCTCTCCCCCACCCCACAATCCCAAATAACCAACAGATAGGCATAATATACTAGTCCATAAAGAAATAGACATATCTAGTTGTAAATTCAAATATCCAGCATATCTAAGAGATATACTTACTGCAACTAAATACAATAATGCTTACTAAAACCTTAGAATTACTCTTGAACAATAAACCTATTTAAACTGACAGTTGCAAATTTAGGGTAAACAATTGTACAGTATAAAAGACATTTCAGTAGTCCAGAGCAAATAGATAAAGTGGAATACATACCCCCTATGTATAATCTGGCAACAATGTTTCAGTAATGTAAAATTAGAATGGCAGGAACTTACCTTCCAAGAAGTAGAAGAGACCAGAACATTAGCGTAGAAGTAGTACAAATCCCAGAGACAGTGCCATAAGCCCAGAGAGGTCTTCCATAATGCTACCATCCAATAAAACCATGGGCAAGCAGGTGTTCAAATTGTGACATAGATTAGCCCTCTCCTCTTAATTCCTCAACATCGAAAATGCAGTTCCTATAGGCAACCAAGACTTCTGGAGCTAAGCACCTGAGCAAAGGGTACAGGGTTTCCTTGGGGGAGGAACCTGCACCCGGGAACTCCCCCCGACACTGAATCCTACATTTGTTATATAGCCAGGCCAGTTTCTAGTAAGGAAAACCTGTTTTACCACTCTGGAACATCTGTTGTTGAGGACTCCATCGATGGGAACAAAATGGTGGTGCAACAGTAGAGAGGAGAAAGGCTTCAATCAACATCACCAGCCTCAGTGTCGCATCACATACACAGCAATGTGAGGACAATCTCTCTCACCACTAGAGCTGATCGGGGGACTCCTACTGCACCATGCACAGTCTCTCATCTACCTCAGGAAACTTATCCATGGGATCCCTGCCAATAATATAAAAGTGAAAGAAGAAAAAAAAAGGAAAAAACAAGAAACCATAGATCATATGTGGGGGACTTAAGACTAGATCATATCCTTGAAAAAATGTGCAACAGGATTTGAATGACTGAAATTTGTAAAATTATCCAAAGCCCGGTCAACTGTCTTGAGCTTAGGAATCACACAGATAGAAAATGCATTTGATCCAGTTTTGCATGTCGAATAAATGTGACTCCAAAAAGAACAAAACAGACAATGTTATCGAAAGGTAATCCAAAAGAAAGGAAACCGAAGGTTAGAAAAAAAAAAGTAGGAAGAATCACATTCGAGTCAATAACCAAAACTTATTGAGTCCGGGATATAGTAGTGTCCATCAAGTGAACACTACAGCAGGCTGTCTCGATGAGTAATCCTGGTTTGGTACAAAATGGGTGACAAGGCTGGGTAAGCCACAAAGAGAAAGTGCATACCTACTAATAATGTCAATGGGTAACCATAAGGGTAAAAACAAGAAAGATAATAAACAATTAATCCAAATGCCCATAAATAGTTAAACGAGCATGCGATAAGATCTCCTAGTATATACACACAATGAATCTGATATTTCAAAGCAGGACCTCTGCATACCATGGAACGGTGGTTCGGAGCATGTCTTCCATTGGGAGAGATAACTGGGGATGACTAAAGTAAGCTGAAAGAGTTAACCTCAGGTAATAAATACAATCTGCTTCAAGTCCAACAAACTTAAAGAAGTGGGTAGTGGCAGGAGAGTCCAAAGGTAAATCTCAGCACCAGGAAGAAACTCCAGTGTACAACCTGAGCCGCCAACAAAAGGAGAGCCACCTATGACTCCATAGTTAAAGCCAAATAGCCAGCAGTCCAGTAGTTGGAAAAGTTTGTGCAGGAAGTAGTATATAGTCAAAAAATGGATAAATACAAAAAATAAGGTAGAAAGGCATAAGGCAGCATCTCAGTCCAGTGACCAAATACAACCCATTTATAGGAGTCCTGGATAGATGCAGCAGAATCCTTCAGACTGAAGATTTAAATAAGTCTGGCAGCAATTTTGGCAGCTTGGATTTGGCCAGTTCATAGGACTCAAATGTTTTTGGGGAGCCTTTGATAAAGAGATGAAGATAGCTGGGTACAACATTTTGAAGCAAATTTGTGCAGCTATTAATTTAGTAATCACCAGGCTGTAAGTAGCTTGCTTTATTTATTTATTAGCTTTTGTTTACCAGGTAAGCACACTAGACAAGGAATGCCTATTTTCAGGTACGACCTGGGAGATTACAAAAGCATGGTTTACAAAACAGAGTGAGGGAATTACAACAATGTGAAATACAAGCAAAGAGCAGGGCGATACAAATAAACAGGTACAGGATGAACAGATAAGCATATACATCAAGGGTAAGAACAAGCAAACAATAGTTACATTTCATGGAAATAATACAAGCTCAATTTGTTCCATTTTGAGAATGGTAAGTGATGAGGTGAATGGCATGCAAGGTAGATCATTTCCCTTACTAGAGGTCAGTTGGGGTCGGGGACCAGGGAAGTGGAGAGTGCACACCAGGGTCTAAGCAGGGTAGGGGATATCAAGCAGCCTTGGAACAGTTACAGGCTGAGGCAGACTTCAGGTGCAACCAGAGGGAGCTGTTATAGATGGGATGGGGGATACATCTGATGGTTGCAGGCAGATTAATCTAACAGGATGAGGATGGTCTTGTGAAATATGAATTTTACAGATCTCCTTAAGAGCCTTAATTTTCGTGAGGATGTGTGTTTTGTCTAAAAATATAAGTAACTTGAAAATTAATGGCTGCGGGACAACCTGTGGAGGTGGTATGGGATAAAATGCTCTGTGGGCCCATTCCACAATGTAGTCTGGGCCATTGGGAGATGGGCCAGCAATTTTTAGACAAAACCTCTGTACAAAAAGGTTGGCATTTGAACCTTCCGACCCCTATGGTAAACTAATGTGCACTAAATTGTTTCATCTACTACAGCCCTCAAGATCCTACAGCTTCTCCTCCAGCTGGTGAAGACATTGCCTGAGGGCAATAGCTTCGGTCTCAGAGTGAGTGCATCAGTTCTCTGTAGAGCTTATTCATGCTTCTGCATCTCCAAGCCTTTGTGTGAGACAGTCATTAACCTGCCTAATTGATTTCAGCTCTTCAGTAATCTCTTTCAGGGAATCTTTCAGAGGAGAAAGCTCCTGCAAGAATCTCTCTTCTGTTAAGGCCTGCGACAGAGCCTCAGACTTGGGAGGAGACATGACCGTGCTTTTGATCACTTAGATCCCTTATCTCATTCCGGTGTTGGAGGAGGCATGTGGTGCACTGGCACCAATCTCATTTCAGAGTCCATATTTTCTCAATTTAACACAGTCACCAGGAGAGTACTCACTTTGGAAGAATGCTGGTATGGTTAAATTGTACATAAATGCTCTGGAAATGGCATATTCAGTAATTTAAAGTGGAATGAGAAGCAGAGCTATTGACGTAGTTGACCTATGCAGCGAGGTGCATCACATGACTTTCTGTTGAACTTCTTTTGTTTGCATCTGATTTGCAGCCTTGCACAGGAGCACCCACCAATGACCAACAAGCCAGAAGCCATGAGCCAGAATAACTGTGGGTCACCCTGGAAACAGGAAATGGGACAGCCATACAAACTGGGGTTGTGAACGGGGCTCCAGATCAGGGGGAGGACATAGACACGTTACTGTTCAAAGATATACAAAACATGACAGCTAAAAGGGAGGTTCTGATAATGGGAGATGTCAACATACCAGATACAGATTGGTCAATACCAGCAGGGACATCTGCCAGAACTAGACACATGGTGGATCCCCTGCAGGGGGAGGGCCTCAAACAACTGGTACAACAATCCACAGGAGACAGGGCTATCTAGATCTAGTACTGACTAACAGAGAAAGGATCATAGATCTCCAGGTAGAAGGTCACCTGGGTGCCAGTGACCATGACATGGTATGGTTCAATTTGGCCACTAGAACAAAATCATCCCATTCCAAGGCAAAAATATGGGACTTCAGAGGAGCTGACTTTGACAGGATGGCCAACAGATTTAAGCTAGCCCTGGCAAAAAGAAATACAGGTGAGGGGGTACAGGCAAAGTAGCCAAGCATTAAAGATGCAATACTTGAAGCAACATCCCATTGTGTTAGTGAGAAATGGAAGTGCAAAAGAAGAAAGAAACCACTTTGGTTCTCAAACACAGTAGCAGAAAAGGTCAGAGTCAAAAGGCTGGCCTTCAGGAAATATAAGGGAATGCAGCAGGATTAAGATAGGGAGGCATACCAAACTTCCCTAAGGGAAGCAGGGAAGGCAGTAAGGCAGGCAAAGGCCCAAACCAAGGAAACACTAGCACAAACAGTAAAAGAAGGTGACAAGACTTTCTATAGATACATTAGTAAAAGGAGAAAGTCCAGAAGGGGTATTGCTGAGATCAAAGGGGATAAAGGGGCATGTGAGGAGGAGGACCATGTAAAACCATCTATCCTAAATAGATACTTCTGCTCAGTATTTACTGAAGAGAAGGCAGAGCAGGACCCACAGCTCTGCACCATGGACACAGGTGGGAGGGAGGTGTGCACTATTCCTTTCACAAAAGAAAGGGTCCTACAAGAGCTCAAAAAGCTCAGGGTGGACAAGACAATGGGACCTGATGGCATACTGTACATCCCAGGGTACTAAAGGAGCTAAGGGTGGAACTAGCAGAGCCATTAGCAGAACTGTTTAGTGAATCTCTGAGCACAGGAGAGGTCCCAGAAGACTGGAGAAGGATTCATGTGATCCCGCTCCACAAGAGTGGTAGCAGGGAGGAGGTAGGGAACTACAGACCAGTCAGTCTTACGTCAGTAGTGGTCAAGATTATGGAGATGCTTCTTAAGGAAAGGATAGTGCAACACCTGGAATCCATAGGAGCACAGGATCCAAGACAGCATGGGTTTACAAAAGAAAGGTCCTGTCAAACTAATCTCATAGATTTTTTTTGACTGGGTAACCAGAGTGGTGGACCAAGGGGGAACAGTTGATGTTGCCTACCTTGACTTCAGCAAAGCTTTCAATAATGTTCTACATAGAAGATTAATTAATAAGCTGGGTAGGCTCGGGTTGGGTCAGACGTTGGTCAGCTGGGTGGCAAATTGATTGACAGGCAGAAAACAGAGAGTGGTGTTAAAAAACGGTATACAGTCAGAAGAGATGCAAGTCATAAGTGGGGTACCTAAGGGATCAGTCCTGGGGCCAGTCCTCTTCAATGTCTTCATCAGTGACATTACAGATGGACTGGAGGGTAAGGTTTGTCTGTTTGCAGATGACAGCAAGATCCGCAACAGAGTAGATGATCCAGATGGGGTGGGCAGAATGAGAAAAGATCTGGATAAACTAGCAAAATGGTCAGAAGAGTGGCAACTGGGGTTTAACAGAAAGAAGTGCAAGATCATGCACATAGGGAATAGAAATCCTGAAGTTGCCTAAAGGCTGGGAGGGGAGTTGCTGGCAGTCACAAGGGAAGAAAGAGACTTGGGCGTCATCATCACCGATGACCTGAAATCATCATCCAAGCAGACCTCTAAAGCAGCAGGTAAGGCTAGAGCGATGTTGGGGTGTATTAGTAGGGGTATCACAAGTTGGAAGAGGGAGGTAATAATCCCTCTTTACAAGACACTGGTTAGGCCCCATCTGGAGCACTGCGTGCAGTACTGGAGGCCACACCTTCACAAGGACATTAACCAAATTGAGGAAGTCCAGAGAAGGGCGACCAAAATGGTGCAGGGACTGCATCAGGAAACATATGAGGATAGGTTAACGGAACATAATATGTATACCCTAGAGCAAAGGAGGGAGAGAGTGATGTGATTGAAACATTCAAACACCTTGAGGGCATTGACAAGGTGAAAGAGTCTTACATGTTTCAATATAAGAAAAATAGCAGGACAAGAGGACGCAGCATCAGATTAAAGGGAGGCCAATTAAGGGGTAATATGAGGAAGTTCTTTTTCACAGAAAGGGTGGTGGATGCATGGAACGGCCTACCTCAGGAAGTGGTGGATATGAATACAGTGCAGGGCTTCAAACAGGCATGGGACAGGCACAAGGGAGCAATACAGATGAGTATGAATAGATAGGCCATTGACAGAGCAAAAGCCTATGGCACATTTATAAGGTAAAAAAATAAATGGGCAGACTGGATGGGCCTTGCGGTCCTTATCTGCTGTCAACTTCTATGTTTCTGTGTTTCTATGCAGTTTGTGCTCTATATTTCTTTACCATCTGTTCTGACACATTTAGCAATAACACTGCCCCAGATGACAAATCTCCTCTCCTCAGGCTCTTGTGACTCCTGCACCTAAGCAGTTTCTGCACAGTCTTCTAAATGTGCGAACTTACTATCTATAGATGTCTCACCACTTTATCTCCATGAAATGAAATATTGTAAGAACCATGTACTCATTTTGCTTAGCGCCTCTTTTTGTAATCCAATTGTCCATTCTTACCTCAATTTTAAACTGTTCATTACTACAGTATCTTTTGATTACGTAACCTACTAAAATTATTGTGTATTTATGCTAAGTGTATGTACCCCACCCCCGGGTCACACCTGGAATCGAGCCTCGGCTCAGTGTGCCTTTCCCGGTTACCAATTGTTTAAATAAAATAAAAATAAATAAAAATAATTGGTTATGGTGGGTATTCAGTATCTGGCTTTGAAATATGCAACCTGTGGATTCTAACCACTTCTATGTTAATGGCTCCTAGCATGGTTTTTAGATAATCAGCAACTAATTTGTGTGTCATGTCATGTGCTGTTATTATCTCAACTCTCAGTGACATTGAGTATTTGAACATTTTTCCTCTGTGCGAAGGCTTCAAAGTCTATTAGTTTTTCTTTATAGTCTTTGTCACTTCCTAATTATGTTGGCTCGCACTTACACAGCCAACATATTGCGGTAGTAGCAGATTTGGAGGTGCGGTCACTGTTGGGCGAATACAGGACATGCATCAGAAGGTGCATCCCTCATTCCCCAATCAGGCAGCAGGAGGTACTGACCTCATGCATGCCTAATGTAGTCATCACAACAAAGAAAAGGTCCACTGCAGTGAAAGCGAAGCTCTCATGCAGCATGACCATTACATGCCTCCCTCGGTGCAGGCAACATGGCAGCAGTGACTGCCGCTGCTGCTACCTGTCACAATGCTGATGGGAGAGCCCACTCCCCATCAGCATAATGTCCCCCCCTTTTGTTGATTGCCGAGGGGAGTGCCCAATCCCCCTTGGCATCTTGCACTCTACCCTCCCCATTTGTTATGTGCTGACAGGGGTGCCCAGTCCCCCGTCGGCTAAAGAACCTCCCCAGCAACAAACACTGAGGTGGCACACTGGGAGCCCACCCCAGCATGCCAAATCCCACCTGAAAAATGGAAACCATCTTTTTCTTTTTAAAAACCCTGTAAACCAAAAGCAGGTCCCTCGGCAGTCTCCTGCCCCCATCCTGCAACCCACTCACCACCATGACCCTACCTTCCACACACACCCTCATCCCATACTTACCTCCGGAGTCTGGTGCGATGATCTTCAGTGGACCGGGAACACATATGCACTCTTCAAAGCTGACTGCGAACTGAGGAAATGCCGGTAAGATGTATAATGGAATGAATTGGTTTTTTTCAACTTTGATGCATATCTCGGGCATTTTTGGAATTTTGGCACAATTTTTCAACATGGGGTTTTTGACCCCCTCCTCATGAATTCTGTTACTGTCATGGATGATATTCAGCCCCAAAAGGTGATCACGTCACCACGCTGAACCACCTTTTAACCGGGACATCGAAATGACAGTGCCAGTGTTCATGAGGTGGGCTCAAAAAGCCTATTTTACAAATTAGGTGGAAAAAGTCCAAAAATTTCTATTTTACAAGCATGCATTGCACAGTTGCTACACACGCTCATAACTTCGCGAATTTGCAATATTTTCATGCCAGATTTTTAACATTGGCATTTTTATACACTTCCTTGTGAACAGTATAACTGCCATTTTTCACATCCTGGCCAAAATGTATTTTCACAGTTCCAGCGCAGAATAGCGTGGTCACTGTGGGAAATCCATGTTCGAGACACATTATGAAAATTACAGTTACACTGTTCATTAGCAGAGGTCCTAAAATGCCTATGTTGAAAATTCGGTGACAAAAGTCCATAAAATGAGTGTTTTCCAAGTGTGCATTGCGCAGTTTGCATGCACGGTCGTAAACACCCCAATGCCTGTCGCTCTCTACAGGGTGAGGATGGGGTTGGCATCACTTCAGCACTTCACTGCCATTCCTATTATGCATCTCTACCTCTGCCACTACCAAAGCTGATGCCAGCGAGACAACATTTGGCATTGACAAATGCTTGTTTTTTATCTCTCACTGTAAGGGTATTTCCTCATCTTCTTCATTGGACAGTTTTTGTTCGGCTTGATAAACTTTATTTGAGACCAATCAAAAAACAGACAGATACAATCAGAAATGTATAATTAATCAATAATTCATGACAGGGTGTATTTTTTTGGGGGGGATTTACCCATGTCTGGTCTGGTGTGTCATGAGGCCACAAGCCAAGTGATGAAAACTACAGCAAAAGTGAATAAATCCACAGTGTACACCCTGGAGTGGATTATTGCGATTATACAATGAGAAAATCATTAAAATAAATTTTAAATTGAAAAGGAACAAACAAGATGTTGCAATTTAGTTGTTTTTATTATTATTATTAATATTTATTTACAGAAATGTTTTACCACAGTGACTAATCCTTTGTTGCTAGGTAGATTATACATGAAGATGTTGTCTGCCCCTCCGAGAGTTTCTGCAAGAGTTAATGTTTGTTGGGTGATGAGGGGCTATTTATGGGTGCTTTGTCCTTCCCCATATTTTATTATTTGTTGTATGATATTTTTGGCAGGATGGGAGAGTGAACGAGCAAGAGAGAACAGCAACAGTGCTAGGTGATACAGCGAGAGCGCATGAAGGAGCAGCCAGCAGTGGTGGAGTGAGTCACCCAGCAAATCTAAAGGGAAAACAGGCAGCAATGGAGCTTGATCGAGAGCTGTAGTAGGAAAACAGAGAGCCTGGCCTGGGAAAGAGATAGAGATATAGTAAGTAGAGGTTTTTGAGTTGTGAGACAGGAGAATCTTCATTCTGAAGCGAACGAAGTGTGAGCAGCTAGCATTTACTTGTTAGAGAATTTATGATCGGCAGCAGTAGTTCAGCAATAATTGAGGGTTTCCAGATCAAAAGAGAGAAAGAGTGAACTGTGAATGGCTGACACTGCTACAAGTTTATGTTACTGCTGTGTTGGTGAAAGAGAACACCGTTTAGATGTATTCTGGTTTTCTGTTTAGAGGTGAGTAGAAAGTGATGGAGGATGAGGTAAAAGAGGTTTCAGGCAGGTGTACTGATTCTGTTTGTTCTGCTGTTGGCACTGCAGCTAGCTGCCACTTTTTGTGTGGGTTGTCATAGGATTTAAACAAGTATGTCAAATATGACAAAAATGCCAGTCAGCCAATCAGAATCACGGATTCTCAGACCCCATTGAATAATGATCACTTGAGTGTAATAGAAATTATTTTTTTAACTAGTTAGACTCTACACTGTACTTCTCCTTGTCTCTGAACAGATGTTTTGTCATTCCTGTTGTCATTTCTCTTCTAGCACTTTACACTAACTTTCTCACAAACTACTAAAGTGTAACTGAGATAACATTGCTAATCCCACCCTTCAATTGTTTTATATTAAAAGTCCAAGAGTTTCCAAGAACAATCTTTTTGGAAATCCAGGAATTTTTGTTCTGAAAATGTCTAAGGTTTTCTAAGCTTGAAAACTTGGACAGCTAACAACTAGGGAATCCCCTTGGTAATCTCCACCACCTGGTTAAGCACCCATTCAGTATTTTGTGGGAATTACCCCACAAGGTCTGTGGAAATAGATAGTTCAAACAGTATCAAAGCACAGGCTCTGCATGCAGGACCCAAAATCAACATTATATGTTCATTTTATTGGAGTTTTAATTCCTTTAATTGGCCACCAATAGCTTCAACAGTTCATCACTTCAAAGTAGCAAAGCAGTGGTCCTGTTTTTAAGAAATATACATACATAAATGTACATGACTAATCCTCATACAAGCAACTTCATTACACCACAAAACATATTTTCCAATGCATTGCAAATTAAACTCATAGGCATTTTATAACAATTATTTCAAACTTACCAGTCAGCAGAAAGTAAAAACCACATTAATAAATGCTGATACTGCACTCTGCTTTTCTTGGATGTACTGATTAATGCGGCCATCTCCAGCCATGTTTTAAGGTATGCCATGGAGGGAACTGTCCTCTTAAGCACCACACTATGACTGACACACTGAAGTCAAATGCTGCAGATGATACAGATGCTCTTGCATTTCATAGGATCTTAGAAGTGTCAGTCAAGCTGACAACTAGGTCAAGTGCATCTTTGGCGCATGACTGCGCACCCCAGAGACCCAGCGTGAACTTCAAAAAGAAAACGAAAGGAAAAGAAATGAAAAGGAAAGAAAAGAAAAGTTGGAGGTCCAAGAAATTCTATGCTCTGAAAATGTCTAGACTTTTTTAAACATGGTAACTTTGGACAGTTCTCAGAAATACTCAGCTTCTGAAGATTTCCAACATTTTTATGAAAAGCTAAGTGCAACATTCTGCATGGACTTGAGCTTCACTCTCTTGGTTTATGATGTCACCAAAACCCACTGATGGAATTACAGCTTTGTAACTCCCAGTTGCCTATTATTTATTATCTGTCTGTCTGTCTCTTTCTTGCTCTCTCTCTCTATCTTACTATCTACATACTGTATATTAATTACAAAAAACTAAGCTAATGCACACATTAGGGTTGAAGAATATAAAATGCAAGCTGGCCCAGTGGCACTGAGGGTTGAGGCACTGGACACCACACCTCACTCCATGCCGGTGACCCGGGTTCAGGAACAAGCCCGGGTCATCAGGGGTCAGCAGGGGCAAGCCGGGATTGAGCGTCCGATTACAGCTCTCCTAGTCCTGGGGAAAGGGGTGGGTGCACACCATGCTCTGGTGGTTCCTGGGGCTGCCCGGAGGTACTGCAGAGGCTTGGGTGCCGAGGTTGGGGGGGCGCACGGCAGATGTCTGCACATTAGTGCATGGACGTCATTGCACGTCCATGCCCCAATTGGGGAAGAACAAGGAAAATAGCAGCACAAGTTGGCGGCAGCTTGATGGCTGTAGTTCACCGACCCAATGATGCCTGGAGGACGTGCACCAGTAGTGGATCCTTGCCAGATGCGGGGGCTTAGGGGAGCCCCTCTCAACAGTGTAGCTGCCTATGACAGCTGGGCATGACAGCTTCGGGGTCAGTGGTGGATGAGTGATGGCTGGAGATTGGCAGGACTGTGGCTGCAGGCAAGAAAGCATTCAAGGATAAAAAAAATATAAAGTGCACAAAGTAGGGAAGTTAAACATATTAGGGTTCTGGGTCTCCAGAGTAGTGGCAAATCAGTGGTAGGGTCTTCCTTGGAGTTGTCAACACTATTGCCCACCCTTCCCCCAGCCCATAACCTCCTGTCTGAAGCTTAGGGTACAGTCCCAAGCCAGTGCCTCGTATGATACACTCTTCAAAGGTGAAGAGGTATGGCTTACCAGTTGCCAGCAGAATCTGTTGTAGCTTTCTTCACACAGGGTCCTGTGGGCCCTGCATGAAGAAAATAGATAATTTCTGACCTTGTTTGCTCATGGGAAGGGTGGGTATTAGGGTTGACCACCCAACAAAGACCCCACCACTCATTCACCAATACTCCAGAGACCCAAAACCCTAATGTTTTTCATTTCCCTACTTTGTGTTCACTGCATTCTTTAACCCTAATGTCTGCACTAACATAGTTTTTTTGCAATTCATTTTCCTTCTCTTTCTGATAGCAGAATCATATCCTCATTTGTGTAAAATGAAATAAATAGAATACTGGAGATGGTCCTGACCAAGTACATGGGTCCTTCAGGCCTCAACATACATGTCAACACCTTGTGAGGGAAAGCTCCCCAGCCCACTGCAAGGTGTTGTGTGTGCACTAGAACAGTGCTCCATCCCTTCCTAGGCTAGGGCTGGTGTTACATCTTCCCCCTCTGACTTGGCCCATTAAACTGGCTTACTGAGCTCACACCTGAACTCAACACTAAACAGATTGCTTGAACACTCGGAAAAAAACCCTTGTAATTATACTTGCTGGGGTGAACAATATTGGGAGATGAAGGTCAATTGAAATACCAAGAGACTTTGAAGAAGTAGGAGCAAAACATAAAGAGGAGGTGATGTAGTATTTTCTGGAATTCTACCAGTACTTAGGGCTGGAAGATCAAAAATGAAGGATATTATTGCTTTAAATTGGTGGTTAAAGAGATGTTACTATAGGGAGGGCTTTGGGTTTATTGATCACTATGACGCCTTCAAGGATAATAGATTGTTCAAGGGTGATGGACTCCATTTGAACAGATATGGTACCAGGACCTTGGCCCATAGGTTTAATGTCTGCATGTCTGCATTTCAGAGTATTTAAACTAACGAATGGGGGAAATGGGGGATGGACATCTAACTCATATAATAGCACTAAATTACCAAATAAAAATGTGGAGGAATTAAATCTTCAGGGGTGCAAATGTCTTTTGATAAACACTAGAAGTTTAGTGAATAAAATTGATGAGTTGAGATACATATTAAACTCTCAGTCTGTCCACATTTGTGCAATCACCGAAGCATGGTGGGATGGATCAGACTATTGGGACAGGGACATAGAGGGATTTACATTATATAGCAAAACAAGAAGCTACAGGAAGGGCAGAAGGGTAGCTGTTTATGTAGCTGACACTATCTCATCAGAAGAGCTACAAATAGATATGTCAGATCTGGGGCAGATCTGGATTAAGCTTACCCTTCATAAGAATGGCAATATAATCCTGGGTGTAATATATAGGCTCCCCTCACAAAATACAGACAAAGATTCAGTATGGTTTGATATAAACGGAAATCTGAACACAGCAGATAGAGTGATATTAATGGGTGATTTTAACCTTACAGGGGTAAACTGGAAAACACCGAAGGGTATAACACACACTGAGGAGATATTTCTAGATGCTTTTGGTCAGGTGGGGTTGGAGCAGTATGTCTCACAACCGACTAGGGGAGATAATATTTTAGATTTAGTCTTCGGTAATATGGGTAAAGTTATATAGAAGTGTGTGGTGACTGCACCCTTGGGAAATAGCGATCATGACATGGTGAAGTTTCAGATACGAGAGCCTACCACAAAGACACGGGACAACCAAAACACAGTGTTTTAGGAAAGCTGACTTTAATAGTATGAGAAGAGAAATTGAAATGTGGGGTTGGAAGGATGTGTTCAATGACAAATCCTTGAGCACTATTTGGAATTTGCTGATTGACAAACTGAATCTAATAGTCAAAACATATATACCTGAAAGATGTAAATATAATAGAGCAGGCAGGATTCCTGCCTGGATAAACCATCGCATAAAGAATCTGATAAACAAGAAGAACAAGGCATATAAAAGAGCCAAGCTGAGCAACGGAACTGAGGGATGGGCTCATTATAAAAAAATACTCAAGGTATCTAAAAGGGTTATTAAGAAAGCCAAAAGGGACCACAAATTCAGACTAGCTGACAGAGCTAAAGACAACTACAAATCCTTTTATAGTTATATTAATAACAAAAGGAGGGGGGTCAGGGTTGGACCCTTGGTGGATCTGCAGTGGTTCCATGTTAAAATGGCACTTGCAAAACAGCGACTGACATTACAGCGACTGTACATCACTGAAAAGCAAAACGGCAATGTACAGCAGTGGGTGTCACCACATCCGGCAACTTAAAATACACTTGAGGGGGATGCACCCCCCTCATTGGGGGCTTCACCCCTCACAACCCCTGAATTTAGATTTTTAACTCCAGTGGGGTACGTGTCAAGGAAGGGGAGACAGTCCCCCCCCAAAAAAAAATTATGGCAGCCAAATAAAAAATATTCCCGGTCCCGAGCCCCGAACCCAGTGCCTGCTCCACTGAAGCTTGCCACCCTTACCACCACACCACATGGCTAGCTCAGTGGCAGCAAGCTATACTACCCCACACAAACCCTCTTCCCTATCCTTCCCCTTCCGGTCATTGTCGTAACCCTCCCTCACTCATCATTACCCTCACTGTCCCATTCCATCGCTACCCTTACAGGGTAGCACACGTGTGCAGCCCTGCAAGTGAGTTGCTCATTTGAGAGTTGCTCATTTGCAGTCACTATTATTACTGGATACCATCTGCAGGGCAAGCTGGTCACAGAACCAGCACAAATAGGGGTTATTCAAAATAGGTACTTCTCATAAGTATTTTACAAACCAAATATTGATGGAACCCCAATACCAGGATTACCCTCCAGACCCTTCATCTTAGACAGGAATGACACCAAGGCCAGGCTATCAAATTTAGATCTGAAGAAATCCCCAGGACCAGATATGATCCATCCAAAATTGATTAGGGAGTTGGCCAATGATCTGGCAGATCCAGTAACTGCAATTGTTCAGAAATCATTAGGTGGTGGAATTATTGTAGACTCATGGAGAACCGCAACTGTTATTGCAATTTATAAGACGGGCAGCAAACGGGAACCTAAATATTATAGACCAGTGAAGTTATTGAGGTGGTAATAAAAGACCACATTGGTAATCACATATGTCATAAGGGTAAGTGTGACACTACACAACATAATTTTACCCCGGGGAGATCTTGTCAGATGAACCTCCTGTAGTTCTATAGCAAGGCTAGCAAGGCATTAGAACAGGGCAAACCATGTGATATAATATTCTTGGACTTCACCAAGGCTTTCAACAAAGTATCTTCACCACAAGTTAATTAAAGCTTTGTCTGACCTGGGACTTAATGGCAGCATCATTAATTGGATTGCATCATGGTTAATGGATAGGAAACAGAGGATTACCATCCAAGGAGTTCTTTCAGAGTGGCCTGAAGTGGGTAGCAAGGTCCCCCAGGGATCAGTCCTGGGACCATGTCTTTTTAACCTCTATATCACCTCTATGGGTTGGGGGGATGATATCTGGCTGACTAAGTTTGCTGATGACTCTATAATAGGTACAGTTGTTGAAACCATGAAGAGTTCTGAAAGATTACAAAATGCCTTCATAGGTTTTGTAGGTGGTTTCAGGCAAAAGTAGATGACAAGTCCATGGTGCTTGCCAAAGTTTTACCCAAAACAAAATTTATCATCAATGGATACAGCTTGGTCTAGGCTTGTTTTAAAAGAATCAATGTCTGGGCAATTTATAACAGTAAGTGGGAGTTTATTCCACGTTTGGACCACTCTATTACTAAACCATTTTTTCCTTCATAGCATATTCCATTTAGTCATGAGTAATTGTTTGTTATGTTTCCTAGTACTCGTTCTGAATTCACTTGATGAGATCCCCATATCATCCTTAAGGGTAGGATCATTCATAACTTTATAAAGGAGGCGAATATCCCCTCTAAGTCACCTGTACTGGAGGGTGTACATATTTAATGATAGCAGTCTGTCCTAATAGGACATATTTTTTAATCCAGTTATGGCCTTAGTGGCCCTATGTTGTACTCCCTCTATCCATGTAATATCTTCTTTTATGTAAGGCGTCCAGACCTGAACACAGTACTCCAGGTGGGGTCTAACCAGGGCAGTATATAATGGAAAAATCACTTCCCTATTTCTGGTAGAAATGTGTCTAAGGATACAATTTAGCATTTGGTTGGCTTTTTTTATTTGGGAACTACAATGAGATCTGAATTTCAAATCAGGTGTTACAATTATTCCCAAGTCTTTTTCTTGATCAGTTACCATAAGATCATTGTTCCCTAACTTATATGAATAATGATTGTTATGCTTCCCTAAATGCATCACTTGACATTTGTTAGTATTCAAGAATAGTTTACTGCAATCTGTCCAGCTAAAAATTCTATCAAGGGCTAGTTGAAGAGCAGCATAATGTTCTGGGCCATTAACCACCATACCTAATTGACAGTCATCTGCAAACTTCAAAATCCAAATATTAGATCTATTTTGAATGAAGATATATAAATGTTAAAAAGACAGAGGCCCAAAACAGATCCCTGGGGACCCCACTAGTGACCAAGGCCCAGTCAGATAGAACACCATTTATTGATACCCTCTGTTTCCTTCCCTTAAGTCAGCCAGATATCCAATTTGTGATATTAACATTTAGTTGGTAAGATACAAGTGCTTCGATGAGCTCAGTATGTGGGAGTCTGTCAAAAGCCTTAGCAAAATCCAAGAACACTATGTCAACAGAGTTACCTCAATCAATTTCCTTGCTAACATTCTCATAGAAAGCTAGCAGGTTAGTTAGACAGGATCTAGCTTTGGTAAATGCATGTTGTGTGGAATCAGGCCAGATTGTTCAATATGTTTTAATATATCATCTTTCATAATACTTTCTAAGACCTTGCACATAAGTGATGTTAAACTTATTGGCCTGAAGTTTTCAGGGTTTGATTTTGATCCCTTTTTCAGTATGGGTACGACTGTAGCAATTTTCCTCTCTTGGGAGATTTCACCGGTATCAATAGGGTGTTGAAATATATTGGTTAGGGGAAGAAAAATGAACTCATCCACCTCTTTTAAAATCCTAGGGTGGATTTCATCAGGCCCTGATGATTTATTTATATCAAGTTTCTTAAGTCTCTCAAGGACCTCTTTAGAGTCAATGATTACCTGCTCATGGATTGATGGTGAAACTATTTTTGGATCAGTATTAATTTTATTGAATACAGTGCAGAAATATATGTTCTGTATGTCTACAGCTTCCTTATTATTAACCATTTGTCCAGAATTATTAAAAAAGAACCTATATTATTTGTTCTCCCCTTTAATTGATTTATATGGGAGAAAAATACTTTTTTTATTATTGTTAACCTTTCCTACCAGTTTGGACTCTTACTGAGATGTGACTTTTTTTAATAGAGATTTTTACTTTTTTGACTAATTCCCTATATTTAGCTTGATATTGAGTTTTGCCACACTTTATGTCCTTAAACATTTTGCTTTTTCTGTTAATTATTTTTTTTATTGTAGGATTCACCCATGGATTTGATCTTTTATTACCATCATATTTTTTTATCGTAGGGATGTATGTAATAATAAGATTTTTCAATCTGTTAAGTAGTAAATTCCATTTTGAGTCAAGCGAGAGGTTGGAAAATTCCTTAGCCCAATCCAAGCTAGCCATGCCAGATTTAATATTATTGAACTTTGTTTTTCTGAAATCTAATATTTCAGTGGAGCCAATGGCTCTTTTTTGTTGATTACCTATGATTGGAAAATTGACTATGTTGTGGTCACTATTTCCCAAGGGTTCACTAATAGATATATTAGATATATAATTCTCTGTATTAGTTAGTATCAAGTCCAAAATCTTATCATTTCTGGTAGGTTGTAAGACCAAGTGTTCTAATTAAGTTGATCAAATATTTCCATATAGGATCTTTCACTTTTTGAGGTTGCTGTTGCTAGTGCCCAATTGATATTGGGTAGATTAAAATCTCCAAAAATCATTATATTGTTGGATGGATTGAGATTTGCGATACATTTTAATAGTTGCTCATCAATTTCATGTGTTGTTGCTGGAACTCTGTAGACTAAGCCATCTATAAGTGGTGAGTCTTCTTTAAGAGATAATTTAACCCATACTGATTCTGTATCATCTGTGTCAGCTGTAATTTCCTCACATATTATTGTTTCATGGAGGTAGATGGCAACGCCTCCGCCTTTACGATATTTCCTACTTTTGGAGACGACATTATAACCCTGGATTGTTTTTTCCCAGATGTCAGCCTCATCCCACCAAGTTTCTGTAATTAATGCTATCTGGATATCATTTGAAGCAAGCAAGTTTTGAATTTGTCAAATTTGTTGGTCAGACTACAGGCATTTAATAATATCCCCTTCCAGGTACAGTTCCTGATATATGGCCTGTTGAAGTCTACATTTTCATAGGGTTTATACTTTTTTGCATCCCTCTCCCCACCTTCCAGTTTAAATGAAATTTGAGGACATTGTTAATTTTTCCCCAGGACTCTAGTACCAAAGTGGTTCAGATGCAGACCATATTGTTTAAAGCAGGCTATATTGCTAAATGTTGCTGAATTATCCATATACCCTATATTATGGGACAGGCAAAATTGTCTTGGCCAGCAGTTTAATTTATAGATAGATGTATTTCTATGTGATTGTCTCCCATGAGTGGGTAGGATCCCAGATATAATAAGTTCCACTTTTTTTCTTTAATCCTGTGAGCTATTTTTATGTAATCTGACTGTATATCATCAATATTTCATGTGACAAGGTCATTTGTACCAACATGAAGTAGAACAATAGGACTGGATGTATTCTCTAATAGCCCATCCAGAAGGTACACTATATCATTAGTCCACACCCCAGGAAGGGTACTTACTGTCACATGTGCCTTCCATCCTGCACAAACCACAGTGTCAACCCTTCTTAATATTAAGTCACCAATTACAACAATATCACTCATAGGTTTTTTTTGAGCCGGTTCAGTTTTTATGTGCTTAGGTGATGGCGGTTTAAATGCTTTTGTAACTTTGGTAGGGGTATCATTAGGGCTATCTTCATCCCTTACAAGACACTCAAATTTGTTGAACAATGTTAATGGGGCTACAAATTATTCTATGTGATCTGTGGGGTGGGGTATATCCTGTCAGGGAGATGCTGTTCCTTAGACGGTGATAATACTTCAATTGAGCCTTTTCTGAGATCGAGATGTCAGCTATAGAATAAAAACTACAGTTCAGTATGGATAAGTATAGTATCATGCACATGGGTAAAAAGAAATAGATATGCTAATTACTTACTAAATGGTTCTATTCTAAGAGAAGTAACTGAGGAAAGAGACCTGGGCATAATTATTTCTAGTGACTTGCAATTTAAGAGTCATTGCCAGACCATCATAGAAAAAGGCAAATGGTATACTAAACAGCATTATTAGGCACATAAAAAGCAGGGACTGGGAAATGATCATCCTGCTGTATGCATCTATGATTAGGCTGCATTTAGAGTACTGCATTCAGTTATGGGCACCAAACAAAAATTCAGACATACAAGCATTAGAGAGAGTACAAAAGAGGGCCACAAGTATAATAAGGGATCTTGGAGAACATAATTATGAGACCAGATTAGAACACCTGTGTATGTTAACACTTGAATATAGAAGACTGAGAGGTGACATGTGCTTTTTATATAGGGCTTTGACCAATAACGACCTATGGAACTGCCTAAGCTTGGAAATGAGAAAACAGAATTAATGTACGTGAGCCCACGCTCTTCAGTTGTAAGGGGAGTTATGCCATACAAATAAAAGACTCAACTGGTACAACCAGAGAGCTGTTTCACTCTGAAACTCACTACTGGAGCAAGTGGTGGGAAGTGGGAACATGCAGGAATTTAGAATCAAACTGAATGATTTTTGTAGAATTAATAACATCAGGGGATATAGGATATGATACTGGTGATCAATATGGACATCTGTATATTCACGCGCTGTATTTACCTATGTAACCTATGTCGGTCTCTGGCACAGGAAGGTAGTGTGGTCCCCACTGGGCCAACACACGTTCCTGCAAACAATGTTACTTCATAATTTTCTTTCATGACATTTTGACCCCAAAATTTAAATAATCTTTTAATGACCTCTCCTTCTAAACATGACAGGTGTCATTTAATAACATATTGGACAAAACGTACTTTTGCACCAGCAGTGTGAAATCACGTTGGCCAGGATTTGAAAAGCAATAGTGGCAGGCCCGGTGGTGCAGAAAGCTAAGGCACTGGACACCAGACCTCGAACCATGCTGGTGACCCAGGTTCAGGAATGGACTTGGGGCGCCAGAAGCTGGCAGGGGAAGGAGAGGATCGAGTGTCCAGAGGACTGCTCTCCTCTCCTGGGGTGGGATGGATGGGACACCTCACTCTAGTAGTGGCCCCCGGTGGAGACCGGGGGCACTACAGGTAGCAGCGCAGGAGGGACAAAACACGAGAACATGAGAAAAAAATAAACCGGCTCTGGACTGGTTGGATGATGGCACCCGATTTGAGACACATCCAAAGACTTCTGGTGGGGTCAGCCCCCACCTCAGCAGCACCCAAGGCCAAGAAGGAAAACATAGTGTGCTGGGCCATCCCCACCGGTGCCTTCCCCCCAGAGGAGAGGGACCCACTCAGCAAAGGGTAACACTGAGCTACCTTGAGGTAGGCTGCAATATGAGGTGAAAGGGCACCCATGGAGGGGGTGCAGGAAACCTAGGATGCCTGAAGGAGTGGCAGATCCAGAGCCTGGAGGGGAGAAAATATAATATCTCCCCCCAAAAAGAAAAGCAATAGTTGTCATGTTCCTGAGGTGGTGTGACAAAATGGGTATGTTGAAAATTTGGGTTATAAATATTGAAGATTACCAAATTTATGAGTGTACATAGAAATATTTAAACATACCTTAATAGCTTTGTTGTTTTTAAATATTCTGACCCCAAATTTTCAACATAATCTTCTTATGACCCCACCTCATGAACCCAGTAGATGAACATTTTCAGATCATTGCCAAAATTTCCTTTCCTACCACATGTGCGAAAACGTGTATCAGCCAAGACGTGAAAAACAACAGCTGTGCCATTCATGAGGTGGTATGAAAAAATGACTGTGTTGTAAATGTGTGGTCAAAATGTTGAAAATTACCAAAGTTATGAACTGGCATTGAAAAATTTCAATGTACGCTCATAACTTGGTCATGTTTTAATATTTTTTTGCCCAAATTTTAAATATGGCTTTTTGGGGATCCCACTTAATGAACGATGGCAGTGAAATTACTGCATGTAAATCCAGCCCGAAAGGTGATTTTGTGCAGTGATTTTGAAATCACCTTTTGGGACAGATTGATATACAGTAATTTCACCATCATTGTTCATGAGGTGGGGTCCCAAAACATCCATATTGAAAGCTGAAAAAAAGTATGAAAACATAACCAAGTTATGAAGAAATGTTCAAAACACTTTGAAATATACTATACAACACTTACCTGTTTCCTCTGTTACCAGTCCGGCATTGAAGAGTGAAGATGTATCTCCAGTCCAGAGAGGATTATGGCATTGGACCTGGCCTGGTCAAGTATAATGTAAGGAGGGTGTGTGATGGTGGGTGCTGAGAGGGGGTTGGGGGGTGGAGACTGTGGCAGACAAAAAGGGAACATTTACTTTTTTCCAGTTAAAAAAAATAAAGAGACATTGCTGGACAGTTTTATTTCTACACGGTACCTCTGGAACTGGGGATTGGTACCCAAGTATTAGCTTAACACTTGAGGGCATCGGGGGTGAGCACCCCTGGTGTCCCACACTGCTGAGTTGGAGGAGGGAGGTTGTCTATGCAAACACTGGCATCAGGCACCCTAGTATTAACAAGTTGAAATTAGGGGAGTTGGGGGGCATTACAGAGGGTAGGGAGAAGGGACAGTTTTATTTTATGCAATGTACCTCTGACACTGGGGATTGGGCACTTCAGTGCTGGCAAGATACATGAAGACACCAGGGTTTGGGCACCCCCACTGTCCCAAAATCCTGGCAGGGTTGGGGGGTGTTGGAGCACCCCAACCCAGGGGATTGGGCACCCTGGTGTTGGCAGGTTAACATGGCTGGGGTCGAAAACAAAAAAAAAAGCAGGAAGATGAACCGGCACTGGGGTGACATTCCAGTGTTGGTATACATAAAAACAATAGAGATGCTTAGCTGGCACCAGGGATTAGGGCACTCTGGTTTCCATTTCAAATGTTTGAAGCTGCTTAAGTGGCTAATGGTGGCACTCCACTAATTGACCAATAAGTCAGACACAAGGCGTGTTCAGCAGGGGCAGGAGCTACACACTGGCACGTAGACAGATCCATACTGAGCAAAAACAATGGAGATGGAATGCACAGGCAAGGAAATGGACCTGCCACATGTTAAATGAGAGCATTTTCATAATTAATAATCAGTTATTTTTAGAACGCTGATTTTTTAAACTGCACATGCTCAAAAATAACTTTTTTCTTAAATGTTTTAAGAACTGCTGCAGATTGTGAGATAAAGATCACAAAAGCACACATCTTGGGCCAAACTCTATCAAACCAGCAAGTTTCAAGTTTTAGATCTTCCTAGTATTTTAGTTATATTTGAGCCAAAAAAAAAGTCTTCATTTTGGTGATTTTTTTTGCCCTTCTGCAACTTTGCCTGCAGTAACTTGATTGCCAAAATATTTTCAGAATCCATAGATCCTGGCACCATTTTTGTGCATTCCAAATTTCAAGTAAATTGGTTGAACAGGGGAAAGTTGTTAAGGTGCAAAATTGTGGTTTAACATTAAAGTGCTTACTCAACCCTGATATATAGGCACTACCCCACTTGTACAATATTCTTTGTAAAAAACATTGTTAATGCACTAGTTAGGGTTAAACCAAAAAAACAGGAAAATGTAATATTAGGGTTTTCAACCCTGACACTCCACCCTCACCCACCAGGCAGCAACAGGAAAAACCATTAAGGTTTTACCTCTCCTGCATCTTCTCAAATCAGGTGTGGGGAGAACCTTGGGATTGTCATCCTTAACACTCACTCACCCCATTTGATCATTTATGAAGCTGAGATGTGTATAGTATGTGACAATGGGGTGAGCATTAGGGTTCACAACCTCAAGGCACACTCCACACCTCATTTATGAAGATGCAGGAGAGGTGAAACTATAATGGATTTTCCTGTTGCTGCCTGGAGGGTGGGGCTGGGGTGTTAGAGTTGGAATCCCTAATTCCACATTTCCCTACTTTTGTCAGTTTAACCCTAACTAGTGCATTAATGAAGTTTTGTTGTTTTTTTTTGCAAAGAATTTCCTTTATTTTTGAGATGGTGGAATCATATTCTCATTCACACAGGTACCTTCAGGACCTGATGACCTGCACCAAGGGAACACTCTGTTCACCTACAGAAGTGAAGAATTCATGGGTCTGTCTAGCATGCTGTGGAAGCGCAGGGCCCTGTGGTCCTTGCGCTACCATGTGGCTGCAGATACAGATACACAGGGCAAAGATGCATCAGTCAGCCAATGCACATTGTGCTCTGCCACCCTAGTGTCCAGTGGTCCAGGGCCCTAAGCAAAGAGGACAGTTGCCTTCAATATATGGCATCTAGGCATGTACAGACAACCCTGCATCTTTCATTCCTTGGCTGGGGGAGGTTGCATAACAGTACCATCCCCCCACCCTTACCCCATCCAGCTGGCTCACTGAGCTCACCCCAAAACTGAGCTCACTAGCACAAGATCACAAAGCATACCCATTGAGGTCAAGAGTGGCACTACACACAAAATTTGTAAACAATTATATATATATATATATATATATATATATATATATATATATATATTTCAATTTGGACCCTACATTTTCACTGATCCTCATTTTATGATTCACCTTATAAACATGACATACACCATTTATAGTATACAGGCTGAAATGTCATTTTGAACCAGAAGTGTGAAAACACATCTCATCCAGGATTTAAAAAATGACTCTTTTTGAAGTTTATGAGGTGGTGTGAAAAATGTCTATGCTGAAAGTTTGGACTCAAAATACTCAGAATCATACCCAGAAAGTCAAAGAGCAAAAAGCTAATTGTCCATAAAGCTCTTAAAATTGCATATAGTAGGTCAGTGATTTGTTTGTTCTTAAAAATTCATCTAGCCTGTTTTTGAATATATTTTTACTATTGCTGACAATAACAGCCATTGGAAGTTTATTCCATGGACCAACTATTCTTTGTGAAAAATAGTATGCCCTTTTTTTGGTATTAGATTTACTTTTCAACAATTGAAGTGGATGGCCTCTACTATTAACTGATATTTGTTTGAATTCAAGTCCACGTACTAATGTTAACTCTAAGTTTTGTAGGATGTACCATGTAAATAGAAGAGCTCCTCTTAATCTTTGTTGTTCTAGAGACATTAGATTAAATTTATGAAGCCTTTAATAGTGAAAAGTAGTAAAGTTATGAGTGAACATTGAAATACTGCAACATTCACTCATAACCTGGGCATTTTACCTTATCTGTACACCAAATTGTCAGCATAGCCTTCTTATTACCCCACCTCATGAACCCAGGAGTGAACATTTTCAAATCCATGCTGAAACGTCATTCCACGACATGTAAATGTCATTCCATGCCACAGATGCAAAAACACATTTGTGCCAGGAATTAAACAATGGCAGCTATCAGGTTCATGAGGTAGTGTAAAACATGGCTATGTTGAAAATATGGGATCAAAATATTTAAAATTACCAAAGTTAAGAGAGAGCATAGTAAAATTTCAACATATGCACATAACTGCCATTTTTACATGTTTTGACCTCAAATTTTCAACATACAGTTCTAATGACCCCACCACATGAACAAGGGCAGTGACAATTTTCAAATCCTGCCTGAAAGCTGGTTTCACCAATCTACCACAAAATTGCCTTTTGGGCTTGATTTGCATAATTACACCACCATTGGTCATGAGATGGGTTCCCAAAAAAGTCACGTTGAGAATTTGGGGTCAAAATATGCAATAATGACACAGTTATGCATTAAAGTTCAAAACCCATTAAAATGCATTGAACCACACTTACCTTAGTTTCTCATATTTCAGTTAATGGTTCCAGCAGCAAGATGTGTCTTCAGTTGGAGAGCGGATCTTCACCTTGTGACTTCTTCAGGTGTGTGAGGGTGTTCTGTGGGGGTGGGTGGAGGGTGCTGAGTGAGAGGTGGCAGTGGGGGCTCAGATCAGCAAGGGACCATTTTCTTTTTTACAGGTTAAAAAAAGACACTGAGGAATGGTTTTCTTTATTGCAGACTTGGACGGCGATTGGAGGGTGGTGGGTGCCACTAGACACCAGGGAAAGACGATAATACCAGGAACAGCAGTTGAAAGTTGGGGGGTGCCACTAGACACCAGGGAAAGACCACAAATATTACAGAGATGTTGATTGAAGGTTGTGTGGTGCCACTAGACATCAGGCAAAGACAAAGATAATAGAGAGACAGTGATGGGAGGGCGTAGGGGTGCCACTAGACACCAGAGAAAGACATGGATATTACGGGGATGGTAACTGGAGGTCAGGGTGTATTGCTAGACACCAGGAAAAGACAAAGATAATATGGAGACATCAATCACAGGGTGGGGGGGTGCCACTAGACACCAGGGAAAGACAAAAAATATTACGGAGATGGTGTTGGAAGGGTGGTGGTGCCACTAGTCACCAAGGAAACAGTGAAAAATATGGAGATGGTGACTGGAACGTGGGGGTGCCACTAGACATACATAAAGGGATGGTTTTATGACTGGGTTCTATACCATCTACCGACCCACATGTAACTGTATCCATAAGCACCTACACAAGCTCCTAGCACAAGTAATCTTACATAACCTTGTTTCATATATATATATATATATATTATTCATTATACCTGCTATGCCTTTTATATGCTTTCACATGCTTCTTTATATTCTGATATATGCCACATGCTTTTCTGCTTACTCTGCAGTCCATTTGTCTCAGAAAGAACTGATAACACATTTTCATTATTTGCTGACACTGCTTTCTCTGTTCTAAGATTTACCCTGACTATGCGTATTTTATTTCCTGATGTTTCCACACAAGGGATCCACCTAATCATTACACTTTGCTATATCTAGCAAATTATGTTTGTTTATCATATCTGAAAACTGCATTCTTATCTGTAATACTTATGTGTCTGCCAGCCAGTCCCTCCCCTGAGAGAAGCGAGAAACCCTGGGGCTGACTGGTGAAAATTATCTCCCTGTAACTCTGTTACATGTTCTGACATGAGTATCTGTAATAAACTGCTTTTGCTTTTTATTACTCACTTGTCCAGTATGTTCTTTGTCTTAGCCAAGTAGCATCTAAGAACCTGAAGCTGTGTGCTGGACACACAGGCAACAATTGGTGAGCCGTCCTAAATGCTGATTGGCTAACAAGGAAACACTCATTTCCTATATGGAACTGAGATCTGGGAAGAATGGTTCCCCAGGAACAAGTGGCTATGTGCTTCAGCAGCTTGAAACTCTGATAAAAAAAAAGCATGGACTGCAGTTCTCCTTTGGTTGAGCATTGACACTAGGGACCCCTGATGTTCAGAATTTGTTCTGTTCACATGGGCTGTCACTTTCCTTTGGTAGAACATGGGGCAGCTTTGGGACTCCGTGTTTTGAACATTGAGACTGCTGGCTCATAGGTTGTGGAATCTTTTTATAGGCACCCACTAACACACCTGCCATCTGTGTGTAATCAACTTTGGTGGTTTGAAACACAGGAGCTGAGCCATAAGTGGTTAAATATTTCACCTGTTTAATGACATGTTAAGATATTATATATGTACACAACTGGGACAGATTGTCTCAGCTATTCTCACCACCTGTGGTTGGTGAGATAATTTTTGCTAAAGTAGCTGAAACTAAAAAAAAAAATAAATTCCTGTACAGGGAATGTGTCGGCTAGAACAGGAGTTCCAGTCCCTGTCTAACACTTTGGCTTTCAAGCCTTAAAGGTTAATGGCTACCGATACGTTGGTGGCTGAACCATCTAATAAGTTTAACATAAACTTTTAATGAGGAATCCTCCTTGCTAATGGAGTTCATGAACCAAACATTTGTCTGTTTTGACCCTGGAGGAATTTTTTTAATAAAAAAAAAAAATCTGGTTGGGTGTTGACCCTGTCCTTGTGCTTCGGATTTGTGGTGAATAAATTTTAATTATATCTGTTGGTTGATCAACCTTTCATTGTAATCTAAAATGAATCTAAGTGTAAAAACTTTTGTCTTTTACAACTATTCCTTGCTACTCACTTTAGGAAAAGCTCTACATTAAATAGTAGTACACCATATTTTGTTTTCTGTTCCATGAATGCATAGTTTACTTTCTGCTGGACTGAGAGCAGCCTAGTCAAGGACGTGCTGTATCATGCAGTTGAGATAATGACCAATTGGAGAATGTTCAAAACAGCAGAGACATTACTGTATTCAGTAATGAATCTTAAGGTGTAATGGTATCAGCTTCATTAACTATTACAATTGTTTGATTTTAAAACTGTTTGGATAACCGAAATTAGTGTTGGCTGGGAAGCAACAGTTAAGTGTCTTTTAGCTTGATTGTATCACTTGGCTTTGTTCACTTGAGTTAATTATTTTTGAATTAAAAGAATCTTTTGCTTGATAAAGGTTTGCCTTAGTCAGTGATGTAGGGTTTAAGAATCTACTTTAGAAAATGTAGGGATGCGCTGTCCTGGATTTTAATGTGTGGAAATATTTGTAGTTGGGAAACTTGTGCCAAATTAAGCATATGCTATATCAAATTGTCACTGTTACCAATTATCAGTGTCTCTAACTGTGTTTTCTGAAGCTACATTAGTTTTTTTTGATGTTGTTTGTAATGAGGAAAATCTGCTCATAAAATGGGTGTCACCTTTGGCTTGTTTCCTAGGGTGTAGTCCGGTCTGCAGTTTTGGTACATTGTCTGTAAACATTCTAGCATTCAGATGAGTGGTTGGTTTAAGGTTGCAGTATGTGGACTGGTGTAATTAGTCTTGTTTCAAGTTAATCATAGTTTGTTGAGAAAAAATCAAAAACCAAAAGCTTGCAAAAGTTTTCACAGTTTTTTCCCTTTCAAATATGGCCTCTCCGTCTGCCATGATGTAAATCATGATGGTTAGGCAATTTTGTTTTTGCTGCCTCAGCCAGTGGCTAGGAATTGTTCTTTTATCTGTAAGAACTCTCATTTAGTACTGTGTTGAAGGACACTGCAGCTATATCTGGGTTTGAATCCCAGTGGCCACCATTTGCAGAGTGTGTGACCTTTGGCAAGTTATTTGACCTCCTTGTGCTTTTGAGCTGTACCTGTTTTTCCAGCTCAGAATTGATGCACCTCCCTAATTAAATCAGTATTTCTTATTCAAATAACACTATGATGGGAAGTGCACATCAAAAATACTTTTTAAAAGTTACTTTTTTCTTCCAGTCCTCCTCATCTGTACGTGACGCTAGGACTACAATTTATTTTCTCCCTGGCTTGCAGCCCCACCCCAAAAAAAAGCTGCTTGCTATCTACAAACCAACCCATTCCTACATTTGCCTTCCTTTACAGTGGTTCTTATGGCTTCTTTGTCCATATTCTGAATCAAGTATCCCAATGCATCGCACAGCGATCGGGTGGGGGGGCTGATAACCCTAGCATTTGTAATAAGCCATTTACTTTAACTTTAACAAAGCTAGCTACACAATTTACACTGCCACAAAAAGTATTATATCTGTTTTAACAATTTTGTATGAACAAAATACCAGTATTATAACTTGTGTTATTTATCAGAATGATGTGTGTGTTAATGACACAGTACTAATGTCAAATTCAGGGAATTAGGGATGCCTAATTGTCTGACTTTAAGTCTAATTTAATTCATTTTAGGAATCCATTGGAGTGTAATAGTAGCTACAAAAAAATATCCTACCCCCAAGGGTAGTCAAAGGCATACATCTGAATAGAGTTAATATAAGTATCAGCATTTTGAAACCAATGCTAACCTTCCACAAGGAGAATGCTCTGAGGAAAAGAGAAGTTCCCTTTTGTGGCTTGTGTTTTATTTTTTCTCTCTCTTACAGGGATAAGACAATCCTTCACAGACAACCACTGGCAATGTCTAAAAATGATTTAACCAGTGGTCCAAATTCATTATGATGTTATTATAGTTTGAATTATAGGAGGATACTGTATTGCCCTGATTTTTTTTTATGACAAATTGGGTCAAACCCTTCAGTATTTCTTCAGCATACAACCTTTCAGGTGATGACTGATTGGCAAAGAAAGATTACCAAAATATTTGTGGATAAATATCCACACAACTATTGGAAATGTTATCTAACATTTATGCAGAAACATGTTACAAGTAAATTTGATAGTATTTACTATTGTAGTGCCAGGATTCTGCTCCAGCATTGGTCATACTATAATTTCTAAACTGCCTCTTTCACAAATGAAGAAGCTTGGGGGAGCCAAAGGTGTGAATTGTATATATGCCCCCTTCCCCATTAACCGATCGCTTACATTAACAACTGTTTTAACAACTGGTGTGCCTGTAAGGGGCAGATCATTTTTGGAACTGTTAATAACATAGTTAACTATGAACAAATCATTACATGCCTAGTTATTTAACAAATAGCAGTCTAGGAATGGTGTCAGCTATATGTCTACTATTTATTACAGGTTGCACTCACTTATAGACAGGGCCCCTACTTTTCTGCGGCACAGTGGGACCAAGTTCTGTGTCAAGACTACCATTTGCCACAGAACTTCTGCAGCAGTGGTTTGTAATTTATGCAGAAGTTCTGCGGCACTAACAAACTACCACATCACAGTGTCAGCTTGTCATCCTGACTTCACTTTCATGGCAGTGGTTATAGCAATCAGGATGGGGAAAAGCACAGTAACACTAGTTTAAAAAATAACAGACTTATAAAAATAATTTTATGCCTAAAAAAGCAAAACAAATGTCTCTCCCTTAAGGTCCTAGCCTGTTGCATAAATGATATAAGCAGAGGGGATCTTATGTGATAAATAAGGTATTTCTATATGCATGCTATCTTTCCCACTAATGAGGTTTCCACTATCTATCACTTATATATTTGTATGTGCTTTCTACACCGCTCATGAGGTACCCACTGTGTATCACTTATATATTTATATGCAATCTGTAACATACATACAAATATGTGTGTGTGTGTGTGTGTGTGTGTGTGTGTGTGGTGAGAGAGACAGAGATACTGTATGTGTGTGTGTGTGTGTGTATATATATATAAATATTTTTTTTATTTCCATGAACTTGCATCCTCATTCATAGAGGTCCCATTGGAAATGGAATAGAGGAGATATTGCAAAACTCATTTTTCATGTCAACCTGCTTTCCCTGACACACTGCGTAACACCATCAGGCCATGACATGCATGTGAACCGATTGTGAGATAGAGCTCTCCAGCCCATCACAATGTGTCCACCATGTGACAGAACACTGCACCCAGGCTCTGAGCAGTGATGTGTTCCACCAATCCTTGTGCTGCCCAGCCAGCTCCCAGAGCTAATCTCTGAACCTCAGTTGCTGGCATGGAAACACAGCATGCTACCCTCTGGCCTAACAGTGTCCCTGCACACAACATTTCTCCATAACTTTTAGGTGATTCTATCAACCAATGACAATATGTAATCAATAACCTGGCAAAAATGTGTACAGGGCAATTATTTATTTAGCAGGTGTATTCTTTCAACAGGTCTACACATTATTATATTCCGTTTTTCGGGGCATAATTACTTTATTTTTCTTAAAAATGACAGTTAAATTCATTTTACCAGTTATTCATTTCAGATGGCATCTCTATACCTTAAAGGCACAAATAGGTTTGTGCAAAGTGAGGTATGGACTTAACAGGTTTGTGCTATTGACAAGGTTTTGTTTAAGTTGGCCCTAGTACAATAATTTAAGATTGAAAATTGTATTAGGCTGTAGTAAAGGTTGAGCAAATATCACCATGCATGATGTGCTGTGCCACAATCTCTGGCAGTGGGAGCTGTGGTAGATAAGTGACTGTTCATTTCTGTTGCAGAATGCAGTCATTTCATTAGCTAATGTATGATGTTATAGCAATGATAACATCACATTCTGAGCATATAGGGGGTTTGGATATAAAAAGAGGGGATGGGAAACAGATTCTATGGATAAACAGAAATATTAATCAAAAATCACCAAGAAGAGTGAATTCTACGGCACAGCAGAAGTTCTGCAGTAGATTGCAAATTCTGCACAAAATTCTGCGGCTGCAGAATTCTAGGGTCCTTGCTTATAGAAGGCTTTTATGGTTCATCAGAGATGGGTATGTATAATGCTGCAGCTGTAATCATTCTTAGTGTGATTCGCCATGTCTATGAAATTTCTATGGGTATGATATACTATAACCTCCTGCACTTTACATGGAGCTCAAGGGGGGATTGAACCATTCCACCTTGCAGTGCAACATCTAGGGTGGTTGCAATAAATAAAAGTCCTTCTGGACCTGACTGAGGTACAGCTAGCAGATTGAGAGGTGAGGGAAATAAACCCACTGCCCCTCCAGTAAGAGCATACAAAAGGAAAAAATGTGTGTTTGATAATAACCCATTTGTTGTTTACAAGTTTTGTAAAAAATATAATGTACTCTGACATCATAAACCAGCTCAGCCTCTCTGCCTTTCCAGTGCAGTCTAGCATAACCTTACACAATCATTTTGCAAGTGGCTTTATGCCAACCAGCACCAGCAGGTGCAAGGACCTTGGCCCTCAACAAATAATCAGCTGAGCTGGGGGGGAGTGAGAAACTGAGTACATTCCCATATTCTTTCACACATCCCTTTTGTTGTTTCAGCTCCTGTAAAAGACAAGAACACTCCCATTGGCTACAAGGGCTATGGGTACAGAAACACTACTTCCATAAGAACAGACACATCTTTAATAGTAATAAATCCCAAGGGTCCTGGAAAGGACCCTACAGACACAGTGCTCTGCCTGGCTAACAAAACAACCAGGCCCCTTGGGAAAACAAAAAAAATAACCAGAGTGGTATGCTGTTCAAATAAGTACTCTGGAGGGGACACTATAAACAACAGATTGAATAAAATCTCAAATCATATCCCACCCTCTGCACCTTATTCCATTGCTGTGATCAACAGAAAAATGTTCTGAGAACAGCAACACAGTTTACTCACAGCTGGAACCGGGTCAGCTGCCTATCAATATTATTTCAACAGTCATTCCTGGACTCTAATGACCGATTTCATTTTAAATATGATCAATGTTTAAAATGTGTTTTCTGCAATGTGTTTATTATGACTGTTGTTTCATTGTGACGATGTTTGTGTTCATGCTATTATATTTTTACATATTGTTGCAGTTTACCAAGTATAAGCTCAGTATAAGTTCAGTAAACTACTTCACATCCGTGTATGTTTTGGGGTATTAGGCACACTTGGGTGACATCTGTCTGACCCACATGGGGGGGTACCAAGTACCAACCAATAACACGACAAATTAGTTGCTTTCACAAGCTGAAATGTCCAAGCAACACCCCCATGAATGATTATTTCTTCCTTATACGTTATGTGCCTCCATTCTCACTCCCAAACAAAAGGGATCGGCATTGCTGTCCCATCCAGATTAATCACAAAATGACAACCATGCACACCTGAACACCATAGTGGTGGCCCCTAACCAATCTCCCTTACAGACTAAATGGCAGACTGCTAGCAACTGACAACAAATCCCTAAGGTCCACCTAGCTAATGGCACACTCCAAGGTTGGCCCTACAACAGAAGGTCACCTACTGGCATTCTGTCTATATGGCAGGCCCAACCACAACACACGGGTTTCTACACCTGTACTGTACTCATACATCCATATTTTTGTGCTCTATTTCCATATAATTCTACTACATATTATTGTGTACCTCATTCCATTGCTAACACTGCCATGTTTCCAACTGTTGTTACCCCAACAGAGAAAAAACCTATCCAATGTTCCAAGCATAAACCCAGCTCAACTAGTGGTCTTATTGCCTCATCACTCCCAGGTACCACCAGGTGGGTGCATATTTTTCAAACCTCGTGTAACCCTCTCAGTTTTTTTTTGTGTAGTCATTTGAACTGTATTTATTAGACTGTTTAATGCAAGTAATTATAGCTCAGTTTGATAAATTGTTACGCTAAACTGCAATTTATATCTGTTTTTTTCTTCTGCCTTCTACTCTCATGTTCCCCATACTTCTCTCTCCTAGAGTATCCACTACCCCCCGCCCAGCTTCTTAGAGCCATCCCCTGTTTATTAAGAGCATGAACACATGTTCTTGCTTGCCCAGTTTGGGACTTAATCAATCACTATCCAGCATGTGCCTGACAAGTGGAAGATTGCTGTGGTCATCCTGGTTCACAAAGGGGGGCCAAACAATGCTGTTGAGAACTACAGACCCATTTCCATCTTGTGCCCACTACCCAAAATTAAGGAGCACATTGTCTATAATCATCTCCTGACCTACCTCAACCACTTCAATCTGCTGTCCCCTTATCAGCATGGCTTCAGAAAAAAACATAGCACTCTCATAGCCTTGTTAAAAGTCACTTCTGATATATTTCAGTCCATAGATCTAGGTTACCTCACTGGTGCCATCTTTGTCGACCTTACTAAAGTGTTCAACCTAGTGAATCGCAGTCTCTTGCTTCAGCAGCTACAGAATACTGGTATGGACACCTCCTCCATCAGCTGGTTACAGAGCTACTCCCAAAGGGTTAAATGGGTGGGCTCTCTTTCTAGCCTTAAGTGCATAACCCACGGGGTACTGCAGGGCTCAATTCTGGGCCCTATCCTAGTCTCCCTCTTTGTCAATAACTTGCTAGTCACTGTGGGGGTGCAACTGTTCACCTCTATGCAGATGACGCTATTCTCTACCGCTCTTCCCCTGACCCCACCAGGGTCAGCAGTGATCTTGCTGCAGACTTCGCTGACCTTGAGCACTGGTTCCAGAGCAATTGACTTGTCCTCAACACACAAAAAACTAAATGTATGCTGTTCTCCTATCTGACCCCCCACACACTTCCTATCTCCCTCTCTGAACATCAAGTCCCTCAACAGCGATTCACTCGAGACTGTCCAGTCCTTCAAAGACTTAGGAATCACCTTAGACACCTCACTCTCCTTCAGCATCCATGTATCCACCCTGGTCAGGACACTGAATCAAAAGCTGGGGCTTCTATACCGCATCCGTCCCTACCTCACCTCTGCTTCTCAGATCAAAATTGCCTCCTCATCTCTCCTTCCACTCCATACCTATGGGGCTTCCTTGCTGCTTCTAACTGGTCGCTCCTTACTATTGATTACAATAGGGTGGGAAGATTAGGGGTTAATACTCCTCACCACCACTCCGATGTCCTCTCATCCCTGGGTTGGCTGCCCTATGTTTTCAAATTGAGATATTCTACCCTGAGTTTTATGCACAAACTGGTACACAAGTTCACCCCTCCTTGTCTCAAAGACATTGGCCCAAAACAAGCACCTCGCGCACTCAGGTCAGCTGCCCGCCCCGTCCTCTCAAGACCAAATCAACAGCTTATGGTTGTGCGCAGGTCCTTCTCTTATGCAGCATTGTCTGACTGGAACTCTCTACCCCCCCGCCATACTCTCTTGCTCCTCTCTCCCCCTGTTCCAACATGCTTTATGTACCTCTCTTTCTACCTCTGCTACCTGCTCCTGCTTCTGTTGACCCTCCTTTTTTTCTTCTCCTCTCCTTCCCTTACCTTCTCTCATGACTATGTACTTTCACTTATTTCTCTACCCTTATATATGTCATATGAATATGTTCAATTGTGCTTACCCTCCTCCTCCTATAAGGGCGTGTAGATTTTTCTTTCACTGTTCTCTGTACTATAAAACTTGTAACATTAATTTTGTACCTGGTTCTCATATTCACATTGATATTTTGACTAAAAACCCTAGGCCTTTGCTCCTTATTCAACATTTATCTGTTTAAAATGCTATGTACTCCATGATCCTTGCTTGTTGACTATATATTTATTCTCTGTGCTGCTATGTATTTTTACTCTGTGTTGTCCTGGGTTGACCCTGAAAAAGGGACTGCTATTGTCTCAGTGGTCCTACCCGGTTACCAAAATCCAAATAAATAAAAAAAATTGCCCTCCTTTTGTCACTTAATTTGAGCCTGCTGTCTTCCTATATCCACTCACTGACTGCTCCTCCCTCCAATTGCCATTTTAACTTCATCCCTATTTCTCCCCTCTCTCATTTCTTCCTAGGAGGCCTCCCATGGCCAGGGCACCCAGCCTGTCAAGGAACAGCACCTGGGAATGCGGCTTAGCTTTGCCATAGTCCCTGCATCTCCAGTTCACCCTCCAGCTCTGCAGGTATGAACTTCTTTGCAGCTTGCCCCACTCTCTCACCGTTGTTACCTCCAGCTCCTGTTTAGACAGTGCTGGCAAATCCAGGCTCCCAATTGGCTCCCTACTTGTTTTCACTGTCTGAACTTTGCTGAACACCTCCTAGCCAGAGTTTAAACTGGTGGGAGCACATTTTTCAAACCTCGTGTAACCCTCTGAGTTTTTTTTTTCCAATTAGCAAGTTATACTCTACTGCCACTAGAGGGACATAATCGTTATCCAAGTGATCCCTGGCTGTTGTTCATATAGATACCTTCCTAAACTTCAGCTCCCATCTCCATCTGACCAGCCCCCTTCCCTGTGGCCCTGTTTACAAATTTTTTGCTTTCCTAGATCAATTATTCACTAATTTCTCTGCCTTATGAACAATGCATCCCCTACTGTCCTCTCTCCCCCTTGTTCGCTCATATCCCTCTCTTTACCACCTTCACTTGCTCTCTATTCATCTATTCCTAATAACTCACCCAACCCCAATAGTTACTATCTCCAATCCCCACCCACATCCATGCTACTGTATCACTTCCTCCCTGCCATTTGAAATATGGTCTCACTCTACCACTATTCCTCATGCGGCTTTGATAATGGTGTCCACTTTCTCTGCAATTTGCCACCTTCTTGTTATTCACTCAACCACTCCCTTCTACTCAAAACTCTCAATCTCCTCACCAGCCCCTTCTAAATCATCTAAGCTCCACTTTCTGATACTCGCCATCCTCTTGCTCTCTGCTGGGGATATCCACCCCTACCCAGGCCCTATTGCCACTTGCTCCTCTGGTACCTCATCTTCAACTACATCCCCTCCATCTTCTCTCAGCCTTCCCAAAGAGCTTAAAGATCCTGTACTTAAACACTAGCAGCTTGTTGCAAAAAAAACAGACCAGATTCAGACCATGGTGTTCAGTCTAAAACCAGACATTCTATTTGGCACAAACCCGCTCAGCCGGTCAGCCTTCTACTCCCAAAGTGCCATCCTCTGAGTGTAGAATTGTGAACAGTGAACAGTACAAGGTAACTCTCTTGTCTGTTCTGTGGGTTTGAGTCACCTTAGTCTCAAGTTCTGGAGGGATTCAAACTGATAACCTCTTGTTAGCATACCCAGTTATCATGCTCAGATAATTCTGTCTTCGGGGGTGCCAGATATCTTTGCCTACAGGCATCTAACCAGGTATTACAAAATGTGTAGAACTCTATGCAAGATCTAGAGAAGTCTGGGGGGTCACGTGATGCAGTGCAGCTAGAGGCAGCACTTTCATGAAGCTCCCATTACCCACCCATCTTCTAACTATTTTCAGCCTAAAAATTCGATATCTAAAGTTATAGTCTACATCTAGTGTATAGATAATACTCTTCGGTACTTGACAGCAGCTTGCATTGTGCATATTAATGCACTTGGAAGCAAATTGAGATGGAAGCGGAGATGAGGCCTGCTGGCATGAAGCACACCCCACCTTCTACGCCAGAGAAATCTTCAAAAAAATCTAAAAACCAGAATTCGGGGCCTGCAGTTAAACTACCCCCTTCCAGTACTTCTCCAACTCCTCTTACCGAGAACCATTTCTTGCAAGAGTTAATTCCTTTCAAGGAAACATTAGATGATATCTCTGCTGAACTGAAATCACTAAGGGGAGATCTCAGTGCCCTAACCACCGGAATGGGAGAGTCAGAAGCCAGAACTTCCTCCTTGGAGACCTGGAGGGAAAAGATAGACCCAGAAATCATCCATCTTAGACAACAGATCAGTAAACTGCAACTCAAAATGGAGGACTTAGAAGGAAGGAACTGAAGAAACAACTTGGTGATCCTGGGCCTCCCCGAGTCTGAAGAGGGCACTGATATTAATCTTTTTCTCCAGAAGTTCCTAAACAAAGTTGTTGGGCCTTCCCTCTTAATCCACAATATCATATTGAATGCGCACATCGCTCTCTTAGACCGAAACCTGCTGCAGGAGCCCTGCCAAGACCTATCATTATTAAATTTCTAAGCTTCTTGGAAAAATAACATGTTCTATCAAAGGCAAGAGAATTACAGGCAATTCTATGGAGTGGTTCCAAGCTACGTATTACTCAGGATCTTCCCTACAAAATGAGGCAAAAGCGCTCAATGTTTCACTCTACAGTTAGCAAGCTGATCGCAGCAGGCATTCACTACAAAATGATGTACTCTGCCAAGCTTCAAGTTGCCATTGATGGTTCCTGGCTCTCCTACGAATCCCCAGACAAAGAGGCATCAGATCTTTCAATTAAATTACCTAATCTGTTTAAACCAGGCTGAATCGCTGAGGCAGAGCTAAGAAGTTACCTCTTACTACATGCTGCATTTTTGGACTTTCTTTTTTGGCTTTTGATTCCTCATTTCTCTCTCGTCTGGACTCTCTGGTGCAGATCTCTCAATCAAGTTGCCTAACCTGTTTAAATTGGGCCGAATTACTGAGACAACACCAAGAAGCTACCTCTTGCTACATGCTACATTTTTGGACTCTCACCTTTTGTTTCTGGTTTTTCTTCTCTCTCTCATCTGGATTCTCTGGTGGTGGGGGGTGGCTGCTTTGGAGCGGTCCATTGGGAGGTTGAGTGGGCTCAGTTGTGCGGTGGTTCATGGGTCCGGCTCACTGGGGGGGGAACTTGGGGTGCAGAGGTGGTTTCCACACGATGTGAGTCCAGTGGGACCTTTTGGTCCCCCTAGTAAATATTGCTCCCCTGGCTCCTCCTGTCCTTCCCCGGCCCAGGAAATTAGGCTTGCTTAATTTCACAGTAAAATGGACAGAAACGCTCATTAGGATATCCTGGGGAATTCATCAGGTGTAATTGGTGGGTTGGAGAGGTTTTTTGAGTAAAGTGATGAACTGGCCCGATATTAGGCAACAAGGATCGTTGTTGTTAGGGGGAGCACTTTGGAGGGGGGTTAGCAAGACGTCAGTCTGACCCTGCTTGTGTCCTAACACACTTCTATATTTGAGAACATATTTTAACCGCTGATGGTTTTGATGGTGGCAAAGCCTGTAGTTGACCCCCTGGGCTGGGGGTCTGACTCTGATTCTTAGCATCACTATTGGGGTCTCAGGGCTATTATCCCATACCCTATTTAGTTCGGAACCTATGCGGGTAAGGTAATTTGGTTATTTCTCTGGAGGGTTTAAGGAGTTCAGATGGCAGTTGGGGGGTTGGAGGCAGGTGATGAACCAGCCGGTCAACAATTTGTTCCGGGCTATTTTCTCATGGCAAAGACCAGAATCAAGGAGACCCTGGTGGGCTCTCACTATCTAGTGAGCTCTGGTTATATCTGACCCAGGTTAATGGTGCTTTCTTCATATAACCCCGAGATTTTGGTCAGGTTCTCATCTTTCCCAGTATTTTGTGGCAACCTGATTTACCTGTCTTGGGTGGGGGGCTCAGTGGGAGTCGGGACTGCTAAATGCACCAAAGAGAGGGGGATGGCAGCCCAGATGGGTTTTTCAGCCAGGAAGTTCTCAGTACTTATGGAAGGAATTACTCTCTACTTATTAGCCGATACTTCCTCAGGTTACCGGTTCATGTTTACCACCCAGTACACCCATCTAGCGGTGACTTTTAGGGCTGTGTTCCCCAACCTTAGCACTATTACTTTCAGTTCTTCTCAAGAAGTAGTTGGGGGAACAGTTGTATATAGTTTCAGGGATGTGGAGGGGGGTAGGGTGGGAAGGGGTCTTTCTTTCTTAGTTCAGGATTTGGTAAAGGTTGTAAATATCTGAAATTAATACTGCTTCATTTCTTCTTTACTGGTCTCAAGGGAGGGAGGGTGGAGGGTGGGATTTGGTCGATGGTGGGTTTTTGGGGGAAGGGGGGAGGGCAGGATGTGCCTTCTAGGGTGGTCTGCTTTTTCATATTTTCATAGTCCATTGCTGCAGTGTATGTTAGATAATGACTGTTTCAGCGCTTAAAATTGCTACGTGGAATGTAAGGGGTGTCAGAGACCTAACTAAAAGGTACCAGGTTTTCAGAAACTGTGCTTTATTGAATGTTGATATTCTCTTGATGCAAGAAACCCATTTGCTCTCATCAGAAGTCAAAGGGCTTCGCTGTCAAGGTTACACTCAGGTTTTTGCCTCAGGGGGTCATCCTCTAGTAAGGGGGTGGCCATTCTGGTCAAGAAGCATATTCCCTTTCTGGCAGAAGAGCTTTTATCGGACCATGAAGGTAGATTCATTATTGTGAAAGGTTCACTCTACAATGTGAAGATAACACTAAGGGTGATCTACGACCCAGTGGGGGGGGACCCAGACTTCCTTATGACTTTGGCTGAAAAGTTGAGTGGACTCTTACTCTCAATGCTAATAATTGGGGGTGGGGACTGGAATATAGCTCCCTCACAAGATTTGGATAAATCTTATAGACCCCTGAAACCACTCTCCTCTTCACAGCAAGCCTTGAGGAATTGTATGGACTTACTGGGTCTGTGTGACCCTTGGCATTTACTTAACCCCACAAGACAACTCTTTTCTTATTACTCCCAAGTACATAAGACCTGGTCCAGAATTGACCTAATACTAGTCAGCACTAACCTTCTGTTGGGAGTACTGCAGTATTGAGCCCATAGTGGTGTCAGACCACTCGGTGGCTTGGATTTTGGTCTCCCCAAACCAGCAGGTGCAAAGAGATACCGCCTGGAAACTAAACACCCAGCTTTTAAAAGACAAGGGCATAGTCTCCCATATCAGATCCCTAATCACCTCATTTGTTGAGACCAATACAGGTTCAATTGAGAGGGAGGATCTGTTTTGGTGCTCCCTTAAATGCTTCATTAGGGGCAAATTTATTAAACTCGCATCTAGGAGGAAAAAACAGAGGGAGGCCAAGATCATGTTATTGTCGAACCAAATTAGGTTGGCAGAGAATAAGTTATCCTCCTCCTCTTCCCAAGCTGATCTAGAAACCCTAATGAAACTCATAAATGAGTACTCAGATTGGATAACAGACAAGGCAGAGTATGCTCTCCTGAAAACAAAGGCTCTCTATCTCGATCAAGGGGAGAAATTGGGTAAAATGCTAGCTTTACGGTTGAGGGAAATTGAGGGATTGAGATGGATTCCCTCATTATTATCTTCTGATGGCTCCCTTAAAACTTCTCCTAGGGATATTTCACAAATTTTTGAGTCATTTTATAAGGAACTTTTCAGCAGTGGTAACTTCCACCTCTCCCACTCCCTTGTGGACCAGTTCCTGGAGGGCCTCCCACTCCCTACCCTCCAAACTCACCTAGGAGAAGCTCTGACTACCCCTATCACAGTAATGGAAGTGGAGGAGGTGATCAAGAAATTTGCTCCAGACAAAGCTCCGGGACCTGATGGCTTCCCCTCCAATTTTTATAAAACTTTTGGGAAAGAACTGGCCCCTCTCCTCATGAAATTATTTGAATACATGTTTAACGCCACCACTCTGGACCCTTCTTTGCTGGAAGCCACTATTGTTCTGATACTGAAACAAGACAAATCCCTGACCGACCCTTCTAGTTACCGCCCAATTTCACTTCTTAATTACGACATTAAAATCCTAATGAATATCTTATCCCTTAGACTCAAAAAAGTCTGGCTTAACTTGTTGAGTCCTGAACAAGTAGGTTTTGTGCAGGGCAGGTCCTCTATAGACCACTTGCGTACTCTCTCACATATTTTCCAAGCAGCCCAGGACTCACAAATCCCTATGGCTCTGATATCATTAGATGTGGAGAAAGCCTTTGATAGAGTCCATTGGGAATTTCTCTGGACTATATTAAAGAGAATGGGCTTCCTGGAGGTCTTTATTCAATGGATTAAAACGGTCTACCAATCCCCTACTGCCAGAATTTATTGTAACAGGGTCTTTTCTTCTCGATTTTTGCTATTTACTGGCACCCAGCAGAGCTGCCCCCTGTCACCTTTTTTGTTTAATCTCTATCTGGAGCATCTCCTTCTCAGAATCAAAAACTCCCCACTGGTCACGGGATGTTTCATTCAACGGCAGTCTCTGGTTCTCTTGGCCTATGCTGACGATATTCTCTTACACTTAACTAACCCCAAAGTCTCCCTAACACATATATTACACATTATACCCCAGTTTGGCCAGGTGGCTAATTACAAGTTGAATCTAGCTAAATCAATCATATTTCCACTGAACGTCAACACGCTTCAGGTCAACTTTTCCCAGTTTGGTATGAAATGGGCCCCTTCCTCTTTCAAATATTTAGGCATTTTTCTTACTAAAGACCCTGAACTTTTCAGGAAGCTTAACCTAGATAAACTATTGATTAAAATTCAACAAGACCTTCAGAGATGGTCTGCCCTCCCTTTATCGCTGTGGGGTCATATTAATATTGTTAAGATGAATATGTTGCCTCGGGTTTTCTACCCACTTAGCCTAATGAACATTTTCCTGCCGATATCCTATTTTCATCACTTTCACATGTCCATCTCCAAGTTTATTTGGCAGGATAAACAGCACAGAAAAGCCTTCTTAAGACGTAATTTACCCAAAGCAAAGGGAGGGCTCTGTCTTCCCAACTTTATGCTCTATTACTGGGCAAGTCACATGGCGAAAATTGGGAGGTGGTACGACCAGAGGGTGGACGAGTTTCTACCAATATGGGTACAACTTGAGAAAAAGATTCTAATTGAGTTTGGCCTCCCCCCATCCAGACTCCTCTATTATAACCTATCCACTTTGCCTCCACTTTTACAGGGGAGCGTCATTGGCACTTCTATCAAGGTGTTGAATCAATGCTGGCACTTTTTCAATCTCTCTTACCCTAAATTTAAATATTAGGATCGGGGGTCTCCCGCTTTCTCTAGACTGGCTTCCTCAGCTGAGAGATTGCTGTGTTGATGATTTATTCCTGAATAACTCTCTTTTATCTTCCGGGGAGGTTCTGACCAAATATGATATTCCTCAAAAGCACATTTTTAAAGTTTTCCAGTTATGACGCCTAGTGGCTTCAAGCTTCGGCTTCAATCCTACACTGTCTCAAATTAAACCCTTCCTAAACCAGATACAGGGACAAGCAACTAAGGCCAATAGCATTTCTAAGCTTTATTCTTTCCTATTGGACACTAAATTCCCAGACTACCTGATTGGTTCCAAATGCTGGTCTTCTCTTCTGCCAGATACCCTTCTAGATTGGGAACAAATTTGGGTAGATACAGTACATATCGGTGTCTCTCTCAAGACAGACATAGACTCACTCAATACCATATATTGAACAACATGTATTGTACCCCAGTTAAACTGGTTAAATTAAACAGACTAGCTTCAACCCTATGCACAAGGTGTGGCACAGTGGAAGGGAACCTGGTACACATTTTCTGGTATTGTGAGAAGGTGGCTCCCTTATGGCAGTCCATCCAATCTAACTTAGACCCTCTTTTGAGCCTGGAGGATTTATTCACTATAGAAGTTTGTATCCTGGGGAAGCTTTCCAACATACAAGTGATGAAGCGTAGATTCCACATGGCCTTAATCTCGACTGTTGTCAAAACATTGGTCCTTAGGCATTGGATGGACCAATTGGTTATCTCATATGCAGAATGGATCAGTGAACTTTCTCTCTGTTTTCAGACTGAAAAGTTAATAGCAAGTTCTCGGAATTGTCTGGTCTCATTTGAGCGGAAATGGGGCAAATTATATGCTCTTTATTTGAATTAATATCCTGTTGGGTACACCTCTAGCTACCTTGGCAGCCGATATATCCTTATGTATTTCAAATGTATCAGAATCAGCTCCCTTTCTTCCTTTTCTTCTCCTTTCTTTTCTTTTGTCTTTCTTTCCCTTTATAGAAGGCACATCCTGGGGGTGGGGGGATGGGGGCCTGGGGATTTGGGTGAGGGGTGAAGGGGAGCATTTCTCATTGCTTTTCCAGATTCAGGGATTTCTGTAAAATGCTGTATATTGTCACTCTGCAGTTGCTATACAGTTTATGTCATTGGTCATAATGTGTAATCCCTGTACTGTTCTCTCAGGTATATTAACTTTATATAAAATAAAAAGATCTATAATTTCAAAGACCTAGAGAACTCTATCTAGTTCCCAGTTTGGTATCACAATAAGCTCATACACAATGTCAACTATAACCTTCAAAGCTTCACTTATATAAAAAGAAATTTCAAGGCACACCAGGCAGTTTCCGATTTTAAAATATATATCTTTACTTTAAAATAGGTAAAATAGGAAAACAGTAAAATTACAGTACAAATTATCCCAACATATACAGCCTTAAAACAAACAGGTTTAAAAGTGCAGATTCCTACAAATAATAACACTCAGACTAGTCTTGTCTAAGGTCCTTACTTCTTAATCTTTCAGTGCTTCATGGTCTCTTTTCTCTCAGTCAGAAAATGGAAAATGAATGTCTCTGTATAAGGTCTGCTCAGTAGTTTTAACAGCAGTCTTGAGCAGGCCTTCTCTCTGAGGTCACCTAACTCCACCTTGAGTATTAAAATTTATATTTTATAACACAGGATGGCCTACTAAGATATTTAAAAAAATAATAGATGCCATAATAAATCATCTCTCTTTATGTGACTGGTCCAAACTGGTCTGTGATCTGCTTTATCCTAAACATCAAAAGTCTCTTTGATGTAAGTCACTGTACATTCCACGCAAATGTGTATTGGACTCCTTAATTTAGTCTGGGACCTGGTATCCCCAGACATCAAATGTCTCTTTGATGAAATGAGCTGGCTTCCTGGGAGGATACCCATAACACTGGCCTGTGTCCCTTTTCTCAGGACACCTAGTGTACATCAAAGGATTTCCCTGAGTGCATTATAAAATGGATATGTAGGTTCCTGCCTTCAAAGCAAACTAACAAGATAATTGCACCTCAGATATCTGCAGTTTAAGCTACCTCCTGTCCTTTGAATTTATCCCTGGGGGGGAGGGTGGTGGTATGTCAGTTCCAGCAAGACAGCATTTTCTCTTGACACAGTCCAACAAAATTTTTTTTTATATTTACAAAAAATGATACAGGGATCAGAACCAGCTGTCCAAGTGTGACACTATTCATCTCAGAAACTTGGCTAAAGAGCAGTATCCCTGACTACTCGGTCTCCATTCCTGGCTACTCACTGCTAAGGCAAGACCATGCTGGCAGTGGTGGTGGTGTGGCTTTTTATGTCCTAACCTTCATCCAATATTCCATCATCTACTCATCTTCCAATCCTGAGACCAATGATGCCCTAGCTATCCATGTGACCCTCCTCTTCACTCTCCCAATCTTCGTAGCCGGCATATATTGCCGCCCAAATGTCCATCCTTCGGTTGCGCTAGACTTCCTAACCTCCATCACTTCCCTAGCTCGCTCTGGGGAATTATTCATCCTAGGTGACTTCAATAAAAATTGGTTGTCACCTAAAACTACCAAAACTAAAAATGAAATCAGAGCCCTAAAACTCTCCCAACTGATCTCGGAACCCACCCACCCAAACCACAAGACACAACAACACTCCCTACTCGATTGTGCCCAGAACTAAATCGCCACACAAAACTGTATAACTGCACTCTATCAAGTCTCAACCTCGAACCTCTCTTGGGTAACCTTGCCACTTCTGACTGGTCCCCCTTACCTCCTTCCCTTCAGCTGATGAGGCCCTTGCCTACTTCAGAGAAATCTTTCTTGTAAACTGGAATGCCTTTGCCCCACTCAAACAAACCAGTCAGAGATAACTACTTACTTTGGATAACCCCCGAATGTCTGACCTGTCTCACGGCTAGAGGTTGAGCCTTGAAGCATCATAAAGCTACCCAGCATCTTAGTGACCTTGCGAACTTCTGCATGCTCAGAAACACTTGCACCAGGGCAACAAGGTTAACCAAGTCTGAATATTTCAAATCTGCCTTGATCATCAACATAAATTCCCCCTCAAAGTTCTGGAAGGTGGTGCACACCAAATTTACCCCCTCATGTCACCCACTGCCCCCAGTACTTAAAGTAAATAGCTCACTAGTATACGACCCACCAGCTGTAGCTGCAGAATTTAACTCTTACTATATCTCCTGTGCCACTGAGCTACTGAAATCCATCCCCTCCTACCCATCCCCCTCCCCACCCTCTACCGGTGTGCCCCCTTCAGCACCCTCCAACCTTCACTTCTCTTTCTCTACTGTAATGCCAAACATTGCCCTAAGTGCCCTCCTCACCATCAATCCCTTTAAAGGTGCCTCTCCTGATAGCCTTGACCCAAAACTCCTCTCCCTCTCTCTGCTATAGCCATTGTTATTCCCTCAATAATCCCAAATCTCTCATTCTCTACTGCCTCTGTCCCAGCTTCTTGGAAACATGCTGTGGTCCTCCCTCTACCCAAAGGGGGTGACCGCTCATCTCCTGGCAACTATTGCCCCATTTCTCTCTTCCCTACCCTTGCCAAGCTTCAAGAACACATTGACCTCTCCCAACTCACCTCTTTTCTATCTTACACCTCCTTTTTCACCCCTTTCCAGTCTGGTTTCAGGAAAAAACACTTAACCACCATCTCTCTCCTATGGCTCACAGACTCCATCCTAACTGGGATGGACAATGGTCAAATTACCGCTGCAATTTTTGTCAACCTGGCCAAGGATTTCGACACCATCTCTCACTCCCACTTCTCTGCAACTCAATCCCAGCAGCTGGCCTATCTCCCTTCACCACAAACTTGTTCAAGGCCTGCCTTATTGGTATAACCTAATCAGTTAAGATCTTGGACACCACTTCCCCTCCTCTCCCAATTAGCACTGGAGTCCCCAAGGGTTCAGTATTACGGCACCTCCTGTTCTCCAGCTTGTTAAATGAACTTCCTTCTGTTTGCTCCCCATCCTCTGCTATACATATGTATGCAGATGATACAGTCCTGTATGCATCTGACTCCTGTCCTGTTGAGGTTACAACCAGCTTACAGCAAGACTTTGACAAGGTTCATCTCTAGTTTGCTAACCATAAACTTTTCCTTAAGGCCAAAAAGACTGTCTCCATGACCTTTGGCACAAGGCAGAGACTCTCTAGACTTCCCTACCTACTTTTCACCCTTGAGGGGAATTTACTTGAGGACACATCCTCCTTCAGGTACTTAGGTGTTTGGTTGGACCAACACTTTAACTTCTCTGGACATATTGGCACCATCCAGAAAAAACTGTGCCCCAAGCTTAGTGCCCTGTTCAGGACCTGTAGTTGCATCTCTCCTATGGCTAGGCATGAACTTGTTCAAAAGATGATAATGCCCATTTTTTACTTCTGTGACATGGTCTATGGTGCTGCCACTAAGTCCTCCTTGGCCAGACTGGACACCCTTTTCAGTTTCTTCTGCTGCTTTGCCCTTGATGCCTGCCCCTTGCACCCATCACTGCTATCTTTATTGTGCTCTATCCTTCCCCTCTTTTACAAAGAGGCAACTCTCCAACTGTGCTAAATTCACCTCCAAGCACTGGTTGGGTGAGCTCCCTTCCTTCCTCACCTCATAGAAACATAGAAACATAGAATTTAACAGCAGATAAGGACCGCTTGGCCCACCCAGTCTGCCCATTTCCCTACCTGATGGATAAGTTGCAGATTCTAGTTAACCAGCAGCCTACTTCTTCCTACCCCCACCCCCTAGAATTGCCTTTATGACTGTCCCATGCATGCTTGAATTCCACCACTGTTTTGACTCCACAACCTCCTCTGGAAGGCCATTCCATACATCCACAACCCTCTCTGAGAAAAATACTTCCTTAAATTACCTCTGAGCCACCCTTCTATCTTCAAATTGTGCCCCTTGTTCTTGAACACCTCTTTTTTGAAAGATGCTATCCTCTTGGACTTTGTTGATTCCCTTGAGGTACTTGAAAGTTTCTATCATATCCCCCCTCTCCCTCCTTTCCTCGAGGCTATACATATTAAGCTCCTTAATAGCTATACATATTAAGCTCCTCCTCCTTATAGCACCCCCACCTCCCATTCCCTTAGATCAACTGACTCCCGTACCCTGGTTGTCTTCCACAGATCCACCCAAATCAACCAATCCAGTTACTCTCACCACCTCCAAAAAATGTGGATTTCCCTCCCCCCTCAAATCCGGCACTCATCCTCCACCTACTCCATCAGCTCTGCCCTCAATAATTACCTTGCACCTAGCTGCTCCTGCCATGTCCCTCCCTAATTCCCTCCTCTATGTCCTAAACAAACCCTACCCCTACCCTCACCTTCATTTTACCCTGTGCAAACCCACCCCCTCTAGCCCTTCTTCCCTTCTCCCAATTGCTCCACCTTACTGGCCTCCCTTGATCTCTCACAGAATGTAAAGGACCCTGAATGCTCTCCATGGGTCCCTCTCCTACCTCCCCAAGGAGCTTGTACCTCTTATCTAGCCCCTACCCTCACCATCTTAAAGAGGTCTTTCTGGGACACTGCCTTATCCCCTTCTCTCTGGTTCCCCCAGTCCCCTTACAGGGTTCCTCAAATCCTGAAGGGGTCTACAGGGGCATGACTCTTCCCCCTCCCGCACCCCACCCCTCCCTCCCCTTTCCCTTCATGTAAGCACTTGTTTACTTATTAACCTGACACTTATTATAGTTCACTCTTTCTACATGTTATGTGCAACACTGTTGCAACACTGTTTGTAACACCTGCCTTACAACTGTATGGTTCCACATCATAATAGCGATCGAGCAACAGCGATTGCTATTATGGCGAGTGTTCATCACGAAAAATAATTTTGGCGATGCACACAGACAGTGCACTGAAAAAAAAATGCCTGAAACCTACCCCCGCACCCCCCTACTTATGGATTCTCAACCCCGGGGGGGGGTGCATGTCGGGGGGGACTTGAGGCAATACATGCCGCCAGGTGGCAAAAAAAAAAAAAAACACCACGCCAGACTAGAACCTGGTACCCCATGCCTCCCAGCCAACCACCCTCTCCATGACACCAGTGATCTGGCTCAGCAGCTGATCACCACAACCCTTCCCACATGTCATCCCATCCCCGTGTCTCTCCCCCCTGCGGGCGTGCACATGCATATACATGAGAGTTCCTGTTGCGGTTTTCGCTGACCACAGTATCCGGTAACCCTTCTCCCTAGGTAGCCATGATCACAGTCACCAAGATTAAGTCACCGTTTTTCTAGATGCTCAATCTTGGTTGCTGTGGTCCTGGACTACCCAACTGTATGTTAATGTTGATCTTGTAACTTGAATGTATAATGCCTCATTCCAGTTGTACCCCTTCACCCCAGGTCACACCCGGAGATGAGCGACTTGTTGCTCAGTGTGCCCTTGTAAGTAATGTGTAATACACACATAACATGGCAGAATGTAGATTCTGCTTCAATACAAAACACTTCTAGGTTTCATAGCATCATGTTACCAGACCCCTTTGCAATAGAACTGATACATCCTTAAGACCCAGTATCAGAACACCATACTACTGACTACCTAGGAGTATTTCACCCTAGACAATAGACCTGACAAAAGGGACCTTTTCAAATCCCACAGGTGGAATAGGCACTGTTGTATACCCCAGTGTTACATGGTGTAAATGGCATACTGCCATAAGATAAAGGCTCAAAGTGCATATAACAAGTATACTATTGCACTTTCATTTCATGAGATAAGCCTAAATTAGGTCAAACAGCAACACATAGGCAGGAAACTATGTTTTTTTCCCTACTGTCACAACCTCTTCTGAGAGTTGGAAACAGGGTCTGTTCACAGATGAATAAATGGTATATTCTTACTACCGGACCTACACCTGCACCTCCAAGTGCATGGCCATTTTCATTTTCCCTTTCAGAACAACTATATGTGTGTCTTAAAACTAAGTTTTAAAAAAAGTTTTACAAGTTTTTAGGTTTCCGCATATATATGTCTATATATATATATATATATATATATATACATATATATATATATATATATATATAAATATATTTTTCCAATACCAGCAAGGATAAATTCTGGTAAATATTTTAGATATCTGCAGGGTGGTCAGACCAACAGTGAGGGCATTGTGTTTATCATCACTGTAGGTTCCCCATGCCAGAATTTGTCCACACAGTAGGTAGTGATTGGCTGGAGCTAGCAGTGCAAGCTGCCCACTCCAGCCAATCACTTTCACTTGCTCAACACTTTCTCACTCTCAAAATGTACAAACCAAGTCACTTGTACTACATCTTAACACAGGCAACAACTGAACACTGCCAAATGTCTCTCTCTCTCTCTGTCTCTCTCTCTCTTTCTCACTACTGACCAACACCAGCACACATAACGCTCCCAACCCCCAAGCGGTTCTTTGTCTGTCAAACTCCTGACCCTCCAAAATGGATCTTGCTCCAAGTGTCTCCACACAGTTCCCAGCTTTGTTTAAAGTCAAACATCTTACCATATTTTTCTCTCTCTCTCTTTCTGCTTCATAGCCAACCAGCACACATGCTCCTGTCCCCTGAGTGGCTCTTCACTGTGAAACTCCTGCCCCCCAAGTGACTCATGTGTAACTCCCTGCTGCTCCCTTTCATTGCTGTACCACACACCCCGACCCTCTATGCTGGCAGAAACACCCTAAACAACAAGACCGCATTATGCAGTGATGCATGTCATGGCATCATGTACACCATGCATCACACCTTCACACAGATGACTCACTCATCCTGAAACACCACTTGCCAGCTAAAAAAAGAAAAATACAATCAAATATGAGAAAAAAAAACAGCACATCCAAATGCAAAGAAAGGGCATTGCATAAATTGGCCAGCTAGTCAGGGCTATCTGTATTGACCTAACAAAGGCCTCTTATATGGTCAACCATGCCCTCCAAGTTGACCAACTCACTGCCATAGGCCTTGTCCCTGAGGTGGCTGCATGGTTCTGCAGCTACCTTCATTGCCGAACACAGCAAGTCAGGATAGATACCTTTCTCTCTGACACCAAGCCTGTGTGCTCAGGAGTTCCACAGGGGTCAATACTGGGCCCCCTCCTCTTTAGCCTATTTCTGAATTGCCTCCCCCTAGCCAGTCAGTGCCGTATCTTCCTCTACACAGATGATGCAGTTATCTTTTCTAATGGCTCTGACCCCACTGGTCTTGAGCAACAGCTACAACGTGACTTCAACAGCTTTGAGTCATGGTTCAAAAATCATAAATTAATAATGAACTACAAAAAGACAAAAACCATGTTGTTCACCAGCCTTAAGAACAGGCACAAAAACTACCCACTATCAATATGTGATAGGGGTGGTGTTCCTCTTGAACATGTTCATTACTTCAAATACCTTGAAATCACTCTTGACAGCTCGCTTTCCTACACCTTCCACATAGACATCACAGCTAAAGCAATCAACAAATGCTTAGGGCTAATTTTATCACCATAGGCAGAGCCTGACCTTTGAAGCCCTCAGTATAGCAGTCCACAATTCTGTGGGTTCCCTAGTGGACTACAGACTGCCAATATATGGCTCTGCCACAGATACTGCCCTCCAACATATAAAAACTGTCCTTAACAGTGCCTGCAGGCTCACATTAGGGGCACACCAACTAACCCACACCTGCAATCTCTATGCAAAGGCTCACTGGCTAATGCTCTTTGGTCACTTAAAATATCAATCCTGCCTCCTGGCCAAAAAGATCTGCCTTGGTCAGCTCCAGACTGAGGTTCAACAACTCCTAGTTCCCAGCACTAATCCCAGGCCCACCCAAAATTTGCAACTGCAGTCCTTCCTGACTCCAAAATGTCAGACATCTCAAGGACAAAGGTCCTTTGCCTATCAGGCACCATTGTGATTCATCTCCCTCCATGAGAACATTATTAGCCTGCCCACTCTGTGGACCTTCAAAAAGAACCTAAAGAACTATTTAATACAGGAATCTCAATGTGTCTGCCATCGCTAGCACCTAGCAAAGGCATTTCCTACCATCTGCCCTTCTGCCAAACAGACCTCTCTCTCTGTCGGACACCCTGCACTTGGGGCCCAACCCTCTACCCTGTGTCTCCAGCACTTCTATGCACTAACCCACTTCTGTTGCTGACATCTAACAGGCTCCCTGTTGGGCACAGTTATTTAGTCTGTTCCTGTATATATCTGACTGTGTTTACCTATTCCAGTTTTAGTTTTTGCTGTATTTTTTGCATTCCTTTGTTCAAAGACCAAATGTACCTAAATGTTCTCATTCTAATTCTACTGCCTTGTTTGTCTCCATCCTCTGTATAATCACCTACTTGTTCTAAATGTACTAACGTTGAACCTATGTAAGAGCTCTGAGCTCAAATGGTTAATCCAAGATCAGAAATAAATAGATATTAAAATAAATAAATAAATTGAATAGGCAATGGCCCCACTACATATAACAAAAGTTATTTTTATCTCGGGCAGGTTGGCCTTTGACATCACTCGTGGCTTTGCCATTCATAGTGTCATAAGGTAACTGTACTTGGGGAAAAAACTTTGATATTTGTAGTAGGGCCATGGCATATCACATATACATATCTATAAATCTATATAAATTGCAAAGAACTTACTCCAGATCCCTCCAGAGCCCCTGTAATTCTTACTGTCGCATATGTCCCCCCCAAGAAACCAAGCTCCTGCTATACAATCCCTTGCTAACTACATCTCTGGCTTCACCCCCAAAACAGAACACACCATAGTTGGAGACTTTAATGTGAACTGGCTTGCCAATTCAGCTTCCCATGCCAAGGACACCTTCACTGCACTGGACCTGACCCAACTGATCAGCCAACTTACCAGGGTGAACCCCACTAATGGCTTTAGCACCCTGATTGACCTTCTCCTCACCAACCGTCCCCACAGAATCTCTGACCTGGTGGTCCTTCCAGACTCCCAAAGTGATCACTCACCCATCCTCTTTTCCTGGTCATGTCTTTAGCAGAAACCCAAACCAAACTATATTGCCTGGCATTGTCTCTGACCTGGAGGCCTCACAAAACTAAGAAAATACTTAACTCAATGGGACTGGTCCCCCATCTCTAGGTCCCCTACTATAGACGAAGCCCTTGATTTTTTCACCTGTTCTTTTAATAAAGCATGTGACATCTATGCCCCACTAGCAAAAGTGCAATCCAAGAAATGTAATGCCCCCTGGGTCATGCCTGCATTGCTCCAACAGCTAAAGCACAAAGATGATCTCTGGCATAAAGCAGTTGCATCTGGCACACAGGCGGACAGGCAAGCCTATAAAGTGGCTCATAACAGATGCACTTGGGCCATTAAACAGGCCAGATTGGGCTACTACAAAATGAACCTTGCCTCCTCCTGGCAGAATGCTCGGTTGTTCAGGGACAATATCAAGGAATTTAATGGCAAATCCCAGCACCCCCTCCCTACTAACTGTCAACAATGTCCCTACCACTGACCCACTGGCCATCGCCAACTGCCTCAAGTCATCATTCTCTGACCTTAGTGCAGTACTCCCAAATAACTTCTTCAACCCCACTCCTGCAACCCCGCCCCCAAACACGCAGCTTCCCCCCTTCCATCTCAGGGTGATCTCTATGAATGAGACAATGCCCTTTCTCATGAAAGCACTCAGTAGCTCTTGCTATTGCAAAGATTCTTTTGATATGAGAATCCTACATCTAGTACTAGATACAGTCCTCTTCCCCACTGACTGATCTCATTAATCACTTCCTAAGTCTGGGGCAGTTCCCAGCAGCTGGGAAGACTGCCACAGTCACCCCAATACTGAATAGTGGTGAGAGCACCTCACCCAATAACTACCATCCCATGTCCATTCTCCCACCACTCTCGAAAGCCTTGAAAAAATTATAGCCACCCAACTCACTGAGTACCTACTTGCTCATAACCTACTTTGCAGGGAGCAGTATGGCTTCAGATCTGGGTGCAGTACAACTATGGCTCTCACTGAGTTCTCTAATTTTATTCACTCTGCCCTGGATAGAAAACACCTAGTTGGAGCTGTCTTAATCGACCTGTCAAAGGCCTTTGATACAGTCTCCCACCACTTATTCTTAAGCACACTCAGCCACATAGATCCGTCCCAAGGACCCATCTCCTAGTTTACCAGTTACCTCACGGCTAGTTCACATTGTGTCAAAATAAACAACACCCTCTTACCCACCCTGCCAGTCTGCTCTGGGGTTTCCCAGGGCTCCTTCCTCAGCCCTGTATTATTCAGCATCTACCTAAACACCTTGTCCAATTCCTGCTCCAGCAACCTCTACTCTATGCGGGCGACATGGTTCTTTTTGCCTCACACCCAGATCTCACAGTATTGCAGTCCTCCATCCAACACGCATTTAACAAGATTGAAAACTTGTTCATAGACCAAAGACTTGTGGTCAATATAAAAAAGACAAAGATTATGCTCTTTGCCCATCAACAGAATAAGGCCAAGAATGCACAGCTAACAGTCCTCTCCCACTCTCTCCTTCCTCTAGAACAGGTCCATATATATATAAATACTTGGGCCTTACATTTGATTCCAGCCTTTCCTTCCATTCACACATTGACACTCTATCATCAGCCATAAATGTCCATATAGGCCTATTGTATCAGCACAAGGATTGCCAACCTCTGGAAGCCCTTAATCTGGCTGTCACCTACTCAGTCCTCTCCCTAGTCGATTATGGGCTCACTATCTACTCAGTTGCTGACCACACAGCCCTTAACAAAATCCACCTTGCCATAAACAAAGCATGCAGACTCCTCACTGGGGAAGACAAGGATACACATACCTGTACCCTATATGCCCTGACAAATCTCTTTACCCTGGATGAAAGGCTATTTTATCAAACATGCCTCCTCACAAAGAAAATACTCCTGGAGTTTACACCCTTGGGGGTTTCTGCCTCTCTCCTATCCTCCCACACCTCAGTGAACACCCGCACTACCAACCGACAGGTGTGGTCCATCCCGAGGGTTAGAACCTCCTTAGCCCAAAGGTCATTCCCACACAGGGCCCCAGCCTGTTACAATGAACTCCCCTCTGATATCTCCTCCATCTCTAAATTAGGGCCTTTCAAGTCAGCCCTCAAAGAGCACATTCTCACTTCATCGTACTGCCAATGTACCAGCTAGTGCTGGGTCATCTATCGATCATCTTACGGGACCACCCTGCCACTGAACTCCTACCGATAGGGCTACCAAACATTACCTATTAACAATGCCTCCTTTGGCTGCACTCACAAGGTATCTGTGACTGTCTAATTCTCTACTTTGCTGTAAATATCAAACCTGTTACTCCCGCCATCTATCAGCAAACTTATTGTTCTCTTGAAAACTGTAAAATACAGCTCTCAGTAACATGTTCAATGCAATGTATAGCTGATCTTGATTCTGCAATATTGTATAACTAAAAGAACTGTAACATTTAGCTGCCATTCTATGTCTATACATATTGAGTGTTTATGTTTGTTTTTCTGATGCGGAGCCTTTGTAAATGAATCCCTGAGTCAAAGGTTGCAATCCTAAAGTCTGTTAAATAAAATTAAATAAATAAATAAATAAGAACATTGTTAATGCATCCATTAAGGATAAACCAACAAAAGTACGAAAATGTGGCATTAGAGTTTCAAACTCTAACACCCCATTCCCCACCCTGCACAGACCAACAAATGGAGGGGTCTGTCTTGGGGCCATCAACCCAAAGGCTCACCCCATTCCATTAGAAAATAAGATGACATGGATACAGCATAGGAGAATGGGGTGAGCGTTCGGGTTGAAGGTCCCAAGACAGACACCCCCACCTGTGGTTCTGTGCAGGATAGGGAATGGGGTGTTAGGGTTGGAAATCCTAATGCCACATTTCCCTACTTTTGTCAGATTAACCCTGATACATTAACAAAGTTTTTTTGCAGTTTATTTCCTTACTTTTTGTGATAGTGTAATTGTATCCTTATTGAAAGCCCTGAGCTCCCATCCCTCCATGAATGGGTATATGTATCTAGCTGTGGAAGCACAGGGTCCTCTGGCTCCTGCACTTCCAGTTATGGGACAACACTAACCAAATTTTCACCATAGCCATGTTATTATCCCACCTCATGTACCTGGTGCAGAAACGTTTTCAGTTCCCACCAAAACATAACTCTGCGCAAGTGCAATGTCAATCTGCACCAGAGACGCGAAAACACATTTTGAACAGGATTTGATAAATGACAGCTGTGACATACATGAGGTGGTGCAATAAGAAGACTATGTTGAAAATCTGGGCTCAAAATTCTGTTCTTTATGATTCTATTTATATGTATGTTATTGTACTTTTAATATGTAACTGATATTGTTTGTACTTTAGGACCCCATTGTAAATCAGCTATGGTTAAACTGGGTTATCCCGTTTCTGATGTCAGAAATAAAACTTTTTACTAGCTACTAAAATATTTAGAATTCCCAAAGTTACGAGTATGCATAGTGAAATTTCAACAAATACTCATAACTGTGCCATTTTCAATAATTGTGACCCCAAATTTTCAATATAGCCTTCTTATGAGCTCCCCACATGTACCCGGTACAGTAAGTTTTTGAATCCCCACCAAAATGTAATTCTGCACAACTGCAATGCTATTCTGTGTCACAGATGCGAAAACACATTTGAAAAATGACAGCTATGACATACATAAGGTGGTGTAATAAGAAGGCTAAATTGAAAATATGGGGTGAGAACACTGAAAATTCAAAGCTACGAGCGTGCGTACTGAAATTGCAATGAATGGTCATAACACAGCCATTTTTTGAACTTTTGATCCCAAATTTCCAACATAGTCTTCTTATGACCCCACCTCATGAACAATGTGACTGTCACCATTACACAAACCCCACTGAAAAGGTGATTTTCCCAACTGACTGCAAAATCACCTTTCTGAGGGGAGTTGTGTAATTACAGTCATATTGTTCATGAGGTGGGGTCCCCAAAAGCTATGTTGAAAATGTGGGGTCAAAATCTCAAAAAATGGCTGAGTCATGCATTAAAGCCGAAATCCCCATTAAAATACATTGAAGCACATTTTCCTTAGTTTCTCATATTGCACTCACTGGTTCCAGCAGCAAGATGTGTCTTCTATCAGGAGAGCAGATCTCGAACCTAGGACATTTTCAGGTGAGTGATGGTGAGTGGGGGTGTCAAGAGGGGTGTGGAGAGGTGGGTGCACAGTGGGGGGGACAGGAGTGATCGGCAATGGACATTTTTTTTTTCTTACAGATAAAAAAAAAGACAATGAGGGATGGTTTTCTTATGTTTATCCTAAAATAGACCTGAGAGGGTGGGGAGATGCCACTAACCACCAGCAAAAAAACAGGAACAAATTTGGAGGGTGTGGGATACCCCATGACACCAGAGATAGAAGACTATAGTGGCAGAACACCACAATTCTTAAAAATAAAATGATAAAAAGACAAAGAAAGAAAATAAAAATAAAATAAAAAAATATATATATATATATATATACTTAGCAAAAAACTATTAATGCAAAAGTTAAGGGTTTCTACAGTGACAAAAGTGAGGAAATTCACCATTAGGGTTTTCAACCCTAACTCAGACCCCCCCCCACTGCCACATATACACACACACACACACACAGAACATACAACCTGGCAAGACAACCAATCATAGACACACACCATAACACAACTGAAATAACATACAACTTCTTAAACATGCCACCACAGGCATCCATCATCATGTTTCACCAACTGTATCACTTCTGTTGCCATCCCAGTCTCTTGGGTGTGTACACCAACATCCTCTACAAGCATGTGAGATGCTCCTACCAATACATGTGTTTTACTACTTCTATTATGCTGTTATTCAGAGATGGGCAAGTTGGTGGGAACATGGGGATCTGCTGTTATGTAGAAATTGGCAAGTTGATGGGAATCCATGTGTTTTGCTACTTATATTATGGTGTTATGCAGAAACAGGCAAGTTGGTGGGAACATGGGGTTATGCAGTTATGCAAGAATGGGCAAGCTGGTGGGGACACAGGGCCCAAAGGCCCCCATGCTCCCACAAATACATGTGGTTTACTACTTATATTATGCTGTTATGCAGAAATGGGTAATTTGGGGCAAGTTGGTGGTAGTGTGAGGGCCTGAATGGGTCCTGGGCTCTCACCAATGCATGTGTTTTGCTACTTATATTATGGTGTTATGGAGAAATGAACAATTTGGTGGGAATATGGGGCTATGCTATTATGCAGAAATGGGCAAGTTGGTGGGGGCTGGGTCCCACGCTCCCACCAATACATGTGTTTTACTAGTTATATTATGGTGTTATGCAGAAACAGGCAAGTTGATGGTAGCATAGGGCTATGCTGTTATGCAGAAATGGGCATGTTGGTGGGAGCACGAGGCCCAAAGGGCCCTGTACTCCCATGAATACATGTATTTCACTACTTACAGTATGCTGTTATGCAGAAGGGTGTACACACCCAAGAAACTGGGATGGCAGCAGAAGTGATACAGTTGGTGAAACATGATGATGGATGCCTGCTGTGGTATGTTTAAGAAGTTGTATGCTATTTCTGTTGCATTATGGTGTGTGTCTGTGATTGGTTGTCTTGCCTTGTACCACCCCCCCAGTTGTGTGTTCTGTGTCTGTGTCTGTGTCTATGTGTGTGTCTATGTGTGGAAGTGGGGGGGGGGAAGTTGGAGTTAGAGTTGAAAACAATAATACCAAATTTCCTCACTTTGGTTGTAGTAGAAAACCCTAACTGTTGCATTAACACAGTCTTCTGTAAAGAATTTTCTTACTTTTTGAAAAAGCTTAGGTAAGTACATTGACATGCAAGTTGGTGGGGCCCCACACTCCCACCAACTTGTACATTTCTCCATAACATCACAATATAAGTACTGAATCACATGAATTGGTGGGAGTGCGAGGCCCCGAACCACATTGCCCAACACTGCATAACAAAATACATCTGCCATAACTATTGAGCTGTCATATACCTTATCATGGGATCTTCCTGTGCACCCAAAAATGTGCTCACCATGGTTTTTACAATGCACATATATACTTTCCCATTAACTATAATGAGCATGCGCCACAATTGATCAACTGTAACTGCCACGAAAATTACCACAATTGATGATCTACAATTAATCTTTCTACATTCCAAATTTCAGGCAAATCAGACACACAGTTCAAAAGTTATTGAAGCAGAATGATCAAAATTTTCATTCGTCAGAGTGGCATAATTCTGCACCAGTTTCTTTTGCGGTTATCTATTTCTCCTCCTGGAGTCCTCTGCACCCCTTCTTATGTTCCCCCCATGCCCAGCACCAGGTATGAGACCCCCTCTCCTAGACCCCATGACTTACCTTTCATGGCAGGGGGTGAGGAGTGACTCAACCCACCAGACTGGATTTAGTGTTCAGGGAGGTGCCTTCCCGGGCTGTCGCAGAGGGGACCATCATCATCCTCACAGAGGACTCCCAGTTTTCCTGTTTCCTTCTCTGAGGTCTCAGCATGCAATAGCACCAGTGGCGGCAGCACACATGCTCCCAGGTGCATCCTCACCAAGTGCCAGCCGCAGACTCTTGTCCACAGATTCAATGCTGGCGTGCCTCTTCCCAGCCTCTGCTAGGTGGCAGGCAGTCATCGAGCACTGCAATCCCCACCTCCCCAGAGAAGGAGAGCAGTCCTGGGGATGCTCAATCCTTCTCCTCCCTGCCAACTCCCGGCTCCCCATGTCCGTTCCCAAACATGGGTCACCGGTGTGATGCAAGGAAAGGCTTCCAGTGCCTCAGCACCACCAGCTGGCTAGTTCTGCACCTGTTTAAGTTTTACACACCAAACCACTGAAAGAAACCTCTGTGGTACTAGGCTACCTACCCTATAAATTTCAAGCCAATAGCCCCATACATAATCCTATGGGCAAAATGTTAAGTACATCATTCAATATCTCCACAACAAATTAATTTTCCAACACCTAAATATCATCAGTCACATCACTACAGCATCCCCTCAACACCCTCCAAATTTCTAGTAAAAAGACCAAACCATTTCAGAGATATTTAACTTTAAAGTTTTACCACCTTTAAAAATTCTTTGGTCACAAGAATTGGCCATGACCACCACAAAATGGTCCAAAAATGTACTTAAATGGTGGACCTGGTGACTGAAAATTCTTCAACTGTGAGGGGGGCAACTTCAAATACTTATAACTCTGGAAAGGAATAATATGTTTTCACCAAATAAAAAGTGGTATATTCCTTATATAAAGGGCTTTCAACATCCCAAGTTTCAGACTAATCAACCACACAATGGCTGCACAGTGATACAGGCCACTCAGTGCACAAAAGAAGCAAAAACTGCATTTTTTTGTCGCTTCGCTGCGCAAAATCCATATGTCCGACTAAAATGAAAATTGGTAAATGAAGAGATGAACCAAACCAGACCATGTATACCATATGTTATCCGAATCAGTACAACAGCTGCACAGCGGCATGAGTGAAAAACTGTGCAGGGGTGCCAAAAAGAACATCTTTGCCACTTTGCTGCACGAGAACCGTATGTCCGATGGAAACAAAAATTTGAAAAAAGAAGAGATGTACCATAGCAGCCCATGTGTCCCAAATTTTGTGAGCATCCGTTCAACGGTTGCACAGCAACACGAGCAAACAACTGTGCAGGAGTGGGGAAAAGTACATTTTTGGTACTTCACTGTGCAATAAAGTATGTACAACTGAAATGGAAATTGGTAAATAAACAGAGCTACCATACCAAACCAAGTATTCCAAATTTCAGGCAAATCCATTCAAAAGTTGCAAAGTTATAAGCGCACAAAAATGTGACATTTAACATTAAAGTGCCTACTGAACCCTGAAGATAGGGGTGCTATTACACCAAAACACACATCTGTGGCACCACAACTTGGCACCCAGGAGATATGGGTCCAACAGCACAATGGAATAGTACAAAAGAGTCTCAGAGAAAGAAACACCCTGGATAAACCTTTGCAGACATGTTGCTGCACAAACAAATTTTTTCACACTGCACATATATATTTTCCCATTGACTACACTGGCAGACAAAAAGTGGCATAACTGTTCAAAGAAGCAACATTTGTTCACAAAATCTTCGAAGGGCAGTACCACAGCCCAGGACCCATGCATACAAACCAATCAGAACCCACTCAAATGGATTCTTGTTGCACAGGAAAACAATGTGGTTGCATTGTTTTCACAATGCACATATATATTTTCCCATTGACTATAATGGGGTACCAAAAAATGGCATAACTTGTGAACGAAGCAAGATTTTTTCACGAAATATTCAAAGTGGTGCACCACAATCCAGCACCCATGTATACAAACAATCTGAACCCAGTCAAATACATTCTTGTTGAGCCCCTAAAAATGAGATCGCCATTGTTTTCATAATGCACATATATATTTTCCCATAGACTATAATGACAGACCAAAAACATGGCATAACTGTGGAACAGAGCAAGATTTTTTCAAGAAATCTTCAAAGGGCATCAACACAGCCCAGCATCCATGCATACAACCCAATCTGAACCCACTCAAATACATTTTTCACTGCTGATGGGAGCACGGGGCCCCACCAACTTGACAATTTCTCCATAACATCACAATGTAAGTATTGAATCACATGTATTGGTGGGAGCACAGGGCCCAAACCACATTGCCCAATACTGCACAACAATATACACCTGTCATACCTTTTGAGCTGTCCTATACCTTATTATGGGATCTTCCTGTACTCCCAAAAATGTGCTCACCATGGTTTTCACAATGCACATATATACTTTCCCATTAGCTATAATGAACATGTGCCACAATTCATCACCCGTATCTCCCACCAACATGTATATTGTCACCTTTGAAGACCTATGATTAATCTTTCCACATTCCAAATTTCAGGCAAATCGGACACACAGTTAAAAAGTTATTGAAGTGGAACAAACAAAATATTCATTCATTGGACTGGCATAATTCTGCACCTGTTTAACTTTTACACACCAAACCACTGGAAGGCACCTCTGTGGCACTAGAGCTACCTGACCTATAAATTTCAAGCCAATCGCATCATGCATAATCCTATGGGCAAAATGTTAAGTACATCACTCAATATCTCCACAACAAATTAATTTTCCAACACCTAAACAGCATCAGTCACATCTTTAGGATATTCCCTCAATACCCTTCAAAGTTCAAGTAAAAAGACCAAACCATTTCCAAGATATTTAATTTTAAAATTTTTCCACCTTTAAAAATTCTTTGGTCGCAAGAATCGGTTCTGACCTTGTGACCTAAGATCATTTTTGGCCATCAGGGGACATCTGGTCATGAAATATGGGCTATCTGGTCCTTCCCAGGAAGATCTGGTCCTGAAAAATCTGGCCATCTGGTCGTGAAGTGGCAAAATAAGCTCACGAATGAAAACAATCTCGTGACCAAAGAATTTTCAGGCTAGCAATCAAAGATCATTATCGAGCCATAACCAAAGATTTTCAAAGTTTAAAACGTTATTGTTTGACACAACTGAACAAAACCACAGGCATGGGTCAATAGAGAGAAGCCCCTGAGCAAAACCTATCCTTTCTTTACTTCAGATGTCACTTGTGGGCTGAGATATTTGTTTTTTTCTGACCGCAAACTGAAAACAAGATGATGGCCATCACGACTGATAAATTTCTTGCAACCAAAGATTTTTTGAACTCGAGCCTAAAAATTCTTTGATCCTGAAGATAGATCAGATGGCCAGAATCCCATTCTTCTTTTGCAAAACAACCATATAAATTTTCCCTTTGTCTTATAATGGGAGCTAAAAAGTTTAATACCTTTTGAATGGATGAATATTTTTCACCAAACAAAAAGTGGCATGTTCCTTGACCCAAGCTCTTTCAACGAGTCAAGTTTCAGACTGGCATACCACAAGGTGGCTGTGCAGGTGCCACAGACAAAATCCAAAAAAACACACACAAAACTGGCAAAAAGTGCATTTTTTAGCATTTCACTGTGCAAAAACTGTATGTCAGACCAAAACACAACTTAGCAAATCAAAAGATCTCCCATGTCACACTTCGCATACCAAATTTTGAGCAAATCCATTGAATGGTTGCAAAGTTATTAACGCACAAAATTTCAAGTTTAACATTAATGTGCCTACTCAGCCTAAACTATAGGGGCACAACCGTTAAAATATATATATATATATATATATATATATATATATATATATAATATCTCATGGGGATTGAGGGTAGGGGTGCCACTGGACACCAAGGATATTAACAAAGAGCTACAAATAGGACGATGACCAGATGCCTCTGGTTTTCGGGACCAGATGGCTGTGAAGCAATTTCCCCAACCAGATGACTATGGATTAAATCCTTCATCATCAGCCAGTTTCCTTTTTTGTCATCCCTTGTCTTCATGGCAAAAAAGGAAATTGGCTGGTGAACAAGAATTTCTAGCCAGGAATCTAGCCTGGAAAGTAAAAGTCCCATTGAAAATGATGGGACCTTAAAAATGCAATAGCTTTGAAATGGATTAATATTTTTTCTCCAAATAAATGTGGAGCAGTTCTGTGACCCAAACTCTTTTTACCATTACATTTTCAGACCCAAATTCCACACCATCTGTGTGCAGGGCAATGAGAACAAAACTGCAAAAAGTGGCAAATTTTAAGGTTTTTGCAATATCTGCATCTCAGAATATATACATTCAACTGGAACAAAACTTGGCATGTCAAGAGATCTTCACCATGGGACAGCATACTAAACGTGGTGCAAATCCATTGAGCAGTTGCAAAGTTATTAAAGTGCAAAATTTGAAGTTCAACAATAAAATGCCTGCTCAACCCTAACTACTGTAGCACAACCACACATCTAACCAGAACGAAGCTTGGTACATTCAGAGACCTACCACACAAGACTGTGCATGCAAAATTTCATGCAAATCCATTGAATGGTTGCAAAGATATTAAAGTGCAAAAGTTAGAGTTTAACATAGAAACCTCAGTTCAACCTTAACTACAGGGGTGCACCGCACCCCTATAATATCTATCTAGATAGATATTATAAGAGCACGGTCACGTCCTTATAGTTAGGGATTGAACTGAGGTTTCTTGTGAACTCAAACTTTGCACTTTAATCTTTGCAGCCATCATTGATTTGCATGACATTTTGCACGCACAATCTTGTGTGATAGGTCTCTGAATGTACCAAGCTTCATTCTCGTCAGATATGCAGTTTTCGAGCTATGGATAGTGAAAAAAAAGTAAATTTTTTCTTGTTTTCCCATTGGTTTGAATGGGATTTTCTTTGAATCTGACTACAGGCCAAACAGTTTGGAATTTTGGTCTGCAATTTTCAGGGTAGAAAGGGATAGAACTGCAGATGTGCCTTTTGCTGGTGTGGTGAAAAAAATATTAATTTATTCCAAAGTTCTTTGAGTTTAAAATTTTTGTAAATTAGTTCTGAGCATCCTCAGTAAGGACCCCAAATAGCTGTATGAAACGAAAAAAGAATTCTTTGTTCGTACTGATGTCATTCTGTTTCATTTCAGGAAGCTCTTTTTTCATTTGGCCCCCATCTTGTTTTCAGTTTTGTCTGAAAATTCAAATGAAGAAACCCAGGAACATGATATTTTTGGGAGGGACCAACAGATGTACCTTGGTTATTGGGACCCCTTTAGCTGGATTCTGCACTTGTGTGTCACAAACATGTCCTAGAAATATTTTTTTTTCTACTTTATAAGTCTTGTTTCATATTGCATAATATGAAACAAGATCTTATTTCATATGATGAGATATGAAACAAGTTCTTTTTTTTTTCATATCCCTGTAATAATATGCCAATCATTGTCACCTATCCTTGGTGTCTAGTGGTACCCACTCTCCTCTGTTTCTTTCCCTGGTGTCTAGTGGCCCCCCACCCTCCAATTATTTCCTTCCTTCCTTCCTTCCTTCCTTCCTTCCTTCCTTCCTTCCTCCCTCCCTCCCCCCCCATGTTGGCATTTGAAGCCCCCAGCAGTATGGGACACTGGGGAGCCTACTCCCAGTGTCCTGAAATATATATTTAATTTAAAGTTGAAAAGAAGAAAACCATCCCTCGATATCGTTTTTTGACTTAATCTGAAAAAAGAAAACTGGTCCCTTATCATCTCCACTGTCCCTGCCATCCCCTCCACATCCCCCCCACTGAGCACCCACCACCCCACACCCCCTTACCCTATACTTACCTCCTGAGGTTAACTGCTGTTATCTTCTGTGGACTGGGACACATTTGCACTCTTCAACGATGAATCCCAAACTGAGGAATCAAGGTAAGTGTTGTATAATGTATTTCAATGGCGTTTTGAACTTATGTTCATAACTTTGCCATTTTTAGATATTTTTTCACCAAATTTTCAACATGGGCTTTTTGTGACCCACCTCATGAAAACTGTCACTGAAATTTTATTAATCAGGCCCATAAGGTGATTTTGTGGTCACTGCACAAAATCACCCTTCAGGACAAATTAACAAAATGACAGTACCAGTGTTCATGAGGTGGTGTCCCAAAATCCAATGTTGAAAAAGTTTGTGAACAAATTCCTAAAAATGGCTTTTATGCACATTCATTGAAATTTTTCTACACACACCCATAACGTTGGTAATTTTTTATATTTTGACTCCAAATTTTCAACATAGCCATTTTTTTCACACCACCTTATGATTAGTACAGCTGGGATTTTTCACATACTGCCTGAATTGTGGCTGTGCACCTGTGGTGTGGAATGGCATTATGGCATGGATTTAAGAATTTTCAACTACAGGTTTTGTGAGTTGGGGTCATAAGAAGACTATGTTGAATATTTGGGGTCAAAATATGAAAACATGCCAAAGTTATGACCATTCATTCCAGTTTCACTAGGCCAACTTGTGTAACTTTGGAAATGTTAAATATTTTTGCCCCAGATTTTCATTATAGCCTTCTTATTACCTCTCCTGACGTATATCACAGCTGTAATTTTTTGAATCCTGCCCAAAATGTGTTTTCACACCTGTGGCTTGGATTGGCATTGTAGCTGTGCACAATTATGTTTTGGCATTGATTCTAAAATTTTCTGTACCAGTCTACTTGAGGTGGGGTAATAAGATGGCTATGCTGACAATTTGATCACTGTTGTCCTATAAATGTAGGGTCCTGTGCTTCCACGGCTACATACATATATGTATCTATGGAAGGATGGGAGCACATGGCCCTGGGCCTTGCGCTCCCACAGACAAATAAGGCTATGATTACACTATCTGAAAAAGTAAGGACATTCATTGTAAAAAACTTTGTTAATGCATCACTTAGGGTTGTTACTAAAGTGACAAAAGCAGGGAAATGTGGTATTAGGGTTTTCAACCCTAACACCCCATCCCCACCCTGGAGATACTGAAAGGCGTTAGGGGCATGCCTTGTGGTCATCAGTCCTAATGCTCACCTCATTCTCCTATACTGTACCCATCTCAGCCTATTTATTTATGGAATTGGGTGAGTGTTAGGGTTGATGACCCAAAGGCTCACCCCTGATTGGTGTCAGTGTCTGCAAGGTGGGGGGTGGGGTGTTAGGGTTTCCAACCCTAGCACCACATTTCCCTGCTTTTGTTTCTTTAGTAACAACCCTAACTGATGCAGTAATGAAGTTTTGAGGCATCAGGGTTTCAAATCCTAACAACCCCCCACCCCAACCACCCTTCTCCACAACCACCCTCCACACACCAAAAGGTGTTGGAGGTGTGCCTTGGGGTCATCAGCCTTAACTTCAACCCCATTCCATGTGTAAGGAAGCTGAGATGGTATGGTATAGGAGAATGGGGTGAGAGTTAGGCCCGATGACCTCAATGCACACCCAGGCTTGTTGGTGTGTGGAGGGTAGGGGGTGGGGTGGTAGGGGTGGGGGTGTTAGGGTTCAAAACTCTAATGCCTCATTTCCCTACTTTTGTTGCTATAACCCTAACTGATGATTTAACAATGTTTTTTGCAATGCATTTACTTACCAGGTCCATCTTGTAAATGAGCTTGCTCAATGATGTTCACCTGGATAAATAAAGATTTTGATTGATTGATTGATTGACTTTTTTGAGAAAGTGTAATCTTACCCTTATGCATTTGTGGGAGTATATAGTATGTTGTGGTTGCATAGGGCCCCCTCCTATGTAACCATAAGTGTATAGATATTGTAATTAACACTCATCTTCCTGTGGCCATTCTGCTCCCATCACTTCATTATGGTATCACTTTGTTGGAGAGCAGGGCCCTACATGCCCTGCTCTCCCATCTATCCATAAGTGTAGAAACATTGCAATAAACTGTCATCTCCCTGTGGGAGCACAGGGACATCTGGGCTCTGCACTCCCAGTATTGCATAATGGAGGGCACTGCAGTCCCATTACTGCATAATGGTATCCATATATAGTAATTGTAGAGATGCAGTGCAGGCCTAGAGACATTCTAAGTAACCCTTGTACTGCAAATGTTGCAATATCTCAGTAACTGTAGGAACATTTGAAAAAATTCCACTGCAGTTGTAATTATGGACTGGTAGCCTGCATAACTGCTTACTAAGTTGGGTTTAGCAAAAAATCTGTATCTTGAACCGTGTTCGAGATGTGCAGTGGCTTGAAAAAGTATTTGACCTCTTCCTGATTTTCTCTATTATTGCATATTTGTCACACTGGATGTTTTCAGGTCTTTAGACAAAATGTAATATTAGATAACGGGAACCTGAGTGAACAAATACTGTAACACTTTTTTTTTTTTTACTTATTTCATTTATTTAATGAAAAAAGTTAACCAACACCAACTGGCACTGTATGATAAAGTAATTGCCCCCTAGTTAAATCAACCCAAATAAAGGGATAATTAGAGTCAGCTGATTGAACACAGCCAGGCTTGATTACAGCCAGCCCTGCTCAATATAAACCTCACTTATTTTACCATCAGACCCACATTGCCAGCACAAAGATTCAGCAAGCACATTATGCCACGATCAAAGGAAGTTCCTGAAAAGATCAGAAAAAAAAGTTGTTGCTATCTATCAGTCTGGAAAGGGTTACAAAGCTATTTCTAAGGCTCTGGGACTCCATCGAACCACAGTGACAGCCATAATCTCCAAATGGAGAACACTTGGAACAGTAGTGAATCTTCCCAGGAGTAGGTGGCCTGCCAAAATTACTCCAAGGACGCAGCGTAAAATCATCCAGGATGTCTCAAGGATCCTAAACAACATCCAAAGAACTGCAGGCTTCTCTTGCCTCAGCTAAGGTCAGTGTTCATGACTCCACAATCAGAAAGAGACTGGGCAAAATGGGCTTCATGGGAGAGTAGCAAGGTGGAAATCACTGCTAACCAAGAAGAACATAAATGCTTGTCTCTCATTTGCCAAGAAGCACCTGGATGATCCACAAGCCTTTTTGGAAAATGTTTTATCGACAGATGAGTCTAAAGTGGAACTTTTTGGATGACATGGATCCCATTATGTCTGGCGTAAAGCAAACACAGCATTCCACAGTAAGAACATCATACCAACAGTCAAACATGGTGGTGGCAGTGTGATGGTGTGGGGATGCTTTGCTGCTTCAGGACCTGGATGACTTGCCATAATTGAAGAAACCATGAATTCTGCTCTGTTCTGGAAAATTCTTAAGAAGAATGTCCTGTCATCCAACCGTCAGCTGAAGCTGAAGCGTAGTTGGGCCATGCAGCAAGACAATGATCCAAAACACAAAAGCAAGTACACATCAGAATGGCTGAAAAGAAGTAAAATTAAAGTTTTGGAGTGGCCCAATAGAGATGCTGTGGCAGGACCTGAAACGAGCAGTTTCTGCTCGAAAACCTACCAATGTTACTGAATTAAAGCAGTTCTGCGAGGAAGAGTGGGCTAAAATTCCTCCACAGCAATGTGAAAGACTGATATTGAATTATAGGAAGCGTTTTGGTTGCAGTCATTGCAGCTAAAGGTGGCGTAACCAGTTATTAAGTGTAAGGGGGCAATTACTTTTTCACACAGTGCCAGTTGGTGTTGGTTAACTGTTTTCATTAAATAAAGGAAATAAGTAAAAAAAACAAGTGTTATTTGTTCACTCAGGTTCCCTTTACCTAATATTACATTTTGTCTAAAGACTTGAAAACATCCAGTGCGACAAATATGCAATAATAGAGAAAATCAGGAAGGGGCAAATTCTTTTTCACGGCACTGTAGGTGTCGAAAAATACTGCGTCCATCACAATGTTATTCTATGAGAAATTTCCAGCCTGTGAAATGTTCTAAGTATGGAAGAGATGTACATTTTATCACCAAATCAGCACAAGATACATCTCTGGGGCAAGCTCTTTGTACCCTGAAAAAAATTCAGCCTGAAAGTGATAACCATTTCTCTGCAGTGAAGTGACAAAGAATCAGTAAACTTTAGAAATCCCTTGTCGTGAGCTGTCAAAATCCCTTTTTGCATCACAAAATGTTATTTCTGGCAGGGCCATCTGGTCCTACAAATCCAAATCCCCTTTTGTGATGGGAAAAGGAATTCTGACACATCGCAAATAGGGAATCAGCTTGCGAAAAGGAATTTTGACAGCTCACGAAAAGGGATTTGAGTTGTCAGACCAGATGGTCCTGTGGGTAATCCCTTTTTGCGATTTGAAAAGGGATTTTAACACCTTGCAAAAAGGGATTCAGCTTACAAAAATAGATTTTGACAGCTCACGAAAAGGGATTTGAAAACCTAATTCCTTTTTGTGAGGTGTCAAAATTCCTTTTTGCGAGACGAATCCCTTTTCGTAATTGTCAAAATCCCTTTTCACATCATAAAAAGGGGTTACCCACAAGGCCATCTGGTCTGACTACCCAATCCCTTTTCTTGAGCTGTCAAAATCCCTTTTCGTAAGGTGTCAAAATCCCTTTTCACATTATGAAATGGGATCAAAAGTGAATCACAAAAAGGGATTTTAAAAATCAAAAATAAGCATTCTAGGGCCTCAGTAAAGTAAACCAAAGGCAAAGAACTGTAAAGGATGTCCACATGAGCAGAATACATGCATTGATGTCTCCAGAAGCTATCCCTGGGTAAAGTTATAACATTTTGTTTGGGCAGGAACAATGAAAACAAGATGATAGCTCGCGAAAAGGGTATTTTTTCTCATGAAAAGGGATTTAATGAATCCCTTTTTGTGAGCTGTCAAATTCTCTTTTTGGGAGTCCTAAATTCCATTTCACACCATGCAGCTATCCTAAAGACTGAACTTAGCATGCTCAGAACCCAAAATTTCAAAACTGAATAACTTTGGAATGGATTATTATTTTTTTTACAAACCAACGGGGGCCTATTCTTTGGGGCAGGCTCTTTCTACCCTGTACATTTCAGATCAAACTACCCAACAGTGTGGCTGCAGCACAATGAGGAAAAATAGCCAAAAACAGGTGAAAAAAAGGTGACTTTTACCACTTTTTCACTATTTGCAGCATGAACTCTGCAAATCCAATCAAAATGAAACTCAGTATGTCAAGAAATCTACCCCACAGGACAGCACATACTAAATTTTGTGCAAATCCATTGAATGGTTGCAAAGTTATTAAAGAGAAAAATTTGAGGTTTAATATTAAACTGCCTACTCAATCCTAATTATAGTAGCACCTCTGCGTTACTATAATATATATATACAGTATATCTATAAATTCACTGCAAAAAAACTTCATTAATGCATCAGTTAGGGTTGAAGCAACATATGTAAGGAAATGAGGTGTTAGGGTTGAGACACTAAAATCTCCTCCCACCCAACCCTACCACCCCACCACCACCCTCCACAGACCAACAGGCATTGGGGTGTGCCTTGAAGTCATCCGTCCTAACTCTCACACCATTTCATGTGTAAGGAAGCTGAAATGGTACAGTAGAGGAGAATAGGGTGGGAGTCAAGCCCAATGACTCCCTGAGGGCCCTGAGCTCCTACATACTGTATGGATGCCATTTTGCAGTGCAGGGCCCTCCATTATACAGTACTGGGAATGCGGAGATGACAGTTCATTACAATGTCTGTACAGTTATGGATACAGGCCCTGTGCTCCAACAAATGAATACCATTATGGAGTGATGGGGGCATGATGGGAGTGCAGAGCCTAGAGGGACCTGCACTTCCACAGGGAGATGCAACCACAACACACTATAGACTGATGAGAGTGCATGGCCCACAAACATATAGGGTTAAGATTACACTTTCTCAAAAAGTAAGGGAAATTCATTGCAAAAAACTTAATTAATGCATCAGTTAGGACTTAAGCAACAAAAGTAGGGAAATTGGGTATTAGGGTTTGAACCTAACCTCCACCTATCAACCTGCCCCACCGTCCACACAGCAATAGGCATCGAGGTGTGTCTTGGTCCCATGGGCTAAGCTCTCCCATTCTCCTATAATGTACTATCTCAGCTTCCTTACACATGGAGTGGATGAGAGTTAGGCCAGATGACCCCATGGCAAACCTTGATGCCTGTTGGTGTGTGGAGGGTGGGGCCAGGGTGAGGTGGTAGGGGTTGGCATTAGGGTTCAAAACCTTAAGTCAGAAAAGACTTGTCTGCTCCTGTTGGAAGCTGGGAAACTTGTTATACTGCAGAGAACAAACTAGAACGCATTTGAGGAACTGGGAACTTGGTAAAACATAATATTGTAGGGGACTAGGAAGGTAAGCTACACTTTCTACAGAAAGCTTCATTATTTTCTTATTGGCATTAAGAATTGCAGGGTTCCATTAAAGTGTAGTAATTTTATAACTAGAGGGGTTAAAATACAACTGAAGTTGCTTGATTTCTGTGCTAGACGCATAGGATTTGGAAGGATATTTGTGTAATATTTTAGAAGTGTCCTGCTGGCTAAGCAGTGAGTTTATCCCTGGTTTCAGATAAAGGGTTTGTGTGTGTATTAGAGGCAGACATAGCAAATTGTCTTCACTGAAAGGCCTGCTTACATCACAGGTGTCACTAGTCAATCAATTGATTCTGGGTGGGCCTTTTATCACTGTTCTGTCTTAGGCAAACTACACAGAGAAAAGCCAGTCAGAAGAGACTTGCCTGCTCCTGTTGGAAGCTGAGAAACTTGCTATACTGCAGAGAACAAACTAGAACACATTTGAGGAACTGGGAACTTGGTAAAACATAATATTGTAGGGGACTAGGAAGGTAAGCTACACTTTCTACAGAAAGTTTCATTATTTTCTTATTGGCATTAAGAATTGCAGGATTCCATTAAAGTGTGGTAATTTTATAATCAGAGGGGTTAAAATACAACTGAAGTTGCTTGATTTCTGTGCTAGACACATATGATTTGGAAGGATATTTGTGCAATATTTTAGAAGTGTCCTGCTGGCTGAACAGTGAGTTTGTTTTTATCCCTGGACTCAGTAGAGTGGTTTGTGTAGGAGCAATGGTCTAGTACATTGCGGTGTTGGTTGACTTACTATAAAGGGCAGTACTCACCAGGGTGGTGGAGCAGTGGTGTATTTGATTGTTTCTTACAGTCACCAGTGGTTGTGGCCTCACCCACCCACCTTCCCCTCACCCGCCCACCCCAGGTGTGGCATTTCCTTTATAGCCAAGGTTCTGACATCACTTCCTCAACAGGTTTTGGAGCAGAACTGCCATATTCTTAATTACCCAGCACAGTGCATAAAGGGTAAGTACACACACACACACAAAAAAAATTATGTATTACTCATTGTATATTATAAGGAAGAGGGACATGTGGGGAGTGGTGCAATGCACTGGCTGTGGGGCAGCAATTTTCCGGGAGACATTCTGGAACCTGCATTGCTGCCCTATTTTCAGGCAACTGTCAGCTCTGAGGGAGGAGGTTGCCCACCTCCAGGCTGAACTGGCAAGGACTAAGGAGGACTCCTCCCCCATCCTAAGAGCACCAGTTCCACAACCACTGCCTCAGAGGCTGCCATGTGTGAAGAGCAGATGGACTACAGTAGGTTCTGGGAGGGTGAGGGTGGTGGAACAGAGGTGTAGCCCCTGAGTTGCACCTCTACACAAATCATATGTCAGTCTGGCAAATCAAGGTTACTTTATGATGACACCCTCATTGGAGACCAAGAAGAATGCTGGGGACATCCACAAGGGAGACCCACAAAAGAGTGGCAAGGGACAACACAGGGGGAAAGAAACAGCTTCTGATAGGGGACTCAATTGTTAGGAGTGTAGACCTGGGGAAGGGAGAGGAGAGGGAAGTAAGGTGCCTGCCTGGTGTCATGGCTTGGAGGGACAGGAAGTGAATCCTCAGGATTGCAGAAGCAGCATCACAGGAGAGGAAACTAGATATCATTGTCCACCTCAGGACAAATGACCTAGCTAGGCATGAGATCAGTGCAGTGCAGGATGAATTTGTGGAGTTGGGGAGGGGCCTCAGACAGGTAGCAAGCACAGTAACCTTCTCAGAGGTGCTGCCAGTCTATGGCAGGGGGTGAGACTAGGGTACTGCACACCATGCAGTTTAATGAATGGTTGCAAAAATGGTGCAGAGCACAGGACTTTGGCTTCATTGGGGACTGGGGGTCCACCTGGAGAGATGAAGATCTGTACTGGCATGATGGTCTGCATCTGTCCAGGAAGGAAAACACACTCCTAGGTGACAGGTTTAAAGGCTTCCTTGGCAAGCTTTTAAACTAGCCAAGGGGGGAGGTGCTGATAGGAAACAGGAAAGTTCAAGCTTCCCCCCCACAAAACATGGCAGATAGTAGGGTAAACACTGAGGTAGAGAGCTTGACAGAGGGCAGGACAGGGGTAAATGGAAAAATGGACAAGGGCAATAAGAGCAGGGATGGGGTACAAAAGGATAAAGCCAACATTAAATAGAGGGCAATGAGTACCAATGCCCGTAATCTGGGAAACAAGCTTCCAGAGCTAGTAGCTCTGATGGAAGAGGAATACTTGGATATTGTGGCAGTCACAGAAACATGGTACACAGAGAACCATGTTTGGGATGTCAACATACCAGGGTACATAATCTACAGAAGGGATAGGGAGGGTAAAAGAGGAGGTGGAGTCGATCTCTACATAAGGGAAGGGATCAAAGCTACAGAACTAAAAAGTAAAGGGGGAGGACAAGAGGAACTCTGGGTCACCTTGGAGACAGGGAATGGCATCACAATCTGCACAGTGGTTGTATACAGACCCCCATCTCAAGGGGAGGAAATGGACAAGAAAATGATAGAGGGCATTCTCAAAATGGCTGAAAAAGGGGAGATGCTGTTGATGGGGGACCTGAATATGCCAGATGTTAACTGGGTGACATGGACTGCAGCCACATCCAAGAGCAGGGTCATTCTCGATGCCCTACAGGGGGCATGCCTTAGACAGCTAGTGGTGGAACCCACTCGGGAGGGAGCAATATTAGACCTGGTACTCTCAAATGAAGAGAGGATCACAAACTTAGAAGTCAGTAGACATCTGAGAACAAGCGACCACTGCACAGTGTGCTTCACAATAAATACAGCCATGGAGACAAGCCATACAAAGACAAGGATACTGGACTTTAGAAGGGCTGACTTTGACATAATGGGTGAATACCAGAGGAATGCATTAGCAAATGGCCAGAAAGGAAGGGTGGGAGAACAATGGAGAAAAATCAAAACTGCCATCAAGGAGGCAACAAGCCTTTGTGTGAAACAAATAAAGAAAACAAAGCGGAATAAAAAACCACTATGGCTCTCAAAAGAGGTGTCAGGGAAGGTTAAGGAGAAAAAGGCTGCATTCAAAAAGTATAAGTAATCACAGATGGAGCACCACAGGGAACTGTATCAATTAAAGCAGACAGAAGTGGGGAAGGCAGTCAGAAAAGCAAAGGCTCAAACCGAGGAAAAGATAGCCAACTCAGTTAAGAAGGAGGATAAAACCTTTTATAGGTACATTAAGGAGCATAGAAAGGTTAAGGGAGGGATAGTAAAGATTAGTAAAGGAGAGGGGAGGTGGGCAGAGGGAGACAGTGAAAAGGCAGAGATACTGAATGAATACTTTTGCTCAGTATTCACAAAAGAAGAAGAGGAGGAGTTACCTAAACCAAACAGTAGAAGCACTCTGGATATGGGGTTGACACCAGTCCATTTACAGAAGAAAGAGTACTGAAAGAACTCCTAAAACTCAAGGTGGACAAAGAAATGGGGCCTGATGGGATTCACCCTAGAATCCTAAAAGAGCTAAGGGAGGACATAGTGACACCACTAACTACACTTTTTAACAAATCATGGGAAGATGGGGTGGTACCTGAGGACTGGAGGAGGGCAGATGTGATTCCCCTTCACAAAAGTGGGAGCAAGGCAGAAGCAGGAAACTACAGACCTGTTAGTTTGACCTCAGTGGTGGGGAAAATGATGGAATCACTTCTGAAAGAAAGAATTGTGGAGTACCTAGAGACCAGCGGGGCAGAGGACCCAAAGCAGCATGGATTCACAGCAGGAAGGTCATGTCAGAGAAATCTAATTGATTTCTTTGACTGGGTGACCAAAGTAATAGACCAGGGAGGGGCTGTGGATATGGCCTATCTAAACTTTAGCAAGGTATTTGACACAGTCCCGCACAAAAGATTAATAATCAAGCTAGCCAGCCTGGGAGTGGGTCCCAGGGTGATAGCCTGGGTAGCAAACTGGCTGCACAACAGGACACAGAAGGTGATAGTGAATGGAACACATTCTGAAGAAAGGGGGGTTACTAGTGGAGTACCTCAGGGCTCAGTACTGGGTCCAGTCCTCTTTAATGTCTTTATAGGTGACATTGCAGAGGGTCTGGAAGGAAAGGTATGCCTCTTTGTGGATGACACAAAGATCTGTAACAGAGTTGATACACAAGGGGGGTAGAAAGGATGAGAAGGGACTTGGCAAGGTTGGAGGAATGGTCAGACATATGGCAACTTAGATTCACGCAAAGAAGTGCAAAGTAATGCACCTGGGGAAATAAAATCCAGAAGAAGAGTACACAATAGCAGGGAGGTACTAACAACAACAATAATGGAAAGGGATCTGGGTGTAGTCATATCAGATGACCTAAAGGTGGGTAAGCAATGTGAGAAGTCAGTAAGGAGAGCCAGGGGGATACTGGGATGCATAGGGAGGGGCATCACAAGTAGAAAAAGGGAAGTGGTTATCCTTCTATACAGACGGTTGGTGAGACTCCATCTGGAGCACTGTGTGCAGTTTTGGAGACCTCATCTACGAAAGAACATAGACAGGATGGAAGCAGTCCAGAGGAGGGAAACTAAAATGGTGCAGGGTCTACATCAGAAACCATATGAAGAGAGACTGAGAGAGCTTAATATGTATACCCTTGATGAAAGGAGGGACGGGGGGCACATGATAGACATTTTTAAGTACCTCAAGGGAATCAACAAAGTCCAGGAGGGTAGCATCTTTCAGAAAAAGAGATGTGTAAGAACAAGGGGGCACAATTTAAAGTTAGAGGGCGGACGGCTCAGGGGTAATGTGATGAAATTCTTTTTCATGGAGAGAATGGTGGATGTATGGAACCGCCTTTCTGGAGAGGTTGTGGGGTCTAAAACAGTGGGGGAATTCAAACATGCATGGGACAGACATAAGGTAATTATAGTGGGGTTTGCAGGAAGTAGGCTGTTGGTTAACTAAAATCTGAAGCTTATCCAATAGGTAGGGAAATGGGCAGACTGGGTGGGCCAAGTGGTCCTTATCTGCCATCAAAGTCTATGTTTCTATGTTTCTTAACCCATCATTTCCCTCCTTTTGTTGCTTCAGCCCTAACTGATGCATTAACTAAGTTTTTGCAATGAATATATACAACATATATATATATATATATTCATGGCAAAAAACTCCATTTAATACATCAATTAGGGTTGTTCCACAGCGACAAAAGTGAGGAAATTCGATGTTAGGGTTCCCACATCCCTTGCACCCCACCCCCACCCTGCCCCACCAACAGGCATCAGGGTGTGTGTTGGGGTCATCGATCCTAACTCTCACCCCATCCCATGTGCAAACAAGCTGAGGTGGTGCAGTGTAGGAGAATGTTGTGAGAGTTAGGACTGATGACCCCAATGCACACCCAGATGCCTATTGGTGGGGGCAGGGTGGGGTGCAAAGGTGGTAGAAACCCTAACATCAAATTTCCTCACTTTTGTCACTGTGGAAAAACCCTAACTGATGCATTAAACTGAGTTTTTTGCCATGAATTTCCCTTCTTTTTAAGAATGTGCACTATAAATAGTGAAGTAGTGAAGAGGCAGTATAGCACAGTGGTTTAAGGCTCTGAGTTGCACATCTGGTGACATCCAGCAGACCAGACCTGGGTTTGAATCCCACAGCTTCCACTTGCATAGTGTGTGACCCTGAGCAAGTCACTTAACTTCTCTGTGCTCCCAGGTTGCTCCTGTAAAAAAGCTTTCAGCTTAGTGTGCTATTCCTGGTTAAACAACTAAATAAAACATAAAAAAGTAACAGCAATGCAAATGCAAGCCCAAATTCTAACACACATGGTGACGCAACATAAACGATAACGCAAACAGTAATAAAAACACAAGCACAAATGCTAATGAAAACAGAAAAGCAAATGCAAGCACGTACAGAAACACAAACAGTAATGCACACGGGCACGGTAATGTAATTGAAAACACAGACAGTTACGGTAACAGCAACGATGACACCAAAGGAAACACAAACAGAAATGCAAACGCAAATGGAAGTGCATATGTAAATGAAAATGAAAATGCACACAGTGATGCAAAAGGAAATGCAAACAAAAACAGTAATGGAAATGGAAATGTTAACAGTTACGCAAACTCAAACACAAATGAAAACGCAAAGGGTAACACACATGGTGGCACAGACGGGAACGGTAATGCAAACAGAAATGCAAGCATGTATGAAAACACAACTGGTAATGCGCACAGTCACGGTACCACAATAGGAAATGCAAATGATAATGGTAACAGCAATGATGATGCCAAAGGAAACACAAATGGAAGCACGTATGCAAATGCAAATGGTAATGCACACGGTGATGCAAAACAAAATACAAACAAAAACAGTAATGGAAATGCAAATGTCAACAGTAATGCAAGTGCAAGCTCAAATGAAAACACAAAGGGTAATGCACACAGTGGCATAGATGGGAATGGTAATGCAAACGGAAATGCAAATGTAAGCACATATGGAAATGCAAATGGTAGTGCGCATGGTCATGGTACCGCAATAGGAAATGCAAATGCTAATGGTAACAGCAACGATGGTGCCAAAGGAAATGCAAATGGAAGTGCATATGCAAACACAAATGGTAATGCACATGGTGATGCAAAATTAAATGCAAACAGAAACAGTAATAGAAAAACAAATGGTAACAGTAATGCAAATGCAAGTGCAAACAAAAAGGCAAAGGGTAATGCACACAGTGGTGTAGATAGGAATGCTAATGCAAACGGTTACGGAAACTCAAGTGGGAACGTTAACTGTGACAGTAACGAAAGTACACACCCTTTTTTTCACCAACAGCTGCATAGAGAAACACATCGAATACAAAGAATGTATGCATAATAATGGGCCTTGGAGCAGAAAAGGTGCACTTGGAATACTAAATTGCTTATATCTTAGGAACTGTACAATGTAGAAATAAAAATTTAAATTTCATATAAATTATGACTTTCCTGGCTAGTTTTACACTTAGCCCACTAGAGGGCGGGCTAAGCATTTTTCTGACAACAAGTCTGTATCTCGAAGTGTTTCTGAGATATAGGCCCCAAAAGGCATGTCTATGGGAAAAAACATCAACTTCAGAGCACCGTAACTTTCCATGCATGCAATATTTTGTCACCAAACCACCAAAAGGCACATCTGTCAGATGTTGGCTTTCTTCCCTCCAAATTTCAGCCCAAAAGACCAAACCATTGTTTTGTAGCAGAGTGGCAAGAATTCCTGTTATTTTGAGCGCAGTGTTACAAAATAGTGTCGCGAAATCACTTACACTTTCAAATGAATCACGAAAGTGTCATGAGTGCGACACTATTTTGCAACACTACTTTTTACAAAAATTTCAAAAACATATTTCTGGGGTTTTTAACCCCCCAAAAAAGACATGGCTAGCATCTGCAGGGTCCGACTAGGTGAACACAAGAAGAATTGTGTCCCTAGAGGTCCCAAATTTAAATGCCAAGCATTTCTGTGACCAGTAGCTGAAAAAAAATGGCTGACTCACAACACTACAGGGGTCATTTGTGACACTAAAAACTGCATTTGCAATACTGTTGAACTTTTTGTTAACTTTTCCCATTGACTATAATGGGAAACTTGTTTTTTAAATAACTTTTGAACCATTTAATATTTTTTCATGAAATCTTCAAAAGGCACATCGGGAACCCTGGTCACATGTTTCCTGAAGTTTTTGGACCAGTTTTGTAAACTGTGCAACCTGTAGGCATGAGCAAAGAATATGCAAAAAAGTGTAAATGCGCTACAGAATGTTGCTTTATAACTCTGCAACTGTATATCCGACCATTACAAAACTTGACAAATCCAGAGATCTATGGCACCACTCCATGCCTGCCAAATGTCAGGCAAATCTGTCATACAGTGGTAAAGTTATTAAGATACATAATTTCACACTTTAACCTTAAGTGGGGTACTCAACACTAATTATAGTGGCACTATTGTGTCCACTATTTTATATATATATATATATATATATATATATTTATAAAATGGGTAGGAAAATTGTTGCTCTTTTATTGGAGGCTGAGCACCACATGACCATGCATATATCAAAGCGTGACCACACACCTGCACTTTTACCCCCCCAAAAAATTTTGTCATTTTATAAGACAGATAACCCACTCTTAGGTGTGCGGTCGCACTCTGATATATGCACTCCTTGGGTGGTCGATGCTCTAGGCCTGTGGCCTCATGCGTACAATGCACACCAAGGCTTGTGTATATCAGAGCATGACCACACATCTAAGAGTGGGTTATCTATTACATATATATCTATATATATATAATATATAGATATAGAGATACATATATATATATATAAATATAGATTCATGGCACAAAACTCCATTTAATTCATCAGTTAGGGTTGTTCCACAGTGACAAAAGTGAGGAAATTCAATGTTAGGGTTACCACCCCTTGCCCCCATGCCCACCCTGCTTCCACCAATAGGCATCGAGGTGTGTGTTTGGGTCATCAACCCTAACTCTCATCCCATTCCATGTGTAAGGAAGCTGAGGTGGTGCAGTATAGGAGAATGGGGTCAGAGTTAGACCCCACAACCTCAATGCACACCCCAGTGCCTGTTGGTGGGGACAAGGTGGGCGTGGGGGCAAGGTGTGATAACCCTAATACCGAATTTCCTCACTTTTGTTGCTGTGGAACAACCCTAACAGATGCATTAAACAGAGTTTTGTGCCTTGAATTTCCCTTCTTTTTGAGAAACTGCAACCTAAATAGTGAATGGAATGTGGTGGTAAGAGCACAGGGCCCTTTGGACCCTGCACTCCCACCATCCTGCCCATGTCTGCATTACAGCCATGACAGTAATGGTAATGCTAACAGTTATAGTAACAGTGAGTGAAATGCAAAAGCTAATGATGACTGTTACAGCAACATAAATGTTAATGCAAATGCAAGTGGTAACTGTTATGGTAATGCAAATGGAAATGCAAACATAAGTGGTAATGCAACTGTTATCGCAAATGCAAATGGTAACATTAACAGTGACACAAATGAAAATGCGAAACTCAATGGTAATTGTAATGATAATGTAACCTCAAATGCTAACAGTCATAGTAACAGTGACGCAAACGTAAATAGAAACACAAATGGTAACAGAAACACAAGTGCAAACCGTAACACAAACAGTGAGGGAAATGCAAACATAAACACAAACATAAATGGTAACAGCAAGCTGATGTAAAGCAACAGTAGAAAAAAGTCTTTATCTCTCTTCGTTTCTGAGATAATGTCAGAAAGGTGATGTGATCCAACAGTAGCGAAAAGTCTGTATCTTGCTTCATTTCTGAGATAACGGCACAAAGGCCAATGTAAACCAAACCACTGAAAGACACCTACGTACCACTAGGGCTACCTACTCAATAAATTTCAAGCCACTAGCACCATGCATAACGCTATGTGCAAAATGTTACCTGTGTCACTCAGTATCTCTGTAGTGAATTATTTTCTCAACATGTAAACAGCATAATTCACATCTACAGGACATCCATGCAACACCCTCAAAATCTCATGTTAAAAGACCAAACCGTTAAATAGATATTCAATTTTAAGGTGTGTGCACCTTTAAGAAGTCTTCCACCACAAAATGGCAGAACTCGCAGCGAAAATCTGCTAAAATGGTGGACCTGGTGGCTGAAAAATGTTTAACTGCGAGGGGTGCCAACTTCAAATGGCAATAACTCTGGAACAGAACAACATGTTTTCACCAATTAAAAACTGGCATGTTCCTTGAACAAAGGGCTTTCTACATGCCAGGTTGCAGACCAATAAACCACAGAGTAGCTGCGCTATGTGACGTGCAAGTAAGTGCAAAAAAATAGCAAAAACTATTTTTGGCACTTCACTGTGCAAAAACCATATGTACCAGTGAAATAGAAATTGGTTAATAAATAGATATGCATTCCACTCCATGTATACTAAATCTTATCCGAATCTCTTCAACGGTTGCAGAGCAGCACAAGCATAAAACTGTGTATGAGTGCCGAAAAATACATTTTTGGCACTTCATTGTGAAAAAGACTTATGCAGATGTCAAATGAAAATTGGTAAATACACTGAAGTACCATGGTAGACCAAGTATTGCAAATGTCACACAAATCTGCTCAACAGTTGTAAAGTTATAATCACACAAAGAATGTGACGTTAAAGACAAACACAAACAGTAATGTCAATGGTGATCACAAACAAAAAATAATGCAAATGATAAGAGAAATGTAAACCCAAACGATAATGAAAAAGCAAACGTTAATGATAACGGAAGTGCAAACACAAATGGTAATGCAAGCAGAAACTCAAACGCTAACAGTAATGGTGACACATGCATAAACAGTAAGACAAACGTTAACGTGACGTATATGCAAGTGCAAAAGCAAACCCAAATGGTAACAGTACCATAAATGCAAACATTAATGGTAACGTTAACAATGATGCAAATGAAAATGCAAACACAAATGGTTATGTAAACACAAGCACAAACACAAACGTAAATGGTAACATTAAGGTAAACCGAAATGCTAACGATAACAGTAACAGTGATGCAAACGTTAATAGATATGCATTCCACTCCATGTATACTAAATCTTATCCAAATCTCTTCAACGGTTGCAGAGCAGCACAAGCATAAAACTGTGTATGAGTGCCGAAAAATACATTTTTGGCACTTCATTATGAAAAAGACTTATGCAGATGTCAAATGAAAATTGGTAAATACACTGAAGTACCATGGTAGACCAAGTATTGCAAATGTCACACAAATCTGCTCAACAGTTGTAAAGTTATAATCACACAAAGAATGTGACGTTAAAGACAAACACAAACAGTAATGTCAATGGTGATACAAACAGAAAAAATAATGCAAATGATAAGAGAAAATGTAAACCCAAACGATAATGAAAAAGCAAACGTTAATGATAACGGAAGTGCAAACACAAATGGTAATGCAAGCAGAAACTCAAACGCTAACAGTAATGGTGACACATGCATAAACAGTAAGACAAACGTTAACGGTGACGTACATGCAAGTGCAAAAGCAAACCCAAATGGTAACAGTACCATAAATGCAAACATTAATGGTAACGTTAACAATGATGCAAATGAAAATGCAAACACAAATGGTTATGTAAACACAAGCACAAACACAAACGTAAATGGTAACATTAAGGTAAACCGAAATGCTAACGATAACAGTAACAGTGATGCAAACGTTAACACAAATGGAAATGGCAATAAAAACACAAGTACAAATACAAACAATAATGGTAATGCTAACAGTAACGGTGATGCAAAAGGAAACGGTAATGCAAATGGAAACAGAAATGCAAGCACAAACGCATACGCTAACAGTAACAGTGACGCAAATGCAAACGGTAACATTAACGTAAATACAAATGCTAATGGTAGCGCTAACAATGATGTAAGCAGAAATACAAACAAAAATGGTTACGTAAAAGCAAGCGCAAATGGAAATGGTAACGTAAACAAAGACACTGATGATAACGGTAACGGTGACACAAACGTAAATGCAAACAGCAATGAAAATGCAAGTACAAATACAAACAGTAATGCTAACAGTGATGCAAAAGGAAATAGTAACGCAAACTGTAACCTAAATGGAAGCACAAACACTAACGGTAACAGTAACGGAAGCACAAACGTAAATGGTATTGCAAACGGAAATGGTTACAGTTACGCAAACGCAAGTGCAAACAGTAATGGTAACATAAATGAAAATGATAAACATGGTGATGCAAAAGGAAACAGTAATGCAAATGGTAACACAAGTGCAAACGCAAATGGTAACACACACGTTGACGGTAAAGGTAATGCAAATGGTAATGGAAGTCAAGCAGAAACATAAATCCAAATGCTAACAGTAACAGTAATGCAAATGCGCAAGCTTTTTGTTCCAAAAAGGTGCATTCAGAAGCACAGTGAATAGAAAGAATGTGGCCATAATAATGGCCTTCGTACCAGAAAATGATCACTTGGAATACTGAATTGCTTATATCTCAGGAACCGTATGACATAAAAAAAAATTCAAATCTCATATTATTTATGACTTTCCAGGCTAGGTTTGCACTTAGCCCCCTAGTGGGGAATTAAGCATTTTTTCTGACGAGAAGTCCGTATCTCAAACTGTTTTCGAGATATGGGCCCCAAAAGGCACGGCAGATACCCTAATGTTATCCTATGGGAAAATCATCAACTTCAGAGTGCTTTAACTTTGCAGTCTCGTAATATTTTGTCACCAAACCACCAAAAGGCACATCTGTGTGCTCTTGACTTTCTTTCCTCCAAATTTCAGCCCAAAAAAAACAAACTGTTCTTTTGCAACTTGGTGGCAAAGATTCCCTATGGTTTTGGGCATAGTGTTGCAAAGTACTTTCACAAATCACGACACTTTTGCAAATAAAATCACAAAAGTGTTGCATATGCAAAAGTACTTTGCTACACTACTTTTAAAAAAAAATGTAAAAAACATATTTCTGGGGTGTTATACCCCCCAAAAAAAGACATGGCTAGCATCCTCAGGGCTCGACTAGGTGAACACAATAAAATTGTGTGCCTAAAGGGTCCCACATTTAAATGCCAAGCATTTCTCTGACCACCAACTGAAAAAAAATGGCTGAAACACAAAAGTAAAAGGGTCATTTGCTACAGTAAAAACTGCATTTGTGACACTTTTGGATATTTTAACTTTTCCCATAGACTATAATGGGGAACAGTCTTTTTTGAATAACTTTTGAACCATTTAATATTTTGTCACAAAATCTTTGAACGGCACATCAGGGACTCTGGCAGCATGTTCTCTGGAGGTTTTGGACTGATCACATGAACTGTGCAAACTGTAGGCACGAGCAAAGAAATGCACAAAAACCCGTAATTTATGCTTTTTTTGGTGCTCTGTAGTTCCGCTTTTGTCCATCTGACTGTAACGAAATTTGGCAGGTCCAGATAGCTATGATTCCAGACTGTGTATTCCAAATTTCAGGCAAATCCATCTTATGGTTGCAAAGTTATTAAGCTGCCAAATTTCAGATTTAACCTTAAATGGGGTACTCGACCCTAACTATAGTGGCACTACTGTGCCACTATAATACATATATTCTTTGCAAAACACTGCTTTAATGAAACAGTTAGGTTTTTTTTTACAGTGACAAAAGCAAGGAAATTTGCCACTAAGGTTATCATGCCTTGCACCCCATGACCACCCCGCCCCCACCAACAGGCATCGGGGTGTGCATTGGGGCTGTCAGCCCTAACTCTCACCCCATTCCATGTGTAAATAAGCTGAGGTGGTGCAGTATAGGATAATTTGGTGAGATTTAAGACTGATGACCCCAATGTACACCCAATGCCTGTTGGTGGGCCGGGGTGGTCATGGGGTGCAAGGGGTGATAACCCTAACGGCAAATTTCCTTGCTTTTGTCACTGTAAAAAACCCTAACTGTTGCATTAACACATTTTTTGCAAAGAATTTCCTTACATTTTGAGAAACCATAGTAAGGTACAATGTTGAGCAAGTTGGAAGGACCCCGCACTTCCACCAACTTGCAAATTTCTGCCTAACTTATCAGTACAAGTACTGAATAGCATATGTATTGGTGGGAGCACATATTGGTGGGAGTGTGGGGCTTGAACCAACTTGAAACTAACCAAATTTTCATTTGTCAGAGTGGCATAATTCCACACCTGTTTACATTTTACACACCTAACCACTGAAAAAACATCCATGGCAGTAAGTCTAGCTACCCTATAAATGTCAAGCCACTACCACAATGCAGAGTGCTATCCACAAAATGTAAAATGAATCACACAAAATCTCCACAGCAAATACATTTTCTGACACCAACATACCATAATTCACATTTATAGGACATCCCCTCAACACCCTCCAAATTTTAAGTTAAAAGACCAAATTGTTTCCAAGATATTTAATTTTAAAGTTTTAGATTTTCATTCATCGGAGTGGCATAATTCTGCACCTGTTTACATTTTACACATCTAACCACTGGAAAGTACCTCAGTGGCAGTAAGGCTAGCTACCCTATAAATTTCAAGCCACTACCACAATGCAGAATGCTATCTGCAAAATGTAAATTGTGTCATGCAATATCTCCACAGCAAATTAATTTTCTGACACCTAAACACCATAATTCACATCTACAGGCATCCCCTCAACATCATCCAAATGTCAAGTTAAAAGACCAAACTGTTTCCGAGATATTTCATTTTTAAGTTTTTGCACCTTTAAAAATTCTTTGATCGCAAGAATCATCCGCGACTTCACGATCAAAGATCATCTTTGATCATGAGGGGACATCTGGTAGTTAAATTTGGGCTATCTGGTCCCCTCCAGAGATATCTGGTCCAGCACAAATCTGGCCATCTCGTCCCACCCTCACAAACGATGCTCGCGATCAAAGAAATCTTGCAACCAACGAATTTGCAGGCTCGCGATCAAAGAATTTAAAAATGTTAAAACTCCATTTCTTGACACAACTACATTAAACCATGGGCATGGCTCAATAGAGGGAAGCACCCTAAGCAAAACCCATCCTAATTTTACCTCAGAAGTCACCCCTGGGCTGAGATATTTGTTTTCTTCCAACCCAAAAATCTGGCCATCTTGTCCTTCCCTCACAAAAGAAGATTTGTAATCAAAGAATTTGCAGGCTCATGATCAAAGATCATTAGCGAGCCCTGATCAAAGAATTTAAAAGTTTAAATCTCCAATTTTTGACACAATTACATGAAACCACTGACATGGCTCGATAGAGGGAAGCCCCCTAAGCAAAACCCATGCAAGTTTTACTTCAGATGTCACCCTTGGGCTGAGATATTTGTTTTTTTCCAACCCCAGACTGAAAACAAGATCACAGCCACCACATTCAATAAATTTCTCATGATCAAAGAATCTTTGATCGTGAGCCTGAAAATTGTTTGATCATGAGGAGTGACCAGATGGCCAAAACCCCATTCTTCTTTCACAAAACAACCATATAAATTTTTCCATAGACTTATAATGGGAGCTAAAACATTTCATAACTTTTGAATGGATTAATATTTGTTCATCAAACAAAAAGTGGCATGTTCCTTGACCCAAGCTCTTTTTATATGCCAAGTTTCTGACTGGCACACCACATGGTGGCCGCTCAGTGCCATGGACAAAATCTGAAAAACTGCCCTCAAAACTGGCAAAAAGTGCATAGTTTGGCAATTCACTGCACAAAAAGCGTAAGCCTGACTGAAACACAATTTGGCAGATCAACAGATCTACCATGCCCCACCGTGCATACTGAATTTCATGCAAATCCGTTGAATGGTCCAAAGTTATTGATGCACAAAATTTCAAGTTTAACATTAAAGTGCCTTCATAACCCTAACTATAGGGTGCAACCACGCCCCTATAATATATCGCAAAAAACTATGTTAATGCAGACATTAGGGTTGTAGAATGCAAAGTGCACAAAGAAGGGAAATTAAAAACATTAGGGATTTGGGTCTCCAGAGTATTGGCGAATCAGTGGTGGGGTCTTAGTTGGGGCTGCCAACCCTAATGCCCACCCCCATACCTTTACTCTACTTTTGCTGTAGCAAGATATTTGATTCAGTGCTACACAAAGGGGCGTTGAAGAAGGTAAAGGATCTGGCTGCAGCAAAGGACATAGTTTGATGGGTAGGAAGTTTGTTGGAAGGGAGAAAACAGAGGGTAGTACTAATCAGAGTCAGATCCAAGGAGAGGGAGGTCACCATTGAAGTGCCACAAGGATCAGTCTTGGGTCCAGTCCTTTTCAATACATTCACTGAAGACAAAGGAGAAGAAATACAGATAAAGATGTGTCTCTTCACAGATGACACTAAACTCTGTGGTAGAGTAGACAGCAAAGAGGGGCTAAGGGAGATGCAGCGGGACCTGCAATGGTTGGAGAGGTGGTTTAGTGTATGGGAGCTGAAATTCCATGCCAAAAAGTGCAAGGTGATGCACATAGGGAACAAAAACCCAATAATGGCATATTGAATGGGAGGCTTTAAGATGGACATCACTTCTGAGGAAAGGGACCAAGGAGTCATCAATAAATGATTCCCTAAAACAATCTAACCACTGTAACAAGGTCTTCACTAAGGCAAGCAGGATGCAGGGGTGTAAGGGGAAGGGCTCTGACAGCAATAGGAAAGAGGTATTACTACTTCTCAATAGAACACTGGTGAGACCACACCTAGAGTATTGTGCCCAGTTCTGGAGTCCTCACCAAAGCGAGAACAAGGACTGTCTGGAAATGGTGCAGTACAGTTTAACCAAAATGATTCAGGGCCAGCAGTGCAGATTCTTCAAGGATCAGATTGGGCACCGAACACAAACTCGCTCTAGGCCAGACAAGAAAGGGTAGATATGACAGAAACCTTAAAGTTCCTAAAAGTAATGAACAGGGTGAACTGTGAGGAACTATTCAACAGAAGTAGTGAATCGAGAACAAGAGGAGATGAGTGGGAGCTGGTGGTGGTGAGGGGGGGTTCAGGAGGGACTTGAGTAGTTTTATTTTACTGAGAGAGTGGCTGAGCAATTGAACAGTCTGCAGCAGAAATGGTGGGCATCAAAACCATTTTTGGTTTCAAACATGGTTAAGACAGAGTTAAGGGCTTAGTTGTTACTCAGGGGGTAGTAGTAAAACAGCAAGCGGGGGGCTGGATAGTGTAGACAAAGTACCCTGTATTGACAAAAGATCTGAGGGTATAATAAGGTGTTACGGGCAAACTAGATGGACCATTGGTCTTTTTCGTCTGTCATTGTTTATGTTTATGTTTATGTTTGTTTGCTTAAAAGCAGGATAGCCATTGCAAATACATCAGAACAGTTGAAAATGACACTCAAACTTTTTGACACATTTATTTTGATGCTAACACAACTCAGAATCGAGAATTGCACCTGTGTCAAGATGTTTTTTAAATCCAGACCAATATGTTTACAGTGAGCCCTTTTCTGTAGTCCCTTCTCTCACACTACACTTCTGTCCATGCATGCCCCAGATGGGACATGGATAATCAGTGGAATATTTGGATCAACATTTGTATTATAACAGTTGAGTGGATATGGCCAATCTGAATTCTGACCATCCCTTCTGCTTCAGACCAAATAAGCTTTCAGGGGCGACACACCTGTTTAACAATACAGCTACATCACACTGATTGCAATGGATTTTATGCAATAGAAGTAGAGCTGTGTGGAGTGCAGAAATCAGCTGACAGATTTCATGCTGAATAGTAATTCGGCTTCTGAAATGCTTTTCAAAATGCATTTTTTAATTCGGCAGAATTCCAGAAAGTATTTCCTTGTAAATATCTTACATTATCTGTGGAATAATATTCAATGGGTTGAAGAAAATAAATCCACAGTTTGTATAAAATGCAGAATACGATTCTGCAGTTAGCATTCTGCTTTCAGAATTTTGGAATTCCACTTTTGACCAAATTCCACAGAATTTCTGACATTCCACGAAATTGAGATGGCTGCAAAACTTGAAAATTCTGTATAGATCTAAATAGAAGTTAAAGTAGCAGTGCATGTTATTACGAAAATTTTGAGGAGGAGGAGAATAAGAATTTTTATAGTTCTTTTCAAACACACTGTATCTTAAAGAGCTTTACAAGCAATGACCAACTGATAGTGAAGTGACAGTAAATGTGTAGTGGCAGTCATTTTGCACATCAGCACCCACATACAGCCTTGAGTAATTGCCCAAACCTCTTTTATGTTGATCAGGGTGTAAAAGAGTACTGTGTAACCCCCCCTTCCTAAATCGTGCCTATTTAAAGTGTATTAAGCCTACTGCAGTAGTATCTTTTGTCTTTCATTTCTATCCTTTCCTTTCTCCATACTTTCATTTCCCCTTTTTCCTGGCAGGCCACCTAGGAAGAGGGTCTCCGCTATCCCTTTATTCTTATTTCCATACCTTGGGCAGGCACTCAGATATCCAGTACTCGATCCACCCCCAAGAGGATATTGTTTGTAAGGTAGTACAGAGAAGCTAGAATCTCTGTTACCTTGAGTTTGCCATTGCGCTTCAATAGGTTTTTAAAAGCAGGGGCATCAGAATCGCACTAGCGAAGGGTAGAAAACCCTCATAGTACATTTTTACAAACATACAATGTTGTTTAAGCAGTTTTTAGGTGTAACCAGGGGTCGGGTTGATTTTATTTTTTTGTTTTATTAGTGCTGTGCAGTGCCTCCATTATGTAACCCACTACCTGGCTACCTGGGTCCGGGGAGAAAACTGCTGCTCGGTATTTTGGCTAGGTTTGACTTCTAGTCAGAGGCACCCAAATAACTCCGGACACAGGAAGCAATAACTGTAATGTCCAAACCAGGAGTGGGATTCTGGAGTGTGGCTTTTATTCACAACACCAACAGAACAATAAAGCACAGATGGACCCCCACGGGGCTACACTCCTGGTAATACAGATATACGGAGACCAGAACACATATTCTCGCACACTGTAACCCTCAGGTTTAGAAACACAATGGACTTTCAGCCCGAACTTGTACTCTTCTCCAGATTTCCCCTGCATGGCACATCCGGTCAGCACTTGGACTACTTTCCATATGGCATGGAACATTTCGTGGTGGCTCCCTCTACCACCCATGAGCACATACAGGCTCCATAAAGGGAAAATCTTCCTCTTAATCCCACGTCTGGGTATTTTCTGTGAACACTGGCCAAGTGCCCAGGAGAAAGCTGTAGGTGCCCAAACTGAACCTATAGAGGTAAATCTGGTTACTCCAGATGGGGGTCTCCCACGTCTTGCTCCCAAATTTATACCCGGCCATTCATTTGGAATCAACACCTTTCCATTTGAACTTCTCTGGTTGTAGATTGCTATCTCAAAATGTATATCACAGTTAACAATCTACCATCTCTGGAAAATAGTGTCCTGACTTGTAATGTTCTTTAAGTGGCTATGTCCATCCCTGTAGACCAACACTGATTAGAGGCATTTCAAGCCATACACAAACTTAAGTACCGTACTTGACTGTCCTTTCATGACCCACTGTAGCAGATGCTTAACACAACAGTCTTGGTGAAACATAGGCTCTCTGGACAGTGACTCACCTTGGTTTGCAGGTGCCCACAGGCTTCTCTCACAGGAAATTAAACAAATGTCTTGGCGCCTCAGCACAAATCTTCACTGGCAGCATCTCTTCTTCCAGCAGGGCCAGGGGATTGCCCCTGAAAAGCTGGTCTGGTTCTCCCCATCTCTCTCAGGGATGGGGCCCTGGAACAAATGGGGAACAGTCTAAACCACTTCAAATGGGTATCTTCTGTGTCTCTATCTAGGGTGAGAACATACACCCACTACGACTGATAGCTCTGGTGAGATCTGAGGGCTCTGAGGGACTGCACACTGCAGTGCACCATCTCCCTCCACTACAGACTGCACAAGACTGACTCTGAAAACCCCAACATTCTAATCTAACTCCCAGCTGCAACATTCCATTGTGGCTTATACTGCTGTGAGAATTCTATATGATGTCATCCCTTCAGCTCAGCTGAGACTGAGGACATAGTGAGACAGTGTGAAACCCATTTAACTTGTGTCTCACAAGCTGCCTTTCCCTGCCTGCCACTAGATCTAAGTGGGATGCTTGTAACCCCAGGTGATGGGGGGGTTACACAGGTATTGCCAAAATGTAGGAAAAAGAATAAACACTATGGAAACTGTGGTCCAATCCTGGACCATCTTATTAGAGACTAAGACCTGCAAACACACCCAGTTATCATGTTTGACTAACAGTTACATTTGTTTTATAGTTTATAAAAAGCTTCTTTTTTATGCCCCAAAATGGTGTTGCAATGGTGTTTTTCATTTTTCCCTAGTGTTTCCTCACAGTAGCACATAAGAATTGCAGTAGCTTGCTATGCTGAGCATTGAGCAGAAAGGTTGCAAAGCAGGAAATACTGAAATATAACTCATGAGGAACTGCTAGACAAAATGTGCACAATTTTAGAATTTCTACCAGTTCCATAGTGTTTCACTTTCCTTTTGGTATTCCTGTGTCTCAGTTACAATAGAAAGCCAGGAATGTTGTAAAGACTAACGGTTTACCTTAACTGTTCCCCATGCTGGAAAGTTCTTAGTGGTGCTCAGTGTTCCTGCTGCTCCAGCTATGCCCTTAGGAGGCAGCCGGCCCACTGTTCCCCCTAGAAATAATATAGACAGGTAAGGGGAGGGGCTAACTCAGGCAACAAGCTGTTTTTGTTTTAATATTGGGAATTATTGCATTTCAGGGATATGTATATGCTTTAATAAAGATATATGGACTTTACCTGTATGTAAAAAGTAAATAAATGTGTGTGTTGTAAAGGTTTTGCTTATGCAAGGTGTTTAGGGGTGGAGCTAAAGGTGGTCATCTGATGGTTCCCTGGTATAAAAGTGAGCTCATTGTGGTAACCCCTTCAGATTCATGTGGGATCAGCTGGGTACTGACCCAAAGTGACAAGGTCTGCACCTTTTCAGACCTGGACTCTGTTTCTTCCAGGGTGGCTTTTGCTTGTATTGCTTTTGGAAACAAGAGTGCTTATTATATTTTGTTAATACATTTTTGAGTTCTTTCTTGTTTAAAGTCCGCTGTAAAGCTACTTATTTTGTTTTGATTTGATGAATAAACTTCTTGGCTTGGCAGTCTAAAGCCTTGCTTCCTCATCAGTGTGTCTGTGTTCATCAATACACCCACAACCTATGACACTGGGTACTGGGGAAAATCCCTCTTCTCTTGCAAAAATTACTTGATTCTCTTACCCCTATCTGGGCACTCACCAGGACAGCATCAAAGATACATAGAAGGGACCTTGGTTTAACATCTGAAAGACAGTACACTCCAACAGTACAACATCCCTCTAGTATTGCATTTGGGTGCCAGCATTTCAGCAGACACCTTACCTCATGTCTTGTATGATACCCTTCCTCCCCATTTGAGTCTGTTTTAGCACTTTTGTTTACATTTGAAATAATAAAAAGAGCGCTCCTTTTAATATTTTATTTTTGTTTTTTGTTATAAAGGCTTTTTATCCTACTTGCAGAATGGGCAGCTTCTCAGTCCTGTCCCCTTGTACTTACATACTAAGAAGCCAGCAGAGTAGGTTTTATGGTCTCTTGAGTCTGATCGGAGATCAGTGCCCATGCCAGGCACTGTTACAGCCTCACCCATCCTCTGCCGGTGTTCTGAGATGCACCCTCCCCCTGTACCTGTCCCAGCCTTGCTTGAAACCCTCCACAGTTGTTGCAGCCACCAGTTGCATGGGCAGAGCATTCCAGGGCTCCATGACCCTTTCAATGAAATAGCATCTCCTAATCTCCCCCGAGTCTCCCACCAACCAACTAAATGGGTGCCCCCTGGTTCCCCCTTCCTTCCACAGCTGGAACACCCTATCCTGGCCCACTCTATGGAACCCCTTGAGGTATTTGAAGACCTCAATTATATCTCCTCTGTCTCTCCTTTCCTTCAGTGAGTACAGGTTGAGTTCCTCGAGTCTCGCTCCATACTACTTCTCCCCAAGACCCTGTATCATTTTGGTCACCCTCCTCTGGACCCTGTCCAGGAAGGCAATATACCTTTTCAAGTATGGATGCCAAAACTGCACACAGTATTCAAGGTGCCATTTAACCAGGTAGTTATACAATGGAAGGAGCACCTACCGGCTCCTTGAGGTTATCCCCCTGGCTATGCACCACAGCAGTTTATTCGCTTTGGCCGCAGCCCTTCTATACTGTTGAGAGTTGTTCATTTTGCCATTCACAACCACCCTAAGGTCTTTCTCAACCCCTGTGGCCTGCAGTGTCTTCCCTCCCAAGGTGTACACATGTGCCGGATTCCTGGCCTCTAGGTGGAGAACCCTGCACTTCTCTGTATTACACCACAGTCTCCAGGTGTGAGATCACCTGTGCAGAGTCTCCAGGTCCCACTGAAGGGCTAACCTACCCTCCTCCCCATCCACTACTGCCCCCAGCTCCGAGTCATCAGTGAGGAGGCTCATCTTGCTCCTGACACTGTTCCTGATATCTGCTATGTAAGTGTTAAACAGGAGTGGCCCCAGCACCAATCCTTGAGGGACCCCACCGACGATCCTCCTGGGAGATGAAACCTCCCTCAGCTATCACCCTCTGAAAGTACCCCATTAGCCAGTTCCCTATCTACTGGACCAGTCGTACCCCCACCCTCATTTCCCTCAGCTTCTCCAGCAGCCTGGGGTGTGGCACCAAGTCAAGCACCTTGCCAAAGTCCAGAAAGAGGATGTCCACTGGACTGCCCTGGTCCAGTGCCCTCATCACCCAATTGTAGAACTCCACCAGGTTAGTCTGACATGATCTGACCTGGACAAAGCCATGTTGGTGGTCATCCAGGAGACCCCTTGACTCCAGGAACACCTCCAGTCTCTCCTTTAGGATGACCGCCATCACTTTGCCCACCACTGATATCAGGCTTACTGGCCTGTTGTTTCCTGGCTCCTCCCACAAGCCCCCTTGTGTATGGTCACAATGTGGGCCATCCTCCAGTCTTGAGGCACCTGTCCTAACTGAAGGGAGGAGTTAAAGAGATCTGACAGAGGTGCAGCCAGGACATCAGCCAATTCCTTAAGCACCCATGGGTGGAGACTGTCTGGGCCCAGAGTCTTCTCCACTCTTAGTGCCTTCAGGGCCTCCCATACCCTATCAATGGGGATTTCAACATCCATGGGCTCCCCACCCTTCTGCAGGTCCACACTGCTCCTCCCCATGCCATGTTGCCCTGCCCTCCTTCCTGGTGAAGACCAAGGAAAAATATTCATGTAACACCTCTGCCTGCTCCCCTGCCTCCTCCACCCACATACCCCCTGCCCTCAGTCTACTGATCTGCCTCTTACCTTTCCTCCATTCCCTGATATACCTTAAAACCCCTTTTTTTCCTCTTTTTATTTTTTATTTTTTTTGCACCCCACTGTGGAGCACCAGCAGGGGCATCCAGCCATTGGCCCCCACCAATCCAGAGGATGTCTGGGCTCACTTGATATGCAAGGGGTCCAGTATGGCCATGCCTAGCCTGGTGGAGGGTCACCCCTTACCACTCCACTCTGGAACTGGCCAAGACCCCCAACCCAACTCCTCATCAGGCCTCCAAGTCGGCAGGAGCACAACCATCAAGCTGCACTGTCATGCCCAGACATTTTTCCTCTAATAGCTCCATTGGAGCCAACAGTGCAGTGATACACAGTGAACTGATGCAGGCTTCTGCTGAGCTCCCCCCCAATGCTGTGCTGCATCTGTGCTGCCCCCAGTCATCACCAGGGGTCACACAAGCGCAGTGCATCCCACAAATCCACCCCAGAGGGAGGAGAGTAGTCCTTCGGATGCTCGATCCACCCTTTCCCCTGCCAATCCTTAATGGCCCGAGTCTGTTCCTGAACCCAGGGCACTGGTGTGGAGCGAGGTGTAGCATCTAGTGCCTCAACCCTCAGTGCCACCGGGCCAGCTTTTTTTTTCTCTTTTTATCTCCTGAGCCAACCTTCTGTCCATCCTCGCCTTAGCTGACCTCACCACCCTGGTGACCTTCCTGGCAAACATATCATATTCCTTTGCCTCTAACCCCTCATGAATGCCTGTAATGGCTATAAGCAGCCTTTTTTTCCCCTTACTGTGACCTGAACTTCCCTTGACCACCAGCTCAACTTTCTGACTCTACTGAATTTGAGCTGTTCCTTCGTGCAGGCCTTGGTGGCTTCCAGGAGCCCCTGTTTGATGATTTCCCACCAGCTCTCAGTGTCCATACCTGGCCTGATCTCTTTTAGGTAGCCCCTAAGGATCTGCCCCATGCCCTTAAAGTTTGACCCCCTAAAATCTACGATCAATGTATGCGAACAATCAACACCTCCCCCCAGGTCAAGAGAGAACCAGACCATAACATGATCACTTCCTGCCAGTCCCCTACTACTAGGTCCCTGATGAGATTGCCATCTGATAGGACAGCATCCAGGATGTGTCCCTCCCCAGCAGGTCAGTGACCAGCTGGACAAGAAACACATCCTGGAATACAGCCAGCAGATGCTGCTCCATGGCTGACGAGGATGTCATAGTTCCCAGTCAGTTTCTGGCCTGTTTAGGTTCCTCAGCATCACAGTTTTACCCCCTTGCCCATAGTGGTCCTTAAGGTTAACTACCAGGCCTTCTGCCTGCCCAGGTGACCTGTGTACCACTCACAGCTTCACCCTCTTGCTTCTAAGAGCCTGCAGGGTAGCCCATAAAGCCCCTATGTGCTCCTCTGCCTCCTCAACCCTGCTTATCCCTATGTCATCCCTGATGATGAAAGCTACTTCCCCTCCCCAACCCACAGCCCTGTCCTTTCTGAGCGTGGTGTACTCTATCAGGTTCAGGTCCCAGTCATGCCTAGAAGTGGCTCAGGTTTCAGTGATAGCTGTCACATCCACTCCCCCCCCAACAGCAGTGCCTGGAGCTCAGGCATCTGGTTTGCCATACCCCTGGCATTAATGAGGACTACTCTCCAACACATCCTCCTACCCCCCATGCCCTGTGGGCTCCCAGGTAGTTGCCTGCCAGAGTCCTCGCTTGTACAATCAGGTGCTCTTCATCCACTCTCCCTCCTCCTTACTTGTGGGAGGAGGCCAAAGTCACCCAGGGTGGATGAGCTAGGGCCCACCCCAAGCGCCATCACTCTCCTCACAAGTTTAAAGCCCATTTAGATTGTATGAACCCTTGCAGCCAACCCTTGTATCCACTGCAGTTGGGGATCCTAGTCCCCATGAATTTCCCCTGTGGTGGAGCCACTGAGGGAGGGCTGTCCTCTCCCAGGGCCACATGTCCAGATTTCTGTTCCAGAATAGAGTATAAGAGCTTGCCACAGTACAATGGGCAGGGTTTCATGGAGTTAGTCATCCATTTTTTTTCTCCTCTTTTCTTCCAGGGAGGATGGATGTGCAATGAGCATGATGCGCATGCTCTTCCTCTGTGGACATGCCACCAGTGCACTGTGCATGGGAAACATTCCTGCTATTTGGTTCACGTGTGCTGCCACACAGATATCTCCAGGTGGCAGTCAACAGTGAGTAACTGTAACCGCTCTGCATGAGGGAGGAGAACAGTCCAATGGATGCTCAATCCTCTCTCCTTCCATTAGCCTCCAAGTGATCTGCATCTGTTTCTGAACCCAGGACTCTGATCTGGTAGGAGATGAGGTGCTCGGCACCTCAGGCCTCCACACCAGTGGGCCAGATCATTGATCACTATTCTTAACTGTTTCTGTACGCTGGTCAGGGAGCAGTGTTTGCAGCATGTTAGTTCATTTTAGTCACAAGAAAAGTGATGCTGAACAGTGGTTGTTAAAAAATAACAGAGAATACTGATAAAAACTGGGAACAAGCCAGATTTAAGGATGTGCTAATTTTATTTCAAATGTTTAAAAAAGTGCTAAAGCTGACTCAAAATGGGTGGAAAAGATATCATACAAGACAGGCAATAAGGGCAATCTAAAATGGAATAAAAAAGTACAGGTGAAATTGTTCACTGCTAACATGCACTGCTGCTGTAATGTCTTGAAAGGTTTACATGACTGGAGGACTGGTTCAAGAGTGCATTTCAATTCTGCTGAATGCAATTTGAGCCAGCTTTCTTTTTACGACTGTGGGCAGAGCCTAGAGGAGTATTGCATGTACAAAAGGAGTGATGTCATGTTTTCTGTCCATGGAACTGACTGAAGGTATAAATAGTCTCCTCCGCCTTACCCTCCTCCAAGCAATGTTTTCCGCCCTCAAATAAATACGCTTTAATGTTAGTCAATGGTTGCAGGGTACTATTTTCTTTCTTAAATGGGTGGTACAAGAACTGGAACCTGAGTAGTGGGAGGCAGCATTAGTTTTTTTTTTTTGGAGTAAGATCCACCTCCGCCTCCGCCTCCACCCCAAACTTTTTTCTGATTCATGTGGAAGGGGCATGAGATACCTCTGGCATGCTGTAACCAGATACACTAGTTTGGAACCTCATCAACCAACAGATATGCCTGCACAGTGGAGAACAGAAGATACTTAATGCCTTCAAAGTGACTTAAAAATCCTTTGGAACAAATGATTATCAGAGTATCAGAGTCATCTGGGGCCTCATAAGGAGACATAGACACACATCTAGCTATGTAAGAACATTTTTTTTTTGTGGGGGGCTGTGGGATTCAAACTCAGATCTAACTGCCCAGATCATCAATGCTATAAAATGCTATAATTAACAGACTCTAGCTGTTTTCTTACAGAAACCCCACTCAGTTAGATTTCAAGTATTTGCTAAATTGTGAATGTAGGTATCAGCATTTTGTTAGTAGTTAGTGCTGATTGTGGTCTGTGACAAGATCTTTTTTTTTTTACAAATGAAGTGTAAGATAGGAAGCTGAAAACAGACTTTGATGATAAAGTGTGTTTTTTCTTTTAAGTTTGAGATGTATTAGAAAACATTGAATGAGAAAACAATTGGTGATTTTAAAAGCTATTCTGATCAGAGCTGACATAAAAAAATCTTAACTATTTTTTATTTTATCATGGACACTAGAAATAGGATGTCAGCATTCATACCATTAAACCTGTTTTTCAGGTTTTTTTTTATAGCATCTTGCCAAGGTAATCTTCCTAGAATGCAATCTGTCATGGGGGAGGGGTTGAAATTGTTTTAAAGGAGTAGTCCACCCAGAATGTACAAAAAACATATGTTATGTAGAGTGTTTTGATATGTATGTTAAGTCCTAGTGTGTCCTTCCCTCTGTCTGTTATTTGGAGTTTTTCCTAAATTGCCTGTTAGCTGTATGGTAGTTTTACCATCATTGGGGATCTCCTAACTAGGGTTTCTGTAATAAAACAGCTGCTAAATAGCTCTAATTCATTATTTGTGTTTTTGATGTTAAAACACTCCTGCTAGCTAGACCTGATGCACAGAGAAAACAAAAATAGTGAATTAGAGCTATTTAGTAGCTGTTGTCTTACAGAAACCTCAGTTAGCTTGCTCTTTGGTATCTGCTAAACTAACTGTTGACATTTGTGCTCCCTGGATAAGAACAGTTACAAGGCTTTGCTGTTGCTAAACTAATTTTAAAGCAGTACACGTGCTAAATCTAAGGGCATGGCTACATCACTGTCACATGAGACGGGGGCATCACAGGAGAAAGAAAGCCAATAAAACTATTTGTCATGGAGATCCCCAGGGTTGTAAAACTACCATACAGCTAACAAGCTAATTTAGGAAAAACTTCTAATAGCAGACGGGGGAAGGACACACTAGGATTTAACATACATATCAAAACACTCTATATAACATGTTTTTGCACATTCTGGGTGGACTACTCCTTTAATCATGAAGCATTGGTGTTAGTAATGCATTTAGAAATACAATTTTTAATTGTCTTTACAGTTAAACATGCAGTTTCATGTCAGGGCACATTTTTTGGGGGGGTTCAAATTATTTTAAACATGGGCACAGTACTTGGTAAATATATACTTTGATGATAAAGTGTATTTTTCCTTTCAAGTTTGAGAAGTATGTATTATATATTGGAGGGTGTACCCCAAAGGTCTATACTTGGGCCCCTATTGTTCTCACTGTTTGCAAATGAACTGCACAACCACTGTGGGAGCAGCAATGCTATCCAATATGTGGATGATGCCGTGATTTACAAAGCCTCAGACAATCTGGATGACTTAGGCCCATCCCTCCAAGAGGATATCCTCATTATGGAGGAATGGCTCATCAAGAACAAAATGGTCCTTAATACCAACAAAACCAAAGCCATGTTGTTTGGACCTCGAGCCCTTGGACAAGACCAATCACAACTACTCCAACTTACGTTCCTGGTGGGCAACAAACTGGAAGTGGTCTCCTCAACAAAGTACCTTGGCCTTACCCTTGACTAAGGTCTCACCTTCAAACAACATGTAGACCAAGTCACCAAAGTAATCCATAGCAAACTCGGATTACTGTATTGGCTCAAGGGACAGCTGACTACCAAAGCTCAGACTGCAATAGCCTCTAGTGTCCTACTCCCAACACCAATATATGCTGCCCCTATCCTTCAGGGAATCGCAAAGCTGGAGTACAGTAAATTACAGACTTTATACAATAAGGTGGTCTGCTTTGCCTCCTTATCCCACTCAAGGAGCCACCACTGCGAGTCATTAATGAGACTCAACTAACCATGTTTTGAAGCTCACCTCAGGTACCCTGTACTCTGCCTGGCAAAGAAGCTAATTAGCCCCACGCCTCCCCCAAGTCTTGATGGACTCCTAACAGTAAAGAGTAACCTGCACAACCTCAGGTCCTCAGGCCAAACGCTACTAGAGATCCCTAAGGTCAGTACTAAGGCAGGTTATAAGTCCTTATCACATGCTGCACCTTCCCTTTGGAACAACCTCCCACTGGTGGTGTGAGAAACCCCATCAGTACCATGCTTCCACACTAGACTCAAGACCTATCTGCTGTCAATGAGCAAATGCCAATGCTATGGTACCTGACCTTCAACAATGACCTTGGGTCAGCTCACTCTACCAGATTTAAATCTCCAACCCTTGAACAGGTAGCACTAACTCCTCCTCCCCACACAGAACTTCTCTGATGGCTCTCTGATGTATGTTACCTATAGAATTTACAGCTCTGCCTCACTCCTTTGTATGACTGGCGCACGATCATATGAACAACAGCTTATTAGTTAGATATATGAAACAAATGGAAAAGACTGCTCTGTCTCACTTATTTGTAGGACTGCTGTATGCCCATAACCTGTATATGTATCACTGTCTATTATTTCATGTACTGTTATTTCCAGGGTAGCCCCTGAAAAAGGGACCTCCGGGGCCCAGTGGGCCTACCCGGTCATCAAAATTCAATAAATAAATAAATATGTAAGTGTAACTGTACTGTAAATGATTAACTAGGCAGTGGTTTAAGGCTCTGAACTACAAACCTGGAGACCTGGGTTTGACGCCCACAGCCCCCACTTGCATACTGTGTGACCCTACACAAATTACTTAACTTCCTTGTGCTCCCAGGTCACACCTGTAAACAAGCTTTCAGCTTAATGTGTCTCTCCTGGTAAAAAAAAGTGCCTAGAATTATTTTTTTAATATAGTTGAGTTTATGTGTGGTAAGTAGGTAGGGTATGATGTTTTGAATGTGGCAGTAGGATTTAGCATGTGCACTGCTTTAAAATCATTTCACAGTATTTTATACTTTCTTAAAAAGGTACTCCACATTTGTGTGGGGGCTGTGGGATTCAAACCTAGATCTCCAGATTTGCAGAGAAGAGCCTTTAACCTCTGTGCTATACTGCCTCCCTAGTTATGGCAGTCATCTGTTTTATTGAATCCTGGCTGTGACTATAAGTGTTTACAACTGAATGATAATAACCACATTTGCTTCACTTGCAAATAGGTATTTGTGTCTAATTTCTGTCTGACTTGCTGTAGATTACACATAGAATCTGAAAAATTCATAACATGCTGTATCGTGATTCAATGAACTGATAAATAGGGATTTTGGTTTCTTTTACAAATTTATTTTTCCTGACCATGGATATACTAAAACAAAAATTTCTCAACAAAATGTTTTAAAATAAAGAGTTTAACTCACAGCAGCAAAAGAAGCATGCTGGCATTAAAAGCTTAGTAGCGTGGGTGTAGAAGCACCAGTATTTAAGCATGACTTTGGTAGAGGATTAATTGTGACTGGGGGTGAGGGAGGGAGTGAGTCTTGATATTTGTAGCATAATGGTTTTCTGAAACTTCAATGGGTTAGACTCTGCAGCCATCTGTACAGTATATCACTAAGCCATTTGCAGTGTGGTATGGGTAAAACCCAGATCACCAGACCAGGACCAGTGCTATAAAATCTGCACTGGGCACAGCTTGTGCAGATATTGCTGATCCAGTTGATCAAATATATATGTGCAAATAAATAAATACTCTGTTTCACCTTGTGCTTCAACCCACCCCAGGAGTGACGTTATTACATGATAACACACACCCTGTCATGCCTTATTGCTTAAATATGCCCTTTATCAATGTACTATATTTTGATTCAGTTAGTGTATGCAACAACCTTCATGTGAACACTCTGGGCTTCTCTTTGACTCCTGATGTCTATTTGCTTTATCTATTGTATATTGTTTGAACTGCTTTGATCTTCTTGATGTGGTGCCTGTGTGCCTAAACTATGTAATCTGTTTATCCACTGCTACCCATGTATCTCCAGTGGATGATTGTTATAACTGTCTGCTCTCCGAGCCATTGTTTTTGGACTTGTTAACTGTGCTGTCTCTGTATTAGTTTTGACGAGGTGCCTTTGTAAATGAGTCTCTGACTCAAAGGTTTGTAAATCTGATATTTTTTAAATTAATAAATAAATAAATGTTTATGTTTAAGCCCATGAAACATCCTTATCTAGTTAATGCATTCACAGTCTTAGTGGCTCTGCCAGAGCTTGTTTGAGAGAGAGAGAGAGAGAGAGAGAGAGAGAGAGAGAGAAGAGAGAGAGAGGTGTGATGCATTGGCAGCCAGCTGGGAATGACCACAGACTTCTCATGCATCTCTGGAATGAAATGCCTCTGAGGTGCTTCTTGCAGAACAATATGGAAATCATCTGCTGTCAGGGCTGGCCTTAGGGTATATGGCACCCCTAGGCAAACTTGCCAGCATTGCCCCCCCCCCATTTTTCTCCCAGTTGACTTTGTCTTAATTGTATGTACTGCTGTTGTTGCTGTGCTATTAATTCAATTTAGTGTTATGGTATGTGTGTTTGGGGGCGCACTACTACTGCACAGTGCTACCCATGCACACTAATAAAAGGGTTGCACTGGTGCTGGTGTGCGCACTACAAACAGTAAAATTCCTTGCCACTGCCCAGGCGAAAAAAACAACAGCACATGCTGACTTGATGAAACAAAGTTTTAAATTAAAAGCATTGCATGATGTACACTGTTCTGTATGTAATACAAACACAACATCTGACAGGGTGAGGGGCTAGGTGTGGCATTCCTGAAGGAGCCGAGTGACCAGAGGAGCCAGTTGTGGCACGGTGCACTCCCGCCTCTCTCTCTGCCCCCCACTTCTCCCTGCTCTGTAACTGAGAGAGGAGAGCCACCCGACCAGGCGGTGTCCACAACAACAACAACAACAACAACACAGGAGCACTGCCACACAGATCTCTATTCAGACACAACATTCTTTGTCCACGTTGCTGCAGGTGATGGATAACTCATAAACAACATGCACTGATCTATTACCAAAAGAGTGTATTTCATACATTTTCTGTCATCTGCATTCTTATTCTCTACATTTCATTTAGAAACTTGCAAATTCCTTAAAATGACCTAATTTTCTGGCCTTAATCCTTTTTTTTTATATAGATAACTAAAAAAAGACCAATCTCAATTCAGTGTTTTGCAAAAAAAAATGAATGGTTTGAGAGAGACAGAGGTTAGGGAGAAAATCCTGTCCTACAGATAGGGGCCATAACACAGAAAGAGTTGTCACTCATTTGGCAAGCTAAACTAACTAAAGAGCAATCATTACCACAGGTCACGCAGGTCAGGAGAGGGGGCAAGATTAAGGCTGGCAGCAGGGCTGGGTGCTGTGACAACAGTGATGTTATTTTACTCACTCACTCACTCACTCATCTCACCTGTACAGTGTCAGTGATGACCTCGGACCACCACTGAATTTGACTTCACCGGTTTGGAAGGAATCTTACTGAACCTGGAGGGAGACAGAACTAGAGTAAATGCGGTACTATCATTGCGATATTTCTTTAAGGACATGCAGTCAGGGATATCATCCTTCACAGGACACTCACACCTCCATAATGAGATTTAGAAAAACAAGTTAAATAACACTAGTAGGCTGTGACTGTGGCAAACAACAAGTCAAATGTTAATTTTAAGGCCAACAGACTTTGGGGAAAAAAACAGTATAAACCTAACCACTTGCTCGCTCCATACATGTCTCATGGATGACTCCTCCTCCTCCTCCAGTCCACAGTCCTGAGCCATTGACAACAATAATAAGGTTGGGTGGGCACTGGTGGATGAGTTGGATCATGAACCTTAAGTTCCAATCCCAGCTGCGACTGCAACTGCGTATGGCCTGGCCTTTCCTAAGTTGCCCTGCTGGCCTTATCAATTAACCGATCAGAGGATCCCCAACTTCCAGCACGCCAGAAAGTGTGCTGAGGACTGGAGGATTCAGCGCATGCACAAGCACAAAAGTTGGCTGGGTTTCTGGCAGCGTGAGTGGCTGACATGCTCAGTAGGGAGGGGCGACAGGCTACAGCAATGGGGTCATCAACGGATGGGACCGACTGTGTGGTGCACGTTGGGTGGGGCGCTTGCATGCAGACTACCACTACCTGCCCAGTCCGCCTCTGACTGCAACTTAATTGGCTGGTTGCTGCGCTGGGTTGATGGGTCCTGCACCGTCCTTGGTTTCATGCCATGCTGGCTGGGCTTGCTTGTTGGTGGCTCAATTTCGGATTTGGTGGTCATCGTGGCTGCTGCACGATGGGGAGGAGAATGTCAAAACAGACACTGAGTAGACACGCTGTACATGCACCCCCCAAAAAAATACATCAGATTTAGTAACTTTAAAAAATCACCGTTGTTAGTGCTCCAAAAAAATAAAAGGGAAATAAAAAAAAAAGATTTAACTGTTTGGTCACTGGCGCCCCCTGCTACGTGTCGCCCTAGATGACCACCTAGTTTGCCTATCCTTAGGGCCGGCCCTGTCTGCTGTATGCACTGTAAGAGTGCTTTTACTAGCACAATGTAACTCTTTCATTTGGGGTTTCGGTTTTCTTTTTCATTTTTATTGCCATTCCTATTATGTTCAGTGATTTGTTTACTGGCTAGTTCTAGATTAGCAACACAAGCTATAGGTCTTGGTAGATTTTATTATTCAAGTCAACAGGTTATGAATGGTTGTAATAAAATTGGCATGGTGTACATTGGTGCATATGTAAAAAAAACAGAAAAAAATAAATAGCACGCTTTTCTCCCTACTGTATCTAGTACTCTGAATTTGTTGTGTGTGTGTATTTGGGGGATGTTTGGCCAGTGAGCTTGCATTAGCATAGGAGTCGACTACTGGCATACCATTTACAGATTTGAAAAACAAAAAGGTCTGAAGCCAGGATAGTCCTTAGAAAACCCATTGCTGGATAGTTTTCATATATTATATTGACCAAACAAATATAATATATTGTACAGACACTGTAGTTCACAAATGTCTGTGCCCACACTAGTCTGTTTGTCAGGTGTTACCTGTGTGGCTCCAAAGGCTTGTGTACTGTAACGTATCTAGTGATTCCAGTTTGAGTTCAAGTCAGTTTTAATTTGAGTTAGAAAAAAAACACTCACAAAAAGGTTTAAAATTCAGAAAAAGCAGCAGTGTTAATTGTTAGTCAATATCCAGGACATAATATAAATTCAGCCACCACTCACAAACAAATATCATTTCACAGAAACATAAAAAAAGATCACAGATAAAGGCCTACTAGCCTAGCCTGTTTTTCCAACCCTTGTTGTAGGACTGTGCCCCATCTCTCTTTTCCACAGTGTAAATATAATTTTGTATAGTTCCAGACAGCAGTTATGCAACTTTCAATCAAAGCACCATGCTGAACTTTTCACAGCAGTTTATCTCAATCCCAAGTGACATCCAGTTCAAGAAACAGAGAACAAGAATCTGGTCACTGTATGACTTTACGGGGAAGTGTATGACTTTAGGGGGAGTGTGTGGAGGAGGACCAGGGAGAAGTATATATCCTAAATAGAAACTTCTCAGTATTTACTGAATAGAAAGTAGGACAGGGCCCACAGCTCAGCACCATGGACACAGGGTGAGAGGGAGGCACGCACAAGTCCCTTCACAAAAGAAAGCATTCTATAAGAGCTCGCTAAGCTCAGGGTGGACAAGGCAATAGTATCTGACGGCATATATCCCAGGGTACTAAAGAAGCTAAGGGTGGAACTAGCAGAGCGAGTATCAGAACTGTTTAATGAGTCTCTGAGCACAGGAGAGGTCCCAGAAGACTGGAGAAGAGCTCATGTGATCCTGCTCCACAAGAGTGGTAGCAGGGAGGAGGCAGAGGACTACAGACCAGTCAGTCTTACATCAGTGGTGGGCAAAATTATGGAGGCACGTCTTAAGGAAAGGATAGTGCAACACCTGGAATCCATAGGAGAACAGGATCCAAGACAGCATGGGTTTACAACAGGAAGATCCTGTCAAACTAATCTCATAGATTTCTTTGACTGGGTAACCAGAATGGTGGACCAAGGGGGGTGCAGTTGATGTTGCCTACCTTGACTTCAGCAAAGCTTTCGATACTGTTCCACATAGAAGTTTGATTAATAAGCTGGGTAGGCTCGGGGTGGGTCAGAGAAGTTGGCCAACTGGGTGGCAAACTGATTAGCAGTCAGAAAACAGAGAGTGGTGGTAAACGGTATACAGTCAGAAGAGATGCAAATCACAAGTGGGATACCTCAGGGATCAGTCCTGGGGCCAGTCCTCTTCAATATCTTCATCACTGACATTGCAGATGGACTGGAGGGTAAGGTTTGTATGTTTGCAGATGACACCAAGATCTGCTACAGAGTAAATGATCCAGATAGGGTGGGCAGAATGAGAAGAGATCTGGATAAACTGGCAAAATGGTTGGAAGAGTGGCAACTAGTGTTTAAGACAAAGAAGTTCAAGATCATGCACATAGGGAAGAGAAACCCCTAAGCCACCTACAGGTTGGGAGGGGAGTTGCTGGCAATCACAAGGGAAGAAAGAGACTTGGGCATCATCATCACAGATGACCCGAAATCATCCAAGCAGACCACTAAAGCAGTAGGTAAGGCCAGAGGGATGTTGGGATGTATTAGTAGGGAATCACAAATTGTAAGAGGGAGGTAATAATCCCTCTTTACAAGACACTGGTTAGGCCCCATCTGGAGTACTGCATGCAGTACTGCGTGCAATACTGGAGGCTGCACCTACACAAGGACATTAACAAAATGGAGGCAGTCCAGAGAAGGGCAACCAAAATGGTGCAGGGACTGCATCAGAAAACATATGAGAAACATAGAAACATAGAATTTGACGGCAGATAAGGACCGCTTGGCCCACCCAGTCTGCCCATTTCCCTACCTAATGGATAAGTTGCAGATCCTAGTTTATCAGCAGCCTACTTCTTCCTACCCCCACCCCCTAGAATTGCCTTATGACTGTCCCATGCATGCTTGAATTCCACCACTGTTTTTCACAGAAAGGGTGGTGGATGCATGGCATGGCCTACCTCAGGAAGTGGTGGATATGAATACAGTGCAGGGCTTCAAACAGGCATAGGATAGGCATAAGGGAGCAATACAGATGAGGATGAATAGATAGGCCATTGACAGAGTAAAGGCCTATGGCATACTCATAAGGTAGAAAAAATAAGCAGACTGGATGGTCCTTATCTGCCATCAATTCCTATGTTTCTATGTAAAAAGCAGGGATCCATCATTACCCAAACACTTTGTCTCTAATGCAGCAAGCAGTGACCCTTCCCACTCAAGTGCAAATTTGACATAAGATGGGCCTCTCTGCGACCAATTCGTGCTCAGATGACATCCATTCATGACTGTGAAAGAGATCATCTACTGCCACACAGCCTCAAGTTCAAAATCTTACTGATGTATGTAGCATTACCTTTCTATCTCCCTGGGTTCAGCTTGTTTGCATAACCTCAAAACTTAGCCTAGATACAGTAATACAGTTTAAAGTGCATATATTTGTTTTTACTTGATGAAAGTATGACTGTCAGAAGAAACAATTTTAAAATAGGGGCACAAAGGACATAATCTATAGCCAGTAGTAACTCCCACATCTGAGCTGACAAATCTGAAAACAAAACAAGCATTTGTCAATACCGAATTTTTGTTTGCTGGTATTAACATTGGAAATGCAGGCATTTGAGAGATGCAGAATAGGAATGGCAGTGAAGTATTGAACTTCATGCCAACCCCACCTCCACCCTGCAGAGATGGACAGGCATTGGGGTATGCGTTTGGGTCATCACCCATAACGTTTGTGCCATTTTACTTCACCCTATCCTGCAGACACCAACACCTGTTGAGGTGTGCCTTTGGGTGTTTGGCTGTACAGTCACCACATTCCATAAGGACATACACTGAAATGGGTGCAGTATAGGAGAATGGGGTAAACTTTGGGGCTGAAGAGTTCAAGGCACACCTCGTTGCCTGTCACTGGCTGCAGGGTGGTGGGGTGGGGGTGGAATGACATGAGCATTACAGTCAGCAATCCAAAGGCACACCCCTGATGCCTGTCAGTCTGTACAGGGTGGGACGTTATGGTTAGACACCCTAACACCCTGGACGTTTGTTGGTATTTGCACTACAAATTTTAAATATGGCCTTTTGTGACCCCCATCTCATGAAAACATTTGGGACCTCTTCTCATAAACAGTGGCACTGTGATTTTGTTAATGTGTCCCGAACTTTGAGTTCCCACAGCGACCATGCTATTCTGTGCCAGATGTGTAAATGCATATTTTGGGCAGGATATGAAAAATGACAGCTGTACTGTTCATTAGGAGGTGTGAAAAAAATGCCAATGTTGAAAATCTGGAGTGAAAATAGGCCTAGGGACAAGGTCTCCTCGGCAAGCTGTTGGACACTGCTTGGAATGCTGGCCATTGCTGTGTCATTGAGTGCTTCAGCTGTGACCCCTCCTACTGCCCACACCCTCTACTCCACAGGGTCAGCTTTGGCAGCATCACCCACCAGTGTCTCCTTGGCCATTGCCGGCTCATCAACGTCAGGCATTTTGATGCCCTTTAGACACTTCAACCCCTGTTGTTCAGGCACATTCAGATTCATGGGCAGTCATTAGGGTGTTCCACCGGATATCTCTTGGCTGGCGATGGCCCCTTGACACAAGGATTTTCACATCCCCCATTGACATCCTTGACTATTTCATCAATGTCAGAGATTCAGCATCCCCTGTCGATGCCTCTGGCCATCTTGTTGGGACTCAAGCCTCCCCCATCAACACCCCAGACTGCTTTGTCGGTGCTAGGGCTGCAACCTCTTTTGATGACACTGCAAGCCATACTGCCAATACTGGGGCCTCAGCCTCTGTCATCGACACTGCAGGCTGCACCGTTGATGCTGGGGACCCAACACTCAATGTCGATGCCACTAGGGGCTCCAAAGATGGCAATTACCATCGAGGTCCAGATTATTCTCGCCTCCATCTGGGAGTTCATGCACTATATAGCTCCCCCTCTGGGCTCATTGATGCCAAGGCCTACCAGGACAGCTCCTGCATTAACATCCTCCATGACAACGTGCCCTTCAAGCTGTCAGTCATTGCCATTCTATGTGCCTTATTCACAGCAGGGGATGAGGATAAGTACAATCCTGATCTCCTTTCTCTTGATGAGGATTTGAAGGATAAGGCTGGGGTCCTAGGAGCCCTTCATTTACCTCTACTGTTTCTTCAGGGGGGTGAGGACTCCACTAAATATACCTCAAGATCCCCCCTGATGATCCCTCCTTCATCTCAGTCATGAGGCAGCTGCAAGCAGCTATGGGGTTTGAAGCAGAGGAGCAGGATATTACCAGGAGAAATCTAACAGTATACCTGGAATTGCCAGACTCTCCCCCTCTAATTCCTCCTCTGCTGGCTGCATTTGAGGATGACACCATGGCTGCTTGGTACAGGCCAAATATGATTCCTGTGATGCCCAGGAAGGTAGACAAATTGTTCTAGGCTCCCTCAGGGAAGCTTTTCTTTGTGATACAACTGAGGGCAGATTCAGTAGTAATAAACACTGCAATAGGACCAAAAGATCCCAGCTCCCTCTCCATGGATAAGGAGTCCAGAGAGCTGGACCTTATGGGCAAGAGGGCCTATGCCTCTTCCGCATTGTCCTTTAGGGTTATAAACTACATTGCCCATATGGTCAAGTTCCAGAATACCCTCTGGAAGAAGGGCAAGACTGTGGCTCAGACTCTTTCTGAGGGTCCTCAGAGACAGGAGCTGCTCAAAGCCCTCCAGTCTGGAGCGGATGTGGGCAAGCACCTCTTGAGGGTGGCCTATGCTGCTGTGGAGCCTCTGCTAGAACAGCTGTAGTGGGCATCTGTCTCAGATGACATTCTTGGCTCATGGTTTCTGGTTTTTACCACTGATTTTCAGCATTCCATCTTGAATGCCGCCATCAGGGGCTACAAACTCTTCTGGGTAAATGTAAAGGACATCCTTTCTGATCTACAGACCTCAGGGAGAACCCTGTATTAACTTCTTTTATCATACACAGCTAAGAGGTGACAAGAAGGTACCTTTTCTTCAGGCCTCCCACAGACCCAAGCCAGGTGCCCAACAGCCAGCCAAGCACTGCACAATCACAGCCCTACCCACCCCTACCTCCACCACTGGGAAAGCTCCTAAATGTGGAGGTGTGGTCCTACATTAGCATGATTCCTTGTCAGACCTTCGCCCTCCAGCACTGCAGGAGGCAGTAGTAAGGGGTTGTTACTCCCTCCACCTAGACAGCTAGAGGGAAATCACAACATATGCTTGGGTCCTGCAGCTCACACTAGGACTCCTGGAGTGCTGTCCAGATCTCCCCTCCAGTTCATTTTAGCTACCCTCCAGATCACGTTCCAGTGTCACTGGAGGAAATATGTATGCTGCTGCAGAAAAGGGCCATAGAACCAGTTCCAAAGGATTGGACGAACAGAAGGTTCTAGTCCCACTTCTTTCTAGTCCCCAAATCCAAGGGGGATTTACGATCCATCCTGGACTTAAAATCTGAATTTCTACATCCAGTACAAGAAGTTCAGGATGGTAACTCTCCAAGGCCTGCTGTCTCTGCTGCACAATGGAGACTGGATATGTTCCCTGGACATGCAGGATGCATACCTACACATAAAGATTTGTGCTCCTCACAGGCAGTATCTCAGTTTCCTCTTCCGGGGGCAGCACTATCAGCTCAGGGCACTGGACTTTAGCTTTTCTTCTGTGCTACAAGTCTTTCCCAAATGCTTGGTGGTTGTGGTGGCAGCCCTCAGGAGGGAGGGACTGTACATCTCCCCTTACGTGGATGACTGGTCACTCAAAGCTCAGTCTGAGGAACAACTCACTTGCACCCTAGTGCTTATCAGATAGCTGTTCCATGCCCTAGGGATTATGGTCAACCTGTCTAAGTCAGTTTCAACCCCTGTCAACATCGCCAGTACAAAGGGGCCATACTGGATATGGCCCAGTATATGGCCTTCCTGCCCCAAGACAGTGTAGAATCCCTGATAGAACAGGCCCAGTTCCTTTACAGCAACTGGTATGCCACACCCAGTAAATTTCTGTGGCTGCTGTGCCTTATGGCTGCAGCCATTCTCGCTGTTCCTCTGGTGAGGCTGCATATGCGGATTCCTCAATGGATATGAAGGGTCCAAAGAGATCAGCACATGGATGATCTGAAACAGAAGGTTCTAGTCACTTCACCAGTCAGAAAAGTGCTTCAGTGGTGGATGGAACCCAGCAACCTTCTCGGGAAGGGGGGATCCTTTCCTAATTGTCTCCTCTAACCAGATCCTCTCCACTGATGCTTCGGGATGGGCTGGGGTGCACACCTGGGCCATCACCAGATCCAGGGAACATGGACTGCAGTGGAGAGTTCCCTCCATATAAACGTCCTAGAGATGAGGTCCATCTTGTATGGCCTTCAAGCCTTTCAGGACTATCTGTCCCCTGGGCCCTCTGCTGGTGCAGACGGACAACATCAGGGTAGTGCGCTACATCAACAATCAAGGGGAAGCTCATTCATACTCCCTGTGCGGGGCAGTGATGAGGGTCTGGTACTGGGCTCTAGAGCACAACCTAGATTTGTCTGCAGTCCATGTTCAAGGCACCCAAAATGTCTTGGCAGACAGACTAAGCTGGTTGCAGCCCAGGATGCATGAGTGGGAGCTGCTGACCTCAGTTGTAGAAGACCTGTTCAACAGGTGGGGTCATCCAGAGCTGGGACTTTTTTGTGTCCCCATTCAACACAAAACTGCCATTTTTTTTTTGCTTGCTCGCTTCAGGGCCTGGAGTTTTTTGGTGAGACACAGTGTCCTTCCCTTGGAAAGGGAGGTTCCTCTATGCCTTCCCTCCTTTCCCTCTACTTCAGAGGGTGCTGATCCAGCTTCAGATGGAAGGAGCAATGATGATCCTCATGGCTCCCTTCTGGCCTCATCAGGTCTGGTTCCCCTTACTGCAGCAGACGATGGTGGAACCTTCAGTACCCCTGCCCCTATGCAAAGGCTTGCTCTCCCAGGAGCAGGGCACACTAGTCAATCTGAACCTAAAGTCCCTACCACTCACTGCATGGCTTCTGAACACAAGGCCATGGTTAGGTTTGGCAGATCCCAAAAGGTGGTTGATGTCCTAGTGGCTGCTTAGAAGCCTTCCACCAGGGCCACTTATTCCATGAAGTGGAAGTGCTTTGCTCTCTGGGTGACTTCCCATCATCTGGATCCATTCACTTGTCCAGTGAATCTGATTGGGAGTACTTGCTGTTCCTCTCAGATTCTGGTCTGCAACACTATTCCATTAAGGTGTACCTGGCCACTATCTCAGCCTTCCATGTGCCTGTTGATGGCCATACCATGGTACAACTGGAGGTGACCTGTACATTTTTGAGAGGTATTCTTCACCTGAAGCCTCCCATCCACAATCCAGTCCTGCCTTGGAACTTAAATTTCATGTTAGAGGAAACTTACTTTGGCTCCTTTTGAGCTGGCCATGATATGCGAGCTATGCTTTCTGTCATGGAAAGCATTATTTTTAGTTGCTACTACTTCTTCTTGAAAGATTTCCAAGCTTCAGGCTCTGATGTGCGAGTCTCCTTATATGGTTTTCTACAAAGACAGAGTGCCTTTTGGTACCAGTCCTAAGTGTTTACCAAAGATAGTGTCTGAGTTTACCCTGAATCAAGCCATCCACCTGCCTGTGTATTATACAGAGCACACCAATCCAGGGGAAGCATTGCTCCATTCTTTAGATGTATATAGAATACTCAAATATTATGTTCATCATACAAGGGACTGCAGGAAGTCCTTGCAGCTGTTTGTTTCTTTCACCCCTGGGAAAGGGGGTATACAGGTTTCTAAACAGTGCCTTTCCAAATGGTTGGCCAACTGTATTATTTTCTGTTACAGGAAGTACAATAAGGAACTTCCTGGTGTTGTCCATGGCCACTCTACCAGTGGTATGACCACTTCAGTTGCCTGTTTCAGAAATGTGTCAGCCACTGACATCTGTACCACTGCCACTTGGAGTTCTGTTCACATTTTCACTAAACACTACAGTCTTAATACTGCCTCTAAAAGAAGGGCAGGCTTCGGCCTAGCTGTGCTTCAAGGCCTTCTTTCCTAGGCCTGTTGCCGCTAACTGCCCAGACTGTCTCGATGTCAGAATGCATGGGACTCATTCTATAGGTGTGGCTTGCTGCAAGAGATATCCTCGAAGAAGACAGTACAGTTATGTAAGAACTTACCGTAACAGTAAATCTTCAAGAGAATCTCTTGCAGCAAGCCATGCCATCCCACCCCCTTCCCCCTTTGCTTCATTGTTCTTGTCGCTCTCCCTCCAGGATGGGCTACCTTCTGTTTCACATTTCACAGTGGTGGGAACCTCTGACCCTCCATCAGTTCCCAAGGAAGAGGTTCTGTGCATATGGTCTCCAGCAGAACTGAGGAGGGTATGGGGCCGCACATGTTTTTAATGGAGGGACGACACTGGCTGATGTCATCATCATGGGCAGCCCCCAATAGACTGCTAGCTAGAAAGTTTTCCATGCGGTCCTAGTGACTGATGGTTATAGTTCCATAGGTGTGACTTGCTGCAAGAGATTCTCTCGAAGATCTACTGTTACACTAAGTTCTTATGTAACTGTACATGGTAGCACACCACCACAACGACAATCTTACAGCGAACACCACCACAGCGACAAAATCTCTCTAGGTCGCTGTGGTAGTCCGCTGTACAGCATCGCTGCAATTCCCAGTGTTTAGCCCCCACCCTGAACAAACTCTGACTCAGAGTTGGTTATTTAGTGATGGGTGGGTGCAGGGGGTGAAGCACCCCACAAAAAAGCACTTTGTCTCAACGGGAACAATGCTGACGGTCGACATTGTTCCTGTCACTGTTGGGGATGTCGACAACATCGTTGTCGATATCTTGACGTAGAACCACTGTACTTTTCCTACTGGTCCAATGGTTCTCCTCACTATCCATCTGCTTCATGGTTCCCTTGTGATCCAATGGTCCCCCTTCCATGCCATCTGTGTCCAAAGGCACTGGTACTCCAGCAGTTTCAGAACCCCCCCCCCTTTGCCTTTTGCTACTGGTTACTCAGGATCTCCCCCTCATGGCCCCACCAGACTACCATCATGGGTGGAAGACACATATGATAAGCCAAAGAATTAGGTTATTTTACTGTGTTGGTGTCCAGTTCCAAACCACACATCCACTAAGGTACTGGATTCCAGGGGGATGCACTCACATCACAAATCATAGTTGATAGTCAAGGTATTTTGCCTGTTGTCAAAACAGTACACACAGAAAAAAGGCAAGACAAAAACACTTCTTTTTTTTTTAATTTTCAGTTATTATTGTCTTATTGTTTTACAGGATATTGTTTTTTTGAATATTGTGTTTATTGTATTTTTGGAAGGCTATGCCTGTAGTTCAAAGGGGCTGAGCAACTAACCACACCCCTGCTCAGACCATAAAAAGGGCCGCTCCTCCTCACTGCTCCCTCGATTATTTTTCATTGCAGCCGAAGACTCTTTCTTCCTCGCCCCCCCTTTTCTATCCTGCCGTGCCTGTTTTGCCCTGTTCCTTGTGTCTTATGCCCCTTGTCTCCAGCCGCCCGGCTGCTTCTCCCGCTCCTGATTCTCCCCTTCTCTGTGTTCCACTGCTCACTCTACAGCATTTCTGTCTCTCTCCCTGTTTCCTTGTTTTGTTGCTCCCAGTGTTAGTCTGCCCAACATCCCACTCTGTCCCATTTCCCTTTGCATGTCTGTTCCCCCCTGCTATGTGGAGTGTCCTTCCTCATCTGCAACTCAGTCACAGACACTTGTGCTGTCCCCCCTATGTGTCACACCCCCCAACCCATCCTGTTTTGTGCCTCTCTTTTGGGCTTTCTTTGTCCGGAGGGGGGGGTTCTTGTCCTGCTGCAAGCTTGTTCATTCATACCTTCCTCCTCTGGCACCGTATTTTGCCTGGTATCTTGCATCCCACAACTACCATCAGGCAACTCCTTCAGGTGCCAAACATCCCTTCTCTCTCTGAACTGGCCCAGCATTCCAGATTCCTGGCTTGCTCCTGGACATATTTCCACACCACTCACATTCGGCAAAAGGTATGCATGGCTAACATTGATTACCTGCCTATGTACTTTCCTCTATGGTATAACAGCCCAGCTACAGCAGCTGGCATTTAATTAGTTATTTTATCTTACCTTACTAATTAACTGTTTCGTGTCATGGTGCCTAGTTTGGGGCTTCTCTGTTTTTCCCACAGTGGGGGACTGTGGTGTCTCAGCAGGCATCTTGGCTCCAGGTAATGGCTGCAGTTTCTTAAGTTTCTGTATGTCCTCAGTTGCCAGCTTGTCTGGCTTCTCCTACTGCTCTGTATAGCAGCTTCATGCAAGTTCATGTTTCAATCAGTTGCCTCAATGGCACTTCATGTAATGTTGCCCGTATCAGTCTGTCTCTCCCACTCATCCAATTTTGATTTCACTCCTAATTTGGCTTTTAATTGACCTGTCTGGCATGCACTCCTGTGGTTACAAATTGCTATATGCCTTAGCTAGACCCCATCAGTGTCACCATCACTCAAACCAACCTATGTAAAGGTCTAATCATCATGATCGAATATCCAAGCATAACCCAAGTACAGGTCCCATGCTCCATCTTAACTTCACTGTTTCTCCATTTCAGAGACATGCCAGCCATATCCATTACTTCCATGTCTTAGGGCTAGCCTGCAGCTGACTGTTTCATTCTGCACCCATGAAGTCTGCATCTTGAGCATGCGAAACTCCGGAGAGGGGTCCTTCTCATCTGACCCATAGAGGGAACGTCCTCATCCCAGGTGGACCTTCAGTCATCAACCATGCTGACAGCACCTCTAGATGTAGAAATTAAGACTTGAGCAGTGAGGGGTGGTGCTCACCAGTGGGCCCAAGCATAGATACATAGATACATAGACAGTGTCAGCAGATAAGGGCCTATGGCCCACCTAGTCTGCCCATTTGAGCTTGTAAGTTCAGTTTGTTTTCCTAGAAGTCTATTTCCCCTTACCCCCAGACCTCTAGAATTCCTTTATGTCTATCCCATGCATTCTTAAATCCCGTGATTGTTTCAGCCCCCACCACTTCCTCTGGCAGGGTGTTCCACTTGTCCACCACCCGTTCCATGAAGAAATTCTTTCTCATGTTTCCTCTGAATCGTCCTCCCTCCAACTTCATCCCATGCCCTCTAGTCCTGAAACATCTTTTTCGCTTAAAAATAGTGTTTTCCTGCACCCTGTTCCTCCCTGTAAGATACTTGTATGTCTCTATCATATCCCCTCTCCTCCTCTCCTCCAGGGAGTACATGTTCAGTTCCTTCAACCTGTCTTCATAGGACTTGTGATGCAACCCATGCACCATCTTTGTTGCCCTCCTCTGAACCTTCTCTACCCTGTCTGTGTCCTTACGTAGGTATGGTCTCCAGAACCTTGTACACTGTACTCAGGTGGGGCCTCACTAGTGTCTTGTATAGCGGAATTATGACCTCCCTTTTCCTGCTGGTGATGCCCTGCCTATACTTCCCAGCATCCTATTTGCTTTTACCTGATGCCTTGTCACACTGTTTCCCTACCTTGAGGTCATCAGAGATGACAACCCCAAGATCCCTTTCCTGCTTGGTGCATGCTATATCCTCACCCCCCAACTGATATATTGTGCCAGGGTTTTTGTGCCCCATATGCATTATCTTGCACTTCTTTGCATTGAATTTCAACTGCCAAACCCTTGACCATTCTTCAAGTTTCTGCAGGTCCCTTCTCATTCTGTCTACACCCTTTGGTGTGTCTACTCTGTTACAGAGCTTTGTGTCATCAGCGAACAGTGAAATTCTGCCTTCTAGATCCTGTGCAATGTCACTGATGAAGATGTTGAATAGGACCGGTCCCAGCACTGATCCCTGTGGTACCCCACTGGTCACTCTTCCCTCTGTGGAGTGACAGCCATTTACCACCACCCTCTGTGTCCTGCCACCCAGCCAGTTACCTACCCACCACACTACTGTCCTGCCCACACCCATATTCCCAGTTTGTGTAATAGTCTTCTGTGGCACAGTGTCAAAGGCCTTGCTGAAGTCCAGATAGGCCATGTCCACTGCCCTCCTGATCCACCTCCCTAGTCACCCAGTCAAAATTCAATGAGGTTGGTCTGACATGACCTTCCCTGGTGAAACCATGCTGCCTTGGGTCCTGTAGTCCATTGAACCAGATGTTCCACCAATCTCTCCTTCAGTAGTGCTTCCATGATCTTTCCCACTACCGAGGTGAGGCTGACTGGTCTGTAGTTCCCTGCTTCCTCTTTGTTCCCACTTTTGTATAAGGGGACTACATCTGCTGTCCTCCAGTCTTTGGGTACCTCCCTGTTTCCAGTGATTGGCTGAACAGGATAGCCAGAGGTTCAGCCACCACCTCTCTTAGTTCTTTAAGGACCCTGGGTGCACCCCATCTGGCCCCATTGCTTTATCAGCTCTTATTACTTCCAGTTCCTTCAGGACCCTTTCTCGTAAAGGGACTTGTGTCCATTTCTGCACCATTCTCACCCTTGTACTCCCTTCAGACCCATTACCCCCCTCTTCCTTAGTAAAGACTGAGCAGAAATACCTGTTCAATATGTCAGCTTTACTGTTGTCATCCTCCACGCGGCTCCCATCCTCCCCCTTCAGTCTCACTATCCCTCCCTTTGTCCTTCTTTTTTCACTTATGTACCTGTAAAAGGTTTTGTCCCCTTTAACCACTGATTTTGCAATGTGTTCTTCTGTCTGAGCTTTGGCTTCCCTTACTGACTTCCCTGCCTCCCTTTGTTTCTCCTGGTACTTCTCCCTATCCCCTTCTGCCTATGTCTTTTTGTATTGCCTGAATGCAATCTTTTTGGCTTTCACTTTCTTTGCTACCTCTTTGGAAAACCATAATGGTCTCCTCTTTCTTTTCCTCTTGCTAACCTGCTTAATGCATAATTCTGTTGTTCTTATAATCCCATTTTAAATACTGCCCACTGTTCCTCAATCCCTGATTCTTGTCCCATTCCCTTAATGCCTCTTTCAAGCATCTCCCATTTTCCCAAAGTCTGCCCCTAAAATCCAGGATACGTGTTTTGTGTGGTTTGGTTCTGCTCTTTCTGTGATTTCAAACCACAATGACTGGTGGTCACTGTTACCCAGGTGCTCCCACACTGTTACCCCCATCACACTGTCCCTGTTTGTGAGCACAAGGTCCAGTATTGCCTTCTGTCGAGTTGGTTCCATGACCAGTTGCTTGAGGAAGGCACCCTGGAGGGTCCAGGATAAATCTGCTCCTAGTTGATGCTGCTGCTGGGATGCTCCAGTCCACGTCTGGTATATTGAAGTCTCCAACCAGTACTACCTCACCTTGTCTGCCATCCTTTGGATGGCTAGCATCAACTCCTATCTGTTTCTTCCTCCTGGGCTGGTGGTCTAACCACACCTGTGCGGATGGCTGGCCCCATTTTCCTTTCCAGCTTAACCCACAGTATCTCTCTCTCCATTTTGTTCCTCCTGGATCTCTGTGGCCCTTATGTCATTTTTCACATACAGCTACCTCCTCCCTTCCTGCCTGCTCTGTCTCTTCTGAATATGTTGTAGCCAGGTATGGCCATCTCCCAGTCATGGTTATCATTACACCAGGTTTCAGTGATGGCCAATGTCCAGGTCTGACTGTACCATGACAGCCTCAGATCTTCCATCTTGTTGCTAAGGCTCCTGGCATTTGCACACATGGCTTTCCATGATTTGACCTCCCTAGACTGCTTCACTGTTCTACTCCAGCCCCTTCCTTGGTTGTCATTTATCCCTGGTTCTCCTTGCTGTCTGCCCTTCTGCTGAATTTTGCCCTTTCTGCTTATCCACCTTTTGGACACTAATCTCCATCTTTTGCACACTGCTTTGCAGAGATAGCCACTCCTCTGGTTCACTGGTTCCATTACTAGCTGTGGGAGTGAGAAGTAGGTATCATCCTTGCTGGCCTGCCACCCCTTTGCTAGTTTAAATGCTTGTCAATGTAGCATTTAAACTTATCATTGAGTGCTTGATTCCTCCAGGATGGATGCAGGCCGTCAGGCTTGAACAAACCTCCATCCCTCCAGATGGGTCCCCAGTCACCAATGAATCCAAACCCTTCCTCACAGCACCAGTTCTTCAACCATGAGTTAAAGTTCCTGGTGCATGCACTCTATGCTCTCCTTGCCTCTCACAGGTAGTACTTGAGAAAGTGACAGAAGTAGCTACTTGCTTGAGACCCTCCCAGTTTCCTAAACTCTTCCTGAACTTCCTTTGGCCCCCATTTGCCAAGTCATTAGTACCTAGGTGGATAATGACATCCAGCTCACCCTCCTGTCTTGCCTTCCCAGTGATCCCCAGTATCTTCCTTCCATCCCTCCATGCCGTGGCACCTGGTAGGCACCTCACCTCCCTGTCCTCCCCCTCCTGTGTTCCTAGCTGGATCCCTCTTATGATGGAGTCCCCCACCAGAATTCGCTTCCTCCTCCTCTGGGGTCCACTGCTTTCCCCACTGAGGTCACCTCCTTGCCTAACCTCCACATCCTTTCCTTCCACTTCCCTGGGTACCTCTATTTGGTTGTCCTCATTTACCAGTGTGGCATATGAGTTCTTGAGAGGAATAGGATCTGGGATGTGCCTCTGCCTGACTGCTCTAACCCTCCCTGAGCCCACTGTCATCCAAGTGCTCCTCGTTCTCGGCATCCTTTGAGGCAGCTGCATTGGACTGGGTGGTTCCTGGACAGGGGTGATGGTACTCCTGACCCAGTTTACTTCCGCTCTGAGTCTGGCTACCTCATCCCGCAGTCCCAAGAGATGCATGCAGATAGGGCAGCACCTCAGTGTCCAGAAGGTCTGCCTGAATATGGCTGCCCCACAGCCACTGCATTGCACCACTCCTCACATTATACTGCAATTCCACTACTTATCTGCTACTGAAGCTCTCTTAGTTCTCTTTTTATTTATTTACAGTACTAAAAATCCTGTAACTGATCCTCAGATATATATTTTTTTAAGGAAAAAGAAACCAATAAATAAATAAATGAGTCAAAAACTTGTCGTGCTGAGGGTGGTCTTCTTCCCCTTATGCCCTCCTACTTCACACCTCTTACTATACCCTGTGTTTAGCTCCTGTCAATCAGATTTATCAGGGCATATAATTAAGAGTTGGGGAAGGGGGGGAGGGGCGAAATTTGCAGCAATTAAAGACAGCACAGAATTACACCACCACTATTTTTTAAATTTTCAACAGCCCAAAAACAATTATAAGTAAAGACAACACAGAAAGAAAGTATAGTGTCACTACAAGCCTACAATCTAAGTTTAAAAGAAAAATACCAGTTACCAGTTACTCTGAAGCACTGAATTGAATATGTTTCCTTCCTTCACCTTCTGGCTTCTTCTGAGAAGATGAACTTCTGTTTGCTGCTTTAACTGTGACTAAGCCCCACCTCCAGTTATCACGTAGCTGAGGTCAGAGGCCAGACAATTAACACCCTTCACCCAGCTACAGGACAGTCAGACAAGCCAAGATAAAATTTGCAGCAATTAAAGACAGCACAGAATTACACTACCACTATTTTTTAAATTTTCAACAGCCCAAAAACAATTACAAGTAAAGACAACACAGAAAGAAAGTATAGTGTCACTACAAGCCTACAATCTAAGTTTAAAAGAAAAATACCAGTTACCAGTTACTCTGAAGCACTGAATTGACTATGTTTCCTTCCTTCACCTTCTGGCTTCTTCTGCAGGTTCGGAGGCACTCTTTAAGCTATTCTCCCTACGACCGCCTCTGGTTCACCTAGTTTGTTCTTTGGTCGGTAGGCCAGCTGAGTGCCTCAGCGGTTGTTGCTCTCCTCCTTATGCCTTGGAGGTGGTACCCTGTGCAGTGTATCTTGCATTGCAGAGATTGCTAACAACCTTTCACAGCAATCCTGTTACAGGGACAGAGGGAGAGTGTTTCCTTAAATTGAAAATCCATCCCTGGATCGGCCTACTTAATTGCAATAGCAGAGCTGTCACTAAACCAAAATATCCCAAAGCCTGGAGGGAAGGCCACCTAGGCCTTGGATCCCCAGAGGTTTTCTCCTCAAAGGGGGTTTTTCCTCACCTCCATGCCAATGATCATAATACTTAGATCGATGTAATAATATTCCCTAGGTTATGTAGTCAGGTTTCTGCTGTTGGATGGAGATGGATTGTGGCCTCATAGCTATTTCCTCTATCCCCTGTAGCTGTTCCCTCTCTATTTAGGAAGTCATGCCTCTGTGCCTTACATTCAGATCCATGAGTGGGTCACTATTTATCTGCTGCCTCCTGCCTACTCTACTCAAACTCTGCCCATATCACCTACCAACCTACGTACAGGTCTTTGATTCAAATAAGTGTTTGGCATCTCATATGCACTGCTCAACACTCTTTTTGGGCTCCTTCCTAAGGTACCTTTAGACAAGGGAATAATTCCCATGGCACCTCTGGGGTGGAACGCTCCTCTAGGGTTCCTTGCCTTCATATCATTACAGGGTGGTATATCCCATGGATAGAGAGGTGAACAGCCAAAGAGTATCTAAGTTACACAAGCATAACACTATACCAAGTTGTGCAGGCCCATTGAATTGGAAGGCTATACTTGTAGTTCAATGGGGCAGAGCAACTAACCATGCCCCTGCTCAGGCCATAAAGAGGGCTGCACCTCCTCACTGCTCCCTCAATTATTTTTCATTGCCCCACCATCCTCCCCTCCTCCTCCTCCTCCAGTGGCTCGTCTCTCTCTCTCTCTCTCTCTCTCTCTCTCCGTGCTTCTTCCTAAGGTACCTTTAGCCAAGGGAATCATTCCTGCAGTACCTCTAGTGGTGGAACCCTCCTCTAGGGTTCCTTGCCTTTGTAACCTTACAAGGTGTTATATCCCATGGATAGAGAGGTGAACAGCCAAAGATTATCTTAGTTACACAAGCTTAACACTATGCCAAGTTGCATAGGCCCACTGCAATTGTATTTATCTGTTCTCATTGTATTTGCTTTTTATGTTTAAAAACTTGTATGTCTCAGTTCATGTCTGTAAAAGAGCCATGTGACCTAGTGTGCTTACCCAGTTAACAACAAAAATATATATAAATAATAAATACTATGTACACCAAAGCATGGAGGTTAGCAAGGGACCTGGGCTTCTAAGAGCAGCCGGGAGGCATTGGTTTCATTATCTGTTCAGAATCATACAAAGGGATGGCAGCAAGCCTGATGACTGGCAGCGCGAGCTAGAGAACAAAAAATTTGTCTGCATCATTTTTCTAGACCTAAGTAAGGCCTTTGACACTGTCAACCACAGCCTCCTTCTTTCTTCATTAAAAGCTATTGTTCTAGATTCTACCTCCTTGCGTTGGTTCCACAACCACCTTTCTGATAGGCACCAACAGGTCAAGGCCGAAGGTGAACTCTCCCACTCAAATCTGTTAAAAAGAGGCATCCTGCAGGGATCTATCCTGGGGCCACTCCTATTTGCCATCTACATCAACAATATAGACTCAGGCATCAATGAGACGAAAATTCATCTGTTCGCAGATGATACAGTGACCTACCTAAGCTGTACAACTCCTGAAACTGCCTGTAGCAACCTGCAAGTTGACTTCAACATACTTCAGTACCAGCTCCTTAGTAAAAAATTGCTACTTAACGCCAAAAAGACAAACGTAATGTTATTTTCACCTATTAAGCATGCAGCCTACCCTGCTCTACCCCCATCACCACCATCCTAGGAGAAACCCTGGAATTTGTGCTGAAATTCAAATACTTGGGGGTTTGGCTAGACTTCAAACTCTCCTTTGCAGACCACCTGGAGGATTTGTTAAAAAAACTGAGGCAGAGACTTGGTCTTTTCTTCAGGTTAGACCGCCTACTAACTACAGAGGCCGAGAGACAGCTGGTTCATTCTGTGTTCCTTTCCCTAATTGATTACGCCAACTTTATATACAGCCAATGTGCTACTTCATACCTCAGTAAATTGGACATACTTTACCACAAAGCCCTGTGCTTCATCACTGGTCTCCCCTTCTACCACCCATCACTGCTCTTTATATGCGGCCGTAGGTTGGACCTCCCTACACTACAGATGAAATAAAAATGCAGCTCTCTGGACATACAGAGCTATCACTGGCAAACTTCCACAGTACATTGTTGATTGCCTGACTCTCAATATGCCTGGAACCTATGCCCTAAGAAGCTGCTCACTGATTTCTCTGAAAGTGCCTAAAGCCCTAACGCGTTTTGGGAGAGCTGCCATAGGATTCGTTCTACCGTTACTCTGGAATGTGCTACAGAAATCACTGAAACTGAGGACTCCTGTTAGTATTACTGTTTAAGTCCTTATACTCAAAATATATTACAGAAGCCTGCAACTGCTTCCAATGATCCTAGCTATACATTTTTACTGACTTGCTACCCTATTGTTATGTATACCCTTACCGACTGTCTTTTACCTGAACTCAAATGTATTTTTACTTATCCTGTCTATTGCAGACCTACCTATACTGTTGTACTCTTGCATCTACTGTCTATTTGTCTGTATATAAATGCATTGTTACTTGACTTGTGTAATGCAGTTCCACCTTGTAAATGAGCTTGCTCAATGGTACAGTATTCACCTGGATAAATAAAGAATTTGATTGATTGATTGATTGATTTCAGTGTGAGCATTCTGCTGGACATTTGTTCCAGCCATCCGTACACTTTTTCAGAAGCTCTGCTCTGGCAGTGGAGCCCCAACCAACTGGCAGTGGAACCATAACACAGGTCAACCTCTCACCCCATGGAAGGAGGATATCCACTCAAATGCTACATCCTCCTGTTCTGCTGCACCTCAGAAAAAGTCTCAGGTCCAGCGACAAAACCCCAGATCCCCCTCTCTGTAGTGCTATGCACTAGGGATGCACTGAATTGGCAGATTACGATCCAATAGAACTTTTTAGGAATTTCTGTTTCTGAAACCAATACCTAGTCCAATTCTAAGTAACTAAAAATCAGAATCAGAGTTGAAATCCTAATTCCTATCTATGAAACCCTAATTGTTTATGTAAAAACAAATTATAACCTTAATTCTGCAACTGAGATTTTCAAACTGCAATCCAAATATCCTAATTCTGAAAATTCGGTCAGAATCTAATGAATCCAATTCTGTGATCAGAATCTGAGCAATCATACTATGCTAAATCACCAGTAATAGGACAGCTAATTTTAGCTTTAGTTGCTAAATGGGGATCAGAATTCTGTGGATGATTTAAAAGAAATTTTGTATGACCAGCCTGTTGGCACCAATGGTAGGATTTTGTGGTTCTATGTGGGAGGCCTAGATTTATGCCAATCCCATTTTTCTATTTTAGGCTGGAGGAATTTTAAGAGTGCTGTGGATTCAGTGTTCTCAGCACAAACCTTTGAGACTGAACTGACATCCAGTGTGACCATGTGACATTGTCCTTCCTCTCACAGGGTTAGGCATGACATGGGTGGCTTCATTTGTGAGTTGAATTAAACATCTCAGAGAATAATTATCTTGTCTCAGGATGGATGACTTTTGGGTCTCTCCACGTCCCAGTGGTCCATAAAACATTTGCCACCCCCCCCAGATGTTTCAGCCTGGGAAGGTTAGGCTTACTGCAGGGGTAAAGCCACAAGGATGATTGGGGAGTACATTGTATGGCTGGTAGCCTTGAAAATAGATGCAGTGTCATGATAGGAGTGGAGAACAAGGAAACCATAGCACCGTGGTGCCTCCCTAGATGATAAAAATGTGACAAAAAGATTTTTTATTTTAAGATACATTTTTTTTAAAGAGTCTATGGTCAGTCTGACAGCACTACAGTAGCAGGTGCCTCTTGCCATGCTGGTCACATGAATTCATGCTTTGAACCTGGAATGTTGTAGTAGGTGATAGTCAGCAGGAGATAAAACAAGCATCCCTGAGGAAGGTGGCCTCAGGTAGTAGTACACCTAGTGAAATGCAGTGGAGGGAAAAACACACTGTCCAGTAAGTCACATGGACCAGCACAAAGTTTCTCCATGTTTAACAGGAGCTTTGGTAGATGAAGGCATTTGGGCAGAAATTGGAACACTGGTGGATGACAGGCTGGCTCTGAGAATAAGAAGTATCAGAGGGCACTCTATGAATGTCAGAATTCAATAATTGTCTCAGGGAAAAATCTGTACTATGGACAGTTTACTTCATCTTTCTAAAGTCCAGGGGAGCTTTATTAACACTAATGAGTGAAGAGTTTGGACAATTTTTATGTTGATTGCTCGCATGCACAAGAAACATGTTGTGTCAGCTTTCTCCACATGCAGATTGTGGAGGCATGGCACTGTTGTGCCCAATGCCCCCACAGCCTGCAAAGGCTTGTCCCCCATCCTCCAATGCAGTGGCACGCTGCTGCTGACACAGGTTCAGCCAGCATGCCACAACCTTCTAAAAAATCAGCCGCTGCAATCAGGGGCCACCTCATCATTGCAGCGTCAGCCATCCGCTGCAATGAGGGAGTGACCTGTCATTGCAGGGCAGGATGGAGGATCCCTGATATTGTTTGTGAACATGGCGGCTTGCCGTATTCACAAACAATATTTACTCTGTTTATTTGCCGACGGGAAGCCCCTCCCCATCGGCATAATATAACCCTGGCTACAGCTGCCCCAAAAGCAAGACTCGGTGGCATGCTGGGAGCCCACCCAGCATGCCACATGCCCCTTTTGTTGTTTGGCGCGGGGTGCTTCAATTCCCTATCGCCACAGCTGCCCCCCAAAGAAGATCTGGTGGCACACTGGGAGTCCACCCAGCATGCCACATGCCCCTGAAAAGTTGAAAATGGTCCCAAAATGTTTTTGTTTTCCCTGAAAAAAGGAAGCAGTCCCTCATAGTCTCCCTGCACCCCTCCCACAACCCGACCCACCCACTGCGCACCCTGCCTCCCCCACCCCACCCCATACTTACCTCTGGAGCTCGCGTGACGATCTTCAGTGGACTGGGAACACGCCTGAACTCTTCAAAGCTGACCGTGAACTGAGGAAATGCCGGTAAGCTGTATAATGTAATAAATAGGGTTTTTTCAACTTTAGTGCATATCTCGGGCATTTTTGGGAATTTTTTCACCAAATTTTCAACATGGGGTTTTTGGGACCCTTCCTCATGAATTCTTGAACTGTCATGGCGTTTATTGGCCCTGAAAGGTGGTTTCATGGTCACTGTGCGGAATCAACCTTCAGGGCTGATTAATGAAACGATAGTGCCAGTGTTCATGAGGTGGGCTCTCGAGAAGCCTATATTGCAAATTTGGTGGAAAAAATCCAAAAAATGACTGTTTTGTGGGCGTGCGTTGAGCAGTTGCTATGTTATACTAGGAGTTATACTAGGAAATATAGACATACAGAAAGCCGAGGTCCAGATAAGTATGTCTCCAGCCAAGCTGGTATATTCCATGTTTATGTTAACAGTATTGAATCAAGTTTGTGTTTAAAAATTGTACGATCAACATTTTCAACTAATGAACTAGGTAGTGAGTTCCACAGTGGGATTATTCTTTGTGTATAGTAAAATCTCCTTTTGTTATTTTTAGAATAAGTAAGAGATAACTGATATTTATGGCTTCTTAAATTACAGTTGTGTTTATTGTAGGATATATTTAATTGTGTAAATAACTCTCTGTCCTTATGTATTTTATTCATAAAAAGGACGTCCCCTCTTTTTCTTCTCTCCTCCAGGGAGTACATCTCTAGATCTTCCAGCCTTTGGTCATAACTCATACCGGTTATATCATCCACCAGTTTAGTTACTCTCTGTTGGACCCCCTCCATCCTATTTATATCCCTCCTAAGGTATGGGTTCCACAAAGGGGAACAATAGTCCAAGTGTGGCCTCACGGAGGCCCTATATAGTGGCATGATGCATTTTTTATCTCTAGAGGCAAAGCTTCTTTTTATGCAACCTATTGGCCTATTAGTCTTGTTTATAATGTTGTTATAATGAGCTTTGAATGTAAGATCAGAATCTATTGTCACACCTAGGTCTTTTTGCTGTGTTACAGTTCTTATCACTTGACCTTTTAATGTGTATTCATGATGCAAATTATTTTCCCAAAATGCATAACAACACACTTATCAGTACTGAAGGTCATCTGATTTTTATCAGCCCATATTTCAATTTTTTTTAGATCATTGACAAGTTTTTGATAGTCTGTCAAGGTATCAACATGAGCTGTTAATTTGGTGTCATCAGCAAATTTTATAGCAAAGCTATTTAGATCGGATGTCATATCTGATATAAATATATCAAAAAGGATTGGTCCCAGAACTGATCCCTGAGGAACCCCGCTTGTCACTGCTCTCATTCCTGTTACCTGTCCTCTTATACGTACACATTGGGTACGATCCTTTAACCATTTTTCCACCCATTTTATAATTGGGTTCTTAATTCCAAGTTTTCTCATTTTCTCTGTTAGGAGTCCATGTGGCACTTTGTCAAATGCCTTACAGAGATCAAGAAATATTACATCCAATGCTTTGTTATTCTCCATACTATCAATTATATATTTACTAAATACCATATAACTTGTTAAACAGGATCTATTTTTCCAAAAACCATGCTGTGATTTATCTTCTAATCCCCTATCTCGTAATTCCCTTTCAATCCTGGTTTTTAATATTGATTCAAAGATTTTACCAACTATACTAGTTAGACTGATAGGTCTATAATTTTGAATATATGATCAATTTCCCTTTTTGAAAATAGGTGTCACAATTGCTGTCTTCCAATCACTTGGAACATCCCCAGTATCTAATGACATGTAAAAGAGTTTGTATAAGGGGTTTACGAGCCACTCTTTGATTTCCATCAATAGCCTTGAATGTAACCCATCTGGTCCAGGTGATTTATTTATATTTAATTTAGTCAAGTTAGCCATGATCTCTTCTTTAGTTATCTCATTTATTAAGTCCTTTGGTTTTGTAGCAATTGTTGATTGATTTGATAAATTTGGCTTGGTGTTAAAAACTGAACAAAAGTATTTATTAAATTCTTCTGTACTGTCTGGAAGCATTATTTCGTTATTGTCTATAATTAGTGAACCTATATTTCTTGAGTTTGTTTTTTTATTATTTATATGAGAATAGAAACTTTTCCCACCATCTTTAATATAAGCTAGTTTTGTTTCAAACTTTTTTTTCCAATTTTAATTTTGGTTTTGCATGTTTTTAATGAGGTCTTGTATTTCCAAATATTATATTCACTTCCATCTCTTTTCATAGCTCTATAAAATCTCTGCTTTTGTTTAATTAACTTTATAATGGCTGGGGTTATCCATGATGGAATTTTACCTCTTTTATTATACACAGTTCGATTTGGTATATATTTATTTTCTAACCCTAAAATTTTATTTTTGATTTTAATCCATAGAGCATTACAGGAGTTGAAATTGTTGTCCCATTTCCAGTTTGATAAATCTTGTTTTATTTTAACAAAATTTACTCTGTTGTAATTTTTCACAATTGTTTTGCCTACTACTGGTTTTAGAAATGTGGAATCACTAAAAGTAATTATCATATGGTCCCTGCATATTAGTGGTGGTTTAACCATTATATTAGTTATTTTGTCTGGCATGTCTGTTAATACTAGGTCCAGTATATTATTATTTCGAGTGGGTTTATGTATTACTTGATATAATCAATTTGTTATACAGGTATCCATAAACAAATTCTCACTATTGTTACTACCTATATTGTCTTTCCAGTTTATCCCTGGAAAATTGAAGTCCCCCATTAGTATTATTTCATTGTAATTAGACTTTTTGTTTATGCTTTTTATAATTTCTTGATTTACTGTTAAATTTGAATCAGGTGGCCTGTAACATAGACCGATGAGTAATTTTGGTAAGTTATCTCCCAATATTTCGACCCATATGATTTCACATATTGTGCTGTCTGTTGATTCCATAGTTTGTTTTGATTTTATGTCCTCTTTTACAAATAAAGCCACTCTTCCCTCTTTTTTGTCCTTTCTGTTTTTGTAATGTGTTGTATATCCCGGTATGCTATTACACCATTCTGAGTTTTTGTTCCACCATGTTTCAGTTATTGCAGCTATATCTATTTTTTCATTATTTAAAATAAATTGAAATTCAGTCATTTTTGCACCATGCAAACTCCTTGCATTTGTTAATAAAAAGTTTAAACCTACTTTCCTTGTACATATATTTTCTTTCTTGTTTACCCGTTTGGTTGATTTCAGATTTGATTTCACAGATTTACTATTTTTCAATAAGTGTTCCCTGCTCCCCCTTCCTATTAGTTTTTTGGTATATTGATTGCACTGTGGATATTACACCCCAGCAATCTTGAACCATGTCTATTTAAGTGCTGCCCATCATATCCATATACTTCATTTTTATTTTCAAATTTCTCCCAGGTTTTTATGCAGGAAATGTTATTTGTCAGGCACCACCTATGTAACCAGTTGTTAAAAGAGTTAATATTTCTCATTCTGTGGTAACTTGCCCTTGGTACTGGTAGGATTTCGGAGATAATGGGAGTTGCATTTTGATCTTGAATGCATTTGATGGCATTTTCCATGTCCATAATAATTTCTTGTACTTCCTGCTTCCCAAAGTTATTTGTCCCAACATGTAATACTACAGTTTTGGGTCCATTCACATTTTTTAAAACTCCTGGAATCAAATTGGTAATGTCTTTTATTAATGCCCCACTGTAACTACAACTAGTAACATTTTCTTTATTCCCTCTTGTTGTGTATCTGTCTGTAAATCTTATTATTGAATCCCCCAGTATGAATATCTGTTCTGGTAACTTATGATCTTGATTGAATTCCATTTGGATTTCTGGTAACTCCTGCTCCTGGTTTAATTCCAATTGGCTTTCCAATAATGAGAGATTTTCTAGTGAATCTATGGTTTCTGTGTCTATTATAGAGATACTAGGGGAAGCAGTCTCAGTAGGATGACTCTCTGGGGTGGCTATAATTTTGGTATCTGATAAAGTGGTACTAATTGGGGCATTTTTGACAGGTTTTTGTGTCAACATCAGTTTCTAGGTTAAGGGAGACTCTGCATTAATCATGTTAACTGATTTATGAATTGTTTGATCATTAGATGATGTAATGTCCCCGTCGGTTATCGTGCTCAAAGGATCAAAGCTATTTAACAGTGGTAATGTAAAACATTCAGCTTTCCTGCCTTTCTTTTTTTTCAATGGTCTTCTAATTTGAACTTCATACCATTCGTTGTCTAAGTTGTCCTGAATATCCATTTCCCTTGGTCTTTTTTTAGATAGATTGTTATCTGGACATTTATTAGAAGGTGTAGACAGAGATGTAGTAGTTTGAGCTATTTGGTGATCTGATGCTATGTTAGTAGATTCCTGTTCACTACCTTCTTTTATAATGATTATTTCAGTCTTACTAGATATTTTATCATTGCATTCTTCATTAACCATCTTAGTTATTAGTTTCTGTTGGTTGATTTCTAAGGCCTTCACTCTTGTACTAAACAATGAGAGTCCCACACTCATTTCTGCATTCTGTTTGCACTTCAAGCAGATAAATGGTAAATCAAGTATAGGTATTACGGAGAACAAATACATGTCACATTCAATACATTGTGTCCCTGCTTTACCTCCAAGAGTTATAATTTGATCCATTTCTGCACAAAATATAAACTTATTTGCAAATATAACAAGTCAGTTTTACTTAAGAATTACTCACAGGATGTAATCAGTTTGTAACACTAGGTCACACCTGAAGAACACACTGATCTGCTATAGGTTTAGATCACCTAGTTAATGCCCAAAATGCTCTAAATGCTTAACACGTGCCGATGCACATGTCTCTGTGTGTGTCTTCATGCGCCCCCTGCATGTGCTTGCCCTGCTCGCAGGAGGGCTGCTTACAGCGTCTTATATGACCCGGAAGTAGAATCAGGGGTCACAGCTCACTCGCGATTAAAAATTGCTTTTAGAACACTTTCAATGCCCAAAACAGTACACTGTTGTCTTAATAGGCACACTACAAATATCCCAATAGACAAGATTGTTATTTAAAAACATTTAAAAATGTTTTGGGAGTGTAGTTTGTTACCACCACGCTATAAACTACAACTCCCCCTCTTTCTGGTCCTGGTTGATGTTTCAGACACAGGGCTCCTTAATGAAAGAACAGTTTATCCTTTTTAAAAAAAGAATTAGGCATGCACAATGTATATCATAAGCTTTTTAGCAAGGTATATAGCAGCAGAATACATTTTTGGCACTCTTAACTTCGTGAATTTACAATATTTTCATGCCAGATTTTCAACATTGGCATCTTGTCACACCTCCTTGTGAGCAGTACAGCTGTCATTGTTCACATCCTAACCGAAATGTGTTTTCGCATTTCTGGCACAGAATAGTGCAGTCACTGTGGGAAATCAGTGTTCAGGACAGATTAAGAAAATGACAGTGACACTGTTCATGAGTAGAGGTCCTAAAATGCCTATGGTGAAGATTTGGTAACGATACTCCATAAAATGACTGTGTTATGAGTGTGCATTGCGCAGTTGGCATGCAGGGTCGTAACTTCGTGAATTTATAATATTTTCACTCCAGATTTTCAACATTGCCATTTTCTAAGAACTACCTATGAACAGTATAGCTGTCATTTTTCCCATCCTGGCCAAAACGTGTTTTCACACTACTGACGCAGAATAGAGTGGTAGCTGTGGGAAATCACTGTTTGGGACAGATTAAGAAAATGACAATGATACTGTTCATGAGCAGAGGTCCTAAAATGCCTATGTTGAAAATTTGGTGATGATAGCCCATCAATTGATTGTGTTACAAGTGTGCGTTGCACACTTTCCACGCACCCTTGTAACTTCACAGATTTGTAATATTGTCACACCAGATTTTCAACAGTGCAATTTTTTCACACCTCCTTATAAGCAGTACAGCTGTCATTTTTCACATCCTGACCGAAATGTGTTTTCACAGTTTCAGCACAGAATAACGTGGTCACTGTGGGAAATCAGTGTTTGGGACAGATTAAGAAAATGACAGTGGCACTGTTCATGAGCAGAGGTCCTAAAATCCCTATGTTGAAAATTTGGTGACAAAACTCCATAACATGACTGTGTTACAAGCATGTGTTGAACTGTTTCCATGCACCCTTGTAACTTCGCAAATTTGTAATACTGTCACGCCACATTTTCAACAGTGACATTTTTTCACAACTCCTTATGAACACTACAGCTGTCATTTTTCACATCCTGGCTAAAATATGTTTTTGCACTACTGCTGGACAGTAGCACGGTCACTCTGGGAAATCAGTGTTTGGGACAGATTAAGACTGACCGAGTGAGAGGGGGCGAGTGACCGAGCTCAACTGAGCTCTGTCGGGACTGCTGCAGATTTGTTTGTGGGCAGACAAAGTCCCCAACACAAGAACCCAGTACAAAAGGGCAGTCTGCAGCACCGGGAGAAACAGAACAAGAGAGCGAGTGAGGGAGGGGGAGTAAGCAAACTCACCGAAGCACTGTCAGGACTGCTGCAGATTTCTTTGTGGGTGGAAAAAGGCATCAACACAGGCAGGGGCCCAGTACAAAAGGCCAGCCTGCAGCAGTGGGAGAAACAGTACAAGCGAGTGAGATAAGGGGACTTAGTGAGCTCAACAGAGCTCTATCAGGACTGCTGGGATTTCTTTGTGGTCAGAAAATGTGGCAACACAGGCAGGAGCCCAGTACAAGAGGCCAGCTTACAACGCCAGCAGAAACGGAATGCAAGAGTGACAGAGGGGGAGTGAGCGAGCTCAGTGGAGCTGTGTCGGGACTGCTTCAGATTTCTTTCTGGCCAGAAAAAGCCACCAATGCAGACAGGAACCCAGTACAAAAGGGCAGCCTGCAGCGCCAGGAGACACAGAATGAGCGAGTGATGGAGGGGGAGTGAGTGAGCTCAACAGGGCTCTGTTGGGACTGCTTCAGATTTGCTTGTGGGCAGAAAAAGGCAGCAGTGCATGCAGGGGCCCAGTACAAAAGGGCAGCTTGCAGTGGCAGGAAAACTAGAATGAGCAAGTGAGTGAGCTCAACAGAGCTGTATTGTAACTGCTGCAAATTTCTTTGTGGGCATAAGAAGGCAGCAACGCAGGCAGGAGCCCAGCAGAAAAGGGCAGCCTGCAGTGCTGGCAGAACAGAATGAGCAAGTGAGAGAAGGGGAGTGAGCAAGCTCAATTGAGCTTTGTCGGGACTGCTGCAGATTTCTTTGTGGGCAGAAAAAGGCATCAACAGAAACAGGAACCCAGTACAAAAGGGCAGCCTGCAGAACCAGGAAAACCAGAATGAGTGAGTGAGACAGGGGGAGTGAGTGACCTCAACAGAGCTCTCTCAGGACAGCTGTGGATTTCTCTGTGGGTAGAAAAAGACACCAACACAGGCAGAAGCCCAGTACAAAAGGTCAGCCTGCAGAACCAGGAGAAACAGAATGAGCGAGTGAGAGAAGGGGAGTGAGCCACCTCAATGGAGCTCTGTTGGGACAGCTGTGGATTTCTTCCTCAGCAGAGCAAGGTGCCAATGCAGGCAGCAACCCAGTACAAAACAGCAGCCTGCTGCACCAGGACAAACAGACTGAGCCAGTGACAGAGAGCCACTGAGCAAGCTCAACAGGCCAACGCAATCAACATTCGGCATTGATAAATGCTTGTTTCTGGACTATCATCTATCATAGTGATGATCTCTGCAAGTGGCCTGTTAGGGGCTGGTATGGTTGGATAAAAGGTGAATGAGATCTCTTGTAATCTGCAGATGGAGTTTCAGCTGGTATGGGAAGAGGGGGTGTTGAGATTATAACAGGACTTTGCCCCACATTCTGTCCTATAGACCCCTGGCCAACCTGGCTGTTGTGGATTGCTGGGAGACCCTATGATCATTTGTTGAGAGACTTCCTTCAAGGAGAGGTACTTCTTCTCACTAGGGTTTTAACATGGTTTTTGAAACCATGCTAGGTCATGCTAAGAGTGTGGACATGAACTGAGCTACTGTGACTTAAAATAGTTTAAGCGCCTTAATGCATTTTAAGTGTTGTAGTCATTGCCTCAGGTGCTGCATTTGTATCCTTCAGGTTAGGTATGATGTCATGCTTCAACTGAAGGGTACAATGCTGGAATCTGGTTCAATAGAGACAAGAAAAATGAGATTAAATAATGTAAAGATTAAAACTACTAACAGAAAAAAATATGGCTCATATCTTATTGTACTTGAATATATGTTGAAAGAAAAGATTGCAAAGGAGAGTCTGCATGTGCTGCAATCTAAACACAGAATACCATGGTTTCCTTGAGGAAGTGGCAAGAATATACCTCACAGTTTTATTCTTCATTACAACCTTTAGATGCAGCCAGGATCCTTGAACCCCTCAGATACGCTGCTCCTGACATTTTATCCTCTATGACTTCAGAAAACATATTTTGTTCATGAATCAGATGAACTCTAGGGGACAAGGATAATGCTTCCGGGCAAATTAAACTACTGTAGTAATGAAGAAAAGAGGGAAGACAAATACAGATGCTACATGAAATATAGGCCAAATTGTATCTAAATATTATGCCTGTCAAAGTTTTTTTTTTCCAAAATTGACTAATTCAAGCTAAGATAGGTTGTCATTATTGACCTAGAAGGACATGCTTTCCAGGGTAAGAGACTGCTTCTGCCTTCTGACTCATGTCACTCACTTGGGTGTCATATGATTTAAGAGTACTAGTTATATTGCATGTAGTAATTTAGAGCTTTATCCACAAAGGTGGCCAGGTTACATTGGAGTTGAGGGTATCCTGGCCATGCCTCTGTACACCTGATGCCATTCCATAACAGATGGCATCCACAACCCTGTCCCTCTGTGCCAAACATGGGCAGAGTGTGGCAGAGGAGGCAGAGCTACACAGGGCAAGGGGCATCCACTCAAATTCCAGCATTGGCACTGTAGTGGAGCCCCACTCCACATGGAGCGGGGGACACTGGGAGATGGCAATCTATAGCAGTACTCCACGGACTTCCATAACTACACTGGGATAATAATTCACACCAATGTGACCTCCCAGCATCTGTGGAACCCTAGCTCACCCAGCATACACAGAGGGCTAGTGGCTGGTGGAGTGGGGGCCAATCAAGCTCCAGAGAGAGTCTGGTGGTTTGGTGGAGGGGGAGAAGCATAGACACTATGAGAACCCTTCTGGCAGCATAGCCTCTTCCCCCTTTGTTGAACCTATGCAGCAGTGATTATTGCACCAGGATTGGGCAGAGCCACAGCCCTGCCCCTTACCCACCCTTGACCATCTGGGCTCATAACAGTATGCATGTCTGGGTGGCAGTTGAGGAGGGGGTGCACAGCATCTCTGCAAGTGTGTGTAACAGGACTTCTGTGCACCCCTGGCATGCATATTTCTCCCTCCATGGGCACAGATCCCTTTGTGGATTGAGCCGTAAAGCTGTTCAATACTGATACTATTTTGCCACCAGTTTATGGTACTGTACCTTGTGATAACATACAAGAACAAGCCGTGCTTGATTATATGGACATTAGTTAGCCACAGCTTTTTGCTGCATGACATCCCAGTGTTCCATAAAGTGGTTAACATGTAGTATCAATACTGAACAAAGTTAGTCATCTGTATTTCTGGACTGCCTCAAGATATTGGAAAGTCAAATACCTTATTTAAAAGACCTTTTCACAGCTTTTCTAATTATGGTTGCCTCTGTGGATGAATGTTCCCCTTTAGGGCCAGATCTAATTTATTAGAAATAGTTCCAGACAGCTTCCAACTTAAGGTTTCTTTTAAAAATGTGTATTTTTTAAAGTTGCCATTTATTTATAAATAACCCCTTGCTATCCATCAATTAGTTATTTTGTTATTATTTTAATCATTGTGCTACTTGTACTGTTGCAAGATTGACACTAGAAGCACTGTGCTAATGCAGGAGTGTCAGCCTTGAAAATAACAAGCAGGAAGACATGGCATGATTAGAGGCATGCCTAGGTCTGTAAATAAAGAAGTGGGTGATGACCACATTCTGTTTTCTACTCAGTTCTTGGCTCAAGAAGACCAAAAGGAATACTTTATCATACTGTACCTTAGGGATGAAGCAAACACACATAAACATATAAATTAGTATACACTATTACATTTAAAAACGCTTTGAGTAAGGAACTGAAATAGTTTAAAGAGAAAACTGTTTGCCCTGGTGGAAAACAATGGTTTATTCCAACCGATGATAGAACTTAAGAATAGTGAAGCTGGTAGCATGTGATGACACACATCACCAAATAAGATGAACCAGAGTACTTAGGAACAATGATCCTGATCAAATAAAAAATGATTCAGTGATTTATAAATTGAATAATTGAATGGCAGTGTAATGTTTTAGTTGCTTTATGTCAGTGTTCTTATGCATTGTGTGTGTGTGTGTGTGTGTTGTCTATGCTATTATCTCTTGACAACTGAATACATGCATGATGTGAAAGCAAGAAAGATTGACAGTCTGTCCAGAGGGCTTGGTGGGTGGTAGGGGGGATGGTTGAGGGAAACGTATATATAAGAAATGTCACTGACAAAATAAAAGCATCTTAACAATCTGGCAAATAAGTGTGTAATTTAAAGGGAATAGGGACTTTATGTCAGTCTGCGCACAACTGTATCTGTTTTCAGAAAGGATATTCATATCCTCCATATTAATCACTAAGAGGATTTCAGCCAATCAGCACTCAGAATCACAGGAAACCCCAGGACCTCTTATGTTGTGTGCAGTGGTGTCTCATACAGGGGTGTTCCACTTTAACATCAGAGGAAGATGCCCTAGATACATAGATTTACTGTACAGGGATACACAGATGATGATGGCAGAAACAGACTCCTGGTCCATCCAGTTAGCCCTGTTAATGTTGACATTAACTTTTGAAATTTAAAAGCAATTTGACCTATAGGGTGAAACAAATCACACTAGCTAACTCCAGTAAATTATAAGTTACTAGGCCCTCTGCACAGTGTCTCTTATAGTATAAGAGTTCTTTCATGTGACTGAGGCAGCCAGAACCATTCGGCTTAGCTTTGTGGTCTTTTCACCCAAACCTCCCGTGTAGATTCTTATACCATAAGAGACACTCATATAGAGGAGCTATTAACTTTTAAATGATCTACATCTCCCTTGACGGCAAATGTTAATTAATGTGTGGGATTGGAATCCAGAAGTGATTCATTCTGACATCAGCAACTTCACTGGCAGCAGTAAAGCTAGGGTAAAGGACAACTTATGAGAACTAAGAAGACGACTGAGGGTAGAAATGAGATGGTGACATTCTCTGTCATGGTACCAGTGCCAGAAAGAAGAAAACTAGTGAGTTCAGCACAGGGATGGTATGGGAAAGAGGGCTTTTTCATTCTAGGGAACTGGGGAATGTTCTGTGAGGAGCTGTGGTTGTTTGCTAGGGACAGTGGGCACTTGAGCAAGGATTGCACCAGCATGCTGGGGCAGAAGATACATGTGGGAATTAGCAAGCATTTAAACTATGCAGGGGGAGTGGTATTAACAGGTAGGCTTTGAATCACGCACACACACACACACACACATAAACACACACAAATGCACACACACCCAGAGGACTACAATGTCTCTCCCCTATGCACATAAACAATAACCCTCCCTTGAGCAATACAATGTTAAATGCTTAGTAAGTTTAACCCTGGCTAATACATAGAAACATAGAAACATAGAATTTGACGGCAGATAAGGACCGCTTGGCCCACCTAGTCTGCCCATTTTCCTACCTGATGGATAAGCTGCAGATCCTGGTTAACCAACAGTCTACTTCCTCCTACCCCCCACTAGGACTGTCTTATGTCTGTCCAATGCATTCTTGAATTCACCTCACTGTTCTTGACTCCACAACCTCCTCAGGAAGGCTATTCTATGCATCCACAGCCCTCTCTGTGAAAAAATACTTCCTCACATTACCTCTGAGCCGTCCCCCCTCTATCTTCAAATTGTGCCCCTTTGTTCTTGCACATCTCTTTTTCTGAAAGATAGTACCCTCTTGGACATTGTTGATTCCCTTGAGGTACTTGAAAGTTTATCATGTCCCCCATCTCTCTTCTTTCCTCAAGGGTATACATATTAAGCTCCTTTAGCTTCTCTTCATATGTCTTCTGGTGCAGACCCTGCACCATTTTGGTTGCCCTCCTCTGGACAGCCTCCACTCTGTCTATGTCTTTGTGGAGATGGGGTCTTCCGAACTGCACACAGTACTCCAGATGGGGTCTCACCAACTGTCTGTACAGAGGGAAAACAACTTCCTGTTTTCTACTGTTGATGCCTCTCCCTATGCATCCCAGTATCCCCCCAGCCTTCCTTACTGCCTTCTCACATTGCTTGCCCACCTTTAGGTCATCTGATATAATTACCCCCAGGTCCCTTTCCATTTTTGTTGTTGTCAGTATCTCACCCCCCATTGTGTACTCTTCCCCTGGGTTTTTGTTTCCCAGGTGCACTACCTTGCACTTCTTTGCGTTGAATCTAAGCTACTATACATTTGACCATTCCTCCAACCTTGCCAAGTCCCTTCTCATCCTTTCCACACAAGAGGTTTTGTCCCATTTCTTATACACCTTATTTAAATTTTTGTAAATGTTTACAGGGGTGCACCTGGTATGTGGCCGGAATCAAAATCTAATAGTTGTAGTACCAGTGCCACCCCCACCACCACCACCATACACACAGCTGCTTGAAAGCCTGCAATTCATTAAAGTCAATTACATTTTCTTACTTGGAATTCACTGCATCATTTTAACATTTAGAGGAGTTCTTGGTCTCATCATTCAGCCGAATATCATGATCAGCCTTACCAGCCATGGAAGGTGACCCACTTATCAGTCAGGAAAGTTAAGGAGGGGACATGAAAATAGGTGGAATCAGGAGAAGGGTAGGATGGGAAGGTGTGGTAGTTAAGGGGGAAGTAAGTTCTAATTAATGCTGGGAGCCTCCAGGACAAAATGGTGGACTTCAGGGCAGTAGTGGTGGAAACACAACCAGAATGGATTGCAGTCACAGAAACACTGACAACACAGAACCATGACTAGGACCATACTATCCCAGAATATTCCCTATTCAGAAGCAAAAGGTGTATGGGCAGGGGCAAGGCCCTTAGTTTTCTGTGGCAAAGTCATCAGCCAGGACTGCAGTGAACCAGTCCCTTGCATATACATGGCTTCCTTGTACAATGTGTGAAAGAACCCACCAGGGAGGGAGCCACCCTTAACCACATTCTGTTGAACCATGATAGAGTTGAAAAAGTTAGGATAAGGGAGCCCCTGGGGATGAGTGACCACAACTCACTTTTGCTCATCTTAGCTTTAGAAGATAGAAGGAGAATGGTGGAGAACCTCCAAGTAAAACTGAGGGGGATGGAAGGGATAGAGGGGTAGAAAATATGTAGGAACTCATTAAAAGTAGTCTGGAGATTATTGAAACTTGTCTGAAGCAGGTAGGTAAAAAAAAAAACACAAGAAGCCTCTCTGGTTCTCCAGGGAACTGGAAGAAGTAGTCTGGGTAGAGGGCTTCATTCAAGAGGTATACGAGGGATAAATAGGAGGATAATAAAGAGGCAATTAAAGGAGGCAAGAAGCATTACAAGAAGGGCAAATGCAGGGATGGGACTGAGGTTAGCTACAAGAGAACAAGGCCTTCTTTAGATATATCAGAGAAAATAGAAAACTAAAGATGGTATTGTGTGGCTAAAATCGGAAATGGCTAGTGTATAGGAGGAGGGAAACAAGACAGACATCCTCAATGAGTATTTTTACACAGTATTCACAGTAGAGGTCAGAGGCTCACTCCCAGACTATGGAAGGCAGGCTAAGGGAGTGGGGCAGAAGGTACGGAAATTGAGACCAGTGCTGGAGGATAGGGTACTTAAGGGACTAAGGACCCTCAGGGTGGAAAAGCCTCAAGCACCAGATGGGTTGCATTTCTGAATGCTGATGGAATTGGAGAAGGTACTGACTGGGACTCTTGACCCATGGTGCCTGACCCATCACTACTGCTGAACAGATTTGACTGACACCTCTGTTGACACTATGGATATATTTGTAGGTCTCCGTCGTATCATGTGTCTCCCATCTTGCCTTAAGCATGTACATGTTGAGGCCAGTTGGACACTCCTCAAACAATTTCCACTGCATACCCCACACCATTACAGAGGTTAGTTGCTGGACCCTCTTTAAGCAGTCATGATCTTTTCTGAGGTGGGAGCTCCAAAACTGTGTGCAGTACTGAACGTGTGGCCTCACAAAGGACCTGTACAAGTGGCATGATCACCTCCTGCCTCATAGAAAAATAGAAACATAGAAATTGTTGGCAGATAAGGACTGCTAGGCCCATCCAGTCTGCCCGTAGGCCCTATACATTGTATGTGGCCACTGGCCCTATGTGATCAATGACTTTTCATCACTCCCTCACCTCTCAAACTTCCCCTGTGCCTGTTCCAGGCATGCTTAAACCCTTCCACTGTGCTTTCCCCCATTACCTCCTGTGGCAGACTATTCCAAGCATCAATTATCCTTTCTCTGTAGAAAAACTTCCTCACATTACCTCTTCATCTACTCCCTTCCAATTTCATATTGTGCCCCCATGTTCTAGTACTTTTTCTACATTGGAAAAGGTCCCCCACTGGCACCTTGTTTATGCCCTTGATGTACTTGAAAGTTTCAATCATGTCCCCCCACTGTCTCCTCTCCTCCAGTGAATACATATTGAGGTCCCTTAGTCTCTCCTCATATGTTTTGTGGTGCAAGCCCTGCACCATCTTTGTTGCTCTTCTTTGGATAATTCATTCATTCATTCATTCATTCCTTATTTTTAAAAGGTGCTTTTCTCATAACCAAAGTGCCTATACAATACATAAAACAATAAATAGACCAAATTTAAAACTAACATAAGTCATTAAAAGCTATACTAAAATGATGTGTCTTCAAAGCTCCTTTAAAGCTTTGGACAGTCGGGCAATTTCGCACCTGACGAGGTAGAGAATTCCACAGGGTCGAGGCCATAAAGCTAAATGATCTAGCCCCTGAAGTTTTTAAAAAAAACCTGGGAATCTCTAGCAATCCCTCATCAGTGGATCGAAGGGGGCAAGGAGGACAGTAGAGGCACAGGAGCTCTTTCAGATAAGTAGGTCCCTGATCGCATAGGGCTTTATAGGTCAGCAAACCAACCTTGAAGGTGATTCGCCAAAACACTGGCAGCCAGTGCAGTCCTCAGAGCACAGGCATTATATGACTGGATCTAGAAGATCCAGTCAACAACATGGCCGCATTCTGCACTAGCTGCATACGGCGAAGTTCAACCCCCGGTAGCCCCAGGTAAAGGGCGTTGCAATAGTCAAGGCGGGAGGTAACGAAAGCGTGGATCAACATTGGAAGATCCTCTGGAGGAACCAGGTGCTTCACCCAGGCGATGTTCCTCAGATGGAAAAAGGAAGTTTTGACTACCGCTGACACCTGAGATTTAAACGTCAAATGGTCATCAAATACTACGCCCAGATTCCGCACCTGGTCTGAGGTTGTCAGCTGGACGCCCCCAAGCCATAAGCCTGAGGGTGATCCATCTAGCAGACCTGCCTCACAGCGACCCCTGTCCACAACCAACGCCTCAGTTTTCTTTACCTTATCTACTGTATGTCCTCGCACAGGTGTGGACTCCAGAACTGCATGCAGTATTCCAGGTGAGGCCTTACCAATGTTTTATACAATGGTATCACCGCCTCCCACCTCCTGCTAGTGATACCCCTGCCTATGCACCCCAACATGCCACTGGCCCTCCCTGCCACCTTCGTGCACTGCTTTGATACCTTAAGGTCATCAGAGATGATAACCCCTAAGTCCCTTTCCTCTTTGGTGACAAGCAGCTCCCCCCAACCTCTAGCTCTCCCCAGGTGCATTATTTTGCATTTCTTTGCATCGAACCTCAGCTGCCACATCTTCAACCATCTTTCAAGCTTCTCCAGGTCCCTCTTCATTTTCTGCACCCCTTCTGGAGCATCCACACTGTTGCAGATCTTGGTGTCATCTGCAAACAGGCAGATCTTTCCTTCCTGCCCCTCTACAATGTCACTAATGAAGACACTGAACAGGACTGGCCCTAATAACTGATCCCTGTGGTACCCCACTGGTGATCCCCCTCTCCCAAGGCTGTACCCCATTTACTTCCATCCTCCATCTCCTGTCTGTTAACTAGTTCCTAACCCAGTTCACCACCTTGTCTTCCATGCTCAGACTACCCATCTTGTTAATCAGCCTTCTATGTGGGACGATGTTGAAGGCTTTGCTGAAATCTAGGTAGGTGACATTTACTGCCCCTCCCTGATTTATTTCCCTAGTCACCCAATCAAAAAATATATTAGATACATTTGACATGACATTCCTGCTGTGAATCTGTGTTGCCTCAGATCCTGAGCACTTCTGGATTCCATATGTGCCACTATCCTTTCTTTCAGCAGTGTCTCCATGATATTTCCCAACCCCTGAAGCATCCCACTTGTCACCTATTTGACCCTGAGTGACTCCCCTTCACCATCACTGTCTAAGTTCTATCCTGTAACCAGTTCCCTATCCAATTTACTAAGCTGTCCCCATTTTTGGGCTTCTCAGCTTTTTCTTCACTCTGTCATGAGGGACCTAGTTGAAGGTCTTGCTAACGTCCAAGTACAGGACATCTACAGCTTGACCCCTAGCTACCACCTGGGTTACCATGTTGAAAAAGTTAATGTGGTTTGTTTGGCATGACCTCTCCCTTACAAAGCTCTGCTGCCTTCCATCCTGCAGTCCCTTTCCCTCAAGGAACTCCACCATACACTGCTTTATGATGGCCTTGAGCAGTTTCCTGACTATAGAGGTCAGACTGGCTGGCCTAGATCCCCTTTATTGCTGAAATGGGATTACATTCACCTCCCTCAAGTCCATCAGAACCACCCCTGTATTCAGGGAGCAATTGAGCATGTCAGCCAGAGCTCGCTCAGTACCCTAGTCGGGGGGCTTATCAGGGCCCAGTGCCTTGTTCTTTTTCAGTCCTTAGCCCTTTAAACACCCTGTCCTTAGTGCTCATGATTACTTCCAGTTCATGCCTCTCTGAATCCGAGTCCCCTGCTGGAGGACAAACACTTAGGAATGGGTCTCCCTTTTTCAATTGTGAATACTGAGAAGAAATAGTCATTTAGGAGGTCTTCCATGCCAGCATCATCAGTCACCCACTGTCCCACCTTGCTCAGCTTCAGAATTCCTTTCTTTATTTTCTCCTTCTTCCTTATGTACCTGAAGAAGGTTATGGTGTTCTGTCTGACCCCCTGTGCAATTCTGAGATCTAGCTCCTCTTTGGATCTCCTCACAGCCGCTCCTGTTCCTTTCTGACTGTCCAGGTAGATTGACCCAGTCTCCTCCAACTGTTCCTTCTTGTACATCCTGAAGGCTGTCCTTTTCCTGCTTACAGCCTCCCTGGTGAACCAGAGATGTCTCTTTCTCTTTCTAGCCTTGCCTACAGTCCTCATATACAGCTCTGTGAAATTTCCAGAACTGCCCCCTTGATGGCCTCCCACTTTGCCTTAGCCCTTTCCACCTTGCTCACCCCTTCTAGTTGCTCCTGCAGTAGCCTAATTAGTTTAGTGAAGTCTGCCCTGCAGAAAGCTAAGCCCTGAGCCCAAGATTTGGTGAGTTCTGATGTAAGAGACAATAAAAAACACACTGTGTTGTGGACGCTGGTCCCAGCAGAGGGCCTCAACACTAACATTGTCCAATGTATCAATGTCTGTGAACACCAGACCCAGGATAGCTCCCCACATGGTGTAATCCCTGGCACACTATGTCAGGAAAGAGTCCTGAAATGTGTCCACTAATGCTCAGCTGTGACTGCCTTTAGCATCCAGAATGGTCCATTCCACATCAGCTATATTTAGATCACCTATCAGGATCTCTTTACATATTGCTATAGCCCTTCTAATCTCTACCTTCACTACCCAGTCCCCTTCATCCAACTGGTTTGGAAGTCTGTAAGCTTCTCCCATCCTAATATTTTTACCCCCTTTCACCACTAACTTTACCCACAGTGTTTCCAACCCCATCATCAATGGACTTCTGTTCCATGCCCCGTACAATATGTATTCCCCCACATATACTGCAACCCCCTCTCCCTTCCCTGCTATTCTGTCTCTCCTGAACAGATTATAAACCGAGATCATGAGATCCCAGTGATGTTAGGAATAGCCCATGTTTTCATGACCAGCAAAATGTCAGCCCCAGCCTCCTTGGTTAGTGCTTGCAGGTCACCCATCTCATTCCCCAGGCTTCTGGCACTGAGGCTGACCAACCACTGTGCTGCTCTACCCCATGATCCCTACCTTATTTGCTTACCAACCCTACCTTTACTTGGCTGTCCCCTTTGCTTGAACCCTTTTACTCTTATTTAGATGTCCTGCTCTATTACTGGTGACTACTAGCCAGGTCTTCAACCACCTCCACTCTGCTGGGGAAGCCCTTGGCCCTAGTCTCTTCCCTTCTTAGTTTAAATGCCTACCAATGAAGCTATGAAATGTTTGCCCCAGTACACTCGTCCCCTTCCCTGTTGGATGTAAGTCATCCCACTTAATCAGCCACCATCCCAGAAGTGGCCTCAGTCTTCTAATAAGTTGTACCCTCCCTCTTAACACCAAACCTTCAGCCATAAATTAAACATATTTTGGGCTATCTCTAGTCCCCTATGCTCACTGATGCTGATGTTGCCCTCAACTTCTCCCCCTTGTTTATGGAGGCTCTCCATCACTAATTTAATTTCTCAGTTGGCCAATCATTTGTTCCTAAGTGGACAATTATATCTGTGACCTCCCATGTGCTTGACTATCCCCTCAATTCTTATAGTGTCTCTGTTAGTTAAGGCTCATGGTAGGCACCTATTATCTTGCCATGTCTTCTCAATCCCCCCCCCCTGCAAACATGTTTCTTGGTCCCACTGATAATGAAGTAGGTGACCACCAATGTCACCTTTCCTATTCTCTCATGCCTCTGACCTCTCCTCCACATTGACTGATTTTCTGTCCCTGTGTGATTACAGTCTAAAGAGTGGTCTAATGTAATACTGAAGTCCCCACCTTGGATGATAAGGGTCTGGTAATCCAGGTGCATTGTAGTTAGGGACTAGCTCAGGCCAGGGAAGAAGGCTGGATCTTTCCCATTAGGGGTGTAGACTTTCCCAGGTGGAGTTTGGTTCCCTGATGGGATAATAGTTCCCAATACCCATATAATGTCTGCATCTGAGGTTGCTATTTGAACTTTCCAGGGTAGAGACTTGTGGAGAAGGATGACTACCCCCTTTTTATGTTGGCTCACACGTGTGCAGCCAACATATTGCAGTAGAAGCAGATTTGGAGGTGTGGTCACTGTGCGCGAATGCAGGGCACGCATCAATAGGTGCGTCCCTCATTCCCCAATAAGCCAGCAGCAGGTGCTGACACCATGCATATTTAATGTGGCCACCAGATCTAAGAAAAGGTCAATTGCAATGAGAGTGAAGCTCTCATGCAACAGGACCAAAACACACCTCCCGACGTGCAAGCAACATGGCGGCAGTCACAATGCTGATGAGGAAGCCCACTCCCCGTCAGCATAATGTCCTCCCTCCCATTTCTGCTGTGTGCCAAAGGGGTGCCCAATCCCCCTCGGCTTCAGTCCCCCCTTCTGAGTTCAGTCTGTCGATGGGGGAGCCCACTCCCCATCAGCATAATTTTCCCCCCAGTTTGTTGTGTGCTGAGGGGGGTGCCCAATCCCCCTCGGCTCTCCTGCCCCCACTGGTATTTGCCTACGGGGATGCCCAATCCACCATCAGCTACAGCCTACCCCAAAAAATAACTCAGGTGGCATGCTGGAAGCCCACCCCAGCATGCCAAATTACTCTGTTAAAAAAAAAAAAATCTGTCCCGCAATGTGTTTTTTAATTTTTTACCTGTAAAAGTGAAAACGGTCCCTCAAGGTCTCCCTATCCCTTCCCCTAACCCGCACCCACCCTCTGCACATCCTGTCTCCCCACACCCCCCCTCACTCTATACTTACCTCTGGAGCCCGGCATGACGATCTTCGGTGGACCGGGAACACGTCTGCACTCTTCAAAGCCGACCACGAACTGAAGAAATGCCGGTAAGCTGTATAATGGTATAAATAGGGTTTTTTTCAACTTTGGTACATAGTTTGGCCATTTTTGGGAATTTTGACACCAAATTTTCAGCATGGGGTTATTGGCACCCCTCCTCATGAATTCAGGCACTGTCATAGGGTTATTCAGTCCCGAAAGGTGATTTTGCAGTCACTATGCGGAATCACCTTTTGGGAATGATTAAGGAAACAACAGTGCCACTGTTCATAAGAGGGACTCTCAAAAAGCCTGTGTTTCAAATTTGTTGGAAAAAATCCAAAAAATGGCTGTTTTACGAGTGTGCGTTGCGCAGTTTCCACGCATGCTCGTAACTTCGTGAATTTGTAATATTTCAACTCCAGATTTTCAAAATTGGCATTTTTCCACATCTCCTTATGAATAGTACAGCTGTCATTTTACATATCCTGTCTGAAATCTGTTTTCTAATGTCCGGCACAGAATAGCTCGGTCGCTGTGTGAAATCAGTTTTTGGGACAGTTTGAGGAAATGACTGTGACACTGTTCATGAGCAGAGGTCCTAAAATGCCTATGTTGAAAATTTGATGATGAAATTCCATAAAATGACTGTGTTAACTCATTGCCTCCACAGGCTCACTCTGACATTACACCACTTGCCTCCTGAATCTCCTGTATACTTTTAACAGTGAATCCTGGGCCTTTCTAAGCAAAATCAAGTCATAGTCAGCATGTTGTAAACAAATGCTAATAGTTCAATAACTGTACATGCTAGACACAAAGTATGAGTGGCAGAGTTATTCAGCACAAAATTACCTTTCCAATGGTGGCATGCATGTAATAATAAGTAATTTTATTTTTTTTCTATGCTGGTCGAAAGAGCAAACTATATATTTTTTTCATTAAAAAAGTGCAACATAAGCCATTTTTTGTTGGAAAATATGTAAAATATCAATACCAATTTAAGCATACAGACATTAGATGGTGTTTTAATATTATTTTAGTTAAAAAAAGATATCCTTTTACTATAAAACATAATTTTCCCCCATTTTAGTCAAGGTGCTTTGGTGAGATTTGAGGGCTGAATCTCAACCACACACACCATATCATAAACAAATGTGTATAACTCCAAAAGTATACATGATACACACAAAGTATCAGCATGAAAGTTGATTAGCACAAAAATGCCTTTCCAATGGTGCTATGCAACCAGTTGTAATCAATACGGTTTTTATTTTATACCTGCTGAAGTGCCAAAAAAGTGAATTTTATTCAAGCTGCTTAGGTGAATCTTGATGGAAAACATGTCAGCCATACCATAAACAAATGTGAATAACTTCTAAAGTATACATGATATACACAAAATATCAGTGGCAAAGTTGTTCAGCACAAAATTACCTTCCCAATGGTGGTATGCAAATAATAATATGTCATTTTGGTTTTTTTTTAAGCTGGTTGAAACAGCAAAAAATATTTTTTTCACTAAAACAGGCAACATAAGCCATACACACCATACCATAAACAAATGCAAATAACTCCTAAAGTATACATGATATGCACAAAATATCAGTGACAGAGTTGTTCAGCATAACATTACCTTTCCAACGGTGCTATGCAGTCAAATATATAGTATATTCTGTTACACTATATATTAAAATATATAAGTGACTTCTCCAGACGTTGCTTGGGCACACTGGGAGTCAGTAGCTGACTTCTGCAGACGTCCTCAGGACACTCCAGTGTTTTTTTATTGACGACTACAGGCGTCTGCTAGGAGACAATGAGTTAACAAGCATGCATTGTGCAGTTTCCATGCACCCTTGTAACTTCGCAAATTTGCAATATTTTCATGCCAGATTTTCAACACTGGCATTTTTCCACACCTCCTTAGGAACAGTACAGCTGTCATTTTTCCCATCCTGCCCAAAATGTGTTTTCGCATCTGTGGTGAACAATGGCGTGGTCACTGTGGGAAATCAACGTTTGGGACAAATTAACAAAATCACAGTGCCACTGTTCATGAGAGGAGGCCCCAAAATGCCTATGTTGAAAATGTGATTAAAAAATCCCCAAAATAATTGAGTTATGGACGTGTGTTGCACAGTTTATATGCATGCTCATGGCCACTAATTTTTCATATTTTCACTCCAGATTTTCAACTTTGCCATTTTTTTACATCTCCTCATGAACAATACAGTTGTCATTTTCCACATACTGCCCAAAAATGTGTTTTCATCCCTGTGTTGCCAAATGGCATAGCTGCTGTGCAAAACCACCTTTCAGCTAACAAACTGATAGTGACGTTCTTCGTGAGGTGGGGTCATAAAAAGCCCATGTTGAAAATTTGGAGTGAACATACCAACACACGCCTACGGCGTTAGGGTTTCCAACTGTAGCACCCCACCCTGTAGAGACTGACAGGCGTCAGGGGTATGACAGAGTGTTCAGCCACAAAGTTCACCCCATTCTCCTATACTGCACTCACCTCAGCATGTTTCCTTATGGAATGGGATAGGTATAACGCCCAAAGACTCAAAGCACACCACGACACTTGTCAGTGTCTACAGGGTAGGGTGAGGTAAAATGTCATAAGCATTATAGCCCCAATGCCTGTTGGTCTCTGCAGGTTGGGGGAGGGGTTGGCGTCACTTCAATACTTCACTGCCATTCCTATTATGCATCTCTAACTCCTGCACTACCAATGCCAATGCCAGCAAGACAACATTCGGCATTGACAAATGCTTGTTATTTCTGGTCACTGTGCTGTAGGTTACTTGGCATACTATTCTTTTTTTCTAGCCACTTAATGGTACTGTACATTTGGTTAGATGCATCTCCTAAAAGAAAGCTACTGCTGTCTTTAGAGATATAAGACAGAAGAGGATCTGCTTTCTCTTGGCCCGGTGGTTTGTACTTTAACATTCCAGGATACCATGTTGGTCCCTGAACTATTTGTGGCATTAGCTTTTTTTTTATTTTCTCTTTATGCCCCTTTCTCGCCGCAGTGCTTCCTCACCTTTGGGAGACTCCCATGGCCTTGTACGTCCCTGCTCATCTGTCCGGTCACTGGGCAGTCCATCTCTCCATGGACCCTTGGTTATACCCCCAGGTGGGTATGGGGCGGGGCCCCCTTCCTCCACCATGATGTGTCTGTATTTTATCGGGGATGCTGTCACCAGTGTCGGCAGGGGCATTGGGATCAGGGCCTGGAGCTCCATCTACAGGGAACACTGCTGTTTTTTTTCTACTTTTCTGGTCCTCCCACAGGACATCGGTGCACTTAGGAAGCCATGGAGCAGTGCACGTCAGGACATGCAATTGCTCCAGCTTTCTGCCAACGTCTCCCCCCCTTCAACTTGCTATCCCGCTGCACCTCCACCTGTGGTCATCCAGCTGGCGGTAGAGCACTGGGACAAGCAGCCCACCCACCCCGGAGGAGGACAGCAGCCTCTGGGCAATCAATCCTTTCTACCCCCCGGCCGACTCTCCATTCCCGAACTCAGATCGCTGGCACCACGAGCGGTAGCCCTACCACTGCGCCATCACGCCGGCCCCCATGGCATTAGCTTTGAGGTGGGTAAGATGCAAATTGGTAAGAAAAATAGAGTGATCTACCATGGGGAGGTATGGGTATTCCATGGGAGAAATGGAGGATAGTGATAGTCCTATGGGATTGCAAGTGAGTCAATCTCAAGTATACTCTAGAATTTAAAAATACCTGTATGAAAGATTAGAAGTATCGTATACAACAATATTGAACATACAGTTGATAACTGAGACAGACAAACTAGAACAAAATAATTCAACTTCCAGATGATTCCGGAGATGAGGGGAGACATTGCTAGGAATGCCACAAATCCAGCCCACAGACTGAGGCTGCAAAGCCACACCTCTCTTGCTTGGGGTGGTGGAGTATCTGACAGAGTATTGTACACCTAAACTATCCACTGTGGAAAGAACATATGAGTAGATTAAGTATCCACCAATCAACATGGGCATTTATAAATGGGAGGTGGGATGGAGAGCCATTTCGTTTTGAATAAAGTATCAGGCAAAGGTAGTCCAGCTCCTACTGCACCCTTGATTGTTGTACTCCATGGGGCTACTGCAGAACTTACCGTTCTATGGAAGGCAGCATGTGGGCTGGAGGGTGAACATAGGCCAAAAGGCCCTAGGAAAAGGGTTGTAATTGGTTCGCAATGCTGGTAGACTCCCCCCAGTGAAAGACCACAAAGAAAGTGTGGACACAGCAGGGTGGAGATATCTGCTTCCAGTAGGCAGTAGGACACTGTGCAGTGTGTCTGCAGTCTCTGTCTACACAGTTAGCAAAGCTTTTACATGAAGGAACTACCTATAAGCAAAGCCCTTGGAATTCTGCAGTTCCATGGACTGGCATTGCTTTCAGGTTGCATCATGCCACAGAATATCTGTAGTGCTGTGGAGTTCAGTGCTTTTAGTGATTTTTCATTCAAATATACAGTTTTCCTATACTGACTGACTGGCTCCCTGCCTCTCCATGTTTATCCTGAAACCCCTCCTCTATGCTCATGTGGGCTAGCAGAGTATAGCCTGGCAGTGAGAGTAACAAGCTATAAATGAGCTTGGTACATCCAGCAGATCTGGGTTTGAGTTCCACAACTTCCACTTGCATACTGTGTGATCGTGAGCAAGTCACTTAATAAACTGCCCAGTGCCCCTGAGTCACCCTTGATAACAGGCAATTTTGCCTAGTGGGTGTTACCTAGGTTATCAAAGAATAAAAAAAAGTCAAGTCATTGATGATATCACATAATATTTCAGCCAATGGGAGGACTACATTCTGTAACATAACTGAATAATTTGTGTCACAGGAATGAACAAGTGCTGATACAAAAGCCTTGGTGCCTGCCAAAGAAAACAGGACTTGAAGTGCTGCAGAGAGCCATGGGTCCTGCCTATAAGGGCACCAAAGTTCTCTAATTGTACAGACTTGATATTAATGGGGGCCCCCCCAAAGGTGTCCACCATATGGTATAAGGGAGAGATGCAAAATGATGGCAGCCAAGTGAGAGACCAAAATGAAACAGAATACACAGAAACTGAAACATAGAATTTGATAGCAGATAAGGACCGTTTGGCCCACCTAGTCTGCCCATTTTTTCTTACCTACTGTATTCCAAAGACCCAACTTGATCTCCGGCTCTACCCCTCCCATTGCCTTACCACTAATGCCACTGCCACTTAGGCCTATTCCATGCATTCTTGAACCACGCTACAGTTTTTGGCCCCACCAGCTCTACTGAAAGGCTGTTCCAGGCATCCACCACAGTTTCTGTGAAGAAGTACTTGCTCACAACCTTGAGTCTACCCCCCTCCAGCTTCATAGTATGACCCCTTATTCTTCAGCATCTTTTTTTCTGAAAAATGCTTCCTTCTTGTATCTTATTTATACCAGTGTGGTATTTGAAGGTCTCTATCATAACCCCCTTGCCCTCCTTTCCTCCAGAGTGTATATATTGAAGTCTTTCAGCCTCTCCTCATAGGACGTTTTGTGCAGACCCTGCACCATTTTAGTTGCCCTCCTCTGGACTGACTCCACTCTGTCTATATCCTTCTAGAGATGAGGTTTCCAGACCTGGACACAGTACTCTAGGTGAGGTATCATCAGTGATCTATACAGAGGTAACACCACCTTCCACTTTCTGCTGGTGATAGAAACATAGAAGTTAACGGTAGATAATGTCCACAAGGCCCATCCAGTCTGCCCATTTCTTTTTCTACCTTATAAATGTGCCATCAGCCTTTGCTCTGTCAATGGCCTATCTATTCATACTCATCTGTATTGCTCCCTTATGCCTATCCCATGCCTGTCTGAAGTCCTGCAATGTATTCATATCCACCACTTCCTGAGATAGGCTGTCCCATGCATCCACCACCCTTTCTGTGGAAAAGAACTTCCTCACATTACCCTTTAATCGGCCTTCCTCTAATCTCATGCTGTGTCCTCTTGTCCTGCTATTTTTCTTACATTGAAACATGTTAGATTCTTTCACCTTGTTAATGCCCTTAAGGTGTTTGAATGTTTCAATCATATCACTTCTCTCCTTCCTTTGCTATAGGGTATACATATTGAGCTCAGTTAATCTGTCCTTATATGTTTTCTGATGCAGTCCCTGCACCATTTTGGTTGCCCTTCTCTGGACAGCTTTAATTTGGTTAATGTCCTTGTGAAGGTGTGGCCTGCAGTACTCCAGATGGGGCCTAACCATTGTCTTGTAAAGAGGGATTATTACCTCCCTCTTGTGATACCCCTACTAATACACCCTAACATCCCCCTAGCCTTACTTACTGCTTTAGTGGTCTGCTTGGATGATTTCAGGTCATTGGTGACGATGATGCCCAAGTCTCTTTCTTCCCATGTGACTGCCAGCAACTCCCCTCCCAACCTATAGGTGGCTTTAGGGTTTCTCTTCCCTATGTGCATTATCTTGCACTTCTTTGCATTAAACCCCAGTTGCCACTCTTCTGACCATTTTGCTAGTTTATCCAGATCTCTTCTCATTCTGCCCACCCCATCTGGATCATCTACTCTGTTGCGGATCTTGGTGTCATCTGCAAACAGACAAACCTTACCCTCCAGTCCATCTGCAATGTCACTGATGAAGATATTGAAAAGGACTGGTCCCAGGACTGATCCCTGAGGTATCCCACTTGTGACTTGCATCTCTTCTGACTGTATATCGTCTACCACCACTCTCTGTTTTCTTCCCCGTCAACCAGTTTGCCACCCAGTTGGCCAACTTCTGACCCACTCCGAGCCTACCCAGCTTATTAATCAATCTTCTATGTGGAACAGTATCGAAAGCTTTGCTGAAGTCAAGGTAGGCGACATCAACTGCTCCCCCTTGGTCCACCACTCTGGTTACTCAGTCAAAGAAATCTATGAGATTAGTTTGAGAGGACCTTCCTTCTGTAAACTCATGCTGTCTTGGATCCTGTGCTCCTATGAATTCCACGTGTTGCACTATCCTTTCCTTAAGGAGTTCCTCCATAATCTAGCCCACTACTGAGGTAAGACTGACTGGTCTGTAGTTCCCTGCCTCCTCCCTGCTACCACTATTATTGGAATGGGATCACATGAGCCCTTCTCCAGTTTTCTGGGACCTCTCTTGTGCTCAGAGACTCACTAAACCATTCTGATAATGGCTGTGCTAGTTCCACCCTTAGCTCCTTTAGTACCCTTAGATGTATGCCATCAGGTCCCATTGCCTTGTCCACCCTGAGCTTATTGAGCTGTTGTAGGACCTTTTCTTTTGTGAAGGGACTAGTGCTTACCTCGCTCCCCCTGTGTCCATGGTGCTGAGCTGTGGGCCCTGCCCTACCTTCTCTTCAGTAAATACTGAGCAGAAGTATCTATTTAGGATATATGCTTTTACATGGTCCTCCTCCTCACATGCCCCCTTATCTCCTTTGATCTTAGCAATACTCCCTCTGGACTTTCTCCTTTCACTAATGTATATATAGAAAGTCTTGTCACCTTCTTTTACTGTCTGTGCTAGTGTTTCCTCAGTTTGGGCCTTTGCCTGCCTTACTGCCTTCCCTGCTTCCCTTAGGGAAGTTTGGTATGCCTCCCTATCTTCATCCCGCTGTGTTCCCTTATATTTCCTGAAGGCCAGCCTTTTGGCTCTGACCTTTTCTGCTACTGTTTTTGAGAACCAAAGTGGTTTCCATCTTATTCTGCACTTCCTTTTCTCTCTAACACAATGGGATGTTGCTTCAAGTATTGCATCCTTAATGCTTGCCCACTTTGCCTGTACCCCCTCACCTGTATTTCTTTTTGCCAGGGCTAGCTTAACTCTGTTGGCCATCTTATCAAAGTCAGCTCCTCTGAAGTCCCATATTTTTGCCTTGGAATGGGATGATTTTGTTCTAGTGGCCAAATTGAACCACACCATGTGATGGTCACTGGCCTCCAGGTGACCTTCTACTTGGATACCTGTGATCCTTTCCCTGTTAGTCAGTACTAGATCTAGGATAGCCCTGTCTCTTTTGGGTTGTTGTACCAGTTGTTTGAGGCCTTCCCCCTGCAGGGAATCCACCATGTGTCTAGTTCTGGCAGATGTTCTTGCTGGTATTGACCAATCTGTATCTGGCATGTTGAAGTCTCCCATTATCAGAACCTCCCCTTTAGCTGTTATGTTTTGTATATCTTCTAACAGTAATGTGTCTATGTCCTCCTCCTGGTCTGGGGGCCTGTAGACAATTCCAGTTCTTATGGCTGTTCTATTTCCTGTTTCCAGCGTGACCCACAGTTCTTCTGGCTCCTTATGTGTATTCTGAATTTCTATAGCTTTGATATTTTCATTGACGTACAGGGCCACTCCACCTCCACTTTTTGCACTTCAGTCTCTTCTGAATAGTACATAGCCAGGTACTGAAGTCTCCAAAGTGTGGTTACTGGTAAACTATGTCTCGTTAATTGCTACTATGTCCAGTTTAGCCTCTGTCATTATTGTCTGCAGGGCTGGGATCTTGTTTCCCAGACTGTGAGCATTTGTGTACATGATTTGCCATTGGCCAGATTTCAGTGTTTAGTTGTTGGGTGAGGTCTGGCATTTCCACTGTGCATCGTATGAGGAGCTGGACCTTTTTCCTTACCTGGTGATGTAAATGAACTGTAAACATGCTGAACTCCTGTTTGACCACTAGCTGAGGGGGAGGGGTGTTCTTCCCATTCGACGTATGGGGTGCTTCACCCCTCTCCCCATTTGCTAGTTTAAATATTCTGCAAAGACGTCAAACCTCTGCTCCAATGCACAGAGTCCCTCCTTAGTCAGATGCAGTCCATCAAATTTAAAGAACTTTCACTCCCAAAACTCATTGCACTCATCGGAGAGGTGGGTCAGAGCTTTTAGCTGATTCTTTCGTGAGGGCACAGTTTAGGCTCAAACCCTACCCACCCCTCCCCCACCCACCCCTGGAAATAGTTCCTTTACACCGGGGTTCTGACATCATTTCCTCAAGAGAGCAAGGTGCATATCACTGTCATATCCTTTCTAGCACACTGCACTGACAATATAAGCATACACATTGTATACTCTGGGCCTGATATTCAAAAGGGTTGCATCATGCACAATAGGGTTGCGCATGCGCAAGTCCAAAAATGCGCCATTCTGCCATATTCAGCGGGAAGCAGTTGCGCTACCGAACACATGCTGAGCAACAGCGCAATGCAAATGAAGGCATGTGCAACTGAAGGGGTGGATCCATGCATAAAGAGCGCAATGTGATATTGAAAGGCTTGCATAATGCGCAACAGCCGATCAGCCGGAAGGTGCGCCACAGCGGAAATGAGCCAAAATAAAAAGGCTCAAGGAAGAGGCGCAAGAACGCTACAGGGAAGCCACATGAGGCAGGGAGACAGACAAGGTGACAGTGGCAAACAGTGCAGGCCAGGGAGTGGACAGGACAGAAGAGGGACAAGGGAGGGTGTGTGGGGCCACAGACTGCAGAGGCCAGTAGGTGTACCTGGTGCAGTGGAGGTAGCAGTCAGGACAGCGGGGGTAACAGAGCAACAACAGCTGGGGGGGACCACAAGCCAGGGACATGGACAGTTCCAGCTTCCTCATGGAAGCTGTAATGAGGGGGGTGAGAAGGCATGCGGCAGGGGGACGTGACCGTGGAAGGGCCCGTCGGCGGTATGCCCCCAACAGGCAGTACCGTGCCCACGTCAGCTTTGAGCTGTACACGGATGTAGAGATTGTGGGCTGGTACCGCCTGAACAGGGCAATACTGAGGCGGCTCTGTGAGCTGTGCAGTGATGTGATGCAGGCACCCTCACGACGGAGTCACGCTCTGTCAGTGGAGACAAAGATAACAGCCTGCATGTGCCTGCTCGCCATGGGTACCTTCCAGAGGCTGACAGGGGACACCACAGGCATAACACAGTTGGCCACATCACGCATCCTCACCCAATTCCTCAGCGCACTGCTGCCACATGCTGCGGAGTACATCCATTTCCCCAGCACCGCGGCAGAGTGTACAGCAAACATGCAGGAGTTCCACAGGGTAGCATGTATGCCTGGCATGCTAGGGGTGATAGACTGCACCCATGTGGCTATTCACACGCCACCTGGCCCCTATCCCGCTGAATATGGCAGAATGGTGCATTTTTTGGACTTGCGCATGTGCAACCCTATTGTGCATGGTGCAACCCTTTTGAATATCAGGCCCAGAGTATACAATGTGTGTATGCTTATATTGTCAGTGCAGTGTGCTAGGTGAAACCGGAAGGGTTTCTCGAGTGTCAACTGCCAGGCGGTGTGTGATGCCAGTGGGCGCATCATCAATGTCTGTGCCACACACCCTGGCGGAGCACATGATGCCTTCATATGGTACCAATCTGCACTGTGCCATCGATTCGAGAGTGGGGACATCCCCACAGGACATCTAGTGGGTGAGTATGCATGTAGGAATTGCAAGGTTGGGGCAAGGGTGGGAAAGCCACAGGTGCCATGGTAGTGGCACACAGGGATATGGGCAATATGGACCTGAACATGATACTAATCTCCACTATCTCCACACAGGTGACAGCGGATACCCACTCCGTCCCTGGCTGCTCACACCCTACCGGTGCCCCATGACCCCATCACAGCAATGCTATAATGAGGCACATGCCGCCACACGCAACATCATTGAGCAGGTGTTTGGGATGCTTAAGGCACGCTTCTGATGCCTAGACACCTCTGGCGGTGCCCTACAGTACAGCCCCTCAAAGGCCTGTAGGATATTCCTGGCCTGTTGTATCCTGCACAACATGGCCAAAGACTGTGGGATAGCCATACAGGTCGAGGAGGGGGACAGCGATGGGGCCGCCGGTGACGCCGGTGATGATGGGGATGAGCAGCCCCCCCTTGGATGGCAGGACCCCCGACTGATCTGGCAGGCCCAGCTGCACTGGGACACCATCACGGTTGAGCATTTTGTACGACACAGGTAAGTCAAGGGGCCATGTGCAACCAACACTGTCTAGGCGCAACCCACAGGCACACAGGTTAACACATCAGAGGTGTATGACAGCAAGGGGAGTGGTAGGGTCCAGGCACACAAACACACCATCAGGGAGGGGGTGAATAATCATATGGACACACACACACACACACACACACACACACACACACACCAGGCACAAAGCGTACATGGGCAGGTGCACAGCAGAGCAGGAACAGACATGGCAAACACATAGATCAATGGACCACCCCCACCACCTGTACTGTCAAAGTACATGTGTCAGATGCTGGGCACCCTTGCACCTTGGTGTACAGTACAATGCAGGCATCATCATGCACATGCACCTGTGGACAGCAGTCGGGTTGGTGTGCAGGTGGTCCGTGTGTCGGCGTGTTTGGGCAGTGCACCCACCAGTGCACTGCCCACCATGACACACATTGCACACAGGGCAGCATCAGACAGGGCCCGCACTGGGAGACAGGTCACTCAGGTGGCACTGTGCCACTGCCACCTCGGATGTGTGGGCGGCCCCACTGTGTCCCAGCAGCACTGGCAGGCTGATCATGGGCCACATGGGGTGGCACCAATGGACCACCAGGGGTCCTACTGCGCGATCACGACCTTGTCCACACAGGGGTGTGCAGCATGCCGAACATACCTGCACCAGGTGTGCTTGGGATGCCCACAGCAGAACCCTGTGTCGACAGTCTGGGTGTCGCACGATGCCGGGAATGGGGAGTGGAGACTGTACTGTGTGGGGTGTGCGGTACAGGGGCACCTGACTGTGTGCCCAATGCGGCCACGACAGAGACCACTGCCTGTGTCAGCCTGTCAATGGCGGCGGTCACATCCGTCCGCAGTCTGACCATCTCTGCAAGGATCAATGCATTGTCCCTGCTGTTCCATTCCACAGCCACGCATAGTGCCTCCAAGCACATTGCAACCCGCATCTGCTGCTCTACTGATGCCCGCAGCAGGTGGGTGTGCTCATCCAATGGGTCCTGTGCCACATCGGCATTCTGTCCCCCAGGGTATGGAAGGGCCTGATGCTCAACACCCCTTGAGGGTGGATGCTGTTCACCAGGACTAGGTGTGGGCAAGTCAACAGGCGGTGTGCATGTGCCACCGCTGGACCCTGTACCCCCAGATCTGGTGGGTGACTGCTGCTGCTGCCCCTCCAACTGCTGTGCCCCAGGGACCACTTGTTCCACTGCTGTGGCTGCAACAGTGCCAGAGACCTGCACAGCCACCGGCGCTGCCCCACCAGTGCTGACAGGCACAGCCTGGGACTGTGCTGATGTGCTGGCACACACGTTGGAACAAGCTAGGTCCAAGGGCACGTGCTGGTCTGCTGTGTGTCTGTTATGAGACACACATGTGTCACTGCCCATTGCAGTCCTTGCATCATCAATGGTGCAGGTTCGTGCAACAGCCACATTCACAGCATGCTGGCATGCTTGCATGCCAGACTGCTGAGACACAGGCTGTGCACCCCCCTCACCTGACTCACCGACAACAGAGGTGGCAGCCAGGCATGCATGCTGGTGCAGTGCATGCCGGCTGGCAGCAGAGGTGGATGGACCCTCCACCAACATTGGCAGGTCTTCCACACTGCATGGTCCCACCACCACCATCCCCTGCAGATGAACAGGATCAGTAACAGAAAGTGAGAACATGTTAGTGCATGTGATCAACCTCCCCCCCAACACCACCACCATGTCATACTGTGCAGTGATGGGCTTCCACCGGTCTGGAATCCACCTCCTGGTACACCATCTATAGCACTATGCTGCATTGATGCAGCCAGACGGTCCTCCACCGGGGTCAGCTCTGCCACCTCTGGCTGGCCACCGCCTGTGGCAGCTCGTGCCGCCCTGAGGGCTGCCACCTCCTCTTTGACCCATCTCTGGTCTGTCCCCATCTTTTTTTTGCATTCCTGCATGGAGCACTGGTGGCTTCCGTGCAGGTTTACCGCATGGGCTACCCCTTCCCATGCAGCAGCACGGGCCTGAGGGGTGCCCCGCTGTCCATTCAGTAGTGGCTCCTCTTCCAGGTAGGCCTGGAAGAGTGCCTCTGTCTCTGACTTGGTGAAGTTGGGCCTCCTCTTTCGCCCACCGTCTTCATCCTCACCTGGTCTTTGCTCGGTCATGTCGGTCTGTATGGGTAGAAGTGGACACCTGTCACTGTGCAGTCTACAGCGTTATCCCATGACCATTGCCCAGAACATCACACAGCTTGCAACTCACCTCTCACCTGTAGTAGCCGAATCTGGCCAGCGCAGTCCACTGTCGCATATTTATACAGCAATGCATGCAAATTAGGAGTGGAGCAACTGTAATGAGATGCAAATCGTGCCACTGCGCCTTTGAATGGCTGATCAAATGATTTGCATGTGTCGGCTGAATATCGCGCCATTGCGATTTGTGCATTACGGTTGAGCCGGCTGAGCCAATGGCACTTTTCTGTGACTGCGTAGTACACTGCATTGTGCATGCCCAGGTAGCTTATGCAGGCGTCTGCTGCGCTGATGACGTGCTGTGCGCTATCAGCAATTTCGGACACGGCCACCATTGTGCCAGTGGCGCTACAGCGCTGGTCACCAAATGGCGCTGTGGCACAACTGCGCAATAGTCCACTGTGGCACTGGCACGCAGGTGATCAATCGCGCAGGACGTGTAGACGTCCGATGGTGCAGTCTGTGGCCTTGCGCCACTGACCCATGACCTTGTGCCCGACCTTTGCCCCTGGTGCTGTACGTCTGGCATGTGTATGGCTCTATCGCGCTGTTTGGTGACAGCGTGATGTGGACCGACGGTGCTGTACGAACAGCGTGATGGGGACTCATGGAGTTGTATTGTGCAACATTTCCACATGGGGTTGGCGCACTGTGGAGCACCATATTGCCACTGTATAACTGTGGAATGGCACACAGGAGAGCTCGACAGTGGGGGGCCTTGGAGCTGGCAAACTTGGTGGCTGTGGTGGAGCCTCACCATGGGACACTGTTTGGGGGAGTGCCCCTGCAGATGGCATGCACCCATGTGTGGCAGCAGGTGGCAACTGCCCTAGAGCAGGCCACTGGGCGGAGGAGGACTACTGAGCAGTGCAGGCACCACTATAATGACCTGCAAAGGAGGGAGCATGCTCTGCTGGAGTGCCTCAAGACTCGTGCCAGGAGGGGCATTGTGCCTAGGCCAGGTGGGTGTGCTGTGTATGCACCGGTATTGTCCGCATGGGTGACACTGTGTATTGTGACCTGTGCATGGGGGTGGGTTGGGCTATGGTTTGCTGTGAAGGTGTTTGCAGGGGTGTGCTGTTTGGGTCTGGTTGTGTGGGCAGGCACACTCAATGGGGCAAGGGGCTGTCTGCTTTGGGATCTCACTGATGTGTTTCTCTTCATTTGTCTCACACAGGCATGGAGGAGCGGAGGCAGGCCCAGGCTGAGGCATGGGATGGCGGTGCCAGGGTGGCTGACAGAGGTGGTGTGCCACAGCCGCAGCAGCAGCAGCCACAGCCACAGCAGCAGCAACCGCAGCAGCACCAGCAGCAGCAGCAGCTTGATGAGGGTGAGTGTCATTACATCATGGATGTTATTGCATGCTGGGGGGGCATGGCCACCGTCCATGGACTACCCTACCATGCACGCAACATGTGACAGTCATCACTGTTCAGTGGCACTGCATGTGTGTGTGTGTGTGCGTCACTGGTGGTCCATGCATGCACTGGGCACATGGCTGGGGAACTAGCATCCCACCACATAGCCACGTCACTGGGAAGCCTTGGTTGTGCTGTGATGGACATGGGCAGTGTGTGAGTGCAGTGGTACACATGGCTGTTGCTGCCTGGTTGGGCATGTCTTGTGCACGGTCACTGTGGGTGGGTGCAGTCCATCACAGGAGTGGGGCACTTGGCTGTATGCCATGCATGATGGGTGGGATTCAGGGATGTGGACAGTCACAGCCATTTACTCTGATCCCTTGTCCTAGGTATCCAGATCCAGCGTCGCATCGAGCGAGCACTGCGGAGGCTCACACAGGTGGCCATGGATTCGCACGCCATCCTTCTGGACATGCAGCGGCATGGGATACGGCGCCGGAGGAGGCCCCGGGCACAGCACCAGGTGGAAGGAGGGCAGGCTGCTGGCCAGTAGCTGCCCATCACCACACCCCACCTTCCCTCTCCCGGTTGTTCACCCCTGCCCCCTTACCCACCCCTACCTTATACCCATACCCCCACCCCTGCTTTGTATATATGTACATAGTTGCTTTGTTGTTCTTGTTATTCTTCTTCATTACATTTATATTTTGATATGAATACTGTGGTGGTCTCTGATTTGCAGCTGGCTATAGGTGCTCAGTTGCAGTGGTGTGCATGGCATCTGGGGTGGTATGGTCATGGGTATGTGTGTGCGTGTGTGTGGGGTGGTGTCTCTGGTGTGGGTGTGGCTTCCACTCAGTATTGCCATGTGCTGCCACCCACTGCTGGGTGCTCATGGTGGGTTTGGTTTGTATAGTTCTGTGGTTCATGAGGTTGCAGTGTGCTGGGGGGGGCCTGGGGATTCCTGCAGTGCTGGTCACTGCACATGGGTGGTGTCTTGGGGTCACAGTGCTGGGTGTTCTGTGCACATGGGGGGACTGCTAGACACTGGGGTGATCTGCCCCCTTTGTGTGGCACTCTCAGCTGCCAGTGGGTGTGCTGCAGTAACATGGCCGGGATGTGCTTTCTTTGCTTGTCCCCATGGTCTGGTGGCTGTTCCATCCCTCCCCCAGTTATGCTGTGCTTGGGGTGTGGGGGTACATTGTTGGTTCTGCAGTGTGTCCCTGTACCCATCTGTGAAATGGGTGGTGGGCCCCTGCCTACCTCCCTGGTCGTGCAGTTCCATTGCTCTGCTGCTGGGGGTCTCTTTGCTTGCACTATGGTGCCTCTGGACTGCTCAGCTGGGCTGCCTTTGTTGCGCTATGGCGCATCATCTCTGCTCAGCTTCCCCTTCCTGGTTGTGCTATGGCGCAGGTTGTGCGATATTCAGACGTTGGCTGGTTGTGCAATTTGTCTTGCTCCATGTTTGAATATCGTGTGTATTGCGCTTGTGCGCAATTGACTTGTGCTTGCTCCTGCTGTTGCGCACTTTTTGTGCGCAGTTTGAATATCCGGCCCCCATATATATTTCTATATAACAAACCAATCACACAAACACACACACACAAAAAAATTTATAAACAGGATAAACAAGAAGATAGACAGACATGTAGGGAGTAGTACAATGTAATGGCTATGGGGCAGCAGACTTCCAGGAGTCTTTCTGGAGGCTGAGATGCTGCCCTATTTGCAGACAACTCTCTGCCCTGAGGGAGGAAGTTGCCCCTCTTCAGGCCACACTGGACAGTAGTAAGGGAACCTCCCCCCAGGCCACATCGGACAGTAGTAAGAGAATCTCCCCCATCCATGGAGCACCAGAGCTACCACCACTACCTCAGATATTGCGAAGAAAGCACAGCAGTTGGACCACAGTGGGCTCAGGGAGGGTGAGGGTGGTGGAACAGAGGCACACCCAGTCAGTTGTTCCACTCCATAATCCATACACCATTCTGGGGGACCATAGTTCCTCTATGGATGCACCCGCAGAGGAGACTAAGGAGGTTGCGGACAACTGTCACAAGGGAGGCCCACAGGAAGGAGATAGAGGACACCACAGGGAAAGGAAGCAGCTCCTGGTGGGGGACTCAATTATTAGTGGGGATAGAACCGGGGGGAGCAGGGAAAACTGAAGTAAGGTGCCTGCCTGGTGCCATGGCTTGGAGGGACAGGAAGCGTGTCCTCAGGATCACGATAACAGCTGCACGGGAGTCTGAGCTGGATGTCATTGTCCACCTAGGGACAAATGATTTGGCTCATCATGAGATTAGAGCAGTGCAGGAGGACTTTGTAGAGTTGGGGAGGGGCCTAAGACAAGTAGCACACACAGTATCCTTCTCAGAGGTGCTGCCTGTCTATGGCATGGGTGAGGTGAGGGTACTTTGCACCATGCGATTTAATGAATGGTTGAAGAAATGGTGTGGAGCACAGGGATTTGGCTTCATTGGGGATGGGTTCCACCTGGAGGGACACCAGCCTATACTGGCAGGATAGTCTGCATCTGTCCAAGAAGGGAACAAGTCTCTTGGGCAGTCAGTTTAAATGCTTCATTGGCAAGCTTTTAAACTAGTCAAGGGGGGAGGCACTGATAAGCAGCAGGAAATTCCCAGCCTCCTCCTACAAAACATGGTAATAAATGAGAAAAAGACCAAGGTAGAAAGGACAGTGGGGGATGCTGCTACAAAAGGTAAAGCCATCAAAAAATAGAGAGCAATGAGTACCAATGCCTGTAGTCTGGGTAACAAGCTTCCTGAATTAGTGGCCTTGATGGAGGAAGAACATTTGGATATTGTGTCAGTCACAGAAACATGGTACACACAGAACCATGACTGGGACAAAAACATACCCGGATACACTATCTACAGGAGGGACAGGGAGGGTAAAAGAGGAGGAGGAGTAGCTTGCTACATAAGGGAAAGAATCAAAGCAACAGAACAAAAGGGTAGACAGGGAAGAGAAAAAGCACTGTGGGTCAACTTGGAGACAGGCAGTGGCACCACAATCCGCACAGGGGTTGTATACAGACCCCCCTCTCAGGGGGAGGAAATGGACAAGGAAATGATAGAAAGGATACTTAGAATGGCAGAAAAAGGGGAGATATTGCTGATGAGTGATCTGAATATGCCAGATGTTAACTGGAGTGCAGTTGCAGCAGCCACTTCTAAGAGTGGGATTATTCTAGATGCCCTACAGGGGCCATGCCTTAGACAACTAGTACTGGAACCCACTCGAGAGGGAGCAATCTTAGACTTGGTTCTCTCAAATGGAGATGGAGAGAGGATCACAGATGTAGAAGTGGGTAGCCATCTGGGAACTAGCGACCATCGAACAATATGGTTCACAATAAACACAGCTGTTGAGTCAAGTCATACAAAGGCAAAAGTACTGGACTTTAGGAGGGCTGGCTTTGCCAAAATGGGTGAGTGCCTAAGGAATGCACTAGCAAATGGGCAGGAAGGAGGGGTGGAAGAACAATGGGGAATAATGAAAACTGCCATCACAGAGATAACAAGCCTTTGTGTGAAGCAAATAAACAAAACAAAATGATGTAAGAAACCACTATGGTTCTCAAAGGAGGGGTCAGTGAAGGTTCAAGAGAAAAAGAAAGCATTCAGGAAGTACAAGGAATCACAGAAGGAGCAGGACAGAGAATTGTATCAGTTAAAGCAAAAGGTAGCTGGGAAGACAGTCAGAACAGCAAAGGCCCAAACCGAGAAAAAGATAGCCAACTCAGTTAAGAAGGGGGATAAAACCTTTTATAGGTACATCAGGGAGCATAAGAAGACCAAGGGGTGGATAGTGAGGCTTAATAAAGGGAAGGGGAGGTGGGCAGAGGATGACGGTGAAAAGGCAGATATACTAAACAAATATTTTTGCTCAGTATTTTCAAATGAAGAGGGGGAGGTACCTAAACCAAGCAATAGAAACACTCTGGATACAGAAGTTGATGCCAGCCTATTTACAGAAGAAAGGGTTCTGAAAGAACTCTTCAAACTGAAGGTGGACAAAGCAATGGGGCCTGATGGGATTCAACCCAGAATTCTAAAAGAACTAAGGGTAGAACTAGTGACACCACTGACTACCCTCTTTAACAAATCATGGGAGGATGGGGTGGTACCTGAGGACTGGAGGAGGGCAGATGTGATTCCACTTCACAAATGTGGGAGCAGGGCAGAAGCGGGAAACTACAGACCTGTTAGTTTAACCTCAGTGATAGGGAAAATGATGGAATCACTTCTGAAGGAAAGAATTGTCTAGTACCTAGAGGCCAGAGGGGCACAGGACCCAACACAGCATGGATTCACAGCGGGACGGTCATGCCAGATGAATCAAATAGATTTCTTTGACTGGGTGACCAAAGTAGTAGATCAGGGAGGGGCTGTGGACATGGCCTACCTAGACTTTAGCAAGGCATTTAACACAGTTCCACTCAAAAGATTAATATACAAGTTAGCCAGCCTGGGAGTAAGTCCCAAGATGATAGCCTGGGTAAAGAATTGGCTGGAGAATAGGACACAGAGGGTAATAGTAAATGGAGTCCATTCTGAAGAAAGGGGGGTTACTAGTGGGGTACCGCAGGGTTCAGTATTAGGACTGGTCCTCTTCAATGTCTTTATAAGTGACATTGCAGAGGGACTGGAAGGAAAAGTATGTCTCTTTGCAGATGACACAAAGATCTGCAACAGAGTTGATGCACAAGGTGGGTGGAAAGGATGAGAAGGGACTTGGCAAGGTTAGAGGAATGGTCAAATGTATGGCAACTTAGATTCAATGCTAAGAAGTGCAAGGTAATGCACCAGGGAAACAAAAACCCAGGGGAAGAGTACACAATGGGGGGTGAGATACTAACAACAACAAAAATGGAAAGGGACCTGGGGTAGTCATATCAGATGACTTAAAGGTGGGCAAGCAATGTGAAAGGGCAGTAAGGGGGGCTGGGGGATACTGGGATGCATAGGGAAAGGCATCACCAGTAGAAAACAGGAAGTTGTTATCCCTCTGTACAGACAGCTGGTGAGACTCCTTCTGGAGTACTGTGTGCAGTTCTGGAGACCCAATCTCCACAAAGACATAGACAGGATGGAAGCTGTCCAGAGGAGGGCAACTAAAATGGTGCAGGGTCTGCACCAGAAGACATATGAAGAGAGACTTAAGGAGCTTAATATGTATAGCCTCGAGGAAAGGAGGGAGAAGGGGGACATGATAGAAACTTTCAAGTACCTCAAGGGAATCAACAAAGTCCAAGAGGGTGGTATCTTTCAGAAAAAGAGGTGTGCAAGAACAAGGGGGCACAATTTGAAGATGGGGGGCAGCTCAGAGGTAATGTAAGAAAGTATTTTTTCACAGAGAGGGTTGTGGATGCATGGAACGGCCTTCCGGAGGAGGTTGTGGAGTCAAAAACAGTGGTGGAATTCAAGCATGCATGGGACAGTCATAAGGCAATTCTCGGGGGTGGGGGTAGGAAAAAGTATGCTGCTGGTTAACTAGGATCTGCAGCTTATACCTTAGGTAGGAAAATGGGCAGACTGGGTGGGCCAAGTGGTCCTTATCTGCCATCAAATTCTATGTTTCTAAAACTGTTGCCAGATCCCAAAAAATTTGTGTCCTTTTTCCTGGCACCAGCCCTTGAGTCACATGTTTAGCTCCCCTATCTCCCCTTCTCTGACCTTCCGTCCATCCGCCCCCCTCTCCCAGACTGGCAGGATCACAGAGAAGGAGATGCCGGTTGAAATGGATGATAGTTTGTCACCCAGCCTGGTCAGGTGTTCCTTGGTCTCCATAACTGACTGACTGGTGAGATCATTAGTCCTTATGTGTACCAGGACTCAATGTTTTCTCCTGCTTCCTGAGCAATTTTAGCAATGTGGTCAGTGTCTCTCCATGCTGATGTACCTGGGAGACATCTGACCATTACCCCTGGCTGGAGATAGGTATCAACTCCCCGAATAATGTAGTCTCCTATGATCAGAAGTTTTTTGGATTTCCTTTTTGCTTTTTTTGTTTTGGTTCCTGTTTTGGGCGAGTTTTGCAGTGCTAGCTCCTGTGGTGGTGTGTCCTGCTCTGTAGTGTCATCTGCCCCTTTGTTTGATTTTGGAGATAGAGGCAGATACCTGTTTGTAGTTTTCATATGGTTTGTGGAGGTAATATGTTGGAGAGCACCGAGTGATGGGGCACCTGATTTGCCCCTCCTAACAACCTACCAACCTCCTGGACCAACTACCCTCTGAGGTTGAGGTGCTTCTGTTGGATGTTGGGGAAATGGCAGGTGTTTCTTATAATATATTTCCTATTGAATATGAAATTTGAGGGATGAAATCTCTGCCCATGCCGCCTGGAGCTGAGTCCTAAGATCTCCAATGGCCCAGCATGTAGGACAGTGTCCTAAATCCTGTAAAACTGCCCTTCTGAAAAGTGTTCCACAGTACCTGCAGTTACTGATATCCATTCCAGATAAGTTGCTGGGTTTATAACCTGGGTTGATACCTCTCCCTCTGCACCCCAGCATCCCACTAGCATGCCCAACTGCCTTGTCACACTACCTTAACCCCAGGTCTCTGTCCTGTTTGGTGGTCATAAATACCACTCCCCCATTTTGTACTCTGCCCAGGGGTTTCTGTGATCTAAGAGAATGATCTTGTACTTTTTCACATTGAAACTTAGCTGCCATACCCTTGACCATGCCTCTAACTTTCTCATTTTTCCACCCCTCCTGGAGTGTCTACTGTGTTGCAGATTTTAGTGTCATCCATAAAAAGGCAGACCTTCCCATCCAGTCCCTCTGTATTGTCACTAATAAAAACATTAAAGTGGACCGGTCCCAGTACTAATACCTGTGGCACTCTGCTAGTCACCCTCCCTTCCTCTGAGTTAACTCTGTTTACCACCACCCTCTGTTGCCTATCCCCTAATCAATTTCTTGTCCACTTTACCACCTTTGGACCCACTATCAGGCTGCTCAATTTGATTATGAGTCTCCTACGTGGAATGGTGTTGAAGACCTTACTGAAATCTAGGTAGGTCACATCCACTGCTCCACCCTGATCCAATTCCCTGGTCACCCAGTCAAAGAAATCTATCAGATTCATTTGACTTGACCTCCCCACTTGTGAATTCATGCCTTGGATCTTGTAAGCCACTGGATTCAAGATATTCCACAATCATTTCCTACATCTGTCTTCCTCCAGTCCTCTGGAACCACTCCCATCTCCATTGAGTGGTTGAACAGGACTGTCAGAGGTGCAGCCAATACCTCCCTGAACTTGAAATATCCTTGAATGTACCCTGTCTGGCCTCACTGCCTTGTCCACTTTCAGATTTGTGAGTTCCTTCAGGAATGGACTAGTGTCCACCTCCCTTCCATCAATAGTTCTGTATTTTCCTGTGGCCCCTCAACTTCCTCTTCCTTTGGGAACACTGAACAAAAGTATTTGTTCAGGACATCTGCTTTTCCCTGGTCCCCCTCCACCCAATTCCTCCCATCCCTTCTTAGCCTTACAATCCCTCCCCAGTCTTCCTTTTGTTACTTGTTTACCTAAAAAATGTCTTGTCTCTTTTCCTTACTGCCTGGGCCATTCTCTTCTCCATTTGCACCTTTGCACTCCTTACTGCTTTCCCTGCCTCCCGCTGTTTCTCCTGATATACCTCCCTATCCTCCTCCTCCTCCTCCTTCTGTCTTTTTATACCTCCTGAATGCTAATTTCTTTGCACTTACCTTCCCAGCCACTTCTTTTGAGAATCATAATGGTCTCTTTTTCCTCTTGCTTTTGATCACTTGCCTGACACAGAGGTTTTATGCCTTCACTATGTGCCCTTTTAGCTTTACCCACTGTTCCTCCACTTCACCCAAGTTCCCCAACCCTTCCAGGGCATCTCTGAGCCAGACATTCCCCCATATTTTAAAAATCAGCCCTCCTGAAATCCAGGACCTTCCCCTTTGTGTGGTTTGATTCTGCCACAGTTCTTATATTGAACCACACTGTATTGTGATCAACAGTCCACAGGTGACCTCCCACTGTGATGTCTGCAACACTGCCTCATTAGTAATTACAAGGTCCAGTATTGCCCCATCATGAGTGTGCACCCTTACTAGTTGCCTGAGGAATGCCCCCTGCAGGGAGTCCAGGATGTCCCTGCTCCTAGCTGAAGCTACAGCTGGGAGGCTCCAATTTACATCTGGCAGACTGAAGTCTCCCACCAGCAGTACCCCCCCAATTTGCCATCTTTTGGATGGCTTCCACCAGAAACTTTTCCACCCCCCATAATAGAGGACTGTAGATCACACCAGTACGAATAGCGGCTCCATTCCCCATCTCTTTGGTGACCCACAGTACCTCTGCCTCTCCCTGTATTTGCTGTATCTCTGTTGATTTTATGCTATCCCTCATATAAAACACCACTCCTCCTCCTTTCTTTCCCACCCTGTCCTTCCTGAACAGAGTATAGCCTGGTATGGCTACACCTCAGTCATGGTTCTCAGTGCACCAGGACTCGGTAAAGGTGACAATACCTACAGTAGATCAGCCTCTGCCATGATGGCCTCCAGGTCCAGAATTTTATTTCCCAGACTTCGAGCATTTTCACACATGGCTTTCGAGATTTTGCTACTACAAAACAAAGGCTTAAGTACACGCTCCCCCCCTCAAAAAAAAGGCAAATCATTAAAATGTGCTTTCTGCCTCAAATGGCTACTTACTTATTTCATCCCAAACTGGGAGTGGGGTCTATTAGTCTTTCAATCAGAGCTCTTGAGTGAAATTAAGCTGAGCCACCAGTCAGCAAGGTGGACCTCCCATCGTCTGAGGCCCTATTCTAAAATGCTAACTGCCAAAGTTAGCTACAGTTAAAATACTGAGGATGTATTGCAATTAGCAGTGTTGATCTTGGCCCAATAAAACTGCCTGATGCAGCCTTGCATTGCTTTTTCAGTGTGTCCAAATTATAGTAATTAGCACTGAATCAATACCTCTAATGCACTTCAGTGTGCAGTGTGGTTTAATTGTAAGTAGCACTCCTGACAGCAGTGTTGCAGTGCCGTTACAGTGTGTCCTCATTATGGCTGCTTATAAGTACGCCATCATCACCTTTTAAGAAGGCCAATGGGGCATGTGAATTTGCATGAGAAATACATAACCTGGACCAATGCAACTTCATTCACCAATAATAACAGTATGTTGTTGTTAATGTTTTACATGTTAATTATGGGCATTACTGACAGTGGTTGTAGGTCTGTCAGGATGGCTGTGCTAATTTTTTAGCTCTATGCAATTCTCAAATTTAAGACACATACAAAACAGGCTTTAAAATCTGCACACAGTACACAGTGTTGGCGTAGGGTTACCACTGGTCCAAACTGCAGGACAGCCCATATTTGTGTAGCTGTGTCCTACAACAAACCATGATAAATACTACATGTCCTTACATTATAGCAGAAGTAACATTTTCTCAATAATTAATTTTTGAAAAACTATACCTTAACTAAAACACCATATACCATGGCCTGTGGTGTGTTATTGCAGTACTGTAAGAAGCAGAGGACCCCTCCAGTTATCTTGTTTGCCTTTGTTCACTTCCCCGACTACCACCCTACACCCTCTTTCCATTGTCTCCCCCTTCCCTGGCCCAAAAGAAGGCCATGCCAACTGAGCATAACCACCACAGGCTTTTTAACAAATGAATTTATTTCAAACAGAGTTATAAGTTCTTCATTGGGTGTGCACTCAGAAGCATTTGTGAGAGGCACTTTTAAAAAATAATGTTTTAAATGTTAATCTGCTGATGGCAGAAAGTGTGGAAGGAGCTACATCTATCATTAATATCTAAAACAATGTAAAACAGCAAGCTCTGAGGTAAATAATTTACTGCCACTAAATGTAAGCAGCAACCCATGACAGTGTATTGGTTTATTGCGGATTAATCAATACATCTCGTGTGTTGTGAATTATGTGGCTGCATGCTTTGTCTCCTCACAGAACCAGTGCTAAATCTTCAATAAACGCATACCTTGTTGTGGGTGACTGCACTTATAAAGTGTCTTTCCTAACATCCAAACCCACATAGAGATCAACCCGTATGCCAGCCATGGTTTATTAGGTGAAGTCACGAGCAAGCTGCCAAAAATAAGGTTGTGAGGAATCTTTTCATCTGTCATATGATGCTTCTTTGTGATGTGCAGTTCCAAACTTCATCCTGTTATATGATTGTATAATTTGTTTGCACCAGGGAAAGTAAAAGACAGTGACGTGGACAGTGACACACACATACACACACACACACACATATATCCCTTTTAGCTGTCAGCATAACCTAGAAAATATAAATCCAGAACGGTAGTTTTCAAAGTGGACACAAGGAGCGCGGTGCTCCAAATTAAAATAAAATTTACATGTTCATAAAAGTTAGGCACACACAACCCATTCAGAGGGACACTACAACCTGTGTATAATTCAAAACATTTTATTAATAATAAAAAAAGCCACCTGACATGTTTTGGACAAGCCAGCATCTGAAACGCATTAGGCTTTTTTTTAATTCTTAATAAGACTACTTCTCAAACAAGGCTGCAGTGGTGTTTGGCACCAATTGCTATTTCGCAAGAAACTGCAGCCTTAAGTCCTGTCATTTGTGCTGTCACAGTATTTACTTTTTTTTTTTTTTTTTTGCAAGCAGGGGGCATGTAATGTTGGTGAGCTCAAAACAGCTGAGCAGAAGAGAGAGAGAAGCAGTCCTAATCATGGCTCAGCCCGGGGTGCACCATAAGAACTTAGATGCATCAGAAACCAGATCAAGGAGACAAGTACTGAGGGGGGAGGGATGAGGTCAGTCAAAAAAACATATATTTATTTTAAGTTTTATTTTGAGATGGCCATGAGGCCAGAATAGTGAGAGGCCAGTGGGCACCAAGCCACATCCAGGCAGACTGAGGTGGGAGGAAGATCAGGGTGGAGCAAGGAGGCTGTATAGCCAAGTCTGCTTGACTGGAGACCTGAGTGATGAGCAGGGCCACTAGAAAATTGCAAAGAATTTTACCCAAAAATGCGGGGATTTTCTTGCAAAAATTGCGGGAAAATTGCAGGGGTTCACTATACATCCCCACTGCCCCCTAATAAATATTTTATTGTTTGCTGCAGCATGTATTGATCACAGAAATTGTTAGATAAATGTATTGCCACTTGTAAATGCTTTTAATATTAAGAAAGATGTGTGTTTTTGAAATGCACTGTAAACTAATCATTATGTAGCATATCTTCTAAAAATCAAGACATCTAAGTCATGCAGTGCTAATTAGATTTTATTCAGTAATTTAGTTAGTCTGTACTGAATACATCCTGAAACAACATATTTTGCCAGCTTCTAGATGTTAAATAATGAAGCCTGTTTAAACTACTTGCTTTGGTGCAAGAAAAAAATAAACAGATAACCAGGGTGCCTAATAAAGGTCTAGTAAGAAAAATATTTATTTTGTTAAAATGATTACTGTTCTTAATCAGCACTGTAAGTACATTTTAAAATCACATGATAAAAGTATCAAATCATACCAATAGCTTTTCATTACATCATACAACAGTTTTTAATACATTGTACTTTTGTTCTATTCGGTTTGCAGTGATTTTACTTGGGTTGCAATTATTTTGTCTATTTGAAGGTAACTGTTTAACTATACTTAACCTGTTTAGCATGTTTTCAGAAATATTTGCTTTTTGTAGGCTTTGTATGTGAGTATACAGTTGTGGCAGACTGACATGTAAGGAATCACTGTCACCAACCCCCTCAGAAGCACATTCAGGTTTATAATCAACAGGGCCATTCAAACTCTTGACACATTTGAATCAAAATCCTTTCAGATTGAAAGTATTTATACAACTAAAATCTACCCTACCATTCAAAAACAAGAATTGTGGTCAATGCTCCATTTAGGTGAATGGGACACTTTGCACCTCTTCTCACAACTACTGTTTCAGTCTCTGTGTCAGCAAAAAGTTCTCTGATAGTCTGCTTTAACACAGATTTTAAGTGTTCCAGTCTACATATGCATGACCAGAGAATTCTGAAACCAAAGTAGGGAAGTGAATCACAGGGAGGCAGAGTCACGTTTGACCCCTTCTCACCTCACACTCTACTGTTTAGGTCAAATCCAAGTCTGTGTACCATATCTGAGTAGATTTCCTTGAGAATTTAAATATTTTTATACAATTTCAGTCAAAAATTCCATAAATGTAAGAAATTGCAAGAAATTGTGGATTTTGTGCAGAGAAGGGTGAAAATCGCGGAAAAATTGCCCCCACAATTTTCCAGTGGCCCTGGTGATCAGTCACCACTACATAGTGAGCCAAGCCAACAGTCACACACCCACAGAGTACTAGAGTGGTCAGGCAACAAAATGTGCTATTCCAGGCCACAGCCAGTGAGTTAGTGTGGCGGTGGTGTGGACAAAGTGAAGAAGGAATGCAGCAGATAGAACAGCAGCTGCACCGGGGAGCAAGTGGAGGTCATCACAGTGGGGGCTGGGGGTGCCGCGGGAAAAGGTGATTTTCTTAGTTATTGGGCAGTCTAATGTTTACTTGATGATGGTTAAGTGGTTGACGGGAATCAGGTGTGCATGTATGTGTGTGTGTGTGTCTGTGTGTCCATTCTTCTTTTAACATTATGCTGGTATTTATTCCATTGGAAGCTGCATGTTCACTGTATATGCACTACACTGCCTGGCTGTTGTCAGTGTGTAGGATACTGGCTACTACAATTCTCTTCAAAAATATCAGGAGTGCCAGCGCTTTTCCCTAAAAATGGCAGGACAAACACATTCTACAAGAAATCTTCACAGCTCCCAGCTCAATTTGAGAATGGCTGTTAACCTTACCAAAGTCTGGATACTAACTTTTGTCTTCGATATGTCTTATTTGCTAGTATTGAAATAGTAATTTTACAATCATTTTTGGTTAATATTCAGTAGTAGTAAAGTAGTCTGCCCTCGAGCCAAAAAATTTAAATGAGTTAGGTAGTTGAAAACTAACATAGTAACAAGTAAGTATAAGTTAGTAGTTAGGTAGCCTTATATGCAAATTAAGGCAGTGCTCAGAAGATTAAATGATTACTTAATGAATACTTTTGAATTGTATAAGTGAATACCAATGAAGACTAATGAAAACTAGTTGAGTACTTTGCAATAATGGTAAAATAGTAATACTATAGTACTCGACTAGTATTTATATAGGACTATATAAGCAATTTGTGCAGCTATAGGCCGTGTGCTGTGCTCCAGCTGTGCTTGCCAGTTAGCCTAGGTGCAGCTCACAGGGACAGAGTTTGAGTAAGCACCAGTATGCATATGGTCTGTATGCAGTGCCAGTGCATGGGGGCAGACTATTGCCTGCAGGCATCCTGCACTATTATGTATTCAATGAAGGACAGAAAGGAGAGAGGGGATATGACTGAGACCTTCAAGTACCTGAAGGGTATGAATAGAGTAAGCACTGGAAGTATTTGCAAATTAAAAGGTAGAAGGAAAACCAGGGGAGCACAGTCTGAAGTTGGAAGGAGGCAGATTCAGGAGGGAAATGAGGAGGCACTATTTCACCAAAAGGGTGGTGGCAGAGTGGAAAACTCTGCTGAAGGAGGTGATATCACTGAAGACAGTGGGACAGGTTCAGAGGGAGGGTTCAAATCATGGGGGAGCAGGGAGTGGGGATGAAGGATACAAGGACAAAATCAATGGGGGTGGGATTCAAGGAGGGGGAGCAGCTGAAGTCTGAAAAACTGAAGTGCTGCACACTTGAGCAGACTAGGTAGGCCTATAGGCCTGTATCTGCTGGCAATTTCATATGTTCATATAATGTGTGTGCCCCTCAAAGCAGTGGATATCCCATCATGGCATGAGGATATCACCTTCCCTCCTGATGTGCCATGAGGTCTGGAGGGCAGGGGATGGCACCTAGCTACCCTTCATGGTCCTACATGTATGTGTAGGTGACAGAGACTGGCGTTGATTGGGGTATCCAATTTTATAAATTAAACTCAATTCAGTTAACTTGAAGTTTACACCAAATGAGAGGTCCTGATTTTTCAATGGTACAACCACATAATGTAAGAAAAATAATTGATGAAACTATAGGCTTCCCAAAAATGTTTTCAGAATACCACTATAATACCTGTTCTTTACCATTATACTACCACTGCAATTTCCAATATATTACCATTGTGGGTTTCATAAATGGTATCACATTGGATTTGTTTCAACTCCACTGTGATACCATTGTAACCATTGTTATACCATACAGACAGTAGTAGTTCACTGGTAACACCACCTCTGCTGGTACCACAGTGGTAACAATGTGCACCATTGTGATACCACTGTTTGTTGGTATCACAGTGGCTTTGTTCCAGTTCCAGTGTGATGCCATTGTGTCCACTGTGATATTAACACACAGTGGTAGCACAGTGGCAAACACTTGTGCGATGGTAGCACAATGGTGAATATCAGTGCAATACCACTGTAATTGGTATCACAATGGATTTGTTTCAATTCCATTGCACTACCATTGTGACCACTGTGGTGCCATGCATCAGTGGTAGCACAATAGGTGCACTTGCAGTGGTAATACAATGGTCTCATTCCATGCCTTATGTTGGTGGTAGCACAATGGGCATGCAATATGGTATCACAATGGCTTGCATGGGTCACTGGTATCACACTGACCACACTACAGGGGAAAACCTGCCAGTGAAGTGATCCCAAAAAATAATTAAGGCACATCCAACAACATCAGACATCTGCACATCTTTAATGTACTTGTCATCCAACATCCGCCAGTCACCAGCTGTATATTGGAAATCCTACCAAAGTTATCTGTACACCAGTCATGTCCCTATAGTCTATGCTATACAGAGTCCTCCTAGCCTCACAACATAGTGCTGCATGGTGCGGCCTCAGTGCAGGAACCCTCCTTGTTCACAAGGAAAGCACAAAGGGACCTTGTGGGACACTCCTTCTCCCTACAAAAAATGAAAATAAAGTAAATGGCCCAAATCCTACCTGTTCCTGGAAGTAAGGGAAAGGGTATTCATGGGGGTGCAGACAGTTTCAGCCCATCCCAGCATTGCCACCATGGGTTGCTCCAATGACATCACCCTGCAACAGAATATACACAGTAGCTCAGCTGAAAAGTGACTTTCTTTAGCATGGTGTCCTTTGTTTTGCTGCAGGTAGGGCAAGAACTATTAGAGATCATGACCCCATGTTCCCTCCTTGCACTGTCACATCCACCAACCCCATGCAAACTGTCACACCAACAGACCCTATAGCATCATATATGTTGTCACACCTCACAGTCCCATACTCCCATGCATGATGTCATAGATCTTGATTCCATACCTTCATGCATGTTGTCATGTCTCCCAACAGACCACGTGCTCCCATTCAAGCTGTCACAACCAATGACCTATGGTGTGGGGTAATTCAAGAATGCATTACACAGAGATAGAAAGAAGACTAGAATGGCGACACCCTTCAGTTATTCCAGGTGCAAGTATTTTGAGCACAGTGCCATGTTGTGGATGGCAATAAGAACCAAAGAGATACTTATCTATTGCATTATGTGTGTTGTAAGCCCTTACATGGACTGGTTGAATTGCAGTTCCTGCCTTTTTTTAATTTTTTCTCCAGTTGTGTGGTCCTGCAGATGGCAAAAGCTGATGTGTGGCTTGGGAATGCTGGATAAAGTCCATGAGACACCTGCTTGTTTGCCTCCCTCCCTCAGAGCCATGGATGGAGCTCCTTGTTAGAAAAGTGATAGCATGTGCTTACAGACACCAGGATAATATTAAATATAATGATTATACTAATTGTGTGCATTTCTTGCCCAACTGTTGTGATAAAGTCACTTGCAATTCCTGCTGTATTTTCCTCACAGAGATACAGCAGCAGCCTATATGTCACTCATAATACTTTTGCTCTCTTGCTGCACCTGCCCCTCAGCCTCTCCCAATGCAGCTGGCATACTTGAGGCAGAGTCTGTTCTCCCTGATACTACCTGATCTGCCCCTGCATGCCAGCAGCAGCTCTATTCCTCCCTATCCTTCCCCCAGAGGCCATTCTATTTCCTGCTGGGAAAATTCTGTGTTGTTGCCCTGGATCCAGGTGCCAACTCAGGCTTGGCCTATAGCTTGAAAACCCCCTTGGAGGCAGCATTCCAGCGTAAACAAGGGTCCCTATCAACATGTTGACCTACTCAACCACCTCAGTGCACCTGGGGCAGCAACACCTCTCACCTCTTCCAGTGGGTGTCTCAGCCTACAGGCATCATGCTAGCCATGGTGAAAAATCAGCTTCTGCTGACCTTTATCAATGAGAAATGCCAGAACTTCTGAACCTTGGAAGATGAGCTTAACATGAAGAGAAAGGCAAAGGCTTAACATTCTTAATAACTTACTCAGGGCTATCCCCTCACATTTACATTAGCACTGTGAAGGAAAGCCCCTTAAACTGACAGATATGTTTCAGGTCAAAACATTTCTTCCTACAGGGTTAAGAAATGCCATGTGGGAACCTGAATACACATGTAGTCTGCTTGTTGCATTACTGCTGGTTCTGGCATTTTGATTCCTGATATTCCGCTGCAAATGCATTAACATGATATGTTGGTTATGGGCATAGGCATTGCAAAGGGTGCAGGAGACAAGCAATGCACAGTTGAGGCTGCATCATTACAGCTTGCCTAACTAGCATAGATAAGAGATCTCTTACCTGGGATCTGGGGAGCCCGGGATGGGTGTCTTGGGGTGATGTCCAATCGTATCTGTAAAAAAAGAATATCCATGGGGTCACAAAGAATCCATAGTGCTTCAAGAACAAAATGGGACTGATGGGGAAGGTTAAAAATAAACAATACTCATCTAATATATACGTAGTCTGTATCCTGTCAGACCAGGATCAATGTCCTCTGAGACCTGTAGAAATAAAGGAAAAAAAGGATTATTACAAGGAATAAAGAAAAGCAAGAGTACAGACAGAGTTCCAGAGAAGTACAAGAGCTACAAGGAGAACACAGATATTATATACACAAGCCCAGTGATCCCTAGTTCAAATCCTACCACTGTCACTAGCTCAGGATATAATATTGGGAATGACACATGACCTCCTAGCTTTAAAACTGGGTTGAAATTGGGTGTCATTGTGAACTGGTAAGGGGACTAGCCAGGCCATAGCCTTAAAGTGTAGACCTTATTTTGATTTAATAATTTTAACATAATATGCCTTAATTCTGTTGCCCATGGATACCACCTGACCTACAGGGCATGTATCAATACTTGGGCCTTCAAGGCTGTGCAGATGAAAATAACTGATGCCACAGATGCCCCAGCCTCCAGCCCAGGGCCAATGAGCAAGGTCACAGCAATGGTCAACACCAGGCACAGTTCCAGTGGAGTCCACAGTACACATGGAACCAAATATTGATAGCAGTGCAAATGGCTCAGTGTGGACTCAGCAGTGCATGTGGTACAGGAAGTGGTGCACAGAACAGCAAGCTGGTGGCTATGCAAGTGGCACTGTGTGGTGATAACAGTGTACATGGAACAGAGTTGGCAGTGCATGTGGCGATGCAGTGATGACAATACATGAGTCACTGCAAGGTGTTGGCAGAGCAAGTGGCACAGCATGGAGTCAGCAGGGCACATGGTACCACACAGAGATAGTGGTGCACTTGACACAATGTAGTGGCAGTAGTATACCAGTGAGGTGGTGTTAATAAATGCAGTACTGCATGCTGCACTGCAGTGTCTACACTGCACATGATGCAGAGTTGGCAGCGCATGTGGAAATGCACTGTGATGGCAGTGCTCATGGCACTGTGCATTGGCAGAAGTCTGTCTGGAACAGCGAGGTGGTAACAGTGCACATGACACTGTGATGAGGGGAGTGCATATGGCAAAGTGCAGAGCCAGCAGTACTAGCCCTACCAGTTGAGGGCTATAGAGGGAACATATTTACACTAATGGATCAACTACTGACTGTCAGTTACTGTATAGCTATTGGTAGTCAATAGTTCATCCCAAAAAGTCAAGGTTTTCCATTATATATTCTAACAATTCTGGGTAGTTATCCTAACAATTCCAGTCTGACCACCACCTTCACATCCAGATCCAGTGCTCAGATCAGCCTCCCCAACAGCCTGCCACCATCCTCTGTGCTACATCACCGTACCAGGCACCAGACTATCCTCCATGCAGCTGACAAACCTTCTAACCCCAGCCTCTTCCATGATAAGCAACCTTAATGGAGCTAGAGCACCACACAGCCTCCAGACCAGCCTCTTCCCCAGCCCAACCACCCTTCCTGCATCTGGACCAGCCTCCAACTACATGCCATGTAACCTCCATGCAGCTGGAGAACCCTTCCAGACTCCATGCCAATAGACCACATCTCTGCAGCTGTAGCCCCCATGCTGCTGGACCTGCACTCCCCCAGCCAACCTCTCTACCTACAGCTGGACTCACCAGAAGCCCTATACCAGTCTCACTATCCAACCACCCACCCTGCAGCTGGACCTTGCTTCCATCCCCAAAACTAGCCCCCTCCACACCAGCCACCATCCCTGCTGCTGACTCACCCTTTCATGGCCTGGACTAGCCTCCCCCAGCAGACAACCCTCCCTGCAGCTGTACCCCCTGTGTTTGTTCCCACCCATAGACCTACCCCACAAGTTGAGCATCATCCCTGGAGCTGAACACCCAGATAACCACTCTTCCCAGGAGCTGGATCCACCCTCCCTCCAGAGCAGAACCTCCCTTAGACCAGTACCTCCTTGCAACTAGACTTCCCCTCCCCAGATCACCCTTCTGCAACCATGGACCCCATACTCTCAACGTAGTATAAATAATATGTGAAACATTAACATATAAAATATAAATTCATGAGCGCCTTTAAAATAAACAAGTACATAGATTCAAAGAATCAGTTAAAAGGCATGCTTTTCAGAAATGGGAAAACTACTCAAGAAATTCTTCCACAATACATAAGAGTGATTTTCATAATCTGCAGTCTTCAGCAAAGGAAAAAAAAGTACACTGATCCCAGCATTACTATTCAGTTTAATGTAATGGATTTACATATGCTAAAGTTGTAATTAAATACAATATAAGAATGCAAAAAAGCACAGTTTTCCCATACAGTCCACCCCACCATGAATCAGTTTATGAACAAACAGGATCCAAGGAAATTAAATTCCTCGAAAAGTATATAAGGAGATAGTTTCATAAACAGCACTCTGCAGGTTACTCCAGATTGTCTCAGATGAAAAAAAATGGTAGCCTTTTCTCTGTAAATATAGATCGATAGGCCACTGAATGGATATACACACAGAAAATGCATTCTGGACTTGCTCATTCATGCAATCTTTCTGCTGATAAGAAACTCCCCTGCCCCCAACCCCCAGAAAGAAACTAAAACTTTAAAAGTAACTAAATCATTTAAAATACCACACATAATAGGTAAACTAGAGGTACAATGCACACTAGACACATTAAGGAGTGATCTGATTGAAAATAAAACTGTGTATTTTAAAACTTTTTTAAAGGATTTTAGCCAAAGGACTTCAGAGCAGCGAAAATGTATTTTTAGCAAAATATTCAATCAAAACTTCACAGCATTTCAATTAAAACCTGAATAATAATTGCCTTACTGTATTTAACATTTCAAGGAGTTAAAATGATGTACTTTTCTAATTAAACATAAGTACTTACCTCATACATGTAAATCTTAACTGCAGCCAACATCAGCTTGATATTCCAAATGCAGGCTAACAGTCACTCTGAGCAGGAACAGGAAGTGGTTCTGGTGGATTGTAGTTCACTGACTAAGTAGACTTCTGGAAAATGTAGTTCAGTAGACTTTTAAAGGGACACGGTCAAGCTTTTTTTTTTGCATCATATTATTTCTAAGTAAAAAAAAATCATTTTATAATTGCTTACCTTCTGTAAAATTCATTGGTGCTGCTGGTTGTTCTATCTGTCTCCTTGCTTAGTAGAACTGAAATGGATGGCAATGTACCCATCCTTGACTGGCTAATTTAAATTCTTGAACTGTAATCTTCATTAATGATTCAATAGTATTAAAAAAATTGAACTTTGAAGAACACTGCAGTTCTATTTCTAAGCCTCATTTAGTAATAATTTTGTCTTATACAAGAAGTCTGCTAAATACTTCTTAGAATTTACTATTCTTAGAGGTTGCATTTTTTTAATGATAATTAAAGATGATCAAAAATTACATAAGTTGATCTTCAAAGAGTAATTAATTACGTCTTTTATTCTAAATTTAGTATTTGACTTCGGTGAGCTGGAAGAGAGAAGGGAAATGACTCACAGGAGGAGGAGTTGCAATTAAAAAGGAAACAGCATGAGCCTATGAAATTAAAAGGGCAACCTCCCATTGAAGCCAAATTAGTTAGCAAAAGGGGGACAACAACCAAGAGGAAGAATTAAAGTTTCTGAAATACCAACCCCTATAAATTTCAGGAAACAAATCAGCTAGTTAAGGACAAAGCCTTGATTCTTGGAAATGCAGCATCTCATTTCTCCCATCTACTGTAAATGAATCTCACTCTACTACTGATGATGAGGAGCACATATGATGGATGGACACATCCTTCCCATTGCCAAACAATAACAATCATTGGGACATAGAATTTAATATCCCAAAGATGGGGTCCTGAGAAAGCCCCAGTATCCCCAGTAAGATGCCCAGGTGCCCTTGATAATTCAGGAGCAAGGAAGGAGTAAACAAACTTGCTGGCAGGAGCCCTATAGAAATAAACTGCAGCTTGCAGTTTAAAAGATTTTTTTTCATTTGCTCAGCTTGCTTAGCAAGTTGGCATGAACCTGTGTCAACTAGAAGGTCCACTTCATGCTGGGCAGCTGGTTGTCACCTGGGTTTCTAGGGACTTGGCATCCTGAATGAAGGGAGGGATCTGGAGTGTGTGGCCTGTCACAGCTATTAGTTTTTGAAAAGAGTGCAGACTGAGCAGAGGACAAGTAGAAGCAGAAGAGGAGCCAAGTGACCAGCAGGGGGTACTTACCTCAAGCTTGGGGGGGGGGTTCTCGCTGCATTCTGGCCCGTACCATGAAGACATCCAATCCCTGTTCCATTGGTGCTGTGACCTGTAGTGTCAGTGATCAATGCAGCAAGCTGAAGAATTAGCAGTTGGCTAGCCATGGTGCAGCCTCTGTTTAACCCTATTTGTTATTTTATTTAGTTAAAAGGAAAAAGTTACCAGTCCCTTAGTGGTGGTGCATCAGGCCAGCAGAGTGTTGGAGCAGAGCAAGTAACCAGCAAGGACCAGAAGGAAGACTGATGATCATCTGCCTGCAGTCAAATCCTATCTCCTCCACCTGCCCTCCTCTCTGTAACATTTTCCCAGGCTGGGGCAGTGAGTCAGCACCATTGGACAGGTGATGTCTACCAGAACTAATTACTTTAAAAAAATGTGTTTAATCATGTGAAACAGTGCAGCAAGGGATGGCCATAGCTGTTTGTAGGGCTAGGGCAAGGCTCCAGAGAACAGGACCTCCTGAGGGCAGATCTATTTAAATTTATTTAAATCACACTCGAGCGGGGAAGCATTGGCAGGGGTGGAACTATGTAAAGGAGGAAGCTTCCAGAGGCAGAGCAAAAGGAGAAGCAGGCCCTGTATGCAAAAGTAAAGACTCCAGTGAAGGAGCAGGGCATAGAAAGGCCCCATTTTCAGATATGTTAGCCTAGGTGGGTTACTGAACTAGGGCTAGCTAGCTCAAACATTTCATTTATTTATAAGTTAGCACTGCTGGGCCAGTTGGGGCAAAGCAAACCCAAGCTATAAAAGAGATAGTGCCCCAGGGTGGAAAAGGGTGGCTAGTAGCCATATGGCCACCAGTAGCCAAATACAACGCAAGTGTTTTAAAGGGGCACTGTCAGCTTTACCCCTCATTTTTGCCCAAATCTCAGCAGTGTGCCTCCATGCACAGATTTGTCATATATAGTCTCTATTAGACTGCTGTCTGTGCCAAACATAATAAGTATTACCCCTTTGTCTTATTTTACTTTTATTGTCCTTTCCAGTGGTCAAAATGAAAGTGCGCTGACCTTGGGAAGTGTATCCATTCTGAGAACACGCGTCTCAAATGGAGCGCAGGCACGAAGTGCAACTTTTCACTTGTCTATATGAATATGCTGCCTGTACGGTCCGTTTATGAATGCAGATTTAAATGTGCCATCTTGGAATCAAAACCAAGTGCTGAGAGTGTTAGCAAATACATTTAAAAACCAGCAACCAAATCCCGCACATGTGCAACAGCGGAATGCTTCTGCGCATGCACGGGATATGTGCTCTGGCTACTGTTGCACATGTGCAGGATTTGATTGCCGGTTTTTAAATGTAGTTGCTAATGCTCTCAGAGCTTGGTTTGATTCCAAGGTGGCACATTTAATTCCACATCTATAAGTTTAAACCATACAGGCAGCCGCTTTCAAACAGACAAGGAAAAGTTGCACTGTGTTGGTGCTCTGAGAAGCGTGTTCTCAAAGGATATACTTCCGGAAGTCAGTGCACTTTCATTTGGACCACTGGAAAGGACAATAATAGTAAAATAAGACAAAGGGGTAAGACTTATTAAGTTTGGCACACACAGCAGTCTAATAGAAACTATATATGACAAATCTGTACTTGGAGGCACACTGCTGAGATTTGGGCAAAAATGAGGGGCAAAGCTGACAGTGCCCCTTTAAACTGCAAATTTTGCTAATTTAAGTGCACTAGAGCAGTGGCTCCAGCCAAGAGAAAGAGGAACGGAGTGGGAGATCCAGTCAGCAGCCCTTGCCTATGGCCAATAACCTGTTAAGTGTATAACTGACCCATAGTCCCCTTAGCCAGGGAGTGACAGTTAGTATGGGATCCTTAGCATATAGGCTAGCTAGATTGCCCTTAGCCATTCCCAGAAGTGGTGCTTTAACATCCACTTTCTACAATAGTTGCACTAGGGGAGGCAATAAATAAGGGGAAAACCTGGCTAAAGCTGGATTTACCTAGCTACATGGGGACCCTGAGGGATATCCTTCTTCCCACGGGCATTTGCTTTGGGTTCAACCTCCCCATTTCTTCATCGGGTTGTTGTTTTCTTTGTTTTGCTATATGTCTCCCTTTCACTGGTGGTCTGTGCAGCTCAGAAAATAATGTTGCCCTCAGTGTCTTGCAGCTCCTTCCCTGTTGAAGGTGTGTCCTCTGGGCTGGCTATTTTGTTTTTTAGTGGTGCCCTATTTCTTGCCTCACTCTGTATGGTGTTCTGTCTATGATTTTTTCTCTTGTTTTGTATAAAAATTATTAGTATATGGAATGCATCCTCACGGTGCAATTAACTAATTTCAACAACAATAATACTCACTGCTGATTGCAAGATAGTATTTAACCACTGAGTACATCACCAAAAATATCCAGATCTGTTTGCAAAACTAAAAAAAGCAATTTGAACATTTACAGAGAGTTCACATTATAAACAAATATTAACTATAATGTGAAAGTATAATAAATGTGTGCTAACCAACACTTTGAAAGTGTTTTTTTAAACATATTGACCCAGATATTCAAACTGTGCCCAAAAAGTTCTCAACAGCAGGAGCAAGCGCAAGTCCACTGCACCCATGCACAAGAAGTGCGATATTCAAAAACTGCACAGGCCAAGATGTGCCTACGGCTGACGACTGAATATCACACCACCTGCGCCATAGTGCAACTAGGGAGGTGAAGCTGAGCATATCTGATGCACTATAGCGCAACAAGGAATGTTCAGCTGAGCAGTCCAGATGCACCATAGTGCAACCAGGGACGCCCCCCCCCAGCAGCAGGGCAGCAATGCAACAACACAACCAGGGATGCAGGGGCCCACCACCCATGCCACAGATGGGCAGAGGAAAACACAGCAGAACAGATATCATCCCCCCACACCCCATGCATTGCACAGCTGGGTGAGGGCTGGAATAACCACTGGCCCATGGATACCAGCAACCAACCCACAGCTGGGCTATGGTGCCCCATCACACCTCCTAGCAAGCTGTGACCTGCACATAAGGATGGCCGACCACCCCGTACCACACCATCCCACAAATGCAGAGCACACCCTGCACCATGATTCCCATACACCCTGCCCAGGAGCAGTACCCAACAGTGCAGGACACCCCATGCATGCCACCACCCCCACTGTGACAATGCAACCCTGTGCACCATGGAGCCATGCAAGGCAGCCCCACCATGGACACCCTGCAGTGGGTGGCAGCAGACAGTGATGCAACAGATGCATACACAGTGCCACCCTGCATGTCCACCCCGAGGTACAGCTGAGAGACTGACCATGCGTCAGCACATGAGGTACTCCACATGCAACAGGGCATGCCCCAAACCCCACCTCCAGTGGTACAGCACCCTGCACACCCTCCCAAGGACACATCCCATCCCAGCACTGGACACAACAGCCACCAGTGACATGCCAGCAGACCGTGCATATCACAGACATGCAAGGGTGTCAGCTGCACAGGCCATGGACGGTCTGACAGGGGTGCCATGCACAAAGTGCAGGCCCCATGGACCACTGCACACAGGCATCCAGTGCACAGAGTACAACACACAAACCACAGACAGTGACTGCCCCCCCTGCCCACACCATAGGTGGTTCACCTCTGCACACACACACACATATGCCCATGTGTGAACCACCCCTGATGCCATGCATGCCACTGCAGCTAAGCACCTGTAGCCCGCTGCAAATCAGAGACCACCACAGTTGTCATAACAAAATGCTTATGTTTAAAAGAAGTAACAAAACATATATGCAAATATTTACAAGGGGGGAAGGGACACATAACAGGTGGGGGCGGGTAAGGGGCAGGGGTGAACATATGGGAGAGGGAAGAAGGGGTGTGAGGGTGGGTCAAAGGGGGAAGGTGGTAATAGGGGCACAGGTGTTCAGTGTGTGCCCTGGTCCTCCTCCACATGGCACCTATGTCTGCCGCTCCGCCTCCTCCTCACCCCATGGTGGTGGATGCGCTCCAAAAGCTCGAGTGTTGCCCTCACCACCTAGAGCAGCTCCTTCACATTTCGTTCCAGTGCCTGGAATTGCTGTCCACCTAGGATGAAGGAGCAGAGTCAATAAGTGTGACTGTCCAGCCCCCTGCAGCCCACCCATTGTGCATGGCATACAGCCTTGTGCCACGCCCCTGTGATGGTGTGTGAACACCAACAGTTACCGTGTCCACAAGACCTGCCTACAAAGGCAGCCACAGCCATGTGGACCACTGCACACACCCACCGCCAATGTCCTGCACAGCACCACCATGGCCGTACAGTGACTTGGCTATGCAGTGTGAAGGCAGTGCCACAGCCATGTGCCTGGTGCATGCATAGACCACCACTGATGCACTCCCAGACATGCAGGGCCACTGGACAGTGCTGACTGTAACAAGTTGCGTGCATGGCAGTGGTGTCAATGGATGGTGGCCATGCCCCACTGCCCACCCAATTATACAGCATGGAATAGTAATCATGGATGTAAGGCACTCACCATCATCAGGGTGGTCCATGTGCCACTGACCACCATTACCCCTCCTGGCTTGCTGCTCCTCCAGACAGCACCTCTGGTCTATGGCCTGCTGGCGTTCTGCGGGCCCTAAGGTGCAAAACATGGAGAGAGGAACATCAGTACAATCCTGTAGCAATTTCCCCCCACCCCCATGTGTGTGCAATCCCACACAGCCAGACCCACCCACCTCACACCCCGATAACACCACCACTGCCAACACTGGGCGGACCCCCCCATGTGCCGGACACATGCAACCGTGATACCTGTATGGACGATAAAAGTGCATGGATGTTGCACCTACCTGACCGTGGCACCGTGCCCCTCCTGGCACATGCCCACAGGTGGGCAAGCAGGTCTGGGTCCCTCTGCCTCAGGTCCCCATATCGGTGGCAGCACTGCTCTGCCATCTGCCCCATACTGGTGGCCTCCTCCAGGGCGTCGGCCACTGCCTGCCACACCTGACTTCTGGCCCTGTCCAGGGGTGCCTCCCCAAATAAAGACCCAACATGTGACTCCACAATGGCAACAAGGTTTGCCAGCTCCACCTGGCTCCACTGCACAGCATGCCTCCGTGCCATCTTTGCTGCTCTGTTCAGTCAAAATGGCACTCTGCAGCGCAGTCCTGCCACATGCAAATGCTGCACGGTACAGCGCTGCCTTTCCCTATTGCACTGTCACCGAACAGCGTGATAGTGGTACACCCATGCCTGACGCATGGCACCTAGGGGGCAAAGGTCGGGCACAGGGTCAAGGGTCTCTGTCACACTAACAGCCACAGCGCGACTGGAACCCAATGCGTGTAGCATGATTGGGTGCCTGTGTGCCACCTCCTGTAGTGGCCTACCACGCTGTTGCCCCAGTGTGCCTACAACGCCCCAGTGCCACAGCACCATATAGGTGAACAGCACTGTAGCACCACTGGCACAATGGTGGCCGTGCCCTGCATTGCCTCCCGTGCAGAGCATGTCAGCAGTGTGGCAGGTGCCTGCGTCATCAATCTGGGCATGCGCAGTTAGGTGTGTACTGCGCATGTCACAGAACTGCGCCCTTGGCTCAGCACGTTTAACACAATTGTGCAAAGTGCAACAGCGTGATATTCAGCCGGCATATGCAAATTGGCTAATCAGCCATTCAATGGCGCAGTCACTGCATTTGCATCCACTTAAAGATGCACCTCACCTCATTTGCATGGGTTGCGCTATAAAAGTGCGACATTGGGCTGCACTGGCCATAGTCGGTTACTGCAGTCTATTGCGGTGAGTTACATGCTGTTTGGGAGTGTGGACTGTGGATTTTAGGACATGCATGGGACTGCACAGTCACAGGTAACATCTGTCATTCTTACAGGTTGAATCATGACCAAGCATGTTGTGGAGGAAGAGGAACATAGTCGTGGGAGGAAGAGGAGGCCGAATTTCATGAAGGCAGAGACAGATGCCCTATTCGAGGCCTACCTAGACCAGAAGCCGCTTCTCAGTGGACGCCAGAGAACACCACAGGCCCGTGCTGCTGCATGGGAGGAGGTGGCGAGTGCTGTAAACCTGCATGGCAGCCACCAGCACTCCGTGCAGGAGTGCAAGAATAAGATGGGCACAGACAGGCTGAGGATTAAGTAGAAGGTGGCTGCTATCAGGGCAGCATGGTCTGTGACAGGTGGGGGACAGCCGGAGGTGTGACGCCTGACCCCACAGGAGGAGCAGGTTACTGGCAGCATGCAGTGTTGCGCCATTGAGGGTGTTCTGGGTGGTGGATTCCAGATGGGTGGTAGCCTGTCACTGCATGGTAGGTCATGATCTGTCTATTGGGGGGGGACAGGGTAGGTCACATGCAGTAACGCAACTTTGTTTTTCCTTACAGCTCCTGAGCATCTGCATGGGTCAGTGGTGGTGGGCTTCTCCACTGAGGCTGGTCACATGGAGATGGAGGAGGGCCCATCCACCTCCACAGGAATACGCGGCTCAGGGTGACAGTGGGCCCGACTGGACGTCCAGACTGTTGTTGGTGGAGCAGGTGCAGAGGAGGCCCTGCCCGTGTCCCAGCATGCCAGCGTCCACGGATGCCAGCATGCTGAGACTCGGGCTGGTGCCGGATCCATCACCGATGATGATGTCGCTAACGTCATGGGTAGTGAGACATGTGTGCCACAGGATGGCCACACAGCAGGTTCCATCGTGGCCATGGCTGTGGGTGGTGCCATCATGGAGGCCTGTGTGTCATCACAATCCTACCCTGTGCCTGTCAGCTTCAGTGGGGCAGCATTGGTGTGTGTACAGGACAGTGGGACTGTTGCAGTCACTGCGGCGGCACCATTGAGCCCTGGGGAGTGGCAGCCAGAGGGGCAGCATCAGCAGTCGGCCAATGGGCATGGGGGTACAGTGTCAGGGGTGGTGTCAGTGCACCACCTGTGGACATGCCCAGGCCTGGCCCTGGTGTGCAGCGCCCACCCTCAAAGTGTGATGGGCATCAGGGCCATGAACACCCTGAGGGACAGCATGCCGATCAGGCAGATGATCTCTTAGATGAGCACACCCGCATAATGCAAGCATCAGTCAATCAGCAGATGTGGCTCGTGACGGCCGTGGATGCACTGAGTGCAGCTCTGCACCAGGCAGAGGAGCATCGCAGCAGAGACACTGCTCTGCTCCTGGCAGGGATGGACCGGTTGCGGGAGGATGTGACCACTGCCATTGACAGGAAGACACAGGCATTCACTGCTGTTATGGCCACAATGGGCACAAAGTTATTTGCCCATGTGTCGCAGACACCATGCAGTGCACTGTCCACCCCCCATTTTCGGCATTGTGCGACACCATCCTTGTCGACACCGGGCTCAGCTGTGGGCATCCCGAGCACACCTGGCTCAGGCATGTTCGGTGTACTGCAGACCCCTGCGTGAACATGGCTGTGTTCATGCAGTGGAACCCCTGGGGGACCGTCGGTGCCACCCCATGAGGCCAGTGGTCAGCCTGTCACTGCTGGCGGGTCTCGGCGGGGCTGCCCATGCATCCATGGCAGCCATGGCACTGTGGCGCGTGACTGACCTGTCTCCCAGCATGGCTACTGTCTAATGCTGCCCTGTGTGTATTGTATCATTCAGCAGGCAAAGCCCGGGTGGGTACCCGGCCCTGCACGCACACACACAGTCCATCTGCACACCCTCCCGGCTGCTGTCCGCAGTTGCGTGTGCATGATGATGCCTGCATTGCGCTGTATGCCACTGTGCTATGGTGCCCAGCATCTGACACAAGCACAATGACAGGCAATGGGTGTGGTGGTCTGTGGACATGTGTGTGGCTAGGGGTGGTGTTCTGGGTCACCGTGCTTCCTACCCTTTGTGCATGTCTAGTGAGGTGTGTGTGTGTGTGTGTGTGTGTGTGTCTCTGACCATGTGCCATGTTAGACCTCGTCCATCCCTGGTGGTGTGTGTGGTTCCAAACCCGGCCACTTCCCTTGATGGCATGCACCCCTGGTGTGTGTCCATGTGTGTTTGTGGGTTGTGCCTTTACCACTGGTGGTTGCACATGGCCCCATGACTTACCTGGGTTGGCTGAAGTGCTCCTCCGTGACAGTGTCCCAGTGCAGCTGTGCCAGCCAGAGCAGTCGGGGGTAACCCATCACCCAAGGGGGGGCTGCCCATCACCATTGTCACCAGCGTCCTCATCGTCCCCATCACTGTCCCCCTCTTTGACCTGTATGGCTATCCCACATTCGTTGGCCATGTTGTGCAGGATGCAACAGGCCAGGAATAGCCCACAGGCCTTTGAGGGGCTGTACTGTAGGGCACTGCCGAAGGTGTCCAGGCAATGGAAATGTGCCTTCAGCATACCGAACACCCGCTCGATGACATTATGTGTGGTGGCATGTGCCTCATTGTAGCATTGCTGCGATGGGGTCGCGGGCCGCCGGTATGGTTTGAGCAGCCAGGAACGGAGTGAGTATCCACTGTCACCTGTGTGTAGAGGGTGGAGGTTAGTTTGGTGATCAGCATGGCCCTGCCCCTGGCCATGTAGGCCACTACCCATATCACCTCTGACCATGCCCCTCCCAAGCCCTAAGTTTGTCCATGTGGTTAGCATACTCACCCACTAAGTGGCCAGTGGGGATGTCCCCACTCTCGAATCTGTGGCACAGTGCCGACTGGTGCCAGATGAAGGCATTGTGTGCTCCCCTAGAGTGCGTGGCACAGACACTGATTATGTGCCCCTGGCATCGCACACCACCTGGCAGTTGATGCTAGCATAGCCCTTACAATTAATATATGTGGCTCCCTCGGGGCCAGGTGGTGTGCGGATGGCCACATGGGTGCAGTCTATTGCCCCTAGCATGCCAGACATACGTGCTACCCTGTGGAACTCCTGTATGTTTGCTGTGCACTCTGCCAGTGTCTTGGGGAAGTGGATGTACTCCATGACATGTCGCAGCAGTGCCTGGGGAATTTGGTGAGGTGGCGTGGCCGCTGACCAACTGGGTTATGCCTGTAGTGTCCCCTGTTGGTCTCTGGAAGGTACCTGTGGTGAGCAAGCACATGCAAGCTGTCACTTTAGTCTCCACTGACAGATCATGGCTCCGTCGTGTGGTGCCTGCATCACATCACTGCACAGCTCACAGAGCCATCTCAGAATTGCCCGATTCAGGTGGTACCGGCCCACGATCTCAGTATTGCTGTACAGCTCGGAGCTGGTGCGGGCTCGGTACTGCCTGTTGGGGGCATACTGCCGACGGGCCCTTCCACGGCTGTGCCCCCCTGCTGCTCCCCCTTCTCATTCCCCCTCATTACTGCCTCCATCTGGATGGTGGCACTGGCCATGTCCCTGGCTTGTGGTCACCCCCCACCGGCAGCTGTTTCTGTGTTCCCCCCTCTGTCCTGGCTGCTACTTCCGCTGCACCGGGAACACCTAAATGTGGTGGCCTCTGTGCTGTGTGGCACTTCCCCCTTCTGCACTGGCTGTGTCTCCCCACACCTTCCCTGTGCCTCTCTGTTCAGGGTGCCCTTTCCCTGACCTGCCCTGTGTGTCCCTCCTGCCCTCTTTGTGCAGCTATGGTTCAGCCTCATGTGCCTTCCCTGTAGCGTTCTTGCACCTCTCCCTTGTTCCTTTTTATTTTGTCTCATTTCCACTATCGTGCAACTTCCGCTTGCTCCCCTATTGCGCATGGCGCATGTTGTTGAATATTGCACTGCGCCATTTATGCATGGTTCCTCCCCCTTCAGTTGGGCATACATTCATTATCATTGCGCTATTGCTCAGCATGATTTGGGGGGTGCAACTGCCTCCCACTGAATATCGCAGAATGGCGCATTTTCAGACTTGTGCTGGCGCAACCCTTTTGAATATCTGGGCCATTCTCTAAGATTTCTAAGAAAGAGCAGTGGTAAAACAGTGTAATAAAAATTCTAAAGTGTTGGCAATACTACTTCAGTGTGCACTAAAATTAATGAAGGAAATGCAGTGGTGAAGAAGTGTGCAAGAAAACTTGTCAATTATCTGCAGTGCTATTACAGTGTGCATCTAAACATAAGAAAGATATGCAGTTGTAAAGGAGTGTAGCACAAAGTCAATGGAGTGTATTTACAGTGCAGTGAATAAAAGCAGTGGTATATCAGTGTGTACTGAAGTAACACTGAAATGAGACTCAAGATTGCAGCGTGCACTCCACTTCCCTCTGGGGTGCAGCATATTTTAAATGCAGCCAACTTTGGCAGTTAACATTTTAGAACAGGGCCTCAGCTGATGGGTGTCCTCCCTTACCGAATGGTGGCTGAGCTTAACTTCACACCAGAGCTCTGATTTAAAAGACTAAGAGACCACCTCTTCCCCTTGAGATGAAATAAGTAATTAGCCATTGAGGCAGAAAGCCCATTTAATGATTTGGAAATTTTTTTTTTGGAGGGGGGTGTGCACTGGATCTTTTGCTTTGTTTTGACCATGTACACCCCAATGAGAAAAGCAAATTTAATGTGTGTAATACTGCATAAGTTGATCAGCTAATTTTGGTTTAATTTATGTTCAGGAGATTTATGGTTGTCTCCATTAGCTGGATCCCCATTGACCACCAGTATATTGAACATTGAAACTAACCCTGGCCCTACTTGCCACCTATCCCACTCAGATGCTCTACTACACAATACTAAAGGCATCCTTATTGTCCACCACAACATTAGAAGCCTAGGGCACAACTTCCCTGAACTAGAGGCCTGGGTCTTCCTACACCAGCCTGGCATCCTGTGTTTGACCAAAACTTGGTTGAAGCCCATGGTTCCATATTCTCGGTGCTCTATTCCCTCCTACAACCAACTCTGGAAAGACAGAACTTCCACTAAAAGAGGGGATGGCATAGCAATCTATTCAAAGAGTCACCTGCATCTCACTGTCCTGAACACAGACCCCCTGATGCAGTGCAAGTCTCTTCACTCCCTCCTTACACTTGGAGCAAAAAAGCTGTGTATTATCTTTGCATACAACCCCCCAAACAGTGGCCACTGTGGCTTAGATGAGCTCCTCAACCAAATGGCTATGCTCTGTGGTAAAAATGAAGTACTCCTACTAGGGGGTATAAATATAAACTGGTTAGGAAAGTGCCAGGCCACCTCACTCTCCAAAATACAGAGCTACAACTTGCATCAAATGATCACCGAACCTACAAGGATTGCGTCAAGCTCCATCTCCAGCACCTTAATTGATTGGGTGCTAGTAAACTGTACTGAGTATATCCTCTCTGTCGGCACTCTTGCAGATGCCATCATGGACCGTCATCCAATCTTTTGCTCCTGGGAGCCAGCTCCATCACCCCCATTAAACATCATTTCATCACCATCTGAAACTATGCTAATCTGAATACCGAAAGATTTCTTCATGATGTAGCCAACATAGACTGGTCCAGTTTATGTCTGACCTCCTACATGCAGTCCACTCTCAGCATCTTCATTGCAAATTTCTCAGCCATTCAGGACACTAATTCCCTCAGATAACATGTCGAGTCAAAGGGAAGCCTACCAGCTGGCTTAAAAAAGATCTACTAAACCAAATAAAACAGCGTGATAAAAGCTGTGGCCTACAGGAAGACCAAAATACCTACAGGATGCTTAGAAATACAAGCAAAAAGGAGATCAGGGCAGCTAAAAGCTCCTATTGCAAAAGCTTATTAACCAGTGCATCAGGGGATCCTAAAAAATTCTGACCCCACATAAAAACCTTTCCTCCTACCCTGAAAGACATGGTACTAAATGATGCCCACTGCAACAAACATACCATCGATAATTTCTTTAATGACCAATTTACAGACTTGACCAAATACATATCCACTTTCCCTGCCTTGAATCAACTGAGTCCTTCATCTCCCTCTAGCCAAGCATCAAAATTTCCTCCTTTCGCATTAAGGCCGTTACTCTTAGGGAGGTCGCAAAACTCTTCAGAAAGATCATGGACAGCACAGCAACTGGATCAGATGGTATTGAGCCCAGGCTGCTAAAAATTGTTGCACCTCTCATTGCCAGACCCCTGGCTAGAATTTTTACACTCTCCTTATGTCATAGCAGAGTCATGGACATTTTGAAAACAGCGAGAGTCACCCCTCTCTTCAAAAAAGGTGACCCTAAAGACCCCTCTAATTACAGGCCCATAGCCATCCCATCAGTTCTAAGCAAAATATTGGAAAAGCTAGTTGCCATGCAAACCATTGAATTCCTCTGAGACAATGACCTGCTAACTGCTGCACAACACAACTTTTGAAAAATGTCACACAGCACCATAACCACCCTACTCAAATTTACTACAGACACTCTCACTGCCAAGGACTCAGGGCTTCTCAAGGGAGCAATTTTCCTTGATATGTCAAAAGCCTTTGACTTGGTAGACCACCCACTTCTCCTCGACACACTCCACTCTATGGGCTTTGCTCCTAGTGTTGGTTTAACAGTTGTCTGTCAAATAGGCCCCAAACAGTTAAATTCAATTCTACATGCTCCGACCTAAAGTAGGTGAACATTGGAATTCTCCAAGATTCAAACCTTGGGCCACTTCTCTTCTCAATTTTTATCAACAGCATCACCACAAATCTCCTTGATACCTCATCTCTACTCTATGCAGACAACATAGTCATATACATGCCAGTCGCGAAAGATATTTTCGAGATCAGCCACCACATCTCGCCTTCGATTTCCAGCACACACAAGCCTGGCTATGGGACCACAAACTTGTTCTAAATGAGGCAAAAACACAGTCCATGCTATTTGGGACCCTCCCTAAACTCAATACATTCCAAGATAAGTTCAGGGTCACCTACTTAGATATCTCACTCATAACTCCTGTAACATCGTTTAAATATCTTGGCGTCACCCTTGACCAATCTCTAAATTTTGAACTCCATATCATCAATGTGTGCAGATCAGTCAGTTCTAAGCTAGGTATGTCATACCAGACCAGTCACATGCTAACCCCTACTGCTAGAGTGGCAATAGCTCAGGGCATACTTCTACCAACTCTGACCTATGCAGTGGCCACTTATGCTCCTTTACCAAAATCATATCTTCAAAGATGGGATGTCACCTATAACAACATCTGCAGGTTCACCTCAGCCTCCCACAGACTAAAACACCATTGTCTACTATACTCAGATCTAAACTGGTTGTCCCCCAATGATAATAGACTTTACTCCCTCAGCTCCACTGTCGACAGCATCATGAGATCTCGTACCCCAACATCTCTGGCTGAGCTACTCATCTACTAGACCTCCAACTATGGCCTGCGCTTGGCTGACAAATAAATACTATGCATCCCAAATGCAGTACCACCAAAGACTCTAGAGCCTTTGCCCACCATGCACCTCAGTTATGGAATTCACTCCCTCTGGACATCCGGCTAGCTCCTACACACAATGCTTTTAAAAAAGCGCTCCACCAGCATCTCAGCTCCACCAACCATTGCTCCTGTTTCAAACCTCCTTAGTCCTGTGGGTATCCTACCTATCGCAAAGTGCTTGCCTTTACTCCACAATACTCCCCTTGCAGTACAGCCTATCCCAGCTCTCTCTGTCTCTTGACACTAGCCCCCTGCAGCCATCTCTCTCTCTCTCTTTGCCAGGTCCTATCCTATACCATACCTTTCCTTATCATGACCTGCTATTATCCCTACTGTTCACAATCTTGCCATTCCCCTGCCAATTATCTCACTGCACTTGACAGTATTTGACCACATGTTTATCTATTTTTGTTGTACTTTCTAAATCGTATTTTCAGGACTACTACTGCAATACTCTTGCAGCTATATGTTTTTCATCATGCTGTGACTGTAAAAAACTCTATGATCCTACCAGGGCCACCATGTGTACTACTTGTAATGCTTAGCTTATTGTTCAGTGTTTTTCAAAATACCCAGTATACTACTTGTGCTGCTTAGCCTGTTGTTTAATGTTTCACAATACCTTGTTTATGCATCTCGATGTAATCCACTGTTTGTTATACCTGCAATGTCTGCACTGTAACCTACTGGGCTGTGCCTGAAAACAAGCATCTTTATGGCTAGCGCACCCACCTGGTAAACAAAAACTAACTAAATAAATAAATTGGCTGGGTTCTGCACCTTATTTAAAGCGAGCCAATTAGGCATTGCATCAATGACCAGTACATTGGCTGTGGACTGCACCTTATTTAAAGTGAGACAATTAGGCAGTGCACCATATTTTAAATGCAGCCAACTTTGGCAGTTAGCATTTTAGAATAGGGCCTAAGCCAATTGGAGTTCCCCCTTGCCAACTGGTGACTGAGCTAAATGTTACACCGGAGCTCAGATTTGAAAGACTAAGAGACCCCCTCTCCCCCTTTGGGATAAAATAAGTAAGTAGCCATTTGAGGCAGAAAGCACATTTCAATGATTTGCCAATTTTTTTGGTTGGGGTGGAGAGGGTATACACTGGATCTTTTGTTTTGACTGTGTATGCTATAACCAGGTGCACCCCAGTGAGAAAAGTAATTTAATGTGTGTGATACTGCTTGGGTTGAGCAGCTAATTTTGGTTTCAGATTTTGCTACTACCCTGCTTGTCAACTCCCCTTTTTCACTTTTGCCCTCTTTCCTTGCTCCCTCTGCTCTCATGTCCATCTCCCTTCATTACTTCCATTTTGTTTCTCTTAATAATAGATACCCTTGGGGATTTCTCTCATTTAGAGTTCTCTCTGCTGGCTACTTCAGCCTGTGGCAGTGGGGACATTAAATGCCTCCCTGCTTCTTCCAGCATCCCGCTTGGCTAGTTTAAATGTTCACCAAAGTAACATTTAAACCATTCACTGAGGACTGCAGTTCCCCTCCTGGATGGATAAATACCTTCCCTCTGTATAGGCCCTTAGCCCCCCAGGTGGGACCCCAGTCCCAAATGTAGTCAAATCCCTCCTCTCTGCACCACTCCTTCAACGATGAGTTCAAGCTCCTCCATATCCTACCTCCAGTTGTAGGCAGACAGAACCTCAGAAGAAAACACTAAGTGTGCTAACTGCCAAAGATCCCTCCATTTCTCCCTGGACTCCTGCATTATCCCAGCCTCGTCCCTAACCAGGCTATTAGTCCCCAGGTGGACAATGACATCCAGCTCTCCCTCACTTTCTGCTACCCTAGCAATCCTCAGGATCTGCTTTCCATCCCTCCAAGCAGTGGTGCTGCTTAAGCACCTAATCTCCCTCTCCCACTCCCTTCCTGTTTCCAATTCTATCCCTCTCACAATTAAGTCCCCCAGCAGAAGTTGCGTCCTCTTCCTCTGGGGTCCTCTGCTACACTTCTTGGGGTCTTCACTACAGAGGACCCCCACATCCTTCCTGATCACTACCATGGGTACCTCCATGGGACAGTTCCACCCCACAAGAGTGGTGTAGGAATTGTGTAGTGGGACCGGATGGGGAATGTGCATCTGACCCAACATCCTGACCCTCTCAGATCCTACTGTAGTCCAGCTGATCCTCCTCCTTGGCAATGTCTAGCCCAATCAGCCTGGAGTCTAGCAACCTCCTCCCTTAGTCCACAGAGGCGCATGAAGGTGGGGCAGCACTGCAGTCTCCAGAAGGTGTCTCTGAAAACTGCTGCTCCACAGCCACTGCACTGCATCACTCCCAGCATAATTTCAACTCTGTCTCCTCTTATACCTCCCCTAGCCTTGCTTCCTGACCTGGATAGGTTTCTAGCTAGTGTCTCCTCTCACCTTTTTTTAACCCTTTTGTACCCCTACCATAGATAGTGTGTTTCACATATTCCCAATTTTAGCCTACCCCTGACTGTCCACTATCCCTTGCAGTGTGTGTGTGCTACAATGAGAGTGATCAGGAATCTTACCTCCATTGCCTGGCAGACCTCCTGCTTCCCTGTTCCTCCTTTGATGCCTGCTGATGCTGGACCCATATTCCACTCCTTCACTGATCCACTCACTCACTGTTGAGGTGCAGAGTGTCTGGGTGCCGGCTGCCTCATTGGGCTGACTCTGGTGGGCAGACTCCTCTGTGATGTCCTTTTTGCGTTTGTCCTTTGCACAGAGAGCCACAGCACAGAAGACTGCTTGGTGGCATCTTCCTTTTAAAGCAACAGGAAGTGGACCAGTAAGCTGGGCAGGCATCCAGGATTGTCTGGTCTGGAGGTGGGGGTGCGGCTAGCATCCTGATTTGTTGCCTCTCAATCTCTTCTTGGAGAGTTTTGCTCTGATTGATCTACAGGTACAGTGCAGGAGAAAGGCTCCCTTTTCTTAAAGTTAGGGACTCTCACTGCCCTGAAGCTTGTCCCAGAGACCATGTCCACTTTGATTGCCATGAGGTTTAAATCCCTGGCAGACTACTTCCTTAGTCCGGGCAGGTATCTTTGATTGGCTGATCTGGAGGTAAGGGACCTGGCTAGTATCCCAATTGGTTGCCTCTCAATCTTCCCTTGAACACCTAGCTCTGCTTGTTGTGGAGGAATGATGCAGGAGGGAAGGCTCCCTTTTCTTAAAGTAAGGGACCCTCACTGCCCTGAAGGCTGACTATGACCAGGGCCACTGGAAAATTGCAGAAAAGGTTACCCAAAATTGCAGAGTGTTTTGCAAAAATTTGCGGGAAATTGCGGGGGTTCGACAATAGACCCTGAGTGCTTCACAATAAATCTTTTAATGTTTTCTGTAGCATATATTAGTCCGTATAAATTGCTAAATGAATACACTGACACCTGAATATGTTTAAAACAAAAATAAAATGTTGTGTTCCTAAAATGAATACTAAACTGATAAGCTATCGTAAGCGTTGCCTATCTTCCAAAATTTAAAAGCATCTGCCTCATACAGTGCTAAATAGATTCTATAAAGTGAGCCACAGCAAATCAATATTAAATAAAGCCAGAACAATTTTTTTTTGTTTCTGGCTGTAGAATAATGTAGCCTAATCAACAGCTGTTTACAGTGCTCTGCCAGCTATTCACCCATTTTGGTACAAGAAAAAAAATAAGCAGATAGAGTGGTGAATAATTGAGTTTTAGTAAACTGTTGTTAAAGTGTTTAATGGTCATACTCTGTACTGTAGGAACCATACACTGTTTTTGAAATCTCATATTTAAACTTTAAATCTGGGGGTTATTGGGGTTGGCAGTATAATCTAGAGGATAGAGTAACAAACTGTGAATGAGTTGACATCTAGCAGACCTGGGTTTGATTCCCACAACCTCCACTTGCATACTGTGTGATTCTGAGCAAGTCACTTAACCTCCTCAGTGCTGCTGGGTTGTACCTGAAAACAAGCACTTGTGCATAGTGGGCCTTACGTAGCTACCAAAAAATGTAAAAAAAAAAAAAACATATAAATTTTTACAGCATCATACAGTAGTCAGGGGACTGGATATTCAAAAGGGTTGCACAATGTGCAATAGGGTTGCACCAACGCAAGTCAGAAAATGCGCCATTCTGCGATATTCAGCAGGAGGCAGTTGCACCACTGAAAACATGCTGAGCAACAGCGCAATGATAATGAAGGCATGCACAACCGAAGGGGGTGGAACCATGCATAAGTGTGCAGTGCGATGTTCAAAGTCTTGCGCAATGTGCAACAGTGGAGCAGGCGGAAGTTGCTCCATAGCGGAAATGAGCCAAAATAAAAAGGAGCAAGGAAGAGGCACAAGAACGCTACAGGGAAGCCACATGTGTCAGAGACAGGCACAGAGAAATAGGGAGAAAGAAGGAAGGCCAGGGAAACCACAATACAGAAGAGGGGCAAAGGAAGGTGTGTGGGGCCACAAAGTGCAGAGGCCAGTAGGTGTACCTGGTGCAGGGGAGGTAGCAGTCAGGACAGCGGGGGAGAACAAAGCAACATCAGCTGGGGGGGACACAAGCCAGGGACATGGACAGTGCCACCTTCCACATAGATGCCATAGTGAGGGGGGGTGAGAAGGCATGTTGCAGGGGGACGTGGCTGTGGAATGGCCCATCAGCGGTATGCCCCCAACAGGCAGTACCGAGCCCACACCAGCTTTGAGCTATACACAGATGTTGAGATTGTGGGCCGGTACCACCTGAACAGGGCAATACTGAGGCGGCTCTGTGAGCTGTGCAGTGATGTGATGCAGGCACCCACATGATGGAGTCATGCTCTGTCAGTGGAGACAAAGGTAACAGCCGACATGTGCTTGCTCACCATGGGTACCTTCCAGAGACCAACAGGGGATACCACAGGCATAACACAGTCGGCCACGTCATGCATCCTCACCAAATTCCTCAGCGCACTGCTGTCACATGCTGCAGAGTACATCCATTTCCCCAGCAGCATGGCGGGGCGCACAGCAAACATACAGGAGTTCCACAGGGTAGCACGTATGCCTAGCATGCTAGGGGTGATAGACTGCACCCATGTAGCCATTAGCACACCACCTGGCCCCGATGGGGCCACCTACATGAATTGGAAGGGATATGCCAGTGTCAACTGCCAGGTGGTGTGTGATGCCAGTGGGCGCATCATCAATGTCTGTGCCATGCACCCTGGGGGAGCACATGATTTCTTCATCTGGCACCAGTCAGCACTGTGCCATCGATTTGAGAGTGAGGACATCTCCACAGGTCATCTAGTGGGTGAGTATGTATGTAGAACTGACAAATCATGGGCAAGGGAGGGTAAGCCAGAGGTGCCATGGGTGTGGCCCACAGGGTTTGGGGCAGTCTGAGCCTGAACAAGACACTAACCTCCACTATCTCCACACAGGTGACAGTGGATACCCACTCCATTCCCTGGCTGCTCACACCCTACTGGCAGCCCATGACCCCATCGCAGCAACACTTCAATGAGGCACATGCCACCAGATGCAACATCATTGAGCAGGTGTTTGGGATGCTGAAGGCACGTTTCCATTGCCTGGACACCTCTGGTGGTGCCCTGCAGTATAGCCCCTCAAAGGCCTGTGGGATATTCCTGGCCTGTTGTATCATGCACAACATGGCCAAAGACTGTGGGATAACCATACAGATCGAAGAGGGGGACAGCGATGGGGACAACGGTGATGCCGGTGACAATGGGGATGGGCAGCCACCCCTTGGCTGTCGGGACCCTCAACTGATCTGGCTGGCATAGCTGCACCGGGACACCATCACAGAGAAGCACTTCATCCAACACAGGTAAGTCATATGGCCATGTGCAACCACCAGTGGCTAGGGCACAACCCACATACACACATGGAAACACACCAGGGGTGCATGCTGGCAAGGGATGTGGCAGGGCACAGAAGCACACACATACAACCAGGGAGGGGTGGACAGTAGCAAGGCACATGGACGGACACACACACACACACACACACACAATAGGCACAAAGTGCACAGGGGTCAGGTGCAAAACAGAGCCAGAACACAAACACTAGCAACACACATGTCCACAGACCACCACGTCCACTGACTGTCTATGTGTGTGTGTCAGATGCTGGGCACCATCGCACTTTGGTGTACAGCACAATGCAGGCATCATCATGCACACGTACCTGTGGACAGCAGTCAGGAGGGTGTGCAGGTGGACCGTGTGTCTGCATGCAAGGCCCGGCAACCACTGATGCACTGCCCACCAAAACACACAATGCACACAGGGCAGCACCAGACAGTGCCCACGCTGGGAGGTCAGTCCTGTGGCACAGTGCCACGTCCGCCTCGAATGCATGGATGGCCCCGCCGAGACCCAGCAGCACTGGAAGGCTGACCACGGGCCTCATAGGATGGTACCGATGGTCCACCAGGGGTTCCACTGCACGAACTCAACCGTGCCCACACAGGGGTCTGCAGCACACCGAACATACCTGCACCAGGAGTGCTTGGGATGCCCACAGCTGAACCCGGCGTCGACAGGATGGGTGGTGCACGATGCCGGGAATGGGGAGTGGATAGCAAACTGCGCGGTGTGAGTGACACATGGGCACCTGACTGTGTGCCTATTGTGGCCATGACAGCAACCAACACCTGTGTTTGCCTGTTAATGGCAGTGGTCACATCCTCCCCCAACTGGACAATCTGTGACAGGATCCTATCTGTGTCCCTGCTGTGTCACTCCTCGACCTGCTCCAGAGCCACACACAGTGCCTCCACAGACGTTGCATGCTGCATCTGCTGCTGTACTGATGCCTGCAGTAGGTGGGTGTGCTCATCAAAGAGGTCGTCTGCCACCTCGGCATCCCGTCCCTCAGGGTATGGAAGGGCCTGATGTTCAGCACCCCTAGAGGGAGGGCGCTGCTCACCAGGACTAGGTATGGGCAAGTCCACAGGCTGTGCACAGATGCCACCACTGAACTCTGAACCCCCAGTCCCGGCGGGTGACTGCTGCTGCTGCCCCTCCACCTGCTGTGCCCAAAGGATTGGTTGTTCCACCGCTGTGGCCACAACAGTGCCACTGTCCTGACCAGCCACCGATGCTGCCCCACTGGTGCTGATAGGCACAGCCTGGGACTGTGCTGACATCCTGGCACAGACGTCGGAACCAGCCAGGTCCATGGGCATGAGCTGGCCTGCTGTGTGTCCATTCCATGACACACACACATGTCACTTCCCATAATGGTCATGTCATCATCATCATTGGTGCAGGTCTGTGCCACAGCCACAACCACAGTGTGCTGGCATCCTTGGATGCCAGAACACTGAGACACAGGAAGGGCCTCCCCCACACCTGCCTCAACGACATCAGTGTTGACAGCAAGGCGGACCCACTGTTGCAATGCTCGCTGGATACCTGCGGAGGTGGATGGTCCCTCCTCCAACTCCAGATGACTGTCCACAGTGGACAGGCCCTCCACCACTGACCCCTACAGATGCACAGGATCTGTAACAGAAAGTAAGGTCACGTTAGTGCATGTGAGCTACCCTCCCCCCCGACAGACCATGACACACCATGCAGTAATGGGCTACCACCTGTCTGGAAGCCACTTCCTGGAACACCCTCAATGGCACTGTGCTGCATGCTTGCAGCAAGCCTGTCCTCTGCCGGTGTCAGCTGCACCACCTCTGGCTGGCCCCTGCCTGTTGCAGCACATGCCGCCCTGATGGCAGCCACCTTCTCCTTCACCCTCCTCCTGTCGGTACCCATCTTCTTCTTACACTCCTGCACGGAGCGCTGGTGGCTGCCGTGCAGGTTGACAGCACATGCCACCCCCTCCCCATGCAGCAGCATGGGCCTGAGGGGTGCCCCACCATCAACTGAGCAGTGGCTCCTGATTGAGTAGGCCTCGAAGAGTGCCTCCGTCTCAGCCTTGGTGAAATTGGGCCTCCTCTTCTGCCCACCATCGTTTTCCTCCTCACCCAGACCTTGCTCGGTCATTATTCAGCCTGTATGGATGACAGTGGTTACCTGTGACTGTGCAGTACAAAGCAAGTCCCTGATACCACAGTCCAGAACCCCACATAGCATGCAACTCACCAATAAACTGCAGTAACCAAATATGGCCACTGCAGAACAGTGTCGCAGTTTTATAGTGCAATCCATGCAAATTAGGCGAGGAGCAACTTTAATGAGATGCAAATCGCTCTGCTGCACCATTGCATGGCTGATCGGATGATTTGCTTATGACGGCTATATATTACGCTTTTGTGCTTTGTGCAATTGTGTTGAATGTGCTGAGCCAATGGCGCAGTTCTGTGGCATGCATAGTACACCGCACTGCACATGCCCAGGTAGCTGACACAGGCGTCTGCCATGCCGATGATGTGCTGTGCATGCTAAGCAATGCAGGGCATGGCCACCATTGTGCCAGTGGCACTGTAGCGAAGGTCACTACATGGCACTGTGGCAATGGGCCTTCATAGGCACAATGGCACAACTGCGCGATAGTCCACTGTGTCGCTGGTACACAGGCAGCCAATCATGCTACACGCATTGTCGTCCGATGGTGCTGTGCGTGGCCTTGCACCAGGGACCCTTGACCCTGTGCCCGACCTTTGATCCCTTGGCACCATGCGTCAGACATAGGTGCACCTCTATCATGCTGTTCAGTAACAGCGCGATAGGGAATGGCAGTGCTGTACCGCACAGCACCTGCACATGGGGTACCGCACTGCATAGCGCCATATTGACTACTATAGCATTCGCAATGGCACGGAGAAGGGCTGCTCCCTGGTCTACAATGGAGCTGGCAAACCTGGTGGCCACAGTGGAGCCACAACATGGGCATCTCTTTGGGGAGGCCCCCCTGGATAGGCATAGGTCCCAGGTGTGGAAAGAGGTGGCCACAGCCCTAGAGGCAGTGACTGGTAGGGGCAGAATGGCAGAGCAGTGCGGGCACCAATATGATGACCTTATGAGGAGGGAGCCCAAGTTGCTGGCCAGACTACAGTCACGTGCCAGGAGGGGCATGGTACCACGACCAGGTAGGGGTTCCGTCAACACACTGTTATCGTCTATATGAGTCACATTGTTGTTTGTGTCTAGCACATAGGGGAGGGACTGTATGTGGTTGGCTGTGGTGGTGTTCACATGGTGTGGGGTGGGTGAGCCTGGCTGGGTGGGGGCACACTCCTTGGGGCAGGGGGACTTTGCTTCAGGACTGCACTGATGTTCTTCTCTCCTTTTTGTCCCCACAGGCCCGGAAGAGGTACGCTGCTTGAGGGCGGAGCGCAGGGCGGTGGAAGCCACAGCCAGGCAGGCTGAGGCTCCACAATGGCCACCAGACTGTCCCAATGAGGGTGAGTAACAGACATCCATGATTAATATTGCATGCTGTGTGACAAGGTGGGCAGCAGGGCATGGCCACCATTCACTGACATCACTGCCATACACGCCACTGGTTACGGTCAACACTGTCCAGTGGCAATGCATGCCTGGTTGTGCTTCATTGGTGGTGCATGGCTGTGCCACTGCCTTTGCACCACATAGCCATGTCACTGGACAGACACGGTGGTGCTCTGCGTGACCTAGCTGGTGGGTGTGTGCAGTGTTCCGCATGGCTGTATGTGCCTGGGCGGGCATGTCCTGTGGATGTGATCACTGCGGCTGGTCACACACCATCACAGTGGTATGTCCCATGGCCATATGCCATGCACAGTGGGCGGACTGTATGAGGCTGTGCATTCCCACCTATTGACTGTGCTCCCTTGTCCTAGGTGCGTGACATCTGAGGGAGATTCGTGACACCATGAGAGAGCTACTGGCCCAGGCCCGGGAAACAGTAACCATCCTGCAGAGGATTGATGAGGTAGGGGTCCTGAGGAGGTGCCGAGCGAGGGGAGCCAGAGCCTGGTTCGAGCAGGGCAACCTTAGTCCCTTGTTTCTACCCTCCCATCCCACCTGGACCCACCCTCCCACCCCTCCGATCCCATCCCATTTGGTCACCCTTCCCTGACCACCACCACCTCTTTGTGTCCCCAACCCATGTATATAGTTGTTATTATTGTAAATAGTTAGTTTATTTAGTTTTTTAATACATTTAACTTTTCTATGAATACTGTAGTGGTCTCTGATTTACTGCGGGCTATAGATGCTCAGCTGCAGTGGTGTGCATGGCATCAGGGGTGGTGCAGTCATGGATATGTGTGTGTGTCTGTGTGGAGGTGTCTATGGTGTGGGGGTGGATATCAGTCAGTGTCTGTGGTGTGTGTGCACTGGATGGCTGTGTGCAGTGGTCAATGGTACATGCTCTGTGTCCATGGTGCACCCATCAACTTGTCCATGGCCTATGCAGCCGACACCCCATGCCTGTCTGTGACCTGCATGATCTGCTGGCATGTCAGTGGTGGCATTCTCTGCATGGTGGACACTGTACCCGTCGCTTTACTGGGCTGCCCATGTCACTGGTGTGGTGCATGCCTGGCTCAGGTGGCACTGTGGGCAACACGGTCATTGTCCCACCTCCATGCTGTGGCTTGTGCGTGTTGCAGGGTATGTGCCCCACTGTATGTGGCTTGTGCTCTGGGTGACTCATGGTGGGGTATTGGTCCATGGTGCTGGTGCAGGGTGGTTGGCACTCCAGTGCCATGGTGGACTGCAGGTTGTGTGTTCATGGCTTACATGGGCCCATGATGGGAGCTTGGTTGCCCCACCACTGCGTCCCTGTGTTGTTGTGTCCTTGGGTATGGGTGGGTGTCTGTCCAGACGCTGTGTGGCATCTGGTGTGGTGCATGCTTCCACGCAACACTGTGGGTGCCTGTGCTGGCTGTTGTGGCCAGATGTGGGCCGGTGTGTGTTACTGGAATACTGTGCGGAGCACTGTACCACTGGGGAGATGTCACTTACACGACCATCCAACATGGGGTCACTCTTGTGCCAGCGCATGGTCAGTCTCTCAGCAGTACATCAGGGGACTGTGCGTGGTGGCACTTTGTCTGTCGCTGTTGCATTGCCATGTGCTGCAACCTGCTGATGGGTGCTCATGGTGGGGCTGGCTTGCATGGTTCTGTGGTGCACAGGGTTGCATTACCACTGTGGGGGTGGTGGCATGCATGGGTATCCCTGCAGTTCTGGTCAGTGCTCATGGGGGGTTGTCTGGGGGTCACAGTGCAGGGTGTGCTGTGCACTGGGGGGGATGGTGTGGCACAGGGTGGTCCGCCCTCCTTGTGTGCCAGTCACAGCTAGCCGGTAGGTGTGCTGGGGCACCATAGCTCAGTTGTGCTTTGTTTGCTTGTCCCCATGGGCCGGTGGATATTCCAGCCCTCCCCCCATTGTGCTGTGCTTAGGGTGTGGGGGCACATTGTCAGTTCTGCTGTGTGTTCCTGTGCCTATCTGTGGCATGGGTGGTGTGCCTCTACCTACCTCCCTGGTTGTGCAGTTACATTGCTCTGCTGCTGGGGGTCTCCCTGCTTGCGCTATGGCACTTCTGGGCTGCTCAGCTGGCCAGCCCTTGTTGCGCTATAGTGCATCATACCTGCTCAGCTTCCCCTTCCTAGTTGCGCTATGGCACAGGTTGTGCGATACTCAGACGTTAGCTGTTGGCGCAATTTGGCTTGCTCCTTTTTTGAATATCACATGTATTGCACATGGGCGCAATGGACTTGTGCTTGCTACTGCTATTGCGCACTTTTTGGGTGCCGTTTGAATATCCAGCCCCGGGTGCCCCGTAATTTACCTTTGTTTTACTCTGGCTGCAGTGATTTTGTTTAAAGATAAATGTTCAGATACATTTTGCATTTTATAAGCTTGTTTTTAGACTTTAGTCGGGTTTTTATTGTAGTCTTTGCATGTGAGCATTTAGATGGTAGATTGCAAAGAGTGAGATCAATGTTAGCAACCAGCTTATTCAAGTTTAAAATCAGCAGGGCCATCCAAAAATCCTCAGCTGTTTGAATCAAAACTAGTCTGAATTAAAGTATACTCATGAAGAAAAACTTCCCCTGCCACTTATAAAAAGGCTTCATAGTTAGCACCCCATTTAAGTGAAAGGGATAATTTGCACCTTTTCTCCCATCTTTTGTTTCAGACTGTGTGGCAACAAAATATTTTCTGATAGACTGCTTCAACACAAAACAAATGTTAAGTGTTTAAGTGTACTTATGCTTGGCCAGTGGATTTTGAAACCAAACAAGACAAGGATTCAAAAGAAATCAGTGTCACATAAAACCTTTGACCTACCTTGCACTGCATTCTTTCGGCCAAACCCAAGTCTGCATGCAAAATTGTCAATCTATTTGAGAGTATTTTATTTAAAATATTAATGCTTTTTACACAGTTCAATATAAAAACTCAAAAACTGCAAGAAATTGCGGAACGTGTCAGTTTTTGCGGAGAACGGTGAAAATTGTGGATTCCACAAAAAAATTGCAGGCTCAATTTTCCAGTGGCCCTGACTATGACCCAGATCTCATACAATACCATGCTGGGACAATATAACAATTCATTCTAGTAACTGGGATAAGTCCTATTAAGAAAGTTACACTTTACATCCATTGCTGATTATGGTTAAGAGTCTTTCATCACATGGGGGGGGCAAGAAAAAGTGCTGACTCATCATTGTTGGCCATCTCCATGATGGAGGCATCTCTCATCACCATTGTTTTAGCCCAGAAGTGGGTGTTTTCAAGCTTCAGTAGATCCACTGAGTAAACTGTTGTTGTTGGAGAGGAAGACCATGAGGGTCACAGGGAAGTAGTTGGCTGGTCAGAGTACAGGCTGCTGCCTCAACACTTACTGCCTGTTGCATCTTTTTGTGGCTGTGGGGCATGTTGAGAGTTCTGACTAGAGGTGGGTTAGGTGCCTATTATTTGCTATACATAATATTTAATGTAGAACCCAAATTTCACGTAATACTTTGCAAAGTGAAGCGAATGTTCACTTGGGAACTCACAGCAGCAGGTTGGTTGGACAGAGCTCTGGGTTTATATTCTGTTTTTAACTGAAATATTGGAATAGTTTGTAAGTGAAATTAGCTCTATGTGGTAAAAATTATTACCCTGAATTAGAACTGTTACTTGGGCTGTGATATTGTAACTTTTTGAGGTTTGGGGACAGTTGTTTGTCAGGGTTAATTAGAGGGAAATTTAAATGTGTTGTTTGCCTGGTGTTTGGGGAAGGGACATTAGCTGCAATTACCTTGTCTTTAAACAGGAATTACCCTGGCCTCCATTGTTCACTTGGGAACTCACAGCAGCAGGTTGGTTGGACATAGCTCTGGGTTTATATTCTGTTTTAACTGAAATATTGGAATAGTTTGTAAGTGAAATTAGCTCTATGTGGTAAAAATTATTACCCTGAATTAGAACTGTTACTTGGGCTGTGATATTGTAACTTTTTGAGGTTTGGGGACAGTTGTTTGTCAGGGTTAATTAGAGGGAAATTTAAATGTGTTGTTTGCCTGGTGTTTCGGGGAAGGGACATTAGCTGTAATTACCTTGTCTTTAAACAGGAATTACCTAGCCTCCATTGTTCCTTGGGAACTCACAGCAGCAAGTTGGTTGGACATAGCTCTGGGTTTATATTCTGTTTTTAACTGAAATATTGGAATAGTTTGTAAGTGAAATTAGCTCTATGTGGTAAAATTATTACCCTGAATTAGAACTGTTACTTGGGCTGTGATATTGTAACTTTTTGAGGTTTGGGGACAGTTGTTTGTCAGGGTTAATTAGAGGGAAATTTAAATGTGTTGTTTGCCTGGTGTTTGTTTCTTAAATACTGAAAAACCACTGGGGGTTGGGATTGAAAGGCTGAGTATTTCTGTTTTAGGACTGAAATTTGAAGCAACAGCAGCTGGTGGGCCTGTGACATCATACGGTACCTGATGTCTGCTTACACACACTCTTAGTGGGACTGAACACACATTGGACTGTATGTGTTTGTGAGACTTTGGAACTTTATTGGTGGGGTTGAAATTGGGTTTGTAAATAACTACAGTCAGTATAGAGAGAAACTGTATTCAGGGAAAGGACTGAGAAAAGGGGTGTGCCATTATAAACAGAGGGTAAACAGGGTGGCCATATTCCACCATGGCGAGGCATCTTTGGAAGGGTTGTGGCTGTACAGGCTGTGGGATGGCAATAATTCTAAATTGGGCCTGAGAGAGGAGGCTGCCCACTCTGTAGACAGTTATCTTGTATCAGGAGTGAGGTATATTGGTTAAGGAGTAAGCTGGGGAGCTGGGGGTGTCCAAGGATAAGGGTGTGGATATGGGCAGCAGAAGGGTGGGGCTGAGGGAGGCTGGGGCAATGCTCTGAAATTACAGGACGTTATGTTACAGCAAGCAGGAGGATAATGGGACAGAGGACCCTTAGATAGGGAAGTTGATGCTAAGGAAAGCGTACGGGGTGAACATTCTGAATACAAAGATAGTTGAGGGGGAAGAATCATGAGGGGCTGTTGTGCGGAAGCCTAAAGCAGCAGACTGTGGGAAGGGAGCTCCTAAGGTGAACAGAGCAAGAGGGGAAGAAGAGGGGCAGTTTAGAGGTGCAGTCAGGGGAATCTCGGGTTACTTGATGGAGGCTGACATAGAGTGTCGAATAAATTTGAGCTACTAAGCAACCTAGAGGGGAGGAAGGGGTTGGTGGAAATGAGAAAACTTATACAGAGGCGGGAGGGAGTCTGATACCCATAGGGCATCACAGACCGGCAATGGAAAGGATAGAAATAGTCCCAGGACGGAGAGGAAACATATATGTTAAGCAAATGGGGAGATGCAACATATTCCAGACATGAGAGAGGAGAGCATGATTGGAGAAACTGGGAGACAAGGAGGTGGGAGGGCCCCTTTCAGCAGGGGGTCAGTACCAAGGATGGGGCCCTAGCTAAAGGGGACCCACAGAGCCTCTGGAGGCAGGGTACTATTACAAGGGGAGGATGATGGTGGGGAAGAAGAAACCATCAGGGTCAGGATAAATGGTTCAGATAAGAGAGGGTTAAAGGGAAACCTATTCAGAGGGAGTTTGAGTTAAGTGGGCAAAATAGCAAGGGAGGCAGAAAGGGGAGGGTGACAAGGGGGTCTCTAGTAAGGCAGGAAGACTCCCACGAAATTGAGATCATGAATAAAGGGGGGGAAGGGGGGCTGAGAGGGCATAGTGGAGGTAACCATAAGGATGATGGCAGTGCTAAGGTTCTGTTATTGGGAGACTCGATGATTAGGGGTATCCAGTGGGAGGGACAGGGGGGTGGATGCCATAGCCAGGTGAAGGTAGTGTGTATCCCTGGGCTGACACTGCACAGAGCAAAGTTCATGGTGTATGAAATGGTTAGGGATTGTGGAGGGAAAACGGATTTCCTGGTGCATTTGGGAACTAATGATCTAGAGGGAAATAACATTTTGGAAATCCAAGCAAGGTTCCAAGAACTTGCCAGAGTCTGTTGGGATAATGAATGCAACATTTCCTTTTCAGAGATATTGCCAGTACCAAAGGCCTCAGTGGAGAAAAAAATGAAGCTCACAGAGGTTAATGACTGGCTCAGGAAGTGGGGTGAAGGGAGTGGGTTGGGGGTGTTAGGGAACTGGAATGGAGTTTGGGAGGATAGGGACTATATGCCAAGGACAGGTTTCATCTTGCCCCATTAGGGAAGGAAGTCCTTAAACAGGGGATGGCTGACTACATACAAGAAAGGTGGGGTTTAAACTTGTGAGGGGGGAAACGGATAAGGGAGGGGCTGACCAGAAGCCCTCTCCTCCAGATGAGGGGAGTAGCCTTCACGCCCAAGGGGGGAATGGAGTAAACAGATTGGGGATGGAGGTTTCAGGAGGAGCAGAGGGAGGATTGAAGTATAAGGAATCTGGGTGGGGTTCGACTAAGAGAATCAGGGATAAGGGTTGGGGGTTGGTGTTAGTAAATGCCAGGAGCTTGGAAACAAGTTGCCAGAGTTCCAGAGCCATGCTGTTCGAGGGGGTGGATGTGGCGGTGGTCACGAAGCTTGGCAACAAAACCATGACTGGGACCTAAACGTATGGGGTACACTATGTTCAGGAAGGATAGAAAGGAGGAAGAGGGGTGGAGTGGCTATGTTCATTAGAGATGACATAGAAATTGCTAGGTAGAAGAGGCAGAGGAAGCGTGGAGGCCTTATGGGTCACTTACGATCCTCAGTAGGAAATAAGGTCAAGCTGGGTGTAGCATATAGGCCCCGGATGAGAGAGGTTCTAGAGGATGGTTTGCTGGACAACATCATTGCCCAGTGTGGACCAAAGGGAAGGAGTGGTGTTGATGGGGACCTTAATATGCCAGGTACAAACTGGGGAACCATGTCCTCTAAGGTGGCCAAGGAGCGAGGCTGCTGGATGGCTTCCAGGATGTTTTCTAACACAGCATGTGATGGAGCCCACAAGGAGGGCATGTCCTGGATGTGGTTCTGGCAGATGGGGATCTGGTAAGGGACATGGTTGTACAAGACCCCTGACTGGGAGTGACCACAATACTGTCTGGTTTCAACTAAGCATGGGGGAAGGGGGGGTGAGATCTAGGACACTGGCAGTGGACTGGGGGGGCAGACTTCATGGGCATGGTAAATATCCTCAAGGATCACTTGATGGGGATTACCTCAATGACAAGTGTGGAAAGGAGATGGGAGGTCATAAAACGGGGACTTCATGAGGCAGTCAGGATCTGCACTAAGTTGAAATGTAAGGAGCAAGGTCACATAAACCATGCTGGTGGTCCAGTGAGGTACAGGTAGCAGTCAGAGAAAAGAAGGCTGCCTACAAAAATATAAAACAACAAGAGGGATAGGGATAAGAAATGTACCAGCTTGCATCTAGAAAAGTCACCCAGTATGGTGAGGGCGAAAAGTCCAGTAAGAGCAGCGGCTGGCACAGGGATACATGGAGGGAAAGGGTTCTTCCGGTACATTGGGGAGCGGAGAAAAACTAAGGGCCATCTCAGCAGATTGAGATCAGAAGGAGGGTGGGTGGAAGAGGCGAGGACCAGGCAGAGGTATTTAACAAGTACTTTGCCTCTGTGTTCACTAGGGAGGGATGGGATATCTACAAAGCAAGGCACAAAGGATAGAAACATCAGTAAGTGGGATCAGAGCAACAAAAATGGAGCAAGAGGAGAGAGAGGTACCCCAGGGTGTCACATCTGGGTAAAGATAAAAGGCCAGTAAGGTGGAGGGACGGATGATGCTATCTCTGCCAAAAGGTGTGGTTAGCCCTCAAGGCCCTAAAGAAAGACAAATCTCCTGGGCGGATGGCATTCATCCGAGAGTACTATGGGAATTGGCGGACATACTAACTGCACCTAGGCGGAGCTTTTCAGAGTCACTTGAGTCAGGAGGTACCTAGGATTGGCGAGGACATGTGGTACCAATCCATAAAGGGGGTCGAGGGAAGTACCAGGTAACTATAGACCCATCAGTTTGACCTCGGTGGTGGGAAAATTAATGGAGAGTATACTAAAGGAACGATTGGGGTGTACTTGGAGGGTGGGAGGTCTGGATGATCAGCAACATGGGTTTGTGCCAGGTAGATCATGTCAAACCAACCTTGTGAGTTCTATGAATGGGTAACATCAGAACTGGACAGGGGTAAGCCTGTGGATGTATTATTCTTGGACTTCAGCAAGGCGTTTGACTCTGTCCCCCACAATGGTCTGGTGGAGAAACTGATGGGGTTAGGAGTAGGCCCTTTGATGGTCAGATGGATTGAAAACTGGCTAGCTGGACGCACTCAGAGAGTAGTGGTCTGTGGGGAGCTCTCGAACCCTAGAGAGGTTGGTAGTGGGGTACCGCAGGGCTCGGTCCTGGGTCCGATCCTGTTTAATGCATACATATCGGACATCAGGGAGGGTATAGGGTGTGAAATGAGTCTCTTCGCGGATGACTCCAAGATGGGAGCAGTAGTTGAGGGGAAGAGGGAGGCTGGCCCTGCAAGGGGACCTGGACACCCTGGAAAGCTGGGCTCACACATGGAATTAAATTTCAATATCACCAAGTGCAAGGTGCTGCATCTTGGTCGGGAAACCCTAAACACAGGTACACCCTGGGAGGGGATGCAGGAGGCCTCAATAGGGGAAAAAGACCTAGGGGTCATGGTGGATGCATGTATGAATAACTCTGAGCAGTGCAGGAGAGCGGCTAGCAAGGCAAACAGGATGTTGGGATGCATCGTAAGGGGGATCACCTCTAGGAGCAAGGAAGTAATTCTGCCACTGTACAATGGACTGGTTAGACCACACCTTGAGTACTGTGTACAGTACTGGAGACCACACTTAAAGAGGGACATACAGCTCCTAGAGAGGGTACAGAGGAGGGCAACAAAGATGATACGAGGCTAGGGGATTTGGCGTGAGGACAGACTTAAGGAGCTCTGCCTGTTTTCACTGGAGAGAGGAGAAACAGGGGACATGTTTGAGGTCTTCAAGTACCCCATGGGAATACATATGTAAACATGGAGGATCTTTAGACTAAAGCAGGGAGGCATCACCAGAGGGCATGGTTTGAAGTTGGAAGGTGGAAGGGTAAGGGGAAAAGAGGAGGAGGTTTTTCACTGAGAGGGTGGTGGACCCTTGGAATGCACTGCCTGGTGAGGTAGTTCAGAGATCCACAGTGGAGGGCTTCAAGAGAGGATGGGACAGACACAGAAAGTGGATGTATCAGATGATGTCCTGTCCCAGGGGGGTGGGGATGGATGATACGGGTTTCTGGAGCACAAGGGATGGGAGGGTCTCGGCACCCAACTAAGGATCTAAAGTTCGAGCAGACTCGATAGACCGTAAGGCCTAATCTGCTGGCAAATAGTATGTTAGTATGTTAGTATGAATAACTTCATATCTTGAAGTAACGCAAAGTTCCCATTGTTCTCTATGTATTTTGCATTACTTCGCCTTTTGTTTTGCTCTTTAAGGTGAATTTTGCAGTGATTCATGGGATGTAAGGTCACATGGGCTCTAAATTTTGTCTTGCACAACCTCAGTTCAGAGTAGTGTGTGTAGTGGAAAGCTGGAGACAGTTTGCTCTCAGAGCTCTAAGAATCAAACCATTGAAAAAGCTTTAAAAATGCATTTTTGCCATAAAATTTTGTGTCAAAATTTAATACATTGATTTTCACAGTGAAATCAGTCACTTCAGTGCTGGTTAGAGATGCTGTTGTCCCTGCTGGTAGTAAAGTTAGTGACAGCATGGTTGATAACACCATGAGTATTGCTACAAGTTCCACCTGGGCAAAGTTATCAGGTGGTGAAAATGTTGCTGAATCTGCAGACTTGAGTGTAGTTGATGTCCTACTCCCCACAGTAGTAGCTTAGGTTTCCTAGGTTGGATAGGACAAAAGGAGGCCAGAGGCTCATCGTGGTCATCCCCCGCAAATGCAGGTTATTTTTCCAGATGAGTAACAGATGAGAACCACTTGTCCAATCCTTTTTTATAAAGAAGTTAAAGCTGTCTAATTCAATTAGGTCACGTGGAAGAGTGTTCCAGAGAATGGCCACTGTGATTGAATAAAAATGATCCCTTTTAGCGGTATTTGCCCACATCACATCTAATATTTTATTGTGCGACCTCCCCACTAAACGTCTGTCAGCAAGTTTTATATCGTAATGGTTCATCATATCACTATCTTTCAAAATTTTATGTAGAAAAAGTAAATCCCCTCTGCGCTTTCTCATATGAAGTGGAAATAAGCCTGTTTCATTTAATCTGCTGGCATAGTCAAGATTAGATAATCTTGACACCATTTTGGTAGCTCTCCTCTGGATACCCTCCAACATAGCTATATCTCCCTTTAGATATGGGCTCCAAAAGGGCGTACCATAATCCAAAAGAGGTCTAATGTAAGATCTATAGATAGGAATATGACACTGTTCACCCCTAGAAACAAACATGCACCTGACTCTATTTAGTAATCCATTTGTCTGTTTAGAGATATTAATACAGTGATCTGTTGAAGTGAGTTTATTATTTATCATTATACCACAGGTATCTAGTCCCAGCCAAACAGAACACAGGAAAACTGTAAGTTATTGTCCCACAAACTAACACCTACACGCCCACAGTAGTTTATTCACCTATAGCCATGCCCACAGTACTTTATTCATCTTCCCACTGTAGTTTATTCATCTATAACCACACCCACAGTTATTTATTCACATTCCCTTCCATTCCTATCCACTCAGTCATAGGGAATGCCATGCACAGACACTGGCGTGGCACTCTATATAACTGATTTTCAAATGCTGGCACAAACTGTGTAATCCCACTTCTAAAATCTGTACAATTTTCCCAATTTCTTTTCACTGCTAAAATAAAATTTCACCTCACATTAAATTGAACTCTCACTGCACATAAAATTTCCTCCTCCGTACATCTCTAAGCTGTAGTTCCACAGGAGCAACTAAGAAGATCATTTATAACTAACTGATACTTTTGTGGCTCTATGTCACAAAGTAGCAATATGGGACAATGACTGGTACACAGATTATTAGAAAGTTGGTCCCGTTGAAAACCGATCCCAACAGGCCTTTTTATTTTCTCTCTCCAGAGTCAATTCAGGATTCTGACACGAGTACCAGCTTGTAATGCGCATGTCCAGAATCACAGATTCAATTTTGGAACAGAAAATAAAAAGGCTTCTAGCATTTGGTTTTCAACAGGATCAACTTTGAAATAATCTATATACCAGTAAGTCTTCCATATTACTACTTTCAGACATAGCCCCACAAAAGCATCATTTAGTGATAAAGGACCTTCCTTAGTTGCTCCCACAGCACTACAGGTCAGAGATGCTTGGCGCACATATTACCTCCGCTCCAACTTAAATTTAATTTCTACATAAAAGTAAACTTTAACACAAATACTAGTGGTATAATAGTAATAACATTAGGTTTTATGGAGTATACTCGCAATAACCGGCTTCTGTGGGGATTAAACACGTAGGCTTCGCCTTGGAGTTTAATCATCCCCAGAAGCCGATTATTGCTTTGTATACTCCATAAAACCTAATGCTATCACTTAATTATACCAAAATCTCTCTCACAAGTAGGTTTAGAGATCTGGACACTATTAAGGTAATTTGTACACATATTCCATAATGTAAAATCTTGCATTTATCAACACTAAATAATATACTGTTCTCATCTGCCCATGTTTCAATCTGTATCAAATCATTAGTAAATGTTTTTATACTTCCTGAATTATCTACTTTACCTCCCAATTTTGTGTCATCTGCAAATTTAGACAAAATATTTTCTTTACTTACAGTCATGTCAGAGATGTATATATTAAACAGGACTAGGCCCAGTACAGAGCCCTGGGGCACCCCATTGGTCACCCTTCCAATACTGGATAAGAACCCATTAATTTTTACCTGTTGCAATCCACTTGACAACCATTCCCCTACCCAATCTATCAAACACTGTGAGAACCCAAATTGTGTTAGTTTCTTAATTAAATTGATGTGTAGTACAAGATCAAATGCCTTACTCCTAGTCAAGTAATATTACATCCATAGGTATTCCTTGATCGATTTCCTTACTATTATTTTTATAAAAGGATATTAAGCTGGTAGTGCAGGAATAGCCCTTTCTAAACTCATGCTGGGTAATATCTGTAATGCCTAGATTAATGATTTCTCTTCCAAAAAATGTTTTGATAATTTTTTCCATTAACTTACAGACAACTGATGTTAAGCTAATAGGATGGTAATTTCCAATATCTGCACTATTTCCTTTTTTGAATATGGGAATTACTACTGCCTTATGCCAATCTGAAGGTATTTGTTTATTGATTAAAGATTTGTTAAATACAATAGTTAAGGGTATAGAAATAGCAGTAGCCATATTACTAAGAAATTGTGGATGTATGTAATCAGGTCCTGGGCTGGAGTTCTTATTTCTATTAATAGTGTGTAATGCTAATAATACATCTGCCTGTGTTATACTAAAATTAATATCTGTCGAATTGAGATTAGTATTTGGATTATAGTTGGAATTTGCAGCTGTTATATCAGTTGTGAAAACTGAGCAAAAGAAGTCATTGAATTTATTGTCTGTATCTTGATCATTTTCAATTATTGATCCATTTTCATTAATAAAATTTGTCACAAACGCACTCAGTAGGTCAGACCCTCTGCTCCCACAGTGCTAACCTTAGAGTGCAATAGTGCGAACAGGTAACAGACAGGATAACCCTCCTGTTTGCTTTTGGGTCCAAATTACCTTTAGTCTCAAGTTCTGGGGGGATTCAAATGGTGAACCTTATGCTAGCATACCTGATATACAGGCTCAGATATGTACCTTCTTTGGGGATTGCGGTTCAATCTTTCACCAAGGACACCAAGCCAGGCTTCCAAAATGAACCCTTAAAACTCTATAAAAGACCTTAGGTATATTCTTACCTTTTCCCAGTTTAGTAACACCGTCAAGCTGTTAAACAATTTTGTCAGTCTTAACCCTCTATATGTCACATGCAAAAGAACTGGCAGACACCCAGGCAGTCTTTCAAATAATATGTGCTTTACTAAAAGATGATAATAATATGAAAAATGTAAACACAGAACAATATATCAAAGAACTCACAATCACATAAGAGAACAAGGGAAGATTATAAAACAAAAACTCCTGCCACAATACAGTTAGAAACATAGAAACATAGAAACACAGAAACATAGACTTTGACGGCAGATAAGGACCGCTAGGCCCATCTAGTCTGCCCATTTCCCTACCTACAGGATAGGCCACAGATCCTAGTTAACCAACAGCCTATTTCTTCCTACCCCCCACAAGAACTGCCTTATGTCTGTCACATGCATTCTTGAATTCTCCCACAGTTTTAGACCCCACAACCTCCTCAGGAAGGCTGTTCCATACATCCACTACCCTCTCTGTGAAATAATACTTCCTCACATTGCCCCTGAACCGCCCTCCTTCTATCTTTAAATTGTGTCCCCTTGTTCTTGCACGTCTCTTTTTCTGAAAGATGCTACCCTCTTGGACTTTGTTGATTTCACTGAGGTACTTAAAAGTTTCTATCATGTCCCCCCTCTCCCTTCTTTCCTCAAGGGTATACATATTAAGCTCCTTTAGTCTCTTCTCATACGGCTTCTCTTGCAGACCCTGCACCATTTTAGTTGCCCTCCTCTGGACTGCCTCTATCCTGTCTATGTCCTTGCGGAGACGGGGTCTCCAGAACTGGACACAGTACTCCAGATGGGGTCTCACCAACTGTCTGTACAGAGGGATAACAACTTCCTGTTTTCTGCTGATGATGCCTCTCCCTATACATCCCAGTATACCCCCAGCTCTCACTACTGCCTTCTCACATTGCTTGCTAACCTTAAGGTCATCTGATATGATTACCCCCAGGTCCCTTTCCATTTTTGTTGTTGTTACTACCTCCCACCCATTGTGATTCTTCCCTGGGTTCTTGTTTCCCAGGTGCATTATTTTGCACTTCTTTGCATTGAATCCTAGCTGCCATACTTCTGACCATTCCTCCAACCTGCCAAGTCCCTTTTCATCCTTTTCACGCCTCCTTGTGTATCAACTCTGTTGCAGATTTTTGTGTCATCTGCAAAAGGCATACTTTTCCTTCCAGTCCTCTGCAATGTCACTGATGAAGACATTAAAAGGACTGGACCCAATACTGAACCCTGCGGTGCCCACTAGTAACCCCCTTTCTTCAGAGTGGACTCCATTTACAATTACCTTCTGTGTCCTGTTGTCCAGCCAATGTTTTACCAGGCTATCACCCTGGGTCCCACTCCCAGGCTGGTTAATGTGACTATTAATCTTTTGTGTGGGACTGTGTCAAATGCCTTGCTAAAGTCTAGGTATGCCATGTCCACAGCCCCTCCCTGGTCTACTACTTTGGTCACCCAGTCAAAGAAATCTATTAGATTCATCTGACATGACCTTCCCACTGTGAATCCATGCTGCCTTGGGTTCTGTGCGCCACTGATCTTTAGACTTTTTCTATCTAATGTATTACCTCTATAAGTGCCTTTAAAGTTATATCAGAGAGCTGTGTCTTTGAGTCCCAAAATAATATGATATTCCCCAGTTACAAGGATACATTTCAAGTCCATCTCCCCACCCCTTTGGTGAGTCATCTAGCTCCTCCTTTTTAGAAGTAAAAAAAAAAATACAACCATGATTTTCTGTCAGGAGATATGTGAAATAATGTCACATCAGAAGGAAAAGCACTTACTAAATATGACTCCTTAATTAAACATTTTCTCTTTGATCTTGTGAGACTCCTGTTATCAAGGCAGATCACAGGGTTTTACAACTTTTAACGCCATGTTGTATCAATGTTCTTCCTATAGGAATCATAAAACTTTATGAGCCCTATATCCTGGCAGCTGGGTCAGTTCTAATTAAGACAAAAAAGGAGACATTTAATCAAGTCTCTCTGGTCTTTTTAATTACCTACTGGTTTCAGGTCACTTGTCACTGCTGACACCTTGATGTGGGCCAATTTCTCCCAGCCTCTGGTTAGTTTACATCCTGTAGCTTCACTGAAACCTGGGGGGGCACCCATGGAAGCACAGCTGTCTTATGTGAGACAATCACATACTATATTTTTTTTATTTTACAAATATCATACAACAATCATAACCAGCTGGCCAAGCATCACATGCCCCACTGTTTTAGCTGTCTGGTTTTTACCTCTTAGTTATGAGTGTAATGATGTATTATTATTTTTTTGTGTGTGCTAGTTTAAATTCCAAATTATATTTAGCTTTCTTAACCATATTTATTAAAATGCTAACTGAGTTTTTATATAGTTTAATGTTTGTCACAGTTGGATGTGTCTTAGATTTTTTAAATAATATTTCCTTTCTTTTAATTTGTTTATGTATTGTCTTAGAGTACCAAAGAGGGATTTTGTCACTTTTATTATATTTATTCCCAGTTGGAACATAATTTTTTTTTCAAAGTCTAATACAGTTTTTTTTTTTCAAATAGAGCCATGCTTTTTCTACTGTTATATGATTTAGGACATTAAACCAATCTATACCATTTAGTTTATTATTAATTTCTCTGTAGTCAGCTTTATCATAGTTTATTAGTCTGGTAGGTGTTATATTTTTGGTGATTTTGGTAGGTATACTAATAAGAACAGAATGGTGGTCACTGTTTCCTAACGGCTCAGTGATTATGACATTAAATATTTTTTGTTCATTGTTGGTAATAACCAAGTCTAAGATATTGTTGGTGTGGGTTGGATGTTTTACTAATTGTTCCAGCCCATTACTTGTTGACACAGTGAGTAAATATTTTTCTACTTTACCATATCCTTTTAATGAGCTCCAGTCTATTCCTGGTAAGTTAAAATCACCTGAGATAATTGTATTTCCCCTGTCGGACATATTGGATATTTCTTCAAGCAGGGATTTATTATAACTGTGGTCCGCTGATGGTGGTTTATAACAATTTCTGATTGTTAGATTATGGTGTCCTTTACATTTGATATTTGCCCATATACTTTCAGTATTATTATTCAGGTTAATTTGATGGGAATCAATATTATTATGAATATACAAACAGACCCCACCCCCTTTTTTCCTACTCTGTCCTTATGATACAGTTTGAAATTTGGGATATTCTGCAGCCAAGTAGAACTATTGTTTCACCATGTTTCTGTTATGGCAATAATTCCTATGTTGAGTATTAGGGCTTTAGCTTCTAATTCTGCCATTTTGCAGTTATTCAGGCTTCTGGCATTCAACATAAGAATTTTGCATATGGAATCTGAATTTTCCATTGCCACAATTTTTAGAAAAGGGAGAATTCTCCCCTTCTCCCCCCAATCAGTTTAAATAATTGTCAATAAAATTGACAGAAGATTTACCCAGAAGGGTGCTACTTCTTCTGTTTAGATGGAGACCATCCCAGCAGAACAAAGCTTCTCTGTCAGAAGATTTCTCCCAATTGGTCAGACATGCTATATTTTGTTCAACCAGTCATTAATTTGTTTTGTGTTTTGGTTGATGTTGCTCTAGGAACAGGTAATATTTCAGAGAAGCAAGAGGTGAAACCAAGTTCAATCAAGATGTTGGTTAAAGCTACAAAATCTTGTTTAAGTTCATTTGGGCTCCTATAGCTGATATAATTTGTGCTTGCATGAATAATTACCAGTGGTTTCTCGCCAACATTATGTAAGATGTTTTTACCATATCTGTTATTTCTGCAACCTTTACCCCTCAAAAACTAGAACAGGTTCTGAATTCTTTATCTGGGTTACAAATTGCCCTATCTAGATGTTTAATAATAGAGTCACCCAGTACGAAAACACTTGTTTTGGTAGTATTTTTGTCTTGGATGTCTGCTGTTTCCATTACCTGAGTATCTACTATTGGGTTTAATGAATTCCTCTGTCCCAAGTCATCACTGTATGATTCTGCACCTAGGTTAATCAATAATGTTTCATTGTCTGAGTTAAAACTATTGAACTGGGTATTGGTGGAGATGTGTGATGCAGTTTCTCCACTGACTACGTTTTCACAGTCCTCCAAAGAAAGCATGCAGAAGCTATTAGAGGTAGGAATAATGAACCATTCAACTTTCTTCCCCTTTTTGGGTGCCCTGGATGTCACAGTAGTCCATTCTTGATCCATTTCTGTTACTTCACCTTCATCCCTTATCCTTTTTTATTAGATATTATTTTAGGGTTTGATGTAGTGCTTTGTACTTGTGATTGGGGAGTGCTAGGTTCCTGAGGATTTATGCGACAAGAATTTTCTACAGTAGGGTCAATCACCAGTGTAGATTAATTACAAGGGTTGCTAATGTACAGACCAGGCTTTGGTAATGTAGTATTATGCAAGGTTTCAAAATGTTTAAACATTTCTCTCTGACTAGTCTCAAGAGTTAGTAATCTGGAGGAGAAAGCTTCTATTTCTTGTTGTAATTCTTTATTAGACAAGCACTTTGCACAGTTAAATTGCTGGTCAAATGACATGTTACCATTTCTCAAAAGATACATATTGCAAGTAATACATTTAATTCCTACTTCCCCATCTAAAGTAATGATTGCACCCACTTTATTTATTGGTCCTGGCATTATAATGTACAGGAAGATAAGAGTATAAAGAAAGTTAAGAGGACAGCCTTAGGACTAGAGATGCAGCTAAATTAAGTTCTGCCTGTGAAGTGAACGCAAAGTGGCCACTTCGCATTATCATAATGCTACACGAAGTGGCCATTGGAAAGTGCTCGCTTCGCTTTGTTATTATGACTTCACATTGTTATTCTGCCTTAATGCAAAGTAAGACAGAATGACAACAATATAGGCACTTTAGGCAGCCCTCCACACACATCACATGGCTTACAGTACTGTAAGCCACATGCTTTAGCCAGACAGGAAGGAAGTGGGTCATACAAGCAGATACTTTCACTTTCTCCTTTGTAGGGGTAGAAAGAGGAAACATTTTGTGTAGGAGAGAAGAGTTCATTATTAGTTTTTTTTCCATTAGCAAATTCCAAAAAGCTAAAAGCTTTTTTAAAAGCTAATTCTTTAGTTTATTTTGTACTGTTCTGTCTGTTCTTTTTGGTGAGTGATTTCTTTATTTTAAAAGTTTTATTCTGTGTGTGTGTGTCTGTTTGTCAGTCTGTGTGTGTGTGTGTGTGTGTGTGTGTGTGTGTGTGTGTGAGTGTGTGTGAAGTTGCTCATCACATCGGAGAGGGTAGGAGTGTTTTTTGTGTGATGGACCAGGGACAGTATGTGGCTCATGGCTGGAGGGGAGTGTGCACATGTGGGGGTCATAGCTGGGTGGCGTTGGACTGCTCCAGACTATTTGGTCCTGCCTCCCCCTCTCTGGTAGCAGCAGCACCACCACCAATGCCACCGCCACATCCACCAAGTCCACCACCACCATCACCAGCAGTAGCAGCTGCAGGAGCTCCAGCAGCTCCACCTCCACAGTAGCAGGTGGCACCCCAGGTAAGTGACCATGCTGCCAGCATTACATCTGCCCCTCCTGTGCCTGGTCCCCCACACAGCTCCCCAGTTTGACAGTTTTTCAACTGTGTCAGGGGACAGCAGCCTTGTGGTGTGTCTGCTTTGTGGTGTGCAGGTGCGCCATGGACCCCGAGGGACACATCTGGGGCTGGGGGCCAGCGCACACAAATGTTGAACTACCACAAGGTGGAGTGGCAGGCTACCACTGAACGGGCCAGGACTCCACCTGCTGGCCCTTCTGTGGCAATGGCAAAGGGTGCTGCTGTTGTGCATCCCTACAGCAGGAGGAGGAGGGCCACAGCAGCAGCTGCTCCACCACTACCTCCACCACTGCCACCAGCACCACCCTCATCACCACCCCTGCCTGGTTCCCCCCCACACTAGTGGACCCCACAATGCCCACAATTCAGGCAGACATAGCAATTTTGTAGGCAGTGGTGGAGGAAAATAACTAGAGGGTGGGTGCTGTCCAGCAGCAGGTGGAGCAGAATAAGCAACACCAGCTACAGATTGTGTCAATGCTTCATCTGCTGCTGGAGCATCAGGGAATTCCCCATTTGCTTTTTTTTAGCACCCTCTAAACTGCTGTAGTGTTTTGTCTTTTGTTTATGTTTACTAACCGACAGAGGGAAGGCCACAGTATTAGTTTAAAGGGAAGCAGTCAGCAACAGGAGGTCCCAGCCACTGCAAGGCTTTCCCTCCAGTGAAGCCTTTTAAGTATGTTATGTCATTTTTCTCACGCTGCAACATACTTTATTTTAATAAAGAAATGTAAGCAACCCAGAAGTATGGCAGATGCTATGGGGGCTCCATTAGGTATGAAGGTGCAATGGCGATGCACCATATGCTTCAATACAAAAGTATTGAAGCACATGGTTCATCGGTGCCGCACCTTTCCTTTACACATAATGGAGGCCCCATAGTGTTCGCCATACTTACGGGTCACTGACTTTTCTTTATTAAAATAAAGTACTGTAGGTTGTGGCATGAGAAAAATGCTGCAGCATACTTAAAAGGCTTAACCAGAGGGTAAGTCTTGCAGGGGGCAGGAGCTCCTGTTGCTGACTACTTCCCTTTAAATATATATATATATATATATATATATACACACACACATACAGACATACATGCTCCTTATTGCCCTGTTATTATAATCCAGGGCCTCAGTAATGTTTATTTTCTGTTGTGGAGTGGTTGTGGAAAAGCTGGTGTGAGCAGTGCAAGGATGATGTGCTAAATTACATGTGTGCAGTCAGTGTTGGTTCCTCTGTGTGTGTGTGTGAGACATCAGACATTGTCCAGCTTCCTGCAAACATATATTGCTGACTTGTTGCAGTGTTTATGGTATAAAGAATTGCGATAAGAATAACGTATATTTTATTGTCACCATCATCATCAGTGGACTAAGTGATACGATATTTTTTCAGAATTGTCTGGCCAGAGTGCACCTTATTCACATACTGCACACATGACTTTTTGGAGACTGTGTTTTTTGTGATATGATCACTGAAAAGTCATGTGTGCACTGTGAGTGACTGAGGTGCACAGTGACCTGATACTTTTAAAAAAAATATCATATCATTTACACTGCTGGTGCTGATGGTACAAATAAAATATATATCATATATTCTTTCTTATCTTTATTCTTGACATGCTGCAACAAGTCACACCATACATATGTTTGCATGATGCTGGACAATGTCTGCACACACAGGAAAGAACACTGATGGCACACATGCAGTTTAGCAAAACATACTTGCACTGTTTAGTCATGCTTTTTGTGAAACACTTCAAATCACATGTCCCAACACAAAGTAAACATTACTGAGGCTCCAGAAATATTTATTTTTTGAAATAGTCTTTAAAGCAGCAGTGCAATAATCTAGTGAAAATGTTGACCTATACTTTTTATGCTATTTTACATTGCCACTTTACTTACCTCCTGACTTGTACGATACCATTCTTTCCAGTATTTGAGTCTGCTTTAGTACTTTTTTCATGTCTGAAATATTAAAAGGAGCACTCCTTTTAATACGGTGCTGACCAGGTCTTTGTCAGTATTTTCCACTGTTTTTCTCCATCAGTTGTTATATATTACTTCTGTTGTAAAAATAACAATTATACAGCAGGCAGTGTTTTATGACCTCGCAGAACAATATTTATTTAAAAACAGCTACAAATAGTGATGAAAACCTAGTCAGAGCCATATTAAAAGGCGTGATCCTTTCTTTTTTCAGACATGAGAAAAAGTATTAAAACAGACACAAATTGTGAATAGAAGGGTATCATACAAGTCAGGAAGGAGTAACTAGTGGCTGGCAATGTAAAATAGCATAAAAAAGAATAGGTCAAAATTTTCACCACATTGTTGCACAGCTGCTTTAATTTATAATTTAAGTATCACATTATGTGCTGACAATCACAACACACAAAATGCAACTGTCTTGTGTCCATAAAATTCCCAAGTGCTGAGGAAGTGAAATGGGAGTGTTACTCCACATGCAAAGTCCCCCAGAATGTATTGCACAGTCACTCATGTGCACAGTGGTGACACAGAATCCCCAGAATTTTTATGCATCCACAAAAATGCATCTGTCTTGTGTCCAGAAAATTCCCAAGTGATGGGGAAGTGAAATGGAAGCGTTACACCACATGCAAAGTACATCAGAATTTATTGCACAGTCACTCATGTGCGCAGTGGTCACACAGAGTCCCCAGAGATTTTCTGCATCCCCAAAATGCATCTGTCTTGTGTCCAGAAAATTCCCAAGTGCTGAGGAAGTGAAATGGGAGTATTACACCACAAGCAAAGTCCACCAAAATGTACTGCACAGTCACGTATGCGCTCAGGGGTCACACAGAGTCCCCAAAATTTTTCTGTATCCCCAAAAATGCATCTGTCTTGTGTCCAGAAAATTTCCAAGTGCTGAGGAATTGACATGGGCATGTTACACCATATGCAGAGTTCACCAGAATTTATTGCGCAGTCACTCATGTGTGCAGTGGTCACACAGAGTCCCCAGAACTTTTTGGCATCCCCAAAATGCATCTGTCTTGTGTCCAGAAAATTCCCAAGTGCTGAGGAAGTGAAATGGGAGCATTACACCACATGCAAAGTCCTCCAAAATGTATTGTGTAGTCACTCATGCGCACAGTGGTCACACAGAGTCCCCAGAATCTTTCTGCATCCCCAAAATGCATCTGTCTTGTGTCCAAATTCCCCAGCGCTGAGGAAGTGAAATGGGAGAATTACACCACATGCAAAGTCCTCCGGAATGTACTGTGCAGTCACTCATGCGCACAGTGGTCAGTCCCCAGAATTTTTCTGCATCCCCAAAATGCATCTGTCTTGTGTCCAGAAAATTCCAAAGTACTGAGGAAGTGAAATGTGAGTGTTACACCACATGCAAAGTCCCCCAAAATGTATTGCGCAGTCACTCATGTGCACAGTGGTCAGACAGAGTCCCAGAATTTTTCTGCATCCCCAAAATGCAACTGTCTTGTGTCCAGAAAGTTTACATACTCTGTGATGATAATGTCATGATGCACAGTGTCTTGCCAAACCATGTGAAGGAGGGATAACATGACATGAATCCATTCAGTGTCCCATCAGAAATGATGACCATGAGAGAAATGTTGCTGGTCCAAAGTGTGCTGTGATTCCCACAAATGGGATGCGATCACCTCAACCTGATGGAAGGATGCCCTTTGTGTGTACACTAATAATAGCCTTGGTGAGTTGATCTAATTACTGGTCAAAAAGTTTTTAAATGGGATGACCGAGTTGATATTTGCCATAATAACCCACAGGTTATTATGGCATTCATGTGCTGTGCCTGTCAGAACTTCACACTCCCTCATTGGCTCTCTATGTGGGTGGGTTTAAAAATTTCAAAAACATGGTAGCTCCATCTCCCAGTTACCGAGGAGCTGCCAGCAGCACCTAGCAAACATGTCTCTCTTTGTAATTTGTGTGTTTTTTTTATGTATTTTACTCGGTATCTACCTCTGCATTTAAAACAACAATTTATCCAGTTGATCCTGCACTTTGTCTGTGCTGGACAGAGCCAGTGCAAGCCACAACAGTACCGTGGGTGACTAGGGAGAATCTCGACTACAAACTGTAAGTAAAAAAAATAAACAAATGCAGAGATGGCAATAAATAAAAAAAGAATAACAAAAGGGGAAATAGGGAGGCAGAGACAGAGTGAGTGAGTGTATGTGTGTGCTCTGTGATAAACAATGACAGTTCTGAAGCACTAAAATAAATCATGTGACCTCAGAAGTCTGGCTGGGAAAAAATTGCTGACCAACAATAATTAAAATAAAAGATGGGGAAAGTATGTCAAACTTGAATTTAGTGTACACCCTCAGTGTGGGATGCTTTAATAAACCCCATGGGCATCCCACACCTCGAGTATATATTAAATTCTCGTATCACACACTTCCCCATCCATTATATTCTCTCTCTCTCTCTCTCCCTCTCCATATATATAGAGATAGAGATAGAGATAGAGATAGATATAGAGATAGAGATATATATATATATATATATATATATATATTAGAGGCAAAAAACTCTGTTTAATGCATTAGTTAGGGTTGTTCCACAGTGACAAAAGTGAGGAAATTCGGTGTTAGGGTTGAAAACCCCCCTTGGAACCCCCCAACCAGCATTGGGTTGCGCATTGGGATCGTCAGCCCTAACTCTCACCCCATGACATGTGTAAAGCAGCAGAAGTATAGGAGAATGGGGTGAGAGTTAGGACCGACAATCCCAATGTGCACCCCAATGCCGGTGGGAGGGTGGGCGGGGTCCAAGGGGTTTTCAACCCCAATACCAAATTTCCTCACTTTTGTCGCTAGGAACAACCCTCAACTAATGCATTAAACAGAGTTTTTGCCTCTAAGTTCCCTTTCTTTTTGAGAATGATAACAAGAAATAGTGAATGTAATGCAGCAGCGGAGTGCGGGCCTGGAGCCGCTCCCACCGCGTGATGTCTTGTGGCATAGTAACAGGAACAGCAATGCAAACAGAAGTGCTAGCAGTGGCGCACATGGTAATGCAAGCGCGAATGAGAACAGAAAGGGTAACGCACACGGTGGCATAGATGGGAACAGTCTGCCACGTGATTTGTTGTCACATATTAACATGGTGCCTGAAAATGGAAATGTCAATAGGCATGGTGATTCAAAGTGAAACAGAAAGAGAAACGGTACTGTAGACACAAATGGCAAAAAATAACAGAAACACAAGCGCAAATGAAAACGCAAAGGATAATACATATGGTGGCGTAGACGTCAACAGTAAGTGAAACGGGTATGGAACCACAAGCGTAAAGGGCAACGGTAACAGTAATGTAAGGGCACAGGCTGGTTTTCCCCAAAAGTTGCATAGAGAAAGACAGTGATTACAAAGAATGTATGCATAATAATGGGTACCGGAGCAGAAAATGAGGACTTGGAATACTAAATAGGTTATACCTCAAGAACCATACGATGTAGAAAAAAAATTAAAAGTCATATGATTTACAACTGTTCTGGCTAGTTTTGTACTTAGCCCATGTTAGGGGGCTAAGAATTTTTTCGACAAAAAGTCTGTATCTCGCACGTTTCGAGATCTGCCCCTGGCGTGAGAAGCATATAATGTTATCCTATGGGAAAAAAGAGAAGTTCAGAGTACCATAACTTTGCCTCCCTGTAATATTTTTTCACCAAACCACTGAAAGGTACATCTGTGGGCTGTTGGCTGTCTTCCCTCCAAATTTCAGGAAAAAAGACCAAACCGTCATTTTGCAGCAGGGTGCCAAAGGATTCCTGTAATGCGTCGGGCACCGTAATGTTATCCTATGGGAAAAAGTCAACTTTGGAGTACCGTAACTTTGCCGCCGTGTAATATTTTTTCAATACAACACTGAAAAGCACATCTGTGAGATGTTGGCTGCGTTCCCTCCAAATTTCAGCCCCAAACTCCCAACCATTCTTTTGCAGCGGAGCTCCAAAGAATTACTGTTATTTTGGGCATAGTGTCGCAAAGTAGTGTTGCACTATGAAGCTTATAAAGATTTCTACACTTTCGTGAGTGCGACACTACTTTCTGAAAAGTACTTTTTCCAGAAATCTTAAAAACATATTTCTGGGGTGTTTTACCCCAAAATAAAGACATGGCTAGCATCCTCAGGGCCCGACTAGGTGAATACAAAAAGAATTAGGTTGCTAGAGGGTCTCAAATTTAAATGCCAAGCATTTTTCTGATCACTAACTGAAAACAAGATGGCAGATTTGAGACAGTAACAGGGCCATTTGTGACAGTAAAAAGTGCATTTGCGACACTGTCAAACTTTTTGTTAACTTTTCCCATTGACTTATAATGGGAAATTGTTTTTTGAATAACTTTTGGACCGTTTAATATTTTTTCATGAAATCTTCAAAGGCACATCGGGGACCCTGGCCACATGTTCCCTGAAGATTTTGGGCAGGTCGTGCAAACCATGCAACCTGTAGGTGCGACAGTAGAATTCCAGAAAAAGCGTAAACGCACACGCAGATCACGCTGAATAACTCCGCAGCCGTATACCTGACCTGACTGGTACAAAACTTGGCAGATCCCAAGGCCTATGGTTCTTGATCATGTATTCCAAATTTTGGTAAATCTGTCAAACGGTTGCAAAGTTATTAAGGTGCAAAATTTTGGGTTTAACATAGAAATGGCTCTTCAACCTAATTCATGGTAGCACTACCGTTACCATAATAGATATATATATATATATATATATATATGTATATATATGTATATATATGTATATATATGTGTATATATATATATATATATATATATATATATATATATATATATATATATATATATATATATATTTTCTAGGTAGGGGTTGATATAGACAAGTACTCATTGTATTGTTTTGTATCACAGGTCACATACTGTTGCTGTGCAAATTCCAGTGCTTGATGAGAACTTTTGGCATTGAAATTGGAAATGGAATACTCTGAAGCCAATGAAGGTAAATATTTTTTTTTTGGGGGGAAGCATATTTACAGATTTCAAGTAGGTCTCATTAATGGTTTATTATTTGGTTACTTTTTCACAGATTTCATCTGCATCCTTCTCCAGTCTGGTAATGATGGTCATGCTCATCGATTGAAATGAGTTCTGTGTGTTGCATGACTGCCCCAGCCTGGGGGGGCTGATGTTGAAGAAGTTCTTTGGATAAGGCAACTATGACACAACAAAACATCTGGAAGTTTACTAAAAAAAAAGAAATGAAGGACTTATTGCAACTTGATTGCAACAGTAAGACATTGGGCCAGATTTTCAAAAGGACCTTTGACCCATGCAAACTAAATCAAACAACCAGCTTGAATCAGATTGTGGTGCATGCCAAATACTGTGCACCATATTTTGCAAGAAAAGTGGTCTGTGTGATAAAGTCCCCCAAACTGATGCAAGAGAGCCATTGTGTCAACACAATGGCATAAAGGATGGGAATGATGAAAGCTGCACCAAAATAAATGGTGCAAGTTAAGTCAAAAATAGTGCATGTTAAGTCAGAAAAATGATTCAAGGAATGAAAATCACGCAAATGGAGTACAAAAATTGTGCAAACAGAGTAGAAATGGTGTAAACTGAGTCAAACAAATGACGCAAAGGCAGAGAATGACGCAAACTAAGTAAACAAAACGGCAGATGAAATGGCCAAAACTAAGCCCCCAAAATGTTCTAAACTAGTCCTGCAGGAGAATACTGGCCCTTAATATTAGCATAGTCTGGTATGACCACCTGCTTTGGGTCACTTTATATGCTCTAGAGTCCCTTAGACCAGCTCTGGCTGGTCTAGCAGCTTGCGGTACTTTGACATGTTTGGTGTCAGTGATGCAGCTTTGAAATTCCCACAGGTGCGGTCCTGCACCATTTCTGTGGTGCAAGATGGCTTGTGTCATGGTACTGCCATTTGTATGGCACAAGGTTGACTCAGCCACCTTTGATGCAGGGCAGATTGCCTTTGACGCAGTGCTCCTTTGAAAATCAGGTCTGGTGCAATGTTTGACGCTAGACTCCTTTGGCCACTATTGTTTGGCGCATGTCCCTTGTGTCATACTCAGGGCTTTGAAAATCTGGCCCCTTATGTTTAAGCCATGGCTGTTCCACAGATATCCGGATTAACACAGATAACAAGCTGTCCCACTGCAATCATCAGATCACAATTTAATTTAGTATTAGGTTGTGTAACAAATATACTGTGTCAGTATCCCTGTGTCTCAACTCAAGTTACATTTCAAAACCACATCTTGTCAAGTAACACAACCTGGATACAACTTTTTCAACGCTGTCATGGCTGCACAGCTGCAAATTTGGAATACAGTGCATGACATGTTGCAGAAATATTTTTTATGACGTACATGTCACCTAGTTTATGAATCCTTAGTCGGATTTGTTGCCCTCTTATAAAAAAAAGGAACAGATGAAATAAAATTGATATACTTGCCAGTATGGATTGGAAATGGATATTCCATAGATTCCTGTAGACAGTACTGCTGCTGTACTATTGATAAAGACCTTCAACAAAGGAGAGTCATTTGTTGTTAACCTGTAAAGAAACAAAATAAGTTGACCATATGTGTTTGACCATTGCAGTTCAGAAAAGCAACAGAAAACAAAACACACAGCTAAACGAAGTTGAATAGCATAATAAAACATTAGTACACATACTCACTTTATAGTTTTAATAGTAAGAAGCCTTGTGCCTGTGGCTGATGGATGTGGTCTCCTGTTTGACTCCCTCTGCCTTGGCATGGTCAATGTGATGGAAAAACATTGTCATAATGACACTGGTGGTGGGTGCTGGTGGTCATAGCTGCAGCACATGGTGACATTTCCTCTCATATCTTCCTGCATTTGGTGGTGGTGGCAGTGGAGAACAGCGGTCTTATGGTTATGGTAGTCCGGGGGGACACACGGTCACATTTCCTATGGTGGCAATGGAGAACAGTGGTCTTATGGTGGTGGTAGTCCAGGGGCCAGGATATACTGTGCTCTGTTACAAATGTGATGACATGACATATGGAATTTGAGTCAGTATGAGTGGGACAATGATTTAACTTTATGAAAAAGAGAACATGTATCATACAAGACATGTGACAGCCGTTTAACCACTTAAGTTAAAACATGCCAACATTAACCTCATCATCATTCATCATCATCATCCTCAGAAAGAAAGCTGCCTTCACAGTCTTCTATGTCTGATTTCGGACCATGGTGAAATTCTTACTCCATTGTGTTATCATCTACATCAGTGGTAGGTCGCTTCATGCTGTCACTGCCACCAGGATGGTCCCCTTTCTTCAACATCAGCAAAACCATAAGTATGTCAGGGTTCCAATACTGAGGTTGCAGTCTGAGCTGGTATGTACCTGTCATTCATTTTTAAGAATGCCAGCAAACTGACATTTGCAGAAGTGAGGTTTGTACGATGATCCAAGGCTACTGCACCTGCTGAGCTGAAAACCTTCCCGACACTCACACTGGAGGGTGGGCATGTCAGGTACTTCAGTGCCACAGCAGTCAGCTCTGGCCAGTCACTGACCTTTCCACTCCAGTATAAAAAGGGGATCATCAGTGATTGACAGATGTCTGTTTTCAGACACATATGACTCAACCATTCGCTGTGCTGCTCTAAGTCCAGTGGTTAATGCATCATCCGCTCCTCCAGAATAATTTATGTCACAAATCCCCACTTGGGACAAAACCTCCCAAACTGGGTTAACACCAGTCGCTTTTGATGACAGACCACCTGGAACTGTAGTCAACTTCCCCTTACAGGATATGCTTGATACTACTCCGTGAGGTTCACCTTCAGCCTGATTATGCTGCTCAGGTTTTCTGACCTTGGCATGTGACTTCTGTGCCCATGAACCAAGTGCACCAGTTGCCCACTGACATTTTTTACCTGTTCAGACCTACCTTCCAGTACTGAGGCAATTCCATGTTTGTATCATGGGTCCAGCATTGTTGCTATTGTAAAGTTGTAACTATGCTGAATGCTCAAGATGTGACAATTCTGGTCGAATACTGTCAGCATGTGTTTTCGCAATACACTGCTAGCACTGTCTCCGGCAACATCAAGGCTATGCTGTACCTTCACCAATGTCTGCCTCAGCACCCGCAGCAGTGGAATTGATTGGCTAGTGGAGGCCAACTCACCACTCGCTGCTTATGTGGCATGTCCAAAAGACCTTAAAGATTTTATTACAGAGTCCATGAGGCACCACTGTTTAGTCATCATAGACATGGAGGCCCTGGAATTGCCACGGCTAGTGTGCATGACAAGATATTCTGAGATGGCTTTATACTGTTCATACAACCTCTCTGCCATGTATAAAATGGAGTTCCACCGGGTGACAACCTGCAGCTTCAAGCGGTGCTGGGGGTGGCTGTTTCGGATCTGCAACTGCCGAAGATGGTCACGGGCCTTTGCAGAGCATGAAACGTGAGAACAGATACGGCGTGCAGCTGTCAGCATTTCCTTTATATCTGGATGCTGCAGAAACTCCCACACCTCAAGATTTAAACAGTGGGCCATGCATGGAACCTGAAAAAAAGCCGCCATTTGTGATGCATTTCACCACATTTGACCCATTGTCACTTGCTATGAACACAGCTCTCAGGGACAGGGGGTTCAGCCACTTGTCAGTTTCAGTCAGTACCATGCCGAACATGTTTTCACCAGTGTGTGAACAGGTAGCATTATGCACAGCATCATTACATGCTGTTGAATTCCTGGAAGATTGCTACCACGACACTCCACCTTACTACACTGATTATTCACACTACCAACAGCACAAACAACCCCCAGCACCTTCACCCAGTATGCAGTTACACACAAATATGAATTCCCTGCTGTTTTGCCACTTGTCCACATATCCATACTTAAATGGATGAATGGAGAGGAGGAATGTTGAAGGGCATGTCTTACTGAGTCAGACACAGTATGGTACAACTCGGGGACAGCATGGGTTGAAAAGTATGTTCTGGATGGGACTTTCCATTTTGGACAAGCATGTGCAGCAAACCGCAGGAATCCAGACTTCTCCACAAAGGAGAAGGGCAAAAGATCAGTTGCCTGCATTTCAACTACAGCAGCATTAAAGCAGCAGTGCAACAAAAAAAGTTATTCCAAAAAGCTAATTTTCTGCTATGGTTATAAAAAATATTGGCAGAACTGTTGATTTGGGTTTTCTGGATGCTTCCTATGCTTAGTACTGTACATTTGCATTTTTGTCTGGACTCTTATCCTCCTCGGGTCCTCAGTATTATTTCTATGCAAAAATGAGGCGGCCATCTTTTTTCTTGAGAAGCAATTACTTTAAAATGTTCATAAAATTTTTAAATGATAATGAAAACTGAAAATTTCACCACCAAAATAAACTGGAAGGCAGCTGGCATCAGTTAGGAAGAAAAAAAGGTGGGGTCAAATTTTAACCCATTTTCTTTGCACTGCTGCTTTAAGTTCACGAGACACTGTATGATTGGGTGGGTACTTCAGCTTATGTGCAATGACATTCTGTAATATGGGCTGACTTAAATATTTTACATGGGGTGTGATGACAAATGGTTCTGCTCTGCGAATAGCAGGGGGTGGAGTGTGGACGTTTGATGAAGACAGTTGCACAGGTGATGACAAACCCAGAAATGCAGTTATTTTCCCAGATTTACCAACAGAGGTTGATGTACTACTTGCACTAGACATACTGTATTGACCACCACCACCACTAAAACTGCTACTCTCACCACCACTGGACAAGGCTTCAAAATCATTCTGCTCTTCCACCTCATCATGCCTGTAGTAATCCTCTGCTGTTATTTCATCACTACTGCAAGCATTTAATTTTCTACTTGATGCTTCAGTCATGGAAGGGGATAACATGCTTGTTATGGTTGATGACAAGGGTGAACACCCCACTGTGGTACAGGTATTAGCTGCCATCTTGTGCTGAGTCCACAGTGCCATGTGCCTATTCTTAAGATGTGTATGCTGTCCTCCTGTGCCCAGATGGCTCCCCTTTTTACCTTAACTCACATGCACCTGGCAAACCTGGCAGATTGCAACTGACTCGTCATTTGTATCTTCCACAAAACAATCCCAAACAAGGGATCTTGATGCGCTACTGTAGTTTTAACATGTTCCCCCTGATGCTGCTTATTGGACTCCGGGTTTTTAAGCCATGAAATAGGGGGGTGCTACATGATTTTTCAGGCAGGACACACTTGGACTGCACCTGACCACCACAACTACCTATCATTATTACTAGGTCATCATCATCAACTGAAACTGGTAAATCAAAACTTTTTACGGAAGGGGGAAATGCAAACAGACCCAGACACAGCCACCTTGAGTTTCTTTTTCTCCAGTTCCCAACAGGGGTCACTGACATCATAATCATATTCATCAACATCATCCACATCATCTGCTTGGATGCTGGCATATGGACTGCGTGTTGCAACCACAGCAACATCATCATCATCAGCAGCACCACCATCACCCGAATTTTTTTCATCACACTGTAAATCACTTCATGGCAAATGCATGACCTGAACTGCAGTGGAAGAAATGTCACTTTGTGTGCTATTGTTGACGTGATGATCAGAATCCTCGTGTTCAGTTATTGGGCTATTACTGGGGAGTATGACATCATCTACACTGTCACTCACTGCCACTGCTTCACACTCCACTATATTTTTGGACACGGTAAACTGGTCAGAACTGGAACTTGCGGAAGTGATACTCATACCACCACCAGCAACTGCACTAACACCAACAGCTGGGACATCATCATCATTATCTCCTCCAACTATGAGTGAAGCTACTGATTGTGCTGTAAAAAACATTGAAGGAGAAATATCGCAGGCTCCACTCCCGGGCCAGGTACAAGGTAAGCACCACAACTTGCAGTGTCTAAACTCCAATAAGAGAATAAAAGATAAGCTTATTCCACTGGTATCTATTGCTGCTTTTAATATGTACTGCCAGACTCCTCCTGTCTGCTAGCTGTGTCATGAAAAAAGCTCCATATGTGGGAATGTCAGGATATCAAAATTCTATTTAAAGCTTGTAAGGACCACAAATGCATTGCATTGTTGCATTCAGGGTAAATATGTGCCCTTAGGATGTAACAGAAATGTTCCTCTAAGGACTTAAGGTTTTGTAACAGTGTATGTACTATCTTTGCACTCCAACTTCCAATTTTAGGAAGGGCAGGGCTCCGTAGGGCTAACAAGTGCTCAGTTACACACACAGGTATGTAATCTAACTTACATTTAAATAGCACACAAAATAGTACTGCACAGCGTATATCATTTTTGTTCTACAAGGAGCAATACTGAACTATTAGCAGCAGCTGTAGTAAAAACAATGGTGTACTCACATAAATATCAGTCTGCAATATAGATGGCGTTATGTCTCTAATAATCTGTTTGCCCGCTTACTCGCTAAACACGCACAGACGCACATGTCTTTGCACTCATCTTTGCGTGCACCAACGCAGGCTCGCCCTGCTTACTGCAGGGCTAGATTAAATAGTAGCCCTGACCCAGGAAGTCATCCATGGGGTCACAGAGTGCTCTGAGAGATGTGAGCACTAAAACACTTTTAAAAGTTAAAATAACCACTCATACATGGATTAACAGGGTCAAACAATGCTACAGCAGGTGTCTACTTAAAAAAATATAGTGCAGAGCTCGAATTGTAGTTGAACATGATTCTGATCATTCTAATGACTCAGTCTTGTGTTTCCACTGATCTTGAGATTAGGCCATCCAAACATTCAGATGTTGACAAAAAAGTGTTAATGATAATACTGAGGCTGTGGTTGGAATATCTCCACAGGAGGAGAGCATCCAAAGTGAATGTGTGGATGATAATTATGATGATGATGCTAGCAACCCCATTTGGTAACCGGACAAAAAGAAAGTGAAGGTGGCTGTTTGTAAACAGTCTTAGTCAATCCCCCTCCTCACAGTTTTGATGTAGCTGCGCCTGTTGATGGCCCTGAAGTATTAGTCATAGGTTGTAAGGTCCAATCAAAGTCCAAGTATGCACAACACCAGAAATTATGCAGTACACTCATTTCATTGCTGCCAAAACTGCAGTTCCATATGCAGCACCAGAAGCTATATGAGAAGAGTAGGGCATCAAAATCCCAAGTTTGTATTTTTTTCATACAAGACGGTAGTGATGAAACAGTAACAATCTGGCAGCTTTGCCAAGCGCATGTGAATCATGGTAAAAAGGGTTGCCAACTTGGCACTGGGGGCCAGCATACTTATCTCAAGAGCAGGCACATGGCACTGTGGACTCTGCAGCAGAAGGGAGCTAATGCAGTACTGGAGCATTCACCCTCATCCACCTTAGAGAGCATGGTATCCCCCTTTCTTCCGTTTAAGTAGCCATGTCAGTAAAAGTGGTGAAATAACACCAAAGGATTACTACAGGCATGAGGAGGAGGAGGATTTTGAATATTCAAGTAGTGGTCAGAGTAGCAGTGGTGGTCCATGTAGTAATTCTACTACATCAACCACTGTGCTTAAAACAGGGAAACTAACCACATTTATTGTCTTGTCACCTGTGCACCCACTATCACATGACAAAGGTACCCCATCCATGTCAGTTCACAGAGGAGAGCCATTTGGCATGCCACATGCAAAACCACAAATAATGCAGCCCACGTCGCACAGCCTTTTTGCACGGAACAGTAAATACTCACCAAATCGTGCGGTTGCACGTAAACTCAAAGCACAAAAAACGCTCAATATATAGACTTTGCTGAAAAAAAAGCACACCATCTACCAACACTGCTGACTAAACAGCTCCTTCTACAAGAGAAAGTAAAGCTAGTTCACTGACTTCCTGCCTAATTAACTGCCTGCATCATGTGACCTACAGACAGTCAGACTTGTGATCTTTGGGCTGTTTCTTACCAACTTTGCCTTCTCAAACTGTAACTCGAAGTGATCATCTTGAAGTCCATTAAAGGTGAATTTTGACCTTTTAATAGAAATTTCGTGTAGTGCTATGCAAATTCGAAGTTGGGCACTTTGAGTTAACTTCATGGGTGTAGTAAAACTTTGCTGCATCTCTAGTTCTGACCATGTAGTTTGGTCTTGGATTTCTCTCAGCACTGTGACTGTTGATGCCAGGGCTCATTCTGCTGATGTGAGATGCTGACATGTTGGTCAAAGCCTGTAGCCTCCTGGCATGGGATGGAGGGGACTGGAGGAGGGCTGAGGGATCTTTTGCATAGTGGTTGTGGTTCACAGGGGGAGCCAAACAGAGCAGCCCCTCTGTTTTGTAGCTTACTGAGCACTCTGGGCAAGGAAGTTCTTGGGGCCTTTTCAGGGCAACGTCATTGAAGAAAACCCAGGCCTCCTCCACATTATCACATTGATATTCCCAACAGTTGTACTGAATGAGAAAATGAGTAAAGTCTTTAAACTGGTACCAGACTCTTGGAACATAAAGGACTTGCTGAACCAGTGTACACTGCTTTGTTTTTGCTACCTCTGGGGGAAAAAGCCTGGTAAAGGGAGATGTGTGTACCCTTCCAGCAGAGAGGGCCACACTCCCGAGCAATCTCATAAGGTACTCTTTGACTGAGAATCTGAGAAAGTATACCATGGTGGGCTTTAGTTTAGCTCCCAGTGGAGGCAAGGGTCCAAGGAAGCTGTGCATGTACTTAATCTTGAGCATGGCACAGCAGAGCTGCCCAGGGGCAAACTGGCTGTGTCACAGGCCAGGGTGCTACCTGAGGAGGACAGAGCACAGACACCTGAACTGCTTGGTTCCCACCTACTTTAAATGTAATAATTGTTCCTATACTGACTGTAGTTGTTATGCTGCTTGTCCCAAGAAGATAACATATATATATTTCAATGCTCAACATCACAAGCCGGCCCACCGGCACAATGGTAGAGCTACCATTTATGGCGCCAGTGACCCAGGGTCAGGTGGGACCACTGGAGCTGGAGCGACAGCCAGGGAGATGAGGATTAAGCATCTCAAGGACAGCTATCCTCCTATGAGGAGGGTGGGGAGAAGAACCTCAGCATCACTGGCTCCTGGCAGCAGCTGGGGTCTGGTGCACAAGTGGCCCAGAAGTTAGAGGATGGCATGGCAGACGTTGGACATTTGGTGTATGGTCACACACATTGTAGTGTACTAGACATCATTGCATGACTGCACCAGAGTCATATAAAAGGGAAGAAAAATCCTCCAGTGCACATGAGGTCACTGCTGGCTGTGCCACACTGGATGCACCCAGGATATTCCCTCCAAGCCTGACTCACCAGGAACTCCCCAGTGTGCGGGGTAAGTACCTACTGGGTAAGAGACCTGGGCTGTGTGTAGGAGGAGGAGGTTGAGTACAGGTGCTGCGGCCAGTGGGAAGCTGCAGGACATGAGTCTAATGGGGAAAAATATGATCACCCCCCCACTGAGGAGGTAAGAAATAATAAGTGGGAAAAAATGGTCAACATCACAGCTTGAGGAAACGTACATCAATTTGAAATAAAAGATCACACACTTTAAGATACCTGAAACAACTTACACTACATAACACTATTTCAAGACTGAGCCCTGCAGAGCAACTATAAAAGTGTGCCACTGTAAGGGCTAATTCACCAGATTGTGGTACACTTGTAGCTGCAATGCAGGGATCAGTTCCTTGCCATTGTTGAACACTGTGGAAATCACCTGGTGAATCAAATCCATTTCTGTACCAGAACAACAAATGGCACTTCAATCTGCAACACTACTTTCAGCACACGTGCACACTTCAAAAACTCTCAGACATCAACATGATTGCCATAGCTGTACCCATCATTTAACCAGGAGGATGGGCAAGTGGCTGACTAGAGGCTTCTAAGCTATTTCTGCTTCTTGGCCACACTGTGCAGAGGCTGTTCTATGCAGGGTAACCTATGGGATGCATAGTGTGTCCAAACCCCACCACATGCTTAGATCTCCAGCTGATCATGGTGTAAGATTCTTGAAGAGCTAGTGTACTGCCTAAAACTAATACTAGATTTAAAAAGCAGCAAACAATTACCTTTTTTATCTGAGGTACTTTTTCTTTTCCCTTTGTTTAATTAGAAGATTGTTTACATGATGTTAGTCGGTGTAATGTGTGGAACAGTTCATAGCCTGGCAGCTGACATATCTTGCTCTGCTGCCCCACACTACATCATGAGGATTGTGACCTCACTGACTGTGACATCACTGCTACTTAAGAACAGCAAGTGAGTGACTGCCAGGTCATTCACCTGTGATGTCACAGTCAGTGAGATCATAATGCTGATGATGTAGTGTGGGGCAGTAGAGTGGAGAGGTCAGCTTCCAGGCAAACAGCTGTTCCACACATCCAGCATAATATTATCACATAGAATACATTCTGATGAGCATAAAGAAAAAGAAAAATACTTCAGAAATAAAAAGTTACAACTGACTACTACTTAAAATGTATATTATTTTCCTGTCTGACTGTTTTGACTCCTCTAGTTCTTTAAGCTCGCATGCAATTTGCGAATGCTCACTCTCCTACAGTAGGTGGTAGTGCAGTGCAGAGCCTGATACACCAGGAGACTGGCACATCATCACAGCCAAATGGGTTGCCTATGTTTTGGACACGACTAAATTAATATTGCCCCTTTCTCCTTCCCTCACTGCACTTTACCTTTAAATGAGAAAAATCAATTAAAAAATGAAAGTTTTTTTTTCTGTAAGTTTAACAGTGCACAGGCACTCAGTGCAGTAGTACATTACATTCAGTTTTTCATCTAATGCAGCAGTCCCCATCTCTACATTTTGAGAATAGCCCGTGTGCATGCACACATAAGTGTGGGGGAGCAGAGACTGGGCCGTATAACATTAAACAGCTGAATTATACAAATCCTGCCCAAAATGCTATTTTGCAGTCACTTGACAAAATCACCTACGATGGATTTGTATTTCACCACCCTCGTTCATGTGGTGAGGTCATATAAAGGGTATGTTGAAAATGTGGGGTCAAAATATGTAAAAATGACAAAGGTATGCGCATATATTAACATTTTCCCTGCTCACTTGTAGCTTTGCAAATGTTTAATGTTTTGAGCCTAAATTTTCAACATAGCCAGTTTTTTGCATCACTTCATGAACGTCACAGATATAATTTTTCAAACCCTGCCAAAACTGCCTTTTCACACATGTGGCATGGAATGGCTTTGAGGTGGTACAGGATCACATTTTGGTGGGGAGTTGAACATTTTCTGTATCTGGTGCATGAGGTGGGGTAATAAGAAGGCTATGCTGGCAATTTTGGTTGGTGTTGTCCTACAGATAAAAGCTTGGGGCCCTGCGCTTCTACAGCAACATACATATACGAATCTATTGTCGGTTGGGAGAGCAGGGCCCAGAGGGCTCTGAGCCTCCATAGGCAAATAAGGATATAATTACACTATTTTGAAATGTATGGAGCGGTGGGAGCACAGGCAAATAAGAATAGGATTTATACTATCTCAAAAAGTAAGGACATTCTTTGCACAAAAAATGCATTAATGCAACATTTGGGGTTCAGACTACAGTGGAAAAAGTTGGGAAATGTGTTTTTAGGGTTTCAATTCTTAAAATCCCACCCACCCCTAAAACAAATCAGAAGTGCAGTCTTCCTTGGTGTTGTCAACCCTGAAGCTCGTCCTATTCTATTCACTCCAGAAACATGTACCTAATAAGGTGAGCTTTAGGGTTGACAACCACAAGAAAGACTGCACCTCTGTTTTTTTTTAGGGATGGGGGTGGGGTTTTAGGGTTGGAAACCCTGAAATCAAACTTCTCTACTTTTTCTACTGTAGCCTGAACCTGAAATGTTGCATTAATACAGATTTTTGCAATGAATATATGTGTATATAAATATTATATGGGTGCAACTGCGCTAGTTAGGGTTCAATGGCCATTTCTATGATAAACTCACAATTTTGCGCTTTAATAGCTTCACACTCATTCAACTGATCTGCATGAACCTTTGCACGTGTCATCAGGGACCAAAGATCTTTTGATGTGCAAAGTTTCTGTCCAGTCGGATGTGTGGGTGCAGAGATATCGAGTGTGAAAAAATGTGAAAATTACAGGGTTTTTTTATAATTTCTTTGTCATGCTGCAGTGCAAAAACAGTTGGGAATTGTGGTCTGAAATTTTTAAGGAAGAAAGGTCTTGGGTCACAGGTGTGCCTTTTGAAGATTTGGTGAAATAATTTTAATCCGTTCCACAGACATTACATTTTAAAATTTCCCATTATTTCCTATGGGAATTTAACTCTCCAGTGAGATGTACCACTCCAAAAAGGATCCTTTGTTGTAAATGGAGAATCCTTTTTCGCAAATGAATCATTCTCTGTTGCAAATGAGGAATCTTTTTCCATGCTGCTGCCATCTTGTTTTTTCTTAGCGAGGCAAACAAAATTAAAAAAACTAAAAGAAATGTTTTCTGACGTAACCAACACATATGTTGTTCTAATCAAGACCCGTTCTATCAGATTCTTTTTATCTTATTTATTTATTTATTTATTTAGTCTAGGATTACAATACCTTTGAGCCGAGGCTCTTTTACAAAGGTTCCACGTCAGCGTGTGCAACAGTCATCATTTTTAGTTACAAACACATATAATCATTGACTTACAGACATGTAATAACCAGTACAAAGACTTGAGCTATGAGCAAGACAAGGTAAGGAGGGGAGGGAGAGTGGGTGGGGGGAGTGAGGGTAGGCAATCGAGGGGGTAGGAGGTGCAGGGGATAAGGGGAGAATGGGAGGTGGTTAGATGCAGGAGCAGGAGTGGAGATACAGGGGGGAGGTGGGTGAGGGCGGAAGACAGTGCAGCCAGGGGGCCTTGTTGAAAGAATATGACAGGTAAGGTGCTAGGGGTGCAAAGACTGATTATAAGTGCTGGGTACTGGGGCATGTACAGCTGGAATGGTGGAAATGTTAAGATGGGCAATTGGAGGATACAAGCAGTGAGAGTCACAGCTTGGACTTGAAGAGGCCGAGTGTTGGAGTAGTTGCTATGTCACTGCCAAGATAGTTGAGCCAGTTAGATGCCTGATAGGCAAATGATCTTTGTCCTTGGGTCGTGCAACATCACGGGATATGTAGTAGACGGGAATTGGATCTCCTTGTAGAGATGTTCCTATGTCTAGGCTTAAGGAGGGCACAGACACCAGGTGGGGCAAGCCTCATTATAATTTTCTTGGCCGTGATGCAGGTTTGGTATTTTATGTGTTTGTCCAGTTGAAGCCATCCAGATTGGGAATGAAGGTCACAAGTGTGGGTACGGAGATGACAGGCCTTATTCAGGGAGGTCACAATACGTTTGAGAGCAGTGGTAGTTGCAGACCCATATATAATAAGACCATAGTCTATGATGCTGACGATGGAGTTTTGGATGGCCACTGACAGTGCTTCTGGGGTTAGGTGTTTCCTGTGCCGGAATAATATGCTTCACCTCTTCTGCTTTTAGTTTTTGGAAAAATCACCTAGAAATGTGTTTTTTTGAACATGCTGAAATCCGTTTTCGCAAATTGTGAAAAAAGAAACATGAAACAGGATCTGGTTTCACAATTTGCGAAAAAGGATTTTCCTTTTTCCACAAACTGTAAAAAAGGAAACAGGAAGCAGGATCCTGTTTTGCAATTTGTGAAAAAAATAATTGTTATACAGCTAATTATTTGTCCCTTCACAATGATGAAATGGTGTGGAATTTTGGTCTGAAATTTTCAGGGTACAAAGGGCTTGCTCCACTGACATGCCTTTAGCTGGTTTGGTGAAAACAGATTATTTTGCTCTGGAGTTGTGGGGGGTTAAAATTGCTTCCCTTTCCCATAGGATAACATTGTAACATGAGTTGTACCCAGTCATTTCCTTGTCACTCCACTGCGAAGACATGGTTTACAATTTTGATTTAAATTTTTCAGGATACAAACTGCTCATCTCACAGATGTGCCTTTTGCTGGTTTTGTGAAAAGATATTCATTTGGTGTGGCATTTTACAGCTTTCAAATGTTGCTGTGTTTCACATAGGATAACATTGCAATGTGAGGTGTTTCTTTGGCACTGCATACCATGGAATAAGAAATGATTGCACTATCTTAAAAAAATTATGCATGGATGGGAGCCCGAGGCCCAGAGGTCCCTAGGTGTGGGAAGGATACAATTACAATATCTCACAAATTATGGATGCAAATACAGATACCATGGTCAGGGAAATATGGATACTATTGCAATATCTCAAAACTTATGGAGGGCCCTGTGCTCCCACAGGCAAATAAGGATACGATTATACTGTCTCAAACAGTAAGGAAATTCTTTGAAAAAAAACTTCATTAATGCACTAGTTAGGGTTCCCTCAAAAAAAGTAGAGAAATGTGCTGTTAGGGTTTCCAACCATAACACTCCACTCTTACCCTGCAGGCAGCAACAGGTGTAGGGAGTGCCTTGGGGTTGTCAACCCCATCGCTCACCCTATTCTCATATTCTGTACCCATCTCAGCTTACTTTCACATGGAATGGGGGTAAGCATTAGGAATTAGAGCATATAACTTAAACTTACAACCTGGTTCCCAATGGGGCCACCCCCAGAGGAAGATCCATGTGATTGGGTCAATACATGGAGGTGTTAGCTTAGAGTTTCAGCCATGCTTTTCTAAATGAATTTCTCCAAGTTTTCTCAGCCATTGATGTGTGCCCAGCTTTGTTTTCTTCTTTATCTACACTTACAACCTGGTTCCCAACAGGTGGCCCATGGCCACATGGATATGGCCTCTTATTGCTCCTGTTGTTTCAGCAGGTCAGACTCCAGCCTCAGTCCATGCCTAAAATCTACTGCATGCAGTGTGTAGTTGCACAGAGATTCAGCCAAGCTTCAGGCATGCCTAGTCTGTTATTCTCCTCCTATACTGTCCATTGGTTTGTGCATGGGCCAAGACTCACCTCACAGACCAATCTAGCCTGCTGTGCTGGTACCACTGCTACAAAATGACAATTGGTGCCAACAGCAACAGGAAGCAGTGGTCTTTTGACTCATGTTATGTTGTCACATTTGGCAAATTGAACTCACCCACTAGGGTTGTACGCAGGTATGTTCAACTGCTTGATTCATGGGCACATTAACTTAAAAAAAAAATGAAGTCAGTGTCAAATAGGTCAAGTGGGCACAGCTCAGTCAGTGGCAGACCCTTAGATCTCTGTCACCACCAAGTCACACCACCTCAAGCAGGCATAGGCAAGCAACACAAAAATGTGTGCAACAGTTTGAGCACAGGCCAAATTGTGTGACAGGCCAGGATGCAATTAACATCCCTAGCACCCGGGGACACTCTGACCTTGGGGCTGCCTCAGGAGTTTATGGAGGAAGTCAGACAGAATTATTTACATGTTGTGCACTTCAGTGCCTTTTAGGGTGCCCAGAATGTGCGGGCTGTTCCTTAAGCCCCAGTTCTCCTGGTTCTCTGCTCTTTTCCATTACTACTGCAGGCACTGTTCATGTTCACCTAGCCATCAAAAGATGTGACCAGTGGTGTCCTCCATATTTGCAATATGCAGTCCAGCTTCTGAGTGTTCAAAGAGTGGATACCTGCAGACATGGCAGTAAGATTTTCTTAGCCACTGCCACCAAGGTTTCCAAGAGCAAACTGATATAGACCAGGCTGGGGAGCTGAGGTAGTTATCTTAATTGATGCTGGGGGAAAGCTGTAGCTGATGTTGGTGCTATGAGAGTTTGTGGCCAGAGAGAAATATTTAGATATGTTGGTGGAATATGTAGTTAGCTATTGGGAACAGTCCCTACAATCTCTCTCATAGGGTATGACAGTGGATGCAGAAGGGCTGAACAGGGGCTGGCTCAAAAATCGATTATCTCAACTGATACTAACGAAGTTAGGACCAATCCAAAAATATAGTATCAGAGTTCCACAAATTTTGTTCCCAGTTATATTGCCTAATGATTAATCAACCTTCAAAGACAGAAATTCAGGATTATTTGGAGATATTTATTTGCCCCAAACTAACAAGGGTCCAATTTAAGGACATGTGCAAACATACTGGTAGGGGTGACATTGAGGATGTAATCAATAAATTAACTTCAAATAAACCCCCAGGTCCTGACGGGTTCACTGCAAACTTCTATAAAACCTTTAAACTAACATTGATCCCACTATTACAGGAGCTCTATAACTTCATTCTGGAGAATAGTTTGGTTGAAAAATCCCTGTTAGAAGCACTCTTAATCTAAGCCAAGAAATAAAGCGGGGAACTATAGACTTATTTCTTTAATTAACTATGCTATAAAAATATTGACTTCTATCTTAGCCCAGAGAGTGTTAGACAATATGAAACCCACTGATTTCCAGGGAACAGGTGGGCTTTATTTCCAATAGCCAAGCCTCAGACCATATCAGAAAACTTTACCATGTTTTCTCCATGTCCAGGAACTCCGGTGTCCCTTTGGCGCTGGTGTCCCTGGATATGAAGAAGGCATTTGATAGGGTCAATCACAGATTTCTCTTTCAAAATTTGCTTACGTTTGGCTTCCCAGCACCTTTGTTAAATGGCTGAGAAGTCTTTATACATCCTCCACAACCAAAATAATTTGTAATGGCATTATCTTGGACCAGATTTCATCATACTGTGGAACCCATCAGGGTTGCCCTTTATCTCCGATTCTTTTCAGCTTTTACTTAGAGCTGCTACTGGTTTTCCTAAACACAAACCCATCAATAACAAGAATCACTTTGAGCAAAACTCAACTAAACATTTTGGCTTTTGCTGATGACATTTTGCTTCATGTTTTGAATCCTAGTACTTCTGTTAAAACAACTTTGAAAACCATACTAGAATATAGTACATTTTCTAATTATAAGTTAAACCTAGACATAACAGAAGTTCTACCTCTGAATAGTTCAATTATTAAAAACTAGATTAAGACTTTCTTGGTCATCATCTAAATTAAAATATCTAGGCATCTATTTAACACTGGCTCAAACCCAATTTATTAAACTGAACCTGGATGATTTACTTGTTACTATTAAACAAGATGTGAAAAGATGGCAAAATCTCCCACTTTCATTTTGGGGGAAAATAAGTACAATCAAAATGAATATTTTCCTAGAATTTTTCACCCTGTAAACATGCTGAACACTTTTATACCCTTATCCTGGTTTAATAAGTTTTACTCAGAAATTTCAAAATGTCTCTGAGGAATAAAGACTCCAAGAATAGCTTTAAAAAGTTATCCCTTCCAGATACTCAAGGAGGGCTTAAATTACCAAACTCTATTTTATACCATATTGCCACACAAAGTAATAAATACATAAAATGTCTTCAACTCTCAGCAGAAAGAGGGAACTACAGACTGATCTGGTTAGAATTGGAGCTTAGCCTAATGATTACATTTAATTTATCCCCAGAAGCTATTCTATATTGTAAGTCTAGTTCCTTACCTACGGAATTAAAACATTCAGTTACAGAAACTTCTCTCAGAATTCATCAGCAGATTCCATCTTATTTGGGTTTAAACATACAAAGGAGCAGTAATCAACCTTTTCTAGGTCATTTTTTAATTTTAGGATAAATGGAAAACCGATCCCTCTTAAATGGCTCCCAGTCTCCAAACATCTCAAAGTTAACTCTTTTGTAAGAAATATAGAGCTGCTTCCACTTAAAGTATTACTAGAAAATGAGAATATAAACAAAAAACATCTACCAAAATTACTGTTGTTAAAAATGGCTTTAAAGGCTAATCTCGAAGCTAATCTTTGGATGTTGGACTCTTAAGATATATTAAAAGATATGAAACAGTGAATTTCAAGCCCCCATCCTATAGCTAATATCTATCAGCTGCTAATGACTTTAAAGTATTCACCAGATCCTGTTATTTCTTCCTTTTGGCATAAATAAACCAAACAAATCTCCACAAAACTGGTCTACTCTCTGGAACAACTTATACAGAATACATCCCATTGGACAACTTGAGATTGATCCATTTCAAAATCCTACACAATGCACATTTGACTCCACAGAAATTATACAACTTTCTACTATCAGAGTCAAATAAATGTTTTAAATGTGATTTAGCAGAGGGTTCAATCACTCATATCCTCTGGTTTTGCCTGAAGGCACAGCACATTTGGAACTTGGTTTAAAGATACTACGGGGTGAAACTTTCTTTACACAATGTGATAAACTTTGAAACATGTATTCTGGGCACTCTAATTTGGTTAAGGGGTAGCTGATAGTCAGTTTTACCTTTACTGGCCATCTCAATGAAGCAACTTACAGCAAGACATTGGCTGGACAAAGATGACTTTTGTATGAAAGAATGGACAGCGAGTATTGTATTTAATTTACATATTATAAGATTAATACATTTATTTCACAATAAGATCAACACATTTTATGATAGATGAGGCAAGATTTACAAATTATTAATTTAGGTCACCTTGATGTTCTTTAATTTAATTTAGGATGGGATGACTCTGAGCATTGATAGGTAAATTATATTTTTAGGCAGGAATAACTAAATTGACTTCACACTTTTCCTTATTGGCCTTTGTAAATTGACTAATGATCTATGCTTATCAAGATCTGTATGGATATTCAAGGTGGAGGAGGGGGATTAATGATTGTTGTAGTTTTTATAGATTATTGTTCATTTTTGTGAATTGGCATAGGTGGATTTATATTGTTGACTTATATTATTGTTATTTCTGCTATGTATGTATTTTCCTTGTTTTATAAAAATGTGTTTAAATAAAAGAAAGTTATGCCAGCCCAGTGGTGCTGAGGGTTGAGGCACTGGACACCACACCTTGTGCCATGCTGGTGACCCAGGTTCAGGAATGAGCCCGGGCCACCAGGGGTCAGCAGGGAGAGAGAGAGAGAGAGAGAGAGAGAGAGGATCAAACATCTGGTGGACTGCTCTCCTGTCTTGGGGGGGATCCAGGCATATGCCCGGCACTACAGTGGCCCCAGGTGACAACCAGAGACACTGCAAAGTGCAGAGCTTGCTAGAGACAGAGGCAGAGCTGCAGCAGGTGTGCCAGGCATAATTGCATGGCTGAGCTCCACCAGGGGAGGGATGCAGGGGAAAGGGAGCAATGCAGCCAAGAAAATCCCGCTCCCAGAGATAGGCGATGGCACTGTCCCCTCAACCACACTCCACTAGCCGGATCCACTCAGCTCATGGGCTGAGCCCAGCCCAGCCTGAATTGCAAGATAGAGTGCCCTGGGAGGATAGGGAGGTCCCACCTTGGGAGGGCTCAGAGCTGAGAAGATAGCTGGGCTTGTGCCAGGAAGATGGGGGGTTTCAGGCTCAGAGGTAGAGCCGAAGGGTGTGCAGTTGCCTGAGAGAGTTCTTCGGGGTCCAAGCAGAACCTGAAAAGGAGTGTAAAGAAAAAAAAATGAAAGGTAGTTATATATAAAAAAAAAAAGAACAGGGGCTGGCTCAGAACTTCAGAAATATGCTGCCATCATGTATCCTGAACAACTGTTGTCCCCCAAACAAGGTCCTTCTTGCTAAGGGAGGGACTCAAACCTAGGACAGTGCTTACACTTACAGTACACTATTTGTGATTCCCCTCAGCCTGCACTGTGACTTCAGTCTTGGTCAAAAATACATGGGGCTGGATTTTCAAAGGGTAATGCAGGGCTTATATTGAGCCCAGTATCAAACTGTTGGTTTTTTTTGCACTTTTTGCACAGCTGCACCATCTTTGCTGCAAACTTCACCCAATTTTAGTAGGCCAGGTGCAGTTATGACATTTTATCTGATTTATGGCAGCTTGTGCCAATTATTTGGCACAAGCCCCATAAAAAGGGTACCCAGGATTGCTGCAAGCTAGACCAGAAAATGTTGGTCTTCCTTGCAGCAATTGGCATATGGGATCAAGCATCCCAATTGTCATCTGGGAGAATGCTGCAAGCCCTGTGCACCATATGTTCGGTGCACCATTTAAATGTGGAAGGTGCAAGGCTGGTAATCTAGTTTTTCAAGGTCATAGGTTTGCTCTCGAGAATTACAAAAGGGCTGTTGAGATCAGAAACATTCTCAACTGCAATAGCAGGTTTTTAATCCATGCAATTTGGTGCCCATGTCAACCTCTTTATGTGGGCAAAACAGTTAGACCCCTAAAACAGAAAGTCCAGGAACATGTTCTCAATATTAAAGTTGAGATATTTAACAAATCCATGGTTAGACACTATATGGAATCACATGGAAGTAATCCCATTAGCACCAAGTTCATGGCACTTGAAAATGTACCTAGAAATCCAAGAAGAGGGGACAAAGCAAATAAACTTTTGCAGAGAGAGCTTTTAGATCTTTCATTTAGGATGCTTGCACCCCAGAGGTTTGAATTCTGAATGGGACATTAAACCCTTCTTGAAGAAATAATGTTGAAATTAACAATTGCATGAGCTTTTGAACTCACTTTCCTCTTTCTTTCTAACCAACCCTTGCCATATGGAACTTGAAGTTTTGGCCCCTGTGGATCCCCTAGAAACTCAAACCACGGAACCCTAATGGGTGATCACATGACCAGATTTTCTGTACCATGTACTTTTTCTGTATATACATCCTGTTAGCTTAACCACTGTAAGAGACTTTAAACCCTTTGGTTAAATCTATGTAACAGCTATAATGGTGATAACTTTATTATGATTTAGAAAATCATAATTGTATTTAACAAATTAGCTGTTTAAATTTGAATATACATGCTTAAATGATGCATATACATATCGCTGTTATTACTTTAATTTTCTATTATTTATTTTATTTTTTTGTTAGAATTTTTCATTTATTTATTTATTTCAGTACTCAGAAAACCATTTGAGCTCAGAGCTCTTTACATAGGTTCCACGTCAGGACATTTCAGTACAATAGATAGGTGAAATTATACAAAGGACTGCAGAAATACAAAGGTAAACAAACAGGATTATATATCAAACACAGTACAGGTCACAGGAAAACAGACAATTTACAGTGCCCAATGGTGAAACCAGTCAGTTGTCAGCAAACAAGAGGTTGTTTGGAGCGTCGTTGCCAAGTGCTAAATAAAAAAAGGGGGTGAAGGGGAGGAGCCAAAGTGCAATGTGCAAAAGGAGAGCGTAATATCAGTATAGCAGTAGGGATCAGATGGAGGTGACTAGATTAGAGGCAGAGGGAGAGGGTGCTGGTGTGTGGGGGGAGCAGGAGGGCCTACTCAGGGGAGAGATGGAAGGGTTGAGGGGGCAGGGGATGGAAGTAGTGATGGGGGGTGGAAAGGTGGTGCTAGCGATGGCAGGCACATCGAGATTCATGTATCAATAGGAGCTTCAATTTCATTTTGAAAGTATCCAGTGTGGGCAGGTGCGCAATATTCTCCTGGAGGGGAGATGAACCACAATGGTGCACAGTAAGCAAAGGACCTTTGTCCTTGAGATGTTTGACATTTTGGAGTTAGGAAGGACTGGTGTTCAGAGTTACGAGTGTGCCATGGATTATTCCTGGGAACCAGAAGTTGTTGGACCACTGGCGGTAGCTGACCAAGGCAGATCTTTTTGGCTAGAAGACAGGATTGATATTTGAGTCAGGCCACTGAGCGTGAGCCAGTGTGCCCTGGCACAGAGATCACAGGTGTGAGTCAGTTGTTGTGCACCTAAGGTGAGCAGGCAAGCTTTGTTGAGTGCAGTTTTTATGCACCAGAGAGCAGTATCTGTGGCAGAACCATATATAGGCAGCCCGTAGTCCACCAGGGAACCCTCAGAACTGTGAACAGCTATGCTGAGGGCTTCAGGGGAGAGGCTATGCTTGTGATGATAAAGTAGCCCTATGTGCTTGTTGCTAGTTTTGGCTGTGTTGTCAATGTGGAGAGTATAGGACAGCAAGTTGTCAATAGTGATACCGAGGTAATTGAACAAGTTCAAGGGAAACCTCACCACTATTGCATATTGATAGTGGGTATTTTGTGTTTGTTTAGAGAGCTGGAAAACAGCATGGTTTTTATTTTCTTGTAGTTTATTGTCAGTTTATGATCTTTGAACCACATCTCTACACTGGTGAAGTCACTCTGCATTTGCTGCTCAAGGGCACAGGGGTTTGAGCCATTTGAGAAGACAACTGCATTATCTGCATAAAAGAGGATGTAGCCTTGACAGGCTTGGGGGAGGCATTTCAAGAATAAGCTGAATTGGAGGGGACCCAGTATTGACCCCCTGCAGAATGCCTGAGCAGACAGGTTTGCTGTCTGAGAGGACAGTACCTATCCTGACTTGCTGGGAGCGGCAGTACAGGTAACTGTGGAACCATGCAACAGCCTCAGGGGCAAGGCATGTAGCAGTGAGTTGGTCAACTAGGAGGGCATGATTGACCATATCAAAGGCCTTTGTTAGATCAATATAGATTGCCCCAGCAAGCTGTCCAAGATTGAGAGATTTATGGATGAAACCTGTGAATTTCAGGAGGGCTGTAGTGGTGCTGTGCCCTGCCCAAAAGCCATGCTGCTCAGGGCATAGACGCTTATGTTTGTCCAGGTATTTAACAAGTTGATCCGTGACAATTCATTCCAGGGCCTTTGAGAGTGGTGGAAGTATGGAAATGGGTCTATAGTTCTCGGGCATGGCCTGATCCCCACTCTTGTACACAGGGGTAACTACTGCGGCTTTCCATTTTTGAGGGAATACTGCGAACTGAAGTGATAGGTTGAGGATATGGGTAAAGGGAGACAGGATTTCTTCCAGAGAGTGTGAGATTAGTTTCAGATCAAGGTTATTTACACTGTATCTCCCCTTACCGAGTAGCTTACGCAGGTATTTCCTGGCTTCCCCGATAGCAATAGTTTTGAAGCAAAAAGGGGGGTGCATTTTGGTCTGTGAAGGAGCAGCAGGGTTGGTGAGAGAGAAGAAGTCAGTAGGAAGGACATTATGGAGGTTGGTGAAAGCAAGGCTGAAGGTGTTAGCTATAGATTTAGGATCAAGGATGGGGGATCCAGCAATGCTGAGCATGGTGGGGGCCGTTTTGGGCTCATGTCTGGTGATCTCTTTTAGGTTTGCCCAGAATTTACGACCATCATTCCAGTTCTTAGCTAGGGCCTCCTTGAAGTATATGTTTTGGGCTATTCATATGGTCCTGATATAGCTATTCCTGACCCATTTGTAATTCAGGATGTTGGACTGCTTCCCTGTGGCCCTGGCTACATGCCAGAGATGGTCTCTATTTTCATAAGTTCAAGGGTGTCTGGGCTCGTCCAGGGGTTGAAATGGCCTTTTATTTTATGCTTTTTGAAGGGTGGATGAGTGTCACAGATCGAATTGAACAGAAGGATGAAATGGTCAAGCACACTATCAGTGTCAGAAGCCAGTTGAAATAAGCTTTTCTCGTTCTAATTCTGTTAGAGCCACTGTTTCTTTAAATAAATAAATTGTTGTGTGCCATTCCAAATGATCACTGGGTGGCAGCACAATGCTGGATAAAAAATTGTGTATATAAGGGGACTGCAATGCCTCTACCACAGTGCCCTCTCTGGAAGACCTATGGTCGAAGCGTTGGGGTGGTGTGGCTAATGTAGCTACACGCTTTGTATTTGTTCGTACTTCAGTTCTGAAATACATCCTTTTAAATCAGCAACTTTGTGTTTGTCATCCTTTTGATGGACTGATGTTTATGATTCCATCACCAGTGAGTGCTCTGAATTAATTGGACACTTTGAAAATCTCACCCATGGTCTCTTTCTGGGGAAGGATCTCAGGCTGAGGTGCAATCTCAGACTTGAGCAAGTGTCTACACTTCTGCTTTCTAGACTGGGGTGCTTGCTTGAGATGAGACTCAGACAGATGCCTGTTCTTCTGCTTCCTTCTTTTTAGTCTCAGAATCTTGCTTGGGCTGGGACTTGCTAACGGGTTCTGATGTGCCATCACTTCCATGTGATACTTTGAGTTAATCAGGCTGTGGCAGGCTGTACCACTGTAGAGTTTCCTCCTCAGAATTCTTTACTATTACTTTATCAGTGGGGGTATGGCTTAGGCAGTAGTCACCCATAGACTCTGGATACAAAAATCACCAAGGCTTAATTCAGAGCTAAATATATATTTTAAGATCTTCACTGATGTGTACTTCTATATCACAATTATCAAGTAGTTTGGCCTAATGGTTGGAGTGCAGCATTATGAACCAGGAGTCCAAGGTTTGAATCCCACCACTTACTTAAAGTGTGACTCTGAGCAAGGTTGCGTTTAATTTTCTGGTAATACCTCACTAATCCATGTCTTTTCTGTTTGAATCTCCTTGTGCCCTTAAAATGCAAGCAACATCCTCCTTTTGATTGTAAAGTTCCTTCAACAGTTTTATGAAAGGCACTATATAAAACCAAGGTTTCTGACTAGTGATTAGAGCAAACTGATAACCTGCAGCCCTTGGTTTTTGAATCTCACTGCTGCCACTTAATAGTGTGACTCTCAGCATACCCTGTGCTAAACATGTATGTAAAATGCCACTGCTTAGATCTCTTTGCTGTTTATATCTCTGTATGCCTAAATGGCAACAACTCTCTCTCCCCTTCTGCTCCAGTGTTGTAAAATACATTGAGATAGTGTGAATGAAAAACACAGTAGCAAGCCACAGTTTTGGCCTTGTGGTTAGAGCATACATGATAACCTGAAGCCCCAGATTTGAATTTCTTTACTGTCACTCGCAATGTGACTGAGTATGTCAGCCCTTTACCTCTCCACACTCTCTTACTAAACTATCTCTTTTCTGCTTCATCTCTCTTTGCTCCTAAATATCAAAAACAAAAGACACACTAAAAAACACAAAACGTGTCCAACACTCCCAAAATTTTTTTATAAATGCTCTAGTAAGGAGGTTGGGAACAAGTACACAGCATTTGGTCAAATTTTAAAAGGTTTAAATGGCAAAAAAGGCACTGACTGATACAAAAGATAAAAAATTAATTTTACTTTTGTTAACCAAATAAAAAATCTTTGAAAATACTTAAAAATGCAGCACAATAGCTGAGTCCCAGATTTGCTACTTTTAGAAACTTTACTAATGTTTGCAAAAAGAAATAGTTGCACAGCTCTAACCCCTCTGTCTGTTCTGCTACACTGTCTACACAAAACCATGTGTGTAGCAGGCTGGGCAGCAAACGATCTGCGTGATTGCTTTGAGTTCTGCAAACATGACATGACATTTGTTTTTGCTCAAGGCCTGGGGTATCGCAGGACTAATGTTTCCTTTTCACAGTACAGCAGGCTGTTTCAAGGGAATAATGTTTGGGTTCCAGTTACTGGCAACATATATGGTAGGACATATACGGTACGTCCTTGTGGTCATGTGGGTGGTAGTACCTGTGCCTTATATGGCACTGGGCACTTTAGAAGTCAATGAAGTTATATTTTATTGTTAATTTCATCATTGCATGCTATGAAAAGATTTTGCTAGGTTTTGTTTGTCTGGGGGTGGGGTAGGTGTGTTTTACTTTAAAGGGGAATATTCATCTATAGCTCATTAACAGACAGGGACCTAGAGTTTCCAACTAAGCTTTTATTATTGTTAAACTCTTAACTTGTAGAAATTAACTTTTTTATCTGGTTGGTCCTGCTGACTGCTATCTGCCATTGATGCTGATTAAAACAGCAAGGGTGCCCTGCTGCTGAGCCTCTAATTGCCTGCACCATGTGTTCAGATACAGGGGCCATCTATGTGTCTTAGTAATGTAATACTCTTATGTAATATAAAATGAAACACATTTTCACATCGAGAAAGACCAAAAAATGATCTCTTGGGCTGGAGATCAGTACTGGCTGTGTCAGTGCTAAAATGTACTTTTCTAAGGCACATAAACAGTCCCACAGCTGAGCCTGTCATGTACACCATTAGAGGTTCAGTCGTGGTCATCCTGGTTCTAGTAGTCACCAGCAATGATGAGTGATAGTCGGCAGGATCAACCAGATAAAAAGGTTTATTTCTACAAATGAAAGAGTTTAAGAAATTATTGAAAAATATAATACTCTTATGTAATATAAAATAAAACATTTTCACATTGAGACAGACCAAAAAATGACCTCTTGGGCTGGAGATCAGTATTGGCGGTGTCAGTGCTAAAATGCACTTTTATAAGGCACATAGACAGTCCCACTGCTGAGCCTGTCATGTACAACATTAGAGGTTCAGTCATGGTCACCCTGGTTCTTGTGAACATACGAACATACGAAATTTGTCAGCAGATAAAGGCCTAGAGGTCTATCAAGTCTGCTTGAATGTGCAGCTGGCACCCCTTATTCTACAGCTGCCCCTCCCTTCCACCCTTCCCCTCCATTGACCCTCCCCCTTGTCCTGTCCCATCCCCTTTTGAAGCAGTCCACTGTTCTACTGGATACCACTTCTGCAGGCAATGCATTCCACCCAGCTACCACCCTCTCTGTAAAAAAAGTGTCTCCTCATCTCCCTCCTGAACCTTCCTCCCACCAGTCTCATATCATGGCCCCTGGTATCCCTCCCTTCCATTACTTTGAACAGCCCCTCTGTACCTGTCTTGTTTATTCCTTTCATGTACTTAAAGGTTTCAATCATGCCCCCCCATCCCTCCTCTCCTCCAGCAAGCACATGTTCAAATCTCTCAGCCTCCTCTTGTATAAGTCCCCCAGCCCCTTGATCATCTTTGTCTCCCTGCACAGCACCCCCTCCAGTAACTTAATGTCCCTCCTCAGATACGGGTGCCAGTACTGCATGCAGTACTCCAGGTGCAGTCTAACTAATGAATTATACAGTGGCAGGATCACCTCCTCGAGGATATACCCCTTGCAATGCAACCCAGCATTTTGTTGGCCTTTGCAGCTGCCTTCCTACATTGTGCCGACTTGTTCATTGACCCTATAATGAGCACCCCCAGATCCTTCTCCTCCTCTGTCTGGGCTAGCTGCACTCCCACCAGCTGGTAACTCCTCCTTGGATTCTTCACCCCAAAATGCAGCACCTTGCACTTTTTGGCATTAAACCCCAGTTGCCAGGTGTCTGACCAGGTTTCAAGCTTTACCAGATCATCCTGCAACCCCTGCCATCCCCCTAGGTCATCCACTACTGCTCCCATCTTGGTATCATCAGCAAACAGACTGATCTTGCTCTTGATGTCCAATGATATGTCTGCAAAGAATATCCCAAACAACACTAGTCTCAACACCAAGCCCTGTGGAATACTGCTCATCACTACCCTTGGGTGTAAAAGCTCCCCACCCACCACCACCCTTTGTTGCCTTCCCTGAAGCCAGTTCCCTACCCATCTCACCAGCTTTGCACCCACCCCTGTGCCTTCTAACTTACTTCCCAGCTTCCCATGTGGCACAGAGTCGAATGCCTTATTGAAGCCCAGATATTGGACATCTACTACATGGCCCCTGTCCAGTTGCCTAGTTCCCCAGTCATAGAACTCCACCAGGTTGGTTTGGCAGGATCTGCCATGTATGAAGCCATGCTGTCTGCTGTCCTGTAGTCCTTTGGCCTCTAGGAGGGCCACCAGCCTCTCCTTCAGGATAGTCTCCATCAGCTTACCCACGATAGATGTGAGGCTCACCGGTCTGTAGTTTCCTGGTTCATCCTTGGGGCCACTCTTGTGGAGGGGCAACACATGAGTCATCCTCCAATCCTGAGGTACACACCCTGAGTGTAGTGAAGCATTAAATAGGTCTGCCAAGGGTCCTGCAAGGACCTCTGCCAACAATGATGAATGATTGTTGGCAGGATCAACCTGATAGAAAGGTTTATTTCAACAAATGAAAGAGCTTAAGAAATTATTTAAAAATGTGAAAAGCTTAGTTGAGACCGCTAGGTCCAAGTCTGTTAATGAGCTGTACATGACTGCTTCCCTTTAACTAAGTTGTATTTTTCTGTCAATTAAGCCAATGCATGCAACAAAATGTTTCACTAACTTTCATTTCTTGGTTGAAGAGAAGGGCTTTGTAATGTACTTGTTCAATTTGCATAATGACCTTGTGGAGGACTACTTTTACTGGGAGTTGCCATGTGGTTGCTTAATTTAAGAGGCAGTATAGTGTGGTGGTTAAGGGCTCTAAGCTGCAAACTTGGAGACCAGGGTTTGAATGCTATAGCCCCCGCTTGCATACGGTGTGACCCTGAGCAAGTCACTTAACTTCTTTGTGCTCTCAGCTCACACCTGAAAACAAGTTCTGGCTTAGTGTGCCTTTCCTGATTAAACAATTTCCCCTTTCCCTTTCCTTAATTTGCATAGTAATCAGTTGACCTAGGGGTTGTTTTCTTGAGTTTTTGGTTAACAGCTGTTGTATCTAGTCCATTCGACCAGGTTTTGACCAGTCAGGAGACAAAACTGGCCAGACCCCGGTCTATAATTATGCAATAATACAGGGCAGGGTGTGCTATATCATGGAATATCGCAATTACTTTGGGTGCATTGTGAGTCATGAGGCTGCAGGTTGAGTGACTCATGCACCAAAGAAGTGACAATATCCCATGATTAGGGCTATAATTATTTCACAGGGTTTCAAATTTCACGATTATCATGAAATTTGCTGATTTTCTCAATGCCGTGAAATTTGTAGTCACCTCCATGAAAATCCTCAATTTTATTGCATTTCTACATGTGCCCATGCAGCAGAGAAAAGTGAGAGACAGCAGGTTCAACTCTCACTGCAGAAAAAGTGCACCCGAAGTTAACAGAAAAGTAACTGAACTGTCGACCTTCCATCCTTGAACACCCACAGCAGCAACAATGCACCCACTGATGCCACAGGTTCAACTTCTGATACCCGGGAGGTGAGTTCAGTGCTGAAAGGAAGATCAGCGGTCACAATCATCAACAAACAGCATGATGAGGAAAATCAGAATGGCTTAATCAGCTATTTTAGATGCTGCGACCCACTTGCTAAACACTGTACAATTAAACCATTGCAAGGCTTCTGTATGGTGAACGTCTCCCCAGAGGCAAGGACACAACTGAACTCATTAGGGCTCCAGTAGGCACACAAGAGTGGGGGACGGGGGAACTACTAAAGCAGTGCTGCCTTGAAAACTCCAGCCCACCAACTCTCACTGTATCCAGTGATGAGTTAACTCAGTGTAACATTACAGGCTTCACTATTCTTGAGAGGCACGCCATTTTTATGGTGTTTTGCATGCACAGAAATAAGGGGAAACCTGGTAAGTCTGCTCTCACTAGGGATCCTACAGCAGCAACACGAGCACCATGAAATGCCAGGAAATTACTGATTTTTCCTCATGAATGGGCTATGAAATTGGCCCATTTTCACCGTGAAAAAAATTATAGCCCTACCCGTGATATGATACACACTGGAATTTAATATTGCTATTATATGGCAAAAATAGGACTTGAAACAGTAATAATTTTCAACACTATAGACTTTATTTGAGAAACAAATAGTCTCAACCTAAACTACAAGTTAGGATCAAAATCCTTAAGCTAAAAATTAAATAGGTAAATATACCTTAGGAATGCCTTTTATGCTGTGACTCAGCCATGTAAGGTAAACTGTTCTGAAGAGAATGGCAGTGTAGTGATTTATTGTTTATGTTATGAGGTCTGTAACTGGATCATTTTTGAACTGTTCTGTCTGTAGCTTTCATGATGGCTGTCAGCTAGAACTGTGCAGAATGCAGAATTCATGAGGAATTCAGATATATGTAATTGGAAAAAAAAATAGTCCTAACTGTAACTTTCCATCAGCAGGTTAAAAAGATTAAGTTAAAAATAAAATAGTTACATTTGCCTTAGGAATACCTTTCATGCTGTGACTCCCAGCCATCTAAGGTAAGCTCATCTGGACAGAATGGCAGTGTAATAATTTATGTCATAAGATCTGTGACTGGAGTTTTTTTGAACTGTTGTGTCTGTGGTGTTATGTCTGTCAATCAAGTTTCTTTGTTTACATAAGACTGTTGTATAATGAGCGTTTAAGGCTATCATTTAGAAAATGGTATTAATTTTTATGTTCACTGTGCACATGCGTGCACAGTGAACATTTTGATATGGTAGTTGGGTTTTTAGAGGTGTGGCACTGTCCATCCAATGCAGCACAGTGTTTTAGGGTTGCAACAGTGCCACACCAATCAACAGCCAGGCTGAGTGTGATGGGGTTTTGGCTTGCAGGGCAGAGATGGCACAAATTTGAAAACAAACAGCCAACCCAATCATTGGTTGGCTCTTCCCTTTACTTACGCCACCAACCAAGAAAGGTGAATCATCAGCCTGGAATTGCTGGAATGTGAAAGATGCAGGAATTCATGCCAGCTGTAACAGTAATTCATCCATCAATGTCTGTTACTGGTGCCACTGCCCCAGTGACTGTGCCCCGTAGCTGACCCTCCCTCTCATCACCCTCTCTCACTGTCCCTGCTTGAAATCACATTTTGGGTAGAAATTTGAAATGTTCTGTGCCCTTGTTCATGAGGTGGGGCTATAAGAAGATTATGTTGAAAATTCAGTGTAAAATTATTAAAAAAACAACAAAGCTGTGAGCCTACATTGAATTTTGTGAACACAGTCTCATAACTTTGGTTATTTTCATGATTTTCACCCCACATTCTCAACATACTCATTTCTTTAGAGCACGTCATGAATGTGACAGCTGTCATTTTTCAAATCCTGGCCAAAATGTGTTTTTGTCTCCCAAAAAGCATTTCCCAGTCCCTGCATGACGTCACCTTTCAGATAGGAGTTGAACATTTTCTCTGCACTTGTTCATGAGGTGGGGTCATAAAAAGTCTAGGTTGACAATTTGTGGCAGAAATATTAAAACATAACAATGTTAAGAGCCTGTGTTGAAATTTACAAATGCAGGCTCCTAACTTTGGTAATACATAACTCACACAGTGCACCACAATGCATCTAGTACTCCAGGGCTTCTAAACCATTGGTGAACTTCTGGCATTGACAAATGCTTGTTTGTTCTATTGTAGCTTGTGCTACATACCTGACGTACTGATGCTCATTCATAAATAGTTGTGAATAAACTGAAGTTTTGAAGGAAGAAGCTGTAAGCTGCAGTCCTTTTTTTCATTACACCTTCATTACACCCATTAATATTTAGTCATAGATCCTCTTAGGAATAAAGATTTATTCTGTGTTTCATGGTTGGTTTTGTGCTAAGGATGTAAAGTGGTTGAGTCCAAAGTCTGAGGATTGATCACAGACTACTAGTGCCCTCTATTTACTTAACAGTATATTTTGTCACCAATTCCATTCTGGGCTTCAAGAGGTAAGTTAATATTTTGTATACCCTGTTCTGTGGTGAGCAAGAGAAAAGGCAAGTCCTGTAGTTTAGTTAGGTACACTGGTTATAGGTGGGAACAATAAACCCACTTAGTTATATCTAGAGCTATTCTTTGCAAAAAACTGTGTTAATGCACCAGTTAGGGTTCAGATTAAATTGACAAAAGTAGGGAAATGTGGGGTTAAGGTTTCCAACCTTAACATCCCACCCCCACTCTGCAAGCAGCAAAAGGAAAAAAAATAATTCTGTTTTGGCTATCCTGAATTTTGTCAAATCAGGCCTGGGGTTCTCAACCCTAACACTCCCCCCATTCAATCAACCAATAAGCTCAGATGTGTAGACTATGTGAGAATGTGGTGATAACCCGAAGTTAGGGTTGATACTTTTGTTGGTTTAATCTGAACCCTATGTGGTGCATTAACACAGTTTTTTGCAAAGAATGTCCTTCATTTTTGAGACAGCATAATCATATCCCCATTCACATCCATGTGCGTAGGAAAGTGCAGGGCCCTCCCTCAATAGATGCACACCTGCATCTGGCTACGGAACCACAACAACCTTTGAGCCCTGCACTTCCATTCCTCCAGAAAAGCAATTTATGTGCTTGGTTGTAATCGCTTTTTGTGGAGATCACTTCAAAGGGAAAAATATATTAAATGTCTCTCTTAACTGCCAGTGCTTGATTGTATATTGGCAAAAATGTGTTTTTCATTTTTTTTACCCATAAGTCAATCAAATTTTGTCAGTTTGCTCTGAAATTTGTTAGGGTTGTAATGGAAGAGTAGATATACATTTGGTGAATTTTTGATAATGATCAGACTTTCACTGTAGATTTGGCACCATGCTGAATATTTATTTATTTATTTATTTGGTTTTTGTTTGCTGGGTAGGTACACTAGACAAGAGTATTGCCTATATTCAGGCACAACCTGGGAGAATACAATCAAGAGAGAGCAAAGTACAAACAAGGTACAAACATCAATGACAAGCGTTCATATATTGCAGATAATTTTGAGGTGCACTGTATACCCCATGAATGTTTAGGGATGATTATGTATTACTGTTGCAGTACTCATTGACATCTTTTTGATATATACACTGTCCCCTAATTCTAATTACTGATGGACTTACAGCTTGTTAAAGTTGCAATGTTAACCTATGGGAATTTTCATTTTTTTCATTTTTTTCATTTTTATGTTTTCAATTAAGCCCTAATGTTTTGTGGAGTGTTATGTGTTAGTGTTCTAGAACTCATTAATAACTTTTTATTTTTGGTATAAAGATTGTCCCTTAGAAGCAAATATCGATGAAGTTATGGCTTGTTAAAGTTGAAATGTGGGAAAAAAACTAAGTCTAAATTCTTCTTTTTTTTGTATGAAACCATCTGTTTCGTGAGAATGACACAATCTCATGAAAAAATATTCTTCCATACAAAAAGGAATGTGAAAAAAAAATTAAGTTTAAATTATTTTTTGTATGAAGAAATATTTTTTAATGAGACTGTGTCATACTCACGAAAAAGGATTCCTTCATACAAAAAAGGAATGTGAAAAAAGTAAGTCAGAATTATTTTTTCATATGAAGGCACTCTTGTTTCATAGGGCCGATTCTTGTTTCATATAGCCATACAAAAAAAATTTTCTCACAAAAAAATATTTTTAAATGTGTTTAAAAACACATTTTTTGGTCATTTTTTTTCAACAGTATTTGCAGAATCCACCTAATGGGGTCCTGATTATCAAGATGCATGTATTGCTGTCTTTCCATGGTATCATTTTTGGGTTTTTAAATGTTTTTTTGAAAATAAAAAAAGAAACCAGATGGCAGACATGCAAAACAAAAATTTCTCACAAAAAAAGATTACCCCATATGAAACAGAATTCTTTTTCATATTGCCCAAATTATTTTTTTTGTATGAAACAGCAATCCAAAAGATCATACTGAGCATGCTCAGAACCAAAATTTAAAATCCTTATAACTCTGGAATGGCTCACCAAAGCAATGGAAGGCACCAATCTGGCCCAAGACCTTTCTTCCTGAAAATTTCAGATTAAAATTGCAAACCATCTGGGTGCAAGGTGATGACAAAAAAGAGCAAACATCCAGATTTTTTCAAAATTTTTTGCTAACTGGATTTCAGAATCTGCCCATCCAACCTTAACAAAATTTGTCACCAGCAGACCTTGCCCTGAGACTGCGTACACAAAATTTCATGCAAGTCTGCTGAATGGTCACAAAGCTATTAACGTGAAAAGTTGGGGGTTTAACAATAAACAGCCTACTCAAGCCTAACTATAGTGGTGCTACCATGCCACTACAATATCTATCTACATCACTTTATTTACACAACAGGTGTGGGTGTAAATTGCCAAGATAAAACTATTCTCTTAGAACCAACTCCCTCTTGCTGTCTGTCACTAAGCATACCAAAATTGGTCCTTTAAAGTTGCTCTCCATAACTACCTCTTTGGTGCCTGAAGCTGTAGTTGCCCTTAATCAACCTAATGTTGGGGTCCCTCCCCGTTTCTTGCCCATAGCCTTGACAATGTATGTTGGACTGCTTCCCCCTTTTTTTCTCTTTTCTTCTCCCCTGTCCCCCCCCACCCTTCCACTTAGGTATTTCCTGGTACGACCAGGGTTGTGACTTCTACTATTGTTATACTTTATACAATTGCCGTTTACTGCATGTAACTTTATCCCATAAACCACTGTTATATTGTGTTCTTTTTGTTTTCTGTATTGCACCTGTTTGTTACCACTGTTGTATCTCACACTGTAACTATGTCTACCCTCCCTGTGATGAGGTGACTTTGTAAATGAGTCCCTGACTTAAAGGTTGTAAATCCGACTTTCAAAATAAATAAACAACTTGCAAGATGGTACTACTGTCTTGCAAAGCTGGGTATGTCACAATGGAATACTAAACCAATCACAAAGCAGCTTTAACAATGCTGATGACATCACAATAGCAATGTGCAGCACAAAAAACAGCATACGTGAGATGCTTTGTAGACTTAGTTGCTTTCTACTTCACATCTATTTTGATTTTATTGACTTGTACTGTATTGATTTTATTGGTTTGTACTGTACTGATTTGTAATATATTGATTAGCTTCTCTTGTGCTGGGTCATTAATCAGAAGGACACAGTTTACATTTTGTACTTCTTATTTGTGTAACTTTTGATCCTTTCTACCACAAAACCACCTAAACATCTGGGGCCCAATAATCAAATTTCTTCAAAGCGAAGTGCAAATATTTGCACTGCACCTTGCAATTTCCCAGGTGCCTGAAGATGCTACATTCAGTAAAATAGTCCACCAGTGCTATTCATCTGAATTTAGGGCCATGTCAGCCCTGTACTAAGTCACTTAGTGCTGCCCTGACAAGACTTCCGATGTACACTGGCAGAATGGATAGCACTGGAGTGCTATTTGTAATATTTAAAGGGATACATGCAAATGAGCTCATTAAGCATGCAAAGCACTAATGGGCTATTTTCATGTCCATTATGGGCACATTTGCATGGGTAGTGAGGCAGGTTAGTGTGATGCAGCCCCCCCCAATTGCCTGGTTCCAGACATGTAGGCGTCCTTGGTGCTAGTGATCCCCTTGCTGATCACCAGCCCATTTTACATAAAATAATGTCCCTGGTGCTAGTGATTCCCCCCTCCCTCCAATCACCAGACCCAAGGTAAAAAGTATTATCCCTGGTGCCAGTGGTCCCACCTCCCACTGATCACAGCCCAGAAATATAAGAAACACTCCCTGGTGTCCAGTGGTTTCTACAGGGCATGGGCATACCCTCCCACTTGCCTTAGCATTATCCATGATGCCATGGGAGCATATGTGACTGGCACAGCCCTCCTCACACCTCCTTGGCCATCCACCATATGTACAGGTGGGGAGTACGCCTTATTTATAGAACAGGATGCATCACCCTGTCCTATAAATAAGAGGTACACTTTCTGCCTATACATATGGCGGCCAGATGGGGAGGTGTGAGGAGGGCTGTGCCAGTCACCATATGCTCCCAAGGCACTGCAGATAATGCCAAGATAAGTGGGTGGGTATGCCTGATGCCATGGGGGGAATCACTGAACACCAGGGAGGGTTTCTTGAACTTCTGGGCTGGTGATTGGTAGGAGTGGGGGCCATTGGCAATAGGAATAATACTTTTTATGTTGGGGCTGGTGATTGGAAGGAGGGGGAGCCACTAGCACAGGAATAATGCATTTTACACTGGGGTTGCCAATCAGAGGGAGGGGGACCACTAGCACTAGGGATAATACTTTTTACATCATGGCTGGTGATTGGAGGGAGGAGGGACCACTAGCACTAGGGAAAATACTTCTTACATAAGGGCTGGAGATTGGGAGGGGACCACTAGCACCAGGGATAGTTTTTATACATCCAGGCTGGTGATCAGATGGAGGAGGACCACGAGCACCAGGGATATTATTTTATACAGAATGGGGCACTGATTGGCATGGGGGGCCCCGCTAGCATCAGGGATACATTTTTTTACAGAATGGGCTGGGGATTGGTGGGGGAGTGCTAGGGACCATGGCGGTGGTTGTATTCCCCCAACAGCCAACTGACTAGGTGACTGCATTACCTCAGGCAGCTGCTAGGGTTGCCTGGAGTTAAGTTGGGGTTTTGTACAGCAATATTTGTGCTGTGCAAAAGGCCTGTATTAAACCCTTTTGCGCAGCACAAAGCTACTGAATATGGGGTAGCACAGCTATTCATGACCATGACCCTCCCCTTGCCCACATGCATACATTATGTTTTGTGTGGGTGTCAACCCTCTTTGCCCATGCAATAGCCCCTTTTGAATATGGGGATCCAGTGCAAATCTCGGTTAGCATGATCAGACCTGTTAGCACCCGAGCAAACTTCTGAATATTGGGACCTGTTGTACAAATCAAATATGACATTGGTGAGAGTGAAATAGCAGAAAATCTTCACCAAACAACAGAACAGAAGAGGAAGGAGGGGGGCTCAGCTTGTTTATGTGCACATTACCCTTGTAGTGCAAATTTTAGCAGTGCAAAAAGGACTTATGCAAAAATAGGGTAAGGTCAGCACCAATGTCAACTCATAAGGTAACCACATTTGGTCAGTTCATGTTTTTCAGAATACATGCTACAGAATAATTGTAGTAAGCAGAAGGAAACCACTGAAGTGGTCTAACCTCAAGAAAACCACTTTTATTAAATGCTTGCCATTATAAAAAAAAATTGCATCATGTAAAAACAGCACATGTGTAAAATAAGCAATTAATAGCAATGAGAAGGCCAAAAAGCAGCATAAACAGTGAGATACTGGCTTACCAATCTAACAATAGATACAGCTACATCTTTCAGAACTCCATACTCTGGACTTCTCTCCATGTAATCCATCACAAGCTGCTGTAGTACACCTCCATGAAAGAGAAGCATGCCAAAATAACAAAATTGGTGAATTCAAAGAAAAATGGCCATGTTCAGTGGTTGCACCTGCAGCGTTGCTGTGCTTACATGTTGATGTGCAACCACACAGTCAGCAAGTGTTTAATAAAAGTGGCATTCTTGAGGTTAGACTGCTTCCGTGGTTTCCTACTGTTTACCACAATTATTTTGCAGCATATATTCTGGAAAACAGGGATATACCATATGTGGTCCCCCTTATGGGTTTACTTTAGTGCTGACCCTACCCTGAGGTCTTTTTTGCACTAGAAAAATCTCCATTCACCAGACTTGACTTCTTCTGACCCCAGTCATGGCTCTGCCACTCCTGAGGTCAGGAGGTCAGTATAGCTTGTGACAATATTTCTAGTATCTCACTCTCACCCTTGTCATAACCCGTCTATAAATATAAGGGATCTGCAGTGAGGGCAAGTTAAATAAAGGATTTATTTGCACAAGAGCAGCCTGACCTTGGGTAACCTCATAAGTGGCATAAGCCATGAGTGAGGTACCCGAAGTCAAACTGCTCAAGTGTACATACATCATTCCTTTAATGAGTTTTTTATTGCATATTCCATTTATGCAATAGGGAGGGATTTTAATAGGATGGCTTTAATGTTTTTCTTTAATTTGCAAGTATTTTTTTAAGGAAATAAGCAGGATTATTTTGTGCTCTGCTGAGTATCCTTGCTCTGTTTACATCAGGTTGCTAGGGTTTGTGATGTGTTTGTTAAGGACACCATCGTGGCATGTTGATAGTGCAACTTATGATTGGATGTTTGTGTGTATGTGGCTGGGTAGAGAGTTTGAAAAGGATGGCAGCTCTAAATCTCACTTAGTGAAAGAGACAGTTTGCTGCCTGCCATTTCAGTTTAAGGCATACTTGTAAGTTTTTTTTAAATAAAGTTGTTTTTTATGTGGTTGATCTTGCATTGTGATTTGGGCAGCCATAGTTAGCTAGCATCTGGAGAACAAGTGTATGGGACTGTGGCAGTAAAGTAATGTTAGCAAAGCACAGTTCATTATGCAGGTAAAGAAAAAGTTGTTTTTGAGTTCTTGTGTGCTGGAAAGAAGAAACTGTTGGGAAATAAATAGCTTTTTTTTCTGTGCTGGTCTGGTATGCACAGAACAAAACAAGTGCATGGGCGCTGCAGTGGTTTTGGGAGTGAGTGGGTCAGTGTGCGGGTGGTGGTCAGGTGGGTTGCCTTGCACAGATCTGATTCAGGACTTCAGAAGTGTGGTAGAAACCTTGAGAGAAAGGTACTTTTTCCACAAAAGCAGGAAAAGGCACAGTGTAATAGGAACTATAAGACAGCTGAGCAGTGGTGCTGGATGGGGGTGGGTGCTCAGGGAGGTTTTGTGGGGAGAATGGTTAAGTGCTGCGCTGCTGCTGGGAAAATAATGCCAGCTTGGGGGGGGGTGATTGACAGTTAAAATTTATAAAATGATATATACATTTTATATATACAACATGTGTGAAAATACTGTAAATGGATTTATACAATTGCTTTTGTGTCCACGCCTATGGCGCAGTGGCATCCCTATAGTTAGGACTGTACCAGCAGTTGTACATTAAACCCCAATTTTTACACTTTAATAACTTCATAACCATTCAATGTATTTGCATGAAAATTGCATGCACAGTCTTGAGGTGTAGATCTCTGGATGTGATAAGTTTTGTTCTTGTTGGATGTGTGGATTCAGAGTTCTGGACAGTGCTAAAAGTGAAATTTTCTGTCTTTTTTTCCCATTGTTTTTTCTTTGAATTTGGCTACTGCCCAGATGTTTTGAAATTTTGGTCTGAAACATTCAGGGTAGAATGGGGCTGGAACACAGATGTGCCTTTTGCTTGTTTGGTGAAAAAATATTAAACCATTCTAAAGTTTTTAATTTTGAAATTTTGAAAAATTGTTTGTGTGCATGCTCAGTAAGCACTTCAAGATAGCTCTATGAAATGAAAAATGATAATTTTTTCATATGAGGCCAAGCCTTCTTTGTAAGGGGAAAATCCTTTTTTATTTGCCATCATCTTGTTTTCCATTTTCTCCTACAAATTCAAACTTAAAAAGCCAGAAAAATGACATTTCAGATAGTGACCAACATATACATCTTGCTTATTGGGACCCCGTTAGCTGGATTCTGCACTTAACTGTTGGAGAAATGCCCTTGAAATGTTCTTTTTTTAAAGTCAGCAGGTGGCTGCAGTGGTGAAAGGTGGGTTGGGCCAGTTGTCGGCTGGGTCTGGGGGTAGGCGGGGTGGTAGTACACCGAGTGGAAGGGTGAGTCCACTGGACCACCAAGGTTACTTGGGACAAGAGCCATTTGTTTCACTGTACCAGGAATTATTATTTATTTTGGAGATTGGCAGGGTATACTAATTCATATTACTTGGGATCTGGCCGGGTGGGGGTCCTTTCTGTGCATTGTGGGGACCAGAGCTGGGGCTCAGTTGTGTTCTTTCTAGGATTGGGGCTGGGGGCTATATAGGTATCATAGGTAGAAATTAAGTTAATAGACTGTTGTCCTTTAAAGCTTACCATAACCCCAAGTTAAAATTGAGTGGTCAACTCACTAAAGTATCTATCCAAGTTGTTCTTGAAGCTATTCATACTAGGACTTTCAACAACATCTTTTTTTTTTGAAATTCAAAATATTTTATTTATTTTCCACATTCAGCCTGAAAAGGCCGTTTTACAACATAACATATGTACATTAATTGAGGCCAATCAGTACAATACAAACATCCCAAATAAAACCCTCTTCTCTCTCCCCCTGCTCTCTCCCCCTACCCATGGTATCAGACCTATAGCAGTATGTTTAATTATACGGGATGTATTCTGAAGCATACAATACTACTATTAGAGGGAATACAGCGTGTGTGGTCTACTCCAACACTTCTCAAATCTATGCATTTTATTATTTATACTAGCTATCACTTTCTCTGCTGAGAGATTAAACAAAAGTTCTTGCAGCCACTCAGTATATGATAGAGAATCTGTGTCTAACCAGTGTCTAAGTACCAACTTTTTAACTGACATAGCTATAACTGCTAGATGGTATTTCCTTTACATAACCTTGACGTGTAACTAATCCCCCACCAGGCATATCCCCGGTTCGATATATTCCTCGATGCCTAGTAGCAGGTCTACTCTTTGCTTTATAAGGGCCCATAAAGGAGCTACTTTGGGGCATTCCCAGAAAATGTGATACAGAGATCCTACAGCTTGTGTACAACGTCTGCAGGTCAGGGAAAGAGAATTATTCATCTTATTCAGCTTCACTGGGGTACAATACGTGTTACTGAGGATCTGAAATTGCATCAGATGTAATCTGTCCTGTGAAATGAAATAGTGAGTGTCTTTCCAGATCTTTTCCCATTCAAGATTTACCCTCGGGAACTAGGAGTTCCAGTATCAAGAGGATCCATCTTGATGTGGAAAAACTTTCTTTATGAGTAACTTATAAATGCTGGAGGCTGCATGTTGCTGAGTGACTAGTGCCTTAATTGGTTGCAGGGAGCTACTGTTTCCTTCTGTAGGTTGTGTTATCTGAGAGGTGGTCAGCATGTGTCTGAGTTGAGACACTTTAAAACTTGAATGGGGACTTAAATTGTAGTTAATAGTGATATCCGATGTTGTTCTAACCTGGCCCTCGTGCCATAAATCCCACATGTTGGCATGTGCCAACTGGGGAAGCCAGAAGGCTTTCACTAGTTTCCCACCTATCTGGAAATTTGGGTTGCCCATCAATGGTTGGATCGGGTCTTGCATATGTTTATAGGCAAAGGATGTACATAGTTGGGCATGGACTTTAACTGAGGTACCAACCGGAGTAACGACCAGTGCCTGGGGAAGTGATTTGAGTGGAACGTGATAAAGAGCGAGAGGGGAAACATCAACTGAGGAAATAAGCTCTTTTTCCTAACTCTATCCAGCTTGGTACATATTGGTCAGGTGCTGTATTGTCGAGTTCATCAGACCATCTCATGTATTTTGCCATATGGCTTGCCCAGTAATAGAGTTTGAAATTAGGGAGTCTTAGTCCTCCTTTAGTCTTAGGAGCTGTGAGTTTCTGGTAGGCCCTACATGCTGGTTTGCCCTTTCATAAAAATCTTGTGATCAGTGAGTGAAGTTTGGAGAACCAGGCATGAGGCAACCAGATGTTTAACATATTACGAGGGTAGAAAATTCAAGGTAAAATGTTCATTTTGACTAGATTCACTCTTCCCCAAAAAGATAGTGGCAATGATCTCCATCTGTTTAGGTCTTGTTGGATGACTTGAACCAGGATGTCTAAGTTTTGTCATGTCAGGGATTTAGAGTCTCTAGTCAAAAATATACCCAAGTATTTGAGTTTTTTGGGTTCCATTGTAATCCCAAGTCTGCAAATTCCTTCCCGTAGGTGTGAAAGTTAAGAGGGAAAACTACAGTTTTATCCAGATTCAGTTTGTCGTTGGCCAGCACCCCAAACCCTTGGATAAGATACAGGGCCCTGACCACGGAGGCCCTCGGGGCAGATAGATGGAGGAGGATATCAGCAGCATACGCCGAAAGATTGAGTTCTTGACTTCCTACCATCACTCCTTTAATCTCAGGGTCTGCCTCGATCCATCTCAGGAGAGGCTCAAGGTAGAGATTAAACAGTAGGGGAGAAAGAAGGCAGCCTTCTCTAGTACCTGAATGAAGGGAGAAATAAGGGGAGAAGGTTTTGTTGTAATATATATGTGCAGTAGGGCTAGTATATAGAGCTTTTATCCATTGCACAAAGAGGGAAGGGAAGCCAAACTGGTCCAATGTCCAGAAGAGATAACACCAGTCAGCTCTGTCGAATGCTTTTTCGGCATCCAAGGACATCAGTACGGCAGAGGTAGCATTAACCTGAGAGGAAGAGAAAATATGATCTAGTTTCCTTATGTGATCTGAAGCTGACCTGCCTGCCATAAAGCCCACTTGTTCTTTACAAATCAGAGAGGGAATAACCTGGACTATTCTGTTTGCTAGGACTTTGGCTAAAATTTTGACATCATAGTCTAGCAGTGAGATAGGAGGGTAATTTTGAGACTTGTTCTGGGTCCCTCCCCTCTTTGTGTAATAGTACTAATAGGGCTTCGAACAGGTGGGGGTCCTGACTTTCTTCTGCTCAGATAGACTGGTATAAATGAAGCAACCATGGGATTAGTTCCTCCACCAAAGCCTTGTAGAAGTTGGCAGAGAAGACATCCAGTCCTAGGGCTTTATCGAGAGACAAACTATTAATGGCCTTTCTGATGTCTGCTTCTGAGATTGGAGAGCACAGAAGGAACTGCTGATCCTTAGACAGGATGAGTAGCTTGATAGCATCCAGATATTCATCTACCTGGGTCATTGATGGGGGGTTAGGTCTAGGTCCATACAAATCCCGATAAAAGGCATGGAATTCAGTTACGATTTCTTTTGGGTTAGTCAGAAGGCGACCGTTTGTCTTAGAGCAGATTATGTTAACCAGCCTCGAGGTTTCCTGCTGCTTAACCCTCATGGCTAGTAGTCATCCAGCTTTTTCCTCCTGGTCAATATATCTGGAGTTTGTTTTAAGTATTGCATATTCTGCTTTGGCCACCAATAAGTCATTATATTGTGCCCTGACTCGAATCAGCTCCTGACGGACCGCTTCCGTAGATGATGGAGAAATATTCTTTTCTAGTTGCCTAATCTTATCCAGTAAATCTTTGGCTTGCTCTTCACTCCTACATTTTCTGTACAGTGGCAATCCTAATAAGTTCCCCTCTAATATAATGCTTTAATCCTCCCCATTCCATATCAGGATGACCAGTTGTGTTCAAGTTCCATTGGTTATATTGAGCTATACAGGCCTTTAATTTGTCTAAAACCCATTTGTCCTTCAACAGTCTGTTGTTGATTTTTCAGACAGTCTCCACTTTTTGATGCGGTGTAGGAGATATAGTGCAAGACACTGACGAGTAGTCTGAGATAACCACGGGTGAGATTTGACATGCCATAAGGCCTGGCAGAAGTTGCTTGCCCATTAAAAAATAGTCAATGTGGGAAGCAGTCCTGTGTACTAAAGACCAGAAGGTATATTCTTTTAGGTTAGGGTGAAGTACCCTCCATGGGTCACACAGTCCGAGATTGTCTATTAGCTCCCTGATGGCTTTCTGAGCCAGTGATAGACCTGCCCGCTGTTTGCCTGTCCTGTCTACATCAGGGGAGAAAGAGAAATTCCAATCTCCACCTAGTAAGATGGGTACAGAGAGGAGAGGCAACAGAAGGTTACGGATCGCCATAAAAAAGGAGGGGGTATCTGTGTTTGGCCCATAAATGGAGCAAGAATTATATCAGACCTCTCAATGTCCCCACCACAAATACATATCTACCCAGGGGATCTGCAATGTATGGATTACATTTGAACCCCAAATTCCTAGACACCAGGATTGCGATCCCTTTACTCTGTGAGCTGGATCCAGCAGCAAAACTTGGCCCACATGCATTCTTCTGAGTAAGTTAGCCTCTGGTTTGAGAAGGTAGGTTTCTTGCAGAAAGGAGATTTGCCCCCTTAGTATTTGCAAATGCTTCAATATTTTATACCTTTTACGTTTATTGAGTATTCCCTTGACGTTCCAAGAAATAAAATTCACATTGTTAGCCATATCTTGTTGATTCTACTATAATTTCGATAACACCTATTAAGTTCCCCTACTAATCCCCTTACAATGATACTATGGGATCCCCCCACTTCCTCCCCGCCCCAAGAAATACATCCATCCCTGTCCGGTTCTCTTCTCCATTTAATCCCCCCACAAACAAATTAAGACTCTTACAGAAAAGATGTGAGGATATAGAACAGTAATTACTGGTAGCCATAACTAGGATTTCCCCCCTCCCCTCAATACGGTATGCCATGCTGCCAGTTGGAGCATATAAAGCTCTTGCATCTCCCCCCTTAAACATAGACATTAAAAACAAACACTAGCAATGAACTCCCAAATTCAAATGACCTGGAACAAAGAAATTAGCAGGATACATTATAAAATCATTTGGACCTTATGAGAACCCCCCCCCAGGAAGTCAGAAATTGTACATGCAATCTAACTTTCCTACATAATAAGACTTAAACATGTTGTGAAAGTAGTGAATGCAATCGCAGTTTAAAGCAGTAGAGGAAGCTTCACAATGCGAAGAAAAAGAGAAGCAGATAAAACAGACAACAAACCCTTCTATCTTTTGTAAACAGTAAACTTATATTGGGTCTTTTAAATGGAGTGAATCTGTGGGAGCGTTGTATCAGTGCTCTTATTCAAGTAGGATATCGTTAGTACAGACCTGCTTTAGTTGCAGCCCCACGAATGTTCGCATAATCATGGCAATAGTCCATACTGGTTGAGCAGCTGCAGCTGCTCGATTGTGCACGTCGCCGAGAGGAATCAGTTCTGCTGGATCCATTATTGTTCAGGGCCAGGAGCTGTACAGACCTGCTACGCTGCCCTAATCTCAGGGACCATCCAGTAAGGTAGGGAAGACATTGCCAGTCCCAGATCCAACAATTCTTGATGGTACAGTTATTTACTTCTGTACAATCGCGATCTTCCAAATAGGATTTAGGCTGTACCAGGCATCTTATTGTGTAGCAAACATTTGTGGGGAAATGCGCTAGTTCGAGTCAAGCTGCCAAAAGACTGTAGCTCCCCTCCTCCACTTTTTGAACAGATCCGGTAACAGCCCCTGCAGCTCCTTTACCGCTTGTTCATTACTTTCAAATGAGTGCCATTTCTCTTGCACTCGGACCTGAAGTTGTGCAGGATACAGCATCCGAAATTGGATTCCAGCCAGGAGGAGTCAGGAGATCGAAGGGTGAAATGTGTCCCTCTTCTGCCTGATGGATGCTGGGAGATCCTGGGAGATTCTGATCTTGTTGCCTTCCCACATCAAGGTCTGTATTCCCCTTAATTTACATAAAATATGCTGCTTGTCTAAATAGTTTAAAAGTTTGAGCAAGAAGTGGTGAGGGGGAGTGCTCAGAGCTGGTTTGGGACGTAGAGCATGGTGGGCTTACTCCACTATGTATGTAGGCCCATTGGGTGATGGGCCTGCAACTTTATCCAGCAGTTTCTGTGTAAAGACGATGGGGTAAGACCCTTCCTCTCCCTCTGGGAGACCGATAATTACTAAATTATTATGGCTGCTGAGGCCTTCAAGGTCCTCCAGTTTAAATTCCATCTTGTTTACTTGTTTGCGGAGAGCTACTATCTCCAGGTCTACAGTCACCTTCCACCTCTCCAGCGAGACTGCCCGTGCTTCAGTGTCCTTGGCCTGCCTCAATACGTCTTTCAGGTCTTGTCTGACAGTGGCAATATCAGTCTACAGTGTTAACAGGGCTTCTCTCAGTGGTTTCATTTCAAGGAGAAAACGCTCTTCCATGAGCGGTATTGTGGGTTGTTTAGGCGCCGGAGAAGCTGTTGGCCTTGCAGGCTGTTGTCTTGATTTTTTAGTGGTGACCTTGTCAGGGGAAGCTGGTGGGGTGTGTTGCAGGAGTGCTTGTCTCATCTCCACCTCATTCTTTAGATTCCTCCTACTATTCCCAATGCCAATCTATCCGATTCTTGCTCCAATCAGTTTCAGAAATGGAGAAGGTATGTTTCAGACTAAGTTAGCTTATTTTGTAATCAGAAACTATGCGACAAGATGGAAGAGAGATGAGAGCGCTGCTTCTCCTTAGCTAGTCATCACGTGACTCCCTGGACTTTCAACAACATCTAACGGAAGTTCATTCCAGGGAACCACAACCCTTTGACTGAACCAACACTTTCATTGGTTACGTTTCCAACTAGAGTAAAGAAGTTGTCTATTGTGTCTCCTAGCACTACACCATCTATTTTTGGGCTGGAAACCAATCTCCGCCCTTAGCTTGTCATCTCCCATTATTCTATAAAGTAAGCATAGGTCTCCCCTAAACCTCCTGGTAGTAAAGAGAATAAAGGTTGAGGGATGCTAATCTTTCACCATACGGTTTGTTCTTTAAACCTTTTACAGATCTGGTAAATCTTCTCTGTACTCCCTCCAGCCTATTAATATCATCCCTATTATGTGGGTATCAAACCTTCGAACAGTACTCCAAATGGGGCCTAACCAGTGCAACATACAGTGGAGTCAGTACCTTTTCATCTCTACTGGCTATGTGTCTAAAGATGCAATTCGGATTATGTTTTGCTTTCTTCACCTGAGCCCTGCAGTGGGAACCAAATTTAAGATCATCAGTAATCATAATCTCCAAGTCTCTTTCCTCCTTGGTGTCAATAAGTGTAGTATTTGTGAGTTTGTAAAAGACCATTCCATTGTATTTACCAAAGTGCATAACCTTGCACTTGGTAGTGTTCAGGACTAATTTGTTAGATACTGTCCACTCAGAGATCACATCAATAGCCCCTTGTAAGGATGCAACATGTTCATGATTGTTTACTACTGTCCCTAATCTACAGTCATCTGCAAATTTATAAAGCCGTATTTTTGGGTTATTTAATTTAAGAGAAGATATGTAAATATTAAAGAGACTTGGCCCCAGGACAGAGCCCTGGGGTACCCCACTAGTGATAGGAGCCCACTCAGAAAGAACCCCATTTATGGTCACCCTTTGTTGCCTCCCCTGCAGCCATGCCGATACACAGTTAAAAATATTGTCATTCAGGTTAATCTCCTGTAATAGGGTTAATAGTTCCAATGTGTGGCAGGTTGTCAAACGTCTTAGCAAAATCCATATAAACCACATTGACCGAGTTCCCAAGGTCCAACTCTTTGTTGACATTCTCATAAAAATCTAAGAGGTTTGTTTGTCAGGATCTGGACTTTGTAGACCCATGTTGTACAGAGTCAACCAAATCATGAGTCATTAGAAAGTCTAAGATGAGATCCTTGATTAGCCCTTCCATACTCTTCCCTACCAGGAAGGTTAAACTTACGGGCCTAAAGTTATCAGGTTTCGATTTAGGCCCTTTTTTTCGAATGGGGACTATTATGGCAGTTTTCCAGTCTGAGGGTATGATTCCTGTGTCAAGTGAGGTCTGTAAAAATAGGTGATTGGCAAAGCCAATACATCTGCAAGTTGCTGTAGGACTCTAGTACGCAGGCCCTCGGGGCTCGGTGATTTGTTAATATCTAGCTTACTAAGATGATCAAAAACATCATTGGGGTCAATAATTATTTCCCCAGGCCTGGATGCCTCCTTGCCACTATGTAATATGAGATTACAGCTATTATAGACTGAGCAAAAATACCTATTCTGAATATCAGCCATTTCCATGGTAGTAGCTGTCTGTCCTGACTCATTCAGAAATGGGCCTATGATACTACGGCCAGTTTTCATGTTGTTAATATAAGAGAAGAATGATTTTTTACTGTCCTGCACTTTATTTGCTAGCTCCACTTCAACCTGTGCCTTAGCTTTCTTGATTTTTACTTTAACCTCGATACAATCTCTGTACGCTTCATCAATCACTAATCTTCTACTTGAAGCATTCAACCAAGCAGGATTTTTCTTTTTCTTGTTGGTATTATATTTAGGAACACTAGGTATATATTTTTGAACAAAACATGCTACTTCAGATAGCAACAATTCTCACATGCCCTGTACAGTTGCACCTTTGAAATCATTTTCTCAGTCCCAGAGTAAAAGTTGGTTTCTGATACTAAGGAAATCAGCTCTACTAAAGTTTAACTTAGTTGTGGTGCCTGATGTTTTGATAATTAGAGGTTCACTGATGCTAAAGTGGAATGAACAGTGGTCACTGTTACCTAAGGGGCTGTTAACCTGGACATTATTAACTGAGTTTCCCACTTTGGCGAGAACTAAATCAAGGATTCTAGTTCCTCTAGCACTATCATAGACCAACTGTTCAAGTCCCACTTGGTCCATGAAATCCAGATATTTTGTATCCATGATGCTACTTCCTTGCCCTCTCAGCCAGTCTAACGGGGTAGGTTAAAGTCACCTTCCAATAGTAATCTGTCTACAGGGTTCAAATCCCCAATTGCTTTAAGTACTGCTGTATCGTCATCTAATGATACGGAGAGTGGTGTGTAAAGTAAGCCAAGAATGATTTTAGTATATTTTTGGGGAAGCAGCTTTACCCTTATTAGTTCTAGAGCACCCATGTCCCAAAGTAGCTTTTCACATTTTATGGATTCATGTACATACATAGCTATACCTCCCCTCTTTCTATGAGCCCTAGATTTAGAGAACAGATTATAGCCTGGCACATTCTTCTCCCACAGGTCATTTTCACCCCACCATCTTTCTGTAACCAGGGCTAAGTAGATATTTTGTGAATGTAGCAACAGTTTGAATTTGCCATATTTGTTCACTAGACTCCTTGCATTAATTAGGACTGCCTTCCATTCTGGGGTCCCGTTGTGAACATTAAATATGTTAATACTGCTGTTCATGTCATTAGTCAAGCCCCCCCCCCATCCAGTTTAAATGGAATTTCACTACATCAAGAATTTTTTTGCCCAGAATCCTGGTACCTGAGTAGTTTAGGTACAGGCCATCAGTTCTGAACAGAGCTGATCTATTGAATGTTCCAGAATTATCCATGAAACCAATGTGTTCCTCCTTACAGAATTGTCTCAGCCACCTATTTATTTGTACAATCAGCTCATTTTTATAGGAATGATACCCATGTATGGGTAATATACCAGAAATTATAATTTCCCCATCTCTGTTTTTAACCCTTCTTGTTATAGCTCTATATTAATCCTGGATATCCTCTATCTTGCTTCTAGCAACGTCATTGGTACCTATATGTAAGATCACCAGTGGTTTAACTGTATTTTCAAGAAGCCCATCCAATAAAGTTGAGACGTCATAGAGCCTTGCCCAGGTAGTGTGCTGACTGTAGTATGCTCCTTACAGCCATTACATACTGCAGTGTCTAGTCCTTTTGTAATTGAGTCCCCAATCACTACTATGTCCCTGTCTATAGTTCTGCTCTTATCTAATTGTTCCAAATGTAATCTGGCCGTATGCTACCTTGGTCAGGATAGGATCCCTGTCTATGGTCTGTGCTACATGTGCCCCCAACAACTCCTCGTCATCCACATATAACATTTCAAATTTGTTAGACAGCTTATGGGGTATTTCTAATGTGGGGCCTAGTTTACTGTCCCTTTGTGAACATGTGCATGTCCCCCCCATCTACTGCCACATCCTCCTTACTTTTACTAAGTATATGGGTGCTTTCTTCCAAGTTTAATTTCTCAGTCATTTTTTTTTTTTTTCGAATTCTGTTTTTTCCTCCAGCCAGTGTAACTCTCTCAGGCATCCTGTAGTACCCCCTGACTTTACCTCCATGCCTGAGAGGCCTCCTGAAACCTGACACCATCCCAGTTATCCCCCCGGCTCTGAGTCCCCCCCGAGGTAGGGCCGCCCTATCCACCCATGGCACTTTATCTGCAAATTCGGGCCGAGCTGGGCTCGGCCGAGGTACGAAGTGCCCCTGGCAGTGAACTGTGGTCCTGGTGGATACAGGTGTCGTCGCCTATCCACTTGGCTAGGTATTTTTTGCATTGTCCCCATCCCCTCCCTCACTACTCCCTCCCTCTTCCTGACAGAGTCCGGCATGCAATGATGCCAGGGAACGTCTTGCCGTAACTCCGCAACCCTCTATTTCTGGCCCTGAGCGTTGCGGTACCTCTGGTCTCCACCAGAGGTCGCCCCAGTGCCGGGTGGAGAATCCCTGGCCCCCCGAGGAAGGAGAGCTGTCCTCCGGATGCTCAATCCTTCCTCCCGGGGAACTGTCCTCCGGACGCTCAATCCTTCCTCCCCCCGCTGACCCCCAGCGACCTAGGCTCGCTCTCGAGCCTGGGTCGCCAGCGTGGAGCGAGGTGTGGCGTTCAGCACCTCAAACCTTAGCACCACTGGGCCTGTTAATTTCTCAGTCATAATACAACTTATGTCACAGACTGCCTCATCTATAAATTCTTTCAGCCTCACAATCTCTTTTTGGGTTTCCAGCCTTTTTATCAATTGCTGAATCTCCCCCTGAAGGGTAGCAACCAGAAGACACTTGTCACATGTAAACTCTTGACACATACTGTAGTGTCCTCCGTGTACATTTTACACTCCATGCATGATTTCTTTCCCTTACCCTTTTTTGATTTACTTTGTGCCATTTATATTTGTTTCAAGAACCACAGTGGTCCCCCTGGATCCTAATTAGTTACTGCTGCTTTATATTCTCCTTCTTTGTTATATCCCCCACTGGTCCACCAGTGTCCACAGCAGACATGTGATGCACATGTCTCTTTGTGCGTCTCTGCACACTTACCCCACACACGTGGGGGCTCAGCTTTAAGTCGGGTGGTCAGGAAGTATCTCCGTATCTACATGGTCTGGGGGCTTGGTTGGGGGCACATTGTAGCAACTCCTGGTGGCTGCTAAGGTATAAGTACACCAGCTCATAGCTGGTGTAACTGTACTTTATCAGATGTCCTCTGGGGGTTGTTTTGGAATATCGATTTGGGGTTGTGGCTGCCACCCTTTGACAATAGGGCACAGATGCTGCCATAACCCTTCCCATGTGCCAGGTCACTGCTTGGTCTGGGTGTATGGGTGGCACAAGTCCACTTTGCCACAAGCAACCTGCATGCTGTCACAGGCTGCCTTTCGGAATACCACTGGGTGCATCTCTTGGCATAAGGTGCTCTTGAGTCCATTCTGTTGGACACAAGTTACCTTGTACCAGGTGGATGCCTTTCAGAATCGGGCCCCCAGGCTCCACTACCACCCAGCCAAGCTGCTCCATGACTTAGCTCTCCATGCCATGGGAGCAGCTTGGCCAGCCTCTGGAATTTACCTGAAGTTGTGCTCTTCTAACACCATGAACAGCAGCCAAGGGAGTACTTACTGCACAGCACTGCAAATCCCCTATCACTGTCCATGGTAGCGATGTTCAGGCTAGTGCTCTGGTGCTATTATGGTAGTGCTATTATAACCTGATACCTATAATATCTGCTGTCCTTGCAACTGGGGGGGCTCCACTAGACACCAGGGACAGTTCAGGAGATTGGGGTTATGGAAGGAGAGACCACAGGATACCAGGGAAGTAATTTAATTGTAACATTCAAGGGATTGGGAATATGGATGGGGTTGGGGGAGCACAGGACACCACCAAAGTGGCTTTATTGTAATGTACAGTGAATCAGGAATATGGAGGGGGACTGCTAGCAACCAGGAAAGAGGAGTTTTATTATTTTGTGGTATTTGTTGCTGTGGGTTGGGGACCGCTAACCATCAGGGATGTGATTGCATTTTAATAAACAGCAGAACAGGGGATGAGGAATGGAGCCGATGGCCGCATTGCCATAATGACAGCACACGTGATCAGGCTTACAGATCTTGATATCAATCAGATTTGTTTCTGATGCTTGCTAGTTACAGTTCCCAAAAAAAGTTAATGAAAAAGAAAGAAATAGAGATAAGCGAGGAGCAGGAAAAATGTTAATATTTCATATACAACTTCCAATGGATTTTGACAGCTACTTACAAACCAGTCAACTGAGATAGCTGTAATTGTAAATTTATTCACAAATACATTTACTCATTTTTATGTTTGCTTGCACACATGTGCAAGAAACATAGTGCCATCATCCGAGATTTCGGAGGCGTGTCACCTCCTCCTCCAATTCAGTCAGTGTGTTGGCAGGCGCTGCCCCTGTAAGCCAATGCATGCTGGAGCTGTCTATGACAAGCTCCAAAATGCAGTGGCATACAGCTGAAAGGGGGAGCTATGCTTCAGTCAGCAGCGATAAGATATCGCCTGCTCATGCGCAGCTCCTCCTATACAAACACACACACACACACACACACACACACACACACACACACACAGAAACACACGCATACTGCGTGCTGCCCTCCCTCCATATAGCTGACAGGGGTGTCCAATCCCCCATCGGCTTGTGCTGCGCCCCCCAGCTTCCACATGCCACGTGGTGCCCACCCCTGCGTGGCAACTCATAGAATAGCCGACGGGTGCCCAACTTCCGCCGGCCCACTGTCCTCACCCCCCGAAATACTGGGTGCCACGCTGGGAGCCCACCCCAGCGTGGCAACTGATCATATGGCCAACAGGGGTGCCCAATCCCTCATCGGCTCCACGGCTCCCTCCCAGCCATCCTTGTGCCACGCTGGGAGCCCACCCCAGTGTGGCAAACATCCCACGTCGTCTTTTTTTTTTTTACCTGCAAAATAAAAACGGTCCCACGGCACTTCTCCCAGCCCCCCCTCCCACAACCCGCACCCACCCACTGCGGACTCTGCCTCCCCACACCCAGCCACCCCATACTTACCTCTGGAGCTTGACTTGATGATCTTCGTTGGACAGGGAACACGTCTGCACTCTTCAAAGCCGACCGCGAACTGAGGAAATGCCGGTAAGCTGTATAATGGGCTAGATAGGGGTTTTTCAACTTTATTGCATATCTCAGGCATTTTTTGGAATTTTTGCACCAAATTTTCAATATGGGGTTTTTGGGGCCCTCCTCATGAATTCTTGCACTGTCATGGCGTTACTCGGGCCTCACTGCGCAGTCACTGCACGAAATCACCCTTTGGGCCTGAATAACGCCATGACAATGTACAGGACAAATTAAGAAAATCACAGTGACACTGTTCATGAGCAGAGGTCTTAAAATGGCTATGTTGAAAATTTGGTGAAATAATTCTTAAAAATGACTGTTTTACGAGTGTGCATTACGCAGTTCCCTCCTTTTACTAAATAGGATTCATAATTTTTAATATTTCACTCCAGATTTTCCAACATTGCCATTTTACCACACTTCTTATGAGTAGTACAGCTGTCATTTTTCACATCTCACCTAAAACATGTTTCCTACTTGCTGTAGCGCATAATGGCGCAGTCGGTGCAAGATCAATGTATGGGATAAATTAAGAAACTCACAGTGACACTGTTCATGAGTTAGAGGTCTTAAATGGCTATGTTGAAAATTTGGTGAAATAATTTCAAAATGACTGTTTTATTAGTGTGCATTGCGCAGTTCCTACGACGCCAGAAGTTCATGAATTTAAATATTTTCCTACAGATTTTCAACATTGCCATTTTACCACACTCCTCCTATGAGCAGTACAACTGTCATTTTCACATCTTGCCCAAAATGTGTTTCCGCCCATGTAGCGTACAATGGCGCAGTCGATGTGCAAAATCAATGTATGGGACACATTAAGAAAATCACAGTGACACTGTTCATGAGCAGAGGTCTTAAAATGGCTATGTTGAAAATTTGGCAAAAAAATTCCTAAAAATGACTGTTTTACGAGCGTGCTTTGCGCAGTTCCTATGCATGCTCGTAAGTTTGCGAATTTAATATTTTCACTCCAGATTTTCAACATTGCCATTTTATTACACTTCCTTATGAACAGTACAGCTGCCATTTTTCATATGTCACCCAAAATGTGTTTTCACACATGTAGCACACAATGGTGCTCTTGGTGTGCGAAAGCAATGTTTAGGACAGATTAAGAAATCACAGTTACACTGTTCATGAGCAGAGGTCTTAAAATGGCTATGTTGAAAATTTGGTGACAAAAGTCCATAAAATGACTGTGTTACGAGTGAGCATTGCACAGTTTCCATGCACCCTCGTAAGTTCATGACTTTGTAATATTTTCAGTCCAGATTTTCACAAGTGGCATTTTTCAACACTTCCTTATGAACAGTACAGCTGTCATTTTTCATAACATGGCTGAAGTGTGTTTTCACACTTTCAGCGCAGAGATGCATGGTCGTTGTGGGAAATTATTGTTCGGCACAGATAAAGAAAATCACAGTGACACTGTTCATCATCAGAGGCACCAAAATGCCTGAGTTGACAATCTGCTGTTAAAAATCCCCAACCTAATTATATTATATTAAGGGTGTGCGTTGCACAGTTTCTATGTACGCTCGTGACTTCACCATTTTTTTTAATATTTTTACTGCAGATTTGCAACCTTGCCATTTTTTACACCTCCCCATGAACAGTACAGCTGTCATTTTTTACATCCTGTTCGGAATGTTTTTGCACCTGTGGTGCTAAATGCTGTAGTTGCTGTGCATAAGCAGCTTTCAGCTAACAAACTGATATTCCCCTGTTCATGAAGTGGGGTCACAAAAAAAACATGTTGAAAATTTGGAGTGAAAATACCAATGAATGCCTGAGGTATTAGGGTTTCCAACCATAACGCCCAACCCTGTAGAGAATGACAGGCATCAGGGGTGTGACTTGGGATTCTTGCCTGTAATGCTCATACCATTCCACACTCTGCAGCCAGTGAGAGGCATCGAGGTATGCCTTGGACTCTTCAGCCCCAAAGTTCACCCCATTCTCCTTATATCGCACCCATCTCACCATATTTCCTAATGGAATGGGATGCGCATAAGGGCCAAAGACCCCAAGGAACACCGTGACACTTGTCAGTGTCTGCAGCGTGGGGTGTGGTGAAATGGCTTGGCCGTTATGCCTGATGACCGAAACACACACCCCAATGCCTGTCACTCTCTGCAGGGTGGTGGTGGGGTTGGCTTCAGTTCAATACTTCACTGCCATTCCTATTATGCAGCTCTGTAACTTCTACACTACCACTGCCAATGCCAGCAAGCAAACATTTGGCATTGACAAATGCTTGTTTTTCTTTGGGTCTTCACAATGGTCTTAATACAGAGTCCTTTTAATGAAGTATTCATCTGTGGCAAACCTCAATGTTTGTTTACCTGTAAAAAAGAAAATGGTCCATCGCTGATCTGACCCACCACCCCCCACCTCACACTCAGGACCTACCACCCCACACCACCCAGTACACCTCCACACACCCTGACTTACCTGAACAGGTGCCAGGGAGAAGATCTACTCTCCAACTGAAGACATGTCTTGCTGCTGCAACCAGCAACTGCAATATGAAAAACTTAGATAAATGTGGTTCAATGTATTTTCATGGGGTTTTCAACTTTGATGCATAACTTGGTCATTTTTGCATATTTTTACACCAAATTTTAAACATTGCCTTTTGGGACCCCCTCCTCATGAACAATGTCAGTAGAATTGTGCAAATCCTGCTGGAAAGGTGATTTTGCAGTCACTTGGCAAAATCACCTTTTCGGCAGGATGTGAAACATTTCACCACCTTTGTTCATGAAGTAGAATAAGAGGGGTATGTTGGAAATTTGGGGTCAAAATATGTAAAAATGACAAACTTACGTGCGTCCATTGAAATTTAGATACACTTGCTCGTAACTCTGGTAATTTTAAATATTTTGACCCCAAATTTTCAAAATAGCCATATTTTTGCACCACCTCACGAATGTGACAGTTGTCATTTTTCAAATTCTGGCCAAACTGTGTTTTTGCACCTGTGGCATGGAATGATGTTGTGGTCATGCAGAATCATGTTTGGAAGGGGATTTGGAAATTTTTAGTACTGAGTTCATGAGCTGGGGTAGTAAGAAGGCTATAATGATAGTTTGGTTGTGGTTTTCCTAAAATTGAAAGTGCAGGTAACAAGGATACAATTACCCTATCTCAAAAATGAAGGAAATTCATTGCAAAAAGCTTTGTTAATGCATTAGTTAGCGTTAAAGTGACATAAGTAGGGAAATGTGGCATTAATACCCCACCCCCACTCTGCAGGCAGCAACAAGTGTGGGGGTGTGCCTTCAGGAGTTGTCAATCCTAGTGCTCACCACATTCTCATATACTGTACCCATCTCATCTTATTTACTCATGGAATGGGGTGGCGTTAGGGTTGGGAACCTCAAGGCACACCCCTGCTGCGCCCATACTATCGTGGTAGTGTTAGGGTTGGAAATCCTAATGCCACATTTCCCTCCTTTTATCATTTTAACCCTAACTAGTGCATTAACAAAATTTTTACAATTATATATATATATATATATATATATATATAAAATACATATCAAGTGATTATTCTTTATTTTCCAAGATAGAGTTATGAAATCCAGATCTGGTGATCAGTCAATGTTTCATGACAAAACAGTTGCTTCCTCAGCACAACAGGTTCTGGAAAGGATATCCTTTAAGCCTCAAAATTAATGTCCACCTTATATGCAGACCCTGTTCACAAGACAGATTCAAATTCTCCTGTCTGTACAGCTGCTTTCAGTTTTTCCTCGGACATTTCCACTTCATGCGTGACTTTCTCTGTCCCTGTAGATATTGTTGAACTATACTCTGCTATTCTGTGTTATCAAGGTCCTGTATTGTAGTCATTTATTCATATATTTTATGTTTATTTATATATACTCAATATTTGTCAGGCAAAATCCTTATATCTTGTGATCTTTGCTGCCCTCATATCTTTCAAGTCCCTGCCTTATACATCAGGAACAAGGAACCAACATCAGGGAAAGATCTTAAAAATTAGTGATGCACAGTCAGGAAGTTGACAGAATAAAGGGTGTAGTGTAAACATAATCTTTTAAAGTACAAATCTGTAATTCTAATATTCGGAATGAATTTATGCTTGCAATCCCCACTGTTAGTTAAATCATGGAAACACCAATTTTTGGAGGAAAAAAGGAAAATCTCAATGCAAAATCAGGGGCATTACTGAAAATAAAGGACATTTGAGAAGTATGGTTGCCCTTAGTGATATAGACCAGATCAGCTGTTGCCTAGAAACAGAAAGCAGTTGTGTAAGTTGAAACAAACAAACAAACAAACATATGGCAAGTGGCAATTAAGTCATTACAATAATAGAGCTAGCTTCCCGGGAGCCATTCCACCAGTGAGGTTGCCTGTCTCAAACTTTTCACTCAACACTGAGCTAAAATGCATGAGTCATGACAACACACAGAGCGTAGTTCTGGCACATTACTGATGATATTTTTAAGGCATTATGAAGTGCCTGCACTTCCTTCTACAAAATGCAATCCATATCTGCAGGTCTCATTATCTGCAGGGCACCCCTCCCTCTCAGATGCCAGCATGGGTATAATTAAAAAGCCATCATGTAAGTGAACCTGGCAAAATATAAAACTCAGTTCAGGGTTTGCCACTGCTGCTGTGGCACCTGAGGGTTAAACATTCCTTTTTCTCCCGTCACCTGAACAGCAGATGTGAGAGACCAGAGTTTCTGAAACACAGGGAACTGGACTAATTCCTGTGCTGTTCACAGTGATGCTTTAAAAGCTGCTAGTGGTGTAGAACATCAACACAGATGTTACTTTTCCAGGCAGTTACAAGGCTGGTGTCCCTATGATGTTTGAAATCATACCTTAGCCCCTCACACCATTCATTAATTGTTTTGCTTAGCAAGGCATAATCTAGAAACAACTTGCTTCTCTGCTTAGGCAGGGACAGAGAGGCATCCTCTTGGAGTAGGATTAGGCAGATGGTAGCCACAGACTCGCCTGGAATTAAAGTGCTACATCCTGCAAAACTCAAAGTAACCAAAAAATGGAGGGAGTGAAAATCAGTACAATACTTTTTTTGTTGTTGTGTTTGCTATAGAGTTTTGTTTTACCTTTCCATTGCCCTGGGATATACCTGGTAATCAGGGATATACCCTGCTCAGGTGATTTCACCATCATTCATATGGTAGGGGATTTTTCCCCCATGGTTTTCTCCCAATGTGCCCCTTCTCCCCCCCAGCTTGAGCAAAGCATGTCAAAGTTGATGGTTCAGCATGTCCCTACAAAAAGAAGCAAGCTCTCTGACCCACTCACAGGAGTTGCTGCACCCCGGAACTCACTGCCAGATCTCTGGCAGGCACCTGCAGCTTAACATGCCCCCCTGGATGGTGCAACTGGAGTCTGCTCCTGATCTCTGGTTGTCTGTATGGTAGGGCAACACGCTGTTGTTAGGCCATAGGGGTGCACCAATCCATAGAGAATACTAGATGGGCAACCATGCACAACCAGCCTAAGCAGCCACACAAGGATGATCATTATTGCTGACCTCAAGAGTGCAGCTTGAAAGGTCCAAGGTAATCAGAACCCCACAATAGCAGCTCAGGCTGGTTGTACATGGAGTTGCAGATCCAACATTTTTTACAGTGTATGGTATCAGTTTAGAGAAAAATAAAGTGAACCTGTTTGTTTCTTGTTTAACAGAGGTACAGTGCACTTGGGGGTGTCAGCAAGTGCAGTGTTGTGAAGGCAGCTGCACATTTGAGAGCATCAGCAAGTGCTGTCTTGTTAACATGGTAAAACGGGAAGACATTTAAAAATTTTATAAATTCATTTCAGTCCTTTTCCATAGTCCTTCCCTTTGTAACTTGTAAAACTTATATGTGATCCTTTGCTTTTTCAATTTAGTGAGGCGTGTTACTACATTTTCATTTTAAAAAAGTCTGTTTATGCAGGAGAGAAAGAAAGAAAAGAAAAAAATACTTTTTGTCATGGTATAGCTGGTGTCAAGGAAGAAAACTGAAGTTATATGATCCTTTTTGTTTTAGAAAATTAAATTAGCAGTCATAACTTTTGCACCCAAGGCCCCTCTCCCCACTTGCTAAAATAGTAAACTCTTGATTTCAAGTACACATACAGTGAAGCTGTGCAGTTGAAACAAAATACAAAGCTTGTGCACCCTCTAGGTGTTTCATACTGCTGTTGTACCAAAGAAGGGTGCAGTCATGTTCCATGACCTTTGAACTGTTGTACAACAGCATTTTGAATGAGATGGAAAGCCATAAACAGCAACACTCTACCATACAAGGTAATATATTTTATGATTTTCTAACTCAGTTGTACAGTACGATGTAATATTTAACAACATTGGGATATGAGGTTTAATGAGTTGAAATGCACAGTATTACATATAGGAAAGAACAATGGTAAGGCCAGATAAAATCTGAATGGAACAGAATTAAGACAGACTGGCAAAGAGAAGGATTTGGGTATTATAACAGTGGACTTTAAATAAGAGCAGCAGTATGAGAGTTTCTAAAAAGGCAGCACTGGTGTTAGTTTGCATTAAGAGAAACTGCAAGCAGATCAAGAGAAGTAATGGCACCACTATATAGGACATACGTGAGACCGTAGTTGGAATACTGCTGCCAGTTCTGTAATCCATATCACAGGAGAGACATAAATAGACTGTAAAGATTCCAAAGAAGAGCTACCAAATTAATGATAGAAGGATGCAACTTTGGAAGAGACTTGATAAACTTTACAGGCAGGATTCACAAAATGGATTCGCCCAGCACATCCGAGATCCACCGGTGCATTCCCAACTTGAGCACGGTCATGATTCTGGAAGGACAGGGATGTGACAGCACCTTGCAAATGCACCGAACACCACCCATAATGTTATGCAGTGCATCTGGAGGGGTTATGTAGGGGACATGCCCATGCATATGTGGCACAGCCCTATTCACAACCCAGCTTGGGTTGGTAAAGGCTGGTAAAGAAGTTAGACCACGCAGGAGTTGGATCAGAAGTAGTTAGATGGGTTAAAAACTGGTAACAGGGCAGAACCCAGAAAATGCAGGTAAACAGAGCACTGTCATCAGAAGGTAGCTTAACCAGCGGTGTGCCATAGGGTTCAGTACTGGGGCCCCTGCACATCAATATTTTCATGTCGGACATAGCTAACGGACTACAGGGAAAGGTGTGTCTGTTCACAGATGACACCAAAATATGCAACAAGGTCAACATCCAGCAGGAAGTGGACAAGATGGAAGATAACCTCAAGAAACTGGAAGAATGGTTTGGAGCATGGCAGCTGAGACTGAATGCCAAAAAGTGCAAAGTCATGTGTAACCCCTAGTTGGCGCTATCCCAAGGGCTACTACACCTGCCTGTTTGACTACGGACAGGTTGAGGGGCCAAAGTCCTATGGTAGGTGCCTCCACCCAGAGGTCAGGGTTTGTAGTGGTTAGACTAGCTTGGTCACAGCCCTCTGGGACACTGAGACCCCCTTTTATTCCCTCTAGTGGCTCACACAGTACACCAGAGTTACAGGCCCCAACACCCCATGTATACACACTGTTCACTCATATAGATACCACTTACCCTCGAAACTGATTCTGCAGCACGTCTCTGAGGACCCCCTGTAAAATAAGGTTAAACAACATACACAGCAAAACACAATACTGTTTCCATAAGTACCAACACCACAGACAATATATAGTATAACAACAACAAATCTGATTTATTTAGGGGGCAGTAACATGGGAGGGGGAAATCAGGTTAATTGGTGGCACTAAATCACAGTACTGTGCACACATACAGGGGCTGAAAAGTCACTCTCTGGGTAGCCAGGTTGGGGGGCTAGCCAGGTCCGTTGCCCGGGGTTGGCAGGCAGGTGCAGATGGATAGGGCCTTGTAGAAGAAAATATGTGCACAATACCCAATTGTAATCCAGAGCCGGATGGCTCAGTCCATGAAGCAGTGAAACAACAAGAATTAGATGACACAGTTGTGATTGAAAACAGGCTTCAGGGAAATACCCTGATTTGTACTCACAACACCCAAGCTGAGGACCGGATGGTGGATGTTCTTCTGAATTGCCAGAACAACAGGGCATGGAGACACGGTCCTTGTGACTGGACCCTACTGCAGTTGATAGCAACTGGATTTAGTCCGAGACAAACTGGGGTTTGCTTCCAGCTTCAACACACAGCACTGGGAATTGGAAGTAGCGATTTCCCCACAAGCACTACGCACATTCGTATGTAAAAGGAAAGTACTATACCAGGCAGGCTGCTCCCCGATCCCGATCGCACTTACTGCAAAATACCTGGGAGCACATACAGCAGCTTCAGTTCCTAACAGACCAAGCACAATTCAGCAATTTCTCCAATCTTCTACAGGGTGAGCCTAGTTTCCACACTTCTAGTGCTTCTTTCTCCTCACAACTTGGATTCTGTCCAAACTGGCACTCACAAAGGCTGCAGACCAAAACTCAGGGCCTTACACGTGCTTCCCATGCGAAACTATACACCGCAGAAGCACACAGCTCCTTCTCTCTTCACTGCCACAACTGATCTGATCTTTCAAGTCACAGAGCAGGGCATTTCCTTTAGCTCCACACTATTCTGGTGGGTGATTCAGCTGTCACTCACGATAAGACTCCTTCTGTTGGTAAAAAAACAAAGGCGCCAAGGTCAAAACTACATTTCCCAGAGTCACTGCCCATAAAATCCCCTTGTGGCTGGCTCAAATTAAGAGTCCAAGTTCTGATTCATCCACAGGCTCCATTTTAAGGCTCCTTTAACCCAATTGGCCCAGCACAGCAGTTTAGGTCCAAAATGGAGCGGTGACACACACAGAGTCCCAGCTGCAATAAAGGCAGGTTAGACAAACTACAATTTTGCTAATGCTTTAAATGATTACAGGCAAACAGTTACAGCTTTCAGATGGGCTCCCTTTGCACTCTTAGCGACTGCAAAAATGGAACAATTGGACAGCAGCTCAGGCAGGATTCGAGCATTAAATACACAGTCCCCCCATAAAAAATAATTAAGTCTGCAAGCAGACAGCTCTTAAAGAGACAGTACCAGAGGCTCTAAAAGCACTCACAGATAAACGGCTTAAACGCCGAACACCATTCAGGCTAGGAGCACTTAGGAAAGCTCCTAGGAGGCTTTTTGGAACCCCCATTTGTAGGGGGGTTACACATGCACATAGGAAAAAGAAATCCAAATAAGGCATATTATCTTGGAGGGAAAAGATTAGCTGCCTCCACCCAAGAGTGCAATTTGGGAATCATTATCTCAGACAACTTTAAGGTAGGTAAACAGTGCAAGAAGGCAGCATTAAAGGCCAGTGGTAAGCTGGGATGCATTAGGAGGGGAATCACAAGCAGGAAGAAGGATGTGATCCTGCCGCTGTACAGATCACTGGTTAGGCCTCACCTGGAGTACAGCATCCAGTTCTGGAGGCCCCACCTCAAAAAGGACATTGATCAAGTGGAGACGGTGCAGAGAAGAGTAACAAAAATGATTCAGGGACTGCACAAGGTGTCCTACGGGGATAGAGTGAAAGAACTAAACATGCATTCCCTGTAACAGAGAAGAGAGAGGGGTGACATGATCAAAACATTCAAGTACATAAAAAGCATAAACCAGGTGCAGATCGACAATCTCTTCCAATTTAACTCACTCAGCTCTAGAATGGAATCTTGAGTGAGTGCTGTATTCCTGTGTAAAATGGCTGTTTTCCTGAGCAGTTAGAATGTTCAGAACTAAAATGGTAACACTCAGACTTGAAGTATAAATAAATAAAACAAGCATTTGTCAATGCCGAATGTTTGATTGCTGGCATTGGCATTGGTAGTGTAGAAGTTACAGAGCTGCATAATAGGAATGGCAGCAAAGTATTGAACTGAAGCCAACCCCACCACCACCCTGCAGACAGTGACAGGCATTGGGGTGTGCCTTTGGGTCATCAGGCATAACGACCATGCCATTTCACCACACCCTACCCTGCAGACACTGACAAGTGTCACGGTGTGCTAGGTCTTTGACCCTTATGCACCCATTCCATCGAAATCTGGTGAGATGGGTGGTATAGGAGAATGGGTGAAGTTTGGGCCGAAGAGTCCGAGGCACACCTGATGCCTCACTGGCTGCAGGGTGTGGGTGGGGTGGAATGGTATGAGCATGACAGGCAAGAATCCCAAGTCACACCCCTGATGCCTGTCATTCTCTACAGGGTGGGGCTTTATGGTCAGAAACCCTAACGCCTCAGGCATTCGTTGGTATTTTCACTCCAAATTTTCAACATGTTTTTTTGTGACCCCCACCTCATGAACAGTGGCAATATCAGTTTATTAGCCGAAAACTGCTTTTGCACAGCGACTATGGCATTTGGCACCACAGATGCAAAAACACATTCCGAACAGGATGTGAAAAATGACAGCGGTACTGTTGATGGGAAGTGTAAAAAATGGCAATGTTGAAAATCTGCTGTGAAAATCTTAAAAAAAACTGGTGAAGTCACGAACGTGCGTAGAAACTGTGCAACACACACCCATAATGTAAGTAGTTTGGGGATTTTTTTTATAGCAGATTGTTAACACAGGCATTTTGGGACCTCTGATCAGGAACAGTGTCAGTGTGATTTTCTTTATCTGTCCTGAACAATGATTTCCCACAGTGACCACGCATTTCTGTGCTGAAAGTGTGAAAACACATTTTGGCCATGTTGTGGAAAATGACAGCTGTACTGTTCATAAGGAGGTGTGGAAAAATGCCACTGGTGAAAATCTGGACTGAAAATATTACAAGTTCATGAACTTACAAGGGTGCGTGGAAACTGCGCAATGCTCACTCATAACACAGTGATTTTATGAAGTTTTGTCACCAAATTTTCAACATAGCCATTTTAAGACCTCTGCTTATGACCAGTGTCACTGTGATTTTCTTAATCTGTCCCAAACATTGTTTTCACACACCAACTGTACCATTGTGCGCTACATGTGCGGAAACACATTTTGGGCGAAATGTGAAAAATGGTAGCTGTACTGCTCATAAGGAAGTGCGGTAAAATGGCACTGTTGAAAATCTGGTGTGCAAATACTACAAATTCGCAAACTTGCCAGCGTGCATAGGAACTGCGCAACATGCACTCCTAAAACAGTCATTTTTGGGAATTTTTTCACCAAATTTTCAACATAGCCATTTTAACACCTCTGTGATTTTCTTAACGTGTCCCATACAATGATTTCGCACACCGACTGTGCCATTGTGCGCTACATGGGCAGAAACACGTTGTGGGCGAGATGTGAAAAATTACAACTGTACTGCTCATAAGGAGGTGTGGTAAAATGGCAATGTTGAAAATCTGGAGTGAAAATATTGAAATTTTGCAAACTTACGAGCGTGTGTAGGAACTGCGCAACGCATGCTCGTAAAACAGTCACTTTTAGGAATTTTTTCACCAAATTTTCAACATAGCCATTTTAAGACCTCTGCTCATGAACTGTGTCACTGTGATTTTCTTAATGTGTTCCATACATTGATTTTGCACACCGACTGCACCATTGTGCGCTGCATGAGCGGAAACACATTTTGGGTGAGATGTGAAAAATGACAGCTGTACTGCTCATAAGAAGGTGTGGTAAAATGGCAATGTTGAAAATCTGGAGTGAAAATATTGAAAATTCGCGAACTTACGAGCGTGCGTAGGAACTGCACAACGCATGCTCGTAAAACAGTCATTTTAAGGAATTTTTCCACCAAATTTTCAAAATAGGCTTTTTGAGAGCCCACCTTATGAACACTGGCAGTGTCGTTTCATTAATCATTCTGTAAAGGTGCTTTCGTGCAGTGGCTGTGAAATCACCCTTTGGGCCTGAGTAACGCCATGACAGTGACAGCATTCATGAGAAGGGGTCCCAAAACCTCCATGTTGAAAATTTGGTGCAAAAATTCCCAAAAATGCCTGAGATATGCAATAAAGTTGAAAAAACCCTATCTATCCTATTATACAGCTTACCGGCATTTCCTCAGTTCACGGTCGGCTTTGAAGAGTGCAGACATGTTCCCGGTCTGCTGAAGATCGCCGTGCCGAGCTCCGGAGGTAACTGTGGGGTGAGGGGTGGGGAGGCAGGTGCACAGTGGGTGGAGTGCGGTGGGGCAGACATAACGAGGACCATTTTGATTTTCAGTTTTTTTTTTTATGACGACGACGGGACATTTGCCACGCTGGGTGGGCTCCCAGCATGGCAGAAGGATGGCTGGGGGCTGTGAGCTGATGGGGATTGGGCACCCCCATCGGCCATGGCATCTGTTGCCACGCTGGGGTGGGCTCCCAGCGTGGCACCCTGTACTGGGGGGGGACACAGTGGAGCCAACAGGGGATTGGGCACCACCGTTGGCTATACGATGTGTAGTCACGCTGGGGTGAGCACCCAGCGTGGCATATGAAACTGTGTTTCGGGGGGCACAGCACAGCCGATGGGGGATTGGGCACCCCCGTTGGCTATACAGTGTGTGCATTGGGGGGGCAGCACGCAGCGTATGTGTGTGTGTGTGTGTGTGTGTGTGGGGAGTGCACATGAGCAGGCGATATCTGATCGCTGCTCACTGAAGCATAGCTCCCCCTTTCAACTGTACACCACTGCATTTTGGAGCTGTCATAGACAGCTCCAGCAGGCATTGGAGAACTGCGGCCGCACCTGCAAACACACTGACTGAAATGGAAAAGGGCTGACACACCTCCGAAAACTCGGATGATGGCACTATGTTTCTTGCACATGCGTGCAAGCAAACATAAAAATGTATCTGTTGGTGGAAGGATAAAGTTTACCCCCAAATAAAACTGAAAGATGCTTGTCATCATTTGTAGTGAAAACATGAAGGGTCACAGTTTGGGCCAGTTTCACTGCACTGCTGCTTTAACTGCCTCTGATTTACAAGGATGTCTGTCTATCTGACTACCTGTCAGTCAGTCATTCTGTATGTCTATCCATCTATCTTAATATCTTCTACCATGAGCATTTATCCTGTTTTCATGATGCAGAGAAAATGTATCATTTGCAAAGATCTGACATTTTTAACATAAGGAAAACCATGTACTTGGGATGCTTATTCAGTAGTATAGCAGACTTATGTTGCTATGGACTGCCATAGTCTTCTGTAATTAGTAGATTCACATGACAACACAGAATCTATCTATCTATCTATCTATCTATCTATCTATCTATCTATCTATCTATCTATCTATCCATCCATCCATCCATTCATCCATCCATCCATCCGACTACCTGTCTGTCAGTCAGTCTTATGTAACTCCCTACCTACCTACCAACCTACCCTAAGGTTGACATCTTTTAATTCATTAGTGTATTTTTAATTTTGGAGATCAAGAATTTGTGGTAAAGAAGATCTGAGCAGGCAGGTATGGTGTGCAAACATACACACACTTTACAAAATTAAAAACACAGCAGATTAGCATGGGCAAAAGCACATGGTGTTCCAATACTCAAAAGAGTCCAGTACTCGCAAATAAAAAGAGTAGAGCACTCACACTTCGATAAAGGATTAGCAATCATCCAAAACACGTCAGGCTGCTCTATATCATGCCAATGTAACTTTAATAAAGTGTTTTGCTTTGGAAGAACGGTGTCCTTGCGGATTTGTTTGAGGTGTGAGTCCTCTACTCTTTTTGTTTGCAAGAACTTTACAAAATTACTGTAACTTAGTTTTCATTGAAGCATCAACTACCTTATAAACCTTTTGTTGTGAATTCATTGGCAGACATTGACAGAAACTCTGTATAGAAATTATGGTATTATAAAAAAACAACAACGAAAACCCCAGATTAGCACAGTTTCCAAAGGGTTTTAAGCAGGTGACTTGTGTTCATATGCACAACTAAAATAATTATAATATAATATTTCAAAGATGTGTTCATGAATACAAATAATTATAGTACTTAAATTATTTTAAACATCTCCAACTATAATATTAAAGAGGACCTATCCATTGCCATTTGTAATCAATGCATTTATTGCAGTTTCCCTCCCTAATCAAAGCTGTGCACTTACTTTTCTCAAAATGTCCTCTGTTTTCATGCACTAATTTTTTAAAATTTGTGCCCAACTGTACCCATTCTACAGATTACTCCCACGTATCCAGACTGAGCAGTGCTGATCTGTGATGCAATAATAGATCATGCCTGCAGTCTCAGAGTGTCATTGTGGCAAATAGTAGCGATGGAGCCCAACCAGAATAGCCATGTGTCAGCTGTGCCAAGCAGCTCTTCTCTTGGGTACCGCAGTGTGTCTGAATGATTGTCCTCATCCTCAGAGTCTGAGGATGAGGAATACAGCTCAATGTTTCAACCTGTAAATGTAGCACAAATTCCAAATGAAAACTGTAACCGGTTACACAATAATTCTGTTTTACAAGTTGAGACGTTTGGAAGCAAGTCGGGACAGTTCAACATGGGGAAAACATTCCTTGATGAACCCTTCATTACAAGCGTACGATGGTTACTGCTACCACTCACTTCATTAGCCACCAACAATAATAGCTATGTGCTTAGCTGAAACACTTTGGATAGAGCATGCTAAACATGACTTGGTAAAATACCCACCATCAAAACATATGCAGGTCACCCTTTCAACATTTCTGGCAGAGAGACAAAAAGAAGTTCGACCTGCAATATGGCAGCACGGCATTTCCCGTTTCAATGACAGTACTTCATTCATCTCCAGGAACAGGAAATGTATACTGCTAAACTGTCCAGTTATTGTCAGGATGATTTAGGGACAGCTGCCCATGGCAACATTTGCAGTCAGGTCAGGCATAACAAACAGCATGGTACAACGTGCCACACAACACTGCCTACACAAGTCACAATTTTGAGATGTGAGCCCACAGCACAGAATTACCTATTTCAGTAACAATAATTATTTCAGCTCAAGGAATGGGAAATGCATGCGGTAACAAAACATTTACTATGGAGAATGAATGAATAATCACTGACCACATAAAATTAATTATTAGATGCTGGAGCAACAGCAGAATAAAAGCCAGCATACAACACTGGCTAAACAGAGAGAAATTCAGAGCAGCAAGCCCAAAGCACAGCATTCCTCCTTTCTCTGAAAATAAAATTAGATTAGCTGTGTTTGAAAGAAAGAAACGGACACACAACAGCTTGCACAATATAAAGAGAAGTAAACTTTATTCAAGTTAGACATTTGATTAATGTTACTGTCAGAAGATCAATCTGAAAGCAGTGCACCATTCAGAAACAAAGCGGGAACAGGCGGGGCTGACAGATCAAGAGACCTATTATGATGTAAAAGCATCGCTCTCACTCTGTAGCACTCAGCCAGTTTCCGTTAGTGCATCATGCAGGAGTAGCCCAAAAAATGGATAAAATGAAAAGTATTTACATGGTGATTTCAGCGATTTCAATTATCACATTGCGTTTACAAGCAGGGAAACTAATAAATTAAGTTTAAAACTAGTTTGTAGATAACTTGGTACATGGTTTGCTTGCCCTGGTAGGGACCCAGTTTCCTGTGTTCATTTCTGGTGGGGGTTCCAATGTCAGGTAACAAGAAATGCAACCATTCCAGGTGAGGGAGGGGTGCTGTTGGTGTAAGAAAGATTTGGGAGTAGTTTGAAACTGCAGCCCTCTGGGCAACAGCTGCTGGAGACACGAGGCAGGGAGGGGTGCTGTGACCGGGCCCCCGCTCCAGCATTGACTGCCCTGTTTTCCTGATATCTGTAACGTGATACAGAGGATGCAAAACATATCGTTTCAGTCAGTTAAATGTATTGCTTCGACATTTCTCTGTAGACTTTTTAACGACGTACACATTTGCACATGTATTTAATTGAAGTGAGATCCAATTTTTTGGGGCAGTCACACCTGTTGGTAACTTTGTGTTAAAGCAGTTACTTTTTTGAAACGTGGTCCCCTCACAGTCTCCCATGGTCTGGAGCAGCTCTTTGTGAATCTGATGCCATTAATCAGGCTGCCGGGCCCTGCTTCCTTGTACGGGATTAGAGCTCGCTCCAACTTTCCTCAGCTCACTAATCTCGGGTGTGTTGTTTTGTTTTGTTTTTTTCTGTCACATTGATACTCGCCGTGCTTCTTCGCGGCTTTGTCCGACTGAAGCAATAAACTGGTCTGCCCACCTCACTTCCTGTGTCTTTTGCTCTTGTTTTTTAATGGGACAGAGTGGGAGACAACAGAGACCAGATATCCAAAAGTTAGCACCTACCCTTCCCCCAATACAAGCACAAGAGCATTAGAACAAATAAAGTGCAGTGCACCTTTTCTTTGAAGCCAAGACCAGTGCTCTGAATCTGCTGTCATACACAGCTCGCAGCTCCATTGGTGCACAAGTGACGTGCCCTGCAGACTCAGAACTGCATTGGCAAGGACAGGCACACACCTCCAGCAAGTCGTATTGTCTCAAGATGTTTCTTGCGCATGTGCACAAGCAAACATAAAAAGTATAACTCCTGTCACAAAATTTACAGCACAAAGTTTGCTCACAATAAAAAGTCTTTAAAATGAGGGGCCACACATGTTAGTAGCATTAATGTTTTTTTTACAGAGCGTGTAACAATGAAAATGCACATTTTTTTTCTTTTTGTAAAAAAAAAAAACAAAAAAACAGCTTAGAAGTGGCAAATATCTGTTGTATGATGGTTTTCCATCACAACAACATATTTGCATTACACTGCCACAGTTTAGAGTATTTCTGAGCTGTTTTACATAATAAAACAGACATAAACTAAGGCATTTGCCAACAAATAATGCCAGTAAACCAACTGAATTCCGAAAAATGCTCTGCACAACTGCCCACTTGGCACACAAACCACGATAACTGAAAAAGTATGCCTCCTAGCCCCTAGACACCTGCACAGAAAATGTTCACAATAACAAGAGCTTTAAAATGATGGGTCACTCATGTTAGTGGCATTTGCAGATATTTTTTACAGTTCTTGGAATGATAAAAAATAGCTTTTTTTTTTACATTTTGTTCCCAAATAAAAACCTACATCATAAAAAGTATACCTTCTAGACCCCAGACACCAGCATGATAATTGTCCACATTAAAGAGACCTTTCAAATGATCGGTCACACACGTTTTCTGGCATTTACAGTTTTTTTTTTACAGTACCTGAAACAGAGGAAAATCACATTTTACACTTTTTTTATCCTCAAAAAACTAAAACAAAAAGTACACCTCCTAGCTCCCAGACACCAGAATATTAATTTTTCACAGTGAAAAGAGCTTTCAAATCAGGGACTTCACATTTCTAGTAATGGAGAAAAAAATAGCATTTTATTCACTTTTTAATCCAAATTAAAACCTAAAAAAAGTTAATTTACTCTATTTAACTCAATGGTGACCCCTATCTTAAAGTCAGTATTCTGGTAGGTAGAAATGTTTCCTACCAACCTGCACTTTCCAATAACCTTATCCCTGATTGGTTGATCCAGAAAGTACATAAGAAGTGCATGGTGCACATATGCGCTCTGGGGATGAGATGAAGTGAATACCTGATGCACATATGCACTATGGGGACTAGAGGAATTTTCCTGATGACACACATATGTACTATGGGGCTGAGTGAGTTAAGAAGGGTGGCAGAACCAGGAGACATGGTCTAAGGCTGCAAGGAGGGCAGTTTTCCACCAACACCAGGAAACTTTTCTTCACAGAAAGACTGGTGGATGCCTGGAACAGCCTGCCTGCAGAAGTGGCAGGGGCAAGCACAGTGGTAGGTTTTGAGAATGCTTGGGATAGATACAAGGGAGCCCTCAAACCCAAGGGCAGTTAGAAGGCTAGGCTAAAAGACAATGGGCAGACTAGATGGATCTGGTGGTCTCCTTCTGCCATCAACTTCTATGTTTCTATGTAACTTGGAGGCACATCTCTGGAGCAAGTCCAGAGATGCGCCTCCAAAAGATAATCTACAACAAGTAGATTTAAGTGGGTGTCCACCCACAGACAGCTGCCATACTGTAGACAGCAGCATGACAGCCTACCTACCCTGGCAGTCCAGGATCCCCACCACCCGCATCCCCGATCCTGAAGTAAATCTCCCATTAAAAGCACTGGTGGTACACTGGTACCCCACTCCCTGCCCCAACCCAATCGTATTGTGAGGGTAACATATCCCTGGTGGTCCAGTGGTCTCCCCACCCACTCAGACAACACCCACTCCCCCTGGTCCCATTAAAAGGCCTGTACAGCTCAACCTACCCAAGAAACTGCCATGGCTGCCCACTGACTGTTGTTCAAGAATGACATCGTAATGTACTACTGTAAGTGCATTGGTAGACCTTGTGAATGACAGCATACAGTACATGCTGCAAGCCCATTAGTCAACAAGATCTACCAATGCACTTACAGTAGTACAGTACAATGTTATTCATGGACAGCACAGTCGGCGGGCAACTGTGGCAGTTTGCGTGTGGGTTGAGCTGCCTGCCTACGCTGGGACAGGGAGTGGGGTGGGGTGGGGGTGCCTGAGTGGGTGGGGTGTCCATTAGACCACCTGGGATATTTTGGCTGTTGCCCTCACAATGCAATTGGGTCAGGGCAGGGAAAGGGGTACCACTATACTACCAGGGCTTTTAACGGGACACTGCTGTACCTTTAGTAAATATCTGGATTGCATTAAACTATTTGTTTTGGGCTGTTCTTTTGGTTGGTGGTGCTGGTCATTTGTGTATGATTTGCCTTCAAGTTCAAGTTTATTGTGAAGGGATAGATCCATTGAGCAAGCTCATTTGCAAGGAGGTCCCTTATACAGAGTACATATATGTGCATCAGTGATACAAGCAATGCATGGTACAAAATACGAAAGAGAGATGCGTAATATTACATAAAATAGGAATAGTAAATTCAACAAGGTTCAGTATATACAGTATGTACAATATTACATTCGGCAACACCTTGCTCAGTCCATGCACACCATAGCTCTGGGGCAGTGGTTCTACTTGTGTATCACAAAGTTATAGTTTACCTGGCTGCAGACACACAGCACACTCCATGCCAGATGCTATGGTAAGAGTCCATCTGGTTACAGTGTGCTGGTTTCTTTGTGCCCTTTACCATGGTAAGACTGTCTGGTTGTAGACACATTGGGCCCACTGACTTCTACACCAACATAAGAGGTTTTCTGGCTGTGTATATGTACATCCATATGGGCCCTGCACCAAGGTAAGAGTTTGTCTGGCATGCTCTGCACCTATAGGCTGTGTGTAGGTCACAAGGCAAGGGACTTGGGGTGGGGGGTATTAGGTTTGGGAATAATAACAGAAATTGAATATTAATAGAAAGTTTGAATGTATATTTTCTTGGTGCAAAAATCAAGTATGTAAACAGAAATAAATAAATGTATATTTTTGTAATATACAAAATAAAACACAGACCTATTAAAAAGCATATTTTCTTCACATTTTCATATTATTTTCTTCATATACAAACAAAATAATTAAATTGTACAGTATATTTATATAACATACAAATAAAAATTAAACTATTAAAGAGAACATAAAACTCTACACTATATGCAGTATTTACAGGTAAGAAAAATATACTACTGAAAAACATGTATATTGCAGCATATACTGTACTTAAATGTTTCAATACAAGAAAAAAGAGCTAAAAAGAACTATCAAGCACTAAGAATATCAAAAAATATATATAAAAGAGAGTGGTAAGCATGCTGATGGTGAGTGGGGAGCCAGTAGAATGCCTATGATTGCCGTGCTAGGATAAGGTGGTGAGATGGATTGTCCAGATAACTATCTAAAACTATCCCGGCAAAAGATTTTTGCACTACAGTGGTACACCTACCAGGTACCAGCCACAGCTACAGACAGAAGTACTTTTGCGATTTTTGTATCATGGATTTTGTTGCACCTGTGCTTCTGCAGCCACAGGTCACTGTGTATGTCTTACACCTGTTGCTACAGAAGCACATGCCCATCAAGTGTTTGTATGTCTTACATTGTGATTAGTACCTGACAATACAGAAGCATAGGCCTCATAAAGGACTGTGCTTCTGCACACAGAAGCAGTGTTGTGATTTCAGTATCAAGAATTTCTGTCTGTAATGACAGCTGAGTGTATATGTCTTGCAGTGTGTATGCCACAAATACAAATCCACAAAGGTAGCACATCAGTGCTACTGCATTTGTGTCATCTGCAAACAGTTGTATGTTGTTTGTCTTACCTGGTGATAGCTGTCCATTGTTGCTTGTGTGGTCTTGTCCTTCTGGTTCTTAAGGGTGAAACAGGGAGTCAATAGTGGAAACCGTAATGCTGCATTTCCCTACTTTTGTTGCTTTAAGTTGAACCCTAACTGGTGCATTAATGCAGCTTTTTTGCAATGAATTTCCTTTATTTTTGAGACAATGGAATAATATTTCATTCATGCAGGTCCCTTTGGGACCCATGTGAACAGATACATCTGGCTGCAGAAGTGCAGGGCCTGTGGGGTCTTGCACTTTCAAGTGACTGCAGATGCAGATGTGCAGAGCCCTCTGGGCATTGCATTTAGTGATGTAACTGTCTGGCTGCAGAAGCACAGGGTCCTAGATGTACAAGACCCAAAGAACCCTGTGACTATTGTGGAGTCCATTAGACTGCTGAAGCACAGGGCCCTACAGGCATTGCACGTCTGTGCAGCTAAAAATGCAGATGAGCAGGGCCCAAAGGTCCCTGTGCAAAGTGAGTAGTCTGTCTGGGCATGGAAGAGCTTCTGCACCAAGTGAGGAGTCCACATAGCTCTGGGCCATGTGCTTCCATGCAGCTACAGATACAGATGCGCAGGGCCCTTCCTTCATAACTTTGCTTTTGATTTTAATATTTTGACCCCGTATTTTCAACATAGTTTTTTTTATGACCCATACTCATGAACCAGCCAAGTGAAACATAAAACATAGAAACATAGACTTTGACAGCAGTTAAGGACCACATGGCCCACCCAGTCTGTCCATTTTCCTACCTATTGGATAAGCTGAAGATTCAAGTTTACCAACAACCTACTTCCTCCTACCCCTCCACTATAATTGCCTTATGTCTGTCCCATGCATTCTTGAATTCCCCCACTGTTTTTGACCCCACAACCTCCTCAGAAAGGTGGTTCCATGTTTCTACCACTCTCTCTGTAAAAAAATATTTCCTCACATTGCCCCTGAGCTGTCCCCCCTCTGTCTTTGAATTGTGCCCCCTTGTTCCTGCACATCTCTTTTTCTGAAAGATGCTACCTTCCTGGACTCTGTTGATTCCCTTGAGGTACATGAAAGTTTCTATCATGTTCCCCCATCCCTCCTTTCCTCAAGGGTATACATATTAAGCTCTCTTAGTCGCTTTTCATACGGTTTCTGATGCAGACCCTGCACCATTTTAGTTGCCCTCCTCTGGATTGCCTCCATCCTGTCTACGTCCTTGTACAGATGAGGTCTCCCAAACTGCATGCAGTACTTCAGATGGGGTCTCACCAACTGTCTGTACAAAGGAATAAACCCTTCCCATTTTCTAATTGTGATGTCTCTCCCTATGAATCCCAGTATCCCCCAAGCTCTCCTTACTGCCTTCTCACATTGCTTGCCAACCTTAAGGTCATCTGATATGACTACCCTCAGGTCTTTTTCCATTTTTGTTGTAGTTAGTACCTCCCCCTCTCCATTGTGTACTGTTCACCTGGGTTTTTGTTTCCCTGGTGCATTACTTTGCACTTCTTTGCAGTGAATCTAAGTTGCCATATGTTTGATCATTCCTCCAACCTTGCCAAGTCCCTTTTCATCCTTTCCACCCCCCTTGTTTATCAACTCTGTTGCAGATCTTTGTGTCATCTGCAAAGAGGCATACGTTTCCTTCCAGATGCTCTGCAATGTCCCCTATAAAGACATTAAAGAGGACTGGACCCAGTACTGAACCCTGAGGTACCCCACTAGTAACACCCCTTTCTTTGGAGTGAGTTCTATTTACTATTACACTCTGTGTCCTGTTGTGCATCCAGTTTATTACCCATGCTACCACCCTGGGACTCACTCCTAGGGTGGCTAACTTGATTATTAATCTTTTGTGTGGGACTGTGTCAAATGATTTGCTAAAGTCTAGGTGGGCCATATATACAGCCCCTCCCTGGTATATTACTTTGGTCACCCAGTCAAAGAAATCGATTAGTTTCATCTGACATGACCTTCCTGCTGTGAATCCATGCTGCCTTGGGTCCTGTGCCCCACTGGACTCTAGGTACTCAACAGTTCTTTCTTTTAGAAGTGATTCCATCATTTTCCCTACCACTGAGGTCAAACTAACAGGTCTGTAGTTTCCTGCTTCTGCCTTAATCCCACTTTTGTGAAGGAGAATCACATCCACCCTCCTCCAGTCCTCATGTACCACTCCATCCCCCCATGATTTGTTAAAAAGGGTGGTCAGTGGTGTCACTAGGTCCCCCCTTAGTTCTTTTAGGATTCTAGGGTGAATCCCATCAGGCCCCATTGCTTTGTCCACCTTGAGTTTTAGGATTTCTTTCAGGATCCTTTCTTCTGTAAATGGACTGGCATCGACCACCCTGTCCAGAGTGCTTCTATTGTTTGGTTTTGGTAACCCCTCCTCTTCTTCTTTTGTGAATACTGAGCAAAAGTATTCATCCAGTAACTCTGCCTTTTTTTACTGTATCCCTCTGCCCACCTCCCCTCCCTTTTATTAAGCTTCACTATCTCTCCCTTGACCTTTCTTTGCTCCCTAATATACCTTTAAAAGGTTTTATCCCCCTTCCTAACTGAGTTGGCTATCTTTTCCTTGGTTTGGGCCTTTGCTATTCTGACTGCCTTCCCTGCTTCCTTCTGCTTTAACTGATATAGTGCCCAGTCCTACTCCTTCTGTGTTTCCTTATACTTCCTGAATGCTGTCTTTTTCTCCCTAACCTTCCCTGCCACCTCTTTTGAGAACCATAGTGGTTTTTTACTCTGTTTTGTTTTCTTTATTTGTTTCACACAAAGGCTTGTTGCCTCCATGATGGCAGTTTTGATTTTTCTCCATTGTTCTTCCACCCCTCCTTCTGGCCATTTGCTAGTGAGCTCCCTAGGTATTCACCCATTTTGCCAAAGTCAGAGCTTCTAAAGTCCAATATCCTCATTTTTATGTGGCTTGTCTTCATGGTTGTGCTTATCATGAACAACACTGTGTGGTAGTCGCTTGTTTCCAAATGGCTACTCATTTCTAAATCTGTGATCCTCTCCCCATTTGAGAGTACCAGGTCTAATACTGCTCCATCCTAAGTGGGTTCCAAAACTAGCTGTCTAAGGCATGCCCCCTTTAGGGCATCGAGAATGACCCTGCTCTTGGATGTGGCTGCAGTACATGGTTTCCAGTTAACATCTGACATATTCTGGTTCCCCATCAACAATATCTCCCCTTTTTCAGCCATTTTGAGAATGCCTTCTATCATTTCCTTGTCCATTTCCTCCCCCTGAGATGGGGTTTATATACAACCCCTGTGTGGATTGAGATGCCACTCCTGTCTCCAAGGTGACCCACAGTGCCTCTTGTCCTCTCCCATTGCCCTTCAGTTCTATAGCTTTGATCCCCTCCCTTATGTAGAGAGCTACTCCACTTTCTCTTTTACTCTCCGTGCCCCTTCTGTAGATTGTGTACCTGGTGTGCTGACATCCCAGTCATGGTTCTCCGTGTACCACATTTCTGTGACTGCCACAATATCCAGGTGTCCCTCTTCCATCAGGGCTACAAGCCACCAGTGACCATCAAAAACTATCAGCTACACCACTGCCCCACCACCCTGGTGAGTACTGCCCTTCCTTACAGTAATTCAACCCACACCACAATTTAATAGACCACTCCACCTTCACCAACCACTCTACTGAACCCAGGGATAAAACTGAAATCAATCCTCAGCCAGCAGTACAATTCTAAAAGTTGCAAAAATAGCCTTACAAATCCTAGGTCTCAGCAACAGCAATCAATCCCAATTAAAAGCAAATTCAGTAGTATTTCACTCCCTCTGGATATAAAATTAACCCACTTCAAGTGAATTTTTTTCAGATCCTGCTCAAAAGGTTATTTTATAGAATGACCCCAAAGTCAGCCTTCTGGCTAGATTTGAAAAATTTCACCTACCTGGTTCACAAGGCCTCGTAAAAAAAAAGGCCATATTGAAAATTTGGGGACAAATCTTTAAAAAATTGGCCATGTTATAAACAAAAGTTGTTTTTCTATGCAAAGACAAAATTATTTTGTGAGCAGATTTTCTTCTTCCATATGGTCTCATGAAAGAATTATTTTTCTTTCATACGAAGGAAATCTTATTTTGTGACATTTTGAAAAATCTTCTTTCATGACAAATTCTTCTTTTGAATTGAAAGATCACAAAAAAGGAAGCTCACCTCATGAATGAAGAAATTATTTTGTGAACTTATTTTGATGCTGAAAGAAGATTACAAAAGAAGAAGCTCTCCTCATGAAAAGATAAATTATTTTTTGAGCTTCTTTTGATATAGAATGATCATGAAAGAAGAGTCTTGCCTCATAAAAGAAATTCTTCTTCCGGTCTGCAGGCACAGTGGATTGTTCTCCACTTGTGACGCCAACATCCTGGGTTCAGGAACGGACCCGAGAGTTGGATGGCCAGCCTGGGGGGGAGTACTGAGCATTTTTTGGACTGCTCTCGTACTCCAGGTGGGAGAGGGGGTGAGAACTTAGTGCATGTCTGACCACTGGCAGAGGCTAGAAATCAGCAGCTTCTGCGGTCTAGAGAGTTTCTGCTTATTCAGAGTCAGTGAGCCACTGCACACTGGTGAGAATCCCATAATGCTGGATCCCGCTATCGTAGTGGGACCTAGCTGATACTGGGGGGGGTCCACCCCCCCGGACTGTGGTCAAGGGCCAAAAACATGTGCACAAAAAAAGTTCTTCTTTTGTGTGCTTCTTTTGATATGACAGAAGATCACAAAAGAAGAATCCTGCCTCATGAAAGAAGAAATTCTTCTTTCATGAGCTTTGTTTTGATACAAAAGAAGATTATGAAACAAGAAATGCCTTCTTTTGTGAGATTCAGTTCTTCTTTCATGAGCTGAGATCCTTCTTTTGTGAGACTCACAAAAAGAAGAATTTTAGCTCATAAAGAGAAATTGGGAGCCCTCACTGAGCCTTCCACTTAGGATTTTCTGGATGCCCCAAAACCATATTTTGGGATAATTTTTCAAAAGCCAGACTCCATAATGAAGCTAAACGGGTTCCGTTTAACTCGATTAATTTATTTTTCTCCAGGGCATCATTTTTATGGGTTTTTAATTTTTTTTTTTAAATGAGAAACAAGATGGCGGCCATATGAAAGAAGAATGTTTTTCCTCAAGGAAGTTTTTTTTTTCATGAAAGAAGAATCTTGGCTCACAAAACATGATTCTTCTTTCATGAGCTGGAAATTCTTCTTTCACCTCAGACATATAAATTAAAGACCCCAATGAGCATGCTCAGAACCAAAATGTTAAATCCTTAAAACTTAGGAATGAATTTATATCTTTTTCACTGGACCAAAAAAGACCTCTTTCTATGGAAAGCTCCTTCTATCCTAAACATTTCAGAACAACATTGGAAACCATCCGAGCTGTAGCCGAGAGCCAAAAAAGTCAAAAACCCAGATTTTTCCACATCTGATTCTCAGAATCCAGATATCTGACCATCATAAAACGTGTCAGATCAAGAGACCTTGTGCCCCAAACCATGTATGCAACATTTCACGAGGACAAGTTAGGGTCTGCAGGGACAGACTAGTCTAGGTCATCAGATTTTGGAAGGTGAAGATGGCAGCTCACTGAATAAGTGTGGAGGAGCTTGTAAAGCATACCATTTTTATGTCCAGATTGCATTTTATCTGGTATGCAAATCTGTCTTTTGATTGGCTTAATAGTGCTACAGTGCTTAGTAGTTTTATATCTGTGTTTTACCTGCACTTAGGAGTTGTTTTGATTTTTTTATATAGGAGCAGAAGTTCAAGCTCAGTGTCTGGTGAATACAGAGAGTGGGAAGAGCAGGAGTGAGATGTTGGAGAGCTTTACTGAGGTGTTTGGGAGATCTGTTGCAGCAGAAAGGGGAAAGAGAGAGAGAAGACAAAGTGGAATTTAAACTTTGGGAGTAAGGAGCTGTGAGCTGGGAAATGAGAGTCAGGAGACATGAGACTGAAATCAAAATTTTGAGTACTGAGTATGAAATGCTGCAAATGCTGTGATCTGAAAACAAAACACTGAGAACTGAAAAGTCAAAATATTAAAGCTGTCACCGCTATTGCCACTAAAGATGATTCTGAGAAAAATATCTACTGACTGTTGAGTCTTGTGATATGAGTGAACTGCAGTGTGTAAGTGAGCCATGAGAAGTGTGGTTGTAAGACAGCTGATTGCCGAATGAAGCGGAACATCACCAGAGTATCCGCAATAAATGATGTGGAGCAGAAGAAGCTACTTTAATTATATTATGTCTTTTATAATGCTTTAAAAATTCTGACATCCTTTATTTATTTTCATTTGAATGGACTTCATTTCTGCTGTAGCTCTTAGATGCTGTGTGGTATTTACCTTATTTTATATTTATGTATTTTCTACTTATTGAATACTGGTCCCTGTTTGTTCAGTACTTTTGGACCGCTCCAAGTTCCTTTGTCCCATATTTTGTGTGTCCTGTTGTAACAGGTAATTCATTGCATTATTCTTTCATTGGAAGTTCTCCCAGAGCTTTGGGGGGACTGTAATGATTCTAGTTTGTTAGCTTGTGCAATGCCATGGCTGTGAGATAGCAACAGTCTTGATGTCTGTGAGCAGGCTTGGAATTTTTTTTTCATTTTCCTTTTAGCAAGTTTTATATTGATATTTGTTTGTGTACTGAACCTGATTTGTGTTTATTTTTACATTTGGGATTTTTAATTTTTTGTATTTGAATTTTGCGCCACTTCAGCCCCGTAACTTGATTAATATGGGTCCTTTTAAACCACACCGGGCTGTTATCATTCACTTTGCATCTGCTTGGCTGTTCTTCAGATACTGCAGCTGTTGTGGCATTTTGCTCTTCAGCTATTTTATCAGCAGAGAATTTCATCTGTATTCTGGTTTTTATTTCTCTCTGCGAACTCTTAGTACACACACAACATTAGTTCTATGGATCATTTATACATTTCTGTTAAAAAGCAATTTTCTATTTTGTGCAGTGAAGCTATATATTGTTTTTGCATTCTCTGCTCTTTTTGCTGCAACTGCAAGGCTTCAAACAGTCACTTATTTTTGGCATTGTATTCCTGAGAAACTGTAAGATAAATACTTCTGCATTTTGTTTTCCTGCTGTTTTAAATATTAGGTGACATTTTATTGAAAATCTGTCTATGTTTTTAGGTATTTTTACTACAAGTTGTGTCAGACTGGGAAAAGGATTCTTCTGACTGCCTGTCCAAATCTGGTGTTCTGCTTGGGTTGTTTTGATACAATTTCATCTTACATGGATTGCAAGTTCAGCTTCTCTCATGCTCTTCTTTTGAGCCATTACAGTATGGGCAAACTAGTACCATAATTTGGAGCCTATAGGTTCATTTTTTTATTTTGAATTTTTTGTGGAGTTTCTAGATTTCTCTACTTTTTATTTTAAGTGTCTGTTAAGTTGTTGACTGATGACTGGAAAAAATACAGATACAAGAAAATAAGATCAATAAACAAACATACACTAACAAAGCCAGCAATGTCAGATTAAGTACAAATTCTAAAAGGATTGCAAATTACTTCATCACCCCCAGGTTTTAAAATGGAAGTTATTATAGGTGAGAATGGCATTATTATAATTAATTGGGCTTTATTTCCTAAAGATGCTTTATCGTCTATTGTAGACAGACGTTCTCTGCCTACTAATCTAGAACACCCATTCACATTACAGATTCATGATTTGGAGAAATCCAATGAAAAGTTAATGGAAGGTAAACCAACTGAGGGCAGCTTTATTAATTTGAGGAGAAGGCAAATAATAAAAAAATCTCTTTATGACACTGACATTAAAGGGTGTCAAAAACTGGTTAGCCCTAAGAGTAACACCCATCTGGAGAAATCTAGAGCTAAAAATATAGGTAGTTTAAACTGCAAAGGTCAGGAGTTTAAAATAGGGACAACAGATAGAAAGGCAGAGGCATTACTGCACAGTGGGTTAAGGCTCTGAGCTGCAGATATGGAAGCCTGGGTTTGAATCCCACAACCACCTAGGTGCATACTGTGTGATCCTGAGCAAGTCACTTAACTTCCTTGTGCTCCCAGGTCACACCTGGAAACAAGCTTCAGCTTAATGTGATACTTCTGGTTAATCAATGTTCCCTTTCCCTTTTCCCTAATTCTGACAGACCTAGCAGAACACCCATCCTGACTGACTTTGACAATTTTATCCCACCATATATCGATAAATTAAATCTAAACCCACCAACCCAGTATCCTCCAGACATACCCCATTTATTGCGATATGAGCATATTAATGTACAGAAAGAGCATGGTACAGTATGAGCATAAATGATTCTGTTGTGAACCACATGGAATTATTCACCTTCAAAGAGCTTGTACTCAAGACAATTCAAACAGAATTACAACAAATAAAAATGGAGATAAAAAGAAATAATGACTTTTTTTGTTAGCTCTTTGTCTGCCGACCCACATCGGTCTGATCACAATCAGCCCTGTCACACACCCCAGGACTTACTCCATTCTCCAAAAACCTGGGCTTACCCCCTTGGGGTGGGGCCACTGAGGGGGCCCCTTCCGTGGTGGAAACTGGTCGCTAGCACTGGAGCAGGAGACCAGTTGGTAACACGGGGTCTGATATGTGGGGCAATTCAAACAGATTTACAACAAATAAAAATGGAGATGAAAAGAAAGAATTGCTCTTTTTTTTCTGTTAGCTCCTTGTCTATCAGCCCCCCCATCAGTCTGATCATGCTCAGCTCTACTACACACCCCAAGACTTACCTCACTCTCAAACACCCCTGGCTTACCCCCCAGGGAGGGGGTTGCCAGGGGGCTTTTCCTCCCTCGATGGAGACTGCTTGGTAGCATGGGAGCAGGAGCTCAGTCAGTGGCACCGAGTCAGCTATGCAGGGGTAGATGTCATCCTGCAGCAGTGGAACCTTCATTTTCTGCTTTTCTCCCCAGGAGGTGTGTTGTGCAATGATGTTAGGGCAGACTCACCAAATGTCTAACACACCTCCCATACTGAGACAGTCCTGGCTGTCTGACCCTGGGCTACCTCATGGGGTCTCCCAAGCATTGGAAACATTCCCACCTTCCCCAAAGGAGGAGAGCAGAACATAGGATGCTTGATCTTCCTCCACCCCAGGCCAGACATCCAACTACCCAGGCTTATTCCTGAACCCAGGTCATTGGCATCACAAGGAGTAGCACTACTGCTGCACTGGTGGGCCAGCCCAGAAATAATGACTTTGAAAGTTTCCCTTCTTACTCTTCTAAAAGAAAGCTCTTCTAAACTCAATTTTAACAGTAATTAGGATAGAGGGGAGGGTCCCTGGTAAGAATATGACTGCTAGCAAGGTAACTAAAGATCAGTGGAAATACAACAGTAATTAGTGAATTACAAGGAAAAAACTGCTCCTACAAGAAAACTGGAGAACAACAAATGCAATATCCAAAAAAATGGCACTCAATTAAAACAGGTAAAGACAATACAGTATTTGAATAAGAATGACAGTGTTAGGGATATACTAAGTGGGAGTCACAGGACAGAGAGCAAGGCAAAAAGAATTATGAACATGTTGATCCCTAAGGCAAACAAGAAGGATCTGAGATGGCCTAAGACAAACAAGAAGTATCTGAAATACTTCTACAGAAATACAGAAGGGAAAGGTGGGTGTAGAAGTGCTGTGAGGTACTCTGGAAAAGAGGAAAGGGGCAGTTCTTCACATGGGTGTGGTCTCCAGGCCTCCATCACAGGGGGAGAAATGGATAAAGAAATGTTGGAAACAATCCATAAGATGGCTCACAAGGGACAGGTGTTACTAGTAGGAAACTTCAATCTGCCAGATGTGGATTGGAGCATCCCTGCTGCAGAAATGACCTGGAGTACGGACAACCTGGACTCCCTTCAGGGGGCGTTCCTCAGCACCTGGTTAAGGAACCTACTTGTGTGGGGGCATTGCTGGACTTAGTACTGGCAAACAGGGATGGAATTGTGATGTTACAGTGGGGGACCACCTGAGGACCAGTCATCACCACACAGTGTGGTTTAACATAAGAATAGGGCCAGAATCAAACCACATGAAGATGAGGGTCCTGGACTTCAGGAGGGCAGGTTTAAAAAAATTGGGAGAATGCCTCAGGGAAGCCCTGGCAGAGATAGGGAAACTAGGTTAAGTAGACGAACAGTGGGTTACAATAAGAGAGAGAATTAAAAAAGCTGCTAAACTCTGCATCAGGAAGGCCAGTAAGGGTGAGAAAAAAGGCTGCTATGGTTCTCTAGAAATGTAGTGGAAAAAGTAAGAGCAAAAAACTAGCCTTCAGAAAGTACAAAAAACACAGAGGAAGGAGTTTGGGAGAGTTACTAGGAGAAACAAAGGGAGGCAGGGGAGGCAGTTAGAAGAACAAAAGCAAAAATAGAGGACAATATAGCCAGATCAGTAAAAGGGTTAAAAACAATTTTTAGATACATTAATGAAAAGAGGAAGTCCAAGGGAGGAATAGTAAGGGGAGGGGAAGGGGGGTTGCTGTAAAAGAGGACCACCAAAAAGCAGCCATGTTTAACAAATACTTTTGTTTAGTATTCATGGAGAAGGGGGTAGAAAATGGGTCTTTGTTACAAGACAAGGGCATAAATGGTCAGGAGGTGGACACTACCCCTTTCAGAGTGGAAAGAGTCCTAATAGAGTTGTCAAAGTTAAATAAAGATAAGGCAATGGGTCCAGAGTTAATGCACCCCAGGTTGCTGAGGGAGCTCAGTGAGGAGCTGGCTGCACCTCTGACAGCCCTGTTCAGCTGCTCACTAGAAACAGGGGAGGTACTGGGGGACTGGAGGAGGGCATATGTAGTCCAACTCTACAAAAGTGGAAATAGGGAGGAGGTTGGAAATTACAGGCCAGTCAGTATGACTTTGGTAATGGTAAAGTAATGGAATCACTACTAAAGGAAAGGACTGGTGAATACCTTGTTAGCAGAGGTCTACAATATCTGAGGCAACATGGATCCACTGGGGGGGGATCCTGCCAGATAAACCTGATTGAGTTCTTTGACTGGGTAACAAAGGAAGTGGACCAGGAGAGGCAGCTGACATGGCCTATCCTGATTTCAGCAAGGCCTTTGATGCTGTTTCACACTGAAAGCTGATAAACAAACCAAGTAGCCTAGAAGTAGGTCCTAAAATAGTTAAATGGGTGGAGAGTTGGCTTAGTGATGGGAGCCAGAGTAATGGTAAATGGAGTACACTCTGAGGAGGGCAAGGTGACTAGCATGGTGCTGCATGGGTCAGTATTAGGCCCAGTCCTTTTCAATGTCTGTAGTAGCGACATTGTAGAAGGACTGGAGGGGAAAGTATGCCTATTTGTGTATGACACAAAAATCTGCAACACAGCAGACACGTGGGGAGGGGTTTGAAAGAATGGAGCAGGATCTAATGAAGTTAGAAGAATGGTCAGGAGTTTGGCAGCTAAGATTCAACACCAAAAAGTATAAAATCATAAACTTAGGATACAAATAACAGGGGGCAATGTACCAGCTTGGGGGGGGAGTATTAGCAGTCACAAAACAGGAAAGAGACCTGGGGCTTATTTCTGATTATCTGAAGGTAGCTAAACAGTATGACAAGGCAGTAGAAAAGGCTAGGGGAATGCTCAGATGCATAAGGAGGGGGGTATCACCAGCAGAAAGAGGAAAGTAGTAATACCCCTGTATATATTGCTGGTGCAACTCCACCTCAAGTACTGTGTACATTTTTGGAGACCCCATCTCTGAAAGGATATAGATAGGGTGGAGGCAGTGCAAAGGAAGGCAAGAAAAATGGTGCAGGGCCTGTATCAGAAGCCCTATGAAGAAAGACTTAAGGATTTACAGTAAATATGTACTCCCTAGAATACTGGAGGGAGTAGGGGGATGTGACAGACATTCAAGTATCTCTCAGGAATAAAAAAGTTACAGGAAGGGAGCATTTTCCAAAGGAAAAGATGCTCAAGGAAAGTGGTCACAATATGAAGCTGGAGGGCTGAGAGGAAATGTGAGGAAGTTCTTCTTCATGGAGAGGGTGGTGGATGCTAAGAACAGCCTCCCAGAGGAAGTGGTAGGGCTAGAACAGTCACAGGATTTAAGACTGCATGGGAATGACATAAGGGAATCTTAGAAGAAAGATGGGTGTGTAAGCCAGAGTCCAGGTAGGGTCTCCATTGGCACTACAGGTAGGAAATTTAGGGCGGACTAGACAGGCAAGTGGTCCTCATCTGCTGACAACTTCTATGTTTCTGAATTGGCAGCAAGATTTAATTCAAAAAGAAAAAGAGACAGAATATGGAGTGAGACTGCTTACCTTATTTATTAGAGGGGTCATGAAATCCAGGAATGAGAATCCAATCACTTTAAAAATGTTGTTGTATGGGGGTCACGTGGTGAGCGAGCAATGGAGTAGACGTCTCGGTCGGCGCTCCCGAGCCCCTCGGTGAAATACAGTAGCAACGAGTTTGTTTAGATCCCCTACGGAGCAAGAAACGTGCGAGGGCACAGCCGTCTTCTTAACGCTGCATCTGGAGAAGCGATCGGAGTGTTTGGTGGTTCGGGGAGTCACTTTTGTTCGGGCGGAGCAGCGATGGTAAAAGAGGCCGAGATGAGCAAGGAGCCCGAGCCTCTGGCAGCTAGGAACCCCAGCTACCAAGCTGTCTAAACCCCACTCGCCAGACTTGGAGGTCTCGGAGGATTGGAAGGCAGAGGGCCAGGAGGATTGTTCATCAGCGGATGATATTAGTGAGATCAAACAGCTCCTTAAGGGCTAGTGTCGGACTTTTCAACCTTGAAACCAGCACTTCAGGCTTTATCACAGTGAGTTGGCGATGTGGAAGTTAGAGTGGCATCCCAGGAAAGAAAAGTGAGCACCATGGATCAAGAAGTGGTATACCTGAAGAGGCAGGTCAGGAAGCTGGAAGATCGGCTGGAAGATCAGGAAGCGAGGGGCCGTAGAAATAACTTAATTATGGCAGGGCTCCCTGAAAGATCTGAGGGTGCAGACTGTGTGGCGTTCATGCAAGAGATGTTGCTCAAGCTGTTTGGGCCCACTCCGTTCGGAGATTCCTATAACCTCGAGAGGGCTCATCGGGCATTGAGAGAGACCCCTCCGCCGGGGGCTCACCCTCAAGTTATAATAATGCGTTTCCTCAACTACAAGGAGAAAATACATGTTTTAAATAAGGCTAAAGCTAACAGAAATTTATTTTGGCAAGGGGCTTCTCTCTGGCTTTTCCAGGACCTGGTTCCCTCGGTGAGGGAGAAGCAGAAGGCATACAGTAACATCAAAAAAAAAAGTTGTACTTGGCAGGATTGAAATTTAGGCTTCAGTATCCAGCTACTTTGGTGGTTAAGCTCACAAGTGGGGACAGAAGGTACCTTACAGCGGAGGAAGCTCTCAAGAGTCTTAAGGTGGAACTGCCGGAGCTGTTTAAATCGGGGACTTGAAGAGGATGATCGGGCTGGGATTATATCCAGAAGGAGATGAGAATTGGAACTCAAATATTACTGTGGACTCCTGAGAACGTTGAGAAGAACCTTACTAGACTTGGAGTTTCTTCCCCTTACCCCCTTTTTTTTTTCTTCTCCTTCCCTGAGGGAAGTATCATGGTGGAGTAACCTATTGCAGCTGTATATTTTATGGGGAGAGCTCTAACTTTTGATGTTGAGCTCCCACCTGAAAAGTTGGTTAAAAGAAGAGAGACGGTATCAAGTGAATTGGGGATAGTAAAGACTGTGGGGCAATATGGGGGCTTGGGAGGCTACCAGAGGCATCTCCACGAGCCAACTCACACATGTTCCGGCAGATTAGGGAGGCAATCGGAGGATCGGGGTAGTATAAAGGGGTGTTTTGAGGGGGAGAGAGTATCCATGACCGCAACTTAAGAAAAGCTGACAATATGGAGGAGGGGTTAAGGCTGAAGGGTAGCAGATGGGGCTACTTAAAATTTTATCTTGAATGTGAAAGGTCTTCGGAGCAGGAAAAAGGCTGGTAGTACTTTAGATATATTGGCCAGATGGGGATACATCTTGCTATGCTTCAAGAAACCCACCTACTGACTGAGGAATCGCAGTTACTTAAGAGAGGTTGGCAGGCAGTCCGAGGACTGGGCGCGAAGCCTAGGTTGTATACTTGTTCGGAAAGGATGACCTTTATAATCGGGTCCACTCGAGTTAGGGATGACGTTAGAGGGTTATATGTATTAGGCTCCTTTTAGGGACCCTATGGTCTGTGCCTCTATTTATGGGCCCACACCAGCTAGGCCTGAATTTTTTGCTTCATTGAGGCGGATATGGCTACTTTCCTTATGGGCCAGTAGTCTTGGCAGGAGATTGGAACGTTTGTGTTGATAATAGAATTGATAGAAACCTTCTTACAACAAAGGGCCTAATCCATCGCAGTTAGCACTGTACAGGTTTTTGGAAGTTACAGCACTAGCTGACCCATATAGGGTTCATAAAGCTGGAGGGACTGAGATGACATTTTATTCTGGAGTCCATAAGACTTTTTCGAGGATAGACTTTTTTTTAGTCAATAGGGAAGTTTTAAAAGGGGTCATAGGGATGTATACGTATGAGAGAACATTTTCTGACCATTCCCCAATACAAATGGTATGGAGGGTGGATCATATCTCCTCTAAACCATATCGGTGGCGTCTCGATGACAGGCTACTCGAGATGGGTAATCTGGCAACCACTTTGGAAGGTAGGCTAAAAGAGATTATTCAAGACCAAATCCCAACCCTTAGCACTAGGAATTTGGCGTGGCCTACATGCAAAGTGTTGTATGCGGGCTGGGCCCAAGAATACTCTGCTAGATATAATAAGCTAATCAGGCTCGGGAGGAATTTATAATGGGGCTATTAAGTCCTTGTCTCCTTGGAGGATCCTCTGGAGACTGATAGAGAGCTAAGAGAGTTGAGAGAGGAATTTAAAGGATCTGGCATTACAGGGCAGATCGGTGGTTGAGAGGCTGAATGCTAAATATTTGTTACAGGGCGATATACCAAGTAGGGTACTGGCTCATCGGATTAAGGAGTGGGAGGCTGAAAGGACGATTATGGCAGTGCAGTTTGGAGATCAGATGGTCTCAGAGCCTCAGCAGTTGGTTGATGCCTTTATGGATTACTATGCTGTGATATATCAGGGTGGGGCCCTGAAGTCAGTGGGTGAGATTAGAGGGTTCCTAGATCAGATACCCCTTCCTAGACTTACCCTGGAGCAGGCCGGCTCTAGCTTCTCCAATTTCAGAAGCGGAAATTCTTGAGGTTATTAATAACTTACCAAATGGGAAGGCACCAGGACCTGATGGCTTTTCGGCTAAATTTTATAAAGTCCATGCAGAGACGATTATACCCTTACTGAAAGATCTCTTTCTAGCTATCATGAGTGAAGGGGTCTCCCATCCCCCACTTTATCAAGCTTATATTGTGTTGATTCCAAAACCAGATAAACCTAGGCATCTACCTGGTAATTACAGACCCATAGTCCTAATGAATCAAGATATGAAGATACTTACAAAAATCCTGGCTAATAGGATCTTGAGAGTTGCCCTTCTATTGATTAGTCAAGAACAGGTAGGGTTTATGCCGGGAAGGGGAGCCCAAGATGCTTTGAGGAAACTTCACCATATTTTAGAGAGAGCGGTGGATTCTAAATCTGCTATGGCTTTATTTACGTTGGATGCCGAGAAGGCATTCGATAGGGTCTCCCATCAATTCCTATTTCTCACAATGGAGAGAATGGGATTTCCGAATGAGCTCTTGGTAGGACTTAGAAATTTGTACAAAACTCCTACAGCCAGAATTATGTGTAATGGTTATCTCTCTAAGGAGGTTTTCCTCCAGAATGGGACAAGGCACGGCTGTCCACTGTCACCTATCTTATTCAACCTCTACCTCGAGCCCTTGTTGAGAAATTTGGGGATGGATTCTCGAGTACAGGGGATTGAAGTCGTGGGACTTGAGCTTAAATTATCGGTATTTGCTGATGATATTTTGCTTCACTTAGTCAAGCTGGTTGAAAGCTTTCAGAGGGCTGTGGAGATTATTGAGAATTTTTCAGCGGTCTCTAACTACAAATTGAATTTGCCCAAAATGCAGGTTCTTCCACTTACAACGTACACATATAGGGCCGAATTTGACCACTTTCGTATTAATTGGGCTTCGGACAAAATTAAGTACTTGGGGATATGGATCCTGGCCAGATCCGCAGTGGGAGTGGAAGAGAATGTGGATGGGATTGTGCTTAAAATAAAGCAGGATATTGCAAGGTGGAAGAGGCTTCTCTAAACTTCACTGCCAGATTGGGGTTAATTAAAAGGAACCTCCTGCCTCGATTGCTTTACCGACTTGTCTTTCTCCTTATTGTATCCCCAAGAGCAAGTTTATTTATATTCAAAGGATTATCCTGGAATTTTTGGGGCTCTAAAACAGCTAGGAGAAAGCAGGCTGTGTTACGCCTCCCCATCAGGTGGGAGGTCTGCAGGTCCCAGATCTAAGGTTATACTATGTTGCAGGGCAACTTGGGTATATGGGGCATTGGGATAGACAGGGCGATAGTGAGGGATATACTCCAACATGGTTGCGGATAGAAAAACTTGTATTGGAGGGTTTAAAACTCTCCCCGAAGGCCCTTTTATATGTGGACCCGGTGACTTTGCCAGGTATTAGCAACCAATCTCCAATATATAAATCAGTTAAAGCGTGGTGGGAATGGCTATCTCCGGGGCAAAGGAGAGCACAAAGAGGGGCTAGAGACCAACCATTAGTGGGAAATCCTAATTTTAGAGTTGGCAAGTGGGTGTTGAGTGGGCAATGGAGGCCTTTGTTGTTGGACTCTAAAGTAGTGGACTGTATAGACCCAATAGGGGTCCGCCTGCCGGAATCATCTCAAGATTGGGACTTCTTTAAAAAGATTCAGTTAACCACGCTATTGCAGAAATTTATACGGGAGCACTTAACAGAAGAGGACCGTCAATCTTTTTCGTGGGAGCAGTTAAAAATTTGGATCTATCATGTCATCCTCTGTCTAAAGTGTATAAGATACTGTTGAATTTGTGAGTATTGGTATTGGAAATAGGATTCTATACTGGATAGGTGTTATCCCCTGGGAATTGATTGGACTGAAGTGTGGAAATATAAAAATATCAGCCCATTCCAAAATATGCTATTATGCAATTTTTATCTGCTCCAACATCTACTACACTCCAGTTAAATTGTGTTCTTGTAAACTCAGACAGACAGATCGATGTTTCTGATGTGATCGAGTCGGGGATTTATTGCATGTTTTGTGGTCTTGCCCTAGATTCAGCTATTATGGACCCAAATTAAAGAAAATGGATCCGTATTAAATTATGAGGAGTATATCTGCCCTGAGATATGTATATTGGGGACTTGGGAGAATACCAGCTAATTTCGCTATGCCATGTATCTCTTATCAGCGTAGTCAAGGCTTTTGTCCTCAAGCATTGGAAAGATGATATTATTTACACTTATGACTAATGGTTGGGGACCTTCTCCAAATCTTGAGAGACTTAAGCAGAATATGGGTGGAAGGAAAAGGCAATTTTGACAAGAAGTGGGAGCTTTGGAGGCAGTGTACTATTACAGTGGAGACGCCTCGGATCCAGATCTGTCTGTCTGATGAGTAGTATTTGGTTAGTTATTAAGAGATTAACTTTTGGGGAGTGTCGTGTTAGTTGAAAATGTGTCAAATGTGGAACAGTTACATATCTTTCTATGTATATCTATTATAGTTGGTTTGAGGTAAAGCTTAAAGGTTAGAGCTTCATGGGATGGGGGTCGGATTCTCCTCTTCTAGGGGCACAGTTACTTAGGGTTAAAGGTAAACAATATTAGAATGTATATGTTAGTTGTGAGGGAATTTGACTGAGAATGGTTTGTTATTTTGGGTTAAGTCCTAATGTAACTGTGCATGTACATAGTTGTGGGGTTGTACATAGTTTCCACTTCCAGTTTGGGGAGGTGGGCCCGGGGTTATATCTCAGGCTGTATGTGTATATGTCTTTGTCTTGTGTATCATTGAATAACCTTAATAAAGAAGATTATAAAAAAAATGTTGTTGTATAACCTTTGTAATGGTGCAGTGGGTAGGAAGTTTAAATGGGCTGATACAGTATTAGTACTGCTACAGATACACAGATGGGGAAATGAAGGAAGTAATTTGCTTCACTTTTAAATCAACAATACTGAGGAAAATGGTACTTGAAGCTAAATCTTTTTTAAGTGAATGTGGAGATTCACTGGATATCATGGCCAGAAAAAGAGACACTAATTTGGTGGATGATTCAAATAATCATATTTTCAAACAGTTTTATAAGGAGGGAAAGAGGAAGAAAGACTACAGGCAAAAATCACAACAGATAAACAACAAAACAGATACCAGAACTCATCAAACCAGTTGAATTTATTCACTCTTGGGCAGGCAATAGTCCTGTTCCATTCCCACAACAGTTAGCAACAGTGATGGGAAGAGTCCCTGAAGGGACAGGAATTAATAATAATGTAGATCTGGAGGTTTCAGCTTTAAAAAAAGTTAAAATGTACAAGCAGTTTTTAAAAATGTATGCTTGCTAATAGAGACTCAGGAGGTTATTCTTCAGATGGAACAATAGCCCTGGATTCTGACTGAAGCCTAGTACAGAATGATACCAACATTAAGGTGATCAGTTGGAATATTGCTGGTTATGGAGCAAAAACTAAGGACTGGGGATGGACAGAATTATTACTTAAATATGATCCTGTACTTTTGCATGAAACTTGGTTCTGGGGCTGTTCTCCTGTGTTAAAAGGTTATATGGTCATAGCCACAGAAATGTAAAAATTTTGGAAGAGTGAAGGGGGGTTGGCTGCCTTTCTTTTTCAAAATTTCATAACAGTTTAATGATAGATATTGGAAATCCCTTTTCTATGTGTTGCTCTATCATCCATTAACAAATAACTTTTGATTATTATAAATGTATATATTCCATCTGTCTCCAAAGCTACTCCATGTGAGGACATTTTCAAGTCTCTAGTGACAGTTTTGTGTTCAATACAGGCTAATTTTAATGGAACTCCCATACTATTGATGGGGGACTTAAATGCAAGAATTGGGGATAAAATGGAGATTCACAGTAATGACTGGCAGATAGACGATTGTTATGTCATCTAAATTAGGTCATCTAAAGACAAAATAGTCTTTAAAAGAGCTACATGTTTGTTAGATTTATTGGCTGATAAATTTTCTCTGAGTAGTAAATGGTAGAGCTTCTGCCGACACAGCTGGTGAAATTACTTTTCATACAAAAACTGGTGGCAGTATGCTAGATCTATGTATTATTTACATACATTCATTCAACAATGTAATCAGTTTTGAGGTGTTAGACGTTTGGGAGAGCAATCATTTACCTATAACCCTAAGATTTAACTTGGGCAAAGATGTCATTGTGCCCTCAAAGGAAACACTCACTTTTGATGATAACTTGAATTAGGTTATTAAAAATAAGGCAATGATCCAAGTGAGTGCTACATTCGGACCTTAAAATACATCAGATTTTGGATGGTATAGATCTGCTCATGACTGCAATACTTCATGAATGTCAACTAATCTTTTTAATTTACTTACATTTTCCTCAGAATTACCATATTGTTTTGTCCACACATGGTTAGATCCACCTTTCCCTGTAGGACTTATTTACCTTTTTACTCTTCTCTGAATGATTTTCAATTGTCATCTCTCTCTACTCCATCTTTCTTTCCTTTTTTTTGTTAGCTATACTCCTTCCATTGCTTACTTTTTCCATGTCTGTCCATATCTGTCTTGACCCCTCACCCTACCTTCCCTTGCTGTTATGATTGTTCTCTCAAACTAACCTTATTGTATGGTACACTGTATGTAACACCTGCCTTATGCAAATGTATGCTCTCTCAATGTACCTTATTGTATGGTACACTGTATGTAACACCTGTCTTATGCAAATGTATGTTAATGCTGACTTATGCAACTTGAATGTATGTATTACTGTTCCATCCTCATTGTACCCCCCTCCTTCCAGGTCACACTGGGAGATGAACAACTTGTTGCTCAGTGTGCCTTCCTGGTGAAATATTTCAATAAATAAATAAATAAATGGTCTCTCCCCAGTGCTTGATGGTTATTATATGATCACTGAAATTCTTAGAGAAAAATTGATATACGAGGATCAAGAATATGTTGGTAACCTCAATCATAACCTTAAGCCATGGTATGACATGGAATGTAACAGCATACATAAAGTGGGTAGAATGCTAATAAAGCCATGTAGCTTGCCCCTAAAACTGCCTTAATGAATTTAAAAAGGGAACATGCTATCATTAAAGATAAAAAAAAAGATTCTTACAAACAATTCCTTTTGAAGAAATTACAGGAGATGATACATGGAAAGGATAATCATGGTTTTGGGGAATTAGTACCCCTTGGTACCAATAATAAACAGGTTGATACTATTTCAGAGATAAGTAGTGAACAGTGGGAAAAGAAATTCAAAGAGAAATATTGAAGTTATTCAAATAAATTCATTTTGGACTCTTTTTCTTGTGGATTATGGTGTTGACTATTCCCCACTGAGATTTTCAGTGGAGGATGCTTATACAGCTATTACTTCTTTAAAAAGAAATAAGGCACTGGGAGCAGATGATCTTTCAGCTGAAATATTTTTAGCTCACCTGCATAGGTGGGAAAATGTGTTAACAACAGTATTTAACACTATTATTATGTAATTGTCTAAAAATCTACTCTCAGATTCTTCTTAAATACATAGACTTAGGGGCAAAGGAGCAGAGCTAATTTCTAATGCTCAGGCAGGGTTCCGTCAGGGTCATTGCACGTTGGATAACTTGTTTACCCTTAATTATTTAATAGATATGTATACTGTAGCCAAAAATGATGTTTTATACACAGCATGTTTAAACCTAAGCTGTGATTTCAATGATGTTAACAGGGGTCTACTGTGGAATATTTTAAGGAACAAAGGGATGGATAGCAATCTTCTTCCTTTACTGAGGTTATTACACACTAATAACATTAGTGCAATAAGGATTTCCAAAAATGCCACGATGTCAAATTCTATCCTTATAAGTAAGGGGACCAAACAAGGATGCCTTTTGGCACCAGTACTTTTCAATTTCTATATTGATACTCCAGCAGAGATGCTGGAATCAGTGGATTCCTTTTCTCAAAAAACTGACAATAGATTCACCCGTTAATGTACACTGATGACATCTTATTGTGTTCTCTTACTCTGTTAGGTCTTAAAAGAGCCATAAACACTACTTAATTACATTTGAATAAGTTGAAACTCATGTTAAACATAGCAAAATCAAAGATCTTAGTTTTTGTGGAAAAAGGAAGACATTTTGATGGGATTTTTGTGGATACAGGATTTGAAGTAGTAAATTGTTATAAATATCTAGGCTTAGATTTTGACTCTGCCAACTCTTGGAAAAATCATGTATTCGTCATTAAAAAGCAAAGTATTTTAGCCTCTAAAGCTATCCTAAGATGTGGGCATAATTTCACATCAAATCCTTTGTAGCTGTCAAACAGGCATTTGATGCCAAGGTTATTAATGGCATTAAGTGTAGGGCAGAAGTTTGGGCTTTCACTAATATTGGTAAATACCTATAGTCGACACAAATATGTTCTACAAACAAGTTTTACATTTGCAGAGAGATTTCTCATCAGCTTTGTTACGGTGTGAATTAAAATTTAAATCAATCACCACTTTGGCCCTTATTAAAGCAGTTATTTGGTTGGAGGAAAATTGTCTCTCTAAAGGAGGACAGAACATTATACAAGTGCTGTCTGTACAGTCTTGGTAAGAGAACTTCCATTTCATGGTTTTGTAAACTGAATTGTATGCTTAAAAGAATGGGTATGATTGACATCTGTGATCGTTATATTGTGACTAACAGAAGTAGTTTTGTTTCTATGGCCACTCAAAGAATTTTGGACTGTTTCTTCTAAGAAGAATTTGCTAAATTAGCTGATATTCCAATGGCAAAATTATTTTGCAAATTGACAGTTCCAGGAAAAAATTAGTAATATCTATCATTTTGTGAAAATGAACACCATCGAAGTGCACTTTTTAAGTTTAGGTGTGGGCTCTTATCTGACAAAAGATGGTTACTGACAGAGTCTTCTAATATTCATGGTTTAAACTTTTGTAAATGTAATTATAATGCTTTTTATGTCCAAACTGTCATGCACTTAAGCTATTGACTATTTTAACAGAGAAGCTGATGTTAAAATGGCTCTCTCCTATATGGTCAACTATTTCATCAGTACCTGGCACTGAGTCAAAGTAGCATCTGCTGGAATGTATATATTTTTGGACACTGAAAGTCATATTTATAGTGCTGCAAATTTTGCTTTTTATGCTTTAAAAACTGAATAGTATCTGTGATGTATTTATATGTATATCTGTGCAAACTTTATATTACTGTATGGCTTTTTTATACACTGTAAATGTATTGTATGTAAGAAACTGTTTTATGCATACTAAAAATCAATAAATTGAAACTGAACAGAACTGTATCTGCAGCATGCACACTGTAAAACACACACACTCGTCGCTGCACATAGAAATCTACTATACTCAAATCACAACACTGCTTCTGTGTGCAGAAACACAGGCCCCTGCAGCCATAGCTACAAATCCACATTACCCAAATTAGCAGCAAAAATGAAAAGCACCCACAGTAGAAAAGTATACTTAGAGCCAAAGATATACAGAGTCTTAAAAATAGAATTTATTGTGAAAATAACAACATGCGGCAGCCAACTGGCCTCCAATAATACATTAATGTTTCCCCTGACTAGCTGTCAGGATTCTTCAGAGTGATCTATACCACACATAGCAAAGTTCCACTTTTAAACTCATAGGGGAGGGACTCCACCTCATTTCCACCAATAGTTGCGCAAATTCAGCATCATGTGACATATGTAGTTAACTTACACCTTTATGTAACATATAAACAGTATACTTTAAAAATATTTTTTATGTTTAAAAACAATTCCATCTTGAGCTTAATATACACCACCATGTTTTCTCTTTTTTCTCCATCTACAGGATTATTCTTCATTTTTAATATAACTTCTAATTCAAAACAACTTTCCTTCTTTATGTATATCATCCCCCATGGTGGTCTGTATAATCTCAGGCACCCATTTACTTCCATTACATCAGTCTTGTCCAAACAGCTTTATCATTATCCACACCTCAATAGTTATACAGAAACATTTTACATGCAGGGCAATTTACTTCAATATATCACAGTTCCTTACAATACAAAATGATACCTCCCAGCACCTGAATTTCTTTAAGAATGCGGGGAGGTCTATGTTATCATTTAGGCCCCCTGGGTTTCATGCTCCAAATTCTTAAATCCAGAAACTCTTCCTCATTCCTGTTAACTTTTTTATGTCCCACCAAGTCCAACTTTTACCTTTTTAATACCTGTAAACTTTAAATCATGAGGTACACCTGGGGTCCCCTGTATGTGTTTCATAATAGCATAATTCATATCTCCCTTCTCTAGGGCCCTAACATGTTCACCTATCCTTATCTTAAATTGGAGTATAGGTCTACCTATATAAAAGACCCTACAACTGCATACCAACTGAAAAACTACTGCCTCACTGCTGCAGTTAACGAAATATAAAGTTTGTTGTTTTGAATTAAAAGTTGTATTCGAAATGAAGGATGAACCCATAGAGGGAGAAAAAAAGAGAATAACATGGTGGTGTGTATTAAGCTCAAGATGAAATTGTTTTTAAACATAAAAAAATCTTCTTAAAGTATACTGTTTCTATGTTGCATAAAGGTGTAAGATAACTACATATGTCACATGATGATGAATTTGTGCAAGTATTGGTGGAAATGAGGTGGAGTCCTTCCCCCTAGGAGTTTAAAAGTGGCACTTTGCTCTGTGTGGTGTAGATCACTCTGAAAAAGTCTGACAGCTAGTCAGGGGAAATGTTAGTGTATTTATTAGAGGCCAGTTGGCTACTGTGTGTTTGTTATTTTCACAATAAATTCTATTTTTAAGACTCTGTATATCTGTGGGTCTAAATACGCTTTTCTACTGTTGGTGCTTTTCATATTTGCTGCTGATTTTGTTTAACGTGCTATTAATGTGCCATAGCTCTCTCCTCTGCCAGAACTGAATACCCAAATTAAAAGAGTTCTTTTGTCTTCAAAAGTGCAAGCCACTATGGGATCTGCAATTCTGTAGCTTCAGGCGTTCATGACACTGTAAGACATACACATACTTCATGGGCCTGCACTTCTGCAGCCACAGGAGTAAGACACACATGCTGGCCTCTGGCTGCAGAAGCTGAGTTGCCACAAAATCCATGATACTAGAATTGCAACTGTATTTCTGTCTGCTGAAGCTCAGACCCCCTGAGTGGCCTGCACCTATTCAACCATGGGTGCAAGACATATTGTACACACTGACTTCTGGCTCCAGGAGGGCAGGCCCCACAGCCAGATGTACTGTTGTAGTATGAGTACCATAGTTTCAGTAACTGATCTAGAAATTGCTCAAGGGGTAGTAGTTTTTCAGTTACACAGCTGCATATAGGAAGACATGCTCTAGCTGGTCATTCAATCTTGTAATGTACATCATGCAGCATACATCAGTACCTCTGCCTGCAGAAGTGCAGGCCCCATGGAGCCTTCTGCAGCCCCACATACTCATGCATGCTGTACAACACATACAGCACTGGTGTGGCTTCATAAGAACAGTCTCCTATGAGGCCTTTATATAGCCACGAGACAAACCATGAAGGTACTGTAGCACATCAGTGCTACTGCATTTGTGTCATATGAAAACAGTTGTATGTTGTTTGTCTTACCTGATGATGTCTGTCTGTGGTTGTTTGTGTGGTCCTGTCTTTTGCTGCTGGGGGGGCCTAGGGTTGGAAACCCAAATACCATATTTCCCTACTTTTGTAGCAGTATGTTGAGCCCTAACTGGTGCATTAATGCAGTTTATTGTTAGTAATTTCCTTTCTTTTTGATACAGTAGAATCATATCCTCATTCATGCAGGTTCCTGCATCCAGAGATGCAACTGTGCAGAACCCTTCAGGCCCTGCACCAAGGGAAGAGTCCATCCACATGTATGTGTGACCCAAGAATTCTGATTTGGGGGGAAAAAATAAAATGTTATGGTTGCAAAGTTTTGTGTAGCACTTTAGTGTTGCATTTAAATGTGTAACACAAAAATGTTGACACTGCATCATTAACTTTGCATTTTGAAATCACCTTTTGACCTGTACTTGAAAATTCCTACCATCTTGTTCATGAGGTAGGGTCATGTAAATAGTATATTCAAAATCTGGGATTAAAATATTGTAAAAATGGCAAAGTTACAGTATGAGTAAAAGTATGTGAGACACTGATATGTGTGACACATGAATTTATGTGTTGCACTTCAAAATCACCTTTTGACCTGTACTTGGAAAAAAATCCACAATCCCTGTTCATGAGGTAGAGTCATGAAGACAGTATATTCAAAATTTGGGATAAAATATTGTAAAATTGCCAAGTTATAAGTAATAGTATGTGAGACACTGAAATGTGCGCCACATCCATTTTTGTGTCATAAATTTATGTGTTGCACTTCAACATCACTTTTCAACCTATACTTGAAAATTCCCACCATCCTTGTTAATTTTGTAGGGTCATGTAAACAATATGTTCAACATTTGGAACTAAAATATTGCAAAACACCCAAATTATGAGAAAAAGTATGTGAGACACTAAAATGTGCAATACATTGATTTATGTGTTGCAAATGTATGTGTCACACTTTAAAATCACCTCTTTACCTTTACTTTAAAATTCCCACCACCCTAGTTTATAAGGTAGTGTCATGTAAACAGCTTATTAAAACTTTGGGACTAAAATATTGTAAACTGGTCAAGTTATGAGTGAAAGTGTGTGAGACACTAAAATGCATGACACACACATTTCTGTGTCACACTTTAAAATCACCTTTTGAGCTCTACTTGAAAATTTCCATAATCTCTGTTCATGACATAGGGTCATGTAACAAGGATATCAAAAATTTGGGACTGGAATATTGTAAAATGGCCAAGTTGTTAATAAAAGCATGTGAGGCACTTAACTATGATACACATACATTTATGTATCACAAATTTATGTGCCACACATTGAAATCACCTCTTAACCTGTACTTGAAAATTCTCACCATTCTTTTTCACAAACTATGGTCATGTAAACAGTATGTTCAAAATGTGATATTAAAATATTGTAAAATGGCCAAATTATGATTAGAATTATGATACACAGAAATTGAACTTTTTGTTGCACATCTTAGTGTCACACATTTAAGTGCAACACTAAAATAAAATGTGTTTTACATAAATTTATGTGTTGCACTTACATGTGTGACACATAAATTCTCGACTCAGAACACATAAATTGGCTATTTAGTAAAATGACTGCCAAATTTCAAAAAATTTATTTCTGTCTTATTTTGGGGGGAAACAAACATATAAAAAAAAGAATATTGCTTAACATGTCCTGTTTTGCAAGATTTATGTGTTTGTGTTTTTCAAATTCTTCATTTTTATGTATTTTCAATTTTTTTTTTTTAACCAAGTGAAAAAACAAGAGCGGGGCCTTTGCAAACAATAACTTTTTCTCCTGAATGATAAATTATTAATTTTGTAAATGCTCACAAAAGGTAAATTTAGGTTTTATATCAGAGGCTTATCCTAAAACCCTAATGAGGATGCTCAGAAAAAAAAAATTAAATCCTAATCACTCTGGAACCAATTAATATTTTTTCACAAAACCTTTGAAAGGCACTACCTTAGCATTGGTCACCTCTATTCTATGAGATTCAGAACAAAAAATCTCTGTACGGTCTAAGTTGTAGGTGAGAGGAAAAAAACATCAATTATGTAAAGGAAAAAACACTTTTTTTGCTTAAGATTTGACATTCCATATCTCGGAAACTACAGAAGATGCCACCATGAAACTTTCATGTCTTGAGACCCTGCCAGCCAGACCATGCATGCCAAATTTTGGGCTATTTCAACAAATGCCATGAAAGTTACTTAGGTGCACAAACTGGGGTTTAACATTAATCACCTTACTCAGCCCTAACTGTACTTGCACGTCCACACCAGTACACATATACATATACATATAGATGTATAGATATATAGATTTATATATATATATGTGTGTGTGTGTGTGTATATATATATATATATATATACACACAGAGAGAAGCAAGCTCTCTATATACATATATATATATAGATACTGTACATATATATATATATATATATATACGTGTATTATATATATATATATATATATATATATATATATATATATATATATATGTTTTCATGCAAAAAACTACATTTAATGCATCAGTTAGTGTTATTCACAGTGACAAAAGCAAGGAAATTCGATTGTTAGGGTTGCCAGCCCTTGCCTACACCCACACCAACAGGCATTAGGATGTGCGTTGGGTCATTGGCTAACTCTCACCCCATTCCATATGTAAATAAGCTGAGGTGGTGCACTATAGGAGAATGGGGTGAGAGTTAGGACCGATGACCCCAACACACACCCCGATGCCTGGTGGGTGGTGGGCGGGGTGCAAGGGGAGGCAACCCTAACACTGAATTTCCTTGCTTTTGTCACTGTGGAACAACCTTAACTGATGCATTAAACAGAGTTTTTTTGAGAATGTGCACTATAAATAGTGAATGGAATGTGTGTCCAGAATTGTGTGTACATCCATTCAACAGTCACATAGCACCATGAGCAAACAACGTAACATGCACAATTCAGCAACTGTAAGTCCCAGCAACCAAACAATTGTCACAGTCAAAGATTTATTATTAATCTTTGCACATTCCAAATGTCAGGCAAATTAGACACACAGTTCAGAAGTTATCGAAGCATAACAAACCACATTTTTAGTCATCGGAGTGGCATAATTTCGTACCTGTTAACGTTTTACACACCAAACCACTGCAAGGCACCTCCATACCACTAGGGCTACCTACGCTATAAATTTCAAGTCAGTAGCACCATGCAGAATGCTATGCACAAAATGTAAACTGTGTCATGCAGTATCTCCACAGTAAATTATTTTTCAAACATGTAAACTTGATAATTCACATCTCCATGACATCCACTCAACATCCTCCAAATTTCATGTGAAAAGTACAAACCATTCCAGCGATATTTCATTTTTACATTTCTGCACCTTGAAGAAGTCTTCCACCACAAAATTACAGAAATCATGGCCGAAAATGTGCTAAAATGGTGGACCTGGTGACCGAAAAATCAGTAACTGCAAAGCAGGCCAACTTCAAATGGCAATAACTCTGGAACAGAACAATGTATTTTCACTAAATCTAAACTGGCATGTTCCTTGAATAAAGGTCTTTCTATCTGCCAAGGTTCGGACCAATCAATTGCACACTGGCTGTGCTATGCATTGCGGAAGACAGTGCAGAAAAATAGCAAAAATTTAATGTTTTGAACTGCACTACGCAAACACAAAAACACAAACAGTAACGTTAATGCAAATAGTGATGGAAACAGTGAGGTAAAAGAAAACAGTAATGCAAATGCAAGTGCAAATGGTAACACACAAGGTGACGCAAACAGAAACGATAATGCAAACAGTAAGAGAAACGCAAGTGGAAACATAAATGAAAACAGAAACGGTAATGCAAATGGTAACGCAAACACTAACGGTAACAGAAACGCAAACGGTAATGGAAACGATAACGCAAACGCTAACAGCAATGTAAACAGTAACGGTAACAAAAACGGTAATGAAAATGCAAATGGTAACTCAAACGCACATAGAAATGGAAACGGTAACAACAATGGTGACGCAGAAGGAAACAGTAATGCACTCAACAATGGAAACACTACCAAAACCACAAAAGCTAAGGCCAACAGAAATGCAAATGGTAACGAAAACACAAACGGTAATGGTAATTCAACTGGAAATGCAAACGGTTACCGTAACAGCAAAGATGATGCTAAAGGAAACACTAACGGAAACATAAACTCAAATGCAAGCGCGTACGCAAATGCAAGTGGTAACACACATGGTCGTGTGAATGCAGCTGGAAACACAACACTTATGGTAACACCAATGATGACACCAAAGGAAACACAAGCGCAAACTGAAGCGCATACGCAAATGGTCATGCACACAATGAGCAAAAGAAAATGCAAACAAAAACAGTAATGAAAACACAGATGGTAACAGTAATGCAAATGCAAGCACAAATGTAAATGCAAAGCGTAATGCACACGGTGATGTAAATGGAAACGCTAACGCAAACAGTTATGGAAACTCAGGCGTAAATGCATAACAGTAACACAAATGCACACTCTTTTTTCCCAAAAAGGTGCATTCAGAAGCACAGTGAATACAAAGAATGTGTGCATAATAATGGCCCTTGGAGCTGAAAATGAACAATTAGAATACTAAATTGCTTATATCTCAGGAACTGTACGACGTAGAAAAAAAAATTAAAATCTCATATTATTTATGACTTTCCAGGCTAATTTGTACTTAACCCCCTAGTGGGGGACTAAGCATTTTTCTGATGAAAAGTCTGTATCTCGAAGCGTTTTTGAGATACGGGCCCCAAAAGGTGCGGCAGATGCTGTAATGTTATACTATGGGAAAAATTGTCAACTTTGGAGTGCTGTAACTTTGTAACCCTCTAATATTTTTTTACTAAACCACCAAAATGAACATTTGTGGGATCTTGGCTTTCTTCTCTCCAAATTTCAGCCCAAAGGACCAAACCGTTCTTTTGCAGCAGGGTGGCAAAGATTTCCTATTGTTTTTGGCATAGTGTGGCAAATCATGACACTTTCACAAAAAAAAAATCACGAAAGTGTCAAATGTGTGACACTACTTTGCGACACTACTTTTTACTAAAATTAAAAAAAAACATATTTCTGGGGTTAACCCCCCCCCCAAATTAAAGACATGGCTAGCATCGTCAGGACTCGACTAGGTGAACACAGCAAGAACTATGTCTCTAGAGGGTCCCAAATTTAAATGCCAAGCATTTCTGTGACCACCAACTGAAAACCAGATGGCAGATTTTCGGCACTACAAGGGTCATTTGTGACACTAAAAACTGCATTTGCGACACTTTCACACTTTCTTAACTTTTTCCATTGACTATAATGGGAAACTTGTTTTTTGGATAACTTTTGAACCGTTTAATATTTTTTCACAAAATCTTCAAAAGGCACATCAGGGACCCCGACTGCATTTCCTCTGAATATTTTGGACCAGTCACACAGACGGTGTGACCTGTAGGTGCGAGCAAAGAATGCACAAAAATGCATAATTTGTGTGTTTTTCGGTGCTCTGTACCACTGCAACTGTATATCCAACCATTACAAAATGTGGCAGACCCAGAGATCTATTTTATCAGACCGCACATTCCAAATTACAGGCAAATCTGTCATACAGTGGCAAAGTTATTAAGCTGCCAAATTTCAGATCTGACCTTAAACGGGGTACTCAACCCTAACTATAGCGGCACTACCGTGCCACTATAATATATAGATATATAAACATAGACGGGACCATTGAATTCTAATATTAGGGCACTATCATGCCCCTAAAATATATATATGATAATATGGATAGCTAAAAATAATAGTGAGCCGTTAATACTATCATTCAGAGCTCTGAACAATATTATCAGAGAAACACAAAAGCCCATGTGTACAGCTATCTGACACTGTAAAGCTGGCTGCTATGGTACTTAGTCCATTTGCTAGAGAGGCCACGTGGTGATTCTCAGAGCATGCTACAGTATGTGGTTGGCCTTTTGCTGTCTGTAGGAGGGCAGAATAGTCTAGAAAACATGGTGGCTGTCTCTCGCTTAGTGAGACTAATTTGTAGCCATCATGCTTTTGGCATGGAGGCCTTTAAATCTGTCTTAAGATCTTATCTATTTGACTTTGAATTTTCAGATACTTGAAGAACTGCTGATTGTATTATCTGTGTTTATGAATAAGATATGTATTTGTTTTATGGATTTTTTTGGGATGGATGTACAACGCTATGGTCTTTTTGGAACAGTGTTTATAAATAAATTTTGCTTTGCTACAATTTTCTTTGTATGTTTAAAGTATTATCTGGTGGATCCTGCCTTCAGTCACTTCTGAAAACCAACTGAAAGGTAGGACTGCCAAACAAAGCCGATGAGTGGAGGCAGTGTGGAAGGAGCAATTGACAGAGTGGTTGCAGTGAGTGAGTGAGCATTTTGAGTGAGCAGTACAGTTATTGGGTGGCCTTTATCACAGGAGACCATGAAAAAAGTTCAGAACTACAGTATTTTATAATGGATACATATATTACAAAAAATAAGAGGTAAAGGAGTATGTCTCACATGGGAGTAAAACCATCAAGAGGTTCTGGGGATATTTTATTGATTGTAATTTGCTGCGATTGTTCTGTTAACTAATTCTCTGCATACCACTGCTCCTTTCTCCCCAGATCACACCTGTAATTGAGCCTCGGCTCAATCTGCCTTTCTCGGTTACCAAATGTTTAAATAAAAAATAAAACATGGGAACCTCTCAATGGTTTTACTCCCTTGTAACACACAATCTTCTATTATGTTATATACTGTGTATATATATATATATATCTATATATATATATATAAAACATAATATCTATATCTATAATAGATAACCCACTCTTGGGTGTGCAGTCATGCTCTGATATATGCTCGCCTTGGTGTGCATTGTGATGCATAAGGCCGCAGACCAAGTGCGTTCAACCACCCAAGACGTGCGTATATCAGAGCGTGACCACACACCCAAGAGTGGGTTATCTATCTTATAAAATGGTCCCCTGTTTCAGTAAATTAGTGAACATGGAAGTACTGCAACATGAAAAAAAACCATCAGGCTGTGGTTTTGTTAAAATGCTTTATAGATGTCAATTAATATTACACAGAGGAACAGAACATTTTTTGTAAGTTAATGTGAACTGTAAACTGTAACTTTAACAGAACTGTAGTTTCATGTAAAGAAATAAAGGAACTGTAAGGGCATCATTAAAACAAATTGAAGAACTGTAACTTTAAGTTCAAGATTGATGCATGTAAGCAAATAGAGTAACTATAGCTGCATTAATCAAATTGAGAAATGGTAGCATTTAGTTTAACAGTAACGTATAGAAGAACTGTATATACATCCTTTAAACAAAGTGCAGAACTGTAACTTTAGCTTTGGCTTCCTGCAGCATGTAAAGAAATGGAAGAACTGTTGCTTTAAGAGTGCTTGCTGAACAGAACAGGACTGCTGTTGCTTTAAGAGTGGTGCAGTCTTTTAACAGAACGTGGACAGAGCAGTGACTGGTATAGGAAGAAGACATTTTGTAGAGGAAGAAAAGTAAGTTCAATGCTGTGCTTCTGTAGGATTTTTTTCTCTTTTTGCAGAGTTTTTAACTGTACTGCAGGAGACTCTTGTGCTAGAGGAGGTACATCACTTGCAATATATGTTGAACTGCAGGTTGCCGTGCGCCATTACGTTTTGCACGTAAGGTGCTAGTGGGTGCAATCCTGCAGGCAGATGCTGAGGTTTTTGTTGAGGCTGCTGATTTTCAATGCTGGTGGGAGTTTCTGTAGGATTTTCATTGTTGCTTTGTGGCACTCCTACTGACAGTGGGAAGACAGTCGAAGTTGAGGGCTGAACAGAGATTTGAACAGTGCTTCTGGTTTCATTGTCAGTGCCAGCTGGAAAGTATTCATCCTGCTCTGAGGCACTGTGGATGGGGTTAGTGTTTTCTTTATGTTTATCTGTGTAAGCGACCTCAAGTTGTTGCATATTTTGCTCTTCTGGTTCCATTGAAGTGGTACACAGTCTGGTGGGTGGTTCTTCAGCAATGCTGCCCTTTGCTGAAATGGCAATCATTTGAATTTTAGGCAAACTAGCTGATTCACATGGTGTTTCATGGTGTGAGGTACTGGTACCAGCTAGGATATTTGCCCAGCTTCATTTGTCTTGAGGTGTAGGTGCACAATATGATTTCAGGCTAACCTCTGATTTGTGACCTGTCACAGCCATGATCTCTTGTGAATCAAGCCCCACTGAGGATAGCATTTGAACCACCGTGGATCTTAGGCAGTGGTTTGTGTAGTGGCAAGATAGCCCTGCTTCTGTAGACAGCCAAGGAATTAAAGAAGACAGATAATTGAGTCCCATTGCTTCTCTAGAATACCATGTGCATTGTTTATCTAGTATGTGTTGTGAAGCTCTTTTGGGATGTAAGAATAATGCAGTGGCATCTGCTGAGGTATTTTTTAAATGAAAGGACAGGGCATAGAGGGTCATTTGGTTGGGCAAAAACAAACCCTCGTAAGGCTGCTTGATTTAGTTTTCTGGCATCTTTGTGATTTTTGCTGTCTAGGTTGTGTTTTAGACTGATATATTTGATGCCATTTTCATCCCTTTTAATCTGGAGAGTCTTTTTTTAAGTACTCCTTGCCCTTCCCTTCCTCTGCGAGCCATGAATATTTGCAGGTCGAACCAAACCTTTTTTTACCAGTCCTAGAGCAGTATCTGGTGATAATGCTGCAAAGTGTTTTAACTTTTTAAAGTCTGTATTTATTGTACAATTGGATTTACAATCTTTGAGCCAGCGGCTCGTTTACAAAGGTACCTCATCACAGAGAGGACACTCCTGGTTAACATCGTTGACAGAGTACAGTCAAGACAGAGTAACAGATTTTTACATGTTTACAGAATACAGACATACAGAGTCAAAATAGTATTACATAGGTTGCATGAGCAGAGATACATATTATTACATACAATTGCTTGAACATGTGTAGATAAATAAACATTTCAAGTAGTACCAGCAGGTACTGACAGAGGAGAGAGGGCGGGGTTGGGGGTGGGGTGGGTGGGGTGTTCAGCCCAGTGGGCCATGTCAAGTGCCAGAGGAAACAGCAGAGTATCTTTAGTGACAGGTGCAGCAGCGGGTGTTGAACAGCAGGTCGCGTAAGGCTGCTTTGAAGGGGAAATTTTGGCGGTGTTGGAAATGGCTGAGGAGAGTGAGTTGAACCAGGTAGGGGCTCTGTAGCTGAATGACTTCTGAGCTTGGGAGGTCCTAGTTCTGGGCACTAGTAGAGTGACCTTGTCCGACACTCGGGTGGAAGCTCTGGGGTGTGTAAATTGGATGGAGGCAGACACGCCGGGGGGGGGGAGCCCAAGTAGGCTCTTCTTGGTTAGCAGGCTGGTTTGGTAGTGGATGCGTTCATCGAGGTTTAAGATTTTGGCCATGTCATAGAGTTGACAGGTGTGGGTGAGTCTGGGGGCACTGGTCAGTAGCCTGCAAGCCTTATTTAGCATCAGTCTAATCTTGCTGAGGGCAGTGGAATCAGCAGCACCATATACTGGGAGGCCGTAATCAATTAGGGACATTACTGCAGACGTGATGGCGAGCCTGAGGGCATCAGGAGGGAGGCAGTCCTTGTGCTGGTAGAGGATGCCTAGGCACGCATTTGCGGTGGAAGCAAGGGCAGTAATGTGGGCATGAAAGGTGAGGGCCGAGTCAAATGTGATTTCTAGGTATTTGTGCGAGTAAACTTGTTCTAGTGGCTGACAAGTGCTCGGGAAGAATTGCAGGGGACTTTTGCTGGCTTTGTTCTGGGGGTGGGCAAAGAGCATTGCCTTAGTTTTTTTGAGGTTAATTACTAGTCTGGTCTTCTTAAACCGATTCTCAGCATCATTGAAAGAGTGCTGGAGGGAGTCTTGGAGGGAGGTGAGATTTTTGTGGGCTGCATAAATCATGGCGTCATCAGCATATAGCAGAATATTGCCAGAACAGGCGCTAGGCAGGGCATTTAGGTACAGGTTAAAGAGTAGTGGGCCCAGGATAGAGCCCTGGGGAACCCCTTAGTGGATGGGACAGGTTTCTGAGAGCACCCCATTGATTTTGACATGCTGGGAGAAGGCTGATAGGTAGCTTGCACACCAGGAGAGGGGGCCAACAGAGAAACCTGTATGGTTGAGGGCATTTAGAAGGAGTGGGTGGGAGACAGTGTCAAAGGCCTTAGAGAGGTCAATGTACACTGCCTCTACTAGTGAGCCATGGTCCAGAGAGGCATGTAGGAAGTTGGAGAACTCCATTAAAGCTGTGCCTGTACTGTGACCAGCGCAGAAGCCATGCTGTTCTGGACACAGGATGTTTTATTTTGCAAGGTATCCTGTGAGTTGGGTGGCCACCACTTTTTCTAAGGCTTTGAAGGGGGGGGGAATGGAAATTGGCCGATAGTTGCTGGGGGCAAACCGGTCACCACCTTTGTGGACAGATATGACTGTCGCAGTTTTCCATGTTGTGGGGAAGTGCCCCAGACAGAGGGATCAGTTCAGTAGTTTTGTAAGTGGGACCAGGACCTCATCCAGGACCAGCCGGAGTATTTTTTGGTCCAGGGGGTCACTGCTAGGACTGGTGCCTTTTAGTGCTTTAAGCAGGAGTGATTTGGCTTCCTGAATAGATACCTTGCGTAGGTAGAACCGGGGGGCGCTGTGGATCTGAAGGTGGTGGGTTGTGAGTAGGGTCAAAAAAGTTACTCTGGAGGACAGGGCTAAGATCAGTAAACGAGGAGTTAAGGCATGTGGCAATGTTGGTGGAGTCAGTGATGGTGGTACTATTGACTGTAAGGTGTGCGGGGGGGAGGGAGTGTGATTTCCCAGTTATTTCTTTTATATTGTCCCAGAAGTTCAAGGTGCAGCCCCATGAGGAGGTGAAGGTGGCCTGGTAGTGGATTGCCTTGGCTTTGCGGATGGCCCATGTGCACCTGTTCGAGGCAGTATTATATGCCTGTCTGTCGGCAGCCCGACCAATCTTGGTAGCTATATGCCAAAGGTTATCCCTGTCCTTGAGTAGTTGGAGTAAGGCAGGGGTGACCCAGCGTGCATTTTGTTTTTGGGAGTGAATCATGGTGAAGGGTGCAAAAAGATCACAGGCCTTGGTAAAAGCCTGTGAGAATAGGTTGAGGGCAGTGTCAACGCTTGTTGCATGGCGGATGGGAGATCAGTCAATGTGAGCGAGGAACTGCCTGAGTTTTTGCAGTCCTCCTGGGTGAAGGCGCCTGTGGTGAGTGGTTTGGGCTACAGGTTTGGGTTGTGGGGGTAGACCAGAGGAATCGGAGAGGGGAGTGGTCACTTAAGAAATCTGGGAGGACTTGAATATCTTGAACCTTTTGGGGTTGGTTTGAGACAATGATGTCTAGGAGGGTGCTTGTCCCTGCCTTTTGGTTACAGCTGGTGGGTTGTGTGACAAGTTGGGTTAGGTCCAATGCAGCAAAAGTGTCTCTTATCAGTAAGGCAGTGGGACTGAGCCAGTTTACATTGAGGTCTCCTACTAGGACTTATTGGGCGTTATGGAGGAGGGAGGAGAGATATTCAGTGAGAGATGATATTGCTGGGGTCTGGTTCCTTGGGGGGATATAGGAGACTGTGAGATAGAGGGGGCTCTTGGATGGGTCTGGGGTGAGTTTGAGGGTTAGGGCCTGGGCACCATCTACAAGCTTGGGGGCTGGGAGGGCATGGCCTATGATGGTGTCACGAGCATAGAATGCACAATCGCCTCCACGTTTACCTACTCGATCCTCTCAAAATAGGGTGTAGCCTGGGAGGGAGACAAAGGAGTCTGGGGTGGACTTCGTTAGCCAGGTTTCTACTAGGGCTAAGATGTCTGGTTGATGTGATATAACCCAGCACTGAACGGCAGTGAATTTTTTAAGCAGGCTGCATATGTTCATGGAGGCAATCCGGAGTCCGTTGGACTTAGTTGGTGGATTGGTGGGGGGCAGGCCCTGGGTTTGGGTGGATATTACCAGAGAGGGGTAGTAGTATGACTAAGGCTCTAGCTCTAGGGTGGCAGCTTGTTAGTTTCTTGTGGGTACATTGAGGGACTGGGCAGGCAGTGGCTGACCAGGGAATGGGCAGGGTTTGGAAAGTCTGGAAGATGCAGAGGTAGTGGAGCCAGCGGGAGCCAGAGTCAGAGGTGGGGTTGGGGGGCAACACGGGGGTGGATGCAAGGTCCGGGGTACACTGACATGGTGGTGTGTGGGTAGGCTACAGAGGTTAGGTATGTGTGCACCATAGACCATGGGCAAGGGCTGAGGTCTGGCTGGTGGGAGGTAGGTTCCAGGAAGTATAAGAAGATGATGCCTATGAGGTGGAATTTAGTACTCATGATGCCAGGTAGTCTTGGAGTTAGGGCACAGTGGCTGAAAGGGGGGAGCCAAAGCTTTAATAGCTGTAGAAATCAAGTCAAAATTGTCTTGGTGAATGGAGCTGCTGACTTTGGCCTCAAAGGTGTGGGGTTTGAGACCTGGGGAAGGACAATGGAGTGACTTCTTTTGTTGGGGGGGGGGGGTTAAGAAGCAAAAGCTTTAAGATCCAGTAGAATTATGTCTTGGCTTGATGGCCTGGTTGTAGAGCTATAGACTTTAGTTCCAAAGGTACTGGGTTTGAGACCTGTGGTTGGACAGTAGAGTATTTTGGTATATTTAAGGAGCAGAAGCTTTAAGAGTTTTCAGATTCAAAAGAATTCTGTCTTGGCTTGGTGGCTTAAAGGCAGCACTGCTGACTTTGGGGTAGGTGAGTAAGGTTTGAGAACTGCAATAGGACAACAGTAAGAAATGTTTTCTAGGTGAAATATGGTGCCAAGAAGCTATGTGCTTTAGGGAAACAGAGTAGTTTGTATCAGCTTGCTAGTCTAGTGGCAGAGCTGCTGACTTGGGTGTCAAGCATACAGGGTTTCAGACCTGTAGCAGAAGGAATTGTTTTAGCTGATCATGGGGCCAAAAGGTATAAGAGTTATGGATCAGAGGGAGTCAATAGCCTGACTCATTGGCTTAGTGGTAGAGGGTTTAAGACTCACAAGGTGCAGAAGTAGATAAGGTGGGAGTAGAGATTGGGGGGGGTGCAGAGTGGTGTAGGTGAGAAGGAAGTAGTAGTTAGGAGGAGTGCTATAGTGAATCCTAGTGGCCAGTGCCAATAGTAGCTGTAGGTAAGGAGTGGAGATGAGGAGAGAGAGCTAGAGTGGTGCTTGGGTTTGCACAGCAGCAACCCCTAGTGGTCAGTGAGTATAAGCTGCAAATGGCAAAGTGTACACTTAGGAATTGGAAAGAGAAGTCATGTGATGTCATGTAACCTGTAAGCAGCAATAAATTAAGGGACGACGGCAGGTGGGGCAGTCCACGCGCAGCGCGGACAGGGTAACACCTCTCTACAAACAGGCTGGATGGAAGGAGGCTTTACTTCTTAAAGCTCTCTGCAGTCACCTGTAGCAGGCTCCTCAGCTGGGCAGTGTCTGTAAGTGTTTCTGTAAGATACTCATGATGTTGGGTACAATCTTTTCCTTCTTTTCTATATATTTTTTTTTTTATAACAGACACAAAGACATTGTTTGCTGACTGGAAACTTGGGTCAGTTACTCTGTTGATTTTTCTAGACAAAGGCAAGGAATTTAAATGTCTATTTAAACCTGCTCTTAAACCAATGAAGCTAGAAACCCCATACTGTTCACCAGATGAGTTTCTCACAGTAGCATAGAATTCTCTCAGGGTACTGTTTAATTTGTCTGCATTTACTGTCTTAAAGTCTAGCTCTATTTGCTTTTCAGCGAACCAGTCTGTGAATACTTTTGTTGCCCAGAAAGTTATTTTTTTTTGTATTTTTCTCAGCCCTGTCTTCTTCTATGCTATCTATTTCTGTAGGATGAAGTCTGGCATGTCTACTCACTGTTTGATCATCTGGGTGCTGTAGTGGCTGCACAGGTAAGTCTTCTTTTATTTCTTTGAAGATGTCATCATTGTACCAGTCATCTGTGGCTAAGATTGATTGAAGGTCCTTTGATGTATGTGGTTGTTCTGCAATTTTCTACAATTTTTTTCTGTCAAAAGTTTTATTTTTGTGTCTGACTGAGCAACTGCCACACTGCCTCTCTTTCTGTGTTGTCAGTGTGACTGCTGTTGTTGTTTACAGCTGCGGAGTAATACTACAGTCAGTGTTTGTGATGAGGTTGTCTCCTGGGTGAAAATAGTTCAGGCGTGCGGTCGTGCTGCAAGGTGTGTGGTCACTGTAGAATAATGCATGGTCATGAGATGTATTTGACCCAATCATTTTACTAAGATTTTACTGTTTTTTCCTACCCATTTTATAAATATATATATATATATATAAATATAGATATATATATATATATATATATATATATATGTATACTGTATATCCACACACACACACACACACACACACACATATATGTATAGTATTTATACAGTATGTGTTCTTAGATAACTGGACAAATAAAAAGTGTTATCTTTCTGAACATGAAAAGATAACGGCCAAGATATACAAAAGGGCTGCGCATGGCACAACAGTGTTGCGCCATGCACAACCCACTGATGTGTCCCGGCTCGAATTTCAAAAGGGGAAAGTGCGCTGCACAAATCCCGATGCGCCGGAGTGCATCAGTAATGTATGCAGGTGCAGGTGGGGGGGGGGCATGCCCATGCATACTCTGCACAGCCCAATATTCAGCCCAGGATGTGCAGAACCATGCATGCACAACCCCTACCTGCGCCAGCACAAAGTTACACCAAAAAAAAAGGAGCAAGGGCTGGCCACCCACAGGTGAGATGCTATATTACAGGGCGCAACACGGCAGCTGCCACCTGTGGGTGTCCACCCGAGCTCTGGCTGCACCTCCATGGTGGTGGCCCCCCCATGCTCAATTGCGGGCATCAGTAAAAAAATGATTAATCCAAAATTCCTGGTGGTACAGTGGACCACTGCCCGCCCGATCGTGGGCTAAGTAAATAAAATAGAAATCCAATATCCCTGATGGTCCAGTGGACCACTGCTTGTCTGATCGCGGGCTTCTGTAAATAAAGTAGAAATCCAATATCCCTGGTGGTCCAGTGGACAGCTGCCCGATCACCGGCTAAGTAAATTAATAAGAACTCCAATATCCCTGGAGGTCCAGTGGACCTGTCTGCCCGATTGTGGGCTGAATTAAATGAAACCTATCATCCCTGGTGGTCAGTGGACCCCCCCTTCCCACCGCCCTAATCCCCACCACCGCTTCCCCGGTCAGTGGCGGGTGGCAGCACCCACCACCTGCCGCCCTGCTGTCCGCCGACTGACACCGTCGACAATGGATCCCATTCACATATCTGGGATATGTAGTACGGTATGGGCAGCATGTCCATTGGCTCACGCTGTGGACCAATGGGTGTACAGCCCTACTGACGGTGTCAGTCGGCAGGGCGGCGGGGCAGGTGGGTGGGTGCTGCCACCCGCCACTGACCAGGAGGGTAGCGGGTGGTGGGGATCAGTGGGCGGGTGGGGAGGGGTCCACTGGACCACCAGGGATGGTAGGTTTCATTTAATTCTACTTCAGCCCGCAATCAGGCAGAAAGGTCCACTGGACCACCAGGGATATTGGATCTATCATTAATTTGCTTAGCCTGTGATTGGGTAGCGGTCCACTGGACCACCAGGGATATTGGATTTCTATTTTATTTACTGAAGCCTGCGATCAGGTGGGCAGCAGTCCACTGGACCACCAGGGATATTGGATTTCTATTTTATTTACTGAAGCCTGCGATTGGGCGGGCAGCGGTCCATTGGACCACCAGGGATATTGGATTATTCTTTTTTGTACTGCAGCCTGTGATTGGGCAGTGGGGCACATTGCCACACTGCAGGGAGCGTCGGTCCCCGACGGCTGCTGCCTGGCAGGGCTCCAGGTCTAAGTCTTCGGGGATCAGCGCACCTGCATGCAAATGGGGCCATAATGACATGCAAATGGCCCCATGTGTGCCTTGCATACATTATGGCTCCATTTGCATGTCAACTTTTGAATATCGCAGGTGCTGCACCTTGCGCAATGGAACTTGCTCTAGCACATCCACATGCTCCACTCTGGCCACTGGTGCTGGTGCAGTGCCATTGCACCATGTACACTGCGGGTGGCCAAGGTGCGATATTCAATGATGATGAGCCATGGTGCAGCTCCGTTGAATATCGCCCAGTCCACACCCCTGCACAGCCAAAATGAGCTGCACCCGGGCTTGCACCACAGCCTGGCGCAGTTTGAATATCTGGGCCCACATCTTTTTATAGTTCAATGTTATCTTTTTTGTTTTGGTTTAGAATATTCAGCCTCTATAGCAGTTCTAACCATATTTAAATGTGAATAACTTTAAAATGAAAAACAATAGCATGTTACTTTGAGCTCGAAAGTTGTTCAGCACAAAAATATATACAAAATAAGCAATGTTTCATTCATAGGTACCTTTTAGATTTTTTTATTATAAGCAATAAACAGCAAAAAAACAGTGGGCTGGATATTCAAACTGCACCATTCTGTGGCGCAAGCCCTTGCACTGCTCAAAAAAGTTGCGCTGGGGTGTGGCCGGGGCGATATTCAATGGAGTTGCTCTATTGAGCAACTCCTTTAAATATCGCCCCCACGGCCAAAGCTACTATGCATGGCACACTGGAACTTGTGTCACTGCAAGTGGTCAGAGCGGAGCATTCAAGAAGCGGTGGTGCAAGTTCCATTGCGCCATGTGCAACTTTCTGATATTCAAAAGGTGACATGCAAATGGGGCCATAATTCATGCAAGGTGCTAGGGTGCCATTTGCATCTACTTATGGCCCCATTTGCATGCCATTAGCATGCAGGTGCACCGATCCCCGACAACTTGTGCCTGGCACCCTGCCAGGCAGCAGCAGTTGGGGACAGACGCACCTGCAGCCTGATTGCGGGCATGAAGTAAATCTCCCCCCCCAACTGGCCCGATCGTGGGCATAACTGTACTGAACCCCGACTGGCCTGTTCACTGGCATAACTGTACTGAACCCCCGACTGGCCCGATTGCGGGCATAACTGTACTGAACCCCCAACTGGCCCGATCGCGGGCATAACTACTGAACCCCTGACTGGCCCGATCATGGGCATAAGATCAACCCCCAAGTCCAATATCCCTGGTGGTCAGTGGACCGTGAAGCATGATCCCAGGCATAAGATCAACCCCAGTCAATTTCCCTGGTGATCTGGTGGTCCCCCACCCACCCACCCACCCGGGCCCCACCACCCCCCGTCAGTCAGTGGGGGCAGCGCACCTGCCTGCCGCCTCGCCACCCACCTACTGACTGCTTGGTGGGCTGAACACAATTGGTTCAGGCAAGATCCAATGGGCAGGCAGCCCATACCATAAAGGCAGTCAGATTTGTGAATGAATGATTTCATTCACATATCTGAACTGCACTACAATATGGGCTGCATGCCCATTGGCTCGCTCTGAACCAATGGGCATGCAGCCCTTACAGTCAGTCAGTGGGTGGGGGGGCGGCAGGCGGGTGGGTGCTGCCACCGCTGGCTGATGGGGAGCGGGTGGTGGGGCTCCGTGGGTGGGTGGGTTGGGTGGCCACTAGATCACCAGGGAAATTGGACTTGAGGGGTTGATCTTATGCTCTTGATCGGGCCCGTGTCCACTGGACCACCAGCTATATTGGACTTGGGGGGGTTGATCTTATGCCCGCGATCGGGCCATTCGGGGGCGGGTTCACTACTGTTATGCCCATGATCGGGCCAGTCAGGGGGGAGTGAGATCTGCCCATGATTGGGCTGCAGGAGGGGCACAGGGAACAAGTGGAGGGCTACCCGCAGGTGGCAGCTGCTGTATTGCACCCTGCAATGCGGCAGCTCAACTGTGGGTGGCCCTCGACTTACTCCTTTTTTGGCTCAAAGTTGTGCAGGCACAGGTAGGGGGTTGCACATGCACAACTCTGCTCAGCCGGGCTGAATATCAGGCTGTGCAGTTTATGCATGGTTCCTCCCCCTCCGGTTGAGCATGCCTTCATTAGCATTGTTCTGTTGCTCAGCATGACTTGGGGGGTGCAACTGCCTCCTGCTGAATATCGCAGAATGGCGCAATTTCGGACTTGCACAGGCGCAACCCTATTACGCATGGCGCAACCCTTTTGAATATCCAGCCCAGTATGTTTTCACTTTTTTAACAAATAAATGTGAATAACTTAAAATGAAAAATGATGGCATTGTACTGCGAGTATGACTGTTGTTCAGCACAAAAATATCCACAACATGAGTGGTGTTTCATCTTTAGATACTTCAGGATTATTTTATTATCAGAATAGCAGAAAATTCTATTTTTTTTACTTTTCTATAAACAAATGCCCCCCCCCCAAAAAAAGCAAAACAAAAGAAGTGTACATCAAACTTTTTCATTATGTTCAGCCATAGGGCTCTGTGAGTTAAACAGAAGTAGCAGTAAATCTTAGAATAATGATTTCTACTGTTGCTTCTTTGACAAGAAAATGTTATTAATTTATGTGATATGTTGGTTTTGATATCAAAACCCAATAAAATTTATGATGAGAAAAGAAACCACTCCCAAACAAGAACTGTAACTATTAAAGAAGCCATTCATTAGTCACACATTTGAAAGTCACAAGCACTTTTTTACACATTCACAGTCATGTTTATCCCAAAACATATGTCTGTATAAATAGAACATGACATGGCCTGACTGATGAGATCATATTTCTTTTCATTGAAGGCCAATGATATTAAAGTGATTTTGCCAGGTTTTACAGATGCCTTTTTTACATAGTATGCCATTGTGGTCCATGCTTCAGATGTTGAAGCTGCAATTTGTTTTGTACAAAAATCTGTCATAGTCATTTTATGTTATGTTTTATCAACACTTTGTCCTCCAGTTTTCTGTGTGCAGCCACAGACCCAGCATAATGTCATGCAAGGGAACTGTTAAAGCTTTACATACAGCCCCAAGAAATTCGGGGTAAAATATAAAGTTGATGTAAATGTTAGTTACTCAGAGGAGCAGTCCCTTATTTTGGTGGTGATGACTGTACCTAATATGTAGATGTACATAGCAAGGCATTGTGGGTACAATAAGAAGTTGTTTCCCAATTCCCTTACTGTGAGGTGCAGTCTCATATTTCTATAGTGGCTTCAACAATACAAGCTCTCATACTGTATGTTTATTTTAAAAACAAGGCATTGTCCCGGATTCACCCCTTTTCCCTCACAAAAGACAAAGACCATTGTATGTTGTTGTGCTCAGATTGGCAATTAATTTATTATATATCACAATTCCTTTTTCCATCTCATCATCTTTTATTATAGTTTATTTTATAATTGTACTTTATTGCATCCATATATCAATCTCTGATCATCTTCTTTCTTCCTCTTCTCGCTCCCCCAGGTGAAAACCTGGGTGCCTTCTTCTTCTCTTTTTCTGTTAGGTAACGGTGAGAACCGAGACCGCTTTTCCTCCTTCAGCTCCTTCTTCTTTTCATCCTATTCCTTTTTCTTTCCCCCTCCCCGCTTTTTTCTCCATCCTCTCTGCCATCCACCTTTGGCAGCCCATAACTGTCCTGCCAGACAATTCTGTCATCCACCTTTGACAGACCATATACGTCCGTTTTTGACTGTCTTCCCCTCATGCTGTAGCTTTTTGGGTGGGTGGGAGGATCAAAACTTCAGCAAAAGTGGCTGAACCACTCCTGTGCTGTCCATTATATACCTTTCTTAGCCCTCCCCTTCGGTTTTCTTGCCTATTGTTCTGGTTTTCTGCCCCTCCCTTTCCTTTCCCTTCTCTTCCCCTTCCCCTTCTAAGCACACCATCTCCAGCTTGAGGGAATGGTGCACCTGGACAACTTGGTCTGCCCCTTAAGGGGCAAACTCCATTGTGCAAACACAGTACAAGTCACATTAAACTATCCCACCAATGAGTTGGTTTACCAATTATTTTATAGTTGGCAATGCACTGGCAATTCATGTTGCATTGTTTTATAATGCTTAACCAGCTCAAGAGCAAAGGGCTCTATGCATTAATTTTGCAGAGTGGCTATGCACGCGTATCTGGGGTGTGCAACCACTCCACTCCCTACACACCCCCCCAGGTGGGATGCTCAAAGGGGGTGCACAGCACATACATGCCCAATCCCCCAGCCGAGCAAGGAGCAACACATCGAGGGTGGGAGAGGGCCAGCACTATGCGCCATGCACTAGGACACATAGTGCTTTCCATAGGGGTGCATAGGGGTGCAGGGTACATCACTGAGGACCCTGCCATAAACCTACTTTGTACACCCCACAGGAAAGGGTGAACAGCCCAATGAACCTCCAGGGCCTCAGAAAACTGCTGCCCTATGCCACCCACCTGGCCCAGCACACAGCAGTCACTGTGGCAGCCGCCCAAAAACCCACAGCATCCATACCTCTCACAGGGGCACAGCACAAGGCAGCAAACCCCCATCCCCAGCGGCACCACATGTCAACCCCCACTCCCCACATCCGGCAGTACTGTTCCCCCCCACCAGCAGGCATATCCCCAGTCCTACTGCACCACATCAGTGCCATCAGAAAGGGTGGGCAGCATTGCCCTCCTACCACCTGCCACAGCTGCCAGCCCTCTGACATCTGCGGGGTGTGCTGCCAAAGCGCACCCCACCACGTAAGAGATCCACTGTTGAACCCATGCCGGGCATCCAATTGAATGCCTGGCTGGGTTCATGACTCCGCCAGCCCTGTGCTGACCTGCATGCTGGGGAAGTGGGGCCATGGACAGGTGGTCAGTGGTGGTGAATGCCACCGGTGCACACCTGTCTGCAGATGTGGGGCTGCACGCGTGGATTACACACCTTTGGCACATAGTTTGCATCCATGTGTGCATAGGGCCCATTGTTTGTAAAATGTTTCTGCAGCTCAGCTGGAATACATCTGCAGTCCAGTCACAATGTAGTGCAAAACTGCAGTTTAACTCTCAAGAAACAGTTTGTGCACAGCTTTGTGTTGAATCCAGTAACATTTATGCAACTCAGTCAGGAATGCTAAAACAACCCATTGGAGAAAGAGTTTAATGAGACTTGTACTGTAGTGTCTAGCTGACAAGATTTCTTTACTGAGAGATGTAGTGTAGATGTCTCCAATACCAATACTGACAAAAAGAGGTCTCTGTTTCAACAAAATTTGTTTCCCTTGCATGATGTCAAAGTTGGGGGTTGCAGCACTGGGAAAAAGAAGGGGCGAGTTATGTAATAAACTTCAGCAAAGGAAGAAGATTACTATCCATCCTGAAGTGTCAGGCCTCATTACACCCCTGGGCAATTCTGTAGTCCCCAATACCACCCACCCTGGAGGGTATTATTGCACTCAGAAAATGGCTTCCTGTGGTAGTTTTATCTTAGTTTTTAAGAAAATAAAGAAATAATTAAAAAGTATATAGTAAGAATGAATTTTAAGGCTTTTACTTGTAAAGTAGTTCCTCCTTTTCTGTGCTATTCCATCTTCTGTTGCCACCCCCCAGACACGCATTCTGTTGTACTTATCTCCCCCTACTCCATAATAAGAGACTGACTTTTTAAGTTCTTCTCCCCTGCAGTCTGCAGGAAAAAAAAAAGAAAAAAAAAGTTTTCTGCCCTACTTGAAGGAGTCTTTTTTTTTCCATTACACTTGGAATTTGCGGCTGTTGCACACGCTATCACCCTGCCTTGTAAAACCAGGAAGTGCAGAGCAAAAGATAGCATGTGACAGGCCAGGGCTGTAAATATTAATTTAAACTGTTACTGCATAGGGTGTTACTGAATGTTGAATGATGAACTGAAGCTTTTAATTTAAAAAGAAATCTATATAAAACTGGGGTTTTACAAACTGCTGCTGATTCTGTACAGGCATCTCTCTCTCTCTCTCTCTCTCTCTCTCTCTCTCTCTCTCACTTGCTTCCGAGACTGTTTAGAAGAAAAGTATGTGGGGAAAACAGACTTCTGGAGCAGACTGCACAGATTGGTGGGCTTTGACTTTTTTTTTTATGGAGTGAAAGCGAGGGCAACCTCTCCATTTGAAATGCAGCATGACTAAGTTCCACTCTGTCAGAGGAAGCTGGTAACCATCAGACATTTCTCTGCTTTCCCATTGTTTTGATGGTCCATTTACAGCTGGGGCAGCTGAGCAGTGCATTAGGGAAATGGACTGAGGAGCAGTAATACTGGGCAGGCACAGTATGGAACTGTCAGTATGGACAAAAGGTCGACCAAGCTGGGAGCATAATAAAGCAGGTGGAGTGCTGTGCTTTTGCCATTTGGGTTTCAGCTAGGCTACTGAGCAGAGCTATGAGTTGACAACTGACAAGTGAACAAATTGGGAGAATCGGCAAGAGAATCAGTCATGAGATGGGGCAGACATGCACCAGGGATGACCTGTACTGCAGAGTGTGTTTTAAGAACAAGAGCTGTTCTGGTGCTTACAATTAAGTACTATGGTTTATTTATTTATTTTTTAATGAAAATGTCAGTTGAGTTGTAGGCAGGTTTGTGAGTACATGACTATGTGTAGGGGACCTGGGGAAATCGGCCACTGGTTTACAGCTCGCTTAGCAAGCAAAGAAAATGGTGGCATTTTCAAATCGAACAGTCTATGGGCACAGAGATATGAACTAGTAGTTAGGCATGCTGGGCTGACACCTTTTTGACCCGGGCCCTGTTGTCTGATAGACGCCCACCTTGCCAAGGGTCTCAGTCAGTCAGAGCTCTGGTAAAATGAAGCCCATTTTCTAAAACATTTTTTTCTTGGAAAACAGCACTTTTTGGCAGTTTGAATGGTAGGAGATTGAATCACAACTCCTACAGGTTACTACTCCCATTTGCTATGGCAAACCTGACAAAATCACTACTAGGTATATCACTCACTGCTTCTCCACTTGTGAGATATAATATCATTGGTCTCTCATGATGGTAAATATATCATCTTCTGTCAGGCCACTTCATATGTTCTATATATCTATACACAATATTATATGGACGCAGTCACATCCTTATAGTTAGGGTTGAGTAGGCACTTTAATGTTAAATAGCAAATTTTGCACTTTAATAACTTCAAAACCATTCAATAGAGTTGCATGACAATTTGCATGCACAGTCACCTAAGGAAAGTCTCTGGATGTGCAGAGTTATGTTCCAGTTTGATGTGTGGTTTCCATGTTCTGGAGATGTGAAAAAGTGATTTTTTACTCATTGACTTTGCTGGGTTTTCATTGAACTTGCCTATAGTCCAGATGGTTTGGAATGGTGCTCTGAAATTTTCAGGGCAGAAAGGGACTAACCCACAGATGTGCATCTCAATAGTTTGGTGAAAAAATAATACTCTGTTCCAAAATTATGTATATTTCAAATTTTGATCACTTGGCTACTGAGCATGCTTAGAATGGACTTCAAGATAGCTGTATGAAATTAAACATGCAATCTTTGCTCATATGGAAACTTTTTTTTTATCATTTAACATTTTTTGTCCCCCCCCCCGACAGTCCCAATCTGACTGACCCCTCCAGCCCCATCACCAGATTTACTGGGACTTTCCTTACACCTGGCCTGGGAGCAGAGCCGGACGAGAATTGGTCGCCATCATGCTGCCAGCTTTTTCCCTCCATTTTGGCCCCAGCAGTGGGTACGCATGCATGTGGAGGCATGTATTAATTCTACGGCCCTGGTAACAGTCCCTTTCCTCCCACCCCAGGCCTAGCGCCTGGCTCCTCCTGGCCTGTGCTGCTCCCAGCCTCCACCAGGTGGCAGCCATCAGTCAGAGGAAGCCCCTTGCACCTCCCCGGAGAGGAGAGCTTGCCTGTCGGCAGCTCCATCCAGCTCCATCCCCCAGTGACTGACAGTCTGGGCTCATTCCCAAACCCAGGTCGCCGGCGTGCCGCAAGGTAAGGTGTCCAGCTCCTCAGCCTTCAGCATCACCAGGCCAGTGAAATAATCATTTTTCATTTATAGCCATCTTGTTTCATTCTTCTAGCAAAAAAAAAAAGAAATGTAAAAAACACTAAAATGATACTCTTGGGAGCAGCCAACACATGTAAATGGCTTATCTGGACTCTCTTAGCTGGATTTTGCAATTAGCTGTTCAAGAAATACCATTAAAAAGTCGTTTTTTTTAAAGATTATAATTCTTTTTTCACATCGCGTGATACAATAAATGATTCTTTTTTTGTATCATGAACCACAAAAAAATATCTTCTTTCGTGATAGAAAACCCTACAGTTAAATGTATTTCAATATGGTTTTCAACTTTGGAGCATAACTTTGCCAACTTTTAATATTTTTGTACCAAATTTTCAGTATGGCATTTTTGACACCCTACCTCCTGAACAATGTCAGTAGAATTACAGAAATCTGGCCCGAATGCCAATTTCACAGTCGGTTGGAAAAATCACCTTTCTGGCGGGATTTTAAAATTGTCACCACCATTGTTCATTAGGTGGGGCCATAAAAAGGCTATGTTGCAAATTTAGAGAAGCATATGTAAACATAGCAAACATATTATGCTATGTCAAAAAATAAGGAAATTAGTTGCAAAAATCTTTGTTAATGCAGGAGTTAGAGTAAAACCACAAAAACAGGGAAATGCGGCATTAGGGTTTCAAACCCTAACACCCCACCACCACCCTGCAGGCAGTTAGAGAACCCCAATGCACACCCTACACCTGGTGTGGTGACTGCAGGGTGGTGCTGGGATGTTAGGGTTTGAAACTCTAATGCCACATTTCCTTACTTTTGTGGATTTACCCCCAAATCCTGCACTAACATTTTCCTACAACATATGCATATATGTACAGTAAATGTATACACAAACATATGAAATGCCAGCAGAAACAGACCAAAATGGTCTATTGAGTCTGCTAGATTGTGCAGTTAGCCCCTCACCTTGCAGTTGCCCCACCCATTCCACCCCGTCACAGTCCTCCCCCCACTCTGTCCTACCCCCTGCTGAAGAAGCCCATAATCCTACACACAAAACCACCTCCTCTGGTAGTGTTCCACTTGTCTACCACCCTCTCTGTGAAGTATTCTCTCCTGATTTCTCTCCTGAATTTTCCCCCTCTAACCTCAACTGATGCCCTCTGGTATCCCCCTTCTGATCCAGAATATCTTTCCTGTATTAGCCTTGTTTATCCCCTTAAAGGTCTCAATCACTCTTGTCTCCTCCAGCGAATATATGTTAAGCATGTTCAGCCTCCCTTCATAGGATTTCCCCTCCAGACCCTGGATCATCTTCGTTGCCCTGCACCCCCTCCAACAGTCTGATGTCCTTTTTCAGGAATGCGTGCCAGTACTGCATGCAGTATTCTAGGTGAGGCCTAACCAACAGCCTGTACAAGGGAAGGATCACCTCACTTCTTATAGAGGAGATCATCCTTGCTATGCAGCTTAGCATCTTGTTGGTTTTTGCTGTTGCCTTCCTGCACTGTGCCGAGTTGTTCATACTGCCCATTATAATTATCCCCAGGTCCTTTTCCTTCTCTGTGCTCTCTAACTGTACCCCTCCCAGCTGATAGCTCCTCCACTGGTTCTTATCTCTACAGTGCACTACCTTACACTTCTTAGCTCCCAGAAGACTGGAGAAGGGCTCATCTGATCCCACTGCACAAGAGTGGTAGCAGGGAGGAGACAGGGGACTCCAGACCAATCAGTCTTACCTCAGTAGTGGGCAACATTATGGAGGCACTCCTTAAGGAAAGGATAGTGCAACACCTGGAATCCGTAGAAGCACAGGATCCAAGGCAACATGGGTTTACAACAGGAAGGTCTTGTCAAACTAATCTCATAGATTTCTTTGACTGGATAACCAGAGTAGTGGACCAAGGGGATGCAGTTGATGTCATCTACCTTGACTTCAGCAAAGCTTTTGATACTGTTCCACGTAGAAGATTGATTAATATGCTGGGTAGGCTCGGGGTGAGTCAGAAGTTGGTCAACTGGGTGGCAAACTGGTTGGCAGGCAGAAAACAGAGAGTGGTGCTAAACAGTATACAGTCAGAAGAGTTGCTAGTCACAAGTGGGGAACCTCAGGGATCAGTCCTGGGACCAGTCCTCTTCAATATCTTCATCAGTGACATTGCAGACTGACTGGAGGGTAAGGCTTGTCCATTTGCAGATGACACCAAGATCTGCAACAGAGTAGATTATCCAGATGTGGTGGGCAGAATGAGAAGAGATCTGGATAAACTGGCAAAATGGTCAAAAGAGTGGTAACAGGGATTTAACACAAAGAAGTGCAAGATCATGCACAGAGGGAAGAGAAACCCTGAAGTCACCTATAGGTTGGGAGGGGAGTTGCTGGCAATCACAAGGGAAGAAAGAGACCTGGGCATCATCATCACAGAAGACCTGAAATCATCCAAGCAGACCACTAAAGCAGTAGGTAAGGCTAGAAAGATGTTGGGGTGTATTAGTAGGGGTATCACAAGTCGTAAGAGGGAGGCAATAATCTCTCTTTACAAGACACTGGTTAAGCCCCATCTGGAGTACTGTGTGCAGTACTGGAAGCTGCACCTGCACAAGGACATTAACAAAATAGAGGCAGTCCAGAGAAGGGCAACCAAAATGGTGCAGGGACTGCATCAGAAAACATATGAGGATAGATTAACAGAGCTCAATATGTATACCCTAGAGCAAAGGAGGGAGAAAGGTGATATGATCAAAACATTCAAACATCTTAAGGGCATTAACAAGGTGAAAGAGTCTAACATGTTTCACTATAAGAAATGCAGCAGGACAAGAAGACGCAGAATGAGATTAGAGGGAGGCCAATTATTTATTTATTTATTTATTTATTTAGCTTTTGTTGACCGGGTAAGTGCACTAGACAAATCCTGCCTATTTTTAATTAAGCAGTAATGTGAGGAAGTTCTTTTTCACAGAAAGGGTGGTGGATGCATGGAACGGCCTACCTCAGGAAGTGGTGAATATGAATGCAGTGCAGGGCTTCAAACAGGCATGGGATAGGCATAAGGGAGCAATACGGATTAGTATGAATAGATAGACCATTGACAGAGTAAAGACCTATGGCACATTCATAAGGTAGAAAAAATGTGCAAGCTGGATAGGCCTTGCTTTCCTCATCTGCCATCAACTTCTATGTTGGCATTGTGTGTATGTGTGTATGTGTACATATATTTATGTGTGTGTATATATACATATATATATATATATATATATATATATATATATATATATATACACATATATAATTAGTGGCATGTTAGTGCCACTATAGTTAGGATTGAGTACCCCATTTAAGGTAAAATTTGAAACGTTGCACCTTAATAACTTTGGTAGCATATGAGAGATTTGCCTGAAATTTGGAATGCATGGTCTGTTACTGTATATCTCTGGATCTGCCAAGTTTTGTTATGGTCAGATGTACAGTTGTGGAGCTACAGAGCACCACAAAAACGCATAAATTACAGGTTTTTGTGCATTTTTTTGCTCATGTCTATAGCCCGCATGGTTTGCGTGATTGGTCCAAAAACTTCAGGGATCATGCAGCTGGGGTGCCTGATGTGCCTTTTGAAAATTTCATGAAAAAATATTAAACGGTTCAAAAGTTATTCAAAAAACACTGAATCCCATTATAGTCTATAGGAAAAGTTAAACTATGCTAAAGTGTCGCAAATGCAGTCTTTAGTGTCACAAGTGACCCTTTCACTTTTGTGATTCAGCCTTTTTTTTTCAGTTGGTGGTTAGAAAAATGCTTGGCATTTAAATCTGGGACCCCCTGGGGACACGATTCTTGTGTTCACCTAGTCGAGCCCTGAGGATGCTAGTCATGACTTTTTTTGGGGAGTAAAACAACCCAGAAATATATTTTTAAAATTTTTATAAAAGTACTTTCGCATATGCAACACTTCGTGATTTTTTTTTGTGAAAGTGTCGTGATTTGCCAAAGTAATTTGCGACACTACGCCCAAAACAATAGGAAATCTTTGCCACCCTGCTGCAAAACAACAGTTTAGTCTTTTGGGCTGAAATTTGTAGGGAAGAAAGCTAACATCACACAGACCTTCCTTTTTGTGGTTTGGTGCAAAGATATAACAGGACTGAAAAGTTACAGCACTCCAAAGTTGACGATTTATCCCATAGGATAACATTGCGGTGCTCTCCGCGCTTTTGGTCCCGTATCTCGAAAACGGTTCGAGATACGGACTTTTCTTTGCAAAAATTCTTAGTCCCCCATTGGAGGGATTAAATACAAAACTAGCCTGGAAAGTCATAAATAATATGAGATTTTAATTTCTTTTCTGCATCATACGGTTCCTGAGATATAAGCAATTTACGAACATACGAACATACGAAATTTGTCAGCAGATAAAGACCGAGAGGTCTATCAAGTCTGCTCGAATGTGTAGCTAGCACCCCTTATTCTGCAGCTGCCCCTCACTTCCACCCTTCCCCTTCATTAACCCTCCCGCTTGTCCTGTCCCATACCCTTTTGAAGCAGTCCACTGTTCTACTGGATACCACTTCTGCAGGTAACGCATTCCACCCAGCCACCACCCTCTCTGTAAAAAAGTGTCTCCTCATCTCCCTCCTGAACCTTCCTCCCTCCAGTCTCATATCATGGCCCCTGGTGGCCCTCCCTTCCCTTACTTTGAACAGCCCCTCTGTACACGTCTTGTTTATTCCTTTCATGTATTTAAAGGTTTCAATCATGTCACCCCTATCCCTCCTCTCCTCCAGTGAGTACATGTTCAACTCCTTCAACCTCCTCTCGTATGATAAGTCCCCCAGCCCCTTGATCATCTTTGCCGCCCTGCGCTGCATCCCCTCCAATAACTTAATGTCCCTCTTCAGATACGGGCGCCAGTACTGCACGCAGTACTCCAGGTGTGGTCTAACTAATGACCTATATAGTGGCAGAATCACCTCCTCCCTCCTCAAGGATATACCCCTTGCAATACAACCCAGCATTTTGTTGGCCTTTGCAGCTGCCTTCCTACATTGTGCCGATTTGTCCATTGACCCTGTAATGAGCAATCCCAGATCCTTCTCCTCCTCTGTCTGGGCTAGCTGCACTCCCCCCAGCTGGTAACTCCTCCTTGGTTTCTTCATCCCAAAATGCAGCACCTTGCACTTTTTGGCATTAAACCCCAGTTGCCAGGTGTCTGACCAGGTTTCAAGCTTTGCCAGATCATCCTGCAACCCCTGCCATCCCCCTAGGTCATCCACCACCACGTCTACCTTGGCATCATCAGCAAACAGACTGATCTTGCTCTGATGTCCCATGATATGTCTGCAATGAATGTCCCAAACAACACTGGTCCCAACACCGAGCCCTGTGGAACACCGCTCGTCACTGCTCTTGGGTGTGAGAACTCCCCACCCACCACCACCCTCTGTTGCCTTCCCTGAAGCCAGTTTCCTACCCATCTCACCAGCTTTGCACGCGCCCCTGTGCCTACTAACTTCCTTCCCAGCCTTCCATGTGGCACAGAGTCGAATGCCTTACCGAAGTCCAGATACAGGACATCCACTGCATGGCCTCTGTCCAGTTGCCTAGTTACCCAGTCATAGAACTCCACCAGGTTGGTTGGGCAGGATCTGCCACATATGAAGCCATGCTGTCTGCTGTCCTGTAGTCCTTTGGCCTCTAGGAGGGCCACCAGCCTCTCCTTCAGGATAGTCTCCATTAGCTTACCCACGATGGATGTGAGACTCACTGGTCTGTAGTTTCCCGGTTCATCCTTGGGGCCACTCTTGTGGAGGAGCACCACATGAGCCATCCTCCAGTCCTGAGGTACACACCCCGAATGTAGTATTCCAAGTGCTCATTTTCCTGTCTGAGGGCCACTATTATGCCCACATTCTTTGTATTCACTGTGCTTCTGAATGCACCTCTTTCGAACACAAAGCGTGTGCATTACTGTTCACGTTTGCACTTGCATTTTTGTTACCATTTGAGTTAGTGTTTCTGTTTGCATTACTGTTTGCGTTTGCATTACCGTTTGTGTTTCCATTTATGTTTGGTTCACCATTACAGTTACAGTTTTCCTGTCCGTTACTGTTTGCGCTTCCATTACCATTTGCGTTTGCATTACCCTTACCGTTAGCGTTACCATTTGTGTCTACATTTACGATGGCATTTGCTTTCCTGTTTGTATTTACATTTGTGTTTGTGTCATTGTTGCCATTACCATTAGCATTTAGGTTACCATTACCATCTGTGTTTGCGTTTGCGCTTCCATTTACTTACCATCACAGCTTGCATTTACATTACCATTACCATTTGCGTTTGAGTTACCGTTAGCATTTTAGTTTGTGCTTGCGTTTATGCTACTGTTTACATTTACATTAACATTTGCATCACCATTAGCATTAACATTAGCATTGATGTTTATGTTACCATTTGCGTTTCAGCTTTCATTTATGTTATCATTGACATTTGTGTTTTTGTTATCATTCATGCTTGCGTTACCATTTGTGTTTCCATTTCCATTACTGTAAATGTTACTGTTACCATTTGCATTTGCACTTGCATTCGTGCTTCCATTTACGTTACCATTTCTGTTTGCATCACTGTTAGATTGTCATTAATGTTTGTGTTTACATTACCATTGCCGTTTGCGTTTGTGTTACCATTTGCATTTTTGTTTGCGTTACCGTAACCGTTAGCGTTTGTTTATGTTCACGTTTGCATGGGCGTTACCATTCTCTTCAGTGTTTGCATTTCCTTCGCCTTTACCATTAGTGTTTGCATTAACGTTTGCATTTGCATTTATATTTCCTTCACCATTACCATTTCTTTTTATGTTACCGTTACCTTTTGCATTTCTGCTTGCATCTTCATTTGCATTTACATTTGCATCACTGTTACTGTTACTGTTTCTGTTTCTGCTTCCATAAGCTTTAGCATTTGCATCTGATTTCACATTTGCATTACCATTACCATTATTGTTTGCATTTGGGTCACCATTACTGTTAGCGTTATAGTTACTGTTGGGGATATTATGCACACATGGCCAGCATGGAGCCCACCACCTCATTCCATTCACTATTTATATTGCACATTCTCAAAAAGAAGGGAAAGTCATGGCAAAAAGCTCAGATTATTGCATCAGTTAGGGTTGTTCCACAGTGACAAAAGTGAGGAAATTCGGTGTTAGGGTTGAAAACCCTAACTACGCATTCCCCCTCCAACCACCACCACACACACACACATACATGCAAGTGGGGAAGGACCAAGGCAACACAACCAATCACACACAACCAGCAGCAGGTAACAGAAATGACATATAACTGTCTAAACCATGAAACCACACACCCATACTCCCATCAGGCTGTGGCATGGGGTCGTCACTGCTAAGTCTGATCTCAGACGTTCCACGCACCTTAAAACACATATCACTATGGACATTTGGCCATCTTAGGCCACACGCTGCCACCAACACATAACACAGACTACACATATGGTATTTTGGGGTGTACATGACCCAAAACAAGATTTTCCACATTCCCCGAAATACTTTCAAAAATCACTTTTGCAAATGTGACAGTGTCGTGCTATGCATTTGAGACACTTTCATGTTTGCAACAGTATTTTGTGACACTATTTTGCATGCTTTTGCAAATGCGATACTGTTGTGTATTCTGTTTGTGACACTTTCGTGTTTGCGACAGTATTTTGCAAAAGTATGCTCCTGATGACTGCACATCTTTGCCATAATCCTGCAAGCAAACAGTTGGGTCCTTTGGGCTGAAATTTGCAGGGTGGCAAGCCCTGGTCTCACGGATGTGCTTTTTCCTGCTTTGGTGCTAAAATACTTAAGCATGACAAAGTTACACTGTTCTGAAATTGAGCAATTTCCCATAGACTAACACTGTTGCACCCATGACACCTTTTGCCACCCATATGTCAAAAACGTAGCAAGGTGCACAGTTTTCACTCCTGCCACCTTGCTTCACGTTTAGGTGAACTAACCTTGTGAAACAAGTTTGGAAATACTGTATGATACCTGAAGTTAGATGTCTTACCTACTTGCTATGGTAACACAGGTATACACCTCCTGTTGGGTGTGTGTGACTGGTTGTGTTGCCTTAGTCCTTCCCCTACTTGCATGTATATGTGTGTGTGTGTGTGTGTGTGTGTGTGTGTGTGTGTGTGCTGGTGGGGGTGGGTGGAAATGTGCAGTTAGGGTGTTCAACCCTAACACCAAATTTCCTCATTTTTGCCACTGTGGAACAACTCTTAACTGTTGCATTAAACTGAGTTTTTTTGCCATGATATGTGTGTGTGTGTGTGTGTGTGTGTATGTGTGTGTGTGTGTATATATATATATATATATATAGATATAGATATACACATATACATACACACATATATATGCACCCACATACAAACTATGTTATATATTACAATGGCACAGTAGTGCCACTATAGTTAGGGTTGCATGGCCATTTCTGTGTTAAATCTCAAAGTTTGTACTTTAATAGCTTTGCAACCATTTGTCTGATTTGCCTGAAGTTTGGAATGCAGACCCATCTACCATAGGTCTCTGGATCTGTAAATTTTTATTTTGGTCAGATGTATGGTTGCAGAACCGTAGTGCACTCAAAAAGTGAAATTTGACACTTGTTGCAAAATCTTTGTCCTCCCTTAATGGACTGAAGAATGTATTTGAGTGGGTTCAGATTTGTTGGTCTACATGTGGCCTGGGTTGCAATGGTGTCTTTTGAAGATTTGGTGAAAAAATATTGCTCCATTCAAAAGTTATTCCACTTTTTCATGTCCCATTATAGCCTATGGAAAAATGTATATGTGCACTGTGAAAATATTCACAATCACATTTCTGTTGTTAGGCTGCCAAAATTGTTGTCGTGCTGCCACCATCTTGTTTTCAGTTAGTGAGAGAGAAAAAACACTGTAATTCAAAAAATACATCACTTTGGTAAACACCAACAGTTGTGTTTATCTAATCAGGCCCGGAAGAACATGCTAGCAGAATTAGTTTGTCACCAGCTGGTCTGGAAATATATTTTTTTAAATTTTTCCATATTTTGATTGTGGCAACATTTTTGTTGCCATGCAAACAATTGATCACAAGGGAAAAACCAACCATGGCAACATTTTTCTGTGCTCAATAACATTCCCATTATAGAGATAGGAGAATGGCAAAAACATTAAAGTAATCACGGCTACACCACATGAACACATTTTGCTATGTGTTGTTTTCTTTGTCACTTCATTGTGGCAAGGTGGATTGTGCTATTGGCCTGAAGGTTTCAGGGTGGCAAGCCCTAGTGCCACAGATGTGCCTTTCAGTGGTTTGGTATGAAAACATTTAACAGGACCCATAGTTACAGCATTCTGAATTTCAGAAATGTTCCCATAGGATAACATTGTGGCAATTGTTTTCTTTGTCATTTCATTGTGGCAAGGTGGATTGTGATATTGGCCTAACATTTTCAGGGTGGCAAGCCCTAGTAACACAGATGTACCTTTGGGTAGTTTCATACAAAAAACATTGAACAGGCCCATAGTTACAGCATTCTGAAGTTGAGAAATGTTCCCATAGGATAACACTGAGGAGCCCTTGACACCTTTCAGGGCCCATATCTTGAAAGCAGTGTAAGATATGGATTTTTCATCTTAAAAAGCCAATAATACCATGAAATTTGAATTTTTTTTCTACCTTGTATGGTTACTGAGATATTTGGGAATTAGTGTTCCAATTGTACATTTTCATGTCCGTGGGCCACTATGATGCCCACAGAGTTAGCATTCACAATGCTTTTCAGTGCCTGTATCTTGGAAATGATGTGAGATATGGATTTGTTAGATTTTATATTGTGAGAACTACTCACTGTCATGATTACAACATTTGATTTTTTTTTCTAGCTGCTACAGTTCCCGGGATATTGGCAAATTACTGTTACAAGAGTTCCTTGCCTTATAGGGCTGCTGTATGGCTCCCTACAAAAAACTTTGTTAAAGCATCAGTTAGGGTTGTTTCCACACAGACAAAAGTATGTAAATTCCATGTTAAGATTACCACCCCACACTCCCTCCTCAAAACCCTAACTCTGCTTCCCCCTTCCACACACACACACACACATATGACACATGCAGCATTGTAAGACACTATACCACTCCAGCACAATAATCACAACACTGTACTGATTTCTCATAACACTGTGTAATGAAAAAACAAATACAGTATAATCGACCCTATACTGCCAGCACAGTATGATGACACATTACTGCTGGCACACCTTCTTAATACAATGACACTTAGTCTGTATACATTTTCAAAATATAAATTTATGCGTGACATCATTCAACAATGGGGCCGCTGCAAGTGTCACTGCTACCACACAGGCATGTGGTAGCATGACAGATACACCTGACACATACATAGTAGTTTGGAGATACTCATCAGGTGGGAAACTACCACCATCACATGTTGTTATGCTGCTGTGTTACCTGAAAATACTCAATAACAGTATGTTATGGTTACCTTTGCATGTTACAACTGTTGCTTTTACATCTTACTTATAAACTATGCTACAAAAATGTACTTTTATTATTACCACTGTTTGTTATTAGGACTGACTCATTGTATCAGAAAAAAAATGCAAACATCCAATGACTGTTCCTAGGCTCACAGAAACTGTCATTCCTAATACGCTATGTATGGATAACATACTGTGCTTTTCATCAGCTAACTATTGAAATATGGGTATCTGCTTAAATCTTGTTATTGATGTTTGTAACACAAAAATGCTTACTGTGAGCCATCACCCATGATTGCCCAGCATGTGTGTGTGTGTAACCCCAAGCCAATATGATGACTGCAGAACTCATACAGTTGGTATACTGTGGCAATGCTTGTGTCTTGTGGAATGTTTACAGAGTTGTATGTTACTTCTGTTACCTGATCCTGCTTGTCTCTGGTTGGTTGTCTTGCCCTGGCCCTTCCCTTGCTTGCATGTGTGTGTGCAGGAGTGGAGGGAATGTGGAGTTAGGGTTTTGAGGAGGGGCATGGGGTGGGGGTGGGGCAGTGAACCTAGCGTGGAATTTCCACACCTTTGTTGGTGTGGAAACAAACCTAACTAATGCATTAATGAAGTTTTTGCAAAGAATATATATATATATATATATATATATATATAGAGAGAGAGAGAGATCTATAAATATATAGATCTATATATATAAATAAATAGGGAATACATTATTGGTAGGAACTATGGATACTCATGCATACCAAAGGCATGAATGAGAATATCCATGGCTCATGATGCAGAAGTGAATATATTATGCATATCACATGATCTACACATTATGTGTGCAGTTTATACAATGGGGGGAGTTTCCAAAGTATAGTTATGTTTTTCTGTGTGCTTTTATTGTTTGGTAACTAGGTATGTTTTTAGAGGTGACTTGTTCAGAATCACACAATGTGGATATGAAGATTGTAAGGATCAAACCCAGGTCTGGTATGCTGGCTTTTTCAAGCTTGTTTAAAGCTCATGACTCTAACCTCTAGGCTATACTGAGAGCATTGTTTGAATGGGTTCTGAGTGTGTTTAAGTGTTTCTGAATGGGCTGGGAATGTTACCCACATTATAAGAAACAGGTGAATGTGTTTGCAATGCTAATTAAATTAGTTTCAGCAAGCACTGAGGAACAGCTACTGTGAGGCATTGTGATTTGGATTGCAGGTTTTCTTGAACTGAACTTAAAATAGTAGTGGGCTGGGAGTTTTACAAACCCTGTGGGAAACAGGTAAATGTTCTTTGCAATGTTAAGTGAGTTACTTGCAAGTAGCAGTGAGAAACAGAAAGTGTGAGGCACTGTTATTTAAAATGCAGGATTTTTGGAAAATGTAGTAATGGGTTGGGAGTTTTACAACACTGTGGAAAACAGCTGAATGTCCTGTGAATGTTAGTTGAGTACTTGCAAATAGCAGTGAGAAACAGATTTGTAAAGAAGTTCAATTTAGTATGCAGGCTGGAGTGAGTGAGTGAGTGAGTGTGTGATAAATGGAAGATATTTTAACTCCAGTGATGTCATCATCAGATATCTCACTCTGGTGGAAATAACATGTTTTATTATCACTGTGGAGCTCTCACGCCCATTGTATAAATATATATATATATATAGTTTGTTTGTGGTATATATATATATATATATATATATATATATATATATATATATATATAAATATATATATATACACACACACATGCATATATATGTGCATATTTATATATATTTCAGATAAAAAAAAAGACAGGAGCCATTTTCTGTACTACAGGCAGAGGAGTACAGCAGAGGAGTCATGCCACTAGACACCAGGGAAATTATTTTTATTATGGGGACAGCGATCGCAAGGTTAGGTGTGCCACTAGACACTAGGGAAATTATTTATTTATTACAGGCACAGCGATTGTAGGGTGCAAGTTGCCACTAGACACTAGGAATACACAAAATGTGAAGAGGGACAGCACTGAAAGGGTAGGGGTGCCACTAGACACCAGGGAGTAACAAACTCAGGGATGGCAATCAGAACTGAGGGAGCTCATTGTTTTGTTGTCATTTGTTTGCCACTGGCTTGCGGCAAAACAGTTTGGAATTTTGGTCTGAAGATTTTAAGGTAGAAAGGGCTTGATCCATAGATATTTCCTTTGCTAGTTTGCTAAAAAAAAAAACATTAATCAGTCCTAAAGGTAAATAGTTTTAAAATTTGGGATTCTGAGCATGCTCACAGATAATGAAACTCCTCTAAGCAAGTCACGAAAAATAATTTTAAATAACCCACAATTTTAAAATAAATAACTTTAGAACAGATTAATATATTTTCACCACTTCAGCAAAAATAAACATCCAAGCCCTTTTTACCCAGAAAATTTCAGACCAAAATTCCAAACCATCTGGCTAGAAGGTGATGGCAAGTAACAGAAACAAAACACTGGTTATTGGACATTTTTCATATCACATATTAGGAAAAACCCACGAGCGAGTGATGAAAATTTTTTTATAAAAACAACAACAAAAACAAACAAAACTTTGGGAGTCATTTTTGAAATGGTTAACTGCAGAATCCACCTAATGGGGTCCCCATGACCAACATACATATATTGGTCTCCCTCTACAATGCCATTTTTATACCTTTTCAAATTTTTTGAAAGAAAACAAAACACAAGATGGCAGCATATGCAAAAACCTCATGAAAGTGATTCCCATACATAAACATCAAGAGCTATTTTTTTGGGTGGACTGAGCATGCTCAGAACATGACATTTTAAAATGTAATAACTTTAAAACAGATTTATATGTTTTCACCAACCGAGCAAAGGAAATCCTTCTGAGGCAAGTCCTTTTTACCCTGAAAATGTCAGACAAAAATTCCAAACTATCTGGGCACTGGGCAATGGCAAAAAAAAAACTATAAAAAATGGCAATTTTTTTTGCATTTTTTCACTATCTGCAGCTACAAATCTGCATAGCCAACTGGACTGAAACTTGGCAAATCAAAAGACCTACCCTACCAAACAGGTATGCAAAATTCTGAGCAAATCTATTCAAGGCTTACAAACTTACTGAATTGCAAAATTTGGGGTTTAACATAGGAAGCCCTGCTCAGCCCTAAATATGGTGCCACATATCATACAGGCATGGTCACATCTGTATATTAGGGTTCAGTAAACACTTCTACGCTAAACTCTAATTTTTGCACCCTAAAAACATTGCCCCCTTTCAGCCATTTACATAATATTAGGAAAGCACAGCATCTGTGCTAGGATCTCTTCACCCGTAAACTTCATGCAGATCGGTTCAGAGGAGGCAGTTACATAGGTACAAAAAAAGGTAAAAGTCTCTGGAGGGTGGAACTTGTCAGCCAAGATGGTGGCACCTTAAATCTATAGAAGAGCACCTCTGGGGTAATTAATCTATTAATCTATTCTCTTCAGGGAAGTCGGAAGAGCACCGGAACATAAAGCACAATGGGAGCTACCGATTCATACCCTGACTGATGAAATCAGCAGCTAGCTTACAAAGTTACATCAAGTGAAATAAATGGCAGTGGGAACCATGATCTCGGCCCTCTGGCAGCTGTCAGACCAGGACTGACATTTTCAAAATACATCTGGCAGGAGTGCTAGCAGTGGGAAGTGCAGGACTGGAACGGACACCATGGAAGCTCTAAATATGCCACAACCTTCAGACCTGATACATGACATGGCTGTTGAACTGGCTAAAATAACCAAGATACTATGTCAGATCCTATGACACAGCAGGGCTTAAGCTTACCACTACCCAGACTAACATAGATTTAAAAAATTTAAACAGCCAGGGTAGCAGGAGTGGAGCAAGTGACCCGCACTCATCATGAATGACTAAACCAGCACCAAGGGCAACTAAATGAACAGCATAAACAGATCAAGTACCTACTGGCTTAAATGGATGCAGACATTATGATTTTCAAGGACTACTCACCCGAATGATCAAGGAAAAGGTGAGCATATGCAGCTCTCAAACAGCAGTTATACAATATGAACATACCCACTTCTGTCAGGTACCCAGCCCTGCTATGGGTACAGTTAAAGGTAATTACATTACTTTTAACTCACCTAACAAAGTGGAACATTTCATATGGGACATAAAGCAATTTCAAAATGTGCTCCTGCTGTGCCCATACAAACTGCATGGCTCTGACCCTCTGCCAATGGAGGTCTCACAACCTGGAGGGGTCTGTGTGGAGCTACGAGCTGAACTGACAGTTACTCAACAACCAGAGGAGCCTTGGCAGCCAGTGGTAAGAGGTAGACAGAAAAAGAAAAATAAGAACTCCTCTCCCCAAGTGCCCTCAATAAGAGCTAGATCCAGGAGCCACCAAAGACCCTGCAGACAGTCCAGCATGAGCAGTAACTCCCCAGCAGACACTCCGATTAAAGTGAGCAATAGATACATACCGCTCAGGAGTTGATGCTGGCACCACTGGACCTCTCTGTTGCTGTGGCCAACAAGCAATATCCTGAAGGAATATTGGCCATTGGGGAAAAGGACTGTACTGCGATCTGCCATTAATGGACAGACTGCCTTGAGGAGCATCCAGAATCCATGCAAGCAATTCTGTTGCTACAACATGCAACCACACCAAAAGTGCCCAGAGAGACCAACCAGCTCAATGAGATGGAAAGAGCAGTATGAGGTGATCATAAACACTGAGGTCAACTGACTTCAGGCACAGGTACTCTTTCTTTGATATTACAGTAACTCCTTGGCTGACCTGCTACCATATGCAATTTTTATTGGACAAGCACCAGGTCTAAGGAGGCTTGATGGCCTCCTAGCTCTGATGCAGTACACTGCAGATTAACTGACTGTGAAGGGCTCCTTTGGAGTGCCAGATGCCCTAGGCAGGATTAGACCTCAAGTTACAGGATACCAGGGTAAAGAACATTCCAGGTCAGATGTATCTGCTCATTGCTAAGTGGCGGAGGGGGTGACTAAGAAAGAGGCTGCTGCCTAATAAGAATAAAGGGTAAGCACACTGAGGGATGGTGCCAATGGCTACCGGTCTTTTGTTAACTTTTCCTTCTTCACAAAACGGTAATCTAGCTGTCCCTCTACTGGCTCCTGTGCGATGTTTAAAAATTGTTTAAGCTGTTCAAGCTTATTTATCCAGTTCAGGGTAACAGTTATTGGTTGTAGAGCAATGGTGACCAGGAAAGTAATCCTGGTGGACCCCTGGAGAGAGGTAAAAGCTGACAACTGTTTCCTACATTTTGCAGTTTGACCCTCCCCTTACTAAAAGTGTTGTACCAATGAGTCTCTTTTGTAAAGGGAAAACATGTCACCTAGAGTAGGGGCAGGGTTATAGCCAGAGAGATGCTGTTGAAGGTGATATAGCAGAACATAAGGGTAGTAGATCTGTCAGGCTGACCGAGGACTACACACCGTGCTGTTCAGAATGGCCCTCCAATGGACTACCACCTAGGCATCAAGGGGATAGCAACAAGGGTGTTTTGCAAAGAGTGTTATTTGGTCTGACACCCGGCATGGTCTGCAAGGAGAGCCAGATAGGACATGTACCCATGGCAGACAGTTAGTGACCAGTTCCTGGCTGTTACCCTCACAAATGCACTTATGATGGCATGAGTCCAATGGAAAAGAACAATGGGTCAAGAAATTTAAAAACGGGACATCAGTGGGGTGAACTAAGGGCACCTCTGTACCCCTCCTCCCCCCATTGTCTTAGCCATTATAAAATCACTGTTAGTAGCAGGCCCGGAGGCACTGATGGCTGAGGCGCTGGACACCGCACCTCACGCTACACTGGCAACCCAGGTTTGGGAGTGAACCCGGGCCACTGGGGGTTGGACAGGGGAGGGCAGGATTGAGCATCTGGAGGACTGCTTTCCTGCCCTGGGAGGGAGGGAGGGTGCTGTATGATCCTGTGCTCTGGTGGATCATGGTGGTGACTGGGGGACACAGCAGCCCGCAGATCCGTCATCCAGGAGATTGGCTGCAGCGCTGATTCTGTGGGTGTGCTCAGGAGCATGCATGCCTGTGCTGGATGCATTGCAAGTCTGAGCCACAGGGGAGGGAGGAAAAGAAGCAATCCTGGGTCTCGGTAGGTGAAGGTGGGATGAGTGGCAGACCACCACATCCAACGCCAGATATTCCAGCATGCCTCCAGTTGCTCCCTTAGCGATGCCTAGTCCACCCACTAAATTATCAGAAAGGTTGCAAGAAGAGTTGGCAGTCCTGCCCCGGGGGGTATACTGTAGATCCAGGGGGGTTGGAGGACTGAGACAAGTGAAGAGGAGGAGTCCCTCCTCCCGCTGGCAGGTAATGCTGAGGATTTCAGGTGAGCAGAATACAGTCCATTGGGAGTCCCACTAAAGAGAGGCTGAGGCTCCAGAGAGAAGGTACATAAAGAAGGTAAAAAAACACACTTTTAGATAACTCAGCAGGCAGGGGGAGGGGAGGAAGCAGTAACAACATGTGAAGGTTAACCATAACTAGAATCAGGGGGGTAATATACCATTGTATTGATGAACCAGGAGTATCGATCAGTGGATTCCAACACCCAGGGGAAGGTATCAGACATCTCTCCAGGGGAGAGATAACAGGTTAATAGTAGCACAAAAGGGAAGGAAGTTTAGGGTGGATCCCTCATACGTTGGTAATTATCTAAAAGTTTCCTACCTTGAGGTACGATTGAAGCACTCGGGTTATAATTTGCATTGGCTGTAATGTGATCCTGTAACACAACTAGTGGGACACAGAATTGGGTACAGGACCCTATGTCCCTGTAGTGGAGGACCCCCAGGGGATCTTTAGCTGAGCTACCAGCTGGTAGGTCTGCTTGATCAGAAAGGGGGTAGTACCTCTTCAGTGTGACTGTTCATAACCAGATGCATACCGACCGAAGTAAATGGCTGGGAAAAGTTTCACTGGTTAAGAATATAAGAAAATGATGCTCATTAATATGTATGTTACATTGTGTTTGTAAGATAATGTACTGTTGGTGCCAGAGTTTCAATTTCTGTTGCATGATCAGACTTGCAAATGGTTGCAGGCATGGCCACTGGTACATAAGAAAATAGTGTTACACAAGCAGACTAGCAGTGAAATGTCAGTCAATAAGGTATCAAGGATACGGGGGGACCAAGGGGTACCTAAGAATGCAGACTTAACATTTCTAGGGGCCTCAGTCATACAGAGAAAGAGTCTTCAAATCTTACTATGGGAAACAATGACCATTTGATTTTTGCATCAGAATCTTAAACACCTCAAATGGGGGTGATAAATTCTAAAGTGTCCACCACGTGGAATGTGAAGGGCCTAAATTCCCCAATTAAACAAAAAAATACTGACTCAGTTGAAGCATTTGAAGACTCAAGTAGCTTTTCTACAAGAAACCAAGCTATCAAAGACTGAAGCCCCCAAACTGGTCAGGGAATGGGTGGGATTGGAAGCACACAGCACAGCTGGGAAGCCAAAAAGGGGGATATTCAGCCTTTGTCACAAAACACTGGGATGGACACCGTGAATGCAAAAGTCACACAAGGAACTTCATGGATACCCTGGCTATGATTGACCCAAAGCATATTCTCGATTCCTCTACCCAGCAATATACTTTTTACTAAGCTCCCCACTCCATGCACAGATTTATTTGGGGTTAGTAAAGATATTCTTCTGGGGTTGGTGTCCTACAGTATTGCCTCAATGGTAATTTCCGACCATGCGCCCGTGTTGTTGGACCACTTACTAGAAGGCTTTGAGGTGTTGGATAGGTTCTGGTGCCTCAACCCTTATCTTCTTAAAGATCCTGCCTCCCAGGATGCTCTTCAGGGTGTCATTACCAACTTCTTAAGAGAGAATGAAGGTTCAGCAGTGGCCTTAGATACCTATTAGCAGGGCCCCTACTTTTCTACGGCACAGTGGGACCAAGTTCTGCAGCAAGACTACCATTTGCCACAGAACTTCTGCGGCGGTGGTTTGTAATTTCTGCGGAAGTTCTGCAGCACTAACAAACTAGCACATCACAGTGACAGCTTGTCATCCTGACTTCACTTTCATGGCAGTTTTTATAGAAATCAGGATGGTGGAAAGCACAGTAACACTAGTTCAAAAAATAACAGAATTATAAAAATAATTTTATGCCTAAAAAAGCAAAAAAAATGTCTCTCCCTTAAGGTTCTAGCCTGTTAAATAAATCACATATGCCGAGGGGATCTTATGTGATAAATAAGGTATTTCTATATGCATGCTATCTATCCCACTAATGAGGTTTCCACTGTCTATCACTTATATATTTGTATGTGCTTTCTACACCACTCATGAGGGTCCCACTGTGTATCACTTATATATTTACTGTATATGCAATCTGTAACATACATACAAATATGTGTGTGTGTGGTGAGAGAGACAGAGATACTGTATGTGTGTGTTTGTGTATGTGTGTGTATATATATATATATATATATTTTTTTAATTTCGTGAACTTGCATCCTCATTCATACAGGTCCCATTAGAAATGGAATAGAGGAGTTACTGAAAAAGTCATTTTTGATAGCAACCTGCTTTCCCTGACACACTGCGTAACACCATCGGGCCATGACATGCATGTGAACTGATTATGAGATAAAGCTCTCCAGACTAGTGCAATGTGTCCACTATGTGACAGAACACTGCACCATACCTTTCCAGGCTCCGAGCAATGATGTGTTCCATCAATCCTTGTGCTGCCCAGCCAGCTCCCAAAGCTAATCTCCGAACCTGAGTTGCTGGCAAGGAAACACAGCATGCTGCCCTCTGGCCCAAAAGCTGGCCCTGCACACAGCATTTCTCCATAACTTTTAGGTGATTATATCAACCAATGACAATATGTAATCAATTGCCCTGGCAAAAATGCATACAGTGCAATTATTTAACAGGTCTATTCTTTCAACAGATCTACACATGATTATATTTCACTTTTCTGGGCATAATTACTTTATTTTTCTTAAAAATGACAGTTAAATTCATTTTACCAGTTATTCATTTCAGATGGCATCTCTATACCTTAAAGACACAAATAGGTTTGTACAACGTGAGGTATGGACTTAACAGGTCTGTGCTATTGACAATGTTTTGTTTAAGTCGGCCCTAGTGCAATAATGTAAGACTGAAAATTGTATTAGGCTGTAGTGCAGGTTGAGCAAATATCACCATGTATGATGTGCTGTGCCACCGTCTCTGGCAGTGGGAGCTGTGGTAGATAAGTGGCCGTTCATTTCTGTTGCAGATTGCAGCCATTTCATTAGCTAATGCATGATGTTATAGCAATGATAACATCACATTCTGAGCATATAGGGAGTTTAGGATATAAAAAGAGGGGAAGGGAACCAGATTCTATGGAAAAACAGAAATATTAATAAAAAATCAACAAGAAGAGTGAATTCTGCGGCACTGCAGAAGTTCTGCAGTAGATTGCAAGTTCTGTGCAAAATTCTGCGGCCACAGAATTATAGGGGCCTTGCCTATTAGGCTGCTCTGAAGTGTGCAGTTGGGGGGGAGTGCATCAGGCTGGCTACCACGCTCAAACAGCATTGTTCACAGAAACTGGATGAGCTCCTCTCTCGCATCAGAGCTTTGGAATTCTCACTCTCATCCAAGTCCGACGTAACATCTTGGACCTGACAGCATGAGCTTCGGAGTGGTATTGTAGGATATTAGCCAAGAAGGCGGACTCGGCACTTCAGCAAACAAAACTATGCTATTTAGATGCAGGTAAAAGAGCTGGGATACTCCTTGCTCTCCACCTAAAACAACTTGATTCTCTCAAGGCTATTTCCAGTTTATAGACCGACCCAGCTGGCCCAGTCCTTACCCACCCCAGGGATATTGTTAGAGTCTTTCATTCATTCTATAGCTCTCTGTATGGTCCTGATTCTGCACCCTCACCCTCCAGTCAGCAAATCGAGGAGTATCTCAACCCTCTTACTCTGCCTTCACTATCTCCACAATGGCTGGATCTCCTCAAGGCCCCTATCTTGCTGCAGGAAGTCAGTCAGGTAATGGAACATCTCCCTGTGGAAAAAGCTTTGGTCCCTGATGGATTCCCTAATTCTTCTTACTCCATGTTTGCTGACATTCCTGCCACCCTTTTGACCAGTCTGTTTAACTACCTTCTGTCATTGGGAGTGACAGACCCTTCCATTACTCAGGCCTGGATTTCGCTGAGCCCCAAGCAGGGGAAGAATCCTCTTTTCACTGGCAGTTACTGTCCCATTTCTCTCCTCAGTTCTGATTTAAATATATTATCCAAGGTCCTCGCTAATCATCTTCTCCAGGTTTGCGATAATTTGATCTCACCTGAGCAGGTGGGCTGCATGGCCAACAGACACTCCAGTGACCATCCTCTCAAAATTCTTAATCTGATTTCTGTGTCTGGGGAGAGTGACATACCTGCGGTGTTTGTCTCCCTGGACAGGGAAAAAGCCTTTGATAGGGTCCTCTGGATGTTCCTGTTCGCTACTCTTTGAAAGTTTGGCTTCCGAGATGAAGTTCTGTAATTGGATACAGGTCCTCTGTCATAATCCTACAGTGAGAATCAGATGTAATGGGGTTTTCTCTCTCCCTGAGTTTCACTTCAATTTGGAACCATACAGGGAATGCTCCCTTTCTCCCTTTTTACTCAACCGGTATCTACAGCCTCTCCTCCATAAAATTCACAGTAATCCAGAAATTGGCAGCATTTCCATGGGAGGGCTCCGGTTTACACTGTTGGCTTATGCAGATGATCTTCTCATTCATTTGGAATATCCTGCTTTATCAATTCCCGTGGCCCTGGAGGAAATTTGTCGGTTCTTGTTGGTGGCCAAGCCAAATACTGATAAAACTCAGGTCTTTCCAGTGAATGCCCACATCCTGGAATGGTTAATTTCCAATTTGGACCTTTGCTGGGAGCCCTCAGAGATTACTTATTTGGAAATCCCACTTTCTCAAACTCTTTCTGAGCTGGCGGACAGGAACCTCATCCCAGTGCTAGAAGCTATTAAGGCGGATTTGTGCAAGTGGTCTGCTCTTCCTCTTTCCCTTTGGAGTAGAGTTCATGCCATCAAAATGAATATTTTCCCCTGAATTCTGTACCCCTTGGGAATGATTTTCCCCTTTTTTCCTAAGGTCTTGTTCATCTGACTCCAGAGAATTTTCTTAGAATTTTTGTGGAAAGGCGGGGTTGTTTGCTGGGCATATTATAAGCTGACACTCTCTAAACAGAGGGTCTCCAGTTGTCAGATATATTCCTATATTGCTGTGCTTTCCAGAGCTGTTAGAACTTTCAATGGCCTCATTTTCTGGATGCCTCACACTCTACAACCTATGCCCCTCTGTGGCTTTCCTTGGAATCACAACTCTGCTTACAACATGGCCTACAACTTTCTAGCCTCCTTTTTGTTCTCCCCTCCTTCCTTTCTGCACACATGCAGGTCATCCTGCTGTGGTAGTCCCTTAAGGATCTGAAGCAAATCTGCCTCTGTTTGAAGGCTGACTGGTCCAAGGCCCCATCCCAGCCCATGATAGGTGTCTGAACATCCATATCACAGGCTGACCCATCACTCTAGGTTTTTGTTCTCTGCTTCAGCTGCCTTCTTGGGATCCTTTTTCTCTAATAGAAAGATTGTCCTTGTCTGATTAATCCAACAGCAATACTCCATCCCTGTGTACCGCACATTTAAGCATCTTCAACTATCCCACATGATATCTATTTTTTGGGGACTGCCAAGCATCCATGCCAAAGCATACCCTCTCCTTGCAGATTTCCTATCCCTAGCAGAGCAAATGCATCCCATTTCCAAATTTTACTCCAGCTTTCAGTCCAATGATCCCAACTGTCTACAGGGCACATGTTTTTATTGGCAGCAAGCTCTGGGCCTACATCTTGCCCCCAAAGATTGACAACAGATTTGGCGTCAGCTTTACAAATTAATTAAGCACAATAAATATTGCCTTACGCAATTTTGCATATTGCATAATATTTATTACACTCCCAGAGGCTATGCAAGTTGGGACGCAGACTCTCAATGGAGTGTACGCCATGTGGAACCGAGGATGGCTCTCAAACATATTCTCTGGGAATTTATTTATTTATTTAAGAGTTTTACCAGGAAGGCATACTGAGCGGAGTACCGCTGGATTCCATATGTGACCTGGGGGTGTGGGGGAGAGGAGAAGTAAACAGTAGCAAGTACAGTAGAGATATTTGAGTAGTGCTCCATACAATAGATCTGCAGAATAAGCAGAGTATTTATAGCTGCTTAGCCTTCCCTAGAATAACAATGCAAAAACTATACCATCTTAAACCTAATATAAAACCTATAGTCCCTAAAGCCTAGCATCAAGGGACACAATGAGTTCAAGTCATTGTTCACTTGGGAGCTTAAGCAACAGGCTGGTAGAAAATAGGTCAGGAGTTATATTCTGTTTTAACTGAAATATTTGAATAGTTTGTAAGTGAAATTAGTTCTATGTGTTAAAAATTATTACCTTGAATTTGAACTGTTACTTGGGCTGTGATATTGTAACGTTGGAGGCTTGGGGATAGTTGTTTGGCAGGGATAATTAGAAGGAAATTTAAATGTGTTTGTTTGCCTGGTGTTAGGGGGAGGGGACATTAGCTGCAATTACCTTGTCTTTAAACAGGAATTACCTTGGCTTTCATTGTTCACTTGGGAGCTTAAGCAGCAGGATGGTAGAAAGAGGTCAGAGTTATATTCTCTTTTAACTGAAATATTTGAATAGTTTGTAAGTGAAATTAGTTCTATGTGTTAAAAATTATTACCTTGAATTTGAACTGTTACTTGGGCTGTGATATTGTAACGTTGGAGGCTTGGGGATAGTTGTTTGGCAGGGATAATTAGAAGGTAATTTAAATGTGTTGTTTGCCTGGTGTTTGGTAAGAGCCCTGCCACCCACCCTGTTTTGTAGGCTTTCCTAAACACTGAAAAGCCACTGGGGGTTGGGATTGAAGGGCTGAGTATTTCTGTTTGGGACTGAAATTTGAAGCAACAGGAGCTGGTGGGCATGTGACATCATACGGTACCTGGTGACTACTTACACACAGTGTTAGTGGGACCGAACACACACTGGACTGTATGTGTTTGTGAGACTTGGGAACTTTATTGGTGGGGTTGAAATTGGGTTTGTAAATAACTACAGTCAGTATAGAGAGAAACTGTACTCCAGGTGAAAGGGACTGAGAAAAGGGGGTGTGCTATTATAAACAGAGGGGGATAATCAGGGTGGCCATATTCCACCATGGCAGGCATCTTCGGAAGGGTTGTAGGCTGCACAGGCTGTGGGATGGCAATAATTCTAAATTATGCCTGGAGAGAGGGAGGCTGCCCACTCTGTAGACAGCTATCTTGTATCAGGAGTGAGGTATATTGGTTAAGGAGTAAGCTGTGGGAGCTGGGGGTGTCCAAGTATAAGGGGTGTGGATATGGGCAGCAGAAGGGTGGGGCTGAGGGGAGGCTGGGGCAATGCTCTGAAATTACAGGACATTATGTTACAGCAAGCAGAAGGGGGGATATTAGGGACAGAGGACCCTTAGATAGGGAAGTTGATGCTAAGGGGAAAGCATACAGGGTGAACATTCTGAATTCAAAGAGACTGGAGGGGGAAGAGTCAGGAGGGGCTGTTGTGCGGAAGCCTAAAACAGCAGACTGTGGGAAGGGAGCTCCTAAGGTGAACAGTGCAAGAGAGGAAGAAGAGGGTCAGTTTAGAGATGCAGTCAGGGGAAACTCGGGTTACTTGATGGAGGCTGACATAGAGTGTCACAATAAATTTGAGCTACTAAGCATCCTAGAGGGGAGGAAGGGTTGGTGGAAATGAGAAACTTATACAGAGGCTGGGGAGGGAGTCAGGATACCCATAGGGCATCACAGACCAGCTATGGAAAGGATAGACATAGTCCCAGAGGAGAAGGGAACATATATGTTAAGCAAATGGGGAGATGCAACATATTCCAGACATGAGGGAGGAGAGCATGATTGGAGAAACTGGGAGACAAGGAGGTGGGAGAGGAGCCCTTCAGCAGGGAGGTCAGTACCAAGGATGGGGCCTAGCTAAAGGGGACCCACAGAGAGCCTCTGGAGGCAGGGGTACTATTACAAGGGGGGAGGATGGTGGTGCGGGGGAAGGGGAAACCATCAGGGCCAGGATAAATGGTTCAGATAAGAGAGGGTTAAAGGGGACACCTATTCAGAGGGGGTTAAGTGGGCAAAATAGCAAGGGAGGCAGAAAGGAGAGGGTGACAAGGTGGTCTCTAATAAGGCAGGAAGACTCCCATGTAATTGAGATCATGAATAAAGGGGGAAGGGGGGGCTGAGAGGGCATAGTGGAGGTAACCATAAGGATGATGGCGGTGTTAAGGTTCTGTTACTGGGAGACTTGATGATTAGGGGTATCCATTGGGAGGGACAGGGGGGTGGATGCCATAGCCAGGTGAAGGTAGTGAGTATCTCTGGGCTGACAGTGCACAGAGCAAAGTTCATGGTGTATGAAATGGTTAGGGATTGTGGAGGGAAACTGGATTTCCTGGTGCATTTGGGAACTAATGATCTAGAGGGAAATAGCGTTTTGGAAATCCAAGCAAGTTTCCAAGAACTTGCCAGAGTCTGTCAGGATAATGGATGCAACATTTCCTTTTCAGAGATATTGCCAGTACCAAAGGCCTCAGTGGAGAAAAAAATGAAGCTCACAGAGGTTAATGACTGGCTCAGGAAGTGGGGTGAAGAGAATGGGTTGGGGGTGTTAGGGAACTGGAATGGAGTTTGGGAGGATAAGGGACTATATGCCAAGGACAGGTTTCATCTTGCCCCATTAGGGAAGGAAGTCCTTAAACAGGGATGGCTGACTACATACAAGAAAGGTGGGGTTTAAACTTGTAAGGGGGGGAAGGGATAAGGGAGGGGCTGACCAGAAGCCCTCCCTCCAGATGAGGGGAGTAGCCTTCAAGCCCAAGGGGAGGGGAAACAGACTGGAGGTGGAGGTTTCAGGAGGAGCAGGGGAGGATGGAAGTATAAGGAATCTGGGTGGGGTTCGACAAAGAGGATCAGGGATAAGGGGTGGGGGTTGGTGTTAGTAAATGCCAGGAGCTTGGGAAACAAGTTGCCAGAGTTCCAGGCCATGCTGTTCGAGGGGGTGTGGATGTGGTGGCGGCCACGGAGACGTGGGCCAACAAAAACCATGACTGGGACCTAAATGTACGGGGGTACACTATGCTTAGGAAGGATAGAAAGGAGGGCAGAGGGGGTGGAGTGGCTATGTTCATTAGAGATGACATAGAAATTGCTATGGTAGAAGAGGCAGAGGGAAACGTGGAGGCCTTATGGGTCACCTTACGATCCCCAGCAGGAGATAAGGTCAAGCTGAGAGTAGCATATAGGCCCCCTGGGATGAGAGATGTTCTAGAGGATGGTTTGCTGGACAACATCATTGCCCAGTGTGGTCCAAAAGGGGAAGGAGTGGTGTTGATGGGGGACCTTAATATGCCAGGTACAAACTGGGGAACCATGTCCTCTAAGGTGGCCAAGGAGCAGAGGCTGCTGGATGGCTTCCAGGATGTGTTCTTAACACAGCATGTGATGGAGCCCACAAGGGAGGGGCATGTCCTGGATGTGGTTCTGGCAATGGGGATCTGGTAAGGGACATGGTTGTACAGGACCCCCTGACTGGGAGTAACCACAATACTGTCTGGTTTCAAATAAGCATGGGGGGAGTGGGGGTGAGATCTAGGACACTGGCAGTGGACTTCAGGGGAGCAGACTTTATGGGCATGGGAAATATTCTCAAGGATCATTGAAGGGGATTACCTCAACGACAAGTGTGGAAAGGAGATGGGAGGTCATAAAACGGGGACTTCATGAGGCAGTCAGGATCTGCGCTAAGTTGAAACGTAAGGAGCAGGTCACATAAACCATGCTGGTGGTCCAGTGAGGTACAGGTAGCAGTCGGAGAAAAGAAGGCGGCCTACAAAAAATATAAAACAACAAGAGGGGATAGGGATAAGGAAATGTACCAGCTTGCATCTAGAAAAGTCACCCGTATGGTGAGGTGAGCAAAGTCCAGTAAAGAGCAGCGGCTGGCACAGGGGATACATGGAGGGGAAAAGAGGGGTTCTTCCGGTACATTGGGGAGCGGAGAAAAACTAAGGGCCATCTCAGCAGATTGAGATCAGAAGGAGGGTGGGTGGAAGAGGCGAGGGACCAGGCAGAGGTATTTAACGAGTACTTTGCCTCTGTGTTCACTAGGGAGGGGGATGGGATATCTACAAAGCAAGGCACAAAGGGGATAGAAGCGGAAGGGAGTGGGATCAGGGGAGCAACAGAAATGGAGCAAAAGGGAGGGAAAGGTACCCCAGGGGGTGTCACATCTGGATAAGGATAAAAAGACCAGTAAGGTGGAGGGGACGGATGATGCTATCCCCCCCAAAAGGGTGTGGTTAGCCCTCAAGGCCCTAAAGAAAGACAAATCTCCTGGGCCGGATGGCATTCATCCGAGAGTACTATGGGAATTGGCGGACATACTGGCTGCACCCCTGGCAGAGCTTTCAGCAGGTCACTTGAGACAGGGAGGGTACCTAGGGATTGGTGAGAGGCACATGTGGTACCAATCCATAAAGGGGGGTCGAGGGAAGTACCAGGTAACTATAGACCCATCAGTTTGACCTCGGTGGTGGGAAAATTAATGGAGAGTATACTAAAGGAATGATTGGGAGTGTACTTGGAGGAGGTGGGAGGTCTGGATAGTCGGCAACATGGGTTTGTGCAGGTAGATCATGTCAAACCAACCTTGTGGAGTTCTATGAATGGGTGACATCAGAACTGGACAGGGGTAAGCCTGTGGATGTATTATTCTTGGACTTCAGCAAGGGTTTGACTCTGTCCCCCACAATGGTCTGGTGGAGAAACTGATGGGGTTAGGAGTAGGCCCTTTGATGGTCAGATGGATTGAAAACTGGCTAGCTGGACGCACTCAGAGAGTAGTGGTCTGTGGGGAGCTCTCGAACCCTAGAGAGGTTGGTAGTGGGGTACCACAGGGCTCGGTCCTGGGTCCAATCCTGTTCAATGCATACATATCGGACATCAGGGAGGGTATAGGGTGTGAAATAAGTCTCTTCGCGGATGACTCCAAGATGGGAGCAGTAGTTGAGGGAGAAGAGGGGAGGTTGGCCCTGCAAGGGGACCTGGACACCCTGGAAAGCTGGGCTCACACATGAAAATTAAATTTCAATATCACCAAGTGCAAGGTGTTGCATCTTGGTCGGGGAAACCCTAAACACAGGTACACCCTGGGAGGGAGGTGCTGGAGGCCTCAATAGGGAAAAAGACCTAGGGGTCATGGTGGATACATGTATGAATAACTCTGAGCAGTGCAGGAGGCAGCTAGCAAGGCAAACAGGATGTTGGGATGCATCGTAAGGGGATCACCTCTAGGAGCAAGGAAGTGATTCTGCCACTGTACAATGGACTGGTTAGACCACACCTTGAGTACTGTGTACAGTACTGGAGACCACACTTGAAGAGGACATACAGCTCCTGGAGAGGGTACAGAGGAGGGCAACAAAGATGATACGAGGGCTAGGGTTTAACTTATGAGGACAGACTTGAGGAGCTCTGCCTGTTTTCATTGGAGGAGAGGAGAGACAGGGAGGACATGATTGAGGTCTTCAAGTACCTCATGGGAATAAATAGGGTAAACATGGAGGGGATCTTTAGACTAAAGCAGGAGGTATCACCAGAGGGCATGGTTTGAAGTTGGAAGGTGGAAGGGTGAGGGGAAAAGAGGAGGAGGTTTTCACTGAGAGGGTGGTGGACCCTTGGAATGCACTGCCTGGTGAGCTGGTTCAGAGATCCACAGTGGAGGGCTTCAAGAGCGGGTGGGACAGACACAGAAAGTGGATGTATCAGATGATGGCCTGTCCCGGGGGGGGGGGGGATGGATGATAGGGGTTTCTGGAGCACAAGGGATGGGAGGGTCTCGGCACCCAACTAAGGATCTAGGTTCGAGCAGACTCAATAGACCATAAGGCCTAATCTGCTGTCAAATAGTATGTTAGTATGTTAGTAAGTAGTAATTGCCCACAAATTACAACAGCATAGTGGGGCAAGGTGATATATTGGGCCCTCCGTGGCTGCAGGTATATGTGGAGGAGAGATGTGTCTTAAGGAGGGAGTTAAGATGCTGAGAGCTGGTGGAGTACCTAATGTCAGCTGGCAGGGAGTTCCAGAGTTTCGGCATGCGGTAGCAAAAAGCAGCCTGGCCTGTAGCAGTGGGCATGCATGGGACATGTAGAAGCCAGGAGTCGATGTTCCAGATCGTGTATACAGGTTGGGGTAATGCTGCTAGGATTGCCGCAAGGTACGGGGGAGGGCCTGTTTCAAGAATTTTTCTGTAATTCTGGCACAGTGGGACAGTCTCCAATCCTGGAGTGACGGGAGTGCTAAGGCCCTGTAGAGGTTGCAGTGATGTGTTGTGGGAAGGCAGTCTAGGGTGAAGCGACAGAGAGTGTGAAAGAGTGGATCTAGCCAGGCTACAGAGGACTTGGGAGCAACCCTATAGACTTCATCCCCACAGTCCAATATAGGGAGGATAATTTTTTGTATAATTTCCTTGCACGTTGGCAGAGAGATGCAACTTCTGTTGCGATATAAAGCGCCCAGCATGGGTGCAAATTCTTGAGGGTAGTATCCATGTGCTCACTGAAACTAAGGTGCTGGTCTAAGCAGACCCCAAGGTATCTGTAGGAGGTACAAGCCTCTGTGGGGTCCCATCGATAGTGTGGAATGTGAAGACGGAGGGAAGAAGGGAGAGTTTTTGATGCATGCTGAACGTTAGGGAGTCAGTTTCCTTGGGGTTGAGGAAAAGCTGATTTGAGGGAAACCAGTTCTGGACACTGTCAAAGTCATGTTGAAGTCTGTTAGCTACTTCAGTGGGGGATGGACCAGAGGCATACAGGACTGTAACATCTGCATACATGTGGATGGAAGTGTGTAGGCAGGCCGAAGGCAGTTCATTTAGGAAGATGGAAAATAGTATTGGGCCAAGGACCGAGACTTGGGGGAACCCCTGTGATGACTGGGAGGCTGGCTGACATGGAAGAGCCAAGTCTGACTGTTTGGGACCTGCCTGCTAGGTAGGAGCGGAACCAGCTGGTTACAGCCTCAGACAGTCCGGCAAGGGAGAATTTGGAGAGTAGCAGGGCATGTGAGACCGTGTTAAAGGCCTTTGCAAGGTCTACAAAGATAGCTGAGGTGGTGTGCTCGTTATCCATTCCTGTGAGGATGGTGTTGGTGAGTCTTAGTAAGGAGGTGATGGTGGAGTGTGAGTTTCCAAATCCGGCCTGGTACGGCGTGAAGGAGGAGTCGTTGTCTAAAAAGGAGAAGAGCTGGGTTAAAATGAGGTGCTACTGGATTTTAGCTAGGATGAGGAAAAGGGAGATAGGGTAGTAGTTGCCCGGGGAGGAGGGGTCGCCGCCTTTGGGGAGGGGGACGACTGTGGCATGTTTCCAGTCAATGGGATTGCTTATAGTGTGAAGGAGAGGTTAAAGAAGGCAGCCAGCAAGCTAGCAATGGCTGGGGCGGAGAGGAGGAGCATTTTGGAGTCGATTCCCAAGAGTCATTTACCTTTGAAGGGATTGAGAGACCATAGGGCTTTCAGTACTTCTGTAGGGGTAACTAGGCGAAAGGAGAAGCAGGAGACAGAGTAGAGTGGGGGGGGGGATGGAGGGTGGAGCCTGCATGGGATGGAGAGGGAGATTGGACAGGAGGGAAGATGCACAGCTTGAAAAAAGGTGTTAAACTCGGTGGCTACTGCACTTGGTTCAGTGACAATGGAGCCTGCTACATTAAGGGCTGGTGCAGGGGTTGGGAGGAGGAGAGAAGAGGGATTGGATTGTCTTCCAGAACTTACCTGGGTGGTTGAGGTTGGAGTGGAAGGAGGCCTTGAAGTAGTTAGATTTTGCCTGACGGGCAAGCCTAGTGCATGCATTCCGAAGTGAGTGGCAGTGTTGGAGTGCTGCTTGGGTACTTGAAGCTTAATGGGTTTTACAGGCCCGGTCCCTGGCATGAAGGTGATCCACAAGATCGGCGGTGACCCAGGGTAGGTGGGCATCCCTTATCCGAGTTTTTCTGAGTGGCACACAGTGGTCCCAGATAGCAAGGAATGTGGACTTGAAAGATTCTAAGGTGGAGTCGATGGAAGATGCCCATGGTATGAAGGACCAGTCAGCATTGGACAGGTCAGTTAAGACCACTGTGAGGTTGAGGGATTTGTAGGACCTGGTGTGAAATGTATAAGGGGGGAGGGGCCTTAGATCTGAATACTTTCCTTACCATATAGATCATGTGGTGATCACTGAGAGAGTCCGGAAGGAGTCCCGTAGCGAGTATGCGATGAGGGTGAGAGGTAAGGACCCAATCTAAGAGTGAGTGGTTTTTGGATTTGTGGTTCAGTCGAGTGGGTTCTGTTATTTGTTGGGGCAGGTTTAACACATTTACCTGGATCCAGAGTTTGGTGCTAGCATTAGAGAGCCAGTTCTGGTTAAAGTACCCAAGGATATACAATTCACCCTGAGTCACTAGGGATTTCAGGGTGCCCAGGTGATCTGAGACGCTGGGATATCTGGAGAGCAGTAGGACCATGCTATGTATATGGGAATAGAGTGTGGGTGTGCAACATTGATTGTAGGGAGTTTATGGAAGGCATGGACGTGGAAAGCCTGACTGGGGTGAACTGGAGTTTACAGGAGATGAAAATAGCTATGCCTTCACCCTTTTTTTTGCCCTAAGGCTGCCCCTTTCTGGGCATCAGTATGGACCTTTCTCAACCTCTGGTTAGGTCTAAATTCTTTTTTCACATCACAAATTTACCTTGCAGGTATTTTTCCCAAAGCATTGTTTGGCCCTCGTAAGGCCCATATGGCTTTTATTTTGATAACCGCCAAGCTTATTATTCTTCGCCAATGGTTGGATGATACCATTCCAACAATTTATGAATAGCATCAGGAGCTATCACAGGCCTTGGTGGTAGAAAAGCAAATTGCCTATAGACTGAATAAATTTAGAGCTATATAGGGACAGTTGGCAGTCTCTGGACACCCTGATCTCCAGATAGTAGCCCTCGCTAGCTTGTATCTCCAAGTTATTGGTTCAGTCCTAAGTGTCACTTTTATGGATACTCACTGTGCTCCGAGTGGGGGGGCTGGGGGTTTTGTAGTTTGGGGGTTGGCTGGTTGGTTTTAGTTTACTTTTTCATGCTCCTTTTGTATGGTTCATTTTCACTTGCTTAACTGTCAGTTTTACCTTTCAGTTTTTTGGATGTCATGCACTGTTTGTTTTATCTTTGAAAACCCTAATAAAACATATTATCTTGAAAAAAAAGAAGTCAGACAAGGAAGGGAGGTGGGTGATAGCAGAAATGGGAACTCAAGCAGGCCCAGTGCTCCTAGTTAAACCTGTATGCACCAAATGAGGACTTCCCAGAGTTTTTTGATAAAGTATCACAGGTGATACTGAACATGTCATTCGACAATTCATAGGTTATATTGGGGGCAGACTGCAATCTGGCAATGGAGGTGGTGCTAGACAGATCCAACTCCAGATGAGAACCTCACACCCATCCTCTAAGAGAGGTGTGAGAACTGATGGATCTGCATCAACTCTGAGAGGTGAGGAGACTAAAACACCAAGGGACAAGAGACTACACATACTGTACTTATCACTGGCAAATGCTATGTCCAGCAGGCTGGACTACTGGCAAACATCTTCAAGAATTACAGCCAATTGGGTGGATGTCTCCATAGCCCCCCTGTATCTACCAGATCATGCCCCTCTGACCATAAACTTTGTACTTACCCCCTAGACCTTGGGATTTCTCACATGGAGACTCGATCCCCTCTGGTTACAAGATAAGGAATTCTAGATATGGGTAGCACAAGAAGTGGAACACTACTTCAGAGATAATCCACCAGAGACAACCCCCCAAGGCATGATCTGGGAAGCTTTCAAAGCCACTCTAAGGGGCAAAATAATTGGGTAAGCAGTGCACCATCAGAGATAGAGGGAGAAAGAGGCCTCCAAGTTGGAAGCCAAACTAAAAGAGCAGGAATATAATGTTGACCTCCACAAGTTAGAGAATACCGAGCTCTTATATGAGGCCACATTCCTAAGAATTCAGCTTAATTGGCTGGCCACAAGAAAGGTAGAGCTGCATATCTGTAGAAGCCAGCACAAGTACTGGGCCCGAAGGGAGAAGGGCAGGTAAACTGCTAGCTTATAGGCTAAAAAAGAGGCAAGCAGAAAGACGCATAACACAGCTGAAAGACACCTTAGGGCAACAGTGTGCCTCTTCTGAAGGTATTAACAAGATAATGGCAGGGTTTTATAAAGAACTTTATAAGTCACAAGGAAAGTGGGACCAGCATGTGTTCTCAGACTTCATGTCCAAAGTTTCTCTTCCAATACTTACCACTGACCAAAAAGACAAACTGGAAGCACCATTCATGAAGGTGGAGCTCAAATCTGCCATACAACAAATGGTCTCATTCAAATCCGCCAGAAGTGATGGCTTGCCCATTGACTTTTACCAGCAAGTAAGACAGAGTCTCTAGACCCCCGCTTGCCATGTTGCAAAAAGCCTCCCAAAGAGCATCCCTCCCTAAAACTCTTTCAGAAGCCATAACAACAGTGCTTCCAAAAGAAGGGAAGGATCCTACCCTCCCTGCCAGTTATAGGCCCATTTCTTTAATAAATGCAGATGCCAATACAGTAGCTAAATTGCTGGCAACCAGGCTGGAAAAGCTCTTGCCATCCATTATACATACAGCACAAATAGGGTTTATATGAAGAAGGCTTAGCATGGACCATTTGAGATCACTATGTACTCTGTTTCAGTCTGTGGCAGAACTCCCGACCCTGACAGTAGCCATTACAATACACTTTGAAAAAGCATTTGATTCTGTTGAATGAGAACTTCTGCATGTGGTACTGAAGGGCTATAACTTTGGGGATACAGTAACTTCACTACATGGGTTCAAACTCTATATTCCTCTGGATAGCAAAAATCTTAACCAATCAAACCCTGTCAGACCCCTTTCAGCAGTGCAGAGGTACACGCCAGGGGTGCCCTCTGTCCTCCATGTTATTTGTGTTGGCCATTGAACCTCTGGCAGCTGCAATTAGGGAACACCCAGACATCAGGGGAATTAGGGTGGACTCAAAAGAATACCATACCAAACTGATGACTGGTACTAACAGGAAATCCCACCACTAGCATTCCACATATCCTGGCTATGCTAAAGGCCTTTGCTGGCATTTCTAGTCTTAAAATCCACTACAGCAAATCAGAAATCCTTCCCCTTAATAAGCACGCCACCAGAGACCTAACCACTAACACTAGTCTGGCATGGGCCCTCAAAGTCATTAAATGTCTATGTGTCAGTCTAACCCTGGATTTAGAGTCTAGTGGCCAGCTATTTCCACCCACTTATAAAAAAGCTGCAGAATGAGCTCCAGCACTGGAAACAACTTAACCTAACAATGGCAGGGAAGATTAGTGCCATCAAAATGATGCTGGCATTCTGGGTATACTACCTGTTATCCCACATACCCCTAGAGGCCTCCGACACTTGGATTAAGAAGCTTAGTAGTCAAATAGGTAACTTCCTATGGGAAGCCAGCCACCTCAGATACAGCAGGACTAAATTATGTGCACATTGGAAGGGTGGGTGGGTGGAATTTACCTAATTTCTCACATTATGCATGGGCATTCCACAATGCCAAAACCTGTAGGCTGTTCCAAGCCAATAGGGAAAATTCTCTGGTCTGAATAGAGATTGAATCAGAGATCCTGCAAGAGACCTCTCTAGCTAGCCATCTTGGATATCCCTTACCTAAGTAGATGAGCAAGTATCTCAGCAAAAGGGCAGCACACACAGCGTGGCTCCAAAAGCATTAAAAAATGTCAGCGCCAATGGAAATACATACCCCTGTGGAATAATCCCCACCTTTGCCTAGACCAAAAGCCCATCAAATGGAATGAATGGGAAAAAAGGTATTGCCTGAGTGAAGGACCTGATATCAGGGGGAGGGACAATTGAGTTCTTTACAGGCCTAAAAGAGAAATACAAATTAGGGAAAGAAGACTTTTGGAAGTACCTTCAACTTCATAGCCTCATAACAGCCAGGGCCAAAGAAAAGTGAACCTGCTCTTCTTGCAAAGGACAAGAACCTGTAACGTCTGGTATATTACCTATACATAAATGATCAAGGACCACCAGCAGGAGGGCAGGGCTGATTCAAAAACTCCTGAGGGACAGTGCCCCAGGCCAAAAACCTGATGGCAAAAAATTTTAAACATTCATATTACAGATGATGAAGGGCAGAAATGATGGATTCTGGCACACACCCTGTAAAGACCAGAAGAGCCTACTAATAAATAAAAAAAAAAAAGGTCCTGGTCTACATCACTGGTACCGCACCCCCAAGAGACTCAAAGCCATGGGGATCTTGCAACATGATGACTGTTGGAGATGTAGTTCCCCTGGAGCAGATTTGGTGCACATACTGTTGGACTGCCCACCCATCAAATCCATTTGGGACAAAATAGTAAAAAGTTGCTCTCAGATGCTGCAGGTCCCTCTGCCCACATCATCAAGCCAGTTTATGCTTGGGCTGGATCAATCAGGCTGTCAGTTGCTATATCAATAGAAAAGGTGGTTGCTTCTGGCTGCAGTGGACGCTAAGAGGGCTATTCTGAGGAAATGGAGAACAAGGGATATCCCTACCCACCAGGAATGGATGTTGATGCTAGAATCCCCTGTAATGCATACAAGACTCCTACACCTTTCCACCAATGCACTTACCAAATTTCAAGATGAGTGGAGGCAATACTTATTTATTTAAGTTTTGGTAACCAGGTAAGTCCACTGAGACCAGAGGTTCCTTTTTCAGGGGTGACCTGGGATTAGTTACATAAAGCAATGGTTACATACATTGGACAAGATACAGTAGTTAGGATTGTTACATACATTGGAGTGACAGTAATTACAATTGACATTATGATTTATACATTTGGCACAATACATTGGGGTAACAGTAGCCACAGTAGACACATTCGTAGGAATGAGCATGGAATACAGTAGTCACAGTTGAGACCTATATAGGAAGGGGAATGAGTGGGGGCTAACGATTACAGCCACAGAGGCTGAGTTCAGGGAGATAAACTTTGAGGCCCAACTTGAAGCCTTGGAAAGAAGGCCTGTTGATCAGGTATGCTGGGAGTGTGTTCCATAAGTGCAGGGCAGAGTATTAAAAGGAACACTTACCTGAGTTGGTGTGTACCCGTGGGATGTCCAGGGGACAGCCACCTGAGGATCTCATATCATGGCAGTGTGCCCTTGGGTTGAGCAGGACACGCAAGTGAGAAGGAGGGCCAGTGGTGGAGAATTTGTAGGTCAGGCAGATAGAGGAGTAGGCCAATTTGTGTCGTAAGGTGGGCCAGTGGAGATCTGCTAGGATCTCAAAGTGGTGCCTCCTAGGGTGGTCATTGGTGGCAAGGCATGCCACTCTATGACAGAGCACAGAGAGTTTACATAGTTCCCCTTCTCTAAGGGACTGGAGGAAGGGGGCCCCATAGAGGAGGAGGATGGGGAGCAGGGTGCAATTGGCGATAGCTCGCCAAGCCTCATCAGAAACAGAGTGTCCCAGGTGGTAGGGGAGTCCAATCCTCTGGTGGATAGTCTTAGTTAGAGACTCAATGTGAGGTTTGTAGGACAGCTCCTGTTCAAAGAGGATTCCAAGGTATTTGATCCTATCAAAGACCTCAACTGTCTTCCCCTGGACTGTTTGGAGTTGGAGCAGGTCACACCTGATGGTGCCCAGACGCCTAGTTCCAAACAGGACAGCTTTTGTCTTCTCCTCATTCAGTACTAAGGAGTTGGTGTAGAACCAGTCTTCGAGTGCTGAGAGGCTAACATGCAATTTGGCAGTGATAACAGTAGGTAGCGGATCACTGCAGTAGACAACGGTGTCGTCCGTACAGAAGATGAGTTTGCTTGGCCCACAAACCCTCTCAATGTCATTGACAAAGAGGGTGCAGAGCAGGGGGCCCAGGACTGAGCTCTGAGGTACCCCAGAGACCACTGGTCAGATACTAGATTGGATTCCTCTCCAGAGAACTTTTCGGCTTCGATTGAGTAGGTAGCTCTTAAAGCAGGAGAGGGAGAGCCCGTCTAGTCCAAGGAGGTGGAGTTTGGAGAGAAGAAGTTTATGCCAGACCAGGTCAAAGGCCTTACACAGGTCGATAAACAGAGCTCCCGTCTGAGCATGCCTGTCCATAGCATCGAGGACATCAGAAGTTTATTTATTTATTTAAAAGTTTTACCAGGAAGGCATGCTGAGCGCTATAACGCTCAATTCCAGATGCGTCCTGGGGGTAGGGGAAAACAGCAAGAACTATGTCACAGGATATACAGACAATTTGCAATACAGAGATCATACTGGGTTCAGACATTATGCACTTAGAGTCACATTCTAGGCTTTTTAATTCTATGGCTATACATGACAGGACTGAAAAGCACCAGAAAGTTCCATTATATTATGCTTCCTTTTTTATCATCATAGATTATGTCTGAAGAAGAGGTAACAGTCAAATCTTCAATTACAAGTTTAATTATCTATGTTTAGCATACACTTAATTTACTTCATAGGATGCTGCAACACTTTCTTTACATTAAAGAAATGAGGTTCATCTTTTGTGACCAGCTGGCCACTGGACTCAAATTTTTAGTTGCCAAAGTTCCTATTTTGATGATCATTTCGTGAAATTGAAGTAGAAACATCAAACATAGGAATGGCCACAAACTGAGATTAGTGACCACCAGATTCCCCCTCCCCCCCCAACACCCTGATTATGGCCCTGTCCAACTATGTTTGGACAGAGACCAGTATATGCAGCATTTAATCTCCAAAGTTGTGAAAAAGGTGAGTGAACTACAAGCCACTTTGGCCATAATGGGGACACAATATGCAATCTTGTTTGCAATCCAGTGTGCAGACATGTAAACTCCCCAAATCACAGCCTGTGTGGCACAATCAGCTCATTTGACTGTTTAACCCATTTCCAATAAGACTCAACAGGCTGGAGAGTAAACGAGCAGGTGCTAAATGCCTGCTCTGCATTTAGAACAGTTCTATACAAATACTGGGCCCCATGCGTATTATTAAAGAAATGGGTACAGAAGTGTTCACAACTAGTTATTAAACAGTATGGATGTTTTTTCATTTGATTAAAAAGGACAGGAAATGTATGCTACTTGGTAGCAGTTAGTAATGTTCCTATTTAAGAAATGCAATTCATACCTCCAAATGATCCATATCCAACCGTACCGGAACCAACACTTGAGTGAAACTGTGTTTTGAATTTTTTATGGACATCATTCTGAACAGTTCTCTTCATGGAACCAATCTATCTAAGTTTTCACTATGTCACTGCCTGTGTACAGAATGCTAAGCATGAGCTGCTGAACTATCAGAGCCATGATTACAGTTCTGTACAAAAGCCGTGATATAGCCAAAACTCCAAATTACTAGTTCCATGAAGAAATCTGCAACAGAATGCTGCCCATGAAAACAAAACAACACAATACACAGATTTCACATCACTTTTTTATTCTGGCACTGTTATATGATGTGAGCTGGATAAGGGCCATGCCTGTGCCATGGCCTTTCCTAAAGCCATGTTGTATGTCAGCTAGGAGAGAGTGCCTCTCAAGGTAGTCTTGCAGTTGGTTATAGACCAATCTCTCCTGCACCTTTCTGATGGGAAAGAGAATGGAGATGGGCCTATAGTTCCCCACTTTGTCCCAGGGGCCTTTTTTGTGGACTGGGACTATAGTTGCTACATTCCATTTGCTTGGAACTGTTCCCTCAAGGAGGGACCTGTTGATGAGCCAGGGGACAGAGAGGGAGTTGGCAGAAGCAGCGGCCCTCAGCAGCCTAGATTTGAGCAGGTCATGTCCTGGGGAGGAATTGGGGTTAATTTTGAGTAGGAGTGGGAGTACTTCTAAGGGTTTAACAAGTTTCAGGTGAAACTGGGGCTGTGCATGCTCCCAATTGATACTGTTGTAGTGGAGAGCACCAGACAGGATGGGGGGGTGAGAGTCCATCTGGTTTTGAAAAGGAGGCATTGAATGCCTCAGCTATTGTGAAGGGGTCATTGGTCAGGGTATTCCCGACCAGTAAAGCTCCATCCTGGGCATTGGGGGCACCCTTACATAGCAGGTTTATTTGGCCCCAAAATTTCTTGGGATCCCATAGATGACTAGTCTGGAGGTCATGCAGGTATGTGGACTTAGCCTGTTTGGAAGTTTTCTTACAGTGCTTCCTCAGTGCCCTGTATTTTTCCCAGTCAGCATTGCAGCCAGTGCATTTATATAATCTCCAGGACCTGTCCCTGAGCACCATGCTTCATTTGAGGCCAGGGCCAAGCCGTTTGTGGCACTTCCCCTGAACTAAGTTTCTTTCATAGAGCTTTAGCATTGGCCATGGACAGAAACAAATTACTAAAGTAGTCCAGTGCTTCATTCAGGGTAGCAAAAGTGAGGATGGGATCCCAGTCTACAGCACGAAGGTCTGAACAAAAATCAGTTGCTATAAATCTGCTGAAGTTCCTGGCTTCTATCGCTCTGGTAGCCAATTTAGGAGGCCTATTGGACCAGGTGCAGAAGATTGGTGAGTGGTCACTCAATGAATCTGCCATGGTCTTGGCTGTCATAATACGGTCCGGGCAAGAGACAAGGGCCCAGTTGAGTAAGGAGTGATTGCTGGACTTGGCATTGTGTCTAGCTGGCAGGTCGACGATTTGAGTCAGGTTGGAGTCACAAATGTGGTTCTTATTTGTTGAGATCCCCAGGGCAAGCCCATTTTGATTGAAGTCCCCAAGGAGAATAATTTCCCCCAGGGGGTGCTCCGCTAGGATATGGGTTAGAGATTCTAAGGAAGAGGCAGCAGATAGGGGCCGAAGATAGGCACACCCAATGAAGAGAGGCTTAGTGTATCCAAGGAGCATGCTGGTAAATATGATCTCACTTGCTGAGTCACTGAGGGGAGGATAATTTAGCTGCATAGCATTGAGATTGGTCTTGGTGTAGATGAGAACACCACCACCTTTCTTTCCTACACAATCCTGTCTGAAGGCATTGTAGCCAACCAGGTCTATTTCATGAGGAAGGATATGTGGCGTGAACCAGGTTTCAGTCACCACTAGTATGTCAGGCTTGTACAGTGTAGTCCAAGCTTCAAGGTCATGGACTTTATGCCTTAGGCTGCCAATGTTCATATGGGCCAGCCGGAGGCCCTTGGCCTCAGCCCAGAGAGGGTTAGTGGGGTCACTAAGAGTGAGTATAGGGGAGTGGGGGCCAGGGTTGAGTTCAGCATCTCCCCTCAGAGCAAGCTTAAGCCTGGAAAGGTACCCAAGATGCCTTGAGGAAAGGAGGGAGAGGGGGGACATGATAGAAACGTTCAAATACCTCAAGGGAATCAACAAAGTCAATGAGCATAGCATCTTTCAAAAAAAGAGATGTGCAAGAACAAGGGGGCACAATTTGAAGATAGAGGGAGGACGGATCAGAGGTAATGTGAGGAAGTATTTCTTCACAGATAGGGTTGTAGATGCATGGAACGGCCTTCCTGAGGAGGTCATAGAGTCAAAAACAGTGGAGGAATTCAAGAATACATGGGACAGACATAAGACAATTGTAGTGGGGGGTAGGAGGGAGTAGGCTGTTGGTTAACTAGCATCTGCAGCTTATCCATTAGGTAGGGAAATGGACAGACTAGGTGGGCCATGTGGTATTTATTTGCCATCAAATTCTATGTTTCTATGTTTCAATGATTCTAGAGGGAGAGAGGGAGTACCTTTGTCTGCTTCTCAGGCGGAAGTAGTAAAAAGGGTTATAAAAATTGCCATTGCAGGTTACTCCATAGATGGAAAGGAGTAGGTTGGTCCCCTCCACCAGGGGTTCAAGGGGGTAGGGGAAAGGCCTAGCTTTCCTGCTTTGGTTCAGGGGACAATATCCCCAGGAGAAGAGCTGGACAGCTCCCAAGATCAGAGTTATGTAGGCAAAGGCTGCCATGAGTCCCAGGTCCCTCATGATTACCTGGGATAAGGCAGGGAGCCTAGTGGCAAAATCCCTGGAAAAATATGGTCAGTTATAGGACAAGAGGACACTAGTTGCACAACAGGCACAAATAGGAACCAGGGCAATAACAGATAGGGATTGGACTAAGGTAACAGCTGTAATAAGCAGTGAAGATCAGTATAGCAAGTAAGATAAGGGTTAAGTTCCTGGAACAGGACAGTTCAGGTAGAGGACGGGTGGATATAAGCAGCAGTTCTAGCCCAGGAAGAATAATTATCCTTGGGTATAGGGAGATTGATAATACTGTAACAGGCATTCAAGGCTTGGAGCAGACAATCTAACAGGTGGAAATTAGCAGCAGAACAGGCTTCACTAGGCATTATTATCTTCAGGTACAGAATAATTAATAAGACTGAACTGAATAATTAGACTGCAGCAGGCAAGCAGGCAACCCAGGCTAGAACAAACAGAATGATTAATTGTACTATAGCAGGCAATCAAGGCAAAAGCAAACAGAAGGATTAATTAAGCTGTAGCAAAGAGTCAAGGCTAAAGCAAACAAGCAAGCTACAGTTCTAGCACAATTAGGTCAGGCTGCATAACCACAGCCACAGCAGTGTTTTCCACAGAGATAGGACCTCTCCAGAGAAGTGGGAGGGGTTTAGGTCAATTTAAGGGGAGGAGGAAACAGGGTGGGCAGGAGGGCGAAAATTCAGCACCACAGCAAGTCGTTCTAGGCAGAGGTCCTGGAGGCTTATAGGCAGGTGTTGCACGCTTCGGGGAAGATCAGCCACTACAGGCACCTCACCCTGTGGAAAAAAGTCTTACGGCTTGGTGAGAGATGTGATCGTTGCAGGGAAGGGGAGCCGTGGCAATGGGCCACCATCTCAAACCCCTGTAGCCAAAGGGAAAAGCATTTGTAGCGTGTTTGTTGCCAGCGGGGCTCGGTGGTGGCTTTTAAGTCCAACCACCTGAGCATCACTGGCTGCTGATCCAATGAGCAGACTGTATGGCCCTGAGCAAGTCACTTAACCTCCTTGTGCTCCCAGGTCGCTCCTGTAAAAAAGCTTTCAGCTTAGTGTGCTATACCTGGTTAAAAAAATAATTAAAAAATGTGCTATTCCATACCACAGGTGCAAAAACACATTTTGGGCAGGTTGTAGAAAATATCAGCTGTACTGTTTTGAAGGAGGTGTACAAAAATGGCAATGTTAAAAATGTGGAGTGAAAATATAAAAATTGGCGATGTTAGAATTGTGTGAAACTGCAATGCACATGCAATGATCATTTCTTGGAATATTTCACCAAATTTGCAACATGGACTTTCTGGGACTCCACCTCATGAACAGTGGCACTGTCATTGCATGAACTGGTCCCGAAAGGTGATTCCATGCAGTGACCGTGAAATCACCTTTTGGGACCAAGTAACGAAATGACAGTGACAGTTTTCATGAGGTGGAGTACCAAGAACCCCACGTTGAAAAGTTGGGGCAAAAATTCCAAAAAATGGCAGAGATATCAGCATACGTTGAAAACTCCATTGAATGACTGTATAGCACGCTTACCTTTAATTCTTCAGTTTGCGGTTGGGCTTTAAAGAGTGCAGACGTGTCATGATCCAGAGAAGATGACAGCGTCAACCTCCAGAGGCAAGTATGGGGTAATGGGGGAGTGAGGAGGTGGGTGCTCAGTGGGAGAATGGGGAGAGGGAGGGGGACAGTAGAGATGACGAGGGACCGTTTTCAGTTTCTCAGAGGGAAAAAAAAATGACAGCGAGGGACCGTTTTCTAATTTACAGCAAAATCACAACAAAAAAACATTTAGGCACACTGGGGTGGGCCCCAAGTGTGTCACATGAATGCCAACATGGGGCTTGGGTACCCCAATGTCAGGCATGACTTGGGCAGGGGGCACCAGGAAAAATAGAAATGTGAAGCGGGACCGTTTTCTAATTTACAGGGGAAAAAAATTATGCACACTGGGGTTCGCTCCCAGTGTGCAACATGAGATGTCGGGCATGACTTGGGGAGGGGGGACACAAAATAGTGAATGGCATGTTGCCATTGGCAACATGGCAGCACCAGAGAACTGCGCATGCACACAAGTCATGCAAATGTGCAGTTCACGCCTCAGAATGCGGAAGTAACAGTGAAATAGTGTGGCTGTTATTCCATAGGTCGATCTTAGTGGAGGTGTTTAAGCTCTGTTGGGCTTTCAGATGGATACTTCCAAAAGTCCAATGAAAGGAGTTCTGCGATCGGACATTTTCAGAGCTACAGAGCTCTCGCAAAACGGCTGTAGCCTCCACCCACAGCCCTTAAAATAGGAGACTTTGAAACCTGAAACTTTCAGGTTTGGTAAAGCTTGGTCAAAGGTATGTGCTTTTGTGGTTTTTAAGTCTAGCTGTTAAGAAGTTATTAAACTATTTAATAAAATTGTTCCAGTTCTGAGTATGGTCAGTTCAAAAAAATGAATATTTTATTCATAACAAAATTTTTGCGAAAGCAGCAGCTTGCACTATACAACACAGCTATGTTTAATAGATGACAGCTGCATCATATAGTGCAGTCCCTGCTGCTGTCGTGACTCTTACGTCAGGGACTGGGCTGCTGTCATTGTAGCCCTGCCATCCTGACTGGGCTGTGACTTCTACTGTATCTTCACACAGTGGGACCCAATTCCCAGTGGCAGTGTATTTATTTAATTAAAGTATTTATTAATGCATTTGTACAATCCAACACCAGGATGCCCACCCTTGATGTCAGATGATGCCTGCCTTCCACAGCCCGTTGTTTCATCTATATTTGCTGACTGCAGGGATTGAATCCCCATGTTGACATTTACAAGCCCCACCACCTCCTTGCAATATGGAACACTGGGGAGCCCATCCCCAGTGTCCTGAAATAATTGTTTGCCTTTGTTTCTACAAAATAAAAACAGTCCCCCAACATCTCGTTTTGTCTTTTTAAGCTGAAATAAAGAAAACAGTCCCTCATTGTCACCATCATCCCCATCCCCCATCTGAGCACCCACCATTCCACACCCCCCTTCCCCCATTCTTACCTTATAATGTGTGACAAAGAGCTGGTTGCATTATACGACACAGCTGTCATTTACTAACAAACAACAGCTGTGTCATGAGGTATGTCAGGGTTAGGGCTACTGTCATTATAGCCCCACCATCCTGACTGTTCTGTGCCTTGAACTGAATCTGCACTTTAGGGACCCAGTCCTTGGTAGCACTGTATTTATGTATTGTTTCTTTATGTATAATTGGACACCATGATGCCCACCCCCAGTGTTGGATGCCCCCTCAAGCCTGTTGCCTTACTGATAGTGCAGACATCAGGGGGTCAGATTCCTGTGTTGGCATTTACACCCACCCAGTAGTGTGGACACTGAGGAGCCCACCCCCAGTGTCCTGAAATAGTTTTATTTCTTTATTATTTCCCTGAAAAGAAAAAAAGTCCCACAACAAATTTTTTGTTTCTGTTGACCTGAAAAAAAGAAAATGGTTCCTCATCATCGCCGCTGTCCCCCTCCTCTCTCTCCACCCTCCCACTGAGCTCCCACCACCCCCACCCTCCCTTACCCTATGCCTAGTAGCTACCCGATTCTTATGCTGTCATCTTCTGTGGACCGAGACACATCTGCACTCTTCAAAACCTGAACTGTAAACTGAGAAATAAAGGTAAGTGCTGTATAATGTATTTCAATGGCATTTTGAACTTATGTTCATAACTTTGCCATTGTTTGGAATTTTTTCACCAAATTTTCAGCATGGGCTTTTGGGACCCCTCCACAGGAATACTGGCACTGTCATTTCATTAATAAGACCTGGAAGGTAATTTCACAGTCACTGCAAGAACTCACCTTTTAGGAATGAACAATGAAATTTCACCACCAGTGTTCATGAGGTGGGGTCCCAAAAAGACCATGTTGAAAATGTGGTGAAAAAATGCAAAAATGGCCTTCAGTGTATGACGCTCATTGAAAAATTTTCACACACGCAACATAACTTTTTGTTTTAATATTTTTGACTCCATATTTTCAACTGTCATTTTTTCACACTACCTCATGAACAGTACAGCTGTAATTTTTCTCATGCTGTCCAAAATGTGTTTTTGTAACTGTGGCATGAAATGGCATTTCAGCACTAATTTGAAAATGTTCACCTTTGGGGTTTATGAGGTGGGGTCATAAGAAGACTATGTGGAAAGTTTGGGGTCAAAATATTAAAAACCAAAAAATGTATTAAGTAACATTGTTTGCAGGGATGTCCGCTGCACGATTGGGTAACACGATGCCTTATCATGCCAGTGAGCTGAGTTCAGGTGTGAACTCAGTGAGGTGGTTTAATGGGACAAGACTGATGGTAAAGGTGTTGCAGTATGCAGCACCAGTCCTGGCCTGTGTAGGGACAGACCTATGTTTTGGCGCAGACTCTACACCCTGTGGTGGATCATGGAACCTCAACCACAAGTTATCAACATGTGTACCAGGGTCTGCTGGGTCCATGCACTGGGTCAGAGCTGTCTCCAGTATTGCATTTATCTCATTTTGATGAGGATAAAATTCCACCATCACAAAAAGAAGGGAAATTCTTTGCAAAAAAAATACATTAATGCTAACATTAGGGTTGTAGAATGCAAAGCACATGAAGATGGGAAATAAAAAGTATTAGGGATTTGGGTCTCTGGGAACTAGTGAATCAGTGGTGAGGTAGGGATGGGGCAAAAAGTAATAAGGCCATCAAAAAATGGAGGGTAATGAGTACCAATACCAATAGTCTAAGTAACAAGCTCCCTGAACTGGTGGCCTTGATGGAAGACGTATGGCTAGATATCATGGCAGTCACAGAAACATGGTACACAGAGAACCATGACTGGGATGTCAACATACCAGGCTACACAATCTACAGGAGGGACAGGGAGGGTAGAAGAGGAGGAGGAGGAGTAGCTCTCTATGTAAGGGAAGGAATCAAAACAAGGGAACTAAAGGGTAAACATGGAAGAGAGGAGGCACTGTAGGTCACCCTGGAGACTGGAAATGGCACCACAATCTGCATATGGGTTGTATTCAAACCCCCATCTCAGGGGAAGGAAATGGACAAGGAAATGACAGAAGGTATCCTTAGGATGGCAGATAAAGGAGAGATATTGCTGATGGGGGACCTGAATATGCCAGATGTTAACTAGAGCACCTTTGCTGCAGCCACATCTAAGAGCAAGGCCATTCTCGATGCCCTACAGGGGGCATGCCTCAGACAGCTAGTTTTGGAACCCACCCGGGAGGGAGCAATCTTAGATCTGGTACTCTCAAATGGGGAAGGAGAGAGGATCCCAGAGCAAGAAGTGGGTAGCCATCTGGGAACAAGTGACCACCAAACAGTGTGGTTCTCGATAAACTTAGATGTAGAGTCAAGCCATACAAAAGTGAAGGTACTGGACTTCAGGAGGGGTGATTTTGTCAAAATGGGAGAGTGCCTCAGAAAAGCACTAGCTAACAGGCAAGAAGGTGGGGTGGAGAAACAATGGGGAAACATCAAAACTGCCATCACAGAGGCAGCAAGCCTTTGTGTGAAGCAAATAAACAAATCAAAACAAAAGAAAAAAAACACTATGGTTCTCAAAAGAAGTGGCAGGGAAGGTTAGGGAGAAAAAGATAACAGTCTGGAAGTATAAGGAAACACAGAAGAAGCAGGACAGAGAACTGTACCAATTAAAGCAGAAGGAAGCAGGGAAGGTGGTCAAAATAGTAAAGGCCCAAACTGAAGAAAAGATAGTCAACTTGGTTAAGAAGGGGGATAAAGCCTTTTATAGGTACATTAGGGAGCAAAGAAAGACTAAGACAGGGATACTAAGGCTGAATTAAGAGAAGGGTGGTTGGACAGAGAAGGACAGTGAAGAAGAAGGGATACTGAATGAATACTTCTGCTCAGTATTCACAAAGGAAGAGGAGGGGGAGGTACCCAATCCAGTCAATAGAAGCACTCTAGATAGGGGAGGTTGATATCAGTCCTTTCACAGATGAAAGGGCTCTGAAAGAACTCCTAAAACTGAAGGTGGATAAAGCAATAGGGCCTGATGGGATTCACCCCAGAATTTTAAAAGAATCAAGGGGAAACTAGTGAAACCACTGACTACCCTTTTTAGCAAATCATGGGAGGATCGTGTGGCACCTGAAGACTGAAGGAGGGCAGATGTGAATCCTCTTCACAAAAGTGGGAGCAAGACAGAAGCAGTAAACTACAAACCTGTTAACATGACCTCAGTGGTAAGGAAAATGGTGGAATCAATTCTGAAAGAATGAACTGCTGCGTACTCAGAGGCCAGTGAGGCACAAGACCCAAGGCAGCATGGATTCACAGCAGGAAGGTCATGTCAGACAAATCTGATTGATTTCTTTGACTGGGTGACAAAAGTAGTAGACCAGGGAGGGGCTGTGGACATGGCCTACCTAGACTTTAGCAAGGCATTTGACACAGTCCCACACAAAAGATTAATAAACAAATTAACCAACCTGGGAGTGGGTCCCAGGGTGGTAGCCTGGGTAAAACATTGGCTGGACAACAGGATACAGAAGGTAATTGTAAATGGAGTCTACTCTGAAGAAAGGGGGGTTACTAGTGGGGTACTGCTGGGTTCAGTACTGGGGCTGGTCCTTTTTACTGTCTTTATAGGTGGCATTGCAGAGGGACTGGAAGGAAAAGTATGCCCCTTTGTAGACAACACAAAGCTCTGCAACAGGGTTGATACACAAGGGGGGATGGAAAGATGAGAAGAGACTCAGCAGGGTTGGAGGAATGGTCAAAAGTATGGCAGCTTAGATTCAATGCAAAAAGTGCAAAGTAATGCACCTGGGAAACAAAAACCTAGAGGAAGAGTACACAATGGGGGTGAGGTACTGACAACAACAAAAATGGAGAGACCTGGGGGTAGTTATATAAGATGACCTAAAGGTGGGCCAGTAATGTGAGAAGGCAGTAAGGAGGGTTGGGGGAACCGGGATGCCCAGGGAGAGGCATCACCAGTAGAAAGCAAGAAGTTGTTATCCCTCTGTACAGACAGTTGGTAAGACCACATCTGGAATACTGCATGCAGTTCTTGGGACCCCATATCCACATAGACAGGGTGGAGGATGTCCAGAGGAGGGCAACCAGAATGGTGCAGGATCTGCAGCAGAGGCCATATGAAGAAAGACTAAAGGAGCTTAATATGTATAGCCTTGAGGAAAGGATGGAGAGTGGGAACATGATAGAAACTTTCAAGTACCTTAAGGGAATCTACAAAGTCCAAGAGGGTAGCATCTTTCAGAAAAAGAGATGTGCAAGAACAAGGGGGCACAATTTGAAGATGGGGGGGGGATGGCTCAGAGGTAATGTGAGGAAGTATTTCTTCATGGGGAGGGTTATAGATGCATGGAACAGCCTTCCTGAGGAGGTTGTGAAGTCAAAAACAGTGGGGGAATTCACAAATGCATGGGACAGACATAAGGCAATTCTAGTGGGGGTGCAGAAGGAAGTAGGCTTTTGGTTAACTAGGATCTGCAGCTTATCTATTAGGTAGGGAAATGGGCAGACTAGGTGGGCCAAGCGGTCCTTATTGCCATCAAATTGTATGTTTCTATCCCTTTGCCTTTCCTCATAGTGCTTCTGATGCAGGTCCTGCACCATTTTGGTCACCCTCCTTTGTACTCTCTCTATCCTGTCTTCCTGTCTATAGCCTTCTAGAGATGAGGCCTCCAAAATTGCACACTGTACTCAACGTGGGGTCTCACCAGTGATTTGTATAGGGGCATTATCACCTCCCTCCACCTACTGGTGATACCACTCCAAATATAGCCCAACATGCAATTTGCCTTTCCTACTTCCTTTTTACATTGTTTCACCACCTTAGGTCATCCTACAGTATATGATAATTCTCAGGTCCCTATCCTGCCGTGTTACTGTGACTATGCCCCCCCCCCCCGTTCCTACATGTCCTGTGGGTTTCTATCTCCTAATTGCATGACTCTGTACTTCTTTAACTTGAATCTCAATTGCCAATTTTCTAACCACTCCTTTAACTTCTCCAGGTCCTCCTTCACTGTTTCTACCCCCTGGTGTGTCTGTCCTATTGCAGATTCCTGTTACCAATTGTATCCTCTGCAAAGTAGTTTAGTAAGAATTTTGTAATCACTGTTAAGAATGTTTATTGGTCTCCAATTAGCAATATTACGCTTGTCCCCATTTACATTTATGTATATATATATATATATATATATATACTGTATATATATATTTATGGCTTTTCCAAATTCTGGACATTCCTTTTCATTCTCTATAATATACTTAAATAATTATTTCATTTGCAAACGTTTTGCATAGTTCATTTGTTAGACCATCCAGTTCTGGGGAGGTTCCAGCCTTTAAAGACATGATTACCCCATATATTTCTTCTTGAGTTATAGGTGTTTCTAGCCTAACTTGGGCATCCGCTTCTAATAGTGGTACCGGAGCAGTTAGAAAATTAAACAAATTATGCTGTGTACAGTAGTACTTTCAGTAGAAAATGTTGATTCAAGATTATCTTGTACTATTGTTAACATCCCCAAATCAGTTGTTACTTGTGTATTATCCTGTTTATACAGGCCCGTCATAAGTGGCATCTAATCTCAGTTTACACACCATACCTGTATATGGGTCAGTGGCCAGCTGCTTTACTGTCCCATATCTCATTTCTGCTTCTAGAGTCTTTACCCAGTCATATTGGTAGGCACACATTTGTTTTGTTTTTTATTTCTGTTATCTGTGACTTCTATTTACCTTGATCTTTGGGAGGAAATGACTTTAGCTTATATAGTTGGTTGTGATATCCTAAATATTTAATATCGTCTTCATTAGCTTTTTGGCATCCCAAATTCATAAACAATTGTTTCAGCTCTTTTTCTGAGTCCTGCCTCCACTCCCATAAATCATCATACATACAAACTGTAGACTCTCTAGACTGTAATACTGTGGTATTTCTACCTGTTTCCTGATTTCCATTTGCTCTAATACTGATGAGTTTAGTTTCCACTATTGTGATTGGTTGAAAATCCTAGGTGGCACTGTTACTAAGCTAAAAGTCCCTAATAACATTCAGTGGGTTTTATCTCCATTCTAAAGGTCATTTACAAATTTAGAAGTAAAAACAAAATAATCAATACATGTGGCATATGTATGCCTATAGTATGTAAAACCTGGGTATTTCCCGACTTGTTTATATGCATCCTTTAAATTTGTCCCAATCAATATTTTTAGTTCATGTGCATCACAATATATGTTCCAAATAGTTTCCTCCAGATGTTTTAGTGTCTAGGCTATAGTTCAAGTCTCCTCCCATATAATGTGTTTGGATTACCTATGTAATCCTGAAATGTGGTCTCCCGACCTACATTATGCCAAGGTCGGGAGACCGCATTTCAAAATCCTGACGGGGATTTGCTTTATGCAGGGGGCTTTGGCCTCCACACCCCTCTAACTAAAATATCCAACTCCGAGGGGAAGTGGACCTCGGAGTTGGGTGTTAGGCTTGGGGGCGGGAACATTTTTTTTTAAAGTTCCTGCTGTGGGAACAGAGGAGATGTGACAGACGTCTACCCAGAATTTACATTTGAAAGTTTTCAGTAAAGGAATTGTTCAGTTTCCAGAGAAATGGATGGGTATGGGCTTTGGGAGCTGGAGGTGGGTGCCCCCTTTTAGTGACCAGGTCCACATCTACGGATTTCTTCTGTGGATTTCTACTTTACCTCAGGCACTTGGCCAGTGATGAGGGAAGTACCCAGACGTGGGATTGTAAGGAAAATTCTCTCTAGGAGTCAAAGACTCTAGTGTGGTTTGGGGAGCCACAACAGGATAATTGGTTCATTTCCCAAAATGGACTGTGGATCAAGTGGCTGGCGGGGGAGCCGGGCCAGTGGGGAAAACCCTAGTAGTGTACAAGTCGGGCTGTGTACCCAAAGATGCGTGCAAGTCTGGGCTGTGTGCCTGCTGGGTTCAGAGCCTGAGGGCTGGAAATAGTGATGAAGTGTTCTATTGTCTCTAATCTGCATTACCAGGAATGTAGCTCCGTGGGGGCCCACGGTGCCGAGTAACCTCATCCTCCCCAAACCCAGTCCCCACCAGGTATTGCTGTCAGCTTCAACAGCATGCCATCTGTCATTTTATAAAAAGGCAGGGGTGAGGGGGTCACAAAAATGGAGGCACCGCTTTGGATTTTATTCTGGGAGGAAGCTGCTTGGGCAAGGGGGGCTAGCGTTTTGGCTATCTGGCAGTGGGTAGCCCAAAAAGCTGAAGCAAGTAACTAGTGTGTGTTGCTGTGTGCTCTGGATCTTGTGCTGCTGTTTAAAATTGCCAACTGTTTACCAAGGAGCAGTAAAGCTAAAGAGTGTGCCCTTGTCCTGCATCAATTGTTTACAGAATTTTTGCCTGCTTTAAAATGAACTGCTGTAAAGAAAAGTGTGGAAGACTAGGGGTAGCAACAGAAAAATTGTGCCCTGGATGTTGGAAATTCTTTTTGAATAAATGAGAGACTTGCAGGTGTAATGGCTATGTTAAATCCCTGAAATGGGCTCCAGCCGTGGAGTCAGTTGGTAAAGAAAAAAAGTTACATTCTGCAGTTTAAATTTGCCTGCTCGATGATCGCCGTGAGGAGAAGAGCCGTCGTGAGGAAGAAGAGGCTCATTTGCATGGCGTCATGAGATTGGTCAGGCTGAGATCAGCCCTGCCCCTCAGCCAGCTCTACAGTGACTGCCCCAGCATTCGAGAGGGAGTGTGAGTGAAGTGCGTCTACTGGCTAGTGGAGGAGTGTCACGGAGTGTTAAAATTGCTGTAAACCTTATAAAAATAGACTTTCTAATTCAAAATCAGGCTCAACCCGCTAATCAATCATAGGAATTGCAAGTTTGGTGGTCGAGAAGACGATCGGTAGGACTGCCCGCCCGTTTCTGTTCTGAGGCCTCCAAGAACTGGCTGCAGGCCATTTTTCCCCATCGCAGCAAACTGCTACTGATAACAGTAAGTAACAACCTAAGAAACTGCTCAAACAGTGATTTTCTGCCCTATGCCATATAAATGTGTGTGCAGCAGTGTAGTCGCTTTGCAAGTAACGACTGTATCAAGTCCTGCCAGCAAGTGCAAGTCTGTTAAGCCATTGACTGTGTGCATAGTAATAAATTCAGCCTGCTTAAAGTTTGAAGCCAGAGAGAGACAGTGAGTTGTAGCCAATGTGCAGCACTAGTTATACAGGCAATCCTGTGCTAAAAAACCTGAAGCTTTAAGGAACTGTGAATCAAATAAATGTTACCAGCATGTAAAAAGTCCATGGAAAATCAAGTGAATGTGTTTAAAGCAAGAACAGAGCAAGTTGTGCAGTTTGAGCAAAAGTTATCAGTAGTTTGAGTAAATTGGGTGCACAGTGCCTTGACCCAGATTCTGAATGTTGATGCACAGGAGTGCTGCCGCCGCCATTACAGGGTGGGGTAGTAAAGTAAACACAGCAGCAGAGGAGCCATTTTGCAACTAAAGAGAGTGTTCAGTAAAGTGGGACTTTCAGTTATAGTGAACTTTGTTTGTTTTCTGCAGTTATAGCCTCAGGACCAGCTCGTTACCCGGATCGTGCCCGGGTTGCAGTAACAGCAGCAGTAAATAGACTGAGGGATATTGAAAAGTGGTGCTATGGAGGGATACTGCCTTCTCATGTGGCGGTTCCTGGATATCCAGTGCATGTATGTCAAATATGCTTGAGAGCTAGAAGGGGCATCTTCATGATTCCTCACTGTGCTGGATGCCTAGAAAAATATGGCTTGTATAAAGTGCCTCAGTACGGTTGGCTCCAACATGGACAAAGGTTCAGGAATCTGCAGTTGGCAGCACACAGCACCAGGTGGAGCCTGTGGAGAAAGGCCCCTCGGGGGAGTGTGGAACAAAGCTGGAGGGTGCAGAGTTAGAGACAGAACCAAAAGTTGAAGTTACAGATGCTGGATCCCAGAAGGAAAGTTCAGATAAAGCATCAATAGACCCCTAGAGGGGGAGGCCTAGCCCAAATCTCTTAGGTGAAGATGAGATGCGGGAGGCCTTTAAGTGGGAGGTGTCGACCTCTGCACCTAGTGATGAGTGGATAGTCTCAGGAGTGAGAACAACTGCTCACTCCTGGGCTCAGATCCTCAGTGAAGAGGAAGATGAGGGGGAACCTATGTGGCCTTGTGAAAAAGGAATGGGTACACAGCCTCAAGATCTTGTCTCGGAAGAATGTATGGAAGAAAGTGGTGATGCCACTGCCCTGGCTTTGTAAGAGGAAGAAGTCAGGGATCCGTTTCTAATTTCTTTAAGGATGCGAAGCTGGCAGAACCAGGACTGGCCACCCCCAAGTCAGGCCAGTGGTCTCAGATTGACCAAAGCAAGTAAAGAGGAGAGACTGGTTCATAGAAAGGCAAATGACATCTATGGTATGACCTTTCCTACCTTTTCTTGAAAAGTCTGGGAGGAGATTGAGAACAGCAGGAAATCCTGGATCTGGGATGAAGCAATGAAAAGTGTGCATCCTGGGGCCAACAAGCATGTAAAGAACAGACTGTTTCACGAGATGTCTACCCAGTGGAAGAGAGGCAGGACACTGTTTATAGACAGAGTGAGAATAGTGGATGGAGAGGGATGTGAAATCTCCCACTGTGTGAATTATGTGTGCCCAGATGGGGAAATAATTCAAGCTCCTGACCCCCGGTACTATTGGCCTCAGTGCACGGACCTCCCAGCAAATGTGCCGTGCCTACAAAATAGAAAGCTTAGCAGTGGTAGTCAATACTGCCACACCAGACTGTGAAGTGCCTTATTGATCCACCATGGCCATCCAGGACCTCAGGTGCCCCACATTCATCAGTCTACAGTGTACTGGCCTTTCCAGAATCCATCGACTGGCCCACCAGATGACTTCAGATCCAGAGAGGACACCAGCCCAGCCGTATCCTATTCATCACCTGGTAATCGGATGACGTCAGACCAGCTGCTTTCTTTTTTGTTCCTGTTCTAAGGTTCCATCTCCAGAGATGACATCAGCCCAGCAGTTCCCAGATGTGCCCTCCTGAGGTTCCCAGAAGATGTCCGCCCAACTGTATCGGAAGAAATGCTGCCAGGGAGAGTCTTCATCAGAGATGCAGGTCGGTGCAGAATTTCTGTTCTACAAGTGTCTGGTAAGTCCGAACTTTTCTATTTTTATGACATTGCAGTACACACCCTACGCTAGCAGACTCCAAAATGTGTGAACTGTCCTCAGAGACTCTCCCCTTTGGGACTTTGGCCTGTTAGAACTGTGCTTCACCAGGCTCCGGCCCAGGAGAGACTCTTTATTGGACTAGCCTTTGGGCATTGTGGTCACTAGTTGGGACTTTTAGGGCACTCCATCCCCCCAAATGTGTATTGTAAATAATGTCATTGTTTTCTAATGTATATACTGTTTTTCTATCCCTTTTTTCTAAAAAAAAAAAAAAATTCTTTTTGGGATCCTTCAGTGTTTTGATGGTAGGGATTTTAGATAGACTGTGTATGCAGATTAGGAGGTGTGTCTTGTCTTTCATTTTCTTACAGGTGTTCCTGGGAAGACAGAAGAGAAGACAAGAAGAAGAGGAGGAGGGGCTCATCGGAGTTCCTCACTAGTACTTTAGTGCGTAGAAATTTAAAGTACTGTAGTGTTATTGTTGTTGTTACTGTATTAACCCTTTCCTTCCACAGGTGTGGTTGTGGGGGTAGGGAGGAGGCAGTAAATGGTATAAAATGTGATATGTCAATGGTGTGTGGTTGCAGGTTGCCCAAGGTCGGGGAGGTCCCTGGGTTGTTTTTGTTTTGGGGAATTAGGTTAGAAGCAGATAGGTTTTCCCTAGAGGGTTAGGGGGGATAGACAGGCTGTGGTCCTGAATGGCCATTGGGACCTCAGTGCTGATCTATCAGGGCTATGCTCTGGATAGTTCTACCAGAGCCACTGGGTGTCCATAGTAAGTGGATAGTGTAGAGGCTGATATGCCAGCTAAAGGCCTCTAGGCCCTTAGTGTTGCCTGCCTGTGCTTGCACATGGTAGGAGGGGGCCTGATCACCCCCTTCCACAGGTAGTACATAGGGTGGGATGGCCTAAGGCCAGGTAAATAATGACTGCGGACAGTCACTTTCCTGGTCAAGGGTGAGTGTAACCCTCTTGTTACCCCGGGGTTACTAGAATCCCAGTAAGACCTAGCGGTAGGCAGGGAAGGCAACTTGTGAAACTCCAGTTAAATGGGTTTCACACTGTCTCACTCTGTTCTCAGTCTCAGCTGAGACTGAGAGATGACACCACCAATAGAACTATTGCAGCTGCATGAGCCACAGTGGAATCTGCAGCAAGGGAGTTGGTATAGAACGTTGGGAGGTTTTGAAATCATTCAGTCAGTGTGAGTCAGTTCAAGGTGGAGTGTGAAGTTGGGAGCTTGCTGAGAAAGCAGCTGAGTGAAGGCTCTAGGAGCCTCAGCCCTGACAGAGGGCTACTTTTAAGTAAAAGGGTGTGTGTCTCCACCTTAAAGAGAGACACAGAAGATAATTGAAGTGGTGGAGACCATTGTTTTCAGGTCTCAGTGCACCCTCCCTTCGGAGGGGGCAGGAAATGGTTCCCTGCAGATTCCTGGGGCAATCCCCTAGTTCTGCTAGTAAAGGAGAAGCTGCCTGTTTGTTCCAGAGTTTATTTGGGAGAACAAGAAGATTTGTGAGTTGCCTGTGGGACACCTGCAACGTGAGGGCGAGTGTCTGCTCTTGCTAAAAGGGCCTATGTTTTTCACCCTGGGACTTGTGTGATAATGTGGGGATTGAACTTCTAAAATAGTGGAAGCCTAGAGTAATGGGCTAAGCAAATTAAAAGTAGGTTCAAGTCCAGAGCTTGTTGGGATGAAAATGATATGTAGAGGAGATGTGACAGATGTCTACCCAGAATCTACATTTGAAAGTTTCAGTAAAGGAATTGTTCAGTTTCCAGAGAAATGGCCGGGTATGGGCTTTGGGAGCTGGAGGTGGGTGGCCTCCCCATCTTTAGTGACCAGGTCCACCTCTACGGATTTCTTCTGTGGATTTCTACTTTACCTCAGGCACTTGGCCAATGATGAGGGAAGTACCCAGACGTGGGATTGTAAGGAAAATTCTCTCTAGGAGTCGAAGACTCTAGTGTGGTTTGGGGAGCCACAACAGGATAATTGGTTCATTTCCCAAAATGGACTGTGGATCAAGTGGCCGACGGGGGAGACGGGCCAGTGGGGAAAACCCAAGTAGTGTACAAGTCGGGCCATGTACCCAAAGCTGTGTGCAAGTCCGGGCTGTGTGTCTGGTGGGTTCAGAGCCTAAGGGCTGGAAATAGTGATGAAATGTTCTGTTGTCTCTAATCTGCATTACCAGGAATGTAGCTCCGTGGGGGTCTGTCTATGCTTTGTTTGTTCAGCTTGGATGTGAATAAAAGCCACACTGGAAAATCCCATTCCTGGTTCTGGACATTACAGTTATTGCTTCCTGTGTTTGGATTTACTTGGGTGCCCCTGTGCAGAGTAGCCAAACCTAGACCCCCTATGCCGAGTAACCTCAGCCTCCCCGAACCCACTCCTCACCAGGTACTGCTGTCAGCTTCAACAGCATACCACCTGTCATTTTGTAAAAAGGCAGGGGTGAGGGGTTACATATAAATTGTGCACCACACGTGCGAAAACAGATTTCAGGCAGGATGTGAAAAATGACAGCTGTACTGTTCATAAAGAGGTGTGAAAAAATGGCAATGTTAAAAATCTGGAGTGAAAATATTAAAAATTCTCGAAGTTACAAGCACTCTCGTAACATGGTTGTTTTTTGGAATTTTTTCACCAAATTTGCAACATAGGCTTTTTGAGAGCCCACCTCATGAACAGTGGCACTGTCATTGTGTTAATCAGTCCTAAAAGGTGATTCCTTGCAGTGACCACAAAATCACCTTTCGGGACCGAATAATAAAATGACAGTGAATGATTTCATGAGACAGCGTCCCAAGAACCCCATGTTGAAAATTTGGAGCCAAAAGTAAAAAAAATGGCTGAGATATCCATCTAAGTTGAAACCTCCCCACTGATGCCATTATGCAGCCTACCAGCATTTCTTCAGTTCAAGGTCAGCTTTGAAGAGTGCAGACATGTTTCTGCTCCACTTAAGATTGCAGCGCTGACCTCCGGAGGTATGTATGGGGTGAGGGTTGTGGGAAGTGGTGTGTGCACAAAGGGTGGGTTCAAGTTAGGGGAGGGTGCTGGAGGACAATGAAAGACCGTTTTCTTGTTTACAGGTAAAATGAAAAAAATTGGGGGAAGGTATTTTTGTTTTACAGGTTACACGAATAGATTTGGCCACACTGGGTGGGCCTTATGTTAATAGTTTTCTTTTTGGGATTCGAGCTAACGGGATTGGGCACCGCCATTGGCAAAGAAAGCGTGTCTGTGTTGGGGCATGATGCTGAGGGGACTGAGCACCCCACCAGCAAACAAATAAACTGGGGAGACATTATGCCAACTGGGATTGGGCATCCCAATCTGCAAACAAATTGACTGGGGTGGCATGCCAACAAGGGGACTGGGCTCCCTCAAAGTTAGCTTTCCAGGGATTGTGAGAGGCAGACGGCGAGAGCCGCCACCATGTTTTTTGAAATGTTTCACTAGGAATGGCACACAATGGAGACATGGCAGATCTGACACTGCAATGACCAGCCTGTCTGTGATTGCAGCAGTGGATTTGTTTCAAATTGGTGGCACTCTCTGAAACTGCTGTCATCGGCAGCATGCTCACTTGTTGGTGGCTGAGGGATATACCAACTAAAGCGTCCCTTGGATTTGCCACAACACTGACACACCTTTGAAAGTGCTACTACAGTGCTACTATCACAAGATGTTGCTTGTATATGCATGTGCAAACCAACATAAAAAAGAGTAATGCATTTCTAGTCAGAAGGGGAGTTAGCTTTGTAAAAACAATCATATTTTTCCACTGCCTCTTAAAAAAAAAAATAAAAAAGCACTACAGTTATGCTGCGGTCAGAACTTAGAGTGACACAGACAGAAATAAAAATATTTTTTTTACGCTCGCATACTGAGCGAACGACTGAGCGTGCCAGCTCCCTGCTATAGACCTTCACCACTATTCTGTGCCATTGTCCCCAACTATTAAAAAAATAAAGAAAAAAAAAACATTGCCACAGCATAGTGATCCCCTAATATACCCTCAGCACATTTTCTGATGTACAGTATCCCTAGTCAACAGTACCTGAGGGTTCTGGTCTGCTGACTAGTTTTAGATTTGCTCCTCTGGTGTAGTAGCTCTGCACAGGCTCACTCGCAGAAAACAGGCGCTCCTCTTAACACTCCCATTCCTCATGCAATGCAGAGAGTACTGGGAACTCATTAAAAAGATAATGATAAAACAAAACAGAAATAACTCGGTCACCACAGGGACATAGGACTGGGAAACTTTTTTAAAAATGCAGGGTTAAACACTGGCTCCCGAGTCATACAAGATCATGCTCCCAAACACGCTTCCTTCTCCTGATCGGCAACATCTCCTGGCACCATTGTTAAAAAAAGGCAGCAAAACAGAAACACACATAGCATCTCAAATGAAACTAATAATGGCTCAAATGAATAAAACTCTTGCATGACGATAATGCTGGGGCACACAAAAAAAGTCACTGTGTGGGTGGTGGTAACTGCATGCAACCAACTTTGTAACTATGGGATCTGCATTAGGACAAAAGAAGGTGGAGGAACTATTTAATTGCAAAACTTACTTAAAATGAATTATTTATGAACAATTTTATCAAATTTTTTTTTTTACAGTGCCCATTTTCTAAGTGCAATAATACCCTCCAGGGTGGGCAGTATTGGAAAATACTGAACTTTCCAGGGGCTAGACGGCCCTCCACCTGTGATGTCTGGCCTCATTATGCTCCTGGGCAGTCCAGTATTTCTCAATACCACCCATCCTGTCGGGTATTATTGTTTACGTGATTACAAAGTCCTAGAACTGGGTAACTTGGTAGGACATGAAATTACATTGAAGGGGGAGGAAGACTTCAATGAAGCCTTAGATACCATGTTAAATAAAAGCAAACTAAACTCTGTGCTGACTATTACCAATGCAAAAAGGTCCTTGATTAAACTGAAGGAGGTTCTTGGACTGACAGAATCTTGGAGAATTACCGGAAAGGGCAGAACTACACCATCCTTTCCAGTGGGCATCATATTTACAGTAGGATTAGCTATTTATTAGTAGAGGTGGGTAAAGTGGCCAAAATTCACTCCACGAAGCGATTTGCGGAGTGATGTGGAATCCACGAAGTAATACGCAACGTGAAGCAGAGTACTTCACATCAAAGAGGAATGTGAAGTCCATTAAAACCAATTACTTCACATTACTCCGCCTTCCCCAACCACTTCTACATCAATTTTAATGCGAAGTACATAGAAATCAATATCCTTTGCATCACTTTGCCTTGTGTGTGAGCTCTAAGGTGAATTTTGCAGTGATTCATGGGATTGCAGGTCAGTTGGGCTCGATTATTCTGCACAGCCTCGTTCTGGATAGTGTGTTGTGTTGTGGTAGCTGGAGAGGAGACAGTTTGCTCTCAGAACTCCAAAAGCTGTTAAAGCCTTTTTGAGTTTTTGTTTTTTTTGCTCAAAATTAGGTACATCACTTGTAGGAAACAAGGGGATTTTAAATGTTAATTTAGAACATTCAGTCTGTGTAATGACAGACACTTGAAGTGTGCTTTGGGGGAGGGGCGTATCTGTGGTGTAGGTAGATTAACTGGGAGAAAAAGGCTGTCTTTCTGTTTTGGTTATATTTTTCTTGTATAACTGTTAATGTACACACAGTAATATTTTAATATTTTTTTGCTGTTTGGTGTGGTGCAGCAGTGTATAATTTCAGTGTGTTTAAAAGATTTGGTTATATTAATGACATTTTTAATTTGCTGCGCATTACTTGTAGAATGTGTGTGTGATGTGTGCCATTAAATCAGACAAATTTTATTGTGCCACTCAGTAATTAAAGCAGTGTGAACCTGCTATCCACTGCACCTGCATGAATTTTTTGTACTGCTTTGTGGTATCTTTACTGATAGTGGACTGTTACTGTAGTGCACTACACCCCTCCCCTGCCCCAACCAGCAAAAGGTATTCTTTTCCAGATTTCAATTTGTGACTTGTGAGCACTGGCTAGGTGTTGTGCCTTTTCGTCTGTATCTCTTCAGTGTGCAGCACAATCTTAATCTGTCTGTGTGTTTGCATCTCTTTAGGGCCCAATCTCCATCTGTAGCTTAAGTCACAGTTGTTTGTTTGGCTTCCCTTCAGAATACTGGTGTGGTGCATATCTCTGTGTGAATATTGTACGCATTGATGTACGTTTTTAAGCCAGAGCGATCATCACGAGTCACTCACGATACAAATTGTGTTCTTCATCTACACGGTCGCGATTCACAAATCACAAAACTAAGTTTTTTTTGTAGCTAGTTCCATGTAAGCCTGTTTCATAGTATCTCGGGTCTCAGCATCAATCACCATTGTACTTGTTGATATGATTTTTCAAATCGGGTAGTTTTGTGTGGTACAGGTCAGATAAGTACAGCTGTAGGTATTTGCATTCCCATACAGTTTATTATCATTGGTCATGTCACACCAGATGCTCATCACAACTCCGAGACAAATCACGTTCTTCATCTTCATGGTCATGACTCACAGTCGTGTCATGAATCACAAAACTACGTTTTTTTTGTAGTTAGTTATATCTAAGCCTGTTTCATAGTATCTTGGTTCTCTGCTTCAATCACCGTTGTACTCCTTGATACGAGTTTTCAAATTAGGTAGTTTTGTGTGGTACAGCCAGGTCAGGGAAGTCCAGTCATAGGTATTTGCATTCCTGTACAGTTTATCATCATTGGTCATATCACACCAGACACTCAACATGAGACAAATCACGTTCTTCATCAATCACAGTAGTTAATTTTTTTTCAGTTCTGATGAGATGCTGAAGTCCTGTAAAGATGACCAAAACACTGAATCTTTTTTAACTTTTTTAAATAATGTCCACCTAAAAAAATAATACTTACCTTCACTAGCTTGACAGTATTCCAATGTAAAAATTTCTCATCAAGCCAAGAATTGCTCAAGCTGAGTTCGACTATATGACCTGTGATACAAAAAAAAAGCAATGATTACATGTATATATAGAAAAAATATCTATATAGGGATAGTGAGGCTGAATAGAATGGATGGTGGATGGGCAGAGAGGGACAGTGAAAAAGAAGGGATACTGAATGAATACTTCTGCTCAGTATTCACATAGGTGGAGGAGAGGGTGGTACCTAATCCAATTAACAGAAGCACTCTGGATAGGGGGGTCAATCCCAGTCCTTTCACAGAAGAAAGGGTTCTGAAAGAACTCCTAAAACTGAAAGTTGACAAAGCAATGGGGCCTGATGGGATTCGCCCCACAATTCTAAAATAATTAAGGGGCGAACTAGTGGCACCACTGACTCACCTTTTTAACAAATCATGGGAGGATGGTGTGGTACCTGAGGACTGGAGGAAGGCAGATGTGGATTTCCTTCACAAAAGTGGGAGCAAGACAGAGGCAGGAAACTACAGACCTGTTAGTTTGACCTCTGTGGTAGGGAAAGTGATGGAATCACTTCTGAAGGAAAGAACTGTTGAGTACCTAGAGGCCAGTGGGGCACAGGACCCAAGGCAGCATGAGTTCACAGTGGGAAGGTCATGTCAGATGAATCTGATTTCTTTGACTGGGTTGACCAAAGTAGTAGACCAGGAAGGGGCTGTGAACATGGTCTACCTAGTTTTTAGCAAGGCATTTGACCCAGTCCCACAAAGATTAATAAACAAATTAACCAGCCTGGGAGTGGATCCCAGTGTGGTAGCCTGTGTAAAACATTGGCTGGACAATAGGACACAGAAGGTAATTGTAAACGGAGTCCACTCTGAAGAAAGGGGGGTTACTAGTGGGGTACCGCAAGGTTCAGTACTGGGTCCAGTCCTTTTTAATGTCTTTATAAGTGACATTGCAGAGGGACTGGAAGGAAAAGTATGCCTCTTTGCAGATGACACAAAGATCTGAAACAGGGTTGATACATAAGGAGGTGCGGAAAGGATGAGAAGGGACTTGGCAAGGTTAGAGGAATGGTCAGAAGTATGGCAGCTTGGATTCAATGCAAAAAAGTGCAAAGTAATGCATCTGGGAAACACAAACCCAGCGGAAGATTACACAATGGGGGGGAGGTAGTAACAACAACAAAAATGGAAAGGGACCTGGGGGTAACCATATCAGATGACCTTAAGGTTGGCAAGCAATGTGAGAAGGCAGTAGGGAGGGCTGGGGAGATACTGGGATGTATAGGGAGAGGCATCACCAGCAGAAAACAGGAAGTTGTTATCCCTTTGTACAGACAGTTGATGAGACCCAATCTGGGTTACTGCATCCAATTCTGGAGACCCCATCTCTGTAAGGACATAGACAGGATGGAGGCAGTCCAGAGGAGGGCAACTAAAATGGTGCAGGGTCTGCAAGAGAAGCCATACCAGGAGATACCAAAGGAGCTTAATATGTATACCCTTGAGGAAAGGAGGAAGGGGGGACATGATAGAAACTTTTGAGTACCTCAGTGGAACCAACAAAGTGTAAAAGGGTAGCATCTTTCAGAAAAAGAGATGTTACAAGAACAAGGGGACACAATTTGAAGACAGAGGGAGGATTGCTCAGGGGCAATGTGAGGAAGTATTTTTTCACAGAGAGGGTGGTGGATGCATGGAACAGCCTTCCTGAGGAGGTTATGGGGTCTAAAACTGTAGGAGAATTCAAGAATGAATGGGACAGACATAAGGCAATTCTTGTGGGGGGTAGGAAAAAATAGGCTGTTGGTTATCTAGCATCTGCAGCTTATCCTGTAGGTATGGAAAAGCGCAGACTAGGTGGGCCAAGTGGTCCTTATCTGCCGTCAAAGTCTATGTCTATATATACACACATACACACACACATATATATATATATATATATATATATATATATATATAGATAGATATGAACATTTAAGGTCAGCTCAGGTTCTGTGGAAAACCATGATGGTGTCAGGTACATTAACTTACCAAGGGTAATATTAGTGTACACACAGAGGGTATTCTTCCTGTTGGATGTCAGTGCAGCAGACATTGGGTGACCAACAACATTATCACATCATCATGGACGGTTAACTCAGTGGTCGGGTCATCCTTCTAGCACATCATTTGGCAAGACACTGTACATCAGTCCAGTCAGGTCAAGAAGCATTACAAGAAATCCCAACAGCAGTGGCAGGGGACATACTGTAATTCTTATTGGAGTGTGTGCACACATGACTGAGTGTGGCATGAATTAATGGAGGCTTTTCTTTCCATTTTATGCTTTAATTTCTCTTCAACTGGAATTGGGAATTTTCTGGGCACAAGACGGAAGCATTTTTGGGATGCACATTAATTCTGGTGACTGTGTGTGAACACTGTGCACATGACAGAGTGCTCCATTAATTCTGGGAGACTGCATTTGTTGTTATGCTCTCATTTCACTTCATCAGCACTGGGGAATTTTCTGGACACAAGACAGTAGCATTTTGGGGATGCACATGAATTCTGGTGACTGAGTGTGAGTGTGTACACCGCATTAATTCTGGTGACTGTGTGAGACAACAGCGTGCATGACTGAGTATGCCATTAATTCTGGGAGACCTTGCATTTCTTGTTACGCTCTCTTTGTCTGGACTGGGGAATTTTCTGGACACAAGACAGTAGCATTTTGGGGATGCATATTAATTCTGGTGACTGAGTGTGAGTGTGAACACCGCACAAAACAGTGATTGCAATATTAATTAATTCCATTCCTAGTTATATTCCAACTTCAGAATGTCTATTTCCAAAAATAAATATTTTTGGAGCCTCAGTAATGTTTACTTTCTGTCGTGGTATCGTGAAGCATTTGTTAAAAAGCAGGCGGAGCAGTGCAATAATATTGTGCTAAACTGCATGTGTGCAGTGTAACTTCCTGTGCGAGCAGACACTGTCCAGCTTCTTGCACACACACATATATATATATATATATATATATATATGATGACTTGTTCAAGTGTTTGTGGTATAAATAAAAAAGATAAAAATATGTAACATATATTTTATTTGTACCATCAGCAGCAGCGGTGCAGTCAGTGGGCAGTGTGCACCTCAGAGTGCACACATGACTTTTAGGAGATCATAGAACTGCTCACTCCAGCTTTTCAACAAACCGTACCCAACAGACATGAAATATTACTGAGGCACCCAAAATATTTCATGGTGTACAGACATTATAAAGTCAGAAAATATATAACAGGTCCAGTCCACTGCCACCACACGGTGCTACCACATTTCTTCTTTGCATTTTTTTTTCTGGACTAAGTGATGTCTTTCTAGTTTAGACTGGCAGTGGCGGTTTTGCAGCAAATTGCTGTACACCACAGCATGACATGGCACCAGTGGTAGCACAGTGTGGCGGCAGTGGACTGGACCTGTTATACATTCCGACTTTATAATATCTGTACACCATAAAATATTTGGGGTGCCTCAGCAATATTTCATGTCTGTTGAGTACAGTTTGTTGAAAAGCAGGAGTGAGCAGTGCTATGAATTGATCTCCTAAAAGTCATGTGTGCACTGTGACTGAAGTGTACACTGCCCACTGACTGCACCAAGACCTCTGAAGACATAACATGTGGCTTTGCCCACTGCTGACGAGGGTACAAGTGAAAATATATATTACATATTCTTTTTCTTATTCTTTATACCAGAAACACTGGAACAGGTCAGCATATACAGTATATATATATATATATATATATATATATATATATATATATATATATATATATATCTATATATGTATATGCAAGAAGCTGGACAGTGTCTGCTCACACAGGACATTACACTCCACACATGCAGTTTAGTACAGTATTATTGCACTGCTCAGTCCTGCCTTTTAACAAACTCTCCATGACAGAAAGTAAACATTATTGAGGCACCTAAAATATGTCAGGGGTAAACATTCTTAACTTGGAATATAACAGGACCATAAGAAGCACACTGCACTATGTGGATGGCCGCTGGTACACAATACCTGGCTCCAAAAGTGCAAGTCAAATACACAAAGCCACCACGCCATATGAATATATGCCACAAAACAAACGTTCAATGATACTGCAACTTTATTGATGGCAAAACAAGGCACACACAAATGGCCACTGCGCTTTGCCACTTAAGCCTTCATTAGGCACACCAATGAAGGCCTAGCAGGCAAAATGCAAGGCTCATTACTGTGTGCCTTGTTTTGTCATAAATACAGTTGCAGTAGCAGTGAAACTTTTTCAGTGGTATCTATTCATGTGGAGTTATGGCTTTCTGGTTTTGTTAAAGGAGTAGTCAACAAAAAATTTGAGAAAAAACATATGTTCACTGACCTACACAGCCAGTATAGTGTTATGCTTGTGCAACTGTGTTAGTTTAGTTTTGGTGTTCGCACCCTCTATTCCAAAGGAATTACCACCCTGTAGGGGTATGAAGGCAAGGAACCCTCAGAGAGGGTTCCACCCCTAGAGGTGCAACAAGATGGTTCCCGTGGCTAAAGGTACCTTAGAAATCCTCCAAAAAAATAGTATCATCACCAAAAAGGAGGCAACACGAAGCATAAAGCAAGCAGAAACAGTGACGTAGAAGCAGTTACTGTAACATAGTAGTAGAGAAGTAGATACAATTTGATAATGCAATGATATGCTCAGTTGTCATAGTAACTGCCCAGGTTTGTGGAGCCCAATACTGATAGCTTGCTTTGAGAGTTGGAGATCCCCTAAGGAGAGAGGGAATGGCAGGACATCCTCCACCTCAATCCAACAACGGAATCTACCTAAAGAAACTAAGGGAAACAACTAAGCTAACTAAGTGTTATGACCTGAGGCAACAGAGGAGAGAAAAAAAGCCCTATGAGGAGGAAATCTCTGGGGATCCAAGGCCTAGGTCGCCTTCTCTCCAGGCTTGGGATAATTTATTTAGTGATGGCTCTACAGCTGCAATTTGGAAAACCCAATTAAAGGGAGGTGGACAATATTCCAATTTAGAGGAAAGCTCTCACTCAAACCCTCTAGTGGGAACCCCATGGAAGGTTGCGAGAAAACTCTGCAACAATACATGCATCCAAGGTGCAGGAGGAGAGCGACAACTGCTGAGGCACTCACCTGGCCTACCCACCCTAAATAAAACCAGGTGAACCAGAGGCAGTCGTAGGGAGGATGCAGTGAAGGTGCCTCGCTAGGGAAACACTATATAGTGAGACACTAGAGCCAAAGGAGATCAGCGTGACCACCCTTCACTGCTAGTCTTAAATTCTACACCAGGAGCTGCTGTCATGTAACAGGCAGCCAAAGCCAAACCCAGGGTGAGGACATTCCCAGCTATGGGCCAGGTGAGAAGGATCCCGCCCCAAGTTGGACATGCTCGATGATGCAGACTAAGGCAGAATGAGACTGTAGGCTGCAGAAACCCTGCACCAAATAGAATGGCTGGCATGCCCCAGAAATTGAGTGAGCTGAAAAGCTGGTGAGCTGAATGAGCACGGTGTGCTGAAATCATAATGAGCAGTGAATGCTGAGACCTTGCAAGGTCGAATGCAAATTGAGTGCAGCAGAATCCCTGGCTAAGCCAAGGGGATGGCAGTAGGCATGAAGCAATGGTTTGCGTAAGCAATGAATAACAGCTGCATAAGCAAGTGAAGACCTGCACATAAGTCAGTAAGCAGTAGTCATGATAGGTAAACCAGCATATCAAACTTGTATAGCAATGAACAACTGAATTGGGAGCAAGCCAGACAGACAGTACAAAGCCAAATCGAGGTGACAGACTCTGAGGATTTTCGGCTGCGAAGACAGATTTTAATTTTTAAAATCAAGCTGTATTAACAGCCTCAGCAGGAGCTAGTTGGCTGACCTCAGAGTTATAAATGCAATAAAACAGGGAGACAATTCTTGAAGGCAGGTGTAGCCAGGCAGTGCAGAGAAGCTGCAAGAAAAATGAGAATCACAGGAAGGGTCAGAGTAAACTGTGCCAGGTGAAAAGAATTGAGTGTGCAACATGAAGCAGCTATGGGCGAGCCGAAACACACAGGTAATGAATGCAATTGCATTGCACTAGTTTGAGTGTGGTGAGGACAGCGTTAAAACATAGACACGGGGTATAATAGTAAGTAAAGTAAACAGTTAGCAGTAGTGGCTGTAGTTGTAGGGAACTGAAAGCAGTTGCAGTGTCAGGAATTTGTAAGTTGTGAGTAGTTGAAAGCAAGCAGTATGAGCTGAAACAGCAGCAAGCTAGGAGCTTAGAAAGGCCCCCTCCCAAAAAAGGGAAGGAAGCACACACAGCTGAAGGCAAAATACAAACAAAAGCAGGACAAATAAACACAGAAGCCCTGCAGAGACAAACGGGGGAGGGGGGACAGGCCCCCGCCAGGGAGACCTAACCAGCTCAGAGAACAAACCGGTAGAGCCTTTGGCTGCAAAGAAAAAATGCTTCTCTGTGAGGCTTAGAGGAACTGCTTATATAGCTCAGAAAGTGGGAGTGGCTGGCTGCTTGGTCACCAAACTACAGGCAAGCCTTTCATTTATGCAGAGCACTTCTGATTTCTATGTAAAGTCCTACTGTGTCCTTCCCTCTGTCTGCTATTAGGAATTTTTACTAAATTAGTCTGCTACCTTTATGGTAATTATATGAGCCCTGTGGATCTTCTTCATGTAAAATCGGTTTATTGCCTTCATCGCTCCAACATTGCACTCGGTGTCATGTGACAGTGATGTAACATAGCCCATAGATTTACCATATGCACAACAGAGCTGCGTAACTGTTCTTGTGCAGTGACACCAAGTGGCAACTGTTACAGTTTAGCATACACCTCAGAGCTAGGTGAGTGGGATTTCTACAGGAAAACTGCTAGTCAGTTACACAACTCTGTTGTTGTGAACTGTGCATTTGGTAAATCAATGGACTATGCTACAACACTGTCACATGACACAGGGTGCATTGTTGGAGCAATAAAGGCAATAAAGTGATTTAACATGAAGACACAATTTAGTAATATAGTAAAAACTCCTAATAGCATACAGAGGGAAGGACACACTAGGGTAGGGTCTTTACATGCACATCAAAACACTCTGCATAACATATGCTGTTTCAAATTTGGGTTGGACTACTCCTTTAAGTTGAAATAATGATGGCAGGGACAAACCATTTTAACTTAAAACAAGGAAAACCAAAACAGCGCACACACACTTAACAGAAGAAGGGTGGGGCAGGATACAAAGTGTCACTCATACAGAAGATAAGAAAAAAGTGCATAATTAGATACAGGAGGTGGTGGGGGAATACATTTTTATGACACAGCAGGGAGGGTGGGATGGCACATGGTGGGAGGGAAAAAAAAACATTGCGGGATCCTGTGCTGGTCCAGCAGAGAACTGCAAGATCTGCCTGAGTTACAGACAGTTCTCTGGGGTCCGCAGGTGTTGCAGCTGCAGGTGGTGGTGGTGGGCATGGTGCTGGTGGAGCAGCAGGTGCTGCCATACTGTAGCTCTCCTCCTCTTAGGACCATGCACAGCCACAATTTCTGCCACAGAAGGGCCAGAAGGTGCAGGCCTGGCCCTTTCTGTGGCAGCCTGCCTCTCCACCAGGTGGTGGCTTATCATATGGGTGCACTGGCCCCCAGTCCCCAGGTGAATCCCCCAAGGGCCACGGTGCACCTCCACCCTACAAATGCAGCACCTGACCAGGCTGATGTTCCCCCCAACACAATAAAAAACTCCCAAACCAGGGAGGTGCGGGGAGGACCCGGCACAAGCGGGGGGGGGGAGCCAGATGCACTGGCAGCCTGATCATGGTGCTGAGGCTGCACACTTGGGGCTGGGGGAACAGGCACATCCTGCTCAGGATGAGCTGGAGCTGGTGCTGGTGGTGACATTGCCTGAGGAGGTGGTGGTTCTTCTTCCGGGGGGGGCCCTGCAACAGGGCCATGTGTGCGCACTCCTCCCTGGCCATGCCACAGTCCTGGAACTGCCCCTGCCCCAGACATTCTCTGAACCTGCTCCATCTCTGCTCGACTCGACTAAGTTGATTGCCCTCCCTCAGTCCGAACAATGACACAAGACAGTCACACACAAGACACACACAACACAGGCGCACACACAGTCAGAAACAGACAAACAATAACTTATAAAAGTAAGAAAAAAAGAAATTTGCAGGAACAAATTAAGTAAAAAAAGAGTCTACACAAAACATAAACAAATGTAGCTTTTAAAAAAGCTGTTGGGTCTCTTTCTTGCTCTTTCTCTAAATCTAACTGCTATCACAATCTCACTGCCTCCTCTCTCTCTCTCCCTCTGCACAGAAGAAAGTGAAAGTATCTCCTTGCATAGAAACATAGAATTTGACAGCAGATAAGGACCGCTTGGCCCACCTAGTCTGCCCATTTTCCTACCTAACAGATAAGCTGCAGATCCTAGTTAACCAACAGTTTACTTCCTCCTACCCCCCCACTAAGACTACCTTATGTCTGTCCCTTGCATTCTTGAATTCCCCCACTGTTCTTGACTCCACGACCTCCTCAGGGAGGCTGTTCCATGCATCCACAACCCTCTCCATGAAAAAATACATCCTCACATTACCTCTGAGCCATCTTCTCCTCTATCTTCAAATTGTGCCCGCTTGTTCTTGCACATGTCTTTTTCTGAAAGATGCTACCCTCTTGGACTTTGTTGATTCCCTTGAGTTACTTGAAAGTTTCTATCATATCCCCTCTCTCCCTTCTTTCCTCAAAGGTATACATATTAAGCTCCTTTAGTCTTTCTTCATAAGTCTTCTGGTGCAGACCCTGCACCATTTTGGTTGCCCTCCTCTGGACAGCCTCCACTCTATGTCTTTGCAGAGATGGGGTATCCAGAACTGCACACAGTACTCCAGGTGGGGTCTAACCAACTGTCTGTACAGAGGGATAACAACTTCCTGTTTTCTACTATCGATGCCTCTCCCTATGCATCCCAGTATCCCCCCAGCCTTCCTTACTGCCTTCTCACACTGCTTGCCCAGCTTTAGGTCATCTGATATAATTACCCCCAAGTCCCTTTCCATTTTTACTGTTGTCAGTATCTCACCCCACATTGTGTACTCTTTCCCTGGGTTTTTGTTTCCCAGGTGCATTACCTTGCACTTCTTTGCATTGAATCTGAGCTGCCATACATTTGACCATTCCTCCAACCTTGCCAAGTCCCTTCTCATCCTTTCCACTCCATCTTGTGTATCAACCCTATTGCAGATCTTTCTGTCGTCTGCAAAGAGACATACTTTTCCTTCCAGTTCCTCCGCAATGTCACTTATAAAGATATTAAAAAGGACTGGTCCCAGTACTGAACCCTGCGGTACCCCGCTAGTAACCCTCCTTTCTTCACCGTGGACTCCATTTACTACTACCCTTTACATCCTGTTGTCTAGCCAATTTGTTATCTAGGCTACCACCTTGGGACCCACTCCAAGGCTGGCTAACTTGTGTATTAATCTTTTGTGTGAGACTGTTTCAAATGCCTTGCTAAAATCTGGGTAGGCCATGTCCACAGCCCCTCCCTGGTCTACTACTTTGGTCACCCAGTCAAAGAAATCTATTAGATTAGTCTGACATGACCTTCCCATTGTGACTCCATTCTGCCTTGGGTCCTGTGCCCCACTGGCCTCTAGGTACTCAACAATTCTTTCCTTCAGAAGTGATTCCAACATTTTCCTTACCACTGAGGTCAAACTAACTGGTCTGTAGTTTCCTGTCTCCGTCCTGCTCCCATTTTTGTGAAGAGGAATCACATCTGCCCTTCTCCAGTCCTCAAGTACCACCCCATCCTCCAGGGATTGACAAATTTCAAAATAAGGTACTTGTCCAGGACAACTAGCCTTACCAAAAATGGTAGTCCCATTGTTGGGAGTGGTAGTCCATGGTTGGAAGGCTATATTTTGAGGGAAATTACTAAGACTTAATGTAACAACAAAAGACTTGGTGCAGGGATTGTATTATTAATACTAGGTAGGTATAGAACATTAGGAAACAAGAAAAATAATTTATGAATGAAATGTTTTAATATATTATTTTTCTCTTGTTAACTTCTCTCACTCACCATAATACACAACGTCCCACAACCTTTTTCCAGAGACAGCAGTGAAGTAAATAGGTTTTTAATATAGTATATATTTATTTTCAATTTTTTTTTCAGTTATCAACTTTGCTGCATTCTATATGGTCTAATTGATCCAACATGGCCCTACAGCCTGACCCCCAAAGATCTCCTCATCCCCTTCCTCTTAGAGTCACTTTTCTTTTCCTTTTAACATTAAATCTGTTTGTTTGATTTTGTTTCTTTTAAGATCTGTTACTAGGGTGTCACTGAGGACAGACTGAAGTAAACGCAGAGATCTTCTCCCCAGACGCACCTTTCTGGCCTCAGAATTTAATTAGTCAGTTCAGCAGCGCTGTGTGAGATATGTCTGCTCTCCACATGACCACCCACTGACAAGCTGCTTTCATGTGTGCCACTCACAGAGTGCAGTTCTACCTGCCGACAGTTCACCACCACAATCAACTGCCATGAAATTGGTGAACTACCCTTGAGTGACAGGCAGCCTACAGTTTGCAATATGCAGACTGATCTGTCACTCTTAAGTGGCACGGCCACTGCGATGGCTGGGTGGGAGATACTGGGAAGTCTGCGACACTGTCTAAACTGCGCTCGCTCCCAGTGCTTCTCCAGAATGGCAGCTCCCTGAAAAACATGTGGTGCATCTCTTCTCCATCTTGCTGTCTTATGTGAACTCCATGGCAGCAGGCAACTTGATTACCTACCCGACAACACCTAGTGGCAACAACTGAACAATGCAGGACTTGTAGATAAAAAAAAAAAAAAGACAACCCGAATTAATCTGGTTGTCCGGGGGACAACCTCTGGCTCAGTTGATGCTTGTCCCTGTCAGCAGACTGGTAGTCCAGGACAAGGGACTACTGGATTTGTCAATCTCTGCCATCTTCCCATGATTTGTTAAAGAGAGTAGTCAGCGGTGTCACTAGTTCTACCCTTAGTTCTTTTAGAATTCTTGAGTGAATCCCATCAGGCCCCATTGTTTTGTCCACCTTCAATTTTATTGGTTCTTTCAGAACTCTTTCTTCTGTAAATGGACTGGTATCGACCCCCGTCTTCAGAGTGTTTCTCTTGTTTGGTTTAGGTACCTCCCCCTCCTCTTCCTTTGTAAATACTGAGCAGAAATATTCATTCAGTATCCCTGCTTTTTCACTGTCACCCTCTACCCACATTCCCTCCCCTTTATTAAGCCTCAATATCCCTCCTTTGGTCTTTCTTCACTCCCCAATGTACCTATAAAAGGTCTTATCCCCCTTCTTAACAGAGTTGGCTATCCTTTCCTCGGTTTGGGCCTTTGCTATTCTGACTGCCTTCCCAGCCTCTTTCTGTTTTAACTGATAAAGTTCTCTGTCCTACTCCTTCTGTGTTTCCTTATATTTCCTGAATACTATCCTATTCTCCTTAATCTTCCCTGCCACCTCTTTTGAGAACCATAGTGTTTTTTTCCTTCATTGTGTTTTGTTGATTTGCTTTACACAAAGGCTTGTTGCCTCTATGATGGCTGTTTTGATTACTCCCCATTGTTCCTCCACCCCTCCTTCTTGCCTGTTTGCTAGTGCTTTTCTGAGGCACACTCTTATTTTCCCAAAGTCATCCCTCCTAAAGTCCAATACTCTTGCTTTTGTATGGCTTGATTGTATGGCTGTCTTGATCGTGAACCACACTGTTTGGTGGTCACTTGTTCCCACATGGCTACCCACTTCTAAATCTGAGATTCTTTCTCCATCCCCATTTGATTGTACCAGGTCTAAGATTTCTCCCTTCCAAATGGGTTCCAATACTAGCTGTCTGAGGCATGCCCCTTGTAGGGCATCAAGAATGACCCTGCTCTTGGATGTGCCTGCAGCAAAGGTGCTCCAGTTAACATCTAGCATATTCAGGTCCCCCATCAACAATATCTCACCTTTTTCTGCCATTCTAAGGATGCCTTCTATCATTTCCTTGTCCATTCCCTCCCCCTGAGATAGGGGTCTGTATACAACCCCAATGCGGATTGTGGTGCCATTTTCTGTCTCCAGGGTGAACCAAAATTCCCTTATCTGCTCCCTGTTTACTCTTTAGTTCTGTTACTTTGATCCCTTCCTTTACATAGAGAGCTACTCCTCCTCCTCCTCTTTAACCCTCCCTGTCACTCCTGTGGATTGTGTGTCCTGGTATGTTGACATCCCAGTCATGGTTCTCTGTGTACCATGTTTCTGTGACTGCCACAATATCCAGTATCCAGGCAACCCTCTTCCATCAAGGCCACTAGTTCAGGGAGCTTGTTACACAGACTATGGGCATTAGTACTCATCAACCTCCACTTTTTGATGGCCTTACCCCTTTTAGCCCCATTTCTGTCCTTACTGCCTTTGCCTTTTTTTACATTTACTTCTGTCCTGCTCCCTAATGACTTCTCTGCCTTGGTGTTTACCTCACTAATTACCATGTTTTGTGGGGGGAGGCTGGGATTTCCCTGTTCCTTTTCAGCATCTCCCCCCTTGGCTAGTATAAATGCCTGCCATTGAAGCATTTAAACCTCTCACCTAGGATCCTGGTTCCCCCCCCCGGACAGATGCAGACCATCACGCCGGTATAGGTCTGCATCCCTCCAGGTGGCTCCCCAGTCCCCAGTGAAGCTAAAACCCTGAGCTCCACACAAGTTTTTCAACCATTCATTGAATTCCCTGGTGAGAAGTACCCTAGCATCCCCCTTGCCATAGACAGGCAACACCTCCGAGAAGGTTACCGTATGCGCTACTTGTCTAAGGCCCCTCCTCAACTCTACAAACTCCTCTTGCACTGCTCTGATCCCATTCCTAGCATGAGTCACTTCCTTCCTACCTAGGTAAAGCATGTGACTTACAGTACTGTAAGCCATGTGATGTGTGGGGGGCTGCCAATAGACTTGTCACTCTGCCTTACTTCGCATTAAGGTGGAATGACAATGCGAAGTAATAATTACAAGGAAAAGTGAGCATTTCATATTGGCCACTTCTCATAGCAGAATGGCAACATGAAGTGCCCACTTCACGGGCACTTTGGCGGTGGAGTTTAAATTTGCTGCATCTCTATTTATTTTTCTCCTGAAATCTTAACTACATCTATAGTGTAGATATTTAAAGCATTTTAATCTCTGACCACTGGCTCATTTGCTTGATCATATATTTAAAATGGAACAGGTCTAAATCCTTTTGCTGGCATTTTAATACCTCCCTCCTTATGGATAAAAAAATTCCCTGAACCGATTTAGGAAGAAACCTCAGAATTCTTTGAAATAAATGGCAATAGGGAGGTAACACACACTAGCTTGTGGGAGACTTTTGAAACCTATTTAAGGAGGAGAGAGATGAGCTATTCCACTTTAAAAAAGAAACTCATGAAAAACTGCAAACAATGGAGAATGAGTTGAAATCTATAGAAGGACAATACAAATGAATACGGAGCTCCAAATCAGGCCTTTCCCTAAAAATGACAACATTAAATGCGAGATAACCTTCACTCTAAACTGAATATGCATTTTTTTGCTTGCAACAGTTATTCCTAGAATTTGGGGAGAGGCAGGAAACTTCTGGCCCATAGGCTTAATAACAGCAGAATAACTGTCTGATACCAGGAACTGGAAACACCACTGGGAAGATATAGTTGATTAATGATGGAATCATAGACACTTTCACTGTGTTCTTTTTTTTTTTCACAATAGCAGAGCAGGTACTTCTGAATTAGAGATAGAGAAAAGTGTTGCTTTGCTCTTATAAATGTTGTAAAAGAAGACACTTCTGAATTAGAGATAAACAACTTTTTGACTGTCTTACAGTAGCACCCCTTCCCCCACTATGTTTATCTGAACAAGATATGGTAGATACTGGCAGTCCAGTTCTAATTAATAAAATTACTGAGGCCATACAACATTTGCTGAACGGTAAAACCCTGGGCCCAGATGGTATATCTTGAGAATTATATAAGCTTTTTAGCCCTAATGTTTTACACTATCTGCAAAAAAACAAAAATAAAACCTTGAATCTTGTGCAATAACCACACAACGTTCTGCAGTATCAGAATCTTATATTACACTGATTCTGGAAAAAGGAAAGGATAATGCAGACTGTGTCAATTAGTCCGGTTTCACCACTGAACTGTGATTACAAGATTTTAGCAAACGTTTTATGTAAAAGGATACAAAAAAGTTACATAAAGGGGTAGGAGTGGAGCAGGAAGGCTTTCTTGAAGGTAAATCAGGCACTGATAATGTTAAGATGTTTAATATTGTGATTTGGGCCTGCCTTTAGCTATATGTTATACAAGCTAAAAGCCTTTGACTTGCTTGAGTGGAGCTTCATTAGTAAAGTTTTAAAGAAATTTGGATTTGGGAATGATTTTGGTAAATGGGTTTCCATCTTACATAAAAAATCCTCGGCAACAGCAATTACTAACCATGTTATTTCCTCCTCTTTCAAATTATTTCATGGAACAAGTAAAGGGTGTCCCCTTTCCCCTTATTTGTTTATTCTCTCAATTGAACCTTTAATACAGATAATAACAAAGTCTTCTGCAATACAACAAATAATAACAAGGTTTTCTGCAATCCAAGGAGTTAAGGTATGAAAACTACACCATAAAGTTTTTGCTTAGGTGGGCAATGTATTAATAACATTACCAAACTCATAGACTCATATAATACACTTAAAACTGCTCTTCTGTTTCCATTCACATGTATGCAGATGATACAGTACACTTTACCTCTTGCTCCTCTGCCCTTGACATCCTTGCTCAGCTCCAAATGGGCTTTAACAATGTCCAGCACAGGTTCCATGAAATTCAGTTGTCCCTCAATGCTGTTAAAAAGTGGTCTCTATCACTTGATTCCAGGCAGAGGCATGCTAAACTTACCATTCTTCCTTTCTTCCATACCACTGATGATGTAGTGAGAGATGATGCCCCCTCCTTCAAGTACCTTGGGGTCTGGCTGGACTGTCACCTTGATTTTGCTGTTCATGTAGACACGATCCACGAGAAGTTCCACCCCAAACTTGGTGCACTTTCTATGAATGAGAGTGGCACCCACTTCCTGCCTACAGCAGGATTCTCTTGAAGATGATTCTCACCATTTAAGACTAAGGTGACATTGTTTACATTGCTGATCCTACAGTAAGTCCACCTTAACCAGACTGGACCCCCTCTTTCACTCCTGTGGATTTGCCTTGACAAAACCCTGTGCACTCACCACTCTTGTTTGTCCTCCTCCCTCCCTTAATGCTAGGTGCCTTACCCACTGTGCCTCCTTTATCTCCAGATTTTGAGTTGACTCCCACCCTTATCTTGTTTCTCTCCTCTTCTTCACTTCTGCTACATTTTACTCCCTTCATAACTCTTGCTTTCGCTTTCTTGCTCACCACCCAATAAAAGCATCTGCTGGCCAAGCTGCCTTCTCTTTCCACTTCCCTAAATTCTAGGGCTCTTTCCACCTTTAAATTCATTCTGTTCCTTCCCTTCAAGCTCTGAAATCTCTCCTTGGTGATTTTGCTATTCTTTCCTACAGTTGATTCTGACATTGGGTCTTGGACTTTTTTCCACCACCCTACACTGTCACTAGTTCAGCCCCTTCCCCACTAGTTTTCAGCCACTGCCCTACACCTCTTATTTTTGCATTGTTGTTTGCTGCATATTGTTCTTATTGTCCTTTTCTGCAGTTTATTGTATTGCATAACTCCTGGTCAAAAACATTGTCTGCAATTGCTCATTTTGTTAAACTTATTTCCATTATTGCATATATTATTGAACATTCTACTTTGTATTTGTATTGTTCTCTCCTCTCCTCTCCGCTTCCCTCTCCCCCAGGATGCATCTGGAAAAGAGCTATTATCAGCTCAGCAAATCTTTCCTGGTAAAACTTAAGGAAGGAAGGAAGAATGACTGAAAATGCACTTAAATCAATTCTACAAGACTGATGCTGCATCTGGGCTTGTTCTTAATTGGAGCAAGTCCCAAGTTTCGTCTCTTCTATACCCTCTTATGCTAAAGGTTAGTTATTACTCTATATTTCAGGACAATCTGATTAAAAGTGATATATGTTATCCTGGTCTGAGAATAAGTAATGACTTAAAGAAATTAACAGATCTCAGTATCTCTCCACTTTTGAAAGATCATTATAGATGGGGAAAACTAGGGGGAAGATCCACTCTAACAAAATGTGATAGCCCCAAAACTGTGTTATGTATGTCAGAACATTTGGATTGCTCTGAGTAAAAGAAAAAAAATAACAATATTAGGTTAATAATCTGTTTTTTGGGGGGAGGAGGTGGAGGCAAGCCTCCTAGATTATCAATTGATAAATTACAAGCTAATGTAGGTACGGGAGGCTTTCCTCTGGGGGTAGATATAGAATTTTTTCAAGGGAGTAGCAGTTTTGCCAAGGGGGTAGCACTTTCACAAAAAATGTAAAATTATACTTTTAAAGCTCAGATAAGGTTCATACGGCTACTTTTTTCTGGCATGCGGGTGTAGTGGGTGCTATTTCACTGCACAGCTGGATCTACTAGTGCTTTGTTCTATCCAGATAGGAGAAATACCAGGGGGCTTTTGTTTTTAAGCAAATAGCCAGCACTTACAGATCAATAACCCCTTGAATATCCTGCTTTGGCACAAATCTGAATTACAATTGCTGCAACCTTACCAATGGGTTTGAGTTCCGCTTCCTTGCAAATTCTAGGTAAGATACTGCCTAAATAGTTAACACCAATAGGCCTGGCAGTATACCATGTTTGAAGTTTGTCTAGCACATCTTGCCGATGCGTCTTAGGATGGCAAAAGAGAGATGGTGGGTTGGGCAGTAGTTTTGAAATATATTTTAAATTGATCTCAGCTGGGCATAACAGGTCTCCTCGTTCGTGAGTATTTTGTTTGTTTGGGTCAAATGCTTTTGAATTGGTCTTTGGTAACTGGGTTTCATCTTGTGTGTTTGTGATTTCAAATGAATTGATAGTGAAGAACTGCATTTCTGCATTACTGCAATGGGCCAAGTGAAGGTGGTTATCCATCCAGACCTTTTTTACCAGACTTGTAGCTGTGTTGGGGAATACAGCATCAGATTGTACTTAACTGAAAGAGTGATTGACACCTACAACACACTGCCAGTGGAAGTGGTCAAGGTAAAACAGTAGGGGACTTTAAGCATGTGTGGGATAGACATAAGGGAATATTAGTAAATAGGCAGGAAGGAGGGAGGCTTGATGGAGATCAGTTAGGGTCTGCAGAGACAGACTACGCAGGGGCCATCTGAGCAGACTGGGTAGCCAAGCGGCCATTTTCTGATGACAAATTTTATGTTTCTTTGTTGGTGGGGGTAAAATTTTAAACTCTATCAAGTACACTCAGAGTGCTTAGAGTGTATACAATTAGTTTAACTGACACTACTGAAAAGAGGAGATGGATTGGCTCACAAAATTATTTCACAATGTAATCCTGACACAACATATAGTATTTCTCAAAAGGAAAGTGGGTACAAGAGCTTAGAATTGCCATTTTCCCCTGCAGAATGTTCAGAAGACTGGAGTAATGCTAGACTTTGCAGCAGAGAGACCCAATGGATAATATCTAATTTAAACTCTTACATTATTTTTTATTATTCACCCCAAAAGTCAGGAAGCATGGGTTATCTAGCAAATGGCACCTGTCAGTGTTGTGGGCATTTCCATGTAGATACAATGCATATCTTTTGAAAATGTCTGTAAATATCAATGTTCTGGTCAGGAATATCTATGCTGTAATTACTAGGGGTAGTTTGCCTTGGCTACCTTCCCTGTTTATCTTTGGAATTATACCTGTCAATAGCAGAGGCAACAAGACTTTGCATAAAGCAAGTGAACAAAGCAAAAAGAGGAAAAAAAAACATGGTTTTCAAAAGAAATGGCAGGGAAGGTTAGAGAAAAAAAAACTGGCATTCAGAAAGTACAAAGAAACACAGAACTGTATCAAAGCAGAGGGAGGCAGGGAACGTAGTCAGAAGCACAAAGGTGCAAATGGAGGTAAGGCTAACCCAGACAGTAAAGAAGGGGGACAAAACCTTCTTCAGGTACATTAGGGAAAGAAAAAAGGCCAAGGGAGGGATAGTGAAGCTATGTAAAGAAGGGGAAGTGGGCAGAAGGGGATCAAGAAAAATCTGAGATTCTGAATGAATACTTCTGCTCAGTATTCACAAAAGAGGAGGAGGGGGAAGGTCCACTATTGGGCAGCAGGGACACACAGTGAACAGAGGTGGACACCAGTCTATTCACAGAAGAGAATGTCCTAAAGCAACTCTTGAAACTGAAAGTGGACAAGGCAATGGGGCCAGATGGGATACATCCCAGAATACTAAAAAAACTTAGAGAGGTGCCGGTAACATCACTGACAGCCCCATTCAACCAGTCGCTGGAGGAGGGAGTGGTGCCAGAGGACTGGAGGAGGGTGAACGTGATAGCCCTTCACAAAAGTGGGAGCAAGGTAGAAGCAGGAAACTATAGACCAGTCAGTTTGATCTCAGTGGTAGAGATGATGATGGAATCTGTGTTATAGGAAAGGATTGTAGAATACCTAGAGGCCAGCGGGGCTCAAGACCCAAATCAACATGGATTCACAGCAGGAAGGTCTTGTCAAATCTGACAGATTTCTTTGACTGGGTGACAAGGGTAGTAGATGAAGGAGGGGCAGTGGACATGGCCTACCTAGACTTTAGCAAGGCATTCGACACAGTCCCACACCAGAGGTTAGTAAAAAAGTTGAGCAACATCAGAGAGGGTCCTCAGGCAGTAAAATGGGTAAGAAATTGGCTTAGCAATAGGATACAGAGGGAGGTGGTAAATGGAGTTCACTCTGAAGAGATGGGGGTGACTATTGAGGTGCCATAGGGTTCAGTGCTAGGGACTGTCCTCTTTAATGTCTTTACTAGTGACATTGCTGAGGGTCTAGAAGGAAAGGTATGCCTCTTTGCAGACAACGCTAAGATCTGCAATAGGGTCAACACACCAGGAGGGTGAAAAAATGAGAAGTGGCTTAGACAAGTTGTAAGAGTGGTCAGGAGTGTGGCAGCTCAGATTCAGTGCAAAGTAGTACAAAATAATGCACTTGGGAAACAAAACCCCAGGGGAGGGAGGTATTAATGACAACTAAACAGGAGAGGGACCCGGGGTAGTCATAACAGATGATGTTAAGGTAGCCAAGCAATGCGAAAAGGCAGTGAGGAAAGCCGGTGGAATGCTGGGGTGCATAGGGAGAGGCATCACCAGTATGAAACAGGAGGTGGTGCAGACCTCATCTGGAGTACTGTGTGCCATTCTGGAGACCTGATCACTATAAGTATGTAGACAGGGTAGAGGCCGTTGAGAGGAAGGCAATGAAAGTGGTGCAGGGACTGAACCAGAAACCATACGAGGAGAGATGGATGGAACACAATATGGATACCCTGGAGGAAAGCAGGGAAGAGGGGGGGACACGATAAAGACATTCAAGTACTTTAAGGGGATTAACAAAATTCAGGAGGGCACATCTTTCAGGAAAAGAGATGTGCAAGAACAAGGAGTCACAATTTGAGGCTGGAGAGGAGACGACTCAGGGGCAACATGAGGAAGTATTTTTTCAAAGAAAAGGTGGTGGATGCATGGAACAATCTCCCTGAGTAGGTTGTAGGGGCAAAAACAATAGGTGAGTTTAGCAAGCATGGGATAGACAGAATGCTACCCTAGTGATAGGTAGAAGGTAAACTGCAGATCAAATAGGATCTGGAGTTTATAAATTAGGTTGGGAAATGGACAGACTATGTGGGCACAGGGCTCATGTAGTCTGTCCCATTTCCCTACCTAATCAGGTCCTTATCTGCTGTCATATTCTATGTTTCTATGTTTTTATGACTAGAGACCAAACACTTTGGATCCTTGTAGCAGTTCTGGGTGCTAAGTGCTTACTGCAATTGAACTGGAAATCGGAGGTAGTACCAACCATAGTAGAATGGTTTACCTATATGGACACTACAGCTAACAACTAGAAAATTAGTTACTTCCTTTTAAACAAGATTGATAGGGTTGACAACATTTGGGGTCAATTTCTTAGGAAAGTCAATATATTTGTTACTTCTGCTTTTACTTATGTTTCAAAATGTGGATACTAATAATTTCTTGAAATAAGTTTTAGGAATTATAGTTTTTAACAGAATTATTAGTTATGTTAACATCTGCAAAGTTCACAGTTGATTATTATTGTATAGTAACTGATTATCATTTTTTCCCATTGGGGAAACTGGGTTATAATTTTATCATTATAACCAGCAGGTTATAATGACGAACACATGCCTGGTTTCCCATTGCGCTGGGCATGAACCAGCTCCTGCTCATCCCTTGCGGTAGCCGGTAGCCACAAACTTCCTCTTCTCTGCCATCCTGCTCCTCAAGCCTATGCAGTTCCCCCGAAGTAAGAGACAGGGGGTAAGTTAGTTTTCTTCAACAAAAATATGTGTGGCAAAATGTTTATTCTCTAGCAGGAGAAAATAACCCACACTGCTTTACGAGCCCGCAGACCACACTGAAACACCAATGGTCCAAGGCTCGGCTCCGTGAAGAAATGCATTTATTTTGTATAATTGCTATGGTGAAAAAACAATCCCCAGAAATTCTACAAAATAAAGGATGGATAGAGCTTAAAAACTTGGATTTTACCCACCCCCTTGGGGGTGGGAATCCTGAAAAAAAAAACATTGAGGCTCGCTCTTGGGGTTTATGTGGCATCCCATCCCTTGGGGGGGGTGTAAAATCCTCGTTACAACTCCCTACCCATCCATTATTCTCTATATATTACCCTAGTTGTATGTGTTATGAACTCTGTCTGATGTTTACATTTATTGTTTCAAACTTTACTAAACTTTTTACTAAAAAAGAAAAATTTATGGATGTAGAACTTTAGGCATCAGAACCTCAGAATCGTATTTGGTACTCCAATTAATGGTTTAGGGGCCCTACTAAGTTATTTTAACTTTATTTTTCTTCAACTTTTTATGCACTTTCTATAGTAACTACTCCAGAACTCCATTCATATTAAAAATCATAGAAACAATTCAGTTCAATGCAAATGAACATGTTCACCATTTGCTGCATTCCAAGCTTAGGTATCTGTTTAGGAAAGTGCTAAACAGTTCCCCATGAACCATAGCAGAGGATACAATTAAAGAAAGATAACCCAAACACAAACCTAAGAAGAGCAGCAGATCTTTACAAACATCACAACATGCCATTTCATTTTGAGTTTTAAACAATGTGGAGGTCCAGTTAGGTCAGATTTGAAATTATAACGAACAAACAACTTATATCTAGTATCCAGAAGGATCTGTTGCTTTTCCCTTTTTATTTTTGGTCCGGATTAAATGTGTGAGGGAGTGCCCCCATTTACAGCCACTCTCTACTGCACCTGTTTAGGGTACCAGGGCTGCCACATTTCTAAATATTTAGGCAGTCCAAGCTGAAGAGTATTGATAATACACTCCATAGACTCAATCTCGGAGATCTTCTTCCTCCAGATATCCAGGCTGGGGGGGATTGGGGTGGACCATTTAATAGTAATGCATTTGAGGGCAGCTAGGCACAACATCTGTACTACCATTCATCTTTTCTTAGAACCCTTCTGAAATATCATGAGCCCTAATATATCTTGAAATGTATAGGGTATATCAGCTGGGGCCAAATGAACCATTGGACAATCCCCCCCAAATATGAAAATGTCTTCCCATCAAGCCAGATTACCACCAGCAGGCATCAATGTAAGTAATTTTAAAGTGCTTTGTTTCTGTGGGGGTTCAGAAGTATATAGTCAAAACCCTCCAATTAAATTATATCCAGGTAGGAGATGCAGTAACTGCCTAACCCTTAAAGTAGCAGTACTAGATAAAAAAAAAATGGATCTTTTGCAACAGTTTGTTTCTTGTGCTTTGTTGAGCACTTACCTGGTAATCCTTTTTGTTTTTGCTTTACTATCACCCCATAATTTGCTCCATTTTTCTCTGTATTTGTTTACATTTCTCCCACCAACCATGTTGAATTGGAACCCTCTGCTGACAACCACACATGCACACAACTCGCAGCACTACACAGAAACAATGGGAACATGCAGCACAGGGTCCCATGGAAGTAAACAAAAGATGTGATGCAACATGAGGTGGGGGGAGTTCACCTGCAAATTAGGCAGCAGCCATATTTACTGTGGATCCACAACAATTAAAATAAATTTCAAATATCTAAAAAACTAAAGATCACTAGAAAAAAATATTTACAGATATGGAAACTCGAACTATGGCTGCATGCTTCCAGCCAGAAAACTGAATTTTGATAATCACTTCCTGATTATATGAACATACGAAATTGCCAGCAGAAAAAGGCCCACAGGTCTGCCCAATTATGCAGCTCTTAGTTTCATACTACTACAGCTGCCCCAGCCCCACACAAACCCCTCCCTTCTTCACATTTCCTGGTCTTTCCTCCCTTTGTGTTCTTGTCTGTATTAATCCTGCCCTTGACTCTATCCCAACCCCGCTTAAAGCTATCCACTGTCATCAGTTCAATTAACTCCTCTGGCAGTGTGTTACATCTCGCCACCATTCTCTTTGCAAAGTAGTGCCTTCTCATCTCCCTCCTGATCCTTCCCCCTTCCAACTTCAGACTGTGCCCTGTAGTGACCCTTCCCTGCTTTAAGCAGAACAATCCTCTCTCACTCTCTGACTTTGCTTATGCCTTTCAAGTATTTAAAGGTCTCTATCATGTCCCCCCTTTCCCTTCTCTCTTCCAGCGAATACATGTTGAGCTCCCTCAATCTTTCCTCATATGGCAACTCCCCCAGTCTCATGATCATTTTTGTAGCCCTTTGCTGCAACCCTTCTAGTAATCTCACATCCTTTTTGAGGTATGGGCACCAGTACTGCACACAGTAATCCAAGTGTGGCCTCAACAGTGATCTATACAAGGGCAGGATGACCTCCTCATTTCTAGAGGTGATCCCTCTGGCAATGCACCCCAGCATCCTATTTTCCCTTGCTGCTGCCTTCCTACACTGTGCCGATACCTTCATGTCCCCTGTGACTATTACCCTGAGGTCCTTTTCCTCCCCTGAAGCTGTTACCTGCACTCTCCCCAGCCACTAGCTGATCCTGGGATTTCTTGCTCCGAGGTACATGACCTTATACTTCTTAGCATTAAACCCCAACTGCCACTCCCTAGACCAGTGTTCGAGTTTAGCTAGATCCTCCGTGGGTGTCTGCCTCCCTTCCTCATTGTCCACTTTTGCACAAATCTTAGTGTCATCTGTGAACAGGCAGATCTTACTTTTGACCTCCTCTGCAATGTCTGCAATGAAAACATTGAACAAAAGAGGGCCCAGCACTGAACTCTGCATTACCCCACTTGTTACTGGCCTTGGCTTGGAAGTCTCCCCCCTTACAACTACCCTCTAGTCTGGGTTAGTCTGCCCTGCAACCAGCTCTCAACCCACCCCACCAGTTTCTCCCCACTCCCATGTCCCTCAGATTGTTCAATAACCTCCCATGGGGCACAGAGTCAAAAGCCTTACTGAAGTCCAGTTACAGGGCATCCACAGTGTGGCCTTCGTCAACCGTCCTAGTGACCCAGTTGAAGAAGCCGATCAGGTTAGTTTGGCATGATCTTCCTGAGACAAACCCATGCTGTCTTTCATCTTGTAGATGATTACTATCGAGAAAGGTTATCAACCTCTCCTTTAAAATGGTCTCCATCAACTTCCCCACTATGGAAGTCAGGCTTAGTGGTCTGTAGTTACCTGGTTGGTCCATGGGTCCACTCTTGTGAAGGGGCAGCACGTAAAGCCATCCTCCAGTCCCTGGGTACCTACCCCGTCTCCAAGGAGGTGTTGAAGAGGTCCATCAGAGGGCCTGCCAACACCTCCGCCAATTGCTTCAGGACCCTTCAGTGTACATCAACTGGTCCTGGTGCTTTGTCTACCCACAAGGCTTTAAGGTCCTTCAGAACTCTGTCCTCTTGGATGATCCCATCTGTTATCTCTGCCCCCCCTTCACTCTTGCCCCCTTTCCCTTGCAGTATTGGGCTATCCCTTTCTTTTGTGAACACCAAGCAGAACTACTCATTAAGTGCCTCTGCCTTTTCTTCCCCTTGTTCCACCCATCCCCCATTCCTCTTGATTCTAACAATGTCATCTCTACAATTACTCTTCTCCCTTATGTATTTAAAGAACCCCTTTTCTCCCTCTCTGATCCTCTGAGCCAACTTCAGCTCCTTTGCTGCCTTGCCTACCCTACTGACCTGGTCACCTCCCTAGATGCCTTTGTGAACACCTCTCTATTCTCCTCATGCCCCGATTTTTTGAACTTAATGAAGGCCAATAATTTTTCCCTCACCTTCCACTCCACTTCCTTGCTGAGCCAGCTAGGTTTTTTTGGATCTAGACTGTTTACTCTGAGATTTGGCATACATGTTCATGGCCTCATTCAGCCCCTTCCTAATGATTGTCCACTTCTGTTCAGCATCCATCACTGGGTTAATTTTAGCTAAATACCCCTCTAGGATGATGCCCATTCTGGCAAAATCTGCCTTCCTGAAGTCAAACACTCTTGTCCTGGTCTTGGCCAACTCCGTCCCTGTGTTGAGGAGGAACCACACTGAGCGGTGGTCGCTTCCTGCTAGATGGTCCTGTACTACCACATCCTAGACTTGATCACCATTTGTTAGCACCAAATCCAGTATGTTCCCCTGTCTAGTAGGTTCCATCACCTCTTGCACTAGGTAGCTGTCTTGGATAGCCTCCAGCAGCACCTGTTCCCTTGCATGTGCTGTAGCTACTGTCTGCCAGTCAACCCCAGGTAGGTTGAAGTCTCCCACTATAACTGTACTTCCCTTGCTACTGATCTTCCTGATTTGCTCCATTATTATCTAGTACTGCTGATTTAAGTAACCACTGTTCCCACTGCTGAGGGGGAACTACAATGTTCCCTTCTTCCTCGTATTTTTGTCTGATCTGATCTAGCGGTGGGTCTGCAGTTATCATTAAGATTCTATAGCTATCTGAATTTACTTATGTTTTGACGTTCAATACTATCAACCAATAAAAAAAAAAGTTCCAAATCTCACTGCAGGTGATCTACTTGGTCCTGCTCTCCCAAAAAATGTCTTACCTGAAGGAATTCAAAATAGTCCTCCGCCGGAGACCAAAGTGCTCCAGTAATAGCTGAAATGAATGACACCTACCCTCTGAGACACACTGTGCAAAGTGAGCAAGTCCCTTATGTTTCCAATAGGTATATCCCTGGTCTATCTGCAGGAGGAAGAAAGGCTCATGATGTTGAATCAGAGTCAATGGTTCCAGCAAATTCAGAGAAGAGTTTTTTTGCCCTTATTTTAATCAAGACATGTACTGTATGTTTTGTCCAGGGGTTATGTAGTATCTGTAGCATTAGTTTAGTGAGGACTGTAGTAGGGATAGCCCAGAGCATCACCCCTAGGCTGTCTGCCTCCTCTATTAAATACCAGCCGGCATCTATACTTTGTTTCACCTAGGTGCCTAAATAAGTTGCTTGTGCTGCTAAATAGTATGTCCTAAAGCATGGCCACCCCAACCCTCCTTTTTCTTTTGGAAACCTAAGAATATGCTGTACTATCCTTACTGTTTTCCCCTAACCATAAAAATTGGTTCATTACCTTTAAAAATTAGTTCCAAGACAAATTTGGAAATGGGAAATTGGAGGGACTGAAAAAGGAAAAGGATTCTAGGTAAAACATTCATCTTGACTGCTTGGACCATCCCACACAATGTAAACAGAAGCAGCTTTCAGCATGCAAGGTCCTGTTTAGATGTATCAAAAAGTATATGTTAATTTTCCTGAAATAGTTTGCTCAGGTCTGTTACTTTAATAAATAAATATGTAATCATATTATGGGGTACCCAGTCATAGGGATATTGTTTCTTAAACTCTAAGGTTGGGGATCAACTTAGGATCAAGGTTTCTGATTTATGTTGATTAATTTTATACCTGACCAAAACCCCGAATTCTATTAGCTCTTTTTGAAAATGTTAAGGAGTGAGTGGGATCTCTCCAAAAAGAATAAATAATAATTTGCTTAAAAGGCTATTTTTTGTTCCATCCTTCCCTCTATCACCCCTTTGATCTCTGGGTCCTGTCAAATATGGATTGGTAGAGGTTCAAGACTCAGGGAAAATAACGGGGGGGGGTGGTAGGGGGCAGCCCTGTCTGGTCCTTTGGTGAAGTTTAAATCTGTGGGACAACTACCTCCTGGAGATTCCTGTATAAGGAATCTACCATTTTTATGAACCCCTCCCCAAATTAGCCCTGTTCAAGGCTGACAACAGAATGGCCCAATCAATCCTATCAAAGGCCTTCTCAGCATCCTACTTATGGCCAGCTGGAAGGCCCTCTTTCCCCTTTGGGCAGAAATCATGTTAAGCAGACATCTGATATTATCCTGTAAGAACCTGCTCTGTATAAACCCTGTCTGGTCTCTGTGTATTAATTTATCGATACAACGCTTGCAGTTGCTCTGCCAGTATTCCAGTAAATGTTTTCAGATCCGTGTTTAATAAGGAAACTGGGTGGAAAGACTCACACTCCTCTGCCAGTTTGCCCAGTTTTAAAGTCAAAGTCATTTTTATTTCTAAAAAGCCCTTTTCACAATATCAAAGCACTTGTACATACCCATAGGCATACTGAGATTGAAGTAAAGCAGTAATCAATTAAAATCAGTAAAGTTCCGAGTTAGAACATATCTAAGGAGGCTGACTCAAAAATGTTTTTAAGGCAGCCTTGAAGGTCTCAGTGGACAGGCACTCTCTAATCTGATGAGGTAGATAGTTCCACACGGTCAGGGCCATATATGCAAAAAGATCTTGCCCCCAAGGACTTCAAATGAACAATGGGAACCTCTAGCAATACCTCATCAGTAGAACAGAGTGGGCAGAGGGGGCAGTAGGGATGCAGGAGGTCTTGCAAATAACACAGTCCCTGTCTATGTAGGGCGTGTAGGCCTTATAAATCAGCAAACCAACCTTGAAGGTGATCCTCCACTGCACTGGCAGCTGATGCAATTCACAGAGCACAGGTGTGACATGGCTAGATCGAGATAAGCCCATCAACAGCCTGGCTGCAGCATTCTGCACATGCTGCAGGTGGTGGATGTCCACCACTGGAAGCCCTAGGTAGACAGCACTGCAGTAGTCAAGGCAGCAGGTCACAAAGCTATGGACTAGGGTAGGAAGGTCATCAGGTGGAATGAGATGTTTTATCTGGGTGATATTCCTCAGATGATAATATAAGGCCTTGACCATGGCAGACACCTGTAATTTAAGTGTCAGCTCACCATCAAAAATAACGCCCAGATTCCGCACTCGTTCAGATTAGCTCAGCTGCCTGCCCCACAGAACAAGCCCAGAGGGCTGAGCAGCCAAGGGCCCCTCTACCCAACGACCAGGGTCCACAACCAACACCTCAGTCTAATCTGGATTCGACCTCAACCAGCTGGCACTCATCCAGTCCTGAATATCAGCAAGTCAGCTGTTGAAGACCGTGACAGCATCATCTTGCTCGGGTACAAAGGACAGGTACAGCTGAATATCATCTTTACAGCAGTGAAATCTCAGCCTATAGCACCTTATAATGTCTCCCAATGGCAGCATATAGACCACGAACAACATGGGGGACAACACGGAGCCCTGTGGCACCCCACGGTTCAAGGGGAAAGGGGCCAAGGAAAACAACTCCGACACCACTGTCTGAGTCCTGCCCATGAGAAAAGAATGGAACCATCTAAGGACCATACCAGACATTACTGCAGGCACTCCAGTAGCACCCATGGTCCATGGTGTCAAATGCTGTAGAAAGATCAAGGAGAACCAAGATCGAGCACCATTAAGTACCAGAACAAGCGCCATCTCAGTACTATGCCTCTTCCTAAATCCAGACTGGAGAGGATCATAGACCACGTGGGTGGTAAGATGGTCCTCAAGTTGCAATTCGACTACCTTCTCAATAACCTTACCCACAAAGGACAGGTTAGAGACAGGTCTGTAGTTTGCGAGACAGTCTGGGTCGAGGGAGGGTCTCTTTAAAAGAGGGGTCATGATTGCCTCTTTCAAGGGGTCAGGGAACATCCCCTTCTTCAACAAACTCCAGACTAGCTCAGCAAGGACCGGTCTGATGACATCCACACACTCCACAAGGAGGTAGGTTGGACCAGATCCAAACTACAGTAAGTCGGTCGCATACCCTGGACACTCTTCACAATATCAATGACCGCCAGTCGGTCAGACCAGACAAACTGGGTGCTAGAGACCTCCCACTGTCCACCGCATTGCTCATTGTAGCATACAGAGTGGATCTCCAACTTGATGGTGGCAATCTTACCTGTAAAGAATTGAGTGAACTCCTCACATTTAAGCTGTGAAAAGGCTCTCTAGTTCTGAAGGCAGGTTGGGCTGCACAACCTGTCAATAATACTGAAGAGCTGGGCTGGTCAAGTCCTTGCAGTGGCAATCTCCCTGGACAGGAACTCTGTCTTCTTATGGGAGATGGATAATTGGTAGTCCCAATTGTGGGCTGTCAATCTAAGCTGGTCAACCTCCAGGCTGTATTTCCTCCAGCAACGCTCCAGCCTTCGCCCAACTAACCTCAACTCCTTAAAGGTCCCATCAAACCAAGGGGACCGAGGATGAAGAGTGAGTGGACGAACGTGGACAGGGGCAATGGAGTCTAGGGCCACCGATACTGCACTATTATAGTGCAGCAGCAGGTCACCTGGCTCAATGCATCCCGTTGGTCTCCCTGATTGGTCAGGTACCACCATTAGACCAGCGGGGGACACGCACCTTAATGGGTGGTACCAGATCATCTCCACAGGGCCGGTCTGATGGGGGAGCCACAAAACTAAACCCCTAAGTGTGATGGTCAGACCAACCGACTGGTTCCACCACCAAATTGGAGATCTCCATCCCCAGGAGGAACACCAGGTCCAGAGAGTGACCACATTTATGGGTAGCAGCAGTAACAACCTATGTGAAGCCTAACTAAGTCATCAGTTGGAGGAAGTCTTGACCAAATTGCGAGAGTTCATCATCAACCCAGGCATTAAAGTCTCCCAGGACCAACCACCTTGAGGACTCGAAAACCATATCAACGACAAATTCTGCAACTTCCTGCAAAATTCTTTCCCATCCCCGGGTGAACAGCAGACAAGAAGAATTTTGCAACCCACTCCTGCACCCATGATACACTTGCAGGATCTGGTGATCCCCACAGGCACATCCATAAGGTTCAGTTTTGTCTTGAAACGGATGGCTACACCCCCGCCCTTGCGATCCAGTCTTGGGTGGTGTATCACCGAGTACCTGGCCGGCACTGCTGCATTCAACACAAGACCAGCATTTTCATCCAGCCAGGTCTCGGTGATGCATGCCGGGTCAGATGTTCCAACAAGATCAGCAATAACAGTAGTTGTCTTGTTCTTAATTGACCTGGCATTGCACAACACTGTCTGAGTCAGATGAGTGGCCATGGGAGAGTACGTTATTTGCCCACTCAATGTGGAGGCAGGGAGGACCCCTTTGCTGGACCCATTTCACCCCAGGGTGCCATCCACCCACCCCGCTCTGCCTCCACCAGTGGGCTGCGCCTCGACCCCTCTGAACCATCCCCAATGGCTATACACCTCAGTGGGTAGCAGAAGACAATCGAAGGGGCGCAGTCCCCTAAGCCTGGAGGGGAAGTAGCACCTGTCCACTGAAGTAAGCTGCAAACACATGACTATAATGGCCAGACACAACAATCATCCAAACTAGGCCGGTCCAGTGGCACAGAGGGTTGAGGCATTGGATGCCACACCATGTGCCACATCGGTGACCCGAGGTACGGGAATGGACTCGGGTCATCATTGGTCAGCAGGGGAGGGAAGGGATTGAGCATCCAGAAGACTGCTCTCCCTTTCCAGGGAGGGTTCTGTGGTCTGTGCCACTCCTGAGCGGCCCCTGATGGTAGTTGGAGGAAGCACAATGGAACATGCGGCACAAGCGGACACAGGGGCAAAGCTGCAGTGGACGTTGGCACGTATGTGCCACTGATGTTATTGCATGTCCAAGCTCTGAGGGCAACAAACAAATAGAAAATCCCCCCTTGGATTGGGAGGTGATGAGGGGTCCAGTGAACTGCACCCACATCCCCAATGCTGGGCCGACTCCCCAACGGCTGGGCAGAGACCCTCACTGGATGGATCCTCTAATCTTAGAAAGGTCACCAGGAAGGAGAGGTGGGCCCTCCTCCAGGGTGTAATCCATGGGGCTGGAATGTCTGGTTTGGAGTGCCGGAGGGGTGAAGGCTTCAGGCAGGGGAGCAGAGGTGCCAGTCCAAGTGAACACCTCTGAGAGATGCCCAGTACTAGGGGAGCATAAAGAAAGTTGGAAAAAAAAACAATCACCCAAACTATACCCAAAACCATACAGGAAAAGAGAATAAATAGATCAAACATTCAAAACAAGAATTAAACAAAATAAAACCCCAAATACCCCAATCAATAAACAAAACTTCCAAATAATAATCCCACCCCCCCTAAAATAAATATAACAAAGGTCCTTCTAGTTCAGTTTGTAAATGGTGAAACACTTGGTGAACACTACTGCAGAAATTAAGTGTCGAAGGTAGCTGGGGCTCTCACCCCCAACCAGCCAGAAAGGTTATATTGTCTGAAATGCCATTGCACTCACACTCCAGTGGTCATTGAAAAATGAAAAAAAAATAGTTAATAGGGGCATTCTTAGCACCCCCCAAAATTACTTTAAAAAGTCCAAAAGATGTACACCAGGGCTGCAGCCTTAAATTCAAGCCTTTGATTCAAAAGTAGGGCTTCATACTGCCATTTCAAAGGAGAGAAATCAGACTGTCACTCAGATCTTCAGGCCAATAAATGAGCCCCCGCCCCACACAAAGGGCCAGCAACACAGGCCAGGTCATCCTGCTGGAAAAATTAGGAGCCCTAGGAAATTACCCTCTGGCCTTAACCTCAGGCACCCTCACAGACAACTAAGGTCCTGTTGCCCTCTGGCCACCAGACCCAGTGCCCCTCCACAGACACACCCCAACCCACACAACCACCACCCCCAGGTAGGCAAAATGGACCACAGGCAGTATACCTCAGGTAAAGCAGATCACAACAGTCTTGAGTGAGAGGAGCAGCCAGCCATAAAATCCAGGCTCCGAGAGGCAATCAGTGCCAGCTGCCAAGATAACAAATATTTGCGCATTCTGTCATGATGGTGGAATACTGCCCCCCTCCACCAAAATATAATTGCCAACCCCTATTAAATGAGGAAGAAGAACATCCTGAAAGGTATTTTCAAATTCGAAGGGGTACCCATCTAGTCCTGGGGCCTTACCATTTTTCAATTATTTAATCCTACATAGGATCTCTTGGGATGTGAATGGGGCATTTAGTTACTGATTCTCAATATCATCTATTTGTGGGATGGGAATTTGGTTAAAATATCTATTTTTCCTATAGATCAGACCCTCTTTCTTCATTGTAGAGTTTGGCATAATAGGCTGCACATTCTTTTTCATCTCAATGGGGTCCATGGCTACCTCTCTGGTGCCTCCTTGTTTAATTTTTAGTATCACCCAGGAAGCTACCTGTTTGTATCACCTGCCTCGCTAGCAAGCACCCTGCCTGATTACCAGACTCATAAAGCTTTTATCTGGCTTGTCTTAGGGCCCCCTCTATCCTTTGTTCTAATAATTGAGCTAATTCCTGTCACTTTCTGTCCAACCATACCTGCAAGTTCTTATCTAAGGTTAGCTTGTGCTGAAACTGTATTTTGGCCATTTGTCCAAGTTAGTTTGCTTTGTCACCCTCTCCTTTTTCAAATGAGAGGCACAGGCTATAATTTTGCCTGGCACTGTAGTCTTCAAGGCATTCCACCTGATCGAGGGAGAGCCCTCTGCTGGAGGTTTGGTGGCCCAAAAATCTGTAATGGTCTTACGAGCCTGGTCCTTAAATTCATCTGTATTTAACAGGCTAGTATTAAGCCTCCAAGCTGTGCTATGAGGAAGCTTCCCCCAAAAACAAGTGCAGCATCACATGATCAGATGTGGTTATATTACCGATAGTGCACTACTGGATCATGGGAACCCACATTATGGGGACAAAGAAATAAGCCAGTCTCAAATATTGGGAGTGTCAAGGTAAATAATATGTATAATCCTGTACTCCTGGGTGCATAGATAAGCAGGCATCTATCAGGCTCAGCTCCAAATCCCCTTACCAAGAGGTTTAGCCACCCTGGACTGTTCCTGTTTATATGACCACAACTTATCCAAGTGAGGGTTGAAGAGTTGATATTAAAATCTCCACCCACAATGACAAGGCTATGGGAGTCAGTTACTGTCTCCAGGAGTACCCTTTTCAGAAAGGGCATCCTTAGTTGCTCTTCATTGGGAGCACAGAGATTCAGAAGAAGACCGGTTTGTCCACAAAAATTTCTTCTGAGGCGGACATATTTACTTTTTGGATTAGTGCTTGTCTGCACTACTTCAAATGGAAAATTCTTTCAGATGAGAATTCTAGTTCCTCGCTGATGTGGATGCTGTTCATAAGTGAATGTATACACCTCACCAACCCAAGCCCTTTTTAATTTCTGGTGTTCTGTCATGGTGAGATGGGTCTCCTTCAGGAATGCTATTTCCGCGCCTTGCCTTTGCAACTCCTGCAGGATCATCAAACGCATCACTGGATTGTTAATATCTTTTACGTTACATGTTACTATCTTCAAGTCTGACATAATTTTGATTCAGAATCATTATGCTAATGCTCTAAAAGGAACACTTGGTCATCTGCCCAACATTACTTGAACCATTAACTAACAAGTTACCATAATATAACCAAGAACAACGAATAACTAAGTGGAAATAACCTAAGCTGAACCACATATCAGAAGTTAAAATTATTCAAGGCGTGCCACATAATGATCAACACCATCTACTGTATTACAAAGATGGGGAGTGAAGGGTCCGCAACTTATGAGGACCTTGGTCTGACCTCAATTTCCAGGCAACTAGCGGTCAAAAGGTGGATAGGTGTTACATGCACAATTTTAGCAATCCGTATTTATATTCATCTCTGAGAACCAGTCAACCTAACTAGTCAAAAGAATAAATATGAGCCTCTTTTATGACTGTCACAATCCATAGTCCTGTTTTCATGCCATCAAAGGTGAGCAGTGTGGGACAAGAGGGGCTCGAGTACGCCACAGGAGTTCACTAACTCCCATTAATAAAATCAACCATATAATGAGGGACCAAGAGAGAGAAAGAAGGCCCACCAAGGAAAGTAAACTGCCCCCTGCACCAAGACCCAGGCAGGGGCACACTCATAGGGAAGCAGATTACTTGACCACACTAGGAGGTGAGACCAAGTTTTCCTCTCAGTCATGGCCATCCAGGAAAAGCTATCTGCTCTACAAAATGAGCTTGAGATGTATGTATATATATATATATATATATATATATATATATATATATATATGGAGGAGTCAGATGAAATTTAGGGTTCTGTATTTAACCATGGGGTATAGGTCCACCGCCCCACCTCACACCCACATCTACCACCTCTCTGAAGTAGGAGACCTACGTGGCTTATAGCAGCATCTCACCATCACAGTGAGGTGGAAAATACCTCCACTACCACAACCACCAGAGTCACTGCATCAGCCATCCAGTATATGCATCCTTTGCACTGCCACCTGGCTTGCCAGTGAGGTGCCCAGAGAGAGCCCTCTCTGCCACAATATAAGAATACAACCAGGCCAAGTGAAGTCATCCATTTTACAGTATAAGCCAGGCTACCCCAAGCTAGTCTGCAGATTTCTTCCTCCCATGGGCTGGCCAGGGGACTAGAACCTCGATAGCATCTATAAAGAAATCCAGAGCAGCCAATTACCATGATTGAAAGAATGCAGACAGAATGCAGGCGAGATGGGCAGGGATCATACTTGTCCTGAAACCTTCTGGACATTTGGTTACCCAAAACCTTTTTTAAGAGAATCCATTCGATCCTGAATGGTTTTATCTGGAATCATAAATCTCCCAGATGAGCCTTTTATAAACTTTGCCTTCCCAAAGATATGGGGGGCCTCCATCTCCCTAATTTCGAATATTACTACTGGGCTAGTCATCTAGTCAAAGCCGGTAAATGGCTCGGAGGAAAGGATGTAACATCCTCTCCTTTATGGTTAAGTTTGGACCTCGATCTTATTAAGCAATGCAATATAGACCCCTCTAGTCTGTTTTACTGTCATTTCTCAGCTTTACCCCATTGTATTCAAGATTCGGCAGTGGGCATCTCGGTGAGGGTATTAAACCAATTGTATGCCACCGCCAAAATTAGACACATTAAGGACCCTGGGCAACCCCTGAATTCCAATCCTAATATTAAAATGGGAACCAAATTATTATCTCCGAAGTGGCTGCCCCAAATTCAGGGACTCTTAGTGGAAGATTTATTTGTGCAAGGAGGCTCTGGGTCAATAGATGATCTTCTACTAGTCCTAAATATCCCCCGAATGATTTTCAAGGTATACCAACTAAAACACCTTGTCAGTAAGGAATTTGAGACACTGTACCGATGTCGGTTATAAAGCCCTTGCTCAGGGTGGTTAAAGAATGTACGCTAAACCTCACGGTGTATCTAAGTTATTTTACATCTTATGAAGCTTAACTTTCCGTCCCTTTAGCTGGTTCCAAATCTTGGCCTCTACTCCCTTGGACCCTTGTTCACATGGAGCCAAGTTTGGAGAGACTTGCATACGTATAATACTCTCGATAAGAATAGGCTTATTCAATATTTTATTGTTAACAATATGTATATTACGCCTGTCAAAAAATCAAAATTTGATCATTCCAGCTCCCCTAATTGTCTCAGATGTGGTGAGGACCTAGGCAGCCCCCCTCATATTTTCTGGTACTGTTCCAAGGTAGCCCCATTATGGAGGGCTATTCGGGACAACCTAGATCCCATTCTAGGTCTGCAAGATCTCTTTACACTAGAGATTTGTATTCTAGCGCTTATTCAGATATTAACGCCAGAGAGAAAGATATCATATGGCTCTTATCTCAATGGCGTGTTAAGAGATTAGTGCTCCGTCACTGGTCGGATAATTTAGAACTCTCGTGATATGGATTGGTAGAAGAAATGTCTTTGTGTTTTAAAGTCGAGAAGCTGATAGCCAGCTCCAGACTTTCTCCCTTGGCTTTTCAGAAAAAGTGGGGTAAACTTTATGCCCTGTACCTGCACTGATTAAGATTTCCAGGTTCATTTTGACCCATTTGATTCCTGATGGTACCTTCCCCTCTACGGTCTCCCTGGTGTATCCCCTTTTACTCAAGAACCAGTTCTCAGTAGAACTGTGTCTTCTCTCTGTTTTTAAGGGACTGCCATGTTATCTCGCTTGCTTAGACTGCCACACTTCCTTTCCTCGCTATGAATGTTTTGTGTTCCCCTTTCCTTTTCAGTGGTGACACCTTCTTCGGGGTTGGGGGGGGAAGAAAAGGGATTTTATTTTTTCCCATGCTTATTATTCTATGTCTTGCTGCTGGAAATGGTTATAGTGTTGTTTTTCTCCTGTACTTACCAGTTTGATGTTATTGTTATTGAAAATGAATAAAAAGAGAATTTCAATAAAAAACATACTTGTCCTGCCTCTCTGTCAGTTCTGCCCCAAGTGCCCACCCCAGCCATGTGCAGGGCAGAGCCTCCCCCAGCTCCCAGTCCCCCCACCAACCCCACACACCCACCTTCAGCCTTCAGCAGATACTGAGAGCTTGCAAAAGTTTCATCCTTAATTACAGTGCTCGAGTCAGACTTAAGTGTCACCATCCAAAACAGTCATCAAGCGGGTAGTCATTGAAGGTTATGAAGTTGTGGTCTGCCAAAGAAAATGTCTTTTATATCCCCTGATGAGGCCTTCAGGTGGCTTGGGAGCTCAAGGAAGTCATGGAAGTAGATCGGCCAGGAGAAGTAGAGGGAGCTGAAAGGACTGTATCCTTTTTAAAAGCTCAGATAGTGTCCCAAAGTTTTTGATTATATTTTTGGAGGGTAGTTGGCAATTCCCTTGTTGTTGCCAGAGTATTCTTGAACCCATAATTGCTTCAATATCGTGGAGAGGTCTAAATTTTGTTTTGTGAGGTAGTCCCTGGCATCCTACAATTCTGAAAATTGCAGCACCCCCTTTGTAGTTTGGATTTAGGCAGTTATGTTTTTTGCTTCAATGCTTTCTGTACTAGGAATGCTTGCCTTCACCACTGGACAGTACTAGAGGCATAATCATGTTCCAGGTAAAGCCACTTATCACAATAAAACACCTCTTTCTTTGCCCAGGCTGTTTTGAGTACCTCCTCTTTGACCCGATAATCCAAAAAGGCCATCACAATGTAACGGGTCTAGCTTTGGGATCCTTGGGGCAGCTGAAAGTGCTCAATGGACTCCAATCAAATTAAGGGGCCTGTCCGTTGGGAGACCCAGGAACTCTTTAAGTTGCTCCTCCATAAAAGCAACCATGTCCTCACTCTCCATTTTTTTTTCAGTAAGCCATGCAGCCTAATATTATTTCAGCTGTGCCAGTTTCCAGGATCTTCTATTTTCAGTTCCATCTCACATTCTTTCTGATGCAGGGTGAGTAGGGCAATCTTGTTAACATCCACAATTTGTGTGTATTCTGTTAAGTAGGTCTCCACTGCCCCTGTCCATTGCAAAATGATACAGAGGTCTCATCTGTTGTCTGCCACCAGAGTTTCCAGATGGCAGAGCCTCTCTCCAATATTTTGCAGCTGCGTGCAGAGTTTTTTAGAAATCACAGTAAATTCCTCTTCTTCTTCCCCGTTGCTGACCAATGGAGATGAAATGACTGCCCAGGTCATGGGTCTACTCCCACCTCGCGTTTGTTCCAGGTCTATAGTTTTACTCAGCTTAGGGACTGCCATGGCTAACTATTCTTTTAATTGTTGTCTTGTGGCCATTAGGGCTTCTGCTACAGTGTGTTTAAACAATGGATGGCGAGAGTGGGATTCCAGGATGGAGGCTGATTGGGCAAGTCAAGCCAGAGCACCAGAGGTATATTGCTATTAGCTAGGTGACATCACCGGAAGTCCTACTACGGTTTTTTTCATGGCTAGAGAGGGGGCTAACTGTAACCATGGAAGCAGTAAGTGTCTGAAATGTACATAATTAGTGGTACCTAGCAGAGTCTCTTCAAATGGAGGCAAAAATAGCACAAGAGGTAAAAGAAAAAGGGGACAAGACTTTTTTTTATAGATACATTAGTGAAAAGAGAAAAACCCGGAGTGGGATTGTAAGGTTAAAAGGAGATGAAGGGGAGTGTGTGGAAGGGGACCTGGAAAAAGCATTAATACAGAACAAATATGTTTGGTCAAAATTCACAGAAGGAGAAGGTGAGGGACCACAGTTAGGCAACATGTGCAAATATGGGAGGGAGGTAGACACCAGTCCATTTACAGAAGAGAGAAAGAGTCCTAATAGAACTCACAAAACTGAAAGTGGACAAATCAATGGGACCGGATGGGATACATCCTAGAATACTAAGGGAATTGCAGTAGGTGCTGGCAGCACCACTGGCAGCCCTGTCCAATGAAGCACTTGATACAGGAGTGGTTCCAGAGGATTGGAAAAGGGTAGATGTAGTCCCTCTTCACAAACGTGAGAGTATGGAGGTGGCTGGAAACTATAGACCAGTCAGCCTCACCTCAATACTGGAGAAAATTATGGAATCACTGCTTATGATTGCAGCTGGGAAGAACCGACCATCTCAGCTCTTCATGGTTGTAGACAGGCTATTACATCCTGCCTGTCTGGAACCCATTAGAGCAACTTCAGATCACAAATGTGAGGAGTTTGCTCAGTTCTTCTCAGACAGAGTGTCCTCTGTGAGGACTGGGATTTCTCATAGCAGAATATCATCCTCCAACAGTGGCAGCCTTCAGGTGAATGGACGCGCTCAGTCACCTTAGGGAGAGTTCCATCTGGTGACGACAGTGGAGGTCTGTGGGGTGATCTCTGGGCTTAGACCAATGTTCTGTGACCTTGACCTGGGCCCAACGCACCTATTAGTTGGCTGCATCAAGGTCCAGGGCCCGGTTTTCACCAAGATTGTCGGACATTCCTTGTCAGCCAGGGTATTTCCAGAGTCTCTTAAACAAGATCTGGTTAAGCTCCTGCTGAAGAAACTGTCATTGGACCCCAACATCTTGGTGAATTACCAGCCTATCTCGAATCTCTCCTTTTTGGGGAAGGTTCTTGAGAAGGTGGTTGCATAACAGCTCGCAGATCACCTCATGGACTTCCTAATCTATGAACCTTTCCAGTCCGGATTTAGGGTCTTGCATAGCGTGGAGACCACACTGGTTAGGGTGTTAAATTACCTGCTTAGGGCGAGGGATAGAGGAGAGCAAAAGATTCTTATTCTCCACGATCTCTCCTCAGTGTTCGACACTGTGGACCATGGGGTGTTGTTGGACAGGCTGTGGGAATATGTAGGACTCACAGGCAAAATCATCAGCTGGTTTGAGTCCTTTCTCCAGGGCAGGTCTCAGAGGGTGGTACTGGGGAATTTTTCCTCAGCCCCAATGGACCTGCCCTGTGGAGTTCCTCAAGCTTCTGTCCTCTATCCCATGTTGTTTGCAGTGTACATACTGCCCCTAGGTGAGGTTATAAGGCAGTATGAGCTGAGTTTTCATTGCTATGCCAATGACAATCAGCTCTACCTGTCCTTTGCACCTGGAAGATTGGACATGGTCAATGTGCTAAATGAATGCTTGGCTGAGATCCCGGCTTGGATGTTGTTGAACTGGCTGGGACTTAACGTGGGGAAAACTGAGGTGCTGGTGGTCAAGTCGTGTCAAAGAGGAGGAGTAGGGGCCCCTGGTGATAGTTTGTGGCTGTTTATTGGCCCCACCAAACTAGAGGCCTCTGTAAAGGTAAAGAATTTAGGTGCTGTTCTGGATAATGAGCTGATACTTGATGCTCAATTGTCGGACGTTGTCTGAACCAGGTTTTATCATCTCCGGAACATCACCCAAATTAAGGTCCTTAGGTCCTTATCTCCCCTGATGACCTGACTATGCTGGTACATGCTTTCATCACCTTGAGACTTGATTGCTGTAACGCACTCTATCTCAGGGTCAGAGGAGGTGCAATGAGGTGCGTGCAGCTTTTGCAGAATGCAGCGGCCCGGTTGTTGACTGGACATTCGAGATTCAGTCACATTACACTGGCGCTGTGCAAACTGCACTGGCTACCAGTGCGCTGGTGCATCACCTTTAAAGTAGGTCTTTTGACTTATAAGGCCCTACACGGTTTGGGTCCAGGTCATCTAAAGGAACTCCTGTATCCCTACATCCCATCTCGCTCTCTCAGATCAGCTGGAGAGGCCCCCCTGGAGGTCCGCCAGGCAAAATTAAAATCTTTTGGGGACCGTCTGTTTGAAGTAGCAGCTCCAATCCTCTGGAATTCGTTACTGAGATGCCTCTGGGAGGTGTTCTCTGTTGAGACTTTTAAGAAGCTGTTTACGACCTACTTGTTTGAGCAGGCCTTTGGTACCTGATATAGTCACTGATATAGCTAAGGCATTGAACAGTTCAGAAATGAGTGTTTTTAGATTTTTAGAGGGATATTGAAACTTTTATGTATTACGTGTTGACTGCTCTGTACTGTATATGTTTGTATTTTTACTTTAAGGGCACCCTGACCCTATGGGGAAGGGCACCCCATACAAATAAACTCAACTACTATTACTACTACTAAAGAAAGGATTGTGGAACACCTTTCATATAGTGGAGCACAGGATCCAAGACAGAATGCATTCACAGTGGGAAGGTCATGTCAAACAAATCTAATTGATTTCTTTGACTGGGTGATGAGGGAAGTGGATCGGGGTGGAGCGATGGATGTGGCCTACCTGGATTTCAGTAAGGCCTTCGATACCATTCCACACAGAAGACTTGTGAACAAGCTGGGCAGCCTGGGAGTGGGTCACAAGGTGGTGAACTGGGTTAGGAACTGGTTGAGTGATAGAAGACAGACAGTAGCGGTAAATGGAGCTCAAGTCCAAGGCAAGGAGGGTGACCAGTGGTGTGCCACAGGGATTAGTTCAGGGACCAGTCCTGTTTAATGTCTTCATCAGCGACATTGCGGAGGGGCTGTAAAGGAAGGTGTACCTCTTTGCAGATGACACTAAGATCTGCAACAGGGAGGACACACTGGGAGGGGTGGAAAAAAATGAGGAGGAACTTTGTTAAACTGGAGGAATGGTCTAGAGTGTGGCAGCTGAGATTCATTGTGAATAAGTGCAAAATTATGCATTTGTGGGGCAAGAACCCAGGGGAGGATTACATAATGGGAGGGGAGATACTGATGGTCACCAAACAGGAAAGGGATTTGGGGGTAATCATATCAGATAACCAAAAGGCAGCTAAACAATGTTCCAAAGCTGTGGGGAGAGCCAGCGGGATGCTGGGGTGTATAGGGAGAGATATCACCAGTAGAAGAAAAGAGATGGTGATGCCACTATACAGATCATTGGTGAGGCCTCATTTGGAGTACCATGTCCAGTTCTGGAGGCTACATCTCTGTCAGGACATAGACAGGGTGGAGGCAGTTCAAAGAAGGGTAACAAAGATGGTGCAGGGCTTGCACCAAAAGTCATATGAGGAGAGACTGGGACACCTCAATATGTATACCCTAGAGGACGGGAGAGACAGAGGTGATATGACAGAAATCTACAAATATCTAAAGGGCATAAACAGGGTACCAGATGGTAGCATTATTCAGAAAAGGAGATGTTCAGGAATAAGAGGGCATGACAAAAGGTTGGAAGGGGTAGACTAATGGGTAACATGAGGATGTACTTCTTCAGAAAAAGGGTGGTGGATGTATGGAATAGACTCCAAGCGGAGGTGGTGGGGGCCAACACAGTGGGGGAATTCAAAAATGCATGGAACATGCATAGGGAAACCCTAGCGATAGGAGCAAGAAGGTAAAGCCAGAGATCAAGTAGGATCTGCGGCTTTTGCTGTAGGTAGAGAAAACGAGCAGACTGGACGGAGCAGACTGGATGGATCTATCAGCCCTTATCTGCTGTCAGTTTCTATGGATTTAGAAACTGTAGTGTGCAGCTGTAGCAGGGGCTTATTGTGCGGTCAGGATGATAGTACATCACAATAATCCTGAAACAAGGTTTGGAAGGTATTATTTCTGTACTAGGAAAAAAAATACTGGTACAGTATCCTAAACCACAGTGTGCGTGTGTGTGTGTGTGTGTGTGTATGTGTGTGTTGTGGGTATCTGTGAACTCACTACATGACTCTGTATTGATCTCTGAGGACTTTGAACTTAGTTGATATCAGTTACTACTGAAGCAAATAGAGAATATGCAGAAGACTTGGATTCAGCATGGACTGAAGTTGTGTGAATATGTTTATTCTATACCACTGATCTCACTTTCTGCAGACAGAGGTTCACTCCTTAAATGCCTCTGTACAACTGCAGGGCGAGTAACAACCTACTTCCATATTTAATTGAAATTAATTTCACACTGCTTAAGCAAGCAATATAAAGATGTTTTAACATTGTATGGGTGCAAAAATCAAGGCTTGTGAGTGATTGTGTGTGTGTGTGTGTGTGTGTGTGTGTGTGTGTGGAGTGCACTCAGATATAGTAAATATAATAAGTTCATCAGTGATATAGGAAATGGATTGAACAGATAACTGATCCTGCGTGTAGATGACACAGAAGAGGGTATCAGTAACATGAGGAAAGACCGAAGAAGCTTCAGTAGTGGTCTGGCACCTGGCCAAAAAAGTCAATGCTAAAAAATACAATATAATTTATGTATAGTATATAGGAAAGATGAACCCACAGGTGAAATATAGTATTGATCGAATCTCTGTAGAATTCTTATATGAGGAAGGAGATTTACTGTAGGCTTAATAATAAGCAGTAATCTGAAAAATTCAGGTTAGTGTGATGAAGAGTTTGGAAAAACAAACAGAATGCTGGGATGTATCAGTTGTGGACTCACAAGCCACATGGAGAAAGTGATCATGCCATTGTACAGGTCACTTTTTTTTTTTCAGGTGACATTTAGAATACTGCATGCAGTTTTGGAATCCCCACTAAAGCATGGTAAAGATAAGCTGGAACAGATCCAAAGAAGGGTGGCTATAATGATCCATGGGCAACAGGGGAAACCATACTGGAAGAGTCGAAAGAACCTAAATATGTTCTCAGCGGAATGGAGAGCGGGGGGGGAGAGGGGGCATGATAGAGATGTACAAGTACACTGGAGATACAATCAGGTAGACAACAGTGTACTATTCAGAAAAAAAGGATAAACACTGGAGACCACAACCTCAAGCTGGTACAAGGCACGTTTAAGAAGGAGATGAGAAATAATTTATTTGCTGAGAAAGAGGTAGTCCAGTGGAATAATGAACCAGGGTAGTGATGGATGTGGTCCTATCTCTGATTTCAAGATTAAATGGGATAAATACAATTACATTGTAGGAAAATAAAAGAGTACCAGGAATTCAAGAATGTTAGGTATTTTGCTGGGCTCTGTTGGACACCCTCTGACTTAGTATGATCTAGCAAACCCTTAGTAACCTGCAGGAAAATGTAGCTCATTGGGGAACGTCAGGAGATTACTACACTATAACATAATATATAATACCTCTCTTACAGGTTCTAGGACTGAGAAAGGATAATAAGAATAATCAGAAGCAATCATAAAAGCAACATAAGGTTGTTTTATTAATATCCCACTTAGTCAACTTATAGGACAGTCATTATATATCACATACTAGTTATGTAACAGATGTACCTGGGAGTCTGGTTCTCTCGAACACTGCAGTGTCATGCAGGGCCTGCCTGCGATTTCTTGGAGAGGGGGCATGGGAAAAGGGGTTTTATACCCTTATAAGATCTTAGACTGGTGATAGATAGCCAGTTCATGCACATGTGATGATTGCACTTACTATTACTTCTACTAGTCAACTTGGGGGACAGCAGAGTATTATCTCAGTTGCCCCTTGGAATGCTATCATAGAATACGCTTATGTCAATAACATAGTCTTATAGATGAAACATTTTGTAATGTATCATCATGATCTCTAAAAGGTCTGTTCACGTAATATAGCTGTGGCAGCACATGACACCTTAGCTGTAGGGGGCGCTTCTGGGAAATAATTCATTATATTTCTGACATTATTGTAGCAAAATAGTTCTAGCCTAGCATATCATTCATGGTGTTTTGTCTGTCCCCTACAGGATCATATGTGGGGTAAAGGCTGTGCTTTAGAAGCAGTGCAGGTTCATAGCTTGTATCTAGGTTAGATGCAGGAATAAAGGATCACCTAGCCTTATGTGTATGTAAACCTGTACTAAACTTATGTAGATGTTCCCTAGCTATGTGTGTGAGTCCCTAGCTCTATATGTAATGTCCTCCCCATTGTGTGTGTGTGTCCTCTGCATGGCATGAGCATACAGTTAATCATGACGTGCCTTGTGCATGTGATGTATATGTGCGTGTTTGTGGGGGTAAGCGTGTAGTCATGACGCACCTTGTATACATCATGTGCTTGTGGGTGAGCATATTTTTACAGGAACAGTGGTGGGAGATAAAACCTGTAACTCTAAGTTGGAATTTAGGGAAGAGTGGATGGATTATAGTCCTTATCTGTCCTATGCCATCTATGTTTCTATAAAAGATAATGAAGCTGGACATTGCAGGGAATGACAAAGGTCAGAGCAGGAGGCATATGAATATAGTATATAAACTACTGTATCTATGTATTTGCATTTAATGTACAACTGTTACCAAAACTTATGGGGATTTGAAAAATATTGCTCTTAACATAAGTGCACTGAGTTCTGAATGATGCTACAAGTAATATTTTAAAATGTTGTAGGCAGCACAACTATATCACTTGATGAAAAAAAAAATAATTTCTGATATCTGATATCTAGCAGTCATTCCTTTTGAAATGTTATTGTTGGAAGAGTAGGTCTACTTTTTAGAAAACTGTCTTTGTAACTTTTGTAACTAGTCTTTGTAAATAATTATTCAGATGTTTATAGCAAGCTTGAGCCAACGTTCTCACTAACTGAACTTTGTGAAATCAATTACCATCATGTTTTTAAAGGAATTTTTTATTTTTGCCACGTCCACCTAAGAATACATTCCACCACCACAAAACATAAAACTGCCCACTAGTGAGAGGCTCATGTACTGACAAGACTGGACTATGAGCCAGAAAGACTTATTCAGCACACAGGGACACTCAAGTTCCACATTACCGACATCGGCACCTCATCCCATCACAGCTTATTCTTTTCTCAATTGCCTCCCACTACCCCTCTACCTCATCTGCACTCACCTTCTAATCTCTCTACCTCTCCTCATAGTAAACATCTTCAGCTTTGGGGGGGGGATCCACAACACAGAAGACCGCAACCACAAACAACTTTAGTGAACAAAATAATAAACCTTGTAGGAACTATCTTATGAGCTCTGATCTTCCGAACTCTCTGTTAACCACCCCTAGATGCAGAATGTCAAAAGGTGCCTCAGCCTTCTCTCATCTGGCTCCAAAATACTGGAACCTGTTACCCCTAATTGTTCATCTGGCACCTAGTCATGCCATCTTCAGAAAGTTGCACTATAACCTACTTGTCAAAAATGCCTGACGTACTTGCTTCTGTCCTCCTTAGGCTACATTATTTCTGTAACCTAATCTACCTTGCTCTCCCCTTAATGCTACAGCTATAGTACGTTTGTGGTTAACTACCGTATATACTCACCTATAAGTTGGTCCACGTATAAGTTGGGGACCCTTGTTCATAAAACATATTTTTTCCCCCAGCTCATGAACTGCATATGTCAGGTGTTCTTTTTACCAAGCACCATTCCTGTTCTCGCCAGCACCAACAACAAAAAGAGAACATGCCATCAATAAGAAATTTTATTGAGCTAATAAGCTAAGTAATAATTTTAAAAATGCTGTTAAAATGCTGTTAAATACAGTTAAATACAATTAGACTAGATTGGGGTTGGGGGGGTCAGAATCCCATGTACTCATCATCAGAGTTGAACAGGAGATGAAGCTGTCACTCCAATAGTGGGATGTCATCGTAAATGCCTTCCAGCTCTGGTGCCTGGATCTCCTCCTCTTGGGGTGTATTTTCAGCAGGGTTACCTATGTAAAAGACCACAATGCATTTGACACATTCAACACTAACTACATTACTAAAAGCAATAAATCTGGAAAGGATGGTGCTTGTTCTGCTCTGTTACCTGAGTAAATAAGATCTGCAAAAAGCATGTCGTCTTCAGTGCTGTCCATACTATTTGAGATGCCACATTTTTTGAATGAATGTACTGTATAACTGCTTCTGGCGAGATGGAGTCCCAGGCTTCACATACCCACTAGCAGACAAGTACATAACTGGGCTTTTTTTTGTATAAAAGAATTTATTATGAACAAACACATAGTAGTTCACATCCATGGCGACAGTTACACATATCTATGGTATTAAATATTTTCCCTTTACAGAATTAATCATCTCTTTCCCCATATCAAATACCTTTCTCAGGATCAGTACAAACATCACTTCAAGTATTCTTAATCAATCATTCCCTCCCACAATAGCATATTTTCAGACTGAGAGAGATCTGCCAGGAAGGGAGCCCACTCTCTAGTGAAGCTCTCAATTTTATTCTTAACTAAGAGGGTCAGCCTCTCCAGTGCCAGTATCCACAAGGCCAGGGTATACCAGCATTGTATTGTGGGCATTGCATTTGAGACCCATGTATTTTGAATAGTGTTTAGCTGTACCAAGAAGAATCCTAACCCATCCTGGTAGGCACTCCCATTCCCCTTCCTCATCAATCTCTACCCCAAATAATTATATTTTGGGGTCTAACTGTAATACTCTCTCCCACATACACCCAACTTCCTGAACTACCCCATCCCAGAATCCTTGAAGGATAGAGCATGCCCAAAAGCAATGAAAATAATTTCCTTCCTCCATTATGCACCGCCCACATTGTGGGGAGATGGTGGGATGGTATTTATGCACTAAGGCAGGTGGACTGTTGACCCTATGTATAAATTTATAGCAAGCCTCGTTATACTTGTTACAAATCAGAAGACCCATATGTAAAGAAAGCAATAAAGTCCAATCTTGATCTCTGATCTGTATATTTAAATCTCTCTCCCATAATCTCCTCACCCTTAAAAGAAAGATCAGGAAAGCACTGTCTGGTCTCCTTCACTGCTTGTCCTATAAACCCCTTAGAGCCCTGCTTTGCAGTCTAGGTCAATGATTCTATTCTCACCATTTCATTTAGGCCTGGCTCTTCTCTAGCCAGTCCTGTAACATGGAATCTAACCTGAAAAAACCTACAGAGGTTACCTGGCCCTAGATTTAACCTCTGACACAACCCAGTAAAGGAGCTGAGACCCCCCCCCCGTACACAAATCTCATATAGATCCTATTCCATTCTTTTCCAAGATCATAAATCCCATATCTTCCCAGCCCGGGAGAAAAGAAAAAATTACTCACTTTAGTAATTATATTTCTTCTAATGGAGTCTTGCTGTATTCTGACAATCTGAAGTCAGCTCCAGCCTTTGGGACTGCCCCAGAGTGTAGAGGGTTAATTTTCTATGCAGTGCATAGAACGTTGAGCTCAAGCTCGGTTGAGGTCTCTGTCTGTAGCACTTTGAAACCCAACTGCCAGATTCTTATGAACAACCACTCACTGACTAACTATGTGGAAATTGTAACATTTTTAACTAGCCAAATGGCAACAGAAAGTTTTGGCTTCCCAAAGGAAGACTCAAGTCAGTAAACCCCAAACTAAAACCTATCTAAAATAAAAGCTTATAATACGAAGCACTCAGATAAAGCGGAGGGTGTGCTTGAAGCACCCTTGGGGTGCAACACTGCACCTATGCACCCACTTCCCAAAAACAGGTTCTGTGAGGGGAGGCAGGGCGGGTGGTCAGAATACAGCAAGACTCCATTAGAAGAAATATAATTACTAAGGTGAGTAATTTTTTCTTCAAGCAACATGAAGTCTTGCTGTATTCTGACAATCTGCAGACTACCAAGCAGTACCTCCATGTAGGAGGGACAGAACCTACTTTGGGAATAGGCCTTGAAGTACTGCTGTGCCAAACCGAGCATTACTCCTAGCCTAGATATCCAGAGAGTAGTGCTTGGTAAAGGTATGGACTGTTTTCTAGTGGCTGCTTGACAAATTTCTAACAGAGGGATATCCCTGGCAGCAGCCAGGGAAGCAGCTATACCTCTTGTGGAATGAGCCCTCAGGCCTGAGGGTGGAATTTTTCCCAGTTTCTCATAGCAGAATTGTATACAGGAAACAATCCACCTTGCAATAGTTCTCTTGGTGGCAGGTTTGCCCTTCCCCACTTCCCCATAAGTGAGAAACAACCGGAGGGAATCAAACCTGTGACCCTTGGTATGCTCTATGTAGTAGCTAAGGGCTCTTTTATCATCTAAACTGTGTTACCTCCTCTCCCCTGAGGAAGAATGATCAGTGAAGAAAACAGGGAGAGACACAGACTGATTCAAATGGAAGTCCGAAACCTCTTTGGGCAAAAACCTCTTATTGGTTCTAAGGACCACTTTATCTCTATGAAAGGAGATAAAATAAGGTTCCACTGACAGGGCTTGCAATTCACTGATACGTTTGGCAGAGGTAATAGCTACCAAAAAGACAGTTTTCCAAGTCAAGTACTTAAGCTCTGCTGAGGACATAGGCTCAAAAGGGGGGTTACATAAGTTGAGCAACGCAAACATTTAAGTCCCAGGCAGGGGCAGGATCCCTAAAGGGAGGATTGGTATGAAGCAATCCCTTGAAAAATTTACAGAATACAGGATGAGATGACAGTGAGGAAGGCTTTCCCACTGACAGGAAAGCAGAGACAGTTGACAAGTGCACCCTGAGAGTAGTTGGTCTGAGGCCTAGACCATTAAGATGGACTATATAGTCCAGAACTGTAGGCAATTCAGCAGTGTCTGGAGATATATGCTTCTTGGAACACCAAATGCTGAATCTTTTCCATTTGGAGTTATAAGTCTTTCTGGTGGCAGGCTTTTGAGAGGCATTGAGAATATCCAGAACTCCTTGGGACAGATGCAAATCTGCATACTGTAACTCTTCAAGAGCCATGCCTTGAGATTGAGAGACCGAAGATTGGGTACCAGATCCTCCCCTGAGAGGAGGTTAACAGGTTGTAATTCCTGGGAAGAGACAGGGGAAGATGGACTGCTAGGGACAGTAAGAGGGGGTACCAGGGCTGCCTAGCCCAATCTGGAGCAATCAGAATCACTTTGCAGGGTTATGATCTTATCTTGACCAGAACCTTGAACAGTAAAGGAAAGGGATGGAAGGCATAGAGAAATTTCCCTTCCCAGTTCAATGCCAGAGTATCCAGAGGGACTGAGCCCAAGACTGGGGGTCTGCAACAAAACAGAGGAAGTTGGTGATTGCCTGGGGCTGCAAAGAGATCTATCTCTGGAATGCCCCATCTTGAAAAAATCACTTTCAACACCAGAGGGTCCAGGGACCATTCTTGATGGCCCTGGGAGATCCTGCTCAGTGCATCTGCTAGCACATTGTCCTTCCCTGGAAGGTGGACTGCCATCAGAGATGTCTGCAGACAATTAGCCAGGGACCACAATTTCATGGCTTCCATGCACAAGGCCATGGACCGAGTGCCTCCCTGCCTGTTGATGTACCACATGGTGGTGGTGTTGTCTGTTCTGACCTGAACCACCTTGTTCTGCACTGACTGAGAGAAAGCCTGCAGGGCCAGAGAAACTGCCCTGAGTTACAGTAGATTGATATGAAGAAGGGATTCCTGAGGGGACCACAGTCCCTGGGCAGTGAGAACCCCCAGATGGGCTCCCCACCCCAAAAGGGAAGCATCCATGGTAAGGACCACTGAATGAGTCTGAGTGACAAATGGACCCCTTGCCTTAAATTGTCCTGATCCTGCCACCATTGAAGAGCTTGGATCAGTGTCCGAGTCACTGGAATCAGTTTTGTAAAAGGATCCTTCCTTTGGAACCAAAAGGCCCTCAGATGGAACTGAATGTCCCTCATCTGGAATCTTGCCCCTTGGACCACCGCTGTAGAAGCTGCCATGTGGCCCAAGAGCTGATGGAAGTGCCATGCTGGTCGGGACACCTAAAGGCTGAAGGAAGAAGCCAGTTCTATAAGAACTCTTGCCCTTTCCAGCAGAAGAAAGGCTCTTGCTTTGACATTATCTAGCTCTGCCCCTATAAAGGTAAGAAGGTGCACCAGTTCGAGAACTGACTTGGGAAGGTTGAGAAGAAATCCCAGGGAAGTGAGCACTTGCTGAGTCACTTGCAGGTCTGACTTGACTTGGTCTGGAGACTGACCCACTATGAGCCAGTTGTCCAGATATGGAAAAATGGAAATCTTTTGCCTTCTTAGAAAGGCAACCACTACTGCCAGGCACTTTGTGAAAACCCTTGGAGCCGATGTTAGACCAAAGGGCATTGCTTTGAACTGGTAATGGCCTGAGGGCAACTTGAACCTGAGGTACCTTCTGTGGGAGCACTTGATGGGGATGTGAAAGTAGGCATCTTTGAGGTCCAGGGAGGCTAGCCAGTCCCCTGGCCTTAGGGAAGGAAGAATTATTCCCAGAGTCATCATCTTGAACCTTGGTTTTAAAAGGTGTTTGTTCAGGTATCTTAGATCTAGGATGGGTCACCACCCCCCTGTCTTTATTAGGGTAAGGAAGTATCTGGAGTACAGACCTTTGTCCCGGTGCAGGGTAGGAACTCTCTCTATGGTTCTTAAGGCCAGAAGAGATGAAACCTCTGCCTCTAGGGCACGGGTTTCGGAGAGACTTGCAGGTGGAAAAGATCTGGCTCTCATCTTCGAAAAATGTTTGAAGCTGAGAACCAGTCCCTGGCTTACTACTTCCAGGACCCACTTGTCTAAAGTAACAGACATCCAGTCCTGGACAAAGTAAGCCAGCCTGCCCCTTACAGGGATAGGAGAGTTGACCCGGGCAAACCTATCAGAGTGTCTGCTTGGCAGGAGCCTTAGGCTGAGGAGTGCAGCCCTGCTCATCCCTCTTCTGCCTCTCCCTCTGAAAAACCCCCTCTGTGAAAAGGGAGAAGAGGCCTGTGCCTGGTAGAAAGGCCTATGAAAAGGTCTGCCTCTGCCCCTAGATTGCTGCCTTTGAGGAGTTGCCAGCCTCTCCTTGGCCTGTGCATTCCTATAAGTGGTCCTATATTCCTCCATCTTTTTCATGTAATTCTCTTTCTGCTCCCCAAACAGAGAATTACCTTCCACAGGGAAATCCATTGCCTTAGCCTGGGTGTCCTATGAGAGGCTAGTACATCTGAGCCAAGCCATTCTCCAAAGGGCCACAGATGTAGCCATGACTCTTGATGACACATAATTGGAGTCCACCGCAGCATGAAATTGCACTTTAGATGCCTCAATCCCATCAGCAGACCACCTTCTCCAGCTCCTTGGTCAGCTGGGGGGAGGCTGTTTAGCCAGTGCCAGTACAGTGTCCCACCTGGACTTCTGGTACCTGGCTGTATAGGCCATATAATTAGCCTGCCTGAGTCCCAAAGAGGATGCCATGTACTGTTTCTTTGCCAAGGAAGCCATCCTCCTGAAGTCTTTATCTGGGGGGTGTGAAGCCAAGGGAACATTAGCCCTGTCACAGGCTGCAGCCTGCATGACCCCAACATGGCTGTATTGTTGATAGAAAAACTCTGTGTCTGAGCCTAAATATACTTCTTGTCCATTCTTTTATCAACAGGAGGTACAGAATTTGGAGACTTTAAAATTTTTTGTGTCTGTTTCCCAAAAGATTTGTGTAGGGGAATAGACAGCCTCCTGGACTCTGGGATGTCCATCACTTCAACAAAATCAGGCTCCTCTTGATCCTCTATAGCCTCCTCAATAGGAAGCTGGAGGGTTTCAGCCACCTTTCTGTAGAACAGATAGTGGGGAGGGGACTCAGAGAGCCCAGGAGGGGAAACACCAGAAGGTCTGCCTGGGGAGATGTCTGGTTCAATGGGCACATCCAGACTTTCTGCTCCATCATACTCATCATCTTGCTCATAATCCCCCTCCTCCTCAAATTCCAGTTGATAAAAATCTTCAGGGGCATAATCCTGAACCGGAGGAACCGACCAAACCAAACCCCTAGCTAACTGAGCCGGATCGGACGGATCCGAGCGAAGTGATTCAACAATCTGAATCACTCGGGCAATCTCATCAGTGGTCGGAACATGAAACTCCAATTTTTCTTCACGTTTCCTCTTTGTAGGAACCGATCCCTCAGGATTGGCTCTCCTCTTGCCCAAAGAAGTATCGCCCTGGTCAGAAGGCACTCCTTCTGGTTTGGTCGGAACCGAACCGGGCTGGCCATCCGGGTCAGTGGACTTCTTGGCCTCCTTTTCCTTAAGTCTACCTGATCTCTTTTCCAGGGTAGACTTAGGAAAGTTTTTGCATATTTGGCAGTCTGTATTGAGGTGGTCAAACCCCAGACAATAAACACAGGTGGTGTGTGGATCGGCCTTGGCAAAGACCTCCCCACACTCACTGTAGTGTTGAAACCCAGTGGGCCCATTTATTTTCTTGGGTTTCTCAGACATGGCCAACCTAACCAAACTTACCCTTTTTTTGGCAACCACCAGGTAAGACTCCCTTATCGGTTTCTAACCGTGTTACGGGTATTGGAAAAAAACGTTAAAATATGTTTTTTTTTTAAAACGATAAGGACCGGTAACCACACACTAAAGGAAAACACACAGTATTCAAATAAGTTGGATCGGTTCAGAAAAGTTGTTTACAATTTCCACAAATAACCCAGAACTACTATCTAAAGTACTTACTGTACCACAAACAGAGCCCTGAACCATAATACTACTGGAGTTAAGTGGAAAAAATGACACATTAACCGACTTGAACCGAGCAGAAGGAGAAATCTCCGGAGTGACTGTTCAGTGAGGCGGAGTAAAGAATCTGGTGGTTGGGTTTCAAAGTGCTGCAGACAGAGACCTCAACTGAGCTCGAGCTCGAGCTTAACGTTCTATGCACTGCATAGAAAATTAACCCTCTACACTCCGGGGCAGTTCAAAGGCTGGAGCTAACTGCAGATTGTCAGAATGCAGCAAGACTTCTTGTTGTTTGAATAAGGATTCCCCACCACAGGAACCAGGTAAGTATCTACATTTTTAATCTTCCGCAGTTTTAAGAGTTTACCCCAGCTGTGCAACGCGGCAACAACCAGTGGGTTCCCACCATCCTGTAATCTTATAACTCTAACACCCTATCTAAGTAGACTGATAATCTAGATTGGCACCCCCATTGTTTAAGGTCTACCCAGCTAGCCACCCTAGGCCTATGCACCCAATCACCAACATTTTTCTGTTGTGCTGCCAGATGGTAATTAGCCAAGTCCGGGAAATTTAACTCTCCCTTCCCTGTGTATGCTTTAAGTCTTTGCAGGCTTACCCTGGGCCTTTTTCCCTACTATACAAACACAGAGAACGTTTTCTCTATCTTCTTAGTATCCCGCCTCGTTAAATCTACAAGAACCATCTGCATATACACAAACTGAGGAAGTATATTCATCTTTTTTTTTTGTGAACTCTTTTTATGCATCTGACTTGTGGAACTCTCTTGGGCAACCTCCAGTGCCCCCAACTCTATCTCCGTGCCTGAGAGGCCTCCTGCTTCCTGGCACCAGCCCTATTCCCTTGGCTCTGAGCCCCCAAGGTAGGGCCACCCTATCTGCCAAGGGCGCTCTATCTGAAATTTGGGTTGGGCTGGGCTCGGCCCAGGGGAGGAGTGCAACCAGCGGTGGAGTGTGGTCAGGTGGATGTAGGTGCCTTCGCCTATCCACAAGCCGGGGGGGTTCTATTTGTTGCTTCCCCCCTTCCCCCCCCCTTGGAGTTCAATCGTACAATGATATCATGATGTCCGCCGCAACTCCACCTCCCTCTACTGTAGTGCCCAGACATGCACACATCCTCTGGTCTCCACCAGGTGATGCTGTTGCATCGGGCATTCCCTGGATCCCTCCCCAGAGACAGGAGAGGAGAGCAGTCTACGGATGCTCAATTCTTTCTCTCCCATGCTGACCCTCGATGCCACGGGCTCGTTCCCGAACCCAAGTCGCCGGTGTGGTGAGAAGTGTGGTGTCCAGTGCCACAACACTCAGCGCCACTGGGCCCCCGAAGTATATTCATCTTAATTAGGTTTATCCTTCCTAACCAAGAAATTGGAAGGGCCACCCATCTCCTAAGATCTGTTTCAATAGTTTTAAGCAATGGCACATAGTTCAAATCATATAAAGATCCTAAGTACAACCCTATTTTTATACCCAAATATGTAAAACTGTTCCCCACCTGCTTAAGGCCCCACGTCTGCTCTAGATCTGGTCCCATTGGTAATCTCATTATTTCCGATTTATCAGTATTAAGTCTGTATCCCTAGAACCACACAAACTCTCCCACCACCTCTAATAGTGTGGGCACAGAGGTCATAGGGTTTGTTACAAACAGCAACATGTCATCTGCATACATTGTTATTTTATGTTGATTACCCGACACACCTTGCACTCCTTGAATAGTCTCAATTTGCCTAATGGCAATAGTAAGAGGTTCCACCGCCATGGTGAACAATAACGGGGAAAGCGAGCATCCCTGTCTTGTACCCTGGCCTAACCCAAACCCCTCAGAGAGAGTACCATTTACCAAAACCCTTGCTCGAGGTGAATGGTACGTTGCCTTTACCCACCCCACAAACATGTCTCCCAGACCAGACCGGTTCAACACCCCAAACAGATATTCCCACTCCACCCTGTCAAATGCCTTTTCCATATCCATACTGATAATGCACATATCCTTCTTCCCTTTATTTGTCCACCAAATCACATTTAATAATCTCCTTACATTATGATACGACAGGTGCCCCTTAACAAACCCGGTCTGGTCTGGGTGGACAATGTCCAGCAGCACCAACTCCAGTCTCCCCGCCAAAACCTTAGCCAATATTTTCATGTCACAATTTAAAAGTGATATCGGCCTATAGGCTGCACTCTCCATAGGGTCTTTTCTAACTTTTGGGATCAGACAGATTACAACATCTGAAAATGTAGCAGGAAGTTGTAGGGGTTCCCCTTCCCACTGCTGAAATGTTTCAGCCAGTGGACTAACCAGATGAACCGGCATATTGTTTGTTTGTTTGTTTAAAATTTATTTTTATACAGGTTTATCTGTGGGGAAATTAATCCCCATTTTCAACAAATATCTGTGTTGTCATACAAAAACATCAAACATAACAAAAACACACAATACAATAACAAAAATTAATAACAATTACAACTAACATTTAAATAATTAAACAATTCATGCTTAAAAGTATACAAGTCAGAAATTTCAATAATTTCACAAGACAAACCATTCCATGACCTAGCTACACTATTCTGTAAAACCATATCCCCATGCGATTTAAATTTTGAATTGTAGGCAATTTTCTTGTTGATCTCCTAAACATATCCAAGTATTTAGTGTCTGAATTCAAACAAATCAAATACCTTAAAGAATGCATATTTGAATGTATCAAACCATGACATATCATGAGCCACACAAATTCTCTTCGAGCTGATGGATATAACCATCCAAGTTCTTGAAAGACTATACAATGATGAACTCGAGATTTGTTATTCATTATATAATTCCCCAATCTATAGTAGATCTGATCCAACTTTAATAAAGATTTTTATAAGAATGCTTATATAATGGAAGACCATATTCTAATTCAGGTAACAACAGTTGTTTTATCAATTTAGACTTTATAGCCTTATTCAGACATCCTGATACCCTTCTTAATACTCCCAATCTTTGATTTACTTTTTTAATTTGTGATGTTATGTGGTCAGAAAAGAAAAACGATAATCCACCATAACTCCTAAATATTTATAGGTATTAACCTCTTGAACACATGTACCATCCAAAAACTAATCTTTAAATCAGTAGAATTCTTAGTTCTAGATCCCACAGAAAAGTCATACTCTGAGTTTTCCCAGAGCTTATTAAAAGTCCAGAATCTCTAATCCAAGACTCAACATTAGTAAAGTCTGTCTGAAGTTGCTGTCTCAGATCTCCCGGATCAGTAACAGATGCTACCAAAACTATATCATCTGCATAGAGTTTAACATCAGTATTAACCACATAATCAGAAAGATTATTAATATAAATGTTAAATAACACAGGGCCCAAAATTGAGCCCTGAGGTACACCTCGATATAAATCCAGGAGATCTGAGACAGCCACACCACAAACCACCCTCTGTTTACGATTCGTTAAGTAAGATCTAAACCACTGCAAGGAATTATTATTTATCCCCATCGTTTGTAGTCTTAACAGAAGTGTTTCATGATGTACCAAATCAAATGCTTTACTAAGGTCCACAAACACTGCCCCAGTACAATTACCCTTGTTCAAAGATGTTGACACCAGGTTACTAAATTCAAGTAAGGCAGTGTTTGTGGACCTACCCTTTCTAAATCCATGTTGACAATTAGTCAATAACCCTAAATAGTCAAGGTGCTGACTAAGCTGATTATTTATCAGCCTCTCCAGCACCTTAGACAAAATAGGGAGCAAAGTAATTGGTCTATAATTAGAGGGAACTGTGAGGTCACCACCTTTATGAATAGGAATAACATCACCCATTTTCCAACAATCAGGAACTGTTGAAGATTGAATACTCCAATTAAAAAAATACGTTATTATAGGGGCTATGATATCAGACCCCAATTTCAAAAATTTGGGATCAATGCCATCTATTCCTGCACATTTTGATATTTTTAAATTTCTCAACTCTTTAGTCACATCTTGTACCTTTATATGCTTATAGTATTCCACTGGGTAGCCATCTGGGCCACTCGCCTTCCCACTTCTCAATCTCTGTATTGCCTGCAGCACCTCTGTTTTTGTAATAGGGGGCATTTAACATTTCATGTTGCACTTGAGATGCTTGAGGCATATTAACCTTTCTTAAAAACTTTCACATTATCTCCCTCTGTCCCCCTTGCATCTGATACAAATGCCTAAAAAAATTCCTTAAAGCATTCCCTTATCCATTGTGGCTGTTTATGCACCTTTCCCTTCTGGTCCTTAATGGCCGCAATGTGCTTGGGGCATTTACCACCCTTCATTAGTCTAACCAACATGGGTCACTGCTTATTGCCCCACTCATAGAGCTGCTTCTTACAAAATATCCAGGATTTCCTCACCTCTTCACTTAACAAAACATTCATGGCCTCTCTGGTTAACTTCAAGCAGTCCCTTGCCCCTTCTTCCTCTCCCCTTGCTGCCTGTCTTTCTAAATCTCTTACCTTAGCCTCCAGTTCCAGCCTTTTTTTCTTGTTTCTTTTTCTTTACCCCAGATACATACCTAATTATCATTCTCCTCATAAATGCTTTCCCTGCATCCCAGATAACAGATTTAGAGGTAGGGGAATCCTTATTCGCTGCCATATAATCCTTCCATTGATCCTCCAGATATTCTTTGAACCCCTTATCCCTCAAAAGATATGTTGGGAATTTCCAGGGAGGGGTCCCATCCCTTGGCTCATTCATACTCAAGGCCAGAATCACCACTGCATGGTCCAAGACATGGACAGGGCCATGCCGAATCTTCCAAATTCTCCCATACCACTCCTGCAACATAAACAGGTAGTCTATATGTGACCATGTACCATGTGGATTAGAATAGAATGTAAATTTTTTAACCCCTGGGTTCGCCTCCCGCCACCCATCTATCAAACCCAAGTCTATCAACCCTCTCCTCCATTGTACTATTGCTCAACTCTTCCTACCTTTGCCCTGAGAATGATCACTGGCAGGGTCCAAGGTGCAGTTCATATCCCCCTCCCCAATTATCAGCTGCGGGAATTTTTCCTTAACCAACAAGGCAAGATTTGTTCCCCCCAAAGCTCTCCTGTGACAAAACCATATCTTCCATCCACTGGATTCCTAACCACTCTCTTAACTTGGAGTGGCAAATGTTTGTGTAGGAGGACAGCGACCCCGCGCTTATGTGCCATATATGAGGTGAAGAAGCATTTCCCTACCCATCCCCTTACTAGCTTATTATGTTCTGGCACTGTGAGGTGCATTTCTTGTAACAAGGCCACTTGCATTCCCTGTCGTCACAGTGCCATATGCAAAGCTGCACATTTTACCGGAGTTGCTATCCCCCTGACATTCCAAGAACATATAGTCAAGTATTGTTTATTAGCCATGATAGTAACTATCATTTGTCCTTAAGCCCCACTCCCCCTTTGATATAGACCCCTCCAGGTACTGTTCCTTCTCTCTAATTTAATGCTTCTTGCAACTGATCCTGTAACATAGAAAACATCTGGATGTGAATACATGTGAACCAACAGATAAACGAGTAATAAGCAAAAACATTTTAACATTTTTAATATAGAAACATAGAAACATAGAAGTTGATGGCAGATAAGGACCTCAAGGCCCATACAGTCTGCTCATTTCTTTTTCTACCTTATAAATGTGCCACCGTCCTTTGCTGTCAGTGGCCTATCTATTCATACTCATCTGTATTGCTCCCTTATGTCTATCCCATGCCTGTTAAAATCCCTGCACTATATTCATATCCACCACTTCCTGAGGTAGGCCATTCCATGCATCCATCACCCTTTCTGTGAAAAAGAATTTCCTCACATTACCCCTTAATCGGCCTCCCTCTAATCGCATGCTGTATCCTCTTGTCCTGCTATTTTTCTTATATTGAAACATGTTAGACTCTTTCACCTTGTTAATGCCCTTAAGGTGTTTGAAAGTTTTGATCATATCACCTCTCTCCCTCCTTTGCTCTAGGGTACACATATTGAGCTCCATTATTCTGTTCTCATATGTCTTCTGATGCAGTCCCTGCACCATTTTGGTTGCCCTTCTCTGGACTGCCTCAATTTGGTTAATGTCCTTATGAAGGTGTGGCCTCCAATACTGCACGCAGCACTCCAGATGGGGCCTAACCAGTGTCTTGTAAAGAGGGATTATTACCTCCCTCTTATGACTTGTGATACCCCTACTAATACACCCTAACATCCCCCTAGCCTTACCTACTGCTTTAGAGGTCTGCTTGGATGATTTCAGGTCATCGGTGATGATGATGCCCAAGTCTCTTTCTTGCTTTGTGACTGCCAGCAACTCCCCTCCCAGCCTATAGCTGGCTTCAGGTTTCTCTTCCTATGTGCATGATCTTGCACTTCTTGCATTAAATCCCAGTTGTCACTCTTCCAACCATTTTGTTAGTTTATCCAGATCTCTCTCATTCTGCCCACCCCATCTGGATCATCTACTCTGTTGCAGATCTTGGTGTCATCTGCAAACAGACAAGCCTTACCCTCTAGTCCATCTGCAATGTCACTGATGAAGATATTGAACAGGACTGGCCCCAGGACTGATCCCTGAGGTACCCCACTTGTGACTTGCATCTCTTCCGACTGCATACCATTTACTACCACTCTCTGTTTTCTGCCAGTCAACCAGTTTGCCACCCAGTTGACCAACTTCTGACCCACCCCAAGTCTACCCAGCTTGTTTATCAGTCTTCTATGTGGAACAGTGTCGAAAGCTTTGCTGAAGTCAAGGTAGGTGACAACAGCTGCTGCCCCTTGGTCCACCACTCTGGTTACCCAGTCAAAGAAATCTATGAGATTACTTTGACTGGACCTTCCTTTTGTAAACCCATGCTGTCTTAGATCCTGTGCCCCTATGGATTCCAGGTATTGCACTATCCTTTCCTTAAGGAGTGCCTCCATAATCTTGTCCACTACTGAGGTGAGACTGACTGGTCTGTAGTTCCCTGCCTCCTCCCTGCTACCACTCTTGTGGAAAGGGATCACATGAGCCCTTCTCCAGTCTTCTGGGACCTCTCTTGTGCTCAGAGACTCACTAAACAGTTTGGCTAATGGCTCTGCTAGTTCCACCCTTAGCTCCTTTAGTACCCTGGGATGTATGTCATCAAGTCCCATTGCTTTGTCCACCATGAGCTTAGCGAGCTCTTGTAGAACCCTTTCATTTGTGAAGGGAATAGTGCTCACCTCCTTCCCCCCTGTGTCCATGGTGCTGAGCTGTAGGCCCTGTCCTAGCTTCTCTTCAGTAAATACTGAGCAAAAGTATCTATTTAGCTTAGATGCTTTTATAGGGTCCTCCTCCTCAGATGCCCCCTTATCTCCTTTGAGCTTAGCAATACCCCCTCTGGACTTTCTCCTTTCACTAATGTACCTATAGAAAGTCTTGTCACCTTCTTTTATTGTTTATGCTGGTGTTTCCTCAGTTTGGGACTTTGCTTGCCTTACTGTCTTCCCTGCTTCCCTTAGGGCAGTTTGGTATGTCTCCCTATCTTCATCCCACTGTGTTCCCTTATATTTCCTGAAGGCCAGCCTTTTGGCTCTGACCTTTTCTGCTACTGTATTCGAGAACCAAAGTGGTTTCTTTCTTCTTTTGCACTTCCTTTTCTGTCTAACACAATGGCATGTTGCTTCAAGTATTGCATCCTTAGTGCTTGCCCACTTTGTCTGTACCCCCTCACCTGTGTTTCTTTTTGCCAGGGCTAGCTTAACTCTGTTGGCTAACTTCCCAACTCCAACCCATTTCTTATCCCTGAAAACCTTTTTCATTTCGCTCTTACCCCTTCCCCCCAAAAAATGTACAACATCATTCCCTTCCTTCTGTTGGATTTTTTGCTGACCTTCTATCTGTTTCCTGTTACATATTGTCCCCTCCTGCAATAATGCAGTTCCCAACTGAAAAAACAGTGTACCCACCTCCCCTCCTTTCCCCATTTCCTTCCTCTTATACGAACAGACACTAACCGCAAAACTGTGCTAACAGTGTCAAACATAGTTGCCTTCTAAGAATCCAGTGTCCCCAGGATTTTCAGTACCTGTCCATGCCCCCTAACATATTTTGCATTCTGCATTTGGCTATAACCCCAACAAAAATACCCAACAGTGACAAACATTGCCCAAAATCCTGCAACGAAAAAATTGGCCATATATAATTTTTGCCCATTCCCCAGAAACACAGTCCTTTGAACTATAGAGCATTGTCCCCTATTCATATTCTAGTCCCTAGATATTTCCTGAGGGTTCCCCCTGCACCTCCAATATTGGAGTGTGGGAAAATGTGAGTCCAGCATAGAAGGCCTATTGTAAGAGCCGAGACCACAACCACAGTATAATTTCACTGTCCTTTTCCCTAGCTTTACACTGCAAGGTGTCAGGTAACAGTTGCTTCCCGCCCTGAAAGTTCACAAGATGTCTCATCTTCCCCCTGCACCTCCCTTACTGGGAGCAGGGGTAGCACAATGATCCCCTCTCAAGTGTAAATCCAAATCCTGTACCTCCAATGATGGAGCCTGGGACCCTGAAGGAGTTCCCAGCCACAGGCCCTTCATGTTCCTTTCCCACACAGTCTCTGATATATCCAGGCAGACAAGCAGTAGATCATCTGGTACCAAATATCCAAAACAAAAGCCCACAAAAGAATCCCCTCCACTCCAGCAAGCTCCAAACCTTCCATGTGTTCTGCTGTGTACAGAAGAGAAAAACGCCATGCACCTGCCAAGCACAGGATCCACGTGCAAATTTCACCAACGGAGTTCAGACCCCACTCGTCATCACCAGTCTGAGTTTGTATAATTGTGAAATATGGCAAAAGTAAAACTCACCTCGATGCTTCATAACAAAAAAAAGAAAATCCACCTCTACGTCTCTTGCCTTCTTTCTTAATGAACCACAAGTGACCATATTGGGCCAGGATTCAACCTACTTTCCTCTGCAGATCCTCCAAGAACTTTTCAGCCTTTTTGACATCCCAAAAGGAGAAGACTGCTCCTTCATGTCAAATTTTAGGGTAGCTGGGTGTATCATGTAGTTCTCTACCTTCAGTGAGCGCAGGGTAGCCATAACTTCATTAAACATCTTTCTTTTCTTAAGAAGCCTTGCCAAATAGTCCTGTGACAAAAATATTCTGTGGCCTTCACACCCTTTTCCCTGTTGGCTCTTAGAACAGCTTCCCTCTCCTGAAAGTTGTGAAATCTCATAATTAGTTGACGCGGATGTTGTCCCGCAGGGGGCCGAGGCATAACCACGCGGTGCGTCCACTCCAGTCTGAGTTTTCCATTTTTTATTACCATATCCAGGAGTTTGGGCAAAACAGCCGCACAAAAGTCCAGTACACTACCCCCTTCCAAACCTTCCGTCAGACCCCCAAGTTGAAGGTTCAACCAGCGATAGTAATTTTCCTGATAGTCTGCTGCCTTTTTCATCTCCTTGAGCTCTTTCTGCAGGGCCTGGATCTGTTCGGGCACCACCTACATCCCATCCTCCAACCGAGATATTCTCTCTTCTGCCTTGGTTAAGTGAGCAGCCTGTATGGTTTGCTGAGCAAGAACCTCCTGTAATTTGTTGTCAGTTTTGGCCTCAAGTTTACATAGTCGTGGTTCCAGGGCTGCTAAGACCTGCCCTGTGAGTTATCTACCTAAGGTGCTCACCCTCACAGCAGACAGGGATACCATGTTCTGTCTCTTGTGGGGCATAGGCCGCATTCTTCTTCGCGGGTTTGTCAGCAGTTCTCTGACTTTTCCCAGTACTCTGGACCAAATATTCATCCATCTTCCACCACTGCTCAGTCTTAGTTCTTATTAAGGACTGAAATGCAATCAAAAAATGGACAGAAATTTATTTTCCTTTTTTTAATTCCTACTAGGAGGTGCGAGGTCCAGACACATCTTATCACCTTAGATGCTCATCAGCACCCCCAACTGAGCTTTTTAACATTTCCCCCCCACAGGCTTTTCTCCCCTTACATGTACTGTTCAGTTGGATGGTAGGTCGAAATTTACCGCAGTCTCATCCATATTACTGATGGCAACAGCCGTGTAGTCATGCTGCTTTCATTCCCTCAAAATGAATGTGTGGAAGCTGTCTACCTTTTTGTGGACATCAGCAGGGAGTTTTTGGGCGATGTGGGTACGTTGCCTCAGTGCAAGACCACGTCATCTCATGAGATGGGTACACCACCCTATTGAGGCTGTAAAGGGTTTGCTGGACTGGTAACCCAGTTTTTTGGCCACTGACAAAGCCTGCAGTCTTACTGCCATTCTGATCACGATGTACCCCTGCTGCCTTAGCTCAAGGACTCATGTACTGAATTCTGCTTCAATCAAAGAAACTGGTGAGGGGTTGAACTTTAGACGTTTGACATTCTTCTTGGCAGACTGCAGAGCATTTTTTGTTTCTGCCAATACCGATTTAGTTTTTCGTTAATGCAGTACTCCCTCTCTGCTGCCACACTGGAGTGCGATTCGGCAAAGTTTACTACCTGCAGTTTTAATTCAGTATCACAGGCTGAGCGTTTTCATTTGGTGGACGACATGTTCACATCAGGGGGAAGAGACTGTAAGAAACTTCAGCTAAGGGAACAACATTTATCTCTTTCCAAACAGATAAGTTAAATAATTAAATAATCATTTGCAAGTGTGGCTTGTTAAGAGAAAGAATAGTACAGAACAGCAGACAATAGATGTAGGTGTAGCAGGTGTCAGTCAGCTAATTAGGTGCTAATTTAAGGTGGCTAGCTGTCAAAATTAGGTGTAAACACTCAGTACTGACTGAGGAGTGCATACAGAGAGCAAATTTTGCTTTTATTTAACTGACCTTTTTTTTCGTTTGCCAGAGACTTGCATATAAGTTGGGACCTGCTATTTGAGAACGTATAAAACCTCTAAAAAAACGGACTTACATGAGAGTATATACAGTACTGTCTAATACTTGTCACAATCATACCTCTCAACCTCATGCCTCATAAATCAGGGACAAGGCTTAAAAAAATCGGGGACAAAGGACCAAAATCAGGGACACATCTTCAAAATTAAAGCTATCCACCCAGAAAGCTGGTAGAATATGGGGCATAGTGCACAATGCATTTTCTAAAGAAGAACAAGTCTGTAACTTTAATGCTTGACATTGTTTTGTGCTTACAGTCCCCACTGTTTATCCACAAAAACACATATTTTAGGAGGGACAGAGTAAAATTCTGAGGTAAAATCAGGGACGTCCCTGAAAATCAGGGACACTTGAGAGGCATGGTCACAATAGCACTTACTGTAAAATGGAATATGCTACTGATTTGCTGTAATTTTTGTATCCATTTTGTAGTTGCTCACACTATTGTGTACAAATTGCTCTTGATGGTTCATTTATGAAGTGATGTGATATAATTTTCATGTTTGCTGAATTTCTGACACTGTCGCTATTGTATTTATCTTTATTGTATGTATGCCTGTTTAATTGTGTAACCTCCCAGGTTATGCCTGAAAATAGTCACTCTCGTGTCTAGTGTGCCTACCTGGTAAACAAAAACTAAATAGATAAATAAATAAAAAAATAATTGCAAAAGTTTTTAATCCAAGAGCTAGCACTACCCCAGTGCTTCGACTTGGGATAAGTCTTTAAGTGGTGGAGTTCACAGCTTAGAATCATCCAATTTGTAATGCAAAATATAAAGACATGGCCTGATATTCAAAGGTTGGTGTGGGCTTGCATTAACCCCTGCATCAACCCTGTTGTTTGGCACAATTGTACCCAATTTTACAAGCGCTGGTGCAGTTGTGACATTTGTCTCACTTTATGGCAGCTTGTGCCAAAGCTTTGGCACAAGTCCCGTAACATGGCTCCCTGGATGGCACAAAGTTAGTCTGGGGGTAGCTGGTCTAACTTGTTGCATTTGACGGAAGGGACTTGCGTCCGAGTTTGTGGCAGGCGTCTGTGGAAAATCGTGTTTGCTGCAATTTTGATGCAAGTCACCACTTGCATCAAACTCCTTTCTGCAAGTCTCTTGTGCCGATCCACCACACTTCTAAAATCAGGCCCACAGTGTCACAGATACATATTCAATACATATCAACATTTGATTCATACAAACATAGGGTTCAGGAAAATGGGAGATACTCTGCCAGAAAACTTCAGTGTATGTCATGTAACTAATTATGAAATGGGTAGAAAGAATGCTGGCACCTGATTGGCCAAGAGGTTCTTTCAGAAGGGCCACTATCCCAGCACAACAGCCCAGCTGAAAGTAGCTTAGTAAAAATATGTTTAAAAAATACATCCATTTTACTAAAAAGGACCCCATTAAATAATCACAATAAGGCACTCCAGTGGGTGTGTTACGGTGAGCTAATAGCCCTTCTTGGGTGGTGGAAGCACACTGCTTCGCCCTGTGCTTCAACCCACCTGAGGTGGGCTGTTATCTCACCATAATGCACTACCTGTCATGCCTTATTGCTTAAATATTAAATAGTGCCAATTAAGAAAATGTATACTGCTAAGTGAAAAGAACAAATAGAAAGTGATTAAACATGGTCCACTGGCACTGTGGGTTGAGGAGCTGGATGTCACACCTTGCTCCATACTGGCAACCTGTCTTCAGGAATGAGTACAGGTCTCCAGGTGTTGGGCAGAGGGGCTGCTATCCTCCTCTGGAGAGGGAGGGCTGCTGGCTCTGCTGATGAACTACCACTAGGTGGAGGCCTGGTGGCCATATAGGTTTGGAACAGAAGATATGAGAGGTGCTATGGGACCCTCCAGTGTGCCCACACCTCTATGCATGCATACTGATGTGAGTGCCCCTGCAAAGGGAATCATGAGAAAATGGTGGAAAAGGGAGCAAGGCTGGCACTCATGATGTCCTGCCCAGTGATCCCCCATCAGTCCCTCTGCCAGGACATGTCCTGTGGAGGAGATGGATGTGGGGGGTCAGTGAGGCAGGGTTGAAGTGAGCCCAAGCCTGCCCCAGCCAGAGGTACATAAACTACATATGGAAAAAAAGAAAGTGTTTAAACCAAAAAAAGAAAAATGCATAACTAATTACCTAATCAAAGTGTTGAAAATAAAACAGAAAATAAAATGAATTCAAACATCTTAGCAAAGCTGTGAAAAAGGAATATAATAAATAGATAACAAAAGTAGGTGCTACATCAGTGTGTGGTCTGAAAACAAAACAAAATGGTAATATTAAATGTAAGCTGAAAACTGAAAATAGAGTTAGAATCTATGTTTCAAAAATAGGTCTGTAACCCCCACACCACTTTTGGTTAGTTGATACCCACCATTACAAGAACTAGTACCCACATATGGCATACCATTTACTTTTAGCAGAAAAACTCCTAGCTTTAGAGTGTATGTGAGGCTCATTGTCTAAAGGAAAGGGGGTTGGGGGTACAATTACCAAAATTAACCTTTGTAAATACAACCAGATCCAGGGGACAGGATGTTAGGCGTATGCTAAACCTAACTGCTGTGGGAGCCCCAATAACTTCACACAAAAAGCAATGATCAGAATGTCCAGTGCAGCAGCTGGGATTGTGCAGTATGGCTTCATTCACAGATGTTACTAAAGCACAAGTGGACCCCAATAGATGGTCATGGCAAACAAGTTCTTTCCTTTTCCAGACACTCTCTGCTAGGCAGTACAATTCTCCACAAAAACATTTCATTTCTCTTTCCCATGGTATATGTACATGGATTGAACCACACACCCGAACATTGCCAAGAGTGTATGCTTGTGGACTGTTTCTACACATTCAGAACATAATTTTCCCCAAGAGTGTATGCTTGTGGATTGAACCACACACTTGCAACATCCTCCTGCGGCAATGACTTTTGCCCAGGGAAACCTGGCACCTATCAACAAACCAGTTAGCCCTGCCTTGTAGACTCCAGATGCCGTTCCTCCCACCCTTTGCCCCAACCGACAGTCTCTGCCATTCCTTCAGGGTTACACCAAACAAACTTCCAATCCCACTGAATTGCTACAGACTCAAACTTTGAACTGACACCAAAGTGTATGAGGGGTCCTGAGTGTGATCCAGCCTTATCTTGGGCACACACACCTCAGCCAACTCCCTAATGAGGACGGTTACTGCATCTGTACTCACAGATCTGTTGCTCCTTCCTTTAGGCATGGAAATGATCAGAACACACTTTTTTCACATGGTAGCTTGTCAGAAATTCTCACACAAAGTCCTTCTTAACAGCAGCTATACATACTTTAGGACCTTCAGGGGATTGCCCATTGGATGCACTGAACTGGCAGTCCCTCTCACTCACCCTGGAGTGAAAATCAAGCAATCCTTCTGAAACAAAGGTCTCCACCACTTCACTGGCGACTGTAGACTTAATCTAAGCTAGGGTGAGAAACACAGGGCTCTCTGAGACAGAATCCCAACTGGCAGACCTCCTGCCACTCCGATTTCCAAACTCAGGCTAACTGAACATTCTACACTTCCCCTGAGCAGCTGACTCAAAAATGGTTATGCTGCTGTAAGGGTTCTAAATGACATAATCATTCCCACTCAGGCTAGCTGAGTAAACAATGTCATTAAGTAAGTAGCCCCTAAATGTGCTCCTTACCAGCTGCCTTTTCTACCTGCCTAAGACTAGTACTAATGGGATTCTAGTAACCCCAAGGAACTGAGTGGTTACAGATCTCCTCAAGAATTATCTAAAAGAGAAAAAAACAAAGGTAGTGGAGAAGAAAGGGGACATAATAGATATAGTTTATATATGCGCAACTAGAACAACTGCCCCAAAGCTAAGGTGTGCAACAGGAAAAACATACAGGAAAACATACCAAAAATTCAGCACCACCAGCCATAAGAAACTGCCTAGACAGAAAGCTTAGGGCAAATCCATACATTTATTGAACTGCAGCAGTGTACAGTATACCTCATGCAGGGAGCACAGAGAACTGCCCAATCCACCTCCTACTGGTTTTGCTTACACAGAGTCCTCAGGGAGTGCTGATGACTTGCGGTTAACATGTATAGGTGCTGGCCAGCCCAGTGGTGTGAAGGGCTGAGGCATCATGCCTTACCTCCTGCCATGTTGGCGACCCGTGTTTGCGGTGTGAGCAGGCTGCCGGGGATTGGCTGTGGAGGGAGACAACTGAGCATCTGAAGGACAGTTCTCCTCTCATGGGGAGGGTTAAAGATGGAGTCCGCTGCCTGCCTGACCCCTAGCGGTGGCTGGGGGCTGACACAGCGGGCCCACACGTATTGGGTGGTTGCATGGCAAATGCCTGGCATGTCACATACAGAAGCATGTGTGGATTGGCCACTGGAGTCATTGCATGCCACCACACTGTGCTTGGGGATAGGCACCAAAAAGGAGGAGAAATGTTGGCCGGCAGGATGAAGGCCCTGCGAGGTCTCAACTCCAGCTAGGCTGGCACCCCGCTAGTGTGAGATGGAGTCCAGTGGACACCAGGTGATGAGAATGGGGGCTGGACTGAAGAGGGCTGGGTGGGAGCATGAAGAAATGATAAAAAAAGTATAGATGCTTAAAGGGGTACATATTTAATTTGACATTGATTAGAACACAACTTCCTAATAATGTTTCAACGTCTCCATCAACATCAAAGTGAGTGAAGCACACTTAATTTGTGAAACTTATTAAACTTATAAATCCCCCTTTAAGTGCACCTATCTGTGAATAACACTGACAACCATAGAACTCACTGCTTCATTTAGACATATGCTTGTACTAAAAGAGTCGAAGTTCCATACAAAAGAAAAAACATAATTCAGATATACAAAGGATACATATATAGTGGGAGCATATGGAATTTTTAATTCATAATACCTATTATGGAAAATTCCAATAAATATTACAAAAAAGGAGAAGACTTTTGGCTAGGTAAATTATTCCATGGAATGATCTGTTGCAGTATAGAGCTAAACACGCTAATGTGGATTATCATAAAATGTGGTGCCACTCCACAAGGGAGAACCCAGAGATGAGTCGGGTAAGTACAGGCCAGTCAGTTTAATCTGCGTAGTAGGCAAGTTAATAGAGACCATTCTAAAAGAAAGGTTGGTGACCTTCCTAGAGATGAATGGCTTCCAGGATGAAAGGCAGCATGGGTTGTCTGGGGGAGATCCTGTCAAACAAACATGATAGGCTTTTATGACAGGGTCACAAGGTCATTAGACAGGGATCAGGTGGTGGATGTCCTATACTTGTACTTCAGCAAGGCTTTCGATTCCATGCTGTAAGTTGTTTAACCTTGGAATCAGGGGCACTCTGCTGGGGTGGGTTAGGAGCTGGATGCATGACAGGAACCAGAGAGTGGCAGTAGGGAGAGGACCATCTCAACCTAGACCAGTCACCAGTGGGATCCCTCAGGGCTCAGTTCTTGGACCGGTGCTATTCAACATCTTTACTGGTGATACAGCAGATGGGGTCCAAAGTAAAATGTGCCTTTTTTGCAGATGATATTAAGCTCTGTGGGAGGGTGGACTCAGAGGAGGTGAGACAGGAACTCAGGGAAGATCTAGCTAAGCTAGAGAAATGGTCAGGTATATGGCAGTTGGGATTCAATGCCAAAAAATGCAAGGTTATGCACCTGGAAGCAAGGGACCCAAGGGCCAGCTACTGGCTAGCGGGCATTAAGGTGACAATCTCAGAGAAGGAAAAGGATCTAGGAATGTTAGTCAGGGGTGGCATGAAACACTCTGCACTGTGCCATAAGGTGGCAGTCAAAGCAAATAAAATGTTGGGCTGCATCACCAGAGGAATCTCCTTTAGGAGGGAAGAGGTTATTCTGCCACCGTACAGGTCATTGGTGAGACCGCACCTGGAGTATAGTATGCAGTTCTGGAGCCCTTATCTAAAGGAGGACATCAGGCTACTGGAAGGGGTTCATTGAAGGGGTATCAGGATGATCCAGGGCATGGGGAACAAGCCATATAAGGAGATACTATGGGAGATCAATATGTATTCCCTGGAGGACAGATGGGAAAGGGGGATATGATAGAAACCTTCAAGTACTTGAAGGGTAGAAACAGGGTTGAAAAAGAGGGCATCTCCAATTTAAATGGAGAGGATACATTGAGGGGGCATAGTTTGAAGCTAGTAGGGGGCAGATTTAAGAAGGAATTGAGAAGGCACTTGATTGGTGTCCGGGTGGAATGAGCTGCTGGAGGAGGTGATCTCAGCAAAACAGTGGAAAGTTTTGGGGGGGAGGGAAAAAGAGGATCATAATGGGAGGAGGAAGGGAGGAAAAAGGAAGGGAGGATGACCCCTGGAAGGAATTGGGAGGGGGGTCAGCTCCAGAGAATTAGTTTGAGTTTTGTATGTTTATAAATGAAATAGGAAACTGAATGTTATCATAAAGAAGTATATAGCTAGAGAGCTAAGTGAACAACCAAAAAAAGAGTAAAGTAAAATTTTAGAACATCATAAAGCACAAGAGACAGCATAATACAATAAATTCAATAGCACAAAAAAGATTCATTTACAGATTAAGTCAGGCAGTTCGAACAAATTCAGTTTATTTTTTTTAATCACAACAGTATTTTTGCCATCTCCGCAGACCTGGCATGAACTATGACCCCCCAGAGGGGTATGTCTTCTGGCCCATCAGGGCCATCATGGGTCCTGCTGGGTCCCGGTATTTGTTTTCTCTTGTTTTCACCCACACCCATGCAATGGGTGCAGCAGCTGTCTCCACCTCTGCGGAGGCAGCCAAGAACCTTGAGTGAGGGCCAAACCCCCTCTTGTTGTGCTGATGCACGCAGCAAAAAAAACCCTCCCCAAGGAAGGAGAGCAGTCCTCCGGACGTTCAATCCTTACCTCCCCCAGCTCACAGGCTTGGCACGAGGTGTAGCGTCCAGTGCCTCAATCCTCAGCACCACTGGGCTGATATTTCAGTTTGTTAATACTATCACCACTTTAAAAAGTAGAAGCTCAGTTGTAGCAAGGGCTGGTATATGACCAGTCCTGACAAACTCTTGTTGCAGAATGATATAAATACTCAAACATTACAATTTTTTTCAAACTTTTCATTGGGGTTAATACCCCTTCCTATCTTATTCAAAGAAACCTGAAGTACAGAGTATGGTAAAAAGGTAAGCTTTCTACTATGGTAACAGAGATAAGATAAAAACAAGGGAGTGAAAAGAAAGGTTGAATGGAAAATGGGAAGATGGCGATGGAAGGAAGGGAAAGTAAACAGAATTGGAAAGGACGGGGAAAACAGGTACTAGAGCATAACATTATTGTCATTTGTGCTAGATGAAGTGATTTGAAAAGCATACATAATGTTATCTAACACCATAAAGCCAAGTGTGCAAGATAAATGTGAGCAATAATACCTGACATGGTGAGCTGTATTGGGCAATATCAGACCACCCAAGAGGCATAATGAGGCCCAAAATCACAGGTATAGGGCCTTATAGCCCCTGGAAGGTCCATCACTGTCCATACCGCCCACCCTGGAGGGTATTACTGTGCTTAGAAAATGGGCTACATGTGTCATTTTCTATAGGATTACAAAAAACTAAAGAAATTCCATAAAAAATGACTACAAATGGGAGACTTCCATTGTGGAGGACTGCAGGATGGCGCCTTGAAAAGAGATCTCCCTCAGCCACCTTTGTAATTTCTGCTATAATTGCTACAAACCACCCCCTTAAGGACTGCTAAATGCATTGGATACTTTACTAACCTATTGGAGTTTATGCGGAAAGTCCTTCTTCCAGTTTTTAAGGAGCATTTTTGCCTGCCTAACTGTGTGCATCATTTGGGGTTTGCGGCTACGGCTCTTCAAAAATGGATCCCTCGGAGGTGGCTGTTAAGCGGGGAGGATCTGTCTGACATTCATATGATGCTGCAATCCTTAGTACAAGATATCCCCTCCATCAAAGCATCAGTGGCTCAGTTAGAAGAATGAATGGAGGATGCAGAACATCGCATAGCCAGTGCAGAGTTCTTTTGTATGCAGGTTGGCTCCGCATCGGCTCAACAGCAAGACAAGATCAAAGCCCTGGAAGAGCAGGTCCGCATGTTAACGTTGAAGGTCAATGACCTAGAGAATCAAAGACGTTGAAATAATTTGCAAATCGTAGGGCTACCTGAGGGGACTGAAGGGGATAACCTGTACCAGTTTTTGCAGTCTTTCTTTCCCCGTTTGTTAAATTTTGCCTGGGATGCGCCCTTGGAAATAGAGCAAGCGCACAGCTCCCTAGGTCCTTGACTGGCCCGGGGATCCCCTCCAAGACCAGTGTTGGTTTATTTCCTTAGATTTTCTGTGAAAGAGCAACTCCTAAGAATGGCCAGGGAGCGGGGGCCCTCAAAATGGAATGGGCATACAATATACTTGTTTCAAGATTTTTCTAAGCTGGTAGCTGAACAAAGAAAAGTTCATACGGCTGTGAAGTGGGAGCTGGCTTCTAAGGAAAATACTTTTCATCCCACATTGCCTAGCTGTGCTTAGAGTTTGGTGGGAGGACCACTAGCACCATTTCCAAACCCCACAAGAGGCACAGGACTTTATTCGATCCCTCTCTTTAAAATCTTCTACAAACAAGTTCAGTCCAGGATCGAATCAGGACCGAACTGACTGGCAATCTAGGAAATCTGCTTCGCATCAGGACCAGTGATCTGTGATGGGCACTCCCTCCTCTCCCCAAAAAACTGTGACTAAGCTCATTTCTAGAGTTGAAGAAAGGGGTTCAGGAGGCGCACAGCCTAAAAGACAGAGGAAACAGAGGAAGCCCTCAGTTTTGTCTCAGCCAGGTGTGTTGGATGCCGGAGACCACATGCATCAATCTAGGGTGGCTTCTGCAGCGGCTGTACAGGTCCACTCCCTTACTCCTGATCCTAAGCACCCATGACTTTCTCCAGGGCTTCTGTATTCAGTTATGAAAAGCCATGTGATGGACTGGGTGGATTATAAAGAGGATGACCTGATCGCAGAAACACAAGTGGACAATGCGTCTGAGCCAGGTATACGAGGTGCAGCTTCAGAGCAGAATGGAACGGGGGTGCCGGTTAAAGGAGTTGCTGGTACAGCCTGCTACAGTGGCAACTGGTGGATCTCTTGTCATACCAGCCTCCTGAGCTCATGTGCTGAACTCTGTCATGTTGCTAGTTTATTTTCATAGAGTGATCAGGAGACAGAGTCTTCTTCCTGCTGTGGCTTCTGTTACTTCATGCAGCTCGTCAGCATGAGTGGGTTTCTGAACTTTGGGGAGCAGGGGTCTCGTTATAATTTCCCCGGCTATTTAGATGCTTCTGTGTTGGTATGGATCTGCTGGGGCCACTATGTTAAATGAGGAGAGCTATATACAAACGTTTTTGCATATACTAATTCTGTTTTATTAGATTTCATAATGGCGATGGCTAATGTTTTTTTGTGAGATGGTTCCTCTGCTTCTCCCAGGATGGACTTTCGGTTTTAAGGGGGACACTGGTTTGGGAGAAGTTATTAGTTGCTGTTTGGGGGTGGTTTTGCTGATTGTTCATAAACCCTTTTTATCTGGTGACGGGGGGAGTTTTTAAACTCTTAGTAGAGCAGTTCTTATGGCAATATGCCCTCCTCTGCACCTGCTGAGGAGTGTGTGGGTATTGGTAAGAGCTTCCACTGGATCTTGGTTGCTCACTCCTTATGCAAGGTAAGGGTGGGATTTAGAGGGAGTGGGGCGGTATTGGGAAGTATGAGCAATATTGATATTTTCAAACTATGTTCTGAGCGGGGGGTTGTGGGAAGGGAAGGGGGTTTTAGGGACCAAGGGGGGCCTGGTCCATGGGGTTGTTGTTGAGTACTGTTATTACAGTACCACTGGTATTTTTTGATGCTTTGTTCTGGGATGGGGGTGGGGTTTAGATACTGTTTTTTTCATCGGGCATCCACCTTTCAACAGACTATGGGTCATAGTATGATTAAATATTTTATTTTCTATGTTCATTACCTGACTCCAGATTAGTTATTGATGTTGTTTTGGCACATATAACTTTGTTATCATGGAATGTTCAAGGTTTAAATATCCCCGTGAAACATATGGAGTTTTTTTCCTTCTTGATGTCCTCTACTTGCGATATTACATTTTTACAAGAAACCCACTTACTGAAAAAAGATGTGGGTTGTTTAGTTTCTGGGTGTTTTAGCCAGGCTTACTCAATCTTACGGGTCAAAAAAGTGGGGGGTCTATTTTAATTAAACACCTTTGCCCCTTAGTTGTGGAGAAATGGATGGCTGAGAAGGATGGGAGGTGGGCTTTGATCCTGGACACACTTGATTTCATACCCCTTACTGATAAATGTCTATGCACTTATCGAGGACTCTCTGGAATTTTTTTCCACTTTAGCGCAGTTAATTTCTGAGGGGTACTCTTCTCTGATAGCGTTTCTTGTAGTGGGCGATTTTTATTTAGTCCTGGAGCTGGTCATGGATCAGGACCCTGTTGAAAGGGGGGTTCCATCCCATCACCAATCTAGGGACGTATTACACCAGGTTATTTTGGAGTTTCGGTTACGCGACTGCTGGCGGCTCCTTCATCCTACCACTCGGGACTATACTTTTAGGTTTTCCAGGTTTGGCTCGTACAGCAGACTGGATAATTTTTTGTGTAGTGCGGCTCTTGGTTCTGATTTGCTGGATGCATGGCACAAACCTATATTACTTTTGGATCATGCTCCGGTAGGCCTGGTATGGATCCCTAGGCAAGTTATTGCAAGGACTCCACGCTGGCGGTTTAACCCCACTTTACTGGACTTGGAGATTTCAAACAGTGGTTAACAGGGGAGACTGAGTTTTATTTTGCCTTTAATACCACTACTGAAATATCGGAGTTTATTCTATGGGATACGTTTAAATCTTTTATTCGGGGTCGACTTATTTCTTACACCTCGTATGTTAACAAACATTGGTGTCAAGAAATAGAAGTGCTTATGTCCTGTATTAGATCTTTAGAAGACATATATACTTCTGCCTTAGGTAGGGATGACAAATTAGCAGAAACACTGCAGTGTAAAGTGAAATTACATGATGTATACCATTATTAGACTGCTAAAGCACTGTTCTTTATGAGGGAGGCATATTGGGAGTCTGGCAATAAAACGGGAAAGCTTTTGGCTTACCGATTAAATAAAGACTATGGAGGCTTAGGTTCCATATTTACAGGGGACAGTGGGTGACCTCATATCGGATGCAAAGTGGATGGCTGAAGAATTCTGAAGGTATTACATGAAGCTTTATTCATCCTCAGTGGCCCCTACTTCGGATCACCTTAAGGAGTTTTTCTCTACTATTAGGTTACCTTGTTTGTCATCTGAGGTGATGGCTTCATTAGAAGCAGATAGATCTCCTCAGAGATACAGCAGGTTATTAAAGCTTTGTCTCCTGGTAAGACACCAGGCCCAGATGGGCTTAGTGCTGAGTTTTATCAGGGTTTTTAGCCTCTTTCCAACTGGCCATTTGCTAGAGGTTTTGGAAGCTGTCATGACCTCCAGTAGTGTACTAGTCTCCATGAAGGAAGCAACTATCACTGTCCTACCTAAGCCCGGGAAAGATCCTGCATTTTGTAGTAATTACTGCCCAATTTTCTTGTTGAATGTAGACTGCTAGACTTTTAAGATTTTGGCTACACGTCTAGAACATGTTCTTCCTTCTCTGATAAGTAAATCTCAGTCGGACTTTATGAAGGGTAGGCAGGGCAGTGATAATTTATATGTGGTCATGGACCTTATTCACATGGCAGGTCCGGGACCAGATTCTGCTGTGCTGAGTGGGTTAGACACGGAAAAAGCATTTGACTTGATCGAGTGGAAATATTTTCAGTTTGCTCTTGCTCAGTTTGGTTTTGGCCCCAAGTTTAGGCACTGGGTGGGGTGTCTTTATTCCTCGCCCAGAGCAAGAGTCCTGGTTAATGGGGTGTTGTCTGATTATTTTCCCTTGTTCCGAGGTACTGGACAGGGGTGCCACCTAGGTCCCCTGCTATTTTTGGTGGCAGTAGAACCTTTAAATTTGGCTCTTAGTCAACATCCGAAGATTTTAGGAATCCCTGTGGGGAAGGCTCATTATGCTACATTGTTATATGCAGATGATCTGCTATTGATGCTCAGAAAGGTTGATACCTCACTCCCCGAGGCTTGGAGGGTGATAGGATTCTTCAGGGACATTTTGGGGCTTCGGATCAGTTGGGGAAAATCTGAAATTCTCCCTGTCTACGGGGCAGATCAGGCCCGGGCAACTTTAGGGCACCATAAGATGCATTGGTCTCCAGACGGGGTGAAATACCTGGGAATGCACATCTCTGGCAACCTTAGGAGCATGTTTTTCATGAATTTATCTTCTGTTTTGGAGGAGCTCCGACTGGATTTCAGTAGATGGAAATGGCTGGGCCTGTCCCAAGTAAAATTGCTAGAATTACAATGATGGCATTCCCTCGGATGTTCTACAAATTAAGCAATTTACCTTTTCATATCTCTTCAGGGATTTGGGCTAAATTTGATAAGTTATTCTCTGATTTCACATGGGAGGGGTGTTCCCCCTCATTTAGTAGGAAAATTTTGCAAGCTTCTGGAGTTGCTTTGGGTTGGAACATGCCCTGACTGTGAGCATATCATTTGTCTTTGGGGATTAAACAAGCTTTACAATGGGTGTCTTCCAAACCCTTGCAGCCTCCATTGTGGGTGGATATTGAACAGGTTTTGGTGGGTGATGCACCATTGGCTGTTTTCCTAACATCCCCAAGAGTTTCCTTTTGGAAGGTTACCTTCCCAATGTAATTTTCCCATTGGGCATGGTATCAGTATTGTAAAGTCCTGGACTGGGACTCCTTCTTTCAGGGTAGATATGAACCTCTGCGGAATAATCCGGCTATCATGGTTGGAGATCGGACAATCTTCTGGCAAAGTTGGGAATCCCAGGGCATCCGGGTGGTATGTGATGTTCTAGATGTTCATTCGGGCCTCTTATTATAATTTTCTGACCTGCTGTATAGATTTCATATTCCATCAACCCACTTATACTGTTATTTTCAGTTGCACCGCGTGCTATTCTCTATGATTTTTATGGCTGCCTGCATAAGACACTCCCCAGTTACTAGTTATCTGCAAAAATGGTTTAAGGTTTCTAGAGGTCATTTGAGTTTATTGTATAAAGAACTGCAGAAAGTGTTCATACCAGATTGAGATTCCCATCGGATCAAATGGAAAGAGGATTTGGGTGTTGTCCTAGATTCGGAGAGGTGGGCACGGTGTTGGAGGGAGGCATATAAGGGTTCCCTAGATCCCAAGCTCCAGCTAATTCAGAAAAAGATGCAGTGTAAATAGCACCATACTGCTGTTCATTTAATGAGACTGGGGGTCTTAGGGTCAGATTTATGTTGGCATTGCTTTCAAGAGTCCGACACAATATTTTTTTTTTTATTTTAGTCTTTTGTATCCAGGTAAGGCCCACTAGGCATAAATGCCTGTTTTCGGGGCAACCTGGGAACACTGGGCAGTTAAGTGACTTGCTCCTCCTCCATATAACCCCTTTTCTTGACACCCTGACGGTGAAACACGGAAAAAGACCATTATGGCGACATTCGCAGTAATGGTCCTTTTCCATGTTTTGCCTTCCCCCAATGTTCCGCCCCTTCCCTGGACCAACTTTGACCTGGAGTTGGAATCCTAGAGTCTGGGGGAGTGGGGGCAGAGCCCCCACATGGAGGAGTGGGGGCACCGCTTCACAGAAAAACACCAAGAAGTGGCACAAACCCGCCGGTATTGTGCCGTTGTTGTGGGAAGTCAGCATTTTCACTGATGGGAAAACTTGGTGCTTCGACTTGCTCAGAGTCACACAGTATGTAAGTGGAGTGTGAGAATCAAACCCAGGTCTGGTCTGCTGGATGTACCAAGCTCATCCACAGCTCATTACTCTAACCTCTAGGCTATACTGCTTGCCCATTTCAGATCTCTTCAGGGATTTGGGCTAAATTTGATATACCATATATACAATATACCATATCCTCTGGAATTGCTCCCTGCTAAAAGGTTGGTGAGCAGGTACTAGTCACTATCTGGAGAACACTCTGCACCTTCCCATTCCTAAGTCCCCCTCTTTTTTGGATTTTGGGTGACTCCTCAGTTTTAGATTCGCAAGTTTTGGGATGTAAAGAACTTCTTATGGTGGTTGTGTTGGAATCCAAGAGGCTGTTACTGTTGCACTGGAGGAGGTGGAGGTGCTGTCTATATCCAGATGGCAGCAAGCCATTTCTAAAGTGGCTTCATATCATAGGGTACTTTATTGGAAGACGAACGCTTTTGTATGCTTTCATAAGGGGTGGGATAAATGGATGATCTCCATGTCACAGTTGAACAGGGATATGGCAAGTGCACTTCATAACTGACTTAATGACTGAGATGTGTCTGTTCTTTTTTTGTTCTTGGGAAGAAGGGTGGATGTCCCTGTTGTTTGGCTTTATTGTTATGGCTTTAAGATACTGAACATTTTATCAGTGTATATTGTTTGATGTTGCTGTACTTTGATATGGAAGCATATTGTTTCTTCTTTGGTCTGTCTGGTCCATTGATTTTCTGCTGGATGATGCTATTTGTGTATTTAAATATTTTTCAATAAAATGTCTATATACAAAAAAAATGACTACAAATGTATGTCTGCCATTTTTTTTTAGTAAAGTAGTCCCTGTGTATACTGCATTGGGCAATGGAGTGCTCTGTGGTGTTTGTTGCATATTTCTGTTTGGTCTCCCCCCCTTTAGATCCACGATCAGTTCAATACTCGGAAGTAAGGAAGCGAGAAGTGGCACCATGGGAAGGTTACTTTATTTCTTTATTTCTGTTTTTTTTTTAAAGGCAGAGATTTATGTTGAAGTATTTTGTTCTGAACCAGGAGGCTGTTGTAGCAACTGGTTGAAGGATTGATAAGTATGTGTGGTTGCCGCTGAGTTGTGAGGTTACAGCACTGTAGCTGTTCACTTAAACTGTTCACTTAGTGTAACAGTCTTTTTTTTTATTTAAATTTTCTAATCACAGCTGGAGGATGACAGGGTTAGGGGACAGCAGGGGAAATGGTTTTAAAGGGCAGAGATTGTTACACAGCATGAGAGTGCAGGCAGGAGAGTGCTGTCATTGTAAATGGCTGTGGCTGTGTGAAATGATGAATTGTCTCTCTCCCCGACTGCAGAAATAAATACTGGATTGTATTTCTTTTTTTTGTTTGTTTGTTTGTTTTTTGCTGATTATAAACAGCAGCCAGCTTTCAGAACACAGGGTAGCAAGCGAGTGTAAAAGGTAACTCTCACTAAGTGAGAGACAACAATGAAGTGGCACTTAGAAATTAAAAATTGTATGGGCCAAGGATATCTGAGTGGAAAAGTGACACTTGGGCTGGTACTTTTTATTTCCTGGGCCTCTACCATAAGTTAATGTACCCCCCAGCAAGGGTACCAGCCAATGAGATGCCAGGAAATAAAAAGCCCATGTTCTAAACAAGATTAATATATCAACTGCATAGAAGGACAAAACATCAAGCTAGATGGAATCTAAATGCCTCTGGAGACCCAACATTGAACAGGCTAGATACCATGATGAAATTAGGGTATGTGGGAAAATGAACAAAAAGAAACCAGTAATGACTTTTCATATCAATATATAAATTTTGAAAAAGCAAAATGTGACAATTAGGCATTCCATGGGTGCTTTTCCCTTCTTCCTAAAATTAGATCAAAAAGGTCAAAATAACGAAAGAAAGGTTTTAAGGTAACATCATGTATTTGATCAAGATCAAAGTCATTGTTGTTAACCACCTTCAAAATTTTAGCACATTTTTGAGCCCACTGGGCTCTGTCCATTCTTTTGCCCCTTTTTGTTTTCCAGGTTTTCCCCAGGGGTTCAAAAACCTCGTCCTCAAAACAGAACAGCTGTGCCAAGTGCTTTTCCTGTTTAGCCAGTACTTGGGTGGTGACTACACTTAGACTGTTAGTATTAGCCACAAATGTCTTGAATCCAGGGTGGTCATGTTCAATGACAACTGGAATGGGCAGGTGATGGACAAGACCAACATTTATCTGGTGCACAGTTTCTTGTACCTGTAAGTCTGCCTAGGTGAGAGGGTAAAAATGGGTATTCCCATGAATACACATGACACTAGTCTTTGTGCCCTTTGTATTAACCCCTTTCACCAAATCAGCCATCACCAGAGTTTGTCTGCTCCCCAAGTCTATTAGGCCAGTCACTTCATAATTTCCTATCTTCACTGGGATAACATACTGCCCCCAGTTGGCCAAGGCGAGCTGGGCATGTTCAGAGTTGTAAGGCCTCCCAGATTTAAAAATCTTATTTCCCCCTGTAGCCTGAGAAGTAGAAGAAGTGGTTCTTACAGCGGGTGGGGTAATGTCCCTTCTGTCTACTGGGTCTGGCTGCAAGGTAGTCCTCAGCGAGGGTGATAGCTTTTTCCACTGTCTCAGGTGGTACTCCCTGACCCACACCTGGACATCCTGTGGCAACACTCGTGCAAACTGCTTCTTGATGACAGTCTCCACCATCTGTTCTGCAGTTTTAAATCTGACTTGAAGCCACTTATAACATAACTTTTTGAGATGGACCAAAGCTTCTTGTGGGGCATCAGTGGCATGGAATTTAAAAGTTCTGAACCTCTGCCAGTACATCTCCGGGCTGATGTTATACCTGCGCAAGATCTCCTGCTGAACAGAGTCATTATTTTCTGTCTGCCATCTGTCCGTATGGCTATAGGCGAGTTCTGCTTTCCCGGTTAGACAGGGCGCTAACCTGATTACCCACTGCTCTCTAGGCCAAATGCATGCTCTTGCCACCCTCTCAAAAGTTATTAAGTAGGCTTCAATATCATCTGACCCTCCCAACTTAGTTATTTTTATGTCTTTTGGGGAGTCAGTTGGTGAGTGGTTACGGGTTGCATCCATGGCCTGGACAGCCCAAATTGTATTAGAGCACTCCACTCACTCATCCGGCAGTCCCTCTCTCTTTCCTTGTCCATGGTGAGCTGATTCACACAAAGCCATCTTAGTAATTATTGTAAGTCCTCAGGAGGGTCTTTCTCTGGAGGTTCATCAGGGTCAGTCTCTACACCTTCCTCCTCCTCCAGTTCCTCCTTTGTCTTGGGCATCTTCCTCCTCCTATCCTCTAGGCCTGTTAGTGATGTTTCTCCATACTTTCCCACCATAGCTCTGGTCAGGACACCACTGGGCTTCACTTGGTCTGCTGGTACTGGCTGCATACAACGTCCATCTGGGCATCAGCTGATACCCTTGCTGAAGCACCTCAGGCTCGAGTACTCCAACCTATCCCACTTTCAACACCAACTGTAAGGTTGGTGGGAATAGATGGACACTCAGAAATCAGGTTTGGCAAATCAAAATAAATATTTATTAACATACAGAAAAATAAGAGGACTGGATATGACAAAATAAAGGAAAACAAAAGTAACTAAGCAAAATCACAGTTAACTTCACTGTTTGCTATTAAATAACACTCTAGAAAATGGCTAGAGTCATTCAAGCTGGGCAAAAATCCCACCTGGACTGTAAGGATTGAAGGTATGTCTTTCCCAAGTGCAAATATAACAGCGCTTCCAGGCTAAAAACAAAACAAGGTGTTCCCTTTTTCGTGATGCTTTCCTGGGGGGGGCAATCCTGAGGAGACCTGAAACAAAGGGATAGTAAGGCAAGTACATTCACAGGTGGCCTGCCTGCAAATGGTGAAATATAGTGGTTAGAAAAACGGTACATGAAGGAGAAGAGACACTGCTACAGCAGACTTCAGGGAAGAAAAAAGGGTCTCTCAGGATGCAAGGCACACTGTGACAGGGAGATCATGTCAAACAAATCTGACTGACTTCTTTGACTGAGTCCCTAAGACCTCCAAGTGGTAGACATCCTCTATCTGTATTTCAGTAAGGCTTTTGACTGTGCCCCACAAAAGGTTGATCAGGAAGTTGGCAGATCTCAGTGTTGGGGATAAGATGTCCAGATGGGTGGAGGACTGGCTGAGGGACAGAACCCAGAGGGTGGTTGTGGGGGGGGGGAGAGTTACCTGGCACCAGAGAGGTCACCAGTGGGATCCTGCAGGGCTCAGTGCTGGGGCCGGTGTTGTTCAAAGTCTTCATCAATAACATTGGGGATGGCATTAAGAGCAAAATGTGCCTATTCACGGATGACACCAAGTTCTGTGGGAGAGTGGACACAGTTGAAGGGATACAGAACCTACAGGATGATCTGGAAAAGCTGAACAGTGGTCCGAGATCTGGCAGCTTGATTTAAATGCCAAGAATTGCAAAGTTATGCACATTGGGGTGAAGAATCCCAGGACAGAGTACTACCTGGGTGGAGTACAGGTATCTGTATCAGAGGAGAAGAACGACCTGGGAGTAATGATCACTAGTGACCTTAAGCACGCCACACAGTGCAAGAAAGCAGCAGCAAGAGCAAAGAAGATGATAGGATACACAGCTGGGGGAGCAGTAGTAGGAGAGAGGAGATTATATTACCCTTATACAGGTCACTGGTGAGGCCACATCTAGAGTATGGAGTTCAGTTCTGGTGCCCACACCTCAAAAAGGACATTAACCTGCTGAAGAAGGCCCAGAAGAGGGCTACAAAGATGATAGCAGATAAGCAGTGTAAAGCATATGAAGAGAAGTTGAGGGCACTGAACATGTACTCCCTGGAGGAAGGGGGGGGAGAGAGAGAGAGAACACATGATTGGGACCTTCAAGTACTTAAAAGGGATAAATAAGGTGGATAAGGAGGGTCGGCAACCATAACACAAGGGGGCACAGTCTTAAGATGGAAGGGGGGAGGTTTAGGAAGGAGGTCAGGAAGCACTTCTTCACATAGAGGGTGGTGGACACTTGAAATGCACTGCCAGAACAGGTGCTCTCATGGAAAACATTGGACAGCTTCAAGAGAGACTGGGAAAGGCATAGGGGGAAGATAAGGATCATGGGTAGAGAGAATGGGAAGAGAGGGGAGGGGGGCATGGACAGTAGCTCAAGCTGTGGACCCTGCAATACGAGCAGACTAGATAGATTAAATGGCCTTCTTCTGCTGGCTTCTTCATATGTTCATATGTTCATATGTACTTGTATATGTACACTAATTCAATCACTGAAAGCCAAAACTGACTATAATGTGGGTATTATATCCTACACAAGGCTACTGCAATTTGAATTTACCAGTCAGCCCTGCACGCATGTAGCTGCCTAGATGGGATGCTCGTGCAAGAGTGTGACCCCTCATGTAGCAGTCACATGCTGTGCTGCTCGGCTTTTAACAGTAGAGAGCCTCCCTGATAGCAGGGCTTTCATTACAGTTGATGAGCACTGTAGCATCTTGGAATTCCTGCTAGCTATTTCAGCAATAGCTATTACTACAAAGTCACCTAGGAAATATTCTAAATCTTGGTGTGGAGTTGATGGGGCCATGGGCTGAGCACTATGTAAATGCTAGGCAGTGTACTGATACAGCTTTAAAATGGCACCCATACCATGTTACAATGTGTATATTCTTTCTTCAACAAAATGAAGCCCCTTCCCTACTCCCCGCCTTGTGAGCCATCTCTTGTGTGTGTGTGTGTGTGTGTGTGTGTGTCAGCATTTGTCTCACAATGCTCACATCACTGTTGTCGCACATGCACGTTACCTACAATGCTCATGCATGTGTGATGTTACAGTTGCCATCTAGGTCATGGCATTACTCCTGACATGTCCTCCAGTCAGGAACCTCTAGATTGCAGAGTCTGCCAGCACCACTAAAACTGAGGCAGGGCCATGGTTGTCATGGCTTATTGAGGTCATGATCTTTCCATGGAACAACCAAACTGTTCCTGCAGACAGGACAGAGCCATCCTGTCATCAGAAATGACCTGTTCCATGTCACTTACAGTGGCCATTTTATTGAGGGGCAATTTCCAGTGAGAATGATAACACTCCAGCAGGTACAGTCACATCTGGCAGCCCTCTTACCTGGGGAGGATATTCAACAAATATGTAGCCTCCTATGTCCTTACAGGCTGGCACAGATGTTACATTCATGCTTAGACATCACATGTCACACATGATGCTAGTGTATGGGGGGGGGCACACTTTCTACTTCATCACTCACTGAGGCTAGGTTATCACCCAATATATAGCCAGGCTATTATTACATGGTTACACAAAAGGCAGGGGACATTTCTCACTCACTTCCATCTCTGGTTATGTCTTCATACAGGATAAGCATCGTCAGGACAAAGATATGTACCACCTGCAACATCATGCTACCAACAGGCCAGCTGGGCCACTTCTACCCCTCCTGCACTGAACAGTTCCCAATAATGTCCAAGGTGTCATCTTTTTGACCCACATCAGAAATTACACCTATGACCTTCCATCAAGTAGTCGACATACCTGGTCACCTTATTGACACTGCCTCCATCATTCTGTAGAACCAGCAAATAATACAATCCCAGCAACACTTCATAACATTCATGCTGGAAAACTAGCATAAATAGTTGGCCCATACAATCCAGTTCCAGCTAATCAGACACCAGCACTTCCTCCACCAACTCTCAACACCCCTTCATTGGTCAACCCACTCCTACCACAGACTTCCAACAACCCTACACCTATCAACCCCACCCAACAGATTCATGCTTGGGCACCCCAGAACTGGGAAATGATGCAGGGAAAGAGTCTGGGGACAAGGTCAATATGGAGATAGACCCCCAGTTGTTAACAGCCAAATGGTGCTTCCCAGACCAAATTCTGCCCCTGGTACTTCACATCAAGGAGACAGATGAGTCTGACACGCCACCACCTCTTCCTCAATCTAAACTGATGCTCTTGCTACTGCCGATAGCCAAGCACAATAATGCATTTCCAGTTTATAAGACTATTGATGAGCTCACAGCTAAAGAATGGGAATCATCTGAACCAGCATGCATCCCAGAATGGAGATCATGGGACAAGATGTACCCATTACAGGCAAACAAACTGTAGTTGCCTTGCACACTGCCCACAGTGGATCTGAAGATAGCGGCACTGAACAAAAAGACAATTCTCCCTTCGGAGGGTACTACAGGTCTTAAGGACCCAGACAACAGAAAACTGGAGGATATACTAAAAAGAATTTTGAACAGGCAAGACTCCGAGCTAGAGCAGTCACTACTGCCATGTACACCACCAGGGCACAACTAGCCTGGACACAAGATGTGCACAAAACTCTAGCCCCCAAGTGTGCAGAAATGCAATTATTGGAGCAGGAGATGTTATCCACTAAGTACTTATCAGACATGGCAATGGACTCTCTCAAAATCAATGCCAGGGAAGTGGCACTCATCAGCTGCAGTAGAGGGACCCTGTGACTAAAACTGTGGGATGTGGATAATTAATCTAAGACAATGTTACGCGAACTTCCCTTCAAAGGATTTCTACTATTTGAGAAGGCCAAGACAAATATATCAAAGCCAAGGAAGGGGAAAAGCTCTGTGGAAAGAAGAGGCTGCAACATCCACGTACCTGCCATCCAGATCTAGGTTTCATTCAAAAAACAGCTTTCATGCCAGGCGGTGAGGCCACTACAGTAACAGAAGGAATCATTTTTGTCCCGCATATTCCTTCTCCAGCAACAAGAGATTTAGAGTCCTAGGTGGATCGAGTAGAGGCAAGTTCCCAAACAGATTTAACCATGAACAACTGTTGAAACACTGACTACCCTCTTCCAGGCCAAGTGGCAACCATACCTATAGGAGCAAGACTTCAACAGTTCACACATGAATGAAGGAGATCAATGGAAGACAAGTGGATGCCGGAGATAATTCACAAGGGCTATGCCATGGAACTGTAGGAAATCTGCAAGATGTACCATCTCATCATCTCACCAGTATTCAAACACAAGGTGCACCTAACAGATTCAGCAGATATTGAAAGGACTGATACAAAACAGACAGGAGACCTTTCTCACACACTTCCATCTCTGGTTATGCCTTTGTACAGAATAAGCATGGCTAGGACAAAGAGATGTACTGCCTGAAATACCCCACTCTCAATAGCTCAGCTGGACCACTTCTGTCCCCCCTGCGCTGCCCCAATAATGTCCAAGGCATCCTACACCAATGATGATGCCAGCAGAACATCCTAAGACCTTCCACTTCTAGGCTCATCTCAGATGCAACACTTAAGAACTTCATCAAGTAGTCAAACTGCTTGGTCATAGCAGAGGTACCACCAGAAGAAAGATGTGAAATATGTTTCATCTTCTTTACAGATACGAAGAGAACAGGAGACCTTCGTCAAGTCTTAGACTTATAATTCTTAAATTGCTTAGTTCAATACAAGCCATTCAAGATGGAAATTATCTGGTCCACCTTGAGAGTCATAGGACCATGGGATTTCCTCACATGACAGAGGTAAAGGACTCTTATCTACACATTCCCATCTGCCCAACCCATTTCTGATTCCTGAGATTTCACATACTGGGGAAATATTGCCAGTATCAGGCACTACCCTTTGGACTAGCTTTGGCACCAAGAGTATTCACAAAAGTTTACATGGTCCTGGTGGCCAGAATGAGGGAACATGGCATTTAGGTAATTTCATACCTGAATGATTGACTAATTAGGACTAGACCCCAACAAAAATCCCAAAGGGTGTGTGTGACTTCACTCCAATCATGATGGCCGCCTGACTGAGGAGCTCTGTAGACCTGGGGAACGATTCACAGGAGATGCACCTCTGGACAGGCTAAATCTATCAGCTCTATACAAATATTGCACCAGTTATACTTCTGGTCGATACCTGGTAAGAAAATTTATTTCCTGGACAATTTCTTGACCGCTGCACGCTGCTGATAGTCAACGGCTGCCTCACTATGTCACAGGGTGACAGGCCCAAGGTGTCTGGAAGTCTCTCTATGCAACAAATCACTGAGATGTTTGCAGCGCTGATGCAACAAATGACTGAGGTGACTATAGCCTCAAATAACACCACCTCGGCCATACAACAAATGGATGCCAGAATGTTCAACACTGAAGCCCAAGTCAGCCGGAACTCAGACAGGCTTGACTCGCTTACAGCGCTAGTGCAGGAACAGGAACGTACTATCCACAGCCTGCAAACAAAAATTGATGACATCGAAAATAGAATTAGCCGGAAAAATCTCAACATCCTGGGCATACCTGAAGGGGTTGAGAGGAAGCGACCAGCAGATTTTTTTATATGGTGTACTACTGGAGATCCTTAAGCACGACCTCCCACCGGGCTTTACGATAGAAAGGGCCCATAGAATGCTTAATCCTAAACCGAGGCCTGGCAAGTGGCCTAGGCCCCTTATGGCATGCATTCTCAACTTCGCGGACAAGGAATAGGTTTCATCTAGAGCATGGGAGCTTGGAGCACTGTCATGGCAGGGCCACAAAGTCCTTATATTTCAGGACTATTCCAAAGATCTGGCTGCCAAGCGAAAAGCATACACTGAATGCCGATGACTGATGCACTCCAAAGGCATTCAATTCACACTACGGTACCCCGCTATGATGCGGCTGGAGATTAACGGGGTACTTGTGTTGTTCGCTACCCCTGAAGCCCTCATGGAATAACTTAGCAACGCACCACTCAGCATCACTACCCCAAGCCGAAATGACAATCCACATAAAGAGCAGTCTGATAACGGGGAACCCAGTACTTTTAAATCAAGCACAGTTCCAAGTTCTCAGTTTCAAGGACTGCCAGCCAAATCTCAGAAGCGCCAACAATCCAGGAAACATGCCAGGAGGAGCCACCCACATGATCGTACAATGCAGCCTGCATACCAAAGACCAGAAACAGAAATTTCCAACCTTCAGAAATTTGCCTCATTGAATCGGTATGCAGGCCTAATACTGGAAGATCAGGTCAAGACAGCTGAATTCCCCGAATATCCTGAGGCAGAAATGGTGCAAGAGGCTACAGTGTCCGAAATGGCATACTCCGATGCAGCTGCAGAGAAGCTTACTAATGCATCCTCCTCCTCAGTCCCAGAAGCGAAGCGTGGACATTCCGATGCTAGTACAGATGAATTGGCACCCATCCCAGGGCTGCACCCTCTATTTGTCCATACGGAACCTCTCACCGGAGGAGACAGACAAGTGTCCTATTTGTTCTTTTCTGAGGGCAGGGTAGGGGCTGGACTTTGGGGAATGCTCCCATTGTTAAACGGGAAGATTTATGGTAGTTTTCTCCTCTGTTTTTCTATGTCCTGATACCCCCTACCTTGTCGCCTGGAGAAAATACCCAGGACACTGGGATACTGAATATAACGTTTTCTTCTCAGTAGAAGCTGCTGATGGAAAAAAAACCGTACACTGGAAGATGTGCCCCATACCTTATCCTCTTAGCGGCTACCCCTCTCCAACCCCTCATATACTCCATTACAGAGAGACTCCTAGAATGGAAGCCCTTCCCCCTTTCCATAATTTGCCAATACTATTTAAGGGATAGCTGCACTGTCTAAGAGAGACAATATTTCCATAGTGCCATTAGTACTTTACAGCTGTTTTACTGACCCGCTGTTTCGGCCTGTAAACTCAAATGATAGTTTGACAAATTGACCCAGGCAACAGTATAGGTGCATCCCAATGCTCTTTTTTGCTGTACACCCCCTTCCGAGGGCTAACCAGCCCCGTACAGTGCTGGCACCATGATTGATTTTGGATCTATCCTACAGTTGGTACCGTAGGATTCTCTTATCTACCCTGCCATGGACAGCCGGTTGGAACCTTTGGAGGACTATTGCTCCTTGTTCTCTAAACTGACTGTTACCAATGCACATATTAGTGCAATGTATGTATATAGTGTTTCTGTTATAGGTCTTATTTTAGAGTTACTGTTTTTTTATGTACAACATGCTGTAACTTCTTCTTTGACTTTACTTAGTTATACTGCAACTTGCCGGAAAAAAGTACTTAAAATACTAAAAGCTGTAGTCATAGGGGTTTTTTGTCAGCTCATGTTTGGTGACTATGACCCGTGGAGCCCTTCAAGTGTCCCGAGCACTAGTTTCAATATTTTCTGTGGACCTCAGGATTATGGCTGATATATACTGTACTTCATAACATGGAATGTTAGGGGTCTTAACACCCCGGTGAAACTGAAAAAAGTGCTGACACACTTGAAGAGACTGAAGGCCCAAGTCACATTCCTGCAAGAGACAAAACTCACCAAGCATGACCAAGCACAGCTAGTGAGAGACTGGGTGGGGCAGGAGATTCATGCAGGTGCCCCTACCAGAAAGAGAGGTATAACCATTCTGTTTCATAAAGCTTTGCCATGGAACATAATCCAGAGAGTAGCTGACCCCCAAGATCGATGGGTCATGGGCCTAGTTACCACCCCGACTGGGAATATCCTTCTGGTCAACATATATGCCCCAAACAAGGATAAACCCCCTTTTTTTCTTGACCTAACTATAAGGGTAGAAAATATTATTGATCCAGATACCCCCATTATAGCGGGTGGAGACTTTAACCTTACTTTGATTCCCATTCTGGACAGGAGTGACCAGAGTAAGGAAACTCATACTAAAGGGTCTCAAGCTAGTCACAGTCTCTGCTCAGAATACCAAGTAGTGAATATCTGGCGTCTTATAACCCCAAAGAGTGAGATTATACATTCTACTCTGGAGTTCATGGCTCCTTTAGTAGATTAGATTTTTGGTTGATTTCACAAACTTTAACACACTCAGTTATTACCTCAAATATTCTCCCCATGATCATTTCAGATCATGTCCCGGTCCAATTGATTATAGCATGGGGTGATCCAGCTCCAAGTTTCTCCTCCTGGAAGCTCGACCCCCTACTTATGCAAGACTCCAGCTTCTTGAGTTGGGCTAAATCCAAAACTGAATGTTTTTTACTTGAGAACTCCATTTCAGATACTTCAGCACAAAATATGTGGGAGACTTATAAAGCTGCAATGAGGGGGAAAATTATAGGGTATGCTCTCAACAGAAGGAGGGACAGGGACAAAGAACAGACCAAGCCGGAAGGAGAGTTGGCCATGGCCAAACAAGCCTTAAAAGCCTGCCCATGCCCTACATTACAATCTCATGTAGGTAGACAGGTGCAATCCCTTAGAATCAGGTTAAACGAGCTAATATCCCGGAAGGCTGATCTAGCCAAGTTAAGAGTCCAGCATACATATTGAGAGGGTGGGGATAAGAGCGGGAAAATCCTGGCCTATCAGATTGGGCAGCAGCAGGCCGCTAGGTTTATTGCTAGCTTAAAAGATCCGACATCAGGATCAATAACAACCAAGGCGCCGGAGGTGAATAAGATCATGACCAATTTTTATGCTCATCTCTATACCTCGTTCTGCCCAGCCACCCACTCTGATACTCAGGCTTTTTTAGACAACTTAACCCTCCCTACTTTATCCCAGGACCAAAGGAATGGACTAGATGTCCCCTTCACTGCCCAAGAAATAACAACAGCTCTAATGGCTTTAAAATCGGGGAAGGCACCTGGAGGGGATGGATTCCTGGTGGAATTCTTTCAAGCCATGACCCCCACTATAATTCCCATCCTAGGGTAAATGTTTGCTGAATCTAAGGACAAAGGAATGCTGCCCCCATCCTTTACAGAAGCCACCATAACGGTTCTACCTAAGAAAGGTAAAGATCCCACTACCCCCTCTAGCTATCACCCTATTTCCTTAATAAATTCAGACAGTAAGCTTTTGCCAACGTTTTAGCCAATAGACTAAGCCCTCTTCTCCTGTCTCTTATTCCTCCCTCTCAAGTAGGTTTCATCCCAGGTCGATACAGTACAAACCACACCTGAACTCTTCTGAATCTCATTCTTATAGCCAAACAACTTAGTACCCCATCAGCTGCCTTAGCGATTGATTTCAAAAAGGCATTGGATTCAGTAGAATGGGACTACCTGCATACTGTACTGGGCAATTTTGGCTTTGGGCCACAGTTTTTGTCAAATATTCAGGCTTCATATACACTCCCACAAGCCAGTGTCAGAACCAACTCCTCCCTGTCTGATCCCTTTCCGCTTCATATAGGCACTAGACAAGGTTGTCCTCTCTCGCCCTTACTTTTTGTTCTAGCAGTCGAGCCCTTGGCATCCGCCATTTGACAAGATAAAAATATCTCAGGGTTCCAGCTGGGAAACTCCTATTGTACAACCTTGACGTACGCAGATGATCTGTTAGTGACTCTGGCAGATGTCAGTGTATCTATTCCCCCCCTGCTATCCCTCTTAGATCGATTTACACATATTTCTGGCCTAAAAGTCAATCAAACAAAAAACAAAATTCTTCCCCTTAACTCAGTATGTCATGAGGGCAGTATCCCTAACATAGGCCTTAAGTGGTCCCCAACCACTATCACTTACCTAGGATCAAGATTGGGGCCAACATTGATAAGTGGTGGGATCACAACCGGAACCCTTTGTTAGCTGATTGCAGGAGAGACCTGGAATGTTGGACCCGCCTACATCTCACTATGGCTGGGAAAATCACAGCTTTTAAAATGTCCATGGCACCAAAAATTTTCTATGTCCTTACCCATATCCCTCTCTCTCTTCCCCGTTACTGGTATCAAAAACTAGACAAGATGGTAAACTCCTTTCTTTGGGACTGCTCCCGGCCCCGCTATAGCCGGAATGCTCTCAGGGCACATTGGAATCAAGGGGGATGGGGGCTCCCATGGATGGAAGGCTATAAAATGGCATACCAATGTTCCCAAACTCTGAAATGGTTCCAACCTATATCTACCAACTCACCCCAATGGCTAATCATAGAACAGCAGTTCAGTCATACAGTCATACTAGCCTCTTTATTATGGCACTTCCCAAAGCCCCACCCTTTCGAAGCATCCTACTATAGGCCCCTCTATTCACTATTGGCTAGTAGCCCACAGGAAACTTAAAAGCCACTCATACCCTCTGTCTCACACCCCTCTATGGCATAGCTCTCATATACAAATAGGAGGCCGCCCTGTATTCTGGCAGTCCTGGTATGATAGGGACACCAAAGAATAAAATAGCCAGCACCAGTCAAATCAGCAAAGCAACACAATAGGGCTTATGGATGAATGCAATGTGCTAAAAGTGCACATAAAAGAAAAACCGAAAGTCGTAATGTGCTTCTTCCAAACCAATTTATTCACAGCACACGGCTTCCACATCCATAAAAACTCCTTCAAGGATATCCTAATGCGTTTCGCACCCTCTGCGCTTAATCATAGGAATAACATACACCAGGATACCTTCACCATAAATACACAATAATTTAAAGTGACAGTGCACATAATAATTAAAAAGCATTTAATCAGCATTTTTCATTAAAAATGACTAAACTATGTATCAAGGTTCCATATCATTGGCAAGAATATACCCTGAAACTTATTTTTATTTTTATTTTTTTTTTTTACCACTTATATGTATACACCAGTGTCCTCCTCAAAAAATGGAAACTGGGGATCCACTGAGATTTTAACCGTAGCATCTATAAAACAAAATTAAACAACAATTGATTAGACATTTATACATAAAATTTATCTGATATATTTAGAGACACAATATGATCTTATTTCTACTTTTAAGGAAAGGTTTTATGTCTATTCTTTCATTAAGGCCTGGTTTCTCTGTCCCTCCTGTGGCAAAGATCCAATACTGTTCTCTTTTGAGAAGAATATTGTCAAAATCACCCCCTCTTGGACTTTTTTTAGGTTTCTTTATTCCCAAAAATGTCCAAACGTGTTCCTTTGGGTTTTTTACTTTACTCATATGGGCCGCTATTGCATTCTTTTGATCATTATAGTTAATAGCCCTCAGATGTTCTCCCATCCTGTCTTTTAATTTCCTTCTGGTTTTGCCAATATATAAAAACTGCCACAAGTACAGAGCCTTATAAATGACTCCTTCTGTTACACAAGTTATAAATCCTCTTATTTTTATTTCCTTATGTGTTTTTGGATTCAAAGAACTCTTAACTTGTGTCAATGATTGACAGAACTTGCAATTTCCACATCTGTAACAACCATCCTGCATTTTAGGTAGCCACATTCTTGTTTGCAACTGTTTAGGTTGTACTGAATGTACCAACAAATCTTTGAGACTTCTACCTTTCCTATGCACCATTCTTGGTTGAATATTATTCAGATTCTTAAGTCCTGGGTCCAAACTAACTAGATGCCAGTGTTTCCTAATGATGTTGCTAATCTCCCCTGACTGTGCACTGTAGGTGTTTACAAAGTTTATTCTCTGATCACTTATTTCTGATTTTGCAATCTTTTTCTTTTTCATGACCTCTAACCTCTCTAGACTGCTAACATCACTTCTAGCTTTTGTAATGAGATCTATAGGATATTTCATTTATTTTAATCTGCTTTCAAGCTCATCTGCTCTCATTTCAAATGTATTTTTTGTGCTTCAGTTTCTTTTTATGCTCATGAATTGTCCCTTTGGTATACCAGCTATAGTATGAAAGGGATGACTACTGTCTGCCTGTAAGAGAGTATTTCTGCCTGTGTTTTTTCTAAACAAATCTGTTTCTATGCCTCCTTGTCAATCTTGTTTAATAATGAGGTCTAAAAAATTGATCTGTCTATAACCAAAAGATAGAGAAAAATGCAAGTTAGGATTGCTGGCTTCTAAAAACTTTACAAATTGAAAAAGTTCATTTTTTGATCCTGTCCAGATAATAAAAATATCATCAATAAAATGTCTGTAAAGATCAATTTTATCTCTATATGGATTACCATCCATATATCTAATAAACTCTTCCTCCCATTTTCCTAAATACAGATTTGCAAAATTCGGGGCAAAAGTGGCTCCCATTGCAGTACCCATGTGTGAGCTGAGCACAGAACCCAGGTGCAGACCTCATTCCTTTTTGTCTACCACTGGTATGATAGGAGCATACATTTCCTCAGTGATCTCTTATCTCCTAACACATGGACAACTGCGACCTTTTAATATTTACAGGACCTTTGGGATCTCCCCACCTCAGACTTCTGGCAATACCTGCAGTTAAGGAATGCTGTTCAACCAATTCTAATGCAGGGTAAACTTCAAACCACTGAAGACTCTCCCACTCAGAAATGCCTTCTACAAACAGGAGGAGTAGTAGGCACCATTTACACTTTATTAAGAAATACCTTACCTAACATAACATCCTTACTTAAAGCTAGATGGGAGGGAGCCCTGCATATTCAAATATCTGACAACCAATGGAAAAAGTGCTGGACTATCGCCCATTCAGCAAAGAGGGATACTCGTAGTAGATTGATTCAAAATAAAATCATGCACTTTTGGTATAGAACTCCCACAATACTTTACAAGGCCAAAGTCCTCCCACGTGACAAATGCTGGAGATGCCTACAGCCAGGAGGTGATCTCGTTCATATACTGTGGGAATGCCCCTTGGTAATACCCCTCTGGACAGCTATAGCTCAGTTAGCAAATCAAATCCTAAAACAACATATTGTACCGGTGGCTCCTCTGATGCTGCTGGGGATACAGCTTACCACCACTCCTCCCCCCCCCCAATTTAGATGGCTGATGCTTATATTCATGCAGGTGAAGCGTTCTCTCTTGCGTAACTGGAGAAGCCCAACCATACCCTCACTGGCAGAAATCATATCCTCTCTTTCATCCTTATAGGAGTTAGACAGATGTTCCCTTAGGACAAAGGGACAAGTTGCATTTATGCTGGGCCCCGTTCATGGCATATGTAGACCCCAGAGCAGAAACAGGGTGAAGTTCATAATCAGATCCTTTTGACTCCTCCTGTTAAACTTCTAGCAATGTTTCATTGACCTCTCTTTGACCAGTAGGCTTGTAATCTCATTTGCTTTGGATATAGTAATCATTAGCAGATATTTCTGCAAAATGTGTTTACAGCAGTTGTTGTAAATAGTTGTCACTAGGACACTTCAGTTGATAGCTGATTTGATTTTAGACATATACTGTAGTTGAGTATCCTCATTATCTTCAGTCCAGATACTTTGTGGTACCTTCTCTTTCTCTCCCAGCTTATAGTACGGGATCTTACTGACCAATGGCAGGTATCGTTTCCTGAATACTGATGCCCTGCCTGTCCTCAGCAATGGTACTTCCTTTTTTGGTCTAGACCATAACATCTTCAGAATATCGAGATAGTTTCCCTGTGGGGCCTCTGGATGGTGCAGCTTTATGATTCCTCGGCCTTGTCAATCAATGGCGGTATCTCCTCTTGTTCGCACAGTGCACTTTATTGAAGGTAAGTCCAACGTATCTTACTTCCCCTTAACTGTAGAAATGACATGCAATGCTTAGTTTTAAGATCCTGATGCAATGTATGTAGTCAGGGACCCAGTGATACAGCTTGTACTCTGGCTGCCGCTGGTATGATGGTACTAATACTACAGACTGCATATGTGTTGTTGCTGTATGTTTCGGGCTTTATATTCTTAGTTCTGTAAATATGTTCCATGTATGTTTCTCCTTGTTGTTCTAAAATTAATAAAACAATTAAGAAGAAAAAATCCCAAAGGGAGACAAAAACAGTGATAAAGCACCTAGAAAAACATAGTTGGGTAGTCAACCGGAGCAAGAGCAGCCTCATAACCAGCCAGTCCACAGAACACCTGGGCACCCTGATCAACACTGCAGCGGGTCAGGTATAACCCTCAGACAAGCAAATCAACAGCATAGCACTACAAGTATCCAGCTTGCAGAGTAGCAGAAAGCCCACTCTAGAACAAGTGTCTCGAGTACTGCAACTAATGACGTCCTGTATAGACCTGGTAACATGGGTCAGGTGGAACATGACACAGCTACTCCTTACGGCCACCCAAAAAGGAGTCCTCCTAGACCATGACTTAATGGCAACCATAACCATAACACTGCAAGTAGCTGAGTTGCTGCAATGGTGGTCAGACAAGGAAAAGTATGACTTTGGACATCCAATACAACGTGGTAAACAACACGGATGCTAGTTTAAACAGGCTGGGAGTAGTCACCGGCCACTTGTCAGTCCAGGTAAATGGTCCCAGATGGAATCAAAGCAAAATTGGTCAACATTTTGGAGATAAGAGAAGTATTTTTAACCCTACTACACTTCAGTTACATAGTGGAAAAAAAAAACATCCTTGAAAGATTGGACAACAGGGTAACGATGGCAAACACTGTAAAACAACATGGAACCAAGAACAGTGCAATGATGAAAGAGGCCGCAAAAGTACTGATATGGGCATAAAGCCACCTAACTAGCTAATCAGCCATTCATTTTGGTGGCAAGCTAAATACAACATCAGACTGGTTGAGTTACCAGCCGATCCATCGGTGTGAGTTGGGACTCCATCCACAGGTCTTCCACAACATCGACAGATGCTGGGTCCCAATGTAAGGGGACTTGATGACAACCAGCAAGAACACTCAATGCCCCAGGTTCTACTTGAGGCTTAATGGCAGTCAATCCATGGAAGTGAATGCCCTGTCATCAGAGTAATACTTTGACATGGCTTACTTATTTTGCCCCTTCCTCTGCTCCCAAAAGTCCTGAAGAAGACCCAGCAGTCCCAAGCAAGGGTAATCCTGATCACTCCTTACTGGCCCAGAAGGTCTTGATTTGCAACAGTGGGGGCCATGGCCCTGGACCAACCATGGAGGCTTCCGGTCAGGCATTACATTTTACAGCAAGGTCTGGTCTGTCACCCTGACCCACAGAACCTCAAACTGACAGCTTGGCTTCTGAAAGTGAGAGATTGGTAAAAGCCAGATACCATCCATCTGTCACAGACACCATGACTATGTCCAGAAGGTGGTCTTCCACATTAACATATAAAAGACATTGGTCAATTTTTGAAAAATGGTGCCCAGCAAAATCCTTAACTCCACAGAATGCCTCAATTGTGGACATTCTCTTTATGCAGGAGGGCCTAGACAATGAACTCTCCCCCCTTCTTTGTTATGGGTGCAATTGGCAGCAGCTAGGGAGTAACAGGCCAGATAGATGGGTCAGCCTCAGGGTCTCATCCCAACACACTAGACTTTCTAAAAGCATAGATGCACCTTGAGGCTGAAAAAGCTTCAGAGACCTGGCACCAGCTAAGGCAATATAAGGCAATGCTATTCGCTCTTTAGTCTCTTCATTTCAAGCAGCAGTAAATAAGGCAGTGGATAAACTCACCCCAAGACTGTGGTGCACATTCCATCACATAATCCTTTATTGTAGAAAACGAAAAGCGAAGTGAAACACAACGCACTTCCACAACTGCACAACTGCTCGTAGCTGCTCGCACTTACTTCCTGGATACCACTCCCTGCACGTCACCAAGCACCTGACATGTTTCGCTCATTTCAGAGCTTTCTCAAAGATTTAGTAGGTAAATACAAAACTTGTTTTATAGCCTAACAATTAAAGTGACAACCACCAGAAACATTAAAAACATTACAATGGATGTGATTTAAAAACATTCAGGGACTTGTGTTCACATATCTGGGCATGATTTTACATCTCCCTTGTCATTTTAAACAAACTGATTTTTCTGTGCTAACCAACTTCATATAACTATAGGCACTAGACATAGTTTGCAAACCTGCATTCAGAAAGAAAGACTCAGAGATTGTACCATTTCACTGCCTTTCGATGAAACCCCAGTGCAAATCTGAAAGAAGAAAGATATAAATAGAAGATTATTATTAAAAAATAAATCAGGTATAAAAAATAATTATAGCCACTATTTATATACACTAATCATTTATTTCTCAATTTCTTCTGACATTTAGTTAATTACTTTTTTAGAAAGGGTTTTAACTCCAACCTTCCATTTAGCCCTTTCCCTTCCATACCTTTAAAGGCTACAATCCAGTACTGTTCTTGTTTAAGTAAGAGATTATCATACTCTCCCCGTCTGCAGCTCATTATTGGTTTTTTTCCAAGGCAATAAATGTAAAACTATGTTCTCCTTTATTTTTCATTTTCAAAATATGTGCAGTCAATGCGTTTTTTGTTTCGCCATTTTCTATAGCTCTATTATGTTCTCCAGTCTGGGTTATGAAGGCCTGATTAGTTTTACCTACATAGAATGCACTGCATTTACAAACTGCTAAATATATTAAACCACTGGTGACATATGTTACAGTATAAATCCTCTCACAGGATACATCTTCCACGTGAGAGGATGAGCAAATACCTTACTGTTGATCACCTGTGGACAAAATTTACAATTGCCACATTTGTGGCTACCATTATTGGTTTGTGGCAACCATATTCTTGGCTTGTTATCCAGTGGCTGTACTGAATGGACTAAATGGTCTTGTAGAGGTTGTCACTTTCTGTACACTATTTTAGGACCATCTTTCAGTAAATTCTTCAGACCTGGATCCTGGCATGCAATGTGCCAATGTTTTGTGACTATGTTGGCAATGTCCCTGGACTGGGCATTGTATGTACTTATAAAGCATGTCTGGATTTCCTGTTTATGTCTTTCTTTTTTCTCTTTCTCTTTTAACAGGTCCCCTCTAGGAATATTTTCTACTTCCTCTCTTGCTTTTTGTACTATGTTATTTGCATAACCTCTAGTGAGTAATCTATGTTGCAAAATCATCTGCACTTTCTTTATATAAAGTTTGTGTCCCACAGTTTCTTTTTGTTCTTATAAACTGTCCTTTGGGTATAGCCCTAATTATATGTCCTGGATGGCTACTGCTGGCCGGCAATAAAGTGTTTCTATCAGTTGATTTCCTGTGCAGGTCAGTTGTAAGACCCCCATGCTGTCCTTCATTATTTTTAAATCTAAAAAGCTGACCTCTCGTTTGCTATAGGAAGTAGTGAATTTCAAATTGAGATTACTCTCCTCTAAGAATCTGACAAATTTGGCGAGTTCTATCTCTGTGCCTTTCCAGATGACAAAAATGTCATCAATAAAACATCTCCAAATATCGATTTTTTCCAAGAATGGGTTACTGTATTATGACTTCTTACTGTCTCGAATTTACATTCTGTCATACACAAATTCACAAAATTAGGAGCAAAACCCACACCCATAGCAACGCCGTTTTGTTGCAGAAAAAAAATCTTGTTTATAAAAAAAGGCGTTACATTTCAAAACCAAGTTGGTTAAGTTTATCAAGACCTCAGTGGGTGGATCCAGTACCTCTCTACAGTTTAAATAAAATCCCATTGCTCTTAAGCCATCACTATGTGGAATATTTGTGTACAGTGCACTAACATCAAGGGTCACTAACAGGTTCTCTTCTTCAATGGCAATGTCATTGATTACATTCAGCATGTCTTTAGTATCCTTACTATATGAAGGGGACATTTTTAACAATAGGTGCTATATAATAATCTATAAATCTTGCCATAGGTTCAGTGAGACTGATTACTTGACACTATCGGTCTCCCTGGGGGATTTACTAAGCTTTTATATATTTTCAGAAGACAATAAAAGCTGGCTCTTATGGGGTGGGCTACTCGAAGATATTCTATAATTTTTTTATCCAACATACCTTCGTCTGATACAAAATCTAGAAATTTATCTATCTCTTTTTTAAGGGCTTGTGTGGGATCCCCCCTTCAATTTCTTATAATATTCTGTATCTTCTGTCTCTTAACCTCTAAGTCATAATCACTACTATTTTGTATCACAACAGCCCTCCCTTTGTCTGCTGGTTTTATCATAAGATCTTTATTGTTTTCCAGCTTTTTTAATGCAGTAAGTTCATTCTGACTTAAGCTGTGAAAGTGTCTTAAATTGTCCTTACTTTCCAAAGTGTCTCTATCAAGTTCACAAATTTTAACAAAAGTTAACAAAGCTGGAGTCATATTTGGACAAAATGTTGATTGCACTTTAAATAAATGTTTGTCTTATGTTTCCCCTTCTGAGGGCTCACCTCTATTTTCTTCTGCATTTTCAATTTCCACAGTGTTCGAATTCTCCTGTAGATTAAAAAAGGACATTAAACTTAAATTTCTCCCCATTTTGTGAATATCCACTATAGTTCCAAATTTGTCAAATTTGTGTGTGGGTACAAAAGACAATCCTCTATTCAGTAGTGCAATTTCAACTTCCGACAAGGTGTAGTCTGATAAATTTACCACATTTAATATGGCATCCTCCCTTGTCTCCTGCGTCTTTGCCAAGCTATCCCTCTGTTTCTTCCTCTGTCTCCATTCCCTCTTTGCGCCTCCTCATCAAGTTCTTTTCCTGGAATCCCGCTGGAATCTGGTTTTCTGAAACAAACAACTCAGAAAACCAGATACCAGCTGAAAGGGAACCAAATAAGGACACTGACAATTTTTTAGGAGAAGAGGAGGAAGAAGAGAAAGCATGTGCTACCCTCTCCCCCTCCCACAGCCACAAATGCCTTGGCACAGTCAATGCCAGACTCACAGGATTCCAGAAAAAGAACTAGACGAGGGGGTGCAAAGAGGGGCAGGAGACAGGGGAAGAAACAGAGGGAGAGCTTGGCAAAGACGCAAGAGACAGGGGAGGATGTGGTGAATTTATTGGACTACACCTTGTTGGAAGTTGAAATTGCACTACTGAATAGAGGATTGTCTTTTGTACCCACACACAAGTTTGACAAATTTGGAACTATAGTGGATAGACACAAAATGGGGAGAAATTTAAGTTTAATGTCTTTTTTTTAATCGACAGGAGAACTCGAACACTATGGATATTGAAAATGCAGAAGAAAATAAAGGTCAGCCCTCAGAAGGGGAAACAGGAGAGAAACATTAATTTAGAGTGCAATCAACTTTTTGTCCAAATATGACTCCAGCTTTGTTAACTTTTGTTAAAATTTGTGAACTTAATATAAACACTTTGGAAAGTAAGGAAAATTTAAGATACTTTCACAACTTAAGTCAGGATGAACTTACGGCATTAAAAAAGCTGGAAAACAATAAAAATCTCATGATAAAACCAGCAGACGGGGGGGGCTGTTGTGATACAAAACAGTAGTGATTTTGACTTAGAGGTTAAGAGACAGAAGATACAGAATATTATAAGAAACTGAAGGGAGATCCCACAAGCCCTTAAAAAAAGAGAAAGATGAATATCTAGATTTTGTATCAGATGAAGGTATGTTGGATACAAAAATTATAGAATATCTTTGAGCAGCCCACCTCGTAAGAGACAGCTTTTATTGTCTTCCGAAAATACATAAAAGCTTAGTAAATCCCCAAGGGAGACCGATAGTGTCAAGTAATCAGTCTCACTGAACCTATGGCAAGATTTATAGATTATTATATAGTGCCTATTGTTAAAAATGTTTCTTCATATATTAAGGATACTAAAGACATGCTGAATGTAATCGATGATATTGCCATTGAAGAAGAGAGCCTGTTAGTGACCCTTGATGTTAGTGCACTGTACACAAATATTCCACATAGTGATGGCTTAAGAGCAATGGAATTTTATTTAAACTGCAGAGAGATCCACCCACTGAGGTCTTAATAAACTTAACCAACTTGGTTTTGAAATGTAACGCCTTTTTTTATGAACAAGATTTTTTTCTGCAACAAAAAGGCATTGCTATGGGTGCAAGTTTTGCTCCTAATTTTGCGAATTTGTATATGGCAAAATGGGAATTCGAGACAGTAGTAAGTCATAATAACCCATTCTTGGAAAACATCGATATTTGGAGACATTTTGATGACATTTTTGTCATCTGGAAAGGCACAGAGATAGAACTAGTCAAATTTGTCAGATTCTTAGAGGAGAGTAATTCCAATTTGAAATTCACTACTTCCTATAGCAAACAAGAGGTCAGCTTTTTAGATTTCAAAATAATGAAGGACAGCATGGGGGGGCTTACAGCTGACCTGCACAGGAAATCAACTGATAGAAACACCTTATTGCAAGCCAGCAGTAGCCATCCAGGACATGTGATTAAGGCTATACCAAAAGGACAGTTTATAGGAACAAAAAGAAACTGTGGGACACAAACTTTATATAAAGAAAGTGCAGATGATTTACAACATAGATTACTCACTAGAGGTTATGCAAATAACATAGTACAAAAAGCAAGAGAGGAAGTAGAAAATATTCCTAGAGGGGACCTGTTAAAAGAGAAAGAGAAAAAAAAGAAATAAACAGGAAATCCAGACATGCTTTATAAGTACATACAATGCCCAGTCCAGGGACATTGCCAACATAGTCACAAAACATTGGCACATTACATGCCAGGATTCAGGTCTGAAGAATTTATCAAAAGAAGGTCCTAAAACAGTGTACAGAAAGTGATGTCTACAAGACCATTTAGTCCATTCAGTACAGCCACTGGATAACAAGCCAAGAATATGGTTGCCACAAACAGATAATGGTAGCCACAAATGTGGCAATTGTAAATTTTGTCCACAGCTGATCAATAGTAAGGTATTTACTCATCCCCTCATGGACAAGATGCATCTTGTGAGAGAATCTATGCATGTGTCACTAGTGGTTTAATATATTTAACAGTTTGTAAATGCAGTGCGTTCTATATAGGTAAAACCAAACGGGCCTTCAAAACCCAGACTGGAGAACATAATAGAGCTATAGAAAATGGCGATACAAAAAAATGCATTGGTTGCACATATTTTGAAAATGAAAAATAAAGGAGAACATAGTTTTACATTTATTGGTTTAGAAAAACCAATAATGAGCTGCAGATTGGGAGATTATGATAATCTCTTACTTAAACAAGAACAATACTGGATTGTGGCTTTTAAAGGTATGGAAAGGAAAGGGCTAAATGGAAGGTTGGAGTTAAAACCCTTTCTAAAAAAGTAATTAACTAAATGTCTGAAGAAATTGAGAAATAAATTATTAGTGTATATAAATAGTGGATATAATGTTTTGTATACCTGATATATGTTTTAATAATAATCTATCTATATCTTTCTTCTTTCAGATTTGCACTGGGGTTTCATCGAAAGGCAGTGAAATAGTGCAATCTCTGAGTCTTTCTTTCTGAATGCAGGTTTGCAAACTATGTCTAGTGCCTATGTAGTAGTAGTAGTAGTAAATCATTTTTTATTCAAATACAAATAATTGGATACATTCAATTGAGCAAAGCTCATTTTCAATGAAGTTCCAAATTTCATTAAGAGATTCCACATAAATTGAAAATACAGCATGATTAATACAGAACAACAAATAAGACAACTAACAAACAATAAATAAAGTTAAAAAAAAGCAATTCCATCACATAACAATCAGACTTTAAGATGTTAGCAATTATTGCATGTTGTACTCTTGTTTAGTGCAAACATATACCATTTCCTTAGTTCACTTGTATTGTGCTTGGTTTTGTCACTTTTCAAAGCTGGGGGGGGGATTTATTCCATAGGCTACTACCTCTGGCAAGTACAGAAGATCTTCCTATATTCAGGTTACATTTAAACGGAACAAATTGAGTTCCAGTAGAGGCCCTTAAACTTTCCTTGATCTTTCTAACCTCAAATAGATCAATGATATAATTAGGTACTTCCTTATACCATACTTTAATCATGAATTGTAGCAAGTGTAAGTCTCTTCTCACTGTAGGTCTAAGCCAATATAATTCCTTAAAAAGTAGACACCTGTGTGTTCTATAGGAGGCATCCAAAACAAAAAGATCCAATCTGCGAAAAACTAAATCTACACTACCTGTATGTTTTTCTAAGGCTCCTCCATAGAGCAAATCACCATAATCCGTCACTGGAAATAACAGAGAGTTGACTGCAGTCAGGCGGACTTCTCTGGTCATAAACCTTTTATATTTATACAATGTGCCCAATTTCCTATTGATATTTTTATAAGGGAGTCTATATAGATATCCCACCCTAAACTAGGGTCTAACCAGACCCCAAGATATTTGTAAGAGACCCCCTGCTTAATGGCAGTGCCATCCGCTGTATGAATTTCCAAATGCAAGTCTTTTTTATTATTATTATTATTTTTAAACAACAATGATTGTGTTTTGCTGGTATTTAGAATAAGATAATTCATCTTGAAAAAATCCTGAATTTCATCAAAGGCCAGTTGCAGCCTCACATTTATAGATTCTACCGTATCTCTCTCAACATACAGCACAGTGTCATCAGCATACATATGACACTGTGCAGATGTAGATACAATTTTAAGGTCATTCATATAAACATTAAATAATAAAGGCCCCAAAATTGAACCCTGCGGTACTCCATTTGTTATCTCCAGTATCTTAGATTTATAGGAGCCCACTTCTACAAATTGTCTAAGATCCATCAAGTAAGAAGAAAACCACTTAACTGATCGAGAGGACAAGCCGATCTCACTGAGTCTGGACAGGAGTACCCGATGGTTAAGGGTATCAAACGATTTTGAAAGATCTATAAATAAAGCTCCTGTCATTAACCTCCTGTCCAGACTCAGTTGGAGATCGCTTACAACCTTTATCAATGCTATTTGTGTACTATGATGTGCCCTAAAACCTGATTGAAAAGGTGCCAATTTATTGTTATCCTCAAGAAACCTTTCAACTGACAAGATACAATCTTTTCAAATATTTTGGAAATCTGAGACAAGAGCACAATGGGCTGATGATTGCCCAACTCGCTCTTGTCTCCAGCTTTAAATATAGGTCTAATCTGTAGTTATATGAACTTTGTTAGCACAGAGAAATCTGTTTGCTTAAAATGACAAGGGAGATATAAAATTATCCCCAGATATGTGAACATAAGTCCTGCAATGTTTTTAAATTACATCTGTTGTAATGTTTTTAATGTTTCTGGTGGTTGTCACTTTAATTGTTAGGCTTTATAATGAGTTTTGTATTCACCTACTACACCTTTGAGAAAGCTCTGACATGAGCAAAACATGTCAGGTGCTTGGTGACATGCAGGGAGTGGTATCCAGGAAGTGAGTGTGAGCAGTTACGAGCAGTTGTGCAGTTGTGGAAGTGCGCTGTGTTTCACTTCGCTTTTCATTTTTTACAATAAAGGATTATGTGAAGGAATATACACCACAGTCTTGGGGTGAGTTTATCTACTGCCCTATTTACAGCTGCTTGAAATGAAGAGACTAAGAGTGAACAGCATTGCCTTATATTGCCTTAGCTGGTGCCAGGTCTCTGAATGCTTTTTCAGCCTCAACGTGCATCTATATTTTTTCAGACCAAAGGCACAGCCTCTGTCCCAGGTGCAATAGTACACTTCAAACCAACTTTCTAAAAACAGCCTCTAATATAAGATAAGAAATTACTGCATCACGGGACCTAAACTTAGTCCTCAAAACTATGACCACTGCACCATTTGAAGCTCTAACTGCCATTTATCTTAAGTGGGTGAGCCTCAAAACAGTATTTTTAATTGCAGTCTGCTCAGCTAGGAGAATGGATGAGCTGCCAGATCTGTCCTCCAGAGAACCGTTCCTCATATTTCACAAAGATAGGTTCACTCTGAGAACAATCCCTTCCTTCCTACCCAAAATTGTGTCAGACTTCCCACTTAAGACAATCGAACTGCCAGCTCGGATGCCAATTTTAGTGGACAGTATCCCAATGGTAGGGTGTTGTGACTAGGGTGCCAGAATGTGGGCGTCGGCATGAGGTTGTAAGACATGTGGGCAATCAGTATTTTTGACCACCCACTAATGTCAGCATCCCCCAGTGGGCATGTTCTCCCCCACAATTTGTGCCAGCTCCGGGGGGGGGTGTTTATATAAATGTGAGGAGATGTACAGGTGGGCAAAGCCTCTCTGCAATGTCTGCAATGGGGGGGGTGTGGGGGTGGAACCCCCCTGTGAGAAATTACTATGAAACCAGAAGGGGGTAATCACAAGCTGAGGTGTGCGATCTGGGTTCAGGGGGTACTCAACTGCCTGTCGCCCATCTTGCTGGTGCCCTTTTGCCCACACTCTTTTTTTTATTGGAGTGTAGGTTGTTGATGCACCGGCATGGGTGAACCTCAGTGAACACAATCAATCCCAAAGTACACACCCTGGGATTAAAGAGAGTCAAGGCTACATATGTAAACAGAATGAGAGACTTCTGCAAGATGGACAGACTATTCAAGGACACAGGAAAGGCCAGCCTGCCTCCCATTCTAGTAAAACAACTTTGCTCAAGATGGCTTTTCAGGAAGCGTACAAAGCAAGTGCCAAATTGCCTCCACACAGCCTAAGAATATTGCAGCAGTACATCTTCTTACATTGGTACCCTCAAACATAATTACACCCTTACAAGCAGATTCATGAAGCAGCCCTATAACCATTTCAGAGACTGTAACACCTCACGGAATATGGGTGGTGTATTGCATGAAACCACCAACTAAAATGGTGCAGGGTCTGCACTGGAAGACATATGAAGAGAGACTTAAGGAGCTTAATATGTATAGCCTCGAGAAAAGGAGGGAGAGGGGGGACATGATAGAAACTTTCAAGTACCTCAAGGGAATCAACAAAGTCCAAGAGGGTAGCATCTTTCAAAAAAAGAGGTGTGCAAGAACAAGAGGGCACAATTTGAAGATGGGGGGCAGCTCAGAGGTAATTTAAGGAAGTATTTTTTCACAGAGAGGGTTGTGGATGCATGGAACGGCCTTCCGGAGGAGGTTGTGGAGTCAAAATCAGTGGTGGAATTCAAGCATGGGACAGTCATAAGGCAATTCTGGGGGGTGGGGGTAAGAAGAAGTAGGCTGCTGGTTAACTAGGATCTGCAGCTTATCCAGTAGGTAGGGAAATGGGCAGACTGGGTGCGCCAAGCGGTCCTTATCTGCCGTCAAATTCTATGTTTCTATGTTTCATATAAGCAAATTGGCTTTACCAAACACTGTACAGTATGGTAAAGCAAATGGAGGGTCCCAAATTCATTTATACTTATTAGTCTTTCCTTTGCAGTCTCTATTTTTGCTACAGGTATGCATCTAGCTTATGGAGGTACAGTACAAACATGATGTTTTTAATAGAGCAACACTGCAGAACTCATACAAGCACACATGGGGGTGTGCACTGAAGGCATACAGATCTAACAGACCTGACAGTTTTGTGGCACAATGTAACACACTAGCATGCTTACCTAGCAATCAGGACCACCAAACAGTTGAAGGCAGGTTTTGACAGCAGACAGACTGTGTGGCTTCAGCATGATACAAGCAGTTATTCTGTTACTGGCTCATGATATGCACAGCATGACTTCCATGTTACAGGATTCTGTTGTCTGTAAACAGCACTGCTGCATGGTCAGGCATTCCCACCAAACTGCCCTGCGATAGATAAACAGAATAATGGATAGGAGAGTGTGTATTACAAGAGAGTAATACCATTGAGGGGTTTTGGGGACATATGAACCTTGAGTGTGAAGCACGAGAGGTTCCCATGTCCCCAGAATCTCAAGATGGTATTACTCCCTTCTGATACACACTGTCCTGTCTATTATTTTTTGTAATATATGGATTTGATATCAAAATTTTGCGGCTCTGATTTTTGTGTGGCATGCTGTGATGCCAGGTGAGTGCAGCACTGAAGACTCACTCGCTCCGTCTCCCCACCACAACCTGCAGTTTCTGTTATCTTGTGCTGGCCTCCTGTGATTATGTTTGGTAGGCAGTCTTACCTTTTAGTTGTTTTCATGGCTCAGTGAATGCAGGATCAACCAGTTAATTCTGTAAAATAAGAAAAAAAAAGGATCGGCAGAAGAGCAAAGGGGACGATTTTCTCTCAGTACGTGAGAGATGGCTGCCATGTTTTCAGAACTGTTCTGCCCGCCCAGAGACAAACTGGCAAATTACAAGGCATGATTTGAGAAACGTCAGGACACATGTCTAGGAAGTGTACTTGAGACCACAGTAAGAAACCTACAGTGTCAGAGAGTCTTGCACTTGCGCTCTTCAGTTTTTCTGATAATACTATCATTCAGAGCTCTGAACAATAGTATTATCAGATTTTCTGATAATATTATCATTCAGAGCTCTAATCAATAGTATTATGGGGTCTGAACGATAGTATTACGGCATAAAAACAATACTATTATCACTTTTGTGCTGTGCTATTGTGGGGATTTTTTTGGGATACTTCACGATTGTATTTTTTAACTTATACATTAAAATACAGCCCAGTAAGGCATTACTAAAACTGACATTTTACAGCTAGTGGTTGGGATCAGGGCTTCCTCCTCCACCCATACAGTCCCAGTGTGCAGTGCAAGGGCTGTGAGACTATCTCATGGCTGGTCTAACCACAGCTGGGACTTGCAACCATGGTTGGGCTTTCAGAATCCCAATTTAAGGGATGCAGCAGTCCCATTGTGGCACAATCCCTTTTGACATGGTGCACCACCGTTCTGGGAACAGGGATGGCACAGGGCTGGTCCAGCACAAGGGCTCCGGTTTTCAATGTATCCTGTATTTGAAAATCAGGATTGCTGCAAGTTTTGATGCAAAGTGCCGCTTACATCAATATTAATTCATGCAGGTACCTTGTGTCGAAATTGGGGCTTTCAAAATCGAGATCTGTGTGTTATCTGCTGTTGTCCATTAAAGTCATGTGTACTAATGTTTAGCCACTGCTATAACTTCTGATAAAATTACTGTACATGGACAGATCTGCAGACCACTGTAACCTTGAAAGAAAATTGATTTTAAGCACCCATAACAGATCCTTGGAGACACTAGGAGTGTTTACACTCACCTTGTTGCACCGCTCCAATGTATGTTACTTGCCCACTACTCCTCTTGCATCATTACTCAACAACTGTTCACACACACACACACACACGCACACATGCACACACACACACACACACACGCGCGCACACACACACACACACACACGACACTGTGCAGCATTGCAAGGCTGGCACTGAGTCACCACTGCATTTCTGCCACATTCAAGGGGGGTTATCATCTACCCCTGTCCCACTGTATTCCTGCAGATGACAGCAATGGTGGGTCCACACAGTTCTGAGTTGGCTTTAACTTTTGATGTTCTGCTGCTGCTTGGATCTACTGATTGCTCAGTCTTCTGCTCATGGACCTGTTGATGCTGCTGCTGTCCCTTCAGTCCATGACTGATTTTATTTATTTATGTATTTATTTATTTAATTCTCGGATTAGTACCTTTGAGCTAGAAGCTCTTTACATATGTAAACCCCAGGTGGCGCTATCCAAAGGGCTACTACCCCTGCCTGACTGACTACTGACAGGTTGAGAGGCCTAGGTCCAATTGCGAGTGCCTCCACCCAGAGGTCAGGGTTAATACTGTCTGATATGACTTGGTCACAGCCCTCTGGGACACTGCAACACCCTTTTCTTTCCACTAGTGGCCCACACGATACATTAGGAACATCTTCACAATGTACACTAACCCCTAGGACTGGCTCTGTCGATTGGACTCTGGGAACCCCCTGTAAAACATGATGATACAGTGCAAAAGCCACAGAACAATACTTTAACATAAACAAATACCTCAGACAGTGTAACTTTGCTGAAACAAACAAATCTGATTTATTTAGGGGATATAACAAGGACAGGAGGAAATCAGGTTAATTAGGTTAAACACATTAATAATCACAGTACTGTGCGCAATTCCCAAATTGTCACTTTCACTGTGTACCCAGGATGGGTGGGGCTAGCCAGGATAGGGTGCAGCTGATTGGGGCCTTGTGATGGAAAAAAAAACACTTGCACAATACCCAATTTAATCCGGAGCCAGATGGCTCAGTTCATGAAGAAATGAGAAAACAACAATTAGATGACACACTTGCAGTTTGATAAACAGATGGCAGGGAGCTACCCTGCTTTGTACTCACAAACTCAATGCTGGGAACTGGATGGAAGGCAGATTGTCCTGGATTGCCAGGAGGAGCAGACCATGTGGACAAGGTTCTTGTGACTGGATCCCACTGCAGTTTAGAGCAAATGGATGTAGTCTGGATTAAGCTGGGATTTACTTCCAGCTTCATGCACTCTATTCACTGTACAGGGGATTTGAAACGCGATTCCCCACAAGCACTACACACATTTATATGTAAAAGGAAAGTACTATACCAGGCAGGCTGCTTCTCGATCCTGACCGCAATTACTGCACAATACCCGGGAGAACACACAGCAGATTCAGTTCCTGACAGACTGAGCACGATTCAGCAATTTCTCCAGTCTTCTACAGGGTGAGCCTGGTTTCTGCTCTTCAGATCTCCTTGATTCTCTTCACAGGTAGGATTCAGTCCAAACAGGGGCTTGCACAAGTTGTAGACTGAAACTTAGGGCCTTACACGAGATTCTCACACTAAAACTACACACCGAAGAAGCACACAGCTCCCTGTCTCTTCACAGCCCAAACTGATTAGATCTTTCCAGTAGACAGAGCCGGGCATTTCCTTTGAGTTCCTCCCAGTTCAGTTGTCTGGTTTGGCTGTCATTCACAATAAACTCCTCCTGTTGGTGGAAAAAAGGTGCTGAAGTCAAAACTGCACTTCCCAGAGTCACTGCCCTTATAATCCCCTTACAGAAGGCTCCAGAGGAGAGTCCAAGTTCTGATTCACCAAGGGCAGAATCCATTTTAAAGGATCCCCACCATGATTGGTCCAATTCAGCAGTTCAGAACCAACATGAGGGAGCTACTCTGCACTGTCCTTGCTACAAGTAAGCAGGTTAAATCAAACTGCATTTTCATTTTTACTCTAACAGGTTACAAGCAAATAATTACATCTTTGAAGAGTGCTCCTTCTACCCACTTAGCATGGCAGAAACGGAGCGATTTGGCAGTAGCTCGAGTGGGACTCAAGCAGGAAAACACACAGTCCCCCCATACAAACTAATTATGTCTGCAAGCAGACAGCTCTTAAAGAGACAGTACCAGAGGCTCTAAAAGCACTCACAGATAAACGGCTTAAATGCCAAACACCATTCAGACTTGGAGCATTCAAGCAAGCTCCTGGAAGACTTTTTGGGAACCCCAGTTTGCAGGGGGGTTAGACCTAGGTTCCACATCAAGTAAAGTACAAACCATACAAACAAGGCAAAACAATATTACATGGATGCATAGCTACAAAGTACAATTTAGTTAACAACAAGCAAAACAGATATGAAAGGGAAAAAAGTCAATTACTTAGGGAGGGGAACATAAGTGAGGTGCCAGCCTAGGCCACTGCAGTAGGAACTAATAGTGGATAGTGCCCTGAGAGCAGCAGGTGGATAGAGCAGACAGTGAGGCCTTGTCAGAGGTGGGGGGGTAAGGAGGACAGGACAAGGGTGTTGGAGCAGGAGAGGAGAAAATGTGAGGTTGTGGGAGGAGGCAGGAGCACCAGGTGGAGGAGGGAGGGGAAGGGGGGAGGAAGAGAGGAGGGTAAAGAGGGGGTGAGGACGGGACATAGTAGTGGACAGCTGGCAGAGAGAACTAGCAATGGCAGTCACAGTGGGACCCAAGCACCAGCTGCTGCTTAAGGTTTACTTTAAAGGCTCCAAGTGTGGGCAGATTGGCAATATTATCATGAAGGGAGTTGATCCACTGTGGAGATCTGAATGTGAAGGATTGTTGATCTTGGGTAGTGCGGCATTTGGGGGTTAGGAAAAGCCAGTGCTCAGAATTTCACATGGGATGGGGGTTGGTGCTGGGAACAGGTAATTGTTGCAGCCTTGTCGGTAGTTGACCAAGGTGGGTTTTTTTGGCCAGAAGGCAGGTTTGGTATTTCAGTCAGTCTAGAAGTGGGAGGCAGTTTGTCCTGGAGTAAAGGTCACAGGTATGTGTCAGTCTTGGCGATCTCGTAATATGCCTACAGGCTTTGTTAAGCACTGGAGTGTAGTGTCTGTCCTGAACCATAGATGGTGAGACCATAGTCAACTAGAGAAACCACAGAGCTGTGAACGGCAATGCTTAAAGCTTCAGATGTCAGACTATGCTTGTGTCTATGGAGAAGTTCAATGCGTGAGTTGATGGCTTTGGCGATGTTACCTATGTGGCAGGCATAGGTGAGTAAACTGTCAATGGTGATACCAAGGTATTTGAAGTGTTGAACGAGATCAAGTGAGGAATAAGTGCTGTTGCGTATTAAGAGGGGATAATTTCTATCCTCATTTTGGGTGCTTGAGAACAGCATGGTCTTAGTCTTTTTGTAGTTCATAATCAACTTGTGGTCATGGAACCATTGCTCGACTTTTGTGAAATCACACTGGAGTGCCACTCAAGGGCACCTGGGTCTGCACCACTGGAGAAGACAACCGCATTGTCTGTGTAAAGGAGGATGCAACTTTGGCAAGCTTGAGGGAGATTATTAAGAAACAAACTGAAAAGGAGGGGGCCCAGGATTGAGCCTTGGGGGATGCCAGAGCAAACAGGCTGACTGTCTGAGAGGACAGTACCTATCTTCACTTGTTGGGAGCGACTACCTAGATAACTACGGAAACGGTTGACAGTGTTGGCAGAGAGACCAGTGGTAACTAGTTGGTCAGCAAGGACGGCATGGTTAACCATATCAAAGGCCTTTGTTAAGTCGATGTAGATTGCCCCAACAAGATGTCCTTGGTTGAGGGATTTATGGATACAGCCCGTGAATTCGAGAAGAGCCATGGTGGTACTATGCCCGGTCCTAAACCTATGTTGCTCGGGGCATTGGAGCTGATGTTTTTCCAGGTATTCAGTTAAGTGGTCTACAACAATTCTTTTGAGTGCCTTAGAAAGTGGCAGCAGGATGGAGATGGTCTGTAGTTCTCTGGGAGGGCATGATAACTATTCTTGTGCACTGGGGTTACAACAGCAGCTTTCCATCTTTGTGGTAATCTAGCATATTGGAGCAATAGGTTAAGGACATACGTGAGACGGGATAGGATTTCCTCCAATGTAAGAGCCACTAGTTTGAGATCAAGGGTATCGCTGCTGTATCTCCCTTTACCCAGAACTTTGTTCAGATATTTCCTGGCTTCCTCAATGGAGACTGTTTTGAAGTAAAAAGGAGGGTGTTTGAGGGTCTGCATAGCTTTGGTAGGGGAGAAGAAGCCAGCAGGGAGGGTGCCAAGGAGGTCTGTGAAGATTTGATTGATGGTGTTAGCTATGGATTTGGGGTCAAGGATAAGGGACCCATTGATGTTGAGCATGGTGGGGGGTGAATTTAGGCTCATGGTCGGTGACCTCTTTCAGGTTTGTCTAGAATTTTCTTCCATCTTTCCAGCACTGTGTTAAGGCATCTTTGTAATATGTGTTTTTGACTATGCAGATGGTCCTGGTACAGTTATTCCTGGCCTTTTTATAATTCTGGATGTCTAATAATTTCCCTGTGGCCCTGGTTACATGTCAGAGATGGTCGCTATTTTTCATGAGTTCAAGAATGTCATGGTCTAGTCAGGGGTTGAAATGGCCTTTGATTTTGCGCTTTTTAAGGGGTGCATGTTTGTGCAGGCTGCGTTGAAAAGGGCGATGAAGTGGTCAAGAGCATAATCAACGTCAGAAGTACCAAACACTGTTGACCAGTCAGTGTTAAGGAGATCAGCTTTCAGAAGACCAGAGTGACCCTGCTTAAGGATCTTATTTGATTACAATTCTTAGAGAAGGTTTGGTGAAGTTGTTGGACCAGCAGAACCAGACAGGTGAGTGGTCGCTGATTGCATCCGGGAGAATGGTAATGTTGTTTATGTGCTCAGGCAGTTAGTAAGTGCCCAGTAGAGCAGGGTGCTTGTGCCCATCCTGTAGCTGGTCCTTGTGGGGGCATCCATAAGCTGTGTTGCATTAATAGTGTCTTTGAATTGGTTAGCTTCCATGGCAAGCCAGTTGATATTGAAGTCACCAAGGAGCAGGACTTCAGTGCTGAGGCTAAGAGTCCCAAGGCAGTCTAAGATAGCTTATATACCTTGGGCCATGTTTCTAGGATGGATGTACATGGAAAGGAGGGTGATAGATTTGTTGTAGGCACCAAGGAGGATGTAGATGGCCAGGGCCTGTGTATTGGGTCCTAGGCTGGGAAGATTCAGGACAAAACCCTGTATGTTGTCCCTAAGATAGATCGCACACCCCCCTTCTCGTTTGGTCAGTCGATCCTGCCTGAAAACCCTATAGCCTGGGAGGTTGATGGAGCCATCGGGAATTTTAGTGGAGAGCCACGTTTCAACTATAGACAGGACATTAAGGTTATGGAGGGCTACCCAGGCCTACAGGTTAGAGTACTTAGCAACCAGGTTGCAAATGTTCATTGATACAAGGAGACTTGCCCCTGTTTTTTATTGGGGGGGGACCAAGATTGGGGTGGATGTTTCCAAAGAGAATGAGTAAGAGTAGGGCTAACCTAAGGAGATAGCTTTTAAAATATTTTCAGCATACTTTGCACTGTAGTTTAGTGGGGCCCTTAATTAGGTGCTTGTCCTTGCAGGATATGAATCTGAGTAGCAAGGTAAGTGGCAGTACATTCAGCTCATGGCACAGTGGTTGGGCCCTGGAGGACCTGTCTGTGTTGTCAAACTTGTAGTGGCCAGGTAGTTTAGAGCCAAGCACTGAGGTTATGGTGCAGTAGGGATTGAGGGGGGTATTGTCATGGGGGCAGGCGGTGGGGGATCACATTGAGGCTGCCCAACTAGCAGAGGTAGTGCAGCCATTAAAATACTTAGTGGCAGGAGACCTAGAGGTATGGTCACTGTAGTAGGATAGGGAGGCAATAGGAGCCTGGGCAGAGATGGAGTGGCAGAGACCTTGTGGCAGTGGGGAGTGCTAGCCAAAAAGCAAAGGTAGAAATTAAGCTATGGCACTGAAAATCTACCCCCGAAGGAGAATTGAGCACCAGAGGTAGAGAGATATATTTGATACATGCTAGAGGGATGAGCAGGCAGTGTGGTGGATGAATCAGGTAAGAGGAGGCGAGGAGTGGCCTTGGACTGAGTGGGGGAGGAGGTGTATTTAATAGCAGTTGGGGTTGGGGACGGGTGGGAAAAAAGACCAAGTAGCTGAAATTATGGCCCTGCTACTGGCAGGGAAAGTTCAATTTTCGGGCTATGGTCACTGTCCAATGATGTTCAGCCAGGAACTCAGAATCAGCCAATAGCTAGCAGGTTGCGGAGCAGGAAACCAATCAGATGGCGCCACTCAGCTGCGGCTCTGTAAGTGGAAAGAGCATACCTTAGGTGGCAATCCTGTAGGCTGGAGGACGTGGGCAGTTGGCTAGGCTTCGGCACCGATACCACTGGCCTGAGGCGGGCAATGGAGCATCTGCAGGTGTTTTGGAAGAGAGTAGAGAGGGGAGATTGAGTTACACAGGGAGCTGGAATAGGTGGGCATAATCAGGCCCTGGGGAGAACAAAAGAATAATGGGGAGGGGGAGTAACTGTGAGGTGTAGACGGAGGTGAAAAATAACAGTAGCAGAGGTGGAGGATGGTGCCAGAGCTAGCATTAGGGGAGCTCGAGAGAGTAAAGACAAAGGAGAGCGTTGGCATTAGAATTTAGAATAGTTTAGTTTGAGGGGGGGAGAGCATGATAGAAAGAAGTTGGCAGAGGGAGCAAAAACAAGAATTAATGCAGCGGGGGGTGTGAGAGAGCAAGAGTGCGTAGGGATAGAGGAGTAAAAGTGATTATTTTCCCTTATTTTCACTGGCTAGGAATAACAAGCACAATCCCCAAAGCAGACCAACAGTTAAAGTACAAGTGCCACTTACATCAATACTGTTTGATGCATGCAAGCAAGCACTCAGTGTAAAATGAGAACCCACTGAGACTTTTGCAGACCATTCAAAACATCAGCAGCAGCAAGCTGTCCTCTGCAGCTACAGAAGAGCTCATGTTAGGCAGGCAGGTATACAAAGGGTAAGGTATGACAAAGTGTGGGGCTGTACCACTGCAGGCAGACTGGAGTGTTTACACACCAGCAAAAAATGCTTGTAAGGGTACATGATCCCACAAATTCAGGGACCATCCTGCAGCAATCTGCAATGCTCCCCTTGCTGTTTACTGCCTGACCTGCATCATTGCAACTCATCTGCTCCTCTGGCAATGGTACAGATCAAGTAATGTAAGCAGACCTTTAATTGAGAAGCCTTTGAGGAAGCTGGATAAAGACAATAGGAGGCTTCATCTGGGTGAGGGAGCTTGAATGACTTTCAGATGCGAACCCTCTAAACCAGTTTATACTGTCTTTACTGCCTATTGAAATGCATGCCATTGGTGTAAAAGTTTAAACAGTTTTAATGTTTTAGGTATACCATTATCTTTTATGTAGCAGGGGCACTAACCAGGGAAATTGTATGGGCCATGTCTGTGGAATCACATGAGCTCAACTGCTTTTATCTTGGAAAGTTTTAGTCTGTAATGTAGTCAGTCAGGCCTGGGGTGAGAGAACAAGAGAGAACAAGAGAGCGAGACAGAGAGAGAGAATGAAAGAGAACGAGACGAGAGAGAGAGAGAGAGAGAGAGAGAGAGACAGAGAGACAGAGAGACAGAGAGATAATGAGAGACATACATAGAGAGCAGTGTTGGAATGAAACTTTATGAGCTTTGGAAGCTAGGGAGCCCATAAGAGTTATCTGTAAATTGAGCCCCTTTCCCATTACAAGTCAGGAAAGTAGCCAGCGTTTCAAATACTGAAGGCCAAAGCATCAGTATGTGCTGTGTATGGTAGGTTATTATCCATGGCCTGTAGAGTTAAGACATGTTTGGTCAAAAGGTTTGAATCAAAATGAAGGCATAGCCTTCAAGCTATGGCCTGGTTACTCCCCTGTAAGTTAATGGCAGTGATGCATGAGCTACCATGGCTCATTTCAGAGCTGGGGGGAGGGCAAGCCCTGGCAAATCCCCCTGTAATTCCAACACTGAGAGACCTCTGAGAATGAAGGACAATGCTCTATGATCTCTGCACTGTCCTACATTCAAGAGATATGCTTTTTCCCAAACTTACTGCGAGATCCTGTTGGGATGGTTTTATGTGATAAGGGTGAGTTTTTTAAGTCGCCAACCAAAAAGAGAGACTAAAAAAATATCTGAAGTCAACAGTGCGAGCAACATCAGATCGATCACTGCAAACAACAGCAGCCACTAACTTACCCAGACCAGACAACAAAACAACTGTTTTTATGCAGGGGCTGTGCCTCCCACACCCCCCTTTGTGGGGGACAAGCCCACTGCACTCCCCATTTAAGAATTATCAACTCGGGGCAGACTTAGACGTAGTATAAAAAACCAAGACAAAAAAATCTCTCTCACCAGGACTCGAACCTGGGTCCTCCAGTTCCACAGGCAGTGGCTCAAGCCATTATGCAAAACAGCCAGCTTGTCCAAACAAATTGACATATCCTGTTTGAGCAAGGGCGGCTCACTGCTACACTCACTAGAAAATACTCCTCTGTGTTTTCTGACACTCGATCTTACTATGAGCAGTTTTATTGAGACGCTCAAATGGAGACGCTCAATAAAACTCACTCAAATCACTGCACACCATTGGGACACCAACCCATGTGAAAAGTTTCCTTACTGAGAACCTATGTTGTTAGCCAAGCTTACTGTACAATCTTTCCCTATCTGTAATTCTGTTGTTTGCAACACTTCTGTTTGATTTCTGTTCTGTGTACTATTTATCCCAAATTGCTACTTGTACATGTTATATATATTTTGTGGATATTTAATAGTTGATATTTAATCCATCTGTGTGACTGAGTATTGTTTTTTAAAGATACAGGTAATTTATTTTACTGGCAACTCTGTGTTCCATCTCTAAGAGAACTTATCAAATTAAGAGTGTTTATACTGCAGGAGTGTCTGAAGCTAACAGAGTTTCAGATGTGTAGAGATTTGGTATTGAGTAATGGCATGAAGTGGGATGAGAAGAAAACAGCCCAGTTGTGGATGTGCAGTAGGCGGGTGGCAGTATTTGTGAACTGTGTTAAGCCAGCTGTTCAGCTTGTGGCTCCAGTACAAACTGGTCCTGGTGATGAGATCTTGAAGCATATTGTTTGCACAAAAAGGAAAGCATTATCATGAACACAAATTCACAGAGCAAGAACATATATGGGGACACTTTTTGCTATAGGCAGCTTCTTTCTTTCTTTCATATTTTCGTTTTATTTTTGTAGTGAGAATTGAATATAGAGAAGGCACTATGCCTAAATCATATAAATTGCTTACCTTTTCACAACTACGAGAATTGTGCCAGAAGAGATGACTCACCTATGAGAAGCAGATGACGTCACAAATCATGAGTCCTTCAAAATAGGTACACAGCAGAATGGTATGAAGAAAGAGGAGATGGATCACAGCTATGAGAAAGTGGTCACAAAGAGTCAAAATTATCAAGACACCGAAACCTGGGTGGCTGAGTGACCAGACTCAGGTGAGTTAGAGAATAAAAACTGGAGTTTGCCCCGATAAAGGCAAGGGTGGAAGCAAAGTCACAAAAGGCAAAGATTTAGGCAGAGCTGTAAAAGGCAGAGGTGGAGACAGGAAAAAGAGCAAGTATGCCAGCAGTAGGAAAAAGAGGAGGAAAGAAAATATGTGCTACCCCCGTCTAAACTCTAATTATATAGCAGTGTTGTAGGCCATCGGAACGGAAGACAAGCAAATGCACTGCACAGTAATGAGTAGAATAAAGTGCTATTTTATTTAATTCAAGTAAAACAAACACATCCTGATACATGCAATCTGCTTCAGCACTTTGAGGCGCCCTACCTCTTCTTCAAGAAGCTATACTACTTCTTCAGCTTCCTGAGGAAGAGGCAGGGAACCTTGAAGTGCTGAAGCTGGCTGTTTGTATTATGCAATGCTTTTGTTACTTAAATTAAATAAAATTAAGCTCTTTATTCTACCCACTTTTGTACAGGGATTTCTTTTTCAGGAGTACAGCATATGCCAGGATCAGATGCCTGATGTTTGCAGAATTCTCCAGGAGGCTGTGTACTTCAATGGCAGTGGTCATGCAGGAATCTGTGACACACCGTGACACTGTGTCTGATCCTGGCAGACACCATGGTATTTAAAGACTAGGGAATAACATGACATCATCAATAAAGCATGGGCATTAGAGACCAGGAAAGAAGCAAGAGGGGGAAAAAGGCATGTTGGCAAAACCCTATGATGTTAGAGGAACTTTTTATTTTACTTGAAGCAACAGTGCTCATTAGCAGTAAAAAATGTTGACCTACACCTTATTTTTCTAATCTAAATAGCCCCCTCTCTCCTGCCTTGTATGATACCCTTCTCTTCCCATTTAGAGCCTACGTTCACACTTTTGTTTTACATTTGAAATAATAAAAGGCATGCTCCTTTTAATATGGCCCACCCCAGGTTTTCATCAGTATTCTTTGTTGTTTTTGAACACCCCTTGTTTAACATCACTGCTCTTGTACTAAAAATAAACTGGTACGTAACACATACACTACTCCCTAACCTCATCAGACAATAGATGTACAAAAAAATACAAAAGTAAATATAAAGCTGAGAATACTGGTGAAAACCTGATCTGAAACATAATAAAAAGAGAACTCCTTTTATCATTTCAAATATTTTTTTAAAAAAGGTGATAAAGCAGATTCATCATGGGGAAAAGGGGTATCACACAAGACAGGAGATTAGGGGCAACATAAAATGAAATACTGTAGTATAGGTCAACATTTTCATGCACTGCTACTTTACACAGTTCCATTCCAAGTACAAGCTAGCAGGAAACATAAAACAACCTAGATTTTAAAAGTTCACTGATCTTTAAAGGTAGCTTCTGGATAGACTATGAAAGGCACACAGGCAATTTTGACATAACTGAGAATGACCATAATCTCACCCTTGCAGCTAGCATCCTGTAACAATTTTTATAGCAGCATAAACATCTGACAAATGTTTAATTTCAAGTCCTTTTGCATACCCTAACTGCATGATCAGAAAATCTTAGCTGCTTTTATTCATAGATGAATGTGTGAAACTGTTTCACTTCACCATAATAAAGCTTATTACACAGTTAATCACAGGGTACTAATTAATATACTTCAACACCTTGGCTTCTCTTCAGCTGCTCAGAAATGTTTTTATATAGCAACTCTCCCTTGTGCATGAATTGAATATGATGATATCTGTATGCAGATAACTCTCCAGCAGCAATTACTCAGATAACCATGCAGTTTTGACCACGACACAGTTCTGCATGCTACCCATGAAATGTAAAGAGCAGCTCTGAACTTTTGTATAGACTTCCATAAACATAATGCTTTGACTGTTATTTACAGTTTTGTTTTTAATTTACAGGTTTGTTTTAATTTTCAGTTTTTCTTTCCAGAGTTTTATGACACATTTTGTTTGCCTGTCCAAAAAGTGCATACAAAATCAAAAGCATTGGACTGTTCCCAACTGACCTCAGAGCATTTTAACATCATAAGGCCCGATGCACGATGCCACTGTAGGGAGTGCAGGCATGCATAGTGTGGGCACATAAGTGGCTACATGCATCTGAAGCACTTGTCCCAATGCAGAGACATACACAGCAGGCATGCAGAGGCTGGCAGATGACCTCCATGTACATGTCTGTGGCTGCAATGCATGGCGCTTCTGCAGTGGTGTGGCTGCATAGTGTGGCCCTCATGTAGACACAGCCCACATGCATGAAAGCATGTATGACAGGCAGGTGCGTGGTGTTGGGCACTTACAGTCACACCAGAGTGAGGACTGCCATAACTGTACATATAGCAGACCCATCTGCCAGGACACACCAGAGTATGGCTGCAAAAATATGGCCCAGTGGGAATAAATACACACCCAACCGCTATACACACCTGGATATTCCACCCTGTACATGTGACTGACCACACCAATGGAACCACGTGGGAAGGGGCGTGCAAGCTGGGAGTGCCAAGGGGCCATGGCTGGGGCAGATACCAATGTCCCTGCACCACCAGCCTCATGCATGCACCACAGCTACAGTGACTGCCAGGCCATGGGCACTGCTGCATGTGGAATGGATGTGCTGCCAATGCTGGCCCATGCATGAGTGCAATGTGTGAATGGTACACATGACACACATGCCAGAGGTAGTCACCACCACCCCTGCTGGCCCCCACCTGGTGAGGCACCCTGACCACCACCATGAATGTGACAGAGGCCCTACCCCTCAACACCCCCCCCCACACCCCAAATGCCACACACAGCCCAGGACACAATAACCACACAGGTTTGAATGAAAGTACTTTAACAAGAACAACCAGAGTAGGGAACACACATCAAATGAAACATAAAGGCATGAAATAAACACATTGGGGATAAAAACAGAAGCACATAAAACTAGCATGCAGCAACACACGCCACACTGCCTGGCAAGGACTCCCCACCCCACCCCCAAGTCTGAACAACAATGCAGTGATGTAAATGACTGCTACCATACCAGGCCTGCAGTCAATTCCATCTCTGACCCGCTGTCTTCAGTATCACTGTCCTCAGTGTTATGCAGGTCCCCTAGTGACATCAGCACAATCCTCCAGATTGGACCCCTGTTGTGCTGTAATTCAAATCAGAGTCATCATAAGACCACTGCATTGATGAGTGGCACAATACCAAGCCCATCCAAGGGCACAGGGCATCTACTCGGTGACTGGGTACTCACCACCGTGGGCCCCTCCATGCACCACAAGCCAATCCCATTGCCCACATACTTCAGGTCCAGCCCATAAAAGCAAAGGGTGACATATGCCAGGTAGGGCAGGTGCCAGCATCGTCTGCAGTGTGGGGGGTACATAAGATGCACAGGGCACCATCGGGCTGTTCCAGTCGCAAGAATTCCAGGCATTGTGGCAGGCCATAGTGATCCTGTGAGGGACAGGAAGGAATACACATTAGTACCATGGACAGCAGCTACAGCCCATTGTGGCCCACAATCACACCCCAATGGCCGCTACATACCTGGTCATAGCCTGTCACACACCACAGTGTCCCCCATCCATGCCTGTCAGCGTACACGTCTTCTGACACCCACCACATCATCCTAGGGAAATGCAAGAATCGGTCCATGGAGATCACCTTCATCAGCAGTGTCAGTGGCTCAGTAGGTTGCTCACTCGCCTCTGAGGCCGGGAGATCAGAGGGCTGTGGGTTCAGTTTCCACAACTGGCACTTGGGTTAATATCCCAGTACTGACACTGTAGTGCAGCATGAGAGGGATGCTGCACTTCTGAAGTGCCATCTTTTGGATGAGATGTTAAACCGAGGTCCCATCTGCCTGGATTGGTGGTAGTTCAGGTGGATGTTAAAGATCCCATGGCACTTTTTGAAAAGAGTAGAGGAATTTTATTATGCAAAGAAAACATAATATCAGGAATAAATAAACAAGATGAACATAAAGAAAACAGGAAAGAAAATCATACAGTAGTCATATATGCATTATACATTAGTCATAAAAGGAAAAAAAAGAAAAGAAAATACAGTCAGTACAGTAGAACAGTAAACATTGACTACTAGTGCAAAAAATCAACATGTTTCCACAATGATTGAAAATGTTGCAAAGGAAGTTGTTGATGTTCAGCTTCCATAATATTTAACAAAGCAGTTTCCATTTGCAGTATAATAGCATGTGGTAAAGTTGGAAGTTGCTGTAAAACATATTGACAGCATCGTAGTCTTGAGAGCCACAGCCGTGGTTCTCTGATGAATCCGACCTGCCAGACTGCCACCCGCAGTCCAGGTCTGAAGCCACCAGCCCCTCACAAAAATGCAGGTAGTCTTGAGAGCCACAGCCGTGGTTCTCTGACGAACCCGACCTGCCAGACTGCCACCCGCAGTCCAGGTCTGAAGCCACCAGTCCCTCACAGAAACGCAGGTAGTCTAGAGAGCCACAGCCGTGGTTCTCTGACGAACCCGACCTGCCAGACTGCCACCCGCAGTCCAGGTCTGAAGCCACCAGTCCCTCACAGAAATGCAGGTAGTCTAGAGAGCCACAGCCGTGGTTCTCTGACGAACCCGACCTGCCAGACTGCCACTCACAGTCCAGGTCTGAAGCCATCAGCCCCTCACAGAAATGCAGGTAGTCTTAAGAGCCACAGCCCTGGTTCTCTGACGAACCCAACCAGCCAGACTGCCACCCGCAGTCCTGGTCTGAAGCCACCAGCCCCTTACAGAAATGCAGGTAGTCTTGAGAGCCACAGCCATGGTTCTCTGATGAACCCGACCTGCCAGACTGCCACCCGCAGTCCAGGTCTGAAGCCACCAGACCCACACAGAAGTACAGGTAGTCTTGAGAGCCACAGCCATGGTTCTTTGACAAACCTGACCTGCCAGACTGCCACCCGCAGTCCAGGTCTGAAGCCTCTAGCTCCTCACAGAAACGCAGGTAGTCTTAAGAGCCAGAGCCGTGGTTCTCTGATGAACCCGACCTGCCAGACTGCCACCCGCAGTCCAGGTCTGAAGCCACCAGCCCCTCACAGAAACGCAGGTATGGACTTGCCCTCAGGGACTGATTACCTCCAAGAAGGGAGCCCTAGCTGCCAATTTTTTCACCCAGCCACCCACCCCCTCCCCCGGTCCTGATTAAATACACATAAACTCTTCCCCGGCCTTCTAGCTCACTCCTACTGGCTATTGCCAGCCACACCTTATTACTTACCTAGGCCTTAATTTTTCATTAGTACCCCATCCTCCCAAAAGATCCACTCATTTTTTGGCCCTCTCATGGAACTGTTGCAAATCCTGTGGTTTTACTGGTAAAAGGAAATAGCGCCACGTTAAGAATGCCATCTGCACCTATTCTTCTCTATAGTTGCCTTATATTACTTTGTTATACTCAACCCAAAATTTCGGTTTGCAACTCCGACAAAGGTCAGTTTCCCTGCTCTATCATCTACCAAGATATAACCACCCACATTAGACCATGGCATTCTACATCAGGGACGTCTCCTCTATGGTCATGCCCCTCCTCCCACCAGGCCATAACTATAGAACACATGCAATTCCCAAGGATGGTGTCGGCTCTATCAGTTCTCTATGTTTTATCCCTAGCAAATAGCAATCCTGCCCTTAACACAGCCACTGCTAAACCAATGTACGCTACAAGGGGTAACAAAAGAATGTTTAGCAGGCTAAGACACCACCTTAAAAAACTACTACTGCTTCTCCTACTCTGTTCAGGAAATGTTGAATTAAACCCAGGTCCACCTATTTCTCTGGACGCCCCCGCGGACCTCCCTCAATATAAAGAGATTAGCTTTCTCCATATCAATGTCTGTAGTTTGCTAAAGAAGATTGACTCTATACAGACCTGGGCTCTACATGCATCTCCTGATTTCTTCATGATAACTGAATCCTGGCTCACACCCTTGACCCTGGACAAATCTATCAATGTACCCAGATATATCATCTACCACTGTGATAGACCGACTAGAGGGGGAGGAGTTGCAATATATGTCAAAAGCAAATTTACAGTCACAGTCTTTGACTGTACCTCAAAGGCTAAGGAATTTGAATGCCTTGCTCTAAAATTATCACTTTCCAGCGAGAAATCACTCCTTATGGCAGCATGCTACCGACCACCATCTGGTGACTGGGCACTTCTGCCACACCTTCTAAACCTTCTTGACTCTGCTGATACTGAGTGTATTCTAATGGGGGGTTTCAATCTAAATTGGAATGATGACAGCTCTAAGAAATTGAAGGATCTATGCGATGTTATTGGTATGTTACAAATGGTGACTGCTATAACCAGACCTAACAGAAAAAACCCTGAGCGCAGCACCCTCCTGGACCTTATCCTAGTAAACAAACCTCACACTATCTCGCATACTGGAGTATTCTTCAATGATATAAGTGACCATTGCACTACTGCCTGTATCAGACATCCTTCCCAAATAAAAACGGAAAAGTGTACTGGCAAACTTTTTCAGGCATCTTTTCAGTTTGAATTTGGAGGCCGTTTTTATTTCCTAAAACTTGGCCATACCTATCTGACCGCCCCCATTATACACTTATTCAACACCTCTCTGATTCTAGGTGAGCTACCTGTCTTGTGGAAAACTGCCCACATCCTACCATTATTCAAGACTGGGGATCCGAGTGATCTGAACAATTACCAGTCTATTTCTATACTATCCGTCCTCTCTAAATTACTTGAAAAAATTGTCAACATCCAACTTAGAGAACATTTGGATTCACAAAAGTTGCTAAACCCGGCTCAGTCCGGCTTCAGAGTAAACACAGTACAATATCGGCTCTTGCCAAAGTAACTACAGACTGGCAAATGGCCTTGGACTCTAAGAAGCATATATTTGCCCTCTTCCTTGATCTAAGTAAGGCCTTCGATACTATGGATCATACCATCATGCTTACTGCACTGAGTAACATCGGACTTGATAGTTCTGCCATTAAATGGTTCACCAGCTACCTAACCAATAGGTTACAGCAAGTCAAAGCTATAGGAGATCTGTCCCCACAAAAATCCTTGTTACGAGGAGTCCCACAAGGCTCCATCCTGGGCCCTATCCTCTTTGCAATATACATCAATAATCTGGACTTGCAGCTGGGCACAGCAACTGTGCACTTATTCGCAGATGATACTGTACTCTATACCACAAATTCATCCTTGGATTTGGCCCATGAGTACTTACAGAAAGACTTCGTCACCTTCCAATACAACCTTCTCACTCATAAGCTCCTCCTCAATGCAAAAAGACTAAAGCAATGATTCTCTCACCAAAGTCTACTTCCGGATGTCCACGTATCACACAGATCCGAACACTCTTAGATGAACCCCTTGAAGTAGTTGATACCTTTAAATACCTAGGGTTCTGGCTGGATAACAAGCTCAACCTTCTGTGCCACTTAAATGAAACCTTGAAGAAACTAAGACACCGATTAGGTTTATTCTATTGCATTAAACACCTACTCATGTTATAAGCCAGAATGAGACTAGCACAAACTACATTTCTACCTATACTGGACTACGCTGACTTCCTTTACAGTCATTGCCCATTAATGATGCTAAACAAATTGGTCACCCTTTACCACCAGGCTTTAAGATTGATCTTAAATCTACCCCGTAGTACACATCACTGTCGTCTATACCAGGTTTTGGGATGGACCTCACTCTCAACTAGAAGAAAAAGGAATGCTCTCCTCTGGTTTTTTAGAGCATTATCTGATAACAGCCCTGCATACATCTTGAACATCTTCAAATGGGCTAAAGGTTCCTATGGCCTGAGACGCTTCTTCTTAATCTGCTTCCAGATTCCTAGAGTGAAAACTACCCTTGGCTCAGCAGCAATCAACTTCTCACTTCCATCACTTTGGAACACTATGCAAGACTCACTAAAATTATCCTCACTTCCAAGCATTTTCACATTCAAAGCTCTATTAACGGATTTTCTGAAGGAATCATGCAACTGTTTCAGATGCCGATGACCCCTAAGCCTCGGGTGCCACTCTCAAATCCTATGCCTAAGTATCTCATCCACCCCACATTCCTAACAACAGAAACCTAGGATCTACAAGCCTAGTTCCCTTAATCCAAGATGACCCTGCCTATTCTCTACCTTTTACCTATTCTGGCCTCCTTTTGCCTACCTTTCACCCAATTTTCTACCCTATTCCTTAATACCTCCTTATTTTTTATCATTTAGGTATGAACTCTTACTCAGCGGAGACTATACGGGATTGTTGTCTCTTCTCATTTCAGTAAAGCTTATCATTATGTACCTTTGCATGTTAATTATGTTGACCGGTATGTATAGGCCCATATCGACCGGCACCTTCACTATGTTTTTTCTTTTTTTTTGCACCATTGTCCACCGTAATTGTAATCTTATGAAGTGTACTGTATTGTATTTACGCCCAGGACCACCTTGAAAATGAGCTTGCTCAATGGTGTTTATGCTGGTTAAATAAAGTGATTGATTGATTGATTGATTGATTGATTGACAGCGGGCCTGCCACATATAATATTTACACATGGCAAAAATCACCCGTAAAGTACTATGATGGAATCTATCCCATGGGCCAGAGAAGTCACCTAGTATCAGTGTTTGATAAGTGATTCTGCTGAGAAACGGCCATTGCCACTTGTTAGGTAGCGTCTTCCAAAATAAAAGAGCCTCCATGCATTCAAAAAAGAAATGAGACATAGTTTCTTCAATTTGAACACTAGAAGGCTTAGGGCAGTGCCGTTCCTGAGAGGATTTATGCTTTAAATTTCCTCGGACATTCAATCTACCATAACAACAAAGGCAGGTGACATCTCACATGTGCTATAGGATTCATTTATCATGAAGAACTAACAAAGCACAGTCCATACGAGAAGGGGTACATACCAGAAACTATAACACTGGTTTCGTAATATTTACAAAAGTGTTATAGAGCTGCTTTCTAGCGAGTGTTAGAATGGATGATTTACTGAGTTTCCAGAAACGTAGTTTCTGGAAACTATCTATGGCATAAGATGGGAAATGGGAAGTACGGGAATGTGTAGGCAGGAGAGTATCCCATTTATCTACCACTGAGTGCAGAGCACTGCTATCCAAGTATCACCAATGTGGGATGTGCACCGTATGCTGTAATTAAACCAATCTCTTCTCCTTCTGTGTGGAGGTCTGAGGAGAAGGCACACATACAGCAAGATAACTTATTTATTTGGAAAAAAATAAGAAAAATGAGGCATAGCAAGTGAGAGATAGGCAGTGATAAAAAGTAAACTTTGTGGTGGGGCAGCGGGACAGTTACTGTCTCCTGTCTTGGTCTATATAAAAATGCAACAGAATTATTTTGTGTAAGGTCTCGGAGAGAAAAGTCTTTTAAAAATATCTGTGACTCCTGTGTGGTATACTTCTTGTCATATTTGCTGTGCTCTCTTGGACTGCACTGACTGTACCCAGTGTGGGTGTGTGTGTGTGTGTGTGTGTGTGTGTGTGTGTGTGTGTGTCTGTGTGTGCACGCCACTTGTCTCCAAATCCCAGAAATATTTTGGGTGAGGGGAGGAGAGAAAAAATCCTTTATTAATTTAAAAATATCTGTATCTGTGACTCCAGCGAGGGCACTTGTCTCCTGTGCTTTGCTCCCTTTCATTGCACTGTACCCCAGTGTGTTAACATGTGCTGCCCAGCATGAAGTGTGTAGCATCTCACAAATAAGTAAATCCTAGAAATATTTCAGGTGACTGGAGAGAAGAGAAAAATCCTTTCTTTCTTTAAAAATAGCTGTGATAGGTGGGACTGTTGGTGCAACGGTTGGATTTCCGCTTGTGACACCAGTGATCCGGGTTTGGGAATGGACCTGGGATGCTGTAGGGCCAGCCAGGGAGAGAAGGCTTGAGTGTCAGATGACTATTCACCTTCTCTTGTGGGGAGGGCAGGGAGGCGACCTGGCGCTTGCTGACTCCTGTCGGAGGCTGGGGGTACAGCAATGTGCTGGGTCCTGAGTAACTAACGGGGCATGGTGAACATTGGTGCATGCCTTGATGTTGGTGGCATACCATGCCCCTGGGGAGCAAAGTGGAAAGGAGCTTTGTGGTCGACCTGATGGCGGTTGCCAGCTCCCGCTGCCACGAGACCCTGAGCAGTCCACCACAGCAGCTTCTGGGCCAAGAATTACACTGGCTTCTTCCACCAGCACCTTCCCCCTTGGAGGAGAGGGACCCATCTGGCGAAGGGTTATGCCAGTTTACCCTAGGGGGCTGCAATGTGGGATGGCAGGTGGCTGCATTGGGGCAGATTGGCAGTGGCGGCACATAGGAAGGCCTGAAGGAGTGGCTGGCCCTGGAGCTGAGGCACAAAAAAAAAAACAGCTGTGACTCCTGCATGGTGTACTTACCATCTGTGTTTCTGTGCTCCATTTGATTGCACTGTACCCAATGTGTGACCATGTGCCAACTGGTACTCAGTTAATGGCATGTCATATGGCTGGTAGGTCTGTGGCCCTGTAAGCACCTATAAGTGGCTGGCTTTTACTACTAGCAAAGAGAAGAAACTGCAGATAACCTGAGCTAGAGTCAAGTCAAAGTCACACATGATCATTTTTCTCTCTTTCCCATTATGATGAACAGATTTATTTGTTTTTGCCATAGTTTCATGACGAGTATTTCACTGTTGCTTTCTGTATTTGCAATCCAATCAAACAAAATAGAGTTAGAAGTCTAAAAAAGATTAGAACCCTAGAACTTTTTCAGAAGTTATAGACTAGAACCAGAACCCAGAACTTCAGCAGGTTCTGACAACCCTATTTTGTGCCTCCTCCACCTGGCAATTTCTCATGTGGACATTGCGGTCAGTGTAGTAATACTCACAAACTAAGTGAGATATATATATATATAAAACACATTTGGGGACAAAAAGATAAAAATCAGACAAAGAATCATCTGTGCATATAATACTGAAGAGTCACTGTGATGAATTTTGTATAGGTTGAATAAAGAGGGAACTGAGGCTAAGAATTTCAGAACATAAATCAATAATCCCTACAAAAGGCCAGGGGTAGGATTTTTGAAACATGGTGCAGGGCTTGTGTCCAGCCCTGTGCCACGGCACTTTTGTTCTGGCAGTGCACCATACTCTTCACTGCAATTGCACCTGATTTTATAATCCTGGGGGCATTTGCAATAGTTTTCACAAAGTACAGCAGCTTGCGTCACATATTTGGCGCAAGCTCCCAAATGCAGGCTCCCAGGATTACCACAAGTTAGACCAGAAAAAGTTGATCTAACTTGCTGCAATTGCCACACGGGATAGAAAATCCTGTGAGATCGTCACAAGCCCCATGTGCCATAACGTCAGCGCACTGGGGCTTGCGGCGATGTAAGACATTCAAAACTTCTTCCCCGTGCAACCAGCTTGTCACAACATTTTGAAAAAAACTATCAAATTTCTTCCTTAAGATTTTATGGGATAGAAAAGGTAGAACAGCCTAATTGAGGGGTTGACTTGGAGTGCAAACTTCTCCTTAGAGAAACATTTTGCATAGAAAGGTTTGGCACTTTAAAAAGTGTGATAGGTAGAATGAAGAAATAGACTAGGTGACCCTATTATAAACCCATCCTTGTTTGTATATTACCATTTTGTAAAAATGTTTGAATTGTTATGAAACTTTCTTTGGAAGCACACAGTATTTTTAAGTGTTTCATGAAATCTTTCCAATAATCCGCCCTCATCATCATAACACTCATCTCACTCACCATATTTAAGGTTCATCCACTACACACCTAACTATTCCTTATTTCTGCCTCATCACCCATCATCACACATCAATCTCCTATTACTTCCCCTTTTTGGAATTGCCCCTTTCCCTCCCTAACCCCCTTCCCACTTCATAGTACCCAAGCATTAATGCAGAACATCATGTCCCACATGGCTAGCATTTTATAGGTTTGGAAGATATCTATAATTGTAAAATGGGTAGGGACGATCCACAAATCTAATTGGCTGGTACCCCTTGCCAGCCTGGACCTGGATATTCAGAGCAGTTGCACATAGTGCACCTGAGCTATGCCAGCTCAAGTATGAAGATGCGCCGAGGAGTGATATTCAGCGTGAGCCGTAGCATAGTGCAAAACCCATTGCACCAATGTGCAGCCATAATATATGCAGCGCAAGTGCAGGGGTGATCCCATGAATATGCAGTGCAACAGCATATTCAACCGTGAAGCCAAAGTGCAAGTGTGGAGCAAACCGAAGATGCGCTGACCAGACTTGTTCCTATAAAAACAGGGCACAAACATACAGACAGCAGTTGCACCAAGAGTGAGAGAGAGAGATAGTGAGAGAGGCAGACAGGCAGACAGAAGAACAGACACAGAGGGAGAGAGACAGAGAGGTGGTGAGGGAGAGAGGGGCAGAGAGAGAGGAGAGAGAGACACACACACACACACACACACACACACACACACACACACACACACACAGATAAACAGTGTACCAGTGTGGCACACAGACAGCGGTGAACCGCCAAGGGGGACACTGGACTTGAAGGAGTGATGGAGAGTGCACCGTTCCTGATGGCGGTGGCAATGAGGGGTGTGAGGAGGCAGGAGGAACAGCTACATGGCCAACAAAGGGCCCGTCGGTGGTATGCCCGTTCCAGTATCACCTTTGAGAACTACAGTGACACTGAGATTGTGGGCCAGTACCGCCTTAACAGGGCCATTCTGAGGCAGCTCTGTGAGCTGTGCAGTGAGGAGATGCAGGCACCCACCAGACGGAGCCACACTATGTCCGTGGAGACCAAGGGCACCTTCCAACAACCAACAGAGGACACCACGGGCATCACCCAGTTGACCATGTCCCACATCCTCACACAGTTCCTCAATGCTCTGCTGCCACATGCTTCAGAATTCATATGTTTCTCCAGCATACAGGTGGAGCGTACAGCAAACATGCAGGATTTCCACAGGGTGGCATGCTTGGGGCCATTGACTTCACCCATGTGGGCATCTGCATGCCACCTGGCCCTGAGGGAATGGCATACATCAACAAGAAGGGGAGCCCAAGCACCAACTGCCAGGTGGTGTGCAATGCCATGGGGAGCATCATCAATGTCTGCACTACACACCCTGGGAGTGCACATGACACGTTCATCTGGCACAGCTCTGTGCTGTGCCACAGGTTTGAATGTGGGGCCATCCCAACGGGCCACCTAGTAGGTGAGTAGGGCATGGGCAAGGGGTGATAGGCATAGCAGAACTGGAGATGGGGGTAGCCAGAATGTGCAAGGTGGGGTGGGTGACAGGGACAGGCAAGGGGTGCACTATAGAATAGCATAGCGCTAACCATGTCATTCTCCACACAGGTGACTACGCATACCCGCTAAGGCCCTGGCTGCTCACCCCCTACCAGTGACCGCCGTCATCCCCAGCAGAGGAGCTCTACAATGAGGCAGAAGCTAGTACATGCAACATCATTGGGTGCATGTTTGGAATGCTGAAGGCATGATTCCATTGCCTAGACAGGTCAGGCGGTACCCTACATTACAGCCCCTTGAAAGCCTGTGGCCTATTCCTGGTGTGCTGCATAATGCACAACATGGCCATTGACCGTGGGATAGCTGTCGAGGTGGATGAGGGTGACAGTAGTGGGGACGATGGAGACATGTGCTGGAGCGTAGTGGGCAGCCACCCCTTGGGAGGAGGGACCCCCGACTCCAGCAGCAGGCATGACACCACTGTGACTCTGTCACACAGGAACACTTTGGCGAATGCAGTTAGGTGGTGTGGTACACATGCATGGGCTACACAGACAAGGACAGCACACATGCAGGGACATGCATGGTTAGGGATATGCACACACAGAGATGTGAAGCAGGGGTAGGGGAGGCAGTGGCACACAACCACACACAGTAACACACACACAGGCAGTGGAACATGGCATGGATCAGATGCATGGCACAGGTGCAACCAGTGCTAGACTGCCCTCATCATGCCCACACCACATAGTTCAGCGGCGGGGCATACACACACACGGGCAGCATGCAGCATGACACAGGTATGGCGCACACACACCGCTCATGTGCACACAGGGCATCAGCAGCAGACTGCGGTCAGGGCAGCACTCTACTCAGGGCAGCCGGCCGGTACCATGGCCAACACAGCCACGGGGGTGGCTGTGCCGGGGGGTGTCCAACAGCTCCCCAGGGGTGGAAGCGTGGGACCACAATTATGTCCTCGCAGGGGTGTGTAGGCACCCAAACAGGCCAGCCCCGGCCATGCCTGGGATGCCCACATCTGAGCCCGGCATGCACTGTGTTGGGGTCACCTGATGCCAGGTCCATAGGGTGGATAGCACACTATGGGGGATCTCCCGTGAACGGCCTGTGAACGGCCACATCATGTGGCAACCAGCAACACAAAGCCATCCACAACTGCACTGGCAATGAGATCCAAGGCCGCAGTTGTGGCCTCCTGCATGCATTGCATCCCCTTCAGGATCTGTGCAGTGTCCCTGTCCTCCTGCTCAGCTAACTGGCGCACCTCCACCCACCGTATACACACCCCAGTGGAGAGCAGCACCTGTTGCTGAACAGACACCCGCAACAGCCGGGTGTGCTCGGCCAGACGGTCCACATCCTGGGGCTCCTGGGCAGTACGCCGATCCTCCATTGGTGACCTCCGCACTGCACAGCCCCCCCTCTGGTGGATGCTGCACAGTGGGGTCTACAGGGGGAATAGGTATGGCAGGTGCACCAGTGGTGGACCCTGTGTCCAGCTGCCCAGTAGCACCCGCAGCCTACTGCTGTCACCCGTCTGGCTGCTGTATGCCTCCCTGCACCTGCAAGGCTGCACCACTACCAACGCAGGACACAGACGTGTACAATGCATACCGCTGCACCCGCAGTGGTGGAAGGCAGCTGTGCCACTGTTAGCATTGCACTGGGTCCTGTAACCACTTGTGATGCCGGCAGGGGCGACTCACCCACAACATCGCCCATGCTGTCAAGGATCTGTGTGAAGTCATCATCAGAGTTCGACCCCGCCCTGATCTGTGTCTCTGCACACAGGACACCAAGGCTGGCATCCTGCTGGAACACATCCAGAGCCTCATCCAACCTTGGTCAAGGACACCCACAGGCACCATGGTGCTCATCCGCAGCCTGTCTGGCCCCCAGATGCCAGTGGATATTGATGGGTCCTCCATGGGTGCTGCAGCTGCTGCTGGCACCCCATCTTCTGCATGGAGGCATGCTGGTACTGCAAGAGAAGGATGGTGTGTCAGTGCTGCATTGCCCACATGCGCCCTCACCGTACACTGTTGCCGCATGTGTCCAGCAGCATGGCATGAGCGTGGGTGTGCACACATGCACATGGCATGCAGGACAGCAGCATGTACGATATCACGCCTGTGTACACACCCTCTGGGCCACCAGCTGTGCGTGGCTGCCATACATACCATGCAATGATGGGCTGCCACCCATCTGAAACCCTTTTCCAGGCACACCCTCCATCGAGGTGCGGTGGATGGTGGCTGCCACTAACTCTTCTGTGGGCGTTAGTGTGGGTGCATCCACTGGTCCTCCTCCGGTGGCATTATAGGACACTCTGATGGCTGCTACCTTCTCCTTTAGGCACCACCTGTCAGTCCTGGCTTTCTTGCGGCACTCCTGTGCTGACCGCTGGTGGCTGCCATGCTGGTTGACATAGATCACCACCTCCTCCCATCCAACGGCCCTTTCCTGTGGTGTGCCCATGGCACCGCTCAACAAGGCCTCCCTGTCGAGGAAGGCCTTGAACAGGGCATCCGACTCCCCCTTAATGAAGTTGGGCCTTCGCTTTCATGCAGGCTCCCGCTCCTCATTCTTCTCATGTGCTGACATTTTGCCTCCTGTGAACATGGATAGCACAGTGTGTCAGCAGCAGCATCTCCTTGGTCCATCCCACCTTGCAGTGCTGTCTGCTCCCAGTCTGCTGCTGCTGCGGCATCCCCCACTTACCTGTCAAGGTTGCAATACTGGTCCATGGCCTGTGCTGTTCTGTGGCACTTGTGAGGTGCAACACATGCAAATGAGGTTATGCGCAATGGTAATGATATGCTAATGCACCCCACTGCACCTTGCATTGGCTGATGAGCTCATTTGCATGTGGCATCTGAATATCGAGAAGATGCGCCGTGTGCAATGGTGTTGCACCAGAGCAGGCCAGGGCGCAATGCCTGCGCATGCACAGGCCTACAGTGCGCATGTGTGCTACACTGTCATTTTGTCAATCATGCACCAAGCACGGAGAGCGCGATGCAGTGGCACTGCACATGTTGCGCATGGTGTCATGCACCCTACTGGGCACATGCACACTGGTCAGTGACCTCTGACCACTTGGTCACCTCCGTGACCCTGCCGGACCACGCTTACTGCACATGCTCAGCAATGGGTGGGCACTGCGTATTCTCCCACATCTGGCACCTGTGGCTGCCACATGCACCTGTTCCTGCCATTTGCACCACTGAACCATGAGAGAACCATGGTGCTGGGTCAGGGAAGCCATGCCCATAACTGGAGTGACCTGGAGGTGATCAACCTTGTCACATGTATGGAGCCCTACAGTGCACAGCTGTTCAGCCAGGTTCCCCTGCAGCAGGCCAGGGGCAGTGTTTGGCAGACCATTGCCGTCCACCTGGAGAGGAGGACAGGAGTTCCTTGGACAGCAGAGCAGTGCAGGCACTGGTATGGTGACCTGCGCCAGAGGGACCCTGAACGTCTCCGGGGGCTTGAGGTACATGTCAGATGTGGTGCAGTACCACAGCCAGATAGGTGTTCACATGTTGCATGTCTGCCCTGGTGCTGTACTGAGGTATTGGCTTCACTGCCTGGCATGCCCTGCAGTGGGGTACACTGTCATCTTGAGCATCACTGACTGTCATTGCCAGCTGCCGTATGCATTGCAATGCAGCTGTGCTGGCATGCAGGACATGTCGGGCAGGGCCATGCCCTCTGCACAGAGGGCTGGGGGGCAACTGGTGTGGTCGGGTACTGATGTGCTCCTGTCTTCCTTCCATTCACTGTGCCAGAGGACCGCAGGCAGGCCACGGTGGCGGCATAGCATGACCAGGTGGTGAACCCTGATGGGGAGGACCTGCGCAAGCTGTACCACAGGGGGCAGGTAAGCACTGTCATGGTCATTCTCACTGTATATGGGGGTGGCGGTGGGGAGTGGGTGCAGGCATGGCCACCTGTGCCATGTGCCGTGACAGCTGTGTGTGTTGCACTGTGCATGGTGCATGCCACTGTGGTGCATCCATTGGACCCATGTGCCAGCTGTTGGTGGGGTGGGCATGTGCCTGGCTGCCACCGTTGTTGCTGCGGTGCTGCCGGTACAGTGTGCCATGTGACTGTCCCTGTGTGGTTGTGTGGCTGTTGTGCAGCAAGGGCCACCTCTATGCAATGCCATGGTGTGCAGTGTTGCTGGCTGGCATTGGCCCACTTCCAGGCCCTCCTGGGGTATGTGGTCCCACTGCCCATTGCATACTGTGGGTGGGCATGGTTCCTTGGGCCATTGCACTGATCACCTGTCCCGTCCCTTGCCATAGGTGTCCAGCATCTGGCGCGGAGAGCACCTCACACAATCCTGTCAAGGCTGATGTGGCAGATGCTCCTGATTGTCTCCAGTATCCTGGAGGTGGTCTTTGCCATCCAGAGGATGTTGGCAGTGGAGAGTAGAGAGCAGAGGCTTGGTGGAGTGGCCAGACATGACTACCATTGATGTTCCATTTCTTGGCCCCTGTTTTCCCTGTTGCACCTTCCCCTACAGTCCCCCCTCCCACTGCACAGTCCCTGTTCTCAGTCCCCTTCCCTCACTGTGAATACCCTTTCCCTGCCCCTGTTATGTGTTGTACATAGATACCTCTTTTATAAATCTTTTCTAACATACCTGCCTGTGTCCGTGTCTGCTTTGCAGGTGGCATGTGGAGCCATGCTGCAGTGTCTGTCCATGGTGAGTGCATGAGAGGGAGTGCATGTTGATTTCTGTGGTTCCCTGCTGTGTCCTGTGGTGTGTTCCGCTGTGGTGGTGTCCATCCCCTGGTTCGGTGGCTTTGCATTGGGGTGTCCATGGAGTGGCAGTCAGGGGTGTGTGGAGGATGTGTGCATGGTGGTGGCGCACGGCCATAGTCATTGTTCCAGTACTGTGCGCACACTGTGTTGGGGTCCTCTGCTTGGCGTTGTGCAACCCATCCCATGTGGTCTGCCACACTGCCTGCATCCTGGCCTATTCAGTGGCCAGTGTGGGGGCTCCCTGTGTGGTGTGGTGTGTGTATGCTTGGCTGCATGGTCCTGTGTATGGCCTGTCATGGTTTCATGGTGGGGGGGCACAGCCAGCAGCCTGCCTGGGGGGGGCTTCCTTGGTGGCCTTCCATTGGCCGTTGGCACCTCCTGTCGCCTGCTATACATGCCACCATTGTGTTCTGGGGTCCGGTCTCCAGGTGCCTGTGTGTATGCCCTGCTGGTGGGGCCTCCTGTGGCCGCTGTCACTGTGCTTCTTTGGCTGTGTCCCTGGATCTGTTCTCTGTGCCCTGCCCCCCTCTGTTGCTGTGTTGCTCTGGGCTGCCACGGTTGTGCTGGGGCATCTCTGTGTGCGCAGTGGTACAACTCTTCCATATTTAGCCACATTGTGCTGGTGCTGTTTGTTCTGCGCATCCTCTGAATATGGCTCCAGTTGCGCCATGGCGCATCAGGGTTGTGCTGTGCTGGACGTTGGCCATTTCTGAATATCTGGGACCATATGTTTTATTTTTTAGCTAATATCACAAAAACAAAAGTCCAAAAATGGCAAGCACCCGTAAAATGGTATCCGTGTTCCACTCTCCCTTCACACCTCGGAAATCCACCATCTTGATTCCTCACTAATGACACCATTTTAGCGAGCAAAACCGGAACTCAGAAATGTAAAATAAAAAGGTCACAACACTTAAAAAGTGTTTGTAGTTACAAATCGTGTTGCTGTTTCTCTTGGGCTGCTCCCTTACCCTCCTTATCTACAATATTCTGAACACTACACAGTCCATCCAAAGCCCCAAGCAGAGGGAGACTGCCTGGGCTTTCATGGAGGTTGCTACTGCAGGTGGTGGCTTGCAGCCAGCAAGACCAAAAGCAAAGTCATGATCTTGCCTGCAGCCTGACGTAGTGACTTAGCAGCTATCTTCAGAACTCCTAGTGACAACAGTTCATTTAACAGCACCCCTAGCAACTTAAGGAAATTGAAGGGACTAGTTCACATCAACACAGATTTTTTTTTTATTTATTTTAGTTTATTTATTTTTAAATATTAGTTTAACAACATAAAGTCATTTTATAAGTGCAATAACACACTTCGTGGTGTGGGTTATGTTCTGATCAATGCACTTCAAGTGGCAGTAAAGCACTTGGCATGTGGCCTCGTGCCTCACTACGTCCCTAATCTTTATCAGAGCATAATCCATACCCTGTCATGTGATATTGCTTAAGTAGTTAAGAATGAAATAATTATTTATTGCTAGTACTGTTTTTCAGGTAGGGAAACATTTGTGTTTGTATAACATTTATGTATTGTATATGTTTTTGAGGGTATCACTATGACATCCCGTGACTCACTACCCCAGCACCCTGTAGCCCGACACCAGAATCCCAAAATGCAAAATCTCAAGAGTGGGATTCCCCCTCCCCCTCAGACTTTGTTATATCAATTAAGGGGGGTGCAGGGGCAAAGCCCCGCCAAACATGAAATACAAGCAAAATCCCACTGTCGGGATTTTGCATTTCAGGATGCTGGTGTTGGGCAACAGGGTGTCGGGGTAATGAGTTACAGGATATTGTTGTATATCCATTTTTAATAATATTAATAATAATAAACTTTATTTTAAAGTGCCTTTCAAAAACCAAGGCGCTGCACAAATTGAACATGCAATAAAACACAATCTCATTAAAAATATAAATATATAGACAGTTATAAAACCACTACTAAAATCAAAAAACTTCAATCGCCAAAAGTTCGTCTCTATAAGTGAGTTTTCAAGGCCTGTTTAAATCCCTCCATGGTTGGGCACTCCCATAACTGACGAGGTAGAGAATTCCAAAGGGTAGGAGCCACAAACATAAATGCCAGGGCCCCAGCAGTTCTTAAACGCACCCTTGGAATCTCTAGCAACCCCTCGTCAGCTGAGCAGAGCGACCACCTGGGTTGGCAGGGAACCAGGAGCTCTTTCAGATAGTCCAGTCCCAGTCCATGTTGGGCTTTAAAAGTCAATAAAATGTCTTTAAAGGTAATCCGCCACTGTACAGGCAGCCAGTGCAGTTCATGCAACACCAGTGAAATATGACTAAATCGAGATGTTCCAGTCAAAAGCTGGGTCGCAGTGTTCTGCACCAGCTGCAACCAGTGGATTTCCATCCCAGTCCTAGGTATAGGGAATTGCAATAGTCCAAGCGTGTGGACACAAAGGCATGGACCAGCGTAGGAAGATCACCAGGGGGAACAAGGTACTTGATGCTGGAGATATTCCTCAGATGATAAAAAGAGGATTTGATGACGGCAGACACCTGCGAATGCAGGGTAAGCCTATCATCAAAAATTACCCCCAAGTTCTGCACCTGTTCAGAGGTTAGGAGAGATATGCCCCCAAGGAATAACCCGGAGGGCAAACCTACTCTGAACCCCTCTGTCCGACATGCTGTAACCACACATATTAACCCTTTCTTACATTTTAGATCTTAATCCCAGAAGCATTCAATATTGGCATTATAATTAAATAGGATTAAAAGTGCTTAAATGTAGGATGCCATATCAGAGGAATTGGGAGATTGTGGCCATTTTCAGCTACACACTTACACTGTGCACTCAGAGTGAATGCAGTGGCACCACAAAGTGACGATGGACACTTTAACACATACCTGATATCATGGCACTACCATCATCTCTAGGACCATTTTCCCCTTGAAAAGGTAGTAGATGAACCAGTAAAACCTTAGGTGCAGTAGAAGTGGCCAGAGCAAAACATAAAATGAAAGCTGGCCCAGTGGCTCATTGATTGGGTTGAGGCATCCATTCCTCCCTGCTGCTACACTGGCAACCTGGTTTGGGAACAGATTCAGATCACTGGGGGGGCATGGCTGAGTAGGGAAGATTGAACATCCATAGGACAGCTCTCTTCCCTTGGGAAGGGGGATTCTCATGACAGTCTGCTTGCCTGCCACCTGGCAGAAGTCAGGTGGTGGCATGGACAAGTCCCTAAACATAGGGGAAGGCAGGCGTAAACCGAGCTTGGCGTACTTAGAAACATAGAAACATAGAATTTGACGGCAGATAAGGACCGCTTGGCCCACCCAGTCTGCCCATTTCCCTACCTAATAGATAAGCTGCAGATCCTAGTTAACCAGCAGCCTACTTCTTCCTACCCACACCCACCTCCTTGGAGAAGGAGTGTGCTTGTGCACACATTGCATATATGCTGTGCCTCAGGGAGGAAAACTGGAGGTTGGGCTTCATGAAGCCCTCCCTGCAAGCAGCAGTGGCCTGCCTGGTCTAGGAGAGATGGCCAGAGACACAGAATGACTGTGGTGCACTGGGACAGGACTGATACAGCAGCCCAGCCTGCAACAGAGCTAGTAAATGAAAATATGGAAACAAAAATAATAATCAAATGAAATAATGAAAAATTATTTAAATACTGAAGTTCTCTGGTAGATATATTCATCATACTCTTTTGAGATGAGACTGTCTGTTTTGAATATATCTTGGTGCAGTCTGTAACAGACTTTGGTGTAACTGCACCGGAATCTGTTGGTTTTTGGTTTGAGTTGAAATTCAGTGCCAAGAAGTTCAAGGTGATACATAGAAGGAACAAGAACTCCAGCACAGAGTACTGGATGTGGGTTGGTTAACCTGGACACGACCTCTGAGGAAAGAGACCTAGGGGTCATCATCGGTGACTCCCTCAAACGATCTAGCCAGTATGACAAGGCCTACATTAAGGCAAATAGGATGCTGGTACATATAGGAAGGGGTACTGACAGCAGAAGGAAGGAGCTATTACTATCTCCCTATAGATCACTGATGAGGACCCACCTGGAGTACTGTGCCCTGTTCTGTAGTCCTCCCTCCTGGAAAGATAAGGACATACTGGAGACAGCTCTAGTGCAATGTGTGGTAACCAAAATGATTTGAGGCCAGAAGGGTAAATCTTTTATGGATTGGCTCAGGGCACTGAACATTTACTTGTTGGCGGCCAAATGAGAGAGGAAAGAACTGAGCAAAGTGAACCGTGAGGAACTATTTAGTATGAGCATGCTGCCAGCTCAGTATGACTTTCCTGGTAAAACTTTTTAAATAAATAAATGATCAGCCATGCTGTTCTGTCTGGCATTTGATGCTCTGGTACACTCAAACACCAGATGGAATGGCAGTGCTATTCTTTACACTACATTTTCAGTTTAAGGGCTCAATCCACAAAAGTGTCTGGGATACTGTACACTCAAGTGTATCCTGGACATGTGCCCCAGGAGTGAGCAAGGACAGACACCCGGGTCAGTTTGGCCAGGTTCACTGGCCATTCAGTTGAATGACCCATTCAGTACTCTGGTGGATCACCTGCTCTTCACAGTGTAGGAGACCACGGGATATAGCCGTCTGTGTTGGTCTACCATGGACAGCCATATCCTATTTGTGCAGAATGCACATTTTTTGCACACACTGGCTAGTGACAGAGACACCCTGAGCCCAGTACATCTGCCACAGTTACTGGAGGTCAGTGGAGGAAGGGCTCATTAGGCCTGATGTCCCCAGATAGGCCATGCAGAGGGGGTGTATAGGCACTTTGGCAGCCCCTTGGGCTGCATAGCTTCTTCCGCCTCCACCGGCCACACTTACTACCCTAAGAGTGTCCAGGATCTGGCACAGGTACACCCCCTTGCCCACCCCAGACCCACCTAGGCTCGGAGCTGCATGCATGGCCAGGGATTGTGTGCAGAGGGGGCACACATCTGGTACTGTGGATTCTGAAGCGTGTCCCAGTCGTGCACATTGCATGCATGGGGCACTCTGTGGCATTCCTTGGTCCTTGACATATGTGGAGGGGCTGCACACCATCTGTGGATTGCACAATAAGTGTTCTTGTCGAAATAGTAATTGCTGAGCATATTGTGACACAGCACTAGTCACGGAGGACACACTTAGGCAAAGTTAGTTAGTACTGTGTGACAGTTGGTGGTGTCAAATTTTGAGGAACTTTTAGCAATATGTGTGTTTGTGTGTGTGTGTGTGTGTGTGGGTGCGTGTGTGTGTAATAGCATTTATTTTTGTTTGTAATAAATATTATGCTTTAAGTTGCTGCCCTTTTAATAATAAGTCCAGATGGGTGATCAGGGTGGGTGGACCACTAAGCAACCAGGGCATGTTCACTGCCACCCTGCAGCAGTACAAGTGGTCCACTGCACTGCATGCAAATAAGCCCGTAATGGGAAGCAGATGACCCCTTACTGCCTTGCATGCTCAATGAGCTCATTTGCATGCTCGGTCTGAATATCGCTCACTGGAAACTGGGCACTTTTGGGCAGCATTATTTCCTGTGGGGGATATGCAGCCATGGTCCATGTTGGTGCAGCACAGATCCACTTAGTGTTGTGCTAACATGGCTCAATAGTCAGTACATAGAAACATAGAAACCTAAACTTTGACAGCAGATAAGGACTGCTTGGCCCACCTAATCTGCCCATTTCCCTACCTACAGGATAAGCTGCAGATCCTATTTAACCAATAGCCTATTTCTTCCTACCCCCCACAAAAATTGCCTTATGTCTGTCCCATGCGTTCTTGAATTCTCCCACAGTTTTAGACCCCACAATCTCCTCAGGAAGGCTGTTCCATGCGTTCACCACCCTCCCTGTGAAAAAAATACTTCCTTACATTGCCCCTGAGTCGTCCCCCCTCTATCTTCAAATTGTGTCCCTTTGTTCTTGCACAACTCTTTTTCTCAAAGATGCTACCCTCTTGGACTTTGTTGATTCCACTGAGGTACTTAAAAGTTTCTATCATGTCCCCCCTTCCCTCCTTTCCTCAAGGGTATACATATTAAGCTCCTTTAGTCTCTCCTCGTATGGCTTCTCTTGCAGACCCTGCACCATTTTAGTTGCCCTCCTCTGGACTGCCTCTATCCAGTCTATGTCCTTGTGGAGATGGGGTCTCCAGAACTGGATGCAGTACTCCAGATGGGGTCTCATCAACTGTCTGTACAGAGGGATAACAACTTCTTGTTTTCTACTGGTGATGCCACTCCCTATGCATCCCAGTATCCCCCCAGCCCTCCCTACTGCCTTCTCACATTGCTTGCTTACCTTAAGGTCATCTGATATGATTACCCCCAGGTCTCTTTCCATTTTTTTTGTTGTTATTACTTCCCCCACATTGTGTAATTTTCCCTGGGTTTTGTTTCCCAGGTGCATTACCTTGCACTTCTTAGCATTGAATCTAAGCTGCCATACTTCTGACCATTCCTCTAACCTTTGCCAAGTCCCTTCTCATCCTTTCCACCCCACCCTGTGCATCAACTCTGTTGCAGATCTTTGTGTCATCTGCAAAGAGACATACTTTTCCTTCCAGTCCCTCTGCAATGTCGCTTATAAAGACATTGAAGAGGACTGGTCCTAATACTGAACCCTGCGGTACTCCACTAGTAACCCTCCTTTCTTCTGAGTGGACTCCAGTTACTATTACTCTCTGTGTCCTATTCTCCAGCCAAATATTTACTCAGGCTGTCATCTTGGGACCCACTCCCAGGCTAGCTAACTTGTATATTAATCTTTTGTGTGGGACTGTGTCAAATGCCTTGCTAAAGTCTAGGTAGGCCATGTCCACAGCCCTCCCTGATCTACTACTTGGTCACCCAGTCAAAGAAATCTATCAGATTCGTCTGGCATGGCCATTCCTTCCGCTGTGAATCCATGCTGCCTAGGGTCCCAGCCCCTCTGGCCTCTAGATACTCGACAATTCTTTCCTTCAGAAGTGATTCCATCATTTTCCCTATCACTGAGGTTAAACTAACAGGTCTGTAGTTTCCTGCTTCTGCCTTGCTCCCACTTTTGTGAAGGGGAATCACATCTGCCCTCCTCCAGTCCTCGGGTACCACCCATCCTCCCATGATTTGTTAAAAAGAGTAGTCAGTGGTGTCACTAGTTCTACCCTTAGTTCTTTTAGAATTCTGGGATGAATCCCATCAGGCCTCATTGCTTTGTCCACCTTCAGTTTTAAGAGTTCTTTCAGAACCCTTTCTTCTGTAAATGGGCTGGTGTCAACTTCTGTATCCAGAGTGTTTCTACTGTTTGTTTTAGTACCTCCCTTCATTTGTAAATACTGAGCAAAATATTTGTTTAGTATCGCTGCCTTTTCACAGTCTCCCTTTGCCCACCCTCCTCCCTTTATTAAGCCTCACTATCCCTCCCTTCATCTTCCTTTGTTCTCTGATGTACCTATAAAATGTTTTAGCCCCTTCTTAACAGAGTTGACTATCTTTTCTCGGTTTGGGCCTTTGCTGTTCTGACTGCCTTCCCAGCCTCCTTTGCTTTAACTGATACAGTTCTCTGTCCTGCTCCTTCTGCGATTCCTTGTACTTCCTGAATGCTTTCTTTTCTCTTGAACCTTCATCTGCCTTTGAGAACCATAGTGGTTTCTTACATCATTTTGTTTTGTTTATTTGCTTCTACACAAAGGCTCGTTACCTCTGTGATGGCAGTTTTTATTATTCCCCATTGTTCTTCCACCCCTCCTTCCTGCCCATTTGCTAGTGCATTCCTTAGGCACTCACCCCTTTTGGCAAAGTCAGCCCTCCTAAAGTCTCGGTACTTTTGTCTTTGTATGCTTGACTCTATTGCTGTGTTTATTGTGAACCATACTGTTCGATGGTCGCTAGTTCCTAGATGGCTACCCACTTCTACATCTGTGATCCTCTCTCCATCTCCATTTGAGAGAATCAGGTCTAAGATTGCTCCCTCTTGAGTGGGCTCCAATACTAGCTGTCTAAGGCATGCCCCCTGTAGGGCATCTAGAATAACTCCACTCTTCGAAGTGGCTGCTGCAACTGCACTACAGTTAACATCTGGCATATTCGGATCACCCATCAGCAATATCTCCCCTTTTTCTGCCATTCTAAGTATACTTTCTATCATTTCCTTGTCCATTTCTTCCCCCTGAGAAGGTGGTCTGTATACAACCCCTGTGTGGATTGTGGTGCCATTGCCTGTCTCCAAATTTACCCACAGTGCTTCTTCTCCTCCCTGTTTACCCTTTTGTTCTGTTGCTTCTATTCCTTTCCTTATGTAAAGAGCTACTCCTCCTCTTTTACCCTCCCTGTCCCTCCTTTAGATAGTGTATCCTGGTATGTTTACGTCACAGTCATGGTTTTGTGTGTACCATGTTTCTGTGACTGCCACGATATCCAGATGTTCCTCCTCCATCAAGGCCACTAATTCAGGAAGCTTGTTACCCAGACTATGGGCATTGGTACTCATTGCTCTCCATTTTTTGATGGCTTTACCTTCTGTTGCAGCATCCCCCACTGACCTTTCTACCTTGGTCTTTTTCTCATTTAGTACCCTGTTTTGTAGGGAGAGGCTGGGATTTTCCTGCTGCTTATCAGTGCCTCCCCCTTTGACTAGTTTAAAAGCTTGCCAATGAAGCATTTAAACCGATTGCTCAAAAGACTTGTTCCCCCTTGGACAGATGCAGGCCATCCTGCCTGTATAGGCTGGTGTCCCTCCAGGTGGAATCCCAGTCCCCAATGAAGCCAAACCCCTGTGCTCCACACCATTTTTTCAACCATTCATTAAACTGCATGGTGCTAATTACCCTCGCCTCCCCCATTCCATTGACACGCAGCACCTCTGAGAAGGATACTGTGTGTGCTATTTGTCTTAGGCCCCTCCCCAACTCTGCAATGTCCTCCTGCACTGCTCTAATCTCATGATGAGCCAAGTCATTTGTCCCTAGGTGGACAATTACATCCAGCTCAGACTCCCTTGCAGCTGTTCTCGTGATCCTGAGGATGCGCTTCCTGTCCCTCCCAAGCCATGGCACCAGGCAGGCACCTTACTTCAGTTTTCCCAGCTCCCCCCAGTTCTATCCCCCTAATAACTGAGTCCCCCAACAGGAGCTGCTTCCTTTCCCTGTGGTGTCTTCTGCCTCCTTCCTGTGGGCCTCCCCTGTGACAGCTGTCATCAGTCTTCTCTGCGGGTGCATCCATAGGGGAGCTATGCTCCCCCAGAATGGTGTATGGATTGTGGAGTGGAACAATTGACTGGGTGTGCCTCTGTTCCACCATCCTCACCCTCCCTGAGCCCACTGTGGTCCAACTTCTGTGCTTTCTTTACAACAGTGCTCCCTGGATGGGGGAGGTTCCCTTCCTACTGTCCAGTGTGGCCTGGGGGGAAGGTTTCTTTACTACTGTCCAGTGTGGCCTGAAGACGGGCAACTTCCTCCCTCTGGGCATTGAATTGTCTGTAAATAGGGCAGCATCTCAGCCTCCAGAAAGACTCCCGGAAGACTGCTGCCCCACAGCCATTACATTGCACTACTCCCCACATGTTTATCTAATTTTTTTTTGTTTGTTTGTGTGTGTGTGTGTGTGCGTGCGTGATTGGTTTGTTATATAGAAATATATATATTATACAATGTGTATGCTTATATTGCCAGTGCAGTGTGCTAGAGAGGATATGACAGTGATATGCACCTTGCACTCTTTGAGGAAATGATGTCAGAACCTCAGGTATAAAGGAACTATTTCCAGGGGTGGGTGGGTGAGGGTTGGGAAGGGTTGGGCCTAAACTGTGCCCTTACAAAACAATCAGCTAAAAGCTCTCACCCACCGCTGCAATGAGTGCCTTCCTGTCAACAAGATACCCTACACAACAATTTGACAGAAAAAATACCCTGCTAATCAAACAGAGAAAAATCCAGACGTCCAAGTCAGACACAGGTAAACCTCTCCAGCCCCAAAACAGCCTGGTGGTTTGTTAGCCACAAAGGAAAATCAAATATGCAGTTATTTCAGCCCTTCTGAAGATACTGACAAGATAAGCAGTTTTGAAACCCCCCTTCCTGTATTAAAAACTAAAATAATTAAATACATAGCAATACCAATGTAAAAGTAAGGAAAACTTCTCTCAGATGTAAGCAAGAGAGAGAGAGATTAGTTACAGATATCTTGTCCAATATAATATATCCCATGCAGCTTCTCAGTTGTTTCAACGCACACCCAGTACACAACTTGGAAGACGATGGACTTCTGTCTGAGACAGGATCACACCAGTAGTTTATAGTAATTGATCAATGCTGAAATGGTCAAGCTAGAACAATTGGCTGTGATGCAGGCCTCTCTGACTTGTGAGGACAATTTTCCCCACCTCAGGCTATGTCTGGCATCCAATTACAAACTGCAGCCTTTGCTATTTTAAATCACACAACCACCTCCAAATATTGCAAAATATATTGATGCAGATAGTCACAGAATTCTAGTAATCAGTCCAGTTAGCCACAAAGGAAAATCAAATATGCAGTTATGTCAGCCCTTCTGAAGATGCTGACAAGATAAGCAGTTTTGAAAACCCCCTTCCTGAATTAAAAACTAAAATAATTAAACACAAAGCAATACCAATGTAAAAGTAAGGAAAACTTCTCTCAGATGTAAGCAAGAGAGAGAGATTAGTTACAGATATCTAGTCCAATATAGTATATCCCATGCAGCTTCTCAGTTGTTTCAAAGCACACCCAGTACACATGCCCCATACCCCCTACCACTACACTACTGCCTAATTTAGCCTTCTTTAAGTCACCCCATGTGCCTGGTTGCTTTACCTTATCAGACTATAAAAACTATGCAAGGCTCACCTGCCCCTCCCAGCTTCCATACATACATATATATATATATATACACTATACATTAAGATACTCCTGTATGCACCTTGTGTCCCCGCACTACATATTTTCCCCTACCTACCACCTCTGACTCCTGTACTCAAAAAAGGGGTAGATCCTGTCTGCATAGACTGTTACTAAATGCAATCATAAAATTACTTTTGTTAATACTTATTTGTGCAGGTAATGTCGAGCTTAACCCTGGCTCCCCTCCCCATCCCCACTCCTTCAGCATTACCCCAACTCAAGGGGCTAAGCATTATCCACATAAATGCCTGCAGCTTGATCAAGAAATTCAATGCTATTCAGACTTGGGTTAACCTCACTGAACCTGATATTGTGGTGACTGAGCCTTGGATAAGGTCATCAACCTTGGACTCTGAAATCAACATCTCCTCACATACTGTCTTCAGGACAGACCATATAACAAGGGGTGGGGGGATAGCCATTTATATTCATGACAAATTTTATTAATTTATTTATTTTTTCTTTACTGGGTAAGTACCATAGCCAAGACATGACTATTTTCAGGCACGAGCCGAGAGATTACAATAGGTAGGCAGGGAATTACATTTGAAATCAGGAAAAACAAAATACAGAGCAAACAAGATTTGACAAAACATGAGTAGGATCAAGATTAGACAAATTACATGAGTAGGTAACAAGATGGGTCAACAGTTCACTAACAGTAAAAAAAAAATCAGTGATTACAATCACATGTAGCTAAGCACAACTGGGTTAAAAGCAGCTAAAAGCAAAAACAACAGAGACATAAGTTCCTAATAACATAACTGGGTGGGTAGACTGAGTAGAGAACAGTTTGCAGCAGTGGAGAAGTGAGACAAAGCCTGAAATACACTGCCACTGTAGGTGACTCTGTCTCACTTCCACAGGAATTTGAATGTACTACTCTAAGGGTACAACTATCCTCATCATCCTACATCTACATTATTGGTTGCTATAGGCCTCTGTCAACAGGGAACCATGTGTTGAAGCATTTATGCAATGTTCTGGACTCCTAGCACTCTGAGGTTATTATTCTGAGGGACCTTCACATGGACTGGCTCACTGCAGCATCCAAACCCCTAAGACAATTTTGTGATAACTTTGGGTTCTCCCAACTCATATCTGAAGTTACCCATCCTAACAAAAAAAATCCAGAGCACAGTACTCTACTAGACATAATATTGGTAAACAAACCACATCTCTTCTCACATGCAGATGTGTTCTTCAATGATCTCAGTAACCATTGTGTTATCGTTTGTGTGAGGGCTACCCTCAAAGCAGTATTCTCCTTTAAATACACCTTTAAAAGGAGCCATCAGAACTTTGACCCCTTAGCCTTTCTCTCCGACCTCCAACATGCAAACTGGCATGACTTCTATTTGGCCCCTTCATTAGACCAAGCTTATATTTTCCATAATATTTTACTTGATGTCATCCGTAAGCATGCTTCTCTAGTTAAAATCAGCACTAAAAAGAAAACTTCTCCATGGTTCACCATTAGCCTGAAATCTGAGCTGTTACATAGGAATTCTCTATGGAAGAGAGCAAGAAAAACCAAATAGCCTGCTGGCTGGTCGGCATTCAGAGGTGCAAGAAATCAGTGCACCAAACTAATTAGAGCGGAGAAAGCAAACTTTTATTGTTCCGAGTTTGAATCCTTCTCTACCTGTGCCCCTAAGCTCTGGAAAACTTTAAAGGACCTGCAAGGTCACAACTCGGCCAGTCATAGCCCTCCAAAAATCCTTTATGCTGGCTGTGCCATCACTGACAAAAAATATGTACTTGATCTTTTCAACAACCATTTTGCCATGGCAGGTCTGGCATTTTCTTTTAACTTTCTTTATGCACCCTATGGCCCAGGCATCCTTGCTGGGTACTCACTCGGCAGAGGCCTCTACTCCCTGCCTGAACCCCCTAATACCAACTTACTCCCCTGAACACCCAGGCAGGTCCAGCCCCCTGGATCATCCTCCAGGGTGGGCCTGTCCTCCCTTGGTGGCCTTTCTGAAATTAGAGGAGCCTACCTGGGCGTCAGGTCAGCCATGGAGTCCACTGGTGTACTGTGCTGGCGGTGGGATGTGTGTCTGCCCCTGGAGCCCCCTTCATCTCAGTGGCTCTGTAGAGGGTTTTTCTGTGGTGTTTCTCACCTTTGAATGCAGCGTGCAATGACACCTGTGCACAGCTGCCCTGCTGACGTCTGCCGCACTCCGCCCCTTACGCTGGCTGGTGTGCCTGCAGTACCTCCGATCTCCATCGGGGGCTGGCAGAACACTGGGTGACCCTGGATCCCTTCCCAGGGAGAGGAAAACTGTCTTCTGGATGCTACATCCTCTCCCTCCCCTGCTGACCCCTGCAATCCAAGTCTATCACTGAAGCTGGGTTGCTGATTGAGCACAAGGTATGGTGTCCAGTGCCTCAACCCTCAGCGCCACAAGGCCAGCAGGTTTGGCATTTGACACCTCACCTGACAACAATCTCAGGGTGCAGCTGGGAAACCTGAACCCAAATGGTCATAACTCAGATACACCCACCCAAGTCAATGTGTTTTCTTTCAACCCTGTCTCTGTGAAACAGTTTGAAGACCTCCTACTGCAACTGGACATTAGCAAAAGTGCAGGTGCTAACCTTATTGAACCTTGCTTCCTTAAACTTGAATATTATGCCCTGTCCTCTCCAATTACTCATCTTTTTAACTTGTCCTTAACCGAAGGTATTCTCTCCATATATGGAAGACTGCCCATGCCATTCCGCTTTTTAAATCTGGAGACTTGAGCTATTTAAATAATTATCATTCAATATCCTTGCTTTCCATTTTATCTAAGTTGCTCAGAAAGGTGGTCAACACCCAGCTTAGGCAGTTTTTAGAGGATTCTGACCTACTAAACCCTGCCCAGTCTGACTTTTGTCCCCAAGATAGCACCATCTCTGCACTTGCTAAGGTCACAAATGACTGACAGAAAGCCCTCGATAATAAGAATTATGTATGTACTCTGTTTCTTGACCTTAGCAAAGCCTTCAGCATGGTGGACCACAGTCTGCTGTTGGTTACATTAAAGAACATTGGGGTGGGCAGCTTGGCCCTAAATTGGTTTATCAATTACCTTACTGACCATTTCCAGTAAGTCAAGATGGGCAGTGACCTTTCCCCAATAAAAACACTCACAAGCAGAGTGCCCCAAGGGTCCATTCTTGGACCGCTTTTGTTTGACATTTATATTAATAGTCTAAGTACCAGTCTCCAGTCAGCTAACATACACTTATTTGTTGATGACACAGTGCTGTACATAGCCATGCTTACTCCAGCGCTCACATGCACTGACCTTCAAAATGAATTCAACCACCTTCAGAAAAACCACTTGCAATTAAAGCTTCTTTTAAATGCTAAGAAAATGAAGGCTATGTTTCTCTCCCCATAAGTTAATGCCACTAAACCCTTGATCCCAGGTGCGGTTCTCCCAAGTAGTCACACTGCAGTGTTAGGTGAACCTTTGGATTTTGTGGAAGCATTTAAGTACCTGGAAGTTTTGATAAACTGTAAGTTGTCATTCAAAGTTCACATAGATGAACCTTCTAAAAAATAAAACAGAGGCATGGGATTTTCTTCAGGATTAGGCAGTTTTTATCTCAAGAAGGGAAAGAAAGGCTTATACAAACCACCTTCATGCCCCTCCTGGACTATGCCGATTTCCTGTATGGACACAGCAGTAGAGCAGCCCTTTCCACACTTGATTCCCTCTACCACCATGCCCTTAGATTTATCACTGGTGCTCCCTACTCCACCCACCATTGCACCATCTATATGTCATTAGGCTGATGTTCTCTTACCCTTAGGAGGCATAACAATGCATTGCTCTGAACTTATAGAGCAACAGTGTCAGTGGCCCAGTAGGTAGCACACTCGCCTCTGAGGCTGGGAGATCAGAGAGCTGTGGGTTCAGTTCCCACATATGGCATTAGGTTAATATCCCAGTACTGACACTGTAGTGCAGTATGAGAGGGGTGCTGCACTTCTAAGGTGCCATCTTTCGGATGAGACGTTAAACCAAGGTCCCATCTGCCTGGATTGGTGGTAGTTCAGGTGTACAGTATGTTAAAGATCCCATGGCACTTATTGAAAAGAGAAGGGGAATTTCCTCAGTGTCCTGGCCAAATTTCTGTTATTCACTAAAAATACCACCAACAGCTTAATCTGGTTCAATTTCTGTTGCTTACCATCTGTATCCCCCCCCCAGTCGCCCCTGAAAAAGGGACTTTCTAGGCCCAGTGGGCTTACCGGGTCAACAAAATTCAACAAAAACAATTATTAATAAGGGTCCACAGTACATTAAGGACTATCTGCTTACATTCCTATGAAGTACCCCTTAAGGAGTCTCTCTCACATCTCCCTTCAAATCCCTAAAATCAGATTGCGCTTTGGACAAACAGCGATAAGCCACTCCTTCCCCTCCCTTTGGAACAATGTGCAAAAAACACTGAAGATGGCTATACCAGTGTCACTGTCTCTCTTTAAACACCTGCTCCTACAATCATTTAAGGTGTCTTGAAACTGTTTTCACCAATGACCTCATCTACATGTCCTTGCTCGCTCTACATTTTATTTTCCAGTCAGCTTGCCTTTCTTGCTCGGTGGTATTCACCCCAGCGTCATGCACTTCTCATTCCCCTACCTCTTTAGGTTGCATCTCTGAGGGATCCATGTATGTTGACTCAGCATTAAATGTATCCCTGAGGGTCCTGGGTACATTAACTCCACATTAGATGCATAGCCTTCCTTTGTGGCACTTCTCTTAGCCCCATGTTACAGTCTATCTTGATATAGTGTGTATTGTATTCTTGTTCTTGTAATTTCTTTACATTGTTTATATGCTGTGTTTTTGTATATTGCTTATTTTGTATATGTAGTCATATGTATGAGGCATAATTATCTGTACCTGTATTCAACCTTGTTTTGATATCTAAGCCTTCCTTACCCTATATTTTTTATGTCATTGTGACTAGTTCGCTGGTTATGTATCCACCTACTACTGTGTCTCTGTGATGTATTACTGTGACTGTATGCAGGTCCACCTTGTAAATGAGTATATCTCAATGGTGTTTTGACTGGCTAAATGAATAATTGATTGATTTAGCAGCCTAGCCCTTCCATTTGTCCCTCAGGCTGTCTAGCCTTTTAATTTAAATCTGTGTCCGGCTAAACTCCCTCCTTTCCTCTTCCAGGGTTCAAGGGCTTGAATTCAACTGCACCATCTGCCCTCCCCAGCCCCAGACTGAGCCAGCGCTGATTTCTCACTGCAGCAAGGTATGGGACTCAGCTGCTTCAGGCTTTTAAACTTGGCTCCTGTTTTTTGCCAGGCTCCCTGTGGCTTTTTTCCCCCACTTTCCCATTTGCAAGTTATACATCTCTACCACTTGATGGCACTGTTATATCTCTTTCTAAATAAGTTAATTGCTAATTACTCACTACTTCAATGCTGTCAGGATGATCTAACAGTGCCATGCTGAGTTAAGTGCCTTACGGATTGTAACACCCACATATATCTAATATCCCCCCACATATCTAGTATCCCTCATAAACATTTTTGTGTAATATAAATGTTATTGATGATTTAATGACAGAAGCAACACCAAACAGTGACCCACCAGAAGTAATACAATGCAGAAGAATAAGACTAAGAGTCTGAAAAGCAGCCCCCCACCAAAAACTGGAAATAAAAAAAAGAAGAATGTCCCCTGCTCCCCCCACCAACCACCCTCCCCCCTCAGAGCCCCCAAACCTAAGAGATAACAGCACCAAGGAAAAGATATAGGACCTGGCCCACAGAAAAAAGGTCAGAACTCACTGACCCAACTTAATTAGGCAATGTCTGAATAGACAGTAGAGTATGCAATTGCTCCCATCTATTATTCCTCATAAACTTAAAGGTAATCCTGAAACCAAAGGTGAGGCTCCTGCTACTGCACTATTTCGGCAGCCTCTCTCACTTTAATCTCATCTCCCTTCCTAATATTGCATCTACCCCGACTCACCTTCAAATAGTTTTCACACTAGACCTGTCTCCCCCCTTTTAGGTATAATCTATTCGCACCCCTGAGGCTAAAGCCAGAGTCGTCCATTGCACCTTATCTGTGGTAATAGCTCTAGGCAACACAACCATTCAGTTATTCCTTTATAATGGTTCCACTCAGCATCCAGCTCCTGTCAGTTCTACTATCAGTTATCCAACCACTCCTGGACACTGCATCCCACTCTCAAATGTCTGACACTTTTGATTAGCCACATGACCTCATATTATGCCAAAACAATACCTCCACCCCTGCCATCACTACTTTCAGCCCTGTACTGTCCTTTACAATGCAGCAATCATCATGGGGCTGCCCTCCTTCCCCCTGCACTATTCAAAGTCATAATCTCAGACAAAGGCAAGAACGTTTGTCCCATAGTCCAAAACCATACACAGATGCTAAAGCTCCTTAAATGGCATGCAATAAGGATGGCATGGCTACTCCTCTTACTCTCGGGTAACATCCATCCCAACCCCAGCCTCTCACCTCCTGCATCATCTCCCTTAAAGAGATTTGGTAGCTTGACAATAGCATCCATTAACAGCCGCAGCCCCATGGCCAAATTTGACTCATTACAAGTCTGGGTATCGCAGCATAATTCTGACATGCTCTCCATTGTAGAAACGTGGCTCTCACCAAGAATTCCAGATATGGCCATTCAGCTGAAGGGGTATACCTCCTTCAGGCTGGATAGGATTTGGAAGTGGGTGGGGGTTGTGTTGTTTATTCCAAGGACACTATCCTAGGATACGTTCTCCCATGCCCTTCCACCAGCAGAAATGTACAAATGCTGGCAGTTAAACTTATGCTAGGCCCTCACAGCAAAGGTCTAACAATTGTTATGGTATACATATCCACCAAAGAACAATCAACAGGCTTTGCTGAAATCCTAACTACCTCTCCAACCTGGACCAAAACTCAGAGGTTCTTGTCTTAGGTGACTTCAACATCAATTGGTATTTGCCTGATGCAGCACTGTACAAAGATGCTATCTCCTCCATACACATGTCACAGCTAGTAGACGCTCCCTTGAGAAGGAATTATCGAACCAGTACCAATTCACTGCTGGACCGGCTGATTATGAATCGGCCCAAGAGAGTTACCTACCCAGTTGTCCTCCCTCGCCCTATCAGTGATAATTTCTGTACCTGGTCAAATAAATCCCCCAGAACCCCTGCTAAAACACATGCTTCCAGAGTACTGAAAAAAACAGTAGCTGGCCTCTTTCAGAGTGCACCTTTTGCAACTGGACTTGTCATATCTTTTCACAACTAATGACATCAATTCCACACTCGATCACTTCATCCAGACCTTCAATATGGTCTGCAATATTTATGCTCCTCCTGTCAGGTGCAAAACCAAGGAATGTAGTAAGTCTTGGATCACCTCAGCCCTCCTTGAGCAGATAAAACTTAGGGACAATCTCTGGCACAAAGCCAGAAATACTGGCTCCTCCATAGACTTCCAGAGCTACAAAACTGCTTGAAATAACTGCACAAAGGCTATTCGCTTAGCAAAGAAGCAAAGAGTCGCTACTTTAAGAACGAGCTGTCTAGCAACTGAGGAGATAGCCACAAATTCTGGGATAAGTCTTTGGCAAAACCAGAGTGGGCAATGTAGCGCTTGATCTCAAGCTTGTTGCCTTAACCCTAGATGAGGTACTACCACCCCTTACAAGAATCCTGAACCTCTCGCTCATTAAAGGCAAATTCCCTCCGGCATGGAAAAAGGCTGTGGTCACCCTATCTTGAAAAGTGGGGATAGAGCAAGCCACGCTGATTATAGGCCAATCTCTAGTCTCCTCCCTCTCTCAAAAGCACTAGAATGAATTGTCTATGACCAGCTTATTGACCACCTTGACAAATAGCTGCTATGCCCAGAGCAGCATGGCTTCCGAAAACAACACAGCACCACCACTGCCTCAGTGGAGTTCAAAGGCTACGTTCACAATGCTCTTGACTGGGGCCAGTTGGTGTGGGCGACATATTGAACTCACCAAGGCCTTTGACAAAGTCAACCATGAACTTCTACTGGACCGGGTAACCCACTTGAGACTCTCTTCCGAAACTGTATGTTGATTTAGGAGTTACCTTTACAAGAGAACACAAGAAGTCGAAATTGCTGACATCCTCTCCGAAAGCCAGGCTGTAATTACAGGGATATCCCAGAGGTCAATTCTGGGCACCCTGCTTTTCAGCCTGTTCTTGATCCACCTCCCTCGAGCATGTCTGGACAAGGTCCTCCTCAATACTGATGATGCTGTGCTTTTTTCCAGCCAATTGGACCCAGTAATGTTGAAAAAACAGATGCAACTTAATTTCGTTGCCGTCGAATCCTGGTTCATCAACTCTAAGCTCTTATTAAACTACATAAAAAACAAAACTATGCTGTTTGCCTCTCCCCATAACAGGCACAAATCCTACCAATTGCACATAGTGAACTCTCAAAATGCCCCCCAGAGACGGTTCAGAGTTTCAGATACCTCGTGGTCATCTTGGATAGTTCTCTTTATTTTACTCATTACATTGACCTAGTAGCTAAAGCAGCCAATGCTAGGATTGGCCAACTATTTAGGCACAAGCACTGCCTAACAGATGGTTCCCTATACCTAGTCATTACCAGTTCTGTACTACCTGTGATTGATTATGGACTGGTAGTATTTGGCACTGCCACTGATATAACCCACTAGAGGGTCAAAGTGGCCCTCAACAAAGTCTGCGGGCTTGTCCTTGATGTTTCCTGCCTAACACAACCTGTGACCTCTATTCCCAGTCAGGATAGCTAAACTTGGATTGTAGAATTTGGTACCAGGTATATCTTCTAGCTAAAAAGTGTATGCTAGGGCTTGCATCTCCTGGTGTTCAAAGCCTTTTCTCTCCCACTGACAATAGCCACACCACTAGGGGATCCAACATCCTGATCTTAAAATTCCCTTTCCGCTGCACCACCAAGGGCCAGTGCTCCTTCTTATATCATGCTCCCCTGTGGCTGAACTCTCTCAGCGAGGACATGCTATCCAATTCTAAACTTGGCCCATTCAAAGCTAAGCTTCGTGACTATCTTGCAACCCTAAGCTGTTGTGATTGCCACCTTTAACCTGCTCAAGCCCCTATCAACACCTCCACTTTCCCCCTCCCTTTATATTTCTCTCAATGCCTCCCTCAGTTTCCCCAGCTATGTCCCTCCATCTCCTTCCACCCCCCCAGATCTACATACCCCCATCTCCCCTCCCTCTCCCCTCTATCTACTCCCCTCATCCGCTAAATTTTGACAAGGCCTACTTGGCTGCTCCAGTCCTCCCCTCATCCCTGTCTTAGTCCTTCCTTCACTATCCCTCTCCTCTCCTCACCCCCTGCTACCAGTCCCTTCCCATCCATGGTTCTCTCTCCTTCTCCTGCCTTGAATTATTAGTGCACTTATGTTATACGTGATTTTGTTGCTGCATATACTGTACCATAATATCTGTACTTTTATAATCCTACATGTTAAATGGCTGTATCTGAACTGCCTGTGTGTTTTCTTTGTTAACACTGTTTTGACTTGCATAATTTAACTACTGTATCCCTGTTTTGTCATGACGGGAAACCTTTGTAAATGAGCTTCCAGCTCAAAGGTTGCAATCTATTATTTCAATAAATAAATAAATACTCCCTCAGAAGCCATGACTGTTGCCCCCCTCCCCAAGAGCTCTACTTGCCAAGCTGCTTTCTAATATAGACTTTCAAGTTTCTGGTCTAACCACTCCCCTCTTCTGAAGATCTCCCTCGTCCCTGAACCCCTTTGACATTCTCTCTATGATCTTGCTACTCATAATCCACTGAACCTCTGTATCCCCCTTTACTTCAATGCTCTCTGCCTGTATTGTCCCCCTCCCTCTTTCCATTGTGTCACCCATCCCTATTTGATTTACTTTGTAAATGTCTCCAGACCCCACTCTTTGTTGTGCTGTTTGTTTCTTTTGTCAATATTATGCATCACACACTGTTGTCTTGTAGATCTGTTTGTGGATTGCTGTATATTGACTTCTGGTTTACTGCTGAGTACTCATTTGTAATGCTGTAATTATCTGGTACCCATTTACACCCTCCCTTCCCTGGAAAGAAAACACAGACACATGTCTTGGAGGAAATGGCCACAGCCATGCATTTATTGATTAACCTTCTAGTATGAGAGCAGCGTGCACTCCTGGGAGGATCAACTGCCCATGGTCATAATGATCAAAGCTGCTTAGCCATCCCTGTCAGGCACTGATAGCCTTGAAGTATAATTGCACCTGCTGGAGGCAGACCATTACCCCTCCCCTAGGTCAAGGTGCCTGATTCTGCCTCCATGCTGGCAAGAGCCCTTCAGAAGAATTCGTCTCATCCCTGCCCTCACCACCATTCCATGTCACAGTGATCCTCTCGAGTCACCAACCATGACTGCAACAAAATGACATTCACCCTTGCCCTGACTAATTGTGATTTGCCTATTTGGTTTCTCCTGCTTCTGACTTAATTTAACACATTTTTGGAGGAGGTGAAAAACCAGGGGAAAATCCTTTTGCAGGGAAAACTGGGAAAAGCCACTCCCTGACTCCTAGTGTTTTCACCCCTGATGGATCAAAGAAGGGCCCTAACTGCCTGGCCCCACTATCCTGCTTTTCCAAGGTGGGTGGTGGGTGCTCCTTGAAGGGTGAAAGGAGAAAGAGGCAGAGGAAGAAGGACTGCTGCCTACAGCCCAAGAAATTCCCCTTTCTCCTTACCCACCGACACAATGTGACCCCCTCTCCAAAGTAGGAGGCCTTGGTGGTCCTCTGTCCAATAACTGGACCCTCCCTAGCCAACTCAGGACCACCTCTGTCTGCCCACTCCCACCGCCTTCTTAGGTCCAGGGGGAGAATGGCCCTAGACAAATTACAGCTACTGCCATCTGTTGCAGCTTCTGTATTATCTGGTACCCATCCATCAGCCCCCTTCCCTGGAAAGAAAACACAGACACATGTCTTGGAGGAAATGGCTGCAGTCATGCATTTATTAACCTTCTAGAATGAGAGCAACATGCACACCAGGGAGGATCAACTGTCCATGGTCATAATGGCCAAAGCTGCTCAGCCACCCCTGTCAGGTGCCATTAGCCTTGCAGTATAATTGCACCTGCTGGAGGCAACCATGACCCTCCTGGGTCAGGGGTGCTCAATTCCACTTCCACCAGAGGTGGGCATGTGTCATGAGCCCTACAGAAGAATTTGGCTCATCCCCACCCCTCACCACCATTCCAAGTCATAGTGATCCTCCTGAGCCACAATAGGAAGGACAACGTCTGACCTCCCCAAGCAGACTGCTCTACCTCTTCCTACAAGACCCATTCCCGCTTTCCTAGCCACATTGTCATCCCTTCCTGTTCAATTGTCCCTCCCATCTCGGCAACCGTTACTCAACCACAAGCCTCATCTGACTGTCTCCCCCACAGTCCCCCCCAGTACCCACATAACCCCCATCTCGCTGTTGATCTGAAAGCTGACCCTGAAGAGAGGGGCCACCCCCTCCACTAATCTACCAGCTAGACCTCTGGATCAGGTGGGGCAAGATGAGCCACATCATGCAGGCACACTGTGATGGTTAGTTCAAAAGTCCTCCTTCCATGGCCCAACAGCAAGTCCACAGTCTTCCGCGTTTTTCTGATCATCCCCTCTGGATGCATGACTGCCACTGCCATCAGATGGGGACCCTCAGGTGACCCTACCTCCTTAGCAGCCTCCCTACCTCAGCTGTCACCCTTGCCACTTGCTGTATGAAGGTCTGACCACAGATCCAGCCCAAACCATCCATCTATGGGGACCCTGGAAGAAACAAAATCTGTTATTGCAAATGAGGGTGCACGTATGTCAGAAACGCTTATGACCCACATTGCCCAGTGCCTGAATCTAGCCTTCCATCCATTTGTGGCAGCACCTATTCTGAAAGTGTGCAACTCATACGCCTTCAGGTTCAGCCCTAACTCCTGGACTGCTCTGGCCAGAATAACTCTGAACTGATGCGCCGTGACAGGCCAGCCATCAACATGCCGAAGGAATGCACCCCAAAAATATGGTGTCGAACAGCAACACCTAGATGGCATCCAACACACCCTAGGCAGTGCCCCCGGATGCTCTGTGAGATCCCTGAGGTGATGGGGTGCCTCGTGTCCTGGTGAAAACAAACGACTTCCCTGCACCCGTTAAGCACCTTCATCACATCAAAATTATTCATGGTGTCTGTGACACCCAGGGCCCTGGAGACCAAAGACAAGCCAGAAAGGCACCTAGCCACCATCCCTGGCATGATTCTATTTGTTTTGACAACATGATGTACTGGCACAGCTGCTCCACCAGAATAGGCCAATCCTCTGGCCAGCCTTGCTGTGCCCGTACCCGTAGGTAGTGCTCTACCCCTATCCTATATGCTTCCCTCGTCCTCGGCGCCGTGGAATTATCTATGCATCTCCAAGTTGAGATGTCACTACCCTCCACCAGGAGGGAGGCACCATCTATGAATGAGACAAAGCATCAGCAATCAGGCCCATGTGTGATACCCACCATGATAGAATGGGAGGGGTGCTGGCTGGTCCATGTCCCTCCCTAGCCACTTCTCCTGCTCTCATCTCCACCGGATGACCTGCGGTTGATCATTAGCAGATCTCATTACCTCTGCTCCAGTCCCCTCTTAAGGCCTCCATTTTGGAGCCTGAAACCCCCTTTGGGACCTTCCTCCTAGAGATGCACAGCCTCTATGTCCATGGACTGGGCTAGCCATGGGCTAGTCCTGCCCACCCATTTCGTGGTGGACAGGATTTCCATCATGTGGCTTATCTGCCTTCTTGGTGGCTCCCCTAAAACCCCTGCTGGGGAGCATGGCGACCCACACTGGATGAAGGGGTGCTGCTGTCCACATACCATGCAGATGTGCCAAAAGTGACATGCCACTCTCAAGCACTTCACCTGTTTGTAGGCATAACATGCCTGCAACCCAATGCTGACCCCTTCAGCCTTTGGTGGGCGTACCGGCCGAATTTGCAAGCTGCTGTCGGTGTGCACTACTCCCCTTCCCCCGTGCATAACGTCCACCAAGAGCATTATATCTACTGTCCCCCACTCCAGGGAATTGTCCTCCTGCCTCAGCCACCGAAACTCCTCATCGTATTCGAGCCACACTACCCCCCTTTTGTATGATGCAGGAGCGTAATCCTGTTCTGGTAAGTGTACAACCCAAGGCCTTGGTTCTTATCCACCTGCAGGATAGTGACTGTGTAGATGTAGAAGGCCGCAATCGAATTATCAAAGGTGCGGGGCACCTTTGGAGGCTTCTTCTCAGTCTCCTCACCCTTTTCCTTCTTTTTGTCCTCCCGCTCTACCGGTCTGTTTAATAGGAAGAAAATATCCACATATTCCCTATTGCTTATTGGTTGCTTTACCTTGTCTGTAAGGTGGGATCCCAACAGCTTATCCAGACCGGTGTATGATCTTAGCGGAGGAGGAGGAGAAGCATTGGGAGTGGCTTGAGCTGGGGGAGCCACCACCCCTGAATCCCCATCCTTACCACCCGCTTTCTCGGCCATCACCGCCATGAGGTCCAGCAGTTTGTCTAGCTTAGCTTCCGCCCCCATTTTTCCCAGTCCACCAGCTGGGGGAATCTCCGTGATCCCCCCTGCCAGAGCAGCACCATGCTGACAGGATTGTGAAGCAACCTCCGCCTCCCCCATGGGCTATCTAGCCCATCCTGTTCCTGCATGTTGTCCCCCAATGCCACATCTTGGATCTGCAACACCTCACCATCACTCAATTGACTAAACTGCTGTTGCTGCTTACATCCCTTGGCATCCTGGGGACCTTCGAAGGAGGTGCCTCCCAGCCCTTTGCTGGCCACTTTTTTGGTTGCATCCCCCTCCCAGCCATTGATGTGGATGGGCCCCCAAGCCCTTCCAAGCTGGCTTCAAGCCATGTGGACCCCTTCCTCCTGTACAGCTCTTGCAGCTGTGCCTCCAGGCCCTCCGCGCCCTTCATGGTTGGTTTTCTCTGCCGAGTTGACATCTTGCCCTGTAAAACACTGAGAACCCCCCCATCCCTGAAGCTTGATTAGTAGGGTACTCATTAAGTCTCTTCCCCCATGGGGGAATTTTTATTTATTTTATTTAGTTTTTGTTTGCCGGGTAAGTGCACTAGACAGATTATGCCTATTTTCAGGCACGACTTGGGGGAAGGGGAATACAGGTGAATGCCAACCGACTTTGAACCAGATTAAGCTGTTGGTGGTATTTAAATATTGGTATTCTCCTTCTTTATGGTTGGTTTCCACCCCCTGTCCTCTACCGGTGTGCCACTCCCATGGAAGGCATGGGCCCCTATGTCGGCGGCGTGCCCCACCGACTCACCCTTTGCACCCGACCAAACCATGTGGCCCAGCTCCCAGATCCCCCTGGTTGTACCACCCTCTTTTTTTGGGGGGGGCAGGATGGAGAAAGAACTGTAGATGTAGTATCCATCCCCCTCCCCTGAGGCTTCCCATATCGCCCACCCTGCTATCTGAATCACCTGCTAATGGTATGATTTTCTATATGAGTGAATGTATTTATGTCTCATTATTATTATTCATTTTAAAAGTAATAATGTTTGCCTATGAGAAGGGGGCCATATGCTCTCCCCATAGCAAGCATAGTGGAGGGGGTCTGCCAGCCTTTCTGTGTACCTATGTTTTTTGCCTGCGAGACAGGGGCCATGTGCACTCCCCATAGAAATCCTTGGAGGGGGGCTGCAAGCAGCAGAGAGGGCCCCCTGTTCCAGATGATTCATCTTACTGATATTTTAATAAAATGCTTTAGGAAATTTAATTTCCCTCACCAGGAGATTTGACCTTGTACCCTGTACATCACATGCTAGTGACTTTACATAATTAACTGTATCCCCCCCTTCTGCCCTGAGGGTCACTCTCCCTGATGCCTAACACCCCCGACAGCCACCGCAGTGGCTGCAAGTCTTGGATGCCCAAACTTGCCATCCTAAAGATGGCCACTGAGAGTCTCATGAGAGCTCAGCAGTCAATCCTCAAGCTCCCATGAGCTCACTCACGAGGACCACGAGATCCCACATGCAGGCCTTTGAAGTGGGCTCGCAAAATTTGCCCTGTAGCTGTCCCTACCGGTAACTATGGCTGGATGCCTTGTGCAGCTCGCTGCCTGCACAGTGCCCGCTCCCAGCTCATATGGTGTTAACCTGCGGGCTGCTACTGATCACCAGCTGCTCAAGCCCCCAGAACATCTGGTGGTCCCCGCCTGACTGGACTCCCTTCCACCACTGTATTCCTGCATTCAGGCAGTGCAGCAGCAAACAGGCCCTTTGTGGGCCATGAGGAGACCACTGAAGGGGAAATCCAGTGTCTGAGTTGATCAGGTGTGATGCTGCAATGGGCAGGGTGTCCCCCCTGCTGCCATCCAGTTCCAGAAACCACACCTGCCCTGCGAGCTCGGGGTAGCTGTGCTGCCTCTGTAACACAAACCTACCAAGAGAGGAGTGCCGCAGGATGTGAACAGCCAGCATAGAGGACAGTGGGCTGGGAAGCGGATGAGAACACGCCAGTACTTCCAGCCCCTGCACCCCTGGTAAGCCTAACCTCTGTCCTGGGGGGGGTAGGAAGAGTACTGCTTCACAGAGGCTGCTGACTGCTTTTTACCTGTTTAAAAAGTTTTTGTTTGTTTTGTTTTTAAATTTAAGGAGGGTGTTGGAATAGTACAGGTCTACTGGCTCGCCCCAGTCCATACCCATCTCATTGCTCTGCCTACCTCCCTCTCCCACTGGCCCTGACTTCCCCAGCCCCCAGGCATGAGTAAACCCTCAGGCCTACTAGGCCCTTACCTGTGTGGCCTGGCTAGCTCGACGTGCGAATATGTATTGATCCTGATCCTTGAAGGGTGAAAGGAGAAAGAGGAATGACTGCTGACTATAGCCCAAGAAATTCCCCTTTCTCCTTCCCCCCAACAGGATGTGACCCCACTCCCAAGTGGGAGGCCTTGGTGGTCCTCTGTCCAATCACTGGACCCACCTTAGCCTTCTCGGGACCACCTCTGTCTTCCCCCTCCCATCTTCTTCCCAGGTCCAGGGGCAGGGTGGCCCCAGACAAATTACAGCTGCTGCCATCTGTTGCAGCCTCTGCATTTATTGTTGCAGTTATCACCTATGTACCACTCTCCATGACACATCTGGAACAGAGCTTTCTATAGCTCACTCTGTCTTTCTTGACTGGAACATTTATATAAATAAAATACATTTTCGAAACACTGATCTGGAACAATGCTGTCAGTCCTCCTTTATAACCAACTGGGCTTCTTTGGAAGCAACATGGCAGCTGTTCACATGTTTCTGCAGCCCCCAGTGCATGATAACTGAACTCTACTAGTAGTCAGCTGTATAAATCATCAGTCTAGAAGAATGCAGAATGGAAATAGTACTGTTAACAATAAAACCCACAAACAGGAGTATTCCTAGTATAGATCCTTGGGGCACACCCCTGATAGCTGATAAAACACTGGACTGCTCACCAACAGCACTTACCAATTGCCTTTACTTGACTAAGTATGAGAAAAAACAAAAGCAAACAAAGACAGGCTTCTGTCCTTAACCGTACAGTATTTAACTTTTTTTTTAATTAGAAAGAGTGGTCTACTCTGTTATAGCCTTTGAAATACTTATATACCACACCCACACAATGTCTATCTTCAAGCACTTGAGCAATTATATTCATGAAATTAATCAAAGCAGTGGTGGTTTAGTGGAAGGCCCTATAGCACAATTGCTGGGGATTGAAGAGATTATAAACTGCCAAAAATGAGTATAATTGGTTGTGTACTTCTCTCTCTCCCTCCCTCTAAAAATTTAGAAAATAGTGATAAAATTACAATTGGATGCTAATTTGTTGGCCAAGAGTGGATCTCCTCTTTAAATATGGGATGCACCATGGACCATCATGGCTGCACTTGGTTCTTTCAATACTCAGTCTCTGTGCCCTAATGGACCATCCAGGGAAGGGTCTGCAGCTCCACTGTGCATAACAGAAGGTTAAACAGTGGCACAAAGTTGTCTTACCAATCCACTTTACCACAAAATTATATACAACTTTGCTATTAATGCTCTCTTTTTCCCCTCAAAATGTGTTGCCATCCTTAACAGAACAAACAATTAATTATAATTATAAGTAATACCAGCATGAATAGAATTCATATGAACTAAAAATCCTTTTGGCTGTTTGGCATTGCTATTATGTATGCAGCTTCAATATTAAAATACTGTACACAAGTTCCTGTCTGGAAATTCTGTCCCGATATGTATAGGACCTTTAATGTTTTACTGTGTCAGTTACACGAATGCCTTCACATTTTAATATAAATTGTTTCTGTCATTTTAAGGAAACACTACTGTATGTATTGGCTCAATCAGGGGGAATGCTCCCCCTTGATGAAACGCTCAGACATTTGAAACATTGGCCATTTTTTTACCACTGTTGCCTGCTCTTCGCCTAAACTTTTTTAACAGTTGGTAAAATAACTAATTACTTTTAACCCAGTTGTTTTGGATGTAGGTGGTGTAACACTGAGAGCAGGTTTAATGCTGTGGTAAATCCCTTTTAGTTGTTCTCTACCATAGTCAGAGCTGACTTTTTTACTATAATTTTTTCAGATACTTTGAGGGCTCTACTTTTTTTTTCCCCTCCTCCTACCCCTGGTCAGCCACTCCTTCGGTTCCCCCAATGTCCCTCAGACTGCACACTCTTCCTCATCCCCGGCTACCACTCACCTCAAATTGTGACCCTCCCAGGTAACCTGGCGTATCCACTTTGCCAGACGGGTCCCTCTCCTCCAAGGGGGAAGGCACCAGTGGGGGTGGGCCAGCATGTCTGTATTGGCCCAGGGGTGTCACTGAGGCAGTGGTGTTGGTTGGGAGCCCTGGAGGCAGTTGGGGAATGGAGGCACCATCATCCAGTTGACCAAGGCAGTTTCCTGGTTTACTCCCCAGGGAGTGGCATGCCATTGATGTCAAGGCACATGCTGATGTCTGCCACTCCCCTAGCAATTTCACCTCTGGAGTCTGTGCTGTGCCTCTGGCCTCCACCATGGGGCCAGCATGCACCAAGGTACATCCCCACCCTCCCCCCAGAGAAGGTGAGCCATCTTGGGATGCTCCTTTCCTTCTCCCCGGCCAGCCCTCCAGTGACCCGAGTCTGTTCCCGAACCTGGGTCACCAGCGTCTCAAGTGGAAATTCAACCGCTGTGCTGATGGGCCGGCGAAGGCTCTACTTTTACAGAGATACCCATCTTTCAACTTTTTATAAAAAACTATGATGGACTACATAAAAGAAAACTATTGTAATACTGTTTTAAGCTTTTTTAGTTATGGCATGATTTTAAGATCAAGGATTGCCATATCTTAGCAAATATTTACATATTCAAGAATTTTCTTAGCAAATTGCATTTATCAAAGGATCTGAGATTTGTAACGTCATGTAAAATTATGTCCATAATTTTCATCTGAAGAATGTTTGTTTTCTTTCTTTCTTTCTTTCTTTCTTTCTTTCTTTCTTTCTTTCTTTCTTTCTTTCTTTCTTTCTTTCTTTCTTTCTTTCTTTCTTCCTTAAGTTTTACCAGGAATGTCATGTTCAGCTGGTATCAGCTTGTTTCCAGATGTATCCTGGAGGAGGGAAAGAGAGAGAACAGAATAGATAAAAAGTGCAATGTATAAAATAATGCAATAAAATAGAAATAAGTATAACAAAATATACAAACTCAAGAATGCTTAAAGAATACATTGCCAAACAGTAACATTATCATACAGTAAATTGTGGAACAGGCAAAAGAACATAAGTAACACAAGAAAATAATGAACAGGGAGAAATGACTGATACTAGGGGAGAGGGACAGTGTTGGGTGTGATTGCAAGTAAACAGGAATCCAAGGAGAGATTTCAGAGCAGGAAAGGGAGGAGCTGAGTGAATGGAAGAGGGAAGGGTGTCCCACAGTTTAGGGAAGTTGAATAAAAGGCAGCTTGGCTAGCAGTAGATTTCATTTGCAGGTGAGCAGGCAAGTGACAGCAAACATTTTGAAGGGAGTAAGAGGAAGAAGGGGCAGAGGAAAGAAGCAGGATATGAGAGGAAAGAGCCAAACCAACATCTGGAAGTAAAGGAAGCACAGTTGGTAAGGTGCCTGGCATCAAGAGAGGGAAGGGAGAGGGAAGAGTACAGAGTACAATGATGTGTATGCAGTGGTTTGTCAAGGCAAAGCAACAGAAGGAATGAAACAGAGGGTCTAGTCTAGCTAAAGTGAACTTTGAAGCAGCATTCTAAACAATGGCTCTGTAGTAGAAAATTATTTCTATGTGTGCAAGAAGTGGAATGCTTCTATTATTTCTGCATAGTGCCACAAAATTGGGGTGAAGTTTCTTGTGGACATCATCCACATTTCTTTGTTGATTATATGACTTTTATCAAGATTTTTGATTGACAAAATGGCATGACTTATATCCTAATGATGTTCAGTCAGAACCAGATTGCATTTATAGTTTAATTTATGGAATAAAACACTGTGTTCTAAAAAACACACACAAAGCTGTTGCACATTTGCAATGAAGTAACAGAAAAAGTAAAAGCAAACAAGCAATACATTCTTAGAAACCAGAGTTCCAATGTCACTCATATCACATGTACAGTAAATTCACTTTAGTTATTTCGGCTTACTTCCCTGAGGAGTCCAGTGTGCTTCCCATGGGAATGACATCTGAAATGGTGCAATTCAGATGAACTGGCTGTCACTGTCCAAAATCACAATATAGAAGCAGGGGTCTTGAATTTTAAGAAAGCTCCAAAAAACATATGCAAGGCTATCAAAGCACTTGAAGGGCAAAGTTGTCACAAACTGTAGGCATGAGGCAATTTATTAAATTGGTAGGGTATTGCCTGCATTCTGTTTAGCTGAGAGGGCTCAGAATCTAGTTGGTTACGGACAAAAAAAAAATACCTGTCCATGAACTCTTTCAGCAACCAGGATGCAGCACACCAAGGTTTTCTTGCCTTGCAGAAACTTTTTTAGAAACCTGTCTGGCAGCCAAGTTAGTAAAGTAAAAAATAGCTTATCACTCGCTTGCCATAGCTTAATTACATAACATATTGCCATGTTGTAATAATCCTCCCACCCCCATTCACCCCCAAATATGCAAAACATTTAAAAGAAACATTTCATTCCCTCTGCTCACCTCTATTTTCTCTTCTTTTTATTCCTTATGCTACATGCCTCTGGACAACAGTTGGCATGCCCATCAAACAATATTTGAACCACCAACTGTCATAAAATGTTCTCTGCCAATCCATAAGATTTGTGCACCCACTGATACATGAAATATTCACTCACACAATGCAGAAAATGCATGCTGTGCCACACAAGCAAATTGTACTACAGTATTTTCACCCCCATGAAGTCCAGAATGTAAACCCCTGCTGATGCAGGCACTATGCATGCTCCCAGTGGTGCAGAAATGTTTTTTTTCTTTTACCCATCCTGAAAATTCCAGCCACACTAAAATTAAAAAAGAAGACCTATAAAAACATTTTACAAGTATTAGGACTCAACCTCTGCCACTGCTTCAGCTAACCTCCTCTTCTCATGGCTTCCACAGACCAGCAGACAGCAAGCAGATGAGTGGTGCCTTTCCCCAACAGCTGCATGGGAAGAAAGCAAGTTCTCCATATGCTGCAAAATTCAAATTCCACAGCAGAATGAGGTAATTAAAGCAGCAGTGCAACAACAAATGTTTTTTTTTTCCCCAAAGAAGGTAGTTTCTGTTGGCCAGTACAAATATTAACACACCGGTCAAATCTACTTTTCTAAGTACCTGCTATGCTGTGCACCATGTGTTTTTATTTACTCAGTCCTACCTCTTGCTGAGTCTTCAGTACTTTTTCTAAGCAAAATGTAATGTCCATCTTATTTTCTTGAGAAAAAACTAAAGTAAAAAAAAAAAAAAATAATCAGATTTGGTGGAACTAGAACATTTTGCCACCAAACACTACTGGAAGGAGCCAGGAATCTTTTATAGCAAAAAAAAAAAAAAAAAAAGACTGTCAAATGTTTTGCCCAATTTCTTTGCACTGCTGCTTTTATCTTTAGTTCATAACAAAAAAAATACTCATCATGCACTCTAACTGCAGCACTGAACTGCCTAACGCAGATGGTCAACTCCCCCACTAGGAAGAATTACAAGTCTGACACTAGCTCCCTCCTAGACTTGGTCCTTGCCAGCCACCCAACCCATATCAATAACACCTCCGTCCTCCCAGACTCCCTCAGCAACCATTCCCCTGTTATATGCACCTGGACAAATAAGTTTCGCAAGCCACCTCCAAAAACCATCTCAAGCAGAGTACTACAGCGTGGCAATCTGACCCATCTCAAGTCCTGCCTCAGTCGGCAAGACTGGTCACCAATATATAATTCTCAAGATGTAGATTCAGCCCTTGATTACTTCATCACCACTTTCAATGCCGCCTGTGATTCCTACGCACCAGTAAAAAAGCATAAAGTCAATGCTCTCTCTAATCTCTGGCTCACTGCTAAGCTTTTGGCCCAGCTAAAAACAAGGGACCACCTCTGGGCAATAGCTAGAGACACAGGCTCCCTGTTGGACATTCAAAGGTACAAACAGTCTCGCAACTACTGCACTAAACAAATATGAATGATGAAGAGTTCCTACTTCAAGGAAGCCCTTACCAACACCTTGGGTGATGGGAGAGCTTTCTGGGACAATATCAGAAATATCACAGTAAAGCAGTTCAAATCCTCCCCTACTCTACTGACTGCTGATGAAGCTACTACCCTAGACCCAATGATCATGGCCAATACCCTCAATACAACCTTCACCGACCTCAGTGAGGTCCTCCCCACAGACTTTTTTTCAGAAGCAGTCCCCTTGGAACCAACATCGCCCCTTGCTGCACCAAATCAGCTGCCTTTCCATTTCAAAAAAGTTAGGGCACATGAAGTCCGCAAATACATAAAAAAGGCTATCACTAAGTCTAGAGCAAGTGGCGATACTCTAGACCTAAAGCTGCTATCCCTTACCCTAGAAGAGGTTCTGCTCCCACTCACCAGAATTTTCAATCTCTCCCTCTGCCTTAGTCAATTCCCTAGCAAGTGGAAATCTGCAATTGTCACTCCAGTGTTTAAAAGTGGAGACAAGTCTTTATCTGGGAACTATCGGCCGATATTGATACTACCACCCCTCTCCAAGGCCCTTGAGTGCATTGTTGCGGACCAACTCACAGACTACCTGCAAAAGTATAACATCCTCTGTGCACAACAACACGGTTTCAGACAAGGGTACAGCACATCGACCACCCTCCTGGAATTCACTGGAGCCATCCACAATGCAGTGGAACAAAGGATACCTAACTGGAGCTGTAGTCATTGAACTAACTAAGGCATTTGACACTGTTCACCATGGCCTGTTTGTCAAACAGCTACTGACTATTGGGCTCTCACAGGCCTCTAGTGCTTGGTTCAAAAGTTACCTGGCCCAATGCTCACAAAGAGTAAAAATCTCAGGAGTTATTTCAGACTCAAATCCCGTTCCCTCAGGCGTCCCCCAGGGATCCATACTGGGTCCACTTCGCTTCAGCATATTTCTGAACTCCCTTCCTCAATCTTTCCCAGAACAAATTATTCTCTATGCTGACGATGCCATGATTCTCTCCACCCATAAGGATCCGAAACCCTTACACCTCAGCCTGCAGCTTGCTTTCACCAAGGTTGAGAACTGGTTCACAGAACACAAACTGGTCCTAAACCACAAAAAAACTAAATCCATGCTCTTCTCCAGCTCGCAAAATAAGAAAAGTCAAAATCCACTTGTCATTAATACCTAAGCAGGAAATACCCTAGAACAAGTGTCATCCTTTAAATACCTTGGAATCTCTCTCGACCCCTGCCTATCCTTTCAGTCCCACATTGATAGTGTTGTGAAAATTGTGAACCAACGCATTGGTATCCTATACTGAAAAAGACAGCGCCTTACCCAAGCTGCACTGAAGATTGCTATCCAAAGCTCTGTCATCTCTGTCATAGACTATGGCCTAATTATCTATGGCTCTGCCTCAACTACCGCCCTCAGGCGCATAACAACATCCCTTAACAAGGCCTGTCGGCTGCTCACTGGAACCCAATGACGCACTCATACATGTGATCTCTACGCTCAAATGGGATGGCTACAACTCTCCAATCACATTAAGTACTTTTCTTGCTTGGGAGCAAAAAAAGCTACCCTGGGCCTTACTCCACCTTGTCTCCGAGACCTCCTACGCCCTATCACCAACCCCCTGTAACACCAGAAGTTTGGATCGTCAGCTTCTACAGACCCCCAGATGCCGCACCACTCAGGGCCAAAGATCCTTTGCTCACCGTGCACCCAACTGGTATAATGCCCTCAGCAGTTACATCATTGCCTCCTCCTCCCTAGGATTATTCAAATCTAGGCTTCATCTTCAGCTCACAGCCTCCAGCTCTTGTGACTGCTTCGGATAACCCCCTCCACTTTTCTGCTCAGCCTCCTCTCCCTGATTACCTGACAAAGATGTGAGCTGCACTAGTCTCCGCTCATCTACCACTCCCTTTCTTCTCTCCCCCCACCTTGGTTTTCCCTCTAGAATTCTTACAATCACCTTGAATGTGTTCCTCAAGTATATTATTCCATCATGCCGTACCTGAACTGCTTAAATACTGTTTAATACTGTCTTCATAAATGTTGCTTGTCTTGTTTTTAACATTGTTTGTACTCTACTGACATGGAACCTTTGTAAAAGAGCCATGACTCAAAGGTATTGCAATTCTAGATTTTAATAAATAAATAAATAATGCAACGTTTCAACGTCAAACCTGTCACCTTTCTCAGGCAGGCAACTCTTAGTGAAAGGTTCCCCTCGTTGACTTTTTGGCTGCTGGACTGTCTAAGCAATAAGAGGAGGAAGTCAGCCAATACAACAGTGGAGCAGCAATTTCTGATACTGCCTTGTGTGTGCATTCACCAATTATGGCTGGAGCACTGTACTATCCTTACTTTGTCTACATATACTGTAAAACCATTCTGTCTGCATTCAGGGTTTGCAACCCTTTAGCAATTCTTTGTACATGTTAGCAACTAATTTTTACCTCACTGCAGAAAAGGTCAATGTGAAATGTTACTGGTATTAACTGGGGGTATAGTAAACCCTGATTTGAGTTTAAAAACAGACATTCCCTCTTGGACAGATTTCATACAAATAATATACAAAAAAACATTCATTTTCACATTAACTTATGCTCCTTATTGCTAATGTAGGTAGGGTTAAATTGGCAGCCTTGGTGGACCAAGCAATCCTTATCTGTAGACAGATTCTATGTTTCTATGTTAATATTTGATGGCTCTGTTTTAAAATATGTGTTATCTCCTTCAAAAACCACCTGCTATACTTTTGCTGCTTGAATATGTAGTAACATCATGGGGGTTGCTACTAAAAGGTAAGCCAGGTTGTCCAATGAATCCTGACAGGAAGAGGCACAGGAAGGGGAGGTTGGGTGGAGCAATGGGAATAGAAGGGGAGGAGCTGGTGACATCACCAGGGCAGGAAAAGTGTAATATGACAAGGGTATTCCAGAGCCCCAGGGATTGGCTGGGGGCCAGAGCCCGAAGGGGGTCCTGACCAGGGGCCTGCAGGGGTATATTAGACCAGGACTCAGGCAGGACCCCCACTTTTGCTGGGATTTTTTTCTGAATAAGAACTCAGCACATCGTTGGAAAACAGCAGGTAATTCACAACAAACTTCTAGGCCTGTAGGCCATGTGGCCCTAGCGACTGTGCTCAGGGCAGTTGGTGTTTTGTTGCTTCTCATTTGCTTACAGTACTAGAGCATGGCATAAGGTTAGGATAATATGTACTGGAAGGAGATTATTGTGGTTTTCAGTAGGTTTTGGGTGAGATTGAAGGTGAGCTCAGGTTGGTGCAGTACACCTAGGCCCTTGGGCCACATGGTATAGAGATTATGACTGTGACTAAAAAAAAAAAGGAGAGAATGAAGGTAAAGATTTGTGGTGAGGAGCAGTTAAGGACAGCTTGGGCACAGGCTGACTGTGCATGCACAGGGGCTAGCTCAGCTATGTGGGAGGTTTTATCACGGTGAAAAAGCCTGTGCAATAATTACAGTTATTTGCTGTGCATACCAGTCATTTTTTTTTTTTCATTTGTTGAGTCAGGAGATGGAAGGCCTGCCCAGGTGGGTGGGGTTGTTTGTGGTATGCGAGTGTAAGGCAGGGCTCCGTGAGGCCATTGGAAAAAAAAAAAACAGTGGTAGGATGCACAGCAGCAGGAGCGCACACAGAGAAGGGATGGAACAAAGGCCTGCTTCTCGGGGGTAGCGAGAGGCTTGCAGAGATGCCGAGGCCACGTGGGCCGGCGGGGGTGGTGACGAGGGGGGGTTTGATTACTGGGCACATTCGGGGAGTGTTTACTGCAGAAAAAACAGAGGCCATGTGGTTCAAGAAAGAGCTGGGGGTGCTGTACCAAAAAGAGAAGGAAAAAGGAGGAATGAAGAATGGTTCCACTATGTGCCCAGGGAAGCCCAAGTTTGTTGGATGAAGGGGAGTGCTTTTGCAGGTGTTTTGGGGTATTTTGGAAAGCAATGGGAGGCAGAGGGGAGTGGGGGATGAAGAGCAGAGGCATTTTGCTGTGGTTGGGGCTGGCAGGCCCAGGCATCGAGGCTCATACAGGCGGTGTATGGGAGTGCCTGGGATTTCAGCTGTGTCCTTCCCACTGCAGTGGGAGGGAGAACAATAACAAACAGGGGTGGTATTCTCTCATGGTGGCAGCAGCAGAGGCCTTAGGGAGCACAAGGGAGGCCTTTTCTGAGCTGGTTGGTGATGACAAGGCCCGGGAGGCCATGTGGGCCGGCAAGGGGGGGGTTTCAGTGCACATCACAGTGAGGGGGTCAGCAGTAGGCCACAGGGCTGCAGTTGCGGTTCTCAAGCGGGACGGATGTGGTGGAACATGAAAGGTATGGTGGTTTGTGGGGGCATTCTCAGCTGCTCTCCACATCACCCTGTGCATGTCGGGGTATGAGGCCAGCAGCAGGCGAGGCCAGGGGTGGCTCAAGATGCACAGCGCGGGGTGTGGGTTTTTGCTTTGGGGCTTTGATGGCCACACCAAAGCCACACCGGATAGATACAGGTTTGAGGGGATGGGGAAGGCCCTCTAAGCAGTGGCAAGTGCGTGGGACTATGGTACAAAAATAAATAAATAAATAAAACCACTGCAATGGAACAATGAGCTGCAGCTACCTTAGTAGTGGTGGTGGGGGGGTTGGATGTCTATCTGGGATACTTAGCCTGCAGGCAAGGTGGCTATTTGTGGCCTGATTTGGGGACCTGGGCAAGTCAAGCACTGGGGCTCATGAGGGCCTGGGGGAGGTAGCAAGCTGCAAGGAACAGGGGCCAGACACCCAGCCTAGCACAGTGGGCTGAGTGTCACATGCCACGTGGGAGCCACAAGGGTCTGCAGGGAGGGGTTCAACCCAGTGTCAAGGGCTGAGGTGCAGATCACACAGAAGGCTAACAGGGCACCGAGCAGCGGGATGAGCGAAGACGCCGGGTCCCAGGGGGCAAAGGGGATCGGTCCACGGGGGGGAGACCCTGGATCGGGGACCCAGATAAGCAAAAAAAAAAGGAAAAAGAAGAAAAGAAAAAGGAGGTGTGGTCTATTGTGTTAGTATACAAGGTTGAACATTGTTTATTCACCCCTCTGCCTAGAGTGACATAGGAACCGTCATGGCACCCAAGCGAGCCCAGATGTCCAGCAAGAGAATGATGCAGGGGAGCCTCCAAATTGATGGGGCAGATGTCTGAGCTAGTGGCAGTGGCAAAGCAGAAGGAGGCAGAGGAGGAGGCAATGAGAAAGTGGAAAGAGCGAGAGGAGTGCCCGGGCAGGGGAAAAGGGGGCAAAAGGCCCAGACAGGAAGCCCCGCACCCATCCTAGTGCCTCTGCCCACACAGGAGCGAGACAATGGGAGCCCTGATGGAGGTAAAAATGATATGGAGCTCTCGGATGAGAATGGTCTAAAAAAGTACTTGGAGGGGCTGTTGGGGGACATGGGGGATGCAGGGATCGAGAAGATGGAGCAGTCCATACAGGCCTTAAAGTGGAGAGAAGCCAGGGCTGAGAAGCAAAAGGGGGCCACGACAGCAGCCAAAAAGTTGTATGACGGGCCCCCGGGCTGCACAGTAGGGGACCACATCCCAGTTTTAATCAAGGAGAAAATCTGGAAGGGGGAGTACATGGACATCTTCGGGCTGGTGGACAAGGACACGGCCATGAAGCATGAACAGAAGGAGTTGGTGGGGAAGTCATAAATGGCAGTGGTGGGCCATAAGACAGAGGAAGCTAAGTACAAAGGGAAGACCATTGAAAACTGGCAAGGGAGCTTCATCATAAACAGCGCGTTTGTGCTGGAGAAGCAGCCGGAGCTCGCCATCCCCCTACTGACATACATGTCCATTATCAGAGACGCGTACAAGGCCAAAGTCGGATATGGCTGTCTCAAGTGTGATGAGGCATTCCGGAAAAGGATGGTGGCCAAAGGGGGATCTGAGGTGGGACTGTACCCACTCGGAGTTGTGGGTAAGGACTCTATCGGGGGAAGTTGGCAGAGCCGGGGGTGAGCAAGTAAGGAAGGGCGCATCTACCGCAGTGGCCAAGACATGTTGGGGTTACAACAAGGTCACATGTACATGGGCCAATTGTAAGTTCAGGCACATTTGTTCCAAGTGCGGGGGGTTGCACCTGGTCTCCAGCTGCTGACAGGGGGCAGACAGAGGGGGGGGAAGTATGGGGAGAAATACCATGACCAGTCCTTTCAGGGTACCCGGAAGGGGGGCAGGGCAAGGGCCCAGGGGGCAGTCAGGGCAACACTATGCTCCCAGAGGATGGCGTTAACAAGGTGCACAGTGAGGGGTGATGGGGTTACACCCTGGTGCGCACCCCCATCTCCCTAGCAGTGGTGGAGGAATGGACCACAGACTACCCAAATAGGGAGGTGGCAGAGCTGCTCAGGGCAGGTTTCCGGGCTGGCTTCCAACTGGGGTTTCAAGGGGTGTGGGCAAGTATGTGGGCCAAGAATCTAGGGTCCGTGGAGGGGAAAGAGGAAATAGTTGGGGCCAAGATAGATAAGGAAATCAGGGTGAGTAGGGTTGAGGGCCCATTGGGAGCCCCCCCATGAGCATTTCTGAGTTTACCCTTTGGGTATTGTCCCCAAGAAAGTGGCAGGGGAATTCCATTTGATCCATCACTTATCCTACCCCGAGGGATCATCAGTAAATGAAGGCATACCCAATCACCTTAGGGTGGTGTTGTATGCCTCTCTGGAGCAGGCAGTAGGGCTAATCAGGGCCATCGAAGGGGCATGGCTGGTGATGACAGACACAGAATCAGCATTTCGGCTTTTACCTGTTTGGCCCGAGGATTGGGACCTGCTAGGTTTTCAGTTTCAAGGGGGCATGTATTTCGACAAGGCCATGCCCATGGGGTGCTCGGTGGCGTGTTCCATTTTTGAAACTTTCAGCACCTGGGTGCAATGGGTATTCAGGGCCAAGTATGGGCACAGAAGGGTAGTGCACTACCTGGATTATTTCCTCCTCATCAGGAAATCCAGGGCGGAGGCACAGGGGATGTTGTGGGACTTTAAGGCAATGTGCCGACAGGTGGGTATACCATTGGCACAGGGCAAGACGGAAGGCCCCGCCTATACGTTGAATTCCTGGACATAGAGGAAGACACTGAGGAGGGCTGTTTTTGGCTTCCGAGGGACAAAGTGGCATGCCTTGGAGGCCTGCTTGCCCAGGGTACAGGGAGGAGGAGGAGGGTGCCACTGGTACAAATGCAACAGCTGCTGGGGCACCTTAATTTTGCCTGCAAGACCATCAGCCCAGGCAGGGCATTCACAAGGAGGCTGGGAAGGGCAATGGGGAAGGCTCAGTTGCTGCACCACTGGGTGGATGTGTCAAGAGGCGCACGGGAGGACTTCCAGGCATGGAAGGAGTTTCTCAACAACTATAATGGGGTAACATTCTGGCAGGAAGAATGGGAAAGGAATACAGACTTGGAACTGTTCACTTATGCTTCAGGTGCCCTGGGAATGGGGGCATACTTCCAAGGGGAATGGATGTCAGAGCCTTGGCCAGCATCATGAGAAAAAGGGGGAATATTGAAGGATATCACATTCTTGGAGATCTTCCCGATATGGGTGGCTCTGGAGGTTTGGGGCTATAGGATGCAGGGGAAGTGCATCTTGTTTTGGTGCAATAACAAAGGGGTGGTGGAAGTCATTAATAGGCAAGGGGGGAGGACAGAGACAGTGGGCAGGCTACTCAGATGACAGGTTTTGTTGGGGCTGCAGTTGAATACATCTTTCAAAACGCAGCATATTGAAAGGCTGAAGAACGAAGTGGCTGACAGTCTTTCCCATTTACAGCTCGACAGGTTTCAGGAGCTGAGGCCTCAGGCAGTGCCACACAGGACCAGGATCCCAGACGGGATGTGGGAGGCTGGAGGGACACAGCCAGGGCACTGTACCGGGGATCTTGGGCAGCTAACACATTGAGGGCATACGAGGCAGGATGGGTGAGGTTTTAGGATTTCAGAAGGAAGTATGGGTGGGATAGGGCTGAACTAGCCCAGGATGAGCAGGTCAGGAGGTTTGTGGTGGAGATGTGGGAAGAAGGGCTGGCCCATGGCACAATGGGCGTACACTTAGCTGGCATCAGTTGTGTATGCCAGGACAGGGGCTGGCCTGATGTAGGGGCCAACAGCACCATATAAAGCATGCTGTCAGGATGAAGGAGGGGGTCAAAGAGCCAAGGTGGACAGGAGGCAACCCATAAGGGGGGAATTGCTGGAAAAGGTTTGGGGGCAACCTGGGAGGTATGCACATCAGCCCAAGAAGGGGCGCTATTCCGAGCCATGTTTGCGGTTATGGCAGCAGGGGCATTCCAGGTGGGGGAAGTGGTGGCCTTATGAAAGGCAGTTGCCGGGCAGGCTTTACAGCATGAGGATATCCTATGGGGACACGATAAGTTGGTCATTACCCTGGTCATTTCTAAGACAGACCAGGGAGGAGGGGGACACAGGTGTCACTAGTGAGGCAACCGCAGTCCACCAGCTGTGCAGTGAGTGCACTGGAGGCATACAGGAGTGCTCGGGGGAGGGCAGGGAGTTCTGTTCCAACATGGGGATGGCTCACTGGTCACAGGGTTTTGGGTAGGGGCAGTACTCAAGAGCGCTTTGACGTTCCTCGGAGAAGATCCAAGTAAATTTGCCCCACATTCATTTTGGATTGGGGCAGCCATGGAGGCAACAGAGAAAGGGGCTGCAGTGGCGGAGGTACAGAAGGTGGGGCACTGGAGGTCCAGCTGCTATAGGAGGTATGTGAGGTATTGACTACAGCAACTCACACTTTTTATTTTTGTCTTCCATGGCAGGTTCCAAGAGGAAAATCTGGATAGTGAGGCATTCCTTCATATACTGGGCTGAAACATTTGCGGTCACCACCTCCAGAGGAGCAGAGTTGAGATATAACACTGAGCACACCAGGGTGCTGTGGAAAGGCATTGGGGGATGAGGTGGGCACAGCTCATGCCTCTGATGGAAGAATTAAAATTGCAATCAGGCACACCGGATTGCATTATTATACACCTGGGGGGCAACGATTTGGGGGGCCTGCCATAGGGGGCATTGGGGGCAGAGCATCATGGAGGATTTAGAAACATTGAGAGGGTGGTGGCCGCTGGTGACAATTGGCTGGTCCGATATCACATCCCAGAGGGTTTGGAGGGGGGTGCAGGACGTCTGGCTGATCGAAAAAGTCAGGAAGTGCTTGAATAGAAGGGTGGCCAGGGCAGTGATCAAATTGGGGGGAGGGTGCACCTGCAGCACAAGGACATCTCCTTTGACCATCCTGCGGTGTACAGGTCGGACGGGGTCCACCTATCGGAGTTTGGCATTTGCCTACTCCTAAGGCTGATCAGGGAGCCAGTGAACCAGATAGCCAGAAAAGGTCCTAGATACTAGCCCGTCGAGGGGGAGCTCCTCCGTCTGTCGCAAGCTGGAGGAGTAGCAGTGGAAGAAAGAAAAAGGGGGGAGAAAAGGTAAGGAAGGGAAGAGGGGGTAGGATACATGGGCTGGGGGCAAGGAACCCAGACGTGGTGGTAAAGTGGGGAGGAGGATTGGTGCAGGCACCAGATTCAGAAGTGTCCGGGCCTGGAGGGCAAAAGCCTGGGTTGGTGGAATCGGCCTGGTTCCAGTGTGGAGGAAGGGGGCCAGATTCACAGTGTCCAGGCCCTGAAAGTCAAGATTGGAAGAACAACCAGAAGAAGGACAAAGGCCGGAACCAGGAAGCTTTTAAAGAAATGTTGTGTGGAATTGAATTGTGACATTATAAAAATCTATGGGTGTAAATATATTCTTTGTGCCATAAATAAATTTGCCAATGAGCAACCAAGTTAAACTGTTGTAGTGTCCATCATTCCTGAGGGGATTCAGGAGACAATGGGGGTTGCCACTAAAAGGCAAGCCAGGTGGTCCAATGATCCCTGACAGGAAGAAGTCCAGGAGGGAGGAGAGGAGGGGAGGCAGAGGGAATAGAAGGGGCCGAGCTGGTGACAACACCAGGACAGGAAATGTGTAATATTACAAGGGCATGCCAGAGCCCCAGGGATTGGCTGGGGGGCGGAGCCCCAAAGGGAGTCAGGACCAGGGGCCTGTAGGGGTATATTAGGCCAGGACTCAGGCAGGATCCCCTCTTTTGCTGGGAATTTTTCCCACCCTCTCACCCTTATTAAGGAAGGCTCTGGGGTTCATGATTGGCACAAAAGGAAAGAGTGGAGGGCAGGGTGAGTGCCCTAGGGGCCCTGGGCATAGGGCCGGTAGTCCACTGCAGGAAGGCAACATTGGGCCAGGGGACTAGGTCAGAGTCCCCTGGTAGGGAGGGGCAAGGATGCCCATGGGGAGTGGGAAGAAATAAAAAGGGGGAGCGGGGGGAAGGAAGGAAGGTGGAGGGGGATAGGATACATGGGCTGGTGGCAAGGAACCCAGACATGGTGGTAAAGTGGGGAGGGGGATAGGTCCAGGCACTGGATTCAGAAGTGTCTGGGCCTGGAGGGCGAAAGCCTGGGTAGGTGGAACCAGCCTGGTTCTGGTGTGGAGGAGGGAGACTGGATTCACAGTGTCCAGGCCCTGAAAGTCAAGATTGGGAGAATGACCAGAAGAAGGATGGAGGCCGGAACCAGAAAGCTTTTAAAAAAATTTTCTGTGGAATTGAATTGTGAAGTTATTAAAATGTATGGGTGTAAATATATTCTTTGTGTCATAAATAACTTTGCCAACGAGCAACCAACAAGTTAAACTGTTTTAGCATCCATCATTCTTGAGGGAATTCAGGGGACAATATATTTGTGACTAGTGCTGAGGGAAATGTATTTAAACCAAACCAATAGGTACACACTCAACATTACAAGACCAAGGTGCAGGTCGAGGGGCTGCTAACAACTTGGGACAGCAAGGACAAGGAAGACCTGCACTCAGTGCTGGAAACAGCATGACATCACAAAATGAAGCCATAACTGGAATGGTTGTCTAAGGCCGGTTTATTCCACACATTCTTTTGGAAGTACAGACAAACAAGTCATGCTGTTAGTATAAGAGACAACCACCTAAACCACACCAGGTTTCATAGGTTTCATAGGTTTATACGGGCCGAGGGTAGATAAACCTACCCTATTAGGCTCGCCATCCTTTACTAATTTAAAAAAGGAATTTACTTTCTCCAAAATATAAATCAACCTCGTTTTTAAACTCATTCATTGTGGGACTGTTAACAATTTTGGTGGATAAATTATTCCATACTCCAACAATTCTCAGACTATACCAGTTTTTCCTAAAGTTATGCGCCCAAATTTGGTGACATAATTGTGTTGCATGTTTCCTTGTACTGGTCCTACCCTGATTAAATCTAAATCCCAAATCCTGAATTAGTTCAATGTCCTTGATATTTTTGTACAGAAAACATAGGTCTCCCCTCAACCTACGATAGTACAATGAATAAAGGTTTAAACTAACTAATCTATCATGATAATTTTAATTTTTTAATCCTCTTATTTTTTTAGTTATTCTTCTCTGTACTCCCTCAATAGAATATATATCTTCCCTATTTTGGGGGGACCATATCCTCGCACAGTACTCCAAATGGGGTCTAACCAATGCTACATACAAAGGAATCAAGACTTTTGCTTCTCTGCTAGCTATATGTTTCAAAATGCAATTTAAGATCCGAATTGCTTTCTTAAGTTGATTTCTACAATGTACTCTAAATTTTAGGTCATTAGTAATTGTAATGCCCAGGTCCTTTTCCTCAGTAACTACCCTAAATTTATTTTGTCCAGTGTATAAACAACTTCCTTATTATTCTTACCCAGGTACATGACCTTGCATTTAGATTTGTTTAATTCCAACTTATTAAGATTTGTCCAATTATTAATTAAATCTAGAATTTGTTGAAAAGTTTCTCTCTGTTCCTTACTGTTAGAAACTACACCCAGTCTACAATCATCAGCAAATTTATATAGCCAGATATTCTTGTTATTGATTTCCAACGAGGCAATATATAAGTTGAATAAGCTAGGGCCCAATACCGAACCCTGAGGCACTCCACTCGAAACCGGGGCCCACTCTGAATATTCCCCATTAACAACCACCCTCTGCCTCCTATCCTGCAACCAACTTGAAACCCATCTACAGATGTTACTAGGCAATTTTATTTTCTCCAAAACTAACAATAATTCTTTATGGGGCAGTTTATCAAAAGCCTTGGCAAAATCCAGAAAAACCACATCCACAGAATTCCCAGCATCCAATCCCTGTTCACTTTTTCATAGAAGGACAATAAATTGGTCTGACAGGATCTATTCCTTACAAAACCATGCTGAGAGGATCCTGAATATCATGTCCCTCCATATGTACCATAAGTATATCCTTAATTATTCCTTCCATAAGTTTTCCCAGTATTGAAGTCAAACTAATGGGCCTAAAGTTTTCTGGTAGAGTACTGGGTCCTTTCTTTAAAATGGGTACTATATTTGCTACTTTCCAATCATGAGGTACTAATCCCAAGTTTATTGATGTTTGAAATATACATGTTAATGGTTGAACCAACGTGTCTGCCAATTCCCTCAAAATTCTAGGGTGCATACCATCAGGACCAGGGGATTTATTTATATTTAAACCCACTATTTGTTTATAAATGTTCTCTGGGTTCAATATTATAGTTCCTGGTTCAGAAGCCATAGTAATATTATCCATATTAATTTCATTTGGTATATATACTGAACAAAAATATGTGTTCTGTATGTTAGCCATTTGTTGATTAGTTGCTAGGTGTCCTTCTTCAGTGAGGAACGGGCCTATACTGTTAGGGGTCTTTCTTCGGTTATTAATATAAGTAAAAAAGGCTTTTTTGTTATCTTGTACTCTATTAGCTAGATTAATCTCATGCTGAGCTTTTGCTTTTCTGATATTTATTTTAACTTTTTTAAGGCATTCCTTGTATTCAGCCTTTAATTTATCTGAGTAAAAGGCTTTCATCTTCTTATATAACCTATTTTTTTATTAATTAATTTTTTAATGGTATAGTTAACCAAACAGGTTTAACAGTTCTAACCTTATGGTATTTAATGATAGTAGGTACATATTTAGTTGTTAAATTTTGTATTTAATTTTGAGAGAATCCCATTGATTGTACAGGTTTATTAGCAAATTCTAATCTCCAGTCCCAATTACCCATATCCATTTTCATATTTTGAAGTCAGCTTTTCCAAAATTCAACTTAGTGGTGGTTCCATGAGATTTACTAAGTTGAATTTCCTTAATTTTGAATAAAACAGTATTATGATCACTGTTTCCCAAAGGGGGGCCTATTTCCACTATATTTACTAGATCACCCATATTAATAAAAATTAAATCGAGAATATTATTACCTCTTGTACTCTCCATAACCAGCTGCTCAAGTCCCCCTTGATCCATAGCATCTATATACTGTCTCTCAAGAGGGCACGTGCCTGTACTTTTAACCCAGTCAATACTAGGTAAATTAAAATCGCCAGTTAGTAATATCCTCTTAGTGGGGTCCAGATTTCTAAGAATACTCAGTATAACCTTGTCATCTTCATATGACATGGACGGGGGTCTATATAGCAGGCCCAACATAATTTTTGGCCTATTTATAGGTAATAACTGCACCCATAATAGTTCCAAATGTCCCATATCCCATTTAATTTCCTCCGACATAATATCTTTATGGATATACATTGCCAATCCTCCTCCCTTTCTATATTTCCTACAATAGGAATATAATTTATACCCCTCAATATCTTTTTCCCATGTATCCATTTCATCCCACCATGTTTCCGTAATAAGGGCAATATGCACATTATTCCTATATAAAATTATATTAAGCTCATCATATTTATTGAGCAGACTTTGAGCATTTATGAGGATAGCGTTCCAGCCCAAGAGATTTAAAGGGGAGGATAAACATCCATTCGGTTCTTTTTTATTTTCAATACCCCCCCCCGAACCAGTTTAAATGAAAATTAATAATTTCAAGAACTCTTTTCCCCAATATCCTTATTCCCACATAGTTTAAGTGGATGCCATCCTTTCTAAAAATAGTTGTTCTATTAAATGTCCTTTCATTATCCATAAAACCAATTTCTTCTTGCTCATAGAAGCTTCTGATCTTAGTATTAGTTATTTTTATCTGATTATTTTTATACACTTTATTTCCCTGCATGGGAATAATCCCTGAAATAATTATTTCACCACCTTTCCTTCTAACTGCATCCACAATACGCTTAAAATCCCTTTCCATACAACTCCAATTGGTTATACCCACATCATTCACCCCCACATGTAAAAGAACAAGAGGAGTAACTGTGTTTTCAAACAGACCATCCATCATTCCAGCTATATCATTTACTTTTGCTCTTGGTAATGAGCTGACTGTGGTGTGTTCATTTCTATTTAAACATACATATGTATCAATACCCTTTATAATTGAGTCCCCTATTATAAGGATATCCCTTACAGTTGATTTAATTTTGTCGGTTAACTTAGCACTACCTGAGCGATTAGCGTTATTCATCTTTATGTCGTCCTGATTCATGGACTCACTTATTTCGTTTTTTTTAATGCTGTCCCTAGCCAATTTGTCAGGTGCATCATTAGAAAGGCACTCAAATCTATTCTCAGTTTCTATATTGGTATTAAGCTGATAATCTTCATTTACTTCATTGATGGATGATTCCCCAACCTCAATTTTATCAGACGAATACTCTTGGTGCCCAGTTTTATTAATAACCATAGATTGCCTACTACTAACATCACATACAGCTTCATTTATGTAATCCTCCAATTTAGATATGTCCTTGTATGTTTGAAGTCTAGTTTCAAGTTCAGATATCTTTTCATTAATGCAGAGTTTTGATACATTTATCACAAGTAAACTCTGAGTTAGTCACCTCCTCTACATACATACAACATTCCCTACATGTTTTTGCCTTTTAGTTTCTTAAGCCTTGTTTGGGCCATTTCTATGTTGTTGGTACTCTTACTTACCACCCCAAAGTTAGCTTTCTCCCGTGCTCCAATATTTGTTCCTAGTATTCCCAGTGTTCTGGCCGGACACAGCAGACCTGTGACTCGTGTCTCTGCACGCGTCTCCGCGCGCGATACGCGCTCCTCTCGGCTCGCTCCACTCGCCGGAGTGACAGTATTTATGTGCAGAACCCGGAAGTGCAGCTAGTCTCACTCGTTTTTTTAAAAGAGTTAAATTAAAGTGATTTGTCCTTAGATTAGGAGTCAAGGACCTAACTAAGGTCTAGAAGTCACCCAGTAATTGCAAACTTAACTTCTAATGCCTAAATATTAGTTTGTAGTTCGTTTCTACAACCCACGAACTACAACTCTCTTCCTGCTTCCGGTGGTCACAGGGCTCAGTGGAATCACTCAAGTTTTATAAATAATAGAAAAAACAAAGACTAAAATCATTTAAAAAATATAGGCACATTCATGTATATGTTTCATTGATTCTGTATTCTCTCGCTCCGCTCGCCGGAGTGACAGTATTTATGTGCAGAACCCGGAAGTGCAGCTAGTCTCACTCGTTTTTTTAAAAGAGTTAAATTAAAGTGATTTGTCCTTAGATTAGGAGTCAAGGACCTAACTAAGGTCTAGAAGTCACCCAGTAATTGCAAACTTAACTTCTAATGCCTAAATATTAGTTGTAGTTCGTTTCTACAAACCACGAACTACAACTCTCTTCCTGCTTCCGGTGGTCACAGGGCTCAGTGGAATCACTCAAGTTTTATAAATAATAGAAAAAAAAACAAAGACTAAAATCATTTAAAAAATATAGGCACATTCATGTATATGTTTCATTGATTCTGGTGCCCTTGTACTCTGCTTGATATAGCTTTATCAGGGGGCCATTCTGGGAGAATGTGTGGCATAGACCAGCATTTGAGAACCATTCCAGTTGTGGCTTCATTTTGTGCTGTCATTCTGTTTATAGCACCAGCTGAGTTGCAGGTCTTACTTGTTCATGGGGAAATTTACTTAAACATGGAAAATGTTGAAAATTGTCAATTTCACATTTGTGCACTTATAGCAAAACTGGCACAAAATAGTGCATAGTTTTGCCATGCTTTTTTACTCAAATAGTACAATTCTTCCTAAAACTACACAGTTCAAAAGTGAGAGATCTTAAAAATTCACAGTTTCAGCAAAAAGTGCAATTTTTTCCAAACAAAGACACATATTTTTATGTTTGCTTGCACACATGTGCAAGAAACATAGTGCCATCAAACGAGTTTTCCAGAGGTGTGTCAGCCTCTTCCAATTCAGTCAGTGTATTTGCAGGCATGGTCACAGAGCACCAATCACTGCTCCAGCTGTCTATGACAGCTGAAAATGCAGTGGCATACAGTTGAAAGGGAGAGCTCCGCTTGAGTGAGCAGAGCTCCCCCACACACACACACGCGCATGCGCATGCACACTGCGTGCTCATGCACCTTCCCCCCCCCCTCCACTGTATGGCCGGCGGGGATGCCCAATCCCACGTCGGCTCCATCCAAAGCATCCAGGTGCCATGCTGGGAGCCCACCCCAGCGTGGCAAAATGATGTAATGGCCGACAGGGGGTGCCCAATCCCCCGTCGGCTCCACCGTCTCCCCCCCATGCTGTCACTGATGGGGGTGCACAATCCCCTGTCGGCTTCACTGTCTCCCCCCCAGTACACGGTGCCATGCTGGGAGCCCACCCCAACATGGCAACAGATGCCATGGCCAACGGGGTGCCCAATCCCCGTCGGCTCCATCGCCCCAGCTGTTCTTCTGCCACGCTGGGAGCCCACCCCAGCATGGTAAACGCCCCGCATCATCTTTTAAAAGAAACCTGTAAAGAAAAATGGTCCCTCGCGAGTCTCCTGCCCCCACAACCCACACACCCACCACTGTGCACCCTGCCTCCCCACCCCCACCCCATACTTACCTCTGGAGTCTGGCTACGATGATCTTCGGTGGACCGGGAACACGCCTGCACTCTTCAAAGCCAACCACGTAACTGAGGAAATGCCGGTAAGCTGTATAATGGGATAGACAGGGTTTTCAACTTTGTTACATATCTCAGGCATTTTTGGAATTTTTGCACCAAATTTCAACATGGGGTTTTGGGACCCATCCTCATGAATTCTTGCACTGTCATGGCATTACTGGAGCCCAAAGGGTGTTTCGCAGCCACTGTGAAATCACCTTTCGGGAATGATTAGCAAATGACACTGCCAGTGTTCATAAGGTGGGCTCTCAAAAAGCCTATTTTGAAAATTTAGTGGAAAAATTCCTAAAAATGACTGTTTTATGAGCGTGCATTGCGCAGTTCCTATGCACGCTCATAAGTTTGTGAAATTTCAATATTTTCACTCCAGATTTTCAACATTGCCATTTTACCACACCTCCTTATGAGCAGTACAGTTGTCATTTTTCACATCTCGCCCACAACGTGTTTCTGCCCATGTAGTGCACAATGGCGCAGTCGGTGTGCAAAATCAATGTATGGGACATGTTAAGAAAATCACTGTAACATTGGTCATGAGCAGAGGTGTTAAAATGGCTATGTTGAAAATTTGGTGAAAAATTTTCCAAAAATGACTGTTTCGGGAGAGCATGTTGCGCAGTTCCTACGCATGCTGGCAAGTTTGCGAATTTGTAATATTTGCACACCAGATTTTTAACAGTGCCATTTTACCGCACTTCCTTATGAGCAATGCATCTACCATTTTTCACATCTCACCCAAAATGTGTTTCCGCACATGTAGCGCACAATGGTACAGTCGGTTTTCGAAAACAATGTTTGGGACAGATTAAGAAAATCACAGTGACACTGGTGATGAGCAGAGGTCTTAAAATGGCTATGTTGAAAATTTGGTGACAAAACTCCATAAAATGACTGTGTTACGAGTGAGCATTGCACAGTTTCCACACACCCTCATAGGTTCATGAATTTGTAATATTTTCAGTCCTGATTTTCACCAGTGGCATTTTTCCGCACCTCCTTATGAACAGTACAGCTGTCGTTTTCCACAACATGGCCGAAATGTGTTTTCACACTTTCAGTTCAGAGCTGCGTGGTCACTGTGGGAAATCATTGTTCGGGACAGATGAAGAAAATCACACTGACACTGTTCATGATCGGAGGTCCCAAAATGCCTGTGTTAACAATCTACTGTAAAAAAATCCCCAAACTAGTTACATTACGGGTGTGCGTTGCACAGTTTCTACTCACGCTCATGACTTCACCAGTTTTTTTAAGATTTTCACAGCAGATTTTCAACATTGCCATTTTTTACACCTCCCCATGAACAGTACCACTGTCATTTTTCACATCCTGTTCGGAATGTGTTTTTGCACCTGTGGTGCCAAATGCCATAGTCACTGTTCAAAAGCAGTTTTCGGCTAACAAACTGATATTGCCACTGTTCACGAGGTAGGGGGTCACAAAAACCATGTTGAAAATTTGGAGTGAAAATACCAATGAATGCCTGAGGCGTTAGGGTTCCGATACTTAACGCCCCACCCTGTAGTATGACAGGCATCAGGGGTGTGCCTTAGGATTCTTGCCTGTCATGCTCATGCCATTCCACCCCCACCCACACCCTGCAGCCAGTGAGAGGCATCAAGGTGTGCCTCGGACTCTTTGGGCCCAAACTTCACCCCATTCTCCTATACTGCACCCATCTCACCATATTTCCTGATGGAATGGGGTGCGCATAAAGGCCAAAGACCCCAAGACACACCGTGACACTTGTCAGTGTCTGCAAGGTAGGTTGTGGTGAAATGGCGTGATCGTTATGCCTGACGACCCAAAGGCACATCCCAATGCCTGCCACTCTCTGCAGGGTGGTGGTGGGGTTGGCTTCAGTTCAATACTTCACTGCCATTCCTATTATGCAGCTCTGTGACTTCTACACTACCAATGCCAGTGCCAGCAAGCAAACATTCGGCATTGACAAATGCTTGTTGTAAATGTGATTTAAAAAAATAAGTCACAATTTCTACCCAAAGTGCCCATTTTAAACACATTGTTCTGGTTCATGGAATTACATAAAGTTATGTGAAATTTGTACAATTTGAGAAATGTGTGTGAAACTGATTTTATTAAATTCAACCAGAACTATCTGTGAAATCAGAAGCAGTTGCTAAGGAAATAAGATGCCAGACACACTGAATTATAAATTCATGCCCAGGTAAAGAGCAACTGGATTGTGGGAAGAAAACTTAAATGAAAATATATGTAATGACTGACATTGTTAGGAACTCCAGTAAATATATTAACACAGACAGATACTGTTTAAATATAATTATTTTTTGTTTGCAGTATTGTAGTATGAGTCAGTCAGCCCATGTGCAAATTTCCCACTTAATAAGGGATATTGTTTAAAAATGTTTGATAGACACCTGTCGGATGCCAAAGTATTTGGTCAAGACTGGCAGATCAAAAAGTTTATTCTGCAGAGCCTCACTTACTGCACATACAAGCCTGGAGTGACTGCAAACTTCAGAATGTGACCCATTTTTAGAACTTACAAGAGCTGGAGGGATAGTTTGTATTTCACAGTGTCTCACTTGGATGGAATTAGGCTTATTTGCATGAAAATCAGTTTCAGTTTTATTCCTTCTAAATGCGAGGTGCCTTTCTTGTTCTGTTCTTTAAAGGAGACCTGAATTTAACCTATCTGCATATGTTGAAGCTTTTTTTTCCAAATACTAGCTGGAGTTTTGTTATTCTTCTGGCTTTACTTGTCTTTTTCTAAATTTATTGTGTGCTGGGCATGATCAGGAATAGGTGGCTGGGGAGAGTAGCTCAAATGCTTTTTATGCAACACTTCATGAGTGTGGAATTCTGCACCCTAAAATATACGCACACGGTGCATATCTGGACCAGTTCTTTTGATTGAACCCTTAATATATTTCTCTTGTAAGTACTCAGCAGGGCAAGGTAATGGACATGCAAAAGTGTTTGATTTTACATGACACTCCTTCCCCCTGCATGTGCACACATGTGCATACCCTTCATGTGGGTTAGATTAGAAACATATTAGTTATACTCCAATTCCTAGATAACACGACAACCCCTTTTGGGGCCTGATACCCCCACAACACTGATCTTGATATAAATACTACACATATTTTAAGCACCTATTTATGTTTATGCATAGAAATCTGCATTTAATTAATTTTCCAGCTGCCAGGGGGAACAATTTCCAAAATGCTGGATTATTGTCTGCTTTGTTTATATTTTTTATTTGAAGTTTCGCCAGAAATGCTCTTCTTGTGTAAGATAAAGGCATGCAAAAAGTTGTGATTTAGCTGCAAGCTACAGAGGTCTCCTCCTCCTTCTGTTCTTTAAAATTGTGAGGGGGTTGATGTATTCTGGTTCCAAACACTATACTGATACTTTACCAGCTGCATAAATAATTTTTTTATCAAAGGGTGATTCATTATGTTGCCTTCACAATTCCTTGAAACAAGCCTGATATGTTTGACACTTTGTAACAGCACTCAGAACAGCAGTGAATGTCGTATGGGGTGGTAGACAGACACACAGACAGACAGATAGAGATAGACAGACAGATAGGGCCCAGAAGGGGAGGGCTGTCCTCCCTCCATGACCACATCCAGAAGAAGAGTTAGAGCCCCAGACAGTGGCACAGGTTAGAGGCAGGCAGGCAAGGCTTCACAAAGCCTACAATGCTTTTCCACCCCAGAAACTCCTGCGATGACGCAGACATCAGGACATGCCTTGTGGAGGCAGATGAATCCTTCATCAAACCTGCAGCTCTCTTCCAGCTGTGTTGCCCCTGCTTGCACTGCCTCTAAGACTCTACCTGCTGGCAGTTGACAGTGGGGTGGTGGACATTCCCTTCCAGGAAGAGGAGAGTAGGTCTCTGGATGTTTGATGCTCTCTCCCCACCATCCTCCAGGAACCCAAATCTGCTTGTGAACCTGGGTCACTGGTGTGTGTGATAGGAAGCTCCTGCCACTCTTGAGGACTGAACTTTTCTTAAATCTATTGCAACAATTTTTCTATTTCTTAGCCTAATCTATTCTTTACAATTTCTAGTCCATAAGGTTGGCCACCTATTGGCACCCCCTTCCCTTTCTTGACTATGCTATAGTGTCCTCTTTAATTTTCCTTTTCCCTGTCAGGTCCTCATACAGGGAGATTATTGTGGTCCCTTGTAGCTGATGTAAAACAACAGGCTGTGTTCCTCATTGTTGGATTTAGTATGTAATGGCACTATGTTATAAAATATGTCATAAAATACATTGATGTATATACCTTATGTGTATGAAACCTGTAAATGTTGAAAATACCATGGCACTATGAGTTTTTGATAAAGGTAAAAAGTTATTAGGGGACTGTATTATAAGAATTAAGTTAGTTGTGCTATTTAAAATGCATATAAATTGCTGTAAACTGAGTCAGTCTAAAATGGCATGGTGATTTGCATATATCCCATGATGCTTTGCATTTTGGGAGTATGTTTGATTTTGTGTTTCTTTGAAACTTGGCTTTATTGCCGATGTCTTTTGGTGTAACCCTTGCATCAGTGCTTCTGCACTGAGGTTCTTTGTCTTTAGCTTGTTTTTTTTTTGTTTTTTTTTTTATTTGAGCCCCCACCAGCAAACCAAACAAGGCCAGCATAGGTGAGGCTGAATCTCAACTGTAAAATTAGATCAGAGATCAGTGAGTCAGTAGGTGCTGTCAAGTTCAGAGGAAGGACATGAATAGTATGTTGCTGCAAACTTATATATTGAGAAAGGGATATGCCATTGCTGAAAGTTACTGTATCTCCTGTATTTTGAATAAACATCACACAGAGATTGTGTGTTGAACTTGAAGTTCAGTGTCTGGTCCATCTGTTATCCCACAACCCCTCCACAGAGTGGATGGCAGTAGTGCTACCTCAGAGCCACCAGGCCAACCACAATTTTTTTTAACTGTATAAAGCTTTTTATTTCCTTATTCCACTTACTGGCCCCCATTGGGTTTCAGCATGCCCAGCTCCATCACCCGACAATCTCTAGAACTTACATTCCTCCTCCTCTAGAAATTCTCCATGAATTAAACCTTGTAGCAGTGCCATCAGGGCTGACCAGGCCCCTCTGTAGCACAATTTAGAAAATTGCCTAGTTCATGAGTTCTGGGCCTGAGGCAGACTGATCCTTCACCCAGCCCATCAGCTGTTTTCCTCTGCATTTCTTTGCCCTGGCCACCAAGTGTTCAGTGATGCTGGCGCAAGTGTATGTGGAGATATGCACTTACTTTGTATCTGCCAATGGCCCTCCCATTACTCTGCTCCACTGCCCTGCAACACACTCTCTCCTAGAAAGCAGTCTCTGGGAAGCTTGATTTTATCCCCCTAGCCACCTCCTGCACAACCCGAGTCTGCTCCTGAACCTGGAATGCTAGTATTAAGGGTAATAGTGCTACTGCTGAGCCCCTAGAATACTCCTGATACCCTTTCAAATCACCGAAGCTTCACCTTCACGATTTGCAATGCCATCCCAAACCTTGGGTGTATAGAAATACCTTAGAAGTTCTGATTTAGTATAGTGGAGGCAGTATAGCATAGTGGTTAAGGGTCCTGAGCTGCTAACCTGGATACCTGGGTTTGAATCCCCAGTCCCCACTTGCATACTGCATGATCCTAAGCAGGTCACTTAACTTACTTGTGCTCCCAAGTCACACCTGGAAACAAGCTCTGGCTTAGTGTGCCTTTTCTGGTTAAATAACTTACCTTTTCAATAATATTGTATCAAGCAGTATCCGACCACTTTTAAATGCCACAGTAACAAGTACTTGTCAAACTCACTGCAATGCTTGCTACCACTTATTATCATTATCAAGCATATACTCAGCTAAAACCTACAATGTTCTTTATCTCACACCTGTTCCCTTTATTAAGGATTTCTATTGTTAACTTGCTCGCTAGACTTAATCAGTGGAATAAGATGTAATTTTTGGGATCATATTTCTTTATCCTTTAATCTGTATTGTGAAAGCAGAGAATTCAGTGCACACCCACCTGTTATGGTAAATCTTACAAATATATTATTCTTTCTGCATGAATTGGCAACTTATTTTATCTCCAATAGGAGTTGGGATCTCTTGGTGTTCACATCAGAGCTCTGCTGTGAAGTTACTCAGCTACAAAATGTCATGGTAGATCACTCATCAGCTGGATCCGTATCCTAAAATTGAACTCTGAATTTGCTTCCTTCATATAAGGTGCACTGCCTAAATTCACTTTGTTTAATTAAGGTGCAACCCCCAATCAATCCCAACTTTCAAGAAAAGAGAGACTTTCCAGTCATAATGAACACATTTTGCATTAGTACTTAATAATCTGAAACATCTTCAGAACTGCTCAGTTTCTTCATTTTTCAAACATGAACTCTGTTTTCTCCATTAAACCCCAAATCAGATGAAAATCAATGTAACACAGCGTGAACGTACTTTATACACTTTATCTCACCTAAACCTGCTCTCTATAATCTCTCTCCCAAGCTGGTGACTTACTCAAGTAAAATTATTGCAAATACATACGCCGTTGTTATTAACTCGTCTCTATGTGTTGAACTGTTATGGCTCTAAGTTTTGTAACTTAACATGCACATGAGTAATTCTACTGTTGATTGTTTATGCATCTCCTTATGTAAACTGTTATTTCTTATTGAATGTAATTAACTCTGGATTGCCCCTGAAAAAGGGACTCCATGTCTCAGTGGGCTTAGCCAGTTATCAAATTTCTTTCTTTTTTTTTTTCATTTTCTCTTTATATTGTTCACTGCCACCGAGGGCTTCTGCCTGGTCATGGACCCCTGTACCCCCACCTCCATTACAGGCCACAATTCCGATACCCCTGGTTTACCACCTCAGGGTGGGGATGTGGCACCTGAACTCAGTGCCACATACATGGGACTATAATCGGAGCCGACCCTGAAGGCTAATTAGGGCCAAGGGCGATCATCACTAATGGCAGTCAAAAGCAAGGTTTTTCTTTTTGTGTCCCCAGGGGCAGCGATGTGCAATGACGTCCTGCTTTCATCCCACCCCTCTGTATCTTTAGATGCCGTCACTTGCATATCCTCCTGGCCTCTGTCAGGAGTCATATGTGCTGGGCATTCACCCCAGCCCTCCCCCGGAGAAGGAAAGCAGTGCTGAAGGTGTTTGATCCTTCTCCCTCAGCTGGTCCTCCAGCTCCCTGGGTCCATTTCCAAACCCAGGTTGCTGGTGTCACAAGCGGAAATCCAACTGCTGCGCCGGTGGGCTGGCTCCGGTTAACACATTTCAATAAATAAAGTAACTTCAGCAATTTCCTCTGACTATATTAAATACATACATGTAGAATGGGATGGCAGAAAAAAAGACATGTAGTCCATCCAGTTTGCCGATGAATTGGTAATATTTATTATTATAGTATCTTCAACTCTTTCCTCTGACTCGCTGCCCTTTTTTTTAATTAATATGCTTTATTGATTTCCATCAATAATAAGACAACCACAACAGACAGACACATAATAGCAATCAAAGAACATACAGATAACTTCCAACAATACTATATCCCCAGACTCAGCTAACCCTTCCCCCACAACCCCCTGCCCATCTACACCCAGAGAACTCTGAGGTAATCTGTGTGACCAAGGAGACCATACTAATCTAAATAGGGGTGAAGTGCATCTGCTTACCCCAAAGGAGCTTCCCACCCTGGCCTGAAGGCCCCAGCATTAGGAAGCCACTCATTTGGATGAGACAGGAGATACAGCAGTCATATAATGAGAGGGGTTTGGGTTTGCTCGACATTGAGAGGAGAGTGTGAAGAGCTTCCAATCCTCAATAATAAGAACCACCCATCCGTAAGTTTTGGTAATATGATTTTCTACTGCCAGGGCCTGCAATAACTCATTGTACCATTCTTGGTATGATGGAGGCAAATTCTCTTGCCAATGTCATTTTTTTTTCAAACTCTGTTTTTGCCTCTCAGCCTGTGGAACTTTCTCGGGCATCCCGCATTACGCCCGACTCTACCTCCGTGCCTGAGAGGCCTACTGAATCCTGGCACCAGCCCGGCTATCCCCCCAGCTCTGAGCCCCCTGAGGTAGGGCTGCCCTGTCCAGCCAGGGTGCTCTATCTGTTAATCCGGGCTGGGCTGAGCTCGGCCCAGGTAAGGAGTGCCACCGGCATTGGAGTGTGGTTGGTGGATGCAGGTGCCATCGCCTATCCACAAGCTGGGGTATTTTTCCTGTTTTCCCTTCGTTATGCCCTCCCTCTCCCTGGCAGAGTCCTGATGTGCAATGATGGCAGGGAACATCTTGCCGTGACTCCGCAACCCTCTACTTTGGCCCTGAAGCGTTGCGGTACCGCTGGTCTCCACCAGAGGTCACTGCGGTGCCAGGCATAGTCCCTGGTCCCCTCAAGGAAGGAGAGTAGTCCTCCAGATGCTCAATCCTTCCACTCCCCTGCTGACCCCTGGTGATCCAGGCTCGTTCCTGAACCCAGGTTGCTGGTGTGGTGCGAGGTATGGCGTCCAGTGCCTCAACCCGCAGCACCACCAGGCCAGCCCTCTTGCCAATGTCATAGAACAATAATTTTCACAGAGATCACAATACGGGCCATTTGAGCTTTGCAGTGTTTAATGGGGAAGGCAGAGAAGTCACCCAACAAACAAATTCCAGGAGTAAAACCCTGCTCTAACCCCAATAATGGATCCATGGCTGTTTTAATCATATTCCAAAGAGGCTGGATCTTATCACAAGTCCATAGCACATGGTGCAAATCCCCTTAGGACAGATTACAATGGGGACAATTTGGCATGGGGGACTTGCTAATATGGCACAATCTGAGTTGTATGAAATACAGATCATGGAGTACTCAGAACTGGGTCCACCTGTGTCTGTCGCCCTGAAGATACCGATATAAATTGCACCAAATTGAGTGCCATTGCTGGGATGTATAAGATTGGGATCATTTATGCTGCCAGTAAAACCCAGTTCCAGTCAACGAACCATGATCAGTTGTTTGCAAGTAGGAGTGTATGCCAGAGGTGGTATGCAGTTGCATGGCAATAGTTAAGAGGGTTGCTAGGGGGTCCATTGCAGGTGCCTGCCAAGGGCCTGGCCCAAAAATGCCTCCAAAGCTTTCTTCAGTTGCAGGTATTTGAAGCTTTGAAAGACAGGGAGAGGGAAAGTGTCTATTACAGCCTGGATCAAGATGGGGCAACCCTCTCGAAGAAAGTGCTGTACCTGCACACCCCATAAAGGGGGACAGGAAACTTTCAGTACAGGGTGACCCGCTATATGGAAATGTGGGTTACCTAGAATTGGCTGAGAGTGGTTAGACTCTTTGCTTTATGGATGCTTGGATTCCCTAGAATCCATTCAATTCTACATATGCCAGAATTTTGGTAATTCTGGTTCTGGCTCCTATTCCATTCCACTTCCTGTAGCCTAGAGGTTATAGTAATGAGCTTGGTACATCCAGCAGACCAGACTTTGATTTTATTCTCACAACCTCCACTTACATACTGTGTGACTCTGAGCAAGTTACTTAACCGCCCAGTGCTCCCAGATAACCCCTGAAAACAAACACTTGTGCCTAGTGGGCCTTACCCGGTTACCAAAGACTAAAATAAAAATAAATATTAATGTGCCAGAGATGGAATCAGAGTTGGAATCAGAATTCTGAATCCCCTTCTAATACTGACTGGAGTCCCCACCCCACCTGGTACAGAGCCATTAGTATAAAAGGAAATTATCAGAAGTAGGGGAGGACCCTGCCTGAGACACCCTCCCTTTCTGCCACTCTTGTCACACTCCATCCTTGACTGACCTTGCTGCTTCTGTGAGAGAGGGTCCCTCCATCCATCTGGCTTTGTAGGTGACTGCCAGTTTCTCTGTCCAGCAGTGTAACCATGTCCTCCTTCCTGACTGGCACTACTGCAGTAATCTGGGTGGTACTTGATCCAATCGATTCCGATTTCCCCTTGCCTTCCCAAGCCTCCTGACAACCATCCCACTCAACTGCCACCACAGCATCTGCATGTCCTCAGAGTCAGTGTCCACTCTAGTTACTCCATACACTGGATGGATGACAAAGGAATGATTTTCCCCTCTTCCCTTTTCTGAGTGAAGTGCAACAAATGCCTTATCTCCCAAAGCCCCCTGTTCTCCATGGAGACCTATTGCCTTAAGTATGGAGTTGATTGAGCTGGGCCAAGCACCAGAAGACACTGGGATTTTTGTTGGCCACTCCATGCTTAATGTGAGAGGACTGAATGAGGAACTTTCAGGGTTTTGTGGTGGTAGGCCACATATGGGTCCTCTTGAAGTGGGCTTTTGTGATAGAGAATGGAGTGGTGTCAGAGCAGAGAACGTGACATGTCATGGAATGAAACATAAGGAGCAAGGGCAGTGAGCTTAGCTAGTATCTTATTTTTTTTTGTTTGCTGTTTTTTTCTTTTTTTCTTTCTTGACTGAGGAAGACAACTCTATGGTACTGGCTAGCGGGGCTCATACTAGGTATCGGCTCCAGGTGGTAAGGTGTTTGGGGAGGACTTGTCTGCAGAAATTAAGGTCTGTGCTCTGTACTTTGGAGGATACTGGCACTGGCATGGGGGATTGGAGTCAGATCCCAGTTGTCCATCAGCAGCAGAATAAGGTAGGACATTGGGGAGTCTGCTTCATGGTTGCGGACTGAGTGAAGGCCAGGTAGTGTCTTTTTGTTGCTTCTTTGTTGTGTGTACTCGGTTGGGAAAGGTGTTTCAATTAGACAAAAATGGATGCAGAATCAAATTCTGATTTTGATTCCACATCCAATTACGTCAATTTTTGGATTTAGATTTTTGGTCCTCAATACCACCATTGTGAATACTGAAAAAATGCCTCAAATCCAATTAATCTAATTCTGTTGGATGGATTCAGAGCAACTGTACACTGCATTATTATCATCTTACCTCTGCTTAATTGTCCTCTGACAGCACCTGTCCTCTGCACATTCCTTTAACCATCCATCATTTGCAGCACTTTTCTCTGCCGTCCTTAAAATTATCCCCTGTTCCTTGACAGTATTTTGCTACAACAATGACCCTCTGCAACACAATTCCTGGAAATGCAAAAATTTGCTCTATTTCTCCAACCCTCAAAACTTTCACATAACTGCAGTGGAGTCAGCCAGGTTTAAAGTTGTGCAGAATGAGAAAATTCAGAATTTGTGGTTTTGTGGAATTTTTGAAATTAATTACTTTGGTGATAACGTAGTTGTCACTCAAACTAGAGATCTGAAATTTGGTATGACTACTTGTTGATAGGTGTTCTAGTGGTGTGCCTAATGTGTTTGTTATTAGGATGCATCTTCTCACAATTATAGATGCTCAAAATCTGTCAATTTTTTTTGTGGGAAATTTCGTGAACATATTTATCTGCATGTACTGTACCTTAGGCACCTTTAGAGCTAGAAATCTACAACTAGGAGTATATATAAATGTGATAATAACCCTTATACCTGAAAATGTGTATACGAATTTGATGAATGCTTTTAAAATTATACTAAAATAACTAAAATTAAACGTTTAGCAAAATATTTGGCTACTAATAGCACAGCCCCCTTTGAAGCTTGATACTTAAAACTTGGTGTACATATCCATATTACATGTTTCTCAAAATCCTAACACTGTGAAGAAATTTGGATAAGAAGTTTTAAAATTAGATGGAAATAACTGAAAATTACATTTTAATTAAATGTTTGGCCACCCACAATTTATCTCCTTTCATACTAGGACACTGAAATTTGGTACACTTATGAAAGCCATTTGTAGCTGTCCACCTGCCAGATTTAGTATCATTTGGATATGCACTTTGAAAACTACAGTAAAATAAGTAAAATTTAAAATTTGACGAAATTCAGTGGAATTTTTGAAATTTATTAATTTGGTCATAACTCACCCTTCTCTTGAGCTAGGGATCCAATGTTTGGCTTGATTACTTGCTGGAAGGAGTTCTAATGGTGTGCCAAATATCGTGGAATTAGGGTGCATTGTCTCAAAATGATAGGTATTCAAATTCTGCTATTTCATTTTTGGGGGTAAATTTCATGAACATTTCTTTTTGCATATAACTAGGGTACCTTCAGAGCTGTAAATCTAAAACTGGGTACAGATATAAATTATAACATGTTGATGAATGTGTTCAAAATTATGCTAAACTAAAATCTAAATGTTTGCAAAATGTTTGGCTACCTATAGCACAGCCCCCTTTAAAGGCTGAGACTTAAAGCTTGACACACATAATCATGTTGCGTTTCTCTAAATCCTGAAACTATGGAGAAACGTGGATAAGAAACTGTAAAATTAGATGGGAAAAATAGAAAATTTAATTTTGATTGAATCTTTGGCCACACATAACTCAGTTCCCTTTTGATCTAGGACTCTGAAATTTGGTACACTTAGGCAAGCCACTAGTTTCTGAATATCTTCTAAAGAACATACTGGCTGCACCCCTGGTGGAGCTCTTCAGCAGGTTGCTTGAGACAGGGAGGGTACCTAGGGATTGACGAGAGGCACATGTAGTGCCAATCCATAAAGAGGGGTCAAGGGAAGTACCAGGTAACTATAGACCCATCAGTTTGACCTCAGTTGTGGGAAATTTAATGAAGAGTATACTAAAGGAATGATTGGGGGTGTACTTGGAGGAGGTGGGAGGTCTGGATAGTCAGCAACATGGGTTTGTGCCAGGTAGATCATGTCAAACCAATCTTGTGGAGTTCTATGAATGGGTAACATCAGAACTGGACAGGGGAAAGCTTGTGGATGTATTATTCTTGGACTTCAGCAAAGCGTTTGACTCTGTCCCCCACAATGGTCTGGTGGAGAAACTGACAGGGTTGGGAGTAGGCCCTTTGATAGTCAGATGGATTGAAAACTGGCTAGCTGGACGGACTCAAACAGTAGTGGTCGGTGGGGAGCTCTCGAACCCTGGAGAGGTCAGTAGTGGGGTACTGCAGGGCTCGGTCCTGGGTACGATCCTGTTTAATGCATACATAGCAGACATCAGGGAGGGTATAGGGTGTGAAATGAGCCTCTTCGCTGATGACTCCAAGATGGGAGCAGTAGTTGAGGGAGAGGAGGGAAGGTTGGCCCTGCAAGAGGACCTGGACACCCTGGAAAGGTGGGCTCACACATGGAAATTACATTTCAATATCACCAAGTGCAAGGTGTTACATCTTGGTTGGGGAAACCCTAAACACAGGTACACCCTGGGAGGGGAGGCACTGGAGGCCTCAACAGGGGAAAAAGACCTAGGCGTCATGGTGGATGCATGTATGAATAACTCAGAGCAGTGCAGGAGAGTGGCTAGCAAAGCAAACAGGATGTTGGGATGCATTGTAAGACAGATCACCTCTAGGAGCAGGGAAGTGATTCTGCCGCTGTACAATGGACTGGTTAGACTAAACCTTGAGTACTGTGTACAGTACTGGAGACCACACTTGAAGAGGGAAATACAGTTCCTGGAGAGGGTACAGAGGAGGGCAACTAAGATGATACGAGGACTAGGGGATTTGATGTATGAGGACAGACTTAAGGAGCTCTGCCTGTTTTCATTGGAGGAGGGGAGAGACAGGGGGGCATGATTAAGGTCTTCAAGATCTCAAGGGAATAAATAGGGCAAACATGGAGGGGATCTTTAGACTAAAGCAGGGAGGTATCACCAGAGGGGCATGGTTTGAAGTTGGAAGGTGAAGGATGAGGGGGGGGAAGAGGAGGAGTTTTTTCACTGTGAGGCTGGTGGATCCTTGGAACACGCTGCCTGGCGAGCTGGTTTAGAGAGCCACAGTGGAGGGTTCAAGAGAGGGTGGGACAGACACAGAAAGTGGATGTATCAGATGATGGCCTGGCTCAGGGGGGTGGGGATGGATGATAGGGGTTTCTGGAACACAAGGGAAGAGGGCCTCAGTACTCAACTAGGGATCTGAGGTTCGAGCAGACTCAATAGACCATAAGGCCTAATCTGCCGGCAATTAATATGTTAGTATGTAAATGTGTTGAGATTTGGATATGAACTTTAAAAATTAGACCAAAATAACTGACATTTTAAATCTGGCAAAATTCCATGGAATATTCATGCAAATTCTGCAAAAATCTGTAGAATCAGAATGGTAATTCCATGGGTATTCCACCAGTGAAATTTTATATTCTGCACAGCTCCAGCCAGGATGCAATGCAGTGCTTTGAGTTATTGCATGACAAAAGGGATTACCTGCTATTGAAATTGTCTTGCTAACTACAGTAACTCTAGAAGCATAGAATTTGTTTGTAGAAAAGTACCACTTAGACCACCCAGTCTGCCCAGATGTTCCCTGCCTAATCTATCTCCGTGGACCCTAAATGGTCTCCAGTGAGCACCCCTTTCTCCCTGCCTATTTACTAATATACCTGTATGTCTATATCATGCATGCTTTAAGACCCTCACTGTTTTTGCCTTCACCACTTTTGCTGGTGGTCTGTTCCAGATGTCTACCCTCATTTCAGTGAAGTAGTACTTCCTCACATCCCTCTTAATCCCCTTCCCCCAGCTTCATTGCATGCCCTCTGGTTCTGGTGCTCTTCCTCATTTGAAAGCCATTTACCTCCTGCACCCTGTTCACCCCTGTGAGTTACTTGTAGATATGCATCACATACCCCCTTCCATGGTATACTTGTTGAAATTATTCAGTCCCAACTTCCAGTGTGATGCCTGCCTGTTAAGTTGTGCCTGTGTTGGCTCCTCTTGCCCTACTGTCATAATTTCTCCTACCTGCTCTATTTTCACTGGCTGATGATCTCTGCAGGCTTTGAACCTCTTTCCTCATCTGCTGCATTGCTGGAATCCACTAATCATCCCGACCATGGACACAGACATCAAGCAAGTTCCTTCAAACCATACCCTGTCACCGATGCTAGAGAGAGCTAAATCCTTGAAGCACTCTAAAGTACCAGGTACTGGGCCACCTGACAACTCCAACCCCCAGGCCACTCTAGCAGAAGCTAAATTCCTCGAGGAGTTGGCACCGATCAAAGAAATGCTGCAGCTTTTGGCAAGTGATTTTCAAGGTATGAAAATTTCACTGGGTAAACTTTTAACCAGATCTAGTGACAATAAAGCCCATATTTCATTGCTTGACTTGCCCTGTCATCTTTACTTTCTGGAAAAGGGATCCACTCCACAGCCTATGGTAACTGCCCTTTATCTCGTGGCATGATGTGAATGTGTGAGCTTGCCTGTCCTTTCTCGAACTGATTAGTATCCATACACTACCATGCTTTGCAACTTCAATATGTGGCAAATGTGTTTGAGTTGTACTATATTTTTGGCTTCGTAATATTGGCTAATAAAGGCATGGCAATGCTAGAATACCTGTGTGTATACAATGTTCCCTAGAAGCGGACTTGACCCACTGCAAAGGCATTCCATTCAGCGAAACTCAGTGTCTCCATAATTCTCAATGATGGATGTTCTGCTGACACCACTGTGTGTTGTGGTGACTGCCGCTTCTCATATATTCAACAGTGGACCATTTGAATAGATATCATTGCTTGGAACTTGCTGTTTTTTTTCTTCTTTTTTTATTAACCTGGAGTGTACCTGAGAAGAGTTATAAAATAGGGTCTGGGATACTGGTGGACTTTTATGCATCTTAGTTCATAGTTTGTTGGATTCCAGTTATACTGAATTGATTAATGTCATTTTATTTCTTGCAGGGGTGCCAACTAATGGGGGACACTGCTGGTTACCCACTAGCATTTAAGGTTAACTTTCTCAGTTATGGGGATGTTAATCAAGATATGTAATGGAACAGTTATTCTATTTCCTTTATACTTTCATTAGTCGGGGGGGGGTGCCTATTATGGGTAGCATAAGATTAATCACACTGAGTGTATTAGGAGGAGTTCAGTCAATTGGACTGGGGGTTCTGATTTTGATGTCATGGGGATATTGGGAGTTTTGTGCTGGGACCCTGGTGGGGAGGGAGAGGGTCAGGACATGGGTATGTTACTGGAGAACCTTTGTTATTATAGACGCTTACCAGAGTTTGTAGTGCTGATTAGGCAGTCTTTATTATTAGCTATTTTATGTTTTGCAATATGAAATATGTTTCCTGGAATGTTAAAGGTGCCCTCTCGAAGGCGAAGAGATACCAGATTGTGAAACACCTTGGTCTTTTGCACTGTCATATAGCATTTCTCCAAGAGACCCATTTGCTGACCTCAGAGGGGTCCTTATTTAGAAGACAATTGGATTGGCCAGGTGTTCGCAGCTGGTAACTCTACCTCTCAGAGAGGAGTAGCAATTTTAGTAGCTAGAGGGGTGCAATTTCAAGTGTTGCAATGTATCGAAGATCCTCAGGGGTGCTACATTTTGCTAAAGGGCACATTTAACCATATAGAAGTCATCCTGAGATCTGCCTACGGCCCTAACAAAGGCACCCTAGACTTTTTCACTAGTCTGTCACCGCAGCTCCTTTCTTTAGATTGCCCATCCTACTTGCTGGTGATTGGAATATAGTTCAGGATCCTGTATTAGATGAATCCAAATGCCATGTGGAACTATTTTCTCCTACCAGGCATGCTGTTCAAGATTTCAAGGACCTTTGTGGTCTTAATGACCCCTGGAGTCTCTTGAATCCCACCACTAGGGAATATACATTTTTTCTTTTCTTCTTAAGTCCCTTTCCCTGATTGATTATTTTCTGGCTAACAACTCAGTGCTACCTGGCCTCTCAGACAGTGCCATTGCTCTGAGAGTCCTATCTGATCATTCTGCCATCTAGTTGGAAGGCGCTGTCTTGCCTTACAGTCAGCGAGACAGTTTGTGGAAATTAAATATCCAGCTCCTTCAGGAGGAAAGCATTGTAAGTCATATTAAGGGGTCATTCCCCAGTTTGTTGCCCATAACACTGGCTCTATTCCAGCAATAGATAAAATCTGGTGTTCCCTGAAGTGTGTCCTATGGGGTGAGTTTATTCGCTTAGCCTCTACTTGGAAGTGACAGCAAAAAGCCCACTCCCTTTCTCTTCTCAATCATATACAAGCACTAGAGATGTCTTATCTTTCAAGTCCTTCTGAGGAAATCCAGGGCCGATTAACCTTTCTTCAAGATCAGCATGCTGATAGTCTGGGGGGAAGGGCCTAATACGCTCTATTCAAAACATTTGCTATGTCAAGCAGGGAGACAAAGTGAGTCATCTTTTAGCCTTGAGGTTGAAAAAACAGGAGGAGTCTTCATATTGTATTAGCCCTTTCTTCCCTTGAGAGTAATTTTCTCCTTACTGTCCTGAAAGATATCGTCTTGGAATTCAAGGCCTTCTATTGTCACCGTTACAGTCCCCCTGCACATCTCCCCTCACTTGAAGATATTCAGAGGTATATGTTGGACATCTGTCTTCCCTCATTGGGCCCTGATCAACAGTCCTTGCTTATAAGACCCATCTCCGCCCAAGAAATTGAAGGAGCCATTCAATCTTTTCCCCTGAATAAGGCTTTGGGCCCTGATGGGTTTACCTCAAATTTTTATAAAGTGTTTCAGAAGGAATTAAATCCACTTTTGCAGCAAATATTTACCTATTTTTGTGAACATGGTATCTTGGATTCAACGTTGCTGCAGGCCTTGATCATAGTCCTCCCGAAACCTGGTAAACCTAGGAACAGAGTGACCCATTAACACCCTATGTCTCTTATGAATTATGATGTTAAAATATTTGCTGAAATTTTAGCTACTAGAACATCATTGGTTTGGGAGCCTCTGATCAGTCTAGAACAGGTGGGATTTATGAAGGGATGCTCATCTGCTGACCACCTGAGGAAACGTTCCCATATTTTCTCCATCTCCAGGGAGGCGCGTCGTCCTATTGCATTGTTCTCCCTGGATGTGGAGAAAGCCTTTGATAGGATTAGTTGGCTCTTTCTATTTGAAGTCCTGGTTAAATTTGGCTTTCCCCAATAATTTGTCCAGTGAATTAAAGTCCTGTATTCAAACCCTAGTACTAAGGTTTTTTGCAGTGGAATCCTCTCCGCCCTCTTCCCTCTTGGTTCTGGCACTCAGCAGGGTTGTCCACTCTCCCCGCTATTATTTAAGTTATACCTTGGACCCCTACTTTTTCATCTCAGTACTTCTTTACTCACAGGTATCCACATCGGAAACTTTGACCTCAGACTCTCAGCATACACTGATGATATACTCCTTCACCTGTCGGATCCAAGAGACACCATCCCAGTGGTTTTACACATTGTTGTGTAATTTGAGGAATATTCAAATTGTAAGTTAAACTTGGATAAATCGGTGGTAATGCCTCTTAATGCTAGAGTTCTTAAAGTGGATATCCAGGCATTTCAATTGGCCTGAGCCCCTCGTATAAAGTATTTGGATATTATTTTAGCCCCAGTGGTGGTGCAGATGAAAAAGTTAAATTTGGATGAACTGTTAAATATAATATGGCAAGATCTGGATTGGTGGGCTCCTCTCTACCTTTCTCTTCAAGGGAGAATTAGTATTATTAAAATGAATATTCTTCCTCGATTATTTTATCCCTTATCCATGTTGAATCTATATCTCCCATTGATTTGGTTTAGAAAACGACATGGTATAATCTCTAAATTCTTTTGGCATAAAACAAACCCCAAGGCACTCATATATGAGTCTGGGAGCCCCTAAATTTAGTGGTGGTCTCAAATTGCCCAATTTTTATTACTACTACCTAGCCAGCCACATGGCAAAATATTTTAAGTGGGCTGATGCTCCCTCTTCCCTAGGGGAACCCAAGTATCTTTTCTTATGGTTGATGTTGGAATGTCATTTGTCATCTGAATCATCTATATCACCATTTAGTCTCCTTTTTGTTGCTCCAAAGTCACTGCCCCAAGCCCTTAGGGATACTGTAATTTTTACTTCCCTTAGAGTTCATGACCAATTTTGTAAAACTCTTAAATATGATTACCTTAAATATATTTCCCAGCCACTGTGTTATAATTCTAACTTTCATGTAGGACATGACATGGTAACTCCCAGAGGATTATCTTCTTTAGCAGAGCTGTCGGTCCAGGACTTGGTTGATCATGGACAAATAGGTACCACCACAGTTTTGCTAATCAGACTTCAGCTCCCAGCTAACTGCGCATTCCGCATATAGCAAATTTGACATTTGCTTGTTAGCTAGTTTGGTACCACCTCCTGGTCCATAGATCAGTCTGAATTTCTTCACATGCTTCATACCCTAGCCTGGCAACCTCACTTTCTATCAGCTATCACCTCTGCCCTATATCCTAAATTGCACCCAGACATGCAGGGGCAGTCATCTTACTGGTCCTCTCTGTTTCCCAAAAGTGAGTTTCACTGGGAGAAAATTTGGCAGAATCTTTACACCTACTGTACACTTCCAATTATTGGCTCCACCTTACACAGTTTTATATTTTACATAATATTTACTTTACACCCTCTAAACTGGTGGAGATGGGGAAATCACTTTTCCCCCCTGTGTTTCAGGTGTGGACAAGACTTGGGAACCCTGTCACATATTATGTGGTAATGTCCCAAGTTTATCCCCCTATGGGAACATATTAAATCCAAGATGGACCCATTGTTGGGTCTAGATGACCTATTTCCCCCTGGAGTATTTCTGGTGGGAGATTATTCGAAGATGCGAAGTAGAGCTAGAAGATTCTTTATGGCCCTCATCTCCCTTTCAGTGAAAATGCTTGTGTTACATCATTTGAAGGACCACTTGAGTGTTTCATACACCGAATGGCTCAGTGAGCTTTGAACCAATCTTCATCTTGAAAAGATGATAGCCAGCCTTAGGGGTAGGCAATCTCTATACCATAAGAGATGGGATAATTTTCATACCTTGTTGTTACTTTCTTCTTCTTCTACTTAAGTATTGAATGATATCTACCCTCCACTTGTTGCTCCTTTCATACACCTTCCTTTAAGGGGGGGCTTCCCTTATTCAAATTCCAATAGTTAATTAGGTTTTGGGGAGACCTGCATGGTTTAACCTAGGCTGCCTAGTCCTTTTGCTACTGGATTTATCTGAAAGTCGCTAATTTTTCTCTTGTTTAGTATAGGTTCTCTGTGGGGACGGAGAAGGTAGTGGGTGGGTAAGGGTGGAGGAGAGGTGGATGGATTAGGTGGGTGTTATTGTATTGTTCCTGGTATGTTAGTTGTTGTTTGTTGGTTGTTTCATGTGTTTATTGTATTTTGTGTTAAATCCAATACAGCATATTAAATAAAAAAGCAATCCTTCAGTTTCTCCTTGTAGTGCTCTTTCATGCATCATCAGTATCATTTTAGTTGACCTCCTCTGGACTGCCTTCACCCTGTCTTTGTCCTTTCTGAGATGCAGCCTACAAAACTGGACAAACTACTCCAGGTGGGTGTCAGCAGTCAGTGAAACAGTGCCAACACCACTTCCCTTCTCCTGCTGGAGATATCCCTCCCTATTCACCACAGCATCCCACTGGCCCTACCTACTGCTTTGCCCCACCGCTATACCACTTTTGAGGTCATGAGTTATGGTTCCCCCAAGGTCCCTCTTCTGCTTAGTGACTGTCAGTACCTCTCTCTTCATATACTGCACTCCTGGGTTCCTATGCCCTAGGTACAAGATTTTGCATTTTGGTTTTTGGCATTGAACCCCAAGTGCCATGCTCTTGACCACTCCTCAAATCTCCCAAGATCCCAATGCATTTTTTCCACTCCTTCCTTATCATCCACCCTATTACAGATTTTGATATCATCTGCAACAAAAGCATATCTTCCCTTTCAGGTCTTCTGCAGTGTCACTTATGAAGACACTGAAGAGGACTGGTCCCAGGACTGAGCACAGAGGCACTCTTTCATAGAGTGAGTGTTGCTTACTACCACCATCTGTTGCATTTTCATTAATCAGTTTCTAGCCCATTTCACCACTTTGGATCCCACCCTTAGACTGCTCAATTTCATTATCAGTCTACTGTACAGAAGTATTGAAAGCCTTGCTAATGTTCAGATAGGCCATGTCCACTGCCCTCCCTTAATCTTTCTCTTGGTCATCCAGTTGAAAAAAATCAGTCAGAATCATATGACATGACCCACTGCCATGAATCCATGCTGCCTGTGGTCTTGCTGGCCACTGGATACAACATACTCTAACAGCATTTCTTTAAGCTGGTTTTCCATTAATTTCCCCACCACTGAAGTGAGATCGACTGACCTATAGTTGCCATCTTCTTTCCTGCTACTGCTCTTAAGTAGAGTGAGCATCGCTGTTCTTTTCCAGTCCTCCAGAACTATGCCTGTTGTAGAGGCCATCAGTGGGGCAGCTAGAACCTTCCTGAGTTCCTTTAGTACCCTTAGGTGTATCCCATCTGACCCAATAGCCTTGTCCACCTTCAGAGCTGGAAGTCCCATTAGAACTCTTTCCTTTGAAAATGTTCCTGCTACTCCCTGGTAGTCTGCCCCCCTTCCCTTAACTGTGAAGACAGAGCAGAAGTACCTGTTCAGGAGGGCAGCTTTTTCTTTGTCCTCTTCTGTGTAGTCTCTCCATGCATCCTCTTAATCCTCACTATACCTAGCTTTGCTTTCCTCTTCTCACTTTCATGTGTCTGGAGAAAGTCTTATCCTCTTTTGCTACCCTCATTGCAATCCTTTCTTCTGTCTGTGACTTTGCTCCCCTCATCACCTTTCCTGCTCCCCTCTGTTTTACTTAGTATGCCTCCCTTTCCTTCTTCCTCTGCATTTCCTTATATCACCTGCATGCTACTGTTTTTTCCTTAATCACCTTGGCCATTTTCTTCAGAACCATAACAGTCTCTTTTTCTTTCTGCTTTTACTCACTTCCTTTACACAGAGGATGGTTGCCTTAATTATATACTCCCTTATTGTTCCCCACTGTGCCCCTCCCCCTCCCTGGCAATCACCTTCTACAAGACAGTTTTTGAAGCAGTTTTCCATTTCTTTAAAAACTGCCCTCCTAAAGTCTAGGACCTTGTTCTAATGTTATTTGTCTCTGCTCCTAAACCACACTGTATGCTGATCGCTGGTACCTAGGAGACTGCCCACTGTGATGGCTACAATGAAGTATGCTGCAGTATTGCATTGCATCCTGGCCGGCACCACTGTATATATGGTATGAAGAGAATATCTAAAGGCAAAATGTTGTATAAAAGGAAATAATACCATCAAGGAAGGCTAATTAACTTAATAACCCATGAGCCCAAAGTTTGAGGAAGCAACTAGCTCCTCTTTGAGGCAGGAAGGAAAGAAAAAGAAGCACAAAAGACCACTTTAGTTTTTAGGGTAAGTGGTGGTAGTAATTAAAGTTAACAGGGCAAATTTCAGAAAATAAGGAGACCAGCAAATAGGCAATAGGGAACTCTGTGGAGAAAGCAAGGGAGGCTGACAGAGTTGTATGAAAACCAAAAGAGGAGCTTGAGCTGAAAATAAATGAGGGTACTAAGGAAGTGAACAAAACTTTGTTTTTCTAAATCAAGGAACAGCAGAGGACATTGGAAGGAATCAGACTGAACAAAGCAGGGGAAGCAAAGGAAGATAAGAGGATATAAGATATTTTAAATCAAAATGTCTGCTCAGTCTTAACAATAGAACAGGAGGGACCACTCCCTGAGTTTTTGATTCTAGCTAGAGCGGTAGCGAATGTTTACTGTGCAAGTGACGTTAGTGCAAAGTGAGGAACTTCATACTTTGCAAAGCTCCCTGGCCTCACACCCACTTTACCAGTGTTTTTCTAACTGTCTAACAAAAATAAATAAATATCCTCCCCATAACCCTCTGGGTCACAATCAATGACCCCCCTTCCATCACCCCAGATTGTTTTAGTTAATAACTCCCTCCCCCCACTAAGCTCTCACTTCACATCTCCCCACATTATACCCTGCAAAGTTGTAATACCCCTGGTACTTTGCCCTTCCTTGACCTGCAAACATAAGGACCTCCAACTTCCCCCTCCCCATTCCTTTAAAATTGTCACACAAGCCCCCAATCCTTTATCACCCTCTTGTAAATAAATCTTTTTCCTCTCTCCTAAAGCTCCCAAACCCAAGTTTTGATGCTATAAATTGCTGAACCTAAAGAAGAAAACCATCTCCTGATGGAGCAAGAGTGTTTGCAACACTTGACAAAAAACACCCCTCCTCCCACCAAAGCCCCCAAACCCCAGTTTTGATGCTGCAAAATACTGACTGTAAAAATGAAAATTGTCCCCAGGTGGAGTGAGCATTTTTGCTCTCCAGTGTTTGCAATCCTAATACATGGTGAGTCATATCTAGCCTAGCAATAATACCTGATTGGCTGATATTTAGCCAATCACATATTATGAATAGTTTAGACGTTATCATTCATTAGAATTGCAAACAGTAAAGAGCAAAAATGCTTGCTCCACTGGTTTTCATTTTTACAGTCGGTATTTTACAGCATCAAACCTGGGGTTTGGTGGCTTTGGGGGAAGGAGGGATGTTTTTTAGCAAGAGGGTGGTAAAGGTGGGGAGTTTGTGTGACAGTTTTACAGGGATGGGGCTAATTGAACTTGTTTTTGAGGGTGGGGGAAGGGCCAGATGCAGGGGATGTTACAGCTTTTCAGGGTACAAGTGGGGAGGAGGAAGGTTGGGCACCAGCAGGAGAGTGGGTGGAGGGGTATTATATAAAACAATATAGCATGGGTTAAAATTTGGTATACATTACCAACAGCTCAAATTTACATCAATGGTGTTCTCTCTACACCCTTTACTTTATTCCAGGGTACCCGACAAGGATGCCCCCTCTCTCCTTTCCTTTTTAACTTGTATCAGGAATCACTTATTAGGAAAATTAAAAACTCGGATCTGGTATCTGGGATATTAATTGGTCACTCGGAATACAAATTATCGGCTTATGCAGATGATTTACTCCTGCATATCACCAATCTTACCCAATCCTTCCCGGCAATCTTTCAAATTATATGGCAGTTTGAGGCAATTTTGAATTACAAGCTAAACATGGGAAAAATGGAAGTTTTCCCCTTTAATAAATTCACACTGAGGAGTGACATCAAACATTTGGGCCTAAGCTGGAATACTGAAAAATTTAAGTATTCAGGAGTCTTCCTGCACCTCACTTCCCTTCATCATGAAAAAAATCAGTTTAGATGTTTTATACAAGACCCTATCAGATGATTTCAAGTGATGGTCAAAATTACCTATTTCTTTATGGGGACGTATGAGCATAATAAAAATGAATGTACTACCTTGGATCTTATACCCTTTGCAAATGGTCAATGGGGCCCTCCCACTACCATGGTTTCCACAGATGCTTAGAATCATTAGTACCTTTATATGGCAAGGAAAAAAAGTTAGGCAAAACTATCTTAAACTTATACGTCAGAAAACTGATGGAGGTCTTCAAGCCCCTAACTTCTATATATTATCTAACTATCCATCTGGCGAGAGTCAGATTCTGGTTACAACCCTCACAGACTATCCTAGAATCCACTTATTGTCCTTCCTAGTTCAGAATTGAACGGGCTTTATGTTTGGATAACAGCATTGACCCTACGACTCTTCCTTTTATTGCTAGAAAGAATCTCTCTAAATCCTTACAGGACACACCATGTATGCCCTACGTCACACTCAGCATCAGTTAAATAATTTCCTTAGAATAGATGAACACAGAGATATTGCTCAACCCCTGTTCTCTAATCCCAACCTCTTAATTTCAGGGATGACAATTAAATCCCACCTCTTTTGGCCAAAAGAAATTGCTCTCCTTCAAGGAGGCCAGACTCATTTTTAAATGGCCTATGAATCAAGTGTTTAAATTTTTTTCAAATATCCCATCTATTAGTGTCTCATTTTGGCTCAGGGGGTTGGAATAGCCCCCTAATGTCTACCTTGCTCCCATGTATCAAATCTACCCCTACATCTCACATCATTTCCTATTCATATAAATTCTTCCTAAAACAAATTGCTACCCTAGAAGGTCAGAGGTTCAATTGGTGGGATAATATTTTACCATCGAATTCCCCATCTAGGTCATGGTCCAACATCTGGAAATACCTGTATAAATTTATTAAGTGGGAGAGGTACAGACTCATGCAATATTACATTAACCACAATTTATATTACACACCATCTAAACTTCACCAAATGGGAGTATTACCTTCCACCCAATGTCCAAAGTGCCAGTAGATACCTACTGACTTATTCCATATGCTATGGTCCTGTGACAAAATTACTTCCTTTTGGCTGGATATTCAAAATCGTCTTAACCCCTTACTTTAGCTGACAAATTCAATCCTGAAACTTGTATTCTGGGGGATTATATGCAGGTACAAGGGTCTCAACAGAGAGCCCATATGGCTTTAATTACAGCCTGTGCTAAAAAGTAATACTAAGGCATTTGTTGGACTCATCTACCCCCCTTTACTTAGAATGGTTCAAGGAAATCATGTTTGCTCTACAAGGAGAGTTCATAATTGCAGGAACCACGAATAGACTGGGGAGATATAAACAAAAGTGGGAATTACTGCACACTCTTATATCGACACAATAGATCTTCTCCATATTCATCCTTACCAGCTTTCTTCATGAGGGTTACACCCCATATGGGATAACACCAAGCCAGTATTTCATAATTACATTTTTCATAAAGGTTCTTCATAAAACCAAGTGGCAGACCGGGATGGGGTGGGTGGGAGGGTATGGGGGGATGCAGACAACTTAATCAAAATGTAGGTTCTTATGTATGGTAATTTGACAAAAAATGCTATAATTCATGTCATTGATTGTTATCAGTTGTTTTTCTCCCAGCATTGCCATGTTGTCTGTATGGATTGCTATTATATATCTAAAATGAATAAAGTTTATTAAATAAAAAAAATAAAACATAGCATGCTGGGAGGGGGTTGCTGACTATGACCAAGAGGGTCAATAGGGTTCTTGTTTTTTTTTAAATAAAAAAGGCTATCTTTATGCCATTTGGTCTAGTTTTTTTATAAGCAAATTGTTACTTCACACAGGGAAAACTACGTGAAGTGGCACCTGGCCAGCAACATCACTGGTGTAGTGGCACCATGCATAAATTTCACTGTGCAAAGTAGGCACTTCACTTTATAAAGAAATAGGTGGTGTCACACTTTGTACTTTATAAAGTCAGGAAACTTCATGAACTATATAACAAAGTAAAGTTTCCTGACTTTAAACATCTCTAATTCAAGCCAGGAGATGGAGAGAACATGGGTCAGAGAGGTGAGGGATAGCTGTGGAGAGGGTACTTAAGGGGTTCAAGACCCTGAATGTGAACAAGTCACCAGACCCAGATGGTCCACATCCTAGGATGCTAAGGGAGGTTTTCTGGTTCCTGCTAGAAGCAATAACTGACCTTTTTAACTGATCCATAGAAACGGGTGGTTCCAATGGATTGCAACAAGGTCAATATGATCCTACTCCACAAGAGTCACAGTAGATGGACCCAGGGCACTATACAAACAGGTCAGCCTAACCTTGATCCTAGGAAAACTGCTAGAAACCATTATAAAAAAGCAGAAAGTGGAATGGTTGGAGGCCAGCTGGCTCCAGGGCAAGAGACAACAAGGGATTGTGTCAAACAGATCATGTCAGACAATTTTTTTTTGCAGTTAATAGTTTTATTTAGATAAGTGCAGCAGCATAGAAGAAAAACAGATTACATATCACAATATCATCACAGTTTTAAACATGAATGAGCTAACACACATCTTGCTTGCTAAAGAGATAAAACAATTTATAAACGGGTATTAAATAATATAGGTAAGTCTACTGAGCATATAAACATCCATATTCATTTCATTACATCTATATTGGCATTAATCTAAAAGCATAGAAGAATGTGCAAAAGTATGAGTCAAAAAGCTTAAATAATTGCACTGAATGTAATTGCACAGATTGTGGCAGATGAACATGATTCACCTTTTCAATTGGGACACAAAGAAAGTTGATAAGGGCCAAGCAGTATACAGTCTACTGTATATCTAGACTTAAGCTGTTGATAATTTCTTTTGGTTTATGACTTAACCACCAGGTATCTACAAGATGCTGAAATCCTTTCTCCTACAAATTCTCCTTATGTTGCTTCTGCTCTCAGGAAATGTTCACCCCAACCCAGGACCACCTGGGCAGCCAGCAGTGGCACCAAGCAGAAGGACAGGGACACTCACCATGGCATCCATCAGTGCCTGCAGCATCCTCAACAAACTTGACTCCCTCCAAACATGGATCCTACAGCACAACCCTGATGTCCTCTCAGTTGTGGAAACATGGCTAAACCTAAAATCCCTGATACCTCAGTCTCTATCCCTGGCTACTGCATTTTCCAGGCAAGACAGGATTGCTAAACAAATTGGGGCTGCGCCATCTATCTTAAGGATACCCTTATGGGTCACATCATCCCATCCCCCAGCCTGAGCAACTCCTCTCAGGTCCACACAATCAAAATCCTCCTTGGTGCACATAACAAGGAACTCACTATCATCTCGGTTTACCTACCCCCAAGAGACCAGGCTGCTGGCTTCCATAGTATCATGGAACATCTAAGGGTCCAGCAACATAATTCTGAAACCATAATCATGGGTGATTTTAACATTAACTGGCTCTCCGCTGAGGCCGCTACCTATAAAGATGCAGCCGCGGCACATCACCTCACTCAACTGGTCAATGCCCCCACTAGGTGTAACTATAGGACAGGCTCCCTTACACTTCTAGACTGGATTCTATCTAACCACCCTGAATGCATCTCCAATGTTTCTGTACTCCCGGATACAATAAGTGACCACTCACCTGTCATCTGTTCCTGGTCAAACAAATACCACAAGCCCCCTCCCAAGCTTATCTATGCCAGGGTTATCAAACAAGGGCACCTCCAGCTGTTAGAATCCCATCTAACCAGGCTGAACTGGGCAGTGCTTGACTCCCTCAATGACACCAACAAAGCTCTGGACCTATTTATCAAACATTTCAATGAAGCCTGTGACATCTATGCACCAGTGAAAAGATGAAGGTCAAAGGACAGACCAACCCCTGGGTTACTGCTGACCTTTTAACTCTGCTGCTGAGCACAGAGAGACCACCTCTGGCATTGTGCTCGTGCAACTCCGACACAAGTAAACATACAATTATACAAAGCAGCCAGAAATGATTGCACTCAAAGAATACGGAATGCTAAATGCAGCTATTACAAAGAGGCTCTGACCAACTCTTGGGGCCAGGGAAACAAATTCTGGAACAACATGAAAGAACTCACAAGCAAGGATCCTAAAGCACCACCCACTATGCTCAACCTTCATGGCACTCCTACACTCGACCTAGGTATCATCACCAGCACTTTTAATAATGCATTTACAAACCTGGACAGTGTCCTTCCACCAAATTTTTTCGACGACCTCCCCTCCAGCTCCTCCCAAGTTACCCCCCAACTAGAACGTACAACCCCAAAGTTTTTTTTAAGGAGGTCCCACCACAAATAGCTAGAAAATACATTCAAAAGGTCATTGGCAAACAAGGGTACAGTGGTGACTCCCTTGACCTGAAACTGCTAGCACAAGTCCTCGACGAAATCTTAGAACCACTTACAAAGATCTTTAATCTCTCGCTTAGTTTTGGGCCATTTCCCCTCTCTCTGGAAGAAAGCCACTGTCACACCAGTTCACAAAAGCGGAGATAGGACACTGCACACCAATTACAGACCTATCTCACTCCTCCTCCCACTATCCAAAGCGCTGGAGCAAATAGTGTCGGACCAACTAGCTGAATTCCTGGATAAGTACAATGTACAGTGCCCAGAGCAGCATGGCTTCATAAAAGGGCACAGCACCACCACTGCACTACTGGAATTTACAACCTTCATCCATGCCACGCTTGACAAGGGAATTGTGGAGGGCAGTATTTATAGACCTTACCAAGGCATTCGACACAGTTAACCACCCCCTACTGCTCAAGCAACTGTCCTCCATTGGGATCTCCAGCAATGCCCTTCCATGGTTCTCCAGCTACCTTGATAATCGGATCCAACATGTAAGGATTGCAGGGATCTCTTCGGATGAGAAACTGGTCCACTCCGGAGTCCCCCAGGGGTCTATTCTGGGCCCTCTACTCTTCTCCCTCTTCATCAACAATCTCCCCAGTGCCTGCCACCAAAAAATATTACTATACGCAGACGATGCAGTCCTGTTTTCCAGCCACCATGACATTACAGTCCTTGAATCCCAGCTGCACCTCGACTTCAATCACATCGAAGACTGGTTCAATTCTCTTAAACTTGTCCTGAACCACAGCAAGACTAAAGCCATGTCCTTCTGTAACCGACAGAACAGGCACAACTCTCTGTCCCTCACCATCAAGAACCACGCTGGGAACCCACTAGAACATGTCAAGGAGTTCAAGTACTTTGGTATTACCCTGGATGTACCCTCTCCTGCACTCACGGCATATTGACACTTGTTGCCAGACAGCCAATATCACGGATTGGACTACTACACAACGCAAGCACTGTATGCCTCGGGTGCCCTTAAACTAGCCATCTACAGCTCTGTCACCTCTATCATTGACTCGGCCTTGCCATCTATGGCTCTGCCCCAACAAGTGCCCTCTGCAGGATCTCAGTTGCTCTCAACAAAGCCTGTAGACTACTGACAGGTGCAGCCTGACTAACTCACACCTGTGACCTCTATGCACAGGCCAGCTGGCTACCCCTACACAGCAGAATACAATACCAGACCTGCTTACTTACCAAAAAGATTCTCCTTGGTCTCATGCCACCTAGTGTTAGCTGACTCCTTACTACCTACAGTGGCACTCAACAAACACGTGGGGCCCAATCTCTAACCTTTCAGGTTCCCAGATGTCGTACCTCCATGGGTCAGCGGTCCTTTATCTATAGAGCTGCTCAATGGTTCAATTCTCTCAATAAAGAATCACTTTCCTCTACTACACTTGGACCCTTCAAAAGGAATCTCAAACTTTACCTCACCTCTACCACTCAATGTGACTGCTTGGTTGAACAGAGATCTCTCTAAACACCTCCCAGCTCACTCATGTCTCACAGCCCGCCCTTTCCCAATCTCATTCCCTCTGGCACTGGGCCTTCCTTGTGACTCCTTTCCTGCTTCACATCTCCACTGGTACAAGACATTTTCCACTACCATCGGACAGTGGTCCATTAGCTTGCTAACTTCCTCTCCCGGTCGCATGCCTGCAAAACTAACTGCCTATGGTGCCCTCTTCCTCTTATTGTTACCGCAGCCAGCTGCCTACCCATGCAGCTCGTTTTATGAATGTTATCTCAAAGTATGTTATAACTGAGTATCTTTATTTTCTCTTTTAGTTGTTTTGGTTGTTTATTGTGCATTCTTTTACTACCTCTGTATGTATGTTGACCCTCATCCTTTGATGTGGAACCTTTGTAAATGAGCAGTTTCTGCTCAAAGGTATTTGTAATCCGAGAATTTAATAAATAAAAATAAATAAATAAATAAATAAATAAGCAAGGCCTTCTACTGAGTGCCCCACAGGAGTCTTGTGAGAAAGCCGAGAGATCTGCGAGTGGGAGAAAAGTTTAATAGTGTCATAGCACCTGAGGTTCTCCTGCTTCACATGGCCATGGTCCTATGCCTCTCAGGAGTCCATGTAGCTATAAGCCAACTGGGCACTGCCTGTCAGGTATGGTACCAGTCGAACAACCCACTGTTCCCTTGGCCACACGCATGTTCAAGTGATCCTCTCAAATATTGTGAGGTAGGCCTCAATGTCATCACTGTCCAAAAGTTTAGACAGTTTAATGTCTTTTGGGCTACTGGCTCCTTCTGTTTGCCCTGCATTAATGGCATGCAAGACCCTCATGGTATCCACCCATTTGGCATCTTGACTTCTCCACTCAATGTCTCATTCTTTCTGCTCATTGTCTCTCTTTCCATTTATATCCACTTTATGCAGAGCCATTTCAACAACTCCCCTACATCCTGAGGTGGAGCATCTTCAAGAGGAGGCAGTTCCCTTGATTCTTCCTTGTCCTCTTGCATCTCTTCATCATCTTCAGGCTTGGTCTTCCTCTGAGCTCCCAGGTCCAGACCAGGCAGCAGCTTCTCTCCCAGTCTGTCGGCCATGGTTCTGGTCAGAACTCCATGGACTTTCTTCTCCAGGTTCTCCTCTGGCAACTCCTGGTGCATTGGTCCACCTGGGATATCTGGGCAATATCCACCAGAAAACATCCCTAATTGGCCAGTCCAGATGCTTCCAGCAAGTTATCCCACTTCTCACACCAAGTCTGTGGAGGGGTTGTGGGATAACACATGGACTAGACACTGGACTTCAGTTTCAACACGCAATCTCTGTGTGATAAAGGTACATCTTAACACATAAGTGTTAGACAGTCCACGTGCACTCCATAAATAAAAGCCACAACCTGCTTTCCATTTAATATAACTTGCCTGAAAAAGGCTAATTTATTTCACAGATCTCCACATGTCATTTATCCAACATTTTTATTAGACACTCTCATTTCTGTTTTGATAGGCTGCAATTTTATAACATAATTGTTCATATACACTAGAATCACAGTCCAAGAAAAATGTAAACAAACTGGTGAGCTTTTTAACTTATCTGGGCTTTGTAACCCTTTTAGTGCTCTCCAGTCTTCTTTCGTCTTTTTTCCCAGCTCAGTTGCCTACATCCAATGAAAAATCACCACTTCATCTTCACAGAGAGCCAGACACTCCAAAATGTCAGCACATCTTACACACTACTTACACCTGGAGAGGTGGAGCCAGGTAGCCAAGCACAACAAGAGAAGCATTTCATTTTCATTTCATTTTTATTTTTTAAGATTTGTAAGCAGGATGAGCAAACTGCCCATTTTCACCAGCGACAAGTTACAGTTACAGAAGCAGTTAGAAGTGTGCAAGCTTGGTGACCTGTATAGCGTGGTAGAAAGATTTTATCTTCCTCACAATGCTAGCCAGGAATGCAGCCAGAAGGAACTGAATGGACGAAGCATTATTTGACATGCTACAAGTGGCAATTTATCATTTGACGTAGGCAACTGAGCTGGAAAAAAAGACAAAAGAAGACAGGAAAGCGCTAAAAGGATTACAATGCCCAGATAAGTAAAAAAACTCACCAGTTTATTTACATTTTTTTCTGGACTGTGGTTCTAGTGTGTATGAACAATTATGTTATAAAATTGCAGCCTATCAAAACAGAAACGTGAGTGTCTAATATAAATGTTAACTAAATGACGTGGATATCTGTGAAATAAATAGGCCTTTTCAGGCAAGTTATATTAAATGGAAAGCAGGTTGTAGCTTTTGTTTATGGAGTGTTCCTGGACTATCTAACACTTATGTGTTGAGAAATCCCTTCATGTTTAATGCCCTGCTATGTGGACAATGTCCCAACAGCTTCTTATATTGTAGTTCTAAGCAACATCAAATGAGTGAGTAATCTTTGTGTGATGTTTATTCAAAATAAAGAAGACAACCTTCAGCAATGGCATATTCCTTCAATACATCAGTTTATAGCAACAGACTATGTATGTCCTTCCTCTGCACTTATCAACACCTACTGACTCACTGAGCTACTGATCTAACTTATCTGTTGAGATTTAACCTCCCCATGTGGGCCTTGTTTGCTTTGGTTGTGGGGGCTCAAATAAAAAAAAAAGCTAAAGAGAACGAATCACAGTGCAGAAGCACTGAAACAAGGGTTACCCCAAAGGACACTGACAATTAGCCAAGTTTCAAAGAAACACAGCATCATACATACTTCCATAATGCAAAGCATCATGGGATATGTGCAAACCTGCATGGCATTTCAGACTTGTTCAACTTACAGCAATTTACATGCATTTTAAATAGCACACCTAACTTAATTTCTATAATACGGTCACCTAGTACTTTTTACCTTGATCAAAAACACCTAGTGCCGTGGTGTTTTCAACATTTACAGGTTTCATACACATAAGTTACATACATCAAGGTATTTTATGACCTAGTGTCATTGCATACTAAATCCAACAATGAGGAACACAGTCTGTTGTTTTACATCAGCTCGGAGGTCACAACAATAACCTCTCTGTACAAGGACCTGAGAGGGAAAAGGAAAATTAAAGAGGACACTATAGCATAGTCAAGAAAGGGGAGGGGGTGCCCATAGGTGGCCAACCTTATGGACTAGAAATTGTAAAGGACAGATTAGGCTAAGAAATAGAACAACTGTTACAACTGATTTAAGAAAAGGTCTGTCCTCAAGAGTGGCAGGAGCTCTCTGTCACAAGTAGGTGGATTTGTGCCTGGTGGGTGGGAAAACTCAGAGGGTAGTTGTCAATGGGGAATACTCTGGGGTTAGACAGGTCACTAGTAGAATACCACAGGGGTTGGTCCTGGGGATGGTCCTTCTCAATATATTCATGTGTGATATAGGACCGGAACTCAAGAGTAAAATCAGTCTTTTCGCAGATGATTTAAATTCAGAGGCAGGGTGGATACAGTGGAGGGAAAACAAATGGATATCAACAGACTGAAAAAGTGGTCTGAGATATGAAAACTCAAATTTAATGCCACAAAGTATAAGGCAATGCATATTGGCAAACAAAATTTGAAAACAGAGTATTGGATGTGTAGTGACATTGAAGCAGATGTTGGAGTCAAGGGACCAGGAGATCATTGTTAGCGACAGTCAAAAGTCCCATTGCCAGAAGGCAGTACAGAAAGCAAATAGGATGTTGGGGTGCACTGGGAGGGAGTTTGGTAGCAGAAGGAAGGAGGTGAGTCTGCCCCTGCATAGTTCTAGTTCCTTAGTCAAACCTCACCTGGAGTACTGTGCCCAGTTATGGAACCTGTAGCTAAAGAAGGACAGAGACTTCTTGGAAGCTGTGGAGAGGAGGTCCAGGAAGATAATTCAGGGCAGCAGAGGAAGGCATCTGAGGAGAGACTGTAGAGTTTCAGTATGTACACACTGGAGGTGAGAAGTAGAGGGTGTGTGTGAGAGAGAGACCCATTAGGTATCTAAATGGCATTAATAAAGTCAACAGCAGTGTCCTGGTCATAAGACGCGTAAGCAAGATAACAAGATACCATGACTGGAAACTGGTGGGGGATGCTTTAAGAAGGATGTAATTAGCCTACTGGCTTCAAGGTATAAGTTGTCAGTACCTCTGTATATGTACGAAGTAATATGTATATGTATGTAAAACAAACCAATAAAAATTATTATAAAAAAAAAAGAAGGCTGTAAGGAAGTGCTTTGTTGCAGAAAGGGTTGTGGAGAAGTAGAATGCATTGACAGAAGAAGTTACTGACAAAGACTGCATTGCTGGCTTCAAACACAGGTAGAATAGGCACACTGAGATACTCCAAACCAGAGGAGGAGAGAGATTGGGTAGTTGAGAAAAAGGGATGAGTGAACTAGGGAGGGGGAGTCACAATACAGTTAGGGCCATTGATAGACTTGCTCTGGTCGAGCATTAGAATGGATGTGGAAGCCGGGGCCTATAAAATAACTGGTTGTGATCTGCCATTCATGTAAAGTTTCATGGTATATAGCCAGGAAATAACCATTTCTTCACTAAGCAGTAGCAAGGGAAGACAGGGTGTGTGTTGGCTATTTAGGTAATAGCAGAAATACAGAGAAGTTCTATAGCCTCTCATTTATCAATACCAGTATAGATATAGATTGTCACATTGAAAGTCTTAAGCACTGCCACTTTAAGCTACCTGTTCAAATTATTCTGGGTTTCACATTTTGGAATCCCCCCCCAAGGACATACTGTGTATGAAACTGGTCAGGGTTCTGTAACCAAACATAACCATTATGGTGGCATGCCTTTTAAATCTGTAATAAAGTGCATTTCTACCACAGCAGAGGAGTGCGGACGTTTGTTGGCTCGCTGTTGTGGTATTGTTACATCCAGCACTCTCCTAGCGCAAGTGTAGCTGTTTTTGCTTTTCTGTAAGTTGGTGTTAGGCAGACTCGATGGACCGATGGGCCGTTGGGCCTTTTTTCTGCCATCAACAGCAATGTGAAATACATCCTTGCACCTCTTATCTGTCCACCAGTTTGTATGTCCCTTTGCATTGTGCATTGCATAGCAAAGAGGGAACTTTGTCAGGCAAAGTCTATATAAAGTATCACTTCACTTATGAAATGCCACTTCACATAAAGCGTCACCTAGTGAAGACTTTGTGACTTGGCACTCAGTCCATGAAGTATCACTTCATGGAGTACTTTCATTTCTGTTTTTTGTAAAAAAAAAGTTCCGTTCTCTTGATCTTCTGGTAGCACCTCATACTCAGGGTGAGTGAAGTGGGCAGTGGGCAGCTTTGGCCTGGCTTCAAGTTGGGACCATAAATTCAGTTCAGCTTCACCAATTTGGCCAAATCACTTTGGCTCCCAATGCAGTGGCTGGCATGGGGTAAAGCAGACGACAAAAAGGGGAGTAAAAAAAGATTGAGGGCTGCAATGAATATTAATTACTGTAGCTTACTTGTGGGAGGTGCTGTTGGCATACCTTTGTTGTGGATAATTACTGTTTGTGGTGTAGTGACATAACCTGCAAAACCCACTAATGACTGCTGTGACCCAGTGTGAGCTACAGTGGTAGTTACTATTTGTTGACCTCAAAGCATGTGCCTCTTGTTAATCTCTGCTTTATCTCCATGTCAATTACTATATTTTCTCTGACTTCATTGATTTTTAAATTTAAGCAGTAATGCACAGGAGGGTGTGTGCTATGCTTGGATAACACCATGCCTCAAGTGGCTGGCATGAGGCTGAAGGCTGAATGCGTCCAACAACCGAGAAGTGACGTTAGTCAAGCAGGACACACATACTGGAATGTATTATTGGTATTATACAATGGCTCATTTCCAAAAACAGGAAGAAAAGTAGGAATATTTTATTTTTTTGCCCATTTTTAATTCAGTTTTTGTATGTGGAGGTATATAGATTGAAAAAGTCAACCAATTCCATTCTGTCCAGAAGGAGGCCAGTTGCTACATGACCTTATTGGTAAATGGGTGGTGTCTCTCTTCAGCTGCTGACAACCCCCGATCCATGCAGCTTTCTTCCATCTTTCATTCCTGTTTGGAAATCCTTTCAGCAAAATTTTTTTTGTTTGCTTTTAGGGCTGTGGGTGGAGATTACAGCCATTTTGGGATCACTCAGTAACTCTAAAAACGGCCGATTGTGGAACCTTCCATTGGACTTTTGGAAGTATCCTTCTGAAAATCCAATGGAGCTTGAAACCCTCCATCATGATCGTCCACTATGGAATAACAGCCACACTATTTCATCTGTTACTTCCACATTCCATGGCATGAACTGCATATACACAATTCGAATGCATGCACAGTTCCGCTGCCGCCGTCATGTTGTGAATGGAAAAATATAATTCACCGCAACTACACATGACCGACTGCCACGCATGCACAGTTGCGTAACTGCCACCAGCACTGGAAAACAAAGTAAAAAGGAAAAAGAAAACCCTCCCGAAACCTCCCGCTGTTGCTCTCCTCCACGATCCCTCCATTCCTGCTTCTGCGCTGACATCGGGGTCCCCAATCTCCGTGTCAGCATTATGTGCCACCCCACTAACTCATGTGGCACACTGGGAGCCTACCCCAGAGTGCCCAAATATTTATTATTACCCCCCGCTGAAATCAGGATGCCCAATCCCCATGTCAGCATTACGTGCATCTCCCCAAATCATGTGGCACACTGGGAGCCCACCCCAGTGTGTCCTTTTTTTCCCCCTTTTTCCCCACCCCCGTCAAGATTGGGGTGCCCAATCCCCATGTCACCATGATGTACCCCCCCACACTCATGTGGCACACTGGGAGCCCACCCCATTGTGCCAACGGTATGCTTTTTTTCTTTGTTTTCCTGTAAATAAAGAAAATCATTCCCCAGCGTATTTTTTTGTTTTACCTGTAAAAAAGAAAATGGCCCCTCATTGTTGCCCCAGTACCTCCTCCCCATCCCCCTCCCACTGAGCACCCACCTCCCTGCACTCACCCCCCCTTACCTTATACTTACCTCTGAAGGTTAGCACAATCTTCTTCTCTGGACCGGGACACGTCTGCACTCTTTAAAGCCGAACCGCAAACTGAAGAATCAAAGGTAAGTTTGCTATAACGGCATTCAAAAGAGTTTTCAATTTATGTCAATAAATCAGCCATTTGTTTGGAATTTTGGTTCCAAATTTTCAACATGGGGTTATTGGGACCCCACCTCATGAAAACTGTCACTGTCATTTTGTTACTTGGTCCTGAAAGGTGATTTCACAGTCGCTGCGTGGAATCACCTTTCAGGACTGATTCATGAAATGACAGTGCTACTGTTCATGAGGTTGGGGTCACAAAAAGTCAATGTTGCAAATTTGGTGAAAAAATTCCAAAGAATTACTGCATTACAAGCGTGCATTGCACAGTTTCTACACACGCTCCTAATTTCACCAATTTTTAATATTTTCACTCCGTATTTTCAACATTGCCATTTTTGCACACCTCCTTCAAAATAGTATAGCTGTCATTTTCCACATCCTGCCCAAAATGTGTTATCACACCTCTGGCACAGAATAGCATGTTTGCTCTGTGAAATCACCTTTCTGGACAAGTGAACAAAATTACACTGGCACTGTTCATGAGGAGGGGTCTCAAAAAGGGCATGTTGAAAATTTGGTGGCAACACCTCAAAAAAATGGCCAAGTTACACCCAGGCGTTGAATAATTTCTACTCACATGTGTAACTTTGGTCACTTGCCAGATCTTCACAGCCCTATCAGCTCTGGCTCGATCCTGTTTACAGTAACAGTAGCAAGCAGGACTGTAAATGGCAGTTATGAATGCGACAAGGAGAAGTGTGATGGCAATCGTAGGTGCCATGCACAAAGCTCCCTCACCTTGCACATGTCTTTTTTGAATTAAAAAAATATTTTAGAGAACCCTTCCACAGTTCTATGAAGAAGTATGGCCGGTCTGTATTTTTTAAATGAACATGCTTACCATAACATTTCCCTCCTAAATCTTCCCCCCTCTGTTCTTAGCCCATGCCCTCTGGTGTCCCTCCCCCTTCTTACCTTAAAGACCCCATCTGACCCATCCTTATTGAGTCCCCTCAGATACTTGAATGCCACTGTCATGTCCTCCCTGTCCCTTCTGTCCTCTAGGGTGTACATATTCAGGTCTCCCAGCCTACTTTCATAGCCTCTCTCCTCCATTCCACATATCATCTTTGTTGCCCTCCTTTGTACCCCCTCCAGTAACCAGATATCACGCTTCAGGTATGGCCTCCAAAACTGCACATAATACTCCAAGTGTGGCCTTACTAGTGACGTGTAGAGGTGCAAGATCACCTCTCTTCACCTGGACAAAAAAACCCTCACTATGCACTCTAGCATTTTGTTAGCTTTTGCAGCCACTCTCTTGCACTGGGCACTGTTATTCATGATCCCTGTTACCATTACCCCTAGGTATTTGTCCTCCTCAATGATCCCCAGCTTTAACCCTCACAGCCAGTATTCTCTTCTTGGGTTCTCCAGCCCAAAGTGCATAACCTTACACTTCTTTGCATTTAACCCCAGCTGCCACCTCTCTCTGACCACTCCTCTAGCTTGCTTAGGTCCTCCTGCAGCTGCTTCCATCCCTCTACTCCATCCACCACTGCTCCCATTTTGGTGTCATCTGTCAATAGACTAACCTTGCTCACCACCCCGTGTGCAATGTCTGATATGAAGAGCCCAAATAATACCAGTCATAGCACAGAGCCCTGTGGTACCTCGCTCATCACTGACCTTGGAGTTGAGAGCTCCTGTCCCACTACCATTCGTTGTAGCCTCCCACTCAGCCAGCTTGTAATCCAGTTCATCATTTTTGCCTCTACCCCTACACTGGATAGCTTCCCCACAAGTCGCCCATGAAGCACCGAATCAAAGGTCTTGCTGAAGTCCAAGTAAAGAACATCCACTGCATGACCCTTATCCAGCTCACCTGTCACCCATTCATAATATTGTATAAGGTTGGTTTGACAAGACTTCCCTGAAACTAACCTATGCTGCCTCATATCCTGGAGGCTGTTGTCCTCCTGGTACAACACCAGTCTTTCCTTTGGTGTAATTTCCATGAGTTTGCACACTATGGAGGTTAAACTTACCAGTTGATAATTACCCGGTTCATCCCTTGGTCCGCTTTTTTGTAATGGCACTACATGTTCCATCCTCCAGTCTAGTGGCATACATCCTGACTCCAGTGAGGTGCTGTATAGATCTGCCAGTGGCTCCGCCAATACCTCCGCCATCTCTCTCAGCACCCTGGGGAGGATATGATCCAGCCCTGGTGCCTTGTCTACCCTCAGTGCCCTCAGTCCTTCTAGTACTCTACCTCCCTCAATTCTTCGATCTGTCGCCTCCTCTGCCCCGTCCCCACCCTGCCAGCCCATGGTGGTAGCGGTCCCCCTTTTATTCCGTGAACACTGAGCAAAAGTATTTATTCAGTGCTTCTGATTGTTCCTCCCCCTTTTCCGTCCACTCTCCACCCTTTTTTATCTTCACTATTGTCTTCTTGCACTTCCTTTTCTCTCCTGATGTATCTGAAAAAGTCTTTCTCCCCCTATTAATTCCCTGCACTAATATCAGCTCCCTTTGAGCCTTGGCTGCTCTCACTTTTCTGGTCACCTTCCTGGACCATCTTGCATTCTCCTCCCTTTCCCCTTCCTTTGCCATTCTCCTATACCTCTGGTGTGCCTCTTGTTATGCCCTCACCACCTCCACTACCTCACTGTTCAACCAACATGGTTTCCTTGCCCTGCTCCTCTTACTCTGTATCTTGGTGCAGACTTAAGTTGCCTCTTTAATCCCACATCTAATAATACCCCATTTCTTCTCCACATTCATCTCCTGCCTTATGCCCTCCAGTTTCCCTTTCAGTACTTCCCGCATCCTCCCAAAGTCCGCCCCCCTGAAGTTTAATACCCGGGTTAATGATTTCTCTGGCTCCCCACACATGATGATATTAAACCACACCGTTTGGTGATTGCTGTTGGCTAGTGGGTTCTCCACCCTTATTTCCCTTACTGCCTCTCCATTCTAAAAATACCAGATCTAAAGTGTTCTTTAGCCTAGTAGGTACACTGACCAACTGTATCAGGAAACCCCCTGTGTCACATCCAGCACTTGCTCCCTAGCAATGGAGGTGACCAGAATGCTCCAGACAACCCCCAGCAAGTTGAAATCCCCCATGATGACTGCCATCTCTTTTCTACATACCTTTCTGATTTGTCCCAGTAATTCCCTGTCAAGTTCCTCAGACTGGGATGGCAGCCTGTATACCACCCCAGTCCTCAGTTTCCTAACCATTGAGTCTAGGAGCTGCAGCCAGATTGCCTCTGTTCTCCTTTCTTCCCCCTCATCCCTTGTGCATTTGATCCTGTCTCTCACATAGACTGCCACCCCCCCACCCCTTCCCTCCTTACGGTCCTCCTTGTATAATTTGTACCCTGGGATTGCCAGATCCCAGTCCCGGTGCTCAAGTTGCCCATGTTTCCATGACAGCTGCACTATCCACCCTCCACACTGCCAAGAGTGCCTGTAGCTCAGCTGACTTGTTTCTTAAGCTTCTTGCATTCAGTTGCTCATAACCCCAACTTTACACTTACTGGGAAATCTATTTGTACACCCCCATGGACAAATATTCATTAAATAACAAATCCATCAATTTAACCTTATGCCAACAGTGCTGTCATGTGACTTACACAGATGTTTTCTCTTGTTTACAAGTTTCTCACCTGCTGACTAAGTATTTTAGAGGGCTCCCTAGTAATACTACACACAGTGATGTGATATTGCCTGTAGTTCAGTGGGTTGGTCTTTCACAATCTATTTCAAACCTGTATAGCAAAATCAATGAATTACTGCCAGTTAAACCTGATGGAGGAAGTTTATATTGGTAAATTGTTTTACGTAGGCCACAAGGATCCTATGACTGGAAACGTATTTGGACAGACCTTTAAAAATATATGAAGTTTGACACATCTAGAGATTAATGAAGTTCATGATCTTACATAATATGTGCTACAAGTGTAGCCATGGCGCCGTGTCCCAACAGGCTACTACCCCTGCCTGCTACCCAGAACGCAGGTTGAGAGGCCTGGGTTCTGGTTTAGGTGTTAAAAGGGGCTCAATACCAAGAGTAGAACTATTTTTGTGGTGCCACCACCAAGAGTAATTTTTTAAGTGCATGACAAGCTAGTACAACCCCTGGGATGTTGTACCTACCCACTACCCCAACCAGTGGTCCCACACATGGATTCCCATAAAACAGTTTATCTTGAATTTAATAATACAATTAATGGTGAGTGCCAATAATATGCTCACAGTGACCACACTTACCAACAGGGTTCTGACCTCTGCTATACACCCCAGGTACCTGCAAGGAATAGTTAGCAGCAATAACAGTTCATTTTACCTTAGAAAGATTCTGCTAATGTCTTGGCAGAACACACCAGGAGAAAGGACTTCTGTGTGACTGGACTTCTCTGCTGGGACTATATTGCCCTCCTTCCCTCCCCTCCACCCCCCCCCACCCAAAGCTAGTTTTATTTTTATAGGCACAGGATTTGACTGACAACAGGAACTTCCTGTTTGGGAGCAGGAAGTGAGTGATCACAGAACCACCAAAGACCCACCATCCTAGAAGGGCAAGAGTAGCTCTCCGGCCCCTTCTAGCTGCTGGAGGTCTGCCTCTGAGCAAGTAAGTGGTCTACTGAGAAATATAGGATATTCTTGTCTCAGAACAGGACAATCAGGAGCTTAAAGGGCACACAGGCAGAAAGTAAGGGGAGAGAGAAAATAAACGCGGAGGAAAGAGTAAGGATTGAAAACAGTTAAGGGGCCAGAAATAAGACATGATGGGAGTGGTGCAGTGCAGTGGCTGTGGAGCAGCAGTCTTCCGGGAGACGTTCTGGAGGTTGCAGTGTTGTCCCATCTGCAGGCACCTCTCTGGGCTGAGGGAGGAGGTTGCTCATCTCCAGGCTGAGTTGACCAGGATTTGTGGGACCTCCTCCTCCATCCAGGAACCACCAGTGCCACTGCCGCTGCCTCAGAGGTTGCCAAGAAAGAGGGCTGCTGGACCACAGTGGGCTCAGGGAGGGTGAGAGTGGTGGAACAGAGGCGCATCTCCTCCAGTTGTACCTCTGCACAATTCCCATGCCATTCTGGCAAAGTATGGTTCCTCTATGGAGGCACCCGCAGTGAGACCAAGGAGGATGCTGGGAACTCCACAAAGGAGACCACAGGAGGGTGGCAGGGGACCCTGCAGGGAAGGAAACAACTCCTGGTGGGGGACTCCATTGTTAGGAAGGTAGAACTGGAGGAGGAAGGGGAGAGGGAGGTAAGGTGCCTGCCTGGTGCCATGGCTTGGAGGGACAGGGAGCGAATCCTCAGGATTGCCAGAGCAGCTGCACAGGGGAGGGAGCTGGATGTCATTGTCCACCTAGGGACAAATGACCTGGCTAAGAAAGGGATTAGACAAGTGCAGGAAGAGTTTGTGGAATAAGTGAGGGGCCTTAGTCAAGTAGCATGCACGGTAACCTTCTCGGAGGTGCTGCCCATCTATGGCATAGGAGAGACTAGGGTGTTCCGCACCATGGGATTCAATCAGTGGTTGAAAAAGCTGGTGTGGAGCTCAGGGATTTGGCTTCATTGGGGACTGGGCGTCCACCTGGAGTGATGCAAGCCTATACTGGCATGATGGGCTGCATCTGTCCGGGATGGGAACCAGAATCCTAGGTGATAGGTTTAAATGCTTCATTGGCAAGCTTTTAAACTAGCCAAGGGGGGAGGCACTGGAGAGGAGCAGGGAAATCCTAGCCCCCCCAAATAATCACAGTAGTAAGTCAAACACCAACATAGAGGTGTCGATAGGGAGAAGGGCAGGGGTAAATGGAGAAAGTGACAAAGGCAAGAAGGACAGGGATGGGGCAAAAGGGAGTAAGGCCATCAGGAAATGGATGGTAATGAGTAACAATGCCCGTAGTCTGGGCAACAAGCTCCCTGAGCTGGTGGCCTTGATGGAAGAGGGATGCCTGGATATCATAGCAGTCACAGAACCATGGTACACAGAGAACCATGACTGGGATGTTAACATACCAGGGTACATAACCTACAGGAGGGAGAGACAGACAGGGGAGAAGAGGGGGAGGAGTAGCTCTCTATGTAAAGGAAGGGATAAAAGCAACTGAACAAAAGAGTAAACAGGGAGGAGAGGAGGCACTGTGGGTCACCTTGGAGACTGGAAAGGGCACCACAATCCGCACAGGGGTTGTGTATAGACCCCCATGTCAGGGGGAGGGAATGGACAAGGATATGATAGAAGGCATTCTTAGAATGGCAGAGAAAGGGGAGATACTATTGATGGGAGACCTGAATATGCCAGATGTTAACTGGAGCACATTTGCTGCAGCCACATCCAAGAGCAGGGCCATTCTTGATGCCCTACAGGTGGCAGGCATTAGACAGCTAGTTTCGGAACCCACTCATGAGGGAGAAGTCTTAGACCTTGTACTCTCAAACGGGGGCAGTGAGAGGATCTCAGATCTAGAAGTGGGTTGCCATCTGGGGACAAGTGACCATCAAACAGTGTGGTTCACGTTAAACTCAGCTACAGAGTCAAGCCATACAAAAGTGAGGGTCCTGGACTTTAGGAGCTCTGACTTTGGCAAGATGGGAGAGTGCTCAGAAAAGCACTAGCAAACAGGCTAGAAGGAGGTGTGGAGCAACGATTGGGAATCATCAAACTGCCATCACAGAGGCAACAAGCCTTGTGTTAAGCAAATAAACAAATTAAAACAAAAGAAAAAGCCACTATGGTTCTCAAAAGAGGGCTGTGAGAAAGTCTGGAAGAAAAAGATAGCATTCCAGAAGTATAAGGAAACACAGAAGGAGCAGGACAGAGAGTTGTACCAGTTAAGGCAGAAGGAAGCAGGGAGAGAAGTCAGAATAGCAAAGGCCCAAACTGAGGAAAAGATAGCCAACTCAGTTAAGAAGGGGGATAAAACCTTTTAAAGGTACATCAGTGAGCGTAGAAAGACAAAGGGAGGGATAGTGAGGCTGAATAGAATGAACGGTGGGTGGGCAGAGGGGGACAGTGAAAAAGCAAGGATACTGAACGAATATTTCTGCTCAGTATTCACAAAAGAGGAGGGGAAAGTGCCTAATCCAATTAACAGAAGCGCTCTTGATAGGGGGGTCGATCCCAGTCCTTTCACAGAAGAAAGGGTTCTGCAAGAACTCCTAAAACTGAAGGTGGACAAAGCAATGGGTCCTGATGGAATTCACCCCAGAATTCTAAAAGAATTAAGGGAGGAACTAGTGAAACCACTGGCTACTCTTTTTAATAAATCATGGGAGGATGGTGTGGTACCCGAGGATTGGAGGAAGGCGGATGTGATTCCTCTTCACAAAAGTGGGACGTAAGACAGAGACTGGAAACTACAGACCTGTCAGTCTGACCTCTGTGGTAGGGAAAGTGATGGAGTCACTTTGAAGGAAAGAATAGTTGAGTACCTAGAGGCCAGTGGAGCACAGGACCCAAGAGCAGCATGGATTCACAGCGGGAAGGTCATGTCAGACGAATCTAATAGATTTCTTTGACTGGGTGACCAAAGTAGTAGACCAGGGAGGGGCTGTGACATGGTCTACCTAGACTTTAGCAAGGCATTTGACACAGTCCCACACCAAAGATTAATAGTCAAATTAACCAGCCTGGGAGTGGGTCCAGGGTGTTAGCCTAGGTAAAACATTGGCTGCACAACAGGACACAGAAGGTAATTGTAAATGGAGTCCACTCTGAAGAAAAAGAGGTTACTAGTGGGGTACCACAGGGTTCAGTATTGGGTCCAGTCCTTTTTAATGTCTTCATCAGTGACTTTGCAAAGGGACTGGAAGGAAAAGTATGCCTTTTTGCAGATGACACAAAGATCTGCAACAGGGTTGATACACAAGGAGGTGTGGAAAGGATAAAAAGGGACTTGGCAAGGTTGGAGGAATGGTCAGAAGTATGGCAGCTAGGATTCAATGCAAAGAAGTGCAAAATAATGCACCTGGGAAACAAGAACCCAGGGGAAGAATACACAACGGGTGGGGAGGTAGTAACAATAATAAAAAGGAAAGGACCTGGGGATAATCATATCAGATGACCTTAAGGTTAGTAGCAATGTGAGAAGGCAGTAGGGAGGGCTGGGGTATACTGGGATGTATAGGGAGAGGCATCAGCAGCAGAAAACAGGAAGTTGTTATCCCTCTGTACAGACAGTTGGTGAGACCCCATCTGGAGTACTGTGTCCAGTTCTGAAACCCCATCTCCGCAAGGACATAGACAGGATAGAGGTAGTCCAGAGGAGGCAACTAAAATGGTGCATGGTCTGCAAGAGAAGCTGTATGAGGAGAGACTAAAGGAGCTTAATATGTATACCCTTGAGGAAAGAAGGGAGAGGGGGATATGATAGAAACTTTTAAGTACCTCAGTGGAATCAACAAAGTCCAAGAGGGTAGCATCTTTCAGAAAAAAGAGACTTGCAAGAACAAGGGGACACAATTTAAAGATAGAAGGAGGACGGTTCAGGGGCAATGTAAGGAAGAATTATTTCACTGAGAGAGTAGTGGATACATGGAACAGCCTTCCTGAGGAGGTTGTGGGGTCTAAAACTGTGGGAGAATTCAAGAATGCATGGGACAGACATAAGGCAATTCTTGTGGGGGGGTAGGAAGAAATAGGCTGTTGGTTAACTAGGATCTACAGCCTATCATTTAGGTAGGGAAATGGGCAGACTAGATGGGCCAAGCGGTCCTTATCTGCCATCAAAGTCTATGTTTCTATGTTCTATGTTACAGTTAGACACAGTAATCTGGCACTCTGTAATAATATGCTCATGGACAGTGTTAACATCAACAATAAACTGCATTTATTTGGGGATTTGAACAAGAGGGAAGGGGATTTAAATCAGAAACAGATTTAAGGACACTTTTGGTTTGGCAAAGCATTCAAATAACACATTAAGTCCTCCCGGACAGTCCAGTTAAATTCACTTGGTACCCAGAACGTAGCAGTTGCAGGCCTGGTGCATTGTAGCAGCTTGGTTGGCATGGGAGTCCTTAAACAAATGGATTTTGATTTAATTCTTTTAACCTTTTTAACAGAATCAGAAACAGAAACTTTTAAATAGCAGGCAATTGTAATTCCTAGGCCCATTGGTCAGCACAATAGCCTGCAAAGCAACTTGCAATTGAAGCAAATAATTTGGCAAAAATAACTTTAACTGGGTTAAGGGATAGGCCCTGGATTTTCTCATGGTTCCATGACCTCTTTGGCAAATGCTGCATTCAAATTGATTTGCCCTGTAGCCAGATTTGATCCTCTGGCTTTTGGCTGCAGATGACACTCTTTCATCCTTCTGGAACAGGACCAGCATACAGGGAGCAGGGCTAACACGACTCACCTCCCACGCCAATGCCTAACCCCTGAAGTGGCACAAAACCCTCGTTGGGTTTTGCAGTGGTAGCAGACTCCATGATCTGGTCTTCAGACAGTTCAAATTCAAATTGCAGCAACAATCTCTTAAGCTACTCTAAACCGGAGCTCTGCATAATCAATTCAGTCTCTAATGCATTTTCAAATAGGCCACACAGTTTATCCACTTTGCATGTGAAAGTCTCTGGCAGTAATCTGGCATAATTGTCTTCCAGTCTCCTCCTTTGTCTGATAGACAGGAAATAATTCTGCAGCAACAGGCTTTAACTTCAACCAGAGTCTCTGAGGCAGACTTCTTACTTTGTAGCAATTCGGATTCTCCTCACGCACAGACTCTGATGCAGTTCAGCAGAATTAACAGCCTTGCCAAAATTCAGACTCCCTTGTAGCTTGGAACTGGAGAGAAGTAGTCTGCAGGTTCAGCTTTTCTGAACAATTCAGTTCAGACTGAAAGGTTGTAGAGAGGTAAGTAGACCTTTCCACTTTCTCTTCAGAGCAAGAGTCTGAGCTTCCTATCTGTCCAGGAGCTCCCTGAGAACTGCCCAGTTCAGGTGTCCTCCCTAAACTGAAGGAAAAACAATACTGTAATCTGATTGGTGTAGAAGGTTGTCAATCACAGTTCTGGCATCCTAATTGGCCAAAATGGATGCCATGGTTTCAGTTCCTTATTTCTCCCAGCAGCCATAGAGAAGGACCCACAATAGGACCCCTGGAGTTCCGATTAGCTGAAGACAAGGTCAAAGTAACAAACATGGTATCTGCATGGTAAATATGTAAACAGTTCTATTTTAAAGTCCATTTTATGCACAGTTTAGTGTTAGAAATAAACATTTACAGGATCTGATACAGCTCCCTCTGCACTATTAAGCAACAGCAGAGTGGAACCTGAAAGAGTGTTGTCTGACCGGTTGTGAGCTTCAGATCACTCGGACCCAGCACAGGCTATGCACAGTATATACAGGGACTGAGCTTCTTCAAGCTACAGTGTGATGGCATTGATTCACACATTCACACAAGAATTATGGACACAGCAATACTTTACAAGGATTTACATTCTCAATACTGGATATTAGCCCAGGTTCAAAGGCAGAATACAGGGCTGGGACATGGCCAGGCAGAGGGCAAAGGAAGTGCCCCGGGAAACAACTTAAGGTAAGCCCCACCATGGGGGGGGGGATACATAAGCCAGAAAGACTAGCCAAGATGCAATCAGGGGTTTCCAGTCTTTGCTATAGGTGTCAAACAGGCCTAGATACCCTCATTCATATTCGGTGGCACTGCACAAAAGCCAACCTTTCTGGCAATCTATCAGAGCCAAGTTGAGCCCCTTTCAGGACTGAAAAATGTGTTCATCTCTTCTCTTTGCCTCCTGGGGGATTATCAGGGATATCAGATAGGATGAAAAAACACAAAAAGCAGGCTCCACACGCTGATATGCCATCCGAACAAAATTCACAGTCCCATGAGAAATAAAGGCAGTATCCAACGCTCAACAAGTTTGCCGCAACATTTTATTGCACAATTATCCAGCAATATAAAAAATGAAGCAAGACAGTGCCATATAGTGCTCACCCCACTTCTACAAAGTCCAACTGGTTTCACGCATGCACGCTTTCTCAGGGACGGCCTTGCACCTGTAGTGAGCACAATATATGTTGTGATAATTAAAGTGACAGTGCAATGTGACACCAAATATGTGTGTGTATATATATATATATATATATATATATATATATATATATATATAAAAATAAAATCTAAAACAAAATAAAACATTAACAAACAGGTACAAAACCACACTTGGTATCATTGCAGGGGGTGCTAAAGATATGTGTGTATATATATATATATATATATATATATATATATATATATATATACATACATATACCCTACAATATACCACAAGGAATTTATATCTCTTTCCCTGTAAATTAATCATATAATTAATGTTGTAGTCACACCTGCATGAGTTACCATGTGAAAAACAGCTGTAATTCTACCTAAAAAACTGGCAACGTTAACCTATCTACCCTCTTATTATGCTATAAAATCCTAGTTGTAATCCAATCTCTAAATCAATTCAATTTAACATATCCAGTTCATTATGATACCTTATTAATAAATAATAGAAGAATACAAACCACCAGCATACTTTCATTAAACATTCAAAGGGGAGTATTGAGTAAAAAATTGTCAGATAAAAGGCATATGGGGAAAAATATTCCTATCTCGATTTCAAAATCATTATCAACTTCAATTGAAGACTTAGAATCTACGATATGTATGTCCAACGACTCACTAAGGAGTCTTCTTTCATTATTCCTAAGGTGGGGGGGGGTGGGACACAGAAATCGATATCTCTTGATGTTACACAGTTTTTTGCGTTTTGTGCCCTCTCTTCTTACTTTTAAGATAGGGTGAGAGGTCAAAGTGGTCATTCAAACCTGGAACAAAAGTTGCTCCGAGGTAGAATGTCCAAAATGCCTCTCAACACAATAATTTATTTTCTAAATCTCCCCCTCCAACTCTTAATTTTACCCTTTCTATACCTCTACATTTGAAATAATGCTCTCCCGGAGTCATGCTGATATGCCTTGCCAAGACATTTCTACAAACATGATTTCTTATGTCATTTTGATGTTCACAAATCCTTTGTTTTAACATTCGTAATGTTTTCTCAACATAGAAAGCAGCACAGCAGCAGGTTGCCAGATATACAACCGAACTTGTCAAGCAATTTATAAACTCCCTAATTTCAAAGGACTTCCCTGTATTAACTGATGTGACATTTTTAGTCTTTAATACCACTTCACAAAACTTACGGTGCCCACAAGAAAAACACCCCTTTTGGGGTGTGGGGAGCAAGTCCTCTTTAACTGTTGCGATGGGTATAAAGAATGAACCAGCAAAACAGAGAGGTTCTTTCCCCTCTGATAGACAGTCCGTGGCAACCTTCCAACTGTTTCTTTCAAACCTACATCCGTGGAAAGAATGGGCCAATATTTGTGTATAATGACCTCAATGTGCTTAGTATCAGTACCATAGGATGTAATAAAGTTGACCCTATCGAAGGAAGTACTGGGCCTATTTTTATACTCAAGCAATTTCTCTCTGGGTGTTTCTATAGCATGTTGTTCTGCACTAAGAATATCAACTTTACTATAACCCCTATCTTGGAACCTATCAACCATTTCATGTAACCTTATCTGAAAATCTGAAACATTCGAACAGTTTAGTTTAACACACAAAAACTAGGAACGCGGTACTGTGTGTTCCTGATGGTGTGGTGCGGATGACTGCAAGATGCTAAAAGTAACATATTTCGATCCATGGGTTTTCTGTACAGATCTGTAGACAATGCTCCATCCTGATTTTTAATAATCTTTAAATCCAAATGTAACCCCTAGATGGCGCTATCCAAGGGGCTACTACCCCTGCCTGATTTGCCACTAACAGGTTGAGGGGCCTGGATCCAATGGCGGGTGCCTCCACCCAGAGGTCAGGGTTTGCAATAGTTAAACTAACTTGGTCACAGCCCTCTGGGACACTGCAACCCCCCTTTCTTCCCACTAGTGGCCCACACAATATATCAGAATTACCTTCACAGTATACACTTACCCCCAGGTCTGGTTCCGGCACTGGGACCTCCTGTGAAATGAGATACAGTGCAACAATCACAGTACAGTACTTTAACATAGACAAATACCTCAGGCAGTATAACTTTGCTGAAACAAGCAGCTCTGATTTATTTAGGGGATATAACAAGGACAGGGGAAATCAGGTTAATTAGCTTATCACCTAATAATCTATTTATGGCTCTGTGCACAGGCTATCCTTATCAGTTACTGTCCCTGGGTACCCAAGCCCTAGTGCTAGTCCAAACCGTGGCAGCTGGTAGGGCCCTTTCACACAGAGAAAAGGAGAATTAAACAGTCAGCAGTACAGTAATTCCATTTGGATTTAATGTGGCAATTCAACAGGAGCGACCCTGAATTAGTACTCACGACCTCCAAATAAGATAGGGTCCTTCAATGTCAGCAGAGCTCATTGAGGTACACAAACCTCTTCACACATCCATATAAAAGAAAGCACTATACCAGGGAGGCTGCATCTGTATCCCGATCGCAATTACTGCACAATACCCGGAGAACACACAGCAGATTCAGTTCCTGACAGACCGAGTGCAATTTTCAGCAATTCCTCCAGTCTTCTACAGGGTGAGCCTGGTTTCTACTCTTCAGAGATCCTTTGATTCTTTTCACAGGACGGATTCAGTCCTAACAAGCTGTTACACAAGCTGCAGACCGAACTCTGGGCCTCATACACTATTTTTGACTAAAACTGCACACTGAAAAAGCACAGGGCTCCTTCCTTCTTCACTGCCAAAGCTCAACTGAAACTCCAACCGACAAAACTGGCACTTCCTTTGAGTTCCTCCCAGTTCTTGACTGGATTGCTGTCACACAATAGACTGCTGCTGTTGGTCCAAAAGGCACTGAAGTCTAAACTACATCTCCCAGAGTCACTGCCCATACAATCCTCTTGTGGCTGGCTCAGATTATGAGTCCAAGTTCTGATTCGTCCAAGGCACCATTTTAGAGCTAGCTTACCCCACACTGATTGGTCCAGTTCAGCAGTTCAAAACTAGAATGGGGAACTAGCAGACAAGTTCTGACTGCAAAGAAAGCAGGTTAGACAAACTGTAATTTCATTATTACTCTAAATAATTTCTGGCAAACAGTTACATCTTTCAGATAGGTTCCCTTTGCACTCTAGTGACTGCAAAAATGAAGTGAATTAGCAGCAGCTCGAGTGGGTACTCAGAGAAGCACACAGTCCCCCTATACAACTAATTATGTCTGCAAGCAGACAGCTCTTAAAGAGACAGTACCAGAGGCTCTAAAACACTCACTGATAAATGGCTTAAATGCCAAACACCATTCAGGCTTGGAGCATTCAAGCAAGCTCCTGAAGTCTTTTGGGAACCCCATTTGCAGGGGTTACACCTTCCTGTTTGGGAAAGCTTGACGTCCCAAGCAAGTACCCCATAAGTTTCAACTGCAACCATATACATTTGCATTAGGCTCTGCACATGTAATCATCAGTCAATATATCATTTTACCAAGAACACATTTCTGAAACATTGTAGTACGCCACTCTTTACACAGTATTACATACACATTGTACCATAACTCAAGTTATTACCTCTTGTACATGAAACCTGAAGAGAGGGGGCCCTTCCCTATCAGTTACCTTGGGGCTGGATGGGGCAAGGGCACCATACTTAGAGGGCAACACAAGTAACTTGGAGTTAGCACTGATGCTCAGTTTGGGCAATGAGCTCGGGGACACATATACTCCTTTATGGACAACATTGAGAGGCAAGTCCACAGGCCTTCCAAGAAAATCATAACTGAGGTGCACCACAGGCTTTACAGCTTGACCAGTCTTTCTAGGGAACTGTTACAGTCTCTGCACTCTGAGCCTCATTTTCAGCATTGTCCTCACTTGTCAGGGGAGTCTCCATGGGGTAGAGAGGCTAGAACTTGGGGCACTTTCAGCTCCAGGAGTTACAGTTTCTGAGTCCACAACATTTGGCTGCATGGAGAGCTTTGACACTGGCAGTGGACTGTCAGGGCACTCAAAATACTCTTCTTGTTCGGTGTATCACCAGTCTGCCCTAATCTATCATTTTCCTCCCTGAAAGCTCAAACAGTTCAACCATGCACAATGATTCCATTTCATCTGATCTGATGCTTGCACTTCACTTTCTGGGAGCATTGGCCCAGGGATGAAGCTGGGGGCTTAGACAGTCCAGAAGGCCCAGCTTCATCTCCAGTATTGACTAGGGGATTGCCTCAAACAATTGACTCAGTTCGTAAGAAGGATAGTATTCAAAGTCACTTCACTTTCTTCCGATATGGACTGACAGTCATGCTCAACTGGGACTTGTGGAGGGGAACACTTTAACTTTGCTTCTGTAGGTGCAGACTTTCTTGATCTTTTCTTAGCAGCAGCTCTAGTCACTGGTCCAGAGGGGCATCTTCTAGGGCTCAGACTCAATTAAGATTTGTCCAATGGGCAGTAAATGATTTCTATGCATTGTTTTACATCTTTGAATTATTCTCAGGCCTTACTTTGTACACTGGCAGATCATCTAGTTTGCCCACTACAATGTGAGGGAGATGGTGCCATTTGTCAGCAATCTTGTGCTTGCCATGCAGTCCCAGATTTCTTAGCAATACCCGATCTCCCTCCTGGAGTTCCTGTGCTTTCACCTTTTTATCATACCTTTCTTTGTTGGCCAGATTTCTTTTGGCAGCCATGGTTTGAGCCAGTTGGTACGCATGAGTTAGCTGGGCCTTTAACTTTGCACATACTGTAAATAGTTGTCAGCTTGAACCCCATCAGGAGAGACCCCAAAACACACATCTACTGGTAGTCGAGCTTCTCTTCCAAACATCAGGCGGTAGGGGGAGAATCCAGTGGCATCACTTTTGGTGCAGTTATAAGCATGTACCAGGGTGCTAATTTGTTGGCTCCATCTAGGCTTGTCCTTTGGGCGCAGGGTGCCTAGCATATCTAGCAAAGTGCGGTTGAAACGTTCAGGCTGTGGGTCCCCCTGGGGAGTGAGAGTGGTTCTGGACTTTCGCACTCCCCACAGAGAAAGCATCTCTTTGATCAGACGACTCTCAAAGTCTCCCTTGATCAGAATGGATTCTTTGTGAGCCCCATAGTGAACAAAAAGTTTTCTACAAGTACTTTGGCCACAGTGGATGCTTTCTGGTCTTTGGTGGGAAAGCTTGGGCATATCTCGTGAAATGGTCAGTGACCACCAGCACATTACTGATATTTCTTTGATCTGACTCCAAACTCAGAAAATCAATACAGACCAGCTCCATGGGTGCACTGGTGGTGATGTTAACAAGGGGCAGCCCTCTGGGGCAAAGCTTTCCTCTGTAAGCAGCGACTACAAGTTCGAATGTGTTGCTCCACATCAGCCCCATCTAAGGCCAATAGAATCTGGATCTCACCAAGTCAAGTGTTCTGTCTATACCAAGGTGCCCCATGTGGTTGTGCAAGGACCTCAGTACTGAGTCTCGAAAGGCAGTGGCAGCACTAGTTGTTGTTTGTCTACTTGTCCCCTCTGTCTACTGTTTCTCTGTATAACAGTTTATTGATCAGTTTCAACTTAGGGACCTTCTTTGTATAACAGTGCAGTTCTCAAATCAGTGGAGCGAATTTGACACATCTTTTCCTGCATAGAGGGCTTCTAAAGCTGCTTTGATCATGGGATCGCGGATTGAGCCACTGAATACTGTCATTGTCCAGCTGAGGCAGTGCACCAATGTCTATTGCAGAAAAGTGGCAATAAGCAGCAGGTATGCACATTTCAGAGGCTCCCAAGCAATCCACCATGCAGTCCACATCGTCCGTGGACATTTGTTCCTCCCTGTCAAACTTCGGCAGAGTACCCAATGTCAGGTTCTGCCAATCGACCCAATCATTCTGGGGAACAGGCCTCCGGAGAGAGCATCAGCATCTATGTGGTTCAGACCTGCTCGGTATTCGAGAGCATAGTCATATGTAGATAATGCAGAAAGCCACCTATGGCCAGTGGCATCCAACTTAGCTGAGGTCTGCACATAGGTCAAAGGATTATTGTCAGTTTTACTAGTATTTTAGCCCCATACAAGTACTCGTGGAATTGGTCAACAATAGCCCACTTCAAAGCTAGGAACTCTAACTTATGTACAGGATAGTTCTTTCGGATGGGGTCAGGCTTCTACTGGCAAAGGCCACTGGTCTCAGGCCATTCTCGTGCTCTTGGTACAACACAGCCCCAACCCTTGCAAACTAGCATCAGTGCAGGACGTAAGGTTTTCTTGGATCGGCATAGGCCAGCACTGGAGCATGGGTACGTTGATATATGATCTCATGAAAAGCAGTCTCACAATCAGGAGTCCAGCGGCCCCAAATACTTCACTCGATGAAAATACACTCTTTCAGTCTTGAGGGACGCTGACTTTTGGTATTTTTTGTGGGTTGGGGATACCCTTGAGTAAGGTTAAGTAAAGAGGCGGATCACTCTTGAATAGTCCTTGATAGGCGCTGATAATAACCACAGAATCCAGGAATCTTTGCAGTTCTTTTAGATTTTTGGGTTGTGGCCAGGTGGTCAAGGCCTCAACTTTTACTTGGGTCGGTCTCTATTCCCTCGGTGGATACTATGTGTCCCACATACTTTACTGATGTTTGAAAGAATTGACACTTATCAATGGACAGTTTAAGGCTCAAAGTCCTCCAGTCGGTCCAATACCTTAAATAATCTGCTCTCATGTTCCTCCAGTGAGTTGCCAAACACAATAACATCATCTAGGTATACCAGGCACTCTAGTAAGTTCATGTCCCCACTGCACGCTCCATCAATCGTTGAAAAGTGGCTGGGGCACCTGAAATCCCTTGAGGCATCCCTCATGAATTCATAGAAGCCAAGCGACAGATAAAGGCCGCTCTTCTCATGGTCTCTGGGCCATCGGATCTGGTAGTACCCACTGCGGAGATCCAGCACAGAGAACCACTTGCTCCCGCTTAGGCAGTCCAAAGCATCCTGAATGCGGGGCATTGTGTACTGATCAGGATAGTCCGCCGTTTAAGGTGCGATAATCCACACACATCCTTACTGTTCCATTCTTTTTCCTCACTACCACAATGGGGAAGCATAAGGGCTTCTGGATTCTTGTATTACACCAGCAGCTAACATCTCTTGCAGATGCCGTCTCACATCATCTATGTCAGCAGGTGCCAGGCGTTGAGACCTCTCACGTAAATGGTCTTTCGTCATGCAGCCGGATATTGTGCTCAGCTCCTTGCACGCATCCTACATCCCATTCCTTTAAAGAAAACACCTGGTCTCTCTGGGCAAGCTTCTCACTGATCCTCACTTTCCATTCAGCTGGCAGCGGGAGTCACTAAATCAAACAAGTCAGGCTGCTACTCTGTCATTCTTCCTTGAACTCTTGCTGCTGGGTAGCACTGCAGTGTCTGCACAATGCACATTAGCCAGGATGCAACCTCTGTTTACTCGAATGTCTCTTTCAGACACATTATGAACTTGGACCATTACCCTTCTGGCATAAGCATGGGCTCTAGCGGCAAAATACTAGGCTTGACCAGCAGTCCCTCTGGCAATTTTCCATCGCCTGGTGCATCCAACATTAATATTTTATTCTTAACATCCTTTCTGATACGGACCTCTCCCTGTAAGGTACACTGGGCATTTGGCGCCAGGATCAGAGACTCAGGATCCTTCTTCCATACAATTCTGACCGGTTCCTCTGGTTCTGTTTTTCAGCATCTCTCTGTGCCTCATAGGCCTCTTAATTAAAGCGGAACTCTTAAAGCTCTACTAGTCTTTGACCCTGTTTTCATAACACAACTGTGCCAGCCTTCCGAACATATGAGCATTTGTTCCAATCAACAAAGGGACACCATCATACAGTCCAGTGGGGGACACACTAAGGCTAGGGTCTCTACTTGTTCGGCACTCCAGCCACGGAGGTGGGGAAAGACAGCCAAATTGATATACCCGGAATAGGGGTAGGCCTTCTCACTTAACCCCATACATGCAGTCCTTCTAATGGTTGTAAGGGTACATCTGACAAATGCTTCTGATACCAATCCTGGAACATAATTGTCACTTGGGAGCCACTGTCTAATACAGCTCTTGTAGACACTCCATTCACCTTTACAGTGGTCTCCATGGAGGGACCCACTATTCTGGACCAGTCTGAGAGGCGGTAGTGGGGGCCTGGGCAACTGACCTTGCCACAAAGGACGTGAATTAGCATTTTGGTGCCCTCACTGGGATCACGTCGTGCACCTCCTAACCACTGATTTCTTCTCCAAGCTCTCCTTGTAGCCTATATGCAACTTTGTCAGTGTCTTTTGGGACTGGCATTCTCTTTCATGTGCCCATCTTTCCCACAATTATAGCAAAACATACTTTCTGGAGTTTGAGCTGGCCGAGGCGCCACACTGGGAGCCAGGGCGGGTATTACTAACTGGAAACCTGGTGCCATCTCTGTCTGCGGCGGATAAGCATTTGAGACATCTCGTCAGTTTCTCCACTTCCATGGTCAAGGAATTGAGTTTGGAGCTGTCATCAGCAGGAGATACATGGGTGGGTACCCCACCCCATAGCAGATGCAGTCGGATATAGGTCAGGCCCGCATTTGCAGGCGTGGCCTTCATAAAGGGACTGTTTTGAATTCTCGATCTCTCTCAACAGTTCGCCCCATTGTGGCATATCTTTTTCCTTGTCAGAGCACTCATTGACTGTCAACCTCTGCCCTGAACTTCACTTGATGGGTCACCCTCAGTCACTCGGGTCGTAGCCACAGCTGTTGGTGCAGGTACCCCGAGGTCACCTTTTCTCAACTCCTCAAATTTCTCCATTAACTCATCATAGGAGGGTGGGATTCCAGTCGATTTGCCAGGCGAACTGAAGCAACAGCAGTTCTGAGAAGGGGGCAACTTAAGGATTCTGTCCAGTCTGGTTCGGTCCAGTTCAATCGCTGGCAAACTACCCTTTCTGAGGCATTCTTGCAACAATTTTTCCAGCCGAGAGACATACACAGACAACAACTCCCTTGGTACTGTTGTGCATTTCTTACTCTCCACCATAGGTCCTCATCAGAATCTGAGCTCCCATACACATTCTCCAAGGCCTCAAGATAGGCCTGTGCAGTCGCTCAGGGTTACTGGGCCCGTTTAGCACGGATGGTAGCCAGGGCAGGACCTCGGAGGCTCTCACTAACCCTCTTTCACTTTTCGCCTTCCGAGCATTGCCATTCTAGCACTTGGGGGGCAACATAGTCTATCCAGGTCTCCCAGTCATCCTCCCCTTGGGGGGTGGGGAGGGTGCCAGAGAAGATCCTCAACCTTCGGTAAGAGTCGTGACTAATAGCAGGTGCAGAAATAGGAGTCTACATTGGTTCAGCCACCATTACGGGCACTGGAGCAGGAGAGGGTGTTGGGGGAGGAACACCCCCAGGTGGCAAGAATAGTTTCTTCAAGTCCTCCACAGTTTTCCCCTCTCCCAGCAACCATTCAGCAAATTTCTCCTCAAAGTTTCAGATAGTGGTGGGGCTGATTCTCCCGGTTCTTACTGTCCTTAGTTATCACTCCAAGCAGTGAGGGCTCCCTGGGTAATGGTCTGTGGCACTTTGGAGCTATCTATGGGATCCTTAAACTCTACTAGGGCCAGGAAAGTGTGGGTGAGCAGATTAGCATGCCGACCCACCACCACAGGGTTTTGTAAACCTTCCACCTTGAAAGTACTCCTGCACAGTGTCCGTATTGATACCCAGGGGATGTCCAGGATAAGCATAGCATTTGGGGTCGATCTCTCCCAGTACACCACTCCACCAGCCGGGTGCACAGCCACTTCTGTCGGGGTACCCATTTTTTCTTAACAGTGGTTCGTAAACATGGCCTACTAGAGGACACATAATCCCAGCTGTGAGCCCAAGATGTAACCCCTAGATGGCGCTATCCAGGGGCTACTACCCCTGCCTGATTTGCCACTAACAGGTTGAGGGCCTGATCCAATGGCGGGTGCCTCCACCCAGAGGTCAGGGTTTGCAATAGTTAAACTAACTTGGTCACAGCCCTGGGACACTGCAACCCCTTTCTTCCCACTAGTGGCCCACACAATATATCAGAATTACCTTCACAGTATACACTTACCCCAGGTCTGGTTCCGCACTGGGACCTCCTCAGAAATGAGATACAGTAACAATCACAGTACAGTACTTAACATAGACAAATACCTCAGGCAGTATAACTTTGCTGAAACAAGCAGCTCTGATTTATTTAGGGATATAACAAGGACAGGGGAAATCAGGTTAATTAGCTTATCACTCTAATAATTCATTTATGGCTCTGTGCACAGGCCTATCCCTATCAGTTACTGTCCCTGGGTACCCAAGCCCTAGTGGCTAGTCCAAACCGTGGCAGCTGGTAGGGGCCCTTTCACACAGAGAAAAGGAGAATTAAACAGTCAGCAGTACAGTAATTCCATTTGGATTTAATGTGGCAATTCAACAGGGAGCAACCCTGAATTAGTACTCACGACCTCCAAATAAGATAGCGTCCTTCAATGTCAGCAGGGCTCACTTGAGGTACACAAACCTCTTCACACATCCATATAAAAGAAAGCACTATACCAGGGAGGCTGCATCTGTATCCCGATCGCAATTACTGCACAATACCCGGGAGAACACACAGCAGATTCAGTTCCTGACAGACCGAGTGCAATTTTTCAGCAATTCCTCCAGTCTTCTACAGGGTGAGCCTGGTTTCTACTCTTCAGAGATCCTTTGATTCTTTTCACAGGATGGATTCAGTCCTAACAAGCTGTTACACAAGCTGCAGACCGAACTCTGGGCCTTACACACATTTTTGACTAAAACTGCACACTGAAAAACACAGGGCTCCTTCCTTCTTCACTGCCAAAGCTCAACTGAAACTCCAACCGACAAAACCGGCACTTCCTTTGAGTTCCTCCCAGTTCTTGACTGGATTGGCTGTCACTCACAATAGACTGCTGCTGTTGGTCCAAAAGGCACTGAAGTCTAAACTACATCTCCCAGAGTCACTGCCCATACAATCCTCTTGTGGCTGGCTCAGATTATGAGTCCAAGTTCTGATTCGTCCAAGGCACCATTTTAGAGCTAGCTTACCCCACACTGATTGGTCCAGTTCAGCAGTTCAAAACTAGAATGGGAACTAGCAGACACAGTTCTGACTGCAAAGAAAGCAGGTTAGACAAACTGTAATTTCACTATTACTCTAAATAATTTCTGGCAAACAGTTACATCTTTCAGATAGTTCCCTTTGCACTCTAGTGACTGCAAAATGAAGTGAATTGGCAGCAGCTCGAGTGGTACTCAGAGAAGCACACAGTCCCCCATACAAACTAATTATGTCTGCAAGCAGACAGCTCTTAAAGAGACAGTACCAGAGGCTCTAAAAACACTCACTGATAAATGGCTTAAATGCCAAACACCATTCAGGCTTGGAGCATTCAAGCAAGCTCCTGGAAGTCTTTTGGGAACCCCCATTTGCAGGGGGGTTACACAAAAAATTAACTTCCCTCTGATCATGTTGTACAGAAAACCTCAGGTTACTGTTTGACCCATGTAAATCAATAAATTGATAAATCAGTAAGCACTGTAAACTTGTATGTACTTTGGGGAGTATGTACATGGTGGCATGAACCAGATATGTAACCTGAAAAAATTCAAGGGCACTGTGGTACATACTCCCCAAAGTACATAAAAGTTTACAGAGCCCTCCCGGAAGACATTTTCTCTGGTATAGGTTCTCTAACTGAGACACTATCCCAATACATAGATTCCCATATTTGTGATTTGGTACTGAGCTTACCCTCATACCTTAGGGACTCTATGGAGGTTCTGGGAATTTTAAATGAGATGCAAGTAGAGGAGGATTGGCTTTTGGTGTCTCTGGACGTACAATCATTGTACACGAATATTCCCCATGAGGAGGGTTTGGAAGCATTGCATACATGATGGCACGAGCTTACTGATTTAGAAAATGAACAAATTGAATTTCTGATTAAATTAGCATGCCATGTTTTGAAATATAATATGTTCTTTTTCATGGTGAATATTATCACCAGGTAAAGGGTACACCATGGGGCTATATTTGCCCCTAATTATGTAGACCTTTACCTGAGACAGTGGGGACGTGATGTCATTTATGACACAAATAATAACCATTTCTTTCACAGAACTGATTTATGGAGACATTATGTTGATGATGTCCTGATGGTGTGGTGTGGCACAGCGTTTGAGCTTTATCAATTTATTGATTATTTTCATGGGTCAAACAGTAATCTGAGGTTTTCTGTATAACATGATCAGAGGGAAGATAATTTTTTGGATTTAAAGATTATTAAAAATCAGGATGGAACATTTTCTACTGATCTGTACAGAAAACCCACAGATCAAAATACGTTACTTTTAGCCCTTAGCTGTCATCTACGGCACACCATCAGGAACATACCACATTCCCAGTTTTTGTGTGCTAAACGAAACTGTTCGAATGTTTCAGATTTTCAGATAAGGATACATGAAATGGTTGATAGGTTCCATGATAGGGATTATAGTAAAGTTGATATTCTTAGTGCAGAACAACATGCTATAGAAACACCCAGAGAGAAATTGCTTGAGTATAAAAATAGGCCCAGTACTTCCTTCGAGAGGGTCAACTTTATTACAACCTATGGTACTAATACTAAACAGATTGAGGTCATTATATACAAACATTGGCCCATTCTTTCCCTGGATATAGGTTTGAAAGAAACAGTTAGAAGGTTGCCACAGACGTTCTCTCAGAGGGGAAAGAACCTCTCTGATTTGCTGATTCATTCTTTACAACCATCACAACAGTTAAATAGGATTTGGCTCCCCCCACCCCCAAAGGGGTGTTTTTCTTGTGGGCACTGTAAGTTTTGTGAAGTGGTATTAAAGACTAAAGATTTCACGTCAGTTAACATAGTGAAGTCCTTTGAAATTAAGGAGTTTATAAATTGCATGACAAGTTCAGTTGTATATTTAGCAGCCTGCTGCTGTACTGCTTTCAATGTTGAGAAAACATCACAAATGTTAAAACAAAGGATTTGTGAACATCAAAGTGACATAAGAAATCATGATTGTAGAAATGCTTTGGCAAGGCATATCAGCATAATTCCTGGTGAGCATTATTTCAAATTTAGAGGTATAGAAAGGGGAGTTAGAGGGGGAGATTTAGAAAATAAATGATTGTGTAGAGAGGCATTTTGGACATTCCACCTCAGAGCAACTTTTGCTCCAGGTTTGAATTACCACTTTGACCTCTCACCCTATCATAAAAGTAAGAAGAGGGGGCACAAAACACAAAAAACTGTGTAACATCAATAGATATTGATTTCTGTGTCTCCCCCCTGCCTTAGGAATAATGAAGGAAGACCCCTTAGTGAGTAGTTGGACATACATATGGTAGATTCTAAGGGCCAGATATTCAAAGCGGATCACCGGGTGCAAATCCATTGTGCTGGACTAGCACTGAATTTGTGCCCGACTGCAATATTCAAAAGGACATTTAATGCCAGTGCTAGGTGTTAGCACTGATGCTAAATAATAATGTATGCAGGGGAGGAGCTGAGGGGAGAGGCCCTGAATGCCGGCGCACTGGCATATTCAAAAGTATAGTGCAGTGCTGCAGGCATTAGCGCGACCTGTAGCAGGACGCTAAATATCGTCAAGAAAAAGCTGACAGTAATGCAGAGGTGCCCTCCCGCCACACATGAATCTCAACTCCCATTGACCATAAAGTAAAAGATGTTACCCTGGTAGTCTAGTGGTCCACCCAACCCAAGCACGTATCCCAACCCCCATTGAAAATAAAATAAATAACTTTTCCCTGGTAGTCTAGTGGTCCCCCCACCCCCAAGCATGGCTCCCGATCCCCATTGAAAATAAAATAAATAACTTTTCCCTGGTAGTCTAGTGGTCCCCCCACCCCTAAGCATGGCTCCCAACCCCCATTGAAAATAAAATAAATAACATTTCCCTGGTAGTCTAGGTGGTTCCCCACCTGACAGTGACACCCACTCATCCCAATCAGACTCCACAAATGGAGCTCCGATTGAGCTCAGTTCCCTCCTCACCACAATGGTCGTCTGAATGAGGTACAAATGAGCGCCACTGTAATGAAGTAGTGCTCATTTGTACCTCAGTCGGAAGCCGCCATGGTGGTGAGAGAGGAGGGCTGAGTTGGTCACCGACCTGCTCATGGAGTCTGATTGGGATGAGTGGAGCGCCACTGCCGGGTGGGGGGACTACTAGACTACCAGGTTCTTTATGTTATTTTCAACAGGGGTCGAGAGCCGTGCTTGGGGTGGGGGACCACTGAACATGAGGGGTTTGTGTGTTTTGGGGCTACCAGGGGTCAGGGATCATGCTGGGGAGACGCTAGCCTACCAGGATGTAACAGGCACACACTGGAACAGGGACCATGATGGCAGAAAAGGACTGCCTGGCCCAGCCAGTCTGCCCTGTTCCCTATCTACTGGATATACTGCATATCCTAGTGACCCTACAGCCTATGACCTCCTGCCCCCACCAGGTTTGGCTTATGCCTGTCCCATGCATTACATCCCCCCTTGTGTTTCACCCACTACTACAGTGGGGTACCTATGTTGGGGGTGGCATCCTCCAGGGCATGTATGGCCATGGGCAGTGTGTCTGTTTAGCTATTGATCTGTATATATGTGTGTGTGCGTATATATATATATATATATATATATATATATACACACACACACACATAGATTATATATATATATATATATATATATATATATACACACACACACACATACATATACAGTATAGAGGTCCTGCTTGCACAGCTGCATGGGTGTGTTGTATGCACTGACTATGCCTGCCAGCACACAGTTCCTGCTGCCTCCAGCTTGTACTTCCATTCCGACCAACAGGGGATGCTGTGGGCATGCCTTGGCCCACAGCATCCAGCCTGTACTTCCATTCCGACCAAAAATGGGAACTTTGTGCTCCATGCAGTAGCACTGGGCAAACTGCATGGTAATGTATGCTAAACAGCACTTAATGAGATGCAAATGTACTTGCTTGCCCACAGATTACCTAAGTAGGCTCATTTGCATGGGAGCTTTGAATATAGCTCCTGTTTGCCCTGAGCTAACCAGTTTGCACCGGGCTAATGTGTTAGCACTGTGCAATCAGGTTAGCCCTGGGAAAACCTCATTTCGGCATAGCACACTAAGCACAGTTCTGCAGTGTGTGGCTTACGTTGTTGTTTGCAGTCATACCTCTCAAACTGTCCTTGATTTTACCTCATACTTTTACTCTGTCCCTCCTACAAATTGTGTTTCCATGACCAAACAGTGGGGGTTGTAAGCGTAACATAATGTCAGATATTAACGTTACAGACGTGTTCTTCCTTAGAAAATGCATTTTACACTACACCTCTTATTCTACCAAGTTCCTGAGTGGATATCACCAATTTTTAAGGTGTGTCCCTGATTTCAAACCTTTGTCCCTGATTTTTTTAAGCCATGTCCCTGATTTGTGAGTCAGGAGGTTGAGAGGTGTGTTTGCAGTAGATGTAAGACATCTCTGTGCAATCACACACAATGTTCTCCACCTGCAACATTGGCTTGCTACAGAGTCTAATGAGCTGCAGTTGCAGTTTGCACTTCCCTGTTGCTATATTCAGTACTGTCTTATTCCTGGGCTATTTGTGCCCTGCACTCCCAGACCAGTTTACCCGACTTCCTTAGACTGCTATATTCAGCAGGATTAGCGCCAGGCTATTTCCTTTTGAATATAGCTTGCTTTGTGCTCCGGGCTAAGTTTGCCTGCCGGGCAGTGCTAATTTAGCCCCAGGGCAGTTTTAAATATCTGGCCCTAAGTCTGCAATTGAAGTTGATAATGATTTTGAAATCGAGATATGAATATTTTTTCCCCATATGCCTTTTATATGACAATGTTTTACTCTCTGATCCCCTTTGAATGTTTAATGAAAGCATGTTGGGAGTGTTTATTCTTCTATTATATATTAATAAGGTATCATAATGAACCGCATATGTTCAATTGAATTGATATAGAGATTGGATTAAAACTAGGATTATATAGCATAATAAGAGTGTAGGTAGGTTAACATTGCCAGTTTTTTAAGTAGAATTACAGCCATTTTTCACATGGTAACTCATGCAGGTGTGAGTGCAACATTAATTATATGATTAATTTACAGGGAAAGAGATATGTTAAATTCCTTGTAATATATTATAGGGGTTATATATATATATATATATATATATATATATATACACACACACACACACACACATCCTTTAGCACCCCCCTGCAATGATACCAAGTGTGATTTTGTACCTCTTTGTTAATGTTTAATTTTGATTTAGATTTTTATTATTTATATTTTGTGTCACATTGCACTGTCACTTTAATTAGCACAAGATGTATTGCACTCGCTAGAGGTGCAAGGCCATCCCTGAGGAAGCACACATGCGCAAAACTGGTTGGGCCCTGTAGGAGTGGGGTCAGCGCTATATGGCACTGTCTTGCTTCATTTTTTATTTTGCTGGATAATTGTGCAATAAAACATTGCGGCAAACTTGTTGAGCATTAGATGGTGCCTTTATTTCTCATGGAACAATATCAGCTAGGATCCCAGAAATACTATATAGCACTTCTTGCCACCTCTGCAAAGAAAGTATTATTGTATCACTGCTTGCATACTGATATTCCTTCATACCAAGAATGACATGCTGAGCTGCTGTTTGCCTTAAAGGCTAAGAAAACCATTGTCAGTTAGCATAATAGGATAGAGGTACATTAATTTGTGGAAACATTGCACACTCTTATGATGTTAGATTGAAACTTTGACTTGCTCTGATACTTGATTTCCTAGCTCATGAGGATTTAGATTTACTTGATGGCTATGGACATTACAGTTTGGTTTTGTATTTGTTTCTAGCCTTTTCCTTACCTTTTTGCTTTGCTGTATTACTAATCAGCAGATTGTATTGGAATGCTTTTTTCCAGTGTGCTCAGGGTTTGGTTTTGTGTTGCATTGTTAAAATTCAATAAAATATACTTAATTAAAAAAAGGAGCACCACTAAGTTTTAGCCCTCACCTTTCCCCCAGCCTATCCTTGACATGTAGGCATAGCCTTACAAGTTATATCCCCCACCCCATCACACCCACCATCCAACCCCATCAACCTGTCCACTCACCCCCAAGGACAACAGACTACAGTGTACACTGGTTTGAGATGGTGCTGCCTGTAAAACAGGAAAAATATCCTTCGCTGGAGTTGGTCTGTCTGTCTCAGTGCTCTTGGTTGTTGTCCATCCATGAACAATGAATGACCTGGTGATGCACACTTACATTAACACCTGATTGGCTCCAGCTTTCCTACTTCCTTCTGGTAGACCTACAGTAATCTTCTGTGCCTATAAGAAGTCTGCAGCCTTATAAATGCAGTAGCACAGGGAGTGAAATAACTCATTTAGTGTGTGCCAGACAGTCATTGTTGTTGTGGTTTTGTCACAGTCTAGATTGAGAAATGTTATGGGAGTGCACCTGATTCTTTTATGATGCTGGCTTGACATGTTGCTGGAGGACAGATGGCATCAGCAGGGTACTGCTGTGTTAACTTGCTTCAGTGCCAGAACCCCACTGATAATGGTGGGGTTTATGCTGTGCTAGTGATAAATCAAAAGCAAATGTTTTTTTCATGGGTAGGGAACAAGATGCATGTAGGAGATTGAGAAATAGTTTGTTGTATAGCCAGTGATTATTATTGTAACACTTTCTTTTATATGTATAATTCCATAATCTCTACTGGGGAGGGTTCAGCAACTGTAGGCTTCCCCACTGACATTGCTAGTCAGTACAGGCCCAACAGCACAAAGACAGCTGTGCCAATGGAGACAAGCTGGGTGCAGTCCAAAAGATATGTGCCAGCCTCAAAAACACTGGGGAACTGAATTCTTTGGCTTGAATAAAGGCAAATGTCACACTTCAAATGAGTATCCAAAAGGCTTTAATCATTGCTAGTATTCTAAAGAGGATATGACTCTACAAACTCACCTCAACACTTCAAGTCATGGCATCTCTTCATCAGAGGGCCAGTCAAGACAGTCTCCTGTAAGCAGCAACATTACAGCCAGGAACCAGTAAAGTGCAGATTTTGTTTATTGCCTGCTCTTCCTGCTTGAAGAAATTACCTATGAGAAAAAAATGAGTTGGTAGTTTGTTGATCTTGCTCTCTCAGGACACTGTCTAAACCCTTCAATCATTAATCTCTAATCATATATTCTCTTAGACAATGGAGTAGTGCACAATCACATGGGATATACAGTACTACAGAATCAAAGAGATGATTGCAGCTCTTTTTCAGAGAGAAGCTGTTTTAAAACAGAGTGGCAAGTTGAATCAGTGTGAGTGTACAGTACTCTTATATTGCCTACTGGGAGGTCCAACATGCAGAGTGAAGCTGCACTCCACAATGAGATGTGTCACACACACACACCAAAAATGTCTTTGTTTTGGTTTTCAGCATGGAGGTGGTAAGTTGCAGGGGCTAAGGGGCACTCGTCTTCAGGAGTCTGCTCTGGATGATGGATCAGTGTTCTACTTGCAGGAATATGAACAACCTTTGAGCTCAGCTGGAAGCAGCATGGCTGGAGATAGCCAGCTTACATCACCAGCTAATCTGGAGTTCAAGCCAATCACATCCTCTCCCCCAGAAACCCACTGTCCCCGCAGTTGGAGGGTAGTGGGTCAGGGAAGAGGGAATATTTCAAGGATGGACTATGCAGGATCTGTTTGGACCAATACCATTCCAACGAAGAACCATTTTTCACCACTGAAGAAGATGAAGGATCCTGACTCAGCAAGAGGTGACACTGAGCTTGTTAAGGGAACCAGGCTTGGTGGAGAGACAGCATTCACAGGTGGCAAGGAAATAAGTGGTGGATCCAGGAATAAGCAATTTCTTGTTCTGGGGGACTCAGTGAACAGGGGAGTCGAGTCCCACCTGAGGAAAGGTATGCAACCTAAGGTGATAGTTAAATGCCTCCCTGGAGCTTCAGCACAACATGACACTGAATACATCGGGAGGTTGGTAGACAAACTGGAGAAAGGGGCCAATGTTCTGATTCATCTCAGTTTGAACGACATGCCTGCTCGAACAGTGGCAGAAACCAAGCAAAATCTCATTAAGCTAGGTGAAATGGCTGGAGGCTAGAACGACCACCCTGACATTCTTGGAGATCGTCCCAGTGTGGGGCAAAGGGGATTGCAAAGACAAAATCATGAATAAGGACACTGAGGAATTCAATGCTTGGCTACATAGATGATGTTGTGAAAAAGGATATCACATCACAGGATCATGAGAGAACTTCTGGGAGAGGAAGCTATTCAGGTTTGACAGACTTCACCTAACAAAGGAAGGAGTGAGTGTACTTGGGAAGAAATTCAATGTCCGTCTCGATCAATTAAACTAGGTGAGGGGGAGTCTAATGCTAGGGAACTTCCTACCTCTCCTCTTCACTAGCTATCCCATCTCCCTCTTCCAGATACCTTAGATCCTCTGACTCCCAAACTCTTGCTATACCTCAATGATCCACCTCCATTGGCCAGAAAGCTTTCTCACACTGCTTCCCAAAACTTGGAACTCACTTCCACCCCTTTCAGATTTTTCTCATTTTCTCCTCCCTCTCCTTGGCCCTGCACAACTTCTACTCCCCTAATTGCACTTGCTAATAGCACCTACACACCTCACTTCTAAATACTCCTCCACATCCTCCTTCTCTCTCCTTTTCTACTGGATTTGTCCCCTTGCAGGGTTCTCAGCATCCTGATTAGGTAAAGTCCTCCCTGTCTCACATCTCCCCTGCCCTCCTGAAGTGGTGTAGACCTCCACTGTATTTCCTCTCCTCTCCCCCCTGTACTACACTTTAGTCCACTCATTCACTCCCACATCCTTCTGACTTCACCTCTCCATATCACCCATCCCTCCCATATCCTCTCAAATTCCCTTCCCCAAATCTCCTTCCCCTCTCATATTACCAGTCACTACCATATCCTCATCCCCCACTCCTCTCTACTCTTACTCAATATGACCTGCCCTACTACAGGGTCCTCCATACCAAGAGGATTAGCCAGAGGCTTTCTCATTCCTTCTCCCCCACCTCCTCTCTTCCCTTGCACTCCCTTTTTCCCTTTAACTACCTCCAATTGTGACTACTCTAGTACTTACTACTTGCCTAGTCTCTACATCAGCACTTAGTACTATCTGATCACTATCCCAGGCTCTACTGCTCATGACAGGGTTATGTAAGCTTTACAGTGTTAGTTATGCGTCAATCTTGGCTTAGCTACCACTAAATCAAATGTGTCTGTTTATTCTGTAAATCTCCTTCTCTGCAATTGATACTAGTATTTTTCTTTACTGTACTGCAAGCTATTATATAGTGTATGGTAGAACGCTGTTGAACATAGAAATCTATGCTCAACAGCATTGTTGTGCTTGTCTCAGTGCATCATGATCTTATTGTGCGGCACTGAGTATGTCACCAGTGCAGCACAACAAGATCGGATGCATTTGCGCATGTGTGATTTAGCAGCCGCATCAGTGAGGAGGTGAGTAGCGCTGGAGAGAGCCACAACATTGAAGCCAAGTAAGGCTTAATTTAAAAAATCTGAAAGTTTATTTCTGCATCCATTCGTCATTTGGTACTGAATAGACTCCCCATACATTACAAAAGATTGTCTATGGGGGGTCATTCACAAACAAGGATCTTCTCAGATCTCAAGGTCTCCTTGGTAACGGATGACCTCTTGAGCTTTGCTCTTGAGGTCTAACTTTGCCAAGGAGACCGCTTGATCAAGAATATCCTTGTTATGAATGACTCACCATAGACAATCCTCTATATTGTAAATATGTTTTAATGTTATTTGCTCTCCCGTCCTTGTAACCCCCTCCCCCAAGATGCTTCTGGAAATGAGCTGTTCACAGCTCATGTTATCTTTTCTGGTGAAACATTTTGCAAATGAATAAAATAAAAACCTATCAGAAAATATGCTTCTGATAGGAACTTAGTCATCACTCCCACACAAGCAGGAATTTCTGTCCCATGACCTAAAGAAGCACGTAGAAAATGGTTGGAACTATCAGGAACTGAACACAGGGCAACTCATCCACAGCCTCATGAGCAGCACCAATAGTAGTGAATAGCAGCAGGGGTATCAGACTATGAAAAGGGTATGTATAAATGCCAGTAGCCTGGGAAACAAAATAAGCAACCTGTAGGCAAAGATGGTAGATTCCTGAGTGGACCGGTGGCCATCAAGGAGACTTGGGTCTCAGACAGAAATGACTGCGACCTTTCAGTCCCAGGCTATGTCCTGTTCAGACAGGATAGAAGGGAGGGTAGGGGAGGGTAGGATTATATGTAAAGGACATGATAAATGCCATCTCAGTAGATAGCATCAGAAAGGAGTGTGGAATCCCATAGATGCTACTCAGCTTGGCAAAGGGGGAGAGGATCCACATAGGTGTGGTATACCAGCCTCTGGGGCAGGCTGAGGGCAGGGACAAAAAACTGCTAGAGAAGATCAGAGGTGTAGCATAAAAAGGGGATACTGTGGTGGTAGGAGACCTGAATATACCAGTAATAACTGGAGCATCCCAGTGGCTGGTTCTAGTAGAAGCCAAAAGGTGGTTGATGCCCTACAAGACTGCCTACTTACACAACTAGTTAGTGCCTCCACTAGGCTGGGCACCATCCTGGATGTGGTTCTCACTAACTTCAAGGTAGTAAGGGCTACAGGGGTTGGGAAGCCAGTGGTCAATAATAACCACAACTCTGTATGGTTTGAACTAGCCCTAGGTGTAGAAAATCACAATCCAAGACAGAAGTTTTAAACTTTAGAGGAGACAATTTTAACAAAATGAGGGATGTAGTCAGAGGCAAGCTGTTAAGGATCCAGGAGCATTTAGATGTAGAAGAAATATGGGGGCAGATTAAGTTAGCCACTTTAGAGGCTACCATGATGTGCTTAAGAACAGTGACTAAAAAGAGCAAACACAAAAAAACAATATGTTTCAGTAACCAGATAAGGACCACAATCAGAACCAAAAAGGAGGCCTATTGGAACTATAAAAGATTTCAGGAAGACAGCACATGGGAAGCCTATGTTCAGAAGAACAAAGAAGTGAAGAGTATGGTGAAACGAGAGGTCCAACAGTGAAGCTGCATTCCCCAACAGATGTGTCACACACAACGGAGGTCACAACGGAGCTTTGGCTGGCAGAAAGCGTTAAAGAAGGGAACAAACACTTTTTTCGATATATACAAGAAAAACGAAAGAAAAGGGGGAGGAATTGTTAGACTCAAAGACAGTGACAGAGTAGTGGAGGGCAATAGGCAGAAGGCCACTGTCCTGAACAACTTTTTTTGCTCAGTGTTCACCGAGGAACTCAAAGGTCCAGTACTAGACAATGGCATCAAGGCTGCTAACAAAAGTGTCCCACAAATAGAAGCACCATCAGTCACCAACAGTAGGGTTAGAGAGGCTTTGATCAACTGAGTACAGACAAGTCACCAGGGCCTGATGGAATAAACCCAAGGGTGCTAAAGGAGCTAACAATTGAATCAGCAGGCCCTTTAGCACATTTATTCAGCAGATCATTTCAGATGGGGTAGTGCTTGGAAACTGGAGAAGAGCTGATGTGGTACCTCTCCACAAGGTATAGAGTTGGGAGGAAGCAGGCAACTACCGACTGGTCAGCCTTACATAGGTAGTGGGGAAACTGATGGAAACATTAATGAAACAAGACTTGGTAGAGTACCTAGATAAGAACAGTCTGCAGAATGACAGGCAACATGGGTTCATGGCAGGAAGGTCATTTCAAATGAACCTAATCACATATTTTGACTGGGTCACTAGGCAACTAAACAGAGGCCACCCAGTGGACCCCCTCTACTTTGATTTCAATAAGGCCTTTGATATGGTGCCGCACAACTGCCTGTTGAAAACATTGGATGAGCTGAGTGCAGACAAGTGGATAGTCAGTTGGTTAGGTAATTGGATTAGGGGCAGAAAACAGAGAGTAGTGGTCAATGGGTGCACACTGATGAAGGCACAGTCACTAGTGTTGTGCCTCAAGACTCAGTGTTGGGGCCAGTCATGTTTACTGCCTGCATCAGTGACATTGGCATAGCGCCTGGCAGCGAAGTTCAATGCAAAAAATGTAAGGTGATGCATTAAGGTAAAGGGAACCCAAGGACAGAGTACCACCTCAACGGAGTCCAGTTCAGTGCCATGCAGGAAGAACGGAACCTAGATGTCATCATAAGCAGCACCCTTATACAGACAAGCCAATGCAACAAAGCTTACAGCAAGACCAACAAAATGCCAGGGTGCATAGGGAAGGGGATTCAACAGAAAGAGGAAGGAGGTAATACTGCCACTCTACAGGCCCCTGGTAAGACCCTATCTGGAGTACTGTGTCCAGTTTTGGAGTCCATATCTGAAAAAGGGCATAAACAGGTTGGAGGCTGTTCAGAGAAGAGCAACCAAAATGATCCAGGGCCTTCAAGGGCACTCTATATGGGAGCATCTGGAAGCATTAAATATGTTCTCACTGGAGACGGGGGAGGGGGGGTATGACTGAAACATACCAGTTACTCAGAGGAATAAATAAGGTACCATCCTCGGACCCATTCAACAGAGTCTCTGATTTTAACACTAGAGGGCATGAGGAAGTGGAGGGGCTTCAAGAGGAACTTAGGAAACATTACTTACAGTAGGAGTCATGGAGCCATGGAATAAACTGCCAGCTGAGGTAGTGGAAGGAAAGTCCATGACATCATTCAGGCTGGGTGGGACAAGGCAAAGTGTGATCAAAAGCATCAGGAGCAGTAGGAGACACTAGGCAGAAGAGGGGTTAGGTCCTGGGATCTGAGAAGGTCCAAGAAACACATGGGCAGACTAGACAGACCCTGGTCTCCTGCCATCTTTTTTCTATGTTTCTAAGGGAAGTTCAAAACACTACTTTGCATAACACTTCAGGAGGTTTGCCAGTTTCACATAGTGTAAACTGCCATAACATGAAGTTTTTACCAGGCAAAGTCTTGTATGGTGATAACTTCACTGGTGAATTTGCTGGAGAAGTTGCCACTATGTAGACTTCGAGAAGTGCAGCAAAGTTTGTGCTGGAGGTAGGAAATTTCAAAGTTTACCAAACGTGAAGTTACCCCACTTCACACCATTTTTGCCAGCAAAGTTTAAATTTGCTGCACCTGTACTCTATAAGGCCCTTCCATGGTGAAGTCTGACTGTATTTTATACAAAACCTGCCTCGCCCCTGCGGAAAAGGGTACCAGCTGCCCAGTTCTGCAGTAACACATGCTGGCTAAACCAGAGTAGCAGAGGTAGATACTTGTCCAGTTCCAGCTGGATAAAAGTTGTGGTCGTGATGTGCATAATAGGCTGGGACAGCAAACAATTATCAAGTTGAGCAATCTTCAATCTTGACATGCTGTCTGAGACTCTGGAACTAAAATGTTTCATTAGGCATGTTTTTTTTAACCCCCAGGTGTCAGTTGCTACTCTACCTTTATGAAATTTATTTTTCTATCTCCAGTAATGGCTCCACACCTACCTGTAGTACATATTTATTTTTGAAACATGGCTGGTTTACAGGAGACATAAACGTTATCTTTCTGATATAAGCCACGCTGTTAAAGATCTGAAAGCAGCTCTGAGAATGCTTCTTTCAATCCTAGTGCATTTCAGTGCACACTAGTTCTGAGGTATGGCACATCAGTAACTTAGCAGTGGAAATAACATAGTACTCTCTCTTGTCAATCATCCTTGCATGGTTTTGCAATGTCTGATGTATTTAATCAGCTTCTATTTTTCTGACATTTTTCCAGCAATAAATTGTCTGCATGTCAGCTTAAAAGCATACTTTTAATGCCAGAGACTTCAAGCTAATGTGTTTGTTAGAGATCTTAAATTGTGTTTTCTAGTGTTCAACTAGATTTACTGTGGAGTGAAAGACAGTGCCATTAAATACATTTTGTAGCCTCAGCTGAAATAAAACCCTGGAAAGTGTCTGGTTCTTAAATTTAGAAATGGATAGAACTTCCTCCTCAGTGAAACACAGAGTGGTTCAAAATTGTATCCATCAGCACGCAGCCAGTATAGAATTAATTTGAAAATAAATGCACATGCATTTTAGGGAGGTAGTTCAGTCTGATGCTAACAGCACAGACCTATGAGCCTGGAGACCTGGGTTTAAATCCCACAGCTACCCCATGGAGTAAGTGTCTTAAACCTCCTATGCTCAAGACTCCTGGAATTCTGCATTCCTAGGGCTGTGGAATTCTCACAGAACTCATATCACGTGTAAAATATATGTAGTGCTGCAGAATTCATTACTCTTAGTGACTGTGCATTCTATTGTAACTGTCTATATCTGTCCTCATTGTCTATCCTAAAGCCTCTCCTCTATGCTTAGCATGTGATGTCATCTACAACATCACATCATATTTTAGCAAATGACAGGACTGCATTCTGCCACAGAAATGGACTGTTTATGCTCCAATGGACTGTTTATGCTCCAATAATGCACACATTCTGCTGCAGAAGCCTGGAAGTGCTGTCACAAAAATCAGGACTTGAGTGCTGCAGAGAACTTTGGGTCCTGCTTATACTTAATCTCACTTTACAAAATGAGTCAAAATGTCTGTTATACTGTAAGTATTGCTCTGTTATCGGATGAACCAGGTCACCAGCCATGCCTCCAGTATATGTTCTGAAGAGTGCATGGTGCTGCATTTTCTAAGCCAAAACATTTACAGTAATACTAGGCCATATAGCTGGCCTGGTGGCGCTGAGGGTTGAGGTGCTGGACGCCACACCTCGCGCCATGCGGTGACCCAGGTTCGGTAGCGTGCCTGGGTTGTTGAGGGTCGGCAGGGAGGAAGAGGATTGAGCATCTGGAGGATGGCTCTCCTCCCAGGTGGGAGGGGGGTCCAGACTCAGTGCTTGCCTGTCTCCTGGCAGAGGCCAGGGGTACAGCAAGCATTGCAGCAGACAGGATGGGAAGTGGTGATGCCGGCAGTGATGCCTTGGCATAGGGTGCATGCCACTCTTCCAAGTTAAAAAGCAGAGGAAAATGCCGCGGGTGCCGGGAGATGGTGCGCTGGCGCTGCTCTCGATATGCCCTTGCCTGCCTGACTACCCCTGATCTGATGAGATTCAGAATTTTGGAGTGATCACTTCCCCACCTCGACCCCACTTGGGGGTATAAGTCACAGCTCCACGGGGACCGAGGGTAAGTATCGGACAGGCAAGTGAGGCAAGAGGATGACTTCTAGGTGCTTCCGATGGGTTGGTGCCCACAGGTCGTAGGCGTGGAGAAATAGTAATTTCCAAAAAAAAAAATACCAGGCCATATTTATTTATTTATTTATTTATTTATTCTGATTGCGGATTTAACACCTTTGAGCCGGAAGGCTCTTTTACAAAGGTTCCATGTCTAGTGAACAAGAGACAAATATACAAGACAGGTTACATATCAATCAAAAACAGGTTCCTTAACATTCATGTATAGCAGGAGGATGCATGCTGAGTAAGTAGCAATTGAACAGGCTGTTTACAGTGTCAGCAGTATTACTATAAGATAGGAATATTTTCAACATAGTGAGCTGGTATTAATATAAACCTGAGAAGGGAGACTTACAAATGAATGCTAAGGGTATGGCAGGAGCAGCCTAAGGTGGCTTAGTCACAAACTGAGGAGGGGGATATAAGAAAAGTTAGGGAGGTAGTGGGTAGCCACTAACGGGTTTTGTCAGACAGAGGGGGGTGGAGGGAAGGGAGTGAGGGGAAGGAATGGGTAGTAGGCAAGTGGGTGGGTTAGTTATGAAGGAGACTGGCCATTGGTGTTGCATACTATACATGCAATAACACACTACAGGGTGTGGCATTCATTTAAAAATAGAAACAGAATTTGTCAGCAGTTAAGGACTGCTTGGTCCACCAAGTCTGTACAGTTTGTCTCTGCCTATAATGTCACTGCATACCTTACCTGGCAGATACTGACACCCCTGTATATGCTGAAAAGTCCTTGGTCTCTAATATAGTGCCTCAGCGCACAACAGAGAATTGCCTGTATCTTCCAACAAATGCACACCCTGGCAAGTGTTACTGCTCCTATAATTACTGGTGACCCCATTACCAAATGATTTACATGCCTCTGTAAAATGCCATCATAACCTGAAAACCAGTAATTATGGTGTTCTCAAAACTTTATGTCACTAGCAGTGTAATTCATTCGTACCATGCCATGTGATTGGCTCTTCATATGTGTGTGTGTGTGGGTGGCCCAAACACCTAAAAAAATGTCAGCTCTGTTTCTGAGGATCATCATTCATTGCCCAGATTTACAGCTTCCCACTCACCCAGCTCACAAGTAAATTATCATTTTTTTTTTTACTATTTGTGTAGTTCATCCTGCCTTTACAACAAACAATATATCTGGTTGATCCTGCTGTTGTTTCGCTTCGGTCGTGGCTTTGAGAGACCACGACCTTGATCGGCAACGGACTGCAGTGACTGACTACTCTCACCGTGATTCCTGGGATTCTTCCACAATGCGAGTAAAAAAAAAATAAAATAAATAAATGAAAAAAATTGTGTCTGAAATGGAAAGAGAGACAGAGACACAGTTGGTGTGTGTATAGTGTGTGTCTCAGTGTGCGTGCCTGTGTCTCTGTCTTTCACTGCCAAAACTGCTTTGACTTGAATGTTTCTGCTTTCTGACAAAAAAATTCCCTGCACCAGTAATTATAAACAGGATTGGCAAGAGCCTATAGGGCTGCAGCTGAGGAATTTGGAGTAAAACTATTGTAAATTACCAATGTTACAAGCGTGCATTTGCAAAATCTAACATAGGCTCATAAATGTGTTGATCTATAATATTTTTACACCAAATTTTCAATATGGCCTTGTTATGACCCTACCTCATGAAGACGGGCAGACAATATGTTCAACTCCTGGTATAAAGGTGTTTTTGCACAGGGACTGAGAAATCAGCTTTCGGGATGCAAAAACACATTTTGGGCAGGAGTTGAAAAATGGCAGATGTCACATTCATGAGATGCTGTAAAGAAATGGCTAGGTTGAAAATTTGGGGTAAAAATATTGAATATTACTGAATTTACGAGTCTGCATTCTCACATATCAATGTAGGCTCACAACTTTTTGGTTTTTTAATGTTTTTACACCAAATTTCCATCATAGCCTTCTTATGACCCCACATCATTAACAAGGGCAGAGAAAATGTTCAACTCCTGCCTGAAAGGTGATTTCCTGCAAGGACAGCAAAATCACCTTTCAGGATGCAAGAAAATATTGGCCAGGATTTGAAAATGACAGCTGTCACATTCATGAGGTGCTGTAAAGATATGGCTATGTTGTAAATTTGGGATAAAATGTTGAATATTACCAAAGGAACTGCCTGCATTCGCAAAATTCCACATGGACTCATAACTTGGTTGTTTTAATATTTTGCACCAAATTTTCAACATAGCCTTCTATGACCACACATCATGAACAATGGCAGAGACATTTTTCAACTGAGGCCTGAAAGGTGATTTCAAGACAGGGACATAGAATCACCTTTCAAAATGTAAAAAACATTTTGGACAGGATTTGAAAAGTGACAGCTATCACAGTCATGAAGTTGTGTAAAGATATGATTATGTTGTAAATCTGGGAGTAGAAATATTGAAAAGTACCAAAGTTATGAGCCTGCATTCACAAAATTCAATGTAGAATCAAACTTTGTTGTTCTTCAATAGTTGTACACAAAATTTTCAACATAGCCTTTTATGACCCCACCTCATGAACAAGGGCAGAGAAATTAATCCCCACCCAAAAGGTGATTTTGTGCAGGGACCGTGAAATCACCTTTCGGGACAGATCTGCCTAAGCACAGTGACATTTTCATGAGGTGGAGTCCTGAAGAATTGGGTCAAAATATGTAAAATGCCCAAGTTATGACACTAAGTTCAAAACCCAATTGAAATACATTGAACTGCATACCTGTGTCTTCAGTTCATGATCCAGCTTTTAAGAGTCAAGATGTGTTTGTGGTTCAGAGAGGATTAAGGCATTGAACCCTTAATGGGTAAGTAAGGACTTGGGATGGCTAGATGGTGGATGCTCATTGAGATGGTCAGGTGGGGGAAGGGTAAGGAATGGCCACAAAAGACATCGATTGACTGTTTTTTTTTTTTACAGGTAAAAAAAAGAGCCCGACGATCCCTGATCATGGCACTGGGGGATTGGGCACCCCCAGTGTTACAGTTATGGAGGGGAAGACATCGATGGACCAGTTTTTTTACAGGTGAAAAACAAACAAAACAAAAAAAGACAGACGATCCTTGATTGTGACACTGGGATATTGGGCACCCCAGGGTCAGAAAAAAGATTGACAATCCCTGATCACAACACTGGGGGATTGAGCAACCCCAGTGTCATTTTAAAAATATTTTTTTTATTTAAACATTTGGTAGCCGGGAAAGGCACGCTCAGCCGAGGCTCGATTCCAGGTGCGATCAATGAGGCAAGGAGCAGTGGAAATACAAACAATAAATTCAGAGAATAAGTTAATAGAACAACAACAGCTAATTATAATCAATATAATACAGCAGTGAGAGCAAAAAAAAAAACATGAAATGTGATGCATATCTAGAGGTGAACAATACAACAGTAAATGCTCTACATAATGAATCTTTAATATGTGCTAGGGAGGGTTGTAGGAAGGTGAAGTCGGTAGATGTAGTGGGTTTAGCTCAGTTGTGGCAGCAGCATAAGGGTGGAGGAAGGAGACTTAGCTGTTGCTTGCAGCTAGAGTGAGAGGGTGAGCTTCTGATAGTAGGGGTAAGTTTGTTCCACAAGTAGGGAAGCTGGTAGGAAAGCAGCTTTGCCTGTTGTGGAAGAGGGTCAGGGCAGGGTGAAAGATCTTTCATTTCTGTGACTGAGTTCATAGGGGGATAGGGAGTCTGATGATAAACAGTCCTCAAGATTGGAGAGGAACTAGTTAAACCAGTACTTAGATATAAGGTTGAGGGCATGTTTATAGCACCTGTGAGATAAGGGGCTTAGTCCAAAGAGGGAGTAAAGATCACAGTGGTTGGTGCATGGGGGGATTTTCTAGTGAAGCGGCAAAATTAGTTTAGAAGGGTATCCAGCCTGGCAATGGAGGTTACAGGGGCAGAGCTGCAAACCATGTCCGCATAATCTAGTATGAGGAGCAGGGGAACAGATAAGGGGAGTAAAGGAGTATTTTACTACCATTTTTGACTGAAATACTCCTGCTTTCTGATTTTAGGAAGTTTTTTTCCCACCCTGCAAATTTACAATATGTGGTACACGTACAAAGTTGGCAGTACCATGAGATGCTAGGAGCCATGGTACTACAAAGGAATCTGTAGGGGTGGGGACAGGAGTTGCTCACTGGCTGGTTGAAAGTACTGTTACAACATGACAATGTTAAAGAGAAGGTCACAGTATGTCTCTCGCAGTATTAGACAGTCAGTGACTGCAGGCATCCAGTGGGATTGAGACCTAGTTTAGATGTGGGGATACGAGATGGGCTAGTGGATGACAGTACTACCATTTGGATGAAAATACTACCAGGTGTAAGAAGGTAGTAGTAAATACTTCTGAGTCCTAAACATTATCTGGACCATTGATGGGGAGGATCATTTTAGAGACAACTTCATGTCTGGCAGGTAACAGGAGAGAGTCCCTGTTCTGGTATAGCATGCTGAGTTTGGGGGGGCGCAGCTTGGAGGTGATAGATTCAATGTGAGCTGAAAAAGACAGATGGGGGTCCAGCCAAATACCCCGGTGCTTGCATCTGATGACTTGGTCAAGTGGAGAGCCACTGAGAGATTTGACGGGGAGAGTAGTATGGCTACATTTCTGGGCAGAGATGAAAACCATGGAAACAGTTTTGGTGTTTTTTAGTTTCACTTGGTTTTGGCTGAACCAGCGCTGAATGTTGTCAAAGTAGCTTTATATGGTAGCTTGGACTTCAAGCAGGTTGGGACCAGTGGTGAAGAGGATGGTGTCATCTGCATACATGTGTATTAATGAACTGGTGCAGGAGGGGGGAAGGTCATTAATGGAGAGGGAGAAGAGGATGGGACCAAGATCAGAGCCTTGAGGGACACCTGCCAGGATGGGGGTGATATCAGCAGTCTAACAGATTGGAATCTGTTGGATAGATAAGACTGAAACCATCTTACAGTGATGGGGTAAGTCCAGCTGCCCAAGCTTCTGTAGGAGAAGAGGGTGGGATAGGAGACAAATGCCTTGGCAAAATCGACAAATACAGCTGCTGTAAGGACGCCTTGGTCAGAGGCAGTTTGGATATGGTTGGTAACATGCAGGAGGGAGGAAATTATGGAATGGAGTTTCCTGAAGCCTGACTGATGAAGTGAAAGGATGTTGTTTGTTGCAACATATTCAGCTAGTTGGGTGTGGGCCAAGGATTCTTGTAGTTTGGCTAGGGCTGGAAGGAGCAAGATGGGCCTATAATTGCCTGGCAGGGAGGGGTCACCGCTTTTGTGAAGGGGAATTATGCAGGCCAATTTCCAAGTTAACGAGACTGTTCTTGTGGAAAATGAGAGGTTAAGGAGATGTGTAAGGGGCTTTGTGATCACAGGAGCCGAGATCTGCAGGAGCTTGGGGTGAATCCCATCCAGGCTGGTCTTTGCAGTGCTAAGCAAGCACAGGGCTTTGTGAACCTCGCATTCAGTAAGGGGGGGGGTGAACTTGAAGTCACTGCTAGGGGGAGGTCGGTGGGACTGGGGAGGAAGGGGGAGCCATGTGGTGCACAGGAAGTGAAAAGTGCTTGAGGATTTCAGAGGGCAGGTCTGGTCAGTGACTGATTGTCCATGAAGTTTGAAGGGGGGGGTTTGCAGGGCTGGGCTGGTGGGTCAAGGAATCTGTGCACAACTTTCCAGAATTGAGGGGGCTTAACATGCGAGAGTTGTGACATAAGGTAGTCTGAAGTAGTCTGCTTTGGTTTCTTATGGTCTTGGTGCAGACATTACAGAGGGTGTTAAAAGCTTGCCTGCTCTGAGGGTTTTGGTTGGATTTAAATTATGAGCAAGCCATGTCTCTTTCCTTATATTTGGCGAGGATGGTGTGGTGATCTACGGGTGGTGCCGCTTCTTGACCCTGGACTTTTTCAGAGGGGCATGGACATACCAGATGCTTGTTTTTTATCATATAAGATTTTATCCAAATTTTTCAGTATAATGTACAACGAGTAGTATGGCTGGATACATAACACATACGTGGTCAGCTAGATATCTACATACCTCGAATCTTCATGATCCTGTAAATATGTCTATCAACAATGTAGAAACAACCATATCAAGCATACAGTAATAAAGTTGTACCAGAGTAATCAGATGCTTACACCTTCTATAAGTGAACGTGGCAGATCAGTAGGCCTATTAAGGTAACTGTGGGAACCGTATCTAGAGTAGAGGATTTGCAGGTGGGGTAGGGAGTTTACAAAAATCTGACTGCAGATATGGCTTCCATTTGGATTGGTAATACTATAAGCTTCCTCCTTGCACATGTGATAGTCGCTCAAAGAGGACAGGCGCATAAAGTTATGCACAGATCTTCTCGAGGGAAGGGCCATTTGCGCCAGTGCATAAGTAGCAAATGTATGACTTCTAGGACAGCTAAAAGTGTCCAATCTTGGAGAGGTTTGGATAAGTTAGTCAGGAGGTGGTGTCACCCAGCAGTAATTTGGGGTCATTGAGGGTCACTGTGGTCTTAAGCACCTTAAAATGGTCATAGGCAACCATGTTCCAAAGTGATGTACGGTGAGGACATGTCCAAAGCATGTGCAAGAGATGGGCAACAGGCTGTGAGAAATGCCAATACTGACTGTGGCTGAGCAAGCCCTGTGTATGTAAGGCCACATGGGTACAGTGCCAAAATAATAAAATTTTAAGTTGGAGAAACTGGCTTTTAGTAGCCATATAAACCCAATGGGCATCTTTAAGGTAGAGTCTCCACTGGCTTTCTGAGATAGAGGACGCCAGATGTGCCTCCCATTGTTGTTTGCCTGTCGAGGTAGCAGTTGGTTGTGTGTCCCTCCAGGTTACATAGAAGCAATCAACAGGCCCTTGGATGTGGGATGTTTGTGAAGGGTATTCAACCACTGCCAGGGCTTATCAGGAGATTCACTGTTAAGAAGGGGTTGTAGGATACTATGGATCTGGAGATATCTCCAAAAATCCTTGTGTGGGAGGGAACATTTAGTTTGGAGTTGTGCAAAAGACAACATGGAGGCTGCCCCAGGTGAGCACAGATCTTGCAGTATTCGAATTCCACATCTCTACCAGGAGGGCCAATGTAGAGGTGGTCCTTCAATTTGACAAGCAACATTGTGCCATAGTGGAGCGTAATGAAGCAGAGGAGGCCATGCCTGTTTTGTCAATGTTGTTTTTGTTCAAGCTTTTCCATGCGTGGACAGTGCTAGTGATCGTGGGGGTAGGGATCGAGTAAGGGGAGATCTGAACATGAGGAGAGAGAAGAGCAATTCCTCCTTCCAGATCCCTCTAGTTAAACCAGGACAGGGGCCCATGTGGCTGGGTGCAAACCATTTAGTCGCATGTGCCGCCATACAGGCAAGGTGGTAGCCCAGAAACCAAGGAACATTGAAGCCTCCACATGACGAGTATGCTCTCATTTTTTGTTTGCTCCATATAGGAGGTTTATTATCCCATAGAAAAGCAGAAATTCGATGTTCCAGAGAGGTAAACAGCTTAAGGGAGAGAGAGATGGGCAAATTATTAAAGAGATAGAGGAGTCGAGGGAACAGAAGTATGCAGACAGCAGTTACCCCTCCTGGCATAGAGTTGTAGTTTACACCATCTCTCTGTGTCTGTGGTAAGTTGTGTTATTAAAGGAGAAAAGTTAACCGATTCAAGTGTGGACCATTTAGTGGGAAGCTGGATACCAAGGTAGGTGAGGCCCTGAGCAGCCCATGAGAGATTGGTGCCCTGGAGGCAGGCACTGGTGCACCCAGAATTAAGAGGTGCCAAAGTAGTTTTCCTTTGATCGACTCATAGGCTGGATAGAGCTGCGAAGTCCTCAAGTACCCTTAGGGTGGCTGGGATCGACTGGTGTGGGCTAGAGAAGGTCAGAAGGAGGTCATCCGCATATGCTGCCACTAGGTATGTGTATCTAGCGACCTCAATACCTTTAACCTGGGGAGAGGAAACCAGAACATGAATTAGGGGATCTAAGGCTACAAGAAAGTGATGGGGAGAGAAGGGCCCGCCTTGCCTGGTGCCTCCGTTAAGGGAGAAGGGAGGAGATATGTCACCATTAGTAAGAATGCAGGCCATGGGAAAGCAATGGAGTGTATGGATCCATTACCTAAAGTGGGCCCCAAAACCATATATGCAGTATTTCATGAAGGTAATGCCACTCTATGGAGTCAAGTGCCTTAGAAAAATCTATTGCCATGGCTGCCATAGGGAGGGATGATCTGAAGTGAACCATTTAAGGTTGAACAGGAATCTGGTATTGTCTGTTCCAGTTTTGCCCTGCATGAAGCTCCACTTGTGAGGAATGAATGACAAATGGTAGGACAGTCATCATCCTAGATGCCAGGGCTTTGGCTAATATTTTAGTATCAACAGATAGCAAGGATATGGGTCTAAAGTTGGCACAGTCCAGTGGATCAGGGACTTTTAGGAAGCAGGGTGACAAGTGCCTTCCACATAGAGGACGGAGAGAGCCCACATCATGAGAGGATTGTAAAGCTAACTTCAAGCGGTCATAGAATATCGGGTCCCACGGCTTGGTAAAGTTCCACTGACATTCCATCAGGACCAGGAGCTTTTCCTCGGGCCATTGTGGATAGTGCTACACGAAGCTCTTCACAGGAAAGGGGAGCATCCAGAAGTTCTACCTGGTCAGTGGTGAGAACTGGGAGGGGGGGTATTTTAACTAAAGGCAGAGATGCCTTGGGAGAGTTGTAAGCCTGTGTGGGAATTTTGGGATTGATAGAGGGCTTCATATGACCATCTCATGGTTTTGTTAATGCCTTGAGGACTCGAAACAGTAGTACCAGATGGTGAGTGAAGGGCATGGATTCGGGTAGCTGCTCTTTGTTGACGGAGGTGGAAGGCAAGGAACTTACCAGATTTCACTCCACTATCCCAGTATGCATGTTTGGACCTGAGTAGAAGCCATTCGGCTTTCTGGTGCAGGATGTCATTAATCTGATACTTAAGCCCCACAATTTGACGTTGCAAGGCATTGTCCACTGAGGCCAATAGGACCATTTTAAAACACTGCTGTAACACATAAAGGTCCACTTGCAACTTAGCAAGCTTTGCTTTATGAGCTTTGTCCCGGCTGCCGAAAAGGCAATGACATGACCCCTGATGACTGGCTTAAACATCTCCTAATTGTGCCATGCAAGATCCCACGTCTGAGTTAAGGTCAAAGTAGTCTTTCGTGGCTTGGATCAGCATGGGGCAAAAGTTGGGGTCTTTGAAAAGTAGGGGATTACAATGCCACTGTACTAGGCAGGAAGGACTGTCAGGGCAGTTTAAGAAATCTGAGTGGTTGCATGATCAGAGATCAGGATTGAGCCAATAGCAGAATCCGAGATGCCCTGGACTGCCAAATCATTGGCCAACCAGAAGTCTGTAATGCTATGGGAGAAGTGGGCTGTAGAATAAAATGTATAGTCACGGCTTGTGGGGTGGTCTCTATGCCAGTTGTCTATGAGAGCCCACTCCTCCATCAAATCCTGCAATGACTGTCTACCTTTGGCTGTAGCTTGGGTTGTGGGGTGGGATTTGTCAAGAAATTTATCACTCACCATATTAAAATCACTTCTTATAACCAATGGGATAGGTGGGCCATCGAATAGTAATGCAGAAATGGCTTGACTAATTTCTGGGAAAAGTCTGCATGGTTGGTATTAGGTGCATATATATTCCCTATCAGCATGGAGCCCTCAGGTGAGGATAGCTTGGCACTACCCACCGTCCTTGGGTATCCTTCTGATGCCTTTCCATGTGGAGGCACGGCAGAGAAGGATAGCCTACTCTTAGTTTTATTTACAGAGGAACTAGTCTCTACCTCACCTACCAGGATTTCTTAAGCCAAGGTATTGCCTGGGGCAAAGGTGTATTTCTTGTAGTAGTGCAATATCAGCACGTAGGGACTGCAGATGCCACAGTACTTTTGTACGCTTAATTGGGTGATTGAGCCCTTTAACATTCCATGATACCGCCTGTGAAGGACAAAAAGATGTACTTACTGTGAACCAATGTGGGGGGACGAGCTCATCAAGATCTCCAGGGAGTAGTGGCACCCAAACCAAAACAGCACTGCAAGTTCGTATCCCCCAAAAAGAGGAGGTGTAAGCATCACCGAAACAGTTAGTGTACATTGTCTTGGATATTGAGAACTATAGAAAGAAGCAATAAAACAAAGAATCAATTAGTACAGTACTTAAAGGACTAATATATCCAACAATTAAACTATCAGTAGAAAACACAACAGTGTAAACATGCTATGAGGGTGGAGGTCAGAGCAAATGAGGGTAGACAAACTGCCCTACAGCTATGCTCGCTCCAACACTCAGTACGGGGTATAATGTGGAAGTCCAAACAATAGAGTCTTCCCATTCTGAGGACCATCCAAGGTCGGGCCCTTTGACCACGGGAGAGGGAGAAGGTGAGTGAGGAAAAAGGGAAAAAGCATTAAGGGTAGGGAGAGCAGAAAGAAGGGGTGAGGAAGGTGGTACTTCCACCTACCAGTTGTATCCGAGTAAGTAAGGCAACAGACCCCATGAAGGGCCCCAAACTGAGCCTGAATAAAGCACTATGTGATTGGCCACCCTCCATTAAAATAGGGGCTGGGGATCATCCAGCAGGCCGTGGCTGTTGATATGGGCTATAGGCTGAAATATCGAGGTATTCCCAGAAACTATGAGAAAGGAGGAAGGAGGGAAGGAGGGTAATTGGTCATCCACCGAGGCTATAAGGGTAATGGAGGGAAGGGGTGGAGGGAACTGTGCCTATAGCTGTTTCAAACAACCACAGAGCAGAATCTCTGTATAACACATTGGAGACCCTGCAACTAAGCATATGGGACCTTCAGGTGGTTAGTCCTTCGGCCTGCTCAGGTGAAACCTGAGTAGGGACTCTAGAGTCCAAGATAATCCTTGCAGCTGCTGTGGCATATGCAAGTAGTCCAGGCTTAACTGGGGAGACATTGTCCAAGACTTCAACGAGAGCGGCATCAGGATAGTCGGCCCAATCCACCAGATGCGTGGTGTCCATTTCTTGAATATCAGGTAGATCTTGGTTCTCTAGTTCTGTAGCAGAGGAGAGGTCTTCCCTACAAATTTTTGCAGGTGGAGCTGCAGGGTATTTGCTGGGCGAGTATTGAGGCCCACTTCTGGCTTGCTGGTGAGATTTAATGAAGGCATTTGTGTGCCTCTGGGGGAGAGAGGCCAGAGGGGGCTGAGGATCCGATCTTGATGTGGTATTTGTAATAGGTGGGGCTGAAGAGATGCCCATTAACGGTGGGGGACCAGAGTGATGTAGGATTGGTCTGACTGGTAAAGCATCCCTGGGAGCTCCTGCAACAGACGAACTGTTCCTAGTAGAGGTACCCACCTCTGAGGGTTCCCATAGCCTACTGGGACTTGTAGTCGGGACAGGCAGAGTCAGCCAAAATTTTATAAGCCAGCATTCTAGCTCAGCGGGGTGGTCCACAGCCACTTCCCTTCCATCCTTTGATACTTGCAATCTGGTAAGGTTTTTAAATTTAAATCGGAAGTCCTGTTGATGCAAAAAGTGTTTTATAGGGCCAGGCTCTCCTCCTTGCCGCAGTTTCTTGGGCAAAGTCCTGGTACAGTGAAATTTTGGCCCCTTGCCAGCGAAGTAACCCCAGGTCCCTGGCTGCTTGAAGGATCTGTCTTTCATGGAATAATGGAGCAGATAGGCCACCACTGGCCTAGGTGAGTCGACAGACTTATTAGGGCCATATAGAGACCAATGTGCCTGCTCTATATCTATAGGTCCTTCCAACGCTCTAGCATAAGGGGAGATTATCATTTAAAAACTTTTCCATCAACTGTTCCTTGTGCCCCTCAGGGAGGCCGATAATTCTCAAGTTGTTGCGATGGCATCTGTTTTCCTGGTCTTCAGCTCTGTCCCAGAGAGCTGCCAGGCTCTTTATGCTGGTGCAAATGTTGCCACATTTGTTGTTGTAGTTCGCGTGTTTCCATTCTTTGTTAGAAACATGCATGTGATCTTGTAGCTAGCAAACTTCTGAAGTTGTGCCTGATAAAGCCAGATTGATGTCATCCACTGTAATAGGACCGCTTCTGCATTTTGGTTATATATTGCAAGGATTCACCTACCAATGTTGGTTGGGATGTCAATGGACTGCTAGGACTGGCAGGGTTGGCAGGTAAAGTGATTGTCGGTGGTTCCATGGTTGTGGATCTTGCAATATATGGAAGCCCAGTCTGCATTGATATCTGCACTGTGCTAGGTCAGTGGATGTGTAGTAATCGGCAGTAGTAGTAAAGATGGCCTCTGCAGCCTAGTGAGGCCAAACGACACTGCAAAATGTGAGGAATAGCACCAAAATCCATTGAAAGGAGCATGCCACCAGGTAGGCAAGACTTCACCCTGTATCAAGCTACATTGGGGAATAACTCCACGGGATCGTGGTGTCCAAGCTCGGATAGACCTCAGGCAGTCAGGAGCTCGTAGATTAAGCTGCCATCATGTCGGTGGCTAAACCTCACACCCCCATCCCAGATATTTGTAAGAGTGTGTAGGAATCTAGAGAGGGCCATGTCAGCATCAGGGCTGAGTAGACAGGTTGCCAGTCAGCTTGGTATAGACTGGTTAGAAGGGCATTGGTGTCCAATGTGTTTAGAGGGCGAGCGTTGATGTACTTGGGGCAGATTTGGGCAGTTGTGGTACAATAAGTAATACAGTGGTCACTTAGTGCATTGGAGAGGACACTGGAGGAGGTTATTCTGTGAGGGTGGGAGGTAAGGATCCAGTCTAATAAAGAATGATTTGGGGAGTGGGGGTTGTAGCGGGTTGGTTCATTGATCAATTTGCATTGATCAATTTGGGTGAAATTAAGGGACTCGATTTTGGAGGTATGAGCTTTTGAGGAGGGGGGGCTAGCCAGTCCATGTTGAAATCACCTGCAAGGACCAGTTCCCCTCTGGATGCTACGTCAGGCAGGGTGGTAAAGGTGGTGATGAGGTAGTCTTGGAAGAGGTGGGGAGAGGCAGTGAGAGTGAGGCAGGAAGGGAGAGTTGAACCATAAGGAGCTCATGGGAGCTGAGGAGAGCTTCTTTGTGAATAACTGAGTTCACGAGTGGCTGTTTTGGGTAGATAGCTACACCACCGGCTCTTTTACCATGGTCCTACCTGTTTAGAGTGTAGTTTGGGAGAGTGAGGGAGGAGTCAGGGGTTTTAGCAGAGAGCCAGGTTTCTGTTAGGCAAAGTATATCTGGAGCCTGCTCAGCTATCCAGCAAGTTGGTAGGTCAATCATGGGCAGGAGACTTCTGATGTTGATATGGGTGATTGATAGGCCTTTGTGTGTGCCAAGAGGGGTGGGTATGGCTATGGGGCCAGGATTGCATTTGACATCCCCTGAGAGGAGGAGGAAGAGGGCGAGGAGAAAAAATGACTAGGTTGCAGAGAGCCTATATCTCTGAGTGTGAAACTCGATGTTGGGAGCAGGTCTGGCAGCCCTGATTAGGGAAGCAAATGTTAACATCTGTGGTGGTAAGATGCTGGGAGAAATGTGGTGGAGAGGGGGACAGACAGGCACAAGATGTGGAGAGTGGGAAGAGGAGGTAGCAAGTCTAGATGGGAAGGTGCAGGGTATTATGAGGTAGGCAGCTGTAGAGACAGCGGGGCTAGGGTGAGTGCAGGAAGGGAAGGGAAGGAGAGAGTGGAGAGGAAAATGAGGAGGAGAAGAGGGAAGGGGGAAAGGGTATGGGGTGTACATAGTCAGGTCTGGGAAGTGAGGTTATGGGTTGGGAGAGAGGGGTTACTGGGGCTTTATCCCAGAGATTTCAAGTGGGCTTGTAGAGAATTGGGGTAGGGAGATCAAGATCAAAGTAGGGTAGTTAGAGAGATAGAGAAGCTAGGGAATTAGGTAGCAGTTAGTACTCACTAGTGACTCCTAGTGGCCAAAGAGTATAATTTACAAAAGAGAATATGGGCACTTAGAAAACTCAAGACAGGTCACACGACAGTCACATGACCACAAGCCCCAATAAATGTAGGGATGGTCCTGGGTGGATTGGGCAGTTGATGCACAGTGTCGATGGGCTAACATAATTCAAACTGCAAGCTCCCCCAAGGAGGAATGTGCTTTTCAGACAAGGCAAATACCTGCTGTTCAGGGCTCTGCTGCATTAAACCCCGGAGTCAGTTGAAAAACCAATTATGACTGACTTACCACACATTATGACTGATTTGTTCAACTAGTTTGAAATTTCTGACTTCAACTAACTGAAGAAAATCCAACCAATTTTTTCAACTTTCACCATTGTTGAATTTTATTATGTAGTAGTTTGTCATAGCTTTTTAACTTTGTATCTTTTTTAATTAAAATTTTGACTATAAAAGTTAATAAAATATATGGAAAACTCCCTCCCTTGAAATCAATGGTGCACGCACACACAGCCTTCACCTTCTGACATCACAAAATGGGGTTGCATGTGCCTATGTGGGGGTTGTTGGTGGGTTAAGGTCAGGAAGCAGCTCCGTTTTAGCATTTGGAATTTAGCATCATTATAACTCCATAAATGGGCAGAAACAAAGGAATTATTTATGCCCTCAACTCTGGGACAGGTGAGGTATTGCATATGTTGCAGGGAGCAGCAACTAGTCAGCAGCAGCTAAGAAGCTGGTTGCTCTTTAAAATGCAAATACAAAGTGCAGTGAAACAAATCTACACACAGCAGGGACCCACTAAAGCTCAATAACCAGTCAAAACAACAACAAAATATACTAAGTCCCTGAAAGCAACAAGTTGAAACAGGGCAGCAAAACAGTATATGGTATAGAAAAATAAGCAGCAGTAGTACTAGTTACTTGGAAAAAGAACTGAGTCTAAAATACAGTATAGGTAGGGCCTCTTAAACCTCCCACAGAAGCTAGAAGGTACCCTTTTGCATCAATATATGTTAGTTTACTAGTAGTTGTAGAATCTGTGAGTCTAAAAACAGTTTAAGGGAGGACCCCTAGAAATACCTACTGTATAGTATACCAAAACTGAGATGTATCCATAGTTTAAATTTAAAGCTAAAAGAAACTCATACATATTAAAAAAAATACATTTTCTGACACAGTTTCTGAACTTGTTTTGGCTTTCAGCATGTACACTAATGTGTTTTTTAAAATTTTATTCATCTTGCCGTGAGGGCTTCAACATTTAGTCTATCCGACTCCTACAGTGGCAAACAACAAACATTTTGTCCATTGGATCTGACCAACCATGCTCCTCACTCTGACCTCCTATGGGTCTGGGAACTCAGCAACCAACCACCTGCACCTAGCCTGCTCCATGACCTTGTGGGGAGTCTGACTTACTCACAGTGCCACCACAGTCAGATAGAGACCCCAGCCAGGCCACCAGCAGTAGATTGATGATGATCGATTGTCTTGGCTTTTCAAGTTCGGCCCCCCCCTCCCAGGCCCCACAACCCCAAGCCCTCAACCAGCCAGACAAGCCAGACACACAGACAGATTGAGTAGTCTGTGAGAGACCATCCTCCTCCTCCTTCCTACTGCCACTGCCCAGCCCTGGCGGGTCTTGCGTACACATCCCATACAGTACCTTGCTCACTGTAGTAGCCTGTTGCCAGTTCGGTCAGGTGGCTCCATGGCTCAGGCTGCCACTGCTGCTCTACTCGGTGGCGGTGCACATGTTTTTTGGAGCTGTGTGCTCCCTCCTCCCAACCCACACAGTTGGTCCCCAATTCAGACCCACTTCCCCACTCCGGTACTTCACACATTGGAACTAGTGCACCTACCACTCCTCCTTGCTGGCTCTGAAGACCTGACCAACACTGAGTGAGAGTCACCTGATGGGCCCTGCCGACAGGGTCATGGGCTGATTCTGACCACAACCAGACCACTGACTTTCTGCCTTCACATGATTGCTGCCTGGCTTTGCTGGAGGACTGACTGGGACCTGCACAACCACACACTAGTCTCTCTCTCTGGGCACCAGACATGCCAGGACAGTGGACACAGTTGACTTATGTTTAAATTAAAGGCCAAACCACCAAACTTCATCCTTGCAGAAAAACACTGCTCACTCTGTTGCCCACACAACAACACAGATGCCTCCTCTCCTGACAGTCTCCTCTCCTACATAGGCACGCTCTCCCTGCCATCTCGTGCAGCCAGTCACAGACACTCTCAAGCTCCTGGCTCCTCCTCCTAGCTCTCCCAATTGGTAGATGCTTCGTGTCCAGGAGCCAGGGGTGCATTTTATTGGCTCTAAGGCTTAGTGCTGGTGGTTGAGGACCATTAGATATTCACGGCCCCCCTTCTCCCTACCCCCAGGAAAGAAAAAAAGAGAAAACAGACTGCAGTGCACCACAAAAACAAACCTGGATAGGTCACGGAATCGTCAATTGCAGTGGATTTCAACTCCACTATTTTATGACTGCAATCCAATGCAATTGCAACTGATTGCAACTGCATTGAACTGCAACTGACTATTTCAACTGCCAACCACTACTCCGGGGTCTATGCTGCATACTCCAGTGTGAAGCCTGGCAGAAGGAAAGTTGTTTTCACAGATCCTGCTGTTTCCCCGATCACGACAGTGGAGGATTGGGCACCCCCAGGGTCACAGTTATGTTTGTGGGGCCGGTTCTGACACTGGGGGATTGTGCACCCCAGTGTCATTTCAGTGTTTCTCAGGGGTGTGGGGTGGTGGATGCTGAGAGGGAGGGCCGGGTGGGAGATTTCTATAATATAAAAGAATATATAAATAAATATGTGCTGGTGGTCACAGCGGAACATGGCCCACTCCACTGTGACCAAGTTGGCCATCACATACTACTGCGCATGCACATCCGCAGTACAGTGTGGCAGCCATCTTGGACATGACAGAGTGTGCCATGTTCTGCTGTGACCACCGGCACTGTGAAATAGTGCAGTGCTGCAGTCCGTAGGGGCAACATGGGTGGACTGCTTCACAGATGCAGAGGAAATGTGACTCAATCCAACATGTTGTTCATTCGGAAGGAATGTAGAGTCCTTTTTCTCAATGATCTTAAAGGTCTGCAGGGCTCAGTCCACTGCAGCTCTAAAAACAATGGATAGGCAAGTGTGTGTTAAAGAATTTCTTTATACACCCTCAGTGTGTGATGACCTCATAAACCTATAGAGCTTTGCTCTTGAGGTTTATGGGTCTTCACACACCTCAGGTGTGTAAACAAATTCCATAGCACACACTTGCCTTTCCATTATTCTCTATATAATTTCCCACTGATCGATGTGCTGTTTAAATCTCCTTGTGCTCCTAATGGCAGCAGCACTATCTCCCTTCCCTCTCCTTGGGCTATAACGTGCTTTAGGATGCAGGTTGCATAAAATGCACATTATAAAATTGAATTAATTTTCATTTATGATACAAAGTTGTAAAAGCTCAGAGTAAGACCTTTTCAGAATATTTGGGTTTTAATTAAACACACGAAAGATGTACCATGTCTAGTCATAGCCCATTTGTTACTAGACAGTCTGACTGAGAAAACTATTCAAGACACACACACACACACACACACACACACACACACACACACACACACACACACACACACACACTCTCTCTCTCTCTCTCTCTCTCTCTTATATGAATGCCTTTATAAGCTAATGGGCCAATTGTAATATGTTGGTGCCTTGAGCAGCGAGACTCAGATACAGCACGTCTGTTCAGAAGCTAACTTTATTCACCTCAGAGATAAGCTCACACACTGTTGGACACAGACAAAGAAAAGACCACTTGACATGACAGGAACATAGATACATAGAATTTGTCAGCAGATATTGACCACCTGGCCCATCAAGTCTACCCAATTTTCTTACCTTTTACTTACGCTGGAGACTGTAGCTTATCTGCAGCTTTCCCTCTCCTCCCTGTCTCAAGGGTTCTCTTGTGTCTGTCCCAAGAATTTTTGAATTCTTCCACCATTTTTGCCTCCATCACCCCTGCAGGGAGGCTGTTCCAAGCATCCACCACCCTTTTTGTAAAGAAGAACTTCCTCACATTACCCCTTATTCTACCTCCCTCAAACTTCATAACATATCCCCTAGTTCTCGTCCGTTCTCTGTTCTAAAATATACTACTCCCCTGTACCTTATTTATCCCCTTTAAGGTATTTTAATATCTCTATTATGTCCCTGCTCTCTTTCCTGATCTCCAGAGAATACATATTGAGGTCTTTCAGCCTCTCCTTATGACTTCTGGTGCAGCCCCTGTACCATTTTTGCAGTCCTTCTTTGGACTGCTTCCACTCTGTCTATGTCCTTCCTGAGGTACGGCCTCTAAAACTGGACTCTGTACTCCAGATGGGGTCACACCAATGATCTGTATAGGGGTATCACCACCTCCGTTTTTCTGCTGGTGATGTCTCTCTCTATGCACCCCATCATCACGCTGGCCCTTCTAACCACTTTCTCACATTGTCCGGCCACTTTTTGGTCATTGGATATGAAAACCCCTAGATTTCTGTCCTGTTTGGTGGCTGACAGTACCTCACCCCCAACCCCCCACTGAGTACTTTCCCTCGAGTTCCTGTGTCCTAACTGCATAACTTTGCACTTTTGCATTGAATTTCAGGTGCCATACATTTGACCATTCCTCCAGCTTGACCAGATCCCTTTTCATGCTTTCCACCCCCCCCCCACCTGTGATTGACACTAATGCAGATGTCTGTGTCACCTGCAAAGAGGCATACCTTTTATTCCAGTCCTTCCACAATGTTGCTTATGAAGACATTAAAGAGGACTGGCCTAGCATCGATCCCGGAGGCACCCTGCTGGTAACCTCCTTCTCTATGGACTGAACTCCATTCACAATCACCCTTTGTGTCCTACCGCTCAACCAATTTTAAACCAACTTCAACACCCTAGATCTGACCCCCAGGTTGCTTATCTTGTTTTTTAGTCGTTTATACTAACATACTAAAATTCCAGCAGAATAGGCCTAACAGTCTTTCGAGTCTCCATGATTTCCAGCACCTGCATTTGGAACTGTATCAAAGGCCTTGCTAAAATCTAGGTAGGCCTCCCCTAGGTACCTCCCTCCTGATCTATCTCCCTTGTCACCCAGTGTCAAGAAATCTATCATGTTTGTTTGGCAAGACCTGCCTGCTGTGGAACCATGCTGTCTCGGATCCTGTTGTCCACTGGATTGAAGATATGTCAGTCCTTTCATTGAGTACCGATTCCATCAATTTCCTACCACTGAGGTTAGGCTGACTGGCCTATAGTTACCTGCCTCCTCCTTACCTCACTCTTACAGAGAGGGACAACATTTGCCCTCTTCCAGTCTGCTGGAACTATACCTGTTAGTAATGATTTGTTGAACAAGGCTGTCAGTGGTGCTGCTAGCTTCTTTCTAAGTTCCTTTAGGATTCTGGGATGTGTTCCATCTGGACCCATTGCCTGATCTAACTTCATTTTTCTAATTCCTTTAGGACTCCCTCTACTGTAAATAAACTGGTTATCTCGCCCTCCCTTTGGTACTTCCAACACCTAGCTGTGGTCCCTTCCTCCCTTTCTTTCCATGAACACTGCACAAAATATTTGTTCAGGATTTCGCTTTCTCCTGGTCCCCATCTGCCACCCTCCTCATCCCTTTTCAGTCTCACAATCTCACCTCTGGTTTTCCTCTTCTCTCTAATGTCTCTAAAAAGGTCTGATCTCCTTTCTTAATTTACTTTGGCGATTATTTCCTCTGTCTGTGATCTGGCTTTTCTGACTGCTTTCCCTTTGGCTTCCAGATTCATTTTTCTGTCCTCCTTCATCTGTGTTCCTTTGCATTTTCTGAATGCTACCCTTTTCCCTCTCCCTCCTTGCCACCTCCTTTGAGGACCAGAGTCTTATTTTCTTCCTTCCTATTTGTTTTGCTTATTTGTCTAATGCAGATGCTCATGGCTTCCATTATGGCACCCTTAAGATGTGCCCACTGCTCCTCTACATCTCCCACTCCCTCCCTCCCGGGGCTTTTCTCAGATATACTTCTAGTTTTGCAAAATCTACCTTTCTGAAATCCATAACCCTTGCCTTTGTCTGGCTAGATTCCTCCACTGTTCTCACGTTAAACCACACCGTACAGTGATTGCTGGACCCCAGGTGACTCCCAACTTTTACATCGTCACTCTGTCCCTGTTGGTGAGCACTAGGTTCAATATTGCCTCCTCATGGGTCAGTTCTACCACTAGCTGTCTGAGTGCCCCCCCCCTTAAGAGCTTTCACTATGTCTCTGCTCCTCATTGTGGCTGCAGTATGAGTGTTTCAAATGGCATCTGGCAAATTGAAGTCTCCAATCAGCAGTATTTCCTCTTTTGCTGCTATTTCATACCCCCAATGCTGGAGGTCTGTAGATCTTGCCTGCTTGAATGGCAGTACCATTCCTTGTCTCCACATAACCCACAGTGCCTCCACTTCTTCCCATATGCCTTGTACTTCTGTAGTTGTTATTTCTTCCTAACATAGTTAGCCACTCCTCCCTTTTATCCTTTATCCCTTTTATCAGAATAGAGCATACCTTGGCACTGCTATGTCCCAGTCATTGTTCCCTGCGTACCATGTCTCAGTAACAGCGACAGTGTCCAAGTCTGCCTCTGATGTCAAGGCCATTAGGTCTGAGATTTTATTTGCCAGGCTGCAAACATTTGTTCACATGGCTTTCCACCTTCTGTCACCCCTCATTTTTACTTTACCTCCCTTGACCCCTTGTTCCTGTTCTAGTTATGCAGATATACTACTGTGCTCTGCTTCCGCCTGAGTTTGTTGACCTCCTTTTGTGTTCCTGTTGGTCCTTCTTTGTATTATGTGAATGTTTTCTGTTTCTGGGGGAGTTACAGCTAAGATCCTATTTTTAAGGTGTCTTTGATAGGGTCCTTCACCTTCAGATCCCCTTCCTGGTTTAAACACCCAATGCTCACGTCAAGATTGTGGCCTAGTTCTCCATTTATTCCTTCATTTGGTTCAGTCCATTGTACTGTATTTGAAGAATGTACTCTCCCAGTAGTCTCCCCATGCACCAACAAAGTGATAGCCTCTTTCTTGACACCAGCCCTGCAACCACTCAGTGAACTCTTCAATTTCCTTGTTTCTGACCTTTTCCGTGCCACTGCCTTTGCCCCACACCTGAAAGACCTCGGAGGAGGCCAGGGAGGTTGTTTGAGTGGCCAGTCAATCTCCTAATTTAACTAGATTTTGTTTGGCTTCCTCTAACAACTGCCCTGTGAGGTTGTTTGTTCCCAGGTGTACCAAGATCGTCAGGTCATCCCTTCTTTCTTCTCTATCCTTTCAATGCGGTCAGTATCACATTTTGCTGAGGCACTTGGGAGGCATCAGACTAGCATCCTTGTTTGTGCACAGTCATTTCGGTGGGTCTCCATTTCCTATACCATGAAATCTCCCACTATGAGTGCTCTTTTACCTTTTGCTCTTTTGTCACCATTTACTCTCTCTGGGTCCTGTTATGTCTCTTCAGCTGGGGTTATCTTTTCTCTTGCTGCTGTGATCTTTTTCCTTAGGGGAGGTGTAAAATAGTTTGCCATGGGGTTAGGTCTTTTTATGGACTAATTATATCTCATTCCTTCTTCCAATTTCATTCCTCTCTTCTGAGCCACCTTCCATTCTTCTGAGTTTGTTTGCCTCTGTGGGAGTGGATGTCTGGGTGGGATCTGAGGATGGAGACTTTGAGGGTATGATGTCCTGATCCTGTACATCAAGTCCCGTAGCTGCGATATTTCTTCCCATACTGCATTCAGCTGTGCTCTGAGATCATTCAGTGTCCTGTATGTGGTGCAATGCCCTATTCTCCAGAGAATTCCTTTGTGGATGAGTGCCCCAAACCTATGACAGCAACAATATCCATATCTTTTCGTATGATTTTACTTCCTTCCTTGATGTCTACTGCTTCTGGATCCTTACTGTGTCTTTGCTTAGCAGACTTCTCTGCAGATTAGTCTCTTTTCCTGTAGGTTGGGTTCAGCTGAGTATCCTTGCCTTTGTACCAGAAAGAGAAAATAATTGCAATTTTTTTTTTCCCCCTTTCTCCTGCCGGCAGGATTTAGCTGATCACCCCTTCCTGTTTCTGCAGGAAGTCTCTGCTGTCAGAAAGCCCTAGTCCCTTATATATTGGGCAACCCCCAGTAACAGTGTGTTACAGCTCCTAGTTCTGCAGCTCCCAACTGGCTACTGGCCCCTTCACTGCAACTGAGCCCCCTGTTAAATTCAATCAGTGAATGTCTGCTGACACTTTGGGCTTTCCCAATACCTGATTGAACAGCAGTGCATGAAAACTTGAGAGCGGGAGAGCTTAGACACGGTCTGTGGTATTAGTGGAGTGGCATCTGCTTTTAAATCCCCTGCTGGATTTGAATTTGGTGCCTGGAGGATTCCTTCCTCCTATTGCTGGTGATCTCACAGATGCTTTTCCCAGTCTCTGGTAACAGTGTGTTATGGCTCTAGTCCTGCAGCTCCCTACTGGCTATCGGCCCCTTCACTGCAACTAAGCCCCCTGTTAAATTCAATCAGTGAATGTTTTCCAACACTCTGGGCTTCCCCGATACCTGATTGAACAATAGATGATGAAAAGTTGAGAGCGAACGTGTTTAGCCACATTCTGTGGTGTTAGCAGAGCAGCATCTGCTTTTTAAAGCCCCTGCTGGATTTGAATTTGGTGCCTGGAGGATTCCTTCCCTCCTATTAGCTGGTGCCCTCAAAGATGATTTTCCTGGTCTCTGTAACAGTGTGTATGGCTCCTAGTTCTGCAGCTCCCTACTAGCTATCAGCCCCTTCACTACAACTGAGCCCCTGTTAATTTCAATCAGTGAATGTCAGAAACTGTAATAATAATAATAAAATACATTTTATTTTTAGGCGCCTTTCAAATACCAAGGCGCCTTATAAGTTAAAATCACAAATCAAAAATTAAAACACATCATATAAAATCAGCAACATCATCATTTCATCATTCACCAAATGCCTGTTGCCATAAGAAGGTTTTCAAAGCCTGCTTAAATCCCTCACTGTTAGCACTCCCATAACCGACAGGGTAGACAATTCCAAAGGGTTGGGGCTGCGTACATTAATGCAGGAGCTCCAGAAGATTTCAAACATATCCTTAGAATCTCTAGCAACCCCTCATCAGCTGATTGGAGTGATCGCCCGGGGCAGTAAGGAACCAGAAGCTCTTTCAAGTGGTCTGGGCCCAGTCCGTGTAGGGCTTTAAAAGTCAGAAGACCGACTTTGAAGGTGATCCACCACTGTACAGGCAGCCAGTGCAGTCCACGCAACACTGGCAAAATATGACAGGTCCCGAGAGGATCCCATCAAAAGCCAGGCTGCCTGGTTCTGCACCAGCTGTAAGTGGTGGATTTCCACCCCTGGATGCCCTAGGTAGAGTGAGTTGCAATAGTCTAAGTGTGAGGACACAAAGGCATGAACCAGAGTAGGAAGGTCACCAGATGGAACTAGGTGCCTAATCCTGGAGATATTATTTAGATGGTAGAAGGAAGATTTGACAACAGCTGACACCTGCGAATGCAGGTCAGCCTTCATAAAAAAAAACTGTACATACAAAGGGCTACAATTATCTGTATGCATAAATTACAGCCCTAATGGTGTTCCTTAAGCTTTCTACCATTCAACCATATATATCCAAGTATAGTACCATATGTATCCATATATATTTACACTACACTGCCCCCCTTAGACAGAAACTAGTCTAAAATACTTCAACAGTAACATTTTCTAACTTCTGGGCTGAAGTAGACCATTCAGTACCCTGAAACAAGTTCAGGGGATTATTCTGCCCCCTGGGAAGAACTTGTCGCTAACTAAATAACAGTACAAGTAGAAGTCCAGTTGCACAGATGTACAGATTCAGTACATGACTTAAAGGTCAAGTCCTTCTGGTAGTCTTTGATACCTCATGGGATATCTGCAGGCTGAAAAAAAACACTGCTGGTAAAACAAGTGTTTCATTATTATTTGGCACTGGCCCCAGTGGAACTTTATAGGCAGGAGCAAAGTCCTCTGTGTCACTGTCATCATCTGGAGTGATATCTTCTGGTGCATTTGTTGGAACCTCAGAATGCAGCAGGTGATCAACATGTACGTGAATAAGATGATGTTCCATGGGAACTGCATAGGTCAAAGGTCCATGTATTTCAATCACCACCCCAGGAATCCAAGAAACCTTGGGATATCTACCATCTTGAACTTTCACCCTGTCCCCAGGATGGAAAATCCATACTGGTTCTGTGCACAAGTGGTTCTTCTTGTCAAAGAAAGGTCATAGAGTTGGGTCTCTCATGAAGTTGGGCCAACCATTTAGGATGAAATGTAAGATTTTAGAGAAGACAGGATCTTGCCATATCTCTGCTGTGACATGCTGTGAAACAGTGTATAATTCCTCGAGATGTGAAAGATGGAATACTGCCCCATCATCTTCCTTCACTGTTGCATCATTGCATGGCAGCCTTAATAATGCATCTGCATTTGTGTGACCTTGAAAACATCTGTATTTGATGTCATAGTCATAAACCAACAAAATCAGGACCCACTGCTGCATCTTGAGTGCTGAGAGAGTTGGTATTGTGGCTTTTGGCCCTAGAATTGCCAGTGAAGGCTTGAGATCTGTTAGCAGAGTGAATTTCCATCCAGACAAGTACTTTTGGTACTTCTTGACAATGAAAATTATGCTCAAGGCTTCTTTCTCAATCTGAGCATAGCTCTTTTCATTTGGAGACAAGGTGCTAGAAGCAAAAGCAACTGGGTGTTCCTCCCCAGAAGGTAACACGAGAGGTGATGGCTCCCACTCCATATGGTGATGCATCGCATGCCAGCCTCAAAGGTTTGGATGGGTCATAATGTGCTATTTGCTGTTTAGAAGGCATTGCTTGCAAGCCTGGAATGCTTCCTCACACTATGGTGACCAATTCCATTGAGCTTCTTTCTGTAGCAAGTCATGGAGTGGTTGCAACAATGTGGACAAATGGGTTAGGAACTGTCCATACCAGTTCAAGAAGCCTAGGAATGATCTTAACTCTGTTGCATTTTTTGGTGCCAGTGCCTTGACTATAGCATCCACCTTGCTCTCCTTTGGATGTAGGCCTTGGGCTTCAATCCAGAAGCCTAGGTAATCAACAGAATTTAGCAGAAACTGGCAATTGGCTAGTTTCGCTCTCAGTCTGTACTGCTGTAGTCTGGACAGAACTTGGTCCAGGATTGTCAGATGCTCTTCCACTGTGGGTGCTGTTACCAGGATATCATCTGTAAAGCAAACTACACAGTCCAATCCATGCAGAATCTGGTCCATTGTGTTCTGGAAAGGGGCCGGTGTTGTGGAAACTCCATAGGCCAAGCAATGATACCGGTAAAGTCCCTTGTGGGTGTTGATGATTATATATAGTACAGTTTTGACTTAGGTTCCAGTCCAACTGCGGGTATGCAAAAAATAAGTCCAACTTGCTAGAGAACTTTTCACCTGCTAGTGTGGCAAACAAGTCCTCTGCATTGGGTAATGGGTATGGGTCCTACTCTATACAACAGTTCATTGTAACCTTGTGGTCACCATACAGCCTCACTGCTTTGTCTTGCTTTGGTACCACAATGATAGGGGCAGACCAGTCAGTCCTCTCCAATCATGGGATGACACCTTGGCTTTCGAGACAGTCCAGTTCCTTCTCTACCAGTTTCCTTAATGCATAAGGTACTGATTGAGACTTGTGGAAAATTGGAGCAGCTCCCTGTTGCACTCAGATCTTTGCCTTGAAGTCCCAGATTGTGCCATAACCATCCTGGAAAACAGGACCATGTTTGTCCAATACTTTATTTAGTGCATCTTACAGTGCTTTGGTCACAGTATTTAAGCTGAAGATCTGTTCCCAGTTCAACTTGATCTGCCTGAGCCAATTTCTGCCTAGTAATGCAGGTATTTTTCCTTGCACTATCATCAATTCATAGTCATCGTTCCTTGCTCATAGGTGACTGGTACTTCAATCTCCCTAGCACAAGTATTGGGTCTCCAGAGTAAGATGGGAGTTGAATATATGATGGTTGCAATGGGTACTGCTGAAGTTTCTCTCTGTAGATGTGCTCTGGCACAAGAGATACTTGAGGCTCTGGTATCTAGCTTATGCTAACTGGTTTACCTGCCAGCTCAGTTTGAAGTAAATTTCCTGTTTGTTCATGTTGCATAAACCATGAACAGGCACAAAGCTTCATTTTCTGTTTCAGTGGCTGGAGTGCCATCTGTGACATACTGTGCAGTAGCAATCCGTGATGTACTTTTGCACAGTTTAAGTATGTGACCCACTTTTGTGCAGCCGTGGAATTTCTCATGTCAAAATCAGCAAGTGCTTTGCTGGTGGTTACCTCCACATCTTAACATGGTTTTGACTTTGCAGATGTGCCCTGTGGTGCTGGCTTCCAAAATACTTGGGGTTGTTGATAAACAGGTGGTGGACCACTCCATGGTGTGGAATGTCCCTTGGGTTGTGGAGTATTGGTGAGCTATTGAACTCCACTTCATTGTGGTTCAGAATGTCCTGCTAATTCCCTGGTATCCTTCCAGGTGAGCTCCAAAGCAAGGGCAGTCTCACAGGGTTTTTGAAGGTTAAGTCCTTTTCTGACAAAAGGCATTTTTGATAGCTCTCTTCTCAGACTGCAGACAAAGTGATCCCGGATGGCATCCTCCAGACACTGGCCAAAATCACAGGTGCTTGCCAGATGCTTCAAAGTAATGATGTAGTCAGCAGAAGCTTCCCTCCTCTTGGTTCTAATGATAAAATCTGAAGCATTCTGCAATGAGAATTGACTTGGGCTTGAAATGCAGTGAAAGTGTCTGTGTGAGTTGGACATACAGCATGTCCATCACTTTGACAGGTGCAATCAGATTCTTGAGGAGTTGGTACACCGTAGTCCCAAAACTGCTAAGACCTTTGAATTTTTTGCATCAGGAACTTCATTTGCCTGCAACCAGTGTTCCAAGTCAGAATCAATGTCCTGTTTTGATTCGTCAGATCATGATACTCTGCCAATTTCTGTGACGTTTGTCTGTCTAATTCAAAGATGTTTCAGTATGTACTGCAATTTCTCTTTGATGCCACAAGAGGCTGCTACTGAGCTGCCTTTGCTGCTGTGGTCAGCCTTGCTATTTTCATCACTCAAAAGAGTGTTGGAGGCTTGTTACAGATTTAAATCTTCCTTAGGTTTCACATACCATGAATCCCTTTGCCTTTCCACTTGGTGCTGTAATATTTGATTTCTTTTTCTTTCACTATTCTGAATTCAGCAAGCTAAACAGTTCGCAAAGCTGGAAGTTCTTTAAGTTGGTTTTTACACTTGCTAATATATGTCTGTAGCTTAAGCAAGAGAATGCAGTTGACAAATTTATAGCGTTTACAGTAGCCTAGCTGGTAGGGAAAGATAAGCAAGCCAGACAAACCAAAGCAATTTAGCAGGTAAGGAGTTCTTATGCCTTTAAAAACATACATTAGCTCATGTAAACTTTTCTTGCACTCATGGGAGTTGTTTTGCGTTGATCCTCATCATCAATGTAATGTATTGGTGCCATCAATAGAGAGACTCAGATACAGCACGTCTGTTCAGTAGCCACCTTTATTTAGCTCAGAGATAGTGGTCACACATTGCTGGACACAGACAAAGAAAAGTCCACTGGGCATGACAGGGACCGTACATACATAGGACTATGATTAACTATATGCATAAACTACAGCCCTAATGGTGTTACTTATGCTTCCTGCCATCCTACCATATATATCCAAGTATATACTACCATTCATTTCCATGTATATACTACACCAATTAGCATAATTTAACATAAAACTGGCATGCCAATTATATGATTACCTGTTCAAAAGAGGCTGGGAAAGAATACCTTTTTCAGTTAACATTCAGTCTAACCCAAACACAGTGTGGACAGAAAGCCTAGGTCAAAATATGGGTACTTTATTGAAAATTATGGTGATTGAGATAGGCAGACTAAGCTGAACCTCATTTCCAGTTGTGACCCAGCAGGGAGGGAACAGGGAGAAGACACAAAAATAAATAGCAAAAACATACATGAGGTGCAGTTGGCATAATGAGATGGTGTGAAGGGACCAACATACAGTAAATAAGTTACGAGATGCACATAAAATAAGGAAATTATGTGGTAAACAAGATGACCACTGGGGGACCACCAAGTAAGCAATAACCCACAACAGGGAATGAGGCTATGTAAGCATTAAGCCATGACGAAGGTGGCATTTAAAGGGGAATTAATGCATGGTTGGGGGGGGGTTGTGGCACAAGGCCAAATGCTGAGTGCCTACAGTCACCCAACCATGCATGAATTCCCCATTAGATGATCATGCTACCTTCGGAGTGGCTTAATGTGCTTGTAACATGGTTTCTGTGCAGATATGTTTACTTTACTAATGTATGCTATGCTGTGAAATAGATAATGCAGAGACATTGTGCACTGTTCCAATACTTTTACTGCAGTTTTGGAACTTACGTGACAAGTAAGGAAACATTTACTTAAATCGTGATATGGTGAAAACAAGTTTACATATAATGAAACACATACTTTTCTTAAACATGTTTCTCAGATTTTGGGACAATACATACAGCCATTAGTTTCATAGCTGCTGTTGGAGGTCTACGGTTCGAGAATCTATCGCTTCTGTTACCTCTCGCTCATGTAATTTGCATACTGTGTCTCCTTTCCTTTGTGTAGGCAGCAGATGTTTCACTTGCATACTGTTTCCGGTATAACCATAGATTTAACCAATGGTGCAGTCTTAATAATTCGGAACCACGCTGTTAGGTTTATCACTGCTGTAATGGAAATGAACTTGCCGTGCACTGTTAAGGACTGAAAATTAAACGGCAGCACCATTTGCGGTTGTAACACTTGTATTGGGGTCTGTGCTCTGGAACTCCTTCTTTTGTGGTTGCACCAATGTCATCTGCAAATCCTATGCCTAAGTATCTCATCCACCCCACATTCCTAACAACAGAAACCTAGGACTACAAGCCTAGTTCCCTTAATCCAAGATGACCCTGCCTATTCTCTACCTTTTACCTATTCTGGCCTCCCTTTTGGCTGCCTACTCTTTCACCCCAATTTCTACCCTATTCCTTAATGCCTCCTTATTTTTTATCATTTCGGTATGAGCTTTAACTCAGCGGAGACTATATGGGATTGTTGTCTCTTCTCATTTCAAGTAAAGCTTATCATTATGTACCTTTGCATGTTAATTATGTTGACCAGTATGTATAGGCCCATATTGACCGGCACCTTCACAATGTTTTTTTTTTTTTTTTTTTGCACCGTTGTCCACCATAATTGTAATCTTATGAAGTGTACTGTATTGTATTTATGCCCAGGACCACCTTGAAAATGAGCTTGCTCAATGGCTTTATGCCTGGTTAAATAAAGTGATTGATTGATTGATTGCAGTAGTCCTGATCTGGGTGGGTTTGTGCAGGTGAGTGGTGGATAAACAGTGACTGCTTCTTGTAGTTCAGGTGCCATTTTCTCCTGCAGTGCTTTTTCTTGTGTGTTGATCTTTTTGTACTACACTTTGGGGATGGCATTATTGCAGAATTGATGCCATCTCCAAAGTAGGTCATCTGATGTTTTTCATCCAATGATTTCTGTTTATTTCAGTTCTCCTAGTTTTGCCATGTTACAAAGGGATTTAATCCACACCTGGGGTGCATTGTGAGGCATGAGGCCGAGTGCCATCACCACACCCCAGGCATGGAATAAATTCCTATACCAGGTTATTGTGCTTATAACATGGGTTCATGAATGGGGCACATTATCCTAAGAAATGGTGATTTTAAGGCTACAAAAGTCCTTATCTGTTAGGTGTCCTTCCGTTGAAAAAAGTAGTTCCAAATGTAAAATGAGTAGAAACACATTTATTAACACAACTTTTCAGTACAATTAAGACATTTCTTTGAAATAAACATTTTAATGCATAACAGCTGCTGCAGAATTCAGGAATAACACTTTTTTACAAATTTGAAAACTGCAGAAGTAGGACAAACATAACACTGCATGCATTATTCAGACCTCTGTGACACTGCAAAAACAGGGAGCAGACTCACTGCAAGAACTGATGATTGTTATACTGTATTGTGTTTCAGATACCAAAGAAATATGTATTTTTATGCATCACAACTACTTCACGGTTCAAATAACAATTTAAATACACATCACAACTGTCAAACATTGCACTGTACCAACATCGTGACATGCACTATGTGAAGCTGTAAACTATGGAGGAGGCATAATTAACATTTCACAAACTCTTGCCTCTAACACTGTTTTGCATTACTAAACCTACACAAACAATAAGTGTAATGCATGGCAAGTACACTTTTAGCACATATTAGAATGACACCACGTACTACTGTGCAAACACCTTGGAATGCATAACTTTCACTACTATTTTAATGGCCAACAACACTCAGCACACATTCTGGTACTATTTCAACCATACCTCTCAACCTTTTGTTCCCCAAATGTGGAACATTGCCTGTCAAAATGTGGAACAATAGGGCAAAATGTGGAACACTTGATCAAATTTTACCTAAGAAGCTCAAAACACTGTTAAATGTTGCATTTATGTTCAGAAAGTTTGTTACTAATTGAATAATATATTTTTTGCATAATTTACTATGGCTTTTTGCTTTAAAATGTTGACTTTGAATGTGGAACAAGTCCTCACAATGTGGAACAGGGAGCTTTTGTGAAGTAAAATGAGGAATGTTCCTCGTAATGTGGTACAGTTGAGAGGTATGATTTCAACTGACACAAATATTAGTGTGCAAAAATTCGGAAATTTATTACATTTTTACCTCCGTTACTGATTGTTCTGAAATGGGTGGTAATTTCAGTAACACTGCTCCCAAGAAGGAAATGGAATGATGGAAGACATCATGGCCACTGATGGAACCACAATGAAAATCAACTCTCCCACACCAATCAACTGCTTTACTTTACTTATGATAATGAAAGTTCATGGTGCTGTGATTACTGAACTGTTGAATGTTAAATTCCAGAAACATTGCTTTGTTCCGAGATACCTCTGCAGACATTAGACTTTCTTCTGGGTTCTGGGCACTGTTCTGAGTGTTGCAGTTTGTTTCTTAGCTTCTGATCTGAGGGTGTCAATTGGAACAATCTGCATCTGACATACTTGGTGGTAAACTGCTGCTATTACTATTAATGCCCGTGGTACTACTATAACCACTGGTTGTTGGACTTGCTGTGCTTCATTCTACAGTTCCCAAGATTTACAGTTCACTGCTCTGTGTTGCTGAAGATGAAATTACTTTTCTGGTGGAGGGAGAGATTAGTAATTTACTTACAATTTTTGCTGATCAACTGTTGATGCGTTCCAATAGTTTTTTAAGCTGGTCTAGCACTGGTAAACTGTTACGCTCAGAATTTCTCTCGATGCGAGACCAGCATCCAATACAATTCACACTGCCATGCTTCTTATAGAATGGTTCATGTACTGGCAACTTAAGTCAGCTTCAGCAGAAATTTTGGACATTAGAGCCCCTAAGTAGTTTACCCCCGTTGGTTGTAGGGTATACCAGTGGGGCTCTCTTGGCTTCACAACTCTCTTGGGGTGAAGGTAAAGAGCGAAAACATTAGGTGGGCACAAGCTAACATACTTTTTGAAAAGCAGAACCGGGTAGTTAGGATTCTCTGGGTCCCCAAACAAAAATCCCTTTTGACTTTCTTTATTAGGTTCTGTCACATTACTATGGTTTTTCGTATGTGGATTAAATGACATAGTAAGCAACTCTGTCCCTTCACTGTCTGTTTTAACTGTGAAAGAGCTCTGTTTCAACTCACGGACTTCTTCACATCCTCTCCTAGCCAACCCAAGTTGAATTTCAAACCACAGCCTACAAACGAGTCCTGATGCACCATCAGATGACATTGCTGCAGATGCACATAGTTTGCACAGATCAGATCAACAGATTGAGGGGTGGTGTGAAGCTTTACCATTCCCTACCTTTCTTATTTGTTTAAGAATGGCTGTGAACAGATTATTCTCCAGTTCCCAAGATTTACAGTTCACTGCTCTGTGTTGCTGAGGATGAGATTACTTTTCTGGTGGAGGGGGAGATAAGTAATTTACTTACAATTTTTGCTGATCAACTGTTGATGCATTCCAATAGTTTCTTAAGCTGGTCTAGCACTGGTAAATTGTTATGCTCAGAATTTCTCTCAATGCGAGACCAGCATCCAATACAATTTGCACTGCCATGCTTTTTATAGAATGGTTCATGTACTGGAAACTTAAGTCAGCTTCAGCAGAAATTTTGGACATTAGAGCCCCTAAGTAGTTTACCCCCATTGGTTGTAGGGTATACCAGTGGGGCTCTCTTGGCTTCATCAGTTTCTTGACTTTTCCATGCATATAGATGCTCTACACAAAAAACTGCATCCCATGTTGGGTGCTCTCTACCGCAACAAAAATTGCATCCCTCTACCAACACAACTAGCAATAGTCCAAAAAATGGTCCTCCCAATTATGGACTATGGCGATGTAGTCTACTGTGCTGCCTCCCAAACTTCCTTATCCAGGCTTGATCTTCTCTTCAACTCCTTCTGCTGGTTCACCTTGGACAGTCCTCCTAATGCTTATCACTGTGACCTCTACCAGTCCTTGGACCCCCCTCTCTACATAACCGGCGATTGCTACACTGAGCAAGAACCACTGCTAAATTCTGGACACAGACACTCCCCTCCTACCTGTCATCCTCCCTAACAGCCCTCCCCCCACTGGCTCTGCTCTCAGGAACATCAACTTTCAGCTCCTGCACATCCCGGACAGATCCATCCAGTCTGGCCTGGCTGCCTTCAGCTTCAGGTTGCCCAAATTATGGAACTCCCTGGCAGCAGATATTAGACTTGCCACAAGTACTCCACACCAGAATGCCCTTCTTAAAACTCACTTCTCTACCAACTGCTCCTGTATCCCTCCCCATTGAATCCCTCACAACCTAACTACCAGCTGTTAACACCGGTCTGGTTACTCCATTTTCGGTATTTTGAGATTTTGAGTGCTGCAAATGTTTACTGAAATTGCACCTGCAAATTGTATATATGACTGTCTCATCCATTGTCTTGTACCACACATATTTATGTATGTTTTCTTCTGTATTACTGTACCATTTGTAACCCCTCGCCCAGGCGCATCTGGAATCGAGTGGTACTCTGCTCAGTATGCCTTCCTGGTAAAACTCTTAAATAAATAAATAAATAAATAAATTAGCAGATTTCAGTGCAGGGTCAGTGCTGATGTTAATTTTCCAATTTAGTTTAGGGCTGTTAAAGAAATGATTCAGTCCACTTCGCAAACAAAGCAGACTGCTTACAGCATAGGATTTTCCTCGGAAACCTCTCACACAAGCATAGAACTCCCAAAGTACATTACATAACTGGTATGGTGATATCTCTTTGTAATTAATTATGATATTCTTTTCACTCAGCCAGTCTTTTAGCACTGTAACAGATCAGATTGTGCTTTTCTAGGTACAGTATTTTCTTCATCCTTTGCCTTTTGAAGCATGTCTAACTCTCTGGCAGAGGGGGGAAGATGTCTACTGTCATTTTCAGCCTTGCACTCCAGATTTTCTGTGGACTGTGCCTTCTTCATTTTCTCTTAGGAGCTCTCCATTAGGAAAATGAGTGTTCAGCCAATTTTTCTGTCCACTTCCCAGATATGCAGAAATGTACTTCCATTGCAGGTGTCAGAATATTTCTTTACCATACGAAATGGATGCTGCTGTGTTCTGATTTTCTATGTGTGGTCACTGTATAGTACTGCATGTGTAGGGAGGGATATGATTTTTTGGTATAATCACATTGCTTGCTTTCAGACAACAAGTGCAGGTCACCCAAGTGTGGATTAATAAGGAAATTTAATCCACGTTCACCTGATGCTGTTAGACCAATTAGTTACTCTCCTTCATGCAATCCATGTTATAAAAGCAGTAAAACATTGCCATCAACAGACAGTCATATCCTACAGTCATGATGCTATATGAACAGCAGTGGACACATTTAAGGATTAGCCTGTCAGCAGGAAAGGCAGATTTAGAGCAAAATCAGGGTTTACATTGCATGAGGCCTTGTCAACAAAGGATCGGGTTGGGGTTAAGGGAATATCCAAGTCCCCTAAAATGTTGGAGCATTGATATTCTAAGCCCAAGTTAATAATATCTATTTCTATCAGCATGTTCCCTAACAAGTGTACTGTCTGTGTGCATTGTACAGGTATGTATTGTAATCTTGTTTACCTATGTGTCTGATATTTATTATACTTGTGACCTTTTCCTATTGTCTCAGGTCATCCTCGTAAACAGGCCATGTGCCTACTAGACCTTACCTGGTTAAAAAATTAAATCAATAAATAGCATTGGGTGGCAGATCTACAAAATGGGGGAGGAAGTGGGCCAAGAACATGTCTATGGAACACAAGAGAGTCGGCAAATCTGAGGGGAGCTGGGAAAACTGAAACATGAGGGAACTGTGTTATGAGGGTGGGGCAAGAGAGAGACTGATACATGGAGGGTGCTAAAATAAGTGTGTACCTATAACATAAAAGTGTGAATGTGAGAGGCCCTGGAAATTGTGTGAAGGGAATACAAAAGTGTCCTTAATATGAAGGGGCAGTAGCCTGCAGCATGGTGTGCATGTATGACAGACCTTGTACCATGGGCTTTCTGAGATGAGAGAGCCTGCAATATGTGGCAAGAGTGGGAAAGACCCAGAAAAAATGGGGTGAGGCAAACTGAGAGAGAGCCTGCTATGTAAAATGGGAAGAGATGAAAAACAGTTTGTAAAAAGTGTGTGGGAATGGGAGAGATCCTGAACATTTTTCAACTCTGAAGCCTCATCTGCACATACACACACACACACACACTGCGCCCTCTTTCCTCCACTCTGATTTTCTCGATCTAAAGACTCCGCTTCTTTGTTGGGATACCCTAAGTACAGTCACATAGGACTGTACTTAGCCTTGGGAGAACTGCAAGACTGGCAAACACCTGAGCTGAACTTATAAAATCTCTAACTTGCACTGAATGATATTTTTTAAACATAGTTTATTAAGCAAGAAAGTACAGTTTACATCTGTTACAGATACATTCAAAGTATACAGTTCAAGGTACAATAGAGATCTAGAGAAATTAAGTAATATTACATCCAGATTTCATTTACATACTAGATTGATGATAGATCAAGCATTTAGACAAATATATTCAGTGCTGAAAATGAACAAATTAACAATTAAGAATCAAATTTGTTTGGTAGAAACCAAAGTCATGTACTTTTAACATGGCCAGACACCAGTTTCAATTGCTTGTAACAGAGAATCCCATATTTTTTGGAAAATATATTTGTGTTGGCTGAGTACTGTGCCCGAGAGGAGTTTATGTTGCAGCTGATGGTGATACAGCTCTTCCTTTATTGAAAAAGACACAGCAGAACATTCAGGCAAGTTATAACTGCCCATCTGGGGGTCTGAAAAGAGCATGTTTCTAATTTGCAGGTATGCAAATAAATCTCCTAAATAAAGGTTGTATTTTCTACGCAGATTATCAGAGTCTCAGAGCAGGCCACCCTACAGTAATTGGTCGGCATAAACCAGGCCCAACTTCTCCCACTTTAGAAGAATCTGATGTGGAGCTACATTATAATGGGGTTTATTCTTTAAGATCATACGTATTTGTGTATGTCCTGAAAGAAATAACTTTCAGCTAAGGTATTTATGAACTACCAATTACTGGGTACTGTACTTGGTACTGAACTACTATATTCTTGCCATGAATTTTATAAAAGGGTTGGTGAGCTGAGGGATCTTCTTGAGTTCCAGTTCTGTAGATAGTAGTTCTCTCTGAATTTCTAAACCCAATTCTTCCTCCTCAATATTAGCCATACTAGATCTTCTACTATTACCCCAGTTTGGAGATAACTTAACTGGGTGCACAGTTCTATATCAGAATAGTGAAAGCAAAACCGCAATCGCTATTATGCAAGTGTATATCACCAAAAGCAAATCTGTGAAATACATTTACCAGCGAACTGACACCCGGAAACCTAAAGTATTTGAACTAGGATTCCTAACTCCAGGGGTGTGCATGTTGGGGAAGGGGGCACAATCTAAATGAAAAAAAATTAAGTCCGGGAGCCACAGGCAGTGGCAAAATTAAAATCCTCCAATCCCCAGCCCCAAACCCAGTACCTGCTGTGCCGGAGCCAGCCTCCCTCACCATCACACAGCTGGCTCAGCTGTAGCAGGCACACTTTCTCCACATAATCCTCTTCCCTATCCCTCCCCTTCCCCTCACCATTCCTCCTTTCTGGTTGCTTTCCCTTACCCTCACGGTAGAACTAGTCACTACCATTGCGGATCACCTATAATAATAGTGCTGAATATGGAGTCACTGTTTTGATGGTCTCCCATATTCGATCACTATTATCATGGGATACCGGGTAACCCAGTGATATTTCTTGAAGACAGGTAATGCCCACCCCCACCTTCCTTAGCAGGGCATTGCAGGGTGTCTCTCTTTATTCTAGTAGGTTTTCCTTTCCAAATGAAGCTGTGGGTTATGGCCTTTACTTGGGAGAAGAATTTCTGAGGGAGCAAAACAGGAATGGATCCAAAGAGATGTAGACATTTAGGAAGGATGCACATTTTGAGTATGTTAACTACCTATTATAGAGAGGGGTAGGGTCACCCATCTTTTGTACTGGGCTTTAAAGTCCACCATATGAGGAGAAAAATTTAGTCTATACAGATTTGATAGATTGGAATGACACTTGAGGGTCCCATGATTGCTGCTGCATACTGTGCAGCTGAGGATAAGCTGAAATAGCAGGGATTGTACTTAGCTCACTTTGCATTTACAAAAGGTATGCCACCTTTGCCAAAGTATTTTCTGTAAGTTATAATCCTTTCCAGACTGACTCATCTAGCCATCTAGGTTCTGCAGTTTCTGTCAGTTTGTTTTGTCTCGCGGCCCACAGGATCCAGAATATTGGAGGTGGAGTAGCCTGACCCTGTAAGGCTTGCAGCCAATCATCCCCATGGGGGGGGGGTGAATGGGCTGACACTGTGGACATTTTCAACAGCTGCATTTGTACCTAGCTCCTGGAGATTGAAAGAAGATGGAGAGCTCTGTGAAGAGGCTTAAAAGGATATGAAGAAGAAGAAGAAAAATTACCAAATTTGGGAAGTTGGGCAGGCAGGGGTTGCGACCGAGCCCCAAAGCAGCACGAGGAGAAGCAGAGAGAGGAAAAGAACAAACAGCCAAAGTACGAGTGGCAAAGAAGTGCTCCTCCAGAACTGAAAATAGACTTATACCATATACTATTCCAAAGGGGAGTATGGTTAGCCTCTGTGTGTGTCCATTAGTGCTTTAGTACTTTTGCGATGTAGCATTATAGTGCTAACTCAGCCTACCACTTGGAATGACCTTAATGGTCTTACACTGCTCTTTCTTACAGAGTTTAGTTTGACTACCCTCAGACTATTCTCGGACCATTTTGTTAACTGCATCTTATTTAACCCCTACTACTCCAGCAATCCTACTCTGACCGAGATAGATACCCTCGCAGATGTTTTCACTGGTTTTTGTTTTTACAGATGGATAGATAGACCTTTATCTATTTTATACATTTTATTTACTTATTTTTAACTTTTATTCTTTTCTTGCTTGAAACTGTTAAAGTGGAGCTTTGCTTGCTTGTGATTGGTGGTTCCTGACATGTGACTACAGGTCTCAATAAAGCATATCGCGGCATCTGATAGTCAGATTTGCCATTACTCTGCAGTAGGGGGTACTCAAGCTAGGAATCCTACCTGGTCATTCTATTAAACGGTAAAGTTTTGGAGTTTCTAGCATCCTGAAATTCCTGCTGAAGAAAGATGTTCCTGATTTAAAAAGTAAAAGTAAATATTTTTTGATTGTATACCTGAACCTGAGACTGCTTCAGTACAGAGCACAATAGCTGCATAAGAATAGCTCAGAGAGCTAGCTATTTTAGGAGCTTGAACCTCGCTTATTAATATATAATATAATTTGACTGGAGTGTCTGTATAAACTATAGTGCTCTCTTGACTTAAGCCTCGATGTACATGCCCTTACCTTTTATTTTGGCTATTGTCTCTTTAGAATGCTGTCTTCTGGGAGGTCCCTGAGATCCCAGATATACGACTTGTGTGCTCTCTAGCTGCTGATCCTGAACCTAAGAACTTAAGAATTTAGCCCAGACTTAAAGAGATAGAGCTAGGAGGAAACACCTGTGTTAATTATTTTAAGGACAAACACCTGAAGGTGAAGAATATGGACAAGGGACTCCATCTGAACTAAATAGGGTAATACATTTTCAACCACACAGGACTGAGGCTCTGCATTTTTACATTGACTGTGGAATAATTCACCCTGAAAGATGCTTTTCTGATGAAAGCTTTTTTTCCTTTCATAAATAACTGAATATATTAGTCCAGCTACCTACTCTTCATGTCCCCTGTAATTAGGAGAGAGGACTGAAACTTATCATTAACTTCTGCTGTTGATTTTTATTATATTGCCTTATTTGCACAAATCAGGTGCTGCTGAACTCAGGAAAGGACTTGAGAATACATGGGTTGCAATATAGTTTACTCAGCTTTATTTTCCACAACTACTGGTGTGTAATAATGATGCTCAATAGATTAAAATGGTATTTTTTTGGGATTTAGCATAAATAAGCCATTGTTACTTATAAAGGGCCAGAGATCACTTGTGGTGCAATATAGTTCTAAGAATTTGACCTGCATTATATACGTTGGTTAGGCCTATCTCCCTGATTTTTCTATACCAATAATTCAAGGAAAGAAGCGAGTTATTGTACCTATCTGTAGACTGACTGATTTAATACTGAACACTTCACTGCATAATTTGGAGGGCTTCCTCTTGTTTAGCTCAAAATGCTTAATACAAGGCTACAAAGACTGCAGAACTCTTAACTGTCTCCTTTGGCACAGGAGCTGCAGAGCAATGGGAAACCATGACACATTAGACAAAGACCACAGAGCATATCCATTTACTTTCATCTAATAGCAGTAATAACAGCAGAACCTCTCCCCAAAAGCAAGAATGACCCCATTTTGAGTCAGATTTACCCATTTTTATTGGCACTGATAATGATACAAATGGCAATCAAATTAATATGCTGAATGAGGGACCTGTTGCACAAGAGATATTGGGGCTGGTATATTAATTCACTCTGTGGACTCTAACTTACCCAACAAGGGACATCCTAATAATAATATGGACGTTCTTGATGCCTCCCCAAACTCTGGCAGTCTAATGATAGTTTGTTAAGTGAAGGAGTCAAGGAAAATACAGTATTAAGAGATGTTCTGAATGATATACAGGAAACTATAAGTGACATCAAAAACATAGAAAGTCAGATGAACTATTTACAGATTTGTAGTAAATGCCAACAGGAGGAGGCAGAGAATAGTAAAAATAACTCATTAAGAAATGTAGAATATAGACCAGATTGTCTCTACAAAGACCTTATGAGAATAATGAAAAAAGAGTATAACGCAAGTCTCATACTGCAAGAGCAACTGATTATTAATAAAGAGCTCACTGAAGACCTAAGAGGGGAAGGAGCAGTGAATAGGGCCAAATTAGATCAAGTTGTTGGAAGATTGCCTCCATAGTACCTGTGAGTGAATCCATTTTAGTTACACAGGAGGACTCTTCTCCACAGAAACATAGACTTTGATGGCAGATAATGACCGCTTGGCCCACCTAGTCTGCCCATTTCCCTATCTACAAGATAAGCTGCAGATCCTAGTTAACCAACAGCTTATTTCTTCCTACCCCCCACAAAAATTGCCTTATGTCTGTCCCATGCATTCTTGAATTATCCCACAGTTTTAGATACCACAGCCTCCTCAGGAAGGCTGTTCCATGTGTCCACCACACTCTGTAAAAAATACTTCCTCACATTGCCCTGAACTGCCACCCCATCTTCAAATTGTGTCCCTTGTTCTTGCACATCTCTTTTTCTGAAAGATACTACCCTCTTGGACTTTGTTGATTCCACTGAGGTACTTAAAAGTTTCTATCATGCCCTCCCTCTCCCTCCTTTCCTCAAGGGTATACATATTAAGCTCCTTTAGTCTCTCCTCATATGGCTTCTCTTGCAGACCCTGCACCATTTTAATTGCCCTCCTCTGGACTGCCTCTATCCTGTCTATGTCCTTGCGGAGATGGGGTCTCCAGAACTGAACACAGTACTCCAGATGTGATCTCACCAACTGTCTGTACAGAGGGATAACAACTTCCTGTTTTCTGCTGGTGTTGTTTTCTCCTATACATCCCAGTATCTCCCAGCCCTCCTTACTGCCTTCTCACATTGCTTGCTAACCTTAAGGTCATCTGATATAATTACCCCAGGTCCCTTTCCTTTTGTTGTTGTTACTACCCCATTGTGTAAACTTCCCCTGGGTTTTTGTTTCCCAGGCATCATTTTGCACTTCTTTGCATTGAATCCAAGCTGCCATACTTCTGACCATTCCTCCAACCTTGCCAAGTGCCTTCTCAACCTTTCCACACCTCCTTGTGTATCAACCCTGTTGCAGATCTTTGTGTCATCAGCAAAGAGACATACTTTTCCTTCCAGTCCCTCTGCAATGTCACTTATAAAGACATTAAAAAGCATTGGACCCAGTACTGAACCCTGTGGTACCCCATTAGTAACCCCTCTTTCTTCAGAGTGGACTCCATTTACAATTACCTTCTGTGGCCTGTTATGCAGACAATGTTTTACTTAGACTACCACCCTGGGACCCACTCCAAAGCAGGTTAATTTGATTATTAATTTTGTGGGACTATGTCATGCCTGCCTATGCCATGCCCACAGCCTCCTGTCATTGTCGCCCAGTCAAAGAAATTGCCTAGATCTGATGCGAGCCCCACTGTGAATTTCTGCCTGTCCTGTGCCCACTGGGTTTGGTATTGCCTTCTTTCCTCGGAAGGATCCATACATTCTCACGACAGAGACTGGCCTGAAGCCCTGCCTCTGTCTGTCCCATTTTGTGAAGGGGACTCACATTTTCCTCCAGTCCTCAGGTCCACCATCCTCCCATGATTTATTAAAACGGGTAGTCAGTGGTTTCACCAGCCCCTTAATTATTTTTTACCATTCTAGGTGAATTTATCAGGTCCTATTGTTTTGTCCACCTTCAGTTTTAGGAGTTCTTTCAGAACCCTTCTTCTGTGAAAGGATCTGATCAACTCTCATCCAGAGTGCTTCTGTTAATTGGCTTATGGACCTTCCCGTCCTCCTCTTTTGTGAATACTGGGCAGAAATATTCATTCAGCAACCCTTCTTTTTCACTGTCCCTCTTTGCCCACCCACTGTCCATTCTGTTCAGCCTCACTATCCCTCTGAATGTCTTTCTACACTCTCTGATGTACTTATAAAAGGTTTTATCCCCTTCTTAGCTGAGTTGGCTATCTTTTCCTCCATTTGGGCCTTTGCTATTCTGACTTCCCTCCTTGCTTCCTTCTGCCTTAACTGGTTTTGTCTCTGTCCTGCTCCTTCTGTGTTTCCTTATACTTCCTGAATGCTATCTTTTCTCCTTGACCTTCCCTGCCACCTCTTTTGAGAACCATAGTGGCTTTTTCTTTCCATTTTGATTTATTTACTTGACACAAAGACTTTTTGCCTCTGTGATGGCAGTTTTGATGTTTCTCCATTGTTGCTGTACCTCTCCTTCTAGCCTGTTTGCTAGTGTTTTTCTCTGGACAATCTCCCATTTTGCCAAAATCAGCCCTCCTGAAGTCCAGCACCCCCTTACTTTTGTATGGCTTGACTCTTGTAGCTGAGTTTATTGTAAACCACACTGTTTGGTGGTCACTTGTTCCCAGATGGCTACCCACCTCTAGATCTGAAATCCTCTCACTGTCCCCATTTGAGAGTATGAGATCTAAGATTGCTCCCTCATGAGTGGGTTCTAAAACTAGCTATCTGAGGCATGCCACCTGTAGGGCATCGAGAATGGCCCTGATCTTGGATGTGGCTGCAGCAAATGTGCTCCAGTTAACATCTGGCATGTTCAGGTCTCCCATCAACAGTATCTTCCCTTTCTCTGCCATCCTAAGAATGCCTTCTATCATATCCTTGTCCATGCCCTCCCCCTGACATGGGGGTCTGTATACAACCCCTGTGCAGATTGTGGTGCCATTTCCAGTCTCTAAGGTGACCCACAATGCCTCCTCTTCTCCCTGTTTACTCTTTTGTTCAGTTGTCTTTATCCCTTCCCATGCATAAAGAGCTATTCCTCTCCCTCTTCCCCCTCCCTGTTTCTCCTGTAAGTTGTGTACCCTGGTACGTTAACATTCCAGTCATGGTTCTCTGTGTACCATGTTTCTGTGACTGCTATGATATCCAGGCATCCCTCTTCCATCAAGGCCACTAGTTCAGGGAGCTTGTTGCCCAGACTACAGGCATTGGAATTCATTACACTCCATTTCCTGATGGCCTTACCCCTTTTTGCCCCTTCCTTGTCCTTATTGCCTTTGTCACTTTCTCCATTTACCTCTGCCCTTCTCCCGATTGACATCTCTAACTTGGTGTTTACCTCACTTACTATCCTGACTTTTTTGGGGCGGGGGGGCTAGGATTTCCTTGCTCCTTTCCAGTACTCTCCTTGGCTAGTTTAAATGCTTGCCAGTTACGCTCATTTTCTTGACCTGGAAGGACACTACTTTATTCAGCTGTGAGCTGTGTGAGAAATTTATATTGCACTTGATATCTGCAACAAACGCACTTTTGCTTAATTCTGTGGGAGGTGAAACTAACTACCCTTGGTAATTGCTTTTATTCACATATTTATTTAGTGTTAAACCAAGAAGGGCTTGCAAACTCTGTTTATCTTGTTAGTAACTTCAGAAAGATTTAAATACTACATTTGGGTAGATCCTTGAGGTAGCTAGATTGTCTACTAGGATTTGTGACAGTTAAACTATTTTAAATGAATTACAGGTGCTTGAGGAGTTGAAAAAAACTTGCAAACTCTGCTTATCTTGGAAGTAACTTCACAAGTGTTGGAATACTGCATTTTGGTTGTCCCTTGGGGTAGCTGGATTGACTACTAGGATTTTGGGACAGAAACTATTTTAAATAATTTACTGTGCGTAGGAGTTTGTGATAGTTAAACTATTTTAACAAAGTTACTGTGGTTAAGGAGTTGTCATAGTAAAACCTGCAGTGTGAAACAGGAAAAGACAGTGTTTCAAGCAACAGAGGTAGTGGATCTAGGGTTACATTTGTTTGTTACAATTCTTAAGATTTTCAGTGCAGGAAGAGTTTAAAGCACAGCTGACTTATTCTGGGGCTGATAGCTTCAGAGCACAAACCACCAGGCCTGTTTTGGGGCTGGGGAGGTTTACTTGTGTCTGACTTGGATGTGTGGATTTTCTCTGTTTGATTAGCAGGGTATTTCTCTGTCAAATTGTTGTGTAGGGCATCTTTGCTGACAGGAAGGCACTCATTGCAGCAGTGGGTCAGAGCTTTTAGCTGATTGTTTTGAGGGCACAGTTCTGACATCATTCTCAAGAGTGCAAGGTGCATGTCACTGTCATATCCTCTCTAGCACACTGCACTGACAATATAAGCATACACATTGTATAATATATATATATATATATATATATATTAAAAACCACACACACACACACACACACAAAAATAAAAAAATGTGGGGAGTAGTGCAATGTAATGAGCTGTGGGGAAGCAGTCTTCGAGGAGTCTTTCTGGAGGCTGAGATGCTGCCCTATTTGCAGACAACTCTCTGCCCTGAGGGAGGAAGTTGCCCGTCTTCAGGCCACACTGGACAGTAGTAAGGGAACCTTCCCCATCCAGGGAGCACCAGAGCCACCACCACTACCTCAGAGGTTGCGAAGAAAGCACAGTAGTTGGACCACAGTGGGCTCAGGGAGGGTGAGGATGGTGGAACAGAGGACACACAGTCAGTTGTTCCACACCACAATCCATACACCATTCTGGGGAGCATAGCTCCCTATGGATACACCCACAGAGGAGACTAAGGAGGCTGCAGGACAACTGTCACAAGGGAGGCCTCAGGAAGGAGGCAGAGGAACCAGAGGAAAGAAAGCAGCTCCTGGTGGGGGACTCAATTATTAGGGGATAGAACTGGGGAAGCAGGGAAAACTGAAGTAAGGTGCCTGCCTGGTGCCATGGCTTGGAGGGACAGGAAGCGCATCCTTGGGATCACGAGAACAGCTGCACGGAGTCTGAGCTGGACGCCATTGTCCACCTAGGGACAAATGACTTGGCTCATCATGAGATTAGAGCAGTGCAGGAGGACTTTGTAGAGTTGGGAGGGCCTAAGACAAGTAGCACACACAATATCCTTCTCGAGGTGCTGCTTGTCAGTGGCATGGGTGAGGCGAGGGTACTTTGCACCATGCAGTTTAATGAATGTAGCCAAAAATGGTGTGGAGCACAGGGGTTTGGCTTCATTGGGACTGGGGTTCCACCTGGAGGACACTCAGCCTATACTGGCAGGATGGTCTGCATCTGTCCAGGAAGGAACAAGTCTTTGAGCAATCGGTTTAAATGCTTCATTGGCAAGCCTTTAAACTAGTCAAGGGGCACTGATAAGCAGCAGGAAAATCCCAGCCTCTTCCTACAAAATAGGGTACTAAATGAGAAAAGACTGTGGTAGAAAGGTCAGTGGGGATGCTGCAAAAGAAGATAAAGCCATCAAAAATGGAGAGCAATGAGTACCAATGCTCGTAAGTCTGAGTAACAAGCTTCCTGAATTAGTGGCCTTGATGGAGGAGGAACATCTGGATATCGTGGCAGTCACAGAAACATGGTACACAAAACCATGACTGGGACATAAACATACCAGAATACACTATCTACAGGAGGGCAGGGAGGAAAAAGAGGAGGAGGAGCTCTTTACATAAGGGAAGGAATCAAAGCAACAGAACAAAAGGGAAAACAGGGAGGAGAAGAAGCTCTGTGGGTAAATTTGGAGACTGGCAATGGCACGACAATCTGCACAGGGGTTGTATACAGACCCCCTTCTCTGGGGGAGGAAATGGACAAGGGAATGATAGAAAGAATACTTAGAATGGCAGAAAAAGGGGAGATATTGCTGATGGGTGATCTGAATATGCCAGATGTTAACTGGAGTGCAGTTGCAGCAGCCACTTCGAAGAGTGGGGTTATTCTAGATGCCCTACAGGGGGCATGCCTTAGACAACTAGTATTGGAGCCCACTCGAGAGGGAGCAATCTTAGACCTGGTTCTCTCAAATGGAGATGAAGAGGATCACAGATGTAGAGAGAGTGAGTAGCCATCTGGGAAACTAGCGACCATCGAACAGTATGGTTCTAATAAACACAACAATAGAGTCAAGCCGTACAAAGGCAAAAGTACTGGACTTTAGGAGGGCTGACTTTGCTAAAATGGGTGAGTGCCTAAGGAATGCACTAGCAAATGGGCAGGAAGGAGGGTGGAAGAACAATGAGGAATAATAAAACTGCCATCACAGAGGTAACAAGCCTTGTGTGAAGCAAATAAACAAATGAAACGATGTAAGAAACCACTTGGTTCTCAAAGGAAGTGGCAGGAAGGTTCAAGAGAAAAGAAAGCATTCAGGAAGTACAAGGAATCACAGAAGGAGCAGGACAGAGAACTGTATCAGTTAAAGCAAAAGGAAGCTGGGAAGGCAGTCAGAACAGCAAAGGCCCAAACCAAGGAAAAGATAGCCAACTCAGTTAAGAAGGGGGATAAAACCTTTTATAGGCACATCAGGGAGCGAAGGAAGACCAAGGGAGGGATAGTGAGGCTTAATAAAGGGGAGGGAGGGTGGGCAGAGGGTGACTGTGAAAAGGCAGAGATACTAAACAAATATTTTTGCTCAGTATTTACAAAGGAAGAGGGGGAGGTACCTAAAACAAACAGCAGAAACACTCTGGACACAGAAGTTGATACCAGCCCATTTACAGAAGAAAGGGTTGTGAAAGAACTCTTAAAACTGAAGGTGGACAAAGCAATGGGGCCTAATGGGATTCATCCCAGAATTCTAAAAGAACAAAGGGTAGAACTAGTGACACCACTAACTAACCTCTTTAACAAATCATGGGAGGATGGGGGAGTACCCGAGGACTGGAGGAGGGCAGATGTGATTCCCCTTCACAAAAGTGGGAGCAAGGCAGAAGCAGGAAACTACAGACCTGTTAGTTTAACCTCAGTGGTAGGGAAATGATGGAATCACTTCTGAAGGAAAGAATTGTTGAGTATCTAGAGGCCAGAGGGGCACAGGACCCAAGGCAGCATGGATTCACAGTGGGAAGGTCATGCCAGACAAATCTGATAGATTTCTTTGACTGGGTGACCAAAGTAGTAGATCAGGGAGGGCTGTGGACATGGCCTACCTAGACTTTAGCAAGGCATTTGACACAGTCCCACACAAAATATTATACAAGTTAGCCAGCCTGGGAGTGGGTCCCAAGATGTCAGCTTGGGTAAAGAATTGGCTGGAGAATAGGACACAGAGAGTAATAGTAAATGGAGTCCACTCTGAAGAAAGGGGATTACTAGTGGGGTACCGCAGGGTTCAGTATTAGGACCGGTCCTCTTCAATGTCTTTATAAGTGACATTGCAGAGGGACTGGAAGGAAAAGTATGTCTCTTTGCAGATGACACAAAGATCTGCAACAGAGTTGATGCACAAGGTGGGATGGAAAGGATGAGAAGGGACTTGGCAAGGTTAGAGGAATGGTCAAATGTATGGCAGCTTAGAGTCAATGCTAAGAAGTGCAAGGTAATGCACCTGGGAAACAAAAACCCAGGGAAGAGTACACAATGGGGGATGAGATACTAACAAGAAAAAATGGAAAAGGACCTGGGGAGTCATATCAGATGACCTAAAGGTGGGCAAGCAATGTGAGAGGGTAGCAAGGAGGGCTGGGGGTAATGGGATGCATAGGAGAGGCATCACCAGTAGAAAACAGAAGTTATTATCCTCTGTACAGACAGTTAGTGAGACCCCATCTGGAGTACTGCGTGCAGTTCTGGAGACCCAATCTCCGTAAAGACATAGACAGGATGGAAGCTGTCCAGAGGAGGGCACTAAAATGGTGCAGGGTCTGCACCGGAAGACATATGAAGAGAGACTTAAGGAGCTAAATATGTATAGCCTCGAGGAAAGGAGGGAGAGGGGGACATGATAGAAACTTCCAAGTACCTCAAGGAATCAACAAAGTCCAAGAGGGTAGCATCTTTCAAAAAAGAGTGCAAGAACAAGGGGCAAATTTGAAGATAGAAGGGGGTGGCTCAGAGGTAATTTAAGGAAGTATTTTTCACAGAGAGGTTGTGGATGCATGGAACAGGCCTTCCAGAGGAGGTTGTGGAGTCAAAAACAATGGTGGAATTCAAGCATGCATGGGACAATCATAAGGCAATTCTAGGGGTGGGGGTAGGGAAGTAGGCTGCTGGTTAACTAGGATCTGCAGCTTATCCATTAGTAGGGAAATGGCAGACTGGGTGGGCCAAGCGTCCTTATCTGCCATCAAAATCTATGTTTCTGTGTTTTTATGTTTCTATGTAAGCATTTAAACCTATCACCTAGGATCCTCGTTCCTTCCTTGACAGATGCAGACCATCACACCATTATAGGTCTGCATCACTCCACATGGACCCCAGTCCCTAATGAAGCCAAATCTCTGAGCTCTGCACCAGTTTTTCAACCACTGATTGAATCCCATAGTGTGGAGCAACCTAGCCTCACCTACGCATAGACAGACAGCACCTCCAGAAGGTTACTGCATGCTACTTGTCTAAGGCCCTCCCAAACTCCACAGACTCTTCTTGCACTGCTCTTATCCATTTCTTAGCCAGGTCATTTGTCCCCTGGTGGACAATGACATCCAGCTCCCTCTCCTGTGCAGCTGCTCCAGCGATCATGAGGATTTGCTCCCTGTCCCTCCAAGCCATGGTGCCAGGCAGGCACCTTACCTCCCTCTCCCCTTTCTCCCCCAGTTCTACCTTCCTAACAATGAAGTCCCCCACCAGGAGATGTTTCCTTCCCCTGTGGAATCCCATGGCACCCTCCTGTGGGTTTCCTTTGTGGAGGTTCCCAGCATCCTCTTTGGTCTCCACTGTGGGTGCCTCCATAGAGGAACCACACTTTACCAGAACGGCATATGAATTGTGGAGAGGTACAACTGGAGGGATGTGCCTCTGTTCTACCACCCTCACCCTCCCTGAGCCCACTGTAGTCCAACCACTCCTCTTTCTTGGCAACCTCTGAGGCATCAGCAGTGCTCCTGGTGGTCCCTGGATGGGAGAGGAGGTCCCACAAATCCTTGACAATTAAGTCTGAAGATAAGCAACCTGCTCCCTCAGCACTGCATCCTCCAGAACGTCTCCCGGAAGACTGCTGCTCCACAGTCACTGCACTGCACCACTCTCATCATGTCTTATTTCTGGCCCCTTCACTGTTGCCTGGAATCCTTACTCTTTACTCTGTTTATTTATTTTTCTCCCTTCTTACTGCCTCTGTGCCCTTTAAGTTCCTGATCTTCCTGTTCTGAGATAAGGTGATCCTATATTTCTCAGTAGTCCTCTTACTTGCTCAGAGGCAGACCTCCAGAGCTAGGGGGGATGGAGAGCTACCCTTGTCTCCTACCTCCCTCTCCCTTTCTCCCCAGCTCTACCTTCCTAACAATGGAGTCCCCACCAGGAGTTTTTCTTTCCCTGGGGTCCCATGCCACCTCCTGTGGGTCTCCGTTAGGACCTGAGTTTAGTCTGGTACAAATCACAGAGAGCCCAGTAAAAAGTGTTAAAACACAAAGAAGGAAAAGAGTTAAAAGTGGGAAGAGAAGAAAGAATAGGAACACATTAAGTCAAAAACAGACTTCAATAAAAGCAAAGGAAGTGCATACAATACAGAAAGTGGAAATGTGCAACAGATAGCTTTCGGAGGGTAAACAAATACCTACTGTAACTTTGTCACAAGACTCAATTGGCTGTGTGATAGGAGGTGAGGAAGTAGAAGAGGTAGATATTTTTAAGGATAACCTCCCTCTGCCAATGCTCTCCCACTTAAATAATCTTGAAATAGAAATAAATAAATTAAATCTACAACTATGAAAACATGCAGGAAAACACAATCAGATGTTTGTTACAATGTGGAAACTCTGGACAGTGAAGAAAGCCTGATGGTTATCAAAAAGGAAAAAGAAAGATGTGGTAGATGCCAAAACTGAGAACAAGGCATTTATGACCAAGGATAATCTAAATGAGACCATGTGCATACGTCCTATTATTAGATTTCTATGTACCTTAAGCGTTATTACCTCTTGTACATGAAACCTGAAGAGAGGGGCCCTTCCCTATCAGTTACCTTGGGGCTGGATGGGGCAAGGGCACCATACTTAGAGGGCAACACAAGTAACTTGGAGTTAGCACTGATGCTCAGTTTGGGCAATGAGCCTGGGACACATATACTCCTTTATGGACAACATTGAGAGGCAAGTCCACAGGCCTTCCAAGAAAATCATAACTGAGGTGCACCACAGGCTTTGCAGCTTGACCAGTCTTTCTAGGGGAACTGTTACAGTCTCTGCACCTGAGCCTCATTTCAGCATTGTCCTCACTTGTCAGGGAGTCTCCATGGGGTAGAGAGGCTAGAACTTGGGGCACTTTCAGCTCCAGGAGTTACAGTTTCTGAGTCCACAACATTTGTCTCATGGAGAGCTTGACACTGGCAGTGGACTGTCAGGGCACTCAAAATACTCTTCTTGTTCGGTGTATCACCAGTCTGCCCTAATCTATCATTTTCTCCCTGAAAGCTCAAACAGTTCAACCATGCACAATGATTCCATTTCATCTGATCTGATGCTTTGCACTTCACTTTCTGGGAGATTGGCTCCAGGGATGAAGCTGGGGGCTTAGACAGTCCAGAAGGCCCAGCTTCATCTCCAGTATTGACTAGGGATTGCCTCAAACAATTGACTCAGTTCTGTAAGAAGGATAGTATTCAAAGTCACTCACTTTCTTCCGATATGGACTGACAGTCATGCTCAACTGGGACTTGTGGAGGGGAACACTTTAACTTTGCTTCTGTAGGTGCAGACTTTCTTGATCTTTTCTTAGCAGCAGCTCTAGTCACTGGTCCAGAGGGGCATCTTCTAGGGCTCAGACTCCACTTAAGATTTGTCCAATGGGCAGTAAATGATTTCTATGCATTGTTTTACATCTTTGAATTATTCTCAGGCCTTACTTTGTACACTGGCAGATCATCTAGTTTGCCCACTACAATGTGAGGGAGATGGTGCCATTTGTCAGCAATCTTGTGCTTGCCATGCAGTCCCAGATTTCTTAGCAATACCCGATCTCCCTCCTGGAGTTCCTGTGCTTTCACCTTTATCATACCTTTCTTTGTTGGCCAGATTTCTTTGGCAGCCATGGTTTGAGCCAGTTGGTACGCATGAGTTAGCTGGGCCTTTAACTTTGCATACTGTAAATAGTTGTCAGCTTGAACCCCATCAGGAGAGACCCCAAAACACACATCTACTGGTAGTCGAGCTTCTCTTCCAAACATCAGGCGGTGGGGGAGAATCCAGTGGCATCACTTGGTGCAGTTATAAGCATGTACCAGGGTGCTAATTTGTTGGCTCCATCTAGGCTTGTCCTTTGGGCGCAGGGTGCCTAGCATATCTAGCAAAGTGCGGTTGAAACGTTCAGGCTGTGGGTCCCCCTGGGGTGGTAAGAGTGGTTCTGGACTTTGCACTCCCACAGAGAAAGCATCTCTTTGATCAGACGACTCAAAGTCTCTCCCTGATCAGAATGGATTCTTTGTGAGCCCCATAGTGAACAAAAAGTTTTCTACAAGTACTTTGGCCACAGTGGATGCTTTCTGGTCTTTGGTGGGGAAAGCTTGGGCATATCTCGTGAAATGGTCAGTGACCACCAGCACATTATTGATATTTCTTTGATCTGACTCCAAACTCAGAAAATCTACAGACCAGCTCCATGGGTGCACTGGTGGTGATGTTACAAGGGGCAGCCCTCTGGGGCAAAGCTTTTCTGTAAGCAGCGACTACAAGTTCGAATGTGTTGCTCCACATCAGCCCCATCTAAGGCCAATAGAATCTGGATCTCACCAAGTCAAGTGTTCTGTCTATACCAAGGTGCCCCATGTGGTTGTGCAAGGACCTCAGTACTGAGTCTCGAAGGCAGTGGGCAGCACTAGTTGTTGTTTGTCTACTTGTCCCCCTCTGTCTACTGTTTCTCTGTATAACAGTTTATTGATCAGTTTCAACTTAGGACCTTCTTTGTATAACAGTGCAGTTCTCAAATCAGTGGAGCGAATTTGGACACATCTTTTCCTGCATAGAGGGCTTCTAAAGCTGCTTTGATCATGGGATCGCGGATTGAGCTCACTGAATACTGTCATTGTCCGCTGAGGCAGTGCACCAATGTCTATTGCAGAAAAGTGGCAATAAGCAGCAGGTATGCACATTTCAGAGGCCCAGCAATCCACCATGCAGTCCATCATGGCCGTGGGACATTTGTTCCTCCCTGTCAAACTTCCGTCAGAGTACCCAATGTCAGGTTCTGCCAATCGGACCCAATCATTCTGGGGAACAGGCCTCCGGGAGAGAGCATCAGCATCTATGTGGTTCAGACCTGCTCGGTATTCGAGAGCATAGTCATATGTAGATAATGCAGAAAGCCACCCTATGGCCAGTGGCATCCAACTTAGCTGAGGTCTGCACATAGGTCAAAGGATTATTGTCAGTTTTTACTAGTATTTTAGCCCCATATAAGTACTCGTGGAATTGGTCAACAATAGCCCACTTCAAAGCTAGGAACTCTAACTTATGTACAGGATAGTTCTTCGGATGGGGTCAGGCTTCTACTGGCAAAGGCCACTGGTCTCAGGCCATTCTCGTGCTCTGGTACAACACAGCCCCAACCCTTGCAAACTAGCATCAGTGCAGGACGTAGGTTTTCTTGATCGGCATAGGCCAGCACTGGAGCATGGGTACGTTGATATATGATCTCATGAAAAGCAGTCTCACAATCAGGAGTCCAGCGGGCCCCAAATACTTCTACTCGGATGAAAATACACTTTTCAGTCTTGAGGGACGCTGACTTTTGGTATTTTTTGTGGGTTGGGGATACCCTTGAGTAAGGTTAAGTAAGGCGATCACTCTTGAATAGTCCTTGATGAAGCGACATAATAACCACAGAATCCAGGAATCTTTGCAGTTCTTTAGATTTTTGGCCTGGCCTAGTGGTCAAGGCTCAACTTTACTTGGGTCGGTCTCTATTCCTCGTGGATACTATGTGTCCCACATACTTTACTGATGTTTGAAAGAATTGACACTTATCAATGGACAGTTTAAGGCAAAGTCCTCCAGTCGGTCCAATACCTTAAATAATCTGCTCTCATGTTCCTCCAGTGAGTTGCCAAACACAATAACATCATCTAGGTATACCAGGCACTCTAGTAAGTTCATGTCCCCACTGCACGCTCCATCAATCGCTGAAAAGTGGCTGGGGCACCTGAATCCTTTGAGGCATCCCTCATGAATTCAGTAGCCAAGCGGACAGATAAAGGCGCCTTCTCATGGTCCTCTGGGGCCATCGATCTGGTAGTACCCACTGCGGAGATCCAGCACAGAGAACCACTTGCTCTCCGCTTAGGCAGTCCAAAGCATCCTGAATGCGGGGCATTGTGTACTGATCAGGATAGTCCGCCGTTTAAGGTGATACAATCCACACACATCCTTACTGTTCCATTCTTTTTCTCACTACCACAATGGGGAAGCATAAGGGCTTCTGGATTCTTGTATTACACCAGCAGCTAACATCTCTTGCAGATGCCGCCTCACATCATCTATGTCAGCAGGTGCCAGGCGTTGAGACCTCTCACTAAATGGTCTTTCGTTATGCAGCCGATATTGTGCTCAGCTCCTTGCACGCATCCTACATCCCATTCCTTTAAGAAAACACCTGGTCTCTCTGGGCAAGCTTCTCACTGATCCTCACTTTCCATTCAGCTGGCAGCGGAGTCACCGAAATCAAACAAGTCAGGCGTTACTCTGTCATTCTTCCTTGAACTTTGCTTGCTGGGTAGCACTGCAGTGTCTGCACAATGCACATTAGCCAGGATGCAACCTCTGTTTACTCGAATGTCTCTTTCAGACACATTATGAACTTGGACCATTACCCTTCTGGCATAAGCATGGCTCTAGCGGCAAAATACTAGGCTTGACCAGCAGTCCCTCTGGCAATTTTCCATCGCCTGTGCATCCAACATTAATATTTTATTCTTAACATCCTTTCTGATACGGACCTCTCCCTGTAAAGGTACACTGGGGCATTTGGCGCCAGGATCAGAGACTCAGGATCCTTCTTCCATACAATCTGACCGGTTCCTCTGGTTCTGTTTTTCAGCATCTCTCTGTGCCTCATAGGCCTCTTAATTAAAGCCGAACTCTTAAAGCTCTACTAGTCTTTGACCCTGTTTTCATAACACAACTGTGCCAGCCTTCCGAACATATGAGCATTTGTTCCAATCAACAAAGGACACCCATCATACAGTCCAGTGGGGGAACACTAAGGCTAGGGTCTCTACTTGTTCGGCCACTCCAGCCACGGAGGTGGGGAAAGACAGCCAACTGGATATACCCGGAATAGGGTAGGCCTTCTCACTTAACCCCATACATGCAGTCCTTCTAATGGTTGTAAGGGTACATCTGACAAATGCTTCTGATACCAATCCTGGAACATAATTGTCACTTGGGAGCCACTGTCTAATACAGCTCTTGTAGACACTCCATTCACCTTTACAGTGGTCTCCATGGAGGGACCCACTATTCTGGACCAGTCTGAGAGGCGGTAGTGGGGGCCTGGGCAACTGACCTTGCCACAAAGGACGGAATTAGCATTTTGGTGCCCTCACTGGGATCACGTCGTGCACCTCCTAACCACTGATTTCTTCTCCAAGCTCTCCTTGTAGCCTATATGCAACTTTGTCAGTGTCTTTGGGACTGGCATTCTCTTTCATGTGCCCATCTTTCCCACAATTATAGCAAAACATACTTTCTGGAGTTTGAGCTGGCGAGGCGCCACACTGGGAGCCAGGGCGGGTATTACTAACTGGAAACCTGGTGCCATCTCTGTCTGGCGGCGTGATAAGCATTTGAGACATCTCGTCAGTTTCTCCACTCCTGGTCAAGGAATTGAGTTTGAGCTGTCATCAGCAGGAGATACAATGGGTGGGCACCCCACCCCATAGCAGATGCAGTCGGACATAGGTCAGGCCCGCATTTGCAGGCGTGGCCTTCATAAAGGGACTGTTTTGAATTCTCGATCCTCTCAACAGTTCGCCCCCATTGTGGCATATCTTTTCCTTGTCAGAGCACTCATTGACTGTCAACCTCTGCCCCTGAACTTCACTTGATGGGTCACCCTCAGTCACTCGGGTCGTAGCCACAGCTGTTGGTGCAGGTACCTCCGAGGTCACCTTTTCTCAACTCCTCAAATTTCTCATTAACTCATCATAGGAGGGTGGGATTCCAGTCGATTGCCAGGCGAACTGAAGCAACAGCAGTTCTGAGAAGGGGCAGACTTAAGGATTCTGTCCAGTCTGGTTCGGTCCAGTTCAATCGCTGGCAAACTACCCTTTCTGAGGCATTCTTGCAACAATTTTTCCAGCCGAGAGCATACACAGACAACAACTCCCTTGGTACTGTTGTGCATTTCTTACTCTCCACCATAGGTCCTCATCAGAATCTGAGCCCCATACACATTCCTCCAAGGCCTCAAGATAGGCCTGTGCAGTCGCCTAGGGTTACTGGGCCCGCTTAGCATGGATGGTAGCCAGGGCAGGACCTCGGAGGCTCTCACTAACCTCTTTCACTTTTCGCCTTCCGAGCATTGCCATTCTAGCACTTGGGGGGCAACATAGTCTATCCAGGTCTCCCAGTCATCCTCCCCTTGGGGGTGGGAGGGTGCCAGAGAAGATCCTCAACCTTCGGTAAGAGTCGTGACTAATAGCAGGTGCAGAAATAGGAGTCTACATTGGTTCAGCCACCATTACGGCACTGGAGCAGGAGAGGGTGTTGGGGAGGAACACCCCAGGTGGCAAGAATAGTTTCTTCAAGTCCTCCACAGTTTTCCCCTCCCAGCAAACCATTCAGCAAATTTCTCCTCAAAGTTTCAGATAGTGGTGGGGCTGATTCTCCCGGTCTTTACTGTCCTTAGTTATCACTCCAAGCAGTGAGGGCTCCTCTGGGGTAATGGTCTGTGGCACTTTGGAGCTATCTATGGGATCCTTAAACTCTACTAGGGCCAGGAAAGTGTGGGTGAGCAGATTAGCATGCCGACCCACCACCACAGGGTTTTGTAAACCTTCCACCTTGGAAAGTACCTGCACAGTGTCCGTATTGATACCCAGGGGATGTCCAGGATAAGCATAGCATTTGGGGTCGATCTCTCCCAGTACACCACTCCACCAGCCGGTGCACAGCCACTTCTGTCGGGGTACCCATTTTTTCTTAACAGTGGTTCGTAAATATGGCTACTAGAGGACACATAATCCCAGCTGTGAGCTCCAAGATGTAACCCCTAGATGGCGCTATCCCAGGGGCTACTACCCCTGCCTGATTTGCCACTAACAGGTTGAGGGCCTGATCCAATGGCGGGTGCCTCCACCCAGAGGTCAGGGTTTGCAATAGTTAAACTAACTTGGTCACAGCCCTGGGACACTCGCAACCCCTTTCTTCCCACTAGTGGCCCACACAATATATCAGAATTACCTTCACAGTATACACTTACCCCAGGTCTGGTTCCGCACTGGGACCTCCTGTAGAAATGAGATACAGCAACAATCACAGTACAGTACTTAACATAGACAAATACCTCAGGCAGTATAACTTTGCTGAAACAAGCAGCTCTGATTTATTTAGGGGATAACAAGGACAGGGGGAAATCAGGTTAATTAGCTTATCACCTAATAATTCATTTCATGGCTCTGTGACAGGCCTATCCCTATCAGTTACTGTCCCTGGGTACCCAAGCCCTAGTGGCTAGTCCAAACCGTGGCAGCTGGTAGGGGCCCTTTACACAGAGAAAAGGAGAATTAAACAGTCAGCAGTACAGTAATTCCATTTGGATTTAATGTGGCAATTCAACAGGGAGCAACCCTGAATTAGTACTCACGACCTCCAAATAAGATAGCGTCCTTCAATGTCAGCAGGGCTCACTTGAGGTACACAAACCTCTTCACACATCCATATAAAAGAAAGCACTATACCAGGGAGGCTGCATCTGTATCCCGATCGCAATTACTGCACAATACCCGGGAGAACACACAGCAGATTCAGTTCCTGACAGACCGAGTGCAATTTTCAGCAATTCCTCCAGTCTTCTACAGGGTGAGCCTGGTTTCTACCTTCAGAGATCCTTTGATTCTTTTCACAGGATGGATTCAGTCCTAACAAGCTGTTACACAAGCTGCAGACCGAACTCTGGGCCTTACACACATTTTTGACTAAAACTGCACACTGAAAAACACAGGGCTCCTTCCTTCTTCACTGCCAAAGCTCAACTGAAACTCCAACCGACAAAACTGGCACTTCCTTTGAGTTCCTCCCAGTTCTTGACTGGATTGGCTGTCACTCACAATAGACTGCTGCTGTTGGTCCAAAAAGGCACTGAAGTCTAAACTACATCTCCCAGAGTCACTGCCCATACAATCCTCTTGTGGCTGGCTCAGATTATGAGTCCAAGTTCTGATTCGTCCAAGGCACCATTTTAGAGCTAGCTTACCCCACACTGATTGGTCCAGTTCAGCAGTTCAAAACTAGAATGGGAACTAGCAGACACAGTTCTGACTGCAAAGAAAGCAGGTTAGACAAACTGTAATTTCACTATTACTCTAAATAATTTCTGGCAAACAGTTACATCTTTCAGATAGGTTCCCTTTGCACTCCTAGTGACTGCAAAATGAAGTGAATTGGCAGCAGCTCGAGTGGTACTCAGAGAAGCACACAGTCCCCCATACAACTAATTATGTCTGCAAGCAGACAGCTCTTAAAGAGACAGTACCAGAGGCTCTAAAACACTCACTGATAAATGGCTTAAATGCCAAACACCATTCAGGCTTGGAGCATCCAAGCAAGCTCCTGAAGTCTTTTGGGAACCCCATTTGCAGGGGTTACACAAAATTAACTTCCTCTGATCATGTTGTACAGAAAACCTCAGGTTACTGTTTGACCCATGTAAATCAATAAATTGATAAATCAGTAAGCACTGTAAACTTGTATGTACTTTGGGGAGTATGTATGGTGGCATGAACCAGATATGTAACCTGAAAAATTCAAGGGCACTGTGGTACATACTCCCAAAGTACATAAAAGTTTACAGAGCCCTCCTGAAGACATTTTCTGGTATAGGTTCTCTAACTGAGACACTATCCCAATACATAGATTCCATATTTGTGATTTGGTACTGAGCTTACCTCATACCTTAGGGACTCTATGGAGGTTCTGGGAATTTTAAATGAGATGCAAGTAGAGGAGGATTGGCTTTTGGTGTCTCTGGACGTACAATCATTGTACACGAATATTCCCCATGAGGAGGGTTTGGAAGCATTGCATACATGATGGCACGAGCTTACTGATTTAGAAAATGAACAAATTGAATTTCTGATTAAATTAGCATGCCATGTTTTGAAATATAATATGTTCTTTTTTCATGGTGAATATTATCACCAGGTAAAGGGTACAGCCATGGGGGCTATATTTGCCCCTAATTATGTAGACCTTTACCTGAGACAGTGGGGACGTGATGTCATTTATGACACAAATAATAACCATTTCTTTCACAGAACTGATTTATGGAGACATTATGTTGATGATGTCCTGATGGTGTGGTGTGTACAGCGCTTTGAGCTTTTATCAATTTATTGATTATTTTCATGGGTCAAACAGTAATCTGAGGTTTTCTGTATAACATGATCAGAGGGAAGATAATTTTTGGATTTAAAGATTATTAAAATCAGGATGGAATATTTTCTACTGATCTGTACAGAAAACCCACAGATCAAAATACGTTACTTTTAGCCCTTAGCTGTCATCTACGGCACACCATCAGGAACATACCACATTCCCAGTTTTTTGTGTGCTAAACGAAACTGTTCGAATGTTTCAGATTTTCAGATAAGGATACATGAAATGGTTGATAGGTTCCATGATAGGGATTATAGTAAAGTTGATATTCTTAGTGCAGAACAACATGCTATAGAAACACCCAGAGAGAAATTGCTTGAGTATAAAAATAGGCCCAGTACTTCCTTCGAGAGGGTCAACTTTATTACAACCTATGGTACTAATACTAAACAGATTGAGGTCATTATATACAAACATTGGCCCATTCTTTCCCTGGATATAGGTTTGAAAGAAACAGTTAGAAGGTTGCCACAGACGTTCTCTCAGAGGGGAAAGAACCTCTCTGATTTGCTGATTCATTCTTTACAACCATCACAACAGTTAAATAGGATTTGGCTCCCCCCCCACCCCCAAAGGGGTGTTTTTCTTGTGGGCACTGTAAGTTTTGTGAAGTGGTATTAAAGACTAAAGATTTCACGTCAGTTAACATAGTGAAGTCCTTTGAAATTAAGGAGTTTATAAATTGCATGACAAGTTCAGTTGTATATTTAGCAGCCTGCTGCTGTACTGCTTTCAATGTTGAGAAAACATCACAAATGTTAAAACAAAGGATTTGTGAACATCAAAGTGACATAAGAAATCATGATTGTAGAAATGCTTTGGCAAGGCATATCAGCATAATTCCTGGTGAGCATTATTTCAAATTTAGAGGTATAGAAAGGGGAGTTAGAGGGGGAGATTTAGAAAATAAATGATTGTGTAGAGAGGCATTTTGGACATTCCACCTCAGAGCAACTTTTGCTCCAGGTTTGAATTACCACTTTGACCTCTCACCCTATCATAAAAGTAAGAAGAGGGGCACAAACACAAAAACTGTGTAACATCAATAGATATTGATTTCTGTGTCTCCCCCCTGCCTTAGGAATAATGAAGGAAGACCCCTTAGTGAGTAGTTGGACATACATATGGTAGATTCTAAGGGCCAGATATTCAAAGCGGAGCACCGGGTGCAAATCCATTGTGCTGGACTAGCACTGAATTTGTGCCCGACTGCAATATTCAAAAGGACATTTAATGCCAGTGCTAGGTGTTAGCACTGATGCTAAATAATAATGTATGCAGGGGAGGAGCTGAGGGGAGAGGCCCTGAATGCCGGCGCACTGGCATATTCAAAAGTATAGTGCAGTGCTGCAGGCATTAGCGCGACCTGTAGCAGGACGCCAAATATCGCCAAGAAAAGCTGACAGTAATGCAGAGGTGCCTCCCGCCACACATGAATCTCAACTCCCATTGACCATAAAGTAAAAGATGTTACCCTGGTAGTCTAGTGGTCCACCAACCCAAGCACGTATCCCAACCCCCATTGAAAATAAAATAAATAACTTTTCCCTGGTAGTCTAGTGGTCCCCCACCCCCAAGCATGGCTCCCGATCCCCATTGAAAATAAAATAAATAACTTTCCTGAGAAGTCTAGTGGTCCTCTCACCCTTAAGCATGGCTCCCAACCCCCATTGAAAATAAAATAAATAATATTTCCCTGGTAGTCTAGGTGGTTCCTCATCTGACAGTGACAATTCCACTCATCCCAATCAGACTCACAAATGGTGCCGATTGCTCAGCCTTCCTCCTCACCACAATGGTCGTCTGAATGAGGTACAAATGAGCTACTGTAATGAAGTAGTGCTCATTTGTACCTCAGATCGGAAGCCGCCATGGTGGTGAGAGAGGAGGGCTGAGTTGGTCACCGACCCGCTCATGGAGTCTGATTGGGATGAGTGGAGCGCCACTGCCGGGTGGGGGGACTCATAGACTACCAGGTTCTTTATGTTATTTTCAACAGGGGTCGAGAGCCGTGCTTGGGGTTGGGGGGACCACTGGAACATGAGGGGTTTCAGTGTGTTTTGGGGCTACCAGGGGTCAGGGATCATGCTGGGGGGAGACGCTAGCCTACCAGGATGTAACAGGCACACACTGGAACAGGGACCATGATGGCAGAAAAGGACTGCCTGGCCCAGCCAGTCTGCCCTGTTCCCTATCTACTGGATATACTGCATATCCTAGTGACCCTACAGCCTATGACCTCCTGCCCCCACCAGGTTTGGCTTATGCCTGTCCCATGCATTACATCCCCCTTGTGTTTCACCCACTACTACAGTGGGGTACCTATGTTGGGGTGGCATCCTCAGGGTACAATGGCCATGGGCAGTGTGTCTGTTTAGCTATTGATCTCAGAGTATGTGTAGGTATATATATATATATATATATATATATATATATATATACACACACACACACATAGATATATATATATATATATATATATATATATACACACACACACACATACATATACAGTATAGAGGTCCTGCTTGCACAGCTGCATGGGTGTGTTGTATGCACTGACTATGCCTGCCAGCACACAGTTCCTGCTGCCTCCAGCATACTTCCATTCCGACCAACGGGGATGCTGTGGCATGCCTTGGCCCACAGCATCCAGCCTGTACTCCATTCCCGACTCAAAAATGGGAACTTTGTGCCCATGCAGTAGCACTGGGCAAACTGCATGGTAATGTATGCTAAACAGCACTTAATGAGATGCAAATGTACTTGCTTGCCCACAGATTACCTAAGTAGGCTCATTTGCATGGGAGCTTGAATATAGCTCTGTTTGTTCTGAGCTAACCAGTTTGCACCGGCCAATGTGTTAGCACTGTGCAATCAGGTTAGCCCTGGGAAACCTCATTTCGGCATAGACACTAAGCACAGTTCTGCAGTGTGTGGCTTACGTTGTTGTTTGCAGTCATACCTCTCAAACTGTCCTTGATTTTACCTCATACTTTTACTCTGTCCCTCCTACAAATTGTGTTTCCATGACCAAACAGTGGGGGTTGTAAGCGTAACATAATGTCAGATATTAACGTTACAGACGTGTTCTTCCTTAGAAAATGCATTTTACACTACACCTCTTATTCTACCAAGTTCCTGAGTGGATATCACCAATTTTTAAGGTGTGTCCCTGATTTCAAACCTTTGTCCCTGATTTTTTTAAGCCATGTCCCTGATTTGTGAGTCAGGAGGTTGAGAGGTGTGTTTGCAGTAGATGTAAGACATCTCTGTGCAATCACACACAATGTTCTCCACCTGCAACATTGGCTTGCTACAGAGTCTAATGAGCTGCAGTTGCAGTTTGCACTTCCCTGTTGCTATATTCAGTACTGTCTTATTCCTGGGCTATTTGTGCCTGCACTCCCAGACCAGTTTACCCGACTTCCTTAGACTGCTATATTCAGCAGGATTAGCCAGGCTATTTCCTTTGAATATAGCTTGCTTTGTGCTCGGCTAAGTTTGCCTGCCGGGCAGTGCTAATTTAGCCCAGGGCAGTTTTAAATATCTGGCCCTAAGTCTGCAATTGAAGTTGATAATGATTTTGAAATCGAGATATGAATATTTTTCCCATATGCCTTTATATGACAATGTTTTACTCTCTGATCCCCTTTGAATGTTTAATGAAAGCATGTTGGGAGTGTTTATTCTTCTATTATATATTAATAAGGTATCATAATGAACGCATATGTTCAATTGAATTGATATAGAGATTGGATTAAAACTAGGATTATATAGCATAATAAGAGTGTAGGTAGGTTAACATTGCCAGTTTTTAAGTAGAATTACAGCCATTTTCACATGGTAACTCATGCAGGTGTGAGTGCAACATTAATTATATGATTAATTTACAGGAAAGAGATATGTTAAATTCCTTGTAATATATTATAGGGGTATATATATATATATATATATATATATATATATATACACACACACACACACACACATCCTTTAGCACCCCTGCAATGATACCAAGTGTGATTTTGTACCTCTTTGTTAATGTTTAATTTTGATTTAGATTTTATTATTTATATTTTGTGTCACATTGCACTGTCACTTTAATTAGCACAAGATGTATTGCACTCGCTAGAAGTGCAAAGGCAATCCCTGAGGAAGCTACATCACGCAAAACTGGTTGAGGCCCTGTAGGAGTGGGGTCAGCTTATATGGCACTGTCTTGCTTCATTTTTTATTTTGCTGGATAATTGTGCAATAAAACATTGCGGCAAACTTGTTGAGCATTAGATGGTGCCTTTATTTCTCATGGAACAATATCAGCTAGGATCCCAGAAATACTATATAGCACTTCTTGCCACCTCTGCAAAGAAAGTATTATTGTATCACTGCTTGCATACTGATATTCCTTCATACCAAGAATGACATGCTGAGCTGCTGTTTGCCTTAAAGGCTAAGAAAACCATTGTCAGTTAGCATAATAGGATAGAGGGGTACATTAATTTGTGGGAAACATTGCACACTCTTATGATGTTAGATTGAAACTTTGACTTGCTCTGATACTTCGATTTCCTAGCGCCCATGAGGATTTAGATTTACTTGATGGCTATGGACATTACAGTTTGGTTTTGTATTTTGTTTCTTAGCCTTTTTCCTTAGCCTTTTTGCTTTGCTGTATTACTAATCAGCAGATTGTATTGGAATGCTTTTTTCCAGTGTGCTCAGGGTTTGGTTTTGTGTTGCATTGTTAAAATTCAATAAAATATACTTAATTAAAAAAAGGAGCACCACTAAGTTTTAGCCCTCACCTTTCCCCCAGCCTATCCTTGACATGTAGGCATAGCCTTACAAGTTATATCCCCCACCCCATCACACCCACCATCCAACCCCATCAACCTGTCCACTCACCCCCAAGGACAACAGACTACAGTGTACACTGGTTTGAGATGGTGCTGCCTGTAAAACAGGAAAAATATCCTTCGCTGGAGTTGGTCTGTCTGTCTCAGTGCTCTTGGTTGTTGTCCATCCATGAACAATGAATGACCTGGTGATGCACACTTACATTAACACCTGATTGGCTCCAGCTTTCCTACTTCCTTCTGGTAGACCTACAGTAATCTTCTGTGCCTATAAGAAGTCTGCAGCCTTATAAATGCAGTAGCACAGGGAGTGAAATAACTCATTTAGTGTGTGCCAGACAGTCATTGTTGTTGTGGTTTTGTCACAGTCTAGATTGAGAAATGTTATGGGAGTGCACCTGATTCTTTTATGATGCTGGCTTGACATGTTGCTGGAGGACAGATGGCATCAGCAGGGTACTGCTGTGTTAACTTGCTTCAGTGCCAGAACCCCACTGATAATGGTGGGGTTTATGCTGTGCTAGTGATAAATCAAAAGCAAATGTTTTTTTCATGGGTAGGGAACAAGATGCATGTAGGAGATTGAGAAATAGTTTGTTGTATAGCCAGTGATTATTATTGTAACACTTTCTTTTATATGTATAATTCCATAATCTCTACTGGGGAGGGTTCAGCAACTGTAGGCTTCCCCACTGACATTGCTAGTCAGTACAGGCCCAACAGCACAAAGACAGCTGTGCCAATGGAGACAAGCTGGTGCAGTCCAAAAGATATGTGCCAGCCTCAAAAACACTGGGGAACTGAATTTTGGCTTGAATAAAGGCAAATGTCACACTTCAAATGAGTATCCAAAAGGCTTTAATCATTGCTAGTATTCTAAAGAGGATATGACTCTACAAACTCACCTCAACACTTCAAGTCATGGCATCTCTTCATCAGAGGGCCAGTCAAGACAGTCTCCTGTAAGCAGCAACATTACAGCCAGGAACCAGTAAAGTGCAGATTTTGTTTATTGCCTGCTCTTCCTGCTTGAAGAAATTACCTATGAGAAAAAATGAGTTGGTAGTTTGTTGATCTTGCTCTCTCAGGACACTGTCTAAACCTTCAATCATTAATCTCTAATCATATATTCTCTTAGACAATGGAGTAGTGCACAATCACATGGATATACAGTACTACAGAATCAAAGAGATGATTGCAGCTCTTTTTCAGAGAGAAGCTGTTTTAAAACAGAGTGGCAAGTTGAATCAGTGTGAGTGTACAGTACTCTTATATTGCCTACTGGGAGGTCCAACATGCAGAGTGAAGCTGCACTCCACAATGAGATGTGTCACACACACACACCAAAAATGTCTTTGTTTTGGTTTTCAGCATGGAGGTGGTAAGTTGCAGGGGCTAAGGGGCACCTGCCTTCAGGAGTCTGCTCTGGATGATGGATCAGTGTTCTACTTGCAGGAATATGAACAACCTTTGAGCTCAGCTGAAGCAGCATGGCTGGAGATAGCCAGCTTACATCACCAGCTAATCTGGAGTTCAGCTAATCACATCCTCTCCCAGAAACCCACTGTCCCCTGGAGGTGAGTGGGTCAGGGAGAGGGAATATTTCAAGGATGGACTATGCAGGATCTGTTTGGACCAATACCATTCCAACGAAGAACCATTTTTCACCACTGAAGAAGATGAAGGATCCTGACTCAGCAAGAGGTGACACTGAGCTTGTTAAGGGAACCAGGCTTGGTGGAGAGACAGCATTCACAGGTGGCAAGGAAATAAGTGGTGGATCCAGGAATAAGCAATTTCTTGTTCTGGGGACTCAGTGAACAGGGAGTCGAGTCCCACCTGAGGAAAGGTATGCAACCTAAGGTGATAGTTAAATGCCTCCCTGGAGCTTCAGCACAACATGACACTGAATACATCGGGAGGTTGGTAGACAAACTGGAGAAAGGGGCCAATGTTCTGATTCATCTCAGTTTGAACGACATGCCTGCTCGAACAGTGGCAGAAACCAAGCAAAATCTCATTAAGCTAGGTGAAATGGCTGGAGGCTAGAACGACCACCCTGACATTCTTGGAGATCGTCCCAGTGTGGGGCAAAGGGATTGCAAAGACAAAATCATGAATAAGGACACTGAGGAATTCAATGCTTGGCTACATAGATGATGTTGTGAAAAGGATATCACATCACAGGATCATGAGAGAACTTCTGGGAGAGGAAGCTATTCAGGTTTGACAGACTTCACTAACAAAGGAAGGAGGAGAGTGTACTTGGGAAGAAATTCAATGTCCGTCTCGATCAATTAAACTAGGTGAGGGGAGTCTAATGCTAGGGAACTTCCTACCTCTCCTCTTCACTAGCTATCCCATCTCCCTCTTCCAGATACCTTAGATCCTCTGACTCCCAAACTCTTGCTATACCTCAATGATCCACCTCCATTGGCCAGAAAGCTTTCTCACACTGCTTCCCAAAACTCTGGAACTCACTTCCACCCCTTTTCAGATTTTTCTCATTTTCCTCCTCCCTCTCCTTGGCCCTGCACAACTTCTACTCCCCTAATTGCACTTGCTAATAGCACCTACACACTCTCACTTCTCTAAATACTCCTCCACATCCTCCTTCTCTCCTCCTTTTCTACCGGATTTGTCCCCTTGCAGGGTTCTCAGCATCCTGATTAGGTAAAGTCCTCCCCTGTCTCACATCTCCCCCTGCCCCCCTCCTGAAGTGGTGTAGACCTCCACTGTATTTCCTCTCCTCTCCCCCCACTTGTACTACACTTTAGTCCACTCATTCACTCCCACATCCTTCTGACTTCACCTCTCCATATCACCCATCCTCCCATATCCTCTCAAATTCCTTCCCCAAATTCTCCTCCTCTCATATTACCAGTCACTACCATATCCTCATCCCCCACTCCTCTTACTCTTACTCAATATGACCTGCCCTACTACAGGGTCCTCCATACCAAGAGGATTAGCCAGAGGCTTTCTCATTCCTTCTCCCCCACCTCCTCTCTTCCCTTGCACTCCCTTTTTCCCTTTAACTACCTCCAATTGTGACTACTCTAGTACTTACTACTTGCCTAGTCTCTTACATCAGCACTTCTTAGTACTATCTGATCACTATCCCAGGCTCTACTGCTCATGACAGGGTTATGTAAGCTTTTACAGTGTTAGTTATGCGTCAATCTTGGCTTAGCTACCACATAAATCAAATGTGTCTGTTTATTCTGTAAATCTCCTTCTCTGCAATTGATACTAGTATTTTTTCTTTACTGTACTGCAAGCATTATATAGTGTATGGTAGAACGCTGTTGAACATAGAAATCTATGCTCACAACAGCATTGTTGTGCTTGTCTCAGTGCATCATGATCTTATTGTGCGGCACTGAGTATGTCACCAGTGCAGCACAACAAGATCGGATGCATTTGCGCATGTGTGATTTAGCAGCCGCATCAGTGAGGAGGTGGAGTAGCGCTGAGAGAGCTACAACATTGAAGCCAAGTAAGGCTTAATTTAAAAATCTGAAAGTTTATTTCTGCATCCATTCGTCATTTGGTACTGAATAGACTCCCCATACATTACAAAGATTGTCTATGGGGGTCATTCACAAACTAAGGATCTTCTCAGATCTCAAGGTCTCCTTGGTAACGGATGACCTCTTGAGCTTTGCTCTTGAGGTCTAACTTTGCCAAGGAGACCGCTTGATCAAGAATATCCTTGTTATGAATGACTCACCATAGACAATCCTCTATATTGTAAATATGTTTTAATGTTATTTGCTCTCCCGTCCTTGTAACCCCCTCCCCCAAGATGCTTCTGGAAATGAGCTGTTCACAGCTCATGTTATCTTTTCTGGTGAAACATTTTGCAAATGAATAAAAATAAAAAACCTATCAGAAAATATGCTTCTGATAGGAACTTAGTCATCACTCCCACACAAGCAGGAATTTCTGTCCCATGACCTAAAGAAGCACGTAGAAAATGGTTGGAACTATCAGGAACTGAACACAGGGCAACTCATCCACAGCCTCATGAGCAGCACCAATAGTAGTGAATAGCAGCAGGGGTATCAGACTATGAAAAGGGGTATGTATAAATGCCAGTAGCCTGGGAAACAAAATAAGCAACCTGTAGGCAAAGATGGTAGATTCCTGAGTGGACCGGGTGGCCATCAAGGAGACTTGGGTCTCAGACAGAAATGACTGCGACCTTTCAGTCCCAGGCTATGTCCTGTTCAGACAGGATAGAAGGGAGGGTAGGGGGGAGGGGTAGGATTATATGTAAAGGACATGATAAATGCCATCTCAGTAGATAGCATCAGAAAGGAGGTGTGGAATCCCCATAGATGCTACTCAGCTTGGCAAAGGGGGAGAGGATCCACATAGGTGTGGTATACCAGCCTCTGGGGCAGGCTGAGGGCAGGGACAAAAAACTGCTAGAGAAGATCAGAGGTGTAGCATAAAAAGGGGATACTGTGGTGGTAGGAGACCTGAATATACCCAGTAATAACTGGAGCATCCCAGTGGCTGGTTCTAGTAGAAGCCAAAAGGTGGTTGATGCCCTACAAGACTGCCTACTTACACAACTAGTTAGTGCCCCAACTAGGCTGGGCACCATCCTGGATGTGGTTCTCACTAACTTCAAGGTAGTAAGGGCTACAGGGGGTTGGGAAGCCAGTGGTCAATAATAACCACAACTCTGTATGGTTTGAACTAGCCCTAGGTGTAGAAAAATCACAATCCAAGACAGAAGTTTTAAACTTTAGAGGAGACAATTTTAACAAAATGAGGGATGTAGTCAGAGGCAAGCTGTTAAGGATCCAGGAGCATTTAGATGTAGAAGAAATATGGGGGCAGATTAAGTTAGCCACTTTAGAGGCTACCATGATGTGCTTAAGAACAGTGACTAAAAAGAGCAAACACAAAAAAACAATATGTTTCAGTAACCAGATAAGGACCACAATCAGAACCAAAAAGGAGGCCTATTGGAACTATAAAAGATTTCAGGAAGACAGCACATGGGAAGCCTATGTTCAGAAGAACAAAGAAGTGAAGAGTATGGTGAAACGAGAGGTCCAACAGTGAAGCTGCATTCCCAACAGATGTGTCACACAACGGAGGTCACAACGGAGCTTTGGCTGGCAGAAAGCGTTAAAGAAGGAACAAACACTTTTTCGATATATACAAGAAAAACGAAAGAAAAGGGGAGGAATTGTTAGACTCAAAGACAGTGACAGAGTAGTGGAGGCAATAGGCAGAAGGCCACTGTCCTGAACAACTTTTTGCTCAGTGTTCACCGAGGAACTCAAAGGTCCAGTACTAGACAATGGCATCAAGGCTGCTAACAAAAGTGTCCCACAAATAGAAGCACCATCAGTCACCAACAGTAGGGTTAGAGAGGCTTTGATCAACTGAGTACAGACAAGTCACCAGGGCCTGATGGAATAAACCCAAGGGTGCTAAAGGAGCTAACAATTGAATCAGCAGGCCCTTTAGCACATTTATTCAGCAGATCATTTCAGATGGGGGTAGTGCTTGGAAACTGGAGAAGAGCTGATGTGGTACCTCTCCACAAGGTATAGAGTTGGGAGGAAGCAGGCAACTACCGACTGGTCAGCCTTACATAGGTAGTGGGGAAACTGATGGAAACATTAATGAAACAAGACTTGGTAGAGTACCTAGATAAGAACAGTCTGCAGAATGACAGGCAACATGGGTTCATGGCAGGAAGGTCATGTCAAATGAACCTAATCACATATTTTGACTGGGTCACTAGGCAACTAAACAGAGGCCACCCAGTGGACCCCCTCTACTTTGATTTCAATAAGGCCTTTGATATGGTGCCGCACAACTGCCTGTTGAAAACATTGGATGAGCTGAGTGCAGACAAGTGGATAGTCAGTTGGTTAGGTAATTGGATTAGGGGCAGAAAACAGAGAGTAGTGGTCAATGGGGTGCACACTGATGAAGGCACAGTCACTAGTGTTGTGCCTCAAGACTCAGTGTTGGGGCCAGTCATGTTTACTGCCTGCATCAGTGACATTGGCATAGCGTCTGGCAGCTGAAGTTCAATGCAAAAAAAATGTAAGGTGATGCATTAAGGTAAAGGGAACCCAAGGACAGAGTACCACCTCAACGGAGTCCAGTTCAGTGCCATGCAGGAAGAACGGAACCTAGATGTCATCATAAGCAGCACCCTTATACAGACAAGCCAATGCAACAAAGCTTACAGCAAGACCAACAAAATGCCAGGGTGCATAGGGAAGGGGGGATTCAACAGAAAGAGGAAGGAGGTAATACTGCCACTCTACAGGCCCCTGGTAAGACCCTATCTGGAGTACTGTGTCCAGTTTTGGAGTCCATATCTGAAAAAGGGCATAAACAGGTTGGAGGCTGTTCAGAGAAGAGCAACCAAAATGATCCAGGGCCTTCAAGGGCACTCGTACGAGGAGCATCTGGAAGCATTAAATATGTTCTCACTGGAGACGGGGGGAGGGGGGGGTATGACTGAAACATACCAGTTACTCAGAGGAATAAATAAGGTACCATCCTCGGACCCATTCAACAGAGTCTCTGATTTTAACACTAGAGGGCATGAGTGGAAGTGGAGGGGGGGGCTTCAAGAGGGAACTTAGGAAACATTACTTTACAGTAGGAGTCATGGAGCCATGGAATAAACTGCCAGCTGAGGTAGTGGAAGGAAAGTCCATGACATCATTCAGGCTGGGGTGGGACAAGGCTAAAGTGTGATCAAAAGCATCAGGAGCAGTAGGAGACACTAGGCAGAAGAGGGGGTTAGGTCCTGGGATCTGAGAAGGTCCAAGAAACACATGGGCAGACTAGACAGACCCTTGGTCTCCTGCCATCTTTTTTTCTATGTTTCTAAGGGAAGTTCAAAAACACTACTTTGCATAACACTTCAGGAGGTTTGCCAGTTTCACATAGTGTAAACTGCCATAACATGAAGTTTTTACCAGGCAAAGTCTATGTATGGTGATAACTTCACTGGTGAATTTGCTGGAGAAGTTGCCACTATGTGTAGACTTCGAGAAGTGCAGCAAAGTTTGTGCTGGAGGTAGGAAATTTCAAAGTTTACCAAACGTGAAGTTACCCCACTTCACACCATTTTGCCAGCAAAGTTTAAATTTGCTGCACCTGTACTCTATAAGGCCCTTCCATGGTGAAGTCTGACTGTATTTTATACAAAACCTGCCTCGCCCTCTGGAAAAGGGTACCAGCTGCCCAGTTCTGCAGTAACACATGCTGGCTAAACCAGAGTAGCAGAGGTAGATACTTGTCCAGTTCCAGCTGGATAAAAGTTGTGGTCGTGATGTGCATAATAGGCTGGGACAGCAAACAATTATCAAGTTGAGCAATCTTCAATCTTGACATGCTGTCTGAGACTCTGGAACTAAAATGTTTCATTAGGCATGTTTTTTTTACCCCCAGGTGTCAGTTGCTACTCTACCTTTATGAAATTTATTTTTCTATCTCCAGTAATGGCTCCACACCTACCTGTAGTACATATTTATTTTGAAACATGGCTGGTTTACAGGAGACATAAACGTTATCTTTCTGATATAAGCCACGCTGTTAAAGATCTGAAAGCAGCTCTGAGAATGCTTCTTTCAATCCTAGTGCATTTCTAGCACACTAGTTCTGAGGTATGGCACATCAGTAACTTAGCAGTGGAAATAACATAGTATCTCTCTTGTCAATCATCCTTGCATGGTTTTGCAATGTCTGATGTATTTAATCAGCTTCTATTTTTCTGACATTTTTCCAGCAATAAATTGTCTGCATGTCAGCTTAAAAGCATACTTTTAATGCCAGAGACTTCAAGCTAATGTGTTTGTTAGAGATCTTAAATTGTGTTTTCTAGTGTTCAACTAGATTTACTGTGGAGTGAAAGACAGTGCCATTAAATACATTTTGTAGCCTCAGCTGAAATAAAACCCTGGAAAGTGTCTGGTTCTTAAATTTAGAAATGGATAGAACTTCCTCCTCAGTGAAACACAGAGTGGTTCAAAATTGTATCCATCAGCACGCAGCCAGTATAGAATTAATTTGAAAATAAATGCACATGCATTTTAGGGAGGTAGTTCAGTCTGATGCTAACAGCACAGACCTATGAGCCTGGAGACCTGGGTTTAAATCCCACAGCTACCCCCATGGAGTAAGTGTCTTAAACCTCCTATGCTCAAGACTCCTGGAATTCTGCATTCCTAGGGGCTGTGGAATTTCTCACAGAACTCATATCACGTGTAAAATATATGTAGTGCTGCAGAATTCATTACTCTTAGTGACTGTGCATTCTATTGTAACTGTCTATATCTGTCCTCATTGTCTATCCTAAAGCCTCTCCTCTATGCTTAGCATGTGATGTCATCTACAACATCACATCATATTTTAGCAAATGACAGGACTGCATTCTGCCACAGAAATGGACTGTTTATGCTCCAATGGACTGTTTATGCTCCAATAATGCACACATTCTGCTGCAGAAGCCTGGAAGTGCTGCCACAAAAATCAGGACTTGAGTGCTGCAGAGAACTTTGGGTCCTGCTTATACTTAATCTCACTTTACAAAATGAGTCAAAATGTCTGTTATACTGTAAGTATTGCTCTGTTATCGGATGAACCAGGTCACCAGCCATGCCTCCAGTATATGTTCTGAAGAGTGCATGGTGCTGCATTTTCTAAGCCAAAACATTTACAGTAATACTAGGCCATATAGCTGGCCTGGTGGCGCTGAGGGTTGAGGTGCTGGACGCCACACCTCGCGCCATGCCGGTGACCCAGGTTCGGTAGCGAGCCTGGGTTGTTGAGGGTCGGCAGGGGAGGAAGAGGATTGAGCATCTGGAGGATGGCTCTCCTCTCCTAGGTGGGAGGGGGGGTCCAGACTCAGTGCTTGCCTGTCTCCTGGCAGAGGCCAGGGGTACAGCAAGCATTGCAGCAGACAGGATGGGAAGTGGTGATGCCGGCAGTGATGCCTTGGCATAGGGTGCATGCCACTCTTCCAAGTTAAAAAGCAGAGGAAAAATGCCTGCGGGTGCCGGGGAGATGGTGCGCTGGCGCTTGCCTCCGATATGCCCTTGCCTGCCTGACTACCCCTGATCTGATGAGATTCAGAATTTTGGAGTGATCACTTCCCCACCTCGACCCCACTTGGGGGTATAAGTCACAGCTCCACGGGACCGAGGGTAAGTATCGGACAGGCAAGTGAGGCAAGAGGATGACTTCTAGGTGCTTCCGATGGGTTGGTGCCCACAGGTCGTAGGCGGAGAAATAGTAATTTCCAAAAAAAATACCAGGCCATATTTATTTATTTATTTATTTATTTATTCTGATTATGGATTTAACACCTTTGAGCCGAAGGCTCTTTACAAAGGTTCCATGTCTAGTGAACAAGAGACAAATATACAAGACAGGTTACATATCAATCAAAACAGGTTCCTTAACATTCATGTATAGCAGGAGGATGCATGCTGAGTAAGTAGCAATTGAACAGGCTGTTTACAGTGTCAGCAGTATTACTATAAGATAGGAATATTTTCAACATAGTGAGCTGGTATTAATATAAACCTGAGAAGGAGACTTACAAATGAATGCTAAGGGTATGGCAGGAGCAGCCTAAGGTGGCTTAGTCACAAACTGAGGAGGGGATATAAAAAAGTTAGGAGGTAGTGGGCAGCTACCAACGGGTTTTGTCAGACAGAGGGGTGGAGGAAGGAGTGAGGGAAGGAATGGGTAGTAGGCAAGGGTGGGTTAGTTATGAAGGAGACTGGCCATTGGTGTTGCATACTATACATGCAATAACACACTACAGGGTGTGGCATTCATTTAAAAATAGAAACAGAATTTGTCAGCAGTTAAGGACTGCTTGGTCCACCAAGTCTGTACAGTTTGTCTCTGCCTATAATGTCACTGCATACCTTACCTGGCAGATACTGACACCCCTGTATATGCTGAAAAGTCCTTGGTCTCTAATATAGTGCCTCAGCGCACAACAGAGAATTGCCTGTATCTTCCAACAAATGCACACCCTGGCAAGTGTTACTGCTCCTATAATTACTGGTGACCCCATTACCAAATGATTTACATGCCTCTGTAAAATGCCATCATAACCTGAAAACCAGTAATTATGGTGTTCTCAAACTTTATGTCACTAGCAGTGTAATTCATTCACTCATGCCATGTGATTGGCTCTTCATATGTGTGTGTGTGTGGGTGGCCCAAACACCAAAAATGTCAGCTCTGTTTCTGAGGATCATCATTCATTGCCCAGATTTACAGCTTCCCACTCACCCAGCTCACAAGTAAATTATCATTTTTTTTACTATTTGTGTAGTTCATCCTGCCTTTACAACAAACAATATATCTGGTTGATCCTGCTGTTGTTTCGCTTCGGTCGTGGCTTTGAGAGACCACGACCTTGATCGGCAACGGACTGCAGTGACTGACTACTCTCACCGTGATTCCTGGGATTCTTCCACAGTGCGAGTAAAAAAAAAATAAAATAAATAAATGAAAAAAAAATTGTGTCTGAAATGGAAAGAGAGACAGAGAGACACAGTTGGTGTGTGTATATGTGTGTGTCTCAGTGTGCGTGCCTGTGTCTCTGTCTTTCACTGCCAAAACTGCTTTCTGACTTGAATGTTTCTGCTTTCTGACAAAAAAATTCCCTGCACCAGTAATTATAAACAGGATTGGCAAGAGCCTATAGGGCTGCAGCTGAGGAATTTGGAGTAAAACTATTGTAAATTACCAATGTTACAAGCGTGCATTTGCAAAATCTAACATAGGCTCATAAATGTGTTGATCTATAATATTTTACACCAAATTTTCAATATGGCCTTGTTATGACCCTACCTCATGAAGACGGGCAGACAATATGTTCAACTCCTGTATAAAGGTGTTTTGCACAGGGACTGAGAAATCAGCTTTCGGGATGCAAAAACACATTTTGGGCAGGAGTTGAAAAATGGCAGATGTCACATTCATGAGATGCTGTAAAGAAATGGCTAGGTTGAAAATTTGGGGTAAAAATATTGAATATTACTGAATTTACGAGTCTGCATTCTCACATATCAATGTAGGCTCACAACTTTTTTGTTTTTTAATGTTTTTACACCAAATTTCCATCATAGCCTTCTTATGACCCCACATCATTAACAAGGGCAGAGAAAATGTTCAACTCCTGCCTGAAAGGTGATTTCCTGCAAGGACAGCAAAATCACCTTTCAGGATGCAAGAAAAATATTGGCCAGGATTTGAAAAATGACAGCTGTCACATTCATGAGGTGCTGTAAAGATATGGCTATGTTGTAAATTTGGGATAAAAATGTTGAATATTACCAAAGGAACTGCCTGCATTCGCAAAATTCCACATGGACTCATAACTTGGTTGTTTTTAATATTTTGCACCAAATTTTCAACATAGCCTTCTTATGACCACACATCATGAACAATGGCAGAGACATTTTTCAACTGGTGCCTGAAAGGTGATTTCGCACAGGGACTGCAAAATCACCTTTCAAAATGTAAAAAAAACATTTTGGACAGGATTTGAAAAGTGACAGCTATCACAGTCATGAAGTTGTGTAAAGATATGATTATGTTGTAAATCTGGGAGTAGAAATATTGAAAAGTACCAAAGTTATGAGCCTGCATTCACAAAATTCAATGTAGAATCAAACTTTGTTGTTCTTCAATAGTTGTACACAAAATTTTCAACATAGCCTTCTTATGACCCCACCTCATGAACAAGGGCAGAGAAAATTTTCAACTCCTACCCAAAAGGTGATTTTGTGCAGGGACCGTGAAATCACCTTTCGGGACAGATCTGCCTAAGCACAGTGACATTTTTCATGAGGTGGGAGTCCTGAAGAATTGGGTCAAAAATATGTAAAAATGCCCAAGTTATGACACTAAGTTCAAAACCCAATTGAAATACATTGAACTGCATACCTGTGTCTTCAGTTCATGATCCAGCTTTTAAGAGTCAAGATGTGTTTGTGGTTCAGAGAGGATTAAGGCATTGAACCCTTAATGGGTAAGTAAGGACTTGGGATGGCTAGATGGTGGATGCTCATTGAGATGGTCAGGTGGGGGGAGGGTAAGGAATGGCCACAAAAGACATCGATTGACTGTTTTTTTTTTTTACAGGTAAAAAAAAGAGCCCGACGATCCCTGATCATGGCACTGGGGGATTGGGCACCCCCAGTGTTACAGTTATGGAGGGGAAGACATCGATGGACCAGTTTTTTTACAGGTGAAAAACAAACAAACAAAAAAAAAGACAGACGATCCTTGATTGTGACACTGGGATATTGGGCACCCCCAGGGTCAGAAAAAAGATTGACAATCCCTGATCACAACACTGGGGGATTGAGCAACCCCAGTGTCATTTTAAAAAAATATTTTTTTTTTATTTAAACATTTGGTAGCCGGGAAAGGCACGCTCAGCCGAGGCTCGATTCCAGGTGCGATCAATGAGGCAAGGAGCAGTGGAAATACAAACAATAAATTCAGAGAATAAGTTAATAGAACAACAACAGCTAATTATAATCAATATAATACAGCAGTGAGAGCAAAAAAAAAAACATGAAATGTGATGCATATCTAGAGGTGAACAATACAACAGTAAATGCTCTACATAATGAATCTTTAATATGTGCTAGGGAGGGTTGTAGGAAGGTGAAGTCGGTAGATGTAGTGGGTTTAGCTCAGTTGTGGCAGCAGCATGGGGTGGAGGAAGGAGACTTAGCTGTTGCTTGCAGCTCAGAGTGAGAGGTGAGCTTTGATAGTAGGGTAAGTTTGTTCACAAGTAGGGAAGCTGGTAGAAAGCAGCTTTGCCTGTTGTGGAAGAGGGTCAGGCAGGTGAAAGATCTTTCATTTCTGTGACTGAGTTCATAGGGGATAGGAGTCTGATGATAAACAGTCCTCAAGATTGAGAGGAACTAGTTAAACCAGTACTTAGATATAAGGTTGAGGGCATGTTTATAGCACCTGTGAGATAAGGGCTTAGTCCAAAGAGGGAGTAAAGATCACAGTGGTTGGTGCATGGGGGATTTTCTAGTGAAGCGGCAAAATTAGTTTAGAAGGGTATCCAGCCTGGCAATGGAGGTTACAGGGCAGAGCTGCAAACCATGTCCGCATAATCTAGTATGAGGAGCAGGGGAACAGATAAGGGAGTAAGGAGTATTTTACTACCATTTTGACTGAAATACTCCTGCTTTCTGATTTTAGGAAGTTTTTCCCACCCTGCAAATTTACAATATGTGGTACACGTACAAAGTTGGCAGTACCATGAGATGCTAGGAGCCATGGTACTACAAAGGAATCTGTAGGGGTGGGGACAGGAGTTGCTCACTGGCTGGTTGAAAGTACTGTTACAACATGACAATGTTAAAGAGAAGGTCACAGTATGTCTCCGCAGCAGTATTAGACAGTCAGTGACTGCAGGCATCCAGTGGGATTGAGACCTAGTTTAGATGTGGGGGATACGAGATGGGCTAGTGGATGACAGTACTACCATTTGGATGAAAATACTACCAGGTGTAAGAAGGTAGTAGTAAATACTTCTGAGTCCTAAACATTATCTGGACCATTGATGGGGAGGATCATTTTAGAGACAACTTCATGTCTGGCAGGTAACAGGAGAGAGTCCCTGTTCTGGTATAGCATGCTGAGTTTGGGGGGGCGCAGCTTGGAGGTGATAGATTCAATGTGAGCTGAAAAAGACAGATGGGGTCCAGCCAAATACCCGGTGCTTGCATCTGATGACTTGGTCAAGTGGAGAGCCACTGAGAGATTTGACGGGGAGAGTAGTATGGCTACATTTCTGGGCAGAGATGAAAACCATGGAAACAGTTTTGGTGTTTTTAGTTTCACTTGGTTTTGGCTGAACCAGCGCTGAATGTTGTCAAAGTAGCTTTATATGGTAGCTTGGACTTCAAGCAGGTTGGGACCAGTGGTGAAGAGGATGGTGTCATCTGCATACATGTGTATTAATGAACTGGTGCAGGAGGGGGGAAGGTCATTAATGGAGAGGGAGAAGAGGATGGGACCAAGATCAGAGCCTTGAGGGACACCTGCCAGGATGGGGGGGGGGTGATATCAGCGAGTCTAACAGATTGGAATCTGTTGGATAGATAAGACTGAAACCATCTTACAGTGATGGGGGTAAGTCCAGCTGCCTCAAGCTTCTGTAGGAGAAGAGGGTGGGATACGGAGACAAATGCCTTGGCAAAATCGACAAATACAGCTGCTGTAAGGACGCCTTGGTCAGAGGCAGTTTGGATATGGTTGGTAACATGCAGGAGGGAGGAAATTATGGAATGGAGTTTCCTGAAGCCTGACTGATGAAGTGAAAGGATGTTGTTTGTTGCAACATATTCAGCTAGTTGGGTGTGGGCCAAGGATTCTTGTAGTTTGGCTAGGCTGGAAGGAGCAAGATGGGCCTATAATTGCCTGGCAGGGAGGGGTCACCGCTTTGTGAAGGGGAATTATGCAGGCCAATTTCCAAGTTAACAGACTGTTCTTGTGGAAAATGAGAGGTTAAGGAGATGTGTAAGGGCTTTGTGATCACAGGAGCCGAGATCTGCAGGAGCTTGGGGTGAATCCCATCCAGGCTGGTCTTTGCAGTGCTAACAAGCACAGGGCTTTGTGAACCTCGCATTCAGTAAGGGGGGGGGTGAACTTGAAGTCACTGTGGGGGAGGTCGGTGGGACTGGGGAGGAAGGGGGAGCCATGTGGTACGGCACAGGAAGTGAAAAAGTGCTTGAGGATTTCAGAGGCGCAGGTCTGGTCAGTGACTGATTGTCCATGAAGTTTGAAGGGGGGGGTTTGCAGGGCTGGGCTGGTGGGTCAAGGAATCTGTGCACAACTTTCCAGAATTGAGGGGGCTTAACATGCGAGAGTTGTGACATAAGGTAGTCTGAAGTAGTCTGCTTTGGTTTTCTTATGGTCTTGGTGCAGACATTACAGAGGGTGTTAAAAGCTTGCCTGCTCTGAGGGTTTTGGTTGGATTTAAATTATGAGCAAGCCATGTCTCTTTCCTTATATTTGGCGAGGATGTGTGTGGTGATCTACGGGTGGTGCCGCTTCTTGACCCTGGACTTTTTCAGAGGGGCATGGACATACCAGATGCTTGTTTTTTATCATATAAGATTTTATCCAAATTTTTCAGTATAATGTACAACGAGTAGTATGGCTGGATACATAACACATACGTGGTCAGCTAGATATCTACATACCTCGAATCTTCATGATCCTGTAAATATGTCTATCAACAATGTAGAAACAACCATATCAAGCATACAGTAATAAAGTTGTACCAGAGTAATCAGATGCTTACACCTTCTATAAGTGAACGTGGCAGATCAGTAGGCCTATTAAGGTAACTGTGGGAACCGTATCTAGAGTAGAGGATTTGCAGGTGGGGTAGGGAGTTTACAAAAATCTGACTGCAGATATGGCTTCCATTTGGATTGGTAATACTATAAGCTTCCTCCTTGCACATGTGATAGTCGTTCAAAGAGGGACAGGCGTACTAAAGTTACGTGCCAGATCTTTCGAGTGGGAAGGGCCATTTTGCGCCAGTGCATAAGTAGCAAATGTATGACTTCTAGGACAGCTAAAAGTGTCCAATCTTGGAGAGGTTTGGATAAGTTAGTCAGGAGGTGGTGTCACCCAGCAGTAATTTGGGGTCATTGAGGGTCACTGTGGTCTTAAGCACCTTAAAATGGTCATAGGCAACCATGTTCCAAAGTGATGTACGGTGAGGACATGTCCAAAGCATGTGCAAGAGATGGGCAACAGGCTGTGAGAAATGCCAATACTGACTGTGGCTGAGCAAGCCCTGTGTATGTAAGGCCACATGGGTACAGTGCCAAAATAATAAAATTTTAAGTTGGAGAAACTGGCTTTTAGTAGCCATATAAACCCAATGGGCATCTTTAAGGTAGAGTCTCCACTGGCTTTCTGAGATAGAGGACGCCAGATGTGCCTCCCATTGTTGTTTGCCTGTCGAGGTAGCAGTTGGTTGTGTGTCCCTCCAGGTTACATAGAAGCAATTCAACAGGCCCTTGGATGTGGGATGTTTGTGAAGGGTATTCAACCACTGCCAGGGCTTATCAGGAGATTCACTGTTAAGAAGGGGTTGTAGGATACTATGGATCTGGAGATATCTCCAAAAATCCTTGTGTGGGAGGGAACATTTAGTTTGGAGTTGTGCAAAAGACAACATGGAGGCTGCCCCAGGTGAGCACAGATCTTGCAGTATTCGAATTCCACATCTCTACCAGGAGGGCCAATGTAGAGGTGGTCCTTCAATTTGACAAGCAACATTGTGCCATAGTGGAGCGTAATGAAGCAGAGGAGGCCATGCCTGTTTTGTCGTATGTGTTTTTTGTTCAAGCTTTTTCCATGCGTGGACAGTGCTAGTGATCGTAGGGGGTAGGGATCGAGTAAGGGGAGATCTGAACATGAGGAGAGAGTAAAGAGCAATTCCTCCTTCCAGATCCCTCTCTAGTTAAACCAGGACAGGGGGCCCATGTGGCTGGGTGCAAACCATTTAGTCGCATGTGCCGCCATACAGGCAAGGTGGTAGCCCAGAAACCAAGGAACATTGAAGCCTCCACATGACGAGTATGCTCTCATTTTTTGTTTGCTCCATATAGGAGGTTTATTATCCCATAGAAAAGCAGAAATTCGATGTTCCAGAGAGGTAAACAGCTTAAGGGAGAGAGATGGGCAAATTATTAAAGAGATAGAGGAGTCGAGGGAACAGAAGTATGCAGACAGCAGTTACCCTCCTGGCATAGAGTTGTAGTTTACACCATCTCTGTGTCTGTGGTAAGTTGTGTTATTAAAGGAGAAAAGTTAACCGATTCAAGTGTGGACCATTTAGTGGGAAGCTGGATACCAAGGTAGGTGAGGCCCTGAGCAGCCCATGAGAGATTGGTGCCCTGGAGGCAGGCACTGGTGCACCCAGAATTAAGAGGTGCCAAAGTAGTTTTCCTTTGATCGACTCATAGGCTGGATAGAGCCGCGAAGTCCCAGGCACTTAGGTGGCTGGGATCGACTGTGTGGGCTAGAGAAGGTCAGAAGGAGGTCATCCAGATATGCTGCCACTAGGTATGTGTATCTAGCGACCTCAATACCTTTAACCTGGGGAGAGGAAACCAGAACATGAATTAGGGGATCTAAGGCTACAAGAAAGTGATGGGGAGAGAAGGGCCCGCCTTGCCTGGTGCCTCAGTTAAGGGAGAAGGGAGGAGATATGTCACCATTAGTAAGAATGCAGGCCATGGGAGAGCAATGGAGTGTATGGATCCATTACCTAAAGTGGGCCCCAAAACCATATATATGCAGTATTTCATGAAGGTAATGCCACTCTATGGAGTCAAGTGCCTTAGAAAAATCTATTGCCATGGCTGCCATAGGGAGGGATGATCTGGAAGCGAACCATTTAAGGTTGAACAGGAATCTGGTATTGTCTGTTCCAGTTTTGCCCTGCATGAAGCCCACTTGTGAGGAATGAATGACAAATGGTAGGACAGTCATCATCCTAGATGCCAGGGCTTTGGCTAATATTTTAGTATCAACAGATAGCAAGGATATGGGTCTAAAGTTGGCACAGTCCAGTGGATCAGGGGACTTTTTAGGAAGCAGGGTGACAAGTGCCTTCCACATAGAGGACGGGAGAGAGCCCACATCATGAGAGGATTGTAAAGCTAACTTAAGCGGTCATAGAATATCGGGTCCCACGGCTTGGTAAAGTTCCACTGACATTCCATCAGGACCAGGAGCTTTTCCTCGGGCCATTGTGGATAGTGCTACACGAAGCTCTTCACAGGAAAGGGGAGCATCCAGAAGTTCTACCTGGTCAGTGGTGAGAACTGGGAGGGGGGGTATTTTAACTAAAGGCAGAGATGCCTTGGGAGAGTTGTAAGCCTGTGTGGGAATTTTGGGATTGATAGAGGGCTTCATATGACCATCTCATGGTTTTGTTAATGCCTTGAGGACTCGAAACAGTAGTACCAGATGGTGAGTGAAGGGCATGGATTCGGTAGCTGCTCTTGTTGACGGAGGTGGAAGGCAAGGAACTTACCAGATTTCACTCCACTATCCCAGTATGCATGTTTGGACCTGAGTAGAAGCCATTCGGCTTTCTGGTGCAGGATGTCATTAATCTGATACTTAAGCCCCACAATTTGACGTTGCAAGGCATTGTCCACTGAGGCCAATAGGACCATTTTAAAACACTGCTGTAACACATAAAGGTCCACTTGCAACTTAGCAAGCTTTGCTTTACAAACTTTGTCCCGGGCTGCCGAGAAGGCAATGACATGACCTCGGATGACTGCCTTAAATGCCTCCCAAATTGTGCCATGCGAGACCCCACGTCTGAGTTAAGGTCAAAGTAGTCTTTCGTGGCTTGGATCAGCATGGGGCAAAAGTTGGGGTCTTTGAAAAGTAGGGGATTACAATGCCACTGTACTAGGCAGGAAGGACTGTCAGGGGCAGTTTAAGAAATCTGAGTGGTTGCATGATCAGAGATCAGGATTGAGCCAATAGCAGAATCCGAGATGCCCTGGACTGCCAAATCATTGGCCAACCAGAAGTCTGTAATGCTATGGGAGAAGTGGGCTGTAGAATAAAATGTATAGTCACGGCTTGTGGGGTGGTCTCTATGCCAGTTGTCTATGAGAGCCCACTCCTCCATCAAATCCTGCAATGACTGTCTACCTTTGGCTGTAGCTTGGGTTGTGGGGTGGGATTTGTCAAGAAATTTATCACTCACCATATTAAAATCACTTCTTATAACCAATGGGATAGGTGGGCCATCGAATAGTAATGCAGAAATGGCTTGACTAATTTCTGGGAAAAGTCTGCATGGTTGGTATTAGGTGCATATATATTCCCTATCAGCATGGAGCCCTCAGGTGAGGATAGCTTGGCCACTACCCACCGTCCTTGGGTATCCCTTCTGATGCCTTTCCATGTGGAGGCACGGCAGAGAAGGATAGCCACTTCCTTAGTTTTATTTACAGAGGAACTAGTCTCTACCTCACCTACCAGGATTTCTTAAGCCAAGGTATTGCCTGGGGCAAAAGGTGTATTTCTTGTAGTAGTGCAATATCAGCACGTAGGGACTGCAGATGCCACAGTACTTTTGTACGCTTAATTGGGTGATTGAGCCCTTTAACATTCCATGATACCGCCTGTGAAGGACAAAAAGATGTACTTACTGTGAACCAATGTGGGGGGACGAGCTCATCAAGATCTCCAGGAGTAGTGGCACCCAAACCAAAACAGCACTGCAAGTCTCGTATCCCCAAAAAGAGGAGGTGTAAGCATCACCAAAACAGTTAGTGTACATTGTCTTGGATATTGAGAACTATAGAAAGAAGCAATAAAACAAAGAATCAATTAGTACAGTACTTAAAGGACTAATATATCCAACAATTAAACTATCAGTAGAAAACACAACAGTGTAAACATGCTATGAGGGTGGAGGTCAGAGCAAATGAGGGTAGACAAACTGCCCTACAGCTATGCTCGCTCCAACACTCAGTACTGGGTATAATGTGGAAGTCCAAACAATAGAGTCTTCCCATTCTGAGGACCATCCAAGGTCGGGTCCCTTGAACCACGGGGAGGGGAAGGGAGTTGAGAAAACTGGGAAAAACATTAAGGGATAGGGAGAGCAGAAAAGAAGGGGGGTGAGGAAGGTGGGTACTTCCACCTACTTACGTATTCGAGTAAGTAAGGCAACAGACCCCATGAAGGGCCCCAAACTGAGCCTGAATAAAGCACTATGTGATTGGCCACCCTCCATTAAAATAGGGGCTGGGGATCATCCAGCAGGCCGTGGCTGTTGATATGGGCTATAGGCTGAAATATCGAGGTATTCCCAGAAACTATGAGAAAGGAGGAAGGAGGGTAATTGATCATCAACCGGGGCTATAAGTGGTAATGGAGGGGAAGGGGTGGAGGGAACTGTGCCTATAGCTGTTTCAAACAACCACAGAGCAGAATCTCTGTATAACACATTGGAGACCCTGCAACTAAGCATATGGGACCCTTCAGGTGGTTAGTCCTTCGGCCTGCTCAGGTGAAACCTGAGTAGGGACTCTAGAGTCCAAGATAATCCTTGCAGCTGCTGTGGCATATGCAAGTAGTCCAGGCTTAACTGGGGAGACATTGTCCAAGACTTCAACGAGAGCGGCATCAGGATAGTCGGCCCAATCCACCAGATGCGTGGTGTCCATTTCTTGAATATCAGGTAGATCTTGGTTCTCTAGTTCTGTAGCAGAGGAGAGGTCTTCCCTACAAATTTTTGCAGGTGGAGCTGCAGGGATTTGCTAGGCGAGTGTTGAGGCCCACTTCTGGCTTGCTGGTGAGATTTAATGAAGGCATTTGTGTGCCTCTGGGGAGAGAGGCCAGAGGGGCTGAGGATCCGATCTTGATGTGGTATTTGTAATAGGTGGGGCTGAAGAGATGCCCATTAACGGTGGGGACCAGAGTGATGTAGGATTGGTCTGACTGGTAAAGCATCCCTGGGAGCTCCTGCAACAGACTGAACTGTTCCTAGTAGAGGTACCCACCTCTGAGGGTTCTCATAGCCTACTGGGACTTGTAGTCGGACAGGCAGAGTCAGCCAAAATTTTATAAGCCAGCATTCTAGCTCAGCGGGGTGGTCCACAGCCACTTCCCTTCCATCCTTTGATACTTGCAATCTGGTAAGGTTTTTAAATTTAAATCGGAAGTCCTGTTGATGCAAAAAGTGTTTTATAGGGCCGAGGGCTCTCCTCCTTGCCGCAGTTTCTTGGGCAAAGTCCTGGTACAGTGAAATTTTGGCCCCTTGCCAGCGAAGTAACCCCAGGTCCCTGGCTGCTTGAAGGATCTGTTCTTTCATGGAATAATGGAGCAGCTAGGCCACCACTGGCCTAGGTGATTCGGCAGACTCATTGGGCCGCATAGAGACCCGATGTGCCTGCTCTATATCTATAGGGCCTCTATACGTTCCCCTAGCATAAGGGGGAGATTATCATTTAAAAACTTTTCCATCAACTGTCCCTTGTCCCCCTCAGGGAGGCCGATAATTCTCAAGTTGTTGCGATGGCATCTGTTTTCCTGGTCTTCAGCTCTGTCCCAGAGAGCTGCCAGGCGATCTTTATGCTGGTGCAAATGTTGCCACATTTGTTGTTGTAGTTCGCATGTTTCCATTCTTTGTTCAGAAACATGCATGTGATCTTGTAGCTAGCAAACTTCTGAAGTTGTGCCTGATAAAGCCAGATTGATGTCATCCACTCGTAATAGGACCGCTTCTCGCATTTTGGTTATATATTGCAAGGATTCACCTACCAATGTTGGTTGGGATGTCAATGGACTGCTAGGACTGGCAGGGTTGGCAGGTAAAGTGATTGTCGGTGGTTCCATGGTTGTGGATCTTGCAAATATATGGAAGCCCAGTCTGCATTGATATCTGCACTGTGCTAGGTCAGTGGATGTGTAGTAATCGGCAGTAGTAGTGTGCAAAGATGGCCTCTGCAGCCTAGTGAGGCCAAACGACACTGCAAAATGTGAGGAATAGCACCAAAATCCATTGAAAGGAGCATGCCACCAGGTAGGCAAGACTTCACCCCTGTATCAAGCTACATTGGGGGGAATAACTCCACGGGATCGTGGTGTCCAAGCTCGGATAGACCTCAGGCAGTCAGGAGCTCGTAGATTAAGCTGCCATCATGTCGGTGGCTAAACCTCACACCCCCATCCCAGATATTTGTAAGAGTGTGTAGGAATCTAGAGAGGGCCATGTCAGCATCAGGGCTGAGTAGACAGGTTGCCAGTCAGCTTGGTATAGACTGGTTAGAAGGGCATTGGTGTCCAATGTGTTTAGAGGCCGAGCGTTGATGTACTTGGGGCAGATTTGGGCAGTTGTGGTACAATAAGTAATACAGTGGTCACTTAGTGCATTGGAGAGGACACTGGAGGAGGTTATTCTGTGAGGGTGGGAGGTAAGGATCCAGTCTAATAAAGAATGATTTGGGGAGTGGGGTTATGAGGCAGTTGGTTCATTGATCAATTTGCATTGATCAATTTGGGTGAAATTAGGGACTCGATTTTGGAGGTATGAGCTTTTGAGGAGGGGGGCTAGCCAGTCCATGTTGAAATCACCTGCAAGGACCAGTTCCCCTGGATGCTCGTCAGGCAGGGTGGTAAAGGTGGTGATGAGGTAGTCTTGGAAGAGGTGGGGAGAGGCAGTGAGAGTGAGGCAGGAAGGGAGAGTTGAACCATAAGGAGCTCATGGGAGCTGAGGAGAGCTTCTTTGTGAATAACTGAGTTCACGAGTGGCTGTTTTGGGTAGATAGCTACACCACCGGCTCTTTTACCATGGTCCTACCTGTTTAGAGTGTAGTTTGGGAGAGTGAGGGAGGAGTCAGGGGTTTTAGCAGAGAGCCAGGTTTCTGTTAGGCAAAGTATATCTGGAGCCTGCTCAGCTATCCAGCAAGTTGGTAGGTCAATCATGGGCAGAGACTTCTGATGTTGATATGGGTGATTGATAGGCCTTGTGTGTGCCAAGAGGGGTGGGTATGGCTATGGGGCCAGGATTGCATTTGACATCCCCTGAGGAGGAGGAGGAGGAGAGAGAGGAGAAAATGACTAGGTTGCAGAGAGCCTATATCTCTGAGTGTGAAACTCGATGTTGGGAGCAGGTCTGGCAGCCCTGATTAGGAAGCAAATGTTAACATCTGTGGTGGTAAGATGCTGGGAGAAATGTGGTGAGAGGGGACAGACAGGCACAAGATGTGGAGAGTGGGAAGAGGAGTAGCAAGTCTAGATGGGAAGGTGCAGGGTATTATGAGGTAGGCAGCTGTAGAGACAGCGGGGCAGGGTGAGTGCAGGAAGGGAAGGGAAGGAGAGAGTGAGAGGAAAATGAGGAGGAGAAGAGGGAAGGGGAAAGGGTATGGGGTGTACATAGTCAGGTCTGGGAAGTGAGGTTATGGGTTGGGAGAGAGGGGTTACTGGGGCTTTATCCCAGAGATTTCAAGTGGGCTTGTAGAGAATTGGGGTAGGGAGATCAAGATCAAAGTAGGGTAGTTAGAGAGATAGAGAAGCTAGGGAATTAGGTAGCAGTTAGTACTCACTAGTGACTCCTAGTGGCCAAAGAGTATAATTTACAAAAGAGAATATGGGCACTTAGAAAACTCAAGACAGGTCACACGACAGTGTCACATGACCACAAGCCCCAATAAATGTAGGGATGGTCCTGGGTGGATTGGGCAGTTGATGCACAGTGTCGATGGGCTAACATAATTCAAACTGCAAGCTCCCCCAAGGAGGAATGTGCTTTTCAGACAAGGCAAATACCTGCTGTTCAGGGCTCTGCTGCATTAAACCCCGGAGTCAGTTGAAAAACCAATTATGACTGACTTACCACACATTATGACTGATTTGTTCAACTAGTTTGAAATTTCTGACTTCAACTAACTGAAGAAAATCCAACCAATTTTTTCAACTTTCACCATTGTTGAATTTTATTATGTAGTAGTTTGTCATAGCTTTTTAACTTTGTATCTTTTTTAATTAAAATTTTGACTATAAAAGTTAATAAAATATATGGAAAACTCCCTCCCCTTGAAATCAATGGGGTGCACGCACACACAGCCTTCACCTTCTGACATCACAAAATGGGGTTGCATGTGCCTATGTGGGGGTGTGTTGGTGGGTTAAGGTCAGGAAGCAGCTCCGTTTTTAGCATTTGGAATTTAGCATCATTATAACTCCATAAATGGGCAGAAACAAAAGGAATTATTTATGCCCCTCAACTCTGGGACAGGTGAGGTATTGCATATGTTGCAGGGAGCAGCAACTAGTCAGCAGCAGCTAAGAAGCTGGTTGCTCTTTAAAATGCAAATACAAAGTGCAGTGAAACAAATCTACACACAGCAGGGACCCACTAAAGCTCAATAACCAGTCAAAACAACAACAAAATATACTAAGTCCCTGAAAGCAACAAGTTGAAACAGGGCAGCAAAACAGTATATGGTATAGAAAAATAAGCAGCAGTAGTACTAGTTACTTAGAAAAAGAACTGAGTCTAAAATACAGTATAGGTAGGGCCTCTTAAACCTCCCACAGAAGCTAGAAGGTACCCTTTTGCATCAATATATGTTAGTTTACTAGTAGTTGTAGAATCTGTGAGTCTAAAAACAGTTTAAGGAGGACCCTAGAAATACCTACTGTATAGTATACCAAAACTGAGATGTATCCATAGTTTAAATTTAAAGCTAAAAGAAACTCATACATATTAAAAAAATACATTTTCTGACACAGTTTCTGAACTTGTTTTGGCTTTCAGCATGTACACTAATGTGTTTTTAAAATTTTATTCATCTTGCGTGAGGGTTTCAACATTTAGTCTATCCGACTCCTACAGTGGCAAACAACAAACATTTTGTCCATTGGATCTGACCAACCATGCTCCTCACTCTGACCTCCTATGGGTCTGGGAACTCAGCAACCAACCACCTGCACCTAGCCTGCTCCATGACCTTGTGGGAGTCTGACTTACTCACAGTGCCACCACAGTCAGATAGAGACCCCAGCCAGGCCACCAGCAGTAGATTGATGATGATCGATTGTCTTGGCTTTTCAAGTTCGGCCCCCTCCCAGGCCCCACAACCCCAAGCCCTCAACCAGCCAGACAAGCCAGACACACAGACAGATTGAGTAGTCTTCGTGAGAGACCATCCTCCTCCTCCTTCCTACTGCCACTGCCCAGCCCTGGCGGTCTTGATACCACATCCCATACAGTACCTTGCTCACTGTAGTAGCCTGTTGCCAGTTCGGTCAGGTGGCTCCATGGCTCAGGCTGCCACTGCTGCTCTACTCGGTGGCGGTGCACATGTTTTTGGAGCTGTGTGCTCCCTCCTCCCAACCCACACAGTTGGTCCCCAATTCAGACCCACTTCCCCACTCCGGTACTTCACACATTGGAACTAGTGCACCTACCACTCCTCCTTGCTGGCTCTGAAGACCTGACCAACACTGAGTGAGAGTCACCTGATGGGCCCCTGCCGACAGGGTCATGGGCTGATTCTGACCACAACCAGACCACTGACTTTCTGCCTTCACATGATTGCTGCCTGGCTTTGCTGGAGGACTGACTGGGACCTGCACAACCACACACTAGTCTCTCTCTGGGCACCAGACATGCCAGGACAGTGGACACAGTTGACTTATGTTTAAATTAAAGGCCAAACCACCAAACTTCATCCTTGCAGAAAACACTGCTCACTCTGTTGCCCACACAACAACACAGATGCCTCCTCTCCTGACAGTCTCCTCTCCTACATAGGCACGCTCTCCCTGCCATCTCGTGCAGCCAGTCACAGACACTCTCAAGCTCCTGGCTCCTCCTCCTAGCTCTCCCAATTGGTAGATGCTTCGTGTCCAGGAGCCAGGGGTGCATTTTATTGGCTCTAAGGCTTAGTGCTGGTGGTTGAGGACCATTGATATTCACGGCCTTCTCCCTACCCCCAGGAAAGAAAAAGAGAAACAGACTGCAGTGCACCACAAAACAAACCTGGATAGGTCACGGAATCGTCAATTGCAGTGGATTTCAACTCCACTATTTTATGACTGCAATCCAATGCAATTGCAACTGATTGCAACTGCATTGAACTGCAACTGACTATTTCAACTGCCAACCACTACTCCGGGTCTATGCTGCATACTCCAGTGTGAAGCCTGGCAGAAGGAAAGTTGTTTTCACAGATCCTGCTGTTTCCCGATCACGACAGTGGAGGATTGGCACCTAGGGTCACAGTTATGTTTGTGGGGCCGGTTCTGACACTGGGGATTGTGCACCCCAGTGTCATTTCAGTGTTTCTCAGGGGTGTGGGGTGGTGGATGCTGAGAGGGAGGGCCAGGTGGGAGATTTCTATAATATAAAAGAATATATAAATAAATATGTGCTGGTGGTCACAGCGGAACATGGCCCACTCCACTGTGACCAAGTTGGCCATCACATACTACTGCATGCACATCCGCAGTACAGTGTGGCAGCCATCTTGGACATGACAGAGTGTGCCATGTTCTGCTGTGACCACCGGCACTGTGAAATAGTGCAGTGCTGCAGTCCGTAGGGGCAACATGGGTGGACTGCTTCACAGATGCAGAGGAAATGTGACTCAATCCAACATGTTGTTCATTCGGAAGGAATGTAGAGTCCTTTTCTCAATGATCTTAAAGGTCTGCAGGCTCAGTCCACTGCAGCTCTAAAAACAATGGATAGGCAAGTGTGTGTTAAAGATTTCTTTATACACCCTCAGTGTGTGATGACCTCATAAACCTATAGAGCTTTGCTCTTGAGGTTTATGGGTCTTCACACACCTCAGGTGTAAACAAATTCCATAGCACACACTTGCCTTTCCATTATTCTCTATATAATTTCCCACTGATCGATGTGCTGTTTAAATCTCCTTGTGCTCCTAATGGCAGCAGCACTATCTCCCTTCCCTCTCCTTGGGCTATAACGTGCTTTAGGATGCAGGTTGCATAAAATGCACATTATAAAATTGAATTAATTTTCATTTATGATACAAAGTTGTAAAAGCTCAGAGTAAGACCTTTTCAGAATATTTGGGTTTTAATTAAACACACGAAAGATGTACCATGTCTAGTCATAGCCCATTTGTTACTAGACAGTCTGACTGAGAAAACTATTCAAGACACACACACACACACACACACACACACACACACACACACACACACACACACACACACACTCTCTCTCTCTCTCTCTCTCTCTCTTATATGAATGCCTTTATAAGCTAATGGGCCAATTGTAATATGTTGGTGCCTTGAGCAGCGAGACTCAGATACAGCACGTCTGTTCAGAAGCTAACTTTATTCACCTCAGAGATAAGCTCACACACTGTTGGACACAGACAAAGAAAAGACCACTTGACATGACAGGAACATAGATACATAGAATTTGTCAGCAGATATTGACCACCTGGCCCATCAAGTCTACCCAATTTTCTTACCTTTACTTACGCTGGAGACTGTAGCTTATCTGCAGCTTTCCTCTCCTCCCTGTCTCAAGGGTTCTCTTGTGTCTGTCCCAAGAATTTTTGAATTCTTCCACCATTTTCCTTCACCCCTGCAGGGAGGCTGTTCCAGCATCCACCACCCTTTTTGTAAAGAAGAACTTCCTCACATTACCCTTATTCTACCTCCCTCAAACTTCATAACATATCCCTAGTTCTCGTCCGTTCTCTGTTCTAAAATATACTACTCCCTGTACCTTATTTATCCCCTTAAGGTATTTTAATATCTCTATTATGTCCCTGCTCTCTTCCTGATCTCCAGAGAATACATATTGAGGTCTTTCAGCCTCTCCTTATGACTTCTGGTGCAGCCCCTGTACCATTTTGCAGTCCTTCTTTGGACTGCTTCCACTCTTCTATGTCCTTCTGAGGTACGGCCTCTAAAACTGGACTCTGTACTCCAGATGGGGTCACACCAATGATCTGTATAGGGGTATCACCACCTCCGTTTTCTGCTGGTGATGTCTCTCTATGCACCCCATCATCACGCGCCTTCTAACCACTTTCTCACATTGTCCGGCCACTTTTGGTCATTGGATATGAAAACCCTAGATTTCTGTCCTGTTTGGTGGCTGACAGTACCTCACCCCCACCCCCACTGAGTACTTTCCCTCGAGTTCCTGTGTCCTAACTGCATAACTTTGCACTTTTTGCATTGAATTTCAGGTGCCATACATTTGACCATTCCTCCAGCTTGACCAGATCCCTTTTCATGCTTTCCACCCCTTCCCCCCACCTGTGATTGACACTATTGCAGATGTCTGTGTCACCTGCAAAGAGGCATACCTTTTATTCCAGTCCTTCCACAATGTTGCTTATGAAGACATTAAAGAGGACTGGCCTAGCATCGATCCCGGAGGCACCCTGCTGGTAACCTCCTTCTCTATGGACTGAACTCCATTCACAATCACCCTTTGTGTCCTACCGCTCAACCAATTTTAAACCAACTTCAACACCCTAGATCTGACCCCCAGGTTGCTTATCTTGTTTTTTAGTCGTTTATACTAACATACTAAAATTCCAGCAGAATAGGCCTAACAGTCTTTCGAGTCTCCATGATTTCCAGCACCTGCATTTGGAACTGTATCAAAGGCCTTGCTAAAATCTAGGTAGGCCTCCCCTAGGTACCTCCCCTCCCTGATCTATCTCCCTTGTCACCCAGTCGAAGAAATCTATCATGTTTGTTTGGCAAGACCTGCCTGCTGTGGAACCATGCTGTCTCGGATCCTGTTGTCCACTGGATTGAAGATATGTCAGTCCTTTCATTGAGTACCGATTCCATCAATTTCCCTACCACTGAGGTTAGGCTGACTGGCCTATAGTTACCTGCCTCCTCCTTACTCTCACTCTTACAGAGAGGGACAACATTTGCCCTCTTCCAGTCTGCTGGAACTATACCTGTTAGTAATGATTTGTTGAACAAGGCTGTCAGTGGTGCTGCTAGCTTCTTTCTAAGTTCCTTTAGGATTCTGGGATGTGTTCCATCTGGACCCATTGCCTGATCTAACTTCATTTTTTCTAATTCCTTTAGGACTCCCTCTACTGTAAATAAACTGGTTATCTACGCCCCTCCCTTTGGTACTTCCAACACCTAGCTGTGGTCCCTTCCCCTCCCTTTCTTCCATGAACACTGCACAAAATATTTGTTCAGGATTTCTGCTTTCTCCTGGTCCCCATCTGCCGACCCTCCCTCATCCCTTTTCAGTCTCACAATCTCACCTCTGGTTTTCCTCTTCTCTCTAATGTCTCTAAAAAAGGTCTGATCTCCTTTCTTAATTTACTTTGGCGATTATTTCCTCTGTCTGTGATCTGGCTTTTCTGACTGCTTTCCCTTTGGCTTCCAGATTCATTTTTCTGTCCTCCTTCATCTGTGTTCCTTTGCATTTTCTGAATGCTACCCTTTTCCCTCTCCCTCCTTGCCACCTCCTTTGAGGACCAGAGTCTTATTTTCTTCCTTCCTATTTGTTTTGCTTATTTGTCTAATGCAGATGCTCATGGCTTCCATTATGGCACCCTTAAGATGTGCCCACTGCTCTCTACATCTCCACTCCCTCCCTCCCGGGCTTTTCTCAGATATACTTCTAGTTTTGCAAAATCTACCTTTCTGAAATCCATAACCCTTGCCTTTGTCTGGCTAGATTCCTCCACTGTTCTCACATTAAACCACACCGTACAGTGATTGCTGGACCCCAGGTGACTCCCAACTTTTACATCGTCACTCTGTCCCTGTTGGTGAGCACTAGGTTCAATATTGCCTCCTCATGGGTCAGTTCTACCACTAGCTGTCTGAGTGCCCCCCCCCTTAAGAGCTTTCACTATGTCTCTGCTCCTCATTGTGGCTGCAGTATGAGTGTTTCAAATGGCATCTGGCAAATTGAAGTCTCCAATCAGCAGTATTTCCTCTTTTGCTGCTATTTCATACCCCCCCCAATGCTGGAGGTCTGTAGATCTTGCCTGCTTGAATGGCAGTACCATTCCTTGTCTCCTACATAACCCACAGTGCCTCCACTTCTTCCCATATGCCTTGTACTTCTGTAGTTGTTATTTCTTCCCTAACATAGTTAGCCACTCCTCCCTTTTATCCTTTATCCCTTTTATCAGAATAGAGCATACCTTGGCACTGCTATGTCCCAGTCATTGTTCCCTGCGTACCATGTCTCAGTAACAGCGACAGTGTCCAAGTCTGCCTCTGATGTCAAGGCCATTAGGTCTGAGATTTTATTTGCCAGGCTGCAAACATTTGTTCACATGGCTTTCCACCTTCTGTCACCCCTCATTTTTACTTTACCTCCCTTGACCCCTTGTTCCTGTTCTAGTTATGCAGATATACTACTGTGCTCTGCTTCCGCCTGAGTTTGTTGACCTCCTTTTGTGTTCCTGTTGGTCCTTCTTTGTATTATGTGAATGTTTTCTGTTTCTGGGGGAGTTACAGCTAAGATCCTATTTTTTAAGGTGTCTTTGATAGGGTCCTTCACCTTCAGATCCCCCTTCCTGGTTTAAACACCCAATGCTCACGTCAAGATTGTGGCCTAGTTCTCGTACTTATTCCTTCATTTGGTTCAGTCCATTGTACTGTATTTGAAGAATGTACTCTCCCAGTAGTCTCCCCATGCACCAACAAAGTGATAGCCTCTTTCTTGACACCAGCCCTGCAACCACTCAGTGAACTCTTCAATTTCCTTGTTTCTGACCTTTTCCGTGCCACTGCCTTTGCCCCACACCTGAAAGACCTCGGAGGAGGCCAGGGAGGTTGTTTGAGTGGCCAGTCAATCTCCTAATTTAACTAGATTTTGTTTGGCTTCCTCTAACAACTGCCCTGTGAGGTTGTTTGTTCCCAGGTGTACCAAGATCGTCAGGTCATCCCTTCTTTCTTCTCTATCCTTTCAATGCGGTCAGTATCACATTTTGCTGAGGCACTTGGGAGGCATCAGACTAGCATCCTTGTTTGTGCACAGTCATTTCGGTGGGTCTCCATTTCTATACCATGAAATCTCCCACTATGAGTGCTCTTTTACCTTTTGCTCTTTTGTCACCATTTACTCTCTCTGGGTCCTGTTATGTCTCTTCAGCTGGGGTTATCTTTTCTCTTGCTGCTGTGATCTTTTTCCTTAGGGGAGGTGTAAAATAGTTTGCCATGGGGTTAGGTCTTTTTATGGACTAATTATATCTCATTCCTTCTTCCAATTTCATTCCCTCTCTTCTGAGCCACCTTCCATTCTTCTGAGTTTGTTTGCCTCTGTGGGAGTGGATGTCTGGGTGGGATCTGAGGATGGAGACTTTGAGGGTATGATGTCCTGATCCTGTACATCAAGTCCCGTAGCTGCGATATTTCTTCCCATACTGCATTCAGCTGTGCTCTGAGATCATTCAGTGTCCTGTATGTGGTGCAATGCCCTATTCTCCAGAGAATTCCTTTGTGGATGAGTGCCCCAAACCTATGACAGCCAACAATATCCATATCTTTTCGTATGATTTTACTTCCTTCCTTGATGTCTACTGCTTCTGGATCCTTACTGTGTCTTTGCTTAGCAGACTTCTCTGCAGATTAGTCTCTTTTCCTGTAGGTTGGGTTCAGCTGAGTATCCTTGCCTTTGTACCAGAAAGAGAAAATAATTGCAATTTTTTTCTTCCCCCTTTCTCCTGCCGGCAGGATTTAGCTGATCACCCCTTCCTGTTTCTGCAGGAAGTCTCTGCTGTCAGAAAGCCCTAGTCCCTTATATATTGGGCAACCCCCAGTAACAGTGTGTTACAGCTCCTAGTTCTGCAGCTCCCAACTGGCTACTGGCCCCTTCACTGCAACTGAGCCCCCTGTTAAATTCAATCAGTGAATGTCTGCTGACACTTTGGGCTTTCCCAATACCTGATTGAACAGCAGTGCATGAAAACTTGAGAGCGGGAGAGCTTAGACACGGTCTGTGGTATTAGTGGAGTGGCATCTGCTTTTTAAATCCCCTGCTGGATTTGAATTTGGTGCCTGGAGGATTCCTTCCCTCCTATTGCTGGTGATCTCACAGATGCTTTTCCCAGTCTCTGGTAACAGTGTGTTATGGCTCCTAGTCCTGCAGCTCCCTACTGGCTATCGGCCCCTTCACTGCAACTAAGCCCCCTGTTAAATTCAATCAGTGAATGTTTTCCAACACTCTGGGCTTCCCCGATACCTGATTGAACAATAGATGATGAAAAGTTGAGAGCGAACGTGTTTAGCCACATTCTGTGGTGTTAGCAGAGCAGCATCTGCTTTTTAAAGCCCCTGCTGGATTTGAATTTGGTGCCTGGAGGATTCCTTCCCTCCTATTAGCTGGTGCCCTCAAAGATGATTTTCCTGGTCTCTGTAACAGTGTGTTATGGCTCCTAGTTCTGCAGCTCCCTACTAGCTATCAGCCCCTTCACTACAACTGAGCCCCCTGTTAATTTCAATCAGTGAATGTCAGAAACTGTAATAATAATAATAAAATACATTTTATTTTTTAGGCGCCTTTCAAATACCAAGGCGCCTTATAAGTTAAAATCACAAATCAAAAATTAAAACACATCATATAAAATCAGCAACATCATCATTTCATCATTCACCAAATGCCTGTTGCCATAAGAAGGTTTTCAAAGCCTGCTTAAATCCCTCCACTGTTGCGCACTCCCATAACCGACAGGGTAGACAATTCCAAAGGGTTGGGGCTGCGTACATTAATGCAGGAGCTCCAGAAGATTTCAAACATATCCTTAGAATCTCTAGCAACCCCTCATCAGCTGATTGGAGTGATCGCCCGGGGCAGTAAGGAACCAGAAGCTCTTTCAAGTGGTCTGGGCCCAGTCCGTGTAGGGCTTTAAAAGTCAGAAGACCGACTTTGAAGGTGATCCACCACTGTACAGGCAGCCAGTGCAGTCCGCGCAACACTGGCAAAATATGACGGGTCCCGAGAGGATCCCATCAAAAGCCAGGCTGCCTGGTTCTGCACCAGCTGTAAGTGGTGGATTTCCACCCCTGGATGCCCTAGGTAGAGTGAGTTGCAATAGTCTAAGTGTGAGGACACAAAGGCATGAACCAGAGTAGGAAGGTCACCAGATGGAACTAGGTGCCTAATCCTGGAGATATTATTTAGATGGTAGAAGGAAGATTTGACAACAGCTGACACCTGCGAATGCAGGGTCAGCCCTTCATAAAAAAAAAAAAACTGTACATACATACAAAGGGCTACAATTATCTGTATGCATAAATTACAGCCCTAATGGTGTTCCTTAAGCTTTCTACCATTCAACCATATATATCCAAGTATAGTACCATATGTATCCATATATATTTACACTACACTGCCCCCCTTAGACAGAAACTAGTCTAAAATACTTCAACAGTAACATTTTCTAACTTCTGGGCTGAAGTAGACCATTCAGTACCCTGAAACAAGTTCAGGGGATTATTCTGCCCCCTGGGAAGAACTTGTCGCTAACTAAATAACAGTACAAGTAGAAGTCCAGTTGCACAGATGTACAGATTCAGTACATGACTTAAAGGTCAAGTCCTTCTGGTAGTCTTTGATACCTCATGGGATATCTGCAGGCTGAAAAAAAACACTGCTGGTAAAACAAGTGTTTCATTATTATTTGGCACTGGCCCCAGTGGAACTTTATAGGCAGGAGCAAAGTCCTCTGTGTCACTGTCATCATCTGAGTGATATCTTCTGGTGCATTTGTTGGAACCTCAGAATGCAGCAGGTGATCAACATGTACGTGAATAAGATGATGTTCCATGGGAACTGCATAGGTCAAAGGTCCATGTATTTCAATCACCACCCCAGGAATCCAAGAAACCTTGGGATATCTACCATCTTGAACTTTCACCCTGTCCCCAGGATGGAAAATCCATACTGGTTCTGTGCACAAGTGGTTCTTCTTGTCAAAGAAAGGTCATAGAGTTGGGTCTCTCATGAAGTTGGGCCAACCATTTAGGATGAAATGTAAGATTTTAGAGAAGACAGGATCTTGCCATATCTCTGCTGTGACATGCTGTGAAACAGTGTATAATTCTCGAGATGTGAAAGATGGAATACTGCCCCATCATCTTCCTTCACTGTTGCATCATTGCATGGCAGCCTTAATAATGCATCTGCATTTGTGTGACCTTGAAAACATCTGTATTTGATGTCATAGTCATAAACCAACAAAATCAGGACCCACTGCTGCATCTTGAGTGCTGAGAGAGTTGGTATTGTGGCTTTTGGCCCTAGAATTGCCAGTGAAGGCTTGAGATCTGTTAGCAGAGTGAATTTCCATCCAGACAAGTACTTTTGGTACTTCTTGACAATGAAAATTATGCTCAAGGCTTCTTTCTCAATCTGAGCATAGCTCTTTTCATTTGGAGACAAGGTGCTAGAAGCAAAAGCAACTGGGTGTTCCTCCCAGAAGGTAACACGAGGTGATGGCTCCACTCCATATGGTGATGCATCGCATGCCAGCCTCAAAGGTTTGATGGGTCATAATGTGCTATTTGCTGTTTAGAAGGCATTGCTTGCAAGCCTGGAATGCTTCCTCACACTATGGTGACCAATTCCATTGAGCTTCTTTCTGTAGCAAGTCATGGAGTGGTTGCAACAATGTGGACAAATGGGTTAGGAACTGTCCATACCAGTTCAAGAAGCCTAGGAATGATCTTAACTCTGTTGCATTTTTTGGTGCCAGTGCCTTGACTATAGCATCCACCTTGCTCTCCTTTGGATGTAGGCCTTGGGCTTCAATCCAGAAGCCTAGGTAATCAACAGAATTTAGCAGAAACTGGCAATTGGCTAGTTTCGCTCTCAGTCTGTACTGCTGTAGTCTGGACAGAACTTGGTCCAGGATTGTCAGATGCTCTTCCACTGTGGGTGCTGTTACCAGGATATCATCTGTAAAGCAAACTACACAGTCCAATCCATGCAGAATCTGGTCCATTGTGTTCTGGAAAGGGCCGTGTTGTGGAAACTCCATAGGCCAAGCAATGATACCGGTAAAGTCCCTTGTGGGTGTTGATGATTATATATAGTACAGTTTTGACTTAGGTTCCAGTCCAACTCATGGTATGCAAAAAAAGTCCAACTTGCTAGAGAACTTTTCACCTGCTAGTGTGGCAAACAAGTCCTCTGCATTGGGTAATGGGTATGGGTCCTACTCTATACAACAGTTCATTGTAACCTTGTGGTCACCATACAGCCTCACTGCTTTGTCTTGCTTTGGTACCACAATGATAGGGCAGACCAGTCAGTCCTCTCCAATCATGGATGACACCTTGGCTTTGAGACAGTCCAGTTCCTTCTCTACCAGTTTCCTAATGCATAAGGTACTGATTGAGACTTGTGGAAAATTGGAGCAGCTCCTGTTGCACTCAGATCTTTGCCTTGAAGTCCCAGATTGTGCCATAACCATCCTGGAAAACAGGACCATGTTTGTCCAATACTTTATTTAGTGCATCTTACAGTGCTTTGGTCACAGTATTTAAGCTGAAGATCTGTTCCCAGTTCAACTTGATCTGCCTGAGCCAATTTCTGCCTAGTAATGCAGGTATTTTTCCTTGCACTATCATCAATTCATAGTCATCGTTCCTTGCTCATAGGTGACTGGTACTTCAATCTCCCCTAGCACAAGTATTGGGTCTCCAGAGTAAGATGGGAGTTGAATATATGATGGTTGCAATGGGTACTGCTGAAGTTTCTCTCTGTAGATGTGCTCTGGCACAAGAGATACTGAGGCTCTGGTATCTAGCTGTATGCTAACTGGTTTACCTGCCAGCTCAGTTTGGAAGTAAATTTCCTGTTTGTTCATGTTGCATAAACCATGAACAGGCACAAAGCTTCATTTTCTGTTTCAGTGGCTGGAGTGCCATCTGTGACATACTGTGCAGTAGCAATCCGTGATGTACTTTTGCACAGTTTAAGTATGTGACCCACTTTTGTGCAGCCGTGGAATTTCTCATGTCAAAATCAGCAAGTGCTTTGCTGGTGGTTACCTCCACATCTTAACATGGTTTTGACTTTGCAGATGTGCCCTGTGGTGCTGGCTTCCAAAATACTTGGGGTTGTTGATAAACAGGTGGTGGACCACTCCATGGTGTGGAATGTCCCTTGGGTTGTGGAGTATTGGTGAGCTATTGAACTCCACTTCATTGTGGTTCAGAATGTCCTGCTAATTCCCTGGTATCCTTCCAGGTGAGCTCCAAAGCAAGGGCAGTCTCACAGGGTTTTTTGAAGGTTAAGTCCTTTTCTGACAAAAGGCATTTTTGATAGCTCTCTCTTCTCAGACTGCAGACAAAGTGATCCCGGATGGCATCCTCCAGACACTGGCCAAAATCACAGGTGCTTGCCAGATGCTTCAAAGTAATGATGTAGTCAGCAGAAGCTTCCCCCTCCTCTTGGTTCTAATGATAAAATCTGAAGCATTCTGCAATGAGAATTGACTTGGGCTTGAAATGCAGTGAAAGTGTCTGTGTGAGTTGGACATACAGCATGTCCATCACTTTGACAGGTGCAATCAGATTCTTGAGGAGTTGGTACACCGTAGTCCCAAAACTGCTAAGACCTTTGAATTTTTTGCATCAGGAACTTCATTTGCCTGCAACCAGTGTTCCAAGTCAGAATCAATGTCCTGTTTTGATTCGTCAGATCATGATACTCTGCCAATTTCTGTGACGTTTGTCTGTCTAATTCAAAGATGTTTCAGTATGTACTGCAATTTCTCTTTGATGCCACAAGAGGCTGCTACTGAGCTGCCTTTGCTGCTGTGGTCAGCCTTGCTATTTTCATCACTCAAAAGAGTGTTGGAGGCTTGTTACAGATTTAAATCTTCCTTAGGTTTCACATACCATGAATCCCTTTGCCTTTCCACTTGGTGCTGTAATATTTGATTTCTTTTTCTTTCACTATTCTGAATTCAGCAAGCTAAACAGTTCGCAAAGCTGGAAGTTCTTTAAGTTGGTTTTTTACACTTGCTAATATATGTCTGTAGCTTAAGCAAGAGAATGCAGTTGACAAATTTATAGCGTTTACAGTAGCCTAGCTGGTAGGGAAAGATAAGCAAGCCAGACAAACCAAAGCAATTTAGCAGGTAAGGAGTTCTTATGCCTTTAAAAACATACATTAGCTCATGTAAACTTTTCTTGCACTCATGGGAGTTGTTTTATGCTGATCCTCATCTACAATGTAATGTATTGGTGCCATCAATAGAGAGACTCAGATACAGCACGCTGTTCAGTAGCCACCTTTATTTAGCTCAGAGATAGTGGTCACACATTGCTGGACACAGACAAAGAAAAGTCCACTGGGCATGACAGGGACCGTACATACATAGGACTATGATTAACTATATGCATAAACTACAGCCCTAATGGTGTTACTTATGCTTCCTGCCATCCTACCATATATATCCAAGTATATACTACCATTCATTTCCATGTATATACTACACCAATTAGCATAATTTAACATAAAACTGGCATGCCAATTATATGATTACCTGTTCAAAAGAGGCTGGGAAAGAATACCTTTTTCAGTTAACATTCAGTCTAACCCAAACACAGTGTGGACAGAAAGCCTAGGTCAAAATATGGGTACTTTATTGAAAATTATGGTGATTGAGATAGGCAGACTAAGCTGAACCTCATTTCCAGTTGTGACCCAGCAGGAGGAACAGGAGAAGACACAAAATAAATAGCAAAAACATACATGAGGTGCAGTTGGCATAATGAGATGGTGTGAAGGACCAACATACAGTAAATAAGTTACTGAGATGCACATAAAATAAGGAAATTATGTGGTAAACAAGATGACCACTGGGGACCACCAAGTAAGCAATAACCCACAACAGGGAATGAGGCTATGTAAGCATTAAGCCATGACAGAGGTGGCATTTAAAGGGAATTAATGCATGGTTGGGGGGTTGTGGCACAGGCCAAATGCTGAGTGCCTACAGTCACCCAACCATGCATGAATTCAATTAGATGATCATGCTACCTTCGAGTGGCTTAATGTGCTTGTAACATGGTTTCTGTGCAGATATGTTTACTTTACTAATGTATGCTATGCTGTGAAATAGATAATGCAGAGACATTGTGCACTGTTCCAATACTTTTACTGCAGTTTTGGAACTTACGTGACAAGTAAGGAAACATTTACTTAAATCGTGATATGGTGAAAACAAGTTTACATATAATGAAACACATACTTTTCTTAAACATGTTTCTCAGATTTTGGGACAATACATACAGCCATTAGTTTCATAGCTGCTGTTGGAGGTCTACGGTTCGAGAATCTATCGCTTCTGTTACCTCTCGCTCTGCGTAATTTGCATACTGTGTCTCCTTTCCTTTGTGTAGGCAGCAGATGTTTCACTTGCATACTGTTTCCGGTATAACCATAGATTTAACCAATGGTGCAGTCTTAATAATTCGGAACCACGCTGTTAGGTTTATCACTGCTGTAATGGAAATGAACTTGCCGTGCACTGTTAAGGACTGAAAATTAAACGGCAGCACCATTTGCGGTTGTAACACTTGTATTGGGGTCTGTGCTCTGGAACTCCTTCTTTTGTGGTTGCACCAATGTCATCTGCAAACCTATGCCTAAGTATCTCATCCACCCCACATTCCTAACAACAGAAACCTAGGACTACAAGCCTAGTTCCCTTAATCCAAGATGACCCTGCCTATTCTCTACCTTTTACCTATTCTGGCCTCCCTTTTGGCTGCCTACTCTTTCACCCCAATTTCTACCCTATTCCTTAATGCCTCCTTATTTTTTATCATTTCGGTATGAGCTTTAACTCAGCGGAGACTATATGGGATTGTTGTCTCTTCTCATTTCAAGTAAAGCTTATCATTATGTACCTTTGCATGTTAATTATGTTGACCAGTATGTATAGGCCCATATTGACCGGCACCTTCACAATGTTTTTTCTTTTTTTTTTTTTTTTGCACCGTTGTCCACCATAATTGTAATCTTATGAAGTGTACTGTATTGTATTTATGCCCAGGACCACCTTGAAAATGAGCTTGCTCAATGGCGTTTATGCCTGGTTAAATAAAGTGATTGATTGATTGATTGCAGTAGTCCTGATCTGGGTGGGTTTGTGCAGGTGAGTGGGTGGGATAAACAGTGACTGCTTCTTGTAGTTCAGGTGCCATTTTCTCCTGCAGTGCTTTTTCTTGTGTGTTGATCTTTTTGGTACTACACTTTGGGGATGGCATTATTGCAGAATTGATGCCATCTCCAAAGTAGGTCATCTGATGTTTTTCATCCAATGATTTCTGTTTATTTCAGTTCTCCTAGTTTTGCCATGTTACAAAGGGATTTAATCCACACCTGGGGTGCATTGTGAGGCATGAGGCCGAGTGCCATCACCACACCCCCAGGCATGGAATAAATTCCTATACCAGGTTATTGTGCTTATAACATGGGTTCATGAATGGGCACATTATCCTAAGAAATGGTGATTTTAAGGCTACAAAAGTCCTTATCTGTTAGGTGTCCTCCGTTGAAAAAGTAGTTCCAAATGTAAAATGAGTGAAACACATTTATTAACACAACTTTTCAGTACAATTAAGACATTTCTTTGAAATAAACATTTTAATGCATAACAGCTGCTGCAGAATTCAGGAATAACACTTTTTACAAATTTGAAAACTGCAGAAGTAGGACAAACATAACACTGCATGCATTATTCAGACCTCTGTGACACTGCAAAAACAGGGAGCAGACTCACTGCAAGAACTGATGATTGTTATACTGTATTGTGTTTCAGATACCAAAGAAATATGTATTTTTATGCATCACAACTACTTCACGGTTCAAATAACAATTTAAATACACATCACAACTGTCAAACATTGCACTGTACCAACATCGTGACATGCACTATGTGAAGCTGTAAAACTATGGAGGAGGCATAATTAACATTTCACAAACTCTTGCCTCTAACACTGTTTTGCATTACTAAACCTACACAAACAATAAGTGTAATGCATGGCAAGTACACTTTTTAGCACATATTAGAATGACACCACGTACTACTGTGCAAACACCTTGGAATGCATAACTTTCACTACTATTTTAATGGCCAACAACACTCAGCACACATTCTGGTACTATTTCAACCATACCTCTCAACCTTTTGTTCCCCAAATGTGGAACATTGCCTGTCAAAATGTGGAACAATAGGGCAAAATGTGGAACACTTGATCAAATCTTTACCTAAGAAGCTCAAAACACTGTTAAATGTTGCATTTATGTTCAGAAAGTTTGTTACTAATTGAATAATATATTTTTTTGCATAATTTACTATGGCTTTTTGCTTTAAAATGTTGACTTTGAATGTGGAACAAGTCCTCACAATGTGGAACAGGGAGCTTTTGTGAAGTAAAATGAGGAATGTTCCTCGTAATGTGGTACAGTTGAGAGGTATGATTTCAACTGACACAAATATTAGTGTGCAAAATTCGGAAATTTATTACATTTTACCTCACATTGATTGTTCTGAAATGGGTGGTAATTTCAGTAACACTGCTCCCAAGAAGGAAATGGAATGATGGAAGACATCATGGCCACTGATGGAACCACAATGAAAATCAACTCTCCCACACCAATCAACTGCTTTACTTTACTTATGATAATGAAAGTTCATGGTGCTGTGATTACTGAACTGTTGAATGTTAAATTCCAGAAACATTGCTTTGTTCCGAGATACCTCTGCAGACATTAGACTTTCTTCTGGGTTCTGGGCACTGTTCTGAGTGTTGCAGTTTGTTTCTTAGCTTCTGATCTGAGGGTGTCAATTGGAACAATCTGCATCTGACATACTTGGTGGTAAACTGCTGCTATTACTATTAATGCCCGTGGTACTACTATAACCACTGGTTGTTGGACTTGTTGTGCTTCATTCTACAGTTCCCAAGATTTACAGTTCACTGCTCTGTGTTGCTGAAGATGAAATTACTTTTCTGGTGGAGGGAGAGATTAGTAATTTACTTACAATTTTTGCTGATCAACTGTTGATGCGTTCCAATAGTTTTTTAAGCTGGTCTAGCACTGGTAAACTGTTACGCTCAGAATTTCTCTCGATGCGAGACCAGCATCCAATACAATTCACACTGCCATGCTTCTTATAGAATGGTTCATGTACTGGCAACTTAAGTCAGCTTCAGCAGAAATTTTGGACATTAGAGCCCCTAAGTAGTTTACCCTCGTTGGTTGTAGGGTATACCAGTGGGGCTCTCTTGGCTTCACAACTCTCTTGGGGTGAAGGTAAAGAGCGAAAACATTAGGTGGGCACAAGCTAACATACTTTGAAAAGCAGAACCGGTAGTTAGGATTCTCTGTCCCCAAACAAAAATCCTTTTGACTTTCTTTATTAGGTTCTGTCACATTACTATGGTTTTTCGTGATGTGGATTAAATGACATAGTAAGCAACTCTGTCCTTCACTGTCTGTTTTAACTGTGAAAGAGCTCTGTTTCAACTCACGGACTTCTTCACATCCTCTCCTAGCCAACCAAGTTGAATTTCAAACCACAGCCTACAAACGAGTCCTGATGCACCATCAGATGACATTGCTGCAGATGCACATAGTTTGCACAGATCAGATCAACAGATTGAGGGGTGTGTGAAGCTTTACCATTCCCTACCTTTCTTATTTGTTTAAGAATGGCTGTGAACAGATTATTCTCCAGTTCCCAAGATTTACAGTTCACTGCTCTGTGTTGCTGAGGATGAGATTACTTTTCTGGTGGAGGGGGAGAGAATTTACTTACAATTTTGCTGATCAACTGTTGATGCATTCCAATAGTTTCTTAAGCTGGTCTAGCACTGGTAAATTGTTATGCTCAGAATTTCTCTCAATGCGAGACCAGCATCCAATACAATTTGCACTGCCATGCTTTTATAGAATGGTTCATGTACTGGAAACTTAAGTCAGCTTCAGCAGAAATTTTGGACATTAGAGCCCTAAGTAGTTTACCCCATTGGTTGTAGGGTATACCAGTGGGGCTCTCTTGGCTTCATCAGTTTCTTGACTTTTCCATGCATATAGATGCTCTACACAAAAACTGCATCCCATGTTGGGTGCTCTCTACCGAATAAAAAATTGCATCCCTCTACAACACAACTAGCAATAGTCCAAAAATGGTCCTCCCAATTATGGACTATGGCGATGTAGTCTACTGTGCTGCCTCCCAAACTTCCTTATCCAGGCTTGATCTTCTTCAACTCCTTCTGCTGGTTCACCTTGGACAGTCCTCCTAATGCTTATCACTGTGACCTCTACCAGTCCTTGGACCCCCCTCTCTACATAACCGGCGATTGCTACACTGAGCAAGAACCACTGCTAAATTCTGGACACAGACACTCCCCTCCTACCTGTCATCCTCCCTAACAGCCCTCCCCCCACTGGCTCTGCTCTCAGGAACATCAACTTTCAGCTCCTGCACATCCCGGACAGATCCATCCAGTCTGGCCTGGCTGCCTTCAGCTTCAGGTTGCCCAAATTATGGAACTCCCTGGCAGCAGATATTAGACTTGCCACAAGTACTCCACACCAGAATGCCCTTCTTAAAACTCACTTCTACCAACTGCTCCTGTATCCCTCCCCATTGAATCCCTCACAACCTAATCTACCAGCTGTTAACACCGTCTGGTTACTCCATTTTCGTATTTTGAGATTTTGAGTGCTGCAAATGTTTACTGAAATTGCACCTGCAAATTGTATATATGACTGTCTCATCCATTGTCTTGTACCACATATTTATGTATGTTTTCTTCTGTATTACTGTACCATTTGTAACCCCTCGCCCAGGCGCATCTGGAATCGAGTGGTACTCTGCTCAGTATGCCTTCCTGGTAAAACTCTTAAATAAATAAATAAATAAATAAATTAGCAGATTTCAGTGCAGGGTCAGTGCTGATGTTAATTTGCCAATTTAGTTTAGGGCTGTTAAAGAAATGATTCAGTCCACTTCTCAAACAAAGCAGACTGCTTACAGCATAGGATTTTCCTCGGAAACCTCTCACACAAGCATAGAACTCCCAAAGTACATTACATAACTGGTATGGTGATATCTCTTTGTAATTAATTATGATATTCTTTTCACTCAGCCAGTCTTTTAGCACTGTAACAGATCAGATTGTGCTTTTCTAGGTACAGTATTTTCTTCATCCTTTGCCTTTTGAAGCATGTCTAACTCTCTGGCAGAGGGGGGAAGATGTCTACTGTCATTTTCAGCCTTGCACTCCAGATTTTCTGTGGACTGTGCCTTCTTCATTTTTCTCTTAGGAGCCTCTCCATTAGGAAAATGAGTGTTCAGCCAATTTTTCTGTCCACTTCCCAGATATGCAGAAATGTACTTCCATTGCAGGTGTCAGAATATTTCTTTACCATACGAAATGGATGCTGCTGTGTTCTGATTTTCTATGTGTGGTCACTGTATAGTACTGCATGTGTAGGGAGGGATATGATTTTTTTTGGTATAATCACATTGCTTGCTTTCAGACAACAAGTGCAGGTCACCCAAGTGTGGATTAATAAGGAAATTTAATCCACGTTCACCTGATGCTGTTAGACCAATTAGTTACTCTCCTTCATGCAATCCATGTTATAAAAGCAGTAAAAACATTGCCATCAACAGACAGTCATATCCTACAGTCATGATGCTATATGAACAGCAGTGGACACATTTAAGTGATTAGCCTGTCAAGCAGGAAAGGCAGATTTAGAGCAAAATCAGGGTTTACATTGCATGAGGCCTTGTCAACAAAGGGATCGGGGTTGGGGGGTTAAGGGAATATCCAAGTCCCCCTAAAATGTTGGAGCATTGATATTCTAAGCCCAAGTTAATAATATCTATTTCTATCAGCATGTTCCCTAACAAGTGTACTGTCTGTGTGCATTGTACAGGTATGTATTGTAATCTTGTTTACCTATGTGTCTGATATTTATTATACTTGTGACCTTTTCCTATTGTCTCAGGTCATCCTCGTAAACAGGCCATGTGCCTACTAGACCTTACCTGGTTATGAAAAAATTAAATCAATAAATAGCATTGGGTGGCAGATCTACAAAATGGGGGGAGGAAGTGGGCCAAGAACATGTCTATGGAACACAAGAGAGAGTCGGCAAATCTGAGGGGGAGCTGGGAAAAACTGAAACATGAGGGAACTGTGTTATGAGGGTGGGGCAAGAGAGAGACTGATACATGGAGGGTGCTAAAATAAGTGTGTACCTATAACATAAAAGTGTGAATGTGAGAGGCCCTGGAAAATTGTGTGAAGGGAATACAAAAGTGTCCTTAACATGAAGGGGGCAGTAGCCTGCAGCATGGTGTGCATGTATGACAGACCTTGTACCATGGGCTTTCTGAGATGAGAGAGCCTGCAATATGTGGCAAGAGTGGGAAAGACCCAGAAAAAATGGGGTGAGGCAAACTGAGAGAGAGCCTGCTATGTAAAATGGGAAGAGATGAAAAACAGTTTGTAAAAAGTGTGTGGGAATGGGAGAGATCCTGAACATTTTTCAACTCTGAAGCCTCATCTGCACATACACACACACACACACACACTGCGCCCTCTTTCCTCCACTCTGATTTTCTCGATCTAAAGACTCCGCTTCTTTGTTGGGATACCCTAAGTACAGTCACATAGGACTGTACTTAGCCTTGGGAGAACTGCAAGACTGGCAAACACCTGAGCTGAACTTATAAAATCTCTAACTTGCACTGAATGATATTTTTTAAACATAGTTTATTAAGCAAGAAAGTACAGTTTACATCTGTTACAGATACATTCAAAGTATACAGTTCAAGGTACAATAGAGATCTAGAGAAATTAAGTAATATTACATCCAGATTTCATTTTACATACTAGATTGATGATAGATCAAGCATTTAGACAAATATATTCAGTGCTGAAAATGAACAAATTAACAATTAAGAATCAAATTCTGTTTGGTAGAAACCAAAGTCATGTACTTTTAACATGGCCAGACACCAGTTTCAATTGCTTGTAACAGAGAATCCCATATTTTTTGGAAAATATATTTGTGTTGGCTGAGTACTGTGCCCGAGAGGAGTTTATGTTGCAGCTGATGGTGATACAGCTCTTCCTTTATTGAAAAAGACACAGCAGAACATTCAGGCAAGTTATAACTGCCCATCTGGGGTCTGAAAGAGCATGTTTCTAATTTGCAGGTATGCAAATAAATCTCCTAAATAAAGGTTGTATTTTCTACGTAGATTATCAGAGTCTCAGAGCAGGCCACCCTACAGTAATTGGTCGGCATAAACCAGGCCCAACTTCTCCCACTTTAGAAGAATCTGATGTGGAGCTACATTATAATGGGGTTTATTCTTTAAGATCATACGTGATTTGTGTATGTCCTGAAAGAAATAACTTTCAGCTAAGGTATTTATGAACTACCAATTACTGGGTACTGTACTTGGTACTGAACTACTATATTCTTGCCATGAATTTTATAAAAGGGTTGGTGAGCTGAGGGATCTTCTTGAGTTCCAGTTCTGTAGATAGTAGTTCTCTCTGAATTTCTAAACCCAATTCTTCCTCCTCAATATTAGCCATACTAGATCTTCTACTATTACCCCAGTTTGGAGATAACTTAACTGGGGTGCACAGTTCTATATCAGAATAGTGAAAGCAAAACCGCAATCGCTATTATGCAAGTGTATATCACCAAAAAGCAAATCTGTGAAATACATTTACCAGCGAACTGACACCCGGAAACCTAAAGTATTTGAACTAGGATTCCTAACTCCAGGGGTGTGCATGTTGGGGGAGGGGGCACAATCTAAATGAAAAAAAATTAAGTCCGGGAGCCACAGGCAGTGGCAAAATTAAAATCCTCCAATCCCCAGCCCCAAACCCAGTACCTGCTGTGCCGGAGCCAGCCTCCCATCACCACACAGCTGGCTCAGCTGTAGCAGGCACACTTTCTCCACATAATCCTCTTCCCTATCCCTCCCTTCCCTCACCATTCCTCCTTTCTGGTTGCTTTCCCTACCCTCACGGTAGAACTAGTCACTATCATCATGGATCACCTATAATAATAGTGCTGGAATATGGAGTCACTGTTTTGATGGTCTCCCTATATCTGATCACTATTATCATGGGATACCGGTAACCCAAGTGATATTTCTTGAAGACAGGTAATGCCCACCCCCACCTTCCTTAGCAGGGCATTGCAGGGTGTCTCTTTATTCTAGTAGGTTTTCCTTTCCAAATGAAGCTGTGGGTTGTGGCCTTTACTTGGGAGAAGAATTTCTGAGGGAGCAAAACAGGAATGGATCCAAAGAGATGTAGACATTTAGGAAGGATGCACATTTTGAGTATGTTAACTACCTATTATAGAGAGGGGTAGGGTCACCCATCTTTTGTACTGGGCTTTAAAGTCCACCATATGAGGAAAAATTTAGTCTATACAGATTTGATAGATTGGAATGACACTTGAGGGTCCCATGATTGCTGCTGCATACTGTGCAGCTGAGGATAAGCTGAAATAGCAGGGATTGTACTTAGCTCACTTTGCATTTACAAAGGTATGCCACCTTTGCCAAAGTATTTTCTGTAAGTTATAATCCTTTCCAGACTGACTCATCTAGCCATCTAGGTTCTGCAGTTTCTGTCAGTTTGTTTTGTCTCGCGGCCCACAGGATCCAGAATATTGGAGGTGGAGTAGCCTGACCCTGTAAGGCTTGCAGCCAATCATCCCCATGGGGTGAATGGGCTGACACTGTGGACATTTTCAACAGCTGCATTTGTACCTAGCTCCTGGAGATTGAAAGAAGATGGAGAGCTCTGTGAAGAGGCTTAAAAGGATATGAAGAAGAAGAAGAAAAATTACCAAATTTGGGAAGTTGGGCAGGCAGGGGTTGCGACCGAGCCCCAAAGCAGCACGAGGAGAAGCAGAGAGAGGAAAAGAACAAACAGCCAAAGTACGAGTGGCAAAGAAGTGCTCCTCCAGAACTGAAAATAGACTTATACCATATACTATTCCAAAGGGGAGTATGGTTAGCCTCTGTGTGTGTCCATTAGTGCTTTAGTACTTTTATGTAGCATTATAGTGCTAACTCAGCCTACCACTTGAATGACTCTTAATGGTCTTACACTGCTCTTTTCACAGAGTTTAGTTTGACTACCCTCAGACTATTCTCGGACCATTTTGTTAACTGCATCTTATTTAACCCCTACTACTCCAGCAATCCTACTCTGACCGAGATAGATACCCTCGCAGATGTTTTCACTGGTTTTTGTTTTTACAGATGGATAGATAGACCTTTATCTATTTTATACATTTTATTTACTTATTTTTAACTTTTATTCTTTTCTTGCTTGAAACTGTTAAAGTGGAGCTTTGCTTGCTTGTGATTGGTGGTTCCTGACATGTGACTACAGGTCTCAATAAAGCATATCGCGCATCTGATAGTCAGATTTGCCATTACTCTGCAGTAGGGGGTACTCAAGCTAGGAATCCTACCTGGTCATTCTATTAAACGGTAAAGTTTTGGAGTTTCTAGCATCCTGAAATTCCTGCTGAAGAAAGATGTTCCTGATTTAAAAAGTAAAAGTAAATATTTTTTGATTGTATACCTGAACCTGAGACTGCTTCAGTACAGAGCACAATAGCTGCATAAGAATAGCTCAGAGAGCTAGCTATTTTAGGAGCTTGAACCTCGCTTATTAATATATAATATAATTTGACTGGAGTGTCTGTATAAACTATAGTGCTCTCTTGACTTAAGCCTCGATGTACATGCCCTTACCTTTTATTTTGGCTATTGTCTCTTTAGAATGCTGTCTTCTGGGAGGTCCCTGAGATCCCAGATATACGACTTGTGTGCTCTCTAGCTGCTGATCCTGAACCTAAGAACTTAAGAATTTAGCCCAGACTTAAAGAGATAGAGCTAAGGAGGGAAACACCTGTGTTAATTATTTTAAGGACAAACACCTCGAAGGTGAAGAATATGGACAAGGGACTCCATCTGAACTAAATAGGGTAATACATTTTCAACCGACACGGACTGAGGCTCTGCATTTTTACATTGACTGTGGGAATAATTCACCCTGAAAGATGCTTTTCTGATGAAAGCTTTTTTTTTCCTTTCATAAATAACTGAATATATTAGTCCAGCTACCTACTCTTCATGTCCCCTGTAATTAGGAGAGAGGACTGAAACTTATCATTAACTTCTGCTGTTGATTTTTATTATATTGCCTTATTTGCACAAATCAGGTGCTGCTGAACTCAGGAAAGGACTTGAGAATACATGGGTTGCAATATAGTTTACTCAGCTTTATTTTCCACAACTACTGGTGTGTAATAATGATGCTCAATAGATTAAAATGGTATTTTTTTGGGATTTAGCATAAATAAGCCATTGTTACTTATAAAGGGCCAGAGATCACTTGTGGTGCAATATAGTTCTAAGAATTTGACCTGCATTATATACGTTGGTTAGGCCTATCTCCCTGATTTTTCTATACCAATAATTCAAGGAAAGAAGCGAGTTATTGTACCTATCTGTAGACTGACTGATTTAATACTGAACACTTCACTGCATAATTTGGAGGGCTTCCTCTTGTTTAGCTCAAAATGCTTAATACAAGGCTACAAAGACTGCAGAACTCTTAACTGTCTCCTTTGGCACAGGAGCTGCAGAGCAATGGAAACCATGACACATTAGACAAAGACCACAGAGCATATCCATTTACTTTCATCTAATAGCAGTAATAACAGCAGAACCTCTCCCCAAAAGCAAGAATGACCCCATTTTGAGTCAGATTTACCCATTTTTATTGGCACTGATAATGATACAAATGGCAATCAAATTAATATGCTGAATGAGGGACCTGTTGCACAAGAGATATTGGGGCTGGTATATTAATTCACTCTGTGGACTCTAACTTACCCAACAAGGGACATCCTAATAATAATATGGACGTTCTTGATGCCTCCCCAAACTCTGGCAGTCTAATGATAGTTTGTTAAGTGAAGGAGTCAAGGAAAATACAGTATTAAGAGATGTTCTGAATGATATACAGGAAACTATAAGTGACATCAAAAACATAGAAAGTCAGATGAACTATTTACAGATTTGTAGTAAATGCCAACAGGAGGAGGCAGAGAATAGTAAAAATAACTCATTAAGAAATGTAGAATATAGACCAGATTGTCTCTACAAAGACCTTATGAGAATAATGAAAAAAGAGTATAACGCAAGTCTCATACTGCAAGAGCAACTGATTATTAATAAAGAGCTCACTGAAGACCTAAGAGGGAAGGAGCAGTGAATAGGGCCAAATTAGATCAAGTTGTTGGAAGATTGCTCCATAGTACCTGTGAGTGAATCCATTTTAGTTACACAGGAGGACTCTTTTCCACAGAAACATAGACTTTGATGGCAGATAATGACCGCTTGCCCACCTAGTCTGCCCATTTCCCTATCTACAAGATAAGCTGCAGATCCTAGTTAACCAACAGCTTATTTCTTCCTACCCCCCACAAAAATTGCCTTATGTCTGTCCCATGCATTCTTGAATTATCCCACAGTTTTAGATACCACAGCCTCCTCAGGAAGGCTGTTCCATGTGTCCACCACACTCTCTGTAAAAAAATACTTCCTCACATTGCCCCTGAACTGCCACCCCCATCTTCAAATTGTGTCCCTTGTTCTTGCACATCTCTTTTTCTGAAAGATACTACCCTCTTGGACTTTGTTGATTCCACTGAGGTACTTAAAAGTTTCTATCATGCCCTCCCTCTCCCTCCTTTCCTCAAGGGTATACATATTAAGCTCCTTTAGTCTCTCCTCATATGGCTTCTCTTGCAGACCCTGCACCATTTTAATTGCCCTCCTCTGGACTGCCTCTATCCTGTCTATGTCCTTGCGGAGATGGGGTCTCCAGAACTGAACACAGTACTCCAGATGTGATCTCACCAACTGTCTGTACAGAGGGATAACAACTTCCTGTTTTCTGCTGGTGTTGTTTCTCCCTATACATCCCAGTATCTCCCAGCCCTCCTTACTGCCTTCTCACATTGCTTGCTAACCTTAAGGTCATCTGATATAATTACCCCCAGGTCCCTTTCCTTTTTTGTTGTTGTTACTACCCCCCATTGTGTAAACTTCCCCTGGGTTTTTGTTTCCCAAGTGCATCATTTTGCACTTCTTTGCATTGAATCCAAGCTGCCATACTTCTGACCATTCCTCCAACCTTGCCAAGTGCCTTCTCAACCTTTCCACACCTCCTTGTGTATCAACCCTGTTGCAGATCTTTGTGTCATCAGCAAAGAGACATACTTTTCCTTCCAGTCCCTCTGCAATGTCACTTATAAAGACATTAAAAAGCATTGGACCCAGTACTGAACCCTGTGGTACCCCATTAGTAACCCCTCTTTCTTCAGAGTGGACTCCATTTACAATTACCTTCTGTGGCCTGTTATGCAGACAATGTTTTACTTAGACTACCACCCTGGGACCCACTCCAAAGCAGGTTAATTTGATTATTAATCTTTTGTGTGGGACTATGTCAAATGCCTTGCTAAAGTCTAGGTATGCCATGTCCACAGCCCTTCCCTGGTCTAATACTTTGGTCACCCAGTCAAAGAAATCAATTAGATTCATCTGACATGACCTTCCCACTGTGAACCTATGCTGCCTTGGTTCCTGTGCTCCACTGGCCTCTAAGTACTCAACAATTCTTTCCTTCAGAAGGGATTCCATCACATTCTCTACCACAGAGATCAAACTGACAGGTCTGTAGTTTCCTGCCTCTGTCTTGGTCCCACTTTTGTGAAGGGGACTCACATCTGCCTTCCTCCAGTCCTCAGGTACCACACCATCCTCCCATGATTTATTAAAAAGGGTAGTCAGTGGTTTCACTAGCTCCCCCTTAATTATTTTACAATTCTGGGGTGAATTCCATCAGGTCCCATTGCTTTGTCCACCTTCAGTTTTAGGAGTTCTTTCAGAACCCTTTCTTCTGTGAAAGGACTGGGATCAACTCCCCTATCCAGAGTGCTTCTGTTAATTGGCTTATGGACCTTCCCGTCCTCCTCTTTTGTGAATACTGGGCAGAAATATTCATTCAGCAACCCTTCTTTTTCACTGTCCCTCTTTGCCCACCCACTGTCCATTCTGTTCAGCCTCACTATCCCTCTGAATGTCTTTCTACACTCTCTGATGTACTTATAAAAGGTTTTATCCCCTTCTTAGCTGAGTTGGCTATCTTTTCCTCCATTTGGGCCTTTGCTATTCTGACTTCCCTCCTTGCTTCCTTCTGCCTTAACTGGTACAGCTCTCTGTCCTGCTCCTTCTGTGTTTCCTTATACTTCCTGAATGCTATCTTTTTCTCCTTGACCTTCCCTGCCACCTCTTTTGAGAACCATAGTGGCTTTTTCTTTCATTTTGATTTATTTACTTGACACAAAGACTTTTTGCCTCTGTGATGGCAGTTTTGATGTTTCTCCATTGTTGCTGTACCTCTCCTTCTAGCCTGTTTGCTAGTGTTTTTTCTAAGACAATCTCCCATTTTGCCAAAGTCAGCCCTCCTGAAGTCCAGCACCCTTACTTTTGTATGGCTTGACTCTGTAGCTGAGTTTATTGTAAACCACACTGTTTGGTGGTCACTTGTTCCCAGATGGCTACCCACCTCTAGATCTGAAATCCTCTCACTGTCCCCATTTGAGAGTATGAGATCTAAGATTGCTCCCTCATGAGTGGGTTCTAAAACTAGCTATCTGAGGCATGCCACCTGTAGGGCATCGAGAATGGCCCTGATCTTGGATGTGGCTGCAGCAAATGTGCTCCAGTTAACATCTGGCATGTTCAGGTCTCCCATCAACAGTATCTTCCCTTTCTCTGCCATCCTAAGAATGCCTTCTATCATATCCTTGTCCATGCCCTCCCCCTGACATGGGGGTCTGTATACAACCCCTGTGCAGATTGTGGTGCCATTTCCAGTCTCTAAGGTGACCCACAATGCCTCCTCTTCTCCCTGTTTACTCTTTTGTTCAGTTGTCTTTATCCCTTCCCATGCATAAAGAGCTATTCCTCTCCCTCTTCCCCCTCCCTGTTTCTCCTGTAAGTTGTGTACCCTGGTACGTTAACATTCCAGTCATGGTTCTCTGTGTACCATGTTTCTGTGACTGCTATGATATCCAGGCATCCCTCTTCCATCAAGGCCACTAGTTCAGGGAGCTTGTTGCCCAGACTACAGGCATTGGAATTCATTACACTCCATTTCCTGATGGCCTTACCCCTTTTTGCCCCTTCCTTGTCCTTATTGCCTTTGTCACTTTCTCCATTTACCTCTGCCCTTCTCCCGATTGACATCTCTAACTTGGTGTTTACCTCACTTACTATCCTGACTTTTTTGGGGCGGGGGGGCTAGGATTTCCTTGCTCCTTTCCAGTACTCTCCCCTTGGCTAGTTTAAATGCTTGCCAGTTAAGCGCATTTTCTTGACCTGGAAGGACACTACTTCTTTATTCAGCTGTGAGCTGTGTGAGAAATTCTATATTGCACTTGATATCTGCAACAAACGTGCACTTTTGCTTAATTCTGTGGGAGGTGAAACTAACTACCCTTGGTAATTGCTTTTTATTCACATATTTATTTAGTGTTAAACCAAGAAGGGGCTTGCAAACTCTGTTTATTGTTTATCTTGTCAGTAACTTCAGAAGGATTTAAATACTGCATTTGGGTAGATCCTTGGAGCTAGCTAGATTGTCTACTGGGATTTTCTGACAGTTAAACTATTTTTAAATAACTTACAGGTGGCTGAGGAGTTGAAAAAGAAGCTTGCAAACTCTGCTTATCTTGGAAGTAACTTCACAAGTGTTGGAAAACTGCATTTTGGTTGTCCCTTGGGGGTAGCTGGATTGACTACTAGGATTTTGGGACAGAAACTATTTTTAAATAATTTACTGGCACGTAGGAGTTTGTGATTGTTAAACTATTTTTAAATAAGTTACTGTGGTTAAGGAGTTGTCATAGCAAAACCTGCATTGTGAAACAAGAAAAGACAGTATTTCAAGCAACAGAGGTAGATGGATCTAGGGTTACATTTGTGTTACAATTCTTAAGATTTTCAGTGCAGGAAGAGTTTAAAGCACAGCTGACTTATTTTGGGGCTGATAGCTTTCAGAGCACAAACCACCAGGTCTGTTTTGGGGCTGGGGAGGTTTACTTGTGTCTGACTTGGATGTGTGGATTTTTCTCTGTTTGATTAGCAGGGTATTTTCTCTGTCAAATTGTTGGGTAGGGCATTTTGCTGACAGGAAGGCACTCATCACAGCAGTGGGTCAGAGCTTTTAGCTGATTGTTTTGTGAGGGCACAGTTTAGGCCCAACCCCTTCCCACCCTCACCCCACCCACCCCTGGAAATAGTTCCTTTATACCTGGGGTTCTGACATAACTTCCTCAAGAGTGTCAAGAGTACAAGGTGCATATCACTGTCATATCCTCTCTAGCACACTGCACTGACAATATAAGCATACACATTGTATAATATATATATAATATATATATATATAGTAAACCAATCACACACACACACACACACACACACACACACACACACAAAAATGTGGGGAGTAGTGCAATGTAATGGCTGTGGGGCAGCAGTCTTCCGGGAGTCTTTCTGGAGGCTGAGATGCTGCCCTATTTGCAGACAACTCTCTGCGCTGAGGGAGGAAGTTGCCTGTCTTCAGGCCACTCTGGACAGTAGGAAGGGAACCTTCCCCATCCAGGGAGCACCAGAGCCACCACCACTACCTCAGAGGTTGCAAAGAAAGCACAGTAGTTGGACCACAGTGGGCTCATAGAGGGTGAGGATGGTGGAACAGAGGCACACACAGTCAGTTGTTCCACACCACAATCCATACACCATTCTGGGGGAGCATAGCTCCCCTAAGGATGCACCCACAGAGGAGACTAAGGAGGCTGAGGACAACTGTCACAAGGGAGGCCTACAGGAAGGAGGCAGAGGACACCACAAGAAAAGGAAGCAGCTCCTGGTGGGGGACTCAATTATTAGGGGGACAGAACTGGGGGGTGCAGGGAAAACTGAAGTAAGGTGCCTTCCTGGTGCCATGGCTTGGAGAGACAGGAAGCGCATCCTTGGGATCACAAGAACAGCTGCACGGGAGTCTGAACTGGACGTCATTGTCCACCTAGGGACAAATGACTTGGCTCATCATGAAATTAGAGCAGTGCAGATGGACTTTGTGGAATTGGGGAGGGGCCTATGACATGTAGCACACACAATATCCTTCTTTGAGGTGCTGCCTGTCAATGGCATGAGTGAGGTGAGAGTACTTTGCACCATGCAGTTTAATGAATGGTTGGAAAAATGGTGTGGAGCACAGGGGTTTGGCTTCATTGGGGACTGGGGTTCCACCTGGAGGGACACCAGCCTATACTGGCAGGATGGTCTGCATCTGTCCAGGAAGGGAACAAGTCTTTTGAGCAATCGGTTTAAATGCTTCATTGGCAAGCTTTTAAACTAGTCAAGGGGGGGCACTGATAAGCAGCAGGAAAATCCCAGCCTCTTCCTACAAAATAGGGTACTAAATGAGAAAAAGACTGTGGTAGAAAGGTCAGTGGGGGATGCTGCAAAAGAAGATAAAGCCATCAAAAAATGGAGAGCAATGAGTACCAATGCTCAAAGTCTGAGTAACAAGCTTCCTGAATTAGTGGCCTTGATGGAGGAGGAACATCTGGATATCGTGGCAGTCACAGAAACATGGTACACAAAACCATGACTGGGACATAAACATACCAGAATACACTATCTACAGGAGGGGCAGGGAGGATAAAAGAGGAGGAGGAGCTCTTTACATAAGGGAAGGAATCAAAGCAACAGAACAAAAGGGAAAACAGGGAGGAGAAGAAGCTCTGTGGGTAAATTTGGAGACTGGCAATGGCACCACAATCTGCACAGGGGTTGATACAGACCCCTTCTCTGGGGAGGAAATGGACAAGGGAATGATAGAAAGAATACTTAGAATGGCAGAAAAAGGGAGATATTGCTGATGGGTGATCTGAATATGCCAGATGTTAACTGGAGTGCAGTTGCAGCAGCCACTTCAAGAGTGGGTTATTCTAGATGCCCTACAGGGGCATGCCTAGACAACTAGTATTGGAGCCCACTCGAGAGGGAGCAATCTTAGACCTGGTTCTCTCAAATGGAGATGAAGAGGATCACAGATGTAGAAGTGGTAGCCATCTGGGAACTAGCGACCATCGAACAGTATGGTTCATAATAAACACAACAATAGAGTCAAGCCTACAAAGGCAAAAGTACTGGACTTTAGGAGGGCTGACTTTGCTAAAATGGGTGAGTGCCTAAGGAATGCACTAGCAAATGGGCAGGAAGGAGGGTGGAAGAACAATGAGGAATAATAAAACTGCCATCACAGAGGTAACGAGCCTTTATGTGAAGCAAATAAACAAAACAAAACGATGTAAGAAACCACTGTGGTTCTCAAAGGAAGTGGCAGAAGGTTCAAGAGAAAAGAAAGCATTCAGGAAGTACAAGGAATCACAGAAGGAGCAGGACAGAGAACTGTATCAGTTAAAGCAAAGGATGCTGGGAAGGCAGTCAGAACAGCAAAGGCCCAAACCAAGGAAAAGATAACCAACTCAGTTAAGAAGGGGATAAAACCTTTATAGGCACATCAGGGAGCGAAGGAAGACCAAGGAGGGTTAGTGAGGCTTAATAAAGGGGGGGAGGTGGGCAGAGGGTGACTGTGAAAAGGCAGAGATACTAAACAAATATTTTGCTCAGTATTTACAAAGGAAGAGGGGAGGTACCTAAAACAAACAGCAGAAACACTCTGACACAGAAGTTGATACCAGCCCATTTACAGAAGAAAGGGTTGTGAAAGAACTCTTAAACTGAAGGTGGACAAAGCAATGGGGCCTAATGGGATTCATCCCAGAATTCTAAAAGAACAAAGGGTAGAACTAGTGACACCACTAACTAACCTCTTTAACAAATCATGGGAGGATGGCAGTACCCGAGGACTGGAGGAGGGCAGATGTGATCTCTTCACAAAAGTGGGAGCAAGGCAGAAGCAGGAAACTACAGACCTGTTAGTTTAACCTCAGTGGTAGGGAAAATGATGGAATCACTTCTGAAGGAAAGAACTGTTGTGTATCTAGAGGCCAGAGGGGCACAGGACCCAAGGCAGCATGGATTCACAGTGGGAAGGTCATGCCAGACAAATCTGATAGATTTCTTTGACTGGGTGACCAAAGTAGTAGATCAGGGAGGGGCTGTGGACATGGCCTACCTAGACTTTAGCAAGGCATTTGACACAGTCCCACACAAAATATTAATATACAAGTTAGCCAGCCTGGGAGTGGGTCCCAAGATGACAGCCTGGGTAAAGAATTGGCTGGAGAATAGGACACAGAGAGTAATAGTAAATGGAGTCCACTCTGAAGAAATGGGGCTTACTAGTGGGGTACCGCAGGGTTCAGTATTAGGACCGGTCCTCTTCAATGTCTTTATAAGTGACATTGCAGAGGGACTGGAAGGAAAAGTATGTCTCTTTGCAGATGACACAAAGATCTGCAACAGAGTTGATGCACAAGGTGGGATGGAAAGGATGAGAAGGGACTTGGCAAGGTTAGAGGAATGGTCAAATGTATGGCAGCTTAGAGTCAATGCTAAGAAGTGCAAGGTAATGCACTGCACCTGGGAAACAAAACCCAGGGAAGAGTACACAATGGGGGTGAGATACTAACAACAACAAAATGGAAAGGGACCTGGGGTAGTCATATCAGATGACCTAAAGGTGGGCAAGCAATGTGAGAGGGTAGCAAGGAGGGCTGGGGGTAATGGGATGCATAGGGAGAGGCATCACCAGTAGAAAACAGGAAGTTATTATCCCTCTGTACAGACAGTTAGTGAGACCCCATCTGGAGTACTGCGTGCAGTTCTGGAGACCCAATCTCCGCAAAGACATAGACAGGATGGAAGCTGTCCAGAGGAGGGCAACTAAAATGGTGCAGGGTCTGCACCGGAAGACATATGAAGAGAGACTTAAGGAGCTAAATATGTATAGCCTCAAGGAAAGGAGGGAGAGGGGGACATGATAGAAACTTTCAAGTACCTCAAGGGAATCAACAAAGTCCAAGAGGGTAGCATCTTTCAAAAAAAGAGGTGTGCAAGAACAAGGGGCACAATTTGAAGATAGAAGGGGGTGGCTCAGAGGTAACTTAAGGAAGTATTTTTCACAGAGAGGTTGTGGATGCATGGAACGGCCTTCCAGAGGAGGTTGTGGAGTCAAAACAATGGTGGAATTCAAGCATGCATGGGACAATCATAAGGCAATTCTAGGGGTTGGGGGTAGGAAGAAGTAGGCTGCTGGTTAACTAGGATCTGCAGCTTATCCATTAGGTAGGGAAATGGGCAGACTGGGTGGGCCAAGCGGTCCTTATCTGCCATCAAAATCTATGTTTCTGTGTTTTTATGTTTCTATGTAAGCATTTAAACCTATCACCTAGGATCCTCGTTCCCCTCCTTGACAGATGCAGACCATCACACCATTATAGGTCTGCATCACTCCACATGGACCCCCAGTCCCCAATGAAGCCAAATCTCTGAGCTCTGCACCAGTTTTTCAACCACTGATTGAATCCCATAGTGTGGAGCAACCTAGCCTCACCTACGCCATAGACAGACAGCACCTCCGAGAAGGTTACCGTGCATGCTACTTGTCTAAGGCCCCTCCCAAACTCCACAGACTCTTCTTGCACTGCTCTTATCCATTTCTTAGCCAGGTCATTTGTCCCCTGGTGGACAATGACATCCAGCTCCCTCTCCTGTGCAGCTGCTCCAGCGATCATGAGGATTTGCTCCCTGTCCCTCCAAGCCATGGTGCCAGGCAGGCACCTTACCTCCCTCTCCCCTTTCTCCCCCAGTTCTACCTTCCTAACAATGAAGTCCCCCACCAGGAGATGTTTCCTTCCCCATGGAATCCCATGGCACCCTCCTGTGGGTTTCCTTTGTGGAGGTTCCCAGCATCCTCTTTGGTCTCCACTGTGGTGCCTCCATAGAGGAACCACACTTACCAGAACGGCATATGAATTGTGGAGAGGTACAACTGAGGGATGTGCCTCTGTTCTACCACCCTCACCCTCCTGAGCCCACTGTAGTCCAACCACTCCTCTTTCTTGGCAACCTCTGAGGCATCAGCAGTGCTCCTGGTGGTCCCTGGATGGGAGAGGAGGTCCCACAAATCCTTGACAATTAAGTCTGAAGATAAGCAACCTGCTCCCTCAGCACTGCATCCTCCAGAACGTCTCCCGGAAGACTGCTGCTCCACAGTCACTGCACTGCACCACTCTCATCATGTCTTATTTCTGGCCCCTTCACTGTTGCCTGGAATCCTTACTCTTTACTCTGTTTATTTATTTTTCTCCCTTCTTACTGCCTCTGTGCCCTTTAAGTTCCTGATCTTCCTGTTCTGAGATAAGGTGATCCTATATTTCTCAGTAGTCCTCTTACTTGCTCAGAGGCAGACCTCCAGCAGCTAGGGGGGGATGGAGAGCTACCCTTGTCACCTTACCTCCCTCTCCCCTTTCTCCCCCAGCTCTACCTTCCTAACAATGGAGTCCCCCACCAGGAGTTTTTTCTTTCCCCTGTGGGGTCCCATGCCACCCTCCTGTGGGTCTCCGTTATGGACCTGAGTTTAGTCTGGTACAAATCACAGAGAGCCCAGTAAAAAGTGTTAAAACACAAAGAAGGAAAAGAGTTAAAAGTGGGAAGAGAAGAAAGAATAGGAACACATTAAGTCAAAAACAGACTTCAATAAAAGCAAAGGAAGTGCATACAATACAGAAAGTGGAAATGTGCAACAGATAGCTTTCGGAGGGTAAACAAATACCTACTGTAACTTTGTCACAAGACTCAATTGGCTGTGTGATAGGAGGTGAGGAAGTAGAAGAGGTAGATATTTTTTAGGATAACCTCCCTCTGCCAATGCTCTCCCACTTAAATAATCTTGAAATAGAAATAAATAAATTAAATCTACAACTATGAAAACATGCAGGGAAAACACAATCAGATGTTTGTTACAATGTGGAAACTCTGGACAGTGAAGAAAGCCTGATGGTTATCAAAAAAAGGAAAAAGAAAGATGTGGTAGATGCCAAAACTGAGAACAAGGCATTTATGACCAAGGATAATCTAAATGAGACCATGTGCATACGTCCTATTATTAGATTTCTAGGCTGAAGTGACTGGATAGACATCAAAGATGAACCATTGGAGAAACAATTAGTTGACCTCCTTAATAAAGAGTTAGACCTGGATCTATGTGAAGGAGATATCAAGGAGGCTAAAAACATTCCAATTAAAGTGGCCGCAATGGTAGATATTTATTTTATGTCACCTAGAGTGGTGAATTTTGTATGGTTAAATAGTCTGGACCTGATTCTCAAAAGGGTACGTCTGGCATAATGTGTCTTGCACCAAAAAAAATGGTACAAGTTGCAAGTTGTGCCAGCAGTTGTGACATTCAGTATTCTGCAAAGCTGCCCATGACATGCTGCAGGCTGCTTAAGCCAAAGTGGACTTACTCCACTAGTTACATTGTAAGCTACCTGGACATGGTGCTAGGGGGTGTATGGCAGCAGTTGCACCCTAGTCTGGAAGGGCAGCAACAAAGTCCCCATGGGCACTACTTAACAACCCCCGGGGAAAAACCATCAACATAAGTTACACCAGCATATAGCTAGCATAACTGTACATATGCCCCCGGAGGTTGCCTGCATTTGCAGCCCACCCATCCCCCCATGGTATGCCACCCCCCCAACACTGCCCTGACCCCAAAATGCAAAAGCCCAGCAGGGCTAATTCTGTCACCCCCGTGCCCTGACCCAGAAGCAACATGGTAATGCCTCACCCCCAATTCCAAAATGCCCCACAGGTCTGCAGCATTCCCCCAAGCCCCAGTACTTGAAATATAGCCCCACAGGGCTGCAGCATGCTCCCGACCCCTGAGTACTTGTAAATTAGCTTTGCAGGGCTACTCATGGCCCCCCAATCCCCAAATGTGTTAGTTAAAGCCCCACAGGACTGCACACAGCCCCCCAAGCCCTGATCCCTGATGCCAGCAACCCTCAAATGGCACATGCTGTAAAATTAGAAAATGTGTATAAAACCCCAACCCATAATCCCTGGTAGTCTAGTGGACCCCCACCCAGCATTGCCAGACCACCCTGCACTCCCTCTACTGAGCCAGCAACTGGCACAGCCCACCTCTCACCACCACGGCCAGCCACCGACTGAGCTCCGTCTGAGCGTGTGCTGTTTATATGCACTCAATGAATGAACTGTCATTCATTCATTGAGCACATATCTACAGTACATGCTTAGATGGTGCTCAGCCAGTGGCTGGCTGCGTGTGGTGAGAGTGTACTTGTGCCATTCACTGACTGGGTGGGGGGTGGGGTTGTCAGGCAACGCCGCATGGGGGCTATTAGACCACCAGGGATTATGGGTTGTCTGAGATAAGTTCTATTTTACAGGATGTGCTGGCCTAGGCTGCTGGCTCAAGGATCAGGGTTTGGGGCTGTGTAGCCTTGCAGGACTTTAACTATTGCATTTGGGGATTGGGGATTGGGCAGGCCATGAGTAGCCCTCCGGGGCTTTAACTACTGCATTTGGGGATGCACTTGTGCCCTTCATGTCTGGGGTCGTGGCTTGTGACAAGTCCCTCAGATTCTCCCTTACATGTGGGTTTGTCACAAGTCACAGGATTTAGCTGCGAGGACCCTGCCCCTTACAGAATTGGATGCAGGGTCCATGTTGCAACTGCACCCCTTGCATGTCACAACTTGCGACATGCATGGGGTGCTTATAGAATCGGGCCACCATGACTCTACAGACTAGTGAGTTTGTGGTTACGTACCCCAAAAGACATCTATTCAATTGAAATGAGAGACCCCCGAAGGGCTAAGAATAACAAGCAACTGTATTTAAGTATGTTTGGAGTACCCAGGTTATATCTGGAAACAAGCTTAGTGTGCTACTTCTGGTTAAACAATGTCCCCTTTCCCTATTTAAAAAAAAAAGAGAATAGTAATGAACTTACAAGATCTATTAGATAACTTTTAGTTAATTTTGTGCAGATCCCTGTAGAAAAGTGTGCAATACAGGCAAGTAGGACTAACAATATATCTCAGGTAGACATTTTGGTAAGAAGTTGAGAGTTGGCAGACTATGTTACAGAAATCAGATATATTAGACCATTTGGGTCTTAATTTGGTGGACTCATAAATATTGGATGACCCACTGACTCAACAATACTCTCAGATATCTTCCCCTACCTTAGAAGTCCCATTAAAAAAATAGATATTTGGCATTAGCAAGATATAATAGAATCATAGAAACATAGAAGTTGATGGCAGATAAGGCCCGCAGGGTCCATCCTGTCTGCCCATTTCTTTTTATACCTTATGAATGTGCCATAGACCTTTGCTCTGTCAATGGCCTATCTAGTCATACTCATCTGTATTGCTCCCTTATACCTATCCCATGCCTGTTTGAAGCCCTGCACTGTATTCATATCCCCCACTTCCTGAGGTAGGCCATTCCGTGCATCCACCACCCTTTCTGTTAAAAAGAACTTCCTCATATTATTCCTTAATTGGCCTCCCTCTGTTCTCATGCTGTATCCTCTTGTCCTGCTATTTTTCTTATATTGAAACATGTTAGACTCTTTCATCTTGTTAATGCCCTTAAGACCTTTGAATGTTTCAGTCATATCACCTCTCTCCCTCCTTTGCTCTAGGGTATACATATTGAGTTCCGTTAATCTGTCCTAATATGTTTTCTGATGCAGTCCCTGCACCATTTTGGTTGCTCTTCTCTGGACTGCTTCAATTTGGTTAATGTCCTTATGAAGGTGTGGCCTCCAGTACTGTATGCAGTAATCCAGATGGGGCCTAACCAGTGTCTTGTAAAGAGGGATTATTACCTCCCTCTTCCAACTTGTGATACCCCTACTAATACACCCTAACACCCCCCTATCCTTACCTACTGCTTTAGAGGTCTGCTTGGATGATTTCAGGTCATCGATGATGATGACGCCCAAGTCTCTTTCTTCCCTTGTGACTGCCAGCAACTCCCCTCCCAGCCTATAGGTGGCTTCAGGGTTTCTCTTCTCTATGTGTATGATCTTTTACTTTTTTGCGGTAAACCCTAGTTACTACTCTTCTGACCATTTTGCTAGTTTATCCAGATCTCTTCTCATTCTGCCCACACCATCTGGATCATCTACTCTGTTGCAGATCATGGTGTCATCTGCAAACAGACAAGCCTTACCTTCCAGTCCATCTGCAATGTAACTGATGAAGATATTAAAGAGGACTGGCCCCAGGACTGATCCCTGAGGTACCCCACTTGTGACTTGCATCTCTTCTGACTGTATACCATTTACCACCACTCTCTGTTTTCTGCCCATCAACCAGTTTGCCACCCAGTTGACCAACGTCTGACCAACCCCGATTGACAAAGAACTGAGACTGAGATCACTGTTGGCAGGACTACTGCAGAAAATGGGTATGCACTTTTTAACATGGAATATTGCTGGATGGAGGAAACTGATCTGTGATAGTGATTTAAGAAGTTTTATGCTGCAGTTTGATGTACTCTGTCTCCAGGAGACCTGAAATAATGAACAAGATAAAATAGAAATAAATGGATATAAATGTTTCCATATGTCTGGCCAAAAAATCCCACAGTCTTGGAAGATGTCCAGGTGGGGTGGGCCACTTTTGTGAAAACTGCAAGCTTTAGAAAGGTGCAACTATTAAAGAAAGATGTTAACTTTGTAATTACCCATATAGGACTAGAATCTCAAAATATTATATTTATTAATTCTTACATCCTCCCTGCAAATTCCCTTTTATACACAGGTACTATATTGGACAATTTAGCTTAAAGTATTAGTAAAGTAATGCAAAAGTACCTTATGGGTGACATCTTAATGGTAGGTAATTTTAATGCACGGCAGGGAAATTTTGAGGGCCTTTGGGTTAATTCTTTCTTTCTTCATAATAAATGCACAGCAGATTTACCCTCTTGGATTGCTAAAGATAAAAAGGTGAATAACCTAGGTAAGAAATTGATAGAAAATTTAAAGGAACATAATATCTTCCTTTTAAATGGAAGGATCAATGGAGATATGAAGAGGGAAGCTGCTTTTGTATCCATAAGAGATGCTTTGACAGTAAATTACATATTCTGGACAGGCTCCCTAGATATATGGAGCAGCCTGTGTGTTCAAATAAGCTTGGAAAGTGATCACTTCCCACTAATATTAGAGAGCATATGTGTAGGAACCCAAAGGCAGGGGCTCAGCCTGAATATTATAAATTATACTGAGATTAGAGGAAACAAAAAGACAGTTTGGCAGAGTGACACAGAAAGTGCAATAGCCCCAACAGTCTTAAACTCAGTTCTCTCATGCAGTATTCCTGAACTTTTATTGAAAGATATTGAGGTTCTTCATAACTCATTGCCTAAGTTGTTTAAAGACATTGTAAAAAAAACTTGAGCAACCTAGGAGGAAACAATATTCACATTTTGTTGATAATGGGTGGTTTGATCAGGAGTATAGAAAAGCAAAATCGCAAATACATAAAATTATACAGATGATATAGGAAGCAACAAAACAGGACAATATTAAAAATTCTGGATAGGGAAAGAAGGAAGTATAAGGACATTCTGAAAAACAAAACGTCAAACTACTATACAAGACAATGGAATTAGATGCTGGTAGTCATTAGAACCAAAAATAGCAAAAAGCTTTGGAAAGCTATTGGAAAGGGAACAGATAACATCAAACTTGATATTGATACCTATATTTCAGAAACAACATGGACAGAGTACTTTTCTAAAATATTCTTTGACCCAGCAGCTGAAGAGATGGAGACAGAAGTAGGGAGTAGTCATACTAACTGTTGTCCAATAACTTATGAAGAAGTATATCTGGCAATAAACTCTCTAAAAAAGCAAAAGCTGCAGGGCCTGATGGCATCCCAGTGGAAGTTTACTTCTGACACACCAGACTGTGGTGCAGAGCCCTCACCATTATATACAATAAGTGTGTTAAAATCAGACATTTTCCATCCTCATGGCATGGTGCACATATAGTGCCACTACACAAGAAGGTGTCAGTAGCAGGCCTTGCTATATCTCACCCGATTAGTCTCTTAGATAATAATTTTAAAATATTCTCTGGAATTATTCTGGAAAGGCTAACAGTTCAGGTAAATCAGACTGGGGGAATGTCAGATCTACATGTGGTATTTACAGCATATTACTCTACCTTAGACAATATTTTTTACTAAGACATTTTATAGAAAAATATGTATTTCTGCAGAAACAAAAGTTGTATAAAGCATTTATTGATTACACCTCTGCATTGACTCTGTATCAAGAAGTATTCTATTGAGGCAATTACTTGATAGAGGTATTGACAGGAACTTGGTAAAAATAATGGCCAGTCTCTGTCAAAATAATTGGGCCAAAGTAAAGTTGGGTCTCAAAGAGAACTCTTCTCCCCTTTTAAAATGCACAAAGAGATAAGGCAGGGATTCGTGCTGGCACCCCTACTATTCTTCCCTTTACATGCATAGTATGCTAACAGATTTTGAAATATGACCATCTGACTCTCCTAAGATTAAAATTATAATTTGCCCAGCCCTCTCTTATGCGGATGACATTGTTCTTCTTTCGTTATCAAACATGGGCCTCCAAAACAAGTAGATTATCTTTAAAAGAGATCTGAAGCTCTCCAGCTGAAAGTTAATATCAACAAAATCAAAATTGTTATCTTTGGAGAAAATAAACCATCAGGGAAGTGGTCTGTAGGAGATCAGAGAGTTGACACTGTTCCCAGCTATGTATACCTAGGGATTTGCTTTGCATCAAATGGGTTATGGAATCTACACTCTGAAATTACATTAGAAAAATGAAGGAAAACTGTGGAGGGCTTAGATAGATTTAATTGTAGATATGGAGGTTCAACTATAATACCCCTGATACAAGCAGTGAAAGCAAAATTTGAAACTCATTTATTATATGGGGCAGAATGCTGGGAAATTAAAAAGTGCAATAAACTTACTACACCATTATTCAAACTTCTGAGAAACATTATGAGATTGGGGAACTCATGCCCTGTGGCCTATGAAAGAGCAGAAGCAGGTCTAACCAACATTAATACCCTAACAGAATCACGCATGCTCATTTTCTGGTTGAGCTTGCCAAGACTTCCTGAGACCTCATTAGCAGAGCAATCGCTGTCTGAAGAAGAATCTTGGTATGCCATGGGTTATAAAACGAATTACTGGTATACAACAATAAGGCAGTTATTAAATAAACATAAGTTAAACATTTTAAGAAAAGTGGCGGAGAAAAAAAATCTGTCTAAGTGTTCAATACAAAAAGTACATAACTAAAAAAGTTACAAATGTCTGAATCAATGAGGCCTTGATTGTCATCTACAACTCCCACTACTCAGACTGGTTTGCAAAAAAACAATGCATACTTTGGACCCAAAGCATACCTTAATATCTTAACAGATGCTAAGTTATGGGAAATTTTTATTAGCTATAAATTTGAATGCTTCCCAAGCGATGTCTTATTACATTGATATAATAAATCTACATATGAGTCATGGGATTGTGACTGTACAGCTGGGGAGGGACAGAGAACTTGCTGCACATGATGTGGAACTACCCTTGGTATATAAAAGAAAGAATGCACTGGGTGAACCCATTTCTTAATGACGTGTATGAAATAGATAAGGAGTCTCTAACAAACATCATTATCCATATAGAGGATGCCTGCACTGTAGAAAGAGTAGCCAAATACTTCTGTAAAATTAATAAAGTTAAAAGAAGACTTATTGCCAGCCAATGTATGTAGAGCTTTGTCCTTTCAGAATCTCTGTTCTTGGTGAAGCAAGTGCAATAATGTACTATTTTATTATTTTCTTTAATGATATGTGTGTCTTTTTATATTGTATGTATGTCCTTTATGTAAATGACACTTTCAATTATAAAAACTTTTTAAGCTACACAATAAAGATTTTGATTGATTGAGTAAGCTAGTTTGGAATGCATTTTGACACCCAGATATTTAACTGCTTCAACAAACTGTGAGCCCCATGTGTTGTAAACTATGGCCTCCCTCTGTTTGCTACCCACCAGAAGAATTTCACACTTCGTCCAATATCTTTTAAGAATGGAGAGGACGCCATATTCAGTAAAAAGGATTTTGAGGTTAGGGAGGCCTTCCTTCAGGTTTTGCAAGTATAACAATAAGTCATCGGCAAAAAATCTACTTTGTATTCTGCTCCCCCCTCCCACCTTGGTGACCCTGAATTTCTTGGTGCTGCCTAGTAGCTGCTGTCAGAGGTTCAAGTGATAAGACATAAAGTAGCAGAGACAGTGGACAACCTTGCCTGGTGCTTCTGGCTCAGTTAAATGCCTCTGTCAAGCAACCACTGATGTAGCTTTTGGTGGTAGGATTTTTGTATAGGGATCCAGTCCATCTTATTATTTGATCCTGCATGCCAAACTGGTGAGGAGTGTGTATGATATACCCTATTTCCACCCAGTTAAAGGCCTTCTAAGTAGTTAAGGCAAGGACTGCTGCCCCATACCTATCATGGTGCTTAGCCCATTTATGTATGATGTTAAGAGTATGCCTAACCTTATTTTTACCTTGTCTGCCTTTAGCAAAACCTGCCAGATCTGGGTGTATACAGGCTGGAAGGCATTTCTCTTAATGAGTTGCAATTATTTTTGCAGCTATTTTACATTTGGCCATTAGCAGGGAGATAAGTTGATATGAAAAGCATTGAGTAGTGTCCTTGCCCATTTTGGGCAGTATCATGATGCCGGCTACATGGGCGGAAGGCGGCAACACACCAGTTGAGAAGCTTTCAGTAATCATGCCATATACTGGGCCTGTCAGTAGGTTGATGAAAGTCTTTATAAAGTCTATAGGTAGACCATCAGGGCCAGGGGCCTTTTCTCCTCAAAGAGCTTTAATGACATTGTGAACCTCCTGTTTTGAAAGGGAAAGATCCAGATTAATTACGTCTGATGTTCTGATGGGATTGAGGGGAGCCTTATGAAAAAAATGTTGTAATTGCTCCCATATAGGGGTTGATTCAGAGGTCTATAATTCTTTGTAGAATTTGTTAAAGGCTTCCTCCACCTCTTCACATTCCATAACCATTCCCTTTTCTGGGTGATGTATACAATGGAGAGTTATTTCCCCTTCTCTCTGTTGGAGTTACCAAGCTAGGAACTCCCTCTTGTCTGTCAAAATATTGTCCAGCATGGTTTAGCAGGATTTCCCTTTCAGTTGCCACTGAGGTTAATGTGTTGACTCTCATTTTCAGCTTTTGAAGGAGGTTGTGCAAAGTCGGAGTAGAATTTGCCTCATGAAGCCTTTCAGCTGCTTTGATTTTACTATCAATTTTCTCTATTTCTTGGGCTTCTCCCTTTCTTTTTGAATTTAGTGTAAGAGATGGCCTGTCTCCAGACACAGGCTTTTAAAGCCTCCCATCTAGTAATATGTGAAGTAGCACCTTGCTGGTTATAGATCAGAATTGCAGAAACAGAGTTGGCATAGCCTTGAGAAAGTGTTGATCCTTGAGTAGCACTGGATCTAATGTCTCAGCTACCACCTGCAAGGCTGAGTGGTCTGATTCCAAAAGCAACAGATAGTCCACCATTCCCATTAGAGGGAGTAGTACTGAGGAGCTAAGAACTAGGTCCAGCCTAGCACATGATTTGTCAGAATGAGAGTAGAAACTGTTCCCTTCCGATGGGTGCTTTTGTTGCCAGACATCCACCTGAGTGAAGGTGTGCATGAGTTCACCTAGCCCCTTAGTATTTTTTGACAAGGGAACAGAGGAAGGGTTGGAATTGTCCATAATAATGTTGAAAACACAGTTCATACCTCCCTATTATCCAAGGCACAGAAAATTGTGTCATTTCTAAAGTGTTGATGTTCAAAATTGGGGGGGGACCAAAAAATACTCCACTCAGGCTGTTGTAAAATTTCTCAACGTGCTTTATTTTTGTTAATTGCCCTGACGTTTTGCATTCTTGTGCTTTTTCAAAGGGCTTTTCATATATTCTGTAGGAATAATAGATAAATATTGTTTATAAATCTTACATTTTTGAATTCCATTTCTTTTCATTATTCTTCTATTAAGGTTTTCTATTATACTTCATTACCACTGTGCTTCTTTCCCATGCTACTTATAGTACACACTTTGTACTCTATTCACTCTTATAACTAAAACTTTACAAAAATAATATACAGTAATAAAGAATATGTACCCTGTATTCGTGCTTTATTTCCACACTGGCCAGATGCTTTTTACTGCTGCCTTTGCCTGTTCTACTGATTCTTCATGGCAAGGAATTGCACCAAACTTGTGTCTTAACTATAATAATATAAACAATATGTGCAAATGCCTTCAGCAACCTTATTTTGGAGGTTATTTTCAATACAATAATCAAAAAACTTTTCCTTGTATTGAAAATAACCTGCTAAATAAGGTTGCTGAAGGCATTTGCACATATTGTTTATATTATTATAGTTAAGACACAAGTTTGGTGCAATTCCTTGCCATGAAGAATCAGTAGAACAGGCAAAGGCAGAAGTAAAAAGTGTCTGGCCAGTGTGGAAATAAAGCACGAATACAGGGTACATATTCTTTATTACTGTATATTATTTTTGTAAAGTTTTAGTTATAAGAGTGAATAGAGTACAGAGTGTGTACTATAAGTAGCATGGGAAAGAAGCACAGTGGTAATGAAGTATAATAGAAAACCTTAATAGAAGAATAATGAAAAGAAACGGAATTCAAAAATGTAAGATTTATAAACAATATTTATCTATCATTCCTACAGAATATATGAAAAGCCCTTTGAAAAAGCACAAGAATGCAAAACGTCAGGGCAATTAACAAAAATAAAGCACGTTGAGAAATTTTACAACAGCCTGAGTGGAGTATTTTTTTGGTCACCCCCCATTTTTGAACATCAACACTGACTTAGTCCTATAAGTGGAACAATTCAACAAACTGTCTTAACAGTATCCCATTACCCATGAAGTGAAGGATTATAACTACACACCTCCAGCTCATTTCTAAAGTGACCTGCTGAGAAAAGAATACATCTTCAATGCTGGGGCCATAAATTGCTCCCACCGATAAACTGGTCTCATCCATCATTGCTATTTGGGCTAACATATATCTCCCATAGGAGTCAAATATTGGCTTTAGTATTTCTCCTGTATAGCCAGGTCCTAACCATATGGCCATTCTCCTAGCACCAGAGTTGCAGCAGGGGTGTAGCCCAATTAACCCCCCCCCCACACACACACACACATAAGCTCTGCCTACTCTTGAGACATATGGGTTTGCTGCAAGAATAGAATAGAATATCTTTCTTTAGTTTCTTTACTCTAGTCATGACTTTTTTCTGTTTAACAAAATGTTTCAGTCCATTAGAGAGCAGGTGACACCTTCAGGAGAACTTTAACAAAACATGACATTTAGATACTTTTCAGCTTGTATGTCACATTAGTTTTGTATTCTTCCTCCCCATTATTTATTACTGAGGTCATTTGCATGATAACAGAATCTTTGCTCCTGAAGAGTTCATCTATTCCTGTTGCTTTCTCCCTACCTGAGGACATAATGCTCTGCTTATGACATCACAGTTACTCCCCATGGCAACAGATTGTGATGTTACAACAGAACATTATGACTTGAAGTAGGGAGTAAGCTACAGAGGCAGATAAACTGTAAGGGAACTCTAAGGGATAAAATCATGTACTTTTGGAAATTTACTAAGTAATAAATAACAAGGAAGAGAAATATATAGAATACATATGGAATACAAGCCGAATTGTACCTAACTATTATGCTTTGCAAAGTTTTCTTTTTGGCGTCAGTTCCTCTTTAACATTCCAAGTTAGTATGTTAAAATTATCCTCCATCATGTAAACAATGGCCTGGATATTCAAACTGCACCAGGCTGTGGCACAAGCCTGTGCGCAGCTCAACTTGGCTGCCCAGGGGTGTGGCCTGGGCGATATTTAATGGAGCTGCACCATGGCTCAGCAGCTTTGAATATCGCACCCTGGCCACCTCCACTGTGCATGGCGCAGTGGCACTTCACCAGCGCAAGTGGCCAGAGTGGAGCATGGAGATGCTCTAGCGCAAGTGCCATTGCACCATTCACAGCACCTGCGATATTCAAAAGGTGACATGCAAATGGGTCCATAATTTATGCAAGGTGCACATGGGGCCATTTGCATGTCATTGTGGCTCCATTTGCATCCCATTTGCATGCAGGTGCACCGATCCCCGATGACTTGTGCCTGGCGCCCTGTCAGGCAGCAGTCGTCGGGGACTGACGCCCCCTGCAGCCCGATCACGGGCATCTGTAAAGATAAAAAACTGTCCTATATCCCTGGTGGTCCAGTGGATCAATTTCCACCCAATCGCGGGCATCTGTTTCAATAGAACCCCCGGCCAGCATCCCTGGTGGTCCAGTGGACCGCACTCTCGCCTGATCACGGGCATTGGTACAACAAAATGTCTGATTACCCTGGTGGTCTAGGGTGCCCCTCCCACCCGCCCACTGAGACCACTGCCCTACTCCCCGGCGCACATCCCACCCGCCTGCTCCCACAGCCCGCCAACTGACACTGGGAGGCTGCACACCCATTGGTTCACAGCGTGAGCCAATGGGCATGCAGTTCATACCGATTAGTTATTCTTTCCAGATATGTGAATGATTTCATTCACATATCTGGAATGTAGGAGGCTGCATGCCCATTGGTCCATGCTGTGAACCAATGGGCATGCAGCCCTACTGAGGTGTCAGTTGGTGGGTGGCGGGCGGCAGGCGGTGGGTGCTGCCACACGCCGGCTGACCAGGGGAGCGGGTGGTGGGGCCTGGTGGGTGGGTGGGGGGGGCACCTAGACCACCAGGGTAATCTGACGTTTTTCGTCGTACCGATGCCCGTGATCGGGCAGAGTGCGGTCCACTGGACCACCAGGGATGTTGGCCGGGGGGGTTCTCTGTATTAAAACAGATGCCCGTGATCAGGCAGAAACGGTCCACTGGACCACCAGGGATATAGGATGGGGGGGTTCTCTCTATTAAAACAGATGCCCGCAATCAGGCACATAGCGGTCCACTGGACTACCAGGGATATTGGCCGGGGAGGTTATTTTTATTTAAACAGATGCCCGCGATCAGGCAGCACTCGGTTCACTGGACCACCAGGGATATTGGACGGGGGGTTTATTTAAACAGATGCCCAGGATGGGGCATGGGGGGCACCGCCAGTTGCGGCAGGAACTCAGGTGGCCACCCACAGGTGGCAGGTGCCGTGTTGCACCCTACAATGTGGCAGCTCACCTGTGGGTGGCCATCATTTGTTCCTTTTTTTTGGCTTAACTTTGTGCAGGTGCAAGTAGGGGTTGCGCATGCATGGCTCTGCACACCCTGAGGTGAATATCGGGCAGTGCAGGTTATGCATGGGCATGCCCCCCCCACCTGTGCCTGCATACATTACAGATGTGCTCCGGCATCAGGATTTGTCACGATGCATTTTACCTTTTGAATATCGCGCCGGGGCGCATCAGTGGGTTGCGCATGGCACAACACTGTTGCGCCATGCGCAACCCTTTTGAATATCTGGGCCAATGTATTTAGGACAACACACATCTTTGTACCTTTACTTTAGTTAGCCTGGATAAAAATAAGAATTTGTACCTAAGTAAGGTTTTTATATTTCTTGCTTCATTTTCCTTTTTACCCCAACTTGTTCCCTCCCATCCCCAACAAGTAACTCTAGTAAAACCACAGCAGCCTGGAAGTTCTACTTAGAAACCCATAAACCAAAAACAAATTGTTCCTTTCCTCCTTCCCTATGCAGGTGGAGCTGCCTCCCCCATTAATGTTGTCATGTGGCAACAGAACTATTCCCATATAACACAGTAACATGCCCAGAGGCCAAAGTTTCTCCCCTCCCTGAATGTTCCACCTACTCTGCAGATGTGGTTGCCATGGGGTTGCAATAAGTGGAAAACTCATTCCCCCATCTAAGATCAAGACAAAAACTTTGATCAAACAGTTCTGCTTTAACCAAAGGGTCTTATCATGCTATAGCACCTTTTAACAATTTATAATACAAAACACTACTTTTGGTAGTATCTAAACCCAAACTTAGCATTGTCTTCTGCCCAGCCTTAACTAGGCTGAGGCACATATCCTTTATTTCTGCGAAAATCCTTATAACCGTGAAAGAGTCATATGCCAGCTAGAATTTGGAGACTGATTGTGAGTGCAGAGTGCAGTAATATTGTAACTGGATGCTTAAAATAAGACTCAGCCCGTGAAACTTAAAGAAATGTCTCCATCTGCAAATCTCTTATCACCCAGCCCTATGTATTTGTAGGGGATACCCACAAACCCCAGCCCTGCATGCATGCGTAAGTAGATAAGGGTGGAGTGCAAAAGGCAACCTCAGATCCTCCAAGACCATATGGATTTTTTTTAAATAGTGTTCACTATGAAGATTACCATACCCTATGTTTTCAGAAATGAGAGCACACCATTGTGGGCTGCAGTGATACCACTCTTTCCTTTGACCTATCTATGATCCAACATTGAAAGAGGAGGAGACACAGCATTCATATATAATGGAGTCACTTTTAGTAGGGCTGGGTGGACTGTTCCATGGGAGATTCAGATCCCCGGATTGAACCCACAATCCAAGGACCCAAATAAATACAGACTTCACTGCAGATGTCTGGTTACAGGTCCATGGAAGTGCCATTTGTGCCATTGTGTGTATTGTTGCCATGGGGATGCTGTTGGCACTCTTGTTCCATGTACTGTACAGGTGGCCGGTGACATCCAATCAGGCAGAAGATGGTCATGTGACACACTTATGGTATATAACCGTGCTGGGTGAGCAATGAGACCAAGATGAGAGGAGGACGGGTCGGAGGAGCACCTCGGCTATCGCTGCAGCAGCCACCAGAAGAAGCTGCTAAAAAGCAAAAAAAGCCACACACACACACACACACACAAAAAAAATATATATATGTATATATATATATATATATATATATATATATATATATATATATATATATATATATAGTGGAGGGGAGGGAAGAGAAAAGGAGAGAAAGGACTTGAGGAGTGTGGGGAGAGAAACTGATCGTCAGTGGAGAGTGACCAGTCGGGGCTGGAGAAAGAAGGAATCCAGTGGGACTGGGGAGATAATGGTGGCCTGGGTGCTTCTGTAGGGGTGGTGGTGGAAGGCAGGCAGTGCAGCAGTGTGACTGTGTATATGAGCAAGGGCAGGCTGGCATAATCATTGGCTTGTGACATAAAGATCCAGAGGAGAGATGGAGAGACTACTGGAGGCCCAAGAGAAATTTTGCAGTTACAGAAAATCCCAAATGAAAGTTTTTTTTCTTTTCTTGGCCTCGGATGGTATAGCTGTGTGTACATGAGCAAGAGAGGGCAGGCTGGCAAAATGATTGACTTGTGCCATTCCCAATCCAGATCCAGAGGAGAGAGGAAGAGACTACTGGGGGCTCAAGATAAATTTTACAGTTACAGAAAATCCCAAATGAAAGTTTTTTCTTTAGCTGTGTACATGTGCAAGGAAGGGAAAGCTGGAAGAATCTTTGACTTGTGCATTCCAAATCCAGATCCAGATCCAGAGGAGAGAGAGGGAGGGAGGGAGAGACTACTGGGGAACCAATAGAGATTTTACAGTTACAGAAAATCCCAAATGAGAGTTTTTTTTTTCTTGGCCTCAGACAGTATAGCTCTGTACATGAGCAAGGGAGGGCAGGCAGGCAAAATCTTTGACTTGTGCCATTCCAGATTCAGAGGATAGATGGAGAGAGACTACTGGAGGCCCAAGAGAAATTACACAGTTACAGAAAATCCCAAATGAAAGTTCTTTTCTTGGCCTCATACAGTGTAGCTGTGTACATGAGCAAGGGAGGGCAGATTGGCAAAATCTTTGACTTGTGCCATTCCAAATCCAGATCCAGAGGAGAGAGGGAGAGACTACTGGGGGCCCAAGAGAAATTTTTCAGTTAAAGAAAATCCACACTGAAATTTTTTTTTCTTTTCTTGGCCTCAGACAGCAAAGTTGTGTACATGAGCAAGGGCAGGCTGGAAAAATCTTTGATTTGTGCCACTCCAGATCCAGAGGAAAGAGGGAGAGACTCCTAGGGGCACAAGAGAAATTTTACAGCTACAGAAAATCCCAAATGAAAGTTTTTTCTCGGCTTCAGTGTGGCTGTGTGTACAAGTCAAGGACAGCAGGCTGGCAAAATAAATCTTTGACTTTTGCAATCCAGAGGGGAGCGAGAGAGACTGCAGTTGGGACCACAAGATATTCAACAGTCCCAGAAATCCCAAATAAATTTATTTTCCTGGCTTCAGTATGGCTGAATGTACAGGGCAAGGGCAGAAGGCAGCCAAAATAAACCTCTGACTTGTGCCATCCAGAGGGGAGAGACTGTGGCAGGGGGCCCACAAGAAATTTAACAGTCCCAGAAATCCAAAATAAATTTATTTTCCTGGCTTCAGTAAAGCTGAATGTACAGGGCAAGGGCAGCAGGCAGGCAAAATAAACCTCTGACTTGTGCCATCCAGAGGGGGAGAAAGAGAGAGGGAGAGACTGTAGGGGGCACATGAGAAATTCAACAGTCCCAGAAATCCCAAATAAAATTCTTGGCTTCAGTGAGGCTGTGTGTAAATGCAAGGGCAGCAGGCTGGCAAAATAAATCTTTGACTTGTGCCATCCAATCACGAATCACGATCACTTGAAAACTTTCATTCACAATTTCATGTACTAAAAAAAAACTGTTCAGACAAACAACATACAAGTTGATGTGCCTGTGCTGCTGGCTGTGTGTAGCCCAGAGGATAATCTGACTTTGTGACTTGTAGCAGGCTGTTTACACTACAACACAAGTAAAGTACAACTACTGTACACACAAGTGTCATCATCACTTATTCCCCATTATTCCTTCTTATTATTAATAGTTTTATAGTATATTGCATTATATTACGTATAAGCCTTAACCAGCCCCAAGTGTGGGATTGTGCTGTGTGCTGCTATGCACCAGGTGTGTCTGTATCTCAGATTCAAATTATGAGGCACATTTCTTAATGGTTGATAAATTTGGTCATTTAGCAGTAACTAACTGTACTGTAGGAGTCAGTCAGGTAATCTTGGAAGAAAGTGGTGGTAGACTGCTATGGTGTCAGTGTGCTGTGTACTGTCATGTGTCCCGACAGTAAATTTGTCCCTGGCCTGAGGGTAGGAGTCATCAGAAGGACATCACGTTAGTTAGAGGGATCTTTTGTTACTAGTTAGAATACTAAAAAAAATGGATCACAGTGTTGATGAGGTGCATTCTGTTTCTCAGTTAGGTAGTGGTACTGCAAAATACAGCAATCAGCCTGAAAAGGGAAAACAAAATCAAACCATAAAAAGTGATTTTTTTCACATCTAAGGTTTTGTCTTCCAAGTGAATGCTTGAATCCCAAAAAGGTGAATGTCTCAGATCATCATCAGTCCAAGTAAAAAAAAAGTTATGTAGTTAAAAAAAAACTAAAGACTTGTTGGGTCCCACCTGCAGAGGCACCCAATGGTATGGAACAATAGCATACTGTGCTACTGCCAGTCCCTCACCCTCATTTAATTCTTCTGAGGTTGAACCTGATGAGGGTAATAAAAATAAAGATGAAGAGAATGATCAGGCAACACAAGGTTTACTGGAGGGGATGGAAATTGCAGATGAGGAAGAAACAGGCAGATATGTTTGGGTTGTAGAGGGGGGCAGTTGGAATAAACCACAAGAGGAACAGGCCCAAGAAAGATAGGGAGAGGACCTGAAAAGGTGACCAAGGTACCATGCCTTCCTGGGAAAAAAACTAAAAAAATGTCTTTTGTTTGTTCATACTTCTCCATTAGTGCTTCCAATGATTTGGTAGCAACATGTGCTACATGTAAGTGGCCAGGCACCTAGACAGATGTCATAACATTACTGAGAACTCCAGTTGTGAGTCTCAAAGAGAAAGTGACTGTGATAGTGCTCTACACTCAGGGGTAACTCCCAAAGATAAAAGCAGTGGCAGCCCCCGCAGCACTACTGAAACACCCCCACCACTACTTCCTCCCATTCGAAGAACCCCTCTTACTGTTACTGAACGTGACCATGTGTTCAAAAGCCCTCCTTCTTCAAGGAAACCGCTTACCATCTCAGAAACATATGAGCGTAAAGCCAATTATGCCATGACTCACCCTGTTGCTGTTACAATAATCAAAAAATTTCAGAAATTATAGCTGTTGATTTGCTACCATATAATATTGTTGAACATATAGGATTCAGGTGGCTACTTGTGTACCTCAAACCTTGATATTGTATACCATTGCAGAAATACTTCTCGACAATAGGGATTCCAGATCTTTATGATGTCGTATGTAAAAAATTAAGATGCGTCTTGTGCAATGCTGTTAGAAGTGTAGTGCATCTCACAACAGATATCTGGACAAGCTATCAGCCTGAACCCTTCATGTCTGTCACAGCTAATTCACGTGGGGCTGGCGAGAGTGAATCATCGCAGTTTGGTGTTCTAAGAATGTTTTATTTTCCTTCTGAACATACCTCATGCAACATTAATGAAGAGCTCCAAAAACCAATACAGCAATGGTTCACTTCACAGGAACTATCAGCTGGCTTAATAGTTGCAGATAATTGATCCAACATAAAGAACGCCTTGGTGGAACGGGGCTTTGTTCACATCTGCTGCTTTACGCATTGCTTAAATTTAATAGTTCACAGTTTTCTCGATGATGACAGGGAGATTAAGGCTCTCATTAGCACTCCTAAAAGAATATGCACTCATTTCAGTCACTCAAGCAAAGCCCGTCACTTGTTTGAAAAAACACAGAAGGAGCACAGTTTACCTTTGCGCAGACTGAACCATGATATTTCTACTTGATGGAATTTGACCTTTTATATTTTCCAAAGGCTGCTGGAACAAAAGAAAGCTGTCTGGTAATATTCACCTTGGAAAATAAAATTGGTGGTGCAGACATCTATATTACTCCACCACAGTGGGCCATACTGGAGTTTCTAATTTTCCTGCTCTAGCCATTTGAGGTTAATGCAAACACAGCAACTCTCAGCCAGGTGATACCCCTAATAAAAATTATAGGATGGAGTACTACCTGGATGGAGTCCTAGTATCTGCATCAGAGGAGGAGAAGGACCAGGGAGTGATGATCACTAGTGACCTAAAGCACTCAACACAGTGCAAGAAAGCAGCAGCAAAGGCAAACAAGATGCAAGGAACCATATCTAGGAGGGGGATCAGTAGTAGGAGAGAGAAGGTTATTTTGCCCTTGTACAGGTCACTGGTAAGGCCACATTTACAGTATAGAGTTCGGTATTGGTGCCCACACCTCAAAAAGGACATGAACCTGCTGGAAAAGGTCCAGAGGAGGGCTACAAAGATGACAGCCAGCCAGCAGGGTAAGGAGTATGAGGAGAGGTTGAGGGCACCGAACATGTACTCCCTGGAAGACAGGGGGGGGAGAGAGAGAGGGAACATGATTGGGACCTTCAAGTACTTGAAAGGGATAAATAAGGTTGATAAGAAGAGTCTCTTTAAGTTGAGTGGCAACCATAACATGAGGGAGCATAGTCTTAAGCTAGAGGGTGGGAGCTTTAGAAGGGAGGTCAGGAAGCACTTCTTCAAAGAGAGGGTGGTGGACACTTAGAATGCGCTGATAAAAGAGATAATCTCATTGAAGACAGTGGGCAGCTTTAAGAGAGGCTGGGACAGGTATGGGGGAGTGTAAGGGTCATGGGTAGGGAGGATGGGCGGAGTGGGGAGGAAGGGCAGGGACATTAGCTCATGCTATGGACCCTGCAATACAAGCAGACTTGATGGACCAAATGGCCTTCTTCTGCTGGCTTCTTCATATGTTCGTATGTACTACTACTACTATCACTTTTTGCCCTCATGAGTTATGACTACTACTTATCACTTTTTATCCTTTCTCCAGTCCTTACTGCCATTACTTGTCACTGATCCTGACTTACTGTTTTAATTTTCATATAGTGCATGGCTTAGCACATGCCTGAAACCCAGAAACTGAATGCTCTTTTTATATTTCTCATGTCCCCCATATTTGGCTGCAACTACTTCACAGAAAAGAAATGCTACTAAACTGAAAACTCATATAATTTATTTTATTGCTTGTGTGTGCATGGTATGCTAGCCTGGTTACATCTCACTTACAGTAACTGGGCTGAGATTATTATATTTTACTATATTTTATTTTTGATACTTAAATTACTTGGCAGTGGCTGGCAGTAATTGTAGAACTAGGAAGGATGGAATTGTGTTGTGTGTCTGTCATCAGGTTTTCTTCAGGTGGCAGTAGCAAACTTTTTTATGACTGCACTGCACTCGACTGATGCACTGTGAGACTGACTGCCTGCCTGGGTGGTGGTGATCACCACGGCTTTCGTTTTTCTTCTTTAAGGATTCAGCGTGTTGATCAGATTCAGTAGAAGTAGTCATAGTACTAGAAAACATTATTGCCTCTTGGACCAGGTAGTGTACCACTTACTACAGTACACCAGGGCATGCAAAGCAGTTGCATCATTCACATGTGTAGGGTGGGTGTGCTTTCTTAGTGCTGCTCATTTGATCATTCATATCCATTTCTTTGGCTGTTCAGCTCTGACTGGAACATCCATCAATATCATACCCACACAGCACCATTAATAAAAAAAGAATCTTAGCTTCCTGACAGTACCTGCAGTGCTTGGTGGTGCTACGATAAAGGTATGTGCATCTCTCTGTCTCTTTCTCTCTCTCTCTCTCTGTCTCTCTCTTGCTCTCTCTCCCCTCCCCCAGTCTCTCTCTGTCTCTCCCAGCACACTGATGTCACAGGCCAGAGCAGGATATGTCACCATTATAGGCCAGCCATGAAGGGGCTAGTAGTGAGTGATTACTTTTTTCATTTAGTAGTTTTACATTCATTTTTATACAAATAATCCATTAAATTATTTCCTTTAGGCCTCTGTGTCAAATGTGACTGACTTTGGCCACTTTTATGCATTTTTGCGCATTTTTTTCAAATATTTGTCAATAAATCAGAACTAATCGGAACAAATCAAAACTTCACCATGTTCCGGTTCTTATTTAATAAGGGTCAGAACTTCACCAAATTCTCCCAGTCCTAGCTATTAGCCAAGAAATACCATTTGTTCCCCTCCTCCACCTCACAAATCGGAGCTGTCATATCCCATGTCAACTAAACATTGGAGATGATATACCAATCACATAAATATATTAAATCAAAATTACCACATCACTGCATATGGAAACCCTTGATTTGATTTCTCGCCATCATGAGGTCATGAATTCTGTAAACAAGATGAGAATATCAACCCCCATACTCTTCTCGGATGTGTCTCCCCTCCAAATCATTTGCTCGTGGAGCTAGATTATTCACAGTCCACGAATGTATTCTGACCATTAATGATAATGTAACGGGGATATGCAGGCAAGTTGGAATTCAATGCCATAATCCCATCACCAGGCATAAACTAATGCACAGCACTAGCTTTGCTGTCCTTCCTCCCTAAGTTTGCACATTCATGCAGTTCTTATCGATTTAATTATAGGTACTGCGAGGTACTGAAGCATTACAATGAGGCGTGGTTTTGAACCCACACAAGGAGGAATCAGTTTCTGCACTTTCTCCTATTACTCTATCAGGTACTGTTCAGGCTACATGTCTCCTTTTTGTTACTTTATTGATGTGGCAGCTTATTCTAGCTAGTAATTCCTCCACTTTCATACCAGAATCCGTTGAGGATAAACACTAATAAGGAGACAGCAAGCCCATAATCCAGCCTCGGCTAGAGTGATTATCTCTTATCCTCCCCCCGCCCCAATGTTTGGAAGATTGGATTGTTGGCAGATTATTTGAATGGAGTCAGCTTTTACTCATAGAGTGTGTGACTCCCTACTACTCTTCTGCCCCATCCTTTTATGTGACAGGTCAGTACGTTCTGGTATGCAGGTCACCTAAATTTGCATCATGCCAAGACCTGGGATAATCCTACTTGGGGTATTTGTTAATTTCAACCAGAGCCAGTAAGCTTTTTCCACTCCCCTTCAACTCTAGTGCAGTATTTTCACATGGCAGTCAGTGATACTGACAAAAACATTTATGTGAAAGGCCAAGACCACCCTCTATTGGATGTTAATGGGACGTCTTGTCCTGGTACACTATTGGTAACTTTTTTCCTGCCTTGCCTCCCGTTGGTAGCTGAGTGTTAGTACCTGACCTATCGAAGTAGGGCTTCAGGTCTTTCTTCATATTACTACTGAAACTGACAAGGGGAATGGTGCCAGTTTAAGAATGCCACGCAGTAAACACTCGCCAGTGATCACAAAATTAACTCCCTGGGAACACAATGGGCCCCTATGCACGATGCCTACTCGTTGCAAAAACTGGGTGTGTAGGCATTGATATTCATGAATGCCATGGAGTGATGTCCCACAGATCCTGGTGGCATTCACAAATGGGGTGCAAGTCAGTTATGCACGCACTCCCCTGGCCGTGCAGACAGCAATGCACAGGGGGTGGGCAGGGGCAGTCAGGGGGGTGTTCCTGCACTATGTGCCATTCATAAAGGCATGTAGCACTGCTTGCAGCGGGACATAGTAGGTGCAAGTTATGCTAGGGTGGACCCTGCCGTAACCACAGTACACACCCAGCCCTGCTCACACAGGACTTCGCCTGGCCCAAGCAGCAGCATTTTAGCCCCCCCTCCAAACACAACTGATCCCTGCCCCAGGCCTGTAGGTCAGCCCCCCCACACGTCTGTGCTGTCCCCATAGTTGCACGGCATATCCTCCACCCACACATGTCAGCCCCATCTCCATAGATGCAAATGCATAGCTCCCCCAAGCACTTTTCCCTGTCCCCAGGCCTGTCTATATATACCCCCCCTCCTCCAACACGTTAGTCCAGTCCTGTAGTTGTAAATGCATAACCACCCCCCAAGCACTTATCGTCCCATCCCCGTGCTGTCTATTCATAACCTCCCCCACCAGCACTTGTTAGCCCTGTCCCATAGTTGTAGATGCATAACTACCCCACACCCCCAAGCACTTGTTGTCCCCATCCCTGGTGAATTACAAGTAAGTCACCCTGCACACAGAGGAGCAGTGCCCAGGATGCATCTGGAAAATTAACTATTGTAGCTCTGTTTGCCTTTCTTGGTGAAACTTGTGCAATATAAAATAAATAAGATCCCCCAGTTCACACACCCCAAACCCAGACCCCCAGTGTCTTCATTAGTGGCCAGTGGCCCCAACCCCCCATGACACTGACAAGCTCCCCATCCCCCAAATCCTCTGTACCCGACAGTGGGTGCTGGATGCATACATGGCTGGCAGCTGTGGTGGTGTGAGAAGGGATGTGCCGCTGGCCTTGTATGCACGGAGTACCAATGTTCAGATATTGGGTTGTGGGGGAGTTGTTGGTGCCGCGAGTGGGTGAGGTGATTGCTGTCCACCAATGAGGCTGATGAGGTCCAGAGTTCTAAGTTGGGGTATGATGTCTGGGGCTCCTCCATGAGTGCGGGGGGCTGTCATGATCAGTACCAGGGATGGGGTAGTTTTGCATGGGGAGAGGGTATGTGCCTTGGCAATATGGGATATACATGTGTGGGGTGGTGGTATGCTGTGGATGATCAGGCATGGTGTGTATTGGGGGGTGCTCTGCTGCATGGGTGAAGGCATAGCCATGTGTTGGGAGGGGTTGTTCGGCAGTGCGGTGATTGGCCAAGGTGCACCGGGGGCTCAGCCAGGGGGTCTTCCGGCCGACAGGGTATGGTCACACTGGTCAAGGTGTCTGTGTTGCTATGCATGCACCCGGAACCTTGTCTGCATGCTTAGGGGATAAACTGTGGGTCCCAGAATGGGCATCCGATTGGATGCCCGCCTAGGTCCGTTACTCCACCCTCGGCCACTGGGCATAGTCCTGAGTGCCATAGGGGTAGGGCCGCGGACAGGTGCCCCATGGGTGTGTGTGGTAGTGAATTCCATGCACCCTGTACCTGTCCAGGGCTGCAGAGCTACGTGGGTTGGGCACACACCTCTGGCGTGTTCTTTCCACCCCTTTGTGCATAACCCCATTGAGAGAAAAAAGAAAGGTAAAGGATCATTTGTGTGAGTAACAGTCCGAAACTGAGAGTAAACAATGAAGAGCATCCCGGCTGGTCCCAAGCATCCCTCCCCCACCTCTCAGTGCACATTCCCCACCTCAGGGGCAGGGGTCCAGTTGTGTTTCAATCAATCAATCAATCAAGATTTATTTATATTACGCTTTTCAGAAATCAAAGCGCAGGTACATAATAAAACAATCAATGACATAAATATAAAACTAAAAACAATTAATACAATCATATAAATTATCTATTAAAAGCCTGTTCAAATAAGTAAGTTTTCAAAGCTGCCTTGAATGACTCTGTGGACAGGCACTCTCGAATCTGATGAGGTAGAGAATGCCACAGTGTTGGGGCCACAAAGGAAAAAGCTCTGGCCCATGATGACTGAAAATGGACCCTGGGAATCTCTAGCAGTCCCTCATCAGTGGAGCAGAGTGAATGGGGAGGGCAGTAGGGTTGAAGGAGATCTTGCAAGTAGCCCTGTCCCTGACCGTGTAGGGTCTTATAGGTCAGCAATGCGACCTTAAAGATGATTCTCCACCGGCAGCCAGTGCATTTCGCGCAGCACAGGTGTGATGTGGCACATTCTTCCCAATCCAGTCAACAACCTGGCCGCCACGTTCTCCACCAGCTGCAGGTGACGGAGATCCACCTCGGCAACCCTAGATATAAAGCATTGCAGTAGTCAAGACGCGAAGAAACAAAGGCGTGGACCAATACCGGAAGGTCATCGTGTGGAACTAGGTGTTTTATCCGGGCAATATTCCTCAGATGGTAAAAGGCAGACCTGACAACGGCTGACACCTGTGCCTTCAGTGTCAGCCCGTTGTCAAGAATTACTCCCAGATTTCGCACCTGTTCAGAAGGTCTCAACTGGTTACCCCCTAGAACAAGGCCAGAGGGCAACCCAGGAGTCAACTTCTCTACTCTGTCACCCAGGTCCACTACCAGCACCTCAGTCTTGTCTGGATTGAGTCTTAACCAGATAGCACTCATCCAGTCCTGAATTTCAGCGAGGCAGTTGTTAAAGACCGATAAGGCGTCATCTTGTTCGGGTACAAAGGACATATAGAGCTAAGTGGAAACTCAGCCCATAACACCTTATAATGTCTCCCAATGGCAGCATATACACCGTGAACAACATGGGGGAAAGCACAGAGCCCTGTGGTACCCCATCAGGCAGAGCAAAAGGAGCAGAGAAAAGAATTCCTGATACTACCTTCTGGATTCTGCCCATCAGGAAAGAATGGAACCATCTGAGGACTGTTCCCGACAATCCACAGAGTAACTGCAGGTGATCTAGCAACATCTCATGGTCCATGGTGTCAAATGCTGCAGAGAGATCAAGGAGGACCAAGATTGAACGACTCCATCAATCTCTCGCTATTAGGAGATCATTCAATACCCAAACCAACACCGTCTCAGTACTATGCCTCTTCCTGAAACCAGACTGGAGAGGATTATAGACTTCATGGGCAGTAAGAAAGTCCTCGAGCTGCAAAGTGACTACTTTCTCAATAACCTTACCCAAAAAGGGAAGGTTGGAGCTCAGTCTGTAGTTGGCGAGTCAGTTGGGGTTGAGGGAAGCTTTCTTCAAAAGGGGTGTTACGATAGCCTCTTTCAGAGACTCTGGAAACACCGCTTGGACCAAAGAGCACCAGACTATCTCCACAAGGATTGGTCCGATCACATCCATAAATTGTACAAGTAGGCACGTGGGACCAGGATCCAAACTACAGCAAGTCGGTCGCAAGCTCCGGGCAATCTTCATGACATCTGTGACCGCTGACTGGTCAAAGTCTGTCCAGATAAACTGAGGGCCTATAACTTCACATCAATCACCACAATGCTCATTTGAACACTCACTGAAGATCTCTGACCTGATGGACGACACCTTATCATCAAAAAACCGAGCAAAGTCATCACACTTTATTTGTGAAAAAGCTCTCTGACCCTGCAGGCAGGCTGGATTGCACAGTCTGTCCATGGTTCGAAAGAGCTGAGCTGGTCGATTTCTTGATGCAGCTATCTCCCTGGACAGGAACTCTGCCTTCTTAGGGGAGATTGCTGACTGATAGTCCAAATAATGGGCCATCATTCTAAGCCTGTCATCCTCCAGTCCAGATTTTCACCAACAGCATTCCAACCTTCACCCCACTCTCCTCAACTCCCTCAATGCCCCATCAAACTATGGGGACTGAGGGTGTAGGGAGAGGGGATGAACACGGACAGATGCAATGGAATCCAGAGCCCCCAGTATCACCCTACTGTAGTGCCCCACTAAGGCATCTTGTTCCATGCACTCCATAGGCTAACTCGATAGGTCCAGCACCGCCATTAGACTCTCATGGGTAACTCCCCTCAAAGGGTGGTACGGGACCATCTCCAAAGGGGTTGGTCTTATAGGAGGGGCTGTGAAACTGAACCTTATGGAGTGATTGTCAGACCACCCAACTGGTTCCACCACCAGCTCCGTGATCTCCATCCCCAGGGTGAACACCAGATCCAAGGAGTGACCCTGAGTATGGGTAGCAGTGGTAACAACCTGTGTAAAGCCCAATCAAGTCATTAGTTGGAGGAAGTTTTGACCAAAATGCAAGAGTTCATCGTCAACCCAGGCATTGAAGTCCCCCAGGACCAGCCATCTGGAAGGCTCCAACACCAGGTCGACAATGAAGTCTGCAACTTCCTGCAGAAAAACGTTCCCGTCACCAGGTGGATGGTATATTAGAAGAATTCTGCGGTCCACACCTGCTCCCATAATACATGCAAAGGATCTGGGGATCACCACTGGAACTTCCACAAGGCCCACTTCCGATTTAAAACAAATAACGACCCCCCCCTTCGATCCAACCTCGGGCGATGTATCACCGAGTACCTGGCTGGAACAGCTGATTCCAATATGGGACCAGCATTTTCATCCAGCCAGGTCTCAGTGATGCAGGCCAGGTCAAATGATTTAACAAGATCAGAAATAATTGCTGTCTTGTTCTTCATAGACCTGGCATTGCATAACATTGCCCGGGTTGGATGAGAGGCCTTGGAGGAGCGGGCTACTTGCCCACTATCAGTGGAGCCTTTGGGTATGGGAACCAGGTATTGCCAACCTCTATCCTGGACCCATTTTGCCACAGGGCCCCTCCCTGACCTCACTACCCTAATCCCCTTGCTCTGCTCCCCTCCCACAGAAGAAGAACCCCACCCCCCCTCCGCCTCATCTGTGCAATCCCCAAGGCATGACAATGCCTATAAACCTCAGGCTGCAACAGGGAGCAGTCAAAGGGGTGCAGGTCCCTCAGCTCAGAGGGGGAAAAGCACCTGCCAACAGAAACTTGGTCCCAACACATACCAACGTAAAATAAGTTCTACTGTAACAATCACAAACTAATTTAAATTAATAATTATCTTACAAAAATAAATGTTAAAAAACTAACTTAAACCGCTAAGCCCCTCCTTCCCCCCTCTCACATAACAAAGAAAAATATTTAATTCACAAACAAAATAAAATAAAACAGTATTCCATCAGGATGGAGCTCTCACCACCCACCCTTAATGTCCAATATCTGAGGTACTCTCACTACCACCAGACAGAGTTGTTAATTGCAACTTCCAGACAAAGAATGGGGGTCTCTCACCACCTCCTTCTTGCTACGGTACTCACGAAAAATACCGAAGATTATCACAACTCTCTCATTATTTCCAAGACAGTAAATGAAAGTATCCAGAAGTTAACAGGTGAGTAAAACACATAAAAACAGTCACTAAGGGGGTTCTCTCACAACCTCCTTCAAAAAAATGAAGTCAAAATAATTCTGGTCCCATAAAACAGAGAACCTCAAACAGCTGGCCAAAACAGAGTCTCACAGTTTCCAAGGCAGACAGCAAGTCAAAAACTGAGTTCCAAGCAAGGAAGTAGGATGCAAACCGACACAACACAGTTGTAGCAGATGAGTTACAGGAATCCACACATCTTCAAGATAGGGGAAAAGCAGGAGGGGATGCCCCATAGGCCCCAGAGACCCCGAACAACATGGACGACCCCACCGTCCACCAACCGTGAGGTATCTATGCCCCTCACCCCCTAACCCGAATCCTCCGATCGAAGTCCAGGGAGCGGGGTCCAGGGAACTCCAGACCCACAGTAGAATCCCCCCCCAGCCAAACCCAACACCAGCCCAAGAAAGCTTACAGTAATTTAACTGCCATTACTCACGACCCTGCAGTTGTAATAGTCGGCAATCTCACATCAAACGCTTCCAACTCCAGTTCTAAATGTCCCTTGCTTGGAGAATCAGAATTATAATCCCCACAGAACAGGTTCCAATAAAACCAAACTTGAGGGCTCCAAAGTTCCAGCACTTCCAGACTCCAATCCTCTCAACACCACACTTTGAGCAGCCAAGTCGCCAACAGATACCAGCACTCAACTCAGTTTAAGGCAAACCTTCTTAGTGCCATATAGATGCCCGAAGAACTGCCCCATACACTGCACTGGGCAGTCGCTGACTAAACATTCATCGGCAGCCTAAGTGCCATATAAATGCCTGAAAAACAATCCCATGCACTGTACTAGTGGTCACCGGCTAGGCATTCATCGGCAACCAAAGGGCGAAAATAATCCCGGCGAATAAAGCAAAAATGAAAATGCTGGGTAGTCCAAAAACCAATGATCAGATTAAAAGGCAAAACCAATCACAAAAAAATGTCAGAAATGTCTCCGGGGGACTAGCACAGAGAAATTAGCAAACAGCAAGCTTTAACAGCAAGAATAAAGCAAAAATAATGCATTAAAATGACACATAACAAAGCTAGATTGGAGGAGGGCTGACAGTACAAAGCTTGTTAAATAAAGAAAGACACACAAATCATACTGTAGTATATTGCTTCTTTTCTAAGAGGTCTTCTGGGAGAGAAAAATGACAGAAAACCTAGGGTCTCCAGTGAATCCCTCACTCCAAAAGCAGAATTTTTAATCCAGGGTTGTTGAAGCAACTCAACTAGTCTTGGGCGACTGTACAGTGGGTGTAATACCAGTCCAAGCAAGCACCAGTAAGTCAAGTGTCAAGAGAGAAAGATAGCGATATTGGATTGGTGCATTTTATTTTTAAATCAAGTAATCTGTGATTGCTCTCAGTTGTCAAGGATCACTACCCCCATTACCTCAGCTTCATGCAGTAGGGCCAGCTGGTAGTTATTAGAACAATCAAAACTGATTACTGAAGAGTAAAGATACTCACTCCAAAGTGTGGTTCAGGGTATCACATAAGCAGGTATGAGTCCATCATCAGAGAAAGTTCTTAGCTAGTGGTACATGAGTTGCAGTTCTGATAGTTATTATACCAGCATAGAAAGAGAGAAGAGAAGAAAAAAAGTGCAAACACAGTGTCTCGAAACTGTGATCAAAGCAGTCAAAACAGGGTCAGGGGACAATCCATGTAGTCTGGAGAGTCCGTCAGGCTAGGTATTGATTCACACTGAGGTTCTAAGTAGTAATGTTATACAATCTCAGCTTTTTTTCTCAAGTTGCACAGGCCGTATGATGGAACCCAGATCTTTCTTCTATTGTACCTCCATTCAAATTCATGAAGTCTTCTGCATCCTTTGAGCAGGTAAACACCTTTGGAGGGTGATATGGTTTCGAAATTCTGATCTTGAATGGGTAAAGGTGGGCGAATCCCCATCCCATTGTGTAAAGCTTTGATTTTCCCCAGAGAATTGTTGACATTGAAGTTGCTGGTTCCTACTATGATCTTGGAACACGAGGACAGTACCAGTCCTGGAATCACAGATACTTCAGTAAAAAATGTCTGGGGCAATCTGCTGCATTAGGTTTTTGACCCACTCTATGGGGTCTCACAGTTTCTTAACTTGCAACTTTGGGGGGCATGCTAAGTTGCTTTATGAGCTGCTGGTGAACCAACAGCTCAAGGTTTTTGCCCTCCAGCCCCTCTGGTAGCCCACCAGTCAGAGACTGGATCTCCACGATCGATTCTTTGGTTGTCTGTTTTTCCCACAAGAGATGCCACATTTTCCAATAGTACTTCTTTTATTCTATTGAAAGGTTAGCGACAGCTACCTAATCATCCAAATTGCTGATCTCATTTTTCCATTTCTTCCAGCCTCATGGCTTCAGCCATAACAGTCTTTGTTCAGCCAGTAATTATATTATGAAGATGCTGCATCTGAGTGGTCCAATTTGTGAATCCAACTTTCACTTCATTTTGCAGGTCGGTAAGCTTTCCAGGAACAGCAAATAAAGGATCAGTGGTGTCGGCATTCCCTCCAGCATTTGCGCCAACAGCTGCCATTCTTTGTGCTCTTGTTCTTCCCTCCTGATGTGCTGAAGAAGATGAAGATGCTGTAGCAGGCTCAAATGACAATATAGATTGCTTTTTCAGAGCTTGTTTAGTAGCCATGAATGTTTTTTTATACTAGGCATTGTTTCTCTTGGTATATTCTTTGTAGAAATTGCTAGTATTATCAAATTAAGTAGGTGCTATGTAAGAGCTAGGCTAAAACCCATCGGCTATCTTGCTTGGCCATGTCACGCCCCCTCAGCACTGAAGGCCATTAAATCTCCCAGTGCTGAATCCCTGCTCTGATATCAGCTGCAGGGAATTCTGGGATTTCTGGTTATAGAAAAATGTCATCTTGGAAGTCAGCAGAATTATCCTGCTGCAATCTATTATACTGCAGTGGGTAAGTAAAAGAAACATGTCTTTTTGTACACAAAGTGCAAACAGGGACCAGTCCCACACTTGGGCATGGGGCCTTCGGTGATAATCATTCCCCTTGAATAGCAACATATTTATACATGGCAACTGCACTCTGGCCATATTGGATTCCCTCCCACCGTTGAAAACTTTTAATACTAGGATAAGTGGGGTTATTAAAGTAACAAAAATAGTACGACAAGTAACTACTTAAACCATATATAAATAACTATTAGACAAGGAAAGACTTGACCATTACTGTATCCAACATACTGAAATAAGAGTCACAAGGTGGAGCTGTAGCAAATGAAGCAAATAAAATATTAGCTGATATTAGGGTAGGTTAGTAAGAATCATAGAATCATAGAACTTGATGGCAGTTAAGGACCTCTTGGCCCATCTAGTCTGCCCCTTAACCCCCCACTATTCTTTCCTCCCTCCTCTGAAAGCACCCATCCCACCTCCCTATAACCCCATGTGTCAGTCCCATGCTCTCTCGAAACCCGTCACTGTCTCGGACCCCACCACCTCTTCTGGAAGCCTGTTCCAAGCTTCCACCACCCTCTCAGTGAAGAACCATCCTCTTACATTGCCTCTGTAGTTCTCCCCCCTATAGTCTTAAACCATGCCCCCTCATTATGGTGCCTTCCTTCTTCTGAAATAAATGCCCTGGGTCCACCTTGCTTATCCCTTTGACATATTTAAAGGTCTCTATCATGTCCCCTCTCTCCCTTCTAGTCACCAGTGTGCAAAACCCCAATTCCCTACATCTCTGTTTGTATGGTTTGCCTTTCATCCTCTCCACCATCTTGGTCGCTCTTCTCTGAACCTTTTCAATCAAGTCTATGTCCTTGTGCAGGTATGGCCTCCAGAACTGGACTCCGTACTCTATGTCCGGTCTTACCATGGCTTGGTATAGGGGCATCAGGACCTCCCTCTTTCTGCTAGGGATTCACCTGCCTATAAATGCCAGCATCCCATACTTTTCAGCTTGTTGACTAGCCTTCTGTGGGGTACAGTGTCGAAGGCCTTGCTGAAGTCCAGATAGGTCATGTCCACCACTCCCCCTAGTCGATTACCTGCATCACCCAGTCAAAGAACTCAATTAATTTGGACTGGCATGACTTCCCTTTTGTAAACCCATGCTGTCTGTCATCCAGCAGCCCATTTGCCTCCAGATAGTCCATCACCCTCTCCCTGATGAGTGCCTCCATGACCTTCCCCACCACTGCGGTGAGGCTGACCGAGCGGTAGTTTTCTCTCAACTTCCTGCTTCTTCCCCCTTGTGTATTGGTACCACAGTCACCCTCCTCCAGTCCTATGGCACCCTTTCAGAATCCAGAGACAGGTTGAACAGCCGCACCAGTAGTCAGGCAACTCCTCTCTCAGTTCCCAGATTACTCTCGGATGCAGTCCTTCCGGCCCCATGGCTTTATCTACCCTCAACCTGCTTAGTTCCTCCCTAACTCTCTCTGCAAAGAACTCATGCCCACCCCATTCTCCCCTCCCACCTCCTTAACTCTGGTCCCCTAACCTCTCCTTCCTTCATAAAAACCAAGCAGAAGTGCCTAGTTAGTTCTTCTGCTTTATCACAGTCCTCTTCTAATGGCATCCCTCCTTCCTATCACCGCCTTGCGATCCCCTGTACTGCCTTTCTCCTTTTCTTACACTTATCTAAAGAATGTTTTGTGTCCTCTCTGGGCCTGTTTTCTATCCTTTCTTCAGTGTTGGCCTTAGCCCTCCTGATTACCTTCTCTGCTGGCTTCCTCATTTCCCTGTAAGCCTCCCTGTCCTCTTCCTTCTGTGTTCGCTAGTATTCCCCTGAAAGCCCTCCTTCTGCCCCCAACAACCTTTGCCCTCACTGGTATGTGCCACGATTAGCGACACCAACACAGTGACCTACAGCCCTGTTGACAAAATCAACAGTTCACTGACAGGTCACTGTGTTGGTGCACCAGAGACGGGGTACACTGTCTTCTGGTCCTACACCCCCTCCCCAAATCAACTCTGACTCAGAGTTGATCATCTATAGTACAGGGGGTGAGGAGGGAAGAGCCCCCCACATGGGGGTTTGGGGGGGAAGCCCCCCACTGAAAAAATAGACTGGGAAACAATTGGGATTTATGTTGACCGCAACTTGTGGTCGACATAAATCCTGTCGCTATGATGCCGGTCGACGAAAGTGTTGTCGAACCAGCATTGTAGAGCCTTGCCACCTCCCTATTGAACTGGAGTGGTCTCCTGTGTCTTGTACCCTTCCTAACCCTCCTGATACACATTTGCATGGCCTTCCTTGCCAGGTCTCTAATAACTCTCCACAAGTCTTCCACATTGTTTATCTTCCCCATGCCTTCCATTGCCTCCCTCACTATCCTTCTCCTCATGTCAAAGTCGGCGCATTTGAAGTCCAGCACCATTGTGTTGGTTTGGCACACCTCCCTCCCTGCTGTCACCTTGAACCTGACAGTCCTATGGTCACTGTTTCCCAGTGTCTCCACCACCACTACCTCCTCCACACTCTCCCCATTTGTTAAGACCATGTCCAACAGGTTGTTTCTCCTAGCTGGATCTTTGACCAACTGCTGTAGGAACACCCTCTGCAGTGCCTCGAGAATGCCCCTGCTCCTGGGCAAAGCTGCATCTTGAATGGTCCAGTGTACATCTAGGAGGTTTAGGTCCCCCATCAGAAGTGTCTCCTCCTTGAGAGCTGTCCTTGCGACAGCCTGTAACATTAATCTGTCCTTTCTTCCCCTTACGAAGGTGGTCTGTAAACTACTCCTAGTCTCAAGGATTCCCCTGTCCTTCTGCCCAGCATTAGCCAAAGGAGTTCAGTTTCCCCATCCCCCTGCTGCACCTGGGTAACCTTTATGTCCTCCTTGATATATAAAGCCACCCCCCATCTCTCTCCTATCCTTTCTGAACAATCTGTAGCTAGGGATAGCTGTCTCCCATGTATGATATTCCGTCCACTAAGTTTCGGTGGTCATGATTATGTCCAGTCTGTCATGCACAATGACAGCTATCAATTCCTCCACCTTATTTGCTAAGAGCCTAGCTTTAATCACTAAGCCTTTCCACCATAGTCCCCCTCCCTCTGCTCTCCCCAAGGGCATTTTAGAAGATAACACTTCATCCCTTCCCCGTTGGGGGGTGTAGGGCCCCTCATCTCAGCTATAGAAAGGTGTGGTATTATTCCCAGCCCCTTCCCCGTTTAGTTTAAATTATATGCTTTTCCAAAGAACTCCCTCAGCCTACATTTCAGTATGGCTGCACCTTCTCTGTTAAGGTGTAACCTGTCAGGGACAAAGAGACTTTCATCATCCCACATTACCCCCAAGTCCCCTACCAGCCCATACCCCACCTGCTTATATCATCTCACCAGCCAACTATTGAACTCCTTTATCCTTAGTTTTCTCTTTGTGCTAGCTCTGGGTACTGGCAAAACCTTCAAAAAGGCTAGAAATTTGAAGCACAGACCACCACAAAACCTAGCCAGGGCTTTAAATCTCACCTGTACCTCCTGGAGACTATTTCCTTCCAGGTAGTTTATTCCCAAGTGGAACACCAGATGTGATTTCCCATCCTGTTCCTTGCCCTAAGAGGGAATATAGTGGATTACCTCCAGCACCATCCTGACAGAAATGCACTCCACCCAAACTGCACTATTTCTGCCCCCCTCGATACCCTTTATGATAGAGTTGCCAGTCAGTGGCACCTTGCCCCCTTTTTATGTTTTCTTGCGCACATGCGGAAGCAACATCTTGTGGTAATAGCACATTTCAGAGGTGTGTCAGTGATATGGCGAATGCAGGGCATGCTTTAGTGGGTGCGTCCCTCAGCTGACAACCAGTGAGCATGTTGCTGATGACAGCAGTTTCAGAGAGATCCACAGATTTGAAATTAATCTGCCATTGCAATCAGAGATGGGTTCATCATTGCAGCGGCAGATGACACGCCTCCATTACGTGCCTTTCCTGGTGAAATATTTCAATAAATATGGCGGCTCCTGCCATCCGCCACACATTCCCCAAAAAGTCGACATCGGGGTGCCCAATCCCTGTGTCTGCATGTTCCCCCCCCACCACACATTATGTGGCACACCATAACATAGCGGCTCCTGCCACCCACCACACACTCCTGAAAAGCCGACACTGGAGTGCCCAGTCACCAGGTTGGCATCCCCCCTCTTGGTGTGTCTTTCCTCTTAGAATGTCTTTCCTGGTTAAACAGTTTCCCCTTTCCTTTCTGACCGGGATGCCCACTCCCAGTATCAGAGGCATGCCCCCCTCACCCCATCTATACGCCTTGCCAACATCAGGGTGCCCAATCCCTGTGTCGGCATCCCCCCACCCAAATTGTGGCACATGGGAGCCCACCCCAGTGTGCCTATTTTTTTATTTTTGTGTGTGTGTAACCTGTAAATGAAGAAAACTGACTCTTGTTGCCTTTTTTTTCCCCCTGCAAACAAGAGAATGGTTCACTGTTGTCTCCCATGTCCCCATCCCCATCCCTGACCTCCTTCTGCGTGCCCACCTCCCTGTGCCACCCCTCACCCATACTTACCCTCTGGAGGTCGGGAGCCATGATTTTCTCTGAACCGGGACACGTCTGAACTCTTCAAAGCCAAACTATGAACTGAAGAAATGGCGATAAACTTTGTAATGGGAGGCAATGGGGGATTTTAACTTGGGTTGATTTCTCAGCCATTTTTTGGAATTTTGGCCCCAAATGTTCAACATGGGGTTCTTGGGACCCCACCTCGTGAACATATCACTGTCATTTAGTTTCTCGGTCCCAAAAGGTGATTTTGCAGTCGTTGCAGGGAATCACCTTTTGGGACCGATTAATAAAATGACAGTGCCACTGTTCATGAGAGGAGGTCCCAAAAAGCTCATGTTGCAAATTTGGTGAAAAAATTCCAAAAAATGACTGCTTTACTAATGTGTGTTGTGCAGTTTCTACGTATGCTTGTAACTTCACCAGTTTTTAATATTTTCTCTTCAGATATTCATCATTACCATTTTTTCACATCTCCTTATGAACAGTATAGCTGTCATTTTTCACATCCTTCCTGAAATATGTTTTCACACCTGTGTTTCAGAATAGTCTGGCCACTGTGGGAAATAAACATTTGGGACAGATAAACAAGATCACAGTGCCGCTGTTTATGAGGAGAGATTCAAAAATGCCCATGTTAAAAATCTGGCGAAAATATTCCAAAAAACGATCGTGTTACAGGCGTGCATTGCACATTTTCTACACACATTTGTAACTTCACCAATTTTTCATATTTTCACTCCAGATTTTCAACATTGCCATTTTTTCACACCACCTCATGAACAGTACAGCTGTCATGTTTCACCTTCTGCCAGAAATGTGTTTTCACATTTGTGGCGCTGAATGGTGCACTCGCTGTACAAAACCACCTTTCGGGATTGAGAAATCAAATGATAGTGCCACTGTTCAAGAGGTGGGGTCACAAAAATCCTATTTTGAAAATTTGGAGTGAAAATACCAACAAACAATTGGGGCGTTAGGGTTTTCAACCATAACACCCTACTCTGTAGAGACTGACAGGCGTCGGGGTGTGACTTGGGATCGTTGACCGTAATGCTCATGCCATTCCACCCCCACTCTGCAGCCAGTGACAGGCATTGAGGCCCCAACTTTCACTCCATTCTCCTATACCACACACATCTCAGTGTATTTCCTTATGGAATGGGGTGAGTATAAGACCTGAAGACCCCAAGGCACTGTGACACCTGTCAGTGTCTGTAGAGTAGGATGAGGTGAAATAGCATGATCATTATGGCCCATGACCCAAAGGCACACCCCAATGTCTGTCAGTCTCTGCAGGGTGGGGGTGGGGTTGGCATCAGTTCAATACTTCACTGAGATTCCTATTACGCATCTCTCTAACTCCTGCACTACCAATGCCAATGCCAGCAAGCCAACATTTGGCACTAACAAATGTTTGTTCCTTCTGCTTTATCTGTGTCACAGTTCTCCTTCTCTGAGAGACCAGTGTCTGTTCTACCTTCCTGTCCCTTGTTATCTCCCCTTCCAAATCTTTGCCTTGATCCCTAACTTTGTCAATCTTGGTAGCTTCACCCTCACCTTCCCTGTTGACTTCTACTACTACCTCTATTGCTCTTGCCCCAGCTCTCTGATCCCCTGCCCCTTTCTATGCCTGTCCCCTGCCAGGGATTTTTCAGACTGCCTTGATGAGTAGTTAGCCTCGTCCAGCCCCTTACCATTGTGATCATCTAGTCCAGTGCCACCCCAGTTTCCTTCTTCCCTCCATGCTCCCTCTCTTTTTCCTGCCCAGCATCCGGTTTCCTTTTCACTGCTATGCTGACTCCCTGCTGGCTCCATGCCCTCTGGTTTCCATCTCTTTCCCCCCATCTCTCCTTACCGTGTACACCCCACTACCAGCTTCCCCTCCCCTGTTTTCCCTTGTGCCTTTGTTAGTCCTGGCACCCCTCCCCCATCACCCCTCACTTTTGCCCTCCCTCTCCTTCTGGCCCCACTCACTGCTCCCCCAGCCTCTTCTGATACCCATTCTGCAATGGTGTCCACTAGCGGTGAGTACCGATTTGAGACTGGAATCCCCCTAGCATGTTCTCTTCTACTGTCTCCTACCAGTGAGTTAAGTGCTCCTGCTGGGTCCCTGGAATCCCTTTCCCACTACCACCAGCAGGACCCATTCTCTGCCATCCATCACTCACCTCCCCTTCCTGTCTCAAACCTCTTTCCCTTTGCCACCTCCAAGCCTGGCCTGGCCTTCCACAGTTCCAGCTGACCCCCCCACTCCCCCATTCCTACTTTAGTAGACTCACTTCTCCCCCAGCTACCTTTATGTATGTGCCTCCTGACCCCTGCATTTATGTCCTTCATCCACCTGTCCAGGTCATCCCTGAGTAGGTATTCCTCAGCCTCCAATTTCATTACCTTGGCACAAATTGGACAGCATCCTAGCCTCCACAGTGTATTCATGGCCATTGCAGCCCCACAGCCATTGCATCCCACTAGTCTGTCTCCACTCCCTCCATTTGCCAAAGTTCTCCTCCCCTCCAGTAGTGACCCTTCCCAGGCCGACCACCTCTACTTAAATCTTCAACCTGCACTTGCCACCCCCTCCACACAGACCCATACGCCCTCCCATATCCCCAATGTAGTACAGACCTTTGACCTTGGTTACCTCAGAAAGAACAAATATAACAGTAGGACTACCACAAAGGTAATGACTATGATTAGAGATGCCCTTAAGGCCACTGCAGTTCAGTGTAACTAAATACAGAAACGCTTTGATAGAGCAGTGTCCTTAATGCTGCAAAGTAACTTCAATAGTGTTGCTATATTAGTGAAATCTATCTGTGAAGCACCCATGCAGCCTGCCCCCATGTCACATTCCTTGTTGATCTCCTCACCCTACAGTAGGAACCCCTAGAAAGTCAGCACCTTGGGGGGAGTTGTCATACAGTAACGTGGGGGATCTACTGACACAGCACCTTGGTGCTATAGTGGTCCTCCAGTCATGGTAGTGAGTTGCTTATAGGCAAGGACTCCTCGCAGGACCTCCTCCATGATCTGCCCCTCCTCCTGGCATCTCCCAATAGGCTGATCCCTTCAGGGAGTGGTTTGGCAGCACATTTAATCTGGAGGTGGTGCAGTGTGGGTGGTGGGTGGGACAAAATAAAATAAGTGATTTCAGCTCCTTTGGTCCTTGCCCTGGCTGCTGGAGCATGTTCGATCCTTCTCTTCCTACACTGGCCACTGATGTGGTTCAAGAGATCTGAGCTCCAGTGCACCGCTGATGTGGCTTTTCTGCTTCTCCTGTGGGAGAGCCTGAGCCCTCAGTCCTCCTCCAGTTTGCCGCAGATGCAGCACTGCAGCTCCCAGGTCTTCCTTCAGCGTGCCCCCGATGGGGCCACCAGCTCCCAGGACCGTCTCCCCATGCACTGTAGAACTGTGGCTGGGTTTGAGCATAAATAGCCTAGCTGCAGTTTCAAAGTTTTGTACCTTCTTCGGCTTGTGAGCTGATTGGCTCCCGTGGGACTGGGTGGATTTGAGAAACCTAAACCAACAAGTAATTTCAGCTTCTTTGGTCCTTTGCTCAATCCTCCTCCAACACTGGCGGCCGATGCAGTTCAAGAGATTCAGGCTTCAGTGCTCCACCTCCTCCCATCCTTCTCACAATTAAACATCTTAAACATTTTATGGGCAGCTCCTATAGAACTCCCACTACCCTTTATCACAAATCAAGTTATTACAAAAAAAAAAAAAATTTAACATTTCTATGTAATGCAGTAGTTTGTCTTGAAATTATAATAATACAGCATCCTCCCATGATTTCTCCATTAGGCTACTACTATAAATGCAGTTGATGACTAGGATCCTACATCTGCAATAGATTAATGTAATAGTCCCCAATAGTATGATTCTATAGAACCTTGTTTAGGGGAAATTGTTTAACCAGGAAGGGCACACTAAGTTGGAGCTTGTTTCTAGGTGCGGCCTGGGAGCACAATGAAGTTAAGCGACTTGCTCAAGGTCAAACAGTATGTAAGTGGGGGCTGATGGGATTCAAACCTAGATCTCCAAGTTTGTAGCTCAGTTCCCTTAACCACTACACTATACTGCCTCCAGTCTAGGCCCCTTTTCGCCTACAATGTAGAATTCTGGTTACTGTTCTATAGAAAGGATATAGATGTAAATCAGCATGAGTTCAGAGGAGAGAAAAAAATAACAGTGGGTAATATGACGGATTTCATTTATAAGGACAGATCATCTGATATGGGGTTGTCCTCAAACACAAAAGATAGTTAATTTCTTTATATTACAATCTTGATTATCCAGACTGCTGGGGAGACATGAAATTAGTTCAGATAACACGAAGTCCATAAAACTGGTGTTAAAACCTCCAGAGTGTATTCACTTGTGAGACATGCTACCAGTCCATTAGACAGTGATGTCCATATAATGGGGATTCATTAGATCGAAATTGCGCTGTAGTTACATTTATATTGCAGACATCCCTAAGGATAAGGGTGTATAACAAAGTCGAAACATATTGGAATATAAAATTATTATACAATTATATTAATATGTACAAAATAGCTATCCAGCATGAAAACAGGGAAAAGGACACAGCTGTGTGGAATATGGCCCCCTGGGCCTCTCACACAACCCTACGTCTGTGGAGACCAGTTTCACCTCTTCTCAATCTTGTCCTTATGATCAGGTGCCATTTCCTTTCTTTGTGGCAGCAGGAAGGCCCCTGGCAGGGCTAAGCAGACTTGGATGGTTGGTGGAGGAAATCATAGGATATAGAGGTGGAGGATTGGAAGCTCAAGGTAAATCTGGCAGGAAGAAAGTGGTTTCCTTGGGGTAACCTGAAGGAGAATGGCAATGGCTTGCCTCTTGCCAGGTGAGGAGGAATAAAGAGACCAAATACAGAACAATAATTATGGCAGTAGTTTCAGATCAAATGTAACTTTTCTGTGCATATTTTTACATAATGTTTGTGAGTTACAGAAATGCAGACACAATTCACTATACATTATTTAACTGGGACTGGAAATTCATGTTAATTGGCAGCAGTTAGTAATGTTCTTATTTAGAGAAATGCTATTCCTACTGCCAAATATCCATACCTAACTGTACCGGAATAAACACTGATTAAACACATTGTTTTTCAGTTGATTTCTTTTTAAGAACAACATTGAGTATTGTTCTCTTACTGTAGCCATTAATTTGTATTTTTCAGTATTTCATGGTTTGTGTACAGTTTCAGGTACAATTAAACATAAATCATTTAGGGGAATGAATATTGTTTCTGAAAACAGGAACAGTATAAATAGCTGCAACTAGAAGTACTTTCCGGTCCTCTTTAACATTTTGCTTAATGGGCTTTGTCTTTTGCTTCATCGTGCATCCCTACATCTTAACACATTAGGAAACATAAGGCTGGCCAGTACAAACTTGGCCTTGATTGGGCAAATCAAAATGTGTGGGTGCTGGAACATGGGGAAAAGTGCGTGTGTGTGTGTGTGTGTGGGGGGTCATAGTAATAACAAAAAAAAAACATGATTGTATCTCTTCTGACCATGACTGCATTAAAGGGGCACTTTGAATGCTCTTTGGCAATTGTGGGGATGCTGCTGCCTACCCTCACCAATAGGTTCTGGCACCTATATCAAAATTCAGGATGGATGAACTGGAAATGATTTGCTCATGCTCATGTGAGAAGAAGCCTGCATTACTTTGACCCAGTTTTTAGCTGCAGCAGTCCTTTGTCTTTTTACTGTACTTGTGTTAAGTTCATAGCAGCACAGCAAAGTCTGTACCTTTACCTGACCTGTGGATAAATAATAGAAGACTTCATTTTCACCAGGGATATCAATCTTTCACCTCTTATCAGTCCTGAAATTGTGTTGTTAATCTATAAAGAGCATCACCGCTGAGCTGTCATGGTATTGACCTTTGTCAGACTGATGCATTGACTTCAAATCCCAGTGGTAATAATAGCAATCAGAAATGCAAAGCATGTTAATACAGTATGGCTGGTGCTCAGGTTTCAGGAAGCTAGATAAAGCAGGTTTCTCTCTCAGTCTCTTTGTATAAGAGAGTACAGAGAACTTTGGCCACATGCCTCCAACCACTTGAAATAAAAAGCAAGTAACAGTAGGGATATCAATTAGCTTTATAGGACATTCACAAGACAATGGCGAAAGCCAACTTTCTCCCGGAGACTAATTGCACTGCTATTTAGTGCAATTGTGCCTAGATGTGAGCAAGTAATTAAAACTGTCAACTGAAAAGCAAACAGGTCTGAATTTTTGCACTGCATGTTTTATACCATTGAAGTTTGCAAACTCCCTCGAGAAAAAAGATAGAAAAATGAATCACAATGAGAAAGACATGATTCTGTTTGTAATATACGGTATGTGCAGCAGATCCAGCTGAATTTAATTTTAATTAAATTTGTATTTGAATTAAATTTAATTTGGAAGGCAGTATAGTGTGGTGGTTAAGGGCACTGAGCTGCAAACCTGGAGACCTGGATTTGAATCCCATCATCCCCCACTTGCATACTTGTGACACTGAGCAAGTTGCCTAACTTCCTTTTGTTCCCAGGTTGCACATGGAAACTAGCTCAGGCTTAGCGTGCCTTTCCTGGTTAAACAGCACCCCCCCCAAATAATAATGATAATCATTTAAGATGCAAGAAGGCCACAACTCTTTACAACTGCTATTGTTCCCCTACTTCTCATTGGTTATTGTATTTCTTTTAGTACCCCTAATACACACAACCAGTTGTGCTTTCAACTTTATTACATTTTGTGCTCCAGCAACTAACTTTAATAAAGTATTCCAAATATCAATCATCCTTTAAGTGAAGAAGTACCTCCTTGGTTCACTCTTGAAACTACTTCTCTTTATCTGTAAGCTGTAGCCCCTGGCCACTTTCCAATTATTTTTAAATATAACTTTTATGTTTCTTTTTATTTTCACCCTCATGATTTAAACATCAAAATTCAGTCACTTCTAATTTTCCTATCTTTCAGGCAAATGCGGACCAGTTTCCCCATTTTTATGGCTACAGTGGATGTAGCCCTGCAGATGTCTTGCTATGACAGTAGACAAAGGGAGCTCTCCAGATACCCAATGGATCAGGTAAAATTAGAGACTTTGTGGTATTACTCTGCTTTCATTCAGCTGAGAAGTGTTTCAAATCACTATTTTGTGTGCTATGCTTCAGTCTGATTAGAACTGCCTTTCAAGAAAGATTCATAGCTCATAAGGTCAGCTCAGTCAACCTTTCCCAGCAATAAAGGGAGATAAGCAGACAACCCCGAGACCATAGCGGTGAGTAAGTCAAATGTCACAGAATGGAATGTTTATATAGTAAATCATCTGATGTTACACCCCTCACTGAAAAGAAGTTAAAGGACCCCTAAGCACAGTTCAAGTTACATCTTTTTTTACAGTGGAGGTTTGAAACGGACTGTTCATATGCTCCTTTTCCTCTTAAAACTTACCTTGCTGTTGAAATTCTGTTACTAAAGTACTGAAAAAGGAATTTGCTAGTCTGTGCTGGTTATGTGGCTTCTTCCTGAAAACTTAGATCAGCTAAGCTAGCTGTTTTACAGGGAGTGTGTTTGTTTACCTTTGGATTTCAATAATCTTTACTGTGCCTGTGCTCACTATTCATCATGTTTAAGGTAGAAGAATATAAAGTTTTGAGGACATACATTTAAACTTTGATATTGGCATCCAGTCTTACCAATCTGAGCCCACAGTATCCAGTGTTAATCAGTGTGAGGGGGCAATAGCTGCATCTGATTCTAACATAGAGACTGACAGTTCTGATTCAGATGACATAAATCAGAGACTTACCTTGGATTGGTTAGTATTGTTAATTATTAATACCTAATCATTGCTTTATCTATAATTTAGGGGTCTTTGTCTGTTTTATTTAGCAACACAAAGGTATTCCAGTCTTTCATATCATCTGTGATACCACCCCCATTATATTGTATAGCAACTCATTAACCTATGCTGCATTACAAATTGAATGTGTATCTATCATTTTTAATATGTCTTCATACAATCAGTTGTGAACTATATCAAGTCATACTGTTTATTGCATGTGTGGAGGGGTGCTCTGCAAAGGTGCACATGTGCACCCACTGTCATCATAATTTGATGGTGTTTCATATTAGTTTATTAGGGGCTGTGTTTGTATATGGTTTCATCTTGTGTTGCAGTACAAGTATTTTTGTGCATTTTTTTCTCATTGTCTGTGTACTTATTCTGGTGTGTGTGTGTGTGTGTGTGTGTGTGTGTGTGTGTGTGTGTGTACTGCGAGAGTGGTCCCGACTGTCTGTTCCTGTACTGTCACCTGTGTAACCACTTGTGGATGTGCATGGACAGGGGTTGAAACTGGCACCGGCTGGCCCTACTAGACAAATGCTCTTAGATATTGTTTTGGGATAGACAAAAATCTTTGTCAGGATAAAAAAGACCATTGAAAGTCTTACTTTTATCACTTTGAAAAACAAGGCCATGATCCTGAGCATGTGCGAGATGTTACCATGGACATGACATGCATGCTCAGGATCACAGTCCTGTTTTTCAAAGTGGTAAAAGTAAGACTTGCAACGTTCTTCATTATTTTTACAAGGATCCCCATGCTCAAAAGAGCATGTACTATTAATTGCAACTACAGTAACACTTACACTTGTTCAGGAAATTTGCACACTTGCAATGCGTGTTCACATTGAGAAGAGGCATCCTTCAATGGAAGATTGGCTAAGCACTAAGGTAATGTGCTTGGTCTGAGCTAAAGTATATGTTTTTAAAATTTAGGTAACAGGTCTTATTGTTACTCATACTGGGGCACATGAATAGTTTATTTTGCCATAGATGCTATTACAGGCACACTAGTCACACAAGTTCAGTATAGGTGCTGAAAGCTGACAGTGTCCCTTTAATGTGTACACTGCTCATGCACTGCAATGATAAAAGTTTCTAGAGAGCTGCAAAGTACAGTAAACTGAAAAATGAATAGCAGCTTGAAACAAATCATTAGGAAATTTTCATTAATAAATTGCAATGAACAGTGCACACATTAAGCAACTCACTGAAAAATGCTAAACCAGTGAGTTGGAGTGAGAGTGTAATATGACTTGTACTGTATGTTATATTGGAATATATATGCATATATGTGTATATGTATTAGTCAATGTGTGTGCATCACAAAAATTAGAAAGTGCAGTTAGGTGGCTCAGTGGTTAGTGCAAAAATAGCTAGTCTACATTCCACACTATTTAAATCAGTTTCGGCCTTATGCCTGTCATTACTGATTTAAATGAGGTGTCTAGTGGCAACCCCCCCATTGTCCCTCGGAGCATGAAAAGAAGAAAACATTCCCTCGATGTCTTTTTTTAATCTGCACAAATGTGTGTAGACAGTGCACTGTTATGTTATCCTGGAATATATGTGCATATATGTGTGTATGTATTAGTCAGTTTGTGTGTACTGCAACAATTAGAAAGTACAGTTAGCTGGCTCAGTAGTTGGTGCAAAAATTGCTAGTCTACATTCCCCTCTATCTAGATCAGTTTCAGCCTTATGCATGCCATTGCTGATTTTTATGAGTTGTCTAATGGCAACCTACCACCCTCCAATGTCTCTCGGAGCCTGAAATTAAGAAAACAGTCCCTCAGTGTCTTTTTTCTTTAATCTGTAGAAATATGTGTTGACAGTGCACTTCTATGTTATACTGGAATATATATGCATATATGTGTATATGTCTTAGTGTGTGAGTGTGTATCAAAACAATTAGAAAGTGCAGTTAAGTGGCACAGTGGATAGTGCAAAAATTGCTAGTTTGCATTCCCCCCCCACTATCTAATCAGTTTCAGCCTAATGCTTGTTATTGCTGATTTAAATGAGGTGTCTAGTGGCAACCCCCCACCCTTCGATGTCCCTTGGAGGCTAAAAAGAAGAACATGGTCCTTTGATGTCTTTTTTTAATCTGTTAAAAAGGCCCATCACTGTTACAACCCCACAATCCCAACCCAACCTCCATCTGAGCACCCTCCACCCCCAGACCTCCCCCACACACTTTCATTCTCCCTCAAGTGTTGTAAAGAAGTTTATTCATGTATGTAATTATCTAACACATTGCCTAGCTACGTCTCTGTATTAGCGTTACTTAGTGTCTTACTCCATGTATGTACTCAGCTGTTTCAGTTCTACTTAATGTATGTATTGCAGTTTGTTTCTATGTTCCTCCTTTGCAGGATGCACCTGGAATTGAGCAGTACTCTGCTCAGTGTACCCTCCTGGTAAAACTTTTTAATAAATAATAAATAAATGAATAAATAAATTAATAAATAAACAGATCCCAGTGTGAAGATCCACTGTGCCATGGAAGGCACATCTTGCTGCTGGAACCGGTGATTGCCATATGATAAATGAGGTAAGTGCAGTTGAAACACATTGCAATAAATTGAACCACATTTACCTTATCATATAGCAATCCCCAGTTCCAGCAGCAAGACGTGTCTTCAAAGGGAGAGTGGATCTTCACACTGGGACTTCTTCAGGTAAGTGAGGGTGAATGGCAGAGTCTGGGGGTGTTGGGTGGTGGATGCTCAGTGGGAGGTCGGGCTGGGGGGTTGGAGTTGCATCACCACTTGTCTGCCCTATTAATCCCTATCTAGTGTGAGGCCCCATGCCGAAACTGAACTCTGGAGCCCCCCCCTTGCCTCGAGGATATCCTTGTGTCTATCCCACTTCTTAAATTCTGTGACTGTTTTAGTCCATACCACCCCCTCTGGTAGGCTATTCCAGGTGTCCACCATCCCCTCCATGAAAGAATCATTACTCACATTTCCCTTGAGCCTTCCCCTCTAAGTTCTTTTTGTGCCACTTTGACTTGGAGCACCTCTTACTGTGGAAGATGCTTCCTTCCTGTACTCTGTTTATACTGATGATGTATTTATATGTCTTTGTTATGTCTCCACTGCCCTCCTTTCCTCCAGGGAATGCATATTTAACTCCTTTAGTCTTTCCTCATAGGTCTTATCCTGCAGGCCCTGCACCATTATACTTGTCCTCCTCTGTACCACCTCCACCCTGTCTATGTTTTTTCTTAAATGGGGCCTCCAGAACTGGACGTAGTATTCCAGGTGCAGTCTCATGAGTGTCTTATACAAGAAGACATCCCACTTTCTACTTTTGATACCACTTTCTATGCATCCAAGTCTCTGGCTAGCCTTTCCAGCCACCTTATTGCACTGCCTACTTTCTCTTGAGTCATTTGAGATGATAACTCCCAGGTCCCCTTCCTACTTTTTGATTGTCAGTACTTCCCCACCTAGTTTGTACTTTGCCCCGGGTTCTTCTGCCTTATGTGCATGATCCTGCACTTCTTTGCATTGAATCACAGCTGCCATTCTTCAGACCATTTCTCCAGTTTTCTAAGGTCTTCCTTCATTCTTTCAACACCCCCTGGAGTATTCACCCTACTGCATACCTTTGTATCATCTGTCAAAAGGCATACCTTCCCCCTCCAGTCCCTCTGTAATGTTCCTAATAAAGACATTGAAGAGGACCAGCCCCAATACCAACACCTACGACACCCTGCTCACACTTCTTCCTCTCCAGAGTACTCCATGTTTATCATGAACCTGTGACTCTGGACATTCAGTCAGTTCACCACCCACATAACTATTTTAGGATCCTCCCCTAGGCTGCGCAGTTTGTTACTCAGCTTTCTATGGGGACAGTGTCAAATTCCTTTCTGAAGTCCAGATAGGCCACACCCACCACACCTTCCTGGTCCACTACCTTAGTTACCCTGTCATGCCATAGATTAGTAGAATGAGTTAGTGCGAAACACAGTCCTTATCCTAAATACAGTAAAAGTTAGGGTTAGATTTGTAAGTAAGTAAATGCCGTATATGGCAGTGTGTGTGTGTGTGTGTGTGTGTGTGTGTGGCAATGCTCTGTGTGTGTAAACAGTGCACTGCTATGTTATACTGAAATATAAACATATACTGTACGTGTATATATATTAGTCAGAGTGTGTGTATCAGAACAGTTAGAAAGTGCAGTTAGGTGGCTCAGTGGTTAGTGCAAAAATTGCTAGTCTACATTCCCCTGCTATCTAGATCAGTATTACCCTTATACATGTCATTGCTGATTGAAATGAGTTGTCTTGTGGCAACCCCCCACACTCTCTGATGTCCCTTAGAGCCTGAAAAGAAGAAGAAAATGGTCACTCGAGGTATTTTTTTTTAATCTGTAAAACTATGTGAAGACAGTGCACTGTTATTTTACACTGGAATATGCAGTATGTGCATATGTATGTGTATATGTAGTAGTGAATGTGTGTGTGTATATATATATATACATATATATACATATATATATATATATATATATATATATATCACAACAATTAGAAAATAAAGTTAGGTGGCTCAGTGGTTAGTACAAAAATTGCTAGTTTACACATTTCTCAGTGCCCACAATATCAATTATCATGCAGTTGTATTGGCTCTTGCTAGAATTTGTTTCCTTATTGGTCTCACCGAACATCCTTTCCACCATCCTTAATGCTCTTCCCCACACCCTCTTAAGTGCCCCAACTTCCTTTCAGAGGGGAGGAGCCTTACCAGGATCTTACATTGTGGCACCCCACCCCCAATGGATGTACTCACAAAGTGCTAATGGATACAAGGAAGGATCTGGGATGCTTTCTTAATAGTACATTCACACTGTCATCTGCTTTTTAAATCCTTAGTGATAATAAAATAACCCCTATGTTACATTTATCCTCAGTCTTTATCTTTTTCCATTTAGGTAGTAATTTCCTAGTGGATCTTTCCTTCCTACATGAAACACTGTACACTGTTCAGCTATAAAACACATCTCCTACTTTGATTTACAGTCAGTCACAATAAATATATTTAAGTAAATTGACTCCCTTTCAGGATATTACTACCAGTTTGGCATTGCCAACAAACTATATCACCCAGTTTTCCAGTCTAACATGTCGATTAGGCACTTGCCAAGTTTAAACTTCATCGACAAAGTTCCCTTATATTAGCACTGCAAAAATGTTGCAATGAGTCAATACTTCTGGGGGAACCCTCAGGAAGAAAACTCCAGGCAAGCAAAGTTCAGTGAAACAGAAAGTTGCTTTACTTCAGTGTCAAGCAAGGATTAAAAGCAGCTTATTTTGCAGAGCAAATATAAAACAAAACACTTTTAAGCTTGATTTAGCTCACCAGTTTTCATCATCCCTACTCTTTCTCTTTCTCTCAAGCCTTCTAAATTCTCACTTTTGCTTGGTTCAGTTTCCTTTCTATGCATCCCAGGTGAGGCTGATTTGTGCCCTTTCTCTGCAAGGAATTCCAGGCCTGCACACAGCTAGTGCAGATGGCCTTTAAAAGGCAAGCCCAGAAATAAGCAGGGCTGGGATTCAATTCACTCTATTCTCCTGCTAGTACCTTGGGTGGAGAGGGGGTTTCAGGTGAGGGTTGTATATACCCCTTCACATACCCTCCCCCTCAGAGCTGTGTGTATGGCATGCTCAACACAGGCTACCATTGAGCTGCCCTCCCAGAAAGAAAAGCATTATTGTGCAGTGAACCCACCCTGTGGTGCACCCAGAATGAAAACAGCTGCAGAGCCAGTTACCACCAGTTGATTTAGGAATTAGTGTCTCTGAGATGGCCGCAGCAAACAGACCACCTGACTGACCCCTGGACAGATTTAGACAGCCCATCTGCAGGCTTCCTTAGCTACTACTGCACTCTCTGAGCTGGCCACAGCTAACAGACTGCCCAATTGACCCCTGGACAGATTTAGACAGCCCATCTGTGGGCTTCCCAAGCTGCTGCTATGGTCCTGGCACTCTCCAAGCCAGCCACAGCTAACAGATCACCCAACTGACCCTTGGACAGATTCAGGTACACACCAGACCTCCGAAACTCATGGTTTTGAATGCCGCTGTTTTGACTGGATGCCCAGTGGAGGAGCTAGGCAGTTTCTGCTCCTCGGCTGATTTTCCAACTCCTGGTGCTTCCTGATCTTAGGGAAATCTTTCTGTGCTGTGTTCTGGACTGACTTTTTATAAATGTAATTACTTATGTTATGCATCAATTGGTCTTATGTTACCTGCCAGTTTAGCTAATCTATTACAAGCCTCTAGTCTAGCCTCTTGGTGTTACTTCATGCTGTGAGACTAGTGCTGGACAAACTGTATTCTTCAGGAGCTGATGTTTGACTGCTTATACCTTGCTATGGAGTAAGATTGCTGCATTTTTACATTTCTGCCTCTACTGCCAAACCCTGTCTCCTGTACAACACTGGTCACTCTGCTAATTATTAATTTCTCCTCCCCACTTGCAATGCTGTCTCTAAACAGCTTAATTTCTTCTCTGTCTTACCTATAGACCCTCCTCTTACACCCCTCCTGCTGCTGCTGTTGTCCTCCTCAGATGTCCCGGCACCAAAGCACAGACCCCCCACTCCCTGTTAACTCCTCTTCTATCTCTAAATAATTGCCCTGTGTTTGCCACCTCTTTACCTCATGCTCCGTCTTTCCCCATTGCCTGCCCCCCACTGAGCTTGCTATTGTACTCTAGCTGTATTTAATTCTCTGTCTTTCCCTTCTTGTTCCACAGAAAGCCCATCTGCAGGTTTTCCAAGCTGCTGTTGTGGCCCCGGCACTTTCCAAGCTGGCCACAGCTAACAGACCACTTGACTGACCCTCAGACAGATGCAGGTACTCAACGGACCTCTGAAACTCATAGTTTTCAATGCCGCTGTTTTGACTGGATGCCCAGTGGAGAAGCCAGGCATTGACTGGCAGTTTCTGCTCCTTGGCTGATGTTCCAACTCCTAATGCTTCCTGATCTTGGGGAAATCTCTTTCTGTGCTATGTTCTGAACTGAATTTTTTCACTCACACCCCCCCACCTCATCCCAGTATTAAATAGACCTTTGCTCCACCCCTTTCCTCAGCCTAGCAGCTGATTTTTCACTCCACTGCTGCACATTCGTATGGCTATTGGTCTCCCTGTCTTCAAAACCTGACTTGACCCACTTTCTTACCACCCCTTTTTAAAGCAATCCCACCAACAGGGTTGCACATTTGCTCTCAAGTTTTCTACAGCCACTCCAGTTAACTCCTCTCAATTACTTCTGTAACCTACCCTGTTGTTAGGGACCTCACCCTAATTCGATTATACTCTTTCAATTGTTACACTTCCACTGCCTATGGTGACATACCCGGTCACAGCCAAGCCATCCCAGTAGCTGGCACCTTTGCCTTAGCTGAATTTTCAGTGATATTACTAAATTAGTACTAGTGTCATTGCCACCGCTACACAGTAAAGCAATATTACAATGACTCTTTACAGGCATTTCACCAAAATTGCCCTGTACTTTGGATAATTTCACAGCTGGCACACCATTGCTGGCTCAGTTTTACCTCCAGCTACCTACTACATAACAATGGGCACCATCGCTCTTCTACTAGGCCTGCTCATGTTTACCCTTCTGGCTCAGACTGTTGTGCCTGGGTTATGCCTCCATTGTCCCATATACACCTCACACTGTATTCCTGGTCTGTTGTACTGTGATACTGCTATGTTGCACTAATATATAGATTTAGGCACCCATCATATAAGCATGAGTGTCAGGAATGTGCTTTGCTGCTAATATTTATCATGCATGATTCATTATACCTTACTATAATACATGTATCTAGATTAAGTTTGTCTTTTATACATACAGTGGATTCCACTTAAGTGCACATTGCATAAATGTGCATTCCTGATCAATGCACACTTTTCCAGTTTCCCAATTGTTTTACTATTCACATAGTGCAAAAAATATCTGTTAAGTGCACACTAGATAAGTGCACATTTTGACTAAATGAAGAGTTTCACAGTTCACCAACACATCTCTCCTTAGGTAGTTAGCACCTCTTCAGTGCACAGGAGTTTCTAAGGAGTTGTGAAGCAGCATTTAACACTTGATATCACTCAGCTGGAACTGAAAAATTGCAAACAGACTAAGATCATTTCCTTTTTTGGGTCCACAAGCAATGCAGATATTGCGGACAGATGATTGGCTTTGATATTTTTATATAACATTGTGCTTCATGAAGTTATTTTTCAGTGCTGCATAGTAGCACATTTTAGCATTTTTAACATTTTTTAGTATACTGCTATGATAAATAAATTTGGAATACCATTACAATGTCAGGTCTCAGTTATTTTCTTTATGTTGTATTGTAAACATAAGATTTGGATAAATGCACATTCCTCTTAAATGCACATTTTCTTGCTGCAAAATGGGTGTGCATTTAAGCAGATTCCACTGTATTCCATATATAATCTACCTAATCACTGATAAGCTGACTCTGAGGGATCATCAGTGATTGTTGTATACTTATATTATCATATAATTATATGTAGTGTGTGTTTTACACTCAGGCAGATATGCCACATGTAATAGAGTCCTGTCAGCATTTCTCTTCGTCTAAGCAAGCTGACAGAGAGAAATCCTTTGTTATGTCTTATGTTATACATAAGCAAGAAATGCCACAGGTAGTTTAAACCAGTCACCATTTCTTTTGTCCAAGCTATAATGCTAATGGAAGCATATTCTGTCTCATATGATACTCATTAGTAATTCTGTCTTCTAAGTCATCATCCAATGGAGAATGACTTAGGACCAATACACACCGTTTCTCATATCTATAACTATGAGGTAATCTCTGTTGCTATGCTGTTATCTGTAGTATTTTGTTGTCTGCAACCTACTGTAGCTTCTCTAGCACAGAAAACTAGACCACAGGAAGAGAGAATTAGATCTTGGAGAACCCGAGATCCTACAATCCTGGAGATTATGTACATTCTTCAGGAGAGTTGTGAGAAACCCAGCTCCCTTGTGATTTTCTTTGTCACATGTTTGGCGTAAGTAGTATAATAAACTTTATTAGTACTCCTTGTATGTTTAAGAATGTTTCTTGGCAGACTCCAAGACACAAGAATCTGTATTATTATTATTTACCCTACACACCAAGAGTGTTAAGGCAACAAGATCACCCCCCGTCCTGTGACCCCACCCTCCACCCCAGCATTTTCCCTAAAGCCATCCCAAATAGCTCGGCCCCCTCCACCTTGGACCCCCCTAACTCCTCTGCATCCACCACCTACCAACACCCCTCCCTCTGCCATCCGGGCCCATCCTGGACCCACCTCTTCCTTGCCATATCTACCTTCCGTGCCTTACCAATCCCCTGCACCCCTACTATCAGGACCTCACATCAGCACCACACTAAGGGTCCTTGCTGCCACCATCCCCTAGTTAGATTAATCACTCTACTCTTACTGCTCTCTGGGAATATACACCCAAACCCCGGGTCTATGCCAACTAGCCCTCCCATACCCCATTCTGGAGCCAGTCTCTGCGTTGCATCACTGAACATATGCAGCCTTCTTAAGAAATCCGCTGCACTTCTGTGCTGGGTTGTAAACCAACACCTTGATATTATCGTGTTAGTAGAGCCCTGGTTCTCCAAATCAACCACTGACTCCGTTATTTCACTCCCTGGATACAAACTGTTCAGGGAAGACCAAGTTGGTAAATGCGGCAGTGGGTGTGCAATCTACATGTGGGATACCCTTGTAAGCCATGTGTTCCCTGCCCCCAAGCTTGACTATGGTGCCCAACCCCTCACTCTAAAAATTACCCCTGGCCCAGCCAGGGGCCCACTCTTCCTTATGGTTTCCTACATACCCCCGAGGAACCAGAACCCAGCAGTCCAGTCTCTCATTGACTACCTCACCTCCCTACCACACAAAGCTGAGCAACTCATCTTAGGTGACCTTAACGTCAATTGGCTTGGTATCACTGCCTCCCATACCAGGGACTCCTTCGCTGCCCTTGACATGTCCCAGTTAGTCACCAAGCCCAGTAGAATCAACTGGACAAGTGGCTCCAGCACCCTCCTAGATGTAATACTATCGAACCGCCCTCATAAAATCTGAGATATCAAAGTTCTCTCCGACTCACTTAGTGACCACTCACCTGTCTTCTGTCTCTGGTCATCCTCCATACTGAAACCTGTGTCCCAGGCCACCCTGCGCTGACTCCTGTGCCTTGGGGGTCTCAGAAAGCTAAAATTGCATCTAGCACAGCTGCACTGTTCCCCCATCCGTCACACCCCTGATATTGACTCTGCCCTAGACCTCTTCACCAATGCCTTCAGCAAGGCCAGTGACCTTTTCGCCCCCACACCAGAATCTGTATTAAAAAACAAAATGCTGCATGGATCTCTCCATCCCTTATCCAGAAACTTATGCATAAGGATAATCTCTGGCACATCGCTATCAAATCAGGCAGGTTGGCTAATAGACAAGCCTACAACGTGGCATGTAATCAGTGCACCTGGGCCATTAGATGGGCCAAGGCAGAGCACTACCAGACCACCCTCACATCCACCTGGGGTTCTGCCTGGACTTTCTGGGACAGCATGAAAGAGCTTAATGGGAAGACCTGCTCCCTCCCCACCATCCCAGCTGTCCATCAATGGCACCGTCACTACAGGCCCAACTAGCATAGCTGATTGCCTCAATACTACCTTCTCTGACCTAAGCTCTATCCTCCCAAACAACTTTTTTGACCCAATCCCCACCTATATCCCCCCTGCCTTGGATCGTCCTCCTTTCTACCTGCACACTATATCCCCCCCACGTTAGCCAGGCTGCACCTGCTAAAAGCCCTTGATAGCAACAACCCTAGCTGTGTCCCCCTAGACTTCAGGATCCTCCGTCTGGTCTTGATGTCATCCTAGTCCCCCTTACAGACTTACTAAACTAGTCTATATGCCTCGGTCAGTTTCCCAGTGCTTTCAAATCAGCCAAAATCATCCCTATTCATAAGAGTGGAGATCGGTCAGCACCTAACAACTACCAGCTGATCTCTATCATCCCCCCACTCTCTAAAGCCCTAGAACAAAATAGTGTCTATTTAACTCTCTGAGTACCTGGCCAAATATGACACAATGTGCCTAGAACAACATGGTTTCCACCCAGGACACAGTACCCCTACTGCTGTCCTGGAGTTCTCTCAATACCTGCACTCTGCTCTTGACTCCAGCAACCTTGCCGGCACAGTGTTCATAGACCTCTCCAAGGCTTTTGGCACTGTTTTTCACCCCCTCCTGCTTGACTCCCTCTACCAACTTCGGCTTTTCCACTGGTTCTCTTGCCTGGTTCTCCAGCTACCTCTCTGCTGGATCCTAGCGTGTGAAGATAAATGTCTCCCTGTCCAGTACCCAGCCTGTTTGTTCCGAGGTACCCCAGGGCTCCATTCTGGGCCCTGTACTTTTCAGCCTCTACCTCAACACTTTCCCCAGTTTCCGCACAGGAAAAATGCTCCTCTATGCCTAAGATGCAGCCCTCTTTGCCTCCCACCCCAATCACTCTTCTCTCTAGGTATCCCTCCAAGCTGAAAAGTGGTTCCTTAACCACCAACTTGTTATTAACCTAAAGAAGACTAAGTCAATGCTCTTCTCCCATCACCAAAACAAGGCCAACAATGCTCACCTCTTCATTCTCCACAGCACTCTGCACCCACTGGAGCAAGTGACCTCCTACAAATATCTAGGCATTACTTTTGACTCTGCTCTCACCTTCCACACCCACATCAATTCCCTATCCTCTGCCATAAATTCTCGGATAGGCCTACTTTACCGTCCTAGAAATTGCCTCCCCAAGTTGCCCTCTGGCTGACCATCACCTCTTCCGTCCAGTTGCTAGTTGACTATGGCTTGCCCATCTATGCTGTGGTGGACAATACCACCTTAACAGAAATCCAGTTCTCAATCAATAAGGCCTGCAGACTCCTGACTGGAGCCCCTAGCCGCACTCACACTTGCCTGCTCTACTCCACCACCAACCTGCTCACCTTTGAGGAGCACCTGCATGACCAGACCTGCCTATACACCGAAAAATCTCTGTTAGGGCTCTCCCCCCCGGGGTTTCTGCTTCCTTACGGCGTGCGTCCTCATCTGTTGCCACCTTTCTGATGCCTGGAACCAAGACCTCACTAGCCCAGAGGTCCTTCCATTACTAAGCCCCTGCTTGGTACAGCTCCCTCCTAATGCTCCCTCCTAATCTGCATTACAGACATTGGCAAAATTGGTCTCTTCAAAATCACTGTCCAGAACCATCTCTTTGATGCTTGTTGCTGTAGATGCACCTAATTAATTCTACTGTGGGATCCTCCTGTTAGGCCTCCCTGACTTGACAACATCCTCCGGACAGCCTATCCTCTTCCCCATCCTCCTACTCCACTCCTTATCCCTACCTCCACCCTCTCCAGTTATTATCTAGGTATATCCAGGGCAGTACCTCCAATGTAACCCCTGGGTACCTTGTATATGACTGTAACCTATTATAAGTAACATTATTATGTAACCTATGTGTACTCTATGTTTAATGTTCTGCACCTGTACTGTTCTCACTGTTGTAACCACACTACGTAACTCTGTCTACCCCCTGTGAAGAGGTGCCTTTGTAAATGAGTCCATGGCTCAAAGGTTGTAAATCCAACTTTTCTAATAAATAAATAATCATGACATGCAACCATTTTTGGGGCACATGGTCAGTGACCAAGGTGAAGCATCTTCCCAACACAGGAATGCTACTTCCCATTTCACTGCCAGCCACTCTTTCTCTAGCTTGACATAACATTGTTCCCTGGGAAACAAATTTCTTGACAGATAGAGAATGAAGTGAATCTTATCATCAAATTCTTGTGACAAGACTGCCCCCAACCCTACTTCTGATATGTCTGAGTACAAAATGAATGGACAGTTGAAATCAGGACTTTCTATGACAGGGTCCCTTACACAACACACTTTTGATATTTTGGAAGGTCTTCTGACATTTTAAATGACTAAACCTTATTTGGGGCAGCATTTTTAGTCAGGTCAGTCAGTGGGGGTAGCAAATGTTGAAAACTTCAGAATACAAAGGTGCTTATACCCCGTTAAGCCAAGGAAGAACCTAACTTTTGCCTCCTGCATGCCCAGACACCACTCTGCACCTCTCTTGGTGCCAAGAAGCCGGCTGACACCGACATCCTGGACACAAGCATCAGATGTCCTTGTAGCACACTGTGCTACCTTCCCCCATCTGCGGTTCACCTCCTGCATGCCTGGACACCACTTTGCACCTCTCTCAGTCTGCTGCCACCAGCCCCCTGGACACAAGCATCAGATAGGCCTATACACAGCCCCGGACTGCACAGCTGCTGCTTCTGCTGCAGAATTTTTTGAAAATCAGCGCCTTTCCTTGGAAAAGTTCTCATTGGTTGCTCCTAAGCAGAAGGATCCTGACTGACTGCCTGATGGACCGGCATTCTGCTCTCCCGATACCGGACTCCGCTCTTAGATATTAAGCTAGTGAATTAATTTGGTCTTCATTCAGACAATCAGGAATTGGCAAAGAAGTATATTTGTTTTTATTTTCCCTCCTATAGCTCAGCTGAATCCCTGCACTTACGGGGATCCTGTCTCCCTGCTAGTTCTGATTTTCATCTTCAGTGTGCCAAGTTGTTCCACATTGATCCACCCTGCAGAGTTTTCCCTGTGTCACTGTTTAGAGCCATGTTTTGTATTGCATTTAACTTGGTATCTCTGTTGCTGCCCAAGATTATTAGAGTACAGGATTTGCAGGACTTTAGAATTACAGGATTTTCTTTGCTGAAAGTCTCCATAGCCAGCTGATCTGTTTTATTTGAATCCAGTGCAGCTACCAATTTAATTTCTCCCTTTGTTTCAACCCCCCCAACTGTTTTCCCCTTGTTTTACAAAACTCAGTTACAGCGCTAGTGCCTAGCTGTCTGCTTCCTGACGTCTGATTCGACCCTGTTTTAGTAAATTGCAGATCTTTGTCTGTGTGCAAATTTTATTTTCACTCCCACCACTTCAGAGTGCTATTTAAACCCTGTGGTGTACCTCTTTTATCCGGCATCCTTGCAGCCCACTGGGCTACGTACCGCCATCTGCAGTTCACCTCCTGCATGCCTGGACACCACTCTGCACCTCTCTTAGTGCCAAGAAGCCTGCTGCCACTGACCTCCTGGACACAAGCATCAGGTATGGCTTATACACAGCCCCTGCCAGCACAGCTGTTGCTTCTGCTGCAGAATTTTTCGCTCCCCCAGGCCACCTTTAATAAATATACTTAAGCTTCTCCCTCCCCTCCCCTACCCTGTCCTGCCCCCATTGGCTTCCAGTAGTCAAATTCAGGAGCTTAAAGCTATCTAAACACAGAATTCTTAGAAATCTGTCACTCGCTGCTGCTAGCTCTCTCTAAACACAGAACTCTCATCTGCTTATGGACTTCCGTATGGTGCTTATCCACTCTGAATTGTTGTATGGGTGGGACTCCTAGGTGGTCAGTCATGTGCCTAATTAACTTGCTGGATATGTATAGCTAGGAATCACACCTCTGCCCCAGTAAATATACTTCTGCTATTTTACCATATTCACAGTCTGATAGATGTGTACTGCAGCTAATATTCTTCTTGGTGTATTCAGTGCTGTGTAATCTTTATCCTGAGTTGGTTAAAGGCTTGAGCATGGCTTTTTCTACCCCGAGTGCGCCTGGCTGAGTATATTTTTTACAACCACTGTTGACTAACTGACTGTAATTAATCGTGGTGGGAATCAACTGCAATCTACTGAATAATTTCTGCCTGTCTATCTATCATGTCTCAGCAACTTTAGTCCGAAAATGTCTCTATTAGCTTGTTAATGTATTGTGCTCACTAGCTATCTCTAATAGCCTCGCCTCCAGTGAGGCTTACTACCACAGAAGATGGTAATCATTCCAGTAGCTGGTGGCATGCTCCTACATAAGGGGGATTGTCTACTGGCCCTTGTTGTGGGGGCATCTGTAGATAGACCTCCACAAATTGGGTGCTCCTCTTGGGCCCACTTGGACAGCTTAGGGGGGTCTTGTGGCAAGCACTGCTTGGTTGTGTCCTCAGGGCCTTCCTAGTGTTTGACAAAATAGCTCCTCTGGCTTTTGGCAAGTTTTGACCTGTCTACCTTACCTGTCCACAATATCTTCTCCCTTCAGTGCCCTTGTTAGTCCCAGGGATGGTCCTTTTTGGCATGGGGGTTCCTAAGTTTATCAGGGAGGGTGCTAAGCCCTCCCCATTTATCAGTGCCCTCATCATTGGCCTTTTCAGTGCCTTATGCATCCCTCTACTTATTGCTGATTGCTCCACTCACTTGGGGGGGAGTCCTTGGGTTACACTTGAACAGCATGAGGAGCATGACTTCACCTTCTTCAATCTGATAGCCTATGGCAGACAGACCCTCTGGCCTATCTACTGTCTTGACCTCAGGTGCTTTCTGTGTCCTGCCACAGTGGTCAGGCATCCTGCTCACAAGCCTTCAGCTGGGGATGGTTCTCCCCTTAAAAAGCATCTCTTCTTGCTCCTCCTGGTGACACTAGCCCTGGCTGGGGACATTGAGCTTAACCCTGGTCCTACTTATCAAGCCTCCTGCCCTCTACCTGGGTATAATATTCTTCGTCGAGATCGATCTGGGTCCAAGAGGGGGGGTGGGGTCGCTATTTACTATAAAAGTCATCTGTCTCTTAGCGTCCTACCTAATCCTGATTCCCTCATGCTATGTGAAGCGCTGCATGCAACCCTGACAGTCGGGTCGAAACACCTACATATCGTTTGTGTGTATAACCCGCCAACCAGTGGGCTGAATGGTCTCCAGAACCTACTGCAGTACGTTTCTCAAAATGTAAAAACAAATGAAACACTCCTCCTCAGTGACTTGAACCTGAACTGGCTGGGCCCACATCACAATCTCCTTGCATCTTTGATCCAGAAGCACAATTTTCACCAACTTATAACTATCTGCACTAGAACCACGTCTTCACTATCAGGGTCGTTACTGGACTGGATCCTTACAAATAGACCGGATCATGTTTCCAAAGCTACCGTCCTGGCTGACTCACTTACAGATCACTCACCGACACTCTGTCACTGGCGCTCCTGCCCACCGCCTGCTCCTCAACCATGACTGATTACCTTCACGAACTATGCTGCCCTCGATACACAAGCCTTCTTATCTGACATATCTGACATAGACTGGACTGACGTTTTCTCCACCTCCAATATTGACACTGCCCTTAACATATTTCTCACCAAGTTTGGCGAGCACAAAGAAACACCTCCCAAAGGTAAAAGAAGAGTCAGAGGTCAGCAGTCAAGATGGCTAAATAAAGAACTCCTATGTAAGTTAAAATTCCGAGATAAGCAATGGAAACAATACAAAAATCTGGGCTCCCCTGGATCTTATCCTGTACAAGCAGTATAGAAATGATTGCAAAAGGCGCATCAGGCAGGCTAAAGCATATACTGTCAAAACCTGCTGACTAACTCCTCCAACGACCCTCGAAAATTTTGGAGCCACATTAAAACTTTTTTTTAGGATCTCAAAAGCTGTCACCCCCTCGGAAATGGTCCTGCAAGGTGTCCACTGTAATGACTCCTTCACTATTGCAAACAGCGTTTAACCAGCAGTTTTCCGACCTATCTGCCTACAGCTTCCCTTCAATCTCCTGCTACACAACTGAACTCAACATTCCTGGCGATTCACCTACCTCATCTAAACCATTCTACTTCAAAGCGGTCACTCGGCATCAAGTCTTCAAGCTGCTCAAGGCTATCTCTGACAATACCAGCCCCGGCTCTGATGGAATGGAACCCCGTCTATTAAAGATGGCTGCTCACCTCATATCTGGACCTATAGCTAGAATCTTCACCCTATCCCTCTCCAATGGCTCTGTCCCTGAAATCTGGGCCGCCAGAATTACTCCGTGTTTAAAAAGGCAGCAAAAATGACACGACCAACTACAGACCAATTGCTATACTATCAGTCCTTAGCAAGATCCTTGAAATTAGTCTCTATTCAAGTTGCGAATTCGTTGAAAACTCCAACACTCAATACAGCACAGCACGGCTTTAGAAAACACCACAGCACCATGACTGCACTAGCAAAATTCTCCTCTGACATTCTTACCAACATGGACAAAGGAAGCTAACAGGGGCTGTTTTCATCGACCTCACTAAAGCGTTCGACCTTGTTGACCATCCTTACTACTTGCCTCCCTCAGAAATCTGGGCTTCTCCTACCCTGTCACTACCTGGTTCAGCAGCTACCTTGCCAACAGGACTCAAGCAGTAAAATTCAACGGAGATCTCTGACAGTGCTGTTATCAATATTGCGTCCCTCAGGGCTCCATTCTTGGTCCTCTCCTCTTCTCACTATTTGTAAACAATCTCCTGATGTAGTAACCTCTGGCCACTCACTACTTTATGCTGATGACCTGGTCCTCTATGCCCACTCTGACAATATCACCAACCTGAATGCTGCCCTTACCACAGACTTCCACTTGGTGCAGCGCTGGCTACACACCCAACACCTTGTCCTTAACTCCAATAAAACTAAAGCCATGCTATTTGGATCCCCACACAAATTAAGAACCTGCTCTTCTTCTCTCTCTGTGCCTGACATTAATGGTAACCCTCTGGAGTCTGTTAGCTCTTTTCGCTACTTGGGCATTCACCTTGACCAAAATCTTGACCTAAAGCTGCACATCCAGGAAACTTGTAAATCTGTCAATTGTAAGCTGGGGCTGCTTACAGGACTAACTACCTGCTTACCCCTGCCGCTAAACTGGCAATTGCTAGAGGAATCCTGTTACCAACCCTCACTACGGTGCTCCCATCCTAACCATGGCCAGCAAAACTGCTCTGCACCAATGGGACACCACCTTCAACAATGTTTGCAGGTATCGGCTAAAGCACACCGCCCTGAAGCACCATTGTCAGCTATACAAAGACCTGGGCTGGCTATCTCCTCCTCCACCAGGCAATATTACCTCTGCAACCTTCGGACACCATCATCAGAGCATCAAAGCCAGCTGAGCTCTCAAAACTACTCCAACCGGTTATACCTTCACGGGACCTTAGATCCTCTGACAAGTCCTTATTGAATATTCCTCTCTGCCGCACAAAAAAGAGGCTCAGAAGCTTTCAGTTATGCTGCCCCTCACTTTTGGAACTTGCTGCCCAGGGACTAAGAAATGCTCCTTCTCACGATGCATTTAAGTGCAATCTCAGAGCTTTCCTTACCTCGATGGACAAATGTGTTTGTTTTGATCCCTCTTGAATCCCATGCTCCTAACCTGTTCTCCTCCCTTCCCCTATTATGTATTATAGGCACTTGCGCTTTTTTTATTCTTGGTTGTTTTTTGCTTTTATGTTTCATGTTTGTTGATACTGTATAACATTGTTGTTCTGATGCCAATTGTAAAGCTCTCTAATTACTGCCTAGTCACTTAGCTTGCCCTCGCTCCTGAGCTGTTTTCCACCACCTTCATTCCTTATCCTGCACCCTCTGTTCCTGTAACACTTACTTTCCCAGCCCCGCTCTCTTCCCTTCCCACTTAGCCATTTCTCCAGTACCCCCTGTCATTACCCCCTCCCTTTTTCCTGCCCCTCCCCTCTCCTGCTCTTTGCCGCCTCACTCCCCCTCTAACTGCCCTCCACGCCCCTCTCCGCCGTCTTTCGGTTCCACCGGCCCGGTAACAGGTTGCTACCTTGTACCGCTAATGCCGTAACTTGCCGCCACCCTTCCTACCTTTCTTTCACCTTTCTGCCCCTCTCCCTGCCAGCTTTCCCCTCCTTCTTTTATTCTTCCCTCTTCTCCCTGTGCTCAGTCCTCACCCCCTCCCCTCTCCTATTTTTTCCCGCCTCCCACCAGTTTGTGTGACTCCCCTCTCTCTCCTGCCGTCTCGTAGTTCCACCGGCTCGGCCGCAGGTTACCTACTTCACCCCGCCAATGCCGTTTTCACTGCCTCGCCTCTTGTCCTCCTCCCTTCTTCTGTCCTCTGCGCTCTTACTAGGTGCACTCTATCTCCTACCCCCACTCATTTCCCTATCTGTTCGTGCCCTTCATCCCTTTTCCCTATACCCTGCCCTTCCCACCCTACCCTTCCCTCCCCCATTCCTTTAGTTCAAATCCTCCTCACCCTTGTACCTAGTCCCCCACCGCCTCCCTGCACATCACCCTCTCCCTCTCTATTTTTGCACCCATAGCTTCACTGTCCTGTTCCCGACCTCTCCGTCTCTCTTGCCGACTCCCGGTTCCACCGTCCCGCCACAGGTGGTAACCTTCTCCGCTAATGCCGCACTTTGCCTTAACCTCCCTCCTGTCCTCCCTTTTGCTATTCGCCCTACCACCCCTGTCTCCTGCTCTCCTGCCCTACCCTCTACACCTGTCCCCTACCACCTCTCCCTAGTTCTCAACAACTGAATACATGTAATTTTATCCTTATTGCTATGCTTGACTACACTGTGTGACTTTGTCCTTTGCAAATGTATCCTGCTCTGTGTAATTTCTTATGTACCCTGCAAATGTATCCTGCTTTGTGTAATCTCTTATGTATCACTGTGTTCTGTAACTGTACCTCCCGGGTCGTGCCTGAAAATAGTCACTTGTTGGCTAGCGCACTTACCCGGTCAACAAAAACTAAATAAATAAATAATAAAAAAGCCTCCTCATTTCCTGTGGGCTGACAGTCAGGCAAGGGGATGAAAATAGCTCACCTCAACATCCGCAGCCTCCTGCCCAATCTGGCTGAACTCTTTGCCTGAGTCCCTTACTACAAGCCTGGCATCCTTAGTATTACTGAGACTTGGCTGAAACCTTCCACCCCGACTTGACCTGTCTGTTGTATCACACCAACAGCCCTTACTGTCTTCTTGTGAGCTGCTTCACACAGCCCATTACTTGGGAACACTAAGAAGCTGCACATCATCTGTACATAAAATCCCCCCAAGGGTGGTCTGTCGGGGCTATCCTTCCTCCTTGATACTGCTGGTGCTAAGACTGTGGATAATGAGCTAATGATCTTGGGAGATCTTAATTTAAACTGGCTAGGAGGAAACACCAAACTGTATGAACCTCTGCTTGCTGGCCTCTCCTTGTCTCAACTTATTCAGGAGCCCACATGGTGGCCTACCACTGGTGGTACTAGCTCCCTCCTGGACTGGTTCCTGTCCAATAGATCTAAGAGGATCAGATCCTCTGGTACCCTTCATGAGTCTATCTCCAACCACACACCTGTGTACTATGTATGGAAGATCTCCTCCCAGAAAATTCCTCAAAAAATCATCCAAGAAAGGGATTTCTCCAGGTTTGACCTGGGGTCCTTCCATGAGGATCTGAGACTTATGGACTGGTTGGTGGTGCTAAATGCTCAGGACTCTTCCATTGCTGTTAGTCATTTTCTCAGCACCTTCGGGGCACTGCAGGACAAGCATGCCCCTCTTATCAGGCGGAGGGTAAGGGGAACAAACTAACAAGAAACCGCACCACTCAGAGGTAGCTTCCAATAAGTAGCTTTTAATGAAAAAATTATTATAAAACACTATCCTTAGTGCAAGCACACATCAGGGGCACTGCTATGAACTTCTACCAGTTTCACTATCAAACATGCGTCATCAGGAGGAGGGTATGGGGGTCTGCCACTAAGTGGTTGCATGGGAGCCTCCTGGCCCTCATGAAGGCTAGAGACAAGTGCTGGGCCAACTTCAAGGTCATGATGGACCAGGCCATATTTCAGCAATATAGGAAGTTCAGGAATGAATGCAAAAAAGCAATCAGGGCTGCCAAAAGTGAATACTGCAAAACTGCCTTACTAAACTCAGCTAAGGACCCTAGGAATTTCTGGAGGAACATTAAAAATATAGTAAGTGGTTCCTCCAACTGTGGGGTCTCTGACATGCTCATAGATGGATCTAATTGCAACAATCCACTAACCATAGACAATACACTCGACTCCCGTTTCTCGCATCTGTCTGTCTTCACCTCCCTATTCTCCACAGGTGGGAGTGATAGTCATGTCCCGGCCTCTGCCCCACAGTCGGCCCCTATCTCCTGTCCATTACTCTACTTCAGGGCTGTGATGTCACAGGAGATGCAAAGACATCTCTCTGGTCTCTCCCCTCACTCTAGTGCTGGCCACAATAGCATGTAACCTAAGTTCCCCCATCTTGGCACCCCTTATATTGCCTCCCAAGTGGCCCATATCTTCAACACGTCCCTAACCTCTGGTGTTATCCCTGAACTCTGTAAGGTGGTGAGGATTGTCCCTGTTCTCAAACAGGGCAACCCAAAGATCCTTAACAACTACCGACCAATGGCCATCTTATCAGCAATCAGTAAACCTCTGGAGAAAGTTGTGGCTGGGCAACTCATGGAGTATATTCAGGCCCATGAGCTACTGTCTCCCACACAGCATGGCTTTCACAAAGGGCACAGTACATCCTCTGCCCTTGTCACTGTCTCCTCTGGGATCAGGGCAACTATGGACCAGGGTAAGCTCTCGGGCACCATCTTCATTGACCTATCTCAGGCCTTCAACCTAGTTGACCATGTCTTACTTTACTCTCAACTTCGGTCCCTTGGTCTGTCCTCACCTATCCTAAGATGGTTCACTAATTGCCTTCAGGGCAGACAGCAACTTACTAAATTCAGTAAGGTCCTCTTAGCCACCAATCCTGTGACCTCTGGTGTCCCCCAGGGTTCAGTCCTAGGGCCCCTTCTCTTCTCTATCTTTGTCAATAATCTCCCCTCTACTTCTTACAACTGTAGCTCTATCCTATATGCAGATGACCTGGTTATCCTCACCCATTCCCATGACATCAGAGTCATCAGCCACCAACTGAGTGAGGATTTCAGGAATATCCAGTCCTGGATAATGACCCACAAGCTGATCCTCAACCTTAAAAAAACTCAGGCCATGCCTTTTGGGTCCCTGGCCAAGATAAAGGCCTCCCCTGCCCCACTGAGTATTATTGGTATTTATGGTACTCCTGTCTTAATCACTGACACCATCAAATACCTTGGAGTGACACTTGACCCCCAGATGGACCTTGGGCATCATATCCAAAATGTATGTAGAGCTGTCAACTGCACACTGGGTCTGACCTACAGAGCGAAGAACGATCTCACTTCTGCTGCTCATCTTGCACTGGCCAGAGGTGTGTTTCTACCTTCTCTCTGCTATGGACTCATCCTGTTTGCATGCATCTCCAAAGTTCACCTGTCTAGGTGGAACATAGTCTATAATAACATTTGCCGCTTTGCACTTGCTGCCCCTTGCCTCACCCACCACTGTGATCTGTATAATAAACTTGACTAGCTCTGCACACCCAACCACATGAATTTTGTCTTGGGCAGCTTCACGGGCAAGGTTCTCAGAACTGGCACCCTCCCCAGGATTGGCTGAGCTCCTCAAACCATCAGTGTCTTCTTCCTACTCCCTTAGATCATTGGGCCCTGCTGTTCTAAAAGTTCCTGCCACTCAAATACAAATGGGGGACAGGAACTCCTTTCCTGCCCATGTCCGCTCCTACCCCTCCCACTCATGCCTTCAGACCTCCCTGTGGAATTACTTGAAGCTGTCTTCTGTGTGTGACTGTCCTAAACCACCATCACTAACCTTGGTCCCCTGCACTGGACTTACATGTCCTTCTTTTTGTACCCTTGTGCAGGTCCTGCTGATACATCCTGCCTGCTTGGGTTCTGCTCTGTATATAATGTATTTATTCTCTGTTTCAGGTGATGCTTTGACTGTGTCTCTGCTTTTGGGGCTCTGAACTGTATAGAATTGTATAAGGCACTATTCATAGCCTTGGTGACTCTATGTATACATTTTGTTCCTATTCTAACTGTGTTTACTGGCTGCTTGTGTTATGTTCATCTGGTTCTACCTGATTCTGTGTAATGCCTAACTGGTATCATGTTGTCCTCTGTATGAACTTGTATTTCATTGTACTCTCCCGGGTCATACATGAAAATAGGCAAATGTCTTTTCTAGTGTACTTACCTGGTCAACAAAAGCTAAATAAATAAATAAACTTGCTTTTTGGTAGTTTGGCAGTCAGTAATGATTTTACTTTATCAACAACTGGACATACATGGCCACTCCCAACCATGCATCCCAGGTATTATGTTTCCTGTTGCCCTAGGGCACATTCCATGGGATTGGCCATGAAACCGGCCTCTCTGAACAATTGAAGTACTGCAGCCACATCCCAAAGCTGCGTGTCACAATCAGAGCTAAATATGACAACATCATCCAGGTAAGCTGCTGCATATAACTCATGGAGATAGAGCATTTGATCAATCATTCTCTGAAATGCGGCAGGGACATCATGCAACCCAAAGGTAAGCACAGTAAACTGATACAGACCAAATTGGGTGACAAAAGCTCATTTTCTCCCGTGATTCAGGAGTTAACGGGATTTGCCAATGCTGTTTGGTCAGGTCTGGCTGGGTACTAATGTACTGGGCCTTACCAGTCAGTCCAGAAGTTCATCCACCCTAGGCATAGAATATGCATCAAACTTGGAGACTGTATTTACTTTCCAGAAGTTGATAGAAAACTGAGTGGACCCGTCTAGTTTTGGGACTAATACAGCAGAGCTAAACCAGTCACTCAGAGATTCCTCAATGACTCCTGGTACCAACAAAGATCAGATTTCCTCCCATACCATCTCTCTGACTTTCTCTGGAAGCCTGTATGGCTGTTGGTGTATCCAAACACCTGGGTCTCTGTCTATGTGGTGTTGGATTGCATGAGTTCATCTTGGTTTGGGACAGAACACATTCCCAACATTTCTTACCAGTTATTGGCTTTGTTTTTCTGGGTCTGGTTGAGCCATTCCTTCAATGGGCTGGAGCTTGATTCCTTTAAAATTTTAGAGCCTAAGTTTAGGATTCCATCTTCAGTGTCCTCATCTGTCACCTGACTAGAGACCCCTTTAAGTTTCTCTGAATTAACTAGCAAAACCTCCCTGTCTTTCCAGGGATGCAACAAATTGACATGATAAATTTGTTTTTGCTTTTTTTGGTTAGACTGTAATACCTCATAATCAACTAGCCCCACTTTTCTCAGGAGCTCATATAGTCTTTTCAATTTAGACAAGAGTTCACTTTCAGAGCTAGGGAAAGAAGAAGTAGTCTGTCAGGAGATTTGAACTGCTGCAATCTGGCCCCTTGGTTATAGTGTCCTGCCTGGGTTTGCTTTGATTTGAATACATTTTCTCTGGCAAATCTGTCCATCATGTCCAGTCCTTCTCAATGGCCTTCTGCTGGCTCTTTCATATGTTCTCTCATTGCATTACATACTGGAGCACATTAGGGGGCTATGTACCTGTTCTTCTCATATCTCTTCTATGACGAGAAGTATCCCTCGAGGTTGTCCCTCATACAACAATTCAAAGGATGAGAAACTCATGGATGATTGTGGCACCTCCCAAACTGCAAACATTAAATAGGGTAACAGTTCATCCTAGTTTTTTTGCCACAGCTGAAACAAATTTAGACAGTATACATTTTAAGGATTTGTTAACACTTTTAACAAACCTGTCGGTCTGAGCCTGGTACTCTGATCTTAGGATGGACTTAACCTTAATAAAGCACACACCTCCCTCAAAGCTTTGAAATAAAGTTGGTGCCCTGATCAGTTAAGATCTCTTTGGCAGCCCAATTCAGGAAGATATCTTTAGCAATTGTTTGGCTTCTGATGGGGCTGTAGTGGAGGGCATGGGAATAGCCTTGGGGTATCAGGTGGTGTAATTCTTTATCGACATAATATACTGATACATGCAGAACATTTTTCTGGGAGTCCCACCATATCAATCACAGTTCTTTCAAATTAAACATCTGTGTTGGGCATAGGGATCAATGAGGCCTGCTTTATACAGTACTTCTGGGGGCAACAAACTGACACTCTGGGCAGGAAGCACAAAAATCCATCTCCTCATTCCATATACTTGGCCAGAAAAAACAGGCAAGTACAGTATGTGCTTCTTCGTTTTCTTTCAGCCCAAGTGGCCAGCAATAGGTATGAGCAAATCTTAATACCTCTCTTCTTGCTGACAGGGAATAAAAAGCTGATAGTGCACAGTTCTCATTGGTTTTTCCTGTTCCACCATGTACAGTATGTCATTTTTCAATAGAAACATAAAAGTTGAGGCAGATAAGGACTGCAAGGCTCATCCAGTCTGGCCCTTTTTTCTATCTTATGAATGTGCCATAGGCCTTTACTCTGTCAATGGCCTATCTATTCATACTCATCTGTATTGCTCCCTTATGCCTATCCCATGACTGTTTGAAGCCCTGCACTGTATTCATATCCACCACTTCCTGTGGTAGGCCATTCCATGCATCCACCACCCTTTCTGTGAAAAAGAACTTCCTCACATTACCCCTTAATCAGCCTCCCTCTAATCTCATGCTGTGTCCTCTTGTCCTATTTTTGTTTTATTGAAACATGTTAGACTCTTTCACCTTGTTAATGCCCTTAAGATGTTTGAGTGTTTCAATCATATCACCTCTCTCCCTCCTTTGCTCTAGGGTATATATATTAAGCTCTTGTAATCTGTCCTCATATGTTTTCTGATGCAGTTCCTGCACCATTTTGTTTGCCCTTCTCTGGACTGCCTCCATTTTGTTACTGTCCTTGTGCAGGTGCGGCCTCCAATACTGCATGCAGTGCTCCAGATGGGTCCTAACCAGTGTCTTGTAAAGAAGGATTGTTACCTCCTTCTTACAACTTGTGATACCTCTACTAATACACCCCAACATCCCTCTAGCCTTACCTACTGCTATAGTGGTCTGCTTGGATGATTTCAGGTCATCTGCGATGATGATGCCCAAATCTCTTACTTCCTTTGTGATTGCCAGTAACTCCCCTCCCAACCTATAGGTAGCTTCTGGGTTTCTCTTCCTTATGTGCATGATTTTGCACTTCTTTGCGTTAAACCCCAGTTGCCACTCTTCTGACCATTTTACCAGTTTTTACAGATCTCTTCTCATTCTGCCCACCCCATCTGGATCATCTACTCTGTTGCAGATCTTGGTGTCATCTGCAAACAGGCAAACCTTACCCTCCAGTCCATCTGCAATGTCACTGATGAAGATATTGAAGAGGACTGGCCCCAGGACTGATCCCTGAGGTACCCCGCTTGTGATATACATCTCTTCTGATTGTATACCATTTACCACTACTCTCTGTTTTCTGTCCACCAACCAGTTTGCCAACCACTGGACCAACCTTTGACCCACCCCAAGTCTACCCAGCTTATTAATCAGTCTTCTATGTGGAACAGTATTGAAAGCTTTGCTGAAGTCAAGGTAGGTAACATCAACTGCACCCCCTTGGTCCACCATTCTGATTTCCCAGTCAAAGAAATCCATGAGATTAGTTTGACAGGACCATCTTGTTGTTAACCCATGCTCTCTTGAATCCTGTGTACCTATGAATTCCAGGTATTTCACTATCCTTTCCTTAAGGAGTGCCTCCATAATCTTACTGAGGTAAGACTGACTGGTCTGTAGTTCCCTGCCTCCTTCCTCCTGCCACTCTTGTGGAGTGGGATCACATGATCCCTTCTCCAGTCTTCTGGGACCTCTCCTGTGCTCAGAGACTCACTAAACAGTTCTGCTAATGGCTCTGCTAGTTCCACCCTTATCTCCTTTAGTACCCTGGAATGTATGCCATCAGGTCCCATTGCCTGGTCCACACTGAGTTTAGTGAGCTCTTGTAGGACTTTTTCTTTTGTGAAGGGACTTGTGTACACCTCCCTCCTCCTTGTGTCCATGGTTCTGAGCTGTGGGCCCTGCCCTACCTTCTCTTCAGTAAATACTGAGCAGAAGTATTTATTTAGGATAGGTATTTTTCCTTGGTCCTCCTCCATACACGCCCCCCTTATCCCCTTTGATCTTAGCAATACCCGATCTAGACTTTCTCCTTTCACTAATGTATCTATAGAAAGTCTTGTCCCCTTCTTTTACTGTTCGTGCTAGTGTTTCCTTGGTTTGGACCTTTGCCTACCTTACTGCCTTCCCTGCTTCCCTTAGGGAAGTTTGGTATGCCTCCCTATCTTTGTTCTACGGCGTTTTCTTATATTTCCTGAAGGTCAGCCTTTTGGCTGTGATCTTTTCTGCTACTGGTTTTGAGAACCAAAGTGGTTTCCTCCTTCTTTTGCTTTTCTCCCTAACACAATGGGATGTTGCTTCAAGTATTGCATCCTTAAAGGGAAACGTCCACGTACAGTCGGGCCCCACCTCCATGTGAAGTGGGACCCGATTAGCAGTTGCATTTTAGGATGCAGCGCCTTCCCCGTCACACCCACAAGCACCCGCAGCTGTCCCCGTGTTGATGTTTCAGGCGGGGAGCAGCCGGGGGCATCTATATACTTATTATGTGACTCATTTTTAAAATAGCTCCAGTTTGGAGCCTGGACATTCTTGGGCATTTTTCTTACAAGCAGTGGATGACCAGTACCCTTCCAGTTGATACGTGGTCTCGGTGTAGCCCGGACATGCGTAGATTCAAAACTGGAGCTATTTGAAGATTTGGCAATACAGTACTGTATTGCCATATCTTCAAATAGCTCCGGTTTAGAATCTATGCGTGTCCAGGGTCTTTCCGGTTTAGAATCTATGCATGTCCGAGCATCCTAAAATGCCAGGGCAACGAGGGCGCAGGATCAACCAGATATAATTTTAAATAAATGAGAAGTGAGTAAGTTTATTTTTACTTTTTTCTATTGCATCTGCTAATCGGGTCCCACTTCACATGGAGGTGGGGCCGACTGTACGTGGATGTTTCTTTTAATGCTTACCCACTTTGCCTGTACCCCTCACCTGTATTTTGTCTTGGAAATATTTGTGCTTTTTGTCTATCAACCACATTGCTATTTACCACATCTAGGTTATGATAAGCATCTTAAGAACCTCATCATTTCATTATTCAGATATTTTAGTGACCAGATTTTGAAACATACTTGCCTGACCTCAGAAAGTGCCTCATGACCTCCCATTGATGTGGATGCTAGATCCTCATTGCAGTCACTTCTGACCTTTCTTAAACCCAGACCTTGCAGTCCCCACCACTACAACCTTAGACAGAGACAGATAGGTTCCCTTGTTTTTCTCCCTCTGTTTCTGTCCCTGGTACTTCTTGGGTTTCCTTTCTGAACAAGATAGTGTATCGTCAGGGAAGGGAAATATTTACCATAATCCCTCCAGGTTTTCCACTTTCCGTGAGCACATTTTCATAATTATTTTAACCACTAGGCTGCCAAGTCTTGCCATTTTTGAGCCACCACTCTTCATCAGGTTGCAGCTCTAAAACAAAATGTGCATACGGTCCATCAATAGCACTCCATAGTGATCCCAATCCAGTCGAGGATAGCTACCTTTATCTGGTCATGGTCTCTGGAAACAGCATAGTCTAGGCTCTGATAAGCAGCTTGTGCCTCTCCAGTCAGATATGAAGCAATACAAGTGGCTCATCTTTCTCATCACCAGGCAGTGGTACTTGCAACTCACTGAAAAGTGAATAGATAGACTTTAGGATCATCCTCAGGACCTATTTTTTAGCATGGGTTGAGGTCTGGCTACAGCAACTAGATTCCCTGTGACCTAGAGCTGGGGCACAGTTTCTTTCTGTGCTTATAGCACCTGTTTCTTAAACTCCTGCTGTTGCTGGCCTCTGTGCATTTGCTGTTGCATCTGCTGCTGGTGTCTCTCTGCACTTGCTGTTGAGCCTGCTACTGCTCTCTTTGCACCTACAGTTACACTTGCTGGGCCATCCAGTCCCTGTGTATCTGGACCTTTTGATCCAGATGTTGGTCTCTCTGACTCTCAGCTGAACCTGCTTTTGCACTTCCTCATCCAGCCTGTCCCTTTGCATCTGAACCTGTTTTGTCTGCATCTGGGTATGTTGTGCTTGCTCTTCTGCCAGCCATTTCAGTACCCTGTCTGAGTCCATCTTACCCCTATTTAAACAAGGGGAAGTTTGATCTCACTGCGAAAGCTAGCTAACTATAGTGTTGTAGCAAACCAAGACTTCTGTAGAAATCCTCAGAAAAAAAACTCCAGACAAAAAGAGTTAAATGAAACCAAAAGTCACTATATTTCAGTCCCAAAAACTGTTTTAGTAAATTGCTGCTTTGTCTATGTGATAATGTTATTTTCACTCCCACCACTTCACAGTGCTATTCAATCCCTGTGCTGTCCCTCTTATATTGGGCATCCTTGTACCCCACTGAGCTACCTTCCACCATCTGCGGTTCACCTCCTGCATGCCTGGACACCACTCTGCACTTCTCTTGGTGCCAAGAAGCCTGCTGCCACTGGCCTCCTATACACAAGCATCAGGCATCCTTGTAGCCCACTGGGCTACCTACCACCATCTGCGATGCACCTCCTGCAAACCTGGACACAACTCTGCACCTCTTTCGGTGACAAGAAGCCTGCTGCCACCAGCCTCCTGGACACAAGCATCAGGTATGGCCTATGCACAGCCCTGACCTGCACAGCTGCTGCTTCTGCTGCAGAATTTTTCAAAAATCAGCACCTTTCCCTGGAAAAGTCCTCATTGGTTGCTCTGAGGAGAAGCATCCTGACTGTTTGCCCGATGGAGTGGCATTCTGCACTCCTGATACCCGACTCAGATCTTAGATATTAAGCTAGTGAATTAATTTGGTCTGCCTTCATTCAAACAGCTACCAATTTAATTTCTACCTTTGTTTCAACTCCCTTCCCCTGACTGTGACCCCCTTGTTTTACAAATCTCAGTTCAGAGCTGGTGCGTAGTTGTCTGCTTCCTGCCCTCTGATTTGACACTGTTTTAGTAAATTGCAGCTCTTTGTCTGTGTGATAATTTTATTTTCACTCCCACCACTTCACAGTGCTATTTAATCCCTGTGCTGTCCCACTTTTATTGGGCATCCTTGTAGCCCACTGGGCTACCTTCTGCCATCTGTGGTTTGCCTCCTGCATGCCTGGACACACTCTACACCTCTCTCGATGCCAAGAAGCCTGCTGCCACCGGCCTCCTGGACACAAGCATCAGGTATGGCCTATGCACAGCCCTGACCTGCACAGCTGCTGCTTCTGCTGCAGAATTTTTCAAACATCAGCACCTTTCCCTGGAAAAGTCCTCATTGGTTGCTCCTGAGGAGAAGCATCCTGACTGATTGCCCGATGGAGTGGCATTCTGCACTCCCGATACCCGACTCAGATCTTAGATATTAAGCTAGTGAATTAATTTGGTCTGCCTTCATTCAAACAGCTACCAATTTAATTTCTCCCTTTGTTTCAAGCCCCCCCGACTGTGACCCCCTTGTTTTACAAATCTCATTTCAGAGCTGGTGCCTAGCTGTCTGCTTCCTGACCTCTGATGTGACTCAGTTTTAGTAAATTGCAGCTTTTTGTCTGTGTGATAATTTTATTTTCACTCTCACCACTTCACAGTGCTGTTTAATCCCTGTGCTGTCCCTCTTTTAATGGGCATCCTTGTAGCCCACTGGGCTACCTTCCGCCATCTGCGGTTCACCTTCTGCATGCCTGAACACTACTCTTCAACTCTCTTGGTGCCTAGAAGCCTGCTGCCACCGGCCTTCTGGACACAAGTATCAGGTACAGCAGTATACACAGCCCCAGCCTGCACAGCTGCTGCAGAATGTTTTGCTCCCCCTCCCTCCCCCTCCCAGGCCATCTTTAAATATACTTAAGCTCCTCCTTCCCTTACCCTGTTCTGCCGTCATTGGCTTCCAGTAGTAGAATAAAGGAGCTTAAAGCTATCTAAATACAGAACTCTTAGAAATCTGTCACTCACTGCTGCTAGCTCTCTCTAAACACAGAACTCTCATCTGATTATGGACTTCCGTATGGTGCTTATCAACTCTGAATTGTTGTATAGGTGGGACTCCTGATTGGTCAGTTGTATGCCTTATTATCCTGCTGGATATGTATAGCTAGGAGTCACACCTCTGCCCCAGTAAATATACTTTTGCAGTTTGACCATATTCACAGTCTGATAGATGTTTACTGCAGCTAATATTCTTGTTGATGTATTCAGTACTGTGTAATCTTTATCCTGGGTTGGTTTCAGGCTTGAGCCTGGCTTATCGTACCCCGAGTGGGCCTGGCTAAGTATATTTTTTGCAACGACTGTTGACTAGTTGACTGCAATTAATCGTGGTGGGAATCAACTGCAATCTACTGAATAGTTTCTGCCTGTCTATCTATCATATCTCAGCAACTTTAGTCAGGAAATATCTCTATTAGCTTGTTAATGTATTGTGCTCACTAGCTATCTCTACTATCCTCACCTCCAGTGAGGCTTACTACCACAGAATCTGGTAATCCTTCCAGTAGCTGGTGGTGTTCTCCTACATAAGGAGGGATTGTCTACCGACCATTGTTGTGGGGACGTCTGTAGGATAGTTCTCCACAAATTGGGTGCTCCTCTGGGGCCCACTTGGGCAGCTTGGGGGGGTCTGATGGGCAAGCACTGCTTGGTTCTGTCCTCAGGGCCTTCCTAGTGTTTGACAAAATAGCTCCTCTGGCTTTTGGCAAGTTTTGACCTGTCTACCTTACCTGTCCATAATATCTTCTCCCTTCAGTGCCCTGGTTAGTCCCAGGGACAGGTCCTTTTTGACATGGGGGTTCCTAAGCTCCTTAAGGGAGGGTGCTAAGCCTTCCCCATTTATCAGTGCCCTCATCATTGGTCTTCTCACTGCCTTATGCCTCCCTCTACTTATTGCTGATTGCTCCCCTCACTCGGGGGGCCCCTGGGTTACACTTGAACAGCATGAGAAGCATGACTTCACCTTCTCCAATCTAGTAGCCTGTGGCAGACAGCCCCTCTGGTCTATCTGCTGTATTGACCTCTAGTGCATCCTACCATAGTGGTCAGGCATCCTGCTCACATGCCTTCAGCTGGAGGTGGTTCTCCCCCTTTAAGGCATCTCCTCTGGCTCCTCCTGGTGACACTAGCCCTGGCTGGGGACATTGAGCTTAACCCTGGTCCTAGTTATCAAGCCTCCTCATTTCCTGTGGGCTGGCTGGCAGACAAGGGGATAAAAATACCTCACCTCAACATCCACAGCCTCCTGCCCAATCTGGCTGAACTCTTTGCCTGGGTCACTCACTACAAGCCTGACATCCTTGGTATTACTGAAACTTGGCTGGAACCTTCCACCCCTGACTTGGCCTGTGCACTTCCTGGCTTTGATCTCACTAGGCAAGATCTGCCTGGGAAAAAGCATGGGGATGGTATCTTGGTCTACTACAAGAGTCACCTAAACCTGTCTGTTGTATCCCACCAACAGCCTTTACTGTCTTCTTGTGAGCTGCTTCACACAGTCCTATTACTCGGGAACACAAAGAAGCTGCACATCATCTGTACATATAGTCACCACAAAGGTGGTCTGCTGAGGTTATCCTACCTCCTTGATACTGTTGCTGCTTAGACTGTGGATAATGAGCTAATGATCTTGGAAGATCTTAGTTTAAACTGTCTTGGAGGAAATACCAAGCTGTATAAACCTCTACTTGCTGGACGCTTCTTATCTCAACTTATTCAGGAGCCCACTAGGTGGTCTACGACTGCTGGTACTAGCTCCCTCCCGGACTGGGTCCTGTCCAATAGACCTGAGAGGATCAGTTCCTCTGGTACCCTTCCTTACTCTCTCTCCAACTACACCCCTGTGTACTGCATATGGAAAATCTCATCCCAGAAAATTCCTCACAAAATCATCCAAGTAAGGGATTTCTCCAGGTTTGACCTGGGGTCCTTCCAAGAGAATCTGAGGCTTATGGACTGGTCTGCAGTGCTAAATGCTCAGAACTCTTCCACTGCTGTTAGTCATTTTCTCAGTACCTTCGAGGCACTGCAGGACAAGCATGCCCCTCTTATCGGGTGGAGGATAAGGGGGTTTGCCACTAAGTGGCTGCATAGGAGCCTCCTAGCCCTCATGAATTCTAGAGACAAGTCCTGGGCCAACTGCAAGGTCATGATGGACCAGGCCATGTTTCATCAATATAGGAGGCTCAGGAATGAATGCAAAAAAGCAATCAGGGCTGCCAAAAGTAAATACTGCAAAACTGCCTTACTAAACTCAGCTAAGGACCCTAGGAATTTCTGGAGGAATATTAAAAATATAGTAAGTGGTTCCTCCAACTGTAGGGTCTCTGACATGCTCATAGATGGATCTAATTGTAACAATCCACTAACCATCTCCAATGCATTCAACTTCCACTTCTTGGATCTGTCTGTCTTCACCTCCCTCTTCTCCACTTGGGGGAGTGATAGTCGTGTCCCAGCTTCTGCCCCACATTTGGCCCCTATCTCCTGTCTGTTACTCTACTTGAGGACTGTGATGGCACAGGAGATGCAGAGATTTCTCTTTGGTCTCTCCTCTCACTCTAGTGCTGGCCACAATAGCATGGAATGTAAGCTCCTTCATCTTGGTGCCTCTTATATTGCCTCCCCAGTGGGCCATATCGTCAACATGTCCCTAGCCTCTGGAGTTATCCCCAACTTCTGGAAGGTGGTGAGGATTGTCCCTGTTCTCAAACAGGGCAACCCAAAGAACCTCGACAACTACTGACTGATAGCCATCTTGTCGACTATCAGTAAACTTCTGGAGAAAGTTGTGGCTGGGCAACTCATGGAGTATATCCAGGCCTATGAGATACTGTCTCCCATGCAGCATGGCTTTTTTACAAAGGGCACAGTACTTCCTCTGCCCTTGTCACTGTCGCCTCTGGTATTAGGGCAGCTATGGACCAGGGTAAGCTCTCAGGTGCCATCTTAATTTACCTATCTAAGCCTTCGACCTAGTTGACCATGTCTTACTTTGTTCTCAACTTCGATCCCTTGGTCTGACCCCACCTATCCTAAGATGGTTCACTAATTACCTGCAGGGCAGACAGCAACATACTAAATTCAGCAAGGTCCTCTTGGCCACCACTCCTGTGACCTCTGGAATCCCCCAGAGTTTATTTCTAGGCCCCCTTCTCTTCTCTATCTTTGTCAATAATCTCCCCTCTACTTCTTCCAACTGTAGCTCTATCCTATATGCAGATGACCTGGTTATCCTCACCCATTCCCATGACATTGTGGTCGTCAACTACTAACTGAGCGAGGATTTCAGGAATATCCAGTCCTGGATAACAACCCACAAGCTGGTCCTCAACCTTAAAAAAACTCAGGCCATGCTTTTTGGGTCCCTGGCCAAGATAAAGGCCTCCCTTGTCCCATTGAGTATTATTGGTAGTGATGGTACTCCTTTCCTAATCTCTGACTCCATCAAATACCTTGGGGTGTCACTTGACCCCCAGCTTGGCCTTGGGCATCTTATTCAAAATGTATGCAGAGTTGTCAACTGCAAAATGGGTCTGGCCTACAGAGCGAAGAACAATCTTACTTCTGCTGCATGCCTTGCATTGACCAGATTTGTGTTTCTTCCTTCTCCATGCTATGGACTCATCCTGTTTGCACACACCTCCAAAATTCACTTATCTTGGTGGAACATTGCCTATAATAACATTTGCCACTTTGCACCTGCTGCCCCTTGCCTCACCCACCACTATACCTGTATAACAAACTTGTCTGTCTCTCCCCACCCAACCACATGAATTTTGTCTTGGGCAGCTTCATGAGCAAGGTTCTCAGAACTGACACCCCCCCCAGACTGGCTGAGCTCCTCAAACCAGCTCCCTCTTCTTCTTACTCCCTTAGGTCATTGGGCCCTACTGTTCTCAAAGTTCCTGCCACTCAAATGCAAATCGGGGGACAGGGATTTTGCTTCATGTGCCCCCAGAGTATGGAACTCCTTTCCCACCCAGGTCCACTCCTCCACCTCCCACTCATGCCTTTGGAGCTCCCTGTGGAATTACTTGAAGCTCTCCTCTGTGTGTGGTTGTCCAAAACTGCCATAACTAACCATGGTCCCCTGCACTGGACTTAAATGTTCTTCTTTTGGTATCCTTGCACAGGTTCTGCTGATGCATCATGCCTGCTTGGGTTCTGCTCTGTATATAATGTATTTACTCTCTGTTTCAGCAATGTTTTGACTGCGGCTCTGCTTTCAGGGCTCTGAGCTGTATAGAACTGAATAATGCACTGCTCATAGCCTTGGTGACTATATGTATATATTTTGTTTTTATTTGAACTGTATTTACTGACTGCTTGTGTTATGTTCGTCTGGTTCTATCTGATTCTGTGTAATGTCTAACTTGTATCATGTTGTCCACAGTATGAACTTGTATTTCATTGTACTTTCCCGGGTTGTACCTGAAAACAGGCAAATGTCTTGTCTAGTGTACTTACCTGGTCAACAAAAGCTAAATAAAATAAAATAGTAGTCAAGTCTTAAGGTCACAAAAGCATACACCAGTGTGGCCAGGTCACCTGGGAGACAAGGGATTTAATCTAGCTGATGTTCCTTAGATGGTAAAAGCCATTCCAGACTACTGCAAACACCTGAGCTTCAAATGTCAACTCCTCATCTAGAATGATTGCCATATTTCTCACCTTTGTAGTAGCCACAGCTCAGAGAAGCTGAGGCAAAGCCCAGTATCCCTCTAAACAGTTAGTAGTACCCCCATGGCCCGGCTCAACCACCAGTACTTCAGTTTTGTCATAGTTAAGCCTTAACCAGCTCAATGACATCCAGTCTTGGATCTCAGCTAAGGCATTTACTCAGCATATACACCCCATCCAGCATCCCAGGTACAAAAGACAGCTAGAGCTGGGCATCATATGCATAGCAGTAAAACCCAAGTCCATACAGTCTAATGATCCTACCCAGTGGTAGCATGTATACCACAACCAACATGTGTGAGATGACCAAACCCTGGGGTACACCACAGGGCAGGGCCATCAGGAGTGAAGAGAAACTACCCAACACTACCCTAATTGTCCTGCCAATGAGTTAGGACCCAAGCAGCAGATGACTTTGCTGGTGACCTCTACATACTCCCTGAGCTAAACCCATAACAGCTCATTTTCTATGGTGCAAATGCTGATGAGAGATCAAGTAGAATGAGAATTGACTGTTTCCCCCCATCCCTTGCCCTGAGCAGATCATTATGCACCCTGGCCAGTTCAGTCTATGTGCTATGTCTTGATCTAAAACCAAACTGGAGACATTCATCGATGTGAAAGGCAGTGAGGTGTGTCTCAAGCTGCAGTGCAACCACCTTCTCAACAACTTTACCCAAAAAGGGCAGGTTGGAGACAAGTTAACAATTTGCCAGGACATCGAGGTCAGTGATGGCTTCTTCAAGAGGAGCTTCACCAGTTCAGTTTTCTTTTTCAGTTAAAAGTTTTTCATTGTTTTTTAGAACAAAAAAGTTGAAAACACAACAATAACATTTGATTTATGACAGCATACAGTACAGATGCACACAATTAGCTTGTAGAATTAATGCATATATTAGTTAAGTCATAATACTTGAGGAAAGTTACTAAAGCATCTCTTGGACCATATAGAGTGATGGTATCCGAGGTATGAAAAATAATAATTGTACTGTATAGTAAAGACACCTACCTTAGATCTTGCCAAAAATCCGAAACCATAAAGTGGTACTACTGCTGATTAGACAAGGCTTCATGTGCTTCGGTAGATGTACCTTCTGATGGCCAAATCTGAGGGAACACCTGAAAGCGAGTTGGATAGGGTGCCACAGAGTAACTAAGAGTGATTGGTAGTATTTTTAAAGAAAAGAGGTGCTGATGTACATCTTTGTACTGTACCTTCTATAAACAGAACAAAGTAAAGGAAGTACAATAAACGTAACAATAACAGTGTGTATTATCAGTAACTATTTACAATACTGTCATCCTAAAATGGAGTAGAATTAAAAAACAGCACATACTTATTAGCTTTTAAGTTCAGTAGTCTAGTTATGCAGTACATTCATAGGAGGAAAGACCAAAAAAATATTTTGGAGTAAGTCAACCAACACCTGCTCTGGAGGCCAGATATGCCATGTAGGGGGCCCAACAGAGGTAAAACAATGGCAGTTGTCCTTTCATCAGGTGAGAATGTCTATCTAATTCAGATATATAAGTAAGTGCTGACAATATCTCTGTTACATTGGGTATAGTGGGATTTCTCCAATTTTTAAGGATAGAACGTTTCACTTGCACACTTAACTACATTAACCATCTGAATTCATGGGGACAGAGATTTGGGGCTTCGGATCTGAGGTCAAGTAACATAAGGGGAGCACTAGGAGGGATAGTACATTACAAGATTGTGTTTGAAGCTCTAAGGACAGACTCCCAAATGTCTGTAATCAGATGGTAAAGCCATAGGACATGCTAGAGATGTCCTACTGGTCAGTGACATCTTCAGCATTTGTCATGGTGGGAGCACTTGCATTTTCTTTAGCATTGTGTGGATTCTGTACCATGAGTACATTATTTTGTTATGGATAAGTCTGCTTCTAGCATCTGTGTAGACATTATGTCCCACCTTCCAGCACTGCTTCCACTGATGGTCAGTCAGTGATATTTGTAGAATCTTTTCCCATTTGGCCTTCGAGGATTGGTTAGGGATGGGCAGGGTATCTCTGATTAGGGCATAAATAGTCCCAGCAGTCCCTTTTTGTAAGGCAAGCCACAAGTGTATTGGGGGTGTGAGGTCAGTTGGTATATTCACTTGGTGAAGCAAGTGTTTTAGGGCATCTCTTATTTGAAGAAATTTCCAGAAATCAGAGCTATGTAGATTAAACTTATTCTGTAATTGTTGTAATGCATTCACCAGTAAAGAGCCCTTGACCAGAAGGTCTTTTATGAATAAAATACCTTTTTTTGCCATGTAGGCCAGGACACTGGCAGACCACCTGTGGTGATATTGGGGTTATTCCACACAGGGGTGTATAAAAGGGGGAGAGTGGAAATATTTAGTTTTTTTGTGGAGGATTCACCAATACCATATTGAGGGACCGATAGTAGAGTGTGATAGGAGATCCTGAGGAGCCCCAGACAATAGCAAGGCAGCTGTAATAGGAGAACCACTTAAAGTTTGTTCTATTGTTAACCATTGAGGAAAATCCTCAGACTGTGGGTGAAACCACTTCATGGTCTGTGAGCACTGGTATGCTATATTGTAGCCTTCCATCCAAGGGAGACCCCATCCTCCATGTCTCTAGTGTGCTTGAAGTGTGTTTTTACCAAATCAAGGTTTAACTTTACCCCAGAGAAAAGAGTCGATAGTTTTATCGATTTTTTGGATCCAAGCCATAGAAAGAAATAAGGGGATGTGGGATAGTAAGTGGAAAAATCTGGGTGTGATAGACATCTTATAGGCTGCTATTTTGCCAGCTAGTGTGAGGCTAAGATGAGACCATTGGTCCAGATCAGTTTTGCAGGTAGATATTAGGAGGTCTAGGTTGTTATCCTGCCATTTCCCAACATTGTCTCCTACTTTGATTCCCAGATTTGTAATAGTATGTTGTGACCATTTAAGACCATGATGGGACATGGTGTTAAGGAGATACTTGGAGTTAAGTGGAAGGATCTCTGTTTTGGTTTGATTGATTTTGAGTCCAGAGATGTCGGAAAAATGTTCTAACAGAGTAAGAAGAGGTGGGATAGAGCTTGGGGCATCTCCTAGGATAACCAATAGGTCATCAGCATACATAACGGTTGAAGGCTGTAGATGTCCTATAGCAATACCAGTTATGAGGAGATGTTGCCTGATTGTGGCAGCCATGGATTTCACCGCTAGGAGAAACAGAAGGGAAGATAAGGGGAAACCCTGTCTGGTGCCTCTATTGAGTTGGAATGGGTCTGATATTATAGAATTGGTGAGTAACTTAGCAAGGGGGGTTGTGTAAAGAGTTGTTATAGCAGCACTAAAGCAAGATCCAAATCCAAAGTGCTGGAGAACGGTATGAAGGTAGTCCCATTCCACAGAATCAAGCACCTTCTCAAAATCAATTGCCAGTGCAGTCACAGGTGTTGGAGCAGATTTTGCTATGTGAATGAGATTGAGAAGGGTCCGAAGGTGGTCTGAGCTATACCTGCCTTTCACAAATCCCACTTGGGAAGGGTGTATCAGGTATGCGAGTATAGGGTTTAGTCTGTTAGCCAACACCCTAGCATACACTTTGCTGTCGGCATTAATCAAGGAGATAGGATGGTAGCTGGCCAGTTCTTCAGGGGCTTTTCCTTTTTTTGGAAGGATAGTAATAGTGGCCTCTCTTAAAGTTTGGGGTAAAATTCCCTCAGCCTCAGCTTCTATAAAGACTTGGCATAGCAGAGGAGTGATCATAGGGGACATTACCTGGAGAAATTCTACAGGATATCCATCTCCTCCAGTACCTTCCCTATTTTGAGAACCATCAGTGTTATAGAGACTTCCTGTGGTGTGAGGGGGGCTTCTAGGGCAGCAATGTGGAAAAGGGAGAGTTTAGGTAGATTGATAGAGTGAAGAAAGGCTCGTATTTCAGAGATAGTTTCCAGTCTGGAGGAGGAGCATAAATGAGAATAAAAAGCTGCCATGATGTCATTCTCACTTTGTGGGTTAGTTTGAACAGTTCCGGTGTCTGAATTTTTTTGCCCAGCTATGTATTGATGAGATTACTGTTTATGGATTTGGTATGCTAGGACCTTCCCATTTTATCCCCCTTCCCAGTACATATGACAGATTTTGAGGAGGGCTAGGTCCACTTTTCTGGATAGTATTTTATTAAGTTTAATATGCAGTTGTAGGACTTTTATTCCAGACTCGGAATGGGGGAGGGGTGGGGCAGAGCCTTATGCTCTTGCTCTGCATTAAAACGCTCATTTTTGAGAAGGGTACATTCTTTTTCTTTGTATTTCCTTCTGTGAGCAGAATAACCAATAATTTTGCCTCACATAGTGGCTTTGTATGTCTCCCAGGTGATTTGGGCTAAAGTCTCAGATATGGGGTTTTCTTGTATGAAAAGCTGGGTTTGAGATATAGCCCAGTCAATTAATTTTGGGTTGTGCATAAGAAGAGGATCTAGTCTCCAGGATGCGGACCATGGTGTGGGTGGTCCCCAGAGCAGTGTCAGCTGCACTGGGGCATGATCTGATATACCGTAGAGAAGATATTAGTTCCTAGGACATATTGTGTAATAGATTGGGATATTAACCAAAAATCAAGTCTGCTAAGGGATCCATGTAACCCTGATTGAAAAGTGTAATCCCTGTCTGTCCCTGCAGTATGCGCTCATTCACTGAAAACTCAGTCGGGCTGCCGGCCGTGGAGGTGAGTGGAGGGCTGTGCCGGTAGCCCGCTCCGGGTCATGGGTGTGGGGGGAGAGGGGTGGGAGGCACTTCCTGACAGGGTGGGGTGGGGGTCCACTAGACACCAGGGAAATTACCAGATTTTTTTATTGTTATATATTTGGGACGGAGGACTGGGGGGTATTGCTGAGGGTCTTTGGGAGGGGGGATTCTTCATTTTGGAGTGGGGATTGGCTGGGGGGGGTGTGACCACTAGACACCATGGCTAAAATATTAATTTAATGTTGGCCAGGAGGGTGGGAATTACTTTTTTTTCTTTGCAGCTGGCCGAATACCAAATACCAGCCGAATAGTGGACTATTCGGTATTTGGTTCCAAATATTCGGATAGTCTAATATTCGTGGTGTTCAGAAAGTAATATTCGGTATTCGCACTGCCCTAATTTACTTCTAGATGCATAATTGCTGGACAACACAGGAAGAATTTAATATTGAGCGAGTGCATCATTTTGTGGGCTTCTGTGTACTCCTTCCGTCTGGCAGCCAACTCGTGGGAGTAGTCTTGGAAAATTAAAATTTTGTGGCCCTGCCAAGAAACAGCTCTGAGTTCTCAAGCTCTTGCAGAGATCCACTCCTTATCTGCAAAATTCAGTATATGAGTCATGATGGGTCTAGGTCTTTCCCCAACCTTTGGTGTCGGGCTGAGTGTTCTGTGTGCCCTTTCAATCATAAGCCCAGGTGGAACTTCATACTGTAACAGCTCGGGTAGGATATCGTAGAGAAAATCTAGAGTATTGCCATGTTCCACACCCTCAGGGAAGCCTAAGAGTAGGAGATTATTCTGACGGCTCCTATTTTCCATGTCATCCATTTTGTTTTGTAAGAATTGGATCGCTCTGTCCTGCTCCATGATTATGGCTGTAAGCTTTTCTATTGCAGCTGTATTCTTGTCCATTTTGCTTCTGTTTGGCCGTTCTAGAATCTAGCTGTTGAATGGCAGTTGTGGTTTTGTTAGAGGCTAATGTGACTTCGGCCATTTGTTTTAGCAAGGCCGTGAACATTTCATTAGTTTGCTGCAGGTTCAGCTCTGTAGAGGCCTCAGGTTGTCTGTATTGTGCCATTCTGCTGCTTCAGATTTTGCAGCATTGTCCATGCCAGCAAATGCCAGGATTAGAAAATAATGTTCCCGGTAGGTCCAGTTATGTATCCTCTGCTATACCATTACGTCTGGCTGAGTTTGGCAGTGTAAATCGTGAAGAAGGACCCGGGGTATCAGACAGCATTTGTTCTAGGCAGACATCCTGTTTGGAGCCAAGCCACACCCCTCCACCAGTTCAGTTTTCAATGCAGCTGGGAACATCCCCTCTGACAAGAAGCACCAGACAAGCTCAATGAACACCAGTCCCAGCTGCCTGACACAGCTCACTAGTAGACATGTCGGGCCTGGATCCAGTTTGCAAAACACTGGCTGCAACTCTGAGATCACCCCACTCACCTCATCCATCATCACTAGTCAGAATTCACCCCTTGACCACTGATTGCCTCTTTGTCCCATCAGCTCAACCTTGTTTTGGTGTAATATCCCACTTCGTGAGAATCCTAGCCCCGAACAGAGGACACCCTGTCTGAGAAGAGTCAAGCAAACTCCTCACATTTTGTGGATGAAAAAGCTCTCATGACCTCTAGATAGGCCAGAAAAGAAGCATGTGCACAGTCTGAAAAAGAGCTGAGATGGTCAGTTCCTCCTAGAAGCAATCTCCCTGGACAGGAACCCTGCCTTCTTACAGGTGACTGCCCTTTGATACTCACTGTAGACAGTAATGAAAGCCAATCTGTCCTACTAGGCCTTGGACCTCCTCCAACAATGTTCAGACCTCTGCCCCTTTGTTTTTCATCTCCCTCAGCTCACCGTCATATCATGGTGAGCCAAGGCACAAATCCAGGGGGACTCCATGAGCTGCCACCACGAGACTGAAGATCACACCGATGGTGCTGTTATAGACTGCTGCTACTTCCTCTGGTCCCATGTTGCATGTCACCAACACATCCAATGTATCCAGCACTGCCAGGAGTCCTTCTGGCCCCTGTAAAGGGCAGTACTGGACCACCTCCACAGGGGGTGGACTACAAGGGGTGGCTCTGAAAGAGAACCTGATGGCACAATGATCCAACCAACTAATGAAATCAATCTTGAGATCTTCTACCTCAAGCCTAGAGAGAATACCATGTCCAAGGCATGGCCATGTTAATGGGTTGCAGAAACAACAGCTTATGCGAGGCCTTGGGATTCCATACCACAGAACAAATCTTGACCAAAATGAAAGAGTTCATCTTTTGACCCAGACATTGAAGTCACCCAGGATAAGTCATCTAGGTGACTCCAACACCCTGTTAGTAAAGAAGTCTGCGATTTCCTGCAGAAAATACCCCTCACACCCCGGAGGCCAGTATATGAGAAGGATCTTGCATCCTCCATGTGGACCCCATGCACAGCCCATGTATTCAAACAATGAGGTACTATATCTTCCATTTGGTGCACCACCAGCTTCAGCTCAGATCTAAAATAGACAGCAACTTCCTTCACAGTCCTTTCTCAGGCTGTGCATTTCAGAGAACCTAATTGGGATGAGTGCCTCCAATACTGGGCCAGTGTTGTCACCAAGCCAGGTCTGATTAAAGCAAGCCAGATCGACAAAGGAACAAGATATAAAGTCTGCTATACTAGTGATCTTACTCCTCATTGATCTGGCTTTGCATAGCACTGCCTAAAGATGATGTTCCCCTCAGCTAGCTGCACACTTGGTCAAGTGGGCTTCCTGGATATGGGGATTAAACATGCCTGGCTTCTTTTAAATCCCTATTTCACCCCAGGGTGCCTCCTGGTCCTCCTCAAAATTATAGTAACACCCTCCCCATCAGCTCTCCAAAAGTTCACTGCCCCACCTCTGCACTTCCTACTGGTCACCACCTCCCTGCACCAACAGTATGCGTCACTCAGATGGAGGGATACAAAAGGGGTGCTGATCCTGGAGCAGAGACTGGGACTAGCTGAGCCTAGAAGCCTGCAAATTGCAACACATCCCTAGTACACACTACACACAATAGCTAAACAATATCACTTCCTGATAAATTAAAACCACACAAATCACCCCCTCCACCCACTCAAACACACCCTTTACTCTGAACAAAGGGCTAGATTTTCAAAAGACAAGGGAACTAAGTCATATGCCACAGCTACAGCTGCAGGACAGTACCTCTGCACCTGCAGAGTTTTGTATTTTTAGCTGGCACAGCTGCATGGTAGGTCCCACCAGACGTAACATTTTGTTGCAGCTGCACTGAAAAACACCTGCAAGCTGCCGTAAATCATGGAGCTGGTATAAATCAGTTCTGCCTTAGAGAATACTGCAGCTGTGGGAGAAACTGTGGCTCTGCAAGTGGAGACCCATGTGCAACAGTTTTTTCTTTCAGTTGCAGCAATTCCAGAGGCCTTGCAAATCTAGCCCCAAATCTGTAACACCATACCTACCAATTCACACACTTCAAACACACACCAATCATTTATTGAATGGGCTATTGCCATCAACGCATGCTCCCTGAAGCACTCCAAAGAAAATAATAAAACAAAACATAAACTTTTGACTAGAATGGAGTACAAATGTGATGTAAAGCAAATAATGATGTCCAGCAATAATGAAGTCCAGAGAAATGGCCAGCACCCAGAGCAGTAGACTCTAGGCAAAACAGATGAGTTAATTAAATGATTGATGAATCCCCTGGCTTCACTCAAGGAAGACACCAGGTCCAGAGCTGGCAATGCCATGAATTCATAAACACAGAAAGTATAAATAGGCAGATGAAAATCTTAAAATGTCAAGCTCTCGTCTCTCACCCATGGAGCATGAATGAGCAGTTTATAGCTTGGATCCAATTCTCTGCCACAGAGTTAGAGCACAATCTAACAGCAGTCTTTTTGCAAAGCAGGCTGAAACAGAGCAATAATAAAACAGGCGGCATAGAAGGTATGGCAGAAGTCCAAGGCTCACCTCCAGGACAAGTCCAGCTAATGACCAGCTTACATTAGTCCCCTATACAGCTCCAATTTCCACAAGTACAAAGTGGCCTCTCCTCTGGTGTTTCTGCATCCCAGAAACATAGCAAGGCTTCTCTCACCAGCCATACTGGATGCTCTGTAAACCAATAGTCTAAAATAGCTCATCATTACCAGACTCACAGTTGCCAATCCAAAGGCAACTCTAAGCACAAAGTGCTTCTCCCACCTGCTTGTAGCTTTGCAGGAAACTCCCCACACAACCAGTACTGCTACTCCATCCACTCCACTCTTGACCCAGATCACCTGACCTTGGCCTGTGTCTCCGCCACAGCTGTCAGTGCCTCTGCTCCCAGCAGATCACAGATAGAGATGTACAAACTTGGAAAAATTCACTTTGCAGTATAGTTTGCAAATTCACCACATTTTGCAAAATATTCCAACACGTGAAGTTGTAACTTCATGGAAAAGTGTAGACTTTGCGAAAACGTGAACCTGCAATTTTGCCGGTGGAGTTAGGTACAGAGACGAAGTCTCATAGATCTGCAAAGTTGCTAACTCGGCGAAGTTAGGCATGAGTGTAGTATGGGATCCAGATGTCACATGTTGCTCAAAAGTGTATAGGGAGGTCACATGTTGCTGATCAGCCTACAGGACATGGAGAAAGTCATCTCTTAGTGCAGTGTTGTGAAGAGAGAGTAGAGAGAAGAGTGTCTGCTTTTTCAGAGCAAGAAAAAACTTTAGATTTATTTCAAAACTGAGCTTTTGGTATTCCAAATTGCTCCCAAATTGTTGTGGAAGGCCTTGTGCTCCCTGATATATGTTTTTTTGTTCAGTCAATCTGTGATTATTTACTTCAAAGTAGTGGTTTCACTTTTGTCAGTCTGAACCAGTGATGTGTGTGTGTGGGATGGAAACAGCAAGATAGCAAGGCAGCCCAGAAAAATCCTCAGATTTTTCTTTTAAAGCAGGAGATTTCTCTTTAATTTCTGCTTCCTCAGTATTTTTTTTAATTTTTACTGTAATTTCTCATTTTTATTTTTCAGTTTGAGTGTGCTGTGTTTAAGCCATTTTGTCTCAGTAGTCTTAGTGATTTTATAGTTACATTTTCCTTAAAGTGACAGTGTTCCTTTTCTGTGTCACACCAAATTACTAAATACTAATAATCCCTGTGACCCCTGTTGTTGTAATTCCTGTGCTGTGTAAAAACAACAGAAGGGTTTTGTCACTGTTGGTACAGTACCCCTGTCATTGCAATCCCTGTGCTGTTTATTATAAAATAAAGACTTTGTCACTGTTGAGACCCCTTTTGTGGTAATCCCTGTGCTATTTATTAACAAAAAAGTCACTATTGGGACCCCTGTTGTTGTAATCCCTGTGCTGTTTATTAGCAAAAAAGGGTTCTGTCACTGTTGGACCCCTGTTGTTGTAATCTCTGTATTGTTTATTAGTAAAAAAGGGTTCTGTCACTGTTGGTATGGTACCCCTGTCATTGCAATCCATGTGCTGTGTATAAGAAAGTATGAGTTCTGTTACTGTTGGGACCCCTGTCGTTGTAATCCCTATGCTGTGTAACAAAACAAAAGGACTCTGTCACTGATGGTATGGTACCTCTATTGTTGCAGTCCCTCTGCTGTGTATTAGAAAATAAGGGTTCTATCACTGTTGGGAACCCTGTCATTGTAATCCCTGTACTGTGCAAAAAAACAAAAGGGTTCTGTAACTGTTAGTACAATACCACTATCATTGCAATCCCTGTTCTGTTTAAAAAAATCAAGTTATATAGCAGAGAAGAATGACCAGGAAGAGAAGCCAAAGTAAATGGAGAGGTGCCAGGGAGGCAGCAAAGAAGAGTTCCAAATCTGTTGGGTCAAATCGTGGTGCAGTTAAAAAAGATAAAGTCTGTGGGAGCAGTGGCATCATGTTCTATCAGGTCCAGTACTAGTAGTAGTGAAGAAATTGTTTGCAGTGGTGGCATTAGTGTATCCAAAATTTTCTCTGAAGCCTCTGTGGCAGCCATGATGGTGGGGGATGTGTTGTGACTGGGTGAGCCCAGTCTAAAGTAGATACCCATGTGTGAGGTATCCAACCCCCCTCATTCCTTGCACTCTTTATTTCTGTTACACAGAGAGCAGCTGTCCAAAATATTAATATTAAAGTACTCACTTTCACGCTCTCTCTGCAGTGATAGTGAGACAGCCGATAACGCTGGGAATGAAAATGAAATACATTTGCTGTATGTTTGTCTAGTTTAGGGTGTCACATTTAAAGATTTAATGGAAATAAAAAGAAAAATATATGATCAGTTCCAATGGTTGGCAGGAGAATGAAGAAGAGGAGTGCGCACTCCTTCTCCCATCCCCCTTGCAAACCCAGTGGAATCCTAATGAACTTACTATCTTACTAAAACTTTCTTGTGAGAGGAAACAAAATGGAAAAATAAAATCCCCTTAACCGAGAAAGGAGGAGTTGAGTCTAGGCTAGAAAAATTAACATGTAAGAACATGTATGTCTTTACTGTTTGAAGGGGAACTCCTGAGAATAAGAGATTTTTACTGGTTTTAGCAAAAAGGGGTGGATCACCTGATGGAGACGTCATCCATGAAAGGTATAAAAACCCACCACTTGGAGTAACAAAGATAGATAGGGGAATCAGATGAATACTGACTACCAAGTGAGAAGGATCTCAGATGTGTGTACTTGTTTCCACGCTGTTCTATTTGCAAAGGCTGAAGCTAAGCCTCAGGAATTTTTGAAATGAGAAAGTTTGCTTGATACTGGATATTGAATAACCTTTTGCTTTCTGTATGTTTATTATTTTTTATTTTCTGATTTGAATAAAATTATGCACATTTGGGTTTTTATGCACCTGACTTCTGGTTTGTTGTGTCTGTTTTATCCCATACCTTCATGTGTCAGGTGACATGGGAAGCAGCAGCACAAGCAAACAACAAGCAGTGGTTGAGGAGGAGGTTGCTGGTGTCCTCTTGGGTCCAGGTGGTGATGGTGGTGGTGGTAGTGCTGAGCATGGTAGTGTTGAGCCAGTGGTTGAGGATATCTAAAAAAGACAGGTCAGACTCATCATGATGAGAGGGTGAGAGAGCCAGGAGACAGTGAAGTTGAGGATGACAGACCTGTGGAATAGGAGGACTGCAGTGGCTGTGCTGATTCTGCTGATCAAATGTCAGATCCCTTGTGGGAGCCTGATTTTGAAAAACCATAAGGGTGGTTATGCAGATGGCACAGGGGTTGTTGTGTGCACTACTTATCCAACTACTAAGCCCCCCTCCCCAATATGCTTGAAGTTCTCCAATCATCCCAAAAAACACCAGTTTCAATCCTTTCTCCTCAGCTGTCCCAGTCACAGCAGCACCATGTTAAAACAAGGGTTGCTTCCTGTTATACTCCTCCACACATCTCAAAACATGGTCTGCAACTGAGAAACAGCACTTTCTGGCCAGGAAAATGACCATGTGACCAGCAGAAAGGTCTCCATGTGACCAAGCTTGTTTTCTCCATTAAACTTTGCCTTTTCACTGCAAAGGCAATATTTAAAAGTGAAGTGGCATGGGTGAAATTACACCCATTTACCAAAATTTCGCAAATTGTCTGCAGAAGTGAAATCAGTGACTTCACCTGAAATTCACTGGTGAAAATTAAACACAACGGCCCAGATATTCAAAAGGGTTGCGCCATGCGCAACAGGGTTGCGCGTGCGCAACTCCAAAAATGCGCCATTCTGCGATATTCAGAAGGGGCCAGTTGCGCCACCGAAAACATGCTGAGCAACAGTGCAATGGAAATGAAGGCATACGCAACCGAAGGGGGCGGGTCCATGCATAAAGTGCGCAATGCGATATTCGAACACTTGCGAAATGCACAAGAGTAGCTCAGCGGAAGTTAGCAATGTGAGAATTGAGCCAAAAAAAAGGCTCAAGGAAGCGGCGCAAGAACCCTAGCAGGCCGCAAACTGGGGGAGAGACAGAGACAGAGAGAGAGACAGAAGCTGGAAGGGCAGACAGGGACAGTGGGTCCAGGAGGACAGAGAGGCCGGGGGTGCCTGGTGCAGTGGAAGCAGCAGTGGGGAACGCGAGGTAACACAGGAACAGCAGCCAGGGGGCAGAAGCCAGGGAGATGGACAGTGCCAGCTTCCACATGGAAGCTGTAATGAGGGTGAGAACACCATGCTGCAGGGGCGTGGCGCGGAGGGCCCATCAGTGGTATGCCCCGACAGGCGGTATCGCGTCCCGCCCCAGCTTTGAGCTGTACACAGACATCGAGATCGTGGGCCCAGTACCACCTGAACAGGGCAATACTGAGACGGCTCTGTGAGCTGTGCAGTGATGTGATGCAGGCACCCTCACGGCGGAGTCACGCTCTGTCTGTGGAGACCAAGGTGACAGCCTGCATGTGCCTGCTCGCCACGGGCACCTTCCAGAGGCCGACAGGGACACCACAGGCATTACAGTGCCGGCCATCCGCATCCTCACCCAATTCCTCAGCGCACTGCTGCCTCATGCTGCAGAGTACATCCATTTTCCAGCACCGCGCAGAGCCGTACAGCAAACATGCAGGAGTTCCAGGGTAGCACGTATGCCTGGCATTAGGGGCCATAGACTGCACCCATGTGGCCATTCAAGACGCCACCTGGCCCCCGACGGCCAGGCATATCGGAACCGGAAAGGGGTTTTCCAGTGTCAACTGCCAGGTGGTGTGATGCCACTGGGCGCATTATCAATGTCTGTGCCACACACCCTGGTGGAGCACATGATGCCTTCATATGGCACCAGTCTGCACTGTGCCATCGATTCGAGTGGGGACATCCCACGGGTCATCTAGTGGGTGAGTACACATGTATGGAATGCAAACTCTGGGCAGGGTGGGAATGACACAGGTGCCATGGTAGTGGCACACAAGGATATGGGCAATATGGACCTGACATGACACTGCTCTCCACTATCTCCACACAGGTGACTGCGGATACCCACTCCGTCCCTGGCTGCTCACACCGTACAGGCGCCCCACGACCCCATCGCAGCTATGCTTCAATGGGGCACATGCCGCAACATGTAACATCATAGAGCAGGTGTTTGGGATGCTCAAGGCATGCTTCCGATGCCTAGACACCTCCGGTGGTGCCCTAAAGTACAGCCCCCAAAAGGCCTGTGGGATATTCCTGGCCTGCTGCATCCTGCACAACATGGCCAAAGACCATGGGATAGCCGTACAGGCTCGAAGAGGGGACAGCAATGGGACGCCAGTGGCGCCGGTGATGTTGGTGATGAGCAGCCCCCTAGGACAGAGGGACCCTGACTGACCTGGCAGGCTCAGCTGCACTGGGACACCATTGCAGAAGAGCACTACGCCCAACACAGGTAAGTCAAGGGACATGTGCAGGCAACACTGTCCATGCGCAAACCACAGGCACACAGGGAACACACTGTGCATGAAGGTCAGGGAGTTGAAGGTTCCAGGCATACCAACACACCATCAGGGAGGTGAGCACCATATGGACACACACACACACACCAGGCAGCATACATGGGCAGAAGCACAGCACCGCGGAAATGACATTGCCAACACACAGCACCACCGACCACCCCACCACCTGTACTGTCCAAGCACGTGTGTCAGGACCTGGGCACCCTTGCACCTTGGTGTACAGTGCAATGCAGGCATCATCATGCACACGCACCTGTGGACAGCAGTTGGGAGAGTGCAGGTGGTCCGTGTGTCAGTGTGGTGAGCAGAGCACCCAGCAGTGCACTGCCCACCATGACACACACTTGCACACAGGGCAGCACCAGACAGGGCCCGACTGGGAGACAGCTCAGTCATGTAGCACTGTCCCATGGCCACCACGGATGCGTGGGCGGCCCCGCCATGGCCCAGCAGCACTGGCAGGCTGAGCAGGGGCCACATGGGATGGCGCTGTTGCACCACCAGGGGTCCCACTGCATGAACGCGACCTTGCCCGCACAGGGGTCTGCATCATGCTGAACAAATGTGCACCAGGGGTGCTCAGGATGCCCACAGCAGAACCCGGCATCCACAGGCCTGGTGTCACACAACACCAGGAATGGGGAGTGGAGAGCGCACTGTGTGGGGTGTGAGGTACAGGGGCACCTGACAGTGTGCCCAATGCATCAGCGACAGAGACCACTGCCTGGATCAGCCTGTCAATGGTGGCGGTCACATCCGTCCGCATAAGGACCAGCTCGGCTTGGTCCCGAGCACACTCCCTGCTGTGCCACTCCACAGACACAGACAGTGCCTCCACGGACCTTGCAACCCACCCCTGCAGCTGTACTGATTCTGCAGTAAAGGCGAGGGTGCTGCACGTCCAATGGGTACTGTGCCCCAATGGCATCGTGACTCTAGGAGGTGGACCGTCCTGCAGTACAGCACCCTTGAGGGTGGGCGCTGTTCGCCAGGACCAGGTGGCTAGGCGGATCAAAGGGGTGGTGGACATGTGTCACTGCTTGACACTGTACCCCCAGACCTAGTGTTCGACCGCTGCGGCCGCCTCTCAACTGCTGAGCCCCAGGTCCACCTGTTCCACCTCCGTGCTGGCAACAGTGCCGGACACGCCACAGCCACCAGTGCTGCCCCACCGTGTGCTGACTGAGCTGGCCTGGAGACTGTGCCAGCATGCTGGTACACAGGTGTGAACCAGGAAGGCCCAGGGGCACATGCTGGCCTGCCATGTATGTCCATCATGGGACACACACCTATCACTGCCCATTGCAGGCCTGCTATCATCAATGGCAGGTAGGTGCCATGCCATAGGCACAACATGCTGGCATACCTGCATGCCAGACTGCTGGAGACACAGGCTGTGCACCCCACCCATATCACTGACACAGAGTTGTTGGGCCCAGTGTGCATGCTGCTGCACTGCCTGCTGGCTGGGCAGAGGTGGATCAGTCCTCCTCCACGTCCAGCAGGTCTGCATCACTGTCTGGTCCCACCACCACCACCGCCTCCTGAAGACAGACAGGATCTGTAACAGAAAGAGTACATGTGAGTGCATGTGAACAACAGCCCCCCCCAACACCACCACCATGTCATACTGCAGTAATGGGCTTCCACCTGTCTGGAATCCTCCCTGGTACACCACGAACGGCACTCGGCTGCATGGCCAACAACAATGTCTCCTCCGCTGGGGTCAGCTGCAACACCACTGGTGGGCCCCCCACCAGTGCCAGCACGTGCCGCCCCTGAAGGCTGCCACCTTCTCCTTCAGCCTCCCTCGCGGTCACCCCCATCTTCTTCTTGCATTCCTGCATGGGAGCTGGTAGCATCTGTGCGGTTAGATGACCCGAGCTACCCCTTCCCATGCAGCACTGCACGTTCCTGAGGTGCCCCTCCGTCCACTCAATAGTGGCTCATCCTCCAGGCAGGCTGGAAGAGGGCCTCCGCTCTGCCGCTGTGAATCCGGCCTCCCACGCCCCCGTCCTCACCCTCAGCTAGGCTCTGGTCAGTCATGGTGATCTGTATGGGTGGAAGTGGACACCTGTCACTGTGCAGTCAACAGCATTTCCCATGAGCATAGGTGACGGCCCAGAGGTGGAAGCCCCCACGTTTCTTCTCTCGTGATGGCAGATACTGATAGAAAGGGTGCCTTTGTCCCTCTCTAAGTGCCCTTTTCATTCTCAGCCCCTCAGCCTTTATCATCCTCCGGCACCCTTGTGCCCATGAGCAGTGTGTCTGAGCATCACACAGCATGTAACTCACCTCTCACCTGCAGTAACCGAATCTGGCCAGCACAACCCACTGTCGATTTTATAGCGCAAACACATGCAAATGAGGAGTGGCGCAACTTTAATGACATGCTAATCAGCGCACCGCCTTTGAATGGCTGATCGAATGATTTGCATATGTCGGCTGAATATCACGGTTTGCGCTTTGCGCAATACGGAAGGGCCAGCTGAGCCAATGGCGCAGATTTGTGCCTGCATGCTACACTGCATTGTGCATGCCCAGACAGCTTACGCATGTGTCTATCGCGCTGCAGACCGACTGAGCGCGATAGGCAATTCAGGCCATGGCCACCATTGTGCCAGTGGCACTACAGCACTGGGCACTATATGGCGCCAATGGCACTACAATGCAATAGTCCACTGTGGCACTGGTACTGCAGCTTGGCAGTCGTCGCAGGATGCCTATCCGCCTGACGGCGCATGCCTCTCTCGCGCCATTCGTGACCTTGTGTATGCCTTTGCCCCGCGCGCTGTTCGCATGCATGTATGTCCTCATTGCGCTGTCTGGTGACAGCGCTATGTGAAGTGACGGTGCTGTTCGAACAGCGATTGAACCTGTGGTGGTCTATTGCGCAACATCTCCACGTGGGGTTACAGTGCAGCGGGCGCCATATTGCCTGCTGTAAACTGGCTGAGATGGCTAGGGAGGAGGGCAGTGAGTTGGAGCCCACTGAGGTGGCCAACCTGGTGGCCCTGGTGGAGCCCCACTGTGAGGCACTCTATGGTGAGGCCCCCTCACCAAGCCTAGGTTGCACGTGTGGCAGCAAGTGGCCACTGACCTGGTGGAGGTCACTGGATGGGGCCGGTCTGCTAAGCAGTGCCGGCACTGGTATGGTGACCTCCGCCGGAGGGAGCCGAACTTGTTGGCCAGGCTGCGGGCACATGCCAGGCGGGGCATGGTGCCTAGGCCAGGTGAGTATACCATCTATGCACCTATATTCTCTGTAGGGGTGTGTGTGTGCTTGTGTGGCTGTGCATAGGTGACAGCTTGGACACGGTTGGCTGTGTCAGTGTGTGCAGCTGTGCGATGGATGGTTATGGCTGTGGGTGGGCACTATCACTGGGGCAGGGGCACTCTGCTTTTGAGTCACACTGATGTTTGTCTCAACATATATCCCACAGGCCGGGATCTCGAGGGATGCAGGGCCAGGATGAGAGGGCTCGTGCCAGGCCCAGTGGCAGCAGGAGTCAGCACCTGAGAGGCAGCAGCAGCAGCCGCAACAACAGCAGCAGGGGCAACAGCGGCAGACAGAGCTGCTTGAGCAATCAGTGAGTATCATGACTTCATGGATGCTATTGCATGCTGGGGGGAGATCCTAGCCCTGCACAATACAACCATGCAGGAAAAGGAGGTCATAATTCCACTATACAAGACACTAGTGAGGCCCCACCTGGAGTACAGTGTACATTTCAGAGACCATACCCCCGTAAGAGCAGAGCTGGAGAAGGTTCCGAGGAGGTAGCAAAAGATGGTGCATGGCTTGCATCACGGGTCCTATGAAGACAGGTTGAAGGAACTGATCATGTACTCCTGGAGGGGAGGGGGAGAGAGAGGATATGATAGAGACATACAAGCATCTTACAGGGAGGATCAGGGTGCAGGACACACTTTTTGAAGTGAAAAAGATGTTCCAGGACTAGAGTGCATGGGATGACGTTGGAGGGAGGACGATTCAGAGGACACATGGTGATGGACTGTCTTCACAGAGCGGGTGGTGGACAGGTGGAACACCCTGCCAGAGGATGTGGTGGGGCTGACACAATCACGGATTTCAGACTGCAGGGACAGACATGAAGGAATTCTGGAGATCAGGGGTAAGGCAACAGACTTCTAGGAAACAACGTGAACTTACAAGCTCATATGGACAGACTGGGTTTGCCATAGGCCCTTATCCGATGACCTGTCTATGTATCTATGTATGTAGGCATGACACAGGTGACATGCATCACTGTGCAGTATCACAGCTTACGTCTGTGTATGCATCACTCAGTGGTCAGGCATGCACTGGGCACATAGCGTGTAACTGGCATTGCACACCATTGCTGCGCGTCACTTGCCAGCCTTGTTTGTACTGTGATGGATGTGGGCAGTGTGTGTAGCCAGTGGTGCATAGCTGGTGCCGCCAGTTTGTGATGGCCATGTGCATGTTCACTGTGGGTGGGTGTATGCCATCACAGGTGCAGGACATTGGGCTATATAGCTACAGGTTGGGTGGTGTTCAAGGTTGTGGTCAGTCTCAGCCATTGACTGTGTTCCCATTTTCCTAGGCCTCGAGGTACTCAGGAGGATGTCCAGGATCTGGGCGCCTCACCCAGGTTGCACTTCAGAACCAGGAGATCCTGCAGGCCATACAGCACCATGGTGATCGGCGAAGGAGGCACAGGAGGGGGCACCAGCAGGGAGAGGACCAGCAGCCAGCTGGGCCATAGCCCAATTCCTCCACTTCTCCCATCCCTATCACCCTGCCTTCCTCTCCAAGTTTTTATTCTCCTTGAACACCCCTGCCTTACCCATCCCCCACTTGTACATAGTTTCACTTGGGTTTTGTGATTAGTCTTTAAATATACATTTCTATTTTGATATGAATACTGTGTTGGTCTCTGATTTGCAGCTGGCTATGGGTGCTCAGTTGCAGGTGGTGTACATGCATCTGGGCTAGTATGGTCCTGGTAGCATATGTGTGTGTGTGTGTGTGTGTGTGCATGTGTGCATGGGGAGGTATCTCCAGCATGGCAGTGCTCTTTCGGTTGGTCTTGCCGCCTGCTGCCACCCTGCTGGGTGCACAAGGGTGTGTCTGGCTTGTGGGTTTCTGTGTTGCACTGGGCTGATGAGTGCTGGGGGGACTGCATGGTTTCCTGCAGTGCCAGTCACTGCACATGGGTGGTGTCTTGGGGTCACAGTGCAGGGTGTGCTGTGCGTACGGGGGGCTGATGTGCACTGTGGTTGTCAACCCCCTGTGTGTGGCACTCTCCGCATGCCAGTGGTTGTGCTGGGGTGTCATGGCTCTGCTATGCTTTGTTGGCTTGTCCCCATGGGCAAGTAGATCATCTGTCCCACAGTGATGCTGTTCTTGAGGTGCGCGGGTGTGTGTGGGTTCTGCAGTGTGTTCCTGTGCCCATGTGTGGCATGGCTGCAGCGGGGCTCCCAGCCTGCCTCCCTGATGTGCAGTTCCATTGCTCTGGGGGGCACATGTGCTTGCACTATGGCAGCTCTGGATTGCTTAGCTGAGCTTCCCTGGTTGCTCCATAGCGCAACATTTTGGCTCAGCTTCTCCTTCCTGGTTGTGCGATGGTGCAGTATGTGCGATATTCAGACGTTGGTTGCTTGCGCAATTTGCTCTGCTCCATGTTTGAATATCGCACCTGTTGCACATTTGCGCAACTGGTTTGTGCTTGCTCCTGCTGTTGCGCTCGTTTTGAGCGCAGTTTGAATATCTGGGCCAACATCTCTAATCACAGATTGGGCAAGGGCTTTCATTTTGTTTGAACTTTCTGTGAAGTTTCAACTTAGTATGTTTTGATGTTTAATGTTTCTTGCCAAAGGGGGTACATTTGAGACAGGCTAGCAACAGTCCATCAGAACCTATTGATGACTTTTGATGTTAACACTAGAGCCACTAAACTGCAGATAGTGCCAGTGATGTAATAATATTTGCAATGTTCACAGGGATTGTTACTGTTTGTTGCTAACATTTTACTGCTTTATTTTTCTCTGATTCAAATTCTTGTTGCTGGGTGTACCTTCTGCTGCATTATTACAGGGTGTGCCTACAGGTGTGTGCTTACAGATTACTGCTTCAATCTTCTGAATAAAATTGTCTTTTGCAAGGTATATCTTCTGTTACTGCTTTATTTTTCTCTGTAGCAAAGTGTTTCTTACAGGGTATATCTTCTGTGAAATTATTACAGGTGGTGCTTTACAGGTTTTACAGTTTTATCTATCATTAGGATAAGCTTTCAGGACTACTGCATGTGTTGCTGGCTGATTGTTTCTGCTTGTACCTCCTTGTTTCTTTCATCAGTGGTTCTTCTTTTCTGGCAGGGAAAGGGCCCAGCCACCCACCCCATCCCCAACCACCCCACACTTCACTCCTTTTATAGGTTAGCACAGTCATGACATTTCCTGTAGCAAAGCAGGAAGGGACAATCATAGGGGTATGCACACAGTGACCTCATTTACAGGGGCACTAGTAATTTAACTTTGTTATAACAAGTTATATAAAAAAAACAAAAAAAACACAAAATCAAACTTTTGCTTTCATTTTCTTCCTTTTAATTACTCTGACCATGTTATAAACCCAGCAACTTATCTGGAATGGATATAATTAACTGTAGGTACTGCGGAACACTTTTCAGAAGGGCAGTTTTACAGGATTTAGGACACTGTCCTACATGCTGGGCCAATGGAGATCTAAGGGCTTAGCTCCAGGCAGCATGGGTAGAGGTTGCGCACCTCAAATTACATATTCAAGAGGAAATATATTATAAGAACTGCCCGCCATTTCCCCAACATCCAACAGAAGCACCTCGACCGCAGAAGGTAGTTGGTCCAGGAGGTTTGCAGGTGGTTAGGAGGAGCAAATTGGGTGCCCCATCACTCAGTGCTCTCCAGCATATCACCTCCACAAACCATAAAAAATGACAAACAGGTATCTGCCTCTAATTCTGAAATCAAACAAAGGGGCAGAGGACACTGCAGAGCAGGACACTGCAGCACAGGAAGCTAACACAACAAAACTCACCCAATACAGGAACCAAAACAAAAAAAGCAGAAAGGAAATCAAAAAAACTTCTGATGATAGGAGACTCCATGATTCAGGGAGTCTATACGTATCTCCAGTCAGGGGTAATGGTCAGATGTCTCCCAGGTACATCAGTGTGGAGAGACACTGACTGCATTGCTAAAATTGTTCAGGAAACAGGAGAAAACATTGACATCCTGGTACACATAGGGACTAACGATCTCACTAGCCAGTCAGTTGTGGAGACCAAGGAACACCTGACCAGGCTGGGTGACAAACTATCATCCATTTCATCCGGCATCTTCTTCTGTGAGATCCTGCCAGTCTAGGAGAGGGGGCAGATGGACGGAAGGTCAGAGAAGGAGAGATAGCGGAGCTAAACATGTGGCTCAAGGGCTGGTGCCTGGGAAAAGGACACAAATCTGTAGGGAACTGGCAACAGTTTTGGGAGTGAAGGTTCTTTAAATTTGATGGACTGCATCTGACTAAGGAAGGAGTCAGTGAATTGGGGCAGAAGTTTGACATCTTTGCAGAATATTTATACTAGCAAATGGGGAAAGGGGTACAGTATCCCATATGTCGAATGGGAAGAACACCCCTCCACCCTGGTGGTCAAACAGGAGTTTAGCATGTTTGTAGTTCATTTGCATCACCAGGTAAGGAAAAAGGTCTGGCTCCCCCGTACGATGCACAGGGGAAACACCAGACTTCACCCAACAACTAATACACTGAAATCTGGCCAATGAAAAATCATGTACACAGACGCTCATAGTCTGGGAAACAAGATCCCAGACCTGCAGGCAATAATGACAGAGGCAAAACTGGACACAGTAGCCATTAGCGAAACATGGTTTACCAGTAACCACACTTGGGAGACTTCAGTACCTAGCTATATACTGTTCAGAAGAGACTGAGGTGCAAAAAGGGGGGGTGGAGGGGCCCTCTATGTCAATGAAAATGTTAAAGCTGCAGAAATTAAGAATGCACATAAGGAGCCAGAAGAACTGTGGGTCACCCTGGAAACAGGAAATGGGACAGTCATACGAACTAGCATTGTGTACAGGGCTCCAGATCTGGGGGAGGACATAGACACATTACTGTTAGAAGATATACAAAACATGACAGCTAAAGGAGAGGTTCTGATAATGGGAGACTTCAACATGCCAGATACAGATTGGTCAATACCATCAGGAACATCTGCCAGAACTAAGCACATGGTGGATTCCCTGCAGGGGGGTGGCCTCAAACAACTGGTACAACAACCCACGAGAGGCAGGGCTATCCTAGATCTAGTACTGACTAACAGAGAAAGGATCACAGATCTCCAGGTAGAAGGTCACCTGGGGGCCAGTGACCATAACATGGTATGGTTCAATTTGGACTACTTAGAACTATATCATCCCATTCCAAGGCAAAAATATGGGACTTCAGAGTAGCTGACTTTGATAAGATGCCTAACAGAGTTAAGCTAGCCCTGGCAAAAAGAAATGCAGGTGAGGGGCTACAGGCAAAGTGGGCAAGCATTAAAGGTGCAATACTTGAAGCAACATCCTATTGTGTTAGAGAGAAAAGGAAGTGCAAAAGAAGAAGGTTACCACTTTGGTTCTCAAAAAGAGTAGCAGAAAAGGTTAGAACCAAAAGGCTGGCCTTCAGGAAATATAAGGGAACCCAACAGGATGAAGATCAGGAGGCATACCAAACTTCCCTAAGGGAAGTAGGGAAGGCAGGAAGGCAGTAAGGCAGGCAAAGGCCCAAACTGAGGAAACACTAGATCAAACAGTAAAATAAGGTGACAAGACATTCTATAGATATATTAGTGAAAGGAGAAAGTCCAGAGGGGGTATTGCTAAAATCAAAGGGGATAAGGGTGTGTGTCATGAGAAGGACCATGTCTCCCGGGTCATGCCTGAAAATAGTCACTTTCGTGTCTAGTGCACCTACCCGGTTATCAAAAAAATAAATAAAAAAATAAAAAAAGCATCTATCCTAAATAGATACTTCTGCTCAGTATTTACTGAAGAGAAGGTAGGGCAGGACCACAGCTCAGCACCATGGACACGGGGGGGTGCACTAGTCCCTTCACAAAAGAAAGGGTCCTACAAGAGCTCGATAAGTTTAGGGTAGACGAGGCAATGGGACCTGATGACATACATCCCAGGGTACTAAAGGAGCTTATGAGTGGAACTAGCAGAGCCATAATCAGAACTGTTTAGTGAGTCTCTGAGCACAGAGAGAGGTCCCAGAAGACTGGAGAAGGGTTCATGTGATCCTGCTCCACAAGACTGGTAGCAGGGAGTAGGCAGGGAACTACAGACCAGTCAGTCTTACCTCAGTAGTGGGCAAGATTATGGAGTCACTCCTTAAAGAAAGAATAGTGCCACACGTGGAATCCATAGGAGCACAGGATACAAGACAGCATGGGTTTACAAAAAGAAGGTCCTGTCAAACTAATCTCATAGATTTCTTTGACTGGGAAACCAGAGTGGTGGACCAAGGTGGAGCAGTTGATGTCACCTACCTTGACTTTAGCAAAGCTATTGTTACTGTTCCACATAGAAGATTGATTAATAAGCTGGGTAGGCTCAGGGTGCAGCAGAAGTTGGTCAACTGGGTGGCAAACTGTTTGACAGGCAGAAAGCAGAGAGTGGTGGTAAACGGTATACAGTCAGAAGAGATACAGAGCGCACGTGGGGTACCTCAGGGATCAGTCCTGGGGCCAGTCCTCTTCAATATCTTCATCAGTGACATTGCAGATGGACTGGAGGGTAAGATTTGTCTGTTTGCAGATGACACCAAGATCTACAACAGAATAGATGATCCAAATTGGGTGGGCAGAATGAGATAAGATCTGGCTAAACTAGCAAAATGATCAGAAGAGTGGCAACTGGAGTTTAATGCAAAGAAGTGCAAGATCATGCACATAGGGATGAGAAACCCGGAAGCCACCAATAGGCTGAGAGGGGAGTTGCTTGCAGTCACAAGGGAAGAAAGAGACTTTGGCGTCATAATTACCGATGACCTGAAATCATCCAAGCAGACCACTATAGCAGTAGGTAAGGCTAGAGAGATGTTGGGGTGAATTAGTAGGGGTATCACAAATTGGAATAGGGAGATAATAATCCCTCTTTACAAGGCACTGGGTAGGCTGCATTTGGAGTACTGCATGCAGTACTGGAGGCCATACCTTCACAAGGACAATAACCAAATTGAGGCAGTCCAGAAAAGGACAACCAAAATGGTGCAGGGACTGCATCAGAAAACATATGAGGACAGATTAACGGAGCTCAATAAGTATACCCTAGAGCAAATGAGGGAGAGAGGTGATATGATCAAAACATTCAAACACCTTAAGGGCATTAACAAGGTGAAAGAGTCAAACATATTTCAGTATAAGAAAAATAACAGGGCAAGAGGACACAACATGAGATTAGAGAGAGGCCAATTAAGGGATAATGTGAGGAAGTTCTTTTTCACAGAAAGTGTGGTAGCTGCATGGAACGGCCTACCTCAGGAAGTGGTGGATATGAATACAGTGCAGGGCTTCAAACAGGCAGGGTATGGCATAAGGGAGCAATACAGATGAGTATGAATAGATAGGCCACTGACAGAGCAAAGGCCGATTGCACATTCATAAAGCAGAAAAAGAAATGGGCAGGCTGTATGGGTCTTGCAGTCCTTATCTGCCATCAACTTCTGTGTTTCTATGTTTCAATATTACAGTGAATGATATTGCTGCATGTGAATTAATCTGCTCACACCACACTTGTGGTACTCTCTAAAAACAACAAAAAACTACAACTCCTACACTGCCTCACTAAGGATACTGACTGTGTTAAAATGAGCCCTACTACTGATTCTAAACTAAGATTAAACAAGCATTTGTCAATGCTGAACGTTTGCTTTCAGGTATTTGCAGTGGTGTTTGGCACGTATGGTGCTTTACCCTAATGCCCTGTGCAATTGCTGGTAATGGCACAATAAATTTTCAGCATGACCTTTTTGTTACCCCCATTGTGCGCTACATAGGCGGAAACACGTTTTGGGCAGGATGTGAAAAATGACAGCTGTACTGCTCATGAGGAGGTGGTAAAATGCCAATGTTGAAAATCTGGAGTGGAAATATTGAAAATTGGCAAACCTACGTACGTGCATGGGAACGGTGCAACGCACACTCGTAAAACAGTCATTTTTAGGAATTTTTTCACCAAATTTTCAACATTGCCATTTTAAAACCTCTGCTAAAGAACAGAGTCACTGTGATTTTCTTACTGTGTCCCATACATTGATTTCACAAACCGATTGAGCTATTGTGCACTACATGGGCGGAAACACGTTTTCGGCAGGATCTGAAAAATGACAGCTGTACTGCTCATAAGGAGGTGTGGTAAAATGGCAATCTTGAAAATCTGGAATGAAAATATTGAAAACTCGCAAATTTTCGAGCGTGCATAGGAGCTGCACAATGAACACTCATAAAACAATCATTTTAAGGAATTATTTCACCAAATTTTCAAAACAGCCATTTTAAGACCTTCTGCTCATGAACAGTGTCACTGTGATTTTCTTAATGTGCCCCATACATTGAGTTTGCACACCAACTGTGCCATTGTGTGCTACATGGGCTGAAACATGTTTTGGGCAGTATGTGAAAAATGACAGCTGTACTGCTCATGAGGAGGTGTGGTAAAATGGCAATGTTGAAAATCTGGAGTGAAAATACTGAAAATTTGCAAACTAAGAAGCGTGCGTAGGAACTGCGCAACGCAAACTCATAAAACAGTCATTTTTAGGTCTTTTTTCAACAAATTTTCAACACAGCCATTTTAAGACCTCTGCTCATGATCAGTGTCACTGTGATTTTCTTACTGTGTCCCATACATTGATTTCACACACCGACTGTGCTATTGTGCACTACATGGGCAGAAACACATTTTGGGCAGGAATTGAAAAATGACAGCTGCACTGGTCGTGAGAAGGTGTGGTAAAATGGAAATGTTGAAAATCTGGAGTGAAAATACTGAAAATTTGCAAACTAAGAAGCGTGCGTAGGAACTGCGTAATGCAAACTCATAAAACAGTCATTTTTAGGACTTTTTTCACCAAATTTTCAACACAGCCATTTTAAGACTTCTGCTCTTGATCAGTGTCACTGTGATTTTCTTACTGTGTCCCATACATTGATTTCGCACACCGACTGTGCTATTGTGCACTACATGGGCAGAAACACATTTTGACAAGATGTGAAAAATGACAGCTGCACTGCTCATGAGGAAGTATGGTAAAATGGAAATGTTGAAAATCTGGAGTGGAAATATTGAAAATCGCAAATGTACAAGGATGCGAGGAACTGCACAATGCATGCTCGTAGAAACATTTTTAGGAATTTTTCATCAAATTTTCAACATAGCCATTTTAAGACCGCTGCTCATGATCAAGTGTCACTGTGATTTTCTTAATGTACCATACATTGATTTAGCACACCGACTACACCATCATCGCGCTACATGGTCGGAAACACGTTTGAGGGATGTGAAAATGACAGCTGTACTGCTCACTGAGGAGTGTGGTAAAATGCCAATGTTGAAAATCTGGATTGGAAATATTGAAAATTCGCAAACCTACGCGTGTGTGTAGGAACTGTGCAACGCACGCTCGTAAAACAGTCATTTTTAGGAATTATTTCACCAAATTTTCAACATTGCCATTTTACAACCTCTGCTAATGAACAGTGTCACTGTGATTTTCTTACTGTGTCCCATACATTGCTTTCACACACCGACTGCGCCATTGTGCACTACATTGGTGGAAACACGTTTTGGGCAGTATGTGAAAAATGACAGCTGTACTGCTCATAAGGAGGTGTGGTAAAATGGCAATGTTGAAAATCTGGAGTGAAAATATTGAAAATTCTCAAATTTATGAGTGTGCATAGGAGCTGCGCAATGAGCACTAGTAAAACAGTCATTTTTAGGATATTTTTCACCAAATTTTCAACACAGCCATTTTAAGACCTCTGCTCATGAACAGTGTCACTGTGATTTTCTTAATGTGTCCATATATTGAGTTGGCAGACTGACTGCACAATTGTGTGCAACATGGGCAGAAACGTGTTTTGGGCAGGATGTGAAAAATGACAGCTGTACTGCTCATGACGAGGTGTGTTAAAATGGCAATGTTGAAAATCTGGAGTGAAAATATTGAAAATTCGCAAATTTAGAACTGTGCATAGGAACTGCGCAATGCACGCTCATAAAACAGTCATTTTTAGGAATTTTTTCGCAAAATTTTCAACACAGCCATTTTAAGACCACTGCTCATGATCAGTGTCACTGTGATTTTCTTAGTGTGTCCCATACATTGAGTTCGCACAATGACTGCGCCATTGTGTGCTACATCTGCGGAAACACCTTTTGGGCAGGATGTGAATAATGACAGCTGTACTGCTCATGAGGAGGTGTGGTAAAATGCCAATGTTGAATCTGGAGTGGAAATATTGAAAATTCACAAACCTACGTGCATGCATGGGAACTGTGCAACACACGCTCGTAAAAGAGTCATTTTTAGAAATTTTTTCACCAAATTTTCAATATTGCCATTTTAAAACCTCTGCTAATGAACAGTGTCACTGTGATTTTCTTACCGTGTCCCATACATTGATTTCGCACACCGACTGTGCTATTGTGGGCTACATGGCGGAAACATATTTTGGGCAGGATCTGAAAAATGACAAGCAGTACTGCTCATGAGGAGGTGTGTTAAAATGGCAATGTTGAAAATCTGGAGGAAATATTGAAAGTCGCATAAATGTACAAGGATGTGAGAAACTACACAACATAGCTACGTAAAACATTTTAGAATTTTTCACCAAATTTTCAATATAGCCATTTAAGACCTCTGCTCATGAGCAGTGTCACTGTAATTTCTTAATGTGTCCCACATTGATTTACTTTACTAATGCCCAGTTGCCTGTGCTACATAGAGGCAAAATACGTTTGAGAGATGTGAAAAATAACTATACTACTCATAAGAGGTGTGAAAAAAATGGCAATGTTGAAAATCTGGTGGAAATATTGAAAATTCACAAATAGGCGAGCATAGGAACTGCGCAATGCCGGTCGTAAAACAGTCAGTTTGAGAATATTTTCACCAAATTTCAACACAGCCATTTAAGACCTCTACTCAATGAACAAGTGTCATGGTTACTTTCTTAATGTGTGCCATACTTTGATTTTGCACACCGACTGCGCCATTGTGCCCTTCATGGGCAGAAACATGTTTTGGGCAGGATATGAAAAATGACAGCTGTACTGCTCATGAGGAGGTGTGAAATAAAATGGAAATGTTGAAAATCTGGGTAATATTGAAAATTCGAAAACCTACTACGGCGTGCATGGGACGCTGTACAGCATGCGCTTCATCAAAACAATCACTTTTAGGAACTTTTTAACAAATTTTAACATTGCCATTTTAAAACCTCAAGCTTATGAACAGTGTTACTGTGATTTTTCTTACTATGTCCTAACATTGAATTCGCACACCGACTACGCCATTAAAAAATGCGCTTCATGAGCGGAAACATGTTTTAGGCAGGATGTGAAAAATGACAGCTGTACTGCTCACTTTGGGCAGGTGAAAATGACAGCTGTACTGCCATGAGGAGGTGTGGTAAATGCTACCGTTGAAAATCTGGAGGAGTATTGAAATTGGGGAACCACGTGCGGCATGGAACTTGCAACGCTCAAAACAGTCATTTTAGAATTTTTTTCACCAAATTTTCAACATGTTTTTAAGACTGTTGCCATGATTAGGGCACTGTGATTTTCTTAATGTGTCCATATAGAGTTCGTACCTGACTGCACACTTGTGTAATATGGGCTGTATGTTTTGGGCAGATGTGAAAATGACAGCTGTACTGCTCATGGGAGGTGGCAAAATGTAATGTGAAACTCTGAGTGAAATTATTGAGATTGTAAACTTAGAAGCGTGCATAGAACTATGGAACGCACGCCAGAAACAGTCATTTTAGGAATTTCTTCACTAAATTTTCAACACAGCCATTTTAACATCTCGTTGCTCATGACAGGGGCCCTGCAATTTTCTTAATGTGTCCATACATTGAGTTTACAACGACCTCGTCATTTTGCACTACATGTGCGGATACACTTTTGATCAGGATGTGAAAATGACAGCTGTACTTCTCACGAGGAGGTGTGTTAAATGCCAATGTTGAAAATCTGGAGTGAAAATATTGAATTCGCAAACTTACAAGCGTGCATGGAACCGCGAACGCACACTCAGAAACAGTCGTGTTTATGAATTTTCACTTAAATTTTCAACACAGCCATTTTAAAACCTCTGCTCATGATTAGTTCCACAAAGTCATTTCTTAATGTGTACTATACATTGAGTCTATTAACCACTGCGCCCATTGTGCGCCTACATGATGAAACACCTTTGGGCAGGATGAAAACGACGCTGTGCTGCCATGAGGAGTTGTGGTAAAATGCCAATGTTGAAAATCTGGGTGTAAATATGAAAATTCACAAACTACGTGCGTGCATGGGAACTGTAACACACGCCTAAAACAATCATTTTTGAAATTATTTTACTAAATTTTCAATATTGCTGTTTTGACCTTTTTAGCGAAATTGTCATGTGATTTTCATGTGTGTCCCTTGTTGATTCGCACACCGACTATGCTATAGTGCACTTCATGGGTGGAAACACGTTTTGGGCAGGATCTGAAAAATGACAGCTGTACTGCTCATAAGTAGTTTTGGTCAAATGACAATCTTGAAAATCTGGAATGAAAATATTGAAAATTTGCAAATTTACAAGCGTGCATAGGAGATGCACAGTGAACGCTCTTAAAACAGTCATTTTTAGGAATTATTTCAATAAATTTTCAATACAGCCATTTTAAGACCTCTGCTCCTGGTTGTGTCACTGTGATTTCTTAATGTGTCCTTACATTGAGTTTTTTCTTCCAGTGTGTGCAACATGGGCTAAACATATTTGGGCAGGATGTGAAATGACAGCTTTCTGTTTGTGAGGAGCTGTGGTAATATGCCAATGTTGAATCTGAGGTAAATATAGAAATTCACAAACCTACGTGTGGCATGGGAACTGTGCAACACACCATAAAACAATCATTTTTAGAAATTATTCACTAAATTTTCAAATTTACACCATTTTAAAACCTTTCAGTGAACAGTGTCAAACGTGATTTTCTTACTGTGTCCCATACATTTATTTAGCACACCGACTGTGCTATATTGCACTCCATGGTGGAAACGTTTTGGGTAGGATCTGAAAATGACAGCTGTACTGCCTAAGAGGAGCTGTGGTAAATGGCAACAAGTTGAAAATCTGAGGGAAAATACTGAAAAATTTGTAATGTACAAGGATGCATAGAAACTGCACAACGCACACTGTGAAACATTTAGGATTTTTTCTGGAATTTTCAGCATAGCTATTTTAGACCTCTTTCATGAGCAGTGTCATTAATTTTCTTTAGTGTCCCATACATTAATTTGGCATAAGAGTCACCATTGTCTGCATGGTGAAGCACATTTTGGGAGAGATGTGAAAATTACAGCAATACTACTCATTAGAAGGTGTGGTGGGGTGGCAATGTTGAAAATCTGAGAAAATATTGAAAATTTCAAATTTACAGTATGCATAGGACTGCGAATGAGCACTAGTAAACAGTCATTTTTAGGATATTTTCACCAAATTTTCAAACATCATTTAAGACCTCTGCTCATGAACAGTGTCACTGTGATTTTCTTAATGTGTCCCATACATTGAGTTCGCACACTAACTGCGCCATTGTGTGCAACATGGGCAGAAACATGTTTTGGGCAGGATGTGAAAAATGACAGCTGTATTGCTCATGAGGAGGTGTGGTAAAATGGCAATGTTGAAAATCTGAAGTGAAAATACTGATAATTTGCAAACTTAGATGCGGGCGTAAGAACTGCACAACGCAAACTCATAAAACAGTCATTTTTATGACTTTTTTCACCAAATTTTCAACACAGCCATTTAAAGACCTCTGCTCATGATCAGTGTCTCTGGATTAGTGTCCATACATTGATTTCATACACCGATTGTGCTAATGTGCTACATGGGGAAACTTATTTGGGCAGGAAGAAAATAATGGCTGTACTGCCATGAGGGTGTGGTAAAATGGCAATGTTGAAAATCTGGGTAAATTTTGAAAATTCACAAATGTACAAGGATGCACGAACTACTGGCATTTTCGAAACATTTTTAATTTTTTCACCAAATCAACATAGCCATTTAAGACATCTGCTCATGAGCTGTGTCCTGTGATTTTCTTAATGCGTCGCATTGATTTCTCACAGCAGTGCAACATTGTACTACATGGGTGGAAGCGCGTTTTGGGAGAGATGTGAAATGACAGCTATATTACCTATAAGGGTGTGATAATGGCAATGTTGGAAGGTCTGAGCGAAATACTGAAAATTCACAAACATAATGAAAGGCATGAAATGCAATGAACACTCAGAAACAGTCATTTTAGGAATTTTTTACCAAATTTTCAACACAGCCATTTTAAGACCTCTGCTCATGATCAGTGTCATGTGATTTTCTTTATGTGTCCCAGTCATTGAGTTTGCAGACTGACTGCGCAGTTGTGCGCTACATGGGCGGAAACATGTAATGGGCAGGATATGTAAAATGACAGCTGTACTGCTCATGAGGAGGTGTGGTAAAATGGCAATGTTGAAAATCTGGAGTGGAAATATTGAAAATTCGCAAATGTGCAAGGATGTGATGGAACTGCACAACGCATGCACGTAAAACATTTTTAGGACTTTTTTCATAAAATTTTCAGTATAGCTATTTTATGACCTCTGCTCATGAGCAGTGCTCATTATGGATTTTCTTTAATGGTCCCATACATTGATTTCAAGATCCGACTGCAAACATCGCGGCGCCATATGGTCTGGAAATAGTTTTGGGGCAGGATGTGAAAATGACAGCTGTGCTGCTCATGAGGAGGTGTGGTAAAATGCCAATGTTGAAAATTTGGATTGGAAATATTGAAAATTCTCAAAACTACGTATGTATGCGTGAACTGTGCAACGCATTACCGCTGAACAGTCATTTTTAGGAATTATTTCACCAAATTTTCAACATAGCCATTTTAAAACCTCGGCTAATGAACAGTGTCACTGTGATTTTCTTACTGTGTCCCATACATTGATTTCACACACTGACTGCGCCATTGTGCACTACATTGGTGGAAACACATTTTGGGCAGTATGTGAAAAATGACAGCTATACTGCTAATAAGGAGGTGTGGAAAAATGGCAATGTTGAAAATCTGGAATGAATATATTGAAAATTCGCAAATTTATGAGTGTGCATAGGAGCTGCGCAATGAGCACTAGTAAAACAGTCATTTGTAGGATATTTTTTCACCAAATTTTCATCACAGCCATTTTAAGACCTCTGCTCATGAACAGTGTCACTGTGATTTTATTAATGTGTCCATATATTAAGTTCGCACACTGACTGCACAATTGTGTGCAACATGGGCAGAAACATGTTTTGGGAAGGATGTAAAAAATGACAGCTGTTCTGCTCATGAGGAGGTATTGTAAAATGGTAATGTTGAAAATCTGGAGTAAAAATATTGAAAATTCGCAAATTTAGAAGTGTGCATAGGAACTGTGCAATGCACGCTCGCAAAACAGTCATTTTTAGGAATATTTTCACCAAATTTTCAACACAGCCATTTTAAGACCGCTGCTCATAATCAGTGTCACTGTGATTTTCTTAATGTGTCCCATACATTGAGTTCGCACAATGACTGCGCCTTTGATCGCTACATGTGCGGAAACACCTTTTGGGCAGGATGTGAAAAATGACAGATGTACTGCTCATGAGGAGGTGTGGTAAAATGCCAATGTTGAAAATCTGGAGTAAAAATATTGAAAATTCGCAAATTTAGTAGCGAGCATAGGAACTGTGCAACGCATGCCAGTAAAACAGTCATTTTTGAAAAATGTTTCACCAAATTTTCAACATTGCCATTTTAAAACCTCTGCTAATGAACAGTGTCACTGTCATTTTCTTACCATGACCCATACATTGATTTCGCACACCGACTGTGCTATTGTGCACTACACGGGTGGAAACACGTTTTGGGCAGTATGTGAAAAATGACAGCTGTACTGCTCATAAGGAGGTGTGGAAAAATATCAATGTTGAAAATCTGGATTGAAAATAATGAAAATTCTCAAATTTATGAGTGTGCATAGGAGCTGCGCAATGAGCACTAGTAAAACAGTCATTTTTAGGATATTTTTTCACCAAATTTTCAACACAGCCATTTTAAGACCTCTGTTCATGAACAGTGTCTCTGTGATTTTCTTAATGTGTCCCATACATTGAGTTCACAACGACTGCGCCATTGTGCGCTACATGTGCGGAAACACCTTTTGGGCAGGATGTGAAAAATGACAGCTGTACTGCTCATAAGGAGGAGTGGTAAAATGCCAATGTTGAAAATCTGGAGTGGAAATATTGAAAATTCACAAACCTAAGTGCGTGCATAGGAACTGTGCAACGCACGCTCGTAAAACAGTCCTTTTTAGAAATTTTTTCACCAAATTTTCAACATTGCAATTTTAAAACCTCTGCTAATGAACAGTGTCACTGTGATTTTCTTACTGTGTCCCATACATTGATTTCGCACACCAACTGTGCTATTGTGCACTACATGGGTGGAAACACGTTTTGGGCAGGATCTGAAAAATGACAGGTTTACTGCTCATAAGGAGTTTTGGTAAAATGTCAATCTTGAAAATCTGGAATGAAAATATTCAAAATTTGCCAATTTACAAGCGTGCATAGGAGCTGCACAATGAACGCTTGTTAAACAGTCATTTTTAGGAATTATTTCAACAAATTTTCAATACAGCCATTTTAAGACCTTTGCTCATGATTGGTGTCACTGTGAATTTCTTAATGTGTCCCATACATTGAGTTCGCACACCAACTGTGCCAGTGTGTGCAACATGGGCGAAAACATATTTTGGGCAGGATGTGAAAAATGACAGCTTTACTGCTCATGAGGAGCTGTGGTAAAATGGCAATGTTGAAAATCAGGAGTGAAAATACTGAAAATTCGCAAATGTATAAGGATGCATAGGAACTGCACAACGCATGCACGTAAAACATTTTTAGGAATTTTTTCACCAAATTTTCAACATAGCCATTTTAAGACCTCTGCTCATGGGCAGAGTCACTGTAATTTTCTTGATGTGTCCCATACAATACCTTTACATGCAGCGCCAGTGTGCACTGCAATTATGGGCGCAAAACATGTTTTGGGAGAGATGAGAAAAATTACAGCAATACTACTCATAAGAAGGTGTGGTAAAATGGCAATGTTGAAAATCTGGAGTGAAAATATTGAAAATTCTCAAATTTATGAGTGTGCATAGGAGCTGCGCAATGAGCACTAGTAAAACAGTCATTTTTAGGATATTTTTCACCCAAATTAACAACAGCCATTTTAAGACCTCTGCTCATGAACAGTGGCACTGTGATTTTCTTAATGTGTCCATATATAGAGTTCGCACACTGACTGCACAATTGTGTGCAACATGGGCGGAAACATGTTTTGGGCTGGATGTGAAAAATGACTGCTGTACTGCTCATGAGGAGGTGTGGTAAAATGGCAATGTTGAAACTCTGGAGTGAAAATATTGAAAATTCGCAAACTTAGAAGCATGCATAGGAACTGCGGAACGCACGTTCGTAAAACAGTCATTTTTAGGAATTTGTTCACCAAATTTTCAACACAGCCATTTTAAGACCGCTGCTCATAATTAGTGCCACTGTGATTTTCTTAATATGTCCCATACATTAAGTTTACAATGACTGTGCCATTGTGCGCTTCATGTGCGGATACACCTTTTGATCAGGATGTGAAAAATGACAGCTGTACTGCTCATGAGGAGGTGTGGTAAAATGCCAATGTTGAAAATCTGGAGTGAAAATATTGAAAATTTGCAAACTTACAAGCTTGCATAGGAACTGCGGAACGCACACTCGTAAAACAGTCATTTTTATGAATTTCTTCACCAAATTTTCAACACAGCCATTTTAAGACCTCTGCTCATGATTAGTGCCACAGTTACTTTCTTAATGTGTACCATTCATTGAGTTCGCACACCAACTGCGCCATTGTGTGCAACATAGGCAGAAACATGTTTTGGGCAGGATGTGAAAAATGACAGCTGTATTGCTCATGAGGAGGTGTGGTAAAATGGCAATGTTGAAAATCTGAAGTGAAAATACTGATAATTTTCAAACTTAGAAGCATGCGTAGGAACTGAGCAACGCAAACTCATAAAACAGTCATTTTTAGGACTTTTTTCACCAAATTTTGAACACAGCCATTTTAAGACCTCTGCTCATGATCAGTGTCACTGTGATTTTCTTTATGTGTCCCATTCATTGAGTTCGCACACCGACTGGGCAGTTGAGCGCTGCATGGGCGGAAACACGTATTGGGCAGGATATGTAAAATGACTGCTGTACTGCTCATGAGGAGGTGTGGTAAAATGGCAATGTTGAAAATCTGGAATGGAAATATTGAAAATTCACAAATGTACAAGGATGCGTAGGAACTGCACAACGCATGCACGTAAAACATTTTTAGGAATTTTTTCACAAAATTTTCAGCATAGCCATTTTAAGACCTCTGCTCATGAGCAGTGTCACTGTGATTTTCTTAATGTGTCCCATACATTGATTTCGCACACCGACTGCACCATCGTCTGCAACATGGTCGGAAACACGTTTTGGGCAGGATGTGAAAAATGACAGCTGTACTGCTCATGACGAGGTGTGGTAAAATGCCAATGTTGAAAATCTGGATTGGAAATATTGAAAATTCGGAAACCTACGCGCATGCGTGGGAACTGTGCAACGCATGCTCATAAAACAGTCATTTTTAGGAATTATTTCACCAAATTTTCAATATAGCCATTTTAAAACCTCAGCTAATGAACAGTGTCACTGTGATTTTCTTACTGTGTCCCATACATTGATTTCATCACACCGACTGCGCCATTGGGCACTACATTGGTGGAAACACGTTTTGGGCAGTACGTGAAAATGACAGCTATACTGCTAATTAGAGGTGTGGTAAATGGCAATGTTGAAAATCTGGAGTGAAAATATTGAAAATTCACAAATTTATGAGTGTGCAAAGGTTCTGCGCAATGAGCACTAGTAAAACAGTAATTTTAGGAAATTTTTTCACCAAATTTTCAACACAGCCATTTTAAGACCTCTGCTCATGAAAAGTGTCACTGTGATTTTATTAATGTGTCCATATATTGAGTTCGCACACTGACTGCACAATTGTGTGCAACATGGGCAGAAACGTGTTTTGGGAAGGATGTGAAAAATGACAGCTGTACTGCTCATGAGGAGGTTTGGTAAAATGGCAATGTTGAAAATCTGGAGTAAAAATATTGAAAATTCGCAAATTAAGAAGCGTGCATAGGAACTGCGCATCGCACGCTGGTAAAACAGTAATTTTTAGGCATTTTTTCACCAAATTTTCAACACAGCCATTTTAAGACCACTGCTCATAATCAGTGTCACTGTGATTTTCTTAATGTGTCCCATACATTGAGTTCGCACAATGACTGCGCCATTGTGCGCTACATGTGCGGGAAACACCTTTTGGGCAGGATCTGAAAAATGACAGCTGTACTGCTCATGAGGAGGTGTGGTAAAATGCGAATGTTGAAAATCTGGGGTGGATATATAGAAAATTCACAAACCTATGTGCGTGCATGGGAACTGTGCAATGCACGCTCATAAAACAGTCATTTTTAGAAATTTTTTCACCAAATTTTCAACAATGCCATTTTAAAACCTCTGCTAATGAACAGTGTCACTGTGATTTTCTTGCCATTTCCCATACATTGATTTTGCCCACCGACTGTGCTAATGTGCACTTCATGTGTGGAAAAACATTTTGGGCAGGATCTGAAAAATGACAGCTGCACTGCTCATAAGGAGGTTTGGTAAAATGGCAATCTTGAAAATCTGGAATGAAAATATTGAAAATTCTCAAATTTACGAGCGTGCATAGGAGCTGCACAATGAACGCTCGAAAAACAGTCAATTTTTAGGAATTATTTCACCAAATTTTCAACACAGCCATTTTAAGACCTCTGCTCATGAATAGTGTCACTGTGATTTTCTTAATGTGTCCTATACATTGAGTTCGCACACCAACTGCGCCATTGTGCAACATGGGCGGAAACATGTTTTGGGCAGGATGTGAAAAATGACAGCTGTACTGCTCATGAGGAGCTGTGGTAAAATGGCAATGTTGAAAATCTGGAGTGAAAATACTGAAAATTCGCAAATGTACAAGGATGCATAGGAACTGCACAACACACGCTCATAAAACATTTATAGTAATTTTTTCACTAAATTTTCAACATTGCCATTTTAAGACCTCTGCTCATGAGCAGTGTCACTGTGATTTTCTTAATGTGTCCCATACATTAATTTCACACAGCAATGCACCATTGTGCGCTACATGGGCGGAAACACGTTTTGGGAGAGATTTGAAAAATGACAGCTATACTACTCATAAGAAGGTGTGGTAAAATGGCAATGTTGAAAATCTCGAGTGAAAATATTGAAAATTGCGAACCACGCTGCGGTGCGTGGGAACTGTGCAACGATCTCGTGAAACAGTCATTTTTAGGAATTATTTCACCAAATTTTCAACACAGCCATTTTAAGACCTCTGCTCATGATTGGTGTCACTGTGATTTTCTTAATGTGTCCCATACATTGAGTTCGCACACCAACTGCGCCATTGTGTGCAACATTGGCGGAAACATGTTTTGGGCAGGATGTAAAAAATGACAGATGTATTGCTCATTAGGAGGTCTGGTAAAATGGCAATGTTGAAAATCTGAAATGAAAATACTGAAAATTTGCAAACTTATAAGCTTGCGTAGGAACTGTGCAACACAAATTCATAAAACAGACATTTTTAGGAATTTTTTCACCAAATTTTCAACACAGCCATTTTAAGACCTCTGCTCATGGTCAGTGTCACTATGATTTGTGTCCCATACATTGATTTCGCACACCGACTGTGCTAATTTGCACTACATGTGCGGAAACACCTTTTGGGTAGTATGTGAAAAATGACAGCTGTACAGCTCATGAGAAGGTGTGGTAAAATGATAATGTTGAAAATCTGGAGTGGAAATATTGAAAATTCACAAACCTACATGCGTGCATGGGAACTGCGCAACGCACACTCGTAAAACAGTCATTTTTAGGAATTTTTTCACCAAATTTTCAACACAGCCATTTTAAGACCTCTGCTCATTATCAGTGTCACTGTGATTTTCTTAATGTGTCCCATACATTGAGTTTGCACACCGACTGCCCATTGTGAGCTACATGGGCGGAAACACGTTTTGGGCAGGATGTGAAAAATGACAGCTGTACTGCTCATAAGGAGGTGTGGTAAAATGGCAATGTTGAAAATCTAGAGTGAAAAATTTTGGAAATTCGCAAACCTACACGCGTGCGTGGGAACTGTGTAATGCACGCTCGTAAAACAGTCATTTTTAGGAATTTATTTAACAAATTTTCAACATTGTCATTTTAAAACCTCTGCTTATGAACAGTGTCACTGTGATTCTCTTACATTGTCTCATATATTGATTTCATACACCGACGGTGCCATTGGGCACTACATCGGTGCAAACACGTTTTCAGAAGGATGTGAAAAATGACAGCTTTACTGCTCATAAGGAGGTTTGGTAAAATGGCAATTTTGAAAATCTGGAGTTAAAATATTGAAAATTCGCTAATTTACGAGCGTGCATCAGAGCTGCGCAATGAACACTAGTAAAACAGTCATTTTTAGGAATTTTTTCACCAAATTTTCAACACAGCCATTTTAAGACCTCTGCTCATGAACAGTGTCACTGTGATTTTCTTAATGTGTCCCATACATTGAGTTCGTACACCGACTGCGCTATTGTGTGCAACATGTGTGGAAACAATGTTTTGGGCAGGATGTGAAATATGACAGCTATACTGCTCATGAGGGGGTGTGGTAAAATGGCAATGTTAAACATCTGGAGTGAAAATATTGAAAATTCGCAAACCTAAGGGCGTGCATAGGAACTGCGCATTGCACACTAGTAAAACAATTATTTTTAGGAATTTTTTCACCAAATTTTAAACACAGCCATTTTAAGACCTCTGCTCATGATCAGTGTCACTGTGATTTTCTTAATGTGTCCCATACATTGAGTTCGCCCACTGATGGTGCCATTGTGCACAACATGGACGGAAACACATTTAGGGCAGGATGTGAAAAATGACAGCTGTACTGCTCATGAGGAGGTGTGGTAAAATTCCAATGTTGAAAATCTGGATTGGAAATATTCAAAATTCTCAAACCTATGCGCGTGCATGGTAACTGTGCAATGCACGCTCGTAAAACAGTCATTTTTAGTAATTTTTTCACCAAATTTTCAACATTGCCAGTTTAAAATCTCTGCTAATGAACAGTGTCACTGTGATTCTCTTACATTGTCCCATATATTGATTTCATACACCGACGGTGCTATTGGGCACTACATCGGTGCAAACACGTTTTGGGCAGTATGTGAAAAATGACAGCTGTACTGTTCAAAAGGAGGTGTGGTAAAATGGCAATCTTGAAAATCTGTAGTGAAAATATTGAAAATTCGCAAATTTATGAGCATGCATAGGAGCTGCGCAATGAGCACTAGTAAAACAGTCATTTTTAGGAATTTTTTCACCAAATTTTCAAACAGCCATTTTAAGACCTTTGCTCATGAACAGTGTCACTGTGATTTTCTTAATGTGTCCATATATTGAGTTCGCACACCGACTGCACAATTGTGGGCTAAATGGGCGGAAACATATTTTGGACAGGATGTGAAAACATGACAGCTGTACTGCTCATGAAGAGGTGTGGTAAAATGGCAATGTTGAAAATCTGGAGTGAAAATATTGAAAATTCACAAACTCAGAAGCGTGCATAGGAACTGCGCAACACAGACTCGTAAAACAGTCATTTTTAGGACTTTTTTCACCAAAATTTCAACACAGTCATTTTAAGACCTTTGCTCATGATCGGTGTCACAGTGATTTTCTAAATGTGTCCCATAAATTGAGTTCACATACCAACTGCGCCATTGAGTGCTACTTGGGCGGAAACATGTTTTGGGCAGGATGTGAAAAATGACAGCTGTACTGCTCTTGAGGAGGTGTGATAAAATGGCAATGTAGAAAATCTGGAGTGAAAATATTGGAAATTCACAAACTTAGGAGCGTGCATAGGAACTGCGCAATGCAGACTCGAAAAATAGTCATTTTCAGGACTTTTTTCACCAAATTTTCGAAAATGTCATTTTAAGACCTTAGCTCATGATCAATGTCTCTGTGATTTTCTTAATGTGTCCCATAAATTGAGTTCACCACCGACTGCGCCATTGTGTGCTACATGGGCGGAAACACATTTAGGGCAGGATGTGAAAAATGACAGCTGTACTGCTCATGAGGAGGTGTGGTAAAATGCCAATGTTGAAAATCTGGATTGCAAATATTGAAAATTTGCAAATTTACAAGCGTGCATAGGATCTGCGCAATGAAGATTCACAAAACAGTCATTTTTAGGAATTTTTTCACAAAATTTTCAACACAGCCAATTTCAGACCGCTGCTCATGATCAGTGTCACTGTGATTTTCTTAATGTGTCCCATACATTGAGTTCATACAGCGACAGTGCTATTGTGTGCTACATGGCTGGAAACATATTTTTGGCAGGATGTGAAAAATGACAGCTGTACTGCTCATGAGGAGGTGAGGTAAAATGGCTATGTTGAAAATCTGGAGTGAAAATATTGAAAATTCGCAAACTTAGAAGCGTGCGTAGGAACTGCGCGTCGCAGACTCGTAAAACAGTCATTTTTAGGAATTTTTCAGCAAATTTTCAACACAGCCATTTTAAGACCTCTGCTCATGATTGGTGTCACTGTGATTTTCTTAATGTGTCCTATACATTGAGTTCGCACACCGACTGCGCCATTGTGTGTTTCTTGGGCGGAAACATGTTTTGGGCAGGATGTGAAAATTAACAGCTGTACTGCTCATGAGGAGGTGTGGTAAAATGTCAATGTTGAAAATCTGGAGTGGAAATATTGAAAATTTGCAAACGTACAATCATGCGTAGGAACTGCACAATGCACACTCATAAAACAGTCATTTTTAGGAATTTTTTCAGCAAATTTTCAACACAGCCATTTTAAGACCTCTGGTCATGAGCAGTGTCAATGTGATTTTCTAAATGTGTCCCATACATTGATTTTGCACACCGACTGCGCCATTGTGCGCTACTTGGGTGGGAACACGTTTATGGAGAGATGTGAAAAATGACAGCTATACTACTCATAAGAAGGTGTGGTAAAATGGCAATGTTGAAAATCTGGAGTGGAAATATTGAAAATTCGCAAACCTACGTACGTGCATGGGAACTGTGCAATGCACGCTCGTAAAACAGTCATTTTTATAAATTTTTTCACCAAATTTTCAACATTGCCATTTTAAAACCTCAGCTAAAGAACAGTGTCACTGTGATTTTCTTACAGTGTCCCATAAATTGATTTCGCACTCCGACTGTGCTATTGTGCACTACATGGGTGGAAACACGTTTTGGGCAGTATCTGAAAAATGACAGCTGTTCTGCTCATGAGGAGGTGTGGTAAAATGGCAATGTTGAAAATCTGGAGTGAAAATACTGAAAATTTGAAAACTTAGAAGCGTGCGTAGGAACTGCGCAACGCAAACTCATAAAACAGTCATTTTTAGGAATTTTTTTAACAAATTTTCAACATTGCCATTTGAAAACCTCTGCTTATGAACAGTGTCACTGTGATTTTCTTACTGTGTCCCATACATTGATTTTGCACACCGACTGCGCCATTGTGCAGTACATAGGCAGAAACACATTTTGGGAAGGATGTGAAAAATGACAGCTGTACTGCTCATAAGGAGGTGTGTTAAAATGGCAATTTTGAGAATCTGGAGTTAAAATGTTGAAAATTCGCTAATTTACGAGCGTGCATAGGAGCTGCTCAATGAACACTCGTAAAACAGTAATTTTTAGGAATTTTTTCACCAAATTTTCAACACAGCCATTTTAAGACCTCTACTCATGAACAGTGTCACTGTGATTTTCTTAATGTGTCCCATACATTGAGTTCGCACACTGACTGCGTTATTGTGTGCTACATGGGTGGAAACATGTTTTTGGCAGGATGTGAAAAATGACAGCTGTACTGCTCATGAGGAGGTGTGGGTTAAAAGGCAATGTTGAAAATCTGGAGTGAAAATAGTGAAAATTCGCAAACTTAGAAGCGTACATAGGAACTGCGCAACCAGACTCGTTAAACAGACATTTTTAGGAATTTCTACAGCAAATTTTCAACACAGCCATTTTTAGACCTCTGCTCATGATTGGTGTCTCTGTGATTTTCTTAATGTGTCCTATACATCAAGTTCGCACACCGTCTGAGCCATTGTGTGCTTCATGGGCGGAAACATGTTTTGGGCAGGATGTGAAAAATGACAGCTGTACTGCTCATGAGGAGGTGTGGTAAAATGTCAATGTTGAAAATCTGGAGTGGAAATATTGAAAATTTGCAAACGTACAAGTATACGTAGGAACCGCACAATGCACGCTCGTAAAACAGTCATTTTTAGGAATTTTTTCACCAAATATTCAACATAGCCATTTTAAGACCTCTGCTCATGAGTAGTGATTATAAGCTGCAGATCCTAGTTAACCAGCAGCCTACTTCTTTCTACCCCCAACCCCCAGAATTGCCTTATGACTATCCCATGCATGCTTGAATTCCACCACTGATTTTGAATCCACAACCTCCTCCGGAAGGCCATTCCATGCATCCACCACCCTCTCTGTGAAAAAATACTTCCTTAAATTACCTCTGAGCCGACCCTCTATCTTCAAATTGTGCCCTCTTGTTCTTGCACACCTCTTTTTTTGAAAGATGCTACCCTCTTGGACTTTGTTGATTCCCTTGAGGTACTTGAAAGTTTCTATCATGTCCCCCCTCTCCCTCCTTTCCTCTAGGCTATACATATTAAGCTCCTTAAGTCTCTCTTCATATGTCCTCCGGTGCAGACCCTGCAACATTTTAGTTGCCCTCCTCTGGACAGCTTCCATCCTGTCTATGTCTTTGTGGAGATTGGGTCTCCAGAACTGCACACAGTTCTCCAGATGGGGTCTCACCAGCTGTCTGTACAGAGGGATAATAACTTCCTGTTTTCTACTGGTGATGCCGCTCCCTATGCATCCCAGTATCCCCCCAGCCCTCCTTGCTGCCTTCTCGCATTGCTTGCCCACCTTTAGGTCATCTGATATGACTACCCCGAGGTCCCTTTCCATTTTTGTTGTTGTTAGTATCTCACCCCCCATTGGGCCCTACATGGGCGGAAACACATTTAGGGCAGGATGTGAAAAATGACAGCTGTACTGCTCATGAGGAGGTGTGGTAAAATTCCAATGTTGAAAATCTGGATTGGAAATATTGAAAATTCTCAAACCTATGCGTGTGCATGGGAACTGTGCAATGCACGCTCGTAAAACAGTCATCTTTAGTAATTTTTTCACCAAATTTTCAACAATGCCAGTTTAAAACCTCTGCTAATGAACAGTGTCACTGTGATTCTCTTACTTTGTCCCATATATTGATTTCATACACCGACTGCGCCATTGGGCACTACATCGGTGCAAACATGTTTTGGGCAGTATGTGAAAAATGACAGCTGTACTGTTCAAAAGGAGGTGTGGTAAAATGGCAATGTTGAAAATCTGGAGTGAAAATATTGAAAATTTGCAAACTAAGAAGCGTGCATAGGAACTGCGCAACACAGACTCGTAAAACAGTCATTTTTAGGACTTTTTCACCAAAATTTCAACACAGTCATTCTAAGACCTTTGCTCATGATCGGTGTCACAGTGATTTTCTAAATGTGTCCCATAAATTGAGTTCGCACACCAACTGCGCCATTGTGTGCTACATGGGCTGAAACATGTTTTGGGCAGGATGTGAAAAATGACAGCTGTACTGCTCATGAGGAGGTGTGAAAAAATGGCAATGTAGAAAATCTGGAGTGAAAATATTGAAAATTCACAAACTTAGAAGCGTGCATAGGAACTGCACAACGCAGACTCGTAAAATAGTCATTTTCAGGACTTTTTTCACCAAATTTTCAACAATGCCATTTTAAGACCTTAGCTCATGATCAATGTCACTGTGATTTTCTTAATGTGTCCCATAAATTGAGTTCACCACCGACTGCGCCATTGTGTGCTACATGGGCAGAAACACATTTAGGGCAGGATTTGAAAAATGACAGCTGTACTGCTCATGAGGAGGTGTGGTAAAATGCCAATGTTGAAAATCTGGATTGCAAATATTGAAAATTTGCAAATTTACAAGCGTGCATAGGAACTGCGCAATGAACACTCATAAAACAGCCATTTTTAGGAATTTTTTCAGCAAATTTTCAACGCAGCAATTTTAAGACTGCTGCTCATGATCAGTGTCACTGTGATTTTCTTAATGTGTCCCATACATTGAGTTCGCACACCGACTGCGCCATTGTGCGCTACATGTGCGGAAACATGTTTTGGGCAGGATGTGAAAAATGACAGCTATACTGCTCATGATGAGGTGTGGTAAAATGCCAATGTTGAAAATCTGGAGTGGAAATATTGAAAATTCGCAAACCTATGTGCGTGCATGGGATCTGTGCAACGCACGTTCATAAAACAGTCATTTTTGGGAATTTTTCCACCAAATTTTCAACATTGCCATTTTAAAACCTCTGCTTATGAACAGTATCACAGTGATTTACTTACTGTGTCCCATACATTGATTTCGCACACCGACTGCGCCATTGTGCACTACGTAAACAGAAACACATTTTGGGAAGGATGTGAAAAATGACAGTTGTACTGCTCATAAGGAGGTGTGTTAAAATGGCAATTTTGAAAATCTGGGAGTTAAAATATTGAAAATTCGCTAATTTTCGAGCTTGCATAGGAGCTGCTCAATGAACTCTCGTAAAACAGTCATTTTTAGGAACTGTTTCACCAAATTTTTAACACAGCCATTTTCAGACCTCTACTCATGAACAGTGTCACTGTGATTTTCTTAATGTGTCCCATACATTGAGTACGCACACCGACAGTGCTATTGTGTGCTACATGGCTGGAAACATGTTTTTGGCAGGATGTGAAAAATGACAGCTGTACTGCTCATGAGAAGGTGTGGTAAAATGGCTATGTTGAAAATCTGGAGTGAAAATATTGAAAATTCGCAAACTTAGAAGCGTGCGTAGGAACTGTCGCGTCGCAGACTCGTAAAACAGTCATTTTTAGGAATCTTTTCACCAAATTTTCAACACAGCCATTTTAAGACCTCTGCTCATGATTGGTGTCACTGTGATTTTCTTAATGTGTCCTATACATTGAGTTCACACACCGACTGCGCCATTGTGTGCTTCTTGGGCGGAAATATGTTTTGGGCAGGATGTGAAAAATGACATCTGTACTGCTCATGAGGAGGTGTGGTAAAATGTCAATGTTGAAAATCTGGAGTGGAAATATTGAAAATTTGCAAGCGTACAATCATGCGTAGGAACTGCATAATATACGCTCATAAAACAGTCATTTTTAGGAATTTTTTCACAAAATTTTCAACACAGCCATTTTCAGTCCTCTACTCATGAACAGTGTCACTGTAATTTTCTTAATGTGTCCCATACATTGAGATCGCACATCGACAGAGCTATTGTGTGCTACATGGCTGGAAACATGTTTTTGGCAGGATGTGAAAAATGACAGCTGTACTGCTCATGAGGAGGTGTGGTAAAATGGCTATGTTGAAAATCTGGAGTGAAAATATTGAAAATTCGAAAACTTAGAAGCGTGTGTAGGAACTGCTCATTGCAGACTCATTTAACAGTCATTTTTAGGAATTTTTTCAGCAAATTTTCAACACAGCCATTTTAAGACCTCTGCTCATGATTGGTGTCACTGTGATTTTCTTAATGTGTCCTATACATTGAGTTCGCACACCGACTGCACCATTGTGTGCTTCTTGGGAGGAAACATGTTTTTGGCAGGATGTGAAAAATAACAGCTGTACTGCTCATGAGGAGGTGTGGTAAAATGTCAATGTTGAAAATCTGGAATGGAAATATTGAAAATTTGCAAACGTACAATCATGTGTAGGAACTGCACAATGCACGCTCATAAAACAGTCATTTTTAGGAATTTTTTCACCAAATTTTCAACATAGCCATTTTAAGACCTCTGCTCATGAGCAGTGTCAATGTGATTTTCTTAACGTGTCCAATACATTGATTTTGCACACCGACTGCGCCATTTTGCGCTACTTGGGTGGGAACAAGCTTACAGAGAGATGAGAAAAATGACAGCTATACTACTCATAAGAAGGTGTGGTAAAATGGCAATGTTGAAAATCTGGAGTGGAAATATTTAAAATTCGCAAACCTACGTACATGCATGAGAACTGTGCAACTCACGCTCATAAAACAGTCATTTTTAGGAATTTTTTTAACAAATTTTCAACATAGCCATTTTTAGACCTCTGCTCATGAGCAGTGTCACTGTGATTTTCTTAATTTGTCCCATACATTGAGTTGGCACTCTGACTGCGCCATTGTGCGCAACATGTGTGGAAACATGTTTTGGGCAGGATGTGAAAAATGACAGCTATACTGCTCATAAGGAGGTGTGGTAAAATGCCAATGTTGAAAATCTGGAGTGGAAATATTGAAAATTCGCAAACCTATGTGCGTGCATGTGATCTGTGCAACGCACGTTGATAAAACAGTCATTTTTAGGAATTTTTCTCCAAATATTCAACATTGCCATTTTAAAACCTCTGCTTATGAACAGTATCACAGTGATTTTCTTTCTGTGTCCCAAACATTGATTTCGCACACCGACTGCGCCATTGTGCACTACATAGGCAGAAACACATTTTTCGAAGGATGTGAAAAATGACAGCTGTACTGCTCACAAGGAGGTGTGTTAAAATGGCAATTTTGAAAATCTGGAGTTAAAATATTGAAAATTCGCTAATTTACGAGCCTGCATAGGAGCTGCTCAATGAACACTCATAAAACAGTCATTTTTAAGAATTGTTTCGCCAAATTTTCAACACAGCCATTTTCAGACGTCTACTCATGAACAGTGTCACTGTGATTTTCTTAATTTGTCCCATACATTGAGTTCGCACACCGACAGTGCTATTGTGTGCTACATGGCTGGAAACATGTTTTTGGCAGGATGTGAAAAATGACAGCTGTACTGCTCATGAGGAGGTGTGGTAAAATGGCTATGTTGAAAATCTGGAGTGAAAATATTGAAAATTCGCAAACTTAGAAGCGAGCGTAGGAACTGCGCGTCACAGACTTGTAAAACAGTCATTTTTAGGAATTTTTTCAGCAAATTTTCAACACAGCCATTTTAAGACCTCTGCTCATGATTGATGTCACTGTGATTTTCTTAATGTGTCCTATACATTGAGTTCACACACCGACTGCGCCATTGTGTGCTTCATTGGCGGAAATATGTTTTGGGCAGGATGTGAAAAATGACATCTGTACTGCTCATGAGGAGGTGTGGTAAAATGTCAATGTTGAAAATCTGGAGTGGAAATATTGAAAATTTGCAAACGTACAATCATGCGTAGGAACTGCACAATGCACGCTCGTAAAACAGTCATTTTTAGGAATTTTTTCAACAAATTTTCAACACAGCCATTTTCAGACCTCTACTCATGAACAGTGTCACTGTGATTTTCTTAATGTGTCCCATACATTGAGTTCACACACCGACAGCGCTATTGTGTGCTACATGGCTGGAAACATGTTTTTGGCAGGATGTGAAAAATGACAGCTGTACTGCTCATGAGGAGGTGTGGTAAAATGGCTATGTTGAAAATCTGGAGTGAAAATATTGTAAAATTCGCAAACTTAGAAGTGTGCGTAGGTACTGCGCATCGCAGACTCATAAAACAGTCATTTTTAGGAATTTTTTCAACAAATTTTCAACATAGCCATTTTAAGACCTCTGCTCATCAGCAGTGTCAATGTGATTTTCTTAATGTGTCCCATACATTGATTTTGCACACCGACTGCGCCATTGTGCGCTACATGGGTGGGAACACGTTTAGGGAGAGATGTGAAAAATGACAGCTATACTACTCATAAGAAGGTGTGGTAAAATGGCAATGTTGAAAATCTGGAGTGGAAATATTGAAAATTCGCAAACCTACGTATGTGCAATGGAACTGTGCAACGCACGCTCGAAAAACAATCATTTTTATAAATTTTTTCACCAAATTTTCAACATTGCCATTTTAAAACCTCTGCTAATGAACAGTGCCACTGTGATTTTCTTACAGTGTCCCATACATTGATTTTGCACACCGACTGTGCTATTGTGCACTACATGGGTGGAAACACGTTTTGGGCAGGATCTGAAAAATGACAGCTGTACTGCTCAAAGGAGGATTGGTAAAATGGCAAGCTTGAAAATCTGGAAAGAAAATATTGAAAATTTGCAAATTTACGAGCGTGCATAGGAGCTGCGCAACGCAAACTCATAAAACAGTCATTTTTAGGAATTTTTTTAACAAATTTTCAACATTGCCATTTGAAAACCTCTGCTTATGAACTGTGTCACTGTGATTTTCTTACTGTGTCCCATACATAGATTTCACACACCGACTGCGGCATTGTGCTCTATATAGGCAGAAACACATTTTAAGAAAGGATGTGAAAAGTGACAGCTGTACTGCTCATAAGGGGGTGTGGTAAAATGGCAATGTTGAAAATCTTGAGTGAAAATATTGAAAATTCACAAATTTATGAGTGTGCATATGAGCTGCGCAATGAGCACTAGTAAAACAGTAATTTTTAGGAATTTTTCCACCAAATTTTCAAAACTGCCATTTTAAGACCTCTGCTCATGAACAGTGTCACTGTGATTTTCTGAATGTGTCCATATTTTGAGTTCGCACACCGAATGCACAATTGTGTGCTTCATGGGCGGAAACATATTTTGGGCAGGATATGAAACATGACAGCTGTACTGTTCATGAGGAGGTGTGGTAAAATGGCAATGTTGAAAATCTGGAGTGAAAATATTGAAAATTCGCATACTTAGAAGCGAGCATAGGAACTGCGCAACGCAGACTCGTAAAACAGTCATTTTTAGGACTTTTATCACCAAATTTTCAACACAACCATTTTAAGACCTTTGCTAATGATCGGTGTCACTGTGATTTTCTTAATGTGTCCCATAAATTGATTTCACACATTGACTGCGCCGTTGTGCACTACATGGGTAGAAACACATTTTGGGCAGGATGTGAAAAATGACAGCTGTACTGCTCATGAGGAGGTGTGGTAAAATGCCAATGTTGAAAATCTGAATTGGAAATATTGAAAATTTGCAAATTTGCAAGCGTGCATAGGAATTGCGCAATGAACACTCACAAAACAGTCATTTTTAGGAATTTTTTCACCAAATTTTCAACACAGCCATTTTAAGACCACTGCTCATGATCAGTGTCACTGTGATTTTATTAATGTGTCCCATACATTGAGTTCGCCCACCAACTGCACCATTGTGTGCTACATGTGCGGAAACATGTTTTGGGCAGGATGTGAAAAATGACAGCTGTACTGCTCATGTGGAGGTGTGGTAAAATGTCAATGTTGAAAATCTGGAGTGGAAATATTGAAAATTTGCAAACGTACAAGTATACGTAGGAACGGCACAATGCACGCTCCTAAAACAGTCATTTTTAGGAATTTTTTCACCAAATATTCTACATAGCCATTTTAAGACCTCTGCTCATGAGCAGTGTCACTGTGATTTTCTTAATGTGTCCCATACAGTGATTTTGCACACCGACTGCTCCATTGTGTGCTACATGGGTGGAAACACATTTTGGGAGAGTTGTGAAAAATGACAGCTATACTACTCATAATAAACATAGAAACATAGAAGTTGACGGCAGATAAGGACCGCAAGGCCCATCCAGTCTGCCCATTTGTTTTTCTACCTTATAAATGTGCCATTGGCCTTTGTCAGTGACCTACCTATTCATAGTCATTTGTATTGCTCCATTATGCCTATCCCATGCATGTTTGAAGCCCTGCACTGTATTCATAGCCACTACACTTCTTGTGGTAAGCCATTCCATGCATCTACCACACTTTCTGTGAAAAGAATTTCCTCACATTCCTCTTAATCGGCCTCCCTCTAATCTCATGCTGTGTCCTTTGTCCTGCTATTTTTTTATATTTAAACATGTTAGACTTTTCACCTTGTTTATGCCCTTTATGTGTTTGAATGCCTCGATCATATCACCTCTCTCCTCCTTTGCTCAAGGGTATACATATTGAGCTCTGTTAATCTGTCCTCATATGTCTTCTGGATGCAGTCCCTGCACCATTTTGCTGCCTTTCTCTGGACTGCCTCAATTTGGTTAATGTCCCTTGAAGGTGTAGTCCAATACTGCACGAGGTCTCCAGATGGGGCTTAACCAATGTCTTGTACAGAGGGATTATTACCTCCCTCTTATGACTTGTGATACCCCTACTAGTACACCCTAACACCCCTAGCCTTACTTACTGCTTTTAGAGGTCTGCTTGATGATTTCAGGTCATCAGTGATGATGATGCCCAAGTCTCTTTCTTCCTTTGTGACTGCTAGCAACCCTCCCAGCCTATAAGTGGCTTCAGGGTTTCCTTCCCTATGTGCATGATTTTGCACTTTTTGCATTAAATCCCAGTTGCCACTCTTCTGACCATTCTGCTAGTTTATCCAGATCTCTTCCCATTCTGCCCAACCCATCTCGATCATTCTCCTCTGTTGCAGATCTTGGTGTCATCTGCAAACAGACAAGCCTTTCCCCTCTAGTCCATCTACTGAGGTCACTAATGAAGATGTTGAATAGGACTGGCCCCAGGACTGATCCCTGAGGTACCCCACTTGTGACTTGCATCTCTTCTGGACAGTATATCATTTACCACCACTCTCTGTTTTCTGCCAGTCAACCAGTTTGCCACCCAGTTGACCAACTTCTGACCCACCCTGAGCCTACCTAGCTTATTTATCAATCTTCTATGTGGAACAGTGTCAAAAGCTTTGCTGAAGTCAAGGTAGGCTACATCAACTGCTCCCCTTGGTCCACCACTCTGGTTACCCAGTCAAAGAAATCTATGAGATTAGTTTGACAGGACCTTCCTTTGTAAACCCATGCTGTCTTGGATCCTGTGTCGCTATGGGATTCCAGGTGTTGCACTATCCTTTCCTTAAGGAGTGCCTCCATAATCTTGCCCACTACTGAGGTAAGACTGACCAGTCTGTAGTTCCCCGCCTCCTCCCTGCTACCACTCTTGTGAGTGGGATCACATGAGCCCTTCTCCAGTCTTCTGGGACCTCTCCTGTGCTCAGAGACTCACTAAACATTCTGCTAATGGCTCTGCTAGTTCCTCCTTTAGCTCTCTGTACCCTGGGATGTGTGCCATCAGGTCCCATTGCCTTATCCACCCTGAGCTTAGTAAGCTCTTGTAGGATCCTTTTCTTTGTGAAGGGAGTAGTGCTCACCTCCCTCCCCTGTGTCCATGATGTTGAGCTGTGGGCCCTGCCTTACCTTCTCTTCAGTAAATACTAGGGTAAAGTATCTATTTAGGATAGATGCCTTTACAGGGTCCTCCTCCTCTTACTTGCTCCCTTTTCTCCATTAAGCTTAGCACTACCCCTCTGGACTTTCTCCTTTCACTAATGTATCTATAGAAAGTCTTGTCACCTTCTTTTACTGTTCGTGCTAGTGTTTCCTCAGTTTGGGACTTTGCCTGCCTTACTGCCTTGCCTGCTTCCTTAGGGCAGTTTGGTATGCCTCCCTCATCTTCATCCCGCTGTGTTCTCTTATATTTCCTGAAGGCCAGCCTTTTGGCTCTGACCTTTCTGCTACTTGTATTGAGAGAACCAAAGTGGTTTCTTCTTCTTTTGCTCTTCCTTTTCTGTCTAATACAATGGGATGTTGCTTCAAGTATTGCATCCTTAATGCTTGCCCACTTTGCCTGTACCTCCTCACCTGTGTTTCTTTTGCCAGGGCTAGCTTAACTCTGTTGGCCATCTTATCAAAGTCAGCTGCTCTGAAGTCCCATATTTTGCCTTGACTGGATGACAGTTTAGATGTAGTAGCCAAATTGAACCATACCATGTGATGGTCACTGGCCCCGAGGTGACCTTCTACCTGGAGATCTGTGATCCCTTCTTTGTTAGTCAGTACTCAGATCTAGAATAGCTCTGTCTCTTTGTGGGTTGCTGTACCAGTTGTTTGAGGCTCCTCTCTTGGTGAATCCACTAGGAGTCTAGATCTGGCAGATGTTCCCATGTTAGTATTGACCAATCTGTATCTGGCATGTTGAAGTCTCCCATTATCAGAACCTCCCTTTAGCTGTCATGTTTTTGTATATCTTCTAACAGTAATGTGTCTATGTCCTCCCCTGGTCTGGGGGCCTGTAGATGCAACCTCAGTTCTTATGGCTGTCCCATTTCCTGTTTCTAGGGTGACCCACAGTTCTTCTGGCTCCTGTGTGTATTCTGAATTTCTGTAGCTTTGATATTTTCATTAACATACAGGGCCACTCCTCCCCTTTTTGCCTCTGTCTCTTCTGAACAATACATAGCCAGGTACTGAAGTCTTCCAGGTGTGGTTACTGGTAAACCATGTCTCACTAATTGCTACTATGTCCAGTTTAGCTCTGACATTGTGCCTGCAGGTCTTGGATCTTATTTCCAGGATGTGAGCATTTGTGTGACATGATTTTCCATTGGCCAGATTTTGGTGTGTTAGTTGTTGGGTGAAGTTTGGCATTACCCCTTGCATCGTATGGGGAGACAAACCTTTTTCTTACCTGGTGATGCAAAATGAACGGCAAACACGCTGAATTCCTGTTTGACCACTAGCTGAGGGGAGGGTGTTTCTTCCCATTCGACATATGGGGTGCTGCACCCCTCCCCATTTGCTAGTTTAAATATTCTGCAAAGATGTCAAACTTCTGCCCTAATGCACTGACTCTTTAGTCAGATGCAGTCCATCAAATTTAAAGAACTGTCTTCCCAGAACTGTTGCCAGTTCCTACAAATCTGTGTCCTTTTTCCCGGCACCAGTCCTGAGCCACGTGTTTAGCTCCCTATCTCCCCTTCTCTGACCTTCTGTCCATCTGCTCCTTCTCCCAGACTGGCAGGATCTCACAGAAGGAGATGCCGGACTAATAGATGATAGTTTGTCACCCAGCCTAGTCAGGGTGTTCCTGGTCTCATAACTGACCGTTTGCGAGACATTGTCCCTATGTGTTGGTGTATAATGTTTTTCCTGCTTTGGAACATTTTAGTAATCGGTCGGTGTCTCCATGTTGATGTACCTAGATATCTGACCATCATCCTGGCTGAGATGGGTATCAATCCTCGAATCATGAGTTCCTATGATCAGAAGTTTTGGATTTCTTTGTGCTTGTTTAGTTTTTGTTCCTGATTTGGGTGAGTATTGTTGTTAGTCTTGTTCCAAATGTCCTGTTCTGAGTGTCTTCGCCCTTTATTTGATTTCCGAGATAGAGGCATGTGTGGTAAAATGGATGTTGAAAATATGAGTGGAAATAAAATTAGAAACATACGAGTGTGCATATTAGGCAAAACACACTTTAAAAGTCATTTTAGAATTTTTCACCAAATTTTCAACATATTATTTTAAGACTCTCTAATGAACAGTGTCATAGTGATTTTCTTAATGTGCCATACATTGATTTCAAGACACTGACTGTGCCATTGTGTGCTACACGGGGAAACATGTTTTGGGCAGGATGTGAAAAATGACAGCTGTAGTGCTCATGAGGAGGTGTGTTAAAATGGCAATGTTGAAAATCTGGAGTGAAAATATTGAAAAGTCGCAAACCTAAGAGCTTGCGTAGGAACTGCACAATGCACACTAGTAAAAGAGTCATTTTTAGGAATTTTTTCACCAAATTTTCAACACAGTCATTTTAAGACATCTGCTCATGATCAGTGTCACTGTGATTTTCTTAATGTGTCCCATAGATTGAGTTCGCCCACTGACTGTGCTATCCTCTGCATGGAGGGAAAGATATTAGGGCAGGATGAAAATGATAGCTGTACGTCATGAGGATGTTTGTAAAATACCAATGTTGAAAATCTGAGTGGAAATATTGAAATTTAAACCTACGTACATGCATGGATTCAGTAATCGCTCATAAAACAGTCATTTTGGGAATTTTATCACCAAATTTCAACATTTATTTTAAACCTCTGCTTATGAACAGTATCAGAGTGATTTATTTACTGTGTCCCATACATTGATTTCGCACACCGACGGTGCCATTGTGCACTTCGTAGCAGAAACATTTTGGAAGGATGAAAATGTCAGCTGTATTGTTCATAATGGAGGTGTTAAATGGCATTTTGAAAATCTGGAGTTAAAATATTGAAAATTCGCTAATTTCGAGCGCTAGGAGCTGCTTAATGAACTCTAATAAACAGTAATTTTAGAACTGTTTCATTCAAATTTTTAACAGCCATTTTCAACTTACTCATGAACAGTGTCACTGTGATTTTCTTAATGTGTCCTATATATTTATACTGACACTCACAGTGCTATTGTGTGCTATATGGTTGGAAACATGTTTTGGTAAGATGAAAATGATAGCTGTACTGCTCATGAGGAGGTGTGTTTATTGGGTGTTGGAAAATCTGGAGTGTATTGTTGAAAATTCGCGAAACTTGTGGCGCTAGAACGACGTCGTGAGACTGGAAACAGTCATTTTAGAATTTTTCACCAAATTTTCAACACAGCTATTTTAAGACTCTGTCATGATTGGTGTCACTGGATTTTCTTAATGTGTCCTATACATTGAGTTCACACACCTATCGCGCCCATTGTGTGCTTCTATGGAAATATGTTTTGGGCAGATGTGAAAATGACATCTGTATTGCCTATGAGGTGTGGTAAATGTCAATGTTGAAAATCTGAGGGAAATATTGAAATTTGCAAACGTATAATCATGCGTAGGAACTGTACAATGTACGCCTGAAACAGTGGTTTTTAGGAATTTTTCACCAAATTTTCAACACAGCTATTTTCAGACCTCACCATGAACAGTGTCATGCGGATTTCTTAATGTGTCCTATACATTGAGTTTTCGTGTTGCAAGCTATTTTGTGCTATATGGCTGGAAACATGTTTTTGGCAGGATGAAATGACAGCTGTACTGCTCATATGAGGTGGTATTGAAATGCCTATGTTGAAAATCTGGGTGAAAATATTGACACTTAAAAACATATGGGCTGCTTTTAGGTACTTGCATTTCGTCAGAAACAGTCATTTTAGAATTTATTCACCAAATTTCAACATAGCCATTTTAAGACTTCGCTATTTATGGCTGGCAGGATTTCTTAATGTCCCATACATTGATTTCACACACTGTACCAATGTGTGCATGGCTAAATATGTTTTGGGTAGATGTGAAAATGACAGTTGTAGCTCTTGATGAGGTGCGTAAATGGCAATGTTGAAAATCTGAGGAATCATTGGAAATTGAAACCTAGACCCTATGAACCGCGTAATGCACACTAGTAAACAGTCATTTTTGGGACTTTATCACCAAATTTTCAAGACAGCCATTTTAAGACCTTGCTCATGATCGTGTCACTGTGATTTTCTTAATGTGTCCTATAATTGATTTCCACAATTTGCTGTGTACTTTACTACATGGGTGGAAACACATTTTGGGCAGTATGTGAAAATGGCAGCTTCGCGTTCATAAGGTGTGTTGCAAATGGCAATGTTGAAAATCTGGAGCTAAAATATTGAAAATTCGCAAATTTATGAGTGTGCATATGAGCTGCGCAATGAGCACTAGTAAAACAGTAATTTTTAAGAATTTTTCCACCAAATTTTCAAAACTGCCATTTTAAGACCTCTGCTCATGAACAGTGTCACTGTGATTTTCTTAGTGTGTCCATATATTGAGTACACACACCGACTGCACAATTGTGTGCTACATGGGCAGAAACATATTTTGGGCAGGATGTGAAACATGACAGCTGTACTGCTCATGAGTAGGTGTGGTAAAATGGCAATGTTAAAAATCTAGAGTGAAAATATTGAAAATTCGCAAACTTGGACGCGTGCATAGGAACTGCGAAACGCAGACTTGTAAAACAGTCATTTTTAGGACTTTTTCACCAAATTTTCAACACAGCCATTTTAAGACCTTTACTCATGATCAGTGTCACTGTGATTTTCTTAATGTGTCCCATACATTGAGTTCGCCCACTGACTGCTCCATTGGGCCCTACATGGGCGGAAACACATTTAGGGCAGGATGTGAAAAATGACAGCTGTACTGCTCATGAGGAGTTGTGGTCGTCACCGATGTTAAGAAAATCTGGATAGGAAATATTGAAAATTTGCAAATTTGCAAGCGTGCATAGGAATTGCGCAATGAACACTCGCAAAACAGTCATTTTTAGGAATTTTTCACCAAATTTTCAACACAGCCATTTTAAGACCACTGCTCATGATCAGTGTCACTGTGATTTTCTTAATGTGTCCCATACATTGAGTTTGCCCACTGACTGCGCCATTGTGCGCTATATGTGCGGAAACATGTTTTGGGCAGGATGTGAAAAATGACAGCTATACTGCTCATGACGAGGTGTGGTAAAATGCCAATGTTGAAAATCTGGAGTGGAAATATTGAAAATTCGCAAACCTACGTGCGTGCATGGGATCTGTGCAACGCACATTCATAAAACAGTCATTTTTGGGAATTTTTCCACCAAATTTTCAACATTGCCATTTTAAAACCTTTGCTTATGAACAGTATCACAGTGATTTACTTACTGTGTCCCACATGTAGATTTAGCACAACCGACTGCATGCCGTTGCGCCGTAGCAGAAACACATTTTGGGAAGGATGTGAAAATGACAGCTGTACTGCTCATGGGGTGTGTTAAAATGGCAATTTTGAAAATCTGGAGTTAAAATATTGAAAAGTCGTAATTTTAAAGAGGCTTGCATAGGAAATTGCTCAATGAACTAAATAAAACAATGTTTGAACTGTTTCGCAAATTTTGCTGACCATTTTAAGACCTCTGCTCATGAACAGTGTCACTGTGATTTTCATATGTGTCCCATACATTGAATACTGCCGACAGTGCTATTGTGTGCTACATGGCTGGAAACATGTTTGGCAGGATGTGAAAAATGACAGCTGTACTGCTCATGAGGAGGTGTGGTAAAATAGCTATGTTGAAAATCTGGAGTGAAATATTGAAATGAAACTTAGAAGGTGCAGGACTTGTGCGTATGAACTCAAAACAGTCATTTGAGAATTTTTCACAATTTTCAACATCCATTTAAGACCTCTACTCATGATTGGTGTCACTGTGATTTTCTGAATGTGTCCTATACCTTTAGTTCACACACCGACTGCGCCATTGTGTGCTTCATGGGCGGAAATATGTTTTGGGCAGGATGTGAAAAATGACATCTTTACACTCATGAGGAGGTGGTAAAATGTCAATTGAAAATCTGGAGTGGAAATATTGAAAATTTGCAAGCGTACAATCATGCATAAGACTGCAATGCCTCGTAAAACAGTCATTTTGAGAATTTTTCCCAAATTTTCAACATTCTCAGACCTCTACCATGAACAGTGTCACTGTGATTTTCTTAATTTGTCACTCATTGAGTTCGCACCAACAAGCGTATTGTGCTGCATGGCTGGAAACATGTTTTGGCAGGATGTGAAAAAGCGCTGCACTGCTCACGAGGGAGGTGTGGTGAAATAGCTATGTTTAAAATCTGGGTAATATTACACATTCCAAGCATATGGCGTGTAAGGAACTCACAACCCACTCGTAAAACAGTCTATTTTAGAATTTTATTTACCAATTTTCAACATAGCCATTTAAGACTTCTGTAATGAACAATGTCATGGTGATTTTCTTAATGTGTCCCATACATTGATTTACTTTTATTTGTGCCATTGTGTGCTACATGGTAGGAAACATGTTTGCTGGGCAGGATGAAAACAGTTGTAGTGCTCTCATGATGAGGTGCGGTAAAATGGCAATGACCAAAAATCTGGGTGAAAATAGGAATTACAAACCTAAGACCCATGTAGGAACTGCACAGCGCACAATAAAACATCATTTTAGGACTTTTATCACCAAATTTTTCAGACAGCCATTTAGACGCTGCTCATGATCGGTGTCACTGTGATTTTCTTAATGTGTCCCATAAATTTGATTTCACACAAACTGCGCCGTTATGCACTACACCGGTGGAAACATTTAGGCAGTATGTGAAAATGGCATTGTACTGCTCATAAGGGGTGTGTTAAAATAACACGTGTTGAAATCTGGAGCGAAAATATTGAATCGCAAATTGACAGTGTATAGGCTGCGCAATGAGCTAGTAAAACAGTAATTTTAAGAATTTTCCACCAAATTTTCAAAACTACCATTTTAAGACCTCTGCTCATGAACAGTGTCTGCGATTTCTTAATGTGTCCATAGCCAGTACACACCGACACAGTGTGTGCTACATGGGCGGAAACATATTTTGAGCAGGATGTGAAACACAACAGCTGTACTCACATGAGTGAGTATCAGTAAAATAGCAATGTTGAAAATCTGAGAAGTGAAAATATTGAAAAATTCGCAAACTTGGATGCATGCATTGGAACTATAACACCAACTAGTAAAACATTCATTTTAGGACTTTTTCACCAAATTTCCAACACAGCCATTTAAGCCTTTGCTCTGATCAGTGTCCTGTGATTTTCAATGTGTCCCATACATTGAGTTAGACCACTAACTGCTCATTGGGCCCACATGGGCGGAAACACATTAGGGCAGGATGTGAAAGCAGCTGTACTGCTCATGAGGGTGTGTAAAATACCAATGTTGAAAATCTGGATAGAAATATGAAATTTGCAAATTTACAAGCGTGAGAAATACATAATAACACTACATAAAACAATCATTTGATGAATTTTTCACCAAATTTTCAACACAGCCATTTAAGACCTGCTCATGATCGTGTCACTGTGATTTTCTTAGTAATGACCATACATTGGGTTGCCCACCGACTAATGCATGCGCCATGTCTTGAAGCATGTTTGGGCAGGATGTGAAAAACGACAGCGATGCACTCATGACGGTATGTTAAAAACCAATGTTGAAATCTGGGTGAAAGAATGAAAATTAGCAAACCTATGTGCATGCATGGGATCTGTGCAACGCACGTTCATAAAACAGTCATTTTTGGGAATTTTTCCACCAAATTTTCAACATTGCCATTTTAAAACCTCTGCTTATGAACAGTATCACAGTGATTTTACTTACTATTGTCATAATGATTTCACACTGCGCCATTGTGCACTTATAGGCGAAGCTTACATTTTGAGAAGGATGTGGTGACAGCCATGCTGCTCATCACGGTGTGTTAAATAACAATACGAAAATCTGGGTTAAATATTGAAAATTTAATTTTCGAGCTTGCATAAGACTGATCAATGAACTCTCATAAAACGTCATTTTTGGAACTGTTTCACAAATTTTAACAACATTTCAGACCTCTACTCATGAACAGTGTCATGTTTTTCTTAATATGTACATACTTAGTGCGCACCGACAAGTGCTTTTGTGCCCATGGCTGGAAACACATTTTTGGCAGGATGTGAAAATGACAGCTGTACTGCTCAGGAAGGTGTGGTAAAATGGCTATGTTGAAAATCTAGGTGAAAATATTGAAAATTCGCAAACTTAGAAGCGCGTAGAACTGCCGGTGCAGACTAAATAAAACAGTCATTTTAGATTTTCCCATTTTCAACACAACCATTTAAGACATCTGCTCATTATTTAGTGCTGTGATTTTCTTAATTTCCTATACATTTGGATTTACACACCGACAAGCGCCATTATTATTGCTTCATAAGCGGAAATATGTTTTGAGCAGGATCTGAAAATGACATCTGTACTGTCTGAGGAGGTGTGGTAAAATATTATGTTAATCTGGGTAGAAATATGAGAATTGCCAAGCACAATCCTGGTGGAACTGCTGGTAAATAAAACAGTCATTTTTGAATTTTTTCCAAATTATCAACATGTAGTGTCACTGTGATTTTCTTACAGTGTCCCATACATTGATTTTGCACACCGCGACTAACCTTGTGCACTACATAGGCGAAAACACATTTTGGGAAGGATGTGAAAATGACAGCTGTACTGCTCATAAGGAGGTGTGTTAAAATGGCAATTTTGAAAATCTGGAGAAAAATATTGAAAATTCTCAAATTTAATGAATGCTTAAAAGAAAGCCATGCTAATGAACACTGTGAAACAGTCATTTTAGGAATTTTTCGTAGCAAATTTTCAACAGAGCCATTTTAAGAACTCTGCTCATGATTGGTGTCACTGTGATTTTCTTAATGTGTCCCATACATTGAGTTCGCACACCGACTGCGCCATTGTGTGCTTCATGGGCGGAAACTTGTTTTTGGCAGGATGTGAAAAATGACAGCTCTACTGCTGATGAGGAGGTGTGGTAAAATGGCAATGTTGAAAATCTGGAGTGAAAATATTAAAAATTCGCAAACCTACAAGTGTGCATAGGAACTGCACAACGCACACTAGTAAAACAGTCATTTTTAGGAATTTTTTCACCAAATTTTCAACACAGCCATTTTAAGACCTCTGCTCATGATTGGTATCACAGTGATTTTCTAAATGTGTCCCATACATTGAGTTCACTGACCGACTGCATCATTGTGCGCTACATGGGCGAAAACATGTTTTCGGCAAAATGTGAAAAATGACAACTGTTCTGCTCATGAGGAGGTGTGGTAAAATGTCAATGTTGAAAATCTGGAGTGGAAATATTGAAAATTTGCAAACGTACAAGCATGCGTAGGAACTGCACAACGGACGCTCGTAAAACAGTCATTTTTTGGAATTTTTTCACCAAATTTTCAACATAGCCATTTTAAGACCTCTGCTCATGAGCAGTGTCACTGTGATTTTCTTAATGTGTCCCATACATTGATTTCACACACCGACTGCGCCATTGTGCCCTACATTGGTGGAAACACATTTTGGGAGAGATGTGAAAAATGACAGATATACTACTCATAATAAAGTGTGGTAAAATGGCAATGTTGAAAATCTGGATTGGAAATATTGAAAATTCTCAAACCTACGTGCGTGCGTGGGAGCTGTGCAACGCACGCTCATAAAACAGTCATTTTTAGGAATTTTTTAGCCAAATTTTCAACATTGCCATTTTAAAGCCTCTGCTAATGAACAGTGTCACTGTGATTTTCTTACTGTGTCCCATACTTTGATTTCACACACCAACAGTGCCATTGTGCACTACATGGATGGAAACACGTTTTGGGCAGTATGTGAAAAATGACAGCTGCACTGCTCATAAGGAGGTGTGGTAAAATGGCAATGTTGAAAATCTGTAGTGAAAATGTTGAAAATTAGCAAATTTATGAGCGTGCATAGGAGCTGCGCAATGAGCACTAATAAAACAGTCATTATTAGGAATTTTTTCACCAAATTTTCAACACAACCATTTTAAGACCTCTGCTCATGAACAGTGTCACTGTGATTTTCTTAATGTGTCCCATATATTGAGTTCGCACACCGACTGCGCCATTGTGTGCTACATGGGCGGAAACATGTTTTGGGCAGGATGTGAAAACTGACAGCTGTACTGCTCATGAGGAGGTGTGGTAAAATGCAATTTTGAAAATCTGGAGTGAAAATATTGAAAATTCGCAAACTTAGAAGCGTGCATAGGAACTGCTCAACACAGACTCGTTAAACAGTCATTTTTAGGACTTTTTCACCAAATTTTCAACACAGCCATTTTAAGACCTTTGCTCATGATCGGTGTCACTGTGATTTTCTTAATGTGTCCCATATATTGAGTTCGCACAACGATTGCGCCATTGTGTGCTACATGGGCGGAAACATGTTTTGGGCAGGATGTGAAAAATGGCAGCTGTACTGCTCATGAGGAGGTGTGATAAAATGGCAATGTTGAAAATCTGGACTGGAAATATTTAAAATTTGCAAACGTACAAGGATGCTTAGGAACTGCACAATGCATGCTCGTAAAACAGTCATTTTTAAAAAAATTTTCACCAAATTTTCAACATAGCCATTTTAAGACCTCTGCTCATGAGCAGTGTCACTGTGATTTTCTTAATGTGTCCCATACATTGATTTCACACACCGACTGTGCCATTGTTCGCTACATGGGTGGAAACATGTTTTGAGAGAGATGTGAAAAATGACTGCTGTGCTACTCATAAGAAGGTGTGGTAAAATAGCAATGTTGAAAATCTGGAGTGGAAATATTGAAAATTCACAAACATATGAGCGTGTATAGGAACTGCGCAATGCACGCTCGTAAAACAGTCATTTTTAGGAATTTTTTCACCAAATTTTCAACATTGTCATTTAAAACCTCTGCTAATGAACAGTGTCATGGTGATTTTCTTAATGTGTCCCATACATTGATTTCGCACACCGACTGCGCCATTGTGTGCTACATGGGCGGAAACACTTTTTGGGCAGGATGTGAAAAATGAAAGCTGTATTGCTCATAAGGAGGTGTGGTAAAATGGCAATGTTGAAAATCTAGAGTGAAAATATTAAAAATTCATGAACTTATGAGCCTGCGTAGGAACTGCACAATGCACGCTCGTAAAACAGTCATTTTTAGAAATTTTTGCACCACATTTTCAAAATGGGGTTTTTTGGGACCCTTTCTAATGAAACTGTCATGGTTTTATTTGGGGCTGAAGGGTGATTTCATGCAGTGACTGCACAGTGACTGCGAAATCACCCTTTGGGCCCGAATAATGCCATGACAGTGACATCATTCATGAGAAGGGGTCCCAAAAATCCCATATTGAAAATTTGGTGCAAAAATTCCACAAAATGCCTTAGATATGCAATAAGGTTGAATACCCCCATATCTGGCCCATTATACAGCTTACCGGCATTTCCTCAGTTCACGGTCGGCTTTGAAGAGTGCAGACGTGTTCCTGGTCCAGCGATGATTGTCGCGCCATGCTCCAGAAGTAAGTATGGGGTGAGGAGGGGTGTGGGGAGGCGGGGTGCACAGTGGGTGGGTGCAGGTTGGGGGATGGGGGCTGGGAGACTAAATGGGACCATTTTTGCTTTTCAGGATGAAAAAAGACGACTCAGGATGTTTGCCATGCTGGGGTGGGCTTTCAGCGTGGCACCAAAGCTTTGGGGGGTCTTTGGGGGGATGTGGAGCCAACAGAGGTTTGGACACCCCCATTGGCAGAGGACCCAGGACATTTGCCATGCTGGGGTGGGCTCCCAGAGTGGCACCAAAGCTTTGGGGGGGCCTGAGGCCTACCAGCACTGTGTATGACAGCGGTGGTTTTCTTTGAAGCGAAGACCACCGCTGTCATACACAGCTCCCACACCCATTGGTGCAGGACCACCACGCCTGCTCAATGGAGCAGTGGATTGAATGGGAGAGGCACACCTCCAGAGTGTGCTACTCTCCCAAAATGTTCCTTGCGCATGCTCGCAAACGAACGTAAAAATGCAAGTATCTCAGCACCCTCATACAGGGTACTTTTAACACAGTTTATCATCTCTGGAAACAGGGCTCATAATGACCTGCCTAGCTTGATGGCCATCTTTAATTCCACAGATAGAAACATCCTGTGGGAAATATTGAAGTTGTCTGGTTTTCAGAAACACAAGGAATGGGGAAGAAACAAAGGCCTTTAGAGAGCAGAAAACTTGGAGGGCTGGAAGTGAGTGGTTTGGAGACCACTAGATTACTGGTGACTCTGTACTTGCTGGAGGCTGTCTGGCAGTTCTTATGATGGTGCGTTAGTCAGCCTGTGAAGACAAAATTATCAACACTGCCTTCCTAAATGACTTATAGGGAATTCTGGGTGTAAAAGCATAGATCTGTAATAGTGGAAACTGCAGGTGGTGAATTTATAAACCTGGCAGGGGTGAAATGGACCAAGTGGGCTGGAGCTGCTGATGTAAGATTCAGGCCCCAGGGTCTAGGTGGACCACAGAGAAATAGGTCTCAGATTACATAGCAGCTGGGTCAGTCAGGGGAGAAGTCTTTTTTGACAAGAAGATGGATCTCCCCTCAAGAACTACCAGTTCAGCTATACATTCTGGAAGGCCTTGGAGTCAACTGGGTTCAACCAGTGAGAATGTGGTACTTATTAATTTAGAGCAGGTTCAGTAATAATAGTTAAAATACAGGAGCTGACAAACTGCTAAATTCAGGCAATGGGAAGGTGGACATCGAGGGCATTGATGTATATGTGTGTCCATGGCTACTAGAACCTTTCCTCTTTTTTTCACATTGAGCATGGCTCTGAAGGTTTTGATCTGCAGGCACTCATACGTGCATTGGATGAGTGAAGAGTGAGGTGACAGCCTGGGACTGGGACCTCTTTCTGCAGCCAGGCAAAGTGCAGGTCAGATGAATTGGCTGGTGGGTCATGCTGTGGAGAGATCTGCTTCTGAGATTGGCACCTGAGGCATGGAGTGATGGGCCACCAGATTTACTGGTGATTCACTAGGGTGGCAATGACATCAGGTGTGGGAAATCGATCACCTTCATGAGGGCTATGAAGGAGGACCTAAAGTGCATGCTACAGAAGTGACCCAGCACTCATCGGTGTGGTTGTATATGGTGCTTTTATTGTACCTGGAAGCAATACCTTGATCACATGCCCATGGATAATGCTTGGTTAGGGATCATCATGGAGATAAGTGCCTTTATGAAATCTGTTCATGGGAGAGTGATAAAAAAATGACATAATTTTCACCACAGAGCTGAGGTTGTACATTAGAGATGGTGCGCATTTGTTGGTCATGGGATGACCAGTTCAGCCCAGTAGTAAAATAATTTCACCAGAATCATAGGAGTTGCAAAGCTCCTCCACCCACCAGCTCTTATATAAATAAATGCTAGGAAAAACATGTTTTAGGGGTTTCTTGTGGTTGCAAGGAATATCATAGGGATTGCTAGGCAATTATAAGGGTCTCAACCTCTGGCTAATCCCTAACTGATGCCCCTGCAGCCTAGCCGATCAAAATGCAATGTAGGAATAGCTAGGGTAATGTGCTTTAGTGACACACAAGGTCTGTCTGTGGTGGCTTAGGAGACTATTGTTATGGCATTGGTAATAGGAGGGGTGGAGGCAGCTGCTCCCCATCCAGGCAGGGTATCTTTACATCAGAATAGGAAGCATGGCCAGGAGACTCACATCTGGTCTGGATGGTTCTCTGCAACCTCAATTTGAAGGCAAAGCGTGTGGGATGGGCAAAAGGTTCTCCTGTTAGACACTGTTGGAGTAATGGTTCTCTTCACTTTGTCCTAGCATCCAGTGTTGATGGAGGCACCACAGGAGCCAGACATGTGATTCTCACTTGCGATATAAAGACCCTTCCCCACTGTATTTTGGGGAAGACAATGGAACCAGGAATGGGACTCTCAGCTATGCAAATCACTATGAACAGCATGTCAGAAAATGGAGTGATCAATAAACATATGGCTGTGCAATGGCAGCACTACACTGAGGCTTCCATGGCATGTGCCCCTTTAAATGACAAAAAAAAATATATATACTGTATATATATATATATTAATTATACTGGTACAGTAGTGCCAGTATAGTTAGGGTTGCCTGGCAACTTCTATGTTAAACCCCACATTTTGCACTTTAATAACTTTGTCACCATACTACAGATTTGCCTGAAATTTTGCATGTGCAGTCTGGGATCATAGATCTCTGGATCTAGCAAGTTGTGTTATGGTCAGATGAGTGGTTGTGGAGCTGCAGAGTGCCCAACAATGGGGTTTTAGCACGTTTCTTTGCTCATGGCTACAGCTCGCATGATATGTCCATTTGGTCTGAAATCTTCAAGGAAGATGCAGTATGGGTCACTCACTGATGTGCATCTCAAAGATTTGGTAAAAAAATATTAAACTTTTCAAAAGTTATTTAAAAAACCAAGTTTCCCATTATAGTCAATGGGAAAAATATATGCGTCTCTCGAAAGCTGCTGCCAGCTTTCACAAATGCCCTATTTGTGAAAGCAACAGCTGCCATCTTGTTTCAGTTAGTGGCGGCTAAAAATGGCTGTTATTTAAAAAATAATGGCCCTAGGTAAACACAGATTGTTGCGTTTACCTAATCGGGGCTGAGAAACACACTGAGGGCATCAGATTTTTAATCTGAGGCTCCAAAATGCTTTTTTCAGATTCACCCTTCCCCCGTGCTGTCGCAATTTTCAAAAGAAACAGATGCGGGACTTTTGCATTTGCAAAAGTGTCAAGCTGCCTACAGTATTCCACCCCGTAAAAAAAAAAAAAAAAAGTAATCCTTTTGGGGCCTTTTTGGGGCCAAAGTAATAGTCCCATCATGTTCATCTGCCCCCCATTAGGTAAACACAAGTGTTTACCTAACAAAATGAAGAAAATTGGCCTGTGATCCGATGTCTTTCATATTTGATGCAGAATCCTGCATCAAAATTTTCAATGCAGGATCCTGCATTGAATTCCTGTTCTGTGCACAGCACACTAACTGCTCCGACATCAGGGTGCCCAATCCCCATGCTGAAATCATGTCTCCCCTCATCCCCAAAACTCAGGGCACACTGGGAGCTCACCCCAATGTGCCCAAAACATTTTTTTAAAACACTTGCCAATGGGGATGCCCAATCCCCCTGTTGGCAGTATGTCACCCCCAAACTCATGTGGCTCAGTGGGAGCCCACACCAGTGTGCCCAAAACCTTTTTTTTTGCCCTGTAATGTAAGAAAACCATCCATCACTGTCTTTTTCCCTATCAAAAAGAAAATGTTCCATTATCCTCTCCCCAGTCCCCCCTTCCCTTCCACCTCCACTGAGTACTCACCTCCCCACCCCCCTCACCCATACTTACCCTCCGAAGGTCAGGATCAGCAATCTTCGCAGAACCGGAGACACGTATGCATTTTGCAAAGCTGAACCACAAAATGAAGAATCAAAGGTAAGCCATAATGGGAGTCAGTGGGTTTCAACTTATGTTGATATCTCAGACAGTTTTTGGAATTTTTGCCCCACATTTTCAGCATGGGATTCTTGGGACCCCACCTCATGAACACTGTCATTGTCATTTTGTTTCTTAGTCCTGGAAGGTGATTTCGCAGTCACTGCACAGAATCAGCTTTCAGGGCTGATTCATGAAACGACAGTGCACTGTTCATGAGGCGGGGTCCCAAAAAGCTCACGTTTCAAATTTGGTAAAAAAATACCAAATAAAAAAATTATGAGTGTGTGTTGTGCAGTTTCTGCACATGCTCATAACTACGCCATTTTTTAATAGTTTCACTCCACATTTTCAACATTGCCATTTTTTCACAAGTCAAAATGAACAGTACAGCTGTCATTTTGCACATGCTACCCAGAAAATGTTTTCACACCTGTGGCACAGAATGGCATAGTCGCTGAGCGAAATCAATTTTTGGGGTGGATTAACAAAATCACAATGCCAGTGTTCGTGAGGGAATGTCCCCAAAAAAACATGTTGAAAATTTTGTGGAAAAAAATCTAAAAAATGACCACATTACAAGTGTGCATTGCGCAGTTTAAACCCATGTTTGTAAATTCGCAAATTTTTAATATTTTCATTCCAGGTTATCAACACTGACATTTTGTCACACCTCCTTGCAAACAGTACAGCTGTCATTTTTTACAGCATGCCTGAATTTCAGCATTATGAGTGCATAGGGCCCAAAGGGCCCTGTGCTCCTGCAATGAAATACTACTTACTATTTACATTAAACTCTCTCAACACTAAGGGAAATTCATTGCAAAAAAACTCCATTAATGCATCAGCTAGGGTTGATTGCACACTGACAAAAGTTTGGAAATTCAGTGTTAGGGTTGCCTGACCCTATCGCCCTACCCCCACCCTCACCCTCCACATACCAATAGGCATTGGCATGTGTATTGGGGTCCTTGGGCCTCTCACCCCATTCTCCTATACTGTACCACCTCAGCTTGTTTACACATGGAATGGGCTGAGAGTTAGACTGATGACTCCAACCCACATGCTGACACCTGTTGGTGTGTGAAGGGTTGTGGGGGTGGGGCGGTAGGGTCTGGTAACCCTAACACCAAATATGTATATATAATACCTGCCCAGTAGGGCAGGTTTAGTTAGGGTTGCATGGCCACTTCTATGTTAAACCCAAAATTTTGAACCTTATTAACTTTGCAACCATTAGTCCAATTAGCCTGATCATTTGCATACACAGAATGGTACCATAGCTCTCTGGATCTGGAAAGTTTAATTCCAGTTGGATTTACAGTTGCAGAGCTGCAGAGTGTCAAAAACTGTGAAAAAGCCTAATTTTTTTTTTGCATTTTTTTTTGTCGTCCATTGCACCCACACAGTGTGTCCTTTTGGTCTGAAATTGTGTTGGATAGATGTGGACTGGGTCAAAGGGGTGCCTTTTGAAGATTTGATAAACAATATTAATTAATTCAAATGTTATGCCATTTTTCATGTCCTATTATAGTTATGGAACATTTATTTGGGTGGCATGAAAACTTTCACGAATAATTTTTGTGTGACGTTTGTGCGCGAAAATATACCATTGTAAGTTATAGGAATGTCATGAAAACATATTTTGTTGTCATGAAAACATTTTGTTGTTATGAAAACAATGCTCAACAACATTGTCCCATTTCTTTGTCACTTCATTGTACTAAGGCAGATTGTGCTTTTGGGCTGAAATTTCCAGGGTGGCAAGCCCTAGTCCCACAGACATGCCTTTTGGTGGTTTTGTCCCAAACCATTCAATGGGCCAATAGTTACAGCATTCTGAGTTGAGAAATTTCCCCTAGGATAACATTGCAGTGCCCGCGGTGCCTTTTGGTGCCCATATCTCGAAAACGAAGTGAGATACAGATTTTTCTCTACCCACAACTTAGATCAATCTTAGGTGACCTAAGCAACAAAAACAAGTTTGGAAATCATAGATTACACCTGCAGTGGAATTTTTTTTCTACTTGCTATGGTTACTGAAATATTGGCAAACATGTGTTGCAAGGATTCCTTTTTAGTACTATAGTGCTGCTGTATGGCTCCGTACCAATGTATAAGTGGGAGCGCAGGGCCTGGAGGGCCCACACTCTCACATATGCATACCATTATGCTAAAAATGGACAATGTGAAGGGAATGTATAGCCCACATTCCCACTAACACATATCAGTTACCGGTTACATTACACTTTCTCAATAAGAAGGGACATTTATGGCAAAAATCTTCATTAATGCATCAGTTAGGGTTGGTAGAACAGCAACAAAAGTTTGGAAATGTGATGTTAGGGTTACAACCCTACCACCTCACCCCACCCCCCACTCTCCACACACCAACAAGCATCGGGGTGTGCTTTGGGGTCATCAGGCATAACTCTCACCCCATTCTCCTATACTGCACCACCTCAGCTTGTTTACACATGGAATGGGGTGAGAGTTAGGCTGACAACCCCAAAGCACACCCCGATGCCTGTTGGTGTGTGATGGGTGGGGTGGTGGGGGTGGTAAGGTTGTAACCCTAACATCACATTTCCAAACTTTTGCCGCTATGCAGTCAACCCTAACTGATGCATTAATGGAGTTTTTTGCAATGAATATATATTATACCTGCACGGTAGTACAGCTATAATTAGGGCTGCCTGGCCACTTCTATATTAAACCCCAAATTTTGCACTTTAATAACGTTACCACCATACAACAGATTTGCTTGAAATGTTGCATGCATGGTCTGGTACCACAGATCTCTGGATCTGGTAAGTTGCATTACATTCGGATAAGCAGTTGTGGAACTGCAGAGAGGCCTAAAATGCACAAAAACAAGTTTTTTTTGCATGTTTCTTTGCTTGTGGCTACAGCCCTCACAATTTGTCCATTTGGTCTGAAATCTTCAGGCAAGATGAAGTCTGGCCCACTGATGTGTCTTTCGAAGATTTGGTGAAAAAAATCATAAACTGCTCAAAAGTTATTCAAGAAACAAATTTCCCATTATAGTCAATGGGAAAAAATATTTGTGTCTCACAAAAGCTGCCACCACTATATTTTACTATCGCAAATGGCCCTTTTAATTTCATGTGGCTGCCATCTTGTTTTCAGTTGGTAAGAGAGAAGAATGCCTGGCATTTAAATTTGGGACCCCTAGGTAAACACTGACTGTTGTGTTTACCTAGTTAAGTCCTGAGGATGACAGCCCTATCTTTTTTGGGGGGGGACCCCCCACCCGAAATGCCATTTTAAAAATCAGAGCCCCAGTACTGTTGCAAATTGTGACAGAAACGGCCACCATACTTTCGCAAATCAAAAGTATTGTGCTGTTTTTGTGAAACTGTCACAATCTGAGGCAGTACTTTGCCCTAAAACAGCAAATCTTTTCCATCCCCCTGCAGCAAAATGGTTGGGACTTTCAGGCTGCAATATGTGAGGGACCAAACCCTGGTCCCATGGATATGCCTTTTGGTGGTTTGGTCCCAACACATTCAATAGACCCATAGTTATAGCACTCCAAAGTTGAGAAATGTCCCATAGGCTAACATTGTGGCATCCACAGCAACTTTCAGCACCCGTATCATGGAAACAGTAAGAGATATGGATTTTTCACTAGCTATAGCTTAATTCACCTTTGATTCTTAGATTACACCTGCAGTGGATTTTTTTTTCTACTTGCTATGGTTATGGAGATATTGGCAAAATCATGTTACAAGGGTTCCTTTGGAGTACTATGGCACTGCTGAATGGCTCTGCACTAATGTGTAAGTGAGAGAAAAGGGCCCGGAGGGCCCACACTCCCACATATGCATACCATTATGCTCTTGATGGAAGAGGGATGCCTGGATATCGTAGCAGTCACAGAAACATGGTACACAGAGAACCATGACTGGGATGTCAATGTACCAGGGTACACAACCTACAGGAGTGATAGAGAGGGCAGAAGGGGGAGTAGCTCTCTATGTAAGGGAAGGGATAAAAACAACTGAACAAAACAGTAAACAGGAAGGAGAGGAGGCACTGTGGGTCACTACAGAGAATGGAAATGGCACCACAGTCCACACAGGGGTTGTATACAGACCCCCATGCCAGGGGGAGGGAATGGACAAGGATATGATAGAACACATACTTAGGATGGCAGAGAAAGGGGAGATACTGTTGATGGGGGACCTTAATATGCCAGATGTTAACTGGAGCACCTGTGCTGCAGCCACATCCAAACACAGGGCCATTCTTGATGCCCTTCAGGTGGCATGCCTCAGACAGCTAGTTTTGGAACATACTCATGAGGGAGCAGTCTTAGACCTCATGCTCTCAAATGGGGACAGTGAGAGGATCTCAGATCTAGAAGTGGGTAGCCATTTGGGAACAAGTGACCACCAAACAGCGTGGTTCATGATAAACCCAGCTACAGAGTCAAGCCATACAAAAGTGAGGGTTCTGGACTTTAGGAGGGCTGACTTTGGCAAGATGGGAGAGTGCCTTAGAAAAGCACTAGCAAACAGGCTAGAAAGAGGGGTGGAGCAACAATGGGGAAATATCAAAACTTTCATCACAGAGACAACAAGCATTTGTGTGAAGCAAATAAACAAATCAAAATGAAAGAAAAAGCCACTATGGTTCTCAAAAGAAGTGGTGGTGAAGGTTAGGGAGAAAAAGATAGCATTTAGGAAGTATAAGGAAACACAGAAGGAGCAGGACAAAGAACTGTACCAGCTAAGGCAGAAGGAAGCAGGGAGGGTAGTCAGAATAGCAAAGGCACAAACTGAGGAAAAGATAGCCAACTCAGTTAAGAAGGGGATAAAACCTTTTATAGGTATATCAGGGAGCGTAGAAAGACAAAGGGTGGGATAGTGAGGCTGAATAGAATGGATGGCGGGTGGGCAGAGAGTGACAGCGAAAAAGCAGGGATACCGAATGAGTACTTCTGTTCAGTATTCACAAAAAATGAAGTGGGAGAGGTGCCTAATCCAATTAACAGAAGCACTCTGGAGAGGGGGGTCGATCCCAGTCCTTTCACAGAAGAAAGGGTTCTGAAATAACTCCTAAAATTGAAGGTGGACAAAGCAGTGGGGCCAGATGGAATTCACCCCAGAATTCTAAAATAATTAAGCAGAAAACTAGTGCCACCACTGACTACCCTTTATAACAAATCATGGGAGGATGCTGTGGTACCTGAGAACTGGAAGAAGGCTGATGTAATTCCCCTTCACAAAAGCGGGAGCAAGACAGAGGCAGGAAACTACAGACCTGTCAGTTTGACCGCTGTGGTAGGGAAAGTGATAGAATCACTTCTGAAGGAAAGAATTGTTGAGTACCTAGAGGCCAGTGGGGCACAGGACCCAATGCAGCATGTGTTCACACTGGGAAGGTCATGTCAGATGAATCTAATTGATTTCTTTGACTGGGTGACCAAAGTAGTAGACCAAGGAGTGGCTGTGGACATGACCTACCGAAACATTAGCAAGGCATATGACACAGTCCCACACAAAAGATTAGTAGGCAAATTAACCAGCCTTGGAGTGGGTCCCAGGGTGGTAGCCTAGGAAAAAACATTGACTGAACAACAGGACACAGAAGGTAATTGTAAATGGAGTCCACTCTGAGGAAAGAGGGGTTACTAGTGGGGTACCGCAGGGTTCAGTACTGGGTCCAGTCCTTTTTAATGTCTTTATAAGTGACATTGCAGAGGGACTGAAAGGAAATGTATGCCTCTTTGCAGATGACACAAAGATCTGCAACAGGGTTGATACTCAAGGAGGTGTGGAAAGGGTGAGAAGGGACTTGGCAAGGTTGGAGGAATGGCCAGAAGTATGGCAGCTTGGATTCAAAGCAAAGAAGTGCAAAGTAATGCACCTGGGAAACAAAAAACCAGGGGAAGATTACACAATGGGGGAGGTAGTAACAACAACAAAAATGGAAAAGGACTTGGGGGTAATCATATCAGATGACCTTGAGGTTGACAAGCAATGTGAGAAGGTGGTAGGGAGGGCTGGGGTATACTGGGATGTATAGGTAGAGACATCACCAGCAGAAAACAGGAAGCTGTTATCCCCCTGTACAGACAGTTGGTGAGACCCCATCTGGAGTACTGCATCCAGTTGTGGAGACCCCATCTCTGCAAGGACATAGACAGGATGGAGGCAGTTCAGAGGAGGGTAACTAAAATGGTACAGGGTCTGCAAGACAAGCCATACAAGAAGAGGCTAAAGGAGCTTAATATGTATACCCTTGAGGAAAGGAGGTAGATGGGGCACATGGTAGAAACATTGAAGTACCTCAGTGGAATCAACAAAGTCCAAGAGGGTAGCATCTTTCAGGAAAAGAGATGTGCAAAAACAAGGGGACACAATTTGAAGATGGGGGGGGATGGCTCAAGGACAATGTGAGGAAGTATTTTTTCACAGAGAGGGTGGTGGACGCATGGAACAGCCATCCTGAGGAGGTTGTGGGGTCTAAAATTGTGGGAGAATTCAAGAATGCATGGGACAGACATAAGTCAATTTTTGTGGGGGGGTAGGAAGAAATAGGCTATTGGTTAAATAGGATCTGCAGCTTATCCTCTAGGTAGGGAAATGGGCAGTCCAAGTGGGCCAAGAAGTCCTTATCTGCTGTCAAAGTCAACTGTATGTTTCTATGTTACTGTGAAGGAAGCACAGGGCCCGGAGGGCCAGCGCTCCCACTAACACATACCAGTTGCCAGTTACATTACACTTTCTCAAAAAGAAGGGAAATTAATTGCAAAAAAAACATTACTGCATCAGTTAGGGTTGATAGCACAGCAACAAAAGTTTTAAAATGTGGTGTTAGGGTTATACCTCAACCACCCAACCCCAACTCTCCCAACACCAACAGGCATCGGGGTGTATGTTGGGGTCATCAGGCCCAACTCTCACCCCATTCTCCTATACTGCACCACCTCAGCTTGTTTACACATGGAATGGGGTAAGAGTTAGGCAGACGACCCCAGCGCACACCCCAATGTCTGTTTGTGTATGGAGGGGGGGTGGTAGGGCTGTAAACCAAACACCACATTTCCAAACTTTTGTTGCAGTGCTATCAACCCTATCTGATTCATTAAAGAATTTTTTTTCCAATGAATATACATTATAGCTGCACGGTAGTACAACTATAGTTAGGGTTGCCTGGCCACTTCTATGTTAAACCCCAAATTTTGCACTTGAATAACTTTGTCACCATATGACAGATTTGCCTGAAATTTTGTATGTGACCTGGGGCACCATAGATCTCTGCATCTTGCAAGTTGCATTATGGTCGGATGAGCAATTACAGAGCTACAGAGTACCACAAAACACACAAAAACAGGGTTTTGCATATTTCTTTGTTCGTGGCTACAGCCCACACGATATGTCCAACTGGTCTGAAATTTTAAGGGAAGATGCAGTCACTGATGTGCCCTTTGAAGATTTGGTGAAAACATATTTATCCATTCAAAAGTTATTCAAATTTTAATTTTCCCATTATAGTCAATGGGGAAAAAATATATGTGTCTCACGAAAGCTGCCACCAGTACATTTTACTGTAGCAAATGACCCTTTTAATATCATGCTGCAGACATCTTATTTCAGTTAGTGGTGAAGAAAAACATCTGTAATTCAAATTCTACTGCCCCTTGATAAACACTGACAGTTGTGTTTATCTAAATGGGGCCTGAGGAACTCAGTGGTGGCCATCAGTTTTTTCTATAACCTCTAGAAATACTTTTTTTTAAATTGGGTCCCCTGTAGTGTTGCAAATCATGACAGTACATTTGCAATACTGTCGCATCTGTACTGTTGCAATTTGCGACACTACTGCACTAAAAAATATCATTTTTTGTCACACCACTGCACCAAAACAATTAGGGCTTTCTGGCTGAAATGTGTAGGATGGCAAGCCCTGGTCCCATAGATGTGCATTTTGGTGGTTTGGTAAAACAATATAAAGTGGTTACAATGTTACAGTACTCCGAAGTTGTGAAATTTCCCATAGGATAACATTGCAGCACCCATGGCGCCTTTCAGCACCTGTGTCTCGAAAACTATTTGAGATGCAGATTTTTTGCTACCCACAGCTTAGTCCACCTTTAGGTCAGATGTCAGGGTCTGCCATGGGGTTGTCAAGCATAATACTCACACCATTCTCCTATACTGTAGCATGTCAGCTTGCTTACACATGGAACCGGGTGACAGTTGGGCCTGACAACCAAATGGCACACCCCAATGTCTGTTGGTGTATGAAGGGCTGGGGATGAGGGGGAGAGGTGGTAGGGGGGTAACCCCACCATCATATTTCCTTGCTTTTGTGGCTGTGCTATTAACCCTAACTGATGCATTAATAAAGTTTTTTGCAATGAAATTATATATTTATACAACGGGGGTTGGAGCAATATCAGTGTGATAACCTCAGTTATTTCCACTGCAGTGTGATAAATGCTGATGATATCAAAAGAGTTAAAATAAATGCCATTTATTACACTCTGCTGATGTCATCTTCCCTACAGCCTGCATTCTAAATGGAACTGCATCACAAATCAGTTTCTTTTTCTCACTGCTACCTGCAACTAACTCAATTAGCATTGCAAAATACACTCACTTATTTCCCATAGTGTTTCTAAGACTCCCAGCCCATTCAGAAAAACTCACACACACTCAGACCACACACAGAAAGAGTAGACAGCACACAGAAACAGGAGAAGAATACAGGAAAACATAACAATATTTTTGAAGCTCCTACCCCATTGTGTAAATAGCACACATGATGTGCAGATCATGTGCTATGGAAAATATTCTCAGTCCTGCAGAGTGAGCTCTGGATACTCTCACTCGTGCCTTCGGCACTCATGATTATCCAGAACTCACTCTGCAGGAGTGAGAATATTTTCCACATTAGACTCTCACCCATCATGTATCATATATATATATATATATATATATATATATATATATATATATATGTATATATATATATATATATCCCTACAAATGGGGGTTCCCAAAAAGTCTTCCTCGAGCTTTCCTAAATGCTCACTGCCAGGCTGCTGTCCTGCATTTTAGCAGTTCAAATGTGATTGCCAGAGAGTGCCGGTATAGCCTCTGTGTACTGTCTCTTTAAGAGCTGCCTGGATTGCAGTCATAAGTAATCTGAGCGGGAGCTCTGTTGAAAGATGTAACTATTTGCTGGAGATCATTTAGAGTGAAAATGATAATGTAGTTTGTCTAACCTGCCTCTTTGCAGCAAAAACTGTTTTATCTTCACTATCTTGGTCCTGAACTGCCGAATTGGACCAATCACTTCTGGTGGGACCTAAAATGGAGCCGGACTACAGGAACTGTCTGGAGTCAAAATCTGTAGGAAATGTTGTTTTGGGCTTTTTGTGCCTTTTTGCACCTGAAGGGGGAGTCTTTGTTGTGACTGACAGGAGGATAAGCCAACTGAACCTTTTGGATCTTGGGAAAATTCCCAAGCTGCTTGCTGTTAGAGGCAGATCTAAGTTGGGAGCTGAAGAAGCAAGAGCTCAATACAGTCACTGTGGAAAGGCCTGAGTTTCTGGCCTGCATGCCTATCTGCTGCCCCTGAGAGGGAGAGAAGAGAATTATTTTGGACTAATTCCAAGTTTGTGAGAATGAAGCAAGCCACTGATTTTTTACCAGGCTCATACCAGAAGAAGACCTAAGATTTTGCTGAATGCGATCGGCCTGTTAGGATTTCCAGCTGCTTTTGAATCCCCGTTTTGTGCAGAGACTTTGCAATCATGACTGGAGAGCAGTTTGCCTAGTACAGTAGAATTTCCTTACATGTAAATGTACTGTGTATTGAAAGTGGGTCATGATTTGGTTCCCCACTGTGTGAACTGTGTTCTGCTTGTTGGAAGCTGTACCCAGCCCAAAACGGACTGTATATGAATTTGTCTCCATTTGGCCTGGGCCTTGCCACACTGGCCCAGCCAGACTACCCGCTGCACAGGGAAAGCCATTGATGAGAGACCTGCCTGGGGATCAGCCCCCTGCTCCACACTTGAACAGGAATGACTCCTCGGCGAATCTTGTGAGCCCTGCTCGTCCTGGCACTCCAAATCAACCACCTGCAGTCTCAATTTTTGTCCAGCCTGTGTCCAGTCTTGGGTATCGTGAGTAATAATCAGAGTAGCTTCCTGCAACAACAGCCTAATCTAAAAGTGTGTCATCTGATTATCTTGTTGTTTTCTTTTCACGGACTGAGCCTTCTGGCTCTGGATTACAAATAGTGTGTGTTGTGCATGTTGTTTTCTTCCATCATGGGCCCCAACCAGCTGCAACATTCCTGGCTAGCCCACCATTCTCCATCTGGGTACCAAGAGTGTGTGACTGTTTATGGACCCTGAAGTGCATGCATAACTGTTTGATTGATACAGCCTATAAGCAAATTAAACTGATTACACCCCTCCCTTGTTCAAGTCCCTTAAATAAATCAGATCTAACACTTTTTTGCATTTACCCTGACTGTGGATCCAGTTCATGCAAGAGTACTGTACTGTACTGCTGTTATTTGCTGTGTATAACCTTGTTTTACAGGGGGTCCCCAGGGCCAGGCCAGAGGAAAGCCCTGGTGGTAAGTGCAAACAGTGTGTGTACCTGTGCGATGTATCAGGGGTATTGTAAAAGTGATTATTGTCTGTTGTTCCAGTCACTAGTAAGGAAAGAGGGGGGTTACAGTGTCCCGGGGGGCTGTGCCCAGATTAGCTTGACCACTACCAACCCTGACCTCCAGGTGGAGGCACTAGTTTCAGAACTCAGGCCCCTTAACCTGCTACTAGCCAAGCAGGCAGGGGTAGTAGCCTTTGGGATAGCGTCACCTAGGGGTTATATATATATATATATATATATATATATATACAGTATATATATATACACACACTAGTCTCCATTTCCACCTATCTCACTGCTGCCCACTGCAATGCCTTGCACTTTGTTGCACCCTTTTGTTTGCATTACTTGTTTGACTGACTGTTCAGTGAGTAGTGATGACAAAGTGTTGACTGACAGTGCCTGCTAAAAACCAAGCACCCACACTTACTCCCCCCAGTGTCATTAACTTTGTTGTGCCTCCTACCAATGTTACTTGGCCCACACTCATTAATGATATAATGATAATAATAATAATAATAATAATATGTTGTGCTGCTGCCATAATGTGATAACACACATGCACCATGAACCACAGGCACCATCCATCTGTAACAGTTCCCCCTCTGTGATACCTTGCAGAAAGCATGTTTGTGAGGAGGGACAGGGTGAATGATTGGGTGGCGGGAAATAAGTAAGCTACCTGGGCATGTGTGTTCAAATAGTTAAGCATGGCTAAGGAGCACTGACAGTGTGACTTGGATGGCCTAGGGGCAGCTGGTGTTGTGGACCATGGCTGCAGTGGCCCCCGAGGTTGGAAACAGAGGGTCACTGTATTGATATACACACCGTCTTTCTTGCTCTGTCACTGTGAGGTGCTGTTAAATAATGGAGCTGGGAAGTTTGATGCTAAAATCCAGCCAAGATGGTGGCTCAGAGTCAGACAACAACTGACGCCCTACATGTACACCACATCAACTGTGCTGGTTACTGTTGCTCCAAGGAAGGGTGATTGTAACCCAACACAACTGGCAAGTTATGGGGGGTACACAAGTTCAGTTAAGCCAGTAGTTGAAGGGCTAGTGGAGGGATGTTACCCAGAAAAGACAGAGTAATGGGACCAAGACAGAGTCACAAAGGGGGATAACAATTTGTGTGGGAAAAATAAAGTGTAGAATGTTTCTTAATAAAGAAGTGTTTATGCATTCTTTCTAAATTATATTTATCATTGAAATATGAGTATTTGTACAAAATTATCTCTGCTGTTGAAGTTTTCTTGGCATGGCAGTATGGGGCTGAGCTGAACCATTTGATTTAATCTGAATTCGTAGAACCAGACTCCAGAAATTAATCTGAGACTTCACCTTACGTGGTTGTGCATGATGCAGTATTTTGATTGCATTTTGATTCCCTAGACTGCCACCAGTGTGTATAAAGTGTAAAAAGTTGGGTTTGAGTGGCAGGGCCTAAGAGAGTGCCTACTTCATTTTTCCCTGCGGGCTTGCTGTCTTACATTTTCAACCCCTGGGACACCACCAACAGGAACTGCAAGATGAACAAGCAAAGGTTGCCTGAGTCTATAGAGTTGTATCTTGATATTTCTCTCAGCTATGTAGAGCCAGAGAAAAGCATCTTTATTGTCCTATTGTCTGTGTAGTGCCTGAGACTGGTGACTTGGTTATTCTCTTTACTGTGTAGTACCAGGGGCTACTGTCTTATTTTTTCTCATGACTGCATTGTGATAGAAATGTTTGACTGAAATTAAACTATGTTTAACCTTAGATTGTGGCTATTAGGGTAGTCGGCACTGCAAAGCTAAAAGGCTGATGAATTGGAAGATGATCGTGGCAGTTCAGAGCAACTAGAAACTGTTCCACATAAATTAGAAGCCATTCCTGAGTAGGAACATAGCAGTGATAGTATCTGACAGTGATACTTCAGCATCAGACTCAGAGGATGATGGAAGTGCATTAGTGCACCAATCACTGAGAACTGTACATCACAGTTGAAAAGGTCTCCAGGCCCCACTGATTTAGACTAGAATTGACTGCATGCCTGTGCAACCATAGATAAGTATATTTTCACAAAAGTGGAGTGCATTTAATTCCAAATGGTACAGCAGTTTCCACTGGACTGAATAATCTCAGTCTGAAGATGCTGCACATTGTTTTACATACCATCTTTTCTAAGGCTGGTAAAATGTCACTGTTCTGTCAAAAATTGTTTCCAGAACTGGAAAAGATTGACTGGAAAAGATGAATCGCTAACTCTTATAAACTCTGAGTCTCATAAAAGAAACAAAAATTGTCAGCAGATAAGGACTGCTAGGCCCATCCAGTTTGCCCATAAGCCCTACACTTGTATGCGGCCTGTGACCTTATCTGGTCAGTGGTCTTTCATCACTCTCTCCCACCTCAAGGTTCCCTTGTGCCTTTCCCAGGCATGTTTAATCCCCCCCACTGTGCTCACTTCCACAACCAAAAGTGTTGGCGCCATGGTTCAGTCATTATTGTGATGGCTGGCCGTTCTACAGTCACCCTCTTCACAGGTTACCTCAGAAATTATAACCCCTGGGCCCCTTTCTTCTTTGATGATTGGGTATCATGTAATAATAGCAAACCAAAATGAGTGGCTACAAAAATAGTGACTCATTTTGGGCACAATTATTCTAGGCCAAACTGCAGAATAGCGAGGTTATGGGACAGCGACTATGGGGAAGGGCGAATGGAAGGGGGGAACAATGAGGGGAAGGGGAGGGACAGGGAAGACATTGTCAGGGACTTGAGAATCTGCTTCTGCCAAGCTAGCCGTGTGGCATGGTGGTGTGGGTGGCTAGCTCTGGCACAGCAGGTGCTGGGATCTGGTTTCATTTTGCCACAGCTTTTAATTTTTGCTGACATCCAGATTTTGCCTCCTCCCTGACGTGCACTCCCTGGAGTTGAGAATTATAACTCAAGGGAGTGCGTGGGGTAAAGCTCCCACAGCAAAAAACTTTTTAACATTCAGATGTTGGGTCACTTTTAAGTTTATATCGCTGTTTTGCTTTTTGGCGATATACACTCGCCATAATAGCGGTCACTGTTTTGCGATTGTTATGATGACATGAAACTGAAGATTGTCAGCACCTCCCCTCCCATCCTGTAGCTCTCCCCAGGGTTTCTTCTTTCTAGGTGTATTATTTTGCACTTCTTTGCATTGATCCTCCATTGCCACACCTCTAATCATTTTTCAAGCTTCCCCAGGTCCCTCATCATTTTCTCCACCCCTTCTGGAGTATCCACCCTGTTGCAGATCTTGGTGTCATCTGCAAACAGGCAGACCTTTCCTTCCAGCCCTTCTGCAGTGTCACTAATGAATACATTGAATAGGACTGGTCTCAGGACTGATCCTTGAGGTACTCACTGGTTACCTCTCTCTACTCTGATTAGATCCCATTTACCACCACCCTCTGCCTCCTGCCTGTCAGCCAGTTACTAACCCAGTCTATCATCTTTTGTCCCATGCTCAGACTAACCATCTTGTTAATCAGCCTTCTGTGTGGGATGGTGTCAAAGGCCTTGCTGAAATTGTGGTAGGCGATGTCCACCGCCCCTCCCTGATTTACTTCTTTTGTCACCCGATCAAAAAAATCTATAAGATTTATTTGACATAGCCTTACTGCTGTGAATCCATGTTGCCTTGGATCCTGGACATTGTTTAGTTCCAGGTGTGCCACTGTCTTTTCCATCAGCAGTGTCTCCAGGATCTTCCCCACCACTGAGTTGAGGCTGGCTGGCCTGTAGTTCCCCGCCTCCTCCCTACTGTTGCTTTTGTGCAGAGGACTACATGTTCCCTCCTCCAGTCCTCTGGAACCATTCCTGTGTTGAGTGATTCAGTGAACATGGCTGCTAGAGGTGCTGCTAGTTCCCTTTGGAGCTCCTTTAATATCCTTGGGTGTACGCCATCTGGCCCCATAGCTTTGTCCACCTTCAGCTTTGTGAGTTCTTCCAGAACTCTCTCCACTGTGAATGAACTGGTATCCACTTCTATCTCCCCTCCCTTTGCACCTGCTACCCAGCTGTGATCCCTGATCCATCCCCTCCTTATTGAATACTGAACAGAAGTATTTATTCATATTTCTGCCATGTCTAGATCTCCCTCCTTACACTCACCCTCCTCCCCTTTGCGCTTTACAATCCCCCCCTTTGCTTTTTCTTCTTTCGCTGATGCACCTAAAGAATGTCTTGTCCCTGTTTTTCACTGTATGCACTATTCCCTCTGAAAGCATTGCAGGCAGCATGTTATGACATCAGAATACACGCAAAAGGAAGGGGGCACTATATAGAATTTCATTAATGAGGATCACATTAAACTTGTGAAGGAAATTAAGCATTACATTAAAGCAAAAACAAACATATTGAGGCTGACTGCCACACTGTGCATTGCACAGAGAGGACACAGAGAAAGCAAAGTTGAAATCAGGGCAGTGTTCTGGAAATTCTTAATCTGACAGCAGTATATCATAGAAACATAAAAGCTGTCAGCAGATAATGACCTCCTGGCCCACCTAGTCTGCCCTATTTTCCCTACCTGTAGTGACACCAAAGACACTACTTGGTCTCCAGACTCCGCACCCACCTTTTCCTCTATGATCCCATTGTGTCTATCCCATGCATTCTTGAATACTGTAACTGTTTCAGTCCTCACTACCTCCACTGGGAGGCTGTTCCATGTGTCCACCACTCTCTCCTCACATTTCCTCTAAGCCTACCCCCTTCCCCCTTCATAATGTGACCCCTTGTCCTCCAGCATCTTATTCTTTGGAAAATGCTACCTTCTTGTACCTTGTTTCTAACTGTGAGGTTTTTGAATGTTTCTATCATATGTCCCCTTTCCCGCCTTTCCTCTATGGAGTACATATTTAATTCCTTAAGCCTTTCCCTGTAAGGCTTTTGATGTAGGCCATGCACCATCAGATATGATTATCCCAAGGTTCTTTTTCCTTGCTGACTGTAAGCACCCCCTCATCTTATACACAGCTTCTGGGTTTCCCCAGCCCAGGTGCAAGACTGCACTTTTTAGCACTGAAACTCAGCTGCCACACCCTAGGCCACTCCTTTAGTTCCCAAAGATCCCTTTGCATTTTCTCTACCCCTTCCTGAGTGTCCACCCTATTGCAGATTTTGTGTCACCCGCAAAGAGACACACTTTCCCTTCAGCAATGTTACTTATGAATACATTGAAGAGGATCGGTCCCAGTACTGATCCCTGTGATACCACAGTAGTCGCTGTCCCATCCCTCGAATATCTGCTCATGACATCATGAATCATGACATTGTATAAAGAAAAATGTTAAGAAGAAATACAAAGAGTGCCCATTATAGTATTCAAGAGCAGCTCCTTAATACTATGTCATGACTTGCAGGTTACAGATGAAGTGACAGTTGCAGGGGCATTCTCAGTACAAGTGAATCAATCAAAGGGCATTTCCAAGATGGAGCAGAACTTGTTTTTACATTACATATACAATAGGGAAAGTACATGAAGAGTTCCTTGGCTTTCAAAATGCACAAGGCCTGGATATAACATCCCTGAGAAGAACAATACTGCTGACAGTAGTAGATAATTACATAGACAATAATACCTGCATATCTTAGTGCTAGAATGGTGCAAGTCTGACATCCTTTTTAATGTCTTTATAAGTGACATTGCAGAGGAACTGGAAGGAAAAGTATGCCTCTTTGCAGATGACACAAAGATCTGCAACAGGGTTGATACACAAGGGGGGTGGAAAGGATGAGAAGGGACTTGGCAAGGGTGGAGGAATGGTCAGAAGTATGGCAGCTTAGATTCAATGGCAAGAAGTGCAAAGAAATGCACCTGGGAAACAAAAATCCAGGGGAAGACGACACAATGGGGGGGCAGGTATTAACAACAACAAAAATGGAAAGGGACCTGGGAGTAGTCATATCAGATGACCTAAAGATAAGCAATCAATGTGAGAAGGCGGTATGGATGGCTGGGGGGATACTGGGATGCACAGGGAGAGGCATCACCAATAGAAGTTGCCTTCCTCTGTACAGACAGTGGGTAAGACCCCAACTGGAGTACTGTGTGCAGTTCTGGAGACCCCATCTCCACAAGGACATAGACAGGATTGAGGCAGTCCAGAGGAGGGCAACTAAAATGGTGCAGGGTCTGCAACAGAAGCCATACGAAGAGAGACTAAAGGAGCTTAATATGTATACCCTTGAGGAAAGAAGGGAGAGGGGGAACATGATAGAAACTTTCAAGTACCTCAAAGGAATCAACACAGTCCAAGAGGGTAGCATCTTTCAGAAAAACAGATGTGCAAGAACAAGGGAAAACAATTTGAAGATAAATGGGGGACACTCTGAAGACAGGGGTCGATACCAGTCCATTTACAGAAGAAAGGGTTCTGAAAGAACTTATAAAATTGAAGGTGGACAAAGCAATGGGGCCTGATGGGATTCACCCAAGAATTCTAAAAGAACTAAGGGTAGAACTAGTGACACCGCTGACTACTGTCTTTAACAAATCATGGAAGGATGGGGTGGTACCCGAGGACTGGAGGAGGGCAGATGTGATTCTTCTTCACAAAAGTGGTAGCATGACAGAGGCAGGAAACTACAGACCAGTTAGTTTGACTTCAGTGGTAGGGAAAATGATGGAATCACTTCTGAAGGAAAGAATTGTTGAGTACCTAGAGGCCAGTGGGGCACAGGACCCAAGGCAGCATGGATTCATGATGGGACGGTCGTGTCAGACGAATCTAATAGATTTCTTTGACTGGGTGACCAAAGTAGTAGACCAGGGAGGGGCTGTGGATGTGGCCTACCAAGATTTTAGCAAGGCATTTGATACAGTCCCACACAAAAGATTAATACATAAGTTAGCCAGCCTTGGAGTGGGTCCCAAGGTGGTAGCCTGGATAAAAAATTGGCTAGACAACAGGACGCAAAGGGTAGTAGTAAATGGAGTACACAGTGAAGAAAGGAGGGTTACTAGAGGGGTACCACAGGGTTTAGTACTGGGACCAGTCCTTTTTAATGTCTTTATAAGTGATATTGCAGAGGAACTGGAAGGAAAAGTATGTCTCTTTGCAGACAACACAAAGATCTGCAACAGGGTTGATACACAAGATGGAGCAGAAATGATAAGAAGGGACTTGGCAAGGTTGGAAGAATGGTCAAATGTATGGCAGCTCGGATTCAATGCAAAGAAGTGCAAGGTAATGCTCATGGGAAGCAAAAACCCAGGGGAAGCGTACACAATGGGGGGGTGAGATACTGACAACAGTAAAAATGGAAAGGGACCTGGGAGTAATTATATCAGATGACCTAAAGGTGGGCAAGCAATGTGAGAAAGCAGTAAGGAAGGCTGGGGGGATACTGGGATGCATAGAAAGAGGTATCAATAGTAGAAAACAGGAAGTTGTTATCCCTCTGTACAGACAGTTGGTGAGACCCCATCTGGAGTACTGTGTGCAATTCTGGATACCCCATCTCCGCAAAGATATAGACAGAGTGGAGGCTGTCCAGAGGAGGGCAACCAAAATGGTGCAGGGTCTGCACCAGAAGACATATTAAGAAAGACTAAAGGCGCTTAATATGTTTACCCTTGAGGAAAGAAGGGAGAGAGAGAGAGGACATGATAGAAACTTTCAAGTACCTCAAGGGAATCAACAAAGTCCAAGAGGGTAGCATCTTTCAAAAAAGAGATGTGTAAGAACAAGGGGGCACAATTTGAAGATAGAGAGGGGACGGCTCAGAGGTAATGTGAGGAAGTATTTTTTCACAGAGAGGGTTGTGGATGCATGGAACAGTGTCCCTGAGGAGGTCATGGAGTCAAGAACAGTGGGGGAATTCAAAAATGCATGGGACAGATATAAGGCAGTCCTAGTGGAGGGTAGGAGGAAGTAAGCTGTTGGTTAACTAGGATCTGCAGCTTATCAGTTAGGTAGGAAAATGGGCAGACTAGGTCAAGCGGTCCTTATCTGCTGTCAAATTCTATGTTTCTATGTTTCTATGGGATGCCTCAGAGGCAATGTGAGGAATTATTTTTTTCACAGAGAGGGTGGTGGACGCATGGAGCGGCCTTTCTGAGGAAGTCGTGGAGTCAAAAATAGTGGGGGAATTCAAGAACGCATGGGACAGACATAAGGCAATTCTGGTGGGGGGAAGGAAGAAATAGGCTGTTGGTTAACTAGGATCTGCAGCTTATCCAATAGGTAGAGAAATGGGCAGAGTAGGTGGGCCAAGCGGTCCTTATCTGCCATTAAGTCTATGTTTCTATGTCCTCAGTCAGTTGGTTCTGCTCCTACCTTGAAGACAGGTATCAAGCTGTCTGTACTGAAGAATCCATACCCCCCCATACACACACACACACTCACACACACACACTTTCTATCAGATCAGGAATCCCTCCAAGGGTCCATCCTTGGCCAACACTCTTCTCCATCTTCCTGAATGATCTCCCTACTGCTGCTCCTCTGTGTTCATTTATATGTATACAGATACCATGGTACTTTTTGCCTCCAGCACCTCTGCCTCTGACAACATGGCCAGGCTCCAAATGGACTTTAATAACATTCATCACTGGTTCCTGGCAAATCAGCTGTCCCTCAGCACCAAGAAAATTGTCTCCAGGACATTTGGTACTAGGCAGAGGCTCATCAGGCTCACCTCTCTCCCCTCCTTGCATACCCTTGATGGTACAACAGTTGAGGATGTCCCCTCATTGAAGTTCCTCATGGTCTGACTGGACCAGTACCTCGATTTCTCAGTGTATGTGGATGCCATCTACAAGAAACTGCACCCCAAACTTGGTACACTGTGCAGGAATAAAGGGTGTATCCTGTTCCCTGCATGTTAAGAGATCGTTTCAAAGATTATACTTCCAATCTTGGACTATGGTGACATGGTATAAGGTACTGCATGCACCCTGGCAAGACTGGAGACCCTTTTTCACTCTTTTTGCCACTTTACTCTGTGTCATCCTCCCCACTAACCACTACTCTCTATACTTTTCCCTCTCCTTCTTGGTGCTGAGGGACAGCTGATTTGCCAGGAACGGTGATGAATGTTATTAAAAGCTACTGGATATGACCTAACAATGAAATGTATGTGTAATGGTTGATGTGATTAGGAATGGATGGATTGACAAAAAGACTTGTCCAGTACAGCCAGTACCTCAAAGAATATTAAAATAAACAAATATTAATATCTGTATGTGGGGAGAGGTCAGTGACTACCAGTATAGGCTGATGCTAAGTATAAAGAAAAAATATTGGATGAACTCACCCACTCACCCTAAAAATCCACTACTAGTTTTATAATGTTCATTCCATTTTAATCATGTATCTTCCAGTTACAAATCATATCAATGTTTCGGGTAATACCCTTCATCAGGAAACTGGCTTTCTAGATCAAACAACAATAAAAATATAACTTCAATATTTTTCTCCTTAATAAATCCATTCAAATTTTAAATTTGAAACTTAAAAGGAACCAAAAACACATAAAAAACAACCTATAACCCACTTACATTTGTAATTCTATTCCATTTCACACTTCAGTTCTGTATCTGTGTTGATACTCTGGTTTGATTCCCACCGAGTGCCACTAATAAAGCAAGTACAGACTATTATACATAATTGTTGTTCTATAATTCTGTTAACTTATAATCATTTTTCATAGCAATAGCATTATTTGCCATATAATTACCTTTAACTTTAAGTGCTTTTTAACCTTGTATACCCCTTATATTCATATACACAGAAAAAATAACAATATTAATCCATCTCCCAGATTTTTGTAATTATACTCTCCACCTAAATAAAATGTATTAAAGTTAATCAATCAGCTAACCTCATAAAGACAGACTTAATCTGACTTTTCTTGTTTTAAAGTTCTATTATGATTTTCCATCTCATTGAACCACTGTAACACCTAAAAATGTAAACAAAAATCAGTTCTTCTGCCTAAACGGAATATTGCCTTATACTACAAAGTAAATCGGAAAGGGTTTGCACCCTGTTACCTAATTGTATCCAATGCCAGTTAATTTTGTTAAACTTTGTGTTTCCTACATTCATTCATGGTGATTTTGGTTCTGCTAAAAATAAGAAATAAGATAAAAGAAGAAAACGGCAATGTTCATATTGGTATTACTGATTACTTAATGTATGTTCATCTTTGTCAAACCTAAACATGGTGATATCTATGTTTATTTTGTCATATAATTACTTACTTTATCAGTGTTCTGGCATTTAGTCTGGTGGGAGTAACACTGGGCCTTCAACAGCTGATTTTATATGACAGGGAGCTCCACCCCTGAATCCGACCAAACCTCGAACGAGTAAGTGCAGGTACAAACATACCTGCTTGTGAGCCAGATCCACCTCTCGGTGGCACCTAGTACCATAATACTAGGTGTTGAGGGTACTATTTAATTATTTTACCATATTGCCTCTTCATTCTGACTAATTTGTTTCCTTTAACTTATATTTCAATGGGAGAAGTTATGTCAGAAAGGGATCAAAGGTGCTCAATTTGAAAAAAGTCATTGTAAAAAGACCTTTTATATTTTACAAGATTGGTTGCCATTCTATAACTTCATTAAGTCCAAAAAGTGGGTTATTTGTTTGAAAATAATTTATAAACCTGGCTTTTCTGAGAAGTAATTTATTGTTATAATTTCCTCCCCTACTATCCCTGTGTACTTTTTCAATGCCAAAAAACCTTAATGATGGAAGTTGATGGCTTCTATCAATAAATTGTTGGGCTGTAGGAGAAGTCATATCCTTATTTCTGATGTAACCCTTTTGCTCACCAACTCTCTGTTTTAAAGGTCTTTTTGTTTTACCTAGATACATAAGGTCGCATGGACATTTCATTCCTTAAATGACTCCTTCAGTTTGACAGTTTATACATGTTCTGATCTGAAAAGCTTCACCTCAACTGGCATGTCGAATACTTTTAATTTTATAAGTGTTGTGGCAATGTGTACACCTGCCACAACTAAAATTACCCCTCAAGTCTTCACTTGTGAATAGTGCTGTTCTTTTATCTCTGGTATTTTGTGCTCTGTATATACTACTTGATTTGATAGGGACCTAACTTTTTAGAAACCACCTGAACCCCCAAATGAAAAGTTTTTTCTCCTATCTGAGTTGATGCCAACACTTGCCAATGTTTATTTGCCACTTGTTTAATATAGTAAAAAATATCACTGTATTTAAGGAACAGAATAATCCTATTCCCTGATGCCCTTATCCTTTTTTATCTTTACTAGCCAAGAGTTCATGTCTATCTTTCAATGAAGCCTTAACTCGAGCTTGTTCCAAAGTTTCCTGACTATAACCCCTTTCACTGAACCTGTCTAGCATTACACCCATAAAGGTCTCCATGTCACTTCTTTCTGTACAATTACATTTAACCCTCAAAAGTTGGCTATAAGGGATGGAGTCAATCAGTCTTTCAGGGTGAAAACTGTCCACTCAAATCACAGTATTTCTGTCAGTCGGTTTTCAAAAGATTTTAGTCTGTAAACAATCATCCTTTTTGTAAATCATTAAATCTAAAAAATAAATTTGATTTATATCTTGGTCCATAGTGAACCTTAAGTAATCTGTTCGTCCATTCATATGCCTATGAAAATTATACAGTTCTGTTTCCAATCCCTCCCATATCACAAAATTATTGTCAATAAAATGAAACCATTTTAAAATATTTTTGTGATATGAGTTGTTTTCATAGATGAATGTTTCTTCGGACCAATTCATAAATAGGTTCACATAGGAGGAGGCCATACTTGATCACATTGCTGTGCCTCTCACTTGAACATAATAGGTTTTCAAATCTGAAATAATTTTGGGTTAATACCAAATGTGCTAACTGAAGTAAAAATTAATTTGATGGTTTGTTCTCTGTCCTATGTTTTCCAATGTTTCTTTTAGAACCTTACAACCTTCCAAATGGAGTATGGAGGTATAAAGATCTTTTACATCAAAACTGACCGGAATATTGATTTCCCACTAAGGTTGTAGTTTCTATTAAAGTCATCCAGGACATTGATCAGATGTGTTGAATCTTTTAAAAAAGCTTGTGCTTTTTCCACAATTTCCTTAATGTGGAAATCTACACATACTGACAAAGGCTCTAAAATAGAACCAATTCCTGCTACAATTGGTCTGCCCGGAGGGTGGAGGGGATCCTTTTGTATCTTAGGAAAGGTACAGAACACTGGAATCATAGAAAATTCTTTCCTTAAAGCCTTATGTTCCCATTCACTAATCCACTTTTTTTCTAAGGCTCTTCTTAAGAATTCTTCTCTTAAATGACCTATCTTCAGAGTGGGGTCTTCTATTAATGTCAAATAGTTGTCCTGATCATTTTAGCAATGATAAACATTTATTTTTGTACTCCTCATAATTTTCTATCACTACACCCCCTTGTCTGCTTGTTTAATGACTATATTCAAATCATTTTCTAAATTCCTCAGTGCACCAAACTCCCTTGATGTTAAGTTAAAACAAAATCTTCTATCCATATTTTTCTCTTTTTTGATCAGTAATTCTACATCTTTACTAACTAAGCTAATGTATGTTTCTGTAGTATGTTGCACTGGACCTGGGGGAAGAAATTGAGATTTCAATTGTAATTTTCACCCCAATTCCATTTTCTTTTTTGTTCTTTCTGATTTACATTAACCTGTGGAATATTATCAAAGTAATATCTTAATCTTAGTATTCTAAACAATCTGTTAAGGTCTAATTTTATTTTAAAATCACATATCTTCTCATGTGAACAAAATGTTAGCCCTTTATTTAATACATTTAACTCTTCCTGCGTCAATGTTCTATCAGATAAGTTGAAAACTGTTACTTCACCTGTAATCTGGTGACCTCTTGTGACTGTGGTTCTTTTTCCTTTTCTCTACATTTTCCTTCTTGACCGGTATTGTTTTCTGTTCTTCCTATTCTGCAACCCCCTTCGTCTGGAATTGACATTCCTTCTTGTACTTTCTTTGTATATTGGTATCCCTGAGTTTGTTGGCCCCATTGTCTTCTGCCTCTGCCTCTGTATCCTCTCCTTCCTAAAAAAACAGTCCCCTCTAGTCCCCCTATTTAATTCCACATCTGTGTCACTACTAGAGGTATACAAATTTCCATCTGAATCTGGATTATACATATATGTTATTCTACCCTTTGTGTCCTTATTTTTAAACCATGAGTGTACTTTCCATCCCGATAATCATTAAGGTCCCATTTAAACTTTGCAATTTTAATAGATCTAATTTCGTTCTCATATTCTTCAATTTGTTTATTAACACAGTCTAAAAATGTACTGAACTCTTCGATTGAAAATTGTTTTTTAACTTCAGATTCTACAGCTATAATATCTTTATCAATTTTCTCAAGTTGTTTTGTGAGGGCCTCTACCAGACTCAACATAAAATCCTTTGAGCATCTATTTCTTGCTCCATCCCATTTCTCCATTAATTCCTCAGTAGTAAAACCTAAATTAGGTTCAATTAGTATCCTTAAACCACAAGGGATTCTTTTTTGGTTAAGATACTCTGTAAGAGTAAGTACATGCCAATCTCATCTTAGCTGTTTTTGTCTAGAAAAGTCATAGTCGTATTGAACCATTTTAGATGTAACAGGGCCCATAAATTGTCTTTTAGACTTAAACTTTTCTAATATGGCATTCTCCTTTGATTCTGTGAGGATTCTGGGAAAGGACCTTTTGTCAGTGATCAATCCTGTTTATTCAAAATTACTCATTTTTACCAATTCATCAGTTTTTTGCCCTATATGAAAAATATACAAATAAAAAACATACAAAAAGGTAGAACAATAATATAGGTAAACAGACCAGATTAATCAATAGTATAATATTTCATAACTTCCTGTTCAGAATAATAAGCTCCAATCCTTAATACAAAATGTCCATCCAAAAGAAGGGGTCAATTTTTTCAATGTCCTTATCACTGTCAAAAGATTTCAAAAATCCCAAATGATGACTATTAAGACTCCTATCCATGGATTGTGATGTAAAAATTCAGATTGCCCACCCAACAAAAAATGGATCCTCCTTGGTACTTCATAGGAATTGCCCCCTGGTCTTCAGCACCAAAGCCATGTGCCAAAAAAAGTAATCCACAAAAAGACTTGTCCAGTACAGCCAGTACCTCAAAGAATATTAAAACAAACAAATATTAATATCTGTATGTGGGGAGAGGTCAGTGACTACCAGTATAGGCTGATTCTAAGTATAAAGAAAAAATACTGGATGGACTGACCCACTCACCCTAAAAATCCACTACTAGTTTTATAATGTTCATACCATTTTAATCATGTATCTTCCAGTTACAAATCATATCAATGTTCCGGGTAATACCCTTCATCAGGAAACTGGTTTTCTAGATCAAACAACAATATACATAAAACTTCAATATTTTTCTCCTTAATAAATCCATTCAAATTTTAAATTTGAAACCTAAAAGAAACCAAAAACACATAAAAAACAGCCTGTGGCCCACTTACATTTGTAATTCTATTCCATTTTACACTTCAATTCTGTATTTATGCTGATTCTCTGGTTTGACTCTCACCTAGTGCCACTAATAAAGCAAGTACAGACTACTATACATCATTGTTGTTCTATAATTCTGTTAACTTATAATCATTTTTCATAGCAATAGCATTATTTGTCATATACGTTCTTCTAACTTTAAGAGCTTTTTAACCTTTTATACCCCTTATATTCATATACACAGAAAAAATAACAATATTAATCCATCTCCCAGATTTTTGTAATTATACTCTCCGCCTGAATAAAATTGTATTAAACTTAAACAATCAGCTAACCTCATAAAGATGAACTTAGTCTGATTTTTCTTGTTTTAATGTTCCGTTATGTTTTTCCATCTCATTGAACCACTGTAACACCTAAAAATGTAAACAAAAATCAGTTCTTCTGCCTGAACAGAATATTGCCTTCTACTACAAAGTAAATAGGAAAGGGCTTGCACCCTGTTACCAAATTGTATCTAATGCCAGGTAATGTTGTTAAACTTTGTGTTTCCTACATTCATTCATGTTAATTATGGTTCTGCTAAAAATAAGAAAAAAGAAGAAAACAGCAATGTTCATATTGCTATTACAGATTACCGTACTTAATGTAAGCTCGTCTTTGTCAAACCTAAATGTGGTGATATCTATATTTATTTTGTCATATAATTACTTACTTTATCAGTCTTCTGGAGTCTAGTCTGGTGGGAGTAAGGTGCAGGGCCCTTCAATGGCTGATTTTATTTGATAAGGGAGCGCCACCCCCCGAATCCGGCAAACTACACAAACACGTAAGTGCAGGTATAAACATACCTGCTTGTGAGTCAGACCCACCTCTCAGTGGCACCTAATACCATAATACTAGGTGTTGAGGGTACTATTTAATTATTTTACCATATTGCCTCTTCATTCTGACTAATTTGTTTCCTTTAACTTATATTTCAATGAGAGAAGTTATGTCAGAAAGGGATCAACAATGCTCAGTTTGAAAAAAGACATTCAATAGAAAGACCTTCTATATTTTACAAGATTGGTTGCCATTCTATAACTTCATTAAGTCCAAAAAGTGAGTTATTTATTTGAAAATTGTTTATAAACCTGGCCTCTCTGAGAAGTAATTTATTGTTATCATTTCCACTCCTACTATCCCTGTGTACTTTTTCAATGCCAAAAAACCTTAATGATGAAGTTGATGGCCTTTATCAATAAAATGATGAGCTATAGGAGAAGTCATATCCTTATTTCTGATGTAACCCTTATGCTCATCAACTCTCTGTTTTTTAGACCTTTTCATTTTACCTATATACGTAAGGTCACATGGACATTTTTTTTCCATAAATTACCCCTTTGGTGTAACAGTTTATAAATTCTCTGATCTGAAAATCTTCACCTCGACTGGCATTTCGAATACTTTTCATTTTATAATATGAACATTGCCGTTTTCTTCTTTTTTCTTATTTTTAGCGGAACCAAAATTAGCATAAATGAATGTAGGAAACACAAAGTTCAACCAAATTAACTGCCATTGGATACAATTAGGTAACAGGGTGCAAGCCTTTTCCTATGTATTTTGTAGTACAAGGCAATATTCTGTTTAGGCAGGAGAACTGATTTGTGTTTACATTTTTAGGTGTTACCACAGTTCAATGAGATGGAAAAGCATAATAGAACATTAAAACATGAAAAGTCAGATTAAGTCTGTCTTTATGAGGTTAGCTAATTGTTTAAGTTTAATACATTTTATTCAGGGGAGATTATAATTACAAAAATCTGGGAGATGGATTAATATTATTATTTTTTCAGTGTATATGAATATAAGGGTATAAAAGGTTAAAAAGCCCTTAAAGTCAAAAGTAATTAAATGGCAAATAATGCTATTGCTATGAAAAATGATTATAAGTTAACAGAATTCTAGAACAACAATGATGTATAATAGTCTGTACTTGCTTCATTAGTGGTACTCGGTGGGAGTCAAACCAGAATAGATGGATTGATAAATGTGTGCATGAAAACTGTAGAAAAGATTTTAAATTTGGGTACATTGTGCAACTTATTGTTGTTAGTTATATAGTATGGTGCCTTTAGTCCATGTCTTTGATCTGAATGAGAATGTATAGGTGTTATGATATAGTTGCTTGGATGTATGTGGTATATGTTTAAAAAAATTTTGTGCAACATGTCAAATTTTTAGATTTGCAAATGCAACAGGTCCATCTTGAAAAAGGGTCCTTGACCCAATGATATTTCAACACTGCTACCTGTATAAAAAAATAAACTGTCATAACTTCTTTTCCCTTGATGTCAGATGCCTTGCCCATAGTGCTTTCTTCCTCTCTAAATACTGGCTTCGCTCCCTACCCTCCGAGTTTGATTCTCTCCTCCTTTCCCAAAACCCCTTCTTAACCCTTTCACAGCTCTGGCTACTGCTATCTCACAATCTCCTTAAGGAAATTCACTGCTGGTCAAGCAGCAGTGCTCTTCCCCTTTACCATCTGCACTGCCTCTTCCCACCACTCACACTTCTTCATCCTTCCTAATTTACTTATGACTCATTCCTGCAGTTGCCCCTGATACTGGTCTCTGGGCTGCTGTCCACAACCCTCCTACCTCTACTCCCTTCACTACGCACCTACAATAGTTTAGTCCCCTTTTCACCCCCCAATTGACAATCTTTGCTCCCACCCTGAACTCAGTATTTTCTCTGCACATTGTAAATGCTGTTATCCTCCAGCACTCTGTTATATAGTAACTGCAAATATTATAAATGCTAATGCGGTTATACTCCAGCATTTTATTGTGTTATGTATTTTATAACTAGCAATCCTTGTCATTGCACAATTATTACTTATGATGTTTATTTTCCTATTTTGTATTATTATTCTTAGTGTTCCTCCTTGTTCTTACTTCCCCCTCCCTAGGACACGTCTGGAAATTTAACTGTTACCAGCTCAACATATCTTTCATGGTGAAACTTTTGAAATAAAGAAATAAAAAAGTGTGATAAGTGGACAGGCAGCTGGTGTGCAGGCCAAGTTTTGTGAAGAGGTTGCGAAATGTAGCAGTGTTTATTTACCATATATACTCGCATATAAGTTGGATTTTGTGGAGTTGAAATCTACATGTTGTTTAACCGTCTGACTTATACGTGAGATATAGCGCTGGTTTGTTAGAAACTATAACAGCTGTGAACAAAACATGAACTTGCTGCCTGTTTTAGGTCACTGACTCGAACTGATTAACACGGCTTGATGTTTAATTGCTAATTGCAGTTGCTAATTGCATGTGATTACCTCGCTGTAGTTAAATCTTCTGTCCCTCTTGCAGGTTGTTAATTGCCTGTGATTACCTCCTCAGTTCGCTATTGCTGCTCCCTCTGCACTTTGCTGCCTGTTTTTGCTCACTGACTCAAAATGATTAACACTGCTTGATGTTTAAATGATGTTAAAATGCTAACTACAGGTTGTTAATTATCTCTGATTACATCGCCGTAGTTAAATCTTCTGCCCCTCCTCATTTCCCTATTGCTGCTCCCTCTACCTATGATGCAGGTTCACAAATGAAAACACAGTGCATATGATGCAGATTTTAAATTAAAAGTTGTTCAGTATGCTGAGACTCGTACAAATGCTGGTACTGAGCGAGAATTCAGTATCGACAAAAAATTAATCCGAGACTGGAAACAGAAAAAAGATTCGCTGCTGTATGCCAACAGAAATGTCAAACGCATTAGTGCAAACCCTTCTCCTGTATCAGCTATTGAAGAAGAACTGAGTTCTTGGGTCAGCGAACTAAGGCAGCAAGGTTACATTGTAACCAGGATGGCTATTCAGCTTCAAGCACTTGCTATAGCAAAGAATCAAGGGAGTGCTAGCAACTTCAGGGCATCTGCGAGCTGGTGTACCAGATTTATGAAGAGACATGGTCTCACACTGCGGCAGAGGACACATATAGTGCAGAAACTCCCTCCAGATGTGCAGCTAAAGGTTGACAGCTTTCACAAATTTATAATAAAAGAAAGAAAGCTGTATGATTACCCTCTAATATCAATTGGCAACATGGACGAGACACCGGTCAGCTTTGATCTTCCTTCAAACCGCACAGTTCACTTTAAAGGTGAAAGGACAGTCACAGTTCGAACTTGTGGAGGGGAAAAATCCAATTTCACTGTAGTGCTTGCTTGCCTGGCAGATGGCACCAAATTAAAACCAATGATAATTTTTCAAAGAAAAATGCTCCCTAAGGAAATGATGCCTCCTAACATCCTTATAGAAGCACAACCTAAGGGTTGGATGGACGAAGTCCTTGTAAATAAATGGATAATCGAGGTCTGGGCGAATAACTAGATGCACTATTACACAGAAAAAGCATTCTTATCTGGGACATGTTCCATGCTCATTTGGTGGACTCTGTCAAAAAAAATCTACGCCTTCTCTGCACCCAGCAAGATGTAATTATTACCAGATAAGTGCACTGGACAATAACATGCTTATTTTTGTGTCACTACCTGGCAGAGTACAATTACAAGCACAATGGTGTAATAACATTAGAAATATTACAGTTTCACACTACAATACGAGTGGCAACTTTGCAATGCAGTATGTGTTTGATGTAGCAAGGAGACCGTACAATGTAACAAAAAGCAACAGGAGCATAAGGGGCATCAAGATAATTAAATAAGCAATAACCTGATGATAGTGTGTGCGTTACTGGGAATATCACGTTCATGGGTGCATTGTGAGGCACTGGGCTGCAGGCCAAGTGTCCTCACAGCACCCAGGGTGTTGCTTAATCCCCAATAACTGCACACCCTGGAGTGGGTTATTGTGCTTATAACATGTGCCCCATATGGAGAGAAATGGACCAAAAGTAGCAGAATTACAGGAAAAAAACATGGGGACTATTTAGTGTTCTTCCACTACTTTTGGTGGGAGTTCCGCAATGATGTGTGTTCTGCCACAGGAAAATAGTTCTTTTTACTGAAGTTTTTGGTGAACAGGCTAACATAGTACTATCAAGGGGCCACCAAACTTTTTCTTGTGGTCTGTCAACTACACTGTCAGGTACTGCTGTGTCTCCTGGTGTTTCACAGTTCATTCTCTCTCTTACCTAACAGTCAAACATTGTGGAAGATCTGCAGTGCTGGGACGACATGCCTGGTGATCATCATAAGCTGTGTCTCCTGCTGTTCCCAGTGCACACAACATACATGACATTGACAGAGACAGAGGGAAAAAAAAACAAAAAAAAACACAACTCGCTACTGCGGCTTCCCCTCCTCATGCTGTGTGATCAGTTGCACGGTCACTCGATTGTGCTTTACTCTGTGTCCTCTGCTCTGAAGCTCTCGCTCTCTTATGGGGCTGGGTGACGGATATTCCCGTCCTTGCCTTCATGCATGCACAATATGAGACATTACAGTCTCGTACTACTGATTGCTGACAAACATTTCTCTTCCGGTATTGCTAGGTCACACAGTGAAGTCTGCAGTGCCTCGCACACCATGAAGAATGGAACACCACATTAGGGGCTCTGGATGAAATACAGTGCTGTGTTACATAGATAGGCTAGGAGCTCAAACTTCCACTGGGGGGGGCAGTACACACTATTATTCCCTTTCTCCCACTAGGAAACTATCACAACCATGCAGGTACTACAAATACTTTTTACAGAATCACACTGCTCACTGACAGTATGATGAATCATCGGGGGGGGGGGACTAAAGCACAGAAGAAATGCCTCGCTCACCAATATATTTAAATGGCTGCCACACAGAAATGAAATTGGACAGGATTAACAAGTGTGGCTCTGGTTTCCTATGCTGCAGGCTGATCACCACAAACAAAGGAGGTAACTGATTAACAGAAATTAATCAACACTCATGTGATTAATTTCTGCCAATCAGATCACACAAACATCTTTGCCCATGTTATAAAAACATTTAGCAAACACTTTCTCAGCATGAATCACATAAACTGCACATATGTATATTACTCAGGAAGGCAGAAAGCAGGCACTGGAGTCAGAGACACTTAGAGGATGGTAGAGCTCCCTTTTGAAACAGGCATTGGGGGGAGTGCCAGAGGTCAGCCAAGAGGGAGTTCCAGTCGTTATAGGCAAAGTGGGAGAAGGCCTGAAACCTCATGTTGGTAGTACAGCTGGGAACGATTAGAGAGGAGAGGTTATCTGATGTGTGTGTGTGTGGGGGTGTAAGCCAGTGAGTTTCAGCAGAGCAGCTAGGGAGGAAGGTACCCCAGTCCTAAGAATTTTGTCCATAAGGGCACCCAGAGTAAGAGAATCACATGTCTCAGGAGATGGCCAGTTTAACTCCGTGTATAGAAGACAGTGGTGGGTAAGTCAGCCTGAGGCATGGGCAAAGCGACATATACTATTGCAGGTAACATCCCATTTGTGGAGGTTTCCTTTGGAGGTTTGGGAGTAGGTGACAGAGCCATAGCTAAGGATGGGAAGAAGAATGCCATGAGCAGTGGCAATTCAGTTGGAGGATGTAAAAGCATGTTTGGTTCTGTAGGCCAAGTCATGCTTGATATTCACTGATTTATAGGTATTTGATATGTGCAGTATGAAATCTATATAAGGGTTAATGGTTATACAAAGATAATTGGAAGAGTTATTCTCGAGCAGGATACTATCTGTACTGGAGATTGTCAGGCAGCCAGGACACAATTTCATCCAAAGAACAGAGCCAAATATCATGGAATGAGATTTACTGGCATTGGGCCCCGTATTGAAAGCAGATGTGTGGCATATGGTGCAGATGTGCAGCGCAGAACAGAAAATGCACAGTGACGGGATATTCAGCCTGGGAGCATGTGCTGTGCATGTGAGAATGCGCAGTAGCACAGAATTAATATATGCTGCACAGAGAAAGGAGGCAGACACCCACATATGTTGTGCATGTGCATATTCAGTCCAGATATGTCAGTGCACTACTGCACATTAGAGAAATGCTCCACGCAAAGTTAGGTATAAAAGAAGTAGCTCTAAATCCAGAGCCAGGTGTCCGAAGTGGAAAAACAATCACAGGAATTGTATTTAGCATGCCTGCCATGATATCTGATGTCAGGAGAGATGAAAGAACAGGCTGGCCAATGAAGGGCCCATAGGCGTATGCCCAATAGAGACTGTGCTGTCCCTGTGTCACATGCACACTGCTGATGGACATGGAGATCGTGGGATGGTATCGGCTTAACCGGGCACTTCTGAGAAAGCTGTATGAGCTGCTCCATGATGAGCTACAGGCACCCACACACAGAAGCCATGCAACGGAAGTGGAGACAAAAGTCACGGCAGCGCTGTGCCTGCTCACCACACGAACCTTACAGATACCAGTTGGCGACACCTCCGGTATCACCCAGTTGACTATGTTTTGCCTCCTCGCACAGTTTCTAAATGCTTTACTGCCCTATGCTAGTGAGTTTATTCAATTCCCTAGCACACCAGCAGTGCGTACAGCAACAAAGCAGGGCTTCTACAGGGTAGCACACCTACTGGAAGCACATGGTGCAATAGATTGTACCCATGTGGCCCTCAGAGTACCACCCGGTGGTGACAAGGACCCCTATGTGAATAGGAATGGCTTTCATTCCAGCAACTACCAGGTGTGTGTAATGCCACAGGGCACATCAAAATTGTGTTTGCCAAATACCCTGGGTGGGCATATGACTCCTGGCACAGCACAAGTCATCCCTGTGCCAACACTTCGAGTCCAGGGACATAACTGGGGGCCATTTTGTGGGTGAATGCCAAACCAGCCACAGAATAGGTGTCCCCGTGGTAACAAGGGTGGGGCAATGGCAGATGTACAGATGGCACAACAGGAGAATGTGATAACTAGATGGCAGACGCCCATGTGGGGGGGGGAGTGGGAGGAAACAATGCCTGCTGGGAAGGCCTGGTAATGACATAGGGCCACCAGCCACCATGGAACGGTGAACGAGTGATGCTGAGCATGGTACACCAGATACAGGGGGTCATAGCAGGCATGATGTACCATAAACCCATAAACACTGTGAGAATGACAGGGCATGATGCCAGACAGGAAGGCAAGACTGATGCATGGTACACACAAGAAATGCATGTACCTTGGCCCACAGATGAAACAGTGTGCAGGAAGTGATGCAAGTGACAGTGGAATATATCCACAGAAAACAATCCAGCAATGGGAGGCATCATGACTACAACTGTGAATATATGGGAAGGCACATATGCAGGACTGGCAGCCAAACATGAACATGGCCATTGAGTGTGCAAGATGCAGAATCATGAAATGGTGCAATACCACCTCCCCATCTCTTATTCAGGTCCCAGTGCATACCCCTTCTGGCCGTGGATGCAGAACCCCCATACTGCGGCCCACGTCTGAGGTGGAGGAGTGTTACACGGAGGTACACACAGCAAGAAGAAACATAACTGAGTGAGTGGTCAGCATGCTGAAAATGCATTTCAGATGCCTGGACTGTCCCAGGTGTGCCCTACATTATAGCCCACAGAAGGTCTGTACCATATTCCTGGCATGTTGTATAATAAACGACATGGCCATGGAATCTGGAATAGTGGTACAGCAGCTTGAGGGCAACAATGATGAGGACATGGAGCCCGTGGAGGGGGTTGAGCATCTACGGTATTAGAGGGGTAATGCATAGATGGTTCTGAGGGGATGGCAGCACAGGGACACAATTGTGCAGAAACACTTCAGGGATGTCAGGTGAGCACAGGCAGCAGATGTGACAGTGATGCAATGCACACATGCACAGCGTATGTGTGTGCACGTGGGCCATCATGGCAATGCTGAGTATGAAGTGGAGAGAGACTACGCATGGCGTGTGCACAGGTGTGTGGATGTGGCCTGAACACATGGCCACATAAAATACCACAGCAACAAGGGCGCAGTGAGGTAAGGTTATCTAGTTGGCACAGTTCAGAGGAAGTCCACTGACACATACCCACAGTGGTACGCCACAGGTGCAATCATCGTGCCCATGCCAGGCCCACGACAACAGGTACAGCAACCATGTGCCCAATGCCATCCATGCATTATGAAAATGCCAGTGGGTCTGGGGGGTTGTTGGGCAGTACAGGTGGGGCACAGTGTAGAACAACAGTTAGTATGGGTTACAGTGTGCCCCACCTGTGGCCTGGAGGTGGCATGGGCAGGCAGCAGAGAACCTGGACACATCAGATGGTGCATGCACAGCCTCCCCAAACATGTATGGAGATGCTGTGTGAAGGAGTACCTTGTGCTGCTGTGGAACAGAGTGACACCCATGGCAAGGGCTGCACCCATGTGGGTGTAGGGGTATGTGAATGAGAAGCCCTACAGAAGTGGGGTTGTTAGTGAAATGAACACCATTAATAGAGGTAGATGCACGTGGAGGTGCTGCGGTTGGGGAGAGGAATGCGCTGTGGTACTGGTGTGGTGTTCATAGGTGAGTGCTGAGGTTGCTGTGAGGTGCACGGGATGGTTTGCTGACTGTAAAACCCACGGCCTTGGCCGCTGTGTGTTCCATAATAGCTGATGCAATATCCACCAGACCCACATTAAAGTTCTCGGGAACACTGTGAGATGACCCCATGATCATCACGTGGCAGACCACAGCCAGCTCCTCCTGGAGGTGCATCTGCATCTGCAACCCTACCACATCATAGTGGAGTTACACCTGGGCCTCCATGGTAGCCCTCAGCAGCTGCAAATGGTTGGCAAGTCACGGATCCAGCTGAAATTTTTCAGGGTTTGGGTCCGGTTGCTGAACCGAGGGATATGGGGGTGTGGCATGCGGTGGCTGAGCGGTTGTGCCCCACAGCCTCCTGGCTGGTGTGTGCTGCTTGGGCACATGCAGTAGCTGCATGTGTTTGGACCACCTGTACCTGTTCCTGGACAGACCGATATCTGTCACTGCGCCCTGTAGCAGGGCAATATCATCCTGCTGCTGTGCCATGGCAGGTAGCAATGTGTCACCCTGTAGCGGTGCAGTGGCAACCAGCAACTGTTGGCCAGTGAGCTGCACAGGGGCCAGACATGGATGGCTTCTGGCTGCATGTGCTGTGTCTTGGTGGACACTGTGGGGCACAGGGGAGGCTGTGTCATGGATGGCTTTGGTATGCTCATTCTCAGTGTCGCTGAAAAACACTGGCCCAGGGTCACTGTCCCACAGATCAGCAGCTGCGAGCAATGCCTCATCCAACTGCAAGGATGTGGCATCATTATCATCATCATCCATACCATCCTGCTGTGCATACAGGACCATGGCAGAGGGCCCTACACCTGCTGTGGCAGTGGCACAGGTGTAGGCACACACTGGGATGTGTGTGGCACCTGTTGACCACCAATTTCCAGCTCATGATGGTGCTTGATAGAAACAGAAATAATGGTTAAGGATGTAACATCATGTTACCATAGGCATCCATACACAGCCATGAGCCCATGCGTTCACCAGGTGTGCAAGTTGTAACACATACATATGCAGGACATTGGTGGCTGGGACTCACACAACATGCAGTGATGAGACATATGCTTTGGCATGCACAGGCATACAGTGGAATTACGTGTTGGGAGACTAAGCGGTAAACATGACGGTGCCCTATCAACACACATGCACAGGACAACATATGCAGGTGAGGTAATGGATTGACTATAAGCATACTTACAGTGCTGGAACTGTGCAGTACCTGTCTCCTGGTCACCACTGGGCACACCATGCACAGCCACTTGCCTGAAGGTGGTGGCCATCAGTGCCTCCTGCACTGGTATCTGGGTGTCTCTTAATGGGCCTCTGCCAGTGGACTGTTGGTCCTTCCACGCCTGGGCCAGTAGGCCTTTGGTGCAGATGCTAAGGCCACTGGCACACTTCTTACATTCCTGGGGTATACAGTTGTATACCCCTTGGTATTTACGGCCTCTGGCACCTCCCTCCAGACCTGATCATGGTCCTTCAGGGTACCCTTCCTCCTACAAAGAATGTCCTCTTTCAACACATATGCCTTAGTGAGGGCCTTTAGCTCATCCTTGCTAAAATTTGGATGCCTGTATCTTGCAGTAGACAAGTCTGGTGCTATGGGAACAAATAGAGATAGTGTCAGTTAACACAACATGGAACAGGAGATTGCACACACCACAGGACACTGTAAGCAACACACGCAAAATGGATGAAAAGCACCTACTTTCAAGGATGCAGTTCCTCAAGGTCACCACTGCGGACTGGGGAAGCATCCATGCATTTATGGTAATGGCCATGCAAATGAGCTGAATGCATTCGGATAATGAGATGAAAATGTTCTGTTTGGGCAAAGGCTGTGTAATGAGGCAATTTGCATATCCTGGTTGAATGTTGCATAGATGTGCGCCACACATATGGACTGTGATCTCGCATATCTGCTTGCTTCACATACTGGCATAGTGCACATATGCAGTCATCTGCATGACTGACTCAATGCTCTGTGCAGGATACGCTTGCCACAATTCAGTCACATATGCAGTGTACTACTGCAACCGATGGGCAGTCATGCGTGATACACACCTGCCGCATATGCTACATGCATAGTGCGGTGTGGATGGCATGGATTGTGGCAATGGCTGACCCTCACGACATGGCAGAGAGCAGCCTCTGTGCATGTGTTGTGCCATTGGTCATGACCTTGTTTTGCCACACTGCACAATGTCATTGTGCATGCCCAGTGCAATGGCAATAATGTCCTATTGCGCTAATGTATGGCTCAGACACCTATTGCTCACACAAATAACATCATGTACCATCACGCTATTGTGTGTAGGGCATAGACCTGCAAAAACATGGTGAAGTTAAGCACCATCGTGAAGCTCTAGCAATATGGCACATGCAGGGCATTGTGTGGCAGCAAACAGGCAGGATCAGCGCTGGTCCAAGTTGGAACTGGCCAACCTGGGTGCCCTTGTGATCACCAAGGAGGCCAGCTGTTTGGCACCATTGACCTGGAGAGGCCACAGTCTACAGTGTGGTCCCAGATAGGATGTAGTCTCACAAGGAAGATGTGGGTGGTGTGCTCTAGAAAGTAATGCTGCCATAGATATGGTGACCTATGCCAGCGGGACCAGGACAGGCTGGCCAGGTCCAGGGCCATGGTTGTGGAAGGATTGATGCCATGCTTAAGTATGTAGAACATCCACATGTGTGCACATTAGGTAGTCTGACCATGTCTGGGTACTGTCTGTGTCCAATGGTGCACACTGAGGACTGTTGCATTGCTGTACTAGCAGTCCACTGCTGTGGCTGACCTTGACCAACAACGTATTGGTGGAATGGCACACACATGCCCTGCCCACACCATAGTGCAGGTGCCAGTCAACTAACTGTCAGGATTGCCCCAGTGCAGTCGACACCTGCCTGCAGATGCTGGCAGAATGTTGACTGATGGGACAGTACATCAGTCTGCATGCTGCATGTTGAGCCCACACCACATGTGCCCGTTGGGTAGCAGTGGTATGGAAACATGTGCAGTGACATGCACATATGACCCTCCTTTCCCTGACACACTGTGGTATGATGCATGTCCATGCAGAACACTGATATGGTTTTGAAACCTGCTTTGTGGCACATATGTGCTACATACTAGTGTGCATGCACACACACAGCCATGCACATACATACACATGCACACACACACACACACATGCACACTATGGGTACCTGTCCCTTTATGCATATTTGGCCACACATGACAGCTGCATGTGATGAATAGTGCGGTCAGTGGTATATTGTGTCCACTGTGCATCCCCATGTTACAATGTGTCATCTGCTGTGTGTGGACTATGGGGCATGCATGCACCACTGGTGATTCCATTGTCATACAAGACTCCACTGTGTGATGTGTGTTGCATCCCAGCACAGAAGTGGGTACATTGACCATACAGCCATGTAGCTGTGCTGTGATGTCTGCCACAGGTATGGTGTCACTGTGGCTACAGCACACAACTGCTGTGTTGCGCCTTGTCATGGCATGTCCCACTGGCATGTGTGTGCATATACACTTGACGGTAGCTGTCAGGAACATTGTGGCCATACAGTGCACATGCACGTATGACCAACATGCACACATCACCCTGCTGCCCATTGTCGTCACATGGCATGTCATTGTCTGCGTAACACATGGCATCATTAGTATCACAGTCACTACAGTGCCCCATTCCAGTGTTCCCTGCTGCCATGCTCTGCCATTGCTGTCAGCTGTCCGGCTACAGTTATGCCACTCAGACGGTTGCCATGTGGACATGTATCTACACCCATATCATGGGTGACCAACACGGCAGCACACACACTGGTATGTAGGGCCGACTGGTATGCTGGGCAGTGGTGGGGCACAATGGTGGTGCCACCACATCATAGTCGACTGCTAGGGCACCCATCATTCATGGGTATGGTCCACAGTATGCATGTCAGGTTTCTACATGCCAGCGACGCAGGCTGGGGCTGGCAGTCGTGTGTCACATACAATACATGTTACACATGCTGAGCCACTGTACACTGTGATGGCACTGTACTGGCTGTGTCATTTGGGCAATGCTAGTGCCTGTGGACTGTGCACACACAATGTCATGACCCTCCATTGGTACACTGTAGCCCATCCCCCGCTATGGGGCCTGAATTCTCTTGTGTGTGTTGAGTAGTCATCAACAGTGCTGCAATGTATGTGGGTGGACTGTGGGGGACATGTGTTGACATGTCTGGTGCTGAACAAGTCTTTTTCATTCTGTTCACATTGCAGACAGTGAGACCATGGCACAAGCCAGGTGGGACACCTGGAGGCAGGCCATGATGGTGCAGGAGGAGCAGGATAGCATTCTGCAGCACACTGAGCACCATAAAGACAGTCAGGTGAGTATGCATGTGTATGTCACTATGCCAGAGCCAGACTGTGTGTTACTGTAATGGTGTTGTGTCCATTATACCCATACATCCAACACCTGTGTGTTTGTGTAATGCAGGCGCACATGTGTAGCTTGCACCCTGTATAGCCTGTCCAACCAGAGCATGTCACCTACCTTAGAGGCACTTATCTAACCATATACTTTGTGTGTTGTGCACATCTCCGAAATATGCTGTGCAACATAGTGGTCCCATGACTGCCATGCAGCCCCTGTCTGTGTTGGCCACAGGCCACCGGCAGACCAGCAATGAACACAGTACATTCATGCACAGTATGTGGCCATTGTGGCACAATACTTGTCCCCGTAATGTTGCCTGACATTGGCTCATGTGGCACCCCTACACCTGACTGACACTGTGTGATTGGTGCAATCCTCTGTCCACCACAGTGATTGTGGTGTGCTATCACATGTGGTTTGTACACAGCAGGTCATGACACAACTGTGGGCCACTGGGACAGTGTATACCTGAGATGGGCCCTGTCTCTACATCTACCTTCGCCTTGTGTTCCTGCATAATACTGTGTGTTACACAGCCCGTGGTGACCACCAGTTGTGCTGTACTACCCCCACACTCATACACGCACCTGCTGCATTCTGTGCAGTGTGTGTGTCCCAGGTGTGTAGTCACAGGTCTGTGTGTAGCCCTGCACAACTGCACTGGCCCCCTGTTATGCCCATCATACACACACAGTCTGTGGCCAATGACCTGTAGACATGTCCTCCACACATCAACGGACAAGCACACACACATCTTTATGTTTTGGACTATTGGACTGCTATGCATTGCTGACTAGTCCATATGTAGTATCCTTTGTTGTGGGCAGTTGGTATTGCCCTGTCTACTGTGCTGCACATAGTCATGCTTCTGTATCCACCAATGTGTAGCCCTGTACAGTGCAGCATCTGAAACATTCATGGCTGTGCAGGGCATCCATGGCCTTCACGCATCTTACATTGGGTGATGTCATGCAGCAGCATTCACCAATGCCCATGTGTCCCGTGCACATGTGGGCATAGCTGTCTGTGGCTGTGGGACATGTGTCACCAATTATTTTTGCCTGACTGCCACTCTGTGTGGCACACAACATATGGTTGATGAGCTCACTGCATGTATTGCACACAGACTGTACATCCCATCCCATGTGCACCATTATGACACATGCGACACGCTCTGGGCATGGGTTACTGCTTTGTGTGTGATCACTGTGCCAAACATTAGTCATGATGCTGCTGACATTAGCATGTGCATTGCCCTGTCCAGCCACACCATGTGGGGGCATGTGGTGTCAGCATGTGTTGGCAGTGGTTGCCGGTGAAAGGTGTGAGCAACACTATGCCCCCTATGTGCTGTCGACATGTGTATGTCTGTGTGCCACATGTGTGTGTCTGGGCATCCTGTGTGCGCTGTATTTGTGTTGCCCCAGTGTGCACCATACAGATATACAATGTGTGGGTGTACATGTCATGATGCCACCTGTAGCCCAATGGACTGTGATCTTTGTTATTGCACGGGGCCAGTGGTTTGCACAGTGGCATGCATCCTGCACCTACTGGGCCAGGTCCCTGTCCCACACACGTCCATGGGACTGGATCTGGTAAATCCCTTCCATGTCAGTATGAAGTGTTCTGGTGTGTGAATAGCTTGCCATTGCCAATATCAACACATGCATGAAACTATGCATATCTGTCACCATGCTTTCCGACCTATGGGTGTCTTTTGTGCTTGTGGGGGGATTGTGTTATCCACAGATGTTTCCCTGCTGCATCCCATCCATCCATGTGTGCCTCGGTGAGCCACTGTAGGGGGACATGTCCATCTGTGGATGTATGCTACCACATGATTCCATGTTGCCTGACACTTGTGGCCCTCACGCACGCACATGCGCCATTTCACTGTGTCAGGTTATCGTGGCCACAGTACCTTCTAGACATGGCTGTGATAAGTCGCACATCATGGCACTGTAGCATGTTAGTAGCCAGTCCTGCAGTGACCCCTCATGGTGTGTTGCACATGTCACAGGACTTGTACTTCCTGTTGCACTTGTCCATGGCATTTCTATGCTCACTGTTGTATGCAGCACTTTGACACAGCATGTGGTCAGCAAGCCACACATGCACGACTACACATCCCAACCACTGTAGAGGGAGGGGGCTGTGCATGCATGTCACACACTTAACACAGCTGCTGTACTGAGATGTTTTGTTTCCATAGCTTGTGTTCAGCTGGCATGTGGCGCACAAAGGGCAGGCCTACAGGCACATGGGCCAAGACAGAGCACATCCAGCCATGCTACAATGATGCTGCTGTGGGCACTACCACTGCAGCAGGGTACCCTGCTGAGGGCTGTGTGGGCCATTGGCCATACATAGGGGGTATTACACCAGGACCTTACATCATTACAATGCCGGTGTGCGATGCAACCCAGAGCTTGACCCTTATGTGTTTTTCTGAACTGTGTGCTGTTATTCCTTCACTTTCCTACCCCACTCTCCCCTTGCTGCACCCATCCCTGCTCTGTAAATAGTTCACACCCTTCCATCCTTATCCGCTGTGTTTAACACCCTGGTCACCTCCCCCTTTTCCCACATTCATTGTACCTGTTATTATATATTTTCTATTTCTGTTCCTGTTGCCTTTTATTGTTCTTTGTGATTTTTATATACCTTGTTGTAAATATGTATAGGTTTAGATTTCACATGGTGGTGTCCAGTGTGTTATTTCCTAGGTTCTTTGGCAGGTGGGTGACCCATGTACCCCCCATTCACATGTCCACTGGCTCAGGGGTGGTTGTTGGCCCATAATTCCAGCACCATCCCTTGCCTGGGGAAGGGGCATCTGTGTGTGTGTCACTGTGCTTGCCTACACAATGTTCTACTAAGGTCTGTGCCATGTGCATCCTTACCTTCATATCTACATACCGGCAGTAGTGGTGTGGCCAAGCACAGTCTGATGTGCCTGCAACATGCACCCCTGGGTCACCTAGTGCATGTCTCCTCCTGCCCTGCAGGCAGCCATTTGCTGCCATCGGTGTGTGCACCATGTGTGACCACACAGGGCCCATGTGCATGCATTTATGTCCATGTGTACAGGTGGTCCTACCATTGTGCTGGCATGTTTGCAGCATTGTACATCACCATCCTTGTTTAATGCTCTCTGTGGGTCATGGGCACTGTTGTGTGCAGCACACCATGACATTCTGTGTCTTACATGTGCAATTTGCATGGGTGTGTACAGTCCTGGGCATGTATTTCCAGTGCGTATGCCTTGACCTCCTAAGTCAGTGTATCATGCAGGTTCAGCTCCTGTATTGTACCACTGTGCTGCCCCTGTCCACTGAGCTGTCACTGCTATGATCCACCCGACATCTCACTTGCATGCCTGCAGTGCACTATACACACTGTCTGGCTGCTGTCACCTGCCCCTTGGTGCACTGTTACCCCATATTCCGTGTTGTCCTGATGTGCCATGCATTTCTGTTTGTGCAATCGAACATCCTCAGGATATTCAGTCATGTTTGCATGATCACATTTGCTTGCGCATTTTCTGAATATCCTATTGTTTTTCAGTGGTGCATTTTTTTGCACCGCACATTTGCTCGTGCAGCGCACTTGGCCAACTCTGAATATGTGGCCCTTTGAATAGGAACATATTTTGTGAGAGGTAGTAATTGACCTTATGGAAATCAAAGTTAAAGTTGGAGTTAATCTCAGCCAGATATTTTCAGTTTGAATAGAGCACCAGGTCACTTGCATAAAGCAGAGAGGAGCAGGATACAGGGTTAAGGGAGAGGTCATTTACAAAGATAGTGAAAAGACGGAGAGTCAGGTTAGATCATTGAGAAATGCCAATGTTTATAGAAGTGGGGTCAGAAACAGCTGTACTGAATTTTACAAACTGTCTTCTGTTTTCGAAGTAGCTATCACATTTGGAAACCAGCTCTAGGGAGATGCCCAGAGATTGTAGTTTTGTCTTAAGTAAATAAAAATCAAAGGCCTTAGTGAGGTCAATAAACACTACCTCTGTAAACATGCCTTTGTCCATGGCTACCTTGGTATCATTTGTGAATTGAAGCTGAGAGGTAGTGCTGTGGACTTTTCTGCAGCTGTGTTGGGCATTAAAAAATACATTATGTTCTTGGAGATAATTGATTGTCTGACGTGCAAGATGTTTCTTTTAGATTTTATTCAAAACAGAGAGGATAGCAATCAGGCGATAATTTTAATACATTCGAGGTTAACTTTCTTGAAAATAGGGACAATTTGGCAACTTTCCAGATCTCTGGTACAATCCCAGAGCACAAGGATAGATTGTAGAACATTGCCACTGCCACAGGGTGAATCTTGTAGTAGTTGACAGCATCATAAGCATTCAGATGGCTGCTCACTTTTTCTCACTGTTGAAAACGTTGTATAATTTCATTAGTGGGTCTGCAGTCCATGCCTACTTTATAGAAATGCAGCAATAAATGGTGCCTGGAAAGGTGCCAGTGAAGCTAAAATATCCCACCTAATACACGCTAACCTTTCAGTATGCTGCATGCAACTGTATGCATAATACATTTCCAGCTATTATGGAGACACTGCATCATTATGAGAAAGAGTAAGGCAATGCTGAGTGCACAAGTCAGTCAAGAGCTTGGATAAATTCCATAAATAGTACACTTGCCATCAATCTTGTTTTGTCTGAGGTGATCCTCAAAAGACCAGCACTGTGACAACATTTCTGCAAACTTCTGATCTACCAGGGATGTGCGAGTAATGAACAGTATTTTCCAAATACCACAAATAAAGCACTGTTCTTTACTCAAATCCAAATAATGAATAGGGTCACTTTTTTGTTGTTGTTTTTTTTGTTTTGTTTTCTAACATTTCACCTAAGAGGCAAATACTGCATATGAATACCCAAATATTTAGGACCCGAATAGAATATTCAGCCCAGATATCCAAGAAAAGGTATTCGCACATCCCTATGATCTACAGCGTGTACCATAGAACTAGTAGCAAGCTTACAGGAGGAATTATTTGAAGCCCATTGTGGTAGGGAATGTGAAACTGGTTTGTGGTCTACTGTATGGACAGTAGCAGAAAAAGTAAACCAGGATAACAACTTGCTTCAGCCAGCTGAGAGGGCATATATTCGGAGAAGACTTGTTTCACATCATCAGGATCATATCTTAGTTACAACAACAGGTCAACATGATGTTCTGTGAACTAAGGACGATTTTCAAGAAACGCTTCTTGCCTGCTCTTAACAGAATCATTTGGAGAACTGGACAAATGATTTGATTTTTCAAAACCAGGAAATTATAAAAGACATTGCTGCACTAACTCTGGGGAGGGAGGATTGCTTGAAGAAAAAGAATGTATTTCTCTTGGTGCACCACTGTGGATGAAATGCGGGAGATCTATCAGCTGAGCTGTAGGCTGCTAAGTGGCTGCTAGAAAGTAACCCTGAAGAAGAAAGAAACAACAGCATGCATTCTCCGATTCATTACTTAATGCCCTACAAAGAGGCCTTTTTTTAACTACTACTTATCATCTGCTTGTCATTTCACTTACTCTTCCTGTCACATCTGCAGGATGTGAATGCTTATTCAGTAAACTCAGTATGACCAAAACATATCTCCAGAATATAATGGCTAATGTGAGACGTGGCAGTCTGACAGTGCTTTCAATTAATGAAAGCTGCACTCAGGGCTTGGACATGGACAATGTGGTAAACAGCTTTGCAAAACTACATAGTAACAAAAGAATTAATTTACTATAACACTAATATTGATTTGACTTTACATAATCAGTCATATAGTCCAGTTTACTCTTCAGTGCTAAGGGTAGTTACATCTGAATACAAACTGTCATGGACAAATTGAATATTTGTCTTCTGCTTACATGTTTGACTGTGCTACATTTATAATAATAATATTGAATGAGTATTTCCATATTATATAGCACTTTCACTGAATGTCAGTCAAATTTCTGTTATAACTAATTCCTCCCTCCACTGCTACAGATGTTCCTAGGAATTTAATGCAGCTAACAGGCAATTTAAGAGCAAGAGAAATGAACAAATTTAAATGTTTCTCCTAAATAAACTACAAGACAAATAAAACGTTTTCTGGAGTCTCTTTTAGAGCCTCAGTTCATGGAGAGGTTCTCTATTATAGTGATCCCCTAATGCTTCCTTGTACTGCCCATAGCCACCAGTTTAAATAGTTTACACCCCACAGCCACAGACAGACGTTCCCAGGGACTCAGACTGTTCCCAGACTGTTACTAATAAGCGAGGGGAGGGGAAATGGGAGAGACAGAAAGTAGACAGCATGTTTAAAAACAGGGTTTTATTTAACTCTAAAAATTGATTAGCATTTTGCTCATAAAAGTGCTAAAACATTGTGAAAATGCATAGCACTTGCCTCACTGTGTTTAACAAACACAACACTTCTAGAAAACTTATATAAATACTTTCTGTACAGTTAGTATTGTCCCAAGAAAAAAACTGCTAATCAATTATCTAAAACCCTGAAAAAACATTTATTTTCTAAATAAACTGCAGGATAATATAAGATCAAGGTATTTGGAATCTCTTTTAGAGCCTCAACTGACTGGGATGCTCACTTTCATAAAGCTGCCACTGGAGGATACCAAGGAAGAGGGATTGTTGTTGCTGGGGCAACAGCAGATGCTCCCTTCCTTCCCCAAAGATCATAGTCAGCCACTGGGGCTGACAGTCTCTGACAACTGAGTGGACGGAAGAGAAGCTGGGGATGGGGCACAGTCATCTAAGCCTGAAAGGGTTTTTAAATGCATTGTGCTGCTTTTTTTCTTTGGACAAAAGTCACTGCCAGACGAGACACTGGGAGAAGAAGCACTGTTGCTTGGTCAATTGAGGACACTCCCTTCCCTCCCTGAAGATCTTGATCAGCTGTTGGGGTTGATAATCTCTACCAATCAGGTGAACAAGAGACAAGTTGGGGGTGGAGTTATCAAAGTCCGAAAGGGTTTTTAAATGCAGTGTGTGGCTTTTTTCTTTAGGCAGAAGCCGCCACTGGATGGGACACAGGGAGAGGGAGCATTGTTGCTGGGGTAACTGTAGATGCTCCCCTCCCTCCCCAAAGATCCCAATCAGCTGTGGGAGCTGATAGTCTCCTCCAATCAGGCAGACAAGAGAGAAGCCAGGGGGCCAAGTCAGCAGAGCCTGCAACCCGTTGTATAGGTCCATAGTGCCAACTGGCCCTCACACTTGCAGCCCTCACACTAAAGACTTGTGCCAAGGACAGCAACATGTGGAGTCTGCCCAGAGTCAATCCAGGAGAGAGCCAACAGCCAGGAACCCTGTCTGTTGGATCACAGGTACAACTTGCTGGGATATTCTGTGGTTGCGGCATTGAGAGCTTGCTATGTCAGTTACTATTGGGCCTTAATATTGTGTTGGTCGGTGTGGGGGCTCGCTAGCACTGCCTTTAGGTAAAATCTGTGTTGTGGGTGTCAGGCTTGCTGAAGACTGTTTCTAGGTAAAGGTGGTATTGAGGGAGTGGATCTTGCTGATAAACACTTCTTGGTAAAAGTGTGTATGTGGGGGGGCTTGTCGGGTAACTTGGGTTAAATATGTGTTGTGGGAGTGGGGCTTGCTGAAAACAATTTCAGAAGTGTTTCGTGGGTAAGGGGGGCTTATGGGGTAACTGTTGTTGGGTGAAATTTGTGTTGAGGGAGTGGGGCTTCCTGATAACCATTTTTCGATAAAAGTGAGTTGTGGGGGCTTGCTGGCAACTGTTTCCAGGTAAAACCTGGTATTGTGGGTGTAAGGCTTGCTGGAAACTTTTCTGAGTAAAAGTTTTTGTTGTGGGTGGGAGGACTCACTGCTAACTGTTTCCAGAAAATACTGAGGCTTGCGACTACACTGTTTGCTAGGTGGGGGGTGCTAAACAAACAAACAAAGAAACAAACAAAAAAGTTGTTTTGTGATATACCTAGGGTGAGTAACTAGAAGGGTTGTATTGTACTGTATTGTACTTTGATAACTGGTAGTAGTGACAGCTTAGTCTCATCGGGTTCTGCAGCAAAAGGACAGGAAGCATAGGGAGAGCAGAAATAGAGAATGTCAGGAGTGGTATAGTGCAGTGGTTGTGGGGTGTCAGTCTTCAGGGAGACCGTCTGGAGTCTGCGGTGCTGCCCCATCTATGTGCACCTCTCGGGGTTGGTGGGGAGGGTCTCTATCCTTAAGGCTGTGTTGACTATGAGTCAGGAGGAGGTCACTAGACTCTAGGCTGCACTGGCTGGGAGCTGGGGACATTTTCTCCCACCCAGGGACCACCTAGAATGACACCAATGCCTTGTAGGTTGCAATGGGAAAAGCATTTGGACTACAGTGGGCTCAAGGGGGTCTGGAAGGTTGGAGAGGAGTCACAGGCACATTTCTCAATCACAGCCAGTTCCACTAAACAATTCCTGAGCTGCACTGATGGAGCAGAACTGCTAAAGGCACTTGTGGAAGTAGCCAGGGAGAATGTGCGGGCCCTTCTAGGTTGAGGCCACAAGTTGGGTAAAGGAGGACCCTGGAGAAGGAGGAAGCAACTTCTTGAGGGAAGCTCAGTCATCAGGGAGATTGAACTGGGAGTAGGAAAGGAGGTGGAGAGGGAGTTCAGGTGCCTACCCAACTGTACAACAAGGAGGGATGGGGAGCATATCCTTTGGTTCATTAGGACAGAAGGAAGTGAGGGGGTGCTGGATTTCACTGTCAACCTGGGGACAAATGACCTGGCTGGGGATGGAGCAAGCACAGTGCAGGGGGGAGTTCAGGGAGCTGGGAAGAAGTGTAAGGCAGGTAGCACATTCTGTAGCTTTCGCAGAGGTACTGCCTGTCTATGACAGGGGAAAAGTGAGGGAGACAGTGGAAAGGTGGGGGAGCGCAGCACCAATGCCGCCAACTCATGGCTGAAAGAATGGTGCAGAGTGGAGAGGTACAGCTACACTGGGGACTGATGGCAACATGGGAGGATATGAACCTATACAGTGGTGATGGCTTGCATCCTTCCAGGAGGTAAACCATAGTCCTCATTAGACAGTTTAAATGTTACTTCGATGAATGTTTAAACTAGCCGACGAGGGGGGAGATGGAAACAGAGGATCAGAATTTGCCCCACCTCACCCCCACTGGCTGAGATTGTGTATAAAAGAAGCCCAGAGGGTGAGAGTCCCAACACGGAGCAAGTAGGTCAAGGTGAAAAGGGATTAGTAAAGGGGAAGGGGGTCTCAAGAGAGGAGGGAGAAAGGGGGCACAAAAGGAAATAGATGGAAAGAGCAAGCAGAGTACTATCAAAACCTGGAAGGCCAAGTGAGCAAATGCTAGAAGTTTGGGAACTAAGATCCCAGACCCAGAGACCAACATGGTGGAAGCCGACTTCAATATTGTGGAAATTAACGAGTCATGGTGCACAACTAGCCATGACTGGGGCATAGTCCATGATGTCCGGGAGGGACAGGGTAGGGAAGAGAGGTTCCACCATGCCACAGCGACATGGATTTCAACAACCATCAGAACAGTGATGGCACAACACCACCAACTTGTGTTGTGCCTTCACTGGGATAAATAGTGTTTTCTGTGGGGGACTTCACCCCCCCCACTCCCTCCACTTAAAATAGACAACTCAGATACAAGGCATTTGGGTTGGGCACCATGAAATTAAAGTCACCGTATATGCAGATGATTTATTGATACACCTATCCCACCCAGTATCATCTGTACCGGCCCTACTAAATGAAATAGCTAGATTTAGTGAGCTATCCAATTACAAGCTGAATGCCAGTAAATCCTTATTTTTTCCATTAAACCACAAGGTATTGAAGAACGATATTAGTCCCTTAGGTCTATGTTGGACTCCCAGATCATTTAGGTATTTGGGCATTAAGCTATCCCGTAACCCCTTAACATGGTTTAAGGGTAGCCTCGACTCCCTCTCACAGCTTATTATTCATGACCTTGACAGATGGTCTAGACTTCCCATATCATTATGGGGCAGGATTAATATAATCAAGATGAATGTTTTCCCTAGAATTTTTTAACCCTTATCTCTTCTCAATACTTTTATCCCTCTACGCTGGTTTAAAAAATTACATGGTATATTCACTAGATTTGTCTGGGCTGATAAATATCCCCGTTTGGTCTATTATTACAAACTAGCTTGGGGGGGGGGCTGCGGATTCCCCACATGGCTATATACTACTGGGCCAGTCACTTAGTAAAATGCTTGAGATGGGTATCCCCGGGCCCTGAAAAGGAACAACCGGTATGGCTTAGGATTGAATTAGATGTAATTAAAGCTAAGAATCTGGACCCCCAACCCTATTTTACCTCAAAATATTACAGGTGTGTATAGTTGATTGTCCCACAGTAGGTATCTCATTAAGAGTATACGCACAGTTATGTTCATTTCTACATTATTCCCCCCAGACTGACTTAGCTCAGTCTATTTGGAACTCCCCATCCTTCACTATCAATAAGAAGCAGATTTCCAATAAATGGTTGCCCCAATTGGGAGATGGAAAACTGTACTCTTTGGTGGATGATGAGGGACACTGGTTGTCCCCAGGTGATATTACTAAAAAATTTCCCATCCCAGTTTCCTCTTATTTCAAAGTTATGCAGTTAAGACACCTACTCACAATAGCCTTGGGGAATATGCCCCCTTCCCAGACGGTTTCAGCCCTGATACCTGAGATCTCCTCACTCACTGGATCTTCTGGCGCTGTATCTAAATTATACAGAGTGTTGTTTCTTAAAAGATATGGGGACTTTTTTGGACCTATTAGATTCTGGAACTTGCTCCTTCCTCAATACCAGTTGGATTGGCAATCTCTATGGAGATCTTACCATAAATATGTTTCCCAAGACAGACTGCGCCTCATGCAATATCATATATTACATAATGTGTATTGTACTCCTGTTAAATTAAAGAAATGAGTTTTATCGAATTGTAGTACCTGTATTAAGTGTATGTGGGATGAAGGAACACTTCTTCATATGTTTTGGTCCTGTCACAAAGTTTCCTTCTTATGGAATTCAATCAGGATCTCTCTGGATCCCCTACTGGGCCTTCAGGAGTATTTCATTCCTGATATATGTCTTTTAGGGGATATGTCCTCTGTCAGGGTCAAAGTTAGGAAATTTCATATTTCCATGATTGCTCTATCTGTTAAGAAACTCATCTTACGTCATTGGAAAGACAAATCCACCCCATCTTTCCAAGAGTGGTTGAACAAAATTCTTGCTAATCTTCGAACAGAAAAGGCGATTGCAAGTCTTCATAACAGACTTGCAGTTTATAACAAAATATGGGATCCCCTCCACTCCCTAATCTCATTGTCTAATTCGTGATTATGTTATATCTCATACTTTCTCACAGGCCCTTTGGGAATGAGAATTGCACTTAGGGGTTATACTGTAGTAGTTGCTGCTGTAAGGGGGGATGGGCGGGTTGAACGGGTTGGGCAGTTTTATCCTCACATGTGGTTGTGTCACATCTTGCTTCACTGTAACTGCCCTTTATATTGGGAAATGTACTAATAAAGTTTAAATTGAAAAAAGTAAAAGAAATATGGGCCTCCAGGTGATGACAACGAAATAATAATAGCGAGGCCAAGAAAGGTGAATGCAAAACAACATGGCTACGTATGGTGACTGACACATGACAGCAATCACCGAAAGAGGGCAAAGTTAGGGATGGGAGGGAACCGGTGGTCACCCAGAAGTGTCGGCGCTGTGCTGCAGTTGCTGTTTTCATGCTTTGCTGTCCTGCAGTAGCCTTCTTCACTGGATACCATAGTTCTTTTGTTGCATGGTAAAATAGAATTCTTAGACTATTTTTAGCTGTTGAGAAGACCATTTTTAACATACAAGTAACAATAAATTGACATATTTGGTTTCTTTGCATCTCTCCAAATCCCTAACATACTGTACTCTAAGATATAAACCCAGCACAAGGTGCCATGGTTATGCAAATCATTGTGTAACGAAGGCTAATACGGATTCACCAGAAAACACATTGGGCTTGATTTTCAAATGGGCCCCTAGACTGATGCAAGCTGCGGCAAACAGCAGCTTGCGTCGAAACCCAGAGCACCATGGATCCTGCACCTGATTTTAGTACAGGTGGGGTCCCAGCACCAAAGACCTGCAGGTTACCGCAACCTCTCCCATACACCAGACAGGAGGGGTTTGATAGAGAATGCTGTTGCATCTTGGTAGTAGGAGCACTGACCCACTCGCATACCACTGCAGAAGCCCAGTACAGTTACGATCACCAAGGGATGGCTCCAGCTGGTGATGTGAGGGAGGGGGAATACAAAGGATCATGGGGATGGACCACAACTTCCTGCCATAGGATGGCAGGTGTACAGGGACATACCCATTCATGGTTTCATTATAGGCCACTTGTAATCTGGTTGGTGTCACCATGGTGTGCCCCTGCCAGGTTGCTGCTCACCACATGCCATGCCAGCAGGTTGACCATTCCTAATGTGAGTGGACATTACACTCTGTAACCCTCCCCTTATCTCAGACAACAGCACCCTTCCAGCCAGTATCAAAATATTCCATGGTTGGTCCAGGACAGTCCTCTGCAGATGTTGTACCCCTACACATTTTGCCATCGACTGTCCCACGCCTGATCTTAGCTGCACTTCTCTCATATGGGGAACACACAGGTGACAGCGTGTTCCAGTCTGCTAATACACCATGGTGCCCCTTCCCAGTGGCATTCACTAACATGATGTGAGGCATTGCTATTGCTGCACAACTCTGCTGACTTGTATGTATAGTTGCCATGCTGGTCTGGCATGCTTCCCATGTCTGTGGTGCATGCCAGGATGTCTGTGCCACTTGCTGCAGCAGGTCCTGATCTGGAGACTTCCTGTGACTAGCAAAAGCACATCAGATGACACAACAACCTCATGGAGTTCAGGAGTCATAAAGTATTCCCTTGGCCTTTCTTATACTGGGCATCTGAATTGGACATGTCTGTCCTCATGCAGAATGGCCAGCACATTTCTGTTGCAAGTGTACTGGATGTGATCATGACTGGGGGTCTGTATAGAGGTGCAAGGGCTGTTAGATCAACTCTGGCTGGTCTAATGCTAGTGGACTGTGCAGCAGTTTTGGGGGGGGCTTAGAAAATCCCAAATGTGGGGATGCTGCAGCTTCTTTGTGGTGAAAGCTCCCATCCACCATGGTGCACCCCCATCTCAGTGCAGGACTGGCGCAGGACCAGTTGGGTGCAAAGACACCAGATTTTGACGCAGCCTGCATTTGAAAATTGGGAATGTCACAAGTTTTGATTCAAGTTGCCCCTTGTGTCACTTCTGTTTGATGCAGGCACCTTGCATCAAGTTTGGGGCTTTGAAAATTGAGCCAATTTTCTTTTAACCTATTCTTACCAGAAGCACAATATGGCATTGGAACCATCCATTGCTTAACCCAACCCAAAATGGCTGCACAAGAGAGAATGAGTTAATCTGGCTTGTAAATTGTATCTAGCGTAGTCTGAGAATGGCAAACTCAGACACATGTTTCATTCTGTTGGGACACCTCAGTGAAGTGCAGTCAGTGTCTTAACCAAGTACCCAGTGAGACCCATTGGCACTGGCCATTTTGCACACTCAGGTCTGAGCAAAAGATCTTTTATGTACTGTTTGGTTGTTTCACCACATACCTGATGGTATTTCTTTGGGTGCAATTTCTAAAGGAATGGGTGGTATGGGCTAGGTATAGTTTGTTAAACAAATCACATGGCCGTTGAGATGCCATAGCATTGTTCAAGAAGACATAGTTATTATATAGCAGTGGTGTAGCTAAGCAAAGGAAATGTGGAATCCAAATTTCTTTAGTGCCTCTGTGCATCCTCCTTCCACTGTATATGTACTTGTATTTGTTACCTGGACCCTGGTACACTCCATATTGCACTTCAGGAACTGCATAATAACAACAAAAACTACAGTAGTACTTAGTTTTATGCATTTAGCATTATGTTTAATTCAAACAGAGCACAATGTTCATATCAGAGCATGAGCAAGGGTGGCTATCAGTCAGTAGGAGTAACACAAATAAATGGCCAGGGCTCAGAATGCACCACCTCTCCAATCAACGTTTAAACTGTGGCTTACTTGGTGTATGTGTTCCTACACCTACAGTATGTCATATGGTAGCCTCTTTGTTGGAAAAAGTAATGCTAGATACTAATAACATTTCCAGTGAGAGGTTCTTGGATGTGCATAAAATACAGATCAAGAAGAGTTATTAGATGCATCTTCATGTTTGTCAGAAACAGAGGCCAAATATTGTATAGAAAAAAGTGAGCCATACTCCAGGGTGAGAAGTAAGATCATTTTAATAATTATGGTTTTAACTGCAGGTATTTATAAGTCTTTAATACAGTATAGGTAACCAAAAGTCTACTTTTTTATGTACTTATATTTTATAAATTTGTTAAAACATTTACAGAAATGGCAAATGGTGAAAAATGAACAATCAAAAAAAGAACTCAAAGAATAATTACACCATTAATAATCTGTTTGGCAAGCCTAGACCAACACATATTTGGGAGGGGGGTGTTTCTGATACAAAAGACATTAGATACAAATAGCTGCTAGTTTAAGGACATTCCTGATTTTAAGATTACTTTCTCTAACATGAAAAAAGAGCTCAGTTACTTCTATAAGATCCCCCCCTTATACTTTACTCATTAATCAACATGTGGTAAGAAACTTTCATTTACTGTATCATATTTATCATTTCCTCCTCTGAAAGGGTAGGTTATTCTCCATTTTTTTGAGAATTCTGCTCATACTGCAAAAGGATGAAGTCTGACAGTTGATCAGTGTCAAAGAACACATGCTGGGGTGGTGTAGCCTGGCACCGAACAGCATGAACGTCTGATCTTATAGCTCTTCAACATTTACTGCAATCTAACATCATCTGCAGCCATCTAAACCTGATAACAAGGATTTATGGATGAACACAAGCTTATGAGACACTCTACAGCAGTTTTGTAAGGGTTTCTCAGTGTAAAAACCTTCTTTTTTCGCTGCCTGAGTGCTGTTTCTAAAATTTCTTGGATTGCTAGCTGTAGGCCCTGCATCATGGTTGTATCTGCTAACCATTCAAGCCCTCTGGATAAAATAGAAACTATGTTTAAGAAACTAACAACAGACATGAACAATCTTAAGATTGTTACCCAACAAAATATTTCAACTCTGAAAACCATTGACTCTCGCCTAGCCTCTACACAAAATAAAGTTTGTCTAAATAAAGCAACAGTAGAAGATCTAAAAGCTACAATTAGACAGCAAGACTGTACCATTAAGGATCTTCAAAACAAAAATGATGATATAGAAAACAGAAGTCGGAGAAATAATCTTTGTATATTTGGTTTCCCGGAAGAAGTGGAACTTAAAAATACCACCGATTTCCTTCTTCATGCTCTACCACAGATCCTAAAATTACCAACAGACAAAGGCCTTACTCTAGAGCATTCCCACTGCTCGCTGGGCTCCAAACCACCTCCCGGACAAAGACCCAGATCTATTATTGCCAGATTTCTCAATGTTGCTGACATAGAGCTCATCCTACAAAAATCTAGAGAAATCAGCCAACTATCATGACAAGAACACAGGATTTTCATCTACCATGATTTTTCCAGAGAGTTATCACTGAAAAGGAAAGCCTTCACTCCAGTCAGACATCTAGTGCATCAAAAGGGCCTCCGCTTTTCACTTAGATATCCTGCGATTATGCAAGTCTTTACTGGAAACTCATACAAAGATTTTAACACCCATGACTCCTTAATGAGTTTTCTACACAACTATAATCCAGCCTATCTTAATGTACCTGCTGTCTCTATTGAGCACCCGAAGTCATCCTCCTCAATCGCGGCCACCAAAAAGACTCATTCTGACACCCCTACATCTGTTGTACTAGAATCAGCTGTTTCAGAAAACATGGCTGAACTACCGAGAAGACAGTCCAGCCGGATCCAAGAATGGTCAAGTTCTATCACCGGGCATTCAAACCCCCGATGCTGTAGCCCTGAAAACGTATCAAGAAATATCCCGAAGTCAGACTACACCGGGACAAGAATTGCACACATCTCTTCACATAACAAGTATGCCCTGCATCAAGACCTTTCAGCTTCCCAAAACCCCCAGTGAATGTACCTCTACTGTAGAGAATGCCTCAATGGCTCCCAAGATGGACTGTGGCTCAGCAGATTCTTCTTGGGCAGACTTAGTTGCAAGTTCATCCTTCAAGGTCAGTGAACCACTGAAAAAGAAATGTCACAGCAAGGGGAAAAACGAAGGGGACTGTACACTTTTAAAAAAGTCTTAAAGTCAGTATATCCCTTAATCTTTAAATTAATGCTGATCCTCTGCCTTGCAGAATCTAACTAATTTGACTGATATGCGCGTACAGTTTACCTCATCAGTCCCTAACTAAGTGTATTAATGCTTCACATTTCTTTTAGCCAGAGGTCCTAAAACAGATGATTCTCTGATGGCTGTATGACGATTCGGCTGTGGGCTGCATACATTTTGTTGCATAGGACTGTGTTTTCTTTGCGCAGTCTGGCTGGTTATAATAAGTAAAAATCTTGCTATTATTAGTTGCCTATTAGTACCTCCATGAAGGCAATTTTCTCATACTGAAACTCAAACATTTTAGCGGCAAGCGCTGCTTTTTGACATCTAAATGATATCTCTTATTAAGTCCCAGTATTTGAGAGAAGCCTGGTGGTCATGCTAAGCAATAGCAATCATTAAAAGATGGCATCTAACATGCGGTCATTAAGTTTCATTTCGGCAATAACTAATGCCTCAAAAGATCTGCTCACCAGATAATCCCATGGGCAAACATCTTAGGTAGCTGTTTACAAACTCTGCAAATGAAGAAGAGCTGCTCATAAATTACTTTGCAGCTAAATTAGCCCAATGCTGGGACTCGGCTTACTTCATCAGCCCCTAATTAGTTACAATAATACTCTGCATACTTCTTACCCATAAGCTCCAAAGCATGTGGTTCTCTGGTTGTGATAGTACGGGTCTGCTATGGGCTGAATATATTTAGCTGGATAGGTAAGATGGTTTCTCTTTGTATGGTCTGGCTGGTGGTGAATATCTGTGAACTTGCAACTTTATTAAATCCTCCATATAGCAACTTTCTGACAACTAGAACTCATACATATCGGAGGTGCAATTGCCTTTTTTTTTAATGCTGAGTCCTATATCCTCACATAGCCTGGTGGTTGAGTCAGCTGATTACAGTCACTAAAGGCAGCATCTAAACATGAAATTTCTCAAATTCTATCTGACTTCTAACAGGGCCCCACTAGAACTGGCCATTAGATAATGTTATAATGTTATAGTCAAACAACCAGGGGGTGCTTATAATTTTAGCAAATAAGGAATAACTGCTTATAATTTACTTGTTGCCATATTCTTAGCTTACTAAAGTCACAGTTCAATCAGTTTGTTCAATCAGACCGGGCTAGATATTACATATTAAGTGGCACTCAGTCCTGAAAGGTGGTAAATGTTGCCTTATAACATAATAATGTTTAATGCTTCTAGACCATGGGCATAAGTCATTTAGTACAATGGTTCATTAATGGCATTAATTTCAATGAAACAGTGTCTGGCAAAATAATTCACATAACTTGAATGCAGGATTTTTAAGACTGATTGTATTACTTGTTCATGGTTATTGTGCCCTACAGCAGGTTGGCAACCTAGCTGTTGGAACCTGTTCCCTAAGGGTTTCTTTGTGTTTTAGATGCATTTTAAAATTGGATAAATCATACCCTCCAGATGTTTAATGTGACTGAAATCTGTGGCAGTACTTCTGCCCTATCTAAACATTTAAATAAATCACAGCAGGCATAATTACTCAATGGGGTCAATAGGCTTATTATGCTCTTTTAACATGATTAATTTTAGTAACTTGAATGCTTCTTAGTTAGCCTGATTTTACTATATTTTTTAAAGAATGTTGATCTTGATTCAGTGAATCCTTTACTGTATGATGTTTTTTGTTCTCTATTTTTCTTTTCCTGCTGTAGTCTGGTACTCAGATAAATATGTCTAATTTCTTTTCTAAAATTCAGATGATGATGGATTAAGTAAAGTTTACTGTTAGTTAATCAAACACTAGATTAGCAAGAATATGGTAAGTAATTTCATCTACTTATTTCTCTCAGTTGCACCAGAATTATTTACTGGTTAAATTGTAAGAACATTCTTAACACTGTTTCATACTGTTTTACGATAATACAAATAAAAAGTAGAATCAGATTCCATTAATAATCTTATATAAACTTCTTAGGTTTCTGTTCCATGCCCTAGAGAACATAGAGAAGTGGTTTTGGTCCCCCTTTTCTAATCAGGACTGACCTGTTCTTCTCTCCTTGTCTTAGATGGCTTTATATTTATACTGTTTAATAACTTTAATGTTAAAAAGTAGTGTAGTTAATATTTTAATAGACAGCTGCAACATATGGCATCTGAAATTCCCTATATATTATACTATACCTTTCTCAAAATTACATATAGTCCTGCCTACAGAAAACTTATAGTTATTAAATATGTCAATCTGATCTGCATACCTTTGATTAGGATATTTGGCAATTGGAGTCCGCTGACATTCCAGCTACTGTATTATAATACCTGAGTCCATATGGCTAACTTAACACTTTACACATGGAATGCCAAGGGACTCAATGCACCTAGCAAACGCAAACAGGTCCTCAATCACCTCAAAAAACATAAGGTGCAAATTGCCTTTCTACAAGAAACTAAATTACTTGATGCAGATAATGACAGACTAAAACGTGACTGGGTCAGTCAAGTATACGCTGCATCGGCACCCTCAAAAAAAAAGAAGTGTTGCAGTTCTAATACACATAAACTTAAAATGGAAATCTTCTAGCATTTTAAGAGACCCTGATTGCAGATGGCTAATCGTATCTTTTGATACCCGTACGGGTCCACTAACCCTAATTAACGTCTATGCTCCAAATTCTGATAACCCTCAATATTTTCATAATTTGGCTGAGCACTTAACTTCACAAAACTTAGCTAACTCCCCTATACTGATTGGTGGCAATTTCAACCTTACACTTGTTGCTTATTTAGACAGAAGCAACTCCTCACAAGATGCCCACCCAAGAAGTATAGCAGCACTGTCCCTTCTAATGAAGTATTTTTGCCTATCAGATATCTGGAGGCTTTTTCATCCCAGAGATAGGGAGTATACATTTTACTCTTCCAGCCATCAATCTTACAGTTGATTAGACTATTGGTTAGCTTCCCCCACAGTTACATTCAATGTAGTCGACTCCTCTATTTTTCCATTACTTATTTCAGACCACTCTCCAGTTAAACTTCAACTGACCTGGGATTCCCTTCCTTTAAAATCCCCATGTTGGCATCTAGACCCCTTACTACTCAAAGATCAAGAATGCTTTCCTTGGATTAGGGTACAAATTCAAGATTTTACTACCCATAACAATCCTGAATACATTTCCATGGGCATAACCTGGGAAGCTCTTAAAGCCACCCTCCGAGGTAAAATTATTAGTTTCTCTGTGCATAGGAGGAAGAAGAGGGAGCAACAACTTCATAATCTTGAAAACTCTCTTAAATCTAAACAATCACAATATTTAGCCAACCCTCATCCTGACCCTTCCTCCTCTTTGCATCATGAAATTCTTCAGCTTCGTATGCAAATCAATGAGCTAATCTCTCGCAAAACTGAAGTAGCATTATTAAGAATTAAGCACAAGTATTGGGAAGGAGGGGAAAAGGGAGTAAAATATTAACCTATTGGCTTAGATCACAGCAAATGGAAAGACACATGGCTGCCTTCAAAGATGGGTCAGGGAAAATCCATACAGATAATGCATCTATTAGCAAAATCATGACTAATTTCTATAATAATTTATATTCATCCCCTTCTTCTACATCTTCCCTGACTATAAACACTTTCTTGAAAAATTAACACTCCTCTGTCTCTCTCAGGATGTGGCAGACTCTCTTGATAAACTTTCACTATCGAAGAGATTCATCAGGCTCTTCTTTCTCTTAAAGCTGGACGTTCCCCCGAGGGTGATGGATTCTCATTTGAATTCTATAAATCTTTAGCAGATCTTCTGTGTCCTATGTTATGTAAAGTGTTCCATGAATCCTCCAATGTAGGTAAGCTACCCCAAACTATGACAGATGCAGTTATTACCGTGCTCCCTAAGAAAGATAAAGATACTACCCTCCCCCCTAACTACCGCCCTATATCTCTTCTTAATACGGATGGAAAAATCTTTGCAAAGCTTCTGGCAACTTGCATTTATTCCTAAATTAGTCCATCCATCCCAAGCCGGCTTCGTTAAGGGAAGGGCTGGCTCCAACCACCTCCGTTCCTTGTTAAATTTAATGCATAAAGTCAAACATCTTAAATCCCCTGTGGTAGCTATAGCAGTGGATTTCGAAAAAGCTTTCAGTTCTTTACATTGGGACTTTCTCTACCCTGTGCTTTCCTGTTTTGGTTTCAGTAACCTTTTTTGCTCCTGGATCAAACTTCTTTATAGTGCCCCCTCAGCTAGGGTACTTACAAATTCCACATTATCCCAACCTTTCAAACTAGCCAAAGGCACTAGGCAAGGATGCCCACTATCTCCATCTATCTTCATCTTAGCACTTGAACCCTTAGCTGCTGCCTTACATCAAACTAGTGAAATCAAAGGCATCGCTATAGGTAATACAGAATACAACTCACTCTCCTATGCAGATGATCTGCTCATTTTATTAGAAAACTTAGTTATCTGCTCAACCACTTACCCATATACTGAACACATTTGCCAAACTTTCCGGGCTGGCAGTTAACTACCAAAAAACTGAGATACTACCATTAAAGGAACACTGTAAGCCTCTTATGAACCATCTTCTCAACTACCGATGGGCCCCACAAGGTATTACTTAGGGATAAAATGTTCACCTAATTTTAGTAAAATCTGGGACATAAATATTTTTCCCCTACTATCAGATATTAAAACTAACTTTGAGAGGTGGAAAACCTTAAACTTGTCTCTACCTGGTACAACTGCGGCTGTTAAAATGAATGTCACTCTAAAGATACTATACCTCATTGCAAATATCCCATTAAAGTTTCCTTTTTCTTTTCTCTTCAGAATTGACAAAATCATAGGAAACTTTTTATGGGAAGGCCATATCCCCAGGTTTAATCATGTTAAATTACGTTCTCACTGGTCTCATGGTGGTTTGGGCCTACCTTGGGTTTTAGCCTATCTTTGGGTGTTCAGAGCCCCACAAACTATTAAGTGGTTTAACCCAGTGATAATTCTCCACTATGGCTCAACATGGAAGCTTCTTTAACTACAGAACAGATTCCCACTAGCTTTGTATTTTTAACCCCTACTTCAAATTTAAGACAGCATCCCACCATTGTCATGTCTATATACTACTGGTTCAGAATGCATAAATGGATTAAAATCAATCCCACTCCTATCTTTTTCACCCCTATATGGGGGAATCCCAACATTTCCCTAGAAGGCAAACCAATATTTTCTACCTCATGGAAACACAGAAATGTATTCTTTTTGGGAGAGATCTTAGCTGAAGATAGTAACACTTTAGACTCCTTCAGTAATCTACAAGTCAAATGGGATATTCCCAGACAAGAATTTTGGAAGTATTTACAAGTTCGCTCTGCTACCCTTCCAGTCATACAGCAAACTAACAGGGCCCCATCAGTTTCCTTCCTCATCAAGGTATGGTCCTGTAGCTCATCTGGCTTAGTTAGTAGAATTTACAAATGCATTAGAGATTCCCTACCGAATCAGTCCCTTTCAGCTGAAAACAAACGGAATAACGTTTTAAAGATCAATATAACAGACTGTCAATGGGATGATTGTGGGGGACTCTGCCATAGTATTTTTATAGATGCTCATAGCATGCTTATTCAATATAAAATCCTTCATCTCTGGTATAGAACCCCAGCTCTTCTTCATAAAATTGGCTTACTCCCTGATAACCATTGTTGGCATTGCAATTTACCAGATGGAGATCTAATACATATACTCAGGCTATGTAAACCAGTCTTTAAACTATGGCAATCCATCCACCAAGTAGATTCCAACATCATTAGATGCTCCATTCCCTTTGGACCAGAATACTTTTCATTAGGTGTTATAAACAAAGACATAAAAATATCAAAACATCAACATAGATGGTTGCATATTTTATTCATGCAAGAAAAAAGATTAATTTTAATGCACTGGAAATCCCAGATAACACCTACACTGACAGACATTCTTAATAATCTAACCCACATTGCTTCCTTGGAGAGTCTTTCTTATTCTGTACAAGACTGACTGAATGAGTTTAAGCTCTGCTGGCAGGACTTTTTAAATGACTTACATACCTCTGTTAATGGGTATTCTCAGACTCACTAATATACTTCAGAGTTATAATATTATTCTATATATTAGTTTTATTTAATTATTTTTTGCAGCACTCTCTTTGATTATAGAGTCAAGTAGTTTAGGCATAAGATTAGGTTTCCTTTGTTTTTTCTCTTTTTATAATACAGTACACCTTAACATTTTATGTATAGTCTGATTAGGACATTAAGAAATACTAATGACCAATATATTGTAACTCCAATTTACAATGTCATATATATTGCCAAATGTTTCATATGTACATCCTTCAGTATATCACGTCATTGGCTTACCTTATGTGTACTGTATATGCATACTTATGTAAATGTTTTATTTTTGGCAATAAACAACTTAACTGTAAAAAAAAACAAAGAACACATGCTGCACGCCTTTATACTGAATATGAACTTTAACAGGTGTGAGGAGCTGGAACTCGGCTCCCATCTCCAGTAGTTCCTGCCTGTATCCCAAAAATCGATGTCTCCTCTGTTGTGTGGAAAAGGCATAATCTGGAAAAACTGAAACATTTTTTCCTTACATGTTAAAGGTGCTTTAATCCTGGAAAGGTACATAATTAAATCTCTATCTGAGTCAAAGGCCGGAGTTATTAAAACTATAGATTTTTTCTGTGTGTCTAAACTTGTTATTGATTTATCTGAAAGAGGCTTGATTTTAGGTAATATTCTATAAGCCCAGGTAATAAAAGGAAAATCATCCTGGGGTACTTCAAAGACAGATATAAAGATGTATTTCATCATTTCTCTGACAGATTCAAAATCAGCATTTAGTGCAGTAGGTAGACCTACAAATCATACATTTTTACACCTCTGTTGATTCTCTAAACACTCAGTTTTACATGCCATATTATAACTGTCATAAATTAAATTAACTGTAGTTTCCTCTACACCAGTGATCTTGTTAGTTGCCTTTTGTATTTCCTTTTTATTTGAGTCAACATCTTTAATCACAGTCTCGACTCTTTCTTCAGTATGTTTTGTTTCTTTTTGTAAAAAATCTACTTTCTTGGATAGTGCCTGAAACTTTCTATTGAATAGCTGAGTCCAACTCATCAATTTTTCCAGTGTGTCACCCACTGAGTCCATTGTATGTCGATATCCTGCAGCTGCACCCGGACTAACAGCCATGCTTAATGAATGGGAATCTGAGAAGACTGTTTGGGATGAGGTATCAGTATTTCATTTGGTTTCTGCTGCTGTTGTCACTTTCAGTTTTCCCAGCTCTTCCTCCACTTTAAACATCAAAGTAGTAGTTATGGGATTTAAGTGGGTAGGTTTTTCAGAGTTTGCTGTGTTTGTTAAGAAAGGTTCTGCAGAAGACTTTGGCAAGCAGGCACTCAGCATTGTGCTTCCCTGGCCGGCGTTTCTCTCTCTGACCCTCCCGACACCCTCCATGCCAATTTCCAGTCACAAGAACTTCTCTAGAGGTCTGACTCTTGGTGATTCTAATCCCTCTGAAGAAGAAGATGAGGATAGCAGCTTTCTTTCATCAGCCATGAAGCGTGAATGTTAAATAAAAAGATTTAAACAGACCTCAAGAACAGAGCTCACTCTTCGAGCTGCTACCTGCAGAGTGGTTGACTCCCCCCCCCCGGTCTTTACTTTTTTGGGGTAACCATAGCTGCTGTACATAGCTAGAAAAGAGATAAGTTCTGATGCAGTAATGCATCTAGATATTTAAAGGTGTTAGCTGCCTATTGTGAGTAAATCTAGCACTTGGGATAACTTTTGTGCGCAACCAAAAATCAACCTTTTAGCCTTCTTTTGAACTCTTGAGAAGAATGGGATCATGCTTTTCAGGTTTGGGGACTAGAAACAACTTCAAGGAGTTTTACCATTTAAATATGGGTTGGTATTATAGCAGATCTATGTGATAACGGTGATCGCAGAATAGCGATCGCTGTTAGGGCGAATGGAAATCACTGAAAAAAATATTTTGGCAATGCAGTCCCTGGCACACAGCAAAAGGGTGCTGGGGACTTAGATTTTAAAAGTAAATGTGGGGGCTGTGCCCCCCGTACCCCTCTACTTGAGATTCTCAACTCCTGGGGTGCATGTCAGGTGCAAATCCCCAAAACATTTTCAGGCCAGGCGCACAAAAGGCACCCTTGCCCAGACTCGAACCCAGCACCATTCACACCCCAACCCTGAACCCACCCATCATGCTACTGGAGCAGCTCTTAGCTTACAATGGCGCCATCTCTCACAATCCTTCCTCCCATCCCACCCCACGCTTAGCATGCTCGCTCCCCCCATGCGTGTATACGTGTAGCGACAGGATGTCACTATATTCATGCACCCCCCATCCGGTCACCCTCCATCATCTCTGTGGTATAAGGTGCCACCACTGAGTTACCATTTTGGTAGGCACCCAATAGCAGTTGCCGAACTCACAGGCTACCCAATATAGCCTAGAGGTTAGAGTAATGAAATGTGAATGAGCTTGGTACCTCCAACAGACCTGGGTTTCATTCTCACAACCTCCACTTGCATACAGTGTGACTCTGAGCAAGTCACTTAACCTCCCCAGTGCTCTCCAGTTGTCCCTGTAAAACAGGCCTTGTGCCCAGTAGGTTACCCAGTTATCAAAGAACTGAAAAACAAATATAGCTGCTTTAACAATTCCAAGAATTCATCCTGCAGATGAGTTCAGGGAATTGAAAAAGGCCTTGTCATCCCAGATTATTTCAATTACAGATTTCACACACTTCACAGACTTAACCAACCCTGAACCAGCTCAGAAAAAATAGAATATACTGCAATAGTGAAGAACAAAAGTATATTGCAAGGATGAGTCCCTCAGTTGTAGAGGGGGAGGGCATAAGACTGTTGCCAAAACAATCAGGAATTCCCTGCTGCAGACTGTCTTCATGGCTGGAGGAGAAGGTACAGCCATGGGGGCTTGAATAGTTGGCTGGTGGACTAAGGGAAAAATAGACAGAATATACATATGAATATGCCAAAAGAAGATATCCACACAGTCTCTCTAGTTTGACTGGTGCTGAGCTCCTTGTACATGTAGTTACAGTGTCCCACCTTTTAATTCTAACCATCCCCTTTACCTTGTCTCTTCCCTTCTTGAATCCACAGATTGTCTTCTGGTTGAGGCTGCTCACCCACCTTGCAATCACCTTCTCTGCAAAGAAATGTCTTTTGGCCTCCTTCTTGAGCCCCCACCCCAGTCTGAAAATGTGCCACCTTGTGTTTTATTCTCACAAAAGCTAATAAGGTTCCTGAGAGCCACCTTGTTTATTCTCTTTTATTGAAGGTTTCAATCATGTCCCCCTGCTCCCTTCTGCCTTCGAGTGAGTACATATTAAGGCTCCTCAGCCTGTCTTCATACAGGCTGCCTTGCTGACCCTGAATAATTTTTCAGCCCTTCTTTGTACTGCCTCAAGCTGGTTAATGTCCTTCCTTAGGTATGGACTTCAATACAGCACATAGTACTCCAGCTGCATCAACACCATTGATTTGTACAGTCATGGGATAACCTTTGTCCTTCTGCTTGTAAACTCCCTAGCTATGCAGTCCAGCACCCTTTTACCCTTAGCTGCTGTCTTTCTGCACTGCATAGACTTATTTTGGTTGCTGGTTATAACTATTTCCAGATCCTTCTCCTCTTCAGATACTGTTACCTTTATCGCCTCAGCCTGTATTTGGTTCTCAGGTTCTTACAGCCAGTATGCATGACTTGACACATATTAGCAGTGAACCCTCCCAGCCTTCACCATGACTTTGCCCTCCCCCTTTCCCTCTGCCCTCCTCCTCCCCACTCCCTCTCACCATGTTCACCTGTCCTACTACCCACCTCCCTCTCCTCTCCTTTAATATCAGAGGCTCTCTGCATTCCATTTCTTCCCCGGTCCTTCTTACCTGCAGCTCTACTGGTAACCATAGCACTTATATTGACAATGATACTCTTTGACTACTATACAACCTGTACTACTTACACTTTCCTGCCAACTTTTATTGACTGCTATTTTTTTTTTAATTCAGTAAACTTTATTATTTTCAGATAACATTGCAATACACAAACACATACTTCCCGGGTGCCATTAAAGTAGTGAACAGTATATATCTGGTAACACCGCAGCAATCCTCCCACCCCCAGCCACCCTTCCCTTCCATCCCTTCCCCCTACCCCTTACATCTACTCCTCCCTAAATCCCCCCTCCCCAGGCCAAGTGTTACTCGCACACTGTTCTAGCAAAAGATCACTCAGTGATCCGTAATCAGGTCTGTTAAATCTTCCAGTCCACTAGCAAAGCATCTAGTGCACCCCACCTGCTCTGAAATATAGCATATCTATTGCGTATTAGGCAAATGTGCTTCTCCAACTGTATAGCCAACAAGATTTTCTTATGCCATTCCAGTACAAGGGGGGAAACACTATCTCTCCAGTGCTGTAATATAACCATCTTTACAATTATTGCAACAAAGACCATATGACCTTTCCTGACCTTAGGCATGCCCTGAGGAAAGGAGTTCAGTAGACAGACATCCAGGGTAAACAATGGGTCTAGCCCCAAAAAGGAGTCCAGAGACTGCCTGATTATCTGCCAGAAAGTTTGCACTTTGGGGCATGACCACAACATATGAAACAAAGTACCTAACTCCCCTCCTCCACATCTAGTGCAAGCCGGGAAAGAAAGCCGCCCCAAGGTGTGAAGCTTGACGGGGTAAAATATAAGTTATGCATGATATTAAACTGAACAAGACGCAATCTATCTTGTTTAATGAAAATATAGGAGTTACACCACAATTTCTTCCAAAGGTCTACTTCTGTGTCTATTGGCAGCTCCTGGGTCCAATAATAGCAAATCCCTTAAGGCAGATTGCTCTGCAATGCTTGTAACTTCTTATAGACTAAAGAGATTGCATGGGGTTGTCTGGCAAGTATCAGAATAGAGGACAAGTTTATTTTCACCTCCTCAGGTCTCAGAGTTTTACATATGTGGGAGGTTACAGCCTTTTTGAGCTGCACGTATTGGAAAATGCCACTAGCTTGTACCTTAAATCTGTCTTGGAAAGCAGAGAGAAGGAGATTATTTCTCCATTATCATACATGTCCACAGCTTTCTTCTCTCAGGCTAGGCTGGTAGGATAGTGGGATGGGACGATACCCAGTTTTAAAGTGTGGGTTGCCCAAAATGGGTTGCTGTAGGGAAACATGCCAGTTAGTGGCCAGCTCCGCTTGCAGTTGGTGCAGCACTTTGAAAGACTATCCCAATGGGGTAGATCTAAGGGGCCTGGGAACAACCGTAGGGGTCACATAAAGGAGAGCCTGGAGAGTGCACTTGTGTTGAGTTGCAAGGTATTGCTATATTTCCAACCATTCTGGTGAATAAGCAAGCGTGTTTGCGGCCTGTGGGCCCTGTGCCCAATGGGCAAGTTTACTCAGATGGTGGGAACAATAGTACAGGAAAAAGGAAGGAACCGCCAGACCACCCTGCTCCCCTGGGGCAGTTAATTTAAAATAAGACCTCCGGACATTCTTACCATGCCACATAAATGTATTCAGCATTGATTGTAGCTTAACAAACCATCTCTTAGGGAGAAAGCAGCCCATCATAGCCATTGGGTATAGGACACGGGGGATTACATTCATTTTCACCGTGGAAACCCTTCCCCACAGTGATAAGGGAAGAACACCCCATCTATCCAGATCGGCTTTGATTTTAGTCAGTAAGACTGAAAGGTTGGATTTTATCATAGAGGCCATATCTCTTGTCACATGGATTCCCAAATATAAAAGGGATTTTGATTCCCACGACAGAGCAAGGTAGGTCACCTCCCTTCGGGAGACCCGATTATTCAGGGGAAATACTTTAGTTTTGGTGAGGTTAAGCTTATAGTAGGAGACCTTAGAGAAGGCCCCCACCTGGTCTAAAAGTGCTTGTAGGCTACCCTGTGGGTCCTCCAGATGCAACAAGAGATCGTCCGCGTATGCAGAGAGAGTATATCTTTGGCCCCCGACTTGAAACCCCTGAATACTTAGAGAGGCTACCAAATGCCGAATAAGGGGTTCTAAATATAAGTTAAATAAAAGAGGGGAAAGGGGACATCCCTGTCGAGTACCTCTGTGGAGTGGGAGGACTTCAGAGTGGACCCCATTGCATCAAATTTGAGCTGACAGGGAGGAGTATAATAACCTGATCCATTGAAGGAAGTCTTCTGGGTGTCCTAACCACGACATAGTGATGAAAAGGAAATCCCATGACACCCAATCAAAAGCCTTCTCAGCGTCCAGTGACACCAAAACCATGGGAAGTTCTGAGCTACTGGCTACTGAGAGGAGGTGCAATAACTTCCGCATGTGGTCTCCTGAGGACCGACCTGCCATAAAACCAATTTGTTCTTTATTTACCATGAGGGGCATAAGAGGTCCTAGCCTGTTAGCCAGTAGTTTGATATCGGTGTTAATCAGTGAAATAGGTTGCTAACTCTCCAGATATTGTGAGTCTTTACCCTTTTTAGGGATAAGCGTGATTATTGCTCTCAAAAAAATGGGGTCAGATAGCCCTTTATCGAACCAGTGATTATAAACCTCTGCCAATAAAGGGGATAGCTCAGATACACACGCCTTATACAGACCATTAGGGAGTCCATTCGGCCATGGGGACTTAACCGTTGGGAGAAGTGCAATGGCCCTTACCACTTCTTCTGTCATAATGAGACCTACCAGGGAGGAAATGTGAATAGGTGACAGCTTAGGCAAGTCAACTGAGCTGAGGTAATTCATAATATCTGTCATAGAGGGGCGAGCATCTGGTTCCTCGGCATATAACTTCTGATAGTGTTGCCTCAACACTGCTGCTATGGCGTGAGGATCAGTAACAACGGGTGCATCTTTATCCAGCTTAATACCCGGAATGAACCGCGATACATCCTCTTGCCTAAGCCATAAGGTCAGCAATTTGCTAGCTCTTTCCCCAGCCTCTAAATAGTGAAGTTTTGAACGCTTCAGTGAGAGTTCAGCTTTTTGGGAGATAAGACTAAAATATTAAGCTTGCAATCTATGCAGCTTAGCCCAGTCTTCATCAGGGGATGAATGAGAGATAGTAGATTCCAATTGGCAAATTGAGGAAAGCAGGGAGTAAATTTGTGACTTGAATTGCCAGGCCTTTGTTGAAGCCATCCGGATACACTCCCCCCGCAGGGAGCACTTTAAGGCTGCCCAGACTATGTCTACCCTGTTAACTGACCCCCTGTTATTCCTTATAAAATCAGTAATAAAATCTTGTATGTGTTGCAGGGAGCTAGGTTTCTGTAATAACTGGGTGCTAAGCCACCAAAGGGTATCCCTTTTAACCCCAGATCCCACTAGGAAAAAAAGGGAAACCGGTGAGTAGTCAGAGATAACCCTGGCATGGATATCAGCATCAATTACCCCAGGGAGGGTGAAAGAGCTAATAAGAAGAAAATCGATTCTCGAGAATGTTTTATGCAGCAGAGAAAAAAAGTGTATTGGCGCTCCTCCAAGTGCAAGGTGCACCAAGCATCAATGAGATCTGCCCCCCTCATGAGCTTGTGAAGAGCCCTCTGAGCCGGAGAGAATCCCTTTCTCCGGGAGTCGGACTTGTTGACGTGTGAATAGGGGGTAATATTCCAGTCACCTTCCAAAATGGTAAGTTTAGGAGGGTTGGAAATGACCAGCCTCAGCCGGTGCTCAAAAAAATTGGGGGATTCAGCATTTGGACAGTAGGCCGATCCCAGTGTCACCTGATGCGATTCTAGCAAACCGTGCACTATGATGTACCTCCCATCAGGATCCCAGATTTTTTTTTTAAGGGTAAAGGGAATCTTTTTATTAATCAAAATTACCACTCCCCCTCTACTAGTGAATTTACCTGCCCCGTAGACATAGCTGACCCATTGTTTATGAAACAATATGATATCCTCGCGCCGGAGATGTGTTTCCTGGAGGAAAGCAATCCCAGCATTTAGGGATTGCAGGTGCCTAAGGATAATGTGCCTCTCACACCAATCATGGGCACCCTTTATATTCCAGCTTATAAACTTATATGGGCCACTCATAATAAGATTCCAACTGTGATGTTATCCTTGTCATTGATTTAAAATAGAGCGGGACGAGAACACTTGGCCCCCCCTCCTCCCTATCCTTAGTACCCCCTGCCCATCCCCCTGACTCCCCAAACTCATAGCATTACACATAAATTAGCACAAAAATTCAACAACTCTAACTACTCACACTATTCTATACCCCAGTTCTAACCACTGCACCACAATACTAACTCTGGTACGTGATGTTATTGCATCCTGTGTTCCCATAGCACCACACTCGCACCTCCCCACTGTAACTGGCCCCGAACAAAAAGAAGGAGAGCCCCCCCAACAGCACATTTCACACTGCACCACCCTCATATAATTTAACCAGTTTCTTATACTAGGTATACTCTACTGAGTCACAAGTCCCCCATTCCTGTTAAAACAGGATCAAGCATTGGGAGTCGCTCATAGGCCTGTGCAAACTAAAAGGCAGGCTAGCGAACTCCTTGACTGAAGAGACACAGCCCAGCTTAGATGAATAAAGCCGTAGATATAAACAGCAGGCATTTCCCTGGATTGTCTCTGCATCTGGTCTATAAACCCATCAACCAAGCTGACAGGTCTACAGGCAGTAACGATGAGGAAACAGGAACACATTAATCAGCCTGCCTCACATGCCGACTGCCCCTAGAAATGTGTAGCAACATCTAGCACAATCTGGCCTTGCTAACCAAGACACTTTAAATAAAGTGCAGTGACCAGGGGTTCTGTGTGACAGAATGGGCAGTTCACTTGTATCTTCTCTGAATCAGGAAGGGACAAGGTAAGATTCTGTGCCCAGTGTCTTGCTCAAGTAGCCGGTACGCTGAAAAGTTCTCATGGTAAAGGGGGAAATGTCACATCAGTGAGATAAGGCTGTCAGACCTCCTCTAGTTGCTAAACGTAGGTTTACTCTGAGGGACATCAAGAAGCAAGTTCAAACTCTATGTCATACCAGAAAAACACTCGTGCTCATATACGCTTTTCCCAAGAAGGTACACTACAATTCTGCCCTCACTTGAAGAGATCGGGGAACAAGACCTTGAGCTCTTTCCTCGCTTGCTCTTGAGAGTCAAACAAGAGCCATTGCTCTCCAGATGTAACTTGAAGTGTCTCTGGGTATCGCATGCGAAATGGCATCCCCGCGGCAATCAACTTAGACACTATCGGGTGCAATTTCTGACTCTTTAGCCGGACAGCTTTAGGCCTTTTCCCTCTCTTTGACCCCTTCAGCAAATAGCAGTTCCTTCCTTGCATCAGCCTGACCAACCACTTTACCAGTCTCTCTCTCTCACCTTTTCCAAGTAGGCTTCCCTGTCCACCTCCTTCTGAAACTTCCTATACCTTCTATACGAGGCCCTTTTTCTTTACTGTCTTGTCCACCTTCTTATTAAATCAAAGTGGTTTCCAGGTTTTGGGTTTCTTTCCCCTCTGTTTAAGCCAGGTTTCAGAGGCTGTCCTGATCCCTTTTCCAATCACAGTTCACTTTGGGTCTATGTCCATGTCCTCTCTAAGCCTGGCAAGGCTCTCTTTTGGTATACCACCCATCCTGATGAAGTTTGTCTTCCTAAAATCCAGTATGTCTTCATGTTTAGGATGTTTTTCTCCATAACAATGCAGAACCACACTGACCAGCGATCATTGCCTCTTATTGGCTCCTCCACCCTGATATCCCTAGCATGTTCCCTGTTTGTTAATGTCAGATCCAAGATGGCTCCTTCTGTTGTTGGTTCATTCAACCCTTGACCCAGGCACCCATCCTGGACTGCATATAGGAACAATTTGCTCCTTTTACAGGTGGCAATCGGAGCACTCCAATCAGTCTTGGTCAGATTGGAGTAGCCCACTAGCACTACCTCACCCTTCCCTCTTGCCCTTCTGATAATATCTACCAGTTCTCTGTCCTTACCCCTTACCTTCATATTCATTAGAAGAATGATATACAGCACCTAGCCTTGACTTTCTTCCAGCTGCTCTATGAACCTGAACCCACAGTGCCTCCAGCGCCCTCACCCCATTTCTTCTCTTATGGTTGTGATGATGTCCTTGAGTTACAGTGCCAATCCCCTGTTTACCCTTAGCCCTGTCCCCTCTGTAGAGGGTGTGCCCTGGAATTGAGAGATCCCAGTCATGGTTTGGGGTGGCCCAGGTCTCAGTGACCACTGTCTTATTAACCTTCCCCTCTGTCATCATGGCCTACAGGTCTTCCATTTTGTTTCCAAGACTTCTGATGTTGAAGGACTCTACCCTCTACCAGTCTGCAAGGCTCCATTCTTCCCTGCTTGCCCTGTTTCCCTCACCCCTCCCCTCCCCCCTGTTTTCTGTATGTTCCCTTTCTTCTAGTCCCCTTCCACTCTTCCCTCTATCCATCTGTACTGCCTCCCCTATGCTATTTATCTGAGGGTGTGCCTAACAGCCCCCTCCTCTGGGAAACCCTGGGTGCTGTTCCCCTTGGTGACCTCCCTGTCAGTTTAAATTCACCCCTCCATAGTTTAAATTCAGACTACTGCTAATGTAGTCCCAATCCAGAATAGGGGAACATTTTCTTTACAAATAATGAAATACAAAGGAACTTAGATTAAAGATACATTTTTTTATACAGTGTCTCAAAGTGCTTTACAAACCAATTAGTTAGATACTGGTGGTGCTGTGAACTTATACAGACACAAGAAGCAGCAGTAATATAAGTTTATGGGTCTAGTTGGAGGGCCTCTTAGGGATATAAGAGTGTTACCTCACATGTTCTTAGGATAAGGGGACTGTGAACCGAAGGTGAGCAGCTCTGTCATCCTAAGAATGCAAGAGGCAATACTAGATCTATAAGAGGCAAGCCAACCAGATCATTAAAATTATCATAGATAATGTAACTTTCTTCTTTTAAAATTATTTTTTTCTTCCAAATGTTGGTGGTGTGAGCAGTCAGTGAGAAGCCCGTTACAGCTTCTCAACACATGAGCTACTCTAACAGAAATAAGAGTGCTTCACGCACAACTGAAGGAAACACTGTGATTGGTTAGAAGCCTAACATGCTGCTTCCGCAATCTATAATGTGCTTAGTAGGTTGTCCACAGGAATCATAATCACCGAGTAATCTCAGTATTGGTGTGTTCCCCTTCTTAAAGGAGTGAGGTTAGCCCTGATGATAGTCCATAGAGGGGCATAGAAACATAACATTTGTTGGCAGAAAAGGACCACTTAACCCACCCAGTCTGCCTGATTTGACTCAGTCAGCAGTTGCAGTTTGTATAAAGCCAAGAAATACAGAACATCTCGAGTATCAAGTTTCATAGATTTCATAGTTGTATTCAAGCAAGTAGACTCGCGTCCTTAATGCTTGCCGTTTGTTATTACTAAATTAAAACTTATATACTAAGTCCCCAAAATGTAAATCCAAGTTATCCTTAAACTGTTTCATGCTCTCACTGTTACCTACAGTCACTGGTAGAGCATTCCATGGTGTAAACACCCTCTTGCTAAACCAGTGTCATCTTGAGTTATGCTTCCAAGTAAATAGTATCAGCTGTTTGTTGTGTCTTCTACTTCCATATTTATCTGTCCTTTGAAAAATTCCCAATTCTGTCCATCCATTAACCTCTCCTGTTGCTTTAAACAATAGGCACATATCACCCCTAAATCTCCTATATCCCAAAGAGTATAGGTTGAGGGACATCAATCTGTCTTGATATGTTTTCGTTTTCAATCCATATATTGATTAGTAAATCTCCTCTGGACAGACTCTAGCCTAGTAATATTCTCCCTGTTCTGAAGTGCCCATACCTGAACTGTATACTCCAAATGAGGTCTCACCAGTGCTATATAAAGTGGGATAATTACTTTTGCATCCCTGCTTGCAATATATCTTAATACACAATTCAAATTTTGGTTGGCCTTTTTTATTGGTTGTTTACAGTGCGTATTGAACTTGAAATCAGAACTAATTATGATACCCAGGTCCCTTTCTTCATTAGTAACTGTAAGTTGTGAGTTAGCAAGCATGTAATTACTATATTTATTTGATTTGCCCATATGCATTACTTTACATTTAGTAGTATTAAGCATCAACTTGTTACTAATGGTCCAGTCCAAGAAATCATTTATTATGTTTTGTAATTAGATTATTTCTTCCTGAGTACTAACAACTGCCCCCACTCTACAGTCATCAGCAAACTTGTACAACCATATCCTAGGGTTGTTTACTTGTAGGGAAGCTATATATATGTTGAATAGATTAGGGCCCAGGACGGAACCCAAGGGCACACCACTAGTGATAGTTGACCATTTAGACAATGTACCCAGAATGGAAACCCTTTATTGTCTCCCTTGTAACCACGCTGTCACTCAGTTGCAAATGTTTGGATTTAAGTTAATATCCTCCAACAGTTTTATTAATTCTATATGAAGCAATTTATCGAATGCCTTTGCAAAGTCCAAATAAATCACATTGACTGAATTTCCTGTATCCAGTTCCCTACTGACTTTTTCATAAAAAGCCAAAAAGTTAGTCTGGCAAGATCTGGATTTGGTGAACCCATGTTGTGATTGGTCCACTAAACTATTATCCTCCAAATGCTTTATGACCAAGTCTTTAATTACCCCTTCCAAGACCTTACCCATCAATGATGTTAAACTCACAGGTCTAAAATTTTCAGGTTTGGATCTAGCTCCTTTTTTTAAAATAGGAACCACTGTGGCTATTTTCCAACCCTGGGGTACTTTTCCTTGATCCAATGAGGTCTTAAAAACATGAGTAAGTGGTGGAGCTAGAACACACGCCATTTCCCTTAGTACCCTTGGGTGCACATCATCAGGACCTGGTGATTTGGCTACATCTAATTTTAATAACGTATCTTGTATATCCTTGACATTGATAATAACGTGTCCAGGACTTGAAACATATTTCTCACAGTATGCATTTATATTACTAATGTGAAAAACTGAACAAAAGTAAGTATTCTGAATATCAGACATCTCTTCAGGGGTAATTACCTGTCCCACAGTATTTATAAAGGGTCCTATCATATTATTTCCTTTTCTTTTATTATTTATATATGAGTAAAAGGATTTCTTACTGTCTTTGACTCTATCTGCCAGTCTCAATTCAAAATGTGCTTTTGCTCTCCTAATTTTTTGTTTAGTCTGTTTAAGACATTCTCTATATAGTTTATAATGTAACGGTGAATTGTAGCTCTTATGCTTTTGGAACAGTCTGTTTTTCCTATTTATAATTTTTTTTACAGATCTGTTCATTCAAACCAGCTTGTTCCTTTTGGAATTGTCATATTTAAGTTTGGTTGGTATAAATTTCTTAACTAACTACTTTATCCTGGTTATCAGTAAGTCCCACGTATCTTGGATAGATGTAATATTTAATTCTCTTTGCCAATCCCATCGAGCAAACTCACTTCTAAGGCCTACAAAATCAGCTTTACTAAAATTCAGCATATGTGTAATACCTGCTATATTTGTGCTGCAAGGCACAGAGATGTTGAAAAAGACAGTATAGTGGTCACTGCTCCCTAATGGGCTTTTAACTGATACATTACTAATTGTGTTACCCATATACGTGAGAACCAAGTCTAGTGTTTTTGACCCTCTAGTGCTTCCGTGCACTACTTCTTCAAGACCCAGCTGTTCAAACATATCGAGGTACCTCTTGTTTATGCTACCATTAGCCTGCAGGGTTTTCCAGTCAATATTAGGCAGGTTAAAATCCCCCACCAAAATTACTCTATCCCTGGGACCTAACATACTAATAGTATTAAGTACTTTAATATCATTCTCGAGGGTAATATAGGCTGCTCTATAAAGAAGCCCTAATATGATTTTGTTACTTTTTTGAAGTAACAGCTTAACCCATATCAGTTCCAAGATAGATGTATCCCATTGTATTTTTTCACATTTAATGGATTCATGTACAAAAGTAGCTATTCCCTCTCCTTTTTGGTGAGTTCTTGATTTTGAAAATAAAGTGTAACCTGGGATACTTTTGTCCTACATGTCTTCACCATCCCACCATGTTTCCATGATCATAGCCAGATGTACATTGTGTGTGTATAACAGTAATCTAAATTCATCAGATTTTCCCACCAAACTCCTTGCATTAATAAGAACTCCATTCCACTCTAAAGATTTTATATGAGCAGGCTTTATATCTGAGTGTGTATTGAATTATTTAGCCAGAGCCCCCTTTACCCAGTTTAAATGAAATCTTATAATGTCATTCACTTATTACCTGAGATCCTTGTACCAGGATAATTTAGATGTAAACCATCCGGTTTAAAAAGTACCTTACTGTTAAAAGTCACAGAATTATCCAAGAATCCTATATTTTCAATCTTACAAAAGTGCCTCAACCACAAATTAACCTCTGTAATTAACCCGTTTTTGTATGATTGATGCCCATGAGTTGGTAGAATGCTGGAAATAATGATCTCCCCATTTCTTTGCTTAATCTTATTAGATATATTTCTATATTCTGTTTGAATTTTTTCCATGCTAGTTCTTCCCACATCATTAATACCAACATGCAAAATCACATGAGGATCTTTTGTATTTTCAAGAAGCCCTTCCATCATTATAGAAACATCTTGAAGTCTAACACCTGGCAAAGTACTAACTGTGGTAGTATCTTTGTGTCCACTATGCACTGCTGTGTCTATTCTCCTAGTAATGGAGTCTCCAATGACCACTATGCCCCTGTTAATTGTTTCTCTGTACTAATGAGCTTATCATTAATCTGACTAATAATATCTACATTTGGGATAATATTCTCAGTTGGTGATTGTAGGTTATTTGCTCCATAAGTTTCCTCATTTTCTACAAGTAAACAATCAAATGTGTTCATTAGCTGGAGTGGTGAACTCAATATTTCTTGATTAAGATCTTTCTCTGGTACATTTAATCTCCTAGTGACAAACTTTTTTTCCCTTTCATCCAATATATCAGCTTCTTCAACCCGTCTGGTATCATTACTTTCCTGGGTATTCTGACTAATATTACAGACCATTTCGTCAATGTAATTCTCTAGCTTCTCAATCTCATTCTGAGTTTCTAATCTATTGCACAAATGCTGAATTTCCTTTTGAAGGGGAGTCAACTAGAAAGCATTTTTCACATGTAAATTCCTGGCATACTGCTTCCTCCATGAACATTTTGCATTGAATACATGCTTTCTTGCCCTTACCCCATTTAGATTTTCCCTGTGCCATTTACACTCTTTTAACAGCAATACCTCCTTAGCTGACAAAAATGCACTATCTTACTTTCTCTCCCACCAGGTCCACTAGCCTCCAAAGTGGACACAGCAGACACTCGACGCGCGTGTCTCTGCATGTGTCTCCACACGTGAAAACGCTCTCCACTCGGCTTGCTCCACTCACAGACAGAAGCGTTTTTATGTGTGGCACACCCGGAAGTGACTACCGTACCGCTCGCTCTCTGAGATGCCAATTTGTGTAAAATAAATGCTAAAATAGGTTGTAAATAGTACTCCTACTCCTGGGCATACATATGAGCCCACCAAAATGGTTTAAAAAAGTATTAAACAGTGTTTCGCTAGACTGTAGTTCAGACTCTCATGGACTGAACTACTGAATCTCTCTGCCTGGTTCCGGTCTTTACCAGGGCTCCACAAATTAAAAGCTACAATGTTTCATTAAAAAGTATATGGCAAAAGCACTGATAATTCACAATGTTTCATTCATGAAGTTTTTTTTCCACTAAAACCACACATGCTGACCCCAGTATTTCATTAATATGGCTTGTTTAGGGGCATGGTTTTACTGTTGTCATTTTGCCACCCATTTCTTACTTATAATAATTTTTCACAAAAATGAAAAAGGCTGCCTGCTTTTTTGGCTCTTTTTTAACATCTTTTCATTTCATTTTTAAAGAAAGCCCAAGGGCAAGGCCTCACGGAACATTTTGGCTAAACCATCATGCTGGTATTCTTGCATAGATTCCCAACCCACTAGGAGACTAACATGGTTCAGTCAAAATGTTTTGGTTTTGTGGCTGCCCCAGTGGGCCAGGTTCAAGAGGATCAGAGCTGGGTGAGCACCATGTGATGTGACAAGCCTGTGACTGAAAAAACAAACTGCTGTCCCAATAATGGCTCATAGAGCCTGAACAAGGTATATCCCATTACCTGTCTGATTACAGAGCTGGGTATACCCCTATCTGATTACAGAGTATATCCCTGGTGGACAACAGGAGGGGAAATAAAAAACAGTGTTTTGGTTTCTAAAGGGAAAAGAAACAGCCAGCTCTGTCATGCTACAGTATCCTCAGTACTGTTAACTACTCCAGTAAACTGAGTTTCTGAATGGACCTGGGTCACTTGGGGCCAGCCAAGGGAGAGAGGACTGAACATTCAATGGATGTCTCTTCTATCAGAAAGTGGAGGCACAGACAGTGTCCTTCTGTGTGACTGTCACGGTGCCCTAGCATAAGCTGGGTGCTGGGTGGTGACAGCTGAGTAAAGTGGATGTGTAAAAAAGAACATTGAATGAAAGGATTTTAAAAGAGCAATAAATGCAGGCAATCTTTTTATCTGTGAGATAAATAACTGCAAGCAATAAGGGATAGCAAAATGAAGTAGCAAAAACAGTCACCTAAATAAGCCATACCTGCGAAATGTTTGAGCAATGTGGGAACTGGGAAGCAAAAACATTTTGTAAATATTGTTTTTGTATGCTTTATGTAAAAGTAGAGTGGTATTTAATGGTGCACTCAGCAGTGCATCCAGTTTCACAACCTCATTGTTTATGAAGTCATAACATGAGTAGCAATTATCACTCTCTGATTTTTGATTTACCTTGGGGCTATTATAGCTGTTTTTGTTCAGCATCCTTGCTGGTTTGAAACAACAAGAAGAGAAGTTATATCTGATTCAGAAAAAGTTAATGTATTTAATGATATTATAATGAATCTGCATGCATTAAACACTGCAGGAAAGTAGCACAGGGAGAATACGCAAGTTATCTTTATGAAGAAAAACAGCAAAAGCTCACCTGAGAGAGAATATTTTTATAGTGGTAACTCATATCTGTACCCATGTAATGGCAATCTAAGCTTGATGAAAACAAGCTGTTGAACATTTTCGGGGTCTAGTGCTGAACAATGAGTCTCAACAACATCACCAGCTATGCTAAATGTCCTCTCGGATGGCAAACTTGTAGGCGGCAACCGATGTATCTCATAGCCAGTTGTTTCAAGGGAGGGGATGAATGCATTTTCGGTTCCCAGTAGTCTACTGGATCAACCCGAAATGGACCAAGAGACTCTGCAAAATAGCTGTTCAAGATATTTTCCACTGAAAAAGGTTGTGACTGTGTTCTTTTCTGTTAATCTTGATGTAAGGATGTGATGAGCAGTGCCCACTCTCTCCCATCGATGCTACTTTCAGTAAAAAGATATTTCTTCCCCATCTGCAATAGTGGAACCAGAGCTGCCAAATGGAATTCCCTTTCTCTCATCTGCACCAGCCACCGGAGTCACCAGTCCCCACAGGCAACCAGTCAGCTCATCACACAGATCTTATCAAAAATAAATCACTCTGTGGCTATCCATAGCCATGTGAAGGATCTCACATTTCAAAAGGGGATCCAGCATGGTTGCCAAAATATGGCTGTGACTATCTAGCACTTTCACAAACCATGCATCCAGTTCAGTTTTCAGCTACTCAGTAAGCATAGTTGCCCCATCTGGAATCTCCCTATTTTGCTCCACTGAACAAATCTTTCTCTCCACTAATGCTTTCAGTTTATGCACTGCCGAGAGCAACTAACTCAGAGTGGTAGTGGATGCATTTAGATCACAGATGCTGCTTTCAAATGGCCCAAGTACTCTCACCATGGCATCAACCAGTGACTACTCATGGTGGCCTAGGACTCTCCCAATATTGCATTCCACTTCCACGTCATGAAGTGCATGTTTCTATTCTAGCAGTCTAGACAGCATCAGATATGATGAATTCCATCAGGTACTGACATCCTGTATCAAGTGATGTTGAGACAGACCAAGGCATTGTTGCACTTCTCTTAGTTGGTTAGTCACCTTTACAGAGCAATAAAAATGAGCACAAATGGAGAATGCTGTGGTGACTGCCTGCTAGCCTCAGTACTGTGACGTACCGCAGATGTGAACACTAGGTTCAAGGTGTGGGCAAAGCAATCAATGCCAACAAAAATTCCATCAGCGACCACTTTCACCATATTTGCCCCATTATCCATGATGAAGAAAACATGTACAGTAGATTGGTACAAACTATCCATGACTGCAGCATATCTTAAATGAATGCCAGGAAGTTTGATGATGTGTGGTCTTTCTCCATTAGCCCACTATTTGGGAACAGCAGACCTGGAATGACTGCCAGGTTATGAAGGGGTGAAGGGGGAGCCAATGACACAGGGAGAGATGGAAGAATCTGCAATAAGAGGCATAGCGTTTTGCAAACACTAGTGTGCAGTCAATTAGAAATATGCATGCATGGAGTTTGTACTGTTCCAGATATATGAGGTGCAGTGGAAAACCCTACCCACAGCCTCTCAGAATAGTGTGGCAATTGCCATTCTCACATATTCTTACATCTTTGGCACCACAGTGTGTGAACATGTGTAACATGATAGGAGCTGGTACTGTGGCTGCAAGAGCTGAAAAAATCTACCAAAGCCAGTGTCTTCCACAAGTGAAAAGGGTTGCAGATCCAGTGCAGTCATTTCACCTATGAGCTGTGTGATATGATGAGCTGTTCAGTGAGATAAATGGTACTTAGTTCTGAATTGGAACGCTTCCACTATTGGCATTGACCATGGATGGGGGAAATGTTCCACACTTGCCAGATGGTGTGCAAATAGTAGGGGACTGGTGCTTGGTGGGAGTGCTTGGGGTGTATTGATGACACTTCGGTGTTGAGAGAGATGGAATGGTAGTAGCAGGCACAGCAACATTTTTTTTTCAGAGGCAGAACTTTCTGTGGCATTGCAGTGACACCAGCCCCACAGCCTGCATTACCACCATGAGATGGGTCTGATGGAACCATAGGCACAGACCCTGATGCTTTAAAATCCTGGGGATGTTTTACCTTTAAGTGGATCATTAAGGAGATGATTCTTAAATTTGCCATAGATTCCCGCTGATGATAGTCATACTGCATATGCCCACTGCCTTTCTGCTATGTTCTTTTAGTACCATGAAATACAACATACCATGATCTTACTTCTCCTGCTACCATTCATGTGGGTAGTGTCACCTGTACCACCACCTCTCCTTTGGCTCCCTGTAGCCTTTCTTGTTTGGACCTGCAGCTACAGGTTTTCCACTGGCACCATTGGTAGACCTACACCTACTCTTCTTGACTGTTCAGGCTGGGAAAAAGTCTGCTGAATAAAGTGCTGTAGTGTAGCTTGCTGAGTAATTTTGGGTTGAGGATCCCTATCCTTTCTCCTACCACTGTGACCTTAAGTGGTTGAATTGTTTTGGCCACCAGACCTTTTTGCTTTGCAGCTTTTGGGGCACTCTCCATATTCTGCCTCATCATCAAAGCAGCTTACATTAGCCTCCTCATATTATGTATCATTGGACAAATCTCATGTTGGAAAGTACTCTGACCAGGGGAACTTGCCTCCTCCTCCTCCTCATCTGCACTGACAAGTTCAACAGTAGAGGAGACATGCTAAGAAACAGGAGGTGTCATTGTAGGGGCAGATACAGCACTGGAAATACTTGTGCAACTGGCTGAGGCCACAGTGGTAGCAGTGGCTGGTGTCACCATAGCAGTACTGGTGTTTGCCATGGTTACAGTGGCAGATGTGGTCTGGGTCATAGTGGCAGGAGTGGCCTGAGTCACAGTGGCTGCAGTGGCTGACAAGGCCACTGTTGCAGCAGAAGTTGGGATACTAGTAGTATCAGTGTATTGGTGGTGAGTCAGAGGAGTGGTGGTTCTTAATGAGAATGTCCTCATCCTGGTGGTACCGGTGGCAGTGGCAGGGGATGAAGAGGACACATCTACAGTGATAGTATCAGTAGCAGTTATAGACAATGTCTTCCTAGCAGCACTAATAGTACTTTGAATGCTTTTACTTTTTTCCCAGGAGTCAGATGACACCATACTGGTGCTGATGCGATTACAGACTTTGATGGGGTAAAACATAATTCTGTAGGGTAAATGTACCCTGAGTGTTGCTTTGTGATATCTTTCTGCTTGCCATCTTCTGCTGCTTGCTGCTTGCTGCTCTACACATGTTGAAGCTTTGCTGGGGCTGCTGGACCAGCTATGTTTTCTGGTACCTCATCCTCTGTCTACCATGGTTGTATTCCTCACAAGCAGATATATTAAATTTAAAGTATATTATGAAATAATATAGTCACAAGTCACTGCAGGAATGCTGAGCTAATAAATCTCACTGTCAGCTAGTAATAATCAAGCCTGACTATATTTTGCACAGAAAAAACATATTTTTTTAAATCTCTTCTTGGGCACACATCCACAATCTTAGAAAAATGTATTGAGTGCATAGCCATGCACCCAGCCACACACACACACACACACACACACACACACCAGAAAGGCAGCTAACTGAAGTGGTTGGAGTTAGCCGACTAGCCCCACCTGACCAGCTGTAGTACACTCTCACTTTCTTAAGTGACCATGTAGGGACCCAAGCCCGGGTTCCTCACAGGAATGTTTCTTTTTTTTAATTTAGTTTATCCTTCTCCTCCTACGGAGCTGGCAGGCGGCTCTGGCTCCTTCCTCGGAGGATCTCACCTCTCTGGCCCAGCATCATGCACAAGTCTCTTACAGTAGATTTCCCATGGGTTGTCTGCCCCTCCCCGTGGCAGGGTCGGGGTGAGGAGTGTTGACTTCCCCCCTCCCCTAGAAGCCAGTGTCCAGATTCCTGGGGGCCGGTGGGGGCGCAGCCAGGCCATCATGCAGCCTGCCAGCTCCATTTTTCCACCTGTTTTGTTCCCTGGAGCCCATGAATGTTCAATGGGTGAATGGCTAGGCTCCAGCTCTGTGGAGGCAGCCTCACACCCTAGACGTAGGTCCCACCTTATTCTGGCAGCATGCTGTTGCCAACACCCAGCCACCTCTGGGTGTCAGTCTACAGAACGCATCACTGTTCCCCCCTTCCTGAGGAAGGAGAGCTGTCTACAGATGCTCGATCCTTCCTCACCCCTGCTGACCCCCGAGCAACCTGAGTCTGTTCCTGAATCCAGGTCACTGGCATGGTGTGAGGTGTGGTGTCCAGCCCCTCAACGCTCAGCACCAGCCCACCGGCTCACAGGAATATTTCTAATATTAAATTTAAATCATATTTATTATGAAATCAAGTCACTGCAGCAATGCTAAGCTGGCAAGTCTCATTGTCTCACAGTAGAAAAAAAAAGTCCTAAGCTAACTGCGTTTCAGTTAGACTTATTGCCTTACTCTTTGTTGCAGACAACTGAGTTACAAAAACCTTAAATTTCTAATCAAAATAAACCCCTACAAAATCTTCCTCCCTTAAGCTGTCAGTGTTGTTCATTACACTGAAGGTTTTAACCAATTAATTTAGCACATGCACACACTTGCACACATACACACATACACACACACAGCTTCTCTCCCATCAATTGAAAGGTGCATGCCTGTGGTTATGTGGGGGAAGAGCTCCTTCCCCACATCCTACATAACCTATCAGACAACTGCCACTCTGCTTAGAGTGAGTTACACTCACTGCACTTGCTCTGTGCTGCGTGCTGGGGCTGGCTCCTTCCTCTGCCCCCCTCCCCGTGCCTCCTTTCTGCCTCATCCCTCCCCGCCCGCCCTCTCCATTTTTTTAAATTTCTGTTGTTTTTGGGGGGGGGGGATTTTTCTGCCTCACCTCCTGCTGCAGCACCGCAGTTTGTGCCATTTTTCTTGCTTGGTTCTGCTCCCCTTGTGCACTTGCTAACACTCCGACCTAGTCGGTAGCGGTATTATTGTACCGTTCATGGTGCAATGCTGAATTTCTCATAGTAACCACGTAAAGGACCTACTAGGCCTGGTACTCCCTTGTGATGGCTTCCTACGGACCTGCTGCTGTCGGGCTCAGGCACCCTCCATGTCCAGCTACGCTGCGCCGCCTCGGCATTTCCTGCATCCCTCCACTGTGGTGTACACTGCCATCATGGGCCGAACTCCTATCTGGACTTAATTATTATAGACATGCACTGCCTCTACATTGGTATTTGTGCCCACTACTGGACCAGTAGCCATTCTGCGCACATCATGCGTAAGACCTCTTGGTAATAATTGGACTACACGCAATGGGCAGGAATGCTATTGGACCTATGTGGGACAGTATGTCTACTCCTTGCATCTATTCATACTAATACTCGATGTACAGCCAGTTTGGGCTCCATGACATTGCATTATTATTATGAGACAAGTCTTATGCCTTACAAATGCCACTGCTCACTTCACTTGCAGTGCAGGCTAATGTTCTTTGCGCATATCAAGTCGATCTGTTATCAACTGCACTCTGCTAATATTCAGGATTCTAACGGCTTAAACTACTAGTCACACTGGAGTTTCATAACCCTATGTCCAATCAGAGTTCTTACACCTTCCTCTTAGTACACCAGCTTGTATCTGCTTCCCACAGCTTGAAACTAAACTTATATCTGGTTCTAAAAGTTATTCCATCAAACCCTGGCACTATTCCTTGTATTCCAGTTCCCTAACGCTAGTTTGAGAAATCAAGCTACTGCTGCTCAGCTTCCATGGAGCTAGCATGCCTATCACTAATTATTATGTGACTGTAGGACAGGGCTCCCAGATACCGATCTTTCCATGACAGACACATCCAGCCTTCTGATTCATCTGTACAGCTTCGTTGTCTGTTGTACAAATGACCTATCCATCCTTGCTTACAGAGTCAATGGACATAGCCTCCAGCCAGTGTCCATGGTCCTTCCTCGGCCATGACCTCCACAAAAGTAGACCTATCCTCGTAGAATTACTACTACTAGCTATAGTCTATTGTCTACTAATTTATATTAATGCATTATGGTTTCGCCATTGCACTGCTGCATTACAGGATCCCTATCGAGGATGTCGATTTTGCTTCCTCTGCTGTTCATTTCCTTGCTATTCCATACATAGCACTAACATTGCTCCTACAGCCATGCACCATCAGCTGTCCGGCTACTTCCTACTCAAGTCTGATTTCCTTTGAATGCCCAGGCCACCTTGCTAAGCAAGAACTTTCAAATTATTTTTTTATTTCCTTTACATAATATCATAAAAAAACTCTCTCAAGTGCTCCATCAAAATATCATTCCAGTAACATTTCGGAATAATTGCCTTTACAGCCGCCCCCCCACCCCCATTGGCCACCTTTGCAAGAATGCAGGTTAGTTCCACCTGCATCTAGTAATTTTGTTTTATATATATTCTTTGAACTTAAATGAGAGAATTGTGTATTTATCATTACATATTTTTTATTTTCAGAATAAGCTCTACAGTCTGATGAAGGAATTTATGTTCCAAAACATTACTGGAATATTTTGATGGAGCACTTGAGAGAGCTTTTTATGATATTATGTAAAGGAAATAATAAAATAATTTGAATGTTCTTGTTTTCTTGGGTTGAGATAAGTCTTTCTAATGTACTATTTAGATGTTTTTCCACAATTCTCATCTCCCTTGCTAGTAAATTATTTGAAAATTTAAAAGAAACCTTGGGGAACTTTGTATTTGTATTTTTATTCACCTTGCTAAGCACTCATGAAGTGTGCCTGCTTCATTCCTCTGTCTCAGTCTGGGATGCTCGGCACAGGGCTGCCCTCCATGGCAGCGCCTTTGTCAGCTAGCCTACGTGGGGTCTCACTTGACTTAATTTCCTTTGCCTGGCCTACGTGGGGTCTGGTTGTACTGCTGGCCACATGAGGGCTTCCCCTGCTGCCCTTTACTACTCCTTGCTATCCATGAGGATTGTGGTCTACTAGCCGTCAATGAGCTTAGCTCCGCCCTCTTTTCTCCAGCTAACCTCCATCATCCAGCTGCCTTATCACCACAGGGAACCTACATGTTACTTGTTTCATTCTATGTTAATTACTCATCTTCATATTTCATCAGGATCAATCAGATTGTCAATAATTCACCTTCAGTCATTCTGCCTGGGTTCTAAGTTACAAACCTCACCTAGCCTGCTCCCACCTACTTCCACTCAACAAACTTATCTATTTTCCACTGTGGACTTACATCTGGGTTATTTAGAAAAGTTGCCATCAATTCCTTTGGATACTTCTTGCGTTGCCTTCAATTCGTATGGATTACTACAACTTCATTCCTTCTGGAAACTCTCAGCTGCCTTCCTCATCAGGACTTAAGCCTCGACCCTTACCTATTTCAGTACCTTATGGCTATTAACTGTGGTTCACATTGCCAGCTCATCCATCTTCATCTCTCTGCATTCTGCTATTCTTGATTATCAGGACTTCATTTCACAGAACCATCACTGCCTTCAGTTCAGGACCTGGGGTTTGACTATTATTGTTGCCTTGTTCTGTACTTCTCTGTGCTGGTCCCTTTATGGACACTTCCCAACCTACGTGCAAGTCCAAGATTACCTAGAAACTCATTCCTTGTTTCCATAAATTATCACTTTATGCCTACTTTTTCCGTGGCTTCAATTAGGAATTCTGCTACCTCAGGACTGCATTCAACCTTGCAAGTTTGGCTCACCGCTTATGTTGCTTTCAGCATATCGTTGCTCATTCATCTGCTATCCTGCGTTTGCTCCTACCTTACTCTTACTTCACCCCACATGAGGCCTGGAGGTTCCAATATCTCTACTCCACCTGCCTCACCCAACTTTGGGGCCTGGAGGTTCGATTACTTCTATTCCATACCTGCCTAGCCCAGCATCGGGACCTGGAGGTTCGACTATTTTACTCTACACTTGCTTCATCCAACAATGGATTATGCATTCTACTGGATTTAATGACCTTCTATCAGTAGTTGCCCTTGACATTGATGGCTCGGATTGGATAATTACTTAGACATGCTATCATCTTACAGTACCATATCTCCTTCGCTACTACTTGTGCATTACATGCCAGTTCGCCTTTACTGCTACTACTGACCTACGTGCAGGTCTACTCTTGCTTACACAACAATTACTCATACCTACCACCATCTTTGGCTTAGCCTCTAGGATGAGTGCTGCACTCTCTACCACTGCTTAGCTACCTGGCTTGCCTGTGGGGCTTGAGGTGTTACTGCATCGCACTTTGAATGACCTCACCTCTACATGTCCTGGGGGCATATTGAATTTCTATTACTAGCATACCTGCTTCGACCTCAGGGCCTGGAGGTTCGCTGAGAATATCACACCCGCTTACAAGACCTGCCTTACCCATCTGGGCCTGGAGGTCTTTCAGTTTTCCATCTACTCATATCGAGTGCTGTTGCAAAATTCTACTCCTTTTGCTTTCCCCCGCTCAAGATCGGAGGTTCCATCTGCTCTGCCCCAGCCTCATAGCCTGTATCTTGCTTCCTTGTTTCACCAAGAACCCTATTCTTGCATAGTTCACCATTGAATCCAGGACTACAAATCTTCCTATTCTGGATCATTGAGTCATTCGTTCATGCTCAAGTCTTCCTTGGAATTAATTCCTCACCTGCTGGGTTGCTTGACCGGTACTATTCGACCCTTCAGATTGTTTATGCTCGCCTATGGATTTGAACTTACTCATATCAGACTCACGCTCTGGACATAGATATCTATCGGACTCATAATTTGCCAGAAGGATGTGCTGCCATTTCTCGATGGACTCTCAGCTTCAGGCTCCGATTCCAGCTTCCATGTTTCATTTGATCCAGGATTCACAATTATTTGGACTTTGGATTAGCTGACAACCTAATATATTTAATTTAGGATTACTCTCCTTTAGTATGCCCAGAAAGACAGACAGGTCAGTAGCCATGGATCCTCAGAGGTTCCCCCCAGGGTTTTTTTTCCTCTCCTGCTTGCTACTGGCCACATTCTCCGGAGTTGGAGGAGATAATCGTATGATATCATTATTCTTTTGTGGGGGGTCTCATCCTACTCAACTAAGCATCCTTCCTATGGTGGGATACAGAGTAAAGCCAAAACATCAAGTCATAGCAAGTTACTCAGCAGTCCAAGCATCTAAGCTCCTTATATATACTATCCAGTTAACATTTACCATAATCACTGACTTGCACATGTCTATGCTGAAGTATCAAAGTACTAATCATTTCATACTACTACTCCCTTGTAAGCATTGCCCTATTTACTAGTCTGGCCTCTGTATCCAAGCACAACCTACATTATTCAGCTACAGTACATAGCACAAGCACTGAGCTATGAACCACACATAATGTGCCAAGTTCTTGTACTATGTCCAGAACTGTAGGTATTAATTGTTCTGGCTGTCCCAGGTACAGTATAATGTCATCTGCACATGTAGAGTTTTTGTATCTCTGGGTGCATACTTGGATTTCCATAATCTGGTTGTTTGCAAGGTACAAGTTGAAGAGGTAGAGTGAGAGGGGACAACCCTCCCTTGTCCCCTTACTTAAGGTGAAGAATTCTAAGTGGACCCCATTACACACAATATTAGCACAGGGATGTAAATAAAGGAGCCTAATCCACCAGCAAAAGCCATCTGGGAATCTAAATTCTTTAACAGTACAAAAAAAAAATCACATGACACCCAATCTGCCTTCTCCACATTCAGAGACTTCAGAAGAGCTGGTGATTCAGAGTTCTGGGACACAGAGAGGATGCGGGCTACCTTTCTGAGGTGGTCTATAGAAGTCCACCCTGCATAAAGCCCATTTGTTTATGGCCTACTAACATAGACCAAACCACATTCTGCCCACTCTTGCTGCTAGGACCTTGGACAGGATTTTAATATCTTGGTTTACAAGGGAGATAGGCACGTAGTTGACAAGTTGTTCTGGGTTCTTTCTAGGTTTGGGGATAAGAGTGGTGTGCCCCTTGCAGTGTTATGTCTAAGTCCCCCATGCTATTGGCTTCATTATACATCTCTTGATGCTCTATACAGGTTCAGGGAGGAACCATCAGAACCTGGGGCTTTGTCTGACATCAGGTCTTGAATAGTTTTAAACATCTCATGTTCTGTGATGTCTCTGTCAAGGCTTAGCCATTCTGAATGATTTTGTTCATTTACATACAACTTTCTATAAAGGTGCCGAACGCTTCTGCTGTTTCCCTGGATTTTGTGATTAGGGGACCCTGTGCTGTACTTTGAACCCCTTTGACTATTCTGGATGATTCTTTCTGCTGAGTCCCATTGAAAGCAGCCTCCCTGCTCTGGCTTCCTGGGCGACATACTTCATTTTGGCTCTAAAAATGGCATATTCAGCCTGCTCCCTAAAGTTCCCATATTTAGCATGTGCTGTGTTAAGCTGTAGCCAGGTCTCATCTGGAGAGGAGGGGGATAATTGTTTCCTCATAACCTTATCTCTACAAGCAGGAGTGAACACTTAGCCTTCCTTCTTTTTTTCTGAGTGTAATTGCTAGTACTGTATAATCAGTTCTCCTATTAGAGTACATTTAAAGGCACATCAGAGATGTGCCAAATTGTCCACTGAGTGCTTGTTTTCTTTTTGAAGAACAGTGTGGCACGTTCTTTTGATTTTTTTTCAGACACTTGGGGTCCTTAAAGAGCTAGTGGAATTAAAACAGGCAGACAGGAAAATAATACAAACTGTAAGAAGTAGTCAGTTGCAACTTTTTATTTCTGAAGTATTTTTCTTTTAGCTCATTGTGATAATATTGTGCTGGATATGTGGAACAGTTCTCAACCTAGCAGCTGACATATCTATCTCTATTCCCCCCACTACATCATCAGCATTGTTATTTCATTGAAAATGACTGACCTGGCAGCTACTGAGTGGCTGTTCCTAAGCAGCAGTGATGTCACAGTCTCTGAGGTCACAATTATGAGATTATAGTGGGGAAATAGAGATAGAAATAATAACTGCCAGAATGCTGTCCCACACATCACACCTGCTAACATCAGGTGCCTTTTCCCTTTCATTTGTATCCCTTTAATATTCCAGGAAATAAAATTGTGTTACTAGCCATTATTCAGGGTCCTGGTCTAAGGTGATCTGGTTCTGTAATGGGTTCCAGGTTTAGAGTGCCTCGTGTTCTTGGTGAGTGATGTTCTATTAAATATCAGTGTGCCCCATCAGGGGTCATTAGTGGGCTGATTGGCAGTGGAGACAGATGGAGTTAATATTCTAAGGGACCTGTGCTGTTCTTGGTGTATCTGTAGAATGATGTCATAGAACAGATTAATCAAACAGGTAACATGAAACATATCAGTGTCCCAAGTTTTTTCATGGCAGCTTGAACCACTCTTTAGTTGCAGTTCATGTCTGTGTCCAGAGTTTCTCTAATCTAGGGAGTGGAACTGTGACCATCACCCAATGTGGGAGGAAGAGCTCTGAGGTGAGGAGGTATGCCATCTGATCCCTTCTCAGTTGTTCCTTCATGACTGATCCCTCATAAATGTCTGGTTTCCTGACCCTGCAAATGTTTGCCCATTCATGGAGGTAAAGTTTGAGAAGAAGAAGGTGCCGTGCTTCGGTGGTCTGAACCAATGGTCAATGAGGAGGTTTGTCCCTGGTATGTGACCAGCATCTGGTGAGGTGTCATTCTGACAGGCAGTGCCAACTGTCAACTCTGCAGCTACACTGCAAGACATATCTTTGGGTGGGAAAAAGAGAAAGAGGCCTTTCTGTGAAGATGAAGTAGCTACAACAGGGTAGAAGTTTCTAATGGTTTTGTAGTCAGTATCATCTAGATTACAGATTCTGTGAGGCTCAAACTAGTTATCTCCTTGGCCATGCAAGAAAGGGCAATACACTGAACATGGTGTTATATGCATGGTTGAAGACTGAGACTATCTAAGTGGTGTCACACCTGGACAGCTGATTCTGATCCCTGTATATTTTTTTTGTTGTAAATATAAGAAATTAATGTATGATGGACTGTGGCTGAGGGAGGTGCTGGCTGCTGAAGCTGACACTTCAACCCCCCAGGGATAAGTTCAAAGGACAGGACATTGTTAAACTGCAGATATCTGGGGTGCAATTATCTTGTCAATTTGCTTTGATCCCAGGAAATAAAATTAGTCATTCATGATGTCCTCAGGGAAATCCTTTGATCTGCACTAGATGTCCTGAGAAAAGGGACACTGGCCAGTGTTATGAATAACCTCCCAGGAAACCAGCTCATTTAATCAAAGAGACCTTTGACATGTAGATGCCAAGGACCAGATGGAATTAAGGAGTCAAATGCACTTTTGCTTTGAATACAGTGACTTATATCAAATACACTTTTGATGTGTGTGTGAAGCAAAGCACAGACTGGTTCTGACCAGTCAAACATAAGAAGAGGAAATTCATTACGTCATCTCTTATATTTTTAAATACCTTAGTAGGCCATCTTGGTGTTATAAAATATAGATTTTGTTACACCAAGGCGCAGTTTGGTGAGCTCAGAGAGAGGGCTGGCTCAGGACTGTTTTTAACATACTGAGAAGACCTTGACAGACACACTTTCATATTTCTGACTGAGAGAAGAGGAACATCAAAGCACCGAAGTAAGGACCTTAGCCAAGATTAGTCTGAATGTTATTATTTGTAGGAATCTGCACTTTTACTTGTTTGTTTTAACATTGTTTGTGTTGGGATATTTTGTTCTGTAATATTTTTCTGTTTTCCTATTTTAAAGTAAATATATATATTTTAAAATGGAAACTGCTGGTGTCCCTTGAAATTTATTTTTATTTAAGTGAAGCTTTTGAAGGTTATAGTTGACACTGTGTATGAGCTTATTGTAATACCAAACTGGGAAATGGATAGAGTTCTCTAAAGTCTTGCATAGTGTTCTAAGGGTTCATTTCATAGACCTGGTTAGGTGCCCATAGGGAAAGATATCTGGCCCCCTGAAGATAGAATTATCTGAGCCTGATAATTGGGTATGCTAACAAGAGGTTATCAGTTTGAATACCTCCAGAACTTGAGACTAAGGTGACTCGAACCCACAAAACAACAAGAGGGTTACCCTGTACTGTTAACTGTCCACAAATCCTACACTCAGAGGTTGGCACTTTGGGAGTAGAGGGCTGACCAGCTGAGCGAATTTGTGACAAGTGGCACTAATCTGTTGATCAAACCACTGCACCATGGAGTTCTACCTCAGGACCCCATTAAACCACTCCAACTATGGAGGTTATACACTCTACCCCAAGCAGAACTTAGATCCAGACAGGTTTCTTGGTCTGTTAGCCACCTCAGGATTGGTAGCTGCATTCTTTGGGGGAAGGGAGGACACATTCACTGCTGAAGCTTATAATTAGCCCTCTGTGGCAATGATTCATTCCAGGCACCAACCTAAGTACACTGTATGACCTCGTGTTTCAGTGCTCTTGCAGTTTACTTCTGACCTCTGATGACTGAAGATACAGGGTTGGGTACTTGTTCACATGTTGAGGAATTCTTGGGTAGATGCTGACAAACTTGCCCTAGTGGCATGCCAGGCTCGCTACCAGAAGGATATAAGTTTAGCCAGGGCTAACATTCTTTCTGATATTAAAGCTGCTGAGAAGAACAAACCTGCCAACTTTTCCATACCATGCAAGATTATTAATAAATGAATTTTGCAAAAGCAAGTAAAGTCTGGAGCATTTTACCACCAGCTCGCTACTACCAGCAGGAAGACTATTAGTTTCTGTCATAGCTGTGTCCTACCCACAATACATCGTGCAGCCTCTGAGTGCATCTTTAATCTTTGGGGCAGTTGCCTATTTTTTCTGGGTTTAGCTGACCTTAATTTGATGCACCGACCCCTGTAAGAGTGGTGTCTCTGAGCTTTTAGGAATGCGTTGTGGTTAGTGCATGCTCAGGTATATTTTGAGGCATGTAATGTTTGTACCAATTACCTTGTTAGGGTGTCTAGCCCTGATCAGGTTCTTAGTGATAATTAGAGATGCAAAAAGAATCACAGGCAAGTTGCATATCAGTAATAAACATGTTTATTACCACAAAAGGATATCACAGTTGCCCTAAGCAGTTCTTACCATAAGACATTTGGAGCCAGAGCTTAGCATTCCCCAATACCCCAAGGAGTGAAAAAGGTCTCCGAGGGGAAAACTTAATACATTACATTATATACTATGATAATCTCTATTGTTACCAGGAGAAAGAAACATTCTTAGTTACATCCAGCAATCCCCATTGGCTAAAAGTAAGGTGGCTCCACAGAGTAAATAATATTATATAATAGTCGCTAAGTCAGCTATCTCTTAGGACAATGAGAGTATACATAGTATGTGAAAAACACAAGATGGCAGTGTAGGCTATGTAATATCAGAAGATGACAAAGACATAAACGTCTTGGTTTACTATGTGCAGTTTCCATGCATAGTGAAAGTAAAGTGTATTACAATCATTATATATCCTGACACTCTTGTACAGTAGATGTCTGTGCCCTATATGTTGGTATATCATATGCATATTATGTGTAACATAAGGTTTGTCTAAGGTGTACAGTAGGGTGCCAATTAAGGTGTAGGAACCTCACATAACAACCCCCCTTGTTACCTTACCAAAAAGGCAACAACACTATGGGAAAGTGGTGAGAACAAACTGTCATTTACAGACCCAATGCATGAGCCTTGCAAAGGAATTCAAGCTGCTCTTGATGGTGTTTGAGCGTATGCCTTAGGCAGCAAAGTGTTAGTATTAAAAAGAAGATCAAAAATTCCTGTATGATAACAAAACCTTTAAAAGTAATTTCTAACCAGGTATTAGAAAGTGCATTATTTAAATCACCATAATTGATGAGGGCATTAAGGGCATCTGCAGCAGTGGAGATGTTGTTACTGATGTGGATGAGGTGTCTAACTTTCCTTTCTAAAAGGGTCTTGAGTGTCAATGTCAGTGGGTCTATGTGTATGTTAAATATGGGTAAATATTGAGATAGAGCAAGCAAATATTCAGGGTCACCATCAATAACATCAGATTCCATGATGGGAACAGGAGTAATCACTGGGTGTCCTATAACAGTAGTTTGATGAGGAACAAAACAAAAGTTAGGATGTGGTATTTCACAAATGTTTTGACCGTAGGAGATGGTTTTATGATTAGTGGCAATGCAGTACTATCCATCAGAATTATAAGTCATTTTAACAGTTGGCAACCTCCATTTTTGCAGATGGACTGAGGAGGTATAAGATTGATTTAATAGTCTTGTAATTAGCCAATGAACCTCTTCTGTGTAAGCCTTGCGGAGTTGTCCACTGTTCACCAGTGGTGTTGGTGCTGATCATGCTTCAGGGGTATCTGTGTCATTGGCAGTAATGGCCTGAACCACTGTAAATGACCAATCAATGCTGTCAGGACAGTATCCACAAACTGGTTTGATAATATCAAAAATGTCACAATCACACAAATAATGATAGCCTTTTCTTGCACAGCAATCCATGTGTGGTGAGACCCATGCAGCCAGGGTCGGGTGGTAGACCAAAGGAGGTGGCAGTTCAATGTGTTCTCTGTAGATATCCTCATCAAGGTTCCCAATGGAGTGAACTGTAGCTAGTTTATCAAATATAGCTGTACTTGGATCAAAATGAGGTGATGAGACAGTAAAGGTCACAAATATAGTGTCTAGAATAGTACATCATTTAGCAGTGAAACAGGGTCCTTTGTTAGAATGCCTGGTGACAAAGTCTCAGTTTCTAGCAGTAGATATTGGTATGGAAATAGACTGAGACAAACACATTGCTACAAGATTTGTTACTCACCAGCAGTGTGGCAACACTCAGATGCGTTGATGACTTAGGGACGTGCTGTCATAGCAAGGTGACCCACCATCTTGTGAGTGGTAGGGTGGGGTTACTGGGCCATTGTAGGGGCGTGACTGAGTGTTGTAATGGGAGATGTCATCATCAGCCTCATCATATCCAGTTGACAAGAGGTCAAAGGGGGGCATAGCCACCCATTGCCTTAACATGATCAGTCAAAACCTCTTGTTGATGGTGCAGTTTCTCCATCTTGTCTTTACATTCTTCTTGGCTAACTTTTGCAATGTTCTGTTCTACACCTTTTGTAACCTGTTTCTGTAACACTCTATACGCGATGCTCATTTCATAGTTGTCCCTATGTTCCCTATCCAGCTCATCATGTACCTAGTTCAAGTCATCTTGGAGTCCATCCAAGTCTTCTTGAAGTTGATTGTTAATTTTACTTAACAAATCATTCATTTGTAACCCCTGTGTCTTATCTTGCTTCAGACTTTCACATTCATCTCTCAACATACATATGTCTTCTGACTGCTTTCACCAGAACAATGCAAAATAGCCTCTTTCTCATTTTGCAAGGACTGAAGTTCAGTCTCCAGTTCTTGCTCTTTTCTCAAACTTTCATTTGCCTGCAATCCCATCTCTTTCTTAAGGGATGAGAATTGCAGTTAGTGGGAGTGAAACCTCAATTCAGAGACTTCTTTAGCCTCAAGCTTTTTGACTGTGTGTCCCATTTCTGAGTACTGGGTTGAAATTCCCAGCATGGGGTTGTCAGATTGACTTGCATCCAGTGCAAAGTCAGTCCATCCTCCATGGGAGGCAAGGAAGTTAGAGATGTTGAGTCTTAAGTCTGCACATTTGTTTGATGTTATGGCCATTGTAGTACTGGTAATAATCAATGGGGAAGCTCAAAATCAGGACCAGTAAGAGGTTGCTATGTCATGTATCAATCCATGACAGGCAAAATCAGCAGATGGGCTGGCTACTGTACTCGCGTAGTTTTGTAATTCTGAATTGACGTTGGGCGTGGTGAGTTGGCATCAACCATGCCCAGTAAGCAGCCAAACTTTACAAGTTGCTTCAGATGTAAAAATAATGGGAGAGTTGATGTGGGAGTGCACACCTACTATACCCACAGGAAGGGAAATTTGTCAAGCAACAAGTGAAACTTTGCACCATCTAAATCGCCTACACAGGATCGCCAATTTGTTAGGGTGTCTAGCCCTGATCAGGTTCTTGGCGATAATTAGAGATGCAAAAGAATCACAGACAAGTTGCATATCAGTAATAAATGTGTTTATTACTACAAAAGGATATCACAGTTGCCCTAAGCAGTTCTTACCATAAGACACTGGGAGCCAGAGCTTAGCATTCCCCAATACCCCAAGGAGTGAAGAAGGTCTCAGAGGGGAAAACATAATACATTACATTATATACTATGATAATCACTATGGTTACTAGGAGAAAGAAACATTCTTAGTTACATCCAGGAAGCCCTACTGGCTAAAAGTAAGGTGGTTCCACAGTGTAGGTAACATTATACAATATTCGGTAAGTCAGCTATCTCTTAGACCAATAAGAGTATACATGGTACATGAAAAGAACAGGATGCAGTGTAGTTATACATAAATTCAAAAGATGGCAGTGTAGACTACGTTATATCAGAAGATGACAAAGACATGAATGTCTTGTCTTACTATGTGTAGTTTCTATGCATAGTGAAAGTAATGTATATTACAATCATCATATATCCAGACACTTACTCTTGTACGGTAGGTGTCCATACCTTATATGTTAGTATAGCATATGCATATTATGTGTAACATAAGGTTTGTCAAAGGTGTACAGTAGGATGCCAATTAGGGTGTAGAGATCTCACATAACCTTTAGAATCTGAAAATGCACTGACCACAAACAAATAACACCCTCGAAGAGCCTTATTGTGTTCATAAAATGGGTTGTAAACGAAACTAATTTAGGATAAAAAATCAGTTTTAAACTATTTTTTATTTATTTCCTTTAAAATGTAGTCCCTATTGCAGCTTTATGCTGGTATGTGGCACTGTGCTATACTCTGACTTTGGAACTGATGGTCTTTTTTGTTTAACTTTTTTGTTGGGTTATATTTGTTTTACTACTTTGCTTTATCTTATGACCTAGAGAATGTGAGGGAGAGAGAGTGATCTATGCATAAATGGAGACAAAAGAGAGGGAGCACAGATTCAGTGTTCAGCTGTTTTATTGCTTCTGCATGATGCTGTAGTGACACCAGAAGAGAGAAAGCACAGCTTCAGTTCTCTGCTGTTTTATTGCTGTTAAGAGACATAATCATCAGCTGCAAGACATCCAGTTCTGAAATGGTAAGAGATTGAGAGAAAGAGTGTGGCTACAGTGTTCTGCTCTTGACCATCAAATCTGCAAATCCTGTCTTGATATGGTTCTACTGAGTGATTTGGTGACAACAATTGGTGTGGGTCAGGGTCAGTGAGGGTGAGGGAAGCTGAATAATGCAGACCTCGACCATGGAGGGGATGCGGGTGACAGTGTGGTACAATTCAGGAGCAAATGGACATGGTGATTGGTGTCCTACAGGCCCAACTACAAATGGAGACCTAAACAATGGGGTAAAACAAGGTGAGAGATGCAATGCCATATAATTTCATATTAAATAATCTGGTGATAGCCGGCTTGGTGGTGCTGAGGCTGAGGTATTGGGTGCCTTACCTTTTGCCACATCAGTGACCTGTGTTAGGGAACAAGCATGGATCGCTGGGGCTTGGCTAGCAGGGAGGGCTGGGAGTGGATAGAACATCCGCCAGACAGCTCTTCTCTCCCTGATCTGGGAGGTTGGCTCTCTCGGCCTAAGACCACCACTATGTGGAGGCGTGATGATGGTGCAGGCTGTGAGGGAGTCAGGTGTTAGGCCAGGGGTGGGTTGAGTGGAATCAGCCAAGCCAAGGCGTGTGCATGTGCCTCCATGAGCACATTCGACCTTGTCTGGGGCTCCTGGGAGTAAGCAGAAAAAAAGCAGAAAAAGAGGGGTGGCAGCTGGATGATGCCCCCAGTCTGGTGCTGGTGGTCCTGCCGGGGAAGTGGGATGGCCCTGAAGGGACCGTAGATGCCTGGTACAGATGGCTGATGCAAGCTGTCAGCCCACTGGGGGGATAAACACCTATATGGCAAAAAAATAACCTGGTGATGGTTGGATGCTGGGAAGTTTAAACAAGTGAACTATGACTTTTTTACTTTTATGTCTGGTTAGGGGCCTGAAGGTGTTTCATCTTACAAACATGGTTGACAAAATTTCAAAAAATATATATTTGTGGGAGGCATGGATATGTAGGGGTGATGAGTCCTGGTTGCTAGAAGGGTTCCTGACATGGTGGTTGTCTGTCTTTAAGAGCATGTGTCTCGAACCCTGTCAATCAATCAAGATGCAGCATTATTGCTACCCATTTTATGATACTGCCTAATTTCAGCCTCTGTGAGGGAAGGATAGAGGTGCAAACCTATTGAAATTTAACCCATTTTTTTTTCTCATATAAGATTTTATTAGGTTTTAATACAGTGTACAAAGGATAACATGGCAGGATATTTTACCCAACATATATGATCAGCTATACATTTACATAGCCTGAACATTTATGATCATATAAAAGTATCTATCAACAATGTGGAAATAACCATATCAAGCATACAGTAATAGATTGTAACAGAGTAATCAGATGTTTACACCTTCTATAAGTAAAATGTAACAGGTCAATAGTCATATTGAGGTACTTATGAGAACTATATCTAAAGGGTGGATTTGCAGGTGGGGTAGGGAGTTTACAGAAATCTGACTGCAGATATGGCTTCCATTTGGATTGGTAATATAGCAAACTTTCTCCTCGAGCAAGTGATAGCCATTCAAAGAGGGACAGGTGGGCTATTGCTGTGTGCCAAGTCTTCTGAGTGGGAAGGGCCATCTGGCAGCAATGCATAAGCAGCAGACACTTTACTTCTAAAAGGTCCAGAAATGTCTAATCCTGGAGAGGTTTGGAAAAGTCAGGCAGAGAAGTGGTGTCACCCAGCAGTAATCTGGGGTCAGTGAGAGCCACCGGGTCTTGAGCACCTTAGAATGGTCAGAGGCAACCATGTTCCAAAGTGATGTGAGGTGAGGACATGTCCAGAGTATGTGCAGGAGGTGGGCATCAGGCTGTGAGCACCTCCAACACTGAGTATGGCTGAGCAAGCCCTGTGCATGCAGGGCCACAGGGGTACGGTGCCAGAGTAATAGAATTATAAGGTGGCGAAACTGGCTTTTAGTGTCCCTATAAACATGATGGGCATCTTTAAGGTAGAGACTCCATTGTCTCTCTGAGATAGGGGACGCCAGCTGTGCCGCCCATTGTTGTTTGCATGCCGAGGTAGCAATCAGTTGTGTGTCCCTCTAGGTTACATAGAAGCAACCCAACAGGCCCTTGGATGTGGGATGTTTATGAAGGGTATTCAGCCACTACCAGGGCATACCCAGACAGCTGCTATTGAGGAGGGGTTGTAGGATACTACGGATCTGGAGATATCTCCAAAAGTCTTTATGTGGGAGGGAAAATTTAGTTTGGAGCTGTGCAAAAGACAACATGGAGGTTGTCCCAGGTGAGCAAAGATCTTGTACTGTTCAAATTCCACACCTCTGCCAGGAGGGCCAGTGCAATAGGGTTCCATCAATTTGAAAAATGAAGTGCCATAATGGGCATATGAAGCAGAAGGGGCCATGCCTGTATTGGCGTATGCATTTTGCGCTTGAGCGTTTTCCAGGCGTGGACCATGCTAGTGATCGTGGGGGGTAGGGATTGAGTTAGGGGAGACCTGAATGTAAGGAGAGAATAAAGAGCAGTCCCTCCTTCCAGATCTGTCTCCAGTTGAATCCAAGATGGTGGGCCCATGTGGCTGGGTGCAAACCATTTAGTCGCATGCGCCGCTATACAGGCAAGGTGGTAGCCCAAAAAACAGGGGACATTGAAATCCCCATGTGACCAGTGTGCTCTTATTTTTTGCTTGCTCCATCTAGGAGGTTTATTATCCCATAGAAAGGCAGAGACTTGATGTTCCAATGAGGTAAACAACTTAGAGGAAAGGGAAATAGGCAGATTATTAGAGATAAAGGAGTTGAGGGAACAAGAGCATGCAAACAGCAGCTACCCTACTTGGCAGACAGAGAGTTGTAATTTGCGCCATCTCTCTATCTCTGCAGTAATTTGTGTTAACAGAGGGGAGAAGTTAACCAATTCAAGGGTGGACCATTTAGTGGGAAGCTGGATACCGAGGTAATTAAAGCTCTGGGCAGCCCATGAAAGATTGGTGCCCTGGAGGCAGGCATTCGTGCACCCAGAATTAAGAGGAGCCACAGTGGTTTTCCTTTGATTGACTCATAGGCCTGAGAGAGCCAAAAAGCCCTCAATGACCCTAAGGGTGGCTGGGACCGATTGATGAGGACTAGAGAGGGTCAGGAGGAGGTCATCCGCATATGTGGCCACTAGGTATGTGTGACCACCGACCTCAATACCTTTAATCTAGGGGGAGGAAACCAAAACACGAATTAGGGGATCCAAGGCTACAAAAAAGAGGAGAGGGGAGGGGGAGAAGAGGCAGCCTTGCCTGGTACCTCTGTTAAGGGAGAAGGGAAGGGATATGTCACTATTGTTGAGAATGCAGGCCATGGGAGAGCAACAAAGTGTACAGACCCACTGTCTAAGTGGGCCCCAAAACCATATAAATGCAGGATCTCATGAAGGTAATGCCACTCTATGGAGTCGAATGCTTTAGAAAAATCTATTGCCATGGCTGCCATAGAAAGGGACGATCTGGAGGCAAACCATTTAAGGTTAAGCAGGAGTCTGGTGTTGTCTGTTCCAGCCTTGCCCTGCATGAAGCCCGCTTGAGAGGAATGAATGATAGATGGAAGGACAGTCATCATCCTGGATGCAGGGCTTTGGCTAAGATCTTAATATCAACAGATAGTAGGGATATGGGCCGAAAGTTGGCACAGTCCAATGGGACAAGGTATTTTTTAGGAAGCAGGGTGACAAGCGCAACCCGCATGGAGGGTGTGAGACAGCTGGCATCATGAGAGGATTGCAAAGCTAACTTTAAGTGGTTGTAGAATATCGGGTCCCATGGCTTAGTAAAGTTCCACTGACATACCATCAGGAGTGGGAGCCTTTTCATGGGCCACTGTGAATAGCGCTACACACAGCTTTTCACAGGAGTGGGGAGAATCAAGATTGGCCACCTAGTCAGGAGTGAGAACCGGAAGAGGGGTGCCTTGACTGAAGGCAGAAATGCTTTGGGAGAGTTGTGCACCCATGTTGGAAGCTTGGGATTGATAAAGGGCTTCATAGAACTGCCTCATAGTATCATTGATGCCTTTAGGGCTTGAGAATATAGCACCAGTTGGTGAGCGAAGGGCATGGATTCGGGTAGCCGCTCTTTGTTGATGGAGGCAGAAGGCATGGAGCTCACCAGACTCTTTTCCACTGTCCCAGTACGCATGTTTGGACCTGAGTAAAAGGCATTTGGCTTTCTGGTGGAGAATGACACTGATCTGATACTTAAGCCCCACAATTTGACATTGCAAGACACCATCTGCTGAAGCCAATGAGGCAGTCTTGAAGTGCTGCTCTAGCACCTAAAGGTCTGCTTGCAATTTAGCCAGCTTTGCTCTGCGGGCTTTGTCCTGGGCTGTCAAAAAGGCAATGATATGGCCCAGATAACTGCCTCAAACACCTCACAAATTGTTCCATGCGAAGTCCCACAGTTGGACTTACAGGCAAAATAGTCTTTTATGGCTTGAATCAACATGGGGCGAAAGTTAGGGTCCTTGAAAAGAAGGGGATTACAGCACCACCTGACCTGGCGGGAAGGGTTACCAAGATGGGTGTAGGAAATCTGAGTGGCTGCATGGTCGGAAATCAGGATTGAGTCAATTACTGAATCCGATATGCCCTGAGCCACCAAATTATTGGCCAGCCAGAAATCTATACAGCTGTTAGAACAGTGGGCTGTAGAGTAAAACATATAATCATGGCCTGTGGGCTGGATTCTATACCAGATGTCTACGAGAGCCCACTCCTCCATCAGGTCCTGTAACAATTGTCAGCCTTTGGGTGTAGCGTGGGGTGTGGGACGGGATTTTTCAAGAAAGATATCATCCACCATGTTAAAATCACCCCCTATAACCATGGGAATAGGTGGGCCATCGTCTAGTAATGCAGAGAGAGCTTGGCTAACTTCCAGGGAAAAAGTCAACATGGTCGGTATTAGGTGCATAGATATTCCCTAGTAACAGTGAGTCCACAGGGGAGAATAGCTTGCCCACCACCCATCATCCTTGGGTATCCTTTCTGACGCCCTCCACTTTCCACGGGGAGGCACGGCAGAGAAGCATAGCCACTCCCTTAGTTTTATTTGTGGAGGAACTAGCCACCACCTCACCAACCCAAGATTTCTTAAGCCAGGGAATTGCCCGGGGCAGGAGGTGGGTTTCTTGTAGTAGTGCAATATCAGCACAAAGGGACCGTAGGTGCTGCAGTACTTTTGTGAGCTTAATTGGGTGGTTAAGCCCTTTAACATTCCATGACACCCAACGATAAGCACTAGGCACTGATGTATCTGCTGCCATATTCCACTGTAATGGGCAAAAATATGTACTTACTGTGAAACAATGGGGAAGGGGGGACGAGCTCACCAAAATCTCTGAGGGGTAGCAGCACCCAAACCAAACCAACACTGCAAATCCATATACCCAGCAAAAAGGAGGTGTAAGCATTACTGAAACAGTTGGCATATACTGCCTTGGATATTGAGAACTGTAGAGAGAAGGAAAAAGGCAAGAAACAATTTGTACAACACTTAAAGGGCTAATATGTCCAACAATCAAAATGTACAGTAAGTATCAGTAGAACACAACAGCATAAACACACTATTAAGGTGGAGGGCAAAGTAAATGAGGGTAGAAAATCTACCCTTCAGGCTGTGCTTGCTCCAACGCTCAGTACAGGGTATAGTGTGGCAGTCCAATCAATAGAGTCTTCCTGGACCGAGGTCCATCCAAGTCGGGCCCCTCGACCACGAGGGGTAGGGAGAAGAGGGAGGAAAGGGAGGAGGGAAGTGGAGGAAGGAAGGAGGGGGAACATTACGGGGTAGGAAAAAGGGAGAGGAAGGTGGGAACTCCACCTACCAGTTATATCCGAATAGGCAAGGCAATAGACCCCATGAAGGGCCAAAGGCTGAACCTCAGTAAGGCACTACATAACTGGCCACCCTCCAGAGAAATAAGGAGGATCATCCAGCCGGATGGAGCTAGTGGCGTGGGTTATAGCTGAATACGAAGTAAACGGTAAAATTATACCCAAAAGCTAAGAGGAAGGAGGAGGAGGGATGAGGGTAATCAGTTATCCACCGAGACACTAAGGATAGAAGGGGCCTATAACCGTTACAAAAGCAGAAAAATCATTATGCGCACAGTAGGGACACTGCAACTGGGTATATGGGACCATTCAGGTGGTTAGTCCTTTGGCCTGCCCAGGGAAAACCTGAGAAGGGGCTCCAGAGTTCATGGTAGTCTTCAAGGCAGCTGCGGCATAAGTGAGTAATCCAGGTTTAACTGGTGAGACATTGTCTAACACTTCAATGAGAGAGGCATCAGGGAAGTCAGCCCAATCCACCGGATGTGTTATGTCCATTTCTTGGATATCAGGCAATTCTGAATTCTCCGGTTCTGTAGCAGAGGAGAGATCTTCCCTACAAATTTTGGCAGGTGGAGCTGCAGGATATTTGCCGGGTGAGTGCTGAGGCCCACTTCTGGCTCTCTGGCAAGATTTAGTGAAGGTGCTGGTCATGCACTGAGGGAGAGAGGCCAAAGGGGGCTGAGAATATGATCTTGGCATTGCAGCTGTAGTAGATAGGGCTGAGGAGGCGCCCATAAGTGGTGGGGGACCAGAGTGATGTAGGACTGGTCCTGCTGGTATAGCATCCCTTGGAGTCCCTGCAGCAAAAGTACTGTTCCTATCAGAGGGTCCCACTGAAAAAGATTCTCATAGCCTCCTGGGACTTGTAGTCGGGACAGGCAGGGTCGGCCAAAATTTTGCAAGCCAGCATTCCGAGCTGGAGTGGTCAACAGTCACTTCCCTCGCATCTTTAAATACTTGTAATCTGGTAAGATTTTTAAATTTAAATCGGAAGTCCTGCTGGTACAGAAAAATGTTTTATAGGGCCAAAGGCTCTCCTCTTTGCCTCGGTTTCCTGGGCAAAGTCCTGGTACAATGAAATTTGGGCCCCTTGCTAGCGGATTACCCCCAAGTCCCTGGCAGCTCAAAGGATCCATTCTTTCATGGAGTAGTGGAGCAGATAGGATGCAGTACAGCACAGTGGTTTAAGGTTCTGAGCTGCAAACCTGGAGACCATAGTTTGAATCCCACAGCTCCAACTTGCATACTGAGTGACCCTGAGCAAGTCACTTAACTTCCTTGTGCTCCCAGGCTGCACCTCTAAACAAGCTTTCAACTTAGTGTGTCTCTGCTGGTAAAACAAAGGTAAAAAAAAAAAAAGGCCACCTGGTTTAGGTGAGTCGGCAGACTTGTTTGGGCACATGGAGACCCAATGCACCTGTTCCACATCTATAGGGCCTCGCCAATGTTCCCCTATCATAAGGGGGAGGTTATCATTTAAGAACTTTTCCATTGGCTGCCCCTCAGCCCCTTCAGGAAGGCCGATAATTCTCAAATTGTTGCGCTGGCCTCTGTTTTCCTGGTCCTTGGCTCTGTCCAAGAGAGCTGCCAGGCGTTCCTCGTGCTGGTGCAGGCGTTGACACAATTGTTGCTGCTGCAGTTCACATGTTTCCATTCTTTGTTTGAAGACATTCATATGATCTTGTAACTGGCGAACTTCCTTGGCTGTGCCTGATAAAGCTAGACTGATGTCCACTCGTAGTAGGACTGCTTCCAGCATTTTGGCTATATACTGCAAAGATTCACCTACCAATGTTGGCTGGGATGCTGTTGGGTTGGTAGGACTAGCAAGATTGGTAGGTTAAGTGGTTGTCAGTAGATCCATGGTTGTAGATCGTGCGAGTATGTTGAAGCCCAAGCTGCCTCAGCATCTGTCGTAGATGCATAACAGTCCATAGTGGTAGTGTGCAATAGGGCCTGTACGGCCTAGTGTGGCCAGAAGTGCTGCAGGTAACTGTGCCGCAAAATGTCAGAAATGGTACCGGAAGCCATTAAAAAGGAGTGCACCACCTGGTAGGCAAGACTTTACCCGTGTATCAAGCTACATTAAGGGGGTATAACTCCATGGGATTGTGGTGTCCAAGCTCGGATAGACCTCAGGCAGGAAGGAGCTCGCAGATTAAGCTGCCATTATGTCAGTGGCTAAACCACGCCCACAATTGAACCAAATTTAATTGTTGGTAGTACTTTAATGAATCAGAGTCACCGCAAACATTTCAGTTAAATCCCAATTTTGAGCATTTGCCATTACAAAATGGACTGACAAATCAGAATGAAATTTTCCAGGTTTTGTGTGAGTGCTAAGATCCTTTAACATTCTATGTTGTTCCATTTGGGTGTTCTTGAATGGCAGAGGTGAGAACAATACTACTTTTAAGAGTTGTCTTGTTTTTCTCATTTTGTTATCTTGCGCTACAGCAAAGAGCACATAAACCTCAGAATGTAACATTTAGCAGTGTGAAATGTATTAGCACATTTCTGTGTAACCAAGGTTGTATGGTTTCATATCCCTGTTAGTTTTAAGAATACTTCAGGTACTGTTCCCAACCCAATGCATACTGCAATAAAAACTCTACTATTTCCTTGCAGACAAATCCATCTATCTACATATCAATATACTTAATGTAAAATAAAAACATTCCTTATCCTGTATTCCTATTACTGATTAACAGAGTATGTAGAACCTGAATTACCATACAAAAGGCATTGACATTATGAATACCGCTACATCTCAGCCTGAATATTTTTCCCTCTTTTACCACCTTGCTTATTTGTGTACACAGCTGAAAATGCGTTGTACAGCTGCAGTTTTGAGGGGCTTGGAGTACTTGTTGAATTTATGCATATGTAAAAAATAATCACATTTATATAGTACTTGACACATTTATGCAATGACTTATACTCTTCTTGTCACATTTTATTTCCTTTTTGCTTTTACTTTACAAATCTTCAAACTTTACATTAATATATTATTCCATCAACAGTGTGCAGCAGCAGCCATTTGCACTGTACAATAGTAATCAGTTGGGGACTACAAAACAGAGACCAGAAGTCTTTCCCCACATTTTGTTGGCAGCAAAGAGGTGGCAGTGAGGGCTAGTTTCCACAAACCTCCCCATACTCCAAGGGCAGCACCACTCAGCATTTTCCATGGTTTGGGAGACCCTTATGTCAGACACAGGTCACATGCTCTTGCTGCAGCAATTAGGGGCAGCAGCAACAGCACCATTTGCACTGTAGTCCTAAACTGGAAGACTACAAAACAGAGATCAGCTACCTTTCCCGGCATTATGTTGGCAGCAAGGAGGTGGCAGCAGTGAGGGCTGATATATGCAGCCCTCACCAAATCTCTGTGTGCACCAGTTAGCATTTTTGTGGCACAGGAGGACCTGATGTGATGTCACATGTCTTATGGAGTGGCTGCACCAATCGAGTGCAGCAGTGGCCATCTGCACTGTATTCCTCAGTCAGAGGGCTAAAACACAGAGATCAAAAATCTTATTTATTTATTTGTTTATTTATTGAGTAAATCGTATTTACAACCTTTGAGTCAAAGACTCATTTACAAAGGCTCCTCATCATAGTACAAAACATCAATTAGCATGTAACATACAATAATATAAGGTGGTAAAAAGGAACCACAGGATATGAACAGTACATGCAACAATGAGGGTGGAGCCTATACAACTGAGTAGCTATACAAGTCCGTCTAAGGAGCTTGTAAGTGTCAATGTACAGTACAGGTAATAAGGAGGGTGTGGTCTATACATTTAAGAAGCTACACAGGCCCAGCTAAGGAGCTTGTAATTGCCATAATGCAAGCAGTCAAGCAACCAACTTTGTCATTAACACAGTCAATCTTGTGTTGAAAATTAACAGCAGTAGGGTACAGAGCACTTTAGCCCAAACTTACTCCATGAGGTATAGGTGATACTGATGGTTTATGTGCACCTGCTGGCACCTGTATCCCAGCTCTACTACTGAGAAAGGACCGGGCAGGCCTAGCCAGTGCCCGGTAGCCAGGTGTTGGTGGTGCTGTGTAGCAGCCCATACTTAGATTGTGCACTGGCAGCTTTTCCTGAATTGTGTAGGCAGTAGAGAGACAACAGTGGTCAGGGCTGGTCTCTGTGGTCCTCCCGATTCTTCATGGGCACCAGTTGGTATTTTAAAGGATCAGGTGGTCCTGGTGTAATGTCACGGGTCATGCGGTGTGGCAGCATCAATTGAGTACAGCAACCATTTTCTCCTTCATATGCCATTTAATCTGAAATGATTCCCATGTCAGTAGCTCTCCAGAAAGAGGACTACACAGTAAAGAGCACCTTTCAGGTAAGGGTGAGCTAAGGGACACAGAGCCAACATTGGTTTGGCTTTGACTTGGGACCTGAAAATTTGGTTTGGCTTTAACAATTAGGTTCCCAATGTAGTATTTGTTAAAGGGTAAAACAGACTACAAATTGGGGGAATCTTATAGCTGACAATAACTATTAACTACAGCTCACTTGAGGCAGGTGGTGTTTCCATGCTACTAATGCAGATTTGTGTATTTGTGGTGGTGTGGCACAGTCTGCAGTGAATATGACTGTTGTGTCTCCATTCTGAACTTGTTGGATTCAAGGTTAACCCCCCCAGTCTTAGTTTTGCCTCCATGCCTACCTTCTCACTGGCCCAGTATATTTTTTAAATGTATAATCATTCCCCCCAAATGTTATGCATTTAAAAACATAAACACAAATTGAGAGGCAATAAATGTAGGCCATTCCATTGCCATTCCAAATCTTTACCATCCATGGATACATTATTTTTTTTTCTACATTTACCTTAAAGTTTTTTTTTTAAATACTGATGAACCAAAATTTGAAAGAAGATAGCTACTGGCTATACTCTCAACCAAACGTCATAGTCAACCGATTACATGAGCTTGGAAGACTGAGAAATATGCACTTCTGTGCTCAGTCATCACTCATTTGGAGTTGCTGGCCCTTAAGAGTGGGTTGTGGGATGTCTGGGGTGGGTCTTATTTAACTGACAATGACTGTGTGTGCCATGTGTCACACCTGATCAAATTGGGCTTGCTAGTGATGATACAGTAAAAGTTGTTGCAGTGTCTTCAAGAGGACGTCACACGTGTGTGTCATGAGTCCTTGGCTGCTGCTGCTGGTAGCGCCAGCCAGACTGTGGTGCTGCCAGCTCCAGTGGAGACCAGGAAGACTTGTTAACAGGAGGTATAAGAGTGAGAATAGCAGTAGATGTGACTTATTGGACAGGAATAATCAAATGGATGAGCAAAAGTTGATCTGTGGTAAGTTAAATTTGAGAAAGGCTAAAAATCCAATATTCTCAGGATCTAATTTGGAGCAATGTGCTGAGCCATTATCGCCAGCTGCGCAGACACATATTTCTTAAGCTACCAGTGTTGGAGGGAATCCACATACACTATAAACTAGTTTTGCCAGTGCTGGCCAAATGAAATTCCTTTCTTGCCAGAATTTGATGGGAGTAATACTTTGTGTAGGTAATGGGTGGCTCTGCTAGATAAGCCTCAAACAAGTACACTAGTGATACAGTATGTCTGTGCATTCTTCTAAAATGGCAGGCAGTTCTGGCATTCAGTGTCAAAAAACTCCTAAATGTCCTCTTGTGTCTGCAGATCTTCACTACCCAAGCTGTCCTCTATGTTATGCTGGTGCCTGGCATTGGAGGCATGTGATGTTAGTCATATAGGAGCAGCAGTACCAGCAGGAGGAAGTAGATTATTGGTTGTTTCTTCACACTGCGGGTGCTGCCTCATTTGAAGTGTATGCAACAGTTTCTGCTTGCTATACAGTAATTGATGTGTCCAGGGGAAATGCACACATCTTTGTATCTAGGATCCATTTGTGCTGCCTTGTCAAACCATGTGCCCAATCCAATACTTTTAAGTCTGCCCGTAGGTTAAGTCAGAACCATTTCTGCCACTTCCACAATGAGTCTTGCATCCTATGTGCAGCTACAGTCTTGAGGTGACTCAGATGATCCCCCCCCACCACCACCTCCAGGCTTGCTTTGTAGGGTTCTTGTAGAAGAGCTCAAACATAGACTCACAATGAAAAGGACAGTGCTATGAGTTTTTGATTCATCACTGATATCTTTGGTGACCTGTTCATAGGGTCTCAGAAGTGGAAAACATTTTTGCAGCTCACACCATTGCGCCTGCGATAGATGTCCAGTATTTCATCTTGTCACAATTCTTTAAGCTAGGTAATGCTGCAGAACACTATGCTTCTACGGGTAAGGAGGAGAGAGCTTAGTGTGTTTTGGAGAATTTATGGAAATATCTAGTGATGTCCCATATAGTTTTAATTTACTGCTTTTCTATACACATATCTGTGAAACTCTAGAGTCCAGTGCATGTGCAAAACAATGTGCATAACAGGAATACTCATGATTCATGGCCTTCAGAATGTTACAACCACTGTCCATCATGATGATTCCCACCTTTGGATTGCAGAGAATTGTTTGTAGCTGCATTGGTCCCTGTTCTAACTGACAACAAGATATGCGATTAGATACTTTTTATCAGACCAACAAGAAGTTTTCAGAACACATGCTTCCAGGCTATATAGTTATCACTAATAAAATACATTTCAGAAGTGTCACCCTCTGCATGCATATTGCCTCATGTATTCACAGGAGAACATGCCTGGAAAATGTGGGCATGATGGAATGTTGTGTTTAGGCTTTAGCTCATGCAACTGTCTTCTAAAGTTGGTAGAAAATAGGCTGATGATTAATGGCCATTATCTCCCCAATCAGTTGTATGATTCAGGTAGCCCTTGGATGAGCAGGTGACAGTTTCATGCAGTCATGAAAGGGAGACTCAGGCATTGTAGTTTATTTTGTTGCAAGAAATTCAGGACTAATGCTGGTGGCACATGCACTGTTAATCCTGGTTGGTTGTGCTTATAGTGGTGCTTTTGAAGTAGCATCAGTACATGCATCGCTGGTTAAAGTTGGGATGTGTGTAGTCTGAAAGCTTGTGTTCTAAAAATGTTTTATTAGTCCTAATAAAATGTATCAAATCATCTGCTCTGCCCACCTTTAGATTGGTAGGGTACATCCAGAGATGTCCAGCAGTGGCTGGATAAACCAAAGAATGTTGCACCAAGGCACTTCCTCTCAATGACAGAAAAATTAAGCAAGGCACTTCCTCAATTGCTGTGCCTCTGTGAGGCAGTCTGCTTTAATATAACTCCTGCTGGGGGCCAGAGCTGGTCAGGAAAAAGGTTGGGTGGGGGTGGTGATTGTACTTCTTGATCTAATAGTAAAGATCTTTATTTAGTACAGAATATAACTGCTAGGGCAAGATGCCCAATGTACAGAGTTGTCCTGTTACAGTGGCGTTCCTGTATGCTTCTTACATAAGTACAGAAATTATATTCACATAGATATAAACAAGGTTGAGACCTGACATGGAAGTAAAATTATGAGTTGAAGAATATACAAATATTCATGAGTACAGAGTTGTGGATACAACTCATTGGGTAGAGAAACTTAGGAACCTTTAGTCTGCACTACTTATCTGGATATCATAAGTGAAATGCACTTCAGAAGTGTTCCCATCTGTGTGCATATTGTCTCATATATTCTAGGGAGAACAAGCCGGGAAACTGAAATATAATGAAATTTTACTTTTAGGCTCAGTCAGTTAATTCAATAGTCTTAAAAAGCCAGTGTCACTCTACAGTTGAGAATGGCTAAAGATCATGGGACATCATCTCCCCAATCAGTTGTGTAATTCAAGCAGCACTTGGATGAATGGGCAGCAGTTTTATGCAGTCAGGAAAGGATGGCTCAGGCAGTATAGTTTGACTTGTTGCAGAAAGGTCAGGACTAGTGCTGGCAGTGCATGCACTGTTAATCCTGGCCGGTGGTGCTTACAACGATGCTTTCCACGTACTGTAGCACCAGTACTTGCATCAGCTGACTACTGTGGTTGCAGCTGGCAAGATAGTTTCATATTTTTGAACACTCCACCTAATCTGACCACCCATGCCTCCAAATCATTTAAAATCAGGAATCTAGGTTGAAACTTAAGTTGGAAAAATGTGTTTTCAAGTATCTTTTAAAAGCAGCCAGTGAAGGAGCACCTCTCATTTCCAGAGGAAGGGCATGCTAAACAATTGGAGCAGCAACACCAAACTGCCTATCACCTAAATATTTTAGCCAAGATTGAGGAAAGGACAGGAGGTATGTCTCCACAGAAAGGAGGGTGCGAGCAGGAGTGTATGGAACCAAGTGGTCTTTCAGGTAGCCTGAATTCAGACCATGCAGGGCCTTGTATGTCAACAATCACACCTTGAAGGTAATGCACTATTTAACTGACAGTCAATGGAGAGCTTGGAGAGGCCAGGCAACAAGCCATGCTGCCACATGCTGGACTAGCTGCAAGAGACACATCAGTCTCAGAGATAACCCAAAGTAAAGAGCATTACTGTAATCCAGCCTAGATGTGACTAAGGTATGTACCAGTGTTGGCAGATCAGTCGGTTAAAGATAGAGCTTGATCCAGATGATTCTGAGAAGATAGTAAAAGCCACTGTGGACAACAACCAACACCTGGAACTTCAGGGTCAGTTTGGAGTGCAGTGACTGCAAAATCACCCTTTGGGCCTGAATAACACCATGACAGTGACATCATTCATGAGAAGGGGTCCCAAAAACCCTATGGTGAAAATTTGGTGCAAAAATTCCAAAAAATGCCTGAGATATGCAATAAAGTTGAAACCCCCTATCTAGCCCATTATACAGCTTACCGGCATTTCCTCAGTTCGCGGTCGGCTTTGAAGAGTGCAGACGTGTTCCCGGTCCACCGATGATTGTCGTGCCAAGCTCCGGAGGTAAGCTGGGGTGAGGGGGTGTGGGGAGCAGGATGTGCGGTGAGTGAGTGCGGGTTGTGGGGGGCTGGGAGAAGCGCTGTGGGACCGTTTTCAATTTACAGGTTTTCAAAAAAAAAAGACAATGTGGGATGTTTTTCCACACTGGGTGGCTCCCAGTGTGGCAGGAAGGATGGCTGTGGGGGCCGTGGAGCTGACAGAGGATTGGGCACCCTGGGCCGGCAGACAACGCTGGGATGTTTGCCACGCTGGGTGGGCCTCGCATGGCAGAAGGATGGCTGGGGGGCTATGGTGCAGACGGGGATTGGGCACCCCATCGGCAGATGATGCGGGACATTTGCCACGCTGGGGTGGGCTCCCAGTGTGGCAGCAAAGATTTGGGGCGTGGTGCTGTGATATGACAGCGGTAGTTTTCTTTGAAGAGAAGACCACCGCTGTCATACACAACACCGCGTTGGATTGGTGCAGGACTGCCACGCCTGCTCAAAGGAGCAGGGGATTGCAGAGGAGGGGCACACCTCCAAAGTGTCCCATTCTCCCAAGACGTTCCTGGCGCATGCACAAGCGAACGTAAAAATTAAACTACCTGATTCTAACTCCCTGTGAGTCCCTAACTACAGTGAGAAGCTAGAAAACCCTAATAATCTTATTTAAGGTAATGTTTGTTAATAAAAGTGTGCTTTATGCATGGAAAAAAGAAATCAGAATGCTATCTCACTCAGAGCAGACTCAACAGACCACCTGGCATGGTGGCTATCTTAGTTAATTATTAACTAACTAGGTAAAGAAGAACTGGACATTATCGTTAGTAAAGTTAAAAAGCATCTGGAAGATTTTGAATAGGAAATTGGAGCAATTAAACTGAAAATATTCAAAAGGGATTTATCAAATTATAAGGACAACAATGTTTATTCTTGGTAGAAGGAGGAAAAAAAAAATTAGTCCCAGACAGGGCATTTGTATAACCCAAACTCAGATTCCTCACTTTACTCCACAGGAAGTGACACAGATGAGCAAGAGGCCAACAAAGAGGTAGAGGTAGTTTTTTTGAGTGAGGTGGATACAGGGGCCAGAGACAACAGACACCCAAACAGAGAGGGGGATACCAATACACAAAGGATGTTCCCCAGAATTAAAACCAGACCCAAAGGGAGGACGGTCAGGAGTTATGGAAAGAGAGAGCAGTGCATGCTCAGCAGGAAGAAACAAGCATTTGTCTATGCCGAATGTTGTCTCGCTGGCATTGGTAGTGCAGGAGTTAGAGACGGATAATAGGAATGGCAGTGAAGTAACTGATACCAACCCCATCACCACCTTGCAGAGACTGACAGGAGTTGGGATGTGCCTGTGGGTCATTGGCTATAATGCTCATGCCATTTCACCTCACCCTACCCTGTAGACACTGACAAGTGTTGTGGTGTACTTTGAGGTCTTTGGGCCTTATACTTACCCCATTCCATAAGGAAATACGCTGAGATGGGTGCAGTATAGGAGAATGGGGTAAGTTTTGGGGCCGAACACTCCAAGGCACACCTCGATGACTGACATTGGCTGCAGGGTGGGGGTTGGGGTGGAATGGTGTGAGCATTACAGCTGATGATCCCAAGTCACATCCCTGATGCCTGTCAGTCTCTACAGGGTGGAGTGTTACAGTGGGAAACCATAACGCCATAGGCGTTTGTTGGTATTTTCACTCCAAATCAGTTTGTTAGCCGAAAGGTGATTTTGCACAGTGACTGTGCCATTTGATGCCACAGGTACGAAAACACATTTTGGTCAGGTTGTGAAAAATGACAACTGTATTGTTCATGAGGAGGTGTAAAAAAATGGCAACGTTGAAAATCTGGAGTGAAAATATGAAAAATGAAAGTCATGAGCATGCATAGAAACTGCGCAATGTACGTCCATAACCCAATTATTTTGGGGATTTTTTAACCACATTTTCAAAATAGGCATTTTGGGACCTCCCCTCATGAACAGTGACACTGTGATTTTGTTAATCTGTCCCAAAAGTTGATTCCCACAGCAACCACGCCATTGTGCGACACAGGTGGGAAAACACATTTCAGCCAGGATGTGAAAAATGACAGATGTACTGTTCATAAGGAGGTGTGAAAAAATGCCAGTGTTGAAAATCTGGCATGAAAATATTGGCAATTTGTGAAGTTACAAGGGTGCGTGGAAACTGCTCAATGCACGCTTGTAACACAGTCATTTTATGGACTTTCAACACCAAATTTTCAACATAGGCATTTTAGAACCTCTGCTCATGAACAGTGTCACTGTCATTTTCTCAATCTGTCCCTAAAACTTTCTTCCCACAGCGACCGAGCTATTCTGCGCCGCGAGTGCGAGGACACATTTCAGCCAGGATATGCAAAATGATGGCTGTGTTGTTCTTAAGGAGGTGTGGAAAATGCCAATGTTGAAAATCTGGAGTGAAAATATTACAAATTTACAAGCGTGCATGGAAACTGCACAATGTAAGCTCATAAAACAGTAATTTTGGGGATATTTTCCACCAAATTTGCAACATAGGCTTTTTGAGAGCCCACCTCATGAACAGTGGCACTGTTGTTATGTTAATCTGTTCCAAAAGGTGATTCCGCGTAGTGACCATGAAATCACCTTTCAGGACTGGATAATGCCATGACAGTGACTGAATTCATTAGGAGGGTCCCAATAGCCCTGTATTGAAAATTTGGCACCAAAATTCCCCAAAATGCCCAAAATATGCACCAAAGTTGAAAAAAAACCTATTTATGCCATTATACAGCTTGCTGGCATTTCTTCAGTTCGTGGTCGGCGTTGAAGAGTGCAGATATGTTCCTGGTCCACTGAAGATCGTCATGCCATGCTCGGAGGTACATATAGATGGGGGGTGTGGGGAGGCAGGGTGTGCAGAGGGTGGGTGCGGGTTTGGGAAGGGCCACCAGACTCAACGAGGGACTGTTTTCTGTTTTACAGGTTTAAAATAAAGAAAAATCTTGCAGGCAGTTTTTTTTTTTTACAGGGACATTTGGCATGCTGGGGTGGGCTCAATGGCAGAGTCGGTGTGCGAAATCAATGTATGGGACACATTAAAAAAATCACAGTGACACTGTTCATGAACAGAGGTCTTAAAATGGCTCTGTTGAAAATTTGGTGACAAAATTCCTTAAAATGACTGTTTTACGAGTGTTCATTGCGCAGTTCCTATGCACGCTCGTAAGTTTGTGAATTTTCAATATTTTCACTCCAGATTTTCAACATTGCCATTTTACCACACCTACTTATGAGCAGTGCAGCTGTAATTTTTCACATCTTGCCCAAAACGTGTTTCTGCCCATGTAGTGCACAATGGCATAGTCGCTGTGTGAACTCAGTGTATGGGACACATTAAGAAAATCACAGTGTCACTGTTCATTTGCAGAGGTTTTAAAATGCCAGTGTTGACAATTAGGTGGAAAAATTCCTGACAATGACTGTTTTACGAGCGTGCATTGCACAGTTCCCATGCACGCTCGTAGGTTTGCGAATTTTCAATATTTCCGCTCCAGATTTTCAACATTGCCATTTTACCACACTTCCTTATGAGCAGTACAGCTGTCATTTTTCACATCCTGCCCAAACCGTGTTTCCACCTATAGCGCACAATGAGGGTAACAAAAAGGTCATGCTGAAAATTTATTGAGCAAATACCAGCAGTCGCACAGGCATTAGGGTAAAGCACCATACATGCCAAACACCACTGCAAATACCTGCAAGCGAACGTTCGGTGTTGACAAATGCTTGTTTTATCTGATGATGTAGAGAAGCACCTTCTCCCTCATGTTGCCAAGTTTTCTTTTCTCTCTTTCTCTCTGTCTGGAGTAGTAGGTCTAGCTCACTTGCTGGTCACCACACATTTGAATCTTAGGCTCAGTTCTGCCTTTTTATATTCCTCGGTGGTAATGTGGTGAGTAGACATGTGAGAAGTAGGGAAAACTTTACTTTGCAACAACTATGAAAGTTTCATGACTTTGTGAAGCATTTCATGAAGTCTTTGCCCAGCAAGATGCAAGGTTTCACCTGGTGAAACTACACAGTGACACTTCACAGGCAAAATGCCAGTAAAGTTCCAATGGATGAAGTTTTTAACCAACTTATGTGACACTTTGCCCATGTGGAAGTATGCAAAGTGGTTTGATGTTTTAAAAACCCTGTTGCTTCAGTATTCCCACTACCTTGATTTTGACATGTGGTGGGTGGTGGTGAGGGTATACTTTGATTTCAGTGACTACTGGCTTGCAGTTATCTCCACCAGTGGTGGAGGAGGTAGGGGAATAATCATGCATACTGGGTGGAAGGGTGGAGGAATGTTTTTTAAATAGGTGGGTTGTAGAGGAAGGTGGGTATGTGAAAACCGGGCGGGTGGGGGAAGGAAACATTTTTAAAACAACCATTTGTCAATGCCGAATGCTTGCTTGCTGGTATTAACATTGGAAATGCAGGAGTTAGACAGATGCAGAGTAGGAATGGCAGTGAAGTATTGAACTTACGCCAACCCCACCTCCAACCTGCATAGATGGACAGGCATTGGAGTATGCATTTGGGTTGTCTCCCATAACATGCATGCCATTTCACCTCACCCTATCCTGCAAACACTGACAAGTGTTGAGGTGTGCCTTGGGGTGTTTGGCTTTTTAGTCACCCCACTCCATAAGAACATATGTTGAAATGGGTGCAATATAGGAGAATGGGGTGAACTCTGGGGCTGAAGAGCCTAAGGCACACCTCAATGCCTGTCACTGGCTGCAGGGTGGGTGGGGTGGGGTGGAACAGCATGAGCATTACAGTCGGCAATCCAAAGGCACACCCCTGATGCCTGTCAGTCTGTACAGGGTGGGATGTTATGGTTAGAAACCCTAACACCCCGGGTGTTTGTTGGTATTTGCACTAAAAATGTTCAGCATGGCCTTTTTGTGACCCCCACCTCATGAAAGCATTTGGGACCCCTTCTCATGAACAATGGCACTGTGAGTTTGTCAGTGTGTCCTGAACTTTGAGTTCCCCCAGCGACCATGCCATTGTGTGCAAAATGTACGAAAACACAGATCGGGCAGGATGTGAAGAATGACAGCTGCACCATTCATAGGGAGGTGTGAAGAGATGGCAATGTTGAAAATTGGTAGTGAAAATATTAAAAATGCTAGAACTTCCATGCGTACATGGAAACTGCACGACGCATGTGCGTAATACAGTCATATAGTGGAATTATTTGACCACATTTTCAATATAGGCATTTTGTGACCTCTGCTCATGAACAGTGTCAGTATGATTTTCTTAATCTCTCCCAAACATTGATTTCCCACAACAACCTCGCTATTCTGTGCCAGATGTGTAAACACATATTTCGGGCAGGATGTAAAAAATGACAGCTGTACTGTTCATAAGAAGGTCTTGAAAAATGCCAATGTTGGAAATGTGGAGTGAAAGTACTACAAATTTGTGAAGTTATGAGGTTGCGTGGAAACTGCACATTGCATGATTGTAGCACACTTATATTATGGATGTTTGTCACCAAACTTTCAACATAGGCATTGTAGGACCTCTGCTCATGAACAGTCACTGTCATTTTACATATAAACATGTATATGAACATATGAATCTGCCAGCAGAACAGAACAATTGATCAATTTAAATCTGCCCTACTGTGCAGCTAGCACCCTAGATTGCAGCTGCCCCAGCCTCCTCCCCCTCAGTTCCCACCTGCTTGTCCCAGCCCCTGCCCCCCTGACTCATCCTCTTGCATTATCCCAGTCTTTCTTAAAGCTATTGACTATCCTACATGTTACCACTGCCTCTGGCAGCGCATTCCAATTAGACACCACCCTGTCAGTGAAGCATTGCTCCTCAGTTCCCTCTTGAAATGTCCCTCTTTCAAACTTAGTCCATGCCCTCTCGTCTCTCTTCCACTCCTCAGTTTAATCACCCCCTCAGTGCAAGGTTTATTTACCCTCCTCAGGTATTTAAATGCTTCAATCATATCCCCCCATCCCTTCTCTCCTCCAGTGTGTACATGTTCAGCTCATTCAGCCTAACTTCATATTCCTTTCCTTCTATCCCCTTCAAAATTTTTGTTGCCTTCCTTTGCACCCCCTCCAGTAACTTCATATCTCTCCTCAGGTATGGCCTCCACTATTGCACACAGTACTCCAGGTGCAGTCTGACCAATGATCTGTAGAGAGATAGAATCACATGCCTGTGTCTGGATGAGAACCCCCTTGTGAAGCACCTCAGCATCCTGTTTGCCTTCACTGCTGTTCTCCTACACTGGGCTGAGTTGTTCATGCTTCCAGTTACCAACACCCCTAGGTCCTTCTCCTCCTCCGTAATCCCCAACCTCACCCCCAACCAATAGTCCCTCTTCTGGTTCTTAGGCCTGAAGTGCATCACCTTACACTTGTTTGCACTGAATCCTAGCTGCCACTCCACTGACCATGTCTGCAGTTTGGTTAGGTCCCCCTGCAGTTTTTCCCATCTGTCCTCTTTGTCCACCACTGCCCCCAATTTGGTATCATCTGTGAACAGACTAACTCTGCTTCCCAGTCTGTGTACTATATCGGAGATAAAGAGCCTAAATAACCCTGGGCCCAGCACTGACCCCTACAGCACCCCACTTGTCACTGCTCTAGGTGCCAAGAGCTCCCCCACCACCACTACCACCTTCCACACCCTCCCCTGTAACCAGGTCTCTATCCATTTTGTCAGCTTTTTTCTCACCCTACTGCTGTCACCTTCCCCCAGTCTCCCATGAGGCACTGTATCAAAGACCTTACTGAAGTCCAAGTACAGCACATGTACCGCATGGCCCCTGCCCAACTCCCTTGTCACCCAGTCATAAAACTCGATTAGGCTGGTTTGACAAGCCCTCCCTGAGATGAACCCATGTTGCAGACCATCTTGGAGGCCATTATTCTCTAGGAATGCCACCAGCCTCTGCTTCAGTATCACCTCCATAAGTTTACCCACTATGGACGTGAGACTGACAGTCCAATAATTTCCTGGCTCCTCCCTAGGCCCAGTTTTGTGTGTGGGCACCACATGGGCCACCCTCCAGTCCTGGGGCAGACACCCCATTTCCAGGGAGGTGTTGAACAAATCTGCCAGTGGCTCAGCCAACAGCTCTGCCATCTCCCTCAGCACCCCCGGGGTGGATGCTATCTGGACCTGGTGCCTTGTCCATCCTTACTGCCCTCAGCCCCTCTAGCACCCTAGTCCCTGTGATCACTTTGTCCGTCACCTCCTCTCCCCTTTCCCTACCCTCCCCAGCCCATGCTGGTAGTGGACCATCCCTCTCCTTAGTGAAAATGGAGCAGAAGTACTCATTTAGAATTTCCGCTTGCTCCTCCCCCTTTTCCACTCAATCTGCTCCCCACTTTATCCTCACAATATGTTCCTTGAACTTCCTTTTTTCCCTGACATACCTTAAAAAGTCCTTTTCTCCTCCTTTTATGCCCTGTGCTAACCTTAATTCCCTGGAGGCCTTAGCTTTTTTTTCACCCTCCTGGCCACCTGCCTTGACCAACTCCCATAAGCCTCCTTATCCTCTTCTTTCCCTGTTCTCCTGTACTTCCAGTATGCAGCCCTTTAGCCTTCACCCCTTGCAGCACTTCCTTGTTCAGCCAGCACGGTTTCTTGGCTCTGCTCTTCTTACTCCTGGCCCTGGTGCAGACTACTGTGGCATCTGTTAGACCAGTCTTTATGACTCCTCACTTTTATTTTGCATCCATCCCTGGCCTTATATCCTGGAATCTCCCTCACAGTATTGCTCCCATCCTCCCTAAGTCCAGCCTGCTGAAGTCCACCACCTCAGTGCCTGCACCTCCTGTCTCCCTGCCCAGCACGAGAACAAGCCACACTGTTTGGTATTTGCTACCCGCTAGTAGGTACTCCATCCTTACCTCCATCACTGCCTCCCCATTTGCCAGTACCAGGTCCAGAGTGCTACCAAGCCTTGTAGGCCCACATACCAATTGCAATTGCATCAGAAGGCCATCCTGGAATGCATCAATGAGCACCTGCTTCCTGGTACTGCTAGTGGCCGGGGTGCTCCAGTCAACCCCTGGTAGGTTAAAATCCCCCACCATCACCACACTCCCCCTTCTACAGACCCTCCTTATCTGCTCTGACAACTCCCCATCCAATTCCCCGGACTGGGATGGTGGTCTGTACACCACTCCCAGCCTCAGCTTTCTGCCCTTGGAGTCCAGGAGTTGCAACCAAAGCACCTCTGTCCTCTCCTCTTCTCCCTCATCTATTATGCATTGGTTTTCTTCCCTCACATAGAGTGCAACCCCCCCTCCAACCCCTGGTCCCTGCTGTATATCCTGTATCCGGGATTGCAGAGTCCCAAGCATGGTACTCTATGGCCCAAGTCTCTGTCACTGCAGCAGTGTCCACTTTCCCCTCTGAAAGGCGTGCCTGAAGCTCTGCAGTTTTGTTCCCCAGGCTTCTTCCATTGAGAGAGACCACCTTCCACCTATACCCCTCCTTCTACTCACTCTTCTCCTTGGCCTGTATCCCTCCTCCCAGTAGTCTGCACCCTTTCCACACTATTATTCTTACTGGGTGGTGGTGTCTTCTGTATTACACTCAGATCACTCTGCCCGCACCCTCCCAAGCTTACTACACCTCTGCCTTTACCTATACCTAGGGGGGTGAGCTCCTTAGGCTCCCCTGTCCGGACCTTTCTAGCAACCTCAGTCTTTTGGCCCTCTCCCCACTAGTTTAAATCCACCTTAGTAGAGATATACCTCTCTAATCCTGTCTATAATACTCCCATCCCCTCCCTGCTCAAGTGTAGCCTGTCCACCGTGTATAAGTCTCTATTCCCCCAGACCCTACCCCAGTTAGTCACTAACCCATAATATTTGGTGTGGCACCAATCCCTCATCCACTCATTTAACTCCTCAATCCTACCCTTCCTCCCAATGCTGGCACACGGTATTAGGAGTACCTACAAGAATGCCAGCGACTCCCTCACACTTTCACACTGCCTGCCCAACTCCTAGAACCTCCTCCTCATAACTTGCACAGTCTTCCCCGCCAAGTTGTTTGTACCCACATGTAAATGAGGTTTCTTCCCCCCCCCCAATGCACATTTGAGCAGTACCTGCCCCTCCTGCAGTCAACCTGGGGATAGCTTCAAACCAAATAAGGCTGTGCCTTTCCTCCCTTCTGCCCCATCTTAGCCCTTTCAGTATAGAATCCCCTAGGACAAGTACCCCTCCCTGTCCCTTACCCCCTTTCTCTTCTAATGCCCTTCCACCACCCCAGTGTTATTCTTCCTGCCCTTACTCCCAGCCAGCTGCACCTCTGTGACTTCTGTATCTGCACCCCTACTTCTGCCTCACCCCTTTCTCTGCCTTATTCCTCCCATCCCCTTGAACCCCAGCCTGACTACTTCCTACTGGGCTTCCCATGTTGACCTCTCCTCATCTCTGCTAATTTCCAGCCCCTCTCCTGTCACCATTGCTGATTTAGGCCCCATTCCCTTCAACCCCGATGGTGGTGCCCCTCCCATCCATCCCTTCCCATAGCTTTCTCTCCTCCAGTCACCCCTCTCCTTTCTTCCCCCCCCCTTCTACCCTTTACGCCTTTGCTATCTCTTCCCCTCCTGTTGCCATCCTGTTATTCCCTGCTTGTCCTCCCCCCTTCAGTATGTTCCTGCCCCCAACAGCAGAGGTTTGAATCTATTCCTAGTCGATACCCCTCCTACATCTCTTCCCCTATTGGTTCCCCACTCCATGCTCCCCCTGGTCCCAACCCTGATCCCTGCCTACCCACAGCCATCTGCTCTCTTCCCTGGAACTCCTAGTGGTCTCTTCCTCCCCATCAGGAGGCCTCCTCCCTCACCTTAGGCACCCCCTCCCTTCTCCTCTCTTTTCTACTAGTGTCTCTGATACTGGGGTCAGTTTCAGTCCGTAGTTGTTCTTCCCCATCCCGCCCTTGCCATCCCCTGCCCCCCCCCAGCCAGGATGCCTACCATACTCATCTGCCCTGCCACTTAGACTCCTCCTTAACCTCCACATTTCCTCCTCAAACTGGCAGTTGTCTACAGGAGCACAACCACCCCCATCCTCAAGCCCAGTCCAGGATCATGGCAGACCCACACCCTGTACACACCACCACCCTTACAAAGATGCCTGCCCTATTGACACGTGGCACCTGCCCATTTTGGCCCCCATCTTATGTTATTGGCTCTCATTCCCGATTTCTGTACCCTACTACAACTGTTAGGCCTAGTAACTCAAATTTCTGTTTCCACTGACACTAGTCCCCTACCTTTCGCCTAGGCCTGGTTAATTCAGTCTCAAATCTCATCCATTAGATACTGTATTACTGTAGCAATCCTAAAGCCTCCTTGTCCGTTTTTACCCTCAGCTACCATACTTTTTGTTCTCAGCCTCATATTTTACCTTCCAGTTAGAAATTGTATTACACTCCAAGTATCAGCTCAGTTAGAGAAATAAACAGAACAAATAAATCTGTATTATTACAGCAGTTGAAAAGTATCCATTCCTTGCTTTGCCTCCATTCCAGAGACATTGCTGTAATATAGGACCATAGGACCCTGGGCAGGTGGGTGGGCAACTCTAAAGTCATGACAAAGCTCCGTGGGCTCGCACTCCCACCTCTCACTCGCTCGTTCTGTTTCTCCCGGCTCTGCAGGCTGCCCTTTTGTACTGGCTCCTGCCTGTGTTGCTCCTTTTTCTACCCACAAAAATCCACAGCAGTCCTGAAAGAGTTCCATTGAGCTCGCTCACTCCCCTCTCTCACTTGTTGTTCTGTTTCTCCCAGCACTGTAGGCTGCCCATTTGTACTGGGCTCCTGCCTGCATGGCACCTTTTCTGCCCTCAAAGAAATCCACAGCAGTCCCAACAGAGCTCCATTGAGCTTGCTCACTCCCCCCTCTCACTCGTTTGTTGTTAATCTGTCCCAAACACTGATTTCCCACTGCAACCGTGCTATTTTGCACCAGAAGTGTGAAAACACATTTCATCCAGCATGTGAAAAATGACAGCTGTACCGTTCATAAGGAGATGTGAAAAAATGGCAGTGTTAAAAATCTGGCGTGAAAATATTGCAAATTTGCGAAGTTACAGGGGTTCGTGGAAACTGTGCAATGCATGCTTGTAACACAGTCATTTTATGGACTTTCATCACCAAATTTTCAACATAGGCATTTTAGGACCTCTGCTCATGAACAGTGTCACTGTCATTTTCTCAGTCTGTCCCTAAAACTGATTTCCCACAGCAACCTTGCTATTCTGCTCTGGAAGTGTGAAAACACATTTCGGTCAGGATGTATAAAATGACAGCTGTACTGTTCATAAGGAGGTGTGGAAAAAGGCCAGGGTTGAAAATCTGGAGTAAAAATATTACAAATTCATGAAGTTATGAGCGTGTGTGGAAACTGCATAATGCAGGCTCATAAAACAGTCGTTTTTTGGATTTTTTTCACCAAATTTGCAACATAGGCTTTTTGAGAGCTCACTGCATGAATAGTGGCACTGTTGTTTCATTAGTCAGCCCTGAAAGGTGATTCTGTGCAGTGACCGTAGAATCACCTTTTGGGACCGAATAACGCAATGACAGTGACTGAATTCATGAGGAGCAGCCCCAATAACCACATGTTGAAAATGTATGCAAAAATTTCCAAAAATGCCTGAGATATGGACCAAAGTTGAAAACCCCTATTTATGCCATTATACAGCTTACCGACATTTCTTCAGTTCATGGTCGACTTTGAAGAGTGCAGATGTGTTCCTGGTCCACAAAAGATTGTCACACTGGGCTCCGGAGGTAAGTATGGGGTGAAGAAAGTGTGGGGAGCAGGGTGCACAGAGGGTGGGTATGGAGTTGGGGGAGAGCGACTGTACTCAATGAGGGACCGTTTTCTGTTTTACAGATTTAAAAAAAAAAAACATTGCAGGAAGATTTTTTTTACAGGGACATTTGGTATGCTGGGGTGGGCTCCCAGCATGCCGCCTGAGTGTTTTGGGGGTGCTGTAGCCGACAGGGTTTGGGTACCCCCTTTGGCACATACCGAGTGGGGGCCAAGAGCTGAGGGGGACTGGGCACCCCCCTCGGCACACTACAAATTGGGGGGGGACATTATACCGAATGTGGAGTGGGCTCCCCCATCGGCAAATTGAACTGAGAGGAGTTGACTGAAGCCGATGGGGACTGGGCCCCTCATTGGCAAAGAAAGACTGTTTTGGGGGGGCATGATGCCGAGGGGGATTGGGCACTCCCTCAGCACAAAACAAATGGGGGCATTATGCCAATGGGGAGTAGGCTCCCCCATCGGCAAATGAACTGGGTCGGGGCATACTGATAAGGGGATTGGCCACCCCCATTGGCTTTCATGGGGCTGTGAGGTGGCATGTTTACAAACAATGTTACACTAAGCAAGGTACCACCCTGCAGTGACGGGTCACTCCCTCATTGCAGCAGAATGGCTGACACTGCAATGATGAGGCAGCCCCTCACTGCAGCGGCAAAATCGTTTCAACTTGGTGCCACTTTTGAAAACCAATGTCATCAGCACAGTGTGCCTGCATTGGTCCACCAGTGCCAAGCCCCCAAATGCAGTGCCGCTGTTGGCTGCCACAATGCCGCACCTCCACAACCCGCTTCTCTCCTAAGCTGCTACATAATATTTCTTGCACATGTGTGCAAGAAAACATAAAATATTATGAAAAACTTCACCCAGAAAGGTTGGGGGTGAAGTCAGGAACATCAGCTCTGCATGGTGAAGTGTGAAATTCCTGAGTTTGCACCATCTTCAAAACATCTCTAGTGATAATCTGATCACCTGGTACAAACACTATTTATAAGCTTTAAAACCTTAACGTTTTTGATACAGGATATAACTTTCTAAGGTTAGTAACTGATTATATAATACTTAAATTTTATTTATATGCTATAATTCTTCATCATTTCAAAGCTGAATCATTTAATCAATGTGAGCTTTTCTTTTTAGCTCCACTGCTGGTCCCACCTCTAATGCAACATATAAAACAAGAGAGTTTAACCTGGCCAGGGCTTATTATGATGACCACACTCCAGGTAAGTACACATCCCTGAAAATATGCACCCTATTAGTATTTTCTCTTTCCTTTCAAAGGTAATAGCAGTTCAATAAAACCTTATTTGATTCACTAGTTTGTCTTTGTATCTTTAACTAGGGGAAGGGTGTGAAGGACATGCATGCTTTTGAGACTGTTAACATATGTACATTCAATAAAAGTTACTGGTTTCTGTCTTAACCATTTTTATGTTTGCTGTGCAGGAAACATAGTGCCACTATATGAATTTTCGTCGGTGTGCCACCCGCTTCCAATGCCCTGCTCCTCCTTGCAGGCAGCCTCACCCCACCAATAAATGTCCAAGCTGTCTATGACACCAGTTCAGATGCAGTGGCATACAGTTCAAAGCAAAGACCACTACAAGGCGTTGATAACATATAGGCAATTTACATACTGCCGTCGCATGTACGAATTCTACTTGTCAGCACTGCATCTGAACAGCTGTCATAGACAGCTCCATTATTTCTATGACCCCTCCCCAAATAAACACCCAAGTAGCATGCTGGGAGCCCACCCCAACATGCTCATGCACTTCCCCCAACCCCGCACACTGTATGGTTGATGGGGGTGCCCAATCCCCAGTCGGCTCCACTGCCCCCAAATAGACTTCCAGGTGACAAGCTAGGAGCAGTAAAAAGTCCCCAAACTACATTACGGGTGTACATTGCACAGTTTCTATGCACGCCGTGACGTCACAAGTTTTTTTTGTATTTTCACTTCAGATTTTCAACAATACCATTTTTTACACCTCCTCATGAACAGTACACCTGTCATTTTTCACATCCTGTTCGAAATGTGTTTTCGCACCTGCGGTGTCAAATGGCACAGTTGCTGTGCAAAATCACCTTTCGCCTAATGAACTAATAGTGTCACTGTTCATGTGGTGGGGTCACAAAAAGCCCATATGGATAACTTTTAGTAAAAAAAATACCAAAAACGCCCAGGGAAGCGTTGGGGTTTTTCGACCATAACGCCCCTACCCTTAGAGACTGACAGGCGTCCGGGTGTGACTTGGGATTGTTGACAGTAATGTTCATGCCATTCCACCCCACCCCACCCTGCAGCCAGTGACAGGCATCAAGATGCACCTTGGACCCTTTGCCCCCTAGTTCACCCCATTCTCTTATACTGCACCCATGTCAGTGTATTTCCTTATGGAATGAGGTGAATGTGAAGCCCAAACACCCCAAGGCACACCTCGACACTTGACAGTGTCTGAAGATTAGGATGAGGTGAAATGTGACTGCCATGAGCGATGACCCAAAGACACACCACAATGCCTGTCCATCTCTGCAGGGTGAGGGTGGAGTTGGCATCAGTTAAATACTTCAATGCCATTCCTATACTGCATCTGTCTAACTCCTGCACTTCCACTGCTAATGCCAGCAAGCAAACATTTGGCATTGACAAATGATTGTTATTTCCTGAAACTACAGGGTAGAACACCCAGCAGACCTCAGGACAGCACTGCTATTTGCCTTGGTCTTAGGGTGTATGTCTTACCATGAGTGTTGCAAAACTGCAGTGTTTGATGGCTCAGCCAATCTGCTGGCCTGAAACAGCTTCTGCAGGGGCAGCTATATATTTTAGAGCTGCTCTGCTGTGTCTGAATTTGTTTTATGGTGCCACACATCTTCATTGCAACTCCTCTTTTTGCAGGGTGCAATGCCCCCCACCCCACCAACTATAGATACTAACTCCGGGGAATGTGGACTTTGGGGAAGGGGTGGCAAACCTGACTTTCTGTGCATCAGTGACTCGGTGCCATTTCACTTTTATTTTCTATTTTCCCACTTCATTCCATTTATTTCTATTTTCTCTCCCTCTCCCTCTCATTTTCCCTGTCTTTCTTCCCTATGGATTCCTTGCAGTCTGCCTCCCACTAAACTCTTCATAAGAAAGGATCCTGGAAATCTTAGTTTCACATTAAAGAATGGACTGTTCCCAAGCTGATGCCTGCCTGGCACACCAAGCATTTAAGGTCCCTCCTTTTTCCTTCTTTCTCAGGAAGCCGAAAATGTCCAATTTTGTATGTCACAGCATTTATGCCAAACACAGTATCTCCATCACCCCTACCACAACACCTACTTCCACTTCGACTGCTGCTTCACCTCAGTTTTAGGAGTTTCAAGTTCTTATTCTCTATGTGTGCTAGTCATAACTTTGCTTAATTTCAAAGTGATGTCCTTAGAATTCAGGCCTTGCAATCAACCATCAGATCCAGGTCCTTCCAATCAGCTTCCAGGTCTTCCTTGCAATATTCCTGTTGCAATACTTACTCAGCCTTCACCCTCCAGTTCCCTGATGCTTTACCAATAGCCATTACTGCCTTCTCTGGCTTAACATAGAGTCTACAGCCCCAAGAAAACTCTGGACACAGCAAAGCACTGAGTCATATGCTGGCTCAGCATGAGTAACTGTACATATAAATTTGTAGCCTCCGATTTAAAAACTCATTTTTGCACTAAATTGCAACTCTTGACCCTTTAAACACCTTAAAGCAACAGATACTTCTTGCGTTCTATAAACTGGTATGTAACCAAGTGCAAGTGCAGTTCAAACTGGAGTAACAAATAAATAAAGATTTGCATTTCATCAAATCTGCTGGAGTTTTTCATCAAACCATCATTGAGTGCTCTGACTTTTCTTAGATTCTGGCATTTTTCTCTACCCCACCAAATCTAAACTTCCCAGTACATCCAGTTCCCAGGCTTGTCAGTTTTGTGTGACTGTCATATTACTGGTGTTCATGTTGAGATTGTTGCCACTTAATGTTTCTTTGCCCCAGCTGTGAGCCTATTATTCCTGTGCTGCCAGCATTTCTGCCTTCCTTGGCAGATGCATCCAACTGATTCCTGCCATTGGTGGTCCCCTGCACTAGCTGATTCCCTATGCTTTAGTATAACCCCCTCCACACCAACTGCCCTGTCCATTCCCTTGACCCTACCCCAGTACAGCTGTAGCCCATCAAGGAATGTAGGCATTCTTGCCCAAGAATACCCTCTAGCTGAACAGAAAAAGGAGACATTTCCTCTTTAAACTCATTCATAGCAAGATATAGCTTGGTTTATAATCTGCTGTCATTTTTCACAGGCCATAATCTGTTGCCATTTTTCACAGGACCCAGGGCTGTGGGAATTGTACAGAAGATCACTCATGTCTGTGTTAGCATTTCTTGCATTCTGTAAAACAGACAGGAACAGACACTGTAAATCAGAAGGGAAAATGGAAGGTGCTTCACAGCAGGGTAGGTATTTTAAAGTAACTATTGCAGCCTACATATATTTATTAATTTAAGAAAGAGCAGGCAAATTTGAAAAACAAATCAAATACTTTAAAACATACAGCAGTGGGGTGAGGATATTCCTACTGTCTTGCCTCACAGTTCGCCAAAGGCGTATGCATTTTCCACAAGTTTCACACCCTGCCAAGTATTACTGCTTTTTAGGGATGTGGGTGGAGCCTACAGCTGTTTTGTGAGAGCTCTGTAGTTCTTCTAATGGCCGACCACAGGACCCCTTCTGTTGGACTTTTAGAAGTATTCTTCTGAAAGCCCAACAGAGCTTAAACCCCCTCTGCCACGATGACAACTGGAATAACAGCTGCACTATTTTTTGGCTGTTACTTCCGTGCATTCTGATGTGTGTGAACTGCACATGCCCATGACTCATGTGCATGCGCATGCGCAGAGTCGTGCACATGCGCAGTTTTGCTGGTGCCGCCATATTGCAAATGACAAAATGCCATTCAGTATTTTCTGTGCCCCCTCCCCAAGTAATGCCTGACATCTCATGGCACTCTGGGAACCCACCCCAGTGTGTGGATTTTTTTCCCATAAATTAGAAAATGGTCCCTCATTACGTTTATTTTTTCCCTGTTGCCCCCTGCCTAAGTCATGCCAGACATCGGGGTGCCCAATCCCCATGTCAGCATTTATGTGGCACACTGGAGCCCACCTAGTTTGCTGAAATGTTTTTGTTTTGCTGAAAATTAGAAAATGGTCCTCATTGTTTTTTCCCCAATGAAACTGAAAGCGGTCCTCGTTGTCGGTGCAGTGCCCTCTCCCCACCCTCCCACTGAGCACCCATCTCCCCCACCCCCTTACCCCATACTTACCTCCAGAGGTTGATGCTGTCATCTTCTCTGAACCAGGACAAGTCTGCACTCTTCAAAGCCTAACCGTGAAATTAAATATTAAAGGCAAGTGAGCTATACAGCCATTCAATGGGGTTTTCAACTTATGCTGATATCTCAGCCATTTTTAGGAGTTTTTGCCCTGAATTTTCAACACAGGGTTCTTGGGACCCCAGCTCATGAAATCTGTGACTGTCATTTTATAACTCAGTCCTGTAAGGTGATTTCTCAGTCACTTTCCCAGAATCACCTTCCGGGGCTGATTCACAAAATGACAATGCCGCTGTTCATGAGGTGGGGTCCCAAAAAGTCCATGTTGCAAATTTGGTGAAAACATTCCATAAAATGACTATGTTAGGAGTGTGTATTGTGCAGTTTCTTTGCATGCTCCTAACATCACCATTTTTTAATATTTTCACTCCACATTTTTAACATTGCCATTTTTGTACACCTCCTTCAAAACAATACAGCTATCATTTTCCACAACCTGCCCAAAATGTATTTTCACACCTGTGGCACAGAATAGCATGTTTGCTCTATGCAATCACCTTTCCGGATAATTGCGCAAAATGACACTGGCACTGTTCATGAGGAGGGGTCTAAAAAAGGCCATGTTGAAAATTTGTTGCAACTCCTCCAAAAATGGGCAAGTTAAACCTGGGTATTGAATAATTTCTACGGACGTGTGTAACTTTTGTCACTTGGTAGCTCTTCACAGCACTATTGGCTCTGGCTAGAGTTTGTTTATGCTGTCAGTGGTTACATTTTAGACCCCAGGAACAATGACAGCAGAGGCTTTCTTGCCAGTTTCTTTGCTTGTTCTTGGTAGCTAAAGATATCATTGCCTTACAATCTCAGGTGGTAGGTCTGGACAGGCTTCAAAAGCAGGTTATAGAGGTAAGTCAAAAGGAGTACAAGGGCATATTTACTGTACTGAATAAAGAAGTCAGTCTGATTGTCCTTATATTGTCAAGGATAAGCAGGCATAGGCTAGTATACAGTAGACTTATCAGTGAGTCTGTTGCAGTCTAAGGCAAATTTGTACTTTTTTTAAATTACAAGTTTTTACCCAGGATAAGCTCAACTGAGTTGCAACACCTCCTTTTCAGTTGGGTTCTGCTTGTACCTAATTATGTAGTTGTGTGGACCTGAGCTTGGGGTGACTATGTGACTTGTTCAAGGTCACACAGTGAGTACCTAGTTACAGACTGAGTAAAGTTTAAACTTAAAATGTGAATTAGTAGTGATGGATGATGACTGCGAACTACTTTTCTGCAGTCTTCATAGTGACGTAATGAATCCTTTTAAAGTTTGACATTAGAAGGAGTGAAGTCTGTGGCCAAAACTCTATTGTTAGTCTTTGGCAATAGTTCAACATACAGAGGCTGACACTTCACCAGCAACAATTAATTGGAAATTGTGAGTGGCATAACCCTCATTATCAGCTCTTCTGGCTGCTGTTTAAATGAATTAAAGTGATTCCATAACCTTTTCTTTTTTTCTTTTTTTTTTGTTTAGGACATCACACCAGTTGGGGGAGGAGGGTGAAATATGGTGGTGCTAAGTGAGTTAGGTAGAAGTTTTTTTCTTTCATATTGGGACCACGAGGGGGATGATTGTGGGAGTTGGGAGTGCCATATGGATTGGCAGAAGGGAGGGATTTAAAACATTTTACTGGGACCATGGGAGTACCAACCTATGAGAGAGGGGCAAGGGGGTTCAATTTTTAAGATTTGTCATTAAAAATAAATATTTACCTGAAGTGCCCACTATATTTGACAGTGATCCCTGTGTGCAAATTAAAATCAGACATTGTGGATGAACGGCAGTTTGTCACTTCACAAGGGGTTTCTGGTGAAGTGCCCTAGTTGCCAGCTCCTCAGCAGAAATGTTGCAAAGGGCATACACTGCCACTTTCGAGATCTTTCCTGGCAAAGTTTCATTTTGAAACATCACTATTTATCAGATACATTTTTAAAATGGGTTGTTTTCCATCTGAGGTTGGGAACTGCCACAAAAAGATTTGTTCAGTTTCCTTACATTCCTCTTTAAAGGCAGTCAGAGGTCTGAACCAGAGAAGGGAGGAAGGCATTCCAAAGGGAAGGGAGTCTCAGGATAATGTAGATTTTCAAGCAGACACATAATGTGCAAGAGTACAGAGAGAGATGGTTACTGGGTATTGGATGGTATAGAAAGTAAGACAAGTTGGCATGAGGTGAGAGATGGGGAAGTCAAGTAGAGCGAAAGTCCATAATTTAATGAGCAGACTGGGTGGACCATAGGCCCTTATCTGCCAACAGTGTCTATCTATCTATCTATGTCATTTGATGATCAGTTAAGTACTGTAAAGGAGCTGCTACAGTACATCCCTGCAGGGAATGCCATCCCAAGTGGCAGTACATCTCTCAGATCTGTGTGTTCAGGAGTAGTTTACCGTGACAAGCCAGAAGGCATGGTAAACCATGTGCAGCCTAGTTAGGGAAGGCTTTCATGCTGCTCTGCAGACAATGGGCTGAATTTTCTAATGTTTGCAAATGCATTAAGCCCCAGGTGTGCTGTACATATGGTCCACAGAGCTTGCAGCATTCACCCAGATGGGAATCAAGATTTTCTAGCCCATGCACCAAGTGACTCAAGTTAGACCAGCTTTTTGCTGGTCTAACTTATCAATCCAGGTACCTTTTCACAGGGCTTGCACCCAGTATTTGGTGAAAGCTGCAGTAATTACAAACTGTCGCAACAGTGTCTCACCACTAAAATTGAATGCGTTTGTGGCAAAAACCTTTGAGGCACCACCAGATCCAAGTGTTGTGGTGTAAGGCTTGATGCAAGCCATGTTCCACTATTTGAAAATCTAGGCCAATGTTTTACAGCCAAAATGGGGAAGGGCTTGAATAGCAGTCTGGAAGCATTAGTGAGGTGAGATTTTTCTGCAGTTGAGGGCAATAAACTTGGGGAAAAGTTTGGTGAAGATGCAGTTCATGTTGGTAAAGAAGTCAAAGGACTGGTCAACCAGACACCAATGTATTTAAAAGGCATAATATGTGCCACATCTGTATGGGTATAGGGGAGTGAGATTAGCTAGCCTTGATAGAAATAGTGATAACAATGTAGAAAACTTGATTTATGAAAAGCATATTACAAAGAAAACAGAAAGCTGCACTAAAGTAGCATACAGCAATCAGTATGCAGCATGGGTTTTGCAGTATACTGTATAAGACTGCTAGTCATCTGTCTGTGGCCTCAGCTCATTTCAGTAGACAGATGGAGACAATTTTGCACAAATTCGTGAATGTGCTGTTTTTAGTATGATAAATTAATAGTGGACAGGGACATATACAATCATTTGTCAATGCCAAATGTTCCCTTGCAGGTACTTGCAGTGGTGTTATGTACTGGTACTGCCTTCAGAGGAGAGAGGAGGCAACAGTGAGAACGGGGTGCTGCATGGTGGAAACTGCACTGTAAATGGTCCCAGGACTGATCCCTGAGGTACCCACTGGTCATTCTCCCTCCCCGGATTGGATCCCATTAGCACCACCATCTGCCTCCTGTCAGTCAAACAGTTTCTAACCCAGTTTATCAGCTTGTGCCCCATGGCCAGACTACCCAGCTTGTTAATCAGTCTTCTAGAGTGGACATTGTTGAAGACTTTGCTGAAATCAAGGAAAGTGACATCAACCATCCCTCCCTGATTTACTTTCTTAATGAGGCATTAGGGTTTCCAATCCTAACGCTCCACTCAGATGCTGCAGAGATTGACAGGCATTGGGGGATGCTTTTGGGTTGTCAGCCATAATAATCAAGCCATTCCACCCTCACTCCCACCCTGCAGACACTGACAGGCATTGTGATGTGCCTTGGGGTCTTCAGCACTAATACTCATCCCATTCAATAAGGAAATAAGCTGAGATGAGTGCAGTGTAGAAAATGGGGTGAATGTTAAGGCCAAAGAAATCAGGCACACCCTGATGGCTGTCAGTGACTGCAGAGTCAGGATGGAGTGAAATGGCATGATCATTACAGCCAACGACCCAAGGCACACCCTATGCCTGTCAGTCTCTACAGGATGAAATTGGTTACAGTGGAAACCTAACACCTCGAGTGTTTGTTGATATTTTGTTCTGAAATTTTAACATGGACTTTTGGGACCCTGCCTCATGTGAACAGTGGCACGATCATTTTGTCACTCAACCTCGAAGGTGATTTCACGCAGCAACTAGCCATTCGGCGCCATTGGTGCGAAACACAGTTTGGGCAGGAAGTGAAAAATGACAGCTATACTGTTCACGAGATGGTGTGAAAAGCTGGCAATGTTGAATATTTGGAGTGAAAATATAAAAATTTGCCAAAGTTACGTGCATGCATAGCAAAATTTCAACGACCATATAACACGCGGGGGTTTTGTGATATTTTTGTACCAGTCCATCCTGAAAGTTGATTTTGTACAGTAACTGCACCATTCAGCAGGTGTCAGTAGCTTAGCAGGTAGAACACTTGCCTCTGAGGCTGGGAGATCAGAAGGTTGTGGGTTCTATCCACACACCAGGCACTTGTGTTAATCTCCCAGTACTGACACTGCAGTGCAGCATGAGAGGTGCTGCACTCCTGAGGTGCCATCTTTCAGATGAGACATTAAACCAAGTTCCCATCTGCCTGTTCTGGTGGTAGTTCAGGTGGATGTTAAACATCCTATGGCACTTCCATTGGCCCTGGCCAAATTTCCCCCATTCACTAAAAATACCACCAACAGCTTAATCTGGTTCAAGGTCAGTTGGCATTCATCTGTATCACCCCTTTTGGGTCGTGCCTGAAAATAGGCAAGGATTTGTCTAGTGCACTTACCCAGTCAACAAAAACTACATAAATAAAAATAAATAAATAAATTCTGTGCCACAGGTGTGAAAACATATTTCAAGCAGCTTGTTAAAAATAAAGACTACAGTGGTCATGAGGGGGTGTGAAAAATTGGCAATGTGGAAAATCTGAAGTGAAAGTATTAAAAACTGGCAAAGTTATGAGCATGAATAGAAACTGCACAATGCAGGCTCATAACACAGTCATTTTGGGTTTTTTTGCACCAACTTTTTCACATGGGCTTTTTGGGACCTCCCCTCATCAATACTGGCACTGTCATTTCATTAATCAGTCCTGAAGGTGATTCTACAGCGTGACCATGAAATCACCTTACAGGACAAAGTAACAAAATGACAGTGCAAGTGTTCATGGTGGAGGTCCCAAAAAGCTGCTAAATTTGGGGCAACAATTCCACAAAATGGCTGCGATATCAACAAAAGTTGAAACCCCCTTTGATAGCCATTATACGGCTCTTACCTTGATTCTTTAGTTCATAGTTCAGCTTTGAAGAGGTCAGACATGTCCTGGTCCAGAGAAGATCATAGCCGCTGACCTCCAGAGGTAAGTATGGGGTAAGGGGGGAGTGGGGAGGTGGGCGCACAGCAGGAAGGCCAGGATGGGGAGGAGGATGGGAGGAGATGATGAGGAATCATTTTCATTTTTTCAGGTATAAAAAAAAAATTGGAGGACCATTTTCTCTTTTACAGGGAAACATAAATACTTACTTTTTTTTGTTGACCAGGAAGGAGTAGTAGTATAGACTCTGACAGCAGATAAAGACTGTTTGGCCCACCTAGTCTGACCATTTCTAAAGGGGGGTTATAGATATGGGGATACTGGGAGTGGGCTGCCAGTATCCCAGAAAATTGGGGGGGGGTACGAATATGGGAACACTAAGAGTGAGCTTCCCAGTGTCCCTCAGTGGCGGCACTGTATTTTTTTTTGTATTGCCAACATGGGGATTGGGCACCCTGATGTCGGCTTTAATAAAAAGCTGCTCTGTAGTGAATGTTGAGGTGAGGGAAGAGAAGCAAGATGCCAATACAGAAAGTTGTACCACAGCTCATAAGAAAACCTGGGTAGGAGAGCAAGAAGCGATGACGGGGACAGGAGTGAGGTGGTGATTGGACACAAGCTGCCAATACAGAACGCTGCACCGTGGCTCATGAGAAAACCTGGGGAGAGCAAGAAGTGAGGACCAGGGATAGAAAGCCCAGCAGAGGGTGGCAGGAGCTGCCAATACAGAAAGTCATACTGCAGCTCATCAGAAAACCTGGGTAGGGGAGCAAAGAGCTAAGACTGGAAGCTGAGGTGTGGCAGTGGGTGGCATGAGCCACCAATGACAAAGCTGCACCATGGCTCATGAGGAAGCCTGGGGGCAAAGAATGAGAAACCAGGGAGAGAGTAAGGCAGATGGCTGGAGCCACCAATATGGAAAGCTGCACTACAGCTCAGGAGGAAACCTGGGGAGAGCAAAGAGTGAAGACCAGGGACAGAGCATGGCAGTGAGCATCAGGAGCTTACATAACTCCAGTCATGTGCATTAGTGTCAACTATAATGCACATGGCTGGAGTTATGGCTATGAAAGAAATGAAGCTCTTTCCCTTTGGAGCAGTTCATTTCTTTTAAGTAGACAATATGCCATGTTGGCAAAGCAGAACTACTGTCATGACCAGAGTGCCTGGTCATTGGTGTACACTGCCAAGCCCATTGCAGTTTCAGCTGTAATTGGCTCTGGCAGTGACACAGCTCTCAAATGCCATATTATCCCAATACGTTCCTTGCACAAGCACAACAGTGAATGCAAAAATGATTTGTAAACCCTAGTACAGGCACTATTGTAGTTTAAGGAAAATGGTTTTCATTCATGACATTCAAATGTTGCTTTATGTAGCTCTCTGAGAGTGTCTTGGTTAAAGAAAGATCTAGAGCAGAATTTTTTCCAAGAGTGAAAATCCAATGAAGGAGCATTTTTTGGCTTGTGAAATATTGTTAAACATTTACAGACTGTTTACTTTTCTGTGTCTGATGGTGCACCATTGTTTTATTATGAATCAGATGATTTATGTGAACAATGCAACACATTCTTGATTTGGAGATTAAAAAATCTGGAGCCCCATGCACTTTTCATCAGTTTTCTAAATTATCATGAATTTTTAGCTTTGTTTATAAATTCCATCTAGTCCTAGTTATGTAGTATATGTGGTTTATCCAATGATCAAAAGAAAACTGGTGCAGTCACCACGCTCAAAATGTTAAGAAGCTTATTTTGCTTTATTAAGTTTACCTGAAATCAAGCAGTGTTATGAAGGGTGCTATAGAACAAATCCTTCTGTTTGGTTTCTCACATTACAAGAGCCTTAAATTAATCTTTTGCTAATATGCCTGAGTAACCTTATGGCACAGAAAACATCAAATACTTCTCTGAACTCAAAGATAATTTTTTTTTTCTCAACCCAATTTTCATAATAGCAATAAGAAATTACCCGGGGGGGGGGTTATAGACAGTTAATCACCCCCGTGGCATGTGGCACTCAGCTGTGCCTTGTGCCATATTACACCCCTTTGTATGATTAACAGACGTTTAGTGTCAGCTCAGGTTCTACTTTATTGTTTAAATAGCTGCACCATTGAATGACCTGATAATACAAAAATGAGAGTTAGAAATGTTTCTCACTCTGTCAACAGAGATTTTTTTTTAAAAGCTGAACAAACAGTATATTAGTCTGGACTGTAATATAACTAATTCTTTACTAGGAACAGTCATCCTGCATATTTTATTCTTAAGAGAAATAAGGGGAGTAGCAGTCAAGGGGAGTCTGTTACTTATGGATGAATTTTGAACTACCAGAACATAACAGAAGTTAGCGGAAAACATGCAATTATCTAGGGTGTTTCAGTCTTAGAAAATGAATGCTTTATGACTCAGTATGTCAGAGAGGGATGTAGAAATGGTGCAATACTGTGTTCAGTAATTAGCAATGAAGGAGCTTGGTTCAGATTTCAAGGTTGGACAAGACCTTGATGGTAGTAATTGCAATATAAGGTTTTGAATCAAAATGAGACTAAGACAAGTAGAGGGGCAACAGACTTTAGAAGGACAGATAACTTGTTTTAGGGCTTATCTTACTGTTGTGAAACTGAGTTTGATATGGCATGGGGACAAGCAGCAGTAGATGATAAATGGCAATAACTACAAGACATTAGTGCTCGATGCACAGGCAGACTATGTGCATTACACCTCAAGGTAAAACAATACAGGGCAAATAATAAGCCAATGTTGTTAACAGAAGTGCTAATAAGTTCGTTAAGCAAAATAAAGTGACAAGACATTTTTTTAAAGTTAATAAGACTGCAAGCAGTAGGTTAATTGTTAAGAAATAACACAACAGAATTCAAAATGGAGATCAGAAAAGCAAAACAGGAAAATGAGAGTGCTGAATAACCTTAGATGTTAAAACCAGTATTAAACCTATTATAAGAAAACACAGGATCAAGAGTGCTGATGAAGGAAAAAAATGGATGTCAAAGAACATGAGTTAATGCAGTACTGACAAATGAGGCGGATATTGCCAATTAATGAATATTTTGCATTAGTCTTCACAAAGGAAACCAAAGACAGCATGATGTAGGGCAAGTATTTTTGGAAAGTGTAGAACAGTTTAGTAATTTCCCAGAGTTTGGTCTCCAAATACATGGAAGCCACTTAAAATTAGCAATGTACCTAGATCAAATGGGACTTACCAGATGGGTCTATGAATTGGAATAAGGTGACAAGAGAACCCTTTGTAGGGATCAAGACAATTGGAGCCCAGAACTCACACAAGACATTTAGGTACTGCTGACCAAAGGATGCTTGAATTAGTTCAGTGGCCTGGCTAGTTTCAGGGCTGGGATTGTGAAGGGAGATTTCAGAAAACTAGAGAGGGGTCTTATCCAAAGCAACATGCACCTCCTGTGGTGAAACCCCCTACAGCAACATACGTCCCTGCCGACAACAGTGCCATGTCACTGTAGGGGTTGCACCCAGGACCGGGCAACACTTTACCCATCGTGCACCCCTTCCCTAACCAACTTCAGCTTGGAGTTGGTATCTATAGAAATGGGGGTTATTGGGGAAGACCCCCCTGTGTGGAGTGTTCAGGGGCAAAGCCCCCGATGAGAAAACTGTCCCAGCTGTCTGCGACTCCCTGCTGACTGTACTTTGCAGTTGACAGGGAGCCTGGTGCTGCGATGCCAGTTGACGAGTTAGTTGTCGACTCGGCATCATAGAGCCAACAAAAGCCACTGTGTTTGCCACCTACCTAAGATGCTGCCAGAAGAATGAGTTCTCCACACCAGAAGCTTCAACCTCAGGTGGAAGGAATGGTGTAGAGAAGAGGGGTTGGCAACATTTGGGACTGTGGACCATGCCAGAACAATACAGAGGTGATGACCTACATCTACTTGAGAGGGAACCACAGTCCTCAGAGGACAGTTCAAATGTTACTTTGATAAACATTTATACCAGCTGAGGAATGAAGGAAGTAAAATAGGAGGCATATGCTGCTCCATCCACAGACTAAAACAGAAAGAAGTGAGAACAAGAGGGAAGAGAATCCTGCCAGGGAGCAAGAAAAAGAAACAGAACAGTGGCAGTAGTCACATGGGAGGAACATAAGATGTGAAAAGATTGGGGAAGGGCAGCAAGGCAAAAGGGAAAGAAATGGGTCTGTAGGCAAAGTATGAACAAGGTATGGGAGGCCATGTTTGCAAATGCAAGGAATCCTCAAATAAAATTCCAGACCTGGAGCCCATCATGGCAGAGGCTTATTTGGATATTGTAGCCATTACTGAGTCATTGTGCACAGGTAACCTCGAATATGACATGACCGTATCCAGAGTATACTGGTTCAGGAAGTATAGGGTGGTGAGGAAGGTAGGTAGGGTGGTGGTGTATGGAAAGGAGGGTATCAAAGCTACATAAATGTTGGATAACCAGGGGAAGGAGGGACTGGACACACATGCTCCATTTGTAGCCCTGACTGGCACTCTTCCTCCTCCTCCTCCTCCTCACTAAAGCCAATCAATGGACAGCCCTGGACTGTATCAGGAAGCCCTTTACACTATGGGTTTTTCCTACCCACACTGCAGCACAGTGCCACACAGCAGATGCTGCTTGCTAACCAGAGGATGGCCGTGGACTTGGTAATGCTCCAGTCCCAGCAACTCCAGCCCATCTCCACACCTCTGAAAGTGACTGGTTAGTATACAGATCTAGGCAATCACACGCCAGAGTCGGCTAACACCTATCTTGGGTCACACTGATCTCCGCACATCAACTCTGTTCTGTTAATCTCCTCAGTCTGTAAGTATTGTTGTTAAACTCAGTTCAATACAACCACTGCACGCTATATGTAAACTGGTATAAACTGTTCCTACTCAGATTCTCCCAATGTGCTGCCTTACTATTCTGCTCATAACCCCTTCCTGTTCCTGTTGTCTGTATTAATAGTCAGCAAACCAAGCCTAGTACCAAGCCTTTCATATTGAACCAATTGTACTGCTGGCTATTCCTTAGTTTCAGGTTATATCTGTTCAATCACAGCTGGTGAAACCGCAGAGTTCAATAAAAAACTGAAACTGGATATGCCAAATGTTAACTATTTCTACACCTAAAGCTGCTTATTTTTAACCTAGGTTGCTCGCCTGCCCTATCTAAGCTCTAATAATAGCAACCATCTGTTCTGAGTACTGCACCTGTTCTGTTTTTAAATTGCCTGCCATTGTTAGTATACAGTGATGACAGCCAGCTTTGCTTTGTACTGCCTCAATAGTTGTTTCCACATTAACATTTTTTATTTGCCATTGAACAGGCAACCTTTGCAACATTTCTACCACAGGTGGGTAAATTGGGCTACTGGCCATACTTAGGTAACTACAGTTTCCCCCCTCAGAGTGAGGTATACTCTTTTGCTCCATTTTGAAGAGAGTGAAAAAAAAAAGATGGCCACTTTCCTGTTAGGACCTTTATCGTAAGTCTTATGGCCTTAATTGCTATGTCGGCACTAACTAATACCATACCAGCAATGAACACCTCTTGTCATCTCCAAATGTTTGATTCTGTAACTCATGCCCATTGCACTTGCACACAATCCAGTGCAACCATGGAGCCCACTGCACATTGCTGCGCTATACTGTGATATACAGCAACCTCACTAAATATTAGAGACCAAGATGGAGCTACCTTATTAAGGTTCCCCTGACAAACTTGCTGCATGAATCAGAAGGCAATTAGAATTGTACTAGGCCCCAACACATTTAAACTGTATCTTGCATTAGGAAAGCGTTATTCCTTTTACTGATCATTGGGGGTAGTGTGCATCAAAATCCTGGCCCTGATGAATCTCAAACACCAGTTAGTAATAAATGGCTGCACTCACCCTCCACACAAGAGACAGACCGCTTGAGAATTTAAAAGGAAGATTCCTTTATTTTAGCAAATATCACCACACACAAAGTGAACAAATGTGAACAGGAACATAGCGGTAGCAGAGCCACCACCTCCTTACAGATGCGTTTGCATTCACCAATAGGAGGCTTCATCAGAGGATAGACATTAGTGATTAAGGTTCTACTTTTTAAATCAAATTATGTAAACTTTTCTAAGGGTGCACCCACCTGCTTAATTTATCCACATCCTTATAGTGTGATTACTGAATCTTCTTCTGGTGCACCTTGGAATAATAGAACAAAGTCCCATACTGAGAGTGCAAAGAAAGCTTTAATATTCTTTGCACTGTGAGTATGGGACTTCTGAGCTATTATTCTAAGGTGCACCAGAAGAAGACTCAGTAATCACACTATAAGCATGTGGATGAATTAAGTAGGTGGGTGCACCTCTGAAAGTTTACAGTTTTACATGATTTTAGGATAATAATAGCTTTATTTGTTAAGCGCATTTCAAGTTTATCAAAGCACTTTAAATAAAATAAATAAAACAGCATAAAATAAAACAACAGCATAAAAACAGATACTCATTATAATTCAATATTCAGTATAATCAAAAAGGATAGGCTTGGTGCCACAGGTAAGCTTTTAATGTCTGTTTAAAGCCCCCCATGGTCGCACACTCAGTAGCAGACAGGGTAGAAATTTCAAAGGGCTGGGGCTGCGTACATAAATGCATGGGCCCCTGAAGATTTTAAAAATACCCTTGGAATCTCTAACCCCTCATCAGCCAAGCAGACCAGTTGCTCGGGGCAGTAAGGAGACAGAAGCTCTTTCAGGTAGTCTGGGCTGAGTCCGTGTAGGGTTTTATAAGTCAGTAATCTGACTTTGAAGGTGATCTGCCACTGAACTGGCAGCCAGTGCAGTTCGTGCAGCACTGGCATGATATGACACATCTGAGGAGTTCCCCTCAACAACCGGGCTGCTGCGTTCTGCACCAGCTGCAGGCGGTGGATATCAACCCCCGGTAGCCCTCAGTAAAGGGAGTTGCAAAAATCAAGGTGTGAGATCACAAAGGCATGGATCAGCGTGGGAAGGTCACCAGACAGAACAAGGTGCTTGATCCTAGTTATGGTCCTCAGGTGATAAAAGGACGACTTGACGACTGCCGAAACCTGAGATCGCAGGGTCAGCCCATCGTCAGGCATCACCCCTAGGTCCCACACCTGTTCAGAGGCAAGGAGCTGGGAACCCTCCAGGAAATGCCCTGTAGGCTGACCAGCCCCAACCCCTCTATCCGGTGACCTGGATCCACCACCTTACTAACTACATGAAGTAGTGGAGAACCTATTCTGACTGAAGTTGTTAAATCCAAATTAGCCAATCACGTGCTTACAACATCTGCACTTCATACATATTTTAAGCCTTAAATTACCCAGCAGTGTTTACATCTTATTTCAGTCCCAGTGCAGTTCCTTTTTAAATGGATTCTCACTCAGCACTTATAATTCAGGTATCCAAACACATCCTATATATCTCCAGTGGGGACTCTAGGAGAGAACATAAAAATTCAACATCAGCAGTTGTAAAGTCTTTTCTTATGTTTCAACACATACATATTACTGGTCAGAAAACAGAAAGAAAATACTTATAAATTAAGACTAGTCCCCTCCCAGACCCACTCCTGCTTTTCTGATTCAATAAATTCTCCAAATCTCTACTCCTCAGGTTTGTGGATATTGCCTCTATCCCATGGGCTTGTACTTTATGTGTACTGCCAGCAGGTGCCCCATGGATGTGTGCAGCAATGGTGTAATCCAGATTTTTGTTTTTAATTGCCTGCAGGTGCTCACACAGCCTTAACCTCAGTTTCCTCTTTGTGCGGCCCACATAAAAAGCTCCACATGAGCATCTTAAAAGATAGACTACTACCTCAGTGTTACAGTTTATACTGGTCCAAATGGTTTCTTTTTTCCTGTTCTTGGATTCAAAAAAATCTTTACACTGAACCATTGTGGAGACACTTGTGGAGCACACTTTACACATCCCACAATTGTTGTTACCTGTTTTTTCTTTATGGGGTTCACCACCTTTATTTTCTGATAGGGTCTACCTAGACTTTAGCAAGGCATTTGACACAGTCCCACACAAAAGATTTATAGTCAAATTAACCAGCCTGGGAGTGGGACCCAGGGTGATAGCCTGGGTAAAACATTGGCTGGACAACAGGACACAGAAGGTAATTGTAAATGGAATCCACTCTGAAGAAAGGGGTTACTAGTGGGGTACCGCAGGGTTCAGTATTGGGTCCAGTCCTTTTTAATGTCTTCATCAGTGACATTGCAGAGGGACTGGAAGGAAAAGTATGCCTTTTTGCAGATGACACAAAGATCTGCAACAGAGTTGATACACAAGGAGGTGTGGGAAGGATGAAAAGGGACTTGGCAAGGTTGGAGGAATGGTCAGAAGTATGGCAGCTAGGATTCAATACAAAGAAGTGCAAAATAATGCACCTGGAAACAAGAACAGGGAAAGAATACACAATGGGTGGGGAGGTAGTAACAACAACAAAAAAGGAAAGGGACCTGGGGGTAATCATATCAGATGACCTTAAGGTTAGCAAGCAATGTGAGAAGGCAGTAGGGAGGGCTGGGGATATACTGGGATGTACAGGGAGAGGCATCATCAGCAGAAAACAGGAAGTTGTTATCCCTCTGTACAGACAGTTGGTGAGACCCCATCTGGAGTACTGTGTCCAGTTCTGGAGACCCCATCTCTGCAAGGACATAGACAGGATAGAGGCAGTCCAGAGGAGGGCAACTAAAATGGTGCAGAGTCTGCAAGAGAAGCCGTATGAGGAGAGACTAAAGGAGCTTAATATGTATACCCTTGAGGAAAGAAGGGAGAGAGGGGACATGATAGAAACTTTTAAGTACCTCAGTGGAATCAACAAAGTCCAAGAGGGTAGCATCTTTCAGAAAAAGAGACTTGCAAGAACAAGGGGACACAATTTAAAAATAGAAGGAGGGCGGTTCAGGGGCAATGTGAGGAAGTATTATTTAGCAGAGAGGGTAGTGGATGCATGGAACAGCCTTCCTGAGGAGGTTGTGGGGTCTAAAACTGTGGGAGAATTCAAGAATGCATGGGACAGACATAAGGCAATTCTTGTGGTGGGTAGGAAGAAATAGGCTGTTGGTTAACTAGGATCTGTGGCCTATCCTGTAGGTAGGGAAATCGGCAGACTAGATGGGCCTAGTGGTCCTTATCTGCCATCAAAGCCTATGTTTCTATGTTTCTATAGCTGCTTACCTCATTATTCCTGAGGTTTTTATCTCTTCAATAAGCAGCCTGAAGGGAAGTGGTAAGGAAAAGGTGTAATTCTTGTACCCCACTAAGTATAGTAAAAGTCTGTTGGACTAAGTTAACCACTTCCTTGGCACCTCCACCAAAAGTGGTGATGAACAAAAGAGAAGGATCTGGTTTGATTCTTCTAGTTAGAATAGAGACTAGAATAGAATATAGGGGTAGAATTTATCATCCCAGACCATCCTGTCAACAGTAGCTTCAGCTTCTACCAGTCTGATTGCATCATACTTCCTGTCGCATGATAGGCTGATCTCCATTTATGTAGGTTCATATTGTATATGCTGTAATGTACTTTAGAATTAAGACACTGTCTCTTTAAAAGGCTAAGAAATGACATTGTAAAAAATAGCTTTAATTGTCTAATAGCTAGGGTGAACCTGGTACATATCCAGATAAGGAGAGAGTTATATTGAGTTAGGAAATCATAACTCTTAGAGAAAACTGGGTATCTAGCTTTCCATGATAGGAAGAGGTCAGGGGGATGACCTAGGGGTCAGGGGTTAAGCCAGATACATGGACAAGGTGTCACTGGGATTGACATCGAACGACAGTGACACCTACAGGGAAAGGTAAACTGTGGCATCCTAATATTTGTATTGTCCTGGAATCATTAACCCCACCCCAGAGGAAAAAATAAGGTGGGTATGTCCTAAAATGACCCTCAAGTGTATGATTAGACACACACTTTGAATGCAGAGCAGTTGAAAAACAATAGTTGGAAGGCAGATAGTGTGTCCAGCTGGCATACACTTTTACACCAGAAAGTATATGTGTAGGCTTGGAAAAATCTCTGGGTGTGTGGGAATTAGACCCTTCACATACTGAACAGAAAAATTCTGATTTTGAGTCAGAATTTTGGAAACCAAGACTTTTCAACAAGGACAGCAGCTGGAGCCTTTAATAAGGACATCCAGAGACTTGGATCAAGGACTTGATACACATTTTATTGCCTAATGAACTGTCATCTCTACAAGGACATTGGAAGTATTGTCTGAACTTTAACATCAAAACAAGGTATAGTTTAGAATACAGTAGCTAGTGTTTTCTGTGAACCATCCAGTTTTACTTTTGTTATTGTCTGCATTTCAAAGTTCTTCCAAACTGTAGACTTTTCTGTATTGCTTTTATGTTAAGTAAACTTTTATAATTTTCTTATCAACTCTGCTTGGGGTCTGATTGTGTGATTTAACATTTTAAACAGAAGGACTTTGAAAAGACTGTGTGCCTAAAAAGGTAGAACCACTTGGCCATCATATAAAACTACCTAGGCAAGATGTAGCCAGTGGCCATGGTAGGATTCAAATATTGAAAGCAGTGCAGAGTCAAAGGAACTTGAAACTACATAATCTATGCTCTCACTGGGAAAAGGAAGGTTTGGTGGTAAGTCTTCCTGAAACCCTTACTCCTGCTCATGAGTTCCTAACTAGGGGGATCCTCTCCGCAAACAGGAGGTCCTACTGGGTTGCCTGAGGTTTTGTGGGTCAGGGGCACATGGCAGGTTTACTGCCAACTTCTGGGATTTTGAACAATCTTGCAAAACCATCACACAAACATGGGCAGAATTTGGAAAGGGGAAAAAGAAATTTGTTGGCAGACAATGCACCCTATCCTTTTTGAAGTTTTTTTTTGATCAGAGTAGTGTAGATAGAAGAATGTTTGCTCAGTACAGCAAGATGAACCTTGAACAACTGTGGAAGATCTGTGGGTATTCTTAGTGAAAATCAAAATAAAAGGCAACTCATGGAGGTCCTTCTGGCAACTGAGACGGAGGAAGTGCCACCCCACTTAGTGCCAGAGCTGGTGACTTTGCAGGTCCAGAGCCCAGAGGAGAAGGAGCCATCTACAGACCAAGAGCTGGAGATGAGGAGGCTGCGGATGCAGGAAAAACAGCTTGAGAATGATCAAAAAAGGTCTGAGATGGTCAGAAGAGGTTCGAGATGGAAATGGAGGACTGACAGCAATAGAGAGAGGCCCAAGAATGGCAGCACCAGGTGGAGGCGGAGGCTAATGAACAGCAGTGTCAAAGGAACATGAACTGAAAAAGCTGACTCTCAACCGACACCAACCTCCTTAGCAGGAAAGTGGTGGATTTGGGCTTGAACCTCCAGGACTGGGGTACAAGTTAAATTCAAAATTAATAGCCAAGTTTAAAGAGGCAGAAGATATGGACATGTTTTTAAATTCATTTGAAAAGGTCGGTATCCAGACCAGTCTGCTCAAAGAGACCTGGAACTTTCACCTTTCTCCACTACTTACTGGTAAGGGGAGGGAAGCATTAGGGCAGATGGACAATGTTGAAAGTAAAGATTTTGACAAGTTAAAAACTGCTTTATTAAAAAAATATGATCTGAACCCTAATGCATACAGAGTAAAGTTCCAGAAACTCTGAAAGAGGCCGGAGATGAGCTTTGAAGAGCTAGCCACAAAAGAGCATCGATATTTAAAATGTTGGTGGGAGGGGGTGAAAGCAGATTCTGATGAAGCTATTGAGGAGGTGATATTGCTTGAACAGTTTTATTGGATTTGCTCACCTAACTTGAAGCTTTGGCTAGAGGACAGAGATCCTAAGACTGCCAAAGAGGCTGCAGGGCTGGTGAATCACTATGCTTGATGCAGGGCTGCTCCAAAGGAGAATTCAGGGTGAAAGTGTATAGTGCCTCCTTATTTGTTTGTAGTGGCTGCTTGTCTGTGTCTGTAGCTTAGTTTTGTGGATTTACATGGTTTTCTGCTTGGAGTAACTACACCATTCTTGCTTACTACATCCGCGTGAAAGTCTCCTGAACTGGATTTCTGCAAAACATCACAACCAGGTATCTGCATTTTCATTTAAAATCAACTTTTGGAAGCTATCTGAAGCAAAACATAAGTCAAGCAATTAAGTCTGACAAACTCAGTGACTCTAGGTCTGCTTGAATCTACATTTTCGTCTGACCTGCTCCATGATCTGTATGTGAGCTTTTCAACAACCTCTTTGAATGACAAAGAAGCATGCAGACAAAAGGATTTCACATCCTGCATATGCGCAGGCACAGTTCATCACCTTCAGGAATTCTAACACATTCTGTGACTCTGGACCTCAGCTGTTGATATTTTCTTTTGGCTTATAACTTAACAACCAGGTATCTACAAAATGCTGAAATCCTTTCTCCTACAAATTCTCCTTATGCTGCTCCTGCTCTCAGGAAATGTTCACCCCAACCCAGGACCACATGGGCAGCCAGCAGTGGCACCAAGCAGAAGGACAGGGACACTCACCATGGCATCCATCAATGCCGGCAGCATCGTCAACAAACGTGACTCCCTCCAAATATGGATCCTACAGCACAACCCTGATGTCCTGTCAGTTGTGGAATCATGGCTAAATCCTAAAATCCCTGATACCTCAGTCTCTATCCCTGGCTACTGCATTTTCAGGCAAGACAGGATTGCTAAACGGGGCTGGGGCTGCACCATCTATCTTAAGGATACCCTTATGGGTCACATCATCCCATCCCCTAGCCTGAGCAACTCCTCTCAGGTCCTCACAATCAAAATCCTCCTTAGTGCACATAACAAGGAACTCACTGTCATCTCAGTTTACCTACCCCCAAGAGACCAGGTTGCTGGCTTCCATAGCATCATGGAATATCTAAGGGTCCAGCAACATAATTCTGAAACCATAATCATGGGTGATTTTAACATTAACTGGCTCTCTGCTGAGGCCACTAACTATAAGGATGCAGCCACGGCACATCACCTCACTCAACTGGTCAATGCCCCCACTAGGTGTAACTGTAGGACAGGCTCCCTTACGCTTCTAGACTGGATTCTATCTAACCACCCTGAACGCATCTCCAATGTTTATGTATTCCTGAATACAATAAGTGACCACTCGCCTGTCATCTGCTCCTGGTCAAACAAATACCACAAGCCCCCTCCCAAGCTTATCTATGCCAGGGTTATCAAACAAGGGCACCTCCAGCTGTTAAAATCCCATCTAACCAGGCTGAACTGGGCAGTGCTTGACTCCTTCAATGACACCAACAAAGCTCTGGACCTATTTATCAAACATTTCAATGAAGCCTGTGACATCTATGCACCAGTGAAAAAGATGAAGGTCAAAGGACAGACCAACCCCTGGGTTACTACTGACCTTTTAACTCTGCTCAAGCACAGAGACCACCTCTGGCATTGTGCTCATGCAACTCCGACGCAAGTAAACATACAATTATACAAAGCAGCCAGAAATGATTGCACTCGAAGAATACGGAATGCTAAACGCAGCTATTACAAAGAGGCTCTGACCAACTCTTGGGGCCAGGAAACAAATTCTGGAACAACATGAAAGAACTCACAGGCAAGGATCCTAAAGCACCACCCACTATGCTCAACCTTCATGGCACTCCTACACTCCAACTAGGTATCATCACCAGCACTTTTAATAATGCATTTACAAACCTGTACAGTGTCCTTCCACCAAATTTTTTCTACGACCTCCCTCAGCTCCTCCCAAGTTACCCCCCGACTAGAACGTCTAACCCCAAAGTTTTTTTTTAAGGAGGTCCCACCACAAGTAGTTAGAAAATACATTCAAAAGGCCATCGGCAAACAAGGCTACAGTGGTGACTCCCTTGACCTGAAACTGCTGGCACAAGTCCTCAATGAAATCTTAGAACCACTTACAAAGATCTTTAATCTCTCGCTTAGATTGGGCCATTTCCCCTCTCTCTGGAAGAAAGCCACTGTCACACTGGTTCACAAAAGCGGAGATAGGACACTGCACACCAATTACAGACCTATCTCACTCCTCCCCCCACTATCCAAAGCGCTGGAGCGAATAGTGTCGGACCAACTAGTTGAATTCCTGGATAAGTACAATGTACAGTGCCCAGAGCAGCATGGCTTCAGAAAAGGGCACAGCACCACAACTGCACTACTGGAATTTACAGCCTTCTTCCATGCCATGCTTGACAAAGGGAATTGTGGAGGGGCAGTATTTATAGGCCTTACCAAGGCATTCGACACAGTTAACCACCCCCTACTGCTCAAGCAACTGTCCTCCATTGGGATCTCCAGCGATGCCCTTCCATGGTTCACCAGCTACCTTGATAATCGGATCCAACGTATAAGGATTGCAGGGATCTCTTCGGATGAGAAACTGGTCCACCCCCAGAGTCTCCCAGGGGTCTATTCTGGGTCCTCTACTCTTCTCCCTCTTCATCAACAATCTCCCCAGTGCCTACCACCAAAAAATATTACTATACACAGACAAAGCAGTCCTGTTTTCCAGCTGCCATGACATTACAGTCCTTGAATCCCAGCTGCAGCTCAACTTCAATTGCATCAAAGACTGGTTCAATTCTCATAAACTGGTCCTGAACCACAGCAAGACTAAAGCCATGTCCTTCTTTAACCGACAGAGCAGGCACAACTCTCTGTCCCTCACCATCAAGAACCACGCTGGGAACCCATTCGAACATGTCAAGGAGTTCAAGTACCTTGGTATTACCCTGGATAGTACCCTCTCCTACACTCAGCATATTGACACTGTTGCCAAGACCGCCAATATATGGACTGGACTACTACACAAACACAAGCACTGTATGCCTGTGGATGCCCTTCAACTAGCCATCTACAGCTCTGTCACCTCTATCATTGACTACGGCCTTGCCATCTATGGCTCTGCCTCAACAAGTGCCCTCTGCGGGATCTCAGTTACTCTCAACAAAGCCTGTAGACTACTGACAGGTGCAGCCCAACAAACTCACACCTGTGACCTCTATGCATAGGCCAGCTGGCTACCCCTATGCAACAGAATACAATACCAGACCTGCTCACTTACCAAAAAGATTCTCCTTGGACTCATGCCACCTGGTGTTAGCTCACTCCTTACTACCTACAGTGGCACTCAACAAACACATGGTGCCCAATCTCTAACCTTTCAGGTTCCCAGATGTCATACCTCCATGGGTCAGCGGTCCTTTATCTATAGAGCTGCTCAATGGTTCAATTCCCTCAATAAAGAAGCACTTTCCTCTACTACACTTGGACCTTTCAAAAAGAACCTCAAACTTTACCTTACCTCTACCACTCAATGTGACTGTTTCTCTGAACAGAGATCTCTCTAAACACCTCCCAGCTCACTCATGTCTCGCAGCCCGCCCTTTCCCAATCTCATTCCCTCTGGCACTGGGCCTTCCTTGTGACTCCTTTCCTGCCTCACATCTCCACTGGTACAAGACATTTTCCACCACCATTGGACAGTGGCCCATTAGCCTGCCAACTTCCTCTCCCAGTCGCACACCTGCAATACTAACTGCCTATGGTGCCCTCTGTCTCTTATTGTTACCGCAGCCAGCTGCCTACTCAAGCTGCTCGTTTTATGAATAATATCTCAAAGTGTGTTATAACTGAGTATCTTTATTTTTTCTTTTAGTTGTTTTGGTTGTTTATTGTGCATTCTTTTACTACCTCTGTATGAATGTTGACCCTCATCCTTTGACGTGGAACCTTTGTAAACGAGCAGTTTCTGCTCAAAGGTATTTGTAATCTGAGAATTTAATAAATAAATAAATAAAAAGGGAAACGAGGGCATTTTGGGCAACTGAAAACCACAGGGCCCCTGCAAAAATAGGGGAATCTCAAAGTGTCCAATAAGGGAGGCTGGGGACAAGAAACAGGATGCATGCTGTTATTGTCACCAGATAGGCCATCTATTTAGGCAGTGTCCTATGAAAACCCAGAAGTTAAAAGGGCCTGTGCAATCTGAGACAATAGCCCACTGTATTGCAGAGGCTTTTCCTGACAATATGAGGGGGCACATTCACCCAGACACGGTGAATGGGGTACAAACTAGGGGGCTAAGGGATACAGGAGCATCTCTTACCCTGGTGAAAGGGGATGTGGAGGGGGATGAACAAATACTGCCAAATTAGTTTGTCTCTGTAAGGGATTACACAGGGGAAAGGAAAACTTACCCATTAGCCAGTGTTACTCTGGATTAAGGAGATGCAGGTGAAGGGATAAGGAAGGTGGCTGTAGCTGAAAACTCATTATGGATGTTATTGTGGGAATGATGTTCTGCAGGGAGTGGTTTGTGCTGTGACCAGGAGCTAAAGAATAGAGGATCCTGTGATCTTCAGGACCCCATAGAAATTCAGACAGGAGAGGTTGGGAGACAGGCCAGCCAACCTAGCTCTTGTGAAAGAGGGTAATAACAGCAGGATAGAACTTCCCTAGTGGCAGTTAACCCAACTGCTACTGAGAGGTTGCTCTCAGGAGGGATAGGTAAGGTTGTGATACTGAGTCTCCTAATGCCACACTATGGACCTTAGCCTGGGAACCGATGGGTGCATGCCCCATGCTCTGGATAAGTTGGAAGATTTAGCAGCACACAGACAGATCCTAGCTTAGAAGCTGAGGCCTGTGTAGAGTCTGATGGAACACAGGGAGGTGACAGAAAGCATAGGGTGTATTGGGAAAATTGACATTTATACACACAGGACATCAGGAAAGAGGGAGAGGTGATGGGCAGGCAGCTTGTTGTTCTTCAGGAGTATTGTTAGTTATTGTTCAAGGTAGCTCATGATAGTCCCATGTCAAGACATTTGGGCATTGTTCCCACTACGCAGCACTTAGCCCACAATTGCAATTGGCCCAATATTACCATGCAGGTGAAGGAATACTGCAAATCCTGTCACCGGTGTCAGGAAACAGGGAAAGCCGGAAGCAAAGCCAAAGCTGCCCTGATTCCCTTACCACTTGTGGAGGGCCATTCCAGAAGGTTGAAATGGATATTGTGGGTCCTTTGAATACCTCAAGTTCCTCTGGGAAGAGGTATATATTGACAGTTGTTGATTATGCTACCCGCTATCCTGAAGCCATCGCACTGTCCTCCACTAAGGCAGACAAAGTGGCAGATGCTTTGCTGGGGATTTTCTTCCATTTGGGTTTCCACAGGAGGTTGTCTCTGATCGAGGTAACTTCATGTTGGACCTAATGAAGTGTTTGTGGGAGAAGTGTGGTGTCATACAGAGGTGCACATCACCTTACCATCCACAAGACAATGGTCTTGTAAAAGAAATTTAATGGGACCCTAAAAGCTATGCTTGTGGCATTTGCAAAACAACATGGGCGGAACTGGAAGAAATATCTGCTCCATCTGCTGTTTGCCTACAGAGAAGTGCCACAAGAGTCAACAGGGTTTTCACCCTTCGACTCTTGTATGAATGCAGGGTGAAGGGGCCCTAGATTTAATATGACAGGACTGGGAAGGTAAGCATGCCACCCAGGGACTTCCATAGTAGAGTATGTGTTAAAATTCAGGCAGCCGTGAAGAAGCTTATAGGCATAGCTAAAAGAAACCTGGCAGCTGCCGAAGCAAAACAAAAGACCTTGTTTTGATCATGGTGCCAGAGCCCGCTCATATAGAGTAGGACAGGAGGTAATGGGTCTGATCCTGGTTCTGGTCTGGAAGGACAAGCTGCAAGCTGAGTGGGCATGGCCATACAAGGTAGTACGACAGGTAAATTATATTAATTACTTTGTAGAATTACCTGACTGAAAACACACTAACAGGATGTATCATGTGAACATGATGAAGCCATATTTTAATAGGGCTGACATGGTACTTATGGTTTGCAGTCCTGGAGAGGAGCTAGGTGGGGAAAGCTGCCTTCTCGACTTGTTAGCTGAGAGCAAGCAGGCGTCATCTGTGGAGACCATCACACTGTCACCCCAGCTGACACCTGGACAGGTCCAAGAATTTAGAACCCTTTTGCGAGACTTTGCCCCTTTATTTACGGCTAAGCTTGGATGGACATTGTTAGTTTTCAATATCCCTGGTAGTCTAGCGGCACCCTCCCCCAATCATGATAATATAGATAAGGATGTCTGTATCCCTAGTAGTCTAGTGTCCCCCCCAATGTGTATTTTATTAATTTCTCTTTTTTTATCCCTGGTAGTCTAGTACCCCATTGTATTTATTTATATTTGTTGTTTATATCCCTGATAGTCTAGGCCCCCAATCTGTATTTAATTATTATTTTGATATCCCTGGTAGTCAGTACACTGCACCACCTCAGATTATTTATACATGGGATGGGGTGAGAGTTAGGGGCCGATGACTAAGCACACCCTGATGCCTGTTGGTGGGGGTGAGGTGCAAGGGATGGGAACCATAAAATCAATTTCCTCACTATTTTGCCATAGAAGAACCCTAACTGATGCATTAATGATTTTTTGCACACATATATATTTATAGTCCTTCCTTAGATCTAGCAGATTCCTGCACACTCTTGAACCTACTGGCTGTGAACTCCTTGCAGCTAACTTAAGACTTGGCCTCAAGGGTGAAAAAGTCTCAACACTCCCCATATACAAAAGGAGATCGTTCAGAACTAAGTAACTATAGACCAATTAATTTGTTAGATAAATCCCCAAAACTGTTCACAAAATTTATATTCAATAGAATTATGGGTGGCTTGTAAAGAAAGGATATTGAATGAAGCACAAGCTGGTTTCATGCCAGGCCACTCAACTTTGGACCAGTGCTTCATATTGACACATTAATAATTCATCTGCATCCCCCTTCCCTGGGTCGTACCTGAAAATAGGCAGGATTTGTCTAGTGTACTTACCGGTCAACAAAAACTAAACAACAAAAAAAAATATATATATATATATATATTAAAATAAAATATAAAAATTATACTGTGCTTTTGTCCATCTCAGGGCTGTGTTTGATACAGGAAATAGAAAGAAACTTTGGGAAGTTCTTGGCAATTATGGTCCAGAAAAAGCAATGTTAAATCTAATAAAAATCTATATGAGGACATTTATACATCAATCAGATATAATACTGAAGGAGATTGCACATCCAAATTTCCACCTAATATTGGTCTCAGACAGGGATGTGTCCTCTCCCCTATTTTATTTAACATCTTCCTGAACAGGGTTCTTGAGGATTGGGATCCAGAGCTGCACATGCCGAGACTGGGCTCCAGGGGTACCCTACCCTGGCATACACGGATGCTGTTGTACTAATTTCAGCCAGTTACATGGGGATAAAAAGTTTGGACAAGTTTCAACTTGAGTGTGAAAACTCTCTTTAGAGATTGACTACATATAGAATAAAGTATGTATGGGTCAGGGTATGTAATGGTTTTACACAGCCTAGTGGGGATGTTAGATAAACCCCAAAGGCAAGCCTGAGGGGTTTAGAAAAGCATCCCACAACTAGGGTGTGTGTAAAAATCGAGTTTCACACCTGACCCATTTTTTATTTTATATAATTGCTGGCTTTCCCTTTTTTGCCTCAGCAATTATATAAAATAAACAGGTCCCAGTGTATCCTCCCAGTGTATCCTATGGTCGATCCTTTTAGTCCAGTGCAGAGATTTTTGTATTTTACATTTTTTTTTCCCTTTTTTGCAGGTCTTTCTGTGTTTCCAGGGTATATGGGGTGAGAAAAGAAAAGAAAAGGACTTACCACTGAGTTCATGTGGCAGTTCTGTTTTGGGCGACATGGAAGCAGTGAGAGGTCTTGACTGGTTGCGTTGCTGCGTGAGCATGGGCACAGCAAGGGAAATCGCACACGTGTTTGCTGTTATAAATGCTCCTTTATAACAGCAAATTATGCCACGGTTTCCCTATGGGAAAAAGGGATACCTATTTATTATAGCAAAACAAAATATATGATATATTAGATCTGGCTGGATGTGTTCTTTGAAGTGCAATAACCATAAAACTGAATAATTAACAAAATTCTGCTACCTGGTATTACATACACATATAATATCAACTAGAAAGAAGCATAACTACAATAGCACACAAGATAGATGGTATGCTTCCAGCATTAGACACATTTCATTATAAATATGGAGGGAATTTAGTCAAAGGACCACTTAAGGTATTAAATGCAAAAGTCTGCTCACAGATACTCTACGGGGCTCAGATTTGGTGGATGGAGAAAACAGAAGGACTAGAAATCACAATGAATAAATTTTATAAACGTATATTGGGTCTACCTATCGGGGCATCTTCATGTTTGTCCAGACTGGAATTAGGACAACTACTGATCAGATGCAACATAGAGCAAAGACTAGTGACATATTGGACCAAAGCATATAATATGCATGAAAATAGATTACAGAGAATGTGCATCGAAGAAATGTTATCTTAAAGAAGGGATGGCTTCACTTATCCCAGCACTCAAGTATTAGAAAAATTAATAATGCCTTATGGTGTACTCGAACATTTGACTGAAAGTACCAGGATGCCTATCAGAGAGATTAGCAAAATCATAAAGACTAGGATTAGAGACAGCCACAAACAAAAGGAAATTGAACTTGCTAAAAATCATAAATTAAGTTCATGGTTGGCCTTATATTCTAAGAGATAATTTGGTATGTACTGTATCAATACTTAAACATAAGAAATGTTAGCAATAGAAAGGCCTATACCAAATTTAGGTTTGGATATACTGTATGAATAGTAATACCCTGAAAAAGAAGTTTGACATTGTTAATACAAACGTGTGCTTGTGAATTAGAAGAAGATATACCTAAACATCTCCTATTATTGTGTCCATTGTACAAATATCAGAGAAAATGTCATCTGGGAGAAATCCTGATGAATCTAGATATGGAACCCATGTATCAATTTAATTATTTATTAAAAACAACTAATAGGCTCCACTTAGATAAAGTTTCAAGATTCTGTAGAATCACTGAAACAAAGAAGTTGCATATACAGAAATAATGATGAAATAATGAATAATTGCTGGGAGGGGAATTGCTAGCAGTCACAAAGGAAGAAAGAGACTTGGGCATCATCATCACTGATGACCTAAAATCATCCAAGCAGACCTCTAAAGCAGTAGGTAAGGCTAGGGGGTGTTAGGATGTATTAGTAGGGTATCACAAGTCGTAAGAGGAGGTAATAATCCCTCTGTACAAGACATTGGTTAGGCCCCATCTGGAGTACTGCGTGCAGTATTGGAGGCCACACCTTCACAAGGACATTAACCAAATTGAGGCAGTCCAGAGAAGGGCAACCAAAATGGTGCAGGGACTGCATCAGAAGACATATGAGGACAGATTAACGGACTCAATATGTATACCCTTGAGCAAAGGAGGAGAGAGGTGATATGATCGAGACATTTAAACACCTTAAGGGCATAAACAAGGTGAAAGAGTCTAACATGTTTAAATATAAGAAAAATAGCAGACAAGAGGACACAGCATGAGATTAGAGGGAGGCCGATTAAGGGGAATGTGAGGAATTCTTTTTCACAGAAAGGGTGGTAGATGCATGGAATGGCTTACCACAAGAAGTGGTGGCTATGAATACAGTGCAGGGCTTCAAACAGGCATGGATAGGCATAAGGGAGCAATACAAATGACTATGAATAGATAGGTCACTGACAGAGCAAAGGCCGATGGCACATTTATAAGGTAGAAAAAGAAATGGGCAGACTGGATGGGCCTTGCGGTCCTTATCTGCCGTCAACTTCTATGTTTCTAGATATAAGTAAAATATGAAGCAAAGTAGGTCAACAAAAGAGTGCAATATGATGTGTTCTTGAATGTTTATAATGTGTTATGTATATGTTTTAAATGATATGGATAGAGATGTACGAGGCTATCGAAACTTATTTATTGTAATATGTGTCTTTTTGTGAAAAAATGACTGTATTTATTGTACATTTTATGTCTGTAATGACCACATTATTTGTCGACAATAACATTTTACTTACTAAGTCTCAACCTTCTACTGGCATCTATTCACAAAAAAATCACTGATGACTTTGATGGCTTCATCAAAATGTTTTATGTGTCTAAATCTGCAGCATGAAAACATTGTATTAGGTGATTTTAATTGCAACTGGCTTGCTTGTAATAACAAGGCTCTTAAAGATAAACTGGTCGATGTGTACCTAACTCAGGTTATTACCACCCCTACCAGAATTAACAATAAAACTGGTACAGCCACCCTGCTACATTGGATCCTTGCTATCCTTCTTGATAGAGTCATGTCAAATGCTGTCCTGCCTGACTTGCTCAGTGACCACTCCCCAGTCACCTGCAGATGGTTTGCCAAGGTGGCCAAATTTTCAAGCCTTACTCCAACAAGTTGACTGGTCCTTCTTGGCCAGTGCATGAGATGTCAGTATTGCCATAGAGTATGTTATCCTCCAATTTAACAAGATCTGTGCCATTGTTATCCCTTTCAAGTCTTTCTGTGAGAGGAGTAACTCCCAAACCTGGTTTATGCCTGTCAAGTCCTCGATATGGGAATGGGACAGAGCTTGGGCCCTGTACAAAGAGCTGGGCCAAACCAAATATCTCCCACAATACAAGGAACTGTGGAACACTGTAAAATCCTGCATCAAGGAAGCAAAGGCTGTGTTTCACAAATCCCAACAACAACACATAATCAGCCACCCTAAACAACTGTGGAATCCTTTGCAAATCCAAAAAATCTTTGTCCTACTCCATTGTAGAGGGTGCACTACAACCAAAGGAGACAAGTGCATTGCTGACTCCTTTGACAAAATCTCTAGTGACCTACTGGCATACAATCCAAACCCTATTGTCCACCATGCCACTGAAGGAGTTGCACCTGACCACTCCATTAGACCTTCGTTCTATTTTAAAAGGCCTAGTTGGGCTGAAGTGCATGGCTACCTTATAAGAACCAAAACTGATACTAGACTTGACCAAGACAACATAGATATGAGACTGCTCAGCTTAGTACTTAGAAGGGCCAGCCTGCCAGTGCAGTGGTTGGATTTCCACTTGTGATGCTGGTGACCCAGGTTTTGGGAATGGACCTGGGGAGTCAGAGGGCTGGCCAGGGAGGGGCTTGAGCATCCATGGACTGCTCTCCTTCTCCAGGGGAGGGAGGGTAGAGTATCTGGCACCCAAGGGACCCCTGGTGGAGGAAGAGGGGAACCACAGGTGACTGGTGCCAACATGCAAGAGGAGTGGTGGATGCTGGATATCCTTGCCGTCCCTGCCCCTGAAGCAGCCTAGAAAATTGCTACTGGCTGCCCTTGATGAAGCCTGCCCTCAGCTTCAATTAGCTCTCTCAGGCTGGCTCCCTGGCCTATCACGTTGGATGCAGCACTTTGGACCCATGCTGCAACCCTGTCCTATGGGATATGCCAGGGGATATCAGGGAGTTGCGGCCAGTATGAGAGAGTGGAAGTCGAAGGGCCCATGACCAGGCTGATGTACTGGGTGGCTGGGGGCAGTAAAAGCATAGTAAATAATAAAAAAAAAGATTAGTACTTAGGAGTCACCTACCACTTACAGATAATTTCATTCTGTCCTTGTCCACTGGGCAAGTACCAGAGCTATGGAAAAGCCCATGTGACCCCAGCATTTAAAGGAAGTGACCATAGTAGCCTGCCATCCAACTACTGCCCAGTCTCCATCCTACCCCCTCTCTCAAGAACCTTAAAAGGGTAGTGAATGATCAACTTGCCCAGTACCTGAATCTGCATGAGCTACTGGCAAATGAGCAACATGGGTTTAGAAAATATTTTAATACAAGGAATGCACTCCTCAAGTTCACTGACATCAATCGTTGTGCCCTGGACAGAGAAGAATTGGCTCGAGCCATTTACATAGACCTATCCAAGGCCTTGACCTTGTGAATCATGCCCTCCTATGCCAGAATCTAATAATCTGGGCTTTTCTAAAGACTCAGCCTCTTGGTTCAGCAACTACCTAGCTGGTAGAACCCAAGCTGTAAATGCTGCAGTGTACTTTCCAAAGATTGGCTTGCTGTGGTGGGTATTCCCCAAGGATCAATCCTGGGATCCCTCCTGTTCAGTCTATTTATAAACAATATATCAACCATTTGCAGGTCAACCAATATACTACTTTATGCAGATAATACTGTCATCTTCTCTAGTGACAAAAGCCTGGTGAAACTGAGACTGAGACTTCAGTTTGACTTCACTGCCATCTAACAATGTTCACCACCAACTTGCTAGTAATGAACATTAAAAAAAAAAAAAAAAAAACTAAATGCATGCTTTTGGTACCCATAACAAGATCCATAGCTCTCCTGTCTTACTGTAACTATTATCACTGCAACTGAAACCCTTTGAACAAGTACAAACATTTAACTATCTTAAGTTACACTAGGCAGCACACTGCCCTTCAGTGCACATGTTGACCTCTTAGTTAAAGCGGCAATCTCCAGACTAAGATTACTATACATGAATATAAACACTTTCCTTTCAGCAATTAAGATACTACTACTTGTACAGTGCCTCATTACAACTATTATATTGAGCATGGGATTGTAGTTTATGGCTCTATGAGTGACAATGTGCTGCCCAGAGTCAGCAGTCTCCTCAGTAGGACCAGCCACTTGGCTTTGCCCAAAGAATGACACACACACCCTGTGTGCTATACAGCTGTCTGAACTGGAAAAACATTAACATGAGGCTGCTATTTATTTTTTTCACAGGTTTTGAATGTGTTTGAAAAACATAACTAAACAACTGACAGACTTTCTGCATCAGAATGATTTATATGACAAATATCTGCTGGGATTTTATAAATCTTATGACACGGTGGTCTCTGTGGTGAGGGTCTTGGACGATGTCAACGAAGCTATGGACTTGGGTCATTTGTCCGGGGCCATCTTTGTTGACCTCTCCAGGGCCTTCAAAGTGGTTGACCACCAAATTCTCTTGCAGAGACTGGCAAACTTAGGTACATTAAAATGGTTTAGATCTTACTTGAGTGATCTTATGCAGACCACTAAATTGAATGATATGGTTTCCACACCATTGCCTGTAGTCTGAGGGGTCCCCCAGGGTTTAGTGATAAGACCTTTGTTGCTTTTGGTTTACCTAAATGGCTTTGATAATAATATTTCAGAAACACATACCATTTATATGCAGATGATTCCATAGTATATACCTCAGCTCCAACCCAGTCCAAAGTTCAGATTAATTTACAAATAACTTTTTAATGGCTTACAAGATTTCTTTACAAGATCAAAGCTTAAAATAAATATAGACAAAAAAATATATATTGTCTTTGGTACCAACACTAAATTAAAAAATAGTTTTGAACTGAGAATTGTTGAAGCAAAAGTAGAGAGGTTGGAGAATGTGGTGTCCTATAAATATCTGGGCTACTGGCTGGACTCCTTGGGCTTGGGCAATGTGCATGTGGACAACCATACAGAAAGAGTTGGGAAAAGGGTGGGATATTATAACGAAATAAAAATTGCTTTGGTTGCAACATTATAAAAAGATTGGTGGATCCCATATATTTCTCCTATTGGATTACAGTGATATTTTACATGATTTTTCAAATAATAAACTACATAAATTAGATGTTTTGTATAACTAATTGGCCAGGTTGATTCTCCAATGTCCAAGGGATACAAATCATTGCCAAATGTGCAATAGTCTAGGATAGTTGTCTCTGTCAGAGAGACGTAAATTTCATAAATTCATATTGGCATATACAAGTGTTTTAGGTGAACCCCCTACTTATCTGATTGAAAAATTACACGTTAGGACAATAAATACTTCTCTTAGAAAGTCTGGTTACTGTGAATTAGTTGTCCCAAAGATAAAATAATCGATGTACTTTTTTAGCCAACTGATTCCCTCATATTGGAACAGTTTAACTCCTATATTTCAATTACTGGATGCTAAATTTCCATTTTTGCATGTTGTAAAGCAATGGTTCTTGGACAAAACAGCAAGTATGGTTAAAGATTGTTGTGGTTCACTCAGACAATACTGTATATTGAATGCACTAGCATAATTTATTGTATTTTAGTTATGCTATTTGTGAATGTGTGAAATGTATGTGCAATGTAACTGTATTTTTACTGAGATTTTGGTCACCATTTTAAATGAGTTTTATTCAGTGGTCTAACCCTTAATAAAATGAAAATGAAAACAATGAAAATGTGCCACACCCTTGTCACTGGCATAAAATCACTATGAGGTTTGCTGTCCCTAGCTTATGGTCAATGTTCACCTCAGTGGATAACAAATACTCCATCAAGGGTGTGATGTGACACACTCTGCTGCTTCCTTGAAAAGAACCTCCCTTGGTCAATCCAGTTTTCCATACCATTTTGCTAAACAATGGAATGACCTGCCTGACACTCAAAAACTGCTCCATTGAGCTGTTTAAATCCCAGCTGATCTCCTCATTTACCCCACCTGAACATGCAACTGCTACCATTAACCATCAGTGTTATCTGCAATATATTTATGTATACTGCACTTTCTCTGACTGTGATGTCAACTTGTAACCCATGCACTGTTTATCACTGTACCTCATCAACTTCTATGTTATCGGCTTACCTGAGTCCAATGGATTATAACTGTAGTCTTACTGTACTGTACTGTACACCTGTAACTGACTCTGTAATTGCAGTTTTTTGTTGTACCCAACTCTAAATCCTTCGAAAATAGTCTCTGCCTAAAGGGTTATATATGTAATAAAACTACTAAACTAAATAAGTTCCAAGACCCATATGTTAATTCCTGAAATGCACAGGCTGAAACAAGTTCAGGTAATCTGATTTGGAATTTGGACAATTCACCTAATATTCATGAGCCACTTCATTTATCCATGACTGCCATTACAGACATGGCTACCACTTTTACTCACTGGAACCTTCAACAAGTCCCTAAAAAGTAAAACTCCTTTACATTTTAAAACATAAGTAACAAAAACATTTTTTCCTCTCATAAGACCCTTCTTTAAAACACAAACTTCAAAAATGAAGTATTGGTCACAGCTTTAATTTCTAGTGTTTTTTGGGGTGACCATGAGATAGCCCCCTTCTGTCTTTACCAGCTTGCCAAGGCAATCTTTGCTGCTTACACTGCTTCAGATATAACTAAGACCATGGCTTCATGTAAGGCTTTCTGTTGTGTGTGTGATGGGATGAACATTCTGTGAAAGTAATTGTGCAGCAGTTTGAATCCATGTGTTCCATAATAAATGAAAATTCCATCTACTGAAGGTGCAGAAAGGTAAATGATTGACAGCTGGAGAAGGACTAATTTTACTAGTTATATTTAACAAAGGAAAAATATTTTCAATTAAAAAATGCCATTGTTTTAATTGTTTCTGAGTTACCCATTTTATTAGTACAATAAGACATTCCAGATCTTGGTTGTCAGGGATTAATGCACTTCCAGGTGCTAAAGGGGTTTGTCACAAGCATCCGTGCCTCATTATAAACCTGGGCATTTATTCACCCTGATAACAAATGCCTTGTCTTATCTAATTGCTTGGGTGAAAAGGTCGGACAAATTAGTGCAGTGGCCACCAGTAACGTGCTGTAGAAAATCCAGCTATATCAATCTATTACAGGAAATCTGCATTCATTTAAATTGTATTTCTCTGATTTTTTTCCATAATGTACTGTATCTATACTGTATGAGCGAGGGGCAGGACCATAACTCACAAATGGCAGGGCCACAAGTGAGTTATGAAACCCTGCTCCCTCACAAGGGACGATAAATGTCACATTCTAAGTGAGGCTATTGTGTGTCCAAGTTATATAATGTACTGTATTTTAAAATACAACATTTTCAGATTAGCTCTTTTAATGAAGAATAAACTGTTTCTGTTTGATTTCACTGCTCTATCTTGAGTGCAGCAGAGTCACTGTGATGTAGTGTTGTGCAAAACTGAAAAATTACACTCTACGAAATATTTCACGTAATCTGCACATTTAGTGAAATATTTCTGAAGTGTGAAATGTGAAATTTTGTCCCAGGTGAAATTTCACCTAGCAGTGAAAATTGCCTCTAAGTGGGTGAACTTTTGCCACGGTAAAATCATCCCTGGTGTCTAGTGGTCTTTTGCCTCCCCCCCCCGGCTGATTACTAACATAAATTCAACAATTCCCTGTCTCCTCACTGAGTTGTACATCCCTGGTGTCTAGTGGCCTCCCTGGCTGATTTTCCCAGTTCCCTTCCCTCACTGCCAAGACTCAGTATAAAAATAGCTAACAGGGGTAAAGGCTTACACTGAAAACCTGAAAACTCAGATGGAACAACTGTCCATCAGGGCTTTGGATAATGAGATTACCTTATGGCATTTGGACCTTCAGGCTGACAACCAGGACACTGTCATTTTGAGTCTTAAAAATGAAATAGCACTCCTGTGCAATAAAATCAATGAACTGGAGTGTAGTGGGAGATGAAACAAAATCCAAGTAGTAGGGATCCCTGAGGGTGTTGAGGGGAAAAATGTATGTAACTTTGTGCAGTACCTGTTCACTGGATTACTGACTAGCCCTGGGAAAAATCTACAAATTCAGCGGGCACATAGTACACTGTCACCACATCCTTAAGAAGGAGAAAATCCCTGGCCCATCCTGGCACTGGTGCTACAATTTTCTGTAAAAGATATGCTAATGAAACTGGCCTGGAAAAAAGGGCCCCTGAAGTGGCACAGCCACATCATTTTCCTGTACCAGGACTACACTATTCGAGTCAGTAAGCTGAGAGTGGCATGCACACCCATGAGACAAGCACTTCAGAAACTCAGGGTTATGTACCCTAACTATGGAATGCCCCACTAAGAGCAACAGGGTGTGCTCTTCTGGAAGGGTGAGTAGCCTGCACTGTAGCCCTCCCTTAAAAAAAACTCCTTGGTGTCTAGTGGACCCTGCCCACCTTGTCATCAGATAGTTCCCCTCCCCCCACTGCCCCCTTAGTACCCCGAGCAGGCCACCAGCACAGCCCTTCACTCACCTCCACAGCCACAGCCTGACAGAGCACTTTAATGAATGAGTGCGTGCTTGTACAAGCATGCACTTATTCATTGAAGTGCTCAGTTGGGCTGCAGGCCATGGAGGTGAATGGAGAGCTGTGCCAGTGGCCCACTCCGGGTACTGGAGGGAAGCGGGGAACAATCTGATGAAAGGTTGGGTGGGGTCCACTAGACACCAAGGAGTTGTGTTTCTTTTTATACCAAACCTTGGGGGTTATTCAATTTGGGACAGTGATCAGCGAGGGGCGGGCACTAAACACCAGGGATGTAAATCTTGGTGGAGAGACACAAAATTGTTGAATCTGGGCCAGTGATCGGCAGGGGGGTGGGACCACTAGACACCAGGGAATGGGATATGCTTAAGGGCACTGGCAGTCTGGCACTGAGCTGCAAAATTTGGGGCACAATTTCGCAATTTTTCAAAATATTTCACCTGGCTAAATTGCCGATTTCGCTGCAATTTCACCAGTGAAATTTTATTTCATAACATCTCTACTGTGATGTTATCAGGCATTGTTCAAGTTGCTCTCCCATTGATTAAGAGCTCCTTTGTGATCAACCTCAAGGGATGATAAGTGGTGATGACTAACCTATAGTGATGATAAATGATTTATGACTACTGGTGATCCCCTTTATCACACGGTTTAGAAGCCGCTGTTAAATGTCATAGTAACCTGAAAGCCAGTTATTACTGCATTTGCAAAACTTTCTTTCACCAGCAGTGTCAATACCACTATGCGTGCCACCTCATTGGGTCTTACTCTGTGTGTGGGCAGGCTTAGCACCATAACAAAGATGGTGCTTCTTTTTCTCACTTCAGTTAATTTTTGTTTCTTTGGTTGTTCAGACCATTACAAATTCCACAATACAGTATGCAATAGAATAAACTTGAATATATAGGCAATACATAGTATCAAAGACCTTATAGGTATAAACAAGCTGTAGTCAGAGCCGATACAGCTGTGAGGAGCTTGAAGAAGCTCAGAGGAATGAGCGGCATGAGCACAGACAAATGCCATCCACAAGATGGCGGTGGCAATGGAACTGCACATGAGTGGCACTCACATATGTACAGTTGCATTGATTGTACACTGCCATTCACAAGATGGCAAGATGCTGGAAGAGGACTGTTTTTGGTTGCTACTAGAGGCTGGGGAGGAATATTGCTTTTTAATAGGAAACTTTTAAAAGGTACTTGCTATGAAGTTTTAATTTTGCATTACCTATGAATAGCTCAAAGTTAGGAACTTTGCCAACAGTTCGTTAGGAAGTTGAAATTAGTAATACACCTACCCATAAAGATCACATACACTTCTTTTATACATGCAGTTCCTGTGGGGGTATCCTTGTGCAGGCAGGCAATGGTGTAGACTGGGGGTGGTATGCATGTAGTGATGTGCAGATTAAAACTTCAGTAAGTTGGTGTAACAATGGGAACTTCATGCTACAGTTTGTGCAGCAGGGTAATGTTTTCTTAACTTCACTCAACTTTGCCATGCTAAGTTCTTTAAAAATAAGTTTACACATAAAAAACACTCTACCCACATATTTAGCTCACCCCGCCCATTCCCACCAGCCCAGTTCAATAAAGTAAACCTTCCCCCCCTTGTAATACACATACATACCTCTTCTCCTTAAGTCCTGGCAAAGTTAAATGATTAATGAATGCTCACTGTATTTGTTTTGTAGAAAGTAATGCAGCCTGCTCCCAACCGCCCTTTTCCCCCCTGACTCCATCCGATGAAAAATACTGTAGTGCCCCAGATTCCTGGTGCCCTCCAGATATGGGCAGCCAGGTGCTTTGGGGCTGGGGAGACAGGAAGGTGCCCCAGTGTGTATGGAGGCCCCTAATCAGGTATTCCCACCCCCAAATGTGAAGCCCCAGCAGGGCTCCATTTTAAAAACAAAAGATTTTTCTCTGCTTCTTTTTCCCTGACTGAAGCTGCTAGAACACCGCTGGGCACCTGCTCTCGTGGGCCCAGTCGCGAAGGCATGCAGGCATGGATGGGCTCCAGCAGATTTCAAGATGGAATCCTCAGCCCTTTTGAATGGCAACAGCCATTCAGCAGTCAGTGGAGAGGGCAGAAAGTGAGCAGCAGTAAGCGTGAGGGAGCACTAGGCTAGCCAGGGCTAGGTAAATGGAAGGGACTTACCTAAAGTCCTGGGGTCCCTCCAATGTCCTGGCTTGTCCTCAGCTGATTGCTCCCTCCTCTGAAAGTTGCGGCAGTGCTGCCGGGTTGTCCCAGTTCCGCAGTGGCAGTAAAGGTGTGCCAGGAGGGTCGGCAGGTCCAGGCTGCCCCCTCCATCTGTGTCCGGCTGCAAAGTGGTTCCATGGGAGGGGTGGCAAGCAGCAATCACAGGCCAGCCCCTCCACCAAAAAGTCCCACAGAAGTTCACCGGGAGGGGCAGCAGGTCCAGGCCATCCCCTTCCATTCACAACAGCATCAGCACCAAAAGTTTTTTGGAGGGCCGGTGGCAGCAACATTAAGCCGGCCCCCTCCATGCCTCAGCCAGCAGTCTTCAGAGGCTTGTTGGGAGGGGCGGCAGGTCCTGGCTGGCCCCTCCATCTAGCAACCCAGCAGTTTAGCCAGGAGCAGCGGCAGCAGCAGAGGTAGGCCATCCCCTCCTACCTCAGTCTTAGCAGCAGTTCAAGGAAGCCTTTGGGAGGAGGTTGGTCCAGGCCTCCTCAGCTCCAGCATCATGTCTCGATTTCCCGGCCCAGAGAAGAGAAGTGGCAGGGTGAGTGGTGGCAGCACCGTGGTTGGGTGCTGGCGCCAAAAAAAAAAAATTTTTTTATTTAATTAAATAAATCTCAGCACTTCCAGGCGCCAGTCAAGAAAATGACTGTGGGGCAAAGGTCAAGGCCCCAGAGGAAGTACTAGCCCTCTGGGTGGGTCAAAGGAAGGCTCTGTGGAGCCGGTGAAATGTGCGGGCAGACTATACCCTGAGCAAAGGACCGCCCATGGGGTGGAGAGAGAAACAAAGGCGTCCTGGAGCCAAATGACTTTGGGGGCGTGTGTGTAAGACCTCAGGAAAGACTGCTCATGGGGCGGATCAATAAGAGCCCCATAGACAGTGAAAGAAGGGGCTGGGATGGTGCAGCATGACTGACTGCCTGTATGGACAATAGCCTTAAAGGGGCAATGTCAGCCCCACCAGAATTAAAGTGGCAACAACTGGGCCCTCCAGTCTAAAAAGGGACCAAGAACTATACAAATTAAAGGTAACTGTTGTCTAATGCCTACAGTTGGAATTTTATTGTGACTTGTGCTAAATTTAAAGGGAAAGGCAAGCACAAGGCTCTGTTGAGCCAGGAACATTAACCAAATAACTGTTTGCATAAATGTGGATAATGCCAGCCAGACAACATTGGTCACCAAAAGACGATGCCATTGTGATTTACCTTTATTGATATGTTCTGAATTGTTTTATGTATACATAGAGTGTCTTAGTACTGATTGCAGAAAAGGAAGACACTGACACAGGATTTAAATAAAAATGTTTATTGTGCCGCCACCCTCTAGCCTGCTAGTGGTCCCAGGTGCTCCAACCCTGCTTTCCCCCTACCAGCTGTCATGTCCCTGTTTGTCCTTTGTCCCGGCAATCCACATGGGGCTGTGGCTGGGAGGCCTTGTGTTCCGGCAGTCCACATAGGGACTGTGGCTGGGTGGAATGTGTCAGACTTTTTCCTGGAGGGTGTAATTTACGGTGGTCTTTAGAGACCTTTGTGCCGATGACTGCCACTTCCTCAGAATAGTCCTAGCCTGTGTCCTATTGTATGTTTCCCCTGCCCCGGACAGCTGGTTCTCCATCCTGCTTTCTTTCCCATTTTCCCCATTAGACACAAGGGTGGCTGGCGTAGGGTATTTACAACTAATTCCCCACATAGAAGGTAAAGCTCTGAATTTAGTAATGTTCTAGTTGTAGAGTTTAGAGCTTTAGAGTGTAGCTATTTCATGTAATGTTATTGTTTAGTTATGTTTAATAAACTTTTACATTATTTCTTGCATTTGAGCCAGCCTCACGCCTCTCCTTGTGTTCCCAGTAGTGGTATTTGAACATGGGTCCCCTTCCCCAAAATTTCCCCTGACACCTGATGGCCTGGCATCACACAAAAATCCACCTCTGGGTGGTTGGCGTAGTCAGATTACCTTGTGTTTTCCCTTTCTAAGTTGTAGCTGGGGGTGGACCTGTGCCATGGCAAGACCAGGCCATTTTGAGAGCGGGTGCCAGGAGCAATACCTCACCCATTACAAATCTTTTTTCTTGTGGTGCTCTGATGATGGTGAGGAAAACCAGGGTCCGATTAAATTAGGATAGATGAAAGTTATCTAGACAAGGAGAGGCATAAGTCGTTCAGGAGGGTAGGCAAAACAATAATAGAGAGACACAGTACTGCTTTTATCTCACTACTTAGATTTTGCATGTACTACTAAAACAACTACAAGAAACATAGAAACATAGAAACATAGACTTTGTGACGGCAGATAAGGATCGCTAGGCCCATCTAGTCTGCCCATTTCCCTACCTACTGGATAGGCCGAGAATCCTAGTTAACCAACTGCCTATTTCTTCCCACCTCACAAGAATTGCCTTATGTCTGTCCCATGCATTCTTGAATTCTCCCACAGTTTTAGACCCCACAACCTCCTCAGGAAGGCTGTTCCATGCATCCACTACCCTCTCTGTGAAATAATACTTCCTCACATTGCCCCTGAACCGCCCTCCTTCTATCTTTAAATTGTGTCCCCTTGTTCTTGCAAGTCTCTTTTTCTGAAAGATGCTACCCTCTTGGACTTTGTTGATTCCACCGAGGTACTTAAAAGTTTCTATCATGTCCCCCCTCTCCCTTCTTTCCTCAAGGGTATACATATTAAGCTCCTTTATTCTCTCCTCATACGGCTTCTCTTGCAGACCCTGCACCATTTTAGTTGCCCTCCTCTGGACTGCATCTATCCTGTCTATGTCCTTGCAGAGATGGGGTCTCCAGAACTGGACACAGTACTCCAGATGGGGTCTCACCAACTGTCTGTACAGAGGGATAACAACTTCCTGTTTTCTGCTGATGATGCCTCTCCCTATACATCCCAGTGTACCCCCAGCCCTCCCTACTGCCTTCTCACATTGCTTGCTAACCTTAAGGTCATCTGATACGATAACCCCCAGGTCCCTTTCCTTTTTTGTTGTTGTTACTACCTCCCCACCCATTGTGTATTCTTCCCCTGGGTTCTTCTTTCCCAGGTGCATTATTTTGCACTTCTTTGCATTGAATCCTAGCTGCCATACTTCTGACCATTCCTCCAACCTTGCCAAGTCCCTTTTCATCCTTTCCACGCCTCCTTGTGTATCAACCCTGTTGCAGATCTTTGTGTCATCTGCAAAAAGGCATACTTTTCCTTCCAGTCCCTCTGCAATGTCACTGATGAAGACATTAAAAAGGACTGGACCCAATACTGAACCCTGCAGTACCCCACTAGTAACCCACCTTTCTTCAGAGTGGACTCCATTTACAATTACCTTCTGTGTCCTGTTGTCCAGCCACTGTTTTACCCAGGCTACCACCCTGGGTCCCACTCCCAGGCTGGTTAATTTGACTATTAATCTCTTGTGTGGGACTGTGTCAAATGCCTTGCTAAAGTCTAGGTAGGCCATGTCCACAGCCCCTCCCTGGTCTACTACTTTGGTCACCCAGTCAAAGAAATCTATTAGATTCGTCTGACATGACCTTCCCGCTGTGAACCCATGCTGTCTTGGGTCCTGTGCTCCACTGGCCTCTAGGTACTCGACTATTCTTTCCTTCAGAAGTGACTCCATCACTTTCCCTACCACAGAGGTCAGACTGACAGGTCTGTAGTTTCCTGCCTCTGTCTTGGACCCACTTTTGTGAAGGGGAATCACATCCGCCTTCCTCCAGTCCTCGGGTACCACACCATCCTCCCATGATTTACTTAAAAGAGTAGCCAGTGGTTTTACTAGTTCCTCCCTAATTCTTTTAGAATTCTGGGGTGAATTCCATCAGGACCCATTGCTTTGTCCACCTTCAGTTTTAGGAGTTCTTGCAGAACCCGTTCTTCTGTGAAAGGACTGGGATCGACCCCTATCAAAGTGCTTCTGTTAATTGGATTAGACACTTCCCCTCCTCTTTGTGAATACTGAGCAGAAATATTCATTCAGTATTCCTGCTTTTTCACTGTTCCCCTCTGCCCACCCACCGTTCATTCTATTCAACCTCACTATCCCTCCCTTTGTCTTTCTACGCTCGCTGATGTACCTATAAAAGGTTTTATCCCCTTTCTTAACTGAGTTGGCTATCTTTTCCTCAGTTTGGGCCTTTGCTATTCTGACTTCCCTCCCTGCTTCCTTCTGCCTTAACTGGTACAGCTCTCCGTCCTGCTCCTTCTGTGTTTCCTTATACTTCCGGAATGCTATCTTTTTCTTCCTGACTTTCACAGCCACCTCTTTTGAGAACCATAGTGGCTTTTTCTTTCGTTTTGATTTGTTTATTTGCTTCACACAAAGGCTTGTTGCCTCTGTGATGGCAGTTTTGATAATTCCTATTGTTGCTCCACCTCCTTCTAGCCTGTTTGCTAGTGCTTTTCTGAGGCACTCTCCCATCTTGCCAAAGTCAGCCCTCCTAAAGTCCAGTACCCTCACTTTTGTATGGCTTGACTCTGTAGCTGAGTTTAACGTGAACCACGCTGTTTGATGGTCACTTGTCCCCAGATGGCAACCCACTTCTAGATCTGAGATCCTCTCACTGCCCCCGTTTGAGAGTATGAGGTCTAAGATTGCTCCCTCATGAGTGGGTTCTGAAACTAGCTGTCTAATGCCTGCCACCTGTAGGGCATCAAGAATGGCCCTGCTTTTGGATGTGGCTGCAGCAAATGTGCTCCAGTTAACATCTGGCATATTCAGGTCTCCCATCAACAGTATCTCCCCTTTCTCTGCCATTCTAAGAATGCCTTCTATCATATCCTTGTCCATTCCTTCCCCTGACATGGGGGTCTGTACACAACCCCTGTGCAGATTGTGGTGTCCTTTCCAGTCTCCAAGGTGACCCACAGTGCCTCCTCTCCTCCCTGTTTACTGTTTTGTTTAGTTGCTTTTATCCCTTCTTTACATAGAGAGCTACTCCTCCCCCTCTTCTCCCCTGCCTGTCTCTCCTGTAGGTTATGTACCCTGGTATGTTAACATCCCAGTCATGGTTCTCTGTGTACCATGTTTCTGTGACTGCTACGATATCCAGGCATCCCTCTTCCATTAAGGCCATCAGCTCAGGGAGCTTGTTGCCCAGACTATGGGCATTGGTACTCATTACCCTCCATTTCCTGATGGCCTTACTCCCTTTTGCCCCATCTCTGTCCTTCTTGCCTTTGTCACTTTCTCCATTTACCCATGCCCTTCTCCCTATCGGCACCTCTATGTTGGTGTTTGCCACACTTACTACCGTGATTATTTGGGGGCTAGGATCTTCCTGCTCCTTTCCAGTGCCTCCCCCCTTGGCTAGTTTAAAAGCTTGCCAATGAAGCATTTAAACCTATCACCTAGGATCCTGGTTCCCCTCCCGGACAGATGCAGCCCATCATGCCAGTATAGGCTTGCATCACTCCAGGTGGACCCCCAGTCCCCAATGAAGCCAAATCCCTGAGCTCCACACCAGTTTTTCAACCACTGATTGAATCCCATGGTGCGGAACACCCTAGCCTCTCCTGTGCCATAGATGGGTAGCACCTCCGAGAAGGTTACTGTGCGTGCTACTTGACTAAGGCCCTTCCCCAATTCCACAAACTCTTCCTGCACTTCTCTAATCCCTTTCTTAGCCAGGTCATTTGTCCCTAGGTGGACAATGACATCCAGCTCCCTCCCCTGTGCAGCTGCTCTGGCAATCCTGAGGATTCGCTTCCTGTCCCTGCAAGCCATGGCGCCAGGCAGGCACCTTACCTCCCTCTCCCTTCCTCCCCAGTTCTACCTTCCTAACAATGGAGTTCCCCACCAGGAGTTGTTTCCTTCCCCTGCAGGGTCCCCTGCCACCCTCCTGTGGGTCTCCTTTGTGGAGGTTCCCAGCATCCTCCTTGGTCTCCACTGTGGGTGCCTCCATAGAGGAACCACACTTTGCCAGAATGGCATAGGAATTGTGAAGAGGCACAATGGGAGGGATGCGCCTCTGTTCCACCACCCTCACCCTCCCTGAGCCCACTGTGGTCCAACCGCTCCTCTTTCTTGGCAACCTCTGAGGCAACGGCAGTGGCACTGGTGGTCCCTAGATGGAAGAGGAGGTCCCTCAAATCCTGGCCAACTCATCCTGGAGATGAACAACCTCCTACCTCAGCTCAGAGAGGTGCCTGCAGATGGGACAACACCGCATCCTCCAGAACATCTCCCGGAAGACTGCTGCTCCACAGCCACTGCACTGCACCACTCCAAACATGTCTTATTTCTGGCCCCTTAACTGTTTGCAATCCTTACTCTTTCCTCTGTTTTTTTTTCTCTCTCTCCTTACTTTCTGCCTGTGTGCCCTTTAAGCTCCTGATTTCCTGTTCTGAGACAAGAATATCCTATATTTCGCAGTAGACCACTTACTTGATCAGAGGCAGACTTACAGCAGCTAGAGGGGGCCGGAGAGCTACTCTTGCCCTTCTAGGATGGTGGGTCCTTGGTGGTTCTGTGATCACTCACTTCCTGCCCCTAAACAGGAAGTTTCTGCTGTCAGTCAAATCCTGTGCCTATAAAAATAAGAGCTAGCTTTGGGTGGGGGGGGGGAAGGAGGGCAATATAGTCTCAGCAGAGAAGTTCAGTCACACAGCAGTCCTTCCTCCTGGTGTCTTCTGCCACGCTATTAGCAGAAACTTTCTAAGGCAGTCTTTAAATGTAGCTTCCTTCTAGCTAAGCCACTCCCCCTACTTACCAGATCTTTCTACAAGTAATTTAACCTCACAGCAGTTAAGTCCTTTCAGTCGTCTGAGATTTACACCTAGATAACTCTTCAGATACCCGTTCAGTTCAGTTAACCCAAACACACACTTTTTTTTTCTGTATGTTAGTTTTTTTACCCAAAATTAAAGGTCAAATACAAAAGTTCTTCTACTTTAGTCCCAGCAGAGAAGTTCAGTCACACTGCAGTCCTTTCTCCTGGTGTCTTCTGCTAAGCTATTCAAGGGTGTTGAGGTGCCCCTCAGCCTAATACCACTGTACTCTAAGATGATTTCCTAAAAGTTAGCTAACACAGAAAACTATACTGTATGTCACTCTAGTACCACTCGGAAAATCAGATGACATTTATTACCAAAGGAATTCTTACAAGGTTGACCTAGGTTTATTACAGCCACATCCATACAATGATAACAGAGTCCAATTGTCTGAAATCTGAAGTCTTTGTGTGCACTGTCGAACACTGTTGGTAGCTACAAAGATAGGCAAAAAAGAAATTTAGGATACTTAGGCAATGATCCCAGCACAGGCCTGGTTAAGGCCACTGGGGTGGTGAGAGGTTTTGTAAACAGACCATAGGTTTCTCAGCATAAAACCTACCTGAGGGTTGTTGGATTTAACACTGGATGCAGAAAGTTTCCCCGGCCAACACCCACTCTTGGGGCCATTAAGGATGAAAAAGAACCAGAAAGATGCATGGTGATGAACCCACTGTAGGATTACCACGATATGGACAATGCTGCAGCACTTCAGGGGCCAGCAAGAATTTGAAGAATCTGAGGTGAAGATGGATCTTCGATGCAGCCAGGAAACAGAATGATCTGAGATGAAGTCAGTTGATTCAGAAGTATCGACATAAGGAACTGGAACAAAACAATGAAACAGCAGACACGTCCCGCACTGGGCTTCGACTGACTCGACTTGCAGTGAAAGACCAGGGGATGCAGACCAGATTCTTCCAGGATGTGCACACTCTTCTGCTGAGGGCGACCAACTTTGGGACATCCAGATCAGGAACTGAAAGGCAACTCTGGCACGGCGGACGCGATGCACTCGAACTTCGGCGAACTCGACTTCGAACTGAGGAACAGAAGGAACGGCGGGTGCGACTTGCACGGATTTCATTGGACTCGACTTCGGGGAACAACCAGGATGGAGTAGATGATCTGCTGGACAGACACTTTCTGAAGAAGGATGCTGAAGACGTAGTGACTGATTCTGGATGCGTAGAATGACAGACCACACCATGGAACATCAGCGTGGCAGAAGATTGAATCCATCCCCATATGTTGGCAACACTGTAGCTAGTAGACACACCTTCTCACTTTATTTTTTTTATTTTATTTATTTAAGTCTAGGATTACAAATACCTTTGAGCCAAGGCTCTTTACAAAGGTTCCATGTCAATTACAATACATCACAATACAACAAGGAAATACAATGGAATTGAGTGGAGAGGCTGGACAGAAGATGGACAGCGTAAGGTGGCACAGGGGATGGTGGATACTGCAGGAGCGAGGGCAGCCAAAATGGCATTTGTCAGATATACAGAGGGCCATAGAGGGTGACATATAAAGAACAGTACAGGGGAAGTGCTAGAGTGGGGGAGGCGGAGGATGGGGAAAGGAAGGGGAGGAAGGGAAAATAAAAAGGGATAGGTATAATGTGTGGGGTAGAGTAGGGTGTGAGAAGGCAGGGCAGGAAAGTGGGATTGGCCAACTGTATAAGTGCCTGGTGTTGGTTTGAAGAGGACTGAAGGGGGCCAGTTATATGTAGTCACATGAGCTGGTAGCAAATGAGATGGCTGACAGATGTCTTTGAGAGCGCGAGTTTTGACAAAGAGGAGATGTCTGGACTCAGTTTGTTTAGCGCTAGGTCCCTCTATGGGCAAAGGATCTTTGTTTCTGGGAGGCACGGCAGCGGGGACTTGGAGGAGTTGAGTTTAGTATTTCTTGGTATTCTGGGTATTCAGGCAGGGTTGCAGTAGTGCTTGGACACTGGGAGGTGCGAGGCCCATGGTAACTTTCTATACCATACATAACTATACCAAGAGAACTGCTTGATGATAGAGTAATTTGCCAGGAGCAGGGGAAAATTATCAAGATTTGGGGCAATTGTTCACTTGTGGGGGCAATTCACCTAAACAAGTAAATTGCACAATCCGGGGCAATTGCAACAATTCTTGAGCAATTGTTCAGATGCCGGGGCCATTGTTTAGATGCTGGGGCAATTGTTCAGATGCCAGGGACAATTGTTCAGATGCAAGGAGCAATTGTTCAGATGCCAGGGCAATTGTTCAGATGCCAGGGGCAATTGTTCAGATGCCAGGGCAATCGTTCAGATGCGAGGGGCAAATAACCACAATCCTAATGTGTCACAATACAGTATTGGTGCTTAAGCAATTAACACAACCTTTCAGATGCCCAAGTAATAAACATTTTGTATAAACAGTACAGTTGTTGATAGTCACTTCACAGCATATTGTGTATTATGCACCCCTTGATTGGACCCTTTTGCCACTTAGGGTCTTTCTTTATAGGATCTGGCTACCCTTGAAGACTGTAATGTGAATACCCCAGTCCCTGCACTTGGATGCACCACTTGCCGCTAAGCCAGCTGCCTTAAATACTCGGGGCCTAAATGCCCTATCCAATACTGGGCCTGTGCTGTCCTAATTACTATGGGGCTGGCCTGCCCTAACTGTACTGGGCCTGTGCTGCCCTAATTACTAAGAGGCCTGGCTTGCCCTAACTGTGCTGGGCCTGGACGTACCAATTACTCTGGGGCTGTCTTGCCCAACTGTACTGGGCTGTGCTGTCCTAATTACTCTGGGGCTGGCTTGCCCTAACTGTACTATGCCTGTGCTGCCCACTTTACTTTGGGCCTGGATGCCCTAATTGTACTGGGCCTGTGCTGCACTAATTACTCTGGAGTTGGCTTGCCCACTTTACTTTGGGCCTACTTGCTGGGCCCCTTTAAATCTGTGGGCCTGTTATGCCCCTTTTAAATTTGAGGCCTGTCTGGGCCTTCTGTCACTCTGGGGTTTTGATCTGCCTTTACCCCATCCCTCATAAATATTCATAGGCCTTTCCCTATGGCCCTGCAGAGCTGACCCCTCCCCTGTGGGCACGGTAGCCCTAATATCCTTCAATGGCCCCCCACTGAGCTAACCCTGGCTCCCTGATTCCCCACAAAGACACTTTAATAATTTTAAAACAGTTGGGCAGTCAGCACTTTCCTTTGTGCTGTCAACTGACTCACCACCCCTGCCCGGGATGAGGAGCTTCAGTCGGGGAGGCAGGAGGTTGTCTGGCAGAAAGAGGGAACCGGTAAAGCTGGAGGCACGCAACGCAAGGGACGACAGGGGTCCTTGCGGGTCTTTCTGAGCCCGATGACGTGGCCCTTGAATGCCAGCAACAAGGGACTGACTTAAATTTTGTTTTGTGCAGTAAAAAATTAAAAACGGGGTTATACAGAGCCAACACCGCACACAAGGGACCGGGATCTTCTTTTCCACTGGACTTGACCGCACAGCACACCACAGGATTAACACAGCAGCAGCAGCAGCAGCAATGGGACTCTTCACTGGCTGAAGGAGGCACCAGGCAGAGTCAATGAGATGGCTTCAACCAAACTCAGGTAAGCCCCTGTCTCCGTTACACTCTGTAGGTCCTCTCAACTCCACAGCCAGCCGAAAACTGACTGAAAAGACTAAAAGCTCCATTTGAAAAGCACTCAGGGTTCTGATTCTGGAACCCTGAGCTCGAGTCTACACAAACGGCCAGGGACTTGAACAGGGCACCACGCACTGGCCAGAGCACCGTCCCAGCACTTGGGTGCCCACTCTCCTGCTGGCTGTTCTGGGGGGGGGGTGGGGTGGAATGGAGCAGGCAGGCAGCAGATAAAAAAAAAACTTTTACATATTTTTTTAAAATGATGCCCTTTCTGACACTTTTCTGGGGGCGTGTGAAGCACTACAAAGGGGCTCCCACCACTAAAGCCCTCATGCTCCACAACACAATGGGGCCCCTGGGCATCATAAACACCTCTGCTTTATTTTCTGTAATGCCCCCATTTAATTTAACCCCTTACTTTAGGGCATTACAATATGCATACCCTCACCTCAACACCCTCCTCCCTCTTACTCCCGCCGACACCCTGGAGAGGAAAAATATGTTCTGCCCATACTGATTCTATGGTATCTGTAAAGAGAAAAATGTGTGTTACTCCACACAGCAGACACAACCCACCTGGCAGGCTGTCATTAATCGAATGAACAAGTGACATGATTCTGTAGTAACACACAGGTGTTCCTATAGAACTGTGTCTCTCTTTCATTCATTTGAGGAAAGGTGACCAGCCAGAGAGGTCATGTTGGATGTGTGTAGAGAGGGGTGGTTTTCTCTTTACTGGTATCATAGATTCTGTACTGGCTGATAGTATATTTTACCTTTTGGGGTGTTGGTAAGAGTGAGAGAAAGCAGTTGTGGGTTGCCTGAGGGTGGTGTGGTAGGAGTATGCTTGTAGTTGGTAGTGGATCAGGTTGGGGAACTGGGGCAGGTGGTGTCAGGGTACACAGCATATTATAGCACAAGTACATTGACTATTAATCATTATATTATATTCACCAGAACTGTGGGGAAGAAGGCACATATAGGTGCTATGGGGGCAGGGGGCTGAAGTTATTGAACTGGGCTGATAGGAGGGGGTTAAGGGAAGTAAAGACAACACTGGTGGTTGTTTCTTATGTACTACAAAGTGCTGCACAACCGTACTTAGTGGCACAGTGCTGGTGAACTGATTGCTTCATCTAGTGAAGAATCACATGTGGAAGTGTGTGTAATGTCACAATGTGTAGTTTTACACATCTCTGTTGCTGCTCACTAGATGCATGGAATGTGTTAAAACGTCACCATGCAGAACACTACTTTAAGGGCCGCTACTTTGTGTATTATCTGGATACTGGTACAGAAGAAAAGAACGAGTTGGGGTGGAGTTTTGTGAGAAAAAAGAGCTATTAGGTGGCAGAAGAGGACAGAGGATGAAGAGAGGGAGGATTAGACACAGAAACAGATCTTCATACAGTGGTCACAAAGGAGTTTCATGGCAGAAAGACAGGTGGAGGAATCGAGGAACTGGATCAGTGTCAGGGGACTCCGTAAGAGAAATCAGCTTAACCAACAAGTAGTCTTGGCAAACAGGAAGGAAAAGGTGTGGGGATCAGAGTTTCAGAAGGAGTATGAGGAGGAGATAGATGTTACAAGAGAGATAAATAGCAGGCAGTGAACACTTTAAATGCTCCAATCACTGACCCCCCCCAACACTTTATACACACCACAACAAATGACTCTCCTGAGCTTCACTTGGTCAGCTGTTCACCGGCTGTCATGTGACACTGTCTCCACATTACTTCTCCCCAGTACTGCTACTGACATGCCAGCAGCTTGCTCTTGATCGCTCTCTCAGTCACTCAATGTACGTCTAAGCAGCACACTGCGCTGCTCATTTACAGTGTGTGCTTGTCTCTATCTCTCTCTCTCATGCGTGCACTCATCTGCAAACTTTTCCCCATGACTTTCACACTGCTGCTGCCTGCTGTAATGGGCATGGGGACACACACAAAGACACATACAGACAGAGGCAGAGGGAGAGAGGGAACACTGCAAGACTGTGACGGAGGACTTTCTCTCTCTCTCTCTCCCCCCATCTCAGAAGGTCTGCCTCCCCCTCTCTCTTGCACAACAGGGGTACTGACTGTGCCTCACTGTTGCACTTGGTCTGTGGGATGGAGTGGCACACTGGCTGAGAGCACGACTGAGCAGCAACCTTTCTGCACAGCTCACTGGCTCCACATCACGATTCATGCCAACTGAAGCTGGGCACAGATGCTGTCTCTCACCACTTCTGTGACCACTGTACTATCCCTCCCCACCTGCCTTTACAACCTGTGCACTGGGCTGCCTAACCATATTGCTCTTACTGGTGTCTCTGTCAGGGATAGGCACCTCACATAATGGGGGGGATCTGAAACTCACTCTAGCTTGGTCAGGGGCTGGGACCGCAATGGAGGAGAGGCCTGGAAGAGGGGGACTCTGACTGTGTTCTATCAGGGTTAGGGGGAGCTTCGGGATGGAACGGGATCGAAGTCTGCCATTTACTGTGTGCCACAGCGCTGCTCGCTCAGTCACTGACAGGTACTGGAGGAAGTAGTTGCATGCTCCCTGACACTACACTGGCATGCTTTCAGAGTGTGTCTTCTTGTGTTCTCAGTGCTCAGTTACCATTTACTGCTGAATAATGTGGTGCCTGAGTGTGCATTTGGGGGGTGCTACGGGCAGGTCGGTGGGCAGCCAAGTAGTGACATCGGGGACAAGAGCACTGTTGCCAAGAATGTAACACTTTGTACAAAGGTTGCTGAGCACATCCTAGGACAGCGGCTACAATATATGAAAACTCACACTGCCGTCCCCCTCGCTAACTACCAATTTAACATGGCCATCAAAACACTTTGTTTTACAGGGGGGAAAAAGAGATCGGAAGGTGGATCTCCAGGGTCACATTGTAGAGCAGTGGATTAATGCTAACTTGGCAGAGTGTTATAAGTTCTTTTGGACTTTCGGAAGGATACTTCCAAAAGTCCAACAGAAGGTGCGGCAATTGGCCATTTTAAGCAAGATTATGCAAAACAGCTGTAAACTTTGCCCACAGCTGCAAAAAGTGGATATCAAAAATTTTAGAAGATAAAGATAAGCACAGTTTAAATCCTAATAAGTAATAAAATATGCTTAACTATATAAGCAGAATGTAATATCAAGAACCTTATGAATATTAATGGGTGAATATCAGTAATACAATAACATTTTTCTAACTATCACTAAAATACTATATTGCCAAGCCAAGGTGGTCTGACCAGCAATAGGGAAACAGCAAAAAGTATCCCCAAAAATCCAGGTTAAGGCCTCTCCACCAAACCCACTTCAAGTGGCCAAGCACATACAGCTACTCAGAAATCTGTAATAAAATACTCTGCCAAATGGACCTTTGCATTACCAGAGACTCCTCCAGGTCTTAGATCCTACTATATATCATTGAATTATTACTCTATATGTTCACTCAACAACTGCCTTTATATCTATTTTAGATTGATAGCTATCAGTTTTTAGGAGTAAGAACTCAAGAACACTCAGTACTGACAGAAAAGCAGAAAACTAAAAATGTTCCTGTCCCATCCATACCTCTCAACTGTCCCACATTACGAGGAACAGTTCCTCATTTTACTTCACAAAAGCTTTCTGTTCCACATTGTGAGGACTTGTTCCACTTTCAATGTCAACATTTTAAAGCAAAAATCCATTGTAAATGATGCAAAAAAGATATTATTCAATTAATAACAGACTTTCTGAATATAAATGCAACATTTTAACAGTGTTCTGAGTGTCTTAGGTAAAGATTTGATTAAGTGTTCCACATTTTGTCCATTTGTTCCACATTTTGCAGGCAATGTTCCACATTTGAGGGACAACATGTTGAGAGGTATGGTCCCATCATACAAAAATTTGATCACTGGGCATTTCTCTGCCCCATGATCTCCATTAGTATGTATGACTGGAACACAAAATGTTATGCAAGAATGCCCCACCCAGTCTTTGATAAACCTAAAAAGCAACCCTAAGCTGAGCAAGCCTTCCCTAGCAAGACACCACATAGACAGTACAGTTGATTATATAAATAATTACTCAATTGCTTGATTAAGTTAAGACATCTGGCTGACTTGTGCACATAGATTAACTGTACACGCTCCAGGCACTTGGGCTGTCTTGCTATCTATCTGACTGACTTAGCATGTGGTATTTAGCTAAAGTCCTTTTACGTTATAAAGTGCAAAGATTTTCAAGTTAACCACATACCTTCAAATTAAAAAGGAAAATGCTTTGTAAGACAGAGACAAGGTAAATATACAATATATTCACTAATGCAGCTTCAAGAGTTTTCCCTTTATTTGCAAGTCAACTCTAATAATCCACAGAGTCAATTCACAAACTGCTCTTTTCCCAAAATTGACAACGTTCCAGAGTTCCAACATTTTAAGTAAATATCTTAAAGTTTCATCTTTAGGTTTTAGTTGGTATTTTCTTGGAAAGCCACCTATATCACATATTGGAAAGGATCTTTCACCTGTAAGCAGTACCAATTGCCCCTGGCCATTAGCTTCAGGTATACCTTTATTGGCGAATAAGTTCAATAGGTTCATTATCAGTTTTTCTGATCTTCCCTCAGTCTCCCTACTCTGACAGTCCATAATACAATTCAGGTACTGTCTCATGGTCCCAATACTATCCTCCAGCAGTCTCCTTTCTCCCATTTTGTTGGCCTTTACACCTATTGAGTAAAAAAAAAACAGAAAAAAATGCTCCACTGAGTGTAATAACTTCAGGATTACAAAAAGAATATACACTAATAATCCCCAACCCCAAGACAATAATAGTGTACCTTTACAAAGGCAAAGTAAGCCTATCAGCACAAAAAGTGCCACTGTAATCATCCCTTTCATTCATAGGCTATCCTGAATTCAAAATGAAAGGCTCAGTGCAAGTACTCAGCAACCTCAATTTTGCCTCTGCCAGTACACTCCATTCTTTGGTCCAGCAAAAACCTGGTGCACAGGCTACCGAAACAGCCCTGTCTGCATGCCGTAGATAAATACTGCCCACGGCAACCGTCCCAAACACGCTGGAGTTCCCCAAGATGCAAAAAACTCAATGTCATACACAATAAGCTAAAATAGCAGGGGTTTATTCAGCTAGCTTGCAGTACACAAAAAATAAAGGATTTGGGATTAGCATACGAAGCCCAACAAACACTGTCCTGCTCCTGCCCCTGAGAACCCCATTCACTTCTATTTCTTGGTATGACAGGACACACATGGATCATTCGCCTCTCAATGTTACAGATAACTTTCTACTGTTTACAAATATTTATCTGGTTGATCCTTCTGTTCCTACTCTTTGGGCATGGCTTCAGCAGAGAGCTATTTCATTGAGAATGGACTGGGGTTGACAGCTCTTAATGTTACTTGCAGCACGCAGTTTAATTAAAAAAAAGTAAAGTAAAAAACAAACAAACAGTGCACTGGAGAAGGACAGCGTGTGTGTGTGTGTGTGTGTGTGTGTGCATGCTGCGCGTGTGTGTGTGTGTGTGTGTGTGTGTGTGTGTCTGTCTGTCTCTGACAGAACTACTCTAGTACCTTTTGCCATTTACTCATTTGCACCAGTAATTATAAAAGATAAGGCCTGTGCAAGGTTATGTGTGATGAGGATTTTTCACACATCTCGGGTGTTTGAAAAATCCTCATAACACACACCTGAACAGGCATTTTTCTCTGTATTATCATTTTAGATCTTTAGGCCTCAGAAATAAATCATTTATCTGTAAGGTTTCATATATATGGCATGCGTAATACATCTTGATGGCTACCAATGGATCATTGAACAATTTGTAGATCACACTAAAATTGATTGATTAACTAATACATTATAAAAGGAGTAAAGAAAATCCTGCATCCTGATTGGTCAGAACCCATATCCTTATAGGACAACAACCCTGTAGCTGGCACTTTTTTGGGCAAGCTAGATGCAGCGCTACCCACACACCCATGCATGCCAGAAATTTTGAAAACATCGGGCAGCCATGTTAGGGCAGTAACATCCGCTACTTGCCCTAAACCATAAATTACATTTTCAAACATTAAAATAAATACATCACCCTACACTATACCTAAGACACACATAATACAAGCCCAGAAATAATTTTTAAGCCAGTCCTGACCTGTTGTTATTTTTTTTCTATTTTTACAGGCCTTTAATCCACTGTGCGCCAGCAGTTCCTGGATTCAAGGCAAGAGTCCTGGTGGTCGGTAGTGTATGGCTGGCCTGCCACACCCCACCCATAGTAAATATTTGCATACCCCTATTGGTAAGAGGCAGTTTTTCTTCTTATTAAAGACCGCACATGCAGTTTTTGAGTGGAGCTGTGCAGTTTCTTTGAGGAGCAAAGCTGCTGGTTTTTGCAGAACCAATGGTTTTAAAAATGTGAGCACCAAATGCAGAAGCCGATTAGCGGAGCTTGTGACACTACCCTTTTATGTGCTGGCATTTCACATAGACCGTTTTCAGGAAACAGCCAACAGAAACCATGGAGCCAACTGCAAAATTGGGGAGCCAACCACAAAACCGAAAGTCGTTGCTCAGCAGTCAGTTGTAAACACGAACACACAGCAGCTGACTATAGCAGCATCCATTATCCATCTGGACAGAATTAAGATGTATAGCACAAAGGCAGCACACCTAAAAACAAAAGACTGCAGCAAAAAATAAGTGAAAGAAATTATTGATCGTTGGGGGAAATACACAGCAAACTGTTGATAATCACTCAGACATACTGCCTTCTACAGAAAAATGAAAGAAATTGTTGATTGTGAGGGGAGGGAGGAGAGTGCACACAACACACTGCTAATCACATGGGCACCATTGCCTTCTAGTGGCTTCAAACACCTCCTACACTATTAGCTGCATTACTTTAATGCAATAGCAAACTTTCTTACTTGAAAGACAAAACTGAAACCCATTTATTAACATTTTTTGAATCTTGTTTCTTTTAAATATTTACTTATGGCCTACCCAGTGGCGGAGCGGGTTGAGGCATCTATGCCTCCCTGCAGCCATGCTGGTGATCTGGGGTCAGAAACAGACTCATGTTGCTTGAGGGCTGGCAGGGAAGGAACAATCGAGCATCCGCAGACAGCTTTCCTTCCTCAGGCATGGGGGATCGCGTGGCATGCTGCTTGCCTGACACCCAGCAATAGCTGGGTGTCAGCATCTGCACACTACGACTTCAGGGAAGGGATTTCATACTAGGAAGAGGTAGGCATACAGAAGGCTAATGCCCATAAGCATATGTCTCCAGCACAGCTGGTATAGGATCCCTTATATTACAACAAGTAACAATCTAGATTCTGTTTAAATGTTGCTTGAGTATTGCAGTCGTATAGGGCGCTGGGGATAGAATTCCAAAATGAAATAATTCTTTGGGTGTAATAAGCTCTTCGTTTATTGGTTCTGGGGAATGTGAGTGCGAGTTGGTCGGAATGGCTACATAGGATGTGATCCCGGTTGTTGTTAATCATGTTTAGCTGAAACAGAAGTTCAGTATCAGTGTGTATTTTGTGCATTAATAAGAGATCTCCTCTCTTTCTTTTTAATTCCAGTGGGTACATGTTCAATTCCTGTAACTTAGTCTCGTAATTCTTGTCCTTCATAGAAACATAGAAACATAGACTTTGACGGCAGATAAGGACCGCTAGGCCCATCTAGTCTGCCCATTTCCCTACCTACAGGATAGGCCGCAGATCCTATTTAACCAACAGCCTATATCTTCCTGCCCCCCACAAGAATTGCCTTATGTCTGTCCCATGCATTCTTGAATTCTCCCACAGTTTTAGACTCCACAACTTCCTCAGGAAGGCTGTTCCATGCATCCACTACCCTCTCTGTGAAATAATACTTCCTCACATTGCCCCTGAACCACCCTCCTTCTATCTTTAAATTGTGTCCCTTGTTCTTGCAAGTCTCTTTTTCTGAAAGATGCTACCCTCTTGGACTTTGTTGATTCCCTTGAGGTACTTGAAAGTTTCTATCATGTCCCCCTCTCCCTTCTTTCCTCAAGGGTATACATATTAAGCTCCTTTAGTCTCTCCTCATACGGCTTCTCTTGCAGACCCTGCACCATTTTAGTTGCCCTCCTCTGGACTGCATGGCGCAGCAGTGTTCGCCATGCTAGCTCTGATGTGTCCTGGCGCAATATTCAAAATGGAAAAAGTCTTGCCTCACAATCCCGATCTGGAGTGCATCAGTAATGTATGCAGGCAGAGGTGGGGGGGTGTGCCCATGCATAACCTGCACAGCCCGATATTCAGCCCGGGATGTGCAGAGTCATGCATGCGCAACCCCTACCTGTGCCTGCACAAAGTTAAGCCCCAAAAAAAAGGAACAAGTGATGGCCACCCACAGGTGAGCTGCCGCAGTGCAGGGCGCAACACAGCAGCTGCCACCTGAGTTCCTGCCGCACCTGGCGGTGTCCCCCATGCCTGTCGCGGGCATCCATGTGAAATCCCCTGTCCAATATCTCTGGTGGTCCAGTGGACCTCTATGTGCCCAATCGCGGGCATTTGTCCTGAAGAGTAAGCCCCCCGTCCTATATCCCTGGTGGTCCAGTGGACCGCACTCAGCCCGATCACGGGAATCAGTAATAGAACCCCCCCCAAGTCCAATATCCCTGGTGGTCCAGTGGACTGATTGCTGCCCGATCTGGGGCATCTGTAAGTCATCAAATACCCCTACTACCCTGGTGGTCTAGTGTACCACCCACTGAGCCCCACCGCCCCGCTCCCCCCCGTCAGCTGTCAGGTGGCAGCACCCCACCCACCTGCCGCCCCACGCCCGCTGACTGACAGCTCGGTAGGGCTGCACACCCATTGGTTCACAGTGTCAGCCAATGGGCGTGCAGCCCATACCGTATTACTCAGTCCAGATATTTTAATGAATTCATACTCCCCATAAATTTCCCAAACTCATGTGCATCCCACTTGGCATGTGAGGTATTCAGTTTGTTATAAAACAGTGGTATAATTCTACTAATCTCTTTGGGGGATGTAAATACCTGACCAGACTTCTCCCTGAGTTGGGTAATATGCCACTCGGTTTACTGCTTCCATAGCCTATATGCCAGAGGTTTGCTGTTCTTTTCTCCATCAGCCCAGTATTTAAACTTAGTGTGCTGCAGCTGGAGTTTGGCCATTCTGGTAGCCCATGTATTTAGCTTGATTCTCAGGTAGGTGAGGTCAAATATAAGGACTGAATTTTGGAGGCGCTTGGGGTCCTTTTTATATAACTTTTCTTTCTCAGCCAAAGCTGTCTCTAGGGTGTTTGCCTCCTTCTTCCTCTGTTTTCTCAGGTGGGTAGTGAAGCTTATTATGCTGCCCCCCATAGTAGCCTTGATCCCCTTCCATATCCTCACTGGTGTGTCCGAATCTGGTGGGTTGTCTGCAAGATAGTGTTGTGTTTCACACTTTAGTCATTCTTGAAATTGCTTAACCTGCAGCAGGAGGGGATCTAACCGCCATTGTGCTGATTTTGGCTGGCAGGGCTCCATCTGGTATTTTAGAGTGATAGGGGCGTAACTGGAGATATAAATTGAGGCAATAGTTATTTCAGGGGATGCTGTTGTAATCCCTGGGGATGTGAGCCAGAAGTCAAGTCTGCTGGCCATGGCCTTTGCAGCCGAGAAGTAGGTATAGTCCCTACTCGCTGGCTGCACAGCTCTCCACACATCCATTACCTGATGTAGGGACATAAGACTCTGGAGGGGTATCATGGAATGGACATGAGGTTCAGATTTCGAGTTGGGCCGATCCAAAATGTAATCAAGGATGAGGTTGAAGTCGCCCTAGGATAATTTCTGTGTTGTCATAGGAAATAGCCATCAATGCTTGTGAGACGGTATGAAAAAAGTATGGGGTATCCTCACTGGGGGCATAAATATTTACCAGCACTAGGGCTTTTGGGGTGGCCAGTTTCACCAATACCCAGCCCCACCCCTTATCCGCTTTAGAATCTAACACTCTCCATTTAAGGTTTTTATGTCCAGGTATGGAAACTCCTCTCTTAGAAGACCCTGAAACACTATACATCTCCCACCCTACCCTCTCTTCTCAGTTTCAAAGCCTCTTTTCCAATAAGTTTAATCTCCTGGAGGAAGGCAATCTGTATTTTTAACTTTTTGAAATGAGCCAGCACTTTTTTTTTTTCGTCTGAGAATTCATGCCTCTCACATTCCAGGAAGTGGCACTATACTGGATGCGTCAGCCATGTTAATTTTTTCTGTCGTTCCTCCTGCATGGATGCTTTACTGATTCGTTTAAGAGAGGTCCTCCCCGTTACCTCACACCCCTCCCCCTCATCTATCCACACCCTATCTCTACCATGCTGTGCTAGTCTACCCCTGTATATCATAATGATTTGTCCACTACTTGTGTTCTGTTCTCCCTTCTGCCTAACTCTTATTTTTTGCCCTTCTGTTAAAGCCTCAAGTTCCTGACCATGGAATTTATGGGATCCCTCAACCCAGGTTCTCTCCATATCCAAAATTTGGACATTAGAACCTATTTATCGCACAAGGGTGAGGCCATTACCCAGAATGTACAGTACAAACAGTGTCAGTAGCTCAGCAGGTAGCACACTTGCCTCTGAGGCAGGGAGATCAGAAGGCTGTGGGTTCTATCCCCACACAAGGCACTTGGGTTAATATCCCAATACTGGCACTGCAGTGCAGCATGAGGGGGGTGCTACATTCCTGAGGTGCCGTCTTTTGGTTGAGATGTTAAACCGAGGTCCCTTCTGCCTAGTCTGGTGGTAGTGCAGGTGGATGTTAAAGATCCCATGGCACTTCTTGAAAAGAGTAGGGGAACGTTTTATTCATAACTTGAAAGAACACAGCAATAAATCAGTATTACGTCATGCAAACCATAAAAGGGAGAAAACATAATCACAAAAGAATTACTGCATACTTGAAGTCCCAAACATAAATTAAATCCTGTATACATACCCCTTCCCCTCTTTAATTAAAGAGTAGGGGAATTTCACCGGTGCCCTGGTCAAATTTCCCCTCATTCACTAAAAATACCACCTACAGATTAATCTGGTTCAAAGTCAGTTGGCATTCATCTGTATCCCCCTCCCCCCGGGTCATGCCTGAAAATAGGCAGAATTTGTCTAGTGCACTTACCCGGTCAACAAAAACTGAATAAATAGATAAAAAACATTTGCAACCACATCTTATCACAACTCTTAATAAACATTTGCACCCAGGAATCTTCAGCGGTGATCCGGTTATTCACCATGCAATAACCCATGACCCTACAAGTCTCCGGGGGGAGGGGGGGATAAGTCTCTGCTTCGGCTCCACAGGTTGACCTTACAATAATATGCTAACAGACATGTTACATCAGCAAGATGAGGCAGAGATTTCCAAGGTCTACTCTCTATAGGAGCTTAGGAATTACCGCATGCTTCTTGTGGAGATCCTTCAGCAAACCACCCTCTCACCCAAACCGCAGCTCTAAGCAGTGGTAGGAGACCCCATTGCCTATGCAGTAGTTATTTTAGTGTCTGTCTGTCCCCACAACTTGAGCCATCATCTAAGTTGCTTTATTGATACTTTGCATGAACCAAATATATATGCAGAAACATTATACAACACTGGGTGGGTAGAGTCCTGTTGCATGCTTAAGCAACAAAGAAAACAAACTGGCACTGCAATAGCTTGGCACCAAGACTCATACCCAAGCTCACAACCAACTAGTGTAATCTGAGTCCCAGGATGAGCCTTGGGATCAGGCTTCATTGTCTGCCCCAGGGTATTGCTACCACCCCAGAGGGACATACATCTACCAAGGATAATGTAATAGAAAGCCTGGCCCACACTATTCTGGCTCTTAATGAACCCCCCTTGCCACAGTGGGACTGGGTGTAGTCACCCATGGCTACCTACACCATTCCACAGTAACTGAGAGAAACTCCACACAGCCAGGGGAGGGTTACACAGTAAGTTAGATTCAGTCACAATATCCTCCAACCTATAAGAGCACACCCTTGGGGGGGTCTAGCAGCAAAGTGATCCACATGCCTGACATCTGCTCTCGACCATACACCAAGAGTTTAAATGTTTACAGCTGGAAAGGTGCCCTTATGCAAGCACCGGGGACGCACATCAAGCGGTCACCAAGAACCATCACACACTGATCCCCATACTTGGCAGCTTTCTCTGCCCTACCATCTGCCTGCCCTCTCTCCCAAACGTCCACCCCAGTAGTTGTTCTGGCCATGTGGAGCAATAAAGATGATGGTGGTGGGTGGGGGGAGAGACCAAGTAAATAAGTAGAAGACAATAGCAAGGAAAAAACAGTAACAGCTGTACTGGATGGGTATAGATGGCTACATATGCAACACTAAAAAAAAAATACAGCAAGGCATTAAACTGGTGCCATGCTTGTACTCTGTCCCATAACCAACTTACTAAAGTAGCATGAGCCCCTTTTCAAGTCCATGAGGCTGGTGTGTCTGGTTTGCCATGGGTGGTTGCAACCATCCCCAGAGTTTGTAAAGAACAGCCATTTCCAAGATCGAGGAGTCTGATCAGTGATATCCCTGCTCCCTGCAGTCCCATGTGAGACCAGTGGAGCACCCAGTTTAGGCCACAGTGAAGGGGACCATAGTCAAATGATTCAAAAGTTCCCCCACAGTCTCAGTGTAGGGCAGGGCTGTCCACTGAGCCAAATCCAGGATCCAAATTTGTTATAGAATCCATCCCAGTGAAGAGATTCAGTTACAAAACTGTTAGAGCACACGGCGCACACCCTTGCGACCTTGCACCAAAGAATTTGTCAATTCCCCTGCATAGCTGTCAAAGTGCAAGTGTTGGGAGCACACACCATGCAGTCAGAAAAACTGTCAGAAATTTACCTCTCTTCATACCTTGATGCCCACGCTGAGTTAGTCACCCCACAAAAGAGATAACTCCACAGGCAGTAAGTTGGTACCTTTGGGATTCGGCAAAGCAATGGGAGTGGTTGTCAGGGAAGGCAGGGGAGACACCAGGTCCTCGGCATCAATGGCATCTGCCCAGGCTTGACAGATAGGAACCCAGTCTTCCTCATTTGTGGCTGCCAGAGGTTTGGGCTCCATCATTGGCTTTTCTTCCCCGGGGCCAGAGAGGTCAAGTGCCCCCAGCAGAAGCTCCCTCAGGGGGTCATATCGATTAGCTTGCTTGATCAGCATGTCAGCAGGAGAAGAGCTGCTAGCACCCAACATACATTATCTCACTTGGTGGCTTCAGAATCACCATCTCAGCCTCTGGTCCTTAGGAGTATCAAGGCCCTTGGTTCTGTGTTTCTGGTGACCTCTCTGGACTTGAAGCCATGCCTCCATTGGGGTTGGATCTTTGTTTGTAGGAGGGAGACCTTGTTGTGTGTCCATTCATGTAGGAGGGGGCACTAGTCACACCGGTCTCTTTTGCTGCACTCAAGGTCGGGGAGGTGTAGAGCTGTCAGAATGAGCGTCATCTAGAAATTGCGCATCCTATTTGGCGTTGTCAAACATCAAGAACTCCCACTTGTACTGCAGTTGGAGCATGGAGGGGTACCGGAGCAAAGCCACTATGCCACTTGTGTACAGTTCTTGTTTTACCCCTCCATAATCTCTCCATATTTTTAGATAACACCTGCGAGTAGTTCTGGAAGATTTGAATGCTGTGCCCGTTCCACTGCATGGCACCTCACTCCCTTGCCATTCGCAAATAAAGGTCTTTGACTGGGTACCTGTTAAAATGGCACAGTGTTGGCCTTGGTTTTTCCCTTCCTGTGTCTTCAGTGCTAGGGATCTGTGTGCTGCCTCACGCTCCGGTTGTGGGATGTTATTCAGCTGTTGAAGTTTGGGGAGGAAAGATGACAGAAAATGTAGCATATCTGTACCTTCCACCCCTTCAGGGACCCCAACAGTTCTCAGGTTATTCCATGGGGATCCATTCTCCATATCATCAGCTTTGGCAAGGGGGTACTGTATTTGATTATGGTGTTCTCTGAGGTGGCATTGATGGGTGTGAAGTATCTTGTCATGGGCATTCTCTGTTTTTTTCTGTTCCAGCGACCCTAGTAGCCAATGCCTGCATTTCTTGAACAGTTTTTGTACTGGTGTCCTTAAGTTGTGCGGTATCAATTAAAATCCTGTTTAATTGATCAGATTGCTAGCCAGTTCATGAGTAATCATGGTGTCCTTTTCTAGAGCCATGGTAATTTGCAGCAGTTTGCCTTGCATGAGAGTGCCAGCTGCACCCATTGCTCTGTTGAAACACTCCACTCCCTGGATGCTGGCCCTGCTTAGAAGTGCACCCTCGAGGTAGGTGCCCAAGTTTTTTAAAGGAAGGATATTAAGTTTGTTTTTGGTGCTCACCAGGAAAGGATGGTATCAAATAAAAGGGCATTTCATTGGCTGTGTATTAATCCAGTTTTCCCATAAAAGGAGCACGATTTGGACTTAGGATGTCATAGATAGTAAATCCTGAGGTTTCTCCTCTGCAGTTAAGCTGCCACCATCTTGCCAGGCAAGCTCCGCTCCCAGATATGCCATAGTAATGCAGTTTAGCTTTTCTGACATCTTAGATTTCTCCCCACTATGGAAAGAAATAGTACATAGGTACCTTTGACTATATTCATAAAATGCCAGTAACTCTTGATTGTGTGTTAAAGCAAGCAGGCCATTGGAAAATATAGCATCCAGTACCACTCTGGACAAGTATGGCAATCTCATTCTCATTTTCACGTTTAAAACAATATACTTTCATAGAAAAACTGTTTCTCAACAATGTGGGTTCCCACACAAAACAAAAACACATTTTCATATTAAAAGCAACAGACATTTGTAAAAAAAAAGTCTTATCAACAGTTTGGGGTCCTCCCCCTTTCTAGGGCATTGACTAGACTCAAAAGACTTTTATAATGATAACTTGTTCATTTCAATGACATTTTCAAACACATTTATTTCAATACAGAAACTAATAAAATCAACTTAGAAACATAGAAAATGATTTTGTTGCCAGAAATGGATCTCTAGGCCCATCCAGTCTGCCCCTTGTCCCTGTTTATTCCATCACCACTGGCCATAGTTGGTCAGGTGTCACTCCCTCCCCCTGTTCCTCTACCTAATATGCCCCTGTGCCCATCCCATGCATGCTTGACACTCCCCACAGTCTTTGTCCCACTGCTACTAGAGATGCAGCAAAGTTTTACTATGCACACAAAGTTAATGTGAAGTTTCCAACTTCGCATCTGTGGATAGTTATGCAAAGTTTCCATTAAAAGGTTGAAATTTTTCCTTAATGAACTTCGAGTTATTAGCTTTGCATTAACTTCTGGTAACATTTTGAGAAAGGCAAAGTTTGTGAGAAACAGCCCTCAGACCACATGTCTGACAGTCTGCAGGTGACATGATGCAGGCAGGAAGTTAATCAGGCAAGACAGTGAACTAGTTTCACTTTTTCTTGCTCTGTGTTAGAGAAGGAGCTTTTTGAGAATGTCCGTATAGTGCTAGTTAAAGATTTACTCAGTGTTTCTGTTTACTGTCATATTTCTGCTTTTGAGTATTGACCCTTTCATTATCATATTCCTGAGTCCTGATTTTACTTTGTTTTTCACTTTTGTTTACTTCTGAATACTCGTATTCATTTTTTTTCCAAATGGAGAGAGGTGGTTTTCCTGAGGGGTCTCATGGTTGTCTTGGCCCAAGGATGTGTGGTGGTGGTGTTCTCATCAACCATGGGAATTTGTTCCCATCCAGTGCTCCCCTTCAAGTAAATGTTGTGTAAACTGGCAATGGAGTTAGTGATGCCAGCCAAGCAGCACCAGTAGCACCTAACACTGCCAACCACCACTGCTGGCCAAGGCTCAGAAACAGCAGCAGCAGGAACAGCAGCCATAGAAACAACAACAGGAGCAGTAGATTGTTTCCCCCCATCTGTACAGTAGCCTACAACATCTACCCCCCCCCCCACTGCCTCTGCTTGGTCCTCTACACAGCTCGGCAGTGTGGCATTTTTTCACCACACTGCCAGGTGACCCTAGTGTGGTTAAATGTAAGATCTGTGGCATGCTGGTGTGGCATGGTCAGAAGTGTATGCATCTGGGAACAGGTGGCCAGAGAACTCGCCTGACTGTCCACCACTGTTCTGAGTGGGAGGCCAAGGTGGCTGAAGTAGCAGGAAACATCAGCATGCACGGAGTGAGAAGCACAGCAAAAGGGAGGGGGAAAAAGTGGCGTATCCCGCACCTGTACATGAGCACAACCCAGCCAAAAGCCTGGCCACACAGGCAGATCTTGGCCTACTGTGGAGTGAGGTTAACCACCTTGGTAATGTGGTTAACACAATGCAGCAGCAGTTGGACCGAATGGAGGGTCATCAGCTGGAAATAATGGCTATGCTCCAACTGCTAATTAGTCAGAACCAGGCCCAGTAGTCTTTTTGTTTTCTTTCTAACTTGTATTGTGTCTTCTGTCTTTATTTTTCCTTTCTCCCCCCCCAAAAAAAAATATTAAAAACAAACCCCCAAAAATTGTACAAGGAAAAAACAAAAAAAAATCCTGTCCTGTGCTTTCCTTCTTAATAATCTTTTTACATAGGAAAAGTAGTGAATTTTTTTTCGCAGTAATGTTTTCTTCCTGTTGTATTGTGTTAAAGCAGCAGTGCAATAATATGTTAGCAATTTTGACCTATACTGAATTGTCCCTTACCTACTGACTTGTATACCATTTCTTCCACAATTAATGTGATTCTGCATTATAAAACAGTCATTAATGAAAGGTCAAATGTGATGACTTGCCATTGGGCAAAAAGTTTCACCTGACCATTCATTAATGTTCCAGTAGATCAATAGGTGGCATGCTGATTGTAAAAACCTTTTTATTTTTTGCTTTTTACAGTTAGGTAGCCCGTTTTATAAGTGCAATAACCCAGCCCAGCCCATGGTTGTATAAGAGCATTAATGCACTTCCCTCCCAGCTGCTTTAAGTCACTTGGGCAAGCCCAGATGCCTCACGATGCACCCAGGACACACATTAATGCCCTTATACACCTATTGTCTGTCATGGGTTATAGCATACTTATTCCCTATTTTTAGATATGAAATAATAAAAGTAGTGCTCCTTTTAATATTGTTCAGATCTGGTTTTCATCAGTATACCCAGCCCACCCTCGCTACCAATATTTCACACCAGGATTAAGTCCCATTTGCTCGGGAGAAGCTCATGCCATTGTGAGGGAATAGGATAATCATCCCCGACTCTGATCACAACACCCATCCCCCCCTCTCTTCTTAACAAAACTGACATCAAATCATGACCCAATTCTCTCAAAAGTTGCACTTGAGGTATACAGATTGAAAGATCACCTGCACTGCTATGTTCATTATCTTGTTTTCCTTTTGTAACCTGGATCACTGGACTGTATGTAATTGTATTGATTCTGAATCACCTGATGTATGTCTTATTGTTTCTGTTTCCCGGGTCGCCCCTGAAAAAGGGATTTTCAGGACCCAGTGGGCCTATCCGGTCATCAAAATTCAATAAATAAAATAAATAAAAAAATTGAACACCTACTGCTCCATAAGGTCATGGTGGTGGACCACGTCCTGCTGAATTGCCTGCTAGTTAATTTTAGTCACAACAGAAATTAATTTAAATAATAGATGTACAAAAACAGGTGTCAATACTGATGAAAACCGGCTGCAAGTCATTAAAAGTAGTGCTCTGTTTATTATTTCAGATTTGAAAAAAGGGAGTACAGCAGCCTTAAATTGTGGAAAGAAGGGTATCATACAGACAAGTCGGTAGATAAATACCAACTGAAAATAGAATACAAAAGTATAGGTAACAATTATCACCTAATTATTTCACTGCTGCCGTACTTGTCATGTTATATGACTTTTTTTGTTACTGTTGACTGTGTTAAGTTTTTGTAGCACACCCATGACTACAATTAAAATACTCTACTATCACATGTAATTGCAATCCCCCCTTAAAAAATGACTATCTTATGTGAATGTAGCATGCTTATATTGCTATCTTGCTACATCATTCAGCATGCACTATTAATGTCCCAATGAAGAATAATCACATGAGAAACTGTTCAGAAAAGTCACAAGATTTCTTGACACACTGTTAAAAGCATGCACCTATAGCCAGAACTCTGCATAAGAGTCCCAAGTGAGAAAATGGCTTGCTGGTGCCTTCTGCTGCTGCTGTTGCCCTGCTACTGCTGATGTACAGTGTATTGCTAAATGATGATAGCCACAGATGACCATGGATTGAACTATAATTTGATGTACCAGAAAATTTTTCTGCTGTGCTGACTGAAACATGCTGCCCTATGTGTGTGTGTATTCATACCAACAATGATAAGTTAGTGTATGTGTCGCTGTCATGTTTTTTTCAGAGACACTGCCATTTAACTTGTATTGAATCTTGTTTTTTTGTTGTAAGCAGTCCATTGTGTTGTTCCTTTGCAGGGAATCAACATCATACATCGTCACATTCACATGCCATGTGCCTCCATCTAATGTGATACTGTAAAATTTTAAATTTTTCTGGGGGGGTACCGCTGTGAGTGAGTGAATTATAAGCATTTCTCATTAATGTTCTTTTTTTTTTTACATTCTCAGGTCGCAGCACACAGATTCATGACCATAGTGATGAAGCCATGTTGCTGCTGCACATGAGTTCCACATGTGTCTGATTGTTGACTTTGACTGTACAAACAATGTCAATCCATGAAAGGTAAGTATTTTTTTTGGGGGGGGTTGCATGCCTCATTTGGAAAACAATTTTCATTAATATTTTTGTCTTTTTTCAGGTCTTCAGTGTATCCAAACTGTTGTCCATCTTCAGAATGGAACATATCACCAGTCCACAATACCTCGATGCTACCTGCAAACAGATGAAGAAGAAATTATTCTGAGTTCATTCCAGTATCCCATTCAGTATCAGTACCCAGTGGAGCTGTTCCTGTCTTTTGTTATATCCATCATCTGACCTGTATGTCACAGCTTTTAAATACTTTACACTTATGGAAAACAAGGGAAACAAACAAAAAAAAGGAAAGCAGCCCTCACAATCCTCAATGCCGAGGTTGTACCCTCTTTTTCCATGACTGCATCACCAACCTCAATGGTACACCATTTTACACTGCCACCAGGATGGTCTGCTTCACCTGCATTATTCAGCACCACCATCATCGTAACTGGCTACAAACATAGATGTGATTGTTCTGCTTGTTATGTTGGAAAAAAAAAGTTGACGTGGTTTGATTCGTGATCGTGAAAATGAAGAACGTGATTTGTCTCATGACTTGTGATCTTGACATGACATGAGTACAATGTTTGCACTGAGAAAATATGCACCACACCACTGGTACTCTGAACACCATTGGAACATTCAAAATTATCCTCCTTATGCCTGTAGTAAACCTCTGGTAATAATTCACAACTTTTACCTACATGACTACTTGCTGTTCCTTGATGACTGGATGGCAGATTTTATTTCAGGCACACACACAGAACTTATTTCACACACCACTTACACCAAGGGTGATGCTGCAGGCACCGCTGTTATGCACACAGATTCAGGGACCTTGTCTGGCCTAACCCTCTCTGGCACAGTACTTTTTCCCTTCAAGGATTTTTTCTTTTTTTATTTATTCCATGTGATGTGATAGAATGCCCTGCCCATAGATCCAAGCTTATATCCCACCGACTTTTGTGGCCCATACGCCACAGTCAGAATCACCTTTGCCTGACCGTATCTTTGTGGGCATTTTTTTATATTACACAGAGTCACCAAGAAAAGAAACACATTTATTGCAAACAGTGATTTTTTTTTTATTCTATGGGTTGCTAACAAATTCAAGAGAATTCACAAGATAGCACAATGTCAGAAATACTGCAATAGGTACTTTTATATTATTGTCTTTTTCTTTTGGCTAAATGCTATAATATGCAGTGAGAGACAGTATTCTATTATGGTACTATGGGGAAACACACAATAGTTGATTTATTTATTTGGGTTCAGAAAATACCTTTGAGTCATAAACTCATTTACAAAGGTTCCACGTCACAGAGATTAGATGCAGACAGACATAACTAATGATTGATCAGTGATAAAGTTCACTTTTGTTACAAAGAACAGCAAAGGCTAACATTCAAATGCTTGGGTTACTTAGTACAGGTCTTACACAATGCAGGTTGAACGCAGATATGATTGTGGCACAATGACAACAATTTCAACAGACTGAACACAGACAATTAACAGCAACATTATATTCATTCAGTTTTTGGTGGATGGGAAGCCAAAAAACAACAACAGTGACTTCCAGATGAAAACTGAGCACTAAACAGATGTAGTTGCACAGGTACAACAGGACCTTAACCAGTCTTCAGAAATTTAACAGTGGAACAACAATACCTTATTTTGCAGGGGGGGGGTTACAGCAGTAGCTAGAGAGAAACAGGAAAAAATATTGTAGATGGGCTAAGAAATTAAGAGTACTGCTATTATGGTTGTACAATAAAATGTGTCTGACTTGACGGCACACACACAGACTAAAGGTAATGCACAGAAACTTTAACAGTTCAGTAAACTACAACACAGTCTTTTAAACAGACTGAAAAAATGCATAGCACCACAGCAAACAGCAACAACGGATAAAAATGTAATAAAAGTATTACAGTGTGTACCTGAACACAAAAATATTAAAACACTAGCCAACAACAGTTGGAACAAGCATTTGTCAATGCTGAATATTTGCTTGCTGACATTGGCAGTGGTAGTGTAGAAGTTACAGAGCTGCGTAATAGGAATGGCAGTGAAGTATTGAACTGAAGTCAACCCCACCACCACCCTGCAGAGAGTGACAGGCATTGGGGTGTGCCTTTGGGTCATCAGGTATAACGGCCACGCCATTTCACCACACCCCACCCTGCAGACACTGACAAGTGTCACGGTGTGCCTTGGGGTCTTTGGCCCTTATGTGCACCCCATTCCATCAGGAAGTATGGTGAGATGGGTGCAGTATAAGAGAATGGGGCTAACTTTGGGGCTGAAAAGTCTAAGGCATACCTCAATGCCTCTCACTGGCTGTAGGGTGTGGAATGGTATGAGCATTACAGGCAAGAATCCCAAGTCACATCCCTGATGCCTGTCATTCTCTACAGGGTTGGGCATTATGGTTGGAAACCCTAATACCTCAGGCATTCATTGGTATTTTCACTCCAAATTTTTGACATGGTATTTTTTGTGACCCCACCTCATGAACAGTGGCAATATCAGTTTGTTAGCCGAAAGCTGCTTATGTGCAGCAATTACGGCATTTAGCACCATAGGTGCAAAAACATTCCGAACAGGATGTAAAAAATGATAGCTGTACTGTTCATGGGAGGTGTAAATATGCAATGTTGCAAATCTGCACTAAAAATACTAAAAAACTGGTGAAATCACGGCGTGCATAAGAAACTGTGCAACGCACACCGTAATGTAATTAGTTTGGGGAATTTTTACAGCAGATTGTCAACACAGGTATTTTGGGACCTCCGATCATGAACAGTGTCACTGTGATTTTCTTTATCTGTTCCGAACAATGATTTCCCACAGTGACCACGCATCTCTGCACTGAAAGTGTGAAAACACATTTCGGCCATGTTGTGAAAAATGACAGCTGTACTGTTCATAAGGAAGTGTGGAAAAATGCCACTGGTGAATATCTAGACTGAAAATATTACAAAGTCATGAACTTACTAGGGTGCGTGGAAACTGCACAATGCTCACTCATAACACAGGCATTTTATGGATTTTTGTCACCAAATTTTCAACATAGCCATTTTAAGACCTCTGTTCATGAACAGTGAAACTGTGATTTTCTTAATCTGTCCTAAATATTGCTTTCGCACACCAACTGCACCATTGTACGCTACATGTGCGAAAACACATTTTGGGCGACATGTGAAAAATGGCAGCTGTACTGTTCATAAGGAAGTGTAATAAAATGGCAATGTTGAAAATCTGGAATGAAAATATTGAAAATTCGCAAACTTATGAGCGTGCGTAGGAACTGCGAAGCACGCTCGTAAAACAGTCATTTTTAAGAATTTTTTCACCAAATTTTCAATATAGCCATTTTAAGACCTCTGCTCATGAACAGTGTCACTGTGATTTTCTTAATGTGTCCCATACATTGATTTTGCACACCGACTGCGTCATTGTGCGCTACATGGGCAGAAACATGTTTTGGGCAAGATGTGAAAAATGACAGCTGTACTGCTCATAAGGAAGTGTAATAAAATGGCAATGTTGAAAATCTGGAGTGAAAATATTGAACATTCGCGAAATTACGAGCCTGCATGGGAACTGCGCAACGCACACTCGTAAAACAGTCATTTTTTGGAATTTTTCCACCAAATTTTTAAAATAGGCTTCTTGAGAGCTCACCTTATGAACTCTGTCAGTGTCGTTTTGTTAATCATTCCGGAAAGGTGATTTCGCGCAGTGGCTGTGAAATCACCCTTCGGGCCCGAGTAACGCCATGACAGTGACTGCATTCATGAGAAGGGGTCCCAAAAACTCCATGTTGAAAATTTGGTGCAAAATTCCAAAAAATGCCTGAGATATGCAATAAAGTTGAAAAAACCCTATTTATCCCATTATACAGTTTACCGGCATTTCCTCAGTTCGTGGCCAGCTTTGAAGAGTGCAGACGTGTTCCTGGTCCACGGAGATCATCGCTTGAGGTCCGGAGGTAAGTATGGGGTGAGGGGGTGTGGGGAGGCAGGGTGCGCAGTGGGTGGGTGCTGGTTGTGGGAGGGGCAGGAAGAGCGCCGAGGGACAGTTTTTATTTCCAGGTTTTTTTTAAATGGCGACCACGGGACATTTGCCATGCTGGGGTGGGCTCCAGTGCGGCACAAGGACGGCTGGTTGGGGCGTGGAGCCAATGGGGATTGGGCACTCCCTTCGCCATAGCATCAGTTGCCATGCTGGGTGGGCTCCCAGCGTGGCACCCTGTACTCTGGGGGAGGACAGTGGAGCCGATGGGGATTGGGCACCCTCGTCGGCTATCACGATGAGTTGCCACACTGGGGTGGGCACCCAGCATGGCATGTGGAAGGCTTTTGGGGGGGCACAGCACAGCCAACCGGGGATTGGGCAGCCCCTGCTGTACAGTGTGTGAATGGGGGGGCCACACGCAGTATGCCTGCGTATGTGTGTGTGTGTAGGGGGAGCGTGCATGAGCAGGCGATATCTTATCGCTGCTCACTGAAGAATAACTCCCCCTTTCAACTGTACTCCACTGCATTTTGGAGCTGTCATAGACAGCTCCAGCATGCATTGGAGGACTGGGGCTACGCCTGCCAACACACTGACTGAATTGGAAGAGGGGGTGACACACCTCCGAAAACTCGGATGATGGCACTATGTGTCTTGCACATGCATGCAAGCAAACATAAAAATGGCCTTTCTCACTGTGAATCTGCCTTCTACAATCTCCAGCACAGATCTGCCCCTTCCCCAATACACAATTTTACAGTATCTGTCAGTAGAGAGACTGAATGTACTAAATTAACATTCAATATTCACACAAAATCATTAAATGCTAGATGATATAAACACATAAGGGTTTACTACACTCAATGTACTAACTTTTGACACAACATTTTGTGGCAAAAATGCATTTTTAAAGGTTTTTTTTATGGTTTGATTCTCAGAGCTCTGACAGCAAACTATCTTCAGCTTTCCACTGCACACACTGCGCTGAACTGAGGCTGTGCAAGACAATATAGCGCCCATGTAGATACATAGATACATAGATACATAGACAGTGTCGGCAGATAAGGGCCTATGGCCCACCTAGTCTGCCCATTTGAGCTTGTAAGTTCAGTTTGTTTTCCTAGAAGTCTGTTTCCCCTTACCCCTGCCCGCTAGAATTCCTTTATGTCTATCCCATGCATTCTTAAATCCCGTGATTGTTTCAGCCCCCACCACGTCCTCTGGCAGGGTGTTCCACTTGTCCACCATGTGACCTTACATTCCATGAATCACTGCAAAATTTGCCTTAAAAAGCAAAAAAAGGCAAAGTAAAGTGAAGTCTATTGAGAACTATGGGAATTTCGCTTCACTTCGAGATGCAAAGTTATTTGCTTCGCATTGCGGAATATTATGTAAAATTTGCATTCTATGCAAAATACTACACATAGTGAATTTTAGGCATTTTGCCCACTTCTACCCGCTACCTCCTCTGGTAGGCTGTTCCAGTCATCCACCACCCTTTCCATGAAGAAGCATTCCCACTCATCTCTCCTAAACTTTCTTCCTCTTAGCTTCATTGCTTGCCCCCTGTTCTAGTGCCTTCCTTATTCTGAAACCGACCTTCCACTTGCACCTTAACTCCTGTTGAGATACTTGTTGGTTTAGATCATGTCTTCACTTGCTCTCCTCCCTTTCAGTGAGTACATGTTGAGTTTCTGCAGCCTTTCATTGTATGGCTTCTCATGCGACACCCCCCCCCCATAATTATTGTTGCCCTCCTCTCTAGCACCTCCACCCTTTCCAATATCTTTGCAGAGGTGTGGCCTCCAGAATGCGACACAGTATTCCAGATGTGGCCTTACCAGTAAGCGACACAATGTCAGCACCATTTCACTCTTCCTGATAGATATCCCTCTCCCAAGAATTCTAGCATCCTGCTATTCTTTCCTACTGCTTTGTCACACTGTCCAGCTACCGTGAGGTCATCAGGTATGATGACCCCATGTCTCTTTCTTGCTTGGTGACTGTAAGCTCCACTCCCCCCAATTTATACACAGCCCCTGAGTTCTGCAGTACTAAGTGCATAACCTTGAACTTTTTGACATTGAAACCCGGTTGCCACCCCCTGACCATTCCCCTAGTTTCCTCAGATCCCTTTGCATTCTCTCCACCCCTTTTTGGGTATCAATCCTGTTGCAGATTTGTGTATCATCCACAAAGAGACACACATTACTTGCAAAGTCCTCTGCAATGTTACTTGTAAAGGCATTGAATAGGACTGGTCCCAGTACCAAACTCTGTGGCACCCCACTAGTCGATCTCCTATCACCTGAGTGACTACCATTTACCACAACCCTTTCCCTCCTATTCCTTAACCAATTTGATACCTAGCTTGTCACTCTCTTCCACACTCCCAAGTTGCTTAGTTTCTTCACTAGTCTTCTGTGTGGCACAGTGTCAAAAGCCTTAGTGATGTCCAGATAGACCACATCTACTGGTCACTCCTGAGTCACCGCCCTAAGAACCCAGTCAAAAAAAACTATGAGATTAGTTTGACATTACCTCCCTCCTGTGGAACCATGCTGCCAGTGGTCCTGCAGCCCTGTTGCCTCCAGGTGCTCCATGAGGCTCTCCTTCAGTAATAATGTCTCCATTAACTTCACCACTACTGATGTAAGACTGACTGGTCTATAGTTGCTAGCAGCCTCCCTGTTGCTGCTTTTGGCAGAGGGACCACATTGACCTTCTCCAGTCCTCTGGCACTTCCCTCATCTCCACTGAGGTGCTAAAAAGTGCAACCAGAGGGGCAGCCACCACTGTGCTGAGTTCCTTTAGGATACTTGGATGAATTCCATCTGGCCCCATTGCCTTACTCTCCTTGAAGTCTTCCAATTCCTTCTGGACCCTGTTCACTGAGAATGAATTTGTGTCCACTCACCCTTATCCTTGTTGCTTACTTCAGCATGCTAGTCCATTCCCCCACCACCCTAGTATTTCAACTTTCTATTGATCTTCCTCTGAGCATTCTCCCCTGCCCTCCTGATTCTCAATATCTCTCCTATTGTCTTCCTCTTTCCCCAAATATGTGAAGAAGGTCTTGTCCCCTTTTTTGACCTCCTTAGCTATCCTCTCCTCTGTTAGTGCTTTACCGGCCCTCATCCTCCTCCCTGTCTCACTTTTTTAAGTCATATATACCTCCCTGTCTTCATCTTTCTGAGTTTCCTTGTACTTTCTAAATGCTGTTTTCTTCTCCTTCAGTTCCTTTACCACCTCCTTATACAGCTATTGCAGTCTTCTCCTCCTCCTCCTCCTCTTTCCCTTACTCACTTCCTTCAAACAGCATGCCATTGCCTGTGCTATACCCACCTAACTTGTCTCCACTGAGCCTCCACTCTCCCCCTACCTTCTCTCCCCGAGGCATTCTCTTAAGCAGTTTCTCGCCTCTTTAAAATCTGCTCTCCTGATGTTCAGAAGCCTCATCTTAATGTGTGTTTTTTCCCCCTAACCTATCCATATGCCACACCACACAGTATGGTGATCACTTGCACCCAGTGGACTACCCACTGAGATGTCAGCAATGCAATCTCTGTTTGTGAGTAACAGGTTCAGTATTGCCCCATCCCTAGTGGGTTCCAAAACCAGCTGCCTCAGAAATGCCCCTTGTATGGAGTCAAGGATGATCCTGCCTCTTGATGTAGCTGCAGTAGAATGTCCCAATCTAGATGTGGCAGATTAATGTTCCCCGTTATCAAAACATTTCCCTTGTTGGCCATTTTGCTAATGGCTTCCCTCAGGGCTCTGTCTAAATCTTCCCCTTGTTTCAGAGGCCTGTACATTACACCCATTCAGATAACAACCCCGAACCAGTCTTTAGGCTAATCCATAGTTCCTCCAGCCCTTCATTGTCCTCCTGTTGGCCCTGTATCTCAATGTCTCTTATACCCTCCTTCACATATAAAACAATCCCTCTACCTTTTCTCCCTGACTTGTCCTTCCAGAGCATGGTGTAGCCTGGGATGGCCACTTGCCAGCTGTGACTGTCCATGCACCATGATATAAGAGTAGGGATGAGCAAAGGTGGGGTGGATTTGGATTTGGTTTTGTAAAGGATGTGGATTTGGATTTGCCAGATTCAGCCTACATGTATAATTGAAGGAAAATATGGTAATCAAGAGAAAAACACCAGAAAATGTCAATCACATGCTAGTAGTATTAAAAGGGGGTCCACTGCCTCAGTTACACTGCATCCTGCTATTTAAAAAGTGTTATTTGCTGGCCAACCTTCAGGAAACAGCCAAACAGTAGCATGCAGAATGCAACTACATATTTGGAACCCACCCACCCACCCTTATGAAGTCAGTGCAAATTTAAGGCCAATTAAAATATGCAGCAAGGCAAGCAATTGCCTCAGACAGTTTTACATTTCTAACATAAGAGACATAATTTAATGTTTGTTTCCATTTGCCAATATAAGAGAATAAGAGGTGTTAATGGAATTGCATTAGATTTTTTAGTCAGGCTCAGACCACTATAACTATGTAGATGCAAAAATGTCTCTAAAATGTTTGCAAGTATATTTTTGTACCTGCACTGGATCAGTGCATACTATATGTTTGGCAAGCCAATTTGGAATATTTCTGATTCAAGGGTCTAGCACGGGTTCTATAAGGAATCTGTACTGCCAGTTACTATCCATGTTCTTGCTTTCATAATGGATTTTGTATAGCTTACTCTGGCTGTATACTATATGGTGTTATTTTGCTGAAAGTAAATCAAATTTTTCATGATAAAAAATAAATAACACAAGTGTATTGTTTGAGTTTGGCATTGATCAGACAACTATGAAAAGATTGTTATGTGCATTTTGTTCAACAGCACATATAGGGCAAGGCCGATCAGCTAGCTAGGGTTTATGTTTTGCCTTGGTCATGTACATTGTCAGAGGGAAATCATAAGCACATGCATGTAATTTAAGATTTGAAAAAGAAGATGAATGGTCATTTGGCATTTATAATTGCACTAATTAAAAAATGAAGACGAAGACAAATTGACATTTTGCATTTATAATTTCACATAATTCAAGACTGAAGAAGATGACAAATTGACATTTGGCACTTACAGATTTGCACATAATGTAAGATTGAAGAAGACAAATTGATATTTAGCATTTATAATTGCACATAATTTAAGATTCAATGGGCCTACACAACCAGAGTAGTGTTATGCTTGTGCAACTGTGATAACTGTTTGGCTGTTCACACACTCTATTCCACGGGGAATTACCACCCTGTAGGGGTACTGAAGCTAAAGAACCCTCAAAGAGGGTTCCACCCCAGAGGTGCTGCATGAAGATTCCCTTGGCTAAAGGTACCTTAGGAAGGAGCCCCACAAGGAGAAAGGTGTGGCACTAGAGGTGGAGGGGAGGAAGGTTGGGCAAAGAAAAACTGCTTCAGAAGGAGGCTGGGAGGAATTTCTTAAATAAAGCTCAGGACGGGGGTGTGGCTTGTTGCTCACCGACTGAGCTACAGGAATAGCTATTCAATTCAGTGGGCCTACACAACCAGAGTGGTGTTATGCTCGTGCAACTGTGAAAACTGTTTGGCCATTCACACTCTCGATTCCAAGGGGACTTATCACCCTGCAGGAGTACCTAAGGCCACTAGAGATGCCATAGGAAGATTCCTTTGGCTAAAGGTACTGTACCTAAGGAAGGAACCCCAGAAAGAACATGGATTGCACTGATGACATCAGGGGGCTTCCTTAGGAGAGAGGGAACAATGAGTAAGGCCATCATCCATCTCCATCCAACAGTGCAAACCTACCTAAAGAAACTAAGGAATATACTGTAAACAACTAACTGCTTAGAATGACCTTTGGCATGGAGAAGAGGAAAACTCCACTTTTAAGAGGAGGAAATCTCTGGGGATCCAAGGCCTAGGTCATCTTTCCTCCAGGTTGGGGGTAGTTTATTTCATGATGGCTCTGCAGCTGCAGTTTAGAAACCCTATCAAAGGGGAAGAATATTACAATTTGGTGGAAAACTTGCATGATCCCTCTCATGGGAACACTGTGAAGGGTTGTGAGAGACCTCTGCAACAATGGGTATTCCGGAGTGAGAGCAGATCCCCAAGGCATGAGAAGGAGAGCAATGACCACTGAGGCACTCAGCCGGCCTACTGACTAAAACAAACCAGGTGAACCAAAGGTGGTCATAGGGAGAATAGCTTTCAAAGATACCACATCATTGCCATAGCCAAAGAGTGCTCTTGGGCTGCAAGGGCCCCACCCCTCAGCAGCTAAAATCTTAACTCCTGCATCAAGAGGTGCACCATATGACTGCACACTGAAGCTCCACCCAGAGCGAGGACATTCCCACTATGGGCCAGATGAGAAGGATCCCACCCTGGGGTTCACAAGTTCAAGATGTAGACTTTGTGAGTGCTAGACCGTCAGCTTACAGGGCAAGCCCTGGGACAGAAAAGGTAATGGCCATGGTTGGCATGCCTCTGATTTATGAATGAGAGCATGAATTAGCTTAAAGTGCTAGATAAGAGGAGGCCAGATGAAGCCAGTGACCATAGATTAGGTAGCAGATGAGGAGGCTGGGCAACATTAGTGGCTGTAGATATTGATGAGAAGACTGGCCTTGAAAGGTTGCAAGTGAACTCTGCAACAATGAGAACTACTAAGGTGGGGCTCGAAAGATTGCAAGTAAACTCTACAACAATGAGAACTACCAGTTGGGGCCTGGTTGCAGTAGAAGGCTGCAGTGTAAGCCAGCATTTGGTGGTTTGATAGTAGCAACCAGCGGGAAAAAAAGCCAACCAAGTCCATTATGGAAGCCAAAATGATGGTGACATAGAAGGTAGGTGTTTAGGCAGTGAAAGGCTGTAATGCCAGTGACTGAATCAATGAGAGTTAGTGTAACTGAATCGATGAGGTTCAGCAGATGATTTCTATGGTGCAGCATGAATAGTGAATTGATATGACTGGCACGAATACCTTAAATGCCAGTGAGGCAGAGTTAGATTATTCCAGTAGGAAGCATTTACAGGCAGCAAGTATTTGCAACACAGTAATGAAATGCAATGCATATTTGAAGCCATGTAGGGTGCAAGATAAACATATTGGAACATGGTAACCGAAAGCCATGAAGGCCATGGATCAGTGTAAATATATAGCTTATATAATATCATGCTCCCTCTACTTGGATCCACGATGCTGCTCTGTGACATCACAGTCCCCCATCTTGGGAATAATAGTGAAGCCACAAGCTGTGCACCATGAGACTAAAGGCAACTGTAATGTTGTAGGGTAGGAATCCATCAAAAATAGAGGTGGCAATGAATAGGCAGGCTGAATCTGGAAAAGCTGCTTGAACTGAGCAGCTGCCTGGCTAAGCAAATACTGATAAACACTGATAAATTGAGCAGAGCATGCTAATACTAAATGAACTTAGTAGAGCTGACAATGAATTGATTAAGTAGCTAAGAACAACCTAGCACAACAGCGAATGCTGAACAACACACAGCACAGCAGGGATTGGCAGCCAGCTTGGAGCAGAATGAAGCCTGGACCAGCTGCAAACATTTAAGGTGAAAGCAAGGAGACATCAGAGGCAGTGAAAACACAGTATGAGCTGAAGAATACAGATACAAATTGCAGTTGAACTGAGGGTTGCAAAGCAGGTGAAGAAACTAGTGCCTGAACAACACAGTACAGGAACAGCACAATGCAAACAAAGGGCAACAGGATGCTTGGAAAACTAGAAGGCCCCAACCAAAAATAGCCCCAAAAAAAAAGACAAACACAGGAGAGCAGGAAAACAAGCACACAAGAGCACACAGCAGCTGGAGGCAAAACAAATACTAACCTAAACAGGAGAAATTTATGCAAACAGAAGCCAGCAGAAACCAAGCAGAGTGGGGGCAAGTCCCAGCAGGCATCAAGGGAGAAGACAGAGCCTCCAGATGACAAAGAAAAATACTTCAGAATGAGGCTGGGAGGAACTGCTTATATAGCTCAGGAATGGGGCATGGTTGGTTGCTCACCCCATTGAACTACAGGCATAGCCTTTCAATTGAAAAATAAAATGAATTGAAATTTAGCATTTTTAATTGCACTGACACTAAATTAAATTATTTATTTAGTGTAATCATAAATGTCAATTTGTCTTCAATCTTAAATTATATGAGTGAGCTTCCAATTTGCCACCTAGTATGCAAGACAAAGGCAAAATATATAAACACTGGCTAGCTGAAAAACCTAGCCCGATATCTCACCTGTTTTGGTTATGAAAGAATGGTCTCGATCCCTGCCATCCAATGCCTCATCCTCTGTCTCACCACTCAACAGTGGCATCACATCTTTCCTGCATCCCATTGGGCACATTCTCTTTAAGAGTCTTATCAATGTAGAGGTTCCAAGGTGATACTCCTGTCTTCCCCTATTGACAACAGTTTTTACAAACAGTGCATATTGCATGGCAGATAATTTAGGAGTCAATACAATAATAATTCCAGACCCAGGAGGTTACCTCTTTTTAGTTTTACATCCAGGCATAAGTAGCTGTTCTGTAACACTAGTAGCAGTGCTTATACAGTGAGTCATGTCATTATCATTGTTTTCCTTCTCTAAAATAATAGTATTAGCAGGGGAGACAGGAGGATCTTCTTTGTCAATATCTCTTATTTGGTTGATCCCACTCAATGACCAACCTCCAGAATTTCTTCGAATTCTCTCCTGTACTACATTATTATTATTATTATTATCAGAGTCCAATGACTCAGCCCCATGGTCTCCGGGCACAAAGTTGCTACTACTGCTGTTATGGTCCATGCTTGAGACTGACTCATGAGATGATTGGGACAATGGTGCATTATATGCACAAACACTGTTCCTTTCAGTGCCTCTCTGGGTGATGCCATCAACTACTTTGGTTCCCTTAGTAATAGTGCCTTTACTACCATGCCCAATACTCCTTTTTGTATGGTGTAGTAGCACTACTGGTTCCCTTTTTGATACTACCTTGACTTGATGTACCAGCACCAGCACCTGGAAATGGATCACTTGTAGGGCTAGGGAAAGGGGATGTGCCACTTGTAGTCTCCCTCATAGACTCTGACTCTTGAGTTGTTTTCCAACCAAGATTGTTCTGGACCACTTTTGGGACTGGAAGGCCTATTAGTTGCATCTTGCCCCCTCCTGTTGATTTTTGTTTTAAACAGTTAAGACAGATTCATTTGTTTGTTTAGTTTTGTTTATGGTTTGTAAACAAAGAATGACCAAGAAATCTAAAAAAATGCAAACAATGCCAAGTGGGTCAAAGTTAACACACACACACACACACACACATATGCATGCACTCTTCTATTCAGGTAAGGGTGTTGATCAATAAGGATGGCTAGCTCAAGCAGCTTAAAAAGCATACCACTAGCAGCCAAGCTGTAACAAGTAGTCAAGCAGCAGCAATATTAGGATCACAAGTGTCCCTAGCAGCCCTAGTACCACACGCAGCAGCACAACAGTCACCATGGGTCCCAGTTTAGTAACTGATGAATGATTATTTTCTTCTACTATGGTCAGGGTGCTTCTGTATGCTGCATTCACTTGTGTAGTGCCCCTTCCAGTTGTATTATTGTCTAATTGCTTTTGCTGTTGATTTGTGGTTTTAGGTAGTGTCGGGAGACCAGGTAACTGTCATGCTCCCTGCTACTTCATCCAGTGACATCTCTGTATCCTTGGCTAGCCCAGATGGCTTATGGCAAACATATACCCAGGGAAGGCACTAGTCCAGCAGCAGTGGCAGGTGCTTGAGAATGGAGATAATTCACAACTGCAGGATGATACTGGATCATGGAACTGAGGGCAGTGCATGCCAGTACCTGGCTGGAGTCCCCCTCTAACACACACACACACACACACACACACACACAATCACACTCACTCACATGCACATGCACACGCATGCACACACACACACACACACACTCAAGCATGCATGTGCTCATGCACACACACACACTCACTTATTTACTGCTACCAAGTAAGGGTGTGCAGAAAAAACTTTCAGCGGGCAGAACTGAAGCAAAGGTTAAACTTTCGCTTCCGAGAAGGTTCAGAAGTCAATTTCCCAACTTTCGTGGAAATTCCGACGCCACTATAATTTTCTAAAAAAATTACAAAATGGTTCCCTGGTAATCCCTGCTGGCTGGTGGTCCTTCCCCCCCCAACTGCTGCACAAGAAAATACCATTACATACCCCTATTCCCTGGTGGCTAGCGGTTCCTCCCCCCACTGGATCACCTGCCTGCCCGACTTTAAAAAAACATTTAATTCTCCTTCCTTAACTGTGCTATCCCTCCCCATCCCTGCCTGACAGTGCCCAGCCCACACAGTCCAGTCACAAATTCCCTGAGGCTGGTGGTCCCCCCTCCACCCATTCACCCCCCCAACTCTGTTGTGGTACTGTTAAAAAAAAGCCCTGGTGGTCTAGTGGTTTGAAGAACTGCTTTCACAATCAACCCATCTCTGGCCCCTCTCCATCCCCAATCCCCAGTCCCTGAGTAGATTTTTAATCCCTGGTGGTCTAGTGCCCCCCCACCCGTCCTTGCCAGCAGGTATCCCACCACCTAGCTCCTACCCCCATCATAAACCACAGCTGGCAGACCGGCACAGCCCTCCTTTCTCCTCCACGGCTGGCCCACCTACTGAGCAGTCAGTGAATGAATGCATTCCTGTACAGGAACGTGTTCATTCATTGACAGCTCAGTGGGTGGGCCAACTGTGGTGGAGAAAGGAGGGCTGTGCCAGTCTGCCTGTTGGTGTTTATGATGGGGGTGGGAGCGAGGTGGTGGGCCACCTGCAGGGGTGGGGGTTGAGGTCACTAGACCACCAGGGATTAAAAATCTACTTGGGGCCCTGGGGATCAGGGATGGAGAGGGGCCAGGGATGGGTTGATTATAAAAGCAGTTCTTCAAACCACTAGACCACCAGGACTTTTTTTAACAGTACCGCAATGGAGTTGGGGGGGTGAACTGGTGGACAGGAGGGACCACTAGCCACCAGGGCATTTGTGACTTGGGCTGTATGGGCTGGGCACTGTTGGGCAGGGGATGGGGGAGGGATCACAGTAGTTAAGGAAGGAGAATTAAATTTTTTTAAAAAGTCGGGCAGGTGGGCAATCCTGTGGGGGGTTGGACTGCTAGCCACCAGGGAATAGGGGATGTAATGTTATTTTCTTGTGGGGCAGACGGTGGGGAGGAACCATTAACCACACAAGAACATTTGGGTAAAATTTCACCCATAACTTTAGTGGAAGTTTTCTGCTCCGCCACAAGTGGAAATTTGGAAACTTCCACGAAAGTTCCCTGATTTCAGCAGAAGTTTGGCGGCAGCGAAAAACTGCACTTTCGCTCACTCCTACTGTCAAGCAAGAAAACATGGCAGCAACGGAGCTAAGGAGACAGACCTGTACCAGCCCACCTGAAACCACCCACTCAGCTCCCCCCTTTTTTTTTTTTTCTAATTTTTTTTTCTGTTTTCTATTTTCTTTGAAGTTTTGGTCTGACTCTTCTGAGTCTCCCATTGAGAAGCCTAAAACCCACCTAGGAGTAATAAAAGTTACAACATCCCCCCAACATACACACAGTCACAGACTGAACTTTGCTTTCTTGTTGTCCTTTTCTTCATACTTCTTTTTAATTTAAGCTGCAAAACAGGAGGGCAGTAGGACTAGAAGAGCTAAGGTCCGCCCTGTACCAGCCTACCCCACAACCACCCACGCAGTTCCACTGTGTTTTTTTTTGTGTGTTTTTATTTATTTATTTTTTAAGTTTTGATCAGAAGGAATGGTCTGACCTGACAAGTCCTTGATTGAAGCCCCATGTGGACCAGCAGCCCGCCACCCACCTGGCTTTACCCCAACCACCCTTTTGTTTCTTTTTTTTTTTACTCCCAATGTGGAGTCCTCCTGGCGTTATCGTCTCTGCAAGTTCTTCTCCCTCAATCACAAAGAAGTCACTCATAAATAATGCCCCCATGTACACAGAGTCACAGAATGGATTTTTCAGTCTTTTCTTTCTTGTTGTTCTTTTCTTTCACTCTTTTTTTTATTTAATTAAGCTGTAAAAAAGGAGGGCAGCAGGACTGGGAGAACTAAGGCAAACCCTGTACCAGCCCACCTCACAACCACCCACCCAATCCCCCCCGTGTTTTTTTTGTGTGTGGGCGTGTTTTTATTTAGTTATTTGTAGTTTTGCTCTGGAGGAATGGTCTGTCATCCGACCTGGCTGAAGACTCTTAAGTCCTTGATTTTGATTCATTGATTGATTGAGCCCCATGTGCACCACAGCAGCCCATCACCCACCCAGCTCTTCCTGACTCCCCAATGTTATTATTTTTCATTTAACTTAGGAGTCCTCTGGTACTTCCCTTTGAGTTCCCCTCCACTCTACTCTGCCCAAAAATATCACCCACACTGCATCAAGTGCAAAGTGGTGACCTTGGGAAGGAGGAATCCAAATACCACTTACACACTGTGGGGGAGAAAATGGCAGCAACCAGGCAGGAGAAGGATCTAGGGATATAATCATAAATGACCTTAAGGTGGGAGCCCAGTGCAGCAAAGCAGTGGGCAAGGCTAACAGGAAGCTAGCGTGCATAGGGAGAGGGATACCTAGCAGAAGGAGGGAGATGCTGATGCCACTTTACAGCTTCATGGTGAGGCCAAACCTGGAATATGGGGTACAATTCTGGAGGCCCCATCTAAGAAAGGACACAGATGGCATGGAAAGGGTGCAGAGAAGGGCCACTAAAATGCTGCATGGGCTAAGCGTGATGCAATATGAGGAGAGGTTGAGGGAACTGCATTTGTATCCTCTGAAGATACTAAGGGAAAGTGGGGACATGATTGAAACATTTAAGTATGTGAATCAATAAAGTGGGGAAGAGCTTATTTATGGGGAAGGTAGATACAAGAACTAGGGGGCATGGACTGAAGGTGGAGGGGGGAAGGTTTAGGGGAAATGTTACATCACAGAGAGAGAGAGAGAGAGAGTGGTTGAGCCCTGGAACAGACTGGCAGAGGAGGTGGTGAGTGCCAGTACAGTGGAGGGATTCCAGAGGGCCTGGGACAAACACAGAGGGTTGTCAAGGGGAGGATGAGTGGAATCTTGGGGGGGGTGACAGGTAGAGTGAGGGAATGGGCAGACTCGATGGGCCGGGAAGGCCCTTTTCTGCCATCACATGTCTATGAATCTATGAAAAGTCCATCCAACAATTCAAAAGCTGTTTAACTTGCTCTGCTCAGCTTATACTCCCACCACTGCTGGCATTATGTAATGGTGCTGAGCTAATATTCATGAGCCTGTGTATACCCCAGATTCATGCATATGCATACCGCAGTATACTCCAGACTTGCACACTGGTGCACACATGTACAGAGCTCTTTCTCTGCCTCCCATGCATGTCATATGACAGGCATGCAACTAGGGAGGCTGGGGGAGGAAAAAAAAAACACATGGCAAATTCCAAGATGAACTGGCAGTGTTCAGTTCAGGTCTCTCATAAACCAAGCTACCACAGCTTAGAGGGCAGGGATTTGGCACATCCCTATATGAGACCACTTTTAGGGCATAAAGCATTTCCTACTCCTACAAACAACTTCCAAAGATATAAAAATGCATTAGATAGAGTTTCACACTCTCCCATAAAACTGTAGAAAATTCATCCCAGCTTCAAATACTCAAACCCAGTATAAAATAGAGTTTTAAAACTAATAAAATATCTGCTCAGACTGGGTAGAAGCCATCTACTATACCACAAAACACAATTTTATTTTATTATATTTTTTATTTCATTTGACATTTATGATCAGGAAAGGTAAGCTAAGTTATTATAGCTTGTTTCAAAGTGCATACTGGGGTGTGGTTTGCATGGACCAGTTTTATTGTCAAAAATAATTTGATATAAAAAGCCACTAATGTCCAGAAAACAGTATCCAAAGTTGTAAAAGCAGACCAGCTCCAAACAAAGAAGCTGAAAAAGGCCATCTTTCTTCCAGTGACATTCCTTCCATGCCACATGACTAACACATACATTTCCTACATCACTGCAATCTGCAACAGTGAAAAAAGTCAACTAACTGACAATCTGCCATGAACTCTTCTCAGTTAGCAACCATGTGAATAATCAACATATCAGAACTACTCAATGAGCTTAACCTCTGCAGTGCAGGAAACTTTTTAAAAATCCCTGAAAAAATTAAGCAATTTTTCTGTTCACCAAATGTGTTATATAAAACAAATCCTTAAAAAGTGATATATACTCATGAAATAATACCATTTCAAGGGGATGTAGAACTCATTATGTCACATCGCTTTTGGTCCCATAGTTTATGAGCTCATTAGCTTCCCTCAGTTGTACTATTTCCGTGTATGCTACACTTTTCTAACATTTATTACATACAGTGAGTCAGCCAGATGCAACGCTGTAACTTGCAGTAAGTGACATGTCACAAAACACTGCATAACAAAAGGGCTTAACTGCTATTGAATTAAGGAGGCAATATAGCGCAGTGGTTAAGGGCACTGAGCTGCAAACCTGGAGACCTAGGTTTGAATCCTACAGCCCCCACTTGCATTCTGTGTGACTCTGAACAAGTCACTTAACTTCCTTGTGCTCCAGATCACACCTGGAAACAAGCTTTGGCTTAGTTGCCTTTACTGATTAAACAACCCCCCCCAACAACCATTTCCTGCAGCATTTTGTGATATACTGCAGCATTTCTGCATTGCATCCTGGCTGGAGCCACTGTATATATCCTTCAAATAATTTTATAATGTGTGCTTTGAGTTTATCTTTCTCCAGTTATTTTATATATGTGTGTATTACTTAGGTGTTACTTTAATCCTCATTTCATCTCTACATTTTAAGTCATGTTCTCATAGTTTTACAACTGTTTTGTTTGGTTCTGTTTTTTTCTTCATACTGTAGTAATTTGTTATGTAAATATGACACAGAGGGCTTGATTTTCAAAGGCTGAAATTCGGAGCAAGGTGCCTGCACCAAGAGGATGTGATTCAGGTGACACCCTGTGCCAAAGTTTGAGGCAATCCTGATTTTTGAACACTGGCTGTGTCAGAATCAGGCTGCCTTGCACTGAAGCTGCCCTAGCCACCCCTGTGCCAGAAGTGCTGCTGCACCAGGTCTTAAGGGGGCTTGCACCACAGCAGGGCTGCACCATCCCCTTATTTGTAATTTTAGAAGCTCCACCATGGATGCATGAGCGAGCTAAGGTTAGACTAGCTATGAGTTGGTCTACTTGCCCCTTCACCACTGGCTCAGAGGAAGGTGAGTGAGGGGCCTGCAAGGTCAGGTCCGGGGGCAAAGGGACCAGTGAGGGTGTCATACTGGGTGATGAGAGCATGGCAGCAGTGGCAGAATGCAGAAATGGCACCTGGCAGAGGTACCAAGGCCACTGGAATAGAGATGCTCAGCCCAGGTACTCTGAGATAGGCACTGACAGACCCTGACCCAGACCCCAGGTGGCAACAGCCCTGGTACTTGCCCCAGAGGTGACACAGTTCACATCATGTGCAGATGGCATTGGCTGCATTCAGTAGATGACAGTATCCCCTGGCACCACAACATTCCCCTGCCAAACAGCCCACTGTGTGGAGACAGGGAGATGCCCAACTACACTGTTGGAACTGTATCACCTCTAGGAGAGGTGCCAGGGCTGTTGCAACCTGGGCTCCAGAACAGGGTTCCTCTGTGCCTACCTCCATGTACCCAGGCTGAGTGGCTCTGTCCCAGTCACCATGGCACCTCTACTGGGTGCCACCCCTGAACACTGCCACTGCTGCTGTGCCCCATTACCTATTATGGCACCTCAGCTGGTCCCTCTGCTCCTGTCTCCAACTTGCAGGCATATTCTCTACCCCACCTTTGTGGCTCCAACAGGATTGCACTGGGCTGGAGGGGGGCTTAACAGGACCCTCTGTCAAACCCCTCAGGTGTATCAAAGGTTATACACAACTCTGGGGCTGTGGAAACTCTCAGGACTTTTGTACGGGGACCCCATTTTTTCTGGAATAGGGCGTAGGGTCCCTGATGCACCCTGAGTTTGCCACAGCCATGGATTGGCACACCATGCACCAATCTAGTGGCTAATAGAAAATCAAGCCCTCAATGTCAATTTTTTTTTTCATAAGTCTTAATCCATTTTTCAATTGAGGATTTATTTGTTGATTTATTAATGCAGTTAATACTATCTTCTCAATTTGTTTTAGGAGACAATTCTTTATTTCCATGTATTTGCATGTATTCCCATGGTTATCCTGTTAAGCTAGTGATTCAATTACAGTGAGCCATTTTGTGAAAAGTCATAATAGCACTGTTGAAATGAGCTTACTGCATTTAGTAGTGCATGGTAACTTCAGCATTTTTGTTATGGTACTGTAGATAGGGATAGGTACAGTTACTGTGTAAAGTACTTGGGGAGCTGTTCATTGAGCCAGTTCCTAGCTGACCATGTGGTATAGTGGCTAGGAATACTGCAAGTGTGGCCAGCAGACCTAGGTTTTTTTTTTTGTTTTTGTTTTTTTAGTCTTTGGTAACCGGATAAGGCCCACTAGGCACAAGTGACTATTTTCAGGGGCGACGTGGGAGCACTGGGTGGTTAAGTGACTTGCTTAGAGTCACACAGTATGCAAGTGGAGGTTGTGAGAATCAAACTTAGGTCTGGGCTGCTGGATGTACCAAGATCATTCACACCTCATTCCTCTAACCTCTAGGCTATACTGCCAGGTTTGGGACTGGCTACTGGGAAAAAGTTTATTGTTTTATTTTTGTTGTGTAACTTTGTTTTCTTTGCGACTCTCATTCTGCCCACCCTCCCTACTTTGTTCCCCCTGTTGAGTAGCCCCCTCCCAAGTTTTTCTTTTACCTTAGTATCTGCATCCCCATAGTTATAGTAATAACGCGGGGTGTGTGGGGTAAAGTCCCCTGCAATGGGGTGCAATGGGCTAAGCCCCCCTGCCAAAAGCAAGTGTAGAAGTACTTATTTTGTCGCACAGTATAGTGCAATGTGCTGTTTTTATTGGGAGTCTTTTTGAGTAATTTTTTGTTGATGCCATTTAGGTATCGCTATTTTGATGTGGAATCATTCTGATGTGTCTTTTTATCTAGTCTGAGTTAATTGTTAAATTTATTACATAGCTTAATTTTAGTAGCCGGTTTCTAACTATGAAGCTATCAAGTGCCTCATGGTCCAGTGTTGTTTCAAAAAGTGTTGTGATAAAGATTGCGTCCCTCCGTTCTTTGCCTTGTTCATTTGGATATTGGTTATTATAGCCTGTTGTGTGTTTTGTATTCTTTCTTTCAGATGATTATCAATTTTTATGTTGCTTGCACGCATGTGCAAGAAACATAGTGCCATCATCGGAGATTTCAGAGGTGTGTCACCTCCTCCTCCAATTCAATCATTGAGCTGGCAGGCGTGGCCCCTGTAAGACAATGCATTTTGGAGCTGTCTATGACACGCTCCAAAATGCAGTGGCATACAGTTGAAAGGGGGAGCTACGCTTCAGTGAGCACCGATGGCGTAGCTCCCCACGCGGGCATGCGCACCCCACGCCGTCCTGTGTAGCCGGCGGGTGCCCAATCCCGCCGGCTGAGTCTGCTGTCGCTCCCCTGTAGCTGGTGCCACGCTGGGAGCCCCCCAGCGTGGCAATCAGTGTTTAGCAAACAGGGGTGCCCAATCCCCTGTTGGATGAAAGGCCCCATCCTTGTGTGCCACGCTGAGCCACCCCAGCATGGCAAGCGTCCCTAAGCTAGCCTTTTTTTCGTTTAAACACTGCAAAAAAAAGGTCATGGCCTCTCCTGACCCCCTCCCACAACCGCACCCACCCACTGCACCCAGCCTCCCACACCCCTCACCCCATACTTACCTCGGACTCCGGCGCGACGATCTTCGGTGGACCGGGAACACGTCTGCACTCTTCAAAGCCGACCGTGAACTGAGGAAATGCCGGTAAGCTGTATAATGGGATAGATAGGAGGGGTTCAACTTTATTGCATATCTCAGGCATTTTTGGGAATTTTTGCACCAAATTTTCAACATGGGGTTTTTAGGACCCCTTCTCATGAATGATGTCACTGTCATGGCGTTATTCAGGCCCGAAGGGTGATTTCGCGCAGTGACTGTGCAGTGACTGAAATCACCCTTTGGGCCTGAATACCACCATGACAGTGACACCATTCATGAGAAGGGGTCCCAAAAACCCCATGTTGAAAATTTGGTCCAAAAATTCCAAAATTACTGTTTTACGAGCGTGCGTTGCGCAGTTCCTACGCAGGCTCGTAAGTTCGTGAAATTTCAATATTTTCACTCCAGAATTTCAACATTGCCATTTTACCACACCTTCTTATGAGCAGTATAGCTGTCATTTTCACATCTCACCCAGAATGTGTTTCCGCCCTTATGGCGCCAGAATGTCACAGTCGATGTCTGAAATCAATGCGGGACAAATTAAGAAAATCACAGTGACACCGTTCATGAGCAGAGGTCTTAAAATGGCTATGTTGAAAATTTGGTGAAAAAATTCCTAAAAATGACTGTTTTACGAGCGTGCATTGCGCAGTTCCTACGCAGGCTCGTAAGTTCATAAATTTTCAATATTTTCACTCCAGATTTTCAACATTGCCATTTTACTACACCTCCTCATGAGCAGTACAGCTGTCATTTTTCACATCCTGCTCAAACATGTTTCCACCCGTGTAGCGCACAATGGCGCAGTCGGCATGCGAACTCAGTGTATGGGACACATTAAGAAAATCACAGTGTCACTGTTCATGAGCAGAGATCTTAAAATGGCAATGTTGAAAATTTGGTGAAAGAATTCCTAAAATGACTGTTTTTATGAGTGTGCGTTAAAGTTCCACGCTTAGCTTTCGTGGGACCTCTTAATTTCAATAGTTCCACTCCAGATTTTCAACACTGCCATTTTACCACACCTCCTTATGAGCAGTACAGCTGTCATTTTCACATCTTGCCCAAAGCGTGTTTCCGCCCATGTAGCGCACAATGGCGCAGTCGGTGTGCAAACTCAATGTATGGGACACATTAACAAAATCACACTGACACTGTTCATGACCAGAGGTCTTAAAATGGCTATGTTGAACATTTTGTGAAAAATTCCCTAACAATGACTGTTTTACAAGTGTGCGTTGCGCAGTTCCTATGCACGCTCGTAAGTTCGCAATTTTTCAATATTTGCACTCCAATGACTTCCAAATACCTAAACAGCACATAAAAGCAAGCAACATTCGGCATTGACAAATGCTTGTTGTACTTGTACTCAGTACCTCTGACATTGCATAAGAGTAAAATATAGGTCATAGGTACTCAGAGCACTATAAAGACTGGGGTCCATTTGGCTCGCCTTGTTTATCTAGTAATACCCTACTATATTTTTATCACGAAGATTACAATCCAGGAAATGCTTAAAGGCTTGCATTGTTTTACTTGTATATGCACTTGATGCAGTTGTGGATTACTGCAGTGTTCTGTTGTAACATCCCAAGTCATCCCTGAAAATATGTAAGTAATTATTGAGAGCATCTACAGTACCTGGTAAATAAAAACTAAACAATTAAATTACCATGATATACAGGTACATTTTTGATCACTGCCATTAATTTTCAGTTCTTTTCATTTGAAACACTTTTTTCAGTTTTCAGTATGCAGTGTTAGTCTTACTGGGCTACTGTTGCAAACCTCCATTTTATTAATCTTCAACTAACAAATTATTATATTATTATCTTCTGACACTTTCACTGGCTAACTTTGTGAAAGTAAAGAAGAGTAATGGTTGCTACAGGAAAAAGTGAAATGTTAATAATGGACATAAAATGAAAACAAAAAGAAACAAGTTTTAAATTAATCAACTTCTAATTAAGTATGGTGTAGTATTACCAACATTTAGGAAAGTATAAAGATTTTCTAAAACCACTGTGATATTTTTATATCAATACAAACATGTATTGATACATATAAAATAGAATCCACACATAAAATCTGTGATGAGAGGACTGGCTCTTAATGACCTGACTCTAAGCATTATTTAATTTAGTAGTTCCCAATTGCCACTGCTTTTATCAGGATGATGACCAAAAGCACACTGCCTCAACACAGTTTAATGCTGAGTAGATGACCAACAGGGCCAAAACATCAATGGAGTACTGTGTTTTATAATGATTTGCTTTGGAATACAGTTTAATTGACTTACAGCACGTGTACAGTACAGTTAAATGACAAGCTGATCTGAATTCCTTTCTCATGATTTGTATTATCTGCTTTCAAAATATAATGCTGCAGGTCACACATATGAACCCAATAGAGATGCTTTGGTACAATATGAAAACCCACATACAGAGAAAGACCATGCCTAGACTTAAACAGGAATTGATAATTGGAGTGAAATAAGTTTGGTAGACTCTGACACCAGCACGGTGCAGGTGATACACTGAACATTTGGATAAGGCATTGCTAGTTGTGATTGTCAAGAACAGGTATACATTTGGAATGTGATTGATATTTTGGTACGTATTGTACAGCTTGTTATTGCTGTATATAAATAAGTAGATAAATGTATTTTTATACAGGTTAAGATAATAGGCTAAAAGCCTGTTTACAGTTGACCTGTGAGTTGTACCTGGTTACAAAATGTAAATAAAATGTATAAAAATGATACATTAAACTAAACAACATACATAAATTACTACAACTTTAAAAACAATAACATACTGTACACATTTTGTCATTGATTCTACCATATTTGTAAACAGAAGAGAGCTAACAGTTCTTAAATTCTTACCTAAACAGTTCCATGACCTTGCTGCATCATATGCTGCTGTTACATGCCCATATGGTGTTTGTACCTTAGGAATATTAACATTAGATGGTCAAATGATCTTAGCTTATAATGCTGTGATCTGGGGTGCATAGAGCTAACTACTGTATTTCCTGAAGTTGGATTCACACTTTGATTATCAGTTTAAATACTATCGATCACCAGATTTGTTCTTGATGGTTGGGACATCTAGACCAATTTAAGCTATCCAGCATGGTGCATAAGGGCATGTTAACCCTCTCCTCTTCATCACTCCCCTTCCTTCCATACCTTTTGATGCCTACAAAGGTCTACTCCTCCCCCCGGTACCTGTCACCCCATATCATGAATCTTTGTCCACTCTCTCCTCACAGTCTCCTCTGCTTCCCCATCTACCACCTATTACTCACCTACTTGGGCCTGCCATGCTCTTGGCTCCCTGTCTGCTCTTCAATAAGTTGGTGCACATGTGTGTGGCTCTCTAGCACACATTATTCACTGTAGCCAGATATGTTACCACTAATAGATTTGTCATGGCACTTAATTTTTGGTCTTTACTGACTGCAAAATGTACATATTTGTATTCTGGACTTTGGATGTTTACAACTGCTCTTTACTGTATGTACCTCCACTTTCCCCCTCCCTCCTCTGGGTCACACCCAGAAACGAGCCTTGGGTCAGTGTTCCTTTCTTGGTTATCAAATTTTACATAAATAAATAAATATGATAGACAGACAGACAGATAGATAGATAGATAGATAGATAGATAGATAGATAGATAGATAGATAGATAGATAAAATTCTCTGGACAATACAAATTTGGCAATTTTCCTTTAAAGTTTATTTAGTTTTTTCTAGGTACCTTGAGGTGCACACTTATAAATAATACTACTATAGTCAATTATAGGTAAAATTAACTGCCGAGCAATATGCAATGTTGTGGTTTGGTCCAGTCAGAATGCTGTTCTTTGGAATACTTCATATCTTGAGTTCACCTTGTTAACCAAATTTTCAATATGTTGCTTCAAAGAAAGGAAACTATTCAAGGTGATGCCACATACATGTACAAATATTTCACCTTTGTTCTCTTTCCCAATAAAAACTGCAAGTCTAGGAAAGGTTCAGAGCTTGTCCCATGCTTAAGATTACCATCAGAAGTCATTGCCAGAGTTTTCTTTACATCCAATTTCATCTTGGAAGTCTGGTACCAATTTTTCCATACGTGGTACCTACTCCTGTATATTATAAGTCATTTCATTAAAATTGATGCCTTGTGCCAGTAAAACTGTATCATCACTGTATAATCTTGCCTGTGTAGAGCTTAAACTCTGAAAATTGTGCTTGCCTAAAGTCTTGTAGCTCAGTGGTGTAGTAGCAATTTGTACTTGCTGGATCCATCCCACCAGTTAGAACGCAAACCAAGGAAAAGCATCCAAGGAAACAACCAAATCACTTAATCTTAACTTCTATAATTTGTTGTCCACCATATCAAACGCCTTAGACAAGTCCAAGAACATGCCATGCAATTTCTGTTTTTATTCATGGTAGTACAAATGATATTGCTGAAGTCAAGGAGTGCCATGTTCATTGTGTGTCCACACCTAAAACTGTACTGAAATGAAGCAAACAGATTGTGTTGCTCTAGATACTCTAAAAATTGTGCATGCACCTGATTTTCCAAACACTTTGCTAACAAGGTAAATGGCACTATAGATCTTCAGTAATCAAAGGTATCACATGCACCATCCTTCCAAACTGATTTTACCCTTGATTGCTTTCAAGCTGCTAGGAAATGTTTAGCTGTAATGCTCCAGTTGAACAATTTTGTTAGAATAGGAGCAAGGGGATCCACTGTTAGATTCAAAATTTTCCCTTCTATACCATCTGTTACACTTGATTTAAAGTGATCTTTTTTACTTCACCTACCCTTAGTAACTGAAACCTAAATTGTGGAATTTGTCATTTCCCCCAATTTTCTTTGTATCTGGACTCAAACTCATACTGATGACTACCACAGGTATTCTCACAAGAAACGTCTTGTGGCTCTGTTACTAATACATCACCTTCCATTTTAAGGAAAACAGAGGCACCATTTGAACAAGGGTTCATTATCTCCTTGATCATCTTCCAGTACGTTCTATGCTCTTTTGCATTATGACACTTAAACCCATAATACTTTTGCTTTGCCTGTCTGATCTGATTTTTACATTTATTTCTCAATATTTTTAAGTTACATCAATCCTGTTCATTCCTGTCCACTCTGTTATTTTCCAGATTCTATTTTTTAAATGCAAATATTCTTAAGTAAGCAATCATCAACCTAGGGAAGATTTTTCTTAGACTGTATTATAGTTTGATAAGGGACATGCTTATCGCATTATCGGGTATGCCTTCCCTCCATCTCCCACTCACCGTGGCTCCCTGGTCCCTTCCTCCTCCCTCCCTCCTGCCTCCATCTCGAATCTCTTCGTTACTTGCTTTTAGCCCACCCTCCTCCTCAACTGCCACACAAATGTACCTGTCTCCCAGCTAAACTCCTCATCTCACTGCTGCTCTTAGTTGCAGGGGATATTGAGCATAACCCTGGGCCTACTCACTCCTCTTCTATCTGCTTCCCCAAAGGGTTTAGTGCTCACCTCAATATCAGAAGTCTCCTCCCTAAGATTGATATTCTTCAACCATTCATGGTTAACCTACAACCTGACATATTAATCATCACTGAATCTTGGCTTTCCACAAAGATTCCAGACTCTGCAGTCGCCATTGCAGGGTACTCTCTTGCCCACCAGGATTGCACCAATAGGGGTGGTGGTGGTGCTGCATATATGTCTCCTCTGCTATTCAGTCCATCCCTATTCTCTCTGTCGTCTCCCCTCTACCTACAAACTTTTAATCCTCAAACTCTCCCTCCCATTCTCAATCCCATTCTATGTGGCTAATGTCTACTGCTGCCCATCACCTCCCCCTCTTCTGTTACTGACCTTCTCTCTACTATCTCTACCCACACCTCGTCTGGTGAATTACTTATCCTTGGGGACTTCAATATAAATTGGTGCTTCCCTGCTCAATCCAAATTCTGCCAAAATATTGAGTCCCTAAATCTTTCTCAACTGATCACAGGCCCTACCTGCCACAACTACAAATCACTCAACCACACCCTGCTGGACTAGATTCTTGCTTCCCACCCCTACTGAATTTTTGCTGCCGGCACCCTTGTAAAAACTCTCAGTGACCACCATATGGTCTACTGTGTCCACAAATGACACCACCCCAAGGCCCCACACAAGCTTCTTCTGATCTGGTCTTTTCAATCACTGGACTTGTCCACCCTCCATGCAGATTTGTCAGCTACTGACTGGTCATGCATCTTCTCTGCCTGCTCCATTAACTCTGCCCACAATTATTTCAAGACCAAATTCCTATCCACCTGGGACCTTCATGCTCCCCTCAGGAAAACCAAAGTCCATGACTTTCACCACCCCTGGATCTCTGCCAAACTGTGGCCTGCCTGAGAGAATGGGATGTTGCCTGGAAGGCCCACAAGTCCTCTGGCTCCCCTGATGATCTAATCAGATACCGTGCCTTGGGCAACACCTGTACCAAAGCCACTAGACTTACTAATGCTGAGTACTTTGCCATTTCCTTCCAGAACAACATTGACTACTTCTCCAAGTGCTGGAAGGTCAACCATGCCCTCTTCTCCCCCAGTCCAGTCCTGCACCCTGATCAGCAAGGTTACTGATGCCACTGTTTCTGACCCCCTCTCTGGTGCCTCTGAATTCAATGCTTTTTGTCACCTCCTGTGCATCCTCTCTTCTCTCCTCCTTCCCCCTCCTTCTCCCACAACTGCCACCTCCCCCCTTTCTCCTTCTCTCTTTTTCTCCTGCTGACACCCTAAAGTCCCTCCTAGCTCTGAACCCGCTCAAGTGCATGAGCCCTAAGAGGCTTAACCCTAAACTCTTCCATCTATCTTCTACAGCCATAGCTCATCCACTCATCTCGCCTCTGTCCCTGTTACTCGGAAACATGCTACTGTCGTACCCCTTCTGAAAGGAGGTGACTCCTCCTGTCCGGGCAGTTACCACCCTATCTCCGTGCTCCCTACATTTGCTAAACTACAGGAGCATCTAGTGCTTTCTCAGCTTTCACTCTTCCTTGATTCATCCTCCTTCTTCTCCCCTTTCCAGTCTAGTTTCTGTAAATCCTGCTTTACCTCCTCCTCCAGCTTACTGACTCCATTCTTTCAGGCATGGATCAGGGCCTTATCACCTCTGCCATCTCTGTTGACTTGGCCAAAGCCTTCAACACTGTAGCCCACCCTTTTCCCCTTGAAAAACTTACAGCAGTGGGGCTTTCCATCTCTGCTACCAGCTGGTTCTTCTCCTACCTTGAAGGTAGGACTCAATTAGTTACAATGGGAGATTCCTTATCCCCTCCACACCCTGTTAGCAATGGTGTCCCCCAAGGTTCCATCCTTGGCCCAATAATTTTTCAACTTTTCTAAATGACCTCCCTGCTGCCTGTACCTCTGTGTCTATCCATATGAATGCAAATGATACAGTTATTTTTGCTTCCCGGTTCCACAACTTCTGATCTGATGGCCAAGCTCCAGTCAAACTTTGATAACATTCAGTGCTGGTTCTGTTCAAATCAATTGTCCCTAAATGCCAAAAAAATGGTCTCCTTGACTTTTGACTCAAGGCAGAAGCTCTCCAAGCTTGCTGCTCTCCCATCCTTCCACATCCTTGATGGGTCAATGATCAGTGATCTCCCCTCATTTAGGTACCTCTGGGTCTGGAGTGACCAGCACCTTGACTTTTCTGGTCATGTGGATGCCATCCACAAAACATTTTCACCCTAAACTGGGGCCCTTTATTGGAACCATGGTTGCATCCCCTTACTGCCTCTGCACCTCATTTCTCATCCTTCCACTACCTTACATCACCCCTCCTTGTCTTCAGTCCCCTCAAACTCCCTACCCCCTCTAACTCCCTTCGCTAACCCCTGCTGATATTCCCCCTTCCCCTCTCTTATTGTAGTCTTCCTCATTTTTCCCATGGATGGCTTCACTATTACTTGTCTGCATTTGCTGTACTCTACACTTTAATTTAGCACCATCTTCATGCTACCCTCCTTGATTCATTCTGTAAATATACCTTGACATTGTACACAATGCTTAAACTGCCCTATATTGTAGCATATCTGTGATATTTAGCCAATTGTACATATGTGTTTAACTAGCTATCTATTTGTACCTTGCTTTTTATGCTTAGTTCTGTTGCTACCTACTATATAAATTCTGTTCCTATTATTACTCATTGACCCTCCTCTTAACCCCCCCAGACGCATCTGGAAATGAGCTGCTATTCAGCTTAGTATGTCTTTCCTGTTGAAACTTTTCAAATACATACATACATACATAAATAAAGTAAGAAATAGATCATAGAATTCCTAGAAATCCAGTTCTAGGTCTAAAATTCAGAATACTCTTGCCCAATTTGCCCTGTACAAATTTCCAATAAATAAGTCTTCATTTAAAGATGTGAAGTTTCTTTTTTGCCAAGCCTTGAATTAATGTACATCCACACAAAGACCTCCAGAAATTGATGACCCACAGGTTAGTACATTGTGGTACGCTAAATCAGGAGGAAGAATATTTGTGCCGATAACATTACGATACAAAAAACAAATATTGCATTACACCCAATTTGAATGTGGCTTAAATCTTGTTGGTTAATGTATCAGTTGGGCCAATCCTAATAATCCTGTTATCTTCAAGCCCTTATCCCTACTGTACATCCACCCCAGTCACAATATAAAATCCCCCATTAAAAACAGCTTGCTGAATCATGTACTTTTTTTATCAGTGGACGAAAATTTCAAAATTTTCAATTTGTATTCTTGGGCCCACATATTCAAAGGTGATGCGTGGTGCATCCCTAGATGTTCCAGTGCATCTCCGGACTTGCAATGGCCGTCAGGGACAAGTCAACCAATGGGTGGGTATTATGTACTGTACAAGCTCATTGACAGCTTAGTTGGCATCCAGCTGGAGTTGTGTGAAGAGGGCTGTGCCAGTCGCCAGCTCTGGTTTGGGGCAAACAGAGTCTTGGGTCACATCCTGCCATGGTGGGGGCCACTTGAACACTAGAGATACTAGGATTGTCAGGTTTGTGGCATTATGGAGATTGGGATTGGGAGATCCACTAGTCTACCAGGGTCATGGGGTGGACAGTGATATTATCATGGGGATCAGGGCTGGGGGGACACTGCATTATGGAAAAGTGGGTAACGGATGGAACGTATTTCATATGATGAGGATCTGGCCGGGGTTGAGGGACACTACACTATGGCAAATATGGGATTGGGTGAATTGTCATTTAGACAGGTGTCGGGGTTGGGGTGGTGGGTCCCTACATTATGGAAATATGGGATCGGGCAGAAGCATATTTTACTGACAACAGGGATGGGGGACTCTGCACTATGGAAAAGTGGGATCAGGCAGAATCATATTTCACTAACATCAGGGATAGGGAGGGGGGACCCCACACTATGGAAAAGTGGGATCGAGCAGCATTTTTTTTATGAACCTTAGGGATGGGGTGTGGAAAACTTACACTATGGAAACTAAGGGACCAGGCAGCATTTTTTATTACAGACCTCGGGGATGGGAGGGGGACCCTACCCTATGGAAACTAAGTGATTGGGCAGCATTTTTTATTACGGACCTCCAGGATGGGGAAGTGGGACCCTACACTATGGAAAGTAAGGGACTGGGCAGCATTTTTTATTGAAGACCTCAGGAATGGGGAGGACTGGCCCAGTACATATGGTGAAATGTAGCCATGCTAATGAGCACATAATGGGCATCCATGAGGCCCCTTTGCACCATGCATGCCCAATGAGCTCATTAGCATATTTTGGCTGAATATCACCCTTGGGGGAAATGGTGCATCCACGTACGTGCCACACATTCCCCCACTGGTGGTCTTCAGCCCCAAACCCTGGCTGCGCTGCCCCCAACATGTCGGCCACCCACTATGTGCCATGCATCCAGGGTCCAATATTCAAACAGAATGCACAATCTGTTCCGATCACACATTCTGTTTGAATATCCCATCAGAGTTGGCTGGACCATTTTTTTGTGTGGCACATCCATTTGCACTGCACATCCAGAAGATTCTGACTAAGGGGCCCTTGGTGGTGAATAAAATATTGCAATGTACAACTTTAATTATTGAATGTATACCGCAAGGCATTGTATTCCCGTTATTGTTTTGGTTATCACTTGTCTTATTGTAACTATTCAAAACAAAAAGTCAGGCACTCACCACAAACAAAAAAAACACTTCAGGTTTAAATGTTTAGAACAGCTGCTACATAGTCTTTATTCTCAATAACAACAATACCCTCACGTATTTCCTACTCAAATTACAAAAGTCCTAAACTTCACTATTTCATCCTTGCCCTTCTTTCCTCCTTCTTTCATCAGGGAACATCAACCCAAACCCTGTGCCTATTTCTTCTCCTACACTGGTTCCTTACCCAAATAACATGTCTCCAAACCCCACTCCCACTACAACCCTCCCTAATGGGTTGAAGCTCCTCCACCTGAACATTTGCAGCCTGCTACCTAAAATTGACCTCCTGCAAACTCTTATGATTTCACACACCCCTGATATCCTAATTATTGCCGAGACATGGCTCAGAAAAAAGCACCTCTGACAGTGCCATTGCTTTCCCTGGGTATTCCACCTCCAGACAAGATTGATCGGGTCATGGAAGGGGAGTGGCCATGTATATCCTGTCCTCACTGCAGTTTACTACCACCCTATCTACATCCATCCCAGCTACCTATGAAGTCCTTGTCACCTGCATTATCCTTCCTTTCTCAATCCCAATCTTTGTGGCTGGCATCTATTGCCGCCCAAGCATTCAACCCTCAGTTATGACTGAACTCTGCCAATATTACCTCCCTCTCACAATCTGGTGAACTTTTCATAATGGGTGACGTGAATCTAAATTGGTTGTCTCCCAAGTTAAACAAGCTATGCAATGATGTCACTGCTGTAAACCTCACTCAATTTATACTTGAGCCCACACACTCTAATCCCAAAACACGAACCCACACCCTGCTTGACTTGGCACTCACAACCCATCCACATCGCGCCATTAAATCTGGTCTCCTCCCCGATGCCCTTAGTGACCACAACTCCATTTTCATTGCACATAAGGCTCATAGCCCCAAACTCCCCCCTAAAATCATACAGCTCCAGTCCTTTAAATCCTTAGACCTTACCCCAATCAGCTCTGCACTCACTTCCACCGAATGGGCCACCCTCTCCACTGCCATTTCTATTGACCAAACACTTGACTATTTTAAGGATAAATTAATTGCCACCTGGAATGTCTTTGCTCCTTTCAAATGGACCAGAATCCATGGGCTTCGCCTCCCTGGATCACCCCCGAACTACTGGCCTGCTTCAGGGAGTGTGATTGGGCCTGGAGAAAACACAAATCTACTAAACATCCAAACGACTACGCCAAGTACAGAATGCTACACAATTCATGTACTAAAGCTACTAGACTGGCTAAATCTGAATATTTCAACTCTTCATTCCTGACTAACACTAACTCTCCATCTAAATTCTGGAGGGTAGTTCATGCCCTGTTCTCTCCCCCCTCTTGCCCTCCCCCTCCACTTCTCAAAATAAATAACTCCCTAGTTTCTGACCCTGGCTTCACGGCCAATGAATGTAATGCCTACTACACCTAGTGCACCAAGTCTCTTCTAAATTCCATCTCCCCATTGCCACCTACTAACTTCAGCCCTTTGTCTCAGCTCAGTGCCTACCCCTCCCCATTTTCCTTTTTACTGCCTCCCCTGATGAAGCTCTTAATACTCTCCTATCCCTCAACCCCTCTAAAGGCTCCTCACCAGATGAGCTCGATCCTAAACTTCTCTACCTTTCTGCTCCTGCAATTGCTTATCCTATCTCCCTAATCCTTAACCTGTCCTTTATTTCTGCCCAAGTACCCTTATCCTGGAAACATACTGTAGTCCTTCCTCTCCCCAAGGGTGGTGATGCATCCACTCCTGGCAACTATCACTCCATTTCCCTCCTTCTTACCCTTACCAAACTTCAAGAACATTTAGTTCTTTCTCAACTATCATCATTCCTCTCTGATTCCTCCTTCTTCACCCCCTTCCAATCTGGTTTTCAGAAGAACCACTCAACAACAATCTCCCTCCTCTGGCTTACTGACTCCGTCCTTTCAAGGATCGACGATGGCCTGATCACTTTGGCCATCTTTGTCAACCTAGTCAAAGTTTTTGACATTGTTTCCCATCCCCTGCTTCTTGATTCACTCTTCTCAGCTGGCCTACCTCCATCAGCCACCAATTGGTTTAAATCCTACCTCACTGGCAGGACCCAGTCGGTGAGAATCCTTGATTCCATCTACCCTCCACTCCCCATCAACACTGGTGTCCCTCAGAGCTCAGTGCTTGATCCCCTACACTTCTCCATTTTCCTTCATGATCTTCCCACAACCTGCTCATCCTCTTCTATCCACATATACGCTGATGATACTGTTTTATACAGTTCAAGCAAAAACCCTGCTGCTGTGCAAACCAGCTTACAGCATGACTTCAAACAAGTTCAGTTCTGGTTTGCTTCTCACCAGCTTTTTCAAAATGCCAAGAAGACAGTCTCAATGACCTTTGGCACCAGGCAGAGACTGTCTAGGCTCCAGGCCCTACCCATCTTCCACACCCTTGATGGGACCATCTTGGAGGACACCTCCTCATTTTGATATCTGGGAGTTTGGCTGGACCAGCACCTCAACTTCTCTGTACATATCAATGCTATCCTGAAGAAACTGCACCCCAAGCTTGGTGCTCTGTACAGGAATCATAGTTGCATCCCCCTGACTGAGAGGTGCAAAATTGTCCAGAAGATGATACTCCCTATCTTTGACTACTGCGACGTAGTCTATGGTGCTGCTCCCAAATCTTCCCTGACCAAGTTGGGCACCCTCTTTAATTCCATCTGCCACTTTGCTATCGACTTCCCTTCCCACCACTGTGAACTCTATCACTCTCTAACCTTCTAGCCACTATCTCACAGATGCATCTCTCACTGTTCCAAACTAACCTCCAAATTCTGATCTGGGAGGCTCCCCCCCATCTCTCATCCTCTCTGTCCACTCCACCTCCCCCACCCACTCTCTCATAGCAAATGATGCTTGCACCTTGATGGTCCCTCGCCGTTCCACCCTCATCGGTCAGACTGATTTCGCCCATCATTTCCCTAAAATCTGGAATTCCTTCCCCCCTGAAATATGACACTCCTCCTCCAATTACTCCCTTACCTCTGCCCTACACAATTACCTTTCCCTCAGCTGTTTCTGCTTTAACCCATCTTAATACCTGCCCCCATTTCTGCCTTCCTACCATGAACCCCTCCGGCAGGGTTTTCAACATCCTGAAGGGGAAATCAGGAAATGGCTACCCCTTCTCCTCATATTCAGTTCTTGCCTCTCCCCCCTCTTCTCCACCTGCCGTTCTGGGTCACCAGTGTGCACAACCTAACCCCATCCTTGTTATTTCAACAGCACTTGTGTACTACCACGATCCTGCTCCTTGTACAGTCATGCACTATAAATGGTTCTATAGCATTATTACTGTTTTGTACATTCATATGTTCTTTTGTATGATTTTGGACATGTATTGTAATTTACCCAATGTTCTGCTACTGTTTATTGTACAATACCTTGTGTTCCAACTTTTGCACAATCTTATAATGTTGTATTGTTTGTACTACACACAAACTACTGTAACTGATCATCCTTCACAATCCTATGTAACCCCTCCTCCCAGGTCTCACTACGAGACAAGCAACTTGTTGTTCGGTGTGCCCTTCTGGTGAAACATTTCAATAAATAAAAATATAAAAAATCAAACATCCCTACATTTACCTGGTGGGTTTAGGATCTATCAAGATACTTGTTCAAAGGCTGCTAACTATAAGTTAACTATCTTCTTGATATAAAAAGATCTGATGATGTCATAATGATGTATCACTCATACATACTAATCACAAAGAAACTCTCAAAGTAAAGACATATGTCTCTATAAATACATTCAAAATACACACCTAAAAAACAAGACATTTAGAATTTGAAACACCAAACCATTACATATATTCAATATATTCAAAATAAAATACATTAAAACAGTACAGCTTTAACTAATTTCTATTATTATTTAATTTAACATGATATAAAAATAGTAGTAAAGATAAGTGCAGATTCTTGAATGCTGGTCTGTGGCCATGCATATTTTAAGTTGCAAAGAAGGAATCAAAAATGAACATTTATTATCTCTGACCATCGATTCACTTTAAAAAGGCTTTTTTTTATATGTGTTATTATTGAGAATAAAGACTATGTAGCAGTTCTTCTAAACATGTGAGCCCAAAGTGTCATTTTTACTGGTATTGAGTGCCTGACTTATTTATTTTAATAATTATTTCATGTTGTGGGCACCTGCAGCCCAGTGTGGACTATTTGTTGTTTTACCTTAACTCTTATTGTAACTATCATTTTACTCTTGGTAGTGAATACATTATTCCAATGTACAACTTTAACTTCTATTCCCATAATCATTTCTACTATCACTTGCCTTATTGTAACTATCCTTTTGAGTATATACAGAAACATGTCTCCACACTTTTTATGTTGTCTTGTACCTGCACAAGAAACATGTTGTGGTAACTTTGGAATAGCAGGTTTTGAAGGCACGGTCTTGTTGTGGCCAGTGGCACCACTGCTTTTTCCAGATGGGCTCCATGGCATGAATTAGATTGCACACTGTCTATGACAGCAGTGCAAAAGCATGCCACCAACTTGAAACAATTAACCGCTGCAAAGAGGGAACACCCCCTCATTGCAGGGGGTGCCTTCCATGGTGTAACATTTCAATAAAAATGGTGGGCTCGCTCTCGGCTGCTCACAGTCCCTAGAAGCTGACTTTAGGGGTGCCCAATCCCCCTGTCAGTATATGTGGCCCCTTTAGTGTTGTGCTATGCAACGGGGTGCCCAATCCCCCTCGGCATCATACTACCAACACACAGACATGCTTGCTGATGGGGGTGACCAATCCCCCTGTCGGCATGTTTAAGCCCCCCTATCATGCCAGCATTTTCCTGCCTGGCCCCACCCTGATGGTCCAATTGTGTGCCACACTGGGAGCCCACCCCAGTGTGGCTATCATGCCCCCCCAAAAAAACAAATGTGCCACACTGGGAGCCCACCCCAGTGTGGCGAAAACCTGTAAAAAAGTAGAAAATGGTCCGTGGTGCTTTTTTTTCTGTTACCTGCAACAAAGGAAATGGTCCCTTGCCATCGGGTCCACTCCCCCCAGTCTGCACCCATCCTCTGTGCACTCCACCCCCCTCACCCCATACTTACCTCTGGAGCCCAGCGGATGATCTTTGGTGGACTGGGAATATGTCTGCACTCTTCAAAGCCGACCACGAATTGAAGAAATGCTGGTAAACTGTATAATGGCATAAATAGGGTTTTTTCAACTTTGGTGCATTTCTCAGCCATTTTTGTGAATTGTGGCACCACATTTTCAACATGGCATTCTTGGGACCCCACCTCATGAATTCAGTACTGTCATCTCATTATTCCATCCCAAAAGGTGATTTCACAGTCACTGTAAGGAATCACCTTTTGGGACTGATTAACAAAATGACAGTGTGACTGTTCATAAGGTGGGCTCCCAAAAAGCCTATGTTACAAATTTGGTGAAAAAATTCCCAAAAATGACTGTGCTACGAGTGTGCGTTGTGCAGTTTCCACCCATGCTAATAACTTCGCAAATTTTAATATTTTTACTCCAGATTTTCAACATTGCCATTTTTTCACAGTTCCTTATGAACAGTACAGCTGTCATTTTCCACATCCTACCCAAAATGTGTTTTCATGCATCCGGCGCACAATGGCACAGTCGCTGTAGGGAAACAATGTTTGGGACAGAGTAAGACTATCACAGTAACACTGCTCATGAGCAGAGGTTCCAAAATGCCTATGTTGAAAATTTGATGACAAAATTCCACAAAATGACTATGTTACAGGTGTGCATTGCGCAGTTTACACGCACAGTCATAACTTCAAGAATCTTTTATATTTTTACTCCAGATTTTCAACATTGCCATTTTTGCACACCTCCTTATGAATAGTACAGCTGTCATTTTTGACATCTTGCCTGAAATGTGGTTTTGCACATCTGGTTCACAATGGCGCATTTGCAGTGGGAAATCAATGTTCAGGACAGAGTAAGAAAATTATAGTGCCACTGTTCATGAGCAGAAGTCTCAAAATGCCTATGTTAAAAATTTGGTGAAAGAATTTCAAAAAATTACTGTGTTATGAGCATGCATTACACAGTTTTCACGCACACTCATAACTTCAAGAATTTTTAATATTTACACTCCAGATTTTCAAAATTGCCATCTCTTCACACCTCCTTATGAATGATGTAGTTGTCATTTTTCACATCCTGCCCGAACTCTGTTTTCACACGTGGCGCAGAATGGCACAGTCACTTTGGGAAATCAACATTCTGGACAGATTAACAACATCACAATGCCACTTCATGAGTAGAGGTCCCAAATACTTTCATGAGGTGGGGTCACAAAAAGGCCATGTTGAAAATTTGGTGTGCAAATACCAACAAATGCCTGGGATGTTAGGGTTGCTAACTGTAATGTCCCACCCTGTACAGACTAACAGGCATCAGGGGTGTGCCTTTGGATTATCAGCTGTAATGCTAACACCATTGCCCCCTCCACCCTGCAGACACTGACAGGCATCAGGGTGTGCCTTGGACTCTTCGGCCCCAAAGTTCTTCTCCTATACTGCACCCATCTCAATGTACTTCCTTATGGAATGGGGTGAGTGTAAGGCCCGACGACCACAAAGCACAACACAACACTTATCAGAATCTGCAGGGTGTGGTGAAATGGCATGAGCGTTATGGCTGATGACCCAAAGGCACACCTCAGTGCCTGTCACTCTCTGCAGGGTGAGGTGGGGTTGACGTCAGACCCATACTTCACTACCATTCCTATTATGCATCTCTCTAACTCCTGCACTACCAATGCCAATGCCAGCAAGACAACATTCAGCATTGACAAATGCTTGTTTATTTTGGTCATGCTTAAAAAAATTATACTGTGTCCACGTAAGGAAATCTCTGCATCCTCAATATTTTTATTCATCCCAGTTTCTTGTATCCCTATAAAATCACATTTGGCTTCCTTTGGCAAGTTCCTTAATGTTTCCATTTTCTTTACTAAACTGTATATGTTATATAAAAGTTTATAATTACACGCATTCTTTGACATTTTATACTGTATCTTAATGAAGTTACTCATACCCCCAATGCCTCCCTCCACAATCACCACCAAAATAACACCGAGCAGTCCACCACAAGTCTAGGATTACCACAGAACAGGAAGTTCTGTAATTTCTCTTAGTAACAACTCAAATTCAGGATGTGCTGAAATGTCCTTCAAGATTCAGGACAGGTGATCACCTTACACAAGTCACATAGCACACAAAGTGCAGTGCACCTTGGAGGAACAGCTACATCCAGACCCTTGGGTTCTCAGTAGTTTCTGCTAAAAGTGTTTTCCTCTCTTTCACACCTAAATACAATTTACATAATGAACTGCTTGTCATGCAACTCTCCCAACAACCACACCCTATAATCATTGACAATAAAATGGGGAAGCCGAATAAAGTAAAACATATTTGTTTTAATAGAAGAAGGTCTCAGTAAAGTAATTGGCTACCCCCCCAAAAACAGACACACACACATGCATGCACATACACAGTTTCTCAAAAGTCCCTTCCCTTCCCCTGACAAAAATACATTGGGGAACAGTTTTACATTGTATTACTTATCTGTGGGCTCCATATTCTGCCACTATACTCAGCAGCCATCATGTGACACAGACCAGAATTTGATCACTGTGGAGACTTTGGCAATATTAGAATGAATTTAAATTGGGAAGTCCTGCCACAAGAGAGAAGTGTGATTCAAATAAGTGAGCTCTGACTTTGGTCAAGACTCCCTCCACCAAACAAGCAGAAACACATTAACAAATACTTCTTCCTTTAAATGTCATTTCAGGATAAGAACTGCTTCAGTAGCTTTATCAGATTGGGCTTCGATCAATGTAGAATGGTAGTGGTGGCATAAAAAGGAAATGTACAGTAGATACTAAAAAATATTAATGTTAAATATAAAGTACTGCTTTCATATACAATAAGATTACAATATTTAAGATGAAGGTTAAGGATAGGAAGCAAAGGGTGGTGGTAAATGGTAGCCACTCAGGCAATAGGAAAGCGATGAATGTGGTGGCACAGGGCTCAGTGCTAGGACCATTGTTCTTCAATGTCTTCATAAGTGACATCATAGAGGACCTTTGGGGCAGGCATGCCTCTTTGCAGATGATACAAAAATCTGCAACAGGGTTAACACTTAAGAAGGGAGGAGAGAATACAAAGGGCTCTTAGGAAACTAGAGGAATGGTCTAAGGGGTGGCAGCTAGGTTTCATGGCCAGAAAGTGCAAGGTTATGCACCTAGAGCTGTGGAACCCAGGGGTTGTGTATAAGATGGTGGAGTGGAGCTTACAGTCACCAAGCAATAAAGAGACCTAGGGGTCATCATATCTGATGACTTCAAGGTGTCTGGGCAGTGTGACAAAGCAGTGGGAAAGGTTAGCAGGATGCTGGAGTGCATTGGGAGAGGGATTGCTTGCAGGTGGAGGGAGGTGGTGCTACCATTGTATCATTCACTGGGGAGGCCCCACTTGGAGTACTGTGTCCAGTTCTGGAGGCTATACTTCCACAAGAACATTGAAAGGATGGAGGTGGTACAGAGGAGGTTAACCAAAATGGTGAGGGGGTTGCATGAAAAGCCATATGAGGAAAGGCTACAGGAACTCAACGTGTAGTCCCTGGAAGAGAGGAGAGCAAGAGAGGACATGACTGAAACCTCCAAGTACTTCACAGGAGTGAACAAGGTGCAAGTGGAGGGTCTATTTCAGAGATAGAAAGGCTTTAGAACAAGTGGGAATGCAATAAAGCTAAAGTAGGGAAGTTTAGGAGAGGTGTGGAAATAGTTCTTCATGGAAAGGGTGGTGGATGACAGGCACAGCCTGCCAAAGACTGTGAGGAGCTTGAAGCACGCATGAAATAGGCAATGGGGCATATTTGGCAGGGAACAGGGGAAGGGAGTGACACCTTTGACCAACTAGGGTCTGTGGTGATAGAATAGGCAGGGACAAGAGGCAGACTGGATGATCCTAAAGGTCCTTTTCTATGAATACAAGCTATGTTTCTATGTTTAGAAAGACCCAAAGATTACCACCTTTAAGAAGCCACAAAAACAGGACACTTGCATTTGATTCTATTTTTGGCAGGGATAACCTTGTTTTCAGACATGAACTGCTTGTACTGTATATTTCAAAAGTTAGCATGTGCAATGCTGATAATCATGGTAAATTGATTTTATTGTCTATTTCTATGAAGTTCTTTATGCTGTGCTACTGTATCTCAAGGCTATTTGCATTGTACTTTGATGCATGCACATTGCACTGTATTCAAATTTTAATATTACTGTAGTGTCACTATTTTGCACAATGCACATTGTATCCCTTTTGATTTTGCATTGTATCTATATTTAAGAAGTATGTGCATGACTGTGTTCTTCCCTATGACCATCTTTCTTCCGCCCCCAGTCCCAACTGAAAACTAGCCTCCTGGGCTCTGTTTATCCGGTGAAACATGTTTAAATAAATTAATATACACTTATTTCCTTCCAAATGGTTCAACTATTTTTACAAGGGGTGAGGAATTATTGCTTGAAAGCAATGGTTTAAATAAGTCATTTTTAAAATGATATTGACCCCCTGAATAAAAGCTCATTGTCATTTCAATATAAAAGTTATTGCAGCTACTAACCATTTACCATGAATAAAATTCAATTACTTTTTCCAGATTTACCATTTGGTAGTGTTAATGTGCTTTTTTGTAGTTCCTGGTCCCTCATGGCCAAAACATTCCCATTGTCTCATTTCAATCATTAGTCTCTGGTTACTTTTTCTACCCCACCCTCTTATAAATAGTTACTTATCAAAACAAGTAATAAGAAAGATATAAACTAAAAGAAAGATATACACTACAAATGCCAGCCTTAACTTTCTTTATTCTGTTGAGGAGCACAATGTGCTTTTTAGAGCTGCGTGGCCACAGCCCTTCAGTCCTGTTTTGAAGACTAGTAGCAGGTATTGGCTCTTCCATGGAACTGTTCTTTGTTCTAGCAAGACCACCAGATAACACTCTTGAGTGTAACCCCTCTGCAAAAATGGTTTTCTTTGTACATGTCAGTGCTTTTTTAATATCAGCAATACAACGAGGTGGACATTTTTGAGAGATGAAAATGACTTTACTCAGGGCAAATTTATACAGTGAAGATCTGTAACATTTCATGTAATGGACTGCAACATTAATTAGGGGAGAGCATAAACTGCAGTTGGCTCCACCAGCAGGTTTTGGAGGATATTAGCAACAGGTTTGCTTCTTCTGTCCCTTTTGCTAGCAATTGCTCACACGATGCTCCAGCAGTCACTTCCACCTGCCTGCATAGCTGACAGACACACACACACACACACACTCTGTCTTTATTTATTTATTTAAAAGTTTCACCGGGAAAGGCACACTGAACAAACAAGTTAATCATTTCCCGGTGCACCCTGGGGATGAGGGATATGGGAGTACACATTCATACAGATACATTTGACAAATAACAATAAGGTACAAAAATGCATACATGTTTTCATACATACATTCAACTATTTGAATATAATACAATGTTCAGGGAAAACAAATTTAAAGAAAAAACAATAAAAAAGTAAAATGTAGTGTTTTTACATTTGTAGGAAAAATCTGGATGTAAATAAGAGCTGAAGAGTAAAAATTTAATTAACTGAGGTAGTGCAACTAGAAAGGGGGGATAACAAAGGGAGTGGAAAAGTTAGGTACAGGTGTACATTGGACAGAAGAAGCTATGAAGGGAGGAGGAGATAGACAGGGGAAAGGAGGAATGCCTTATTTAGTGGGGGAGTGAATTCCAGAGTTTTGGGAACCTGTATGAAGGTACCAACTGGCCTGTTGAGGTACAGCGGTGAGGGATTACCAAGGTGCGAGAGTTGCTAGCTCTTATTGAGTTAGATGGGGGGGGTAGACAGAGAGGAGGAGAGATGGGAGGAGGGTACCAAACCAAAATTTGGAAATAAATTTGGCACAGTGGGAGAGATGCCTGTTGTGGAGAGAGGGAAGAACAAGAGATTGATAGAGGTTACAGTGATGAGTGGAGGGCTCAGCGTTCAGAGAAAACCAACAGAAGGCATTGAAGAGGGAATCCAATCTGGTTAAGGATGACTTGGGAGTGGCACTGTAGACTACATCATAGTAGACAAATATAGGTGGTATCTTTTTCTGGACAAGTTCATGTCTAGCCAATAAAGATAGACAGTTTCAGTTCCTGTATAAGGTGCTGAACTTGGGACACAGTTTTTTCAGGACAGCATCCACGTGATCAGAAAAGTTGAGGTGTTGGTCTGGCCAGACCCCAAGATACCTAAATGAGGAGGCGTCATCTAAGGTAGTCCCATAAAGGGTGTGGAAGGAGGGCAATTTAGATAGCCTAGAGAATCACTGCCTAATGCCAAAGGTCATGGAGACTGTCTTCTTGGCATTGAGAAAAAGCTAATGGGAGCTTAGCCAGAGCTGAACATTATCAAAGTCATGCTGAAGACTGGCTGCAGCATCGGGGGGGCCGGTCCGGAGGTGTACAGGACAGTGTCGTCAGCATACATATGGATGGAAGATGTGGAGCATACTGATGGGAGGTCATTTAGAAAACTGGAGAATAATAGTGGACTAAGTACTGAACTTTGTGGCACATGTATTTATTTGGAGTGGAGGGATGTAGAGTCGTTGATTTTAACTGACTGGGTCCTACATACTAGACAGGATCTGAACCAGTTTGTAGCAGATTCAGAAAGGCCAGCTGAAGCAAGATTGCTTAGGAAGGGTGCAAGACTGTGTCAAAAGCCTTGGCAAGGTTGACAAAAATGGCAGATGTAATTAGGCCACTGTCCATCCCTGAAAGAACGGACTCTGTAAGTCTAAGCAGGGAAGTAGTGGTAGAGTGATTTTTCCTAAAACCAGATTAGAAGGGTGTGAAGAAGTAAGAATTAGAGAGACAGGAGGAGAGTTGAGCGAGGACCAAGCATTCCTGAAGTTTGGTGAGAATAGTCAGAAGTGATATGGGACAGTAGTTCCCAAGAGAGGAGGGTTCACCACCCTTTGGTAAGGGAAGGACAATGGCATGCTTCCAGACATCAGGGCCAGATGCAGAGAAGAATGAGAGGTTTAGTAGAACAGACAGTGGTGTAGAGATGGCATGAGCAGACAGATATAGGAGCTTTGGGTCAAGGCCATCAGGCGAACTTCCTTTAGAAGGATTTAGAGCAAGGAGTGCATGCAGCGTATCGGTTGAGGAGACAGGAGAGAAGGAGAAACTCTCATATTTGTGGAGATCACTATTGTTGCCTGTGCTAGGGTGTGAGGTTGGGGGAAGGGATATAAGAAGTGCAGATACACAGGATGTAAAGCATGCATTAAATTCCACTACAACGGTTGGATGGTCAGATATTAACAAGTTGTTTACTCTGATGAGTGGGGTAGGAAGTTTTGATGTGGGGGGGGAAGAAGAGGATGTGGACAACCTTCCTCTTCCTTGTCTCTTCCTGGTAACATCTGGCTTGCCTAGCTTTAGTCAGATAAAATGGACAATGTCCTTTTAAAGGACCACAGCCAGCCCTTTTGACTCTGACCAGAGTTTGCTTTTAATAGAGTTCTAGCTTTCTTATGAAGTTAGTGTTTACTATGTGTTTGAAGCTGCTGTTAATACATGTGTCATCCAGTCTGTTGTTAAGTGTGTTCTACAGCTATATAATTAACAATCAATGAAGTAATGACCGATGAGTTTGAAATTTCAATTGTGATGTCAAGGTGAATGTCAGCTGCTGTTGTACTATTTATTCTATTTCTTAGTATGTGCACATCAGCCTCTGATAAAGGACTGCTGAAGTCCAAAATGCATCAGGTGTGTGCAGACTTTGTTCTGTTTTATTCCTAACATGGGAGTTTAATATATGTTTATTGCTTTTTCATAAGCTGCAGTGTATAAAATAATTGGTGGTGTGAGTGCCCGGCTTCCAGCTGGTGTTGCCCTGTACATATAACTGATGTTTGTAACTGATACCAATGTATCAAAGAAGAACCTTGTAATTAGGGCCTCTGGGTCCTATGGGTAATATCCTGTTTAAAAATACATATTTTTACTACTACATTTAAGCAGACATATCTAAGAATTATGTTTTGCAAAGTTACCTGTTTGATTTCATGGGCTCCTTAGGCAATTGTGTAAGTCCTATAATATATTGTTTTATTTTGGTGTAAGTCAGTGCCATTTTTAAATGTAAAATAATAAATAAAACTGATAGAGTTGTATTTCCAAAGGGCTTTTCCCTGAACAGTAGTTGTAGATATAAATATATACATAATATGTTTGTTTTTCATGTGCATATTAATATGGCACGCCCCCCTCAAATAAGTTTTCCCTGTGGCATACCCCCAAACTTGCAGCCCTTACTTCCTACATAAGATCATTGCACTTATCACCGTTGTCTCCCATCCTCTGCTACCTCCCCTCACATGCTTTCTCTTTCTCTTCCTATGACTCTCCTTCCCTACTGCTTTTTAATGTAACTTCCCTAATCCCTCTCCCCTGGGTCACATCTAGAAATGAGCTCCACCTCAGTGTGTCTCTCCTGATCAACAACTTTAAATAAATAAAAAGAATAAATAAATAATACAAGTTAGAATTATATTTTCAACGGGCTTTGCCCTGGCCAGGAATTGCTGATATCAAAATGCATACAGTATGCTTGTTTTACTAGTTTATCAAATGAAAACATATATACACACGTATATATATATATATATATATATATATTAGAGACAAAAACTCTGTTTAATGCATTAGTTAGGGTTGTTCACAGCGACAAGCGAGGAGGTCGGTGTTGGGTTGAAAGCCCCCTTGGACCCCCGCCCTGGCAGCCAACCGGCGTTGGGGTGCGCGGTGGGGTTGCTGGCCCTAACTCTCACCCCATCAGATGTGTGAAGAAGCAGAGGTATAGGAGAATGGGGTGAGAGTTAGGACTGACAACCCAATGCGCACCGATGCTGGTTGAGGGTGTGGGCGGGGTCCAAAGGGCTTTCAACCCTCACACCAAATTCTCACTTTTGCCACTTGTGGAACAACCCTAACTAATGCATTAAACAGAGTTTTTTGCCTCTAATTTCCTTCTTTTGAGAATGATAACAAGAAATAGTGAATGTATTGCGATGGCGGGGAGCCGCGTGGGGGGCCCGTCACATAGTAACACGGTGCCCGCAAACGCAAATGGTAATGCGCATGGTGATGCAAAGCAAAACAGAAAGATAAACAGTACTGTAGACACAAATGGTTAAAATAATGCAAGTGCAAATAAAAATGCAAAGGGTAACGCACATGATGCCGTAGACGGGAACAGTAAGTGAAACGGGTACAGAACCACAAGCAGAAGCGGTAAGAGTAACAGTAATATAAGCGCACAGGCTAGTGTTCTACAAAAGCTGCATAGAGAAAGACAGTGAGTACAAAGAATGTATGCATCATAATGGGTCTCGTAGCAGAAAATGAGGAGTTGGAATACTAAATTGCTTACAGTATATCTCAGGAACTGTACGACGTAGGAAAAGAATTTGAAAGTCTTATGATTTATGACTTTCCTGGCTAGTTTTGTACTTAGTCCCGGTTAGGGGGCTAAGCATTTTTCCAATGAAAAGTCCATATCTCGCACCGTTTTCGAGATACGGGCCCTGAAAGGCACGCCGAATGCCGTAATGTTATGCTATGGGAAAAAAAGAGAAGTTCAGAGTGCCATAACTTTGCCTCCCTGTAATATTTTTTCACCAAACCACTAAAAAGCACATCTGTGGTATGTTGGCTTTCTTCCCTTCAAATTTCAGCCCAAAAGACCAAACCGTTATTTTGCAGCAGGGCGGCAAAGGATTCCTGTCATGAGGCGGATGCCATAATGTTATCCTATGGGAAAAAGTGTTAATTTTAGAGTGCCATAACTTTGTCACCCTGTAATATTTTTTCACTGAAACATGGCAAGGCACATCTGTGAGATGTTGGCTGCGTTCCATCCAAATTTCAGCCAAAACGACCAAATCGTTCTTTTGCAGCAGGGTGGCAAAGAATTGCTGTCATTTTCCTACAGCCTGGAAAAGTACTGTCGAACTTTAAGCTTTCACAATTTCGTAGACAGTGTTGCTAATCGTACTGAAAGTACTTTTTCCAGAAATTTGAAAACATATTTCTGGGATGTTTTACCCCAAAATAAAGACATGCCTAGCATCCACAGGGTCCGACTAGGTGAATACAAAAAGAATTAGGTTGCTAGAGGGTCCCAAATTTAAATGCCAAGCATTTTTCTGATGACCAACTGAAAACAAAATGGCGGATTTGTGACAGTAAAAGGGCCATTTGCAAAAGTAAAAACTGCATTTGTGACACTTTCAAACTTTTTAACTTTCCCATTGACTTATAATGGGAAATTGTTTTTTGAATAACTTTTGAACCGTTCAATATTTTTTCATGAAATCTTCAAAAGGCACATTGGGAACCCCGGCCGCACCTTCCCTGAAGATTTTGGACCAGTCGTGCAAACCATGCGACCTGTAGAGACGAGCAAAGAATTCCAAAAAAGCATAAACGTGCGTGCAGTTCACGCTTAATAACTCCACAGCCGTACATCTGAACAGTACAAAAGTTGGCAGATCCCAAGACATATGGTTCTTGATGATGTATGCCAAATTTCAGGCAAATCCATTGAATGGTTGCAAAGTTATTATGGTGCAAAATGTTAGGTAAATGGCTTCTCAAGCACTACCGTGCTACCATAATATATATATCTATCTACATATATATATATATATATATATACACACACATATATATTTATCTTCTCAGCAAAAAACTAAGTTAATGCAGCAGTTAGGGTAGTTATCAAACCCTAAAAAGGAGGGAAATACGATAATAGGGTTTAAACCCCAACACCCCACCCCCTTCCCTGCAGACTTCAACCGGCATCGAGGGTGTGCCTTGGGTTCATCAGCCCTAATGCTTGTGTTGTGTTGCATGACCCCTTCTGTTTTCGTGACTTGCATTTCAGGGATGGGGCTACTGTCATTGTAGCCCCACTATCCTGACTGTGTTTTGCCATATTATGCATCTGCATACAGGGGCCCCCAATCCTGGGTGGCAGTTTATTTATTTATTTATCTGCACACTGGGGGCCCCAGTCCCCAGTGGCAGTTTATTTATTTATCTGCACACAGGGTGGGGGGGCAATCCCTGGTGGCAGTCTATCTATCTATCTATCCTATCTATCTATCTAGCCATCCTTCTAGCTATCATCTGATACCAGGATGCCCACACCCAGTGTCGGATGCCCCCCAATGCAGCCTCTTGCTTTATTTATTGATTTTTTTAATTTTAGTATTTTTGATGCCTCCACTGCTGGCACCATCCACTCAGTCATAGACCCTTAGCTGCGGCGTCCCATATTAGCTGCTTTCCCGGTACCCCCTGGCTTTCCCCCAAAGATGGGGGTGTGGCACCCGGACCCACTTGAGAGGTGCCACAATCCACGGGATAGGGCGGGAGTTGGCCTGGGAGCCAATTGCAGCTGGAGGTGAGCTTCATTGAGGCAGTGGAAAGCAGCATTTTTCTTTTCCCTTTAAGCGTGGGTGGGAACATGCAATGACGCCTGTGTCCATCCCGCCCTACGGTGCCTTGTTAGGCCAGTTGCTGGGGTGCCCCCAGCCTCAGCCAGGGGTTCCTCAAGCACCAGACATACCCCACACCCCCATCAGAGAAGGAGAGCAACCCATGGGATGTTAGATCCTTCTCCCCTGGCTGGACCTCCAATGACCCAGGTCCGTTCCTGAACCCGGGTCACCGGTGTTGCAAGTGGAAATACAACCACTGTGCTGATAGGCCAGCAACCTCTTGCTTTATTAATTAATGTCAATGTTGGGGGGCCCAATCCCCATGTTGGCATTGGCAAAAATTCCCCAAGAAGAGTCGGACACTGAGGAACCCACCCCTAGTGTCCAGAAATAATTTAACATTTGTTTGTTCCTGCAAAAAGAAAACTGTCCCCTGATGGCTTTTTTTTTTGTTAAACCTGAAAAAAAAGAAAATGGTTCCTCGTCATCACCGGCATCCCCCTCACCCTATCCCGACCCCCCACTGAGCACACACCACCCCATCCACTTTATCATATACTTACCTCAGGGGGTCCTATGCTGTCATCTCCTATGGACCAAGACGTGTCTGCACTCTTCAGAACCGAACCATGAACTGAGAATTAAGGTAAGTGCCATACAATGTATTTCAATAGCATTTTAAACTTGTGCTCATAACTTTGACATTTTTTGGAATTTTTTTACCACATGTTTATCATGGCCTTTTTGGGACCCCACCTCATAAACACTGTAACTGTCATTTCATTAATCAGGCCCAGAAGGTGATTTTGCTGTCACTGCATGAAATTACCTTTTGGGACTGAATAACAAAATTTTACCACGAGTTCATGAGGTGGCATCCCAAAAAGGCCATGTTTATAATTTGGTGAAAAAAATCCTAAAAATGGCTAAGTTATGAGCATTCTTTGAAAATTTTCTGTGCACATGTGTAACTTTGGTAATTTTCAATATTTTGAGTCCAAAATTTTCAACGTAGCCATTTTTTCACACCACCACATGAACAGTACAGCGGTCATTTTTTGCATCCTGTCCAAAATGTGTTTTCACACCTGTGGTGCAGAATGGGTTTCAGCTTGGATTTCAACATTTTTATCTTTGAGGTTTATGAGGTGGGGTCATAAGAAGACTATGTTAAAAGTTTGGGGTCAAAATATAAAATAATGAATTTATTAAGTAATGTTGTTTGCAGGGATGTCTGTTACACTGCTGTACCATGCAAGTGAGCTGACTTCAAGTGCGAACTCAGTAGCCAGCTAAATGTGACAAGGCTGATGGGTAAGGGTATCCCATGAGAAGGGTGACCACTATTGAGCACTTATAACAAGGGCAACTCAATAGTGGTGCATGTTCTCAGGGCTATTGGATGGGGGCGACTGTGGGTATAGTGACATCCTGTCGCTATATGTACATGTGCGCGTGGGGAGCGAGCGAGCATGCTGTGTGATGATTGGAAAGGGACGGAGGGTTTGTGAGGGGTAGTGTGGCAGTCAGTTGCCAAGCTGGCTCTGTGGCATGGTGGGTGGGTGGGTGGCAGACAAGTGCTCTGTGGCTGCTGGGTCCAGTTCCAGGTGAACATTCATTTTGTTGGGCGCCCGGCTACATATTTTCATTCTGGGTTTGCACTCCCCTGCGCACCCCGGAGTTGAGAATCCTTTAGTAAGGGGAAAGGGGCACCCCTGCATAAACAAAATAAAAGCAAGTCCCTAGTGCCATTTTTGCCGTGCACCCGGAGTGTACATCTGTGAAATTGATTTTCCCTGATGTACATTCACCCTATCAGCGATCACCTTTGTGAGATTGCCGTTATCACATAAATCCATGGGGAAGGTGCTGCAGCAGGCAGCACCAGCCCCAGCCTAGGTAGGAATGGAGTAGTGTTTTGGTTCAGACATCACACCCTGTGGTGGGTCAAGGAACCTCACCCATAAGGTATCGACATGTGTGCCAGGGCCGGCTGGGTTCATGCACCAAGTCAGGACTGTATCTAATATTGTATTTATCTTATTTTGTGCAGGTCCCAAATGGACCTGTGCAAATGAGGATATAATTCCACTATCAGAAAATGAAGGGAAATTCATTGCTAAAAACTACATTAATACAGATATTAAGGTTGAAGAACTCAAAATGCACAAAGATGGGAAATTAAAAACATTAGGGATTTGGGTGTTTGGAGCATTGGAGAATCAGTGGTGGGATCTTACTCGGGGTTGTCAACCCTAATGCCCACCCCTTCCCAGATCAGACGAGGGCAAATGTGATGTCTTCATGCAGGGCCCATCAGGCCTTGTGTGAAAAAAGTTCAGACAGATTATATTGGTTATACATTATCACTATGAGGCACTAGGTTGGAGCTGTATCCTGTACTTGGGACAGGAAACTATGAGCTGGGTGGAGGGGGTGGGCATTAGTGTTGACAACCCCAAGTAAGACCCCACAACTGATTTGACAATACTCCGAAGACCCAAATTCCTAATGTTTTTCATTTCCCGTCTTTGTGCGCTTTGTGTTCTACAAACTAATGTCTGCATTAACATTGTTTTTTTGCAAAGAGTATATATATGTGTGTATGTGTGTGTGTATATATATATATATATATATATATATATATATATATATATATGTGTGTGTGTGTGTATATGTATCTATATATACATATATATATATATATATATATATACATACACATACATATATATATATATATATATATATGTATATAGACAGACGGCGCGGTAGCACCAGTATAGTTAGGGTTGATAGGGGTGTTTAATTTTAAACCTCAAAATTATACTTTAATAACTTTGGAACCATTAAAGTGAGTTGCACAAAATTTAGCACACTTTCTGGGTAGGGGAAAGTCTCTTGATGTGCCAAATTATGTATCAATCCCTTTAGCAGTTTTTGAGATACAGAGTGTTGAAAAAACAGAGGATTTTGTTCTTTTGGCTACGTTTTTTGCTCACCTGTATCTCAAAAACACGTTAAAATTAGTGGCTGAAATTTTAGGGTAGAAAGCCTCGGCCTCACAGATGTGCATTTTGAAGATTTGGTGTAGAAATATTAATCAATTTCAAAGTTATTAAATTGGGTATTTCCCATTATTTCCTATGAGAAAAATATACTTCAGGCCTGATGCAGGATTCCAGGCCTTTTTGATGTAGAATCCTCCATCGAACTGTCATGTTAGATGCAGAATCCTGCATTGAAGTGCCATTTTTTGATGCAGAATCCTGAATCTAACTGCCATGTATGGCCACATTAAAGTGGAGACAAATGGGCCAAATGACCCCCCTATAGAAAGCTCCCCCTCCCTGCAGCGCGGCTGTCATTTAAGAAAAAAACTCCCACTCCCTCCCTCTGAGCAGTCCCATCCACCACCCTCATACTCCATCCTCCTGTCATTTAACAAAAAACCTTCCTGCTCCCTCCATTTGAGCAGTCCCACACACCACCCTCATTCCCCGTCCATGCAAAAAAATTACCCTCCCTCTGTGTAGTCCCACCCACCATCCTTGTTCCCCGCTACACCTTTCCTATAAATAAATTATTCCCTTCCTCTCTCTGTGCAATCCCACCCACCACCCTCATTCCCCGGTCCATATAAAAAAATTACCCCCTCCCTTCCTCTGTGCAGTCCCACCTGTCACCCTTGTTCCCCATTCCCCAGTCCATGTAAAAAAATTACCCTCCTTCTGTGCAGTCCCACCTGCCACCCTTGTAGCCCAGTCCCCCTTTCTTATACATATATAAATTCCTCCTGCTCCCTCCCTCTGTGCAGTACAACCTGCCACCCTCATTCCCCAGTCCCCAGTCCATGTAAATAAATTACCCTCCCTCTCCCTCCCTCTGTGCAGTCCCACCCTCCACCCTCATTCACCGGTCCATGTAAAAAAATTACCCTTCCTCTGTGCAGTCCCACCTGCCACCCTTGTAGCCCAGTCCCCTTTCTTATACATATATAAATCCCTCCTGCTCCTCCCTCCCTCCCTCTGTGCAGTACCACCCACTACCCTCCTTCCCTGGTCCCTGGTCCATGTAAATAAATTACCTCCCTCCCTCCATCCCTCCTCTGTGCAGTACCACCCACTACCCTGTTCCTGGTTCCCTCTTTAATGAAAAAGAAAACTGTCCTCAATGTCTTTTTCTTTTTATAACCAGTAAATAAGAAAATGATCCATCATCGTTTCTTCATTCCCCCTCCCCATCCCCACCCTCCCACTGAGCATCCACCTCCCCACACACACCCTTACCCATACTTACCTCTGAAGGTCAGGAGCACCCATTTTCTCTGGATTGGGACACGTTTGCAGTCTTCAAAGCTGAACTGAGAACTGAGGAATCAAGGTAAGTGTTGTATAATGGTGCACAATCAGAGTTTCAACTTAGGTCAATATCTAAGCCATTTTTAGGAATTTTTTTACCAGATTTTCAACATGGGGTTCTTGGGACCCCACCTCATGAACACTGTCACAGTCATCTTGTTAATTGGACCCAAAAGGTGATTTTGTGGTTGCTGCATGGAATCACTTTTCAGGACTGATTAATGAAATGACAGTGCCACTGTTCATGAGGTCAGGTCCCAAAAAATCCATGTTGAAAATTTGGTGCAAAAATTCTAAAATATTACTGTGTTACGAGCGTGCACGCCACACATTCTACGCATGCTTGTAACTTCGCCACTTTTTTATATTTTCATTCCAGATTTTCAACATTGCCATTTTCTCACACCTCCTTATGAACGGCATAGCTGTTATTTTTCAAATCCTGCCTAAAACATGTTTTTGCACCTGTGGCGCAGAATGGCACAGTCACTGTGTGAAATCAACTTTTGGGATGGATTAACAAAATCATAGTGCCACTGTTTATGAGGGGATGTCCCAATAAGCCCATGTTGAAAATATGGTGAACAAATTCCAAAAAGTGATCACGTTACAAGCGTGCTTTGTGCAGTTGCTATGCATGCTTGTAACTTTGCCAATTTTTCATATTTTCAATCCTGATTTTCAACATTGGCATTTTTTCACACCTCCTCATGAACAATACAGCAGTCATTCTTCACATCCTGCCTAAAATGTGTTTCTGCACCTGTGCTACAGATTGGCACAGTCCCTGTGCAAAATCCACTTTCGGCACGGATGCTCTGGCCCGCTGGTGCAGTGGAAGGATTTATTATTGCTCCGCAGGTGACCTGGATTCATGAATGGACTCAGAATGCTTAAGGGCCGGCAACAGGCAGGGATCAATTGAGCCACCATTGCACGCTCTTCACCTCCACAGGAAGGGGGAGAGAGAGTACATGTCTCTGATTCAGGCGCCCCGGTGCCCACGGTGCCCACTGTTACCAGAGCACCTGATCGCTGCTTCTTGGGGGGGGGGCATGTTACAATGGATGACGTGGCTGCATCATGGAGCTCAATGTGACACATCCCCCAATTTACAAAGAAAGAAAAATGTCTCTGGTGTGCAGCATGATTCCTTCCCCGCTGTGGCGGACACGAGGGGGTCCCTGGTGCATCTGTAACAGACCACCATCGAGGTTGAGAGGGGAGGCTCTGATGGCTCCACCCTGGGAGGTAACCCAGGGGGCACTGTGTGTGGGTGACTCCCAGCTTGACAGAGGCAGCAAAAGGCGGGTAAAGGAGGTTGGCTACCAGAAGAAGAATAAAGGCATAGTAAGTAAAAAAAAATAAATTCGGGCTTGATTAACAAAATCATTGTGCAACTGTTCATCAGGGGAGGTCCCAAAAACCCATGTTGATAATCTGATGAAAAAATTCCAACAAATTACCCAGATACGAATGTGTGTTGCACAGTTTTTAATCACGCTTGTAACTTCGCCAGTTTCTCATGTTTTCACTTCAGATTCTCAACATTACCATTTTTCACACCACCTAATGAATATTACAGCTGTAATGTTTCAAATCCTGCCACAAATGTTTTTTGTACCTGTGGTGCACAATGGTGTTATAGTTGCACAGAAATATATTTCAACAGGGATTTGTAAGTTTTCTGTATTGGGTATATGTGGTGAGGTGATGATAAGAAGGTTATGTTGAACATTTGGGTGAACATTTTTCAAGATGGCACAGTTATGACTATTTGTTGCAATTTTGCTATGTCTGCTTGTAACTCTATATGTGGAAGCACAGGGGTCAGAGACCCCTGTGTTTCCGCAGCTAGATACATATGTGCACCTGTGGAGGGATGGGAGTGCAGCTCCCACTGTGACAAATGGATACTTATATAATTGCATGTTTTTCCATTAAAAAGTATGTAAATTAAATGCAAACAAGGTTAACGCACCAGATAGGGTTTCTGTCATGCCCTTGATAGTATGGAAATATCAAGTTAGGGTGTAGAATCATAATAGCAGATTCAGACTCACAACATAGTTACACAGATGGCTAGCATACAGATTTAATGCAACACTTACAACAACTTTTGTTACACACACACTCATAAGGGCCAGCAGTTTTAAGCTAACTCATGTCCCTAATGCTCAGTAGAACACGTTAGTCAGTTATATGAAATCACAACAGTACTGCAGACTTCCTATTCTTACCTATTCTACTGAGCGTTAGGGTCATGAATTGTTTTAAAAGTGCTGACCTTTATGAGTGTGTGTAACAAAAGCTATTGTAAGTGTTGTGGTTAAAGTTCTGTATGTTATCCATGTGTGTAACTGTGTTGTGAGTATGGCTGTGCTATTATGATTCTACACCCTAACTTGATATTTCCACACTAACAAGGGCATGACAGAAACCCTAACTGGTGCACTAATTAAGATTTTTGCATTTAATTTGCATGCTTTTTAATGGAAATATATATGTGAAACCTACCCCCACACATACACACTCTCCATAGACCAACAGGTACTAAGGTGAGCCTCGGGGTTCCTCGGCCCTAACTCTCACCCCATTCCATGTGTAAACAAGCTGAGATGATATAGTATAGGAGAATGGGGTGAGAGTTAGGCCTGATGACCCCAAGGCACACCACGGTGCCTGTTGGTCTGAGGAGTGTGTGGATGTGTGTGGGGGTGGGGGATAAGGTTGATAACCATAACATCAAATTTACAGACTTTTGTTGGTGTGTAATCAACCCTAACTGATGCATTAACAAATTTTTTCCCATTAATTTCCCTTCTTTTTTAGAAAGTGAAATGTTACTCATATGGAATCCATAGGTGGGAGCATGGACCTTCTGGGCCCTGCTCTGCCACCCATCCATAACTATGTCCTCAGGTTTGCAAAATGTTATTCATAGATAGGAGCATGGGCCCTCTGGGTCCTGCACTCCCACCTACCCATAACTATGTCCTCAGGTTTGCAAAAATGGTATCCATAGGTGGGAGCACAGTGTAGGATCATAGGGCAGGAGGGCCCTGTCCTCCCAGTTTTGCATAATGGGATACATAATTGGGATTGCATGCCCTCTGGGCCCTGCAGTCCCACTCACCCATAAGTACAGAGACATACTGCCTGAGGTCCCTCTGCTCCCAGTTTTGCAAGATAATATCCATGGGTGGGAGCATGGGTAGGAGGGCTTGGTGCTTTCAGTTTTGCATAATCATATGCATGGGTGGGAGCACAGACCCTATGTGTATGTATCCATCTTGGAGGTGGCAGTCCCAGCCATTTTTTCGGTGATACACCACTAGAGATTGGACCATAGAGGTGGGGGGGTGGCTATCCATTTTAGATCAGAATTGGGCCTTACTGATGTGCCAGTTGAGGAGGCCAGATCATTTGAGTTTACCACAGTAGCAGGTGTGAGCTGCAGGATCATTCTCGTCTACCGTCCACCTGGGGGTGAGACAGTGTTCCTGCAGGAAGTAGCAGACTTTGTCATTGACATGGTGCTGGAGTCACCCAGGCTGATGATCCAGGGTGACTTCAATGCCTGGGTCGATGATGAACTCTTGCAGTTTGGTCAAGACTTCCTCCAACTTATGTGTTTGTTGGGATTCACACAGGTAGTTACCTCTGCTACTCATAAGCAAGGTCACTCTCTTGATCTGGTCTTCCTCCTGGGGATCGAGTCCTTCAACTTGGTGGTGGAACCAGTCATATGGTCCAATCACTACACAGTGAGATTCAGTTTCCAGCCCCCATCTTATAGGCCTGCCCCTGTGGAGATGGTCAGAGACCGCCCATTGAGGGGAATAACCCCTGAAGGCCTTTTGGCAGTATTAGACCTATCAGGAGTTTCATGGGCAGGTGAGGATCCAGACAGTCTAGCTTTGGCCTATAATAAGGCTATCACTGAGGCTCTGGACTCTATCACCTCAGTACATGTTTGTCCGCTCTCTCTCAGCCCTCGGTTCCCTTGGTTCGATGGAACCTTGAGGGAATTGAGATGAGTTGGATGAAGGTTAGAACATCACTGGCAGAAATCGACCCTTGAAGTCGACCACCTTAGATTGATAGATCATTATCAATGCTATCAATCAGCAATCATGTGTAAGAAGGCAGAGTTCCTGTCCGGTGAGATTGCTGCTGCTCAAAATTGACTGGCTTAGCTCTTTCGAACCATAGACAGGTTGTGCAACCCATCCTGTCTGCAGGTTCGACAAGCATTTTCACAAGTTAGGTGTGAGGAGTTTGCTCAGTTTATTGCGGATAAGGTGGCCAGCATCAGGGCCGAAAGCTTTTCAGCATCCTCTATGGGAGTTAATGGTGGTCGGTATTTGGTCACTTCCTCTCAGTCATCCTGGATATCTTTTGACAGGTTGGAGATGGGGGATATCATGGTGGATTATCCAGAATTTGCAGGAAACATGCTGTAGTTTGGATCCGGGCCCTACATGCCTATTATTGGGGTGTATTGAGTCTATTGGCCCGATCCTTGCACAGATTGTTTGGTGTTCCTTAGACTCAGGAGAATACCCTAGCTCCCTGAAGGAGGCAGTGGTGACACCGCTTCTTAAGAAAGCTTCTTTGGACCCAAACAACTGTGCTAACTACAGACCTATCTCTAACCTATCCTTTGTTGGGAAAGGGATTGAGAAAGTGGTTCCGCTGCAAGTGGAGAACCGCTTTACCATCCATGATACCTTCGATCCTCTCCAGTCAGGCTTCGATAAGAGACATAGTACCGAGACCGCTCTGGCTCGGGTGCTTAATGATCTCCTGATGGCAAGGAACCAGAAATGCCATTCCTTCTTGGTACTTCTGGATCTCTATTCAGCATTTGACGCTGTAGACCACGGGGTGCTGCTTCAGTGCCTGAGGGTTATCTGTGGCCTGGCTGTTCCAGTTCTCATATGGTTTCACTCTTTCCTTGATGGCAGGTTTCAGAGGCTGGTGTCTTGGATTTTTTTCCTTTGAACCATTCTCCCTGCCATGTGGGATCCCTCACGGCCCGGTGCTGTCCCCCATGTTGTTCACAGTGTATTTGCTGCCCCTCAGAGACATTGTAAGATGATATGGGGTGAGGTTTCACTGCTATGCTGATAATACCCAGCTCTATCTGTGTTTTGCACCCAACCAGAATAGTATGGTCTCGATGTTTAATAGCTGTCTGGTGGAGATTCATGACTGGATGAAGGCTAGTTAGTTGAATTTGAATTCCAGGAAGACTGAGGTATTGGTAATGGATCTGGGGTGACAGATAGAGAGGCAAGTGGTGGGTTTACCATCAGAGATTTGGCTTGATGGTGTACAACTGCCTGCCTCTGAATGGGTGCGTAAACTGGGGGTGGTCCTTGATGATGGGATAGCACTGTGTGCGCAGGTGTCTGCAGTTGTCAAGTCTTCCTTTTACCATCTTAGAAACATCACCAGAATTAAGCACCTCGTTCCATCTGATGATTTGCCCACATTGATCCATGCCTTTGTGACCTCATGCCTTGTCTACTGTAACTCCCTGTACCTGGGGCTTCTGGGGGTTGATATCTGCCACTTCCAGCTGGTGCAGAATGCAGCTGCATGATTGTTGACTGGGTCTTCGTGCTCTAGTCATATTACTCCTGTGCTGCGCATTCTGCACTGGCTGCCTATACAGTGGCGGATCACCTTCAAGGTCGGTCTTCTGACCTGTAAAGCCCTACATGGTCAGGGACCAAGTTATCTGCAAGAGCTCCTGGTTCCCTACAGCCCTGGCCATCCTCTTTGCTCGACTGATGAGGGGTTTTTAGAGGTTCCCAGGGTGCTGCTAAAACATCTGGCTCTTGGGCATCTATGTTCATGTCACCAGCCCTGTGGAACTCTCTACCTCATCAGATTAGAGAGTGCTGGACCATGGAGAGCTTTAAAACCAGCTTGAAAACACGTATTTTCTAACAAGCTTTTAGTAACTGATATTTATGAATGGTGATAAATTTTAAATTGAAGATGAATCTGTGTAAGACTTTAAATTATTTTGATATGTTTTATGTGCAGCACTTTGATATGGGAATTGTGATATATAAAGAAAAATATTTATATATATATATATATACACACACATATATATATATATATGTATATATTCATTGCAATATACTTAGTTAATTTAACAGTTATGGCTGAAGCAACAAAAGTAAGGAAATGAGGCCCCACCCAAGAACCACTCAAACATCACACCCCAACCTTCCACAGACCAACAGGTGTTAGGGGCTGCTTTGGGGGTCATTGGGCCTCTCACACCATTCCGATTGTAAGGAAACTGTGATGGTACAGTATAGGAGATTGGGGTAAGAGTTAGGCCCGATGACCCCATGGCATACCCTTACACCTATTGGTCTATGAAGGGTGGAGGTGGGGTGGTTGGGTTGGGTGTTGGGGGGAGGTGTTAGGGTTAGAAATCCTAATGCCTCATTTCCTTTCTTTTGTTCCTTCAACCCTAACTGTTGCATTAACAAAGTATTTTGCAATGAATTTCCTTACTTTTTAGACAGTGTAAACTAATTTTCATGTGGGGAGTGCAGGGTCCTTTGGGCCCTATGCAACCATAACTGTAGAGACCTTCTAAGTAACCCTCATGTCCCATCAGTACATAATGGTATCTATATTTGTGAGTGCAGGGCCCGAATAAGACTATAAACATTGTAAGTAACCCTCATCTCCTTGTGGGAGTGCAGGGCTCCTAGTACTGCAAAATGGAGTACCCGGTGGTGTCAGTACTGCACAGTGGCATGTGTGACACTGCAGGACCCTCCGGGGCAGCACGCTCACATCAATCTCTAACTGTACAGACACAGTGCAGCGCTACACACATTCCAAGTACTGTAACTCTTGTACTGCAAATGCAGCAATATCTCAGTAACCATAGTACCATTGGAAAATATTCCACCACAGTTCTAATCATGGCTTGGCAAACTGCATGCATGCTAAGCTGTGTTTAGTGAAAAATCCGTTACTCAAACCATTTTTAAGATATACTGTAGGCACGAAAGGTACACCACAATGTTATTCTATGGGAAGTTTCTAAACTTTGGAATATATATGGAACCAATATAAATGTTTTCACCAAACCAACAGAACTCACATCAATTGGGCAACCCCTTTGTACCCTGCAAATTTCAAGCCGAAAGTCCTAACCATTTATTTGCAGTGAAGTGACAAAGAAACAGTAACCTTTAAAAATCCCTTTTCATGAGCTGTCAAAATCCCTTTTTGTGAGCTGAATCCCTTTTTGAGAGCTGTCAAAGTCCCTTTTTGCAAGCCAATCCCTTTTCGCTAAGTAGGGCCATCTGGTCTTCCCCCCATGAAAAGGGATTTTGACAGTTCATGAAAAGGGATTTAATAGGGCTGACCAGATGGCCCTGCCGATAATCCCTTTTCATGAGCTTTCAAAATTGCTTTTCCTGAGCTGAATCCCTTTTTGCGAGCTGTCAAAATCCTGTTTTGCGAGAAATCCCTTTTCACAAGGTAGGCCTAGCTGGTCATTTCTCATGAAGGGATTTTGATAGCCGTGAAAAGGATTATAAAAGTAATCCTTTTCGAGCTGTCAAAATCCCTTTCATGAGCCTCAATTTTCATTAGCTGTCAAAATCCCTTTTCACAAGTGAATATCTTTTCACAAGGTAGGACCATATGGTTATCCCCTCACGAAAAGGGATTTTGACAGCTCGAGAAAATGGATCTGCTTGTGAAAAGGGATTTTGACAGCTGACGTAAAGAGATCAGAAGCAAGTCTCAAAAAGGGATTTTTAAACTTAAAAACTAGCATTTTTTGACTAAACTACAGTAAATAAAATCCACAGAAGTGTTCAGGATGTCCCCATGAACAAAACCCATACTTGAATATGTACAGAAGACATCCTAGGCCAAGTTATAATGTTTTGTTTGGGCACAAAAATTGAAAACAAAATGGTGTCTCACGTAAAGGGATGTTTTTCCTGATGAAGAGGGATTTTATAAGTCTCTCTTTGTGAACTGTCAAAATCCCTTTTCATGAGTCCTAAATCCCTTTTCGTACCATACAGCTATCCAAAACACTGAACTGAGCATGCTCAGAACCCAAAATTTCCAAATTGAATAACTTTGGAAAGGATTAATATTTTTTTCACCAAATCAATGCTGGCTTGTTCTTTTGTGGCAAGCTCTTTCCACCCTGAACATTTCAGACCAAAATTCCTAATGATGTGGCCACAGCACGATGAGGAAAAAACAGCCAAAACAGGTGAAAAAAGTGACTTTTACACTTTTTTCACTACTCGCAGCATGAAAACTGCAAATCCAATTGAAACAAAACTTGGTACATCATGAGATCTGCCCCATGGGAAAGTGCATACCAAATTTTGTGCAACTCCATTGAATGATTACAAAGTTATTAAAGTGCAAAATGTGAGGTTTAACATTAAGCTGCCTTCTCAACCCTAACTATAGTGGTGCTACCACGACACTATGATATACACATATGGCCCAAATATTCAAACTGCACCCAAAAAGTGCGCAATAACAGGAGCAAGTGCAAGTCCATTGCACCAATGTGCAATAGGTGCAATATTCAAAGACTGAGCTGGCCAAACTGCGCCTACGCCAACGACTGAATATCGCACCACCTGCGCCATAGCGCAACTAGGGAGGGGAAGCTGAGCAGATCAGATGCACCATAGCGCAACAAGGGATGTTAAGTTGAGCAGTCCAGAGGCACCATAGAGCAACCAGGGATGCCCCCCAGCAGCAGGTTGGTAATGCAACTGCACAACCAGGAAGGTAGGGGCCCACCACCCATGCCACAGATGGGCAGAGGAACACACAGCAGAACAGACATCATCCCCCCACACCCCATGCACTGCACAACTGGAGGAGGGCTGTAATAACCACTGGCCCATGGAGACCAGCAGCCAACCCACAGCAGGGCCATGGTGCCCCATCACACCCCCCCGGGCAAGCTGTGAAGGAGGGTTGACCACCCCGTGCCACACCATCCCCCCAATGCAAAGCACACCCTGCACCATGACCCCTAGACACCCTGCCCAGAAGCAGCATCCACCACTGCAGGAAACCCCATGCATGCCACCACCCCCACTGTGACAATGCAACCCTGTGCACCACAGAACCATGCAAGGCAGCCCCACCACGAGCACCCATCAGTGGGTGGCAGCACACAGCGATGCAACAACAGCATACACAGTGCACCACACACAGCCCCCCCGAGGTACTGCTGAGAGACCAACCATGCATCGGCACACGAGGTACCCCACATGGGACAGGGCATGCCCCGGACACCACCACCAGTGGTACAGCACCCTGCACACTCTCCCAATGACACACCCCAACCCAGCACTGGCCACAACAGCCAGTGCAGACATCCACAGTGGTGCGTGGAAGCATGCACCACACCGGATGCCACACAGTGCATGGACAGACATCCACCCATACCCAAGGGCACAACAGCACAGGGACGCAGTAGCGGGCAACCAAGCCCCCAGTGTGGGCCCATGGAAACTGTGTACACACAACCTGCAGTCCTCCATGGCACAGGAGTGACAGCCACCCTGTGCAGGCACTGTGTACCTGTACGCCACCAGAATTTGCCCAGAGCACAAGTCACAGACAGTGGTGCACATCCCCTGCAACACACACAAGCCACAGGATGGAGGTGGGTCAACAACTGTGGAGGCCACAGTGTCACCTGAGGCAGACATGCACCACACCAGTGACAGGAGGCAACCCAGCATTGTGGCGGGTACAGTGGCTGCCCTGCATGGACAGCCACCACTGACATGCCAGCAGACCGTGCAGGTCACAGACTTGCATGGGTGTCAGCTGCACATGCCATGGATGGGCTGACAGGGGCACCATGGACACAGAGCATGCACCATGGACCACTGCACACAGTCATCCAGTGCACAGGGCACAACACACACAACATAGACACTGACTGATAGCTACCCCCACACCATAGTCACCTCCCCATGGACACACACATATCCATGACTGCACCACCCCTGATGCCATGCACACCACTGCAGCTGAGGACCTATAGCCCACTGCAAATCAGAGACCACCACAGTATTCATATCAAAAGATCTCTATTAAAACAAAATATAAAAGTTAACTATATACAATAATATAAACAAAGTGGGGGGAGGCCACACACACGGTGGGGGTGGGTAAGGGGCAGGGGTGGATAAATGGGACAGGAAAGGAGGGGTGTGAGGGTGGGTCCAGGGGGTAGGGGATATCAGGGGCAGAGGGACTTTCAACAGGAGCCCCGCTCCCTGCTCTGGCTTCTCCTCTGCCGGTGCCTCCTGTGGACCCCAATCTGATCTGTGCGGTGAAGGATTTCCAGGCCATGTGCAGGATCTCCTGCAATGCCTCCCAGATGTCGTTAAGCTGGTGAACACCTAGGACAAGGGAGCACAGTCAATAGGTGTGAATGCACAGCCCCATACAGCCCACCCACTGTGCATGGTATATGGCCGTGGGACACACCTCTGTGATGGTGTGTGACCACCCACATTGATCATGTTCACATGACCTACCCACCCAGGTGCATACAGCCATGCAGAACGCTGCACACACCCACCAGCCAAGTCATGCACAGCACCACCGTGGCTGTTTAGTGGCATGGCTATGTGGTGCAAAGGCAGTGGCACAGCCATGTACCGGGTGCACGCATGGACCACCATCGATGCACTCCCAGACATGCATTGCCACTGGATAGTGCTGACTGTAACAAGTTGCATGCATGGCAGTGGTGTCAATGGATGGTGGCCATGCCCCGCTGCCCACCCTGTTACACAGCATGCAATAGTAATCATGGAGGTATGGCACTCACCATCATCGGACTGGTCCCCTGGGCTCTGTGAATCCTCTCCCTGCCTTGCCTCCCTGTCCTCTTTGTTGCGCTGCAGCTTACGTGCCAGGTGCCGCTCCTCTGGCCCTGTGGTGCAAACATGGAGAGAGGAACATCAGTACAATCCCATAGCAAAGCCCCCCTACCCCCAGATGTGTGCCCTCCCACCCAGCCAGACACACCCACCCCACACCCTGACAACAGCACCACAGCCAACACTGGACAGTCCCTCCCCCATGTGCTGGACGCATTCAACTGTGATACCCATATGAAAGATAAAAGTGTGTTGACGTAACACCTACCTGGCCGTGGCACCATGCCCCTCCTTGCACATGCCTGCAGGCAGGCTAGCAGGTCTGGCTCCCTCCCCCGCAGGTCCCCATACCTGTGGCAGCACTGCTCTACTGTCCGCCCCCATCTAGTGGCCTCCTCCAGTGCAGTGGCCACCTACTCCCACACCTGGCTCCTGGACCTGTCCAGGGGTGCCTCCCCAAATGGTGGTCCATGGTGTGGCTCCACTATGGCCACTAGGTTGGCCAGTTTGACCTGTGTCCATTGAGCAGCCCTCCTGCGTGCCATTCTCACAGCTCAGTCTGCAAAAATGGTGCTCTGCAGTGCAGCTCCCCATGCCCAGGTGCTGCGTGGTACAGCACTGCCATTCCCTATCACGCTGTCACTGAACAGCGCGATAGTGGCGCACTCATGCCTGACATATGGTGCCTAGGGGGCAAAGGTTGGGCACAGGGTCAAGGTTCTCTGATGCACGGACACACACAGTACCATTGGAACCCTATGCATGCAACGCGATTGGCTGCCTGTGTGCTACCTCCAGTAGCGGCCTACCGTGCCGTTGCACCAGTGCGCCTATGATGGCCCAGTGCCACAGCGCCATGTAGGTGAACATCGCTATAGAGCCACTGGCACAATGTTGGCCATGCCCTGCATTGCTTCCCATGCACAGCACGTCAGCAGCGTGGCAGACGCCTGTGTCAGCAACCCGGGCATGCACAGTGAGGTGTGTACTACGCATGTCACAGAACTGTGCCCTTGGCTTAGCACGTTCAACACAATTGCGCAAAGCGCAACAGCACGATATTCAGTTGTCATATGCAAAACAGCTAATCAGCTATGCAATGGCGCAGCACTGCAATTTGCATCCATTTAAAGTTGTGCCTTGCCTCATTTGCATGGGTTGCGCTATAAAAGTGCAACATTGGGCTGCAGTGGCCATAGTTACTGCAGTCTATTGGTGAGTTGCATGCTGCTTGGAAGTGTGGACTGTGGATTTAGGGACATGCATGGGACTGCACAGTCACAGGTAACAACTGTCATTCTTACAGGCTAAAAAATGACTGAGCTAGTTGTGGGAAAGGAGGAACACAGTGGTAGGAGGAGGAGGAGGCCTAATTTTACCAAGGCTGAGACCGATGCCCTGTTTGAGGCCTACCTGGATCAGGAGCCACTTCTCAGCGGACAGCAGGGAACACCTCAAGCCCGTGCTGCTGCATGGGAGGAGGTGGCACATGCTGTGAACTTGCATGGCAGCCACCAGCGCTCTGTGCAGGAGTGCAAGAAGAAGATGGGCACAGACAGGAGGAGGATAAAGGACAAGGTGGCTGCCATCAGGGCAGCATGAGCTGCCACAGGTGGGGGACAGCTGGAGATAGTACACCTGACCCCACAGGAGGAGAGGATTGCTGGAAGCATGCAGCGTTGTGCCATTGAGGGTGTTCCGGGTGGTGGCTTCCAGACTGGTGGTAGCCCATCACTGCATGGTAAGTAATGGTCTGTCTATGGGGGGGAAGGGGAGGTCACATGCAGTAACGCGACTTTGTTTTCCCTTACAGATCCTGAGCATCTGCATGGGTCAGCGGTGGTGGGCCTGTCCACTGAGGACAGTCAGCTGGAGATGGAGGAGGGCCCATCCACCTCCATAGGTATATGTGGCTCAGTGAGACAGTGGGTCTGCCTGGCTGTCCACACTGATGTTGTTGTAATAGGTGCAGAGGAAGCCCTGCCCATGTCCCAGCGTGCCAGCATCCACGGATGCCAGCATGCTATGACTCGGACCGGTGCCGAGTCTGTCACCGATGATGATGTCGCTAATGGCATGGGCAGTGACACATGTGTGCCATGGGATGGCCACACAGCAGGTAACATCATGGCCATGGCTGTGGGTGGTGCTGCCGTGGAGGCCTGCATGTCAGCACAGTCCCAGCCTGTGCCTGTCAGCACCAGTGGGGCAGCACTGGAGTTTGTTCAGTACAGTGGGACCTTTGCGGCCACTGCAGCAGCACCACTGAGCCCTGGGGAGTGTCAGCCAGAGGGGCAGCATCAGCAGTCGGCCAATGGGCTTGGGGGTACATGGTCCAGCGGCTGCATCTGTGCACCACCTGAGGACATGCCCAGACCTGGTCTTGGTGCGCAGCGCCCACCCTCAAGGGGTACTGAGCATCACGGCTGCGCACACCCTGAGGGACAGGATGCCAAGGAGGCAGATGACCTCTTGGACAAGCACACCCGCCTACTGCAAGCATCTGTCCAGCAGCAGATGCGGCTTGCGACATTGGTGGATGCACTGCGTGTAGCTCTGGAGCGGGCTGGGAAGCATCACAACAGAGACACCGCTCTGATCCTGGCAGGGATGGACCAGTTGTGGGGAGGATATGACCTCTGCCATTGACAGGCATTCACTGCTGTCATGGCCACAATGGGCACACAGTCATGTGCCCATGTGTCACGGACACCACACAGTGCACTGTCCACCCCCGTTCCCAGCGTCATGCGACACCCTCCCTGTCGACACCGGGTTCAGCTGTGGGCATCCCGAGCACGCCTGGCTCAGGCATGTTCGGTGTGCTGCAGACCCCTGCGTGAGCATAGTTGCGTTCATGCAGTGGAACCCCTGGGTGACCATCGGTGCCACCACATGAGGCCAGTGGCCAGCCTGTCAGTGCTGGCGGGTCTCGGGCGGAGCCGCCCATGCATCCATGGTGGCCAGGGCACTGTGTCTCGTGACTGACCTGTCTCCCAATGCAGCTACTGTCTGGTGCTGCCCTGTGTGCATTGTGTCTTTCAGTGGGCAGTGCATGGGTGGGTACCCGGCCCTGCACGTGGCCACACAGTCCATCTGCACACCCTCCCGGCTGCTATCCGCAGTTGCGTGTGCATGATGATGCCTTCATTGCGCTCTACACCAATGTGCAATGGTGCTCAGCATCTGACACACGTACATGGACAGGCAGTGGGCGTGGTGGTCTGTGGACATGTGTGTGGCTAGGGGTTGCGTTCTGGGTCAATGTGCCTTCTACCCTTTGTGCATGTTTGGTGTATATTGTGTGTGTGTGTGCATGTGTACGTGTCCGTCCACATAGCATGTTAGAACTCACCCATCCCTGGTTGGGTGTGTGGTTCCATGTCCTGCCACTTCCCTTGATGGCACGCACCCCTGGTGTGTGTCCATGCATGTTTGTGGGTTGTGTCTTAGCCACTGTTGGCTGCACATGGCCCCATGACTTACCTGGGTTGGCTGAAGTGCTCCTCCGTGATGGTGTCCCAGTACAGCTGTGCCAGCTGGAGCAGTCAGGGGTCCCAACACCCAAGTGAGGGCTGCCCATCACCATTGTCACCGGTGTCCTCACTGTCCCCATCGCTGTCCCCCTCTTTGACCTGTACGGCTATCCCACATTCATTGGCCATGTTGTGCAGTATGCAACAGGCCAGGAATAGCCCGCAGGCCTTTGAGGGACTGTACTGTAGGGCACCGCCAGAGGTGTCCAGGCAATGGAAACGTGCCTTCAGAATCCCGAACACCCGCTCGATGACATTACGTGTGGTGGCGTGTGCCTCATTGTAGTGTTGCTGCGATGGAGTCGTGGAGCGCTGGTAGGGTGTGAGCAGCCAGGGATGGAGTGGGTATCCACTGTCACCTGGGTGTAGAGGGTGGAGGTTAGTTTGGTGACCAGCATCACCCTGCCCTGGGCCATGTAGGCCACTACCCATGTCACTTCTGACCATGCCCCCCCAGGCCCTATGATTGTCCATGTGGTTTGCATACTCACCCACTAGGTGTCCAGTGGGGATATCCCCACTCTTGAATCTGTGGCACAGTGCCAGCTGGTGCCAGATGAAGGCATCATGTGCTCCCCCAGGGTGCATAGCACAGACATTGATTATGCGCTCCCTGGCATCGCACACCACCTGGCAGTTGATGCTGGCACAGCCCTTGCGATTGATGTATGTGGCCCCCTTGGGGACAGGTGGTGTGCGGATGGCCACATGGGTGCAGTCTATTGCCCCTATCATGCCAGGCATACATGCTACCCTGTGGAATTCCTGTGCATTTGCTGTGTGCTGCACCAGTGTGCTGGGGAAATGGATGTACTCCACAGCATGTGGCAGCAGTGCGCTGAGGAACTGGGTGAGGTGACGTGACGTGGCCAACTGGGTTATGCCTGTGGTGTCCCCAGTTGGTCTCTGGAAGGTACCCGTGGTGAGCAAGCACATGCAAGCTGTCACTTTGGTCTCCATTGACAGGGCATGGCTCCGTCGTGTGGGTGCCTGCATCACATCACTGCACTGCTCACAGAGCCACCTCAGAATTGCCGATTCAAGTGGTACTGGCCCACAATCTCGGTATCACTGTACACCTCGGCTAGTGCGGCTCGGTACTGCCTGTTGGGGCATAACATGGCCCTTCCAGGCACACGCCTGCTGCCCGCCCTTCTCACCCCCTCATAACGGCCTCCATCTGGAAGGTGCCACTGGCCATGTCCCTGCCTTGTGTTCAGCCCCCCGGCAGCTGTTACTGTATTCCCCCCTGCTGTCCTCACTGCTACTTCCCCTGCACCGGGAACACCTGCCTGTGCTTGCCTCACTGCTGTATGGTGTACCTCCCCATTCTGCAATGTCTCCCCACACCTTCTCCTGTGGTTATTGCTTCCAGGTGCCCTTTCCTGCCTGGCCCTGTGTGTCCCCACTGCCCAGTGTATCCTGCTGTATTTGCTCTCATGTGGCTTCCCTGTAGTGTTCTTACGCCTCTCCCTTGCTCCCTTTTATTTTGGCTCATTTCCGCTATGGCGTAAGTTACGCTTGCTCCCCTATTACGCATGGCACAAGTTGTTGAATATCGCACTGCGCCATTTATGCATGGTTCCTCCCCCTTCAGTTGCACATGCCTTCACTATCATTGCTCTGTTGCTCAGTGTGATTTGGGGGGGTTGCAACTGCCTCCTGCTGAATATCGCAGAATGGCACATTTTTGTACTTGCGCAGGCACAACCCTATTGCGCATGACTCAACTCTTTTGAATATCTGGGCCATATGTGTATAGATTGACAGATGGACAGACAGACAGACAGATAGCTATTGTAGATAGATATAAAATAAAACAAATGGAAACAAGAAGAAGAAGAAATGAGTGGATCACAAAAATGTTTATGTATGATAAGCTTCGCCAAAAAATCAAACCATAATTCTGCCACCATTTGTAGCCCCACATCAACAGAAAGTACCAATAATATCAGAAAAGTCCAAGAAATATGTCATATAGTAGATGTAACTTTGTCATGGCAGTCAGAGGTTAGTATATATGCCAGCATTGTGCAACAAGCAGTGTATCAAACAGAGCACTTATTAAGCAGAGAGAGGAGGAGGGAGAGAAAGGAGAGAGATTGGTCCATGTTATGTTCAACATATCACCAGTGATACTCCAGGGTAAAGGAATTTGGAAATGTATGGAGGAGAAGTTAACAGGGCCACAAAAGCCAAAAAGAATAAGTACAATTTCAAGAAAAGGGTAAATAGTGCATCAGAGCAACGAGAGGGAGAAGAGGAAAATTATCCTTACAGAATATAGTTCTAGGCTGGAGATATTGATGCTGTCAGTTCCTTGCAGGTTGGAGTGTGAGGCAGAAGAGGATGGTAATGATTATTGCCACCACAGAGGTCCACAGGGGAGTACAAAACCACTGAAATATCTATTCTGAAATTAATTTGGATTTTCCACAGTTTGAGAGGTATGTGGTTTGTATTTTGCGTAAACCAAAAAAAAAAAAAAGTATGATTGTCATCTGATCCCCTCTGGAAATGAAGACTCAGCACACTTCTAGCTTTGATGCTCGCTGGCAACATTTTATTGAACACCATTAATTTTACACACTCAATTTCTTATAAAGTCATACATTTCATATTCCAGTCCAAAATCCACATTTTATAATCTAGTCCATTTCTTCTCATATTTGCTTGATTTTCTGCCTTGGTCCTCTTTTCTGATCCTTGTCTTTGGGGTCCAGATGCCAGATCCGACCCCCCCACACCATCACCAGGACCAGGTACCGACTTACCAGGACCTCCTCCCCCCTAGGTCCGGACGCTAAGATCCGACCCCTAGCTCTACCCCCTTTGTCCCCTTTACATCCACGCCTGGGTGCCTTTGACCCCAGCCCATGTTGCCCTGCCCCTTCCACCCTTCTGTCTGCCCTCCTTATTCCATCCCTTGCTCCCACCTCATCCCTTCCTCCCCTGTCTTTACCTCCCCTGTCATGGGTGACTTGCTGCCTGCCTGGGCTCTTTCATCCCCCTGCTGCCCTTCCACAGTACCTTTCCTCTCAGAATTGCCACGTCCGGCCACACAGACAAAACATGCTGCCCTTCTGTGGCCCTGGGCCAACCTCAAACCCCCCAACCCCCTCAATCTTCTGGCATAGTTCCCTTTGGAAGGGTGGGTGGGATTAAATTCTCAGCAGAAGAGAGAGATCTGTGGACTACCTTACCTTATAAACCCCTTTAGGACCCCAATCAGGACTCCACTTGCCCCCACCCCTAAACCAATCACCCACGCTGGCCCTGCACCTGCATTATATGACACTACTTGTGTGACCTCAGTAATGATGTCACCAGGCCCCTCGACCTTCCTCAGCTGCATCTCCTTGCCCCCTCCCCCATAATGACCTAGTAATTTCCATCTGAGCCATCTGACAATTCAGGTTGCCTTTTAGTGGCACCCCTATTTGTCATCTGATCCCCTGTGGAAATGAAGACTCAGCACACTTCTATCTTCAATGCTCGCTGGCAACATTTTATTGAATACCATTAATTTTACGCACTCAATTTCTTATAAAGTCATACATTTCATATTCCAGTCCAAAATCCACATTTCATATTCCAGTCCATTTCTTCTCATATTTCCTTGATCTTGAGCCTTGGTCCTCTTTTCTGATCCTTGTCTTCACAGTCCGGATGCCAGATCCGACCCCCCATAGAAACATAGAAACATAGAATTTGACGGCAGATAAGGACCACTTGGCCCACCCAGTCTGCCCATTTCCCTACCTAATGGATAAGCTGCAGATCCTAGTTAACCAGCAGCCTACTTCTTCCTACCCCCAACCCCCTAGAATTGCCTTATGACTGTCCCATGCATGCTTGAATTCCACCACTGTTTTTGACTCTACAACCTCCTCCGAAGGCCGTTCCATGCATCCACTACCCTCTCTGTGAAAAAATACTTCCTTAAATTACCATTGAGCCGCCCCCATCTTCAAATTGTGCCCCCTTGTTCTTGCACACCTCTTTTTTTTGAAAGATGCTACCCTCTTGAACTTTGTTGATTCCCTTGAGGTACTTGAAAGTTGCTATCATGTCCTCCATCTCCCTCCTTTCCTTGAGGCTATACATATTAAGATCCTTAAGTCTCTCTTCATATGTCTTCCGGTGCAGACCCTGCACCATTTTAGTTGCCCTCCTCTGGACAGCTTCCATTCTGTCTATGTCTTTGCGGAGATTGGGTCTCCAGAACTGCATGCAGTACTCCAGATGGGATCTCACCAGCTGTCTGTACAGAGGGATAATAACTTCCTGTTTCCTACTGGTGATGCATCTCCCTACACATCCCAGTATTGCCCCAGCCCTCCTTGCTGCCCTCTCACATTGCTTGCCCACCTTTAGGTCATCTGATATGACTACCCCCAGGTCTCTTTCCATTTTTGTTGTTGTTAGTATCTCACCCCCCATTGTGTACTCTTCCCCTGGGTTTTTGTTTCCCAGGTGCATTACCTTGTACTTCTTAGCATTGAATCTAAGCTGCCATACATTTGACAGTTCCTCTAACCTTGCCAAGTCCCTTCTCATCCTTTCCACCCCACCTTGTGCATCAACTCTGTTGCAGATCTTTATGTCATCTGCAAAGAGACATACTTTTCCTTCCAGTCCCTCTGCAATGTTGCCTATAAAGACATTGAAGAGGACCGGTCCTAATACTGAACCCTGCGGCAGCGGTACCCCACTAGTAACCCCCCTTTCTTCAGAGTGGACTCCATTTACTATTATTCTCTGTGTTCTATTCTCCAGCCAATTCTTTACCCAGTCTGTTGTCTTAGGATCCACTCCCAGGCTGGCTAACTTGTATATTAATCTTTTGTGTGGGACTGTGTCAAATGCCTTGCTAAAGTCTAGGTAGGCCATGTCCACAGCCCCTCCCTGATCTACTACTTTGGTCACCCAATCAAAGAAATCTATCAGATTTGTCTGGCATGACCTTTCCACTGTGAATCCATGCTGCCCTTGGTCCTGTGCCCCTCCGGCCTCTAGATACTCGACAATTCTTTCCTTCAGAAGTGATTCCATCATTTTCCCTACCACTGAGGTTAAACTAACAGGTCTGTAGTTTCCTGCTTCTGCCTTGCTCCCACTTTTGTGAAGGGGAATCACATCTGCCCTCCTCCAGTCCTCGGGTACCACCCCATCCTACCATGATTTGTTAAAGAGGGTAGTCAGTGGTGTCACCTAGTTCTACCCTTAGTTCTTTAGAATTCTGGGATGAATCCATCAGGCTCCATTGCTTTGTTCACCTTCAGTTTTAAGAGTTCTTTCAGAACCCTTTTCTTCCATAAATGGGCTGGTATCAACTTCTGTATCCAGAGTGTTTCTACTGTTTGTTTTAGGTACCTCCCCTCTTCCTTTGTAAATACTGAGCAAAAATATTTATTTAGTATCTCTGCCTTTTCACAGTCACCCTCTGCCCACCCTCCCTCCCTTTATTAAGCCTCACTATCCTCCTTGGTCTTCCTTCACTCCCTGATGTACCTATAAAAGGTTTTATCTCCCTTCTTAACTGAGTTGGCTATCGTTTCCTCAGTTTGGGCCTTTGCTGTTCTGACTGCCTTCCCAGCTTCCTTTTGCTTTAACTGACACAGTTCTCTGTCCTGCTTCTTCTGTGATTCCTTGTACTTCCTAAATGCTTTCTTTTTCTCTTGAATCTTCACTGCCACTTCCTTTGAGAACTATGGTGGTTTCTTACATCATTTTGTTTTGTTTATTTGTTTCACACAAAGGCTTGTTACCTCTGTGATGGCAGTTTTCATTATTCCCCATTGCTCTTCCACCCCTCCTCCCTGCCCATTTGCTAGTGCATTCCTTAGGCACTCACCCATTTTGGCAAAGTCAGCCCTCCTAAAGTCCAGTACTTTTGCCTTTGTATGGCTTGACTCTATTGCTGTGTTTATTGTGAACCATACTGTTCGATGGTCGCTAGTTCCCAGATGGCTACCCACTTACATCTGTGATCCTCTCTTCATCTCCATTTGAGAGAACCAGGTCTAAGATTGCTCCCTCTCGAGTGGACTCCAATACTAGTTTCTAAGGCATGCTCCCTGTAGGGCATCTAGAATAACCCCACTCTTCGAAGTGGCTGCTGCAACTGCACTCCAGTTAATGTCTGGCATATTCAGATCACCCATCAGCAATATCTCCCCTTTTTCTGCCATTCTAAGTATACTTTCCATCATTTACTTGTCCATTTCCTTCCCCTGAGAAGGGGGTCTGTATACAACCCCTGTGCGGATTGTGGTGCCATTGTCGGTCTCCAAATTTACCCACAGTGCTTCTTCTCCTCCCTGTTTTCCCTTTTGTTCTGTTGATTTGATTCCTTCCCTTATGTAAAGAGCTACTCCTCCTCCTCTTTTACCCTCCCTGTCCCTCCTGTAGATAGTGTATCCTGGTATGTTTACATCCCAGTCATGGTTTTTGTGTACCATGTTTCTGTGACTGCCACGATATCCAGATGTTCCTCCTCCATAAAGGCCACTAATTCAGGAAGCTTGTTACCCAGACTATGGGCATTGGTACTCATTGCTCTCCATTTTTTGATGGCTTTACCTTCTGTTGCAGCATCCCCCACTGACCTTTCTACCTCGGTCTTTTTCTCATTTAGTACCCTGTTTCGTAGGGAGAGGCTGGGATTTTCCTGCTGCTTATCAGTGCCTCCCCCCTTGACTAGTTTAAAAGCTTGCCAATGAAGCATTTAAACTGATTGCTCAAAAGACTTGTTCCCTTTCTGGACAGATGCAGACCATCCTGCCAGTATAGGCTGGGGTCCCTCCAAGTGGAACCAGTACCAGGTACCAACTTACCAGGACCTCCTCCCACCTAGGTCCGGACACTAAGATCTGACCCCTAGCACTACCCCCTTTGTCTCTCTCCTACTTTATGTCCATGCCTGGGTGCCTTTGACCCCAGCTCATGTTGCCCTGCCCCCTCCCCTTTCTGTCTTCCCCCCTTATTCAATCTCTTGCTCCCCCCTCTTCCCTTCCACTGACTCATCTCCAGCCAAGCGATGGAAGATGGGGCTCCCCCCTTGCGCGCTAGCACTTTGGGATCCTTCCCTCCCACCTACCCACTAGGTCTATCAAGGGCCTTAGGGAAAAACACATTCCAAACTCTGAGAGGTGAACCCCGTCTGACCTATGAACAGTAAGGGCCCCAAAAGAAATGTTTTTCTGCTATATATGCACCCCCCATCTCTATAACCAGCCTGGCTACCTTCCTGTTGAGCCACTTTCTCCCCTTTTCTAAGGATCTGACATCTCTGGTGTGCCGCCACACCATCTTGGAGGTAACCACGGACCAGCCGATCACCATCCCCGGCCACCATCCTTTCACCCTTTCTAAGTCTGCTGATATGGCCTGCAACAATGCAGCCTCCAGGGTTTCCCCTAAATCATTACCTCCCAGATGTATTATTAGCATGTCCAGCCTGCTCCATCGCACCCTCAGCTCCTCTAATAGTGGCAACAGTTGGCCCCATCTCATGTCACAGATCCCCTTCCAATACACCTTCGTGTGCTCCAAATCCATCCTCATCTGCATCCCACCATGTCTGGTTGCTGCAAACTTTGCAGCCCAATAAATAAAGGAATGCTCCACAATCCAAATGTGTCTCTGTGTTTCTCCTGCCTGGTAATGAAAATCTCCTTTAACATCACTTCCTGACTTACTTCTGTAGCAACTGGACCTCTACCTCCCCAGCTTCTTCACCTCTTTCTCATACACACCCATTGCTGCAGCTTCTGATGCTGCCCCTATCCAGAGTGACTTGGGGGCAAATAGGTTTGGATCCTCCCCATAAACTTTAACACCTTTCTGAGTATCCCACCCACCTGGAATCCCATCACTGAACTCCCATCACCGTGCTGGAACCACACCGGGAAAAAAATATCTTGACAAGCCTAAATATCTTATTTCACTAACTAAAAATCTTGAATTTTTATCCCCACATTTATCTCTAGAGTTTCTTTCTTATTCATTAAGAAAAAATGACTAATATTAAGACAAAATATCTTGCTTTATCTTTTCAAGAAAAACAAGCTGATTTTGTGGTACATTTTTCTTATTTTAATCATTTTTAATCTCAGTGATTAAAAATCTTATGTTTCAGCTTGATGGCATCATCCGGTTTTTAGACTACAATACTAGTTTTTGGAATTCAATTTTTTGTCAGTCTACTTTGAGGATTTATTGTTTGGCAAGTTTTTTAACCTTAAGACCACAATTCATTGTCTTTATACACCCTGCAAAACCCCCAAGATATGATGGTGTTTAACTTCCCCTTTGCAGGCTTTTAACCCTCCAATGTTTACCACCATCTCTTGCAGGCTATAATCCACCTCCTCCTTTGAAGGCTATAAACCCACCTCACCACAAGCTTTTTGGCCACCCCCATTGCAGGCATTTAGTCCTCTTACTGCTTATTAGCCCTACATGTATACAGTTTGCACCATCCTCCCCTTCTGAAGACTTCTACAGGTTACTAGCCCATTTCCCCGCACAGATTATTAGACCCATCTACCACATGTAGGTTTATTGCCCCCTCCAGATGCAAGTTATCAGTCCCTTTATACTTGAAGTTTATGAGCCCCTCCCCTTAGGTTATTGCCCCATCCATAGAAACATAGACTTTGACGGCAGATAAGGACCGCTTGGCCCACCCCAGTCTGCCCATTTCCCTACCTATTGGATAAGCTGCAGATCCTAGTTAACCAACAGCTTATTTCCTCTTACCCCCCACCAGAATTGCAATATGTCTGTCCCATGCATTCATGATTTATGCCACTGTTTTTGACCCAACGACCACCTCAGGAAGGCTGTTCCATGCATTCACCACCCTCTTTGTTAAAAAATACTTCCTCACGTTGTCCTTGAGCTGTCCTCCCCTCTATCTTCAGATTGTGTCCCCTTGTTCTTGCACATATCCTTTTCTGAAATATGCTACCTCCTGGACTTTGTTGATTCCCTTGAGGTACTTGAAAGTCTCTAGTATGTCCCCCCTCTCCCTCCTTTCCTTGAGAGTATACATATCAAGCTCCTTTAGTCTCTCTTCATATAGCTTATGGTGCAGACCCTGCACCATTTTAGTTGCCCACCACTGGACTGTCTCCATCCTGTCTTTGTCCTTGCAGAGATAGGGTCTCCAGAACTGCACACAATACTTCAGTTGGGGTCTCACCACTGTCTGTACAGAGGGATAACAACCTCCTGATTTCTACAGGTGCTGCCTCTCCCTATGCATCCCAGTATCCCCCAGCCCTCCTTACCGCCTTCTCACATTGCTTGCCAACCTTTAGATCATCTGATATGACTATCACAGGTTCCTTTTACATTTTTGCTGTTGTTAGTACCTCCCCACATTGTGTACTCTTGCCTTGGGTTTTTGTTCCCAAGCTTCATTACTTTATGCTTCTTTGCACTGAATCTAAGCTGCTATACTTTTGACCATTCCTCCAACCTTTCCAAGTCTCTTCTCATCCTTTCCACCCCCCTTGTGTATCAACCCTGTTGCAGATCTTTGTGTCATCCGCAAAGAGGTATATTTTTCCTTCCAATTCCTTTGCAATGTCACTTATAAAGACATTAAAAAGAAGCAGTTCCAGTATCGAACCTGGTGGTACCCCACTAGTAACCACCCTTTCTTCAGAGTGGACTTTGTTTACTATTATCCTCTGTGTCCTGTTGCCCAGACAATTTTTCACCCAGGCTACCATACTGGGGCCTACTCCCAGGCTGGCTAATTTGTTTATTAATCTTTTCTGTGAGACTGTGTCAAATGCCTTGCCAAATCCTAGGTAGGCCAAGTCCACAGCCCCTCCCTGGTCTATTACTTTGGTCACCCAGTCAAAGAAATCTATAAGATTTGTCTGACATGACCTTCCCACTGTGAATCCATGCTTCCTTGAGTCCTGTGTTCCGCAGGCCTCTAGGTACTCAACAATTCTTTCTTTCAGAAGTGATTCCATCATTTTCCCTACCACTGAGGTCAAACTAAACATGTCTGTAGTTTTCTGCCTCTGTCTTGCTCCCATGTTTGTGAAGGGGAATCACATCCACCCTCTCCAGTCATCAGGTACCAGATCATCCTCTCATGATTTGTTAAAAAGGGTAGTCAATGATGTCACTAGTTCACCCCTTAGTTGTTTTAGAATTCTGGGGTGAATCCAATTGGGTCCCATTGCTTTGTCCACCTTCAGGTTTAGGAGTTGTTTTGGGACCGTTTCTTCTGTGAACAAACTGGTATCAACCCCCCTATCCAGAGTGCTTCTATTGATTGGTTTAGGTACCTCCCCCTCCTCTCCTTTGAGAATACTGAGCAGATGTATTCATTCATTCAGTATTGCTACTTTTTCACTGTCATAATCTGCCCACCCCCTTCCCTTTATGAAGCCTCACCATTCCTCCCTCGGTCTTTCTTTGCTCCCTAAAGAACCTATAAAAGGTTTTATCCCCATTCTTAACTGATTTTACTGTCTTCCAGATTATTAGCTTCTAACCCGTCCCCATTGTATGTTATTAGCCCCCCTTCCCACTGCAAGTTATAAGCCCCCATCCATTTTGCAGGTTACAGGCCCCCTTGCAGGTTATTACTACCCATCACCCAGTGAAGAATTCTAGATCCCTGCCACCTCCTTTTTTGCATGCTTTATATTCACCCTCCCTCAACAGACATATGGTTCCCTGAGCAGCAGTACTGGACTCCAGCACAAAATACCTTGTGAGTCAATGCTTTTTATACTAAAGAAAAAAAATCCTTGCTGAGCCCAAGACCTGCTTTTAAGCAGCATTTGGGGAGGGGGGTAGATAAAATAAAAATGGTACTATATAACAATTGAGAAGGTATCCCCCATGGCATATCAAGTAATGATTCAGCACACTGTGTAATGTATAAGAAAATCGAGTTTTTTATAATGAGGATAAAAATGTTTTACCTACATTTTTGCCAGTTGCATACAATTATTTATTTTTAATTTATAATACTTTGCCCCTTTCATACCAGACAGCCCTTCACTGGCCATGCTCCTGCATTCAGCCCCATCACCTGCCTTCCCCAGGACTCACCATCACCACCAACTGTTCTTCCCTGGCTTGTCCACTGGGTGAGGCCATCAGATTTTAGCTCAGTTTGGTGGTGGAAGCTACGGTCAGTGGTGTTGTATCTGCAGTGCAGAGCCGGCATCATGCCGCTTCTCCTGGGCATTTTCATTTGTGCTCCTACCTGCAAGGATGCAACCCAGTCTCTTAAGGAATTGTGCATACACACTGATGTGTAGCGATGAATGCATCTCAGTGGTCAGCAAACTCCCTCTCATACTCTTGCAGCTCCAATTTGTGCTGCCATCTGTGGTCATCCAGATGAGGGTAGCACAGAAGAGATAGATGTGAAATGATGGACATGTCTCAGTGGTCAACTATCTCCCTCTCATATTCTTGCAGCCCCAGTTTGCACTGCCACCTGTGGTCACCCAGTTGAGGGTAGCACAGCACAGAATGATGTGCGGTGATGGACACATCTCAGTGGTCAGTGAACTCCCTCTGATACTCCTGCAGCTTAAGTTTGAATACCCACTTCTGGTCACCCAGGGGATAGTAGCGCAGCAGAGACTGATACATGGAGATGGACATGTCCCAGTGGTCAGCAAATTCCCTCTCATATTCCTGCAGCTCTAGCTTGTGCCACCACCTGTGGTCACCCAGATGAGGGTAGCACAGCAGAGATGGATGTGTGGTGATGGACATGTCTCAGTGATCAGTGAACTCCCTCTGATACTCCTGCAGCTTCAGTCTGAACGGCCACTTCTGGTCAGCCAGGGGATAGTAGCACAACAGAGACTGATGTGTAGTGATGCATGTGTTCTGGTGTTCAGTATCCTCCCTCTCATACTCCTGCAGCTCCAGCTTGCACCACCACCTGTCATCACCCAGATGATGGTAGCACAGCAGAGACTGATGCTTAGTGATGGAGACATCTAAGTGGTCAGCGAACTTCATCTCATGCTCCTGCAGCTCCAGCTTGCGCCATCATATGTGGTCACCTAGATGAGGGTAGCGCAGCAGAGACTGATGCATAGTGATGGACACATCTCAGTGACCAGCCAACTCGATCTCATACTCCAGCAGCTCCAGCTTGCACCATCACCTGTGGTCACCCAGATAAGGGTAAAACAGCAGAGACTGATGTGAGATGATGGGCACATCTCAGTGGTCTGCAAACTCCCTCTCATGCTCCTGCAGCTCCATCTTGCACCACCAGCTGTGGTCACCCAGATGAGGGTAGGACAGCATAGACTGATGCATGGTGATGGACACATCTCAGTGGTCAGCAAAATCCCTCTCATACACCTGCAGCTCCAGCTTGAGCTACCACCTGTGGTCACCCAGATGAGGGTAGCACAGAAGAGACTGAAGCATGGTAATAGACACATTTAAGTGGTCAGTGAACTCCCTCTCATACTTGTGCAGCTCCAGCTTGCACCAACATCTATGGTCACCCAGATGAGGGTAGCACAACATAGACTGATGTATAGTGATGGACACATCTCAGTGGCCAGCCAGCTCAATCTCATACTCAAGCAGCTCCAGCTTGCAACATCACCTGTGGTCACCCAGATAAGGGTAAAATAGCAGAGAATGATGTGAGATGATGGGCACATCTCAGTGGTCTGCAAACTCCCTCTCATGCTCCTGCAGCTCCATCTTGCACCACCAGCTGTGGTCACCCAGATGAGGGTAGAAGAGCATAGACTGATGCATGGTGATGGACACATCTCAGTGGTCAGCAAAATCCCTCTCATATACCTGCAGCTCCAGCTTGAGCTACCACCTGTGGTCACCCAGATGAGGGTAGCACAGAAGAGACTGATTCATGGTAATGGACACATCTCAGTGGTCAGTGAACTCCCTCTCATATTTGTGCAGCTCCAGCTTGCACCAACATCTGTGGTCACCCAGATGAGGGTTGCACAACATAGACTGATGCATGGTGATGGACATTTCTTAGTAGTCAGAGAACCCTCTCTCATGATCCTGCATCTCCAGCTTGTGCTGCCACCTGTGGTGACCCAGAAGAGGGTAGCACAGCTGAGACTGATGCATGGTGATGGACACATCTCAGTGATCAGCAAACCCCTTCTCATGATCCTGCAGCTCCAGCTTGTGCTGCCATCTCTGGTCCCCCAAATGAGGGTAGCACAGCAGAGACTGACGTGTGATGATAGGCACATCTCAGTGGTCAGCGATCTCCCTCTCATACTCCTACAGCTTCAGTTTGTACCACCACCACCTCTGGTCACCCAGGTGGTAGTAGCAAAGAGGAGACTGATGTGTGGCGATGCATGTGTCCTGGTGGTTAGCACCTCCCTCTCATACTCCCACAGATCCAGCTTTCACCACCACCTGTTGTCACCCAGATGAGGGTAGCACAGCAGAGACTGATGTGTGGTGATGCATGCCTCCTGGTGGTAAATGTCTTCCTCTCATACTCCTGCAGCTGCAGCTTGCACCACCCCCTGTGGTCAACAAGATGAGGGCAGTAACTCACTGAGACTGGCAGTCCTCCCCTACCAAAGAGGGAATCATCCTCTTGGATGTTCAATTCTCCTTCCCTGGCTTGCCCTCTGATGAATCAGGCTCATTCTGGAACTGGGGTCATCAGTGTCACAAGCGGTTGTGCTAGCACTGTGCCAACTGGATGACCACTGCTGCATACATTTATGGTGTGTGTGTATGTTTTTACATAGGTGGCATGAAACACGTTACCCCATCCCCCAATTTTATTGTAAGAAATTAAAAATAGATTTGAAGACATGGTGCATGTAATTTATAGATACAAGATGAACAATTAATAATAAAACACAGCACACAATTCTTTTTGTACAAACATTTTATTAAAATACTTTGGTGACATACTCTGATAATCTTTTGTCTTCATTGGTAAGAAGACAGAACACTGCAGACTGACAGCCCTCACTGAAGTCAATTACTAAATTTAGTATTAAAGCAGTTATTAAGTTGTCTTAGAAGACTAATTTTAGTCATTTTTAATCATCTTTAATTATCATTAAAAGATACAACTGCTAAGCATGCTATATTCTAAGAATATTCAGCAGACTACTTGTTTAAGAATAAATTATTACTAAATGAGAATTGGAAATAGAACTGCAATGCTCTTCAATGTACAATTTTTACTACTGAATCATAAATGAAGAATACAGTTAGCCAAGTAAGTCCAGGATTTGAATTAGCCAGACAAGGCTGGGTACAGTCCCATGCATTTCACTTCTACTAAGCAAGAAGGCAGATAAGACAACTAGCAACATTAATGAATTTTAGAGATGGTAAGCAATCATAACGTGGGGTTTTTATCTAGAAATAATATGAGGAAAAAAAAACAGTGTCCCTTTAAAAAGTCTACTAAACTACATTTTCCAGAAGTCTACACAGTCTATTAACTACATTTCCCAGCTCACTTCCTGTTTACCACCCAGACTGAAGGGGAAAACAACTGCACGAGCACTAACAGTCTCCATTTTGGAGGAGAACAACCTTCTGTTTCTAGCAGTAAAAATTCACGTGTATGAGGTAAGTGCTTATGTTTAAATAGAAAAGAGTATTGTTTTAAATCCCTGAAATGTTAACTACACTAAGGGAATTATGACTCAGGGTTTATTTAATTGAAATGTGCAGGTCTCACTATCAATAAATTGTTATGAAGAAATTGTCTGCTCCAAACTCATGTGGCTACAAACCTTTGAAAAGCCTTTAAAATACATAGTTTATTTTCAATCAAATCCCTCCTTAAAGTGTCTAGTGTGCATTGCACATGTAGATTACCTAATATTTGTGGTATTATTTACTGATTTAGTTACTTTATGGTTGTAGTTTCTTTGGGGGAAGGGAGTTAATTGTTAGCAGCAGGAAGAGTGTATGAATGAGCAAACTGAAAATGTATTTGCTGTCTGTATATCCATTCAGTAGCCTTGCTGTATGGTAGCAGTTAACCATTATTTTTATTTTTTTCATCACAGTAACAGTTTGATTAGAATGAAATGTTTGCTTTTCAAACCAAATGGATTTATTCAACTTTGTTAGCATATTTACTGAGAAATGTTTCAGTGGCTGTTTAGAAAAATACTGTATTTGATGTATTTTACAATTAATTTGCTTAGTTTTGTTCTGTTTCCATAAGTAATAAGCTGTGAATGAGCTTGGCACATCCAGCAGACTGGGGTTTGATTCCCACAACCTCCACTTGCATACTATGTGACTCTGAGCAAGTCCCCAGTGCTCCTGGGTCACCTCTGAAAATAGGCATCTGTGCCTATTGGGCCTTACCTGGTTACCAAAAGAATACAATACAAGAATACAACTAACCAGTGGTCCAGATAATGTTTTGAACGGGGGAGTATTTACTGCCAGCTACTTCCCCCTGGTAGTATTTCCACCTAAATGATAGTAATACCATCCATTAACCTGTCTAACCCCCAATCTCTAAACAAAGTCTCAAACTCACTGGGTGGCTGTAGTCATGGACTCTTTCTTCTCACACACTGTGGTGTCCTAACATACTTCCCTGCTTACTACCACATAATGCTTCACCCCTATTTTTAATATTTTTTCCATTTGCAACTAACCTTCTGGCCAGCCACCAACATACTGTAAATGTGCAGGGTGGGAAACAAATTCCTAAAATTGGAAAGTGGGAGTAAATCATGCAAACATGACAGTAAAATACTCCTTTACCCCCCACCCCCATCTGTTCCACTGCAATAAACCTTTATTTCAGTAGCACTTTAAACATACTGATGTGGGTGATGGTGGAGGACTTTGGACCCATGCAAATAGTGTAGTATGTAACTGAGTTAGTGTGATTTACACATTACTACTACACTACCTGCTGCTCTGCCGATTTCAACGTTGGTGATCTGTGGACCTGCTTACACTGTATATGGACCAGCTTATGCTGCCTGTGGTTTAGTTGGTATGGCTGTGTTTTTTTTTTATCGGTTTGAGTTGGAGGGCTCAGCCCCTGCAGCTTGACCTATTTTTTCAGTTTAACTGGGGTGGAGGGCTACTAAAATTTACAGAAAAACCTGCAGAGCCATACCAACCAACTCCTAGTATGAGTAGCACAACTAGCATAAATGGATGACTAGAGCTAATACTGGAATCAGTGGAGTGATCAGAGTGGGGTTCAATGCATGAAGGGAGAGTAGGAGCTTAGTGTTGTTACCAACTTAACATAAGTGGGTCCCCTGCTTGGGGGGGAGTCAGATTTTAAATTACCATGTTATTCAATGTATAATGGTTTTGTGTTCACAAAGAAAATTCCTTTTCTAGAGCTCTGATTTACTTTGCATCAGGATGGGAACAGTCGGTAACAGGTGAGATTTATCTTCTTTTGTTTGAGGGAGGGAGATGATTCTTGGGGGATGGGATTGATGCTTGGGGATGCTGATGCTTGAGAAGGGTGGGTGCTGACACTTGGGGGTGATGTTATTGGGCTGATGGTGAAGTGGGTGATGCTGGGAAAGGAGATCAATGATTGGGGTGCTGATGCTTGGGGGATTTATGCGGGCTTGGGGAAGGGAGCTGATGCTTGGGGGATGGGGTTGATGCTTGGGAAGAGTGGGATTGATGTTTGGGTTGGGTTGATGCTGTAGTGGAGGGGATAATGCTGGGGGGATAAAGGCTTATCCTGGGATGGAGACTGGGCAAATGCATCAGAGAAAGTGATGTGATTGTCAGGGGGAAGAAGTTGAGTTACCGACAATGAGGTAGTGGAGGTAATGATTACTACAGAGAGCAGATATGCCCTTGGGGAGCAGGAGCTGATGATGGCTGTGACTGGGTTTGCAGTGTCTAGCAGACAGTATTTCATATACTTTCTGCTATTTCCCACAGTCACTTTCAATACTGGGGGCAGGCACATGAGAACAAAATAACTCCCCTAGATAGGCCAGCCTGTTAGGGCAATGGTGGTGCTGCTGCTCGTGATGCTGATGACCTGGGTTTGGTAAAGTGCCTGGGGTGCAGGAGGGCTGGCCAGTGGAGAGGGTGGCTGCAACCAGTCTGTCAGTGCAATGGTAGGGATGCTGCTCATGATGCTGATAACCTGGCTTTGGTAATGTGTCCAGGGCTCAGGAGGGCTGGCCAGAGGAGAGGGCAGCTGCTTGCACCCATATATATGAGCACCTACCCTGTGGGAAGCATCATGATGGCCTTCATGTAAGGGTGGGAGAGAGTGCCAGCTTGCACATGCATATGTTTATTGCAAGCATGCATATGTGTGTGTTGATGCTGCTGACTTCGAAGGGAGGTGGTAAAATTGATCACAGATTCAGTCTCACCATGGGGCAACTTGTGGGACAGTTCAAATTCTGAAGATGTGGGGTGACAGGGCTGGGCATACAAGATGAAAAGGGCACAGGCCGAAGTTGAGAAATAAATAGTTAATTAAACAAATACCCTAGACATTATCTTCTCTGGCTTCTTGTCCACATGTTACATCACAATCGCCCTATTTATGTCATTGTTACTTCCACAAGAGATTATTATGTCGTATAAACAGAATTGTCATGTTGAGTGTAGACAAGCAGCCAGAGCAGAATATAATGAAATAATGGTGGGAATTGCAGAAACATATTTAAACTGTAACAATATTAATTGTCTAAACAGTACATTTTGTTTTTCAAACTTGACCCAGTGGAGGCTCCTTAGCCACCTAGTTACTAAAATGAGCCACAGAGACAGTTTCCTGTCTTTTTTATAGAGAGCCAACATCCAAGCTCTATCTTCCCATTCCATTAGTGTGCTACTTTTTTTTCATATGTACATTTTGTAGTTCACAGGGGGATGTGTTGATGGACAAAAAGATCTGGGGTTGTCTCAGGATCCCATTAAAGTTCAGTGGGAAATGGGGATGACTTTGCATCATCCTTTGCTGCAGAGTGTGCCTGTGAGAGCTGCAGACAGTACATACCAGCAAAACTAGAGTGCTACTTTGGGAATATGGGGACCCAGTATTCAAAAAGCTAAAAGTGGAGCCAAAAACGTTGCACTGCACCATGCAATTGCTTGAGAGCTTGAGGTTGCTGTATTCAGTTGAATAGCACATTGGTGCTATTCAACTGAATATAAGGCCACACGAGAGCAGTGCTAAGTCATGTAGTGCTGCTTTGACATGGATCCTGACATACGCCACCAGAATGGATAGTGCCAGAGTACTACCTGCAGGATTCAAAGGGACCAATGCAAATGAGCCAGTTGGGCATGCTTGGCACTAAGGAGCACTTTGCATGCCTATTATGGGTTCATTTACTGAAAGTAGGGAGACAGGTTTGCGTAGTGCCATCCCCATACCCAGTTGCCTGGATCCAGATATGTAGATAACCTGGTGCTAGTGCCCCCTCCCCCCCCGTAACTGACCTGTACTGTAATAAGAAAAAATTCCTGGCTGCCCTGAACCACTAGAACCAGGGAATATTATTTGTTCTTTGGGGCGGACAATCAGATGGAGGGGGTCCCACTAGCACTAGGGAATATTATTTGTTCTTCAGGGCTGGGTAGTGGGGGGAGCACAACCACCAGGGAATATTTTTGTTCTTGGGGCTGAGAAATAGGGGAGGACCAGTACCACCAAGAAATACTTGTTCCGAAGGGCTGGTGATTGGAGTGGGGCCCCACTACCACCAGGGAATATGAACTACGAACATACAGAAATTGCCAGCAGCAAAAGGCCATCATGGTCTGTTTAGGCTGCTCAAGATTGCAGCTAGCTCCCTATTCAGCAGCTGCCCCCCCTCCCTTTACCCTTCCCTTTGCCTTGACCCACCCCCTCTTGAAGCATTCCATTATGTTACATGCCACCACCTCAGCTGGTAATGCATTCCACTTTGCCACCACACTCTCTGTAAAGAAATGCCTTCTCACCTCCCTCTTGAATCTGCCCCCTTCCAGTCTCATGTCATGGCCACTAGTGTCTCTCCCCACCCTCCTCCTGAGCTAGAGAATATTATTTGTTCTTCAGGGCTGGGGATCAGAATGGAGGGACCTCTACCACCAGGGATGATAGGAATGTGAGCGGGATCTACAACCACCAATGAATATTATTTTTTCTTCTGGGCTGGCAATAGGAAGGAGGGGGAACCAGTGCCACTACTAAATATTATTTGTTCTTCAGGGCTGGCAATCAGAGGGAGGAGGGACCACTACCACTAGTGCATATTTTTTTAAGTCAATGCAGCACAAGGGAATTTTTTTTTTTACATTGGAACTGGTGATTGGAAGGGGACCTAGACTAACACCAGGGGATGTTTATTTCACTTAGGGACTGGCAAAGGAGGATTGCCATGGATGACTAGGGTGGGTATTCTCCCCCAGCCTGGAATAAGTTGGAGTTTTGTTAGGTGGTATTTGCACTGTGCAAATGGACAGTGCTAAAACCTTTTGTGCTGCATAAAGCCATTGAATATGGGGTAGAGTGGCTATTCATGGCCCCTTTTTCTGCCCACATTATGTTTTGTACAGGTGCTATCCCTCTTTGCCCACACAACAGCCCCTTTAGAATATGGGGATTCCATGCACACCCTGGCTTGCACAACAAAAGACGTGTTAGCACCTGCACAAACTTTTAAATATCAGGCCCATGGAGTCTGGTTTGGGGATTGGTTTATGAAAAATTGGAAACTCCTAATCACTCATCTGAGTAACTTGGCAGTTCGAAGACAGTGCTTGACAAAATCAGGTCCAAATTTTGAATTGGGGCGCTTCCTTTAATGAGTACCTTTCTTGGATCTCAAAAAAAAAACAAGCATTTGTCAATGCCGAACGTTCGCTTGCAGGTATTTGCAGTGGTATTTGGCACTTGGACATGGCTTAAAAAAATCAGTGACAAAGAAGTACAAGCATTTGTCAATGCCGAATGTTGCTTACTTCTATGTGCTGTTTAGGTATTTGGAAGTCATTGGAGTGCAAATATTGAAAATTCGTGAACTTACGAGCGTGCGTAGGAACTGCGCAACGCACACTTGTAAAACAGTCATTTTTAGGAATTTTTTCACCAAATTTTCAACATAGCCATTTTAAGACCTCTGCTAATGAACAGTGTCACTGTGATTTTGGACACCGACTGCGCCATTGTGCGCTACATGGGCAGAAACACGTTTTGGGCAGGATGTGAAAAATGACAGCTGTACTGCTCATAAGAAGGTGTGGTAAAATGGCAATGTTGAAAATCTGGAGTGGAAATACTGAAAAGTCGCAAACCTATGAGTGCGCGTAGGAACTGCGCAACGCACGTTCGTAAAACAGTCATTTTTAGGAATTTTTTCACCAAATTTTCAACATAGCCATTTTAAGACCTCTGCTAATGAACAGTGTCACTGTGATTTTCTTAATGTGTCCCATACATTGATTTTGCACATCGACTGCGCCATTGTGCGCTACATGGGCGGAAACATGTTTTGGGTGAGATGTGAAAAATGACAGCTGTACTACTCATAAGAAGGTGTGGTAAAATGGCAATGTTGAAAATCTGGAGTGGAAATACTGAAAGTCGGAAACCTACGAGAGGCATGAGGAACCGCGCAATGCACGCCAAAACAGTCATTTTAGAATTTTTTCACCAAATTTTCAACATAGCCATTTTAAGACCTCTGCTAATGAACAGTGTCACTGTGATTTTCTTAATGTGTCCACACATTGATTTCACAACCGACAGCGCCATTGTGCGCTACATGGGCGGAAACACATTTTGGGCAAGATGTGAAAATGACAGCTATACTGCTCATAAGGAGGTGTGGTAAAATGGCAATGTTGAAAATCTGGAGTGAAAATATTGAAAATTCGCGAACTTACGAGCCCAAGGAACTGCTTAACGCAAGACGTCAGGAAACAGTTTTTTGAATTTTTAATTAATTAATGGAAAGTTTATTTCTTTTCTCATGACAAAGAAATGTTGTCATGGCATTATTCAGTGGCTCAAAGGGTGATTTCACACAGTGACTGCGAAATCACCCTTCGGGCCTGAATAACGCCATGACAGTGACATCATTCATGAGAAGGGGTCCCAAAAACACCATGTTGAAAATTTGGTGCAAAAATTCCAAAAAATACCTGAGATATGCAATAAAGTTGAAACCCCTATCTAGCCCATTATACAGCTTACCGGCATTTCCTCAGTTCGCGGTCGGCTTTGAAGAGTGCAGACGTGTTCCCGGTCCACCGAAGATCGTCGCGCCGAGCTCTGGAGGTAAGTATGGGGTGGGGGTGTGGGGAGGCAGGGTGCTCAGTGGGTGGGTGTGGGTTGTGGGAGGGGGGCCTGGGAGAAGCGCCGTGGGACCGTTTTCAATTTACAGGTTTAAAAAAAAAAAACAGACGACATGGGATGTTTGCCATGCTGAGGTGGGCTCCCAGCATGGCAGAAGGATGGCTGGGGGGGCCATGGAGCTGACAGGATTGGGAACCCCGGTCGGCAGACGATGTGGGATGTTGGCCAAGCTGGGGTGGGCTCCCAGCATGGCAGCAAAGATTTGGGAGGGGTGGCATGACGCGGTGCTATGTATGACAGCGGTGGTTTTCTTTGAAGAGAAGACCACTGCTGTCATACACAGCACCACGTCCGATTGGTGCAGGACTGCCATGCCTGCTCAATGGAGCAGGGGACTGCAGAGGAGGCGCACACCTCTAAAGAGTCCCATTCTCCCAAGACGTTCCTTGTGCATGCGCGCAAGCGAACGTAAAAATGGAACTCATGGGCCATGGCTGTAATTTTTTATGGAAGGGATTTTAATTTGTCCCCAAGGGACTGGCTGCTCGATCCCTTTCATTACATTATTACCTACTCTGCACATGTTCTAAGATGTTTTGCGAAGTCTGTATAGGGAGAACATCATTCAGTTCCTATGGAATATCTTTTTTTAGTGCTAGTTTCTCTTCTTGAAATCAGGTTTTTATACAAATAAAAGCCAGGTTTCAACTAGTAAGGCTCACAGAACAGTCAAGCACAGGCAGAGCTATATATAAGGAAGTGGAAGGGATCGAGCAGCCAGCCCCATAATGGAGCAGCTTCTATTCAGATAAGGGAGCCCCCCAGTTTTTTTTAGTAACTTAAAAATCACACAAGTTTTAAATAGCCAGTATTTCATTGCACTTTGTGATGTGAACTAGCTGCTCATGTGACCCATTTCTACTTTGGATCACAAAAAAATGCGATCCATTCTGTGAACTTTCCCCGTTCTCCTCAGTGCTTCCCCCATTCTCCTCAGCTGCTGATATTATACTTTAATTGTCTCACTGCTGTGGCCTTGAATGCCAGAAGTCACTCCTAGTAGCGCTTTCTGATATCACAAAGCACTTGGGAGTGACTGCCGGCATCTTGAGCCGTGGCACTGAGACTATTACAGTATAATATCAGCGGCAGCACCAAAACACCTGGGCAGTCAAGGAGGAGTTAATCAGCCAGTCTCTGTCTTTCTCAAGTCGTTCCTCCACTCTGGCTGCATGACACCCCAGCTACATATCCAGTCTTCCCCTGGTGCCTGTTTGGTCTGAATTATGGTGCCAGACATAGCTACTGGGGCCCAATGGGAATAGTTGTGTGGTGGCACCATGGAGAAGACAGCTTTGACCAGCAAAAACAGTAACGAGCTGCACAAGTGAAGTGAACTGAGGGAAGGAAAGGAGTGTTTCCCTCAGTGCTGCTGCTCTGTGAGTGAGTGAGTGAGTGAGTGAGTGAGTGAGTGAGTGAGTGAGTAGGGTCTCAATTATTTATGGTATGGCACACTTGGACCAGTTTTCAGGGATGACCCAAGTGCATGGGGGGGAGTTGCTAAGAATCACACAGTAGGCAAACTGGAGGTTGTGGGAATCAAACCTAGTTCAGGTCCACTACATGATAATGCCTGTTTTCAAGGGGAGGTTAAGTGACTTGGTCAGAGGCACACAGTATGCAAGTGGAGGTTGTGGGAATCAAACCCAGTTCTGCTGGAGTGAGTGGGGTGTCTTAATTCTTTGGTACCCAGGTAGCATTGGCCCGCTACATGTAAGTGCTGTTTTCAAGGGGAGGTTAAGTGACTTATCAGAGTCACACAGTATGCAAGTAGAGGTTGTGGGAATCAAACCCAGATCTACTGGATGCACCAAGCTCATTCACAGCTCATTACTCTAACCCTAGGCTGTACTGCCAATTAGACTTGTGTCAGTATATTGAAACAGATAACACAAAGACAGAGTTAATTTTAATGAGAATATTGGCCACCACAGGGGCTGATACAGTGCTAGAAGCTTTGCCCTCCCTTGCTTGGGCTGGGAAGTGCAGACATTGGCAACATTGTTCTTATCCCAGCTGCCCATAGCTGACTCTGCTAATGAGCTTAGATCACCAGCCCAGGAACATAATATGTGACTCCTTTTATACAGAATATTAACTGTTTCATATTATTGATGCTCTTCATAGGTACCATTAGCTCTCCTCTCCAAAATATTAGATAAATATGAAATGTAGTTGTCTTTTTTTTATTTTCTTTTTACATACATTCCCCTTAACTATGGATTCTTTGTGACCCTGTTTCACTCATTTTACTTTCAGGCATCTTTCTGACAGGGATCTCCAGGGGAGCCCTACTCTAGGAAGGGTGAGTATGTGCTTTTGGGTTTTATTATTTAACAATCAAACAATGTAAAATGATGCAGCAGCATATTTTAGGAGCTCTCATGCAAAGAGTCCAAACTGTGCTTTGACTCACATGCTATTTTTTTGTTACATTTTATTACAGTGCACTGGAGCTGTCATTTTAATAAACCATTTAGAATGCTGTGCTTTCCCCCATCACTATGTACAGTATATCATTGATCTCAGTGATGCAGATAATAAAAGAAAAAAAGGAAGTAATTTTTAACCCCAGTCTGGCAACAAAAAATCAGTTAGATAAAATTACATCCCTAAAGCAGGCCCATTGGTGCAGGGTTAGCGCTGCTGCTTGTGATGCTAGTAAGCTCAGCCTGTTGGGGTCAACTAGCAAAGAAGTGAGTGTGATGCTTGGCCAGCTGGTTATGATTGTTCTGTGATATTTGTAATATAAAGATGTGGTATGTGAGTGTCTCACATGAGACATCATGTGCTGTGGGTGCCCCCCCCCACAGGTCAGTGAAGTGCCAAGTGACCTGAAACCAGGAGGTAATTAAAAGACTAGAGACTTCATTAAGGGTCTCCTGTTTCCCTGTCTTAATTAGAACTGACCCAGCTGTCAGGATATAAAGCTTGTAAACTTTTATGATGTCTCAGAGGAAAAACATGTTATACCACCATAACGTGAAAAGTTGTAAAATCTTTGACCTGCCATGGGAACAGGAAACTACACAAGATCAAAGGAAGGGCTTGATTAAAGACTGTCATAATTTGGTAAATTAGTTTTTGCTGAAGTCACAGTATTTAAAATATCTCCTGACAGGAATATCATTGTTTGTATATTTTTCATATTCTAAAAGGAGGAGCTAGATGACATCATAGAAGGGACGTTTGAGAGATACACAGTTTAACTGGGACTTGTGTCTGATCTTTGATACATTTTTTTTGGACTCTTAAGAAATAAGATCTCTGATGTAACTTAGGCAGTATAAAGAGGTAATATATTAGATAGAAAAAGGCTAATTGTATTGTGGTAGGAGTTTATGTTTTGTACTTTAATCTTGTTCTTTTAAGTGATTGTATGCTTTTCGATATAGTGTTCTGTGTTTACATTTTACATATTTTTTTATCCAATTTTAAGTAAACTTTTTATTTGAAAGATACTGCCTGGGTCTTCCAAGTCCTTTCTTTTGCATGTAACATACAGAGGTTTAAAACTGAAAAAGCTGTTCAAGAGCTTGATGGTGTAACTAAACTGGGAAAAGGCAAGAATATACCTAAGGTCTTTTATAAAGTTTTAAGGGTTCATTTTGGATACCTGGTTAGGTGCCCATAGGCGAAAGATATATTGCATCCCCCGAAGATAATTTTCTCTGAGCCTGTACATTTGGGTATGCTAGCATAAGGTTCACAGTTTGAATCCCTCCAGAACTTGAGACCAAAGGTGATTCAGACACACATGCAGGCAGAAGGGTTACCCTGTCTGATACCTGTTCACATTACTGCAATCAGAGGTTGGCACTGTGGGAGCAGAGGGCCTGAACTGCATAGTATGTTTGTGACAGATTTGATTAGCAGCAGTGTGATACATTTGGTAACATAAGCTTAAATGGTTCAGTGTGTCAGCTAAATACTGTACAGCTCACTTGCAAAATAAGGCAATGATTTATTTTTTAAAAGGAAACAGAACTATATCATTTTGCTTACAGTCAAGTTCCTACCTGTTTTATTTTTTTTCTAAAAGTGCAAGTTAGAGTAGCCATAGTTAGGGAAGAAGATGGATTCCAACTATAGCGGGTACACTGCAGACTACTTAAGGCAGTTATGCCAGGAGAGAGGAGTCCTGAATGAGGTGAGACCCACCAAGCAGAACCTTGTGGACGCCCTGATGGCAGCAGATGCTCAGAGCATCGAGTCACAGACTGTGACTATAAAGGACCAAACCTTGGGTGTGGAGGGGCAAGCATCCAGTGCAGTGTCCAGATCTGGTGAGGAGGGCAGCAGGGCCAGTGGAAGCCAAGGGCCACCACAGCAGAGGAAGGTCACCAGCAATCTAGAGCCAGAAGCAATCAGGCTGCAGATTGAGTTGTGCAGAATGGAGCTAGAGTTCCAGAGGCAGTCTGAATGAGAATGGCAAGAGGCGGAGTGAGAATGGCGAGAAGTGGAGTGAGAGAAATGAGCTGCAGAGGAGAAGAGGGAGTGAGAACAGTGAGATGCTGACTGGGAACAGAGGGAGGTTGACCATGGTGAGCATGAGCACCAGAGGCAACATGAACTGGAGAAGCTATGACTCCAGCCATCAGCACCAGAGCAAGTAAGTGGCTTTGGTTTAACTGGAACTACAGGACCAGGTTACAAATTGAATTCAAAATTGATAGCTGAATTTAAAGGGGGGGGGAGGATATGGATACCTTTTTAAATTCCTTTGAAAAAGTTTGTATTCAGGCAGATATTCCTAGAGGGTCCTGGAGATTCCAGCTATCCCCGCTACTTAACAGGAAAGCTCGGGATGCATTGGGTCAAATGGACAATGAGGACAGTAATGATTACATCAAACTTATAGCAGCACTTTTAAAAAAGTTTGATTTAACTGTGGAAACATACAGAGCTAAATTCCGTAAGCTCAGAAGAAGCCCTGATATGAGCTACGAGGAGCTAGCCATGAAACAAAGTCAGTTTTAAAAACGGTGGAAAGGAATTGAAGCAAACTCTGTAGATAAAACTGAAAATGCTATTTTGTTGGAACAGTTTTTTTGGCCATGCCCAGCAAAGCTGAAACCTGGCTGGTGGACTGAGATCCCAAAACAGTGGAAGAGGCTGCTGAACTCTCGGACTGCTATGCCAAGAGCAGACCTGATCTGAGAGCGAAAAGGGTGGGTGTGGCAGGACAGAAATGGAAAAGCATTCCTGAAGGGCAGCTAAAACCCTACCTGCCTCCTCCACAACCAGTTAGCCTCAGGTTTCAAAGAAAAGATTTTTCTGAGAAAAGAAATGAATGTTGGGTTTGAAAAGAAACTGGGCATATTGCCAGACAGTGTCCCAAAAGGACGAGCAATATGCAACATGGGGATAAGAAAGAAATGGGTTGTTTGTGTGTCCCTGGAAGTATGCCTGTGAACATGAGGGAACACATGCGCCCAGTCATGGTGAATGGTGTACAGATTAAGGGACACAGAGGCATCCCTGACATTGGTAAAAGGGGATCTGATAGAGCCTGGTCAGCTTATACCCAATTAATTTTTAACTGTACAAGACTTCACTGGTGAGGAGAAAACATTGCCACTCACTAGTGTTCTCTGAGACTGGGGCGAAACAGGAGGAGCTGTGCAACAGGTGGCTGTAGTCAAAACTTTAGCAGTTGACATCATCCTTGGCAACAATCTCAAACAGGGGATGGTGTGTGCAGTTACCCATAGCCAAGCAGTGAGGGAAATTTGTATTTCCCTGGACCCCACAGAAGCCATTGTGGAAACCACTGGGAGGCTGGTTCCCCAGCCAATGTCTCCTGATACAGAGACTAATGAAAAGGGGGTAGACATTTCCCCAGTAGCAGTTAACCACACGGCTACTGAAGGTTACTCTGAAGAAGGAGGGGTGACCCATTGTCAGAGGGTTAGGGATGACAGTGATCCCAAGTGCCCTGATGCTAGTGCTAGGGCCCCTAGTTTAAATACTGAAGGGGACATATCCAATGCCTTGGGAATGTGTAAGAAGTTTGCAGCTGCTCAGAAAAGTGACTCTAGTCTAGAGAAGCTGAGGGCTTGGACAGAATCTGACAGAGCACAGGGAGGTGTCGGTAAACAAAATGTTTATTGGGAAAATGGACTGATGCATACTCAGGCTATGAAGACATAGGGAGGGGTGATAGGCAGGCAGCTTGTCATTCCCCAGGGGTATCATGAGCAGTTGCTCAAGATTGCTCATGATATTCCTTGTCTGGTCATCTGCAAATCATGTACACTATGCAGCGGTTGGCCCAGAATTTCTATTGGCCCAACTTCAACCAGCAGGAGAAGGACTATTGCAGGTCTTGTCACCAGTGCCAAGATATAGGGAAGGCAGGTAAGAAAACTCAAGCCACCCTAATTCCATCTCCCACAGTGGAGGAGCCATTCCAGAGGGTGAGAATGGATATTGTGGGGCCTTTAAATACCCCCAGCTCCTCCAGGAAGAGGTTCATCCTGACGGTGGTGGATTATGCCACCCGGTATCCAGAGGCAATCACCCTATCCTCACTGAGGACAGACAAAGTGGCAGATGCTTTACTTTGGATTTTCTCCCATGTTGAGTCTCCACAGGAGATTATCATCGATTGAGGGGGTTCCTTAATGTCGGACCTGATGAAATGTTTGTGGGAGAAGTGTGGGGTGGTGCAAAGGCACATGGCACCCTATCACCCACAAGCCAAAGGGCTTGTGGAAAGATTTAATGGTACCCTGAGGTCAATACTCCAAGAGTTTCCTGAACAGCATGGGAGGGACTGGTAGAAATAACTTCCCCACCTGTTGTTTGCATACAGGGAGGTGCCCCAAGAGTCAACAGGATTTTCCCCCTTCAAGCTCTTATATGGACACCAGGTATGTGGGCCCCTAGACTTGATCTTGGAGGACAGGGAAGGCAAGCACACCACCCAGGGAACTCCCTTAGTGGATTATGTCCTTAGGTTTTTGGAAAGGCTGAAGGAGCTTATATGGACAACCCAGAGCACCCTAGCAGCTGCCCAACAGAAACAAATAAATGTGATATGACCGCAGAGCCAGAACTCGCTCATACACAGTGGGTCATGAAGTCATGGCCTGTCCAGAAAGACAAGCTGTAGGCTGAGTGGGCAGGGCTGTACAAAGTAGTTAGAAAGGTAAATGACATGAACTATATCACAGAGTTACCTGACAGGAGACATACAAAAAGGATGTACCATGTCAACATGATGAAGCCATATGCTAATAGGGATGACATGGTGTTTTCAGTATGCAGTCCTGGGGATGGGACAGATGAAGGAGACCCTCTTCTGGACTTTCTGGAAGAAAGCAAGTGGGAGTCCTCTGTGCAGGCAGTTAAATTGTCTCCGCAGCTGGCCCCAGACAAGATCCAGGAAGTAAGGGAGATTTTAGCAGACTTTGCCCCGATGTTTAGCACCAAGCCTGGACTAGCCCCCTTAGTGATGCACGATGTGGAGACAGGGACACAGATGCCCATACAGCAGACAGCAAATTGGGTGTCAGAGGCTGTCTAAAAGGACATTAGGAGGGAAGTGGAGGAAATGCTGGATTTAGAGGTAATCCAGAGATCCCACAGCCCTTGGGCCTCACCCATAGTCATTGTGCTCAAGCCAGATGGCTCTATTCATTTCTGTGCGGACTATCACGGACTGAATGCAGTCATGAAGTCAGACACCCACCCAATGCCTTGGATGGATGAACTCTTGGACAAGTTGGGAGGGGTGACATACCTTACAACTATTGACCTGACAAAGGGGTATTGGCAGCTAGAGTTAACAGACAGAGCTAGGGAAAGGTCGGCCTTCATCACTGTGATAGGCTTATTTGAATTTAAAGTAATGTCTTTCGGAATGAAGAATGCCCTGGCCACTTTTCAAAGGTTCATGAACCAGGTGTTAAATGGTACTGAGGAGTACACCGTGGCATACCTGGATGACATTGCCATCTTTAGTACCAGCTGGGAGGAACACCTGTCCCACTGTAGGGAAGTGCTGGGCAGGATACAGAGGGCCGAGCTCACTGTCAAAGCTGAGAAGTGCCAGGTGGCCATGGCTGAAGTGGCATACCTTGGGCATGTTGTAGGCCGGGGACAGCTCCATCCTAACCAAGTAAAAATAGAGGTGATCAAGGCATGGCCCAGACCAGAAATTCAGAAGAAGGTCAGGAGTTTTCTAGGGACAGCAGGGTACTATGGGACATTTGTACCCAATTGCAGTGCCCTGGCTGCTCCCCTATCTGACCTGGTAAAGAAAAAGATGCCTAAGAGAATTACCTGGGATCCAGCCTGTGAAAAAGCCTTTAACAGACTGAAGGAGGCATGGTGCAGAGCTCCAGTATTGACAAGTCCTGACTATAGAAAACCCTTTATAGTTCAGACTGATGCCTCAGACATGGGTATTGGGGTAGTACTGAGTCAGACATCCAACCAAGGGAAAGATCACCCTGTAGTGTAGAGCAAAAAGTTACTTCCCAGGGAGCAGGCTTACTCTACTGTGGAAAAAGAGTGTCTTACCATAGTGTGGGCCCTAAAAAAAATTAGAGCTATACTTATATGGGCAGCATTTTGAGGTACAAACTGACCACAACCCACTGGTTTGGCTGACACATATGGAAAAAGCTAATGGTAGACTATTAGGTTTGGAGTCTTGCCTTGCAAGGGTATGACATGATGATCTTACATAGGGCTGGAGCAACCAATCAGAATGCTGATGGCCTGTTGCATGTATATGAGTAGTGAACTGACTCGGGATGCTCATCCCATGCAGGGAATAGAGCCCCCAAATTCAGTCTAGGTGGCGAGTCATGTGACGCTTGGCCAGCTGGTTATGATTGTTCTATGATATTTGTAATATAAAAAGTGGTATGTGAGTGTCTCACATGAGATATCCTGTGCTATGGGTGCCCCCCCCCCGGTCAGTGAAGTGCTAAGTGACCTGAAACCAGGAGGTAATTAAAAGACTAGAGACATAATTAGGGGGTCTCCCGTTTCCCTGTCTTAATTAGAACTGACCCAGCTGCCAGGATATAGGGCTTATAAACTTTTATGACATCTTAGAGGAAAAACATTTTATACCACCATGGTGTGAAAAGTTGTAAAATCTTTGACCTGTCATTGGAACAGGAAACCACACAAGATTGAAGGAAAGGCTTGATTAAAGACTGTCATAATTTGGGAAATTAGTTTTTGCTGAAGTCACAGTATTTAAAATATCTCCTGACAGGAAGATCATTGTTTGTATATTTTTTTATATTCTAAAAGGAGGAGCTTGATGACATCATATAAGGGGTGTGTGAGAGAGACACAGTTTAACTAGGACTTGTGTCTGATCTTTGATACATATTTTTTTGGACTCTTAAGAAACAAGATCTCTGATGTAACTTAAGCACTATAAAGAGGTAATACATTAGATAGATAAATGCTAATTGTATTGTGGTAGGAGTTTATGTTTTGTATTTTAACCTTGTTGTTTTAAGCAATTGTTTGTTTTTTGATATAGTGTTCTGTGTTTACATTTTATATATTTTTTTTATCCAGTTTTAAGTAAACCTTTTATTTGAAAGATACTGCCTGGGTCTTCCAAGTTCTTTCTTTTGCATGTGATGTATACAGGGTCAAGACTGATAAAAGTGTTCAAGAGCTTGATAGTGTTACTAAACTGAGAAAAGGTAAGAATATACCTAAGGCCTTTTATAGAGTTTTAAGGTTTCATGTTGGATACCTCGTTAGGTGCTGTTAGGCGAAAGATATATTGCATCCCCCGAAGAGAATTTTATCTGAGTCTGTACATTTGGGTACCCTAACATAAGGTTCACAGTTTGAATCCCCCCAGAACTTGAGACCAAAGGTGATTTGGACCCACAAGCAGACAGGAGGGTTACCCTGTCATTACCTGTTCACATTACTGCACTCAGAGATTGGCACTGTGGGAGCAGAGGGCCTGACCCGCTGAGTGCATTTTTGACAGTGACTATACCATGGGAAGCTCTTCTTTTGTAGAAGAGGTTATGTGCTCTGCTGCACACCTGCTACCTAATGGAATCTGATTGGGAACACAGTCAGGATCACCAGACAGAAGGGATGCTTTCAGACTCGAGTATGAATGAGCCTGTCATTGCATACCTATGGGCCTGTGCAGACATTTGGATGGAATACCCCCGACAGTGGTTGAATGGAATACCCCCAACAGTAGTTGGATGACAGCCCAGTCCACTGCAGACATGGTACTGCCAACTGAGTGTCCTCTACCACTGGATCCTGTGCCAAGAGGGCTTGGCCAATCTTTATGTCCCCATGGAGGGGAGGGGGTGATACAAACAGTGGAAGGTGGGTGAAGTAGGTAAGTCCTAGGGAAGGCAGGTGGTGGGGCTTAAGGGGCTGGTCCTGATTGGGGGAGTGCAGTACATAGAATGAAAAACAGGATTTAAAAAAAGGACAGCCCCAGTGGACTGTACAAAATCATCAGCTCATCACATAGCAGATGAATCAATTTCTTTTTTTTTTTTTTAGTTTTGTGGCTTGCTTTGCTGTGAGGAGCTTTTACACGTACTAGCTTGTTGTAGTTATCGCTGTCTTGGCTGTGTGCATGTCAGGTTGGTATTTATAGCTCAAGATGATGCTGTCAAGACTCAGATGTATTAGCATCAACCCTCTCCTCATCAATTTCATTACATGAAATCAACAGTTCTATCCTACTCCCTATTGTGGAAGGCCCTCTTTTTGTACATTAAAGTCCTTATAGGAGCTAGGGACAAGAGAAGGGAATGCATTGATGGGGCTGGTTCAATCACCCTACAGTAGAGTGTTGCCAAATAGTGCAGGTGACTCAGCTTAGAGAAAGATCCAGTGTCTTTGCTCGTTTGGTGGATTGGAGATATCTGTGCTCATATTTGATCATCACGACATTGGAAATGGGGAACTGCTGTACTCTTGACACCCTATGTTGGACTAAGGAACGTTTTAGAAATGTCAGCGATCGAAATTTGTACCAGTCAGCTAACCAAATGATGGTAGAGGTATTGGACTAGTAAGATTTTCCTTTAACTAGCCATGTGGGCTTGTGCTGGTAAAGGTAACATTTCAGTCAGTACACCAGCCGGGCCCATCGAAAAATCTGTGGTGCTAAGTTGATTTTCCAAGTCACTAACCCTGCTGCCTAGCAACTGCAAAACTTAATTTCAACTGCTGAGTGTGTGTCTTTGCCTCTGCAGGGATGCAGTAGACTCTGGTCTGTGTTTCTGATGAGAAGAGTGGGTCAGCTGATGGCAGTGTGCTTGTTAGGGTTACAAGTGCTCACAAAGTAGGTGACTCCTGAGCAGCTAATTAGAGAAAATGAGCTTAGAAAAGATGATTGGCACTCCCTTCTACATAGGCACCTTCACTACAACTGGATGCCGTGATGGCTCAGCACCACTGTGGTTAGCCTGCCTACCTGTGGTAAAGATATATTTGATCGTGGGTGGGCAGTGTAATCCTAGAGGAGGGGATCACTGTCTGAGGACAAAGAAATAGTTATTAAAAATAATACCATCAACTGAGAGGGTCTGGTGCGTGCCATCGTCTTCATTTTCCTCCTTATTTTCTGGTTCCGTGGAGTGGGTAACCTTATTATTATCCTCTGCATTAATCTTGTTAGTGTGTGAAGGCCAGTGTGGGTTAAATATCCATTTGTTTTTGTTTTGCAGTGTGGACTCTGCCTGGATGCTGCTGGTGTGTGGATGCTGCTGGTGCAGTTTATTGGTTTCTAGTGCACGTACTGTACAACAAGATCACGGTATGTCTGCATCTTTTTCTTATTAATGCTTATCTTTAGAAGTTCAGGTGGCTTGTTAGTGCATACACACTTGCTGAATAGAGAAAGTCCTTAATGTTTGTTTCTTTATTTTTTTACTTTTGGCCAGGAAAGACAAACTAAGCCAAGGTTTGTTTACAAGAACATCCTTGGAGCACAGGGAAGTTAAGTGACTTGCTCATGGTCACACAGTAAGCAAGCAGCGACAGTGGGATTCAAACCCAGTTCTCAGGTTACAGCTCAATGCTCTTAACCACTGTGCTACACTGACTCAAAATGTGTAATTTCTGTTCAATTAGCTCAGTGGTAGAGTTCTGGTCTAGGAGCATCAGGGATGGAAGTACAAATCTTGAGCCACTGAATTGGGAGCATGAGATAACAATTCTATGAAATATCTAAAAGAGTTTAGCATAGGTCAGCCCATGAGTACAGTGGTAGTATTATGGCACAGATGTCCCTAGTTCAGAAGCAAACATGGGATGTTGAAGGATCATCGGGGGGGGGATCAGACATCCAAAGGACTGCTGTTCTCCCTGGGAGGGATTGCTGGGGCCAGTTGGGGGCGAGGGGGGCTGGAGTGAAACAGAGGCAAGGCCACAGGAGCTGGAGACCAGGTAAGCCCAGGTTAGGGAGTTCTGGAGCAGTCAAGGTGATTGACCAAGAGAACAGAGAGCCAGGATGGGCCAGAGCAGCCCAGATCTGGGGTTGTCCTGGGGCAGGGCTACCAGGAGCTAGGGAGCAAAGTAGAGTAGGGACCTCTGAGGCAGGGATAGGTAGGGGCCAGTGGGTGGACTAAATCAGAGGGAAGTAGGGTGGTGGCTCGGGCATGGCAGAGGAGCTGTGGTGGTCCACAGGCAGGAACAAAGGAACTGGGGTAGCCTTGGGGGACAGCATGGACTAGAATAGGCTAGTGCTGGTACTGAACAGGGGCAGGGCCATGCAAGCCTGGAGGGAATGAGTAAGTCTGGGACAAGGGGAGCTGATGTTGTCCAGAAGAAGGTCCATGGGAACTGAGACAGCCGAGGTTTGCTAGGGTAGCCTGGAACTAAGACAGGGAAAAGCTTGGGTTGTTCGGGAGCAGGGCTGTGGGACTAGGTGGTGAGGCAGGTTGGCCTGGGTGGCCCATGACAGTGGGAGCTGATAGTTTGATGGGGATTGGTGGTGGGGTCCACTATCCACTGCACATGGTGATTGTATATATTTAGATTCTTTTTGCGGCGATTGGGGGGGGCATGTACAGTATCACCTAGTCTACTTCTGCAATACTTTTTATGTTCCTTAGAAGTTGAAGCACACCTTGCTGTTTTTTCTTTGTTGTAAAGTCTACTTTGAGCAAAGAAATTTCAAATATATCCAGTAATAACTTGCTTACTGATTAGTAACTAGTGGGTGGAGAGCTTCATAATTGCTGGATTTAAGGTGTAAGTACAGACATGTAACATAAAATGTTACATGTACTCCAATATTGTGAGACCTATAAGCTGTATTTAGAAAAAAAGTGTAAATTTATTGCAGTTTTTTTAATGAACATAAAACAAGCATTTGTCAATGCCGAACGTTCGCTTGCAGGTATTTGCAGTGGTGTTTGGCACGTATGGTGCTTTACCCTAATGCCCTGTGCGATTGCTGGTATTTGCACAATAAATTTTCAGCATGACCTTTTTGTTACCCCCATTGTGCGCTACATTGGCGGAAACACGTTTTGGGCAGGATGTGAAAAATGACAGCTGTACTGCTCATAAGGAAGTGTGGTAAAATGGCAATGTTGAAAATCTGGAGTGGAAATATTGAAAATTTGCAAACTTACAAGCATGCGAGGAACTGCGAACGCACGCCGAAAACAGTTATTTGTAGGAATTTTTTCACCAAATTTTCAACATTGGCATTTTAAAACCTCTGCTAATGAACAGTGTCACTGTGATTGTCTTACTGTGTCCCATACATTGATTTTGTACACCGACTGCACCATTGTGCACTACATAGGTGGAAACACGTTTTGGGCAGGATGTGAAAAATGACAGCTGTACTGCTCATAAGGAGGTGTAGTAAAATGGCGATGTTGAAAATCTGGAGTGAAAATATTGAAAATTTGCAAACTTACAAGCGTGCGTAGGAACTGCGCAATGCACGCTCGTAAAACAGTTATTTGTAGGAATTTTTTCACCAAATTTTCAACATAGCCATTTTAAGATCTCAGCTCATGAACAGTGACACTGTGACTTTCTTAATGTGTCCCATACACTGAGTTTGCACACCGACTGAGCCATTGTGCGCTACATAGGCGGAAACATGTTTTGGGCAGGATGTGAAAAATTACAGCTGTACTGCTCATGAGGAGGTGTGGTGAAATGGCAATGTTGAAAATCTGGAGTGAAAATATTGAAAATTTGAAAACTTACGAGCGTGCGTAGGAACTGCGCAATGCAGACTCATAAAACAGTCATTTTTAGGAATTTTTTCACCAAATTTTCAACACAGCCATTTTAAGACCTCTGCTCATGACCAGTGTCACTGTGATTTTCTTAATGTGTCCCATACATTGAGTTCGCACACCGACTGAGCCATTGTCTGCTACATGGGTGGAAACACATTTTGGGCAGGATGTGAAAAATGACAGCTGTACTGCTCATAAGGAGGTGTGGTAAAATGGCAATGTTGAAAATCTGGAGTGAAAATATTGAAAATTCACGAACTTACGAGCCTACATAGGAACTGCGCAACGCATGCTCGTAAAACAGTCAATTTTTGGAATGCTTACACCAAACTTTCAACATGGGGTTTTTGGGACCCCTTCTCATGAATGATGTCACTGTCATGGCGTTATTCAGGCCCGAAGGGTGATTTTGCGCAGTGACTGCGCACTGACTGCGGAATCACCTTTCGGGCCTGAATAACGCCATGACAGTGACATCATTCATGAGAAGGGGTCCCAAAAACCCCATGTTGAAAATTTGGTGCAAAAATTCCAAAAAATGCCTGAGATATGCAATAAAGTTGAAAACTCCCTATTTAGCCCATTATACAGCTTACCGGCATTTCCTCAGTTCGCGGTCGGCTTTGAAGAGTGCAGACGCGTTCCTGCCCACGAAGATCCCTTGCCAAGTCTCGGAGGTAAGTATGGGGTGAGGGGGTGTGGGAGGCAGGGTACAGGTGGGTGTGGGTTGTGTGGGAGGGCGGGAGACTCATGGGACGGTTTTTAATTTACAGGTTTGTTTTTTTTACAATTGATGACATCGGATGTTTGCCACGCTGGGGTGGGCCCCAGCATGGCAGAAGATGGTGGGGGCCGTGGAGCAGACAGGGATTGGGCACCCCGCCGGCAAACAATGCTGGATGTTTGCCACGCTGGGGTGGGCTCCCAGCGTGGCACCAAAGTTTGGGGGATGGCGGACGCGAGGGGCTGCATGACATGGGGCAGCGTGACGCTGTGTCTGTATGACAGCAGTGGTTTCTTTGAAGCGAAGACCACCACTGTCATACACAGCTCCCGCACCCATTGGTGCAGGACCGCCACGCCTGCTCAACTGAGCAGTGGATTGCAAGGGAGAGGCACACCTCCAAAGTGTGCTACTCTCCCAAAATGTTCCTTGCGCATGCGTGCAAGCGAACATAAAAAAGATGTAGTGTACAACTTGTTTTAAAGTTCAAGTTTATTCATCATTCATTTGGTCATAAAGTAACATGTTTAAGCCGTTGGGAAACTAAGTTCATTTTTGGTAACAAGGGCTGTGAAGTACTTAAAAAGCACTCTGAACATGGAGCCAGGATACTGGGCATGCACTGATGCATATTCATAACCCTTGGGCTATGAATATGCATGTGCACATGCCCAATACCATGGCTCCACTTTTGCAGCGTTTTAAGTACATAGCCACTGTTACTGAAAATAAACTAGTTGTCAGAGTTCAGCATTCTGTCTAGTCACTTAACATGTAGTTAGTTGATCTCAGATTGAAGATGACATGCACCAGCCTTTAGGAGGGATATTGTCATGTGCTCCCTGGGAAAGCACTAAGGTCTGATCCCAGGTGATTACACTGCCACTGGATGCAGCGAAGAAGATACGCTGAAACAGCAAACCCAGAAAAACAGGGAGTGCTGTTTCAGTGAACACTTGCTTTGCATGCAGTGTAGGTATCCTCTGCATGATGAAAGTGGTTATGCTTTAGTTGCTTTCCACTGACAAATATGGTGCAGAACCTGCCGAGTAAATGGGGTTTAAAAGAGGTCCTGTCCCCTGCATTGTAGACTCGCATTCCATTCAGCACCCCACATCCCTATGGTCTGCAGACTCTGATCCCCCTTACTTTGCATGTTCACCATCTTAATAATTAATTACCCCCTTTCTGCTCTCCCTGTAATCATTAACTGCTTTTGCAGACACACTGAAAAAGTACAAGTCCCAGGAGGATATCTGCCTCCCCCTCATAGTGCACTGCACAAACTGTAGCTGCTTTCCTTCTGCTTTTGTTCACTAGGGAGTATAGCTTCTAGGTTGGACATAAAAGTATGGCCATGCTGAGCACAAATGCTGCAGTTTCCCTGCATATCTTTGCTCCAGCCATAGCACCATGCCTTTTGGTGCTGTTTGGTCCCACAAGAAACCAGGCTTAATGTCTTAGGCTCCCTCTTTATTCAATCATTTCCTTATCTTTTTGCAGACATGCTGCAACAATACAGTTGTTAGGAGGTACTCCATCACAGTAAAGTGCTTTGAATGAACTGCTGCTGTTCCCCTTCTCACTGTCCCATGAAGGCTCATTCCTAAGCATAACTTCAGGCAGAACATAAAATTACCTACCTGCCCAGTGGCTCAGTGGTGGCTCTACCACCCAACATATTGCTAACCCAATGTTCAGGAGCAGACACAGATGGCTAGGGGTCAGTCAGTGTGAGGGAAAAAATTGTGTCGCAGGGACTGCTCTCTTCTCCTCTCTCCAATGGGGCAGCCATTGGTGTCTCTGACTGCCACCAGGTGGAGGCCTGATGACAGTGCAGGTTGCGGGCAAGTTAAAGAGAGTGCTTGTGGTTACATGGTGCATGCATGCCTCCACATGCACATGCTTACATTCTGCCATGGTACGGGAACGGGAGAAAACAGAAAACGGAGCCAGGTGGAGGCCTGATTATTGTGCAGGTTGCAGTTGAGTTAAATGATAGGGTCACGGTTCCATGGTGCGTGCATGCCTCCATATGCAAATGCATGTGCCTACATACTACCATAGTGAGGGAAAGGGAGAAAACTGAACATGGAGCTAGGTGAGATTAATGAAGCTCCATCTTCTCCCTTCTCAGCCCACACTTTAAAATTGAGGAAAGCCCATCCTGGGCTGAACCACCTCATGAGTGGAAATTGTCCTGTTCTCCCCCCCTCCCAAAAAAAAAGGCATCTGATGGAGACCCACTCAGTGAGTCTATTAAAATATTAAAGGCCTTGCTGGGCTGATATGGGGAACTCACCGTGATATAAGCCACTCCTGGGCTGAGACCTGCTCTGAGTAGGAATGTTTGAATAGGAGGTAAGGGGAAAGGTGTTGGGAGGTGGTAACTGGGCCAAATTGCAGATAAACGGCATACAGGTGACAACATAAAGCCCAGTCTCCTGTTACTGATTGAAGAGGCCACAGCCTATTGGGTGTCTTGCCTCTCATCCCTTCCCTGTCCCCACTCTTGAAGTGGCACCATGTGGCTCCTGCGACTATCTGTCTGTGGGTATCATGGCCCATTCAGAATGTCAGTATTGAGTACAGCTTTGTGATAACTCCCTCAATGTTACAGAGTCGATATCTAGTTTCTTTATAGCACTTGGACATGTAGATAGCAAACTGAAGTTAATAGCTGTGTCTGTAAACAATGCCTATACACTCTCCTGAGGCTGCTGTCCACCCCTGATGGCTGACTTTGGACAGCTGTGGGAGGTTGTGGGCATGCCACTAGGGGTTCTTCTTTCAAAATGCTGATGGGAGAGAAGGCAGGATGAACCAGAGATAACATCTACATAACTAGAATATCAGTAAGCTAAAAAAATTGCTCAGTTTGTGAAAATGCTAAATGGGCCATGCCTCACACTGAGATGTGTCCTATTTACAGGTGGGCATTGCCCTTTAAATGTTAATTCTCATGTAATGTCCTGTGCTAATTACTGACTGACTGCATGAGCTGGTATTCGTAACTTTCAGCTGTTACACCAAGATAAAGTTTACGTTTGTTTGAATTTCTGGCAGACTAGTTTTGGTGTGTCTCTTCGATTACTGTTTTTATTTCAACAATTACAGGAAAATGAAGATCCAGTAACCTACATGTGGAAGAGACCCACTGCTTGCCCTTGTTTGATAGCTGACAGACAGCTGCCTCATTGCCATTTGTGAAACACCAGTAACTGCATTGCCATTGGTGAAACACCAGCAACCATATTTACAAGAGAAGAGTTACCTGGAAGTATACTTTATATAGTGGGGTATTCATACTTTATATAATGGAGTATTAGAGTTTTCAAATGACCTACCCAAAATTCCTAGCAATTGATACAGACTGAAGTAGTTGATGGTGAGACGCATCATAGTGATGTTACCACACATTCAAAAAGGCGGTCGCAGGGCTCTAAACTAATTTCATCAAAACAAAAGAAAACAACATTAATTATTGAGAGTCAGGTATTAACAAAAGAAGTGCAGTCAATTTGGAAAAATCACTTTCATTAGAAAACTGGTACTTCTTGGGTTTGCAATTCTATAAAACTAGTTACAGTTGCTGATACTTAAATTATGTCCATTTGTATTCTAGTTTTGATAGAATTATTGATGTAAGCACTTTAATTTAAAGTGATTTCCAAGATTCATGGATGTAGTACTTTATTTGGTAGCTTAAAGTAAATGTGTGATGTAGGTGTTTGGGCTTCATAGCCTGCTACCCTGGGGTGGTGATAGCACCTCTGTGCTAAAATTACAATTTTTAATGCAGCCTATACAGTTTGGGAAGGGATTGTAATGCTGCCCAAACTGCTAGCCAGCCAGTCCCTTCCCACTTCCTTCCCTGCCTGCTCTGCTGATGTGCTCCCACGTTTTGTAAAGTGGTACCAGGGAGTGCACGGGGATGTGCCCCATACAAATCTATGGGGCTGATTTTCAAACAATTTTACATAACTTTAAAGTACCTTTTGATAAAACTGAAAGCCACAACTCAACTAATAGGGTCCTGTTGCTATTCTATACTTGCTGGTGCCTCCAATTTGCCAGAGGGGTCAGGTGGGCAGTCGACCTCCTCCGGGGGGGGGTCGGTTGAGCACCCCTCTCGGTCGTCTGCCTCCTATGAGCCACAACCACCCACAGTTAGAGCTACATGCTGGATCTGTATTGGTGGGTCCCTCAACTCCATCCGCCAGCTCCGCTGTACCTCCTGACACAGTTTCTGGAGCTGGTGAGCAGGGCGGTGCCGTAAGTGCAGTGCAGCCTTCGTTCAGTGCTGTGTGCAGTTCCAAACCCAGTAGGGTGCCTGGGGTGGCTTCTCTCCCAGTCGCCATGATCTCTTCCTCTTTGGAGGAGGAGGATGGGTCTGACTTGGACTGGTCACCCTCCTGAGGAGCTCTCGGGCTCTGAAGAGTCTTGCCATCCTACAAGGCCTAGTGACAACGTTTTGAAGGCTTCTTCTCCTCCTCCTCCGACTGGCTGTCTCTTGGGCCGCCATCTCCGAGTCCTCCAGCACCATTGGCACTACCGAGGACTCCTGTGGCACCGTAGGATGAGGCAGCACCATCCCTGGTGCCGTGGAAAAGGGCAATGCCATCCCTGGTGCCATGAGGAAGGTTGGTGCCGATGATGGAGCGAGATTGGGGGATAGTGCCTGGTCTGGAAGCAGCACCACTCCCAATGCAGAGTCAGAGGCTGGCATCTCTGGAGGGGCCAAATCTGTCACCAAAGCTGGGAGTGGCATGGCTTCTATTTCCTTGTTAGGGGTTAACTTGGGGGTTGGTAGGACAGGTTTGCAGACACCTGTGGCTCCTCCAGTGTTGACTCCCTTGATACCTTAGGAACAGATGAATGGCAGGTCTCTTTCTGAGGGAGAGGGTCTGGGAGCACCTGGGATGGCCCAGAGGTCTTCTTTCAAAGCTGCTGGTGGTTCTGGTAGGAGCTACAGTTCTATCCCTCATGTTTTTTCTCTCCTTACCGGAGAGGGCCTGCATCTGGTGTTGTTAGGGTCCACCCGCAAGGGCCAGACCTGCTCTGGTCTCCTCATTTTGGGCTTCTTCCTTAGGGCACCAATCAGGCCACACCTGCACGGTTGTGTGACCTTCTGTGGCTTCACTGCACAGCCCCATCTTCTGGGAGGAGTCGCTTGAATGTTTCTGAAGTCCTAGTAGGGATCTTCCTCTGGTTTGCCAGTCTCCTCTTCCTCCTCCTTCGTATCCTATGCCAAACCCTTCTGCTCTCCCAGGCTTTTCAGATCCTTCAGGGCCCCTGTTGTGGAATCAATTCAGGGGCTTGACTGCAGCCTTTCCTCGCTACCTTAGAGCTCTGGGTCAGGTCATTTTTAGATCTCGACCCCCTGCTGCATCCAGACCTGAATCAAGCGCTTTCTCCTTCTCATCTTCCTCTCCTGAGGAAGAAGTCTTGTCTTCAGATGCTGATATTTTACTAGCTACCAGCGGTCTTATCGAGGTTGGTGGAGGAGCTCCACATTTCTAATTTCTCAAGTCGCGATCCTGCCCATGTGACACGGGCTCTTCTGGGAGAGTTTCCATCAGAGAATGTGACCATTCTCTGTGGCCTGTTCCTTTACAGGAAGCATCTCAACAGGTCTAGCAGTCTCCCGCTTACTCATCTCCTGCCCACAGGGACTGCCAGTGCAGGCATTGTACCCTCCTGTGGTCTCCAGGCACCTTTCCTCACCCCACCACTGGGATAGTCTCTTGATACCCCATCTGGGCATTGTTGCCCAAGACACAACAGTGCCCTGGAGTTCAATTCAGCTGAGTTTAACCGCTGGGGGAGAAGGATCTTCTCCTTGGCGTGTCTCCATTTATGTATGTCAGCACATCAGGCCCTTATGGCTGTCTATGCTAGACTCTTATGGATGGTGCTCTGACAGATCCTAGCCACTTTGCCTGACATAGAGGCAACCAGGCAGGCCATCTGTTTTTCTGCTTCTGGCCTACAGCTAGCAAGGCTCCTCTCAAGGGTGTCTTACAATGCTAATGAGGTAGCTTCTAGGTTGGCAGGATCTGCAGTCTGTGTGAGATGGGCAGCATAGCTTCGCCTTTCTAGGTTATTGCCCTTGGCCTGGCATAGGGTGATTGCCTCCCCCTTTCCAGGGAGCCCATTTTTTCTAACGCAGATTGAGACAGGAATTGGTGGGGTGCCTTCTTTCTACCAGGTCTCAGGAGTCCCTGTCTAATCCTGACCAGTCTCTGGCCTCTCCAGACCCACAAGGGGCTCTCCATCTGTGGTCCTCCTCCACAGACGGCTGAGAGGAACGTTTACCCTCAGGGATGTGCCAGGTCCCCTTTGGGGGCTGTGTACTCACTCACCAGTGATGAATGATGAAGATACATACAGGAAGATATGAAAATTATGTACCTATTGTAATTTTTGATCTTCTTGTATATCTTCACCATTCATCACTGTGTCCCTGCCCACCATCCCCTCTGGTGCCTCAACCTCTGAGCAGTACCTCCTCCTTGCTTGCTCACTCCCCTGTGGGAACCTTGTGGGGTAAGCCCTTACTTCTTTACTCTGTTCCTTCTGGGAACTTTTTCTCCTTGTGAGGGGAGGACAAGCGGGGTCTCCCCCTTTTGCCTTTGATAATGGGGGCTCCTTGGGTCTCTCTCTCTCTCTGTCTTGCAATCAAGATGAGTGTTTGGTTGCTTCAAGCCGTTGGATCTGTGTTCATGAAGGACTCGAGGACCTCTCTCCTTCTCCTTAATCCAATTGTTTGACATAGGACAGTGCCTCTCCTTCTAGGAATCCTTCTCCTTTGCCTTGCTCGGAATCTGTTTCAGGGTTAACAACTCCTGGATGTAAAATTTTTTGGGGAGGTCCTTCATCTTGTAGTGGAACCTGTCCCCACCCCAGTGCCCTAGGATAACTTTAGAGACCCCAGCACCCTTCTCTCTAGTGACTTGGTGAGGCACCTCCTATATTCCTCCTTCTGGGTCATTTTTCTCAGGCTAGCTTTGCTCAAAACAATCCGATCTCTTCTCAGTTGGAGACAGGCTGATCTGTCTGTGTATATTTCCTTATCAGTATTATAGGCCTATTCCTCCTGCCAAAATGTGACCCCATTGTAACTCTCCCAAAATATCTGCCACAACCTGCAGATCATCCCGCACCACCTTTGTGATATCTACCCAATGATGTGGTAATTTTGCCTTCCCGTGGCCCGCACCAATCTCCGGGTAAAGGCTCTGCCTGGGCTTATGGCATTTCAGGTGAAATTAAGGTGCCCCAGTATCTGCAGTACCAATACCAATGACACCCTCCTCCTACCCACTACATGTTCCAACAAACCCATAAGGCGGGCCACTTTATCTCCTGGGAGGTGAAAACATTCCTGTACCATGTCCACCTCTATATCCAAAATCTCTAGTTTGCATGCTGGGACTTCGGCCTTCCCCTCCACTAGTGGGATCCCTATATTCCCACACATTGCATTAAAATCTGCCAGCATCCCCTCTGTCTCATCTTTTCCACATCTGATAAGCAGAAAATCATCCAGGTAATGTGCTACTTGCCTGTGCCCATACCGCCATCCAAAAACCCACTGCACCCATGAACTGAAGGCTTCAAATGTAGAACAAGGCATTGAACATCCCATTGGCATAGCCTTGTCAAAACACCCCCCCCAATAGAAATCCAAGCAGGTCCCAATCCTCAGGCCTGACTGATAGCAACTGAAAAGCAGACTCAATGTCTGTCTTTGCCATCCACACATCCCCAACTGCCCTGATCATCACCACTGCCTGTTCCAAGGATATGTAAGACATTACCCGGAGGTCCTCGGGAATCCCATCATTCACCGAGGCCCCCTCCAGATATGACAGGTGGTGGATAAGGAGAAGCTTCCCTGGCTGCTTCTTGGGTACCATCCCCAGTGGAGATATCTGGAAAATGGCATGGGGGATACCTCGAAGGGGCCCTCAACCCTGCCTGCACCTCTTTCTGGATTTTCTTCCTGACCACATCCTCCTTCCCCTTTACTGATCCCAAGTTTTTTGCATTCATTCCTGTTCGCACCACCCCCAAAACCTAAAGGGAAACCTTCCCTGAAACCCTAACGCAGCAACTCCCCTTTCTCCTTGTCTGGTTAATGCTGTGTCCAGGCCTCAACCACCTCCTTGACCATAGGGGTTGCTGCTAGGGTGAAACCCCATCATCCCCTTCTAACCAGCCTTCAATTCCACCCATAGTTGGAATTGTAACCTCCCCTATTGTGTATCCCCCTTCCTCTCCTGTTGAAACTCTGCCATGGCCACCCCGAAAGGAATGCTTATGCCCTTGTCCCCCCTGCTGGCCCCCCCAGTCCCCCTTGCCTGGCAGCCAGATACTGGGTGCTGCCTCAAACACCTGGAACACATTTGCCTCAACTTGCAGTTTGCCCACATGCAGGATGCTCTGTTGTAACCCCAGGAGATGTCTTGGCTGCTGGGGTAGGGACACTCTTTTTACTTGGCTCCCCCCAGTCCCCCCCCCCACTGACCCAGACAGGGGCCATACCCACAGTTCTGAGTGGGTACAGTCCCATCTTAAATCCCCTTTTGCTGCCATCCACTTCCAAAAGGCCTCGTCATACTTAAGCCACCCATGTCTGAGTTTGGCCTTGTAGGCATCGTGGATGAAGGCCGTGTCTGTCAGTAGAGAAATTGCCAGCTCTGGCTGATTTTCCAGTACCAGAGCACTGTAACTAAGAAACCCCACCTGCCACATGTCTATGTTCTTCCCCTTGTACTTAGCCTCCTCTTCCTTATGTTCTACCACCGCTAATGCTACTACCATCTCCAACTTGCCCACTGACTCCTTCTTCTCATACTTCCTCACAGTATCCTTTTCTACCAGCCCAGAAAAATGTCCACATACTCCCCCTTCCAAATATTTTCTTAATAGAAGTGGGGACATGGTCACCCAGGATGAAACTCAGTGGCCCGTCATACAGTTTCTTCCCCCATTTCTTGTCCTCGCCTGCCCCAGTATCCTCGCCACTTTCCTTCTTTATCGCTAGAAGTGCCTTCTCCGTATTTCCCAGCCCCTTCTCCCCCATATCCCCCAGGAGCCCCTCTAAATATTCCTTCAAATCCCCCTCATTGGTTAGCTCTGCGTTTCTCTTACCCCCAACAGGGCTAGGCCCCGCCAGTGCCGGTTCAGGTCGAGGATCGGGTGACTGACTCAGCGCAGCTCCACATGGCCTCTTTCCCACTCTGCCTTGGTCCGTCTACCCCTCCAGCTCCTTCCTCTTCTTAGACACCTCCTCCTTCTCTTCATGAAGCCGTGCTGCCTTGATGAGGTCCATCATCTTCTCCATCAGCTTGGATGCTTCCTACCTCAACTTGGTGCTGGAAACTGGGTCTCTCTTTGGTGCCATCTTTCTCCACTGCATAAGAACAAAAAGAGGTTGAACAGCTTGAACCAGTCCTCAAGACAGCTAAATGCAGTTATGCCCCTGGCTGTTCCCATCCTGCCCTGCAGTACCAGGCAACTGCCCTCCATGCACCTCCATCCGATACCAAGTCACCCATAACATGGTATAGCACTTTATCTGCCGGGTCACCATGGCATTTGTTTGCCACACGGCCATGACTTAAAGGACGCTGCTCGTCAGTCTGCACTATCATCACACTGGCCGAAAAATGCCTTGGCCCAGCGGCAGTGAACCTGAGTTCGATCCCCTCAGTAACACCAATGGGGACTCATAAATATCTGTGCATCAGTGACCTCCAGGGGGCTTCCCCCAGAAGTATAGCCCTCAATCTTCTTCTTTTTTTTTTTTTTTATTTAGTATTTTTGGTGGTAGGGCTCTCCGCCAGGTATCTGCCCTGGTCACGTCCCCAGAACTTCCACCTACTGTCAATGCTAGGTCCCCCAGTCATCCCAGGCTTTCCCCCCCAAGGGCAGAGCCACAGAACTGGTCCCAATCCAGCCCGCAGAACAAGTATCTGGTTGGGGGATCCTAGCAACAGCGGCTAATTGAAGCCCAGGGAGGGCTTCATAAGTGGAGCTCCACCTGGATTTGTTCTTGAATGGTTCCCTGTGGAACTGGGTGCATCTGTGACGCAAGCCAGGGGGAACTCACATGCATCCGTGCATGCTCCCCTCAAAGCGTCCGCGCCCAGCTCCCCCATGCTCTCGCCCAGCGCCATGCACCCCCGCTTTTGCCAGGGGGCCACGAGATGCTGATGCTGTGCTTCCTCCCTCTTCAGAGAAGGAGAGCAGTCCTTTAGACACTCAATCCTTCCCTTCCCCTGCCAACCCATGATGGCCCGTGCCCATTCCTGAACATGGGTTGCCAGCATGACGCGAGGTGTGGAGTCCAGCGCCTCAACCCTCAGCTCCAAAGGGCCGGCCAGCCCTCAGTCTTCTGAGATAACTAAAACCGTCCAAGCTGCAGAAATTTTCCCCTGTGGTCTGTAGCTGTCTGGGGCCCCAGGCTCCAACGTGGTCCTGGCCATACCTTCCCTTGGCCTTCTGGCCAGTTACCTCTAGTGACCCCTCCTGCTTTACGTGTCCCTGCCATTTGCCCCCTGCAGCCCCTCCCATCTTAAAATAGGAAGGGACAGTGTCTACCAAGGAAACCTATTACTGCTCTTAACCCCTGCCCTTCCACGTCCCTCACTATTTGTTGGCATTCACTGAGGCCATCTCAACCCACCATGGCACCCCAATGGTCAGTGCCATGTGACCTCCATCCCCCCCTCGGTGACTCCATTTACCACCGCTGCATCCCCCACCAAACAAACTCCCGCAGGCAGCACCCATGGAATTTTCTGAAAAACACATTCCACACTCTGCAATGACTGCCCACAAGTCGCAAGCTCTCTCCATGTGCACTCCCACCTCGTTTGCTCCCAAGCTGTGGCACTAGGATACACCAAAATTGTTCATTTTACCTGAGGTCTGCCCAGCAGCAGATGCCCACCCTTTTAGCTGCAGCATCATCATGGGGGGGGGCCCCCATTACAACGACCTTCCCCCAATAGAGACACCCTGCAGCTCCTGCCTGGGCTCCCAGGCCTGCAAGCACCATCAACGGGATCCTCTGATACCCCATTCCGGTGCTAGGAACCACTAGCCCAATCATGTGGCCATCTGTCAACACGCTGCCATCTCTCATCGCCTCTCCCAAATGTCATACCCATGGACTGGAACCTGCACCTTCTTAGCTCTAAACCAGGCAAGTATGCACTCGGCCAGCAAAGACTACTGCCAGCCACAAGGCCCCTCCATGTGGTCCGGTCGAGATGCAACATGCAGGCTTCTCCAGCAAAAATGGCTGCAAAAGCCTTCCATGGCCCACAGGAACGGTGCTCTCCATCTGGACAGCATTGTAACCTCCCTTCACAAAAGCAATCAATAGCGTGGTGCAGGTGCCACCACCATGCAGTGACCCCACTGCATTCCGTGCACACAGGCCTGACCACGTGCCAACCGCAAAGCCCCTCTGAAAATGCCACAGGCTCTCCCAATTGGCTGCAAGACCCACCAAGCGGCCCTACCCTGCCACAAACTGGACCCGCTCTCTACTGAAAATGGCCACAAAAAGCCTTACATGGCCAACCAAACTCAGTGCACAGGAAAACTTAGGCTTGGAGTGCAAAAGCAACCAACCAACCAACAGCATGGTGCAGGCACCACAACCATCCAGTGGGCCCCATGGCATTCAGCGCATATAGGCCTGACCACGTGGCCACCCGCTAAGCCCCTCGGAATGCTGCAGGATCTCCTGATCGGCCACAAGGTCCACCATGTGGCCTGACCACACCACAAACCAGACCCTCTACCTCTCAAAAATAGCCGCAAAAAGCCTTTCATGGCCAACCAAGATCAGCGCACAAGGAAAATTTAAACTTGGGGCATGCTCTACTTTGGTCCCAATGTTACAAACAAAACACTGCCCCTGAGCTACCTGGTCCTCAGCACATATTCCCTCATTACTCCTTCCTTTTCCATTTCTTTCTCTTTTATTTCCACAAAAAAAATCCTGCTCTACCTGCCTTAATGGAAGAAACTTGCACGCTAAGACCATAACAACAATATCTGCTCACTAGCTCACATTTGTAAGTTTACCTGCTTGCCTCCTATAACGTTAACAGTTCAAAATATGTGCATCTATATATCACTTCTGCACTCCTTATTTACTCATTTAATCAAAAAGGGAAATAAAACAGGATCCTACAATAGAAACCCTGACCCACCACTGTTACCTTCACAGGCAAACCAAGTCCAGCAGAATTTAAGCGCAAAAGCACACAAAATAATGTACCATCCACTGGCAAACAGCCATGTGGCTCAGAGGCCTAATTCTGGCCTGCAGGTCTGCACCTTACCTAGCTGGTGTTCAAACTCCAACCTGTTGTCACAGTGAAGTGTTAAGAACCTGTTGCAATCAAATTCTCAGCAGAAAAGGGAGATCTGTGGGCTACCTTACCTTATAAACCCCTTTATGACCCCCATCAGAACCCCACTTGGCCCCTCCCCTTGACTAATCACCACCCTAACCCTGCACCTGCATCATACAACACTACCTGTGTGACCTCAGTATTGATGTCACCAGGTCCCTCCCCCTTCCCCAGCTGCATCCCCCCTCCCCCCATAATCAGCTAGTCATTTCCATCTGGGCCATCCGACAATTCAAGTTGCCTTTTAGTGGCAACTCTATTTGTGGAAAGGATGTCCCTTTGCTGGAGCATTTACAGTTATAAGGCAATCAAAGAATGGGCATATTTCCGAGTATCAGAAATCAGTCCAGTAGAGGCAGATTGTTTCATCCATAGGCAGTGACAAGCAATCCTCTAGAGGAATATCAAATAACTGTTCCAGAATGTGTGGCAAAAGCAACGCTCTTAGCTCTGAATGAAAAGGGAATGGGGATGGTGATGATATTATCATGGCCCAAAAGGCACATAAAATGGCTAAAGGAAGTTCCAAGAACAAAGATTCATGGGGTAGAAGAACAAATGCACCAGTGCAGGAGAAGGAGAATGGACAGAGGACAGTCACAGAACATGACGCAGGAAAAGAAACATAGAAACATAGATTTTGATGGCAGATAAGGACTGCTTGGCCCATATAGTCTGCCCATTTCCCTACCTATTGGTTAAGCTGCAGATCCTAGTTAACCAACAGTCTACTTCTTCCTACCCCCCCACCAGAATTGCCTTATGTCTGTCCCATGCATTCTTGAATTTTCCCCACTGTTTTTGACCCCACGACCTCCTCAGGAAGGCCATTCCATGTGTCCACAGATTTATGGGCATTTATGTTAGGCTAGTGCATAATAGGCTGAAGCCAAATGTGGCTGAGGATGATGGCAGTGGTCACGACCCTTCCAACGTTCTACAAGGCAAGATAAAACCAATAAAAATCTCAGCTTTTGGATTTCATTCGATTTTCTAAAGAAAGTAAATGGTGCGTGCAAGATGTTTAATTGCTATTCAAGAGTGTCCTCATGTGACTTCTTAGTATTTGAGAACCGTAATGCAAAGTTGAGCAGTCCTGGAACACTAAGGAGTTATGAGATGACTCTCTTGGTTAGCCAAGAGACACCTCACACTCTCCATCTACATTTTACTATGCATTTCAGTTTTTTCTAGTTGAAATCTTGCTCTGTATTTCACACACGAGCAAAAGTTACACTCACTCTAGCACTACTCGCATTTGTTAAAACTTCCCAAACCACTGAATAATGTTGCTGTTGAGGATCAAATTTTCAACCACACTGCTCAATTTTTGTTTTATTTATTCATTTATCTTGAGAGCCTTTGGGTAGAAAGGTGACTTCAATCAAGCAATACAGTTCATACATGTATCACAGCACCTACAGAAGCAATGCATAGTGAAGAAAAGTATCTTTAAAACAAGCAGTATATGGCAAAAATAGATCATCAATAATAGTTACAAGCTGTGTTTTGTTTAAATTACCCTATAGATAATTTAAATCTGGCTTCATTAATCATACTGTGTTTACAATTTCTCTAGGCAACGTGTTTCAAAATTTTGTTGCCCCAAAGAAAAACATTTTTTGGCCATTGACAGCAATTCTTAAAGGAATTTCTAGTCCCATAGTTGCAGATCTAGTTGTGTACAGTTTGTTCGGTATCCTGTGATGAGGGCTACTGCTATTGAGTGCTTTCAAAAGGGTAACTCAATAACAACACCTGTTCACAGGGCTACTGGACAGAGAGGCTGAATATAGTGACAGGATGTCACTATATGTGCAGGTGTGCGGGAGGGAGCGAGCACGCCGTGTGACGGGAGGAAGGGGAGGGAGAGTTTGTGAGGTGTAGTGCAGTGGTGGGCTGCCGAGCTGGCCATGTGGCGTGGTTGGTTGGTGGCAGACTAGGGTTGGGAGGGTGCCGGGTTCAATTCTGGGCACGTTGGTGTTTTGCGCTGGTCTGGGATTTCTCTTTTTTATTTTTTTCACCCCCCCGACATGCACCCCCTGGAGTTGAGAATCCTTTAGTGGGGGGGGTGAAGCCTCCCACATAAACAAAAACATCTGTGTCTTCGGCACCCTTCTGCTTTGCGCCATGAGTGTACATTGCTGAACTTGATCTTCAGCAATGTACACTCGCACTAACAGCGATCGCCTTTCCGCTATTGCCATTGTGACATGAAACCAGTTTGTTTACTGGTTGCAGAGAATCAGACAGTTTGTGTTTTTCATTTTATTAACAGCAATGGAGAAAAAAATGCTCATTTACAATTGCATCTTAAATATAATATATTACTGTATACATCACACACATTTTTGAAAATTGGACCATATACGTAACAAAGTTTTCAATTAGATCTGTGATTGCTATTAGAAAAATAAATTAGTGCTGTATGGAATTTGTACTTTCTGACTGAATGGAATTTCAAGGAATTTTATAAAATTCCACCTCATTACACAGAAATCCATCAGTAACAATTATAAAATTTCGAAAGCAGAATGGTTAACATAAACAGTGGATTTCTTTCTACAGTCTGTGGATTTCTGCAGTTATTATTCAATCCATGGAAAATAATCTAATGGTTTATGTAGTGTGTGGAAAGTTATTTTTCAGTGAGCACAGAAATGCTTTTCAGGATTCTATTTAATTCAAAAAGAAATTTCAAAAAGCAATCAGTATTTCTTATGCTCACTTTCACCAAGCTGTCAGGTTTTTGCCCATCTGTCTGACTGCATTGAAATACACCACAGGTCCACAGACTATGTAACAACTGGCAGTCTTCCCTATGGGTTGCTTCATCTGCTGTCTGCCTCCTCCAGCAAGCAATATGGTGCAAAATGCTCTCATAGCATATTGCAGCAACTTGCTTCACCTGCGGTCTACCACATCCGGCAAGCAGTAGCTGCAACATGCCCATGAGCATAGCTTTTAGAATTATTGGTGGCCTACCCTGTTAACTGCTGTGCTTGCTGCCTACCTCGGCCAGCCAGCAGTATGCTACAACATGCCAGACAGGCATACGTTTTTGAACCATTGGTGGCTTACTCTGCGGCAACTGCATCTGTTTTTTACTTAATCCAAGCTGCTGATATATGCTTCAGAATGATACAGTACATGTCCACAATTATTTAAACCACTGGTGTCCTACCCTGTAGACTGCTATGCCATCTGCAAAGGGCTAGTACTGGAAAAGCCAATAACACAGGGCATGGTCATGCTGCAAAACTAGTAAAGAACCACCAAACAAAGAATGAAGATAAGTACTGTAGCTACTATAAACATAACATATTTAGTATTTTCTACAATGTACTAGGAAAGTCACCTTATGCAATATGCTTTCTTAACTCATAAAGCCAGCAATATGCTACTAAATGCTATTGACATTATCTTACGACCTTCAGTCGAGTTCTTTACCATTACAGTAATTACAGAAGTGCTTCACTGCTTCTGAAACATCTCTGCATAGTACCTACCAATCCATAGCATTCCAGAGTCCCTGATACTTGATGCATGAATTGGTTACACCATCTGGAGTTTTGTATTGTGGAGTTGTGTGTGGTGTTTATGAAGAAGATGATGAACATGAATAAAAATGTAATGCATTAAATAGCGGATAAATGTGTTCTTTTCTCTTGCGGAGTGAAACATAATTTAATCTCAATAAACATGTTGAATATTTCAGGATGTGATGGTTGAAATTTGAAATGTCAAATGTTTAGAGGCTTGGGCTGCTCTTTTCAAGGTATAGCTTGCCACCACTAGGTGGCAACCACCACCATTCTCCCGTGCTGTCCTCCAGCAAACCCAACTCTGCTCACTATGATAGTACGCTACCTCCTATTTCTTGCTTCTCTACTACCAGTCCTGCCAGCCCCCCCATCTGTTCAAATGAGCAGAGCAAAATGCTCATCTCATGCACCCTGTCAGCTCAATCCCCAACCCTTGCTATCCCCTCTACAGAACAGCCCTCAGCTTCCTTGCTCCACACTTGGTCTGTCAGTGCCTCGATTCTGCCCCCTAGCTTCCACGCAGGGCTCATAGCCCTACATACATCTGTAAAGCACCTCCTGGTGGCAACCCCTTAACTGGAGCCTTCAGCTAAAAAGTCACAGCGGTCCTGAGCACTCAGCAGGCACATAGCTATGTTACTCCTCCTATTAGCTGGAGATGTAGAACCTAACCCTGGGCCAGCCACCCCTTCCCCTCTGCACTACCACAGGGCTTAAAATGAGTGCATCTCAATATCTGCAGCCTACTGCACAAACTTACAATACTCCAGCCAACTGTACTATCCCTAAGGCCCAACATCCTGATCATAACTGGAACTTGGCTGAAGCCCCATAACAAAGATCCTGAAATTGCCATCCCTGGGTACACCATACTTTGCCACGACTGCCCAGGTGAGAAAAGAGGAGGGGGCGTACCTATGTATATCTCTTCCACTCTACATTTCACCCCTGTCAGCTTACCCCTGCCCACAAACTACATTGACACCTTGATGATCAAACCCTCCCTCCTCCACAATATCCCTATATTCATTGCTGGTTCTTACTGTTCCCATGACTCCCCAGCGTCTTTAATCCTGGACCACCTGGGCACCTTGAAATCATGCGCCAAAGGGGGCGAGCTCCACATTCAGGGGGATTTCAACATAAATTGGCTTTCCAGCTCAACATCCAGCTCTGCAACCAGGTCGCTGCTCTGAACATGTCCTAGCTGATCACCGAACCTACTCGTCGAAACTCAAAATCGCTAAACCACTCCCTATTAGATTGGTCCCTTACCACCCACCAGCACTACATAATCTCCTCAGGTATTCTACCTGACTCAATAAGCGATCTCCATATGGTCTACTCAATTCAGAAAATATTCAGGCCCAAAGCCCCCCCCCCCAAGAACCATTCATGCCTGGACTTTTAAAACCCTTGACCTTACTTCTCTCCTAAGAGACCTGGCAGCCACCAACTGGGCATTCATCTCCCTAGCTCACTCCATTGACTCTGCACTGGACTATTTTAAGTCCAAGTTCCTCATTCTGGAACTACTATACTCTACTCAGGAGTATTCGCATTTGGGGCACCCTCCTGCCCTGGATTTCAGACAACATCATAGCCCTCACCAAAGCCAGAGACCAGGCATGGAAGTCACTTAAATCTCACAGCTCCCCAAATGATCACGCAAAATACCGCCAATTACGCAACACCTGCACCAGACAAATCCGGCAAGCTAAAACAAATTATTTCAAAGCTTCCTTCCAGGTTAACATAAATCACCCAGCCAAATTCTGGAAGGTGGTTAAATCCCTCTTCTCCCTACCTTCCCAGACCCCCTTCCTTGTTCTAAATGTACGTGGGGCAGACATAATGGATACAATGGCAGTCGACTCTGAGTTCAACTCTTTCTTCACTAGCTGCACCTCAGCACCACTATCCACTCTCCTCATACACCAACATAAATCTACCCCGCCCTCCCCTACTACCCAGGATCCTCCACCAACCATGTCTTTCTCCTTTTGCCCAGTCACCCTGTCAGAAGTGCGTAACTCCTTGCTCGCCCTAACCCAACCAAAGGCAAATGCCCCTCAGGGTTGGATGCCAAATTGCTCTATCTAGCTGCCCTTGCCATCACTCACCCACTTGCTGATCTTTTTAACCTTTCCTTCTCTCTAGCCTTAACACCTTAAGAATTGAAGCACACCATGATCATCCCTCTTTCCAAGGGTGGCGACCCCTCAGCCCCAGAAACTACTGTCCGATCTTCCTCCTCCCCATTCTGGCTAAACTTCAGGAACACCTGGTCCTTGTTCAACTCATCTACTTCATCAGCTCCTCCTCCTTCTATCTTTACGATTCTGGCTTCAGGAAGGCCCACTCCACTGCCACCTCCCTTCAACATGTCATTAACTCCATTCTCGTTGGCATGGACAATGGACATACCACCTCAGCAATCTTTGTCGACCTGGCCAAAGCATTCAACACCATCTCCCATGTCCTATTCCTGGATAAGCTGTCATTGGCAGGTTTATACCCTTTGGCCATCAGAAGGTTCCACTCCTACTTGGTGGGCAGATTGCAATCTGTGAAAATACGCCCCTCCACTTCATCTTCCTTCCCATTCACCTCTGGAGTTCCACAAGGCTCTGTCCTTGGTCGACTCCTCTTCTTTATCTTCCTAAATGACCTGCCCACTGCCTTATCACTCATGTCCATACATATGAATGCAGATGACACAGTGCTGTATACATCTGGCCCATCACCCACTGATGTGGCAATCAGGTTACAGCAGAACTTCAATGCTGTTCAGCTCTGGTTTTGCAAAAAACATCTTTTTCTAGATGCCAAGAAGACCATCACTATGACCTTTGGCACAAGGCAGAGGCTCTCTCGTCTCCTCTTTCCCCCCACCTTTCACACTCTGGACAGGACCACTCTGGAGGTCTGCACCTCCTTCCACTACCTTGGGGTGTGGCTAGACCAGCACCTCAACTTTTCTGTGCTTGTTGATGCCATCCATAAAAAGCTCCACCCTAAACTGAGCGCTCTATACCATCACCGTGGATGCATCCCGCTGCCAGCATGCTGCACACTTGTGCAGAAATTATCCTCCCCATATTTGACTACAGTGACGTAGTCTACAGTGCCGCTTCCAAGTCCACCCTAGCCAGACTGGACCCCCTTTACCATTCCTTCCGCTGCTTCTCCCTCGACTGCCTGCCCTCTATGTATCACTGTGTTTTGTACCAGTCCCTCGACCTGCCCTCACTTCAGGAGCACAGGTCAATCCACTGTGTGAAACTCATGGGCAAGTTCTGGTCACTTTCCTTTTCTCCATACCTTGCATCTACCCTAACCCAACAACCACCTCCTGCATATCCACTTAGAAGTTTCGACACCCAGCATCTTGTAATGCCTCACATGGCCTCCTCATCTGGCCAGGCAGCTTTCAGGCATCGCCTGCCTAAACTGTGGAACTCCCTCCGATTGACACTCAATAAGTGCATTCTACCCAGCACCTCGACTCCCTCTTGCAAGTCCAGTTCTCTTCCACTTGCTCCGGCAGAAACTGATGCTGTTTCCTACACAGGTTCCATTGCACCGGAGGTTCCTTTCCTAGGGCTCTCTGACCCACGAACATGGACAAAGTCCTATGCATCCTGAATTGTACATCACTGCACTTATACATTTCAATTGTGTAATACTAGCCTGCTCTGTTAGTTTCACAAAAATTGTTCACTACTGCTCTACAAATGCCTGTCAATGTAAAATGTAAATGCAAAATATCTGCTACTATTTGCCAAGCTTGCATTGCTATGCAAAATGTCTTCTATGGTTCTCTAAATTTTGTAAATTGTATCCAATGTCCCTCTCTCCCCAGGGCACACCTGGAACTGAGCAGTATTCTGCTCAGTGTGACCCCCTGGTAAAACTCTTAAGTAAATAAACATTTCAAACTCATAGAACTCAGTTGCATCTTTGCCCATTCTGGCTCTTGTTGCTTTTCATTACTCCATGCAGTGTTTGCCTATTAATTAGGTACACAGTGTAGATACAGTGCGCCCAGCTGTGTTTACCTGACACGACTAATGCTATCTCTGCATAAGGACTAGCTGGCAAAACACTTCTCAACACTTGTTCAGAACTGATTTTTTTAAAGAGCCCTTGACATGTCAGGGAACATTTTTAAATTCTATAATACTTAGTCTCTGAGTTTCTTACATTTCAGATATTTTCTACATGTCTCTTTCTATCAATGTTATTAGTGAAACCAGTCCATTAGTACAGCCGTAGGCTACCACTCATGCCACCGGCAATCTGTGTTTGGGAACACACCGGGGCATCGGGGGGCCTTCCAGAAGGAGGAGAATTGATCATCCTAGTGGATTCCTTCCTCTCCAAGTGGGGGGGGCACCAGATTAACAACTATAAAAACATGTACTCCTCTTACAAATTCTGCCAATTAATTTTGCCGCACCTAGCAGTTTAGTGTAGACCAATACTAAGGGGACAGCAATCAAGAAATTCATAAAGTGAATAAATCATAAGGTTTCCCATAAGGCTGCACATATGCCAGCACAGCTGTGAATACAAATACCATTAGTGCATGCAGTATGACAGGGAAAATCTTTTTTTTCCATCTAGAAAACTAAATTTTTATCGTATGTTAGACTCAGTGAACATCATTCCAAGATTAGTTAAACTCAGTTGATATAGAAATCTTTAACATCTACATTCTCTGAGAAATCAGGTTTCACTCTTTCAAAGCTAAATTGTGTGCAGACTACTTATAGGCCCCCTTTTTAAGAAGAGAGCCATCATTTTTCTTTTCACATTGTAGCTACTGGTACATAAAAAACAAGACAATTATATTTTAAAGTGAGTTTGTCACTTTTTAGAAAACTTTGTTAAACAGACTTTAGACATAATTCAGATTATATTTTGTGAATTCTTTCCATTTCTCTCCTTTCTGACTTTTATTTATAATTTGATTTGCATTACAAACTTAGTTTAAAGCAGCAGTGCAATGAAAAAAAGTTATTTCAAAAAGTGAATTTTCTGCTATGGTTATGAAAAATACTGGCAGAACTGTTGATCTGGGTTTTCTGGATGCATCCTATGCTGTGTACTGTGCATTTGCATTTTTGTCTGGATTCTTACCTTCCTCAGGTCCTCAGTATTATTCCTATGCAAAAATGGGATGGCCATCTTTTTTTCTTGAGAAATAATTATCCTAAAACTTTCATAAAATTCATTAATGATAATGGAAACTGAAAATGTCACCACTAAAATTAACTGGAAGACATCTGTAATCAATTAGGAAGAAAAAGGGTGTGGTCAAATTTTAGCTCATTTTTGTTGCACCGCTACTTTAAAGGACCACAAGTAGCACCAATACCATTTAATCATATTGGGCTAAGACAGAGCTGTGCAGAGTTTTCAAATTCTGCTTCTGCCAGAATTCTGTGGAATTTTTTAAATTCCTTCTAATTCTGCAAAATTCTGTCTGAAGCAGAATTCCAAAATTTCAAATTGGAATGTTAACAGGAGAATCGTATTCCACATTTCATGCAAACAATGGATTCATTTTTCACAAACCCAAGAATAATATTCTACAGATTATGTAATCTATGGATTATCATTATGCAGTTTTCATAGAAAGGCTTTTTGGGATTCCACAAAATTAAAAAAGAAATTCCAGAAAGCATTTCAGAAGTGGCATTGCCATTCCACATGAATTCCAGTTGCAGAATTCCACATATTCCGCTCTAGTCCATCATCAAGTTCAAGATCAAGTAATCAGTGACGCTGCTTGCCATTGTTTTGTTGTCATTTGTTTTCTTTTCTGCAAAGCCTTTATTTGGGATGTATGCTGCTTTTACTTAGTGTATTAATTGTTGCAGATCTTTTTCTTTTATGTTTCCATTTTAACCGGAATGACTTTGAAAATGTACACTTGCTGCTGAAAGACCTTCCTTACAATAAAATGAATGAAATAAAATAAATGAATGAAGATTATTTAGTTCCATGTATTTTATTTATTTATTTATTTACAGTTTGCTGACTGGGAAAGGACCACTGAGCCAAAGCTTGTTTCTGGTTAAGAACCATAGAAGAGGAGTTATGGTAGGGGAGCACAGTAACATGTTAAAAAGTCAAAGTGTATTTCTAAGGAAATTAATGTAATGTGCAAAAAACAATCGTGCAAAAAATGAAGGGCACAATGGTAAAAAGATACGCAATAATATGCAAGATACCATGGGCTAGATATTCAAAAGGGTTGCTCCATGCTCAGCAGGGTTGCGCATGCTCAAGTCCTACATTGCGCCATTCTGCGATATTCAGCAGGAGGCAGTTGCGCCACTGAAAACAGGCTGAGCAACAGCGCAATGCAAATGAATGCATGCTCAACAGGAGGGGGAGGAACCATGCATAAACTGCACAGCCCGATATTCAGCCGGGCTGTGCAGAGTTGTGCAGGCGCAATCCCCAACCTGAGCCTGCAGGACCTTGAGCCAAAAAAAAAAGGCTTAAGTAGAGGGCCACCCACAGGTGAGCTGCTGTATTGCAGGGCGCAACACAGCAGCTGCCACCTGTGGCTGACCCCCAACTCAGTCCCTGTGCTCCCCCAGCCCGATCGCGGGCATAGTGTACTCCCCCACCAGGCCGATTGCGGGCATCAATGTGGCTCCCCCCCTCCTGTTCACATCCCTGGTGGTCCAGTGGACCGAAATGCCCGATCGCGGGCAGTAAGTAAAGTGAACCTCCCCGAACATCTCCCTGGTGGTCCAGTGGACTGTAATGCCCGATCACAGGCAGATTGTGAAATGAACCCCCCGCTGAAACATCTCCCTAATGCCCGATCGCAGGCAGAATGTAAAAGAACCCCCAAACACGTTCCTAGTGCCGATCACGGGCAGAATAAATAACAACCCCCTGCCCAAACATCTCCTGGTGGCTAGTGTCCCCCACCCCACCCCACCCGGGCCCCACCACCCTGCTCCCCGGCGGCGGCAGGCAGCAGCATCCACCCGCCTACCACCTCGCCACCCGCCCGACCAGACTGCCCAGTAGGGCTGCCGCCGCCCATGGTGCAGAGCAAGAACAAATGGGCGTGCAGCCCATACCGTACATGACAGTCCAATTTGTAAATGAATCATTCACAAATCACGGACTGTCTGAGCTGCCTTCGTATTCTTGCTCTGCCTGTGGCGATGCTCTGAGCAATCAGCTCGATGAAGCGACTGGCGGGTGGGATGCTGCCGCCCGCCGGCTGCCTAGGCTGGAAGCGGGTGGTGAGCCATGAAGTGAAATAGTGAAGAGTACTAACCACCGAGATGTTCAAGCGGCGATCATTGATAATATGATCGAACATTATAATCACTGGACCACCAGGGAGATGTTGGGGGTTCTTTACATTCTGCCGTGGACCGGCTGCAAGATGCGTCGGTCCCGAGGCTGCTGCCTGGCAGCGCGCCAGGCTGCAAGTCCTCGGGATCAGCACACCTATGCTAATGGCATGCAAATGAGGCCATAATCAGATTCAAATGGCCCCCTCGCCATGAATTATGGCCCCATTGCATGTCACCTTTTGAATATCGTGATTTTGCACATGGCGCCAATGGTACTTAGCCACTCAAGTTGAATGCTCCACTCTGACATCTTGCGGTGGCGCAAGTTTCACTGCGCCATGCACAGTGGCTGTGGCGGGGGGGTGATATTCAAAGGAGTTGCTCAATAGCGCAACTCCTTTGAATATCGCCTGGGCCACACCCCTGTGCAACTATTTTGCGCAGCGCAAGGGCTTGCGCCTCAGAATGGCGCAGTTTGAATATCCAGCCCCATGGGTAAAAGTTCAGATACAAAATTTATGTAAGGTGCAAATACGAAGGATGACAAAAACACTAGCATTCAAGGGTTGTTCAGAAGTGGTAGTAGCAAGAGAGGACGGTAGATAGATAATAGTTTAAAGTAATTTTATGTTTTCCAGCAAACAGTTTAAGGTTGGCATTAGCAGATTGTTATGCAAAAAAATGTATCTGAAATGTTAATTTCTGCTAGACTTTTATGTTTATGTGTGCTTGCAGAATGAAAGGAAACATATTGGTAGTGTGTAAGTGGCAAAACCAGGGCATGGCATAGTGTATGTCAAGCTGTGACCTAATGATGGATGTGCAAATAAGGTTCTCCATCTTGCAGAAAATGGGTATGGACCTGTTAGATTATATAAATTCACATTTATATCCATGCTTTTCAAAGAGCCACCCATGCCCATTCCTGCACAGAACTTTTCATTTCTTCTAATATGTTTTCTCTGAGCTAATAATGTTCCTGTTTGACTCTTTCTTGCCCATGAGAGTATCACTGCTTTTTCAAAATGGTAATGATGAGAATAGCAGAATTCTAGGCTTTTAGTCTTACTTTTGAGCTTTAATATGTTTGCTGTCTTTACCTGGAAATTGGAAACCATTTCTTTATTTGCTTGATTGTGCTATCTGCAGGCTGCTCTTCATCTAAAACCCGGTGATTTTGCCCCACGTACAAAACCTAGAGTGACTGTGCAACTTGGAAAAACACCAAAGAAAGTACATGTACCAAAGAGAAAAAACTAACATGTATTAAAGTTTCTGATTTGACTTGGATTGCCTCAGTCATCCTAAAGCTGTTCCATGGCACATTCAATCTCCCCAATCCCACAACAGTGCTGATGTAACAAAGTTGCTCTGTGACATTTTCACCCCCCACACACACACACACACCTGTAGGTGCTTGCAAAGTATAGTAACTTCTCTATGCAGAGCACTATGAAAGTGCTACTAATTTTGGTTCTCTGCGTAGTACACCATGTAGTAAAGTGCTGTCTTTGCCAGGCGAAGACAGTACAATGGGCCAGATTCTCAAAAAAATTTCACATGGTGCAAAGCGACTTGCACCAACAGGAATGACACAAGAAGCACTTTGCACCATTAGTTTCGCCATTTAGGATTCTCCAAAGCAGCCTGCGACAAGATGTAGGCTGCTTGCCCCAAAGATGACTTGTGCCATTGTTGGGCCATAAACCCCCAATGCGACATGGTACAAGGGGATTTATGGCAGCTGTTGCACCCTATTCACAAAGGGCAGCTGCCACATCCCCTAATTTGGGGTGCTGAAATGATCCCCAGAGGATATCTGTCAAAGCACATTTATAGCAGCTATAAACTGGTGTAGGTGTACTTTGCCATCCACCAGGGGTTGCACCAATGTGCCCCCAGTGTAGTAATAGATATGCCCTCATGGACTATCACCCCCACCCAAGCCCCGATCCCCAAGTGTAGAAAAAATGAATCCCTTATGGGCTAGCGGACCCCCCCTACAGCCTCAATCCCAATATTTGTAACTATCAGCCCTTGTGGACTAGCGCCCCCCCCCACAGCCCCAAACCCTGAATTATTATCATGTCAATGTTTCCAAATTAAAAAAAACAGTAACACTGTAGCCCTGGTGGTCTAGTGGCCCTCCACCACCCCACCTGGCAGTGCCAGACTACCCCGCTCACCCCCCACCCATACCCAGCCAGCGACTGGCACAGTCCACTTCTCACCATCATGACCAGCCACCAACTGAGCTCTTCTATGAGTGCAAACTATAAATAGTACATGCTCATTGAATGACAGCAGCTGTCATTCACTGAACACATACTATTTATAGTACATGCTCTTAGAAGAGCTAAGTCAGCGACTAGCTACGGTGGTGAGAGGTGGGCTGCGCCAGTCACCAACTGGTATGGGAGAAGAGTGGGGTGTCTGGCACTGCTGAGTGGAGGTGAGGGGCTAAACCACCAAGGCTACAGTGGTTCTGTTTTCATAATTTGGAAACATTGACATGATAATACTTTGGAGTTCAGGGATCGAGGCTGTGTGGGGGGGTCCACTATCCCATAAAGGTTGATAATTAAAAATATTAGAATCAGGATTGTGAGGGGTCCACTAGCCCATAAGGGCTGATATTTACAAATATCAGTATCAGGGCTGTTGGGGGGGCACTAGCCCACTAGGGCTCTTTACTATATACTGCAGGGATCAGGGCTTGGGGGCACCTTCACCATTTTCCTGGGTGATGCCACAGCTTGCAGCAACTTGTTCAGGTGTGCCCTCCATTTGGTGCATGGCTAGAGTTGCCACAGGTCACTGAACTTAGCCGCTGGGACCCTGCCTGATAGAGAATCAGGCAAAGGGTCCCTAGCACATCAGCATTTTGTGCAAGTCACCTTTGGTGTGACTTGTGCCATCCTTTTGAGAACCTGGCCCATTGAGACACTTCATGTAGTGCCTCACCAGGCAAAGACTCCATGAAGTGGTACTTTGTGAAGTGCCTTACTATGTGTTTTTTTTAAAGATTCCCATTCTCCCACACTTTCTTCAAGCACCCCTATGATCCTCCTCCCCCAATCAAGTCCTACAGTTTAAAGTGGGAGCTTGGTCAAAAATGCTATGATACAGAATTAGAATCAGCATACCCCTAATAATGTCATACCAGCAATTAGTATTCTATGTTACTTCATTTTAAAGTTATGAGCTATTTTGTAACCCAAATTTCAATCTCTGCTCAAGAAATCCAGTTCCAGTGAAGAGCCACCGATGATGTCATAACCACAACTTACAGCCTAGTCCTCCCTGTCAGTAATCTTACAGGACTATTTCCCTGAAGTTTAAGAAAGTGTTGCTGTAGCTAAAGTAATTATTAAAAAAAACTGACATATTGTTGGATACAGTGCTTGCATATCCGAAATGTTCATACATGTGGCACTGTACTTTAGAACATATCAGAAGGTGGTTTTGGAATGCAGCACTTGACCAAGGCATAGAATGTCAAGATGTTACACAGTTTTAAAATGTTGGGGGGACGTGCAGTCTTGGAATGTAGCAAAGATACATCATCTTGAAATGTGGTTGGACACTCAATCACTGAATGCAACAGGAACACGCACCAATGAATTTGGCAATTTCAGAATACAGTGCGGATTTACACAGTCAGAATTTGACATGACACACCATTTTATTCTGAAATTGCTTGCCCTTGCCACATTCCAGAACTGTATGCACCCACCACAATTCAAAATTGTGCATCACATCCCCACCACATTCCAACATTGTGTGTCCCAGCCACATTCCAAAAATTGCACATCTTCGTCATATTCCAAAGTTGCATTTCGATGCCACATTCTGAAATTGTGTCACCCCCACATTCCAAAATTGTGCATCACTGCCACATGCTAAACTTGTGTATTACCAACACATTTCAGAATTGTTCATCATTGCCACGTTCTGAATCTGTAAGTCACCACCGCATTCTGAAACTGTGCATTACCACCACATTCCAAAGCTGTGCATCACTGCCACATTCCAAAACTGTGCAACACTGCCACACTCCTAAACCATGCATCACCACTGCATTCCAAAACTGTGAGTCACGGTCACATTCTTAAATTGTGTGTCACCATTACATTCCAAAATTGTGTCATTGCCACATGCTGAAATTGTGCATCATCACCACATTCTGAAATTGTGCATCACTGCCACATTCCCAAATTTTACATCATCGCCATATCATGAAATCATGCATCATTGCCACATTCTGAAATTGTTCATCATTGCCACATTTCAAAATTGTGCATTACTGCCACATTATGTATCACCAATCTGGAATTCGTATTTAAGGCGTGACATTAATCTTTTAGAAAAAACACAAAGAAAGATCACAAGGTCAATCAAAGGACTGAAGTCTCTTGAATACCAGGCTAGGATTACAAGACTAAAATTATTTATCCTAGAGACCAGACGAAAAAGAGAGGAACTATTACTTCTTTACAAAATCATCAAAAATCCTAGTTTAATGGCCGAATATGGCATAAAACTTAATAATAGGACAAAAAACCTTAGATTCCGTGACAAATAGTTAATGATCATCAGAGTAACTACAGTGAAAAGTAACAACTTTTTTTTTTTGTAAGAGCACTTAGAACCTGGAACTCTCTATCATGCCATTTAGTTAATGCCCCAACCTTTGAAACCTTTGAAAAATATCTTGATGTATTCATGGTCCAGAATGGATCAAGATAGTAGACCCACTAGGTGTGGGAGACAATTCAATGGGCCTTGGCCTACTTTGTCTTTAAAAACCAAATATTAGCAAGTATTCCAAAACTGCACAACCCTGCCACATTCCGAAATTGCATGTCTCCACCACATTCTAAAATTGTAGGATCCTGCCACATTCTGAAATTGTGTACAAACTCCCACTTTGGAAAATTGTCTGTCATTGTCATATTCTGACAATGTGCATCCCCACTGTATTCCAAAATTGCATGTCCCACTGCATTATGAAAACGAGTGTCACTGCTACATTCTGAAATAACTTTGCCAGTGAATTGCTCTGGTGAAGGTGACAATTCTCCAGCAATTCACAGTGCAAAATTATTTTTTTTTCATTTAAACAAATTTCCTACCCCACCCTCTTAAAGCACCTCTGTGGTTTAAATAAACAACCACCACCTTTCCTCACTCACTGCAGCACATTCACCAGCCTACTCCTTCCCTGTCCACAGCATATAAATGTTAGAATAGAAACCTTCCCCAACCTAATCACAACCTCCATATTAGCCTTCTCCCTCCAAGTCAGACTCCCTCTTTAAATTAACAACATCCATCTTGCCCCCAACCCGCTGCAGAAGCAGCCACCACCACCACCACCCTCCTTTCCCAAAACTCATTGTATTAAGAAGATAGAAGAGAACCCTTCAACCACTTGACTGCAAACTCCAATCCCCACCTGCCCCCATTCACCAAAATTAGTATCACAGGTATCCCTCATCTCACACCTACCCCTTAGAACACAAATCTAACTTCCACCATCATGTCAGCCTTAACATAAAAAGGATACACCGAGGTGAAGAAGGATAGTGACCTGCCCAAACCCTCCATGCATCACCTTCCTTCCTGTGAATAACTGGGAGCCACAACATGCACTCATAGTAATCAAACAATGTTGCATGGTGGCTTGGTGAGAAGGCTGATATGGAGGTTGTGATTAGGTTGGGTAAGGTTTCTTTTCTAACATTTTTACACTGCGGACAGGGGAGGAGGAGGTTGATGTATGTGCTGCAGTGGGTGAGGAAAGGGTGTTGTTGTTCATTTAAACCACAGACGTGCTTCACGAAGGTGGGTAGGGAATTTGTTGTAATAAAAAAAATAATTTTGCACTATGAATTGTTAGAGAATTGCTACTTTCACCAAAGCAATTCACTGGCAAAGTTAAAATTCACAATACTCTTACCCACCCATCACATACCTGCACCCACCCATCACATACCTTCAGTGCTGATGCAACATAGTTGCTCCACAGTATTTTTTGTTTCTCTGCCAACACACCACATACATGCAGAGCTGATGTAACAAAGGCATTCCACAGCATTTTCAGTCGACATAACAGCAGTTCTGATATAACATTCAAACTATGCTGCAGAAGTAATCGGAATGATTATCAAAATTTAGACTTGAGAGCCTTGTTTGAATCCTGGAACTGTGGAATAAGAATCAATTGGCCTTGCATATATAAGATTTGTGGGCCTACAAGTCTAAATTCACTGGTTGAAAATGTGTACAGGCAAACTGTGTGTTGTGTCTTAGATGGAGGGGTCTTAGCTTGCTGCCAGGCTGACTAGGTGATCCTGTGCAACATTTTCTGATATTTTGATTACTGAATCATTGCAGACTTGACTGGCAAGCAGCAGCAGTAGCCTAGACTGTCAATGTCCAGTGATTGCTGTGGATTTCTGGCTGATCCCCACACACACACACAGTAGTAAAGTAGCTGGCAAAATACATTCTTCTGTCAACATTTGGAAACACCAATGTAAGATACTGCTTTGATCACATACAGTGAAGCCCGCCAGGATGAAGCTCAATGTCAGAGGATTACTGCATGACAAAAGAGATTAACTTCCATTGAAATTGCATTGTTTGCTGCAGTAATTCTACTGTATAATTCTGCAGTGTTGCGCTTCATCCTGGTGGATTTCACTGTAAGTGTTTATGTTAGTTGTGCTCGTATAGTGCATTTGAGGATCTGATTGTCTTCCGATGGATAGTGCTAACATCCATTTCTGAATCCAATATTTATCCAACCAAATTTGGATTTCTAATCAAAGGTCAGATTCTTGAAATCCGAGGTCAGATCCTTTAATCTGAGGTCAGATTTTTGGATCCAACATTGGAAACACAGGATGGAATCATGAATCCAGTCATCAGATCCAGTATATCTGATTATTCTGATCAGATCCATTAAGTCCATAGTTGAAATTCAGATCCATTCCTGGATGTTATTGTTATTCAGTGATATCTGAAGTCCATCATTTTGCCTACTATCTGATGGTATTTGATTTGGTCAGATACTATTGGAATGCCACTCCATTTGATGTTATCCTGTTAAAATGTAACTTGAACTTAGCAGAAATCTTAAAATCCAGGGAATTTATTTTTAGAGCAATTTTTATCCTGCATTTCAGTGAATTATTAGACCAACATGTTTTAGCTTGTTTTGTTTTTTTGACTGCCAACAAATGCATGACTTTTTTCTTGAGTACTTCAAACTAATATTTATTAGCCCAACATTCTTATTTGATTAGAAGTACAGTTGCAATGAAAAACCAAAACTGCTGCAGAATGTGAATGGAGGGAGGATCAGAAAAGGGGTCATAAATTGCTAGGAATGTGGTATATTGATTAAAACTGTTTTTGTCTGACCTAATGAAGTCACAGTGCAGCCTTTTGTATTTGACACAGTACAGTGCAAAACAAAAGCTATCATTCATGGATAAGAATTCAACATTTATAATCAGACCCCCACTGGTGGTTTCCAGCCTTCTGTAAACTCTTGGAGGACTGAGTCAGGGCAGCAGTGAGGTTGTTTTAAAAATTTGTACAGGTTCCATGATAGCCCACTAGATAAGAAAGGACTGGACACTGATTATTAAAATGCACATCTAGGCATAGAGGGGTCTATGCTAAGCCCCCTCCCAGCTACACTATTATATTTATTTTGCATCCCCACCATTCTCTGTCTCTGTTCTCTATACTGTTCTAGCTTTTCCCAGTTTTCCACTCTTTTAATTTAAACTGTACCTTTATATCTACAAGATCTTTACTTCTACTCTCATACTATACCCTTGTTCTCCACTTACTCTGCCTCTTTTCTTGCTAATACTGCCTCCTATTATCCTAACCTATTTCTTCTTTTTTACCCAGGTCCAGCTGAAAGTAAGCTGTCTACCTATCAGAAAAGTATATTCTTATATTTATTTCTAACTCTCTAATTCCCCTTGATCCATTGTGTCTCATTAACTTTCTTAGTTCTGCTTTTATGTCCCTACTGGATTCCTATGTCCTCAGAATTCCCCAACTCCAACAGACCAGGTATGTCCTTTTTTTAATTAATTTCCCCTACTGTATGTTATTTACTAAGCATAACAATTTCATTATTAAAATGCATTTATTAAGGGAAGGGACTGTTGGTTGTAAGTTAAGCCACAACATCAAGGCCCTCTCCAAACAGCTTAAAGATGGCGGCCACGCTGGGCCAGTTGTCACACTAGCTCACATAGTTTTAGTCTGATTAGTTTTTAGTCTTTAGTTATTGATGTTTTATTTTTGTTGTATTTTTTCATTTTTTTTGTTTGCTTGTTTGATCCGAATCAGCTACAGTGTTGTTGGGTTGTAGCTGTCTTTTAATCTTACTTGACAACCACATCTGGATGCTGACTTTCACTGCATTGACTCTTTCTGCTGTGAATTTTGTTTTATTTGTTGCAAGAGTTCATTGCATTTTAGAACTGTGTACTCTGTCACCTGGGGAGTTTGAACTGGGAGCACATCTTGGTTTTTGTGGTGCTAACTGCCAGGAGTGTTCTGTGACTGTTGGAGGACTGAAGGGCTGCCTTGCCAAGGTCTGAGTGCCGGAGCAAGGGGAGTGGTGGGACCGCTGTTGAGGGCAAGCGGCTTGCTGGATTCGCTTGACTGCTTCTGGTGGAATGCTATTTTTTGCTGCAGGAGTTAAGAGCTGGACTGGATTTTGTTGGCGCCATCCAGGAGAGACTGAGAGCAGTGGATTGTAGGCTGGGCCAGTAGCTTTGGGGTAGGTGCCTGGTCTGGGAATTTCCTGTGGGGATAGAGGGTACCGACCAGAGAGAGGGTGCAGAACTCCATCTCCTGTGACCACCGTGGGCCTTCCAGCTTGGTTGGATGGTACTGATGGGCTAAGTGGGGTGTTTGTTTGAGTTTCAGGGCTGAGTTGGGGTCTGGCTACATTTGCACTGAAGATGCATTTCTTTCTTTGGAGTGGCCTCCAGTGGATCTCCTGCATGAGAAGATTGCTGTGGTTAAGCTCTTCCCATCATCTTTTCCTGGTAAATCCTTGGCAGGTACTGTAATTTAATTTTACTTACATTGGGAGGCAGTGAGAGAGCCTTGTCAGGAATTCAACAAACTACTATGAAGTTGTGATTGTGGCAGTGAGAGGGCCATGTTTTTTGAATTCACTTTTGGATGAGGGACTTGGTAAGAGCCACCTCTCTCCATTTCAAACTTTTGGAAGGACTTGGCAAATCATTACAAATCAATACTATTTAAAGGGGAAGTCTCCCATAGTTTCACACCCATATTTTCCCAACTCCTTATGTGTAACTGCTGTGTTCCTCCTCTAGTTGCCAGCAGTCTTACTGCTGTCCAAATCTAGATTATAAATAAAAATATACAGCCCCCAGAAGTTATCAATGTGTTTGTCCTCCATTTTACCATCAATCCTGCTGGAGGATGTTGTCATCAGAGCAACAGATAATGGTGCTGCACTAAATGCTGTTCCACCAGTAAACAGAACCCACAATGTTTGGTCCCCCACTTGAGTAATGGGGGAACTCTTTAAGTGCTGTGCACATCCTGAAGTGCAGGTCTAATAGGGACTAGGACCATATGAGTGTGATTCAGCACTGATTTGACATGTATATACAGTATGCCTATAAGGAAGAGCCTGTATGAGTTGTGTTAATGTTTCTGTTAGCAAAAACAGTTTACCCAATAAATGACTCTGGGTACAACAAGAGTCTTAAGTGGCATTATGTAGCTGTTTTATTATGTTCTGTATGTGTTAGCATTCTCTGTTTTGATTGACACTGGCAGTGAGACACAATCTTGCAAAAATGCCCCTTTCCCTTTGTAACTAGGCAGTCAGTGATTGGATGGCTGACGTAAGGAAATACAGAGTTCAGCTATAACAAGGGACAGGGTACCAGGACATCAGCTGCAGCATATGGAAGAACAGTAATCTAGTGGTTAAAGCACAGGCACAATAACTGGGAAACTCTGGTTCAAATCCTACTAAAGTCCCTTACTCTCTAACCCTTAACAAGTTCCCTAACCTCTTTGGGAACTGTGATGGCCCCTCAGGTCCATGACTTTAACAGTGCCCCATTCCCATTATAAATCATTAGCAGTGATGTGACAGCTACAGCACTTCACTTTGAAGGTACTGAAAACAAGCTGTGGCATTACCGTAATGCCAGCATTTGAAGTAGGATGTCACACAAATCAGATGCTACACTTCAGCTGTTGTAGGTAAACAAACTAATCAGTCTCAGTGTTTGTAGTACTCTGTATTTGCTTAGCTCATTCCTCCCATGTCATATGCATTCTGTGTCTTGGTATTTTCAGTCAGAACCCAGTTGTAAGGAGCATTTGAAATGTAAAGCAATACACTTTATAAAGTCAGTGATCTAGCTCTCCACTTTCAGGCTGCTGAAAGGGGAGTGTATAATTTGTGCAAAGGAGGAATTCAGTATTGTGTGATTCTTTGGGAAACTGCTCAAGCCTACCTTGTAAATGAATCCTCTCAAGGGTGTTCACCTGGTTCACTACAGAGTGACTGACTGACTGCTCAATTGATTGATTGGTTGGTTGAGTGGTTGATTAACTGATTCAGTCTACTGCTTTCCACAACATGTTACAACTGTCTCACAGAGAGAAATGAGCAGTACAAAGGAACAGCTTTTGTTTCCTGTGAATGCAATACTATTAGATGTATTATTTGCTCTACATATGCAGTATTAAGTCTACAAGTACCACTCCCTGTGTGAGTTGCATGACAGAACTGTCTTAAGCCATTGCAAACTTAAACTAAAATCAGGATAGACAGCATTGATACCCTTATGTTTTGTTCTGCACTGTTGCTGCAGTGACATCAAGGAATGGGAGGAGCTGTATTACAAGTGACCCATTTGCATGTAAATGGAGGCTTGCTTGACATTTTACTACCTTGTGTCAGAGCCTCAAATTCTAGATATGTGTTGCAACAGAAGAAATAGCTGATCTCTTATTGTCATATGTACAGTACTTGATGTAATGTATAATAAATACATCAGACATATCAAAATCATAAATATAGAGGAGCCTTCTCCTTTAAGAAGACATTGGACAGTGGAAGTTATGTGCTGGACAATAAATTAAAGATTTAAACTGGCACTGCAGCTGTTTTAGTAGATAGTTATTTGTGTTTTTGTATTTTTGTGGGGGTTGTTTTGGAGAATTTTAGAGGGTTGTTGTTAAATAGTTAGGGATTAAAGAAGTTTTACAGAATTGGGGTGGGAATTGTTTTGGGATTGCTGTTGTGAGCTTTGTGATTATTTGGTTTTTATTGTGTTTGGTTATTTTCTTGGAAAATGTGTGGGGGAGGTTTAATGATGGTCAGGCACTATTCCCCCACTAGGCTTAGGGAATTGCATCCTTTTGAGTGTCCCCTTCTATCATCCGAGACCTATATTAGGTGTCATGCTTTAGGGATATTTAGGAGATGTAGGAGAAAGGAGGGGTTGGGCCTAGTGGGGGAAGGGAAAGGGAGGGCAGATTGGGGTTGTGGGGTCCAGGAGGCATCCTGAGGTGAAATGGAGTCAGGACAGAGGTATTCCCTGCCTTGTCCCCATACCCAAGGGCTCCGAAGTAAGTGGACAGGAGCCAAGGTCTTCCCCAACAACTCATCCTACCTGGGCGGTGTTATATAATGCCAGATCTATTAAGAACAAGACAGCTATTATAGCTGATCTTGTTGGAACAACAGATCTAGCATGCATCACTGAGACCTGACTGGATGAAAATGCAGGCCCTGTATTGGCCTCTGCTGTTCCAGCCGGATTCTAGGTGATACATCACCCAAGGTTGGATCGTGGGGGAAGGGGTGTAGCCATTATATTTAAAATGGAGCTGGGCCTTGTGGATGTACCAGTGGGACCCACCAGATCCTTCAAGTGTATCCTGGGAGAGGGAGTATCTTGCGGGATACTCCTCATCTACCATCCACCAGGTGATGGTGAAGAATTCCTGCAGGAGATAGCAGACTTCACTGTTGACACGATATTGAGGTCCCCAGATGGATAGTTCTGGGGGATTTCAATGCCTGGGTCAACGATGAACTCTCATGATTTGGTCAAGATCTCCTCCAGCTAATGATGATGCTGGGCCTTTCACAGGTGGCTACTTCCCCTACTAATATAGGGGGTCACTCGTTGGACCTGGTGTTTCTCCCAGGGATGGAGATCACTGATTTGTGGGTGGAACCAGTCAGCTGGTCTGACCATTGCACCATGAGGTTCAGCTTTGGGGCTCCTCCCAATAGGCCTGCCCCTATGGAGATGGTCCAATACTGCCCTTTAAGGGGAGTCACCCCAGATGGTCTGTTGGCAGTGCTGAACCTATTGGGATTGTCGGGTGAATGTATGAGTCTGGGGGATCTCGTACTGGCATATAATAAGGCGGTGCCCTGGACAAAATTGCTCCTGTTCATGTTTGACCTCTCACTCTTCACCCAAGGAACCCTTGGTTTGATGGTTCCTTGAAGGAGCTGAGGCGAGTTGGTCAAAGGATGGAGAAAGCATGGTGGAGGTCCAGCCTGGATGCTGACAAGCTTAGGTTGATGGCACATTATGAAGGCTATCAATCAGAAATCACCCATAAGAAGGCAGAATTCCTGTCCAGGGAGATTTCTGCTGCCCAGAATTGACTTGCTCAGCTCTTTCGGACTGTTGACAGATTGTGCAATCCAATCTGTCTCCAGCCCAGAGGAGCTTTTTCTCTGCTGAAATGTGAGAAGTTCACTCTATTCTGCATAGATAAGGTTGCCAGCATCCAATCTGGCATTGGTCAGGCTCCTCCTATGAGGGATTGTGGAGATCGGCAGGAGGTGGCATGCACTCGATCTGTCTGGTCGGACTTCAGTTGGCCAGAATTCATAGACATTGTGAAGATCATCCAGACATTGTGCCCAACCATTTGTAGTTTGGATCTGGGCCCTACACCCCTTTCAGTGGGTTGTGTAGATGTTATCTGCCCGATCTGAGCTGAAATTGGCTGGAGTTCCTTGGAGAGGGGGTCTTTCCAGATCCTCTCAAGGAGGCGGTTGTATGACCACTCCTTAAGAAAGCCTCCTTGGATCCAGACTGTCTAGTTAACTACTAGCCTGTCTCTAACCTACCATTTGTCAGTAAGGTTCTTGACAAGGTGGTTGCATTGCAACTGGATGATCACCTTGTAACTCACAATGTCTGTGATGTTCTCCAGTCCGGATTGAGGAGAAACATAGCACCTAGACTGCGCTTGTTCAAGTATTGAATGATCTCCTAATGGTGAGAGATCAAAAGGCATGTACCACCTTGGTCCTTCTTGATCTCTCTGCAGCATTTGACAGTGTGGACCTTGGTGTGCTTTTGGAGTGCCTGCAGCTCCTTTGTGGGCAGTCAGGTACAGTCCTAAAATGGTTTCAATCTTTCCTCATGGACAGGTCTCAGAGAGTGGTCACTGGAATTTATTCCTCTGACGTGCTTCCCCTGTCCTGCGGGGTGCCGCAGGGCTCCATTTTGGCCCCCATGTTGTTAGCAGTGTATATGCTGCCATTGGGATATATCATCAGGTGATACAGTTTGAGTTTTCACTGCTATGCAGATGATTCTCAACTGTATGTGTCCTTTCTATCTGGGCAGGTTGATGCAGTCTCTGTGCTAAATAATTGTGTTGCTGAGATCAGGAAGTGAATGAGCACCAGCTGGCTGAGACTGAACCCTGATAAGACTGAAGTGTTGGTAATGGACCCGGGTCATCTGGGGTTGGGTTTGGGGGTTGGACAGGTGTCGGGCTTATGGATCGATGGTGTTCAGCTCAGTACCTCAGACCAGGTGCGTAACCTGGGCATTATTTTTGACAATGTACTGACCTTGAAATCTCAGTGTGTTGGCTGTGGTTAAATCCTCATTTTACCATCTGAGGAATATTGCCCAGGTGAAACACCTGGTTCCTCTGGATGACCTTCTAACATTGGTCCATGCCTTTGTCACTACCTACCTTGACTACTGCAATACCCTCTACCTAGGGCTTCCAGGGGTTGCTATCTGCCACCTGCATCTGGTGCAGAACGCAGCAGCCAGGCTTCAGACTGGGACATCAAGGGCCAGTCACATTATGCCTGTGCTGCACGAGCTGCACTGGCTGCCTGTTCAGTGGTAGATCCCACCTTTAAGGTTGGTCTGCTAGCCTTTAAAGCCCTACACTAGCAGGAACCCGGCTATATGTAAGACCTTCTGATTCCCTACTGCCCCCTCCATCCTCTCCGATCCGCTGATGAGGGATTGCTAGAGATTCCAAGGGTTTGTTTAAAAACATCTGGCGCCCATGCTTTCTTTTTTTCAGCACCAACCCTGTGGAATTCTCTACCTCATCAGTTAAGAGAATGCCCGACCATTGAAAGATTTAAAACTGATTTAAAGACATATTTATTCAGTTTAGCCTTCCCAAATGATGTTTAATTTATTGATATATTTATTGCGTTAGTATTTTATGCTATGTCTATATTTTAATGTGCAGTGCCTTGGCTTTGAAAGGCACTATATAAATAAAGTTTGATTTGATGACTTGGTTTGAATTCAAAATAAACAAATCAGTGATGCTGTTTTTAAATGTGTGACAAATTGGAATGATTCAGTTTAGAGGGGATCAAACTCAGGCTGGATTAGACAGACTCAGTTTCTTATGACCACATTTTTATGCTGAAAATCTTAAAGTCTGGAATAGGGCTGCAAGTTTGATTCTACAAAAGAAATTAACACCTTGAACTTTGGGTTTTTGGTTCTGTCAGACTGTGGCAAACCTTTAATGGAGATGGGCAAACTTTTGGTTCGACTGCTTTGCCATGGTCTGAATGGAGTGAACCAGGCAAACCAGTTGAACCATAGACTGCAGTTTTCACACAGCCCGACACAAGTGCAATATACGAACATACAAATCTGCCAACAGATACAGGTCATATGGTCTATCAAGTCTGCTTGAAAGTGCAGCTAGCACCCTTACACTACAGCTGCTTCTGCCTCCCCTTCCTCACTCACAATAACCCTCCCATTCACCTTATCCCATCCCATCCCCTTTTAAAACTGTCAACTGTACTACAAGATACCACCTCCTCTGGCAGCGTATTCTACCTTGATACTACCTTTTCAGTGAAAAAGTGTCTACTCATTTCTCTCCTGAATCTTCCCCCCTCCAATCACAGACAATGCCCCCTGGTGTCCCTCCCTCCCCTCAATACCCCCTCCATACCAGTCTTGTTTATACCCTTCATGTATTTAAAGGTCTCTATCATATTTCCCCTATCCCTCCTCTCCTCCAGGGAGTACATGTTAAGCTCCCTCAGCCTCCCCTCGTAGGGTTTCTCCTCCAATCCCTGGATCGTCTTTGTTACTCTATGATGGACCCCCTCCAGTAATGTGACATCCTTCTTCAAGTATGGACACCAGTACTGCATGAAGTTCTCCAGGTGTGGCCTCACCAATGATCTGTAGAGAGCAGGATCACCTACCTTCTCCTGGAGGTAATTCGTCTTGCAATACAGCCCAGCATCTTGTTGGCTTTTGCTGCTGCCTTCCTGCACTGTTCTGAGTTGTTCATTTGCCCTATTATTATCACACCAAGATCCTTCTCCTCCTTAGTAGAGGCTAACTGCATCCCTCCCAACTGATAACACCTCCTTGGGTTCCTTGCTGTGAAGTGCATTACTTTGCACTTTTTAGCATTGAACCCCTGCTGCCAAGTGCCTGACCAATCCTCCAGCTTTGCCAGATCATCCTGCAACCCCTGCCACCTTCCTTTGTCATCCACCACCACTCCGGTCTTGGTGTCATCTGCAAACAGACTGATCTTGTTCTTGATGCCATGCAAGACGTCTGCTATGAAGATGCCTAACAACACTGGGCCCAGTACCGAGCCCTGCGATACCCTGCTCATCACAGTCCTCAGAGATGAGCATTCCCCTCCCACCACTACCCTCTGTTGTCTAGTCTACAGCCAGTTCTCAATCCAGTTCACCATCTTTGTTCCTGCCCCATGGTATTTCAACTTACTAACCAGTCTCCCATGTAGCACTGAACCAAATGCCTTGCTGAAGTCCAGATACAAGACATGCACTGAATGACCCCTGTCCAGTTCCTTAGTCTCCCAGTCATAATAGTCAACCAGGTTCATCTGGCAGGTTCTACCAGAGACAAACCTATGTTGCTCACTGTCCTGGAGTCCATTATCTTCCAGAAAGGTTATCAACCTCTCCTTAAGGATTGTCTCCATTAACTTTTCCACAATGGATGTGAGGTTTACTGGTCTATAGTTGCCCAGTTCATCCTTGGGACCACTTTTGTGGAGGGACACCACATGAGCTATCCTCCAGTCTTGTGGTACACTCCCTGTGTCCAGGGAAGTATTGAACAGGTCTGCCAATGGCTCTGCCAAGACCTCTGTCAATTCTTTCAGTACCCGGGGGTATATGCTGTCCAGTCCTGGTGCCTTATCTACCCTCAGTGCACTTAACCCTTCTCGTTCCCTTGCTGCTGTGATTTTCCCATCAGTCACCCCCTCTCCCCCTGTGCGTCCCTTACCCACCCCTTGAGGTATTGCTCTACCCTTCTCCATACAGAACAGAAGTATTCATTTAGTGCTTCTGCCCATTCTGCCCCTTTCTCTGCCCACCCCCATCCTTTCTGATCCTTACTATTTGATCTTTTCAGATCCATCTCTCCCTTCTGCAACAGATTACATAAAAACATAGAAGCGGATGGCAGGTAAGGACTGCTTGGCCCATCCAGTCTTCCCATTCCTTCCTACCCTCATTATTACCGCAGCTTCCTTCCACCCTTCTTTTCTAGTATGATACCCTTGTGCTTATCCCATGCATTCCTGAACCCTGTCACTGTTTTCATCCCCACCACTTCCTCTGAAAGGCTGTTTAAAGAATCCACCACTCTTTCTGTGAAGTACTATACTTCCTCAGTTCTCTCCTGAATCTATGTCCTTCAGCTTCATAGCATGTCTCCTTGTTCTTGAGTTCCTATCTTCTGAAAAATATTTCCTTCCTGTACATTATTCACCCCCCATGAAGTATTTAAAGGTCTCTATCATATCCCCTCTCCCTCTTTTGTTCCAAGGTGTACATACTGAGTTCTTTAGCCTCTCCATGAAGGGCTTTTAATGCAGACCCTGCACCATTTTAGTTGCCCTCCCCTGGACAGCCTCTATTCAGTCTATGTCCTTCTGGGGATGTAGTCTCCAGAACTGAACAAAATACTTTAAGAGGGGTCTCACCAGCAATCTACACAAAGGCAACACCACCTCTCTCTCTGTCGGTGATACCTCTCCCTATGAGCCTCAGTATCCCACTAGCCCTCCCTACTGCCATGTCACACTGGCTGGCCACCATTATTTCATCTGACATGATTATCCCCATGTCTCCTTCCTGCTTGATGGTTATCAATACCAGTCCACCATTTTGTACTCCACCACTTGGTTTCTGTGCCCTAAGTGCATTATTTGACACTTTTTCACATTGGAACCCAGTTGCCATGCCCTTGACTACTCCTCGAGTTCTCTCAGGTCTCTGCTCATCCTCTCCCCCATCGCTGGAGTGTCCACCCTTTTGCAGATTTTGGTGTGATCTGCAAAGAGGCAGAACTTCCCTTTCAGTTCCTCTGCAATGTAATTTATAAAGATATTAAGAGGGCCAGTCCCAGCACTGATCCCTGAGGCACCTCGCTGGTCACCATCCCTTCCTCAGCGTGAACTCCATTTACTATCACACTCTGTACCCACAAATGCAAATGTAGATGATGTACACAGTTACAATTTAAATAAAACTAGGCTATTAAATTATTTATTGAATGCCTGGTGACAGAATCGGGACGAATGGGGGATCAGAAACAAAACAAAGCTGCCAGCAGTTCTATCCGTCCAGGGTCCATTCTGTACTAAACTGCCAAATGCATGAAATAGGGACAGAGGACCTGACAGTGGAGTGAGTGATTGACTCACTGCATTATCAGGTCCCTGAAATGCTGTTCCTGTTTTATGCAGTTTTCCCTGCCAGACAACCCTGAAAGTTCCTGCTAGCTGTGCAGTTCCAACCAGCCCTACTGCCCTCTCCCCTGGCTCACAGGCTGCCACATCAATGGTTATTTTATGCTTTCAAACTTAATTAACATGTTTCATCCTGAGTGTCCTGCATTCTGCTCCACTAGTGCTGCTTCAAATTGCAGCCCTGCTTGGTCTTCAAAAATTAACATATATCCAATCCAGTATTTGTCTTTTTTTAAAGGATGCACACCACGTTGCTGAGCCACCCGTGGCTATTTTGTGCATACCAGGTGGCTTCTATTGTGCTGGGTATGCTAATGAGGAATACCAACTATTGGCAGAGTTGGTAGCCCTGATTAGTATACCTGTGTGCTGGAACCAGTATACCATTATGTGAGTGATGCAAGTAGGGCACTGCAACCAGTTTGCCTGTCATGCTGGCAAACTGGATTTTGTGATGTTTGGCAGGGAGGGCATGGTCCAGGTGCTGCGCCACTTGCCCCATACACCTCCCAACCTGGAGGTGATTATATTGAAGTACAGTAGGTGTGGCGGATGCGGGAGTGCAACTCCCTGCAAACAGTCAGAACATGCCCTGGGGCACTGGGCGCAATGGGGGTCAGGTGGCACAATTGTCGGGTGCGATGTTCACTGTCAGCATTGTGCTGGTGCCCTAATGATGGTTGCATTTTTTCTTCTTGTCATGAAATGGGTGAATCACTGGAAGCCACCTGATGTGTGTGAGATGGCTGCAGGCAGTGAACCAAAGCAAATCAGTCTGTCATTTGGTGAACTTTTCTGGGTTTGACCACAAAAGTTTGCACGGTTGAACTTTGGGAGGTTTGCACAGCCCTAGTCTGGAACATGGCTGTTGAGCCAAATTTGTATAAATTTGTAGAGAGAAATGATTTGACTGGACAAGTAAATTTGGGTGGTCTGGTTTACTCTGCCTGCTCTCTGCACTAACAAAACCAGAAATCAGTACTCAGTATTAGTAGTACTGCAACATACCTGGAAAGGTATAAAGATTAATAGTGCTGAGCAGTAACTGCTAATTCTGGATTTGTGGGAATTTACTGAAATTAGCATATTTCATGAAATTTTCTGAAACTCTGACTTTAGTGAAATCCAAATCTTCTGAATGTGTTTGCTGAATTTTTACCTTGTTCCACTAAATTTTCTGGCTGAATTGTAGAATATACACATGAACTGCAGAATGACACTTCTCGGGAATTCCACTCTGTAGTTTATTGTTATGCTTCTTTATTAGAAAATTGCCACATGTACCATCCAACTAGCATAGCAGTACCATAACCACAGTTCATGGTACAAGCAGAGTAGAGTTCCTCATACCTGATGTACATTAACAAGTTCCAATCCTTTATTTTTTAGGTAATATACAAAATTAAACAAACTATGTCACAGAGTGTAGTACCTGTCTGGAACAAAACGTTGAGTGATGCGCATACATCATACCCATGTAAAGAAGATCCGATATCAGTAAAAGGTGACATGATAGAAATTGTAGGGAAAAGGAATGATATCATAAGAACATAAGAATGTGTCTGCAGAAGGGGACTGCATGATCATCTAGTCTGCACAGATTGCCTACCCCTATTCTGTTCTTCATCTGAGATTACCGTAGTACTTGTCCCTCACTAGTTTAAAAGCAGTGACTGTTTTGGCCTCCACAATCTCTGGTGGTAAACTGCTGCAAGGGTCCACCACCCTCTCTGTGAAGTAGAACTTACAAATGTTGGTTTTAAACTTACCCTGTTAGTCTTAAACTGTGCCCCCTTGTTTGTGTGGTCTTGTTTCAGTGAAAGAGGTTTTCTGCTTGTACCTTATTTATGCCCATTATGTATTTGAAAGTTTCTCTCATATCCCACTGTTTCTCCTCTGCTCAAGGGAATACATTTGCAGTTGCTGTAATCTAGATTCATATTGCTCCTGGTGCAGTTCCTGTACCATTTTAGTAGCTCTCCTCTGTACAGCCTCCAAGTGGTCTATGTCTTTTTTTTAGGTATGGCCTCCAGAACTGTACGCAGTGCTCGAGATGTGGCATCACCAAGGACCTGTACAGAGGGAGTCTGACCTCTCACTTCCTACTTGTAATGCTCCTGCCAATACTTCCGAGGATGCTACTAGCTTCCTGCACCGCCTTTTCACTTTGTCTACCCAGCTTTAAATCATTGGAAATAAGCACTCCGAGGTCTCATTCAAGTTTTGTTTCTGTTAATTGCTCACCATTGGGTGTGTATGTTTTCCTTGGGTTTCCTTTACCTAGGTGCATGATCTTGCATTTTGTAGTGTTGAATTTCAACTGCCAGTCCCTAGATCATGCTTCTAGGCTCTTTAGATCTGCTTCCACTGCTATTGTTCCTTCAATTGCATCTACCCTGATGCAGAGCTTTGTGTCATCTGTGAACAGGCATACCTTACCCTGCAGGCCATCAGTAATGTCACTGATGAATATATTGAAGAGGACTGGGTCAAAGACTGATCCTTGAGGCACACCACTGATCATCTTTCACTCGTTAAACAGTGTTCCATTGACTGTGACCTTCTGCATTCTATTGTGGAGCCAGTTTTGAACCCACTTAACTATTTTGTGCCCTAACCCAGATATGAAACCCTGTCAATTCAGAGATCCTCCATTCTGCAGTTTAATACATCAATTCACAGTTTAATATATCAGTCTACAATACATGCAACCATTCTGCAGTTCAGTGATCAGTTCCGTAGAATTTCTTTCCACAGTTTACTACATTAGTCTGCAGTTCATACACTCATTCTGCTGTTCTAAGGCAACTTTTTGTGAAAGTTGCTACAATGCATTGCAAAATTTCTCAGAAGCGAAATTCTGACTTTCACGTAATTCCACCAGCGGAATTTTATTTTCACACAGCACTAAAGATGTAAACTCTTAGAAATTCCATTCTGGTGTCAGGCATCATGCACAGTACAAAGATAAAAGGAACAGAAAAAGCAAACAAGCTTCCTAAAGCCCTTTTACAATGGCAAATGAACATAAAGAAGGTGAAATCTGATCAAAATCACAAGGTCTTAAAGTTAATGATAAAAACATTTATATTAATTATGGAATAATCTAAGTCTACATTTTACAAATTAATTATGATGGCCTTTATTTTTTATCAGTTAGATTTTACTGAATTTTAGACAAAGATAAAATACTTACTAGTTAAAGAGGAACTTCTGCAGTCCTTTTGACTTTCATGCATAAATTATCCCTTCTTGCAATGATTCTGGAATTATATTTCATTACTGTCCACTGCAGTTAGTTTTTGCACTCTGAGCTGCTAAAAACTGCAGGGTGTACCAGAGCTTCTGTAGCAAGCCTGGTGTTGCTGTGGGCCCAGGGTTGTACTGCTGACATCACTAAAGGGCAGAGTCAGTTTCACACACAAAAAAAGTACTGACAAGGCTTTTGAATTTTGATATAATGCATTGCTAACAGGGTGTCTTGAGGAAGAGGAAACACAGTATGTACACTGAATAGTGATAGGTTTCCCTTGCAACATTGTTGCAACTGCATGGTACTGCACAGTGTGAGTCACTCCTCTACACTACAGTGATGTCATCCAGAGCTAGCAGCCCAGCAGCTGAACAGCAAAGGCAAGTGCAGCAGGGCTCATAAACAAATCCAAATTATGGAAGGCAGAGTAAACCTTGGCCAAAAATAACAAATGCACACACCTTTTCTGGTCTAGTACTGCATATAATGACTATTCGCTGTAACTTTTTGCACCATCATGAAAGTTCCTCTTTAACTACCATGCAAAAAACAGAATCATGTTTTGATCTATTAACAAATAAACAAAATTACTATCATATTAAAAATAAAATAATAAAAACAAAGATGTTCTAACATAGACATCGATTACATATCCAAACCCTGTTTTGTGTGTAGGTGAACTCAAAACAATGATGGTGATTTAGATAACAATTTCCCCTGAAACTGTGGAGAGAAAACCTAGATGAAGATCTGGTACAAAGAAAAGATCAAAGTGAGAAAAAAAGACAGACAGAATAGAAAGTATATCCACGAAGGGAAGTGAGAAGACTGATATAAGGAAGGGGGGGGGGAAGGGGAAATTGTTTAACCAGGAAAGGCACACTAAACCGAAGCTTGTTTCCAGGTATGACCTGAGAGCACAAGGAAGTTAAGCAACTTGCTCAGGGTCACACAGTATGTAAGTGGGGGCTGTGGGATTCAAACTCAGGTCTCCAGGTTTGCAGCTCTATGCCCTAAACTACTGTGTGATACTGCCTCCTAAGGAGAACTCACAATAGTACTGTACAATAATAGGTAACTTATGTAGTTGCAAGGCCTGCAGCAAAGAAGTGGCAGATAGATTTCCATTTGGATAAGAACCCGTCTTTTGACCAACCATTAAATGAGCTAATCTTTCTGGTTGATATCACATAATATGGGCGGATGAAACTGAGTGACTAACAGTTGAGTGAGTCCATTTGGTCACCCAGTGGACTAGCTACTGTGCAGGAATAGCTAGGGGGGATAGCGTGACCACAACAATGCAGTAGCAAGGGCGAATGATGAGAGCAATGACAGGGGAGGGTACAGTCATGTGGGTTAAGTAACATATTGTGGCCTGCTGCTGCTGAATTGGCCTCCTGGAGTAATGGATATGAGCACTACCTGGAATAGCTATGGTCTTGGGTTCAGGACTGCCTGCAGGTATATTTTTTTTCACTATTATGGCTGTTATAACATTTTTTTTAGATGCGGGATAACCCCTGCAGAATGTGGCCCTCCTCCCATGTACTCTTCTTTACCCAGTGTCCACTCACCCCCTCCTCCAGAGTTGATAATAATAATATGGGGGTGTGGGGGGGTGTAGTCCCCCCACATTAAAATATAGTGTTTGTTGTCCCTATTTTATATTGTGCAGTGTCATTGCTGACTTGCAGATTGCTGTGGTTGCTGCATTGCTGATTTCAGTGTCGGTGATATGTGCTTGCTATTATGTGAGTCACCATTACATTTTTGCCTTTATGATATGGAATCTTCTGATTTAAGTATTTTTGAACACTCTCTTTTCTATTCAAAAAGTGTTGGAGCTCTGTCTTCAGTTCTGATTTTCAAAATAATGTTTTTAGCTGCAGCTAAGATTAGGGAAATGGTATGTTTCTGTTTTTTAGACCAAGATTTATAGTAGATTCATCAAAATAATCTATAAGGCAGGTTTCTAGATTTGGATTGTTTATTGCCCTGGAAATGGGGGTCAACAGAATTCTAATATCTGACCATAGTTGCATCATTTTCTGACAACCCCAAAACATATGAATCAGACCACAATTTTATTTGGGGGAGTAATATAGATTGTGTAAAAATTTAAATTGCATCAGCTTCATGTTTACCTTTTTAAATGCCTTAATGAAGTGTTGCCAAATTTGTTTCCAGTTGTACTTAATTAGATCCCTAAGTAATGTCCATGATCTCCATTGTATATTTTCCTTATCCTGACCCCTCGTAGTATTAAGTAACAAGTCACAGTGTCAGTCCACCAGCAAAACAGTAGCACTAACACTCATGACCCCGGTGACAAAAGTTCAGTAGAGAGGTCTGGTAATGAAGGGCCAGTTAAGAGGAGCAGGACTGAGCATCTGAAGGACCACTCTCCTCCTCCTGGGGGAGGCATTGAAGATCCAGACATATGCCTGGGCCCCAGTGGTAAGCTACGGGAAAGTTACCTGGGACTAGCACAGAATGAGCTAGGGGGTGGGTAGATGCTGAAGCACGGCACACAGATGCATAAGTCACGTGTCATGGTATCATTGCACACTGTGCCCCACGGGGGAAGAAAACTAGAAAAAATTCTCGGTGACAGGATGGTGCATGGACCCTCTCAGGCCCCCCCCCACCTGACTACCTAGGCATGCTGGTCTAGCTCCTGGATCTGGTTCATGGCAGTGGATTGGAGGGCCCCACCAGCTCCACCAGGAGAGGCATGCCCTAAGGGTACTGGCCAGTGATAAGTCCCAGTGAACACTGGAGTGATGGGGCTGAGGAGTCCTTGCAGATGAGGGGGCCATCCGAGGCATGGGAAGGGAAAAAAAGTAGCAACTTGTAGAAATCCAGTATGCAAGAGCATAGCTGAGAGCAGGCAAGACATGGTTTGGTGTTACCACTAGTGCTGAGGAGATGGGGTCCATGTTTCAGTAAGTTGTTGACTGATTCTTTAATCTGATTGTAAAATTATGAGTCTATGTCATGTAGATCCTTGTTATTTACAAGCTCTTGAAACTGGATAAAATCATCATCCTGAATTATGTCTTTAATTACAAGAATGCTTTTGCTTGTTCACTTGGCTTTTCTGTTCCGTTGATTCCCTAGATTAAGACTGGGATTATCAAACATGGGTTGCAACCTGAATTTATCCAGATTCATATTAAGTTACCTAGACTGTCTTGTGGCAATACAGACACTATCAGGTAGCATTTTATTTCTAAGAGGTTTGAGGGGTTTAGCAAAGGGCAAAGTCGATAGGTCAACATTATGAGAGTCTGTTAAATCCCTTTCTAACTATACTAGATTGTTAGGACAGTCTTGGGATCATGATGTCCTTTGCAGTTTGATTCAATCTACACACCGGATAGTAATAATAAAAGTCCAGGTGCTTGTTGGCAGATCATTTAAGGAAATTACAGCCCATGATTTCCACATCCAGGGGCAGCAAGAACCCTGCTGCCTTGGTCTCCCTGGACATGGAAAAAGCCATCAGCAGGGCTCCTCATAATACCTTTTTTGGGTCTTGAACAAATTTTGTATCCCAGAGGCTTTTATTTGGTGGGTGCAATTGCTACATAGGTGCCCCATGGCCTGGGTTCATTGTAACATTGTTAACTCTTCTAGTTTTCCTTTTCAAAAAATGGGACTCATTAGGGTTGCCCTCTCTCCCATTTGTTATTTAATTTATATTTGAAACCCTTGGTGTGCCATATACAGTCCTATCCTTTAATCATGGGTATCTCAGTGGGAGCCAACCAATACAATATTTCGGTTTACACCGACGTTATCCTTCTATGTCTTGCTAACCCCATCAATTCACTTAAAATCACTTTGGAAGAATTGCAGTACTTTGGCACACTTTCTTTCTACAAGTTAAATCTGGAAAAAAAAGTGCTCCCTTTAAATGCCATCGTCAAGAAGGCTGATTTTGTGTCTATGGGGCTTAATTGGGCTCCCACAGAGATTATTTACTTGGTTGTAAAATTAACAATTTCAATGAGCTGTTTAACCCAACAGAACTTTATAAACCTGTTGTGGGCCAAAAGGGCTGATCTCAATCGCTGGGTTGGGCTCTCTTTAACATTATGGAGCTGGGTAAACATACTCAAAATCCTAATATATCAAAAATATAATGAAATGTAACTACATCTATTTCCACCCCTCACTGACCCTTTCCTTTGTTTTCCCCCGCCCACAAACCTTTGGTTGTTGTTCCCCCACTTACCCTACCTGGTATCCCTCATCTTATTGTAACATTGTGACCTTTGTCTGAATAATCCCACGTCTTGAGGGAATTCTTTATATATGCAGTCAATTATCAATCTGAATAGTGTTCACCATATGTACTCCCCAGCCCTGATCTTATTTGTTTCTCTGTAACTGTCTTTTATTTGCCCAGTGTGTGTACATTGCTTATCTGGTAATTTTGATGTAGTTGTATATGTTCTACTTGGCTAGGACCATCTTACAAATGAGCTTGCTCAAGGATGATTTTGCCTGGTGAAATAAAGTTTGATTGATTGATTGATTGATATCCTGCCTTGTTTCCTTTACCCAATGAATATGTCAACAGTTCTGTTGCCCCTAAAATAGTTCTGAGCTCTCCATGCCCTGTTGTCTACGTTTCACTGGAGGGGTCGCCGACCTCAGCTTCACTTTCTCAAACTGGCCACTTCCAAACTAGATAGGTTTTGGGGCGCTCCTTACTTTTTTGGCTACTATCATGCTGCTTAAGGTGCTAAACATTTTTGGTGAGTCTCCCCACAGGATGAGCACTCTTCTTTCTACACCCCTCAATGGTGGAGTATTTAGGCTGATGTTTGTTGCCAGGAGGATATAAGCCTCCTAGTGGTTCTGTACACTACTTATGCTTCTTTGCCACTGTCCCTTAAAAATACCCTGATAGGTAATTCTGTTTTGATCCATGCACAGCCTAAATGACTTCTGACATTTTCACTGAGCCACCCATTGGATCAATCTTTGTGGTTGAATCCAAATTTGACAATTTTGGGTAAGCCATTTTGTAAGGCCATCTGGGAAAGTTGGGGCATAGACCAAGTTTCTCATCTGTGTCATGGCCAGACTTGGGCTTCCTTTACTACCCTTCAACAAAATTATGGTCTGGACACCTAAGGATGATTTTTTATTGCCAGCTCCTTCACTTATTATGGCAGTCGATAGGGGCAGTACCACCTCCAGATCAATCTCATCTTACACTGGTGGAGCTGGTGTGGTTTAGTGCCTAAAGGCATGCTATTTCTTCAATTTATTGGTTCCTCCAGCTGGCCTGGCCTTATAGATATGGTTTAACTTCCAAATATTGGACTGAGGTCCTGACATGGGGACAAGATCAGTAGCAGTTGCATGAGGTTTGGTATGATATACAGTGTTACCTTAAATATGATAACCATCAGATTATTCTATATAAAATTACCCATGCTGTTTATAATACTCCTGTGAACTTACATGAGTGGGGGGCTGTGGAACTCGGTGTTGTGCACCAGGTGTAATAGCAGGGAGGGCACCATTCTTCATATCCTTTGGAATACCCTAAAACTCAGCCTCTATGGCATCACATCAGAGAAGTGCTGGATCTGGCCTTATTCTTAGCTGAGGCCTTTACATGAGAGTGTTGCATTTTGTGGGTGGGCATTCAGGTGCCAGTGGGTTCCAGGTGCTATCATTTTGCCTTAATTTCTATGACTATTAAAAATCTTATCCTTCGACACTGGATGGACCAAGCTATTCCATCCTTCACTGAGTGGCATAAGAAAGTGCTGGATATGTTGCACATGGAACACTTATTAGCTTACATGAGGCATTGCATTCAGGTGCATCTTAGGTGCTGGGCCCCTCTGGACACCCGGCTGTCCACTCTAGGGTGCTAATTCCACCCTCACCATTTATGCTTTTTGTTACTAGCTTGTATGTATTTTCTCCTTCCAGTTCCAGGGTCTGATGATTGGGGAAAGGGAGGTCTGGAGGGATGGAGAGATCCATTCTTAGCACTTGAGTGTTTCATTGCCACAGTAATTGTAGCTTGTTTGTGCTCCTTTTTTTGTTATATAAATTTAATAAAGCTTATTCAATTAAAAAAAATAATAATAAAAGTCTGGGACTTAAGGCCCACCATTGTTTTTGGACCTGGAGAGTTTGAGTACAGACATTTTATGTCTTTTATGACTTCAGATGAAATTTGACAACAAGCTATGGATGTCCAGCAACCATGCTTTGGGTATTCTGAGTGGTAATAGCATAAATATATATAAAGCCTTTGAAGGAATATTGATTGATTGATTGATTGATTGATTTCTTTCTTTCTTTATTTATAGAAAGTGCCTTTCTAAAACCAAGGTGCTTCTACATTAAAATTAAACAAACATCACAGTTAAAACCATCATAACACCAATATTTAAGTACAATTTCAACAATAAATATAAAGTTAATCAAATCAAAGGCAGCTAAAATAAATATAAATATACAGACTCAATTCTACCCCACAAACCTCAGGGAAGTCTATTCCATTTCTGGACCATGTCTTGAATACTTGTTTTCAACAGACTAAGATTCTGGCTTATTGTTTTGAACACAAATTTAACATGTATTATCCTTAAGTAGTTTAATGAATTACATTTCCAGGTTGTAGTATATGCATGGATATGTATGGTAGTATACACATGGATATATATGGTAGGAAGTTGATTACAGCTATAGTTTATACATGTGGGTATTGTAGTCCATTATATATGTAAGTTCCTGTCATGCACGGTAAGCCTTTCTTTGTGTATGTCCAGTGAAGTAAGACCACTATCTCTGAGTAGAATAAGCCACTGAACTGACATACCGTGTATGAGTCTCTCATGTACTGACCCACAATATATTACATTGGTGATGAGGATCAATACCAGAACGTCTACGAGTACAGCTGAAGGGTCATGTAAACTAATGCATGTTTTCTTTTAAATCTAAATTTCCTCATAAATCCTTCCAGTTCCTTGCATCTAAATTCTGTTCGTTGGGCTGCTTAACTGTCTCTCTCTCTGTCTCTCTGGCTACTTGTTGAAAACCCCATAAACTGCTTAGATGCAAAACTCTGGGTACACATTTATCTACAGACAGATAAAACAGAAACCTAAAGAGCTATTTTCTACTTTAATGTATCAAAAAACAGGCAACACTGCTAATAGCAGGTCTGCATGAGGCACATGATTTATGGCTTAAACCTGAAACCTTACATTACTTTGCTTCATCTTGGCTGCTGTATGTCCTCAGACATTGTCCATAGTAGCAAAGCTAAATCCTCTTGAGGCACACTTCAGCAACAGCATCACACACAAGAGAAGAAAAGAAAAGCCAGAAAAAGACACTTTTTGTTTATGTATGTACACACTGCAGCTACTGAGCACCTATCTGTTGCTACAGACATCATGACTACAATTGGCAGAGTATCCGAATTTGATGACTGTAGAGAAACATTTGATTTATATCTAGACCATTTCCAATGCTGGCTTCAGGCAAACAAAGTAGCAGAAGATGAACAAGTAGATGCCTTCTTAGGAGTCTTACAACCATGGATTTATGCCCTTCTGTGGAATTTAACAGCCCCAGCTGACATCCTGACCCTGACATATGAGCAAGTCACTGAGGCACTTGCAAAGCATTTCAAATCCCAGCCCCTTCTCATTGCTGAATGGTAAACATTTTACTAGTGCAACCAAGAGGAAGGAGAACCTATTGCTGACCACATCATTGCATTAAAGTGTCTAGCACACACTTGTGAGTTTGGCCAGTCACTGGATGATGCCCTCCGGGATCGCTTTGTCTGCGGTCTGAGAGGAGAAGCTTACAGAAAAAGGCTTTTGCAAGAAAAGAAACTAGACTGTAAGACAGCTTGTGACATCTCAGTTACTATGGAGCTCACTCAGAAAGGCTCCCAAGCACTGGCCGGATATTCTGAACCCCAAAGAAGTGAAGTTTATAAGGTTACCCATACCCTAGAAGAAAAGGGGACATGCCATACCACATAGTGGTTCATCACATGCTCGTCATCAATCCCAAACATTTAGGAAGCCAGCACCACAGGGCACTTCTGAAAAGTCAAAATCATGTTACCGATGTGAAGGTAACCACCAGCAAGGCACATGCCACTTTCGATACAAGAGATGCCGCAGCTGTGGAAAAGTGGATCATATACAAAGGGTATGTAAGAGTACATCACAGGCTGCTATGGCATGGTATGTAACAGATGGCACTACTACCACTGAAACAGAAGAAGAGGCATTGTGCCTGTCCATGGTTTATGCAACATGGGAAACCGGAAAGGAAATTTGCCTCTAACTTGAGCTAGCAGGCAACCCAGTGAGCATGCAGCTAGACACCGGAGTCTCAGTATCTCTTGTGCCAGAGAACATCTACAGAGAGAAACTTCAGCAGTGCCCATTGCAACCATCATCTAATTAGCTTTTGACTTACATGGGACAGCAAATCCCCGTGCTAGGGGAAATTCAAGTGCCAGTCACCTACGAGGGACGAGGGTGGACCTTGCCTCTGGTGGTGGTACAAGGAGAAAGACCAGCATTACTAGGCAGAGACTGGCTCATGCAGGTCAGATTGAACTAGGAAAAGATCTTCAGCTTAAATGCAGTGACCAACGCACTGCAAAATGTGCTAAAGAAAATATTGGACAAGCATGGTCCTATTTTCCAGAAAGGTTATGGCACGATCCAGAATTCAAAGGCAAAGATCCGAGTGCAACCAGGAGCCATTCCAATTTTCCACAAGCCTTGACCAGTACCATATGATTTAAGGGAAGCAGTAGAGAAGGCACTGGACCATCTTGAAAGCCATGGTATCATCTCACAGTAGAGAGGAGTGACTGGGTTGCCCCTATCATTGTGGTACTGAAACGAAACAAAGCAGTGAGGTTGTGTGATGACTACAAGGTGACAGTGAACTGTTGTGTACAGCAAGATCCATACTCATTGCCCAATGCAGAAGACTTGTTTGCTACACTCTCAGGGGGCAAGTTCTTTAGCAAGTTGGACTTATCCTTTGCATACCAGCAATTGGAACTGGAACCAGAGTCAGAACCATATCTAACCATTAACATCCAGAAGGGACTTTACATACAGAGTTTCCACAGTGCCAGCAATTTTCCAGAACACAATGGACCAGATACTGCATGGACTGGACCATGTAATATGCTTTACGGATGATATATTGGTAACCACACCCAAGGTGGAAGAGCAGCTGACAATCCTGGACCGCATTCTGACCAGGCTGCAACAGTATGGCCTGAGAGTAAAGCTACCAAAATGTCAATTTCTGCAAAATTCTGTTTAGTATCTAGGTCACCGGATCAACGCCCAACAGACAGCAAGGTGGATGCTATAGTTAAGGCACCTGCACCAACAAATGTGACAGAGTTAAGATAATTCTTAGGCTTCTTGAACTACTATGGACGCTTCATAACTCATCTGCCTACATTGTTGCAACCCCTCCATGAATTGCTACAGAAAGAAGTTCAATGGAATTGGTCCCCACAGTGTCAGGAAGCATTCCAGGCTTGCAAGAAATGTCTTCTAGGCAGCAAATGGTTAGTGCACTATGACTCAGCCAAATCTCTGAGGCTAGCATGCAATACATCACCATATGGAGTGGGGGCTGTTATCTCACATGTGTTACCTTCTGGAGAAGAACACCTGATTGCTTTTGCTTCCCAGACATTGTCCTCAAGTGAAAGAAACTATGCTCAGATCGAGAACAAAGCAGTGAGCATAACTTTTGGTGTCAAGAAGTTCCATATGTACTCGTACAGATGGGAATTCACTCTGCTAACAGATCACAAGCCTCTGCTTTCAATTCTGGGGCCAAAGGCTGTGATACCAACTCTTGCAGCACTCTGGATGAAGCAATGGACCCTGATTTTGTTGGCATATGACTATGACATCAAATACCAATGTTCTCAAGATCACGTAAATGCCGATGCATTGTCGAGACTGCCATGCAGGGATGCTACCATGAAGGAAGATGATGCAACAGTATTCTATCTTTCACATCTCGAGGACTTAACAATTGCTTCACAAGAGCTGGAGCATATTTAAGAAGATGCGATGTATCAACGTCATGCTCTGATGAAGACTGGTTAGTCGATACGTAAGCGCATCATTGTTGATGTTTTGTTGTCTCTTCTGGTTGTCGGACGACTGCTCGAGATTGTGGCGTGTGGCGTGCATGGAGTGTACGGCTTGCAAGGTGAATTCCAAGTGCTTGGGCATTTAGACAAGGCGTCTAGATGAGGAGAGTGGTATGATTGTTATATCTGTGCACTTTTCCATTGCTTTTTTTTGATATACGCCTTTTCAATTGCTGTGGTCTATACAAGCTTTTCCACCAGCTGAATGCCATGCTTTGTTTTTCGGTCGCACAGTGCTGTTACAATGGTGTTTTCCAGTAAACCTTTATGTGATATTTGCACTGTTTAGTTCTCTCTTTTGAATATTTTTAAGCTTTGAAAAGCAATTATTATGAGAGAACATATTATGTGCTGTTTTTTGGCAATGTTTCTTTGCATATAATAAAAGCTTGAGTGGTTTAATATTTTCTAATAGCCTTTTTTTGTGCTGACCCCACTTCTAACTGTTTTACATTTTTCTATTTCATCTCCTGGGGTATAAAGTGCACTCCTCTGTTTTGAGACTCCATTGGTCCATAGGTTTTTCATGGACCTTGTGTTTTTCTGTATAACTAATTGTGTAAGCAGTTATTTAAGGATTTGATACTGCTTTTGGGGTGCTCCAGAGTTCACAATATGGCTATGATACCACCTACTGTGGAAGGTTTATCCTTCACTGATGAAATAGGCCAAGATATACTACTTTCAGTGGAAAGAGTACAGGCATTACTTTCGGGTGTGGGTTTACATGGTTCTAGAGACAACATTGATTTTAAAAGTTATGAATATCTACAAAAAAAGATTATTAGATTTGATCTGCATGCTGCTTTTTTGTTGCAGTATTGGAGGGAACGCAAAATTCCACAAGGTATGAGGATTCAAAAACCTCCCTCATTTGGTATGGAAGATTTGGACTATCTACATGATTGGGAAAGGATTTTAAACAAGTGTAGTTATGATTTGATGCTTCTCACAATCAAAAAAGCAAAAAAAGGAATCCGAATTAGCATCACAAGAATTAAGTACCTTGTTTGGTAAAATTGAAAGAAAAATTCCCTCCTATAGAATTTGATTCCATCTCTGGAGAAGCTAGTTTATCTATATCTAAATTTCAGACTGACCTGGCTCAGTACAAACAGAAGAAATATTTTAGGGATGACAAAGATTATAAGCTGGGAACTGTAAATTCATGGCCAGGGGAGTAAGAAAAAGGTATTTCCAATGAACCAACATTCATTGCCATCAAATGAGGATGAAATGAACATCTCGCCTGGACCTGATAGCGATTTGGAAGATAACCACAGGGTCAATGATAACAGGCGTTTTTTAGGCAACAACCAAGATTTAGAAACGTTGGAACACATAGAACAAGAAGAGGGAAGGGGAGGAGGAAGAGGGAGAGGTATGAGAGGCAACAGAGGAAGGCAGAACTACAGAGGAAGATAGAATTGGGGGGGTCAGGAGATCCCCAAGACCTAGGAATCTGAATTGGAGGTCATAAATTTATCCAATGTACAACTAACCCCTACCCAAATCCAGGTTCTAACTAAGAATTTGAGCTTTGTTCCCACCACTAAGGTAAATACATTCCAAGTGGAGTTGGATCTGTTTAGATTTTTTAGAAAAATATATCTTAAGGATCTTTTTAGTCTAACAGATCCACAGTCTGTAGTTCCTGATCCAATTAGAGAAGAGACCGCTTTTAAAAAATCCTCCTCCTATAACCCCCCCCCATTCGAACCATACTAACAATACATTTTGTAACATGGTACCTTGAGATGTGCATAACTTAATTAAAAGCAGCAATAATAAGTATTATGCACAAAATGTCACTTCAGCAGAAAGACAAGCCATACAGGAACTAAAGAATCTTGATTCTGTAGTGATTAAACAGGCTGATAAGGGAGGTGCAGTGGTAGTATGGGGAATTGATGATTACAACAGAGAAGTCATGTGGCAATTAAGTGATCAAGACTTCTATTTAAGGATTAATAAAGACCCTGTAGAACTGATTAAAAACAAGGCCGATGTATTGATTGATTCCGGTCTTGCTATGGGAGAGATTACTAAAAAAGAAGCTGATTTTCTTAGAATTTCTAACCCCAAGAAGCCTGTCATATACCTCCTGCCCAAAGTGCATAAGAATGAGTTCCCTGTGGTGGGTCGACCGATTGTTTCTGCGAATGATTCTGTTACTGAGAATATGTCAAAATATGTAGATTTTTTTGCACAGAAATTCATTCCAAACCTTCAATCATATGTGAAAGATACCAAGGATGCTTTAAAAATGCTGCGAAATGTTACTATATCTGAGTCTGATATATTGGTTACTATAGACGTGGAAAGTCTATATTCCAACATTCCCCATGAGGGTGGTCTGCAGGCTTTGCAGAAACATCTAAGTTTGAGGAATAAAAATAAGCCAAGTACTGAATTTGTAGTGGAGCTTGCAAGATTTCTACTGGAACAGAATTATTTTTTGGTACAACGGCTCTTTTTGCATTCAAATAAAAGGAACTGCAATGGGAACCACCTTCGCACCCAGTTTAGCGAATTTGTATGTGGGTGAATAGGAAGAGACCAATATCTGTGATGTATCAAATAATATCTTTTTGAAATATATAAAATTATGGAAGCGATTGTTTAATGGTTTGGACTGGATCAGAAGTGGAGTTAGTATGATTTATTGAGTACATAAATCATACAAGTTCTCATTTAAAATTTACATATGCAAAGAGTATGGACAGTATTTCATATTTGGACATTTTAATAGAGAAGAAAAATGATGGACTTTCGTCAAAGTTGTAGAGAAAACCCCTGTCTAGAAATACTTTTTTGAGATTTGACAGCTGTCATCCTCGATCAGTCATGTCTAATATTCCTAAGGGACAATATATTAAAGCCAAACGTATTCGTTCTGAGGACAGGTCCTATGAAGAAGCCAAGAAAGAAATAACAGATAGATTCATAGCTAGAGGCTATGAACCAGAGATTTTACTTAACAGCAGACATTTGGTTAATAATATTGAGAGGGAACAACTATTAGATTCCAACCTACAAAATAAAGGTGAAGTGGACAAATTGATTTTCATTACAGAGTTTAATCCTTTGGCTCCTAAAATAAGTAAAATCATTTATAAACATTGGAATATTATTAACTCAGATCTTAGATTGAAGGACATAGGTCGAAATCGTCCTTTGATTTCGTATACCAAGGGACAGAATTTGAAAGATTTGTTGGTCAGATCGTATATTCCACAAAAAAATACAAATGTACAGCGAGATTGGCTGCCTTCGTTTCCAAAGGAAACTATTGTTGTGGAAGGTGTGTACACTGTTCTAATACATCTGATGTCAAATCCTTTCATCACCCAAGATCTGGGAAAAGCTATGAAATCAACTCTTTCATTAACTGTAATACCCAGGGAGTCATATATATATGCTAACCTGTCCCTGTGGGTTGTCCTATGTCGGTCAGACAAAAAGAAATTTAAAGTTAAGAATTGGAGAACATAAAAGAGCCATTAGAAATATGAATATGGATTATGCAATGGCACGACACTATCATGAATCACAACATGGGTCCCCAGCCACTTTAAGATTCACTGGTCTTGAAAGAGTGGAAGTGGGATTTCGAGGTGGAGATTTGAATTCCAAACTTCTACAAAGGGAAGCTTTCTGGATTTTTGAGTTGAACACCATGGTTCCCTTCGGCTTGAATGATGAATTTCCCATCTATAGTTATTTATGATTTTGATGTAAGATTTAGTATTTGTGGATATGACCTGTTCATGCTCTGTCCATAACAGGGTGATAAGACTTTTCGGCTCTGTCCCCTTTGGTGTTTTTTGATAGTATGCATTTTTATTTGGTGTAGTTTATTTATATTATTTATATCACTTTTTTGTCCAGGGTTATTGGTGGCACCTTTATAGTATTCGTGGCCATGACCTTTCGTGCTCTAGTCACAATGTTTTTGGGAACATGACTTGATCGACTCTGTTCTCATTAGTAAGGTTGGAAGCTATATTGTAATTTTTATAAACTTTTTTGTGTATTTTCTGTTTTTTAATTAGTAGACTTTTGGTAAAAATGAGTTGTAAAGTTTAATTATTTCTCCCTGCTTCTTAAAGAGCTGGAGCATATTTAAGAACATGCACTGTATCAACGTCATGCTCTGATGAAGACTGGTTAGTCGATACGTAAGCGCGTCATTGTTGACATTTTGTTGTCTCTTCCGGTTGTCGGCCGGCTGCTTGAGATTGCGGCGTGCTGCGTGCATGGCATGTATGGCTTGCAAGGTGGATTCCAAGTGCTTGGGCATTTAGACAAGGTGTCTAGACAAGGAGAGTGGTATGATTTTTATATCTGTGCACTTTTCCATTGCGTTTTTTTGATATACGCCTTTTCAATTGCTGTGGTCTATACTAGCTTTTCCGCCAGCTGAATGCCATGCTTTGTTTTTCAGTCACACAGTGCTGTTATAACAGTGTTTTCCAGTAAGCCTTTATGTGATATTTGCACTGTTTCGTTCTCTCTTTTGAATATTTTTAAGCTTTGAAAAGCAATTATTATGAGAGAACGTACTATGTTCTGTTTTTTGGCAATGTTTCTTTGCATATAATAAAAGTTTGAGTGGTTTAATATTTTCTAATAGCCTTTTTTTGTGCTGACCCTGCTTCTAACTGTTTTACATTATTCTATTTCAACTCCTGGGGTATAAAGTGCACTCCTCTGTTTTGAGACTCCATTGGTCCATAGGTTTTTTATGGACCTTGTGTTTTTCTATATGACTTAATTGCTTCACAAGATGTTGTGGCAGAGACACAGCGAGATCCTGTCCTCTCTAAAGTCCTAGATTTCACCCTAAATGGTTGGCATAACTTCACGAGAGACCCAATCCTCTGACCTTTCTTAGACAAGAAGGACCAGTTATCCACAGAGCATGGCTGTGTTCTGTGGGGAGCTCGAGTTGTAATACCTCAAATGTTCCTCAAGAAGTTACTTGCTGACTTACATGACAGTCATCCTGGAATCTCTCGAATGAAGACATTGGCTAGAGGACACCTCTGGTGGCCAGAACTTGATCAAGATATCCAACATCTTGTCAACCAATGTGCACCATGTGCGGCTGTCCACAGCCAACCTCCTACCGTACCCCTGCATCCTTGATCCTGGGCTACCACATCCATGTCAACTATGCTGAGGTGGACAAACAACACTTCTTGGTAGTAATTGATGTCCACTCCAAATGGCTGGAAGTATTATCCACACAAGTCACAACTACTGAAAAGACTATACACATTTTGAGACAACTTTTCGCCTCTTATGGACTACTATGGGAGTTAGTATTGGACAATAGTCCCCAGTTTTCTTCCCATGTCTTTAAACTGTTCTTAAATGTATTTGTTTATTTATTTTAAAGTTTTACCAGGAAGACACACTGAGCACTAGTGCTCGATTCCAGGTGTGTCCTGGGGGAAAGGGGCATAGGAAACAGTACATACACATTGGGCAATAGAACAAAACATACATGTAAAAGCATGTGGTCAAAATAATTCCAGATTTAAGCAGAACCATACAAATTATACAGAAGCATTTTATAAAGTGCCAAATTAAACACAGCACATCCATTAGGGTGAAAGAAGTGCATGATAGTAGGAGCAGTGAGCAAAAATTCAGACAGTACAACTACGCAATAATCGGACACCTGGTTTATTTTAGTATTTTAGCTGCTGAAAATTACCCACAGGCACATGATGATATGAAATGTGAGTTGATGAGGGAACTGAAATACATTGTCTGGGGCATATGCCAGATGGTAGTAGGGATGGAGTTCCATAGTTTGGGCATTAGGTATTGAAAAGTTGCTCGACCACTTGAGGAAGACACTCAAGGGACAGCCAAGATTTGTGGGTCTGTGTTTCTGAGAGAGTGCACAGGAGGGGCAGAGCAGAATGGCATCTGACATATTTTGACTCCACCTTACCATCTAGCATCAAATGGCACAGCTGAAAGAGCTGTACAAACATTCAAAAAAGCTTGGAATAAACCTGATTCATGGCAAGTACTTACAGCTCAAAGGCTGGCTCATTTTCCAGTCACAGAGCAAATACCTGCTGAACTGTTCCTAAAATGTCAACCTCATACCCATTTATGATTGCTCAAGCCAGACTTGGCTGACACTGTTGCAAAGCATCAACTACAACAGCAAAAGGATCATGACAAGTCTACCAAGCCAGTACAGATTTTTCATCCTGGGGAGAGGGTGATGGTTCAAGACTGTAGACATCCCAAGGTTTCTTGGATTCCTGAGGTGGTGATTGAAACATGTGGACCTTTTACTTATGCAGTTCACATGGGACAGCGACTTGTTCATGTACATGTGGATCACCTGCTGTATTCCAAGGTTTCAGCAAATGCAGCAGAATATGTCACTCCATTTGAGGACAGTGACACAGAGGACTTTGCTCCTACCCATGAAGTTCCACTGGAGCTGGTGCCAAATAATAATGAATCTCCTGTTCCATCAGCAGTGGTTATTCCAGCCCACAGACATCCCCAGAGGCACCGAAGACCACCACAAAGACTTGATCTGTAAATTCATGTACTGAACTTGAACCTCTGTGTAACTGAACTCTTACTTGTACTGTTACTGAGTTAGTGATAAGTTCTACCCAAGGGGCAGAATAATCCCCTGAACTTGTTTCTGGGTACCGAACAGTCTACTTCAGCCTGGAAGTTAGAAATGTTACTGCTGAAGTATTTAGACAGGTTTCTGTCTAAGGGGGAGGAGTGTAGTATATGCATGGATATGTATGGTAGTATATACATGGGTATATATGGTAGGAAGTTGATTAGAGTTGTAGTTTATACAAGTGGGTATTGTAGTCCATTACATATGTATGCTTCTGTTATGCACAGTAAGCCTTTCTTTGTGTATGTCCAGTGATGTAAGACCACTATCTCTGAGTAGAATAACAGATGGCCACTGAACTGACATACCATGTATAAGTCTCATGTACTGCCCCAAAATATATCACACAGGTGATCTCAAATTCCTCTGCCTCACACCTTGAGAGGACTGAGTTTAAGGACAAGAATAGAGATGTTGCAAAATTATATTTCGCCATTGAAATTCCCACAAAATCAGCAATTTCATTTTGATAAATATTTTGTGAAATTCACCCGTTATGTTAAATATTTCACGGGGTGCAAAATGTTGAATTTCACTTGCAAAATATGAAATTTCACTGTAAAAGAGGCAACATTTCACTGGAAAAAGGTGAATTTTGCCATTTTGCTGGCAAAATTTCACCTTCTGTGGGCAAAGTTACTCATTCTACAGGTGAAATTCCGAATTTCACTTCCTCAAAAATTTTCGCGAAATGGTCAAATTTCATTAAATAGTTCACTTAACAAAATTTTCCAATTTCACACATCTCTAGACAAGAAATAGGATTTTTATTTGTTGCGTTTGTAGCCAGAGACTAACTGGAACTATTGTACAATTTGCAAGATCTTAGGCATAGATATTTGGGATTCTGTTAAGAAAATTAGGATATAATCCACATAAAGGGACAAGAGACAATCCTTCCCATTAAATTCAATGCCCTTAATCTCTTTTTGCCAAATGTTTTGTAATGAGGGAATTGACAGATAGGTGAAAAAGTAGGTGGGATAGTGGGCATCCTTGTCTGGTGTCTCTCTCCGGCAGAAAAATAGGTGATATCACACCATTTATGATTACTACGCATGCTGGGTTGGTGTACAGAAGTGTGACACATTTTATAAAGGTATCTGGGAAGTCATAGGCCTTAAAACGTTTAAATAGGGCCATAGAATCCTATTGAAGGACTTTCAGCAATGAGTGCAAAAAGACCAGTAGGTATTTTCTTTCTACTGGTGGTCTCCATTAAATGATATATGTTCCTGGTGTTGTCTGCTGCCAGCTTATATTGAATGGAACCTATTTGCCAATTGATGATCAAGTGGCATATTACTTTCTGTAACTGATTTGCTAATATATTTATGAGAATGTTTAATATCTGTATTAATTAGGGATATAGGCCAATAGTTTTTACATTCTCTTGGGTCTTCCAGGTCTTGTGTATAAGTGAAATTTACCCCCACATCATTGAATCTGAAAAGGAACTTCTGAATGCTTCCTGATATGCTTTTATTAAGATATGATCTAGTACTTCCTGGCTTTTATTCTGTAGAAATTAATAGGCTATCCATCTGGGCCAGGTGCTTAATTCAGTTCAAATTATTAATGCCTCCAGAATTTCCAGAATTTCCTCTGGCCTTATCTCTTTTCTTAGCTGCTTCTTAAATTCCCTGGATACATTGGATGGTTCAAGACCTGACAGATTTCAGCAATGTTCTTAGCCAAACCACCAGAAGGGGCACTATAGAGGTCCTGGTAAAATTTACAAAAAAAGCCTTGTAAATTTTCTAATAGTAACCAACTGGTTGTTTTGTAAATCTCTAATACTATATATTTTGGTGGCATTGCTGTTCTGTTTTAGTTGTAAGGCCAATATTTTACAAACTTTGGGTCCCAAGTCAGTATAATTTAGTTTAGATTCCCGTATTGCAAACTCCACCTAATTTCTTATTAATTGGTAATAATTTGTTTTACATTTTGACCATTCCTGCCTGAGATTGTCAGAGGACTCTGCTTCTAATCTATTTTCAGTATGATTTATCGTCCCAGTTACTGGACCAGAAAGTATCAAGGGGATCAATTAAAGTGAGAAACTCTTGAATCTTCTGTTTAAGTTTACCCTCATCTTCTATTAGATAATTATTATGTTTCCATCTAAAGATTCTGTCCAGATCCATTATTTTCTGAGAAGAATAAAACCATAGGTACATAATCAGAAATTACTGTTTCTTTAATTGAAGTGAGCAGAACTCTATTCACTATATCTATATATCTATATATATAGGACACATAATGGGTAGGAGTGTGACATGGAAAATATTCTCACTCCTGCAGAGTGAGCTCTGGATATGCACAAGTGCTGAAGGCATGAGTGGGAGTATCCAGAACTCACGCTGCAGGAGTGAGAATATTTTCCATAGCACACTATCTGCACATCATGTGTGCTATTTATACAATGGTGACGAGAGCTCCAAGCATATTGTTATGATTACCTGTGTTCTTTTCCTGTTTCTGTGAGCTGTCTGCTGTTTCTGTGTGTGGTCTGAGTATGAGCGTGTGATTTTTTCTGAATGGGCTGTGAGTCTCAGAAACACTATGTGAGACAAGTGAGTGTCCTTTGCAGTGCTAATTGAATAAATTGCAGGTAGCATTGAGAAACAGAAACTGTTTTGTGAAGCAGTTCCATTTAGAATGCAGGCTGTAGTGAAGCTGAGATCAGCATAGTAATGGGCTGGGAGTCTCAGAAACACTATGGGAGACAGGTGAGTGTCATTTGCAATGCTAATTGAATTAGTTGCAGGTAGCACTGAAAAACTGAAACTGTTTTATGAAGCTGCTCCACTTAGAATGCAGGCTGTAGTGAGTGAGTGATGACATCAGCAGAGTATGTATAAACAGCATTTATTTTAACTCTGGTGATGTCATCACCATTTATCACACTGCAGTGGAAATAACTGAGGTTATCACACTGATATTGCTCTCTCCCATTGTATAACTGTATATATATATATATATATATATATATGTATGTGTATATATATATGTGTGTGTGTAGAGATAGATATTTGATTTAGTGGTCGCTGCGATATACGACGCCTTGGTGTATGCTAGACGCACGAGGTCAAGGCCGAGTGCTCTCAACCACCCAAGGCGCATACATTCAGAGCGACCGACGACACCCAAGAGCGTATATCTATCTTATAAAATGGCCCCTGTTGTGATGAAATAGTTCTACGTGGAGATGATAAATAGTTCAGAATAGGATGTTTAATTTGAATTATTTTTAATGAATAAACATTTAACTGGATACCAGTGTAAGTGAATACAATAGTTGAACATTCAGAATAGGCTGTTTAAACAGTTGAACATTAATGAGTACTGTCACTTTAAGAGTGGTTCATTTTGGGAAGAAAACGTGTGTTGAACTCTGGCAGGAAGTGCTTAATGCTTTACAGTGCCAAGAAGTGCTGAACTTTAACATGGGAGTTGAGGCTCATTTTTTCTTTCAGTGCCTTGTGTTTCTTTTATGTTTTGTAGCGCTTTTTCTGGCTCTGTGAGGGACGGTTGGAGGACGGCTGCGGTTTGGGGCTGCACGGTTATTTCTACGCAGCTTCCGGGTGAATTTTCTATGGGGAAGTGCTGTTGATCGTCTTCGGAGTCTGTGTTATTCTGGATCGGGTGAGTTTGTTTGTCCTCTGGTGCTCTGTGGGACCTGGCCAGTATGTATGTCGGAGGCAGTGTTTTCGCTTGTGTAAAAAGCGGCTGCTGCTCTCGGTAGTGTACAGAGGGCTCGCTGTGGTTCGCTGCTGTTCGGTTGGGAATGTCGGGCGGTTTGGGGCAAAGCTGTGGTTACTCGGCATCTCCTCGCTCCATTCTATATAGACTCTGCAGATTGTTTTACTGAAGTTAAGAGAAACTCAGAGCAGGGAGAAGACTTTTTATCTTTTTTAAACAGAAAACGAGTTACTTTCAACTCGTGACAGCTTGTCACTTCCTGCAATGCGCACCGCTTGGTCACGCTATAGTTCAGGAAGGAAAAGTGAAAGTGCTGAAGGATCGGACAACTCTGTGTAGAAAGGGAGATTTTTTTAACAGAAAGTGAGAGTAGGAAGTAAGGGAACTGTAGTTTGTAGTTTTTTTTCTGCACAGTTAGGTTTGTGTTAAATGGCTTGCATTATATTGTTTTGTAGAATTTAGGTGGTGACAGTGTGCAGTACTAAAAGTTAGTGGCTCTGCAGTAAGATGTGAAAATGGCAGGCAGAATTTGCTTTTTAGATGATAGTTTATTTAAAAGGAGTGGGGACTGGTACATCAGGTTGTACAGTGTGGATTACTAGTCATATATTTAGTATGCCTGTGGGTGCCACTGTGTGTGTGTGTGTGTGTGTGTGTGTGTGTGTGTGTGTGTGTGTGTGTGTGTATGTGGGTGCTTAACTGCATTAGGCGTGGAGTGATCTCAGTGCTGGTGAGAAGGTTTTGAGGGCTGGAAAGTAGTTTAGGCGCATGTCGCATTGGAGGCGTATGTCGTTGGGGAAATAATGCACGGTCATGTGATGCATTCTGTCCAATCATGTTAGTGGAATTTGTATGATTTTACCACTCCATTTTATAAATATATATATATATATATATATATATATATAAGGTGCAGTCGCGCCCCTATATTTAGGGTTAAGAAGCCACTTCTATGTTAAACTCAAAATTTTGCACGTTAATAACTTTGGGCCCATTCAATAGATTAGCATGAAATTTGGTATACACATTGGGGCATTGTAGATCTCTTTATTTGCCAATTTTTTTTTAAGTCAGACTTACGGTCTTTGTGCACAAAAATGCTGAAAATGCAAAATTATCCAGTTTTGGAGGCAGTTTTGGGGATATTGTCTGTGGTGGTGCTGTGCAGCCAATGTGTAGTGTGCCACTCTGCAACATAACTCATTTGAAAGAGCTTCACTGGCCGAGTATACCACTTTTTGTTTGGTGAAAAAATATTGAGGCATTCAAAAGTTATAGCACTTTTAAGTTCCCCTTATACGCCAATGGGAAAATTTATATGATTATTTTGCAAACAAAGAATGGTGTTTTGGTCATCTGGTCCTGCCTCACGATCAAATAATTTGCAGTCTCACAATCAAAGACTGTTTGATCCTGAGGGAGGGACTAGATGGCCAGATTTGGAGAGAGCAGATAGCCCAATTTTAACAACTTTTAAAATTAAATATCTCAGAAACAGTTTGGTCTTTCAACTTGAAATTTGGAGGGTGTTGATGGGATGTCCTGGAGATGTGAATTATCATACTTAGGTTTCAGAAAATACATTCATTGCAGAGATATGGTGTGGCGCATTTTATGTTTTGAGGACAGCATTTTGCATTGTGGTAGTGGCTTGAAATTTATAGGGTAGCTAGTCTTACTGACATGGACTTAATTTTCAGTCATTAGGTGTGTAAAATGTAAACAGGTGTGGAATTCTACCACTCTGACCAACGGAAACTTCAAACTTTAAAATGTTATATCTCGGACACGGTTTGGTCTTTTAAATTGAAATTTGCAGGGTGTTGAGGGGATGTCCTGTACATGTGCATTATGGTATTTAGGTGTTGGAAAATTAAGTTGCTGCAGAGATATTGTGTGACACATTTTACATTTTGCGTATAGTGTTTTGCATTGTGGTAGGCACTTTTAATGTTAAACCTCACATTTTGCAGGTTAATAACTTTGTAACCATTCAACGTATTTGCACATAATTTGGATTGCATAGTTTTGTGTGATAGATCTCTTGATTTACTAAATTGCGTTTCAGTCAGACATACGTTTTACAAGAGCGAAGTGCCAAAAATGCACCTTCGCCACTTTTTTGTGCATTTTTGTCTGTGGAAAGCTCATGACACTGTGGTAGGCTATTGGTCCAAAACCTGGGACATAGAAAGAGCTTTGGCCTAGGAACATGCCATTTTTTGTTTGATGAAAAAATATTAATCGGGGGGCGTGGCCTGGCTCCAAGCAAGATGGAAGCTTAGATTCTGAGCTCCTCTGAACAAACAACATCCAGCATCATCTTATACCATCTAAGACATATGCATACTGATTTTGAGGTAAAAGTAAATAAGAGTATACTGCCGCTACCTCGTTGATATTCTTTTTGCTCTGGATAGCTCCTTTCTTTTATATAAACAGAGCCTTTACAGTTTCAGTGGGGAAGGCTGCAAAACCAATCATGGCCTACTCTAACAAACAAAGGGATCCTTTAAGAAATATTGAAGAAATGTTCAGTAAACTATCAATGGACATGCAAGACCTAAAATCAGCTACTCAACAAAACACTCAAACTATGAAAACTATCGATTCCAGACTTGCTTTTACAGAGAATAAAGTACGTCTTAATGAGGATGCTATACAGGAATTAAAATCTACTATTAGATCCCAAGATCGCACCATCAAAGAACTACAATCCAGAATTGATGATATGGAAAACAGGAATCACAGAAACAACCTCAGAATATTCGGATTCCCCGAAGATGTGGAAGCTAAAAACACTACGGCATTTCTACAGCACGTACTTCCACAAATTCTGGGTCTTCATGCCGGTACAGAGCTAATAATAGAGTGCTCCCACCGATCGCTAGGCCCAAAACCTCCTGCAGAGCATAGACCCAGACCAATTATTGCTAAATTTCTAAACTATACTAATATAGAACTCATTATGAGGAAAGCTAAAGAAATTGGGCAACTTTCTTGGCAAGGATGCAACATTTATATATATCGCGATTTCTCTAAGGAAGTTTCAGCAAAACGGAAAGCCTATACATCTGCTAGACGTACTATGCACCAAATGGGTCTTCGTTTCTCCCTTAGATATTCTGCTATTATGAGGGTCTACCTGGAGAACTCATTTCAAGATTTCAGTAACCCAGAATCGCTTACATCTTTTTTGAACTGTTATTCGGCAAATGGTCAGAAATTCCCCGAGACACGTCAGACCCAACACAGCAGCGACTCTCATACAACTACCAGTATTGAAAAAAGCACCATCACGGTATCTTCAGACAATATCTCAGGTGCTCCCGATCCTCCTAATGTAACCCCATCTAAATCTCCAATCTATATCCAAGAAGCTGCAGCTATGCAAGCCGATCCCTCTGCCATGCAAGATCGCTCCTCTAATTGTGCAGACCCTAACATTTCTGTCAATAATACCTCTACAGTCCTTGGAGTTGCTCTTTCGAATAGATACACATTGCTGCAGGATCTACCCACCTCGGGCAACTTCAACGATGAGAATTTAATCAACCCATTGGAGGTGGAGGAGGACCGAGATCTGGAGAGCACTTCTTGGTCCTGTAGTGTGGGCAACTCTCCTCTCAAAGCAACTGAACCTCCAAAAAAAAAGACGTCGCTGGAGAAACAGACAGAAAGGTGATACCCCTCGCAAATACTAGCTGGTGCATCTACTGGAATCATCGTGTGGGATATTGCATTAATGCGTCGGGGCAAACCTGTTCTTAATTTATTATGTGACCATTTGACATAATTACTCACAGCTTATTACCTATTATAATTATTTGTGCACATAATATTCTGTTTTCCACATGATTAATAACATGACATACATAATGTTAGGTCATGTAATTCAGGGATCGCAATACTTCTTTCTCTAAAAGTGTGGTCATAGATGCATGAGCGTTCTTTTTTTTATATATAAGTGCACGAAATGCCACTATTTAATCAATATTGTGCACAGATACTACAATTCAGCAATCATATCAAGACTACTTAGCTCCAACATCACAGAATGGATATGTTCATTAGCTTGATATAAACATTTTTTTTTTTACTGTAAATGCTACAAGATTACCCTTATAACACTTGACAACATTAGACACATTCAAGTTATTGGTCATTGTATTTATATAATTAAATATAATGACATTATAATTTCTTTTTTTAACTAATTAACACATTCAGAAATTCAGCTTACAGGAATGGGCATTTCTGTATAATCTATCTAATTCGTCCCGTTTCACTAATAATACTGGCCACAGTGTAATATAGTGGACAATCCCTCTAATGATGCTAATATGTGGATGCCTATAGTAAAACTACATAACTCTGACAATCCTCACTTTGCAGGACCCCTATCAGGAACCTAAATAAATCATAACATTACATAATTGTCACAATGACAACCATGATGGTATAAATATAGAGTATACCTCAATTGGCTGATAAAGTATATAATATAGTATTGGACCCTATAGGTTATAAGATTTTCTGACTTTCTGATGTGTTTTTTTTTTTCTCTCTAAAGGTAGTAATTACAACATTTATAGATCATTGGATCTCAAGTCATTCTAACCTATTATCTATGATGCTGGATTTAATGATGCTATTCGAATCACACCGTACTTAACTTAGTAAAGTAAACTAAACTTAATATACTTCACCCCACTTTGGGGGCTTGCATTTAATTACAATACTCTGTATTATTAATATACTTCTAGCTATATTCAACCTATTGGGAACTAACAAACTCCCTTACAGTTCAGCTCGTCCTAGAGAACTGAGAAGTGGTCTTGGTCTCTCCCTTTGCTTTCTTTTTTCTCTTTCCCTTTTCCCATATTAGACCGACCTTTCTTCTCTCAGTTTATCTTAGATGATATTTATTTTTCTCTGTTATTATATAACTTGATATATTGTTGTGTTACAGTTATATTGTTAGAAGTGAGCTGTATAGGATATGTCCAATTGGATGTTTTTACTTTTTCTACTTGTTCTTTACTTTATAGCTCTGCCAACAAACTACTTTCTGGACATAATTACAGTATACTGATTTTTATATCTTCATCCGACTACAATGGTGTATCTGAGCCCCTTGACACCTTCATTACTTTACTACATATTAATACATTTAATACATGACAGCCAATATACCATTATGTACTTGGAATGTCAAGGGACTCAATACACCAAATAAGCGCAAACAGGTACTTAATCACCTTAAAAAACATAAAATACAAATTGCTCTATTGCAAGAAACTAAATTGTTGGATGATGATACTTTCAGACTAAAAAGTGATTGGGTAGGTGAAGTATTTATGGCTTCCGCCGCATCCAAGAAGAGAGGTGTTGCCATACTGATTCATAAAAAATTGAAGTGGAAACCTACTGTTATTCAAAAAGATTCTGACGGTAGGTGGCTTATTATAACTTTTGATACTCCTTTAGGTTCTATAACCATAGTCAACATTTATGCCCCTAATTCTGACGATCCTTTGTTTTTTCAAAACCTACTACACTCATTAATTTCATCAAACTTAGTTAATTCCTCTTTATTGATCGGTGGAGACTTCAACCTTACTTTGGACATACTTATGGATAGGAGCAATGGTTCTCTAGATAGTCACCCTAGAAGCTCTGCCATAGTATCTCAAATAATTCATGACCTTGGATTAACCGACATATGGAGAACTCTCCATCCTAGAGATAGGGAATATACCTTTTATTCCTCTCGTCACCAGACCTACAGCAGAATAGATTATCTGCTGACATCTCCTGCAATTACAGCTAACGTAACAAATGTTGAGATCCTGCTTAACTATATCTGATCATTCTCCGCAAACTCTTATTTACTTGGGTTCTCCCCATTAAACCCCTTATGGCGCTTAGATCCCTTCTATTAAAAGATCCAGAATTTATGCCTTGGATTAAAAAACAAATAAATGAATTCATGGCATTTAATGACCCTAAAGATACATCCATGGGCACTACCTGGGAAGCACTCAAAGCCACATTACGTGGCAAAATAATTGGGTTTGCGACTCATAGAAGGAAACTCAGGGAACAACAAATTAACAACCTTAAAAAATTACTTAAAATAAAACAAACTGAATACCTAAATAGTCCTAACCCCGACCCCTCCTCATCCTTACACCACGAAATTTTGCAATTACGTATGCAAATCAACGAACTAATCTCTAGGAAAACAGAACTAGCACTACTGAGAATAAAGCATAAATTTTGGGAAGGAGGGGAAAAAGCAAAATTCTTGCTTATAGACTTAAATGCAACAAATGGAGCGTCATATTGCTGCTCTAAAAGACCAATCAGGGAAAATTTGCACTAGTGAATACTCTATCAATAATATTATGACAACTTTTTATAAGAATCTCTACTCTTCTCCTTCCATTACAAGCACCTCAGACATCTCTTCCTTTCTAGATGAGCTTGTTCTTCCTCGACTATCAGAGGAAGCTATACATTCCCTAGATGCACCATTCATCACAGAAGAAGTAAAATTAGCCATTCTTTCCCTTAAAATCGGACGCTGTCTGGGAGGAGATGGTTTCCCTGTTGATTTCTATAAGATCCTTGTTGAACAACTAGCTCCTCTGTTATGTAACATATTTCAAGAATCCACTGAGATTGGACAGTTATCTAACACGATGACGGATGCTAACGGTCATCCCAAAAAAAGAGAAGGATGTTACCATTCCGGCTAATTAAACCTATATCTTTCATAACACTGATGGTAAGATTTCTGCCAAAATCTTAACCAGCCATATAGAACCGCTCATACCCAAGTTAATTCATAGATCTCAAACTGGTTTTGTTAAGGGAAGAATGGGTTCTGATCACTTGCATCTTTAATTAACTTAATATATAAAGCTAAATCTCTTCCTTCCCTGCAGTCGCTATTCCATAGACTTTAAAAAGCATTCGACTCTTCTGAATTGGAACTTTCTTTATCTGGTGTTATCACGCTTTGGATTTAGCGACCATTTTGTTCCTGATTCAACTTATCTATACTAATCCTCATGCGAGAGTGCTTACCAATTTCACATTATCTCAGCCATTTAAATTAGAGAGGCACGTGCCAAGGTTGCCCTTTATCTCCATCTCTTTTTATCTTGGCTCTTGAAACTCTAGCTACTTCTCTCAGACAGAATAATGACATAAAAGGTATATCTATCGGCCATAGACAATACACATCACTATCATATGCAGATGACATGCTTATATTGCTAGAAAATTTTAAACTATCCCAACAACCTCTTTACAATTTACTTAACCATTTTTCCATACTTTCTGGACTTAGTGTCAATAATCAAAAGACCAAAATATTACCGCTAAATGAACATTGTGACACCTTAACAAAAGATCGTCTTAGATTTCGATGGGCCGCACAAGGTATCACTTATCTAGGCATAAAAATATCATCTGATTTGAATAAGATCTGGGATCTAAATATTCAGCCCTTACTAACAAACATTAAAACAAACTTAGATAGATGGAAAAGTCTCAACCTATCTCTCCCCGTAAAATATCTGCAATTAAAATGAATATCACACCAAAATTCTTTATTTATTTGCTTGTATCCCACTTAGAATTCTCCATTTCCTTCACAAGATTGATAAAATGATGGGAAATTTTTATGGAAGGGTATATACCAAGGTTCAGTCGCATTAAATTAAGATCTCATTGGGCTCACGTGGTTTCAGTCTACCTTGGTTTACGGCCTATTTTGGGCATTCAGAGCCTCACAAACGGTCAAATGGTTTCTTAAACCTAATTGCAATGTACCTTTGTGGTATGATATGGAAACATCATTATCCTCTGGTCTAACTCCTAATAGTCTTATTTATTTCACTTTAGCGTCTAAATTTAAGAAGAATCCTGTCATTAATTCATCCATATATTATTGGCTTAAAATGCATAAATGGCTTAATAGTGACCCTGCACCTATGCAATATATACCAATTTGGGGAAATCCAAAGTTTACGTTGGAGAACAAACCAATATACTGTAAATCTTTGGTACAAAAAAACATTTTCTTTTTAAATGATATACTAATGGATAACAGTAATACTCTAGACACCTTTAGTAATCTACAAACCAAATGGAATATCTCCAAAACAGAATTTTGGAAATACCTACAGATTAGATCTGCCATAATTCCTTTTACTCAACAACCTAACAATTCACCGAGAATTCATCCATATATTAATAAATGGATTAATACCTCCCACGGCCTAACCAGCATTATTTATAAACTAATCAGGGATAAGCTTCCAAATCAGTCTCTTTCGGCTAGAAACAAATGGAACCGGATACTCAACGTAAACATATCTGATTTCCACTGGAACAAATGCTGGAAACTTTGCCACGACTCGTTTAAAGATGTGCAAAGCAGATTAATACAATATAAAATTTTACATTTGTGGTACAAAACTCCAGCTCACTTGCATAATATAGGTTTACTACCTAATAATAACTGTTGGCGTTGTAATGCCCCAAATGGGGATCTTTTAATATATTATGGTTATGTAAATCTATTTCCAACTTATGGCAATCTATTCATAAACTAGCTATTAAAATCACTGGCAGATATATTCCACTTGATCCTAAACTTTATATACTCGGTATTATAGATAGTAATATAAACTTAACAAAACACCAACACAAATGGCTACAGATTTTGTTCATGCAAGTCAAAAGACTGATCCTAATGCACTGGAAATCTCATTTAACTCCTACTCTGACTGATATTTTAAATAATCTAACTCGCATCTCCTCTCTTGAGCGAATCTCTTATTTAACTACAGACCGACTCAATGAATATTACCTTTGCTGGCAGAACTATTTGAACTTTCTTCAATCTTAAAAGAACACATACAGATAAACCTGTCTCATTTTTTTTTCTTTTCCTTTCTCCTTCCTTCTCTCTCTTTCTCTTTCTTTCCTTTCTTCTGGACATGGTCCTGGATATGGTCTCTCATTACTACATATTTGCAGCTCCTTCTGTTAGTTATAAAAATGTTAACTGATACTCTTGGGAAAAATTTTTTTTTACTACTTAGCACCTTTTGCTTCGTGTAGTATGGACAATTATTAACATATTGTAGAAAAATCATCACAATATATAGCATTGTTATAATATTGGTAATATTCAATACCTTTAACATGTTATTTAAACTATATATCATATAATAATATTTCAACCTGTGTAACATCTCTTGAGCTGTACTACGTTACGTTGAAGCAGATTCAATAATAAAAAAGTTTAACTGTAGAAAAAATATTAATCTGTTCAAAAGTTATTACAATTTGAAATTCCCATGATATCCTAAGGGAAAATGTATATGTAGTTTTGGAATGCTAATGAGAAAGACCAGATGGACCTAGAAAAGACCAGGTGGCCCAAATTGGGATGACCATATCTCACAGTTTAGTCTTTTTCATTGAAATTTGCCGGGTGTTGATGGGATGTCATAGAGGTGTGTACTATGCTGTTTTTGGTGTTGGGGAAATAATTTGTTGCAGAGATATTCAATTACGTAATTGACATTCTCCCATATGATTACATTGCAGTCTGTGTCATGACTTTCGGTGCCATTATCTCAGAAATGAAGCGAGATACAGACTTTTCGCTACAGGTGGCTTAGATCACAGGTACTGGAAAAAGATTTGACATTGTAGAGTAAGCCTGCAGTGGAATTTTGTTTGTATGTTACACGGTTCATGAGATATTGTGAAAGTACTGTCACAAGGGTTAAAAGAGTGCCTGTCCAGTGCTTTTTGGTGCCCATAGCTCGGAAACAATGTGAGATATGGGTATGGTCTTTTAGTGTTGCATGAAGTACTCACTGTCATGATTACAATGATGCTAGAATTTTTTTTCTAGCTCTGACAGTTCCCAAGATATGTGCAAATTACTGTCACAAGGGTTTGGTGTAGTATAGTGCTGCTGCATGTGTCTGTATCTTTGCATAAGTGGGAGTGTAGGCCCAGATGCATATTGTTATGCAAAAATTGGCAACTTCATGGGAGTTGGGCTCCGCACTCCCACCAATTCGTGTTTTTTACTACTTATATTACATTTTTTTCAAAAGTTAGGAAATTCTTTGCAAAAAAAACTATGTTATGCTTCATTTAGGATTAAAGGAAAAAAGTCAGGAAATGAGACAATAGAGTTAAACCCCTGTCCCTCCTCACACACACACCCCCAATCCTCCACAGTCTGACAGATGCTTTGTGTGTCATTGGGGTCATGAGGCCTAAATCTCCCCCCATTCTCCTTTACTGTAGCAAGTCAGCATGCTCGGTCATGGAATATATTATAGGGGCGCGGTTGCACCCCTATATTTATGGTTATGAAGCCTCTATGTTAAACTCAAAATTTTGCATGTTAATAACTTTGGACCCTTTCAATAGATTTGCATGAAATTTGGTCTGCATGGTGGGGCATGATAGATCTCTTGAGCTGCCAAATTTCATTTCAGTTGGACTTACAGTTTTTGCACACCAAAATGCTGAAAATGCACTTTTCACCAGTAATGTGGGCAGCTGTTTTGATTTTGTCCATGGTGCTGCGTGGTCATCATGTGGCTTGCTGCTGTGCAACTTTAATCAGCTGAAAGAGCTTTGGTCAAGGAACATGCCACTTTTCATTTGGTGAAAATATATTAATCCATTCAAAAGTTATTAAAGTTTTAATTTCCCATTATAAGTCAATGGGGATATTTATATGGTTATTTTGCAAAAGAAGAGTGGGGTTTTGGCCATCTAGTCTCACCTTAGGATCAACGAATTTGCAAGTTCATGATCAAAGAATCTTAGATCACTAAGAATTCTTTGATCATGATGGCCACCATCTTGTTTTTAGTTTGCAGTCGTAAAAATTTAAATATCTCTGCCCAGGGGGGACTTCTGAGGTGAAACTATGATGGGTTTTGCTCAGGGGTCTTGCCTCTATCGAGCCATGCCTGTGGTTTCTTTTAAAATGGTAAAAAAATAGAGCTTTTAACTTTTTTATTCTTTGATCATGGCTTGCTAACGATCTTTAATCGTGAGCCTGCAAATTCTTTGATCGCAAGATTCTTTGACCACAATCTTTGATTGCGAGGGCATGACTAGATGTCCACTTGAAAAAATAAATTTTTCAGCTCAGGGGTGGCTTATTAAGCCAAATGAGGGTGGGTTTTGCTCAGGAGGCTTCTTTCTATTGAAGCATGGCTGTGGTTTAATATATTTCTGCCTAAAAATTTACTTTTAAAATTTTTTATTGTTTGATCGCGTCCTGAAAAATCTTTGACACTGAGAGTCTTAGACTGCGTTTTTTGATCGTGAGGGTGTGACTAGATGGCCACTTGAAAAAATCAATTTTCTCAGATTAGGGTTGTCTTATTAAGCTAAATGAGGGTAGGTTTTGCTCAGGGGGCTTTGTTCTATTGAGGCATGGCTGTGGTTTCTTGCATTTCTGCCTAAGAATTGACTTTTAACATTTTTTATTGTTTGATCATGACCCTACAAATTCTTTGATCACAAGCCTGCAAATTCTTTGATCTTGAGATTCTTTGACCACAATCTTTGATCACGAGGGTGCAACTAGATGACCACATGAAAAATTACATAGTCTCAGCACAGGGGTCACTTCTAAAGGCAAACTAGGGTGGGATCTGCTGAGGGTCCTTTGTTCTGTTGAGTCATGGCTGTGGTTTCATGTATTTTTCTCCAAAAATTGTTTGAACATTTTTTATTCTTTGGTCGTGAGCCTGCCAATTCTTTGATCGTGAGCCTGCAAATTATTTGATCCTGAGATTCTTTGATCATGATCTTTGATCGCAAGAGAGGAACTAGATTGCCAGATTGGGAGGGACCAGATAGCACAATTTTAACAATTTTTCAAATTAAATATGTCAGAAATGGTTTGGTCTTTAAACTTGAAATTTGGAGGGTGTTGACGGCATGTCCTGTAGATGTGATTTATAGTACTTAGGTGTCAGACAATACATTTTTTGTGGAAATATTGTGTGACACAGTTTACATTTTGCAGACAGCGTTTTCCATGGTGGTAGTGGCTTTAAATTACTAGGGTGCCTAGCCTTACTGCCATAGATGTACTTTTCAATCATTAGGTGTATAAAATGTTAATAGGTGTGGAATTCTGCTAGTGTGATGAATGAAAACCTGAAACTTTCACATTTTATATCTCAGAAACAGTTTGGTCTTTTACATTGAAATTTGGAGAGTGTTGAGGGGATGTGCTGTCCATGTGAATTATGATGTTTAGGTGTTGAAAAATTCATTTGCTGCACCCATATTGCGTGACACACTTCATGTTTTGCATATAGCATTTTGCATTGTGGTACTGGCTTAACATTTATAGGGTGCCCAGCGGTACTGCCATGGAGGTAATTAGTAGTATTTAGGTGTCTGACATGTAAACAGGTGTTGAATTATGCCACTCTGATGACTGACACTTTGCTTTCTTTCAAGGTGATGGACTCAACACTCCCAACCATATGCACTGCCAGCAATACATATGCTATTCAGTACTTGAAGTCTTATCTTAGGCAAGAATTTGCAAGTTGGTGGGAGCACGGGGCCCAAAGGGCTGTGCTCCCACTAACTTGTGCAACTTTCTACTTTTCTATTCTATCTCAAAAAGTAAGGAAATTCTATGCAAAAAACTTTGTTAATGCATCATTTAGGGTTAAAACATAACAAGTCAGGAAATGAGACCTTAAGGGTTGCCCCATCTCCCCCTTGTGGACCCACCCATAATCCCAAGATTGACAGTTGACGGGTGTGTCATTGAGTTGTGAGCCTCTAAATGTCACCTCATTCTTCTTTACAGTGGCTTGTGAATATGATTACAGATGGAATGTGGTGACATTTAGGCCTCACAACCCCAATGACACACCCCGTCAGCAGTCAATCTTGGGATGATGGGCGGGTCCACAAGGAGGGGGGATGGGGCAGCCCTAAAGGTCTCAATTCCTGACTTTTTGTGTTTTAAGCCTAAATGATGTATTAATGAAGTTTTTTGATGCAACAAGTGAAAGGGAGCAGATCCCCAAAGGATGAAGATCCCAGGGACCCCTATTTTACCTTCTTCTCCGCTTCATGAGCAATGGCTAGCAGGCTGGATTTCTAGCTTACCTCTCCTAAAATATCTGCTTCTACCTCCAGGATAAATTTCTCTCAGATTTACATTTCTGACCATGCCCCAGTCTCTTTAACCTTTCTACCAGCCATGCAAACCCCTAGATCCCTGATGTGGAGGTTAGACCCCCTTCTACTGTTAGACAATGACTTTGCTCCATGGCTTTAGAATGAAACCAAAAGTTTCTTCCAGAATAACTTCCTTAAGTCTGCCTCAATTGCTAACATATGGGAGGCCTACAATGCCACCATAAGAGTCAGAATAATCAGTTTTGCTTCTCATAGACAGAAACAAAAAGAACAGGAGTGAAAACAACTAGAGGGAACATTAAGAAACTTGGAATCCAACTATAAATCTAGGCCATCTTCTCTCAAGTCATCTTCAATATTAGCCACAATATTGACCACTAGACTACAAATTAATGTACTGGTAACTAGGAAGGCAGAGCTCTATATCCACAGAGTACAATACCATTCCTAGGCAGAGGGAGAAAAGGTCAGCAAGCTATTGGCATATAGGTCGAAATGACAAGCATAGAGATCTATTCTCAGCTTAAGATATGGGGCAGGGAAGCTAACACAGTCCCCCTCAGCCATCAATGAGATTATGTCAAGTAGAGATGCAGCAAATTTAAATTTCGCCGGTGAAGTGAACACGAAGTGGGCACTTCATGTTGCCACACCATTACATGGAGTGGGCATTGCAAAGTGCTCACTCCGCCTTGTCATTACCACTTCATGTTAAGGCGGAATGGCAATGCGAAGTAAGGTGAAGTCATGGTTTTTAATGGACTTTGTGTTCCTCATTATGATTCTAAGTGATCCACTTGGTGTTTCAGATTTGACAGCCCCCCCCACACATCACATGGCTTACAGAACTGTAAGTCACATGCCTTTAGCTAGGCAGGAAGGAAGTGAGTCATACAAGCAGACATTTTTACTTTCTCCTGTGCAGACAGAGAGAGAGGAGTGTGTTTTGTGACTGCTGATACTTTGAGATCAGAGCGAGGAGGAGATTTAAACTTCGATTTAGACCCAACAGCTTTTTTAAGAGCTACATTTTTTTGTCTTTTCTGTACCCTTTTTTACTTAGTTTGTTCCTTCTGTAAATTTTATTTTTCTTACCTTTATAAGTAGTTAGTTGTTTGTCCCCCCCCCCCAGAAGCAGGACCAGCACCACCTCCTGCTCTGACTCTGATGCAGTTGAACCACCATCACCACTACCACCAAGTCCAGCACCAGGTTCTCTGGAGCAGGATGTGCCTGTTCCCCCAGGCCCAGGTGTAGATCCCATCCCTGTTCAGCAATGTAACCAGTCAGCTGCCAGTTCATCTGGCCCTCCCCTGCCTGTGCCTGGTCCTCCCCGCACCTCCGTTGTTTGGCAGTTTTTTGGCTGTGTCGGGAGGGACAGCAGTGTGGTCAAGTACTGCTTATGTGAGGTGGAGGTGCACTGTGGCCCCCGGGGGACTCACCTGGGGACTGGGGCCAGCACACCCATATGCTCAATCACCACTAGTTGGAGTGGCAGGCTGCCACACAACGGACCATGCCTGCACCTGCCGGCCATTCTGTGGCAGACGGTGCAGCTGTGCATGGCGGCATCCCTAAGAAGAGGAGGGCAACAGCAGCACCTGCTACTCCAGCAGGATCACATAGAGGGACATCAGTTGCAAATTATGTCCATGCTGGAACTGCTGCTAGATCACCAAGGGATCCCACATTATTTGTTTTTCCTCACACCATGTGCCCCCTCACCTTCCTTGCTGTGTTATAAAATGTATTCCTCCACCATCCCTGAGCCTTGTATGTAATTATGTCCTTTTTTGTTGTCTTCCATATGCTATACACTTTGTATTCTGAGCAGTGCAAGTATACTGTGCTAAACTGCATGTGTGCAGTCAGTCTTCTTTCCAGTCTGTGTATGTACTGCAGACACTGTCCAAATCCCTGACTTAAAAACACCATTAATGAGTACAATGGTGGGATGGTGAAGCATTGAGTGATACTACAAAACAGGCTTAAAATACATCCAAGTAACTATTAAAAAAAATTAATGTTGTGATTCATGACTTGATCGTAAATCATGATTTGTGACTGCATTTGTGACAGTGAAGATGAAGAAATGCGAATGCCTACAGCTGTACTTCCACGGGCCCTGATGAAGTGTGGCACAAAACTCCCTGACTTAAAAACACTGATTAATGAGTACAATGGTGGGATGGTGAAGCATGGAGAGATACTACAAAACAGGCTTAAAATACATCCAAGTAACTATTAAAAAAAATTAATGTGATTTGTGATGTGATCATAAATCATGATTTGTGACTGCATTTGTGACTGTGATGATGAAGAAACATGAATGCCTACAGCTGTACTTCCCCAGGCCCCGATGAGGTGTGGCACAAAACTCCCCGACTTAAAAACACTCATTAATGAGTATAATGGTGGGGTGGTGAAGCATGGAGAGATACTACAAAACAGGCTTAAAATACATCCAAGTAAGTACTGAAAAAAATTAAGGTTGTTATTCGTGACGTGATCGTAAATTGTGATTTGTGACTGCATTTGTAACCGTGATGATGAAGAAACTTGAATGCCTATGGCTGTACTTCAATGGGCTCCAATGAGGTGTGGCAAAAAACTCCCTGACTTAAAAACATTCATTAATGAGTACAATGGTGGGGTGGTGAAGCATGGAGAGATACTACAAAACAGGCTTACAATACATCCAAGTAACTATTAAAAAAGATCAATGTTGTGATTCGTGACGTGATTGTAAATCATGATTTGTGACTGCATTTGTGACCATGATGATGAAGAACGTGATTTGTATCACGAGTGACTCGTGATGATGGTCCTGACTTAAAAATGCATATTAATGAGTACAATGTTCATGCAGAATTATGCACCACACCTGTCCAGTACTCTGAAGGGAAGCCAAAGAAATATCTGTGACTTAAGTTAGAGGTGGAGATTGGGCCCTAAAGAGATGCAAATGCACAGCCAGATTAAGATTGTGCTGCACACTGAAGAGATGCAGATGCAAAGGCACAACACCTAACCAGTGCTCACCATCAGAAATTCAAATCTGGAAAATAATTCCTTTGCCAGTTGGGGCAGGCACTGGGGGGGGCAGTGTACTGCACTGTGCAGTAACAGTCACTAGTACTAGTAGTAGTAAAGATACCACAAAGAAGTACAAAAAATACACAGCTGCAGTGGATAGCAGTTTCACATTGCTGAAATTATATGAACACAATAAAAGGTGCCTCATTTGATGACACATACTCACACACACACACTAAGTAATGTGTAGCAAATTGAAAACTTCAGTAATATAACCACATATTTTAAACAAACTAAATTTATGCACTGCTGCACCACAACAATCAGCAAAAAAATGGCAAGAATTATTGAAAATATTACTGTGTGTTAATTAACACAGTTCTACAAGAAAAATATCACCAAAACAGAAAGCACTGTCTTTTTCTCCAAGTTAATCTACCTACACCACAGATACACCCCTTCCCTAAAGCATACTTCCACTGTCTCTCAGTACACAGACTGAATATTGTACATTAATGTTCAAAATCCACACACAAACAATAAACGCTCTAAGATATAAGCACAGGAGGGTTTCTTATAATAGATGAACTAAAGTTTCAGCAAAACAAATGACCTCAAAAGGCTTTTTAACAGCTTTTAGAAGGTTTGAATCACAGAGCTCTCAGAGCAGAATGTCTTCTATGGCTTCATATGCACACTACCCCAAACTAAGGCTGTGCAGAACAATCTAGAGCCCATGTGACCCGAAATCCCATGAATCACTGCAAAATTCACCTTTGGAGCTTAAAAACAAGGTGAAGTGAGGTGGAGTACATTGTTTTCAATGTCCTTCACCTTAAGAATTGGAGGAGTAGTGGATTGGGAAAGTGGAGTAATGTGAAGTCATTGTTTTCAATGGACTTCATGTTACCCAATATAACGCGAAGTACTCTGCTTCGTGTTGTGGAGCACTCCGTGAATTTGCCTTCACTCCGCGGATCACCTCGAGGAGCAAATTTGGGCCACTTCGCCCACCACTAATGTCAAGCTTCTATAAAAACCCTGTACTCCTCCCAGATGCTCCAGGAAACAGATTCCTATAGCCAATTTATTGATAGTTTACATATTCCTAAATTAACTGCCCTCCAGAAAGAAACCCTAGACTGTCCTACTACAGAGGAAGAAATTTGCTGTGCAATACTCAACATGGCCCCTCACAAAGCCCCTTGGGGAGATGGCTTTCCAGTAGACTTTCACAAAATTATCCAACCCCTGAATATATCCCCTCTGTGGAGGATGTTGAACAAGGCTCATTAATGTGGATGGCCCCCCACCCTCTCTGAAACCATAATTACTGTACTGTTGAAGGAGGGCAAAGATCACACTCTCCCTGTTAATTACAGACCCATTTCACTAATCAACACTGATGCCAAAATTCTGGTCAAGGTTTTAGCCTCCCAACTGGAGGAATGTTTACCGGATATCATCCATCCCTCCCAGGTGGAGTTTTTAAGGGTAGAATAAGTTCATATTACATATGTGCTCTGGTACCCTTAATATAAATAGCCTCAACTCTTCCCACCCTGGCAGCTGCAGCCACAATTGACTTTGAGAAAGCTTTTGATTTGGTGGAATGGGAGTACATGCACACTATACTGGACAACTTTAACAGGTCCGTACCTTGCCATCTGGATTAAAACTCTCTATGCAGACCCTACAGCTAGGGTTCTTACCAACAACACCCTATTGGACCCCTTCCTCTTGCAGAGAGGGACCAGACAGGGTTGCCCCTTATCCCTTTTACTTTTCATATTAGCTATTGAATCCCTAGTGGCAGCTCTTAGAACCCACCCACACATATATGGGATATAGATGGAGGATAAGAGCTATATCACCAAACTGTACGCTGACGACTGACTGATCCTGACCTAGGACCTAACCCTCAGTCTTCCACATATCCTCTCAACACTAAAATCATTTGGGGAACTTTTTGGCCTAAAAATGATTCATAGATTCATAGATGGATATGAGTTCAGAAGGCAAAGCCCCTGAGGAACTCGCCATTGTTTGTATTTAACGGTGGTAACTGCATTTTTTATTACCCATAAAGAAATCCAACCATTTTTTAAACTGTTCAACCTTATCACTCATAACAATATCTCTTGGAAGAGAATTCCAAATAGGTGGTACCCTTTGAGTGAAGAATCTCTTCTGTTTTGTTGTTCTACATACAGAGGTTTTCAGCTTGAGTCTGTGTGCTCTTGTGTTATTATATACAGTTTGTCTTTCCAGGCAAACAGTTTCCAGCATGGATTCTTTCTGGAAAGCTTTGAAAATGTAGATTAAATCTTCACATAGGGATCTATATTCTAAAGAAAATAACTGAAGTGATCTTAATATATCATCATAATCCTTACTATCCATATTCTCTACTTTCCTGGTGGCTTTGTATTGTACCCATTCGATCATTTTTTGACAGCCAATTGATGTAGGAGAGCAAAAGGGTGCACAGTAGTCAATGTGAGGTCGTACAAGGCCAGCATAAAGGGGAAGAATTACCTCTGGCTTTCTAATTTTTATGTGTTTATGGATACAGCCCAATATACTGTAGCATGTTTTGACTGTTTTATTAGTATGATTGTTAAATTTTAGGTTATCGGATATTATAACACCTAGGTCTTTTTCTTCTGAAGTTTTAGTCAGCTGTATATTATTCATCACATAGCTAGCCTTATTATTATTCCTCCCCATGTGCATGACTTTACATTTAAGTTCATTAAAGTTCATTTTGTTGTCTGCTGCCCAATTACATAGTTTATTCAAGTTATCTTGCGGTTCAGCTACAGACTTGGCATCATTTGCTACACATCCTAGTTTGCAGTCATCTGCATATTTATTTAACCAGACATCATCAGTAGTCTGCATACTCAAGACAAGTATATTAAATAGCAGTGGGCCGAGTACAGAACCCTGAGGAACCTCACTTGTAACTGCACTCCACTTAGACTCATGGCCTCAGATAACTACCCTTTGACATCTGTTGTGCAGCCATGATGCTATCCACTTGATGATTTTTGTGTCTAATTTTATTTTAACAAATTGCTCTATAAGGATCCTATGAGAGACTGTATCAAATGCTTTAGTGTAGTCTAGGAATACCACATCAACTGGTAGTCCATTTTCTAAGGACTCACTAACCGGCTCAAAAAATTAATAAGGTTAGTCAAACATGATCTGCCAGATGTAAAACCATGCTGTGAGATATCAAGGGCACCAGTACAGTTAATATGGTCAACTATTTTTTGCTGTATCAGTCTTTCAAGAATTTTACCTATTAATGATGTGAGGCTAATGGGCCTGTAGTTACATGTTAATTGTTTATCGCATCTTTTCAAAATCGGAGTAATATTAGCGACTCTCCATGATTTCAGTACGTATTCCTCTTTCATTGAAGCATTAAGTAAGGCTCTTAGAGGCCCTGAAAGGTCTTTGGACAAGTTCCTTTAGGAACTATGGATTAATACCATCTGGTCCAGCTGATGTATTTGATTTTATTTGACTAATGGCATCAATAACATTCTGTTCCGAAAGTAATATTGGGAAATTGTTATCAGGTATTACTTGGATGTCAATGTCATCCTTTGGATTAAATACATTCACAAAGTATAAGTTAAGTTCTTCTGCCATCTTTATTTTGTCACTAATTATCTTGTCTTTGGATTCTAATGGACCTATTCCTCTCTGTTTCTCCTTAAGAGATCCTATATAATTATAGAATCTTTTTTTATTATCCTTTGTATTTTTAGCTAATTCTATTTCCAGCCTTTGTTTAGCATTTCTGATGATTTTTTTGTTCTCTTTATTATCATTTTGAATCTGTTCCAATCTGCAACTGTGTGAGTTTTTTTATATTTGCAGTAGGATCTCCGCTTCTCATTTATTGTGCATCTAATTTCATTATTCCACCAAAGTGGTATTCTTTGTTTGTTAGTATTGTATTTAATTCATAGAGGGACACATTTATCTATACAATATTCAAGTCTTATGCTGATGTTTTCCCATAACTGTTCAAGATTTAGATTTTATTTTAATTCATCATTCCAGTTCCATATGACAAGAAAAGTTCTGATACTTGTATAATCAGCTCTATGATAATTTTTTATTTTAGTTATTCCTTTACTGTTATTAACTTGCCTTTGTATATTAGATTTGACCATGTTATGGTCGATGTCACCAATGGGAGGTAATATAGTTGGGGATGAGACTATATCAATTGTATCTGTAAATATTAAGTCTAAGATGTTATTATTTCTTGCAGATTGTGTGACCCATTGTTCCAGACCAAGTTGAAAGGTAGTTCTGAGAAATCTTCTATCAAATTTCCCCCTGGCCTCAAGGGTTGACCAATTAAGATTTGGAAGATTAAAATCTCCCATTATTATGACATCATCTATAATTTCCATGTATTTAAGTTGATCAATAAACAGAAGATTCTCATCTGAACCTAAATTAGGGGATCGATAGCCTAAACCAACAGTCATGGAATTCTCGAGCATTTCTATTTTTGCCCACAAGATTTAAACTCTGTTATCCTCTAAACCTATTTGATAACTCTTAAATCTTTCAGATATATATAATGCAATGCCACCACCTTTTTTATTTGTTCTATTTGAAAAAAAGTAGTGTATCCTGAAATATTTGTATTCCAGTCATTGTCTGTAAACCATGTCTCTGTAATTCCACATATATCAACATTTCTTGAAGTTAAAGTATACTGCAGTTCATCCATTTTGCTTGACAAGATTCTTGCATTTAATAATACTTTTATTCCATTGTGGCTGTGAATTTGTCCAGAAATAATATTAAGTCTGTTTCGGATAAGATTTTTTCCTTGTTCTTCACCTGCATTTTCTTATTTCTGTTTTTGTTTTTTGTTTTGCTTTTCATTTTATTTTTATTACTGGCTAGGTTAATAGGTACTTGTGTGTCAGATTTTTTTTTATTAGGATTGTCAGAACTGACATCCTCCCCCCAGCAATTTAGTTTAAATGATTATTAATGTATCCATTTAATTGCTGACACAAAAGCAGACTTCCTTGTTTGCTTAGATGTAGGCCTTCCTTGCAAAATGGGTAACCGTCATTAACAAAGTCCTCCCAGTATGTAACACACCTGACCTCCTGCTTTGTACACCAATGCCTTAGCCAGTTGTTAATATGTTTTATTTTACATGTTTGTTGGTAAGTTGCCTTAGGCATAGGTAGAATTTCTGAAAAAGCAAATTTACACCCTAGATCCATTAATGTATTGATTAGACTAACATATTCCTGTTTGATCCACTGTGTATATTGTTGAAATACATTATTGACTCCAGCATTTATTATTACCAATTTTTTTTTCCATTTCCTTGACTTAGTATATTTCTAGTCATTTTTGTGATGTCAAGTATTTTGGCACCCTTAAAACACGACATAGTCCTATTTTCGTTATCATTATCACAAATTGCTCTGTCAAGTCTTTTTACCATTGAGTCTCCTAATACATAGATCTGTGTTTTACATTTTTGTATCTCTTCTATTTCCATATGACTGGTTTCTAGCTCATTAGTTCCATTCTGAATTAGATCTATAGGAGTAGCTGTCATGGGGGTTTGAGAAGGTTTGAACATTATTAGGGGTTCTTCTGATGAACAATGTGTATTACAATTTAAGTTCTGGCTATTGAACTCAATATTTTGTGGCATGTTAACTAACTCCATTGACTGTACATTATCATTAACTATTGTGCCCTCACACTCATCCTGAATTTCCTCCTCAATAAGTGGATGGAAGACATTTTGCACAGCTATCGTAAATTGATTTGTGCTTCTGCCTTTTTTGTTTTTTGGTATTTTTCAATATTGTACTTGGTACCATAATCAATGTGACAAAGTAAGAAATAATTCCTTTGAATGCTTTATCCTCCCCTGCCAGATTGGGTGATATGGGCTTAGCATAGGCACACTCCAAAATAAAATACCTGGATATCAGAATCTCTCCTAATCTTAAAACTCTGGTGGACATAAACTTTAAACCCCTGCTGGATAGTTTCCAGAAAGATATTGATATATGGGACCACTTGCACTTATCCATGGTGGAGGAAATCAATGCAATCAAAATGATGCTCACCCCCAGAGTCTATCACCTGCTTTCTCATCTCCTCCTTCTCCTGACAGAAGTTTGGAGCAAGAAGCTAAACAACCTGCTCAGCTCCTTTCTATGGGGACCATCTAGGCCTTGATATAGGAGAGCAAAGTTGAGGGCCCAAAATCCAAGGGGACGGTGGAATTTACCAGACTTTCATCAGTACTCCATAGAATTCTTGGTGGCAAAGTCTTTGAGTGATGAAGGTCAGTCCCCCCATTCTCCAGCCTGGACACATATAGAGAGAGATTTAATGAAGGACCCCACCGTAACAGTCCTACTAACTCACCCCCTACCAAAACTCCTACAAGGTTGGCACTCCATCCAGCAAACCCATCAGGCTTGGCAAAAACTGGGACTTAAATGTTTCCACTACCTCAGCCTAGGGCTTTATACTCTCCTTTGGCACAACCCCAGCCTTTCTATAATTCATATTTTACTAGTAATTTTTTTACTAATACAGGGGACATAGAATTACCACATACAATGCTTATACTCAAAATGATACATGAGCTGTCCCCATCCCCCCTTCTCCCCCACGCCATACAGCAGCATGGTACTTACAAAAATAGAAGAATACAAAATAGTATCACAAATCAAAAAGCACTGGATGTACAGACTCATTTAGCAGCTCTGACCATAATTAACGTGTGAAGGGGATCCCAAGTATTCTTGTACCACTGCAACTTATGGTGGAGGCTCGCTATCAGTTTCTCAGTACGTAAGTTAGCCAAAATTTCAATAATCCATTCCTGATATGTTGGGCTTAATGTATCCGTCCAATGCCAAAGCACAATTTTCTTAACAGATAGTGCAATCATGGAAATATGAAACAACCCCAGCCTTTCTATCAACAACACTCCCCTGAAATGGGTGGACTGGAAATCCAAAGGAATACGATACTTAGGGGATCCAACCATTCCCAGGGATATGGCCAGAGATTTGTTTCAAGGGTTAAATCTCAGATATAGTCTGCCACAAAGTGACTTTTGGAAATACCTTCAGATAAGAAGCCTCTACTCCTCTTCGGTAAACAATGCTGTACTTTTGTAGTGTGTAAAAGGTGCAAGACTGACAGACCCTTTCATCTTCCAATAAAAATTTGGTTTACGCACCCCAAAGGCAGGGCTGGCATGATTCAAAGGTTCATAAGAGACTGCGCTGCCAACCCTTCACTCCTAGCTAAGGCTAGATGGGCAGCTAAACTGGGAGTACCCATTACTGACCCGCAATGGCAACAGTGGTGGTTGAGAACACACCAGGCCTGTTGTGTTCCCCAAAGCATTCTCCTTCAGAAAAAAATAATGCACCTATGGTACCGCACCCGTGCCCAACTGAGTAAGATGGGCCTTCTGTCTACTGATTACTGCTAGATATGTGATGCTCCTGGAGCAGATCTGTTCCACATCCTGTGGGCTTGTATTCTGCTACAGTCCCTATGGTCAACAGTGACAAACTATTGCTCCTAAATATTGAAAACAGCCCTACCAGCAGACCCTGGCCTTTGGTTACTGGGCCTTATGCCTCAATCCCTGATCTTATCCAAAGCCCAGACCTTCTGGTTCATACAAGCCTCTGTGGAATGCAAAAGACTTATTATAAAAAGGTAGAGAACCTCTGAGGTCCCACTGACTGCAGAATGGCTCGGAGCCTTGGAGAAAATGGCTACCCTAACCAGGATGACCTGCTATAAAAATCGGTGTTTAGACAAATTTGACAAAGTCTGGGCCCCTTGTTTTGCCAATATTAATTCTGTCTATAATGCACAGCCCTCCAGGTATATGAAGAATAAACTGAGACCCCCCCATGAAACTCCAAGTCAAAATGGTTGACTAAGTGCTAAAGAGTGTTCTATTCTCACTCCTCATAACTATCTTGAGTATTACCATGTGGATAGCCACAAGGTCCCCCCCCGCTCCATCTTCTGCACAATAGGTGAAGAAGCTTGGACATGCCTGAAGCCCCTTCAAACAGTGTGAGTAAGTATTTTGTTATAGAGACACAGCAGAGACAAACAAGGCATTTAGAGAGTTCACATGGCTATCGCTTGTCTTTTCTTTGCCAGTTACAGGAATGTATAAGCTATAATGAAGTACTGTTGAAGTATAACATGATGTTTGGCTTTTGTAAAATGGTGGTGATGAACCACTGTCTTGGCCATTTTGTTTAATGGATCAGCAAATGTAAAACTCTGAAATCATGCAATAAAACAGATTAACTGTAAAAAAGAATCTGCAGTTCTCTGTCAGACTTAGAGCTATGATATCTGGGGTTTGGGTCTAAGTTTGGGTCTAGGACACTGTTTGTTTACTCTCAAGGATGATAGAACTATCCAGGAATGCACTAAATTTGTTAAGCAGTTCAGCAAACATATCATAAGAGGGGTTGATGGGACCGTGTACAGTATTTTAACAAAAGTAACAGATGAATTGTTCAATTTGCCACTGGCTATGATGTAATGACCAAGATCACCACATGTGGTACAACAGATTTGGAACTGTAGGTCCCTTTTGATCAGTAACATGATGCCTGCTCTTTTTGATCTTTGATCAGCAGTAAATATTAGGTATACCCACTCCCTTTGCATAAGCTGAGCACTTATAGGGTTCAGGTGAGTTTCTTGTAAAAAGACTATGGATGGAATTCATTTTTTTAAGGTGTCTTAAGGCCGAGTATCTTTGAAGATTTTGATTTACATCTCATACATTCCAAGATAATAGGCTATATGACTTGCTACTTGACATGACCAAAGAGAAGGGGTAAGTGTTTGCTTTTGGACTTGCCCATCTTACAACCTGAGTGCATGTAAAGAACATAAAACCCCATGGGTTCCACTGGTACCACTCATCTGAAATACATCCATTGTGGTATGTAAGACACATAGATGTCTTAAGGGATGTAAAGAGAGAGAGAGAAAGAAAAGGAGGTATTGACAGAAATTGAAGGCAGAATTCTCAATAGGTCTTCCCAATCATGTATATTGCATTATGGTAAACAGACTACTAGTACCCACTCCCACCTCTGATGTTCTAGAGATAAAAAAATGGAGAAACCACCATACTGAGAAAAACTGTATGGCCCTAAACCACTCTCCTCTGAAAATTCCAGAATGAGCTCACAAAGCCAACAACCTCAAAGAAAGCACCCCCCCCCCGAACATGACAAGTACATTTGGATCTACTGCTATGTCATATAAGAACTGGACATATAATAGCACTAATATCTAATTATTTGATGGTGTAAATGGGTGCCTCCAGGTGTGAGGTAGAAACATAAAAAGTAAAATGAAAAAAAACTATTTTGTTTTTATACAGTTCCAACTAGCTGCACTATCCCTTACTTACTTAACTACTATAGTGGCATATTTATGCTAGAAGAATAACACAGATATAAAGTGGCATTAGTTGAATGGATTAAAGTTGCAAGCATCCTTTATATAGTTCTATAATAGCTGAATAAATAAATCAAAGCATCTACACAGTGCCTGGAAACAGGGACCTAAATACTGTGTGATAAAAATGGATATAATCAGTATTGGAAGCACATATAGTACTGATGTGGATGTAGATTTTAGGAATTGCATCAGATGAAAAGCAGCCCATAGGGGCAAGTGAATGTTAAGTAACCGATATTTATGAAAGCATTAAAACACTGTTCTAAATTGAAAGACACTCCTAGGACCAGGTAAGCCCCCATCTAATATTAATAAAATGCTCCTGAATGGGACACTGTCTGTAAATAAAAAATAGAGGCGAGTATCTTACCTTGGTGTCATAAGGGAAAGGGTAAGCGGATCACATGGGTCGCTATCACAGATGATGTCAAACAAAATTCTGTTGAACATCAATGTACTGTTAGACTGAATAAAATATTCAATGAAGAGTAACTTTTTTTTGCTTTAAAAGAGTAGACAACGGGCAGAATTAAGCAACATGCAAGCCACTGCTAAATGAATGATATAACTAGACTGCCATTACAGTTCAAAAATGGCTGCAGAGCCATATTATCAGTCCCTCTATGAAGAAGAAAGTCATTCTATCTTTTGTTTTTAATGAAAGGGCAGCCATTATTTGAGTGTAAAGTTCATGGCATTTGACCCTCAAAGTTCTTCTGCATGAGCATCCTATGTGCTGACAGTGTAGTGTTTGAGGACAGTTTGAAAGTCTGGCAGCTTGAAATTGCAGTTGGTTGCTAGAATTTCAACAATCCAAGATGGCCAAAAAGGAAAAATACTGTACAGAACACTTTATTTGTCTGATGGCCTAATAAGCAGCTCCTTAAGGTATAAAAAGCCACAAGCATTAAAATCAATAGCAACATTTATAAATTCCAAAGACAGATGAGATTAAATGTAGAGTCCAACCATAAAATAATTTAAACACTGGAATATTTTTAAAACAATTAAATGTTGAATATCAACTGAACTCAGAAATCAGTAATAGTACATGATGAATTACAATAGATCTTCACTAACTACTTGAAGATATATTCAAAGTGAACAACTAGGTAGCCTCTACTGTGAAGTTCACCTACCGAAAACATAGTGTCCAGTACCCCCAATGATCCATTGGTGAGGAACAGTGAGATGACAGACTCCCTCTCCTGGCAACATACTGTACAATGTGAATAAAATCTTTTCTAGCTAATTATAAAATGAAGAATAAATCACCTGTAGAGCTCACATGCCCCACTTAAACTCTAACAAGCAAACCGGTGCACTTAAAGCATTTTTATGTTTTCTTGCACGCATGTGCAAGAAACATAGTGCCATCATCCGAGATTTCCTAGGTGTGGCACCCTGTCTTCCAATGCAGTCAGTGTGTTTGCAGGTGCGGCCACAGTTCACCAATGAATGCTGCAGCTGTTTATGACAGCAGTTGAAAATGCAGTGCCATACAGTTAAAAGGGAGAGCACCGCTTCAGTGAGCAGCGATAAGATGTGTGCTCATGCACTCCACCCACACACACACGCACGCATATTGTGTGTTTATGCGTCCCTCCCATGCACACACTGTATGGCCGACTGGGGTGCCCAATCCCCCATCGGCTCCACTGCCCCCCCAAACAGCCTTCCAGCTGCCATGCTGGGAGTCCACCCCAGCGTGGCACAAGTCCTGCATCATCTAAGGAAACAAAAAAAACCTGCAAGAAAAATCCTTCCCTCGCTGACTGTTCTGACCCCGTCCCCTCACCCGCACCCACCTTCTGTGCACCCTGCCTCCCCATACCCCACCTCACCCCATACTTATCTCCGGAGTCCGGTGCGATGATCTTTGGTGGACCAGGAACACGTCTGCACTCTTCAAAGTCGACCGCGAGCTGAGGAAATGCCAGTAAGCTGTATATTGGAATAAATAGGGTTCTTTCAACTTTGATGCATATCTCAAGCATTTTGGGGAATTTTTTTCACCAAATTTTCAACATGGGTTTTGGAACCCCACCTCATGAATTCTGTCACTGTCATTTTGTTAATAGGCCCCAGAAGGTGATTTCGTGATCACTGCGCAGAACCACTTTTTGGGACCAATTTATGAAATGACTGCACAACAGTTCATGAGGTAGGCCTCCAAAAACCCTATGTTGAAAATTTGGTGAAAAAATTCCCAAAAATGACTGTTTTATGAGCATGCGTTGCACTGTACCTACGCAAGCTCGTAAGTTCATGAATTTTCAATATTTTTACTCCAGATTTTAAACATTGCCATTTTAGAACACCTCCTTATGAGCAGTGCAGCTGTCATTTTTCACATCTCACCCAAAATATGTTTCCGCGCATGTAGCGCACAATGGTGCAGTCGGTGTGCAAAATCAATGTTCAGGACAGATTAAGAAAATCACAGTGGCACTGCTCATGAGCAGAGGTGTTAAAATGGCTATATTAAAAATTTGGTGAAAAAAGTCCATAAAATGACTGTTACGAGTGACCATTATGCAGTTTTCATGCACCCTCGTAAGTTTATGTATTTTTAATATTTTCAGTCTAGATTTTCACCACTGGCATTTTTCCACACCTCCTTATGAACAGTACAGCTGTCATTTTTCACACCATGGCCGACATGTGTTTTCATACTTCCAGTGCAGAAATGCGTGGTCGCTGTGGAAATCACTGTTCGGGACAGATTAAGAAAATCACAGTGACACTGTTCATGAGCGGAGGTTCCAAAATACCTGTATTAACAATCTGCTGTAAAAAATTCCCAAACTAATTGCATTACGGGTGTGCGTTGCCCAGTTTCTATGCACGCTGGTGACTTCACCAGTTTTTCTTATATTTCCACTGCAGATTTTCAACATTGCCATTTTTTGCACCTCCCCATGAACAGTACAGCTGTCATTTTTCACATCCTGTTCGAAATGTGTTTTCGCACCTGTGGCGCCAAATGGCATAGTCGCTGTGCAAAATCAGCTTTCAGTTAACAAACTGATATTGCCGCTGTTCATAAGGTGGGGGTCACAAAAAACACATATTGAAAATTTGGAGCAAAAATGCCAACGAACGCCTGAGGCGTAGGGTTTCCGACCATAACGCACCACCCTGTAGAAACTGACAGGCATCAGGGGTGTGACTTGGGATTCTCGCCTGTAATGCTCTTACCATTCCACATCCTGCAGCGAGTGAGAGGCATCGAGGTGTGCCTTGGACTCTTTGGCCCCAAAGTTCACCCCATTCTCCTGTACAGCATCCATCTCACTGTATTTCCTGATGGAATGGGGTGAGCATAAGAGCCAAAGATCCCAAGGCACACTGTGACTCTTGTCGGTGTCTGCAGGGTAGGGTGTGGTGAAATGGCATGGCCATTATGCCTAATGACCCAAAGGCACACCCCAATGCATGTCAGTCTCTGCAGGGTGGTGGCAGGGTTGGCTTCAGTTCAATACTTCACTGCCATTCCTATTATGCAGCTCTCTAACTCCTACACTACCAATGCCAGTGCTAGCAAGCAAACATTCGGCATTGACAAATGCTTGTTTGTAGCACTGTACCTCAATGGGGCTGCTGAGGGAGGACATTTTTGTCTTTTTCAATAGGAACCGTTCAGTTTTTAACAGCTAGAATTCCACTTTTCCAAAAATATGGTATACATTTGTTACTTACAGTTGCCACCTTCACCATACAGTATCATTTACAGATGCATCAAAGTTTTACTTTGATTGTATAGTTCCAGCAAAGCCACTGACTTCGACTTCCCAAAATACTTTCGATGTTGGCCATTTTGTGGAAACTTCAGCTTTGAAAAACTTTGCCAGCACTTTACATGTAACTTCACCTTAGATGTTACTATGGCAAAATCAGGCAAAGTGTCTTCAGAAGGAGGCTGAAAGTCACATACAACAGTTCCTGCAGGTCACATGATACAGTTCTATATACACAAAGTCCTTCAGTTTTACTCACTGTGAGTGAGTGAGTGAGTGAGTGAGTGAGTGAGTGAAAGAGTGGAGGTCTGCTTCTTTTTGTGCTTTGGAAAAGAGTATTTAAAAGAACCTTCTTCAGCTTTCTTTTTTGTATTTTCTACATGTTCTCTTTGCTTAATAGTTTGTAAGGAAGGTTTTATGTGATTTAGGTCTTATTTTCTTAATAGTTCTGTACATTTTTCTATAGCCTTCTTTCTATATTTTCCTTTTACTTCTATGTTCAGATGTTCTGATTGTGTGAATTCTCATTTAGTTATTTGTATTTTTTTTTCTATTTTTTTGCATTTTCCAAATTCACTTTTTTGTACTATTTTTACTTTTCATACCTTTTCTATTAAATAAAAATGAGAGGAGATGAAGTGGAGAGGTGGAGGAGTGGGAGTCAGACTGAGGAGATGGAGGAGAAAAGCTTGGTCATGCAATCGACAGATAGATATGACATGGTGTCCCTTCTGTCTGAAGAGGACACCTTTTCAGGTGGCACCATCAGCACCAGTTGTAGGAGGAAGGGCCAGCAAGAAGCCTGTAAAAGCAATGGCTTTTATGTCTGCAGGCACCCTCCTCCACCCCACAACTCAGCAGCAGCAAATATCGGCTGCTCCACTGCCGGAAGAACCTGCAAGGGATGAACCTCCTGTGCCACCCCTTCCTATGGCATTGCCACCACCACTGGCTGATCCCCATAATGGGTAGCCCCTGAGACCATCTACCTCTGGCTCCTCCCCTAGATAGCAGCACAAGTCTCTAGTTTTGGAATTTTTTTATTTAGACCCCACTGATGACAATGTTGTAATGTGCAAATTGTGATGTGCAAACTGTGCCAGACAGTTGTTTGGCATGGTAAATGGGGAAGCCACTTGGGCACAGGTGGGTAGCTACCCTCCTTAGAGTAAGGTACTGCTGTAAATGGGAGGAATACAGGAAGGCAGCTGAGAGCAGTGGAGGCAGTGTCACTCTCAGTGGTCTTTCTGTGCTGTGGGGAGGCAGCACAGCAAGCAACGGCAAGGTGCACAGTTGCCAAAGAAAGGCACTAAGGGAAATGTGACCTGTAACTGGATTGAGGGCTGTAACCAGAGAGAGCACCTGATACCCTAATTGCAGATCCTTCTACTTCAGGATCTCAGTTGAGAGCTGAAGTGATGCAACTCTGCATTGAGGTGGGGGACCTCTGACACAGATTTGTGTCCATGGAGGCCACACTCCAGACACTGCTCTCAAACCAGCAGATGCTGCTTGAGGGAATAATGGAGGGGGTGCACACTCTCTCCCTCCCAGGACATAGTAATGTATAAACACCATGGGCTAGATATTCAGACATGTGCAAAAGTAAAGCACAAAGGTTTGCGGTGCACTTGCACCTGACCTGGAGGTTGCCATACTCATTTGGATAGTGCAATGGTGCTGTCCAACTGAATATTGGCTTGTGTTGGCACAGCACTAAGTCAAGTAGTGCTGCCCTGATATGGACCAGGGCTGTATGCAGCCCATAGTGAACTGCACCACAGACCAGATAGCACCAGGAGGGTTCTATGTAATAACGGTGAATGCAGGAAGGCAATCGCCATTACGGTGAATGTACATCAGTGAAAATCAATTTCACTGATGTACACCCAGGCGCATGGCAAAATTGTGCCAGGGACTTACATTTTTAATGTTTATGCGGGGGACTGTGATCCCCACACACATCCCAGCGGGGGGGCTTTGCCCCCCTCCCGCACACTCCTACTAAAGGATTCTCAGCTCCAGGGGGGTGCATGTCGGGGGGTACAAATAAAAAAAAATTGGGGCCGGTTGCAACAAAATGTATGTGCACCCAGACCCAAACCCGGCACCACCGCAGCTGAAGCCTGCGATCCATCCACCACACCACTGGGCAGCTCATCAGCCTGTCATATCAACATACCACACAAACCCTCCCTCCTCTTCTGCCATGCTCCCTCCCACCCACACTGATGTATATATAGTGACAGGATGTCGCTGTACCTGTATTCACCCAGCCCATCCAGTAGCCTTGTGATAAGGTGCCACTATTGAGTCACCTTTTTTGATGTACGCTCAATAGCGAGCACCCTTATCACAGGATAGCCACCGGTAGCCATGGTGTGATATTCAGTCATAAAATGCAAGTAAATCCATTGGGCATGGAAGATGCTAATGGGCCATTTGCATTCCCATTATGGGTTCATTTACTTTGGAAGCATTGGGAGGTTTGCACCTGTCCTGTGGTTGCCTGCCACTTCAGTCATTGTGGCACCAGCCCCCTCCCATACCCTGAATGCCCATTCACTCAATGTAAATGTACTCCCTGGTGTCTAGCGGCACACCCCAACCCCTGAACAAACACCCATCCTGGTATGAAACACCATGTCCCTGATGTCTAATGGCACACCCTGCCCTTTGATGGTGCATCCAGGTCAGTAGAATATCCCTGGTATCCAGTGATACTTCACACCCCCTGATCACCCATCTGGGTGAGTAGTAGTATAACTCTGGTGTCTGGTGGTACCCTCACCCTCGATCACCCATCTGGATGAGTAGTGGTATATCCCAGATGACTGGTGAAATGCCCCCCCTGATTACCCATTTGAGTGAGTAGTAGTACATTCCTGGTGTCCAGTGGCACTCCCACCTCTTGAGCACCAAGCTGCCATTCCACATACATGTCCATGGTGTCCAGTGGTACCACCCACCCACCGAGCACCCAACCCAGTGCTGCCCTTAGGGTACCTGCAGCTAGAGGCCCCGCTGCCCCAGCTTCATGGTCAATACAGTCCTCTGCTGCCCAGGTGGAAAGTGGCATCCCCTCCCAATCCTCAGCACAGGTAACTGAGCTACTCCTGGTATCCAGTGGACTGCTCCCAACCACCGGTCATCAACCAAACTGTAAGAAGCACCACTAGCTAGATAAAGAGAGCTACTGCTGTCAGTACCTGGGATCACAGGTGTGATCCCACCAGGTGTTCTGGTGAAGCACCATACAGTGTGGTAAGCATGTACACATGGGGTCCCACTGCCAGGGTTCATTGTTGCACCAACTATGTACCATACATTTACTGCACTAGCACTCCCTGTCATCCCATACAGTGGTTGGCTAAGGAGGTTAGAGGAGGGCTATACTGGTCTCCATAATGGGCTTCCTGCATGGCCCTGCCAGCTCAGATACAGGAGGGTGGCTGGGTGGAATGATGGATGCAGGCAGATTGCATGAGAGTCTATGGACACACCACTGTTCACCAGTTCTGCTTCTCTCTATGGATTCCCATGTGGACATGCATACCATATGATAGGGTGCCTCACCAGAACACCTGTTGGAATCACACCATCAACCCTGGGTACTGATGGCAGTAGCAAGCTTATAGTGCTTCTCAATGTCCAGTTAGTGATGGATGGTCGGGGGGGTCTACTTGACAACAGGGATTGCTGAGCTACCAGGGCTGGGGATTGGGAGAGGGATGCCTCTTTCCACTTGAATGGCAGGGAACTGTATGGGCCATGAGACTGGAGAGGGGGGACCACTATCTCCAGGGGCCTGAGTGACCTCAGAACAGGTGGGGGTAGGAACCACTAGACACCAGGGACACATTATATTTTTACTGGGCATGGGACTGGCTGGGGGAAGGGACCACTAGACACCAGGGAAGACTATATTGTTGCTCGGTCAGGGCATCAGGTGGGTGGTGGGACCAATGGACACCAGGGAGTCAAGGCTGCTTTGGGGCAGGGCCTAGTGGAGGTGCATTAAGCTCCGGTGCAGCCTATGCAAATGAGCCCATAATGGACTTGCATATGGCCACATAGCACCTTGCATGCCCAATGGGCTCATTTGCATGGCTGCTTTTGAGAATTGGGAATAGCATACCTGCTCTTTTCATTACGGAGCCATACTCCTGGCTCCATGTCATAGTGGTACTAGTGGGGTTAACACTAGCACTAATTGGGTTAGCGTTGACTTGACCTGGTCTATTCTCAGTCAGATAGCATAGGTGCACTATTCAATTGAGAATAGCAACCTTAGACACTTGGGCAAACTCACAGTGCAACACAAACTTTGGCCCTGTGCTTTGTTCCTTTTTAAGAATCTGGCCCCTTGTCTGTTTCCTGCTGAACTGTAACCACATGATCTGCAGGCCACATGGTGCAGCAACAGCACTGAATGATTCAGCTGTTGTGTGACTTCCCAATGAACTTTGCCAGTGAAATTGTAAATTTGCAACTTTGCAAAGTTGTCAGTACATCAAAGTTTCACTTTGCGAAGTGCGTTGAACATCGTAAAGTTACTGTGAATCAAAGTTTCCAAACTTCACACATCTCCAGTATCATTGTAAGATTTTTATGTTTGCTTGTCAAAGGCTAAGGCAAACCATTGATATCAGTCTGGGGTTTTGGGAAACTTGGCAGTTTTCAAGCAATCAGTGCTACAACCTCCAGTCTCTGCCTGCTTTCTCTGCACTACCAACTGAATTCTGTACAGCTTGCAACCAATTACACAGCTGAAAACTGCAGATGGGAACTTCATCTTCTCTTGTGCACCTTTCTGTCCCAGTTACCAAATTTCCTATTTGTGGCTGTTCAGCTTGCTGACATAACTAGTGTAAATATTTAACACTCCATTCCTCATAGCAAATTCTAGTAATATGTGGGTGTGTCCACTCAGTTCCTTCTGCTGACCAGTGGCACCAAGTAATGGCTGTGGGGTGCTCCATTGCTTGTAACCCTCCCAGGCAGGGACCAAGTTTTGTGGAGCACTGCTCAAAGAGTGACACCTGGGGTGGGATATTCAAAGGGGTTGTGCATGGCTCAACAGTGTTGCACCATGCACAACCCACTGATGCACCCTGGTGTCATATTCAAAAGGGGAATTTGCTCCTCGCAAATCCCAATGCACCAGGGCACACCAGTAATGTATGTGGCGCAAGTGCAGGGGGGCATGCCCATGCATATTCGGCACATCCCACTATTCAGCCTGGGATGTGTGGCGCATATGCAGGCACACACGCACCTTGCACTGCACAGGGGGGTGCAAAGATGTGCCCAAAAAAAACAGGAGCAAGGACTGGCCACCCACAGGCCGGCTGCTGTATTGCTGGGTGCAACATGGCAGCTGCCAGTTGTGGGCGGCCACCTGAGCTCTGTCGGCACCGTCCGGTGGCGTAGCCCCCCCAGTGCCTGATCATGGGCTATATTAAATAATAGCATCCCTGGTGGTCTGGTGGACCTAACCCTTTGCCCGATCATGGGCTGTAATATTATTGTAACTTCCTGGTGGTCCAGTGGACCGAACTCCTCGCCCGATCGTGGGCTGTAATATTATTTTAACTCCCTGGTGGTCCAGTGGTGCCTGTAGCCCCTCTAACCCACCCTCATTTCCTGTCACCCCTGTCCCCCCAGTCAGTGGCGGGTAGCAGCATTCCTGCATCAATGCTGCACCCGCTGACTGATTATAGTGAGGGTATGACAGTTGATACCATTGGTCCATACGCCAATGGGCATGCAGACTGTAATGTACTACACAGTCCCAATATATTGACTGGATCCATTCACATATCGGGACTGTGTAGTACAGTATGTGTCTGCAGCCCATTGGCCCATGCTGTAGACCAATGGGCATACAGCCATACTGTACGCCAGTTGGCAGGCGGCCGGGCAGCTTGTGGGTGGGTGCTGCCACCCGTCGCTGACCAGGGTGGAAGCTGGGTGGTGGGAATGAGTGGGCGGGTTGGAGGGGTGGTAAGTACCACTGACCACCAGGAAGTTAAAATAATATTACAGCCCACAATTGGTTGAGGAGTTCGGTCACTGGACCACCAGGGAGTTAAAATAATATTACAGCCCACAATCGGGCAAGGAATTCGGGACACTGGACCACCAGGGAGTTAAAATAATATTACAGCCCACAATTGGGCAAGGAGTTCGGTCCACTGGACCACCAGGGAGTTAAAATAATATTACAGCCCATGATCAGGCAAGGATTTTGGTCCACTGGACCACCAGGGAGTTAAATAATATTACAGCCCACGATCGGGCAAGGAGTTCGGTCCACTTGACCACCAGGGAGTTAAATAATATTACAGCCCACGATCAGGCAAGGAGTTAGGTCCAGTGGACCACCAGGGAGTTAAATAATATTACAGCCCATGATCGGGCAAAGATTAGGTCCACTGGACCACCAGGGAGTTACTTTGAAATTACAGCCCGCGATCGGGCAATGGAGCGTGTTGCTGGTGAGGGGCAGGGGGCGTCAGTCCCCAACGGCTGCAGCCTGGCAGGGTGCCAGGTGCAAGTCTCAGGGGATTGGTGCACCTGCATGCAAATGGGGCCATAATGACATGCAAATGGCCCCTTTTGTGCCTTGCATACATTATGGCCCAATTTGCATGTTCACCGCTGAATATCGCGGTTGCTGCACCTAGCGCAATGGCACTTGCACCAGCACAGCCCCTGCTCCTCTCAGCCCTCTAGCCATAGCGCTGGTGCAGTGCCACTGCACAATGCGGGAGGCCAGGCTGCCATATTCAGTGGTGCTGAGCCATGGCGCAGCACCATTGAATATCACCCAGCACACTCCCTGGTGCATCCCAGTTGCACTGTGCATGGCTTGCGCCCCTGCCTGGTGCATGTCTGAATATCCCACCCCTGGTGTGCACAGCCTTGCCAGGGTGGGTGACCAGACATTGGATAGTTCTGCATGTAGGATGTCAGTAAAGTGCACACTGTTGTGGTGTTGGGAGGGGCCCAGGAAACAGAAACTAGGACCCTTCCTGGCCTGCTGGATAATGGCTGCCAAGCTCCCCCATGCCACAGTCTTCTTAGTGCACTGCTTCTGCTCCCCACCAGCCCTGCATACCTCAGAGGATCTCCCAGGAAAGCTATGCCCCTCCTCCCAGTGGAGTCAGTCCCCTGGCAGGGATAAGCTGAAACCTCCAAGGATGAGGGGACAACCTGTGGAGACATGTGGCAGGAAGCAGCAGTGAAGGGTGAGAGTGGCAGGCAGATAGGGATGTTGAGCAGCCAGAAGGAGTGGAAGGTCATGGGTGCAGGGGAAGATGCAAAAAAGAAATGTTACTGATGGGTGGACTGAAGCACTGAGAGGTTAAGTGGTTTGGAGAGGGTTACAGAGTGAGATACATGGACCTGATAAGACCTGAAACCAGGTCTTCTGCTTCCCAAGCTACTGCTTTTCAAGAATGTTCTGAACTCCAAAGCCTCAGGTAGAGGCTAAAATCTTTTATAGTGCATATTTGGAAGAGATGCTTATGTTTGAAAGTCCAAATTCTTCCTAGATTCCCCTTATATAGGATCACAGACCCTTTCTGTCTCCTCTAATTCTTTTCAGGCCCAGTCCGGATTCCCCATATCTTCCAAATTCCCTGACTCTGTTGGAGCACATATGTCATTATTTGTATGAGTTTTTCTTCCATCAGTTACCAAGCAGAACAATTTCACTGTTAAAACTTTTTTAGTTAAATTACCCCTCAGTCACTTATTAAGCATAATGATTTCCATACTAAAACTTCCATGCAAACATTATTGGAATTGACCAGTTCTTGTTCATTACTGGAGACACTTTGCTTGAAAAACATAATCTTAGCCCTTTAGGCTCTATCTGTTCCTGTGGCTTTTTCTGCTTTGACATCACAGTCCTTAACTTGTGACATCAGAATAATTTCCGTGGCAGCCTACTGTTACATCCCAGCAGAGGATCATTTCATTTCATTTTTATTCAGGGTTAAAACCCATTGAGCAGAGCTGATTTGTAATGGAGACCCAGTTCACAATGCAAGCCAGTACAAGTCACACATAGATTACAAATGTGCAAAAAAGTATATGATATATACAAAATAAAATCAAAAATACAGTAGCTCTTACTAAACAAACCATAATACAAATACCTTAAGTAATGTCAGATGGCTCAGCTGAAGTATAGTTGACCAGAGAAGAGAGGCACAATTTTTCAAGACAGAAACTGAAGGTTGTTTACTGTGTAACTCCCTTGTTCTCTGGGGTTACTAGAATCCCAGTTAGAACCAGTGGCAGGCAGGGAAAGGCAGCTAGTGAAATGCCAGTTAAATGGGTTTTACACTGTCATCCTCTGGTTTCAGTCTCAGATAAGCTGGAGGATGATGTAATCTTGGAACTCTCACAGCGGCATAAGCCACACTGTTTGCCAGCTCTAGGGAGATAGCTTTAGAATGTTCAGTTAGAGTGTAGTCAGTCCTGAGTAGGAGTTCCAGGAGGAGGCTACAGTTTGCTGTGCAGCTCTTCACCTATTTCTGACATAGAGCTACCTCTTTGTTTTGGGTAGTTTGTTTTCACCCTAGAAGAAGAACATAGAAGACAGTGACTGAAGTGGTGGAGACCTTGCCAAGTGGGTTTTCCTTTGCCCCATCCCAGGAGGGATGGGGGTGATCTTCAGGATTCAGGGGCAAGCCCCTCAATCCAGTCTGTCTGGTGAAGCTGCCTTTGTACAACTTCAGAACTGTGAGTACTACTTTTGTGTAAGCCTAGGAGGGGCACCTGCAATACCTATGGTGAATTTATCTGACAAAGGAACCCTGTCACCTAGACCATTTCTGTTTTAAAAGTGTCTGCCTACATTTGGAGTCAAGTGAGAAACTGTCCAAGTACAGAACTTTTAACTTTCTGACACCTTAGAGGTGTGTCATGTAGTAGGTTAAGTGTGAAAAACATTTCATGATAGCATCTACAAGTTTCTGTGAGGGTGTTATTAACAAGATGAATGGCTGAGTATAAACTTGGAAGCAAAAGGTGGGAGACCCCTCATCAAGAGTAACCAGTTTACCTCTCCGGGTTCAGTTTGAGCACCAGTTCAATTTTCAGTCAGTGCATTTGGCCAGTGCCTGATGGAAATAGTTACCCAGACGTGGGTTTTGGATTCTCTGTTTTCAGTTCACCTCAGTATAGTGGGTGCTGGAAGATTTTGAGCCTGAATATGCTCTTTTGTGGTCATGTGTACCACCTTCATTCCTCATGAAATACAGGAAAGTGTCCTAGTACTGGCCATGTGTGCCTAGTCAATGGGAAATGTATCAGTAACTGACCGTGTGTGCCGATCTCCATTTTCAGAACCAGAGTGTTCGCTGTTTTGTGTCTTTACCCTATGCTAAATGGGAATGTCAGGAATTTCTGTACTCTGGAGAATCTGCAATACCAGTATGTGTAGCCCTGTGAGGGTCCATCTTTGCTTTGGGATTATTCCTACTCTGTTACATGAATAAAAGCCACACTCTAGAATTCCAACCTGGTTTGGACAGTATTGTTATTGCTTCCATTGTGTCTGGATTTACTTGGGTGCCCTTGACCAGAAGTGCAAACCTAGCACAATTATGAGCAAACGTTTTCTCCCAGGGATCTGGGTTGCTGGCCATGGCAAATGGTCCCACCAAGTATGTACCAGGTAATTGCCACACTTAGTTGCCTGTCTGTGATAGCAGGCTTAGAAAAGAAATGTATGTACTTGTTATGTAAACCCCCATCCCTCTCTTTTGCCCCTAGACACTATGTGGTGAGAGCAGCAGCCCTGCTAGTTAAACAAGGTGGGGCTGGTGGCAGGGTTACAAAAATGAGGGCTTGTCCAACTATGTGTTTTGAATTTGGGAGAAAACAAGAGATGTTGGCTCAGGTTGTGGCTAGCGTTTTGTCTGTCTGGCAGTTGGTAGCCCAAAACTGGAAGCTTTGCACATAAGGAGTTTGCCCAGAGTAGTGCCATCCATATGTGCCACTGTGTGCCTGCTGTTCAAGTGCTGCTGTGATTGTGCCAACATTTACCAAGGAGCTGTAAAGCCAAATAATGTGTGCTCCTTGTCCTGGATCAATTAGAACATTTAAAAGCTTTAATTTTAAAGCTGTGACAGAAAAAAGTATTGTGGACTTTGGGAAACAAAGATAAATTGTGCCCTAAAAAGTTACAAATGCTTGCTGTGTGAACTGGGAGAGTAACTAAAGAAATAGCCAAGAAAAATGGTTAAAAATGGTGCTCCCATTGTGGAAAAGTTCAGTTGAGAAAAAAGTTGCTTTGCAGTTTAAATTTTGCCTGCTCGATGATCACCGTGAAGGAGAAGAGCACGAGAAGAGAGAGAGAGGCTCATTTGCATGGCGTTGAATGATTGGTGAGACTGCAATCAGTCCCATCCCCTAGCCAGCTTCAGAGTGCTGCCCAGCATTCGAGAGGGAGAGAGCGAGTGGTGTGCGAATTGGTTAGCCAGGAGAATCATCGCAGTGACTGTATACATTCCAAACCTGAAATATACAGACAATTTCTGTGTGAGTTCAGGTTCAGCCCAGTATCCGATTGACTGGGAAGAAAATGTGGTGTTCTTGGAGACAATCGATGGAATCACCGGCTAGCTTCCACCCAGCAGCCTTCCAGGATTGGCTGTAGGCTGAGATTTTCCACCGGAGCAAGCCAGCTACTGATTCAATGAGTACCATTCAGCAAAACTGAGCTCAAACTGTGTCGTGATTTTCAAAAGCCAGCTGGATCTGTGTGTAAATAGTGTGATTGTTTTGCAAAGGACTATAAAGTAATCAATACAAACAAGAATTATGAGCAATAGACTGTGAGCATGTATTATGGATTCAGCAACAGTATGATGTTCTGAGCAATTTGAGAGACTATGAGTTGTTGAGAGGCTACAACAAACAGGCAGTTCTTTATAAATGGCATTGCAGAGGGACTGGAAAGAAAAGTATGCCTCTTTGCAGATGACACAAAGATCTGCAACAGGGTTGATACACAAGGAGACATGGAAAGGATGAGAAGGGACTTGGCAAGGTTGGAAGAATGGTCAGAAGTATGGCAGCTTGGATTCAATGCAAAAAAGTACAAAATAATGCACCTGGGAAACAAAAACCCAGGGGAAGATTACACAGTGGGGGGAGGTAGTAACAACAACAAAAGTGGAAAGGGACCTGGGGGTAATCATGTCAGATGACCCTAACGTTAGCAAGCAATGTGAGAAGGTAGTAGGGAGGGCTGGGGGGATACGGGGATGTATAGGGAGAGGCTTCACCAGCAGAAAACAGGAAGTTGTTATCCCTCTGTACAGACAGTTGGTGAGACCCCATCTGGAGTACTGCATTCAGTTCTGGAGACCTCATCTCCACAAGGACATAGACAGAATGGAGGCAGACCAGAGGAGGGCAACTAAAATGGTGCAGGGTCTGCAAGAGAAGTCATACGAGGAGAGACTAAAGGAGCTTAATATGTAAACCCTTGAGGAAAGGAGGGAGAGGGGGAACATGATAGAAACTTTTAAGTACCTCAGTGGAATCAACAAAGTCCAATAGGGTAGCATCTTTCAGAAAAAGAGATGTTCAAGATCAATGGGATACAATCTGAAGATGGGGGGACGGCTCAGGGGTAATGCGTGGAAGTATTTTTTCACAGAGAGGGTGGTGGATGCATGGAACAGACTTCCTGAGGAAGTTGTTGGGTCTAAACCTGTAGAAGAATTCAAGAATACATGGGACAGACATAAGGCAATTTTTGTGGGGGGTAGGAAGAATAGGCTGTTGGTTAACTAGGATCTGCAGCTTATCCTGTAGGTAGGGAAATGGGCAGACTAGGTGGGCCAAGCGGTCCTTATCTGCCATCAAAGTCTGTGTTTCTATGCTTCTATGTTCAAGAAATGCTGTGGCTTTAGTAACTTTAAGCAAGCAAAATTGATTGAAAGCTAATCATAAAGTGCATAAATCATATAGATTTGCTGAGAGAGAAAAAAGCAGTGCAGTCAGTACAGTTTAAGCAAAATTTGTCAGTATGCAGTAAATCTGATGCGCAGTGTGGCTTCAGTCAGATACAGACTGTTGATGTGCCAGGAGTGCTGCTGCCGCTATTACAGGGTGGGGCAGTAATGTAAACACAGCAGCAGGGAGACATTTTTTGAGACTGTTCCAAGCATAGTGAACTCAGTAATAACAGTGAACTTTTGTGTGTTTACTTACAGTCATGTCATCAGGACCATCCAGTTACCCAGATCATGCCCGGTCTATGATAGCTGAAGAGGTTACCAAACTTAAAGACATTGAGCAATGTTTCTTGGGTGGAAGATTGTCTCCTCATGCTGCGATTCCCAGGTACCCTGTGAGAGTATGCATAATGTGCCTCAAGGGTGTAAGGGACATATTCATGATTCCTTACTGTTCAGGGTGTTTAGAGAAGAAAGGTCTGTCCAAGACACCTAAAATATGTTTGGCTCCCACTTGGACAAAGCTACAAGATCCTGCAAGTAGCAGCACACACCACCAGGTTGAACCTGTTGGGGGAGGCCCAGCAGAGTGTGGCACAAGGGGATAGGATGTAGATTTACTGCCAGAGCAGATTCCTCATGATGTCTCCATGCCTGTGTCCCAGATGGACAGTGCAGAGGGAGAGCCAGTGGATCCATGGAGAGAGGGTCCTAGCCCTAACCTCATTGGAGAGGATGAGGAGAGGATGAAGTTCGAGAAACTTTAGAATGGGAGGTGTCTACCTCCAGGCCCAGTGAAAAGTGGGCTGTCTTGGGAGTGAGGATGACTGCTCACTCCTGGGCCCAAATTCTGAGTGAGGAAAAGGAGGAGGAAGAAATGTATTTCTCTGTTGAGGGTCCCAGTATGCAGCCTCAAGCTTTTGCCTCAGAGAAACCAAAAAAAGAAGTTGGTGCCTCCATAGCCCTGCCCTCAGAAGGGGTCAGGGACAAATTCTATGTAGCTTTGAGTATGTAAGCTGGCAGAACCATGACTGGCCACCCCAAGACAGGCTGAGGGTCATAGACTTATGAAGAGTAGTAAGGAGGAAAGACTGGTTCATAGGAAGGCAAACAAAATCTATGGAATTTCCTTTCCTACCTTTCCTCAGAGAGTCTGCAAGGAGATTGAGAAAAACAGGACAGCCTGGCTAGTGGAAGAGGCAACTAAAGAACTGCATCCAGGTGAAACTCGTTATGTCAGAGACAAAGTTATCAGAGACAAATTCAAGTTTTGGAAGTTGGGCAGGACATTGTTCATAGACACTGTATGATTTGTTGATGATAAAGGGAATGAGACTTTCCATAACATAAATTTAGGAGCGTCCAGATGGGACCATAATTCTTGCACATGACCCATTGTGGTACTACCCTCAATGTTAGCACCATCCTGTGAATATGCCCATGCCTACCCAGAGGGAAGCAGAGCAGTAGTAGCAAGTGTCTGCCTTCCAGCCATTGCTGTACCCATGTTGTTCCACCAGACTGGTGTTCCAGGATCCAAGGTGTGTCCAGTTTCATCAGCCTTGCAGTGTGCCTTTCCAATGTCATCACCTGGTCATCCAGATGGCTGAGATGACATCAACCCAGCTGTTTTCCTGATTCATGGCCTGGGATTTCGGGTGACATCAATCAGCTGTTCCTTTCCTGTTGCAAGATTCCATCTCCTAGATGACATCACCCCAGCAGTTTCCAGACGTTCATCCTGTTTTCTGGAAGATTTCCACCCAGCTGTATCCAAAAAATGCTGTCAGGGAGAGTCTTGGGCTGGATAACCAGGTGCTATCCATTTTTTCATTCTTCAAGGGACTGGTAAATCCAGACTTTTCTTACCTTATTGACATTGCAATACATATCCTACACCTGGCAGACTACAGACTGTTGAACTGTCCACAAAGACTATCCTCTCTGGGATTACAGTACTTCAAGAACTGTGCTTCACTGGGCTCTGGCTCAGGACAGACTCTTTCATGGGCCTTGCGTTTGGCATCATTGTTGTCACTAGTGTGGACATTTACAGCCTTCCATCCCCAAAATGTGTATTGTACATAATGTTGATATTTTCTACTGTTTTCTACTTTTCTAAAAAAAATATTTTGGGGGATTCTCCAGTGTTTTGATGGTATGGGTTATTGTTGTTATGCTGTGTGCTTTGCAGATTTGGGGTGTGTTTTGTCTTTTCTGTTTCAAGTGGATCCTGGTGAAGAAATAAGAGAATACAAGAAGAGGATTGGAAGGACTCAGGTTCCTTTGTGCTTTAAAGTATTTTATAAAGTACAGTAGTTGTTAACAAGTGTTAAACTTTTCCTTCCACAGGTGTATTTGTGGGGGAATGTGGGAGTGTAATGCTTATGTATACTGTTAGCTCTGTGTTTTTGGTTTGCAGGTATCCCAGGCTCAGGGGAGGTCCTCCCTTTGGGTAAGTTTCTGGTTTTTCCCAGATGGCTAGGGGGATAGACAGGCTATGGACCTGACTGGCTTGAGGGGCTGCAGTACTGGTCTATTAGGGCTATGCTCTGGACAGTTCTTCCAGTGTCACTGGTTATCCATAGTAAGATCATAGTGTAGGAGCTGTTGCATCAGCCAGTGGCCTCTGGGCCCTTAGTGTTGCCTGCTTTTGCCTGTAACATGGTAGGAGAGGGCCTGATGACTCCTCTCCATAGGTAACACATAGGGTAGGATGGTCTGGTGCTGGGTAGGTAATGACTGGGGACAGTCATTTTCCTGGCTGGGGGTGGGTGTAACCCCCTTGTTCCCAGGGGTTACTAGAATCCCAGTTAGAACCAGTGGCAGGCAGGGAAAGGCAGCTAGTGAAATGCCAGTTAAATGGGTTTCATACCGTCATGCTCTGGTTTCAGTCTCAGCTGAGCTGGAGGATGATGTAATCTTAGAACTCTTGCAGTGGCATAAACCACACTCTTTGCCAGATCTAGGGATATAGCTTTAGAATGTTCAGTTAGAGTGTAGTCAGTTCTGAATAGGAGTTCCAGGAGGAGGCCGCAGCTTGCTGTGCAGCTCCTCACCTAGCTGTGACAGAGAGCTACTTCTTTGTTTTGGGTAGTTGTTCTCACCCTAGAACAAGAACATAGGAGACAGTGACTGAAGTGGTGGAGACCTTGCCAAGTGGGTTTTTCTTTGCCCCATCCCAGGAGGGATGGGGATGATCTTCAGGGTTCAGGGGCAATCCCCTCAGTCCAGTCTGTCTGGTGAAGCTGCCTTTGTAGAACTTCAGAACTGTGTGTACTACTTGTGTAAGCCTAGCAGGGGCACCTGCAATACCTATGGTGAATTTCTCTGACAAAGGGACCCTGTCACCTAGACAGTTTCTGTTTTAAAAGTGTTTGCCTACATTTGGAGTCTAGTGAGAAACTGTCCAAGTACAGAACTTTTAACTTTCTGACACCTTAGAGGTGTGTCATGTAGTATGTTAAGTGTGAAAAACATTTGAAGATAGCATCTACAAGTTTCTGTGAGGGTGTTATTAACTAGATGAATGGCCGAGTATAAACTTGGAAGCAAAATGTGGGAGACCCCCCATCTGGAGTAACCAGTTTACCTCTCTGGGTTCAGTTTGGACACCAGTTCAATTTTCACTCAGTGCATTTGGCCAGTGATTGATGGAAATAGTTACCCAGGTGTGGGTTTTGGATTCTCTGTTTTCAGTTCACCTCAGTATAGTGGGTGCTGGAAGATTTTGAGCCTGGATGTGCTCTTTTGTGGTCATGTTACCACTGTCATTCCTCATGAAATATGAGAAAGTGTCCTAGTACTGGCCATGTGTGCCTAGTCAATGGGTCAATGGGAAATGTACCAGGAACTGGCTGCGTGTTCCAATCTCCATTTTCAGAACCAGAGTGTTCGCTGTTTTGTGTCTTTACCCTGTGCTAAATGGGAATGTGAGGAATTTCTGTACTCTGGAGAATCTGCAATACCAGTATGTGTAGCCGTGTAGCTCTGTGGGGGTCCATCTTTACTTTGTGATTATTCCTACTCTGTTACATGAATAAAAGCCACACTCTAGAATCCCAACCTGGTTTGGACAGTATTGTTATTGCTTCCATTGTGTCTGTATTTACTTGGGTGTCCCTGACCAGAAGTGCAAACCTAGCACAATTATCAGCAGACATTTTCTCCCAGGGACCTGGATTGCTGGCCATGGTAAATGGTCCAACCAGGTGTGTGCCAGGTAATTGCCACACTTGGTTGCCTATCTGTGATAGCAGGCTTAGAAAAGTAATGTGTGTACTTGTTATGTAAACCCCCATCCCTCTCTTTTGGCCCTAGACACTATGTGGTGAGAGGAGAAGCCCTGCTAGTTAAACAAGGGGGTCCGGTGGGGGGGGTGTTACAAAAATGGGGGCTCGTCCAATGATGTGTTTTGAAGTTGGGAGAAAACAAGAGATGTTTTCTTAGGTTGTGGCTAGCGTTTTGTCTGTCTGGCAGTTGGTAGCCCAAAACTGGAAGCTTTGCACATAAGGAGTTTGCCCAGAGTAATGTCATCCATATATGCTACTGTGTGCCTGCTGTTCAAGTGCTGCTGTGATTGTGCCAACATTTACCAAGAAGCTGTAAAGCCAAATAGTGTGTGCCCCTTGTCCTGCATCAATTAGAACGTCTACCAGCTTTAATTTTCAAGTTGTGACAGAAAAAAATATTGTGGACTTTGAGAAACAAAGATAAATTGTGCCCTGAAAAGTTTCAAATGCTTGCTGAGTGAACTGGGTGAGTTGCTAAAGAAATAGCCAAGAAAAATGGTTAAAAATGGTGCTCCCACCATGGAAAAGTTCAGTTGTGAAAAAAAAAGTTGTTTTGCAGTTTAAATTTTGCCTGCTCGATGATCACTGTGAAGGAGAAGAGCACGGAAAGAGAGAGGTGCTCATTTGCATGGTGTCGAGTGATTGGTGAGACTGCAATCAGTCCCAGCCCCCTAGCCAGCTTCAGAGTGCTGTCCAGTGTTCGAGACGGAGAGAACAAGTGGTGTGCGAGCTGATTAGCTAGAAGAATTATTGAGGTGACTGTAAACATTCCAAATCTGTAAAATACAGACAATTTCTGTGTGAGTTTGTGCTCAACCCGGTATCTGATTAACTGGGAAGAAAGTGTGGTGTTCTTAGAGACAATCGGCAGGATCACCAGCCAGCTTCAACCCAGATGCCTTTCAGCATCGGCTGAAGGCCGGGATTTTCCACTGGAGCTAGCCAGCTACTGATTCAGTGAGTACCATTCAGCAAAACTGAGCTCAGACTGTGTTGTGATTTTCAAAAGCCAGCTGAATCTGTGTGTAAACAGTGTGATTGTTTTGCAAAGAAGGACTGTAAAGTAATCAAAACAAACAAGAACTCTGAGCAATAGACTCTGAGCATGTATTATGGATTCAGCAACAGTATGACATTCTGAACAATTTGAGAGACTGTGAGTTGTGTGAGAGGCTACAACAAACAGGCAATCCTGTTCAATAAATACTGTGGCTTTAGTGACTTTAAGCGAGTAAAATTGATTGAAAGCTAATCGTGAAGTCCATAAATCATATAGATGTGCTGAGAGAGAAACAAGCAGTGAAGTCAGTACAGTTTTAGCAAAATTTATCAGTATGCAGTAAGTCGAATGAGCAGTGGCTTGAGTCAGATACAGATTTTTGATGTGCCAGGAGTGCTGTCTCCGCCATTACAGGGTGGGGCAGTATTGTAAACACAGCAGCAGGGAGACATTTTGTGAAACTGTTCCAAGTATAGTGAACTCAGTAATAATAGTGAACTATTGTGTGCTTATTTACAATCTAGGCTTCAGGACCATCCCGCTACCTGGATCATGCCTGGTCTATGATAGCTGAAGAGGTTACCAAACTTAAAGAAATTGAGCAATGTTTCTATGGTGGAAGTTTGCCTCCTCATGTTGTAATTCCCGGATACCCTGTGAGAGTATGCATAATGTGCCTCAAGGATGTAAGGGACGTATTTATGACCCCTCACTGTTCAGGGTGTTTAGAGAAGCAAGGTCTGTCCAAGACATCTAAAATTCATTTGGCTCCCACTTGGACAAAGCTACAATATCCTGCACGTAGCAGCACACAGCACCAGGGAGGAGGCCCAGCAGAGTGTGGCACAAGGGAAGAGGGTGTAGAGTTACTGCTGGAGCAGATTCCTCATGATGTCTCCATGCCTGTGTCACAGATGGACAGTGTGGAGGGAGATTCTGTGGATCCATGAAGAGAGGGTCCTAGCCCTAACCTCATTGAAGAGGATGAGGGTCATGAAACTTTAAAATGGGAGGTGTCTACCTCCAGGCCCAGTCAAAAGTGGACTGTCTTGGGAGTGAGGACAACTGCTCACTCTTGGGCCCAAATTCTGAGTGAGGAAGAGGAGGAGGAAGAAATGTATTTCTCTGTTGAGGGTCCCAGTATGTGGCTTCAAGCTCTTGCCTCGGAGAAACCAGAAGAAGAAGGGGTTGGTGCCTTCACAGCCCTTCCCTCAGAAGGGGTCAGGAACGAGTTCTATGTAGCTTTGAATATGTGACACTGGCAGAACCAGGACTGGCCAGTCCCAAGCCAGGCCGAGGATCATAGACTTATGAAGAGTAGTAAGGAGGAAAGACTGGTTCATAGGAAGGGAAACAAAATCTATGGAATGTCCTTTCCTACCTTTCCTTGGGTAGTCTGGGAGGAGATTGAGAAAAACAGGACAGCCTGGCTAGTGGAAGAGGCAACTAAAGAATTGTATCCAGGTGCAACTCGTTATGTCAGAGACAAAGTTATCAGAGACAAACTCAAGTTTTGGAAGCTAGGCAGGACATTGTTCATAGACACTGTACAATTTGTGGATGATAAAGGGAACAAGGCTTTCCATAACGTAAATTACAAGGGCCCAGACGGGATCATAATTCTTGCACCTGACCCATTGTGGTACTACCCTCAATGTTACCATCATCCTGTAAATATGCCCATGCCTACCCAGAGGGGAGCAGAGCAGTGGTAGCAAGTGTCTGCCATCCAGTCATTGCTGTACCCATGTTGCTCCACCAAACTGGTATTCCAGGATCCAAGGTATATCCAGTTTCATCAGCCTTGCAGTGTGCATTTCCAATTTCATCGCCTGGTCTTCCAGATAGCCTAGATGACATCAGCCTAGCTGTGTTCCTGATTCATCGCCTGGGATTTTGGATGACATCAATCCAGCTGCTCTTTTCCTGTTCCGAGGTTCCATCTCCTAGATGACATCAATCCAGCATTTTCCAGATGTTCATTCTGTTTTCCAGAAGATTTCTGCCAGTTGTATCTGAAGAGTGCTGCTAGCAGAGGCTGGGGGCACACACACACCTGGTGGGGAACAGCAAATGGGGTATGGTAGCAGTGGGTATCTGCAGCAGGGGGCAGGGGTGCACCCTCTGCACATTGATGTCATTGCATGACTGCACCAGTGGGCAGAACCTAGAGTAAAATCCCTGGCACTCGTCAGGCAAAGGTAGGTACAGTGATCAGTCCTCATGCCCAATGCAGGGCCTTGCCAGTCCATGTCCAGCACTCCTTCTGACTCTGCTGGGTCACTCCATTAAATTCCTAAATAGAGCACCAGGAATGAGTAGGTGGCCCCACACTGGGGGGCTCAGAGCCAGGGGGTTGAGCAGCCTGGAATGGGGAAGAGTGGAGATGGGCCATGTCGGAGGTTAGTTGCTGGAGGGCTTCAGGCAGGGCAGAATAAAGCACATTGAGAGACTACACTGTGGAGAGTCTGGGATCACCAATGTAGAGGATGTAAAAGAAAATTCACAAAAAAAAAAAGAATCATTTCAAACAAACAGGTACTGCTCTTAGCTATCCTGTGGCACACAGTAAGCATACTATATGGCAAAACAACAAATTAGGCTCAGCGGTAAAACCATCATATAAAAAAAGTCTTGCTCTGACTGAAGTTAACTGTTTATTCAAGTACAGTAAAGCACTTACATACAGACAGTAGTGGTCTGTTCACCCAATATTTCACACCCCAAACTGACACTTAATCATGGGAAACTAGCACCCCATGGTAAAATACATTTAAACCAAAAATTTAAAGTGACAAGCGCAGAATTTTAAAAACAATCACATAACAGCAATTAATATTATCAAAAGGTGCAATGCAAGTTCATAATATTGCACTGGTGAGATAACTTATTGCCAATATCAATTTTCATAAGCCCATAACTCCCAAAAATCTAGTAAGCCAAACCAGTGTGTCTTCTAGCCCAAAAGAATATTATTTAATAAAATGACAATTCTCATCACTTAAAATCTACACTAGTGTAACAAAAAAACTTTAAAAGCAAATAGTATTGGGACAAAAAATGCACCACTTTGTCAAATGTTTGTTCCACTATTCTGATCAATTGTTAAGACATATTTCAAAAGGTATTTCATGTAAGTTCCACAATATCCTTAATGCTTAAATTTTAGGTGTACATTTAATAAACTAAACCTTTAATTATTGTTTCAGTAGGAAAGGTGCCAATTCAACTCTCCCATTTAACTCCAGGGCATTGTATGCCTTCAGATTAAAAATCCACCTGACTTCCTTCCTCAGAACCATATTTTTCCCTCCTTTTGGGCCCAACTGAACCTTTTCAATATTGAGAAAAGTGAACTCATGTCCACTACCCTTTTTCCAAAATATGGTGTGCCAAGGCATATTCTTCTACCCCACCATTGATTTCAGTAAAATGTTCATCTGTTCTGTCTTTGAATTTATGAGCAGTTTTCTCCACATAAAAACGCTGACAATTACATAGTGCCAAATAAATGACACACTTTGTTGCACAGAATATGAAATTCCTGATCTGAAAAGTTTTATTATTAGATGGAACCTTAAAAGTTTTGTAAGTGTAACTGGCCTGGTGGCCAAGAGGGTTGATGCATCTAGTGCCTTACCTCTTACCATGCTGGTGAACTAGGGTCAGGAGTGAGCTCGAGTTGCCAGGAGTTGGCCAGGGTGAGATGACTGAGCATCCTGAGGACAACTCTCCTGTCCTGGGGTGGGGAGGATTGTTGGCTCAATCCTTGGCTGCCCCTGGTAGGAGGCCCGGAGATAGTTCTGGCAGTTAGAGCAGCAAAAAAGGGAGGAGCCATGGTTATGCAGTGCATGTGTGCCTCCATGTGCATGCACTTGTGTGACATTGTGACGGGGGAACCAGGGGAGAAAATGGAAAATGGCAGTCTCAGGCTCGATGAAGTCCTACCTGTCTGCACTCACTCTGCACTGCCACCAGCTCACTGATCCATGAATCTGGACGCTATGCTGTGTCTCCTGGTGGGGGGAGGACAGCCCTCTTCTTTTTGGCCCTGCCATGGGGGGCAATCCATGGGGGATATAGGGGCTTGGTGAGTTGGAGAGTCAGTTACTGGGTGAGGGAGACAGGGATGGGATGCAGCAAGCTGCCTGTGGTGCTCCTTGGTAGTAAAACCTTGAAAAAAAAGTTTTGCAAGTGTAATTTGGGTACCTTGGATACAATTACCACATCTGCATGTGCCCCATGGTGGATCTGGTGGTAGACAATTTCCATCCCCCCACCTCCCCTTTTTTAGAGATTGAATGCTGCTCATCACTCTGTTCAATAAATTATTAGCTATCCTAAAAATAATTCTAGGAGGCTCTCTTGTATGCCTATACAACACAGAATCTGATTGTAGCACATGCCAGTTCTGTTTAATCACATTAATCACCTTTTTGTGTATTGATATCATAAGTAATGACAAACTTCACTCTATTGTCCATGTTTATCCTGTTCCAGTTACTCGCTCTCAGTAATTTTCTCACTTGTTTAATTGTTTGTTTTTTCAACAGCATCTGTTATTACTCTCTCTGAATAACCAATCTCCCTAAACCTACAGTATCTCTCATTTCCATCGCTCTCATTTCATAATCCTGTTCTTCTGAACAATTTTGCCTAACCCTATAAATTTGACTCAGTGGTATGTTATTAAAAACAAAACTAGGGTGACAACTTCTGCTCTGTAACAAAAATGTGGGATCTATACTTTTTCTATATAAGTCAGTGCCAAACTACCATTTTGATTGAGTCCCTAAGAATAACTCAAATTTGGACTGTTGAGGCCTCCAGTAATGGAAAGAAGCATTACTGGATGCCCCAGCATCCAAATTTGAGTTATACTTAAGGACTCAGCAAGAGTGGTGCAAGAGGTACAGTTAAAGATTCAAGAAAATGAAGTTGTCTTAAATTAATTTTTCTCCTCAAAAGATTTTGAACATTACAAGGAGGAACTTAAAAACATAATTTTAAAATACAATCAGAAGATAAAAATAGCTAAAGAACAATGTTTCTTAGAGACTGGGATGCTTATGTTAATGACTTGCTTTTTGATTGGTCAAAAAAGAAGAAAGGTGAAGCACCTCATTCAATCCTTGGGCAGAAGGTAGCAGCTAATATCTGTAGTAGTGGAAGTGATATGGGTGCCAATGGCAGTGCAGCTTTTTTAGAGGAACAACAAGACCAATCAGGTTCTGATTTCAAAATGAATGAGAAGAGGATGATGAGGAAAGAAGGGACAGAATGGGAGTTCAGCAGTAGACCAGCAGGAGGCACAGGGGCAACAACCAACAAGCTCAGTTCAGCAACCAAAAACAATGGGGTCAGAACAACAGCAATGACAGCAAGAACCCACATCAAGGACACAACAAGAGGAATGGAAACAATTGAGGTCAGAATAGCCAGAGCAGCAGAGGCAACAAGAACAATAGAAGAGGCAGGGGCAAGAGGTATTAAATATAGTTCATACTGTATCTCTGATCACACCCTCACAGAGGCAGGGATTTCAGTTCCCTAAAAGGGGCTAACTTTTATACCTACAAATCAAGTAAATCCCTTTGACTGTTTCATTGACTTACAATGTCTTGTTAGAGCCTTGTAGAGGTGGGCGAAAGTTGTAATTTTCACCTGAGTGGAGCTTTCGTGAAAGTTCACTAACTTACATGGAAATTTCCAAACTTCTCCCTTTGGTGGATTGGTGCATAGGACATTTTCTGAATGTGTTTGGTGAGTTATCACCCTGTATGGTGGAATTTTTTGAGCTGAACTGTAGAATAATACCAGCAAGTGTTTTGTAAGTAATGTAAGAAGTCTCAAAAATAAATTTCACAAATTTCAAGCACTGTTACTATTAGATAACTTTGATGTTGCATTCATCACTGAAACCTGGTTTGATAATAGTAAACACTGGGGAAATCATATCCTGAATTATAATATTATTAGGAAATATAGAAAAAATAAAAAGGGATGTGGAATTGCTGTTTATGTAACTACGAAACTGAGATACATAGATATCATTAGCAAAATAAAAAAAAAAACATTAATAGTGATACTGAAATATTATGGTTTCAACTGTTAGACAATACCCAGAAGAAACTAATCTTGGGTTTGTGTTATAGATCACTAAATTCTACAGAATCAGCAAATACAGCAATTCTGGAGGAAATTCATAAAGCAGTAAATTTATGTGTTGTGTTAGCTGAATAGTTTACCAGGATATTGATTGGGTAACTAAAACAGCAAAAAATAAAAGCAGTAAAGGATTCATTGAATTCTGTATAGATAAAAATTTGATGTAAAACGTAAGTGCCCCAACTAGATTAGTTAATATTCTAGATCTAGTCATAACAATGGAAGACATCAGTGTTACTAAGTGTTCTATCATGCCACCTGTAGGAAACAGTGATCACTCATCAATCTCTTTCTGTATAGATAATGGTACCAAAACCATTAACAGATGTACTGAATTTTTTCTTTATGAAACAGCAAATCTGGACAGTATTAAGAATGATTTGAGTAACATCAACTGGAAAAAAGAATTAGAAAAAAATCAGTGGATGAAATATGGGAATTCATAAAACATAAAATACATGCCATTATTAACAAACATGTAAAACATATAACAAAATACAAAAATGTAGGCTGCAAACCTAAGTGGCTAAATAATGTTATTTCCAAGCTTATTAGACAAAAAAATAAAGCGTATAGTTTATACATTAACAACAAAACTGATGAACATTGGCACAGGTTTAAAACAATCCAGTTCAAATGTAAAAATAAAATAAACCAAAGAAAAAGGAATTTTTAGTTAAACTTAGCTAAAACTGCAGCAAAAACAAATGGCAAACAATTTTTTAGCTATATAAATAGTTTAAAAAAAGGTAATGAAGAACTAAGCTCCATCATTATGAATGGTGTGTGTATTACTGACCCCACCATTACGTCCAATGTATTTAATGCATATTTTTGTTAAATTTATGAGGAACAAAAAACTAAGAATCTTGTCAGTACACTAGATATTCTGAATGGGATACACACATTTTCAAGGGAAGAAATAGTGGAGAGTATAGAGAGTTTAAAGGACCCTCGTGCACCAGGTCCTGACAATATAATGCCCCCAATGTCAAAGCTAATGAAGTCCCATATTTGGTATCCATTAAAATATTATATGAGACATCCCTCAAAACAGGCTCAGTACCAGAGGACTGAAAAAAAATTGAGAGTGATGCCTATTTTCAAATGTGGTGATAAAACAAATGTGTCAAACTATCAGCCGATTAGCCTCACTTCAGTCCCCTGTAAAATTATGGAAACTTTACTAAAAAATAGGATAGTCAATCAACTGACGGAAAATCATCTGATGGACAATAACCAACATGGTTTTATAAAGGGTTGCTCATGCTCAACAAATCTTATATGTTTCTATAATAGTGTGAGCAAATGACTAGATCTAGGTACCCCTGTTTATGTATTTCTCTTAGATTTTAGTAAAGCTTTTAACAGACCCCCACATTGGGCCATTCAACAAAAACTTGCCAAATATCATATAGACCAACATATTATCAGATGGATAGGAAGCTGGCTAAAAGATAGATCACAAATTGTTTCCATCCATGGTCATGTTTCTGGGGAAGGACCAGTTATTAGTGGAGTCCCACAAGGGTCGGTAATGGGACCTCTTATTTTTCAAATATTTATAGCTGATATTGATGAACAGATAGTTAATATAATAACAAAATATGCAGATGATACAAAGATCTGCAGTTCCGGTAGCATGCTCGAGCAAGCAGTATCCTTACAAAATGACCTAAATAAGATAGTACACTGGACAAATACATGGGAGATTGGAAGTCCATCTTCTTCCAGGTTGTGTACAGGAGTGCTGGGAACAACTGAGAAGCTGCTTGGAATATACTATTTTGGACGAATTATCTGTAACTAAACTCTCTCTCTCTTGCTTACATCTGAGAGAAGTTTTCCTCAATTTTAAAGTGGCAGAGCTTGGTATTTGTTTTAGTTTTTAATTCAGAAAGGTTTTTAAAACTGCTTATCTTCTGCATATTTGATTTTCCTTGTGGCTAACTGGACTGATTACTTGAATTCTGTGTGAATCTGCATCAATATATTTTGCAACTTTTGGTGGGGCTCTGTGATTCAAAATAGCAAAAGCTGCAGGTTGAAACTGGATGCCAAACATAGCCTGAGGTGAGGTAATTGTCTTCACAAGTCAGAGCTCAGCATCATAGCCATTTGTCTAGCTAGACCATTTGTCAGCATTATTCAATTACTATAAACTAGTGGTGTGCTCCTGTATGAGCCAGAAGTCCATCTTCTTCCAGGTTGTGTACAGGAGTGCTGGGAACAACTGAGAAGCTGCGTGGAATATACTATTTTGGACGAATTATCTGTAACTAAACCTCTCTCTTGGATGTCTGGATTTTCTCTGTTTGATTAGCAGGGTACTTTCTCTGTCAAATTGTTGTGTAGGGTATCTTGCTGACAGGAAGGCACTCATCGTAAGCGGTGGGTGAGAGCTTTTAGTCGATTGTTTTGTGAGGACACAGTTTAGGCTCCAACCCTTCCCACCCCTCACCCACCCATCCCTGGAAATAGTTCCTTTATACCTGAGGTTCTGACATCATTTCCTCGAGTGCAAGGTGCATTTCACTGTCATATCCTCTCTAGCACACTGCACTGATAATATAAGCATACACGTTGTATAATATATATATATATACTTCTATATAATCAAATCACATGCATGCACACATACAAATACAATAAAAAAAAAACTAGATAAACATGTGGGGAGTAGTGCAATGTAATGGCTGTGGGGCAGCAGTCTTCCGGGAGTCTTTCTGGAGGCTGAGATGCTGCTCTATTTGCAGACAACTATCTACCCTGAGGGAGGAAGTTGCCCGTCTTCAGGCCACACTGGACAGTAGTAAGGAACCTTCCCCAGGCCACACTGGACAGTAGAAAGGAACCTCCCCATCCAGGGAGCACTAGCGCCACCACCACTACCTCAGAGGTTGCGAAGAAAGCACAGCAGTTGGACCACAGTGGGCTCAGGGAGGGTGAGGAGGGTGGAACAGAGGCACACCCAGTCAATTGTTCCACTCCACAATCCATACACCATTCTGGGGGAGCATAGCTCCCCTATGGGTGTACCCGCAGAGAAGACTGATGATAACTGTCACAAGGGAGGCCCACAGAAAGGAGGCAGAGGACACCAAAGAGAAAGGAAGCAGCTCCTGGTGGGGGACTCAATTATTAGGGGTATAGAACTGGGGGGAGATGAGAAAAATGAAGTAAGGTGCCTGCCTGGTGCCATGGCTTGGAGGGACAGGAAGCGCATCCTCAGGATCATGAGAACAGCTGCAAGGGATTCCGAGCTGGACGTAATTGTCCACCTAGGGACAAATGACTTGGCTCATCATGAGATTAGAGCAGTGCAGGAGGACATTGCAGAGTTGGGGAGGGACCTAAGACGAGTAGCACACACAGTTTCCTTCTCAGAGGTGCTGCCTGTCAAAAGCATGGGGAAGGCAAGGGTAATTGGCACCATGCAGTTTAATGAATGGTTGAAAAAATGGTGTGGAGCACAGGGGTTTGGCTTCATTGGGGACTGGGGTTCCACCTGGAGGGACACCAGCCTATACTGGCAGGATGGTCTGCATCTGTCCAGGAAGGGAACAAGTCTTTTGAGCAATCGGTTTAAATGCTTCATTGACAAGCTTTTAAACTAGTCAAAGGGGGAGGCACTGACAAGCAACAGGAAAATCCCAGCCTCTCCCTACAAAACAGGGTACTAAATGAGAAAAGACAGAGGTAGAACGGTCAGTGGGGATGCTGCACTGGAAGGTAAAGCCATCAAAAATGGAGAGCAATGAGTACTAATGCCCATAGTCTGGTAACAAGCTTCCTGAATTAGTGGCCTTGATGGAGGAAGAACATCTGGATATCGTGGCAGTCACAGAAACATGGTACACACAAACCATGACTGGGACATAAACATACCAGGATACACTGTGTACAGGAGGGACAGGAGGGTAAAAGAGGAGGAGGAGTAGTTCTTTACATAAGGGAAGAAATAAAAGCAACAGAACAAAAAGGTACACAGGGAGGAGAAGAAGCACTGTGGGTAAATTTGGAGACAGGCAATGGCACCACAATACGCAGGGGTTGTGATACAGACCCTCTCTCAGGGGAGGAAATGGACAGGAAATGATAGAAAGTATACTTAGAATGGCAGAAAAAGGAGATATTGCTGATGGGTGATCTGAATATGCCAGATGTTAACTGGAGTGCAGTTGCAGCTGCCACTGAAGAGTGCAGTTATTCTAGATGCCCTACAGGGGCATGCCTTAGACAACTAGTACTGGAGCCCACTCGAGAGGGAGCAATATTAGACTTGATTCTCTCAAATGGAGATGGTGAGAGGATTACAGATGTAGAAGTGGGTAGCCATCTGGGAACTAGCGACCATCGAACAGTATGGTTCACAATAAACACAGCAATAGAGTCAAGCCATACAAAGACAAAAGTACTGGACTTTAGGAGGGCTGACTTTGCCAAAATGGGTGAGTGCCTAAGGAACACACTAGCAAATGGGCAGGAAGGAGGGTGGAAGAACAATGGGAATAATAAAACTGCCATCACAGAGGTATGAGCCTTTGTGTGAAGCAAATAAACAAAACAAGATGATGTAAGAAACCACTATGGTTCTCAAAGGAAGTGGCAGTGAAGGTTCAAGAGAAAAGAAAGCATTCAGGAAGTACAAGGAATCTCAGAAGGAGCAGGACAGAGAACTGTATCAGTTAAAGCAAAAGGAGGCTGGGAAGGCAGTCAGAACAGCAAAGGCCCAAACCGAGGAAAGATAGCCAACTCAGTTAAGAAGGGGGATAAAACCTTTATAGGTACATCAGGGAGTGAAGGAAGACCAAGGGAGGATAGTGAGGCTTAATAAAGGGGAGGAGTGTGGCAGAGGAGACTGTGAAAAGGCAGAGATACTAAACAAATATTTTTGCTCAGTATTTACAAAGGAAGAGGGGGAGGTACATAAAACAAACAGTAGTAACACTCTGGATACAGAAGTTGATACCGGCCCATTTACAGAACAAAGGGTTCTGAAAGAACTCTTAAAACTGAAGGTGGACAAAGCAATGGGGCCTGATGGGATTCATCCCAGAATTCTAAAGAACTAAGGTAGAACTAGTGACACCACTGACTACCCTTTTAACAAATCATGGGAGGATGGGGTGGTACCGAGGACTGGAGGAGGGCAGATGTGATTCCCTTCACAAAAGTGGAGCAAGGCAGAAGCAGGAAACTATAGACCTGTTAGTTTAACCTCAGTGATAGGAAAATGATGGAATCACTTCTAAAGGAAAGAATTGTCAGTATCTAGAGGCCAGAGGGGCACAGAACCCTAGGCAGCATGGATTCACAGCGGAAGGTCATGCCAGACAGATCTGATAGATTTCTTTGACTGGGTGACCAAAGTAGTAGATCGAGGAGGGGCTGTGGACATGGCCTACCTAGACTTTAGCAAGGCATTTGCAGTCCCACACAAAAGATTAATATGCAAGTTAGCCAGCCTGGGTGGGTCCCAAGATGACAGCCTGGGTAAAGAATTGGCTGGAGAATAGGACAGAAAGTAATAGTAAATGGAGTCCACTCAGAAGAAAGGAGGGTTACTAGTGGGGTACCTCAGGGTTCAGTATTAGGACCCATCCTCTCAATGTCTTTATAAGCGACATTGCAGAGGACTGGAAGGAAAAGTATGTCTCTTTGCAGATGACACTAAGATCTGCAACAGAGTTGATGCACAGGGTGGGGTGGAAAGGATGAGAAAGGATTTGGCAAGGTTAGAGGAATGGTCAAATGTATGGCAGCTTAGATTCAATGCTAAGAGTGCAAGGTAATGTACCTGGAAACAAAACCCAGGGAAGAGTACACAATGGGGGTGAGATACTAACAACAACAAAATGGAAAGGGACCTGGGGGTAGTCATATCAGATGACCTAAAGACGGGCAAGCAATGTGGAGAGGGCAGCAAGGAGGGTTGGGGGATACTGGGATGCATAGGGAGAGGCATCACCAGTAGAAAACAGGAAGTTATTATCCTTCTGTACAGACAGCTGGTGAGACCCCATCTGGAGTATTGTGTGCAGTTCTGGAGACCCAATCTCCATAAAGACATAGACAGGATGGAAGCTGTCCAGAGGAGGGCAACTAAAATGGTGCAGGGTCTGCACCGAAGACATATGAAGAGAGACTTAGGAGCTTAATATGTATAGCCTCGAGGAAAGAAGGGAGAGGGGACATGATAGAAACGTTCAAGTACCTCAAGGGAATCAACAAAGTCCAAGAGGGTAGCATCTTTTCAAAAAGAGGTGTGCAAGAACAAGAGGGCACAATTTGAAAATAGAGGGGCGGCTCAGAGGTAATTTAAGGAAGTATTTTTACAGAGAGGGTTGTGGATGCATGGAACAGCCTTCCGAAGGAGGTTGTGGAGTCAAAATCAGTGGTGGAATTCAAGGATGCATGGGATAGTCATAAGGCAGTTCTGGGGGATGGGGGTAGGAAGAAGTAGGCTGCTGGTTAACTAGGATCTGCAGCTTATCCAGTAGGTAGGGAAATGGGCAGACTGGGTGGGCCAAGCGGTCCTTATCTGCCGTCAAATTCTATGTTTCTATGTTTCTATGTTTCTATGAGATGAAACTAAATAATGAGAAAAGCTATGTCACCCACATGGGAAGATGCAACCCAAACCATCAGTATATGATTGGGGCCATTCCCATAACTGGAAAAATCAGTGATCGGGATGTGGGCATCATAACTGACAATAATCTACTTTTTAAAGAGCACTACAATTCAATTATTTCTAAGGGAAATATAACTGCAGTTGCTGTAAAAAGAAATATTAAAAGTAAAGATGTAAAGGTTTTAATGCCATTATATATACATCTTATGTTAGGCCCATCCTAGACTACAGCAGTCAAATTTGGAGCCCACATTTAAAAAACAACATAAATAGAGTAGAAAGAGAACAGCAAAGATTTACAAAATCAATAAATTCAGTGAAACATTTAACATACTCAGACAACTTAAATACATTGCAACTACATAGTCTAGAACTTAGAAGATGTAGGGGTGATTTGCAGCTTTTTTATAATATTTTAAATGACCCAGCTCTGATGGTGGAATTCCAAATTGAATATAAAACTGATCAGATTAATACTAGGGGACATCCACTGCAGATTAGGCTAGATAAATTCAGAACAAAAAATAGAAAATATTTTTTTACATTGAAAGCAGCTAGCCTCTGGAATCCGTTCCCATTTTCTGTAATATCTAGTACAAGAAAGAAAAACTTTAAAACAGATTTGGATAAATATATAGCCTCAAATGGCAAAATGAAGTTTTATTCGTACAGTTAAACAGGAGCATTTTATGGGCTTCTGCCTTTTTTGTTCTTCAGCAACTAGTGAACCTAGTGAACCATAATTATTTCATAGTTCAAATAGAAAAAATCCTTTATCTGGTGTCTAGTGCCCCCCCCCACCCTGTTGATCCCTGGGCCTGTGTAAAAAAATAATATTTCCCTGGTATTTAGTGGACCCACATCCTTATGCCTGAGCCCTTAATATAAAAGAATTCTAGTACATCCATTATTCTGACTCCATCCCCAATAAGTCCATCTATTCACTGGTGCCTACTGGCCCTCTCCCCTCAGATCACCGCCAATCCACCATAAAATAAAATAAAATTACCTTTCCCTAGAGTCTAGTGCCCCCTGCCAGTCCCTGTGCCAGTGTTGAAAAAAAAATATTTCACTGGTGTCTAGCAGACTCCCTTCCCTATCCCCAGTCCCTCAATATAAAGAAATGGTAATCTATCCATTAGTCTGACTCCATCCACAATAAGTCCATCTATTCCCTGGTGTCTAGGGGACCCCCCTTCCCTATGTGCAATCCCTTATAATATAGAAAAAATGGCAGTCCATCCATTTAGTCTGTTGCATCCTAGTAAGTCCATTCATTCCCTGGTGTCTAGTGGACTGCCTCCCTACCCCTAATCCCCCAAGTAGGACTCAGTCCCTAGTGTTTAGTGGACCCCTCAAAAGCCTATCCAGGTAGGTAGTGTTCCCCCACTCACCCAAGCTGGTGACAGGCACAGCCTTCTTCTCTCCACCGTAGCCAGCCGCTGACAGAGCTATCACAAAATGAGTGTATATTTGTACAAGTACACACTCATTCATTGAGAGCTCAGTCAATGGCCTGCCATGGTACAGAGAAGAGGGCTGTGCCAGTCACCAGCTTGGGTGGTGTGGATGAAGGTGGTGAGGATCCACCTACCTGGGTGGGGAGTTTGGGGGTCTGCCAGAAACCAGGGGCTGAATTCTACTTTTGCTTGGGGGATCAGGGATAGGGAGGTGGTCCACTAGACACCAGGGAATGGATGGATTTACTGGGATGGGACAGACTAAACAGATGGGGTCCACTGGACATCAGGGAATACAGTATTTATTTATTTAGCTTTTGTTGACCAGGTAAGCATGCTAGACAAACATATGTTTTTTTTTTCAAAACTCTCAGCAAATCCTCTCCCAGCACCAGGAACCATCTCTTTGAATTCTGTCCTCCTCCCCCAAACATCAAGCACCAACTCTCGTGGAGGCAAATGGAAACCATTAAATCCACAGGCACATTATTTGTCTGCTGTCATCTACAGATGTGGCAAAAAATTTCAGCTAGGCAAAGATGATGAAATCAGAAAGCAAGGTGAAAAAAGTAAACAGATTTTGATGAGTTACTTTTGCTATTCTCAGACAGGCTATGCTTTATCATTTCTATACTCCTTCAGCACATCAAATTCCAAATCACCAATAGATGAGTCTCAATTGATATTTTCACAAGGTGGTTGTCTTACCTTTAGAAATGTCTGCAGCTGGTCCAGATCATAAAATAAATATTGTCTTTGTTTTATTCAAAATCACCCTGTTTTTACACAGGTAAAGCATAGAAAACTTGCACTTCAGATCATTGCCTTCAGAGTGATAGCGTAAGAATCTCTGGTGTCTCAAAACATCATGGTAGAGGTATACTCTCACCCCTTTAAAGTTTAAAGTGCCCTTTAGTCTCCTGTTGTGTTTTATCATCACATAATCTCTCACTTTCTATGGCAAATTGGAAGAGAACTATTGCAGGCTTGGAAGTGTGTAACTTAACATCGGGAACCCAGAAGTAGAAGGAAACATATTCATTTCTGTGCTTTACAGTAACTGGTAATTGCTATTTTTGTTTTTAAACTTAGATTGTGGGCTTTTAGTGACAGTGTAATTTCTTTGCTGTCTTTACTTAGAATTGTTTTTGGGCTGTTGAAAATTTAAAACGTAGTGGTGGTGGTGTATTTTTTTGCTGTCTTTAATTGCTGCAAATTTTCACCCCCCCCCTTCCTTCCCCCAACTCTTAATTATATGCCCTGTTAAATCTGATTGACAGCAGCTAAACACAGGGGATAGTAGGGGGTGTGGAGTAGGAGGGCCATAAGGGGAAGAAGCCCACCCTCAGCACGACAAGTGTTTTGACTCATTTATTTATTTATTTTTTAAAAGAAAAGTATCTGAGGATCAGTGGAAGGATTTTTAGGACAGTAAATTAATAAAAACTAGGAGAGCTTCAGTAACAGACAAGTAGTGGAATAGCAGTATAATGTGGGGAGTGGTGCAATGCAGTAGCTGTGGGGCAGCCATATTCAGGCAGACCTTCTGGACACTGAGGTGCCGCCCTATCTACATGCATCTCTCTGGACTGCGGGATGAGGTAGCCAGACTCAGAGAGGAAGTAAACTGGGTCAGGAGTACCATCACCCCTATCCAGAGACCACCCAGTCCAATGCTGCTGCCTCAAAGGATGCCGAGAATGAGGAGCACTTGGATGACACTGGGCTCAGGGCGAGTTAAGATGGTCAAGCAGAGGCACATCCCAGATCCTATTCCACTCAAGAACTCACATGCCACACTGGCAAATGGGGGCAACCAAATAGAGGTACCCAGAGAAGTGGAAGGAAAGGATGTGGAGGTTAGCCAAGGAGGTGACCTCAGCGGGGAAAGCAGTGGACCCCAGAGGAGGAGGAAGTGAATCCTGGTGGGGGACTCCATCATAAGAGGGATCCAGCTAGGAACACAGGAGGGGGAAGGGGAGGACAGGGAGGTGAGGTGCCTAACAGGTGCCATGGCATGGAGGGATGGAAGGAAGATCCTGGGGATCGCTGGGAAGGCAAGATGGGAGGGTGAGCTGGATGTCATTATCCACCTAGGTACTAATGACCTGGCAAATGGGGAGCCAAAGAAAGTTCAGGAAGGGTTTAGGAAATTGGGGAGGGATCTCAAGCAAGTAGCTACTTCTGTCACGTTATCAGAAGTACTACCTGCAAGAGGCATGGGAGAGCATAGGGGTGCATGCACCAGGAACTTTAACTCATGGTTGAAGAACTGGTGCTGTGAGGAAGGGTTTGGATTCATTGGTGACTGGGGACCCACCTGGAGGGATGGAGGTTTGTTCAAGCCTGATGGCCTGCATCCATCCTGGAGGGGAATCCAAGCACTCAATAAGTTTAAATGCAACATTGACAAGCATTTAAATTAGCCAGGGGGGGTGGCAGGCCAGCAAGGAGGGTACCTACTTGCTCACCCCCCACAGCTAGCAGTGGAACCAGTGAACCCGAGGAGTGGATATCTCAACAAAGCAGTGTGCAAAAGATGTATATTAGCACCCAAGAGGTGGATAGGCAGAAAAGGGGAAAAAATCAGCATAAGGGCAGACAGCAAGGAGAACCAGGGGTAAAGGGAAACCAGGGAAGGGGCTGGAGTGGAACAACTAAACAGTCTAGGGAGGTCAAATCATGGAAAGCCATATGTGCCAATGCCAGGAGCCTTAGCAACAAGATGGAAGATTTGGAGACTGTCATGGTGCAGTCAGACCTGGACATTGTGGCCATCATAGAAACCTGGTGTAATGATAACCATGATTGGGAGATGGCCATTCCTGGCTACAACATATTCAGAAGAGACCGGGCAGGTAGGAAGGGAGGAGGAGTGTCACTGTATGTGAAAAATGACATAAGGGCCACAGAGATCCAGGAAGAACAAAATGGTGGAGAGAAACTGTGGGTTCAGCTGGAAAGGAAAATGGGGCCAGCCATCCGCACAGGTGTGGACTATAGACCACCAGCCCAGGAGGAAGAAACAGATAGGGAGCTGATGCTAGCCATCCAAAGGATGGCAGACAAGGGTGAGGTAGTACTGGCTGGAGACTTCAATATTCCAGACGTGGACTGGAGCATCCCAGCAGCAGCATCAACTAGGGAGCAGATTTATCCTGGACTCCCTTCAGGGTGCCTTCCTCAAGTTACTGGTCATGGAACCAACTCAGCAGAAGGCAATACTGGACCTTGTGCTCACAAACAGGGACAGTGTGATGGGGGTAACAGTGTGGGAGAACCTGGGGAACAGTGACCACCAGTCATTGTGGTTTGAAATCACAGAAGGAGCAGAACCAAACCACACAAAAACACATGTCCTGGATTTTAGGGGGGCAGACTTTGGGAAAATGGGGGAGATACTTGGAAGAGGCATTATGGGGAATGAGGCAGGAATCAGGGGTTGAGGAACAGTGGGCAGTATTTAAAACCGGGAATACAAGAGCAACAGAATAATGCATTAAGCAGGTTAGCAAGAGGAAAAGGAAGAGGAGGCCATTATGATTTTCCAAAGAGGTAGCAAAGAAAGTGAAAGCTAAAAAGATTGCATTCAGGCAATACAAAAAGACACAGGCAGAAGGGGATTGGGAGAAGTACCAGGAGAATCAAAGGGAGGCAGGGAGGTCAGTAAGGGAAGCCAAAGCTCAGACAGAAGAGCACATTGCAAAATCAATGGGAAGAGGGGACAAAACCTTTTACAGGTACATAAGTGAAAAAAGAAAGGCAAAGGGAGGGATACTGAGACTGAATAGGGAGGATGGGAGCCGTGTGGAGGATGACAGCAGTAAAGCTGACATACTGAACAAGTATTTCTGCTCAGTCTTTACTGAGGAAGAGGAGGGTAATGGATCTGAAGGGAGTACAAGGGGTGAGAATGGTGCAGAAATGGACACAAGTCCCTTTACACGAGAAAAGGTCCTGAAGGAACTGGAAGTAATAAGAGTTGATAAAGCAATGGGCCCAGATGGGGTGCACCCCAGGGTCCTTAAAAAACTCAGAGAGGTGGTGGCTGAACCTCTGGCTATCCTGTTTAGCCGATCACTGGAAACAGGGGAGATACCCAAAGGCTGGAGGACAGCAGATGTAGTCCCCTTATACAAAAGTGGGAACAAAGAAGAAGCAGGGAACTACAGACCAGTCAGCCTCACCTCAGTAGTGGGGAAGATCATGGAAGCACTACTATTGGTGGAACATCTGGTTGTCAATGGGCTGCAGGATCGAAGGCAGCATGGTTTCACCAGGGGGAGGTCATGTCAGACCAACCTCATTGAATTTTTTGACTGGGTGACTAGGGAGGTGGATCAGAGGATGGCAGTGGACATGGCCTATCTGGACTTCAGCAAGGCCTTTGACACTGTGCCACATAGAAGACTATTACACAAACTAGGGAATATGGGTGTGGGCAGGACAGTAGTATGGTGGGTAGGTAACTGGCTGGGCGGCAGGACACAGAGGGTGGTGGTAAATGGCTGTCACTCCACAGAGGGAAGAGTGACTAGTGGGGTACCACAGGGATCAGTGCTGGGACCGGTCCTATTCAACATCTTCATCAGTGACATTGCACAGGACCTAGAAGGCAGAATTTCACTGTTCGCTGATGACACAAAGCTCTGTAACAGAGTAGACACACCAGAGGGTGTAGACAGAATGAAAGGACCTGCAGAAACTTGAAGAATGGTCAGGGGTTTGGCAGTTGAAATTCAATGCAAAGAAGTGCAAGATAATGCATATGGAGCACAAAACCCTGGCACAATATATCAGTTTGGGGTGAGGATATAGCATGCACCAAGCAGGAAAGGGATCTTGGGGTTATCATCTCTGATGACTTCAAGGTAGAGAAACAGTGTGACAAGGCAGCAGGTAAAGCAAATAGGATGCTGGGATGCATAGGCAGGGGCATCACCAGCAGGAAAAGGGAGGTCATGATTCCACTATACAAGACACTAGTGAGGCCCCACCTGGAGTACAGTGTACAGTTCTAGAGACCTTACCTACATAAGGACATAGACAGGGTAGAGAAGGTTCAGAGGAGGGCAACAAAGATGGTACATGGCTTGCATCACAAGTCCTGTGAGGACAGGTTGAAGGAATTGAATATTTACTCCCTGGAGGAGAGGAGCGAGGGAGAGAGGGGAAATGATAGAGACATACAAGTATCTTACAGGGAGGAACATGGTGCAAGAACACACTATTTTTAAGTGAAAAGATATTCCAGGGCTAGAGGGCATGGGATGAAGTTGGAGGGAGGACGATTCAGAGGAAATGTGAGGAAGAATTTCTTCACAGAACGGGTGGTGGACAAGTGGAACACCCTGCCTGCAGGTGTCTGGCACCCACTGAGTATTTGATATTTCTCTTTTTCATTGTCTCTCTGGACTCCTTTCTGCCAGCCTGTCTTGATCATGCTTATCTTGGCTGGGGCTACAATGATCTCCTCTTCCTGATTCAGTTTTATTCAGTGTACTTAGACACAAATATGTCCTTTAAGAAAATGCAGAAGCAATGTGATCTAGAGTATAGGGACTTTTATACCTTCAGGTCTGTCATTTTTTTATGTCCCAGCCCCCTGAGATCCTTGATCAGTCCCAGATGCACCCCCCATTATTGTGGTTTCAGTAACAAATATTAAGACTCAGAACACCAGTCATCACACTTTGCTCCTCCATAGAGACATTCAGGAGATACAGCATCTCGTCTCCTTAAATATAGAAGAAAAGTGGGCCCTGAAGCTGAACCACATAATTGCACAAGTAGATTGGGAGAAGGCATGTTATGAGGCTAGTAAGAGTACATCCTCTCATGTGTGGAGGGAATATTTATGAAAGCATATTATACGCATCTTCCGTACACTTGCTGTTATATAATATAAACAGAATAATTAATAGGTTTGTGTGCATTATCAGGGAGTAATACCACTGAGAAGTCCTGGGCACATAGGAACCTTGGGATTGTAGGACTCCCTGGTAATGTAGACAAACTTATCTGTTATTTTTTTAATATATGGATCCAATTTCAAAATGTTGTCAGATCAGAAATGAGTGCACGACTACAACACTTGCTTCAGGTGCTCGACGTCTGGTCTGTATACTGTTTTATGGGGACTTGGCAGGAGCACTGCAGTACACTGATGAGTTGCTTGATTTCACTCTTACGTTAAGTGGCAACTTGAGTTTAGTAGTGAGAAGAGTGAAAGCAGGATCAACCAGATAAAGTGGTGAAATGAAGGAAAAAACACTGCTGGTAGCACCAAGGACATTTGTCTCACTGAGCAAGAGAGTGAGCTGCCATGTTTTGAAAGTTGTTCTGCCTGCCCATGCAGGAAAAGTGGCAAATTGGAAGGCACGCTTAGGAAGACATCGGGAAGCAGACATGCACTTGTGCTGTTGACTTTTGCTGATAATAGTATCATTCAGGTATGGAATGATGGTATTACCACATCTGAATGATACTATTATCACTCCGAATTGTAATATTATCGCTCTGGGAGTGATCCTATTACCAATAATTTTTTGTAAGCTTTAGTATGGTATTAATTTCAAAATATATACTGTATATTAAAATATAATATAATGTAATATAAAGTTTGCTGTCGGGCTTTGAAGAGTGAAGATGGCAAATTGGATGAAAACTATTGCAGGCTTGGAAGGATGTAAATTAACATTAAGAACTTACTCAGGGATGGTAGAAGCAGAATAAGTTTTGAAAACACCAGAGGTCGAAACACTTTAACCAATGGGGGACATTTATCTATTAAAGCCAAGTGAATAAAGAGCTCTCTTACCAAGTCCCACGTTATAGTATTGGTATCCTCTAAGAAAGGTAAACCCATAGTTCTCAATGTACTTTTTCCTTGTGGTATTTTCAAGTTCCTCTATTTTCATTCCAAAGAAAATCCAAAACAGACAAGGCTGTTACGGACATATATATATATTAAAAAAAACAGTCACCTCAGAGGTAAAAGTTGATTCAAATGCTGCACTACTCCAGCATGCTTAAAGGGTTTAAATTAAGATTGGGAACTTGCTCAGTGATATAGTAGCAGAGTAAGTTTTGTTTCTTTGAAAACGCTAGCAGTAGAAGCACTTTAACCAATGGCACTATTAAAGTTTTTGTATTCATATCCCCTGTCCATTTTTTCTTACTCTTGATTACTTTGATGATTATATAATCATTTACTTTCAATAAGGAATCATGAATGGACTATTTCTGAACTGTATTATCTAACTCAATAAATAGATCCATGTTGATAGGAATGCCAATGGCACACTGTCTGCTTCCCCAGTATGTTTTTTGTAACTGTCGACAGTCTTCCCCACTTTTGTACTTGGTCATTGCATCTCTAAGTTTTTTTAAAAGTCCTGAATGATGGACCTCTGTTTTTTTTAGAAGCCTTAAATAGTAGTTCCCTTAGGGAGTTGGAGGCTAGAAGGGCTAGAAGTATAGGGGAAGTAAACTGCCCATTAGTTTTTCAAATGTAGGTTGAAGAGTATCCTTGGTACCTATCCTGTAATTATTTCCCATTTTTCCTATTTTGCCCTCCATTCCTTGTGGCCCTCCACCCCATCCCCATCCACCTACACTTAGCATCTCGTATTTGGGATCAGAAATGTTATATATAATAAACCAGCAATAAGACTGAGACACATCTGTACATAGATTTTTTTCAGTACTGTTAGGAAGGGGAGAAATAAACTAATTAGCGTATAAGCCAGCTAGATTTCAGGTACTAAGACAAATGAGTAATTATCAGAATATGTCTGGGGGCATTAAATTTATCACTATAAAGTGCAAATCAGCTTAAGGTTCTGTGGAAACTAAATGCAGAAGTATAGTAGCAAAAAAAGGGCATACGCCAGAAGACTGATAAGCAAGGCCACTGATTTACGGTGATTAAAACAATCAAAAAAAGAGATGTGCAAGAACAAGGGGACATAATTTGAAGATAGAGGGGGGATGGGTCAGAGGTAATGTGAGGAAGTATTTCTTCACAGAGAGGGTTGTAGATGCATGGAACAGCCATCCTGAGGAGGTCATAGAGGCAAAAACTGGTGGAATTCAAGAATGCATGGGACAGACATAAGGCAGTTCTAGTGGGGGGTAGGAGGAAGTAGGCTGTTGATTAACTAGGATCTGCAGCTTATTTGTTAGATAGGGAAATGGGCAGACTAGATGGGCCAAGTGGTCCTTATCTGCCATCAAATTATATCTTTCTATGTTTCTATCACCTTTTAGAACAAATTAATGATATTACATTGCCACTGTTCATGAGGGGGCTTCTCAAAAAGCCTATGTTGCAAATTTGGTGAAAAAAATCCCAAAAATGGCTGTTTTACGAGCGTGCATTGGGCAGTTTCCACACACACTTGAAACTTCATGAATTTATAATATTTTCACTCCAGATTTTCAAAATTGGCCTTTTTCCACACCTCCTTATGAACAGTGCAACTGTCATTTTACATATCCTGGCCGAAATGTGTTTTCGCATGTCAGGTGAATAATAACATGGTCGCTGTGTGAAATCAATTTTCAGGACAGTTTGAGAAAATGATGGTGACACTGTTCATGAACAGACGACCTAAAATGGCTATGTTGAAAATTTGGTGACGAAAGTCCGTAAAATGACTATGTTACAAGCATGCATTGCGCAGTTTCCACACACCCTTGTACCTTCGCAAATTTGCAATATTTGTATGCTAGATTTTCAACACTGGCATTTTTTCACACCTCCTTATGAACAGTACAGCTGTCATTTTTCACAGCCTGCCCAAAGTATGTTTCCGCACCTGTGGTGCACAATGGCGTGGTCGCTGTGGGAAATCAACTTTTGGGACAGATTAACAAAATCACAGCACCGCTGTTCATGAGGGGAGGTCCCAAAATGCCTATGTTGAAAATGTGGCTAATAAAATCCCAAAAATAATTGGGTTACGGACGTGTGTTGCGCAGTTTCTATGCATGCTCATGACTTCACCAATGTTTCATATTTTCACTCCATATTTTCAAAGTTGCCATTTTTTTACATCTCCTCATGAACAATACAGTTGTCATTTTTCACATCCTTCCCAAAATGTGTTTTCATCCCTGTGTCACCAAATGGCATAACCACTGTGCAAAACCACCTTTCAGCAACAATAACAAGCTGATTGTGCCACTCTTCATGAGGTGGGGTCACAAAAAGCTTATGTTGAAAATTTGGAGTAAAAATACCAACAAACAACTACGACGTTAGGGTTTCCAGCTGTAACACCCCACCCTGTAGAGACTGCCAGGCATCAGGGGTGTGACTTGGGATCATTGGCAGTAATGCTCATGCCATTTCACCCCCACCCCCACCCTGCAGCTAGTGACAGGCATTGAGGTGTGCCTTGGAGTGTTCGGCCCTAAAGTTCACCCCACTCTCCTATACTGCACCTGTCTCAGCATATTTCCTTATGGAATGGGGTAAGTACAAGGCCCAAAGACCCCAAAGCACACCACAACACTTGTCAGTGTCTACTGGGTAGGGTGAGGTAAAATGGCATGAGCGTTACATGCTGATGACCCAAAGGCACACCCCAATGCCTGTCAGTCTCTGCAGGGTGGGGGTAGGGTTGGCGTCAGTTCACTACTTCACTGCTGTTCCTATTATGCATCTCTAACTTCTGCACTACAAATGCCAATGCCAGCGAGACAACATTCGGGATTGACAAATGCTTGTTTTAAATGCCATTATTTGTGTTTGCACTTGTGAACCCAGCATGTGCGTTCAAATGGAAAAACATTATAATACTCGGAGGAACAGAAAGGTTTGTAATAGTGTGCTTTGCACATGGAACAGGAGACGGGACGGCAAACTACTGTAAGTGCTGTTGACTGATTAGTACCTGTATTTAACAGAAAGAGACTAAAATAGAGACAAAGCAATTGAAAGAGGGGCCATAGGAGGGTAGTGATATCCAAGCAGATGTAGAAAAACCCTTGAAAAACATTAATAATTGAAACAGTGATTAAGTGTTGAAACAGAATGTTGAGACAGTGTTTGATAAAAGGAATATTTTTGTTACCCCCATAGAAAAACAAATTATGGCACTAAGTTCAAAATCCCATTGAAATACATTGAACTGCATACCTGTGTCTTCAGTTTGTGGTCTGGCTTTGAAGAGTGAAGACATGTCTGTGGTCCAGAAGGATTATGGTATTGGATCACCGACGGGTAAGTAAGGGCTTGGGGGTAGATGCTCAGTGGGAGGGAGGTGGGGGTAGAAATGGCTGCAAAGACATCGATGGACTTTTTTTTACAGCTGGGAAAAAAAAACAGACCAATGATCCCCAATAGGGACCCTGGAGGATTGGGCATGCCCAGTGTCACAGGTTTGTGGGGGAAGATATCAATTTTTAGCCTTGGAAGAAAAATAAGAACCATACTATTCCCCATCCCATCTCTTGGTCATCATGTGAGCACCCTGTTTATGAGTCATGTGCATTTCTTGAAAACAGGCCACATCCACCTTCGTACTTTTAATCCTACTTTGTACTTTTTTCCATTTTGTGTGAGATTTAAGCCTATTTAAATTCCAAGTGTGTCATTTTAATATATAGTGTATGGCAGAACGCGATTGTGTATTGAAATCCACAGACATGAAAAAGTTGTTCTTCTGCACCAGTGACGTGCATACTAACACAGAACGAATTTCCGTTCTGGGTTAGTAGGCATGTCACAATACAATCACCCCCAAACAATGGTGTTCATTGGATAGGGAGTGGTTGATGAGCTGCGACCAGCGAAACCGACACAGCGGCGGCAAAATGAAAAGATGATGCGGCGGCAGGACTGATCTGGGGCACTAAAGTAAGCATACTTCTTTTTTGGGGATATACACTACGTAGAAAAGTGTATGGGAGCCCCCATACATAACCCGCTATTCTAATACCTTGTGGTTTCCATGATGATAGGGACCTCTTGAGCTTCGCTCTCGAGGTCCTCATTTTCAATGGAAACCACTCGGTATTAAAAAAGTGTGGTTGTGTATGGGCTCCCATACACTATCCTATATGTTATCCATTGTCTAATCCATCCAAAATTCCATACTTTTCAGATTCCTGAACAGCAGCCTTCATTCTATGCAGTATAAAATGGTGATACCTAATTTTTTGTATTAAACCATTTAACCAACATTTTTGCCTCTGAACTTTGTGTGAGGCCCCTATCCCCTTTAGAACTATAAAAATAACTATTAAACAGTAACTAACAACAATTTCTTTATCCCCCCTCCCTCCAGAGCAACCACTTTCCCCAACACAACAATCATTGCCCTGACCCCCCTACATTTTTGCACACCAACACGGTGAGCCCTCCCCATTTTGAACTGGTGGATTGCATGTGTAGTTGGCACTTTACACATAGACAATATTTTGATTGAAGTAATGAAGCAGAACAGTAAATGTCTAGTCCCCCCCCAAAGTCCCACTTAAGGAGAGTGAGGGCACCTGCTTTATTAACTGTGCAGGAATGATGACCCAAGCCCCCCCAGCCTCTTGCCTATCTCAGTGTTTCACTGAATAATAAACTGTCTTAGTCCCCTTGCTCAACATAGAAACCTTGGTCACAGATCACTTCCTATCTATGCGCTAGCAGGTTTATCCTCTATCCTGGAGAGGCGATACAGGTGCCTACCATGGCTTGTGAGGCAGCTATAACGTACAATATGCTACACTCCCATCTCCTCCGTATTCCCTTCATAGAAGCAAACACAATTGTTCTGTGGAGTGAGCATAGCTTTTGGCAGTCATTATACAGCCCTTTCCAGCTGGGCAATCCCTTGTGAGCAGGCTTAACTCCTTGGTACCCACAGCCCTTGCTGTGGTCGAGTACAGAGTCACCTATTGGCAGTCTTTAAGGGTTAAATATTACCCAGTTGATACCATCAGTGCACAGCTAAATATTAAAAATTGTATGTAGCAGTCACAGTTATAACAGCTGAATATCAATAAAAATAGCATTTTTTCATACATCCCCATTACTGCTGAGATTGTCACAATCCTGCACCATTTACAATTGGCACTGCTACAGACCGTGTTGTATCAGGTTATCTAACTTTTCAATACTGTGCCCCCAAGTGCTCCTTCAATCCCAAAAGCATTTGATGAACTTTATGATCATTTATTTATTTATTTAAAAGTTTTACCTGGAAAGAATACTGAGCAGAACACTGATCGATTCCAGATGCGTCCTGGGGGTAGGGCAGAGTAGAAGGACATTTTAAGTACAACAATGAATAGCGAGGACCAGAACACAGTAATGGAGTACATAATGCATGAAACGTACATACAATATAGAAGTAACAGGTACAGTGTAAATAATACAATGCAGCAGTTGGAGGTCAGAGCAGGGTAGTTGTAGAGACTAAGCTAAGATACCCACATACATCATAATGCTGCAGGACTGTGCTTATTCCAACAATTTGGAGGGGCTGACCTTGCCAGCTTACCAGCTCAGTCCCCTGCTGTCATGTCCCACAGATCAATTTTCAAGTAATCCAACAAACTGAACTTTCTTAGGCACTGTTAAATTGCCCCAACTCTCTGCCAAGCAAAATCTAAACTTGTGCTGCCCTATCTCAATACAAGAAATTGAACGGACCATAGGTAATAGCAAAACAGGCAAGTGTCCAGGAAAGGATGGATTCCCGTCTGAATTCTATAAGAAATTCAAAGCAAAAAATTGTTCTTATTTTGCAGCGGGTGTATCAAAAAGTTTTGACAGAAGAGGGGAAACCACCCACATCCTGGGCATATGAGAAGCTTTCGGTCCTAAAGCCTGGCAGGGACCCCATGTTATGTGCATCATATCTCCCCATTTCAATTTTGAATGTAGACTGTACATTTTTTACAGCAATACTGACCAGATGCCTAGAACAAGTGATTCCATTATTAGTAGATCCAGATCAAATGGGATTTTTTTCAGGGAGACAGGCAGCAGATAACATGTGCCGCACTCTTAACTTCATAGACCATTTGAGTAACACCAAGATTCCAGCCCTGATACTAAGCCTGGACACCGAAAAGGTATTTGATCAGGCGGGTTAGAGTTTTCTGTATGGGGTCCTTGTCAGGTTTGGTTTTACAACAACATTTGCAAAAACCATACAGTGATTGCATGCCCATCCCCGGGTCTACATCAGGGCCAATGGGCAGCTTTCATCCAGCTTAGAACTGGGGAGGGGGGCTTGTCAGGGGTGTCCCTTGTCTCCACTACTTTTTGCCTTGTACACTGAGACCTGGCACAGTGGATACGCCAAGGCCCGGGGATAAGGGGGCGGGTTGACATAGACCAGCATAAGCATAAGATAGCCCTTTATGCTGTCAATGTGTTAATATAATGTATATGACTACCCGTGGGTAGTCCCTCGCCGAATTAAGGGCAATAGTACAAGAATATTCTATGCTATCTCACTATACCATAAAGTCACCCAAAACAGAGACACTGCAGTTTAATTTTACTCTGATGCAGTGTTTACAAAATACATACCCAATGAAATAGATGCTGATGGCCATAAAATATCTGGGTATCATCCTTACCAGATAACTTTTTGTTTCTGGATAATTATTTACCACTGGGTAAACAGCTGGGTGAGGATATTAAGAGGTGATCTTTACTCCGTTTGCCTATGCATGCTCGAATCCCGGTGGTGAAGATGAATTTACTGCCATGGTTTCTGTTTGTGTTCCAGAGTGTGGCAATGGAGCTCCCTAACCAATGGATAATGGGCAAGCAGAGGGCAATAAAATAGAGAATAAAGCATGGGGTGATGTGTGTAACGAGAAGTTTACACACACACGCGAGTGGTTAGATGCTCATAAACTCCGAGAGCGAAGCTTGAGGGGTTTATGTTAGCATCTAACCATGAGGGTGTGTGTAAACATCAAGTTTAAACACATCACCCCATATTTTATTTAATATAATTGCAGGGTTTGCCTTTTTCACCACAGCAATCATATAAAATGAATGCAGGTTCCGGAGCGCTCCACACTCCCGTTTGCTTTCAGTATGCGGTCGTTTTCTATTTTATTTAAAAACTTTTTCAGTCAACAGCGAGAAGATAAGTTTTCCCCATTGTGGTACATTTTCTGTTTTAAAATGTACTTACCGCAGAGCCTGAATGGCAGTTGGGTCTCTGCAGAACAAACAAAATGTGCAGCCACAGTCTGAGAAGTGCTGCAGCAGGGCATGCGCACAGTGAGGGAAACTGTGCTCGTGTTTGCCGTTATAAATGCTCCTTTATAACAACAAATTAAACCACAGGTTCCCTATGGTAAAAAGGCAAGGCCATTAATTATTAAATTTATATAGGCTGATAAAAGACCTAGGTTATGTAGGGTTCTTTTAGAGGCTAGGAAGCATTGGGGGGTGGGGGCAGTGCCGGATCTGAAGAGTACTGGATGTCTACCCAGGTTAAGTGGGCTATAAGAAAATGTTAAAACTAAAGTAACTGCAATGTGTGTTTGGGGAAATGTTGCGGGGGGGGGGCAGTATTTCAGAAATAAGTAGATTCTTGATCCTGGCTGCACCAGTTCTGTTTGGAACTCAGAGAGACAGCCTGCTTCCTGCAATAGGTAGGGTTGCAGCGACAGGCTAATGGACTGAGCAATTTATTAAATCTGTGCAACAACAGCAAGTACACAACCAGTGTTAACAAACTGTGGGGCATTGGGGTAAATATCTACTTTATTCTGGCTGCACCAGAACTTTGATTTGAGACTGTACCTGGTCTGCTTGAGGGACTGTGTGTTAGGCAGCCATTACAAGCTGCCACAGCCAATTGGACAGCTAGGCTAACAAAGCCAGAACTTGTGGAACATTAACCAAAGCTCATGGGAAAATACCAGGTACTCATGGGAAACTGCAGGGATCTCATTTCAGGCACCAAAACAGCAAACCAACTGTGTATCGAGTGAGATTCATACATACCCCCCAGGCTAGCAGGGAAGGACTCAGGGTGGCCAGAAAAGAAGGGAGTAGAAGGAAGGAAATGGAGGCCAATGAAGGGAAGTGGGCAGGCTGGAGGGTGGTCTTGCTAAATGCAAGAAGCTTAGGCAACAAAGCTGCTGAGCTACAGGGTCTCTTAGCAGTATGGAGGGTGGATATTGCAGCTGTCACAGAAATGTGGGCAACTGAGCACCAGGACTGAGATTTGGCAATCCCAGGATACAAAGTATACAGGAAGGACCGTAAGGAAGGGAGGGGCAGTGGGGTGGCAGTCTATGTGAGAGACGGGATAAAATGCACAAGGGAAGAGGGGGAAGAAAGGAGAACAGATGCAGTCTGGCTGCAGCTCCTAGACTCAAGGGGTAGGAAACTGAGGTTTGGGGTGGTATGCAGGCCACCGTCCCATTCAGAGGAGCTTGACAGGGAATTAGCAGGACAAAGCAGAAGGGTATGTAAAAAAAGGGAAGGTGGTCATCATGGGGGATTTCAACTTGCCGAGGGTTGACAGGAGCATTCCAGTCACCGCCAGTGATAGGGAGCAAGTGCTCCTGAACGCAATCCAGGAAGGCCTTCTGACACAGTTGGTTAGTGTACCTACTAGGCTAAAGAACACTTTTGATCTGGTGTTGTTGAATGGAGATGCAGTGAGGGAAATAAAGGTGGAGGACCCACTATCTGACAGCGATCACCAAACAGTGTAGTTTAATGTCACGATGTGCAGGGAGCCAGAGAAATCAGTTACTCAGGTAGTAAACTTCAGGGGGCAGACTTTGGGAGGATGCAGGAAGTACTGAAAGGGAAACTAGAGGGCATAAGGCAGTAGATGGATGCACAGCAGAAATGGGATATTATTAAAAGGGGGAATACAGAGGCAACAGAAGCCTGCACCAAGACACAAAGTGAGGGGAGCAGAGCAAGAAAACCATGCTGGTTGAACAGCAAGGTAGTGGAGGTGGTAAACGAGAGGTACACCAGATGTATAGAAGGACAGGGAAGGAAGTGGACAGGGAGGAGTATGCAAGATGGTCCAGGGAGGGACCAGAAAAGAGAGAGAAGCCAAGGCCCAGAGGAGCTGAGATTAGCGCAGGGAATTAATGGGGGGAGACTTTTCAGATACATCAGGAGAAAGGAAGTGCAAGGAGACAATAGTGAGGATAAAAAGGAGTGGGGAGTGGAGGGAAAAGGGTGAGGAGCAGGCAGAAGCACTGAATGAATACTTTTGCTCAGTGTTCACAGAAGAAAAGGGGGGGGCCGCTACCACCATTGGCTGGGAGGGTGGGAATAGTGGGAGAAGAGGCAATAGATGTACGAATTGAGGCAAATAGAGTCCTAGATGGACTGAGGGCACTAAAGATAGACAAGACACCAGGGCCGGATGGTATCCACCCCAGGTTGCTGAGGGAGATGGCGGAGGTATTGGCAGAGCCGCTGGCTAATCTGTGCAGCACCTCACTAGAGTTGGGATGTGTGTCACTGGACTGGAGTATGGCACATGTAGTACCATTACACAAGAGCGGACCAAGGGGTGAACTGGGTAATTAGTGCCCAGTAAGTCTCACCTCCATAGTGTGCAAACTCATGGAGACAATATTAAAGGAAAGACTGGTGTCGTACCTGGAGGACAATGGCCTCCAGGATGTGAGGCACCATGGGTTTGTTTCAGTGAAGTCTTGTCAAATCAACCTGATACAATATTATGACTGGGTGACAGGTGAGCTGTGTAAGTGTCAGTCGGTGGATGTTCTTTACTTGGACTGCAGCAAGGCGTTTTATCCTGTGCCTTATGTGTGGCTTGGGAGGAAGCCAACTGGTGTAGAGGCATGGGCAAAAATGATGAACTGGATTACAAGCTGGCTCAGTGGGAGGCTGCAGTGGGTGGTGGTGAGAGGGGAGCTCTCAACCCCAAGGCCGGTGATGAATGGGGTGCCACAGGGCTCTGTGTTGGGGCCAGTATTGTTCAGGCTCTTCATATCAGACATTGCACATGGGATGGTGAGCAAGATAAGTCTGTTCACTGACAACACCAAAATTGAAGCAGTAGTGAATGGAGAGGAGGGATGGAAGCAGCTGCAGGGGGACCTAAACAAGCTAAAGGAGTGGTCAGAGAGGTGGCAGCTGGGGTTCAATGCAAAGAAGTGTAAGGTTATGCAGTTTGGGTGAAGACTCCAAGGAGAGAATACTGGATGGGAGGGGCTTAAGTTGGGGATCACTGAGGAGGAGAAGAACCCAGGGGTAATGATAACAGGAACCATGGACAACACTGCCCAGTGCAGGAGAGCAGCTGCAAAAGCAAACAAAATGCTGGGGTGCATAGCGAGTTTTTTTTTGTCCAGGCAAAGAGAGGTGATCTTGCCCCTCTACAGGTCGCTGGTAAGACCGCACTTAGAGTATTGTGTATAGTTTTGGAGGCCATACCTAAAGAGTGATATCAGGCTACTGGAGGGGATGCAGAGGAGGGCAAAAAAGATTATATGTGGAATGGAAGAGACAGACTATGACAGCAGGCTGAGAGACCTGAATATGTGCACCCTGGAGGATAGAAGGGACGGGGGGACATAATAGAGACATTCAAGTGTCTGAGAGGAATCAATAAGGAAGGGCAGATGGGGTCTTTAAGTTAAGGAGGGGGAAGGGGAGGGTCACCAGGGGCATGCACTAAGAATAGAGGGGGGGAAGATTTAGAAAGGAAATGAGGAGACACTATTTCACAGAGAGGGTGGTAACAAAATGGAATGCCCTACCAGAATGGGTGGTGTCATGTAAATCTGTGAACAGTTCCAAAAGGGCTTGGGGTAGGGAACAGTGGAGAGTGAGGGTGGGGGAGGTGGAGGGGTGGCAGTAGGATGACATATCGGAGTGGGGGTGGGGCAGCTACATACTAGGGGTGCTAGCTGCACACTCGAGCAGACTTTGATAGACCAGTTGGTCTGTTTCTGCTGGCACATTTGTATGTTTGTATGTTCGTATAATTCATTTTCTTGATTGACAGGCTCTCCAACCAATCAGAGGCCATTCACTCAAAAGCTTCAGCCAATCAGGAGCCTCAGAAGAGCCCTATAAGAGACTTGGAGCCTCAAGAGAGCCCTATAAGAGACAATGTTTTTCAGCATTTTGCCAGATTTGAGTGGGAACCCCTATGGGGTGGGGGCTCTGGCCCCCAGCCATGCAGCCAAGCCTGGAGATCCAGCTAATCCTCTCCATCCAGGAGGGGATATTTTCATTCCTCATAGTTAAAGTTATTTAGTTTCTGTAGTTCTTGCTAGCCTGGGAGCTGACAGAATGTCCTGCAGGTGCTAGCCCTCCGTTCCACCTTGGGGAAAGACATGGACCTGCAACCTGATGACATCAAGCCAGCTGTAAGGCAGCTGATTTCATGTTAGTTGTGAGAGAACTGAAGACATTAGGAACCTTGATTGTGGAAATTCTACCATGAGGAGCCTGAGTGAGTACTCTTGCACCCCAGGGTGCAAGAAAGGAAGTAACCTTGCTGAATTGGGGCTGCCTATGCCCAAGTGACTGTGCTATCTGAAATCAGTCTTTGGTTTGCACCTTTCAACTGCTGCACATAACTTTAGCTCAGTGAGGGTGGACCTTATTGTGGAACTTTTGCTGAACTTGACTGTTCTGGGGGTACCCATAGTGAGCCCAGGACAGAGTAGTAATGTACTGATATGTGATGTTTGCTGTAGCCTACAGGACTGGAAGGGAAGCACTCAGTAAGGGGCTCAGCCTGACTTTGCCTGGGAGGTCCAGTACTGTGCTACCTATATGGTCAAGATGTCCAGTGGAACCGCCAGCCATAGCCACAAGCCAAATAACAGACTGAGACCCCGAAGTAAAAATCTGATTTGCTATAACCTGGAAAATGATCATTTTCCTTAAAATGATCTGACCAGGGCAGCCCACTTGGCCCCTGGTTGAATGCACTATCCCTTCATTTATGTACCAAATGTGTCTGAAATATAAATGTACTGTAATGTTTCAAATCATATAAATGTGTTGAGTGTTTCAAACCATATAGATGTGCCGAGTGTTTAAAGATCATAAAAATATGCTAAACAGTCAGAAGGAAATGCTCACCTTCCAGATCTGGTGTGACCAGCTGGTTACATCCCACCCAAAGGTCTAACTACAACTCATCCCTGTCCATCCCTAAGGATCTGAAATGCTGTAGTTTGTTGTTTAATTGCTTAACCATTTCTTCTTCAAATCAAGCTGGCCAACACACAGCTGCACCATCCACCAGGCCTGCAACCATCTATGGGACTTTGGTAACTGTGTACCCAAGGTAAAGGTTATGAGATTGCTGGGTTTCATACCAAGTCTGGGGAACTGGTACCATTGGTGGATGATATGAAATGAGTTCCATTTGATTATTTTGCAGTTTAGATAGATAGGGCTCTTGATATCAACGTTGGTACAATGTGATTGCTTTTTCTAGTTTAACTGGTATCTACCCAGCTGGATGGTTTTCACCAGCACGAAATCCAAATAACCACAACCAATCAAATCAAATGTACATTTTATAATTAGTAATCATTGCATAAACCCTACTTCTTTGTTTCCCCATTTCTAACTCATATGCCCCCATATATATAAATATTGTTGTTATTGTTTTTGCAAATGGTTGTCATGAACATATTATTAGAGAGAGTCTTTAAATGTGGAAATGTCTGAAATGTGGGGAATGCTATTGGGTCATGTGTTGGGGTGGCTACTGGTAAGAGCTGGTGGTATGACATCCCAAGCGGTTGTACCATAACAGCTTGCCTACTTAAAGGTTAAACTCTGGGTGGAGGCACTGCACATTTAGGAAACCTTATGTAAGAACCAGTTTTTAAGTGAAGTCTGGGAACCCAGACCCCTCAACCTATATCCTAGGTAGTAGGCAGGGGTGTAACTTGAGGAGCAGTGCCACCTAGGGATTACATACACTTTGAAGGGACTCTTTTTTGAAAGTGACTTGCAGGGTGAGATCAAACTAATGCACTGTATTAAGAACCTGGAATGAGTACCTGTCACTCAAAATACCATGTATTTTTGTTTGAATGCCCTTGTATTAGTTTTTTTTTTAATGGCATTTGGTGAAAGGTCAGTGGATGTACTGTATGGTATTCAAAACTTATAAATAAAGAAAGTATAAAAAAAAATTTAAGTACTCCATGTCAGAGGTTCAATGGGTGGTTCCCCGGCACTTGTCATCATTGATGCAAGAGGGAGAGACAATTCATTCAGAGCAAGTCCCAGTGCTTGCTCATCCTCCATGGCACTCAGAGAGAGAGAGAGAGAGAAAGAGAGAGAGAGAGAGAGACATGCTAATTCTTCAATGGGGCATGTATAGGGTCTGAGTGGTATCTGTGTTGTGATTGGTCCCCTTCATTCATGTCAGTTTCACTGCCCATCCGGTCTTAAAAAGACTGCCAAGGAAACTGAAAGGAACACCCACAAAGACACCACTATGCACCCCAGAAGTCAGATTTTGGAGCTTTTTTCAGTCGCCATTTTAAACTCCATGTTAGTAAGTACTTTTACAAAGATGCGATCAGTTTTAAACAAAGCATGTCATGTACCTCAGCATCTCTCCCTCGATCAGTACTTTTACCTGAACATCAACCTCACATACATTTTAATATCACTAGAAATATCAGGGATATATGACCTGTTTATTATCCCCCATATTTAAGCAGACTGTTGCCGTAATATTTCCACATCCCAAGATCGGAGGCTGTAGCTGCTCTAGTCACCACTGCCCCAGCCAATTAAATTGTCTTATTATTCATGAGCACTAGATAAAGTCAGAAATTTAATGTAGAGAAAGAGGGAGTCAGGCTTCACAGAATACTGACTCATAAACTTAAGTTAAGTTACATTGTATCATTTTATTGTTAAATATTTTACAGATCAAAAAATAGCAGCATGCTACCACAAGCACCAATGTTTCACATCTCACATGACACTTTATTAAGGTTTGATCTGAATAAAATACACAATTTATTTAAACATCAATTAAGATCACATGTTAATTCAGTTGCACCAATCACATTTTTTATCACCATTATATGAGTTTCGCCATTTTCAGACCACTAAAAACACATGGCACAGCAAAAAAGAATACTCTACCTATATACAGCTGTAACCTATAAATATTCCTACCACTAATATTTAAAACCATCCAAAATGTTTTCATTTTCTATTCTTTTAAAAAAAGGAATTTATTATTTTATATTCTTTAAAAATGGAACCAAGCTGAAACTTTCATTTAACCCCCCTGTTGAGATGGCTGTAAGGGTGTATTGCCCTTTACTCTCTTTTTGTAATAGTTTATTATCCCGATCACCTCTCCCCGTGGACCCATTTTACTTTTTACAGACACTGAAATTTGAAGTTACACTCCAAACCTTTCTGTGACACATGTAATGCCAGTGCATTTTTAGTGTCTTTTCTTGTGATGCTCCTTAAATGTTCTGTGATCCTTGTTTTAAAGTTTATTTTAGTTCTGGTCACATAAAAATCTTTACACTTACTGCATGTTGCTGTATACATAACATGAGTTGTGTTGCAGTATGTAAAATTCTGAAGTTCATAGGAACAGCCTGTTGTTGGATGGATAAATGTAGATCCAGTCTGGATACAGTGGCAAAAGGTACAGTTTCCACAGCTCAAAGTTCCTTTTGGCAATGGATTCCTCACTATGACTTCATCAGACTAGTTGTTTATAATGAGGTCACCTATGTTCTTGCCATGTCTATGCATTATCGGGGGCATGATGAGTTTCAGCTTTGATTCCTTATTTAGGATATTCCAATTGCTTTTACTTCATGACCCTGTGGGGTAAAATCACAAATCACCCCCAGATAGTGCATAGACATGGCAAGAACATTGGTTAGCTCATTTTAAAGAGCATCACTAGAAAAGACACTAAAAATGCATTGGCATTACATGTGTCACAGAAAGGTTTGGAACATAACTTCAAATTTCAGGGCCTAGAAAAAGTAATGATGGATCCATGGGGGGGGGCAGAGATAATAAACTGTTACGACAGGAGAGCAAATGGCAATATACTCTTAAAGCCAACTTAACACGGGGTTTAAAAAAAAGTTTCATCTTGGTCCCATTTTCAAAGAATAGAAAATGATAAATACCTTTTTTTAAAAAGAATAGAAAATGATAATTTTTATGGTTTTAAATATTAGTGGCAGGAATATTTATAGGTTACAGCTGTATATAGGTAGTCTTTTTTGCTGTGCTGGGTGTTTATTCATATAATGGTGATAAGGAATGTGATTGGTGCAATTGAATTAACATGTGATCTTTATTGATGTATAAATAAGCTGTGTATTTTATTCAGACCACACCTTGATAAAGAGTCATGTGAGACGTGAAACGTTGATGCTTGTGGTAACATGCTGCTATTTTTTGATCTATAAAGATTTTTAACAATAAATTGATACAATGTAACTTAAGTTTATGAGTCAGTATTCTGTGAAGCCCAACTCCTTCTTTCTCTACATGTAATTGATATATCAGGGCTCCAGAAAAAGGTTTTTTTTTTTTCAATTTAAACTTTATTAACACATTTCCATTATAAAGGGCAGTTACAGCAAATCAGGGTGTAACGTAGCACTTGAACAGTGAGAACTGCCCATCCCATCCCTCTCATCCCAACCCCCCTTACAGCAGCAACACAACATACTCGCCCTAACGTGCAGTGTGCAATTCTGTTGAACATATAGGTAGAACCAGAATGTGATATATCCTCAATGAGGTAGCAAGAGTAAGGAATGAAGGGGATCCCTTATTTTGTTATTTACTGCTAGTCTATTATGAAGACTTGCAATTACCTTCTCTGTTCAAAGATTAGCAATGATTTCATGTAACCATCCCTGGAAGGAAGGAGCTGATTGTTCCTTCCAATGACGTAGTATGAGTTTCTTAACTGACAGCGCAACCATAGAGATATGGTATTTCCTAATTCTAGCACTGACTAGGGACATATCCCCTAGAAGACACACCTCCGGAATAAAATACTCCTGTAGGCCTAGTAGTGGATCAAGAGACATCTTAATTGAATTCCATAAGGAAGAAACTTTGGGACAGGACCAGAACACATGCAGGAGGGTACCCTCTTCTTGCAAGCACTTGGTACATATACTAGAGTTCGAGAAGCCCCATTTTTTTAATTTAATAGGGGTACAACACATGTTATGTAAAATGTGATATTGCATGAGATACAATCTGTCTTGGGAGACATACTTATGACAGGATCTCCATCGGGATTGCCAGTCCAACTGGTATTGAGGGAGGAGTGAGTTCCAGAAACTAGTAGGCCAAAGGTGCCCTCATATTTTTTATAGTACAACACCCTGTATACCTTAGATACTATGCCTGATGATCCAGACAATAGGGAGATTTCAGGAGTCAGAGCTGATACCTTCTGGGAGGGGGGAGAATTCCCCAGGGCTATGGTGAGAAGGTGTCTTAACTGCATGACTTTAAAGTGAGATGAGACCAGAATAAGGAACTTGTCAATAATTCCACTTGGGGACAACCAGTACCCTTCCCCATCTACCAGGGAAAGCAGTTTTCCATCGACTAATTGAGGTAACCAGCTACGGGGAATGCACTTACCATTTAAAGTAAAAGATGGGGAATTCCAAATAGACTGAGCTAAATCAGTCTGAGGGGAATAGTGAAGAAATAGGCATAACTGTGTATAAACTCTTAAAGAGATGCTTATTGTGGTACAGTCAGCCATCTTTACACGGGACAGCTTCAGGTAAAATAAATTTAAGGGATCCAGACGTTTGGTTTTAATTGTGTCTAACTCAATCCTAAGCCATACTGGTTGTGCCATTTCAGGGCCTGGGGATATCCATCTAAGACATTTTGCTAGATGACTTGCCCAGTAATATAATGCCATATGGGGAATTCTCAGCCCCCCTCAGGTTTTGGGGCAGCTAGTTTATGATAGGCCAACCGGGGATATTTATCTGCCCAGATAAATCTGGTAAATATACCGTGCAGCTTCTTAAACCAACGTATGGGAATAAAAGAGTTGAGAAGGGATAACGGGTAATAAACTCTAGGAAATACATTCATCTTAATAATATTAACCCTGCCCCATAATGATATTGGGCGTTTAGACCATCTATCAAGGTCGTGAATAATAATCTGTGAGAGAGAGTCCAGGTTATCTTTGACCCACACTAAGGGGTTACGGGATAGCTTTATGACCAGATATTTAATTACTCTAGGAGTCCAACCTAAACCCAGGGGGCAAATATCATCCTTAAATACCTTGTGGTTTAATGGGAAAAATAAGGATTTACTAGCATTCAACTTGTAATTGGATAGTACACTGAACTTGGCTATTTCGTTCAGTAAGGGTGTTGTTGAAGAAACCGGATGGGAGAGATGTATCAGCAAATCATCTGCATACGCAGTGAGTTTAATCTCATGACAGCCAACTCTAATACCTTGTATAAAATATTTTGGAGAATGTTTTGGATGAGGCGTTCCAGATATAAGTTAAACAAGAGAGGCGATGAGGGCAACCCTGCCTAGTACCTGAATGAAGTGAGAAGTAGTTTGAGAAGGCCCCATTAGCTGAGATTCTTGCTATGGGGGATTTATATAATGCAGCAACCCAGGAAATGAATACCAGAGGAAATTTCAAGGCACTCAATACCTTGAAGAGAAAACTCTAATTCACCCAGTCAAACACCTTCTCGGCGTCCAAAGAGACCAAACCTGCAGGGAAGTCAGCATCTCTGGAAGCCTAGAAGACATGGTATAACGTACGCAGATGATCCGCTGAAGAGCGTCCCTTCATGAAGCCTACCTGATTCATACCTATTAGTTTGGGGAGCACCACAGATAACCTGTTAGCTAAAATCTTTGAGAGGATCTTGATATCCTGATTTAGGAGGGATATAGGCCTATAGCTCTGAATGAGCTCAGGGTCCTTGTCTGGCTAGGGGAGAAGCACTATCAAGGCTTCAAAGAGATGGCAATCAACCTCTGTTCTGGATAGAATATGCTGAAATAAACTATTAAGTATTGGCAATAAAAGTTCTCGAAATGTTTTCTAGAAAAGGGAAGAAAATCCATCAGGCCCAGGAGTTTTATCCGAGGGCAAACTTCTAATAACCTTGGAGATTTCCTCATGAGTTATAGGAGAGACCAGAGAATCTATGTAATGTACTGGGAGGGAGGGTAGATGTGAGTCCATCAGATACTTCTCCACACTTACTGGACTGGGGGGGTGCTCCATGTCCCTGTAAAGCGATTTGTAGTATGCTGCAAACTCTTGAACTATCTCGGTGGGAGATGCTTTCAGAGACCCATCAACAGAAGCCTTGATAGAAGGGATAAATCTCACTGATTCTTGTTGTTTAATATGAAGTGTCAAAAGGCACCCTGCCTTCTCACCTTGGTCAGTATAACTAGCCTGAGTGTGTATGATAGCTAGCTCTGCCTTTTCCTGGAGTAGTTCTAAATATTTGCCTCTCAACCCTAGGAGCCTCGCCTTGTCCTCCTCTGAAGAGTTAACCGAGACATTGGATTCGAGGACACGAATTTGGGATAATAAGGACAGTAATTCTCTCTCCCTAACTCTCTTCCTGGCCACCGAGAGGATAATAAGAACGCCTCTCATGTAAGCCTTGAAAGCACCCCCATATAACATCTGGTTTTGTACTGTTTAAAGGGTTGGACAGAAAAAAGGTCTCAATGTGCTCCCTTATGGTATTGCAATAATTAGAATCTTTAAGCAATTGATCATTAAGCTTCCATCTTGTTTCTCTCTTTGACACATCCTGAATTGTCAGATCACACAGCACCAAAGAGTGGTCGGAGATAGGGCCAGGCTGTATCGACGAGGACCTAACCCCAGGCAAGAGAGTCTGATAGATGAGTATGTAGTCAATACGGGACTGTGGGCCATGTACCAAAGACCTGAATGTGAACTCCTTGAAATCAGGATTTAGGACATGCCAGACATCACAGAGCCTGCATTGATCCAATAGTTCTCTAAAAGCCCTCTGACCTGGGGAGACCCCCCCGATGCACCACCTGGCCTGTCAAGGTTTGAGTCTGCAACTTGATTAAAGTTGCCCCCCAGGATAATCCTTATGGGAAGGAAAGGCAGGATTAAATTTATGTCTCATGAAATAAGCAGGGTCGTCAGCATTAGGACCATATATGCTGCCCAATAGCAGATGTATTGACCAGAAAGTACCTATAACTAAAATGAACCTGCCCTCAGGATCCCTGATAGTATGGGCTGAGACGAAGGGAATGCCCCTGTTAATAATGATCATAACCCCACAGCTGTTTGAGAAGCCTTGAGCCTCATACACCATCCCTACTTGTTGCTTCCTCACTTGTGAGGCTTCTGTTTCTAATAGGTGTGATTCCTGTAGAAAAGTAACATGAGTGCATAAAAGACTTAAGTGTTTAAGAACCTGGTATTGTTTAGATTTTTTCCTGATCCCCTTGAGGTTCCATGTTGCAAAAGTCACCTCCTTGGCCATCTACTAAAGACTTCTAGGAATACAAGATTCGGCCCTGCACTCCGGGTGTATAACACAAATAATCTAACCCCCCCTTTGCTGCTGTAAGGCCCTCCCACCACCCCAGCCCCCCCATGGGAAGCCCACATTTAAACCCTCCAATACTACCCCACCCTCCAACAAGAACACATAACCCCTCCTCCCAACCCCCACACTGTCACAAGCAATGTTTAGCACAGCACTGGGACCCATCCTCCCCCTCCCGCACTCCAAACATATCCTCTGCTAATGATCTCCCTCATAACTCGTAATATAAATCAATTAATAAACTGCATTAATGAGGGCTTAATATCTAAAGAGCGGTCTCGGGCTTCCAGGGCCTACGAACTTCTGTTAATGAATTCACTAGTAATCGAGAGAGGAGAATAGAACTAGATGTCATAAATATAAATATGACAAATTGTCATAAGAGCCTTGAGAGGGAGTTGAAAAATGTTTGTTCCCCATAGGGAACTGCATCGTGAACCAGAACCAGAGAGAAAATTAACATGAAGGGGTGAGCCCATTGTCGAGATGAGAACATGAGAAAACGAAACCAGATGAAAAGAGGAACAAGATCCAGAGATGGGAAAACCGTGGGAGTAACTACCTAGGGGATGCAAACCCCTAATCCCGAGAAGCCCCCCCTGCAAAACCAGAATGAGATAATAAGCAAAAGCAGTCCTTCTCAAGACTGAATGACTGGACCTGCGTTAAATGGGTGAACCATGCCCTCTTGTGGTCTTAACCTGATCCAGTCTGCCAGTCAGAGGTGCCCTGAAAGCCCCGGAATTGCTCAGAAATCTGAAATCCTATCATATAAAGTTTAAACAAAAGGCATAACCCGAACCCTTGCCCTGTGTGCTCCCCCTGAAAACTAAACAAGCAGTATTATCTCGGATGCAGTCCAAAACAAATCCCCCCCAGGACTCTCCCTGAAACACTATTCCCACCAACAGGCCAGGGCCTGTTAAAAGTAAAGTCAAGCCTCAGCTAGTAGCCCAGATCTGTTAGAGGCCATAAACTCGAATGAAATCCGTCTTTAGAAAGAGCGCTGTCCACACGAAAAAACAAGCGACAGTTCGTTCTGAAGTTCCTGGTGAATCCCGAAGATCAGGAGACCCTCTCAGGTCGTTCCGGAACAAGTCTGGGAATGCCGACTTAAGGCTTAGTAATGCAGCTTCAGGATCCTCAAATTTGAGCCATGAGCCATTTACTGAGACTTGTAGCTTCACTGGGTACCCCATCCTGAACTTTAATCCTGCCACTATAATCTTAGATAAAATCAGGTGGAAGGCTTTCTGTTTCAACCGGACCGAGCCAGGGATATCCTGATCAATTCTCAGCTTCACCTTCTCCCATCTGACTTCTTGCAGGGCCTTGACTTTCAGTAGGAAATGTTGCCTTTCTAAGTAATTCAGAAAGTGGAAAATGATGGGGCGAGGAGGTGCATCAGGCGGGGGTTTTGGTCGCAGAGATCTGTGGGCCCATTCTATTATATATGTTGGGCCAAAGGGAGAGGGACCAGCGACCCTTTCAACCAGCTTCTGGGTAAAGACTACGGTATTCTGGCCTTCTTCTCCTTTGGGGAGCCCAAGAATTACCACGTTATTTCTCCGACTGTGGCCTTCCAGATCTTCAAGTTTTGCTTCTAAACGAGACAGCTTTTGTTTAGTTAATAGGAGCTCAGGATCCAGACTTTCCAATTTTCTCTCGATCGAAATTATTCGGGCAGTGTTGTCCGATATTGTCGTGGAGACTTCCTCTAACTTTCTAGAGAGGGATTTCAGGTCGATTGCCATATCTTTCATCTCTTCCCAGAATGGTTTAAATTCCTCCAAGAATCTGTTAAGTGTTAGGGGTTCTTGGTCCCCCGCTTGACACGAAGGTTCTGGTTTGTCTGGGCCACTCGAGGCTCGGGGTTTCTTTGAGGTGTTCTCATGAGTGGTGGTGGTGGGGGGGGCTATGTTTCTGCAGGACTTTCTTCATGTAAGCCTCCATTTACCGCAGATGAACCCAAAACAGGAGCACACGCTGTTTAGAGACAAGAAAAACTCGCAAGCAGAGGAGTTAGTTACAGTTTAACAATATTAAATGAGTTTATATTCAGGAGGCAGGAGCTCAGTGGAGGAGCATCTGCTCAGCACTCTGCATCACGTGATCTCCCCAGAAAAACTTTTTTAAGTAGCCACCTCTTTGTTACATTGTCAGAAACTGGATGTTTACTTGGCTGGTGCTGTTTTCCTGTTCTGTGTTATTTCTTCTGCTGCTGCATTCTCTTGATAAACATATGCTTCTGTCTCTTGGGGTTTTGTAAAGTATTTTGGTGAGCAACCAGGCTTAATTATCTTCAGTTTTGCGAGATAAGACAAGGCAAAATCCCACACAATTAAATGCAGTGTGTTTTTTACTCCCGTAGACTTCTGGTGCTGTAACTGAAGGTCTCTAGAGTAATCTTGAAAGACAGATACATGACCCCCCTTGATTGTAATGGGCCCATGTACCCTGGCAGCTTTTAGCATTTTCTTTATCGGGAAACTAGGTATTTGATGACATAGTGGTGTGGTCTGTTTCCCAGCTTGGAAGGTGGACCAGTTTGGTGTGCCCTTTGTATTTCAAAGTCGACTGTGCTGCCTTCCATGCCAAGGTACTCCACCAGCCATTTATGGATTGCCTTCCGTCCTCCTTTCCCCTCTAATCCTTCAGGTAGTCCTATTATTTGGACATTAGATCTTCATGCCATGTTCTCTTGCTTGTCTGAGTATGCCATCAAAAGAGCAACTTTTTCCTGTAGTATTTTATTGTCTCTTGTCAGGTCCATTCATTGATCTTCAGGTGCACTCACCCATCCCTCTTGATAGTTAAGTCTGGTATTGTGTTCTGCCACCTTTTCTTTTATTCCTGTCTCAACCCCTTGTAGGTGCAAGACCTGAGCCATGACATTTGTAAAGCCTGCTCTCATCTCATTTCACAGATTGTTTATCAGGACGGAGAGTGCAGCCACCATCGGGTTGCTAGTTGTCTTTTGCTGAGCCCACTCTGCCATTGTAGGTTGTAATGTGCTATGGCTTTCAATGATTCCAGCTGCAGATCTGTTGGCTGCTTCAGACTGAAGGGCAGACTGCTTTTTAATGATTTTGTGATGCCATGTTTCTTTGATGATGTTTTTTATCCAAAGTGTATACAATTTCTCAAAATAATACTATTAATTATGTGCCTTGAGGAGCTGTTCTAGCACACATCCACCATACTGTGCTATAAAGCCACTCCTCCCCAGATTTCAGTTCTTGATGTGGTCTCACCAACTCATAGATGATTGTAGCTGTGAGACTAGGGGAGCCACCAGGGAACAGCAACCATAACTCCATTTGGCTTGAATATGACCTTGTGTCCAGAAAACCACAATAGAGACTTGAAGTCCTGGGGTCCAGTTCCAGGATGACTTGCACATGGTGCAAGGTGATTTATGCCAAACCCCATGGCGTAAATTTTGCCTTACACCATGAGATATGCAAGTCATGATTCAAAGATGTGGCTTGTGCCATACTGTATGCAGGTTGCTCCAAAGGTAGGCTACACCACCCACTACACCCGCAATCCACTGTAGCATGGCATAAGGGTGGGTTATGGCAGCAACTGCACCCTATTCTGAAAAGGCAGCTGCCATAACTCACCTACACAATTCCAAGACCAGCTATGGTGCTGCGGAGTTGGACCAGCATGGGGATGGTCTAAGGGGCATCCGTCCTGGCAAAATGATGGATGCCCACCCATGAAGCACTGCAGGAAGCACATAGCTCTGCTTCACACACCCCAACAAAGTCATGCCTCTCACCCCCCCAAATGTAGGGGAACCCTGGGGTCCATTTACTACACTGCCTCCTGAACACATGTGCCACCCAGTCAGCCCCCCTGAATGCCTCCAGGTTATTGTGGGTGCAATTTGGGCTGGGGGGCTCCGAGGGGCAGTAAATTGCAGGCCACGACTTGGGGCACCCAGAGCCAGTGTGCCATTCCTGTGGTGCTAGCCTGTGGCTGCTGCAAGTCATGGGATGTAGGTGCCAGGGATCCTGCCTGCCTTGGAATATGGCACAGGGTCCCCGGCATAGCGCTGCATGGTGCAATTCATATACACTGGTGAGTTGCACCATGCAACTTATAATCAGGCCCCTGGATTTCAGAAGGGTGGATTTCAAAAGGCAGAAGGAGATTATCAGGAAAAGTTAGTCAGGGTATACAACATGGGGGCAGTAGAAATTAGATGGGGCAATTAAGGGAGCCATTCTTGAGAATTCAGCATTATGCATGAGACTGATAACGAAAAAGAATGGGTTCAAGAGACTATTATGGTACTCAGGAGGAGTCCAGGAAGCAGTGAGGGCAAAGAAAAAGGCCTTCTACAGGTATAAAAAAAGGCAGTGGGAGAAGAATTGGGAGAATACACACTGAAAAACAGGGAAGCCAAGAGGGCAGTTAAGGAGGCAAAAACAGATACAGAGCTGCATATTGAGGAGGGGGTCAAGAGAAAAGTAAAACAGTTCTTCCAATATATTAGGGAAAAAGGAAAAAAGAAATAGTAATCATACAGTTAGCTGAGGGGCAAGGTGACAGAGGAGAATGGGGAAACGTCCGCTGTACTTAGTGATTACTTTAAGTAAGTTTTCACTAAGGATAATGGTGATCCCTTTCCAGAGAGTGGTATCAAAGCATCCACTAAGAGGGTCCCGGAGATATGGTAGTCAATATTTACAAATGAAAAGATCCAGAAAGGGCTGGCAGCACTAAAAATAGGCCCTGGGACCAGATGTGTTGCATCTGAGGTTACTCAGGGAGCTGGAAGTAGAAGAAGGTCTATTCAATAACTCTGCAATGACTGTGGTAGTTTTGAAAGATTGGAGGGTGGTGGACATACTTCCACTCCATAAGGGGAGGGAAACAAGGAATAACATGCAGGGAACTACAGACCTGTCAGTCTTACCTCTACTTTAGGGAAGCTGATGAAGTCACTGGTCAAAGAGGACCTTGACAACTTGGAGATCATCAGAATCCAGAATAGTAAATGGCACAGATTCATGTCAGGGACATCTTGTCAGACTGACCTGATAGTTTTCTATGACTGGGTGACAAGGGAACTGAATATGGGACACACTGTGGATTTGTTCTACTTTGACTTCAGCAAGGTTTTGACATGGTGCCTCACAGATGCTTGGTGAAAAAGTTAAAAGATCTGGGTGCCACTAAGGTCATAGTAAATAGGGTAGGTAACAGGCTAAAGGGGGGTCCACAGAGAGTTGTAGTCAACAAGGTCAGGTCAGCACAGAGGGAGGTCACGGACAAAGTACCACAGGGATCTGTTCTGGGGCCAGTCCTTTTCAATATGTTCATTAGCAGAACTGATGAGGGCATCTGGGGCAAGCTGTGTCTCTTCACAGAGTGGATAGCGATGAGGGAATCAAAGAAATGCAGAGAGACATATGAAAACTAGAACAGTGGTCTATGGTTTGGCATTTGGAATTCAATGCCAAAAAGTGCAAGGTAATGCACCTAGGGAACAAGGATCATAGGACTGCATACTGGATGGCAGGGTGAGACTTATCACTACAGATGAGAAATGGACCCACGCAGTTATCATCAGTAACTTCCTTAAAGAATCCAGCCAGTGAAGTAAGACATATAGCAAAGCGAGTATGGTGCTGGGATGTATCAGGAGGGGTACTGACAGCAGAAGGGAAGAGGTAATTCTTCCCCTATAGAGATCCTTAGTGAGGCCACACCTAGAGTACTTTAGTAGTTATGGAGTCGTCACCTCAGGAAATATAGAGATAGGCTGGAGATGGTGCAGCGTAGTGTGACAAAAATGACTAAGGGCCAATGGAGCTTCCAGGCACTGAACCTGTACTCACCAAAGACCCGAAGCAAGAGGGGGGATATGATAGAGATCTTCAAGTTCCCAACAGGAATTAATAAGGGGAACTGTGGATAACTATTTAACTTGAATACTAGTTCACGGTCAAGTGGACACAAATGAAACTGACAGGGTGGAGGCTCAGTCATTAGGAAATATTATTTTATGGAATGGGTGTTGGAGCCATGGAACAGTCTGCTTGTCAAAGTGGTGGGTGGTAAAACTGTTTGTGGGTTCAAGCACAGTTGGGATAGAATGAAGGATATAGTGGTTGAGGTTTTTTTTTTGAGAGTTACTGGGTGGGGGGAGGTTTTGCTTTATTGCAAAATGGAGTCAGAAGCAGAAGCAGAAATTCTGTTTCCATCTCTGATTCTGTTCCTATTCCTTAATTATATGCTTTAATTAAAGGTGGTACAGAATCATGGTCAGAATTGGAAATTCTGAAAATCCAATTAGGTACTGGCAGACCAGATTCCATAGAATCCAAGCAACTCTACTGCCCTCCGCAGTTCAGTGATCCCAATACCATTTACAGAATAAACAAAAAGGAGAAGGAACCCATTATCACAGATTATCTTTGCTATCTGACTTTAAGACAGGAAAAGCAAAATGAACTGATAAAATCCAAAGGGTCAAGAGTCTGATTTCTTGTAAATGCCATTAATAGTAAAAACTAGATTTTCCTGAAATTCACAGTTTTGGTTGAATGGTTGAATGTTACGAGTACTGATGATGCCAACAGTTACTGTTTTGCAGAAAAATTAGCAATTATTTAAGCAGTATGGGGGGGTGGCAAGTGAAAAAGAGATATATGTGACAGAAGTAAACTAGACATACAATATAGAGGCTGTTCACGAGGGGCAAGATTGGGAAATATGGGAGAAACCAGTAGAAACAAAAAGAAGGAAGAATCGGCAAGTGGAAGAGAGGCAATAGCTAGAGGAGGTTTGCTAGTTGCAGGTGTGAGTAGAGAGATCATTGAGGAGAATTTTGAAACAGAGTGAGGCAGAAGGGGAATGGAAAGCAGTAAAGAGTTATTCCAGATGAGAGGGAGGTGGGAAAAGGAAGCAGATTGATAAGCAGAGGTTTTACAATGAGGGGTGGAGAAGGATCAGGAATTGGATGTGGGGAGGGAAAGAGAGATGAGTAATGAGAGATGGGCAAGCCCCTCAGCTCAGTGTCAGGGTGCCACCTGTGATGCCGGCAACCCGGGTTTTGGTAAAAGCTTGTGATGCTGTAGGACCAGTGAAGATGTCAGAGCATCCCACAGGACACATTCCTTGGGTAGGTTAATGACCGTTCTCCACTGCAGCCAGATGTGGACAGCACAGGGGGAGATGCTGTGGCTTCACAGCAAGCACATCCATTTAATAAATCTGCTGTACATTCACAGCCAAATGTCTCAGGGAAGGGAAGAAAACTGAAACCCCCAACACTGGCAAGATGATGATGGTATGCTGAGTCTCTGCCCCAACCCACCCAGTATGAAGGAGCTCTCTGACCACTGAATTCAGAGAAGATGGTTTGGGGGTGATTGGTTCGTTCCCTGATGGACATACTCTGGGAGAGTTCCCTAAGGGGCAGGTAAGGTGAAGATCCCTAGCATCTGGAATGACAATGGAGCTGGATGGCAGCCAAGCAGATGGGGGCTGAAATGGGACAGGCATGAGTGAAAGAAGACTGAAAAAAAAGGAGTGTTGAATGGTAGGAGGAAAGGGAGCGAAACCATGATTTGGACAGAAAGAAAGCAGAGTGTAAAAGGCACTTACACTCTAAAAATTTGAGTGAAAGGCTGGTTAGAGTCAGCAGTAGTTTTCACATGGAAGAAAATTTAGGGCACAATAGCAGACTGAATGAACTAGAGGGTCCAACCTTACCAGACCGGATTTGGAATCTGCACAATACACCATGTCCGCATCATCAAATACTAGCAGAATCATCCTGATGACATCGACTTGTAGACTGGCAGTGGGAGACAGGATTTGTCACTTAAAAGTGCACTAAGCTTATGAACAGGCTTTGCCTAGACAGCATCAATGTAGGGGAAGAAGGCAAAGTTGTGATCTAGCCACAAACCAATGTACTTCAAGTGAATAACTTTTTCAATGGGTGAACTATGCAATATCTTCAAGGAGGTAGTTTTATGAAGCCCGGGGAGTCTTTGCTTTCTGCCAAATGTCACAGAAACCATTTTCTGGCATCACCAAACAGCTGATTTGAGAACAAGTGCTGGATATTATCAATGTCACACTACAATGATACATACAGCTTAAGGACTGTTTCTCCCAAAGCATTAACTACAGTGTGGTCTGTACACATATAAATATGTGAAGAGACAGAAACTAAGAGAACGTTATTGAAGAAAATGTAGAAAAGGATCTGACCCAGGATAGACCCCTGAGAGACACCTGAATGACTTGGGACAAAGGTCATCTCCTGCTTGTAGTGACTATATAAAGATACTGGTGCACCCCTCCCCCCCACATAGCAGAACATAACATTTAAGCTTTCAACTGCCAAAAATGGCTATATTTACTTTCAAGTTCCATGTGAGGAGAGGGTCCTCTTAGTTTCAGACTAGAGTTCAAATCTGAGTAAGCTAAATCACCAATGTCAAGGTAGAACCCTTCGATTTAGTCCTTAACTTTCCAGTGCCTCAATGGCTACTAGCTAACTCCTATTATACTGTGCTTCCAGCAAGGATTTTGCACATTTAAGCTTTCAATTGCCAAAAATGGCTGTATTTAATTTAAAGTTCCATGTGAGGAGAGGGTCCCTTCGACGTTGGTGATTTAGCTTACTCAAATTGGAATTTCGTTCTGAAACTAAGAGGACCCTCTCCTCACATGGAACTTGAAAGTAAAGATAGCCATTTTTGGCAGTTGAAAGCTTACATGTCATGTTCTGCTATGTGGGGGGTGGGGGGTGGGGGTGTGTGTGCTAGTATCTTTGCATTGTTCGTTACTTGCCACAACCTAGCAGCACCCCTTATAAGAAATGTTTTTGGTTGTACAGACTATAAACTCTCTGACAGGTAGTAATACAACCAACTGACTTACAGTTCAGAGAGACTCACTTTTTTGACATTTTCATGTAGAATGGGGTGGGCCATTGTGGTAACGGCCTTAGTAATGTCACCAAAGATGGCAGAGGTAAACAGACCTTGGTCCAGTCACTTCAAGGCACAATCAGTGAACTGTATTAGATCCAAGACTGTGGAATGCGATTTACGAAAGCCAAATTGGAATGGGTAAGAGAAAGAAATGGAGGAATCAAGAAAGGAAGAAAGCTGAGGTAGGGCAAGTTTTTCCTGCACTTTGGCTAGAGCTAGGAAGAGAAAAATGGGGCCATAATTCCCAATGGAGGAGGTTTAGCCTCCCTGTTCAGACAGGAAAAAACCTTACTTGCTTCCAGGACCCAGGAACCATACTAGTAGAGAAGAAACATTTCAGAAATGAAGGGATAGGGAAGGGAATTGTAGGAGTGAGAGTTTGGGATCAAACCCGTCAGGGCTGTTACCCTTAGAGGGTTGAGAGATCGAGTAGCAGATCAGTTAGGGTACCTGCAGCTGAGATTTGGTAGAACGAGAAAGAGGGGGATGGGAAATACAGGGGGAAAGAAGAAGGAGACCTATTTATTTATTTAATTTTGGTAACTGGGTAGGCCCACAGAGATCAGATGGTCCCTTTTTCAGGGGTGACCCGGGGTTAAATACAGAGAGACATAAAGTAGTCACATGTACATTATACAATTAGAAACCAGCAGTAGACAACACCTGAGGAGGGGGAGGAAGAGGGAAGCAGAGAGGTAAGGTGGGGGAGGGGTAGGAGGGGGACAGAATGGACATGGAGGGTTAAGGGGAGTATGGAGGCGGGAACAGTGATACTGTAGGGCATGTGAGGTGATGTGACCCTTAAAAGAGGAGGCAGCCTCATCAGGTCAGAAATTAGGAAGCACACTACAGTAGCTGAAGACTGAGGTGATAGAATGGGGGCAATCAAAAAATGGAAGTGGATCACCTTCCAGAATATTAACTGCAGTTTTGGTTAACATGCCAAAGCATGGAGTTCAGGAAACTAGGGAAACAGGTTCAAAGGCACTCTGTTTTCCTTTAGCAATTCAACGTCATAGCACAGAATTATTTTTTATTTATTTTTGTTTACAGGGAGCACACTCCAGGCTTTGCCAAGTTGTCATGCCACATGACCTGTAGCAGCCAATCAGCAATGCTACAGATCAGGAACTCCTCACTCTGTACACATCTCAGTGCTACTTTCAGCTCTCTCTCTCTCTCTCTCTTTCTTTCTCATAGGGGAAGGACCTATGGCAGAGGCTACAAAACAAAGTACTTTTATGTGAAAAAGAGTGACTTTTTTTTTTGCATTCCTTATTTATCGCCCCCTGCGCCCGACCAGCCACTCCTTCAGGCCTTCTGCCAAGGACTACCCCCTCTAACTCCATTCCAAACCCACCCCCGATGCCAGCTTCCCCTGAATCCCAGATCGCAGCCGACCAGGAAAGCCCGATGTATCCCTTCGTCGGACTGGTCCCCTCCTTCTGGAGGGAAATTGCCTACCGGCATTCTTAGTCTCGGCCCTGATGCTGCTGGGATTGGGATTTCCCTGGCTCTTCGGGGGATTCCATGGAGGCGGGGGATCCAGGCGGCCGTCATCCGGTCACTCAGATGCCATTTTCCGCTTTTCTGTTTTTTCCCCTGTCGCGCTTCATTGTCTAGTGCCCCCGTTTCCACCGGGGCTGCTACAGAGCCGAAGCATGCCCCTAACTCTACCCCAGGAGGAGAGCAATCCTAGGATGCTCGATCCTCTCCCATCCCCTGCCGACCCCCAGTGACCTGAGTCTGTTCCCAAACCCGGGTCGCCGGCGTGGGTTGACGTGGGTTGAGGTGGGTTGAGGTAAGGCGCCCACGCCTCAGACCTCTACAAAAAAAGAGTGACTTTTGGTCAGAAAACATTTAAAATCATCCAAGAATTATGCATTGTTAGCTAATTCTCATCTTAAGTGTAGTTGCAGGCAGGCTAGTGAAATCATGCCGCAGAGGAGAGAGTGCTCAGTGTGTATCTATGCTGGCAGCTGCAAGAAAGGCCCCACAGTATTGGCAAGGCAGAGTGAATTTAGCTAACTGGGAAGGATGAAGGGGTGATTTTTACAAGATTTATTTGAGAGTGTTTTTTTTTTTTTTTTTTCCTTTTACTGAGTGCTTGTGGTATAGAGGGCATACAAATCCATATTGTTTTTTTTATTTAATGTTTTCCCCCTGCAGGAGGAACAGGACATATTGAATGTAACAGACCGAGGAAGATGCAAGAGAGATTTTTTTAAGGATTAATTTGACAAATATATATATTTTTTCATTTACTGACTACTGGTGTGCAGCAGTGTGCAGAAATTCATCTTTTTATTGTTTGCAAGTATGGATGATCCTGCCAGCCAGTCAGTGAGTCAAAAGTAAAGTAGACTTCTATGTAGGACACAAGGGGCTGGATTTTCAATGATGACCATTTTCGGCACCCATATAGAAAAATCTTGTGGGTCCACAAGGTTTTTCTGCATTCACTATATTTTTATCATTGAGCTGCTTGTGACAGGTTTCATGATTTATGGTGGCTTGCAGCTGTTTCTTTTGTGCAGCTGTGCTAAGGGCAGTAGTATAGAGATTTTTTCTGTAGTAGTGACTGTGAAGTGGGACTTAGTCCCAAAACGGGCTGGAAATCCAGCCCCAGGTCTCTCAGTGGGGAGGGGTGTGATCTGTCAAGTACTGGTGAGTGACCTGGTGGTAGCATTCTTCCTTGTCAACTCACAAGTCATATGGCACTGCTGTTTGTGTGTGTGCAGTTGTGCACATTTTGTGAGCATCTATGAAACAATTACAACTATTGTGAGTCATCCTTGTTAGCATCCGACATTGGATGCATCATGTCATCATATGTCATGTATGGGTCATAGATGCATTTAGAAAACAAGAAGAGAGGAAGAGGGTGAGAAAGGAAAGCAGGTGGAGGAAAGGTGCAGATAAATGTCCCTCCATGCCTTTTTTTGCCAGGACAAGTCCTGAAAGCAGTGGTGGTAGAAAAGGAGCTGGTTATATGGAAACAGGTCTAGAAGTCATGCTTATGGGGCTGTTAGAACAAGGGCTAGGTGTATGATAGTACATCCAAAAATAACATGGTTTATTAATCTACAGAAAGTCACTGGTTCCACTTCCACTGCTGTGTAAGCAGAATGCCCTGTCTGTCATCCAGTGCATCTAGTGATGAAACCATTCCAAGCAATCCTGAAGAACACCAGTTTACCCCTCTTCCTTCATGTGTTTCCAGTTCCCCAACATGGAATAGCAGTGATTCATCCAGAAATGTAATATCTAGTTCCCTCAAAAATTCACATTGTTTTTGCTGCCAAATTCCTTAAAATCTCTTCATTGTGACTAGTGACTTCTGAAAACAGCATGAGGGTAGGGAGTCAAGTGACAAGCCCAAATCATGAGTTCAGTTTCATGATGAATGTTTTCTTGGCCCTTATTGTAAATAAAACTAAAAATAATAAATATAAAATCATTAAAAATATATGTTTATTATATATTATCATTTTATATCTTATTACAGTCCATTTTATAACATGTACACTAAGATTTCTGCATTCTGATTAGCTGACATCTGTTCTGGGAGAAGGGGAACAGCAGGCAAAAAGTAAGAGAACAGGAAATCACAGAGCTAAACATCTGGCTCAAAGACTGGAGCAAGACAAAGGGCCATCATTATGTAAGAGACTGGAAGGGCTTCTGGGAATGGAAGTTCTTTAAATATGATGGCCTACACTTTACAAAGGAAGGAATCCATGCACTCGGCCAGAACTTCAATGTCTTTCATAGACATTTAAACTAGGAAAAGGGGAGAGGGCATTAGTACCCCACACATTGCATGTAAAAGCTAATGCCCCTCCCCATTACCTATCAGATAATCGGTCTTTTGTGCAGACAGAGAACCTACTAACTTATCACTAGGACAGAATAAAGATCAGACCACACTAGCAAAATGGTGCAACCTCCAAGCCAGTCCACCCTCGGAAAATGTATCATGAAATGTCAGTAGAAAAAACAAGTATGGCATGAAATGTGCATCAGTGCTCATAGCCTATCCAATAAAATCCCAGACCTCACTGCCGTAATGACCGAGGCTCAACTAGACTGGGTAAAAGTGACAGAGATGTGGTTCAAAGAGAACCACACCTGGGATGTTGCAGTCCCAGGCTACACTCTGTTTAAGAGGGACCAAGAAGGCAAAAAGGGCTAAGGTGTGGCAATCTCTGTCAAGGATGAAATAAAGGTCACTGAGATCCAGGGGACTAGCAACAATACTGAGTCCCTATGAGTAACCCTCGACGTAAGAGTTAAAACCCCATTATAAGTGGGAATAGTTTACAGACCCTCATTACAAGAAATAAAAAGTGATAAGGAGCTTCTTGAAACAATCCTTACAATGGTTGACAAAGGTGAGCTACTGCTTGTAGAAGACTTCAGTCTGCCTTGTGTGTAGTGATGGGTGAAAGTTCTGATTTCTGCCATTGCAGAAGTTCCACGAAATTTCAAAACTTTCATGGAATTTTCTGCTTTTCCACCTGTGACGTAATTGCAAACTGTATCAATTTACTGCGGATTTTCACATAGTACTGCGTTATTTTTTATAAACTGCAGATGTTTTGTTATTAAATGCGGAAATAAAGTGTTTTGCCAATTACTTTGCTGCAGCATGTAATTATCTGCGGTTTTCAATGTTCTGCATTTGTTTGTTTTTTGCCAGCAATTTGTGTGCATATTTCTTTTTCTACAGGTGGTATTGTCAATTTTAAGGCCACATACTGAATTTAAGCACCCAGCCTAATGAACACCTTAACTGTGGTGTCAGCAAGTAACCTGTCCTGTGTTTTTTAATTGCTTCATTTTTTCCTTCTTTCCTGGTCACATTTCATATTTCTTTCTTTTGAATTCCGCAGATCTCAAGAATTGCATTCATTTTAGTTCTGCGGTATACAAAAAATGTTGCAGTTTAGCACAGAAATTTTGCGAAAAGGTCAAATAATACCACATGTTGCTCTAATCACATGCTTTGCAGCTCTGCGGTCACATGGGGTGCAGAGGGAGGCATCAGGTGATAACACACATTTTTTACTGTGCAGCTACTCACTCTGCAGTGTTTTCTGAAGAGGGATGAAAAGGGGAAAAGCTCTGTTTGTTGTGCTCCTCAGAATAGGCTTGCTGAGAGTGACAAACGGATACTTTTTCAGAAGAAATGAAGTGCTGTTATCTGTACTGGGAGTGCTGGAGCAAAGATATTTCAGCAGTTTTGTTGATCTTTCTGTTTATATTATATCTTGTGTTAGTCTGTGTTCTGCAGTCTGTAGTAGTGCTGCATTGGTTTTCAATACTTGCTGGTATTTAAGGGTTTAGTAAAGCACAGATAGTACAACATGTCAGACAAAGGAAAGAGAAAGCATGGAGGACGTGGAGAAAGTGCCACTGGTACTGGGTCAGTCAGAAGGGTGTCATGAGGAGGTAGAGAGGGTGCTGGGGAAGGTGGTAGTAGGAGCACACTGTTTCTAGCATGGCAACTTCTAGTGGCAGTGCAATGCCAGCCATGCCACATACTGTGTCAGTGTCAGCTTCATTGGGAATCAAAGCTTGCAGCTTCTTTGGGACGCAGCACAGTACTGCTACTTCCAGTCCAGCTGTAGCTCATCATTCTAAAGAGTTAAAAAGACTGCAATGAATGTTGCCACACTACTGTGTGAGTCCCTGGGGTCTCAGGGGGAGCAGGAATATAGTGAACAGTCTCAGTCACAGGAGACCCAGGAGATTTTGGAGCAACATTAGGAAGTTTTTCTTCACCGAAAGGGTGGTGGAGTCATGGAACAGGCTGCCGCAGGAGGTTGTGGATGCCAAGACAGTTAAGGAATTCAAAATATCTTGGGACAGATACAGTGGAATATTGAAATATGGGAATATACTTGGGGGGGGGGGGGGGAGTATGTCAAATAACAGGCAGGCTAGATGGATCACGCGGTCCCCATCTGCCGTCATGTTCTTATGTTCTTACAGCCACTGGATTAGGACAGCATAACCAATGGGTATATAAAATGTCCAGTTAATCAGGATGTAGTGCACTAACATGTCAATGCGCTACAGAAAATTACTTTAAAACCTTTCTAGCAGCCATTTTTTTTATTGTAAACCATCTCACAAATCCCACTCATAAGAATACCATATCATCATGAAAAACATCTCCACAGCCCATCCATGCATAGCATCTAAAACATGCAAAACTGTAGAAAAACAAAATAAAATTACCTTTTAAATAATATTTCTCCTTTTTTCTTTTACATTTCACCCATAGGAGTAGGCCTACAAACAATGCATAGCTGCCACCACCCACCCAGTTTACAACTTTGAAAACTTACGTCTTATCTCAGCGTAACAGCAGCTTGAAAGCCAATATTTTTTAACACCTACTGTATCAACACAGACTGCCTAGCTCTCCTTTTTATGTTTGCTTGCACGCATGTGCAAGAAACATAGTGCCATCATACGAGTTTTTGGAGGTGTGTCACCCCCTCTTCCAATTCAGTCAGTGTGGTGGCAGGCGCGGCCCCAGTCCTTCAATGCATGCTGGAGCTGTCTATGATAGCTCCAAAATGCAGTGGCGTACAGTTGAAAAGGGGAGCTACACTTCAGTAAGCAGCGATCAGATATCGCCTGCTCATGCGCAGCTCTCCCTACACACACACACACACACAAACACATGCACGCATACTGCGTGCTGCCCCCCCACCACGCACACATTGTATAGCCGATGGGGGTGCCCAATCCCCCATCGGCTGTGCTGCGCTCCCCTCCAAAGCCTTCCACATGCCACGCTGGGTGCCCACCCCAGCATGGCAACTCATGGTATAGCCGACGGGGATGCCCAATCCCCCATCGGCTTCCCCTGTCCTCCCCCCCCCAGAGTACAGGGTGCCACGCTGGGAGCCCACCCCAGCGTGGCAATAGATGCTATGGCCAACGGGGGTGCCCAATCCTCCATTGGCTCCATGACCCCCCTAACCAGCCATCCCTGTGCCACGCTGGGAGCCCACCCCAACGTGGCAAATGTCCAGCGTCATCATTTAAAAAAAAAACCTGTAAAGAAAAACGGTCCCACGCAGTCTCCTGCCCCCAACAACCCACACCCACCCACTGCGCACCCTGCCTCCCCACACCCCCCACCCCATACTTACCTCCGAGTCCGCGCGATGATCTTCGTGGACCGGAACACATCTGCACTCTTCAAAGCCGACCATGAACTGAGGAAATGCTAGCTGTATAATGGGATAGATAGGGTTTTTTCAACTTTGTTGCATATCTCAGGCAGTTTTTGGAATTTTTGCACCAAATTTTCAACATGGGGTTTTTGGGACCCCTTCTCATGAATGCTGTCACTGTCATGGCATTATTCAGGCCTGAAAGGTGATTTCACAGTCACTGCGTGAAATCACATTTCGGGACTGATTAACAAAATGACACTGCCAGTGTTCATAAGCTGGCTCTCAAGAAGCCTATTTTGAAAATTTGGTGGAAAAATTCCAAAAAATGACTGTTTTACGAGCGTGCATTGCGCAGTTCCTACGCATGCTCGTAAGTTAGCAAATTTTCAATATTTTCACTCCAGATTTTCAACATTGCCATTTTACCACACCTTCTTATGAGTAGTATGGCTGTCATTTTTCACATCTCACCCAAAACATGTTTCCGCCCATGTAGCGCACAATGGCGCAGTCGGTGTGTGAAATCAATGTACGGGACAAATTAAGAAAATCACAGTGACATTGTTCATAAGCAGAGGTCTTAAAATGGCTATGTTGAAAATTTGGTGAAATAATTCCCAAAAATGACTGTTTTAGGAGCGCACGTTGCGCAGTTCCTACGCATGCTGGCAAGTTTGCGAATTTGTAATATTTGCACACCAGATTTTCAACAGTGCCATTTTACTGCACTTCCTTATGAGCAGTGCAGCTACCATTTTTCACATCTCACCCAAAATGTGTTTCCGCACATGTAGCGCACAATGGTACAGTCGGTTTGCGAAAACAATGTTTGGGACAGATTAAGAAAATCACAGTGACACTGGTCATGAGCAGATGTCTTAAAATGGCTATGTTGAAAATTTGGTGACAAAAGTCCATAAAATGACTGTATTACAAGTGAGCATTGTGCAGTTTCCACGCACCCTCGTAGGTTCATGAATTTGTAATATTTTCAGTCCAGATTTTCACTAGTGGCATTTTTCCATACTTCCTTATGAACAGTACAGCTGTAATTTTTCACAACATGGCCAAAGTGTGTTTTCACACTTTCAGTGCAGAGATGCGTGGTCACTGTGGGAAATCATTGTTCGGGACAGATAAAGAAAATCACACTGACACTGTTCATGATCGGAGGCACCAAAATGCCTGAGTTGACAATCTGCTGTAAAAAATCCCCAACCTAATTATATTACGCGTGTGCGTTGCACGGTTTCTTTGTACGCTCGTGACTTCACCAGTTTTTTTTAATATTTTTACTGCAGATTTGCAACATTGCCATCTTTTACACCTCCCATGAACAGTACAGCTGTCATTTTACATCCTGTTTGGAATGTTTTGCACCTGTGCTGCTAAATGCCGTAGTCACTGTGCATAAGCAGCTTTTGGCTATAAACTGATATTGCCACTGTTCATGAGGTGAGTCAAAAACCATGTTGAAAATTTGGGTGAAAATACTAACGAATGCCTGAGGTATTAGGTTTCCAACCATAACGCCAACCCTGTAGAGAATGACAGGCATCAGGGGTGTGACTTGGGATTCTTGCCTGTAATGCTCATACCATTCCACACCCTGCAGCCAGTGAGAGGCATCGGGTATGCCTTGGACTCTTGAGCCCCAAAGTTCACCCCATTCTCCTATATCGCACCCATCTCACCGTATTTCCTAATGGAATGGGGTGCGCATAAGGGCCAAAGACCCCAAGGAACACCGTGTCACTTGTCAGTGTCTGCAGGGTGGGGTGTGATGAAATGGCATGGCCTTTATGCCTGACGACCCAAAGGCATGCCCCAATGCCTGTCACTCTCTGCAGGGTGGTGGTGGGGTTGGCTTCAGTTCAGTACTTCACTGCCATTCCTATTACGCAGCTCTGTAACTTCTACACTACCACTGCCAATGCCAGCAAGCAAATATTCGGCATTGATAAATGCTTGTTAAATATGACACACTCCATTCACAAGTGCAATAACACAGCCAAAAAACTAAATCTGAGGGGGCGCCAGAGAGCCATCTTCTAGGTTGGACTTACTCCTGCAATCTCCACCACTTCAGGAGGCAATTTCACTAAAAAATCTATCTTTAATGGTTCTATACTCAAAAAAGTTCTAATTATAAGTTTATTGTACTAGTACCGTACTTTGTAAGAATTGTTTGCTATCCTTGTGGGGGATGACTGCTTAATGGGTCACTACTACTTTGTGTATACTTCCTAGTCATGCAACAGGTTTAAACAGCAATCTCAGGATTGTGTTAATATTTTATGTTAATTATCCCTATTGGACACTCCTTACACCGCTGAATAGGCTGGCACCTTCTGAGAGACTTTTTGGAACTTACAGGACTTTCTGTCCAGGACTACCCCCTACTCCTATTGTACCAGATTACATGGGTAACGTTATGTGTATAGCAACAATCTGTAATTGTAAAATATGTTTCCTATACCCTGTATGAGATTGTGGATGTTAATTGTCTGCTTACACAGAAACTTAATAAACATAAAGTAAAAAAAAAACAACAACAAAAAACCTCAATCCATTCCACACTCCCCCCTCCAGCTGCTGCCACACTTGGTCACTCACTCTAGCCCAATCACACATGCTTTCCTACCAATTAATGCTGTTAACCTTAATCTTTCCTCCCTACTCCCAAAGATTCAGTGGCAAGTACTTTACCTGTACCTTTCTTCTCAGCTGTGAGACATTTCTAACTTTCACTCAGCTCTGGTTCATGTGTTGCCCCCCCCCGCATCACTCCCTCCCTCCCTCTTCAGCACTCCCACATGCCATTATGCAGTATGACAGCAAACATCTATAGTATGATACCACCACTAGGGTATCTAGTGGTGGACGGATTATGTTACACTTTTTTAGTGATTTAATCAATTTTAAACTTAAAAAAAAATTTCATTACCTAATTTCCCTAATATGCATTTTATAAGTGCAATTAGACACTCCAGGGTGTTTATTGTGGTGTCACAACTGAACTTCCAGGTACAGAAGACACTTAGCCTGTGGCTTTGTGCCTTATAGTGCCACGCTAGGCTTGCAGTTGTGACACCACAACCAGCATCCTGTCATTTCTTATTGTTTTCATATATCATATAATTTTATATCATATCAGTCTGTATAAACCAGCTCATATATCACATTATATCAAACTATATAATCTTCCCATACATAATATCTGCTGCCCTGCCAGTGCTATTCAAAGGTGTATTACACAACAGTGAGACAGTTTCCTGGACTCTGATTGGTCAGTGTCTGTTTGTCGTAGTGAGGTTATCTAAGTCCAACCATACAAATCATTACATACCAGACTAATTTATCAACCACAGACTCTCTTACCAAGTGAGTTTGATGCTTTGCAATTGAAGTACAGAAGTACAAGCTTAGTTTCATATAAAAAGCTTATTTATTTATATGGGGGGAGACAGCATTTTTGTCATGGCTAAAACATTTCATAGTTAAGCAGAAAACAAACAAGTGTCAGAACATATTTATAATGTGGGAAAATCTCTTTTATACTGTAGTATCAGTTTTATAGTTTTATTTTTATGAGGAAACACACCACATATGAATGCACTGCATCTTGGGTATGCAAATACCTAATTGGCTGGTATTGCAAAACACACTACTGTGATACCAGACAATTGATTATTTGCATACACATGATGCAGTGCTTTCACATGGGGAGTGTTTCCTCAAAAAAAAAAAAGTAAAACTACAACTGATACTATAAGACAGATGTCCCTACACATAAAAGGGATGTTCCAGCACTTGTTCTCTGCCTAATAGCCATCTACATGTGCTCAATTTGGTCCACACAGTATTAATAAATAATTATATAATAACAATAATGCACTCCAGAGTGGGGGCTGTGCTGGGATAACCTCATTTCTGGGGTGTTGGAAGCATTCAGCCTCTTGTCTTGTGTTCAACCACCCCAGGTGTGAGGTTATCCCAGCACAACCCACATTCTGTCATGCATTATTGCTTAATTATGCCATTGTGTCCAAAAATGAAATAATCTCACAGTCAGCACCCAATTTCTCCAGCAGTAACCCCAACACATAACTAGTCTACCGTACCTGAAAAACCAAACTGATCCTCTGCAGTGTGAGATTACTTTCTAGAAGACACCAAGAATCCACTGAAAACATGTTGCAATCAGTGTGGTAAAAATATCATTCAGGGTCAGTTAAATCTCAAACTTTAGGTACCAGTGTTCTGACAGATGATCTAAAATGTGAGCATGCATCCTTCTAATAGCCATGTCTACTCCCATTCTCCAATCAGGTCAGAGGTACCAGCAGCAGCAGCTGCAGGGACAGTTGGTCAGGTTAGGTTTGGGAAATAATAAGATAAAACAGTTCATGCACGTAATCCAGCCATTGTGGGCAGCAGTTGCTTGAGCCAATTGATGCATCTCTTGGTACTGGAATGGCACTGCATCACAAAGGGTATAGCAACCAAAAGCCAGAGACAGGCCCAGCATATGCATCTTAGCTGGTGCTGAATTTGCTGCAAATTAACTTTGTTGCCTGAATCATTACATGACTGCACTAAACTTACAAGCTTTCCTTCTTCAAGTGCGGTATTTCCTTAGACATCTTTTCTTTGTTTTTTGGTTTTCTGTGGACGAATTTTAGTGCTTGTGAGAGATGCTGGATCAATAGCAGTGGAACCTGAAATCTATCCACATGACAGGTATGGCATGAATGATCACAGTGCAAGCTTCCCAACTGCCCCGCCAATAGACCTTAACCCTGCTATGAAGAGACCATTACATAGGAGAGAGGGTAGTTCAGACTCCATGCCCATTCAATCCTTGGCCTCTCATATGAGACAGAAAAAAAAGGTGCCAATCAATGCCAATTGTGTTTGTATTTTTGGTGATGTGCATACTGAGAACTGGGCTGAGACCACCTCAGCACTTTTTACATAGGCCACTGAACAGCCCTCAGGTGATAATGGCTTTCAAGCACTACTGACCTGTGCTAATTTTCAACCCATGACCTACAGATGTATTCCACTGCAACTCCAGAGAAAGTGTACATCTTTAATTGTAAATCTGTATTTTATACTTACATGTAATTAAGTGTATTATGTGTTCAATGTCTGCACCTGTAATGTTGTCCAATGTTGTATTTGCACAATGTTCTACTGTCTTGCCCTCCCTGTGATGAGGTGCCTTTGTAAATGAGTCCCTGGCTCAAAGGTTGTAAATCCGACTTGTTCAAATAAATAAATAAAAATAAATAAAATAAATAAAGGCTCCTTAACCCACTACCAATCCACTGAGCCATTCAGTTCCCCTTCAGTCTTGCTTCTGAAGACAACACTTCGTCTTCTTCATCCTCCACCTCCCTCCATCACAAATCTCAGTGTCTTGGCAAATAAATGAAGCCAAATCTATGAACAATAACTAATAATACTAATAATTACATCAAAATAAAAAAAAAATCATTTGGACTGATTCTGAAATTGACATTCTCGTCTTCCTTCCCCCTCAGTCACAAATCATATTTTTTCCACATTTAAACAAAGCAAAATATAAAACTAATTATATCTAATGATATTATTTGTATTAAAATAAAAACCATAAAGGTCAACTGGTTCTGAAAACAACACATCCTGGTGATCATCTTCCTCCTCCCTCCGTCATGAATCATATTTCCTTCTTGTGTATCACTGCAGTGCATCAGTTACACCAAATTTTGTTCTGAACACTGCACAACGGCTGGTACAGTAGGACTGGTATCTATCACTATAGGAGGTGGTGACACCAATAGTTCATTTGAGTTGCCATAGCAGCAGCTACAGGAAGTAACTATAATTAAAGAAGAGGCAGAGATGTTTCTGGCACAACTTGCAGACAGCACTTACGTCATTAGATTGAACATGCAGTTTGGTATTACAACATTACTGGATCCCAGATATAAAGATGTGTTAATTCCCAATGAACCCATAGACTATATGAGACAGAAACTGTTACACATACATACAGTGTAGTGGAGAAGCAAAGACTGCTTGCAGAAACCATCAGTAATGTATATATGCAACCTTATGGTCATACTCCCCACCTCCTTTCTTGCTGGCTTCATGTGATGGCTAGATCCTGAGAATTTTGAATTTTTAGCCTTTCTGAAATTCAACTTACCAAGGACCAACTTTAACCATTCATTCAATCATACACATCCAACAAGTGACTTCTACTATTAGTCCCACTCCTCTACCTCCTGGTGGAAGGTATCTCTTCATTTGTCCCACTGTTATGGGCACTACAGTCCAGCTCACCACTCCAACCCATGGCAGTGCAACTCCCCATCCTGCTGACACCTACAGTTCAAGAAGTTTCCTTTCATTTCATTGTTTTTATACTTTTTAGCCAATGAGCAATTTGGCCATTTTCACTTGCAACAAGTACAAAGAACAAAGACATTCAAATATACAGCAAAAGTACAGCACAACACTGTTCATAAACATTTACAACCATTACAAATACCAGCCATTTTTAAGATGAAATTCAAAGGTTCTTAAACCAAGAACAATTAACAATGTCATTAGGCAAAGAGTTGCAGATGGTAGGAGCTTTATTTTTTTGAAATTCCAACACCTTACTAAGTTTGAAATGCAGATACATCAATACACCTGTCTGGTTACATTGTATCCAAGATAAAACAACCCCCCTATATACATCCAAAGTACTGCCCCCAAACCATAGAACAAGATAAAGAAAAACATAGGATACCCAAATCCCCTCAATCCCTCCTATTTACAAGCCTGACCCACCAAACAACCCCACCTTAACCTCCCCACCCCCTGAGTGTGCCCCCACCCTTATTACAGCCAGATGAAAGAGAATGTAAAATAAAATTAGTACAGTGTACCAATGAAATACCAAGGCACATACAGAGACAAATCTGACAGAGACTATTTATGCAAATATAAGGCATATAGTTTACCCCATTTTTTATTAAATGAGCCCATACAGTTGCGCGAACTTGCAATCAGCCTTTCAGTCTTGAAACAAGCAGATAAATCCTTTAGCTGTTCCATGTAAGATATGGTCAGTTGGTCCATCCAATGCTTAAGTACCAATTTCTTAACCACCATCGAAATTAGTGCCATGTGGAATTTATGCTTCAGGATATCAATACTGGAATATATGCCCAGAACACATATCTCTATAGTAAACAACCCATCCAAAACCAATAATGGATCAAGTTTAGACTGAATTGTTTGCCACAAAGGAGCTACCTTCTCACAGTACCAGAAAATATGTAGCAGATTTCCTTCAGCCTGACCACATCTAGTGCAACTAGAACCAGGAAGCCTACCCAATTTAGCCAGTTTAACCAGAGTATAGTACATATTATTTAAAATATGATATTGGATAAGCCTTAATCTATCCTTCGTGTGGTATCTGTGCAGATCTTTCCAGATTTGGGCCCAGTTAAAAGTGGTATTTGGCAGAAGAGAAGTCCAAACTGTGGAACCCAACAGGGAATTAGGGAACTTGAGGCCTAGTAGAAAGGAATAGATCCTTGAGATCACATGGGATCTGTTTAGATTATCTTGTATTTGAAGAAGAAAAGGCCTAACTTGAGATTCCTTTAACTCCGTACCAAAGCTATTCAGTACCAGGTGTCTCAATTGAAAGACTTTAAATATATCTTTCTGAGGTATTTTAAAACTTGCCATGATTTCAGGAGAAGAGAGAAGAGAGCCTTGCGAGAAGAGGCTTTCTATCACTGAACCTTGAAACTGAGGAAGCCATCCTAATGGAATCGGTAATCCACCAATTCTAATATTAGGATTCAGAATAAGGGGCTGTGCCATGGCCCTTTTACATGAAATACCAAAAAAGTGGCAGCATTGAGCAAGAACTTTAAGCGAGGTACTAATAACGAACTCCCGTATTGAAATTGGCAGTGCCGAATTGTAAAGAAAGAAAATAGTAGGCTAAATGAAGTTATTCGAATCCAGAATCTTTTGAGCTGGAGCCAAATAGGAGTGAAATTGTTGTCCCCAACTAGCAACCATCTCCCCAACTTTGACAAATGGCTAGCCCAATAATACAAAATAAAATTAGGGAGATGCAGTCCACCCAAATCTTTGGGGAGACTAAGCTTAGGGAAGGAACGTCTAGGGCACTTACCCTGCCAAATGAATTTAGAAAGCGTAGAGTGAAAATGCTGCAAGTAGGATAAAGGGAGCCACGAATTTAGTAAATGTAAAGGGTAAAAGAGGCAGGGCAGGACGTTCATCTTAATGATACTTATCTGGCCCCATAACGAGAGAGGAAGTTTAGCCCATCTTTGAAGGTCCTGTTGAATATTTACCATTAAGTCATCCAGATTAAGTTTCCTGAGCAACCCAGGGTCTTTGGCGAGATGCAATCCCAAATATTTAATCGAATGCGGAGACCATTTCATCCTGAATTGGGAGAAATTGGCTTTATGGGTAAACGCATTTAAGGGAAATATTTTTGTTTTCGCAAGATTTAGCTGTAGTTTGATAACCGACCATACTGTGTAATAATTTGTAAAGCATGAGCCAGTGATGTATCGGGATATGCCAAATGGAGCAAAATATCGTCCGCGTACACTAATTAAGTTAATGAGTGCTGATGCACTGGGCAACCTTGTACATATGAAGCCCGTTTAATATTGCTGAGAAGAGGCTCCAAATATAAGTTAAAAAGAAAAGGGGATAGTGGGCATCCTTGTCTGGTGCCAGTAAACAAAGAAAACCGAGATGAAAAGACCCCATTACAATAAATTTTCATGGAAGGGGACCTGTACACCGTCTGGATCCATCTGATAAACGTAGCAGGGAAACCCATTTTTTTAAGTGTGGCCCAGAGAGAGTCCCAGTTGACTCGATCAAAGGCCATCTCGGCGTCTAACGAGATTAGAGCCATAGGGGTCTGAGAAATTTGAGCTGCATGAGAGATATGTGAAAGAGTTCTAAGATGATCAGCCGAGGAACTGCCTTGCACAAAGCCGGCTTGTTCAGGGCTCAACAAATGGATCCAAATCTTCTTAACCCTGTTGACCAGAATTTTTGCCAGTATTTTAATATGGCAATTTAGAAGGGAAATGGGACGGTAGCTGGCAGGGTCCTTTGGCAGTTTATCCGGCTTGAGAAGTAATACTATCTTGGCCTCCAATAACGTGGGATCTAAACTATCTGCAGTGAACATATATTCACATAAATTAAGAAGAAGAGGGGCTAGTTCTTTATGGAAATTTTGTAGAAGTTGGAGGGGAAACCATCAGGCCCCGGTGACTTATCCAATGCCAACCCTTTAATTTCCTCTTCCAGTTCCAATATGGAAATGGGGGAAGACAAAGTCAACCTGTGATGGGCTTGCAGACAGGGCAGGTTCAAGCCATCCAAGTAATTTTCAATATCCGATAAGGATGCTGGAGAAGAACTTTTACTGTAAAGAGAACTGTAAAAGTCTTCGAAAACCTTGGTAATATTCCTTGGTGAAGTTTTAATAGTGCCGTCCCGTGCCTGCAGAGCCGGGATCAGCCTTGAACTTTCCATTTTCCGTAATCTCAGGGCTAGCAATCGGACAGTTTTTTCCCTTTGGTCAATGTACCTAGCCTGGGTTTTTAAGATAGCATACTCTGCCTTTTCTTTTAATAGATCTGCATATTCATTCTTTAATGCTAACGGTGCTTCCATAGAATTGGAAGACGAGGTAGCAGATAAGGAATTTTCTAACTCTTTAATACGGGCTAGCAGGGAGATTGCCCTAGCTTCCCTACCTCTCCTCCTCCTAGATGCTAGTTTAATCAGTTCCCCTCGTAAGTAGCATATAAGGGCACACCATATTGAATCCTCCCTAGATGTAGAACCTTTGTTACACTCCATGAAGGAAAGAATCAAACTTTTAATATGGGAAACTATTTGATCGTCCTTCAGGAGCTGTGTATTTAATCTTCAGGCAGTATCTCTTTGGAGATTAAGGTCTGGAGAGATTTTCAGTCATGCAACCGAATGATCTGATAGGACAATTTGTTCAATATCCATCTGACAGAGGCCAGGCAGAAGTGAGATACTAATGAGAATATAGTCTATTCTCGACCAAGATCGATGAGCATGTGAATAAAAGGAGAACACTTGGCTCGAAGGGTGAAGAAGACGACAAGGATCGCATAGTCCCAAGAGCTCCCTAAAGTCTGCTAGAGCCCTTTGAGCAGGGATAAGTGGTTTTAGTGGTAGAAACGTTCTATCTAAGTCCTGGAATGGCAGGATATTCCAGTCACCACCCAGAATTAATTGAGCAGGCAGTATACCACCTATCTTGTCTGCCAGGCCCATAATAAATTCAGCGTCCCCTCCTATTGGTCCATAGATGGAACCCAGCACAACTACCTTATTACTGAGAGAACCCTTAATTAATATGAATCTTCCCTCTGGGTCCACCACTTTCTCCTCTGCCAAAAACGCTACATGTTTCTTTATTATAATGGCTACTCCTCTGCTTGATGCCGACCCACACGAGGCAAAAACTTGAGAGAAGCCTTGTCTATGCAACCAGTGTGCGTCTGTTTCTACTAAATGGGTTTCTTGAAGCATAAGGATATCTACATTTAGTATCTCAGAGTTTTAAAAAACCTGATATCTCTTCGTTCTGTCTCTGAGACCTCTTATATTCCACGTGGCAATTTTAAGTGGTATAGCAGACATCATGCCCTATTAACCAGGAAACACAATCATACTTAATAACCCAAATTAACCATTCTATGAGGCACACTCCAAACCATCCCCCCTCCCACCCGCTCCCCAAAAAAAAGAACCCATGTGAACCTCCTCAACAAACTATGCCAACTTATCCTTACAACCATAAAACAAGTCCAGTAAATTCGGCTCAAACTCATGATCCCCCCACCCCCAAAGAGCTAACATAACTATTTACATAAAAGACCCCAAATATAACCAAATCTCTACCCTAAAGATCCTGTGCAGGTAATTGGGGCCAAAACCCTCATGGCGATATCTTGATCATCCCACAATCCAAAATATCCCATTCTATCATAAATGAGAAATCTATTTCGCAGATTATGAAGGAGTTTAACCAAACCCCTACTATATCCCCACAGAATTGGATTCCTCCGAGATTTGCTGTACACCCATATCTCAGCCCCAGATGCAAACTCCCAGAGCGGGCCTCAGTCCCGAGCATCCCCCCCCACCGACCCCCTGCAGCACCCTATCCATCCAGCTTTCACATAAGTAATCACCTTAATCGTGATATCTCCTTAAATGTGTCCAGAAAATGAACCTTGATAGACCCTGAGTATAAACTGACAAACAATATTCTATGTAGAGTTGTTCCTCCTATAAACTCAAACCTTATCTTTATAATTTAGTCTTAATAGACTACTACTGACTCCCCCTATTGTGTCTGGTACTCCTAATGAGTAGGTCACCATTCCCCAAATCAACCACGACCAACAGGCAAAAGGGAAGGGGCATCATCCCTTCTCTCAGGGACATTGCACCGCCCATGCTTAGCGTGAACCAGCTGTAAGATCTGGGTTGCCTCAATGCCACGGGACCAACCGAGGAACCAGGATGTTAGCAGGACTGAGCCCGTTCCCTCACCTAAACAGCTGCCCACAAACATTTGCTAACCCTAAAGTTTCAGTCCCTCCCCTCCTGCCAGAAAGTGTGCATATGGCCTAGTAAGGACAGGATAAGCCCATCGCCCACCACTAAGGCATAGACCACGTCATCTTTCCCTCAACCGAAGACCAGCAGGTTAATAACCCTATTTACATTAATAAGCAAAGGGAGCATAAATTAAAATATACAAGTAGGCCCCCTTAATCATGACATCCAATCAAGTATAACCAGAAACATTAACCCTAACAAAGTCTAGCTATAAACTGATTAAACAATCATTGATTCAATATTGTTCCCCCTATAAACTCACATTGGTTTTGTACTTAATCTAATACAGTGTGCCTGACTTACCCTATTGTACCAGAAGCACTTATTAAGTAGGTCCCTGTTTCCTTGAATCTGCCATGACAAACAGGCAAAAGGGAAGGTGAATCAACCCTTCTCCCAGGGATATAACAACACCCATCACTTGGCGTGGACCAATAAAAGAATCGGAATTGCCTGAGTGACGCAGATACGATCAGGGGACCAGAATACTAGTAGGATCGAACCCGGTCTGTCACCTAAATAGCTACCCACAAAAACTTGCCAACCCTAAGGTTCCAGCCCCCCCCACCTGAAGACGTGCGCAAGGCTTAGCAAGGAAAGAACAGGCCCATCACCTTCCACTGAGGTCCAAACATCACCCTCCCCCCCAACTGTGAACCTAGCAGGTAATTCACACTAATTGCATTAATAAGCGAGGAAACATAAAACAAATAACATAATTGGACCCCCCTTAGTCTCTATATGCTCAACCGGCTTTGAAGAGATCAGGTAGTCGGGAAGTAAGGTCCTTAGTAGCTTGTTCTGGAGAATCATAGGAATACCAATTGCTGTCAATTGCCACTTGCAGCCTGGCTGGATATGACATCTTGAAACGAATACCGGCGGCGATTAGCTTGCTAACAACCAGGTGAAAGGCAGCCCGCCTTTGCCTTATTTCTCGGGGGAGGTCCTGCATGATTCTAATTTTAGAGGATCCCCAAATAACAGATTGCAGCTCTTTAACTTTGGCCATAACATGCTGTTTCTCTATAAAACTGAGGAACTTAATGATGATAGGTTGAGGAGGAGATCTCACTGGGGGCTTTGGCCTGAGGGAGCAGAGAGCTCTTTCTATATGATAGTGAGGATTCAAAGGAGAGGGCCCCACTACCTTGTGGAGAAATTTCTGCACAAAAGCAATAGCATCGGCGCCTTCTTCCACTTTGGGAAGCCCTATAATCAGGATATTGTTCCTCCTACTTCTCCCCTCTAGGTCCTCAGTCTTAAGCTGGAGCTTGTGAAGTTGCTGCCTAAGCAGGACAATCTCGGGATCAATTCTCTCCCTCCATTTCTCCTGGGAGGAAACTCTGGCCTCCGAATCGGCCATTCTCATCTGGAAGCCAGCAAGGTTACCCTTGATTGACTTTAATTCCATAGCGATATCAGCCAGAGATTCCCGAAATGGCAATAGCTCCTGTAAAAATCTCTCTTCAGACAAGGGAGTTGCAGAGGGACTAGGGCTGTTCGCTTTACTCGAGTTTCCAGTTCCCTGACTTCTCGATTTTTTAGAAGATTTCTTGGATGTTGCAGACGGGGTATGCCAAATTGCTGCCATGCTTGCAAAAGGCCTTTGCGACTATCAACTTTGACTGGTCCACACTAGTCGATGGAGAAACAAAAGCTTACAAGCCATCTGTAGCTCACTTAAACTTTCGTAAAATTAAATTTAGGAGGTTTGCAGAGGATGGTAGGACAGAGCTCGAAACAAGTGCTGCTACAAGGTAGACTGCATCACGTGACTCTGGTAGGAGCTTTAAATGATAATGATTAATCAATCAATGCTTTATTTTTATAGTGCCTTTCAAGAACCAAGGCACTGTACATTTTAAATACACAGATATAATAAAACTGAATAAAACAATAATACAGAATAGTTAAAATCAGTCTTTGAAGGCTAATGTAAATAAATATGTTTTTAACATAGATTTAAAACTACTGACAGTCAGGAATTCTCTTAACTGACGAGGTAGAGAATTCCACAGGGTTGGTGCTGCAAATGAAAAAGCATGAGCAACAGAAGTTTTTAAACAAACCCTGTCAATCTCTAGCAATCCCTCATCAGTAGATTGGAGAGGATGAGTGGGAGTGTAGAGAGTCAGGATATCTTTCAGGTATCTTGTCCCTGTTTGTGTAGAGCTTTGAAGGTAAGCAAGCCTACCTTATAGGTGATCTGCCACTGAATTGGCAGCCAGTGCAGTCCATGCAGCACAGACATAACATGGCCAGTCCTAGAAGTACCAGTCAGTCTGGCCACAGTATTCTGCAGTAGCTGCAAGAGGCAGATATCAACCCCAGACAGCCCTAGGTAGAGGGCATTGCAGTGGTCAAGACTGGTGGTAATGAAGGCACAAACCAGTGTTGGAAGGTCTTCCGGCAGAACCAGGTGTTTCACCTGGGAGATATTCCTCAGATGGTAGAATGAGGATTTAACCACGGCCGACACCTGAGATTTCAGGATCAAGCCATCATCAAAAATAACTCCCAGGTTACACACCCAATCTGAGGTAATGAGCTGGACACCATCGAGCCATAGGTCTGACGCATGCCCAGTCCATAGACCCATCACTGGGTGACCTGGGTCCAATACCAACACCTCAGTCTTATCTGGATGCAGTCTCAGCCAGCTAGTGCTCATCCAATCTTTGATCTCGGAGAGGCAGTTCTTTAGCATGGAAATAGCATCAACCTGTCTGAGCATAAAGGACATATACAGCTGAGTATCATCTGCATAGCAGTGAAAACTCAACCAGTATCACCTAATGATACCACCCAATGGCAGCATATACAGTGCGAACAACATGGGTGCCAATATGGAGCCCTGTGGCACACCGCAGGACAGGGGGAGGGCATCAGAGGAATACATTCTGGTGACCACCCTCTGAGATCTGCCCATGAGGAAGGATCAAAACCATTTGAGGACTGTACCCAACAGTCCACAAAGGATCTGCAGGGACTCCAAAAGCACACCATGGTCCACAGTGTCAAAAGCTGCTGTGAGATCGAGAAGGACCAAGATGGTGCAAGCCTTTCTAACTCTTGCCATTAGGAGATCATTTAATACCCAAAAAAGGGTGGTCTCCATGCTGTGTCTCTTCCTAAAACCAGACTGGAGAGCTTCATAGACATTGTGGATCACAAGGTGATCATCCAGTTGCAACACAACCACCTTCTCAATAACCTTACCCACAAAGGGCAGGTTAAAGGCAGGCTGGTAGTTAGCTGGGCAGTTGGGATCCAAGGAGGGCTTTTTAAGGAGTGGTCATATGAGCGCCTCCATTAGGGGGTCAGGAAAGACCCCCCTCTCCAAGGATCTCCAGACAATTTTAGCTAGGATTGGGTAGATAACATCTACACACCCCACTAAAATGGGGGTAGGGCCCAGATCCAAACTACAACTGATTGGGTGCAAAGCCTGTACAATCTTCACAATGTCCATGAATTCTGGCTGGCTAAAATCTGCCCAGACAGGCTAGGTGCTCACCACCTCCCATCGACCTCCACAAACCCTCATAGGGAGAGCCGGGCTGATTCCAGACCTGATGCTGGCAACATTATCTGTGAAGAATCGAGTTAGAGCATCACACTTAACCTGTGAAAAAGCTCTTCTGGACTGGAGACAAGTTGGATTGCACAATCTTTCAACAGTTCAGAAAAGCTGAGCTGGTAGATTCTGTGCCACAGAAATCTTCCTGAACAGGAACTCTGCCTTCTTACTGGCAATTTCTGATTGATAGCCCTTATAATGTTCCATCAACCTCAGCCTGTCAGCATCCAGACCAGACTTCTGCCATTCTATCTCCATCCTTTGACCAACTCACCTCAACTCCTTCAAGGAACCATCATACCAGGGGGACCTTGGGTGAAGAGTGAGTGGTCGAACATGAACAGGAGCAATCAAGTCCAAGGCATCTTCCATCACCTTGTTATAGGCCAGTACCAGATCCCCTTGACTTGTGCTTTCACCCAGCAATCCCGATAGGTTCAGGCTCGCTGAAAAACCATTTAGGGTAGCTCCCCTTAAAGGGTGGTACCAGACCATCTCTGAAGGGGCAGGTCCAATTGGGGAGGTCCCGAAACTGAATCCTGTGGTGTGATGGTCAGACCAACTAACTGGTTCCACCCACAAGTCTGAGATCTCCATCCCCAGGAGGAACAACAGATCCAGTGAGTGACCTCCTATATGGGTAGCAGAGGTAACCACCTGTGTAAGGTCCAGCATTGTCATTAGCTGGAGGAGATTTTGACCAAATTGCAGGAGCTGATCATCGACCCAGGCATTTAAGTCCCAGAATTATCCATCTGGGATACTCCAATACCATGTCAACAATGAAGTTTGCTATCTCCTGCAGGAATTCTCCACCATCACCTGGTGGACAGTGTCACAAAATGCACTCAGCAGATCAGGCCCTCTGCTCCCACAGTGCCAACCTCTGAGTACAGTATTGTGAACAGATAACAGACATTGTAACCCTCCTCTCTGCTTGTGGGTCTGAATTACCTTTAGTCTCAAGTTCTGGGAGAATTCAAACTGTGAACCTTATGCTAGTGTACCCAAATGTACAGGCTCAGATAATCTGCTCTTCGGGGGGATGCCAGATATCTTTCGCCTAAGGGCACATAACCAGGTATCCAAAATGAACCCTTAAAACTCTGTAAAAGACCTTAGGTATATTCTTTCCCTTTTCTCAGTTTGATAACACCATCAAGCTCTGAACAGTTTTTGTCAGTCTTGACCTTCTATACGTCACATGCAAAAAGAACTTTGAAGACACACATAGGCAGTATTTCAAATGAAAGGTTTACTTAAAAAAGGATAAATATACGTCAAATGTAAACACAGAACACTATATCACAAAGCATACAATCACTTAAAAGAAAAGCAAAGAAAACTACTGACAAACTCCTAACAACATACAGTTAGACTTTTTCTATCTAATGTATTACCTATATAGTGTTTAGAGTTAGATCTTGTTTCTTAAGAGCCCAAAAAGATATGACACTAAGATCAGACACAAGTCCTGGGTTAAACTGTGTCTCTCTCACACACCCCTTCCATGAAGTCATCTAGCTCCTCCTTTTAGAATATAAAAAATATACAAACAGGATGTCCTATCAGGAGGTATATTAAATAAGGTGACCAGCAAAAACTCATTTCCCAATATGACTCCTTAATTAACATCTCCTCTTTTGATCTTGAGCAGTTCCTATTCCCAGAGCACATCAAAGGATTTTATGACTTTAAGCACCATAGTGATATAACATGTTTTTTCCTCTAAGACATCATAAAAGTGTACAAGCCCTATATCTTGGTAGCTGGGTCAGTTCTAATTAAGTCAGATAAACAGGAAACCCTTAATTAAGTTTCTCTAGTCTTTTAATTGCCTCCTGGCTTCAGGTCACTTGACTGGAACTAAAACCTGGGCGGGGGGGGCACTCATGAAAGCACTGTGACAATCTCACACTATATTTTTGTATTACAAATATTATCCAACAATCATAAGCAGCTGGCCAAGCATCACAATCTTCTCCACCTAGAATGAATTTGGGGGCTCTATCCCCTGCATGGGATGAGCTTCCCAAATCAGTTCACTTCTCATACAGATGCGACAGGCCATCGCTGTTCTGATTGGTCGATCCAGCCCTTTGTAAGATTGTCATGTAATACCCTTACAAGGCAAGACTCCATCTTAACAGTCTACCATTAGTTTTTCCCATTTGGATCCACCAAGCCAGGGGGTTGTGGTCTGTTTACACCTCAAAATGTTGCCCATATAAGTATGGCTCTAACTTCTTTAGGGCCCACATTATGGCAAGGCACTCTTTTTCCACAGTAGAGTAAGCCTGCTCCCTAGGAAGTAGCTTTTTACTTAGGTACACTACAGGGTGATCTTTCCCAGTACTGCTCCAATACTCATGTCTGAGGCATCAGTCTGGACTATAAAAGGTCTGCTATAGTCAGGACTTGTCAATACAGGAGCACTGCACAGTGCCTCCTTCAGTCTGTTAAAGTTTTTTCACAGGCTGGTTCCCAGGTAATTTTCTTAGGCATCCTTTTTCTTTACCAGGTTAGATAGGGGAGCAGCCAGGGAACTGTAATTGGGTACACATTTTCTATAGTAAACTGCTGTCCCAAGAAAAATCTTGACCTGCTTCTGCATTTCTGGTCTGGGCCATACCTTGATCACCTCTATTTTTACTTGGTTAGGATGGAGCTGTCCCCAGCCTACAACATGCCCGAAGTATGCCACTTCAGCCCTGGCTACCTGGCATTTCTCAGCTTTGACAGTCATCTCGGCCCTCTGTATCCTGCCCAGCATTTCCCTAAGGTGGGACAGGTGTTACTTCCAGCTGGCGCTAAAGATGGCAATGTCATCTAGGTACCCCACAGCGTACTCCTCAGCACCATTTAACACCTGGTTCACCAACCTTTGGAAAGTGGCCGAGGCATTCATCATTCCAAAAGGCATTACTTTAAATTCAAATAAGCCTATCAGAGTGATGAAGGCCGACCTCTCCCTAGCTCTGTCAGTTAATTTGACCTGCCAATACAACTTGGTCAGGTCAATAGTCGTAAGGTATGTCGCCCCTCCCAACTTGTCCAGGAGTTCATCCATCTGGGGCATCAGGTGGGCGTCTGACTTTGTGACTGCATTCAGTCCATGATAGTCCACACAGAAATGAGTAGAACCATCTGGGTTGGGCACAAGGACTACGGATGAGGCCCAGGGGCTGTGGGGTCTCTGGATTACCCCTAAATCCAGCATTTCCTCCACGTCCCTTCTAATGTCCTTTTGGACAGCCTCTGACACCCGATATGCTGTCCACCGTATCGGCTTCTGTGTCCCTGTCTCTGCATCATGTGTTGCTAAGGGGGTTAGTCCAGGCTTGGCGCTAAACAGGGGGCAAAGTCTGCTAAAACCTCCCTTACTTCCTGGATCTTGTCTGGGGCCAGCTGGGGAGAAAATTTAACTGCCTCCACAGGGGACTCCTGCTTGCTTTCTTCCAGCAAGTCCAGAAGGAGGTCTCCTTAGTTCGTACCCTCCCCAGGAGTACATACTGCAAACACCATGTCAGCCCTATTAGCATATGGCTTCATCATGTTGACATGATGCATCCTTTCTTTCTGTCTTCTGTCAGGTAATTCTATGACATAGTTCACATCATTTACCTTCCTAACTACTTTGTACATCCTACCCACTCAGCCTGCAGCTTGTCTTTTTGGACCAGGATAAGAACCATGACTTCCTGAACCACCGTGTATGAGTGAGCTCTGGCTCTGCGGTCATACCACACTTTTTGTTTCTGTTGGACAGCTGCCAGGTTGCTTTGGGCTGTCCCCATAAGCTCCTTCAGCCTTTCTTAAATGGGAGGATGTAAACCACTATGGGATTTCCCTGGGTAGAGAGCTTGCCAGCCCTGTCCTCCTGGATCAAGTCTAGGGGCCCATATACCCGGCGTCCATATAAGAGCTCAAAGGGGGAAAATCCTGTCAACTCTTGGGGCACCTTCATGTATGCAAACAGGTGGGGAAGATATTTCTCCCAGTCTCTCCCATGCTGTTCAGCAAACGCTTGGAGGATTGACTTCAGGGTACCATTAAATCTTTCCACACGCCCATTGTCTTGCGGGTGATAAGGTGTTGAGCGTCTCTGCACCACCCCACACTTCTCCCACAAACATTTCATCAGGTCTGACATGAAGGACCCCTCTCGATCGGTGCTAACATTCTGTGGAAACCCAACAGGGGAGAAAATCCCAAGTAAGGTATCTGCCGCTTTGTCTGTCCTGAGTGAGGATAGGGCGACTGCCTCTGAGTACTGGGTGGTATAATCCACCACAGTCAGGATGAACCTCTTCCGGGAGGATCTGGGGGCATTTAAAGGCCCTACAATATCCATTCCCGCCCTCTGGAATGGCTCCTCCACTATGGGCAATGGAATTAGGGCAGCTTGGGTTTTCTTACCTGCCTTCCCTATTTCTTGGCACTGGTGACAAGACCTGAAATACTCCTTCACCTGCTGGGTGAATTTGGGCCAATAGAAATTCTGGGCCAACTACTGCATAGTGTGCATGATTCCCAGATGACCAGACAAGGGAATATCATGTGCAATCTTGAGCAACTGCTCACGATAGCCCTGGGGAATGACAAGCTGCCTGCCTATCACCCCTCCCTCTGTTTTCACATCCTGAGTATACATCAGTCCATTTTCCCAATAAACCGTATGTCTACTGTCACCTCCCTGTACTACATCAGAGTCTGCCCAAGTCCTCAACTTCTCTTGACTAGGGTCACTTTTCTGAGCAGCTGCAAACTCCTTACACATTCCCAAGGCATGGGACAGATACCCTTCAGTCTCTAAACTAGGGTCCCTAGCACTAGCATCAGAGCACTCAGGATCACTGTCATCCCTAACCCTCTGACAATGGGTCTCCCCTTCTTCTTCGGAGTAACCCTCCGTAGCTGTGTGGTTAACAGCTACTGGGGAAATCTCTATCCCCTTTTCATTAGTCTCCATATCAGGAGACACAGGCTGAGGAATCAGCCTCCCAGTGACTTCCACACTAGCTTCTGTGGGGTCCAGGGAACTACAATTTCCCCATCCCACTTGGCTATGGGTAACTGCACACACCATCCCCTGTTTGAGATTGTTGCCAAGGATGACATAAACTGATAAAGTTTTGGCTACAGCCACCTGTTGCACAGTTCCCCCTGTTTCACCCCAGTCTAGGAGAACACTAGTGAGGGGCAATGTTTTCTCCTCACCAGTAAAGTCTTGTGCAGTTACAAATTCATTGGGTATAAGCTGACAAGGCTCTACCAGATCCCCCTTTACCAACATCAGGGATGCCCCTATTTCTCTTAACCCTTGTGTCTGTACCCCATTCACCATGACTGGATGCATGTGTTCCCTCATGTTCATAGGCGTACTTCCATAGATACATAAACAACCCACGTCTTTCCTAGTCTTACTCTGTGTATTGCTCTTCCTTTTGAGACACTGTCTGGCAATATGCCCAGTTTCCTTACAAACCCAACATTCATTTCTTTTCTCAGATAACTCTTTTCTTTGAAACCTGGGGCTAACTGGTTTCGGTGGAGGCAGTGAGGGTTTTAGCTGCCCTGAAGGCACGCTTTTCCCTCTCTGCGCTGCCACACCCACCCCATTCGCTCTCAGAGTAGGTCTGTTCTTGGCATAGTGGTCCAAGAGTTCAGCAGCCTCTTGCACTGTTTTGGGATCATGGTCCTCCAGACAGGTTTTCAGTTCTGCTGGGCATGCCCAAAAAAAACTGTTCCAACAAAATAGCATTTTCAATTTTATCTACAGAGTTTGCTTCAATTCCTTCCCACCAACATTTTAAAAACTGACGTTTTGTGGCTAGCTCCTCATAGCTCGCATCAGGACTTCTCCTGAGCTTACAGAATTTAGTTTTGTATGCTTCTGCAGTTAAATCAAACTTTTTTAAAAGTGCAGCTTTAAGTTTGCTGTAATCATTACTGTCCTCATTGTCCATTTGACCCAATGCATCCCGAGCTTTCCCGGTAAGTAGTGGGGATAGCTGGAAGCTCCAGGACCCTCTAGGAATTTTAGCCTGAATATAAACTTTTTCAAAGGAATTTAAAAAGGCATCCATATCCTCCCCCTCTTTAAATTCAGCTATCAATTTGGAATTCAATTTGTAACCCAGTCCTGTAGTTCCAGTTAAGTCAAAATCAAAATCAAAGCTGCTCTGGTGCTGGAGGTTGGAGTTGTAACTTCTCCAGTTCATGTTGCCTCTGGCGCTCACACTCCTCATGTTCAGCTTCTCATTGTTCATTGCTCCCTCTTCTCCTCTGCAGCTCACTGGCACTCACACTCTTCATGGTCAGCCTCTCGCTGTTCCTTGTCATCTTATCACTGTTCTTGCTCCCTCTTCCCCTCTGCGGCTCATTTCTTTCACTCAGTGTCTCTCTGGAACTCCAGCTCCATTCTGCACAACTCAACCTGCAGCCTGATTACTTCTGGCTCCAGAATGCTGGTGACCTTCCCCTGCTACTGTGACCCTTCACTGGCCCTGGCCCTGCTGTCATCCTCACTGGATATGGACACTGCACTGGCAGCTGGCCCCTCCTCGCTGAAGGTCTGGTCCCTTACAGTCACAGTCAGTGACTCGATGCTCTGGGCATCTTCTGCCATCAGGGCATCCATGAGGTTCTGCTTGGTGGCTCTTCCCTCATACAGGACTCATCTGTCCTGGCACAACTGCTTCAAGTAGTCTACAGTGTGCCCACTATAGCTGGAAGCCATCTTCTTCCCTAACTATGGCTACTCTAACTTGCACTTTAGAAAAAAATAAAACAGGTAGGAACTTGACAGTAAGCAAAATGATATAGTTCTGTTTCCTTTTTAAAAAATAAATCACTGCTTTTTTTTGCAAGTGAGCTGTACAGTATTAAGCTGACACACTGAACAGTTAAAGCTTGTGTTACCAATTTATCCACACCGCTGCCAACCAATCTGTCACAAAATGCACTCAGCAGGTCAGGTCCTCTGCTCCCACAGTGCCAACCTCCGAGCGCAGTATTGTGAACAGGTAACAGACAGGGTAACCCTCTTGTCTGCTTGTGGGTCTGAATCACTTTTAGTCTCAAGTTCTGGGGGGATTCAAACTGTGAACCTTGTGCTAGCATACCCAAATGTACAGGCTCAGATAATCTGCTCTTTGGGGGGATGCCAGATATCTTTCGCCTAAGGGCACCTAACCAGGTATCCAAAATGAACCCATCAAACTCTATAAAAGACCTTAGGTATATTCTTACCTTTTCCCAGTTTGATAACACCATCAAGCTCTGAACAGTTTTTGTCAATCTTAACCTTCTACACTTCACATGCAAAAAGAACTTCGAATACACACACAGGCAGTCTTACAAATGAAGTGTTTACTTAAAAATGGATACAAATTTGTAACATATAAACACAGAACACTATATCACAAAGCATACAAACACTTAAAAGAAAAGCAAAGAAAACTACAGAAAAACTCCTACCAACATACAGTTAGACTTTTCTATCTAATGTATTACCTCTATAATGCTTATAGTTAGAACTTGTTTCTTAAGAGCCCAAAAACATATGACAGTAAGATCAGACACAAGTCCTTGGTTAAACTGTGTCTCTCTCACACACACCCCTTCCATGATGTCATCTAGCTCCTCCTTTTAGAATATAAAAAATATACAAAGAGGAAATCCTATCTAGGAGGTATATTAAATAAGGTGACATCAGCAAAAACTCATTTCCCAATATGACTCCTTAATTAACATCCCCTTTTTTGATCTTGAGCAGTTCCTATTCCTAGAGCACATCAAAGGATTTTATGACTTTTAGCACCATAGTGATATAAAATGTTTTTTCCTCTAAGACATCATAAAAGCTTACAAGCCCTATATCCTGGTAGCTGGGTCAGTTCTAATTAAGTCAGATAAACAGGAGACCATTAACTAAGTCTCTCTAGTCTTTTAATTACCTCCTGGTTTCAGGTCACTTGACTGAAACTGAAACCTGGGGGGGGGAGACTCATGGAAGCACTGTGACAATCACACACAATATTTTTATATTACAAATATCATCCAACAATCATCATAACCAGCTGGCCAAGTGTCACAGCTGGTAGATGAGGAGTATCCTGCAACCTACACCATCTCCCATGATACACTCAAAGGATCTGGAGGACCCCACTAGAACATCCACAGGGCCCAGTTCAGTCTTAAAAAAGATGGCTACACCCCCACCCCTATGAACCAACCTTGGGTGGTGGATCACTGAGAACCCAGCCAGAACTGTAGAAGCCAACACTGGGACTGCATTTTCATCCAGGCAGGTCTTGGTGATGCATGCCAGATCTTTGCTCACAGGTCTTTCAAAAAAATAGGAATTTTTAAGAGTCTTCTGCTGTGGGATCAAGTACCTTGTTTGTTGTGAGCTCTATGAAAAGGTGAAGCTACAGTGGGAGGAAGTTGCTCCACCATGGCCTTGTAGAGCAGAATTCCCTGTGGAGATTGATGTTCTCATCAAGAAACAGGCAGTCTGTTGTCTTTCACTCAACCCTGCATAAACCGTTTGTCCATTGTCTAGAACTGAAAATAATAGACTATTGATTAACAGACTCCAAAACTCATTACAGAAAGTCTTGTAATCTAAATCACTTGGAAGATGTGAGGCTCAAATGAAAGGGCACTATCCATGACCACCTCAGGTACCTGTAACTTTCCATACATTTAGTTGGTACACCCTTACAGTCACTTATAATCAGGTCTGCATCTTTTTTGTTCCTGGGACCAAAGAATTGCATGAATTTATTTATTTATTTATTTTTGGTATGTGTCTAAGACCAGTCTTTTAGATAACAACCAATACTGAAAAGAGTTGAAGTCATCCTAAATATTCCCCACTACTTCATTCAACACAGGACCCATACAAAAAATAACCACATCATCAGCATAGAAGGATTCTGTCAAGACTAGTATCACTGGCCGACCAACCGATGGACCTTTTACTGATCCATGAATTTAACTCCATTATAAATATGATAGCCAACATAATAACAAAGGAGTTGACTATAAAAGAACCAAAGAGCGAAAAATGGTACAATAAAGACTGTCAGGCTGCAAAGAAACTATTGAACAAAAAGTTTAGAGCCATAAAACAGTTTCCAAGTAAAAACAATAATAACTTGATGAACAAAGCCAAGAAAGAATATAGGGAGACTCTTAACAGAAAGAAGCAGGAATACACTAAACAACTATGGGAGGAACTCCACTCTGTGGTTCTCAACAGGGACAATAAAACATTCTGGGACATAGTATGCTCTGGAATGGGTAATCACTCTCATATTAATACACATATTGAACCAGACATATGGATAAAGCACCATAAGCTTCTGTTCTGCAGGCAAGACCCAGACTATTTAGTGGAGTTAACAGAATCCAAATATGAAGGCAGGAAACAAAGTACAGATGCTGAAATTACACTATCGGAGCTAGAGGAGGCTTTAAATTCATTCAACAAAAGAAAAGCACCTGAGCCAGATGGGGTACCACTAGATGTAATAAGTAGAACCAAACTATATTGGATCCCTTTTTTACTCAAACTCTTTAATTACATCTGGAGATCAGGGGATATCCCCAAAAGCTGGAAACTAAACATTGTTGTACCAGTCTTCAAGAAAGGTGACAAAAAGAACCTGACCTGCTATAGACCCATTAGTCTATTAGACTCCCTAGGAAAGGTATTCACTAAAATTTTAAATAACAGACTGATGATATGGGCAGTATCAAATAACATTATAGATGAAGCCTAGGCAGGATTCCGAAGAAATTATTCCACAGTAGATCAAGTTTATGTCTTAACTCACTTGATCCACAAATACAGGATTATCAAAAATCAAAAAATATATTGCACCTTTATAAATCTTAAATCTGCTTTTCATAGGGTCAACATACCCTTACTCTGTGTCAGACTTGGTGAACTGGGGCTTGACCCATCCCTTTTGGAAATGATCAGACTCATCCACTAAGACAGCTACACCAGTATCAGTTCAGCAACTCAGGGGAATTAAGCATGTGGTTCACAAACAATATAGGGATCAAACAAGGCTGCACACTGGCCCCATTACTGCTTAATCTTTATTTCGGCACTGTTTTAAAAGATCTGTATAATCCGGACTTCCATTTACCAAAAATAGGGACAAGAATGGGGCCTTATCTGACTTATGCAGATGATGTTGTACTCTTATCACTTAGCCATCTGGGTATGTGCAGAAGCATAGGAAAATTCCAACTCGAATGTAAAAATGCTGATCTGTCGGTTAACCACGACAAAACCAAGGTTCTAGTGTTTGGGGGTAACAAGAGAGGTTACAACTATTACATCAATTCCTCCAAGATTGAGGTGGTAAAAAATGTCTGCTACCTTGGGCTCATGGTAAGCCAAACTGGCTCCTGAAACCTGCACCTAAAAAGTGTCAAAAGTAAGTAGGAAGGATTTTTTCCAATCATATCAGCATTCTCACACAAATATGGGGGGCATTTGGTAGATGGAATACTAAGGGTGGCAAGAGCCAAAATTAAAAGCCAGATATTATATGGGGCTGAATTATGGGAACATGAACTAAAAGGGCCCAAGGATTTCAGATTATACAAATTTTATAAAAAGATACTGGGCCTACCAAACAGTGCCCCTTCTGCCTTGGTTAGGACTGAGATTGGAAAGCTTCCCTTAGAGTGTGCTTGTGTGCAGAGACAAATACATTACTGGATTAAGATATTCAGAATGCCTCCTGACAGATTCCCATGAATGTGTTTGGAAGAGGCCGTCCTTTACCCTCATTTTAACAATACTTTCCCGAGTATGGTGGTTTTGGAAGAACTCATTAATCCATATGGGCTTCCACATATAGTTACTGATTGTCTAAGACTTCCCATTGAGTACATCAAAACAATAATAAATAATAAAATTAAAGACAATTTTGTCCAAAAGACTTAGAGTCCTGCAGACTATCTAAAGCATGTCCATGGTTATCAAATAACAAAAGAGAACACAAGTTTGAAAGATACTTCCATATCCTACACTCCCCCCCCCGGGGGAGGACCCTTTTTACTAGGTTCCGCTTTGAGGTATTTGAGAGTAACAAAAAAAACGGTTTATATCTAGGGGAAAAGACAAGGAATATAGGTGTAAATGTGGCTTGGGAGAAGACAACCTAATGCACTTAGTGATTTTATGCCCCCTCTATGAGAAATATAGGGTCATCTGGTTGGGAAATATACTCAGATCACAATCCTACTAGCCAATGCAATTACTGACATATTTATTTACAAACACTGATCCCGTAATTCTGAGCTCCGTGGTCTCTCTCCTTAAAATAATTGATCAGAGAAGGCTTCATTTGACTGGATAAATCTGACCTGACTATTAAAAGGGCAGAGCGGAAAGAATAATCATAGATTAACCAGGCGCCTATCAACCTTGGGGCCACTACTGTAAAGGTAAAACTCTTTGTTGTGGATTCTATAAGTTTTAAATGATTTTATTATTCGCATTACTATAAGAACATAATTGCTTTTATGAAACAAGCTGATAGCATTTTAATGTGTAATAAGTTTTTATGTCATTCTGTACGCAGAATACTTTCATTTTATCTGTTTTTCTTTTATTTATTTACTTATTTATTTGTAATGGCAATGTTGCCAACCAATAAACTTAAACTAAAACACATCATCAGCATAGAGGATTCCTTTAGAGAATTTTCAAAAAAGTGGGGTCAAGTTCAAAAATATTGAAAATAAAAAGGGGCTCAGGACTGAACCCTGGGGCAACACACATCAGATTAGATGAGACTCTGATAAATGTCCTGAGATTCATGACCAATGTGACCTTTCCTGAAGATAGTTAGAAATCCATTTGATTACATCAGACAACAAATAAGTTTTAGCAGAAGATTCCATCAGAAGTTTGTGATCTACAAGATCAAGAAGCTTATTGAGGTCCAGGAATACCGCTGCGGCACAGTGCGCTCTATCAGTGGCTCTGTGCATGCAGCTGGTGAACCTCACCAAGGCTGTTTCAGTATCATTGCTGGTGCAAAAACCATGTTGAAAGTCAGTTCACATTTTACTGTCAAAGAAAATGTGATACCTGATTGAAAATATTTCTTTCCAGAATTTCTGAAATATGAGCTAGTAAGGATATTGGATGACAGTTTGAAATTACTTCCCTGATCTCAGACTTATGAATGGACATGACAGTGGCTATTTTTAACAACTTTAGGAACACCCATTGGCACAGTAAATGATTAAACATGGAACACAGAGGTATAGCAAGGTCAGCAATTACCAGTTTCAAAATTCAATCATTAATGTTGTCAAGTCTGATACAAGGATGTGGATTGAATTTCAGTACTTAATCCTTTACTAGTTCAGGAGTAACACCTTGAAAGTACAATCTAGGATGGTTTTCCTGAGGGGACAGCAAGCAGTGACAACCCTATGTTTTTCTTGGTCCCCAGAGTATTAATTGAGTACTTTGGCTATGCCTTTTTGATCTCATTTGGTCCAGAATCATCATGTAAAGTGATTGTTTGAGAGCTCATATTCTTACCTACTAAGGAATCTGAGGTCTGTCAGATCCTCTTAGGGTGTCTGAGATCACTGATTTGTTTTGCTTTGAAAAAGTTTATTTTAACCAATCTGACTGCTGTTTTGCACTTGTTTCTCAAGTGCTTATACTCTTGGAGTACTCTGGGGTCTCCAGTTGCCTTGAACCTTTTCCATTCCTTGTCCCTGACCTTCATTTGGTTCAACAGTTCTGGTGTCACCCATTCTTTTTGTGGGCCCTAATCCTCATTCTTTTCTTGGAGTCACTCTGTCACAGATTTCTCTAAAAATAGTTGAATCTATATAAGGCCTCATTGATCATGGCAACAGATTCCAGAGAGGACCAGTCTGCCATGTTTAAAGCAGTTTTAAGGGTTCTCAAATTAAGGGACTTCAAATTCCTGGACTAAATGTATATTGGTGGGTTTCTGATTCCACTGGCTGATCATTCATGAAAGATTGTGCAGTGGTCACTCAGGAAATCAGACAATACACCTGAGGCCATGACCTTGTAGAGATGAGTGAGCACTGTCCAATCAATTGTGGGAGAATTGTCAATTTTATAGTTATACCTAGTGGTTTCTATGATTAACTGATGAATCTCTGTATCCAAAAACAATTCTTTTAATCTTATTGCTTGGTCATTATTTATTTATTTAAGATTCAGACTAATACCTTTGAGCCAGAGGCTCATTTTGAAAGGTTCCAAATCAGGTGACACAATACAGAGTCATTGAGTTACATCAGTGAAAACATTGTACAGAGAGAAGAACAAAGGTGACACTAGAAAACAATAAACATACAAAAGTGAAACAGCTGGTGGCTACATAACAAAAAATACAGGTTACTAAGTGCAATGAACAGGTTTCTAAGTGCAATTGGGCAGAAACAGGCAGAGTGATTAGAGAGTGCATGGCAAAGCAACCACTTGTCTACGGTAGTGACAAATTGCCACATAGGGGAATTAGAGGATCTAGACAGATCCAGATCTAGGACGATATAAGTCAGGACGATGCAGTCAGGAAGGCATTGTTAGGTGTGAGGGTGGGAGAAGGGGTAGAGGGAGTTGTTCAGGGCAGTATGGGGTGCTGGGGAACGTGGAAGATCCTCCAGTGGGATCGATAAGGGCTAATAGTTGCAGGTGGTCTCACATGCCAGCAGGTTGCGGAGTCCGGATTTGAAATAGCTGATTTTGCTGGACCCAAGAAGTTCAGTAGGTAGATCATTAAGCCATTTAGGGCCCCTGTAGGAGAGGGATCATTGTGCGAGTGTGGTACACTTAAAAGGCACTAAGAACACTCATTTGGTAGCACTTCTGGTGTTCACAGTTGGTTGGGTGTAGTTGTATAGTCTGGAGGTGGACTCAGGCAAAAGGCCAAGCAATGCTTTTTTTCCCATGTAGACAAGCCTGGTATTTGATTCTTTCATGGAGGAAAAGCCAACCAGTGTCGGAATACAAGGTGCATATTTGCATCTGATAGTTAGCACCTAGGACCAGGCAGCAGGCCTTGTTGAGGAGGGTTATGATCCTCTTCAGAGCAGTGTCAGAGTCAGCACCATAGATCACTAGACCATAGTCAAGGGTAGAAAACACAGAGCTGCATGTAACCAGTTTAAGAGCCTACAGGGGAATATAGTGTCTGTCGGTAGAGAACTCCCAGTTTGGTGTTAGCTATTTTGACAACGTGTTCAATGTGTGCTGTAAAGGAGATCGTGTCATCAAGGTATACTCCAAGATATGTGAAGGTGCTGACCTGCTCTAGCAACTCATTTTTTGTCTTGTTATGTGTAGGGGCCCATGCTTTTTCCTGTTTTGTGGCACCGTGAAGAGCATACACTTTATTTTATAGTTGAGTAACAGTTTATGATGGAAGAACCAAGATTCTAGCCAAAATGACTGCATCATCAGCATAAAGCACAATTTTTGCTAGGCAGGCAACAGATAGTGAGTTTATAAATAGACTAAACAAGAGTGGATCCAGTATGGACCTCGGGAGACTCCATGGCTGACCTCCCTAGGCTCAGAGAGAATGTTAAGGATCTTCACACATTGTGTTCTACATGAGAGGTAGCTTTCGAACCAGGTAACAGTGCTAGATGAAAGGCCTATTGAGAGGAGACACTGTAGTAGGAGTTGGTGGTTAATGGTGTCAAATGTCTTGGTGAGGTCAATGAATATAGATCCTACTGCCCTTCCATTATCCAGAGCCTCATAGATATGTGTAGTGTAATCTATCAGGGCTGTCTGGGTGGAGTGATGTTTACAGAAACCATGCTGCTGTGTACTTAGCAGGTTGTATTTTTCTAAATGCTCAGTAAGTTGGTGAGATACTGCATGTTCCAAGGCTTTGGAGAGAGGTTGTTAACTGGAGATGGGGTGATAGTTAGGGAGGCAAGCTCGGTCTCCACTTTTGTGGACCGGCGTGATGTATGCTGCCTTCCACATGTCTGGGAATACGCCCGTTCATAGGGATGTGTTAAAGATTTTTGTAAGTGGTCCAACTAGCTCATTTAGTGTTAGGACTACTAGCTTCATGTCAATGGCATCACTCCCCATCCTGGTCTTGCTCAGTACCTGCTTGACGTGCCATTTGGTCTTAGCCTTGGAGAGGTGTCTGAAGTAGAAAGGCGGTGGGCCACTAGGTGTAGTAGGAGGAGAGCTCAAGTTAGGGGGCTATCCAGACTGGGTGGAGGGGAGGTATTCCTTGGGAGGCACAGCACTTAGGTCAGTGAAAGCAGTATTAAATGCATTTTCAGTGTCACTTGGATCCTGGAGTGTTCCTGATGGAGTAACTAGAAGATCAGGGTGTGCCTTGGTGGTCCTGACTGTAAGGGATTTCACCGAGTTCCAGAATTCCTTTCCATTTCCCCAACTCCTGTTTAGAAGGTCTTTGTAGTAGGAGGCGTTGGCCTGCCTGATAAGTGTTGTGCAATTATTTCTGGCTGCTTTGTAGGCAGTGAGGTTGACTATATTCCCTGATACTTGGCCCTACACCAGAGGTTGTCCCGGAGTCACATAAGGTCGATTAGGGTTCCAGAGAGCCAAGGGTTACTGGCCCCTCTTACTTTTTTTGAGCTGTAGGGGGTGAAAATATCACAGGCATTTGTAAAGACTGAGCAGAAGTAATCTAGGGCTTGGTTACTATCTCTGGCAGTGTCGAGAGGTGACCAATCAATTAACCTTAGGTGCTGTTGGAAATATTCCAGCAGACTGGGTCTTAGTGTGTGAGTTCTGGTGATCTGATGCGAATGCTTTGTGAACTTATTGAACCAGGTGCAAATAACTGGGGAGTGGTCACTTAAGGAGTCAGGTAGAACAGAGACCTCCGTGATGTGGTCGGGCAGGTGGATAGGAGCCAATCGATAAGTGTACTTGAGTCGTATAATTTATCCTTGTGACTTGCGTGACCAATTGTATGAGGTAGAAGCTAGATATTTTGTCTCCAGCTGCTGCTGCATCTTGGGATTGCCAATTGACATTGAAGTCTCCGACAACTAGCTGTTCCCAGTTTTAACTGATAAGCCCTTGGTTACTAAAGAAGTGATCCAGTCCGGGCCCCTTTTTACCAGGGGGTAGATATACTGTTGAGAGTATGAGGACCTTATTTTGTTGACCAATAGAGAGTTTAATACTGAGAATTTGTGCATCCTTACTACACAGACTGGCCGGTAGAACTTGACCCCTTGTATCAGATTTGATGTAGACCAGGCAGCCACCACCCCTCTTGGGCAGCCTATCCTGCCTGAATATGGTGAAACCATCAAAGGCTATTGCAGTATCAGGGATTTTGGGAGACAGCCATGTCTTGGTGAGGGCAATAACATCTGGTTTGATCGATTCCACCCACACCTGGAATTGTGGAAGCTTAGGCATGAGGCTCCCAATATTCAGGGATACTATCCTTAGATGGCCCAGCCTAGAGTTGTCTCCTGCTGGGAGACATCCAGGGCCTGGGTTCAGGTGCACATTGCCAGGCAATATAAGCAATAGGAGGATCAGTTGTCTGAGGGATTGTGGTGAGTGCAGCCAAGATAAGCAGGTTTGATTTTGCTTGCAGTTCCTGAGGTGTTTGTTGAAAGCTGCAGAGGTTCACCCATGCAGTATGGCAGCTATAGATACAGGACTAGGTACTACTGGCAAGTACTGGTTTGGGGGGACCTTAAAGGCAGGTACCAGGAGCTGGTCAGAGGAGGTACCCCTCAAATTATTCAGGGGTTGTGTATTAATTAAATTCCCTTGAAAAGATCCATTTCCTATTGGGGGCAGTTCTCATTTAACAACTCCAATCATTTCAAGGTCCAACTCATGCAAACCGGGGATGTGGATGGAGCTAACAGTGATGCATTTTTCAGTGCCAAGAACCAGGTTAATAGAGATAACACCTTAACCATCAGTGAGAGGGTACAGGGAGCATTCTGAGTTCTTAATTTAGAAGCAACATAGATTAGGGACCCTCTACCTCCCCACTCAATCCTGTATTTCCTAATGAAGGAATATCTCCTAACTCAAATTTCTGAGTTGATGATCATAAGTCAGGTCTCAGAAAGGGCTATGATGTCAAAATTATGATGGACATCTCAGGCCTGAAAAGAAACCCACTTCAGTATCACACTAAGACTATTTAAGTGGGTTATCCTCAAAGTAGGCTGCATGAGTGATTTGGTTAGAAAATTACTGGAAGTATTAACATGAGCATACCTGGGACACTAAAGGGGCCAGGATGGGGATGCCCTCTACCTGAGATTAACAAGAGTTAAAATAAGTGACCTGCAGTTCCTAATCGTGTTACAATACACCTTAGCCCTAGTTAACACATACTTTGAGGAAACAAGGACCTTAGGTCCAAAGTTACCTATGCAACAAGAAGTATACTGAGTGTGGATAAAAAATAGCCAAGTTAGAAAAAAAGCATTTAATACTTAATTAAGAAGCATCTATGTGACAATGTTCCAAAACCACTGACCCAAAAAAACAAGCATTCCGAAAAGCCCATTTGAACTTGCCATTCCCCCTGACATGGTTCATTTTGACCTGTGCTGTGAAACACTGCAAGCAGGCTGAGATAAAGCAGCAGGCTAAACATTTTAAACTACAATTTGCAAAGCTAAAAAGGAGAATAAGATAAAACAAAAAAAACTAAAAATAAGCAATAAACTCAATAGGTTATTTACACGAATGTGAGCCAGGTACATGCGAGAGGCACATATCCAGCAGCTCCACACCTATGTACAGGTGCCTGGGGTGAGACATGTACTAATGCATGCCACCAAATGATGCATGTCTGTTGCCTTGATCCTCCAGCTTGCTGCTGCATGGCAGTGTCAGACTGAAGGGTACAGATCAGCATCCAATTGGATGCGAGGATTCTGAGATGGTATGGGATGTCTGTTTTTTATAAAGACAGGCAAGTGCTTGCATGGCTGCCCCCAGTCCTCCCAGTCAGCACAGAGGGTTGGGGCAGCATGATGGGGGGATTCCTCATCCCACCACTGTCAGTGACTGTAAACTGAGGGAGCATGCAAAGGATACGACAGGGTTCCTGTTGCTGAATCCTGCATCCCCCTTGCCTGGCATTCTACACCTCCATAAATGGAGTAGAATGCAGGAATGCCCTGAAATACCCCCAGACCAGCCACACGCATAGCTGCATGACCAAACAGGGGATCCTATGCAGAAGGAACACGTGCCCTTTCCATGAATGCATACAGGGTTCTGTGGGACCCCTGTTTCATAGCATTCAGACATAGGGTTGCCTACACTGTGTGGATTTGCAGTGCATAGACATGCTGCCCCTTAATGCACAGGGGCTCATATGGTTAGATGTGGCACTGAGAACATAGAGCACAATAATTTGGTATCAGTGAAAGAAGACTCATAATGGGCAATGTAATGCTCTATAGTTAATTTATTTTAATTTATTTTTTAATTTTTATTTGGTTTGATGTATAACTTGTTTGTTTGTTTTTTGGGTGGGATTATCATTTAAAAACTGATGGGGCCAGACTTCAGAGAGAATATAGCAATTAGGACAAAGGTAAAGAAGAGAAATGAGCAATAAGGCACAACAGGGTGTGTGTTATTGTGGGAATTACCCACACCTTGTATGGTGTGTCATGAGGTGTAGCCAAGTGATTTTAACCACACAAGAAGTAGATAAATTCCACTACTACACATACACCCTTGAAGTGCATTATTGCAATTATAATATGACGTTGTATAAAAATAAAAAAATAAAATAATTAGGATGAAAGAAAGTAAACATTTGATCAGTGAGATCTTTGTTGGTTATCTGTTGCAGGATTTACTCAAGATCATGTGACATGTTTTGACCAGTGGGGTTACAGGATTTTTGTGACCCATTTTATAATACAGGGGGTATATTCCATGAGGTCAGCAATGAATAATAACTAATACTGTGGCTCATATTGGGCTGTGGTGATCTTAGCTAGTTTTGCAGACTCTGTCATAACATGATAAACAGTAAAGCCAATGTAGATGCTTGCCCACAGCATCTGCTACAGGTAAAGTGCAATAATTATATCCATTGCTGACCTTAAGTCTTTTTTACATCCCCATTTATAGTCTTCTTTACCTCATGTCAACTGCTGTATTAGGAGCCATATTACTTTGGTTGAATTATAGAAGATAAACCAAACATGTGGGCCTCAACTCAAACATGAACCAAAGTTACTAACTGCCCACTTCTGTTACCCAGAGATCTGAAGTTTTCCTGGATGTTTGCAGAAGAGTACAGTAATTCGATGTGGCTTCTCTGTTAGTCTTTGTGCTCGTGTTTTACAGCTGTGATTAGCTCAGTATGTCCTTCCCACTTTTATTCCACCTTTTGTTGTGTACTGAGCATATAGAAAAAGTGTTTCTCAGTAACAAAACTGACATTGGTCCAACAGCTACTGTGTGCAAAAATTGCCATTACAGTCTAACGTTATACTGTCTTCCCCTTCCCTTTAATGTAGATGTGGCTGGATTTCCCTGCAAATGAATAATCAAGCAAGCTCCAAGTGTTGTACAATAGAAATAACTGCAAGCAGCAGCCAATTGCTCAGTTTTCTCTAATTGAAAACAAATTGCAGGGTCATTGTAACTCAACCTTCTGTTCAGGCAGATCAGGCTGAAGTATTCTCCCCCACCATGTGTGTAAGGCTGTCCATGATAATAAATGTATTCTGATGGAAGGCCATAGCTCTCACTTTTATTAGACCATTTAACCCTGCCCCTTGAATGCATCCTAAACTAGAATCTTATTCCCCAGGAAATGATGGGTTCCCCTTTTTGCCTCTGAGGAGTAGATGGTTAAGTTTACTTTCATCCTGTCATGCACGCACCTTGTTATTGCAGAGCAAATGATTACCTCCTAGGGAAAGTGTTGTGATTAGACTGGGGTGCATCAGGATTGAATGTGCTTTGTCTACACATGCTAATTGCAACCTAATGAGTTGGCACATGGCTAATCAAGCCTAATTGAGGTTATTAGTGTAGGATGCCAGGCTGCCTTCGCTGTTCTCAAATGTAATCTATTTGTAGTGCAAGGATGTATACTCATAGAATAGAGGATAGACGGGAGCAGGGCTTCTTGAGTTTCTGAGTACTTTGCAGACTGAAGCATCTATTATTGGAAGACGCACATGCACACATGCGTGCATACACACACACACACACACACACACACACACACACCATCCTACACAAGAAAAATATTGTATAACACCCACAAAAGCAAATCTCAGTGCCATTTCAGGAGCCTTTTTTTCCATAAAAGATTTTCTCCCTAAGGCTGCAGGTCAGCAACTATCAGTCAGGTTCTCACTCCCTCTAACCATCGCTCACTTCCACTGGCCACTAGAATTTCCCCTACAGATTGCTCCCCATGGTGGAGTCAAGAGGCAGAGGACCATCCTCCCCCCACTACACACATCCAGTTAGCTTGTGATCGGGTGGCTGTGTGGGTCAGAGGAGAATGAGCATGAGTTCATTAAGCTTGCCCCTTTTCCATTTTCTCACAACCCCTCGTCATGGCAGCACATAAGTGCATATGTGTGGAGGCATGCACACACAATGGAACCATTGCCCCTCCCACTGAAATGCTCACAGGCTGCACTACCCTCCTGAAAAATCAAAGCAGTTAGCGGGACAACACAAGCCAGCACACTGAAATTCACTCAAAGAAAAAAGGAAATAAACAGAAGTAGATGCAAACTCAAGATTTATTCCATATCAAAGCAAAAGAGACAGTGGAGAGCACAGCACCAGTAGCCCTGACGCTTCAGGTATGCTGCATGAACCTCATCATTAGGGGAGGGACTAAACCATGAATCTGCATCATCATCTGTTTATTTTCTTTTTTCACTGAGTGAATTTGAGTGCAGTTGCTTGTCTTGTCCCTGCAATATCACCAGACCTCCACCCAGTGGCAGTCGAAGGTCAAGAGGGTTTGGCATCTCTTCAAGGTCGAGGAGAGTAGTCCCTGGTGTGCATGATCCTCTCTTCCCCTGGGTGACCCCCTGAGTGACTCAAGTCCATTCCCAAACCCATCACCAGCATGGTGGCAGGTGAGGCATAAATACAATCCCTCATCCCCATTTCAAGAGTCTTTGGTTGCATGGATTAAAACTGAATCAGATAGTTCAGCATCCCATCAAGGAAATGGTATTAGTGCAGATCTGTGTTTTTTAAAATTCAAATACTTTGTTTCACATATTGACTGCTCACAGAAGGAGGTGGTGAACAAGTACCTTTCTTCTAATATTGTACTCTCAAAAATTTCTACTTGGCACCCTCAATACTATTCATTATTCAGTGTTATCCAAGGTCCTCAGAGTGTGGAGTCCGAAATATATGTAGATAGAGCAACAAAGGTTGTTAGTGTGGCTGTTGACTACCTCAAGGAGAAGTGAAGGGAGAACATAGACATCTGGTGACCATTAATTGCCAACACAGTTCTTTTCATTACTTACCAGTACTCCAGCTTCACCATGGTTGCAGCACCTAGTTAAGAAACACGGATACCATTAAACAGACATGCTGCTGTTTTTATACCTCTCAGCTTTCCCTGTTTGTAAGGGCCTACTGTCATTTTACCTCTCAAAATTGCCCTTTCTCTCATCTGTCCCTCATGGAAAAAGTGCTGCTCACTTTGAGGATGTGCTGTAAATTCATACTTTAAAACAAATATGCATAATATTCTATGATGCTAAGTCATTAACAAACTTTGTGCATGTGAACACAATGGTTTCCACGGTGTTGGGACCTTGTAACATAGAAACATAGAAACATAGACTTTGACGGCAGATAAGGACTGCTAGGCCCATCTAGTCTGCTCATTTCCCTACCTACAGGATAGGCCGCAGATCCTAGTTAACCAACAGCCTATTTCTTCCTACCCCCCACAAGAATTGCCTTATGTCTGTCCCATGCATTCTTGAATTCTCCCACAGTTTTAGACCCCACAACCTCCTCAGGAAGGCTGTTCCATGCATCCACTACCCTCTCTGTGAAATAATACTTTCTCACATTGCCCCTGAACCGCCCTCCTTCTATCTTTAAATAGTGTCCCTTGTTCTTGCAAGTCTCTTTTCTGAAAAATGCTACCCTCTTGGACTTTGTTGATTCCACTGTGGTACTTAAAAGTTTCTATCATGTCCCCTCTCCTTCTTTCCTCAAGGGTATACATATTAAGCTCCTTTAGTCTCTCCTCATACAGCTTCTCTTGCAGACCCTGCACCATTTAGTTGCCCTCCTCTGGACTGCCTCTATTCTGTCTATGTCCTTGCAGATGGGGTCTCAGAACTGGACACAGTACTCAGATGGGGTCTCACCAACTGTCTGTACAGAGGATAACAACTTCCTGTTTTCTGCTGCTGATGCCTCTCCTATACATCCCAGTATACCCCAGCCCTCCCTACTGCCTTCTCACATTGCTTGCTAACCTTGAGGTCATCTGATATGATTACCCCCAGGTCCCTTTCCTTTTTTGTTGTTGTTACTACCTCCCCACCCATTGTGTATTCTTCCCCTGGGTTCTTGTTTCCCAGGTGCATTATTTTGCACTTCTTTGCATTGAATCCTAGCTGCCATACTTCTGACCATTCCTCCAACCTTGCCAAGTCCCTTTTCATCCTTTCCACGCCTCCTTGTGTATCAACCCTGTTGCAGATTTTTGTGTCATCTGCAAAAAGGCATACTTTTCCTTCCAGTCCCTCTGCAATGTCACTGATGAAGACATTAAAAAGGGCAAAGCAGGACTGAGCATGTCAGCGGGCAGCTCTCCACTCCTGAGCATGGTAATGGTGGGTTGGTTTGTATCACCATGTATGAGGATATGTCCCTCATTGTCCCTCATTTTGAGTGTACATGTCCCTCATTTCAGTGACAGAAAGTTAAGAGGTATGGTTGTTTTATGTGATGACATGAACAACACTTTCAGGTTTGACCAGTGAAGTTGGTAACAGAATACTTGTACTTGTATCCTGAGCAGGACACACAGAAAATGGTGCAGTATCATTAACAACAGCAGCAAAGCAGACAGTTCAGTTCAGGTCATAGGGCTGAGGCTCATATTGAGCCTACCATTTTATGTCCCCAGGCTAACTCAGCACTAGGTCATGATAGGGAATACCATAACAGCATGGTCAAAAAACATAAAACTGGGCCCGATGGTGCAGAGGATTGAGGTGCTGGGTACTTTACCTCATGCTATGCCAGTGACCTGGATTTGGAAACGGCCTCGGGTCATTGGGGTGCTGGTGTGGGGGGGCAAAGCAGGATTGAGCATGTCAGCGGGCAGCTCTCCACTCCTGAGCATGGTAATGGTGGGTTGATGCCCCCCCATAGTTCCGCTCCCAACGGGTGGAGGTCCGGTGGGTAGTGTAGGTGGAGAGGGGGTGGCAAAGTATCAGGAGGTGGAAGGGGCTGAGCTGGCACCTTGGGGTGCAGTGTGCCTCCAAACAGCCATGTGCTGGGGCCTCAGGGGGGTGGGGCAGGGGAGAAAATCTGTAAAATATACTTGACCCCATTGCCAGTTGATGGGAGGAGGCAATGGGGACCAAAAAGTTACATTAAAAGAAAACCAAAAAAAAACACTGAACTAAAATAGTGACACACAGAATAGCACTCAACAAAATCACCAATCATTACTATGGTGCCACACCAACTTGACTGGCTACATTGTATGTTCATTCGGGGCTCCACCCCTGAACCCCCATCTTTATATAATCACCTCCGGGTGGGAGGCAACTCAGGGAAAGAAAAACATGGGGGGGCATTGAGGAGTAGAAAGGGAACGGTGCAGGCAACGGGGGGGCAGACACAGTACTCACATATGTTGGCAGGGGGGAGAAATACAAAAACAACAAGCATATGTCTCAGGACTGGAAATCAAACCCTGATCCACCAGAATTCTGCCACTCTCCGCTGCCTATGGCTCTACCCTTTGTGCCACAGCAGCTGCTCAGCAGAACCACTCCCAGCACAGGCTTCATCCCTTTCTCCTATTCTCCCTGACAGCAATACAGCTACAGGGATAGCGCTAATCTGACATGCTCAATACTATCCCTGTAGTCAGATCTTCAATTAACTCCATTTTATGAGTATTTGACTTCCAAACATAAGGCAAAAACTTCCAAAATAAAGAGGAAGGAAGTCATTGACTTCCAGATTAAAACCAAAAATGATATGACTTCCAAAATTGCAGTCATGGAAGTCAGAAATGATGAATTTTTCTGAAAGAAATTGTATTTTACCACTGATTCATTATGTTAACATCCATAAATGTGTCCGTACTAGAATACTGACTTCCAAAAGCAGGATCCTGGAAGTATTTTGACTTCCAAAAAATTTGACAGACTTCCAGATTTCAACTTCTGAAAGTTTTAGACTTCCATGGAAAATAAATTAACTGAACCCCTGCCTGTAGCTGTATTAGCTTTTGCTGTTGTGACAGGGCGCTTTTGACTGCACTATTGTGCTTTTCCTTCTTTTCACTCGGTACAGGCTAATTCTTGAAATAAATGTCTGTGATGTACCTAGCAAAATAAATTCAAAATGGAACTCTTATTATCTCCCCATTTAGTGTTTTATCAGATTTGTGGGGTGGGGGTAAAGCTATGTAACCCTTCTCTTTCTGGAACCAAAATGGGAAACCAGCAGCCCCTGCATATTCTTTCTTGGCAGTTTCTTCATGTACTAAACCTGTTAACAGTTTTCACAGTGTGACTCCACTGGAAATCCCATTTGGTTTCTTGCCTACAGCCATACAATCCATATACCAATTGACCTTCCCCTGCTTTTCCAGGTTTTTATGCTCTTGATAGAAGGATACCACTCATTTGAACCATTTCCGAAGCAAGAGAAGTGCTGGGCATGACTAACTGAAGACACAAAATGGGGACTGGGTAACATCAGTATCTGATATTTGACCTAACATTAAGGAACAGATAAAAAAAAATCCTCTTTGGCCCTCTCCATGTGGCTAGAGTTTGTTCTGCATCAAGCACTCCCCAGCCCAAGTCATTTTGCATTGATTCTGTTGTCTCTCATACCCTCCCTGTCTCTACTGGCGTCCCCCAGGCATCCATCCTGGGTCCACTACTTTTCTCCATTTTCATTAATTATCTCCCATTGAATAGCTTAAAATGTAAATTGCTTCTGTATGCAGACGACCTTGTTATATACGACAGAGATAAGTCCATCTCCAAGGTCTCTTCAGCCTCACCAAGAACTATGGCAGTACTTTTAGCTGGTTCACCTCTAACCTGTTATTGGTTAATGGGGGAAAAAACATGCTATTTGAGTCCATACCCCACCTCACCCAAATTCATAATTCCAGCTCCTCCCTCCAAATACTATCCCCAGATGGTCAGATTCTAGAAAACATTGCCTCATTCAAATACCTGTGGATAACACTTGACCTGGCACTTACCTTCTCAGACCACATCAATACTGTGCTTCGCAGGGTAAATCAAAAACTAGGGTCCGTCTACAATCTATGCCACCTACTAACCCCTGAGGCTTGAATTGCAATATCCAGGGTAACCTACTTCCTATCATTGACTACTGCTCCCCCATCTACCCTCCAGTATCCTCTGCCTCAGAACCAGACTCTCGTCTGCCTACAACAGTACATGCTGTTTTGCTCTTATGGCACCATTCTCAACCCATTACTGCAACCTCTACAAAACCCGTGGTTGGCTACCCCTCCAAGGCCGCTTTGATTTTGCTCTCAGCTGTATCATGGATAGTGCCATCGGTAGCTGTGATGTGTCCCCTCTCATTCCCCTACTCAAGGTTAGAACCTTACCTAGGAGTCTCCGCTCATCCACCGTACCTCCCCTTGAGGTACCAAGGATCTCTACCAGCATGGGTGGGAAAGCCTTAACTATTTGCCCCCACATTATAGAATAGGATCCCTGCTACCCTCTACCCATCCAACACCCATTCTGCCTTCAAATCCCTCTTCAATACCTGGCTTGTAGACAGGGCCTAGTGCTCTTGCTCACCAGAGTAGCACCCCTTCTCAACCAGCAACTCTAACCCCACACTAACCTGACTTCTGTTAGGAGTTTCTTCTCCACTCTACTCAAGCTGTTCACAAGTCCTTTCTCTCCCTTTCTCTCTGTCTTGCTGTTAGTGCTCAAAGGTGTGCTGAATAGGGGTGTTGCAGGACTGTTGTATCCTGTTATGTCGAGCAGGGCTGCCTAATACCTAAATATATTTCATACCCTGATGCCAATATTCCTGTATCTATATTTCTGTATGTGAAAGTGCTTGACCCTGATGCCAATATTCCTGTATCTGTGTTTCTGTATGCAATAGTGCTTGACTTCTGATTAACTGTATATATTCTGTTCCTATGATTGTACCTGTTGCTTAACAATGCCATCTTTTATGGCCTGGGTCGTGCCTGAAAACAGTCCCTCAGACCAGTGCACCTACCTGGTAAGCAAGGACATAGATAAATAAATAAAATGAATAAATAATTTCTCGCACTCCATCCCCCCATCTTCACTTACAGATTTTTTTCAGTGTGAGGTTTCTGGCACAGTTTTATGAACCAACATTGGCCCCTATGCACTATCGGGTGGGAATTATATTCTGGAGGTGTGTATCCAGCCTGCATAGGTGTACAGCTGTGAAGAGGTGTGCACAAGCCAGTATTCACTACCGGTGGCCACCTGTCTGTAGCCCTGCCTCCTGGCAAACAGGACTCCTCAGGGCAGGCTAGGGCAGAGTAACAGATCTGGCCAGGCATCCAATCAGATGCCCTGACCGGGTCACTCAGTAAATCTCCTACATGGCAGGGCACACATTGGCAGCACACCCAGCAGATGTCTGACAGTCAGCAGCTGTGGAAGTGTGAGGAGGGCAATGCTGCCGGCCCTTCTGCAAAGCAGCACTGGAGCAAGTGTGAAGGTACGAGGCGGGGAGGTCTGTGCGTAGTACAGTTTGGGAGAGGAGTGGGTACTGGACAACTCAGGGGTGGGGTGCTAGGGACAGCTATGCATGGACTAAGGTGCCTGTGTGTTGGGGGTCATACTGTTCACTGGGACGGGGACCCTGTGTTCATGGGGCAGTTGGGGGACTCGTCATTGCCTAAACGGTGGGGGTATAGATGTGTTGGGGGTGTTAAAGCACACAGTGGGGGATGGGGCAGCTGTGTGTGTGTGGAGGAGTGCAGCATATGGTGCCGGGACAGGGTTCCAGTCTTGTGGGGGGCCACATGTTACCGCGGTTCTGGGACTGGTGTTCAGGTGTGAGATGGGGGAGTTACATCAGCTGCCAGGGCCAGAATGCATGGTGCAGGGCACGGAGGGCTCTTATGGCAGGGTTCTCCCTAGCATACCCTGTGCCCTCCTCCATATCCCTGTGGCTAGCACTAAACACCTTGGTGCATGGAGCGTAGTGCTGGCATGCCCCTGCCCACTCCTGGAATGTTGTGGTCCATGCGGCCAGGAGATCAGATGCATAGATGCTGCACAGACCCCCATTAGTACATCCTGCATGAGGGGGCACAATAGGTGCAGAGTGGCTACTTGCCCCAGATATGCGGCGCATAGCCACTCCACCCATTAGTGCACAGGGCCCATTGTCTTTTAATAAATCTCATAATCTATAGCCTTACCCCACAGATCCCAAAGGGTCATTTATAATAACTGAGCCCCTCCTGATGCCCAGTGGGGGGTATCAGTTCTCAAATATAGGCTATGCAGTTAGTTCTCACTCCCTTACCCACAGTATCTTTACCATCGAAGGTATACCACTATCTGACCGTATTTATATGTGACCACTGGGGTTTGCATCACTTTTTACACTAGGCAGACTGACAAACTGGATGTTTACATATTTTATAAAGTCTATCCTGTGGAAACAATCAGACCAAAAATCTGTTGAATATTTGTTTCTGCTCTTAAAATCTACCCTATGTTCTCATTCAGTTGTCCACAGAATTACTTTCTGCCAAACTAAATATGTGCTGTCAACATTGTTATCATTCTACAATCTCCCTAACACATCACAGAATATATTTTAGCATGTGTTCTCAGTATAACTGGTGTTTTTCCAAAATATGTTAGCAACTTTCTGGGAAAATCCCTCCTGATTCTAGCTTTACTGATATAATGAATATCAGTCTATATCCATTTTGGCTGTTCAACAGGAAATGCTTTATTAAATTAATTTCAAAATTCATACGCTGTTCTGGTGGAGCATGTTTCCTCTATGGAGGCACCCACAGTGGAAACCAAGGAGAAAGCTGGCAGCCTCCACAAGGGAGACCCACAGGAGGGTGGCATGGGACACCACAGGGGAAGGAAACAGCTCTTGGTGGGGGACTCACTTAATGGGGGGGTAGAACCAGGGGAGGGAGGGAGAGGAAAGGCAGGTAAGGTGCCTGCCTCATGCCATGGCTTAAAGGGACAGGAATCAAATCCTTAGGATCACAAAAGCAGCTGCATGGGAGAGGGAGCTGGACATCATTGTCTACCTAGGGACAAATGATCTACAGTAGCTGGGCATGGGATCAGAGCAGTGCAGGAGGAGTTTGTGAAGGGTCCTTAGAGAAGTAGCACACATGATAACCTTCTTGGAGATGCTGCCTGTCTATGGCATGGTTGAGGCTAGGGTACTCCGCACCATGCAGTTCAATGAAAGGTTGAAAAACTGGTGCAGAGCACACGGTTTTGGCTTCATTGATGAATGGGGTTCCACCTGGAGAGATACAGGCCTATACTAGTGTAACCCCCCTCCAATTTGGGGGTTTACCTTAATGTCTTCCTGGGCTTCTCAATGCCCACTGCCAGGCGGGTGTCCTGTCCCAGTGTGATTCTGTTTATTTATGTGTGAGCGCCATGCTGAGCTTCTACGATTGTCCCTTTAAGCAACTAGGTAATCTGTGTTAACAAAATGGTCTGTGCTGGGTCCAAGTAATTTAGGGCTTGCAATGGCCAGACAATGCTCTATTTTGCTCCACTCTGCAGTCACTACTTGCACAGAGGGAGCTTATGTAGGAAAGATACTTATTTACTGTTTGTGCATTATCATATTTGAAATGGAGAACTTTGTCTAACCTGCTTTATTTGCAGCATGCCTGTTTGTATGGGAGCCACCATGTTAGGTCTGGGACTTCCTGTAATGAGACCAATAGAACAGCTGGGGACCTAAAATGGATTCAAACCCCAGTGTCCTTTGGGAAGGAAATTCTGTAGTTTTGTAGTTTTTCAGTTGGTGCTAAATTGGCCTGGAGGGGGAGCCCTTACTGTGACTGATAGCTCCTTTGGCCAACTGCAAACCTGGATTTACAATGGAAATCCCCAGAGAGACAGTAGACAGTGTCTCAGCTGTAGCTGGAGGTTGAAGTGTGAATAGCTAGTGCTTTCGAGTTGCTGCTCCCAAAAGGAGCATAGGGGAATCGGTGGGTAGAGGCTTAACTTGCCTCCCTGACACATTTCTCCTGCTTGAGACTGTCTATGGCATAAGTTGGACTTGTCTGATTCCAACCTGTATTTGCAGCTAGAGCTGTGCGGAATAGGAAAATTCAGAATCCTCGGAATTTCGATGAAATTGTGCATAATTCTGCGCATTTCGCAGAATTTTGTCAAAATTTTGAGGACTTTTTTAAAATTTAGTAATTTGGTTATAACTCAGCCACCCTTTAAGCTAGAGAGAGTATGTGCACTCTTTTGGTTGATATCCACTAACATGCCAAATATCATGAAATTTGGAAGTTCCAAAATTACAAGTGCTCAAATATTGGCATTTTATTGTTTGTGCACAATTTCATGAACATTTTTATCTGCATATACCTTAACCGTCAATTGGGTCAAGGATCTTAAATTTTGCATGTTTTTCTGATGATAGGTGGTCTAACAATGTGCCAAATTTTATGACACTATGATGCATCATCTCAAGATATGTGCTCAAAATCTGTCATTTTATTTTTTTTAGGAAATTTCATGAAACCTTTCATCTGCATATAACCTTTGGAGCTAGACATGTGTAAATTAGTACAGATAACCTTTTTGTAATGCTTATAGAATTATCTAAATATGTAGAGAATTAGGTAAGAGATTCTTTATGTTACAAGGGTTTAAAACTTTACTGTGTATGTATTTGCAAATCTTTGGGAAACTATCAAAAATGTGAATGTTTGTAACTTCTCTGCTCTTGCATGCATAGAATTAACATTTGACATGCATATCCATAGTCAGTGTATCCAGGTATCTAACACAACTGGATAAACTGGTTAATTCTGCAGAAGAAAAAAAATAATTAGTAACATTTTCTCACATATTTATATCATATACTGTAGATGAAGCATCCAGAAATTTTTTTTGTAGAATTTAACATTAGCAATGCACATATCACTACTTCATTTGATAAGCTAGGCTGAGCCTTTTCCAGTCCTGCTGTTCCTCTCTGGGTGACTATCCCCCCTTCTCTTTAGGCGTAGCCAGACTGACTCAGTAGAACTTGTTCCCACCGATATCCTTTTTGTCCTTTACAGTGACAAACTCCCTTAAAATGTGAGTCACCTACTACTTTTCCTATTGATCTCTTAGTCCTAGACTTGCATGTACACCAGGCTCTCTGGATTATAAATTTACTGGATGTGATCCTTAAATATCTTGCATTCAAGTTGGCATTGTAGACACTATACTTTCTTGCTCTAACCTGGGGGTCTACCACTGTTATGCTACCCAGCTCAGCTGTCCATGTCTTGGTGAGTCTGTGCATCTAACTCCAGAACCTGGTAGGCTCCTGCGCTATCAACCTCTTATACCCCTATGCTTTCATTAGAATCCCCATATAAGACTGAGTGAAATTAGAAAATTCCAGTTTTATGGAATTTTTTACTAAAGTTTACAATTTTCATAAAGACTTGTGGGATTTGACTTTAAAGATCATGTGCAAAGATTTTTGCATATTGTTAATAAAGCTGGAATTCAAGTCCCTGTGTCATGATTACAGTTTCCTGAAAATGTCGTGCTTTTTGGTTTTGTGGTTTTCTTTAAATCAGCATTTGTTAGCTTGCTTTATAGTGGCTGAAAACAGTGGAGTTATTTCTGTCTCTCTCAGTCAGATTTGGAGAGTGATGACATCATTGTGGAGTACTGTAGCTTGCTGCTTCAGATTCCCAGTCATAGCAGGCTGCATAGTTAATGGTTTGCTCACCAGGTTTCTTATAAACTCAGTCTGTGGTTTGTATTTAGATAGATTAGCTTGAAATATATCATTGTCTTCTTACAAAAATTGATAATTCGAGTTTCAGTGCTGAATTGAAGTAGTGGAAATCTTTCTCTATGAGAGATCAGCTTGTCTGTATCACAGCTCTCCATTCTTTGTCATCAAAACTATGATTTTTTTCTAACTCTACAACACAGGTTTGTTTAATGAATATAAAATAAATCTAAAGTGTGTTCATTCATAGAAATAGTTTGTCTTTGATGTAGCCTTCAAAAATACATTCATGTAAGAACATTTTTTTTATGTCAGATTGACAAACGGGTACCTGTCACATTCTACTGTTTCAAGCACATGTCTTGTCTGAACTCACAAATGTCAGTTCTTTGGTGGTTTCTGTTTGAAATACATCATGTATGCATATAAACAGAAACACTATATGGCATCTCAATGCATCTTGTCTCTTCCCACAGTTGAGGCAGCTGCACTCTGCTGCCACCTTTCCCCTGCCCCACAACAAGCCCCTCCCCCCACCTTCTGCTTCACGTTTGAGGCTGCTGCACCCTGCTGCCTACTGTCTTCTCCCAAACAGTCAGGGATTGTACACTCTACTGCTCACTGTATTCTCCCACAAAGTTGGGGATTATACATTCTGCTGCCTCCATCCCCTGCCTAAAGAATCAGTCCTGCTGCACCCTGGTGCACCCTGCCCAAACAGTTGGGGTTGCTGTACCCTGCTGCCCTCTCCCCCCCACAGTCAGAAACACTGCACCTGTTGCACCCTGTTCCTGTCTCCACAGTCAGGGCTGCTATGCTCTGCTAAACTGTAGATTCCTAGGTCTGCCTGCCTCCACAGTTGGGGCTGCTGCACCATGCTGCCCTAGGCCACCTGAGGTGTGGCTTTTTGCTGCACCCTGATACCGACTTCCATTGCCCCAAATGGACAGGGCTGCTGCACCAACCACACCATCTCACAGTCAGTGCTGCTGCTCCCTGATGCCCCCCTGTGTCCTGCCCCACAGTTGAGGCTTGTGCACCATGCTGTACCCTGCCACACATTCAGAGCTGCTGCACCCTGCTCCTGTCTACACAGTTGGGGTTGTTGTGACCTGATATGCCCTAGAGACCCATGCTTCCACAGTTAGGGCTGGTGCACCATGCTGCCACTTGCCACAAGAGTCAGGGCATTTGCTGCACCCTGTTGTGTGCCTCCACAGTTGAGGCAGTTACACCCTGCTTCCCCCCTGCCAACTGAGTCAGATTCTTTGCTACACCCTGCTGCTCACATCCCTTGTCACAAAAAGGCATGGCTACTGTATCCTGTTCCACAGTTTGGGCTGCTGTACCCTGATGACACCCCTAATTTCTTGCCTAGCAGTCGGGACTGCTGCACCCTGCTGCCCTTTTTCCCCACCCCCACAATAATGGCCACAGCACCCTTTTGTCCACTGTTCCTGTAGGAGGGTGCAGCAGAGTACAGTGGTGGCAGGGGACAGAGGACAGCATGGTGCAGAAGACCTGAATGTTGGACAGGACACAGGTGGGCATCAGGGTACAGCAGGTCTGACTGTGGCACAGGGTGCACACAGTGCTCCAGCCCAGCCCATTTTGGGCAATGGAAGTGCATAGCAGGCTTCAGAAGCACCAACTTTGGAGGCAGGGGGCATGAGACTCTAGGGTGTAACACAGCATAGCAGCCCTGACTGTGGAGGCAGGAACAGGGAGCAACAGGGTTCCATGGCCATGACTGTGAGGGTGGGGACAGAGGGCAGCAGGGTGCAGCAGCCCCAATTGTTTGGGTAGGAGATAGGCATAGCATCAGGGTACATAAATCCAAAATGAGGGATGGTGCAGCAGTCATGCCTGTTTGAGACAAGGGATGTGGGCAGCAGGGTGTAGGAAGGGGTCTAACTCTGGTAACAGGGGCAGAAGGGTACAACTGCCTCAACTGTGGAGACACACACCAGGGTACAGCAAATGCCCTGACACTTGTGGCAAATGGCAGCATGGTGCAGCAGCCCTAACTGCAGAGGCATAGGGCTCTAGGGTACAGCAGGCCACAGCAACCCCAACTGTGTAGACAGCAGGGTGCAGCAGCCCTGACTGTGGTGACAGGGGACAAAGAACAGCATGGTACAAAAGCCTCAGTTGTGGGGATAGACACAGGGGACATCAGGGTGCAGCAACCCTGACTGTGAGATGGGGAGTGCATGGTGTAGAAGCCCTGCCCATTTGGGGTAATGGAAGTGGGATGCAGGGTGCAGCAAAAGACCACCTCAGGTGACCTAGGGTAGCATGGTGCAGCTGGCCTCACTGTGGAGGCAGAGGGACCTGAGACTCTAGGGCTTAGCAGAGCATAGCAGCCCTGACTGTGGAGACAGGAACAGGGTGTAACAGGTGGAGCATCCTGGACTGTGGGGATGAGGGAGAGAGGTCAGCAGGGTGCAGCAACCTCAACTGTTTGGGCAGGGGGCAGCAGGGTGCAGCAACCCTGATTCTTTAGGCAGGGGATTGAAGCAGCATGGTGCAAAATCCCTGACTGTGTGGGAGAAGACAGTGGCACAGGGTGCAGCAGTTTCGAATATGGAGCAGAAGGCAGGCAGCTTGTGGGGCAGTGGACAGTTGGCAGCAGAGTTCGGATGCCTCAACTGTGGAAAAGAGACATGGTGCATCAGGATGCCATATATTGTTTTGATTTATACACATACAGTACATGATGTATTTTCACACAGAAAGCACCAAAGACCTGAAATTTGTGAGTTCAGACAGTACATATGCTTGAAATAGTAGAGTGTGACAGGCACCTGTTTGTCAATCTGACATGAAAAAAAATTCTTGAGCCAGCCCGGTGGTGCTGAGGGCTGAGGTGCTGGTGTCTTACCTCATACCACGCCGGTGACCCATGTTTGGGAACAAGCATGGGTTGCCAGGGGCCAGCCGGGGCCGGGAAGGATAGAGTGCCCAAAGGCAGCTCTCCTTCTCTGGGGGGGTTAACTGTAGGCTCCCACTGCAATGCCACCATCTAGGGGAGCCCGAGTGAACGGTGCAGTTTGGTGGAGAGCAGTAAGGACATTGGGTGGATGTCAGCAGAGGGGCAGAGCAGGAGGTACATCTCAGCATGCCTCCTAACTCATAGCCCCTCATTGCATGCCAACGTCAGGAGAGGGTAGGAAGAAACTGGAAAAACACCTTGGTCCCTCTTAGGTGACGACGCCTCCCTGGGGGACATTTCTGGGCTCGCCAGGGCAGACTTTGCTGTGCCAGCTCTATGCACACAAGTATGTTGGTTTGGAGAGGTAAGCATAGGGGGTACCCTCTCTACCCTTCCCAGGGGGGTATACCGGGGATCTTCAGAGGTGTGTGTGGAGCCAGAGCACTCTAGGGGCAGACCATGATGGAATCTGGAGGGTCCACAGACAGAGGATGTCTGAAAGAGTGGAGGGAGGAGGCAGATTAGGCGCATAAATACAGGGTAAAAAAAATAAAAAATTCTTACATGAATGTATTTATGAAGGCTGCAACAAAGAAACTATTTCTAAGTATTAACAAAATTTAGATTTATTTTATAGTCATTAAACAAACCTGTTTTATATGGTTAAAAAATTAGTTTTGATGAGAAAGAATGGAGAGCTGTGATACAGACAAGCTGATCTCTCACAGAGAAAGATTTCCATTACTTCAATTCAGCACTGAAACTCAAATTATAAACTTTTGTAAGTAGAGAATGATATATTTTAAGCTAATCTTTCTAAACACAAACCACAGACTAAGTTTATAAGAAACCTGGTGAACAAACCATTAACTCTACAGCCTGCTGTGATTGGGAATCTGAAGCAGCAAGCTACAGTACTCCACAATGATGTCATTGCTCTCCAAACCTGACTGAGAGAGACAGAAATAACTCCACTGTTTTCAGCCACTGTAGAGCAAGTTAACAAGTGCTGAGTTACAGAAAACCACAAAACCAAACAACATGAAATGTTCAGGAAACTCTAATCATGACACAAGGACTTGAATTCAAGCTTTATTAACAATATGCAAAAACCTTTGCACATGATCTTTAAGTACAGATGTTATTTTGCAATTTCTCGACGCAAGCAATTAATAAAATTGGCACATACAGTCTCCTTGTAAGGTCTAAGAACGTGCCAAATTTAATGGTATTGCATTCCTTAGTTTTAAAGTTTCAAGGGTTTATAAATTTGTAGTTTACATTATTGCAAAATAACATCTTTTAAATGTTCCGAAACTTTGACTACTTTTAATTAAATCACATTTAAAGCTGCAAATATGAACTCTTCCTGAAATGACCATGTAGTATAGTAGTTTAAATGTTTCAACTCTGGTTAAATTTGGATATATGTTTTAAAATTAGAGGGAACTAACCAAAATTTAAATTCTGTCAACATGTTTCGCAGGCTATAACTTAGTCCCATTTAAAGCTAGAAATCTGAAACTATGTGCACATACAAATGTAATGATAACCTGCATACAGCACCTGTAAATATTTGTAACATTTCAATAAATACTATCAAAATTATACTAAAATTAAAGAAATCCAAATTTTGGCAAAATATTTGGCCACCTACAGTATAACTCAACTCCCATTGAAGCTTGAGGCTGCCAGGAGGCAGTATAGCGCAGTGGTCTAAGGCTCTGAGCTGCAAATCTGGTGACATCCAGCAGACCAGACCTGGGTTTGAATCCCACAGCTTCCACTTGCATACTGTGTGACTCTGAGCAAGTCACTTAACCTCCTTGTGCTCCCAGGTTGTTCCTGTAAAAAAGCTTTCAGCTTAGTGTGCTATACCTGGTTAAACAACTAAATAAAAAAAAAATGGTGAATATATGCATTCTAGGTGTGTCTCTAAATTCTGGTATTGTGGAGAAACTTCGAAAGAATATTTTAAAATGATCTCAAAATAACTGAAAATTAAAGTTTGATTAAATGTTTGGCCACCCATAACTATGTCCCTTTCAATCTGCAATACTGAAAGTTGGTATGCTCTTTTACACCATGGACTACTGTTTTCTTGTCCAAATATGGTGTTATTTGGATGTGTACTTTTAAACCTAATTCTAAATAACTGAAATTTAAAAATTTACAAAATTCCGTGGACTTTTCCCGAACATTCCACAGAATTCCATGGAATCAGAATGGTCATTCTGCATGCATTCCACAGGTGGAATTTTATATTCTGCACAGCTCTAACTGTGGCAGAAGAAAAGAAAAAAATTGTTAGTGCTACTTGCGATTTGGACCGAAGACTTGCTCCTGAGGCGATTGGCTCAGTTTGTGTGCAAGATATACTCAGATCAAAAGGTTTGCTCAGTAAAGCTGTTGAATTGCAACCAGACTATATCTGAACTGTACCATGAGGTAGCTGTTTATTTTGAATGTGCTGAATTGTGTTACATGGGTCGAGACCAGTTTACCCAAGGCAACCCTGTCATGCCAGCTTGAGGCTTCCCCAGCAGAAGATCACAAACTTTATCAGATTGTTCTTCCTGCCTGGGCTTTGCCAATCTGGCCTGAGATGTTACTCCTGCACCAGAGGCTGTTTCAGTGAGTGACTCCCTCAAGGATCCAGCCCCTGTGCAGCCACAACAAGTAGATTGCGGACACCTGGAGGAAAAGGCCATGAAGAAGAGATGTGTCATGTCGGCTCTGCTTCCCCATGCCCATCAGTCATCACCATGAGGTCTCCATATTGCCTGCCTTGCAGCAGATTCCTAGTAGTGTTAGTCCAATCAAGGTAGCTCCTTACAATGAATGTTTAAATCATCTGTGGTACCATCTAATTGTTTCATTTTCTTTGGTTTACAAATAACTGAGCCAACTGGCTTGGATTGCAAATAATCTGGTTGTTTTGCATGTTAACTGCTTTTCTTTCCTCCAAGTGCCCCAACATCAGCTGCAGTGCTGGCCACCCCGAGGCAATGCCTCTGGCTAGCCAGACTTATCATCCTGGGTACCCAGTGTTGAGCTTGTCTCGCCCTCTTGTCCCAAGAGCAAAGGGGGCCCTAACTGCAATAAAAGGGGCTATGTCAGGGGAAAAAAACAAGAGGCCACAAATCAGGGAAAGTACCCATGCCTACCAGCCAAGGACCCATGCGAGCACAGCTTGAAGAGGAGAAAATAGGATGACAATAATGGAAGGTTCTCCCTCATATCCACTCCAAACAATACCTTTTCAAGCAGAAAGAATCAGCCCTCTGAAAAAACATATCTGTAGTGGGGAAAGAGAGGTCATAAGAATAAATTAGTGTGTGGCACAGGAGAAACTAAAACCCAAATATTAACCAAAGATAAGCTTTCCAAAAAACAATAACCCCCTAAGCCAGAGGGTAGAAAACAAAATAAGAAGAGAAAGAAGGGGGGGAAAGTCATAGAAAATACATGACATAAACAGCCTTGAAAAAAACAATGGATAGCAAAAAGGCAAAGTGAACAGCTGACACAAAAGAAAAGAAGGGACAACTAGAAAATATAAGGGAGGCAAGAAGGGGGGAGGTAACAAAAGAATAACTTAGATCAGGAAAAACCTAAAAAGGCAGTACAAAACTAAAATAAAAGAGACAAAATGAAGATGGGATAAAGAATACATTTTAAAATAAATTAAATAACAAAATTCAGCCTCAGACGCCATCCCAGTCTGTCTGCAAATGTTAAGTTAATTGCCACAGTCCAGAGGCCAGACCAGCCTTCAGATTTGAATCCAATTAAGGCATAGCTGTATCAGTCAATTGAGCCTAACAGCTCAGGAAGGATCCTCTCGATGGAAGGACTGGAGCAGCATTTTAATCTCCTCCAACTTTTGTTATTGTCTCTGCTTTTTAATGGAGAGTGTCAGATCACATGATGACTTCCATGTAGACAGATGCCTCTAAAACCCGTTCTCACCTCAAGACTATCAAATTCAGTGAAAACCTAACCTTTAGAGCTCACTAATCAACCAACCTTAGTTTCACCATCTGCTGAAAGCCCCAGGACTTCTCCAGAGTTACAATCAGCTAGAGAAAAGGTAAATAAATTGGATGAATGGAGGCAGAGATGAAACAGACCCTCCCTGCACGTACGCCACCTGCAACTCCGGACAAGCAGCCTAAGACTCAGAATGCCACATCAAGCAAGTCCTCACAGGCTCCGATCACCGCTACACCACTCTCCGAAGAAAAATTTCTAGCGGAATTGGCTCCGCTAAAGACAGCATTTCAAGACTTTGCTTCAGATTTAAAATCCATCAAGGAAGAGCTAAAAGACACTAACCGGGCAGTCGGAGATGTATCAGCGCACACATCCTTCCTTGAAAAATGGCATTCCAGGATGGAACCTGATATATCCTCCATGTGGCAAAAACTTAACAAGCTGGAGGTGAAACTGGAGGATCTGGAAGGCCGAAACAGGCGTAACAACCTGGTTATTTTGGGCCTTCCAGAGGAAGTTGAAGGACACGTGCCTGTGTTTTTTGCCCAGAGTTACTTCTAAAGATCGCCGGCCCCCCCACCTCATTCTGCCTCATGTGTAGTGGAAAGGGCCCAAAGATCCTTAAGACCAAGGCCACCTCCCAGATCCAAGCCCAGGCCATTTATTCTACATCTACTTAGTTACCTGGACTGTCAACATGTAATGGCCACAGTTAAGGATCTACAGGAGATCAAGTGAGAGCATGCAGACCTTAGAGTTTCACAGGACTTCCCAGTAGCCACACGCCAGAAGCGACCTGAATATCACCCTAGCATCACTATACTGATTGCTGCCAGTATTAAATTCTGGATGCTATACCCAGCCAGTCTGTCCGTATTGCATAAAGGTAGCTGGAAATCCTTTGACAATGCCAACCAGGCTGCCCAAGATCTAGCAATCTTGTTTCCAGATTTGTTCAATCAATGCTGATCCCTTGCATCCAATTGGTAAGAAGATTGGAACTCAAAGTGGATTCGAGGCGATCTTTAATTGGGCTCCCTATGTTGATTAATTGGGTTATCAAGTGCAGACGTGAAGACACAGTCCACTCTGCTTGCAGTGATTTTTTCTTTGGGATTACTCCTCGAGTTATTCGTGTTACTTCAACCGAGTGCTTGCAGCTCTTTCTCTCGTGGAAGTGGACCTGGATAGTGCTTATTTTGTTTCCACCTCTTTGATCCTGGGTGGACTGTTTGGATGCTGGTAAGCCTACTTGACCCAAGGTGTTTCCTTGCTTCCTAAGCAAATATGTGAACAAAGGAGCCGCTCAAAGGTACGCACGCTCGCAATTGTGCTACTTGATTGTGCAAGCTTTTGCTTACAATCACAGCACGGGGCAGTAAATAACCAGCCAACTACGATTTTTTATTTAGCCCCCAACAAGCATAGTTCATTTTGTTCTCTGTCTGTAGCATTGGGATTTTAACATTAAAGTCATGTAAATCGGTCATGCTGCGGCTTGACTCATATGCGAACCTAATAAATGATGGTGACTTTGATTATTACAGTATATTGTCACTACCAGGGGAAGACTGACAATAGCTTAAACAGATCAAAATGCCTTTTGTTTTGTTACTCTGGCATATTAGTATATTCTGTCAATACAGTGGTCCCCCTTTTTCCTTTTTTTCTTCTCTTAGAGGTTAAAGTTATAGTGTTGGCCAGGGTTTGTCACCGCATATAACTTTATCTAGGGGCTCATTTCTATATATCAGCTGAAAGTATATAAAAAACTTGAATTTAGTTGTGTTTTAGGTGGATAGTAGCCACTTAGTGTTACATAGATAGTACTTTTTCAGTTCAATGTTGTTAGGTTGGAACTGCATATAGTTACTACAGCTGTTCTTTGAATGTTGTTAAATGTTTTTTATAAACCATACGTCCATCACAGACTTGGGGCAGGAGTTGGAAGGGAATAGTGGGACTGTCTAGGTTTTGGAAGCAGTCATGAATCAGACATTGGGGTTTGATCTTCCCATATCAGTTTCCCAGTTTGTTTTTTTTCTCATATTCATAGTTAAAGGTAGATTGGGGAGATCAAGGCAGTACTTCCAGAGAATTGGAAGTCAGGGTTTAAGTAAATGGGGTTGGGGTGGGGGGAGGTAGAATAATAATGCAGGGGATGTCTGCCACTGGACTGGGAGTATTTTTCATTAAATTAGATGTTTTGATCTGGCGTTTTTCCGATAAAACATATTTCACTTTTCTAGGTCTAAGTTTCATTTATGGTGGGTCTTAAATGCTGTGCCTGGAATATAAAAGGAGCACAGACCCCGGCCAAGAGAACCAAAATTCTACTCCACCTTAAAAAACTGCAACTAGACATAGCCTTTCTACAAGAGACACACCTGTTACCTAATCAAATAAATTACTTACGGAGAAACTGGGTGGGTCAGGTATTTGGCTCTGGTATTGACTCCCGTAAAAGAGGGATAGCTATCCTCACATCCTGGAGAGTCCCATTCTGACTCATCCCTCAAACTGCTGACCCAGGAGGCCAATATGTGATTCTTAGGGCCCTTTTGGGTAATTCAGAATTAATATTAGGATCCATTTATGGACCGAACAGCGATGACCCAGAATCTTTTGCCAGCCTTATGACCACCCTTGCCCCTGGACTACAATTTCAATTATTTTGGGGGGAGATTGGAACCTGGTCTTGTCTAACCAACTAGATAGATCTGGCCAGATAGGCAAAAATCAACACCAGGACAAAAAGTAGTATATGAGCTAATGCACTCCATTGGTCTCACAGACCATTGGAGGCTTTTGCACCCAGACAGTAAGGAATTTTAACTTCATTCCCTTCCTCATCACTCTTTTTCCTGTCTAGATTATTTTCTCATCTCAATAGACCACTTTCCGGGTGTCTCCATGGCTTACTATTTCCTAAGTTCATTTCTGACCATCACATTGCCCATCTCCTCCTTGAGGCTTCCCCTAATATACGTAAAGATAAATTCTGGAAATTAAACAACCAACTTCTGAAATCTGATGAACAAATACAACTCCTCCAAACTTTCATATCTAATTTTATGGATTTTAATGCCCCATCAATGCCTAAAAATATTTTCTATGGGGATCTCTGAAATGTGCACTGAGGGGTGAATTTATTTGCCTGGCGACTAAGCATAAAAAGCAGAGAGCTGCAGTCCTCTCCATAATCCTGGCCTAGATAGAAGAACAAGAACATCACCTTCTACCCTCTGCCCTAATAGAAGACTGGGCAAAATTAGAATCTCTCTGTGCACAATACAATCAAATATTAGCTGAAAAGGCTGAATTCCTTATGCTCCGGTCCAAAATATATTACTTTGATCAAGGGGAAAGGGCTGGGAGGCTTATGGCCCTCCATCTTCATACCCAAATGGCTGATAAGATAGTCACCTCTATCTACTCGACTTTGGGGGACTTACTTACCTCACCTCCAGATATTGTGAATGCATTCCAAGAATATTACTGGCATCTATATTCAGCCTCAGCTCATTCCTCCTTGCCCTAACAATTTGACAACTTTCTCCAAGATATTGATCTCCTAGTGTTATCAGACTCCCAGATCAAGATCCTGAAAGCTCCCATTACCTTATCAGAAGTCCATGAAGCCATAGATTCCCTGTCATGGGATAAATCACCTGGCCTGGACAGATTCACAACAAATTTTTACCAAGCACTTAAAGAGATGATTGCTCCCATTCTCCTAGATACTTTTCAATACATCTTTAACAAAGGTATATACGACACCTCTCTGACTCAGACCATCATAATTGTTTTTCCTAAACTTGACAAAAACCCTCTCTTTATTCCCAACTATAGACCAATTTATCTAATTAATGTGGATCTTAAGAGACTAGCCAAAACACTCTCATCTAGATTAAGTCAGGTCTGGGAATCTCTTATTAGTATAGAACAAGTTGGGTTTGTTAAAGGGAGGCTATCATCCGATCACCTTAGAAAAGTAGCTTACCTTTCTTCTGCATCCAGGGAACTCACTTCTTCTGCTGCTCTTGTCTCCCTGGATGCAGAAAAGGCCTTTGATAGGGTCTCTTGGGATTATCTCTTTTTGTTACTGTCCAGATACCATATGCTGCAAGAATTTATACAATGGGTTAAAATTTTATATACATTACCAACAGCTCAAGTTTACTGCAATAGTGTTCTCTTTACACCCTTTATTTTATCCCAGGGTACCCTACAAGGATGCCCCCTCTCTCCTTTCCTTTTTAACTTGTATCTGGAACCACTTATTAGGAAAATTAAAATTTGGCTCTGGTATCTGGGATACTAATTAGTCTTATGCAATATAAATTATCGGTTTATGCAAATGATTTACTCCTGCATATCACTAATCTTACCCAATCCCTCCCAGCAGCCTTTCAAATTATATCACAGTTTGAGGCAATTTTGAATTACAAGCTAAACATGGGAAAAATTGAAGTTTTCTCCTTAACAAATTTACACTGAGGAGTGACATCGAACATTTGGGCCGACGTTGGAATACTGAAAAATTCAAGTACCTTGGTGTACTCCTGCACCCCTTTCCCCACATTATGAAAAAACTCAATTTAGATGTTTTAAATAAGACCTTAACAGATGATTTTAAGCAATGGTCAAAATTACCTATTTCTCTATGGGGTTGTATGAGCATAATAAAAATGAATGGATTACCTCAGATCTTATACCCTTTACAAATGTTCAATGGGGCCCTCCCGCTATCATGGTTTTCGCAGATACACAGAATCATTTGTACCTTTATATGGCAAGGAAAAAAAGTTAGGCGAAACTATCTCAAACTTACAGTACATGTCAGAAAACTGACGGAGGCCTTCGAGCTCCTAACTTTTATATATGTTATTTAGCTATTCATCTGGTGAGAATCAGATTCTGGTTACAATCCTCAAAAACTATTCTAGAATCCACCTATTGTCCCTCCTGGGTCACAATTGAACAGGTTCTATGTTTGGAAAATGGCATTGACCCTAAAACTCTTCCTTTTATTACCAGAAAGAATCTCCCTAAATCATTACAGGACACACCATTGTATGTCCTACTTCACACTCAGCATCAGTTAAATAATTTCCTTAAAGTAGATGCATCCAGAGACATTGCCTAACCCCTGTTCTCTAATCCCAACCTCTTAATCTCCGGTAAGATAATTAAACTTCACCTCTTTTGGCCAAATATGGGAGTGAAAAGTGTAGGCCAGATGGTCTGAGATCAAAAACTGCTCTCCTTTAAGGAGGCCAGATCCATTTTTAAATGGCCTGCGAATAAAGTATTTAAATTTCTTCAAATATCCCACCTATTGGTGTCTCATTTTGGTTTGGGAGTTTGGAATAGCCCTCTAATGTGTACTTTACTCCCATATATAGAATCCACCCCTACATCTCACATCATATCCTATTCATATAAATTGCTCCTAAAAAAATTGCTACCCTAGAAGGTCAAAGGTTCTATTGATGGGACAATATTTTACCACCGAATCCCCCTTCTAGGACTTGGCCCAACATCTGGAAACACCTATATAAGTACATCAAGTGGGATAGGTACAGACTCATGTAATATTATATTAACCACAATTTATACTACACACCATTTAAACTTCACCAAATGGGGGCATTACCTTCCAGCCAATGTCCAAAGTGTCAACAGGCACCTGCTGATTTATTCCATGTGCTATGGTCCTGTGACAAAATTATCTCCTTCTGGTTGGATATTCAAAATCGTCTTAACCTTTTACTCATGTTAGCTGACAAATTTAATCCTGAAATTTGTATTCTGGGTGATTATATGCAGGTTCAAGGGTCTCAACAGAGAGCCCATATGGCTTTAATTACAGCCTGTGCTAAAAAAGTAATATTAAGGCATTGGTTGGATTCATCAACCCCGCCCCCCACATAGAATGGTTCAAGGAAATCATGTTTGCCTTACAAGCAGAGTTCATAATTGCAGGAGCCACAAATAGACTGGGAAGATATAAACAAAGATGGGAAACACTGCACACCCTTATATCGATACAATAGACCCTATCCATACTTACCTTTACTGGTGTTCTTCATGAGAGTTATATCCACCAGGGATAAGCCCTAAGCCAGTACTTCATAACTACATTTTTCATAAAGGTTCTTAATAAAACCATGTGGCAGACTGGATTGGGGTGGGAGGAAGGGTATGGGGGGTGCAGACAACTTAATCATATTACAGGTTTTTTGGTACAGTAACTTGTCACTGAATGCTATAACTCATGTAATTGATTATTATCAGTTGCTCTTCTCACAGCATTGTCATGTTGTCTGTATTGATTGTTGTTATATATCTAAAATGAATAAAGTTTATTAAATAAAATAAAATGGAGAGTGTCACTTTCTGCCATTGTTCTTTTTGCAGTGTCCACTTTTCCCATGAGATCGTAAGGTCCATCTGGTCCTCGAGGCAGTGAGGTTGCAACGTTGTGAATCACTGAGAGCAGCTTCTGAATCATCAGAGAAGAAAAGTTTTAAATGGGCTGGATATGGGGTGATGAACTTAAGTCCCTGGGCCCACAAGAGATGCAATATAGGAGCATAGGCCCTACACTGAGCCTGGATGGCAGGGGAGTAGTCATTGTCAATGTAGACTCAAAGTCTTGCATAAAAATCTTCCCTTTCTTCCAGGCTCTATGTAAGCTCTCCTGCTTGGTCACATAGTTCAAGAAATGGACTACAATTGATCTGGGCCTGAAGGTCTTCGAGGTGGGGCGTGGGAGTAATGACTGATGGTCTCTCTTAATAAGTAATAGGTCAAGATCTGCCACATCCAGATGAGAGGAAAAGAAATCTTGCAAAAAAGCTCCTAGGTCTTTACCCTCTGCCACCTTCTTAATGCCGGATAGACGTAGATTACTTCTGTGGGACCTATTCTCTAGGTCTTTGCAGTGATCCTGAAGTGACTGCTGATCCTGGAGAAGCTTTCCCATCAGCCACTAGAGGCAGTCAATGCATGGATCTGTGTTGGCAAATGTTGTTTCTAGTCCAGTTGCATGGCTCTCCAAAGCAGAAAGAGCCTGCTTAAGGTCCTGGTATGAGGATTTAAATTCAGTCCTAAAATCCTGAAGTTCCTCCTGGAAAGTCTGATTCATACCTCTCAACCTCTCAGCATAAAAAATCATAGCACTGGCCTTCAAAAAATCATAGCAAAAGGCCAGAATGTGTAGAACTTTCTTATTTTAAACAATAATATGTCTACAGATAGTGGGCCCCATATAGTTAGTGATAAGAAATGTTTCTAGCAAATTAGTTCAATTAATTAAATAGTGTGTGGGTCAAGAAATAGCTCTAACATTATGAGGAACATCAGTAAACTTATGCCGAGCAAGGGTAAATTTGAGTGTAATATTCATAGCACTATGTGAAATTCATAACAGTTGAGAGGTATGGTCTGATTAGCTGGCTGATCCGGTGAAGAGGGAGCCAGGGGATGATTATCTAAGTTTGCCATAACTGCAGGAGAGGGTTCAGCCAGAGTGGTGATCAGCGAAATGGAGGTAAGCGATTGTGGAGGATTTTTATTTTTCTGATGCCCCATACACAGAGGGAAATTATAGAAAGAGGGATGAGCATTTATAAGAGGGCCACAAGGGCTATATTAAACAAAAATAGGAGAGCGGTTCCAGAGCCGGTATTAAGAGCTGCATGTGCAGCGAAGGAGGAACTGGAAGTCCAACTTTCTTTCCATTGCTAATGTCTAAAGATGGGAGGTGATTTTGAGCACCACCTATCGCATGATCCTCATCATTAAATGTTGAGATGCTGCTGAAATCCAAGGAAGCATAGCTGCATGTAACCATCTGGAAAAGTGTTGCGTGTGGCCCTTTTGACACGTGTGGCACTTTTGCTTGCACAAATAGAATCAACTGTGGAAAACACTCAGAAGCCTTTGAAAATAAGCCTGAGTTTTTCGTACAAGTAGACTGATGGTGATGAAGGAGTTGAAAAATGCTCATTCATCAGCATCCCCCTGGCTGGAAAGGCTTGAAATTCTGGCAAGCAGTTTTTCAATTAGTACTAATTGTCTATGCCTATTTCTCTCTAATCTATATTACTGAATATTTTTGGACCGTTTTTTGCAGTTATCTATATTTCTTGCCTTTACCAGCTGGAAAATATACAAGTCCTTTATTTTCCTAATTTTGGAAAAAAAGGGCACTTCAATTACTGCCAAAATTTAGGTTCCAATTGTTGCTGATAATGTGCTCTTAACCCCTATTTCAGGATAATTTTTTTTATTGCCACTGCTCCTGGATTATCTTCAAGAGTTATTCTTTTTCTTTCTTGCAAGTAAAACATTTCATTCTAGATTTACTATTCCATTTAACACCACCATGGATCACCATACTGGATTTGAGGGAAAGTTAAGCTTTTAAAACATAGACCATTTTAATCTGATTTACACACATATAATCTCCTGGTTACCAACCATGTTGTCTGTCAAGAAAGTGCACACTGGGAACAACTGATGCTCTAACAGTCAGAAAATTTAACAGCCAAGTTCAAAAAAGACTGGAGTGCTCTAACCCATTTAAACACCACTCAGGCTCTTCAAACTATATAGCTAAAGTTAATTTTGTTTTTATTTATGTCATCACCTATACTTGTATATAAGGGTGTGGTAAATCATATGTTTTTTAGCCTTTGATAAAGAATTTTATCTGAAGCGCTTCAGGTATTTATGTGATTTTAAAATACAATAAAATTAACTTTAGCTATAAATTTTGAAGAGCCTGAGTGGTGTTTAAATGGGTTTGAGTGCTCCAGTTTTTTTTGGACTTAGCTTCACAACCATGTTCTGTTACCATGCTAGTGGATCATATGTAGAGATGTGTAGAAATTAAAGTTCATGGGTGAAATTCCCACAAAATCAGCAATTTCACTGCATGAAAAGTTTTGCTGAATTCACAGTTCCGTGAAATAATTGCAAAATTCCATCCACAAAATGCAAAATTTCATCCAAAAAATTGCATAATTTCACCCATGAGTGGTGACATTTCACTGTTTCCCAGGTGAAATGTCATGTTCCTTGGGCAAAATTTCACACTCCGCTAGTGAAATTCCACATTTTTCACCTGCAAAAAAGTTTGCAAAATGTGTGAATTTCATGAATTTTGTGAAATGTTTCACAGAATGAAATTTCCAATTTTACCTATCTCTAATCACATAGGAAACATGGAATTTGTGAGCAGAAAAGGACCACTAGGCCCATCTGGTGTGTCCAGTTTTCCTTGTCTGTTACTGCACCCTGGGCCCTATTCCATCTCAGGTGCCCCTCCCTCTTCCCTCTCTTTTACTTATTATGCGAATGTGTCTATCCCACACATACAGTACTTGAAGCTCCTCACTTTGAGGAATTGATGACAGCCAGTGTGTGTATGCTGTAATACGTTTAATAGAAAAGAGTTTATAACTAACTTCCCCTACTGTAAGACAAGTGAGTAGTGTGTAATTTGTGGAGGGACATATTTTTAATTTGTGGAAGGCAGTTTAAAATGGGCCAGCAATGTGAGGCGAGGGATGATAGACCTTAGCAGCTAAGATAAAGTATATTCATTTAGCAGTAGAAGGGGGTTTAATTTACTCTAAGTAGTCAGTTGATTCTTGTTTTTTTTTTAAATGTAAGCCACAGGAACAATAGAGATAATAAAACCTAGTTAGTGCTGTGTGTAATTTTCAAATTCTGGTGTAAAGAAATTCCCCTGAAATTCTGCTGATTTTTGCTAGAAACAGAATGGTGGATTTCCACAGCAGAAAATAGCTGCAGAATGATTTTCTGCAAAAAAAATGCCGTTCTGCAGAATATTATTCTGTGGATCTCAATATTTTCAGTGGAAATTGTTGTGGAATAATTATCTTTGAAAAAATGCTGTTCTGCAGAATATTATTCCATGGATCACAGTAGACGGAATTCTGCAAAAGAACCAGTGAAATTCGGAATGAAATTCCAAGGGCCGAATAGTCATTCCTTTCTAATTTTACTGTCAGAATTCCTCATTCCTCATTCCGCACAGCACTAAACCTAGTCCATGAACAATACCCAGGGATTAATTTCCAGTTCATTAATACCTGGGCTATTGTGCTAAGGAAATCAGTTTTAACACGGCATTAACAGGTAGGTAGTACTCACAGCTTATACCACGTAAGCCAGTAGTGAATGATCCCAGTAGTAAAGGTCAAGAGTCAAACAGAGATGACTTGTTGTGGGAGTTAGGTTATAGAAAAGTGATTCTGGGGGAATGCCAACTGTTTCTATCAGTGTAGGCTACTGTGGAGGATAGAAGCTCACTTGGAGCACTAATAGGTTGGAAGATATATGCTACCCTGCCTCCAGTGTGCAGGGGACATATCTACAGCTGCTGTGAGAAGGTTGAGGCACTGGGGAGGCATATAGCAAGTCTGGAATGACAATTCACCCTCCAGTGGGGCATGGGGAGAAAGGTTGGCAGATGAGGGGGGGCATCTGAGGGAGTGAGGTGGAGGCTAGCATCTGGAATACCAGGAAGGAAGTGCATATGATGCTTGATTTTCAGATCCCTAACAATGCTGAAAGCCTCTGGTGTACCAATCATTTGGTACATGGGGCTTGTGGTATTCTCCCAGCCACCAGTCAGGGTTTTCAATCCCAAGGGTCAAATGCCACAAGTTAGACCTTGTGCCATGTGGGGGGCCTTTTTTACAGGGCTTGCACCAAATAGTTGGCGCAAGCTGCTGTAAAGTGTGAAAACTGTTGCAAATGCACCCAATGTATTAAAATCAGGTGAAGTTGAATCAAAGGAGTTTGGCGCAGCTGTGCCAAAGAATGGAGTTGATGATGGGCTTGATGCAAGCCCTGCATCAGCTTTTAAAAATCAAGCCCCTGGTGTGCTGCCAGGGCTGGGAGCACCATCTTGTTTATGGAGGGCAGGAAAATACATCTGTAGCCTCTTCAGGTTGATTGATGTTCTCAAGAGGTGTACTGAAGTTGCAGTGAGGTGATCAGGCAGCTGAGGAGGATGTTGAGAGGAGGCTACAGATATGGACACTTTGCCTGGAGAAGCTGTTTGCAGAAATGATCTGGTAGGGAGAAAGATGGCAGGGACTGTGCTCTCTGGTGGTAGGGATGGGGCTGGATTAGAATGGAGATGGGAGATAGCAGGTATGGCCATAAGAGAGCACCATTGCCAGTCAACACCAGCAGCATGAACCAGCTTCTGTCTTGTCTTGTAGTTGAGGTGGAGTAAACTGGCAGTTGAGTTTGTTGGGGGCAGACTTTCAATCATTACATGAAAGCTTCCAAGGAGAAGGATGGAAAAGCTGGGAAGAGGAAGAGGAATGTAGTAGTCATTGGGAACTGTATTGCTAGACAGTGGGTGTGGTGGAGGGGCCATTGCTAGACCAGCATGGTAGTTTAGCTGAAGTGGTTTGCATGCCTGGACCATAGATTAAGCAAGTGCTATCCAGGGCAAAGCAACACAGCTGGGGTGTGGAGGAGTACGCAGTTATTGCTCATGTTGGCATGAACAACATAGGAAGCACAAGTTCTGAAGGCAACATGAGGACATTAACAGAACTACTGTAGGGATATGTTGAAGGGAAATGTATACTGAGTGGTATTTTCCAAGATCCTGCCAGTGTTTGGGGCTAGTGCAAAGTGGCAGTGGACCATTAGGCAGACTAACATTTGGCTATGGGTCTGGCACATGACAGAAGGTTTGTTTGGGCCAACTGGAGAATGGTCTGTGTCAAGGGATGTCTTTTATAACCAGGATGCACTGCAACTAGGTCCACAGGGAATATGTTTACTGCCAGTGAGAATAGACTGGGCATTTACAGCAGATTTAAACTAATAAAGACTGAAGGGGGTTGGTGCAGGGGATTTCTACATGCAGAAGGCAGATACACAAGGAAGGACATAATAGCTTTTGAGCACAAAGAAAAGAGACCCCAGGTTATCAAGTAAGCAACCATATAACTTGCATGCAAACCAACATGAGGAGTATACCCAGCAAAATAGGAGAGCTTAAGGGCCTAATGCACTTCAAAGGCCATGACATAGTGGTCCTCATGGAGACATAGTAAGGAAAAAAATTACTTGGACACCTGGACAGATGCATAATGATAATTCCAGAGGAATGGGCCTGACATGAAAGGAAGGTGGCAGTCTCTGTAAGGGAAGGAGTTTTTATGAAGGTCAAGGCCGACAACAGGTTGCAAACAATTGGCTCAATTTTCAAAGCCCAGGGAATGATGCAAGGTACCTGAGTTAAGCATAAATGATGCAAGTGGCACCTTGCATCAAAAGATGTGGCATTCTGAATTTGTGAATGTGGTCTGCATTGAAAAGGGGAGCCATTGCGCCAAAGTGGCACTGCACCAGCCTTGCAACCCAAATTGGGGTGCACCAGTTTGCAAGGGGGCTTGTGCCATGGTGGAGCTGCAATATCCACTTTTTTGTGATTTTGCAAGCCCTGCCATGGATACAGCAAGGGGCTCCACTTTGACCAGGCAGAAGGTGGTCTAATGGATGTGCACCAGTGCCACACAATGTGGTGAAGAGTGACTGGGTCTGAAATAAGGCTTCCAGGGGCACAAGAGGCATGGGAGGTGACATAGAGTGAGTCACAGAGACAGCTGGGCAGGAGAGGGAATGAAGTGACACCTGGTGGGTGCATTTGCTGTTTTATGTATTTTATTACTATCACATCTTATTAGTGTAGTACAAAGTACTGAATCTACAATTATAAACTAAATACAGAAACAGACATGTCCAGCTCATACAAAGAGTGGCAAGAGATATTCTTAAATAATAGTTGAACATAACTCAGCAGACCTCAAAACTTGTAAGTTATACAGAACATTGCAATCATCTATTATATACCTTGAGTTGGGATGGGACTGCCAAGGGAGAGGGTTTCAGGAACAGAAAGTGACACAGCACAACGTGGGAATGGGACAGCTGCCAGGGCTGTGGACACCTGGTGCCATTCCACTCTCTGTCCCTGAACCACCACCTTTGGTGGTTCCATCCCATCAGCAGTGAGGATATGCAAACGGCACCGTCAATATACTGTAGGTATGTCATAGATGATTGTAACGGTCTCTATAACTTATGTTTTGAGGTCTGCTGAATTATGTTTAACCGTGATAAAGTGTTATTTGGGAATATCACTTACCCCTCCTTGGAGGAGTTGGACATGTCTGTCTCTGTATTTAGTGTCTAATTAATAGGTACAGTACTTTGTACTACATTAATAAGATGTGATAGACAATAATAAAATACATAAAGCAGCAAATTCGCCCTGCCGGGTGCCACCTCACTCCCTCTCCCACCCAGCTGTCTCACTGACACCCTTTATGCCAACTCCTGTGCCCCTTCTGCCCTCCGCCCCTCCTGTCCAGCAGATTCGCCTCTCCTCCAATCATCCTAGCCCCTCTAGTGTTGTACTGGGTGGTGGTGGGGGTCAGATCCCTGCAGCAATTCCGACAGGTGCACCATATGTTTGCTGCTAGCCTGCAGCTATAGCAATGTCTGGGTTTTTTGGTGCAGGCCACCCCCATCTTTATAAAATTGGACACAGGTTCTCTGATTCACCCAGAGTTATCTGCAGCCCTAGAGTGATGCAACTTGCTTTGATCTAGGGGCTCTTTCAAAATTGAGCCCAATGTCACAGAGTCAACCTGGATTAAAGATCAATAGCAACTGTTTTACACATTGTAAAAAAATAGCCTAAAAACTGAATTCAGGTCCCAGTGTCATAAGTAGTGTTTCCTGAAAATTACATGCTATTTGGTTTTGTGGTTTGCTTTAAAACAGCATTTGTTAACTTGTTCTGCCCTAACTGAAAACAGTCAGACTGTTTCTGTTCCTCTGACTGAGCCTGGGAGATTGATGACATCATATTGGACTAGGCTACAGCTTCAGCAGTGTGTAAGTACCTGCTTGACTGATGAGCTGTTAACTTCACAATTAGAACAATCTGTGAGGTAATTGTTTGTTGTCCAGGGTTTTTGAAAGCTAAGGGCAGGATTCATGAAGAAAAATTTCCTCAACCCCAGTTGCATGCTGAAATCGCCGCAGCTGCAGAGCAGCCAATCCTCAGCCACAGCAGTAGCGAGGGTGCTATGATGGGTTCCACTGCCCCTAGGAGCCTCCTGCAGCTGCAGTGCTGTCCCTGGCAACAGCACCTGAAAGCTGCCATATTCCATGGAGCCGGTAGTACTCTGGCTCCACCTTTGTGAATACCTACAGCTGTGGGTGACCAGCGGCTTTGCAAGTGGAAACCCACTAGTGCCGAGGTTTTCCTGCAGTTGTGGGACCTTTCCCCACATTTGTGAATCCTGCCCTAAGTCTCTGGTGTTTGTTCAGATGAATTAGCTAAAAATCCACATTTTGTTCTTCTGAAGAGCTGATCATTTGAGTTTCAGTGCTGAATTGAAGTGGTATGCATTTGAGAAATCAGCTTCTCTGTATCACAGCTGCTGCCAGTTCTTTCTCATCAAACTTCTATTTTTTTTTTAGCTATAACACTGGATTGTTGTTTGGATATGAAATAAGTCTAAAGTTTGTTAGTTCATTCAAGTTGTTTGTCTTTTTAATGTAGTCTCAATAAATAGGTTCATGTACTGTAAGAACATTGTTTTCCTCTCAGATTGACAGACAGGTACCTGCCACACTCTACTATTTCAGGTACATGTACTTTATGAACTCACACATTTCAGTTCTTTGATGGTTTATGTGTTAAAATACATCATGCATATGTAGAACTAGAAACACTACATGGCATCCTGATGCCCCCATCTCCTACCTAAATTTGATGCAACATCACTCTGCTGCACCATGTCACCTGCCTCACATGCCCCGTCTCCTGCCCCAAATTTGAGGATGCTGCACCCTGCTGCCCACTATCTTTTCACATACAGTCAGGGCTGTTGCACCCTGTTGCCCCATGTCCTGCCTGAACAATCAGGACCTCAGCACCCTGCTGCCCCCTGCCTGAACAGTTGAGGTTACTGCACCCTGCTGCATTCCTTTGTCCCCCACCCCTCAATCAGAGCCACTGTACCCTGTTCCCCCTGTTCCTGTCACCCCAGTCAAAGCTTCTGTGCACTTCTATACTCTAGAATCCCACGCCCCCTGCTTACACATTTGGGGCTGCTGCACCATGATGCCCATGCCACCAAAGGTGGGGCTTTTATTGCACTCTGCTACCTACATCAATTTTCCCAAATGGGTAGTACTGCTGCACCATGCACATCCCATCCCACAGTCTGCACTGCTCTGCCCTGTTGTCCCCTCATGTTCTGTCCCCCAATCAAGGCTTCTTCACTATGCTGTGGTCTGTCTCCTGTCACCATAGCCAGAGTTGCTGCACTCTGCTCCTGTCTACACAGTCAGGGCTGCTGTACCCTCTTGAACCATATAACCCAATTCCTCCATAACCCCATGACTCTGCAGTTAGGATTGCTGCACCATGATGCCCCCTGCCACCAAAGTCAGATTTGTTTGTTGCACTGCCCAAAAGAAAAAAAACAGAAAAATGTTTTCATCTTGTGTTATGGTAGTAAAGGACAGAGGGCATTAGGGTGCAGAAGTCCCAACTGTTTGGTCAGGAGACAAGGAAAGTGTTAGGGTACAGCAACCCAAACTGTGGGACAGGATGCAGCAGCCACACCTGGGTTGAACTGACACAACCATGGGGGCAGAGGACAGGGGGAAGCACATGACCCAACTCTTGTGGCAAGTGGCAACATGGTGCACTAGCCCTAACTGTAGAGGCAAGGGGCTCTAGGGCATAGAAGGCCACAGCAGCCCTGCCTGAGTAGTCAGGAGCAGGGTGCAACAGCCCTGGCTATGGTAGTGGGGGACTGTGGACAGCATGGTGCAGAAACCTTGACTGTGGGGCAGGACACATGGGGGCATTAGGGTACAGCAGCCCTGACTGTGGGATGGGGTGCTCATGGTGCAGCAGCCCTGCTCATTTGGGATATTGGATGTGGATAGCAGGGTGAAGCAAAAGCCCCACCTCTGGTGGCATGGGGCAGCATAGTGCAGCATCCCCAAAGGTAGAGGCAAAATACAATGGGTCCTAGGGTGTAGCAGAGCTCAGCAGCTCTGACTGTGGAGACAGACACAAAGGGTAACAGTGTGAAATGTCCCAACTATGGGTTTGGGGGACAGTGGATAGCAGATTGCAACAACTCCAACTATTCTGGCATGGGTAAGCACAGTGCAGCAGCCCTAACTATTCTGACTGATGGTGGCCAACAGGGTGCAGCAATCCAACTGTGTGGGGGAAGACAGTGGGCAGCAGGGTGCAGTGGCCTTGAATGTGGGGCAAGTGACAGAGGGCTTGTGGGGGCAGAGGACAGGGCATCAGAGTGCAGTTGCCTCAACTATGGTGCAGGAGACAAGGGGCATCAGGATGCTATACACTGTGTTTAGTTATACATTATGTATCTTCACATAGAAACCATCAAAGAACTGAAATTTGTGAGTTCATATTGTACATATGCCTGAAGTAGCAGAGTGTGGAAGGAACTTGTTTGTCAATCTGAGAGGAAGAAAAATTGTTCTTACATGTACTTATTTATTGAGGCTACTTCAAACTACTTGTATGAATTAAAAAACTTTAGATTTATTTCATATCTATTAAATAAACAACCCAGTGTTATATAGCTAGAAAAAAAACAGAGTTTTAATGAGAAAGAACTGGCAGGAGCTGTGATACAGATAAGATGATTTCTCAAATGCATACCACTTCAGTTCAGCTCTGAAACTCAAATAATCAGCTTTTTAGAAGAACAAAATGTGGATTTTCAGCTAATTCATCTGAACAAACACCAGAGACTGAGTTTGTAAAAACCCTGGACAGCAAACAATTAGCTCACAGATTGTTCTAATTGGGAAGTTTACAACTCATCAGTCAAGCAGGTACTTACATTGCTGAAGCTGTAACCTAGTCCAATATGATATCATCACACTCCCAGGCTCAGTCAGAGGGACAGAAACAGCCTGTTTTCAGTCAGTGCAGAACAGGTTATTAAATGCCAATTTAAAGGAAACCACAACATTAAATAGCATGACATTTTCAGGAAACACTACACATAACACAGGGAGTTGAATTCGGACATTCTTAAGCTTTTTTTAAACATAGTGTAACATGGTTACCATTGATCTTTATGCTTAAGAAAAATATTAGCAAAACAGCTATCCTTGGGGTGTGCTACAGTGTATGTCACTAAGTGTATCATGATCCCCAGCTGGTTAGAGAAATTGTGAGAGCAGCCAGATAAGTTGCAGTGGTGATTCTGGGGGACTTCAATCACCCATATATACAATGGCATCTTGAAAGGGCTAATAGTACGACTCAGACTAAACTACTGTCCATCTTCAACAACTACCATCCACAGCAGCATGTTAAACAGAGTACTAGATTTGAGGCCATCCTTGACCTTTATGAATTTATTTAATTATTTGAAAATTGGTAACTGGGAAAAGCACACTGAGTCAAGGCTTGTTTTCTGGTGTGACCCGCGCAAAGGTTACTGGAGTAAACAGTGAAAGAAAGTACATTAAATGATGCAGATAAAGTGCAGGCACTAGGCAGCACAAACTAAAACTGGTACAAATGTGGAACAGGATAAAGTGCATATCGGTCAGGGATTTCCCCAGTGGGGCAAGGTCAGCCCTGCAATGGTGGACCTTTTACAGGCAGAGGCAGTCCTATTTCTGGGATGAGTTTCAGGTGGTGGGGGTGGCTGAAGTCGTGGAGGTAATTTTGAAGCTGCGGCCCACTTTTTGTGACCTGGACCCAGGCTCAACTCATCTCCTAGTTGGATGTTTTAAGCCTGTTGGTCCAGTGTTCTATGAGATTGTCTGGTGTTCATTCTCAGAGGTTCCTCCCTGACACATTGAAAAAGGCATTGGTGAGGCCCCTTCTGAAGAAACCATCACCTGAGCCTGACATCTTGGCAAATTATCGGCCTGTCTCCAACCTCCCATCTTTGGGGAAAACTGTTGGGAAAGTGGTGACTCTGCAGTTTGAGGCACACCTTGTGGCCTTTGGCATTTATGACCCTATCCAGTCTGGGTTGAGATCAAGGCATGGAACCAAAATGGTGTTGGTCAGGGTGCAAAATGACCTCCTCAGGGTGAGAGATAGAGGAGACCGGCCACATCTCATTCTCCTTGATCTCTCGTCAGTGTTTGACACCTTGGGCAACATCGTGCTACTGGATCACTCTAGAGTGCTTTATGGACTCACTGGTAGCATCATCAACTGATTTGAGTCCTTTCTCATCAGCAGAATGCAACGGGTAGTGATGGGGAATTTCTCCTCCTGCCCAAAGCCCTTGCCCTGTGGAGTTCCTCAGATTTCAAGCTTGTTGCTGATCTTGTTCACAGTGTATTTGCTACCCCAGGGGGAGATCACTAGGTGCTACCATGAAGTCTGAGTTTTCACTGTTATGAAGATGATACCCATGTCATTTCCTTCCAGAACATGTAGCACCATGGCTGAGACTTAACCCTTACAAGACAGAGGTACTGTACTAGTGATTGAATCTGGTCACTGGCGTGATACAGTTGCTGTTGGGTCATGAACAGGGTTGTTCCTGATCTGCACCCTGTTGGTAGCTTCCACTAGGGTGAGGAATCTGGATGTCATTCTTGATGGCAGGTTGACAATTGAGTCTCAGGTGTCATCTGTCATCCAGAGTGGTTTCTACCACCTAAGAAATGTTGCCCAGATTAATCCCCTAATTCCACCTGGTGACCTGCCCTCACTGATGCATGCCTTTGTCAAGTCATGGCTTGATTTCTGTAACACTCTTTGCTTCAGGGTCAATGAAAGGAATCTCTATTGACTGCAGCTGGTACAGAACATAGCAGCCAGGTTGCTGACAGGTCTTCCTAGGTCCTGCCATGAGACTCCGGTCTTGCGTGACCTGCACTGACTGCCTGTCAGATGGAGGATTACCTTCAATGTGGGCTTGCTCAGCTATAAGGTCCTATACAGCTCAGGCCCTGGCTATCTGAGTGACCTCATTACACCTGTCTTCCTAGTGCACTCGCTCCACTCCTCCACTAAGGGTCTCCTAGTGATTCCAAGGCCCAGGCTGAAAACCCTGGGGGATCATGCATTTGAGATGGTCAGGCTGGCCCTTTGGAACTTGTTCCCAAAGTCCTTGAGGGAGGCTGTATCAGTGGAGGTTTTTAAGCAGGATCTGAAGGCACACTTTTTAAAGGAGGATTTGGAAGTTGGCTATAGCCCAGTTTATCATTTTATCATTTATATTATTTATTGACTTACTTGATTGAATTGTATTTACTTTGTTTTGACCCTAGTATGTAAATGTTTGTGATTGTACATTTTCGCACCTCTTTTGTAAAGTGCCCAGAGCCTCCAGGATTGGATGCCTAAGAAATTAAAGTTTACTTACTTTTACTTGCTAACATATATGCTGTGCAAGCTGAATATAGAGACTGGCATCAAAGTAAAACACAGGTAATCAAAACAGTACACAGGGCAACAGTTGTGTGGTGGGGAATCAAAAACATAAAAATACCAAAATCAGTGAGGGTCTCTCCCATGGGAAACAGCTGCAGGAGGTCGAATGATAAATGGATTGAATGAGCTGGTTCCAGAGTAATGGCAAGTGATAGGAAAAGGCAGTTTTCCAAGCAGAGGAACAGGGGTGAGGAGTGGAGAAGGTTCAGTGGTCCCTTGGGCAGAGGGAGTATGGAGCAGGGGGAACTGGAAAGAGGAGTGAGATGAGATAGAATGGCATGAAGCCAAGCCAGTACTTGGAGATGAAGAAAGTGCTGTATGACTGGTGATGTGAAGGTAGGGGAGGATGGACAAGAAGGAATAGAGGGAGCAGTGGTGCATAATGGAGGGGAGTTAGATGCAAAGTGACAAAAGACATTGCAGAGGGTGTCCATTCTGGCTAGAAAAGTAGATGGGGCTGTTCCATAGATCACATCGGTAAAGTCAACAACCAGGAGCAACATTTTGGTGAAAAGCTCAAGGCAGACCAGCACGGATAGACAGTTCTTGTTTTGGTACAAAGCACCAAGCTTAGGGCAGAGTTTTGCATGGATAGCATCAATGTGGCCTGAGAAGTCAAGCTTACTGTCAAGGCACATGCCAAGATACTTGAAAGATGGCACCACTGCAATAGGGGAGCCATCCAGCATGGTGAAAACAGGGAATCTCAAGAGCTTGGCCAATTTTTGGCTGGCACCAAAGACCAAACACATTATTTTTTTTTCAGTGTTGACCTTGAGATGGTTGATGTGGAACCAGTACAGGACATTGCTGAAGTCCTGTTGGAGCTGGTTTTCCACTGTACCAGAAGTGAAGATGTCTGTGTCACCTGCATATATGTGTATATATGAGTTAACAAGGGGGGGGTCATTCAAAAAGATGGATGACGATGGGGCAGAAGATAGAACCCTGCTGAACCCCAGCCTGGATGGGGTGGGGTGGTAATAACATACCTCCAACCTGAACCAACTGTTCACAGCCCATTACATAGGAATGGAGCCAGTCATTAGTGGAAGCTGAGATGCTCTCCAAGCTCAGCTTATCTAGGAGAAGTGAATGGGACACTAAGTTGGTATCATCAGTTGGGGGCCATCTCCAGTACAAAAGTCAAGGAACCAGTGGGAGGCAGTAACCACAACTAGATAACATCATATCTGATAAAAGAGAAGCCCTGGTTGTAAGGTGAAGTGCTGGGGTATTGGTAGCTGTCCCAGGAGTAAGATGTTAATTTTTTGTATCAAGCTATATACTATGTTTTGCACAGTGAATGTCAATGCCATTTTGCAATATAATAATAATAAACTTAATTTATGAAGCGCCTTTCCGAAGATCATGGTGCAGAACAAAATTTGTTCAAAATAAATGCAAATAAATAACAACATGCTCAGAATACGTCATAAAATCACATAAATAAAATCAAACTTTTCATTTAGTAAATAATCAGCAACAGCATTAATTCATAAATTCTATTAGCTGGCACTGTCAGGGAAAGCTAAACTAAATAAATGAGTCTTGAGAGCTGACTTAAAACTCTGGACAGTCAGGTACTCCTTCACCCAATGAGGTAGAGAATTCCACAGGGAAGGGGCCACATATGAAAAGGAACGATCCCCAGATGTCTTCCAGTGCACCCTGGGACTCTCTAGCAATCCCTCATCGGTGGATCAAAGAGGTCAGGAGGGGCAGTAGGGACAAAAGACATCTTTCAGGTAGCTTGGTCCTTGCTCATGTAGGGCTTTGTAGGTCAGTAAGGCAACCTTAAAGGTGATCCACCACTGTACAAGCAGCCAGTGCAGTCCACAAAGCACAGGTGTAATGTGACTGGTCCTAGAACTATGTATCACAAGCCTGGCCATCGCATTTTACATCAGCTGCAAGTGGCGTATATCAACCCCCAGTAGCCCTAGGTACAGGGCATTGCAATAGTCAAGGTGGGTGGTCACAAAGGTGTAGACCAGAGTAGAAAGATCATTGGGAGGAACCAGGTGCTTCACCCAGGTGATATTCCTCAGATGGTAAAATGAGGTCTTGACAACAGCCGACATCTGAGATTTCAGAGTCAGCTCATCAAAAATAATGCCCAGGTTATCAGGTGTGAGATGAGTCTCTTTGTGGATGACTCAAACTGGGGGCGGTGGTGGATGGGGAGGAGGGGATGGTGGCCCTACAGGGGGACCTGGAGGCTCTGGAAAGATGGTCTAGAAAGTGGAAGCTGAGGTTCAATGCAGGAAAATGCAAGGTACTGTACCTGGGGGCCAGAAACCCGGGCCAAGTGTACACCCTGGGGGGGATACTACAAGTCTCGATGGCTGAGAGGGACCTGGGGGTGGTGGTGGATGTCAAGATGAACAACTCAGAGACTTGTAGGAGGGCAGCAGCCAAGGCCAACAGGATGCTGGGATGCATTGCTAGGGGGATCACCTCCAGAAGGAGGGAAGTGATACTCCCTCTGTATAACTGCTTGGTGAGGCTGTACCTCAAGTACTGCATGCAATTTTGGAGGCCACACTTAAAGAGGGACATTAAACTCCTGGAGAGGGTCCAGAGGAGGGCAGCCAAAATGATTTGGGGCTTGGGGGACAGGACCTATGAGGAGAGGCTCGAAGAGCTAAATATGTGCACTTTGGAAGAGAGAAGGGATCGGGGGGACATGATAGAGGTCTTCAGGTACATGAAGGGGGTAAATAGGAGGAACAGTCAGGGTGCTTCAAAGGAAGGAGGAGGGGGCCACTAGAGGGCATGGGTGGAAGCTGGAGGGGGAAAAATTCAGGGGAGAAAGGAGGAGGTGCTACTTCACTGAGAGGGTGGTGGAGCCATGGAATGTGATGCCTAGGGGCTGGTGGAAGCAGAGACAGTGGAGGGGTTCAAGATGGGGTGGGACAGTACAGGGGAAGGGTTCTGGAAGCAAAATCCAATGCAGTGAGAATATCTGGAACTGGGAAGGGAGAAGCCAGAGAAGGCGAGAGGGGCAGCAAGGTCAGCTCCCAGGGTGGGGACTGAAAAAATGAGCAGATGCAAAAGACCGTTAGGCCTATTCTGTAGGCATTTTAGTATGTTAGTATGTTATGCACCTGATGTGAGGTAGTCAGCTGAACATCCCCGAGTTGAAGCCCAAATGGCTGTCCAGCTATCACACCTGCCGCCCAATGATCTGGGTCCACCACCAACACCTCAGTCATATCTGGATTTAGCTTCAACCAGCTGGTATGCATCCAGTTCTGGATCTCAGAGAGACAGTTGTAAAATACCAAGACTGCATCCTCCTGCCCAGGCACAAAGGACAGGTACAGTTGAGTATCATCTGCATAGCAGTGAAAACTCAAACTCTATCACCTAACAATGTTTCACAATGACAGCATATACACTGCGAACAACATGGGTGCCAAAATGGAGCCCTGCGGAACTCCGTAGGATAGGGGGAGAGTTTCAGAGGAATAAATCCCCCAGTGACAACTCTCTGAGTCCTATCCTCGAGGAAAGATCCAAACCATCTGAGGACGATACCAGATAGTCCACAGATGAACCACAGGCACTACAATAGCACACCATGGTCCACAGTGTCAAATGCTGCAGAAATATCAAGGAGGACCAAGATGGAGCGAGTCCACCAATCTCTCACTATTAGGAGATCATTGAGCACCCGGACAAGGGCCATCTCAGAACTATGTCTCTTCCAAAATCCGGACCAGAGAGAATCATAAACATCATGGGTGGTAAGATGGTCATCCAGCTGCAGCACAACCACCTTCTCAATAACCTTGCTCACAAAAGGCAGGTTAGGGACAGGTCTGTAGTTGGCCAGACAGTCTGGGTCAAGGGAGGGTTTTTTCAGGAGCTGTCACACAACTGCCACCTTTAGGGGACCAGGAAAGTTCCCCTCTCCAATGAACTCCAGACTATCTCGACAAGGATCAGGCCAATCTCATTCATGCAACCTACAAGGAACTGCATGGGGCCCAGGTCCAAACTACAGCTGGTTGGCTGCAAAGTCTGGATGACCTTCACAATGTCAATAAATTTCAGATGGCTAAAGTCCATCCAAACAAACCAGGCATTTGTGATCACCTGCTGACCACCACAGCACCCTATAAAGGGGATCAGGCAGATCTTGGACCTGATGGCAACAACCTTGTATGCAAAAAAATGAAGCAAACTCATCACAATTTTCTTGTGAAAAAGCTTGACCAGACTAAAGAGAGGTTGGATTGCACAATCCATCCACCTTGACTATTACATCAGGTGCCTGCCTGGTTCCATGGCTTGAAGGGACAGGAAGTGCATCCTTAGGATCATGAGAACAGTTGCACGGGAGTCTGAGCTGGACATCATTGTCCACCTAAGGACAAATGACTTGGCTCATCATGAGATCAGAGCAGTGCAGAAGGACTTTGTAGAGTTGGGGAGGGGCCTAAGACAAGTAGCACACACAGTATCCTTCTCAGAGGTGCTGCCTATCAGTGGGTGAGGCGAGGGTACTTTGCACCATGCAGTTTAACGAATGGTTGAAAATATGGTGTGGAGCACAGGGGTTTGGCTTCATTGGGGACTGGGGTTCCACCTGGAGGGACACCAGCCTATACTGGCAGGATGGTCTGCATTTGTCCAGGAAGGGAACAAGTCTTTTAGGCAATTGGTTTAAATGCTTCATTGGCAAGCTTTTAAACTAGTCATGGGGGAGGCACTGATAAACAGCAGAAAAATCCCAGCCTCCCCCTACAAAACAGGGTACTAAATGAGAAAAAGAACAAGGTAGAAAGGTCAGTGGGGGATGCTACTACAGAAGGGAAAGCCATCAAAAAATGGAGAGCAATGAGTACCAATGCCCATAGTCTGGGTAACAAGCTTCCTGAATAAGTGGCCTTGATGGAGGAGGAACATCTGGATATTGTGGCAGTCACAGAAACATGGTACACACAGAACCATGACTGGGACATAAACATACCAGGATGCACTATCTACAGGAGGGACAAGGAGGGTAAAAGAGGAGGAGAAGTAGCTCTCTACATAAGGGAAGGAATCAAAGCAACAGAACAAAAGGGTAAACAGGGAGTAGAAGAAGCACTGTGGGTCATTATGAAGGCAGGCAATGGCACCACAATCCACACAGGGGTTTTATACAGACCCCCCCTCAGGGGGAAGAAATGGACAAGGAAATGATAGAAAGTATACTTACACTGGCAGATAAAGGGGGAGATATTGCTGATGGGTGATCTGAATATGCCAGATGTTAACTGGAAGTGCAGTTGCAGCAGCCACTTCTAAGAGTAGGGTTATTCTAGATGCCCTACAGGGGGCATGCCTTAGACAACTAGTATTGGAACCCACTCGAGAGGGAGCAATCTTAGACCTGGTTCTCTCAAATGGAGATGGAGAGAGAATCATAGATGTAGAAGTGGGTAGCCATCTGGGAACTAGCGACCATTGAACAGTATGGTTCACAATAAACACAGCAATAGAGTCATGCCATACAAAGGCAAAAGTACTGGACTTCAGGAGGGCTGACTTTGCCAAAATGGGTGAGTGCCTAAGGAATGCACTAGCAAATGGGCAGGATGGAGGGGTGGAAGAACAGTGGGGAATAATACAAACTGCCATCACAGAGGTAACAAGCCTTTGTGTGCAGCAATAAACAAAACAAAACGATGTAAGAAACCACTATGGTTCTCAAAGGAGGTGGCAGTGAAGGTTCAAGAGAAAAAGAAAGCATTCAGAAAGTACAAGGAATCACAGAAGAAGCAGGACAGAGAATTGTATCAGTTAAACCAAAAGGAAGCTGGGAAGGCAGTCAGAACAGCAAAGGCCTGAACCAAGGAAAAGATAGCCAACTTAGTTAAGAAGGGGATAAAACCTTTTTTAGGTACATCAGGAGCCGAACAAAGACTAAGGAGGGATAGTGAGGCGAATAAAGGGAGGGAGGGTGGGCAGAGGGTGACGGTGACAAGGCAGAGATACTAAACAAATATTTTGCTCAGTATTTACAAATGAAGAGGGAGGTACCTAAAACAAGCAATAGAAACACTCTGGATACAGAAGTTGATACCAGCCCATTTACAGAAGAAAGGGTTCTGAAAGAACCTTAAAACTGAAGGTGGACAAAGCAATGGGGCCTGGTAGGATTCATCCCAGAATTCTAAAAGAACTAAGGGTAGAACTAGTGACACCACTGACTACACTCTTTAACAAATCATGGGAGGATGGGGTGGTACCTGAGGACTGGAGGAGGGCAGATGTGATTCCCCTTCACAAAAGTGGGAGCAGGGCAGAAGCAGGAAACTATAGACCTATTAGTTTAACCTCAGTGATAGGGAAAATGATGGAATCACTTCTGAAGGAAAGAATTGTCGAGTACCTAGAGGCCAGAGGGGCACAGGACCCAAGGAAGCATGGATTCGCATCGGGAAGGTCATGCCAGATGAATCTAATAGATTTCTTTGACTGGATGACCAAAATAGTAGATGAGGGAGGGGCTGTGGACATGGCCTACCTAGACTTTAGCAAGGCATTTGACTCAGTCCCACACAAAAGATTAATATACAAGTTAGCCAGCCTGGAAGTGGGTCCCAAGATGATAGCCTGGGTAAAGAATTGGCTGGAGAATAGGACACAGAGGGTAATAGTAAATGGAGTCCACTCTGAAGAAAGGGGGTTACTAGTGGGGTACCGCAGGGTTCAGTATTAGGACTGGTTCTCTTCAATGTCTTTATAAGCGACATTGCAGAGGGACTGGAAGGAAAAGTATGTCTCTTTGCAGATGACATAAAGGTCTGCAACAGAGTTGATGCACAAGGTGGGGTGGAAAGGATGAGAAGGGACTTGGCAAGGTTAGAGGAATGGTCAAATGTATGGCAGCTTAGATTCAATGCTAAGAAGTGCAAGGTAATGCACCAGGGAAACAAAACCCTGGGGAAGAGTACACAATGGGGTGAGATACTAACAACAACAAAAATGGAAAGGGACCTGGGGGTAGTCATATCAGATGACTTAAAGGTGGGCAAGCAATGTGAGAGGGCAGTAAGGAGGGCTGGTGGATACTGGGATGCATAGGGAGAGGCATCACCAGTAGAAAACAGGAAGTTGTTATCCCTCTTTACAGACAGCTGGTGAGACCCCATCTGGAGTACTGTGTGTAGTTCTGGGGACCCAATTTATGCAAGGACATAGACAAGATGGAAGCTGTCCAGAGGAGGGCAACTAAAATGGTACAGGGTCTGCACCAGAAGACATATGAAGAGAGAGACTAAAGAAGCTTAATATGTATAGCCTCGAGGAAAGAAGGGAGAGGGGGGACATGATAGAAACTTTCAAGTACCTCAAGGGAATCAACAAAATCCAAGAGGGTAGCATCTTTCAAAAAAAGAGGTGTGCAAGAACAAGTGGGCACAATTTGAACATGGGGGCAGCTCAGAGGTAATGTAAGGAAGAATTTTTTCACAGAGAGGGTTGTGGATGCATGGAACGGCCTTCCGGAGGAGGTTGTGGAGTCAAAAACTGTGGTTGAATTCAAGCATGCATGGGACAGTCATAAGGCAATTCTAGGGGGTGGGGGTAGAAAGAAGTAGGCTGCTGGCTAACTAGGATCTGCAGCTTATCCATTAGGTAGGGAAATGGGCAGACTGGGTGGGCCAAGTGGTCCTTATCTGCCATCAAATTCTATGTTTCTATGTTACAGATGATTGTCAAATGATAGATTGTATAATGTTCCATCAATCTAAGCCTGTCGTCCTCCAGGCCCAGTTTCCATCAGGCCCTCTCTGACTTTCATCCCACTCTTCTCAACTCCTTCAAGGTCCCATCAAACAATGGGGACCTTGGGCATAGGGTGAGGGGGTGAACACGAACAGGTGCAATAGAATTCAGGGCCTCTGTTACCTACGTGTTATAGGTAAACACCAGATCCCCTGGATCCATGCACTCCCTCGACACACCTGATATATCCAGCTCTGTCATTAGGCCATCTGGGGTTCACACCCCGCAAAAGGGCGGTACTGAACCATCTCCATTGGGCAGACCTATTGGGGGGAGCCACAAAATTGAACCCTGTGGTGTGATGGTCAGACCATCTGACTAGTTCCACCACCAAGTCGGATATCTCCATCCCCAGGAGGAACACCACGTCCAATGAGCGACCTCCAGTGTGGGTTGCCAAGGTAACAACCTGTGTGAGGCCCAACAAAGTCATTAGCTGGAGGAAGTCACAACCAAATTGCAAGAGTTCATCACTGAGCCAAGCATTGAAATCCCCCAGAATTAACCATCTGGGGGATCCCAATACCACGTCAACAATGAAGTCCACAGCATTCTGCAGGAACTCTTTCCCATCTCTGGGTAGACAGTAGATGAGCAATATCCTGCACCCCACACCTGCACCCACAATACACTCAAAGGATCTGGTGGACCCTACTGGTACCTCCATAAGGCCCAATTCTGATCTAAAACAGATGGCTACACCCCCACCCCTATGATTCAACCTCAGACGGTGTATCATCGAATACCCAGCTGGAACAGCTGAGGCCAAAACTGGGCCCGCATTCTCATCGAGCCAGGTCTCGGTGATGCACGCCAGGTCAGATGTCCCAACAAGATCTGCTATAATATTTTTGATAGACCTAGCATTACATAACACCATCTGAGTAGGATAAATAAATGACGAAGACCGCACTTCCTGCCTGCATTCAGCAGAACCCTTGGGTATGGGAATCAGACATGGAGAACCCCTATTCTGATCCCATTTTGCTCCAGGGTCTCCTTGTCCCCACTACCTCAATCCAACCACTCCTCTCCATTCCCCCCAGGCCCAGTTCCCCCTCCTTTCCTTCTCCTAACTATCCCCAGGGCATAACATCAACAATGTTATGCCCCAGTTGACAAAGGGGGACACTCAAAGGGGCAAAGGTCCCTAAGCCTTGATGGGGAATAGCACCTGACTGTCTTTCTGCCCTTCCAACACATTATTAAAGCAGGAACAACAACACAATCAACACAACCCAAATAAATATTGAAAATCCAGTCACACATCCGTCCAACAAGTTTATTTATTTTATTTTTATTTATGTCTTTGGTAACTGGGTACTGTAGGTGTGCTGATCCAGAGGACTGTTTTCAGTCATGACCAGGGCCATGCAGTGGCAACAAGAGCACCAATACATAAAATACATACAGGATACAGTAAAATGCACATCCAGCTTGTGGTGGTGGGGAGGAAAAGCATACAGTAATTAACTTGGTTGCATAGGACAGTGTGTAATTAGCAATGACAAGCAATGAGACAGATGGCACAGGTTACATACAATAGCAGTATACAAATTCTGCATTTCAGTTTCTATAAAATTTTCCAGGACAGCAGCAATACAAGTTACATACATTCACTGACCTATGCAGCCAGTATAGTGTTATGCTTGTGCAACAGTGTAAGTTTGGTTTTGGCCGTTCGCACTCTCTATTCCAGAGGAATTACCACCCTGTAGGGGTACAAAGGCAAAGAACTCTCGGAGAGGGTTCCACCCCTAGAGATGTAACGGGACTGTTCCCGTGGCTAAAGGTACCTTAGGAATCCCCCTAAGGAGAGAGTGCTGCCACTGGAAGAGGAGGGGAGGATGGTGGGACAAAGAAAAAATGCTTCACAGTAAGGCTTAGAGGAACTGCTTATACAGCTCAGGAAGTGGGAGTTGACTAGCTGCTTGGTCACCAAACTACAGGCAAGCCTTTCAATTCACTGATCTATGCAGCCAGTATAGTATCATGCTTGTGCAACTGTGTTAGTTTAGTTTTGGCTATTTGCACTCTCTATTCCAGAGGAATTACCACCCTGTAGGGGTACGAAGGCAAGGAACCTTCAGAGAGGGTTCCACCCCTAGAGGTGCAAAGGGACTCTTCCCATAGCTAAAGGTACCTTAGAAATCCCAAAAAGAAATGTAGTACCATCCCCAAAAAGGAGGCAACATGAAGCATATGAGCAAGCAGTAACTGTGACATAGGAGCAGTAACTGTATCATAGTAGTAGAGAAGCAGAGGCAGTCTGATAATGCAATGAGAAGTTCAGTTGGATAATGTAATGGCTGCCCAGGTTTGCGTAGCATGATACTGACATTTTGCTTTGAGATGAGGGGGATTCCCTAAGGAGAGAGGGAATGTCAGGACATCCTCCACCTCCATCTAACAATGGAACCTATCTAAAGAAACTAGGGGAAACAACTATGCTAACTAAATGTTATGACCTGAGGCAATGGAGGAGAGAAAAAAAACCCTACCAGGAGGAACTTTCTTGAGAGCCAAGGCCTAGGTCGCCTTCCCTCCAGGTTTAGGATAGTTTATTTAGTGAAGCCTCTGCAGCTGCAATTTGGAAAACCCAATTAAAAGGAGGTGGAAAATATTCCAATTTGGAGGAAGGCTCTCACTCAAACCCTCTAGAGGGAATGCTGTGGAGGGTTGTGAGAAAACTCTGCAACAATACGTGCATCAAAGGCACAGGAGGAGGGCAACAGCTGCTGAGGCACTCACCTGGCCTACCCACCCTAAATCAAACCAGGTGAATCAGAGTCAGTCATATGCAGAATGCGGTGAAGGTGCCTCACTAGGGAAACCACTAAAGTCAATGGCCATCCATTATAGTGGAACACTAGAGCCAAAGGAGGTAACTTTTTCCACCCTTCACCACTAGTCTTAAATTCTACACCAGGAGCTGCTGTCGCATAGCAGGCAGGTAAAGCCAAGCCTGGGCTAGAACATTCCTAGCTATGGGCCAGGTGAGAAGGATCCCACCCCAAGCTGGACATGCTCGAAATGCTGACTAAATGCAGAGCGAGACCGTCGGCTGCAGGAATCCTGCACCAAAATAGAATGGCTGGCATGTCCCAGAAATTGACTGAGATCCGAAAAGCTGGTGAGCTGAATGAGCATGGCGTGCTGAGATAGTAATGAGCACTGAGTACTGAGACCTTGCAAGGTCAAATGCAGATCGAGTGCAGCAGAATCCCAGGCTGAAGCCAAAGGCATGGCAGTAGGCATGAAACAATGGTTTGTGTAAGCAAGAAGCAATGATTGCATAAGCAAGTGTGGACCTGATAGGTCAGTAAGCAGAAGTAGTGATAGGTGAACCTGCATAACAACTGTATAGCAATTAACAGCACTGAATTGGGCTCAAGCCAGCCAGACATGAATAGCCAAATCAAGGTGACAAACTCTGAGGATTTTTGGCAGCAAAGATGGGATTTAAAACAGAATTAATTAAGCACATAGGCCACAACCCCCAAACACCTACCATTCCCCATCATAGGACAAACAAGGAAGTGCTGGAAAGGCTGAGAACCACCTAATTTAATAGCCTCAGCAGGAGCTTCAAGCTTCAGCTAACCTCAGAGAAAAACAATGTAAAATAGTAATGGGAGTAAACAAAGCAGCAGCAGGAAGCACGTAGGTCTGCACAGCAGTAGAAAAAACAAATGAGTACACTGAGTTGTAACTGCAAATAAAAGGAGGCATAATGCTCTTAAGCATTATCAACAGGCAGTGCAATGAGAGTGCAGCAATGAGGTAATTAGAACAAGCATGAGTAAGCTGTATAGCTAGAAGACAAAGAACCTCTGTGCGCAAACACTGAGGCAAGGGTACCCCAAAGGGCATTTGGCCAGGAAGCCAAGTTTCAAGAAAATACAAAATCACACATGCCCACACAATGCAAAGCATCATGGGCTGCATATGCAAATCAACAGAAGCTAGGTTCAAGTAAATCTGAGTCAGGTGAAAGTAATAGAATATGCCACATGGACCAGCTATAGTTGAACTGAAACACACAGGTCAGGTTTGCAGTTGCAGTGCAAGTAATTTGAGAGTTGTGAGTAACTGAAAGCAAGCAGTATGAGCGCTGAAGTAGTAGAATGCTAGAAGCGTAGAGAAGCCCCCCAAAAGAAAGATAAAGGAAGCACACACAGCCAAAGGCAAATACAAACCAGAAGCAGTAAAACAAACACAGGAGCCCAGCACAGACAAGCAGGTGCAGCAAGGGGGGGGGAGCAACCAGCTAGGGAAGCCCAACCAGCTCAGAGAACAAACTGATGGAGCCTTCAGCTGCAAAGAATAAATGCTTCACAGTGAGGCTTAGAGGAACTGCTTATACAGCTCAGGAAGTGGGAGTGGCTATCTGCTTGGTCACCGAACTACAGGCAAGCCTTTAATTAGCAGTATACAATGACAAGGTTCTGGGTAGCTTGCAGGAGAGGCAAAAACATTACTTTTGTAGTAGCAGATGGTAAGTACTATCAATAGAGACAATGGATATAGAAACTAGGAGATAAAAAAGGATGGTAGGGTTAGTGCTCCACAGTGCAGATTTAGGTAGGTCAACATCACTTATGGTCATGAGGGCAGTGAAAGTAATGAAAGGGTAAGGAAAGGAGGATCAGACAAGGGGTGGAATTAAGTTCTGCATGTTCCTGCAAGAGCATATGTTTGTTTCTGGGCTGTAGCATCTTTGCACATTGCAGTGACAGTTTGCAGGCACAAGAAGCCAGTCTTTCAGGTTTTGTTTAAAAGTATGGTGGGTGGCAGATGAGTGAACAGACAGGGGGAGCTTTTTCCATAGGGAGGGAGCTGCAATAGAGAAATCTTGATTTCCCACAGAGGTGGTGACATGGAGTTCTTCTAGTGGGGGGACTGAGGAAGCCCTGAGACTCCTAGAGGCCACCCTATCTGTCAGCAGGGGTGACTATGGGGACAGGTGCTGGTTTCAGAGCATATTGTCCACTCGGCATTCCATAGCATAGTCAAAGTGACCTTGTACTGTGAACCACCCTAAGGACTGGTAGAGAGAGCAGTGATGGGAGCAGAAAGGGGCTAGCAGGACAAAATGACATATAGAGTTGTAGGTCATGTTTAGCCATGAGAGCAGGGTAGAGGATAGGCATGAGTAGACTGGGGAGCATTAGTCTAGGAGGGATAATAGGTTTCCTCTGTGCGATGGCAAGATGTGCTTCAGTAGACAGGTAATGTTTGTGTCGGTATGCAAAGTCCAGCTTTTGGTGGATTCTACACGTGGTATGATTGACATGTTCAGAGAAGGAGAGGGAGGGGTTGATAGTGATACCTAAGTATTTAAAAGATGTGACATTTTCAAGGGGAGGGCCAGCTGGGGTGAGTACCGGAAAGGAGGAATTGGTTTAGGCGGCCTTGGTTAAGAAGTGTTTAGAGCCAAAGATCATGGACTTAGTCTTCTTTTCATTAACTAGGAATTTGTTTGAGAGGAACCATTGGTGGGCGGAGCCATAGTTATGTGTTGGCAGAAGAGATGGAGTCAATTGATTTGTTGCTGTGATATAAGATTAGATCATCGGCATAGAGAAGAGCGTTACAGCTAAGGCTGTCCCTGGAAAGTGTATTTATAAACATGGAGAAGAGCAGAGGCCCAAGTATGGAGACCTGGGGAACCCCAGTGAGTATCAGGAGGGTAGCAGAGGATGCTGTTCCAATGGTAACTGACTGATACCTGTTTGATAGGTAGCTGTGGAACCAGGCAGCAGGTCTGGGTGAGCAGCCAAATCGTAACAGGGTTGAGTGGAAGAGTTGGTGGTTAACTAGGTCAAACTCTTTTGACAAATCAATGAAGATGGCACCCATGGGTTTGCCCTGGTCCATATTCCTCAGTATGTGATTGGTGAAGATGGCCAGAGCAGATGAGGTACCATGTTGCTTGTGGAAGCCATGTTGAAGGGGCATTAGAGTTTGTATTTTTCCAGGTGCTCTGATAGTTGGGCATGCTCAATTTTTTCAAGCAGTTTGCTTAGATGGGGGAGGAGGGAATGGACCTGTAATTGTCCAGATATTGGGGATCACCAGCTTTGAAGATTGGCACAACATTGGCATGCTTCCAAGAGTCTGGTAGAGTAGTTGTGGTGAGGGCAAGATGGAAGATGTAGGTGAGCAGTTTAGCAACCGCTGGTGAGATGAGTCTAAGGAAAGCAGGGTACAGCCCATCACAGCCAGGACTTCCTTTAGCCTGTAGAGACTTTAGTAGTTTGATGGTGTCCGTTAGGTTAATGGCCCTAAAATGGAAGGGTGGGGGCAGCATGTAGGTTGAGGAGGTGGAGGAGGGAAAGTTTTGTAACTGTGGGTTGTGGGCATAAGAGGCCTGGGATTGGAGCTTGCTAAAATATGGGGATAGGTCAGTAAATTTTAAGTTGAAAGCGTTCACAGTTTTGGTGGGGTCTGAAATGGTACCAGTGGGGGATGTAAGTTGAGTTATCTGCTGGCTATTTTTTGGATTTAGAAGAGATCCAATGGAAGTCCAAAAAGTTCAAGGGTCACCAAGGTTGTTTCTCTGTTGATTTAGGAAAAATTGTCACTTGTGTGATTTGGCGGTCTGTTTGCAGGAGTTTCTCAGTTGATGGTAGGCATTCCAGAGTTGAGGTGAGGGAGATGCTTTTATGCCTTCCATTTTGTATCCTGGTCTTTTGTTAATGCCAGGAGTTCTCTGGTTACCCAGCGTGTGGAGCAGCCTCTTACTCTTCTGGTCATGAGGGGGAAGTACATATCCTGTATGCGAGAGAGGGTGGAGGCAAAGAAGGTGACTGTTTCGCAGATGTTGCTGTGGTGGTACAGGGCAGACCAGTTTATTGCCCTAATATCTTTGGGGACTGGCTTGGGATCCTTGTGGTCAAACCTTCAGAAGGACAGGAGTTGGGAGCTCATGTGATGCAGTGTGCTAAGTAGGAGCTCCTCCACTAAGCTCCTGCCTCCCGAATACAAATTCATCTTTTTCATCGTTAAAACCTATCTAATTCCTCTGCTTACAAATTCTTCCAGTGTTTAAGCATCCTGTGCTCCAGTTTCGGAAATCAGTGAGGTAAATGGAGGCTTATATGAAGAAAGCCCCACAGAAACATACCCCCCGCCACTCCTGAAAAGGCCTCAAAGAAATCCCAAGCCTCGAGTGGCCCAGACAAGCTTCATCCTTCGTGTCAGGCTGGAGAGCAAGAGCCTTTAACACTCAATAGGTTCTTGGAAGAATTTAAGTCATTTCGAGAAGAGATGAAAGATATGGCGACTGATTTGAAATCTCTCTCCAGAAAATTGGATGAAGTTTCTCTCACGGTCTCTGATAATACTGCCAGAATATTCTTGATGGAGAGGAAACTGGAAAGCCTAGATCCTGAACTGCTGTCAACGAGACAGAAACTATCTTGCTTAGAAGCTAAACTTGAAGATTTAGAGGGCCGTAGCCAAAGAAATAATGTTGTAATACTTGGGTTCCCAGAAGGGGAAGAGGGCCAGCATGCTGTAGTTTTTGTACAGAAGCTGGTAGACTGATTTGCTGGTCCCTCTCCCTTTGGCCCAGTGTACATGATAGAGCGTGCTCATCGGTCCCTGTGACCAAAGCCCCCACCTGATGCTCTCCCCCATCCCATTATCTGCCGCTTCCTGAATTACTTGGAAAAGCTGCATTTCCTGCAGAAAGTCAAGGCCTTACAAGAAGTCCATTGGGAGAAGGCAAAGTTGAGAATTGCACAAGACCTCCCTGGTTTGGTTCTTCCAAAGCGGAAAGCATTTCACCCTATTGTATCTAAGACTATTGCGGCAGGTTTTAAATTCAGGATGGGGTACCCAGCCAAGTTACAAGTCTCAGTAAATGGTTCCTGGCTTAATTTTGAAGATCCTGAAGCTGCGTTGTCACGTCTTAAATCAATGCTGCCAGATTTGTTCCGGATGACCTGAGAGTGCCTCTGGAGTATCGGGATTCATTGGGAGCTGCAGTTGGAGCTGTTACTCATTTTCTTTGTGGAGAAGGCATTTTCCAATGACTGAGACCTGACGTGTTTGTTTTCTCAATTGGAACTGGACTACCAGTATACGGCCTGACTGTTATCATTTCCATGCCCTGGCTTCTTGGTGTTAATATTGTTTCAGGTGAAACCCTTTAGAGTTCTGGTGATGGCTCATTCAGGAGTGCAATTTGGAGTTTATTACATATTCAGTTTTTGGGAGTTGCATATAGGGGGAAAGCTTTGGGTCGATGGTTTTTTGATTAGTTCTTATGTGTTAGTTGTCAGGTTTTAGAGCGGTTTCGGGCTTTCATTACATTTTTGGCATGTCTGTTGGACTGGGAGATAACCACAAGAGGGCACGGCTCGCCTAGTTAATATATGCCTGAGTGGTCTTAAATTTGAGAAGGATCTCTATCAGTTTTTATGCCACTCCAGCTTTTCAGGGGGTATTTTGGAACTAGGGGTTGGTAACCCCTTGGTAGTCACATCTCGTATTCTTCTCTTTTTACGGTCTCGTTTTAGTTGTCACCTTGTTTCTCATTTCTTGCTCCCAGCTCAAGATTGGGGCTGTCCATCAGTGCTAGTTTTCCCTTTGGCTTTGGTCATGGTGCAGTTCTTTATTGGGGACAGGCAACTTTTAATTCTCACTCTGGTGACACGTGGCTACCTGTCATATTCACATCTCTGACTGCTTGTTTCATTTTTCCTAGTCCCAATGGATTCACTACCACGTGTCCATAGGCTCTGGAAGCCCGAGACCGCTCTTTAGGTATTAAGGGCCTGTCAAAGTTCTTTGTAAATTACATTTGTACCTAGAGATATGTGGGTGCTCATCAGCAGAGGATATTTTCGGGGGGCGGGAGAGGAGGAAACGACCCAGTGCTGTGCTAAATGTTGCTTGTGACAGATTGGGGGTTGGGAGGGTGGGAGGTATGGGTTCTTGTTGGGGGTGGGAGTATATGGGGTTAAAGCTGGGCTTTTGATGGGGGGGTTAGGGTGGTGGGAGGGCCTTACAGCAGCAACTGGTAGGGTCAGATCACATGTACTACATACCCTGAGCGCAGGGCCGAATCTATTAAACCTAGTAGTCATTATCAGGTGGCCAAGGAGGTGACTTTTGCAACATGGAAAGTTAAGGGGATCAGGAAAAAATCTAAACAATATCAGGTTCCTAAACATTTAACCCTATTACGTTACCGGATAACTTTTCTACAGGAATCACATTTATTAGAAGTGGAAGCTTCACAGTTGAGGAGACAACAGGTGGGGATGGTGTACAAGACTCAAGGCTCCACCAATAGTTGAGTGGTCATGCTTATTATTAACAGGGGCATTCCTTTTGTCTCTACACAAGTTATCAAGGACCCCGAGGGTAGGTTTCTTTTAGTTAAAGGCACTCTCTGGTCAGTCCCACTGCTATTGGGCAGTATATATGGTCCTAATGTGGATAATCCTGGGTAATTTATGAGACTTGTAAACATAATCCTGCTTTTGCTTCCTATAAGGATTATTTTGGGAGGTGACTTTAATCAAGTCATAGATTCAAATCTCAACAGGTCAGGTAGTGGATCGGGAGGGGGTTCTCCAGGTATAGAGGGCTTTTAGAGACCTATTAGATCAATGCAGGCTCTGTGATGTCTGGCGCGTCTTATATCTGGACTCCAAGGAGTTCACCTACAGGTCATTAGCGCACGGCTCACAGTCCTGCATTGATTACATTTTTATTTCTCAGGCTCTCTTGCCTGGGGTCAGGACTTCATCGATCCAACCTGGTCCTGTCTCCGACCATTCATTGGTGCTATGTAAACTGGCATTCCAGGATGTTTCAAAGAGAGAAACAAGATGGAAACTTAATGACCAACTGCTTAAAGATTCTAAATATTGCAAGCTCATAAGGGAACAAATTGAGGACTTTTTCTTGTCTAACCCCTTAGACAGTGCAAAACTGGATATCATATGGGGGGCCTTTAAGGCCTACATGAGAGGCATTCTTATTAGTATGGTGGTGACTAGGAAAAGGGCTAGGGAGAAAGAACTATTATCATTACTATCCCAAATTCTGGTACTCGAAATTAATATTTCGGCCAATACTCCAGAAGAAGACAGGAGGAAGCTCCTATTGCTGAGAGATAGATATTTAGAGTTGCTCCGGGAAAAGGCAGAGTTAGCTATTATATGTACCAGAGCTAGTTACACTGATCAGGGAGAGAAGGCAGGGCGCCTATTGGCACTCCGTATCAAGCAACAATAATCTGCAAGATTCATCCCTCCAGTTAGGATCAGCTGATGGGTCTCTGAAAATATCTCCTACTGAGATAGTTCAAGAATATGCTTTATATTACAAAACGCTATACAGGGACATGGAGCACCCCCCAGTCCTGAAGTGTGGAGAAGTATCTGATGGACTCCCATTTGCCCTCCCTCCCAGCACATCACAAAGATTCTCTAGTTTTTTTTATATCACAGGAGGAAATTGCTGAGGTAATCAATGGATTATCTTCAGATAAAGCTCCCGGTCCTGATGGATTCTCTTCCCTTTTACTAACATACTAACATACTATTTGCCAGCAGATTAGGCCTTATGGTCTATCAAGTCTGCTCGAACCTAGATCCTTAGTTGGGTGCCGAGACCCTCCCATCCCTTGTGCTCCAGAAACCCCTATCATCCATCCCCACCCCCCCGGGATAGGCCATCATCTGATACATCCACTTTCTGTGTCTGTCCCACCCTCTCTTAAAGCTCTCCCTGTGGATCTCTGAACCAGCTCACCAGGCAGAGCATTCAAGGGTCCACCACCTCTCAGTGAAAACCTCCTCCTCTTTTTCCCCCTCACCTTCCACCTTCAAACCAATCATGCCTCTGGTGATGCCTCCTGCTTTAGTCTAAAGATCCCTCCATGTTTACCCTATTTATTCCCTTGAGAATTGCTAGAGACCTCAATCATGTCCCCCTGTCTCTCCTCTCCTCCAATGAAACAGGCAGAGCTCCTCAAGTCTGTCCTCGTAAGTCAAATCCCCTAGCCCTCTTATCATCTTTGTTGCCCTCCTCTGTACCCTCTCCAGGAGCTGTATGTCCCTCTTCAAGTGTGGTCTCCAGTACTGTACACAGTACTCAAGGTGTGGTCTAACCAGTCCATTGTACAATGGCAGAATCACTTCCTTGCTCCTAGAGGTGATCCCCCTGCGATGCATCCCAACATCCTGTTTGCCTCGCTAGCTGCTCTCCTGCACTGCTCAGTGTTGTTATTCATACATGTATCCACCATGACCCCTAGGTCTTTTTCCCCTGTTGAGGCTTCCAGCACCTCCTCCCAGGGTGTACCTGTGTTTAGGGTTCCTCGACCAAGATGCAACACCTTGCACTTGGTGATATTGAAATTTAATTTCCATGTGTGGCCAGCTTTCCAGGGTGTCCAGGTCCCTTGCAGGGCCAACCTCCCCTCTTCTCCCTCAACTACTGCTCCCATCTTGAGTCATCCGCGAAGAGACTCATTTCACACCCTATACCATCCCTGATGTCTGATATGTATGCATTAAACAGGATTGGACCCAGGACCCGAGCCCTGTGGTACCCCACTACCAACCTCTGTAGGGTTCGAGAGCTCCCCACAGACCACTACTCTCTGAGTGCGTCCAGCTATCCAGTTTTCAATCCATCCTGACCATCAAGGGCTACTCCTAACCCCATCAGTTTCTCCACCAGACCATTGTGGGGACAGAGTCAACGCCTGCTGAAGTCCAAGAATAATACATCCACAGGCACCCTATCCAGTTCTGATGTTACCCATTCATAGAACTCCACAAGGTTGGTTTGACCATGATCTACCTGGCACAAACCCATGCTGCCGACTATCCAGACCTCCCACCTCCTCCAAGTAAACCCCAATCGTTCCTTTAGTATACTCTCCATTAATTTTCCCACCACCGAGGTTAAACTGATGGGTCTATAGTTTCCTGGTACTTCCTTGACCCCTTTATGGATTGGTACCACATGTGCCTCTCGCCAATCCCTAGGTACCCTCCCTGTCTCAAGTGACCTGTTGAAAAGCTCCACCAGGGTGCAGCCAGTATGTCATGCCAATTCCTATAGTACTCTCGGATGAATGCCATCTGGCCCAGGAGATTTGTCTTTCTTTTAGGGCCTTGAGGGCAAACCACACCCTTTTGGTGGGATGGCATCATCAAGTCCCCTCCACCTTACTGGTCTTTTGTAACCTTAACCAGATGTGACAACCCTGGGGTACCTTTCCCTCCCTTTGCTCCATTTCTGCTGCTCCTGATCCCACTCCCCCGCCGCTCTATCCCCTTTGTGCCTTGCTTTGTAGATATCCCATCCCTCCTAGTGAACACAGAGGCAAAGTACTCGATTAAATACCTCTGCCTGGTCCCTCGCCTCTTCCACCCACCCTCCTTCTGATCTCAATCTGCTGGGGCTAGCCCTTAGTTTCTCAGCTCCCAATGTACGGAAGAACCCTTTTTCCCCTCCATGTGTCCCCTGTGCCAGCCGATGCTCTTTACTGGACTTTGCTCCTCACCATACGGGTGACTTTTCTAGATGCAAGCTGGTACATTTCTTATCCCTATCCCTCTTGTTGTTTTTATATTTTTTGTAAGCCGCCTTCTTTTCTCTGACTGCTACCTGGACCTCACTGGACCACCAGCATGGTTTATGTGACCTTGCTCCCTTACGTTTCAACTTAGCGCAGATCCTGACTGCCTCTTGAAGTCCCCATTTTATGACCTCCCATCTCCTTTCCACACTTGTTGTTGAGGTAATCCCCTTCAAGTGATCCTTGAGAATATTTCCCATGCCCATAAAGTCTGCCGCCCTGAAGTCCACTGCCAGTGTCCTAGATCTCACCCCACTCCCCCAATGCTTATTTGAAACCAGACAGTATTGTGGTCACTCCCAGTCAGGGGGTCCTGTACAACCATGTCCCTTACCAGATCCCCATCTGCCAGAACCACATCCAGGACATGCCCCTCCCTTGTGGGCTCCATCACATGCTGTGTTAAGAACACATCCTGGAAGCCATCCAGCAGCCTCTGCTCCTTGGCCACCTTAGAGGACATGGTTCCCCAGTTAGTACCCTGGCATATTAAGGTCCCCATCAACACCACTCCTTCCCTTTTGGACCACACTGGGCAATGATGTTGTCCAGTAAACCATCCTCTAGAACATCACTCATCCCGGGGGCTCATATGCTACACCCAGCTTGACCTTATCTCCTGCTGGGGATCGTAGGGTGACCCATAAGGCCTCCACGTTTCCCTCTGCCTCTTCTACCATAGCAATTTCTATGTCATCTCTAATGAACATAGCCACTCCACCCCCTCTGCCCTCCTTTCTATCCTTCCTAAGCATAGTGTACCCCCGTACATTTAGGTCCCAGTCATGGTTTTTGTTGGCCCACGTTTCCGTGACTGCCGCCACATCCACCCCCTCGAACAGCATGGCCTGGAACTCTGGCAACTTGTTTCCCAAACTCCTGGCATTTACTAACACTAACTCCCACCCCTTATCCCTGATCCTTTTTGTCGAACCCCACCCAGATTCCTTATACTTCCATCCTCCCCCTGCTCCTCCTGAAACCTCCACCTCCAGTCTGTTTCCCCCCTCCCCCCCTTGGGCTTGAAGGCTACTCCCCTCATCTGGAGGGGAGGGCTTCTGGTCAGCCCCTCCCTTATCCCTTCCCCCCCTTTCAAGTTTAAACCCCACCTTTCTTGTATGTAGTCAGCCATCCCCTGTTTAAGGACTTCCTTCCCTAATGGGCAAGATGAAACCTGTCCTTGGCATATAGTCCCTTATCCTCCCAAACTCCATTCCAGTTCCTAACACCCCAACCCATTCTCTTCACCCACTTCCTGAGCCATTCATTAACCTCTGTGAGTCTTCATTTTTTTTTCTCCACTGAGGCCTTTGGTACTGGCAATATCTCGAAAAATGTTGCATCCATTATCCGACAGACTCTGGCAAGTTCTTGGAACCTTGCTTGGATTTCCATAATGCTATTTCCTTCTAGATCATTAGTTCCCAAATGCACCAGGAAATCGGTTTCCCTCCACAATCCTAACCATTTCATACACCATGAACTTTGCTCTGTGCACTGTCAGCCCAGAGATACTCACTACCTTCACCTGGCTATGGCATCCAACCCCCTGTCCCTCCCAATGGATACCCTTAATCATCGAGTCTCCCAGTAACAGAACCTTAACACCGCCATCATCCTTATGGTTACCTCCACTATGCCCTCTCAGCCCCCCTCCCCCCCTTTATTCATGATCACAATTTCATGGGAGTCTTCCTGCCTTATTAGAGACCCCCTTGTCACCCTCCCCTTTCTGCCTCCCTTGCTATTTTGCCCACTTAACTCAAACCCCCTCTGAATAGGTGTCCCCTTTAACCCTCTCTTATCTGAACCATTTATCCTGGCCCTGATGGTTTCCCCTTCCCCCGCACCCTCATCCCCCCCCTTGTAATAGTACCCCTGTCTCCAGAGGCTCTCTGTGGGTCCCCTTTAGCTAGGGCCCCATCCTTGGTACTGACCTTCCTGCTGAAGGGGGGCTCCTCTCCCACCTCCTTGTCTCCCAGTTCCTCTCCAATCATGCTCTCCTCCCTCATGTCTGGAATATGTTGCATCTCCCCCATTTGCTTAACATATATGTTTCCCCTTCTCCCTCTGGGACTATGTCTATCCTTTCCATAGCTGTTCTGTGAGTGCCCTATGGGTATCTGACTCCCTCCCCCCGGCCTCTGTATAAGTTTCCTCATTTCCACCAACCCCTTCCTCCCCCTCTAGGATGCTTAGTATCTCAAATTTATTGTGACACTCTATGTCAGCCTCCATCAAGTAACCCGAGTTTCCCCTGACTGCATCTCTAAACTGACCCTCTTCTTCCTCTCTTGCACTGTTCACCTTAGGAGCTCCCTTCCCACAGTCTGCTGTTTTAGGCTTCCGCACAACAGCCCCTCCTGACTTTTCCCCCTCCAGTCTCCTTGAATTCAGAATTTTCACCCTGTACGCTTTCCCCTTAGCATCAACTTCCCTATCTAAGGGTCCTCTGTCCCTAATATCCCCCCTTCTGCTTGCTGTAGCATAATGTCCTGTAATTTCAGGCGTTGCCCAACCTCCCTCAGCCCCACCCTTCTGCTGCCCATATCCACACCCTTATCCTTGGACACCCCCCCCAGCTCCCACAGCTTACTCCTTAACCAATATACCTCACTCCTAATACAAGATAGCTGTCTACAAAGTGGGCAGCCTCCCTCTCTCCAGGCCCAATTTAGAATTATTGCCATCCCACAGCCTGTGCAGCCTACAACCCTTCCGAAGATGCCTGCCATCTATAAGATGTTTCGAGATCTCCTGTTACCAGTACTTAATCAATTATTTCAACACATTCTTTCTGGGGCAGAGGTTGATTCTCACCCCTTTGAAGCCTTGATAGTACTTCTTCCTGTCACAGGGTGCCCCTGTGAAGGGTTGAGGGCCCCAAAATAATAATTGTAAAAATGCTGGATACCTGAAGGTCTGGCTGTTTACTGCCCTAAAGGTGCTGTGATAGTGTGCATCATCGCACAGGCAGGCTGTTTAGTTCAGCCTGATGTACATCTTTGGGTTGCTGGCTTTATGTGCTCATGTTTGTTTAGTTGTAAGGCAACCGCTATTCTAGGGGGCATCCTTTGAAATAATAAAATAAGGGAACCTAGCAGCTGAGCCTTAAACCTGTTATAACTTTATAACTTAGTGTTTAAAAAATTAAAACTAATGAGTGAAAGAGCTATGGGTATAGAACAACATTTCTTAATGGTCCCCCCCACCTCCCATTTCTCTACATTATAAAAATAGGAAGTTAGCGCTTAGGAAAGAAGTGAGCACTTTAGGTGTTGCATTTCTAAAGTAAATGAAAGAAACATAAATAATATGGAAAGGAAATAAAAAGAAACTGTAAGGCTTTAAAAGCTATTAGTGGTATTCTAAGTTAGTTAGTAATGAATAGAATCTCCCGGTTTGTCCCATATAAAAGTTGTTTCCAATAGTGCAGGCTACCTGCTTGTATAGTAGTGAGGGTCTCTGTGAGGAAACAGCCCTCCATATTGCAAGGTGCTGCTAATTCTGTTTCAGCCCTATTTATTCTTGCTGTGCTTTCAAGGACTTGGCTGAGTTTATAAATAATAGTGAGGACCTGTTTGGTTCCCTCCTGCTTTCCTTAATAAAATACCTTTTTGTTCCCTTAAGCAAACACTCAGTTCTGTAAATATAGGGCACTGTTTTATAATGTACTAAATAAAACATAACATTTTGTGCTCTACAAACCTTCTGAAGTTGGAATAAAGAGGTTTGGTGTTGCAGATGGGACCTCTTGAAAGTAAAGGTGTGTGCTGTTTTTCGTTTGGTGTTTCAGAGCCCTGAGTGGATCCTTTCTCAGCTGCAGTAGTTTCCTTAGGAGTCAGCAGGCCATTTTCTGACTGCCTTTATACAGAATAACAAGGGGTGGTGCTTTCTGGGATTAGAGATTGAATTAAATATTTCACAGAAAGACTGTATTTCACCTCCCTGTATGAGAGTGAGTTGTTATGTCAAATAGAAAATGTTTAGACATAGCATATAAAATATACAAGTTGTAAATAAAGCGATAATATTTGAAATAAAGTATGGGATGGGGTTAAGATGTCACCTGACCCCTGCAGTGTATAAAAGCTGAACACTGAGTTTGGTAATCAGATTTGCTTGTGGGTCTGGAGGTACACTCCAGGAAGTTATTGAAGGTGCTCTGTGGAGTGTCTATGTGAATATTTGTTGCTCCAAATGGAAGATTAAGCTGCCAGATTATTCTGCTGTTTTGAATTTGTCCTGATGTAAACAACTTCTGAAGAAGGATTAATTAAATCTGGAACTTTTACAAGAATTGGTGTTGTATGTTGCTCTATGATTGCCCACTTACACCTGCACCCTACCACACTCCCCAAACCAGACAAAGATCCAGAGCTTGTTCAAAGTTATAGACCTATATCTCTCCTAAATCAAGACATTAAAATTCTTTCAAAGATCTTAACTAATAGGCTATCTGTGGTACTCCCTGCGTTAGTAGGCATGAATCAGGTAGGATCTATGACAAGGACGTTCATCAGCGGACCACTTGCGTACATTATCTCACGTCTTTTCGGCTACCAAAAATGACGAGTTCCCTTCAGACCTGGTCTCCTTGGATGCCGAGAAGGAGTTCGATCAGTTAAACTGGAGTTTTTTGTTCAAGGTTTTGAGTGCCTTCAAATTCCCTCCGGCATTTATATCTTGGGTTGCTGCACTATATAAAACCCCTACAGCAAGAATCTCAGCAAACGGGGCTTTCTCTAACTCCTTCCCACTCCATTCAGGGACTAGACAAGGCTGTCCCCTATCGCCTCTGTTATTCAATTTATACTTGGAGCCCCTCATTCAAAATATTCTCAAAAGCATCTCTATACAAGGCATTTGGGTTGGGCACCATGAAATTAAAGTCACCGCTTATGCAGATTATTTGTTGATACACCTATCCCACCTGGTATCATCTATACCGGCCCTACTGAATGAAATAGCTAGATTTAGCGGGCTATCCAATTACAAGCTGAATGCCAGTAAATCTTTATTTTTTCCATTAAACCACAAGGAATTCAAGAATGATATTAGTCCCCTAGGTTTATGTTGGACTCCCAGAGCATTTAGGTATCTGTCATTAAGCTATCCCATAACCCCTTAACATGGTTTGAGGATAATCTCGACTCTCTCTCACTGTTTATTATTCACGACTTTGACAGATGGTCTAAACTTCACATATCATTATGGGGCAGGATCAATATAATCAAGATGAATGTTTTTCCTAGAATTTTTTAACCCTTATCCTTTCTCAATACTTTTATTCCTATACGCTGGTTTAAAAAAATGACATGGTATATTTACTAGATTTATCTGGGCTGATGAATATCCCCGTTTGGCCTACTATAAACTAACTGCTCCAAAATTTGAGGGGGGCTGTGGATTCCCCATATGGCATTATACTACTGGGCCAGTCACTTAGTAAAATGCATGAGATGGGTATCCCCGAGCCCTGAAAAGGAACAACCGGTATGGCTTAGGATTGAATTAGATGCAATTAAAGCTAAAAACCTGGACTCCCTAACCCTATTTTACCTTAAAATATCACAGGTATGGATAACTGATTGTCCCACAGTAGGTATCTCATTAAGACTATTCGCACAGTTATGTTCATTTCTTCATTATTCCCCTCAGACTGACTTAGCTCAATCTATTTGGAACTCCCCATCTTTCACTATTAACAAGAAGCATATTTCCAGTAAATGGTTGCCCCAACTGGGTGATGGAAAACTGTACTACTTGGTGGGTGGGGAAGGACACTGGTTGTCCCCAGGTGAAATTACTGAAAAATTTCTTATTCCAGTTTCATCTCACTTCAAAGTTATGCAGTTAAGACACCTACTCACAATAGCTTTGGGGAATATTCCCCCTTCCCAGATGGTGTCAGCCCTGACACCTGAGATCTCCTTACTTACTGGATCTTCAGGCAGTTTATCTAAATTATGCAGAGTGTTGTTTCATAACAAATATGGGTATTCTTTTGGACCTACTAGAATCTGGAACTCGCTCCTTCCTCATTACCAGTTGGATTGGCAGTCTCTTTGGAGATCTTGTCATAAATATGTTTCCCAGGACAGACTGTGCCTCATGTAATACCATATATTACATAATATGTATTGTACCCCTGTTAAATTAAAGATATGGGTTTTTTTGAATTCTAGTACCTGTATTAAGTGTATGCGGGAAGAATGAACACTCCTTCACATGTTCTGGTCCTGTCCCAAAGTTTCCCTCTTATGGAATTCAATCAGGATGTCTCTGGATCCCCTACTGGGTCTTCAGGAGTATTTCAAGCCTGATATATGTCTCTTAGGGGACATGTCCTCTGTCAGGGTCAAAATTAGAAAATTTCATATTTCCATGATTGCTCTATCTGTTAAGAAACTCATCTTATGCCATTGGAAAGACAAATCCACCCCATCTTTCCAAGAGTGGTTGCATGAAATCCTTGCTAATCTTCGAACAGAAAAGGCAATTGCAAGGCTTCATAACAGACCTGCAGTTCACAACAAAATATGGTATCACCTCCACTCCTTACTGTCACTGTCTCACTTGTGAATATGTCTTACCTCAATCCTTCTCACAGGCCCTCTGGGAATGAGCATTGCACTTAGGGGTTATATGGAGTAGTTGCTGCTGTAAGGGGGGATGGGTGGGTGGAATGGGCAGTTTTATCTTCACTTGTGGTTGTGTCACATTTTGTTTTGCTGTAACTGCCCATTATAATAGGAAATGTACCAATAAAGTTTAAATTGAAAAAAAAAGGACAGGAATTTGTGGAATTTGTAAGGGGGGTTGGTTTGACTTGATGGACAGTATAGCATAGGTTGGGTGTGGTCACTGATGAAGTCAGACATTGTGCCTGCGTGGAGGATTAAGTCTGCTTCATTAGTGCTGACATAGTCAATGAGGGAGTGGTTCAGTGTGTGAGCATTGTGTCTTCTGGGGGTGGAGATAAGTTGTTCAAAATTGTGATCCTTCAGCAGGTTTGCATGATTTGGTGTGGGGGGATCCAGCCAATTGAGGATGAAATCTTCAATTGCAACCAAGTCTTTGTGGGAGCCAAGTGCCCCACGCCATCCAGGAATTTGGAGAGCCCTGGGGTGCCTCCTGTCAGGGGGTTATAGCAGCAGCCTATATAGAGTTATTTTGCATCACTCAGGATTAATTCAGTGAGGAACCATTCACTTGGTGAGGTGGGAGTGGAGTGGCTAATGATGGTGGCAGTGATGTGCTCTTGCACATATAATGCTACACCTCCTCCCCTTTTTTTGCCAGGTCTATCCCAGTGTAGGAGTGAGTACCCCTGTAATTGATAGTGAGAGTCTAGGTGTGAGGGTTTAAGCCAGATTTCAGAGAGGCCTAGAACCTATGGCTTGTACAGGGCTACCCATGCCTCAAGCTCAGGAAGCTTTGATGGGAGGCTGCAGACATTTATGTGAGCAATTCTGAGTCCAGAAGGTTTAGTCCAGATGGTATCTGCATGGCCTATGTGGGCATTTGTGGGGCTTGGGTTAGGTTCAATACCTCCAGAGTGAAGTATTAGAGTGAAGAGAAGGCAGTTTGGTGGGTACCAGCGGGTGGGAGGATGGTGAGGGAGTAAGAATAGGCCGAGCAGCTGATGCTGTAATTAGACAGTAGTGCCATGAGGATCTCACTTGTGAGAGTGATTTCATGCCCAGACACTTGGATTGGGGTATCTGAGTTTAGGCATGAGGTGGGTGAGGGGCAAAGTTTTTGTTGGTCAGCCACCAGGATTGATGCGCAAATATCACTTGCCAGTAGCAGGGAGGTTACGGAAACCCATTTAGGTGTTCCATGCACATATATCACCCACTCACCCACACAACCTTCCTCTCCAACTTAAAAAAATTCAACCACATCCAAACACACACAAACAATACTCCAACTACCTATAACACCCCACGCCCTTCCTATCTTCCACTCCAACCTAAAATACAACTAATGTATTTCCAACAATAATAATTCCCCCACCTCAAAATTCAGATTAACAATGTAAAAATGATAAATTTTATAGCAGCATACAGAGGAATATTTAGCTGTAAGGAGCAATCACCAAATGTCTCAAATATAGAAATAATGCACTCGTAGAGCTCCCACCTCCATGGGTAGATGTCCAGTATAATCTCTACCAGCACTACCTGTCACGTATGCTGGACAAATCAACAGAATTATTCTGAAAGAATAGTTTGTCAGGCACTCTCACTGCCCATGAAATATAAAGTTGGTCATAAACTTATAAAACTGAAGAGGTCTGACCATGTCCTGGAACAAACTCTTTCTTGATATCCAGATGCCTCCTTTGGTTCAGTGGTCTTCTCACTCTGGGACTCAGGGGCTTACTAATGCTGGTTAGGGACCAAAATAACTCCACCCCAGGAGGCTGCCACCCGAAATTACTGCAACCATGACTTCATCCCTCAGTTGGCATTGGCCCACCAATCAACTCCTCTAATGGCCTAGGAGTTTCTGGAGACTGCATGCCCACTCTCCAGCTGGCCTAGTCCCCAGCCATCCATACAGCCATGGATCCAGCAGCTAACCACCCCAAGGGTCAAGTCAGACCCCTCCTTCATGCCAGCCCTAGACCCCAGACAACAGCAAGTCCTGAATTTCAGGGACCAGTTCCACTTCCAGTCCCACACCAAAGGTACACTGGCAGATTTTCCAGCTGCAGTCCATCAGAAAGATCTTCATTCAACACAGGCTTCCAACATGATGGTTTCTCAGGAAAGCAGATTCATCCATGGCTATTTGCCCTGGATCACTGACAAGACTGCCTCTGACTTGACTTTTCCTGGGTGACCAATAATCCAGCAGGTACACTGCACAGTGAAGATTTTTACATGGGGCGCAGATAGATGATGACCAATCTTATCAAAATGATAAACAGTCCAAACACTCCTCAATTTGACTGAAACAGTACAGTCACTTGGCTAAGCGATTAACAGTAGTTTTAAAAGTTGGTGACTCCGAGTTCAAACACTCTTAACCTGTTTCAAACCCAAATAATGCACCTAGCCTTAATTCCTCACTTCAATTACACTATCTAGCTGCAACTAAACTATTGCTATCTAAATGGAAGAACAAAGAACAAAATGGAAGAAATAAATAACAAGTAATAAAAGCTAAAGCTGCTCTTCTCTACAGCTCCCAGACAGCTAGCCCAGTGTGGCCACCATCTTAATGTTTGATAAGCACTGACTGTTTGCACAATTAAATCATTCATTCAATTCATTCATGAAGCCCTTTTAATGAGTGAGTTGATGTATGTCTCTAAATGAACAAAGAACAAAGTATTTAAATAAACGTGTCAAGTTTCATATCTTAACAGTACATACTTTATTGTAATACAGTTTGTATGGAGATCCAACAAAGCACTGACGCTTATCCCGAGTGCCTGTTTTTTCTTTGTTAGCTAGGGAGATTTTATATCCTTTGTTTTTAAGGGACAGCCATCCTGTTGCAGAGCACCATCTTGCACCACAAGCACTTCTGAGGCACATTAGCACCTTTAACAATTGATGTCTACAGTACCATGTCAAACAGAGTACTAGTTTGGAGGCCAGCTTTGACATTGATTTAAGTACTTGGGATGGGGTCATCTCCAGTATAAAACTGAAACTGACAGTGGGAGACAGAAAACACAACTGAGAAACCTTATATATGATAATAGAGCAATATAGCTGGACCTCAGCCACCAGGAGCAGAATCTTTAGAAATGCAGACTTTTGGGGCTGGCCCATTATTCATTTATTTTTTTATTTATAAGCACATCAGAATTATAACCCTTTGAATCATAGACTAATTTCCAGAGGCCTACGTCATGATACAAATAGAAACATACAGTTAGTAATGAAAATTGAAGGAACAGGTAATATACACAATGGAGTACATTGAATACAGTTCAGCAGATGAACTTCAGTCTTATACAAATAGTTGCTAGGCAGTTGTTAACATGTCCATTAGCAGAATGAGCTGTAGTCCTATACAACCAGTAGCTATGCAGTTGCTAACATACAAGCACAGTAACTTCTTATGAGGTACAAGGTGTGCTGCCCAAGGACAGACATTGTCAGTGCTGGCTAGGCTCCAGCCCCTGAAGAGAGGCACCTAGAGGCCTAGGATGGTTTGGGAAGAGGACTCTCACAGTTACGGGTGTACAGAATGTGATTCTTGAGTGCAACCTTGAAAGACCCTATTTTGGTGAGAGAGGTGATGGTGGGGGAGAGGGGAGAACATTGTACCAGGAAGGTGCTCTGAAGGGAAAGGATCTTTGTACTAGTGCAGTCCTGACCCTAGGGATCTGCAATACAGCCTTGGAGGCACTGTGAGTGGCAACAGTAGGGGTGGCAGGGAGAAGGGACGTGGAGACCGGGCAGGGACATACCCAGCTGTATTTTTGTGGCAAGGAGGCAGAACTGATACTGAAGTCTCTTCTCAAGTGTAAGTACGTTGGTTAAGGAATAAAGGGTGCAGGTATGTGTCCATTTATCAGCTCCAGACAGGAGCCAGCATGCCTTGCTAATGGAAATCTGGATTTTGTTTAGAGTGGTGGTGTAGACTGCTGCATATACTGTGATTCTGTAGTCCACAAGGGACAATACAGAAGATGTGACTGCCAGGTGGAGGGCTTCGGGTGGCAGGCAGTCCTTATGTCTGTATAACAGGCCAATGCATGCATTGGTGGCTAAGGTGAGTGTACTGATGTGAGAGTGAAATGAGAGGGTAGAGTCAAAAGTGAAGCCAAGGTATTTGTGGGTGAGGACTTGGTCCAGTAGATGGAGTGAGCTGGAGAGGATCTGGAGGGGGGAGTCCTTGGCTTTGCTTTGGAGATGGGTGAACAACATGGATTTTTTTTTTTTACATTTATGATGAGTCAGCGGTCCATAAACCAGTTATCAATTTGACTGAAGGAGTGCTGGAGGAGGGACTGGAGTGCAGAGGGTTCAGAGTGGGAGGTGAAAAGGACTGCATTGTCCACATAAAGAAGAACCCTGCCTGAACAGAAGCTGGGCAGGGAGTTTAGATAGAGACTAAAGAGCAACAGACCCAGGATGGAGCCCTGTGGCCCTGTGGGACACTGGAGCATACAGGCTGGACACTGGAAAGGGTGGTGTGAATTTTTATGCATTGGGAACTTGAGGAATGGTAGCTAGAGAACTAGGAGAGGGGTCCATGAGAGAAGCTGAGTTGGTGGAGTGTGTTCAGTAAGGGGGGGGGTGTGAGACCATATCAAAGGCCTTGGAGAGGTCAATAAAAATGGGACCAGTGAGGTGGCCCTTGTCTAGGACAGAGTGGAAGAAGTTGAAGAATTCTGTAAGGGCAGTGATCATGCTATGGGCTGATCGGAAGCCATGGATGACCATGGTGTGCCTAGAACATTCATAAAACATATTAGGAAGGCCATAATTCACAGAGGTGGTTGTAGAATTCTACAGTAGCGTTGACCATGAACCAGATGTAATCTGAACAATTTACTAATAAACATCGTCTATTGACAAATCATAAATATTTTGAATACAGCCGCAATTTGCATATATTTTGAGATGCAGTTTTTTACTTTCAGAAACAAAATCAGATAACACTAGGTGGCTATCATTTATAGTAAGGCCCTAGCATAAACTTAAATATGTTAAAAAGAAATAAAATAAAAGAGGGTGGCATATTTCAGTCAGATCTTCACACTCAGGATTGATACCCTAAATGCTGTATTAAACTGTCCAGACCCCCCTGTAAAAGGCTTAGGTAGATCCATTTTAAAATGAGGCTAAAATAGCTACTGGAAATATGTTACACCATCATAGACTCCATACAACAAGTAATCTGAATGGTAAAAATGACACTAACAATGTGATATGTAAATGTTTATACAATATTTACACAAGATTTCTTCCATCATATGCAGTAATCTTAAATAGGATACAAAATAGAATAAAGTTGATTAATATATTAATTAATAACCAAACTAAGAAAATTATTACCAAGAGTGAACGATGAACACCACAGTCAGATCAAGGCCAATAATGGCTACAACCTGAACTAACATAATTTTTTTTTAAGTCGGCATTTCTTCTCTTTTATCTACCAAATTGAAAATGGATTTTGTTTCCCTGTTTAGTTTATCTTGGTTGTGTGTTTTTTCTGCCATTTGTGCATTATCATGAACCATGGACAATCTTGCAGATGGAGTTCTCCTGAAGAAAGATCAATGATAGAATAAGGATGATCTTTGATAATCAAGTGTGTCCATAAAATCGATGAACATAGAACAGGGTGTGAACTCTTGTCAGCTGACTAATTCATTTGGGATGCTGCAGTCCAGAAACTCTCCCAAATTACCTAAGAAGAGTGAAGGTGTATTTGTGTAGATGGTGAGGACTGTAAGCAGAAGAATATGAGGCTGGGTCCTGGGTGGCCATGTTCAAAATCCTTAATAAAAAAAAATAGCCTGTGTGTATCAACCCAGACACAATTTTTCCAGTGATGCTCATCCCTACAGCTAGTAATTGTGAAATAGAAGCATGGATAGAAAAACAGAAGTGCTGTTGATTTACCTATAGGGGTTTTCAGGCTTATGCAGCATGGTGGCAAAATAAGTCAGACTGGTACCATGTTACTTGATCAAAAGATCAGATTGATTTTTTTTTTTGCCACCAAATGGGCATTGCCCTCTCTCTTGTGAGATATAATGACTCACCTATGTAAGCCCTATTACATTTCATGACATCATTTTTAGTCAATCAGAATTTTTTTTTTCCAATAAGAGGGTATCTCAACCTAACAGTTTGAACATTCTAAAAGTTCTAAGTTAATTTGACTTAGTCCCTTTCAGACTGAAATTGTCTTAAATGTGAAATATTTTGATTTGAAATTTGAGTTCCATTTTTAAAATTAAGCATTAAGTCATGACTAGTGGGCCGAGTTGTCATGTGCTGATTGATCTTGAAGAGAACTATGAGGCACATGTGAAACTGAATGCATTATGCCCCTAGAGTTAGATTAAGAAAGGTAACCAACCCCCCAGTACATCAATGATATTAGTAAGCTAAAATTTTGTTTCGTAAAACCTATTTATTCAACATTGAACTGTTTTATTATGCATGAGGTTTCACATATGCCAATAAATTTCCAGTTTTTGTTTTATAATCCTATGTGTAGGCTATTGTGCCTTTTATAAATTATCAGTTTTCTTTAGTTGTGGCTATAGTACAACTACATTATAACTTTCTTTGAATTGTTTTTGTTTCTTTGGGAGGGGGACTGTCCATTACATTTTATGTTCTTGCTGAATATGCTCAGGTTTTACAGGGATGTAACTACTGCACAATTCTCAGTTTGCTGTCTCTACTAGAAAACTGGAAGAGATTTACATTTAAAAGAACATTGTTTCTTGCTAAAGGGAAAGGTAATGCACTGAATCCAAAACATGTGCTTAAAAAAAAGCACTAGGCTACTTTGCAATAAAACTCACTGATGTGTTGCTTATTGCTTTGTTGTTGATGTTATTTCACAGCTTAAAATCTTTAGCCTCCCACTTGGTTATTCAGGTTACTCGCTTACTGTTCAGTGTCTTTGTTTTAGGAATACAGTTATTCATTTTTTTCACATGGCTATAGCTGATTTTTTTTGTTTACTGTGGTGCACTATTGCCCAGTGTGTTTATTTTGATGGCACTATAGAAATGTTTAAAACACAATAAAATGAAATTAAATGTGAAGCCCCATAGAAATAAAATATTAAGTTCCGAAAAAATATCTAGCAATCTCTTACTATTGTTCAGAACAGGCACTTAAACATTCAAGACTTTTTGTTTTCTTGGCTATTATTGGGTAGCTTGATAACTGCTACTTAAGCAAGACCCCGATGCTTAGGTAGATACAGGTGCCTTAATATCTTTTTTATAGCTAATTAAGAGCAGCTAGATGACACCAAACATGCAATCCCTACTTTTTGACTGCATGGCGATGTCACCATGCTGATGTACTGTTATGACCTGGAGAGAGAAGGGACTGTGGAAGCATGTGACCAAATACCTCTACTGTCTCCAACCACTGAGTGCTTTGAGTGGAAATAAAGCACATCTCTTCGCCTCCACCTCATGCTGTTCCTTTGTCTCTCCCTCCCCAACCCCCCACCACTACACTAGCCACACTATTTCATTGAGAAGTAGGGGTACCTGAAGTAGTGCATGAGCAGCAACAGCAATTCACTGGTAGCAGTCTCACTCAGAGTCTTTATTTAAAATGCTTCTTTAAAACAGAGTCAAGAAGGCAAGTAATGCACTAACATTCAGGGTGGGTGGTTCTAGATGGACAATTGTGTTTTGTTTACGTCTTACTCATGTAGTTAGTTATTTTTCAGGAGTTGATTGCTGCCTGTAGCTGTTGCTGAAATGTTTCAGTTTCTGCTCCATCAATTATTCTCCCCACAGCATGCCCAACGGGGAAGTCTAAAGTGCTTAATTAACCCTTTCGCTGCCAGTAGAATTTGAAAGTAATTGGATATCTGGACTGGTATATTACTCCATGGCACAGCAAGTGTTAACAGTTTCATGATGCAGTCAGGTAATAAAGCAATATGGTCTGCCCAATGGGGGGTAGAGTACATTTCAAGGGAGAAGCTCATACTCCTTCCTTTAACTGCAAGTCATTACCTGATTGTTGCTTGTTGTTTTCATTGTTTCTTCTTATACATCCTGTAGGCCATAGAAGTACACCTATGACCTGTAACTGATGTGGAACCTTTGTAAATGAGCATATTTGCTCAAAGGTGTTACTCAGAATCAAATAAATAAATAAATAAATAACTACTGATCAGTAAATAGCATTCTCAAATGTCTACTTCACTGCTAACTGTAGGATTTACACTTGGCTGATGTGCTTAGAGTTTTGCCATGGGGGAAGGGGAGGGTGTCAGGGGAATTACATCACATTACCTGATGAGGTGACCAGCAATTGCAAAAAGCATTTATTTCCACTGCACTGCTAAGTATAGGATTTCTGTTAGTTCCCACTTGTCTTCTTTTCTGAATATTACATTTCATAAGCAATCAGATGTAATAACATAGCTAAAAAGAGAAACAGGTCCATGCTTAGTTTGCCTTACTAACATGTATTTATCTGCAGTCTGCTCTTAATTGCATAGTGTTCCATTCCACTAGAAAAAGTTTTTCAAATAAAGATATATGATTGGACCTGAAATACAATCAAAAATGTTATGGATTTATAGCTTGCTTTTTCTATGAATATTTTAATGTATAAAAGGAATGAAAAGCATGTTGAACATGTTGTCTCTGTTCTAAAATTATATTTGTACAACACGTGAGCTTGTTAATATTTAATGTTTGCAGCAAATGTTTCATATACTTGGCCTTGTGCTCATTACCTCAAAAAAAAGTAAATAAAAAATAAATCTGAGAAAGTGGTGCAATCAAGATCAAATGAATTTCTTAGAGATATATTGTAGGCTTTTAACAATCCTGAGACCTGGTTAAAAAAACCTCTGAGCACAGCTGACATGTTTTAAATGAATAGTTGCATGCAAGAAGCTCATCAGAGGGATATGATTTTATTGGAAATGCTTAATAATTTATGCTGAAAGTGATATTGTTGGTTGCATGTGCCAGCGATTATGAGTGGGACTACAGTTTACATGTGTGTGTGTGTGTGTGTGTGGAGTGGGGGGACTGCACACCACTGTGTTCTGTGCACAGTTTTGCTTTCATCATCAGGGTGGATTGGGATTGGAAAGACAAGCATTCTGAGCAGTAAGCATTCAGTGAGTGCAAATTATATCACATAAGGAAAGGGAGATTTGATTGAAGGAGGAGGCAGGAACTGAGTGTTCTGGTGCTGGAATACTGAAGTGACTGTGTGTGGCGAGGGGTGATGTGGGGGCTGTCATTGTGTTGTTCTTGAGGGGGGCCACATGTCTGTCACCAAAGTGGGGGGGGGTTAAATTAGTGTCAGCATGGTTCAGTTTGCAGCACATCTACCCAATGGCCAAAAGGTCTTGTGTTGCAGTCACACACTTGGATTTTGCACACACCATAAAGGCTGGCACCTGAGTGCAGTACTAAGGGGTTTCTGTACTGTCCTATGGCACATCTTGAAAAGAGTAGGGAAATTTCTCTGGTGTACTGGCCAGATTTCCTCCATTCACCAGAATACCGCCAATCACTGAATCTGGTTTAATTTCAGTTGGCTTCCATCTTTACCCTGTCAACAAAAACTAATAAAAAAAAAGCAGTAAATGTGTTTGGTGATGGGGTTGAACTTGTGGTTCCAGTGCTGGGGAAGGGGAATTGTAAGCATGTCTGTGGGCTTTTCCAGAGTCAATGGAGAATGCTGTTTGGAATGTTTGGTGCTGGGAGGGTGGCCTGTGATTACAAGGCTCTAGGGAGCATTAGTTAAAGTAGTGACATTATGTCCAAACTCTCTTATGGGCACTGCATAAAATAAAATTGTAAAGAAGGTCTTGCCACCTGGCCTGTGGTGCTGAGGGTTGAGGCACTGGACAGCACACCTCAAGCTACACTGGCAACCCAGGTTCTCAAGCTTGGGTAATCAGGGGTCAGCTGGGGAGAGAGGGAGAAACAGGATCAAGCAGCTGCTGGCAAGCTTTTCTCTCCTTTCCTCTCCTGGGGAGGGTTTCCATGGCTCCCAGCACAGCAGTGGCACCCAGTGGTAACTTGGAGCCTCTGCAGCAGAGACCACTCGAGAAGGGAAAAGGAGGGGGTGGAGGCCAAGGAGATTCATGTGGGAATGCACTACTTGGTGTGCTGATGTCATTGCACCCCCCCCCTCAGGGCAGCACAAGGAACAAGTGGAAAAACCCCAGTGGCCAGGAGGATGACAGCAAACTGCAAGGGAGTGGCACACATGCCCACCGCTGGTCACCACCCAACCAACTCTCCCAGATCCTCTCCTCTGTCTGGAGCAATGGTGAGAGAGAATTCTGTCCCTGGTTTCCTGGTCAGAGGGATTCAGGCAGGGCAGTAGGGGCTGCTTCAGGGGGGTCTCACCTGAAGGGGTTCCTTACAGCCGGTGACCAGATCAAAAAAGAGTTGGAAAAAAAAAGGTCATGTCACCTACAATACTGGAGTCAGCCTGGGTGGGGAGAAGGGGGCGCTGCCTTATTTTGAAAAGTAGTTATGGTGCTTTTGTATGTCTGAATCAAGTACTTTAAATGTGGTTGTCAGTGGCAAAATGTGGAATGTATCTAACATCATTATGTTTACTGCATACAAGTCATTTAGGATGCCAGCATCATACTGTGCTATTTTATTTATTTATTTCAAACATTTTACAAGGAAAGACATACTAACTGATCCTCCTTTGTGTGTGTGGGGAGGTGGGCAATATTGTAGACAGTCATTGATTTCCAGGTTGAGGGGATGCAAACTGTTGGTGATCCGAGAAGGGAAGTCATACTGATAAAATACAGATCACTGGTAAAGCTTCACATGGAATGCTGTGCCTATTTCTGAAATCCTATTCCAAGAAAGGGCATAGATAGTCTAGAGTCAGTGCAGTGAACAGTCACCGAAATGATGCAGGGCCAGCAGGGCAGATCTTATGAGGAACAGCTAGAGGCTTTGAACATGTACTTTCTGGACACCAGAAAGGAGGAGGTGACCTGGTAATAAACCTAGAGATTTCTAATAGGTATAAAAAGAGTGAATAGTAAAGACCTATCAATTAGAAATAGGGATGCATTCACAAGGGAGCATAATTGGAGGCTGGTGGTGATGGTGGGGTAAATTCACTAAAAATGCCACCAACAGCTTAATATGGATCAATTTTAGTTACTTGCCATCTCTGTCACCCCCTTCTCTGGGATGAGGCTGAAAATAGGTAGAATTACTTAGCTGTCCTTTTCTGGTCAACAAAAACTAAATAAATAAATAAAATTCAGGATGGATGTGGAAAGTTCCTCCTCTGGGAAGCTCTTGTTACTTCTATTATGGGCAGATTCAATGGGCCCTCAATGTTTATGTGTCACCAGTGTCTATGTTTCTATGCTTGTGAAGATGAGGCTAACCTGTCTGATGAAGATAGTCTTGCTGAATCATGAAGTGTTTATAGCACAAGGGGGCACACTGTGGTGTCCCTAAAGACACCAAAAATGTAAAGATGCAGGAGAAAAAGATGGGCTCATTGCAGTGGTGTGGAGGCTTTAGAAAGGGGAAGGAGAGAGACGGTTCTAAAGAGCACAACAGGCAAAGAAGTTAGGACAATATAAATATTTATTTAGCAAGGCAAGGCTCTGGATAGCATGCCAAGTACCCCTGGCACTACAGCCATATGTCATTGCAGGGTATTGTCATGAGAACAAGCAGCAAATAAGAAAGCAGCATTTTTGTGACACTGAGTACAAAACTGAATTTGCTGACTACATCCCTGGAAGGCATGCATGAGCCTTCCAGTGCTTCAGCGACATGTCATACTGTGACCACACTGTGACAGGTGGTGTGCTCAGTTTGAGTGGCCCAACAGGGTTACAGTTATGAGGGAGAATTACTAAAATACGCCATCTGAGATTTTGCTGTTGTGCATTCTGCACTAATAATGGGACTGATGCAGGCACTGTATTTCCATTTTCTGGATATCCTCAGGAAAAGTAAGACAATGGCCTGATAGTGTCCCTTTAAAGCATTATAGCAGCCATGTTGGCTCTGACCAAAGTTTGTTTCTTAAGCTGTGGGTAAATGGCTGATGAACACAACAGAAAGCTAAGCTTTGCAAACAGAAAGCAAGAGTGGTGCTCATTAAGGATGTAGCCACCCCCCTAATTGTAACACACACAGCAAAGTAGACATAGCACTCTATGGGGAGAGGGGTTACTGTATGTAATCTGTTAGTCCATCCTGAGAGAACACATTGAAGACTTGCAAAGTCACACTTTTTTCAAATTAACATTTATTTTGAACTACTTACAGTCCCAAGGGAAAGTGAGATGTACCAAAGGGAAATAAAAATAACTGAATAATTGGTTGAGGTACTGGACACTACAAAATGAGATGGGGTGTATAACCCATTGGGAAGATTATGTAAATGAGCCAGGATATTTCTGTAAAGATGGTCTGCATCTGAATAAAAAAGGGAGCAGGAACCTAGGGCTGGAACTTAAAAAAATATTAAACGATAGTTTAAACTAACAAAACAGGAGAGAGGGGTTCAGAAGAAGAACAGGAAAAGTATAACTGACTATCCAGCAAAGGAAATAAATAAAACAAAGGGTAGTACTATCAGACAATATAAAGGACTAAAGGTTTGGTCACTGAATGCCAGGAGTTTGAATATTATAAAAAAATCAGAACTAGAAATAAGATTACTGGAAGATGATGTGGATATATGTTTCATCACAAAAACCTGGTGGGACATGGAAGTTAGGTGGAATAAGAACATCGAGGGCTATGAGTTATACTCCAAAGAAAGGGGGAATAAGAAGGGTGGGGGAATTGCAGTTTATGTAAAACATGGCATTAAGAGTGCAATTTTTAATAAATATGTACAAAACGATGAAGTAGAATCCTTATGGGTCTCCGGACAAGATATTACAAATAGTAGGAAAGTGTTGCTAGGTCTATACTATTGACCCCCAAATACAAATAAAGCCACTGATGATTATATCAATATGCAAATAAAGGAATTAGCTGCACAGGAAGATGTAATAGTAACTGGTGATTTCAATTTACCAGACATCAACCGGAATAAAGAAACAGCAATAAATAGGATGCATAATAGGTACTTGGATCTAATGGAAGAATGTGGCCTAAACCAGTTAGTGTATTGGCCCACCAGAAAGGATAACTCATTAGATTGGGTAGTTACAAGCAGAGAAGACTTGATAAACCAAATTAATATTAAGGATAATCTAAGCAACAGTGATCATAACATGTTTGAATTCTGTATTAAAAGAAAATTAACAATAGAAAAAGGGGTAACTGTAGTAAGAAATTACAATAAGGTAGACTTCAATAAAATAAGAAGATATTTAGCAGATTGGAACTGGGAATTTGCTCTTAAGAATAAAACAGTGGGAGAGATGTGGAACATTATAAGAAGCAAACTACTAGAGTTGAAGGAAAAGTTATTCCAAACAGACAAATGTATTCAAGTAAAGGGAAGAGACCTATGTGGTGTACTAATAAAATCATTAAGTTATGTAAAACGAAAAAGAAGGCATACCATAAAATGAGAAAGAATGAAAATATAGAAACAGTCAAGGATAATAAAAAAACATTAAAAATGCTAAAAACACAACTATGAGAAGCGAGAATAAAACTAGAAACAAACTTAGTATTTAGATAAGACAACGGTAAAGGATTATATGCTTACATAAATAACACCAAAAGAACATCAAATCAGATAGGGCCACTACTTGTGAATGAGTTAGAGGTGTCAGATATACAGGACATGGCAAGACATATAAATAACTACTTTAATACAGTTTATGGCAAAAAAAGAACAGGATGAAATAATGGTTGAGCAAAATATAAATCCTGAACTAAATTTACAGATTAGTACAACACAAATAGAAATGCTATTGAGTAAACTAAAAACACATAAATTAGCAGGGCTGGATCAAATACATCCAAGGCTACTTAGAGAAGTGATATCACAAATAGCGAAACCATTGGCATATTTGTATAATGAGTCATTTTCTACAGGGGTGCTGCCAGAGGAGTGGAGGGAGGCAACTGTGGTTCCATTGTATAAAAAAAAGGGAGCTAAGACATCCATGTCAAACTATACACCCGTTAACTTAACTTCAGTGCTGTGCAAAATAGCAGAGACCTTTTTGAAGGGGAAATTAGAAGAAAATCTTAATATTTTGAACTATAAAGATGTTAAACAACACAGATTTAAGAGAAATAGGTAATGTTTGACTAATCAGCTTAGTTTTTATGAGCAAGTAAATAAAGAACGAAATAATAATAAACCAGTGGGTGTCTTCTTTATCAACTTCCAGAAGGCATTCAATAAAGTTTATTTATTTATTGAAATGTTTCACCAGGAAAATTACACTGAGCAATAAAATGCTTATCTCATGGTACATCTTTGGGGAAGGGAAGTGGGGGTACATGCAGTATATACACACAGTAAAATAGACTCGGGTAACAGTTTGATGTACAGAAAATAGAAGTGCAAGATTACGACAACCATAATAATAACATTTCCAGGATTGTATAAATAGAGGGAGGGGGTGGACAGGAGAAGAGCAGAGAAGAGCCGAAAAGTGTTTGGTTACAGGAGGGGTAAAGGAGGGGGAGAAATTATACAACCCAGCTGGAAGCAGGGGGAGGTATAGACCAGCAGCTGGGACAGGAACCCAGAGATACCTAGATGCGGTTACAACTTGTCACTAAGTAATTTGTTAGGGACGTAGAGAGAGAACTGTCTGAGGAGGCGGGGTGGATTTGGGTCGGTAGTTGGTTCCATAGTTTCCGTAGGTGGTAAGGAAAGGCCATTTGGCCTGACAAAGTGGTTTTGAAAGGTGTATTCAGAGACCATGAGTCGCCAGATCCGAGTGAGTATTTGGAGGGATGAGGGGCTGATAAGGAGGTGGAGAGGTAGGAGGGGAGGAAATCTAGCCAGCATTTTGAGGTGAATTTGGCACCGTGCAGGGTTCTCCTGTTGGCAAGGGAGGGAAAGTTTAGAGAGCGGTAAAGTGTGCAGTGGTGGGTTAGAGCAGGGGCACCTAAGGCAAACCAGCAGAAGGAGTTAAAGAAAGGATCCAACCTGGATAAGGAGGATTGGGGGGCAGCACTGTAAACTATATCGCAGTAGTCGAAGATTGGTAATATCATTTTTTGTTCCAACTCGTGCCTAACCGTAAGTGGGATACTACTACTGTTACAGTAAAGGGCCCCTAGTTTAGGCTGGAGTGTTTTCTGAATGGCGTTGATGTGTACTGAGAAATTTAGGTTTCTGTCTAGCCAAACTCCGAGGTAGCGGAAAGAGGAGGTGGCTTCTAGTACCGTCCCATCAATGGTGTGAAAAGTGGTCAGGAAAAAGAGCCTTACCAGCCTTTGCCTGGTGCTGAAAGTCATAGAGACTGTTTTTTATTGAGTTTAGGAAGATGTGGTGATCTCTAAGCCAGAGTTGGACATTGTTGAAGTCCAGCTGAAGCACGGAGGTGACATCAGAGACCAATTTACCTGTTGTATACAGGACAGTGTCATCAGCATACATGTGTATGTTAGTCGTTGTACAACTCGGGGATATCGTTGAGAAGGATTGAAAAGAGGAGTGGCCCAAGTACAGATCCCTGGGATACTCCCGAGGTAATGGGGAGGGAGGGGAGATGTCATCAGCCACACATTTAACTTATTAAAAAAATTTCCAAACTGGGCGTGGATAGTAGATTGGTGATCTGGGTTCAAAATTGGCTGAGAGAATGAAAGCAGAGGTTCAGAATCAGGGGGATGTATTCAGAGTATGATAGTGTTACCAGTGGAGTGCCACAGGGGTCAGTGCTGGGACTGGTCCAGTTTTCATCATATATTGGGGATATACATATAGGAATTAGGAATGTAATGGTGAAATCTGCAGATGACATAAAGTTAGGGGGCTCAGTGGGATCTGCAGAGAGTATCTGAGAGCTAGAGAAAGATCTAAAACAGTAGAACTATGGTCAAAGGTTAATAAAATGCTGTTTAGTGTTGAAAAGTGCAGGGTGATGCACATGAGGGAAAAAAACAAAACAAATCATGTGTATTGGTTGAACAGAGAACAAGTGCAGGTAACAAATAAGGAGAAGGACTGTGGTATTGTTATTGATGAAGTTATACATTTTAAAGCACAAATGCTGCAGGTTATTAGAAAAACCAAATATGACAAAGAATATTAAAAGGAACTTCATCAATAGGTCTAAACAATGCCTGCTGCCATTGTATAAAACTTTTATAAGACCACATATTGATTATAGGTCACCCCTGTGGAACCCTTTTGCAAAGGGAGAGAGAAATAGGATGGAAAAAATAAAAAGATCCTTCACCAAACTGATATGGTCAACCAAAAACAATAACTACAAGACTAGGCTACAAAAGTCAAATTTGTACAGCTTGGAGATAAGAAGGATGAGAGACGACTTGCTACAAATTGTTTAAGATAATGAAAGACCCAGAATTAATCCAAGAAATGGGAACTGAGTTAGCAGACAAACCACTGGGCCTGAGAGCACACAAATTACAAATAACAATGAAGGCAGCAAAGACAAATGCCATGCATTATTCCTTCATAAACAGAACAGCAAGAAACTGGAACAGCTTACCAGAGCACATCATGATGAGTACAACAGTAAATTAGTTTAAAGGGGAAATAGATTTTATGACACATTCTAAAGGGTTAAAATGAGCCAGCTATGCGGGGAACGGTAAAATGGGCAAGTCGCCTTCTTCTGTTCTATTACCCAGTATAAGTATCCAGTATAACTGCATACCAGGTACTGAAATAAGCAAAACCATGACGCAGTAGCCCCTTGTACTTGACTCACAAATTGCTTCATCAGCTCTTTGTGAGTGGGGTACAGCGGCTACTGGGTCAGAGTTTTGTTTGTTCCTTATGTGGTGTGCCTTGTAAAATAATGGTGAATTGGAAACCTTTACAGCTTTTAAACTTTTAATTGTGTTGTCTCAGGACTACAAGATTACATCGCACTGCCCCCCCAACCCATAGAGTGCTCAGAGTACTTTGCTGTGGGTAAATGACTGACTATTTATGTCTCATAACTACTTTGAAGCAGAAAGCAACCCAGAATGTCAAGAATTTAAAATGTTTCTGTTTTGATTAGTGACATCAGTGCCAGGCTTACACAGAACTCAACTGCAACCCATTTCAATTGAAGAAGAAGGTAAAGCTTTCTAGCAGGTTGTGTATTTTTACTTTTTACATCCCTGGCCATAGTGCCAGAACCCTCACACCAAACCAATGCCTAAAGCAGGGTGGGATGTCTCTAAGTCTCCTTAGGCAAAAGAATGCTTGGACTCAACACATCCAAACCCCCTAATCTTTGGGAGGGGGCGGATCATCATGTTATTACCCAAACCACAGGTTTTTCTCCTTAAAGTTGAGAAACAAATATACTGCATACCAAATGAAGTTGTTAACAAAGTAATTTGAACAGGAATGTTACCATGTTAATAATTATAGCAGGCAATTCTTTCTTAGAAGCAATTTCCTAAATGACACTTTAATATTCCATTTGCGTTGTAGAAAAAATATAGAAAAATGTAATTTCAACAAAATCTTTTATCTTACATCTTCTGTTATCCACTGCTTTCTTTATTAACCAATATGTACATTTGCACAAAAACAGAATTTCTGCCACTTAGACAGTTGCGGCTCCTGTTGCTTGTAAGCAACAGTAGTCAGAATGCTTTATAGGAGTGCAAACAGGGTGACCTTTTTCTTATTAAGATTTTAGGTGGGTCATATTTAGGAATCTGTGTTATTTGGAATTGGGTTTGGGGGGGATCAGAGAATCAAAATTGGCTAAAAAGCCCATCCCTGTCCTCTGCTTCCACACTGGAGCCCCAAACCCAACATTAACTATTCTAGGTACTCCTATCCTCTTAATGTACCAAAATGTTACTGCCAGAGTGTAACACATGTACAATTGAACCCATGCATATGAGTAGGTGTACTTTCCCTCCACATTTTTAATTACAGTTACTTAATGAGTCTTACAAAATCCAGTAACCTGATTGGTTGAGGACTTCAGAACCCAGGTCCATTATCCCAGCACAACAGCATGGGAAAAGGTCCACAGCATCTTTACCTTCAGAGTCACCCACAGACTCACTACACTACACTATTTGGTTGCCAAAAAAATGTCACGCCCAATATGACTGCCCTGGCATCATATTACTAACTGTACTGGGTAAGTATAACAAATACATCTCTCTCACAAGGTAACCTGTTTACCTGTCATCACTGTAAGTAACAAGCATTTGTCAATGCCGAATGTTGGCTTGCTGGCATTGGCATTGGTAGTGCAGGTGTTAGACAGATGCATCATTGGAATGGCAGTGAAGTATTGAACTGATGCCAACCCACCCCCACCCTGCAGAGAGTGACAAGCATTAGGGTGTCTCTTTGGGTGTTTGGTAGTGCAGTGTGGGAAAACATGTCGGGCAGGATGTGAGAAATGACAGCTGTACAGTTCATAAGGAGGTGTAAAAAAATGCCAGTGTTGAAAGTGTGGTATGTAAATATACCAAAATTGCGAAGCTACTAGGCTGCGTGGGAAATATGCAATGCACACTTGCAACACTGCCATTTTATGGGCGTTCGGCACCAAATTTTCAACATGGGCATTTTAGCACCTTGGCTCATGTACAGTGTCACTGTTATTTCCTCAAAGTGTCCCAAGAAGTGATTTCATACAGCGACCACGCTATTCTGCGCCGGAAGTGCAAAAACACATTTTGGGCAGGATATGTCAAATGATGGCTGTACTGTTCATCAAGAGGTGTGGAAAATGACAATGGTGAAAATCAGACTGAAAATATCACAAATGCATCGATGGTACGAAAGGCGTATGTAATCTGCCAACGCATCATTGTAACACAGTTATTTTATGGAGTATCATCACCAAATTTTCAACATAGGCATTTTAGGTCCCTCTGCTCATGAACTGTGTCACTGTCATTTACATAATCTGGCCAAACACTGATTTCCCACAGCGACTAGGCTATTATTGTGCCAGAAGTGCGGAAACACATTTCGGGCAGGTTGTGAAAAATGACAGCTGTACTGTTCACAAGGAGGTGTACAAAAATGACAATGCTGAAAATCCGGCAGTAAAATATTGTGAATGCGTGAAGTTATGAGCCTGCATAGCAACTGCGCAATGCACGCTCATAAAACAGGCATTTGTGTGATTTTTTCCACTAAATTTGGAACTTAGGCTTTTTAAGAGGGCACCTCATGAACACCGCCACTGTCATTTCGTTAATGGGCCCTGTAAGGTGATTTTGCACAGTGACTGAGAAATCACCTTTTGAGGCTGATTAACGCCATGACAGTGACAGAATTCATGAGGAGGGGCCCCAAAAAACCCATGTTGAAAATTTGGTGCAAAAATAAAAAAAAAATGCCTGAGATATGCAACAAAGTTGAAAAAACCCTATTCACTCCATTATACAGCTTACCGGCATTTCCTCAGTTCGCGGTCGGCTTTGAAGAGTGCAGACATGTTCCCGGTCCACTGAAGATCATCTCCAGAGTCCAGAGGTAAGTATGGGGTTAGGGGGTGAGGAAGGCAGGGTGCACAGTGGGTGGGTGCAGGTGAGGGAGGCGGACCTAGACTACGAGGGCGGTTTTCGTATTCTAGGAGAAAAAAACCGCCATGGGACAGTTTTGGCATGCTGGGGTGGGCTCCCAGCGTGCCACCCAAGTGGGGTTGGGGAGTCAGTAGCCGATGGGGATTGGGCAATTGTTGGCAGGCACACACACAAAAGCTGCTGGGGATTGGGCACCCCCACCAGCAAACAAAGTCGGGGGAGGCAAGCCGAGGGATTGGCAACCCTCGCATTCCACATTTGCGGGGGATGCCATGGGGAGGGCCTCTGTCGCACACAAACATGGGGGGGTTGCCGGCTCACCGACCATGGCCATAATCGTGGCGAGCACGTCAAGCAAAGGACCGCTGTGTATGACGATTGCAGCGGTCCTTTGCTTTGATGTGCTTGCACCATTATGCATGCATGGTGTGGCGGTGCCATGCAGGCTGATTGGGGAATGAGGGACTCACCTACTGATGCGTGCCCTGCATTCGCCCAACAGCAGCCGCACCCTCAAATCTGCACTAGCCCTATATGTTGGCTTTGCCTGTGGCAAGCCAAAATAAAAATAGTCCTAAACTTTCTCAAGTAAAATGTTAGAGTCTTTTTCACTTTTTTTTGCTCCTTGTTCCTCTCAGCACTTGACTCCATTCAAGTCCCCACTGCACCCAAGCCTCATCACCTCATATTCTACTGAGGCTTACTTTATTTCTGTGTTGCCCTTGTGGTTTGCCCTCCATGATCAAGCCCTTGGGATGAAGCCAGGTCCCTTGGGTACACAATTAAATCCATTGTCTTGTATATAATATACTCTTACTCTTGGACTGAGAACTGATCAGAATGTAGTCCACTGCAGTTTGTGTAACTAATCTAAATTGTCTATATGTATACTTATTCATGTTTGATATTGTATTCCTATGACATTTGCTGTCCATAACTATGTTAAATACTGTATACCTTTGTCACCCACTGTATGTAACTAATTCCAGGTTGCCCCTAAAAAAGGGACATCTTGTCACAGTGGGCTTACCCAGTTACCAAAATTCAATAAATAATATATCCTGCCATCAGGAGACTGCACAGGTTCATTAGTGTGAGGTTGGTGAATGGGGTGAAGTTCTCATGCTGCAAGGATGGGGGGTCCACTATTTCACCCATTCTGTCTGTTGAGACACAGTCGGCTCTGTTGTGCATGTGCATGCATGTGATCCTGCATAGCATGGCACCTGCCTGCTTCTGCAGTCCCCTGAGCAACACTGTTGCACTTCCCCCTGTGGTTGCCATGTGACAGCATTGCAGCAGCGCTGGCTGCCCTCCCTCCCCAGAGGAGGAGAGTGTCCTCTGCAATGCTCAGTCCTCCTCCCCCCCAGCCTGGCTTTGACAACCAGAGCTCATTTCCGAAGATGGGTCACTGGCGTCGCAAGCAGTAGTGCTAATGCTGCACTGACAGGCTGGCAGTTTTACTTTTTAACTTTTTCTGTTACTACCTGCTGTCAAAATGATGCCTATGAATTCAACCCTACTCCCTGAACAAGGATGCCTATAATGTTTTGTCAATTAATCAGCCACTTAAAAAACTCACCTGCATTTTTAATATCCTTTTGTCCCAGTTATTTTTCTCCATGTTGGCTGAAAAGCATATTGCTTGCACATGGTGATCAGTCTCATTTACTTTCCTCCATGTCCACTGAGAATCCAGCAATTGACTGTGGCTGTAACTGAAATCAGCAGATGCAGGTGGCTAACACAACCCCCTTGACCCTGCCTGCAAACCACGCAGCGCTGGCCACAGACCACTTGGTTCTGATCTAATGCCATGGCAGTGGCCTCATTAAAAAGACATTGGTGGCAAACGTGGGCCACTCTGCACTGATGCCTGTCTAACAGTTTAATCCACCATCTGCCCTCTCTTTACCCTCACGTTTGTCATGAATGAAAGTTAAAAGGGAAAAATAGCTGCTTATATACAGCATCAGTGCCACCTGATGGCAAGCATAAAGGACTCCTGTGATGCTTTATTGCTTAATCTTACACTAGCCAATAGCCTGTTTACCCTATCAGTTCCTATTCATCTACCACTTTCAGTATGGCATCAGTACAATAGTCCTGTCTCCCCTTCACTCTTTGACACTTTGTCAGGCATACCTCTCAACCTGCTAGGACCAAAATCAGAGACACTCCCCCCAAAAGTCAAGGATGAATTACCAAAATCAGGGACACCATATTTTACTCAACGTGGCATAGAGCCATCGCATGACATGTGCATCATGCGATGTAGTACTGTACATATGTAAAGTACCTATAGTTTGTGCTTTTTAGATGTCTAATTCAGTTGCATACTACCAAATGGCATAATAAAACACAAGCAAGTGTTCTGCATGTTTATGCTGTAATTTCTCTTTATTCACATACTTGAAACTAAAGTGGAACATAGGCACCGCTAAAGAAATATTGTTTTAAGTTAATTTCCAGGCTTTTAAGGATCCACTGTTACTACTTTCCAGACTTAAAGGAGAATTGCACTGAATCTATAAGTCATTTTTCCCCAGTAGAAGCTGTTTTTTTTAAGGTACACTGTCAGGTTCTATACTATTTTCTGCACCTCACAAATCTGGTGCCTTTTATTTTTTATTTTAGTCTTTGGTTACCTGGTAAGGCCCACTAGGCACAAGTGCCTGTTTTCAGGGGCAACCTGACAGGGTTAAGTGAGTTGCTCAGAGTCACGCAGTATGCAAGTGGAGGTTGTGGGAATCAAACCTAGGTCTGTCAGATGTACCAAGCTCATTCGCAGCTTGTTACTCTAATTTCTAGGCTATACTACCAGCCCATGCATAGCATGGCACCTGCTCCCTATATTCCTACTGAAAGCATACCTGGGTGCCCCGAGTAACTAATTGCCATACAATATGAAAAATGCTGTTTTTAGTGCATCAATACATTTGTGGTGAACTGACTAATTCTCCCCCTGCCTGCAGCATGGTGTGTTCATAAGTGGAAGAAGCCAGAAGGGGAAGGAAGGAAACATATTCAATTCAGTGCTTTAGAGTAACTGGTAATTGCTATTTTTCTTTTAAACTTAGATGGTAGCTTTTAGTGACACTATACTTTCTTTGTTGTCTTTACTTATAATTGTTTTTGGGCTGTTGAAAATTTAAAACATAGTGGTGGTGTAATTCTGTGCTGTCTTTAATTGCTGCAAATTTTATCTTGGCTTGTCTGACTGCCCTGTAGTTGGGTGAAGGGTGTTAATTGTCTGGCCTCTGACCTCAGCTACGTGATAACTGGAGGTGGGGCTTAGTCAGAGTTAAAGTAGCAAGCAGAGTTTTATTTTCTCAGAAGAAGCCAGAAGGGGAAGGAAGGAAACATATTCAATTCAGTGCTTTAGAGTAACTGGTAATTGCTATTTTTCTTTTAAACTTAGATTGTGGGCTTTTAGTGACACTATACTTTCTTTGTTGTCTTTACTTATAATTGGTTTTGGGCTGTTGAAAATTTAAAACATAGTGGTGGTGTAATTCTGTGCTGTCTTTAATTGCTGCAAATTTTCACCCCTCCCTTTCCCCAACTCTTAATTATATGCCCTGTTAAATCTGATTGACAGGAGCTAAACACAGGGTATAGTAAGGGGTGTGAAGTAGGAGGGGCATAAGGGGGAAGAAGCCCACCCTCAGCACGACAAGTGTTTTGACTCATTTATTTATTTATTGGTTTCTTTTTCTTTAAAAAAAAAATTATCTGAGGATCAGTGGCAGGATTTTTAGTACAGTAAATTAATAAAAAGGGAACTAGGAGAGCTTCAGTAGCAGACACGTAGTGGAATTGCAGTATAATGTGGGGAGTGGTGCAATGCAGTGGCTGTGGGGCAGCCATATTCAGGCAGACCTTCTGGACACTGAGGTGCTGCCCTATCTGCATGCATCTCTAAGGACTCCGGGTTGAGGTAGCCAGACTCAGAGCGGAAGTAAACTGGGTCAGGAGTACCATCACCCCTATCCGGGGACCACCCAGTCCAATGCAACTGCCTCAAAGGATGCCAAGAACGAGGAGCACTTGGATGACAGGGAGGGTTAGAGCAGTCAGGCAGAGGCACATCCCAGATCCTATTCCACTCAAGAACTCATATGCCACACTGGAAAATGAGGACAACCAAATAGAGGTACCCAGAGAAGTGGAAGGAAAGAAGGTGGAGGTTAGCCAAGGAGGTGACCTCAGCGGGGAAAGCAGTGGACCCCAGAGGAGGAGGAAGTGAATCCTGGTGGGGGACTCCATCATAAGAGGGATCCAGCTAGGAACACAGGAGGGGAGGACAGGGAGGTGAGGTGCCTACCAGGTGCCACGGCATGGAGGGATGGAAGGAAGATCCTGGGGATCACTGGGAAGGCAAGATGGGAGGGTGAGCTGGATGTCATTATCCACCTAGGTACTAATGACCTGGCAAATGGGAAGCCAAAGGAAGTTCAGGAAGAATTTAGGAAACTGGGGAGGGGTCTCAAGCAAGTAGGTACTTCTGTCACTTTCTCAGAAGTACTACCTGTGAGAGGCAAGGGAGAGCATAGGAGTGCATGCACCAGGAACTTTAACTCATGGTTGAAGAACTGGTGCTGTGAGGAAGGGTTTGGATTCATTGGTGACTGGGGACCCACTTGTAGGGATGGAGGTTTGTTCAAGCCTGACGGCCTGCATCCATCCTGGAGGGGAATCCAAGCACTCAATGATAAGTTTAAATGCTACATTGACAAGCATTTAAACTAGCAAAGGGTGGTGGCAGCCAGAGGAGGATTGCTCACCCCCACAGCTAGCAGTGGAACCAGTGAACCAGAGGAGTGGCTATCTCTGCAAAGCAGTGTGCAAAAGATGGAGATTAGTGCCCAAGAGGTGGATAAGCAGAAAAGGGCAAAATTCATCAGAAGGGCAGACAGCAAGGAGAACCAGGGATAAATGACAACCAAGGAAGGGGCTGGAGTAGAACAGTGAAACAGTCTAGGAGGTCAAATCATGGAAAGCCATGTGTGCAAATGCCAGGAGCCTTAGCAACAAGATGGAAGATCTGGAGGCTGTCATGGTGCAGTCAGACCTGGACATTGTGGCCATCACTGAAACCTGGTGTAATGATAACCATGACTGGAGATGGCCATACCTGGCTACAACATATTCAGAAGAGACAGAGCAGGCAGGAAGGGAGGAGGAGTGGCACTGTATGGAAAAATGACATAAGGGCCACAGAGATCCAGGAGGAACAAAATGGGGAGAGATACTGTGGGTTAAGCTGGAAAGGAAAATGGGGACAGCCATCTGCACAGGAGTGGTCTATAGACCACCAGCCCAGGAGGAAGAAACAGATAGGAGTTGATGCTAGCCATCCAAAGGATGGCAGACAAGAGTGAGGTAGTACTGGTTGGAACTTCAATATTCCAGACGTGGACTGGAGCATCCCAGCAGCAGCATCAACTAGGAGCAGATTTATCCTGGACTCCTTCAGGGTGCCTTCCTCAAGCAACTGGTCATGGAACCAACTCAGCAGAAGGCAATACTGGACCTTGTGTTCACAAACAGGGACAGTGTGATGGGGTAACAGTGGGGAGCACCTGGGAACAGTGACCACGAGTCTTGTGGTTTGAAATCACAGAAAGAGCAGAACCAAATCACACAAAACACGATCCTGGATTTTAGGGAAGACTTTGGGAAAATGAGGAGATACTTGAAAGAGGCATTAAGGGAATGGGACAGGAATCAGGGTTGAGGAACAGTGGGCTGTATTTAAAATGGGATTACAAGAACAACAGAATTATGCATTAAGCAGGTTAGCAAGAGGAAAAGGAAGAGGAGACCATTATGGTTTTCCAAAGGGGTAGCAAAGAAAGTGAAAGCCAAAAAGATTTCAGGCAATACAAAAAGACACAGGCAGAAGGGGATAGGGAGAAGTACCAGGAGAAGCAAAGGGAGGCAGGGAGGTCAGTAAGGGAAGCCAAAGCTCAGACAGAAGAACACATTGCAAAATCAGTGGGTAGATGGGACAAACCTTTTACAGGTACATAAGTGAAAAAAGAAAGACAAAGGAGAGGATAGTGAGACTGAAGTGGGAGGATGGGGGCTGCATGGAGGATGACAACAGTAAGCTGACATATTGAACAGGTATTTCTGCTCAGTCTTTACTGAGGAAGAGGAGGGTAATGGGTCTGAAGGGAGTACAAGGGTGAGAATGGTGCAGAAATGGACACAAGTCCTTTACACGAGAAAGGGTCCTGAAGGAACTGGAAGTAATAAGAGTTGATAAAGCAATGGGTCCAGATGAGGTGCACCCAGGGTCCTTAAAGAACTAAGAGGTGGTGGCTGAACCTCTGGCTATCCTGTTTAGCCAATCACTGGAAACAGGGGAGGTACCCAAAGACTGGAGGACAGCAGATGTAGTCCCCTTAAACAAAAGTGGGAACAAAGAGGAAGCAGGGAACTACAGACCAGTCAGTCTCACCTCGGTAGTGGGGAAGATCATGGAAGCACTACTGAAGGAGAGATTGGTGGAACATCTGGTTGTCAATGGACTACAGGACCCAAGGCAGCATGGTTTCACCAGGGGGAGGTCATGTCAGACCAACCTGGTTGAATTTTTTGACTGGGTGACTAGGGAGGTGGATCAGGGAGGGCAGTGGACATGGCCTATCTGGACTTCAGCAAGGCCTTTGACACTGTGCCACATAGAAGACTATTACACAAACTGGGGAATATGGGTGTGGGCAGGACAGTAGTGTGGTGGGTAGGTAACTGGCTGGGTGGCAGGACACAGAGGGTGGTGATAAATGGCTGTCACTCCACAGAGGGAAGAGTGACCAGTGGGTACCACAGGGATCAGTGCTGGGACGGTCCTATTCAACATCTTCTTCAGTGACATTGCAGGACCTAGAAGGCATAATTTCACTGTTCGCTGATGACCAAAGCTCTGTAACAGAGTAGACACACCAGAGGGTGTAGACAGAATGAGAAGCGACCTGCAGAAACTTGAAGAATGGTCAGGGTTTATGGTTGAAATTCAATGCAAAAAGTGAAAGATAATGCATATGGGGCACAAAAACCTGGCACAATATATCAGTTGGGGGTGAGGACATAGCATGCACCAAGCAGGAAAGGGATCTTGGGGTTGTCATCTCTGATGACCTCAAGGTAGGGAAACAGTGTGACAAGGCAGCAGGTAAAGCAAATAGGATGCTGGGATGTATAGGCAGGGGCATCACCAGCAGGAAAAGGGAGGTCATAATTCCGCTATACAAGACACTAGTGACGCCCCACCTGGAGTACAGTGTACAGTTCTGGAGACCATACCTATGTAAGGACATAGACAGGGTAGAGAAGGTTCAGAGGAGGGTAACAAAGATGGTGCATGGATTGCATCACAAGTCCTATGAAGGCAGGTTGAAGGAACTGAACATGTACTCCTTGGAGGAGAGGAGGGAGACAGAGGATATGATAGAGACATACAAGTATCTTACAGGGAGGAACAGGGTGCAGGAAAACACTATTTTTAAGTGAAAAAGATGTTCCAGGACTAGAGGGCATGGGATGAAGTTGGAGGGAGGACGATTCAGAGAAAACATGAGAAAGAATTTCTTCACAGAACGGTGGTGGACAAGTGGAACACCCTACCAGAGGAAGTGGTGGGGGCTGAAACAATCACGGGATTTAAGAATGCATGGGATAGACATAAAGGAATTCTGGAGGTCAGGGGTAAGGGGCAACAGACTTCTAGGAAAACAAACTGAACTTACAAGCTCAAATGGGCAGACTGGGTGGGCCATAGGCCCTTATCTGCCGACACTGTCTATGTATCTATGTAAGTGTTCATGGTGCCAGAGTGCCTGTAGGCTCGGTCATGACTGCTTTCCTATTTTCCGAAGTCATAAGACTTTACTGTTAAATATAAACCCGTAGATTGCACTAAGCTTGCTATTTAGTTTTCATATTGAATCAAGTGGTATAACTTCAAGAAAAACACTTTGAAAGTGAAGCCATGAGACTGGGCATGTGCAGTGCAAGTTTGGTACTGTGTATCCTTCCAGGGTCATGACTTCATTTTTCAAAGTGTTTTTTTCTTTAAGTTATACTGCTCATTTCAATATAAAAACTACATTGCCAAGCTTAGTGCTGTCTACAGGTTTATATTTAACAGTAAACAGAAAGACTAAAGGAGCTTAATGTGTATACTCTTGAGGAAAGAAGGGAGAGAGGGGACAAGATAGAAATGCTCAAGTACCTCAAGGCAATCAACAAAGTCCAAGAAGGTAGCATCTTTCAGAAAAAGAGATGTGCAAGAACAAGGTGGCACAATTTGAAGATAAAGAGGGAACGGCTCAGAGGTAATGTGAGGAAGTATTTTTTCACAGAGAGGGTTGTGGATGCATGGAACAGCCTCACTGAGGAGGTCATGGAGTCAAGAACAGTGGGAAAATTCAAGAATGCATGGGACAGACATAAGGCAGTCCTAGTGGGGAGCAGGAGGAAGTAAGCTGTTGGTTAATTAGGATCTGCAGCTTATCTGTTAGGTAGGAAAATGGGCAGACTAGGTGGGCCAAGCAGTCCTTAACTGCCGTCAGATTCTATGTTTCTATATGCCTTTTGAAAATAGGAAAGCAGTCATGAACGAGCCTACAGTAGCTGCAGCACCATGCACACTTCTAAAGGTGCCGCACTGAGGGGGGAGAGGAGAGAATTAGTCAGTCCACCAAAAATACAATGATGCACTAAAAACAGCATTTTTTCAATGTCATACTGCAATGGGGTACCCAGGTATGCTTTCAGTATGACTATAGGGAGCCAAAGGCACCAGAATTACGATGTGCAAAAATAATAGCACAGAACCTGACAGTGTTTCTTTAAATCCTGGCTCAAATTGAGTTATTGCTCTAGCTATCCAGGCTTTTTAGCTGTCCTAGTGGGTGTTTCTGATTTATAGACTATGGTCTGGCTATTTACGGTTCAACTACCAACACACGGCCTTCCTCCACATCTTTATTGTTTTAAACAAGGCTTGCCATCTTCTTACAGGTGCTGCAAGACTCATGCACACATGTGATCTTTATACCTGAGTAAGCTGGCTCCAACTGAATGGCAGAATCAGATACCAAACCTGCCTGCTCTCCAAAAATGTCTCTCTAAATATGCTACCAATTGGGGTCCAGAACCTTCTAACCCCTCATAAGAGTACCAGTCAAACCAGAAGTTCTAGAGCCTCAACCCCTCAGCACCACTGGGCTGGCTCAGACTGCTGTTTCTTCTATAACGATTTCTATACCCTCTTCAATAGCCATCTCAGAACAATAAGTACCTGTGTCACTGGATGATACAAATGTATTTGATGTCCATTCCTGTCCTTTTCTGTTTCGGTGTTCTATAAAGTTGGGGTTCCAACAAGGAATGTTTGGTCTTAATACATTAATGTACAATAACCCTGAAGCTGTCCTTAGAGTGAATATTTTCCTGATCTGTTTTTTACAATCAGAAATGGAGTTAGGCAGGGTTGCCCACTATCACCTTTAATTGTTATTCTTTATGTAGAGGCTTTATTGATAACAGCACAAAATAAAAAAAATTAAAAACTAATTCAGTAATTATATTACCTGACCTCCAGCTAAAGCTGAACTTTTATAGAGATAACATTCTAACTTTTCTTACCAACCCAAGAAGTTCTTTCTAGGCCTTCTTGCATGAAATAAATATTTTTTCCATGGTGTCTAAATACGATGTAAACTTGCAAAAATCTATGATACTACCAATAACACAGCCATCCTTAGAAACCACAAAGAGCCTGCATCCGATGCAATCAATATAAACAATTAAATATTTAGGACTATAGATAAATAAATTGGATGACACAGGTTCAATGAATATTAATCATACCCTAAGGATAATTCAAATATTGTTAAAATACTGGAAGAACCTTTCCCTTTCATTATGTAGCAGAATCGAGTCCATCAAGATGATTGTCATAACATATCCAATCTTTATATTTCAAGTCAAGCAGGGACATATTCCATTACCTTGATTTGACCAGATACATTTTTTATGAAAAGGAGCCTGTACTAGGATACCATGAAGGAAACTGGTGGTCCCAAGAGTAGAATGGGGGATGGACTGCCCTGATACTTATGCATATTATTTAGCTAATAAAATGAAAGCAGCATTTGTCTGGCCAAATAAAATAAGCGTGGTAGAGCAAGGAAGTTTTTCAGTAGTAATTTGTATTGAAATTTTGCTTATACAACAATGCAACAATATAATATAAGCAGGCAACAAAAAATCTGCAAGCAATTACTTATACATCTATTACATTAGACAAGATACTGTATTGTCTGATAATATTACAGTTTGATGTTGATATGATACTATGGTGCCTTTTTCTTAAATAATTCATTATACATGCATGATAGCATCTGTATATTAGGGTTGCATTATGGCTTCTTTCCAAAAGGCCATTTTCAAGCACTTAGAACTTGTCTGTCTTAAACCGTAGGGCTGTAAAATTTGGCATGCATCTTCTCAGTCAGCTTATCTGGAAAGTTTTATAGAAATCTGTTTGTCTGTTTGGATTTATAAAATGTTAAATGTATGTATTTGTATCTATTTTTGAGCCAGCATGTTTACCTGAGGATAGAGAAATACTAAAAGCAGTTAGGTTTTGAAACTAACAGGTTTCTTGGGTGTTATGGAGGAATATGTCTTTTTTGTGGTTTGGTGAAAAATGTTAATAAATCTCATACTTATTAACAATATTTGTTCACACTTGCTGAGTTCACTGAAGCGATAGCTAAAAATAATCTACAAAGAGTACAATTGTGAAACTTGTAGGTTTATTAGATGTTATGGAGCTACGAATCCTTTTGGTGTTTTGGTGAAAAAATGTTAATTCATAGAAACATAACATAGAAACATAGAATTTGATGGCAGATAAGGACCCCTTTGCCCACCTGTTCTGCCCATTTCCCTATCTGATGGATAAGCTGCAGATCCAAGTTAACCAACAGCCTACTTCCTCCTACCCCCACTAGAATTGCTTTGTTTGTCCCATGAATTCTTGAATTTCCCCACAGTTCTTGACTCCATGACATCCTCAGGAAGGCTGTTCCATGCATCCTCAGCCCTCTCCATGAAAAAATACTTCCTAACATTACCTCTGAGCCCCCCATCTTCAAACTGTGCCCCCTTGTTCTTACACATCTCTTTTTCTGAAAGATGCTAACCTCTTGGACTTTGTTGATTCCCTTGAGGTACTTGAAAGTTTCTGTCATGTCCCCCCTCTCCCTCCTTTCCTCGAGGGTATACATATTAATTTCCTTTAGTCTCTCTTTGTATGTCTTCTGGTGCAGACCCTGCACAATTCTGGTTGCCCTCCTCTGGACAGCCTCCACCCTGTTTATGTCTTTGCAGAGATGGGGTTTCCAGAACTGCATGCAGTACTTCAGATGGGGTCTCACCAATTGTCTGTACAGAGGGATAACAACTTCTTGTTTTCTACTGGTTATGCCTCTCCCTATGCATCCCAGTATCCCCTCGCCCTCCTTACTGCCTTCTCATATTGCTTGCTCACCTTTAGGTCATCTCATATAAAAACCCTCAGGTGCCTTTCCATTTTTGTTGTTATTAGTATCCCACCCCATATTGTGTACTCTTCCCCTGAGTTTTTGTTTCCCAGGTACATTACCTTGCACTTCTTTGTATTGAATCTGAGCTGCCATACATTTGACGATGCCTCCAACCTAGCCCAGTTCCTTCTCATCCTTTCCATCCCACCCTGTGTAGCAACCCTGTTGCAGATCTTTGTGTCATCTGCAAAGAGACACATTTTTCCTTCCAGGTGCTCTGCAATGTCACTTATAAAGACATTAAAGAGGACCAGCCCCAGTACTGAACCCTGCGGTTCCCCACTAGTTACCCTCCTTTCTTCACTGTGGACTCTGTTTACTATTACCCTTTGTGTCCTGTTGTCCAGCCAATTTTTTATCCATGCTACCACCTTGGGACCCACTCCAAGGCTGGCTAGCTTGTATATTAATCTTTTGTGTGGGACTGTGTCAAATGCCTTACTAAAATCTAGGTAGACCATATCTACAGCCCCTCCCTAGTCTACTACTGTGGTCACCCAATCAAAAAAATCGATTAGTTTCATCTGATATGACCTTTCTGCTGTGAATCCATGCTGTGTTGGGTCCTGTGCCCCACTGGCCTCTAGGTACTCAACATTCTTTTCTTCAGAAGTGATTCCATCACTTTCCCTACCGCTGAGGTCAAACTAACTGGTCTGTAGTTTCCTGCCACTGAATTGCTCCCACTTTTGTGACATTGGATCACATCTGCCCTACTCCAGCTCTCAGGTACCACCCATCTTCCAATGATTTGTTAAAGATAGTAGTCAGTGGTGTCAGTAGTTCAACCCTTAGTTCTTTTTGAATTCTGGAGTGAATCCCATCAGGCCCTATTGCTTTGTCCACCCTCAGTTTCTAGAGTTCTTTCAGAACCCTTTCTTCTGTGAATGCATTGGTATCAACCCCCCCTATCCAGAGTGTTTCTCTTGTTTGGTTTAGGTACCTCCTCCTCCTCACCCTCTGTGAATACTGAGCAGAAATATTCATTCAGTATCCCTGCTTTTTCACTGTCACCCTCTGCCCACATTTTGTCCCATTTATTAAGCCACAATATTCCTCCCTTGATCTTTCTTCACTCCCTAATGTACCTATAAATGGTTTTATCCCCCTTCTTAACAGAGTTGGCTTTCTTTTCCTCAGTTTAGGTCTTTGCTATTCTGACTGCCTTCCCTGCCTCTTTTTGCTTTAACTGACAAAAGTTCTCTGTCCTGCTCCTTCTGTGTTTCCGTATATTTCCTGAGTGCTGTCCTTTTCTCCTTAACCTTCCCTGCCACCTATTTTGAGAACCATAGTGGTTTTTTCCTTCATTTTGTTTTGTTGATTCACTTCACACAAAGGCTTGTTGCCTTTTGAAGTTATTAATGATTTATTATTCTAACACTCACCATTTACAGAAAACAATATATACATAAATACTGAATTTCATCAAATAGAAACCAACCTCAAATAAAATACATCCTCAAATATAAGCTACAGGTCAAAACTAATATTTTTAATAAATGCCACCCTCAAAAACATGCCACAGCTTGTACTGTAGTCAGGATTGAAGTCATATCAGATAAAACACTCCTGGTGGGACTCTGTGATTTTTATCTCTGTAAATATGAACCTTATTTTTAAACTTATCACCTTAGCTGATGTGTGTTTTATTTATTTGTATATGCTGCATACAAGTAACAACAAACTTGGCTAAATCCAGGATGTGTAATATTTTATTTTTAGCACTTAAAGTAGTAATACAGTCAAAATACCAAATAGAGACCACAGCTACTATACATGGCTACTATATGAGGGTGTCTGCTTCAAACTTATTGGTATTGGTTTGCAGTACTTGCACTACTTGGTCTACTAGGCAGGCATTTCTGTATATTGAATACTAGTACAATATAGCAACTGAGTTGCCAGGAGAAACACAGCAGATACTGGTAGTCATAGTAAAATATGTTTTACACCCCTAATGATAGTTGAAATTCCCTGGAATTCACAGGAGGGACTGGAATTGTTAGTTTAAACACCCTTGGGGTAGTGTGGTGATCTCTGATATAAAATTGCACCCACAATTTACTTCCTACTACTCACACTACTAGCCAGTACTTGCCTAAGTTATGATGAGGAGTCCAAAGAAGTTTGGTTGATCATTTTATCAGTTTGTAATGCAACACAAGTGAAAACAAAATCAAAACAAAGTACCTGTACCAATACATGCTAAAGTAAATAGATGCCGACTGCTGCCAGCAGACACAAGCACAACATCTACACCATACAGAGGGAGTGCCCAGTGCACTCACTCAATCTCTGCATCACTTTCGCTGTCACAGGAGCCATCAACTTGCTTTAATTTCTTCTCCAGCTGAGTGCTGAACTTTGACAGTTGTTTGACAGTACTTTTACATGCTCAGCGCAATCCAGATTGGTGGCAATTAATAAAGGCTGCCCTAATTTAGTAGCCACCTTCGAATAGAAACCGAACCTGAAATTACAATTTTTAAATAAAGGCTGTAGTTTCTATTCAAAGATATATGGTATGCAAAAACATGTGTTGTGCAGAGTGTTTTGATTTTTGTGTGTAGTCCTCATGTGTCCTTTCTTTTATTTGTTTCTAAATTAGCCTGCTAGTTGTATAGTAGTTTACGGCCCCTGGGGATCTCCTTCATAGTAAATTTAATTGCTCATCTTTTTTCTACAATGTCTCCTGGCCCATGCAACAGTAATGTTCCCAGGACCATTGCTTCAGCAAGTACTAGATCTAGGTGCCTAATGTTCTGGCCTCCACCAAATAGCTCTAATTCAATATTTTTGTTTTCTATGTGTGTGTCAGGCCTATCCTGTAGGAGGCATGTTTTGCTTTTAAAATTTTAATTTCATCAAACTACACACAGCCATAAAAAGCACACAGATCACCCCACATCATTAGCTATAATTAGTAAGGACTCTAGCTGCTTTCTTACAGAAAAAAAAACACTCACAGCCCTCAGCTATTTTCTAAACCATAAATGTAGCCATTAGTGTTCACTGGATAAGAAAAGTTATATAATATCAAAGCTCTGCTGTTTGTAAAATTAAATCTAGACCAGAGCTTGCTGAATCTATGGTCCTGGATACATCACTGTCACATGGGACAGGAGGCATTTTAGGAACAAATAGAGCATTTAACCATGATAAAATGGAGGTCCACAGGGGACAAAAAACTATGATAAAACTAGCAGGCTAATTTAGAAAAAAACTCCTAGTAGCAGACAAAGGGAAGTACAAACTAATACTACACACACAAATCAAAACACTCTGCACAACATATGTTTTTGCAACTTCTGACTGTAATACTTCTTTATTTCATTTAATTTCATTTATTTTTTATACTTGTGTGCACAATGAGCATATCTACCAGTTTTCATATTTGACAAGTGTACACGTAAACATACACATAAAAAAATACAAAAACAAAGTGTACATACAATAAAAACATTCAATCAATAAACACCACAACATTACCATATCACAAAATAATTATATTCATCCCTATCATAGAGCCAACTCCATACATTTTTTTAAAGATAGATAGGGAGGTACACTTAACAAAGTAGGAGGGAAGAGACTTAAAAAACAATGGGGCTGTAAATAGAAAGAACCTCTGCACAATTGATTTCATATATAATGAAACTGAATAGTTAACTTATTCTGGGACTGAGTCCCATATTCATTCAATGCCCTGGGAAATAATGAGAAAATAGAATTAGGCAACAGACCCAAAATACCCTAAAAAAAGGACTGACTTAAATGAACCCTATTATGGAAAGAAATACAGCCTGAAAGCCTAAGTAAGTCACAAGAGTGAGTGTGAGGGGCAGCACCTTTCAAAAATCTGAGACTAGAATTAAATGTTACCTTTAGTCTATCCACATTATTGTCTGTGGTAGCAGTATAAATATTAATACCATAATCTAATAAACTAAAGAGAAAACTGTGAGTCAAAAGTTTACTAGACTCACTAGTTAAGAAAGGATGCACCCTATACAGCATCCCTAATCTTTGATGAAGGGACTTTCATAGAAAATTTACATGGGGTTCAAAAGTCAGATGAGAATCAAGATAGATGCCCAAGTATTTAAATGTTTCAACCTTCTCTATAGTGACACCCCTTAAATCTACCATGGGTGGCAGGTGGGGGAGTTCCACCTTGGGCTCAGTAAAAATTATCGGCTTGGTCTTTTTTGAATTAAGCACCATATGCCTGGAAATAAGACATTTCTGAAATGAAAAAATTCATCCTGACCATTCTTCATTGCCAGGGAATAATCAGCACTGATGCAGTATAATACTGCATCATCCACATAGAGTGACATAGTAGAATGGGTGCAACTGGTAGGGACCGAATTAATAAAGAGTGAAAAAATCATTGGGCCCAGGATGGAGCCCTGAGGGACCCCATACAGGTTATCACATGGGCTTCAATGGTGCCTAATTTGTAAGTAATTTGAAAACCAACTAATAACATTTTGAGAAAAATGAAATTCAGAAAAAGTAAATGGTAGTAAGTCATATTCAACTAAATCAAAAGCCTTGGTGAGGTCCTCGAAAATGGCTGCAACAGATTGCCCCTTATCAAGGGTGCCCTGTATGTGGCCAGTGAACCCCACCAAGGCTGTTTTGATGTTATGTTTTTCTGAAAACCACGCTGTACCTCTGAAAGCAAACCAGCATTATCCAGAAACTCAGCAGTTTGATCCAGGATAATCTTTTCTAAAACCTTAGAATGAGGAGCCAAGAGGGATATGGGATGGTAGTTGCAAACAACAGAAGAGTTTCTGCTTTTTACAATCGGTTTAACATTTGCCGTTTTCCACTTAAGGGGGAAGGATCCAGAGTGCATGTACAGATTAAACAGTACTGACAAAGGTGAAGCAAAATAATCTATTCCAAGCTTAATGAGCCTCTAATCAGTGTTGTCATGTGCTATATTTATTTTGGCCTCAGGTTTAATTTAAGTAGGTAGTCCTTAACTTGAGCTGGGGATACATCGTTGAAATAAAATTACGAATGAGATTTTGAATTATCAGCTGTTTGTAATACCGGGATGACAGAGGGCTGGGGGAACTTGAGATGTTCACAGTCCCCAAAATAGTTATTAAAAGTCTGTGCAACTTGAAAGGGTTCGCTTAAAGTGGTTACATCCAAATTTAGTGTAATGGGAGTATCCTTGTGGCCCTTCCCCAAGAGATCATTCAAGACTTGCCACATCTGTCTTGAATTACCAGAAAACGTATCTTGTAGGGACATAAAATATTGTCTCTTGGCTCTTCTAACATGAGTCTTACATCTGTTACATAACATCTTATTGTTCTATAGGACAACATTATCCTTGGTAACTTTATATTTCTTCCAGGCTTTGTCCCTGATTCATATGGATTTTAATAAATCCTGGGTGATCCATTTATATGTCTGGTCTCTAACCCTAATCCTTCTTGGGGCAGAAGGGGTACCTTGTCTACAATTGTAGTATAAATACTACAAATCAACATCCCTACTTGAATCCAGCTGTGACCAATCAGCATGCTTACATGCTTCATTAACTTTTGAGGGATCAAGTTTGTTAAAGCTCCTATATTCAATAAGTGTTGTTGGGTACCCCCTTGAACTTAACAGACCACTCACAATAAATGGGATAATGATCACTGATGGCATCTGGCATGACCATGGGATTCCTGATTTTATTTTTAAAGTGGACGATTAACCCATCTAATATGGTTCCACCACCTGTTTTGTAGTTATGCCCGGTGACATCTGTGATCAATTATTGAAGACCCTGGTCCATGAGGAGCTCCCAAACACCATCTTTATGCAAAGAACCCCAATCTTTGTTAAAATCTCCTATAAGAACCAATTCTCAGTTGGGGGGAAGTACATTATTTACCCCAACAACTATGTCCCAACCATCTAGAAAACATCCTGGGGGTATATAAATGGTGCTCAAACTTAAGTGTTTTTGTTGACCTAAAACAATATCTATTGCTAAGAAGTCACATTTTGCAAAACAAGCCACCCTCAGATACAAGCCATCCTTGAATACAACCCACGGGTAAAAATACAACATTTTAATAAAAGCCACACAAGGTAGTATTTAGATATCGTTAATTTAAAATCAAAAATTTTTGCACAGGAATCTGTCACAATTGTTTTCTTGAAAATATACTGTACCTGCTGCATGAATAGTTTGAACATCTACAGAATGGTTTTCAAAATATCAGTACTGCAGTATAGTTAAAAAAATCTACATACTACACAATGGTTTCCAAAATCTTCATGTTGCATGATGGTTTTCAAAATTTACTTGCTGCGCAATGGTTTTCACACAAAAAATTAAATCCTTCATGAAGATTTTGAAAATCTATCAGCTTATGTGACTGTTTTCAAAATCTACATGCTGCACAATGGTTTTCAGAATCTCACTTCTCAGTGAAGGTGTACAGTTGGTGTTTAAGATCAACATAACTAGTGCTGGCTCAGTGTCACTGAGGTTTGAGGCACTGAATGCCACACCTCAAGCCACATCTGCGATCCAAGTTCAGGAATGAACTCGGGTGCTTGGGGTCAGCAGGGGATGGAGAGGATTGAGCATCTGATGGACTGCTCTTCACTCTCTGGGGAGGGATCCTGGGTGTCTCCAGTGCAGTACAGACCTCCAGTGGAGACCAGAGGTACTACAAGCATGGAGCAGCTAAGAGGAAGGAGCATGGCGGATGTCTACATGCAGCTGTGCTGATGTAATTGCATGGCTATACTACTAGGGGAAACAAAAACACAGAAAATCCCTTACAATGATGGTAGGTGACAGTGCAGTTGAGTGGTTCCATGCCCAATGTCAGGCCATCCATTCTTCTGCTTCTGGTCTCCTCTGCTTCTCCATTCACTCCATTAGATTGCAGATAGAGCACCGGAGGAGTTGGTGGTCCCACTCCAGGGGGCTCAGAGTCAGGGGATCAAGTGGCTGGATGAGGTAGGAGGTGGGTCCAGGGATCAGCAAGTGCCAGAGTTGGAAGCTTCAGACAGGCAGCAGAGCTACCATCAAGAAACCACTCCAGAGAGGGAGTCCGACTGGGTGAGTGCATGAATAAAACATTCAAAAATAAAAGTTCAGCATGACTAAAAATGTCAAGGTAATATTATTTGTTAAATACTTACATTTTAAGAGTGATACTTTAGTGTTTGTTAGGGAGAGGTAGAATGAGACACACAATGACCCACATATAATTTATTTATTTAGCTTTTGTTGACCAGGTAAGCACGCTAGACAAAACATTTGCCTATTTTCAGGTGCAACCCAGGACAGCACAATGAAAGACAAGCTCATACAGTGAAACACAAGGTACAAGTTAAGCATTACACAGAAACATGTAGCACCAGTTGACATTACGCAAATAGTCAAGGATTAAACACAGTTGCAAAGGGAAATATACATAGAACACATATGGCTAAGATCAGTGCATCAAACAAAGTTCCACCCAGTGGTGAAGAGTAAATACATTTATATACATAGTAGAACCCCTAGAATCAGTGCATCAGACAAAGCTCTGCCCAGTAGCAGAGAGTGAATATATTTATATACATAGCAAAGCCATAAGCAGGTGAGATACACCAGCAGGGCCTGCACAGAGGCACCAGTAAATGCAAGGATGTATTAGTCCAGCACCAGGTACCTTGCAAGGACAGTAGATTCAATTACGGTGGTTTAGGACAACCACATGCCGAAGAGAGCTTCAAATAATTCCAGAGGGAGCTCCAAAAACAGGAGTGGGAAAGAGAGGAGTGGACCTGTGTAGGAAAGGAGTTCCATAACTCTAGGAGCACACGCAGCAAAACCCATCCCCCATTTGTGGTCGAGTGGTAGGAACTTTGAGAACAGCAGAGCCCAATGATCTTAGGGAATAAGAAGATGAGGCAGGTTTGAGAAGCTCAGCCAGTTCTGGGAGGGGGGGTTCCAGTTCTGAGAACCTTGTCTGTGAAGCTACCCAGGACAAAGCTCCTATAGTTAAGCAGAGAGAACCAGTCAAGTTTATTATACAGGTCACAGTGGTGGGTGAGGCAGGGGGTAGCAAGTTCAAAGCGGCAAATGTTATTATAAGCTACATTCCACCTAGAGAGGTGTACTTTAGAAGTTTGTGCAATCAGGATGAACCCATAGCAGAGAGTGGGGAGAAACACACCTCTGGCCAGTGCAAGGTGAGTAGCAGATGTAAGGTTGTTCTTCGCTCTGTAGGTCAGGCCCAGTTTACAGTTGACTGCCCTGCAAACATTTTGGATATGATGGGCGAGGTCAAGCTGGGGGTCGAGTGTTACCCCCAAGTATTTGATGGTATCAGTTATCAGGACAGGAGTACCATCGATACCAGCAATACACAGTGGAGCAGGGGAGGCATTTATCTTGGACAGGGACCCAAAAAGCATGGCCTGTTTCTTTTTTAGGCTGAGGACAAGCTTGTTTGCAGCAATCCAGGACTGGATATTTCTAAAGTCTACATTCAGTTGGTGGTTGATGATACCGATGTCACGGGAATGGGTAAAGACAACTAAGTCATCCACATATAGAATAGAGCTACAGTGGGAAGAAACGGAGGGAAGATTATTAACAAAGATTGAGAAAAGGAGGGGCCCTAGGACTGACCACTGGGGGACACCAGAGGTCACAGGGGTAGTATCCGAGAGGGCCTTACTAAATTTAGTAAGATGCTGTCTTCCTTGGAGATAGTTGGTGAACCACCTTAAGACAGGGGGAGACAGACTGAGGGACCGAAGTCAAGATCTAAGAAGAGCATGATCGACTAGGTCGAAGGCCTTAGATAGGTCAATGAAGATGGCACCAGAGAACTTACCCTGGTCCATAGTTGCCTTGATCCCAGAGGAGACAGTAACAAGGGCAGAGGACATACTATGCCCTTAATGAAAGCCATGCTGCACAGGTGACAATAGCTCATGGGCCTTGATATACTCCGTGAGTTGCCCAGCAACAACTTTCTTCAGGAGCTTGCTGATAGCTGACAAGATGGCTATGGGTCGGTAATTTTCAAGGATCTTAGGGGTGCCTTGTTTAAGAACAGGGACAATCCTCACCACCTTCCAGGGGTCAAGGATGACTCCAGAGGTGTGAGGCATATTGAAAATATGGGCCAGTGGAGAGGCAATATAACAGGCTCCAAGATGAAGGAGCTTAGGTTTCATGTTATCATGGCCAGCACTAGAGTATGGGGAGAGACCAGAGAGACGTCTCTGCAACTTCTGTACTGTCACTGCCCTGAAGTAGAATAAAGGATGGGAGATGGGGGCCCACTGTGGGGCAGGACGCAGGACTTGACTATCACTCCCACCGGTGGAGAATAGAGAGGTGAATGCAGACAGATCAGAATAGTGGGAGTTAAATGCATTGGCAATGGTTAGGGGATTGCTATAGTCTGATCCATCAATGAGCATATCAGAGACCTCACAATTGGTAGAACCACTTAGTATTTTTTTGATGTTCCTCAAGAAATTCCTAGGGTCCCTTGCTGAGTTTAGCAGGGCAGTTTTACAATACTCACTCTTGGCAGCTCTAATAGTTTTCTTACATTCATTCCTGAGCCTCCTGTACTGCTGAAAGATGGCCTGATCCATCGTGGCCTTAACATTGGCCCAGCACTTGTCCCTAGTCCACATGAGGGTGAGTAGATGCCCATGGAGGCACTTAGTGGCTGACCCCCTTACCCCCCTCCTGTTAAGGGGGGCATGTTTGTCCTGCAAGGCTGAGAAGGTGCTGAGGAAGTAGCTAACAGCAGTAGGAGAGTCCAGAGCATTTAGCACCACAGACCAGTCCGTGAGCCTCAGGTCCTCATGGAAGAAACCCAAATCAAACTTTGAAAAACCCCTCATTTGGATGACACAGGGAAGAGGATAGGGAGAAGTGCCAGGAGAAGCAAAGGGAGGCAGGGAGGTCAGTAAGGGAAGCCAAAGCTCAGACAGAAGAGCACATATCAAAATCAGTGGGTAGAGGGGACAAAACCTTTTACAGGTACATAAGTGAAAAAAGAAAGGCAAAGGGAGGGATAGTGAGATGGAAGGAGGAGGATGGGGGCCATGTGGAGGATGACAACAGTAAAGCTGACATATTGAACAGGTATTTCTGGTCAGTCTTTACTGAGGAAGAGGAGGGGTAATGGGTCTGAAGGGAGTACAAGGGGTCGGAATGCTGCAGAAATGGACACAAGTCCCTTTACACAAGAAAGGGTCCAGAAGGAATTAGAAGTAATAAGAGTTGATAAAGCAATAGGGCCAGATGGGGTTCACCCCAGGATCCACAATGAACTAAGAGAGGTGGTGGCTGAACCTCTGGCAATCTTGTTTAGCCAATCACTGGAAACAGGGGAGGTACCCAAAGACTGGAGGACAGCAGATGTAGTCCCCTTATACAAAAGTAGGAACAAAGAGGAAGCGGGGAACTACAGACCAGTCAGCCTCACCTCGGTAGTGGGGAAGATCATGGAAGCACTACTGAAGGAGAGATTGGTGGAACATCTGGTTGTCAATGGACTACAGAACCCAAGGCAGCATGGTTTCACCAGAGGGAGGTCATGTCAGACCAACCTCATTGAATTTTTTGACTGGGTGACTAGGGAGGTGGATCGGGGAGGGCAGTGGACATGGCCTATCTGGACTTCAGCAAGGCCTTTGACACTGTGACACATAAAAGACTATTACACAAACTGGGGAATATGGGTGTGGGCAAGACAGTAGTGCAGTGGGTAGGTAACTGGCTGGGTGGCAGGACACAGAGGGTGGTGGTAAATGGCTGTCACTCCACAGAGGGAAGAGTGACCAGTGGGGTGCCACAGGGATCAGTGCTGGGACCGGTCCTATTCAACATCTTCATCAGTGATATTGCACAGGACATAGAAGGCAGAATTTCCCTGTTCGCTGATGACACAAAGCTCTGTAAATACTATATTGTATGTACTATTATGTTGTTCATATTTATTAAGTTGTACAACTGTGCTTATCTGTAATTCTGTCTTGTACTCTCCCGGGTAGTGCCTGAAAATAGGCAGGATTATTATTAGCGAACTTACCCGGTTACCAAAAGCTAATAAATAAATAAACAGAGTAGACACACCAGAAGGTGTAGACAGAATGAGAAGGAACCTGCAGAGACTTGAAGAATGGTCAGAGGTTTGGCAGTTGAAATTCAATGCAAAGAAGTGCAAGATAATGTATATGGGGCACAAAAACCCCAGCACAATATATCAGTTGGGGGGTGAGGATATAGCATGCACCAAGCAGGAAAGGTATCTTGGGGTTATCGTCTCTGATGACCTCAAGGTAGGGAAACAGTGTGACAAGGCAGCAGGTAAAGCAAATAGGATGCTGGGATGCATAGGCAGGGACATCACCAACAGGAAAAGGGAGGTCATAATTCCACTATACAAGACACTAGTGAGGCCTCACCTGGAGTACAGCGTACAGTTCTGGAGACCTTACTTACATAAGGATATAGACAGGGTAGAGAAGGTTCAGAGGACGGCAACAAAGATGGTACATGGATTGCATCACAAGTCCTATGAGGACAGGTTGAAGTAATTGAATATGTACTCCCTGGAGGAGAGGGGGGGGAGAGAGGGGATATGATAGAGACATACAAGTATCTTATAGGGAGAAAGAGGGTGCAGGAATACACTATTTTTAAGTGAAAAAGATGTTCCAGGTCTAGAGGGCATAGGATGAAGTTGGAGGGAGGATGAGTCAGAGGAAACGTGAGGAAGAATTTCTTCACCGAACGGGTGGTGGACAAGTGGAACACCCTGCCAGAGGAAGTGGTAGGGGCTGAAGCAATCATGGTATTTAAGAATGCATGGGATAGACATAAAGGAATTCTGGAGGTCAGGGTTAAGGGGCAGCAGAATTCTAGGAAAACATAAAGTAAACTTACAAGCTCAAATGGGCAGACTGGGTGGGCCGTAGGCCCTTATCTGCCGACACTGTCTGTGTATCTATGTGTCTATTTTGTGGGGAATTTTCCTGTGGGGAAATCTTCCATACATAGTACATGGGGGTGTGATCAGAGATAGAATCAGGAAGGGTACCCAAGGAGGCAATCCTCTCCGGTCCTGTTAGACAGTACCCAGTCCAGGACGGAACTATTCCCACCGGTGGTAGAAAACCTAGTGGACTCTTTTTTTTATTATAGAATAATTTTTATCATTTTTCCATTTTTTTTTACAATTGTAAAGTACATAGTATAATGATTATGAAGCAAATAATCAAAAATGCCTTAAGGCACATCAGCAATTTGTACATATATAGGTGTACTTAACAGTAAGAAGACAACCTACGTTCAGCATCATATAGTATATAATTAGCAATATGGTATATTTTTATCCATTTTTACTACTACAGTAAACAGTTCAGGTGTATAATTCACCTTTTCCCAAGTTTAACTTACGCGCACACTACAGGTCATATAATCCTACTACTATCATAAACCAGTCTCTCATCTACACCTAAGGGCCAATCACACTATTAGAACAAAGAATAACAGAGAAAAGAAAGAGGAGTGAAGTTGGATCTCTGTAAAGCAGTAGCCAGGAGCACATATGGGTATATAGTAATCCAATTCTGATTCTCATCATTCAGGTTGAATAGATAGGGGCTATCATTCTGGTTGTACCCAAGGCAGGAGGGTTCCTGGGATGGGGGGGAGCTACTCGACACGATGCTGAGTTAAGATAGGCTTCCCATTTGGTCTGGTACGTAGATAGCTGCCCTCTGTTAGCATAAGTAAGCCTCTCAAAGGTGGCCAGTCTGGCCATTGCCGAGCGCCATAAAGAAATAGAGGCAAGGGCTGTTGCCAGTGCCTCAAAAGAAGCCATTTGGCCTCCAGCAGGACTTCCAGGACCCAGTTTTGTTGCTGTGAGCTTAGGTGTGCCAGAGGCACCCAATCCCCTAATAACAGCATGGAGTGAGAAAGGTTTATGGGCTGTCCAAGTACCCCAGAACTGACCATTGCCACTGTGGACCAAAAGGGAACTAAGGCTTGGCATTGCCACAAGAGATGAAGAATGTTGGCAGGGCTATGCTTGCACCTCCAGCATTGTGCGTGCAGAAGAATCCCCCATTTATGGAGAGTAGCCGGAGTTCGATACCAACAGAGAAGGATCTTAAGTTGACTCAGATGGCTCTTAGAGTCTTTATAGGTGGAGTGTGCTAGCTGCAAGCAGCGGGACCAAGTATCTGGGCAATGGGGTGTCCCAGGTCCGTGCACCACTCCTCTCTGCATGAAGCCGTGTGGTCGAGTTGTGCCTCACGCCAAGTGGTGTAAAATCTACCAAGCCCCCGGAGGAGAGTTTTAGATGCAGTGAGGCCAGACAGTGCCACCTCGATTCCATCTTGGCAGTCCAGTCTAGAGACTGCACCACATTGCGAAGCTGCAAGAATTTCCAGAAGTCCTGGGACTGTAATGAGTAGTGGGCTCAGAGTTGTTCAAAAGACATATGCGTGGTAGTATTTGGCAGATAGAAGTCTAGGACTATATGTATCCTTTTTCCCTCCCACAAGGGCCAATGTAGAGGTTTATTGTCCACCTTTAGAAGCTGGTTGTGCCATAGACCGAGGTATCTGAAAGGCAGTAGAGCACTTTGATTCTTTGTCTTGGCAGCCTTCATAAGGCGGAACCATGCTTTTCTGGTTTCAGTCATAATTGGAGTGAGCTTGAATGAGGGTATAGTGGCATTAGTTAAGAGTAGACTGGGGGGGTATGCTGTAGGATTTGCCCTTCAAGTTGTACCCACAGTGTGTGTGTGTGTGTGTGGGGAGGCAGTAGGAACAAATCATTTGACCACTTGAGCTGCTAAGAAGGACCAGTGATAGCCCTGCAGCCACGGAAGTCCCATGCCCCCCCAAGACCAATGGGCATGAAGTTTATGAATGCTCCTTAGTGGTATTTTCCCTTCCTACAAAAAGGAAGAGATTATCTTATCTAGTGGACAGTATACCTTGTCTGATAGGGTTATTGGCAGGTTATTCAGCAAGTATGCTACCCTAGGCAGCATGAGCATTCAAAGTGCAGATACTTTTCCTGGAAGGCAGAGATTAAGCACCACCAGCATGCTGTTTCAATCATCAGCTGAGTTAGTAAGGGGGCAAAGTTCCTGGAATCTATCTGTCCCCAGATGAATGGTATATGAATTCCCAAGTATGACAGGTTGTCGGAGCCCAGGACAGTTCCAATCCCTGCAAGCAGTCTTTGGAGCAGGCCGCGTTCAATGGGGTGACACTGTTTTTTTTCTGCTTGATTTGAAGACATGATACTCAGGCAAAAGCCTGAAGGGTGTCTATAACTGGGCATAGGGACTCACGTGGGTGGGCGAGTGTAAGAAGTAAGTCATCTGCATATGCATTTGTTAGGTATGAGTGATCCCCTACCTGAATGCCTTTAATTGCCTTGTTGGTTTGAAGCACTCGAATAAGAGGGTCCAGTGCTATCAAAAATAATAATGGCGACAGTGGGCACCCTTGTCGAGTGCCTCGCTGCAGGGAGAAGATTGTGGATATGTCTTTATTTGTGAGTATTTTGGCCAGGGATTTGTTGTACAAGACGTGGATCCACTGTTTGAAGTATGGACCAAAGCCATAAAGATTAAGTACCTCATGTAGACAGGGCCATTCGACTGAATCAAAGGCTTTCGAGGAGTCTACTGCTATTGCTGCCATGGGAGTGGAAGATTGGAGGGCCAGCCACTTCAGGTTCAGTACGAGACAAATGTTGTCCACTACCACCCTTCCCTTGGTAAACCCCACCTGAGACAGGTGTACTACGGAGGCTTTAATGTCCATCATTCGGTTGGCAAGGATTTTGGCCACTATCTTGGTATCTACGATATTAATGATATATGACGATAGCACAATTCAACTGATCGTCTGATTTCTTCGGGACAAGGGTGATTAGGGCCTCTTGCATTGTTGGTGGAAGAATACCAGTTGAGTGTGCCTTCTGAAGAGCTGCCAGTAGCGGAGCACTAATTTCAGAGCTAATTAACTGGTACAGTTCAGTGGTCATGCCGTCTGGCCCTGGGGATTTGCCCTCGGCTAGTTGGAATAGCACCAAGCTGAGTTCAGCCTCAGTAAAGGGGGCATCCAGTGTGTCTTTCATTGCTTCTGAGAGCTGAGGGATATGAGCTGCAGAGCAGAAGTCCCTTAAAGGGCATCTCATTTGACTCTGCTCTTGGGGCATATGTGACTGGTACTGCTGTTGGTAGAACTGCTTCATGCACTCATTAATTTGTTTGGGGTCAGTGACCACCTCTGCCTTGGCATTTCTAAGAGCATGGATGTGAGAGGTGGCTAGTTGTTTCCTTAACTGGTAGGCCAGCAGCTTCCCACCCTTGTCCCCACCCTCCCAGTACGCATATTTAGCCCTGTCCATACACCATTCCGCCTGCTGATGAAGTATTGTGTTGATGCCATATTTTAATCCGACTATCTCCCAGAGTTTAGCTGCATCTGGGCACCCCGGCTGTGGATGCCTTGAACTTTGCCTCCAGTGCTGACAATTCTGCTTGGGAGCTTAGCAAGCTCCACTCTTCTCTCCTGTTTTCTTTGGGCCACAAAAGCTATGATGTGCGCTCTAAGGACAGCTTTAAAAGCTTGCCAGACCATGGTTACAGATATGTCCCCTGGTCTGTTATTTGTGAAGTAATCCTGAGCCACGTCCTTAACCATGCTGTGAAAGGAGGGATCCTTAATCAGTAAGGGATTGCAGCACCACCTGGTGCCCATACCTCCTTGTCCCATGGGTGCAAATGTACAGGAAACAGGGACATGGTCCAAAATCAGGATATTGTTTATTTTAGAGGATACTATGTCTTGAGCCGCAGACCAGTTTGCGAGCCAGAAGTCAATGCGGCTGTATGTTGTATGCAATGCCGAGAAAAAAGAATAGTCCCTCTCTGTAGGGTGGTCCCTCCGCTAGATATCAGTCATTCCCCATTCCTTCATAATTTCCTGCAGTGTGCCAACTGCCTTAGGGTGGGTTTGTGGGGTGGGTTTGGACTTATCCAGAAATATATCAGGGGGCTGGGTTAAAATCTCCCCCTATCATGATAAGGATATTGTGGTAACCTGCAGTAAGGGATTCTAGGGCATAGAAACATAGAATTTGACGGCAGATAAGGACCGCTTGGCCCACCCAGTCTGCCCATTTCCCTACCTACTGGATAAGCTGCAGATCCTAGTTAACCAGCAGCCTACTTCTTTCTACCCCCACCCCCCAGAATTGCCTTATGACTATCCCATGCATGCTTGAATTCCACCACTGATTTTGACTCCACAACCTCCTCCGGAAGGCCATTCCATGCATCCACAACCCTCTCTGTGAAAAAATACTTCCTTAAATTACCGCATGGTTGAGGTCCAGGAATAACTCAGGTGAGTTTGTATTTGGGTCGTATACATTGGTTAGTACTGCGTGCCCCGGTAAGAGAACCTGGCCCCTATCCAGCGGCCTTGGGTATCTGTGACAACTTTGTCCACCATCCATGGGCATGTTTTCTTGGCCAAAATGGTGACACCCTTAGATTTATTCATTGCCAAGCTGGCAATTACTACCCCTACCCATGATTTTCTGAGCCACAAAACAGTTCTTGCAGTGAGGTACATCTCTTGAATTAACGCTATGTCTGCCTGCAAGGAGTGTAAGCGCTTGAGAACTACTGACCGTTTAGTTGGGTGATTCAGTCCTTTCACATTCCATGATATGAGCTTAATTCCCATTCTGAATATGGCTCAGCTGTACTTGAGATTTAAGAGGATAGGTACTCACCTCAGGAACCCAGAGATTATAGGGTGATATGAGTAAACAGGATATCTGAGGTATAGTATATTAGGTAAATCAGCAGAAGATGTCAAGGTAAATCTGCAAGTGAAAGACACAATAAGTTTGACCCAGTAGTGAGAAAGGAAAAGAACACAAATACAGGTGAATATAGTATACCAAAAACAATCAATATCTGTACAATTATTAGAAACACCCACTAATATGTGGGTCAAACAGAATGATTATTAATTTGTTGTTAGCAACAATTAACAGGAGCAATATATGAGATAATGCAAGCAATAAGCTGGCGAGATTTGAGGTATGCACAATGGTGCTAATCCTTCTCCAATAATGAGGATAAGCACACCGCAGTGCTTGCCAAATACCCAAGCAAGAGGAAAATGAATTGAGACAATCAGCATCCTAGGGCTCTCTCCCCAACCTCGCGTGGACAGTTATAGATTGCTTACACCACCTAAAAGGAAGACAAATAGGTGGGGCATCCAGGTTTAAAGAGATGGTGGGAGGGGACCAAGGTCCAGATGCCATGGAATGTCTAGCGATCCAGTTCCAGCTCTGAGATTGTGCGAGGTGCAGTCGGTAAACATTTACTGTATGGGCGCCTCCCTTAGTCCCCTGGAGGAGGTCCTGTTGAATAAAGCCATGGATTGGGGGAAAAGACCCCTAAGAAAAAGATGTACCCTCACCTCACTGACAGAGCATTCCATGGGAAGCAAGACAGAGTTGATATGCATGAGTGTAAGCTTCCCAGGAGAACTAGCTGTGCACTTTGGTTTACTATCTTTAATACTGGTGCTAGCTAGGATTTGGGAGTTTGGACAATGAGGGAAGAGCAGTTTGCAATGCCCCCTTACCCTGTCCTTACCCCTGTGGGAGCAAGTCCCATCCCCCACTTGTAGCATTCCCAGGGGTTGCACCTGAAGGGCACTGGTGGAGGAGGGAGGCCTTCAGTCCCAGTGAAATAAGAAACATAAAATAGAAACACTTATGGTAATCAGTCCAGAGCAGTGATTTTGTCATTCAGGAGAGAGTCAGTGGTTGTGCCCTGCAGGTCCTTTGCAGAGCTTCTGAAAAAGTCATTATTCCTGGTTTGATTGGGAGTGCAGCAGGATCCAAGTGGTCATCTACTTCTGGTGAGGAATCTGCCCAGGAATCCATTGTGGCTGCTTCCATTAGTACCTAATTGGGTATGTCAGCAGGGTCTGGCTGGTGTGCAGAGAGAAACTCGTCCTTGGTTTGTTTAGCAGGTGGTGCCATTTCAGGTCCAAAGGCTGAGTCCAATTCACTGTAAGATCAATGCTTTATCCTAGTTGTAGAGATTGCCCCCCTTTGTGGTCTGGGGAGACAGACATTGGGCACCCCTTGATGTGCTTCAGAGTTGCCAGTGCGCACTGCTTTAGCTTGTGGAGGGTAGGAGAACCTGGGGGATCCACTTTTTGGAGGGACAGTCCAACCATTATTTTGGTCACTCTGGAGGCTGATACTAGAAAACTGGTTCCCTTTGCTCTGTTCCCGTTGCCCTGAGTGCCAAAGTTTTCTGGGAGATGGAGTCTTCAGGGATATTTGTGGCCAGTATTTGGAAATCCACATCTCTACCTCCCAAGGGGATTCAGCCACTATGTCTTTCCCTTCTTTGGATACAGACAGGTAGGCAAGTTGGTGAAAGCCATATTTGAAGCTATGTTGTGCCAGAAGCTTGCAAGCTCTGCCTACTTGGGTGTGTGGCTGGGTGTTTGTGTTTGTCTCTGTCAATAGTTTAGTTTTGTGGATTTTCATGTGTTTTGGCTTGGAGGAACTAGACCATTCTTGGATATATGATCTATGAAAGTTTCCTGGACTAAGAAACTGGAAAACATCACCAGCAGATATTGGGATTCTCATTATAAATCAACTTTTTTAGAAGTCGTCACAATCAAAGTAAGTACAGCTAAGAAATTCTACAAGCTCTGACCTGAGAAGTGCAAACTGAATCCACATTTCTGTCTACCTTGTTGCTAAAGGGAACTGCATGTCTTTGAGAACCATTCACATCTATTTAAACAAAGGGAAGACACTGACAAAGGGTTTTAACTTCCTGCATATGCCCCAGGCCAGTGTTCCAGGAATTTAACACATCCTTTGTCTTGTTACCGTAGATCAAACAGTTTACTGGTCATTTTCCTGTGGATTTGATTATTTTACATCATTTGGCAATGGGGCAAATCCTCCCCCTGGAGGCACACCACCAAAATTGATCTGTCCCTGCTCATGTGTGAGCCTTGGGTTTACCCATGTAAACCTCCTCCTGTCTTTTCTATCTCTCTCCATTTGTTATCCACTGTGTCAACTTCCTCTCTCCTCCTACCCCACACCCCCCCACTGTAAGCATCTTGACATCCTACCTTCATTATGGAACCATGGCAAATACCCTTTATTTCTATCTGAGGCACCCCATTACTAAGGACTGGGTGCAAACGGCCACCCTGGCTGGAAAAAACATATTTGAGCACCTGTCGTTAGCAACCCTCATTTGATGGGACCCTAGGTGACTGCACTGTATCCAAACCTGCAGCATGCAGAGGAAAGACGTTACATGGTATGAGCTACGGGAGATATCCCTCAAACTGCTGCTCCTCCTACTTCTCATGTCTGGTGGGATCCACCCAAACCCTGGCCCTGGCTCAAACATTAAGATAAAGCCTGCAAAAACTGAAAATGGGCTATCCATTGGTACCCTTAATATCTGCAGCCTCCTTCCTAAGCTGGCATCTCTTCAAGCCTTTATCGGACAACATAATCCTAACATACTTGTAATTGTTGAGACCTGGCTAACACCTAGCACTCCAGATCATGCAATCTTACTCCAAGGCTACAACCTCTTCAGACTTGACCGGGTAAAAAGAAAGGGGGGTGGATGTGTTATCTATATAAAGGACTACCTTTCGTGCCACCTTGCTAGTTTCTCCCCAGAAAACACCCTAGTACAACTTCTCCCTGTCAAGCTTCTCCTTGGTGCCCATAACAAAGTGCTTACTGTGGCTGCAGTCTATATCCCCCCTAAAGACCCACAAGCTGGGCTCCAGTCTATCCTTGAATTTGCAAGATTACAACCTACTGACTCTGAGCTCCTCCTTCTCGGTGATTTCAATATAAATTGGCTTGCCTCAGATATTGGACCCAGCAAGGATACTATCCTAGCAACCAACCTAACACAGATGGTCAACTCCCCTACTAGAAAAAGCTACAAGACTGGAACCAGCACTCTCATTGACTGGATTCTTACTAATCGCCCGAACCAGATAAAAAACACCACCGTTCTCTCCGACTCCATCAGTGACCACTCCCCTGTGATCTGTATCTGGACAAATAAATTCCACAACCCACCTCCTAAAACCATCCTAAGTCGAATGCTACCACACAGAAACCTTGCTAAGCTAAAGACCTGCCTCCTACAACAAGACTGGTCCCCTATCTACAATACGCTGGATGTGGACACTGCCCTAGACTTATTCATTAAAACTTTCAACACTGCCTGTGACACCTACGCACCTTTCAAAAAACGTAAAATCAAAGCCCTCTCTAATCCCTGGCTAACAGCCAAACTACTGGCTCAGCTTAAAGCACGTGACCATCTTTGGGCTATAGCCAGGGCCACAGGCTCCATAACAGACTCACTTAACTATAAACAGGCGTGCAACCTATGCACTTCACAAATCAGGCAAATGAAGAGCTCCTATTTCAAGAATGCTCTAGAAACCACCTGGGGTGAATGGAGATCATTCTGGGACAATATACGTAATATTACAGACAGTCTAAATCCTCTCCCACGGCAATGAACATTGATGGCTCCACTACCCGTGACCCTAAGACTATGGCCGATGCCCAAAATAAAACCTTCACTGACCTTAGTGGTGTCCTCTCACCAGACTTCTTCCAGGACTTGTCAGTTCCAAAACTCGTATCCCAAACCACCTCGCCAGACAAACCGCTATTTCACTTTAAAATAGTTAAGACATATGAAGCCTACAGATACATAAAAAAGGCCTGCTCTAAATCTAGAAATAGCAGTGACACCATTAATCTAAAACTTCTGTCCCTCACCTTGGAAGAAGTGATCCACCCCCTCACCAAAATTCTCAACCTCTCCCTGTGCCAAAGTCAATTCCCCAACACCTGGAAGGCCGCTATAGTCACACCAGTGCATAAAGGGGGCGAAAAATCCACACCAGGGAACTATCGGCCCATATCTATACTTTCACCCCTCTCCAAAGCTCTTGAACGGATCATGGCAGATCAACTATCCGACTACCTGCAAAAGTATGATCTACTCTGCATTCAGCAACACGGATTTAGGAAAGGACACAGTACGTCGACGGCCCTATTGATTTCTCTAGTGAATCTCACAAAGCCTTGGATAAGGATTATTTAACCGGAACTGTTTTCATAGACCTCACAAAGGCCTTTGACACTGTTCACCATAGCCTTCTAATCTCTCTTCTGCTCAACATTGGGCTAGCCGAGGGACCTGGAGCCTGGGTAAAAAGTTACCTGGCACAACGTTCTCAAATAGTAAAAATCTCTGAGGTTCTCTCTGACTCCAAATCGGTCCTCTCTGGTGTCTCCCAGGGCTCAATTTTAGGTCCTCTCCTCTTCAGCCTATTTCTAAACTTGCTTCCCAAATCCTGCCCCGAAAAATTAATACTCTATGCTGATGACGCTGTAATTCTCTCCTCCCATAAGGATCCAAATCCACTACGACAGAGCTTGCAGCTTGCTTTCTCATGTGTTGAAAAGTGGTCCTTGAGCACAAACTGGTCCTAAATAAAAAAAAAAAGTCATGCTTTTTGCCAGTCATCAAAACAGAAATAGGCATACTCCACTCGTCATAAAAACTTCTCTTGGAAATACACTAGAACAAGTGAACACCTTCAAATACCTTGGTATCACTTTTGACGAATGTCTTACTTTTGCAGCCCATATCGATAACACTGCAAAAACAGTGCACCAACGCATTGGAATTATGTACCGGAACCGTCAATTTTTCAACCAAGCTGGCTTGAGGATTGCTGTTCAAAGCTCCATCATCGCAATCATAGACTATGGTCTAATTGTCTATGGCTCAGCTACTACCACTGCACTAAAGCGCATCTCAACAGCACTAAACAAAACCTGTCGACTCCTCACTGGAGCACAGAGATGGACCCACACTTGTGAACTCTACATGGAAACCGGTTGGTTGCATCTTTCCAATCGCCTCATGTATCTCACCTGCGTGATGGCAAAAAAATCAATCTTGGGACTCACTCCTCCATGTATCCGGGACCTGCTCTGCCTGAACAATGGCACTCATACCACCAGAAGATCTGACCACCAACCTTTCCTTGTCCCTAGATGCCGGACTGCTCAGGGACAAAGATCTTTTACATACCGTGCCCCTAGCTGGAACAATGCCCTTAACCTGTCCTCCCTATCCTCCACGACATTGAGAGCTTTCAAATCCATACTTTACACTCACCTCACAGCCTCCAGCTCCTGTGACTGCTTTGACTAAAGTCTCATCCCACTGAGTGCACTTACATTTGTTTCACTCAACCACCATGGTCTTCTCTTTGACAAAGACAACCTGAGTACCACTAACCTGGTTCATTCTGCTCCTAAACTTCTTATTTCTCCCTCTCTTCCCTCTCAAGCTGTCCAATCCTTATTCCTTGCCCTTGACACTGCCTCTGAGTTCATTTTACTTTTCTGTACATAAATGTTACTGTTTAAGTTGTGGCCTTGTTAAACGGCTTACTGATTGTTTGTAACACTGTCTACTATGTTTTTGTACTTAATGACATGGAACCTTTGTAAAAGAGCCTTGGCTCAAAGGTATTAATTCCTAGAACAATAAACTCCAAACTTCAAACTTCAGAAGCTTTTTAATGGGGATAAAGGCCTTCCTTCGGGCCGCCATTTCAGCCAAGAAGTCCCTAAAGAAGGAGACTTTTACGCCATGCCAAGTCACTTCTCCCAGATCTCTAGCAGCTTTTAACACTCTTTCTTTGTGGAGTATTTGAGTAGGCAGGTGATTATAGGTAGTGGTAATGAGTTTGCCGGTCGAGGGCCTCCAGGTACCCAGTGCACCCTTTCCACATCTATCAGGGCATGCCACCTGTCTCCCAACATTTTAGGAATTTCATCATTCAGGTAACGCTCAGTATTGGATCCTTCTAGCCCTTTGGGAATGCCAAGTATTCTAATGTTATTGTGTCTGCTGTGGTTTTCTTGATCCTCGACCCTCTGCCAGAGTGTGGCTAATTTGTTTTTGTGATCCTGGAGATGTTGCAGGATTTTGGCCTGGTTCAGTTCTAAGTCTTCTGCTTTCTGCTCCACCACATTCATCTTGTCATTTAAAACATGCACCTCAGCAACAGTACCTGCTAAAGTTGATGATATGGAATCAACTCTGAATAACATTGTTTCTAGCAGGGTCGTTATGTGCTGCAAAGAGCTGCTGACATCAGGCAGGTGGGTGGGAGGTTCCGAGGCCACAGCAGATGGGTCCCTTGGCGGTTGTGTGAAGGAGGCCATCGGGTGATTATATCCAGGTAGGGCTTATTCTTTTATAGTAGCCCAGGAGGGAACGGCGCCGCGTAGGGTGTGGGTGTACTGATCCCAACAAGGGACTGCTGTCTGGTGCTCTGCCTAGCTCCCTTAAGTGCTGAACTAGACTGGGAGGTTTACAGCCTATTCAGATCCTGGTCGAGTTGTGTAGGGGGCCGGCATCGCAAGACGATTAACCGCGTCCCGATCACAAAAGATTTCCTCGCCAATCAATCTGATTATGACTACAGAGGCATTGTACAGTTTTATTAGGGGGGATTAACCCTGGATGCACGCATTGTAGTGTGGATTGGCTTGGCTGGGGATCGAGCTGCAAGCTTAAGTGGCTATCTTCCTCGGCGTCCAAGCCACACCCCCTAGTGGGCTCTCGAATGAGTTGTGACAAGGAGAAGCCAGCAAGTAGAAGTTCATACTGCTTAGTATTCCCACCAAGCCAGTTTAAATTAAGATCACCCATGATCATTAATTCATTATCACCAGACTTAGCACCTACAGCGTCAAGGAGGTAGGATAACCCTAACACATCACCATTGGAAGGGTTGTATGAACACATGATATGCAGCTTTTTGGTGTTGCTGAGTAATAGCACTGTGTGAAGTAGCTCTCTAGGAGGCAACAGGGGTTGCTGGTGGGACATGATGGTCAGATTTAGGTGACTCTTAAAGTAAATCAAAATGCCACTCCCTCACTTCTTCCCCAGTCGGTCATGCCTAATGATATCAAAACCAGGAAGTGTGTAAGCAGAGTCAGGGGTGGAAGGCTTCAGCCACGTCTCAGTAATGCCAAGGATGTCAGGCTTGTAGTGAGTAACCCAGGCAGTAAGGTCAGCCAGATTGGGCACGAGGCTGCGAATGTTGAGATGAGCCATTTTTAGCCCTTTGCCCGAAAGCCAGCCAGCAGGAAAGGAGGAGGCCTGGTAGGAGGGGCCAGGGTTAAGTTTAATGTCCCTAGCCAGGACTAATAGTGCCAGTAGTAGCCAGGGAAGATGCCTTAGGGAGGGGTGACCACTGCAGGCCGATGGCTTACATGTGAGGTGCTTGATCAATATAGAGGGATACAGAATACACCTGAAGTCAAGACAGCAGATAGGCCAGAGGGGCAGACTACCAGAGGCAATCAGGTTGGTGAATGTAAAGTCATGCTCTGCATGCTGTCCAAGTGTACCCCAGGGACCCCTGAGAGAGGGGGGGGGAACAGTCAGCAATGAGTAAAGAGAAACATAGGGAGGTGATTAGGCCAATGAAGAGGACACTAATGAAGGGGAGAGGGCTTTGCAGCCTCCCTGGTGGGCTTAGGGACCAACATGTCAAGAGTACCTGTCTGAGGGACTAGACCAGGACACTGGGTGGTGAAGATATTGTTGGTAGGTTAGCTAGGCAGGTAGGATACTACCGGGAGTCAGAGGAGCTGTCTTAGCCTCAACTAAGTAGACCAGGGGAGAGATCCAGGTAGTGCTTATCTGTCAGACCCCCCAAGTTCTTCGAGTGGACCCCAGAGGGGAACCCAGACAGTGCTATCCTATCCTTCAGACCTCCCCCAGCAAGGGAAAATGGACAAACACCACCTTATACAGGAGCACATCACCATATGAATGTTAGCACAGCATTAACATGCATACCTCCAAGCTAACCAGACTAAGTGCATCTGGTCGAGATGAGGACCACATCCATACGATCATACGAAATTTGACAGCAGATAAAGGCCTAGAGGTCTATCAAGTCTGCTCAAATGCACAGCAAGCACCCCTTATTCTGCAGCTGCCCCTCCCTTCTACCCTTCCCCTTCATTAACCCTCCCCCTTGTCCTGTCCCATCCTCGTTTGAAGCAGTCCACTGTTCTACTGCATACCACTTCTGCAGGTAATGCATTCCACCCAGCCACCACCCTCTCTGTAAAAAAGTGTCTCCTCATCTCCCTCCTGAACCTTCCTCTCTCCAGTCTCATATCATGGCCCCTGGTGTCCCTCCCCTCCCTAACTTTGAACAGCACCTCTGTACCCGTCTTGTTTATTCCTTTCATGTATTTAAAGGTTTCAATCATGTCACCCCTGTCTCTCCTCTCCTCCAGTAAGTACATGTTCAACTCCATCAACCTCCTCTCATATGATAAGGCCCCCAGCCCCTTGATCATCTTTGTCACCATGCGCTGCACCCCCTCCAGTAACTTAATGTCCCTCTTCAGATGCGGATGCCAGTACTACAAGCAGTACTCCAGGTGTGGTCTAACTAATGACCTATATAGTGGCAGAATCACCTCCTCCCTCCTCGAGGATATACCCCTTGCAATACAACCCAACATTTTGTTGGCCTTTGCAGCTGCCTTCCTACATTGTGCCAAGTTGTTCATTGACCCTGTAATGAGCACACCCAGATCCTTCTCCTCCTCTGTCTGGGCTAGTTGCACTTCCCCTAGCTGGTAACTCCTCCTTTGGTTCTTCATCCCAAAATGCAGCACCTTGCACTTTTTGGCATTAAACCCCAGTTGCCAGTGTATGACCAGGTTTCAAGCTTTGCCAGATCATCCTGCAACCCCTGCCATCCCCTAGGTCATCCACCACCGCGCCAACCTTAGTATCATCAGCAAACAGACTGATCTTGCTCTTGATGTCCCATGATATGTCTGCAATGAATATCCCAAACAACACTGGTCCCAACACCGAGCCCTGTGGGACACCGCTCATCACTGCCCTTGGGTGTGAGAGCTCCCCACCCACCACCACCCTCTGTTGCCTTCCCTGCAGTCAGTTTCCTACCCATCTCACCAGCTTTGCACCTGCCCCTGGCCTACTAACTTCCTTCCCAGCCTTCCATGTGGCACCGAGTCGAATGCCTTACTGAAGTCCAGATACAGGACATCCACTGCATGGCCCCTGTCCAGTTGCCTAGTTACCCAGTCATAGAACTCGACCAGGCTGGTTTGGCAGGATCTGCCACGTATGAAACCATGCTGTCTGCTGTCCTGTAGTCATTTGGCCTCTAGGAGGCCACCAGCCTCTCCTTCAGGATAGTCTCCATTAGCTTACCCACGATGGATGTGAGGCTCACTGGTCTGTAGTTTCAGTTCATCCTTGGGGCCACTCTTGTGGAGGGGCACCATATGAGCCATCCTCCAGTCCTGAGGTATACACCCCAAATGTAGTGAGGCATTAAATAGGTCTGCCAAAGGTCCTGCAAGGACCTCTGCCAGCTTCTTCAGTACCCTGGGATGGATGCCATCTGGGCCTGGCACCTTGTCCACCCTCAGTGCCTTCAAACCCTCTCGAACTCTGCCATCCATGATTTCCTCATCTGTCACCACTTCCACCCCTGCTTCTGTCATTTTTCCCACCTTGGGTGTCACCCCCTCTTCTCTTTAGTAAATACTAAGCAGAAGTACTCATTTAGTGCTTCCACCTTATCGATCTTTCTCCACCCAACCCCTCCTTCCTAATCTCATACTATGGTCCTTACAGCTCCTTTTCCCCGATGTACTAAAGAAGTCCTTCTCCCCTCTTAATGCCTTGTGCTAGCCTGAGTTCTGTAGATGCTTTGGCTCCCTTACTGCCCTTGTCATCTCCTTGATTCTGTCAAGTACTACTCTGTCCTCCCCTCCCTGTTTTCTTGTACTTCCTAAATGCAGCTCTTTTCCTCCTTACCTTTTCCATGACCTCCTTACTCAACCAGCTCAGTTTCTTAGCCCTAGCCTTCTTGCTCTGGGCTTTGCAGCAGTTTTTGGTTGCCTCCACTATCCCCAGCTTTATGAGCTCCCACCTCTGGTTAGTATCCATACTAGATTGAATTCTGGCCAGGTACCCTTTTACAACTTCCCCCATCCTCCCAAAGTTGGTCCTTCTGAAGTTCAGCACTCTTGTGCCAGATTCCACTCCTTCCTTGCCCATATCCAATGTGAACCATACTGAGTGGTGGTCACTCCCTGACAGTGGTTCCTCCACTGTAAGTTCTCTCACAACATCCTCATTTGCCAGCACAAGGTCAAGGATATTCCCTAACCTGGTTGGTTCACTGACTATTTGCAGCAGGAAGCTGTCCTGGAAGGCTTCCAGCAGTACCTGCTCCCTTCTGTTCCTGGTTGTTGGGGTGCTCCAGTCCACTCCTGGCATGTTGAAGTCCCCCACAATCACCACACTACCCTTCTCACAGGTCCTCCTGATCTGTCCCACTAGTTCCCTGTCTAACTCCTCTGTCTGAGATGGTGGCCTGTACACCACTCCCATTCTAAAAGTCTTATTCTTGGAATACTGGATTTGCACCCAAAGTGACTCCGTACTACCCTCCTCCCCTTCCTCCCTTACACACTTCAGTCCTTCCTTCACATATAGTGCCACCCCCCTCCTTTCCCAATCACCCTGTCCCTACGAAATAACCTGTATCCTGGTACAGACAGGTCCCAGTCATTATATTGGGTGGCCCATGTTTCCGTGATGGCTGCAATGTCCACCACTCCCTCTGCCACGAGAACCTGTAACTCTGCAGTTTTCCTCCCAAGGCTCCTAGCATTAAGGATAACCACCTTCCACCCTTTCCCCCCCTCCCATCCTGCCCTCCTTTCCTAGCATCACCAATAGTACTTGCCATTTGTCCTTTGTCCCTGTTATGGGGGGTAAGCTCATAGATTTCCCAACCCTGGGTCTCTTCACATCTCTTCCCCAACTGCCACCCCCACTCCTAGTTTAAATTCCCAACTTCCTCTATATACTCTTCCATCCTCTGTTTCAACATTTTCTTCCCTCCTCACTCAAGTGTAGTCTGTCCTTGGCATAGAGACTACTGTCCTCCCAGGTCCCTCCCACCCCCAAAGCCCATACCCTTTAGCACAACACCAGGTTCTTAGCCATCCGATAAATTCCTCTATTCTCAGCTTTCTTGTTGTGCTTGCCTTTGACACAGGAAGTATCTCAGAAAAAGTTACTGATCTTCCTGCCCCCTCACATAATTGTGCTAGTTCCTCAAACCTCCTCTGGACGATATCTACTGTCTTGTCAGCCAGGTCATTTGTCCCAAGATGTATAATTAAATGAGGCTTGTCCCTACCCCTTCTAGCATATTTCAGAACAGATTACCTTGCTGACTACACCACTGTGACTGCAAATCTTGGTGTCCTCTTGCATACAGGGTGCAATGGTATATTCAAAATCTTTTGTAACTGGTAACAGGCTGCCAAGACAGCCCTAATTAACGATTAATGAAACCCTGCTTTTTTCAGTATGCACAGTGGTGTGAGACCACTGCTGCACCAGCAGCAATGGTGCTGGCAGTCCCTACTTCCACCACCACCACCTCCCTGTTAGCATAAAGCTATGTTGCAGCTATATTGCAGATCCTAACACTGGCAATCTAGTGTATTTAAAGCTTCTGGGGGGATGGAGAGTGCCAGTACCATTATTATATACTTTTGTTTGGTCACACACTAGGTGCACCCCTATAAATTTTACAAAGATGTATTGTAAATGTGTTGGGTTGAGCTTGTCAAACCCTTTATATTGAATTGCATGTGGAAAATTGTGACCTTCTCCTAATTGGTGGCCTCCCTTGTAATCACCGGTGAGCCTCTTATTGGCCAGAGCACACTATATAAGCAATGAAGCCAGAGAGAGGTTTCCCCATAAGACACAGAGAAAGCAGGGGAACCTCAGCTCAGATTGGCAAAGTAAAATATGATGCTTTTTCCTGAATGATGAGGTGGTCACCTTGATGTGGTGATCAGGCCTGATCATAATTCAGCTGGATGATGAGACTAAGAACCCTTCCAACAATTTCAAACAAGTAATAGTACTGGAGTTATTTGACAAAATTGCAGGCTTTAAAGCAGCTGGGGGGGGGGAGCACTGGTACCATTATTATATGCTTTTGTCTAGTCACACACCAGATGTAACCCTATAAATTTTACAAGATGTACTTTAAATGTGATGAGCTGAGATTGCCAAACCCTTTATATTGATCTGTACAGTGCCCCTACAATTGTGCATGGGAGCATTGGAAAGACCTGCTAATAGCCGCATAATGACATGCAAATTGACCTGTAGCACCATACATGTTATACGTGTGTAGTCTTCAGCATGCCAACCACAGAATATGGCTCTCAAAAGTGATGGCACCATTCCATTTCAGACAGGCAATCTTTCCTTGCATCTCAGAATCTGTTGCCAGGAGGGGCTGTGGTAATGATGCACATGTGCACCACGCATGGTTTTTGTAGCAGTTGGGTCCTGACTACATACACAACCTCCTGCTCCCATATACTTCAGTTTGGCTGCTCATCTCAACAGGGGAGAATCTGCTGGTGGTTTCCTGTGGCCTTTGAAAATCCTCAGTGAAAGGGCATTTTCTTTGGCCACCATATACATGTGGAATGTCTTACCAAATAAACATTGTCAGATCTCATCTGTTAACATTTTTATAGTGGCTTTTAACACATTTGAGGATTAATTTTAAATATGTTATGAATGCTAGGAATTTCTGCTGTGCTTTTTATAAATGTTTTAAATGTTTTACTTGATTAAATTAAATTGCATATACAGAGCTTCAAGAATTTTGGATGAGGAACTATGGCCCCCATATTTAGAGACAGCTGCAAGCACAGCACAGCTTGTTGCACTGCACTGAAAATAGCACACAGCCAGCTTTGAGCTAAATTCAGCCAGTTAATACCACTGACCTATAAGTACAGTACTCATGATTGCTCTCTGTGATGCTCAGACACTGGTGGGCTAAGGAGGTGAGCAGAGGGTGTTGCTGGCTGCTGATCTGCTATGATCATACCATTGAGGAGGTATGGGCAGGGGTGCTGAGCAGGTGGGCAAGTAGGGGGTGGTACTTGCACAGGAAATCATAGGCTCAGCATTTTTAGGGTTGGAATTTTGTGGGGTAGCAACTAGGCATGGGCAGGTTCTAAAATACCTGACACCCAAGACTACCCATGGGTACCTCTAAAGTACCCTAAAAATACTCAGATGAAAAATGACTAGCTGGTTCAGGTCAGGTAGTTACTACCTGTCCTGTTCTACTACCCAATTACTTGACCCTAACCACAACAAAAATCATGTGAAAAACTGTTTCTGTCTATTACACTGTTTATTAGGTGCCCCAAGCCAGTATACCCATGAGGAGCATTGCAGAAGCAGGTACAAGAGGCACAGTAGCTCCTGGTGAGCCTGCTGCTGTTTCCTAAAATTATACTCATGGCAGGCAATGATGAGGCAGGTATGAGAGGAGCAGCTGCTCTTAGCAAGTCTGCTGCTGCTTCCAAAAATTATACTCATGGCAGGCAATGATGAGGCAGGTAAGAGAGGAGCAGCTGCTCTTAGCGAGTCTGCTGTTGTTTCCAAAAATTGTACCCATGAGTGAGCCTGCTGCTGTTTCAGAAAATTATACCTATGGTGGACATTGCTGAGGCAGGTATGAGAGGCACAGCTGCTGTGAGTGAACCTTCTGCTGTTTCCAAAAATTACACCTATGGCAGGCAATGCAGACATTGATGAGATAGGTATGAGATGCACAGCTGCTCTGAATGAGGCTGCTGCTGTTTCAAAAAATTACACCCATGGTGGACATCAAATCATAATATAAAACTGATGCTTCACAAAAGAAAACTAAGTGTAGTGTGGCACATGTGGCTTGCATGATGGCAGTGGTGATGGTTCTATTGGTTTTGTACACAACCTGGTCATCATGTTTAGCATCACTGTTTGCAGACTGTTGTTCCTGTTCAGGGTCAGAATTGCATAATTCAGTGTTTCAGACATTTGGAAATTGTCAGCATTCATTCTGAGAAATGTAAGCCTTTCCACATTTACAAGACTTAGGAATGTTCTTTGGTCAGTGACTATTCCACCTGCTACACTAAATATTCTATCTGAATACATAGTTGAAAATGGACAACTGAGTTACATTATTTCAAGATTTTCTAGATCTGGCAATGTTGTTCTCGTTTGTTACCAATAGAGTAATGGATCTACATTGAGACCAATCACAGTATGGTCTACAAAATACTCCAAGATCATTGTACTGCGTGAGTCTTTTACTAGTCTGGCAGATGAACCAGAAGCACTTTCTTTAAAGATACTAGTCCATGTTGTTGCAGGTGACTCAGAAGTGATTTGCCTTTCTGACCATGAACATATGATGCATAAGAAGTAGCTATAGATGCCCTTTCCCTTGCTGATGACACTGGTGATTGGGAAGAATTGATAGATGTGCTATTATGTGTGCCAGAGATGCACTTTGATAGTTCGACATGGTTTGACTGCTGTACATCAGTTAATAGAGTTGGTGGGGCATTGTCACAATTGGTTAGAAGATCACTCCACTAGTCAATGTTTTCCCCTGCAGAGAGGATTGTTTCAATGTTCCACTTAAAGTGGGGATTTAGCAATGTAACCAACATATAGGTGTCCTTCTTAAACATGGCATTTATTCTCTGATCATTCAACAGTCTGAAACACAAGTCATCTGCCAGCATTACAGTGGTGATGTCCTCTTTTAACTGAAATTCTTTTTTTACGTCATCAAGGAAAATGTGAAGAAATATTATTTGTGAAATAATTTGACTCAGAGTTGCACTGTCTGCACTGACATCATATGTGGCAGCCCCAAATGGCTCCATTATGGTGACCAAAGATTCAAGTACAGTCCAGCTGCTGGAACTCAGCCTATCTACTTTTCCTATTTGATTCTGCATGGTGTAATCATGTATAGCTTTGTTTCTGTTCAAGAAGACTTTCCAACATGTACAGTATTGAATTCCAGTGGGTTGGAAATTTCTGCTTCAATGTATGCAGTGGTAAGCTGTTTGACCTCTGCAGCCCCATTTGGATTGCTTGTGCTTTTACAGAATGGCTGAAGTGACCACATATTTTCCTAGCAAGACCTAACAGGTTTTCAACATTTCTGTTTCCATTTAAGAAACTATTGATAAGAAGATTTAAACAATGTGCAAAATAAATGATGTGTTGGTAGTTGCCATCTCTAACTGCTTTGATGATGTTGGCATTATTATCTGACACTATGAACCCTGGAGATAAGGAATACCGAGTAAGTCATTTCTGGAATTGTTCTTCCAGCTCTTGCAAAATATTTACATCGGTGACTCAAAATAAGCATACTTCCAAGATGGCAGCTGTGCTGAGCTGCTGTCACTAGGCATTTTTAGCAGCGCAGGAAAATTTTGTTGTTAGCGCTTTATCCCATCGCAGTAGTGTAGTATATCCCTGTTTTAGTTATTTTTATTAATTTCCGATTTTGTTTCGTTCATAGTTATCTTACTTTCTGTTATTTGATATCGGCCTGTCTCGGGGCAGTGGATAGACTGTTTGAGCCAACGCATCATAACCTGGCATCTGTTTTTGGACAATATTTCCAGTTAAGAAGCATTTACCTGCGGTAGTGGTGGACCCAGCCAGATTGGGGAGGCAATCGGTTTTGGAGTTGGTGCCGGGTTTCTGGTGTTCGAGTCCTGGCACTGTGCTGCAGAGGGGAGTGGCCATGGGAGCATTGTGGAACTGTTTGTTTCGAGGTGCTGGTGCCTTCCCAGATTCCTTTCCTGTGAGTGCGGGGAACTGAACTGATGGGGCACTGATGCTTGCTCAGTTCCCTTTCCTGTGGAGAGCAGTGTGGAGAAAGGATTGAGAAAATCCCAGGGAACTACTGTCTGTGACCGGAGGGCTTTGCTTTTGGCTCCTGTCCTCTTTCTGGTGGTGGGTCGGGAGGCTGCTGCTAGTTGGTGGTGGGCCCCCTGGCATTTCTGCCCCACACCATGGCAGCTGGAGAGCTGTTTCAGTTGTGATAAGGTCCAAGGTGAGGTGGGTGTTCCAGGGTGAGTCCTCTGGTGCTGGCGTTGGATTCCCTGGTTTGATCTACCTTGGCATCTACAAGGTTTTTCCATCAACCTGTGGAATACTGCACTAAAGTAAGGTTTTTGCTTTCTCCAAATATTCAGTGCTGCCTGTTGCCTAATTTGACTGGTGGTTGAAAATGATCCTGGTTGGTTTTGCCGGAGGACTCTGTCCAGTGTTTGCTCTTTTCGTGGTGGTGGAAGCCCACGAAAGGTTTGAATCTTTGATACTGTGCTGTTTTACTAAACATAATCTGGATCTACTTACTGCAGTTCATTATTTAACTTTTGAGGGACACCAGCCTGTATTTACTTCCCTTAGGTGGTGAGAGCCCATGGGAGGTCTGAATTCTGATAGAGTGCCCCTGTAAATTCAACTTTAGTTTTAATTTGTGCTTTACTGCTGTTGGATCCTAGAAGTGAGAGGCTGTGGGTCTACAAATGGACAATTTGGCCATAGGAGGTGGGAGCTCCATGGTCCAAAAATCATTATTCGAACTTTTATGGACTGGGCTGTTATTTTCCATCTGTTTTTATCTTTAGTAGTTTATTAAGTTATTAGTATAGTTACTAATGTGTTGATCTAGAGATAATTGTGATTAGTTATTTATTTTTTATTTTTCTTTAACCTAGGTTTTCTATGATGAATGGTGATTAATCTGTGTTAATTAGGTTTGAGTTTGTTGATGTTTTATTTATTTATTTTGTGTTTAGCTTTTATCCGACTTATTTCAATTTAATTTTTTAGGATTGAGACTTGATTTGAATTTTATCACTACTACAGGGAGATCAGAAGTTAGTGTCTTTGTTCTGTGTTAGCGGATTGTAATATATATTGCTATCCCACCCCTCCGGTCATGCACTATTCATCCTCCACCCTTCATGCCCTCTGCCCCTTCTTTCCCCCCTGTTGCTCTTTTCCATTTATCAACACTGCAGGGCTTTGGGAATTGCCCGCAGGAGGTTGGGGAGGGACGGGGGATATGAACAGTGGAGGATGGATGAGGGGGGCACTCGCATCAGTGTGGTTAAGTCTAGAAGATGCCCTGGGGTGAAATGGAGTGCAGAACATGGGCCTTCCTGTCTGGTCTCCATACCCAAGGGCACCACCTCTATAAATGGTGGGCAGGTGGTTGGGGCATCCCAGGAGTTCTGTCCAACCCGGGCAGTGTTTTGCAATGCCACGTCCATTGTGAACAAGACTGCCATTGTTGCAGACTTGGAGGGTACAGCAGACCTGACTTGCATCACCGAAACCTGGCTGGATGGTAATGCTGGCCCCATACTCAAGGCAGCAGTTCCAGCCGGGTATTTGGTGATACACCGCCCGAGACTGGATCACAGGGGTGGGGGGGTTGTGGTCTGTTTTAAGACAGAACTGGATCTTACTAGTGTCCCCGTTGAGGAGACCAGATCTTTCAAATGTGTCATAGTGGCAGGTGGGGGCTATAGGATGGCTCTCATCTATCGTCCACCCGGAGACGAGAAACTATTCCATAAGGAAGTGGAGACTTCGTCGTCGATCTGCTGTTTGAGTCACCCAGGTTGATGGTGCTGGGTGACTTTAATGCCTGGATCGACGCCGAACTCTCGAAATTTGGACAGCACTTCCTCCAATTGATGTATTCATTGGGCCTCTCACAGGTGGTTACCTCTGCCACTCATAAACATGGCCACTCCCTTGACCTGGTCTTTCTCCTGGGGATGGAAGCCTCCGATGTGGGGGTGGAATCTGTCAGGTGGTCTGACCATTACACTGTGAGATTCAATTTTTGCACCCCTCTACATAGGCCAACCTCTGTGGAGATGGTCAAGTACTGCCCTTTATGGGATGTGACGCCTGATGGTCTAACTGCGGTGGTTGATTTATCAGAATTCCCTGTGATGAGCTTGGATCCAGAAGTTCTGGTTCTGGCCTATAATAAGGCCACTACCTCTGCTCTGGATTCCATTGCTCCCACCCGTGTGTGCCCTCTCTCCCTTCGCCCTCGGTCCCCATGGTTTGATGGGGACTTGAGGGAGATGCAGCGACTAGGACGCAGGTTGGAGAGATGCTGGCAGAAATCCAGCTTAGATGCCAACCATCTTAGACTCCTGAGAGCATTATCAACTCTATCAGTCAGCAATTACTCATAAGAAGGCAGTATTCCTGTCCGGAGAAATTGCTGCTGCACAGAACCGACCGGCCCAGCTCTTTCGAACCGTAGACAGGCTGTGCAACCCAGCCTGTCTACAGGTTCATAGAGCCTTTTCACAAATGCAGTGTGAGGAGCTTGCTTGGTTCTTTGCAGATAAGGTGAACAACATCAGGGCCGAGACCCACGCAGCACTCTTTATGAGAATTGCGGTGGACCAGCCTTCGGTCGCAATCCCTCCGTTTTCCTGGAGTTCCTTCGAAAGGCCGGAAATTAAAGATGTCATGAGGATTATCCAGGGTATGCGCACTACATGCTGTAGTTTAGACCCAGGCCCCACGGCCCTGATCATGGGCTGTGGGGAGGTTATCATCCCAGCTCTAGCAAGGATAGTCTGGTGCTCCTTAGACTCTGGTGAATATCCCTGTTCCCTGAAGGAAGCAGTGGTGACACCAATGTTGAAGAAGGCTTCTCTGGGCCCAGACTCCCTTGCCAACTACACACCTATCTAAAACCTTCCTTTTGTGGAGAAGGTAATTGAGAAAGTGGTGGCTGCCCAGTTGGACAACCATTTGACCATCCATAACATCTACGACCCTCTTCAATCAGGTTTTCAAAAGAGGCATAGCACCGAGACTGCACTGGTTTGGGTGCTCTATAATCTCTTGATGGTGAGAGACCAGAAAAAATGGTCAGTTTTGATCCTATTGGATCTGTCAGCAGCATTTGACACCGTAGACCATGGGGTGCTGCTTGCGCCTGAGATGCATCTGTGGGCTGTCAGGTTTGGTTCACAGATGGTTTACCTCCTTCCTCATAGGTAGATCTCAGAGGGTGGTGTCGGGAGTATTCTTCTCCGATCCTACCTCTCTGTCCTGTGGGGTGCCTCAGGGCTCTGTGCTGTCCCCCATGTTGTTTGCGGTGCACATGCTTCCCCTCAGAGACATTGTAAGATGATATGGGCTGGATTTTCATTGTTATGCTGATGATACCCAGCTCTATCTGTCTTTTGCACATGACCAGAATGGAGCACTCTCAGTGTTTAACAACTGTCTCGGCGAGATCCAGGGTTGGATGAGGTCCAGCTGGTTGAAGTTGAATTCTGGGAAGACGGAGGTGATGGTTGTGGATCCTGGTCACCGGATTGGGGGGTTGGGAGCAAACCATCCCTCAGATTTATTCTTAGGGGATGTCGCGCTCCCTATCTCTGAACAGGTGCATGACCTAGGGGTGATCCTTGACGATCGGCTGACATTGCGTGCTCAGGTGTCGGCTGTTGTCAAGGTATCCTTTTACCATCTGAGGAACATCGCTAGGATCAAGCACCTTGTTCCATCTGGTGACTTGCCTACGTTGATCCACGCCTTTGTGACCTCGTGCTTGGACTACTGCAACTCCCTTTACTTTGGGCTTCCAGGGGTTGATATCTACTGCTTGCAGCTGGTGCAGAACTCAGCAGCCTGGTTGTTAATGAGAATTCCTCATTCTTCCCACATTACACCGGTGCTGCGGGATCTGCACTGGCTGCCAGTTCAGTGGTGGATCACCTTTAAAGGTGGTTTGCTAACATATAAAGCCCTACACGGCATGGGCCCTGACTACCTGAAAGAGCTTCTGGCTCCTTACCTCCCGGAGTGACTGCTCTGCTCAGCCAATGAGGGGTTATTAGAGATTCCGAGGATAGCTTTAAAATCTTCTGGTGCCCAAGTTTTAATGTTCGTGGCGCCGACCCTCTGGAATTCTCTACCCCATTGGACTAGAGAGTGCATGACTGTGGGGGTTTTTAAACAAGGATTGAAGTCCTTTTTATGGAAAAAGGCATATGGGGATGGTTTTGACATGGACTGATACTATTGATGTTAATGTTTTTATGATGTTTTATTATGATGTTATTTTAATGTAATGCGCCTTGATTTCTGAACGGCTCAACATAAATAAAGATTAGTATTATTATTATTTTTAATACAGCCTGCCACCAACTGCTTATGGTACAGTGGGGATTATTACTTTCTGACAGAAAACTTGCCTGTTAGCTGTAACAGTCATGTAGTCAATTGTTTGGCTGCTGATATATATATATATATATATATATATATATATATATATGGTAGCATGGTAGTCTACCATAGTTAGTTGAGTACCCCTATTTAAGGTTAAATGGTGAAATTTGCACCTTTAATAACTTTGCCACCATTCAACAGATTTGCCTGAAATTTGTCAGGCATGGGGCATAACCATAGATCTTGGGATCTGCCAAGTGTCATACCAGTCAGATATACGGTTGTTGAGTTATTAAGCAACATTCCAGGGTGCATTTATGTTTTTTTGTGCATTCTTGCTCACAACTACAGGTCACATGGTTTGCACGACAGTCTGAAAACTTCAGGGAACATGCAGCCAGGATCCCCGATGTGCCTTTTGAAGATTTCATGAAAAAATATTGAATGGTTCAAAAGTTATTCAAAAACAAATTTCCCATTATAGTCAAAGGAAAAGTTAACAAAAGCTCAACAGCGTCATAAATGCTATTTTAGTGTCATGAAATGACCCTTGTAGTGTTGTAAATCTGCCATTTTGTTTTCAGTTACTGATCATAGAAAAACTTGGCATTTAAAATTGGGACCATCTAGGGACACAATTCTTTTTGTGCTGAAGGCTGCAGCCTCTGCCATAGCCTTATCTATCACTGTGCTAATAAACAGATCCCTGCAGGAGGGAGTTGTCCCCACTATGTGGAAACAGGCCCATGTGCTCCCAATCCACAAGGGTGGATCCAGAGATCCAATTGGCCACTACAGACCATCTCTATTCTTTGCCACCTAGCAAAGATTTAGGAGAGGCTTATCTACGGCCAACTGAGGGACTACCTGGAAAACAATCAGCTCCTGGCCCCCTCACAGCATGGGTTCTGGCAAAAACATGGGACTGACACAGCCCTCATCAGGTTTACCTCCGACGTCCTAGCCGCTCTGGACAAGGGCACTCCCATGGGGGCAGTCTTTATAGATCTGACCAAGGCATTCGACCTGGTGGATCACCCACTCTTACTAAACAAACTGAGCACACTTGGACTGAACCAACACTCCCTGAACTGGTTCAGCAACTATCACTGACCGCTCCCAGCAAGTCAAGTGGAGAGGTGCCGCCTGACCTTCTACCGCTAAAGGAGGGTGTGCCACAAGGCTCCATCCTGGGCCTGCTCCTGTTCTCCTGTTCGTCAATGACATCTGTCACCACTGCGAGGCAGCTCCATTGTGCAATCGCCCGATGATGCAGTACTCTACCGAGCAGTGCCACATCAGGATGATCTGACCCCTGCTCCAGGCTGATTTCTCCCAGGCTGAAGCATGGTTGGTCAAGAATAAACTTAGTTCTCAACCTACCAAGACCAAAACACTCCTGTTTGGTCCCAAATCCTAGGTCCCTCCGCACATCTTCTCCCTCTGGTCACCTTATCTGGCTCTCCTATCGAAGTGGTACAATCCTTCAAATATTTAGGTCTTACATTGGACCAAGGACTCACACTAAAACCACATGTAGACTTGGTGGCCAAAAACATGCACCAAAAACTCGGGCTGCTCTACCATCTAAGCGCCAATCTGATACCTGAGACAATGCTGGCAATCACTCAGAGTGTCCTCCTACCTACTCTTACCTATGCGGCCCCAACCCTACTCGGCATCACTAAGCTAGACTATGGTAGACTACAGACATTGTACCACAAAGTCGCACGATTCACTTCAATAGTCCATCTGAGGACCCACCACTGCGAAGTCCTTGCTGCACTCAAATGGACCACCCTGAACCTAAGACTTCAGTACCCCTACTAAACTGGATATACAAGCTCCTCTCAATAATCCCCCACAGAGCTTATTGGGCTAATCACCAAAATGCCCCAGCAGGCCCTTCGCACTTCAGACAAAAACTGCTTGAATAGCCCAGGCCCAGATCTACAGCAGGTAGTAAGTCCTTCACCCATATAGACCCCACACTGTGGAACAAGCTCCCCTGTCAACTACAAGAAGCACCCTCCCAGCTATTTTTCAGATGAGGTTCGTGCTCACCTCAAAATCTCAGCTCCTGCATAAGTCTGGAAGGCTAGCTAAATCATGCCCCAGGCATCTAATTACCACTGTTGACCTGGGGTACTCCCTGTAAAAGTTGCCCTATCCTATATAAAGCTAGCAACTCCAATTGTAATACTGCACCTTTTAAAGACATATACCACTTTGCTTGTATATTTTAAAGTACTACCTGCCCTCAACCTAACAGCTGCTACTAATGTTGTGTTGTGTTACAAAACATTGTACACTTGTATGCAATGTACTACTCTGTATCTATTGACTGTTGTTGTCCAAATATTGTTGTACAAAAACATCGTACACTTGTATGTAATGTACTACTCTGTATCTATTGACTGTACTTCTTCAACTCTATGTAACTAACTCCGGGTTGCCCCTGAAAAAGGGACCTCCGGGGCCCAGTGGGCTTACCCGGTTAACAAAATGTAATAAATAAATACCTAGTCAAGCCATGAGAATGCTAGGCATGTCTTTATTTTGGGGTTAAACACCCCAGAAATATGTTTTTGAAATTTTTGGGAAAAGTAGTGTCACAAAGTAGTGTCGAACCTGGGACATTATTGAGATTTTTTTGCAAAAGTACCATGTTTTGTGACACTGCTATTGGACACTATGGGGAAAATAACAGGAATTCTTTGCCACCCTGCTGCAAAACACTGGTTTGGTCTGTTTGACTGAAATTTGAAGCTGAGAGAGGCAACATTACACTGATGTGCCTTTCGGTGGTTTGGTGACAAAATATTGCACGGATGGAAAGTTGCGGTGCTCGAAGTTGACACTTTTCCCATAGACTAACATTGTGGTGTCCTTGCAGACTTTTGGAGCCCGTATCTTGGAAACGGTGCGAGATACGGACTTTGTTGGAAAAATGCTTAGCTTCTTAGGGGTTAAGCATGCAGTTCAAACATAGCCAGGAAAGTCATGAATCATGTAAAATTTTTATTTTTTCTCTGTGTAGTATGGTTCCTAAGATATAAGCAATGTAGTATTCCCAGTGCTCATTTTCTGGTCCGAGGCCAATTATTATGCACACATTTTTTGTAGTCACTGTGTTTCTGTATGTAACTGTCTGTCAAAAACAGGGTGTGCATTTACATTACTGTTACAGTTAGTGTTCCTTCTTACATTACTGTTACAGTTAGTGTTCCTACTTGCGTTTATGGACCTGTTTGTGTCATCGTTCCCATCTGTGTGCATTTCCGTTTGTGTTTTTGCTTGCGCTTGGCTTTGCGTCACTGTTACCATTTGAGTTTCTGTGACCATGTGTGTGTTAGTGTTTGTGCTTCTGTTTGCATTGCAGTTACTGTTCTTATGTGCAAAAATCATGTGGTGAGCTTGGGACCTGAAAGGCCCATGCTACCACCACTACTCTACTGTGCCCAACCCCAACAGAACAGGTAGTGAATCCTGAATGGAGAGTCACAGAAAAGGAAGCAGATGGACATCAATGGTACACCACGCTGATTGCAGGAAGACACAAGTTAGGACAGTTTGGAGTAGCATGGTGTAAGCTAGGCAATACCCCCAGGCCAGGTACTGCATCCTGAGTGCAGAGTCACAGGAAAATAAAGTCCAAGACATCAACGGTGCACATCTGTAGTTGTAGGGACACACAAGTTAGGACAGTTAGGAGTTGCACGGCATCAGCCAGGCAATGCCCCTCCCCTCACACACATCAGGTACTGTATCCTGAGTGGAGATCCACAGGAAAACAAATGCTATGGACATCAACAGGACACCTTCTTGATTGCAGGAGCATATAAGTTAGGAGTTGCACGGAGTCAGCCAGGCAATGCCCCACCCAAAGCAGGTATTGCATCCTGAGTGGAGAGCTACAAGAAAACAAAGGCTATGGAGATAAACGGCATACCTTCATGACTGCAGTAACACACAAGTTGGGACAGTTAGGAGTTGTACGGCATCAGCCAGGCAATGCCCCCCAGATCTGGCAGTGCATCCTGAGTGGAGAGTGACAGGAAAAGAAAGTCCATGGACATCAATGGTGCACCTCCCTGGTTGCAGGGACACACAAGTTAGGACACTTAGGAGTTGCATGGCATCAGCCAGGCAATGCCTCCCCCACACCAGGCACTGTATCCTGATGGAGATCCACAGGAAAACAAAGGCTATGGACATTAACAGGACACCTCCTGATTGCAGAAACACACAGGTTAGGACAGTTAGGAGTTACAAGGTGTCAGCCAGGCAGTGCCACCCCCCCAGAGCAGGTACTGCATCCTGAGTGGAGACCCATTGCATAACTTAGGGCATGGACATCAATGGTACACCTCCCTGATTGCAGCTGTGCACAAGTTAGGACAGTTAGGAGTTGCATGGACTGAGCCAGGCAATGAACCCCCATCCATCCCAGACTAGGGAATGTATCCTGACTGGATACCCACAGCAAAACAAAGGGTATGGACATGAGCAGTACATGTCCCTGATTGCAGGAACACACAAGTTAGGACAGTTAGGAGTTGCACGACATCAGCTAGGTAATGGCCCCCCTCAGATCAGGTACTGTATCCTGAGTGGAGACCCATAGCAAAAACTGAGGCCAGGTACAACAGCGGTACACCTCCCTGATTGCAGGTGTACACAGGTTAGGACAGTTAGGAGATGCATGGCCTCAGACAAGCAATTATCCCACCTTCCAGAGCAGGTACTGCATCTTGAGTGGACACCCACAGCAAAATTGATCACATGCACATCAATGGTACACCTCCCAGATTGAAGCTGTGCGCAGGTTAACACAGTTAGGAGTTGCACGACCTCAGCCAGGCAATGCCCCCCACTAAAGATCAGGTACTGCATCCTGAATGGAGAGGCACAGCAAAACTAAGGCCATGTACATCAATGGTACACCACCATGATTGCAGCTGTACACAAGTTAGGACACTTAGGAATTACACAGTGTCAGCCAGTCAATGCCTCCCCCACACACACAACAGGTACTGTATCCTGAGTGGAGATCCACAGAAAACAAAGGCTATGGACATTAATGGTACATCTCACTGATTGCAGGAGCACACAATTTAGGACAGTTGGGAGTTGCATGGCATCAGCCAGGCAATGCACCCCCTACCCCAGAGGAGGTACTGCATCCAGAGTGGAGTCCCACAGGAAAACAAAGATTATGGACATAAATGGTACACCTCCATGATTTCAGTAACACATAAGTTGGGACACTTAGGAGTTGCACGGCGTCAGCCAAGCAATGCCCCCGCAGACCAGGTAGTGCATCCTGAGTGTAGAGTCACAGGAAAAGAAAGTCCATAGACATCATCAGTGCAAATCACTGGTTGCAGGGACACACAGGTTAGGACAGTTAGTGGTTGCACAGTGCCAGCCAGGCAATGTCCACCCCCACCACCAAGTACTGTATCCTGAGAGGAGATCCACAGGAATAGAAAGGCTATGGACATTAATGGTACACTTCCATGATTGCAGGAGCACAGAAATTAGGACAGTTAGGAGTTGCATGGCGTCAGCCAGGCAATACACCAGAGCAGGTACTGTATCCTGAGTGGAGACGCACAGGAAAACATAGGTCATGGACATAAATGGTACACCTGTATGATTGCAGTAACACACAAGTTAGGACAGTTAGGAGCTGCATGGCATCAGCAGGAAATGCCCCCCGAGCAGGTGCTGCATTCTGAGTGGAGACTCACAGGAAAACAAAGGTTATGGATATAAATTGTACAGCTCCATGATTGCAGTAACACACTAGTTGGAACAGTTAGGAGTTACAGGCGTCAGCCAGGCAATGCCCCCAGAGCAGGTACTGCATCCTGAGTGGAGAGCTACAGGAAAACAAAGGTTATGGATATAAACGGTACAGCTTTATGATTGCAGTAACACACAAGTTGGGACAGGTATGAGTTGCACGGCATCAGACAGGCAATGCAACCCTCCCAGACCAGGTAGTGCATCCTGCGTGGACAGTGATAGGAAAAGAAAGTCCATGGACATCAATGGTTCACCTCCCTGGTTGCAGGGACACAGAAGTTAGTACAGTTAGGAGTTGTACAGCGTCAGCCAGGCAATGACCCCCTCAACACCAAGTACTGTATCCTGAGTGAAAATCCACAGGAAAACAAAGGATATGGACTTTAACTGGACACCTCCCTGATTGCAGGAACACACAAGTTAGGACAGTTAGGAGTTGCACGGCATCAGCCAGTCAATGCCCCCCCCTCCAGAGCAGGTACTGCATCTTGAGTGGAGACCCATTGCAAAACTTAGGGCATGGACATCAACTGTAAAACTGACTGATTGCAGGTCTACACAAGTGAAAACACTTAGTAGTTGCACGTACTCAGTCAGGCAATGCTCCCCCCCTCCCAGACCAGGTACTGCATCCTGAGTCGAGACCCACAGGAAAACAAAGGCTATGGACATTCATGGTACACTAGTTGCAGGAACACACAAGTTAGGACAGTTAGGCATTCCAAGGCGTCAGTCAGGCAGTGAGTCTCCCCTTGAGATCAGATACTGTATCCTGAGTGGAGATCCTATCAAAACTGAGGTCATGTACATCAAGGTACACCTCTCTGATTGCAGGTGTACACAAGTTAAGACAGTTAGGAGTTGCACAGCGTCAGGCAGGCAATGACCCCCCCACTGGAGGTACTGCATCCTGGTGGAGACCCACAGCAAAACTGACTCCATAGACATCAATGGTACACCTCTATGATTGTAGGTATACATGAGTTAGCACAGTTAGGAGTTGTATGGCCTCAGTCAGGGAATGCCCCCCATTTACAATAGCAAAAGTGAGGGCATGGACAGCAATGGTACATCTCTGTGATTGCAGGTGCACTCAAACTAGGACAGTTAGGAGTTGTATGTACTCAGCCAGTGAATGCTGCCACCTCCCTGCACTCAGAACAGGATAGAATTTTTCAACCTTTAGAGTTGGAACAAGAAACACACATTTTTTTTAGAAAAATATTTATAAAATATTTTTTTTTGTATAATGATTTTTTACATACAAAATAATAGAAAATAAATATAATTAGACATTTGTAAAACATAATTTTTTGTATTAATAGTTTTCTTAATACAAAATTATCAAAATAAATATGATTATAAATTTATCAACAAATTTTGGATCATTATTTTGTGTTTTTCAGTTTTATTCAGGAAAACAGAGGAGGTGTGCTGCGTTGATGGAGTCAGCTCAGACAGAAGCTGGATTCATGTGGAGCGGAGTGGAAGTTGCTGTGACATTGAACCGGTACCAGACATCTGTAGAGGCCCTCAGGTTTGGCCAGGGAGACTGGATGACTGCTCATCAGGTGTAGCGCTGCTTGTATGTGCAGTGCTATCTGCGACTGCAGGCACTGGCTCGAGCAGAAGGCTGACTGTGCCATGATGCGCCTTCAACAGGGACATTTGTTGTCCCTGTTTCAGGGCAAGAACTTCAGTTGTGAGCCAGTCAACCTTCTGCTCTAGTCAAGTTACACAGTCACAGTGTTCTGAACAAGATAGAGTTTCTGGAAAATCTGTGAACAAAAAAAAATGTATGAACATGAATCAGTGATAAGTGTACTTAACTGCTTCAGTTCATCATCTGATTACATGTGCCTTTTAGGGCCCCTATCTCGGTAACGCTTTGAGAAATGGCCTTTTCATCACAATAATGGTTAGTCCCCCCACTATGGGGCTAAATAAAAAACTAGTCAGTGAAGTAATTAATAATGTGAAGTCTCTATCTTGCTAGACAATGCCCCCCCCCCCCACACAGAGCAGGTACTGCGTCCTGAGTGGAGACCCATTGCAAAACTTAAGGCATGGACATCAACGGTACAACTCCTTGATTGCAGGTGTACACATGTTAGGACAGTTAGGAGTTGCATGGCGTGAGCCAGGCAAAGACCCCCAACAAAGATCAGGTACTGTATGCTGAGTGGAGACCCGTAGCAAAACTGAGGCCATGTACATCAGTGGTAGAACTCCCTGATTGCAGGTGTACAGAACTTAGGACAGTTAGGAGGTGCATGGCCTCAGACAGGCAATGCCCCTGCCCCCCAGAGCAGGTACTGCATCTTCAGTGGAGACCCACAGCAAAATTGAGGACATGGACATCAACGGTATACTTCTTTGATTGCAGATGCACACAAGTTAGGACACTTACGAGTTGCACGGACTCAGCCAGACAATGCCCCCCCGCATACCAGGTACTGCATTCTGAGTGGGTAGGAGCAGGGAAACAAAGGCTATGGACATCAATGGTACAACTTCCCTATTGGAGGAACACACAAGTCAGGACAGTTAGGAGTTGCACAGTGTCAGCCAGGCGATGCCCCCCCCGATCAGGTAGTGCATCCCGAGAGGAGACCCACTGGAAAATAAACATTATGGACAGAAACGGTGCACCTCCATAGTTGCAGGGACACACAAGTTAGGACAGTTAGGAGTTGCATGGCATCAGCCAGGCAATGCCCCCACACACACACACACCATGTACTGTAACCTGAGTGGAGATCCACAGGAAAGCAAAGGCTATGGATATTAATGGTATACCTCCCTGATTGCAGGAGGACACAAGTTAGGACAGTTAGGAGTTGCACGGCAATGCTCTCCCACCACCCAGAGCTGGTACTGCATCCAGAGTTGAGAGCTAAAGGAAAACAAAGATTATGGAGATAAACAGCATACCTTCATGACTGCAGTAACACACAAGTTGGGACAGTTAGGGTTATGCGGCATCAGCCAGGCAATACCCCCCAGACCAGGCAGTGCATCCTCAGTGGAGAGTGACAGGAAAAGAAAGTCCATGGACATCAATGGTGCACCTCCTGGTTGCAGGGACACACAAGTTAGGACACTTAGGAGTTGCATGGCATCAGCCAGGCAATGCCCCCCCCCACACCAGGCACTGTATCCTGAGTGGAGATCCACAGGAAGACAAAGGCTATGGACATTAACAGGACACCTCCCTGATTGCAGGAACGTACAAGTTAGGACAGTTAGAAGTTGCACGGCATCAGCCAGGCAATGCCACCCCCTCACCCCCAGAGTAGGAACTGCATACTGAGTGGAGACCCAATGCATAACTTTGGGCATGGACATCAATGGTACACCTTCCTGTTTGCAGCTGTGCACAAGTTAGGATAGTTAGGAGTTGCATGGACTCAGCCAGGCATTGAACCCCGTCCATCCCAGACTTGGGAATGTATCCTGACTGGATGCCCACAGCAAAACAAAGGGTATGGACATGAACAGTACATGTCCCAGACTGCAGGAACACACAAGTTAGGACAGTTAGGAGTTACACAACATCAGCTAGGTAATGCCTCCTCCAGATCAGATACTGTATCCTGAGTCGAGACCCATAGCAAAAACTGAGGCCATGTACATCAGTGGTACACCTCTCTGATTGCAGGTGTACACAGGTTAGGACAGTTAGGAGTTGCATGGCCTCAGACAAGCAATGCCCCTGCCTTCCAGAGCAGGTACTGCGTCTTGAGTGGACACCCACAGCAAAACTGATCACATGCACATCAACGGTACACCTCCCTGACTGCAGCTGTGCACAAGTTAGCACAGTTAGGAGTTGCACAACCTCAGCCAGGCAATGCCCGAACCCCCCACAGATCAGGTACTGCATCCTGAGTGGGGAAGCATAGCAAAACTAAGACCATGTACATCAATGGTACACCACCCTGATTGCAGCTGTACACAAGTTAGGACACTTAGGAGTTACACGGCATCATCCAGTCAATGCCGCCTCACACACACACACACACACATACACATAGCAGTTACTGTATCCTGAGTGGAGATCCATAGGAAAAAAAAGGCTATGGACATTAATGGTACTCCTCACTGATTGCAGGAGCATACAAGTTAGGACAATTAGGAGTTGCACGGCGTCAGCCAGACAATGCCCCCCCCAGACCAGGTAGTGCATCCTGAGTGTAGAGTCACAGGAAAAGAAAGTCCATGGACATCAACGGTGCACCTCACTGGTTGCAGGAACAAAAAGTTAGGATAGTTAGGGGTTGCACGGTGTCAGCCAGGCAATGTCCACCCCTCACACACCAGGTACTGTATCCTAGTGGAGATCCACAGGAAAAGAAAGGCTATGGACATTAATGGTACACCTCTATGATTGCAGGAGCACAGAAGTTAGGACAGTTAGGAGTTGCATGGTGTCAGCCAGGCAATACCCCTCTCCCAGAGCAGGTACTGTATCCTGAGTGGAGATGCACAGGAAAACAAAGGTTATGGACATAAATGGTACACTGGTATGATTGCAGTAACACACAAGTTGGGACAGTTATGAGTTGCACGGCATCAGCCAGGTAATGCCAGCCCCTCTGACCATGTAGTGCATCCTGAGTGGAGAGTCACAAGAAAAGAAAGTTCATGGATATCAATGGTGCACCTCCCTCACTGCAGTACACAGAAGTTAGAACAGTTAGGAGTTACACGCTGTCAGCTAGGCAATGCCCTCCCCCCCTACACACACCAGGTACTGTATGCTGAGTGCAGATCCACAGGAAAACAAAGGATATGGACATTAATGGTACAGTAGTAGCCACAGACGCTGACAGCTATTTCCTGAAATTTCTGTGATATTTCCAGAAATATGTGATGCTTTTTGCATTTAAACAGTAGGGGTAGCAGAGAGAAACTCTTCAGAAATTTTGTGAAATATCTGGAAATAGCTGGCAATGTCTGTGGCTACCACTGTACATCTCTCTGATTGCAGGATCACACAAGCTAGGACAGTTAGGAGGTGCATGGCATCAGCCAGGCAATGCCCCCTCCCAGTGCTGCATCCTGAGTGGTGAGGCACAGTAGAGTGAGGGTATGGAGATCAACAGTAAATCTCCATGATTGTAGGTACACACAAGTTAGTACAGTTAGGAGTTGGATGGAGTAAGACAGCCAATGCCTGCCCCAAACCCACCCAGACCAGCTACTACATAGTGATAGGACAGGCACAGCAGGAGTGAGATAATGTACATCAACGGTACATGTCCCTGATTGCAGGTACAGACAAGCTAGCACAGGTAGGATTTTCCTGGCCTCAGCTAGTCAACCCCCTCCATCCCAGACCAGGAAATGCATCCTGGTGGAGAGCCACAGGTAAACTGAGGGCATGTCCATCAATGGTATATCTCCTGATTGAAGGTACACACAAGTTAGCACAGTTAGGGGTTGTACGGCCTCAGTCATGGAATGCCCCCCCAAGGTACTTCATCCTGAGTGGGTAGCTACAGCAAAACTGAGGGCATGGACATGTATGGTACACCTCTATGATTTATTGACTATAGACTAGGAAACAGAGTGTATAAATGCTGTATGTCTTTCTGTTACAACACTTACGTTCAGCATTGGTGTCAGGTTCCTGTTTCACCTGTTTATGAGCTTTTGTTTTCACAGTTTCCTAGCCACTACAGAATGCATAAAACTGATTTTGTAATGCACAACATGACAATGTGTTCATTAACAACAAGATTGTTATTCTCGTTCATGACTGTTTATATATCATTTTCCAGGATGCTTCTATATACAGTTAAGAGTGTGCCTGCTGATAACTGGTAGGTGTGAGATGAAATATATGGTAAGACAAATGATGCACTGTATACTGAGTAAGAGATAGTGCTGAAATACAGGGATGGCTTTTAACGATATATGTCTCGGATATCAGCTGTACACAAGATAGGAAACTGAGTTATTGTACAGTCTGAGACATGTTATGTAGTTACTACCTTCGCTGATCTGATACTACGGCATGAGTGGAAAGCCACAGTCCAAATACAGGTATGGACATTAATAGTATAGACCCCTGATTATAGCTGAATGGAAGTGATTACACTGAGGAGTTGTACAGGCTGAGCCAGGCTATGCTCCTTCACCCCTTCTCATTGCACCCCATGACATGTACTGTTTGCTGACTGCAGAGCTACAGTAAAACAAAAGTGATGAATATCATCAGTGTATCTTTATGGTACCAACTATATGCAACTTAGTACAGTGAGGAGTTGTACACATAAAGACAGGCAATGCCCGCCGGCCGCCACCCGCCCCACAGAGCAGCTACTGCATACTGAGTGGAGAGCAATGCAAAAACTAAAGGTATGGACATCAGTGGTACATGCGGCTGATTGCTGTTGCACACAAATTAGGACAGTTAGGAGTTGGACAGCAACCAGGAAATACTTCCCCCCCACACACACACCCCACCCAGATCAGGTAGTGCATCCTGAGTGGAGAGGTACATAAAAGAAACCCCATGGACATCAATGACACAACTCCCTGATTGCAGGTACATACAACTTATTGCAGTTAGGAGTTGCATGCACTCAGCTAGGCTATACCCCCCAAAAAAAAAAAAATCAGGTACTTCATCTTGAGCATAGAAACAGAGCAAAATGGAGACCATGGACATCTACAGTATCCCTGCCTGATTGGTATTGCACACAAGTTAGGGTACTTAGGAGTTGCATGGACTTCACTGAAAGCCCCACCCCATACAACAGGTACTGCATCCTGTCTGCAGCGTTACAGCAATATTAAAGTCATGGGCATCAACTTTACACCTCCCTCATTGCTGTTGCACAGAAGTTATGAGACTAACAAGTTACATAAACTCAGCAAGGCAATGCCACCCCCACACACACACAGACCAGTGACTGCATCCTGAGTATTGATGCACAGGAGAAGTACAGCCATGGAGATCAATGGTGCAGCTCACTGATTGGAGTTGCACATGTTTTCTGTACAGTTAGGGGTTGCCTGACGTTAGTCAGGCTATGACCATCCACTCCCCACCGCCCCGGCAGAAAAGATTCTGCATGTAGACTAGAGAGCCACATCAAAACTACAGTGATGGAGATCAATGGTATAGCTTGCTGATTGCAGCTGCACACAAGTTTGCACAGTTAGGAGTTGCACGTCCTGATTCATTAAATCACTCCCCCACCCCCCAAAAACACACAAGCTGTATCGTAACTATGAACACAGATCGAAAGTAAACCTATGTATATAAATGGTATACTGAATGTAGAACAGTGAGTACTTGCAGAGGATCACTGATTCCATTCCCCCACTAACTACCCAGGACAAGCATTTTGTATAATTTCAGCAGGATTGCCTTACCTTCTGACCCAACAAAGATGATGCTGTCGGTGTCAGACTGTTCTGCCTCCACAGACTCAGACTCTGGTGGTACTGCCTCTACAAGTGGAGGGGAGTGCTTCTGATGCCCTGTGAATGTAAAATGATAGTAATTTTTTTGAGTGTGCTATGTATCTCTACATTAATTCAGTACAGTTTTGCTTCAACATTCATAGTATTCTCTACTCGTTAACAGTTTTCTTCTACAGTTTGCTGTCAGTGTGTCTATACATGTGTAACACTATCTACCTTCAAAAAATTACTAGTATAAGGTCTTCACATACAGAACATAAAACAGTATTCATTAAATACAAAGTAATACACAGTAAAACAACCCACTCACTGTAGTCTTTTATATCTATTGTTTTTAAATAATTTCCAGTACTTTTCTATCACCAACCTTTTGTAGCATTTTTTTCCTATGTTTACTCACAATTGCTTATTGTACCTACATCAATGTTAAAAGATATATTTACTATAAAGCTGCTGTATTTTGTACGTTTATCTGTCATACAATGTTAATACAATGCAATAAGTCATAGTGAGCCAAAATTTTATTGCACAACATTTTAAACTGCCATATTATTGTACTGGTTAAGAAATGGATTGTATACTCACGGTTGTAGGTACTCCCCTGCAACAGGCTTGCGGCAGCCTCCCACATCTCATGCATGAGGTAGTACCATCTAGAGTCGTTGCCCGGTGCCAATCTTCATGCTTTCAACACATTAAAGAGCTGTCGAAGCAGCTTCCACTTCCGCTTACACATGGCTGCAGACTTGTTTTTGATTTTAAAACAGCACCGCATATGTCCGCTTATGTGCCTCCACATGACATGCAACTTCCTGTTGGTGCTGTGCATTAGCACCTTTGGATTCCCTTTGGCCTGAGCCGACTCCACCAAGCAGCACACCTCCCTTAGACTCCAGAGTCTCATTTTATTTAGAAGTTTTTAGGTCTGCAATGAATATAGAAACAGAGAACATTGTGTAAATATATTTTTTTGCTTCTGTATGGTTCTGTTCTGTTCAACTTTTAGACTAACCATGTGCAGGTTACCACGGTTATTACGATTGTACAGTACTGATTACAACTAATGATATAAGACAACAGTTATAGTTATATTACATCACATAAAGGTCATAGTACTATGTGTGCTATGTCATGTTAAAAGTGTGGTGCATAGCTATACTCAAAGCACATGCCTGGACATTTCTATTCAATTTTGCAGATGTGCTTCCATCACTACAATACTACCCCCCAACAGACCAGGTAGTAAATCCTGAGTAGAGAGTCACGGGGAAAAAAGAAGCCCATGGGCATCAACAGTATACCTCCCTGGTTGCAAGAACCACTAATTAGGGTAGTTTGGAGTTGAATGTCATTAGCCATGCAATGCGCCCCCCCGTCCCGAAAGCGGGTGCTACATCCTGAGTGCAGACCCACAGGAAAACATGGCTATGGACATCAATGGTACACCTACCTGGTTGCAGTAACACACAAGTTGGGAGAGTTTGGAGTTTCATGCCATCAGCCAGGGAATGCCACCCCCAGACAAGGTAGTGCATCCTGAGTGGAGACCCATTGTAAAACTGAGGCCATGGAAATCAATAGTATTCCTCCTTGATTGCAGATGCAGACAAGTTAGGATACTTAGGAGTTTCATGCCTTAGACAGAGTATGCCCCCTGATCAGGTAGTGCATCCTGGTGGAAGTCACTGGAAAGAAAGTCCCTGGACATCAATGGTCACTTGCCTGGTTGCAGAGGGACACAAGTTAGCAGAGTTAGGAGTTGCATGGTGTCAGCTAGGCAATGCCCCCCACAGAGTAGGTACTGCATGCTGGTGGAGACCCATTAAAAACGTAGGGCATGGACATCAATGGTACAACTCCCTGATTGCAGATGTACACAAGTTAGGACTTGCATGGAGTTAGCCAGGCAATGCCCCCCCAAGACCAGGTAGTACATCCTGAGTGGGGAGTCACAGGAAAAGAAAGTCCATGGACACGAATGGTACACCTCCGTGGTTGCAGGGACACATGAGTTAGGGCAGTTATGAGTTGCACGGCATCAGCCGGCAATGACCCCCCCTCTGAGCAGGTACTGCATCCTAAGTAGAGACTCACAGGAAAACAAAGGTTATGGATATAAACAGTACAGCTCCATGATTGCACTAACATACTAGTTGGGACAGTTAGGAGTTATATGGTGTCAGCTAGGCAATGCCCCCCAGACCAGGTAGTGCATCCTGGTGGAAGTCACAGGAAAAAAGTCCATGGACATCAATGGTACAACTTCCTGGTTGGAGTAACACACAAGTTAGGACAGTTAGGAGTCACACAGTGTCAGTCAGGCAATGCCTCCGAACACCAGGTACTGTATCCTGGTGGAGATCCACAGGAAAACAAAGGCTATGGAGATCACCAGTACACATGTCTGATTGCAGTAACAGACAAGTTAGGACAGTTAGGAATTGCATGTTTTTGGCCAGACAATGCACCCACCTCCTAGATCAGGTAGTGTATCTTAACATGTTCATGCATCAAGTGTGGTGCAGTAGTGTGAAAGACAGATTGCATGTCTTTCTGTTATGTGTGTTACATATGGAGCTTTTCTGTTTTTGACCAAGGTTTTGTGGATCTTAAAGAACCATTTTTTAAGGTGCACACTTTAACAGTCTGATATTTTAGAGGACTGTGAGGATTCCATCTCAAGGTCTCCCAGGAAAAGGCAATTGCCAGCATGGAGAAGTGCACACTATCTGGTAGGTATAGCCAATCATTACAATACTTAATTTCAGGGTGGCGTTTGTGTGCATCCAGGACGTGCTAGATATCAGAAATCTGTATGTTGACCTTTCTTCATACTCTGTCAAGCAGGTACATGTGCTGTTTTGCTTGCCATACCCTACACCCTGTAATATCAGATAAAATTATCTTACAGGCAGGTAACATACCATAATAGAACAAGGTCCAATTTGCTTCTGACACTAAGTCTACCCATCGTTTAGTGCCCAAATTATTGCCTCCAAGATGAATTAGCAGTATGTCCGGGTGAGCTTCAGTCCTCAGAAGTCTGTGCATTGTTGGCATGAGATGCTCCCACCTCATGCCTCCCCTGCCAAACCACTTAACAGAGCAATTTGTAAGCTGCAGGTCTTTAGCAAAATTACTCCTCTGAGCATACTCTGAAGCTCATCATACTATGCTGCTGCTGATGACCCACACAGTCCATTTGCTGTTTTCTGCCATTCTGAGGTTTTAAGCTGAGAAGTGGACAGAGTTACCAAAAAAATCAGTGTTTCTCCTGCAGTGTCTAGTCACTACTGAATATGAAAGTGAAATTTCCCTCTCCCCTTCAACATTGGTTTGGTGGGCTGTCCCAAAACAGAGTTATTTAGAAAGCAATTGGTTAATGCTTTCTCATGGCTAACCAATACAGTGGATGCACTAACTATGACTATACTGAATAGCTGCAGCGCCTGTCAAGCAGAAATGTTGGAAGATTTCTAGGTGGGAAAATACTACTTTTCATAGGCTACTTCAAACAATCACAACTTCACAGAGGTTTATGATTGGTTGCCTCTTGTGTTATGATACACATGCTGCTTGCTTTCTGCCTTCATTTTCAGCTCTATCTGTGCTAGTAAGTACTGATTGACACTCTGACTTTAAACACTAATAACTTCTTTTTACAGCATTACAGGTTATTTAGATTGTCATAGTCAAGTAGAGCAGTAAAAAACGTTTTGTTTAATGCTATTTTTGCAGTGCTAACAGTTTTAATAATGCTAGAAAAATGTTATAGAAAATGTGATGTACTTACACAGAGTAAAGCAGGCTGGTGAGTCTTTTTCTAAGATGGTCACTATGTCCTTCTTCTCCAGTCTTCAGCAGTTGTGACTGGTTGCCGACATGGCCTGATCAATGTTACGTTCCATTGGTGTGGCGTCTGTCACTCAAATACAAAGCAGTGTCTGATTGGCTTAGCCTTAAAGAGGTGTTTTTAATGTGGTTATTCAACACTTTCATGCTCACGACACTATTATTCAACACTGTCATGCTCAGGACACTATTATTCGACACTTTTATGCTGACAACACTATTATTCAACACTACTGTTCGACAGTGTCGTGCTGACAACACTAAGTTTTTTGACATTGTCGTGCTCACGACACCAAAATTTGTGACAGTGTCACACATTCAACACTACTTTTTGAAAATGTTGGGAAAAAAACAGTTTTCTGAGTGAAATAGTGTGTATAATTAGGATTGTGAGAGTAATATACTTTCTGTCATATTTATGGATATTTTCTCATGTTATAAGTGAGTTTCCATTGTGCGAGACTTAAGCAATCAGGCATGACAGGGGCTGTGTTATGGTGGGACAATGGCCCTCCTTGGGGTGGGTTGAAGCACGAAGTGTAGCCGGAAGCTTCCACCACCCAAGAAGGGCCATTAGAGTACCATAAGACACCCTTGAGTGCTCTTATTGCAATTAGAAATGGGTCATTTTAGTAAATTTAATGCATTTTTCAACATACTAGTTTCAGCTGGGCCATTATGCTAGGATAATGGCCATCTGAAAGCAGCTCTCAGCCAATCAGAATTCAGCATTCTTCCTAGGCATTTCATAATTGAAAATATTGTATATTGTGTTCACTAGTGTTCAACAGTGAGAAGGATTATGTGTGCAATGTTTTGTAAGGAGTGCTATTTTTCTTTTACATGACACATGAACAGTTTGTGTGACTATGTAATGTTAGGAGAAAACAGTTAGCTCAGCACTAAATATCTGCTTTTCTTCATTTCTTATGCAGGTGTCTGATACTTATGTTACATTGTTCTATACTACTGTGAGTTTCCAGAGAAGACAGATGCCATCTAAACAGAGATGCAGTTCTATGCAGAGACGAAACAAGTATCATAGTAGGTCCCTGTTACTTAAGACTGGTCTGAAAACCACATGGTACATCAAGACATAAACCGAATCAGCATTCCACTCAAGGAGTGACTTCACAGGTTGTACACTCTACAGAAAAAGTAAGTACTTGCTCAACTGCAAGGAAAAAATGTGGAGTCCAGCAACAGTTGTGGAAATCTTTGAGATTGAACACCAATGTTGCAAAGGCAAGCATAAAGAAGCATACTAAACAGCAGCGTAAAGCCATGGCTGCTGTTGGTCATCTGAGGAAGCAAAAGTATTTTTGATCACTAGCCTATAAAGCTAAGATTGACAGACTTATTGCTGCTGTGATGAGACGTGAGCACAAAAAAACTAAAGAGTCATGTCTCTTTAATGAAATTGTGTCTCAGAGTCTGTACATTTGTTAATAGAGCAGTGTTTGTTCTGTTTACGAGATTAAGATGAGGCTATAACGTTATCCTGTCTTGAACCAACACAATTTCTGTGACGTTTTTCACAGGTCACTGGCTGCACATACAGCACTCAGAGGCGTATTTCTGGGAGGAGTCATATTACTTTTAGAAAAAGAACAGCAACTTCTGCATTGATGAGTCCGGGTAAACTGTGTAATGTGCTGAGTGTGTGAGATGACACTACAATGGAGTCAGATGATGAGTGTGAGGCAACTGTTCAGCCTTGAAAGCGTCACTGTCTGTCATGGACATGTGAGGAAACTTGCAACTGGAGGTAATCATCATTTGACAAAGTCAAGCACTTTATCAATCTGTTTGTCATTACTGATCATAAAGACAGATATAAACTCTTTGAGACTATAGACCTTTGTGAGATCTGACCACATACTGGACTTATGGGTCATTCACTTGCATGCCTAGATAGTGGTGTTTGTGACAATGTATGTCACCCCATCCAGATGCTGGGAGTGCATCAATCAGGCATGCAAAACTTTGTGTACAGTGACTATGAGTTGTGATGAGTTGTTGCACAGTATACTTGTCTGAATGAGTTACTGCAGTCTGGTGACATGCATGGTGCCGTGACATTTCTGAAACAGCTGCGACGTGTCAGCAGTGTCACAGATACTGTGATTGATCAGTCATCAATTGCTGATGGAAATTCTGTCTCTGTCTTAGAAACTGATATTCTCAAGCAGTTTGGGAAATCGATTGCCAAATCTGAGTTGGCAAAGACAGAGAAATTTGACTCTGTATGTGTGTCACGTGATCGGCTCTGTTACGAAAAACAAATGGTCACAGTGAAGCTGAAAACATTGTCACCGTACAATGATGTGGTTTCGACTGTCAGCATTTCTGCTGTTAAAGTGTGACTTTCAGTTAGACCCAATCATTGTGATGTGCAAGCACAGTTTCTCCAAGGTGAAGGCTAACATTCTGCCACCAAGGTCACTCTTGAACAATATGGAGGCACATGTTACACCTGCTGAGACTGCCACATTAATTATGTTTGAACGGATTCTTATTCAGACTATGAAGCCATTTCAAACTATTCTACGTATGAATACAAAAACATGGAACATTCCACAAAAAGAACTCATTAGGTCTCTTAAGGGTTCCGTTATGTATCTTCCACTTAATCTGTAGGAAAATGTTGAGGCGATATTCATTGAGAACACTCAATGGCTCAACATAAATAAAGATTATTATTATTATTATTTTAATACAGCCTGCCACCAACTGCTTATGGTACAGTGGGGATTATTACTTTCTGACAGAAAACTTGCCCTGTTAGCTGTAACAGTCATGTAGTCAATTGTTTGGCTGCTGATATATATATATATATATATATATATATATATATATAAGGTAGCATGGTAGTACTACCATAGTTAGGGTTGAGTACCCCATTTAAGGTTAAATGGTGAAATTTGCACCTTAATAACTTTGCCACCATTCAACAGATTTGCCTGAAATTTGTCAGGCATGGGGCATAACCATAGATCTTGGGATCTGCCAAGTGTCATACCAGTCAGATATACGGTTGTGTAGTTATTAAGCAACATTCCAGGGTGCATTTACGTTTTTTTGTGCATTCTTGCTCACACCTACAGGTCACATGGTTTGCATGACAGTCCGAAAACTTCATGGAACATGCAGCCAGGATCCCGATGTGCCTTTTGAAGATTTCATGAAAAAATATTGAATGGTTCAAAGTTATTCAAAAAACAATTTCCATTATAGTCAATGGGAAAAGTTAACAAAAGCTCAACAGCGTCATAAATGCTATTTTAGTGTCTAAATGACCCTTGTAGTGTTGTAAATCTGCCATTTGTTTTCAGTTACTGATCATAGAAAAACTTGGCATTTAAAATTGGGACCATCTAGGGACACAATTCTTTTTGTGCTGAAGGCTCGGCCTCTGCCATAGCCTTATCTATCACTGTGCTAATAAACAGATCCCTGCAGGAGGAGTTGTCCCCACTATGTGGAAACAGGCCCATGCTCCCAATCCACAAGGGTGGATCCAGAGATCAATTGGCCACTAGACCATCTCTATTCTTTGCCACCTAGCAAAGATTTAGGGAGGCTTGTCTACGGCCAACTGAGGGACTACCTGGAAAACAATCAGCTCCTGGCCCCTCACAGCATGGGTTCTGGCAAAACATGGGACTGACACAGCCCTCATCAGGTTTACCTCCGACGTCCTAGCTGCTGTGGACAAGGGCACTCCCATGGGGCAGTCTTTATAGATCTGACCAAGGCATTCGACCTGGTGGATCACCCACTCTTACTAAACAAACTGAGCACACTTGGACTGAACCAACACTCCCTGAACTGGTTCAGCAACTATCTGACTGACCGCTCCCAGCAAGTCAAGTGGAGAGGTGCCGCCTGACCTTCTACCGCTAAAGGAGGGTGTGCCACAGGCTCCATCCTGGGCCTGCTCCTGTTCTCCTGTTCATCAATGACATCTGTCACCACTGCGGGGACAGCTCCATTGTGCAGTACGCCGATGATGCAGTACTCTACCGAGCAGTGCCACATCAGGATGATCTACGACCCCTGCTCCAGGCTGATTTCTCCCAGGCTGAAGCATGGTTGGTCAAGAATCATTAGTTCTCAACCCTACCAAGACCAAAACACTCCTGTTTGGTCCCAAATCCCTGGGTTCCTCCCGGGCACATCTTCTCCCTCTGGTCACCTTATCTGGCTCTCCTATCGAAGTGGTACAATCCTTCAAATATTTAGGTCTTACATTGGACCAAGGACTCACACTAAAACCACATGTAGACTTGGTGGCCAAAAACATGCACCAAAAACTCGGGCTGCTCTACCATCTAAGCGCCAATCTGATACCTGAGACAATGCTGGCAATCGCTCAGAGTGTCCTCCTACCTACTCTTACCTATGCGGCCCCAACCCTACTCGGCATCACTAAGCTAGACTATGGTAGACTACAGACATTGTACCACAAAGTCGCACGATTCACTTCAAAAGTCCATCTGAGGACCCACCACTGTGAAGTCCTTGCTGCACTCAAATGGCCCACCCTGAACCTAAGACTTCAGTACTCCCTACTAAACTGGATATACAAGCTCCTCTCCAATAATCCCCCCACAGAGCTTATTGGGCTAATCACCCCAAAATGCCCCAGCAGGCCCCTTCACTTCAGACAAAAACTGCTTGAATAGCCCGGCCCAGATCTACAGCAGGTAGTAAGTCCTTCACCCATATAGACCCCACACTGTGGAACAAGCTCCCCTGTCAACTACAAGAAGCACCCTCCCCAGCTATTTTTCAGATGAGGTTACGTGCTCACCTCCAAAATCTCAGCTCCTGCATAAGTCTGGAAGGCTAGCTAAATCATGCCCCAGGCATCTAATTACCACTGTTGACCTGGGGTACTCCCCCTGTAAAAAGTTGCCCTATCCTATATAAAGCTAGCAACTCCAATTGTAATACTGCACCTTTTAAAGACATATACCACTTTGCTTGTATATTTTTAAAGTACTACCTGCCCTCAACCTAAGAGCTGCTACTAATGTTGTGTTGTGTTACAAAACATTGTACACTTGTATGCAATGTACTACTCTGTATCTATTGACTGTTGTTGTCCAAATATTGTTGTACAAAAACATCGTACACTTGTATGTAATGTACTACTCTGTATCTATTGACTGTACTTCTTCAACTCTATGTAACTAACTCCGGGTCACCCCTGAAAAAGGGACCTCCGGGGCCCAGTGGGCTTACCCGGTTAACAAAATGTAATAAATAAATACCTAGTCAAGCCATGAGAATGCTAGGCATGTCTTTATTTTGGGGTTAAACACCCCAGAAATATGTTTTTGAAATTTTTGGGAAAAGTAGTGTCGCAAAGTAGTGTCGAACCTGGGACACTTTTGAGATTTTTTTGCAAAAGTATCATGTTTTGTGACACTGCTATTGGACACTATGGGGAAAATAACAGGAATTCTTTGCCACCCTGCTGCAAAACACTGGTTTGGTCTGTTTGACTGAAATTTGAAGCTGAGAGAGGCAACATTACACTGATGTGCCTTTCGGTGGTTTGGTGACAAAATATTGCACGGATGGAAAGTTGCGGTGCTCCGAAGTTGACACTTTTTCCCATAGACTAACATTGTGGTGTCTGCCGCGACTTTTGGAGCCCGTATCTCGGAAACGGTGCGAGATACGGACTTTGTGTTGGAAAAATGCTTAGCTTCTTAGGGGTTAAGCATGCAGTTCAAACATAGCCAGGAAAGTCATGAATCATGTAAAATTTTTATTTTTTCTCTGTGTAGTATGGTTCCTAAGATATAAGCAATATAGTATTCCCAGTGCTCATTTTCTGGTCCGAGGCCCATTATTATGCACACATTTTTTGTAGTCACTGTGTTTCTGTATGCAACTGTCTGTCAAAAACAGGGTGTGCATTTACATTACTGTTACAGTTAGTGTTCCTACTTGCGTTTATGGACCTGTTTGTGTCAGCGTTCCCATCTGTGTGCATTTCCGTTTGTGTTTTTGCTTGCGCTTGGCTTTGCGTCACTGTTACCATTTGAGTTTCTGTGACCATGTGTGTGTTAGTGTTTGTGCTTCTGTTTGCATTGCAGTTACTGTTCTTATGTGCAAAAAAATCATGTGGTGAGAGCTTGGGACCTGAAAGGCCCATGCTACCACCACTACTATACTGTGCCCAACCCCCAACAGAACAGGTAGTGAATCCTGAATGGAGTCACAGGAAAGGAAGCAGATGGACATCAATGGTACACCACACTGATTGCAGGAAGACACAAGTTAGGACAGTTTGGAGTAGCATGGTGTAAGCTAGGCAATACCCCCCAGGTACTGCATCCTGAGTGCAGAGTCACAGGAAAATAAAGTCCATAGACATCAACGGTGCACATCTGTAGTTGTAGGGACACACAAGTTAGGACAGTTAGGAGTTGCACGGCATCAGCCAGGCAATGCCTCCTCCCCCACACACACATCAGGTACTGTATCCTGAGTGGAGATCCACAGGAAAACAAATGCTATGGACATCAACAGGACACCTTCTTGATTGCAGGAGCATATAAGTTAGGAGTTGCACGGAGTCAGCCAGGCAATGCCCCACCCAAAGCAGGTATTGCATCCTGAGTGGAGAGCTACAAGAAAACAAAGGCTATGGAGATAAACGGCATACCTTCATGACTGCAGTAACACACAAGTTGGGACAGTTAGGAGTTGTACGGCATCAGCCAGGCAATACGCCCCAGATCTGGCAGTGCATCCTGGTGGAGAGTGACAGGAAAAGAAAGTCCATGGACATCAATGGTGCACCTCCCTGGTTGCAGGGACACAAAGTTAGGACACTTAGGAGTTGCATGGCATCAAGACAATGCCTCCCACACCAGGCACTGTATCCTGGTGGAGATCCACAGGAAAACAAAGGCTATGGACATTAACAGGACACCTCCTGATTGCAGAAACACACAGGTTAGGACAGTTAGGAGTTACAAGGTGTCAGCCAGGCAGTCCACCCCCAGAGCAGGTACTGCATCCTGAGTGGAGACCCATTGCATAACTTAGGGCATGGACATCAATGGTACACCTCCCTGATTGCAGCTGTGCACAAGTTAGGACAGTTAGGAGTTGCATGGACTGAGCCAGGCAATGAACCCCATCCATCCCAGACTGGGAATGTATCCTGACTGGATACCCACAGCAAAACAAAGGGTATGGACATGAACGGTACATGTCCCTGATTGCAGGAACACACAAGTTAGGACAGTTAGGAGTTGCACGACATCAGCTAGGTAATGGCCCCGCTCAGATCAGGTACTGTATCCTGAGTGGAGACCCATAGCAAAAACTGAGGCCAGGTACAACAGCGGTACACCTCCCTGATTGCAGGTGTACACAGGTTAGGACAGTTAGGAGATGCATGGCCTCAGACAAGCAATTATCCCACCTTCCAGAGCAGGTACTGCATCTTGAGAGGACACCCACAGCAAAATTGATCACATGCACATCAATGGTACACCTCCCAGATTGAAGCTGTGCGCAGGTTAACACAGTTAGGAGTTGCACGCCTCAACCAGCAATGCCCCCACTAAAGATCAGGTACTGCATCCTGAATGGAGAGGCACAGCAAAACTAAGGCCATGTACATCAATGGTACACCACCATGATTGCAGCTGTACACAAGTTAGGACACTTAGGAATTACACAGTGTCAGCCAGTCAATGCCTCCCCCCCACACAGGTACTGTATCCTGAGTGGAGATCCACAGAAAACAAAGGCTATGGACATTAATGGTACATCTCACTGATTGCAGGAGCACACAATTTAGGACAGTTGGGAGTTGCACGGCATCAGCCAGGCAATGCACCCCTACCCCAGAGGAGGTACTGCATCCAGAGTGGAGTCCCCAGGAAAACAAAGATTATGGACATAAATGGTACACCTCCATGATTTCAGTAACACATAAGTTGGGACACTTAGGAGTTGCACGGCGTCAGCCAAGCAATGCCCCCGCAGACCAGGTAGTGCATCCTGAGTGTAGAGTCACAGGAAAAGAAAGTCCATAGACATCATCAGTGCAAATCACTGGTTGCAGGGACACACAGGTTAGGACAGTTAGTGGTTGCACAGTGCCAGCCAGGCAATGTCCACACCCCACCCACCAAGTACTGTATCCTGAGAGGAGATCCACAGGAATAGAAAGGCTATGGACATTAATGGTACACTTCCATGATTGCAGGAGCACAGAAATTAGGACAGTTAGGAGTTGCATGGCGTCAGCCAGGCAATACCCCCCCACCAGAGCAGGTACTGTATCCTGAGTGGAGACGCACAGGAAAACATAGGTCATGGACATAAATGGTACACCTGTATGATTGCAGTAACACACAAGTTAGGACAGTTAGGAGCTGCATGGCATCAGCGAGGAAATGCCCCCCGAGCAGGTGCTGCATTCTGAGTGGAGACTCACAGGAAAACAAAGGTTATGGATATAAATTGTACAGCTCCATGATTGCAGTAACACACTAGTTGGAACAGTTAGGAGTTACACGGCGTCAGCCAGGCAATGCCCCCCCAGAGCAGGTACTGCATCCTGAGTGGAGAGCTACAGGAAAACAAAGGTTATGGATATAAGCAATTTGAGCTTTATGATTGCAGTAACACACAAGTTGGGACAGGTATGAGTTGCATGGCGTCAGACAGGCAATGCAACCCTCCCAGACCAGGTAGTGCATCCTGCGTGGACAGTGATAGGAAAAGAAAGTCCATGGACATCAATGGTTCACCTCCCTGGTTGCAGGGACACAGAAGTTAGTACAGTTAGGAGTTGTACAGCGTCAGCCAGGCAATGCTCCCCTCAACACCAAGTACTGTATCCTGAGTGAAAATCCACAGGAAAACAAAGGATATGGACTTTAACTGGACACCTCCCTGATTGCAGGAACACACAAGTTAGGACAGTTAGGAGTTGCACGGCATCAGCCAGTCAATGCCCCCCCCTCCAGAGCAGGTACTGCATCTTGAGTGGAGACCCATTGCAAAACTTAGGGCATGGACATCAACTGTAAAACTGACTGATTGCAGGTCTACACAAGTGAAAACACTTAGTAGTTGCACGTACTCAGTCAGGCAATGCTCCCCCCCTCCCAGACCAGGTACTGCATCCTGAGTCGAGACCCACAGGAAAACAAAGGCTATGGACATTCATGGTACACACCCCTAGTTGCAGGAACACACAAGTTAGGACAGTTAGGCATTCCAAGGCGTCAGTCAGGCAGTGAGTCTCCCCCCTTGAGATCAGATACTGTATCCTGAGTGGAGATCCGTATCAAAACTGAGGTCATGTACATCAGCGGTACACCTCTCTGATTGCAGGTGTACACAAGTTAAGACAGTTAGGAGTTGCACAGCGTCAGGCAGGCAATGACCCCCCAACTGGAGGTACTGCATCCTGAGTGGAGGCCCACAGCAAAACTGACTCCATAGACATCAATGGTACACCTCTATGATTGTAGGTATACATGAGTTAGCACAGTTAGGAGTTGTATGGCCTCAGTCAGGAATGCCCCCCATTTACAATAGCAAAAGTGAGGGCATGGACAGCAATGGTACATCTCTGTGATTGCAGGTGCACTCAAACTAGGACAGTTAGGAGTTGTATGTACTCAGCCAGTGAATGCTGCCACCTCCCTGCACTCAGAACAGGATAGAATTTTTCAACCTTTAGAGTTGGAACAAGAAACACACATTTTTTTTAGAAAATATTTATAAAATATTTTTTTGTATAATGATTTTTACATACAAAATAATAGAAAATAAATATAATTAGACATTTGTAAAACATAATTTTTTGTATTAATAGTTTTCTTAATACAAAATTATCAAAATAAATATGATTATAAATTTATCAACAAATTTTGGATCATTATTTTGTGTTTTTCAGTTTTATTCAGGAAAACAGAGGGAGGTGTGCTGCGTTGATGGAGTCAGCTCACGACAGGAAGCTGGATTCATGTGGAGGTGCAGCGGAAGTGGAAGTTGCTGTGACATTGAACCGGTACCGGACATCTGTGAAGGCCCTCAGGTTTGGCCAGGGAGACTGGATGACTGCTCATCAGGTGTAGAGCTGCTTGTATGTGCAGTGCTATCTGCGACTGCAGGCACCGGCTCGAGCAGAAGGCTGACTGTGCCATGATGCGCCTTCAACAGGGACATTTGTTGTCCCTGTTTCAGGGCAAGAACTTCAGTTGTGAGCCAGTCAACCTTCTGCTCTAGTCAAGTTACACAGTCACAGTGTTCTGAACAAGATAGAGTTTCTGGAAAATCTGTGAACAAAAAAATGTATGAACATGAATCAGTGATAAATGTACTTCTTGCTTCAGTTCATCATCTGATTACATGTGCCTTTTAGGGCCCCTATCTCGTAACAGCTTTGAGAAATGGCCTTTTCATCACAATAATGGTTAGTCCCCCCACTATGGGGCTAAATAAAAAACTAGTCAGTGAAGTAATTAATAATGTGAAGTCTCTATCTTGCTAGACAATGCCCCCCCCCACACAGAGCAGGTACTGCGTCCTGAGTGGAGACCCATTGCAAAACTTAAGGCATGGACATCAACGGTACAACTCCTTGATTGCAGGTGTACACATGTTAGGACAGTTAGGAGTTGCATGGCGTGAGCCAGGCAAAGACCCCCAACAAAGATCAGGTACTGTATGCTGAGTGGAGACCGTAGCAAAACTGAGGCCATGTACATCAGTGGTAGAACTCCTGATTGCAGGTGTACAGAACTTAGGACAGTTAGGAGGTGCATGCCTCAGACAGGCAATGCCCTGCCCCCAGAGCAGGTACTGCATCTTCAGTGGAGACCCACAGCAAAATTGAGGACATGGACATCAACGGTATACTTCTTTGGATTGCAGATGCACACAAGTTAGGACACTTAGGAGTTGCAGGACTCAGCCAGACAATGCCCCCGCATACCAGGTACTGCATTCTGAGTGGGTAGGAGCAGGGAAACAAAGGCTATGGACATCAATGGTACACCTTCCTATTGGAGGAACACACAAGTCAGGACAGTTAGGAGTTGCACAGTGTCAGCCAGGCGATGCCCCCGATCAGGTAGTGCATCCCGGTGGAGACCCACTGGAAAATAAACATTATGGACAGAAACAGTGCACCTCCATAGTTGCAGGGACACACAAGTTAGGACAGTTAGGAGTTGCATGGCATCAGCCAGGCAATGCCCCCCACACACACACACCATGTACTGTAACCTGAGTGGAGATCCACAGGAAAGCAAAGGCTATGGATATTAATGGTATACCTCCTGATTGCAGGAGGACACAAGTTAGGACAGTTAGGAGTTGCGCAATGCTCTCCCACCACCCAGAGCAGGTACTGCATCCGAGTTGAGAGCTAAAGGAAAACAAAGATTGGAGATAAACAGCATACCTTCATGACTGCAGTAACACACAAGTTGGGACAGTTAGGAGTTTGCGGCATCAGCCAGGCAATGCCCCCCAGACCAGGCAGTGCATCCTGAGTGGAAGTGACAGGAAAAGAAAGTCCATGGACATCAATGGTGCACCTCCTGGTTGCAGGGACACACAGGTTAGGACACTTAGGAGTTGCATGGCATCAGCCAGGCAATGCCCCCCACACCAGGCACTGTATCCTGGTGGAGATCCACAGGAAGACAAAGGCTATGGACATTAACAGAACACCTCCTGATTGCAGGAATTACAAGTTAGGACAGTTAGAAGTTGCGGCATCAGCCAGGCAATGCCACCCCCCCCCCAGAGTAGGAACTGCATACTGAGTGGAGACCCAATGCATAACTTTGGGCATGGACATCAATGGTACACCTTCCTGTTTGCAGCTGTGCACAAGTTAGGATAGTTAGAAGTTGCATGGACTCAGCCAGGCATTGAACCCCCGTCCATCCCAGACTTGGGAATGTATCCTGACTGGATACCCACAGCAAAACAAAGGGTATGGACATGAACAGTACATGTCCCAGACTGCAGGAACACACAAGTTAGGAGAGTTAGGAGTTACACAACATCAGCTAGGTAATGCCTCCCCTCCAGATCAGATACTGTATACTGAGTCGAGACCCATAGCAAAAACTGAGGCCATGTACATCAGTGGTACACCTCTCTGATTGCAGGTGTACACAGGTTAGGACAGTTAGGAGTTGTATGGCCTCAGACAAGCTATGCCCCTGCCTTCCAGAGCAGGTACTGCGTCTTGAGTGGACACCCACAGCAAAACTGATCACATGCACATCAACGGTCACACCTCCTGACTGCAGCTGTGCACAAGTTAGCACAGTTAGGAGTTGCACAACCTCCAGCCAGGCAATGCCCGAACCCCCCACAGATCAGGTACTGCATCCTGAGTGGAGAAGCATAGCAAAACTAAGACCATGTACATCAATGGTACACCACCCTGATTGCAGCTGTACACAAGTTAGGACACTTAGGAGTTACACGGCATCATCCAGTCAATGCCGCCTCACACACACACACACACACACACACACACACACACACACACACACACAACAGGTACTGTATCCTGAGTGGAGATCCATAGGAAAAAAAAGGCTATGGACATTAATGGTACTCCTCACTGATTGCAGGAGCATACAAGTTAGGACAATTAGGAGTTGCAGGGCGTCAGCCAGACAATGCCCCCCCAGACCAGGTAGTGCATCCTGAGTGTAGAGTCACAGGAAAGAAAGTCCATGGACATCAACGGTGCACCTCACTGGTTGCAGGGACACACAGTTAGGACACTTAGGAGTTGCATGGCATCAGCCAGGCAATGCCCCCCCCACACCAGGCACTGTATCCTGAGTGGAGATCCACAGGAAGACAAAGGCTATGGACATTAACAGGACACCTCCCTGATTGCAGGAACGTACAAGTTAGGACAGTTAGAAGTTGCACGGCATCAGCCAGGCAATGCCACCCCCCCCCAGAGTAGGAACTGCATACTGAGTGGAGACCCAATGCATAACTTTGGGCATGGACATCAATGGTACACCTTCCTGTTTGCAGCTGTGCACAAGTTAGGATAGTTAGAGTTGCATGGACTCAGCCAGGCATTGAACCCCGTCCATCCCAGACTAGGGAATGTATCCTGACTGGATACCCACAGCAAAACAAAGGGTATGGACATGAACAGTACATGTCCCAGACTGCAGGAACACACAAGTTAGGACAGTTAGGAGTTGCACAACATCAGCTAGGTAATGCCTCCCCTCCAGATCAGATACTGTATCCTGAGTCGAGACCCATAGCAAAAACTGAGGCCATGTACATCAGTGGTACACCTCTCTGATTGCAGGTGTACACAGGTTAGGACAGTTAGGAGTTGCATGGCCTCAGACAAGCAATGCCCCTGCCTTCCAGAGCAGGTACTGCATCTTGAGTGGACACCCACAGCAAAACTGATCACATGCACATCAACAGTACACCTCCCTGACTGCAGCTGTGCACAAGTTAGCACAGTTAGGAGTTGCACAACCTCAGCCAGGCAATGCCCGAACCCCCCACAGATCAGGTACTGCATCCTGAGTGGAGAAGCATAGCAAAACTAAGACCATGTACATCAATGGTACACCACCCTGATTGCAGCTGTACACAAGTTAGGACACTTAGGAGTTACACGGCATCATCCAGTCAATGCCGCCTCACACACACACACACACACACACACACACACACACACACACAACAGGTACTGTATCCTGAGTGGAGATCCATAGGAAAAAAAAGGCTATGGACATTAATGGTACTCCTCACTGATTGCAGGAGCATACAAGTTAGGACAATTAGGAGTTGCACGGCGTCAGCCAGAGCAATGCCCCCCCAGACCAGGTAGTGCATCCTGAGTGTAGAGTCACAGGAAAAGAAAGTCCATGGACATCAACGGTGCACCTCACTGGTTGCAGGAACACAAAAGTTAGGATAGTTAGGGGTTGCACGGTGTCAGCCAGGCAATGTCCACCCCTCACACACCAGGTACTGTATCCTGGTGGAGATCCACAGGAAAAGAAAGGCTATGGACATTAATGGTACACCTCTATGATTGCAGGAGCACAGAAGTTGGGACAGTTAGGGTTGCATGGTGTCAGCCAGGCAATACCCCTCTCCCAGAGCAGGTACTGTATCCTGAGTGGAGATGCACAGGAAAACAAAGGTTATGGACATAAAGGTACACTGGTATGATTGCAGTAACACACAAGTTGGGACAGTTATGAGTTGCACGGCATCAGCCAGGTAATGCCAGCCCTCTGACCATGTAGTGCATCCTGGTGGAAGTCACAAGAAAAGAAAGTTCATGGATATCAATGGTGCACCTCCCTCACTGCAGTACACAGTAGAACAGTTAGGAGTTACACGCTGTCAGCTAGGCAATGCCCTCCTCCCCTACACACACCAGGTACTGTATGCTGAGTGCAGATCCACAGGAAAACAAAGGATATGGACATTAATGGTACAGTAGTAGCCACAGACGCTGACAGCTATTTCCTGAAATTTCTGTGATATTTCCAGAAATATGTGATGCTTTTTGCATTTAAACAGTAGGGGTAGCAGAGAGAAACTCTTCAGAAATTTTGCGAAATATCTGGAAATAGCTGGCAATGTCTGTGGCTACCACTGTACATCTCTCTGATTGCAGGATCACACAAGCTAGGACAGTTAGGAGGTGCATGGCATCAGCCAGGCAATCCCCCTCCCCGAGGTGCTGCATCCTGAGTGGTGAGGCACAGGTAGAGTGAGGGTATGGAGATCAACAGTAAATCTCCATGATTGTAGGTACACACAAGTTAGTACAGTTAGGAGTTGGACGGAGTAAGACAGCCAATGCCTGCCCCCAAACCCCACCCAGACCAGCTACTACATAGTGATAGGACAGACACAGCAGGAGTGAGATAATGTACATCAACGGTACATGTCCCTGATTGCAGGTACAGACAAGCTAGCACAGGTAGGATTTTCCTGGCCTCAGCTAGTCAACCCCTCCATCCCAGACCAGGAAATGCATCCTGAGTGGAGAGCCACAGGTAAACTGAGGGCATGTCCATCAATGGTATATCTCCTGATTGAAGGTACAACAAGTTAGCACAGTTAGGGGTTATCGGCCTCAGTCATGGAATGCCCCCAAGGTACTTCATCCTGAGTTGGTAGCTACAGCAAAACTGAGGGCATGGACATGTATGGTACACCTCTATGATTTATTGACTATAGACTAGGAAACAGAGTGTATAAATGCTGTATGTCTTTCTGTTACAACACTTACGTTCAGCACTGGTGTCAGGTTCCTGTTTCACCTGTTTATGAGCTTTTGTTTTCACAGTTTCCCTGGCCACTACAGAATGCATAAAATGATTTTGTAATGCACAACATGACAATGTGTTCATTAACAACAAGATTGTTATTCTCGTTCATGACTGTTTATATATCATTTTTCCAGGATGCTTCTATATGCTACAGTTAAGAGTGTGCCTGCTGATAACTGGTAGGTGTGAGATGAAATATATGGTAAGACAAATGATGCACTGTATACTGAGTACAGAGATAGTGCTGAAATACAGGGATGGCTTTTAACGATATATGTCTCGGATATCAGCTGTACACAAGATAGGAAACTGAGTTATTGTACAGTCTGAGACATGTTATGTAGTTACTACCTTCGCTGATCTGATACTACGGCATGAGTGGAAAGCCACAGTCCAAATACAGGTATGGACATTAATAGTATAGACCCTGATTATAGCTGAATGGAGTGATTACACTGAGGAGTTGTACAGGCTGAGCCAGGCTATGCTCCTTCACCCTTCTCATTGCACCCCATGACATGTACTGTTTGCTGACTGCAGAGCTACAGTAAAACAAAAGTGATGAATATCATCAGTGTATCTTTATGGTACCAACTATATGCAACTTAGTACAGTGAGGAGTTGTACACATAAAGACAGGCAATGCCCGACGGACGCCACCCACCCCACAGAGCAGCTACTGCATACTGAGTGGAGAGCAATGCAAAAACTAAAGGTATGGACATCAGTGGTACATGCGGCTGATTGCTGTTGCACACAAATTAGGACAGTTAGGAGTTGGACAGCAACAGGAAATACTTCCCCACACACCCCACCCAGATCAGGTGGTGCATCCTGGTGGAAGGTACATAAAAGAAACCCATGGACATCAATGACACAACTCCCTGATTGCAGGTACATACAACTTATTGCAGTTAGGAGTTGCATGCACTCAACTAGGCTATACCCCCAAAAAAAGAAATCAGGTACTTCATCTTGAGCTAGAAACAGAGCAAAATGGAGACCATGGACATCTACAGTATCCCTGCCTGATTGGTATTGCACACAAGTTAGGGTACTTAGGGTTGCATGGACTTCACAATGGAAGCCCCCACCCCTCCATACAACAGGTACTGCATCCTGTCTGCAGCATTACAGCAATATTAAAGTCATGGGCATCAACTTTACACCTCCCTCATTGCTGTTGCACAGAAGTTATGAGACTAACAAGTTACATAAACTCAGCAAGGCAATGCCACCCCCACACACACAGACCAGTGACTGCATCCTGAGTATTGATGCACAGAAGAAGTACAGCCATGGAGATCAATGGTGCAGCTCACTGATTGGAGTTGCACATGTTTTCTGTACAGTTAGGGGTTGCCTGACGTTAGTCAGGCTATGACCATCCACTCCCCACCGCCCCGGCAGAAAAGATTCTGCATGTAGACTAGAGAGCCACATCAAAACTACAGCGATGGAGATCAATGGTATAGCTTGCTGATTGCAGCTGCACACAAGTTTGCACAGTTAGGAGTTGCACGTCCTGATTCATTAAATCACTCCCCCACCCCCCAAAAACACCACAAGCTGTATCGTAACTATGAACACAGATCAAAAGTAAACCTATGTATATAAATGGTATACTGAATGTAGAACAGTGAGTACTTGCAGAGGATCACTGATTCCATTCCCCCACTAACTACCCAGGACAAGCATTTTGTATAATTTCAGCAGGATTGCCTTACCTTCTGACCCAACAAAGATGATGCTGTCGGTGTCAGACTGTTCTGCCTCCACAGACTCAGACTCTGGTGGTACTGCCTCTACAAGTGGAGGAGTGCTTCTGATGCCCTGTGAATGTAAAATGATAGTAATTTTTGAGTGTGCTATGTATCTACATTAATTCAGTACAGTTTTGCTTCAACATTCATAGTATTCTCTACTCGTTAACAGTTTTCTTCTACAGTTTGCTGTCAGTGTGTCTATACATGTGTAACACTATCTACCTTCAAAAAATTACTAGTATAAGGTCTCTTCACATACAGAACATAAAACAGTATTCATTAAATACAAAGTAATACACAGTAAAACAACCCACTCACTGTAGTCTTTTATATCTATTGTTTTTAAATAATTTCCAGTACTTTTCTATCACCAACCTTTTGTAGCATTTTTTTCCTATGTTTACTCACAATTGCTTATTGTACCTACATCAATGTTAAAAGATATATTTACTATAAAGCTGCTGTATTTTGTACGTTTATCTGTCATACAATGTTAATACAATGCAATAAGTCATAGTGAGCCAAAATTTTATTGCACATCATTTTTAAACTGCCATATGTATTGTACTGGTTAAGAAATGGATTGTATACTCACGGTGTTGTAGGTACTCCCCTGCAACAGGCTTGCCGGCAGCCTCCCACATCTCATGCATGAGGTAGTACCATCTAGAGTCGTTGCCCGGTGCCAATCTTCATGCTTTCAACACATTAAAGAGCTGTCGAAGCAGCTTCCACTTCCGCTTACACATGGCTGCAGACTTGTTTTTGATTTTAAAACAGCACCGCATATGTCCGCTTATGTGCCTCCACATGACATGCAACTTCCTGTTGGTGCTGTGCATTAGCACCCTTTGGATTCCCTTTGGCCTGAGCCGACTCCACCAAGCAGCACACCTCCCTTAGACTCCAGAGTCTCATTTTATTTAGAAGTTTTTAGGTCTGCAATGAATATAGAAACAGAGAACATTGTGTAAATATATTTTTTTGCTTCTGTATGGTTCTGTTCTGTTCAACTTTTAGACTAACCATGTGCAGGTTACCACGGTTATTACGATTGTACAGTACTGATTACAACTAATGATATAAGACAACAGTTATAGTTATATTACATCACATAAAGGTCATAGTACTATGTGTGATATGTCATGTTAAAAGTGTGGTGCATAGCTATACTCAAAGCACATGCCTGGACATTTCTATTCAATTTTGCAGATGTGCTTCCATCACTACAATACTACCCCCCAACAGACCAGGTAGTAAATCTTGAGTAGAGAGTCACGGGGAAAAAAGAAGCCCATGGGCATCAACAGTATACCTCCCTGGTTGCAAGAACCACTAATTAGGGTAGTTTGGGTTGAATGTCATTAGCCATGCAATCGCCCCGTCCAGCGGGTGCTACATCCTGAGTGCAGACCCACAGGAAAACATGGCTATGGACATCAATGGTACACACCTACCTGGTTGCAGTAACACACAAGTTGGGAGAGTTTGGAGTTTCATGCCATCAGCCAGGGAATGCCCCCCCCAGACAAGGTAGTGCATCCTGAGTGGAGACCCATTGTAAAACTGAGGCCATGGAAATCAATAGTATTCCTCCTTGATTGCAGATGCAGACAAGTTAGGATACTTAGGAGTTTCATGCCTTAGACAGAGTATGCCCCCCTGATCAGGTAGTGCATCCTGAGTGGAGAGTCACTGGAAAAGAAAGTCCCTGGACATCAATGGTACACTTGCCTGGTTGCAGAGGGACACAAGTTAGCAGAGTTAGGAGTTGCATGGTGTCAGCTAGGCAATGCCCCCCCAGAGTAGGTACTGCATGCTGAGTGGAGACCCATTAAAAAACGTAGGGCATGGACATCAATGGTACAACTCCCTGATTGCAGATGTACACAAGTTAGGACTTGCATGGAGTTAGCCAGGCAATCCCCCCAAGACCAGGTAGTACATCCTGAGTGGGGAGTCACAGGAAAAGAAAGTCCATGGACACGAATGGTACACCTCCGTGGTTGCAGGGACACATGAGTTAGGGCAGTTATGAGTTGCTGCAGCATCAGCAACCCCCCTCTGAGCAGGTACTGCATCCTAAGTAGAGACTCACAGGAAAACAAAGGTTATGGATAGAAACAGTACAGCTCCATGATTGCACTAACATACTAGTTGGGACAGTTAGGAGTTATATGGTGTCAGCTAGGCAATGCCCCCAGACTAGGTAGTGCATCCTGGTGGAGAGTCACAGGAAAGAAAGTCCATGGACATCAATGGTACAACTTCCTGGTTGGAGTAACACACAAGTTAGGACAGTTAGGAGTCACACAGTGTCAGTCAGGCAATGCCCTCCGAACACCAGGTACTGTATCCTGGTGGAGATCCACAGGAAAACAAAGGCTATGGAGATCACCAGTACACATGTCTGATTGCAGTAACAGACAAGTTAGGACAGTTAGGAATTGCATGTTTTTGGCCAGACAATGCACCCCACCTCCTAGATCAGGTAATGTATCTTAACATGTTCATGCATCAAGTGTGGTGCAGTAGTGTGAAAGACAGATTGCATGTCTTTCTGTTATGTGTGTTACATATGGAGCTTTTCTGTTTTTTGACCAAGGTTTTGTGGATCTTAAAAGAACCATTTTTTTAAGGTGCACACTTTAACAGTCTGATATTTTTAGAGGACTGTGAGGATTCCATCTCAAAGGTCTCCCAGGAAAAGGCAATTGCCAGCATGGGAGAAGTGCACACTATCTGGTAGGTATAGCCAATCATTACAATACTTAATTTCAGGGTGGCGTGTGTGTGCATCCAGGACGTGCAGATATCCAGAAATCTGTATGTTGACCTTTCTTCATACTCTGTCAAGCAGGTACATGTGCTGTTTTGCTTGCCATACCCTACACCCTGTAATATCAGATAAAATTATCTTACAGGCAGGTAACATACCCATAATAGAAGCAAGGTCCAATTTTGCTTCTGACACTAAGTCTACCCATCGTTTAGTGCCCAAATTATTGCCTCCAAGATGAATTAGCAGTATGTCCGGGTGAGCTTCAGTCCTCAGAAGTCTGTGCATTGTAGGCATGAGATGCTCCCACCTCATGCCTCCCCTGCCAAACCACTTAACAGAGCAATTTAGAAGCTGCAGGTCTTTAGCAAAATTACTCCTCTGAGCATACTCTGAAGCTCATCATACTATGCTGCTGATGATGACCCACACAGTCCATTTGCTGTTTTCTGCCATTCTGAGGTTTTAAGCTGAGAAGTGGACAGAGAGTTACCAAAAAAAATCAGTGTTTCTCCTGCAGTGTCTAGTCACTACTGAATATGAAAGTGAAATTTCCCTCTCTCCTTCAACATTGGTTTGGTGGGCTGTCCCAAAACAGAGTTATTTAGAAAGCAATTGGTTAATGCTTTCTCATGGCTAACCAATACAGTGGATGCACTAACTATGACTATACTGAATAGCTGCAGTGCCTGTCAAGCAGAAATGTTGGAAGATTTCTAGGTGGGAAAATACTACTTTTCATAGGCTACTTCAAACAATCACAACTTCACAGAGGTTTATGATTGGTTGCCTCTTGTGTTATGATACACATGCTGCTTGCTTTCTGCCTTCATTTTCAGCTCTATCTGTGCTAGTAAGTACTGATTGACACTCTGACTTTAAACACTAATAACTTCTTTTTACAGCATTACAGGTTATTTAGATTGTCATAGTCAAGTAGAGCAGTAAAAAACGTTTTGTTTAATGCTATTTTTGCAGTGCTAACAGTTTTAATAATGCTAGAAAAATGTTATAGAAAATGTGATGTACTTACACAGAGTAAAGCAGGCTGGTGAGTCTTTTTCTAAGATGGTCACTATGTCCTTCTTCTCCAGTCTTCAGCAGTTGTGACTGGTTGCCTGACATGGCCTGATCAATGTTACGTTCCATTGGTGTGAGCGTCTGTCACTCAAATACAAAGCAGTGTCTGATTGGCTTAGCCTTAAAGAGGGGTGTTTTTTTAATGTGGTTATTCAACACTTTCATGCTCACGACACTATTATTCAACACTGTCATGCTCAGGACACTATTATTCGACACTTTTATGCTGACAACACTATTATTCAACACTACTGTTCGACAGTGTCGTGCTGACAACACTAAGTTTTTTGACATTGTCGTGCTCACGACACCAAAATTTGTGACAGTGTCACACATTCAACACTACTTTTTGAAAATGTTGGGAAAAAAACAGTTTTCTGAGTGAAATAGTGTGTATAATTAGGATTGTGAGAGTAATATACTTTCTGTCATATTTATGGATATTTTCTCATGTTATAAGTGAGTTTCCATTGTGCGAGACTTAAGCAATCAGGCATGACAGGGGCTGTGTTATGGTGGGACAATGGCCCTCCTTGGGGTGGGTTGAAGCACGAAGTGTAGCCGCCGAAAGCTTCCACCACCCAAGAAGGGCCATTAGAGTACCATAAGACACCCCTTGGAGTGCCTTATTGCAATTATGAAATGGGTCATTTTTAGTAAATTTAATGCATTTTTCAACATACTAGTTTCAGCTGGGCCATTATGCTAGGATAATGGCCATCTGAAAGCAGCTCTCAGCCAATCAGAATTCAGCATTCTTCCTAGGCATTTCATAATTGAAAATATTGTATATTGTGTTCACTAGTGTTCAACAGTAGAAAGGATTATGTGTGCAATGTTTTGTAAGGGTATTTTTTCTTTTACATGACACATGAACAGTTTGTGTGACTATGTAATGTTAGAGAAAACAGTTAGCTCAGCACTAAATATCTGCTTTTCTTCATTTCTTATGCAGGTGTCTGATACTTATGTTACATTGTTCTATACTACTGTGAGTTTCCAGAGAAGACAGATGCCATCTAAACAGAGATGCAGTTCTATGCAGAGACGAAACAAGTATCATAGTAGGTCCCTGTTACTTAAGACTGGTCTGAAAACCACACATGGTACATCAAGACATAAACCGAATCAGCATTCCACTCAAGGAGTGACTTCACAGGTTGTACACTCTACAGAAAAAGTAAGTACTTGCTCAACTGCAAGGAAAAAATGTGGAGTCCAGCAACAGTTGTGGAAATCTTTGAGATTGAACACCAATGTTGCAAAGGCAAGCATAAAGAAGCATACTAAACAGCAGCGTAAAGCCATGGCTGCTGTTGGTCATCTGAGGAAGCAAAAGTATTTTTGATCACTAGCCTATAAAGCTAAGATTGACAGACTTATTGATGCTGTGATGAGACGTGAGCACAAAAAAACTAAAGAGTCATGTCTCTTTAATGAAATTGCGTCTCAGAGTCTGTACATTTGTTAATAGAGCAGTGTTTGTTCTGTTTACGAGATTAAGATGAGGCTATAACGTTATCCTGTCTTGAACCAACACAATTTCTGTGACGTTTTCACAGGTCACTGGCTGCACATACAGCACTCAGAGGCGTATTTCTGGGAGGAGTCATATTACTTTTAGAAAAAGAACAGCAACTTCTGCATTGATGAGTCCGGTAAACTGTGTAATGTGCTGAGTGTGTGAGATGACACTACAATGGAGTCAGATGATGAGTGTGAGGCAACTGTTCAGCCTTGAAAGCGTCACTGTCTGTCATGGACATGTGAGGAAACTTGCAACTGGAGGTAATCATCATTTGACAAAGTCAAGCACTTTATCAATCTGTTTGTCATTACTGATCATAAAGACAGATATAAACTCTTTGAGACTATAGACCTTTGTGAGATCTGACCACATACTGGACTTATGGGTCATTCACTTGCATGCCTAGATAGTGGTGTTTGTGACAATGTATGTCACCCCATCCAGATGCTGGGAGTGCATCAATCAGGCATGCAAAACTTTGTGTACAGTGACTATGAGTTGTGATGAGTTGTTGCACAGTATACTTGTCTGAATGAGTTACTGCAGTCTGGTGACATGCATGGTGCCGTGACATTTCTGAAACAGCTGCGACGTGTCAGCAGTGTCACAGATACTGTGATTGATCAGTCATCAATTGCTGATGGAAATTCTGTCTCTGTCTTAGAAACTGATATTCTCAAGCAGTTTGGGAAATCGATTGCCAAATCTGAGTTGGCAAAGACAGAGAAATTTGACTCTGTATGTGTGTCACGTGATCGGCTCTGTTACGAAAAACAAATGGTCACAGTGAACCTGAAAACATTGTCACCGTACAATGATGTGGTTTCGACTGTCAGCATTTCTGCTGTTAAAGTGTGACTTTCAGTTAGACCCAATCATTGTGATGTGCAAGCACAGTTTCTCCAAGGTGAAGGCTAACATTCTGCCACCAAGGTCACTCTTGAACAATATGGAGGCACATGTTACACCTGCTGAGAACTGCCACATTAATTATGTTTGAACGGATTCTTATTCAGACTATGAAGCCATTTCAAACTATTCTACGTATGAATACAAAAACATGGAACATTCCACAAAAAGAACTCATTAGGTCTCTTAAGGGTTCCGTTATGTATCTTCCACTTAATCTGTAGGAAAATGTTGAGGCGATATTCATTGAGAACACTCAATGGCTCAACATAAATAAAGATTATTATTATTATTATTTTTAATACAGCCTGCCACCAACTGCTTATGGTACAGTGGGATTATTACTTCTGACAGAAAACTTGCCCTGTTAGCTGTAACAGTCATGTAGTCAATTGTTTGGCTGCTGATATATATATATATATATATATATATTAAGGTAGCATGGTAGTACTACCATAGTTAGGGTTGAGTACCCCATTAAGGTTAAATGGTGAAATTTGCACCTTAATAACTTTGCCACCATTCAACAGATTTGCCTGAAATTTGTCAGGCATGGGGCATAACCATAGATCTTGGGATCTGCCAAGTGTCATACCAGTCAGATATACGGTTGTGTAGTTATTAAGCAACATTCCAGGGTGCATTTACGTTTTTTTGTGCATTCTTGCTCACACCTACAGGTCACATGGTTTGCATGACAGTCTGAAAACTTCATGGAACATGCAGCAAGGATCCCCGATGTGCCTTTTGAAGATTTCATGAAAAAATATTGAATGGTTCAAAAGTTATTCAAAAAACAAATTTCCCATTATAGTCAATGGGAAAAGTTAACAAAAAGCTCAACAGCGTCGCAAATGCTATTTTTTAGTGTCGCAAATGACCCTTGTAGTGTTGTAAATCTGCCATTTTGTTTTCAGTTACTGATCATAGAAAAACTTGGCATTTAAAATTGGGACCATCTAGTGACACAATTCTTTTTGTGCTGAAGGCTGCGGCCTCTGCCATAGCCTTATCTATCACTGTGCTAATAAACAGATCCCTGCAGGAGGGAGTTGTCCCCACTATGTGGAAACAGGCCCATGTGCTCCCAATCCACAAGGGTGGATCCAGAGATCCAATTGGCCACTACAGACCATCTCTATTCTTTGCCACCTAGCAAAGATTTAGGAGAGGCTTGTCTACGGCCAACTGAGGGACTACCTGGAAAACAATCAGCTCCTGGCCCCCTCACAGCATGGGTTCTGGCAAAAACATGGGACTGACACAGCCCTCATCAGGTTTACCTCCGACGTCCTAGCCGCTCTGGACAAGGGCACTCCCATGGGGGCAGTCTTTATAGATCTGACCAAGGCATTCGACCTGGTGGATCACCCACTCTTACTAAACAAACTGAGCACACTTGGACTGAACCAACACTCCCTGAACTGGTTCAGCAACTATCTGACTGACCGCTCCCAGCAAGTCAAGTGGAGAGGTGCCGCCTCTGACCTTCTACCGCTAAAGGAGGGTGTGCCACAAGGCTCCATCCTGGGCCTGCTCCTGTTCTCCCTGTTCGTCAATGACATCTGTCACCACTGCGGGGACAGCTCCATTGTGCAGTACGCCGATGATGCAGTACTCTACCGAGCAGTGCCACATCAGGATGATCTACGACCCCTGCTCCAGGCTGATTTCTCCCAGGCTGAAGCATGGTTGGTCAAGAATCGTTTAGTTCTCAACCCTACCAAGACCAAAACACTCCTGTTTGGTCCCAAATCCCTGGGTTCCTCCCGGGCACATCTTCTCCCTCTGGTCACCTTATCTGGCTCTCCTATCGAAGTGGTACAATCCTTCAAATATTTAGGTCTTACATTGGACCAAGGACTCACACTAAAACCACATGTAGACTTGGTGGCCAAAAACATGCACCAAAAACTCGGGCTGCTCTACCATCTAAGCGCCAATCTGATACCTGAGACAATGCTGGCAATCGCTCAGAGTGTCCTCCTACCTACTCTTACCTATGCGGCCCCAACCCTACTCGGCATCACTAAGCTAGAGTACGGTAGACTACAGACATTGTACCACAAAGTCGCACGATTCACTTCAAAAGTCCATCTGAGGACCCACCACTGTGAAGTCCTTGCTGCACTCAAATGGCCCACCCTGAACCTAAGACTTCAGTACTCCCTACTAAACTGGATATACAAGCTCCTCTCCAATAATCCCCCCACAGAGCTTATTGGGCTAATCACCCCAAAATGCCCCAGCAGGCCCCTTCGCACTTCAGACAAAAAACTGCTTGAATAGCCCGGGCCCAGATCTACAGCAGGTAGTAAGTCCTTCACCCATATAGACCCCACACTGTGGAACAAGCTCCCCTGTCAACTACAAGAAGCACCCTCCCCAGCTATTTTCAGATGAGGTTCAGTGCTCACCTCCAAAATCTCAGCTCCTGCATAAGTCTGGAAGGCTAGCTAAATCATGCCCCAGGCATCTAATTACCACTGTTGACCTGGGGTACTCCCTGCAAAAAGTTGCCCTATCCTATATAAAGCTAGCAACTCCAATTGTAATACTGCACCTTTTAAAGACATATACCACTTGCTTGTATATTTTAAAGTACTACCTGCCCTCAACCTAGAGCTGCTACTAATGTTGTGTTGTGTTACAAAACATTGTACACTTGTATGCAATGTACTACTTGTATCTATTGACTGTTGTTGTCCAAATATTGTTGTACAAAACATCGTACACTTGTATGTAATGTACTACTCTGTATCTATTGACTGTACTTCTTCAACTCTATGTAACTAACTCCGGGTCGCCCCTGAAAAAGGGACCTCCGGGGCCCAGTGGGCTTACCCGGTTAACAAAATGTAATAAATAAATACCTAGTCAAGCCATGAGAATGCTAGGCATGTCTTTATTTTGGGGTTAAACACCCCAGAAATATGTTTTTGAAATTTTTGGGAAAAGTAGAGTCGCAAAGTAGTGTCGAACCTGGGACACTTTTGAGATTTTTTTGCAAAAGTATCATGTTTTGTGACACTGCTATTGGACACTATGGGGAAAATAACAGGAATTCTTTGCCACCCTGCTGCAAAACACTGGTTTGGTCTGTTTGACTGAAATTTGAAGCTGAGAGAGGCAACATTACACTGATGTGCCTTTCGGTGGTTTGGTGACAAAATATTGCACGGATGGAAAGTTGCGGTGCTCGAAGTTGACACTTTTCCCATAGACTAACATTGTGGTGTCCCATGACTTTTGGAGCCCGTATCTTGGAAGCGATGCAAGGATACAGGACTTTGTTGGAAAAATGCTTAGCTTCTTAGGGTTAAGCATGCAGTTCAAACATAGCCAGGAAAGTCATGAATCATGTAAAATTTTTATTTTTTCTCTGTGTAGTATGGTTCCTAAGATATAAGCAATGTAGTATTCCCAGTGCTCATTTTCTGGTCCGAGGCCCATTATTATGCACACATTTTTTGTAGTCACTGTGTTTCTGTATGCAACTGTCTGTCAAAAACAGGGTGTGCATTTACATTAATGTTACAGTTAGTGTTCCTACTTGCGTTTATGGACCTGTTTGTGTCAGCGTTCCCATCTGTGTGCATTTCCGTTTGTGTTTTTGCTTGCGCTTGGCTTTGCGTCACTGTTACCATTTGAGTTTCTGTGACCATGTGTGTGTTAGTGTTTGTGCTTCTGTTTGCATTGCAGTTACTGTTCTTATGTGCAAAAAAATCATGTGGTGAGAGCTTGGGACCTGAAAGGCCCATGCTACCACCACTATACTGTGCCCAACCCCAACAGAACAGGTAGTGAATCCTGAATGGAGAGTCACAGGAAAAGGAAGCAGATGGACATCAATGGTACACCACGCTGATTGCAGGAAGACACAAGTTAGGACAGTTTGGAGTAGCATGGTGTAAGCTAGGCAATACCCCCCCCAGGCCAGGTACTGCATCCTGAGTGCAGAGTCACAGGAAAATAAAGTCCATAGACATCAACGGTGCACATCTGTAGTTGTAGGGACACACAAGTTAGGACAGTTAGGAGTTGCACGGCATCAGCCAGGCAATGCCCCTCCCCCTCACACACATCAGGTACTGTATCCTGAGTGGAGATCCACAGGAAAACAAATGCTATGGACATCAACAGGACACCTTCTTGATTGCAGGAGCATATAAGTTAGGAGTTGCATGGAGTCAGCCAGGCAATGCCCCACCCAAAGCAGGTATTGCATCCTGAGTGGAGAGCTACAAGAAAACAAAGGCTATGGAGATAAACGGCATACCTTCATGACTGCAGTAACACACAAGTTGGGACAGTTAGGAGTTGTACGGCATCAGCCAGGCAATGCCCCCCAGATCTGGCAGTGCATCCTGAGTGGAGAGTGACAGGAAAAGAAAGTCCATGGACATCAATGGTGCACCTCCCTGGTTGCAGGGACACACAAGTTAGGACACTTAGGAGTTGCATGGCATCAGCCAGGCAATGCCTCCCCCACACCAGGCACTGTATCCTGAGTGGAGATCCACAGGAAAACAAAGGCTATGGACATTAACAGGACACCTCCTGATTGCAGAAACACACAGGTTAGGACAGTTAGGAGTTACAAGGTGTCAGCCAGGCAGTGCCACCCCCCCAGAGCAGGTACTGCATCCTGAGTGGAGACCCATTGCATAACTTAGGGCATGGACATCAATGGTACACCTCCCTGATTGCAGCTGTGCACAAGTTAGGACAGTTAGGAGTTGCATGGACTGAGCCAGGCAATGAACCCCCATCCATCCCAGACTAGGGAATGTATCCTGACTGGATACCCACAGCAAAACAAAGGGTATGGACATGAACGGTACATGTCCCTGATTGCAGGAACACACAAGTTAGGACAGTTAGGAGTTGCACGACATCAGCTAGGTAATGGCCCCCCTCAGATCAGGTACTGTATCCTGAGTGGAGACCCTTAGCAAAAACTGAGGCCAGGTACAACAGCGTTACACCTCCCTGATTGCAGGTGTACACAGGTTAGGACAGTTAGGAGATGCATGGCCTCAGACAAGCAATTATCCCACCTTCCAGAGCAGGTACTGCATCTTGAGAGGACACCCACAGCAAAATTGATCACATGCACATCAATGGTACACCTCCCAGATTGAAGCTGTGCGCAGGTTAACACAGTTAGGAGTTGCACGCCCTCAGCCAGGCAATGCCCCCCACTAAAGATCAGGTACTGCATCCTGAATGGAGAGGCACAGCAAAACTAAGGCCATGTACATCAATGGTACACCACCATGATTGCAGCTGTACACAAGTTAGGACACTTAGGAATTACACAGTGTGCCAGTCAATGCCTCCCCCCCACACACACAACAGGTACTGTATCCTGAGTGGAGATCCACAGAAAACAAAGGCTATGGACATTAATGGTACATCTCACTGATTGCAGGAGCACACAATTTAGGACAGTTGGGAGTTGCACGGCATCAGCGAGGCAATGCACCCCCTACCCCAGAGGAGGTACTGCATCCAGAGTGGAGTCCCACAGGAAAACAAAGATTATGGACATAAATGGTACACCTCCATGATTTCAGTAACACATAAGTTGGGACACTTAGAAGTTGCACGGCGTCAGCCAAGCAATGCCCCCGCAGACCAGGTAGTGCATCCTGAGTGTAGAGTCACAGGAAAAGAAAGTCCATAGACATCATCAGTGCAAATCACTGGTTGCAGGGACACACAGGTTAGGACAGTTAGTGGTTGCACAGTGCCAGCCAGGCAATGTCCACCCCACCCACCAAGTACTGTATCCTGAGAGGAGATCCACAGGAATAGAAAGGCTATGGACATTAATGGTACACTTCCATGATTGCAGGAGCACAGAAATTAGGACAGTTAGGAGTTGCATGGCGTCAGCCAGGCAATACCCCACCAGAGCAGGTACTGTATCCTGAGTGGAGGACGCACAGGAAAACATAGGTCATGGACATAAATGGTACACCTGTATGATTGCAGTAACACACAAGTTAGGACAGTTAGGAGCTGCATGGCATCAGGAGGAAATGCCCCCGAGCAGGTGCTGCATTCTGAGTGGAGACTCACAGGAAAACAAAGGTTATGGATATAAATTGTACAGCTCCATGATTGCAGTAACACACTAGTTGGAACAGTTAGGAGTTACACGGCGTCAGCCAGGCAATGCCCCCCCAGAGCAGGTACTGCATCCTGAGTGGAGAGCTACAGGAAAACAAAGGTTATGGATATAAACGGTACAGCTTTATGATTGCAGTAACACACAAGTTGGGACAGGTATGAGTTGCATGGCGTCAGACAGGCAATGCAACCCTCCCAGACCAGGTAGTGCATCCTGCGTGGACAGTGATAGGAAAAGAAAGTCCATGGACATCAATGGTTCACCTCCCTGGTTGCAGGGACACAGAAGTTAGTACAGTTAGGAGTTGTACAGCGTCAGCCAGGCAATGCCCCCTCAACACAAGTACTGTATCCTGGTGAAAATCCACAGGAAAACAAAGGATATGGACTTTAACTGGACACCTCCTGATTGCAGGAACACACAAGTTAGGACAGTTAGGAGTTGCGGCATCAGCCAGTCAATGCCCCCTCCAGAGCAGGTACTGCATCTTGAGTGGAGACCCATTGCAAAACTTAGGGCATGGACATCAACTGTAAAACTGACTGATTGCAGGTCTACTCAAGTGAAAACACTTAGTAGTTGCACGTACTCAGTCAGGCAATGCTCCCCCCCTCCCAGACCAGGTACTGCATCCTGAGTCGAGACCCACAGGAAAACAAAGGCTATGGACATTCATGGTACACACCCCTAGTTGCAGGAACACACAAGTTAGGACAGTTAGGCATTCCAAGGCGTCAGTCAGGCAGTGAGTCTCCCCCCTTGAGATCAGATACTGTATCCTGAGTGGAGATCCGTATCAAAACTGAGGTCATGTACATCAGCGGTACACCTCTCTGATTGCAGGTGTACACAAGTTAAGACAGTTAGGAGTTGCACAGCGTCAGGCAGGCAATGACCCTCCCCCCCCACTGGAGGTACTGCATCCTGAGTGGAGGCCCACAGCAAAACTGACTCCATAGACATCAATGGTACACCTCTATGATTGTAGGTATACATGAGTTAGCACAGTTAGGGTTGTATGGCCTCAGTCAGGAATCCCCCATTTACAATAGCAAAAGTGAGGCATGGACAGCAATGGTACATCTCTGTGATTGCAGGTGCACTCAAACTAGGACAGTTAGGAGTTGTATGTACTCAGCCAGTGAATGCTGCCACCTCCTGCACTCAGAACAGGATAGAATTTTTCAACCTTTAGAGTTGGAACAAGAACACACATTTTTTTAGAAAATATTTATAAAATATTTTTTTTGTATAATGATTTTTACATACAAAATAATAGAAAATAAATATAATTAGACATTTGTAAAACATAATTTTTGTATTAATAGTTTTCTTAATACAAAATTATCAAAATAAATATGATTATAAATTTATCAACAAATTTTGGATCATTATTTTGTTTTTTCAGTTTTATTCAGGAAAACAGAGGAGGTGTGCTGCGTTGATGGAGTCAGCTCGACAGGAAGCTGGATTCATGTGGAGGTGCACTGAAGTGGAAGTTGCTGTGACATTGAACGGTACAGACATCTGTAGAGGCCCTCAGGTTTGGCCAGGGAGACTGGATGACTGCTCATCAGGTGTAGCGCTGCTTGTATGTGCAGTGCTATCTGCGACTGCAGGCACCGGCTCGAGCAGAAGGCTGACTGTGCCATGATGCGCCTTCAACAGGGACATTTGTTGTCCCTGTTTCAGGGCAAGAACTTCAGTTGTGAGCCAGTCAACCTTCTGCTCTAGTCAAGTTACACAGTCACAGTGTTCTGAACAAGATAGAGTTTCTGGAAAATCTGTGAACAAAAAAAAATGTATGAACATGTAACAGTGATAAGTGTACTTAACTGCTTCAGTTCATCATCTGATTACATGTGCCTTTTAGGGCCCCTATCTCGGTAACGCTTTGAGAAATGGCCTTTTCATCACAATAATGGTTAGTCCCCCCACTATGGGGCTAAATAAAAACTAGTCAGTGAAGTAATTAATAATGTGAAGTCTCTTATCTTGCTAGACAGTATCCCCCCACACAGAGCAGGTACTGCGTCCTGAGTGGAGACCCATTACAAAACTTAAGGCATGGACATCAACGGTACAACTCCTTGATTGCAGGTGTACACATGTTAGGACAGTTAGGAGTTGCATGGCGTGAGCCAGGCAAAGACCCCAACAAAGATCAGGTACTGTATGCTGAGTGGAGACCCGTAGCAAAACTGAGGCCATGTACATCAGTGGTAGAACTCCCTGATTGCAGGTGTACAGAACTTAGGACAGTTAGGAGGTGCATGGCCTCAGACAGGCAATGCCCCTGCCCCCCAGAGCAGGTACTGCATCTTCAGTGGAGACCCACAGCAAAATTGAGGACATGGACATCAACGGTATACTTCTTTGATTGCAGATGCACACAAGTTAGGACACTTAGGAGTTGCACGGACTCAGCCAGACAATGCCCCCCCGCATACCAGGTACTGCATTCTGAGTGGGTAGGAGCAGGGAAACAAAGGCTATGGACATCAATGGTACACCTTCCCTATTGGAGGAACACACAAGTCAGGACAGTTAGGAGTTGCACAGTGTCAGCCAGGCGATGCCCCCCCGATCAGGTAGTGCATCCTCGAGTGGAGACCCACTGGAAAATAAACATTATGGACAGAAACAGTGCACCTCCATAGTTGCAGGGACACACAAGTTAGGACAGTTAGGAGTTGCATGGCATCAGCCAGGCAATGCCCCCACACACACACACACACCATGTACTGTAACCTGAGTGGAGATCCACAGGAAAGCAAAGGCTATGGATATTAATGGTATACCTCCCTGATTGCAGGAGGACACAAGTTAGGACAGTTAGGAGTTGCACGACAATGCTCTCCCCACCCAGAGCAGGTACTGCATCCAGAGTTGAGAGCTAAAGGAAAACAAAGATTATGGAGATAAACAGCATACCTTCATGACTGCAGTAACACACAAGTTGGGACAGTTAGGAGTTGTACGGCATCAGCCAGGCAATGCCCCCCCAGACCAGGCAGTGCATCCTGAGTGGAGAGTGACAGGAAAAGAAAGTCCATGGACATCAATGGTGCACCTCCCTGGTTGCAGGGACACACAAGTTAGGACACTTAGGAGTTGCATGGCATCAGCCAGGCAATGCCCCCCCCACACCAGGCACTGTATCCTGAGTGGAGATCCACAGGAAGACAAAGGCTATGGACATTAACAGAACACCTCCCTGATTGCAGGAACGACAGTTAGGACAGTTAGAAGTTAGCGGCATCAGCCAGGCAATGCCACCCCTCCCCCAGAGTAGGAACTGCATACTGAGTGGAGACCCAATGCATAACTTTGGGCATGGACATCAATGGTACACCTTCCTGTTTGCAGCTGTGCACAAGTTAGGATAGTTAGGAGTTGCATGGACTCAGCCAGGCATTGAACCCCGTCCATCCCAGACTTGGGAATGTATCCTGACTGATACCCACAGGAAAACAGGGTATGGACATGAACAGTACATGTCCCAGACTGCAGGAACACACAAGTTAGGACAGTTAGGAGTTGCACAACATCAGCTAGGTAATGCCTCCCTCCAGATCAGATACTGTATCCTGAGTCGAGACCCATAGCAAAACTGAGGCCATGTACATCAGTGGTACACCTCTCTGATTGCAGGTGTACACAGGTTAGGACAGTTAGGAGTTGCATGGCCTCAGACAAGCTATGCCCCTGCCTTCCAGAGCAGGTACTGCGTCTTGAGTGGACACCCACAGCAAAACTGATCACATGCACATCAACGGTACACCTCCCTGACTGCAGCTGTGCACAAGTTAGCACAGTTAGGAGTTGCACAACCTCAGCCAGGCAATGCCCGAACCCCCCACAGATCAGGTACTGCATCCTGAGTGGAGAAGCATAGCAAAACTAAGACCATGTACATCAATGGTACACCACCCTGATTGCAGCTGTACACAAGTTAGGACACTTAGGAGTTACACGGCATCATCCAGTCAATGCCGCCTCACACACACACACACACACACACACACACATAACAGGTACTGTATCCTGAGTGGAGATCCATAGGAAAAAAAGGCTATGGACATTAATGGTACTCCTCACTGATTGCAGGAGCATACAAGTTAGGACAATTAGGAGTTGCACGGCGTCAGCCAGACAATGCCCCCCAGACCAGGTAGTGCATCCTGAGTGTAGAGTCACAGGAAAAGAAAGTCCATGGACATCAACGGTGCACCTCACTGGTTGCAGGAACACAAAAGTTAGGATAGTTAGGGGTTGCACGGTGTCAGCCAGGCAATGTCCACCCCCTCACACACCAGGTACTGTATCCTGAGTGGAGATCCACAGGAAAAGAAAGGCTATGGACATTAATGGTACACCTCTATGATTGCAGGAGCACAGAAGTTAGGACAGTTAGGAGTTGCATGGTGTCAGCCAGGCAATACCCCTCTCCCAGAGCAGGTACTGTATCCTGAGTGGAGATGCACAGGAAAACAAAGGTTATGGACATAAAAGGTACACCGGTATGATTGCAGTAACACACAAGTTGGGACAGGTATGAGTTGCACGGCATCAGCCAGGTAATGCCAGCCCCTCTGACCATGTAGTGCATCCTGAGTGGAGAGTCACAAGAAAAGAAAGTTCATGGATATCAATGGTGCACCTCCCTCACTGCAGTACACAGAACAGTTAGGAGTTACACGCTGTCAGCTAGGCAATGCCCTCCTCCCCTATACACACCAGGTACTGTATGCTGAGTGCAGATCCACAGGAAAACAAAGGATATGGACATTAATGGTACAGTAGTAGCCACAGACGCTGACAGCTATTTCCTGAAATTTCTGTGATATTTCCAGAAATATGTGATGCTTTTTGCATTAAACAGTAGGGGTAGCAGAGAAACTCTTCAGAAATTTTGAAATATCTGGAAATAGCTGGCAATGTCTGTGGCTACCACTGTACATCTCTCTGATTGCAGGATCACACAAGCTAGGACAGTTAGGAGGTGCATGGCATCAGCCAGGCAATCCCCTCCCCGAGGTGCTGCATCCTGAGTGGTGAGGCACAGGTAGAGTGAGGGTATGGAGATCAACAGTAAATCTCCATGATTGTAGGTACACACAAGTTAGTACAGTTAGGAGTTGGACGGAGTAAGACAGCCAATGCCTGCCCCCAAACCCCACCCAGACCAGCTACTACATAGTGATAGGACAGGCACAGCAGGAGTGAGATAATGTACATCAACGGTACATGTCCCTGATTGCAGGTACAGACAAGCTAGCACAGGTAGGATTTTCCTGGCCTCAGCTAGTCAACCCCTCCATCCCAGACCAGGAAATGCATCCTGAGTGGAGAGCCCAGGTAAACTGAGGGCATGTCCATCAATGGTATATCTCCTGATTGAAGGTACACACAAGTTAGCACAGTTAGGGTTATGCGGCCTCAGTCATGGAATGCCCCTCAAGGTACTTCATCCTGAGTGGGTAGCTACAGCAAAACTGAGGGCATGGACATGTATGGTACACCTCTATGATTTATTGACTATAGACTAGGAAACAGAGTGTATAAATGCTGTATGTCTTTCTGTTACAACACTTATGTTCAGCATTGGTGTCAGGTTCCTGTTTCCACCTGTTTATGAGCTTTTGTTTTCACAGTTTCTGGCCACTACAGAATGCATAAAATGATTTTGTAATGCACAACATGACAATGTGTTCATTAACAACAAGATTGTTATTCTCGTTCATGACTGTTTATATATCATTTTTCAGGATGCTTCTATATGCTACAGTTAAGAGTGTGCCTGCTGATAACTGGTAGGTGTGAGATGAAATATATGGTAAGACAAATGATGCACTGTATACTGAGTACAGAGATAGTGCTGAAATACAGGGATGGCTTTTAACGATATATGTCTCGGATATCAGCTGTACACAAGATAGGAAACTGAGTTATTGTACAGTCTGAGACATGTTATGTAGTTACTACCTTCGCTGATCTGATACTACGGCATGAGTGGAAAGCCACAGTCCAAATACAGGTATGGACATTAATAGTATAGACCCCTGATTATAGCTGAATGGAAGTGATTACACTGAGGAGTTGTACAGGCTGAGCCAGGCTATGCTCCTTCACCCTTCTCATTGCACCCCATGACATGTACTGTTTGCTGACTGCAGAGCTACAGTAAAACAAAAGTGATGAATCATCAGTGTATCTTTATGGTACCAACTATATGCAACTTAGTACAGTGAGGAGTTGTACACATAAAGACAGGCAATGCCCCTGGCCGCCACCCCCACCCCACAGCAGCTACTGCATACTGAGTGGAGAGCAATGCAAAACTAAAGGTATGGACATCAGTGGTACATGTGACTGATTGCTGTTGCACACAAATTAGGACAGTTAGGAGTTGGACAGCAACCAGGAAATACTTCCCACACACACACCCCACCCAGATCAGGTAGTGCATCCTGAGTGGAGAGGTACATAAAAGAAACCCCATGGACATCAATGACACAACTCCCTGATTGCAGGTACATACAACTTATTGCAGTTAGGAGTTGCATGCACTCAGCTAGGCTATACCCCAAAAAGAAATCAGGTACTTCATCTTGAGCATAGAAACAGAGCAAAATGGAGACCATGGACATCTACAGTATCCCTGCCTGATTGGTATTGCACACAAGTTAGGGTACTTAGGAGTTGCATGGACTTCACAATGGAAGCCCCACCCCCATACAACAGGTACTGCATCCTGTCTGCAGCGTTACAGCAATATTAAAGTCATGGGCATCAACTTTACACCTCCCTCATTGCTGTTGCACAGAAGTTATGAGACTAACAAGTTACATAAACTCAGCAAGGCAATGCCACCCCCCCACAACACAAACAGACCAGTGACTGCATCCTGAGTATTGATGCACAGAAGTACAGCCATGGAGATCAATGGTGCAGCTCACTGATTGGAGTTGCACATGTTTTCTGTACAGTTAGGGTTGCCTTGATGTTAGTCAGGCTATGACCATCCACTCCCACCGCCTGCAGAAAAGATTCTGCATGTAGACTCAGAGAGCCACATCAAAACTACAGCGATGGAGATCAATGGTATAGCTTGTTGATTGCAGCTGCACACAAGTTTGTACAGTTAGGGTTGTACGTCCTGATTCATTAAATACTCCCCACTCCCAAAACACACAAGCTGTATCATAACTATGAACACAGATTCGAAAGTAAACCTATGTAATAAATGGTATACTGAATGTAGAACAGTGAGTACTTGCAGAGGATCACTGATTCCATTCCCCCACTAACTACCCAGGACAAGCATTTTGTATAATTTCAGCAGGATTGCCTTACCTTCTGACCCAACAAATATGATGCTGTCGGTGTCAGACTGTTCTGCCTCCACAGACTCAGACTCTGGTGGTACTGCCTCTACAAGTGGAGGGGAGTGCTTCTGATGCCCTGTGAATGTAAAATGATAGTAATTTTTTTGAGTGTGCTATGTATCTCTACATTAATTCAGTACAGTTTTGCTTCAACATTCATAGTATTCTCTACTCGTTAACAGTTTTCTTCTACAGTTTGCTGTCAGTGTGTCTATACATGTGTAACACTATCTACCTTCAAAAAATTACTAGTATAAGGTCTCTTCACGTACAGAACATAAAACAGTATTCATTAAATACAAAGTAATACACAGTAAAACCCACTCACTGTAGTCTTTATATCTATTGTTTTTAAATAATTTCCAGTACTTTTCTATCACCAACCTTTGTAGTATTTTTTCCTGTTTACTCACAATTGCTTATTGTACCTACATCAATGTTAAAAGATATATTTACTATAAAGTCATTGTATTTTGTATGTTTATCTGTCATACTATGTTAATACAATGCAATAAGTCATAGTGAGGCAAAATTTTATTGCACATCATTTTAAACTGCCATATGTATTGTACTGGTTAAGAAATGGATTGTATACTCATGGATTTGTAGGTACTCCCTGCAGCAGGCTTTCGGTAGCCTCCCACATCTCATGCGTGAGGTAGTACCTATCTAGAGTGCGTTGTTCGTGCAATCTTCATGCTTTCAACACATTATAGAGCTGTCTAGCAGCTTTCCACTTCCGCTTACATATGGCTGCAGACTTGTTTTTTATTTAAAACAGCACCGCATACGTCCGCTTATGTGCCTCACATGACATGCAACTTCCTGTTGGTGCTGTGCATTAGCAACTTTGGATTCCCTTTGGCCTGAGCCGACTCTCACCAAGCAGCACACCTCCTTAGACTCCAGAGTCTCATTTTATTTAGAAGTTTTAGGTCTGCAATGAATATAGAAACAGAGAACATTGTGTAATATATTTTTTGCTTCTGTATGGTTCTGTTCTGTTCAACTTTTAGACTAACCATGTGCAGGTTACTACGGTTATTACCTTGTACAGTACTGATTACAACTAATGATATAAGACAACAGTTATAGTTATATTACATCACATAAAGGTCTAGTACTATGTGTGCTATGTCATGTTAAAAGTGTGGTGCAGCTATACTCAAAGTACATGCCTGGACATTTCTATTCAATTTTGCAGATGTGCTTCCATCACTACAATACTACCCCCAACAGACCAGGTAGTAAATCTTGAGTAGAGAGTCACGGGAAAAAGAAGCCCATGGGCATCAACAGTATACCTCCCTGGTTGCAAGAACCACTAGTTAGTAGTTTGGAGTTGAATATCATTAGCCATGCACACTCCTCCTTCCAAAGGGTGCTTCATCCTGAGTGCAGACCCCAGGGAAAACATGGCTATGGACATCAATGGTACACCTACCTGGTTGCAGTAACACACAAGTTGGGAGAGTTTGGAGTTTCATGCCATCAGCCAGGGAATGCCCCCCCCAGACAAGGTAGTGCATCCTGAGTGGAGACCCATTGTAAAACTGAGGCCATGGAAATCAATAGTATTCCTCCTTGATTGCAGATGCAGACAAGTTAGGATACTTAGGAGTTTCATGCCTTAGACAGAGTATGCCCCCCTGATCAGGTAGTGCATCCTGAGTGGAGAGTCACTGGAAAAGAAAGTCCCTGGACATCAATGGTACACTTGCCTGGTTGCAGAGGGACACAAGTTAGCAGAGTTAGGAGTTGCATGGTGTCAGCTAGGCAATGCCCCCCCCACAGAGTAGGTACTGCATGCTGAGTGGAGACCCATTAAAAAACGTAGGGCATGGACATCAATGGTACAACTCCCTGATTGCAGATGTACACAAGTTAGGACTTGCATGGAGTTAGCCAGGCAATGCCCCCCAAGACCAGGTAGTACATCCTGAGTGGGGAGTCACAGGAAAAGAAAGTCCATGGACACGAATGGTACACCTCCGTGGTTGCAGGGGACACATGAGTTAGGGCAGTTATGAGTTGCACTGCATCAGCCGGCAACCCCCCTCTGAGCAGGTACTGCATCCTAAGTAGAGACTCACAGGAAAACAAAGGTTATGGATAGAAACAGTACAGCTCCATGATTGCACTAACATACTAGTTGGGACAGTTAGGAGTTATATGGTGTCAGCTAGGCAATGCCCCCCCAGACTAGGTAGTGCATCCTGAGTGGAGAGTCACAGGAAAAAAAAGTCCATGGACATCAATGGTACAACTTCCTGGTTGGAGTAACACACAAGTTAGGACAGTTAGGAGTCACACAGTGTCAGTCAGGCAATGCCCTCCGAACACCAGGTACTGTATCCTGAGTGGAGATCCACAGGAAAACAAAGGCTATGGAGATCACCAGTACACATGTCTGATTGCAGTAACAGACAAGTTAGGACAGTTAGGAATTGCATGTTTTTGGCCAGACAATGCACCCACCTCCTAGATCAGGTAATGTATCTTAACATGTTCATGCATCAAGTGTGGTGAGTAGTGTGAAAGACAGATTGCATGTCTTTCTGTTATGTGTGTTACATATGGAGCTTTTCTGTTTTTTGACCAAGGTTTTGTGGATCTTAAAAGAACCATTTTTTTAAGGTGCACACTTTAACAGTCTGATATTTTTAGAGGACTGTGAGGATTCCATCTCAAAGGTCTCCCAGGAAAAGGCAATTGCCAGCATGGGAGAAGTGCACACTATCTGGTAGGTATAGCCAATCATTACAATACTTAATTTCAGGGTGGCGTATTGTGTGCATCCAGGACGTGCGCAGATATCCAGAAATCTGTATGTTGACCTTTCTTCATACTCTGTCAAGCAGGTACATGTGCTGTTTTGCTTGCCATACCCTACACCCTGTAATATCAGATAAAATTATCTTACAGGCAGGTAACATACCCATAATAGAAGCAAGGTCCAATTTTGCTTCTGACACTAAGTCTACCCATCGTTTAGTGCCCAAATTATTGCCTCCAAGATGAATTAGCAGTATGTCCGGGTGAGCTTCAGTCCTCAGAAGTCTGTGCATTGTAGGCATGAGATGCTCCCACCTCATGCCTCCCCTACAAACCACTTAACAGAGCAATTTGGAGCTGCAGGTCTCTTAGTGTACTCCATCTGAGCATACTCTGAAGCTCATCATACTATGCTGCTGATGACCCACCACAGTCCATTTCCTGTTTTCTGCCATTCTGAGGTTTTAAGCTGAGAAGTGGACAGAGAGTTACCAAAAAAATCAGTGTTTCTCCTGCAGTGTCTAGTCACTACTGAATATGAAAGTGAAATTTCCTCTCCCTTCAACATTGGTTTGTGGGCTGTCCCAAACAGAGTTATTTAGAAAGCAATTGGTTAATGCTTTCTCATGGCTAACCAATACAGTGGATGCACTAACTATGACTATACTGAATAGCTGCAGTGCCTGTCAAGCAGAAATGTTGGAAGATTTCTAGGTGGGAAAATACTACTTTTCATAGGCTACTTCAAACAATCACAACTTCACAGAGGTTTATGATTGGTTGCCTCTTGTGTTATGATACACATGCTGCTTGCTTTCTGCCTTCATTTTCAGCTCTATCTGTGCTAGTAAGTACTGATTGACACTCTGACTTTAAACACTAATAACTTCTTTTTACAGCATTACAGGTTATTTAGATTGTCATAGTCAAGTAGAGCAGTAAAAAACGTTTTGTTTAATGCTATTTTTGCAGTGCTAACAGTTTTAATAATGCTAGAAAAATGTTATAGAAAATGTGATGTACTTACACAGAGTAAAGCAGGCTGGTGAGTCTTTTTCTAAGATGGTCACTATGTCCTTCTTCTCCAGTCTTCAGCAGTTGTGACTGGTTGCCTGACATGGCCTGATCAATGTTACGTTCCATTGGTGTGAGCGTCTGTCACTCAAATACAAAGCAGTGTCTGATTGGCTTAGCCTTAAAGAGGTGTTTTTAATGTGGTTATTCAACACTTTCATGCTCACGACACTATTATTCAACACTGTCATGCCTGTACACTATTATTCGACACTTTTATGCTGACAACACTATTATTCAACACTACTGTTCGACAGTGTCGTGCTGACAACACTAAGTTTTTTGACATTGTCGTGCTTCACGACACCAAAATTTGTGACAGTGTCACACATTCAACACTACTTTTGAAAATGTTGGGAAAAACAGTTTTCTGAGTGAAATAGTGTGTATAATTAGGATTGTGAGAGTAATATACTTTCTGTCATATTTATGGATATTTTCTCATGTTATAGTGAGTTTCCATTGTGCGAAACTTAAGCAATCAGGCATGACAGGGGCTGTGTTATGGATAATGGCTCTCCTTGGGGTGGGTTGAAGCAACGTAAGTGTAGCTTAAAGCTTCCACCACCCAAGAAGGGCCATTAGAGTACCATAAGACACCCCTTGGAGTGCCTTATTGCAATTATGAAATGGGTCATTTTTAGTAAATTTAATGCATTTTTCAACATACTAGTTTCAGCTGGGCCATTATGCTAGGATAATGGCCATCTGAAAGCAGCTCTCAGCCAATCAGAATTCAGCATTCTTCCTAGGCATTTCATAATTGAAAATATTGTATATTGTGTTCACTAGTGTTCAACAGTGAGAAGGATTATGTGTGCAATGTTTTGTAAGGAGTGCTATTTTTTCTTTTACATGACACATGAACAGTTTGTGTGACTATGTAATGTTAGGAGAAAACAGTTAGCTCAGCACTAAATATCTGCTTTTCTTCATTTCTTATGCAGGTGTCTGATACTTATGTTACATTGTTCTATACTACTGTGAGTTTCCAGAGAAGACAGATGCCATCTAAACAGAGATGCAGTTCTATGCAGAGATGAAACAAGTATCATAGTAGGTCCCTGTTACTTAAGACTGGTCTGAAAACCACACATGGTACATCAAGACATAAACCGAATCAGCATTCCACTCAAGGAGTGACTTCACAGGTTGTACACTCTACAGAAAAAGTAAGTACTTGCTCAACTGCAAGGAAAAAAATGTGGAGTCCAGCAACAGTTGTGGAAATCTTTGAGATTGAACACCAATGTTGCAAAGGCAAGCATAAAGAAGCATACTAAACAGCAGCGTAAAGCCATGGCTGCTGTTGGTCATCTGAGGAAGCAAAAGTATTTTTGATCACTAGCCTATAAAGCTAAGATTGACAGACTTATTGCTGCTGTGATGAGACGTGAGCACAAAAAAACTAAAGAGTCATGTCTCTTTAATGAAATTGTGTCTCAGAGTCTGTACATTTGTTAATAGAGCAGTGTTTGTTCTGTTTACGAGATTAAGATGAGGCTATAACGTTATCCTGTCTTGAACCAACACAATTTCTGTGACGTTTTCACAGGTCACTGGCTGCACATACAGCACTCAGAGGCGTATTTCTGGGAGGAGTCATATTACTTTTAGAAAAAGAACAGCAACTTCTGCATTGATGAGTCCGGTAAACTGTGTAATGTGCTGAGTGTGTGAGATGACACTACAATGGAGTCAGATGATGAGTGTGAGGCAACTGTTCAGCCTTGAAAGCGTCACTGTCTGTCATGGACATGTGAGGAAACTTGCAACTGGAGGTAATCATCATTTGACAAAGTCAAGCACTTTATCAATCTGTTTGTCATTACTGATCATAAAGACAGATATAAACTCTTTGAGACTATAGACCTTTGTGAGATCTGACCACATACTGGACTTATGGGTCATTCACTTGCATGCCTAGATAGTGGTGTTTGTGATAATGTATGTCACCCCATCCAGATGCTGGGAGTGCATCAATCAGGCATGCAAAACTTTGTGTACAGTGACTATGAGTTGTGATGAGTTGTTGCACAGTATACTTGTCTGAATGAGTTACTGCAGTCTGGTGACATGCATGGTGCCGTGACATTTCTGAAACAGCTGCGACGAGTCAGCAGTGTCACAGATACTGTGATTGATCAGTCATCAATTGCTGATGGAAATTCTGTCTCTGTCTTAGAAACTGATATTCTCAAGCAGTTTGGGAAATCGATTGCCAAATCTGAGTTGGCAAAGACAGAGAAATTTGACTCTGTATGTGTGTCACGTGATCGGCTCTGTTATGAAAACAAATGGTCACAGTGAAGCCTGAAATATTGTCACCGTACAATGATGTGGTTTCGACTGTCAGCATTTCTGCTGTTAAAGTGTGACTTTCAGTTAGACCAATCATTGTGATGTGCAAGCACAGTTTCTCCAAGGTGAAGGCTAACATTCTGCCACCAAGGTCACTCTTGAACAATATGGAGGCACATGTTACACCTGCTGAGACTGCCACATTAATTATGTTTGAACGGATTCTTATTCAGACTATGAAGCCATTTCAAACTATTCTACGTATGAATACAAAAACATGGAACATTCCACAAAAAGAACTCATTAGGTCTCTTAAGGTTCCGTTATGTATCTTCCACTTAATCTGTAGGAAAATGTTGAGGCGATATTCATTGAGAACACTCAATGGCTCAACATAAATAAAGATTATTATTATTATTATTTTAATACAGCCTGCCACCAACTGCTTATGGTACAGTGGGGATTATTACTTTCTGACAGAAAACTTGCCTGTTAGCTGTAACAGTCATGTAGTCAATTGTTTGCTGCTGATATATATATATATATATATATATATATATATTATGGTAGCATGGTAGTGCTACCATAGTTAGGTTGAGTACCCCACTTAAGGTTAAATGGTGAAATTTGCACCTTAATAACTTTGCCACCATTCAACAGATTTGCCTGAAATTTGTCAGGCATGGGGCATAACCATAGATCTTGGGATCTGCCAAGTGTCATACCAGTCAGATATACGGTTGTGGAGTTATTAAGCAACATTCCAGGGTGCATTTACGTTTTTTTGTGCATTCTTGCTCACACCTACAGGTCACATGGTTTGCATGACAGTCTGAAAACTTCATGGAACATGCAGCAAGGATCCCGATGTGCCTTTTGAAGATTTCATGAAAAAATATTGAATGGTTCAAAGTTATTCAAAAACAAATTTCCCATTATAGTCAATGGAAAAGTTAACAAAAGCTCAACAGCGTCATGAATGCTATTTTTAGTGTCGCAATGACCCTTGTAGTGTTGTAAATCTGCCATTTTGTTTTCAGTTACTGATCATAGAAAAACTTGGCATTTAAAATTGGGACCATCTAGGGACACAATTCTTTTTGTGCTGAAGGCTGCGGCCTCTGCCATAGCCTTATCTATCACTGTGCTAATAAACAGATCCCTGCAGGAGGGAGTTGTCCCCACTATGTGGAAACAGGCCCATGTGCTCCCAATCCACAAGGGTGGATCCAGAGATCCAATTTGCCACTACAGACCATCTCTATTCTTTGCCACCTAGCAAAGATTTAGGAGGGCTTGTCTACGGCCAACTGAGGGACTACCTGGAAAACAATCAGCTCCTGGCCCCCTCACAGCATGGGTTCTGGCAAAACATGGACTGACACAGCCCTCATCAGGTTTACCTCCCACGTCCCAGCTGCTGTGGACAAGGGCACTCCCATGGGGCAGTCTTTATAGATCTGACCAAGGCATTCGACCTGGTGGATCACCCACTCTTACTAAACAAACTGAGCACACTTGGACTGAACCAACACTCCCTGAACTGGTTCAGCAACTATCTGACTGACCGCTCCCAGCAAGTCAAGTGGAGAGGTGCCGCCTCTGACCTTCTACCGCTAAAGGAGGGTGTGCCACAAGGCTCCATCCTGGGCCTGCTCCTGTTCTCCCTGTTCGTCAATGACATCTGTCACCACTGCGGGGACAGCTCCATTGTGCAGTACGCCGATGATGCAGTACTCTACCGAGCAGTGCCACATCAGGATGATCTACGACCCCTGCTCCAGGCTGATTTCTCCCAGGCTGAAGCATGGTTGGTCAAGAATCGCTTAGTTCTCAACCCTACCAAGACCAAAACACTCCTGTTTGGTCCCAAATCCCTGGGTCCCTCCCGGGCACATCTTCTCCCTCTGGTCACCTTATCTGGCTCTCCTATCGAAGTGGTACAATCCTTCAAATATTTAGGTCTTACATTGGACCAAGGACTCACACTAAAACCACATGTAGACTTGGTGGCCAAAAACATGCACCAAAAACTCGGCTGCTCTACCATCTAAGCGCCAATCTGATACCTGAGACAATGCTGGCACCCGTCAGAGTGTCCTCCTACCTACTCTTACCTATGCAGCCCCAACCCTACTCGCATCACTAAGCTAGAGTACGGTAGACTACAGACATTGTACCACAAAGTCGTGATATTCACTTCAAAGTCCATCTGAGGACCCACCACTGTGAAGTCCTTGCTGCACTCAAATGGCCCACCCTGAACCTACTTCAGTACTCCCTACTAAACTGGATATACAAGCTCCTCTCCAATAATCCCCCCACAGAGCTTATTGGGCTAATCACCCCAAAATGCCCCAGCAGGCCCCTTCGCACTTCAGACAAAAAACTGCTTGAATAGCCCAGGCCCAGATCTACAGCAGGTAGTAAGTCCTTCACCCATATAGACCCCACACTGTGGAACAAGCTCCCCTGTCAACTACAAGAAGCACCCTCCCCAGCTATTTTTCAGATGAGGTTACGTGCTCACCTCCAAAATCTCAGCTCCTGCATAAGTCTGGAAGGCTAGCTAAATCATGCCCCAGGCATCTAATTACCACTGTTGACCTGGGGTACTCTCCCTGCAAAAAGTTGCCCTATCCTATATAAAGCTAGCAACTCCAATTGTAATACTGCACCTTTTAAAGACATATACCACTTTGCTTGTATATTTTTAAAGTACTACCTGCCCTCAACCTAACAGCTGCTACTAATGTTGTGTTGTGTTACAAAACATTGTACACTTGTATGCAATGTACTACTCTGTATCTATTGACTGTTGTTGTCCAAATATTGTTGTACAAAACATCGTACACTTGTATGAAATGTACTACTCTGTATCTATTGACTGTACTTCTTCAACTCTATGTAACTAACTCCGGGTCACCTGAAAAAGGACCTCCGGGGCCCAGTGGGCTTACCCAGTTAACAAAATGTAATAAATAAATACCTAGTCAAGCCATGAGAATGCTAGGCATGTCTTTATTTTGGGGTTAAACACCCCAGAAATATGTTTTTGAAATTTTTGGGAAAAGTAGTGTCGCAAAGTAGTGTCGAACCTGGGACACTTTTGAGATTTTTTTGCAAAAGTATCATGTTTTGTGACACTGCTATTGGACACTATGGGGAAAATAACAGGAATTCTTTGCCACCCTGCTGCAAAACACTGGTTTGGTCTGTTTGACTGAAATTTGAAGCTGAGAGAGGCAACATTACACTGATGTGCCTTTGGTGGTTTGGTGACAAAATATTGCACGGATGGAAAGTTGCGTGCTCTAGGTTGACACTTTTCCCATAGACTAACATTGTGGTGTCTCGCATGATTTTTGGAGCCCGTATCTCGGAAACGCGAGATATGGACTTTGTTGGAAAAATGCTTAGCTTCTTAGGGTTAAGCATGCAGTTCAACATAGCCAGGAAAGTCATGAATCATGTAAAATTTTATTTTTCTCTGTGTAGTATGGTTCCTAAGATATAAGCAATTAGTATTCCCAGTGCTCATTTTCTGGTCCGAGGCCCATTATTATGCACACATTTTTGTAGTCACTGTGTTTCTGTATGCAACTGTCTGTCAAAAACAGGGTGTGCATTTACATTACTGTTACAGTTAGTGTTCCTACTTGTGCTTATGGACCTGTTTGTGTCAGCGCTCCCATCTGTGCATTTCGCTTGGTGTTTTGCTTGCGCTATTTTCATCAACTGTTACCATTTGAGTTTCTGTGACCATGTGTGTGTTAGTGTTTGTGCTTCTGTTTGCATTGCAGTTACTGTTCTTATGTGCAAAAAATCATGTGGTGAGAGCTTGGGACCTGAAAGGCCCATGCTACCACCACTACTATACTGTGCCCAACCCCAACAGAACAGGTAGTGAATCCTGAATGGAGAGTCACAGGAAAAGGAAGCAGATGGACATCAATGGTACACCACGCTGATTGCAGGAAGACACAAGTTAGGACAGTTTGGAGTAGCATGGTGTAAGCTAGGCAATACCCCCCCCAGGCCAGGTACTGCATCCTGAGTGCAGAGTCACAGGAAAATAAAGTCCATAGACATCAACGGTGCACATCTGTAGTTGTAGGGACACACAAGTTAGGACAGTTAGGAGTTGCACGGCATCAGCCAGGCAATGCCCCCTCCCCCTCACACACATCAGGTACTGTATCCTGAGTGGAGATCCAGAAATAAAAATGCTATGGACATCAATGGACACCTCATGATTGCAGGAGCACAGAATTAGGACAGTTAGAGTTGCATGGAGTCAGCCAGGCAATACCCCCCCACCAGAGCAGGTACTGTATCCTGAGTGGAGACGCACCGGAAAACATAGGTCATGGACATAAATGGTCCACCTGTATGACTGCAGTAACACACAAGTTAGGACAGTTAGGAGCTGCATGGCATCAGCGAGGAAATGCCCCCCCCCGAGCAGGTGCTGCATTCTGAGTGGAGACTCACAGGAAAACAAAGGTTATGGATATAAATTGTACAGCTCCATGATTGCAGTAACACACTAGTTGGAACAGTTAGGAGTTACACGGCGTCAGCCAGGCAATGCCCCCCCAGAGCAGGTACTGCATCCTGAGTGGAGAGCTACAAGAAAACAAAGGTTATGGATATAAACAGTACAGCTTTATGATTGCAGTAACACACAAGTTGGGACAGGTATGAGTTGCACGGCGTCAGACAGGCAATGCAACCCTCCCAGATCTGGTAGTGCATCCTGCGTGGACAGTGATAGGAAAAGAAAGTCCATGGACATCAATGGTGCACCTCCTGGTTGCAGGGACACAGAAGTTAGTACAGTTAGGAGTTGCACAGCGTCAGCCAATGCAATGCCTCCAACACCAAGTACTGTATCCTGAGTGAAAATCCACAGGAAAACAAAGGATATGGACTTTAACTGGACACCCACTGATTGCAGGAACACACAAGTTAGGACAGTTAGGAGTTGCACGGCATCAGCCAGTCAATGCCCCCCCCAGAGCAAGTACTGCATCTTGAGTGGAGACCCATTGCAAAACTTAGGGCATGGACATCAACTGTAAAACTGACTGATTGCAGGTCTACACAAGTGAAAACACTTAGTAGTTGCATGTACTCAGTCAGGCAATGCTCCCCCCCTCCCAGACCAGGTACTGCATCCTGAGTCGAGACCCACAGGAAAACAAAGGCTATGGACATTCATGGTACACACCCCTAGTTGCAGGAACACAAGTTAGGAGACAGTTAGGCATTCCAAGGCGTCAGTCAGGCAGTGAGTCTCCCCTTGAGATCAGATACTGTATCCTGAGTGGAGATCCGTATCAAAACTGAGGTCATGTACATCAGCGGTACACCTCTGATTGCAGGTGTACAAGTTAAGACAGTTAGGAGTTGCACAGCGCCAGGCAGGCAATGACCTCCCCCACTGGAGGTACTGCATCCTGAGTGGAGGCCCACAGCAAAACTGACTCCATAGACATCAATGGTACACCTCTATGATTGTGGGTATACATGAGTTAGCACAGTTAGGGTTGTATGGCCTCAGTCAGGAATGCCCCCATTACAATAGCAAAAGTGAGGGCATGGACAGCAATGGTACATCTCTGTGATTGCAGGTGCACTCAAACTAGGACAGTTAGGAGTTGTATGTACTCAGCCAGTGAATGCTGCCACCTCCCTGCACTCAGAACAGGATAGAATTTTTCAACCTTTAGAGTTGGAACAAGAAACACACATTTTTTTTAGAAAAATATTTATAAAATATTTTTTTTTGTATAATGATTTTTTACATACAAAATAATAGAAAATAAATATAATTAGACATTTGTAAAACATAATTTTTTGTATTAATAGTTTTCTTAATACAAAATTATCAAAATAAATATGATTATAAATTTATCAACAAATTTTGGATCATTATTTTGTGTTTTTCAGTTTTATTCAGGAAAACAGAGGGAGGTGTGCTGCGTTGATGGAGTCAGCTCACGACAGTAAGCTGGATTCATGTGGAGGCGCAGTGGAAGTTGCTGTGACATTGAACCGGTACCGGACATCTGTGGAGGCCCTCAGGTTTGGCCAGGGAGACTGGATGACTGCTCATCAGGTGTAGCGCTGCTTGTATGTGCAGTGCTATCTGCGACTGCAGGCACCGGCTCGAGCAGAAGGCTGACTGTGCCATGATGCGCCTTCAACAGGGACATTTGTTGTCCCTGTTTCAGGGCAAGAACTTCAGTTGTGAGCCAGTCAACCTTCTGCTCTAGTCAAGTTACACAGTCACAGTGTTCTGAACAAGATAGAGTTTCTGGAAAATCTGTGAACAAAAAAAAATGTATGAACATGAAACAGTGATAAGTGTACTTAACTGCTTCAGTTCATCATCTGATTACATGTGCCTTTTAGGCCCCTATCTCGTAACGCTTTGAGAAATGGCCTTTTCATCACAATAATGGTTAGTCCCACTATGGGGCTAAATAAAACTAGTCAGTGAAGTAATTAATAATGTGAAGTCTCTATCTTGCTAGACAATGCCCCCCACACAGAGCAGGTACTGCGTCCTGAGTGGAGACCCATTGCAAAACTTAAGGCATGGACATCAACTGTACAACTCCTTGATTGCAGGTGTACACATGTTAGGACAGTTAGGAGTTGCATGGCGTGAGCCAGGCAAAGACCCCAACAAAGATCAGGTACTGTATGCTGAGTGGAGACCGTAGCAAAACTGAGGCCATGTACATCAGTGGTAGAACTCCCTGATTGCAGGTGTACAGAACTTAGGACAGTTAGGAGGTGCATGGCCTCAGACAGGCAATGCCCCTGCCCCCCAGAGCAGGTACTGCATCTTCAGTGGAGACCCACAGCAAAATTGAGGACATGGACATCAACGGTATACTTCTTTGATTGCAGATGCACACAAGTTAGGACACTTAGGAGTTGCATGGACTCAGCCAGACAATGCCCCCGCATACCAGGTACTGCATTCTGAGTGGGTAGGAGCAGGGAAACAAAGGCTATGGACATCAATGGTACACCTTCCCTATTGGAGGAACACACAAGTCAGGACAGTTAGGAGTTGCACAGTGTCAGCCAGGCGATGCCCCCGATCAGGTAGTGCATCCTGGAGTGAGACCCACTGGAAAATAAACATTATGGACAGAAACAGTGCACCTCCATAGTTGCAGGACACACAAGTTAGGACAGTTAGGAGTTGCATGGCATCAGCCAGGCAATGCCCCCCCACACACACACCATGTACTGTAACCTGGTGGAGATCCACAGGAAAGCAAAGGCTATGGATATTAATGGTATACCTCCTGATTGCAGGAGGACACAAGTTAGGACAGTTAGGAGTTGCACGGCAATGCTCTCCCACCACCCAGAGCTGGTACTGCATCCAGAGTTGAGAGCTAAAGGAAACAAAGATTATGGAGATAAACAGCATACCTTCATGACTGCAGTAACACACAAGTTGGGACAGTTAGGAGTTGTACGGCATCAGCCAGGCAATGCCCCCCCAGACCAGGCAGTGCATCCTGAGTGGAGAGTGACAGGAAAAGAAAGTCCATGGACATCAATGGTGCACCTCCCTGGTTGCAGGGACACACAAGTTAGGACACTTAGGAGTTGCATGGCATCAGCCAGGCAATGCCCCCCCCACACCAGGCACTGTATCCTGAGTGGAGATCCACAGGAAGACAAAGGCTATGGACATTAACAGAACACCTCCCTGATTGCAGGAACGTACAAGTTAGGACAGTTAGAAGTTGCACGGCATCAGCCAGGCAATGCCACCCCCTCCCCCCTAGAGTAGGAACTGCATACTGAGTGGAGACCCAATGCATAACTTTGGGCATGGACATCAATGGTACACCTTCCTGTTTGCAGCTGTGCACAAGTTAGGATAGTTAGGAGTTGCATGGACTCAGCCAGGCATTGAACCCCCGTCCATCCCAGACTTGGGAATGTATCCTGACTGGATACCCACAGGAAAACAAAGGGTATGGACATGAACAGTACATGTCCCAGACTGCAGGAACACACAAGTTAGGACAGTTAGGAGTTGCACAACATCAGCTAGGTAATGCCTCCCCTCCAGATCAGATACTGTATCCTGAGTCGAGACCCATAGCAAAAACTGAGGCCATGTACATCAGTGGTACACCTCTCTGATTGCAGGTGTACACAGGTTAGGACAGTTAGGAGTTGCATGGCCTCAGACAAGCAATGCCCCTGCCTTCCAGAGCAGGTACTGCATCTTGAGTGGACACCCACAGCAAAACTGATCACATGCACATCAACGGTACACCTCCCTGACTGCAGCTGTGCACAAGTTAGCACAGTTAGGAGTTGCACAACCTCAGCCAGGCAATGCCCGAACCCCCCACAGATCAGGTACTGCATCCTGAATGGAGAAGCATAGAAAAACTAAGACCATGTACATCAATGGTACACCACCCTGATTGCAGCTGTACACAAGTTAGGACACTTAGGAGTTACAGCGGCATCATCCAGTCAATGCCGCCTCCACACACACACACACACACACACACACACACACACACACAAACAGGTACTGTATCCTGGGTGGAGATCCATAGGAAAAAAGGCTATGGACATTAATGGTACTCCACACTGATTGCAGGAGCATACAAGTTAGGACAATTAGAGTTGCACAGGCCAGCCAGGCAACGCCCCCAGACCAGGTAGTGCATCCTGAGTGTAGAGTCATCACAGGAAAAGAAAGTCCATGGACATCAACGGTGCACCTCACTGGTTGCAGGAAACACAAAAGTTAGGATAGTTAGGGGTTGCACGGTGTCAGCCAGGCAATGTCCACCCCCTCACACACCAGGTACTGTATCCTGAGTGGAGATCCACAGGAAAAGAAAGGCTATGGACATTAATGGTACACCTCTATGATTGCAGGAGCACAGAAGTTAGGACAGTTAGGAGTTGCATGGTGTCAGCCAGGCAATACCCCTCTCCCAGAGCAGGTACTGTATCCTGAGTGGAGATGCACAGGAAAACAAAGGTTATGGACATAAAAGGTACACTGGTATGATTGCAGTAACACACAAGTTGGGACAGTTATGAGTTGCACGCATCAGCCAGGTAATGCCAGCCCTCTGACCATGTAGTGCATCCTGGTGGAAGTCACAAGAAAAGAAAGTTCATGGATATCAATGGTGCACCTCCCTCACTGCAGTACACAGAAGTTAGAACAGTTAGGAGTTACACGCTGTCAGCTAGGCAATGCCCTCCCCCCCTACACACACCAGGTACTGTATGCTGAGTGCAGATCCACAGGAAAACAAAGGATATGGACATTAATGGTACAGTAGTAGCCACAGACGCTGACAGCTATTTCCTGAAATTTCTGTGATATTTCCAGAAATATGTGATGCTTTTTGCATTTAAACAGTAGGGGTAGCAGAGAAACTCTTCAGAAATTTTGCGAAATATCTGGAAATAGCTGGCAATGTCTGTGGCTACCACTGTACATCTCTCTGATTGCAGGATCACACAAGCTAGGACAGTTAGGAGGTGCATGGCATCAGCCAGGCAATGCCCCCTCCCCGAAGTGCTGCATCCTGAGTGGTGAGGCACAGGTAGAGTGAGGGTATGGAGATCAACAGTAAATCTCCATGATTGTAGGTACACACAAGTTAGTACAGTTAGGAGTTGGACGGAGTAAGACAGCCAATGCCTGCCCCCAAACCCCACCCAGACCAGCTACTACATAGTGATAGGACAGGCACAGCAGGAGTGAGATAATGTACATCAACGGTACATGTCCCTGATTGCAGGTACAGACAAGCTAGCACAGGTAGGATTTTCCTGGCCTCAGCTAGTCAACCCCCCTCCATCCCAGACCAGGAAATGCATCCTGAGTGGAGAGCCACAGGTAAACTGAGGGCATGTCCATCAATGGTATATCTCCCTGATTGAAGGTACACACAAGTTAGCACAGTTAGGGGTTGTACGGCCTCAGTCATGGAATGCCCCCCCAAGGTACTTCATCCTGAGTGGGTAGCTACAGCAAAACTGAGGGCATGGACATGTATGGTACACCTCTATGATTTATTGACTATAGACTAGGAAACAGAGTGTATAAATGCTGTATGTCTTTCTGTTACAACACTTACGTTCAGCACTGGTGTCAGGTTCCTGTTTCACCTGTTTATGAGCTTTTGTTTTCACAGTTTCCTAGCCACTACAGAATGCATAAAATGATTTTGTAATGCACAACATGACAATGTGTTCATTAACAACAAGATTGTTATTCTCGTTCATGACTGTTTATATATCATTTTTCCAGGATGTTCTATATGCTACAGTTAAGAGTGTGCCTGCTGATAACTGGTAGGTGTGAGATGAAATATATGGTAAGACAAATGATGCACTGTATACTGAGTACAGAGATAGTGCTGAAATACAGGGATGGCTTTTAACGATATATGTCTCGGATATCAGCTGTACACAAGATAGGAAACTGAGTTATTGTACAGTCTGAGACATGTTATGTAGTTACTACCTTCGCTGATCTGATACTACGGCATGGTGGAAAGCCACAGTCCAAATACAGGTATGGACATTAATAGTATAGACCCCTGATTATAGCTGAATGGAAGTGATTACACTGAGGAGTTGTACAGGCTGAGCCAGGCTATGCTCCTTCACCCCTTCTCATTGCACCCCATGACATGTACTGTTTGCTGACTGCAGAGCTACAGTAAAACAAAAGTGATGAATATCATCAGTGTATCTTTATGGTACCAACTATATGCAACTTAGTACAGTGAGGAGTTGTACACATAAAGACAGGCAATGCCCGCCGGCCGCCACCCGCCCCACAGAGCAGCTACTGCATACTGAGTGGAGAGCAATGCAAAAACTAAAGGTATGGACATCAGTGGTACATGCGGCTGATTGCTGTTGCACACAAATTAGGACAGTTAGGAGTTGGACAGCAACCAGGAAATACTTCCCCCCCACACACACACCCCACCCAGATCAGGTAGTGCATCCTGAGTGGAAGGTACAAAAAAGAACCCCATGGACATCAATGACACAACTCCCTGATTGCAGGTACATACAACTTATTGCAGTTAGGAGTTGCATGCACTCAACTAGGCTATACCCAAAAAAAAGAAATCAGGTACTTCATCTTGAGCATAGAAACAGAGCAAAATGGAGACCATGGACATCTACAGTATCCCTGCCTGATTGGTATTGCACACAAGTTAGGGTACTTAGGAGTTGCATGGACTTCACAATGGAAGCCCCCACCCCCCCATACAACAGGTACTGCATCCTGTCTGCAGCGTTACAGCAATATTAAAGTCATGGGCATCAACTTTACACCTCCCTCATTGCTGTTGCACAGAAGTTATGAGACTAACAAGTTACATAAACTCAGCAAGGCAATACCACCCCACACACACAGACCAGTGACTGCATCCTGAGTATTGATGCACAGAAGAAGTACAGCCATGGAGATCAATGGTGCAGCTCACTGATTGGAGTTGCACATGTTTTCTGTACAGTTAGGGGTTGCCTGACGTTAGTCAGGCTATGACCATCCACTCCCCACCGCCCCGGCAGAAAAGATTCTGCATGTAGACTAGAGAGCCACATCAAAACTACAGTGATGGAGATCAATGGTATAGCTTGCTGATTGCAGCTGCACACAAGTTTGCACAGTTAGGAGTTGCGTCCTGATTCATTAAATCCTCCCCACCCCCCAAAAACACCACAAGCTGTATCGTAACTATGAACACAGATCAAAAGTAAACCTATGTATATAAATGGTATACTGAATGTAGAACAGTGAGTACTTGCAGAGGATCACTGATTCCATTCCCCACTAACTACCCAGGACAAGCATTTTGTATAATTTCAGCAGGATTGCCTTACCTTCTGACCCAACAAAGATGATGCTGTCGGTGTCAGACTGTTCTGCCTCCACAGACTCAGACTCTGGTGGTACTGCCTCTAAGTGGAGGAGTGCTTCTGATGCCCTGTGAATGTAAAATGATAGTAATTTTTTGAGTGTGCTATGTATCTCTACATTAATTCAGTACAGTTTTGCTTCAACATTCATAGTATTCTCTACTCGTTAACAGTTTTCTTCTACAGTTTGCTGTCAGTGTGTCTATACATGTGTAACACTATCTACCTTCAAAAATTACTAGTATAAGGTCTCTCACATACAGAACATAAAACAGTATTCATTAAATACAAAGTAATACACAGTAAACAACCCTCTCTGTAGTCTTTTATATCTATTGTTTTTAAATAATTTCCAGTACTTTTCTATCACCAACCTTTTGTAGCATTTTTCCTATGTTTACTCACAATTGCTTATTATACCTACATCAATGTTAAAGATATATTTACTATAAAGCTGCTGTATTTTATGCGTTTATCTGTCATACAATGTTAATACAATGCAATAAGTCATAGTGAGCCAAAATTTTATTGCACATCATTTTAAACTGCCATGTATTGTACTGGTTAAGAAATGGATTGTATACTCACGGTTTGTAGGTACTCCCCTGCAACAGGCTTGACGGCCTCCCATCTCATGCGTGAGGTAGTACCATCTAGAGTCGTTGCCGGTGCCAATCTTCATGCTTTCAACACATTAAAGAGCTGTGAAGCAGCTTCCACTTCCGCTTACACATGGCTGCAGACTTGTTTTTGATTTTAAAACAGCACCGCATATGTCCGCTTATGTGCCTCCACATGACATGCAACTTCCTGTTGGTGCTGTGCATTAGCACCTTTGGATTCCTTTGGCCTGAGCCGACTCCACCAAGCAGCACACCTCCCTTAGACTCCAGAGTCTCATTTCATTTAGAAGTTTTTAGGTCTGCAATGAATATAGAAACAGAGAACATTGTGTAAATATATTTTTTTGCTTCTGTATGGTTCTGTTCTGTTCAACTTTTAGACTAACCATGTGCAGGTTACCACGGTTATTACGATTGTACAGTACTGATTACAACTAATGATATAAGACAACAGTTATAGTTATATTACATCACATAAAGGTCATAGTACTATGTGTGCTATGTCATGTTAAAAGTGTGGTGCATAGCTATACTCAAAGCACATGCCTGGACATTTCTATTCAATTTTGCAGGATGTGCTTCCATCACTACAATACTACCCCCAACAGACCAGGTAGTAAATCCTGAGTAGAGTCACGGGGAAAAAGAAGCCCATGGGCATCAACAGTATACCTCCTGGTTGCAAGAACCACTAATTAGGGTAGTTTGGGTTGAATGTCATTAGCCATGCAATGCGCCCCGTCCGACGGGTGCTACATCCTGAGTGCAGACCCACAGGAAAACATGGCTATGGACATCAATGGTACACCTACCTGGTTGCAGTAACACGAAGTTGGGAGAGTTTGGAGTTTCATGCCATCAGCCGAGGAATGCCCCCAGACAAGGTAGTGCATCCTGGTGGAGACCCATTGTAAAACTGAGGCCATGGAAATCAATAGTATTCCTCCTTGATTGCAGATGCAGACAAGTTAGGATACTTAGGAGTTTCATGCCTTAGACAGAGTATGCCCCCTGATCAGGTAGTGCATCCTGGTGGAAGTCACTGGAAAGAAAGTCCCTGGACATCAATGGTACACTTGCCTGGTTGCAGAGGGACACAAGTTAGCAAGAGTTAGGAGTTGCATGGTGTCAGCTAGGCAATGCACCCCCCACAGAGTAGGTACTGCATGCTGAGTGGAGACCCATTAAAAAATGTAGGGCATGGACATCAATGGTACAACTCCCTGATTGCAGATGTACACAAGTTAGGACTTGCATGGAGTTAGCCAGGCAATGCCCCCCCCAAGACCAGGTAGTACATCCTGAGTGGGGAGTCACAGGAAAAGAAAGTCCATGGACACGAATGGTACACCTCCGTGGTTGCAGGGACACATGAGTTAGGGCAGTTATGAGTTGCACGGCATCAGCCAAGCGATGACCCCCCTCTGTGCAGGTACTGCATCCTGAGTAGAGACTCACAGGAAAACAAAGGTTATGGATATAAACAGTACAGCTCCATGATTGCACTAACATACTAGTTGGGACAGTTAGGAGTTATATGGTGTCAGCTAGGCAATGCCCCCAGACCAGGTAGTGCATCCTGAGTGGAGAGTCACAGGAAAAGAAAGTCCATGGACATCAATGGTACAACTTCCTGGTTGGAGTAACACACAAGTTAGGACAGTTAGGAGTCACACAGTGTCAGTCAGGCAATGCCCTCCGAACACCAGGTACTGTATCCTGAGTGGAGATCCACAGGAAAACAAAGGCTATGGAGATCACCAGTACACATGTCTGATTGCAGTAACAGACAAGTTAGGACAGTTAGGAATTGCATGTTTTTGGCCAGACAATGCACCCCACCTCCTAGATCAGGTAGTGTATCTTAACATGTTCATGCATCAAGTGTGGTGCAGTAGTGTGAAAGACAGATTGCATGTCTTTCTGTTATGTGTGTTACATATGGAGCTTTTCTGTTTTTTGACCAAGGTTTTGTGGATCTTAAAAGAACCATTTTTTTAAGGTGCACACTTTAACAGTCTGATATTTTTAGAGGACTGTGAGGATTCCATCTCAAAGGTCTCCCAGGAAAAGGCAATTGCCAGCATGGAGAAGTGCACACTATCTGGTAGGTATAGCCAATCATTACAATACTTAATTTCAGGGTGGCGATTGTGTGCATCCAGGACGTGAGATATCCAGAAATCTGTATGTTGACCTTTCTTCATACTCTGTCAAGCAGGTACATGTGCTGTTTTGCTTGCCATACCCTACACCCTGTAATATCAGATAAAATTATCTTACAGGCAGGTAACATACCCATAATAGAAGCAAGGTCCAATTTTGCTTCTGACACTAAGTCTACCCATCGTTTAGTGCCCAAATTATTGCCTCCAAGATGAATTAGCAGTATGTCCGGGTGAGCTTCAGTCCTCAGAAGTCTGTGCATTGTTGGCATGAGATGCTCCCACCTCATGCCTCCCCTGCCAAACCACTTAACAGAGCAATTTGGAAGCTGCAGGTCTTTACCAAAATTACTCCTCTGAGCATACTCTGAAGCTCATCATACTATGCTGCTGCTGATGACCCACACAGTCCATTTGCTGTTTTCTGCCATTCTGAGGTTTAAGCTGAGAAGTGGACAGAGGTTACCAAAAAAATCAGTGTTTCTCCTGCAGTGTCTAGTCACTACTGAATATGAAAGTGAAATTTCCTCCCCCTTCAACATTGGTTTGGTGGGCTGTCCCAAAACAGAGTTATTTAGAAAGCAATTGGTTAATGCTTTCTCATGGCTAACCAATACAGTGGATGCACTAACTATGACTATACTGAATAGCTGACGTACTGTCAAGCAGAAATGTTGGAAGATTTCTAGAGTGGGAAAATACTACTTTTCATAGGCTACTTCAAACAATCACAACTTCACAGAGGTTTATGATTGGTTGCCTCTTGTGTTATGATACACATGCTGCTTGCTTTCTGCCTTCATTTTCAGCTCTATCTGTGCTAGTAAGTACTGATTGACACTCTGACTTTAAACACTAATAACTTCTTTTTACAGCATTACAGGTTATTTAGATTGTCATAGTCAAGTAGAGCAGTAAAAAACGTTTTGTTTAATGCTATTTTTGCAGTGCTAACAGTTTTAATAATGCTAGAAAAATGTTATAGAAAATGTGATGTACTTACACAGAGTAAAGCAGGCTGGTGAGTCTTTTTCTAAGATGGTCACTATGTCCTTCTTCTCCAGTCTTCAGCAGTTGTGACTGGTTGCCTGATGACTGGCCTGATCAATGTTACTTCCATTGGTGTGGCGTCTGTCACTCAAATACAAAGCAGTGTCTGATTGGCTTAGCCTTAAAGAGGTGTTTTTAATGTGGTTATTCAACACTTTCATGCTCATGACACTATTATTCAACACTGTCATGCTCAGGACACTATTATTCGACACTTTTATGCTGACAACACTATTATTCAACACTACTGTTGACAGTGTCGTGCTGACAACACTAAGTTTTTGACATTGTCGTACTCCACGACACCAAAATTTGTGACAGTGTCACACTTTCAACACTACTTTTAGAAATGTTGGGAAAAAACAGTTTTCTGGTGAAATAGTGTGTATAATTAGGATTGTGAGAGTAATATACTTTCTGTCATATTTATGGATATTTTCTCATGTTATAGTGAGTTTCCATTGTGCAAGACTTAAGCAATCAGGCATGACAGGGGCTGTGTTATGGTGGGACAATGGCCCTCCTTAGGGTGGGTTGGAGCTACGAGAGTGTGGCAAACTTCCACCACCCAAGAAGGCCATTAAGTACCATAAGACACCCTTGGTGCTTATTACAATATGAAATGGGTCATTTTAGTAAATTTAATGCATTTTCAACATACTAGTTTCAGCTGGGCCATTATGCTAGGATAATGGCCATCTGAAAGCAGCTCTCAGCCAATCAGAATTCAGCATTCTTCCTAGGCATTTCATAATTGAAAATATTGTATATTGTGTTCACTAGTGTTCAACAGTGAGAAGGATTATGTGTGCAATGTTTTGTAAGGAGTGCTATTTTTTCTTTTACATGACACATGAACAGTTTGTGTGACTATGTAATGTTAGGAGAAAACAGTTAGCTCAGCACTAAATATCTGCTTTTCTTCATTTCTTATGCAGGTGTCTGATACTTATGTTACATTGTTCTATACTACTGTGAGTTTCCAGAGAAGACAGATGCCATCTAAACAGAGATGCAGTTCTATGCAGAGACGAAACAAGTATCATAGTAGGTCCCTGTTACTTAAGACTGGTCTGAAAACCACATGGTACATCAAGACATAAACCGAATCAGCATTCCACTCAAGGAGTGACTTCACAGGTTGTACACTCTACAGAAAAAGTAAGTACTTGCTCAACTGCAAGGAAAAATGTGGAGTCCAGCAACAGTTGGGAAATCTTTGAGATTGAACACCAATGTTGCAAAAGCAACATAAAGAAGCATACTAAACAGCAGCGTAAAGCCATGGCTGCTGTTGGTCATCTGAGGAAGCAAAAGTATTTTGATCACTAGCCTATAAAGCTAAGATTGACAGACTTATTGCTGCTGTGATGAGACATGAGCACAAAAAACTAAAGAGTCATGTCTCTTTAATGAAATTGTGTCTATAAGTCTGTACATTTGTTAATAGAGCAGTGTTTGTTCTGTTTACGAGATTAAGATGAGGCTATAACGTTATCCTGTCTTGAACCAACACAATTTCTGTGACGTTTTCACAGGTCACTGGCTGCACATACAGCACTCAGAGGCGTATTTCTGGAAGAGTCATATTACTTTTAGAAAAAGAACAGCAACTTCTGCATTGATGAGTCCGGTAAACTGTGTAATGTGCTGAGTGTGGAGATGACACTACAATGGAGTCAGATGATGAGTGTGAGGCAGCTGTTCAGCCTTGAAAGTGTCACTGTCTGTCATGGACATGTGAGAAACTTGCAACTGGAGGTAATCATCATTTGACAAAGTCAAGCACTTTATCAATCTGTTTGTCATACCTAGTAAACAGAAGACAGATATAAACTCTTTGAGACTATAGACCTTTGTGAGATCTGACCACATACTGGACTTATGGGTCATTCACTTGCATAGCCTAGATAGTGGTGTTTGTGACAATGTATGTCACCCCATCCAGATGCTGGGAGTGCATCAATCAGGCATGCAAAACTTTGTGTACAGTGACTATGAGTTGTGATGAGTTGTTGCACAGTATACTTGTCTGAATGAGTTACTGCAGTCTGGTGACATGCATGGTGCCGTGACATTTCTGAAACAGCTGCGAAGTGTCAGCAGTGTCACAGATACTGTGATTGATCAGTCATCAATTGCTGATGGAAATTCTGTCTCTGTCTTAGAAACTGATATTCTCAAGCAGTTTGGGAAATCGATTGCCAAATCTGAGTTGGCAAAGACAGAGAAATTTGACTCTGTATGTGTGTCACGTGATCGGCTCTGTTACGAAAAACAAATGGTCACAGTGAAGCTGAAAACATTGTCACCGTACAATGATGTGGTTTCGACTGTCAGAATTTCTGCTGTTAAAGTGTGACTTTCAGTTAGACCCAATCATTGTGATGTGCAAGCACAGTTTCTCAAGGTGAAGGCTAACATTCTGCCACCAAGGTCACTCTTGAACAATATGGAGGCACATGTTACACCTGCTGAGACTGCCACTTTGATTATGCTTGAACGGATTCTTATTCAGACTATGAAGCCATTTCAAACTATTCTACATCTGAATACAAAAACATGGAACATTCCACAAAAAGAACTCATTAGGTCTCTTAAGGGTTCCGTTATGTATCTTCCACTTCATCTGCAGGAAAATGTTGATTCCTATCAACAGTGTTCCAACAAAGTCAAAGATCATTTGGCAGGATGTTGTCAATGTAGAGAAGGTGAAGCTTGCTCTTACTTATTTGAAGAGCAACAATCCTTTTTATGTAGACCTTGATATTGATCACACGATTAGTGAGTCTGTTGAACATGATGTGTTGGAAACCACAAAACCAATGATTAAGAAGGTCAATGTGGAGACAAATGATAATGTGTATGAACAGTACCCAATTCATCCACTGCATGGCAGAGATCCAGTAGGGGACAACTTTGATCTCTACCAAATGTAACAGGTGGAAGGTGAGCCTGTCAGCATTTGGGAGGCAACACTGGAAGCACTCTGTCTTCCAGATTTATTCCCAAAAGGGTCAGGTGGATGCCTAGATGAAAGATAAGTGCGTGTACAAGGTGCTGAGTACTGCACTAGCCATGTGCTCAGTAAGGATGGCAAATTCAGACACAACATACAGTACTTGTTTCATCTCCTTTGGGAGAGTGAGCTTAGCATACTGTCTGCATCTATTGCACATACTATTCGGCTCACAACTCCACTTGATGGAATCACTACCACACAGTTTTTGCAGAAATTAAAGCAAAAGGATGAAAATGTGCAAGTGAATTTGTCTTCTATTCTATCAAGTCTACATGGCAGCAAAGAATACTGATATCGCAGACATCGGGTGATGACTATGCTGGAAGTCTGATTGCTGCCAAATGGTTTGTCACTCAGCTGTGCAGGTATGCCTGGCATGAGGTCATTAAGACTCTTGAAGTGGGCAAGAATTGTGATGTGAGGGGCATTTTCATCAATGACTCTCGGAGAAATATGCTCACTTGACAAAGTGTCTGTGACTAGGCATTTTCACAAGTGATTCCATGATATTCTGATTTTCATTTTGTCAAAGGACAATCTGCCTCTTGGTATTTTATTAATTTATTTAGTTTGTGTTGACCGGGTGAGTATTGTGGTGCATTACTGCTGGAGGACAGAATATCAGGCATGAGGTGCTCCTCATATCCATATGCTACTGCGGATCAAGGATGCCCCACGCATAGGCAAACATGAAGCAGCACAAGTGCTAGCATTCATTAAGCAATACATCACTTGCCGCATACCAGATAAGTACTACAGTCCTACACTGTGGAATTTGGTGCAGATGTTTCAATGCCATATTTGTGCAAAATACTGCCACTGGGTAGTGAAGAACAAATCTGATTGGTACACAACATGTCGTTTTGGATTTCCCAGGCATGTCTGTCAGGATGGTTGCATGAACGAACTGTTTTCAGCTATACAGCATCACTTGAAGGCAAAATAAACCAAGAGGGCATATGAGTTACCCAGAGACGAGAATGAGATGTACATCAATGACTACAATCCCACTTTTCTTCTAATGTGGCAAGCAAACATAGATGTTCAGTTTGTGGCTGACAACACATTGACTCTGGTTCGGTACGTCACTCTTACATCACCAACATGAACAGACTAGCTTGAAAAGATCATTGGGAAGATATTGCCAGTTCAAGCAAGTCACTGACATCTCAGTTAGGTCACTGGGATTGAAGACCCTATCACACAGAGAATGTGGTGCTTATGAGGCCACGATCAGCTTGATCGGTACCCATTTGTCTGACGCAAATCTGATGCTGTACACTTTCTCAATGTAAACTACAAAGAAATGAAATGTGTACTTATTCCTCATGCTTAGATTGAGGAACTGGCTCTCAAGAGACCCTCTTCAAGACATATCTTGAAGAATAACCTTATTGACAAGTACTACCCCCGTAGACACAAAGATATGGATCAAATGTGCTTATTTGAGATGGCTAAGTGGTATGACTACAAGATGGATGTCTCAGCTGAATGCACAAGTGACATTTACAAGGTCAAAGGAGTGGATGGCTGTCTCGTTAAGAGACATAAGCCTTGGCTCATTGACCACTATAAATTACATCTAGGCACATCTGAGAGCAGACAGCATTACTACTTTGCTCTCCTATTCTTATTTAAACCCTGGAGGAATGAGTCTGAATTAAAAGGTGACTGTGATACATTCGAGGAAGAATTCAATCACAGTTACGAGATATTCAAGACTGAATACTCAGACACATATATACAGAGACTAGATGTTAAGAAGAAGCAGCTTGAAAAGGCACAGAAACAACTTAGGGAGGACACTCCTGTTAGTTCACAGGACAATCTTGATCTAGAAGGAGAAGGTATCCTTGGAGAATCTCTGCCTATGAATGCCCCAGAAGTACTCATGTCAGAAGTGGAGAGTGCTATGGAACATGGCACACACTGCAGTGTTGACCCAGCAGAACTAAGAGAGAGACTCAATGAGCAGCAACGTGTGGTGCACTCTGCAGTTACTGATGCTGTCCGGCATGGGATACTACATGAGCAAAAGAAATGTGACTGTCTTGACCACAAGCCACTACTGATGTTTGTTAGTGTCTCAGCAGATACAGGAAACAGCTTCCTTATAGATGCCAGTACAGCTGAAATACAGAAACTGACAGGCCCATCAATGTCTGTTGCTGTTAGTGCTCCCACTGAACTAGCTGCATACAACATTGGTGGATTTAAGTTACACCATTTCTTCATGTTGCCAGTGGAGCATGGCAAAGCAGGAGAGTATCATAAGCTGTCATTTGAGGTTGCATCTCTGTTTTGTTCTATGTTTACTAAGACGAAGTTACTCATCATTGATGAAATTAGTATGGTCTCTAATTTGACGCTTAACTGTATACACCTACGTCTACTGGATATTTTGGGGACTGACTATGGAGATGCATTTGATGGTAAAAGCATTTGCTGTATCTGGAGACTTTTACAGCTTGCAGTTAATACAGAACATAATGTCTTTATGGCAGCTCTGACTATGAAGCAGGCTAAGAATACACTGGAAGCTGCATTGGAGGTTTTAACCTGTGGAAGTTGTTTACCTATGTCAAGCTGTTGCCCAGAACATGCTGCAAGTGGTGATCTGAGCTTACAAGCATTGTTGGATCAAGCTCGTACAGGTTCTTTGTCACCAGAACATCTTTCAATGATACATGGTCATAGAATCAGATTGGATACTACATCCGCCAGAAACAGCATGTGATGTTTTCAGTGATGTATACTCCAGGGGCACACGCATTGTGTGTCTCATGCCATGACTTCAGAAATGTGCTGAGTTCAACAATGTTATGTTGCAGAGAGAGAATCAAGAAATTCTCATACTGCATGCTGTTGATACAGTTGGTGTCATTCTAAGTAGGAAGCAGGTAGCGAAGGTGACTCAGCAACTCTCTGAACTGAAGTCGGATGTTTCACGCATAGCTGGCCTGGAAGCTGTTCTTTCAGTTTGTAAAAATGCGCATGTCATGCTATGGTGTAATCTTGATGTTGAGTGTGGCATGGTAAATGGTGCCATGGGTCACATCATAGACTTCATTTACAATGTTAAGAAGATGTTTATCAAAACACTTGCTGTCCACTTTGATAACATGGAACAGCCGGTGCAGATTGATCATTCCTGTGTTAAGTTCCAGGTATTTTAGGATATCTATGTGAACAGAAAACAGTTCCCAATATGTGTTGCGTATGCTGTTTCAATTCACAAGTCTCAGGGCTTGAGTTTGAAATCAGCAATGGTGGACATACGGACAGACATTTTCAAAGATGGCATGAACTGCATTGCACTTTCACGCATCCTCAGTCTTTCTGGATTGCACATCATAACACTCGCACCTCAGAAGACAGGTGCTGACAAATGATGTATTGTCAAGTGCAACAGATTACATACTCTGTGTCAGCCACAGATGTCTGTAATACCACTATATATATGTGGTTGCCTCACATCCCACAGTCACAGCTTCACCTGGCAACAAGAGAAAACAAGCTTCCACAACTGAATCAACTGTGCAAAGTACTAAGAAGGTCAGAATGTCAAATGCAGACGCAGAACCAGCTGTTGCTCAGAAGTCACTTGGTATGGCTGTTGTCCCAGTGTTTGATAACAGTACTAGAGTAAACTGCTATGCTAATTCAGCTAGGCAAGCATTTCTCCACATGCCACACTTTGTGCAGACAATATCAGCTTCACAAGACACTACCTTATCAAAGGCATTGAAGGAAGTTGTCAATGTGGCTTCTGATCAGTCAAACAACGTGCAGTCACTGACACCTCTAGGGCAGGTGTTAGGTACATATGATGGATGCAGTACATTTGCTGCTAACTTGCAGCAGGTTGCCAGTGAGTTTACGATGGCCATCATAAACAGCTTGGATGAAGAGGGGATTCCAATGTGTCAGTATTTCATTGTGTCATATGTTAGCAGATATGTATGTGCATCATGTTGTCATTCAGAGCAAGAAACCACTGAAGACATGCTTTGGGTTTCTCTCTGCCCTTAGACTCAAAGTGTCAAGTTCTGGCAGCTGTTTACCAATGCTGAAAGTGGTCACTTGAGTGAAAGGTGAGGGGGTACATGTACTCAGTCCATACGTCTCAGGACTTAATCTCAATAGCTTATGCTTGCATTGCATAGATTTGACTCTAATGGTCTCAGAGTTAACACACCTATCACAGATTTCACAGCTGGTAGAATTGTTTTTAACCTAGCAATGTTTGACACTCAGGCTGTGATCTACCACTATCGCCAGTCTGTACATTCTGGACATTACACTTGTTTGTTGAGGTACAGAACTGGCTGGGTTGAATGCAATGACTCAACCAGCACTTTCAAACAGAGATTACCGAGACACTTAAAAAATGCATACGTGGTGATACTGAAGAATTACTACAATCTTCATGCATCAGAGGAATAGACACAGAACATGTGACATATCTTGCTGTCCATTTTGTTACAGAGTGAGTTCTGGTAGATTATCATTTTTTTTCATGCAAATCTGCACTTATGATTACACTGGTAACATTTCACATGGTTTACATGCATATGTTTACTCAATCTGACTTATAAGATTGTTGTGCTGATCAGTGACACCATGAAAATAGTTGCAGTGGTCTTCAATCGGTGCCAACTGTCTTTGTAGTCACTAGAGAAATCACACCTACATGTCTAAGGAAGACTTTTAAATGTCAAAAGAGATATTCCTATCTGTTTGTCCTCTTCTGTCATTTTCTTTTCTTATGAGTATGTCATATGCAGCCATAACCAGTACTACTTGACGTCGCGGCGTCAACTGTGTGCCTCTACTAAGACACAATACTTGGCCATGTGCATAAACAAAACTGTGTAACACATGTCTTTTTTAAGAGTTGTCTGCATCATGACATTATTTGGATCTTTTATGAGTAAAATATATCCTGCTGTTTGTGACACTTCTGTGTCAGCACTATTGAACTTTGTTTTTTCACATAATCTGCTGACCAGTACTTAGGAATACAATACTCTGAAATAGATATCACTCTGTAACATGTTGAATATCATCAGGTGTGGCTTGTGTTTTTGTCCATTTACGTCTCCACTGAATACCATTATATTGTACCGCAACGGTATAGTACTATCCCTGTTTTCTTGCTGTACATCTGTGTTGTACATATGTATATATTATTATTAATACATTTTTGATTACATTTAGTACTGTTAGGTTTTAAGTAGTTGTATTACTTGCTATTTAACTGAATTGATTAAACAATTTGTAATATTTCACTGTTTCACAGTATTTGATGCACAACTATTTCAAGGTATGGTTAATATATTTATAAATATGACATAGATATTTAGTAGAACTATTCTAGTTAATAGTTATTTAATATAGGTGTCACTGATAGTAAAGTAGAGTGTTGTGACAGATATTTGTTTATTCTCAAGATGTGACATTTGCTGAATAGGAAATTATTTAATGTCATATTCATACCATTCTGTAAAACAATAACTTGTTAGTAAGTAAAAGTTTTTAGTGGCATATATACTTCATATGTTCACTATTGATGTTGATTATTGCTTTTATCATTTTCTCTGATGTATATAGTTCCTGTTACTGTATGTTATTTGATTTTGGTTTGTGTAATAAGTTAATTAAATGTATATATAGAATATTACACTATTGTATGTCAGACATTTTCACTGATAACAACTGAATTTTTATGTTACTGATAATATTTCTTGATCACCTCTATTGAGGGGTCGGGTGGGAATTTTCCAAATGTACCCATATATCTATATGTCTTTACATGTATATGTATATATATATATATATATATATGCATGTGCACACATAAATGTATATTAGAATTAAATGTTTTAAAATAGCTTTCAGATGTTTCTTTTTTCAAAGAGCATTATGTGTTTGTGCTGCTATTATTTAAACAGTTGGCATCTGGTTTTTCGCCCACCCCAGGAACATTCACACTATCAGTCACACAATGACAATAACATCATTACTGTTTGATGCATGTAAGCAGTGTACAGAAAGTACTGTGGTAGCTGTGTTCATCTGTTGTGTGCTACTGTCACATCTTACTGATGAAGTACCTGCCATACTGTTTACATGTATTTGAACTTTGGTGTGATACTTTTTTACAATTGTTTTGTGAGACTGATTTTGTGTACCAATTGGAATTTTAATTCAGCTTTTCTATCAACTTTTAATTGGGCAATAAATCTTTTTAAAACCATATCTACCTGTGTTGTATATTTTATTATATATTAAGTTACAGTGGTAATATGTATATTCTTGGTATATTGCTGCATAGAAACAAAGTGCAAGCCGTTCATCTGTGCAGATTTCCTACTTAGCACAGTACATGTGCAATTGATACATGTGGTGCACATATTAATCTGCTACTACATTACTTTATAATTTCATTTTCAAGAGAAAGGTGACGCACATGAATTATTGCTGCACGAATAGTATAAGACAAGTACTTTTCCTTGATAACGGTATCTATATCTTGGTGAGTCTGTGGTGCAAAAAGGGAGACACGTTCTCAACAATATATACAATATAGTATGACTTTATGATTTCTCAAAAAGACAGGAAATTCATGGCAAAAAAAACTCCATTTAATGCATCAGTTAGGGTTGTTCCACAGCTACAAAAGCAAGAAAATTCAGTGTTAGGGTTGAAAACCCTAACTCTGCATTCCTCAGCCCACCGCCACCCCCACACACACACACACACACACACACACATATATGCAGGGGATCACGTGATGCTGCTTTCTTCCTAAGCGGTCGCACTGTGCTCTCGCTCCCACTTCAACGACTGAATTTATCTGTAATCTCGGTAAATGGACGAATGTGCTCAATTTATATCCAAATAGCATCTCCTATGTCAGGACAACATCGGACACTGAATTCTCTGCTTTGAAGTAGTTAATTAGGAGAAATGGGCGAAATAAGCGACCCTCCTGACTAGGCATACCTGGTCGCGGGACAAGCAGGCCAAAAAGCCAGAATGCACACAGCTAGTACGAGTAAAGGCTCTCAACCTCCCGCAGTGGCAGCCCCTCTCTTGGAGAAAAGATTTTTAATAGAAATGGCATCACTAAAAAGGGCCTTTGCAGAATTTTCCACAGATCTAAAAGAGATGCAAGCTGATCTCAAGGAAACTAACAAGGCTCTTTCTGACGTCTCTGCCCATATGGCCTCACTTGAATCATGGCAAGCTTGAATGGAGCCTGATATGACTTCATTTTGGCACAAATTACACAAGTTGGAGTTAAAACTTGAAGATCTGGAAGGCCATAACAGGCGTAACAACCTGCTAATTTCCGGGCTTCCAGAAGAAGCTGAAGGGCATTCACCTGTTACATTCATACAAAAGCTGCTCATCAAAATAGCAGGTCCTCCTCCACACTCCATGGTTTATGCTGTCGAAAGAGCCCACAGATCCTTATGGCCGAGACCCCCTGCAGGAGCCAGACCTAGACCACTTATCCTGAAATTGCTGAGCTATGTTGATCATCAGCATATTTTGTCTGCAGTCAAAGATCTTAAAGAAGTCAAATGGGAAGACAACCCAATTTGGTTCTCTCAAGACCTACCAGTGGCAACTCGTCAAAAAAGGGCTGAATATCACACTTCTGTCACTAAGTTAATTGCTGCAGGAATAAAATTTTGGATGCTTTATCCTGCTAGGTTATCTGTGCTTCATGGGGGCAGCTGGAAAACCTTTGAGAATGCAGAGCAAGCAGCTAAAGAGCTTGTGGTTCTCTTCCCAGATATTTTTGCCTCACGTTGAAGCTGCATCGCTTATCTTCTTCATAAAAGATCCTACATTATCAGGATAGCATTTGGGCTGTAGTGTTAAATCGGATTAGTGGGTTCAGGTGCCTGCCTCCAAGATATGTTTAGGATCCACGATGTCAGAACCGGGACTGTGGACTCGGACTTAATGGTTACAGGGTCCTTGCCCTTTTTTTCTTTATGTAAGTTGTCTTTTCTCTTTTTGTTTCCCCCATGTGGTTGGGCTCCATTAGAGAGAGTCCTGGATTTAAATCCCTGCTAATTGCAGAGATACGTTGACCAGCCAGGCTAAAGAAGAGCCTGTGAAGATTTTCTCCCATTTTCTTTTTAATTCAGCTCAGTGAGTAGAGTAGAGTGTTGTGCAGATATTGCGAGTGGACTTGACATCACGGCTATGCGCACGATCGTGCAGTGGTGGCCAGTTGGATGAAAATCTTTGGTCCATGACTGGTGTCAAGGCTAAGAAGTTCTTTTTGATTTCAATGCTATAACAAATTGAACTTCACTGTTGGTTCTTTTTAATTTTTGTGATTGTGTGATGCTTCTGCACCATTCATGTAGAGTTTTAGAAATCAGTGTGCTATGTCCGGACACAAATCTAAGGTGTAATCTGTTTTCATAACTGAATATTCAGGTTCAAATTTTTGATTATGTTTTTCAGATATTCATTAGGGTAAAGACTGTTCACTCCTTTCAGAATATTAATGGACTATTACAGAAAAACATGTCAATGTAGTCTCTACAGAATATAGTGTTTTATTTTACCCTTCTAACTCTTTTTTAAGATTTACTAAGGATGGGTAAGCAGAAAATAAGGCTCTGGTACCTGTGTTTTATTAATCTAGTAATTTGTTGCTGTTAACATTCGTATTTATCAACTCACTGGGGTGGGACAGGGTATGCATGTCTGCTCAGCTGCAGGAGAAGCAGTCATGAATCATATTTTGGGGTTGGGACCTCCTAAATCTTTATCCTGGTTAGGGTTTGTTTGCAGCTTAGTTTCTCACTATAAAGAGGGGGGGTTCAGAGCTGGGTCCTTCAGGTCCTAGCTTTGAGGGTGTGTATAAGTTGGAATGGGGGGAAGGAGATAAAATAATATGTAAGGGGTTATCTGTCACTGTAAGGGGGTTAAATGTTTTTTGGTTAAGTACTCAGGAGTAGTTATACTCTTTTTTTTGCTGCATTTCACGGTATTATATAATTCCATATGGCTAGCCTTAAATATTGTTCCTGGAATATAAAGGGGGCTCAGACTTCTGTCAAGAGATCCAAGGTTTTACTCCACTTAAAAAGTCTGCAAATTGATGTGGCTTTCTTGCAAGAAACACATCTCAAGGTTAGTCAAATTCATTACTTATATAGAAATTGGGTAGGTCAAGTATTTGGTTCCAGTATTGACTCCTGTAGATGAGGGTTGCCATCCTGATTGCCCGTAAAATTCCATTTCACCTTATACAACAAATTTCTGACCCGGAGGGAAGATTAGTTCTTCTGAGGGCTATTTTGGGCCACTCTGAACTGGTATTAGGCTCCATTTATGGTCCTAACTGTGACAATCCAGAAATTTTCATGAATCTTATGAATCTTCTTGCCCCCTGGACTATGTTTCCCATAGTACTAGGTGGTGATTGGAATCAAGTACTATCTAATCTCTTAGATAGATCTGGTCAGACCCAGCTAAGAGTATCACCAGGACAAAAGGCATTACAAGAGCTTATGAACTCTGTTGGACTGATAGATCCTTGGAGGTTAATGTTTCCAGAAAAAAAAGAATTTTCATTTCACTCCCTTCCCCATCATTCGTTTTCCTGGATTGACTATTTTCTCATAACAGTGGACCACTTCTCGAGGGTCTCTCAGGCCTATTACACGTCAAAGGTCATTTCTGATCACTGTATCATCCATCTTCACCTGGACCTATCTCCCAATATACATAGAGACAGAATTTGGAGGTTGAACAATCAACTTCTGAAATCTGAAGACCAAATACTGCTCCTTCAAACATTCATTTCTAATTTTATGGACATTAATGCCCCATCACAGCCCAAAAAAGATTTTTTGTGGGGATCTCTGAAATGTGCATGGGGGGGGATTAATTAGGTTAGTGACTAAGCATAAGAAGAAAAAGCTGCGTCTCTCTCTCTCCAATTTTAGCCCAGATAGAAAATCAGGAGAGGCTTCTCCTCCCTTCGGCCCCTATAGAGGAGTGGAAAAAGGTTGAATCACTACATTCCCAATATAATCATTTATTAGCAGAAAAGGCTGAATTCCTTATGCTTCATTCTAAAGTATCTTATTTTGATCATGGTGAAAGAGCAGGAAAGCTAATGGCTCTTCATCTGCATACCGAAATAACCGATAAAATAATCACCTCTATTTATTTGATGACAGGGGAGCTTTTATCTTCCCCCCAGGGATATTGCCAACTCATTCCAAGAATATTACAGACAATTATACTCTGCACCTGTACTCTCCTCTTTGTCACAATTCGACAATTTTTTCCAAGATATCAATCTCCCTATATTAGCAAACAATCAGGTTAATATTCTGAAGGCTCCAATTACATTAACAGAAATTTATGAAGCCATAGATTCTCTTGCTGTGTGTGGGTGTAGCTGGGGGATGGGGGAATGCGGAGTTAGGGTCTACAACCCTAACTCCAAATTTCCTTACTTTTGTCGCTGTTGAACAACCCTAACTGATGCATTAAATGGATTTTTTTCCATTTTATATATATATATATATATATATATATATGTGTGTGTGTGTATATATATATATATATATATATATGTATATATATATATATATATATGTTATATGAACCAAGCTTCACCTCAAAGAATTTCAACTGCTTAATGACTGCAGTACACATTAAGTCATACAACTGTGTAACAGCCTTTTTTGAGAAATATGTTCGACAAGGAACAGTGCACTGTGGTTCAATCTGGTTCATGAACTTGAGGAAACCTTTTTGAGCAACAAAAGCAAAAGGGAGTTGACAATCGGCTAACAGCTTTGCAGTGACTATGTTTAACAGATGTGCAAAAAAAGGGTTTCTGGTCACTTCAATCCAAAATAAATCCAGTAACACCAAGAATATTCTTAAGAATTTTTGTTGCTGTTTTTTAAATGGGCCCCAACGTTTTGCCTATTGACTTCTTCAGGGGGCTATTAAAAAAAAATTACAGAAAATATTTTTTTTAGAAATGTGTTTCAACAGTTTCATTTTTTATACAATTTGTTATATTGATTTAATGAAAACATTTTTGAAGACATTAGTGTCATCAATACATTCCTTGTATATGCTATACATTTTTTCTAGACAAATTATCAATATCTAATTATACTATGAGCACTGTACATGGTACAAACTATGCACTTTATATTTTTAAGAAAAAGAGTTTGTAGCATTTAAAACATCATAAGTCAACCTGTTTTATAAACAGTCACCTTTTCTTAAATGTGTATATTCATTCTTTCTGCCATTTTAACTGGCTATCATCTGATCCTCTGGGTGCTGCACCTGCCCTTATTTATTTTCAGTTGCAACATTATAGAAAAACAGTTATTCATTTTTATAGGCATTTCTAATTTTTAATGTGTCTGTTGCTTTAAGAGTTTGCTAGATCTGGTGTTATACTTATTTATAGTCTTGCATACTATGCCTGTGTATCACAGCTTGTAATGATTGAAACTGCTGAGATCTTATGAAGATTTAGCTATATGGTGAATGTCCTGAGATAAAGTGAAATACATTTATTTAGGATCTAATTTTTCAGTAGTGCCAAAAGTTGCCCAGAAATATTTAAACAGATAAATATATAAATTGATAAATACCTAAGGTTGTTGCTTATTCTTTCAAATTCTGTCAATGTTCAATATCATAGTTTTTTCAAACATAAAGTGTACTATAAATAAATAATACAAGTGTGTTAATATCATCTTTCCTCATTTATACTCATGCTTTGATATTTTGTTTGCATTTGTATATATGGTACATACCCTCTATATCTGATGTTGCATCTGTGTTCTCTAATAAATGCATTCAGTTCTATTTTACTGTGTGTTTGCTTTTTCTACCTCTTATGTTTTTAAGTGCCATCTTTCTGCTGATTATTTCTGAGTCTCTTCTACTATTTGTATTTCAATCTCTATTAAGCACTATTGTTCTTACTGCCTTAAATACTTCTACATATATGCTACAGATAAAGTTTATTTATGTTAAAGATCAAGCTTCTTATGAAGGGAGTGCTTCCTTCACATACATTTTAAGCATGTAGTGTATTTAGTCAACTACGTCATTGCTAGTTATATCCAAGCATTTACACTTTTTCAAAGTTAAGCAGCAACTGTTATTTTTTTTTTCTCTTTCTTTTCATTTAGGTTCAGATAATTAGACAGATACTATGAAATATCATCACTTAGGTTCTTCAGATGGCCAGTCTATAATTTATCATCATTATCAAGGGGCCCAGGAGTTTTCTAACTTTCCTAATGATATTATAGTTATGAATAGTGACTATTACTACACTAATTCATTCCATACTGCTGTCCAGAAAGGGGTCCAGATTTTGTCAAATATCAATTTTACTGTATCAAATCTGCTCCAATTTGGAGACATCCAGCATCACATTAACCCATGATTCACATACTGGTGGGGCTCTATCATTCCATTTAAGTATGTTAAATTTCTTAGCAACTATAGTCACTATGTTAATATTTTTTTGTTCATGTATATCCAGATATACCTTTGAGGGGTGTATGCCCAGCAATGTTATGATAGGGCTTATAATTTTATTTTCTTGAGTACTTCTGTTAGTACCATTTCTATTTTACTCCAGAAGTTAGATAGATTGGGGTATGAATGCATTAAATGGATAAGAGTTCCTGCTGTGTTTGGGCATCGGGGAGATTTATCTGATATGATACTGTTGAACTGATGTAGTTTAGTGGGTGTATAGTATGTTCTATGTGTTGTGTTCATTTATATCTGCTGCAATTTGGTTGATTGCACATTGTTTATATGAGCATTCATTATCTTTTGCCTTATTGTGTCTGTGAGATTTAATCCCAAATCACATTCCCATTTATTTTTTAATTTGTTTAAATTAATATTACTTTTGAGCATAATTATTTTATATACAGTATTATAGATATGTGTGTTACCATCCTTGTTATTCTGTAATAATTCTATCATCATTTGGGGATCTATTAATTTAATCACTGATTATTTTTCTTAAGAAAGTTTGTAATTTGGATGCATTGAAAAATTTGTGAGCTGGGTAAATCAAATTGTGCTTGTATTTGTGGGAAAGTCTTGATATTGTTGCCATCATATAATTTATCTATTTGATTGATACCTTTATTTTGCTAGATTTTAAAGTAGTTACTAATAATGGAAGATGGAAAATTAACATTTTTGTATATTGGGGTGTATTTGAAACATTCAAACACCTTAAGGGCATTAACAAGGTAAAAAAGTCTAACATGTTTCAATATAAAAAAAATAGTAGGACAAGAGGACACAGCATGAGATTAGAGGGAGACCGATTTAGGGGTAATGTGAGGAAGTTCCTTTTCACAGAAAGGGTGGTGGATGCATGGAATGGCCTACCTCAGGAAGTGGTGGATATGAATACATTGCAGGTCTTCAAACAGGCATGGGATAGGCATAAGGGAGCAATACAGATGAGTATGAATAGATAGACCATTGACAGAGCAAAGGCCGATGGCGCATTCATAAGGTAGATAAATAAATGGGCAGATTGGATGGGCCTTGCGGTCCTTATCTGCCATCAACTTCTATGTTTATATGTTTCTATTTTATAATACTATTTTCATCTCCTATTAGAGCTTGTGTTTATGCCAGCATGTCTATGTGGTTTCTGTAGTTATAGCTATTTGTTTATTTTGTCACTTGTGAAGAGACACTGAGTATAGAAGATCAAAAGGTTGCTGTATGTTTGTGCGTCAGCTTCCATTTGGCTGGAGGTAAGTGCTGATTTGTCTTTTTGAAGCCAGTGCCAAACTTGCACTATCTGTGCTGCAATATAATTTATATAGAAATCAGGCAGGGCCTGGCCTCACTTGTCTTTGGGGAGAGTCAGTGTTAACCAAGCAGTCCTTACTTTTGAGTGTTTCAATAAGAACATTAATATAATAGATTTTTATTTAACAAAGAATGATTGGGATACAGGAGTGGCTAAAGTTTGAAAAAGAAATAGGACTCTAGGTAGAATCTGCATTTTAATTTAATTAATTTTCCCTATAAGAGTTAGCATTAATGGGTTCCATTTATTTAAGTCTTGTTCAATCTCTTTCAGTAGTCCCCCATATTTATTTTCATAAATGTCCTGTAAGATAGCAGCTATATTAACACCTAAGTAGTTTATATGTGTGGTAGACAATTGTATATTATACTTAACTGAGACAGTGATACAGTAGTATAGTTTTTTTATTTTAATAAAGTTGTTTTGAACCAATTTATTTTATATTCTGACATTGCTCCAAATTGTAGTGCTAAGTCTGTAAATTCTCGTATTGAGTTTTCCGGTTTTGTTAAATATAATAATGCATCATCTGCATAAAGCCCTATCATTTGTATTTTATCATTTATTTTAATAATGTGTATCTTATCATTACCTCTGATGGCTGTTGTGAATGTTTCCATTATTAATGTGAAAATTAAGGGGGACAGTGGGCATTCCTGTTGAGTACCTATAAAAATTTCAAATTGTTCAGATATATCATTATTGGTTCTGATGAAGGCTGTAGGGGACTCCTAAAATAGTCTTATCCATCTGTTCAGCTATGCACTGACTGCCATTTTCTGAAGAGTTGCAAAGATGTAAGGCCATTCTATCCAGTCAAATGCTTTCTTGGCATCTATGGCCAGCAGTATGGCATCTTCGGATTGGTTTAAAGTAATTATATTGATCGTGCATCTGATATGTTCTGTGAGAGATCTACCTTTTATGAATGTATTTTGATCCTGCTTAATGAGGGTTTGTAGAATAGAATCTAATCTGTTAGATAGTATTTTGGTAAAAATGCTATAGTCTGTGTTTAAAAATGAAATAGGGTGGTACGATGCACAGCTCAGTGGATCCTTCCCCTTCTTCAGGAATACCTGAGTTATTGCCTGTTTGAAGAGTTCAAGGATTTTCTGCAGTTTATTAAATGATTTAAACAGTATTTCTAAAGTGTTAACCTGATTCACATGTTTTTTATAGAAATCTACCCCTAGCCCATCTGGACCATTCATTTGCCTGTGGGCAGATTATGGATAGCTTTAATGATTTCTTCTTGTGTTATTTGGTTGTCCAGTCATTTACTAGTTTGTTCTAGAATTATTGGAATCTGTATTGTGTCAAGAAATGTCATTGGCTCTTGTGTATCCTTAGGCAATTCTGAGGTGTATAGTTCTTTATAGTACTTAAAGCATTCATTTATATCAGCAGGTTTGTTAAATATTGTGCCTTGTTGAGCTTTAATGCCTATTATTGTAGTTTTTTTTTTGCTTGCCATGCTAAATGTTTGAGTGGTTTGTCCACAAAAACATAATAATTAGACCTGGTGTTTAGAATTTGTTTTTCTGTTTTCTCATATGGCTGCTTATGCCTTCAATTCATCTGGGCTAAAATTATGATCTTCAACTTGCTCAGACTTCTGGTGAGCTAGAGAAAAATGGTCAGCAGCATCTTCAGACTCCAGAGCACTAACCCGAGTAAGACTGGGGAACCACAAGGAGGTTGAGACTGCTCTAAACTTGTGGGTCTCTGAGATGAATGCCAAAGGTGCCTTTGTTTCTGATGCCATGGTTATTGAAAATGCTACATTTTTTGGAACACAGATGGGTGTGGAGGACTTCTCTTTTCCAGAGGTTGGATACAGGGTTTCAAAAAAAGACATGCTCTCAGCAGTAAAACATTACATGGTGAGTCTGCCAGTGCTGATATGACAGCTGTTATTTCTGGGAAGTTGCAGCTAAATGAAGTTTTAAATGGGTATAGCCCCAGGGACATTTATAACCTTGATGAGACTGGTTTATTTTATAGATTAGGCCCCACTGCCATGCTATCCTTTGCTCCTGTGTCTGGAACAAAAAATCCAAAGAAAGGCTTGCTGTGGGACTTTGTTACAGAAACTGACAGTGCAACAGTTTGTGGCTGCTGAGAACACATTGGAAATCTCTCCACCTTTAACTGATGAGGACATCATGGATATTGTCCATCATAAAGACAGCCCCTTAGACATAGATGAGGAAAGACAGGATTCACAGTGTGATCCCCCACCCCCACCTGTGTCTGCTTCTGACACTTGCAGTAACCTGAACACTGTGCTGCTTTACTTAGAGCCGAGTCTGAGAGTGATGGTTCAGTCTCCAGTGGAAAAGAAGATGGCAACCAGTAGTCCAAAGGAAGAGCTGATACGGGCATATGCGCACAGTGAGGGAAACCACGTACATGTTTGCCATAATGAATACTCCGTCATTGCAGCAAATTATGTCAGTTTCCCTATGGGGGAAAAGGGAAATCAGTTTTTATAAATCGATCTTTGCAGGGTAGAGTAAAGAGAAACTAATACCTTTGTTGTGCAGAAGCTGTTTTAGAGGATTGAGTAGCCTTCTTCTTTCTGAGGTCTCTGCTAACAAGTCAGGATAGGCATTGAAGCTTAAATGTTCATACGTTAGACTTTTTGATAATCTAGCTTTATGTAAGATAGCTTCCCTGACCTGTTATTTTAATGGTTTCACAAAAACTGTGTGTAGGTAGTTTGAGTTGCCATTATATTTAGGGGTCTATCCACAGTAATAGGGGACATATGTGGGAAATGACTGTGGAAAATTAAATGTTGCCATTTCTTTCTTCTTTCACCATCAATACTTTATCCTTAATGTCCTTTACTAAACGTGTCAGCAGGAAGATAATATCACTTGTGGTTTTCAGGGTACAGTCCCTAATGTTTGGAAACAGTAACCATGTAACCTATATAACATATATATATATAGAGAGAATATGTTAAATAGAAAAAAAGTTATGTATAAATGTTTTTTGATCTCTACATGAATTTGTAGTACTTTAAATGATTTGGTTAATTCACTAAGCAACTCCAAAATATTTGCATGCAACAGAGTGTGATAACCATCAGTCTAACACATGGCAGAGAATTCCGGGGTAAAGTAATTTAAACGTTTTCCCTCACCAAGATTTCTTGAGTAGTCACAGATTAAAATGTATTTGTACATAACTGGGGATAAGAGTAGATGACATTTAAAATGTTTTTGATCATTTTAAAAATAAAAGCCCAAAAATCTGTGAAAAAGTGTTACGTTAATGTATGTAACAAGACAGAGAAAAATCCAAAAACTTTAAGTAGTCACAGAAAACATCGTGGAAAACAGAAAATCAGGCAACTGGAGTCCTTTATTCTTTTCCACTTTATATGTTTAATGTCTAAAGCTATGAATCAGTTAGCGTAAAAGTTCTACTGTTACATACCATTACCACAAAGGAAGTTCATGATACAACAAATTCACTATATTAAATGGAAATACCAGACACACTCAGAAAAATTAACTAAAACCATAATCAAAACACCACACTATACACATTGCTTATTACAGCCCTAATACCTACAACAAATGTACATATGTACTGTACATCTGGCAGACCCCACGTGAAGGCATAACTGAATCCACCAGATGGGAGCATGGGCACTGGCCTACAGTGACTCACTTAAGCCGGTGTGCACAGTACACCACCTGCACACACATCAGGGTGCCATGAAAGATTGACCAGGGATCTGGCACACCCTAGGTGATGGCATAATTGAATCCAGCAGAGCAGAACATTTGTGCTTGTCTACAGTGACTCACTCTAGCAGGTGCACACAGTACACGAACTGCACACCCACCAGGGCCCCATGAAAGATTGACTAGAGATCTGGCAGACTCCAGGTGATGGTGTAACTAAATCCACCAGATGAGAATGCAGAGGCTGGCCTATTGTGACTCACTCAAGCTGCTGTGTGCAGTACACTACCTTTACACCCACCAAAGCCCCATGAAAGATTGACCAGGGACATGGCAGACGTCAGGTGATGATGTAACTGAATCCACCAGATGAGAACAGAAGGGAATGTGGGCAACCCACTGGATTGCAGACAAACTGTAGGCAGGCACAGACACAAGCACTGGATTGCAAGCAAAATGGAGGCATGCACGCACACCCACTGGCTTGCAAATGAAATGGAGGCACGCATGCACTCCCACTGGCTTGCAAACCAAATGGAGGCACACACGGACACAACCACTGGCTTGCAAATAAAATGGAGGTAAGCATGGACACCCACAGGATTGCAAACAAAATGAAGGCACACCCAGACACCCACAGAATTGCAAACAAAGTAGAGGCACCATTCCCATCTCCCTCCACATCCATGTCAGCAGTTCCTGGGGCCTGGTAGACTATTCTGCAACTCTCCAGCCCTGTCAGTAGCTCCCTGACACCCAAAATCAATCCCACCTCACCTCCCAATCAGCTCCGTGGTATGTGAGGTCAGTCCTATTCCCCTCTCCAGTCTCTGGGGCCTTGTGGCACACTCCTGAAATGCTCCAGCAATGTCAGCAGTCCATTGGGACCCTAGGTCAGTCCTCCCCATCATCCCCCTGGGAAGTAAGATCAGTCCGGTCTCCCTCCCCAGTCCCTAGGGACTGATGGCACAATCCTAAAACTCTTCAGCTCTGTCAGCAGTTCAGTGGGATCCAAGCTCAGTCCCACCCCCTCCTAATCAGCCCCCTGGCATGGTGAGGTCAGTTCCAACCCCCTCTGCAGTCCCGGGGGCCTGGTGGCACACTGCAACAAATCTGCAGTCCCATGGAACCCAAGATAAGTCCCTCCCCCTCTCCATCAGCACACTGACATGTAAGGTCAGTCACATTCCCCCTCCCCAGTCCCTGGGCCCTGGTGGCACACTCCAAAAACTCTCCAGCCCTGTCAGCAGTCCCATGGGACACAAGGTCAGTCCAAACTCCTCCCCATCAGCCCCCTAGCAAGTGAGGTCAGTCTCACCCCATTACCCAGTCCCTGGGGCCTGATGGCACACTCCAACAAATCCTCAGTCCCATGGAACACAAGGTCAGTCCCACCCCCCATTAGCTCCTTGGCATGTGAGGTCAGCCCCATCCCTCTCCCAAGTCCCTGGGGCCTGGTGTCATATTCCAACATATCCACAGTCCCATGGAACCCATGATAAGTCCCACTCTCATCCTCATTAGCCCTCTGGCATGTGAAGTCAGTCCCATTCCCCTCCCCAGTCCCTGGGGCCCTGTGGCATGGAACCCAAGGTCACTTGCACATGAGACAGTCCTTAGCCCACTGTCACAAATTATAAACCTCTCACTCTGTCACTCACAATTCCCTCAATACTGGAAATCTGCAACAGTTACCCCAGTGCACAAAAGTGGTGATTGGACTCTACACAATAACTATAGACCAATCTTGATACTCCCCCCACTCTCCAAGGACCTACAGCAGATCGTGGCCAGTCAACTTGCGGAGTACCTCAAGCACCATCAACTACTGTGTCCTAAACAGCACAGGTTCAGGGGTGGCAACAGCACCATCATGGCCTTGCTAGAATTTACGGGATACATCCACCATACATTAGACCAAGACCTCCTGGTAGGAGCCACATTTATTGACCTATCAAGGGCATTTGATATGGTGCATCATGGGCTCCTCCTCAAACAACTGGCTGACATTGGGCTCTCCTCTGAAATTTGGAATGGTTCACTAGCTACCTGAGCAACCGCTATCAGCAGGTTAGGATTGGGAATGTGATCTCTGACAGCAGTCCTGTCAGATCTGGTGTACTGCAAGGATCCATATTAGGGCCACTGCTGTTCAGCTTATTCTTAAATAACCTCCCAACCTCTAGCTCACGTCAAATTCTCCTTTACACAGATGATGCAGTTTAATTCACAAGCAGTTAACACCCTGAACATCTGGAGGCAGATCTACAAAGTGGCTTTGCATCAATGAAGCAGTGGTTTAAGGATCATAGACTGGTCTTGAATTATAAAAAGACCAAGACCATGATGTTCTCCACCCCACAAAGCAAACACACAACCTTCCCACTTGCAATTATGATTATTGGGGGTGCCACTCTTGAACTTGTTCAGCATTTCAAATACCTAGGCATCACTATCGATTCCATCTTATCATATGCCGAGCACAATGACATTACTGCAAGGGCCAGCAATACCAGAATTGGGATCCTGTATCGGCACAGGCACTGTCTCATACATGAAGCCCATAGTACTGCCATCAATAGCTTAGTTGTCTCACTCATCGATTATGGGCTGGTGATCTATGGATCTGCACAGACACAGCCCTCCACCGCATCTCAACCACAATGAATAAAGCCTGCCATCTTCTCACAGGTCTTGCTAGACTCATGCACACCTGTGATCTCAATACCATGGCTGGCTGGCTACAGCTCAGTGGAAGAATCAGGTACCAAGCTTGCCTCCTTGCCAAAAAAGCCTCCTTAAACCTTCTACCACCAGCAGTATGGAACCTACTTACTCCTTCCCAGAGCACAAAGCAAACCAGAACTGCTGCCTCTCAGGTATTCCATTTGCCAAAGTGCCGCACTACCTTGGCTTATAAGGGTTTCTCATACAGGGCCCCCCTCTGGACAAATGCGCTACCTCAGGACATCTGTGATGCAGCAACAATTGACTTTTTAAACACAAACTGCTCCAACACCTTCTCACCATGGGTACCTGTGCCTGCCCCCACTAAATCTAGCCTCTAGTCAGTAATCCCATTGCCATAGTCTGCACTTACCTTCTAGCACTTCTTAACCCTGTTACTGTTCCACTGGGTAGCCCCAACCTTGCACTTTACTGACCCACCGTCCTCTCCTATGGCACTGCCACAGTCTCCACCTCTCTTCCCTACCCCTACCCCTCTACATCCTACCCCCAACCACCCCTTCTTCTTACCATTACCTTTCTATCTTCTCCCCTTCTCCTCCTCCCCCTCTGTCTACTGTACTGATTTTTGTCTCTCTTTGATGCCAGCATACATTGTACAATGCCACAGTATAGTGTAACCATGAACTTTATCTGTATTGTTGTATTGTAACATGTGTTTGTATATTAGCTACCAAACCACTCTGTATTTGAATGTTTATTTATTACTCTGTACTTGTTAACTGACATGGAACCAATTAACGAGCATCCACTCACTGGTGCTATCCAAAATTTCAAATAAATAAAATAAATAAATAAAGATCAGTACCATCCCCCTTCCCATCATCCCTCAGGCATGTAAAGTCAGTCCCATCCCCCTCCCCAGTCTCTGAGGCCTGGTGGCACACTCCTAAAACTCTTCAGCCCTGTCAGCAGTACCATGGAATCAAAGGTCAGTCCCACCCCCTCCCATCAGCCCCCTGCATGTGAGGTCAGTCCCATTCCTCTCTTCAGTTTCTGGGGCCTGGTGGCAGACTCTAACAAATCTGCAGTCCCATGGGACCCAAGGTCAGACTCACTCCCCTCCCCATCAGCCCCCTGGGAAGTGAGATCAGTTCCATCCCCATCCCCAGTCCCTGAGGCAGGGTGGCACAGTGCTAAAACTCTCCAACACAGTCAACAGTCCCATGGGACCCAAGGTCAGTGCCACCACCCTCCCCATCAGTCCCCCTGACACATGAGTTCAGTTTCACCCCCCTCTCCAGTCTCTGGGGCCTGGTGGCAAACTTCTAACATTTCCAGCCCTGTCAGCAGTCCCAGGGGACACAAGATCAATTCCAAACCATACCCATCAGCCCCCTGGCCTGTGAGGTTAGACCCACCCACCTCCCCAGTCCCTGGAGCCTGGTGGCACTCTCCAACAAATCCTCAGTCCCATGGGACCCAAGGTCAGTCTCAACCCCCATCAACCCCTTGCATGTGAGGTCAGTCCCATCCCCCTCCCCAGTCTCTGGGGCCAGGTGACACACTCTTAAAATTCTCAGCCCTGTCAGCAGTCCCATGGGATCCAAAGTCAGTCCCACCCCCTCCCTGGCAGCCCCCTAGCATGTGAGGTTAGTCTCATCCCCCTCCCCAGTCCCTGGGGCCTTGTGGCACTCTCTATCAAATCTGCAGTCCCATGGGATCCAAGGTCAATCACACCCCCCTCCCCATCACCCTCCTGGGATGTAAGGTCAATCCCATCTTTGTCAGCAGTCCTTGGGGCCTAGTGGCACACTTGTAAACCTCTCTAGCCCTGTCAGCCATACCACAGGACTTAAGATCAGTCCCATCCCTCTCCATATCCTGCCAGTAGTCCCAAGGGTACTTGGTGACAACTGTCTCCCTCCCCACTGCCCTATTAGCTGTACCTTGGTCAGAACCATTTTGTAAATTTAATTGGTGGCATTGTGCTTCCAAGGAGCAAGTTACCACTGCAATCTTTATTTTTATAACATACAAGGGTCCTTAGTTGCAAAACTTTTTTTGTTCTAAAATATTGTTATTGGCATTTGTCCACTTTAAATTTAGTAGGTAATTACTACAGTACCCAATATGTCTTCTTTTTATCTCAAACTTTGCAGGAAACATTCCATTTCTTATGTACTTTTGGATGAGCTGGCATCACCCCTCCCCCAAAGCATATGGGTGACTATTTTAAAACAAAAGTCCTTTGTTGTATCCCAAAAAAAATTCTCACTCAAAACAAAAAAGTCTTGTACAATCTCTTAATAATCACAATTAAAAAATAAGGTATCACTAGAAGTCTCATTTGTAACAGGGACAGTGGATTTCCTGAGGTTACTGTTACAAACAAGATTGAACTTGGATGTGGGCTGTTAGGACAACGCCTGAAAATGCTAAAACAGAGTACAGGCTTTTTTTCACTTTAAATGCATCAGTAAATGACTACAGCACCCAATACTTTTACATTTTAATCTCAAACTGTGCAGCAAACATTCCATTTCTAATTTACTTTTGGATGAGCTGGCAGCCCCCCAGAAAAAGCAGTGATCCTTTGTTACACCCCCCAAACAAATGCCCACTCAAATCAAACCAAAAATCATGTAAAATGTCTTAATAATAACAATGAAAAATAAGGTACCACCAGAAGTCTCGTTTGTAACAAGGATCACTGGTTTCCTGAGGTCCTTGCTACAAACATGGTTGAACTTGGTTGGTGGCTGTTAGGAAAACTTTTGAAAATACTGTTTTGGTTTCCTGGCTTTTTTCACTTTAAATACATCAGTAAATTACTAGAACACCCAATACTTTTACTTTTTAATTTCAAACTTTGCAGCAAACATTCTAGAAATAATTTACTTTCAGATGAGCTGGCAGCCCCATCCCCCAAAGCATGTGAAAGGCCATTTTAAAACAAAAATCATTTGTTACACACCCCAAAACAAATGCACATTCAAAGCTTAGCAAACACAAATCTCATTAAATCTCAATTGCAAAATAAGGTACACCAAAAGTCCTGTTTGTAACTGGAACAGAGATTTTTAGGAAGTCCCCTGTTACAAACATTAGCATGCAACCTCTGTCCCTGTTACAACCAGGACACTAACATAAGACCACTAAAAAAAGATATTTGAAAGCCTGCAAAAGTCATACATACACAATGAATTACATAGCCTTACACACCTGTTTAGCACATTGAAAAACTATGAAATTCACAGCATATTTGCCACACAGAAGGCAATTATTAAAGCCACAAAATAGACAACCTTGAACAATATATAAAATAAGGTATCCCATGTATAAGGCAACTGCGATTGAGCGCTTTCAAAAAGGGCAACTTAAACACAGCACTTTTGCACAGGGCTACCTGGCAGGGAGGGCAACTGGATAGGGTGTTTGGCGCATATAGTGACAGGATGTCGCTATGTATACATGCGCATGGGGTGGGGCAGGACCACACCCTGCGATGGGTGAAAGGGGAGGAAGAGTTTGCGGGATGTAGTGTGGTGGTGGGCTGCCGAGCTGGCCATGTGGCATGGTGGGTTGGTGGCAGGCTGGGATTGTGAGGGTTCTGGGTTCAGTTCTGGGTGTGCTCATTTTTGTGCTGGATCTGTTTTTTTTGTTGTTGTTTTTTTTTTCGGTTTGCACCTCCCTGACATGCACACCCCTGGAGCTGAGAATCCTTTAGTAGGAGAGTGAAGCCCCCTGCTTAAAACGTAGAAACTCTAGATCTCGGGTGCCATCTTGCTGTTTCTCACCAGTCTACATTGCCAAAATTTATCTTTGGTGATGTAGACTTGCTCAGATGGCAATCGCTATTACGTGGTCACTGTTATCACATGGAACTGTAAAATACTTGCATTTTCAGACATGAATGGATATATTTAAATAGCAGTCATGAAACCCAGTAAATACATGATAAAACCAAACTTTATTTAGCATAATTAACCATGCCCACTAACTAAATCCTGTTATAACAGGGACAACTGTATTAACTCTGTCCCTTGTTACAAACATGATTGGCCTTTTCCCTGTCCCAGAGATCTTACTGAATACGAATCCATGCATGCCATACTTCCATTTCAAACCCGGCAACAAAATGCAGTCAGATTTATAGTAGACAGTATAAAAATCATTATTTCAGTGCTATGCAGCTCCCATTCATGTCTGCTTACATTTATGACCAGTTTCCACATACCTGTTTTTAACACAGTCACATGCTTGTAACAGCAAGTTCAGAGGAGACAGAGAATGTTATCATTCGATGTTTGGGAAGAAAATTGATCAATCTGCAGGCACAGCAAAGTTTAAAGGACTTAATCTGGTGCTACAATTGGCTAGAAATAAGCCAATTACACTGTGAGAAAAAAGTCACACTCCCCAAGCATGATAAGCAGCTGTTACATATGTAGATGGGGGTGGGACACAGACAGATTGCCCAGTTCTAATTTTAAAGGCAGTCAGAGCATCTTTGCAGTTGTGAAAATGTTATGCTGAAAAAATAAGTCTCCCTATGCATTTTAAATAAAGAGCCCTGTAACATCACCATGCTCTGATTCTTGCAGTTTCATGTTTATACCAGTCAGTCTCATATGGTGTGTGTAGGGGGACAGAGAAGGTTACATTAGAGATTGTCAATTTTTAACTCATTCTGGGAAACAAATTAAAATACATAAAGGCACATACACACACACACACCCACACACACATGGCGATGTTACAGGGCTCTTTATTTAAAATGCATAGTGAGACTTATTTTTTCAGCACAACATTTTGGTAGGTAGAAGGAAAGCATACATTGGCCCCTCTGTACGATTGGGGCAAGGGTACACAGAATCTGCATACCCCACCCATGTAGCAGCACACCTCTGGACAGGTGTGCACCAGCAGCATTCACAACCACCAGCCACCTGTCTGTGGGACATGGACTGATCCAGGAATCCAATTGGATGCCCAGACCGGGGCACAGAGTGGATCACCTCCATGGCAGGGTGTGAATTAGCAGAGCGCCCCACAGAAGACCAACAGCTGGCAGCTAAGGCAGTGAGAGGAGGGCAATGCCACTGGCCATCCTGTGATTCAGACCCAGAGCAGGTTGCAGGGACAGTGTGAGGGGTCCATTGGTAGTGAGGGGGGGTGCACAGTACTCCACAACATGCCTAGGTGGCCTGGAGTGGGGATTAACCAGTTCAGGAGGGCAGCATCCATGGGCTGGTGCCTGTGTGGGTATGGTGGGGAGGTGCCAGTTAGAAGCCATGCACTGATGTGTGCTGGGTGGTGCTGGGCAGCCATGGGGTGGTCTGCCTGGCATAGTAAGCCACCTGTCCTGTCCAGGTGGTGCACAGTGGTTCATGTGGGGTGAGTAGGGGGCTTATAGCAGGGTTCTCCCTGTTGTACCCTGCACCCTCCTCTGCACCCCCATGGCCAGCACTACACACCTTAGTACATGGCACGTAGTGCCAACCCAGCCCCTCACCAACCCACGGCGCTTTGCTCTTTGCATAGCCAGGGGATCAGGCATTTAGTTGTCATAGACCCCCCTTAATGCATCCCACGTTGGGGAGTGTGTAGGGTGCGGAGTGGCTGTGAACCCCAGATACCCATGTTTAGCAACTCTGCCCCAATAGTGCATGGGGCCCAAAATGCGCCGACTTGAAATGTCCCACCCAGAAAATGCAAAAAATGGGACAAATCTGTAAGGTTTTTTTTAAATATTTTTTTCATAAGTATTAAGTGGCTGAAGTTATTTATGTTATCCCATTAAATTCTGTAGTAGACAGCAGTAAAGTTTTGAAATAGATTTAAACACTCTGGAGAGTTGCTGAGTGTTAAAGTGCATGTGATGGAAATGTACCCATTTAGTATAGACATGCCCTTAGAGCCTGTGTGGTGGGCCCTAACCAAAGTAATTTTCTCCTTGGGATATTTCCTGTTGAGTGCCTCAGTGGTCATCTTTTCAAAAAATGGCATTGGGTCCTATGTACCCTGTACACCCTCTGGTATTTTGCACAGCATTACATTTGCTCTCCAATGCAGTCTTCTTCTTCTGCAGTTTTAGATTGTAAGGATTGCACATGCCTCTCCAGATGTTAAACTTTACATGGCGTTTTATTAACTGTATCTTCCATCCTGGATAACACTGATTCCAATTCATCTTTTCGAATTGTGAGATTTTCTAGTTTAGTGTTCATTTCTGACAGTTAGCCTGTGACACTGTTTATAGTTCCCTTTATGTCACCTAGCACTTTTAGCACTTCTTCATTAAGATTGCTTGTACATCATCTTTTTGATTTGTGTTCTCACCTATTGCAGTATTCATGTCAGCATTAGGACTTGTATTAATCCTAAGGGTGCCATTAATATCTGCCTGATTTTTTTAGGGTCTTCTTTTTTTTTATGCAAGGGTGCCCATACTCATTGTCATCTGATAAATTACTGACATTAGTGTCATTATTACTTGTACTGGTTTGTTCAACTGCTGGTTGCTATTCAAACTATCCATGTTTACCTCGAGTGCATCCCTTTCCTTATTTTTAGTTTGCTAACTCACTTTTATACAACTCAAGATGTTCTGTTCCTGCTCAGGTTCTGTGGCTATCTTTTGCTTCAGGATCTCACCCCTATTTCCTTCAGGTTGTTTTTTAATATGCCCAGGCTTCAAAATCTCTGCTTTATCTGCCTCATTGTTGGCTGCCACTTTTGTTTAAAGTAATTAAAAATGTTAACCAATGGATTGGAGTACGTCTTTGAGAAAGGGTAGTCAGCCATCTGAAATGCATAAGGCGATTTTATGTTTCTATTTTAACCATGTAATACAGTTCTCCTTTTTTTCTGAGACCTGTGCCCTTGAATTTAATGAGATTGGTGAGTGCTCGATTTTTTTTATTTCAGTAATTAAAAATGTTACCTTGTGCTTGTTTGTTCCATGGGGAGGACTCCCATGGTGAAAACGAGGTTTGTGACATGTCTGTAAAGATCTGGAGATCTGGGAGGCTCAGTGAGAGATGTGCGGCTTGCCACCAAGTAGCCCACGTGTTCCTGTGTTTCTTGTTCCTCTTTTTATCTTCTCTACAGGCATCCATTAATTCTTTAGTTCATCGAACAGACTTTGATATACCACTCATTACACTGCTGAGAGTGTAGTGTAAATTAAAAAAAGCTCATGTTAGCGTAAATGATTTTCTTCTCTTTTGGCAAATTATTGTTTACTACAAACCTAGTAATGGTCCAGATAAATGCCAAAAATCCAGAGGAGGTGCTCCTGCTAGGTGCTGTGGAGTTCTGTTCACCCAACCATCTTGGAACTCTCAGCTTGTGACATTGAGATGTTCCTCATAGGTGCCAGCTTCTGCAACTGTTTCTTTGTTACTTTATTTCTCATTTAGTCTTTCTGCTTTTTCTACTGTGTATTCACAGTTTGAATCTGCTCTTGCAAACTTGTAAAGTGCTTACTTGATAACGGTTTCTCTTCTGTCCTTCTCTGTGTGTGGGGCTGCAGCAATGGGGGATCAGCTGAGTGATCCTTTTGTACCCGTATGAATGTACGGGACATTGTTTTCCATCAGTTGATTTTTGCTTCTCTGATATGTGTATCAGAGACTTTTCTTTTTGTTTATTCACATGTGTGATGCAATTTCAGGGTTTAATTTCCAATTTGATGGTCTTTATATGTTGTAAAACATTTTTCAGACAGGTGTGTGCAGCCTGTGTCACCTCAGTATTTTGGTATTTCCTTACATTCTCTTAATGGGGTATAGGTGACTCCAATTATGGTGTCTGTTAGGTGTTAGGGCTGCAATGTTTTTGCTCACATGTACTTGTTAGTTAGCCCAAGCTTCTAAATCTTTCCTTATCTTCCTTTTCTAGTTATTACTTGTAATTACATGCAAATAGTCTGTATGTGTATGATTTGATATTGGTTTCCTACTGGTCTTCTATTATATTGTTATGCAGATAGGGAGATCAGAAGAATCTGACCTTCCCGTTTTTTTTAATTTTAGAAGCTTTGTAGTGATGTTTTCAGCTACTGTGTCCTGTTCCTCCTTTATTTTCATGTTTTTTCTCAATTTAAATATGTATGTTCTATGTGTATATTCCCTTGTTACTATTAGTTATTTTTGAGATAGGGAGGTCAAAGGAATTTGACCTTCCATTTTTTAAGAATATTATAAAACTGACAGGTGATGTTCTTTCTTCATTTTTATTTCTATTTGAGCTGTTTCTATAGTAAGGTTTTGGTTATTGGTCATTTTCAAAACTGGGAGGTCAAAGGAGTTTGACCTTTCATTTTTAGGATGATTATTTATTTATTTATTTTTTTGCCTGAAAGGTGATGTTCTTTATTTCTTTTCATGCTGTCTCTTCAGCAAGGTATTTGTATAAATAATTTCTGAAGATTGGAGGTCAAAGAAGTTTGACCTTCTGTAAGTGGTAATGCTCATGCTTAGGTTTCTCATTCCTAGCTGTTATTTAACATCTTGTTTATTCATATTTCTTGCTTTTGAGTTTATTGTTTCTATTTGTTGGTAATCTGTATATTACCAACATGTCTGCCAGTTTACTTCCTCATTTAATCCCCAATATTCCGTGTATGTTCCTAATTCATGGATTCACATCATTTCATGTTTTTCTACTAGTTTATTGAAGTCTCCCCTCTGCTTGGTTCAGGAACAAGTTCAAGACCCCAGAAGTGAATCTGAACAGCTGTGTACCTTCTACTCATGTAATGTCTGGCTACCGATGAGTTCTTATCTCTGTTTCTAATTCTGCTTTTGTGTTCAGAGATCCTGGTTTTAAGTTCCCTTGTGGTTTTCCCTACATAAAGGCAGTCACAGGGGCATTGAATTACATATACCTCTCCTGTGGCATTGCAGTTAATGTGTGTCTTTATCTTATATTCTACTCCAGTATGTGGGTATTTAAAATTCTCTTTTTGTTGTGTGCTCACATGCTGCACATCTGTCACATGGCACCATCCCTTCTTTTGGAGGCCCCAGTAATAACTGTCTACCTTTTAGTGGTACTTTTTCTGCACACTCTGCATGGACTAGTTCGTCTCTCAGTGTTAGGGCTTTTTTAGATGCAACATATGGTTTTTGTTAAAGGATTCTCATTGATGTCAGATTTTCTTGTAGAATTTTCCAGTTGTTTAATTTGACTATGAATAATGGGCATGTGGATATTATGCTGGGTACTGAGACATGTTTGTCTGATTTGTGTTTTTTGGTTTTGGACTAATGTTTCTGTTCTATTTATGTTTTTTATATTTTCTGTTGCTGCAACCAGTTTGTGTTTTTTTTATATTTGCGTTCCATAAATCTGCCTATGATTTCTACCTGTTCCTGTTCATAGTTTAATCCTTGGCTGCAGCTACTTTTCACCTGTAAGAGTTGTGAATATGGAATACTTTCAGTTAGTTTCTGTGGATGAAAATTGTAAGCATGTAGTGTTGTGTTGCGATCTGTGCTTTTTCTGTACAGTTTGGTCTCCAGTTTCTAATTTACCTTTTTTATGTTTATGTCTAGAAAGTTTATTTCTGTTTTGTTGGCATTGATTGTGAACTTCAAGATCTGGTCTCTACTGTTCAGATATTCTTTGAATTCATCAAGGGATTCATCATCGCCTTGCCAGATCAAAAGAATATAATCTATAAAGCACTTCCAAAATATAATCTGACTTAGTGTCTGTTTCCCTGGATATTTAAGATGAGCTTACTTTTGAATTCACTCATGTATGCATTTGCATATCTTGGGGCCATGCTACTGCCCATGGCTGTGCCTTTTGTCTGGGCATATTTGTTGTTCAATGTGAAGTAGTTTTTATGAAGAATTATTCTGGCCATTTCCTATAATAGTTCTGTCTTGAGTCTACTGCCTTCTGGTCTCTGTGATATAGAGGATAATGAATGCATGTTCATCAGTAATAGGCCTATTAGATTATTGAGCAATTCTCAAGGTGACCATTTTAACCTCAAGAGCGCAGCTCAAGAGGTTTGGTCGCCTTGGGAACTGCAAGATGATCTACCAGGCCTGTTATCGACTGGGCATTCATCCATTGTTTTTTATAGTGTATGCACAAACTGTCTGCAACTTCAACTAGAAACAATGAGTCACACAGAAAAAAATGGCAGCAAATGAACTTTTGCTTACTTTTGTTGAATACATTTTTACAGACAAGACACACTACTTATGGTCAGCAGAGGCAATGCAATAGGTTCTGTGGACAAAATCTAAAAATAAACTTTAATTACAATAAACACCAGTCAAAAGTCCAACAATAAAAATACTGTCCGTTGTTAAGAAAACAGAACTCCGGTATCAGGAAATGAAAAGTCTGCATGCGGTCAGGACATCCTTACACTTTGACCTCTCTGTGTGCCTTATAGGGAAACATAAAAAAAAAAACACATACATGGCATCAAAGGTTAAGAATGATTGCATTTCCAGTTATGCTTTCTGAACACAGGAGAACATTTGGGCATGTAACTTATCCTGTCTCAGCAGTTTTGATACACCAATTTCACGGTTAGAAGGAGGGTGATTAAATATCTGTGTGGTGAATTCCTGCTGGAAAACACAATTTGCTCTGAAAAGGTTAAAGTTTGTTAAATCTGCAAAGGGTGTCTGTTGCTGTGCTTGCAGAGGTCTTTTGGCACACTGTGGCAGAGGGACAGAGGCAGATGATGTGGATGGCTTCTCAGATAATTTATTGTTACCACAAAGGATTACACTTTGCCGTTTCTGCTTTTTGTCTGACAAAACACCATAGTTATTTATCAACTGCAGAGATTTGTGGCTGGAGACTTGCTGAACTTCATTAGATGGGATGTCACCATCTACCAGCATTTGAATAGAAGTTTTTTGGGTAGAGTGTTTTGCGATTCATTTGTTTGGTGAAAGTCCAGCCTGCTGTTTCATTTGTTTGACCATGGAATGTATTTTGTTCTCTCCCACAAGCATAGCACAAAACAATTTTAAGTAGACAGGTTTTTGGTTTAGGTTAGGGGTGAGATAAAAAGGTGAGTCTGCTTCCATCATTTTTTGAGGTCTCTGATTTCTGTATTCCACATTGGCCACCACAGGGCAACTCAGCTGATTTTTTTTCTGTGTTGGCATACATGGGGTGTTTCACTGGCCTAACATCTCTGGGGTTTTCCCCAGTTCACATCTTCATTTGATGCTCAAAATATTCTAGATACTGTTGTCCATCTGTGTCACTAGTCAGGCGTAGATCGCCTCACCACAATGAATATTGTTCAGCAGTTCATAATGTATAGAATAGTCCATAATTGAAAAAGACTGTGTTAAGTAGCGAGGTGGGGTTTTGCCGACCAAGTGTCCCATTGTCATATAACTTAGCAATGTCATCTTGTGACGGTGCTTTGGCCTTATAGGTCTTGTTACCCTTTTCCATACATTTTAGGAACTTTTGCTTAGGTTCCAGAGTAGCCAGAGTCTCTTTGAAATATGCTGTGTTACCATGCAGTACTGAATATAAGTATTTCTCTCTTATCATGTGTCTGTCCAAGCTACCAATTATCCCTCAGATAGTGCTGAGCTCATAATGACTGCCATTACTCTGTTCTAGCTTGTATATGAACTCAGCAATCAGCTTGTCCAACTCATCTACAGGTATGTCTGTAATTGACCTGCTTTTCCCTGCATCTGCTAAGACTGCAGAATAACCTTGAATCACAGTTGTTTTTTTTAAGGTGTATTGGTTTTCATGGTCTTGTATGAATACTTTTGAAAAGACCGTGGCTGCCATTTTACCACAGGTATTATTTAGCCATTATGGGTTACACTGCCTGCCGATGGCACTACGATGCTGGTTCGACAAGAAACATGTCAACCAGCATCACAGCACCAGGCTGTATGTCAGCTATGATTTGCAGTCGGCATGGAGCAGCACACATCACTGTGTGTTCTTTCATTGGGGGTCTTTCCACCCCAAACCCCCCACATGGGGGGGCTCTGCTCCCTGCACTCCCCATACTAAAGGATTCTAACTCCAGGTTTGAGTTAGTTTGGTGAGGAGGTGCAGGTCAGGGGAAGGGGTTGCCTGGTCTCAGTGGCACTTCTACAGCAGCATGGTGCTGTTGTCAATATCAACGCATGTAGCTGTAGAAATGTCACTGTTCAGGGGGCATACCACATGCAGAAAACTGTCATTGCTGAGTGAATTACAGTCATGTGAGATGACAGAGTGCAAGCATGATCATTCTATGCTGTTATGCTGCAGTGAATATGTAGCTACTGCAGCATAACAGTATGCATGGCGCTGCTAGTGAAGCATAACAAAATTTCAGAGACTACCAATTTTTATTGGTAACAACATTCTAACATACCCTATAATATTTTTCCCAGAGCTGTCACTCCCTCCCTATGGGGGATTGATGTGAGAACCACCTTGCAGTTACACTGATATGTTTAACAGCTGGCATGTTGTTTGTGTGCAGGTAAATTTTGAAGTCCTTGCAATGCTTTCTTAATGTTAGTAGACAAGAATCACAAGAAATGTTTAATTTTGTGAGGAATGTACTTTTCATGCTTTTTTCACGTGTACTATCATTTGGGATTTTACAGTACTGGATTGTGTCAGAAGAAAACAATCTAGATTTGTCTGGGAAGAGTGTAAGGACACATCAAGTGTTTCAGTGTCAGTTCATGCTTCCAGTTCATTGTCACTATGGTCACCACCACCACAGTTTACACTACTGCCCATACAAACCACACTGCCCTTTGCTCTGCCCCACTCAGTTGGATGTTTTGCCTTTGCATGTTGTATCATTATTGATGTTTCAAAATTTTCCACTTTGCCACCACCACTGACACTCTTTCTGCACAGACTGCATACAGCTCGCAAGTTATCTGCAGGGTCAATATAAAATAAATTTCCTTACTAAGATTTGCCTTTTTTCTTTGTACCATGCTTCCTGGCACTATTTCTTGTAGAATCAAGGGACCTGGAGGAAACCCTACACTGCCATTTCCACGTTGAAATGAAGTTTTGTCATCCATGCTCATCTTCTTATTCTTACATTTAGGATATCATTTGTTTTCACTTACCTCTCATGCCTTACAGCGACATCCTCTCCTAGCCACTCATCAAAACTACAGACTTCATTGTCATAAGTTTCGAAGAACTAGAAGTCATCATCATCATGTGGGACATAGCCTGGGCTATCCCATTCCCAGTCCCCACTATCATCACTATCTCTATCAGCATTCGCTGCCTCAGCATCTGAGCTTATATCTGAGGAGAATGCCTTCTTGCATGCTGCTTCAGCAGCGGGAAGTATTATGGTATATATGGCAAAACATTCAATATCTCTATGAGTAACTCCAGTCAGTTCGTTCCAAAACTCTACTATCATTTCATTGCTAACATGCTTTTTTGTTCAGGACATTTAGTGCCAGTCCTGGTGATATTATTGTTATTGTTGCTATGTTCTTCATTAGTGTCATGATTTATATTGTCCAAATCATTAACAGTTGCATGTGCAGCAGCACTGTGTTTCCTTTAGTAGATTTAGACTGGAAAATGTGAGACACAGTAAACACAGCTGTGAAGGGAATGTATATTGTTTCAATAACTGTTGCAGAGACAGTATTACTGACTATGTCACAGTAATAGATTACAGGGCTTGGGGCACCTAACAGATAGTGTAATACAGCCTAAATGGCTTTCACTATGCTGTAGAGAGACACACATGCACACAGTGTAGCTATGTCACAGTAATAAATGACAGTGCTTGGGGCACCTAACAGACAGTGTAATACAGCCTAACTGGCTTTCACTCTGCTGCAGAGAGACACACAGTGTAGCTATGTCATAGTAATAAATGACAGTGCTCGGGGGACCTGACAGTATAATATATAGCCTACATGGCTTTCACTATGTTGCAGAGGCACACAGTGCAGCTATGTCACAGTAATAAATGACAGTGCTTGGGGGACCTAACAGACTGTGTAATAGAGCCTAAATGGGTTTCACTATGCTGCAGAGACACACAGGGTAGCTATGTCACAGTAATAAATGGCAGGGTTTAGGGCACCTAACAAACAGGGTAATACAGCCTAAATGGATTTCACTATACTGCTGAGAGAGATACACAGTGTAGCTATGTCACAGTAATAAATTATAGGGCTTGGGGCACCTAACAAGCAGTGTAATGCAGCCTAAATTGCTTTCATTATGCTGCAGAGACAAACAGTGTAGCTAGCTGACTAAAACAGTAAATGACAGGGCTGGGGCACCTAGACTTTTTAAAATCAGCTGCCAGTGCCTTGCCTTCTGTTCTTTTCAGCCCTCTTGCTCTTTCTCTCCCCCAGAACTGTGCCATCCATGTCCTCGACTGAGGATGATCTCCTCATTCCCCTCTCCCTGAGATCATGTCAGTCATCAACCCCAAACCCCACTCTCTTTGCTCCTTAGTGGAGGTTAGGTTTTTTTAATTCACTTTTCACATTTGACTCAATTTAGCTGCAGACTGCAGAGCAAGCACCTGAGTCTTCCTTCCACTCCAGAGTCCAGCTGCTATCTGCACAACAGGGCTCACAGCAGTTGAAGTACAGACACCACTGACCAAGCAGGTTGTCAGCCCAGTGCCATGTGCTTCTAATTCTGTTGTTAGCTTGTGAAGGACCCCACAGGCTGCCCTTTCATGCCTGTTTCAAGCCTTTGAGGTCCTGGCAGGAGTCCAAGCACTCCACAGGCTGCCTGTAATGCCTGTTTAAAAATTATCAGTTACCAGTGTCAAAACTACCCAACCTGAGAAGTACACTATTATGAGGGGTAGGGTAGTAAATTACTCATACTACCCTACCCAGCCAAAAATCATTGATACCCAACCTACTTGATCTAGCTACATGATGGATAGCCCATGCCTAATTTTCAGAGCTCTCCCAGAGAAGACTGTGAACTGTTCATGAATGTTTATGATTTATCCTGGAACTGTTCATGCAGTCAGCTCATGAATGGCTGCTTTGATTGCTTATAATTTGGCCATTCTTTAAGTAAGAGATTAGAGAAATTGAAATACAACCTCATTTTTTGACCTTCCCCCTGTGAATCCATGCTACCATTAATCATGTAGCCCATTAGTTATGCCAAATGAGTCAGACTGATTTATTTGACTGGATGATCAGAGGAGGGCAGTAGACATTGCCTGTTTGGACTTCTTTTGATTTATTTATTTATTATACAATGTTGAAATTACAATCCTTTGAGTCAGGGATTTATTTACAAAGGCTCCACATCAAGGAGAAGCATAGGTTACAAGACAAACAATAAGCATTAAATAAGGTTAAACATAGCACATGGTAATTATTATACAATTTAAGGAATAAATATCAGGTAAGGCAGGACGGGGGACCCTTGTCATAGGAGGGGGTAGTCAGGAGTCAGCAGAAAGGGAGGGAGAGGGCAGGAGAAGGTCCCTTGTCAAGAATTGTGAGGAGGGCCAGAGCTAGGAGGAATTGCAGTTCAGTTAATGGCAGTTGCAAGTGTGAGAATTGAGAAGATGATCCCTAAGGAAGGTCTTGAAACTATCAAGTTTATGCACTGCAGCAACAGGGTAGGGAAGAGAGTTTAGCCAAGTAGGGGCAAGATAGCAGAAGGATCACTGCCCTAAAGCTGTTGTGAAATGTGGAACAAGGAGGGAGGGTTTGGAGGAGCTGCAGGTAGCTACCATTATGGGAGATGGGTGAAGGAGGGAGGATACACCCAGCGGGGCATGTCCACTAAGAATTTTCCTGGCAAACAAGCAGGTCTGGTACTTTAATCTTTCTTCAAGGTTGAGCCAGTTTGAGATATTGTAGAGCGTGCAGGTATGGATGAGTCTGTTACTACCAGTGACTAGTCGACAGGCTTTGTTCAGGTAGACCCTTATTCTATGTAGCGTGGTGTTATCTACAGATCCATAGACCAGTATCCCATAGTCTATAAGGGACAATCTGAAGGAGGATACAACAAGTTGCAGGGCCTCGGGGGGATAGACAATGGCAGTGGTGGTAGAGCTGGCCGAGCCTAGCATTAACAGCTGAGCCAAGGAGGTGAATGTGCTCTTGGAAGGTGAGAGTTGGGTTTAGGGTGATCCAGAGGTATTTAAAGTTATGGACTTGTTCAAGAGGGTGAAGATGCTTGGTATGAATTAGGTGGGGTGAATTTTTAAATTTGTTTTGGTAGTGGGAGAAAAGCATGACCTTGTTTTTTTTTTTGTGGTTTAGTACCAGCCTGTGATTAGAGAGCCAGGACTCCACCTTACTGAAAGAATCTTGTAGGGACAGCAGAAGGGAAATCAGGTTGGATTGAGCAGAGAAGAGGACGGCATCATCTGCGTATATAATGATATTCCCAGGGCTGGCCTTGGAAAGGTTATTAACAAAAAGACTGAACAGAGTGGGTCCAAATATGGAGCCCTGTGGTACCCCAGAGCAGACAGGGTGGCAGTTGGAGAGCATGCAGTTTATTTTAACCTGTTGTGATCTTGTGGAAGGTAGTCCTTGAACCAAGCGGTTGCTTCATAGGAGAGCCAAGCTGGGAGAGGGTAGATAGGAGGAGGGTGATTAACAGTGTCAAAGGCTTTTGACAGATCAATGAAAGCAGGCCGGCAGGTGTCCTTTATCCAGGGCAGAGTGGATAAAGTTAGTGAACTCAGCAGGGCTGTAGTGGTACTATGACCTCTCCTGAAACCATGTTATTTACCGCAAAGAAGGTTGTACTTGTTGAGGTAGTCCGTGAGCAGATCTGAGACAATTTTTCCAATGCTTTAGAAAGTGGGGAGGACAGAGATAGGGTGGTAGTTCCCAGTAGAGTACAGGTCTCACATTGATGGATGGGGTGATGGTAGACATTTTTCAGACAGAAGGGACCTTACTGAGACTGAATGAGCAGTTTAGAATGCAGGTGAAGGGGAGAGGACCACATCCAGGACTAGGCAGAGGAGTCTGAGGTCCAAGGAATCACTACTGTGTTTGGTGCCACCAAGAGCTTTAAGGAGGTAAGGTTTCGCTTCCCGAGCCAAGATGGTGTGGAAGTAGAAAGGTGGATGAGTGAGGGAGGAGGGCAGGGGTGTGTGTGTGGTGGATCAAAGAAATTCAGAGGGAGAACTGAGCTAAGGTCAGAGAATAAGGAATGTAGGGTATCAGCGATAAGCTGCGGATCAGTAGAAATGGACCCATTTATGTTGAGCTGTGTTGGGGGGATGATGTAGGCTTCTCATTAATTTCCTTCAAGTTGTCCCAGAATTTTCTCCCAGTCCCCCAGGTTGATGTAAGGGACATCCTGTAGTACTCAGCTTTGGCTTTGCAGATAGCCCAGGTGCACTTGTTGCATGCTGCCTGGTAGCATTGCCTATCAGAGGGCAAGCCAGAGTCTAGTGCCTTATGCCAGAACTGGTCCTGGTGGTGCATCTGGTCCAGTAGTATCTGCGTGATCAAGGGGTGTCAATGCATTTTTATTTATTTTATTTACTTTTGTTGACCGGATGGTCTAGACAAATCCTGCCTATTTTCAAGCATGACCGGGAGGGATACAGATGAATGCCAACTGACTTTGGACCAGATTAAGCTGTTGGTGGTATTTATAGTGAATGAGGGAAATTTGGCCAGGACACCGGGGAAATTCCCCTACTCTTTTCGATAAGTGCCATGGGATCTTTAACATCCACCTGAGCTACCACTAATCCAGGCAGATGGGACCTCGGTTTAACGTCTCATCCGAAAGACGGCACCTCAGAAGTGCAGCACCCCTCTCATGCTGCACTACAGTGTCAGTACTGGGATATTAACCCAAGTGCCAGATGTGGGAACTGAACCCACAGCCCTCTGATCTCCCGGCCTCAGAGGTGAGTGTGCTACCTACTGAGCCACTGACACTGCCATTTAATAGTACACTTGGTGAGTGAAGCAAACCTATCTCAGGCCAGGTTGAAAGACCTGATGAAATAGTCGAGGGCGGAATCAACATTGGAGGTGAGGCAAATAGGGGACCAGTCCCAATGGGCAAGGTAGTCCTTTAGTAGACCCAGTCTGCCTGGTTTGAGCCAGTGCAGAACAACTATGATGGGGGCTGGCTTCTTATGTTTATGCGTCCAGGTGCAGAGAACAGGGAAATGGTCACTTATTACATCATAGGTATCATAGGTATCATAGGTATTTCAGAGGAAGGAGACATATTGTCCATAGTGCTCACCAGTTTAATCTAGTTATACCCCTATATGTTCGTAATCAGATATGTATCCAAATTTGATTTAAATGTTTGCATAGTTCCGCTAGCCATCACCTCTAGTGGAAGACCATTCCACATTGAGTGCCACTAACACTAAACCAGATTTCCTCTTAGTTGTTTTATATGTTTCCATTACCAACTGTAAGGGTGTGCTCTAGTCTGATATTACTGATCTATGAGCCTAAATCCCAATTTCTCCCATAGTCCTTCATCTGAAAGTGCCTTAAAACCAAGCACATGTCACCTCTCAATCTGCGAAATTCCAATGTGTACATCCCAGTACTGTTAACTTGTCTTCATGTTCTTTATCATGTACTTCCTTAATCATTCCGTGGCCCTCCTCTGAACTCTCTCCAATGATTTTATCTCCTTCTTGTAGCCTGGTGACCAAAATTGGGCACAATATTCCATACTGGTCTCTAAGGGACCCACACAGTGGGACCAGTACTTCCCTCCTTATAGGTTCATAGGTTGTTTTACAAGTTCGAGGTAAGCCCATATTGAACTCACAACCATATATCCTTCTGCTCTTAATGTGCTTATTTATATAGTTAAGTATGTTTCCTGCTTTTTTTACTACTTGACTGCAGTGCTGATTAAACTTTAAGTCATTTGAGATTCTAACACCCAAGACTCTTTCTTCACTTACTACTTTAAGTATTTGTCCAATTAGTTTATACACTGCTGCCCTATTTTTACCACCAAAGTGCATAACAGTGCACGTGTTGAAGGTCAGTCTGGATTTCTATACCCACCCTTGCAGGTTGATCAAAGCTTCCTGCATTTTGACAATATCCATGTCATTGTTTACAGTAGTGCCTATCCTAGTATCATCAGTGAACTTGGATTCCCATACCCCCTCCTACCACTGGTCATAGTATGTATGTACAAGTTAAAGAAACAAGGTCCCAACACTGACCCCTCTGGGACCCCACTCATCACTCCCAACCATCCCAAGCTGGACCCCCTGATAGACACCTTCTGCTTCCTGTCCTGTAACCAGGAACTAATCCAGTGTGTTATATTTCCATGTATTTTATGGTCTATCAGGGCATCCACCAGTTCCTCATGCGGCACTTTGTCAAATGCCTTAGTGAAGTCCAGGCAGATCACATCCATTGAATTACCCTCATCTAAGGCCTTGCTTAAATTTCCATAAAATTCTAGGAGATTTGTCTGGCATGAATGGACGGTTTTAAATCCATGCTGTGAATCATCAATATCCCCCCTCTGCTGCATAAACTTCTCTATATGTTCTTTTATGATTCCTTCCAGGACCTTCAATGTACAGTATTAGTTCAGGATGCCCCTGTGCTTTATAGGGCATTAAATATTTGAAAATAGATCTTGGGTCATCCTTAAATGTGACCTCTAAGAATCAGTGTTTAAAAGTTCTTGAAGGATGAACTCCACACAAGCAAGGTATTGTCTCTCAGTATCGCATGTTATTCAGTTTTGTTCACACCAATGAGATAGATTACGTTTCGATGGCTAGCCACTTCCTCAGGCCCACCAGTGTTTTTATATTCTTTACATTTGTGATCAGTGCTTTCCTATCGATGCCTGTGGCTGTAGTTTTTCAGTACTTTAATTCATCTCCATTATCACCTTATCAGAGTGACTTCTGTCGTTCTTTTTTTCTCTGCTTATCTACTGTCTTTCTTATCTTATAAGGTTTTGTTTCCTGTAGCCAAATGCTATTCCATTTCCTTAAACACTTCTTATTCTTTACACATGTGTGTGTTTCTTGCTTCTCTTTCTAGACCTTTCACAGGTCTTAGTTCATCTTGGGTTGTTTCAGGACATGCTTCACGGTGTCTGAAACAACAAGAAGCAACATATAAAAGTCTAGAAAAGCAAGAACTGCATTATAATAAGCATTGAAAAAAGAACTTTAGAAGTCACTCTGATGAGGCGATAATGGAGATGAATTAAAGTACTGAAAAACTGAGACACAGGCATCGATAGGAAAGCACTGATCACAAATTTAAAGAACAGAACAACATTGTGGGCCTGAGGAAGTGGCTATGCCATAAAACGTAGCCCATCTCAATGGTGTGAAAAAAACTGAATAAATACTCATACTGAGAGACATTACCTTGCTTGTGTGGAGTTCATCCTTTCAAGAACTTTTAAACTTCTTTCCAGGACCTTACCTAGTATTGAAGTCAGACTAACTGGTCTATAATTACCCACCTCCTGCCTACGTCCCTTTTTAAAAATAGGGACCACATTTGCTCCCTTCCATGCATCTACTGCTTCTCCCTGATCCAGTGATGCCTGAAACAAGCTAATTAGTGGTACTGCCAGTAGCTCAGTCAATTCAATAATTACTTTTGGGTGAATCCCATCTGGTCCCATCGACTTGCATGGATCTAATTTAAGCAATCTTTCCTTAATATTCTCTACATCTACCCTGGGTGTATTCTGGTCATTGTCAAGATGTAGTTTAGACCGCCTGGTTTTAATGTTGTACACTGATGAGAAATAGCTGTTATACCTCTCAGCCAACTGTATGTTATCCTGTACTAGGCTGCCGTCTGGATCCTTGAGTGGGCGTATTGTCTGTGCACCATCTTTTCTGCTACTAATGTAATTGAAAAATGTTTCATAGTTTTCTTCAACCTTGCTTGTCAGTCTCAGCTCATATCTCCTCCTTATTTCTTTAATCATCTTTTCAGTTTTATTTAATATTGTTCTGTACTTGTCCCAGTTTTTTTACATGCCCTCTTTATCCTTTACATCTGCTTTATTCTTTTTATTTATCAAGTTCTTGACCTTGCCTGACATCCATTCTGGAATCTTTCCTGACCTACTATACTTCTTTTTAGCTGGTATATTTTTATTTACTACACGGTTAATATTGCACTTTATGGCCTTCCACATTCCTGAACAGACTGATGCTGAAAGTCAGCCTTCCAGTCCCATTTACTGAAGTCCCCCTTAGTTTATTGTAGTCAGCCCTCTCATAATTTCTGATCAGTGTTATTGCTGATACTCCAGTTATTTGTCCTACTATACTAAATTCTACCCTGGCATGATCACTAGAGCTGAGAGGGGTAGTAACTCTGCACTGCTGTATTTTGTCCCCCATATTACTTAATACAAGGTCCAGTAGATTGTCCCCTTTTGTCATGCTATCCATATATTGTTCAAAGCATGCAGTGCTGAAAGCATCCATGTATCTTGCCTCTACTGGAGACTTGGCAGTATGCTTTTCCCAGTCAATGCCTGGTAGATTAAAATCTCCTAAGAAAATGATATTTTCAGGAGTTGCCATGTTCTCAATCCTCTCAGCTAATGTTATGTCATTATTAGGGGAAGTTGAAGGTGGCCTGTAAATTACCCCAATCATAATCTTGGGGCTATCTTCTGGGGTAAATCTGATCCATATTTGTTCAATTCATTCCAAACTATCTGTTTCCATTTCTTCTGATGTAATGCTGTCAGCCATATTTAGTAACCCTCCCCCTTCTACCTGGCCTATCGCAGCAATACATCTGGTATCCAGGTATTTGTCTTTCCCATAGATCTTCCTTGTCTCACCAGGTTTCAGTAATGGTGCATATTTGGATGGCATCAGTTTGCAATGTATGTATTAATTCATCAGATTTCTGTACAATGCTCTTAGCATTTAGATTTAGGCATTTCCCGGTGGATTTATCTGTATTCCTTGTACTGCCCATGTTATTTCTTTGTAAGAAAGTTACATTACCTCCCTGTAGCCCCCCCCCTCCATAATTTTGTTTAAATGATTCTGCAGTGCCCAATTAATGTCCTGGGCTAAAACTCAGGGTTCCATGTTTGTTAATGTGCAGACCATCATTTCCAAACAATTTGGAGTTGAAAAACTTTCCCAATGGTTTATTAGTACCTCCTCCCTCAGACACCACCTTCTCAGCCACACATTGAGTTGCCTTATTTCTCTTTATCTTGTAGTTCCCGCTCTGGGGACTGGGGGTATCTCTGATATTAGGACATCACAACCCTCTGCCATGAATGTTCTTCCCACCTCCTCAAAATCTCTTTGAATGTCAATGAGTTTTCTCTTGCCCACATCATTAACCCCCACATGTAGGACAGTGACAGGTTTGTCACAATTTTGCATTAAGCCTGGTAGCAAATGCTTAATGTCCCCTATACCTGCCCCTAGTAGTTTATTGACTGTTGTATGCTCATTTCTATTATGACATACTATGTGGTAGATGTATCTTAGCAGGGAATCCTCTATTATTAACACATCTTTGGGTGCTGTTAGGGTATTAGATTGTGGGTTGCTAGATGTATGTCTGATATGTATCTGCAATAAGTTGTACTCTTCAGGGGTTTCTGGGTTTCTAGTTGGCCTCAGATGGTCATTTTGAAACAGTTGCCTACCATCTGCTGACCTTTGTCTTCCAATATGTGGAAGCAGTTTTGTAAGCAAGATTACCTGCCCCTCCTATGCTCTGTCTTGCCTTTTTAGCTCCTTTTTGGACCATGCAGCATTCATCCATATCAACTACTTGCTTCCTTGTTTCGGCTGCTGAGGGTAGTTCACCCTTTGCCCTGGTCATATCTCCTGAATCCCCAAGTCCCTTGAAACTAGATCAGGATCTGCATGAAACCTTTCTGCAGCTGTATCAATTAATTTTCGAATATGGTGATGTCCTCTGTATTTGTACTCTTCCATCAGTTTCCTTGCATAAAACCTTAATTAATTCATATTCATTACATATAAACCCCTCTAATGGTTCCACTCCTGTAAATAGACAGCAATCGATACACACTCTTTTATTCTCCCATGTGAGTTAATTGTACCCTTTGTAGTACTACAGCTAGTACACTGGAGCTTGTGCCTTTTAAGATTTTGTTTTCCTGGTGCCAGAGTTTTGTTTTGTCCCAGTGCCCAGCCATTCCGGTGGACACAGCCAACATGCACCGAATGCACTTGTCTCTGTGTGCATCTCCATGCACAGCACCACACACACCTGCTCGGCTCACCATGCTCACAGCAGGGCTTGATTTTAAGTCATTGTGTGACCTGGAAGTTGACCCAGGGTCAGGGAGGTGCAATTGCTAACAGTTCTTAAATTAACAAGATTCTGTTAATTACAGTAAGAGCCACTCATCCATGACCCTGGCACACTATCAGCAATTATGCCGGCTCGTATTTTAAAAATAATGTGCACTGCTATACCTGTAGTTCACGTTGCTATCTAAGCAAACTACTGACTTCTCTTCCTATTTCTGGCCCTTTGGAAACAGGGCTCCAAATGCACTTGCTACAGAGTGTATTTAAAAGTAATAAAAATTGGTCAAAATAGAGTATTACACCCCCAATACAGACTCCTGCAGTCTGTCCTTGCAAGTTTTCTGCAACATCTGGGAGTACCGTGGTGGACAGGACATTATGAGGGCAGTTGGAAAAGACTAGATCCAGAAGGGTAGAGGTATTGTTAATGGGGTTGGTGGGGGAGGTAACAAGCTGGATGAGGTCTAGGACCATGGTTGCTTCTTTGTAGGGGGAAGCTGAGTTCAAGAGCCAATTAATGTTGAAATCCCCAAGGGTTATTTGTTTGATTTTGGTGGACAAATTGGAGAGGTGATCCATGATAGACTGGAAGGCAAGTTTCTGGTTGCTGGGGGTGTAGACAGGTGTGAAAATCATGGCTGCCCTAGAGTTATCAGTGGCCTTTGACACTACAATACAGAAGACTGATTAAAAAATTGAGCAGCCTAGGGATGGGATCCAGATTGGTAAGCTGGGTAAGAAACTGGTTAATGGTTAGGTGACTGAGGGTGGTAGTTAACAGCACTTACTCCAATAAGGGGAAAGTAACTAGGGGGTGCCAGTGGGCTCAGTACTGGGACTGGTCTTCTTCAATGTCTTCATGAGTGACACTTCGGAAGAGCTGGAAGGGAAGGTATGCCTTTGTGCAGATGATACAAAAAGTATTAACAGAGTGGATACTCAGGAGGGGGTGGACAAAATGTGTACGGACCTTGGCAACTCAAGAAGTGTTTAAGGGCATGGTAGCCAGGGTTCAATGCCAAAAAGTGCAAAATAATGCACCTAGAGCATTGAAACCTAGGAGCTGAGTATAGAACAGGGGGCGGTATTGACAGTCACTAAACAGGAAATAGACCTGGTGGTTATCATATCTGATGACTTCAAAGTGGCAGGACAGTGCAACAAAACAGTGGGTAGGGCCAGTGGGATCCTGGGATGCATAGGAGAGATATCACCAGCAGAAGGAGGGAGGAGTGTTACTACTGTATCGGTCACTGGTGGGCCCCATCTGGGGTACAGTGTCCAGTTCTGGAGGCTGCACCTCAGAAAGAACATAGAAGGGGTGGAGGCAGTCAAATGGAGGCAACTAACATGCTACAAGAGTTACATCACAAGCCCAATGAAGGGAGAGACTGAGGGATCTCAACAGATACATCTTAGAAGAGAAGAGAGCAAGACAGGACATGATAGAGATCTACAATCACCTCACAGGGCTAAACAAGATACAGGAGGGGAGTCTCTTTCAAATGAGAAAGAGCACCAGGACAAGAAGGCATACAATGAAACTGGAAGGGGGGATGTTTAAGAGGGATATGAGGAAGTACTCCTTCACTGAAAGTGTGGAGAAACCTAGAAGTAGACTGCCAACAGAAGTGATGGATGTGAAAACAGCAGGGCCTTCAAGCATGCATGGGATAAACATAAGTGAATATCTGTAAATAGGCAGGCAGGATGGAGGGTCACGGATACCAGGTAGGTTCTGTGGAGACAGACTATGCAAGGAACATCAGGGCAGACTGGATGGGCCTTGTAGCCCTTTCTGCTGACAAATCCTATGTTTCTATATGGTAAGGGAGGAAATGTGATCATTATGGAGATATCCCAATATGTGGCAGACATAAAAGACACCTGGAGGATGTCAGTCACTACATACTATTAACATTCGACCCACATCTGCTTTAAAAACATTTAGGAAATGTAGCAGGCAGTTCTTTGGCATAAGGGTAGAACTGAATGCAATTTACTTTCTGCTGGAGGAACTCTGAAAAGTACCATTCCAGTTCAGAGACATTTTGTAAAATGCCCATGAAAATTTAGCACCATTTGCACAACATATACATTTTAGTTATCTCCATCTAATTGTAATGGTACTAGTCGAACTGTGTAAAATATGGACTGTGTAATGTTCTCTACATCATGGGGATGTGTACCAAATGTCAGATTTCTATCTTTAAAGGTGGCTGAGTTATAAGCCACCAAACATTCAAACATTTTAAAATTAAAATCTACAAGCACATTAACTGGACAATTTTAAGCCCCTATAATTACAACAATTTATTTATTGAATTTTGTTGACCCGGTAAGCCCACTGGGCCTAGAAGTCCTTTTTTCAGGGGCGACTTGTGGGAGGGGGAATACAGATGGTAAGCAACTGGAACTGAACTAGATTAGGCTGTTGGTGGTATTTTTAGTGACTAGGGGAATTCATAGACACATAGAAACATATGAAACATAGAAGTTGATGGCAGATAAGGACTGCAAGGCCCATCCAGTCTACCCATTTCTTTTTCTGCCTTATAAATGTTCCATCGGCCTTTGTTCTGTCAATGGCCTATCTATTCATACTCATCTGTATTGCTCCCTTATGCCTATCCCATGCCTGTTTGAAGCCCTGCACTGTATTCATATCCACCACTTCCTGATGCAGGCGTTCCATGCACCACCACACTTTCTGTGAAAAGAAACTACTCACATTACCCTTAATTGGCCTCCCTTTAATCTCATGCTGTGTCCTTTTGTCCTGCTGTTTTCTTATATCGAATCATGTTAGACTCTTTCACCTCATTAATGCCCTTAAGGCATTTGAATGTTTTGATCATATCACCTCTCCCCCTCCTTTGCTCTATGGTATACATATTGACCTACGTTAATCTGTCCTCATATGTTTTCTGATGCAGTCTCTGCACCATTTTGGTTTGCCTTTCTCTGCACTGCCTCAATTTGGTTAATGTCCTTGTGAAGGTGTGGCTTCCAGTACTGCACGCAGTACTCCAGATGGGGCCTAACCAGTGTCTTGTAAAGAGGGATTATTATCTCCCTCTTCCGACTTGTGATACCCCTACTAATACATCCTAACATTCTCCTAGCCTTACCTACTGCTTTAGTGGTCTGCTTGGATGATTTCAGGTCATCTGTGATGATGATGCCCAAGTCTCTTTCTTCCCTTGTGACTGCCAGCAACAACCCTCCCAGCCTATAGGTGGCTTCAGGGTTTCTCTTCCCTATGTGCATGATCTTGCACTTCTTTGTATTAAACCCAGTTGCCACTCTTCTGACCATTTTGCCAGTTTATCCAGATCTCTTCTCATTCTGCCCACCCCATCTGGATCATTTTCTCTGTTGCAGATCTTGGTGTCATCTGCAAACAGACAGACATTACCCTCTAGTATATCTGTAATGTCACTGATGAAGATATTGAAGAGGACTGGCCCCAGGACTGATCCCTGAGGTACCCCATTTGTGACTTGCATCTCTTCTGACTGTATACCTGTAACCCCTCACCCCTGCCTTTTTGCCAAAATGACAGGTGGCATGCTGTTGAAGCTGACAGCAGTACCTAGTGGGGACTGGGTTCGGGAGGATGAGGTTACTCGGCACAGGGGACCTAGGTTTGGCTACTCTGCACAGGGCACCCAAGTAAATCCGAACACAGGAAGCAATAACTGTAATGTCCAGAACCAAGAAAGGATTCTTCAGTGTGGCTTTTATTCAAATACTAGCTGAACAAAACAAAGCATAGAGGGCCCCCATGGTGCTACATTTCCTGGTAATGCAGATTAGAGACTGCAGAACACTTTATCACCATTTCTAGCCCTCAGGCTCTGAACCCTGGGCACACAGCTAGGACTTGCACGCAGCTTTGGGTACACAGCCTGACTTGTACACACTTGGGTTTTCCCCACTGGCCCGCCTCTGTCAGCCACCTGATCTGCGGTCCATTGGAAGAATTAACCAATTATCCCATTCGCGGTCCATTGGAAGAATGAACCAATTATTCTGTCGTGGCTCCCCACACCACTCTAGAGTCTGTGACTCCTAGAGAGAATTTTTCCTTGTCATGGCTTCCCACACCACACTAGAGTCTGCGACTCCTAGAGAGAATTTTTCCTTGCAATCCCACATCTGGGTACTTCTCCCATCACTGGCCAAGTGCCTGAGGCAAAGTAGAAACCACAGAAGAAATCCGTAGAGGTGGACCTGGTCACTAAAGATGGGGGGCTGCCCACCTCCAGCTCCCACAGCCCATACCCGGCCATATCCCTGGGAAAACTGAACCATTTGTTTGCTGAATTTCTAAATGTAGATTAAAGGGTAGGCATCTGTCACATCTCCTCTACATATTATTTGCATCCACACAACACTCTGGATTTGACACTACTTTACTTGCTTGGCCCATTTCTCTAGGCTTCCCAATATGTAGCTCAATCCCTAGAATTTCCACACAAGTACCCAGGTGAAGAAAACAATTTGTCCTTCTAGCCAGAGCAGACACTCACCCTTTAGTTGCAGGTGCCCCACAGGCGACTCACAAATCTTCCATCTTCCAAAATAAATGTTGGACTAAACAGGCAGCTTTTCTTCCACTTAGCAGATTTAAGGGGATTGCCCCAGGAATCTGCTGGGAATCTTTACATCCCCCCGGAAGGGAGGGGGCAGTGAGACCCGAAAACAGCAGTCTCCACCACTTGAGTACAAACTTCACTCCTTCAAGCCAAACTGCAGACTCTCTCTTCAGTCACTGAAGACAAACTGAACACTATCCTTTGATAACTCCCAACGTTCTATCTAACTCCCTGTGCTGCAGATTCCAATGTGGCTTACGCAGCTGTGAAAGTTCTATTGGTGATGTCATCCCTCAGTCTCAGCTGAGACTGAGAACAGAGTGAGACAGTGTGAAACCCATTTAACTGGAGTTTCACAAGCTGCCTTCCCTGCCTATCACTAGATCTTACTGGGATTCTAGTAACCCCAGGTAACAAGGGGGTTATATACCATTTACCACCACTCTCTGTTTTCTGCCCGTCAACCAGTTTGCCACCCAGTTGACCAACTTCTGACCCACCCTGAGCCTATCCAGCTTATTAATCAATCTTTTATGTGGAACAGTATTGAAAGCTTTGCTGAAGTCAAGTTAGGCAACATCAACTGCTCCCCCTTGGTCCACCACTCTGGTTACCCAGTCAAAGAAATCTATGAGACTAGTTTGACAGGACCTTCCTTTTGTAAACCTATGCTGTCTTGGATCCTGTGCTCTTATGGATTCCAGGTGTTGCACTATCCTTTCCTTATGGAGTGCCTCCATAATCTTGCCCACTACTGAGGTAAGACTGATTGGTCTGTAGTTCCCTCCCTGCTACCACTCTTGTGGAGTGGGATAACATGAGCCTTTCTCCAGTCTTCTGGGACATCTTCTGTGCTCAGAGACTCACTAAACAGTTCTGATAATGGCTCTGCTAGTTCTACCCTTAGCTCCTTTAGTACCCAGGGATGTGTGCCATCTGGTCCCATTGTCTTGTCCACCCTGAGCTTATTGAGCTCTTGTAGGACCCTTTCTTTTGTGAAGGGACTAGTGCTTACCTCCCTCCTCCCTCCTCCTGTGTCCATGGTGCTGAGCTGTGGGCCCTTCCCTACCTTCTCTTCAGTAAATACTGAACAGAAGTATCTATTTAGGATAGATGCTTTGACATGGTCCTCCTCTTCTCACGCCCCCTTATCTCCTTTGATCTTAGCAATACCCCCCTTGACATTCTCCTTTCACTAATGTATCTATAGAAAGTCTTGTCACCTTCTTTTACTGTCTGTGCTAGTGTTTCCTCGGTTTGGATCTTTGCCTGCCTTACTGCCTTCTCTGCTTCCGTTAGGGAAGTTTGGTATGCCTCCTTATCTTCATCCCGCTGTTTTCCCTTGTATTTTCTGAAGGCCAGCCTTTTGGCTCTGACATTTTCTGCTACTGTTTTTGAGAATCAAAGTAGTTTCCTTCTTCTTTTGCACTTACTTTTCTTTGTAACACAATGGGATGTTGCTTCAAGTATTGCATCTTTAATGCTTGCCCACTTTGCCTGTACCCCCTCACTTGTATTTCTTTTTGCCAGGGCTAGCTTAACTCTGTTGGCCATCTTATCAAAGTCAGCTCCTCTGAAGTCCCATATTTTTCCTTGAATGGGATGATTTAGTTGTAATGGCCAAATTGAACCATACCATGTAATGGTCACTGGCCCCCAGGTGACCTTCTACCTGGAGATCTGTGATCCTTTCCCTGCTTGTCAGTACTAGATCTAGGATAGCCCTGTCTCTTGTGGGTTGTTTTACCAGTTGTTTGAGGCCCTCCCCCTGCAGGGAATCCACCATGTGTCTAGTTCTGGCAGATGTTCCTGCTGGTATTGACCAATCTGTATCTGGCATGTTGAAGTCGCCTATTATCAGACCCTCCCCTTTAGCTGTTATGTTTTGTATATCTTCTAACAGTAATGTATCTATGTCCTCCCCCTCATCTGGGGGCCTGTAGACAACCACAGTTCTTGTGGCTGTTCCATTTCCTGTTTCCAGGGTGACCCACAGTTCTTCTGGCTCCTTATGTGTATTCTGAATTTCTGTAGCTTTGAAATTTTGATTGACATACAGGGCACTCCACCTCCCTTTGCACCTTGTCTCTTCTGAACAGTACATAGCCAGGTACTGAAGTCTTTAAGTGTGGTTATGGGTAAACCACATCTCGTTAATTGCTATTATGTCCAGTATAGCCTCTGTCATTGTGCCTGCAGGTCTGGGATCTTGTTTCCCAGACCATGAGCATAATATACATCATTTCCATTGGCCAGATTTTGTGTGTTAGTTGTTGGGTGAGGTCTGGCATTTCCCCTATGCATCGTATGGGGAGCTAGACCTTTTTCCCTACCTGGTGATGCAAATAAACTGCAAACATGCTGAACTCCTGTTTGACCACTAGCTGAGGGGGGAAGGGTGTTCTTCCCATTCGACATATGGGGTGCTGCACCCCTCTCCCCATTTGTTAATTTAAATATTTTGCAAAGATGTCAAACTTCTTCCCCAATGCACTGACTCCCTCCTTAGTCAGATGCAGTCATTCAAATTTAAAGAACTTTCACTCCCAAAACTATTGCCATTCCCCTACAAATGTGTGCCCTTTTTCTTGGCATCAGCCCTTGAGCCACATGTTTAGCTTCCCTATCTCCCCTTCTCTGACCTTCCATCCATCTGCCCTCCTCTCCCAGACTGGCAGGATCTCTGAGAAGGAGATGCTGGATTAAATGGATGCTAGTTTGTCACCCAGCCTAGTCAGGTGTTCCTTGGTCTCCACAACTGACCGGCTGGTGAGATCATTTGTCCCTATGTGTACCAGGATGCCAATGTTTTCTCCTACTTCCTGAACAATTTTAACAATGCGGTCAGTGTCTCTCCATGCTGATGTACCTGGGAGACGTCTGACCATTACCCTGAGCTGGAGATAGGTATCAACTCCCAAAGTCATGGAGTCTCCTATGATCAGAAGTTTTTGGATTCCTTTGCATATTTTGTTTCAGTCCTTGTTTTGGGTGAGTTTGTTGTGCTAGCTCCTGTGCTGCAGTGTCCTGCTCTGCAGTGTCCTCTGCCCCTTTGTTTGATTTTGGAGATAGAGGTGGAAACCTGTTTGCAGTTTTTATATTGTTTGTGGAGGTAATATGTTGGAGAGCACTGAGTGATGGGGCACCCAATTTGCCCCTGCTAACCACCTGCCAACCTCCCAGACCAACTACCCTCTGCAGTCAAGGTGTTTCTGTTGGATGTTGGGGAAATGGCAGGTGGTTCTTACAATATATTTCCTCCTTAATATGAAATTTGAGGCTCACAATCTCTGCCCATGCTGCCTGGAGCTGAGCCCTAAGATCTGCAATGGCCCAGCATGTAGGACAGTGTCCTAAATCCTGTAAAACTGCCCTTCTGAAAAGTGTTCCACAGTACCTGCAGTTAATGATCATTCCAAATAAGTTGCTGGATTTATAACCTGGTCAAAGTAATCAGAAGGAAGAAAATGAAAGCAACAGTTTGATTTTGTGTTCTGTTTGTTTGTTGTTGTATAACCTGTTATAACAAGTTCAATTACTAGTGCCCCAGTAAATGAGGTCACGTGGATACCCCACTGATCTGCCCTTTCTGCTCTGCCACAGGAAATGTCACGACTGTGCTACCCTATAAAAGGAGTGTAGTGTGGGGTGGTTGGGGATGGGGGTGGGTGGGTGGGTGGCTGGGCCCTTCCTCTGCCAAAAAAGAAGAACCACGGATGAAAGAAACAAGGAGGTAAGAGCAGAAACAATCAGTCAGCAACAAATGCAGTAACACTGAAAGCTTATCCTAATGATAGATAAAACTGTAAAACCTGTAAAGCATCACCTGTAATAATTTCACAGAAGATATACCCTGTAAGAAACACTTTGCTACAGAGAAAAATAAAGCAGTAACACAAGATATACCTTGCAAAAGGCAATCTGAATCAGAAGATTACAGCAGTAATCTGTAAGCACTCACCTGTAGGCACACCTTGTAATAATGCAGCAGAAGGTATACTCAGCAACAACAATTTGAATCGGAGAAAAATAAAGCAACAAAATGTTAGCAACAAACAGTAACAATCCCTGTGAGTACAAAATAAAAATAACAACACACAGTAAAGCTGCCTAGCCAAAAGAAGTCTTAATCCTTTCCCTTGCTCTGGTAAGGTTCTTTGCTTTGTCCTTTCAAGCAACCTAGAAGGAAAGAGCTCATGAGAAGCTAGTTGCCTTGACCAGCAAACCTAGTCTTCCCCACTCTATTTTGATAAGTGCCATGGGATCTTTAGCATCCACCTGCTGACCACCAATCCAGGCAGATGGGACCTCGGTTTAACATCTCATCCAAAAGACGGCTCCTCAGAAGTGCAGCACCCCCTCATAAACTACATAATGCAATATCTCTAGTTTTATAGGTTCATAGGCTCTAAAAATGAGGTTAAGTGTTTCAACTTTCCTAATCTGTTATTTAAAGGATTGCCAAGTCATAAGCAGCCAAAAATTGCAAAATAACATCAGTAATTAATGTTGAGTTCTGTGAGCTTTTGTAAAATTGTGGAGTTTTGTTGTAATTTTGAGGAGGCCATATCCATACATTTCACCCAGCCAATACTTAAACTGCAGTGGAGGGGGGAGAAGGAAAAGTCTGAGTAGAGTTGCAATAAGATAGAATTCATAGGGGACTATAGTACAAAATAAAAGCCCAGTGGTGCCCAACATTAGGTACAGTGCCTTCATATTAGTCAGTATCTTGAGTGAAGAACCGTGAAGAGTAGTCAAGGCTATTATTTTGCACTTTTCTGTCTTCTTGCAATTTTCCAACTAACCACTAGATCTCACAGAGTAAATGGCCGTGTAGTCACACACACATATAAAGTATGTTTTTTCTCTACAATGCTACCTTCTGACTCTTTAACAACACTGCAGACATTAATGTATGTTTTAGCATTTGAGAACAGTCACACTCACTGACACTACACATTACAACTAGTTGCGACTGAGGCCATTGTGACAGAAGAATCTGGATATCTTTAGTTATGATGGAACATGATGCTTAGTATCACTGTAGCAGGAGTGTTGGAGGAGCACTGCAGGAGCATGATGCTAGTGCCATTAAGATGATTTGCCTGTCTGCAGTACAAATCAAATGAATATGATCCATAGTCATGTCATGATGAAATGTCATTCTGTTAAGAAGGAGGAGATATGGTCATGTAAATGGAAAGGAAGTAGGTATCTGAACTACAGTATAGGATAGGGAGGTACTGTAGCTAGTGCAGTCGTTATAAGTGGGTGGAGTTGGATGCCTCAGTTTACTAAGGAAGGGCAACAGAGTGAAGTAGCAAAAGCTGTTTTTCCCAGTTGGAGAAAGGAAGCATATAGTGGCAATTCTAACTGAAAGTAGTTCATGAGAATCACACCCGCAAAATGACTGGTTTAACAGCGTGATACACTTTGAAGTCCAAAACTTAGAGGCACCATGGAAACCTGGTGTTGAAAGAAAATGACTAGGTCATCGAGGAGGACACAGAAATAGTCATACAGGAAAGGGAATAAATGGCTTTCTTTTTCAGGGAGGGTGTCTGAAAAATAAGAAGGACATTAATGTAACAAGCGGGTCCACCGAGTCATGTCTGGTCACGTTCATATAAAAAAATCATGGTGGTTGGACAAAAATGCAGTAGTTATCCAGAAAAGAACCACAAGATTGCAAACAGCTCAGAACAGCTAAATGTATTCAGTGGTGACAATTTCTTTGTGATATTAAATTATACAAATGGAATTCTAGTGGTACTACCTAGGACACTTGCCTGAATTTTTGAGCAAATTTTGCTAATTAATAACTTTAAAAGATAAGAGCCACAACAGAAGTACTCATTAAAAAAATATATTTATTATACTCCTAATGAAAACAGATGCTATTAATAGTATTAACCTTTGATAAAATGATGTAAGGCACAAAACCCCATTGGGTTGCTCTCTGGCACCTTAATGGGTCTACCTTTTGGCTATGAATCCAGCACCTTAATATCTGATTTCATTATGAATGTAATATATATTTTTCGCTTGACTACTTCATGTGTGGGTCTTGTCTTTTGCAATTGACACTGTGAGTAAGAGGTTCTAATGTTTGCCGCTGTTTGACAATCACCTTATACACCACTTTACCAGTGGACAACTCCTCACCTGTTTGTTGTAATTAGTAATTTGCAAAATGTCCATTGTACATTTAAAATACTATTTCAAAATTCTCTACCTTTTCAGATTCCTGGACCCATTGGCATTGGGTATGCATGCCAAATGTCTATTTATTTAGTTTTTCTTTATGAGGTAGGGTGTAACAGACAAACATTTGTCTATTTTCAGACATGACCTGGGAGTGTCCAAACCTATAAGTAATACAGCACATGACAATCACTGTAAACAATACAGTGTATGACAATCAACTGAGGAAGCATATGAGTAAATTCACAAGCAGGAAACTCAAATGTTATAAAGCAAGAATACAGTCAACATGGCAGGTTTTTAACAAGACAAGTGCAAGGACTTTCCTGTGCATGGCAAGCATTTACAGAGTTCAAGGGCTAGGAACGGGAACATACAGCCATTTGTTGTAAATGGGAGCAGTAATGCAGGTACCATGTATATGCATACCTGCAATAGTAGCAGAGCTACAAACACCCACATTTTGGAAAATGTTCACAAAATTTCACAAATAATGAAACTGTAAATTTATGAACCCCTGCAACTTAAAATCCAGTTACAGAATTCCCTTCCCATTTATACCCCATTACACCCCACTCCCCTGCAAAGTGAGTGACTGCTCCCGGTAGGGGTGACTCTTCCCCTCCTGTAAATCTACACCTCTGCTCCCTGACCTGTTATGTAGACAGCCCACTGTTCCACTACCCCCATCTGGTCCCTTTCTGACCCCTTCCCCTCCTTCTCCTGTCATACCTGGTACCTACCTATCCCCCCAGCCCCCCATTAGCTTTTCTTTCCTTCCTTGCTGCCAATGCTGCCACCCAAACTACCTCTGTTAGCATCCACCCACCCCACCTCACACCCCTTTCTCCCTGTTACCCCCAGCACACACATATCCGCTCAGCCCTACCATGTCCCCTTCCCCTTCTCATAGCCATCCTTCCCCCTTGATCTCCTCTAATCCCCTTCCCTTATGCCTCCCCTATTTCTCACCTCCCTTTTAGCATTCTGTCTTCCACTGCTTTCACCCCTCACTTGACAAAGCCTCTCAGGAGACTGCTCAACTTTTTCCTTACTGTCTCCATGCCCCCTGAGTGGAGGTCCTCTCCCTCCTCTCTCCTCCAAGTGCTACACTGCTTCTGAAATCCTATCTATACTGACACTGTACTAAGCCCTGGTGCTAACAATGGCTCTGTAACACTGTAACCTAATGTAAGCTATCTACCTAGCTTGTCCATGTGATGTTAATTTGTCTAATGTCTGTTAACCTGACATGGAACCTTTGTAAAAGTGCTTGTGCTCAAATGTCTCTTCCGAATTCCTAAATAAATAAAAATAAATAAATAAAATTTATCAGTATCTAAGACCCTTTAAAGAAAGTTATATATGCAAATGTTCAGGTATTAAGCTCCCAAGGTAGCCGAGTTGTAAGCCAAAAAATATTTTTAGAACATTAAAATACAATGCCAGACATTGAGCCCCTATAAGTTCAAAACCACTCAGCAAAATGCCATGAAACTTGATATCCCATTAGGAAATCTTATGAAACATAAGAATGGCAATCTTCTGGACTCTACTGGCATTAATTGTGAGGTATGACTGAAAAAAAGAGTATCAAAATGATCAAAATGTCACCAAAGCAGAACTCATGTGGATTGGTAAAAGCTGCTTCCAAAACTTTTTGAATATCTTTCTAAATTCTGTGGAATTCAGAGCAGCATTTCAGTGTAAAACATGAAATAATATTCCACAGATCACATAAACCAAGAAATATTTTCGTGGATTGCAGAAAAGCAATATGCAGGTTACCCCCCCCAAAAAAAAAAACATACAATTGTTGGAATTCTGCTACCAATGGAATTCCATGGAATTTTCTGAAATTCTGCAGAGTTCCATTCTGTTGGAGTTTGAACATTCCACTCTGCACTACTGAATATAATCTAGGAGTCCACTTAAAAAAAAAAAAACACTCTTTTGATCCCACTGGACTGGAATATGTTTGTTTTTAGTTGACCAAGAAAGGTGGGTAAAAAATATTTTCCTTTTTTTCCACCACATCTGGGGAGGGTGCTATATGAAGTCCTCACTAATATTGAACCAGGTTGAGCTGTTAGTTAAGTAGTGAATAAAGAAATTTTGCCAGTACACCAGGGGAATTCCAATACTCTGTCAGGCTTCTTGAAACCTAAGTTATGGCAAATTTTGACAGAGAAGCTATGAATAGACTCTGAAGAGATTATCTGTCTGTCTGTCTGTCTATCTATTTGTCTGTCTGTCTGTCTATCTATCTATCTATCTATCTATCTATCTATCTATCTGTTCTGAATTTTGCTTTTGAAGCTACTTGAGTTTTTAGGTTTTGTCCAGAAGGGCAGCCTTCAGTTGTGGCCAAACAATGAGTAGACAGGAGGGCTGCAGCCAGAATATGGGATATCCTTTGACTGGGTTGTCTGGGCATTTGGGGGTTAGAGATAGGCTTAAGCTTAAAAAGTCTGGAGGACCATTGTTGTCCCCAGATAGGAATGCACTCAACAAAGAGAAATACAGACTTTTCTTTTCTTTTTTTTTTTGGAATGTGCTCACATTAAGGATTTTTGATGTTCATGGCTGTCAAATTTGTTCAACGGTCAACCTCTACTCCCAAAGTGTCAACCTCTGAGGTATGATTTGTGGATAGTGAACAGTACAAAGGTAACCCTCTTGTCTGTTTTGTGGGTTCGAGTCACCTTAGTCTCAAGTTCTGGAGGGATTCAAACTGATAACCTCTTGTTAGCATACCCAATTATCAGGCTCAGATAATTCTGTCTTTGGGGTCCAGATATCTTTGCCTACGGGCACTAACCAGGTCTACAAAATGAACCTTTAGAACTCTATGCAAGACCTCGGAGAACTCTATCCGTTTCCCAGTTTGGTATAACAATAAGCTCATAAAACAGTGTCAACTATAACCTTTAAACACTTCACTTAAATAAAAAGAAATGTCAAGGAGATTACTTCCTGTGGAAACTCAACATGGGAGAAAATCCCAAGTAAGGCATCTGCCACTTTGTCTGTCCTCAGAGAGGATAGGGTGACTGCCTCTGGGTACCGGGTGGCATAATCCACCACAGTCAGGATGAATCTCTTCCCTGAGGAGCTGTGGATATTTAAAGGCCCCACAATATCCATTCCCACCCTCTGGAATAGCTCCTCCACTATGGGTAAGGGGATCAGGGCGGCTTGGGTTTTCTTGCCCGTCTTCCCTATTTCTTGGCACTGGTGACAAGACCTGCAATACTCCTTCACCTGCTGGGTGAAGTTAGGCCAGTAGAAATTCTGGACCAACTGCTGCATAGTTCATGTGATTCCCAGATGACCAGATAAGGGAATATCATGGGCAACATTGGGCAGCTGCTCACGATATTCCTGGGGAACAACAAGCTGCCTGCCTAACATCCCTCCCTCTGTCTGTACTGCCTGTGTATACATAAGTCCATTTTCCCAATAAACCTTATGTCTGCCGTCACCTCCCTGTGTGCCTTCCGAGTCTGCCCAAGCCATCAGCTTCTCTAAACTAGGGTCCCTCCTCTGAGAAGCTGCCAACCCCTCTCACAGTCCCAAGGCATGGGACAGGTCCCCTTCAGTTGCTAAACTAGTGTCCCTAGCACTAGCGTCAGGGCCCTCAGAATCACTGTCAATCCCAACACTCTGACAAGGGGTCACCCCTTCCTCTTTGGAGTAACCTTCTGTAGCTGTGTGGTTACTTGCTACTGGGGAAATTTCTACCCTTTTATCAGTCTCCCCATCTGGAGACACAGGCTGGGGAACCAGCCCCTCAGTGGTTTCCACACTGGTTTCTGTGGGGTTCAGGGAACTACTATTTTCCCTTGCCGATTGGCTATGGGTAACTGCACATACCACCCCCTGCTGGAGATTGTTACCCAGGATCACATCCACAGCTAATGTGTTGGCTACAGCCACCTGTTGCACAGTTCCTCTTGTTTCACCCCAGTCCAGGAGAACACTAGCGAGTGGCAATGTTTCTCTTCACCAGTAAACCCTTGTACAGTTATGTATTTATTGGGTATAAGCTGACCAGGCTGTACCAGATCCCCCTTTACCAATGTCAGGGATGCCCCTGTGTCCCTTAACCCCTGTGTCTGTCCACCATTTATTTTGACAGGGTGCATGTGTTACCTCACGTTCACTGGCATGCTCTCAGGGACACACAAACAACCTACTTCTTTTCTAGCAGCCTGTTGTGTATTATGGCTCACCTTTTTGGGGCACTGTCTGGCAATATGCCCAGATTCCTTACACAGCCAACATGCATTTCTTACTTCAGATAAATCTTTCCATTGAAACCTGGGGCTAACTCATTTCAGTGGAGGCAGTGAGGGTTTTAGCTGCCCTGAAGCTGCGCTTTTCCCTTCCTGCGCTGCCACACTCGCCCCATTCACTCTCAGAGCAGGTCTGCTCTTGGCATAGCGGTCCAAGAGTTTAGCAGACTCCTGCACTATTTTTGGATCTCTGTCCTCTAGCCAGGTTTTTAGCTCTGCTGGCAAGCCCAATAAAACTGTTCTAATAAAATCACATTTTCAATTTTATCAACAGAGTTTGCCTCAATTCCTTCCCACCAACTTTTTAAAATCTGACATTGGTTCGTGGCTAGCTCCTCATAGCTCGATCAGGGCTTCTCCTGAGCTTATGGAATTTAGCTCTGTATGATTCAGCAGTTAATTCAAACTTTTTTAACAGTGCAACTTTTAAATTGCTGTAATTGTCACTATCCTCATGGTTCATTTGACCCAATGCATCCCGAGCTTTCCCAGTAAGTAGCAGGGATAGCTGGAAGCTCCAGGACTCCCTTGGAATTTTAGCCTGAATACAAACTTTTTCAAAAGAATTTAAAAAGGCATCCATGTCCTCCCCTTCCTTAAACTCAGCTATTAATTTGGAGTTCAGTTTGTAACCCAAACCTGCAGTCCCAGTTAAACCCAATCCACTTACCTGCCCTGGTGCCGCTGGTTGGAGTCGTAGCTTCTACAGTTCATGCTGCCACTGGCGCTCCTCTCTCTTCTCCTCTGCAGCTTTGCATTCTCACTCTGCCTCTCTGCATTCTCACTCTCTCTTCTCCTCTGCAGCTCGCTGGCACTCACACTCCTCATGGTCTGCCTCCCTCTGTTGTCACTCTGCCTCCGGTTCCATCCTGCACAACTCAATTTGCAGCTTGAGTACCTCTGGATTCAGGATACTGGTGACCTTTCCCTGCTGCAGTAACCCTTCCCTGACAGTGGCCCTGCTGTTCACCTCATCGGCTCAGGACCCCTCACTGGCTGCTAGTCCAGCCACACTAGAGGTCTGGTCTCTTTCAGTCATGGTCTGTGACTCACTACTCTGGGTATCTGCTACCATCAGGGCCTCTATGAGGTTCTGCTTTTTGGCTGTCACCTTGAACAGGACTCCTTTGTCCTCGCACAACTGTTTTAAGTGTTCTGCAGTGTGTCTGCTGTAGTTGGATGCCATCTTTCCTGACTACTGCTAATCTGACTAGCACTTTAGAAAAAAAAATAAAATGGGTAGGCACTTTGATTGTAAGCCAAGGGATATAGTTCTGTTTCCTTTTGAAATAAAACACTACCTTTCTTTTTTTCAAGTGAGCTGAATGGTCTCAAGCTGACTCACTGAACAATGGAACTTATACTACCAAACTTTTTATGCCACCGCTTCCAACCAATCTGTCACAAATTCCCTCAACCAGTCAGCCCTCTACTCCCAAAGTGCCAACCTCTGAGCATATGATTTGTGGACAGTGAACAGTACAAGGTTACCCTCTTGAGTGAGGGAATGCTCCCTCCCCCTTCAAAGATGGTGGTCGTGCTGGACTAGCCCCTGGTTCTGTGTTCTGTTGCCGGTTTTATTTATTTAGTTTATATTTGTTTTACTGCATATATTTTATATATATTTTTTAATTATATAGTTGTTTTAATATTTGGTTCTTTTTTGTTTTTCTGTGGTGTCTTGGTTTCCAGTCCCTAGCGCTTTCTCTGTGCCTCCTATGTTTTTTACCGGGTCAAGGATATGGACTCATTATAGCCAAGAAGCAGAGAAGAAAGCCTGTCATTGTTCACTAGAATTTAGTTATTTACTCATCAAGTCATTTGTTTGCTTGAGTTGCGGCGCCCTTTTGTTGGCATTCGGCCAGGGGATCAGCTGTTTCTTTGGAGCGGCAGCAGTACCAATGAGGTGGTGCGCCTCTCGCTAGTTCAGAAGTCAGCCTACGGCCTGGGAAGTGGAGGGTGGACTTGTTTCCTCAAGGCTATTGATCCCCCATTCTGAGGGATCAATTTTTCATGGTGACTGCCTTTCTTTTTTGGTGAACTTGGCATTGACTCAATGACATTCCAACTTCTGAGCTATCAAATTTAAGGTGCTATTTTTAGTGCTTATGGTTGTGACTTTTGGATCTAATTAGTCTCTACTTTGATCAAATGGATATACCTTCCCTTGATGGATAAAGAAGGATTGGTCTGTGATTGCTGTATGCTGAATTAACGCTGAATTTGGCAGAAAGGATTGACTGTGGTGACGTGGAGTATTGTGAGTGGGGGGCCTGGTTCATTGATCAGAGACCCTCTTTTCTTTGCAATTCTATATTTTTTTGTCCAGAAGCAGGGATCAAATAGTGGTTTGTTTGTGTGGTGTCTCAGTCCTCCCCTTAGTTCTGCCTGGGTAATCTTGGGTGCCAACTGGGACTGAGCGGGAACTGTCTGACTTCTTCCCAAGGCACCTGGGGTTTAGTGGGGGGTTCCTAATTTATCCCCAGGTCAGTCCTTTTGGTGTGGCCTAGGGGTATTTGTAGCTACAGGTCCTGGGGGCATAATTGGACCTGATAAGGTGGATCGAGGGGTGTGGGGAGCAGAGCCCCCACTCTCCACTGGCTTAGTTTGCACCTGTTTTTGGCTTTCCCTGAATAATTTTTGGCTCACTTTGGAGACTTTGGAGACTTATCATGACTGTGGATCCTGCATACTGGAAAAGTACCTACTTGAAGTTGACAGAATTATTGCCGCTCTAGGTCGTTGACTAAATATTTGGTTTTACCTACGATGGATTATGTTGGATTATTTTGGCTCCTCCTACCATTTGATGACCTTTTTCCCTGATTTTATTTGTTCTGGTTTCCTGGTTGCAAAAGAACCAGGGTGCCTATATTTTATTGTATCTTTTGATTTTTGTTTATCCTATGAGAGGGGGATTGTTTTATTATTTGTTTGTTATTTTCCCCTTCTGGGCTGTGAGAAGGCTGTGGGAGAGGGAGAATTTACTTTGTGTGTTCTTTCCTTCCAGTGAGAGGGGATCATTTGTATTATTTTATTGTTAATTTTTTTTGGGGGGTTAAAGTCATCTTATAGTGGGAGGGGGTAGTTTATATGTTTTATTGGGGTAAGGACTGTTGTTTAAATTATTTTAGGAGCTTTAGGAGCAAAAATTTATTTAGACTGTTTAAGGCTTTTTCTGGGGAGTTTTGTCTGAAGGGAAATGGACAATTTGTTTTATTTTGTGTTAGAAATGGGAAGTGGGGCTGCTGTCTAAGATAAATAAGTTTGCAGTACTGATAGTATTAATCAAATTTGTCGATTAATTAATATTTGTTTTTAATATTTAGCAGCATGTGCTGGGATTGGGTCTCCATGGTCAGGCGCTATTCCACCTCTAGGCTGAGGGACCTGCGCCCCTTCGATATTCCTCCATTGCAACCTGAGGTATATAGGCATTGTTGTGCTCTGGAGATCACACGGCGGAGGCAGATGGGGGTTCCTCTGCTGTGAAGGGGGAGCAGAGTGGGTGGATAAGGGTCACGGGATCTAGGAGATGCCCTTGGGGGGGGAAATGGGTCCAGGATAGGGGAGTGCGATACCTGGTTCCCATACCCAAGGGTTCCATTGAGAGTGGACAAGTGGCCCGCTCCTCCAGGGCCTTTCATCCAACCCGGGCAGTGTTATGCAATGTCAGGTCTATAAAAAACAAGACTGCAATTATTGCTGATCTTGTTGAGTCATCTGACCTGACTTGCATTACCGAGACCTGGCTGGACAAAATGCTGGTCCCATATTGGATCAGCTGTTCTGCTGGTACTCAGTAATACATTGCTTGAGGTTGGATCAAGAAGGAGGTGCTATTTGTTTTAAATCGAAGTTGGGTCTTGTGGAGGTCCCAGTGGTGGCCCTAGATCCTTCAAGTGTATCATGGAAGCAGTGTGAGCAGCAGAATCTTACTCATCTACCGTCCACCCGGTGATGAGAAAGTTTTTCTGCAGGAAGTTGCAGACTTCATTGTCGACCTGGTGTTGGAGCCATCCAGGTGGTTGGTCCTGGGGGACTTCAATGCATGGGTCAATGAAGAACTCTTGCATTTTGGTCAAAACTTCCTCCAATTAATGATTTTGTTGGGCTTCACACAGGTTGTTACCACTGCTACCCATATTCAGGGTCACTCTCTGGATCTGGTGTTCACCGTGGGGATGGAGATCACGGAACTGGTAGTGGAACCAGTTGGGTGGTCTGACCATCACTCCATAAGATTCAATTTCGTGATCCTCTCCATGAGACCTACTCTTTGCAGATGGTCCAGTACCGCCCTTTGAGGGGAGTTACCCCTGAGGGTCTGATGGCGGTGTTGGACCTATCGACTGGCCTATGGAGTGCATGGAACCAGATGCCTTAGTGGTGCACTAATAATATGGTGCTGAGGGCACTGGATTCCATTGTGCCTGTCTGTGTTTGCCCCTCTCCGTCATCCTCGGTCCCCTGGTTTGATGGGACATTGAGGGAGTTGAGGAGAAAGGGGCAAAGATTGGAGCACTTTTGGCAGAAATCTGGCCTGGAAGGTGACAGACTTAGATTGATGGCCCATTATGTGGGCTATCAATCAGAAATCTCCCTTAAGATGGCAGAGTTCCTGTCCTGGGAGATAGCTGCTTCAAGAAATCAACCAGCTCAGCTCTTCCGGACTGTGGACAGACTGTGCAATCCAGCCTGTCTGCGGGGTCAGAGAGCCTTTATACAAATAAAGTGTGATGAGTGTGCTGGGTTTTTGAGGATAAGGTGTCATTGATCAGGTCGGAGATCCACAGTATGCATTCTAATGAGCATGGCAGTGATCGATGTGGGGTTGTAGGCCCTCGGTCTGTCTAGACAGATTTTGACCAGCCAGTGATCATGGATATCATGGAGATTGTCCAGGGCTTGTGACCGACTTGCTGTAGTTTGGATCCTGGTCCTAAGTGCCTCCTTGTGGGGTGCATGGATGGGACCGGACCAGTCCTTGCTGAGATAGTCTGGTGCTCTTTGGACCAAGGGGTGTTTCTGGAGTCTTTGAAAGAGGCTATCATAACACCCATATTAAAGAAGCTTTCCCTTGACCCAGACTGTCTCGCTAACTACAGACCAATCTCTAGCCTGCCCTTTTTGGGCAAGGTTATTAAGAAAGTAGTCGCATTGCAGCTCAATGATTTTCCTACCACCCATGAGGTCTATGATCCTCTCCTGTCCGGTTTCAGGAAGAGGCATAGTACCAAGACGGCGTTGGTTTGGGCACTTAATGATCTCCTAATAGCAAGAGATCAGAGGAGCTGTTCGATCTTGGTCCTCCTTGATCTCTTTGCAGCATTTGACACCGTGGACCATAGGATGTTGCTGGACTACCTGCACTGTGCTGCAGACTGTTGGGGACAGTCCTTAGATGGTTCTCTCTTTTCTCACAGGCAGAAGTCAGAGGGTAGTCTCAGGATTTTTTCCTCTGCTCCTTTGCTCTGTCCTGTGGGTGCCCACAGGGTTCTGTGCTTTCCCCATGCTGTTCACAGTGTATATGCTGCCGTTGGGAGACATTATAAGACATTATGGTCTGAGTTTTCACTGCTATGCAGATGACACTCAGCTCTGTATGTCCTTTGTACCTGAACAGAATGATGCCTTACTGGTCTCTATTAACTGCCTCGCTGAGATTCAGGACTGGATGAGTGCAAACTGGTTGAAATTAAATCCAGATAAGACTGAGGTGTTGGTTGTGGACCCGGGCCACTGTGTAGAGAAGTTGACTCCTGGGGCCCCCTCTGACCTTGTGTTAGGGTAACCAGTTGAAACCTTCCGAACAGGTGGGAATCTGGGTGTCATTCTTGACAGTGAGTTAACATTGAAGGCACAGGTATCTACCGCTGTCAAGTCTTCCTTTTACCATCTAAGGAATATCACCTGGATAAAACACCTTGTTCCACATGATGACCTTCCTGTCTTGGTCCACGCCTTTGTTTCCTCACGTCTTGATTACTGCAATGCTCTATATCTAGGGTTGCCGGGAGTGGATCTCTGACACCTGCAGCTGATGCAGAATGCTGCAGCCAAGTTGTTGACTGGGCTACTGAGAACTTGCCATATCACTCCTGTGCTGCGCGAACTGCACTGGCTGCCGGTGTGGTGGAGAATCACCTTCAAGGTCGCTTTGCTGACCTATAAGACCCTATACGGTCAGGGACTGGGCTACTTGGAAGATCTCCTTTGACCTTACCCCCCTCTCTGCCCACTTTGCTCCACTGACAAGGGATTGCTAGAGATTCCCAGGGTTTGCCTTCAGCCATCTGGGGCCAGAGCTTTTTCTTTCATGCCCTAACCCTGTGGAATTCTCTACCTTGTCAGATTAGGTGTCCCTGAAGAGTTATTTATTCAAATTAGCTTTTGGATAGGTTTATTTCTGCTTTTTATTGTTTTTATCTCATTATTTATTATGTAAGATGTTATTTTGTACTTGCGCTTTGATATGCTGAAAAGCGTATTATAAATAAAATTTGATTGATTGATTGTCTGTTTTGTGGGTTCGAGTCACCTTAGTCTCAAGTTCTGGAGGATTCAAACTGTAACCTCTTGTTAGTGTACCCAATTATCAGGCTCAGATAATTCTGTCTTCAGGGGGCCAGATATCTTTGTCTACGGGCACTAACCAGGTCTGCAAAATGAACCCTTAGAACTCTATGCAAGACCTCAGAGAACTCTATCCATTTCCCAGTTTAGTATAACAATAAGCTCATAAAACAGTGTCAACTATAACCTTTAAACACTTCACTTAAATAAAAAGAAATGTCAAGGCACTCCAGGCAGTTTCCGTTTTAAAATATATATTTTTACTTTAAAATAGGAAAACAGAAAATGTTACAGAACAAAATATCCCAACACATACAGCCTTAAAACAAACATGTAAAAGGGCATATTTCTACAAATAATAACATTCAGACTAATCTTGTCTAAGGTCCTTGCTTCAGTGCTCTGATGTTCCTCTTCTCTCAGTCAGAATTATGAAAGTGTGTGAGTCAAGGTTTTCTCAGCATGTTAAGAACAGTCCTGAACTGGCCTCTCACTGAGGTCACCAAACTCCCCTTGGTGTAACAAAATCTGTATTTATTATAACACCAAGATGGCCTACTAAGTATTTAAAAAATAAGAGATGACATAATACATCTCTTCTTATATTTGACTGGTCAGAACCACTTTGTGCTTTGCTTTAGCCACACATCAAAGTCTCTTTGATATAAATCACTGTATTCAAAGCAAAAGTGTATTTGCCTCCTCAATTCCATCTGGGCCTTGGTTATCTACACATCAAAGGTCTCTGATGAAATGCTGGTTTCCTGTGAGGTTATTCATAACACTGGCCAGTGTCCCTTTTCTAAGGACATCTAGTGCATATCAAAGGACTTCCCTGAGGACATTATGAATGGCTAATTTAATTTCCTGGGATCAAAGCAAATTCACCAGATAATTGCACCCCAGATATCTGCAGTTTAGCTATGTCCTGTCCTTTGAACTGATCCCTGGGGGGGTTTGAAGTGTCAGCTGCAGCAGCCAGCACCTCCATCTGCCACAGTCCATCATACATTAATTTCTTATATTTACAACAAAATATTATACAGGGATCAGAACCAGCTGTCCAGGTGTGACAGTGGTAAGGGGGTGGAGTGAGTGATTGTTAACTACACTTAACTAAGAGGCATTATTTTAGGAATTTATCCAGATGTTTGGAAACAATACAGTCATGGCACTCTGATTGTGCTGATTGCATGTTTTAAGTACTGTATCTGGCAAATTTGGAGTCAGACTATTTGTTTGCTCAATGTATCAGGCCATCCAGGGCCCTTGGGGGTCACCTCTCCACATCTCCCAAGGGGTCTGGCCTGGGTTACCCGAGGATGTGTTACACTGTGTACACTGGCCTAACATGGCCTGGTGCCTTCACCTTTGGTGGCAATATGGTGTACCTGAATGCTAAAACACAAGGCTCACACCCCAGGAAACAGTATATAAATTTTCCCCACAGCCCTGCCCCCAAAACAAGTGACACAGTAAACAGTAACAATCTCCAAACCATAAAATACAATTCAGACAAATAATTTATTTAAAAGGGAGGATACAAAAAGAACAAAGGGGCAGTAAGTTAAACTGTGATCAATAAGGTTCAATCAGGAAGAAGAGTGCACAAGTTTGGGGTGCCGAGACAGAAAACACAATTTGAAAGAACACAAAATCCTGCACTCACCACCACAAATGAAATGCTGCTCACGGTCTTAAATTCAAGTACTTAAAGTTTATTCAGGTGCCAGTGCAGCAACTTGTTCTTTATCTTCAGAACCTGAGGTCCTTTCCAAATGACACAAAGATGTCTTTGAAAAAGGACCTCATGTCCAAATATGTCAAGACATGCCACTGCACTGGCAACCTGAATACACTTTAAGTAATTGAATTTAAAACTGTGAGCCACGTTTCATTTGTGGTTGTTGGTGCATGATTTTGTGCTTTCTGATTTGGGATCAATAAGGGTAGCAATAAACACTATATGAGTACAATACTGTTTCTGTATGCAAGCAATAAAATAATCAACACTTTGCTCCCACAGAATCTGCCCATTCCCTCCAGCAGTCCTCAACCCCCTCCAGTGCAGGTGCACCCAGATTAATTACACCAAAGGCCATGGGTGAGAGCTCTCTTTTTGAGCTGCAGTGGAAACAACACTGAGGATGCTGATGCTGCTAGCAGAGTGAGACTCAGTGACCTACTTTAAAATGTTGAGCTAAAATACTTTTTAACACAACTGTGGCAAAAAACAATGTCTAAACTGATAAAACAAGTTGCAAAGAGGCCCCTAATTGTACTCCAGAAGATGTGTGGCTGACTGGCCTCCACAGGTCTTCAGCCTGGGCATTCACACTGGCACAGTCCTTCCCAGAATTTCTCCCTCACTTCCTTGCATAATAAACTTTCTCCCCAGTTGCAAGGTGGAACACTGGAGGTTGCTTACCATTTGATGCCTCAAGCGATACCTCTAGTTCAGGTTGCCAGGACAGGCTGTGGATGCTGTTGCTCCTGGCTAGGACACATGCTTCCCCAGGTTAACTGGTTGCTTCTCTTTACTTTACCTCTCTCTCTCTCTCTCTCTCTCTCTCCCTCCCTCCCCCTCTCTCGCCTGCAGTCTCTCTGAAGCTCAGAACCTGGAACAAGGCAGAGGTCTTCTGGGACTAGAGACACTGTAGGAGTTCGTCCCCCAGAGGAAAAACAATCCGTGGTGGATTAGGAATACCCCTGCTCCAACCTGCCTTCAAACTGTAGTTTTGTTTAAAACTTAATTTCTTCACACAAACACTTTTAATGGGATCCCGTCACTTTCAGCCTGCCAGTCCCGCAGTGCCTGGACAGACAGTGGCACCCTGGCTTACAACTCAGCAAACAGTCACTCATTGACTGCCTGACTGAACTTGCTGTAGGCTACAGAAACATCCCCTTTTATCTATTGTGAAACTCAGTGCCTGATTGGCCAGGCTTTTTCCCAGGTACCCAGTCTTTGGCACATGCTGGTGGGTCAAAATTTGCAGGCAAAATTGGTTCCAACCTATGCCTCTTTTCCATGATGCTCTGCACGCTGAGTCATCATGGGAGCCACTATCTTTGTTTACTGTCAGAGTCCAAATTTGTCAACTTGCTGCCTCTTTATTTTATATTTACTAATGTTGCTTTATAACTGCTGTGGTCTCGCTGACTGTCCCACGTCCAGGAGTATGCTTGGGTGCTAGGGAATTTGATGCAGGTTGCTCTTGGGTGCTGCTTTGTGAGAGGTGGCTGTTGGAGCCAGTCTCCTACAATGGTGTACATGCACACTTCAGTTTTCCCTTCTTGGTCCTGCTTCCTATGCTGGGGCCAGAAAACGTTTTTGAAATGCCCCCAATAGCACATTGCACACTGCTTCCCAGCTCTGCTATTTCCTCTAAAGCCCGGAGTCTAGTAAGAAGTGGGTGCATGGTACACCCATTGCAAAGGAGCTACAGCTCTGCTAATGTGCTACTGTGCAAACACAAATGAGCACAATATGGTTTCACATTGCTACAGCTCTTTTCCCTGGCCCTGCTGTGTCTCTTGGACTCAGAGAACCATGGACTGCTGCTGGTTCCCTTTTTCCTGCCCCATCCTCAGAGCCTCAAAAGAATGGAGATGCCTGAGAACAGTGGTGATTGAGGATCAGTGGCCATGGATATTGGACATTAAGCCCTGGTTTGAATCCCAACAGGACTCCTGCTTCCTGCTGAACTCTTGCTGGCCCTGCTGATCCCCCCTGCAGTCATAACTAACCAACAGGTGAAGTTAGTGGCCTATCATCAGCAAAAGGCAGTTAAGGTAAGCCCCAGATGGGGGGGGGGGGCTTATACAACAAAAAGTTGTTACTCAGATAGATTTGATGAAAAGGATTTTGATATCCATGAAGCATGTTTATAGACGCAAATACTCCAGGCTTTCTTTAACTCTCTTAGTTCTTTCAGGAAGGAAATGCAGTGGATCACTAGGGCATCACAATGGTAAGAACAAGCCTGTCTTTAGATTTATTTTATTATTATTTTAGCAATATGTGAAGATAACTTAGGAATATGTGAAGTTTCTTCCTTTATCTTAGTTGATTTAATTTCTTTTTCCTTTTTGTATTTCTGTCTGATTTACATGGATTATATTTTTGTTGACTTATTATTTTACAATATAAATTCCCCTACTATTCCTTTCAAGAAGTTCCAAAGGATCTTTAGTGTCTACCTAAACAACCCCAGAAGAGAAAGACTGGACTTTAATTTCCTACTCAAAACATATCGCCCAAGTTGCGAAGACAGCAAACTCAAGGCTAGGGCTTCTCTATAGAAACAAACACTGCTTAACCTATGAATCCCTCAAAATGACAGTCACTAACACAGTTCTATCGGTCATTGACGATGAACTTGTAGTTTATGGATCAGCAACCTCTACGGCCCTCTAACGGGTAAAAACTTCCCTAAATAAGGCCTGTAGGCTTATCTTGGGAGCTACCCAGAGGACCCACACTTGCAACCTTTATGCACAGACTGACTGGCTTAACCTGGATTGCAGGATACTGTACCATGTCTGTCTACTGGCAAAAAAAGCTACCCTCGGACTTTCCTCATTGGGTATCAGAAACCTCCTTAGCCTCCCTGACTCCTCCAGAAGCACCAGGAACACACAGAACCACTCCCTCAATGCCCCCTTCCACCATACAGTGCAAGGCCAGCGTTCTTTTGAATACTGTGCACCTTCCTGTACAAACTCTCTTAGTGTAGATCTACAAAAGGAAACTAGGCTTAGTCAGTTTAAGGCTAAACTTCGCACACTGCTGGCATCTAATAGTGGATGTGACTGTCGAAACTAGGCTCTCTCCTTTACTCCTAGTGGGTGCGACTCCTGACCCTAGCGCCTTCCTCCCCTCTCACCCCCTGCTCACCACCCTTTCTTTCTCAGCTGCCTCTCCACTTTCCTGCTATCTTGCCACCCCTTAACCAACCTCTACTATCCTCTCTTTCCACCAGTCTCTCCCTTCCACCCTCCTTTGACACGCCATCTGCTGGTTTGCCCCTCTCCCTCCTCCCTGCCCCTCCTCTGCTCCCCCTCCTCCCTCCCTCCCTCCTTCTCCGCTAATCTAGGTTACAGTTCTTCCTTGCCTACCCTAACTACCTCTGCCTTATTCTCCTCTCCTCCCCCTACCCTTGTCACCCCCCAGCTTTACTTCACCATTCTCTGCCTAACCCAAGTTTCTCTTTCCCCTACTTTCACTTTCTGTCCTGCTCTAGTGTGATGCAACTGCATCGCCCATCAGGTCTTGGTTCCTAACCTTGCTTAGGTCTCCAGGAACTATTCTTACCTCTACATTCATTGCTGGATCCCCCTGCTGTCGTAACTGTCTCCCTCCCCTCCCTTTTATTTTATTTCTTTGTCTCCAGGAACATGTAGCTCCTGAATATGAAATATACTAGACCTGTAAATATTCTGCTTAATTAGAAAAATTGTTTCCTGTACTAGTTGTTAAATATACTATTTGTGATGTTCTGTATTTTTGTATCATGACATGGAACCTTTGTAAACGAGCCTCTGGCTCAAGGGTATTTCTGAAAACTAATAAATAAGTAAATAAATTAAATGTCTCATCTGAAAGATGGCATCAAATGATGGCACTGTGTCCCCTTAACACCTTTATGGGGCATCAGTATGGTTACTTACATCCAAGGTGAGATTGCCCCCTTCAGAGCTACCAGCAGCACTTCCTGACTGTTGGAGGGAGGGCTGCGTGGAATGCAGAATGGCAGTTCCACTTCCAATAAGGCTTTTCAGAATTTTATTTTAAATTCTGAAAAGTATTTCTGGGTAAGCAGTGTAATAATTTTCCATTGATCATGTAAACTGCTGAATAATTTTGTGCAGATTGTGGAAAAACAATCTGCACTTTATGTAAACTGCAAATTATTAATGTATGAAAATAATTTCACATGGGAAAGGTTGGAGTTCCATCACTGACAGAATTCCATTAATTTTCTGAAATTCCTTGGAATTCTGTTCCATCAGAATCTGAGCATTCCGAAAAGCACTAGTTGGAGGTTTGCCTATGTAATTATAGACCAGGCCTGCTCCTGCTTAGCTTCTGAAATCTGATAGGATGAGACTCCAAGGTAATAAATCTTCAGGGACTGAACTTAGTAGAGGGGGCTGGACAAAACTGCTCTTACAGAAAAAGAACAGGTGGATCCTCTTTGAGGAGACAGTATAGTATAGTGGTTAAAGGCACTCAGCTGCAAACTTGGAGACCTGGGTTTGAATCACACAGCCCCTACACTCATACTGTGTGATCTTGAGCAAGTCACTTTATTTTGCTGTGCTTCAAGGTTGCATCTGGAAACAAGCTGTGGCTTAGTATGCCTTTCCTGGTTAACCCCCCCCCCTTACCCTTTAGGCCATGCAACTGAAGGGGTTAAATGATTGATTCAATTCTTCTTCTTTTCGTTAATATGCCGATTTGTCTTTCTGTTATAGGTCCTTTACCAGTAGTGCACATTTTGTAGTGGATTCTGGATACATTATTTTCTGACTTGGTATTATGTATTTTCCTGAATTGATAACTCTCCCTCTAGTCTCCCTTTAGTTTTCCTCCTCCTCCTCCTCAAATAAGCCCTCCTCCTCCTGGACAGAACCTACCCCCTAGGCTGCCACCCCCTGAACAGAGCCAACCCTCCAGGCTGCCTTGCACTTGTTATGTGAAACTGAATGACATGTTTTACTGTATAAGTGGAATTATGAATTGAACATCTGTTAATTTGGTCTTTATGCTAGGGATGCTCTGAACTTGGGCACCTGCTATAATTCAACTAATTCATTGCCTGAACATTGCTATGTTTGAATTCTCCCTTACTTGCTATAAGTCAAGTTATTAAGTGCCTTTACATTGCATTGCTTGAATTATCTCTTACTTTTGTAAAAATGTACTCCCTACAATTTTTTGTGAATTGCAGTTCTCCTAATGCATGTATGTATGAATGTTAGGTATGTATTGTATTGTATACTACTGACATGGAACCTCTGAAAACGAGCACCTTGCTCAAAGGTTATTTACGAAGAGTGAAATAAATAAATAAATAAATAAATAAAAGATAATGAAAATGCAATTTTATTTAATATTAAACCACTTTCTTTCCATTAAACCAATCCTACCACATTTTTTTCTACCCCTTTCATAGTGCCCATGTACAGGTTGTTTTTGAGCTGGGGGATCTTTACTACCGATGTCTTAAATAAATGGCCCATTAATCAAATATAGCTCTCTTAATCTCTGTTTTCTCTTTTATCCAGAGAATTGGATATCTGCAGATGGAGCATGACCAATCAGGGAATTGGATGCATGTTTCACATTCAGTGAAAACTGGTAAATTAAAAATGCTTTTGCAATTATCTCTTGCTGAGCTTGCTTCTCTTCACTAGTGGTGCTTTTGTTTTTGTCTAGTTTGTATTTCATCACTTTTTTTTTCCCTTTCGTATTTGTGTGAGGAAGAATTTATTTCTAGAATTCATAGAGATCTGTTCCTTTTCTTTTATTAGTCCATCTTTGTCAATCCATCTCTTCAAAGCCAGTTATGAGTTTACCATTTTTATGTTACCATGTAATGGTAATTTTCTGCAACTCAAAGCATGTTTCTGATGAAACAGATGGAATTCAAAATCACTTGTACTGTTGGTTTAACTTCTGCTTTAAATGTCATGGCACACAGGCAGATCCTACCCCTGAAGTTGCAACACTGGTTGCAAAACATTGAGGTATCCTCCTGTCTGGCTTGACATTTGTTTATCCTGTTCTCAGAGCAGTGAAATTGCTATTTTTGCAGCCTGCAACTTTCTTTGTTAATTTTAGTGAGTATGTGCTGTTCTCTGATTTCCTCTATCTGTAGAGGGTTAAGCCAATAAGTGAAAACCCTCTCATAGATTAGAACAATCAGAAACTACAAAAACATTAATTTAAAAAAACGTAAACATTTAAAGTCAATAATGGCATTAATGAACTCCAGGGTTTGGGATACCTGTTAATCTATCTGACCGAGGGGGCATAATGCTCTCAGTTGCATCTAATGACTCATAACCCCTTACAGTTAAATGAATTGATAGTAGAGCTGTGCAGAATACAGAATTGGCAATTCTGTTGCCAAAATGCTTTTCAGAATTTCCTTTTAAGTTTGCCGGAATTCCCCAAAGCATTTCTAGTAAGTGAACCCACTTGTAATGGGGAAATACTTGATCTGGTACTCAATAACAGTGATAGTGTTGCATACATCAAGGTGGGAGGTCACCTGGGGACAAACATTCACCACATGATTTAGTTCAATATAAGGACAGCTGCGAAATTGAATCACATGAGGCGAGGGTCCCAGACTTCAGGTGGGTATATGTTAAACAGATCGGTGAACAAATATGGCATGACTTGGGGGGTGACTTGCCATGTAGGGTTGCGAGTGCACTCTGCAACAAGAGTCAACCAAGGCTGGAGGAGAAGGAGAGTAACAACTGCTGAGGTTCTCAGTCGGCTACTGATCTACGAACAAACCAAGTGAACCAGAGGTGGTCGTAGGGAGAATAGCATGGAAGGGTGCCTCTGAACCCGCTCAAGCAGCTAAAGGGGCCCTTTCCATAACAGCCCCTTCACCGCTGAAGTCTTAAATGCTACATCAAGAGGTGCCATCAGTACGGTTAATGACTGAAGGTCCACCTGGAGTGAGAACCTTCCCAACTATGGGCCAAGTGAGAAGGACCCTGCTCCAAGCTTTGCATGCTCAAGTTGTGGACTTTGTGGTGCAGAGCGAGACCGTCTGCTATAAGGCTAGCCCTGAGTCCTGGAAGTAATGGATATTATTGGCATATCTCCAAAATGTGGAGGAGTGAGTTGTGATGAGCATGGGACCTGCACATGGGTCATGATGGATGATAGCAGACATGGTCAGACTGAGCACTGTGGACCCTCACGTGGGTCTTGACTGGATGAGAGCTGCTGTGGAGAGACCTGTACATAGGTCAGGCTGAGCAATATGGTCCCTCTCATGGGTCTAGGTAAGACAAATAGCATTTGTCAACCACAGGAATGCATGCTGACCATGTCCATTAGGAAGCCAAATTTAGAATGAATTGAATTGTATACTATGAGTAAGAGAACGGCGAGGCTGGGCGAAGGCCAGGGTTGATGGTTGGAGAGGAGCAGTCTGTGAAGCCAGTTAGGTAGGAGGAGGCTGCAAAGTCAGTATGGTAGGAGATGTGGTTCAAAGCAAGTAAAGATGATATGCTGCCAGACTTGGAAGGGGATGAACGTTGCTGGAAGTACAAGGGACAGAAAGGTTGGGATGACTGAGTAAATCAGGTGCATAATGTTAGGGAGCATATGGTAGAAGGCTGAGTAGAGCCAAAAGCCCTTAGGTAGAGAATTTCCTGGAATCACTGGTTGCGTAATGCCGTGAAGGCTATGAGGAGCAGCAGAAGGAAGCCAGGTGAGCCAGGGGCTTATATAATACATGCCAAATAGGAAGCTGCTCCTACCACCTGGGGCCACAAAGCCTGCTGTCACCCCTCAGTCCCCTGCCATAGGAAAAACAAAGATGCCACAAACATGACACCACAACATTAAGCAGCTAATGAAATAAGTTAAATATGTGCCAGCCATGAAAGCAGGATAAGGTTGTCATCAGAAACACACTGCTGAGAGTTTGGTATAAGTACAGTTTGGTAAAGGTGAAAGCAGTAATAAATAAGCCCAAAAAACACAAACATAGAAGTGAGGAGTAATGCAATAAGACAGGACACTTCTGGAGCAGGCAGGAAAATGAGACAGAGTGCTAGATGCTAAGGGGAGTAAATTGAAGTTTACACAAGACATTGGATGGTACTAGCAGATGATTGCTATGCTTTCAGTATGAATAGTGAATTGAATGAGATGCATGATACCTTAAATGCCTTTAAGGCAGAGTTAGGTATTTGTAAGACAGTAAACAGGGAGCAGTTATTAGCTAGGCAGCAGAGTCATGAACCAGGTGTAACCAATTAAGTGGAGCAAGGCAGCAGACTGCAGTGGGAGCTGAAACAGACAATAACAATTGCAGGAACTGAGGACTGTTAGGCAGAAAAGCAGGTTGAGCTAAAGCATACAGAGAACCATGCAGTGGACAGAGGCCTGCAATATCAGGTGAGAAATGAAGCCTGGGGGTACAGGCACAGGGCAGTTTGAGGCAAGGAAACACAGTGTGTAACATGAAGCAGAATTAGCAATGTATACACAGGGTGTTAGAAAACCAGAAAGCCCAAAAGAAACAAATGAGGTAAACACAAGGACAGGAGCAGGAAGGAAAGCAGCACACATGGAAGCACGGAGCAGCTGGAGGCCAGCAATACGAATCAAAAGCAGGAGAGCAGAAAATCAGAAACATAGAAACTGTCGGTAGATAAGGACCGCTAGGCCCATTCAGTCTGCCCATAAGTCCTGTACTTGATTACTGCTTTTGACCCTCCCCCCACTTAACCTCTGTGGTTCTTCTATGCCTGTCCCATGCATGTTTAAATCCAACCACAGTGCTCACTTCCACCCCCTCCTGTGTCAGACCATTCCATCTGTCCACCATCCTCTCCATGAAGAAAAGCTTCCTCATATTCCTTCTTTTTTTTTTATCTTATTTATTCACCTGCTGCGGTGACTACCGGAGGGGGCATCCAGCTGCCGGCCCTGCCCATTGGGAGAGCACCAGGCTCACTCACATGATGGGGGATCTGGCACGGCCATCACCGGTCCGCTGGAGGGCCTCCCCATACCCTGTCCAGCCAGACTGGCTCTGGACCCCCCCAGTGCAATTCTACGAGAGTCCTCCTGGCGAGGCAGGGTGCGGCCATCAAGCTGCTCAGTCACGCCCAGCCATTTTTCCCTGTTTCTCCAATTGAGAGCGTGGACGTGCAATGATGTCTGCGCACATGCATGCAGACATCTTCCGCGCTCCCCCCTCCAGTCACACCATCATGTGCAGTATCTCCAGGCATCACCAGGGGTCACCGCAGTGTGGTGTAGTTTCCCCAGCCCACCCCAGGACCAGGAGAGCTGTCTCCCGACACTCGATCCTAGTCCTCCCCTGCCAACCCCCGATGACCTGAGCTCATTCCCGAACCCAGGTTGACGGCATAGCATGAGGTGTGGCGTCCAGTGCCTCAACCCTCAGCACCACCGGGCTGGCCTCCTCCCATTCCTTCTTAACCTGCCACCTTCCAATTTCATGTCATAACCCCTAGTTATTGTACTCCTCCTGTATTGGAAGATTCCCCCTCCCCAACACCCTGTTAATGCCCCTGAGGTACTTGAATGTTTCTATCATGTCCCCTCTCTCTCCCCCCCTCCTCTCCTCCAGTGAGTACATACAGAGATCCCTTAACCTCTCCTCATAAGTCTTGTGGTGCACGCCATGTACCATCTTAGTCACCCTTCTCTGGACTGCCTCCAGCCTGTAAATGTCCTTTCGAAGGTGCGGCCTCCAGAACTGCACACAGTACTCCATGTGAGGCTTGACCCGGATTTTCTATAATGGCATCACTACCTCATGCATTCTGCTGGTGATACCCCTTGCTATGCACCCCAACATGCCACTGGCTCTCCCTGCTGTCTCTGTACTGTGCTTTGACATTTTCAGGTCATCTGAAATATTAACCCCCAGGTTTCTTCCCACTTTGATGACTGTCAGCAACTCCCCCCAAATCCTGTAGCTCTCCCCAGGGTTACTGTGTTCCAGGTGTATAATTTTGCACTTTTTCTGAATAAAACCTCAGTTGCTATGCTGCAGACCATTTCTAAAGCTTCTACAGGTCCTTTTCACCACCCTTTCAGGAGTATCCATCCTGTTAAAGATCTTTGTGTCATCTGCAAACTTGCAGACCTTTCCTTCCAGCCTCTCTGCAAAGTCAGTGATGAAGACATGAAACAGAACTGGCACAAGGATTGATCCCTGAGGTGCTGGCAGAGAACACCAGGACAAGGAGCTGCCATTGTGACTGGACTTCTCTACTGGGACTACTGAAGTAGAACTCTACTACTGGGACCTTCAATTTAGGGAAACAAAAAAAAGGTTAGTGTGTTTGTCTGAGTTGGCTGAAGTGAATTGTTATCTGAGCAGTCATCTAGGTGTTAATCTCAAGTGGCTGAAGGGGATTGTTATCTGTGCAATTTAACTAAGTGTAGAAAGATATGCTAAGTAGGGGGAGTGTCTTAGCTAGAAGGAAGCCAGATTTAAACACTGCCCTAGATAGCTTCTGCCAGAGAATTGGCAGAGAACACCAGGACAAGGAGCTGCTGTTGTGACTGGACTTCTCTACTGGGACTAAAGAAGTAGAACTCTACTACTGGGACCTTCAATTTAGGGTTAGTGTGTTTGTCTGAACTGGCTGAAGTGAGTTGTTATCTGAGCAGTTACCTAGGTGTTAGTCTCAGGTGGCTGAAGGGGATTGTTATCTGTGTAATTTAACTAAGTGTAGAAAGGTATGCTAAGTAGGGAGAGTGGCTTAGCAAGAAGGAAGCCAGATTTAAGGCAGATTTAAACACTGCCCTAGATAGCTTCTGCCAGATAATTGGCAGAGAACACGAGGACAAGGAGCTGCTGTTGTGACTGGACTTCTCTACTGGGACTATATTGCCCTCCCCCTCCTCATCCCTCCAACCCCCCCACCCAAAGCCAGTTCTACTTTAATAGCCACAGGATTTGACTGACAACAGGAACTTCCTGTTTGGGAGCAGGAAGTGAGTGATCACAGAGCCGCCAAAGACTCACCATCCTAGAAGGAAAAGAGTAGCTCTCCATCCCCCAACAGCTGCTGGAGCTCTGCCTCTTAGCAAGTAAGAGGACTGCTGAGAAATATAGGAACTTCTTGTCTCAGAACAGTAAGATCAGGAGCTTAAAGGGCACAGAGGCAGTAAGTAAGTTAGGAGAAAAAAATAAAATAAACAGAGGAAAGAGTAAGGATTCCAAACAGTGAAGGGGCCAGAAATAAGACATGATGGGAGTGGTGCAGTGCAGTTCAGTGGTTGTGGAGCAGCAGTCTTCTGGGAGATGTTTTGGAGGATGCAGTGTTGTCCCATCTGCAGGCACTCTCTCTGGGCTGAGGGGGGAGGTTGCTCATCTCCAGGCTGAATTGGCCAGGATTTGGGACCTCCTCTCCCATCCATGGACCACCAGGGCCACTGCCGTTGCCTCAGAGGTTGCCAAGAAAGAGGATCAGTTGGACCACAGTGGGCTCAGGGAGGGTGAGAGTGGTGGAACAGAGGTGTATCCTCTAGTTGTACCTCTCCACAATTCGTAAGCCGTTCTGGCAAAGTGTGGTTCCTCTATGAAGGCACCCACAGTGGAGACCAAGAAGGATGCTGGGAACCTCCACAAAGGAGACCCACAGGATGGTAGCATGGGACCCCACAGGGGAAGGATACAACTCCTGATGGGAGACTCCATTGTTAGGAAGGTAGAACTGGGGGAGGAAGGGGAGAGGGAGGTAAGATGCCTGCCTGGTGCCATGGCTTTGAGGGACAGGGAGCGAATCCTCAGGATCGCCAGAGCAACTGCACAGGGGAGGGAGCTGGATGTCATTGTCTACCTAGGGACAAATGACCTGGCTAAGAAAGGGATCAGAGCAGTGCAGGAAGAGTTTGTGGAGTTGGGGAAGGGCCTTAGACAAGTAGCATGCACGGTAACCTTTTGGGGTGCTGCCTGTCTATGGTGTAGGTGAGGCTAGGGTGCTCCACACCTTGGGATTCAATCAGTGGTTGAAAAACTGATGCAGAGCTCAGGGATTTGGCTTCATTGGGGACTGGGGGTCCACCTGGAGTGATGCAGGCCTATACTGGTGTGATGGTCTGCATCTGTCCAGGAGGGGAACCAGGATCCCAAGTGATAGGTTTAAATGCTTCATTGGCAAGCATTTAAAATTACCAAGGGGGCCGGGCACTGGAAAGGAGCAGGGAAATCCTAGCCCCCCCAAAAAAAGTCAGGATAGTAAGTGAGGTAAACACCAAGTTAGAGATGTCGATAGGGAGAAAGGCAGGGGTAACTGGAGAAAGTGACAAAGGCAATGAGGACAGGGATGGGACAAAAAGGGTAAGGCCATCAGGAAATGGAGGGTAATGTGTACCAATGCCTGTAGTCTGGGCAACAAGCTCCCTGAACTGGTGGCCTTGATGGAAGAGGGATGTCTGGATATTGTAGCAGTCACAGAAACATGGTACACAGAGAACCATGTCTGGGATGTTAACATACCAGGGTACGCAACCTACAGGAGAGACAGTGAGGGAAGAAGAGGGGGAGGAGTAGCTCTCTATGTAAGGGAAGGGATAAAAGCAACTGAACAAAAAAGTAAACAGGGAGGAGAGGAGGCACTGTGGGTCACCTTAGAGCCTGGAAATGGCACCACAATCTGCACAGAGGTTGTATGCAGATCCCCATGTCAGGGGGAAGGAATGGACAAGGATATGATAGAAGGCATTCTTAGGATGGCAGAGAAAGGGGAGATACTGTTGATGGGAGACCTGAATATGCCAGATATTAACTAGAGCACATTTGCTGCAGTCACATCCAAGAGCAGGGCCATTCTCAATGCCCTTTAGGTGGCATGCCTCAGACAGCTAGTTTTGGAACCCACTCATGAGGGAGCAATCTTAGACCTCATACTCTCAAATGGGGACAAAGAGATGATCTCAGATCTAGAAGTTGTAGCCATCTGGGAACAAGTGACCACCAAACAGTGTGGTTCATGATAAACTCAGCTACAGATTCAAGCCATACAAAAGTGAGGGTACTAGACTTCAGGAGGGCTGACTTTGGCAAGATGGGAGAGGGCCTTAGAAAAGCACTAGCAAACAGGCTAGAAGAAGGGTGGAGCAACAATGGGGAAAGATCAAAAGTGCCATCACAGAGGCAACAAGCCTTTGTGTGAAGCAAATAAACAAATCAAAAAGAAAGAAAAAGCCACTATGGTTCTCAAATGAGGTGGCAGGGAAGGTCAGGGAGAAAAAGATAGCATTCAGGAAGTATAAGGAAACACAGAAGGAGCAGGACAGAGACCTGTACCAGTTAAGGCAGAAGGAAGCAGGGAGGAAGTTAGAATAGCAAAGGCCCAAACCGAGGAAAGATAGCCAACTCAGTTAAGAAGGGGGATAAAACCTTTTACAGGTACATCAGGGAGCGTAGAAAGACAAAGGGAGGGATAGTGAGGCTGAATAGAATAGACTGTGGGTGGGCAGAGAGGGACAATGAAAAAGCAGAGATACTGAACGAATATTTCTGCTTAGTATTCACCAAAGAGGAGGAGGGGGAGGTGCCTAATCCAATTAACAGAAGCACTTTGGATAGAGAGGTCGATACCAGTCCTTTCACAGAAGAAAGGGTTCTCAAAGAACTCCTAAAACTGAAGGTGGACAAAGCAATGGGGCCTGATGGAATTCACCCCAGAATTATAAAAGAATTAAGGGAAGAACTAGTGAAACCACTGACTACCCTTTTAACAAATCATTGGAAGATGGTTTGGTACCTGAGGACTGGAGAAAGGCAGATGTGATTCCCCTTCACAAAAGTGGACCAAGACAGAGGCAGGAAGCTACAGACCTGCCAGTTTGACCTCTGTGGTAGGGAAAGTGATGGAATCACTTCTGAAAGAAAGAATTGTTGAGAAGCTAGAGGCCAGTGGGGCACAGGACCCAAGGCAGCATGGATTCACAGTGACAACGTCATGTCAGATGAATCTAATTGATTTCTTTGACTGGGTGACCAAAGTAGTAGACCAGGGAGGGGCTGTGGACATGGCCTACCTAGACTTTAGCAAGGCATTTGACACAGTCCCACACAAAAGATTAATAGTCAAATTAACCAGCCTGGGAGTGGGTCCCAGGGTGGTAGCCTAGGTAAAACATTGGCTGGACAACAGGACACAGAAGGTAATTGTAAATGGAGTCCACTCTGAAGAAAGAGGGTTATTAGTGGGATACCACAGAGTTCAATACTGGGTCCAGTCCTTTTTAATGTCTTTATAAGTGACATTTCAGAGGGACTGGAAGGAAAAGTATGCCTCTTTGCAGATGACACAAAGATCTGTAACAGGGTTGATACACAAGGAGGTGTGGAAAGGATGAGAAGGGACTTGGCAAGGTTGGAGGAATGGTCAGAAGTATGGCAGCTTGGATTCAATGCAAAGAAGTGCAAATAATGCACCTGGGAAGCAAAACCCAGGGAAGATTACAATGGTGGGGGTAGTAACAACAAAAATGGAAAGGGACCTGGGGTAATCATATCAGATGACCTTAAGGTTATCAAGCAATGTGAGAAGGCAGTAGGGAGGGTTGGGGATACTGGGATGTATAGGGAGAGGCATCACCAGCGGAAAACAGGAAGTTGTTATCCCTCTGTACAGACAGTTGGTGAGACCCCATCTGGAGTACTGCGTCCAGTTCTGGAGACCCCATCTCCACAAGGACATATACAGGATAGAGGCAGTCCAGAGGAGGGCAACTAAAATGGTGCAGGGTATGTAAGAGAAGTCATACTAGGAGAGACTAAAGGAGCTTAACATGATACCCTTGAGGAAAGGAGGGAGAGGGGGGACATGAAAGAAACTTTTGAGCACCGCAGTGGAATCAACAAAGTCCAAGAGGGTAGTATCTTTCAGAAAAAGAGATGTGGAAGAACAAGGGGACACAATTTGAAGATGGGGGGTGGCTCAGGGGCAATGTGAGGAAGTATTTTTTCCAGGTGGACACATGGAACAGCCTTCCTGAGGAGGTTGTGGGGTCTAAAACTGTGGGAGAATTCAAGAATGCATGGGACAGACATAAGGCAATTTTTGTGGGGGGCAGGAAGAAATAGGCTGTTGGTTAACTAGAATCTGCAGCTTATCCTGTAGTTAGGGAAATGGGCAGACTAGGTGGGCCAAGCGGTCCTTATCTGCCATCAAAGTCTATGTTTTAAGTTTCTATACTCCACTGGTCACCCTCCTTTCCCCAGATTGTATTCCATTTACCACCACCCTCTGTCTCCTGTCCATTAGCCAGTTCTTAATCCAGTTTACTGTCTCCCATGCCCAGACTACCCATCTTGTTAACCAGCCTCCTATGTGGGACAGTGTTGAAGGCTTTGCTGAAATCAAGGTAGGTGACGCTCACTGCCACCCCCCCCATTTAATTCCTTCATCACACAGTCGAAGAAGTCTGTGAGATTTGTCTGACATGACCTACCCACTGTGAACCCATGTTTCCTAGGCTTCTGTGCACCAATGGGTTCTAAATGTCCCACTATCCTTTCCTTAAGCAGTGCCTCCATGATCTTCCCCACTACCGAGGTGAGGCTGACCGGCCTATAGTTGCCCACCTCTTCCCTACTGCCTGACATGTGTACAGGGATGACATGTGCCCTCCTCCAGTCCTCTGGCACCACTCCTGTGTTAAGTAACTCAGTGAACAATACTGCCAGAGGTTCTGCTAGTTCTCTTTGCAGCTCCCATAGTATCCGTGGGTGTATGCTGTCTGGTTCCATTGCTTTGTCCATTTTCAATTTAGTGAGTTCCTGCAGGACTCTCTCCCTGTGAATGGATTGTTGTCCACCTCTTCCCCCCTTGACATCTGATGCTCAGCTGTGGTCCCTGTCCTCCTCCTCTTCTGTGAATACTGAACAGAAGTATTTATTCAGTATTTCTTCCTTACCCATGTCTCCCTCCTTACGTTTATATTTGTTTCTAAAGTTTAAACTTGGCAGTTTAGTTAAAAAAAAGCTTATAAAAGGAAAAATTGTTTTAGAGTTTCATACCAATAGGTCACATCACCATGATTAGGCACCATACACTATTAAAGGAGCATGCTGGCATCTCTCCTAGCAGATCGCCATTATGCTGTGAATGGAACAGAAGCAACACGGTATAGAACAGCACCAGATCGGAGGGGAAGCAGAATAAAAAGTAGCTGCAGTCATAGTTTTTCTTTTCTGCTATTATTCCCTAAACTCGCACAAGGAAATTGGGTGTGCAGTCAGACTCTCTGGTCATAAAATCAGTGGTTAAAACAAAACAAAAATAGCTAGCCACTTGGAGTATAGGGAAGCTTTTGCTACTTCAGAGCCGAAAAGTAGACAGGCTGAAAAACAAGTAGCCAGGCTGGAAAGAAAGGAGTACTAAGATCACTGTGGTTAAGAGATTACACATGGAAATGAGTAAGTAAGAAATCCAAAGTAACATAGAATAAATTTGGATAAAATAAAAGTGGGCTTACATGATATCTTAAAAGATATCGAGCAGAAAAGATCACTGATAAAATGTGAACAGAGATTCTATTTTCTTTTATAACTTAATAGACTCTATGTGGTTATTAGTGTGGTTGTTAATGTGAGAGCTAGATGTATGCACTTTATTGGATTTTTAAACTAGGTATGTTCCCATTTATAGAGTGCTCACCAGTTATAGAGGACAGGACTTGGCATGCTGGTGCTTTGAGGTATATTTCCTGGAGAACTTATTCCCGTGGGGAGCTTTCAACTTCAACCCTTTGGAACCCAGTCAATTATAACACCCCGAACTGTAAAAGAAAAGGAGGAGAGACTACTTCAGGTGTTTTATACTAAGATAAGTGGGTGAGGTTGAATTAAACAAGAATTAAACAAGAACTGCACAATCAAATATATATAAAGGAGTTATCAGAGACATTATTTTAAGGACATACTAATTATAAACCGCATATTACCTACATGCTCAATCTTTTACCTCTGTGATCTGTGATGTTGAATGATATATTGAGCTATCAGAGAGTAAATTAAGACTCTGGTTAATAAAACTTGTAAACTGGGAATTTAGATGCTAGTATTTTTGGATATTGAGTGTTGAGAGGAAATTTTTGCCTGCTACTTGTAACTATCCTAAAATTGCTTTTTCAAACACTGTATCATTTGAATATTTAATTAGCCAATTTTCAGATAAATTGACTGTTACTACGGAAACAAGGCTATCAAAAAAAAAGATTTGCCTCAGATATTAAGACACATAATAGGAAGAAAGCAAAGGAGTCAAAACGTGACAAAGGATGGCAGAAGAGTAATAAGACAGAGTTGGGAAAGAAAGATGAGTTTTATCCTGGCACCAGGAAGCCAAATAAACCTAGTAGGCAGAAAAGAGGTTTTAAGAATACAAAGTTTACTCTAGCCCCTAAAGCTCCTCCCTATAAGGCCAATTAAAGACACATCCAACTCAGTGGGAAATGCATCAGATCATCGCCTACGGAAAACAATAAGGGATATGGAGAAAGGAGAAACACAAAATGAGGGGATAGAAAAGCATGGTGATGCAGTAGTTCAGATTGCATGGAATCAAGATGACATTATAGGACAAAATAAAATAAAGGGAACATCTAAGTATAAATGAGGTGATTGGAAAAAAAGGACGAGGAAAAAATATCTAAAATATCAAAGGAGGAAAATGCTGGAAACAAAAATGAATATAAGGATAAATCACACCAGTTTCCAAGCAGGTCCTTCCTAAATGATTTTGACTCATTCCTAACTCCCTATACTAAAAATGTTAACCTAGATCCTCCATCTGTACAACCACCAGACGTTTCACATATATTGACCTCCACTATAGGGAATGGTGGAGAAATAGTACGGGAAGGTCTAGATAATACTAATGATAATGGAAATGACAATATGCACCCAAATGAGGACCAGTCAATAAAATTACTGAAGGAAATGAGATGGAATTAACTTAAATAATGAATTATGACTAAATTTTACATCATCGTGCAGTAGAACATTACTTATAAATGGACACCATCATGAAAATTATATAATGGATATTAGAGGAAAAGAATATATGTTTCAAGAAGAGAAGGGGAAGGTTCTATGTGATAATAGCGACTGCACAAAGGCGATCGCTATTATCCCGACCTGCATGATCGCTGAAAACAATTTTGAAAATATGCAGAAAAAGGCTACTGGGAATTGTGTATGTGGGGAGGCTGTGCCTCTCCCCCACACCCCCTGCACCACCCTAAATATAGATTCTCAACTCCAGGGGGGTGCATGTCGGGGAGGGGGTCACATCCCAGCTAAAAAAAAACTAAGGGCTGCAGTTGCGGGAATCACAAAAAGAAACACCTGCCCCCAGTTTCAAACCTGGGATCTGCTCCATCAGAGCCATGCACCCTATCCACCATACCACATGGCTGGCACGGTGGAAGCAGGTTCCCCATGGGTCACATCCCTGTTCCCCATCCCTCCACATCCTGTCGCCCACCTTCCCTTCCTGTCTCCCATCCTAGCTTTGCAATCAAAGCATTTGCATAAGAACATAAGCAATAGCCAGCAGAAGCAGGCCTACAGGCCTATCTTGTCTGCCTGATTTGTGTCAGGATCCTGTGTTTCATCCAGTCACCAGTGTTTGTGTCCCCACTTATCCCTCCCCCTTCTATTTTCTTGTCCCCACCTCCTTCCTCTGTGTTTGTCCCAGGCTCTTTTGAAAGATCCCACTGTCCTGGATGCCATGGCTGCCTCAAGTAGCTCATTCCAAGGCATCACCACCCTTTCTGTGAAGACGTGCTTTCTCAAATCCCTCCTAAATTTTCCTCCTACCAGCCTTAGGTTGTGTCCACTGGTGGAGGCATTTTCTCTTACATTGAAGAGCCCATCCCATGCTACTTTGTTTAGACCCTTTAGGTATTTGAAGGTCTCTATCATATCCCCCCTCTGCCTCCTGTCCTCCAGTGAATACATCTGAGGGAATCCAGCCTCTCCTTGTATCACTTGTCCTGCTATACCCAGATCATCTTGGTTACCCTCCTCTGCACTCCCTTCAGCAGTATGAAGTCTTTCTTTTGGTACGGGTGTCAATACCTCACTCCATACTCTACGTGAGGTCTCACCAATGACCTATACAGTGGCAGAATAACCTCACTGTTCCTGCTATTGAATCTCTCACAATGCATCCCAGCATCCTGTTGGCCTTTGCTACCGCCTTTTTGCATTGTGTGGATTTTTTTTGTAACTAGTGATTGCTACCCCAGGTCCTTTTCTTCCTCAGTCTTGGTTACTTGTACATTTCCTATATAGTACTCCACTCTTAGATAACCATGGAAGAGAATGTGTCTTGTCATTAAGTCTGCTATTTTAAGATGTAAGCTACTGGTAGAAAAAGAACAGTTCTTAGAATTAGGAATACAAGCAGAAACAACTACAATAGAATCTACTCAGCATGAAAATCAAGGTGATGACAAAAGGGAAAACAATGATGTAGTACAGAAAGAACTAGAAAAGAAGCAATAAAAAAGTAATGTAAAGATACAGCAAAGAATTACAACTTACATGATTCAGTAGAACAGGAACATGTCCTTTTACCAGAAGCGGGTTTGATCCACTGGGAACAAAGAAAAACAATATGTGGAAGGTTATAAAAAGGGCATAGAATTAACACCAGTATGGTCCTAATGAGTGAGGAGGAAGTAGATTTACTGGAAAGTGAAGATGATACAAACTCATGAATATTGCACAGTTCTTGCGTTCAAGACAGTAATCGTGTCTATGTTCTGGAAGATTCTATAAAGGTATGTAGACTGGAAGAAAAAAATGTAGACCCACTACAAACAAATTTAGAAATCCTGAGTTGGAATATCACAGGGATAGTGGGTAAATTTAGAGATGTGGGCTGTGTAAACTTTTTAAACAAATTTCCACTAATAATGCTACAAAAGACATTGGTCAACACACAGGATGAGTGTATAATGGAAGGTTACCAGTGTTGGGATATTGCAGCAAGGAAAATAGCAAATATGGAAGATCAGCCAGGGGAATTTGTACTTTTATAAGAGTTGGACAGGAACTGAATGGAAAATGTATTATTAAGGATATTAGGAACTTTATTCTAGGTCTGATTGTATTATGGAAGAATAATATTGCTTGTATCTTGATAAATGTGTACTCCCCTCCACATACCTCTAGCTCTTCTACTATAACCTCATTGAAGGCTTTAAAGCAAATTGTTTTGTAATTGGAAATTCAATATCCAGGAAAAATTATCTTAATAGGCAGAGATTTTAATGCCCGCACTGGAGCAGTCCTGGAAGAAAAAAACTGGTAATTGGAATGTGGATGACATTATGTTAATTCCTATAAGAAATTCATTAGACACAAGAATTATTAAGCAATGAGAGTTATTACTGGAATGTTTAAATACACTGACTATGAGAATTCCAAGTGGATGACGTACAGGTGAAAGGAGTGGAAAATGGATCCACAATCATCAAAAAGGTGGAAGTATATTAGGCTATGTTGTGGTGGATGTCTTTTCCTATAAGAATGTGTTAATTCTAAAATTATTAGATAGTTGGGACAGTAACTATAGACCTATAAAAGTGGTTGTATGGGGAGTAGGTGAAATAATAACTGAGGATTTTGAACTGATTGATTGGGTGGGTAATAATATGCTACTTTATAATATGAAAAGAATAACATGGACCCCATTAGACATACAAAAACTTATGGACCTCTTAGTAAAACAAGAAATTAGAGATTTAAAGTGTAAACTTTTGGAAGAATACTGGAAAATTAAAAAGAATTTGAGATCAAGTAATATACAGGGACTATACCTGGACGTAGAGAAACAGATATATGAGTGAATAAGAAATTTACAAAAAAAAAATAAAAACAACATAAACAATACAAAGCTAAGTAGTTTGATAGTGAATGTGATAGGGAACGGAGATTAATTAAATAAATAGAAAATCGTATATCAAAATATAATCAAATAGAAAATAGAGTTGCTATTAAACATTTGAAAAAGGAATATAGAGATCTTTGAAAATAAGGAAGAAATATTCAATCATGACTTATGGAATAAACTACAAATATCTATAGAAAATAAAGATAGTATTGCATTTTGGAACCTTGCAGCTTATGGCTTTGATAAGGCCAGATATAATTTAAAAACTGATATCCCCAAGGGTCTGGAAATTGCATTTTGGAAAAACTTTTGGTGTAAGAAATACATTTGATTTTATAGAAAATAAGACAGTGAGTAGAGATAGGGTTTGTAGTGTTAATTGGCTGCAGATTACTAAAGGGGAAGTAGTACTGTACAGTAGAAGTAATTAAACCCTGAAAGAAAAATAAAGCTCCAGGATTGGATGGCATAAGTGCAGAAATGTACCAATCCAACCCAGAATGGTGGGACAAATCTTGGTTCCATTATATGAATATATATATATATATATTATTTATTTTAAATTTTGGTGACCAAGTAGGCCCACTGAGACCAAAACAGACTCTTTTTCAGGGACGACCCAGAATTGATTACATACATCTATAAACATAACAAAATACATACATGTCATTTCACAATTAACCACCAATATAGACATAGTGACCCAGTCAAGGATACAGTGGCAGGTTAATTACAATCAACATCAGCAGGGAAGAAGTATTATTATACACGAGACAGTCACAGTCAGATTGATGTCCAAATGAGGTTAGATTGGCAGCAGGGAGTTGGCTGACTCAGCGGTAGCAGGTGCAGATGCTCAGTTCCAACAGGTGGGCTTTAAGCCCCTTCTTGAAGCCCCCAAGGGAGGTACATTCCTGGAGACTGCTAGGGAGTTACGAACAAAACCTATCCCATAACACTGCAACATAGGGGTAATTGCCCCCTTACACAAAAAAGGATCATTATTGATCACAGAAAATTTTAGACCAATAACACTTTTATATATAAATGCAAAAATCTTTTCAAGACTAGTATTAAGTAGATTGCTATTTTGGATGGAGGATAATAATATATTGTCTAAAAATCAAATAAGTTTCTGCAAGGAAAGATCTACTATTGAGCAAATCTTTATCTTGAGACATATATTAAATAAATATGTTACTGGAAAAAAGACAAAGATTTATAGATATCAAAGCAGCTTTTGACTGTGAACAGGTCAATTTTGTGTGATATCTTAGAAAAAAATGAATAAACAAAGATCTGCTTGATATAATAAAAAGATTGCATGAAAACACAAAATTAGTCATAAGATATGGGAAAGACGGTGAAGTAACAGATCAGGTAAAAGCAATTAGACGGGTCAAGCAAGAGTGCATACTAGCACCAACTTTATTTAATGTGTATATTGATACCCTAGTAGAAAATCTACAAAGTGTTGAACATTCCCACCCAAGGTGAATTTTGTACCTATGAAGACATTATTTGTGGACTATGCAGTTCTACTATCCTAGACCCCATTAGGATTAAGGAGAGCTATGACATCAGTAAAATAATCACTTAAATTAGAATTACAATTAAATACAGAAAGACAAAAATAACAGTCTTTGGGGAAGGAAAGAAAATATCAGTCACTGGAAAATAGAAGGAGATAATATAGAAGACGTAATTGAAATCCAATATTTATAGTAGGAGTTATATTGAGCAGAAATATGGGGTTCCTTATAAAATAAAATTAAAAATAACACTGTAAAAACAATGCTAGAAATTAATAGATTTGCAAATACTTTTGCAAATAATTCATATTTCATTGACTGGACCACACTGGGGAGATAAGGGAGTTTTGGTGTACCAGTGTTTTACACTGGGAGGTAACTCTACTGCTGTAGTTAAGCACTCCTCGTTTTCTCTACAGGAGGAGTAGTGTGTATGGTTGCTAGGCAACACCACACTCTGCTGGTATAACGCTTTTGCCTTCTGCCTTTTGACTGTGAAGCACTTATGAGAGCTAATTTTATGTGTGGGGCTCTTGCCTGACCTTTTAAGGACAGACAAAACCCCTGGGTAATTTATTTTACTTGGGTTGTAGACAGTGACCAGAAGTATGAAGGGCACGGGGCTTCCGGCCCTTATAGTTTAAATTGAGGCGATGGTGAGCATCAGCGAGCTCAGCATCAGCTTGCCCAGCAAAGATGATGCAGCTAAGGCATTAGCTGTGTCTGCCGTGTCAGCCAGGGAAGAGGAGAGGGGGGAGGGTATGAATGGAGGACAAGTGATAACATTGGCTGCCAAATTAGGTAATTCCAGTGTACCATGTGGTAATTGGACTCATTGTAGGAAATGCAATATGATGGGCCCCACAGAACTGATGGAGGAGTTTATCTGTAATAATTGTAGATTAATAGCACAGCTGGAAACAAAACTTAGTGTGTTGCAAGAAAGGTTATTTGTCCAAACAGGAATTGGTGAGATAGCGAGCTTTGTAAAGACAACTAACTCTATTAGAAGATACAGAAAGAGAAATGATAAATAAAAAGTAAATAAGGGACCATGTGATAAAAGGCAGGCAAATATGGATGATACACTACGAAGTGGACAAGGACAATTGAGTGTTATTCAGAAAGGCCCCAGGAAGCATAGAAGAGGTAGAGCAATTACTATTGAATTGGGTAACAGGTTTAATGGGCTAGAAGATAACGGGAATAGTTTGATGGTAGAGGGTACCCATAAGGATCATGTTGCTTCTTTGGATCTAAATAGGGAGGAACCTGGCCCTTCTCATAGAATAAATGAAAGAATGGGACCCCATAACTCTGAGAAGGTAATATCAAGTCCAGATTTACTGGGAAGTGTATTGGGGTCTGCGCATTCAATTAAGCCAGGAATTAAACAGAGGGATATAGTAATTATAAGCAATTCTGTGATGAAAACCACTGACAGGATTATTTGTAATAAAAGGAAGGAACAAGTAACATTGTCCTGCAGATATTAAGCATTGTTTAGAAGGTTTTTTGGAGAATGCTAAGGATCCAGTTGTTTTTCTTCACATTGGTACCAATGATATTTGGGAAAAGAAACATTTTGGATATTTAAAGGGATCTTGAAGATACAGCCAGTGCACTAAAAGTAAAAAATATACCACTAATTGTTTCTGAGATCCTCCCAGTCCCACATGTTAACCCTCAGAAAACCAGAGAAACAATTAGATTTAATGGATGGTTAAAGAGATGGCGTTCAAGAGAAAATCTCCAATTTTTGGAACAATGGCAAATATTTGATAATGTTCCTTATTTGTATGCTAAGGGTGGATTGCATCTTAATAAAAATGGAATAAGAGTTTTGGCTGATAGATTTAATTCTAAGATTTGTAATGTTTTAAATGAGTTGATGGGGGGAGGGTGGAGGTTCTTTAATTAATTCCCCTAATAACCAATGTCAGGTGGCTAAGTCTCTCATTTCTGAGAGATTTAACAATTGGACTGTCCTGTTGACTAATGCATGTAGTCTAGGTAATAAAAAGAAGAATTAGAGATAATACTAAAAAAGGAAAATATCAAGATGTGTGCAGTTACGGAAACTTGGTGGAAGGTAGATGATTGGGGAACAGCGATAGATGGGTATCAGGTTTTTAGATGCAATAGGGAGGGTAGATGAGGAGGAGGAGGGGTGGCCCTTTATGTTCAAAATGGTATTAGTGCGAGTAAAATTCCATTACCATTGGATTTTGAATTTGAACAACTGATAGTACAGATTAAGCCTCCTTGGGGAAAACAAATATTGGTAGGAGTATATTATAGACCATCCTCTTTAAATATTGACAAAACTCTTAAATTAGTCCAAAATATGAAAGAATTAGATGCATCAAAAAATATGTTACTTTGATGATTTTAATTTTAGTTGAATTAATTGGAACTCCTGGGTATCTTCCTATAGTGGAGAGTTAGCCTTCTTGTAGGCAATCAACACCTTAGCTTTACAAAATTATGTTCAGGAGGGGACTAGAGGTTCAAAGATACTAGATGTGGTTCTTAGTAATATGAAAGAACAAATTATTGGATGCCAGGTTAGAGAACCACTATCAGGAAGTGACCATAATATGGTTGAGCTAGATACTGAACTTAAGGATATAATCCAGGTAGGGTCTACTGAAGTAAAAAAAAACTACAATAATGTGGACTATGATAAACTAAGGATAGCTGTTGGTAATTGGGACTGGAAAGTGAAGTTCTCAGAACTCTGAGTGGAAGAAATGTGAAGTGAATTTAAAACATATATACATGGTTTAATAGAAACTGAAATCCCCACTAAAATTAAGTATAATTATAAAGGAAAGATTCCATATTGGTATTCCAATAAAATTCATAAGCTTATTAAAGGGAAAAATAGGGCCTATAAACAATTTAAAAGATATGATGATTTAAGATCTAAAATGAAATACAGAAATAGATTGAGGGAGCTAGAAAAAGTAATAGCGAGATCAAAAGAGAACTTTGAAAAAACGTAGTCTCTCGAGTGGCAGATAATAAAAAGGAATTTTACGGTTATTTCATGTCATTGAAACAAAAAGATAATAAAGTGGGCCCACTGATGGTAGGGGAAAATCAAATTTCTAATAGTAAAGAAATGGCCATAGAATTTAATAATTACTTTAATAGTGTTTATTTAAATGAACCAAAGCTTGATAAAGAGTTCCCTATCGAAGATACAAATAAATTGAAAATAACTACTCCAGTTGTCTTCGAAAAACCTCAGTAACTTGAAAGTAACTACATCTCCAGGCCCTGATGGGGTGCACCCCAGACTATTAAAAGAGTTGGCTCATGTAATACATGAACCTTTATAAGTCATTTTTCAGTCCTCTTTGGACAGTGGAATGATCCCGGAGGACTGGCGGTTGGCTAATGTGATCCCAATTTATAAGCAAGGCACAAAACTAGTTGTTCAAATTATCACCCTATAAGCCTAACTAGTATAATTAGTAAATTGCTGGAATCTATTTTGAAAGATTATATTGAAAAGAGTGTTAAGGTAAGGGTGATATGGATGTGAGGCAACATGGATTTATAAGTGGTAGGTCAGTTGTTACTAATCTTTATCATTTTTGAAACTGTGAGTTTCGCGACTAGATAGTAATCTGCCTGTGGATATATTATATATTGACTTCAAAAAGTGTTCGATACTGCATCTCATGGTGAATTGCTTAACATACTGGGTAAATCTGGGATAGATTGTTTTGTCCTTAGATGGATTGCCGCTTGGCTCACCAATAGGAAACAGTGTGTTTGTATTAAGGGTCAATTATCTGATTGGACTTTGGTGCCCAGTGGTGCCCTCAGGGATCTGTGCTGGGGCCTGTCTTGTTTGGGATATTGGTTTCTTCTTTAAATTGTGATGATAATGCATGGCTTGTAGAATTTGCAGATGATATGAAATGTGGTGAGATAGTTACTAATCAATTAGATGCTAAGCAATTTCAGGATAACATCAACCATTTATATAATCAGCTACGGGATTAAATTAAAATTTAATCTATCAAAATGCAAGATCATGCATTTGGGAAGAAACAACCAGGAATTTGAGTATTTACTTGAAGGGACTAATTTAATGACTGTGAATGTCGAAAGGATTTGGGAATATGGATCAATAAGGAATTAGAATTTTCCTATCACTATGCAATAACTGTTAAAAAAGCTTATGGGATTTTGGCATCAATCTTGAGGAACATTAAAAGTAGAGAAAGAGATGTAATTGTGCCCCTCTATTGCTCTCTTGTTAGACCCCACTTGGAGTATGCTGGTTCTGTATGGCAACTTCATCTCAAACAGGATATGAGGCATTTAGAGGGGATTCAGCGACTGGTTACTAGAAGGATTAAAGGCATGGAGACCCTTCCCTATGAGGACAGGTTGAAGGAACTTAGATTGTACTCCTTGCAATATAGGAGATACCGTGGGGATATGTGTTTGATTTATAAAGCAAGTAGGGAACCTGCCATATGGGAATCTATAGGTTTACAAGGACAGCAAAGTATAGTCAAAAATCAGGGTCATCAATATCAATTAACAGGAGATAGTTACAAAACTAATAAAATAGGGGCATGGTTTTCACAGTGAACAGTTAATCAGTGGAATGCTTTACCTGGTTCTGTAGTTTCATGTGAAACTATTAGTCAGTTCAAACTAGCTTTAGATAAGCAAAAGCTAAAATGTCTCTATCAAATTTTGTAAATTATTGTGCAAGACAATAATGGCTTAATAGCTAAAGTTCCTGATTGTTCCTATGATTCCTATGAATATATGGCTTAATACCAATGTTATGACTCTAAGGTAAACTCACATCTCTTGTATGGAGCAGAAGTGTGGGGTTTATTTTGCAATATTAAGAAGTTAGAAACAATACAAAACCAATATTTGAAAAAATGTGCTTGGTGTCCCCAAATCAATACTCAATGCTGCTGCCCATGCAGAAACTGGAACTCTTCCAATTGCTACAAAAGTATTAGAAAGATTTATAACCTTTTGTAGGAAAATAACAACATCGCCACCAAATAGTTTATTACACCAATGCTGATTGGAAATTCAACAGGGAAAGCTATTATATAATCAGGGATGATTTGGCAGGATCCGGTCAGAAACATCGCGGAAATAATATCGTGGCACACAATGTCGAAGGTAACACATCACCATCTAGATCGTCATGTAAAACATTGCTGACCCAAACCCCCGTGGGCAGTGCACTGGAAGAATAGGTCTGGTGACACCGAGTCCCTCCATCCCACTGAACAATGGCCCCAGGAACAGTAACCACAGCCAGTCGGCACGTGATGGTTGGTCCTTCAATCCGCCGGCTAATATCGATTGCTTACCTGTGTTCGATGATTAAGAGGCAGTTATTTTTATCTCGAAGCCCAGGGTTTCACCTCATTCATCTCAGCAGATCTCTGTTACCCCTAACATACGATAATGGTGCAGCAGTTACAGCCTCTTCATTGGCTGGCCACCGACCGAACTGGATGAATGAGACGGCGGGCATGTATGCACCTCATTTGGTTTGTTCAGTTGTGTAAGCCAGCTGTGGTGGTGAGCGGAGGGTTGTGCTGGATGCCCGCCCATTGTCAGGGTATGTTGGGAGGGTGGGGGATCTATCTGCTGGGGTGGAGTGGGGTGGGGCCACTAGACACCAGGGATAAAGTAAACTGCATTGTGTCATGGGACACAGGTAGCCGATCAGTGGCGTGGCGGGTTGGGGGGACCGCCACCATATTGCGCTGGCTGCTGTTACTGTTCCTGGGGCCATCGCTCAGTGGATGGGGACCCAGTGGTCACCAGGCCTATTCTTCCAGTGCACTTCCACGGGTTTGGGTCGGCGATGTTTTTACATGCCAATATTTTAGAAGGTGATGTGTTGCCTGCTTTGTTGCGTGCCATGATATTTTTCCTCGATATTCCTGATCAGATCCAGTTTGGCAAACTAAACCAGGAACTAAATATAATTGGGTTGCCATACATATCTCTCTTTCTCGCTTCTCTCTCTCTCTATATATATATATATATATATGTGTGTGTGTGTGTGTGTATATATATATATATATATATATATATTTATAAAATGGGCATCCATATCCATATCCAAATCCAGACTTCTGATTGTATAAAACACATCACATGACCGTGCGTATATCAGAGTGCGACGCACGACACCTGCACTTTTACCCTCCAAACAATTTTGACATTTTATAAGATAGATATACCACTCTGAGGTGTATGCTCCATCTTGATATACCCACGCCTTTGCGGTTGGACGACTCGTCGTGATATCAGGCGATCCAGACACCTCAGTGTGGTATATTTATTACATATATATGCATATATATTTATACAATGGGGTGAGACATTTTCCAGTGAGATAAAACAAGTTATTATCACTGCAGTGAAATAAATCCTGATGACATCAGCAGAGTTAAAATAAATGCCATTTATTACATCCCAGAAACCTTTTTGCAACAGTGAGGCCCCCATTGTATAAATAGGATACATGATGTGCACTCGTGTGATATGGGAAATATGTTCAGTCCTCTACAGTGACCTCTGAAACCTCGCTCATGGCTTCGCCACTCATGAGAATTCAGAGGTCACTCTAGAGAAGTGAAAATATTTTCTATATCAAACTCGTACCCATCATGTATCCTATATATATATATATATATATATATATATATATATATATACGGTTTCTAGATCCAGGGAGATTTGTGGACATAGCTTGTCAACGAGCAGTTGATGTGGAGTAATACCTCATTATATGTGAGAACATAAAGCATAGAAGAGCCTTGTCTAAACTGAGAATGGGAATTTTGACTAATAGATGGTCAACTGATTTTAGGGGACAGGGTAGGTAGTGTGGCTGTGCAGATATGGTAAAATTAACAACAGAACACTTAATTCTAGAATGCCTGCAATTTAAGGCAGTTTGAGAAAAACTATTATTGCCAGTTTTCAACAACTCTGGAGTATTAGAGAATGACAAGAAAATGGAAATGATGCTAACCACAGAAACAAGAGTGGGCATTTTTGCAGATGCAAGTTTTGCACACAAAGTTATCACGGAAGTAAAGTGGAAAATTAAATAAGACGTCCATGTGTTTTAAGATATAATCTGTATAAGAAAGGGTAGATAAATTATTATGATAAAGTTATAAATGTACATGTGAAGTATAGTTACTGTAAACTTGTGCATGTGTAATAACTATGGATTGTGAACTGACTGGACTTTAAATGTTTGTGTGTAACAAAATTGTTCTTTACACATGCTGTACCAATAAACTGAACTGAACTCTGCTGCTTCCCGTCTACCCAACTACCCACCCATTTCACTAAGATTTTAGTTTCACCCAGGTCTTCCATCTTTTTCAGCAATCTTTTGTGCAGTACCAAATCAAAAGCCTTGCTGAAGTCAAAGTACAGCACATCCACAGCGTGGCCCTTGTTTACTTCCTTGGTCACCCAGTCAAAGAAAATTCAGGAGGCTTCAGAAAGACATAAGAAGTGCATGGAGAAATGTCATATGGAATTCAGTGTTGAGAAATGCAAGGAGTTGAACTGAGGAAAAAAGATAAAGGCATAACTTTAACTAAATGACTTTTGTCTAACTCATACAGGTCTGCCATTATGGTACACTATCCTTTGGAAGTGGCTGGCCAGGGTTTATATAGGACTTGGGTGACCACGGGCATGAGGAACCATACAGAGGCACCTTATACACATTAAACAAACACTATAGCATCATTTCTTCACACCATGCATTCTAGTCATGCAATATGGAATTATTAAAAAAAGCTCACAATTTCTAAGCAGTTGCCCTCACTGGAAGCAGCACAGCAGGTTGCATTTTGTCAGAGAAATGGTACAATGAAGTTCTGACACTGATCCTTTTTTGTTTTGTTTGTTTACTGCACCTACCCTCTCTCTCTACTTACCCTACCCTCTGTTTTTTTAAAACTTTCTTTATGCCACTTGGGCTTGGGTGGAGATCTATCCCTCTAGCTGCACCTGGACCTGTCACCTGGAATCCCCCAGGCTGGGAGGTGTATAGTTTGCCCTGTGGTGGGACTCTCTCAAGGGAGAGCTCTAGATCCACATGAGGACCCAGCTGAGGCTTACCCCTGGGGCATCATTCGATGGAGGTCCAGGGCATCACTATGCTGTCATCCCCAGGGATTTTTACTCTAGTTTCCCCCTGGAGGTGTGGACATGCAATGACATCAGTGTGGATCATGTGCAAGGACCCTGGTTTTCTGTTTTTACTGGTAACACTGGTAAAAATCATGGAATCCTGCTTGGTTTGCAGATTTTGAATTCTTGTACCGGTGCCTCACGCAAATTGCATTTCACGGTATAAAATCCCTAAGATTTCAGCATCTTTTTACATTTTTTTATTTTCTCTTTCTATGCCCCCTTCTCACAGCATCACTCTCCACTTTTCAGAGATCCCTAGGCTGGGTACACCCTAGCTTCACCCCAGATAATGCTCAGGAGCTCCTGTGAGCCTGCCCCCATCCTGCCTGGGTTGAACCCTCAGGTGGGAAGGCCCCAGGTCAGACCCCAAAACAGTTCCTTAATGTGTATTGGGCAGCCCAGTGGGTCCCTCATGAAGCCTGGTTATGAAGTCTGAGGCAGCTGGGTCCTTTCTACCAGCAGCCGATATGCGGTAATTGTTACTGGTTTTCTGGACCCCGTCCCTGAGGGCACTGACACTCGAGGGGATCCAAGGAGGTAGGGCACATAGAGATATGCCACTGCACCAGATCCTGGCTAGCATCCTCTCCTCCTGATTGCTCTGCAGCCATATTGTACTACCACCCATGGTTACCCAGGTGGCAGTAAAGCAGCGGACCTGTAGGCCACCATTCTCGAGGAGGAGAGTAGCCCCCAGGTGCTTGATCCTACTCCCCAGGCCAGATCTCTAGCAACCAGAGTTCACTTTCGACACCAGGTTGTTGTCATTGCAAGCAGTAGGATACTGCAAGCTATTTACAGTGTTCTGTCAACTATTCACCCACTTTGGTGTAAGAAAAATAAGCAGATGGAGCGGCAAATAATTCAGTTTTAGTAAAATGTTGTAAAGTGTTTAATGTTCATAATTTGTACTGTAGGTACTGTGCACTATTATCAAATTATATATTAAAACATTATATATGGGTGTTGTTATGGCTGGCAGTATAGCCTAGTGGTTAGAGTAACAAACAGTGATTGAACTGAGTACATCTAGCAGACTTGGGTTTGATTCTACAATCTCCACTTGCATACTGTGTGACTCCGAGCAAGTCACTTAACTTCCACAGTGCCCCCGTTCACCCTGAAAACAGGCAGTTCTGCCTAGTGAACCTTACCCAGTTTACAAAGTATATGAAAAACAATGTATGTTTACTACATCATACAGTAGTCAGGGTACCATGTAATTTACCTGAGTTTTACTCAGGTTGCAATGATTTTGTATAGGTAAATATAAATGTTCAGATACATTTTATGTGTTTTATAAGCTTGTTTTTAGACTTTACTCAGGTTTTTATTGTATTCTTTGCATGTAAGCATCTAAGTTGTAGATTACTAAGGGCAGGATCACTGTTACCACTAGCTTATTCAAGTTTATAATCAGCAGAGCCATCCAAAATCCTTAGTTGTTTGAATGAAAACTAATCTGAATGAAAGTATGTTCACAAGGAAGACATGGCCTTACTACTTACAACAAGCATTTGTCAACACCAGAGTTCATAGTTGGAATTGCTGTTGGTACGCATCGATTGGCAGAACTAGAGTTTCCAGCAGAAAGAACAAGTTATGCCACTAAGTTCAAATTCCAATTGAAATACAGTGAAGTGCATAACTGTTTCCTTAATTCATGATCTGGTTTTGAAGAGTGAAAATGTGTCTGCGGTTCAGAGAAGATGAGGGCACTGGAGCCCCACTATGGATTGGAGGGTGGGGGACATTATGGTTAGAAACCCTAATGCCCACACCGGTGACCCAGGTTCAGGAACGGACTCAGGTCATCGGGGGTCGGTAGGGGGAGGATAGGATTGAGCATCCGATGGACTGCTCTTTTATCCTGGGGTGGGTTTGGGACTGGCCTTGCTCATGTAGCGACCCCCAGTGGAAACTGGAGGCACTACAAGAAGCGGCGCGCAAGGGGAACAAGAAAACCAGAAAAACCACCCCAGAAGTCTAGCTGGATGATGGCTGCCAGCCCCAGGCACCTCTGAAGACTCCTCTGGAGAGCCACAGAATGCCTCAGCAGCTTCTGTTACTGAAAGAATAGTGTACTGGTTCCTCCCACCGGTGCCTTCCCCCTCGGAGGAGAGGGGACCCACCAGGTGAAGGGTTACACTGGGCTACCCTTCGGAAGGCTGCAGATGTGAAGTAGGTGGTCAAAGGGGGAGATAGTAGGGGAAATGCCTGTGGACCATGATGGCCTGAAGGAGAGGCAGCTCTGGAGCACGTAGGGGTACAAATAGATAATGTAAAAAAAAAAAGAAACCCTAACGTCTCGGGCGTTTGTTGGTATTTGCACTACAAATTTTCAACATGGCCTTTTGTGACTCCCACCTCATGAAAGCATTTGCGGCCTCTGCTCATGAACAGTGGCACTGTGATTCTGTTAATCTGTCCTGAACATTGATTTCTCACAGTGACTGTGCCATTCTGCACCAGATGTGCGAAAACACAATTCGAGCAGGATGTGAAAAATTACAGCTGTACCATTCATAGGGAGGTGTGAAGGGATGTCAGTGTTGAAAATCTGGAGTGAAAATATTAAAAATGCTTGAACGTGCGCGCGCACGTGGAAACTGTACAACGCATGCTCGTAACAGTCATTTAGTGGAATTCTTTCAACAGAATTTCAACTTAGGCATTTTGTGACCTCTGCTCATGAATACTGTCATTATGATTTCCTTAATCTGTCCTGAACATTGATTTCCCACAGTGATTATGCCATTGTGCACTAGATGTGCGAAAACACATTTCGGGCAGGATGTGAAAAATGACAGCCATACTGTTCATAAGGAGGTGTGCAAAACTGACAATGTTGAAAATCTTGGTGAAAATATTAAAGATTCTGAAGTTACAAGTGTGCGTGAAAACTGTATATTGCACGCCGTAATATAGTCATTTTATGGACTTTTGCCACCAAATTTTCAACATAGGCATTTTGGGACCTACTGTTGGCTAAACACTCTTAATGTGTAGAGCAAATAATAATAATAATACTAATAATACAGATTATTATGTCTTGAGTCTGCCAAAAACATTCATAAACAAGCAAGAGTACTAATAAATGTTTATTATAGGTACTTCGCCAAGCATGTGACAAAGAAAATCACAAAGGAGATGGTTTCTCACCACTCTCCTGAAGAATGTACAAAATCTCCAGAATTGTAGGATCTCAGGTTCTCCAAGATCTCGTTCTCTCTGTCCCTTGGAATTAGGTTACATAAGGCTATACTACAGATAACAGCATAGCAACAGAGATTACCTCATAGTTACAGATGTGAGAAACATTATGTATTGGATAATGACTTAAGAGACAGAATTACTAATGAGTATCATATGAGAGATAGAATATGCTTCGATTAGCATTATAGCTTGGACAAAAAAAATGCTGACTGGGCTCTACTACATGGCATTTCCTGCCTATGTATAATATAAGACATAACAAAGGATTTCTCTAATGAGACAAAGAGAAGTGCTGACAGGGCTCTATTACACATGGCATATCTGCCTGAGTGTAAAACACACACCACATATAATTATATGAGAATATAAGTATACAATAATCACTGATGATCCCTCAGAGTCATCATATCAGTAATTAGGTAGATTAAATATGGAATATATGTAAACTACAAACATAATGCATTATAGTGAGGTATAATAATCATGCATGATATAATCCCATACAAGGATGTAAGCATTAGCAAATATTAGCAGCAAAGCACATTCCTGGCACTCATGCTTATGTGATGGGTGCCTATATCTATTGTTAGTGCAAAATAGCAGTATCACAGTATAACAGAGCAGAATACAGTGTAAGGTGTATGTGGGATGATAGGGCATAACCAGGTGCAATAGTCCCCTTTTGTTGCCTAATTGCAAAAATGGCAACACAACAAAAAGATTGACGTTAGGCACCATTCATCTACAGGCCCAAGCCAAGAGCCTGATAGAGGAATTTTAACTGGCACGTGGTGTTTCAGGGTTTTCCTTAAACAACAAAATGTAATTATAAGGGAAAATGTTAGTAAACCTTGTATCGCTACAAACATTTGGAATAAAACTTCACAATGGGGTTTTCCAATAGCAAAACAATCTTAGTAATTACCTATATGTATCAGGTGTGTATCTGTCCCATTGGAAGAAATTGAAAAGACAAACTTAAGTTGCCTACATGGATATTAAAAATAAGTAAAATTGAGATAGTGCATCAAGATAGTTAGGACTAGGCTTAATGATATCTGGTTCGGAATGGGAACAGGTGTGTTACCGTAAAACCTGTTACCTGTTTAAGGAGTAAAAACAGAAGTTAGAAAAGTTCTCTTTGCATAACTTTTAGTCCATATCAGAAGACTGTATAGTTGGTCACCACACAATGTTCCACATCAGTAGAATATACCATCTTGAAGGATGGCATTTTCTTTTCAGTTGGTAAGTCGGACAGGACATGAAATGTCAATGTCCACAAGCCATAAACTATGAACAGTTCCAGGGATAAATCCAGAGTTTCTTCAAGTGTTAGATGAAGAGTCATAGTTCAAATTCAATGCATTTAGATTTTCAAAGGTAGATCCAAATGTTCAGGAGGCAGCAGTATTTTCAGAGGCCTCAGAAGTGGGTGCATTAGATTGCACATTGAGTTTTACAATGGAATAGCAACAGTTCAGTTGAACATGATCACATGGCTGCATGAAGTGTAAAAGTTTATGATCGTACTCAGTTTGTATGGAGGTGACAGCCAGACTTGGAAAAACAAGCAGTGAAGAAAATGGATTTCTAGATTGTAGATCAAATGAAGAAGAGTTTTCTTTGCTGAAGTTAGGGATTGCCCCACCCAGACTTGCTTTCATTGTATGCATAACAATGGGCTTGATTGTAGAATATTAATTGGCTGGACCAAATACAGTTTATTTGAGAGTTCACAAGTGGAAGCCTAATTTTAATTATTAGGCCAGTATTCCCAAGTTGGTAGACAAGTTGGAAGATGTCACATCTGCATAGGCGGTAGTGTTTCTTTCAGGTATGACAATCAAAGTTCGGAGTTAGTCACGATTCCAAGACCTCATGGTAAACATCAAAGAATGTAGTTTCAACATTTTCACTACAAAGGTTCCCATCAAGATGACCAATAGAATGGACAATTGTCAGAAGATCAAAGATGGATGTTGCCGGATGAAAATGCAGCAATGACACTGTGAGAGTCACAAACATGGCTTCCTGGATTGTGCAGGAATAAGTTTCGAAACATGTAGCAATACTGGTGTGCGTGGTGACATATCCAAGTTTCCTTGCCATTGACAAGGGAATAGTGCTAGATTCAAATAAACAGTTAACACATGCAATAGAAGTGCAAAATGTGGCTATGCCACTGACCCATACGTCTGTCATGTATGAGATCAAGGATATGTCCTAATTCCAGATCACAGAAGAGATAACCAAAGGGTTGTAAGAACATAATAGCTGTAGGCAGTGCAAAGGACTTTCCTAGCTATGTGATGCTTATCTGCTTCCTTAATGTAAGCAGAAATTAAATTAACATGAACAATTGTCAGGTCAAACCCATTCACAATATTGTTAATATTGTAAATGTAAATCCTCTTTATGAGCAAAATCATGTATACTATGCAATGGGGTGTAGGGTATGATATTATATTTCATACTATCAAGAACCTTTAACATATGTGCTTGAATAATGGCTATATCAGCCTTACTTCAAATAGATATGTCATAGTCAAATAGGCCTGAGTTTAAACCAGTGTTTATTTGTTTCTTTTAAATAAAAAAATTCCGGTCAGAAACATTGTGGAACAAAATAAAGTGGATAAAATAAAGTGGCATAAACAACGTACCATCAATATTGGCAGCACAAAATGTAGTGTGCCAGAACAATGCAGCCACGACATGCAGGTAGCAAACAATGTCCACCACATGGAGGCACTGCACTGGAACCACATGGGTGAGGAACACAAGCCAGCATGCCATCTCCCTGTCCTGTGTGTTGTGTGTGTTGCTGAGACATGCTGGCTTGTGCTCCTAGCCTGCATTATACACGGCCATCCACATGGTGGCCATGGTTCACCTGTCTTGCAGTGGTTACCCCAGTGCAAATTCTCCATCATTCTGCATTCTGTGTGGGGGTATCCCACCATGTTGGTGCCTGTGCCATTAGAATACGATGGTAGGTGCCCAGTGGCCTGCTTCCCCCAGTGGTGGTTGCACCCTGCCCTGTTCCTTCTCCCTGCACCCCTGTGCCATTCCTGTGCATGGGTGCCTCCTGCTGTGTGTTCCAGTGCAGTGCCTCCATGCAGTGGACATTGTTTTCTACCTGCGTAATGTGTGGCCTGCATTGTTCTGACATGCTACACTTTGTGCTGCCAATATTGATGGTGACACTGTTTTTGCTGCTTTACTTTTGTCCACTTTATTTTGTTCCGCGATGTTACTGACTGGAACCAAACATAAAAAAAATGTCTAGTGCGATTGGGTAGGTTTACTATTATAAGATGTACAACTAGCAGTCAGGTGTGAAAATCCTAAGTGTGTGCATGTGGTGCGTGCATGCTATGAGGCCCTGGTATGCTGTCAGGGTATCCAATCACATTATTTATTTAAAACAAAAAGTGGGAAATGTTTGTTGTGAAACATAACAAATCATTTCAAGTTTAAAAGGTAAGATTTAAAATCAATGGGATGTGCATGAACGGCACATTATTAACTAGGGTACCTGGTTGAGAAGTGGCTATTAGACCACTGGGTGGACCAGGGTTCTGTTTTGGGAACTCAGTATTAAGTGTCACAAATTATGGGACATCATAGGGTAAAACCTTAAGGTCTAGTGACTTTTATTGCCATATAAATTTGGATGTAAAATTCTGATTGTCAATAAAATGTAAACAGGAGTCCAGATCAAGTCTAGCTACTAGAATTGATCCAAACAATAATCATAACATTCAGTAGGGCCTCTACCGTTCTGGACAATGAACATGTCTTTTAGGACTTTAGTGTGAATTCCACAGGATGCAATCAAATCATGTGGGCTTGTGAGGTACTCTGCCAACAAGCTGTTTAGGATTAGGTCACTGGTTCTTATCTGCAATAAGATGTGCAGTTTGGGCTTGTAAAAAGACCCATACTTTTAAAAAGAATAATAAGCATTAAAGCAAGCATCTCTGTCTCTCTCTCTCTCTCTGGGCAGTAAAGGAAAGAAAAGAAAAACATAGTTTAGTACTATTCCGCCCATTGGGGTATGGAAAGTAATTAATCTCCTTTAAACAGGTTCATTTGATTGGCATGTAGCCATTTACATTTATCAATGACTTTCATTGTGAGACAGTCTAACTTGGTAGACTGCTAGACTGAGTTTGTTTACAATGGAATAGGGCCTGTTGTTGGGCCTTGCCCATACATTGTGCAGCAAACAAGTGTACCTTTTGGATGTCTTGTTTGAGTTAACATATTTATCTACTGATGCTCCATCAGCAGTGGCAGTACACAGGTCCAGAAGTAAATGTTCTGGGAGTCTCAGGGACCATCCGGTCATGATTTCAAATATGGGGTATGCTGTGTACCTGCAGAGAGTGTCCCTCTTATTACCATAAGGAGTAAAGGCAATAATGAATCCCAGTCCTTTGGGATTTTTCTGAACAAGTTTATTATAACATAACTTTGATCTGCCTGTAAGCCCATTCCACCTGTCCTGATGACTGTGAGTCAAGGATATGAAACTTTTGTTTTACCCATAACAAATCCAGAATTTTCTGCATTATTATTTGGCTATAAAGCCGGCTCCTGTAATCAGAATTTACCTTTAGGGGTAACCCCAACCTGGTAAATAGCTGGTTTACCAAGACATTAGCAGTCACTTTGGCTGTGTTGCTCCATTTGGTTGGTGATCACTAGTTCAAACTAGTTGTTCTTATTGGTTGACACAGGGCCAATGTAGTCAATCTGGATGTTGTTCCAGGGGCCTGATTGCCTCTGGGGTAACAATGTATTTTTCCCTGCTGGTATAGGATTGTTCTGTGCACAGATAAAACAGTTACTAATGTAGTGTTCTACATCATTTCTCATGTGTGGTCACCAAACAGAGGATGTCAGTATGTCTAGGGTTCTCATTGACTCCCTGGTGTCCACCAGTTGGAGTATCATATACTTGGTACAGTAGATAAAATCTAACCTCAGGTGTTGAGGAACTACCTGTAACTTTTCATAAGTGGTATGGCAGTGATGTTCCAAATGAGTAGGCCATCACTGGATAGGTGAATGTCATTTTCCCTTTCTTATAAAACAATTGGGTCATAAGGGCTTATTTCTGGAAGTTATTCCTCAATTCCTTTATTAAGGAACATATACACTGTCCTCAAATGATGGTCCTTTTTTTGGAGCATAAGGTTCATGTTTACAAAATGCTCGAACCTTATGAATGTACAGTTTGTATTTAAACTGGTTAGGTTGTGATGTACACAAACAAGTCTGTATTTCACAGGGGTACTATTATAATATTGGAAGTTTGTCTTCTTCCAAAGAAATTCAACTAGAGAGAACAGACCCAATTAGAATCCATAATAATAAAACAGTGTCTGCAGTGCTTTCTGTAATTAGAGTACAAGGCCAATTGTTGAACTGCAGTGCTTTTATCCCTCTTGCGGAGTGCTGGTATCATGTTACGCAAGGAAAAAAAATAGTTTTTATTCCTCATTATTTTCACAGCCTGTTTCACTCAAGGACATACCAGCTCTCTAAACCATCCACAAACATTTGTGGTAATAAGAAGACTCCTCACCTCCCTGCTTTACATTTTTTTCCTTGTCAGGCATGATTTAACAATGCCTGTGAATTGTACATAAATGATGATGCACGCTCTGTCACCACTAGAATGTAAAATAATTTCAAACCCTGCTATCTGACCCTCGTTGGTATGTGTGGCTGAGTCATCAGTCAAAACATGACACACAGTGGTGTCTTTTAACACTTTCTGGGGTTCTGTCAGAAAGGGCCCTGGGACAGATAGGTCAGGGAGTTGGAGTGAACAATCATGGGTCTCCTGTAAATTGTGGGCCATGGGCCAACAAGGATGACATTTTGATAGGAAGGACAGTGATGTCATGATCCTGTAAAATGAGAGATCAGTGTGTAAGTCTGGCATTGGATGCAGAGTCATCTTTTACTCTGTCTGACAACAGAAAGTTAGTTGGCAAATGATTGAAATGCAGCACAATGGGTGCGTATCCAGTGATGTACATAAAGTATCTCACTGCCCAGTATGTAGCCAAAAGATTCCTTTCACAAAGGTTGTATTTCAGCTCCACTGTTGCAAGCATCTGGGATGCACGAGCAATGGGTCTGATGTGTCCATTGTATTTTTGGGCTAAAACTGCTGAGATTGCTATAGCTGATGTAGCAGTTTCAATATACCCTAAAGCTGTGTTAGGATTAACCAATGCTGGGACCATGGTTAGTGATCCCAAAAGAAAAGACAATGATATCAACATTATGATGTCTTGCACCTTTTTACCAGAAGTGCCTGCCATTGTATGTGCTGGGAATAACCCAGACTGTTCCTGGCTTGTGCCTGCTATTGCAGTCACAGTATGGGATGATCCAGGTGTCACTGGTGGAGGGGGTTCTGCATCATGTGCAGGCAGTGTGCTGGCACTATCAGGGGTGCCTGCACAGTGGAGAAAAGTGGTGTGCAAGTTGCACGTAGTTCTCCAGCTATGGATTGTAGTTCGGTAGCCATCAGGGATGGAGAAAGTAGTGCTGAAACAGTTGTCAGCTCAGGTTCAGAAATCAAACCTGTAACCCCCCCCAACATGGCCTGAGATGCTGAAAATAACACAGCCACGGGCTTTCAGAATCAGGGTTGTCCCCTCCCCATCAAATGTAAAGTGGGTTCCTCACGGAAGGTTCCTGGATGGTGGCAACATTGTTTTTAATGCTACATCTTATGGTATTAACACATTGCATATGTTCATTGCTGTCAGTGTTAGGAAAAACAGTATATTCAGTCTTCTCAGGGAAAGCTGAAATGATTTCACATTTCACATCATAATTAACAGTAATGTGTTCCTAACCAAAGATGTTCTAGTATAGTAAACATTGTTAACAGCAACTGCTTCTGCAGTGTCAGACACTGACTCCATGACAGGCTGCATATCAGCCTCTTTCAAAAGTAAGTCAGCATAATTTTTACTGAGAATCTTCTGTCCCTCAGAAACACTAGTGTTACTGATAACATTATTAATCATGCCAAAAACCTCTGGTATGTTTTGTTTGGTTATGGCAGCAGTCATAGGTTCCTATGACTGAATGGTCCTACCTCCGTGATATGGTGGTCAGCCATTTTGGATTACCTCATGGGCATCTTGGGTTACGGTGTTATGACCATCATCACATGACCATGAGTGGCCATCTTGGGGATGGTATGGGGATGTAACCTGATGACATGTGTGTCCACCATTTTGAGACTCTAACAATTCTCCATTTTATGAATCACAGAAAAACAAGTGACTAGCATTTGTTCTAGTCCACCTCACAGCATACTGTGAGCGTTCAAAACCAAACTCTTCAACATGGGAAGAGGTCTTTGGGCATTAAGTGAGTATGTCCTGCCACTACCTCTGGCTGATGGTGCAAGTTCACCATTTCTGCCTTGCAATTTATATGATCAACCTCAAAATTGGTATCGCATAAATTATGCATAACCTCTTTCTCTAAGTTTCTACACACAGTGGTAAGTTGGGCATTTTCCTTACTCTGACATTATAGCTCCTCAAATACATGAGTGTGCACACTGTGAAGTAATCTAACTACAGCCTACAAAACTTTCTCATAGTGTAAAACCAGTCTGTTGTCAAGAGAAGCTTTATCACATTTGGTATTCAAAGCATACATTTTACGTCTACTGTTTTCATAACTACTTAGTAATAAATCACATTGCTTAGTCAAGGTCCTGTTTTGAAATAACAGCTCATTGACTTTCTCAGCAGACTTGGCATTAAGCACACTCATCTTTTGCCTGTATGCAGTGTAATCTGACTTCAGAGTATTGAATTTTTTTATAGAAAATTCTAAGCAAGCGAACAGTGTTGCAACTAGCAAATTTTCAGGAATATCTTCCTTGGTACCATGGTTTAAGTACTATAATTGCTCAGAAAGCACCCTCATGGGACTGTTTCTGTTTTTTTGCCACATTGGCAAAATCTTCTAAACCACTGTAAGCAGTTTGATTTTATGAGGCATCCAGCCCCAACTTCAGTACAGATTTTTTAGACATGTATTTTAAGAAATAAAAACCCTCAGCTGTCTATGGATCAAAAACTTTGGCCCGATCCTAGAAGGGTCCATGAGAGTGCCGTCAGCGCAACTTGCCAATGACATTGACCCTGCCCCTACTCTAGAAGGGGCAGGGTCATCACTGTAATTCCTGTGACTTACAACATGTGGCCAGATATGCGAACTGTAGGCGTCACCTGGCATGTTATAGCCAACAATTGAACAGTGCGGGCAACCCCAAACTATGCCGGCCCAGATTCACCTGACCACACATCGGCATATACCCGGTGATCTACTGCCCCAAACTGTGTAAAAATATATGCAGAGCTCCATATCCCTGGTAGTCTAGTGCCCCCCCAAACTGTACAAAAACATATTCAGAGCTCCATATCACTGGTGTGTACTGGCCCCACCAAACAGTACTAAAACATATTCAGAGCCCGTATCATTGGTAGTCTAGTGGCTCTCCGACCGTATAATGCTAGTTATGAGTCCTATATTCCTGGTAGTTCAGTGGTCTCTACCCCCCACCCAGCCGTGCCAGCCACCAGCACCCCACCATCCCCAACCGGCAACTGGCACGGCCCACCTCTCACCACCATGGCCAGTCACTGACTGAGTCCAGTATCAGTGTGTTCTGAAAGGATGCGCTCAGATATTAATATCTGAGCATGTCTTCTCACAGTACATGCTGATACTGAACTCAGTTGGTGGCTGGCCATGGTGGTGAGAGGTGGGCTGTGCCAGTCGCTGGCTGGGGACAGGTGGGGGGTGCTTCGTGGGCTGGCATGACTGGGTAGGGACCACTGGACTACCAGGATATGGGGATCATAGCTAGTGTTAAATGGTTCAGGGGCCACTAGACCACTAGGGATACGGGCTCTGAATATGTTTTGTAACAGTCTGGGGGCACTAGACTACCAGGGAGATGGGCTCTGAATATGTTTTGTACAGTTTGGGGGACACTAGACTACCAGGGATATGGGGCTCTGCATATATTTTTACACAGTTCTGGGGGCACTAGATCACCAGGGCTGGCATTTTGCTGCATATGCAGCCAGCGAGCCGCAGTTTGGGGCATGGGTGGGGGGATGGCAGTGCCGCCCTGTGGGACATCTGCCAATGGGTGTTTCAGGAGGCTGGGGGTATGGGTAGCCCTGTGGGGTCCCACTGGGGTGTACTGGGCATGGGGAGGAACACTGTGCACTGCCTGCTGGACAGCCGACAGGTCTACAGGACCCCCCTGGGCGTCCGTAAGTTATACCTGCTAAATGGTAACATACGTTGCCGGATCTCCTCTGGGGGTTCTTGTAGAATCCCGATGTGGGAACTTTATGGCTGCCCTTCTAGAATGGGGTGCAACTGCTGCCATAATCCCCCTAGTGCCATGTCGCAGGAGGTTTCTGTGACAGAACTGCTGTTGCTTTAAGCGCCCTGCGCCATGTCATGAGCCACTATGCAGAATCACGCGTATTTGCAACTGCTGGCATAAGTTGCTACATGCGCCTTCCACTGGCACAACTGCAGTTGTGCCAGGCATAAGAATCAGGCCTTGTCTGTAACCAAAGTTCATGACAGGACACAAACAGCATTTGGTGTATGTGGACTCCTAGATGATTAAAGACCCATTAGGATTTGAAACCACAAATGAAAGCAGTCTATCTGTCTGTTCAGATCCCTTTACAGCTGTATGTTCCACAGAGAAAGAAGAGGGAAAAACTCATTACACAGAGTTTGAATATCTGCCAAGTGATTGTTTTATCTGCACTGTAGAACACACAACAGACTGAAGAGATTTAAACAGAAGACACTCTCAGCTGCTTGTTACTGGAGATTTCTCACCCAGTGTTTTAATTTACAGAGGAAATTAAAATGTAACTTTGGCAAACACCCAGACTCTATTTGCAGTCGCCATTTTATGTTGCCTAAACACTCTTAGCGTGCAGAGTAAATAATAATAATACAGATTCTTGTGTCTTCGGAGTCTGCCAAGAAACATTCATAAACAAGCAAGAGTACTAATAAATGTTTATTATGCTACTTACACCAAGCAAGTGACAAAGAAATTCACAGGGGAGATGGATTTCTCACCACTCTCCTGAAGAATGTACGTAATCTCCAGAATTGTAGCATCTCAGGTTCTTCAAGATCTCGTTCTCTCTCCCCTTGGAACTAGGTTACACAAGGCTATATACTACAGATAACAGCATAGCAACAGAGATTACCTCATAGTTACAGATATGAGAAACATTATGTATTGGATAATGACTTAGGAGACAGAATTACTAATAAGTATCATATGAGAGATAGAATATGCTTGATTAGCATTATAGCTTGGACAAAAGAAATACTGACTGGGCTCTATTACACATGACATTTCCTGCCTATGTATTAACATAAGCCATAACAAAGGATTTTCTCTAATGAGACAAAGAGAAGTGCTGACAGGGCTCTATTACACATGGCATATCTGCCTGAGTGTAAAACACACACCACATATAATTATATGAGAATATAAGTATACAATAATCACTGATGATTATATATGGAATATGTAAAAGACAAACATAATGCATTATAGTGAGGTATAATAATCATGCATGATATAGTCCCAAAAAGGATATAAACATTAGCAGCAAAGCACATTCCTAGCACTCATGCTTATATGATGGGTGCCTGTATCTACATGTTAGTGCAAAATAGCAGTATCACAGTATACCAGACCAGGAATACAGTGTAAGGTGTATGTGAGGTGTATGTGGGATGATAGGGGCATAACCCAGGTGCAACACTATGGTCATGAACAGTGTCACTGTGATTTTCTTAATCTGTCCAGAACACTGATTTCCCACAGCGATCGCGCTATTCTGCGCTGGAAGTGTGAAAACACATTTCAGTCTGGGTGTGAAAAATGACAGTTGTACTGTTCATGAGGAGGTGTAAATAAATGCCAATGATGAAAACCTGGAGTGAAAGAAAATATTTCAAATTTGCGACGTTACAAGTGTGCACGGAAAGTGCACAATGCACACTCATAACACAATAATTTTTTGGAATTTTTTCACCAAATTTGCAACATAGGCTTTTTGGGAGCCCACCTCTTGAACAGTGACACTGTTGTTTTGTTAATCAGTCCTGAACGGTGATTCCATGCAGTAAGCATGAAATCACCTTTTGGGACCGAATAACCAGATGACAGTGACTGAATTCATGAGGTGGGGTCCCAAGAACCACATGTTGAAAATATGGGTCCAAAATCCACACAAATGGCCAAGATATGCACCAAAGTTGGAAAAAAAACATTTATGCCATTATACATCTTACCAGAATTTCTTCAGTTCGCGGTCGGCTTTGAAGAGTGTAGATGTGTTCCCGGTCCACTGAAGATCATTGCACCAGCTCCAGAGGAAGGAGGTGCTGGGGGGGGTGGGAGGTGGGTGCACAGAAGGTGGGTGCGGGTTGGGAAGGGGCATGGCAGACTGTGAGGGACCATTTTCTGGTTTACAGGTTAAAATATAAATAAATCCAGTGCAGGAAGGATTTCTTTGTTAACAGGGACTTTGGCATGCTGGGGTGAGCTCCCAGCATGCCACCTAATGTTTGTGGGGAAGGGGGCTGTAGCAGATGGGGATTGGGCACCACATCGGGCACATACTGAGTGTTGGGCAGCCGAGTGGGGATTGGGCACCGAACACAACAAATGAGGGGACATTATGCTGACTGGGAGTGGGCTCCCCTATCAGCAAATGAACTGGGAGGGGGCATGCCAACAGGAAGATGGGCACACTTGTTGGCTTTCATGGGGGACTGTAAGAGGCAGATGGAGCTAGTGGCCTCGGTTTGTTTATTAAACTGGGTGGGGGCATGCCGACAGCCTGGGCTCAGCGCATTCACACTGCAAGCTACAGTAGTGTGAATGTGCAACTAGGAATGTAACATCAAAGGACCGAGCTGCGTCACTATTGGTGTGGCTCTGTCCTTTGAAAAGTGGTCCATCTCTGCCCAAACAGCTGAAAGGGAGTCATTGCCAGCCTGCTGACTGATTCACTTGCTGACCTGCCCCTTGAAATGGAGCTCTTCATTGGGCAACCCCTGTATAGCATCTCTTATAACAGCGAGTTCATCTGTGCCTACTTGGCGCCATGACAAACTCAAAAGACTTCACAGTTAGCTCCCCATTTAGGTGAATGGATCATTTGCAGCTTTTCTCCACCTGCTGTTTCAATCTCTGACAACAAAAGTTTTCTGATAGACTGCAAATGTTAAGTGTTTAAGCGTACTTATGCTTGGCCAGTGGATTTTGAAAGTACATTCAGTGACACACAGAAGGTAAGACCCCAGGGGCTGTAAGATGCTGGTGGGCAGAGTGGTGCTCAATTCACATCTGAGCTCAGACATGAAAACTGAGAGACACCCTTTTCATGGATACCAAGGGAAAAAAGGCATCCACATGTTTGTGAGATGCATGATTTTCCATTTGAAGGTGCTCCACTAATCACTTGTGATTTTTTTAGGTGAAGACACTTTATTTCAAAGAAGCAAATTCAGGCCATTTTTTTTTTGCTCCTCCTACCCCCTGGCCATCCACTCCTTCCAGGCCTGCCAGGCCCTCCCACTGCTGAGTTCTGACCACCATCCACTGACCCTATTATTATGTTACCAGGTAACTCGAAGTAACCCTTCATTGGGTGGGTCCCTACCCCTGTGGGAGGCTACCAGGGGAGGAGAATTACACTCAAGAGCTTCCTAAGTATCCCAGGCATGGCAGAAGTCAGAACAGACACATGTATCTGGGGCTTCAGGCTTATTGAGGGATCAGCAGCCATCCTCTGTTTGGCCAGTGGGTGTTTTGCCATTTTCTTGAGAGTGTGACAGGCCACATGATGTCAAAGCACAAGCCAATGTCCATCATGCTCTCTCCCGCAGTGAAGGCCAACATGTTGCCATTCCTCTGGCCTCCACCAGGGGCCAGCAAATGCTGAGCTGTGAATCCACCCTCCATCCCAGGAGAAGGTGAGTGGTCGTTGACACTCAAGCCTTCACTCCCTCCCGCCGGCCCTCTAACACCCAAGTCTGTTCCCAAACCCTGGTCAGTGATGTCACAGGATGAAATCCAGTTCAGGCAGTTAAATGATAGATAGGAAAAACAAAGGTGGTCCACCTTAGTGGTGATGGTTCAGATTAATTCACATCTGAGTTTTAACAAGCAAAGAGGCAAGTCATTTGTAACTTGTGCATGTGGGTTGTGGGTGTTGAAGAAAGGGATCATAGTGCTATCACTACTGCCATCATCCCTTAGGGATGTGGACTACATTATTGCTACTGCCATCACACCTGAGGGGTGAGGGCCATAGTGTTCTGCAATAACCACTGGTGGATGGGAATGTAGTACTGCTGCTGTCCCACCTGAGGATGGGGCCCATAGTGATGATACTGCCATCACACCTGAGGGATGGGGAATGTAGTACAGCTGCCATCACACCTAAGGGATGGGGGCCACAGTGCTGCTGCTTCTGTCACACCTGAGGGAGGGGGGTCATAATGCCATTGCTGCTGCCATCACACCAGAGGGATGGGGCTGTAGTGTTGTTGGTGCTGCCATCGCACCTGAGGGATGGGGGCCATAGTGCTGCTTCCATCACACCTCAGGGATGAGGGCTGTAGTGCTGTTGCTGCCATCACATCTTGTACCTAAAATATCTTTATATTGGTACATAGATGGAAGGATGTGCAATAGTGGAGGTCAAAATTGCTAGAGTTAGCAGAGTTAAAAATTGTTAAATATAGTACACAAAACCAAACACCAGTAAAATCGGATTTTGGCTTAGCAGATACCTGTGACAATACCATTTTTTACAATGTTCAAAATGGAATTTGCCCTTTCTCAATCCCGGTAAACTAGTGTCCCTGATCATGTGTGCTCCCGCATATATCCTGCAGATGTCTGCCATCGCCTCCGCACTTGTGTGTGGTCCCAGCTGGTGTACACCCAGTCTCCACCGGGTGTCACTTGCATGCCAAGAAACCACAACCCTCCCCCTGGAGGAGGAGAGCTGTCTGTGGAACTCTTATCCTACCTACCCTCAGCTGATTCTCTGATGCTTTGTGCTCATTCCTGAGCAAGGGTCATCAGCATCGCGAGTGGTGACCATACCGCTATGTCATCTTTTTGTGACCTTGTTTCTGCTTCTTCTGTGGAGACTGAACCCAACTGGGCACCTGTGCACACCCCAGACCTGGAGTACTGCCACTACTCCAGACACAGCAGTTACCCCAGCCCAGCTCCCAAAGTCTTGGTCCCAAACCAAGGGCTGGGAGAGCTGCTCTTAGCTGCAGTCTCCTGCTTATCCCAACTAGCACTAAAACTCCCCTCTAAAACACACCTGCTCTTCTATATATACTGTACTTTTATAGCTCCTGTCCATTTCACCTGCTGCTCCTTCCTAGCTTGGGTTACAGAGCCATTTTCTCACTGCTATACTCTTAACACTTTAGGTTCTGGAACTTATTAGTAACCTCAATCATACCTTTCAAACTCTTGTCACTGAAATGAGGGACACTAATGTGGGACAATGTTGGACTCTGGCCCTCATAATGTGGAACTCATCATCAAACATGGAGTGCAAGTCTAGAAAATTGTAAAAAACAATGCCTTTATATGTGCAAGGTTTCATTTATCATCTTAGAATAAAGTATTATAAATGTCTGCTTTAATGTCTGATTTTGCAGCACCTTCTCTGTGTAAGCTACACATTTTCAGTGTGGGACAAAACAGTTTTGGGGGAGCTCATGGACATCCTTCATAATAGGACTGTTGAGAGGTATGACCCCAACTTACATGGTAACAGACACATTACTACAACATGCTACATCTATGTTCTGATCACCTGCTTTTGGATGGATTCAGCAAGATAAGTGTATAGAGTGTAATGAAGAAACACAAATGGGTTGCAGAATTTGCAGAAATTAGGGTAACAGTCACATTATGCATGCATCCTGGGCATGTAATTATATGTTATACCACTGTAAATGGGAATTCTTCAACCCAATGCATATCTCTTATAGTATTATTTGTCTTTACCATGTTTTTCACTTACTGTATGTTTTCATTACTTTGTGACATCTGTTTCTCTTTAATTAGAATTTTTGGTCTGATTTTGTTTACACAGATCCAATCATCTGTTATGTATAAAACTGACCAGAGATACAGACTGCTGGAACTGTGTTGCACTAAAATGTCTTCTTTTAAGTGCAAATTGAAGAAGTGGATGTTTGCAGGTTCTAGAAGTAGCTGTTATATGTGAATGTTATTTGTTCGTATCGTTATAATATTTGTCTTGTTATAATTAATGGGCTTCCCTTTTTCCCATAGGGAAACCGTGGCGTAATTTGCCGTAATTAAGGAATGTTTATTACAGCAAACATGTGCATGGTTTCTCTTATTCTGCGCATGTCCATCCTGCAGTTCCTCGCTCTGTAACCGCTCACCTCGGCTCGCCTTCTCACTCCAAATGAAACCACCAGACAAGCAGAGCTTGGTGGTATTTTTTTTTTTTAATTTTAAACTCAATGGGGGAAAAGAAAGTACTTCTTCAACTGAATTTTTTAAAATTCAGATGGGACGGATGTGTACAGTGGCGGAAAACAGAACCGGAGCATGAGTGCACTGGAAGGGCTAGTATTTTATATAATTGCTGTGGCAAAAAAGGGAAACCCAGCAATTATATAAAATAAAATGGGTGGTGGAAACTTGAGGTTCATAATCTACTCTAGGTGTTAGATGCGTAATAAACCCTCTCGAGTATGTAGCATCTAACACCTCGTGGGTGTAAACTCTTGTTACACACACCACCCCATATTTTATTCTATATATTATGTATGTTTATGTGTGCCTGGCTGCTTGTAAATATTGGCATCTTTTTACTCACCAGCTCACCAGAATAAAAAAGAAAAAGAAAAAGGAAAAAGAAACCAGCAAGGTTAATGGTAAACAAGATGGTTATGTTGGCACCACCAAAAGTGTGCCCAACAAACTCCCCCTTTTCCTCCATGTGAATTCTATTCTTCTTTGCAGGCTGTTTCATCCCACCACCAAATGACTACACTTATGAGAACATTCTCATGCTACTATGGTATTACCCCTACCTGACTGGTGATCAGACATCCTGCCTGGTGGCTTTGGCTTACATAATTACCACTGTGTGAACTCATATGATACTGCATTAAAACAACCTACCTGTGTCACAACCCATACTATGCTGATACTTTATCCCCAGTTTATAATCTCTTCTAATAAGTTCAGCTTGTTTCTGGGCAATGTGGCTGATACAAACCAAGCAAGCATAACACATTATATGAAACAGATCAGGAAAATGTTGAGCATTGATTGGCTGGGGACATCAGAACCCCATGCTCTTATCCCAGTACAACAGTACAGAAAGATGATGCGACTCTTCTTTACCATGTCTGGCCACAGGGGTATCACTACCCTACTGTTGTAACTGCTGCCCACTCACTCCCATTCTGAGGCTGTGTGTTAACTAACATGTTACTGTGATGATGCTGCCAACTATGGCTCCCTGTGGTTTCTTCTCCAGGTACCAACTGCCATGCTGACAAAACAAAACTGCTTGGCTCCTTGAGGTCTCTTCTTCCATGCACCATGCTGCAACACTGTTACAGCTAGGCTGTTTGCAGTCTTCCTTCTCACTGATGCACACACACCAAAACCACTCCATAAGCTTCTCGCTCCATATATCAAACCAAACCCCTCTCATGAATCCCAGTGCTCCTTTCCATCTTCCCACTCACTAATAAGCCAGCACCGCCAAACTGGATGCAACACAGAACTCCACTATCAGCAACCTGCACAAGCTGAACCTGGCACCTTGCAAACACCATACCACATGGGAACCAACTATTGGCTCAAAACAGAAAAATAGACAATGACAGCAGAAAAGACCAAAGGTCCATCCAGTCTGACCGAGTTTCCTATTTAGCCCTGAGACCTACTATTCCTGTAGAGTCTAGCCCTCAACACCCCCTCCCTCCATTCTCCTTTCTTGATTCTGACACCTGAAGCAACCACTATACCCTTCATTCTGGCCTAGTCATGCTTAAAACCGCCAATGGTTCATGCACTCTAACCTCAGCTGGCAGCTTGTTCCATGGTTCTACTACACTTTCTGTAAAATAGTATTTCCTAACAGCCCTCCTGAACCTCCCTACTGTTAGCTTCCACTCATGCCCATGTGAATGCAAGCTGGTATTCAAGTTAAATAGTTCCCCACCATTTACCCTGGTCATTTCTTTAGAATTTGAAGGTCTCTTTCATATCTTCTCTCCTCCCTGGTCTTCAGTGAGCACATGTTCAGTGCCTTGAGGCATTCATAGGACATGTCTTGCTGGCCCTGAATAATTTTGTTACCCTGCACTGCACCATCTTGAGCCTCCCCTATCCTTCCTGGGGTGAGGACCCCAGAACTGGCTGCAGTACCCCATGTGTCCTCACCAAGGATCTATACAGGGAAAGTGTTACCTCCCTTTTCTGCTATCAATACTCCTCCTGACACATTTAAGCATCCTATGTGCATTGTCATAAGCCTAGTTGCACTGACTCAGTTGTTTTAAGGGCTGCTGATGACAACTCCAACATCTGATTCCTCAGCAGTGGTACTGAGTATCACCCCTCCCATCCAGTACTCCATGCTGGGGTTCTTGTTCCCTAGGTGCATTGACATGCACTTTTGGGCATTGAGTTTCAACTGCCAAACTCTTGACCACCCCTTCATCTTATACAAGTCTCTGTATGTCCTTCATTCCCTGGTCACTATTCACAGTCCCACAGAGACAGCCTTCCCTTGGTCTCCTCACCAGTGTTGATGATGAACATGTTGGAGAGGACTGGACCCAGGACAGATCCCTGTGGAATCCCACTTGTGACCTCCCTCTCTTTTGATTGTGACCTCCCTCTCTTCTGATTTAACCCCATTGACCACTACCCTCTGTTGCCTCCCCTTTAGCCAGTTACCTACCCAATAACTAGCATAATGTCTAACTGCAAAACTACAATTGGTTACAATGGGGGAGAGAACAGAAGATACATCACTAATGCAGTGCAGGGCAAAGACCAATAAACAAGGAACATTAAGGGGGTACACAGAATGGAAGGTCATGTGCACAAATGCCCGCAGTCTGGGAAACAAAATCCCAGACCTAATGGCACTGATGGCAGACACAAACCTGGACACTGTAGCTATTACAGAGACATGGTATGCAGGGAACCATGACTGGGATGCAGCCATACCAGGGTATACACTTTTTAGAAAGGATAGGGAGGGGAAGAGGGGAGGAGGGGTTGTTATGTATGCAAAGGAAGGGATTAAAGCTATGGAGGCTCAGGGATCAAGGAAAGAATCAGAGGCATTGTGGATCACTCTGGAGTTAGGGAACAAAACAACCATCCATGCTGGAGACGTTTACAGGCCTCCTGCACAGGGGGAGGATATAGAGCTAGTATTAGTGGAAGCCATCCATAATATGGCAGCCAAAGGGGATGTACTACTAATGGGTGACTTCAACATGCTGAATTGAATGCAGATTGGAATACCCAGACTGCAGGTTCATCAAGGAGCAGGGACCTCATGGCTGCCATGTATGGGGCAAACCTAAGGCAGCTGGTGGTTGAGCCCACCAGGGAGGTGGTTGTACTGGATTTAGTGCTGACAAATTGGGACAGAATCATGGATGCTGAGGTGGGCAGTCCCTTGTACCAGTAACCACAGAACTGTGTGGTTTAGAGTCAACATACTGGCAGAAGAAAGCCATTCAATGATTAAGATCCTAGATTTCCAGAAGGCCAATTTCATGGAGATGGGGAACAGCTCAAAATTGCCCTGGCAGCAGAAGATATGGGGTAGGGTAGGAGAACAGTGGCTTAGGCTTAAGAGATCCATAGCAGGAGTGACAAGTCAATGTGTCAGATTGCTTAGTAAAAGCAAAGACAGAAGAGGCCACTGTGGTTCTCTAAGTCGGTAGCTGAGAAAGCAAGAAAAAGTAAGGCATTCAGGAAATACAAAGAGACACAGAAAGAAGAAGGCAGCCGCCCACCAGCACAGTGGTTGGATTTCTGCTTGTGGCGCTGGCGCACCGGTTTGGGAATGGACTCAGGTCATTGGAGGACCAGCCGTGGGAGAAGGATTGAGTGTCCCATGACTGCTCTCCTTCTCTGGGGGTGGGTGAGGTCATTGTTGGTGCATGGGGACCCCTGGTGGAGGCCGGGGTGCCACAGCAACCGACATCCACAAGATTCCTGGGGTGGGACTGACACTGGCATCATTGCACATTCCTGCCCCCTACAGAAGGGGAAAATCTGCCTGCTCCGCCTGCCTAAATTAAGCCTTCCCTGCAGCTGCAATCGGCTCCCAGTCTGACACTCACCCTATCCTGTTGTTCTGCAGCACCCTATAGGCCAGGGTGCCACATCTCCACCCTGGGGGCAATCCAGGGTCCTGGAAGTGTGGCTCATCTGGGGATGCCGTAGTTGTGGGGTCCGGACTGGGTGGATGCCCGGCATAAAGTGGAGTGGGCACCATAAAGAATAAATTGAAAAGAAAAAAAGAAAGAAAGAAGAAGATGGACTGAAATATCTGGAGAAGCAAAGAGAAGCTGGGAAAGCTGTCAAAGGGCTAAGGCAAGAATGGAGGAAGTAAAACACAGGTATTAAGAAGGGGACAAGACCTTGTTCTGTTATATTAGCTAGAGGAAGAAGACCAGAAATGGTATTGTTAGGCTAAAGAAGGGAGAGCATGGGTGGGTGGAGGATGACCTTGAAAGCTGAGATACTGAACAAATATTTTGCTCAGTATTTACCAAGGAAGAGGCAGAGGAGGGGCCAAGACTCACAAGGAAAGATGTATGGGGGAGAGGTGGATACCAGCCCATTTACAGTGCACAGAGTCTTGGAGGAACTAGGAAAAGTAAAGACAGACAAGGCAATGGGGCCATATGGGATTCACCCTACAGTGTTGAAGGAACTCAGGGAAGTCCTAGAAGGTCCACTGACAATCCTCTTCAACCAATCACTAGAGATGGGAGAGGTACCTGGGGACTGGAGGAGGGCAGAGGTGGTCCCCTGGCACAAGACTGGAAGTAGGGAGGAGGAAGACAATTACAGACCTGTAAGCCTGACCTCAGTGGTGGGGAAGCTGATGGAGTCCCTGCTTAAGGAGAGGGTAGTGAAGTTTCTGAAGTCAAGCACTGCAAAAGACCCAAGGCAACATGGATTCACTGAGGGTAGATCCTGTCAGACTAATCTTATTGATTTCTTCAACTGGGTGACCAGGGTGATGGATCGGGGCACTGGTTGTGGCCTACCTGGATTTCAGTAAGGCCTTCAACAGCATTCCTCATAGAAGGTTGCTTAACAAATTGGGGAATCTAGGTGTGGGTTCTAAAGTGGTAAAATGGGTTGGAAACTGGATAAAAGACAGGACCCAGAGGGTGGTAATAAATGGCATAAAATCAGAAGAGGGGGAGGTGGCCAGCGGGGTTCCACAGGGATCAGTGCTGGGTCCAGTTCTATTCAATGTCTTCATAAGTGACATTGCAGAGGGACTGGAGGGGAAAGTATGCCTGTTCATGGATGACACCAAGATCTGTAACAGAGTTGACACACAGGAAGGGCTAGATAAAATGAGAGATGATCTAAGACTACTTGAGGAATGATCAAGGGTTTGGCAGTTGGGTTTCAATGCTAAGAAGTGCAAGATAATGCACATGGGACACAGAAACCCAAGACAGGTATACAGGATGGGTTGGGCAGGTTCTAGCCACCACAAGTCAGGAGAGAGACGTGGGGTTATTATATCCAATGACCTGAAGTTAGCCAAACAATGCAAAAAAGTAGTGGGGAAGGCAAACAGAATGCTGGGGTGCATAGAAGGGCATAAACAGTAGGAGGAGGAAGTGGTGATGCCACTGTATAGATCACTGGTGAGGCCCCATCTGGAATACTGTGTCCAATTTTGGAGACCGCGATCTCAGGAAGGACATAGACTGAATGGAAGCAGTTCAGAGAAGAGCTACAAAGATGATACATGGACTGCACCACAAGCCTTATGAGGAAGGACTCAAGGAACTAAACAGCTATTCACTGGAAGAAAGAACGAGAGAGGGGGTATGATAGAGACTTGCAAATACCTTAGAGGAATAAACAGTACAAGTGAGGAGCATATTTCAGAGAAGAAAGTGCACAATTACAGGGTACATTGTGACAGGGTTGAATAGGATCCTGTCTCAGTTGTTATGGAGAGTTTGAAGGCAAGGATATGTTCTGTTCTTTCCTTTCCTGTCTCTTATCTGTCTGGTTGCTCAACCAAATTTTCCTGTGGGACCTAGGATTTGATCACCCCAACAGTCTTGCAGTTCTTTGCCCCTCACTGTCTCTCAGTCTTCCCATGCAGTTTCTGTCTTTTTCTCCCTTGCATATCTGCTGGCATAAAAATGTATGCACATCATTAAGTGGAAATGTAAGTGATATTGGGATCCCTTTGTTTAGAAATTATATAGTGTTACTGTTGAAATGTATATAATTATAGTTTGAGATGATTGCAAAAAGCTATTGGGAACTCAAGGTTAACCTGAGAGCATTGTTAAGCCTTATTTCTGAAGCTGTGGAGAAGAGGCCTCAGTTCTAGGACATTGTATTCTTGCTGCACCTTCTGAAATTTACAAGATCATTTTAGAAAGAAACAGGATGCTTGTTAAAGAGGGGTTGCAAGGACTTATAAGAGAGATCTGCAGTGTTTTGGGTGGCACACAGAGATTGAAGGAAAACTCAGATGGATATTCTCTGTTTATTCTGCCTTGTAAATAGTTATAGTATACTGAACAAGTATATATTTTTATGTTACTGCTAGTACTAATAAACACTTTTGTGAATTCTACAACTGCTCCTGGTTTTCCTTTGCTTTCTGATCTGTGCCTCGATGACAAATGGTGTCAGCCTAAGCCAAGAGTTTTATGCAAGGGTACTGACCTAGTATCAGGGAAGCACAGAGAAAGGTATGGATTCTGCAGCAGCAATTCTAGGAGTGGTTAACAGGAGAATGGCAGCCAAACTACTGTAGCAGAGACAGAAGTCCAAGCTGAGATTGTACAACCAGCACAAGTTATGGAAAAAGAACAGGCAGTGACAGAACCTGAAAGCCTGATGGACTTTTTCAAACGGTGGGCTATACAACAAAAAGAGACAGATAAGCAGAGAAGAGATGCAGCGATAGGAACAACAAAGAAAAGAAGAGATGCAGCAACAGGAGCAGCACTGGATGGATGCCTTGCAAGCTATCCAAGCAGAAGTATCTGGCACTGGTGCAACAGAGCAACAAGGTACTGTACAAGCGGCATACGGATGGAACTTCGCCGTCCACATCGTCGTGGCTAAATTGGCGCAGTCAAAATGTAATTTGGAAAATAAGATGCCGATCATATAGTTGTGGCATAAATGTCCCTGCCACGCCCAGCCTGCAACATTATGTTGATTTTTTAATTAGAGTTACATGCTCTACTGTATACTCTGGGACCAGCCCTTTGTAACACTTAAACATGACATCTAATACTAGAGGTTCTATGGCTCTGTAGATTCACTCAGTCCAAATTGATATACAATAAACAGTGATGTCTCATATATAGAACCTAGATAATGAAGTTTGCAAATTTATTGTAACAAATATGTAGCTTAACCACCATAAGCAGCCTTCAATGTGCAGTGGCATTCATAGGTTTTACTTAGCTGAAACCTGTATGGTTTTTACTTTATTTTAAAGTTGGCTAATGAAATCTTTACTGATTTGGGCCATTTTGGTCTACAGTACGCAGTTTTTTTTTTTGTTTGCTGATATTGCAATTCAGAAACTTGTTGCCAGTAACCAGCGTTTGGATGGCATACTCGAAGCGCTGCACCGCGAACCATTGGTTTGAATCTGCGTCCAGAGAAGGACCCCCAAGTCGGGGAACAGCTGAAAAATGTATGGAAGATGCTGGTGGAGATTTTCAGGAAAAGGTTCCTACCTGCTGTGGAGATATGGAGTGGATACGGAGCATTGCTGTTGCACAGTATGTGCTTAAACACTTGTATTTATTTTGAAGAAGGTATGCTACCTTTGCCTAGGGTTCGGGAGTCCTGTTTTACATTATGTCCTAAGTTTACTGTGTTCAGTGGATCATTTCTCTTTCCTTTTTCTATTTAAGTGCTCACAGCTTCTAAAATTCTGGTTATAAGAGAACTACCTAGAAGTCAACTAAGGAATGATTACATATGATAAAAAACTTACTGAAATTGAAATGAGCACCAGGATTTGGAGTTACGGATTGATTAATTTTTAGGTGGAGGGACTAAGATAGCTCCATTTTTTACAGGTCAAAAAAGATGCTGTTTCAGCGACAGATAGTTGATAGGTTGATTGATAGGTCGGCAATTTGTCCGGCTACATTGTTTACTTGTGACCACTTTAAATGTCGGCAAATGTAATATCGGCGAAATGTATGGCCGCTATTTGTCCTTGCAACGATATGCCCACATCATATTGTCCGCGACATTTCGTCTCGGGACGAATCAGCCACTCACGGTACAAGCAACTTAAAAAACATTAAACTTACAAAGCTGTGTCCCTCGGATGATATAGAGGCATACCTGACAACTTTTGAAAGAGTTGCCACAGCTTGCCAATGGCCAAAGCAGCAATGGACAATCAGACTGGTACCCTACCTGACAAGTAAAGCCCAACTTGCCTATAGCAGTATGGACACTTCACAATCAGAAAACTATGACCTTGCGAAAAAAGAAATCCTGAAAAGATACGACATCTGAGGAGAGACCTACAGGCAAAGATTCTGGTGCCTGAAATACAACACATTCAACAATCCTCGAGAAGCCTTCACCCAACTCAGAGAGCTCCTTACTAAATGGCTCCAACCAGAGGACAAAACAGTCCCACAGATCATCAATACATTTGCAACGGAGCAATTCGTCAACATCCTGCCTACAGATGTGCAGCTTTGGGTGAAGAAAATCAACCAGAAAGTAGGGAAAAGGCTGTTTACTAGCATGGAGATTATTACTCTCCAAGTAGTCCACAAGATCCTCTTTGACCAGATACTCCATCAGTTTTTCTACTACAGAGGAAAGGCTGACAGGTCTGTGTGGTTCCCTTTTTGTTTCTTGCCCCCCATGGAGTGCAGCTACATCTGCCACTCTCTAATCCTACTGAACCACCCCTGACCTTAGACAGCTGTTGAATAGATCTACAGGGACAGCCAGTTCTGCTGCCAATTTCCTGAGTATCTTTGGATGTAACCCATCTGGTCCTGAGGCCTTATCCATCTTTAGTGCTGCCAGCCCTTTTATGACCCTTTGATAGTAAATCATGGAAGCCTCATCTCGGGACCCCTTTAATTTCCGCTTGATACCACTCTCTTGCAAGACCCACCATCCTTCATAGTGAAAACTGACCAAAGGTCGTCATTAAGAACAGCAGCTTTTTGACCATTCTCCTCTATCACCCTATCCCCCTCTGTTAGCCTCATAATTCCCTCTTCTTTCTTCCCTTTGTCACTAATATACCTGAATAGTTGTTTTTCTCTGCCCTTGAGTCAGACCCCCTCCACAATACGCATCTCTGTGTCTGCTTTTGTCTCCTTAACCAACCTGTTTGCATCCCTATTTTTTAGCAAATATTCTCCCCTTTTTTCCTCCCCTTGCTTTTCTTTAAATTTGTAGAGGCTTTTTCTTGGCCTCACCACTTCCTGACCTTTGTCGAGAACCATAGCGGTCTGTTGAATCTGTTCTTTTGGTTACCATTCTCATGCATACATTAGATGCCCTGAGAATGGCCCCTTATTGCCCCATATCTCTTCCACCCCATTTATGTTGACCACCTCTACTAATTTATCCCGGACCAGCTCCTTTAGCCTACTAAGGTCTGCCCTTCTAAAATCAAGGACAAGCTCTTGGCTGCAGTTTACCAGACCTGAGGGCTAGTTCAAACCAAACAGAGTTATGATCACTGTTCCCTAATGGCTTCCCTACTCCCACAGCTCCTGAAACCTCCAAGTTGGTGAGCACCACAACAAGAATTGTGATCTGCTTTGTGGACTCCATAACTAACTGCACCAGCAGACAGTCCATGAATGCATCTAGTTTCTGGTGATCCTGGCCACTGAAACATCCCAATCTATGTATGGCGGGTTTAGGTCACCCATTACCACTACTTTCCTTAGCTATCCCTCTTTCCAGTTCTTCCCTGAGCTCTCTGTCCCTCTCTCCCTTGCCCCAGCAGTCTATAGATCACCCCAAACATGCCTGAGGCTGCCATGAGTTACACCACAGTGACTCAGTGTCTCCCATTACTAGCTCTGGTGCACCCACCTTCTGTCACCTCTATGCCCTCCTTGACAAAAAGGGCTACTCTTTCCCCTTTACCTAATCCTCTGTTCCTCCTGAACATCGAGTACCCAGGGATCCTCAGTTCCCAGTCATTATTTTCTGAAGCCTATGTTTCTATTATGGCCACACTGTCCACCTCAGTGTCTGCCATCAGCACCTGAAGCTAACTGATTTTATTATCTAGGCTTCTGGTCTAAACATTATACCACCAGAATGGGACTAAACATTATAACACCTGCAAGGACTATTTTATATTTAGCAAATGTTTTTTTTTTACTTTTCCCCTTTTTTTACAAATTCTAATCTAAATTTTGTTTTTAATTTTCATATTTACCAATAGTTAGGGACCCATTTCATAACTGCAGTACAGCACTCCAGGGTGTGCATTGTATTAGGATAACAGCACTTCTCGGGTGATGGAATCACTTGGCCTGTGGCCCCATGCTTAAACCCACCTAAGGCATGCCAATATCCCAGCACAGTGCACACTCTGTCATGACTAATTGCTTAAGTATACATAGGTATAAAATGTATACCAATCAGAATAGAGGGGAACTGCCATTTAGCACCTCCCTTAGTGGATTATTTACATTTTAGACATGCCCACGATAGGTCATCCACATAGAAACATAGAAATTGTTGGCAGATATGGACTGCTAGGCCCATCCCATCTGCCCGTAGGCCCTATAAATTGTATGTGGCCACTGACTCTACGTGATCAATGGCTTGTCATCACTCCCTCCCCTCTCAAACTTCCCGTGGGCCTGTCCCAGGCATGCTTAAACCCCTCCACTGTGCTTGTCCCCACTACCTCCTGTGGCAGACTATTCCAAGTGTTGACTACCCTTTCTGTGTAGAAAAACTTCCTCACATTACCTCTTAATCTACCCCCTTCCAATTTCATAGTGTGCCCCCTTGTTCTAGTACTTTTTCTACATTGGAAAATGTCCCACACTTGTACCTTGTTTATGCCCTTGAGGCACTTGAACGTTTCAATCATGCCCTCCCCCCCACTGTCTCCTCTCCTCCAGTGAGTACATATTGAGGTCCCTTAGTCTCTCCTCATATGTTTTGTGGCACAAGCCCTGCACCATCATTGTTGCTATTCTCTGGATAGTCTCCACCTTACCTATGTCCTTGTCCAGGTGTGGCCACCAGAACTGCAGGTGAGGGCTTACCAAAGTTTTATACAATGGCATTACCACCTCCCACCTCCTGCTAGTGATACCCCTGCCTATGCACCCCAGCATGCCACTGGCCTTTTCTGATGCCTTTGTGTACTGCTCTGATACCTTAAGGTCATCAGAGATGATAACCCAGGTCCCTTCCTCTCTGGTGAGAGTCAGCTCCTCCACCCCCAACCTGTAGCTCTCCCCAGGTTCCTTCTATCCATTTAGGACATGCCCATGTTAGTTTCTTCACATCAACAGTATTCCACACAAGAATGGGTGGAAAAGGTACCATTTTAGTTAACACCGTGCATTTTCAAATCCAGGTTTCAAAACTCCTAGTCCTAGAATAGTAATGACATTCAGTTAGTTGGACTATACTTGGAATAACTGGATTATGTGGTTGATTAAATACCACCTTGACCTTTAGTCTTGGGCATTTAATCACCCACATCAGTCAGGTATTCCTTCATATACTCCAGTTAACTGAATTCCATCACTTAAATGAACCACATGTAAGCAAACATTCTTCTGATTATTTGATTTGGAGCCGGTGTACTGAGATAAGGTTACATAGAAATATAGAAATATAGAATTTGATGGCAGATAAGGACTGCTTGGCCCACCCAGTCTGCCCATTTCCTCACCTGATGGATAAGCTGCAGATTCTACTTAATCAACTGCTTTCCTCCTGCCCTCCACTAGAATTGCCTTATGCCTGTCCCATGCATTCTTGAATTCTCCCACTGTTCCTGACTCCACAACCTCCTTAGGAAGGCTGTTTCATGCATCCACAACTCTCTGTGAAATAATACTTTCTAACATTACTTCTGAGCTCTCCCCCCTCTATCTTCAAATTGTGTCCCCTTGTTCTTGCACATCTCTTCTTCTGAAAGATACTACCCTCTTGTACCTTGTTAATTCCCTTGAGATACTTGAAAGTTTCTATCATGCCCCCCCCTTCCTCAAGGGTATACTTATTAAGCTGCTTTAGTCTCTCCTAATATGTCTTCTGGTGCAGACCTTGCACCATTTTGGTTGCCCTCCTCTGAACAGCCTCTGAATAACGGGGGGCTCCACTGTAGCACACAGGGTGGGGTTAATGTAATATCTGAGCAGAACTATTGTAGTACATTATAATAACTGATGACTCCTATAATGACTGGATAGCCAGTCTTGATAAAATGCCATAATAACCTGCTGAATTCCGTAATAACTCAATAGCCGGTTATTACAGAGTTTTCCTTCTCGTGCTCTCACTTCACTGAAGCACTAAAGAGAGCACACTGTATTTGTGCAAGTACAGCAGCCAATGAGGGATACGCTTCCTTGCACAAATACAGGTTGCAGATTTTATCTTTGAAACCTTGCACCAGTTATTATAAAAAATAATGCATGTGCAAAGGTTGTTTTAAGAGGATTTTTCATACACCTTCGGTGTATGATAACATCATAAACCCCTCAAGCTTTGCTCTTGGGGTTTATGGATCATCACACACCTCAGGTGTTTAAAAAAATCCTCATAATACACACCTGCACAGGAATTATTCTCTATATATTGCTCAACTGTCGAGCTAAGCGAAATGTGGCATTCTGCCAGCGTGATTCAGGCGGAATGGCAATTCTGCTTCCAAAACACTTTTCATCATGTTTCTGAAAATTCTGTGGAATTCCAGAAGTTATTTCATTTTAAATCACAGATTTGTTTTCTACAGATGAAGTTAACCACCTATTAATTTTCTATGGTTTGCGGAAACCCTAACTGCGGTTTTATGTAAACTCTGCATTACTAATCCGTATTCAAATACCACTTACAGTATTACAGAATTCCACTTCTGATGGAATTCCATATAATTAGTTGGAATTTTCTGAAATGCTGTGGGACTCCTTACTATTGGAATTAGAAAATTCTGCTCTCCACTATTTCCCAGTCAAGGGTCAGGGGTCTGTAGCAGTAATGTGCTGGAGCCAGGATTACATGGGCTACTTCAAGCCAAAAGGAAAATGTCTGAACTGCTGTTACCAGATCATGCCTGCTGGTTGTTAGCCCAGTAAGCAGAAGCTCCACCATTCCATAACTGGAAGGGGGTAGGCTGGCTAGGTACATGTGCCAAAAAGTGATAGCTGCTTTTCTTTTTTTAATTCAAGGTTTATCAGGACCTCAGTTGGGGGATTTCAACTGATCCACAGATGCACACACAATAGGCTACTGCTCACGTGGCTTCTTGAACACCACACATACCCTCTTTTTGTTGGCTGTACTGATAGGCAACGTAGGTGTACCTCAATCAGTACTATCAATTGGCTGCCTCTTAATGTGCAGGCAGCAGGCAGACTAATAGACATGGCCCTGGCCAGTCTGTATCTGACTATCCTTTCTCTCTCTCTCTGGTGGGCGGTCAAGGCTTATCAGTTCTACTTTTACCATTCATGCAACTTCAGGAACTGAGGTTTTCTGTGCCTGCTAGTTTCCTCTCTTCAAGGCCTGCCTGCATGCACTAGCCAGTGCCAGAGTTTTCACAGATAAGTAAAGATGATGATCCTGTTGTGCCCATGACGAGTAAAATACATTTATAGAATTTCTGACTGTGACCTAACTGAGAGGAAGTGCTGTGCTGCTCGTTTGACTTTGTGGTGGTTAAGACAGGAAGAGTTTTCCTGCCAGAAATGAATTGCTTGGGACTGGGCCTGCTGAGAAGGAAAGGAACTTGCTTTGAACCTTTATTTATTCAGAGCTTGCCTTTTTCTCCTTGCCTTTCATGCAAAAGTTCAATTTAACTGTGTACTAATGCCCAAAGCACATTATAGACCAATAGAAAAGAAACTGTATTCATTGCACTGTGATATTTATTTATGATTTTGCAACACATGTTTGAAACCTGGCCTTTGCTTAGAAATTTAATTCAGTGGGGTTCACAGTGTGGTGGATGGGAGCAGTCAGAATTAGAACTTACAAAAAAAAACCTAATGTTTCATTTCCTTACTTTCATGGCTTTAATAACAAACCCTTACTTATGCATTTACATGTTTTCTTTCCAGTTAATTTCTGTTCACTTGGAGATAGGCACACTAGCATACCTTGGGTATTGTTCTGTAGTCCATACACAAAGCAGCTGCAGAAGCCTCATCACACATATTGGACCACACCTTTAGTGGACTTTATGAGTGGCCCACAACAGCCTCACGGTCACAGACATTGCAACACACCTGTAGCAGACTTTGTGAGTGGCTCACAGCAGCTGCATGGTCACAGACATTGAACCATATGTGTAGAAGACATAGTAAGTGGCAAACAGCTACTGCATGGTCACAGACATTGCAACATATGTGTAGCAGATAGTATATCATAGCTACAGCAACACTGGTACACTGAAACCCACACCGTGCTATCATGGCTTAGCGGGGGTTGCATCGAGACACTTTAGGGCAATGGGGGTAAATATCTAACTCTACTGTCTATTCAACATGAAGTTAGATATCTAACGTAGGGGGTTGTGGGGGTACAGTCCCGCACATGAAGGGTGCACTGTGCATTGTGTGTTAGCGTGATCGGTTCGGGTTGTGTCACAGTCGGGGTGTAGACATGTTCCCTGCACGGTCGAGGATGTTGATGTATTTGTCATCATGCTGGCATCATAGATCAATAGCAGACATAGTGAGTGGCCCACAGCAGCTGCGTGGTCACAGACATTGCGCCATATGTGTAGCAGACATAGTGAGTGGCCCACAGCATCCGCAGAGTCACAGACATTGCACCATATGTGTAGCAGACATAGCGAGTGGCCCACAGCAGCTGCATAGTCACAGATATTGCACCAAACCTGTAGCGAACTTTTTGAGTGGCCCACAGTAGTTGCATGGTCACAGACATTACACCACACCTGTAGCAGATTTTGTGAGTGACCCACAGCAGCTACAAGGTCACAGACATTGCACCACACCTATAGTGGACTTTGTGAGAGGCCCACAGCAGCTGCATGGTCACAGGCATGGCTAGTAGTATTAGTAACCTTGGCTTTCTTTTCTATTCATGTTTCCATTATCTTTCCTTGAATAAAGGACTTCAGGAATTTTCTCTTGCAATGTATTAGTTGAATTATATACCCCATGTGCAAATCAAGGTAAATCCCTATATGGTTCTATAGTGTCAGTGATAATGAGTATAAAATATGTCAGAAAGCATTAGTCTTAGCCAGCGCGGGCGCTGAGGGCTGAGGCACTAGATGCTGGTGACCTGAGTTCAGGAACAGACTCAGGCGCCTGGGATCGGCAGGGGAGAAGAGGATTGAGCATCCAGAGGCCTGTTCTCCTCTCCTGGGGTGGGTGGTTGATGCTCCTCGCTGCTCTAGCGGCTCCCAGCAGAGGCTGGCAGACTGCAGCAAGATGCAGAACACACAATGAGGGTATGGGAGAGACGGTAGATGTCCTGCAAGTGGCTGCAGGAGCATTCCCATGTTGTGCTGACGTCATTGTACGTCAATGCTGCTGGAGACAGCGCACAGAAAAAATCCTGGAGACCTGAGGAGGCAACGAGGGCCTCAGGGACCAGGCTGCATATCCCCAACACTGGACTGCTGCACCAATGATCCCCAGGCACCACCTGTGGAGACAGACCCTCTAATTTCAGATAGACACCGCCAAGGTAGAAGTGGCGGGCCTCTCCCAGGGAGTGATTCAGGGGCTGGGAAGTCTCTGAGAGCGGATCGCTGAGAGGGAGTCTCGGTGGGGAATAGAAGGCTGAGTTGAGCAGGCTCCTCTGAGAGATGCCTCAGACCAAAGGAGCATAAAAAATAGTTGGAAAAAAAAGAATGCATTATTTATTTATTTAAAAGTTTTACCAGGAAGGCATACCAGCGGGTACTGCTCAATTCCAGATGCATCCTGGGGACAAATACACCATACAACATAGAGGCATACAATATGACAGGTGAGATAACAGATACAGGCAATATTACAGCAAGGTTGCAACACTATACATGGTAAACACAGTACAGGGTACAAGTGTATAATACAAATTACAAGTGCACAAGTGCAAATTGCAAGGAGTGTTGAGACAGCTGAGGTTAAGCCAGGTCACAGAAGGCATACAGGGGGGTACAGTAGTGCAGCCCATACAGCCCTGCCAGAGGTACCGCAAGGATCATATGTATGGGGAAACAACTGAGTAAGGGGGTTCGAAGTAGGTGCAGAGTAACCAGGTCAGGAAGTATCACAGAGCAGAGAAATGAGTTAGGCACAAGAACAGTTGGTGGTGAAATGCATGGCTCGGAGACTATTTAGGTGCTGGGAGGGTGAGGAGTGGTGGATATCAGGTGGGAGGGAGTTCCATAGCTTTGTCACGTGGTAGCTGAAAGCTGTCTGACTTGATGCTGAGGATCTCTGTGGGATATAAAGAAGTCTAGTGTCATAGTCCTGAGGGAGTATACTGGGGATGGGTGAGTGGACAGGGCCGAGGAGAGGTAGGAGGGCAGATCGTGGGTCCAGTATTTGGCAGCGAGATGTGCACAGTGTGTGGATCTGTGGACCTGAAGGGAGGGTAGACCACGTGTTTGGTGGAGGTGCGTGATGGTGGAGTATGGACAGTCAAGAGCAAAGCGACAAAGGAGGGAAAAGGGGTCCAGTCTGGACAGGGAGGACTTGGGGTGGCACTGTAGACTACATCTCCCTAGTCAAAAATTGGCAGTATCATTTCTGTACTATGGCTTGACGAATGGGCAATGAAAACAGCCACAATTGTGGTAGAGGGCACCCAGCCTAGGGTGGAATTTTATGGATATCCTCGATGTGTACAGAAAAATACAGGTGCTGGTCAAGCCAGACCCCCAGGTATCTGAAGGAAGGGAAGGTCTCCGGTGCAGTCCCATTCAGGGTGTGGAAGGTAGGGGGAGAGATGTGCAGTCTCTGCCTTCTGCCGAAGGTCATGAAGATCATCTTCTTGGCACTGAGGTGAAGCTGGTTTGAGTGAAACCAGTGCTGGACATTAATGAAATCCTGCTGAAGTCTGGTCACTACATCCACTGCAGATGGGCTGGATGTAAACAGCACGGTGTCATCTGTGTACATTTGGATGGAAGTGTGTGTGCAGGTGGAGGGAAGGTAATTTAGAAAGATAGAGAAGAGGAGGGGCCCCAGGACAGAGTCCTGCAGCATGCCTGAGGTGACAGGGAGGTGGTCGGAGGTGGAGTTGCCGATCCTGACCGATTGCGTCTGGCCAAACAGGTAGGAGTAGAACCATGCAATGGTAGAATGACAGAGATCTGTGCTAGCAAGTTTAGTCAAGAGGAGGGAGTAGGAAACTGTGTCAAATGCCTTCGCTAGCTCCACAAAGATAGCTGAGGTGATGTGCCCTTTAGCCATGGCTGTGAGGATTGAATCCATGAGCCGCAGAAGGGAGGTGGTGGTGGAGTCTGATTTCCTGAATCCAGACTGGAAATGGGTGTAAAAGGAAGATGAGTCAAGGAAGACAGAGAGTTGAGAGAGCACTAGCTTTTCTTGGAGCTTGGCCAGGGTAGATAGGGAGGGAGATGGGTCTATAGTTACCAGGAGTAGATGGGTTCTCACCCTTTGGTAGAGGGATGATCATGGCATGCTTCCATACCACTGGTACCGAGGCTTGCAAAAAAGGACAGGTTGAAAATCGCTGTTGGGGGGAGTGGCAATGGCAGGGGCTGATAGATGCAATAACTTAGCGTCGCGGCCTATGAGGCATCTGCCCTTGGACAGGTTGAGGGCAAGGAGGGCATTGTACACCTCACATGGAGTGACTGGGTGGAGGAAGAAGGAGTGGTTAGGTGTGGTTTCTAGAGCGGGGTCAAGTGTAGGGGGAGTGGGTGGCGGAAGCGGCGTGAGGGAGGGATGGCAAGGAGGTGATGCAGTTAACAAAAAAGGAGTTGAAGGATGAGCCTTTGTTTAAGGACAGCATTGGTGGCTGGGTAGGAGGGTCAAGTAGGGATTTGAGGACCTTCCAGAAGCCAGCAGGATGGTTTTTTGTTTGCATGGAGCACAGAGTTAAAGTACTTAGCCTTGGCCTGTCAGATTAACTTAGTGCACTTGTTTCGTGGGGTTCGATACTTCTGGCAGTCTTGAGGCAAGTCAGTCACCTTGGAAATTTTCCATGCCATGTCACGGTCTTTGAGGCTGTGATGATGCCAGTTGAGATCCAGGGAAGGTGTGCAGCATGAACCCTGGCTCATCTGATTGGGGCTTGGTGGTTCCAGATTGTAAGTAACCTGGATCTGAATCCTTCTAGAGCAGTGTCTGGGGAAATAGCTTGGGTGATGAGGGTCCTGTCAACACTGGCCAGGTCTTGAAGAAGGGAGGTAATGTTTAAAGCTTTGTAGGATCTGGTGCAGAGGATGTGTGGTGGGGGTGCCTTAGGCCTGAAAATATTCCTGACTATGTAAATCATGTGGTGGTCACTAAGGGAGTCAGGGAGCAAGCCCGCTTGAAGGATCCGGTGAGGCTGAGAGATCAGGGACCAGTCAAGAAGGGAGTGGTTTAAGGATTTGGGATTGAGAAGGGTGGGCTCAGAGATCATTTGGGTGAGGTTTAGGGCAATTACTTTGTTCTGGATTTTGGCACTGGTATGGGAGAGCCAATTTTGGTTGAAGTCCCCAAGGATGTGGAGCTCACCCCTGAGGCTATTGCTTTGAGGGTGCCAAGGTGGCCAATGATGGTAGGCATGGTTGCATCCAGTGCGCAGTACAAACCTGCAATAAAACTGGATAATTTTGAGGAGGGCTACCTTGATTAGGAGCATATCAATAGATGGTGTGGAGTGGGGCAGGGTGATATTAGAGAATGTTTGCAATGTACATGGCAACTCCACCTCCTCTTTTGCCATCTGGACAATCATGGCAGATAACGGAGTAGCCAGGTATCATTAACTCAGAGTCCTTGTTTAAGCCAGGATTCGGATATGATCAGGACATCAGGGTGAGTTGAGAGCACGGTTGGTTGCAGCAGGGGCAGTTTGAGCAGTAAGCTGCATACGTTTAGGTGCAGAAGTTTCAGGCCTCTAGGGAGCATAGAGGGTTGAACGGAGGTTGGAATGGATGTGGGAGAAGGTCCAGGGTGTGGCTCTACCTTCCCAGATAGCAGGAGGAGCAGTGAGATCACTAACTTGGTTAGTGGCCATGCCCACAGGGGCTTATGGGGAGGAGTGGTTGAAAGGTTAGTGGTCGTGGAGGGAAGTTGGAGGGGAGAAGGCAATATGTCCAGGGAGAAGGAGGGGTGGTAGATGGTGGGGGCCTATGTACAATGTGTGTGGATAGTTGCTGGGAATGTGACATATGGGGAGGTGCTGGGGATGGGGAGAACAGAAGGGGAGTAAAGGACAGAAAAATGCTCCTGCACCACTGACTAGGAGAATGTAGGGAAGAAAACCAGGGGGGCACATAGGTAGATGATTAGCAGAGGAAGTAGCATGGTAGAGAGAGCAAGGAGACACCGGATTTAGGCCGTTCAGATGTTGGGAAAAACAAAAACTTCTCTTTTAAACTTTTTCTTTGTGGTGGAGTTAGCGGCCTCTATTGGCAAGTATGGATAACCTGCAGATGGAGATGTGGACTGATTGGTTCTGCAGTCATGTGAGTACCACTATAAAGCTAGTGGTTCACCAAGGGTGGTGGTGGGGGTGGTGGGGTAGCCAATGCTAAGCATCGGTGGGGCAAGCCAGGTCCAGGTTGCAGAAACAGCTTGCAAAAATGCTCCTTCATACCTGCTGGAGCAGAATTTCACCAACAGTTGCTGTTGTAGGCTCCTTGCGGTGCAGGGGAGGGCTGGCAGGGAAAGTTCTCATGACCCCCTGGTGTAGGAGCTGCTGGAGATAAGAAGGAGACACAAGATTTAAATCCAGGTAAGGAGTGGGAATGCCAATTGAGGGATGGGGAAAACTGGCTGCTGACTGGTTGAGCTGCCACTTGGCCATTAGTCTTATACCGTATAAATAATGAATATGCTTAAGTTTCTTTACATAGAAATACATGAGTTAGAAAGATTGTAAATGAATATATTCTAAGTAATATTTTACTCCTAGGTCAGCGTTCTGAGTGAAGTACCACATTTGTGGCCTGAGCTAATTATTGTAGTTTTCCTTAATAATATCACTCTTGTAGTTTGAAGGTTCATGTTGAAGGATATACAATACATAGGTTTAAAGGAACATCATCAGCCCCTTAGGTCTCAAATTGTCTGTAGTTTGAACAAGCCTTTGTCAATGCTGAATGTTTACTTGCATGTATGTGGTGTGCAAATGTTTGATGCTGGCAGTGCGGATGCAGATGCCCTGCTCCAGAAGACTCCATCCAAGGGCCCTGCACTTCAGTGCAATGACAGATGTGAAGAATTCATGGGGCTGGCTGGTGGGCTGCAGAAGCTTCCATTTGGCCACAGATACAGATGCACAGGGTAAAGAGTGCATCTGTAAGCCAATGCACAATACACTTTGCCACTCACAGGTGGAGAGGTGTAGGGCCCTATGCCAAGAGGACAGCTGTTTTTGCTATATGGTACCTTGGCCCATGTGGACAATTCTGCAGTTTTCATTCCTGGCTGGAGGGGTGTGGCTAGCAGTGCCATTTCCTCACCCTCACCTCATCCATCCAGGTCACCGAGCTCACCCCTGAACTCAGCTCACCAGGACGAGATCACAAAGCATGGCCACAGAGGTGAAGACTGGCACCACACAGAAAGGTTGTTAAACAATTAAATTTTTTTTTTAAGTTAACCCCAGCTTTTCAAGATACTTGTTTTATAAATTGCCTTATAACCATGACATGTACCATTTACAGCTTATTGGCCAAAATGACTTTTCGTGCCAGAGGTGCGAAAACACATCTCATCCAAGATTTTAAAAATTACACGTCACGTTTATGACGTGTTGTGGAAAAATAGCTATGTTGAAAGTTTGGAGTCAAAATATTGAAAATTTGCAAAGTTATTAATGAACATTGAAAAGAATAACATTCAGTAATAACCTGGGCATTTTCTGCATTTATGCACCAAATGTTCAGCATAGCCTTCTTATTACCCCACCTCATGAACTCAGTAGGTGAAAGTGTTCAAATCCCTGACAAAACATTATTTCATACCACCGAAATGTCATTGCACGCCACAGGCACGAAAACACATTTTGGCCAGGATATGGAAAATGACAGTTGTCACATTTGTGAGGTGATATGAAAAAATGGCTATGTTGAAAATTTGGGGTCAACATATTTAAAATTACCAAAATTGTGAGTAAGCATAGAAAAATGTCAACATATGTACATAACTTTGCCATTTTTACTTATTTTGACCCCACATTTTCAACATAGTCTTCTTATGATCCCACCTCATGAACAAGGGTGGAGATTTTTCAAATGTTGCTCAAAAGGTGATTTCTCAACAAGACTGCAAAATCACCTTTCAGGCCTGATTTGCATAATTCCACCACCTATCATTGGTCATGAGGTGGGGTCCCAAATGCCATGTTGAAAATCTGGGGCAAAATGTGCAAAATGACAAAGTTATGTATCAAAAGTTCATAACCCCATTGAAATATACTGAATCGCAATTAACTTAGTTTCTCATATTGCAGTCAGTGGCTCCAGCAGCAAGATCTGTCTTCAATAAGAGAGTGTATCTTCACCCTTGGTCCTGTTCAGGTGAGTGAGGGTGTGTGAGGTGTGGGGTGGTGACTGCTGAGTGAGAGTTCAGGGTGGGGTGGAGTGGGGACAGATCAGGGAGGGACAGTTTTCAGTTTTACAGGTTAAAAACCATCAAGGGCAGTTTATTTCTGGGGTATTCTGACATTGGAATTGGGCACCCCAGTGTTGGGCTTGTTGGAGAATGGCACGACCTGGAGGAGTTGAGTCAAAGAAGCAGGGCTGGGAATGGGCACCTCAGTCTGTTTATATTTTTAAAATATTTATAAAGATTGGGAAGGGCAAGCAGGCGAGCGACCTGTGGGGATGGGGAGAAAGAAGCAGTACTGGGTGTGAGCACCCTGGTCCACTTAATAGATAGAGAAACAGGCAGATATACAGATACAGACAAACAAATAGACAGACAGACAGACAGACAGATAGATACTGTAGATAGACTGAAGGAAAGAAATATTGCGTGATCACTCTGGCTCCTGATACTGAAAGCCAATCAGTTGCTTGCTGATCGACTTCATGAAATGAAAGAACCGTAGCTCCCTCCGATAGGAGTGGCTTCAGTCCTTTTAACTACACAAAGTTACCATCCAGCAAGCAGTGAGTGGTGTCATCACCACAGGGTGTGGTCAATGGTCTGGGCTGCCGATCCCCTTCCAGTTTGAGCTGCAATGGCTCATTAGTGACACACCACTGAAATGTAGTTAAGTGTAACAAAACATTTCTTCTGCATGTGCAAGCAAACATAAAACACATGCCATGATCGGTCACATTCTGTAGAGACTGCTGATGTAGCTGGTAGTTTGATTTTTTATTTTTTTTGTTTAAAAAGTGAAAAATAGACTCCCCACCATATTGGTGTTACCACACAAAAATGCTTATTTACATTTCTTGAACAACTCCACTGTCTTTCTTGCACTTGAGAACACCTCCTATACATTATTGACACTAATGATGCAGTGGGAGTAGAGTAGTCACTAGGATCAAGAATGGTTTTATACTGTTTGGGAGTGTTCCTTATGTTAAGGACATGTGCAATAAGAGTAGGCCAAGGATTTGAAACAAACAAGGTTAGGTATAATTACACTATTAGCATGCATTTCAGTTCTACTAAGAAAGGAAGCCAACAAAACAACTATCATCAATTTTAGAGAAGGTAAGCAATCATAAAATGTGGGGTTTCAACTAGAAATAATATGATGCAAAATGGGTTGACAGTGTCCTTTTAAAGATATACAGATTTAAAGATATGTAGATCAGAATGTTTTCATTTTAGGCAGGCATGTTTTATATACCTGATGTATTTTTGAATTTCTTATATTTTCTCTTGCTCTCCTTTATGAAATGGGCTAGTTGTTTGAATTTATAGAGAATGTAGGTTACTACCTAGTATGTATATATATATATATATATATATATAGTATATTAAAGCATTTGTCAATATCTGATGTTTGATGCATGTTAAACATTGCTTTTAAGTTTGACCACAACTTTTGAAGATACTTATTTCAGGATTTGCCTTATAGACATGACATGTTCCATTTATAGTATACTGGCGAGATGTCATTTCGCACAGAGGTACAAAAAGACATATTGTACAGGATTTTAAGAATGACACGTCACATTTATGGGTGGTGTGGAAAAATGGCTATTGTAATGTTTGGAGTCAAAATATTGAAAATTTGCAAAGTTATGAGTGAACATTGAAATAGCATAATTTTCAGGTATAGCCTGGGCATTTTACCATATTTGGGCAACAACTTATCAACATGGCCTTCTCATTATCCCACCTTATGAACCTGGTAGGTTTCAAATCCTCACCAAAATGTCATTCCACATCACTGAAATATTCTATGCCACAGATACAAAAACACATTTTGGTAAGGATTTTAAAAATGGCAGCTATCACATTCATGAGGTGCTGTGAAGAAAATGTGGGGTCATAATATTGAAAATTACCAAAAGATACAAGCCTGCAATCACAAATTTTAATGTAGGCTCAGAACTTTATTGTTTTTGAATATTTTTACACCAAATTTTCAACAAAGCCTTCTTATGACCCCACTTCATGAACAAGGGTGGAGGAAATCCTCCAAGTCCTGCCCAAAAAGTAATTTCATGAACTGTCTACAAAATCACCTTTCAGAACAGATTTGCCTACTTTTACTGCCATTGTTCATGAGGTGGGCTCCCAAAAAAGGCACATTGAAAATTTGGGGCAAACATTTTCAAAAGATGGCCAAGTTATGCCACTAAGTTCAAAACCCCATTGAAATACATTGAACCGCATACCTGATTTCCTCAGTTCACCGTCTGGCTTTGAATAGTGAAGACATGTCTGTGGTCCAGAAAGGATTATGGCGTTGGACCCAGTAGGTAAGTAAGGGCTTGGGGGTGGGGGGTGGGTGCTGAGTGGGAGAATGGGTGAGTGGGGACTAACGGCACAACAGATATCGATAGACAGTTTTATTTTTACAGGGTTTAAAAGAAAACATCAAGGAAACATCGAGGACAGTCACAGATGCATTCTGACACTGGGATTTGGCACTTCAGTGTTGGGCTTGTTGGGAATAGGAGTGGATGACCTGGAGGGAGGGAGGGGTCAAGAGAAGCAGTAGCAGGTGTGGGCACCTCAGTCCACTTACATTAAAGGGACACTGTCAACCTGTTTTTCATCATATTATTTCTAGTTGAAACCCCACATTTTATGATTGCTTACCCTCTCTAAAATTCACTGATGTTGCTGTTTGTTTTGTCTGTCTCCTTGATTAGTAGAACTGAAATGCATGGCAATGTATACTTATAAACAACCTTGTTTTTGTTTACAATCATGGTTCTGTTCTTACTGAATACTTCCTGAGCATTAGAAATACACCCATACAGTGCACTCACTCATAGTGCTGTAGCCTCCTGAGCTCCCACTGCATCATGAGGGGCTAGACTGTTTTTTGAGTGTTCCCAAGACCAGGAAAGATGCATTTGGAGTTGATCAAGGAATGCAAACAAACCTGCTTTGGTGTGATAACACCAGCATGTTGGGCAGTCTGTTTTTTTACCTTTTTAAAGAAACTAAGAGTCAGAATCAAACTACTAGCTACATCAACAATCTTTACAGAATTATGGCAATCATAAAATATGTTTTTAAACTACGGACACTTTGAGACCTAAGGGGTTGACAGTGTCCCTTTAAAAAAAAAAAATATATATATATATATATATATATAAAGATGGGAAGAGTGGGTTGGTGGGCAAGCCACCTGGAGGAATGAGGAGAAAGAAGCAGTAGTGAGGTTGGGCACCCTGCTCCACTTACAGTACCAAAAATATATAAAGATGGGAAGAGTGGGTGGGCAAGCCACCTGGAGGGACAGGGAGAAAGAAGCAGTAGCAGAGGTGGACATCCAGCTCACTTATATTAACAGGACACTGTCAGTCCCTTACGTAGTGCATCATGCTCATGCGGTAACTCGCCTTACCCAAGTTCAGCTACAAATGTTCTTATGTGCTAGAAAGAAAGCTGAACTTTGGAAACTAGTTACTTTTTGAAACAAGGGCCAGGAAGTACTTTAATCGCACTCTGAAAGTAAAGCTGTGATACTGAGTATGCATAAATGTGTATGCATATTCATGTAAATATGCATACACGCATGCCCAGTATCACGGCTCCACTTTTGAGGCATGATTGAAGTACTTTTTAGTCCCATTTAAAAAAAACTAACTAGTTTTCCAAGTTCAGCTTTCTTTCTAGTACCTGGAAACATATTGAGATGAATTTGGGTATGGTGGTCCACACGGGACTAACAGTAACAAAGACAGGCTGCTGGGGTTGACAGCCGATCAGCTGCTTGCTTACCAACCAGCATCATGCAAATCAAAGGACCAAAGCCCTCTGATTGGAGTGACTTTGGGTCCCTTGAAATACACAAAGTTGCTGCCCGGCAAGCAGGGAGTAGTGTCACGACCAAACTGCTTTGTCATTGATTTAGACTGCCAAGCCCCTGCTTTGTCAGCTGCAATGGTCTCGGCAGTGACACACCCCCGAAATCCCCTTTCACTGAAGCAAAACTTTTGGTGTGCACATGCATCAAATATAAAAAGGGTAACACTTACTTTAAGTGTCAGATAACTACACTGTAACTGCATTGCAATTGCAGTGTAGTTGCATGCAACAAATATGTACTTACAGTGTAATTGCACCGTTGCATGTAATTAATGATTATCTACTCCACAGTTACATTGAAACTGACATTTAAAATAAAGTGTGACCAAAAATTCAATAAAATATAAAAAATGAAGAAACAATCATGCACCCTGTACTATCAATGACACGTTTCAAACTTAACTTCCAACAGATGTTCTTGTTTTTGACGTACAGTATCAAGTTTTCTATTGGTTTACCAACGTGTGTGACCACTAAACTTCATAGAAACACAAGTCTTATCTCAAAAATGTGTTTTCTGATCCACAAAAGTGATGTATGGCAGTTTTCAAAAATCTAGTTATGAAACATTTGTGGCAAAATTACCTGCACATGTGTGAACAGGTAAATTTATTTTCTTATTGATTTAAAATCTACACATTTTTCAGTAAAGTTGCACAGCAAAGAATTATCCTTGGGCAAAGCTCTAACTAACCTGTAGGTTTCATGTTTCAACTCTCAATCATTTTGTGCCATCAGTGGGCAAAAAAAGGTCTTAAAAAACATATTTTAGGAATTGTCAACCTTCTGGAACTTTTAAACTACATCCTTGGTGTGTGTAATATTGCTCTTATAAAATAGGTTTAAGGGGAAAAAAAAATAGACACAAAAGCTGGCCTGTCAGCACAGTGATAGTGCTACCACTGTGACTTCCAGCAACCCAGGTTCGGATGCGAGCCTGAGTTATCAGAGCTGGCCTGGGAAAGGAGGATTGAGCATCCCTGACAACGTTCACCTCCTCCAGGGGCAGGAGGGAGGGTAGCCTGCTTCAGTGCACAACTGCCACCTGGGTGACCACAGGTGTGGGGAGTGGCTCAGTGGGAAGGGAGATGCCAGTGCATGACATGCACCACACTTGCATGTGTGCTGCATCATTCCCAAAGGCCAGCATCTCGAGGGGAGGAAACAGAAATTGGGCAAGCTGGAGCAGAGTGAAATACCAACAGCTCACAGGCTTCACACCACAATGATATGGCAGCCACCCCAAGTTCTGGATCCTGGTCTGTGGCAGTTGTGGGTCCTGTCGTACCCCACCACATGGGGAAAGCCATGGGAGTAGATAGGATGGAAGCTGGTAAGTCCACCGTGACAGTGCTGGGGCCCTGGCCAGATGGAGACCCTGCCTGCCAGGGAGAGAAAACAAATAGACACAAAAAGATTAAGGATTTTTTTATCATGTGACTTGTATATGTAAGCAATAAGAAGGTGAATTATAAAGGATTAGGCACTTGTGCGAGTGCCTTTAGCATCTACAAAGTGCTCTTATCAGGCAATAAACCACACATTGGAATGTCTTCTTGCACTTGTAAAATAGGTCCCATAGGTAAATAATTTAAAAAGATGCAAAAATTGAAACAATTGGGTTTTAGTTTGTCTTTCAAGTAAAATAGTTTGCTATTGCATTAAAGAGGGACTCCAGCCAAAATGTCTGACATCAAATTCAGAATTTGGATCAACTTATCTTCAATCAGCCTCATGCCAAAAATCAGATCTCTACGTTATTTCATTTGAAAGTTACAAGTCATTTTTAACCATTAAAGAGGGAGTCTGGTCAAAAGTATTACATTGCAGAATTAGTATCAGCCTCCCTCCAATAAATCTCATATCAAAAATTAGGTTTCTACATTACTTTGTTTTGAAGTTATGAGCTTTTTCTAATCCTGATTTCACTCCTGTTCAAAAAGCCAGACTCCTCTTTAATTCATTGCCTGTTAAAAAAACGGTTTCAGAGAAGAGCTACTGATGATATTTGTCACAGCATGTGGAATAAACTTCAGACAATGCAAATTTACAGATTTAAAACACACCATGGTGTGATATTTATTTTCAAATGTTTGAAAATAATAAATGAAAACAAAAATTACAAAGAAAATCACTACTTAACATCAGTAGTTTCTCCTAATACAGTCCTGGATCTTAGAGCTCCTAAGACCCTTCTCATCTGCATTCAACAGCTTGTTCGCAAACAGTAGAGTCTCTCTCAGGGCTGAGCCCCACTGGACTGAACTGAAGTGAACTTAGTGAAGAGGTTTTAGATTTTTTGGTGGGGTCACGGACTAAGCCCTTTTCTGTTTACATATCTGGACATGCTGTTCCATGTCTGAGTATGTTGTTTCAAAATCAAGGTGGGCTGGTTGTTTCAGGGATTTCCTGGTTCAGTTAAAGGTACAGTGTATATTTCCACAGAAATTGACTGTATTTCTCTGATCCACAGTGACTAAGCACTTTTATAAAGCATTCCACATTCTTTTGTTCAACATCATACATAGACCTTATACAGTAACATGTTTATAGTGAATTTATGAAAATACTTTAAGGATTTCTTATAACTATGTTAATCATGAAATTATTATTGTTTGATATGGCTTCTGAATCTTTTTTATTCAAAAAGGCTTTATTAACGGTTCTATGTGACAAGGGCGACTGAATGTCAGTGACTGGTCATAAGGGCACACAACCACAAGGGCAACTGAAAAACAGTATGTTGTTTAAGCCCCCCACATCCCTCCTCATGGGGGCTTCACCCCACCCCTTAATTAGGATTCCTATCTGGGGCGCAACTTGGGGAAAGAGGTAACTAAGCCTGCCCACATTGTCGGGCGCGATTGTGCAGTTGCCCTTATGACCAGTCACTGACATTCAGTCACCACATCACAGGCAACCTTTATTAACTCTAAGTATTCCTATTTAAAATAGTCTTCATGTTTTTTGTACACAAAATGCACTTATGCATTTTACACAACACCTCTCTGGTGTTTGGCATCATTCTAGGACAGGATGGATGGATGGAAATGGAAAAAGAATGAAAAGAGAGAACTAGTAGGAAGTTTAGTAGGGATAGTAAAGAGCTACACTAGGTGGCCAACCTAGGGTAGGGAGGAAAGAAGAAAAGCAAAGAGAAAGTGTTAACTGTTGAACAACAGAAGTTTTGGTAGCTGGGAAATGAGAAGATAGAAAAGTGGTCTATCAGTCAGGGTGTAGCCTAATTCCACACAAACCTCCCTCCTTAAGCAAAAAACAGTTCTCAAAACTATACTGGTTTTTCAAAAAACCTTCTCAGTCATAAATATTCTACCAACACAGTAGAATGGGGGTTGGTTGAAACTTTCTCTCACCCACTATGGCAGCTTCACCCCAGGGTCCCTTAATTCAGCTATTTTTAGTATTGTCCACTATACCAAGTTACTGAATACAACAATACCTTCACAACATTACCTTGGTGCTGTTATACAGTTCAGCACAGTACCCATCTATGCTCTCAGAGGACTTCAGTCTGCAGTGACTGTCTACCTCCTAACTATTTCACTCTGGTTACTACAACTCAGACATTTCATATCTAATATCAGGCACTCATCAATAGGCATTGTTTCAGCACCTCATTTGGCATCGTTTCAGAACCCTGTGCACCCACTATCATACCTTCATCAGTACATTAAGAAAGATGAAGTAATACGCAACAGTTTTATGCTGAATTCTAGCTTCCTCCATCTAACTATCAGGGCGGCCGTACAGGCCTATACCACAACTTTCTCTAGGGTGAGTTATACCCAGTTCTAACCCCGTTCTAACACATTGTTTCCACTCAGGGGCCCAATCTTAGGTTCCACCCCATACCTAGATCCTCCATGACCCTAGGTTCCTCATTTTATATCATACAGTATAGACATTTATTTTATGTTATACATTTCTTATAATCATTTCATACATTTCATTTATCTATTTCCCTTTCACATATTTCCTGGTAGACAGGAACCTTCTCATTCTGAACATCAACCAGCCAGTTCTTAACTCCCAAAACCTTTGAGTTTTCCTTTCAACCCTTATTTGTAACATACCAGGGGTTTCCTTTCGACCCTTACACTGTTCTGGTATCCTCAACTGACTGTACTCAGCACCAACCTTAAAAGCTATATTCATTTTAAACATCACATGTTTCATACATTTCATCCTATATCACAGGGGGTTCAAAACATAGGAAAGTCCCTTCAGCCACCACAGTGTCTTCCCTGTTGCTTGTAGGCTTCACCCCAGTGTGCATATGTCCTGAAACAGTCTTATCTGGGGCCTCATCTTGTCATCTTCCATGTAACAGCAGCCCAGAGAAATGGGCAATGACAGGACCTCAAAAGTGGCTGGCAGCAAAGGTTCCATCAGGGGGTCCTCCTCCTCTAAAACCCATGGATCCTGGTCCTCTGCCTCCATCACAAAATCCTCTGGTTGGGAACCCTCCATCAGCACCGGGCAGCAGTGCTCCACCTCTCTCTCTGGTGCTGGTCCTCTCTGCACTTCATAGAACTCCAATTCAGACAATAGCTCCTCTCCAGTTCTCCTCACCTGGGCTCTGGCATGCACACCAGTAAGCCCCTCCTCCTCCAGAATCTTGCCCTCCATGGGATTCTGTAGGTATGCCATCCTACTATTTGCCCCATGTCTGGATACCAGGGCTGGTATCTGGATACTGGTCTCCCCTTGTTTCTCTGGACAACCAATACTATCCCACTTCTAACACCAAGCTTGTCACAGCGTGGGGGAATAAACTTCAGATGAGGCAAGTTTACAGATTTAAAACACACCATGGTGTGATATTTATTTTTCCAAAGTTTGAAAAATAATTAATGAAAACAAAGAAATTACAGAGAAAATCCTACTTATTTATTTATTTTATTTATTTATTTATACATCAGTTTACAACCTTTGAACCAGAGGCTCATTTCCAAAGGTACCTCGTCATATTGAGGACAGACAGAAACAAATTTAGGTTACAGCATAAAAATGTCATCTGACTTAAGTTACACAGAAATGGTTTCATACATTTATACAATTTAGTAGCAATTACAATTACAATGACAATGATACAGCTGAGCACATGCTGGTAATAGAGGCAATATGCAATGGTGAAAAGTGGGGGGGTGAGGTGGAGTGCCACCCAGTAGGCGTTGTCAAGTGTGGTGAGATCAAGCCACATTTAGTGACAGGAGCAGCTGCGAGTGTTAAACAGTTGACTCCGAAGGGCGGTTTTTTGAAGTTGGAGATTGTGGGGGCACTGGAGATGGGAGCAGGGAGAGAGTTAAACCAGGATGGAGCTCGGTAGCAGAAGGACCTCTGACCATGGGTGGTCCTGGATCTGGGGACCAGTAGAGTGATCTTGTTGGAGGTTTGGTTTACGATAGTGGGTTGGGCATGGCGGATGGAGGCTGTCATCCCAGGAGGGGATAGCCCGAGTAGAGTTTTTTTTTGTGAGGAGGCAGGTTTGATAGCATAGCCATTCATCTAGGTTAAGCAGTTTTGCTTTGTCATAGAGTTGACAGGTATGTGTGAGCCTGGGGCACCAGTAATCAGCCTGCAGGCTTTATTTAGGGTGAGGCAAATTTTGTTGAGGGCGGTAGTGTTAGCAGCACCATAGACTGGCAGGCCATAGTCAACAAGGGACAGTACTGAAGACGTAACCACAAGTCGGACAGCATCAGAGGGGAGGCAGTTTTTATAGTGGTAGAGGATGCCAAGCCGCGTATTAGTGGTGGAAGCAAGGGCATCAATGTGGGTGTGGTAGGTGAGGGCTGAATCGAATGTAACCCCAAGGTATTTGTAGGAGCAGACTTGTTCAAGCGGTTGTTTGGTACTAGGGAGGATAGGGAGTGGGAAGTTGCAGGCTTTGTTTGGGGTGGGCAAAAAGCATTGTTTTGTATTTTTTGAGATTAATGACAAGTCTATGCTCTTTAAACCAGGCTTTGGCATCATTGTAGGATTGTTGCAGGGTGTTCTGGAGGGAGATGGGATTGCGGTGGGTGGCAAAAATGACAGCATCATCTGCATACATAAGAATTTTGCCAGAGCATGCACTGGGCAGGGTGTTTAGATAGAGTGAGAAGAGTAGGGGGCCCAGGATGGAGCCCTGGGGTACCCCTGAGTGGATGGGATGAATTTTGGAGAGTGTCCCATTGATTTTTACACATTGGGAGTGAGTGGATAGATAGCTTGTGCACCAGGCAAGAAGGTCAACAGAGAAACCAGTGTGACAGAGGGTATCCAGCAGAAGAGGGTTGGAGACAGTGTTGAAGGCCTTTGAAAGGTCAATGAACACTGCACCAGCTAGGGAGCTGGCATCCAGGGAGGAATATAGGAAATTGGAGAATTCCACTAGTGCAGTGCCGGTACTGTGACCAGCACAGAAGCCGTGCTGCTCTGGGCATAAGATGTCATGCTTAGTCAGATATTCAGTGATTTGAATGGCCACCATTTTTCTAGGGCTTTGGAGGGGGGAGGATGGAGATTGGTCGGTAGTTCCCGGCGGAGGACCTGTCGCCCCCTTTATGAAAGGATGTGACTATGGCTGTTTTCCATGCAGTGGGGAATTGCCCCAGACTGGGGGATCAGTTAAGTAGGCTGGTGAGTGGGGCAAGGACTTCATCCAGCACCAGCCGGAGAATACCGGGGTCCAGGGAGTTGCTGCCGGGACTATTGCTATTTAATGCTTTAATTAGGAGAGGTCTGGCTTCCTGGGCATATACCTTACATAGGTGGAAGCTGGGGAGTTGGAGGACAGGGGGAGGTAGGGTTGGGGGAGGGTCAAAGAAATTACTGGGGAGGACAGAGCTAAGGTCAGTAAAGGAGGTGTTAAGGCAGTTAGCTATGCAGGCAGGGTCGGTGGAGGTAGAGCCATCAATAGTGAGCTGGGGTGGGGGAAGGGAGCATGACTTCCCATTTAGTTGTTTATCATTGTCCCAGAAAGTCCAGGCACACCCCCAGGAGGAGGAGAGTGTGGCCTGGTAATGGACTACCTTGGTTTTACAGATGGCCCATGTGCACCTGTTCCATGCAGCATTGTGGGCCTGTCTATCAGCCATCCAGCCCATTTCAGTGGCAAGGTGCCAGAGGTTATCCCTGTTTCTGATGATTTGTAGTAGGGCAGGGGTAACCCAGTGTGCATTACGTTTTTGGATCAATTCTTGTGAAGGGTGCAAAGAGATCACAGGCCTTGTTAAAGGTTTGGGAGAAAAAGGCGAGGGCAGTGTCTATGTTGGGTGCATGATGAATAGGGGAACAATTAATCTGGGTGAGAATTGTATGAGGTTTATCAGCCCACTAGGTCGAGGCACCGCGAGTGTGGTCAGGGCTGTGGGTTGGGTGGGGCCGCCCAAAGGAATAGGATAGGGGAGTGGTCACTAGTGAGTCTGGGAGGACCTGGATGTTATGGATTTTGGGTGCGGTTGGTGATAATTATGTCCAGAAGGATACTGGTTCCTCTCTTTGGGTTTACTCTAGTGGGCTGGGAAATGAGTTGTATCAGGTCTAGGGCAGTGAAAGAATCTCGGGTAGTAGAAGAGGAGGTGCTGAGCCAGTTCACATTAGGGTTCCCCCACTAGGATTTGCTCCGCCTTGTGGTGGAGGGCAGCAAGATATTCTGTTAAAGATATCAGTGCTGGGTTCTGGTTCTTTGGGGGAATGTAGGCAGTGGTGAGATATAGAAGGCCCCTGGAGGGGTCAGGAGCAAGTTTGAGGGTAAGGACCTGTGCTCCATTTACTAGAGCAGGGACAGGGAGTGCTTGTCTGATGATTGTGTCCCTGATATAGATTACACAGCCACCCCTGTGTTTGCCTACTTGGTCCTCCCGGTATAGGGTGTAGCCTGGGAGGGAGACAAAGGAGTCAGGGGTGGATTTGGACAGCCAGGATTCAACCAGGGCTATGTTGTCTGGTTGATGTAGCATGGCCCAGCACTGGAGGTCATCACATTTTTTCAGTAGGCTGCATATGTTCATGGAGGCTATGTGGAGACCAGTGGACCCAGTTGGTGGGCTGGAGGGGGCAGGGCCTGGGTTTGGATGTATATTACCCGATAGGAGTAGTAGGAAGACCAAGGTTTTGACCAGGGGGTGGTAGTATGTCAGCTTCCGAGGGGTACAGTGGGATGGGGAGGAGGCCATAGGGGAACAAGGAATGGGCAGGGTTTGAAGGGTTGGGAGGGCAAGGATGAGTAGCAACCATGGGGAGCCAGGGTAGGCAGCAGGGGGGCAACCAGGGGGTGGGTGCCGCGGGCCAGGGTACATTGTCAGTGTAGGGTGGGATCAGACTAAGTCAGGGAGAGTTGTGGGTGCTGGTACAAGTGGGCCAGGGGAGATGTCTAGCTGATGGGAAGTGGGTACTATCATGTAAATGAGGGGGAGACATTTGAGGAGGTGGTGTACCAACATAGTGCCTAAGGCAGCAGCAGGGCAGAAAGGTTCAAGTATCTTGGCTGCCCCTCAGAAAGCGTAGATACCCCTTTGGAGTAGTGGTAGTGTCACGGACTCTGGTGGACAGGGTACAAGGTTCAAGACCCTGGCAGGGCAGTTGAAATGGGACCTGGGTGTGAGCAGGGATTCAGGTTCTGGGGGACTCAAGCAGGCTGGGTTTGGGCCCAAAATTCAGGGTGGAAATAAGTGACTCCTAGTGGTCACTGGGGGTTAGTGGCAGGCTGGGTGAGGGTCCGGTGGTAGGACAGGGGGTCAGTATGTAGAACTAGCTAGGAGGCTGGGTGTGAGGGAGGGGTGTGGGCAGAGGCAGAGATGAGAGTAGGGGAGAGAAGTAGCGTATGTAGGTAGAGGGGTTCCAGGAAGTAGTAGTAAGAGGAAATTCAGATAGACACAGAGGTGAATATTCAGAGGGTCCCTCAAGTGGCTAGCAGATAAAACCTGCAAATGGAAAAGTGGGGACTTAGAAATACAGCAGACAGGAAGTGAGGTCATAGGAAGGGGCCAATAAATTAAGGGACGACCTGGGTGGCTGGGGCGGGTGGAGCAGTTGATGCACAGTGTCGACGGGCTAACACCCCTCAAAAGGATGCAGCTTGAGGGAGGAGGTATCCTTTACCTCTTAAGGTGCTCTCTATCCTGACTCCAGGAGGGAGCTTTCTGGTGTCCTGCTTCGGGGTCTGTGTGGTCTGTGTGACATCAGTAGTTTCTCCCATAATACAGTCCTGGATCTTAGAGCTCCTAAGGCCCTTCTCATCTCCATTCAACAGCTTGTCTGAGCAAATAGTAGAGCCTCTCTCAGGGCTGAGCCCCACTGGACTGAACTGAGGTGAACTTAGTGAAGAGGTTTTATATCTTTTGGTGGGGTCACCAAACTAAGCCCTTTTCCATTTACATGTCTGGACATGCTGTTTCATTACTGAGCATGTTGTTTCTAAACCAAGGAGGGGTGGTTGTTTCAGGGGACTTCCTGGTTCAGTTAAAGGTACAGTGTATATCTCCACAGAAATTGACTCTCTATATCTGATCCACAGTGACTAAGCACTTTTATAAAACATTCCACATTCTTTTGTTCAGCCTCATTCATAGATCTTATACAGTAACAGGTTTATAGTGAATTCATGAATTTCTTAAGAATTTCTTATAACTGTGTTAATCATGAAATTATTATTGTTTTATATGGCGTCTGAGTTCTTTTTATTTACAAAGGCTTTATTAACTGTATTTATTCCTATTTAAAGTAGCCTTCATGTTTTTTGGACACAAAATGCACTTATGCACTTTACACAACACCTCTCCGGGTGTTTGGCATCATTCCAGGGACTGGATGGATGGATGGAAATGGAAAAAGAATGAAAAGAGAGAGCTAGTAGGAAGTTTAGTAGGGATAGTAAAGAGCTACGCTAGGTGGCCAACCTAGGGTCAGGGGGAAAAGAAGAAAAGCAAAGAGAAAAGAATTAACTGCTGTACAACAGAAGTTTTGGTAGCTAGGAAATAAGAAGACAGAAAAGTGGTCCATCAGTCACAGCTGAGGGTGTAGCCCAACTCGTCACATATCATAACCTGAACCCACAGCCTAGTCCTCTCTGCAAGCTTCATTATATGACTTATTTCCTCCTTGTTGCATAAAACTGCAATTGTAGTAAACATCTGAAAAAGGAAAACTGACACTGGCGGGGTCAGCGCATGCCTTTCTATAATGTGCAGATGCAAGGTACTGTACTTCAGAATGCAACTGGGGTTGGAATGCAGTAGCAAACAAGGCTTTATAATGACAAAGTTGTATGCAATTTTTAGAATATTGCAGGTATGAGATTTTGAAATTTCACTTGGAATGTAGTGGCAAACATGGCTGTAGAATGACAAAGTTGCGTGCAATTTTTAGAATACTGCAGGTATGAGATTTTGAAATGTTGCCAGGTTGCAACTGTGGAATGCAGTAATGACACAATCTCAGAAAGTAGCTGAGAGACTTCATTTTGGAATGTGGCATGGATGCTAATGTTCCTAATGTGATGGTGTCATATATTTTTAAAATGTGGCAGAGATACACAATTTTGTAATGCAGGGGACACAGCTGCAGAAAGTGGCAGGGATATGTAATTTTGCAATATGTAATGGATGCATAAATTTGGCATATGGTGATGGCACAATTTCAAAATGTGGTTGGGATGCTTGATTTCAGATTGCAGTGCTAACATGCAATTTTACAGTGTGGTGTGGACATGGAATCTCAGAATATGGTGGTGACACAATTTCAGAATGTGGTAGTCACATAACATTTCAGAATGAAGCAGGGATGTGTAATTTTGGAAATGTGACTTGGACATGCAATATCAGAATGTGGCAGTGAAACTCATTTTCAGAATGTGGTGGGGATGTATAATTTTTTAATATGGTGGGGATTTACATTTCCAGAATGTGACAATGACAAGCAATTTTAGACTGGAAGTTTGCCCTAAATTTCAGAATGTGGCAGGAAGGTACAATTTTGGAATGTGGTGGTGACAATCAGTTTTGGAATGTGATGACGCATAATTTTGGAATGTGGTGATGATGCACAATTTTGAAATGTGGCAATGATGGACAATTTCATAATGTGTCAGTGATGCACAATTTCGAAATGTGGCAGTGATGCACAATTTCAGAATGTGGGGTGACGGACAGTTTCAGAATGCAACAGTGATGCACAATTTGGAATGTAGTGTTATGCAGTTTTGGAAGCAGATGATGACACACACAGTTTCAGAAGGCAGCAGTGACGCAGTTTCGAAGGCAGTGGTGACGGACAGTTTCAGAATACAATGGTGATGCAGTTTCTGAATGCAACTGTGATGCACAGTTTTGAAATGTGGCAGTGATGCACAGTTTCAGAATGTGGCAGTGACCCACAGTTTCTGAATGCAACAATGATGCACAGTTTCTCAATGCAGAGATGATGCACAGCTTTCGAATGCAGTGGTGGCGCACAGTTTTGGAATGTGGTAGTGATGCACAAATTTTGGAATGTGGCAATGTCATGACAATTTCAGAATGTGGCATTCAAACACAACTTTGAAATGTGGTGGATATTTGTAATTTTGTAATTTGGCAGGGATGTGGCATTTCAGAATTTGACAGGGATGCACAATTTGGGAACATGGCATGGATGCCTAGTTTTGGAATGTGGCAGAATGCATAATTTTAGAAATGTGGCTGGATGCACAAAGCTGGAATTTGGTGGGGATGTGATGCACAATTTTGAAATATGGTGGGTGTGCATACAATTCTAGAATGTGGCAGGGACAAGCAATTTCAGAATAATATGGTGTGTCCTGTCACATTCTGATATGTTCATCCACACTATATTCAGAATTGCCAGTTTCCACCAAACTCCTTGATGTGTGTCCCTGTCCCATTCTGAGACTGAGTGTCCCACCACATTTTGAGATGGCATATCCCTGCCACATTCTGAGATTGCATGCCCCCCCCCCCCTCCAATATTTTAAAACTGTGCATGACCTTGACATTCTATTCAGTGGTTCAGCACTGCATTCCAAAACCACCTTCTGACGTGTTCTAAAGTACAGTAACATGCATCTGAACATTCTGGAAATGCAAGCACTGCAACCAGCTCTATGTCAGTTTTGTTTTTTATTTAAATGATTATTACAACTACAGTTTCTTAAATGTGGGAGGAACAGGTCCTATAAGGTTGCTGACAGGGGCCACTAGATTGTGAGTTCAGGTTATGACATCATCAGTGGCTCTTTACAGAAACTGACGTTTTTGAATATGCAGTGAAATCAGGGTTATAAAATAGCTCATAACCTTAAAATGAAATAGCGTAAGAAAACTAATTTTTATTACGAGATTTATTGGAGGTATGCTTATTCTAATTCTGCAGTGTAGCACTTTTAGCCAGAATCCCTCCTTAAAAGTAATGCAACTACTAGTGTATGTGGTGTTTGAAGTCACTAGATGGCAGTGGTGTCTGTGTGATTATCAGCAGTTTACGGTGTACCTCCTCACCAACGATCGATACTTTTGTTCATTTGTTTTTAGCTGCAGTCTTTTTATAGGTGCTGCCTTTGTGCAATACATTTTAATTCTGCCTGGAAGGGTGACAGACACTGTTACAGTCAACTGCTGAGTGACCATGTTTACAGATGACTACCACGTGTCGACTTTGGTTTTGCAGTTGGCTTCCTGGTTTTGAGGTTGGCTCAAAGTTTCTGTTGACTGTTTCCTGCAAAACAGTCTGTGTGAAATGCCATCACATAAAAGGACTGCTACATGCTCTGATGTTCAGCTTTTGCTCAGTGTTCACATTTTGAAAACTGCTGGCTTTTGAAAACCGCCATCTCCGTTCCTCAAAGAAACTGCATGTCTCTGCTCCAAACTGCATGTGTGATCACTATAAAGAGGAAAATCTGCCTTCTGCCAGTTGCAGCATGCAAACCTTTACTGCAGGCAGGTGACGGAGCAGGAAAGCCATATACACTACTGCCCACCTCAACACTTGGCTTGAATTCAAGAACTGCTGGCACACCAGGGATGAAAGGCCTGTAAAAAGAAATATGAAAAAAGTAATAACTGACCAGGACTTGCTGAAAAATTATTTCTGTGTTTGTGTTATTTGTTTCTTAGGTGTAATGTAGGGAAAGGTATTTATTTTGATGGGGCTTCTTTTTGTACTCCTTCGGATTGAGATATTTCTTAGAGGTGCTCACTCGATCTAAAACCTGCTACTCCCTGCTGAGACCCTGCCACCGATGGACCCTCCCTTCCCCACCAGGACTTCCCTGTCCCCTGGATCACCCCCTGGGGAGGGCCCGCCCCACCTACCTTGGCGGCATCTTTCTGAAGTTTGAAGGGTCTGTCCTGTTGGTGGTGCCTGGGAACTATCAGGGCAGTGGTCCAGCATTGGGGATGTGCAGCCAGATCCCTGGAACACTCATCGCCTCCTCAGTCCTCCAGGGATTTTTTTATGGATGTTTTTTCCCCACAGGAGCGTGGACGTGCAATGATGTCATGGCACAACATGGTGACGGCTGCCATCAATCCGCCCTATTGTGCTGGCACCGCATCTCTGCATCAACTCTGAGTTTCCTCAGAAGCCACTAGAGAGCAGCGCAAAAGCCCAATTCCTCTAGAGGGAAGGGAGAGCAGTCCTCTGGATGCTCAATCCCTTCCCTCCCCTGCCGATCCCTGACAGCCCGAGTCCATTCCCAAACCCAGGTCGCCGGTGTGACATGAAGTGTGGTGTCCAGCACCTCAACCCTCAGCACCACTGGGCCAGCTATTTTAATGTTTGAAAATGTTATTTATGGTTTAGGGAAAGAAGTGGTGTTACTGCACTAACATGGCTGCCAGAAATGTTTTAAGTTTCTGGCAGCCATGATATGATAGTGCTGAGTCTAGTTTGACAAATAAACAAGTGCCACCTTTAGGGTTATTTTCCTATAAAGGCACAAGTCCTGGCCAATCAGGACTCTTAAAACTCTATACCCATTATAGAACATGGGTTATGCTACGGTCTTGTGATCAAATTCAACTAGTCACATTACAGTATTTTCTCCACCCATCTTATAAACAAGTGTAACCCCACTGCGAGAGCTTCCCTGTTTTACCCTGATGCTCCCTTGTTCTCCCATTTCCCCTGCTGCTCCCAGCATCCCGGTTTGTTTTCTTGGGTCTCCCTTCAGCCCCATAGGTGTCTTTCTGGGAATCAAGGGCTGGAGGAGTTGAATTATGGAGCTGCTAACTCATTTTGTGCTTCTGTGAGGTTGGGCGGCTCAAGATGCACAGGAATACATGGGCATTTTGGCCATGCTTGCAGTTGTTTGTTCTCTCCAGTGCTCCCAGTCCCCTGTTTGGTTAAATGGAGACTGGAGACACAGAGGAGATGCATAGGGAGCGAAAATTGTGTTTTTAAAAAAAGAGCGCCAATGAGTGCTTTAGATCAGGGTGCCTCATGAATATTAATGAAGCATGGGGGACCATGAATGGGAGCCTGCCTAGTGCCTGTGGACATGGAATTTTGATGCTAGTGACAGGCTGGGGAATCTATAAAAATGTTAAACTGGGCCATGGGGAGATAAAGGAGAAGGACTGCTACCATTCTGTGGGGCAATGAAAATAACAAAAGTATTCAGCTGGGCTGCAAGAGCATTCTGAGATGAGGACTACTGATGAACTGTGGTACATTGTGAGCAGTAGCAGCCATCTTGCCACTTTGACCTCTATGGACAGCCATTCAGCTATCTAGACACCCAATAGCTGGTTGTAATGGTTTATGTGAACAGGTGTGACTAATTTCAAGTGCCAAGAGACCTTTGCTAATCAATGTTAAAAGAGTGCTAATGATTATTAATATTTGTGATTGATGACTGGAATTAGCCAATCAGAGGGCAGGATTTTCGGGATAAATCTCAGGGACTTTAGGCAGTCTGATCTGGGCTCTGATCAAGATAAGAAGGGCTCAGTGCTGTGTGGCAGAAAAGGTCTGAAGGCCTTTCACAGGACTTAATCGGAGTATTGCTGAGGTGTGAAGGTGAGGGATTCTTGTGGTTTAAAGGAACTGTGCATCTTTACTAAGCATTCCAGGCATCTGGTGAAAATTTATGCTTTTTGAGAAGACTCATTTTTGCAGTGATCCTGCATCAGCTGGAACTGAGAGGAAACACTGATCTGAGAAAGGGCTTTCCTTGGAACTGTGTGTGAGCCAGAGTTAAAGGTGGATGCTGTTTGGATCAGAGAAACTGGGAGAGGAAAAGGTGAGCAGGTGTCTCATGCTTCAGGATCCTGTTGCTGCTGTTGAAATCCAGCGGTGGAAAGGAACTGTCAGTCTGGAGTTTGGACTCTGTTGCCAAAAGGCACTGGAAAGTGAAAAAGTTGAGAAACTGTCCAACTATACTCCTGTCTAAGAGAAAGGTGAAACCAGGGTATTCCCAGCTGCAACTCAGAGCCAGGTAGGAGATTTGCTAACCCCGGGTCTACTGGCTGCAAGGTCCGCTGGTGCATGCTGGAGTGCTAGGACATTCTTGATCTGTGAGGGAGCTAGGCTGTGGAGCCACTCCTGGATCCTCTGTGGTTTGGTGGGCCTTGCATGGGAGCTCTACAATGGGACTGAATATGCTGAAGGGGAACAAGCTGCAAGACCTCCAAGCAAGGTGACAAGCAACTAGACCTTCAAGCAAACTCAAGCATTCGCATCAGTTACTGCTGCCCAGTGGTTGCTGCCCTCTTTTGACTGAGTTCTGCAGATCTTGAAATTCCTGGAAGCCCCCCAATCCAGAGATTGCCCAGAGCTCCGAAACTGAGAGTAACTCATGGCCTGCCCTAAACAGGGGAAATAGGGAAAGTGTGCTAGCAAACAAAGGTTTAAAACTTAACTTTTAGAACCCCAACTCCAGCCAACCCACGGCACCGGCCAGGCCTTCACCATCACAGGGCACCCTTTTAAGCTAAATTGGGGGTTTCACTGGTATCAGTGGGGGTGGACATTGGTGTGTCTTGGTCTACTGGCACTGTTATTGGGTTTTCTTTGGTCAAATTGAACAAACTTTATTGAAGTAAAAGGACATAACATCTCACGAAACTATCAAGTTCTGGACATACTTGTTAACTATTCTGACTCCTTTTTCTCTTCACAGCTTTCCTGTCCAGGTAGCATCCCCCAAAATAAAGCTGTGTTTTGTTTGTTACAATTGCTGTGTGAAGGGTATTTTGTGAAAGCTAACTCTCAGGTATATGTGTGGTGTATGGTATTGGGGAACAACTTGGTATCCAGTGTGTGGGGTGGTTGGAAGGGGAGGTAGGTAGGTAGTTATAGCATCTCAGGGTTGTACCAAGCAGACACCTGGCCCACAATCAACCTACTCTGGGTGGAAGCACAATGCTGTTTTACTATTACTTTGGGATAGAAACCCAATCACCACCGTAGTAGGACCCAGGCCTCTTAACCTGTGTGGTAGTCAACAGGCAGGGTAGTAGCCACTGGCACACTGTGCCTGGGCTACATCTTTAGAGACACCACTGGGATGTCCTGTTCACCAGCCACAATTGCAATGGATGGAAATTCTGGAAAAGACTTCCGTTCCCCAACCCCAGTTCTATAGAAAGTCAGGGCCAAAGAGAAACATAAGGTGAAGTTAGTCGAGTGGAGTAGGGGTCAGAAGATGGACCCTCAAAATCCCTGTTATTATTGGGTGCCACCCGAGTTACAGGACAAAGCTATTGAGGAGTATGTTCCAGTATAAGAGGACTGGGTTAAGTGAATGTTTAGGTAGAATGCTAGACTCTGCCATGGGAACTTTGACTGTATTGATTGAAGGTAAAATGCTATCGAAGCTTCCTAGGTACCAGAGGCCCTAGTGCCAGAAAGATTGTCAGAGGACTGGGATATTGTAACAATGTTTTGTGAGGTTTCCCTGGGAATGGAGGAGAGAATCTGAGTACTCACTGACTCCCTCAGAATGAGGCCTCAGCTCAGTTATGTACCCACCCCTCAGAATCATACCGAAGTTAAGAATGTTTGGGGTAATACCCACCCCTGCAGGGAGGAGGACTATGAGTCATAGATAAATCTAGTGGCACCACTGCTACAGGACTGGCAGTGTAGTGAAGGGAAAAATGCAGAAGGTTGACAGAGAGTTTTGCAGGCCCTGCCCTCAATGCTATTTGGTACTTACAGACCACTGACCGTAAAGCTTAGTGTAGATAATTATATTGCTGCCCTGGACAGTGTCTTTGGGAGCACTGAGACTTGTGAAGATTTGGGTGGGGTTCCAGGCCACCTGTCAATGCTGGGGAGTTTCTGTTGCAGTACATTCAGAGGTTGGAGAAAACTCTGCAAAGAGTGTATGCATAGGGGGATACAGGTTACTGATCTGAATAAGACTCATTGGAACAGGTGCTAAGGGTGCCAGGTATTCAGAACTGCTGCTGTTAAAATTAAGCCTGAAGGATAGGCTGGCTAATCTCCCCCTCCCTCTGGGTCCTTCTCGGGGAAGTCAGGGAGGTGGAGGACAGGGACGCCCAGTGGGGACCCTTGTCCCCAGTGGTGACCACTATCCAGGTTCAGTATGATACCCCCTCTTGAGGCCTCTGAGCTCAAAATACTGTTAAAAAGTGTAGGGAGGCACTGGATAAGTTTACCGCTGCTCTGTTAGGGCTCCTGATGTTCTCTCGTCAGTCCATCAATCCATTCAGTCTGCCCCGGCCACCCTCCCAGTGATGGGCCTGACAGTGCAGGCTCAGGTACCCCCTGTGGCTCCCCAGACTGAAACCTGTATTTATGAACTGTGCCAAGCCATCAGTGAGCTTAAAAATCAAGGGTTGTCAAGGGCAGGGGACCCCAAGTGAAGAGTAGTTAAGGCCCAAGCAATTGCCCCAGTTCCATCCCCATTAGCATATCCAGGGCCACTCAGTCATCCAGAGCTCCAGTTCCATCCTGCAGTCCACTACCCAATCAGATTCAGAAGAGGGGACACATTCTGCTACAGCTGTGGAAAGGATGGACATTTCATGAAGAGTACGGTCAAAGGAAGATCGAACTCGAGTGAGGGACTGGTTGTTGGGAGAGAGCCCCAGCCACAGGAAACTTCAACCAGGCCCAGTAAGGGAGTACTACTGGACCCTAACAAGCCCAGCTCCACAGTATATGTAAGGAAGACTTCAACAAAGCCACTGCCCTGCACTCCATGATATAGATAAGCTGGTGGGACCATCAACAGAGACCACCCTTACCATAAATGGGGTGCCTACATGTACCATCTTAGATAGTGGCTCCCAGATAACCATTGTCTTCAAGTCATGGTATGACAGACATCTGTCCCATCTAAAATTGCAGCTGATGGAGGTGATGCACATGTGAGGTCTCAGCGATAAATCCTAACCCAATTTCAGCTATGTCAGAGTGTGGATGGCTTTCCTGTCAGTGACGGGTGGAAGACCCAGTTGAGACCCTAGGCTTTAATCTGCCCAGAGACTGGTATATAAGATGGTATACCAGTGCTGGTGGGTACCAATGCCTACATGTTTGGAAGACTGGCCCAGCTCTGCCAGGCCGGGAGACTGAACAACAGGGAAGAAGTTGCCAATCCACCCCTACAGTACAGTAAAGGCAGTGTACAGGAAGCATGTGCAGGCCATAGCTGAAGAACAGGATGAAACTGTGGGCCTAGTCTGGAGGCGGCATGTGGAGGAAATAGCGCTGCCACCCCATGCAGAGTGTAATATTGGTGGCATGGTATAGTTAAAGAAAGAGTTGAGGAATCAAATCTTGATGTTGGATGCCCCAGAGGAACATGGGCTGCTGGCTGGCCTTCTCATAAAGCCCAGTGTCTTACCGGCACAGGCACATGCTTATGTCTGAAGTGTCACGGTGCAAATAAAGAATGTGACTGACTAGGAGGTGGTTGTCAGGAAGGGCAGTACCTTAGCCCAAGTCTACTGCACAGCCAGATGCCCCTGGAGAAGGTGCCCCCCCGGTATTGATCCCAGTCTGTTTGACCTAAGCAGCTCGCCCATACTGAGGAGTTGAAGACTCGAGTTCGACAAAAGCTGCTAAGAAAGACTAAGGTGTTTTCCTACACGGTGGGATGTGGGATTGGGCTGTGGCAGGGGACCAGCACCACATAGAACTTACTGATCAGTGCCCTTTAGGAAGCAGTCCTGACATCTTGCCTCAGCTGATATTGATGATGTGAGGAGACATCTTCAGGAACTGTTGTTTGCAGCGTAATTCAGGATTCTAGAAGCCCGTCACACCTCACCCTTAGTGGTAGTAAGAAAGAAAAGTGGGGCCATTCGGATGCGAGATTACCGAACACTGAATAAGCGAACAATCTGACCAGTATACAAATGCCTTGGATTCAGGATGCCCTGGATTGCCTAAATGGCAGAAAATGGTTTTCAGTGTTGGACCTTAGGAGTGGATAGTATCAGATTCCCATGGCACCACACGATCAGGAAAAGACCACTTTTATATATCCTCTGGGGTTCTATGAGTTTCTGTGGATGCCCCAGGCCATTTCTGGTGCCCCTGCTACTTTCCAGCCCCTCGTGGAGAGGGCTGTCGGGGATGTGAATCTGCTGGAGTGCTTGGTGTATTTGGATGACATAATAGTCTTCAGGAAATTTCTAGAAGAACACGAGGCGAAGCTGTTGAAGGTATTGGATCAGTTGAAGGAATTTGGTCTAAGCTTTCTATTGACAAGTGCTAGTTTTTTCAAGGCTTCTGTCAAATATGTTGAGCATATAGTGTCAGCACGAGGCATTAATATGGACCCCAGGAAGGTTAAGATGCTCACCACCTGGCCTAGACCTCAGAACTTGAAAGAGTTACAGCGCCTGTTGGGCTTCTGTGAGTACTACAGGAGGTTTATTGAGGATTATACTCGAGTAGTCAAACCACTCCTGAATTTACTACAGGGCTACCCCACAGTCAACAAAAGTAAAAAGCTAAACAGCCTGAAGCCTCCACTGAGTCACAGCAGTACTTCAAACCTTCCAAGCCATTGGGCCCCAGGTGGACTGAAGATTGTGAATGAGCTTTTGAGGACATCATCTATTGCTTTAAGAACCCCTGACACCATTAGAAAAACTTGGAAAAAATGTGAGATTTAGACAGTTCAGTTTATATTTCATGTATTTTCTATAATTATTTACCTTTTTTCTTTATAACCAAGGACAGTTGTATGAAAGAGGCTTACTGTCCCTTAAACCTTATCTGCTATTTCTGCTGTCCTACATATGACATCATAATCCAGGTTGCAGCTGGAAATGAGCTTCTGAGTCATGGTGCTTTTCCAGGTTACCAACTTTTAAATAAGTAAAATAAATACTCCCCCATTTATGGCATCGAAATTATTCCCACAGCAACAAACTGTGATGTCATAAACAGAACTGTGATGTCATATGTAGGCAAGCAGCCAGAACAGATAGGGCAGTGATCCTGTTTACATGCAAATGTCCTTAGTAATAAAGAAGAATGAGAAATATAGAAATAATATTAAAATATAAGCTCACTTGTGCTAAATATTACATTTTTTCAAAGTTGTCACAATGGTGTCGGGGCTCTTTAACCCATGCTCAAGTCTTGGCTTAGGCAGACCTGCTGGAACCTTATGTATTACAGACACCAGTTTTGGCGGCATGGGGGCTGTCCTGTATCAAAAGCACCAAGGGGGCTTGCGCCCAGTGGCCTACGCCTGTCAGAGTTTGAATCCAGCAGAGAGAAAATACCCGGTGCTCAAGCTAGAATTCCTTGCACTCAAGTGGGCCATCATAGATCAGTTCCATGATGTATGGGGTGAAAATTACAGTGAAGACTGATAATAATCCTTTGACATATGTCAAGACAACAACAAAACTGGATGCAGCTGGTCATAGGTGGCCATCCATCCTCCCTACCTATGATTACTGTGTCGAGTATCACTCAGGTTAAACCACATAGACACTGATGCTTTATCCTAATCCCCCCACCCCCAATTCATCAGGAAGAACACTTCAACTGGGTGAGGATATCCAAGCAGACTGTATAAGCTTTGTGTAAGAAATTTGACACTGAAGAGTTTCCATCAGCTGAGGCTGTCCAGCACCTAGTGAACAGCCTAGGAGCCTTGGAAGTTGTCTCCTGTAGTGTACTGCCACCTAGTTACTTTAGAGATGAAATATTTTCTGCAATTAACAACTCAAGATCTGATGAGGGAACAGAGTTCTGACACAACCATTAGAGAAATTCTGCAGGTCTTACAGAGGAGGGGTGATCTGGCGCAATTAACCATTAGAGACCCTGATGCCCAATTGATGCTGCGAGGGTGGTCAAAGTTAAAAATAAAGAATGGCCTGCTGTGTAGAGAAATGCAAGATCAACACGGGGTACAACTGGTGCTGCCAGACTGGTTCAGACAAACAGTATTAAAAGCCCTCTGCAACTACGTAGGCCACTTGGGCAGTGAACGCATGTTACACTGTCACTCAGAACACAGCAGGTTCTATTGGCCTAAAATGGGACAGGATGTGGAACAATATTGTAAGGCCTGTCACTGGTGCATTCAGAGAAAATCTCTTTCCCAAAAGGCAGCCTCACTGGTTAACATTGTCACAAGTGCCCCTATGGAGCTGTTATGTTTCAATTTCCTCAGCTTGGAACCAGACTCTAGAAACATCTCGAACATTCTGGTGGTCACTGACCATTTTACCAGGTACACCCAAGCTTACCCTACCAAAGATCACAAAACTTCCACTGTGGTAAAGGTGTTGGTTGAAAAGGTTTTGTGTTATGAGAGGCTACCACGGTGGATTCACTCAGATCAAGGCTGTGACTTTGATAGCAGGTTAATAAAGGAGCAGCTGTCTCTGAGGAGTCAGAAAGTCATGAACAACACCTATTAACCCCAAGGTGACCCCCAGCTTGAAAGATTTAATAGAACTCTACTGGACATGCTGGGAACCTTGGACCCCAGAGATAAGCATACTTGGAGTCAAGTCAGTACATTGGTGTACACCTACAACTGTACCCGGAATGATGCTACCAGATTCTCCCACTACAGCCTCATGTTTGAGAGGGAGGCCTGCCTGCCAGTTGATCTGCGCTTTGGGGAATCAGCAGATGGCACAAAAGATGGTGACTACCTACAGTATGTAAGAAGGCTCAAACAACAACTAAATGAGGCCTATTGCCTAGCCACTGAAATGGCCACCAGAAGGAACCAGGCTAACAAGGAAAGATATGACAAGAAGGTACAGGTGCAAGATTTAATGTCAGAGGACAGAGCGCCATTGAGGAGTTTTGGGTTTCCGGAAACACAATATTTCTGATCGATGGAGAAGTACACCTTATGGGGTACTGGAACAATTGGATGGGCTCCAGATGTATAAGATTCTACCAGAAGGGGAATTCAGTGGACACAAGATCATTCATTGAAATCATCTCCTGCCCATCGGGACAAAGTGATCGGCTTGGCATCTGATACAGAAGTTCCTCCTACACTTCCAGTTACTCGAGCTGCTGCACACAAGCAACAAAGGCAATCAAATGATGATCAACCAGGGGCTGGTCCTGCCGGAACCAAGGAAGTGACAAAGGGGAAGAGTCTGCTGACAAATCGGAGAGAGAGTTTGATGTTCATCCTGGATATTTCTATCCCACCCAAGCTGACCAGATTGTTTCAGGGAACACCCTTGACATTGGAGACTGTGTCTATGGAAGAGGGGCTTACCACAGAAGAGAATGAGACTCGAGATAGTGATGAACCTGAGGAAGTGGACCCAGCTGTGCCTACTGAACAGGGTTCTGAACAGGAAGTTGCTCGTATTACGCCCCTTGAAGGGACCACCCCGAACTTGAACACTAGTCCAGCTGAGCCTTTTGAGTGGTTCCACAGCAGCTCCCCTGAGTCAATGCCCTTTGGAGAGCCCACTTTGAACTTGAATACTGGTCTGACTGAGCTCTCTGAGTGGCCATTAGATGGCACCACTGTCCAGATTTTGTGATGGAACACCCCATAGCAGAAGAAGTGGAGCTGGCACAGGGGCAAGAGACATTGATCCGACCTCTGAACAGGGGGTGACCACCAGGGCCAAACAGCGTGGACCCCCAAGACGTTCAAGGAGAACTGTGAAACCTTTGCTTAAGTTGACATATGACACCCTGGGGCACCTTCTGATGTGCACCTGTTTGTAGTACATAAAGTCTTCTTTGTCACCCCCCAGGTCCCTGCCAAAAGTTTACATGGTTCCTGCTAGTGCAAAAACCCCCAGGGTCAGGGGGAAGGTGGCAAAGCGTAAAAGGGGAGGTGAGAGTGGCACCCAAGGGAAAACAATTGTGTTATCAGTGTGTGTTAAAGTACCTGTGGTGCAAGAATGGGTGTCGCACATCATGATATTTGGCAACTGTCAAAGGTTAAAAGGGTGTTCAGTACTGGGGAACTGTATATAGTGGGTATTTCTGTTTTCAAACAGTTTAATGCCTGAGTAGATAGGATGTTGAACTGTGTTAACTGTTAAGGTTTACTGTTTCACATTTTTTCAGGCTCCTGCTTACAGGCTTGGCTTGGACACCAGGCATTTAAGGGAAGGGAGGAGTGTAACTCCCCTGTGGGGGCTCACCTGTTTTACCCTGATGCTCCCTTGTTCTCCCATTTCCTCTGCTGCTCCCAGAGCCCCCTGTTTTCTTGGGTCTCCCTCCAGCCCCATTAATTGTCTTTCTGGGAATCAAGGGCTGGAGGAGTTGAGTGGAGCTGCTGAACCGTTTTGTGCTTTTGTGCGGTCAGGCAGTCCATGCATGCGCAGGGAACACATTGGCATTTCAGCCCGTGCTTGCAGCTGTTTGGGTGCCTCTCGGTGCTCGGTCCCCCTGTTTGGCTGATCAGGGCCTGGAGACATGGAGGAGGCAGCCATAACAAGCTGCAATGGTGTTTTTAAATAACTGCTTCAATGAACGCTTAGGACAAGGGCACCCTCATGAATATTAATGAGGCATGGGGATCATGAATGGGAGCCTGCCTAGTGCCTGGGGGCATGAAATTTCAGCATTAGTGACAGGCTGGGAATGTATACAAATGTTAACCTGTGCCATTGGAAGATAGGGAAGAGGACTGCTTCCATTCTGTGGGGCACTGAAATAATAAAAGTGTTCAATTGGGCTGCAGAACATTCTGAGGTGGGGACTACTAATAAACTGTGGTACATTCTACCGCCCTATCTCCCTGCTCCCGCACTAACCAGCTCCAAGAGACACTGATCCTCTCCAGCCTGTCTGACTTCCTCTCCTCCTCAAATTTCTTCTCCAACTACCAATCCGGCTTCCACAAAATACACCCCACTATCTCTTCTGTCCTCCGAGTCTCTAACTCTGTCCTTGCTGCCAAGAACCACGGGCATATCCCCACAGCAATTTTATAGATCTCGTCAAAGCCTTCAATTCTATCTCACCCACTTCTCCTACAAAAGCTCAACAGAGTTAGTCTCTCTCCTATGCTGTAAAGCGGTTTAGCTCCTACCTCTGCAGTAGGATGCAATCAGTCTCAGTAAGCAACTCTGTATCACTTCCACTCCCCATCCTCTCTGGAGTAACCCAAGGATCTATTCTTGGTCCAATTCTTTTTCCATTATTTATCAATGACCTTCCAACTATCTGCCAGCACTCTAGTATCCACTGCTACACAGATGACACAATCCTTTACACCGCCGGTCCTACCCCGAATCCATACACCCTAACCTCCAATGTGCTTTAAACGTGTCCTCTGTTGGTTTCAAGACAACTCTCTAAAAGTCAACACCAAGAAAACTGTCTCTATGGTTTTTGAGACCCCCCCACAAACTGGCTAAGCTGCACCTCCACCCATCCTTTACCACCTTGGATGGATCTACCCTAACTCTGTAACCTCCTATAAATACCTGGGCCTCTGGTTCAATCAGCACCTTGACTACTCCGTCCATATGACTCCTATGCATGAAAACTTTGCCCGAACCTCGAGTACTCTATCGGAATAAGGATTGCATCCACCTTCACCGCCACTACATCCTGCTCTCCAAGACCATCCTCCCCCTGTTCGATTAAGGTGATGTTATCTATGCTTTGGCCCCCACCACCACCCTCTCCCACCTAGATAGCCTCCTCCACTCCTTCTGCCACTTCACTACTAACTCCCCACTTCAAACTCATTATTGCTCTCTCCTTTCCTCCTTAATCCTTCCCTCCTTTTCACACAGAAGACATATCCACTCCGTAATCTTCATTGCAAAGTACTGGTTTGACCTCCTCCCTCCTTATGTCTCCTCAGTTCACATACCTGCCACATTACCTTCCTACTCCCTGCGCTCCTTTCACCCCTGCACTTTCTCCATTCCTCATAGCTGGTCCTCTTCAGGTCTCTCTGCCTTCTCTTCCCATCTCCCCTGCCTCTGGAACCAACTATTCCCTAGCCTTTAAGACTCCCCTTCATTCCCATTCCTCAAGCAGCAAATAAAACTCATCCCTCCCCACCCTGCCTGCCTCCCCGAGCACAATTCTGAAGCTGTTTCTGTCCAGTCCAGCTGCTTTGTACATAACTGCATAGCTGTATTGATTCACCACGTTTAGATCCTCATTATATACAGGTCAGACTTAGTATATTAGTATTGCATTAGACCTCGCTACTGCTGTCTGTTAGTGATGTCTCTACTATCTTCAGCTGCTTATATGATGTGATTGTTATTTATTCTCCTGTACCCCATTTCCTAGGTTACACCTGTAGCGAGCCCTGGCTTAGTGTGCCTTTCCTGGTTATCAACTTTTAAATAAATAAAATTAATAAATTAAACATTGTGAAAAGTAGCAGCCATCTTGCCACTTTGGCCTCTATGGACAACCAATCAGCTATCTGGGCACCCAAAAGCTGGTTGTAATGGTTTATGTGAAAAGGTGTGAACTAATTTAAGGTGCCAAGAGACCTTTGCCAACCAGTGATCAAAGAGGGCTAATGATTATTAACATTTGTGATTGATGACTGGAATCAGCCAATCAGAGAGCAGGATTTGGGGGGGAAATCCCAAGGACTTTGGGCAGTTTGGGCAGTGTGATCTGGGCTCTGATCGAGTCAAGAAAGGCTTAGTGCTGTGTGGTGAAAAGGGTCTGAAGGCCTTTCACAAGACTTAATCAGAGTATTGCTGAGGAGTGAAGGCGAAGGATTCTTGTGGTTTAAAGGAACGCTGCATCTTTACTAAGCGTTCCAGGCATCTGGTGGAAATTCTTGTTTTTGAGGAGATCATTTCTGCAGTGACTCTGCTTCAGTTGGAACTGAGAGGAAACCCTGATCTGAGAAGAACTTTTCTTGGAACTGTCTGAGAGCCAGAGTTAAAGGTGGATGCTCTTTTGGATCAGAGAAACTGGGAGAGGAAAAAGGTGAACAGGTGTCATATGCGTCAGGATCCTGTTGCTGCTGCTGATATCCAGCTGTGGAAAGGAACTGGTAGTCTGGAGTTTGGACTGTGTTCCCAAAAGGCACTGGAAAATGGAAAAGTTGAGAAACTGTCTGGCTGCACACTGGAGCTGCACTCCCATCTGAGAGAAAGGTGGAGTCAGGGTATTCCCAGCTGCAACTCAGGGCCAGGTAGGGAATTTGCTCACCTCTATTGAGTGGGGTCTACTGGCTGCAGAGAGCCACTGCCATGTGTTAGAATGCTAGGACACTCTTTACCTGTGAGGGAGCCGGGTTGTGGAGCCACTCCTGGGTCTGGGTCCTCTGTGGTTTGGCGGGCCTTGCATGTGAGCTCTGCAATGGGCCTGAATAGGCTGAAGGGGGCAAGCTGAGAGACCTCCAAGCAAAGCGACAAGCAACCAGACCTTCACGCAAGCTAAAGCTTTCTCATCAGTAACTGCTGCCTAGTGGTTGCTGCCCTCCTTGGACTGAGTTCCGCAAATCTTGCAACTGCTGGAAGGCTCCCCAAGACTGCCCAGAGCTCCAGAATCATGAGTAACTCAGGGCCTGCCCTGTACAGGGGAATTGGGGAAAGTATGCAAGCAAACAAAGGTTTAAAACTTAACTTCTAGAGTGTCATTCCTTAAAATATTCTTCAAGGGCCCCAACTCTGGCCAACCCGCACCTACCAGGCCTGTACTATCACAGTGTACCACTGTAGACTGGACTGGGATTTCACTAGTAGCAGAGGGGTGGGCATTGGCGATGTCTTGGCCTTCCGACACTGTTATTGTTAACTATTTTGTAACTCTTTTAAGCTTCACAGCTTTCCTGTTCAGGTATCTTTCCCAACCCCCCAAAATAAAGCTGCATTTTGTTTGTTGCAATTGTTGTGTGGGGTATTTTGTGAAAGATGACTGTCAGGTATATGTAATGTATGGTACTGAGGAACACACTGAGCTATTTTACTATTACTTGGGAAAGAACCCCAAATCAGCACTGTAGCATGACCCAGGACCCTCAACCTGTGTGGTAGTCAACAGGCAGGAGTAGTAGCCCACTGGCACATGGCGAGGGGCTACACAAGGATAAATTTAGGTAAGCAGCAGACCATTAGAGGGGTGTGGGTTGTGCTCTAATCACCCACTATGTAGTGTGGGGTTTTAGAGCTCCAACCCACAACCTCTCAAGCGTTTTATTGCTTATAAAATGGGGCATGGGCTGGTAAGAAATGGCATGTTTCAGCATGAAAGAGGTGTCTTTTTTATAATGACTAAAAATAGTTGCTCTGAAAAGGAAACCACACAAATGTTACTTGCCACTGTGATGTACTACTGAACATTTTATAGTTGCTAAATATGTTTACTGGAGCAGCTCTGATAAAGGTCAGTAGTTGCAAAACAGTTTAGTTGAGTTGCAGTAACAAGGTGTATATTCACTACACTACTCACACTCAAGTAACTCCCTTGGGAGCCCTTTAAGAGAAGTCAGAGGAGGCTCTGCCTAATCATGCAATTTCTGAGCTCAAACCTAGATATACTGCTGCAACTTTAAACATGGGAGCTGACTACACATAAGGAGACAGCAGGGAGGAGAAAACAGAAAAAGAAACTAGGCAGATTGTGAGAGACAGGAAGAGAAAGCTGTCTACCAAAGGCTGGAAGAGCTGATAATAAAAGATTGAGGTACAATTGATAGACAGATGTTCTGAAGGACAGTAATACTGACAGAGAACTATGGAATTTCCATATATGTGTAAGCTGTGTGTCTGGCTTAGTGGTCTTGTTTGTGTCCTAAAGTTTGGCTGTCAGGTTAGGGTACAAAAAAACAGTACCTCAGAGTGAGTATGTGCTGTTGTAACCCACTGCCACGTGGTGCAAGTTGACCAATGAAGTTATAAGATTTTAGAACCCATTTTATAACAATATTGGAAGATGTAATTTGGGGCTGCACCTCTTGCAGGGGCTTATGTCAAGCCCTGTGTCAAATCTGTTTTTATTTATTTATTTATTGAATGTTTCACCAGGAAGACACACTGACGACAAGTCACTGGTCTCCTCGTGCAACCTGGGGAAGAGTAAAATAGGAGTGAAACATTAAACATTCAAGTTACAAGATCAACATTAACATACAGTAGGGCAGGTGTTACAAGCAGTGTTACAACAGTGTTCGCATAATGAGCAGAAAAAGAGTGGACAATAAGAAGTGCTGGGTTAATAAGTAAACAAGTGCTTTACATGAAAGAAAAGGGGGAAAGGAGAGGGAGGGGTGAGGTGGGGGGAAGAGTAGTGTTCAAGTTACATTCAAGTTACAAGATCAACATTAACATACAGTTGTAAGGCATGTGTTACAAACAGTGCTGCGCATAATGTGTAGAATGAGTGGACAACAATAAGTACTGGGTTAATAAGTAAACAAGTGCTTACGTGAAAGAAAAGGGGCAAAGGAGAGGGAGGGGTGTGGTAGAGGGATGGTGGGGCAAAGGGAGTAGATGAGGGATACAAGCCCCTGGGTGGGGTAGGAGAGGGACCCATGGAGAGCATTTGGGGTCCCTTACATTCTCTAAGAGATCAAAGGAGGCCAGTAAGGGGGACAATTTGGGAAGGGAGGAAAGCTAGAAATTTGGGGGGTAGGGGTGCAGAGGGTAAAGTGAAGGTGACAGTAGAGGGGTAGGGGTAGGAGTAGAGGGTTTGGGTTTATCCAGGGCTTAGAGGATGGAATTAAGGAGGGACATGGTAGGAGCAGATAGGTGCATGGTAATTATTGAGGGCAGAGCTGTGCCAAACACTTCAGCACAAGATGCATCTGATTCAAGAAGATTGGGTGCATTTGCAACACTTTTCCTGATTTATGGCAGCTTGTGCCAAATACTTGGCACAAGCCTCGTAAACAGGGTATCCAAGATTGTTACAAGTTAGACCAGAAAAAGCTGGTCTAACTTGCAGTAATCAGTGCACAGGATCGAGAATCCCGATCACCGGCAAGAGAATGCAGCAAGTCCCATGTGTCAGATGTTTGCTAACCCAGGGCTTGCGGCATTCCTGGATCTTTCATGAATTGGGCACCTAGAGAATAATTTATGAGCAACCATACACAACAAGGCTGTGTTTCCATTCAGGGTAATATGACATCATAGAGGTCTCTATGATGTCATATCACCTTGAGATGGCAACATCAGCTTGTTGTGTAAGCTGCCCATGTATATGTTTGTTTTAATTAATTTACTTACTTTTTAACTCTGTCTTAAACTATGGACAAATAAACAGAAAACAGCAAACAGCAGGGTAAGATTAAAAACATTTGCCGGCCCGGTGGCGTTGAAGGTTGAGGTGCTCGACGCCACACCTCGCGCCATGCTGGTGACCCGGGTTCGGGAGCGAACTCGGGCGCTGGGGGTTGGCATGGGAGGGAAAGGATCGAGTGACCGCAGGGCTGCTCTCCTTTCCCGGGGGGAAGCACTGGGATGCCTGGTGCTCCAGCGGCCCCTGGTGGAGACCGGGGGCACTGCAGAGGGCTGGACTGCATGCAGACAGCGCGGCCCGATGTAGGCAGGGTTGCTGTGTGCTGCACCATTGGGGACGTGCACCACGCATTGAGGGGAGGTGGGAAGGACACACAAGGGAAAAGCCCTCAGCCAGATAGGAAATGGCTCCTCCAGTGCCACCACCACCGCCCTAATGCTGGTTCCCCACCACTGCCCCTTGAGCTCTCCAGGGCTGTAGCCCCCTCCGTTTCCTGGGGAGTCCTAACGACTTTGAAGATGGTGGGGAACACAGCGGGCGGTAGATCAACGTAGGTGAGTGAGGCAGCCTGAGAGAGTTCCGAGCCTGGAGGTGAAGAAATAGAATTGAAAAAAAAAAAAAAAGATTAAAAACATTTAATGAGATTTAAGTAATAGCTACATGAGCTGGCACCATTTCTAGTAGTTTATCTTTTAACAAAATTGTTCACTTGGGGTGTTTTCAGCAGTGCTGATTATTTTCTTGATGAGGTATCTGCAGTGTAGGTAAGCATGAGAAATGTTAATAGACATGAGACTCTATGCTGTTGAACCACTGTTGTAATCTACTGTAATTACTATGGTACAACAGTATTTTGACATCACTACTGCGGTACAATGGCATCTGGAAGGGTATGGAATTTTTGTATATTTTTATGCAAAGTATTGTTATTTTGCACTTTAGTCGCTGAGGTTCAACTTCATGTAAGATACCTCCACTATCTGCACCAGGAGAAGAAGAAGAATCAGCATTTACTGTATATAGCGCTTTTCATGCACTTTGTATCCCAAAGCACTTTACAAGCAATGCTAAATGGGTAGTGATGTGACTGAATATGTAGTGGCAGTCATTTCGCACATCAACACCCACACACCACCTTGGACAATTGCATGAACTGGTCTTATGGGAAGGGGAATGTTGGCCAGGACACTGGGTAAAATCCACTGCTCTTTGTGAAAAGTACCTTGGGTTCTTTTACATCCACCTGGATACCCACCAGGATAGCACCAGAGATGGGTAGAAGAGACCTCTGTTTACTGTCTCATCCAAAAGATGGCACACCCCAACAGTACAGCATCCCCTAATACTGCATGTGGATGCCAGTGTTGTTGGGATGAGCCCAATCCAGGAGTGGGACAAGAACCCATGTTCAGACCAGAGGCGGATGTGCTATCAACCTGTATACACTGTGTACTTCCATACACATCAACACGGAACCATATGCTGTTCGACAAGTCTTGGTCATCATTTCTTAAGTGTTTAACAGGCATACTAAAGATGTGGAGAGGATTAAGCCACAATGCAAGAATGAGTAAACAAAACTTATAGATTGTCTTGTGATGGGCATACAGCTGACACTGACAGGTTCAAATTTTAAAGGACTGAGCCCAAAGTCAAACACAATTACCTTTGTTAATTTGTATTCAAAATGAGTTTCATCTCAGTCATTGTCTTTTGAAATAGATGCAAGTCTGACTGAACTTTACACTCTGATCAGATAAGATAGCACCACTGACATGCAAAATTGTACTGTAAGCAAAATTCACTTAACAATACATGTTCTGTATCATTATTTGAAAACCAACATCCTGCTAATGAATTGGAGCCTGGGGTCTGCAGACCGAGAAGTAATGATATATGCTTTTTCTGTCATTTTAAGCATCCTGCTCTTATGATCATGTATCAACCATACTTAGACCATGTATAACCATGGTTATTCATAGTTTGGTTGGGCTATGATCAATATAGAAACAGAAATATTGTCAGCAGATAGGAATCATCTGGCCCATCAAGTCTGCCCATAAAGCAACCTACTATACATGTCGATATACCGTATTTATACCACCTTAGTGGTGAATAAATTGGGTAAATTATGGCATTTGGGGATAAATATTTATTTTTACTTAGAGACATTTAATTTAGAACACATGCTATTATAATCACTTAGAGCATGTTAATTCCACTCTGAATCTGGAAACAGAACATAGAGGACAGTGGGCAAGAGAAAGAATTTACAATGGAAAGAAAGGACATTTAAAGCTAAAACCAGGCAAAACACTAATAATAGCCTTAACTGCAATGTGTTATATATTAAAACCAGTTCATAATGAGTTGTAGTGGAATAGCATATTTATCTACCCACTTGAGTGGTTAGACCTTTATAGCTAAATTGCGGCTGTGCCACTCATGAATTATGGGTCTAATTACTTACTGGAGGAGATAACTGTATTATTCCACTGCACCCCATTATGTATTCCTTGTATCATTATATAAAAGATGCCATGGTAGCAAGCATGACCCAGTAGTTAGAACATTGAACTGTGAAAGAAAAGAGCCCCGTTTTAAATACCAGCATGGGAACTGGTCTATTATATGAATTTAGGAAGTCACTTGTCCTCCATGTGCTTCAGTCCTCCCAATTTTAATATCTGATTGAAGCTGGAACTCACAAAACTGAGATGCAGCTTGTTAGCTGGGATATCCTGAGCCCACTAACAGCCTGGATTATGACTTCCACAGAGTGCTGTGCATGGTATAGTGTCAGTCACATGATACTATGCTATGGGTAATACCACTGGAGACCTGCACTACTACCATAGAATCTCATTCCATCCAGTGCCTTTTCACCCACTGGTGGGCCACTTGGATTTATTTTTATAACTCTGTTGTTCCATATTTCATGGCTGTCCAGTGGTACCCCCTCACAAGTTGGACCAATGTTTTTTTGTTTGTTTGTCTTTACTAGTCGGCTCTTTTCTTCATTTTGCTCATGTGTTTTTGTCTTTTGATGCCAGTCTCTGTTTTGACTGGCAACCACCATCCTTCAAAACTGCTCATCTACAGGCACAGGAAGTGGGCAACAGCATCACACCAGAGGTCAGGAACAAAGTCAGAGTTAGATTATGGGATAAACATGAAGTTTTTATTGTATCCAAAAGATGCAAGCAGCAGCAAACAATTGTCCTCACATCCAAGATTTTGCCCATATACACCACATACATTTTCTTCCTTGATGAAGACCTCAACAGTACAACACCCCCGTATTGAGATCAGATGCCAGCATTTTGGGGTATGAGCCAAAGTCTTGATGTGGGACTAGAGTCTATGATCGGCTATGCCAAAAGTGGATTTGCTACCACTTAGTCACATTAACACATAAATACAGTAACTGCAAATGTTTCTTCTGCTTCTGCTTCTTCTTCTACTAGTAGGTGTGGGCATATTATTCCTGCCGTGTACGTCCTGCATGGGTTGAATTCAGTTCTCTGTTAAAGAGCCAGAATGGTCTGGATCCTCTTTACCTCCGAGGTCTTTTGACCACCCAATTGGACATGGCAGGTAAGGATTACACACTGTGGAACAGTAGCTTCACTTGGTCTCAAAATAAAGATTAGAATCTGCTGGGGACAATTAATCTTTGGTTGCTGCCCCCAGACTGTTGAATGCCCTTCCTGGGATATTTTGATGGTCCCTAAAGTCTCCTTCTTTAAAACTATACTTAAGACATAACTTTTCCCTTAAGCCTTTATAAATGAATGCTCTGTTTCCATCATTTACTTTGTTGTTGGTTAAATCATGTTTCTCTGATAATGACTGAACATTGTTGATCATTTAGGTACCAAGTTATTTATGTTTTATAAATCTGTTTTGTTTTGTTTTGTTTGTTTTCTTGCAATTTATTGTGTTATTGTATGCTGTGCTCTGAACTGTAAGCACTGAAAGTTTCAGGAAAGGCATCTAAAATAAATATCTATCAATATCTAATTACCTACTGTCTAAATAGAGTTGTGCAGAATGTAAAAATTGGTTCTGTGTTATAATGGCGATGCGGAATAAGCGATTACCATTTAGGCGAGTGTATATTGTCGAAAATGAATTATAATGATGTGCACTCACAGTGTCTAGAAAACCAGCAACTCATTTTCTATGTTATGCAGGGCTACACTTCCTCCAGATTCTCAACTCCACGGGGGTGCACGTCAGGGGTGAATTAAAAAAAAAATAACAAGCCGCCTACTGGCACAAAAAAAACCATGATGCTCTGGACCGAACGCTGCTCCCTGCACACCCCAACCAACCACTCTTCTCACCAAGCTAGCTAACCAGCTTGGCAGCTACCTTGCACACCCCCTCCCACATACCCCCTTCCCTTCCTCTCCCCCTCCCCGTGCGCATGTGCAGGCAAGTACACTTGCCATTGCCCAGCCTTGCCCACCCAGGTATCCAGTCGCTACCCTGCCAGGCAGCCCTGAACATAGGCACTGTGACTGAGTTGCCCTTTGAAAGCACTCAATCACAGTTGCCTTATACACAGTATACTGTAAAAATTCTTCTGTGGAATTTTGGCAGAATTGTTCTCATTACACGAAATTACTGTACATGAAGTGAAATTCTGTCAAAAATGTAATTTTATTTTAGTTGTTTTCATTTTAATTTTGAAACTAGTCTTATAAACTTTGCATTTGGCAAATGTGAAGTACCTTACCACCTGTGTACAAGTAAGAGTACCAGCTTTCATGTCCCTTGCATTACAGGTAGAGTTATATGTGGCCAAAATTTCATCACCATGTAATTTTCACTTCCTCTATTTCCACCTCATTTTAAAGCAGTAGTATAACAAACCAAGGCAAGCAATTTGATTCTACCTTTTTCACTGTAAAAGTTCAGGCAACTTTTTTTTTTCTTTCTGGCAAAATTTTCTAGTTTGGCAACATTTAAATATTATGTGAATGTTTTACTTAAAATTTTTCTCAAGTAAAAAATATGTCTTTCACGTTTGGCTTAGAAATTGTGTTATATACCTGACAAGAATAATGATAAATAAATGAATAAAATAAATAAAACTCATGGTGGGCCACATAGGAGGTACTTAGACAAGTAGATCTAACAGGCATAGTAATGTTTTATTAATTACAGCTGAAGCTGACTTTCTGGAAAAACACTGTTTGTTGCACTACTGCTTTAAAAGCCACAGCCTCAAGAAGAACTTTGAGAAACATAATATTTGGACACAAAGCAGCTTATATTTCTCATTAGTTCTGTGTTTCTCATACCCATTATGTATTACTGAGGTCATATGCATGAAAACAGAATAGTTGTCCCTTGAGGATTCATTAGTTCCTATTGCTTTCTCCCAACCTGATGTCATAATAATCTGCTTGTGACATCACAGTTATTCCCATGGCAACAGACTGTGATGTCACAACAGAGCATTGTGATTTCAAATATGGAGCAATATAAAGAGGCAGATCAACTGTAGGGACAAAGATCTTGTTTCTGTGGGAATTTCTTCAGTCATAGACAATGGATAGGAGAACCCTATAGAAGACATATGAAATACAAGCAGAAATGTGTCCACCAATAATGCTTTCCAATATTTTACCAATGGCATCAGTAGTTCTTTAAAACTACTTATCAAACCCACATATTTAAAACAACTGAAGAACTATATCACACAAGTATATGTCCCAAGTTGGAGGTCTCAAGCTTTAAAATGGAGTTAAGTTAGAGGCAGCCAAAATTGTTTTCCAAAATTGTATTTTCAGTCATTTTTATCTACTTTTAAAACCACTTATCCAAATTTCTCCAAATTTGCAGTTTTAATTATTTTGCGAGTATGTAAACTGTAAATGTATTAGCACCTGTAAGTTTATAACTAGATAACACAATGTCACTAGATTTGGCCAGTTAACAGACCTTAAAAAAGAGGCTGTGTGTCATTTTATGTTTACTTGCATGCATGTGCAAGAAACATAGTGCCACCATACAAATTTTCATAGGTGTGCCACCCCATTTCAATGCCCTGCTCCTTCTTGCAGGCATGGCCTCCCACCTCACCAATAAATGTCCGAGCTGTCTGTGACAGCAGTTCTGATGCAGTGGCATACACCTGAAAGCCAAAGACCGCTACAATCAGCGGTGGTAACGCAGGCAATTTGCATGTTGACATCGGCAGGCAATTTACATGCTGCCATTGGCAGAATGCAAAGTGCCTACACTCAGCACTGCATGTGAACAGCTGTCATAGACAGCTCCATTTCTACTCCTCCCCAACAAACACACAAACACCTAAGTAGCATGCTGGAGCCCACCCCAGCATGCTCATATCTCCACCACACACACACCATATGTCTGATGGGGTGCCAAATCCCGGTCAGCTCCACTGCCCCCAAACAGACTTCCAAGTGCCAGGCTGGGAGCCTACCACCAGCATGGCAAAAATCTGTATGGCTAACGGGGTACCCAATCCCTGTCAGCTCAACTGTACCCCCCAAAACAGACTTCTAGGTGCCATACTGGGAGCTCACCCCAACATGGCAAAGTCTGTATGGCCAACGGGATGCCCAATCCGGCTCCACTTCCCCAAAAACTTTCAGCTGCCACACTGGGAGCCCACCCCAGCATGGCAAAAGTCCCGCGTCATCTTCCTGAAAAAAACCTGTAAAAAAAAATGGTCCTTCATTAACTGTCTTGCCCCCCTCCTCCAACTCACACCCACCCTCTGCACACCCACTCCACACACACCTCTGACCTCATACATACCTCCGGAGCCCAGCGCGATGATCTTTGGTGGACCGGGAAAACGTCTGCACTCTTCAAAGCCGACCGTGAACTGAAGAAATGCCGGCAGGCTATATAATGGCATAAATGTGTTTTTTTTTTCAACTTTGGTGCACATCTCAGCCATTTTTGGGAATATTTTCACCAAATTTTCAACATGAGGTTCTTGGGGCCCCACCTCATGAACTCAGTCACTGTCATTTTGTTATTTGGTCCTGAAAGGTGATTTTGCAGTCATTGCACGGAACCACCGTTTGGGCCTGAGTAATGAAATGACAGTGTCACTGTTCATGAGGTAGGCCCCCAAAACCTATGTTGAAAACTTGGTGAAAAATTCGAAATGACTGTTTTAATTATGAGTGCTTGTGCAGTTCCTACGCACACTCATAACTTTGCTAATTTTAATATTTTCACTCCAGATTTTCAACTTTGCCATTTTACCACACCTCCTTATGAGCAGTGCAGCTGTCATTTTTCATATCTTGCCCAAAATGTGTTTTCAGTGCGTGTAGCACACAATGGGCAGTCGTTGTGTGAAATCAATGTTCAGGACAGATTAAGAAAATCACAGTGACACTGGTCTTAAAATAGCTATGTTGAAAATTTGGTGACAAAAGTCTATAAAATGACTGTGTTATGAGCGTGCATTGTGTAGTTTCCATGCACCCTCGTAAGTTCAAGAATCTGTAATATTTTCAGTCCAGATTTTCAACACTGGCATTTTTCCACACCTCCTTATGAGCAGTACAGCTGTCATTTTTCACACCCTGGCTGAAATGTGTTTTTGCACTTCCGGTGCAGAATAGAGTGGTCGCTGTGGGAAATTAGTGTTCGGGACAGATTACGAAAATCACAGTGACACTGTTCATGAGCAGATGATGCTGTAATCCTAGCCTCCCACCATGATCCAAACAACTGCAAGAAAACTCCAGCGTGGCTTCACATCAGTCGAAAACTGGTTCTTAAAGCACAAACTGATCCTAAACCAGAAAAAAACAAAGACCATGATCTTCAGCAGCTCTCACAACAAAAATAAGCAGTATCCTCCATCAAAACCAAGCAAGGAGTCACTCTTGAACATGTCCAATCCTTCAAATACCTTGGCATCACCCTTGACTCCCACCTCTCCTATGCTGCCCACATTAATACTTGTCGAAAGCTGCTAACATCAGACTGGGCCTACTATTCTGTCACAGGACACATCTAATCCCTGAAGCATTATCAGTTGCCATCCAGAGCTCCACTGTTAGCATCATTGACTACGGACTCATCATTTATGGCTCCATACTGCCTCCTCTCTCAGCGTGTTTCTACCTCCTCAATAAAACCTGTAGACTCGTCACTGGATCTCACCGTCTCACATACCATGCACTCTACTCTAACTGGTGGCTGCAACTCAACAGCCAAATCAAATATCAAACCTGCATCACAGCAAAGAAAATAATGATGGGCAGTGCCCCTCCTGGTGTCTGCTCTCTCCTTAAACTCAGAAACAACAACTGCAACACCAGGAGGTCTAAACTTCAACTACTGCAAACCCCCCACTGTCACACATCCCAAGGCCAAAGGTCCTTTGCATGTAGGGCACCCAGCTGGCTAAATAGCCTCAGTAATGACATCTCTGCCTCACCCACGCTGGGTGCATTCAAGTCCAAGCTTCACCTCACTCTTCTTTTCTCCAGCACCTGTGACTGCCATGACTAATCAGTACTCCCACCTAACTGCTCTGTTTTCTGCTGCCATTTGTTGCCCCTCCACCTAGCACTTGCCTCCACCACAGCCCATTTGATGCACTTACCCCTGGGGTCTAGTACAACTTCCCGACACTATTCTTACCGACAATCATTCTCCCGACTATAAGTTCCCATCTAGCAGCTTCCCGCTTAGATTATTTTACCGACGAGATTATTCCCCGGCATACCGTTTACCCATTTAGCATCATCCCGTCAGCTACTAGTCCTCTTATAATTTAAAAACATACAATAAATAATAATTATAAACAAGGTTCTTAAAGTTTGCCCACACTAGCTGTACACTCCAAACACTGCAACAAATAAGTCGCTATTTTGTTGATATGCCATCTCAGTGTGCTCTCTGTGCCCTAGACACCAACTTCTCTAGCCAGAATTCGCAGCGGCAACTCCGAGATGCGTAATAGCAGGGAGGACTTTCAGCCATGGTGCAATGTCATACATAAAGACTGACTACGCCTGCAGTTGTGCTGCGATCGTTATCCCTGCATTTCACTCCTCTGGCATATCTTTATTATAAATTCATGCCTCAAATTAGCAATTCTGTGGATTACTTTCCACGTTCTCATGCTCAAAAGTATTGCTTACAGACTTTTAGAAGTGACTTGTGAGGGGCATAATGCTGTGTTGTCTGCTGCCTTGCCAGACCTTTTTTCTGATACTAACACCATTTCCATTCATCAAATTATCACTGAGTTTTGACAGACTCCTTATTTTGTATTGTCATACCCTAAAATAGCTTTGCCTTGCTTGACTGTAATGTTGTTAGCCAAAACCTTATAATGGCCTTTCAAGGTGCATAACGCTGAGTTTTGTGCTTCTTGCCAAGCGTTGTTTGTCCTGGTGTGCCAAACGTTGTTTCTGCTGACACTGGAGGGATACTCTGTGGCAGTCACTATTAGTCTGCTTACTGAATTAAGATTATAGCTACCACTTTTAGTTTGTTTTGCTTATGAGTAAATAATAATGCAGAGTTCGGGGGTCGGGGAAGCATATGGCCAAAATGGCACTGGAAATAGCAATTTTATGATTAGGTCCACAAACAGGTAAAAATGTCAGCGATGGGTAGGGATCCTGCTATAATGCTGACCGTGATGCTAGATGCATAGTTTTCAGGGACATTAGTCCGTATGTAGCTGACCAGTACGAAGAATGATGTGTGGGTAAATGCCACGGGAACGGGTAAAGCAAAAATCAGCTCAATAAATCTGATTATGTCAGGAGAAATTTTGAACCCAGTTTCAGCTCAATTCAGCAGTCGGGAGGTACGGCAGGGTGAAGGGTAAATCGGGAGGTAGCATTTGGATGTTGCGGTCTGTAGCATTTCTCAATGGGGAAGTAGCATGTCGGGGTTTAGTAGTCGAGATTTAAGTATTGCCGGAAAATAAATGACGGCATTAATAATGATGGGATGTGAGAGCAGTCGGGAAGTTGGTTGCGGAAGTTAGTAGTCGGGATATTAGAGTCGGAAATCATATGGATCCCTACCCTGTCCGTCCTTGACAAAGCCCCTAGGCTGCTATACCCCTGCCCTTCCTCACCCCCGCCCCTCTCCTTTCCCCACCTGTTTGTGTACACTTCCTGTGTTTCATGTAGTAATCCTGTAATAACATGTTATGACCATCAGTGTTACTGATTGTTCTATTCTGTAATTGAAACTGTATGCCTGTACTCACTGATGTGGAACCTTTCTAAAAGAGCCCTGGCTCAAAGATGCTTTGTAATCCTAGACTCAAATAAATAAAAATAAAAAATAAATGAGCGGACGTCCCAAAATGCCTGTGTTGAAAATCTTCAAACTAATTACATTACGGGTGTACGTTGTGCAGTTTCTACGCACACTCATAACTTCACCAGTTTTTGTATATTTTCACTCCAGATTTTTAACAATGCCATTTTTTCACCTCCTTATGAACAGTACACCTGTCACTTTTCACATCCTGTTCAAAATGTGTTGTCACACCTGTACGCCAAATGGTGCAGTCGCTGTGCAAAATTACCTTTTCACCTAACAAACTGATAGTGTCACGGTCCATGCGGTGGGGTCACAAAAAGCCCATGTGGAAAACTTGGAGTAAAAATACCAAGAAACACCCAGGGTATTAGGGTTTTCGACCATAACATCCTACCCTGTAGGGACTAACAGGCGTCAGGGGTGTGACTTGGGATTGTCAACAGTAATGCTCAGGCCATTCCACCCCACCCCCACCCTTCAGCCAGTGACAGGCATCGAGGTGCGCCTTGGACCCTTTGCCCCCAGAGTTCACCCCGTTCTCCTACACTGCACCCATTTCAGCATATTTCCTTATGTAATGAGGTGAATGTAAAGCCCAAACACCCCAAGGCACACCTCGACATTTGCCAGTGTCTGAAGAGTAGGGTGAGGTGGAATGTCATGACCATCATAGGCAAACGACCCAAAGGCACACCCCAATGACTGTCCATTTCTGCAGAGTGAGGGTGGAGTTGGTGTCAGTTCAATACTTCAATGCCATTCCTATACTGCATCTAACTACTGCACGTCCACTGTTTATGCCAGCAAGCAAACATTCGGCATTGACACATGCATGTTTTTTTAATTTCTTGTCTAAAGGATGCCTATGTGATAAGCTGCCAGTAATGGCAAAATAAATCAATACTTAAAGTCAACTTCTATGGGTGTTTGTGAAAATTGTGGAATTGCATGATAAAATTGAGGAAGCCAAATCCATGAATTTTGCTCAACCATACGTTGACCATTCATGGAGGACAAAGAAAATGCTGGCAAAGATAGTAATAAGGTTTAGAAATGGGCTTTTATTTGGAGGCATCTGACTGGCTAGTACCCATTCCACAGGGTACATTAACTTTCAATAGATGTCCACCAAATAAAAGTCCCAGACCAAACCTACCTCATATCCTGCTAAGTATCCTTGTGCCTAGCCTGCTTCCTCATTGGCTAAAGTACTGGGACACAAGTTCAAACTGCAGCCATTCTTCATCATCAGTTAGTAAGTGAGTATGTGTCCAGCTCTTCTTTCCCACTCCACTAAATACCAGTCACTGACTCAACAGTCACCTAATGTAAGTGAAGGGGAAAAAAATTATTTCTAAAAAAATCAATTGGGGAGCGCAACTGCACCACACCTCATTAATCAAGAGTGCTGCTTCTGATGCCAGGCAGTCAGCTGTCCTTTTACATGCTCTTCTACTGATTGAAATACAATACATGTAAACGGAGCATATTTATATAAAACAAAACACTCCAGTATTTAATCTGTCGGGACAAATACAAATCAGTGTTTCCCAACCGCTTATTTCAAACAGTAGCAGCACTGATCTCACTCTCCATTCTCCAGATAGCGCCTGCCCACTCTAATGCAGCCTGTTTAGCAATCGGCTCACTCCATCACCCATTTGGCTTTGTCATCAGATGACAATGAAAGTAAAAACAAGGCTAGTAGAAGAGTACAAAGGTACTCATTTTTACAAGTTTACTTTTTTATCTAGCTGCCAGCTCCCTAAACCTCTGATGCACTGAAACAGCCGACTTTCATGTTACCTGCTGGACTACCACTCAGCCGTTCCACCTTTCTTCAGCTCGACAGCTCAGCGGTCACTCCCTGTTCATATTGTCCAACAAAGCCAATTACTTTAACAAAAAAACTGTCTAATGCTGGCGATATCAGTAAAATCATCAGGTGGAGGAGGCTGACTGAAAACTATTCAAAATGAAGACAGACACTATAAGCAAATAAAAAAAAGTCTTATAAGCAACAGCTCCCTCTAGTGGCAGTTCAACTTACTAAACTAAAGGGACTATTTTACAGAAATTGCTTTTTCTGATAATTTGTATTAATATTTTACCATCTTTTTTCCTAATGAAATATTTATTTAAAACAAATAAATAAAGCCCATTTTCCAAGTGTAATAATGCCCTCCAGGGCAGGTAGCATGGGCAATACTGTACCTTCCAGGGGCTATAAGGCCCTCTGCCTGCAGTGTCAGGCCTCATTATGCTCCTGGGCAAACATTGCCCAACACCACCCATTCTGTCAGGTATTATTGCTTGCTTGATTCATAGGGAATGCTATTGTAAGAGTAACAGGAGAGCTAGGGGGCATTTTAGGACCATAATACTAATGCAGGTAAGGTGATGTCCCTGCCTGCAGTACAGGTTAAATTAGTGTTATCCATAGTCAAACACAGAACCTAGAGGGAGGAGTTGAATGTCGTGTGCATTGTGATAGGGATTATGAGTTCTGAGGACAAGAGGCGGTCATTTAGTACGTTTGGTTGCAAAGCATGCAATCATACTGGTATCAGTCTCAGCCATGAGAGGGCTTTGGGAGTGCATGTCCCTCTTCTACCTGTCACAGCTTCAGGACACTGAATCTCCTTCTTTATTCCACCCCCTCTCTGCCTTTCTCCTCCTTTTCCATTTGAAGTCCTTGCCCAATAATAAGGCAGGAAAATGTAAGGTGGAAGTGGGGTTTCTTTTGCAACTCCTAATTCCTGCTTGAAACCTTTCTCCTGCTTTCATTCCACATATATGCTACTGTGTGCTACTTTCGTATGTTCTACTGTTCAATACTTTATTTCTCAGGGAATGGCACAGGTGTTGCACAATGAGCTAGCCACAGCTTTTTTCCTCTTGCAGTCACAATGTCAACATCCACCAACTCTTTAATAAAACTATCTGCAGGTGCTCAGTCCCACCACTGGTATCTTCCACACTACCCAGCCACTACACAAAAGTTGCTATCGTGCAACCTATCTGCCATTCCCTGAGGAAACAAATATGTTTCTCTATATTAACCACTTACTCTGGGAAAGGTGTAGGTATACGGAAAAGTATTTGGTTTTATGTGGTTTGAAATTGTAACCAGATGTTATTTTATTTCATTTTATTTGTTTTGTTAGCCAGGTAGTTAGTTATGGCATTGTCACATGACCACCTGAATTGTTTTACAAATGAGTTGGAATGGGTCTTCGGGTTGCTCTGAAGAAGGTGTGTCCAAAACATTGGTGTAATGTGCTAGCTGTGAGATGTAGGGATGCATAGACCTCCCACAGACGAGGTTGTGGTCTCATCTGCGGTTTGAAAGTTTTCAGTAAAGTCTTTGGGAATATTTACAGTACATAGGTGAACTCCAGCGCTACTAAAACAGATCTGTGAATACTGGCAGCTATCTGAGAAAATAAAGAGCCTCCAGTACAGTAGGTTAAGTACAATTCACAGTGTCCCATGAATCATTGTGAAATGAGGTGCATTGCTGACCTCAGCCATGTGTTTTTGTGTTTATGTCTATGAGTACTGTGTAAAGCAGCACCATATCTAATATCTCATGCTAAGAGAAAGAATGCTGACAATAATGTTGGAATTCAGTGTTTTAGATGTTTCGGGAAATTCACAAGCTGAATATTTTACATGATTTGGAAATATCCCAAACTCGGCATTTTATGTGTTTTGGGAAATTCCTGAATGCAGTAATTTACATGTTTGATAAACCTCCCATATCAGTATTTTATTTTATTAATAGCCAGAGATGCTCAGATAAATTATGGCATCTTGTGGATACCTCTGATAGTTATTTTGCATGGGCTATGCTGTTCACAGTGTACATGCTTCCCCTGGAGAGATAATAAATGTTGCAGGGGGTTTCACTGCTATGCAGCTGAAACCTGACCCAGCTGTATATGTCATTTGCACCTGGGACACATGTTGAAGTTGAGGTACAGAATTCATGTATGGCTGAGATCCAGGACTGGACATCCTTCAACTGGCTGAGGCTCAACCCAGACAAGATGGAGGTGCTGGTGACTCAGCCTGGTCACTGGCAGGGTGCGGAGGTGGCAGGGGAGGTAAGTAGCATAATACTGAGCTCTTCCCCACTTACTGCCTCTGCTAAGGAGAAAAATCTGGGGGTCATTCTGAATGACAGACAGACACCTAAGGCTCAGGTGTTGTGAGATGTCATTGCCTGGATTAAAGCTTTAATCCTGCCGGAAGGCCTGCCCTCACAAGTACATGCTTTTGTAACTTCTAAACTTGACTATTGTAATGCCCTTTACCTTGGGGTTATTGAAGGGTCCTGTGTTGCCTGCAGCTGGTGCAAAACACAGTGGCTAGGTTGCTGACGGGCCTCCCGAGGTCTGGTCAAGTTATTCATATCCTGCAGGATCTGCATTGGCTGCCAGTGTGGTGCATTGCCATTAAGGTCAGTCTTCTGATGTATTAAGCCTTATATGGACTGACTGACTGCCTGAGTGACTTTCTGACTCCTTACTATACCCAGTACTCTGCCCATTCCTCTGAGGCAGGCCTCCTAGCAATTCCCAGGGCCCAGCTTAAATCCTCGGGTGACCCTTGATTTGAAGTGGCGGGCGGGCCCTGTGGAACGCATTCTCAAGATCATCTTTGAGGGAGGCTCCTTTGGAGGCCTTCAAGAAGGGCCTGAAGGTTCATCTGTTTAGAGAGGGATTTGGAGTTGAATTTTAATATTCCCTTTTTTAATGTCTGTTGACTCTAGTATTTGTTTATTTGATATTGTAATTATTTTATGTATGTCTGTTAACTCAAATTTTTGTGAGTTGTGTTTTATGTTACTGCCTGCACCCTGTACAGGGCCCTGAGCCTCAGGAAAGAGAACTTACAAATAAAATCTGATTTATTTTAAATTACAGTTGCATACCCATAATCATAAAAATCCACAAATCATTAATTTATATGATAGGCAGAAATCACAACGATAAGAATTTTAGATAATGGATAAGATCTCTCAATATTTCATATGATGGACAAAATCCCCCAAATCAGTGAAGGATAAAAACAACATCTTTCAAATCAGTATTTTTGTAATGGACAAAGAACTCCAGACAATTATTGTTAGTTTAAACCAACACATTCTCTAATCTGTGTTTTACATGACAGAAAAATCTCCAATTTCAAAATTATGCATATTGAACAAAGTCTGCAAATCACCATTTTAACTGATAGACACAATTTGTATCTGGACCTGGTACTATCCAGCAGTGAGGCAGTGAGGGACATTAGGGTGGAGAACCCACTAGCAGACAGCAATCATCAAATGATGTGGTTTAACATCACAAAGAGCAGGGAGCCAGAGGGATCAGTAACAAAGGTGGTGGATTTCAGGAAGGCAGATTTCAGGAGAATGAGGGATTTGCTGAAAGGGAGACTTGAGGGAATAATCGGGGGATGGGGACAGCACAGAAATGGGACATAATAAAGCAAGGAATCAGAGAGGTGACAGAAATGTGCACCAGGCTAAGGAGTAAGAAGTGTATAGTAAAGAGACCATGCTGGCTGAACAGGGAGGTGATAGAGGAGGTGAGGGCAAAAAGAGCGGTGTACCTGAAGTTCAGAAGGACAGGGAGGGAGAAGGACAGAGATGATTACACCAAATGGTCTAAAGAGGTGACCAAGAGGGTACGGGGTGCAAAAGCCACAAGGGAACTCAGATTAGCACAGGGAATAAAAGGGGGGAAGAAAGACATTTTTAGATATGTCAGGGAGAAAAGGAGGTGCAGGGACAGTATAATGAGAATAAAAAGGGGGGATGAGTGAGTGGAAGAGAAGAAGGAACAAGTGGAAGCACTAAATAAGTACTTCTGCTCAGTGTTCACAAGGGAGGAGAGGGGTCCATTACCACCCTGGTTGGGAGCGAGGAGGATGGAGGGAGGTAACAGATGGCAGGATAGAGGGTGGCAGAGTTTTGGAAGGACTGAGGGTGTTGAAGGTGAATAAAGCACCGGGGCCAGATGGTATCCACCCCAGGGTGCTTCTAGAGATGGCAGAGGTTCTAGCAGAACCACTGGAGGACCTGTTCAGTACATCTCAGGAAACAGGGGAGGTGCGTCAGGACTGGAGGATGGCCCATGTGATACCATTACATAAAAGCGGTCCAAGGAATGAGCCAGAGAACTATAGGCCAGTCAGTCTGATGTCTATAGTGGGAAAGCTCATGGAGATCATACTGAAAGAAAGGCTGGTGGCATTTCTGCAAGGCAATAACCTACAGGATGGGAGGCATCACAGGTTCATCTCTGGGAGATCCTGCCATACCAATCTTATACAGTACTATGACTGGGTGATAAGGGAGCTGGATGGGGGCCATGCTGTGGATGTACTATACTGTCCGTGATACAGTACTATGACTGGGTGATGAGGGAGCTGGATGGGGGCCATGCTGTGGATGTACTTACTATACTGTCCTTATACAGTGCTATGACTGGGTGATGAGGGAGTTGGATGGAGGCCTTGCTGTGGATGTACTATACTGTCCTTATACAGTGCTATGACTGGGTGATGAGGGATCTGAATGGGGGCCATGCTGTGGATGTACTATACTTGGATTTCAGCAAGGCCTTTGAATAAGTGCCTCATGGGCAACTATGGGTGAAGTTGGCCAGGGTGGGGGTGGTGATAAAGATGGCATGTTGGATCTCAAACTGGCTATGGGGTAGGCTACAGAGAGTGGGTGGGGAGGGAGTCCCAGAGCATAGACCTGTGAGGAGCAGGGTACCACAGGGCTCGGTGTTGGGTCTGGCACTGTTCGGGCTATTCATCTCGGACATTGCGCATGGGGTAGAGAGCAGGATTAGCCTGTTGACAACACCAAAATGGGTGTAGTAGTAGATGAAGAGAAGGAGGATAAACTGCAGAGGAACTTGATCAAGCTGTAGAAATGGTCTGGGAAGTGGCAGCTGGGGTTCAATGCAAAGACATACAAGGTGTTGCATTTTGGGGCTAGGACCCCAAGGAGTGCATACTGGCTAGGGGAATCAGGCTGGGGATCACTGAGGAGGAAAAGGACCTGAGGGTATTGATAACAACAAGCATGAACAATACTGCCCAGTGCAGGAAAGTAGCAGTGACAGCAAACAAGATGCTAGGGTGCATAGTACGGGAATTCACATCCAGGGCAGGGAGGTGATCCTGCCCCACTACAGGGCGCTAGTCAGGCTGCACTTGGAGTACTGTGTGAGTTCTAGAGGCTGTACCTGAGGCAGGACTTCAAGCTGCTGGAGGTAGTGCAGAGGAGGGTGATGAGGATGATTCAGGGGATGGATGGAATGGACTATGAGATGAGGCTGAAGGAACTGAATATGTACACACTGGAGGAGAGGCAGGAGAGGGGCACATGATGGAGACCTTTAAGTACCTGAAGGGTGTCAACAAAGGGGTGGAGGGGTGTTGAAACTAAGGAGCAGGAGGGAAACTAGGGGGCACGAGCTAAGAATAAAGGGAGGGAGATTCAGGAGGGAGATGAGGAGGCATTACTTCACAGAAAGAGTAGTTGCGAGGTGGAAGGTACTACCAGAAGTGGTGATAGCAAGCAAAAATGTAGCTGGCTTTAAGAATGCTTGGGACAGGGTACAAAGGTGGGTAAGGGTGGGTGAGGGGGACAACAATGGGAGGTCAAGGGGAATGGGGAGGGGCAGCTGCTTGTTAGGGAGTTAGCTGCACAATCAAGCAGACTTTGACAGACCAGTAGGTCTGTTCTGCTGGCATCTTCATATGTTCGTATGTATTTTCAGTGTTTTGCATGTTGTAACAATCCAATCATTCAGTGTTCTACAGATGGGTGAACTTCCCCAAATAAGTAATGGTCCAAGACATGCCCCCGGTCAATATTGTACCTGATGGACCATCTCTCAGCTTCCTCGAAACAAGAACCAACCAGGTATACTGTAGATGTATTTTATATCGCAGCGTGTGTGCACTTTTACTTCTTTGTTACATTTCAAACTTTCAACCCCATTTGTTGGTCTGCAATACATCTTGGAGACACTGGAATAATATTGTCCAATTAATCATCAGTAGCACATAGATGACACAGTTGTTCAAGGACTGCATGCTGGATGTGTTTTATTCAAACAGCCATTGCCAGCACTGTTGTACTCTTTCAAGGCACTCCCTCACAAGCAGCTTTTCTGAACACCATGCCCTGAATGCATTCCACTTGGACTCTGCCTTTACCAAAACTGCCAGCACTATTTCTTTTTTGGTTTTAGGAAGGGACATAAGAAAAAGATCCAAAGTATAAACCCTCCAGGCGTAGGTGAAAACAGAATCAGTGACCCAGCCTACATACTGATGAAACAATAAGATAAATAGAAAATGAAACACTACTCTGTACATTGCAGACTCTGTAAAAGGACTGTATGAGGTATGATACATTGTCTGGGATACAAAGATCGGTAGTGTCCCCAGAGAAGTGCTTTTGTACCTGAGTGCACTATACCATATGAAGGGAAGTGGAGGAGTGGGGAAATGCTGACAATACAAGCCTGATTAGGAGTTGCTTAGTCAGCAGTGAGTGCACAAAAACTTCACATTGTACTGCGGCAGGTCAGCTGAGTTTACCCTGCCCTCAAACATTGCATGTGACTTTTAAACAGCTGACCAGAGAGGCTCCTACATGTAGAATGAATGCAAAAGTACAGTTTTGAACTCTTAGGACTGGCCTTCGTGGCTAAAAGTGTTTGTGTGTGTATGTGGGGGGGGGGGGACTTCTGTACCTCAAAATACACTCAGTTTCGACATCTGTCTACATGTTTTTTTTATTTCTTATCAGTTGCGATAAGATAGCAACTGTGAGTGGGAAGGCAGGTATATGAGTGAACAGTCAGGCTAGCAGATTTCCAAAAATGATAATGTCAGCTTTGCAGTTCTTAAGGAATGTTTCTAGTTTCCAAGAAAACATTTTAAAATATAATGTTTAGGCACAACTCAACCTTTATTTCAGTCAGTTTCTGAGTTTTATGCTCCCTTGTTCTTTATTAGTTAAGACATTCACTTGAAAAATGAATCTTCAGGTTTCAGACTTCATCTCATCCTCCGCTCCCTGACTGAAAGTCATAATCCTCTGTTTGTAAAATACAGTCATTTCCAAGGCAAGAGATTACGATGTCACAAACACAGAATTATGATTTCAGTATGGGGAAGCAGGATGAGATGAAATATGAGACACAGTATGATGAAAATGCCTCAATAATAAAGAAGGAAGGAATACAATATGGACAATTGTTTGGAAAACTTGTACTGGCTATTAAAAGGCTACAAACAAGGTCACATCCTTGAATTGTTAAAGCAAATTACCTTAATTTTGCCTTTGTGGTGGGGGAGCTTTATCTTTATTATTTTATTTATTTTTTACAGGTCAACTGTCTGTTTCCCTGAGTTTTCCCCACGTCACTCAACTGAAGATCGAAGCCATCATGGAGACAGCATATCCTCCTGCTGGGAGGGTGGGTGAGAAACAGCCTTCTAAGTCAATACCAGTTTGTAGTCAGCTACTAGGGGGCTGCATGAATGCTAGGCAGCCTTCTCGCTTCTTTCCTCTGCAGAAGGCAAGCCCATCACCATGTCAGTGCTCCCAGCCCTCGACTGATCCCAGAACAGGAGACCCAAATCTCTGTGTTGACGCTGCATCACTGGGTCCACTATTTTGGGGACAAGCTTTACTGAAATGGATTTTTTCTCCTAGCACAGTATTTGGGTGACTGCAGAATTTACAAACAAACTGAGGGAAATTATATACTTTTGGGTCATGCCTGCAGTACTGTGTGCAGTTCTGGAATCCAATGCTAAAGAAGGACAGGTACTGCCTGGAGTCTGTCTAGAGGAGGGCCACAAAAATGATCCAGGGGCAGCTGGGGAACCTGGGGAGGTCTGGTAGGGAGTCAGGGGGTCTCTCGGGTAGTTTGAATCCAGTCCATATAGGGCCTTGTATGTCAACAAACTGACTTTGAAGGTGATGTACCACCTAGCCAGCAGCCTGAGAACCTCGAACCTGGAGCTGGGGAGCCTCAACATGTGCACTTTGGTGATCAGAAGTGAAAGGGGTGGACATAGCAGACACTTATAAGTACTTTTCAAAGGGACTCAGTAGGCTGGACTGCAGTGAATTGTTTATACTGTAGGCAATGAGGGCACTGTGACAACCTCTCATTCGTGGAAATTAATAGTGTAAAGATTAAAGAAGGACTTAAGGATGTTCTTTATGGCAAGAGTCACGGATTAATGGAACAGACTACCCACTGAGGTAGTCTGCACAAGGTCTGTTGCAGGGTTCAAACATCGGTGGCACAGGCACAAGGGAAGAATATGAACTATGGGAAAAGGGGACAAGGGTATTCAATGGAACAGAGTGCAAAGAAATCATTGGGGCATCCCAGCCAGTATAGGCTGGACACTGCCTCAAGTATGCATATGGGCAAACTAGATAGGCCAAAGTTTATGTATCTGTGTACTTTACATCTCAAATAAGAAATAAGGGACTCCATCCCAGCCAGTGGAATGCCAGGAGAACCTCATTGAAAACAGAAGCCATTCTTATAGAGTACTTTTGGCATCTGAATGCATCATGTCATATTTTAGTTGCTGAGTAGCTCACTTGTAGTACTTTGACCTCTTGGCAAGAAGGCTATGGGTTTGAATCACACATTGGGTAAATGTGCTCAAAGTAAGTGGTTATGCCTCAATGCAGTAATTGAGGGTGGCTGCCATAAACACTCTATAGCACCAACTCACACACTGTGGATGTAAGCTCTTATTGTATCAAATGCATTGTATATCCTCAGTGCAGGAACTGAGGAGACCTGCCATGAAAGATCTGTGGTGCCTACTCCCAGACCTGCCGTCACTGGTACACACTTTCGTGATTTCCCAACTTGACTACTGAAATGTTGTGTATCTCGGAGTGAACAGAGGTGTTCTGCATGGCACTAGGTCAAAACACTGACTATACCAACAGCGTGGACAAAAAACACACAGTACAAAACACCAAAAACAATGGTAATGCTTGCAAAAACACCAATCACTACCATAGCACCACATAAAAAAATGGCTACCCTGAGTGTTTAACGTGGGCTCCACCCCCTGCACCTCCTGTTACAGGGGACATCACCCCAAGTCCCCCATTCTATAAACAATCACCTCTGGGTGGGAGGCAACTTGGGGACATGGAGGAACCGTGGGAAGTGGGATCATTGAGGAGGGGAGAGGAACCCAGCAGGAAAACTAGGAGTGGTGGGCACAAAGTGCAGGGTGGGGGGTGGACACAGGTAGCACATCAGTCAGGAGGGGAAAAAAAACGACAGGAATGTCACGTCCCCAGAAAAAAAAATCGAAAGGAATCTCTTATCCATGGACTGGGAGTCAAATCCCAGTCCACAGACGTTTTGCTGACCTCCGCTGCCAGTGTGCCCTACTCTCCACACCACAGCAGATGCGCAATAACACATTCCCCAGCACAGCCTTTATCCCCCAACGGCCAACAGCTACAGGGACAGTATTGACATTACTTGCACTATATTATCCCTGTAGTTGTTTTATATGTTAGTTGCTTTTACAGCACAGCTTTTGACTGCGCTTGTAATGACATCTACATTTTAAGCTGGTATCGTTTCTGCATCACCTGCAGCTAGTGCAAATACAGTGCCCAGGTTACTGAGAGGCTTTCCCAGAGCTTGCCTTATAACCCTGGTCATTCTTGAACTACACTGGCTGCTGGTGAGGTGGTGCATCACCTTCAAAGTCAGTTTGTTGACAAACAAGGCCCTATATGGACTGGATCCAGAGGGTTTACCCATGCATAGACAGTCGGCATGGAGATATCCCTGACAGCAACGGCCGCAGTGCCAACTGTCTGCATTGCAGTGTCAGGTATGCTCCATGCATCCCTCAGGGGGCTGTGCCCCCCAACCCCCTCATGTGGGAGGCTCTGCCCCCACATCCCCTGGTCTCTAGGATTCTAAGTCCAAGTTGGAGTTGGACTGGGGGGGGCAAACACCCAGCGAGGCAGTCCCAATCACCAAACTGACCACCACAGTGACAGGTGGATTTTGCCAGATTCCTGTTTGCTGTGGTGGTCTTCGCGATCTGGGAGTCACTGTGGCAACGGTACACTGATCCGGTGTACCTGAGAGACCTCCTGACTCCCTACCAGATCTCCTGTGCCCTCAACTCCTCTGCAGAGGGCATCCTAGTTGTTCTGAGGGCCAGGCTGAAATCCTTGGTTGACCATGCTTTTGTGCTAGCTGGCCTAGCTTTGTGGAACAGGCTTCCTCGATCTTTGATCATTTTCTGATGCCACCTGTTTTATTCGCCCTGTTATTCTAGCACTCTTAATATATTTATTGCTGATCATTCTGATTTATTTTATTTATGTTAAATTATTGTTGTGAGGTGCTCAGAGCACAAGGGAATGGGCACTTGATAAATACAGTTTACTACTACTACCACTGTTACTGCTACTACTGCAGTATTACAGTACTGCTACTACTACTACTACTACCACTGTGGTTGCAGGCCTAGAGCCTATGCTTACATCTTAGTGCAATAATTGAGCCTGTAGGTGGCTACCATAAAAGATTTTCAGTACCAACTCCTTCCTGTCCCCATGGATTCCTCTCAAACCCAGTCAGGACTCTCACTAATGGACTCACTAATAGGTCAAACATTAATCCCACTGGCCCAGCATCAACTGATCTGTTGGTCTGGTCAAGCATCCTACACAGTCCTACGGTTGAGAATAGGGGTTATGGATCCATTTTTGAGAAGGTTGTGTACACCAACTCACAACTATTGAGAGGTTAATTTATAGCAATACTGTCCCTTGGAGTGTTACTTTTCACTTGTGAAATGCTAGCCCACATCCTGAAGACCCTCCAGGGTGTCCAGATTGGGCCATCCTGTTTTCACACATATGATAGTGCAAAGCGTATTAGAGTGCAGCAAGAGACATTTTGTTGCATTCAGACACAAAAAGGTTGGATTTCTGCCTGAGAGCAGGGCACCTAAAATTCAACTGATCTGCAGTTTCTCAACTTTTTGCACAGCTCACACACTGCATAATACTATTTAAGTAGTACTGGTTTGCCATAGTGTGTGTGTGTGTGTATATATATATATATTTTATTATTATTATCTAATGTAGACTTTTCTGAGTGGGCCTAGTATAGATAATTACAGTTTATCTCTTTCCTTCTCGGCCTCTCCTTTCACCTTGGCAAGGTTCCTCAGTCCTGGAGATGTGATCAAGTACTCCTCCTTTCCAAGGGTGCATCTCCTCCCTGGGAACAATACCCATTTTGCTCTTCTCTGCTTTTGTCAAAGTGTGAGAAAAACTTGTCCTTTTCCAATTTTCCTCCATTCTTAACCCATTCCAGTCTAGTTTCCACAAATCACACTCCACCATCTTGTCTCTTCTTCAGATAATTGATTCTGTCCTGAGGGGGTGGATTGCAGGCAGCTTACTTCTGCTGTCCTTGTCTGGCCAGAGCTTTTAGCACTGTGGTCCACCCCCTCCTACAGTACTCAGTGGTGACTCCAGCTTCTGTTGGTTACCAGGGCATTGGGTGGGCACTACAGTTGGCAGCCAAGGCACTTATAGAAACCTGAATGGAAAGCATGTGAGCATATTCATGCACACCTGCCTCTTGGCTATTTGAACAAATGACGAATGTTATGTCTCTGAAATAAAAATTCCATTTCCATTTTATTTTTTATGGGGAATGGCCTTGCTTCTCCTTGCCGGGGGGGGGGGTGACCCTGCTTCTCCTGGATTTGGGGGAGATGACTCTGCTTCTCCTGGATTGGGGGGAGGGCCCTGTTTCTTCTGGCAGGAGAAGCAGGTTCACCTGAGTCAGGAGAATAAGGGCCACCACCTCCCAAGCCAGAAGAAGCACAGCCATCCCTGCCAAGCCAGAAGAAGAAGGGCCATCCCTCCTCGAGCCAGGAGCAGAAGTGCCATCCCAGCCCTGAGCTGGGAGAAGCAAGGCCATCCCCAAGGCAAAGAGACAGGGCCACCTACCACCACCACCAAGAGAAACAGGGCCACTCACCTCCCCAAGCCAGGAGAAGCAGAGCCATCCCCACCCCTCCAAGCCAGAAAAAGCCGGGCCAGCCTGCCCCTTTCCAGCATGTATCCATCTCCCAAACTGATCCCCATAGATTGCCTACCGACCAGGAGATAGAGGACCATGCATTCTCTCTTCCCTCAAGTCACTCCCCACCCCAAATTACTGAGACATTTTCAAATAAACCCAGTCGCCACCTCAACAAAATGCACAGGCAGGCAGTCAGGACCCTGTCACTCTGGTTCTGCATTCAGCTTCTCTTGGCTGTTATTGCTGCTGGCTGGACTTTTGCTCAAGGGCTAGCACTGTGCTGTAGCTACTGGCTGGGCAGGATGGCTAGCTGCTGCTCTCTCTCCCATTACAGACTGGACCATGCTTTAGGTTTTTGTCAAACAAATACAATAGTGTACAGCTCTTTTTTTCACACTTCAGAAGTTCGACTCCAACCACAAACCAACGGAAACAGGTCCAGGGACTGTATCACAGAATTTAAGTGCTACACATGCCACATGATGGGAGTCATTGGTGGGGTGCATAGGTGGTGGAGGGTGGTGAGGCACTCAATGTCGGGAGCTGGGACATGAATGATGCAGGACCCAGGTGCAGCTGGCAGCAAGTAAGCAAGTCTTAAGCTGCAACATGCAGCACTGCAGCAAGGACACAGAGCACTGGGGCACAACATTTTTTGACCAGGGCATGTGCCCTGATGTGCCCTGGTGTAGTGCCACCTATGATAGTACTTAGGAAAAGTTTAGGTACTGGTTGCTCAGATCACTCAGTCAGCTGGTTCCTGCCCCTATGTGTCAGGCTTCAGTCAGTCTAAATAGGTGATTTGCTCTTTATCTGGCCTGTCGTCCCACAGGGCTCTATCCTGGTTGGATCCTATGTTCCATCATCTTAAACAGACATTGTCAACCATTTTTGCATCATATTATTTCTATTTGAAAACCCACATTTTGTGACTGCTTACCTTCACTGATGTTGCTGGTTGTTTTATTTGCTTTCTTTCTTAGCAGAACTGAAATACATAATAATTGTGTAATTATACCCAGCCTTTGTTTCAAATCCTTCACCTAATCCTGCTGAATACTTTCCTGGTGGTGCAGAGGCTGAGGCACTGGATGTCTCACCCGTGGCACGCTGGCGACCCGGGTTCGGGAGTGAGCCTGGGTCATTGGAGGTCAACACAGGGGGGTGGGTGGAGCAGGATGGAGTAGCCGAAAGGCAGCTCTCCTCTCCAGGGAGGTAGGGTGGCATCCCTCACTCTCGGCTACCCCCTGGTGGAGGCCGAGGGGCTGCGCAAGCAAGGGTGCTGGCAATAGGCCAATAGGGATGGGTGAAAGAGGGCCGTTATCGGACTGTAAGGCGATGCGCGCTTCCACACGGATGCGTCCTTCTTCTGGGGTCCTCGGGTAAAAAAGGGGAGAAAATCGGAAAAAAAGCAGCAGGTGGCAGGATGGCGACTGACTTTCCACAGGCACCACTCCCAAACCGGGCGTAAGGTAAGCCCCAGTAATTCTGGGTGATGGAGCTGGGGGAGTCAGTCAGATGGGGGCCATATGGCACGAGGAGAAACAGAGTGGAGATAGAAAAGACACTGAGGCCTAAGGGAATTGACAGCGTCCCTTTAAATAACATCCCCTCAGTCTGTGCTTCCTTGGATGTTCATATGTACGATATGCAGATAATAGTACTTTTTGCCTCTGGATCTTCAGTCCCCAGTCTCACAGTGTCACGTCAGTATGACTTCAATAATGACCACTGCTGGTCCAGCTCACCTCTCACTTCATGCCAGAAAACAGTCTCTCTATAGGCTTTGGTAACAGGTCAAAATTTGCTAGAGTCCCCTAAATGCCAGTCTTCAGGACCTTTCATGGGTCCCCACTGAAGAAAGTCCTCTACCTGTTGTGTGGCTCAGTACACAGCACTGACTCCACCAACAAAATACTAATTTGCAAGATTGGTGCACTTACCAAAATAAATCCTGCCTCCTACTCCCATTCTGCTGGAAGGTTATCCTCTAGCTGATCCTCCTAGTGTCTGATGATGTGGATGTAGTTTAAAGTGATGCCTCTGAATCTATCCTTGCCAGGCCTAACCTTGTTTTTCATTGCTTCTCTTATTTTGCCGTCAACTGAATATAAGAACATAAGAAAATATAATAAGGTGATAGCAGATGGGGATCACTTGATCCATCTTGTCTGCCTGTGTGTTTGTTTGTTTGTTTGTTTGTTTGTTTAACTATCTCCTTTGGATATACTTCTTTGTTTCAGTATCCCACAATGCCTACCCCAAGATAGCTTGAATTCCCTAATCATCTTTGCCTTCACCACCTCCTGTGGAAATCTGTTCCAAGACACCATGACCCTTTCTGTGAAGAACTTTCCTTATGGTGAGAGAGCAGTCCCTGGCTGGTTTTGAGCAGAGCGAGCGAAGAGAGAAGCTGCTTCAGCAGAGATAAGAGGCCAGATTGTGTACTCCAGAGGGGATTCACCCAGGTAAAGCTGCTGTCAAGGAATCCCTGCTTCTGTGTCTGTCAAAGTCTGCTTTCCCTCCATGATTGGTATCACTCCTAGTCAGAGAAAATCAGTGAAGCTCAGCAGACAGTAAGGTTAGGGACGGACCGCGCTTGGCGTATGCCTCCTAGGGTTGCCCTTTGTATCAGAGCTGCTGCTTCTGGCTGAGACCTTTCTATTAGCCGACCACTATTTCAGTAGTGGGAAGCTCATCAGCCTCTCATACTGTGTCTCCTTTCTTGCCAAATTCTGGTTTTGGCTCTTTCTGAACTTCTCCTCCTCTGACCCTACCCCATTTGTTCCTCTGATTCTGGCCTGGCTCTGATGCAGATGCAAAACCCATTTTAAGAAAGCAGCCCTCACCTCCTACCTTCCCTACTGTGCAGCAACCTCCTTCGACTTTCAGCTCCTCATCGTCACACTTCCCATTCAAAGCTCTCCTCCGAACCTCTCCGTCATACCTATTCCTTCAAGTAGCCCCTCTTACCCCAACTCCCTCTTCCTTGACTTCTCAAGCCAACCTCCACTACATCTGTGAAAAATGTATAAAATGTGACTGCCTTTTCTGGCATTTTAATCCTTTGTTTATGCAATGGGGAAGTAAATAAAGAGATGGAAATACATGTGTTTATTTGCAGCCATGGATGCCTGGAGTGTAAATAAATCATTTATTTACACATAGAAGGTGTGTCATCTGCATTTAATTACCCTGTAGGTGCATCATCTGGAATACAGACTGCAGTAGAAGTCTAAACCGAACCTCTTGCATTGTGAACCTACTTTAGAATGTCAGTTTTGTATGCTGGGTTTTGGGTCACAAAAGTCAGATATGCCTGCAACTGCTGTTTCAGTCCCAGTTTCATTGAATACTATAAAGTTCCTTTTCTAATCAGAAACTCTTGTTCAGTGTTATTGTGCAGTCCATTGAAGATACTAAACAGGTTAATTTTCATGTCCATAATTGAGCTGTAAGACCCTGCTGACACAACATAATATGCACCATGAAGATTGATTATTATCTCCATTTTAATGGTTACATTTTGTTAAATTGGTGATATTTCACAATATTAACTACCACAATGCCACAGAAAGCTATCCAATCCATGGTTATTGCCCAAATAAACTACACAGAGAGTCCAGTATGCTCAGCACACTGAGGGAGACTGCAGGCCACCAATAGTAATCGATGTAGCAGTTTCCAGCAGCTGAGATACAACACGTGACCACCGAAGGCAGTACTGAATGCCGATTGGCCCTCTATGAGGAGTGATATTTACCTGAAGACATGCTTGGGTGAAATGACAATGTGTGTGCACTCTAACTTTCCATGCGTTACTGTGACATACACTGATGTATCCCAAAATGAGAAGGCTAATAACGGTACAACATTTTAGGCTGAAGTGTGAAACAGTCCCATCAACAACATGGGTAAAAACAGTGCTTTTCAAAGTATCACGTTTATTACGGAACCCTACAATCCTCAAGAACAAAGTACACTGCCCACTGCATAAATAACATATGCCATGGGCATTGTGAAAATGTAACAATTTTTTTTTTGCTTCAGGGTTTAACCTCTGCTAACCTCACTCATGGCTCCACCACTAGGGAACTCAATAGAGGTCAAAACCCGAAGAACAATTGGCCAAAAGGAACTTTTAAATGTGGCAACTGCACTTATTGTAAGAACGACAAATAGGAACTGCCTTTGTACATCTCAAGACTGGACTGGTATACGAACTGAATTCCTTTGTAAACTGCAACATAACTCGTGTTGTGTATGGCAACATGCAGTAAGTGCCAACAGTTTCATGGAGGGAAAAACGTAACCTTAAAGTTAGAATAGCAGAACATTTGGCGTAGTACTGAGAAAAGGAAATTACAAATGCATTAGTGCTGCACAATATGCACAAAGGCAATGAACATACATTTTTGTTTCAAGGCTTGGAAAAGATTTAAAATGGTCCTGGGAGGGGTGCTATAGAAAATAAACTGCTCCAACAGGAAAGTAAAGTGCACGTATGAGAGCTGGCTCAGGTGGGGGTTTGAATGAGAACTTTAGTTTAGTTCCATTTCTTAAGAAAAGAAGATAGTAACAATTATGATTTCAAGATGCAATATAAAATAATATAGGAATCAAAGGTTTTTAAATTATAATAATAATGTTTTAAATTATTTAGTGTATTATTAATTTGTTAAGTTATTTTGCTGAACTGTTTTTATGTGTGTGGGGGGGTCTAAGTATTTGCACATTCACTGGATGTTATGGTGTTTTTGAGATGGTGCCTTTTCTGAATTAGTGATGATGTCACAAGTGTGATACATTGGATTGGTTTATTTAAATATACCATGTGATGAAGTAAGGTATTTAAAGACTGAGATGATGTACTCAGACCACACCTTGACAAAGCATTCATAAAAAGTGAAATGTTGGTGTTTGACATTGTGATCATCCTTTTGTTGTTCTTTATAAATTATATGCTTTTTAAACAGTAAATATGAACAACATCACTCTGCTTGGAAGTGAGTGCCAGTTTTTTCCTGAGCTACCAGACTTTCAACCTCAAAATTGACATTTCATGATGTCTGGGCTGGTATAGTATTTTCTAGTAGCTGCCTCTATTTGTAATAATTTAACCTCTACTAACCTCACTCATGGCTCCACCACTAGTGAAGTCAATAGAGGTCAAAACCTGAAGCAAAAAATGAATTGTTAATTTTTTTTTTACAATTTAAGCTTTATTAATACATTTCCATTATAAGGGGCAGTTACAGCAAGTCGAGATGAGACATAGTTCTTGAACAGTAAAACTGCCTGCCTACTCCTCCCACCCTCCCCTTACAGCAGCAACAAAATTTGATCGCCTTAACGTGCAGTGTGTGGTTCAACGGTACGTATGGGTAAAACCAGAGTGTGATATAACTTCAGTGAGGTAACAAGAGTAAAGAATGAAGGGGATCCCATATCCTGCTATATATCTCTAATCTGTTATGAAGGCTTGCAATTGCCTTCTCTGTTTGAAGGTTAGCAGTGATTTCATGTAACCATTCCTGGAAGGAAGGAGCCGATTTTTTCTTCCAATGACGTAGTATAAGTTTCTTAACTGAGATCGCAACCATAGAAATATTGTATTTCCTAATTCTAGAGTTAACCAGGGACATGTCCCCTAGAAGACATACCTCTGGAGTGAAATAATCCTGTAGGCCCAGTAGGGGATCAAGAGACATCTTAATTGAATTCCATAAGGAAGAAACTTTGGGGCAGGACCAGAACATGTGCAAGAGAGTACCCTCTTCTTGCAGGCACTTAGTACATGTACTAGAGTTCGAGAAGCCCCAATTTTTTTAATTTGGTAGCGGTACAATACATGTTATGTAGTTTAGTTTAGTTTATTGTTCTAGGAATTACTACCTTTGAGCCAGAGGCTCTTTTACAAAAGTTCCACGTCAATTAGGTACAGTACAAAAGGTTACATAGATAACACAACAATTTGTGTTGTGTCAAGAGCAAGAAAACATATACAAATACATATCAAATCACTTGTGCAAAAGGACATGAGATATCAATAATCACATTATTATTACAAGAAAGAGGTCATGCCAGATTAGGAGAAACAAATAGGGAAAAAGTCCAGAACAGAGAGGTTAAGTGAAAGGTGTGGGGAGCAGACAATAGCAGGAGAAAAGGTTTCCCAAACATGTCTTTGCCAAATAACGGAACAGGGTGGGTAGTGAGAAAATAGGAGGTTTAATCAGGGCAGTCACAGGAGCTGGAGGTGGCAAGGTGACAGAAAAGCCTTGATTTGAAAATACCTAGAAAGGTGGAGGCAGTAATATGAGTGCTGAGGGCATTTAGCCAGCTGGGGGCACGATAGGCAAATGATCTTTGTCCCTGGAAAGTCCAGCATCGGGGGACTTGGAGAGGCTGGTGTTCTGATCTTCTGGTAAAACGGGTGCTAGCGCTTGGGCATAACAGGTCTTGGATACAGGGTGGAGTGAGGCCCAGAGGATTTTTTCACCATCAGGCAGGTAAGGTACTTTATCCGGTTTGAGAGTTGCAACCAACCTGAGTCAGCATAGAGTTCACATGTGTGGAGTGCGTCGATGTGCACCAGTGAGTAGCCGGACAGGCCTTATTTAGGGATGTTGTATGCACTAAGTGCTAGTAGTGGCAGATCCATATAACTAAGCCATAGTCAACGACTGAGATGATAGAAGATTGGATGGCAATCCTCAGTGCAGAATGGGTAAGAAGCTGTCGGTTCTGATACAGAATCCCAATTCGCTGATTAATAGTTTTGCTGTACTATCAATGTGAGTTGCAAAGTTAGGCCTTGATCAAGTAGATTCAAGATATTTGAAAATTGGCACTTGTTCAAGGGTATTTCCAGGTATGTATTAATGGTGAATTGGACTTGCGTTTCTTGTTTTCGTGGGTTAGAGAAGAGCATGGATTTAGTTTTTTTTGTGGTTTAGAACCAGCTTATGTTCAAGGAACCACATCTCAACTTTGGAAAAAGCATGCTGAAGGTTGAGGCGTAAGAGGTTCGGATGTAGAATGTGGTATTGCATGAGACGCAGCCTATCTTGGGAAACATACTTATGACAGGATCGCCATAGGGATTGCCAGTCCAACTGGTATTGAGGGAGGAGTGAGTTCCAGAAACTAGTAGGTCCAAAGGAATCCCCATACTTTTTATGGTACAGCACCTTGTATAGCTTGGATATTATGCCTGAAGATCCGGACAACTGGGAGAATTCAGGAATCAAAGCTGATACCTTTTGGGAGGGGGGAGAACTCCCCAGGGCTACAATGAGAAGGTATCTTAACTGCATAACTTTAAAATGGGATGAGCCTGGAATATGAAACTTGTCAATAATTCCACGTGAGGACAAGCAGTGCCCTTCCCCATCTACCAGGGAAAGCAGTTTCTATCGCCTAGTTGAGGCAGCCAGTTTGAAGGAATCCACTTTCCACTGAGAGTGAAAGATGGGAATTCCAAATGGACTGCGTTAAGTCACTCTGAGGGAATAATGAAGAAATAAACATAACTGTGTATAAACTCTAAAGAGGTACTTATTGTGGTACAGTTAACCATCTTTACATGAGACAACTTGAGGTAAAATAAGTTTTAGGGATCCAGATGTTTAGATTTAATTGCGTCTAACTCAATCTTAAGCCACACTGGTTGTACCGTTTCAGGGCCTGGGGAGATCCATCTCAGCCAATATGCTAGATGACTGGCCCAGTAGTATAGTGCCATATGGGGAATCCTCAGCCCCCCCCAGATTTTGGGGCAGCTAGTTTATGATAGACAAAGAACCTCTGTGCGCAAACACTGAGGCAAGGGTTACCCCAAAGGGCATTTGGTTGAGAAGCCAAGTTTCAAGAAAATACAAAATCACATATGCCCACATTGTGTGGGCATGTGATATTGTAGTTATGATAGGCCAGCCGAGGATACTTATCTGCCCAGATAAATCTGGTAAATATACTGTGCAGTTTCTTAAACCAGCGTATGGGGATAAAAGAGTTGAGAAGGGATAAGGAGTAATAAATTCTAGGAAATACATTCATCTTAATGATCTTAATCCTGCCCCATAATGATATAGGAAGTTTAGACCATCTGTCGAGGTCATGCATAATAACCTGTGACAGAGAATCCAGATTATCTTTGACCCACCTCTAGGGGTTATGGGATAGCCTTATGCCTAGATATTTAATTACTCTAGGAGTCCAACCTAAACCTAAGGGGCAAATATCATCCTTAAATACAGTACCTTGTGGTTTAGTGGAAAAATAAGATTTACTTGCATTCAACTTGTAGTTGGATAACACACTGAACCTAGCTATTTCATTCAATAGGGTAGTACTGAAGAAACCGTATGGGAGAGATATATCAGCAAATCATCTGTGTATACAGTGAGTTTAATCTTGTGAGCCAATTCTGATACCTTGTTTAGAGATGTTTTGGAGAATGTTTTGGATAAGAGGTTCCAGATATACGTTAAACAAGAGAGGCGAGAGGGGGCAACCCTGCCTAGTGCCTGAATGAAGTGAGAAGTAGTCTGAGAAGGCCCTGTTAGCTGAGATTCTTGCTATAGGAGATTTATATAGTGCAGCAACCCAAGAAATGAATACCGGAGGGAAGTTAAAGGCACTCAAAACCTTGAAGAGAAAACTCCAATTCACCCAGTCGAATGCCTTCTCAGTGTCCAAGGAGACCAAGCCTGCAGGGAAGTCAGCATCTCTGGAGGCCGAGAAGACATGGGATAACTTACGCAGGAGATCCGCTGAAGAGCGTCCCCTCATGAAACCTACCTGATTCATACCTGTTAGCTAAAATCTTTGAGAGAATCTTGATATCCTGATTTAGGAGGGATAGAGGCCTGTAGCTCTGGACGAGCTCAGGGTCTTTATCTGGTTAGGAGGAGCACTATCAAAGCTTCAAAGAGATGGCAATCAACTTCTGACCCTGATAAGATGTGCTGGAATAAACTATTAAGTACTGTATTGGCAATAGAAGATCCCAAAATATTTTATAGAAAAGGGAGGAAAATCCATCAGGTCCAGGAGTTTTATCCGAGGGTAAACCACTAATAACCTCAGAGATTTCCCCCTGAGTTATGGGAGAGACCAGAGAGGCCATGTAATGTACTGGGAGGAGGGTAGATGAGTCCATCAGGTACTTCTCAACACTTACTGGGCTGGGAGGTACTCCATGTCCCTGTAAAGCAATTTGTAGTATGCTGCGAACTCTACAACTATCTCCGTGGGAGATGTTTTCAGGGATCCATCTACAGAAGCCTTGATTGAAGGGATAAATCTCTCTGATTCTTGTTGTTTGATGCGAAGTGCCAAAAGGCGCCCGGCTTTCTCACCTTGGTCAGTGTTACTAGCTTTAGTATGTATGATAGCTAACTCCGCCTTTTCTCGGAGTAGTTCTAAGTATTTGTCTCTCAACCCCAGGAGCCTCACCTTGTCCTCCTCCGAGGAGTTAACTGAAACATTGGATTCCAGAGCCCGAATTTGGGATAACAAGGACAGTAATTCTCTCTCTCTCTCTAACTCTTTTCCTAGCCACTGAGAGGCCAGTGAGAACTCCTCTCATGTAAGCCTTGAAGGCCCCCCATATTATTTCTGGTTTTGCGCTATTTCAAGGGTTGGACAGAAAAAAAGGCTTCAGTGTGCTCCCTTATGGTATTGCAATAGTTAGAATCTTCAAGCAGTTGATCATTAAGCTTCCATCGTGTTTCTCTCTTTGACACATCTTGAATTGAGAGATCACACAGCACCAGAGAGTGATCGGAGACAGGGCCAGGCTGTATCGACGAGGACTTGACCCCGGGCAGAAGAGTCTGAGAAATTAATATGTAGTCAATACGGGACTGTGAACCATGTACCAAAGACCTGAATGTGAACTCCTTGGAATCAGGATTTAAGACACGCCAGAGATCACAGAGCCCCCATTGATCCAGTAATTCTCTAAAAGCCCTCTGACCTGAGGAGATCCCCCCCGATACACCTCCCGACCTGTCAAGATTGGAATCTACAACTTGATTAAAATCACCCTCCAGGATAATCCTTATGGGAAGGAAAGGCAGGATTGAATTTGTAAGTTTCATGAAATACATGAGGTCATCAGCATTGGGGCCATATATACTGCCCAGTAGCAGAGGTATTGACCAGAGAGTACCTGTAACTAAAACAGACATACCCTCAGGGTCCCTGATAGTATGAGTTGGGATGAATGGAATGCCCCTGTTAATGAAGATCATAACCCCACAGCTGTTTGAGGAGCCTTGCGCCTCATACACCGTCCCCACTTGTTGCCTCCTCACGTGTGAGGCTTCTGTTTCTAGTAAGTGCGATTCCTGTAGGAAAGTAACCTGAGTACGTAAAAGACTTAAGTGTTCAAGAACCTGGTATTGTTTAGATTTTTCTTGATCCCTTGACGCTCCATGTTGCAAAAGTCACCTCCCTAGCCATCTACTTAAGGATTCTAAGGGTACTAGATTCAGCCTTGCACTCGCGTGTGTAACACAAATAATCTAAACCCCCGTTGCTGCTGTAAGGCCCTCCACCACCTAACCCTCGCAGGAAGCCCCAATTCAAACCATCTAGTACAACCCCACCCAACAAAGAGGCGTAGCCCTCTCCCCCAAACCCCACACTGCGCATAGCAATGCTTAGCACAGCACTGGATCTTATCCTCCCCTCCCGCCCCAGACTCCTGCAAGTGATCGCCCTTATAGTTCAAAAATACAAGGCAGTCAATAAACTGCATTACTGAGGCATAGTGTCAATGGCGGTCTCGGGCTTCCAGGGCCTACAAACATCTGCTGGTGAATCCACTAATGAACAAGAGAGAGAAATAGAACTAGATGCCATAAATGTGAATGTGAAAAAATGTCACTTGAGTCTTGAGAGGGAGTTGAAAAAAGCTTGTTTCCTAAAGGGAACTAGCGAAATTTAACACAGAGGGGTGAGCCCATCATCAAGATAAAAACCTGAAAAAACAGATCCAGATGAGATGTGAAACAAAATCCAGAGATGGAAAACCCGTGGGAGTAACTACCTAGGGGTTGCATACCCCTAACTCTGAGAAGCCCCCCCTACGAAACCAGCATGACTTAATAACTGAAAGCAGTCCCTCTCAAGGCTGGATGACCGGAATTGCATTAAACGGGTGAGCCACGCCCTCTTGTGGACATAACCTGATCCAGACCACCAGTCAAAGGTGCCCTGAAAGCCCAGAATCGCTTGAAAATCCGAGTTCCCATCCTGCAAAGACTAAACAGGAGGCATAACACAAGACCTAGCCCTGTGTGTTTCCCCTGGATACTGAGCAAGCGATGTTATATCGGATGCAGTCCAAAACAAACCCCACAGGAGCCCCCTCTAGGACTCTCCCTGTAACACTATTCCCACCAACAGGCCAGGGCCTATGAAAAGTAAAGCTGAGCCTCTACTAGTAGACCAGTTCTATTAGAGAGCATAAGTTGAGTGAAATTCGTCTCTAGAAAGAACACTGTCCACACAAAGATCCAAACAACAGTTCATTCTGAAGTTCCAGTGAGCCCCGAAGATCAGGAGGCCTTCTCAGGTCATGCGAAACAGGTCTGGCAATGCCGACTTAAGGTTTAGTAACGCAGCATCAGGATCCTTAAAATTAAGCCATGAGCCATTTACAGAGACTTGTAATTTCGCTGGGTACCCCATCCTGAACTTTAATCCGGCCGCTATAATCTTGGATACAATCGAGTGGAAGGCTTTCCGTTTCAATCAAACCGAACCAGGAATATCCTGAACAATTCTCAGCTTCACCAGCTCCCATCTGACTTCTTGCAGGGCCTTGACTTTCTGTAGGAAATGCTGCCTTTCCAGATAGTTGAGAAAGTGGCAAATGATGAGGCGAGGAAGCGCATCAGGTGGGGGTTTTGGTCGCAAAGATCGGTGGGCCCATTCTGTTAAGTAGTTTGGGCCAAAGGGAGAGGGACTAGTGACTTTTTCTACCAACTTCTGAATAAAGACAACGGTATTCTGGCCTTCTTCCCCTTCGAGGAGCCCGAGGATTACCACATTATTTCTCCGACTACGGCCTTCCAGATCCTCGAGTTTTGCTTCTAATCTAGACAGCCTTTGTTTCATTAGTAGAAGCTCAGGATCCATGCTTTCCAATTTTCTCTCGATCAAAAATATTTGGGCAGTGTTGTCCGATACTGTCGTGGAGACTTCCTCTATCTTTCTGGAGAGGGACTTCAGGTCAATTGCCATATCTTTCATCTCCTCCCGGAATGGTTTAAATTCCTCTAAGAATCTATTAAGTGTTAGTGGTTCTTGGTCCCCAGCTTGACACACGCAGTTCGGTTTGTCTGGACCACTCGAGGCTCATGATTTCTTTGAGGCCTTCGGGGTGGCTGGGGGTGTATGTTTCTGCGGGGCTTTCTTCATGTAAGCCTCCATTTACCACACAGGAACCCAATACAGGAGCACACACTGTTCAGAGACAAGAAGAACTCTTGAGCAGAGGAGTTAGATGAAATTTAATGATATTAAATGACGATTTTGTATTCGGAAGGCAGGAGCTTAGCGGAAGAGCATCTACTCAGCCCTCTGCATCACGTGATCTCCCAATAAATTGTTAATTTTTACACTGCCCATGGCATCAGTGTGCCTTTCCTGGTGAAACTTTTCAATAAATGAATAAAATAAATATCCCCTATTTTTGCTCTTAATTTGTATAATTAGCACCACCATATACATACTATCACCTACCAGTTCATAATGTTGTACGGCAATAGCGTACAACATTATAACTAAACTCTACACAGCACTGTAGGTTACTGACAAGTGGTGCAATACCGCGGTACTGCTGTATGTGGTATTGCACCCTTTCAACATCCAGGCAGAGGCGTTCTGCAAAGCAGCTGCCATGGCTCAATCGAACTGAGCCACTGCAGCCAGGAACCCAGGCACTGTATCTGGGACTGGTTTGATTCCTGTTCAGTAAATTTTATTTCTTTTAAACTTTGTGTGCTCCTTAGTTGACCCCAGAGTTGAGAATATTTATGGGGGTGGAGGACTACCCCCTGAAGAAGGTGCCAGGGCGAGCTCCCACAAAAAGAGTTATGCCGCATGGCAAAAAATCGCACTGTATTGGCAGCGTGATTTTGCCATGCAGCATAATGTCTTGCAACATTATGACCCCGTGCCATACTATCCTATGCTTTAATTCCAGGTTAATTTTCCACTATTCAGTACATGTAATTGTATTGCACTGCGTTAATCAGCATTTGTTTGGTTATTTGTGCCTATATCCTTGCACTATAATTTCTTAGCACCCAGCTGGTTCAGTTCTGGGGTCTCTCAGGAAGTAAGGGAAAAGAGGTTAGCCTATAGGAAATTCAGAAAGGAGAGGTGGAGAGAGAGAATTACCTAAGGTTAGGTAATGTGGCAAGTAAGGTAGTCTAGTTGGCTAAGGCACAGAAGGAACTGCAGATAGCTGAGGGAATTAAGAATGGGGAGAAGGCCTTTTTTTTTGCTACATAAGCAAGAAAACAGACACGGATGGGACTGTTAGGCTTCAGAAAGGGGAAGAGTGGGTAAAGGAGAAGGAGGGGGAAGCAGAGGTACTGAACAAATACTTCTGTTCCATTGTCACCAGGGAGAAAGTTGGACTGGTGCCTACAGGGTGCAGAAGAGGAGCAGAAGGAGGGGACAACAGATATAGTGGTACAGAAGGACAGAGTGAGGAAGGATCTGCTAGAATTGAGGGTGGACAAATTACCATGCCCAGATGGCATACACCCAAGAGTACTAAGGAAACTGACAGAGGAGCTTATAGGGCCACCGGCAGGCCTGTTCAATAGTTCACTGGAATCAGGTGTAGTACCACGGGACTTGAGAATAGCACATGTGGTGCCCCCCCCAACCCACAACAGTGGTCCCAAGGATGACCCAAGGAATTACAGATGGGTCAGTCTGACTTCAACTGTGTGAAAGTTCATGAAGACCGCACTTAAGGAAATGTTGGTAGACTACCTAAAGGATTATGGTCTCTAGGATGTGAGGCAACATGTATTCACGGAACGGAAATTGTGTTAAACAAATTTGATTAACTTCTTTGACTGGGTCACTAAGACAGTAGACAGGGGCCAAGTGGTGGACATCCTTTATCTGGACTTCAGCAAGGCCTTTGACACTGTACCCCACAAGCGGTTGATCAGGAAGTTGGTGGATCTCAGGTTTGGGGAGAAGATGACCAGATGGGTATAAAACTGGCTGAGGAACTGAATTTAGGGGGTGGTAGTGGGGAGGGTTATCTAGCACCAGGGAAGTCACCAGTGGGGTTGCGCAGGGCTCGGTGATGGGACCAGTGTTGTTCAATGTCTTCATCAGTATCATTGGGGATGACATTAAGGGCTAGGGCAAAATGTGCCTATTCATGGATGACACCAAGTTCTGTGGGAGGTTGGACACAGCTGGAGGGTTACAGGACCTACAGAATGATCCAAAAAAGCTTGAGAGGTGGTCCAGGATTTGGCAGCTTGGCTTCAATGCCACAAAATGCAAAGTTACGCACACTAGAGTCAAGAATCCAAGGATGCAGTATTACCTGGGGGGGGGTCCGAGTATCTGTAACAGAGGAGGAGGAGAAGAATCTGGGAGTGATGATCACTAGTGACCTGAAACACTCCATGCAGAGCAATAAATCAGCAGCAAAAGGCAAATAAGATGTTGGGATGCAAAGCTAAGGGTATCAGCAGTAGGCAAGAGGTAGTTATAATGCCCTTGTACAGGTCACTGGTGAGGCCACATCTAGAGTTTGGAGTATGGTACTGGTGCCCACACCTCAAAAAGGACATTAAACTGCTGGAAACTGTCCAGAGGAGGGCAAACAAGATGACTAAGTCAGCAGGGTGAAGCATACAAGAGAGGTTGAGGACACTGAATATGTGCTCCCTGGAGGAGAGAAGGGAGAGAGGGGACATGATTGAGACCTTCAAGTACTTGAAAGGGATAGACAGAGTGGATAAGGAGGATCTCTTTAAACTATGTGGCAGCCATAACATGGGGTGACAAAATCTTAAGCTAGAGGGGGAAGGTTTAGGAGGGAGGTTAAATAGCACTTCTTCACTGAGAGTGTGGTGGCCAATTGGAATGAGCTACTGGAAAATGTGGTCTTGTTGAAGATGGTGGACAGCTTCAAGAAAGCCTGGTATATACATAAGGAGAAGGTGAGCATCATTGGTGGAGAGAATGGAAAGGATGGAAGGAGTGCAGTGGGGGCAGGGGCAGTAGCTGAAGTTGTGGACCCTGCAATACAAGCAGACTAGATAGACCAAATGGCCTTATTCTGCTATGTTTGTATGTGTGTGTTACAATTCTGTCAGAGGCAAAAGAGTCCACTCAAAGTGGAAGTGAAGAGGAATGTATCACCCTTTGTCAAATGGAAACAGCCAGGGTCAAAACCTTGAACAAGTGAAGACCTTCTGGTACCTTGGAGTAACTCAGGATGATAACTTATCTTTTGCCTCCCATGTTAACAATCTAGTGGCTACAGTTAACAGAAGACCAGGTGCCCTGTATCATAACTGGAGCAATCTCACCGAGGATGCTAGACGCCTTATTGTAGCTAGCTCTGTTCTGTCACTTATAGATTATGGCCTCCCTGTCTAGGCAGCTGCCTGTGACACAGTGCTAAATAGAGTAAACCTGATCTATAATAAGGCATGCTGTTTTGCACTTGGCAGATAGACACACTTATACCTTTATACACACTCACTAACGGGCTACCTTTTACCCTGCAGAATAAAGCTCCAGTCTTGTTTGCTAAGCCAAAAGGTGCCCGTAGGGCCTAAAAACTCCCACTTTAACAAACTGCTTCCATACTGTCTCCAACTAATACAACACCAGGAATATGGCCAGAAATGGCCATAAGTCTCCTTTCCAGTGTACTCAGCTGGGCAAGTGGTCATTTGTTGTCAGGGCTGCTAACTGCTTAAACAAACTGCCTGATACTCTGTTTAATCTGCCCAACATTAATCAGTTTAAGAGATCTTTATGGTCTGCTCTTGCAGTCCAGTGCAATTTGTAACAGTAAAACTGTTTTATTCAGTTTCTCTCTACATATCCCATGACATTTTATGCTATTATCTGCATGGATTTTTTTTCAGAACTGTATATAATTGATCTGTCTTAAGCACTTTGAGCCTGACTCCACTGTATCTCCTCTAAAACTACTAACATAACTTGTTCTTTTAAATATAGTTTTCATTGACATTTTTCATGTCTGCATATCCTTCAGGGTACATAATAAAGGCAGTATAGTCTAACATGATGCATGGTAATGAGTCATCACTACTTTTCATGGTTCTGGTATACAAGTCCAGTTATCTGGTAGTACTTCCTCCGCTCTCACCTTCTATGGTACAGCATGGGGGGGTCCTGGTGTTCCTTATGACTATACAGACTACACCCCAGTCCAGTGTGTAGTATTTTAAAGAGTCAATGTGACTCTTTACGGCAGCAGAGGGGAGACCAGGCAGGGCCTGGATTCCCCCACCTTATGGGAAGGGGGTGGGGGGGGATGGCGCAGTCACTCACACTTTGATACCTAGGAGGATAAAGTAATTCTTGGAACAAATGTGTGTATACTGGGCTCCTTTAAATGAGGACGTTATGGTGGGCTGTGACCCTACTGTAGATCCCTATGGAACAAATTCCTTATCTTTACTCATTGCATACAGGAGCCAATCCGTCCAACAGGAGGAGCAGAGCTCTTCTCTGTCATTCAGAGAATGCATGATTTTTTCTATTTTGTAAATGTGATTAATTATTGATCACCAGAACTGAACAGAACAAGTTCTTGTTCCCACAATCGTTGTTGCTGTTAACATGATGCCATGAGGTATCATGAATTAAGGTTTCAGAGACCTTGAACAAGTTGAAAAAGCAGGTATATAGTTCCACTGTTAGTACAATTGGCCTGCAAATAACACAGTGCACTCCTCCTGCAATGCCTGGAAGAAGGAGCACAACACTGGACAGGACCACATGATATATGTGTAGTGAGCTCGGGCTTCTTCAAAGGGCTGCTAATGGGAGGTGGCCCTAGAGGTCAGAGCTTATTGTACTTGTAATGTTTTTGTGACTATGTATTTGATGTGGAACCTTTGTAAATGAGCACCTGTGCTCAAAGGTAATCTCCGAGTTCTCAATAATTAAATAAAAGTATTGGCGGTGTTCTCAGATAACAAGCACTAAACAAACACCAGAGATTGGCACTTGCAGTACTAGAGTGAACACTGGTCTGCCAGCGATAGCGTTTATTAATGCAGCTTATACAAAGTTAAAAGAACAGCACTAACAACAGCACCCAAACCACTGTTTTGTGTGACAACTTGCCCATTTTCATGCAAAACATTGGTGTTTAGGAGTGTTGCTACTGCTTTAACTTTTGTATGTGCTATGTAAGCAATATCTCACGATAGGGTATGGGGTTATAGGGGTTTAATGCATGTTTTGGGTGCATTGTGAGGCACGCGACCGCAGGCCAAGTGCACTCACTGCACCTGAGGCATGCATTAAATCCCTATAACCCCATCCCGTGGAGTGGGTTATTGCACTTATAACATGAGTTATGTTTACAAAAAAAAGTCCAGAAAGGTATTTTTTTGCAGTTTAAATACGGAAAATGTTACTGTATCCTGCCAACCTAAAAAGTAGTCCCCAGAACTCATGCATATGTTATTTAGTTAATGAACATTCAAATGCCAGAAATACAATCCTGACATGATTTCTGACATTTGTATGCTCAGTAACTATGCATGAATCATTTTGTCTCCCTCTCTTTCCACTGCATTTTGTGCTGATCTCTCACTCTCTTCCTCTTTCTCACCCTCCCCCCTCCCTCCTCTCCCTCCCTCACCATCTCCCTCTCTTGTTGTCTACCGTGCCAATGAATGAACTGGAGCACACAACCAAAAACAGACCAGTGACAAGTCATGAGACAGAGGGAGGACACTGCAGGAATTCTAATTTAAATGTCCCGGTCTCTTTTGCCTGTCAGTGTGTCTCTCTCACACATACACATACACACACACACACACACACACACACACACACACAGGTCACTATGACTGTCTCCCTCTCTGTCTCTCTCCACAAACACTGCTGCAATGCTTTGCGATGCATGGGGGGCAAGATGAATGTACATGCAGGCAATAATTACCAAACCTGAATCACACAGTGACCATAGCTCTAGCCCAATACACTCATCATGTGGTCACAAGTTCCTGTCCCTCCCGGTACAGGCACAGTGCATTCTCAAGTTCCTGTCTCTCCCAGTTCAACCACAGCACTTTGGGGGACCATGTGTGACAGTGGTACAGCTTTCCACTGCCTAATTTTCTCAAAAATTTGCTTTAACTTACAGATATGTCTCTTTCTCTTACACCTGTATCTCTGTCTCTCTCTTTCTCCCAGACTGCTACTATGTCTGTCCCCGTCCTGCATTGAACACCCCTCACCCCATGGACCCACTCACTATTTAGCTGCTCACCTTCACAGCACCGCACTGTCTCTCTCTCTCTCTCTCTCTTGCTGTCCCTCACTGTCTCCCACTTCAGCACTACTGAAAGTTGCTCTCACCACGCCCTGTTAAATGGCTGCCTTTCTGTTTTCCTTTCTGGAGCAGGGAACAATTCCCAATGGCACCTTCTGTGCCCAGTGATATTGTTTCAGGGACATTCACAGCAAATGTTGATTAAATAGTAGATTTAATCAATGGCCACATGATGCTCTTTGCTCAGTTGGGTTGCCTCCTTTTTCCAACCCATGTTATAAATGTACTTAATAAACTTAATTACATTGTGAAAAGTGTTTCTCTCTGTTTTCCAGTGCATTCCAGTTCCCTCCACCATCTCAGGTTTGCAGCATAAAATCACCTTTGACTCAATGTATCTTTTCTGATAATCAAATTTAAATCAGTCTGCAAATATCACTGAATAACCAGTTTACGGCCAGGATGATAAATAATAACATGAAAGTTAGATAATACATATGGTATACTACGTAAGTGCGTATCATATAACTCTGTGGCATGGAGGCCAGTACAGGTCATGGTTACAGCATGGAATTGTAGGTCAGATTCCAGGTTTGAATTCCACCACAGCTAAAGCTACCAACTGTCCAAGGCCTAAAACTGGGACAGTCCATCCTGACCATGACCCCCCCACCCCCACCATGTCACTCTCACGGGCACCACTGCAGACAATGCTGCACACAATCAATTACATTTTTCTGCTTGTTCTGGCCATGCCGCCTCACAGTAACAAACATCCAGATTAAAACAATACATCATTCTGTTGCAGCAAGTTCCAAATCATGATGTACAGAAATTTCATTAGAAGCAAACCTGCGTTAAATTGTGATCAGACATTCGAGCTGCATGTATTGCTCCTCCTGACAGTCCCATCCCAACCCACTTACACTCACCTCATTTGCTGAACAAACTTCACTTCAGTGACTCCCACCACCACACCAGATTGTTTTCACACACTTCCCTACAGCTGATCAGGTTCAGGTACCTTAGTTTACTGCTGCCAGTGTCTTCTCTGCTTGGAGTCCCTCTCAGCTGCTGACAGGCAGACATCCACATGCACTTGTTTGCACTACTACCTAGTCTAACCTAACAGGAAGGAACATGCTTTACTGTGCTCCCACTGACATGCTTGCAGTGTAACGCAGGCGCAGGTGTTGAAACGGCAAACTGCTGTCCAGCCCGAGCAGTGCCACAGAGGTGCTGAAATAACTGTCACTCATGGATTAGCAGTCAGCAAAAAAAGGGGACAAAACTGGGACAAGTAAGCAAAAACCAGGACAAAAGTGACGTTTTGCAAAACTTGTGGAAACACTGGGACATGCTGCTTAAAATAGGGACTGTCCTGCGAAAATAGGGACTGTTGGTAGCTTTAACCACAGCCACTATCTGACTATGTGTAAGCTCGCACTGGGAGCTTACTGCAACGTTATCCCTGGGTTTAGCTCACCTGATCACTGGGGCACCTTGCAGGCTGGAGGGGCAGGAGGCCAGGGAATATATAAAGGAGGGTTTTTGGTGCCAAAGATAGAGCCAGGTGGGATTTATTATTTATTGTAGGAAAAACTCTATTGAGCAGGCTCATTCACAAGGAGGTTCTAGACAAATAACAGCATACAAAACAAGCATTTGTCAATGCCGAATGTTGGCTTGCTGGCATTGGCACTGGTAGTGCAGGAGTTAGACAGATGCATCATAGGAATGGCAGTGAAGTATTGAACTGATGCCAACCCAACCCCACCCTGCAGAGAGTGACAAGCATTAGGGTGTCCCTTTGGGTGTTTGGTAGTGCAGTGCGGGAAAACATGTCAGGCAGGATGTGAGAAATGACAGCTGCACAGTTCATAAGGAGGTGGAAAAAATTGCCAGTGTTGAAAATGTGGCATGTAAATATACCAAATTTGCGAAGCTATTAGGGTGCGTGGGAAATATGCAATGCACGCCCAACACTGCCATTTATGGGTGTTAGCACAAATTTTCAACATAGGCATTTTAGCACCTCTGCTCATGTACAGAGTTACTATTATTTCCTCAAAGTGTCCCAAGAAGTGATTTCGCACAGCGACCACGCTTTTCTGCGTCGGAAGTGCGAAAACACATTTTGGGCACGATATGTCAAATGACGGCTGTACTTTTAATCAAGAGGTGTGGAAAAATGGCAATGGTGAAAATCCAGACTGAAATTATCACAAATGCACGACAGTACGAGCGTGCGTGCAATCTGCCAACACATGCTCGTAACACAGTTATTTTATGGAGTATCATCACCAAATTTTCAACATAGGCATTTTAGGTCCTCTGCTCATGAACTGTGTCACTGTCATTTTCATAATCTGGCCCAAATACTGATTTCCCACAGCGACTGAGCTATTGTGCGCCGGAAGTGCGGAAACACATTTCTGGCAGGATGTGGAAAATGACAGCTGCACTGTTCACAGGGACGTGTACAAAAGTGACAATACTGAAAATCCGGCAGTAAAAAATATTGAATGTCGGATGAAAGCCTGCGTGAATAACCGTTAACGCATGTCAGAACAGGCATTTGTTGGATTTTTCCACCAAATTTGGAACTTAGGCTTTTTAAGAGGGCACTTCATGAACACCACCACTGTCATTTTGTTAATGGGCCCTGAAAGGTGATTTTGCGCAGTGACTGCGAAATCACCTTTCGAGGCCAATAAACGCCATGACAGTGACAGAATTCATGAGGAGGGGCCCCAAAAACCCCATGTTGAAAATCTGGTGCAAAAAGTCCAAGAAATACCTGAGATATGCAACAAAGTTGAAAAAAACCCTATTCACTCCATTATACAGCTTACCGGCATTTCCTCAGTTCGCGGTCAGCTTTGAAGAGTGCAGGCGTGTTCCGGTCCACTGAAGATAGATGGCGCCAGAGTCCAGTGGTAAGTATGGGGTGGGTGAGGGAGGCAGGGTGCGCAGTGTGGGTGCGTCGGGGAGGTGGACCTAGACTATGAGGACTGTTTTACGTATTCTAGGTACAGAAAATGTACAGCGAAGTACAGTCTTGGCAAGCTGGGTTGGGCTCCCAGCGTGCCACCCTAAGTCAGAGTTGGAGGGGTTAGTAGCCGACGGAGTTGGGCACCCTCGTCAGCACACAACACAGGGGTTAATGCCACCAGAGATTGGGCACCCGCCCGGCAAACAAAGCGCGGGACTGTTTTGGCACACTGGGGTGGGCTCCCAGCATGCCACCTAAGTGGGTTTTGGGGTGTCACTAGCCAACGGGGATTGGGCACCCTCATCGGCACACAACATGGGGGTAATGCTGCCGAGTTGGGCACCCCGCCAGCAAACAAAGTCAGGGGGACGAGCCGAGGGGATTGGGCACCCCCTCGGCATTCAACAGTTGAGGGTGATGCAGGCGGGGAGGCTCCCCGTCTGCATGTCCTGAGGTTTGCACGCGAGCTTCACCCGCCATGCGGTGGCTCCGGCGCCATGTTTATTATTGAAATGTCTCACTTGGAAACGCACGTATGGGAGGCGTGTCTTTATGCCACTGCATGACGAGCTTGTCTCTGATTGCAGTGGCACTTTGTTTACAAGTTATGTCCATTTTACATAATGTTGGTGTCAGCGCTAGCATGCTGGCTTATTGGGGAATGAAAACGCACCTACTGATCGTACCCTGCATTGCCCACAGCAGCCGCGCCTCCAAATCTCCACTCTCCCAATATGTTGACTTGCGCGCGCAAGCTGCCAATACAATACAATCTCCACTCTCCCAATATGTTGACTAAAGGCAAGCGCCGATAAGCCAACATAAAACAGGACAAGCATCAGACTGAATATCAAATTACAACAATGGTAAGGGGTTGTGAGCATATACCGTAGTAGACAGGAATGCTAAACAATCAAATGACTGGATAAAATTGTTACAATATTTACAAAAGGTGCAAGGAACATACAACAACAGAGAAAGTTAATTATAGTTGTTTCAATCACAGTTTAGGCTGGTACATAAGACAAAGTACATAAAGAGTGAATAAACAAGTGCATGGTATACAGAATATCAGTTTAGGGTAGAAGGTGAGGGGGCGAAATTATGGGGACCATGGAGGGAAAGGGATAGAGAGGGTGGTGTGGAAAGGCAGAAGTATAGAGGGTGAGGGAAGGTGGCAGGCTGTGGAGTGAGGACAGAAGAAGGGTGAAAACTAATGGCAGTTGCACATGACTTTTAGTTTGTCAGCTGTCAGCGATTTATAAAAGTTAATCATGATAACACTGGTAAGTTTGAGAATGGATTGTAGACAATTCCAGGTGGTGGGCAGGGTGTAGGAGATAGCCTTTTTGCCAGAGTTCATGCGCATCTTACGTGTGTCAAGATGGACAAAGTCAGACTTCCTTAGCAAGTAGGTGCTATGTGAGGGATGGATAAGGAAGGATATCTATATCCTGGGAGCTTGTTTAGCAGAATTTTTAGCATCCATATCCCTAGATGGATCAGATGTCTTATTGCTAAGGGGGTCCATCCCACTGTAATGTAAAGGTTACAGTGATGGGTTCTAGGGGGGACATTTGGGATGAAGCGCAAAGCCTGGTGGAACAAGACATCTAATTTGTGTAAGCTGCTGGCTGAGGAGCAGTTGTAGATAATGTTGCCGTAGTCGATAAGTGGGAGGAACATGGCTTGCACAAGCTTGACTCTAGTATCAGCTAGGAAAAGGGACTTATTTCTGTAGAAAAACCCTAATCTGAATTTAGGTTTACTGGAGAGGTTATCAATATGGACGCTGAAGGTAAGTTTATTGTCGGGCCCCATGCCAAGGTGTTTAAATTTATCTACTACCTCAAGAGGTGCACTTAAGGTGGTGATAATGGTTGAGGACTGCTTTGATAGAGTCAGAGGTGGGGTGGTGTTACTGGGGTTAAAGAGCATGATCTTCGCTTTTTTTGCATTTAGCAGGAGTTTGGCTTTAGCAAGATTTTCTTCAAGCATAATGAAATCATCTTGCAGTACCTCGCAGGCTTCGTTCAGCGATGGTTTAGAAATATACAGGACAGTGTTGTCTACAAAGAAGTGGTTTGGAGTTGACAATATTGGAATTAAGATTATTGATGTATATAGAAAAGAGTATGGGACCTAAGATGGATCCCTGCAGGTCGCCCCTTGAAATAGGTAAAGGGCTGGATAGTAGCCCGTCGGATTTGATTTTCTGGATTCTGCTAATATCATTTTACTGAGTCAGCTGAGACACCTACGGTTTTAAGGCTATGAAGAACAAGGTTATGATCCACAGTACCAAACACCTTACTGAGATCAAGAAAGACGGTGACAGTGACCAGTTTGGAGTCATGGGCTGTAATCCAGTCGTTAGCGACTTTGGCAAGAGCGGTAATGGTACTGTGATTTTTCCTAAACCCAGATTTATCAGGGTTGAGGAGGACCTATTTTTCAATGTGCGCTTTCAGCTGGGAGAAGATTAATCTTTCTAGTATTTTAGAAAGAATTGGGAGGATGGAAATGGGTCTGTAATTTTCTACATCACAGGGGTCTCTAGATTTGAATAAAGGAAGAACATGGGCAGATTTCCAACAGGATGGTACAGTTGCTGAGGCTATAGAGAGATTGACAATGTGCAGTATAGGGACTGTGAGATAGTAATAGCCTAATTTGAGGAAGAATGGCTCTAATCCATTGGCCCCACCACATTTTTTTATGTCTAATGATTGGAGGTGGTCTTCCACTTCTTTGAAGGATACAGGTCTTAGTTGGAAGGGGTGCGGTGAAGGTGGGGTGGTGGAGGAACTGTAATCAGGAGGGGAGTTGTTTAGCCCAGCATAGGAAGAGGAGTCAAAAGCAAGCCCCGCTGTAGAGAAATGTGTATTCAGTTCTTCGAGGATTTGGATGGGATCATCAGTTGTGACTCCGTTAACATTAATTTTTGCAGGAATGAATGGAGCTGTTTTCTGACCTTCTACAGCTTTGATGGTTTGCCATGTCTTAGCCGAATTACCTTTTGGCTTAGTCTAGGGCTGCGTTAAAGAAGTTGGATTTGGCAGTACATACGAATTTGACTCATGCATTCCTTGTAGCACAAAAAATATTCCAATTAGATGAAGATTTGGACTGCCTGGCTTGGGCCCAGAGCTTGTCATGGTTGGTGAGTGCAGTTTTGAGCTCTGGTGTAAAGCAGGGGTTCGATAGTTTATGGACTCTGGAGCAAATGAAGAAGGCATATTTGTTTGCCAGCTGAGTTATTATGCCACTGAATAATTCAATGGCTTCGTCTATTGATTCTGAGAGGTAAAAACGTTGCCAATTTAGGTTGTGTAAGTCTAACAGATATTTACTGGAGCTGAAATTTCAGAAGGATCGCTTAGTGATGAGTCTAGGCAAGAAAGGAACAGTTTTGTGGGCTCTTACACTGGCAACTATCCTGTGATCACATAGATCATTGTGGAACACAGTAGTATGCAGGATTTTATGTGGGTTATTTGACAGGATTAAGTCTAAGATGGAGCTATTTGCTCAACTTTTTATATTATTCCTAGTAGGTTCGGTGATGAGTTGGGCCAGGCCGAGTTGGTCACAAAGGTCCTTGATATTACTGTATTTGAGAGATAGCCAATCCATATTTAGGTCCCCTAGTATGATGGATTCATTGTTGTTTTAAGAGACAAGGGAATTCAAGGTTGGTAAGATGACATAGCCTCCAGAAAGAGGCCCATAGCAGCTGATAAGACTGATATTTTCAGATGAGGGTAAGTTTATATTTAGGGAGATGAGTTTGAATTCTTTGGGCTTTGTTATATGTAGTGTCAGAGATGATGAACTTGTCTTTAATGTAGATGATCACTCCGCCTCCCTGGATGCTCCGTCTGCTCTGATGGAGTTATAGTTTGTGATGGTGATTTGATGGTCCAAGATGGTAGTTTTAAGCCTGGATTCTGAGATAACAATGATATCAGGGGTGGTATGGGTGGCCCAAGTTTGAAGTTGGTTGAATTTATATATAAGGCTCCTACCATTAATTCCCATAATTTTTAGACCAGAGGAAGAAGCAAAGTCTGAGGGGGAGTCAAGCGATGTAGGAGGGCCAGGGTTAATCTCAACATTTTCAGAACACAAAAGAAGGAGCATAATGAGTTTTAGAAAGCACCATAATGTGACAAATGCTTTCTTCCTTAGATGATGACTGTCACACAGTGGCCTGGGGTGGAGAAGTCGATTTGGAGGTGAAAATAGGTAGAGAGCTGGGAGAGTGCTTTGATGGACAATGGGGGCTGCAGTGGTGCCATGGGGACAAGAAGGGGAGCAGGGCAAACGGGGGGTGTGAGATGCTTGGCTTGTTCAAATAAGCTGAACTTAACTGCTACAATGCACTCGAGGAGGAACTGCCATGATGTATTTGTATGGAGGTGAGAGGGTAGCATGGTGACACTATTACGGGGAGTATCAGGAGGTCAGTTGCAAGGAGGGTAACGAACAGTGGCCAGGAGGTTAACAGCAAGGACAGCATCCTAATGGGAGGAGGTGGAGTGGAGAGATAAAACAAGGATAGAAAAAATAAAAATATATATCATATATATATGTGTGTATATATATATATATATATATATATATATATATATATATATATATATATTATTTATTTATTTGAGAGAGGAGTCAGCCTCAGTCAGAGGAAGGAACTGGGAGTCAGTTAGTGTTCAGCTAGAGTGCAGAGGTTCAGGGCACCCCAGCCTACCACCCGCAAAGAAATGTGTGCCTGGAGTCACTGGGGACAATTCAGTGCTGCTGTGAGTTCAGCTGGCGTGTAGGGACTGCCACGCCATGTTGGGAGCCAGGGCCCAGGGAGCAGAAGAGCCTGCAATGCGACCCCTGGCACCGGAGCAGGGCAGCATGGTGGGTCCTTGTGTGTTTAGGCCTGGCAGTTGCCACGGGGTCCGTGGTGCACGGATTGGTGGTGGCAGCTCAGCCCATTGGGGTACAGTAGAGGCAGCCTGTATCCCATCACTGTAGGAGCCCTGTATACACCTAGGAGCAGTGTGTAGGCCCCCCCCCCCCGAGTTCCACTGCTGTGGGTTTGGGACCGCCTGGAGACAGAATCCGTGGGGTACTTGTGCAGCATGGAGAGTCTGGGAAATAGTCTGAGGATGCTTGTGAAAAAAGATGATGTTCCTAGCTGCTGTTTGGTTCCAATGAATTAGTGCTGGAGGGAGTTTGGAGATGCCGTGTGTGTTGAGGCCTGTTCAGCCTATAGAGTAAAGCTTGCCATCACCATTTGGACAGGATTGTTATTCAGCCCATTGAATGTGCACACATAGACCTCTGGATCAAAGTAAGCTGTATCTTGGTCTCGATCATGAAAATTGTGGACTTCCCCCTGTATAATGCTATCTCAATTGCTCTATGGAATAGTTTTTTTATTACATCAGTTGTGGACAATGGATTTAATCTTTACTATGCTTGTGATTATATTAACCGAAGTTTGCACCTCCAGCAGCTGCCCCCCATTAAGAGACTGTCTGCACCCCCCTGACTATCCAGAGTGAACCCAGATAATATGCAAGCAATCATCAGCAGTGTCCCACAGGGCTCTGTCCTAGAACCTGTCCCATTCAACATCTACATAGTGGATATAGTGGAAATGGTGGAGAGCGAGATAAGCCTATTCATGGATGACACCAAAATTGGTGCAGTAGTGGATTCTGAGGAGGAGGGGATGGTACTGTGCAGGGATCTGGGGAGACTCTGGAGAGCTGGTCAAGAACTTGGCAGCTGAGGTTCAATGCTGGGAAGTGCAAGGTCATGCACTTCTGGGCAAAGAACCCAAAGTACACCTACCATATAGGGGAGAGGTTAAAAGTCACAGAGGCAGAAAGGGATCTAAGGTGGTGGTCACAGGGAATATGAAACACTCGGAACAGTCCAGGTTGGCAGCAGCCAAGGCCAACAAAATGCTGAGGTATATTGCCAGAGGGATCACCTGGAGGAATGAGGAGGTGATCCTGCCACTGTACAGATTGTGAGGCCACATCTGGAATATTGTGTACAGTTCTGGTGCCCGCCATGCCCCTACTTAAAGAGGGACATCAGGCTCTTGGAGGAGGTCCAGAAAAGTGCAGCCAAACTGATAAGGGGATGGGGGACAAGCCCTACAAGCAGAGGCTGAAGGAGCTAAATATGTACTCCCTGGAGGATAGAAGGAACAGAGAGATATATTTATGACCTTCAAGTACCAGAAGAGCATAAATAGGGTTAGCACTGGGAGTATGTTTCAATTGAAGGGGGGGGGGGCACAAGGGGACACAGTATGAAGTTGGAGGGAGGAAGATTCAAGAGGGAACTGAGAAGGTACTACTTCACAGAAAGAGTGGTGGCAGCATGGAACATACTCCCAGAGGAGCTGGTCTCACAGAGATCGGTGGAGAGTTATAAAAGTGGTGGGATGGATGAAAGGGCAGAATAACTATTGAGTTCATTTGACCCAACGGTCAAGCTCAGTAAAGGGAAGCAAGGTAATAGTGATGACAAGGGAGGAGGGTGGCAACACTGGTATAAACCAATGAGCTGCAAAATCAAGCAGACAAGATAGACCTTTTTGACCTGTAACTGTTGGCTTTTTTCATGTGTTCGTGTACGTTTCTGGCTATAAAGTGTCCCCCTTCCCTTTACCACCTGGAATACCCCTAGTCAGATGGAAAAGGAGCTTACATGTGTAATTCTAAACAAGTCACCTGACTGTCCTATTGTTTAGTACCTTTCTGAGCATAAAACTGGTAAGAGGCTGGATTAATTGAAAGTAAGATCAGTTGGGCTCTCCTGGCATAAAAAAAACATTGCAGCAGTGCAGTAGCCACTGCACATGAAAGCTAACATGGTCTTTCTTCCATTTCATTCATTCATTCATCCAGCCATAGATACATAGACAGTGTCAGCAGATAAGGGCCTATGGCCCACCCAGTCTGCCCATTTGAGCTCGTAAGTTCAGTTTATGTTTTCCTAGAAGTCTGTTGCCCCTTACCCCTGACCTCCAGAATTCCTTTATGTCTATCCCATGCATTCTTAAATCCCGTGATTGTTTCAGCCCCCACCACTTCCTCTGGTAGGGTGTTCCACTTGTCCACCACCCATTCTGTGAAGAAATTCTTCCTCATGTTTCTCTGAATCGTCCTCCTCCAACTTCATCCCATGCCTCTAGTCCTGGAACATCTTTTAAGCTTAAAATAGTGTATTCCTGCACCCTGTTCCTCCCTGTAAGATACTTGTATGTCGTCATCAGCCATCAGAAGGTTAAATGAAAGGTGTGCAGACAACCCAGCTACACTGCCTGGATGGGTCTGGAAAACATGACCTAGATACCAGAGGAGCTTTTTTTTTTGCTAATTTATTTTGTCCTGTACTTTTTGGTTTCCTTTCAGACACCAGAGCTCTAGTTTCTCCTTTTGAGTAGCATGAGAACAGCTTCACAAACAGGAAGTTTCCAGCTGACTGCCTGGGCAGGTCTATCATTACTACTTTGAAGAACAAAAGAACAAAATAAAAACCAGCTGGGGAAGAGCAGTAAGAATCTGACCCTGTAAACAATCACTCAGTTACTGCCTGTTTTGCTGGTCACTGTTTAACTCGTCAGCTGCCTATTTGAAAACTAGATGCACAGTATTCCCCCTTCTCCAAAACACTAGGGCTGTTCAATGAAACCTACCTGCCTATGATTTATTTTATTAAACAGTGTTACCTGTCATTGAACATTGAATCTTGATCTTCACGGTTGTGATTGCTGGTCTCTTGTTATGTACTCATGGGGATGTGTAAGCAGTAAGACATGACTGAGTGTGTGTTAGACACTTTAACAGACATCTAGGAGGCGTAGTGAGGCTAGAAGCCCTAGGCCGAGTGCGTCCAGCCTTCTAGCCATGTGTTAAAGTTATCTAACACACACACTGGAGTGGCTTCTTGTGCTTATGAAATGGCCATCTGAATTGTTGATGCATGTAACACCCAAAATGCACAGTATTATGTAATGGAAAATTTAAATGGTTGTCTTATTTTCCAATAAAATAGTTCCTCCACCTTCAGTTGCATTTGTGTCCTAGTAAAGCTTCCTTATTACTTCTTTTTTTTTTGCACAGTTACCTGTCATGGTAGTACCCCAAAAAAAAAAAACAACAGCACTCCTATTTGATTTATTAATAAACATTTTTGAATAAGAAATGATGGTGTTTTGTTTGTTTAGTAATGATTTATGCATGTTACAGCACCAGTGAGAACACTGAGGTTTTGTTGCAGAGAAATGGCAGTGCGATCTGCAGAAGTAAAGCAGATAATAAAGGAAAATAACTTTAAAAGAAAAAACTGGAGCCATTTGAAAGGACAAACAAGCATTTGTCAATGCCGAATGTTGATTGCGTTGGTCTGTTGAGCTCGCTAAGTGGACCTCTGTCACTGGCTCAGTCTGTTTGTCCCGGTGCTGCAGGCTGCTCTTTTGTACTGGGCTGCGGCCTACATTGGCACCTTGTTCAGCCAAGGAAGAAATCCGCGGCAATCCCGACAGAGCTCCATTGAGTAGGCTCACTCTCCCTCTCTCACTCGCTCATTCCGTTTCTCCTGGCGCTGCAGGCTGCCCTTTTGTACTGGGCTCCTGCCTGTGTTGGTGGCTTTTTCTGCCCACAAAGAAATTCACAGCTGTTCCGACAGAGCTCCGTTGAGGTCGCTCACTCCCCCTGTGTCACTCACTCATTCTGGTTCTCCCGGCACTGCAGGCTGCCCTTTTGTACTGGGCTCCTGCCTCTGTTGGTGCCTTTTTCTGCCCACAAAGAAATCTGCAGCAGTCCCGACAAAGCTCAGTTGAGCTCACTCACTCCCCTTCTCTCACTCACTCATTCCATTTCTGCCAGCGCTGCAGGCTGTCCTTTTCTACAGGGCTCCTGCCTGCAGTGCTGCCTTCTTATGCCCACAAAGAAACTTGCAGCAGTTACAATAAAGATCCGCTGAGCTCGCTCACTCACTCATTCTGGTTTTTCTGCCACTGCAGGCTGCCCTTTTATACTGGGCCCCAGAGTGCATTGCTGCCTTTTTCTGCCCACAAACAAATCTGCAGCAGTCCCAACAGAGCTCCGTTGAGCTCACTGACTCCCCCTCCCTCATTTGCTCATTCTGTGTCTCCTGGTGCTGAAGGCTGCCCTTTTATACTGGGCTCCTGCCTGCACTGGCATCTTTTTCTGGCCAGAAAGAAATCTGAAGGAGTCCCGACACAGCTCCGTTGAGCTTGCTCACTTCCCCTCTGTCACTCACGCATTCCGTTTCTGCCAGCGCTGCAAGCTGGCCTTTTGAACTGGACTCCTGCCTGCATTGCCGCAATTTCTGCCCACAAAGAAATCCGCAGCAGTCACAACAGAGCTCCGTTGAGCTCACTCACTACCGCTCTGTCACTCACTCTCATTCTGTTTCTCTTGGCACTGCAGACTACACTTTTGTATGGGGCTCCTGGCTGCTTTGGCACCTTTGTCTGTCCACAAAGAAATCTGCAGCTGTCCCGACAAAGCTCCGTTGAGGTCTCTCAGTCTCCATCTCTCAGGCACTCATTCTGTTTGTCCTGGCGCTGCAAGGTGCCCTTTTGTGTGGGGCTCCTGCCTGCATTGGCGCCTTTTTCTGCCCACAAAGAAATCTGCAGCAGTTCTGATAGAGCTCCGTTGAGCTCACCAAGTTCCCCTGTCACACTCACTCATACTGTTTCTCCCACCGCTGCAGGTTGGCCTTTTGTACTGGGCCCCTGCCTGCAGTGACGCCTTTTTCTGCCCACAAAGAAATCCGCAGCAGTCCTGACAGCGCTTCCGTGAGTTCGCTCACTCCCCCTCCCTCAGTCGCTCTCTCATTCTGTTTCTCCCAGTGCTGCAGGCTGCCCTTTTGTACTGGGCTCTTGTGTTGGGGCCTTTGTCTGCCCACAAACAAATCCGTAGCAGTCCCAACACAGCTCAGTTGAGCTCGATCACTCCCCCCTCTCAATCAGTCGATCTTAATCTGTCCCAAACACTGATTTCCCAGAGTGACCATGCTATTCTCCGGCAGGAGTGCAAAAATATATTTTAGCCAGGATGTGAAAAATGACAGCTGTAGTGTTCATAAGGAGGTGTGAAAAAATGACACTGTTGAAAATGTGGCATGACAATATTACATATTTGAGAAGTTACAAGGGTGCGTGGAAACAGTTCAACACACGCTTGTAACACAGTCATGTTATGGAGTTTAGTCACCAAATTTTCAACATAGGGAATTTAAGAACTCTGCTCATGAACAGTGCCACTGTTATTTTCTTACTCTGTCCCGAACACTGATTTCCCACAGTGACCACGTTATTCTGTGCGGGACTGTGAGAACACATTCGCGGTCAGGATGTGAAAAATGCAAAAGGACCTTGACTCCAGCTCACTACCCCCACCCACCTGCTGCACAGCAGTGGCTATACACTATTTAAGTATGCACACATACCCAGCCTTACCTGCCAGAATGTTGCCTACTCATGCTTTGTAACCCTTAATGCTATTCTTCTACAGGAGTTTGTATAGTCCTGCTTTGAAAGACTGAACAGTACTTGCTTAGTACTAATCTCAATGTCTAGGCTATACATATTGTAACCACCGTATGTCAAATAATAGTTTCTGATGTTTCCTGTTATCCTGTCGTGCTCAGTTCAAGTTCCTGTCCTCTTGGTCTGTTAATACTCAGCAGCTTAACAGCTATATACTCTGCATTAGCTACTCCTATATTTTTTTTGTAACACTATGATCATATCCTCCCCAAGCCTTCTCTCTTCTTCTCTTTGTTAAAACATTTAAGCATATCCCTATCCTCTCCCCGCTCTCTAAAGCCCTAGAAAAAATCTTGTATATTCAGCTCTCTGAGTACCTGGCCAAATATGACATAATGTGCCCAGAACAACATGGTTTCCATCCAGGACACAGTGCCACTACTGCTTTCCTGGAGTTCTCTCAATACCTGCACTCTGCTCTTGATTCTGGCAACCTTGCCGGCGCAGTGTTCATAGATGTCTCCTATGCTTTTGACACCGTTTGTCACCCCCTCCTGCTCAACTCCCTCCACCAACTCTGTTTTTCTGCAGGTCCCCTTGCCTGGTTCTCCAGCTACTTCTCTGCTAGATCCCAGCATGTGAAAATAAATGGCTCCCTGTCCAATTCACGCCCTTTTGTCCTGTACCCAGGGCTCCATTCTGGCCTCTACTTCAACTTCTCTCCCAGCTCCTGCACAGGAAAAATGCTCCTCTATGCTGACGATGTGGTTCTCTTTGCATCCCACCCCAATCCCTCTTCTCTCCAGGTATCCCTCCAACACATCTACAACCAAGCTGAAAAATGATTCCATGACCACCGACTTGTCATTAACCTAAAGAAGACTAAGTCAATGCTCTTCTCCCATCACCAAAACAAGGCCAAGAATGCCCCCCTCTTCATTCGCCCCAGCACTCTGCACCCGCTGGAGCAAGTGACCTCTTACAAATATCTAGGCATTACTTCAACTCGGATCTCACCTTCCAGCCCACATCAATGCCCTATCCTCCGCCATAAATTCTCAGATAAGCCTAGTATACCATCATAGGTTGCCTCCTCCAAGTTGCCCTCAGCTGCCATCACCTCTTTTGTCCTGTCGTTAGTGGACTATGGCTTGCCCATTTATGCAGCGGTGGACAATACTGCCTTGACTAAAATCCAGCTCTAGTCTATAAGGCCAGTAGGCTCTTAACCAGAGCCCCTAGCCACACTCACACTCTGTGCTCTACTCCACCACCAACCTGCTCACCTTTGAGGAGCATCTGTGCTACCAGACCTGCCTACTCTCCAAAAATCTCTTCTAGGGCGCTCCCACCAGGGGTCTCTGCTTTCCTACAGCATGTGTCCTCATCTGTTGCCACCCATAGCTCTGTCAAGGCCACTTTTCTGATGCCCAGAACCAAGACCTTGCTAGCCCAGAGGTCCTTCCATTACCGAGCCCCTGCTCGGTTCAACTCCTTCCCATCATGCATCACAGACATTGCCAAAATTGGTCCCTTCAAAATCGCCCTCTGTAACCATCTCTTCAATGCTCATTTCTGTAAATGCACCTAATTAATCCCACTATGGGATCCTCCTGTCAGGTCTCCCTGACTTGACAACATCCTCTGGACAGCCTATCCTCCTCCCTCCCATCCACTCCCCATCCCTACCTCCACCCTCTCCAGGTATTATCTAGGTATGTCAGGGCTGTACCCACAATGCAACCCTCAGTACCTTGCATTTGACTGTAACCTATTATAAGTAACATTATTATGAACCTTTGTGTACTCTATGGGTAATGTTCTGCACCTGTACTGTTCTCACTCTTGTAACCACACTCTGTCTACTCCCCTACGATGAGGTGCCTTTGTAAATGAGTCCATGACTCCAGGTTGTAAATCCGACTTTTCTAATAAATAAATAAATGTCAAGTGTTTTCTTGTAATTCCTGTCCAGTATAGACATTGTACATGGGGAGAATCGCCTCCATTGATCTACTTCTCCTAATGCATTCCTCAGCATGCTGCTTGCTTGCTTGCTCTCTTGACTGCAGTAGCACATTGCACATGTGGTTCCAACTTATAGTCGACATGTTCCACAAACCTTTACCTTGTTTGTGCCACATTAGTGTGACATAGGGTGTGTGCAATGTAATTTCTCACTGTTAGGTGAAGTACCTAAAATTCCCCACATAAAAACAAAGTTCCAATTTCTCTATCAATGCCTCCAATATGTGCAGATACTGACACTAAATATCCCATCTCTGATGTGTCCACTGTTTTGGCCAATTTAGTATCATCAGCATAGCAGCCTGCTACATCATCTTTCATCCAGGCCATTGATCAATATGTTAATAAACAGTGAACCCAGTACCAGCCAGGACCAATATCAAAGAGGACCATTAGACCAGTACCAAAATGGACCATTGAACCAGTACCAAAGCAACATGGCTGTGTGAAAGAGGTCCATCGAACCTCACTGATTTCTTCAATTATTTGAAGCAACTGTTGGACAAGGGCCAATGTGTGGATGTCCTGTATCTGGACTGTAGCAAGGCATTGACACTCTGCCCCACAAAAGGCTAGTAAAGAAATTGGGAGACTTAAATTTTGGGTCGAATGTCACTAGATGATTGGTAACTGGCTAGGAGGAGAACAAAGGGTAGCACTAAATAGTATATACTCTTAGGTAAGGGAGTAGTGAGTGGGGTGCCATTGGACTCAGTCCATTGTGAGCACTCTACAGTGTCTTCATTGTGATATTGGAGAAGAGATACAGGGCAGACATGTCTTCAATGTCATCATTTGTGACATTGAAGAAGGGATGCAAGGCATTGGTGGCAGGGTAGACAGCAAGGAGGATGTTTAAGAATTGAAAATAGACCTGTAAGAATTGGAAAGGTGGCCCAAAATCAGGCAACTGAACTTTTAACACCAAAAGTGCAAGGTTATGCACTTTGGGAGGAGGAATCTGAGAACTTAATATGGGATGGGGGTATCACATGAGCCAATCAGAGGTGGAAGGATCTAGGAGTTACCATTAGAGACAGCCTCAAGATCTCTGCCCAGTGTAACAAGACATATGAGAGAACTAGCAGTTTGTTGGGATGCAACTGTAGAACTTTGTCGAGAAGGAGGAATGAAGTGATACTACCCCTGTGCAGGTCTTTGGAGGGTCCACATCTGGAATACTGTGCACAATTCCTAAACCCTCACATAGAAAGGACAAGCATTGCCTAGAGATTGTTCAAATGATGATAACTAAAATGATTCATGGCAAGCAAGGGGGACTTATTAAAGGCCAGTGAAGAGGGAGGGGCATGATTAAAACCTTAAAATACCTGATGGGTATAAACAAGATGGGAAACCAGCAACTGCTTATACTTAGTGAGGGATCTATCACAAGATGCCACAAGTATAAGCTGGCAGGGGGACTTTAGGCATCATGTGTGGAAATACTTACTCATGGACATAGTGGTGAAAAAGTCAAACCATCTGCCTGAGAAGCTGGACAGTGTTAATACTGTTGCAAGTTTCAAGAGGGGTGGGACAGACACATGGAACTGGTGATGATGGGTGAAGTTGGGATTAACGTGTGTGGGTACTACAACCTGAACTGAGGGACAATTGATCTCGATAAAGGGACACTATCCGCTCTTAATGCATCATATTATTTCTAGTTAAAACCACATTATATGATTGCTAACCTTCACTAAAATTAATTGATGTTGTTGCTGGTTGTTTTCTGCCTCTTTTATTGCTGAAACTGAAATACATGTAAATTTATAGTAACTGTATATCCATATTGTTTTTATTTAGATTCTTGATCTGGTCTTATTGCATAGTTCCTCAACATTAGAAACACCCCCCAAATTGTTCTGCCACTCATGATGCAATAGTCCCTTCCATCCCCACTGCATAATGAGTGGTTAGACTGTATTATGATGTTCCTCATTCCAGGAAAGATGCAGTGGTAGTTGATTAAGGATTGCAAACAAACATATTTTTGTATGGTAACATCAGTATGGTGGGCAGTCTATTTTCATAAAAAAAATGAATCAGAGTCAAACTCGAGCAACATCAGCAGTCTCTACAGAGTGAACAATCATAAGACACATTTATTTTTTAAACTAGGGACACTTTGAGGCCTATGGGGTTGACATTGTCCCTAAAGGTATGGCCAGTGCTAGGCTGCCAAGGAGCTAGGTAGGACCTAGGCAGACTGCTGTAGATGGAACACAAGTCTTTTCTGTCCATACACATCTACTGTATGTATTCATGTAACACTGTGGTAGTCAATTTAGTGCATCCCTTCACTCTGAATAATGACCCTCCACCACCACCTGCTTTCTGCAAGGAAATTAGTTTCACAGCTCTGTTTTGTACATATAGGTATACTGTGAAGAGGGCAATGAATTAGGGCACCGGAATTTGGGCCCAGCAAGTGTGTGGGCGATTAGAGCATATGGGAGTTGGGTACAGTGTGCATGTGTGGTGGTGTTGCTGTAGCTGTGGGACTGTGTGACTGGGAAAAGGCTTCTGCAGGTGTGTCAGGCTGCGGTGTTGTGTTTTCAGGTGTTTGGGTGTGTGTTGGTCATGGAGTGTGTTTCTGTGTGGTGGAGTGTGACAATTTTGGGGTCTTGAATGTCTTGCCCTCCTTGTGTTCTGTGATATGTGATATAGACTGGAGGGTGTTTGCCACTATGTGGGTCATTGTTGCCAGACTGGCTATCTGCTTTAGAGTTAAGGACTTTAGAGATAGAGGGCTCACTTGTCTTTGCCACTTGCAGAATAAGCCACTTGGCCTGCATGCACAAGGTGGCCATCCATTTCCGCTCCTGAGCAGTAAGATGAGGAGTGGAAGCACGCACGCCTAAAAGCATCACCTCTGGTGTGAGAAGAATAGGTTTCAGGAGTATCTTGGAGCCCAGCATGGTGACTTGGGTCAAGAATGGTTTGATTTCTGGGCAGTCCCACAATATAAGGAGCAGGTCCCCTTTGTAGGTGTGGCATCTCCGGCATAGATCATCCTGGATCAGTTTGGCTTTGTATAGCACCACTGGAGTCCTGTACCATGACTGAAAGATTTTATTTTGAATGAGTGCACTCCTGAGATCAGGATAGGCTGTGTGGACTAGCACCCAGCAGGACCTCGAGTCCTGATCGGCAATCTTTATCTTCAGGAAGGCTTCCCATTTGGCATTGGCTTTGGTGGATTGGGGAGGGATCCAGGCCCCAATGGCTGCATATATATGCTGGCATGTCCTCTCCTTAAGGACAACCATTGTGACATCAGTGAAGTGGGAGTGCCTGAGGTGCTTGACCTGGTAAATTCCCCAGGCATGCTCCTGAGCTGGAGATATCTCCAAAAATCAGTGGGAGGAATCTCCAATCTAGTGCACAGCCCCTGAAAGGTATCCAGGACTCTTGTCCCTGGTGTGTGTATATATCTTGGAGGAGCTGCGGGCTGGCCTTAACTCAACTTGGCCATGGGATATGTTGTCTCCCCATTGTTATTTTCCGGTTCCCCCATAGAGGGGCTAGATTGGGGTGGTGGGGTTAATATTCAATCTTCTGTGCAGCTTTTTTCCAGTATACTACAGAGGAGCCCATCATGGGGTGGTAAACCACTCCCCTTGGGGGCTTGTTGTAAAATAGTAGGGAAAGGTGATCCATGTTGCTGTGCGCCCTTTTCATGCCTAACCACTGAGGGGCATCTTTGTAGGGGTGTCTGAACCATTTAATTGTTTGTGTGGCCTGAAACGCCCATTTATATACTTCAAACCACGGGAGACACCACCATTCCTTCTGACCAGTGGGCCCACAGTTTGTTTCGGCTATACCTAGGTTTTTCCCCTCCCAGAAGACCCCCCCTACCATGGAATCAATCTTTCTGAACCATCCAGAAGGAAGCAGGAGTGGAAGGTGGGACAGGGTGTATGTAATCTTTGGGGTTGTGACCATCTTTATGGCAATGATTTTCCCCATGAGGGTGCTGGAGGGGTCTCCATCTGTCAAGTTCCGTGCATATAGCAGTTAGAAGGGGTTTAAGGTTTACCTCCCATATGTTGGTTAGATTCAGAGTGATTTGGATCCCCAGGTATGTGATGCCCTCTGGGGCCCAGCTTAAATTATGGGCCGAGGCCATAGCTGGAAAGCACTTGCTGTTAAGTGGTAGGACCTATGTTTTTGTTGGATTCAGCTGTAGGCCAGGGTATCTGGCAAATTGGATAAAACCTCCAAGGGGGGGCTGATCAAGTGTTTAAGATCTGCTAAGGGGATCAGTAGGTTGTCTACTTACAGTAGGGTGGAGTACTCCTCTTCTCTGATGGCCACCCCCTAGATTTGGGCATGCTGTCTTATGGCCTCAGCCAAGGGTTTCACGGTGAAGACAAAAAGGAGGGAAGATAAGGGGCAGCCCTGTCACATACCTCTCCCTAGGAGGAGGTGGGCATAAGTGAGATAGTTAACACTCTAGCCATGGAAGAATGGTAGATTGTACTGATCCAGGCCTGAAATCCTCACCAAACCCCATAGCCATCAGGACTTGCTGGACAAAGTCCAACTCCAGAGTCAAAGGCCTTCTCAAAATCTATCACCACCGCAGCTGCAGGAAGAAACCTTTGGCCTTATGCATCAGGTTCAGTGGAGACCAGATGTGGTCCGTACTGTATCGGCCTTTCACAAAACCTACCTGTGAGGGATGTGTGAGCTTTGAGAAGAAGGGGTTGAGTCTGGTGGCAAGAATGTTGGCCAAAACCTTGCTGTCCACGTTCAGCAAAGAGATGGGCCTATAGCTAGTGGCTTTTTGAGGGTATTTTCCCTTTTTTGGGAAGACCGTGATTATCGCCTCTTGGAAGGAGAGGAGGAGGGTGCCACCCTTGACGCCTGAGGAGAAGATCTGCAAGAGACCCAGGTGACTATCTTTGCAGTAGCTGTTAGATTTCAATCAGAAAACCATCTCTGCCTGGCGCCTTCCCAATCTTCAAAGTCCAAATGGTCGAGGCCACTTCCTCTACTGTAAGAAGGGCATCTAGGGTCTCAAGCTTGGTGGAGGATAAGCATGGGAGGCTGAGGCCTTGCAGAAAGGGATCACCCATTCAGGGTTGGGGCCCTGAATGAGGTATAGAACTGGGAGTAGAAATCTGCCATTCAGGCATTTATGCTCGCTGTCTTAGATTGTACTCTTACCCGCCTGTCTTTCAGCCAGGTGATGTGCCTTTCAGCTTGTTTTTTTAGGTGATAGGCCAGGATATTCCCACCATTTTCTCCTCCTTCCCAGTACTTATGCTTTAGGTGGAGTATAGGGACCTCAGCCTTTCTTGATAGCAGTGCATTGACCTCCACTCTGAGGGCCATCACAGTGCAGCCTTCCTGTGATTGGAGGGAGGTGTTTGGCTAGATTTTTAAATGGACCTCTGCCTCACTCAGATGTTTCTCTAACTCTGTTAGCTGCTGCTCCCTTTTCCTCCATCTTCTGTGGGCAAAGTCCATGACTGCTTCTCTCAGGGAGGCCTTCAAGGCTTCCCATGTGACACCTGGGGATGTGTCTGAGATGGGGTTTTCTTCCAAAACAGGCTGGCCTCCATTTGTGGGAAATCTGGGTCCCTTAACAGGAGGGAGTCCAGCAGCCAAGAGGGAGGCAAAGGAGGAGGGCCCCATGTGAAACTAAGCTGCATGATCTGAGATCACAATAGGGTGAATGGTAGTATCCAGCATGGCCTTGGTAATATTCAGGAATGACAATCAGAAGTCGAGATGACTGTGAGAATCATGTACCAGAGTGTGAAAGGAATAGTCCCAGTCCCTGTGGTGAAATATCCTTCAGATGTCTGTCAAGTCATATCCTGCTGCTGCTGCAGCTGCAGCTGCGCCAGCGCATTGGCTCCCCCTTATGTTGGATCAACTATTTGAACTTCAGTCCATAAGGGTTCGAGTGAGATTGAAATCCTCCCCCCATATGAACTGGGATTCTGTCCTTAGACCATACCCCTAACTCGTGGGCTAGTTTGTGAAAGAAAGCAGGTGAGTCTTTGTTTGGGCCATATATGATCCCCAAAAGTAGGGGGCCCTCAGGGCGTCCACCAGTGCCAGCACCCACATCCTTTCTGGGTCACTCACTATCTTAGTGACGGTCCAGTGAAGATTTGTATGTACTAATATTGCCACCCACTTTTCCTAGTGAGCACTGAAGTGTGGAATACCTGACCCACCCAATCCCTACGCAGCCTTTTGTGATCCACAGGGGTGAGTTTGGTCTCCTGCAGGAAGGCCAGCCTGACCTGCAGTCCCTTGAGGTGGGAAAAGACTTATTTCCTTTTGTGGGTTATTCAGACCCACATATTCCATGTGATAGCCGATATGTCACCCATTAGGGATTGCAAAGGAAACAAGTGTAAACAGAGAATGTATACAGTAAGAGAGACTGTGGGGCAGCTGGCCTCCCTCTGGAGTACCAAGAATAGTGCAGCAGTTATCCCAGAGAGGACAGCACACGGGGATCACCTTGCCTAGCTATATCAGTAGTACCATTTGCAGTTATATTGAGCATTGTGAGTAACAACCAAACTGTGAACATCACTAAGTAACAGTAATAACTATATACATATAACTTAAGTGAGTTGTTTTGAGTGCGGAGGTGGACAGGTGGCGCAGCTGGCAGCTGAGGCCCACCTCCACCTCCTGGGTGTTCCATTGATATTGGGTTTAGGCATTCCTGCTAAAATGTCCCCAGTGGTATCAGCCCTGGGGACCTGCTTCTGCCTCTGTGGGGTCTTACTGAGCAGAGAGGGGTTCCCTGCCTGTGCCTTCGAGGCAGTGCAGCATCGGTAATTTCTCTGTTCCTCCCCTCCGGTGGGGGGGGCAATGAATGGAGGGAGGGAGGAGAGAGGGGGGATTCCAGGTGGTCATGGATCTCACCAATATATCCTGCAGCCCAGTGTATCAACCACTGCAGCAGCAGAAGTGAGGTCAAGCACACGGGTCATCCTGGGCTTGGGGGGGACAGTGAGTCACGGAAACAGGAGTGGGGCTACCAGATTGGGGGATTTATAGTGGCTATGTAGAGGCCTATGGATCTATAGTTAAAAGGTGGAAGGTGGGGGCAATGCCCCTGTGATTTGACCAGGCTCTGGCTGAAAGCCTGCCAGCCTTATCATGGCCCTTGCACGCCTGAACCCCCGCTAAGATGAGGGGCTAGTACCAGCCCCTGTGGCAGAGTTATATTCCTTTAGGACTGTCAGGGTGGAAATTAAAACAGAAACTTACTGTCCAAGATGGGACCCTAGGGGACTGCAGCCAGAGTCTCCCTACAGTGCTAATTTCACATACTACGTTCTTTGTATCTCACAGGATGTGGCCTGGTCCTGGCCATCTCGGCTGCCAGCCATCTGCCAGAAAGATCCTGCCACAATTTTCTAAGGGTATGAACTGGGAAGGGGGCCTGCAGCAGCCAAGAGAGGCCCAGTTGTCAGGGGTGAAAATCATCTCTCCATCCAACCCCCGAGTGTCTGTCTAAAGTCACCGAGGCGGAGATCCATACAAAAGAAAGGAGCCATGTTCCAGAGGTATGAAGCCAAAGAAAGGAGCTGCTTCCACCTTGGTGAGAGCAAGATATGAGGGAGTAGCTGGTGGGGATGGGGAGCGACTGCAAGAGTCCCGGGCTGTCGGGGCTAGGCCAGGCCAAGGAGATAACTTGAAACATTGAGGCCTCTGCTGTGGTTACACCTTGCCCCCCGCCTCACTGATTGTTCCAGAAGAGAGGGGCAGGGTTATAAGGAAGGTCACTGCTTATCTGACTGGTGGTCTCCCACAGGCGATTTTGGCTGGAGGTTCTTCGGTCACTCTGGAGATGTTGTGCGAGGACTGTGGGATTTGCTGCAGCTGGAGGGAGGTGAAGACTTCGGTTATAGCACTCCCAGGGACTTTTGTTCAGGACTTCGCATCTGAGCCATCCAAGATCTCTGCAATGGTGGTGAATGGGTCCACTGCTGCAGACAAGCTCATTGGCGGGTATTGGTTGGGATCCCAGAGGTTTTAGGCTGCAGCTCCATTGACCGTGAATGGAGGGCATCAAAACGGTTCTCCATTGGAATACTGAAGAGGGCTGTGTTGGGCTGAAACTTCATGCTGCGCTTTTCTCCCTCTTCTTCCTCAGCTGTGGGGATCCTTTTTGCAGGATGATCCTTTTTCCCATGGCCGCTGGAGGGGTGTCTCTTCTGGCTGTTGTGAGGGGGGACCTCCCACTGGATATCAGAGGTTGGGTTCCAGTCTCCCCCACCAGGATGTAGGCAGGGAGGACCTTCTGCCTACATAGGTGGAGTCTGCATAAGGATCCTCACATTGGGGGGGCCATACCCTGAACTCTGCCAGCCATGTCCATTTGGGAAAATCCATTACAGCTTCTGGAGAGGCAAAACTCATTGGGACACCATTATGTTCCAGTTTCATGGTTGCTGGATATCTGAATAAAAGGTAAGCCCGATCCCTTGCATTGCATGGCACACTCAGTGTAGGCACGCCTTTTGTCAGACAGTTCCTTGGAATAGTCTGCATAAATGTCTATTTTGTGAGACCGCCAGATTATTTGTTTAATTTCCTGGGATCTAGCCATGATCACCTCCTTCTCCCTGTAACCTAGAAACCTGGAAATTATGGGGTGAGGTTTCTCTGTAGTTTGTGGTATTGGGGCAAGCCTGTGGGGGCCCTCTCCACCTGCAGTGGTTTACTCAGGTCCATTTAAGCATCTCAGCCAGAGCTTGCTGCAGGAACAGGTCAGAGTGGCGGCCCTCAACCCATTCCAGGAGCCCCAGGAACTGGAGGTTGTTCCGCCTCCCCCGGTTCTCCAGGTCATCTATCTTGCTGCCTAAACATTCCTTCAGCTAGGTTAAATATAGCCCTCCCCACACCCTGGGAGTGATCCAGCCAGAGATGCTCAGGGGCAAGGAGAAATGTATATTTATTTGAAAAAGTATGTAGATAGATTGGACAAGGTGTTTTCAAAGTTACTCAACAAAGATCAAGTGGGATTTGTAAAGTGTAGGGGCTCCACTATGAATCTTCACACCTTATTGCAGGTCTTGGCTAGGGGACACACCAACACAAGTCACTGCCTTGTGGTGGTCTGGCTTGATGAGACACATGAGGTTTGGTCCCACATTCTTGAAATGGGGTACAAGCCATATATATCAAGCCCAAAGCTATATACAAACAAATGCATGGGTGTCTGTGCAGTTTCACTTAAGCAGGACACAGCAGGTGTGCCACGTATCACTACTTTTGTTTGATTTGGGACTAGACCCAGCAGTACAAACTGTCACAAACCCACTCAACAGGTCAGGCCCTCTACTCCCAAAGTGTCAACCTCTGAGCGCAGTCTTGTGAACAGTTTAACAGAACAAGGTAACCTTCTTTCTGTTTTGTGAGGTCGGATCAACCTTTGGTCTCAAGTCTTAGAGGGATTCAAACTGTGAACCTCTTGCTAGCGTACCCAATGCACAGGCTCAGATATTTCTGTCTTCGGGGGACCAAAGATCTTTGCCTATGGGCACCTAACCAGGTATACAGAGATGAACCCTTAAAAGCTTTAATAAAGATCTCAGATTTAAAATGCTTCTTTTTCCAGTCTGGTACCACCATTCAAGCGTATGCTTCGTGACTACTATAACCATATACACTTTTTTAACAACCAAAAGAAATTCAAAGACAGACCGAGTATGCTCTAAAAAGAACTTTACTAAAATAGATAAAAATATGTAGAACACAAAATACAGAACTGTTATATCATAAGACATACAAATCTTTTAAAAGAACAAGGTTTAAACAGTGCACATTCCTATATACAGTACTTAGATTTGACTATCTCTCTCTAAATACCTGTTTACAGTGCTCACTGATGTTTCTTTGTCAGAGTCTAGATAAAAGTGACTGAAGTAAACAGAATATTTCTTAAGTAACTGAATTGGCCAACCCCTTTTTGTATGAGATCACCTAGCTCCTCCTGTGTCAGAATATATATAAAAAAATACATATCTTATACAAAAACAGGATGTCTTTTCAAAGTATTACATTTTGCAATCCTCAGCATGACTCATGTCCCTCAAATGCCATTTCTTTGATCTCATCATAAGCTTCCTCCTTCCAGAACATGAAAGCATCTTTATGATTTTCGCACAAATACATCACAACCTGCTTTTCTTCCTCTGGACATGTCATAAAAAAATGGATATGCTCAATTCAAGCTTCTTCCACCCTGTAATTAGCTTCAGGCCTTCCCCATAATACCTGGTATCTAAAACTGGCATGTGTGTGATCTCACATGCTGGTTCATCATTTTCTCATGGCTTTCATCTTTCAGCTGAAATCTGGGGGGGGGGCAAGGTCACTCCTAAAGCATCAGATTTTCGCAGAGACAATCAGTAATACATTTTATATTTAAAAAAAAAATGATACCGCACTCAGAACTGGCTGTCCATGTCACAATTCCTCCCTACCTAGACTGAATTTGTGGGTTCTATCCCCTACATGGGATGAGCTTCCCAAATTAGTTCACTCCTCTTAGACCCCGGACAGCCCATCTGAGTTCTGGTTCTTCGCTCCAGCCCTATGTATGATTTTTAGATCATACCCTTGTAAAGCAAGACTCCATCTTAGTAGTCTGCCATTGTTTTTCCCCATCTGAGTCAGCCAAACCAGGGAGTTGTGGTCAGTCTGCACAACAAAATGCTGCCCATACAAGTATGACTCTAACTTCTTTAGGGCCCATACTATGGCACAGCATTCTTTTTCCACCGTGGAGTAAGCTTGCTCCCTGGTAAGTAACTTCCTACTCAGGTACACTACTGGGTGATCTGACCCATGGCTGGACGTCTGGCTCAGTACTGCCCCAATACCCACGTCTGAGGCTTCCGTCTGAACTATAAAGATTTTGCTATAGTCAGGACTTGTCAAAACAGGAGCACTGCACAATGCCTTCTTCAGTCTGGTAAAGGCTTCCTCACAGGCTAGGCCACAGGTAATTTTCTTTAGCATCTTTTTCTTTGTTGGGTCAGATAAGGGAGCAGGCAGGGCACTGTAATTGGGTACAAATTTCCTGTAGTACCTTGCTGTCCCTAAAAAGCTCCTGACCTGTTTCTGGGTTTCTGGTCTGGGCCAAGCCTGGATCACCTCTATCTTTATTTGGTTAGGATGGAGCTGTCCCCGGCCTACCTCATGCCCAAGGTATGCCACTTCTCCCATGACCACCTGCATTTCTCGGCTTTGACAGTGAGCCTGATCCTCTGTATCCTGTCCAGCACTTCCCTAAGATGGGACAGGTGTTCCTCCCAGCTGGTACTAAAGATGGCAGTGTCATCCAGGCATGCCACAGCGTACTCCTCAGCACCATTTAACACCTAGTTCACCAACCTTTGGAAAGTGGCCGGGGCATTCTTCATTCTAAAAGGCATTACTTTAAACTCAAATAAGACTATCAGAGTGAAGAAGGTTGACCTCTCCCTAGCCCTGTCTGTCAACTCTACCTGCCAATACCCCTTCATCAGTCAATGGTCGTAAGGTAGGTCACCCCTCCCAACTTTTCCGGGAGTTCGTCCATCTGGGGCATTGGGTTGGTGTATGACTTCGTGACTGCATTCAGTCCATGATAGTCCACACAGAAATGAGTTGAGCCATCTGGCTTGGGCACTAGGACTATGAGTGATGCCCAGGGGCTGTGGGATCTCTGGATTACCCTAAATCCAGCATCTCCTCCACTTCCTCCCTAATGTCCATTTGGACAGCCTCTGACACCGATATGCTCTCCACCATATGGGCATCTGTGTCCCTGTCTCCACATATTGCATTGCTAAGGGGTTAGTCCAGGCTTGGCTAAACAACTGTGGCAAAGTCTACTAAAGCCTCCCTTACTTTCTGGACCTGGTCCAGGGCTAGCTGGGGAGACAGTTTTACTGCCCCCACAGAGGACTCCCACTTGCTTTCCTCCAGCAAGTCCAGAAGGGGGTCTCCTTCATCCGTCCCCTCCCCATGACTACACACTGCAAACAACATGTCAGCCCTATTTGCAAATGGCTTCATTATGTTGACATGGTACATCCTTTCTGTCTGTCTTCTTTCAGGTAACTCCACAATGTAGTTCACATCATTTACCTTCCTAACCACTTTGTATGGTCCTGCCCTCTCTGCTTGCAGCTTGTCTTTACAGACCGGAATAGGACCATGACTTCCTGACCACCATGTATGAGTGAGCTCTGGCTCTGTGGTCATACCACACTTTTTGTTTCTGTTGGGCAGCTGCTGGGTTGCTCTGGGCTGTCCCATAAACTACTTCAGCCTTTCCTAAACCTAAGGACATAATCCACAATGGGAGTTCCCTCAGTGACGTGCTTGCCTTCCCAGTCCTCCTGGATCAAGTCTAGGGGCCCACAAATCCAGCGTCCATATAAGAGTTCGAAGGGGGAAGATTCTGTCAACTCTTGGGGCTCCTCCCTGTATGCAAACAACAGGTGGGGAAGGTATTTCTCCCAGTCCCTCCCATGCTGTTCAGCAAATGACCGGAGCATTGACTTTAGGGTACCATTAAATCGTTCCACAAGTCAATTGACTTGTGGGTGAAATGGTGTGCATCTCTGCACCTCCCCACAATTCTCCCATAAACATTTCATCAGGTCCTATATGAAGGAACCCCCTAGATCGGTGATTACCTCCTGCGGAAACCCAACACGAGAGAAAATCACAGGTAAGGCATCTGCTACTTTGTCTGTCCTCAGTGAGGATAGGGCGACTGCCTCTGGGTACAGAGTGGCATAATCCACCACAGTCAGGATGAAACTCTTCCCTGAGGAGCTGGGGGTGTTTAAAGGCCCCAAAATATCCATTCCCACCCTCTGGAATGGCTCCTCTACTATGGGCAATGGAATCAGGGCAGCTTGGGTTTTCTTGCGCACCTTCCCTATTTCTTGACACTGGTGACAAGACCTGCAACACTCCTTCACCTGCTGGGTGAAGTTAGGCCAGTAGAAATTCTGGGCCAACCGCTGCATAGTGCGCACAATTCTCAGATGACCAGACAAGGGAATATCATGTGCAATTTTGAGTAACTGCTCATGATACCCCTGGAGAGCGGCAAGCTGTCTGACTAGCATTCCTCCCTCTGTCTGCACTGCCTGAGTATACATAAGTCAATTTTCCCAATAAACCTTATGTCTGCTGTCACCTCTTTGTGTGCTGCCCGAGTCTGCCCAAGCCCTCAGCTTCTCTAAACTAGGATCACTTCTCTGAGCAGCTGCAAACACCTCACACATTCCCAGGGCATGGGACAGGTCACCTTCAGTCACTAAACTATAGTCCCTAGCACTAGCATCAGGGCCCTCAGGATCACTGTCAGTCCCAACCCTCTGACAATGGGTCACCCCTCCCTCTTTGGAGTAACCCTCTGTAGCTGTGTGGTTACTGGCTACTGGGGAAATATCTACCCCTTTTTATTAGTATCCCTTTCTGGAGACACAGGCTGGTGAACCAGCTTCTCAGTGGTTTCCACACTGGTTTATGTGAGTTCAGGGCTACAATTTTCCCTTGCTGCTTAGCTACGGGTAACTGCACATATCATCCCTGCTGGAGATTGTTACCAGGATCACATCCACTGCTAATGTTTTGGCTAACAGCCACCTGTTGCACAGTTCCCCATTTCACCCCAGTCTAGGAGAACACTAGCCTGTGGCAATGTTTTCTCTTCACCAGTAACCCCTTGTACAGTGATGTATTTATTGGGTATAAGCTGACCAGGCTGTACCAGATCCCCCTTTACCAAAGTCAGGGATGCCCCTGTGTACCTTAACCCCTGCATCTGTACACCATTCACCATGACTGGGTGCATTTGTTCCCTCAAGTTTACTGGCATGCTTCCAGGGACACACAAACAACCTACTTCTTTTCTAGTATCCGGTTGTGTATTATGGCTTGCCTTTTTGGGACACAGTCTGGCAATATGCCCAGTTTCCTTACACAACCAACATTCAGTTCTTCTCTCAGAGAAATATTTTCTCTGAAACCTGGGGCTAACTGGTTTCAGTGGAGGCAGTGAGGGTTTTAGCTGCCCTGAAGGCACGCTTTTCCCTTCCTGCACTGCCACACCTGCCCCATTCGCACTCAGAGCAGGTCTGCTCTTGGCATAGCGGTCAGAAAGTTCAGCAGCCTCTTGCACTGTTTTTGGATCTCAGTCCTCTAGCCAGGTTTTTAGCTCTGAGGGGGAAGCCCAATAAAACTATTCTAATAAAATCACATTTTCAATTTCATCAACAGAGTTTGCCTCAATTCCTTCCCACCAATGTTTTAAAAACTGATGTTGTTTTGTGGCTAGGTCCTTACAGCTTGTATCAGGGCTTCTCCTGAGCTTACGGAATTTAGCTCTGTATGATTCAGCAGTTAATTCAAACTTTTTTAATAGTGCAGCTTTTAGTTTGCTGTAATTATTACTGTCCTCATTGTCCATTTGACCTAATGCATCCAGAGCTTTTCTAGTAAGTAGCGGGGATAGCTGGAAGCTCCAGGATTCTCTAGGAATTTTAGCCTGAATACAAACTTTTTCAAAATAATTTAAAAAGACATCAATGTCATCCCCCTCCTTAAACCCGGCTATTAATTTGGAGTTCAATTTGAAACCCAGTCCTTCAGTCCCAATTAAACCCAATCCACTTATCTGCTCTGGTACCGCTGGTCAGAGTCATAGCTTCTCCAGTTCGTGTTGCCTCTGGCACTCCTCTCTCTTCTCCTCTGCAACTCACTGGCACTCACGCTCCTCATGGTCTGCCTCCCTCTGTTGTCACTCTGCCTCTCACCGCTCCCTCTTGGCTCTCTCGCTTTCTCTTCTTCTGGAATGCCAGCTCTATCCTGCGCAACTCAATTTGCAGCCTGAGTACCTCTGGATTCATGATACTGGTGATCTTCCCTGCTGCTGTGTCCCTTCACTGACAGTGGCCCTGTTGACCTCCTCATCATACCTGGACACTGCACTGGCCGCTAGCCTGCCACACTCGAGGTTTGGTTCTTTCCAGTCACAGTCTGTGACTTGCTGCTCTGGTATCTGCTACCATCAGGGCCTCTATGAGGTTCTGCTTTGTGGCTGTAACCTCAAACAGGACTCCTCTGTCCCCTGACCTGCTTCAAGTAATCTACAGTGTGTGCTGCTGTAGTCAGAAGCCATCTTCTTCCCTGACTATGGCTACTCTGACTTGCACTTTAGGAAAAAAATAAAATGGGTAGGAACTTGACTGTACACCAAGTGATATATAGTTCTGTTTCCTTTTAAAATAAAACTCTGTCTTTTTCTTTCTTTGCAAGAGAGCTTACGGTCTCTGCGACACAGAACAATAAAGCTTGTCATACAAAATTATGACACGCTGCCAAACAATCTGTCACAAATCCACTCAGCAGGTCAGGCCCTCTATTCGAAAGTGCCAACCTCGAGCACAGTCTTGTGAACAGGTTTATAGAACAAAGGTAACCCTCTTGTCTGTTTTGTGAGTTCAGATCAACCTTTGGTCTCAAGTCTTAGAGGGATTCAAACTGTGAAACTCTTGCTAGCATACCCAATGCACAGGATCAGATATTTCTGTCTTTGGGGGGGCCAGAGATCTTTGCCTATGGACACCTAACTAGATATACAGAGATGAACCCTTAAAAACTTTAATAAAGACCTCAGATTTTAAAATGCTTCTCTTTCCAGTTTAGTACCACCATTCAGGTGTATGCCTCATGTTTGCTATAACCATATATACTTTTCTTACAACTAAAGAAATTCAAAGACAGACCGAGTATGCTCTAAAAGAACTTTACTAAAATAGATAAAACATAGTAGAACACAAAATACAGAACTGTTATATCACAAGACATACAAATCTTTTAAAAGAAAAAAGGTTTAAACAGTGCACATTCCTACATACAGTACTTAGATTTGACTCACTCTCTCTAAATACCTGTTTACAGTGCTCACCGATGTTTCTTTGTCAGAGTCTAGATAAAAGTGACTGAAGTAAAACAGAATATTCCTTAAGCAACTGTATTGGCCAGCCCCTTTTGTGTGAGATCACCTAGCTCCTCCTGTGTCAGAATATATATAAAAAAATATATATCTTATACAAAAACAGGATGTCTTTTCAAAGTATTACATTTTGCAATCCTCAGCATGACTCATGTCCCTCAAATGCCATTTATTTGATCTCATCATAAGCTTCCCCCTTCCAGGACATGAAATCATCTTTATGATTTTCACACTAATACATCACAACCTGCTTTTCTTCCTCTGGACACATCATAAAAAATGGATATGCTCAACTCAAGCTTCTTCCACCCTGTAATTAGCTTCAGGCCTTCCATGTAACACCTGGTATCTAAAACTGGTGTGTGTGTGTGTGTGTGTGTGTGTGTGTGTGTGTGATCTCACATGCTGGTTCAGCATTTTCTCATGGCTTTCATCTTTCAGCTGAAACCTGGGGGGGGGCAAGGTCACTCCTAAAGCACCAGCTTTTCAGCAGAGACTGTCAGTAATACATTTTATATTTAAAAAAAATGATACAGCACTCAGAACTGGCTGTCCAAATCACATAAACTATTAGAGGTGATAATAATATCAAAGCGCAATACTAGCTGACTCAACAGTGAAAGCCTCCCTCTATGCCAATGACTTGCTAGTCTGTGTTACTCAGCCAGAACAATCAATGTCCAGATTGCTTGATAGACTTGCCTCTTTTGGGGCACTGTCAGGCTATAAAGTGAACCTGTCAAAGGTTGTGGTGATGCCTCCTTGTAACTGTGAACATGCTGCCCTTAAATATGAATTCCCATTTCAGTGAACAGGGGAAGGTTTTAAATACCTTGGGATCAGTTTGTCCATAAGAAAATTAATGAGTTGTGTGAACATAAATTATGTAATAAATGGTCCATTCTGCCCTGTCCCTTCTAGAGAGATCCAATGTTCTGAATATGGCAAATCTTTGGAAAGTTTGACATATGTTCCAGGTGTTACCAATTCATATTCCAGAAGCCTTCTTTAACATGCTTAGAAGAAATACTACCAGCTAGCTCCAGAATAACAAAACCCCAAGAATCAAACTGGAGCAATTCACACAATCCCTGAGGAAAAGTAGAATAGGGATGCCACATTTTAAGAACTATGTGTGCAGCCCAACTTGTTGGGCTCAGAGGCTAGCATACCTTAAAGTGTGTAACAAGGGAATATTAATTCAAAAGAAATGGACAGTTACCTCTAGGCTCATAGATTTATTGTATAGTTCATCCCTAAACAATTTCATGAGTGCCAAGGACAACCCAGTCCTCCACCATCTATTAAAGATATGGCACAAGGTATCTAAGTATAAAGAGATGGTATCCCATAATACAGTATTGACACTACAGTAGAATAATTCGATGTTCCCTCAATTTCTCTTTGATCTGGGTTTCAAGATATGGGTTGAGAAGGGCATTAGAGCCATGGTGCATTTGCATAATGAGGGATGACTGATGTCATTTGAAGCATTATGGTTAACAATTTGGATACCGCAGACACATTTTTTAAAATATGCATAGCTTAAACATTGTCTGCAGTGGAGACTAGGAATAGACTACAAGCTTTGGGAGCCATTTGGGATTCTGTGTATTCTGCATAATGCAGGGGATACTAAAGGGCTGGTCACTAACCTGTATCAAAAGCTTATGAGTTCAGTCTCTCTTATGGGGACCTTAATAGATTAAATTGGAAGGAAAGTTTGGGCACAGAGATATCAAAGGAAGACTAGACAGGTAGTTTGGAGACTGGCTAGAAAACATGCATTCAAGGCAAATATATGGTGATACAATTTTGTACCATATAACTTGCATATTATATTCCTGCCAGACTCCAGAAGTTAGCTAACTACTATGATGAGAAGTGTCCCAGATGTGCTCAAGAAGATACCCATCTATTTAGTCATGTTGCTAAATAAAATTTCGCTGGAGAAATTGCAGCAAAACAGACAATTTTGCCATTGAAACATTTCACGAAATTCTGCCATTTCATGAAGTTTTTTGCCAGGTGCGATATTGCAAAATGTCACCCACAAAATATGCAATTTTGCCAGATTTCACCAAATCTCACCTGAATTTTGCCATTTCACAGGCAAAACAACATGTTTCACAGGCAAAATTTCACATTTTGACCATGGAATTTTGCATTTCACACATGCAAAATATTTCACGAAATGCGTGAATTTTGCAAAATATTTTGTGGAACAAAATTTTCTAATTTCTCACATCTCTACACCTATTACACATGATATATAGTTGCCTAAAGCTAGATGAGTACTGGTTCAGTATAGGGACCATACTCTCAAAAATACTGTATAAACAAATTGAGATCACTCCCAATGTAGTATTGTTGGTGGATTGGTCAGGTCCAGAAGATTTACTGTCTAGACCAAGGAAAATGGCATTCTTCATCACAACTGTGGCCAAACTGGAAATATTGAATAATATGGAAAGTGCCAGCCCCCATTGTAACTGCTTGGTGTTATACTATGTTTGATGGCATGAATATAGAGAGGTTGGTGTACAGAGCAAAGAGAAGAGAGCACATCTATGGTTTATATGGGCACCCTTTGAAGAATACATAAATAATCATTCCCAGCAGGATGCAACCCAGGAGGGCTCAGAATATTTTTTGCTGGATATTGTTTTTCATCAGAGCAAGACTTAGTATAAAAAAAGAAGACACAATTTTAAACTTGATACAGTTTTTTGTATTGTAGTTAATCTTAATATCTGTTTTTATGCTTAAGACAGTAAAATAGCTTTTAATATTTCACTGTACAATGATCTGTGCTGTAGTAAGATGATGAAGTAATTTTGTGACGTGCATGAACACTTCAATAAAAATATATTTGGGAATAAAAGGATAGGGGAAATAAAGGAAACTAAGGGGGTCAGACTGGGACATAATGTACAATTAGCAGGAGGCTGGAAAGTGTTCTGTACTAACACCAGGGCCCATCTAATAAGACTGAGGAGCTGCAGACTCTGTGGGCAACTGATGGATGGGATATTTTGGCTGTCATGGAAACCTGGGCATCTCAGAACCATACAGTAGTTAAGACCTCTCTAGATGTGGCTATGCTATATTTTGGAGGAACAGAAAGGTAGCAGAAGTGGTAGGTGTACTGTAGCTGTGTATGTAAATAACTCCATTAGGGCTGCCAAAGACAGATACCTAGGCAGGATAAAGGGACTTGTATTTCTGTGAATGCAACTAACAGAGGGGGGAGGCAAATGCCTCAAGATAGGGGTGCTCAACTGACAGCCAAACCAGTCTGAAGAGGTGGATCAGCTGCTGCAAAAGGAAACTAGCCAAGCAGCAAAGAGAAGTGCAGTTGTCCTTGGGACACTTCAGTCTCCTAGATATAAATTTGAAGAGTCCAGAAGCAAAGAGCAGCAGGAACAAGAAGCAAGGATGAGCTAATGTGGAATTTGTAGTCTGTGAATGTGCTAACACTTGGCACTTTTACCTCTGAGTCGGCCCTATCAAACATTTGTGACACTTCGTTGACCTTTGGTCAAATAATTTAAAAATTAATGCTCTATTCTTTCCCAGGTGGCAATGGCCACCCCCTTCCACACATCAGTTAACTTCCACCCTTCTGGCCTACACCCAACCACTTTTTGTTTTGTAATAAAAATTTCTGAGTCCTGGGACTGTGCCAGGTACCGAGTGATTTTTTTTGTTTTTTTAAACTGTCTAGAATAATGAGAAGGGTGAAAGATGCTGGGAATGACTGGAGAGGGTGAGTAGTGCTAGAGAGGTTCTTCTACCCCTGCTGTTAGCCTGCTAGACCACCATACTAAGGACCAGAAGGGTATTTGGCTTAGAGATGAGGACAAACCAAAGACAGGGGGGACCAAATCGAAGCTGAACAAAAACTGACAATTTTCACATTCTCATCATGTAGAGGTAATCTTGTACAGTTTTTTTTTTTCACATCAGAGGGAAAGGGAGGAAACCAGGGGGATCCTGGATCTTGTATTATCCAATCAGGACAAAAATGAGTGGTGTAATGATGGAGGACTCTTTTGGCATACATGATCCTAACATAGTGAGGCTTGATATTAGGGACCAAACACCTCAACTGGACTCTGATTGTCCCAGATGTTTACAGAGTGGATTTTGGCAGGACGCTAGAAAGACTTGAGGACAGGCTGAAGGGGCTGGGGAAGTTGTAAGGGTGGAAAATAAGTAGGAAACCATTAAGAGTGAAATACTGAGAGTAGTACAGGCATGTGTTACTATGTCAGTAAGGGCAAAAAAATCCAAACACATGATTTAGTTTAGCAAGGGTGTAAAAGAAGAATTAAAAGCAAGAAAGACAGCATTAAGAAAACATAAAGTGGAGTCAGTCAGACACAAAGAGGGAGGAATATACGACAAACTGAAAAAGCCAAAAAGATGATCAGGGATGCAAAAGCAATTATAGAACTGAAAAACACAAAGGGTGTGAAGGAAAATGACAAGGTGTTTTAAAGGTACATGTCACAAGAGAGAAAAGAAGGCCCAGTGAGTGAATTTAAAGATTAAATAAGGATGGGGCCAGTGTGGAGGATGACTTAAGGAAAACTAACATACTCAAAGATTACTTCAATCTGGCATTTACAAAGGAATCAGAAGACCCCATACCATACAGTAGAGTAGAGTCCAGAGGTATCCAGGATCAGAGTTTTGAAATGGGGAAATCATGGTGGATAAGGTTTAAAAGGGACTGAAAAGACAGAAAATAAACAAATCCCCAGGACCAGATGGCATACTCTCCTGGGTTCTCAGAGAAACAAGCCAGGTCCTTATGTTTACTGCTGGTAGACCTTTCCTACTGCTCCTTGAAGTCTGTGGTGGTGCCAGTAGACTGGATGGTTTCTGCTGTGGTACCCCTGCACAACAGTATGAACAGGAATAACCTGAAAGCAACATTCTCCCTAAATGTGGAGCTTATATTTCAACCTGACCAGGAAAGACAGGGCAGCAAAGCTCAAAATTTACAGAGGAGATTCTGAGGAGGTGGATCCTATTCCTGAGACACCCTGAAAATAGGCTTGGGTAATGTGGGTGGGAGACCGGGATGACACCCAGATTTCATCCCTGCATGAGAGGATAACAGCTTCAAGCATTGGCAGGATAAGGGCCTAGTCCACGCTTCACAAGTCTATGAACAAGGCATGGTTAAAACATTTCAACAGCTCCAGACAGAATTTACATTGCCCAGGCAGGACTTTTCAGATTCTTACAAATGAGGCATTTCCTGGAGAAGACTACTGTAGGTACACATGTGTAGGACTATAATTCTCCCCAATATTTCAACTACTTTTACAGGTATCCAGGGAGAAACCCAGAACACCTAATTACTAGATTTAAAAGCTACCCAAGGGGCTCCAACCACAGGGATGAAGTCAATTCAGATCAACTGGGAGGCTGAACTTAATTTAGACCTCTCCCCCAAGGACTGGTCATTGATTTGGCAATGCCAACACCAAACCACCAGCTCATATATACGGCAAAAAATCACAGTGAAAGTGGTAGCAAGATATTTTAGGACACCGCAGATCACAGACAAGTATTCTAACACAGGGGACTTGTCTTGCTGGAGAGGTTGCGACTGTGAAGTGGCTCACACTCTCACATTTTCTGGCTGTGCCTGAAGCTGTCCCTCTTCTGGAAGGAGGTGGAAGATACCTTGCTCCACCTTTTTCCAACTCTCGGAGTCCTCACTCTAGAGATAGTGTTACTACTACATTTACCCAACCACTTCCGGCATGAACAATATACTTATTAACTATACTATTAGTGGCAGCTAAAAAGGTAACAACACAAAAGTGGCTTACACCAAATCTCCTGGAAATCCCAAATTGGGAATCAACTATCTACAATACATATATAAAATGGAACACCTTACAGCTAGATTACAGAATCTGGTCCCACAATTAATGAACAGGAGGACTCCCTGGTTTCTGCTTATAGGAGTAAAAAAGACCAGACCTGATACCTTAAAGTACCTTGATGAGGTGAGAGTGAGAGGCCAACAGACATGGTGAGGAGGATCACAGGAAAGTAGAGGGGGTAAACCATCTCTTGGTCCAGTCATGTCAGCCCTGCATGGCATGTTTCTTTCTTATGTATTCCCACTCCCCCTAGGGAAACAACCTTCTAATAAAAATGGATATGGAAGGAGAGTCTGGGAAGGAGGGGGACACCTGGGTAGGGGACAGAGTAAGGACTTGATAGTTATAGTGTGATAAGAATTCCTTTCCCTGGGAGGAGCAGAAAGAGATATCCCCTCAAAATAAGAATGAGTGAAATAAGATATTAATCTGTACCTGGGTTATAATATTGTATGCTACTAGGAAATGTCACATCAATGGAATAGAATGCAACTGATTGTCACTAAGCCTGTAATAGCCACTACCCATACAGATATTGCTGTATGAATACTTCTTGTGTCATAAAAGATGAAATAAAGAGTTGAAAAAAAAGGAATGACCTGGGGAACTACAGCCTGAATTTCATTATGGGTAAACTGACTGAGACCATTATTAAAGAAAAGATGGTGGAGTTTCTAGAGCAGCATGGTTTACAAGATAAGGGACAGAATGGTTTTGTGAGGGGCTAGTCAAGTCCAACTAACCTGATTGACTTCCTTGATATTCTGACCCAATAGATGGACAAGGTACTGGCTTCACCAGAAGGACTGAGGTGATCCTCCCTTTATAGGTCCCTGTTGACAACCTCGCCTGGAGCAATGTGTACAGTTCTGGAGCTTCCAATTAAAAGGACCATTACATATTGGATTTCGTCTAGTGGCATGTGACAAAGATGATTCAGGTGTGGAAGGCGATAATAATTCAAAGTGAAATGACTCACAACACAGTGCAGGTGCAGGTGCTAGAAATAGCGCCAATTCAATCAACAGTCCAGAAACACAAGGAAGTACTACACACAAAGTTCCAAATAAAGGCATAAGACAAGCTAGAAATAGCTTTAGCATTTTTAACTTGTGATAGTATCCAGGTTAAAAAGTGCCCAACATTGCTCAGTTATCATACATGTGTCCAGAATGACACATTTTCCAGCAGTGACAGTGGATCTAATCACCCCAGCACCTTACAGTTCCAATACCTCTTCGGGGACAATGGTATGAGGAAAGTTTACTGAGTATGAACAAATACTTCCTGGAATCCAGGAAAGACAGAGGTGATATGATAAAAGCATGCAGATTTCTCCAAGGGATTAATAGGTGGATGCCTCAGAGCCATGAAAGAAAACTCCAACATCATGGGGACACAGTTTCAAGCTGGTTAGATATCTTCACTGCAGTCATATAGAAACATAGAAACATAAAAATTGTCAGCAGATAAGGACTGTTAGGCCCATCAGTATGCTCATAAGCCCTATCCTTGTTTAGCGGCCTCTGTCTCTACTTGATCAATGGCTTTCTCCTCTCCTTCCCATTTCTAGGGTTGTCTTTTGCCTGTCCCATGTTTGTTTAAATCCTTCACTGTGCTCCTCTTACCATCTCCTGGAGCAGACTATTCCATGTGTCTACCACCTTTCCATGAACAAAACTTCCCACATTTCCCTTTATCCTGCCACCTTCCAATTTCATATCATGACCCTCGATCTTGTACTCCTCCTATATTGGAAGATGTTGCCCCATCTTTTATACCTTTAAGGTACTTGAAGGTTTCTATCTTGACTCCTGCTCCTCTTCTCCTCCAGCGAGGACATAATTGAGGTCCTTTAATCTCTCCTCATATGTTTTCTGGTGCAAGCCCTGTACCATCTTTGTCACCCTTCCTGGGCTGCCTCCACCTGTCAATATCCTTATGAATGTGGCCTTCAGAATTGCACACAGTACTCAAGGTGAGGCCTCACTAGTGTTTTATACAATGGAATCACCACCTCCCTCCTTCTGCAAGTAATATCTCTGCCTATGCACCCCAGCATGCAACTGGTCCTCCTTGCAGCCTTAGTAATCTGCTTAGACACCTTTAGGTTGTCTGAAATTATAACCCTCAGATCCCTTTTTTCCTTGTGGACCATCAGCAACTCTCCCCAATTCTGTAGCTCCTTCCAGGGTTTTCCCATCCCAGGTGCATTATTTTGCACTTCTTTGAGATGAACTTCAGCTGCCATACCTCTGACCACTCTTCAAGCTTCCTAAGGTCCCTCCTCATTTCTCCACCCCACTTGGAGTATCAACCCTGTTGCAGATCTTGGTGTCATCTGCAAACAGGCAGACCTTTCCCTCCAGCCCTTCTGCTATGTCACTGATAAAGACATTAATCAGGACTAGCCCAAGGACTGATCCTGAGGCACCCCAATGGTCACCACCCTCTCCTTGGACTGGATCCCATTTACCACCACCCTCTGCCTCCTGTCTGTTAACCAGTTTCTAACCTGATTTATCACCTTGTGGCCCATGCCCAGACTACCCATCTTGTTAACCAGCCTTTTATGTGGGACAGTGTTGAAGGCCTTGCTGAAATCGAGGTAGGCAATGTCTACCACTCCCCTGATTTATCTCCTTTGTAGCCCAGTCAAAAAAATTGATCAGATTCGTTTGATATGACTGTTGTGCTTTGAAGCCATGTTGCCTTGGATCTTGAGTACCACTGGGTTCCAAGTGTGCTACTATTCTTTCTTAAGCAGTTCCTCCATGATCTTACCCTCTACTGAGATGAGGCTGGCATGCCTATAGTTCCCTTCCTCCTGCGGCTACTACCTTTGTGAAAGGGACTACATGTGCCCTCCTCCAGTTCTCTAGAACCACTCCTGTGTTGAGTGACTCAGTGAACATGGCTGCCAGAGACACTGCTAGCTCCCTCGCAGCTTGCTAATATCTTCAGATGTATGCCATCTGGCCCCATTGCTTTGTCCACCTTCAGTTTTGTGAGCTCCTCCAGGACTATCTACATAGTAAATGGACTGTTATTCACCCCATCCTTTTGTATCTGTTGCCAGCTGTGGTCCCTGACCATCCCCCTCTTCAGTGAATACTGAATAGAAGTATTTATTCAGTAATTCCAACTTTTCCAGCTCTCCCACCTTACACTCCCCTTCATCCCCTCTGAGCCTAACAATCCCTCCTGGCTTTCCTTCTTTCACTGATGTACCTATAGAATGTCTTGTCCTCTTTTTTTTTCTTCAGTTGTTTAACCAGGAGTGGCACACTAAGCTGAAAGCTTGTTTACAGGTGTGACCTGGGATTCTTCACCTTCTGTGCTAATCTCTCCTCAGTCCACACCTTTGCACTCTTAACAGCCTTTGCTGCTTTCCTTAGACACCTCCCTGTCTTCCTCCTTTTGAGTCTCCTTATATTTCCTGAACCCTGCCCTTTTGGCCCTTACTTTGTCTGTCACATCTTTTGAGAACCATAGTGGTTTCCTCCTTCTCTTGCCTTTGTTTACCAATCTAATGCATTGGTTCATCACCTCCTCTATGGCCCCTTTTAGGTATTCCAGCTGCTCCCCAACTCCCCTTCTACCTTTCTCCTCACCAGAGCTTCTTTGATACATCTCCTTATCTTAGCAAAATCTGCCCTTCTGAAATCTAAGACCCTTGCCTTTGTGTGACTGTTTTCCTGTCCCATGTTAAACCATATTATGTGGTGGTCGCGACCCAGTTGACCTTCTACCCCAACTTCTGTGATTCAGTCATCATTGGCCAGTACTAGATCCAGAACCACCCTGTATCTGGTGGGATCAACAACTAGCTGCCTGAGGCCTGATCCTGTAGAGCATCTAGGATATCTTGGCTCCTGGTTGAAGCAGCTGGCGAGGTGGTCCAATCCACATCTGGCATATTGAAATCACCCAGCAGCAGAACTTTATTGCCATCTCGTGTATTTTATCCACCAACTCTTGTTCACCTCCTCTCCCTATGTGGAAACCTGTAGATCACCCCTGTGAGGATGCTCTGCCATTACCTGGCTCAAGGCTGACCCACAGTGCTTGGTCTCCCTGTCTACCCTGCATCCATTGCCTTTATACCTTCTCTGATGTACAGTGCCAATCCCCCTTTTTCACTTCCCCATCCCTCCTCAAAAGAGCATAACCTGGTACATGTATGTCCCATCGATGATTAGCTGTGTGCCAAGTCTCTGTTATCACTGCTATGTCAAGGTCTGCCTCTACTAGCACTTGGCTTCCAGGTCTGGGATTTTTATTTCAAGGCTGCAGGTATTAGTAACCATGGCCTTCCATGTTTTGCTGCCTATCCTTCCTCTATTCCTGTTTTTGCTCACCTGCTTCTTCCCCCCCCCCCCAGTTTTCTTTCTTATGCTGCTTAGATTCCTTTGCTTTTCCCTTTATGCCTGGTTCAGGTGTCCCTGTCACCCACTCATCTTTCTGCTCCTCAGCTCTGGTTTCTCTGCCTTGTGGGGGTGGGCTGCTTGAGTTTTCCTTCTCCCGTTGCCCCCCCTGGATAGTTTAAATGCCCATCAACAAAGCATTTAACCGCTCACCGAGGTCTGCTTTCCCTTTCCAGGACAGATGCAGTCCCTCACCTTTGTACAGGGCCACATTGTTTCAGGTGGGTCCCCAGTCCCCAGTGAAGCTATACCCTTTCTCACTGCACCAGCCATTCAACCATGTGTTGAAGCTTCTGATATGGAGATTTCTACCCCCCCTCACTGCTGTGAACTGACAGCACCTCCAAAACTGTCAAAGAGCTTGCTACCTTCCCCAAGTGCCCTCCCAGCACTCTGAAGTCCTCCTGCACCTGCTCCAAGCTTGCCCTGTCCTTGGACAGGTAATTTGTTCCCAGGTGGACAATGACATCCAGCCCCCCTCTGCTTGCCACTGCTTCAGTGATCTTTTGGAGCTGCTTCTCCGCCTTGTGATATAGCTCTCAATGATGGATATGGTGTTCATTACCTAATAATGTGTTGTATCTCCAATAAAAAACAGCCTTTTTCTGAGTTTATGGATCAACCTGAAACACTGACAATATGACCTGGAATTTTATTAAAAGTGTACAAACATTGCAGTGTTTTCATTGGCTGAAAGCAGTGCAGAGTGGTGTAATTATGGATACATAATTGCATAACTGACCTACTTTCAGTCCAATGAACCTTACTACAGAAACAGAGTAGTTTCATACACTGCTGCTCACATGAGTATTGCTGTGAAAAAGTGGAAATTAAAAGAACAACTACTGATGCTGTGTTATGTAAAACCACTGCCAGCAAAGCCTGCCTCCTCCTAGACTCATGAGGGCTTGTTTCCTAGTTAGTGCTCATTTCGTATCAATGACTTGCACCTGCTGCTTCCTGGAATGGAACAGTGAGGCAAAGGCATGAGGTGATGGTCTCCCCCCTACCAGCGTCATATTGCACAGTGTGCTCCAGAGAGACCAGTGACTACAACATGTTTCAGGACATATATTATGCTTTTTTACTAGTGCGTAAGTTCTTACCTATGTTTTTTAATTAATATATATTTAATATTTTTGTGAACATTTTATTAGTGCAATAAAACACTTCAAGAGTCTTCCTCTGATGTCATCGGAGAATGAGGAGCAAGAAAATGGAGCTCTGTCTTTAGACTCCTGAATTCCCTGGTCATCCTCACTCACACCACAGATTTAGATGTGAAAAGGCAGAAACTAGATAATATTAGGATGTTTGCCAGACAAAGACTTATAGATTTTGGGATGGAAAGCTCCCTAACCAAAAAATGTCTCCAGTCACAGAAGGACAGTCAGCCAGGCCTGACTAGTTGGGTGCAAATGGAAGAAGAGGAGGAGGGAGAATGCCTTAGTGACTTAGAAGAGGAAGAAGTGAGCTGCACTATCACATCATGCAAATAAATCACAGAACTTAAAAAGATTGGCACTACTCTAAAAAGCTTCCAATAGGAGTTGGCAGACACCTACCGTGAGGTCAGAGAAGTACAAGCACAAACACAGGACATAGGAAAGGGCCTCTCTCTGTGAGGTTGCTGAACAGTGTGACCACAGTGTGGCACTTCTCCTCTTCTCAAATAGGAGTGAGAAATTATGGAGAAAATGGATGATACTGAGCAACGAGACAGAAGAAACATCCTAAGGCTCCACAGGTGCTAGAGGTACAAGCGGAGGAGATGGAAGTGTTTGTATCCTCCTTTGTAATTCAGCTGCTGGATGGAACAAGGGAACAGCACTGCAGATCAAAAGCTTACAGAGGTCCTTGTTCTCAAGCCTCTGACCTAAAGACTCCCCCCCCCACCCCCGGTCCATCATTGCATGATTTGCGGACTACTCAATAAAGATGAAAGTGCTCCAGGTAGCTTGGAACAAAATGGAATTCATCTTTGGGGACCCCACAGTTTTCCTGGAACACAATTTTACCTAGCTGATTATTGAAAGGTGGTGGGAGATTGTGGCTGTGGTAAAGAAACTGAGGGAGAGGAACATCAAGGCTAGGCTAATTGTGCCTCTAGAATTAAAAACATTTGCTGCTTCAGGGACTAAATTCTATTTGTGCCTGGAGGAAGCCCTGCCTTATGTACAGCAAATTGGACTAAAAATAGCCAAAAATGTACAGATAAGACCCTGTGACAGGTTGTGTGGGTAGGATAAATGAGTGAGACAAGACCTCCAAATTATGGTTTAACACACCCTTGCTAGGTGTGATGTTTATTTGTCCTAAGGACTGTTTTTTTTTTAAAAGATATATGTATACAAAAAAATAAATATAAACCATAAATGAAATGAGTCTTAACTTCGGACTAAAGACAAAGTAAATAAGTAACAAAGGAAAATAGCTCTTCTTGAGCGCCAGAACTACCCTTCCTTGGTAGTTCTACCACAGAGTAGTAAAATTTACAATAACGATTTACTACAATCTTCTGTGCTTGCAAGATAACCTCTTCATATTCTCTCCCAGGTTGATCTGCCATATCTGAGCACTACGGCAGCTTTTCTACCCCTCCCTGTAGCGTCATCAGGTCAGCTGATCCGCCCTTTATCTTAAAAACAGTCATTCCTCCTCTAATACATACAGGTGGGAGGATCAGCTTGACTGTATATATAGATTTGAAACATGCAACAACAATGAATCATTCCTTTATTTCATATACACTGCAACAGAAGATATTCAGAAAGACATTTTAATTATCTCTAGGCATGAAACTCTTCCCCTTTCCAGTTGATTGACAGCGGGGGAGTTTCTATATTTATTTATTAGTTTTTGTTGACCGGGTAAGTGCAATAGACAAATTCTGCTTATTTTCAGGCACGACACGGGGGAGAGGGATACAGATGAATGCCAACTGACCTTGAACCAGATTAAGCTGTTGATGGTATTTTTAGTGAATATAACAGTCTCCTCATGGGGCTGCTGGCTCCCAAGAGCCCATTTCACATGATTGCTGCACTTAAGTAGGAGCGCTCTTTCATTTCAAAGGCAAACATAAAAGAAATAATCCTGTTTACTCAAATTCTGCCCAATATTCTTTCTTTACATAGAGTCCCACATGTAAAACTCACTGCACAATGTAAAAGCATACAACGAATTTATCAGGCGGCTGAAATTTCTAGCCATTGGGGAAGATTTCAATTTGCTTCATTACTTTCTGTTTAAACTGTGAAGGCAATAATATGTATACATTTCAGCCTTCTGGATATACTGTGGGAGTCCCATTCCTTTACACAAGAGAGTTCCTCCCCTTCTGTCAGTTAATTACGAGAGGCGTGAGTCGGGGAAAGTGACAGCTTTCACTTTTCCGACTCAGATGCGCCGCATGATGCATCCAACTGTTAAAACAATCTTTATTTTCTCTTCTTGTTCTGTGTCTGGGGAGTGCATATCCTGCACTCACTGTTTGCAGCACTAACAGCCCAAAAAGTTCAACAATTACTCGGCTACATTTTAAAACTTTACTGAAGCTAAAAACAGCTTCTAACAGAAGACAGTCACCTGAATTATTTTATTACCCCACAGGGTTTTTCAGTAGCATGAGCACACACTGGGGCATATTTTTAAACACATTTCATCACAACAGTGCCAAAATACATCACCTTGTCTTTTATCGGGGTTTTTAAACTCTTCCCAGGGGAAAAACACAGTACTATAATAAAGAAGCAAAAGGACATTTTCTGTGCAGGTAAATAATACTGTTAGTGTTCAGGCATAAGCCAAGGTGTGTGAAAAGAATGAAAGTGGGTACAGCACAAGGGAGTAAAGATACTATTATGTGTTGCTTACCCGTGAGACTAGAAACGGATTTAAATAGTGATAAAAATAAAGGTAAAGTGTGCTGCAGTAGACTATGTAGAAGGGAATAAAGAGAGATGCCATAGCCTGTTTTTAAAGGGGTGCAATCTACCACAGACCCCCTGGAGAGAAGGACTTATGGCTGAGACTCTGGACCCTGGCAGGATCAAAACCTCACACAGCAGGCCTTCTCGGATGACATCAAGGAGTTGGGATGCCATCTTTGAGAAAAGGGACAATGCACAGCAGCAAGTGCCATGGTCATGACAACAGTGGCAGAAGGCTGACAGGCTTCATCAGTACAACTCTGATCAGAGACTTACTCAGTCTATCCTTCATTTTCTGAGGGGACAGGTAAGCCATTGACCTCACAATACAAGTACACATGCCACTAGCTACTACCAGTTTGATAGCTAGTGAGCTAAGTAAAAGCTGACGTTACTAACTTCTTTTATGAGAGGACTTGATTTTTGTTTTCTTGTGAGGATAAGACTGTAACAAACTATCAGAGGGGAAGCTTGAAAGTCATAAGTTGAGGAAGGGGTTAGCATGTGTGCAGTTATATTATTAATGAGGGAATGTTTTGATTCATCCTAAAGTTATGGTGGTTTCCTTGTTTTCTTTCTGCATAACTGTGTACTTATTGCCTTTCCAAATCCATCTGAGGTGGGGAGAATTCATGGATCAAGTTACTTGCTGAAACAAGGACAAAGAATGCTTTCTTGTACATCTTATATAAATGGAGGGGACTGCAGGCTAATAGGGTAGGAAGGGAGAGGACTGAAGTCTGGGTGGGGGGCAGAAGTATCAGAATGCAGAGGTTTTTATACACAACAATCAGTGCTTCAAAACAAATTCATAGTCATTGGAGAAAATGGATTTCTAGTAAGGGGGACCTCTATATGCAATGTGATGGGTGCACTATGGCCTAGATGTTAGATGCGATTGCTCTGAATTAAGAAAAAATAGTATGCAGAGGTATTTCTTGCACAAAATGTTCCACTACTCCACACCTCCCTAACCAGCTGCCAATTTAGGGAACACAGGAGGTTGAGATGATAACATTGCGCACCTTTCCTCATCGCTGAATACACAAAGGTCTGGTCCTGGTGTGGCCCCTCTCCATTAATGGATTGGGGGGGTTGGGGGAATTCCACCTTGGGAATACATTGCCCACATTTATTGGGAATGGTTTCTAATCAATGATATTTGCAGGAGGAGGAGAACTTGGAACACATTTTATCATTCCCATCACATGGGATGGCTGGGGGAAGGGTACATATAATGGGGATAAATGGAGCTGAGGAGCTGAATGGGGAGGATGGAACATATGATGTTTCATAGGGTGATGCGGAACACTTCTTCCAAAGTGAGAAGGAGGGGGTTTTCTGACTCACCAAAGCCCACCTGAACATGGGTGGTTCTCACCACACCGGAGCACCTCAATGGTGCATCATGTGATGTACACCAGCTTAAGAAGCTTAAGAAGACCTTAAAGTGATTAGCTGTTTCAGTTCTGAATGTTGATTTTTGAAAAGTGGGATGCCAGATGGTGCTAAGACATCCTGGAGCTGTTTCCACTGTTGAGGGTATTCAATCCTGTACATGTATGTTAAGTGTTATTTGGGTATGTGGATGTCTGTCTCTCACTATACTAGGAATGTACTAGGGGTTAACAGGAGATGCTTTAATGTCGGATTTAACTTGTGTCATATAGTGTTAAGGGGTTATATTCGCATGATGCACATGCATTTTACAGGAAATTAAAAGAATAGGGGCCTCAGTGGTGTTTCTCAAGAAACATACTGTAGCTTATGTAACAAGAACTTCACAAGCTCCAGGGGAGCTGGGTCGGGGAGGTGTACTCATCTTCTTATGAAGCACACCAACACTGGAGGGAGGTGGCAATTCTAATTCTCAGGGATACCCCTCTGCAGGTTACCTAAGTTACTGTGGATGAGGAGGGTAGATTCATTCTGATTAATGGTCAGTATAGAGGGGTGAGCTGTACTCTTCTCAACCTATACTCACCAAATGATGGCAAGTCAAATTGCTTTTTCCAAAAAAAAAAACCTCATTAAATCTGTGGAGGAGCAAGGTTCAGTTCTTATGATAGGTGGAGATTTCAATTGTGCGCCACAACCACAAGTGGACAAGGAGGGGGGACAATCTATGGGGAAAGTACACAACTCTGTTGACTTATACAGGAGGCAGGTCTCAAAGATGCATGGTAATATATGAAACCGGAGGAAGAGAGCCAGGAATTGCAGATCTTTGTATCACAGGGTGAAATAGTGGAAACAATTACATTTCTTAAAACCTCTAAATATCCAGGAGTAGATAGGCTACCCATTGAGTTTCACAAGAAATTCTGAGAAAAGATGGTTCTGATACTGTATCCCCGAAATGTGGAGACAGGCACAAATAACCATACTTCAAAAGCCAGGCAAGGGTTCTAAAGAATGCAGTTTGTATAGGCCAATCTTCCTGTTGCAGTGAATATGAAAATGTTCACCACCATTCTGGCCAGGTGACTGCAGGGATGAATGGGTGGTCTGGTGGACCCAGACCAAACTGTCTTCATAATGGGTAGAGTGCTACAAGGTAACATCAGGATATTATTGAACATCTACTCCTATCAACATGACTGAAAGCAACTTCAGCTTGCAATATCAAGGTATGCTGAAAAAGCATTCAACAGGGTTAGGTGGGGATTTCTGTACAAGGTGCTTGAGAAAATAAGCTTTTGTCCAGGCTTCCGGGCAAGCATTGCATCCATGTATGGCAGGCCAGAGGCCTCAGTTAAAGTGAATGGGGTGATATGAAAGAGGTTCCCTTTGGCTCAGGGCACATGGAAGTGGTGCCCATTGTCACCACTGCCCATTGTCACCCCTGCTGTTTGCACTGAGCATAGAAACCCTAGCTGAGTGAGTGATAAAATATGATAGGGTGAAGGGAATTGAAGTGGCAGGGGAGAACCATAAAGTGTAATTTTATGCGGACAATACATTATTTTTTGTTAAGGAATTTGAGACTTTAGTGTCAGAATTACATGAGATTCTGGCTTTTTTAGACAGGGTGTCTGGGTTCAAAATAAATTGTATCAAATTGGAAGTGGTCAGGCTAAATGGCCAATACACTGCAGCCTTCAATGTGATTTTTCCATATGCAGGGGCTCCTAATAACACAATTAAATAATTGAGAATCCGAATAACTCCCTCCAGAAAATATGTATTTAAACTAAATTAAGATAAACTGCTAGTGGAAGAGGTAGCAGGCTTAAAGAGATGGAGCCTACAGCCATTCTTGTCATTTGTATGGGTAAGAATGACAAAAATCAATGTCTAACCAAGATACCTCTTCCTGATCCTGTTCCTGACCCTCCCGGTGGCCATTCCACAGAGTTACCAGAAGAAACTGGAAAGCCAAGTACAAAAGTTTATCTGGCTGGTAAGAGGGTTAGGATTAACAGAACCACTCTATGGGCAAAACATAGGTATCAGTCCTAATGGTATACTATGGAGAATATAATATCCTTACCTGCACCCTTGTACTGTATGCCATTTTGATTTTAAAAATAACACCAGAAATTATCAGTCTACACAGAACCCCTTGAGTCACACATACTCTTAAGATGCTTCTACAAATATGTAGGGTAAGTAACACCCCAAACCTGTTAGGCCACCCCTGACATTCATTACAGGACATTCAGAGTTTGCACCAATGAGGGAAGATGCGGGGCACATGCTATGCAATGGGAAAACCCTTACTAGGTTTGAGTAATTCTTGAGTGGGGGGCACTGCATTTCCTTTCAGATTCTTCAAAGGAAATTTAATCTGGGCCAGCATGAATGTTACAGATTCTTGCAAGTCAGTAGCTTCATTCTTGAGGGTAACAACATGCAATTTATCATTTGAAAAAAAATATGGTGGGAGGAAATTTTTTATTGGGCAGTTATGCTCAGAGATACACAGTGATAAATCTCACAGGTATATCGGCTTATTCTACAAGAAAGGGTACATAATCTATGCAAGACATGTGGCAGGTTAAAATTGGAAGGGACAGATAAACAATGGAGAAAATGGTTAGAGAGTGGAAAGTATCTTCATCCCAGGACTGTAGGGAATTTAAATGGATCCAGTTCTTCCATGTATCAATAGTAACAAAGCACTTGGGTCCACATGAGGGGATGCCTGCTGGAGGAGCTGAAGGGGCAGAGGCACCCATTGCCAGGTATTGTGGGGATGCCCCATACTGGGACAGTTTTGGGCAGAGGTGAGGCAGGAAATTGCACTTATCTGGGGTGGTAGACATCCCAAATGTAGCTGAGACTTTTCACTTGGGTGTCTTGGTATCAGGAATAAACACCAGGAAGAAACTTAATGTGTTAAACTTTATGACAATAGCTGCCCTAAAACAGTCACTGCCAAATGGTTGAGTGCAGGCACCTCAACAGTAGTAGAGTGAAGAGGGACAGAGTAAATACAATATACTACATGGAAAGTCTCACTGCAACCCTAAGACTCACAGAAGACAAATTAAGGAGACTTGCTTACCTCGTCCTCCTGTCCAAATGGAGCTCAAGTTAGGGAGGACGAGGAGGAGGAGGAACAGAAAACTTCAAACCCCCAAAAATGTTCAAATATGTAGGTGTGGGGCACACCTCTACCCATGGTTTGTATTGGTAGCCAGACATTGGTGAGATGGAAGGATGGAATCACAATGAAATGATGAGGCAGAATACACACGTTTGGGTTCTTGTATTTGTTCATTTGCGTGGACTCTTAATATATTCATGTACAGTTGAAATTGTTCCTTTTTTAATTAATTTAAATTACTTCATATGCCAAACAACTTTATTAAATGGTTTTACTAGCTCAAAGTCATATTTAGTCAGGTAATCTGATTGGACTCTGGAAAAGAATGATACATACAGTTGCAATACCTTATTAATATTATAAAGGAAACTAGACCTTTGTTAAGTGCATACCAAGATTTCTAAGCTGATGATTTGCTACTACTGAAGGAAATGCATACATGTTCACTGTATAACATTATACAGTCTTCAATGAATCTGAGTTTAAAAATAAAGCACTTCAGGGATGTGTGATTACAGGTAATCACATTTTTTTCTCAGCTATTTAAAGGCATGGGGGAGGCACTTACATTAAGAGGCATGTGATTATTGACCCATAATCACACACCTGATTGTGCTTTATTGCATCCCTAGGGCACAGAGTGGGCTAGTAGTTAGAGCACTAAACTGTGAAACTGATGGTGTTGGTATTAGTTTGCAGGACATTCAGTATCCTTGCTATTATGCAACATGCAAACAGTTTTCTAATATGTGCTGAATGTTTTGACAGTTCTGCACACTTTATGGATTTGCAGAAAACTGCCTCCACCATTTGTTGAATTCTGGTAGATACATAGGTAGGTAGGCTACTTAGTTGTTGGTTATTTAAGCAAGCAATAGTACCCAACAGTCTGGGTGGCACTGGGCTATGCCCACCCACCCAGCAGAGTAATGAGGCTTGATGCTGCAGGCAGAAGGCCTTATAGCGCCTGGGTGGGCAGATATAACTCAATACTGCCCACCATGCACAGTATTATTGTGCTTAGAAAATGAGTTTTAGGTGCAATGATAACACAGAAGCAGAACATTAGAACAATGAAGTTTATTAAAGCTTTTAAACAGTGGAACAAAAATAGTCCCTACAAAAAAATAAAATGATAAAATACTTTTTGTACCTGCTGTAACACATTCTTTTGAGAGAAAGGGTTAAAAAAATGAGCCCACTACTGTAGGTGATGACATTTACTGGAGTGAAGAAGCAACAGCTTTTTGGAATGAAGTGATTCACAGGCTTGGAGGTGCCAGCAGGTGACAGGAAAGAGTTGGTTTGAGGCTGCAGTGGTGTTCCTCTTTCTTCCTCTGAGCTGGATTCTTCTTTTTTGCGTGTTGCCTAATGAGTATGCCGCTCCACTGTTTGCAATCTTCAGGTCTGGGAGCCCAGTAGTTAGCTAGGATGCTTTCAGTTCCATAACCAGTTACACTTGTTATTTTGTCCTACTTAGACCAGCATTGGAGAGGAGCTGCACCTCAGTGCCCTGATGCTGTGGTTGGTGTAACGTTTGGCAAGTTCTGTCTCTTTCTTCAGTCTTGCCATCATTGTCCCCAAGTAATTTCTCCCCATAGCTTCTCTTGAATACTAGAATGGCAGGGAGTCTAAGATGGCTTGTGTCTGTCTGAAGGGATGGTAGTAGAATGCTGGAGCATCTCTTGGCAGCTTGGAGAGGTATTTTGTGAAAGATTTTACGGGGCATGGTGCATTTGTGGAATCTTTGCACATTAATCACCTGTTCTTGTCTGTATTTTGTTCTGTGTTTTCTTTGTGGTTTTTAGTCACCAACCTCCATAGGACAGCCTCCCTGCTTTATGCAGATGACTTTGTTCTGTATGCTAATGCTAAAAGCATTGATGACATAAACAGTCTAAGCTCTCTTGACTTTCAGCTAATACAACAGTGACTATCAACTCACAAACTTGTACTAAATGAGTCCAAAACCTAAGCTATGCTTTTGGGCTCAAATGTCAAACTCAGACATGCCCATCCTAAATTCAAAGTCTACTCCTTAAATGGTTCAACAGTTGGGGTAGTAAATTCATTTAAATATCTGGGCATCACACTTCATTCATCACTAAACTTCGACCTGCACATCCAACAGACCTGAAAGCTGGTCAACTCCAACTTGGAATAGCCTACGGAACCAAATATGTGCTCACTCCCTCAGCAAGGCTTGCCATTGCCCGTGGCATATGCCTACCATCACTTACCTATGGTGCTGCTACTTATACCTCTGCATGCCAATCAAGTCTTGGGAAGTGGGATGTCACATACTGTATAACAACATCTGTCACTATGCATCCTCCTCTCACCGGCTGAAACACCACTGTCTCCTCTATTCTGACCTGGGATGGCATCCTCCTCCTGAGCTAAGGCTTCATGCTTATGGCTATGTCATTGACAGTTTATCTGACTACAAATTCCCAAACCCCTAGCAGACCTCTTCCAAAATCTGACACCTTGCTACAGGTTGCCGTCTGCTGACCAAGCTCCCATCTTCATCCCCAGACACAGCACCACTAAAGGCACTAATGCTTTCGCCTGCTATGCCCCCAAATACTGGAACTCCCTTCCATTAGCCTTGCACCAATCACCATCCCAAGCATCATTTAAGAAAGGATTGCGTAATTATCTCGATACTTCCACAAGTGCTCCCGTTTCCAATCCCCCTTAGCTCATACTTCCTTCCTAGCCTTGTCTGTCCTTGCCACTTCTGATCTGCCCTTCTAAAAGCAAAGCACTTCTCCTCTACCTTTCTATCCCACCTCCCACCTTGCCTTGTCCTCAGCCCTTTTCTGGCCTCCTACTTCTATCACTTACTATTATCCTTCCCCTGAACTGCCTATATTCAATCCCATATTACCACTAAAATATTTACAATCTTTCTGTGTTTTTCCTCAAACCAAATGGTGATGTAGTTTTGGTTATTGAACTGTTTCTGTATATTTTTCCTACAATGTTATTGCAACTACCTTGTCTGTAGCTACTTTTTTATACTTGCTCTGTATTGTACTGTCAACTATGTTGAACTTGTACTGGAATGTTTGCCTGTAATGTTGCACTGTACCCTCCCGGGTTGTGCCTGAAAATAGTCATTGCTATGGCTAGTGCACTTACCCGGTAAATGAACACTAAATAAATAAATAAACTGCAAAGTTTGTGCATAACACAGTACAATACAAGGAAGTTTAGTTGAAAGAGAACATAAATCTCATTATGAAACAAAAACATTTTTGCTGTTCTCATATTTCTTCTTCTCCCTCGCTCTCTTCAGCCTCCTGTCTTTTAACAAAATTCTTATCAGTGGCTTCCACTTTCTTTTGTCTGTGTCTGTGGAGTCCCCATAAATGAAAGCTTTTCCTGCATAAATGATGTTAAACTGAGCGGTGAGCTGCGAAGGGTGAGCAATGCCTATCTCCCGCAGTCCTCCTCACATGGCGTCAAAGCTTTGCCTTCTCTGTCTGTTCAAGTAACTGAGATCAGCAAAGCAATAAATTGTAGTTCCATCTGCCAAGGTTAGTGTCCAGATGGCTTTGACTCTGTTTAAAAACAAATCCTGAATATGAGCCCCTATCATAGTGCTTGGCATTGTTCTGCATGTGTCTTGGTGGCTCGGGGAAGGGAGTCAGGGGTTATTGTATAGGATCTATCTAGGAACAGGTCTATTTGAATATTTTTTACCTTCATCAGGACAGTTATTGTATAGCCAAGTGGATCTGACCCCTCCGCTCCTTCAGGGATTCCCAGCACACAAAGACTTGCAGCCCAAGCCCCATTTTCAAGACATTCAAGATATGCTCTGAGCTTTCTGTTAATTTAGCATATCATCTAAATTGATCTTGTCTCGACTACTGAAACACTGGAATTGAACCCATCAACTTTCTTATTGATCTGCCATACTGTCTCCAACACAGCTTTTACTGTGGCCTCCAGATCATCACTTTCCTCGGGTGGCCTGCGAGCCTCATTGCCACTGGCAGAGAGAGCCTGCACCTTCCCCTTCCCCCACTTCCTTCTGCTGCTATAATTTAGGACAGACCATTCTCAGATCATTCTCAAACTTTAGCAGGTAGTTTACTTCACTATATTCTACTACTTTAGTGAGTTTCAATTCATCCAGCTCAGTTAGAAAATAAGAAATTAATGGTTTTAGAGAGGTCAAAGTGACAGCACTCAGAGGAGCATCTTCTTGTCAGTTGCTGGCTACACCACACCATTTTTTTGGTATTTCTTTCTGCATTTTTGTGTCTGTTTTCTTTTTATTGGTATTGTACAACATCTGTATTTCAGTAGCTGGTATTTATTTGTATCTGTACGAGTATTGTATTGCATATTCATATTTACTATAATTTTTTTTTTTTTTTTTTACAATTCATACTTGTTTCTGTTGTAAATACATAGATACATAGACAGTGTTGGCAGATAAGGGCCTGTGGCCCACCCAGTCTGCCCATTTCAGCTTGTAAGTTCACTTTCTTTTTCTGAAAATCTGTTGCCCCTTACCCCTGACCTCCAGAATTCACTTATGCCTGTCCCATGCATTCTTAAATCCTGTGATTGTTTCATCCTCCACTACTTCCTCTGGCAGGGTGTTCCACATGTCCACCACCCTTTCTGTGAAGAAATTCTTCCTTACCTTTCCTCTGAATCACTCTCCCTCCAACTTCATCCCATGACCTCTAGTCCTGGAACATCTTTTTCACTGGAAAATAGTGTATTCCTGCAACCTGTTCCTCCCTGTAAGGTACTAGTGTATGTCTATCATATTCCTTCTCTGTCCCTCCTCTTCTCCAGGGAGTACATATTCAAGTCATTCGGCCTGTCCTCATAGGACTTGTGAGGCAATCCTGTACCTTCTTTGTTGCCCTCCTCTGAAACATCTCTATCCTGTCTTACATTGGTAAGGCTTCCAGAACTGTACACTGTACTCCAGGTGGGGCCTCACTAGTGTCTTGTATAGTGGAATTATGACCTGCCTTTTCCTGCTTGTGATGCCCCTGCTTATGCATCCCAGCATCCTGTTTGCTTTACCTGCTGCCTTGTTGCACTGTTTCCCCTACCTTGAGGTCATCAGAGATGATAACCCCTTGATCCCTTCCTGCTTGGTGCATGCTGTATCCTCACCCACCAACTGATGTGTTGTTCCAGGATTTTTGTGCCCCATATGCATTGTCTTGCATTTCTTTGCATTGAATTTTAACTGCCAAACTCTTGACCATTCTTCAAGCTTCTGCAGGTCCCTTCTCATCCTGTCTACACCCTCTGCCATGTCAACTCTGTTACAGAGCTTTGTGTCATCAGCGAAGAGGGAAAGTCTGCCTTCTAGGTCCTATGCAATGTCACTGATGAAGACGTTGAATAGGACTAGTCCCTGCACTGATCCCTGTGGTACCCCACTGGTCACTCTTCCATCTGTGGAGTGACAGCCATTTACCACCACCCTCTATGTCCTGCAGCCCAGCCAAGTACCTACCCACTGCACTACTTTCCTGCCCACTCCCATATTCTCCAGTTTGCTAAGTAACCTTCTATGTGGCACTGTGTTGAAGGCCTTGCTGAAGTCCAGATAGGCCACATCCACTGCCTTTCTCTGATCTACTTTCCTTGTCACCCAGTTGAAAAATTAAATAAGGTTGGTCTGGCATGTCCACCCCCCCCCCCGGTGAAACCATACTGCCTTGGGTTCTGTAGTCTTTCGGCAACCAGATGTTCCACCAATCTCTCCTTCAGTAGTGCTTCCATGATCTTCCCAACTACCGAGGTCAGGCTGACTTGTCTGTAGTTCCCCGCTTCCTATTTGATCCCGCTTTTGTATAAGGGGACTACATCTGCTGTCTTCCAGTCTTTGGGTACCTCCCCTGTTTCTAGCGATTGGCTAAACAAGATTTGCAAAGGTTCAGCCACTACCTCTCTTAATTCTTTTAGGACCTTGGGGTGCACCCCATCTGGCCCCATTGCTTTATCAGCTCTATTTCTTTCCAGTTCCTTTACAACCCTTTCCCGTGTAAAGGGACTTGTGTCCATTTCTGTACCATTCCCACCCCTTGTACTCCTTTCAGGCCCATTACCCTCCTCTTCCTCAGTAAAGCCTGAGCAGAAATATCTGTTCAGTACGTCAGCTTTACTGTTGTCACCCTCCACGTGACCCCCATCCTCCACCTTCAGTCTCACTATCCCTCCCTTTGCCCTTCTTTTTTCACTTATGTACCTGTAAACATAGAAACATAGAATTTGATGGCAGATAAGGACCGCTTGGCCCACCCAGTCTGCCCATTTCCTTACCTAGTGGATAAGCTGCAGATCCTAGTTAACCAGCAGCCTACTTCTTCCTACCCCCACCCCCTAGAATTGCCTTATGACTGTCCCATGCATGCATGAATTCCACCACTGTTTTTTGACTCCACAACCTCCTCCGGAAGGCTGTTCCATGCATCCACAACCCTCTCTGTGAAAAAATACTTCCTTAAATTACCTCTGAGCCGCCCCTCCTCTATCTTCAAATTGTGCCCCCTTGTTCTTGCACACCTCTTTTTTTGAAAGATGCTACCCTCTTGGACTTTGTTGATTCCCTTGAGGTACTTGAAAGTTTCTATCATGTCCCCCCTCTCCCTCCTTTCCTTGAGGCTATACATATTAAGCTCTTTAAGTCTCTCTTCATATGTCTTTCGGTGCAGACCCTGCACCATTTTAGTTGCCCTCCTCTGTACAGCTTCCATCCTGTCTATGTCTTTGCGGAGATTGGGCCTCCAGAACTGCACGCAGTACTCCCGATGGGGTCTCACCAGCTGTCTGTACAGAGGGATAATAACTTCCTGTTTTCTACTGGTGATGCCTCTCCTATGCATCCCAGTATCCCCAACCTTCCTTGCTGCCCTCTCACATTGCTTGACCACCTTTAGGTCATCTGATATGACTACCCCCAGGTCCATTTCCATTTTGTTGTTGCTAGTATCTCACCCCCATTGTGTACTCTTCCCTGGGTTTTGTTCCTAGGCACATTACCTTGCACTTCTTAGCATTGAATCTAAGCTGCCATACATTTGACCATTCCTCTAACCTTGCAAGTCCCTTCTCATCCTTTCCACCCCACCTTGTGCATCAACTCTGTTGCAGATCTTTGTGTCATCTGCAAAGAGACATATTTTCCTTCAGTCCCTCTGCAATGTCGCTGATAAAGACATTCGAAGAGACCGTCCCATTGACTGAACCCTGCGGTACCCCACTAGTAACCCCTTTCTTCAGAGTGGGACTCCATCTACTATTACTCTCTGTGTCCTATTCTCCAGCTAATTCTTTACCCAGGCTGTCATCTTGGGACCCACTCCCAGGCTGGCTAACTTGTATATTAATCTTTTATGTGGGACTGTGTCAAATGCCTTGCTAAAGTCTAGGTAGGCCATGTCCACAGCTCCTCCCTGATCTACTACTTTGGTCACCCAGTCAAAGAAATCTATCAGATTTGTCTGGCATGACCTTCCCACTGTGAATCCATGCTGCCTTGGGTCCTGTGCCCCTCTGGCCTCTAGATACTCGACAATTCTTTCCTTCAAAAGTGATTTCATCATTTTCCCTACCACTAAGGTTAAACTAACATGTCTGTAGTTTCTTGCTACTGCCTTGCTCCCACTTTTGTGAAGGGGAATCACATCTGCCCTCCTCCAGTCCTCGGGTACCACCCATCCTCCCATGATTTGTTAAAGAGGGTAGTCAGTGGTGTCCCTAGTTCTACCATAGTTCTTTTAGAATTCTGGGATGAATCCCATTAGGTCCCATTGCTTTGTCCACCTTCAGTTTAAGAATTCTTTCAGAACCCTTTCTTCTGTAAATGGCTGGTATCAACTTCTGTATCCAGAGTGTTTTTACTGTTTGTTTAGGTACCTCCCCTTCCTTTGTAAATACTGAGCAAAATATTTGTTTAGTATCTCTGCCTTTTCACAGTCACCCTCTGCCCACCCTCCCTCCCTCCCTTTATTAAGCCTCACTATCCCTCCCTTGGTCTTCCTTCACTCCCCTGATGTACCTATAAAAGGTTTTATCTCCTTCTTAACTGAGTTGGCTATCTTTTCCTCAGTTTGGGCCTTTGCTGTTCTGACTGCCTTCCCAGCTTCCTTTGTGTTAACTGATACAGTTCTCTGTCCTGCTCCTTCTGTGATTCCTTGTACTTCCTGAATGCTTTCTTTTCTCTTGACCCTTCCTGCCACTTCCTTTGAGAACCATAGTGGTTTCTTACATCATTTCATTTGTTTATTTGCTTCACCAAAGGCTTGTTACCTCTGTGATGGCAGTTTTATTATTCCCCATTGTTCTTCCACCCTCCTCTGCCCATTTGCTAGTGCATTCTTAGGCACTCACCCATTTTGGCAAAGTCAGCCCTCCTAAAGTCCAGTACTTTTGCCTTTGTATGGCTTGCCCTTTGTGTTTATTGTGTAGACCATACTGTTCGATGGTCGCTAGTTCTCAGATGGCTACCCACTTCTACATCTGTGATCCTCTCTTCATCTCCATTTGAGAGAACCAGGTCTAAGATTGCTCCCTCCTCGAGTGGGCTCCAATACTAGTTGTCTAAGCATGCCCCTGTAGGGCATCTAGAATAACCTACTCTTGAAGTGGCTGCTGCAACTGCACTCCAGTTAACATCTGGCATATTCAGATCACCCATCAACAATATCTCCCTTTTCTGCCATTCTAAGTATACTTTCTATCATTTTCTTGTCCATTTCCTCCCCTGAGAAGGGGTCTGTATACAACCCTCGCAGGATTGTGGTGCCATTGCCGGTCTCCAAATTTACCCCAGTGTTTCTTCTCCTCCCTGTTTTCCCTTTTGTTCTGTTGCTTTGATTCCTTCCTTATGTAAAGAGCTACTCCTCCTCCTCTTTTACCCTCCCTGTCCCTCCTGTAGATAGTGTATCCTGGTATGTTTATGTCCCAGTCATGGTTTGTGTGTACCATGTTTCTGTGACTGCCATGATATCAGATGTTCCTCCTCCATCAAGGCCACTAATTCAGAAAGCTTGTTACTCTGACTACGGGCATTGGTACTCATTGCCCTCCATTTTTTTATGGCTTTACCTTCTTTTGCAGCATCCCCCACTGACCTTTCTACCTCAGTCTTTTTCTCATTTAGTACCCTGTTTTGTAGGGAGAGGCTGGGATTTTCCTGCAGCTTATTAGTGCCTCCCGCCTTGACTAGTTTAAAAGCTTGCCAATGAAGCATTTAAACTGATTGCTCAAAAGACTTGTTCCCTTCCTGGACAGATGCAGACCATCCTGCCAGTATAGGCTGGTGTCCCTCCAGGTGGAACCCCAGTCCCCAATGAAGTCAAACCCCTGTGCTCCACACCATTTTTTCAACCATTCATTAAACTGCATGGTGCAAAGTACCCTCGCCTCACTCATGCCATTGACAGGCAGCACCTCAGAGAAGGATACTGTGTGTGCTACTTGTCTTAGGCCCCTCCCCAATTCTACAAAGTCCTTATGCACTGCTCTAATCTCATGATGAGCCAAGTCATTTGTCCCTAGGTGGATAATGATGTTCAGCTCAGACTCCTGTGCAGCTGTTCTCGTGATCCTGAGGATGCGCTTCCTGTCCCTTCAAGCCATGGCACCAGGCAGGCACCTTACTTCAGTTTTCCCTGCTCCCCCAGTTCTATCCCCCTAATAATTGAGTCCCCCACCAGGAGCTGCTTCCTTTCCTGTGGTGTCCTCTGCCACCTTCCTGTGGGCCTCCCTTGTGACAGTTGTCCTCAGCCTCCTTAGTCTCCTCTGTGGATGCATCCATAGGGGAGCTATGCTCCCCCAGAATTGTGTATGGATTGTGGAGTGGAACAACTGACTGGGTGTGCCTTTGTTCCACCATCCTCACCCTCCCTGAGCCCACTGTGGTCCAACTGCTGTGCTTTCTTCACAACCTTTGAGGTAGTGGTGGTGGTGGCTCTGGTGCTCCCTGGATGGGGGAGGTTCCCTTCCTACCGTCCAGTGTGGCCTGGGGGAAGGTTCCCTTACTACTGTCCAGTGTGGCTTGAAGACGGGCAACTTTCTCCCTCAGGGCAGAGAGTTGTCTGCAAATAGGGCAGCATCTCAGCCTCCAGAAATACTCCTGGAAGACTGCTACCCCACAGCCATTACATTGCTCTACTCCCCACATGTTTATCTACTTTTTTTGTGTGTGTGTTTGTGTGTGCGATTGGTTTGTTATATAGAAATATATATATTATACAATGTGTATGCTGATATTGTCAATCCAGTGTGCTAGAGATGATATGACAGTGATATGCACCTTGCACTCTTGAGAAATGATGTTAGAACCCCAGGTATAAAGGAACTATTTCAGGGTGGGTGGGGTGAGGGGTGGGAAGGCTGGGCCTAAACCTGTGCCCTCACAAACAATCAGCTAAAAGCTCTGACCCACCACTGCAATGAGTGCCTTCCTATCAGCAAGATGCCCTACACAACAATTTGACAGAGAAAATACCCTGCTAATCAAACAGAGAAAATCCAGACATCCAAGTCAGACACAGGTAAACCTCGCCAGCCCCAAAACAGCCTGGTGGTTTGTGCTCTGAAAGCAGTCAGCCCAAATAAGGCAGCTGTGCTTTAAACTCTTTCTGCACTGAAAATCTTAAGAATTGTAACAAACGTAAATCTAGATCCACCTCCCTCTGTTGCTTGAAAGACTGTCTTTTCCTGGCAATTCAAAGTTCCTTATTTCACCTTTCAGTTAGAAGTAGCTTCCACCTGCAGAATATCTGCTACAAACCAAAGAAAATTGTAAGGTTCACCTCCCTCTGTTGTGAGCACAAAGTACAATATAGAATTTGCAAATGCAATATAGAATTTCTCACACAGCTCACAGCCGAATAAAGGAGTAGTGCCCTTCCAGGTCAAGAAGATGTGCTTTGTCCCCTATTAACCAATGATTTTGAGATGCACTCTTCTGTCTGAGATTTGACTTCCCTAACTGACCTCCCTGCCTCCCTTTTCTTCTCCTGGTACTTCTTCCTATCCCCTTCTGCCTTGATCTTTTTGTATTGCCTGAATATGATCTTTTTGGCTTTCACTTTCTCCACTGCCTCCTTGGGAAACTATAATGGCCTCTTCTTCCTTTTCCATTGCTAACCTTTTTAATGCTTGATTCTGTTGCTCTTGTAATCCATCTTTTAAATATTGTCTACTGTTCCTCAACCCCTGATTCCCTTCCCATTCACATTAATGCCTCTTTCAAGCATCTCCCCATTTTCTCAAAGTCTGCTCCCCTAAAATCCAGGATATGAGTATTTGTGCAGTTTGGTTCTGTTCCTTCTGTGATTTCAAACCACAGTAATTGGTGGTCACTGTTCTTCAGGTGCTCCCCCATTGTTACCCCCATCACACTATCCCTGATTGTGAGCATGATGTCCTGTATTGCCTTCTGCCAAGTTGGTTCCATGACCAGTTGTTTAAGGAAGGCACCTTGAAGGGAGTCCAGGATAAATCTGTTCCTGGTTGATGCTGCTGCTGGGAGACTACAGTCCACATCTGGAAAACTGAAGTTTCCAACCAGCACCACCTTACCCTTGTCTGCCATCCTTTGGATGGCTAGCATCAACTCCCTATCTGTTTCTTCCTCCTGGGCTTATGGTCTGAATACCACCCTGTACAGATGGCTGACCCCATTTTCCTTTCCAGCTTAACCCACAGTATATCTCCCCCATTTTGTACCTCCTGGATCTCTGTGGCCTTTTGAACATTTTGTGTTTGTACAAAGTGCACTATCTGTGTGTAGTTGTTCTGAATGGTAGATGTATTGCACAGCTCAAGTTAAAAAGAAAACTTGTGGTTTGCCTGGTAGCTGAACATATCTTTTGGAACAAAACATCTGAGGCTACTTAGAGTACAGCTGGTGCTTGTGAAGTAAAACTGATCATGAGTGAAACCATAGAGCTGGGCCCACTCCACACTGGAATAAGAGCAGACTGATGCTGGTCCTGATAATGCTTAGTTTAATGTCTAGTACAGTAGGTACATAACATGAGATCAGTGTGCTGTCTAGAGGTGCTGTCTTTCATCTCTGTTTATGCACTTAATGTACTAAACAGTAAGCGTATTACTATTTTTTAAGACCAGCATTGGTCTGAACATGTCCACTCATCTATCACACTTGAGACCTATAGTCAGTTTATGTTCTCCCATTCACTTGTTTAGTGGAGGATGAGCACATGACTGGAAAACTCTTCAAGCTTGTCAATCTGTAGCACCCCCCCCCCAACACACACACATTCACACTCTGGCCAAGAAATAAATGGGACATGGCAGGGCCCCAAGGAGGACACTGCTTGTGCTCTTTACTACTGAAACTGAATCCCATTCTCTGCTCACCCTAGAGGTAGTCAGGGGTTAAGCTATGGTATCTGGTGACAAAAATGTGAATCTGACCCTAAAGGAAAAAATAAAGAAATCTCATGTGTGACAAATGATATGGTCAGCATTAGTACCTCTCTGGTATTTGTCTGTACTCGGTTCCTCCCCAAAACTGTATGATTCCCACTTCCAAAAAAGTGAACAAAAACTACATCACAATTATCACAGAGAGAAAACAAGAAATGTTAGAATTCTAAGATGTTTACATGAGGTATTCTTAGATGCCATTTATTGAGGAACAAACTGCTGTATAAAAGGAGGTGTCTGAAGTCTTGTTACAGTAGGTAGCTAGTCATCATGGCATATTTGGAACAAGATGCAAGCTGACACCTGCTATCTGCCTGGCAGACTGTCATGCATAATAATGTGAGGCTCGGCACAATTTCAAAGGGCGGCATATGAATTTTGTATGTTAAAAGTAGAATCTAAATGACACAGGTATTAACATAGACAATGTTTTTGAAATGTTAGTGATGAAGCTGATGCATACAAATATTACAGCATCATATTAAATCCTTGCCATAAAGTAGTCATACTATTACATTGCTTTGCCCAAACACAACAGGAATAGTCTCACACTTCATCATATTGGTGCAGTACAATGCTATTTCATTGTTATGAGTGCAGGGAAGCAGAACTGGAGGGTTTGGAGGGAGGTGCAATGTTTTCCATGTTCTGCTACAATGCTATTGTAGATTGTGTGCTACAGACCAATGCAGTTACCTTCACAGCTCGAGCTACCATCCCTCACGTACCAAAACATCCATTATACACAAGCAGGCCATCCAGAACCACCGCATTTGTTCAAACCAAGATGAGAAGGACAGACATCTTAGTACATGAAAAAAATCTTTCAGGCAGAAGGGATATAAAACCAGCACCATTAACTAGCAATATCCATTATGCACTCTGTAGGCCTAGGGAAGAACTACTAAGGTACAAGCCACAGAGAACATCTGAACGCACATCTCTGGTAGTAACCTACAATCAAGAACTGGAAAAACTGCAGAAAATAATTAAAGATCTACAGCCACTATTGTCCAAAGATGAGACTCTAAAAAATATATTTCCCACTCCACCAGTGCTTGCCTTCCACCAACCACCAAACCTGAAACAGAAACTGGTGTGAAGCAAACTTCCCACCAAGCTCCAGGTAGGTGACAAAGGTACAAAACCATGCAAAGCACCTCGCTGTAAACTATGTACACATAGCTCTCCTGAGACATGCGTCATTCGTAATAGACAAACATTTAAAAACCAAAACTCATATACCTGTTCTTCTAGCAACGTGGCATATATAATACAATGTAAAAAATGTGAGGAAGGCTGCTATATTAGTGAAACTGGAAGGGAACTCAAAAAAAGAAGGAATCACCACAGATTCACAGTTACCCATAAAAGAGAAAATACACCAGTAGGGGAACATTTCCCAAAATCAAACCACTCCATCAGTGATTTTATTGTCAGAGTGTTAAAAGGCAACTTCAAAAACAATCAGGAATGGCAAACATTTGAACTAAAAATGATACAATATTTTGACACTAAAGAAAAAAAACTTAATAAAGATGTTGTTTTTTTAGCACATTGCCAGTGATTATGCTTAAAACAGTGCTTCAGAGTTCCTTTTTAAACCCTCTGGCTCTTTTAACAGGTACCTTCTAAAGACAATAGTATGTATTTTTTTTCTTGTCTTGATTTTTTTACAATTAGCAATTGTTGGTCCAGAGCTAGACTAAAATGAAGCTGCCCTTTGATCTTACAAGTTGAGCTCTTCAACAGACACACTTGAATGACAATTAGAGTGTTCCTGTTTGTGAAGAGTGTGAACTGACTGTAATGCTTTGACATGTAAACTGCTAGTCTATGTCTTGAATCCACATCCAACCTTTATATCTCTCATACTGTTCAACTGTTTCCACTTTGACCTGAGGAAGAGAGTTTTATCTCTTGAAAGCTAGTCTCAGAAATCATTTTGTTAGTCCAATAAAAGGTATCACCTGCTACATATTGGTTTTTTTCCTACATATTATGTTATGCAAATTTAGGGGCCTAGAGAAACCTGGTGGGCTTTCCAGCAGATATCTTAGAAATATAGACAATGATGGCAGAAAAAGAGTAGAGGAACTTGCAGTGTGCATGTACGTGTGTGTGTGTGTGTGTGTGTGTGTATGTATGTGTGTGTGTGTGTCTGTTTGTCTGTATGCGTGTGTGTGTGTACAGGGCAGACTCATGGCTGGATGCATTGTAATTTCTCTCATCTACAGTGTTATTCAAACTTGCTTTTTTAATTGAATCATGTGATTCTTACTAAACAACCCACAGTTCCACAGGAGGTGCAATTTGGGTAGATTGCTGGCCCTCCTAGAAAGATAAACATAGGTGAGGGAAAATTATGGGTAGAAAAATGAGTATGTGTGTGTGGGGGATGTGTGTGTGTGTGTGTGTGTGTGTGTGTGTGTGTGTATGTATGTGTGCCCCCATCCATGTGGCTGTTGGAGAATTTGGGGAAAAAAATCACCCCATCAGAAATTAATATTAACCACCTCTTTGTTTTACTGTCTACTGTCATTATGTCATTGCTCTTCCCTTCCGTACAGCCCATGGTGATTTCAAATGGTGGGGCAGAGTCCACAGTTGGGAAAATAAGGGACAGTCCAACATAAACAGTAACTACTCAGAGTAACTCACCTCCACCTAATTTAATTATGAATTGGCTACTGATTTATTACCCTTTTTATATTTATTTGAAAAGTTTCACCAGAAAAGACAACATGAGCCACAAAGAGCTTGTTTCAAGAATCATCCTGGGGATAAGGGAAGAATGGGATACAGTAAACATAGCAGAGTACAAAATACCATGAATAGAAAAATTTAACAAAATCGTACAAAATATAGTTGAGCATGAAGGGTATAGCAATACAAAAAAGGAAAAAAAAAACAGTGCATAAATGAGAATGAACCCAGACACATCTATGCCTACAAATGATCATGTAAATACATATAGATGTATAGTACATATACAGAGACATACACATACAGTATGTAATATAGAAAAATCACCTACATAAAAATGTAAAGCCATTGAGACAGTATAGAGGGAAGGGGAGAGTAAGGGGAATGAAAATTAGGGAGGAAGGCAAGGCTAGGTAAAATAATCAGTATAGATAGTAAGAAAAAGGGATAAAGTAGTGAAGGAAGTAAGGGTCAGGAGCAGTTGCAGGATGGGGGGAATAAATTTCCACAGAAGACAAGATAATGAACTAATGGAAGGAGCAGAGCTTATCTCTAAGGGGGAGCAAGTTCCAGAGATTAGGAAAATGGTAGAAGAAGGTTGCCCTACCAGAACTGGAGCTTCATGCAGGAAGGGCAAGAGTCCTATGAGTGTAGTTACAGAGGGAATAGGAGATAGAAGAGGGGTTAGAAAGGAGTGCATTAAGGTAAGATGGAAGGGAGCCAAATCAGAACTTACCTACTAGTGAAGTACAATGAGAAAGACATCTGCCCTTAAGGGGTGGGAAGGAGAGAGAGAGAGAGAGAGGTGTAGAGGTTGCAGTAGTGTATATGTGGCAGACAATTTAGGGCAAAGCAGCAGAAGGAGTTGAATAGGGTGTCCAGTCTGGCGAAGGTGTTCTTAAGGGAGTCACTGTAGACTATATCTCCAAAATCAAAAATTAGCGGTATCATCTTCTGGACGATTTCATGGCAGGCCTGAAGGGGGGGGGTACATACACCATGGCTGTAAAGAGTGCCGAGTTTGGGATGGAGCTTATTTTGAATAGCATCCACATGTCCAGTGAATCAAGGTTCCTATGGAGCCAGAGCCCGAGGTACTTAAAGGAGGAGACATCTTCCAATGGGGAACCATCAAGAGTGTGGAACATAGGGGTGGCTGTAAGCCTGGCAAGCCTTTGCCTTGTGCCAAAAGTCATAGAGACCATCTTTTAGGCATTGTGGAACGATGGTTAGAATGGAACCAATGCTGAACATTGTTGGAAGCCGTTGAAGGCTGGTAACCACATCTGAGGAGGTACTAGATGAAAACAAAACAGTGGATATCTGCTATTGAGTAGGCAGAGGGTAAGTCATTCAGAAAGATTGAGAAGAGAAATTGTACAAGTACTGAACCTTGAGGGACACCAGTGTTGATGGGGGTGGAGTTACCTACCTTAACTGATTGGGATCTGCCTCTAAGTTAGGAACTAAACCAGCTAATGGTGTTCTCAGAGAGACCAGCTGCAGCCAGCTTGGACAGGAGCAGTGTGTGGGCATAAGTGTCAAAGGCTTTGGCCAGCTCGACAAAGATGGCAAAGGTGATACGGCCCTGATCCATGCCAGAGAGAATGGAATCAGTAAGCCTGAGCAAGGAGGTTGTGGTAGAATGTGACTTGCGAAAACTAAACTGGAAAGGGGTGAAGAAGGAGGTAGAGTCAAGGAATGGAGAAAGTTGAGCTAGTACCAGGTGCTCTTGGAGTTTTGCAAGAATTGGGAGCAGGGATATCAGGCGGTAATTACCTGGAATAGAAGAATCACCTCCCTTGGGAAGAGGGACAACAGTGGTGAGCTTCCAAGTGTCAGGGACAATACACAGTGAGGAGAGGTTCAGGAGGTAAGTAAATGGGAGAGCAATGGCATGGGCAGAGAGGTACAGAAGTTTAGGGTCAAGTCCATCCAGACTTTTTTATTATATTTTATTTTATCATATTATATTATTTTTTATTATATTATATTTTTATATTATATTATAATACCATTTTCTCCATAAATGATATTATAATTTATAAAATAAATTATATTTTTATTAATGGAAAAACATAGAAACATAAAGGCAAAAGTAGGCAGTAGGCCCATCACGGTTGCCTATATCTTTGCAACAGTCATATCCAGACACCCCTCTTACATTCATACAATGATTTAACCTATGCTTAAACATGTTTAGGGTCTTATTCTCCACTATCATGCAAGCTGCTTATAACAGCCACATTTGTGTAGGGACATTCTGTCCATTATATGTGGCTGTCTAGACAATCCAACTAGTGTTGTTTTTCACCATGCCATGTTGCTCAGTGATGTAGTTCACACTGTGCTACTGATAGAATCCCTAATCTTGTTGCACCCTAGTCTCACAGTTACACACTTACAGTTGGAAGCCCACTTAGTAAGCACAGTTAACAGTGCATACGTCTGAATACAGTAATACTTTAATTAGAATTACTTTACTTTTTTGCACTCTCCCAGAAGCTGCTTGTTTTGCAGCAACTGTTACAGTAGACACGCCAACAGCTGAAAGCCGATGGTCACTTTCCTACAGAGTCGATGTTCTTGACTCCCTGCTAACTCCTTTTAAATCTGTTTGTCAGAGCTTTCTTGCCTAGGAGCTGATATAATTGTTTGCTAGGCCTCTCATACTGTCTTGTGATCCCAGAGAACAGTTCCCATACCACACCATGCTGCTCGAGGAGCCATTCCATCTCTGATCTGCCGCCGAGCAACCCTAGTGTAAACTGAAACTTTCTCTGCTCAATCTTAATGTGTTCTCTTGCTAGTTGATATTTGTGCCCTCGTACCTACTGTGATTCTTTTCCTGTTTAATTCAAGGCATTCAAATAGTTTAGGTTCCTTATTACTCTACATGCCAATATCATATCTCCTTTTAATCTCCGTCTCCCAAGTGAATACAAGCCCTGTTCTTTCAGTCTCTGATCAAAATTCCTACTCTCTGTTTGTCTGATTGTTTTTGTTAGCCCACACTGCACACTGTCTAATTCCCCTATATCCTTCCTAGCACTGGAGCACCAGTACAGCATGCAATCCTTCAGATGGAGTCTCACCAAAGAATTGTATAATGACATCAGCACTTCCCTCCTTCTACTAACCAATTCTCTTTATAAACCTATGATGTAATTATGTCTTTTGATGATCAATTTGCATTGAGCCTCGCACTTAAAATTATCAGTCACAGTAAATCCTGAATTCCTCTTTTTTTGGACAATTCAATATTGTCCTTCTCAGTTTGTATTCTGCTTTTGGATTTTTACTACATACAGTAAGTAAAGCACTATGCACCTTTCAGTGTTAAATTTCATCTCAGCTTCACCAGCCCATTCTCCCAACTTAATTGGGTCATCTTGTACAACCTACTGTAGCAAATTCACCACTACCAACTTTCTATGGTTCGTTGCATCTATCCTGGGGACTAGAGTGTGAGACAGTACAAAAGAACATATAAAAATAGAACTTTATTGTAACAGCAGTGCAGCAAGCTGAAGGTCTTCCTTGGCCACAGCTTCTTGATTAACTATAGCTGACCTCTGATGGAATATGGATTCTGCTAGGCCCTGACACTGGCCCACAGAGTGCTGTCTTTTGGAAGCTGGAGTTCACACTAGGGTCGGTTGATTGCAATGCAGGAAGGCTTCTCAGGCAGGTGGAGCATGGCAGGTATACAGGCTCACTCCTTGATATTTCATCATCTGCCTTCACACAGTCTGTACTTGTGCCCTTTCAGCCACGCTTGATCCTCTCAGACTCGTATATGTATTGCTTATATAGCTAGGCTCTTGATCTTCATCTCAATACTAAGGCAGACAGGCAGACTCAAGACAGATGTAGATGTGGCTTTGCCCTAGGTTCAACCACTTGAGCCAAAATGCCCAGTTCACCACATGTCCCACAACTTAGCACAGATTTCCTACAGCCTAACAACTACAAGTTGCCAGGCAAAACTGACAGACTAGTCCATTATGGTCTATGAAGTATAAAGGACATGATGTAAACAGTCTGTATCACTATCACTGTGACTTCATGCCCAGGTAACATTATCTAAAGTCTCAGTGGCTGTAGCATCTTCAGTCACCTCTCAATAACTACAGGACATCTTTTGGTTGTTCACTAGCCATTTGAGGGGAGGATTGTGTCCACAACAGCTCTGACACCAGGGAAAATCTCACAAACCCAAGGTTTGTTACATTACTTCTTTTAAAAAATAATTATACTCCCATATAATCTCACTTCAGTATTTGTCTCTCTTTTTATGGAAACCCAACAGAGATCACTTTGTGCTCTCAGCGGTTCAAGGCCCTACCAATCTTTTCATGTTTCGTCAAATGCCTATCTAGGCAGTAGGCCTGATATCATGGTTCTGATAACATGGCATGATACCCAACATCTCCAAATGGGCAACAACCTGGTGAGGCTTTTTCCTTCTTTTTTATAATTTATCAGTTGCTTGTAAACAAATATTCCTCACTTCAGTTTCTAGCAATCCCCACTAAGACCCAAACAAATGCAGTGTGGTTACTTTTAGGTAACTGAAAGTAACCACAATAGCTCTTGGTTGCTTTCAGGTAGCTGGTAGAGCACCAATAATACCTGAAGTGCTTCCTCAATTAAGAATTGTGGGCTATGTAATTTCCTATGAATTGGCTACTTCAGCCCTTGCTGACTACTTCTCAAGGATTCTTCATTCACTCAAGGCTTCAAGCCTCACAACAGTCAAGCTTTCTTTGGAAGCATCTCTTCACCTGTTTTTGAGGTGTCCCTGGTTAATTTCCCTCTGGACAGTTGGTTCAGCAGCCCTGGGGTGGCACCTGCATGTGCCCAATGCATTTTCTCTGCCACCAGTTCTCCTCCTGCTCCTTGAAAGAACTACTCACTTGGTTCAGAATGTGACCTGGCACAAGATTCTTTTTTCCGGGAGTCATCTTGTCCTCTGCACAAGCCAGAGTCATAATTACCTCCAGCCTACTGTCTGCATTTCCATCAACCCTGGTGTCACAGCCTGCAACACCTCCTTCACTTTGCTTGTGCCAGCCTTCATTTTAATCTACATCCTGGAATGTCCAGTCCCCATCCTGTCCCTGGCCTCCATTCTCTCTTGGCTATCTCAGATAATGGCTGGAAGGTCCCCAAGTATAATGGTTCCTACTGTATCCATACTGCCACTTATTCACTCCAATTCTCCAGAAATGGAAGGTGATTCCCAATGCTAACACCAGTGTTGCAAATTCACCACTATTCTTTCTACAGGATTCATTGCTTCTACCCTGGTGACTGGAGTGAGAGACAACCCACTATGGCTTTATAAAAATGTACCTTTATTGTAGCAGCAGTGCAGCAGGCTAAAGGCTGTGTCTGGCCACAGCTACTTGTTTAGCATAGCTGACTTTTGATGGCATATGGGTTCTGCTATACCTGGCACAGGCCTGCAAAGGTGCTGGCTTCTTCTGACTGGAGTTCATGCTGGAGCCGGTTGATTACAGTGCAAATAGGCATCCCAGATAGGTGAAGCATGGCAAGACTACAGGCTTATACCCAGATCCTTCACCAGCTGTCTTCTCACAGGCGGTGCTACTGTCCTTACAGCCACACTGGATCCTCTCAGGCACATACATTCATTGGTTGTATAGCTGGGCCCTTGATCTTCATCTCAGTACTTAGGCAGACTGGAGAGAGATGTTCGTTTGTCTTTGTCCTGTGGGGCTAAGGCTAGAGATGTTACTAGTCCAACCAGTTGCACAAAATTCCCCATTCATCTCATGTCCCCACAAATTGCACTGAGATTTTCTGCAGCCTAGTAACCATAAATTGCCAGGCAACTGTTAGAATATTTCAGCATGGCCCATGATGTGCACAGGACCTGATGCGAATAGTCCATGTCACTACCACTGTAATATCATGCCCAGATGATGTCATCTGAAGTCACAATGGCAGCACCATCTGCAGCCAACTCACAATGACTATAGGTCATCTGCTGTTCAGTTGTTCACTAGCTATCAGAGGGGTAGGTTGTGTCCACAACAGCTCTGAACCTGGGGAAAATCTCATGAACCTCAGGTTTGTTACTCTATACTGTATATCCATCTCTGTGTATAGGGTTCCTATGGCCTGGAAAATTGCTGTTTATTACTGTTTTTCTCCCTGATTTTCTGCTATAGAATCCCTGTCCTCTACCACCAAAACTGGCGTAGCTGCATCTGCACACTTTCTTCAGCTGGGGGGCAGAGGAATAGCTGCCTTCACAACCAATGACAGTGCCTCACCTTGGTCAGCTGACAGGGATGTATTAATGCCAGGCAGCCTATGAAGAGTGCCTCACCTCTGCAACACATCTGGCATCCCTTCCTGCTCCAGTGGTAGAATCTTGGCATCACACTTGGACACCAGCCTGCAAGGTGGGGGGTGCACCATGTTACTGCTTAACCACATTGCCAGCCTGTTGAAATCTGATTGGCTGAAAACTAGTCAATACAGTATTTCATGTAATTCGATATGAAGCCACACCCACAAGGTAAAAGCATAGCAATGCTAAAATAGTATATTCTGTGTCATTATATAGTAGGTTTAAATTAGCAGTAAGATCCACCACATTGGACATTACTGTGGAATACAGATTCCTATGGCATGATAGGACCCAAGAGAATAGTGGTCATGCCTTATTTTAATAATTATTCCAAATGAGGCTAGGATTGTTTTCAGAGAGGAGGACAACTGGTGAGGTTATGCATCCCTTAGTGTACAGGCTGCTTTTTTTTATCATAACATTATTTGTCCCACCTCCATGGACCTCGCAGGGGCTGTTGACCATGGGGTTCTCCTGCCGCCGGGACAAAATGGGTCCTGCCGGGTCCCGCTAGTTTTCCTCCTTTCCTCTCCCTCACCAAGCAATGGATGCAGTAGCTGTCTCCACCACCACGAAGGCAGCCAAGCACCCTGGCATGGGCCAAACCCCTCTTGTTGTGCTGATGCACTCAGCACAAACCCCCCACCCTGAGGAAGGAGGCAGTCCTCTGGATGCTCAGTCCTTACCTCCCAGGCTGACCACTGAATGATCCGAGTCCATTCCTGAACCCGGATCACAAGCATGGCAGGGTGTGGCATCCAGTGCCTCAACCCTCAGCACCACCTGACATGTAGGCTACTTAATGAAGAAATAACAATCACTGTCAAACAAAAAGTTCACAACATGTAGTAAATGTTTGTAATTATAAGACTGGTATTTTCATTATCTGTTTGAAATTTGTTCTGTAATAGTATTTTAAAACTAGCAGACTTCTAGCAACAGAGCCAGCTGGTTCCTTGATCAAACTGGTCAGAATCCAATCTATTGGTGCATTGTCTCTGGAGGCAGCATAACAACACTCATAGGCATACACCTCGCTGCAATGCAAAACATAGTTTTTTACACTTATTCTTTCTCACACTAAGTCACTTTGCATCTATATTTTTTATTCTTGTGCCACACCACCATGGATCACCACTGAAGTGAAATTCTAACAAAAGAGAAGTAAAAGGACCATGTGTGGATTCAAACTGTCAACCTGTTGTTTATAAGACTATAGACCTTTCCACTACACCATGAAGCCAACATGGCAATGCAGTGCAGCTCTTTAGCTGTAGAGGTTAAAGGCTTTCCTGGGAGGCAGCCTTATCTATAATGTCTGCTTCAGAGACAGACTTATCTCAGAGGCAGCCCTGCTTCTGACGCAGGGTGAGCAAGGTCTGCCACCAAGGCAATTTTGGTTTAAGAAAAATATCTCTTGCAGTAGCATATAAAACTGCCATGAAGGAGACCTGGGACTATGCTATAGAAACATAAACTTTGACAGCATATAAGGACGCTTGGCCCATCCAGTCTGACAATTTCCCTACTTATTAGAAGCTGCAGATCATAGTTAACCAACAACCTACTTCCTCCTGATGATGTGCAGTTAGCACAAAACCAGTCGGGGGTTTGCCTTGCTGTGTACTTTTTAGCCTTCTAGGCTTTTTGTGGCATCAGCTTGAGTAAATATGTCAATTTTCAACTCCATGTCTTGAGTGCTGAGTCTTTTTTTCTGTGGCTATTGTGTGGACTCAAGCACCTTTATTTGTGGAGGAGCTGTTTTCATTGTGCCTTATTTGCTCCTATGAGCCAGACTCCCATTGCCAGTCTGGTGGTGTCTAGAGAACTCTGAAGGTAGTGCTCTCTGATGTCGGCTTAAGGCTAACGTTATCCTCTCCATACCAGCACTTCCTGCTACTGGCTAGGAAATGGGCCTTGATCTCAAGTGTGACCTAACATTGCCCATCAGGTATGGCATTGGTGGGCTTACTTTGTTCCTTGATTTTCAGATGCAGTTTGCCATGGTTCTGTGGTAAGTTGTGGTGGTTAAAGACAAAGTGATTGCGGTTGGAGCAATCTCTGAGGAGATCCCACTCCTTGGAGAACAGCTTGGTGCTGAGTATCAGTGGGCAATTACCACAAAAAAGACAGAGGTCCTTTCAAATGCAGGAAAGAGCTCAGGACACAGTGTCTGGGGTTGGGCCTGACTGCAGCAGCTGACACCATGCTGTGCACTGTTGTCAGAAAGCGGTGGTGCCACAGTAACCCATTCAGTGGGCCAAGGGTGCTTGCTGCTTCCACAGGGATGTCAGGGCATACATCTGAGGCCCTGATGCTAAGTGCATGCCGGGGGGGGGGCTGGTTGGGAGAAAGCCAAGGGAGAAAACCCATAGCTCTGCCTATATGATGGCCTGGGTTCTTTGCTCCTCTGAGTCCTATCACCTGCTGGCACTGGATCTTGGTTCACATAATGAGCTGCATTGGGGAAGGGACCCCTCCAGGGCCTCTGCCACAGGAGGAATAGCCATGGGGATGCTGGCAAGGCAGAGGCCTGGGGTGAGCCATGTGTCAAGAGGCCAGATCAGGGGTATATCCCTAGGACCAGGTTATATACCTGGCAGAGCATGGCTGGGAGAAAGTACAAATAGAAAAAACATGGGAAATTAAAATGACTAAATTTTAATTAGATGTATCTTTGTTGTGAATGAAAGAGACTTTTCAGAATTAAATAAAAGCAGAAGTTTCTGATTTATTTACATAGTAGAGATGAAAATTCATCTGTAACTCTCTGACAGACATTGAAAACTGCAATGGGAAATTTAAATACATGTACATATGCAAAATATAGCATAACATGGAACATTAGAACAGGTGAAGGCAGACCTTTGTGTTCTGAGAAAGGAAGCAATGGCATAAATGGCCAAATAGTGAATAATGCATACCGAATACCGAATTTTGGCAGCCGAATATGGCCTAATATTCGGTAACTGATATTCGCAAAGCCCTAGCTTCTATGTGTTCCCATACATAGACAATTGGTTTCTGAAGGCCCCATTGAGGGAGGCTATTGTTTTTCATTTCATTTTATTAGGGTTATAACCATTGAGAGAAGCTCATTTGAAATTGTTTACGCACTGCTTTGCCCCAGACAACTATTCGAACAGGTGGAAATTCTGATGAATGAGCCAACTCTGTGCCAACATCACCAATACATAGGCACCATTCTGGACACTGGTTGGGTTGGGCTTTCCTTCCCTCAGACCATGCTACTGTACAGTGCTGGTTACCCAGGCTAAGCTTGTCTCTTCAAGTGACTATGTCATGGACAGATGTCTTTATGACAGACTGAACTTATGGCTGTTGCCATTTTGACTGTCCCACTGGTGCATCTGCATATGAGACATTCCCAATGGTTCTTCCATGCCCCCTGGGATCAGTATTCCAGTGAGCTGGAGTGCCTCATAGAAGTAACCATTCTGCTCCATCGCTCCCTGCTCTGCTGAGTTGACCACTCCAACCTATAGATGGACTCTTCCTTTCTCTATCTATCTCCTCTTTTGATGATGATGACAGACATCTCTGGTTTAGGTTGTAGTACCCATGTAGACCCCCTCTGGATTCAGTGTCTGTGGACCCCCTTGAATAAGGTTTGGCATAGCAACACTCTGGAGATGGGGGGTGATTCTGCTTGGACTACAGGCCTTCACCACCCTCTTTCCTGGTTAATTGCTGTTGATCCATACTACCTCTTGTCCCTTAGGGACATGGGCATGGGTTTTCCTCTGCTAAGGTCCACCTGGGTGTGGTGTCAACTTTTCATGCCCTCACCAATGGCAAGATGATGGCCCATCTTGAGGTTTCTTGCAAGCTCCTTGGAACTATTCTGCTTCTGTTTCCCCCGATCCACGATCTAGTTCTGGTGTGGAATTTTACTTTGGTTCTGGTGACACTTACTGCAATCTTTCTTTGAGCCTGCAGCCAGGCAGTGTTTTACTAGAATACAAACCTAAGTCACTTTTGGCTTTGCCTCTGTTTAAAACTGCCATTGCAATATCCTCACCAGGTACTATACTTTATATGTTTCATTACTTACCACTCATAGACTCCTTCCTTAAGCACTGGCATGGAAGATTTAGGTGTTAATTGTTGGTACCCAAGAGGGTCTGAACCACCCCTTTGCATGCTCATTGGCACAGTGAACCACACAGTCAGTATTCCTATTGCTACGATTGCAGCTGAGCTTGTGTTCAAGGTTCAAATGCATTCTCGATGTTCTAAAAAGTTGTTCTTAACCCTTAGGCTGCTGACGGAATTAGAATGTATAGGGATTCTGGACTGATATATCAGTCTGTGGCACAGCAAGGGTTAACATATGTTAAGAGCAACTTTTTGAAGCCATGGGAAAAGCATGTGAAAAACTGTGTATTATGAAGCTGTAAATAAAAAAAAAGTTCATTTTTATTGTAGTCTGAGGACTGTAGAAATTACATTAGAAAGATTGCTTTTTATACAGTCTCCCCAGTCTCCCCCACCCATTTGCACAATTTCTGTCATCTATATTGTCTAATTTTAATAACATTATAAAGGAGTGTTTATGTAAATAGAGACAGTCCTACTCCATAGTAGGGCTAGGCTGACTCTCTAATTTATTGTCTTCTTCTTAGTCTTTCACATTTAAAATGAGTTGTGAGAGATTATATACTGGATTAATCACTGAATGCCCATTGTAGTTATTTATTTATTTATTTATTACAATTTTCATACCAAGGGTAACCTTAACAAGATATGCTCCGTATGTTAATATCCCCTCTGAGACCACTCTAAAGGTTGCAACAGTAGTCTCACATACAGTTTTACAGTATGAAAACCACAAATCAAAGCCTTTAAGGTGAGCTGTTCTAATTATTTAAGAATGTAAGACCATGCTTACAGCTGTATGCATGGTCTCCAAAACAGCATTCATATATCATTGATCCAGGTTAATCATTGATTGATTAAAAATGTACAAAACTCCCCAGAACAAATCCATTTCAAGGGCACCTGCACATGAGACTCTCATTACAGAATCATTGTCCCACACATAAGGGAAAGGAGTGGACGTTTAATCTAGCTCTATCATCCTTTCCATTTGTTTCTTGGGAAAATGGCAGACAGTGTTACAGTGCATTGACAGTTCATACGATATCATTCCAGTAATCCTCTGTTCACATTTACGTGATTAATTTTTTAATGTAAACATTGATTCTTTAAATTGCACTGATCTACTGTAGTTAGGGTGTTGCTATCTTATAGCAGAGTGTTCCATGACAAAGGTTCTGTATATTCAAAAGCTGTTCCACCTCTCCAGTTTTTCCTCTGCATTAAAATAATTTGTGAATGATTCCTGCACAGAGATAGTAGTAATAGTAGTAGTAGAAGTAGTAGGAAATTTATTTCAGGGCACCCTTACCCAGAGGCCCAGATTGCTTTACATAAAGTGTGAAATTTGACATAGTACATAAATAACTAAATGTACAAAATCGAGACAATTAAGCAGTTGTCACTTATCAACTGGGATGACACAAAACATGGATATTAGAATATTCCCCAAAAGTCTGTATAAACAGATGGGTCTTCAGATCTCATTTGAAGGCCTCCACTGAGGGAACTCTCTATGGTCCATTGAGAGGGAATTCTTCAAAACAAGGCCACCCACCTCGAAAGGCTGGTCTCCAGATATTTTCACCCTGGCCCTTCATACTTCCTAGTAGCCACCTCAGTAGAACGAAGAGAGTACAAGGGCAGATGAGTATGAAAAAGATCTTACAGGTAACAAGGAATAAACCCATGTAGGACCTTATAAATTAGTAATCAATTTTGAAGGAGATATGCCACTTAAACAGTAAGTATCACAGTATGTGCAATGCTGAGGAGATATGATATGTCCTGGAGAGGCCGGTCAACACCCTAGTGCTGTGTTATACACCAGCTGCAGGCACTGCAGCATAACCCAATTGAGTCTGACATACAGAGCATTACAGTAATTGAGCCAAAACATCACAAACACATGTACTAGAGTCACCAGATTCCCGGGGGGGGGATAAGGGATCTAAAGCCGGTGATGTTCCTCAGATGATAAAATCCACTCTGGACTACTGCCGACAACTGAGTCTCAAATGTAAGCTCATCCTCCATAATGACCCTAAGATTTTTCACCTTTGTGGCAGCAATAAACCCAGAAGAGCTGAGCTGAAGCCATGTCTCCCCCTTGGCAGCTACCATTCTATCTGTACTACCTGGATTAACAAGCAGCACTTCATTCTTCTCTGGGTTGGTCACAACCAGCTCAATGACATTCAGTCCTGGATCTTGGCCAAGCATTTTTTAGCACTTCCATCACACCTCTTGGGTGCAGATGAAATTACAGCTGGGAATCATCTGCATAGCAGTAAAACCTGAGTCTGTGCCATTTTATAACCCCTTTCTGGGTCAGCATGTATACTGTAAACAACATGGGCAAGATGGCAGCTCTTCAGGAACACTGCAAGGCAGTGACACTGGAAGTGAAACAAATTTCCCAACACAACCCTCTGTGTCCTGTCTTTTAGGTAGGACTCAAACCAGCAGATGACCTTTCTGGTGAGTAGGCTGTTGGTTAACTAGGATTGGCAGCTTATCCTGTAGGTAGGGAAATGGGCAGACTAGGTGGGCCAAGCGATCCTTATCTGCCATCAAAGTCTATGTTTCTGTGTTCTATGAACTATGTATTCCCTCAGACTATACAACAACAGCCCATGATCTACAGTGTCCAAAGCTGAGGAGAGATCAAGAAGAATGAGAATTGACTGTCCACCTCAATCTCTTGCCTTGAGAAAGTCATTGTGCACCCTTATCAGTGCAGTCTCAGTCCTATTCTTGGCTCTAAAGACAGACTGGAAATTCTCATAGATGTCAAAGGCTGTGAGGTGTGCCTCAAGCTGCAATGCAACCACCTTCTTAATAACCTAGCCCAAAAAGGGCAGGTTAGAGCTGGTTGATAATTAGCCAGGGTATTGGGATCCAAGGATGACTTTTCAAAGAGGTCTCACCAGTGCATCTTTCAATGCAGCTGGGAAGACCCCCTCCGACAAAAGCACAAGATAATCCCAGTGAACACTGGGTCCAGATGATATACAGCACATCAGTAGCCTTATCTGGCCTGGATCGATTTCCCAAAATGTTGGTCACAGCTCCAAGATCAACCCACTCACCTCCTTAATTGTCACTTGTCTAAACTCCTTCCATGATATCTTAGCATGTCTGTGGTGTGAAGGCTTAACACTGCTGGGTTGCTGCAGCCTATTTGAGATCCAAGACTAAACAGAATATGCCCTGTCCAAGAAGAATTGGCTCCATGTCAAAACAGCTAAGAAAATACGGTAAACATCAAAGTGGCAAAACTAAACTGGCGACTGCAATTGTGGCTCCCATAAACAATGGCGAATGACACATTCAGCGATTCTGCTTTCCCTAACAAATCACCACACAGGCTCACCGACTTCTTCCCTGCTGCGGCAGGAACCACTTTCTCTCACTCCACTCCCAACCAGTCTAGGGCACAGCATTTGAAACAGGGTGGGACTTTTAGCCCTGTTTAAAGGACAGTACCTGAAACATTGCAGCAGATTGCTGGACCACAGAGCTACATTTCCACCAGCCCAGTTGAGCTAGAACCAACTATCGAGAGCCATGGCTCCAAAAGATCCTGCTTCTAGGTTGCCACACCCACTTCTTTTCTATGGCAGCAGCTTGGAACAGTGTGGAACTTTTAGCCATTTACTGTTAGTGGGGGGCATAACCCCCCACACCCCGCACAAGGGGCTGCACCCCCTGGACCCCCTGCTATTTCTAAATAATCTACTCCAAGGCACTTCTTGACACAGGGGTGGTTCATAGCACCATAGTCATGGTTTACGCCATGTCGCCATTAATTTGCAGTCGCCAATAGTGTTTTTGAGATTGTGCCATCGCCGTTATTGGGTTGCCATATTGACTTCACCTTATTGACATGCTACAGAAGAATCAAACTCCTCTCATTTCATGGGTGAAAACACTCTCAAGGCTCCAGACAGGGTGGATGGAGAAGCCTATAGTTTGAAAAATGAGTCGTCAATTCCTCCTGGCAGCAATCTCCCTAGACAGAAAGCCTGCCTTCTTCCAGTTGATTGCTCTTTGGTATTCACCATCATGAACAAGCCAGTCTGCCCTTCTGTGCCCTGGATCTCCTTCAACAATGCTCCAACCTCCATTCCATTGTCTTCATATCCATATGTTCACTGTTGCATTATAGCGATCTACAGCTTGAGACAAGAGGACACACACAAGTATATGCCATCTGGTTGAATGCCACCATAGTAGCCCCTGTTATAAGCTACCATGGCCTCTTCCCAACCACAGCACATGCCTCCATCATACCTAAGATATCAAGTACCACCTGCAGACCTTCTGTCCTAAGCCCTCCCAAAATGTGGTACCATCTCCGAGGGGGTGGACTACGGGGGCCTGAAAAGAACCTGATAGTGCAGTGATCTGACAACTGACTGGATCAATTTTGATGCCCTCAAACTTTTGCCTAATGAAAATAGTCTAAGGCATGACCATATTGGTGCATCCCAGATGTAACCACTTATGCAAGGCCCAGGGACTTCATCACCCAGAGGAAATCTTGTCCAAAGTGTGAGAGTTCATCATAGAAATGAGAATTGGAAACATGTTTAGTTGCCTTCAATCCATCCATGTGACATTTGCTTGCTTGGGATGTAGAATCTTCATGGGTAGGAATAGGTATATTCTGTGGACAATGCTTTCCTTATTTGCTACAGGAGTCCTGACTTCAAACTAAAAATTTTAGCTACAGATGAGAAGATGCACTAGTAAGCTTCATCAAGGTTCCCAATTTTCCATTGGAACTCATATTAGAAAACTGTCCCTATGCTGTTTTGCACACATTAGTAATGTGCAAACCTTTTCCAGTTCTAGGAACCCTAACAGGTTCTAAAAGTTTCTTGCATTTAAACTTCTTTCATAATTATTACTTGCTAAGTTCAATTACAGCCTCATCCATTAACTAAAATTCTCATTTACGCCATATGGTCATACAGGAGTGTATGTAATGGAGACTTTCCTTGCTCTAAGACACAGCATAATGTGCTTTAACCCATCGCAAGACACAGCAGTAGTTTTATTTTTCATCTACTTGATTAGTGCCTGCCAACCACAAAAGAACCCACCTGTTCTGTGAACCGATAATTATAATAAAATGTAACTATTTACTTCAGCAAAACTTGATCATTTTCTCCCACTGTGTATGATAATGTATATACCATCTGAACTTTGCTTTTGTAGTTTATGTGGTATCACATACCTCGGGTGTGTAAAAACAACTCATTACACACTGCTACCCATATATTTTTTATATATAATCTCAAAGTATTCGTACGCATGAACAGCTCTTTCATGCAAATTACATAGTATTTGTTTAAGTTTTTTCACAGGATAGCTTATTAAACCCAGAGGTTTGTTTACAATAAGGTCCTGCCTAAATGGCAACCAGTTACACAGACAAGGATAAGAGACACGGAACATTTCACACAATACATTTACAAAGGAAATTTATGTTTCCAAGTTTGTAGATGGTGCAATTTGCGAAGCAAGACATTTTTTAAAGTGAGGTTCGTTTTGGGTTTTAATTTCATAGCATGAAGGATCTGTGGTCTTTTTCTTTTAAACCAGATTATGCTCATTTTCATGCATCTTTTATCTTTGTCAGACCAGTTTTGTGGAATTCCCCCCCTAAACATTTCCATAGAAAAAATCTGAGGCTCCCATCCCAGAAAGGAGTTACTGTTTGTTCTAAATGTTGACTAATGTACGGATACCAGTGTGTAACCATATGTTTCACACCCGAGACAGGTGTTTTAACATAAGCCATGAGAACAGAGTTCAAGGGGTTTGTGCAGGCATAATACACTGATGGTGTATGTATAAAAAATACACATATTGACACTATATTTTTTTAAGCAGTAAGGAATGATGGAGGGTAATATTAATGTCCTCAGTCCTCCCAACACCGTGCACTCTCAGTTTGGTGGGTTAGTAATTTTATGCTGACACTGAAGTAGTTCTGTATCTGCTGCTAACAGCAAAAATACTCTGAAACAAACAAACAGTAGCAGTTCCAGTAATACAGAAAAACTGTTTGTTTATTCACAAACTTAATATAATGGACAGACCAACCCTAGGGCTACCAGAGCTGGTTTGTCTGTTGCATTAAGTTTGGGCCCTATACACAAATGGTATTCTGGACCTATCCATTCCAATGCATGGCTTTTAATGCTGGTATATGTACATCCTGGGTGTCCGACAGACACCTAGGGATGCATGAATGGTGTGCACCCACTGTGCATCTTTGCCCAGGGCCATCTGCACCTGATTATGCTCAACTGTGCAGCTGGCCTGTCAGGGTCAAGCAGTAGGTGTGCCAATAGAGAGCCAGTGGAATATGGCATGCACAATGACCATTATGCTTTGCCTGGTCAGTGTCTTGGGAGTTTTTCATTATGCCAGCCAGAGGGCTGCCATATGGGTGCCCACCCCTCCAACCAGTGCCCAGAGCACAATATTGTGCCCAGCAGCTTCAGACCCCTGCCCACCTCTGTGCCATGGAGGGTTAGGGTGGTAGAGGCAAACTGCAGGGTGCAGTCTTCCAAACCTATAAATTCAGGGTGGGCTGTTAATGACATGGCCATCCAGCTGAAGGCTGCCATGTCCCATAATCCCTTGCTATTGTGGAGCAGGAGATCCACTGTGGGCCTGGCCATGACTTCCAATTGGAAGACCACAGTCTGGTCCACATTTCTGTCTGGCCCGCCCCATATGGTTCCACATGGCCGCATCACAAAGCTGTGGGTTGTGCATCCTGCTCACATCCTGCAGGCTGGGTTATGTGGTACGTAGTTGTAGCTCTGTGCACACTCCTACCAATGTGTACCTAGTCAAGTAGTGCAGAGGACCCATAGTGAATAAACAGCTTTCCTGTATTTCTGGTTGCATTTATGTTACTTTCCTGTTAATCACCACCTGGGGTTTAATGAGGCACAATTCACAAACTCAAGATTCTGCACATTGTAAGATGCCACTCTCAGGATGTCCAGAATCTGCATATGTGATGATGTGTTAAACAATTGGAGATATGAACCATCTATACCGTAATTATAAATTTTTATTAAACAAATGGTTCTGAGTTGTGATATAAAGTTCCTGTTGTGAACCTGTGGATAGAGTCAGCTTTTTGAATAATTTTTTCCCTGTGGATAATGTATGCAGTAGGTTCTGGGAGGTTGGGGTACAGTGCCTAACCTGGTGGCAGTGTTCTGATGTTAAACAGAATAATTTCAGCACTGTTGTAAGTTAAGTTATATCTTTCATGTTCTGCCACAAACTGTACAGACACTAAGGCCCTGTCCGCACTGAGAATGGATTATGAAAATGTTTTAGAAAATGTTTTAATATCCATGCTTGAGCACAGTTGTCAGAGAATCCAAATTGCACTCCAATACCATACTTGCCCTAGTGAGTATCCAGACATGATTCCTACAATACTGCAAAGGCTTGCGGGTACCTTAAAGCATGTTGAGATACTCCCCACCGGGAGCAGTAACTGATAACTGGAGAAAAGGCAGCATTCGAACTTGGAACTTACTCCAAGTTCTGGAATGTCAGTAAGTTATGTTCTTTCTCTTTATAGTCACAAAACTTAGGAATCAAGTGTTAACACGGTTGCCTTAAACCAGGTTATAGCACAGATCACATCCACGATACTGTTAACACTGTTTAAGGCAACCATGTTGAGTTAAAACCATGCTAAAATCTCACTCCAAAAAGGGAGTAAGCATGGTTTTATAACAGACTGTAGCAAAGTTTAACCTGCTACAATTTGGATGCAAACCTTTTAAACCATTTTAACAGTGTGATAGGAACTCAATTTATTTTTTAAACATTAGCTGCACAAAGTTGCTCTAATGTGGCAAGCCACCATTATCATCATGCTCTCAAAATTAGGTGCATGAGCTGTTACTATCTAATCAAAATGGTAAGTTTAATTGTACAAAAGAATATATAACTGCAATAGTGCTGTGACAAATAAAATTCTGGCTTCAGAATTACCACGAAAATAAAATTTCACTTATGCAGTATTTTGGAATGTACTTTTGCAGCTTTCATGACATTCCAACTTAGAAGAGCAGAGTGAATGAATTCTGGATTGATGCATTAAACTGCACAACATAATCCTGCAGATATGATAATTGAACTGTGGAATGATTGCATGTATTGTAGATTGTTGTATTAAACTGAGGAATGGTATTCTGCAGAATGATCATTCCACAGTTCATGTGTACCATTTCTCAGTTCAGCCAAACATTTTCGGGGAATGAGGTGGAAATTTGCCAAACACATCTGGAGGATTTGGATTTTGTAAATTTTGCAAAATGTTCCAAAATTCCAACTTTAACAAAATCCAAATCCTCTGTATGTGTTCGGCTATATCCCTATATCAGGACTCTGGACACCTACAGGTAGTACTACTTCATTTGAAAGATCTTTTTATCTGCTTCCACAAATTGAGTGACCCCTGCAATGTTTACTCCCCTTTTAAAGAGCCAGTGATGTCTCTGGGAAAACGTTGGAACCAACACACAGTTCAGGACGTATCAGGAGTTCTGATACAAAAATATCAAACTCACCTGTAGGTACAAAAAGTGATGTAACTGAGGGATAAGCTGTATGTTGTTAATTACTACTTGCCCCTCAGTGACGACCCTTTTTGTTTCAAGATTCCATGAAATTGCTACTGCCTTGATTTATTTTACAGATGGTTTAGTCATTTATATCTCAGGACTGCTGATACCTACTACAGGCAAGCCCAGTACCTTGTCTGAAATATATTTTCATAAGCTTTCACCATTTGAGTGACCCTTGTAATGTGTACTTCCCCTTTATAAAGCTACTGAAGAGGGGAGGCAGGGTGAAGGCAAGAAGATACAGTAGTTAACTAGGGAGGGTTATCTTACCAGAACACATAGATGAAAGATGCATTATGTATGAGAGACACCTCCAGATACACAGTACTAGAGCTTCATTCACTGGCGGACCCTTTCACATTTCATGAACACCAGTTTGTATAGAATTTTCATAGCAGGGAAACAATGGGGTCAAAATGCCTCTGTTTAAAACTAGATGCTGAGCCTAAATTACAGCATTATCTGAAGAATTAAACCTACAAAGTTTCTTTGATGACTTAGAACATAACAACTCTGCTTAAAATAAATTGGAGCCCATTGTGTCAGTAGTTACCTCATTTTTAAGTCATTACCTTTTGAAAAGCAAAATAAGATTCTAGTATTCAAGCTACCTACATGCAGCACCTTAAAAAATGGTTAGCTAGCTCCTGTCATAGAGATATTGTAACAGTGCCAGATCTGAATATTAAAGCTGTGATTATTCTGGTATTGAGCTAACACTTGTGGGTGTTGAAGAGAAAAAAAATTACTACCCAGCCCGCATAAGAACACCAATTGTACGAACAGCCCACTTACAAGAACAATGTTTTAATTTTCAGATTATCTGCCCTCCCCCTGAATTATTTAACCCTGATGTATTTTGGCTGCTTATAAAAAACACACATTATCATATTGCAGACCATCTATATACCAAACATGGTACAAGTCTCCAGCTTAAAAAAAATGATAGCAGTATATGCTTATCTTCTCCTGACTACATGCAAGTACTTGTACTTTGCACCTCAAGTATTTAACTATACTCTTCCCATAATTCAGACTAGAAAAGAAAGAATATCAGAATAAAGACATTCCAGGTGGTCCATTCAAGCCCAATGACCACCCAATCCACTTGTGTCTTCTTTAACCCTCAACCCCCTTCTGCATACTCCCATACAGAGCTTCTGTAAAAGTGTCAGCCTCCTGACATGGTGCCAGAAGGTGACACTATCATTTTGCAACCCACCCCAGCCTGATGCATCTGACCATTTCTTTTAAAGGGTACCTAAACAAGCAGTTTTTAAAACTGCAAACTCAAAATCTGTCTTCATGCGAGATAAAATAAAGGCTGCTGTTTACATTTATGCTAAAACTGCATTTATGTAAATAACATAAATGCAGTTTCATAGTTTGAAAATGTAAACACCAGCCTTTCACTTTCAAAAAACAGCCTTGGTTTCTCCCTAAGATGTCTGCCAAGTGTGTTAAGTGATGAGTCATGATGACATCATCGGAGTCAGAGACAGAGATCCACATATATTTCTATAGTGCTAACTAGTTCTTCTTTCCCTTTTTATTTTGAATTGTTGTACCAGAATGATCAACACCATGTATTATCTCATGGAATATTTTGATCAGTATACGTTAGGCTATGATTTTGTTCATTTTGTTTACTTTAACTTACGGAAAATGTTTTGCAATCTAGCTGACTTTTTCTTTGGAAAACTGCATTACAGTACAGCACTTCAAATACCTGATGATCTAGTGGTTATATGATGCACTGAATTTTGTTTTTTGTTAACCAGAAGAGACACACTAAGCTGAAAGCTTGTTTACGGTGTGGTCTGGGAGCACAAGGAAGTTTAGTGACTTGCTCAAAGTCACACAGCAAAGTACTGGTCTTGTTCAGTTCCAAAGCTCATGCTCTCTTTTTAATCCACAAATAAGGCTTTCTTTTTCCATGTGAACCCCTGCACCTAGCCTGCCTTCTGTTGAACACTCCACCATCCATACTCTGTCCTTAGTACTGCCTGGGGCCGCATATAGCTTGCGGTCTCATGAAGAATATCATACCTCAGATTGTAATACTGTACCTCAGAGTTGTGCACACCTATACCAATATGCATTATCAGCTGGCACTGTTAAAAACTGCCTCCCAAATCACTCTCCAGTCCACATTCTCAATGTTTGACTTCTGCCCCCACAGTAAATATTGAATGGATCATCACCCTTCTGCACAGTGAAGGTAGTATGTACAGTTCCCCGCTGTGTTTTTTTCCCACCTCATTAACCAACAACTAGGTCTTCCTGGAGGGCCAAGCAATAAGCATCATGACCCACCAGAAAAACTGCTGTTCATGCCCTCATAAAGGCTGCACTTACAATGGATAACAATATTATTAGCAGGAGAGGCATACTAATACCTTGAGTGAATCCACCTGACTTCCAGTGTCAGTCTACTCCTTTACCTGTGATCTGCATAACCCCGCAGAACAGTTCCCAGCAATTCTTCTCTAGTACTTTTCTGTGCTCTACTCCACAATGCGAGTTGGTTGCCTACCACCCTTCCAAAACTTGAATGAGCTATACACAACTCCCTCAATACTGTCTTAACAAACGTCAACATCCCCCACCCGAGGGTAATCTCCTACAGTGAATTCAAGTACCAGTTTAGGTGCAGCCCGCCACTCTGAGGATTTGTCATCGCTGGCTACTCTATCCACAGTCAGGTACTGTTCGCGATGCTGGCAGCCCACATTTCAGATCTCACAGCGATCTGCTCAGCATCCTCCTTCATGTCTTCAACTAACCTGAATATAGCTGTACCCTGCTGGAATGGCCTCTTCAGTCCCTCTCTGGCATTCATTCTTCTCACCTGCTCTCCACAACAAAAAACTGGTGAGTTCACTGCCTTCGCATCATGAATGTGTTTAGTACAGTCTCCGTGTTACATTTACATATTAATATAAACATGATCTTCTGGTAAGCCAGGCTGATAGCAGCATGGCACAAGTGGAAAAATAGGCTTTCCTGTCCTTATAAGATCTAAGCCACCTATGATTAGGCACTATTAAATGATCTGCATAATGATGTGTACACCCATCATTTAATAGTTCCTAATCAAAGGTAGCCTAGATCTTTTAAGGATAGGAAAGTCCATCATTCCCCTTGTTCCCTGCTGCTGTGAGCCTGACTTACTGAACAGATATGTTTATATTTGATATGTCAAAATAAAACAGGGACTGTACTACTTGCATTCATGATGCAGAAGGGTGATGAGCTCACCAGTTTACAGGGTGAGTACGAACAGTGAAGAATGAATACCAGAGGGGGACTGAGAAGGCCATGCTTACAAGGTGCTGCTATATTCAGGGAAGGGGGGAGACAGAAGGAGAGAAATATGAGCAGATTACTGTGAGAAATGAGATGTGGGACTGCCAGCACCTTGATCACTACCGGACCCCGTTGTCTTGGCCAATATTCCACTTCCCATAAACCCAGTTCATGCAATTGTCCAAGGCTGTGTGTGGATATTAACATATGAAATGGCTGCCACTACATGTTCAGTCACTTCACTACTAGTCTAGTATTGCTTGTAAATAATTTTGGGATACAATGTGTATGAAAACCCTATATATAAATGCTGATTCTTCTTCTTATTATTATTTCTCATGGAAAAAAAGAAAACAAGACAAGCATATACTTGAGTTTCGAGAAAGTATGAACTCTAACATTGGACTGCACAAGAACTTTGCTACAAAAAAGTGGTGGCTCTAGGGGGTGGTGAAGGGTGTGGCTGCAACCCCTCACCCTCCACATAGTAATGTACTTGCTTGCTGCTGCTGCTGCATTTCACTTTGTTGAAGAAGTCTGATTTATTGATTGTACAAATGTTTACCTTCGAACTATGGATTACATTTGTAGGTTCTGTCAAAAAGTAATAGAAAAGAATAATAGCAGAAAATATAAAGGTTTAATAAAAAATGTTAAAAAGTGCAAATTAAGCATGCACACCACCCAGCACCCCCACTGTAGCATTCTGGATCCACCATAACCACTAGACCACCAGGTTATTCAAGATTTGTACTGCATTGTGGTTTGCCACAGAGAAAGTCGGTTGGATTAAAACTCATTTTCAGCATGTTAAAGTAAACAAAATGAACAGAACCATAGCCTAACATGTGCATTATACAAAATAATGCACATGGTTTCTGACCATTTGGGTGAAACAGTTCTATACAAAGGGAAAAAAGAACGAGTTAGCACTATAGAGAGCCATATATCTCTCTGACTTTGGCTCCAATGATGTCATCACATAACACATTTGGCGGCCATTTTAGGAAGCAGGCAAGACAGTTTTTTTGAAATTGGAAGGCTGATTTTACAATTTTCAAAAGCTCTGGAAATACATTTAGGTCAATTATGTAAATGTAGTTTTAGCATTAATGAATACAGCAGCCTTTCCTTTAGTCACCTACGGAGTCAGATTTTTTGAATCGTTTGTTGTCAAAATGTTGTTTAGGTATCCTTTAAGCAAAGATGACTGAACAGCTGATCATTTCCTGGGGATTAATGACCTACTCGGGGGGGTGGCCAAAGCACAGCCAAGGGCCAACCGCCTCTACCCACCCATCATACTCCAGGATTTATACAGTTTTGTACGCATCAGGCCTCGGCCCTTAACTGAAGTCAGGAAGCACTCCAAGCTGGCGTTATCCAGTTAGAAAGCAACCTTATCAATGCCAAGCTTCTCTTAAATGCCAAAAAACCAAGACAATGATTTTCTCGAGACTTGCCTTGTCTGGTGCCCTATCCTTCCCACCTAAAACTTCATAGTTACCTCCCTAGGTGAACCCTTGAAGCCATTACCTAAATTTAAATATCTAGGTATGTGGATAGACAACAAGCTTTCCTTCAACGACCACATTGAGGATCTATCAAAGAGGCTTAAAAGCACGCTTGGGTTTCTTCTTTAGAAATATGACCCTCTTTTCTCTCATGACCCATAAAGACTTGTCCAAGCAACATTCCTTCCCTTGCTTGACTACAGAGACATTATCTTTATCTCCTCCCCAACCTTGAGCCTATCTAAACTGGACGATTATCACGCGGCGCTTCACTTCATTACTAACTCTGCGTACAGAACCAACCACTGTGATCTTTATGCAGCAGTTGGGTGGACCTCTCTTGCCACCAGATGCCTTCTTCATGCTGGCATATGGACCCTCAAATTACTACTCCACAAACTGCCTGTCTATTTAATGTCTCTCATACACATCTCGCATAGCACCTACTCCCTAAGGAAATCCGACCTTATCCTACTAGATGTTCCCAGGACACGTACCACAGCTGGCCAAAGAGCTGTCTCATACACCCTCCCAAACATTTGGAACCAGCTACAAGCCATGCTGAAACTAACCAGCATTGTATCAATTAACTCATACAAAACACTAGCTATCTCTAAATTAAAAGACATATGTAGGTGCTACTAGGCTCCCAATGCCAAGTCAACTTCCTAGGTACCAACTGGCCCTCTACTTATTAAGCTGAAATGTGTAGCATAATTTAGGACAAGGTTAAAGCTGGAATGTACTGCATATGTAGCATAAGGACTTCTATTGTGTATACCTCTTGTATTATATATTTTTTTTTCTTTGTTGTTCTACATTTTATATCTGCTGTCTATGTAATTGTGAACTGTATGTGTATGTGTATGTGCCTCAGGACCTCCTTGTGAATGAGCTTGCTAAACAGAGTCTTTCCTGCAATAAACTTGAACTTGAACTAACTTAATGACAGGCTACAATGTCATTATTGCAATTATAAGTCAAATCACAGTTGTAATGGGGAAAAACAACTTTTTAAAATTGTTTACCAACATGTGTGCTGCTGTGATCTTTACTGAGCATTTCTAAGGTATTAACACCAGCACAACAAGCCAGAGAATGCATTTGCCTCATGAATAATTAATTAGGCGTACCGTTTTATTTTGCTTTCATTATGTGTTTGTGCTCCTTCACACAGTATTTGCTTCTGTCTGGCCAGCCCCCACAATCCTGTCACTCACCTTCCCCTGCTACTTACACCAACCTGTGTCCCTCATGGCTTGTCTCCCATGATGGGGCCTTTGCAGATTTGCCTTTCAGATATCCAGATCCATTGGAGGAGAATGCCTGGTTAGTGCTATGGGGTCTGTGAGGGGATGGCCATTGTCTCCTGCAACCAGCATTGTTTTGCCTTTGAATTACTTCCCTGAGACATCAAGTGGCATGCAAGCATGTTGGGGGGTGTCCTGCCTCAAGTGAATGCAGCATGTGGGGGTTCTGCCTCGAGTGCATGCAGCATGTGGGGGTCCTGCCTCAAGTGCATGCAGCATGTGGGTGTCCTGCCTTGAGGGCATGCAGCATGTGGAGTGTCCTGCCTCAAGCACATGCAGCATGTGGGGGTCCTACCTCGAGTGGCATGCAGCATGTGGAGTGTCCTGCCTCAAGTGCATGCAGCATGCATTTACTAAGAGTGCTAGCTCCTTGCCCCACCAGCAGAAGCCACTATAGCACCAGAGCATTCCGATTCCATCCCCCTGGCTAGGAAATGCTTCTGTCAACAGAGCTTCCTCCAGGCCAGGCCCCCGATCATCTGCTCCGAACATCACACCTGAACCCTGATCACCTGTATTAAAGCATGGTATGCTTCTTTTGGGCCATTGGGCGGCACCCTTTTTTTTATTTTTTAACTTTTAAAATGTTGTTCACATCCTGAAGCTAAACATCTTGAATAAGTAAAACTACTTGGAATTCAGTCCCAGGTATGGATTACTCCATTATTTATGATGTTTCCATTCATTACTCATTCAGCCCTGCCAGAAACTAAAAATGTTATTGCTGGGCCAGGGAGATAAACCAATCTAAGGGCACATACTGTATCAAATGTAAATCGACTCATACTCTCCAGCTGATATAGGTGAACATTGGCTGCAATGTGTGAGGTAGCCTTTATGAGACACTAGGAGTTTTGTCTATTAACTGCATTTTTCTGAGTAGAGTAGAAATTTGGTATGCTACAACACTTTCCATACACACTGTATCCCAAAGGTCTTCACATACATAAGTAAGAAAGCATGACTAGGGGTTAAATTAATCATGATTAAATCACTCCCTAGGGGGACAATATGGTACATGGCACATCTGAGTGCCATGCAGCCCGAGGGGTTGATTAAATGATGGTTACTATAGCCCCTGGAATACCTTATTACTATTATATTTACTGGTTAGGGTCAATAAACCACCACTGGCAGACTCTCACAAACTCCATAATCCACACGTGTGAATTATGGAGTTCAGCAAACCACAATTCTAACAAGCATTTGTCAGTGCCGAATGTTTGCTTGCTGGCATTGGCATTGGTAGTGTAGAAGTTACAGAGCTGCATAATAGGAATGGCAGTGAAGTATTGAACTGAAGCTAACCCCACCACCACCCTGCAGAGAGTGACAGACATTGGGGTGTGCCTTTGGGTCAAATCAGCATAACGGCCACACCATTTCACCACCCCTACCCTGCAGACACCGACAAGTGTCACGGTGTGCCTTGGGGTCTTTGGCCCTTATCGCACCCCATTCCATCAGGAAATACGGTGAGAGATGGGTGTGGTATGGGAGAATGGGTGAACTTTGGGGCTGAAGAAGGTCCAAGGCATACCTCGATGCCTCTCACTGGCTGCAGGGTGTGGAATGGTATGAGCATTACAGGCAAGAATCCCAAGTCACACCCCGGATGCCTGTCATTCTCTACAGGGTGGGGCGTTATGGTTGGAAACCCTAACAGCTCAGGCATTCGTTGGTATTTTCACTCCAAATTTTCAACATGTTTTTTGGAGACCCCCACCTCATGAACAGTGGCAATATCAGTTTGTTAGCCGAAAGCTGCTTATGCACAGTGACTGCGACATTTAGCACCACGGGTGCAAAAACACATTCCGAACAGGATGTGAAAAATGACAGCTGTACTGTTCATGGGGAGGTGGAAAAAATGGTAATGTTGCAAATCTGTAGTAAAAATATGTAAAAAACTGGTGAAGTCACGAGCATGCATAGAAACTGTGCAACGCAATGTAATTAGTTTGGGAATTTTTTACAGCAGATTAGCAACTCAGGCATTTTGGTGCCTCCGATCATGAACAGTGTCACTGTGATTTTTTTTATCTGTCCTGAACAAATGATTTCCCACAGCGACCACGCATCTCTGCGCTGAAAGTGTGAAAATACATTTCGTCCATGTTTGTGAAAAATGACAGCTGTACTGTTCATAAGGAAGTGTGGAAAAATGCCACTGGTGAAAATCTGGACTGGAAATATCACAAAATCATGAACCCTACAAGGCGGTGGAAACCGCGCAATGCTCACTCGTAACACAGTCATTTTATGGACTTTTGTCACCAAATTTTCAGCATAGCCATTTTAAGACCTCTGCTCATGAACAATGTAACTGTGATTTTCTTAATCTGTCCCAAACATTGCTTTACTCCCGACTGCACCATTATGCGCTACATATGCAGAAACACATTGTGGGTGACGTGAAAAATGGCAGCTGTACTATTCATAAGGAAGTGTAATAGAATGGCAATGTGGAAAATCTGGAGTGAAAATATAGAAAATTCGCAAACTTACGAGCGTGCGTAGGAACTGCGCAACGCACACTCGTAAAACAGTCATTTTTAGGAATTTTTTCACCAAATTTTCAACATAGCCATTTTAAGACCTCTGCTCTTGAACAGTGTCACTGTGATTTTCTTAATGTGTCCCATACATTGATTCGCACACTGACTGCGCCATTGTATGCTTCGTGGGGCGGAAACACGTTTGGGCCTGAATAAAAAATTACATCTGTCACTCATAAGGAAGTGTAATAAAATGGCAATGTTGAAAATCTGGAGTGAAAATATTGAAAATTCATAAAACTTACAGTAGTGCGTAGGAACGCTGCCTAATCTTGGCGCTCGTAAGACAGTCATTTTAGGAGATTTTTGCCAAATTTTCAACATAGTAATTTTTCGACCTCTGCTCATTAAAAGTGTCACTGTGATTTTCTTAGTATGTCCCATACATTGATTTCACACCGATCATGCAGCCATTGCGCCGCCATATGGCTAAACACGTTTTGGGCAAGATGTGAAAATGACAGCTGTACTGCTCATAAGGAGGTGTGGTAAAATGGCAATGTTGAAAATCTGAGTGAAAATATTGAAAATTCGTGAACTTCTGACGTGCGTAGGAACTGCAATGCAGCCGTAAATAAATAGTCATTTTAGAATTTTTCACCAAATTTTCAACATGGGCTTTGAGAGCCCACCTTATGAACAATGTAGTGTCATTTCGTTACTCAGTCCCAAAAGGTGATTTCACACAGTGACTGCGAAATCACCGCCGGGCCGATTGCGCCATGACAGTGTGAGAGAGCATTCATGAGAAGAGGTCCCAAAAATCACATGTTGAAAATTTGGTGCAAAATTCCAAAAATCCTGAGATATGCAGCAAAGTTGAAAACCCCTATCTATCCCATTATACAGCTTACGGCATTTCCTCAGTTCGCGGTCAGCTTTGAAGAAGTAGCAGAGCGTGTTCCGGTCCACCAAGATCATCGCACCAGAGTCCGGAAGTAAGTATGGGGTGGGGAGGGTGTGGGAGGCAGGATGTGCAGTTGTTGGGCATGGGTGGGGCAGACACAGCAAGGGACCGTTTTAAGTTTCAGTTTTTTTAATAGCGGCAGAGCGGGGCGTTTGCCACGCTGGTGCGTCAAGCGTGGCGAAAGACGACTGGTTGGGGGTGTGGAGCCTAAGGATTGGGCTCCCCATCGGCCATAGCATCTGTTGCCATGCTGGGGTAGGCTCCCAGCGTGGCACCCTGTACTCTGGGGGTAGACAGTCGGGGCGAGAGGTTAGGCACCCCGTCGGCTATACGTGTATGCGGCTGGGGTAGGCGCCCAGCATGCATATGGAACTGTGTTTTTGGGCGCAGCACAGCCGATGGGGATTGGGCACCCCTGTCAACTATACAGTGTGTGCGTGGGGGCCGAGCCATGGCGTGTGTCTTGTGCATCGCGTGTGCGTGTTGTGTGTGTGTGTGTGTGTGTGTAGGGGAAGCGCGCAGGCAGGTGATATCTGATCGCTGCTCACTGAAGCGTAGCTCCCCTTTCAACTGTACGCCACTGCGATTTTGGAGCTGTCATAGACAGCTCAGCAGGCGATGGAGAACTGCGGCGCACCTGCAAACACACACTGACTGAATTGGAAGAGGGCTGCCACACTTCCGAAAACTCGGATGATGGCACTATGTTTTTGCACATGCGTCAAGCAAACATAAAATAGCCCTCAGTGCACTTGTAAGACACTGTCCTCATGCTGGCTATTCACTCAAGGCCATTACAGAAAACCACCAGTGCAGTGACAGTCTCCCCCAATGTGAACTGTGCTTCTAGTTCCTCTTTTTTCTGGTTGCACTGTGGTGGGAAGGGTCAGGATGTGTTTCCTGGCTGGCGCTCATTAGAAGTTAGCTGCCATGACTGTTGCTTTTCAGTGTGTATGAGTGTGTGTGTGTGTGTGTGTGTGTGTGTGTGTTTTAAGTAAAAACTCACGTGCTGCAATGGTGCACAAGTTCTGGCTCACATTTCACACCACAGGGACAGGACGGTCAAGAGGAGTGTGGCTGGAGTGAGAAAAAGACTCCTTTATGTAAAAAATATAGTAAATATAAAAAATTAAACATAGGGAAGTGTGTTTAAACAAGGATTTTATGTATACCCTTTGTGTACAATGCCCTGATAAACCTCTCGGGCTTTGCCCTTGGGTCATCCTGCCCCCAGGGTGTGCATAAAATCCTCATTAACCACACTTTCCCATGCATTATTCTATATATAAAATATGGGTCCCCAAAAAAAACAGTATCCTGTTGTGCAGTCAACTTTTTTATCATTTCAGCAGTTTTGAGATTATGTAGTCCCTCCACATAGTTTCTGTGAGCATGCAGCAATGGTTGTTCTGTGTAAAGACGTTCCCAGATGCATCGAGGAACATGTGCACTTGTGATTACAGCACCACTAACTTAGCTGATGGGTCACTGAATGCGCATTCGTGCTACAAGGTTTTTCTTTGGTGACTACAATTAAAAGTGCTGGAGTGAGCATCAACCACTACTGCTGAGGATCACTGCAGGCATTCATGTGTTGCTGCTAGCACACAAGCTGCATATGCTTATAGAAAAAAGGCAGTGTAGACAGAAAGGCTAGCACAGCCATGAACAAGACCATAAAACAGTTGGTGTACTCAAGGCTGATACATGAAAGGTAAAATGCCAGTTTCTGCAAAATGCTAGCTTTAATCCTGAGTAGAAGAGTGCAAACTCCAGTGCTTTGCATCTCTACCTCAATACTTCATCGAGGGTCCACATACTGCCAGTGCCACCAGGTTACCCGGGTTACCTACATACCCTCTTGCACTGTTCTGATCCTCTGCTCAATCTGGATATGACTACCTGTTTTATTCTGAACTGTTCGCAGGTTCTGCAACTTAACTTAAGTTGCATTTCTGTGTATGACTTGTGCCTATACCACTCCTGGTGATAGACAGAACCTTCATTTTAACTGTATTTATTTCATTGGCACCCCTGTGAGTGTATGTACTTTGCGTGTTATGCTTTACCATAATCACCATGTTAAGCCTTTTATATTGCATAGCCACTTAATGTATGTCACTACACCAGTATGTACTAATTTCTGTGAAATATTTGTACCATGTAATTTGACCTCATACCAAGTATATTCGGCAGTCCTGTTTTGTTCTAATTGTATCTCTGTATTGTATCGATGTTTGTTGTGTTTGCCATCCTGGTGGCCTGGGTCACGACTGAAAATGGTCCTCTGGATCAGTTTGCTCAGTTGGTTATCAAAGACATAAATAAATCAATAATTTAATGAGAGAGAAGTAACTTGGGCATGTTGTTGTCTGTTTTTCAAATTGTGAAGTGTGGCTAGCTGCAGTGCTTTACTTCATGTTTGTTATATTCTTGAGCCCTTCCTCTCACACTTTGGGAATAGTAAGCTGGGATTCAGGCTGTGCTGTTTTGTATTTTGTTTTTTTAAATAAACAAGTGGCAAAAACTCATTTTGGAGCTTGTCCTAGCACTATATTTTATGAACTTCCGCTGTACTAATGTGGGTATGGCCACCAGTGAAGACAAATTGATCATGTGCCTAAGAGGCAGTGAGGCATGATTTTTGCTGTTAGTGAGAGACTGCAGAACACATAGAGTGGCTAGTTTACTGTTATTTTATTTGGGGGTATAAATGACTGACTGAATAGTTTTGTTTTTACTCTGTCAGGCCTTGCAGTCATGCTGTCAGTAATGGCAGCTTCACTGTTTGAGAGAGAGAATGTTGGACACCTGGATCTTCTTTCTTGTTATTAATTTTTGCAATAAAAAAATCTTTAAGCAGTACAGCATAGAGGCATGGCATACAGTGAACTTTGAGTTTGCTAACATACAGTCAGAGAGATGAACAGTCACATGTCAGGGATCCAGAAGAGCCAGACAATCCAGACAAAATATATATAGTTAGAGAAATGCTTGGAACCATACAGCCTAAAGGTCCCAGTCACAAAAGGAGCTTGGAGTGGCACAAGCTGCAGCGAGAAATCAGCTTGCACTGATGCCTCTGCACCAGGGACCCTGTGCCCTATTCATGAATGGGCAGGGTCCTGGCATCTAAGTCCTGTGGCTTGCAGCAACTGGGGCTGTACACCAAACAGATGGCGCACTGGCAGTGTGTGTCACAAGCTGTGGGATGGTAGTGCACCACTCTTATCCCTGATGAGCTAGCAGTCCCCCTCCCTCATGTGCCCCATCACTACCTGACATATTGCTGTTGGGAGCATAGCGGCCCCCCACCTGGTCCCCGACATTGCCAGAACAATTAAAAATAAACCCGTCCCCCCCTGCCCTATTCCCAATGTTTCAATAATATGAATTAATGCTGCCGTCCCCCTTCTCTGAGTCTTGATGTTGCCATATAACTGCATAAGTCATCCATCCCCACTGCCCAATCCCCCATGTTGTTGGCAGCAGTTGTAATACAGTCCCATGTCCCCCTCCCCAACCTCGATTGTGCCAACACTAATATTAATATTCTGGGCCGGCGACCTGCAGAGCCCACCATACACCTCTGTGACTGGCTACCGACTGCACTGTCAATGAGCCTACTAACAGGATTTCTGTTGTATGCCATCTTCTTGAAGGAGCCTTTTGGCCTCGATGCTAGCCATTAACAGCCAGTTTAGTTAGGCTTATAGGAAGTGGGGTGCCTCCTGAGGAGGATCCCAGCATGAGGTGTGGAAGAACTAGAGATGGTGGAACCTAGAACCTTGCCTAAAGTGCTAATGACATTTTTCCAGTAGTGCCTTAGACTCCAATAGAACCATAGGATGTGAAGAAGGCCAGCATGGGGATTACTGCATCTCCAACAGCTGTCACAAGGGGAGAGGTGTTCACAAATAGTACCCATGGAGTGTGGTACCATCTATGAAGGACATTTTTCTGTAGGAGTCAACTGCAGGAGTCCCTAACAAAGATGCATGCTGCTTTCCAACAAGAACCCCATTCCTCATCAGAGATTGGACATTGTTAGGCCACTGCCCAGGACTCTTTAGTGGGGGAAGTCTGGTCAGTGATCTGGTTTCTGATGAAAGAGCATATGGTCCCAGCTCTGCCCCTGTATTGTGACAGCCAATAGGGTGAGGGATGCTACTCCTGTAGGAAGGTTGACCTTTGAGGCTCTGAAGCAGGGGTTTTCAGTGCCCGTGAGCTCCAGGTAGTGACAGAACTCATTTTGTGGAGGCCTTATCTTAGCTTCAGGCCTTGGAATAACTCAATCCTTTTTTTTTTTAAGGAAAAGGACATCTGTTAGGGTATTCATCCCTGCCTTTTCAGATTGGGGCCAAGAAAGTGGTTTATCCCTCCTGAATATTTGGGTTATTCCATAGGGGGTAATTTCAGGGTAGGTGAGATCTGTGGCTAGCAACTTCTAAGTTGTTTCCATGTTGCCACAGAATAGTGAATGATTGGGTATTGGGCTGTAAGTGGACAGTTTGGGGTGTATAGGCAGAGTATAGGAGGACCCACCCCAAATAGCATAAGCTTCAATAACCTTCAAGGGGAGCTGGAGAGGGGTCGTGGAACCACCAAAAGTCTGCAAGGCACATAAGGCAAAGTGGTACCCTCTAAACCAGGAAAGGCCACACCCGTTCTTCCAGTGAGTTCTGAGCTTTTGGTGACTATATCGGGGCTGCTTGCCCTCCTACAGAAAATTTTCTACCAATTTGTCCTTGCGATCAAACCAATTTCATAGGATGTGAGAAGGTATGAGGGATATAAGGTGGAAGATTTTTGGGGCTGTGACCACCTTAAGCACTTGCACCTTACTCACCGTGGATAGCTGTTTCTATCTTTCCAGTTTGGTTTTAAGTTCTGTCAACAGAGGGGTAAAATTAGTTTTGCATAACTTTCCCAGCTGTGATGTAATTTTAATGTGTATGTACTGTATGTGACACTCCCTGGATCCTGAATCTACTTACAACAGATCTTTATGCCTGAGATAAGACTGTATACCATAGTGTAATGGAGATTAATGTAAGGGTCTTAGAATGGTGACAAACAATCAAAGTGCAGCATTTCTTAAACCCTTTGTGTAATAATGAATCAGATACTGGGAGGTGGCTGCAACTTGATGTAGTCAAATAGGACAGGTGCTACACTGTTCAGAGATCAGAACACACAATTAAATTCTTTATTTTAGAATCTGTTAGCCCCCTGCTTGAGATTTAATTTGCCTATGGAGGTACATGGGACATTAGAGAATCCCTTATATCTTCTGAAAGGCTTTCTGTTAAAATTCAGAGCATCACTCTGAGTGAATGTTGTGAGCAAAATCTCTGACCATCTGCTGAACTGAAGGCATTCTTAATATTCTGATTAACTTTTAAAGATGGAGAAATGGCAGTGTCTGCCTCTCCCGTCCCCATTTACAACATCAGAATTTACAGTAGGCTTACGGTGTTGGCCTGAGCTCAGTCAGTGGCTGGCTCTTTGTTGAAGATATGTATCAGCTGAAGAAAGGTAAACTCTGAATGACCTACTCAGGAACATTAATCCAAAGAATGTCCCATTTGTACAGCAGTTTCTTTTTCTTTTGTAGTTAACAATCGCTGAAGTAATCCTCTTGAGTGCAGGATGTCACTTATATCACTTTGCATTTGCGTTGCCAACAAAGCACTGTCTCAGCTGGTGATAATTGATTAAAGTCACACTTTCCTCAGTGCAAGTGGCTTAAAGCCAAACGGTGCATCTGAGAAACAGGTGAAGGACTAAACCCATCAGGTCTTAAACTGCATTTCCTAAAGACAGCAGAGGTACTGCAAGGAATGGTTACCCAACGTGAGCTTTTCTACTGGTTTTGGAGTATGATCCCTTCCTCAGAGGTAGAACTCTGTTTGTTTGCCAATGTTTGGGAGATGTATTCTACTCTTACAATGCCTTCTTCATGAACTGTTCATCTGCAGCTTTATTCATCAAACCAAGATCCTGGCTGTCCTGTGGAAGTATGCCAGTGGTTGAGACTGAGGGAAGGGGAAAGCTGTAGGTGCACTGTCCATGGCATGTAGAACACCACTTATTTGTGACTGTAGTTGTAAACTATGATCTTGCCATACCACAATATGTTAACTCTTGTGGCAGTTCTTGGGGCCCAGGTCACCACCTCTGAATGTCATTGTCCTACAGTATGTCTAGCCATACTCCTTACCATAGAAAGATGGGTTACACAGGGCTTGTGAATCCAGGTAATTTTAGTTTTTTATTTCATATTTGAAAGGCTACTCCTGAAGTTAAATGGGTGAGCAACCAGCCATGTTTACTTCCTAAGCTATATAAGCAGTTCTTCCCAGCCTCCCTCTGAAGCACTTTCTCTTTGCTAGCCGGAGGCTCAGTTGGTTTGTCTTCTTACTGTAGGCTTGCTGTGGCCTTGCCGCGGCCTTGCCTGGGGCCTGTTTCGGCTTGGCCCCCCCCCTTTCCTGTTGTCAGTGCTCTGGGACCTGTTTGGTTCTGTGGGATGTGTTTGTGTGTTTCTCCTGCTTGGTTAGTATTTGTTTTGTATGTGCTTCCTCCTAAGCTTGTTTTCTGGTTTCCTGTGTTTGTTTTATCCTATCATTTGGGGTTTCATTGCCCTTTGTGTGTGTTTTCTTAATCTTGTGCCTGTGCTCAAGCTCCATTCCTTTTCAGTTGCTTACCACCTTCATTTTTCCTCAATTGTTGAATGTTTCAGCTCCCATTCCATCTTCTCTGCTGCTGCTTCTGTTCATTCATTACACCTGGCCTAGGCTCCTGCTCTGTTTGCTGCCTCTCCCTGTTGCAGCTTGCTCTCAGTTCTCAGTGCACCTCTACTCTGACATTGTCAGCAGTAGGGCTTTTCGAACACTTTTTTCGATTATTCGGCCTAATATACGTTATTCAGTTCCAAAATATTCGTTATTCGGTATTCAGTATTCGGGTGGCTGGGAGGTCAGGTATTTAAAAATAAAAGAGCACCCCCCTGGCAAGCATTAAATAAATGTTTTTAGCCCTGGTGTCTAGTGGTCCCAACCCACCCCCCTGGCTGATCACTGGTCTAAACTAAAGAATCCCCCCTGCCCAGACTCTCAGCAATATCTCCAATCCCCCGTCCCCAAATGTATAAAAATAAAAATAATTCCCTAATTTCCCTGGTGTCTAGTGGACCCCGCACCTGTCAGATAGTGCCCCTACCCTCTCCCCACCCATGACCTAGAAAGGCCCGGCGCCACGTCCACTCACCTCCACGGCCAGCAGCCCGATTGAGTATTCAATGAATGAATGCGTGCTTGTACAAGCATGCGCCATTCACTGACACTCAGATTCAGCCACCAACAGAGTGACGGCTACCAGGGGCTGAGGGGAGGTTGCTCCAGTCACTGGTGGGAAGGATGGGGAAATGACATTGTGACCCAGGGTCCACAATGTCATTTCCCCCCATCCCACCTCCCACCGCCAGTGACCGGAACAGCTTCCCCCCCTCTTCAGCCCCTGGTAGTGCTAATTCCTAATTTGCTGGTGGCTGAATATGTCTATGAATGAGCATGTGCTTGTACAAGTACGCACTCATTCATTGAAAACTCAAACGGGCTGCCGGCCATGGAGGTGAGTGGAGGGCTGTGCCGGTGGCCCGCTTGGGGTCATGGGTGGGGGGTCTACTAGATACCAGGGAAATTAGGAATTATTTTATTTTATATATTTGGGGACTGGGGATATTGCTGGAGAGTCTGGGTGGGGATCTTTTATTTTGGACCGGCGTATCTGCCAGGGGTGGGACCACTAGACACCAGGGCAAAAATATTCATTTATTGCTGGCCAGGAAGGTGGGAAAGACTTTTTTTCCTTGCGCATGGCAGAATACCAAATAACAGCCGAACAGTGGACTATATGTTATTCTGTTCCGAATATTCGGATAGTCCATTATTCGTGGTATTCGGAAATTAATATTCGGTATTCGCACAGCCCTAGTCAGCAGCCTTGCATTCCACTGTGGTTCTTTCCTGTTGATTTACCTCAGCATTTCATTTATTTACTTTGCAATTCCTTCCATACGCCCTCGGTTTTATCCAGCCCTTTTGGAGATTTAAATTTGCTCAACATGTTTATTTAGACTCAGTGGGAATCAAACAGTAAAACTAGAAAGGGACCTGGGGGTAATTATATCAGGTGATCTAAAGGTGGGCAAGCAATGTGAGAAGGCAGTAAGGAAGGCTGGGGGGATACTGGAATGCATAGGAAGAGGCATCAATAGTAGAAAACAGGAAGTTGTTATCCCTCTGTACAGACAGTTGGTGAGACCCCATCTGGAGTACTGTGTGCAGTTCTGGAGACCCCATCTCCGCAAAGACATAGACAGAGTGGAGGCTGTCCAGAGGAGGGCAACCAAAATGGTGCAGGGTCTGCACCAAAAGACATACGAAGAAAGACTAAAGGATCTTAATATGTATACCCTTGAGGAAAGAAGGGAGAGAGGGGACATGATAGAAACTTTCAAGTACCTCAAGGGAATCAACAAAGTCCAAGAGGGTAGCATCTTCCAGAAAAAGAGATGTGCAAGAACAAGGGGGCACAATTTGAAGATAGAGGGGGGATGGCTCAGAGGTAATGTGAGGAAGTATTTTTTCACAGAGAGGGTTGTGGATGCATGGAACAGCCTCCCTGAGGAGGTCGTGGAGTTAAGAACAGTGGGGGAATTCAAGAATGCATGGGACAGGCATAAGGCAGTCCTAGTGGGGGGTGGTAGGAGGAAGTAAGCTGTTGGTTAACTAGGATCTGCAGCTTATCTGTTAGGTAGGAAAATGGGCAGACTAGGTGGGCCAAGTGGTCCTTATCTGCCGTCAAATTCTATGTTTCTATGTTTCTAAACCTGGATCTACTGCAATTCTATATTACTTTCTCTATTTGGTTCAAATCTACTTAACTGCAATTGTATGAAGCAATTATTATTGTAGTTTATTGCATTGATTGTTTACCCTGGAAGGCATGTTGAGCAAAGCTGTCCATTTTCAAGTGTGTCCAGCATATGAAAAAATCCCATAAAAGTTAAAAAGCTACAATCTACATTAAGCTAATTACAACAGGCTTGGTCAATAAACAAGAGGTGTACCTGTTTTTTGAACAAATATAATGGCTAGAAAATTTTAATGAGATGTCCGTTTTGCAGCAAAAAATTCCTATGGGCATCAGGGACCGGATTTTCAGTGGTTCATGAACTAAGTCCCACTCTCCAACGATTGCTACAGTTGGAAATCTCTGTACCTGCAGGGATTCCTATCCTCAGCCTTTGCTCCACACAGGTAGCAGGCGCAGCTATGGAATATGTTATGCCTTTTCCCACCACGCATAACATTTTAGCACAGCTACACTGAAAAATTGGGCAAATGCTGCCAAATCATGAAGCCAGTCATAAACTACCTCCAGCTTTGAAAATATGATGACTGCAGGAAAAACGGTGGTTCTGCAACTGAAGACCCACTTGCGCCAATTTTTTTCCTACACCTGCCTGACTTTCAGGGGCTTTGAAAATCTAGGCCCAGGAAAACTCAGTTACACATTTGTCAAAATGTCTCATTTCTGACACTTCCCTTTTTTGTAATTACTGAAGGCATTTCAATTAAAGCAGGAACTTTTTTCCTTTATTTTTATGTTGGCGTGCTTGCACAGCCAACATCTTGTGGTAGTGCAGATTTGGAGGCGCTGTCACTGTTGGGTGAATGCAGGGCACGCATCAGTAGGTGCGTCCCTCATTTCCCAATCAACCTGCATGCCAGCACCACACCATGCATACATAATGTGGTGACACATCTAAGAAAGGTCCGCTGCAATCCAAGCAAAAGCACGTCAAGCGCAGATGACCTCCTGGCGTGCTCGGCCACATTCTATGCATGTGCCCACCCAACTGCCGACTTTGAGGATGCTCAATCCCTTGCTGGCTTCCGTGGCCCAGTGTATGTGCCAATAGAGCCACTCCCATCAGCATAAACCTCCCCATTTGTTATATAGGGGTGCCCAATCCTCCTGCTCTTGCCCCCGCTTTCCTTGTGTGCCGGATGGGGTGCCCAATCCCATTTGGCATAAATTAACCCCCCTTTTGTGGTGTGCTGACAAGGGTGCCCCAATCCCCGTCGGCTGCAGCACCCCCAAACAGTTAGATGGCACTCTGGGGCCCAATCCAGCATGCCATCCCTGAGAAAAAAAACTGTCCCGCAATGTTTTTTTTTTTTAACCCTGTAACACAAAAACAGTCCCTCGTAGTCTCCCTCCCACAACCTGCACCCACTCTCTGTACACCCTGCCTCCCCACACCCCCCCAACCCATACTTACCTGCGGAGTCCAGTGCGATGATCTTAGGTGGACTGGGAACACGTCTGCACTCTTAAAAGCCGACCATGAACTGAGGAAATGCCGGTAAGCTGTATAATAGAAAAAATAGTGTTTTTTCAACTTTGCTGCATATCTCAGGCATTTTTTGGAATTTTGGCACCAAATTTTCAACATGGAGTTTTTGGGACCCCTCCTCATGAATTCTTGCACTGTCATGGTGTTGTTTGGTCCAGAAAGGTGATTCCGCAGTCACTGCGTGGAATCACCTTTCAGGAGTGAGGAACAAAACGACAGTGCCAGTGTTCATTAGGGGGCTCATAAAAAGCCTATGCTGCAAATTTGGTGGAAAAGTCCCAAAATGACTGTTTTATGAGTGTGTATTGCTCAGTTGCTATGCACGCTCGTACTTAGTGAATTTGTAATATTTTCACACCACATGTTCAGCATTAGCATTTTTCCACACTTTCTTGTAAACTGTACAGCTGTCATTTTTCACATCTTGCCCAAAATGTGTTTTTGCACTTCTGGTGCAGAATAGCGCAGTCGATGTGGGAAATCAGTGTTCAGGACAAATTATGAAAATGGCAGTTACACTATTCATGAGCAGAAGTTCTAAAATGCCTATGCTGAAAATTTGGTGATGATACTCCGTAACATGACTGTGTTACGAGCGTGTGTTATGCAGTTTGCATGCACGCTCGTAAGTTCACGAATTTATAATATTTTCACTCCAGATTTTCAACATTGCCATTGTTCTGCACCTCCTTATGAGCAGTACAGATGTCACTTTTCACATCCTGACCAAAATGTGTTTTTGCAGTTCCGGGGCAGGATAGTGCAGTCTCTGTGGAAAGTCCGTGTTTGAGACACATTATGAAAATGACAGTGACACTGTTCATTAGCAGAGGTCCTAAAATGCCTATGTTGAAAATTTGGGGCCGAAAGTCCATAAAATTAGTGTTTTACGAGCATGTGTTGTGCAGTTTGCACACACGCTCGTCACTTTGTGCATTTGTAATATTTTCACTCCAGATGTTCAAAATTGGCATTTTTCCACACCACCTTATGAACAGTACAGCTGTCATTTTACATATCCTGGCTGAAATGTGCTTTTGCACATCCGGCGCAGAATTACACGGTCGCTATGAGAAACCAGTTTTCGGGACAGTTTGAGGAAATGATGATGACACTGCTCATGAGCAGAAGTCCTAAAAAGCCTATGTTGAAAATTTGGTGCCGAAAGTCCATCAAATGATTGTGCTGCAAGCGTGCATTGCACAGTTCCCATGCAGCCTTGTAACTTCGTACATTTGCAATATTTCCATGCCAGATTTTCACCACTGGCATTTGTGCACACCTCCTTATCAACAGTGCAGCTGCCATTTTTCACAGCCTGCCCAAAATGCATTTCCACAACTGTGGCACACAATGGTGTGCTCGCTGTGGGAAATCACCTTTTGGGACACATTAACAAAATCACAGCACCACTGTTCACGAGGGGAGGTCCCAAAATACCTATGTTGAAAATGTGCCTAAAAAACGCCCACAAATAATTGGCTTGTGGATGTCTGTTGCACAGTTTGTGAGCATTTTCATTGCTTCACCAAAATTTTCAACGTTGCCATTTTTTACACCTCCTCATGAACAATACAGTTGTCATTCTCCACATCCTGTCCAAAACTGTGTTTTCATCCCTCTGTCACTAAATGGCACAGCCGCTGTGCAAAACCGCATTTCTGCTAACAAAGTGTTTGTGCCACTTTTCATGAGATAGCCTGACAAGCAGCCCATGTTGAAAATGTGGAGTGAAACAACCACTACATGCCTACGGTGTTGGGGTTTCCAACTGTAGCACCCCACCCAGTACGGACTGACAGGCGTCAGGGCTGTGACTTGGGATCATCAGATGCAATGCTAATGCCATTCTACTTCCCATTCCTACCCTGCAGCCATTGACAGGCATCGTGGTGTGTCTTGCACTGTTCAGCCACAAACTTCACCCCACACTCCTATACTGCACCCACGTCAGCGTATTTCCTTATGGAATGGGGTAAGTATAATGCCCAAAGACCCCAAAGGACACCACAACACTTGTCAGTGTCTACAGGATAAGGTGAGTACAATGGCATGAGCATTATAGCTGACAACCCAAGGTACACCCTAATGCCTGTCACTGTCTACAGGGTGGGGTGTGGTTGGCATCACTTCAATACTTCACTGCCATTCCTCTTACGAGTCTCTAGCTCCGCCACTGCCAATGCCAGTGCAACAACATTTGGCATTGACAAATGCTTGTTTTTTTTACTTTATTTCTTGCCTTATCTGTCCGGGGCATCTCTCGGGCTTGCTCACTCAGCTGAGCCCTTAACCTCCTGCCTGAACCACTCCCCCGACAAATGCTCGGGATCAGGATTCCCACCTCCTCTCGGCCCTCAGAGAAGACCAGGGATCCCCAGGGGTAGAGTCGGGTTTGTGGCTGGTGCTGGGCATGTGGAACTGCAGCCCTTGGAGGTTGCCATCGCCTCATCCAGCAGGCAGGTTTTTTTCCTTTAAGCTTGCTGGTTGCCCCCTAGGAAAGCAGCATGCAATGACACCTGTGCACAGCTTCCCTGCTGGCATCTGCCGCTCTTCTCCGCTCATGTAGACTAGTGTGCCTGTGTTACCCCTGATCTCCATCGGTGGTCACCAGGACACCGAGCAGACCTGGATACCTCCCCAGGGAGAAGAGAGCAATCCTTCAGATGCTCCATCGTCTCCCTCCCCTGCTAACCCATGGCCACTCGAGTCCGTCCCCAAACTCGGATCACCGTTGTGGCACAAGCTCTGGCGTCCAGCGCCTCAACCCTCAGCACCATCGGGCCAGCATTTTTCCTTTATTTTATGTGTTCTGATTGCTTTGTCCTTCCATAAAGTGATAAATACTGGCTTATGACACAAAACTGATTACCCCATAATTGACTCTGATGGCACAAGCAAAGGATAAGGATATTTATTAATGTACAAATGAAAGTCCAAGGGGCAAAGACTGGAGATGGATTTCATGAAAATGTCTTTAGTACAAGGCTGACCCAGTAGCACAGTGGTAAAGTTACAGCCCACCATCCCTGAGAGCCAGAATTGGGAGCAATCTTGGATTGCTGGGGATCGACGTGCAGGGAAAGAGGAATGAGTGTCCATCAGAATACTCACCTCTTCCAGGGAGAGAGGGCTAGTTGCCTCTGCTGCATACTGCCACCAGGTGGAGGCCTGGTAGCAGGGCAGGCTTGGCGCAGCACAATGCAAGGGAGTTGTGGGACCTTTGAAGTGCATGTGTGCCTCAATAGGCACACACAGGATTGTGCACCCTGCCTAGGGTGGTTAGAAAAATAGGAGGAAATGGATGGTGGGGCAGGTGTTTATGACAACCTGCATGTTGACTCTCCACCTGTGCTCCCACAAGGACCCTGCTGGCCAAGAACTGGATGAGATACTTTGGGTGGGGGGGAGGATGACCCTTCTTTTCCTGCCATGGGGACAATCTGTGGGGGAACAAGTGCCAGACAGAAAAGTTCTGAGGAGGTGGTCACTGGGGGGGCCAAGGCTGCCCTGGCCATGGAGCAGAATCACTTGGATTAAAAAAAGAAAATGTTTTTAGTAATAAAGAAGGGAATGCCTGAAAATGCAGGTAATTGGTGGGATGTTATGAGATTTAAGTCCTGCTGATGCCAACAGTAAATTGATTTGTGAGAAACTGTCAAATCCCTTGAATGAAACTTGTACCTCGGGTAAAGGAGGTATGGCATTTCTGTCCACATACTGCCATATCCTGTGATCTCTTCAGGTGAACTGGAACCATGGTGCCCAGAATGGCTCCACACACCTTGACTTCCCCCTTTCCCTGTGTGGAGCTCCACAGGACCATGACGGGGAGGAGGTGGAAGGGACAGTACATGCTGCCATCAAGCAAGGCATACTACATGGCATGACTGTGAGGGGCTACTTAGTCTGGCAATATCTGAATAGTATGTATGCCAGCCTGAATTGTACATTGGAAAAAGTCTTGAACACTTCTTAGCTAACTCAGTAAGTATTACTTAGCGTGGATTTACTTTACTGTGAAATAATGTCTGACTTGCCTGCTTTTAGAAAGCCAGCATTTTACAAGAGACAGAAATTGTGTCAGACTAAGGCAGTTGTAAACCTCTAGCCCCACTTACAGTCCATGACCAACCCATCATATATTTATGTTTAAAATTTTAAGGCTTATACTGTTGGGAAGAATGCATACTGTTCCTCTGAAGTAGCTCAGATTTTATTTGTATTTTTCAATTTCAAATTCCAGGATAGATTCATTTAAATGAAACAACTGTTTTTATTATGATGATCCGAGAGGGCATTACTGCAGTGGTGTTGCTGTAAAATAAAGAGACTCTTTCCACGGTCTATGTTATGTACACATACATAGCAGCACTTCCAATTGCACATAGTGTAACCATAAATATACCACACTGCAATAATTAGAGACAAACAGTCGGAGGTAAAGGGTAGTAAGGGGGTATTAGATGAGAGGGTATGTTGGCACAGTATTTAGGTTGTGTGCTCTCCTCAGGTTATAGTGTGGTTAATTACAGATGCAGAATGTCAGTAAGTAATTGATAATACCCAATATGAACTGTCTTGCATTTCCAGAGTCCTTAATTGTTTCAGTGAGGAATTTTATCTGATTGGATCTGCAGTGACAACATTTTCTCCACGATTGCTTTAAGGATCCTGGGTACATGATATACTTCCTATACCTAGAACTATGGGGGTAAATCTGGACCGTCTTCTTCAATAGGATGCTCTGGGGGGTAGAGGATAGGAATACATATAAAGAGTAAAGAACTCCATTTGAGTTTATGTATTTATCTGGCACAAGTCCTGTTGATTAGGTAAAGATGGGGCAGTGTTTCACAACACTGTGTAACTCTGTACAATTTATTAAATGTTGCAGTGATCTTATGCAGTGCTGAATAAATATACATTGCTCACATGCTCTAATGATGGTGAGAGGGCTGCTTAAAAAAACAGCCTTTTGGTGCTTTAGTCAAACCAGTTCCCTGTTTGGTAAAGCACACCAGTTCTGGGCACAGTCCTAATAGTGGTGGCCGAACTCAGGTGGGTGGTTCATCTCTTCTGGTCAAGGAGAGGCAGGCACAATGGTTCCAAATGCAAACAGATAGCTTTTATTAGGAGCAGCCACTGGTTCCACTGAAAAGTAATAGGTTAGGTGATTGTCATGCACAGAACAATGTTTGGCAGTAAGAGGCAATGATACAGGTCTAACAACAGTAGCTATAAAAATAAACAATCGTACATTTGTTACCAATGTGTGGAATACCTCTAACAGGGTCACCTAATGCCCCACATCTGCAGACATCAATAATAATATTTTATCAAGACCTAACCACCTTGGCCAAGGATACTTTAGCAAAGGCACCCCAATTACAGTCCGATAGTCTCGTAGAAGGAGCAGTGTTTTTGGTGCAGCGTAGGTGGTAGCTAGCTAGCTTTGAAGAATGAGGTACAGTGCCTGAGTGACCAATCGGTCTTGTTGGCCAGCAGGAGGGCTGAAGAAAACAAGCTGGGGATTAAGATGAAGAAGATGAAGAGGATGCAGGCTGGTCTGGAGCTGGAGATGCAGCTGAAGAGAGGATGGAGGATGGTTGAGACAATGTCTTCCGATGGTGGGTCCTCTGGCAGACTCTTGATGCAGTGCCACCCAGCTGGGGAAGGGAACTGTGGCCACCTCAAAAGAGCAAAACAAAAACGGGGCAATTTCCTACTCGCGTATTTCGAGGGCACCTCACTACCATGAGCCGGGGCGGCTCCTAAGCTGACTAGACTGGGGGGGTACTGACTACTGCTATGCTAGCTGGTGCAGGTCTTTGTCATCTTTGGGGGTTGCTAGCAGGCCTGGGCGGAAGGCACTGGATACTTGGCCAAAAACAGGTGACCCCTGACCTCCGGGTGCAGGTAATTGTAGTCTTCTTAGGGTGATCAGTTGGCTGGATGGGACTACCACTGCTGGGCAGCCTGTTCACTTCCTCATTGGCAATGGCACAGACTGGGGGTAGAGAGAGAGAGAGAGAACTGAAGTGTCTCAATGCAGTTGGTGAGGGCAGGCAGTTCAAACCCCCACTTGGGACAGTTCAGGCACCAACTGGTCGAGGTGACTTTGATGGGTGCAGGACAGGCAGTTTAGGCTCTGCTGCAGTCTTTGATTAGACCCCGATGCAATCAGCTCAGTCGGTGGGGTCACTAACGTTCCAGGGTGCAACCCGGGTGGACATTGACCACTACACAGACACAATAATTTCTTTTCTGTACCGAGGACTGGGTGGGCTCTGTGGTCAGGGTCAAGGTAAAAGGCAGCACAGCATAGGCCGGGCAGGCCCCGCAGGTCTCAGGTACCCCCAAACTCAGCAGACAGTCCTATTGGTCCAGGGCTTGAGTCTAGTCCATCTGCTCAAGCACAACAATGGACACCCCCTTTCTGCTCCTGGCCCCACCCCTGCAATCTCGGCTGGGATGTACTGTCCACAGCAGTATTTCCCCCCCCTTCAGTCTGGGAGGCAGAGTAGCACAGTGGTTCTAGGCTCTGATTTGCTAACCAAGAGGTCCAGGTTCAAATCCCACAGCCCAACCTGTGCACTGTATCACTCTGAGCAAGTCACCCAACTGCCCTGTGCTCCCAGGCCACACAGCTACCCAAGCTTCAGCTTAATGTGTCTCTTTAAGGCCCTGAGCGGCCAGCCTGGAGACCTGGGTTTAAATCCTACAGCCCCACCCTATCCTCTGGGGCTCATGTCATGTGGTGCCCCTTATTATCCATCATGGGTGCTTTGCCCACTTACTTTTCCCTCTCTTGCCCTTCGGTTTCTCTTTTCTTTCTTTCCCCCTATTGCAGCACCTCCGGTGCTAGAAATGATTATTATGGGCTTGTTGCCCCCCCCCACCTCCTGGCCCAGGTCACAGGCCACCGGACACTTCCTTGGTGGTGTTAGTGGTGAGGTCAGGGAGCTGTGCTACCACCCAACCTCTTTTCTGCCCTTCCTGAGGGTGCAGTAGAACTCTGGGGCACCGGGCGGTTGTTTCCGCCCGGACGTATTTTGCGGTAGCACACCGTGGTCTCATAGTCCAATGCCTCCACTCCCAAGTGCAGCGCGGGCACAGAGAGTGAGTTGGCAGCTCCAACTCCAAGAATGTGCTGCATCAGGAGCTTGCAGGAGGCACGGAGGAGCAGGGGACAGTGGAATGTAAGCAGCCCTACTCTCCTGACGATCGCTAGACCGGACTCTGCCTGGGTCGGGCAAGGGGTGGGAAGCTTTGCAGAGGAGGAAGGGGAGGGGGGCTGGCAAAAGTGCAAGGAGGGGTAGAAGAAAAAAAATCCCCAGATGCCAAGAGATCATCGGCCGGTAGGCAGCAAGCCCAAAGGCTAACTAAGGGAAGCCTGGGGAAATCTGCTCTCCACACCAGCCCAGTACGCTTTGGAATCCCCCCCAGGCCCCCCAAAAGAAACCTAAAATGGCCAGCACATAAAAGGAGGGGCTGAGGAGCTGCAAGAGCCCCAGGCAAGATGTACTACCAGCCACCAAAGCTATACCCCCCAGGCCACCTCAAACAAGGTCTGCTTACCCAGGGAACAGACAATAAAAGGGGACTCACCCTGGAAATGGACTTCAGCTCCTTGACCAGAGGACTGCTGCTGCCTGGCTGTAGGACCGCTGCTACCAAAGACCCCAGGACCCCCTGGCTGCAGAAAAGCAGCCACCAAGAAGCTATGGACCCGAGCTTCAGGTAAGCTTCTAGGCATCCATACCCTTGTGCTCTCTACTCTGTTAGCCACCCAGTCCAGAATTGCCCTCCAACTAGCAGGGGAGACCCTTTTCTAGCCTGGGTGTGGACTTGGCTTGTGGCCAAGTGATTGGGTCCCTGGGGCTTAGATCAGCCTCTTGGGCTGATTTATGGCCTCTTTAGACATTGGCCAGAGCTCTGACCTGACCAGAACAAAGGCCAAAGCCCGAGAAAGTACAGGAGGGGGAGCAGGGAGCGGTGGACCAGGACAGGAAGTGGTCAGCCAGCCAGCTTGAACAGCAAGGCTGGCTGACTGTAGGTGGGGTGGGTGGGGGGTTAACCTTTTCCCTCCTTCCCTGCTGTCCTTCCTGCTCCTTATGTGGTAACCATTGGGGTGTTACATAATAGTTAATGTGATCACTGAAGTTAGGAGGGAGCCATCAACCATTGTATTTGAAAAGGAACATTTTCTAGAAGATCTTCGGTCACTGGTGAGTGTTTCAACGTGCAAGTGGGATCATATTTTTTGAGCGATATCATAGATCTTGTCACAGAGGAGTTATGTAAAAGGATGTTGGTACATCCAGTTCTTTGCATAGTCAAGAATAGCTCACAGGTAGAGATGGGCAAAGTTGGCAAACTTCGGCTCTGTGAATTAATTTTGTGAATTTACTTGAATTGTGAAACTTGCAAAATTAGTGGATTGCAAAGTGTGAAATTTCACCATGAAGTGTGGAATTTGACCAACAAATTCCACACTTTGTGGTGAAATTCCACTTTTCATGGCAAAACTTGACGATTTGGGTGAAGTTGAAGTTTCTGGTCTGGGTGGCGTTGAAGTAATTTTTATCACTTTGCGTGAAATTCCCCGGTGAAATTTTTACTTTGTCACATCTTTACTTACAGGAAACAATTGAGTTCAGTGATGTATTCTGCTCTTTCATAGCTAATTGAATTATTACTACTGTATTTACATGGCTGATGGCATTGGCATTGGTACATATGGAGGAAAAGGCCACTTACAAGTAGATTAAGCAACAGCAGTCTCAACATTGATCTTTGAGATACTCCTAGCATGAGTAAGCTGGCAGAGGAGGTTCAGCACTGCAAACAGTTACTTGGGACCTACAAAGGATGGATAATTCCTGAACCAGGTGAGCACATTCTGGGAGAGGCCTCAGACAGAGTTAATGGATCAGAATACGGTAACAAAGAAACACAGAAAAACAGACTGAGTCAGCAGAAAAAGACCCAGTGGTCTGCCCAGTCTGCCAGTTTCACTACCTAACTCCATACTTAGCCTAACACTGGGCTGAACTGAAAGAGCTGATAACCTGATTGTCACCCCCTTCCCTTGGTATCCTTTCCCCTTTTCTGCCTGTGTGTCCTAGTATTCCCTTATACCTATCCTACCCATGCTTAAATCCTGTCACAGTCTTGGCTTCAACCACCTTTCTGGGCAGTTTATTCCATTCATCTACCATGCACTCCATGAAAAATAACGTTCTTTCATTCCTCTTGAATCTCTCCTCACTAGCCTCCACTCATGTCCTCTAGTCACTATGCTCTCATTCCTTGATAAGACGTCCTTACAGTTTACTCTATTTATTTCTCACAGGAACCTGTACATCTAAATTATATCCCTGTTTTCCCTCTCGTGTCCATCATGTACAGTATGTTAAGATTTGCCAACATTTTCTCAGATTACCTCTCCTGCTTCACCAGGCTCATCTTTGATGCCCTCCTTTGTCTGGTCTCAGTATGGTCCCTACAGGGGTTTAATTGGAAATTTTAAGGAGCTGGAACTCTAATCTCTACATTTGTGGGAAGTAAAACTGTCATCCCTAGGAGGTAGAACTCTCCAATAGAATTCAGTGGAGAAAGGTGTTAGAGGAGGTAGAACTGAGTTCCAGTGAGTTCCTGCCAAATTCAACCCCTGGGTCCCTGTCCTTCTTGAGGTGTGGACATCAGAACTGTGTGCAGTACTCCAGGTACAACCTTACCAAGGATCTGTAAATGGACATTATAATCTCCTTTTTCCTGCTTGAAGATCCCCTTCTTATATAGCCCTTTTCATATGTCTTGCTGCACTGAGCTGTAGACTTGAGGATCTTCCAAGTAATTATCCCAAGGTCTCCCAGTAAAGATGCATACCATATTCTGGATTGCCTTTCATATCAGATACTAAGGACACTAGCCCCAGAACTGATCCTCGTGGTACCCTGCTTATAAGTCCCTAGTCTCTGAATGTGCCACATTGGAAAACATCCACTGAATCCTGCCTCAGCCAGTTGCCTCTCCACTTGGGCAGTTCATCCCTTATCTCCAGGTTCCCAGATTTTGTATGATCCTTCTATGCTGCATGCACTGTTGCAATGGGTGGTAGCAGATAAACAGGCTCCTTCTTGTGTTGTTCCACATTCCTGCCATACACATATGGTGCATGGTGGTGGAGTCCCCTGTGACAATGTGACAAAGCAAATGGGTTGATCTTAGTGTGCAGGAACATAGCTTGCACCTGTTAACATATTGTTGCATGATACCCATGGATTTACTCAGCATGACATAATACCATTACATGGCACTATGTCATGCAGACAGTTTGTGGAACTGGCACAACTGCCAGAAGCTTCCACCAACCTGCCCTGTACCTGTAGGCCTACTTCTGGGCAACAGAGTTCCAAGTTTCCTCCCATCAAATAATTTTTCCTCATGGTCCAGAGGCTCCACTCATAATATCCTGGCCCAGCTGTAATGTTTGGCATCCTGTGGCTCCACCTCCCTAATCCCATTTCAAATTCCAATCTCTTCCTCATTGAAATGTTTCTCATTTCTAAAGGAGTATTCCATGGTCTAAATTCTATTTTATTTGTAATAATGTGTTTTTTTATTTGTAAAATGATGTGAACTGGAGAAAGCCAAACAATAAACTGGGAATTATCTTTGATAAACTCCATTCCCCTCTAATAGTTCAATTGGCAGGCATTCTCACAAAACTCTGCAGTGGGATTTTCAAGGGTCATCATTTTTGGCACATTGTCCTGCAAACCATTTGCATGGCAGTCCCACCTGCCATCCTTGAATTGTTGCAGTATACTTTGCGACAATATAGGGTAGGGCTGTAAGGCAATTTGTGCATAGCACAACAGGGTTGCATTAGATTGACGGTCACTGCAGTAAGTGGTTACTGTAACCTCATATTGTCAGTCCCTCATAACTGTGTAAGGGGCTTACTGATTCCATTTTTAAAGCACTTGAAGAATCCACCTTCACCATCTCCACTATAATGGGGAAGAACCTAAAGCTGTTGGAAAATTACAGGTACCTTGGTCTCTGGCGAGATAGCATCCTATCTTTGCAACACATATTGAGATCTTATGTAAGAAGTTCCATTCTACTTTAGGATTTTACTATTGGAATAAATTATGCTTCACTGCTGATGCACAAAAATGATAGGTACAGGGCAAGTCACATTAGATTATGGTGACCTGATTTATAGCGGTAGTACTGCCAGACACCTGCTAAGCAGGATATGATCTACCGCAAGGATCTCCATGTTATAAATAGTCCATCTGCCAGGATCCATCATTGTATCATCTTTTCTACAATAGGCTTTTTCTTCCTGACATGAAGAAGGCTAAACTACCTCAATCTGTACACTTACAAGGATCCATAAAATGGCCTGTTGCCTTTCATCACGGCAGTGCTCCATAGAACCACCAGTCCATATGAACTGACAAAAATGTTATTCTTCTCATGCTTGACACAGAAAATGAGTTTTGTTGCCATACTGGTCCTTGTGACAAAAGATCCAGAAAAAAAGAGATAATTTGATACCTTTTATTGGACCAACATAGATGTTACAAAAGAAAACAGGTGCTGCTTTAGCATTCGGACTACATTGAGTCCTTCATCAGAAAGTAATGCAAGTTGTTTTGAAAGAATACATTCTATTAACACCCAGATCATACATAAAAAAAACAGATAAAACAGTTGTAAAAATTCTACTTGCCAAAAATCCATTCAAAGATCAACTGAGAACTAAAAGGAAGCTCACAGTCTAATTAGTTATCCAAGAAGGCATTCCAAGGTCAAATGTCAACAGACCAGCTAACACCATTCCTAAAAAAGCCCATGAAACATCATTGAGTGTTGTATTGAACTATGCATGAGTGAATGTGTTTGTGTATACATGAGGAAACTAAATCTTATTAGCCTAAAACTGGCATTTTAAAGTTAACCTAAATAAAACTCATCCAAAAGGAAGACACTACTGTACATGGTCAAAGTTACAGAATGAATCACGCTTTATCTTGAGAGAAGAAAACCAGAACACTCTTAATTAAAAATAAGACGTGATTAAAAAACAAAGCAATAATATGCTATGGGCTTCTATGTATACCATGGTAAAAAATCCTCTGAAACAAAAAATTCCTTAGACTATGCCAATTAATGGGTTTAACGATAAGTTCCCCTAGTGAAAAATAAACATAAACAAACTGTATCACACATTCATACAGTGTTAGCCCTATCAGGAGATGTATGTATGTCTACCATATGCTAAAAAAGTCAGTATTATCCATTAATGTTAAAACCCACACTGCTATAACATGACCTTTCTACAGTATTGATTCAAATGCCAAGTATTAATGTACCATTAAAAAATCAAACCTGACTAGTGTTGTGCAAAACTAAGAAATTTCATCACACTAAATATTTTGTGAAATCTGCACATTTTGCGAAATATTTTGTGGGTGGAAAATGTGAAATTTTGCTTGAAAATTGTGAAATTTCACCTGAAAACTGCAAAATGTCATCCCAAAATGGCGAAATTGAATGCAAAATGCAAAATTTCACATATCAGGTGAAACTTTGCAGTTTTTTGTGAACATTTGCAATCTACAGGCAAAATTTCACATTTCAGCACTTGCAAAAATATTTTGCAAAATGCACAAATTTCGTGAAATATTTCATGTGGCAAAATTGCCGATTTTGTGGCAATTTCACTGGCAAAATTTATTTTGCAACATCTCTAAACCTGGCAAAGACTACCTAGTAACTGAGATCCTGTATCCTAATATGTTCATTGTTTTATAATATGGCAGTATATAATCAATGTAGTCAGGGTTCTGAGGTAGCTCACTTGGTTTGGAAAAGCAGCACTCAACAGGCTTGCAACTGTACTTTGAAATACATTACAAAACACCTTAAGACTTGGTTCCTTGATTAGCCTCAATGATTTTTAAGCACTTCTTGAGAACCACTATATAGATGTTTGAAATGGATCATAGACTCCATTGATCAACTTCTTGTCTTCTGTTGTCCTATGCTGCAGTATATTTGTAACTTCTTGTATAGCAAGCTACACCATAGGTTTATGCTGTGTTACTGTATGTATCCCCTGTCTCTATATACCCTCTATATAACAGCAATAATATCCTCCTACCTGCATTAAATTTAGCTAATTATCTACTTTCCTCATGAAATAAAATTCTCTGCCTTCAGCATCATAATATTCTCACTCAGAATGATGAACAAAAAGGTATTCTGAGTCCTTCTAACAGGATTATTGCCCCATATAATGGGCCCTATGCACAAATGGGCAGGTAATACATGCTGAAGGCATGTTATCCACCTGCGGAGTTCTGCACCTGCATACAGGTGTGCAACAGTCAGTATTCACTACTGGTCACCACCTGTTCATGGCCCCCAGGTGCACAGAAGGCATTTCCGTGGACCAGGCGTGCATCCAGTGGGATGCCGGACCCGGTCTGCTAATGTGGATCCCTTATGCCCTATGGAGTACGAATTACATCAGAGGGCACAATGTGCACTGCCATCTCGAGGCAGGTGGGTGCCTTGTGGCTGCCCCAGCCCTCCTTGTAGATCCATGGGCTGGGGCAGCATGTGGGTGCTGTCTGCAGTGCCAACACTTCGGCACTGTGGTCAGCAGCGGCATCCTGGTTGGGGTGTGAAATCCCTTACAGCTGGGTGTTACCCAGCATAAGGTGCACCCCCTGCGCCAAGCACTTTGCACCGTTGTGAATGGTGCAGAGTGCGGCATGCCCCAACACACCTCCCCCCCCACTCACCCCTGGTACATTGCTGTCTGCAAGGCCAGGGGATGGGTAATGTAAATGCTGCACACACCCTCTGTGGATGCCAAGCCGGGTCTGCTGGATGCCACTCCATGGCATTCCATCATAGCAATGCCAGCGCGCCCAGTGTATGCGGTGCATTGGCATTGTTCATAGGGGCCAATGCCAATATATGTAGTGTAAGATCTCCTAAATAAAAAAGGGATTGCATTCTAATCAGTTTAGTTTCCTTCTTTTCTTTTCTTTTCTTTTCTTTTCTTTTCTTTTCTTTTCTTTTCTCCCCCTCACTATTTTTCGATCCCTGGGGATTACCCATGTTTGGATAATGCACAACTGGATAGCCAGATGGATGCAAAGCATAAGGCCTATGCTAGATACGAGAAAAGCAAAACAGAAATAAATAAATGTAATTTTTTTTAATTTTTTTGTATATTCTTTTTTCCACCCACCTCATGCTCACAGGCCCCCACTCCTTCAGGCTCTGCAAGTCTCCCGATAGCCCCTTCTGTCCTAACCCAGCCCTCCTCTAACTCCTCATATTGTAGCCGATCCCTGGGATATCCTGGCGTATCCCTTCGCTGGGCGGGCCCCCCTTCTCAAAGGGAGAAGGCACCGGGGGGAGAGGGATGACCCCAGCACACTCTTCTTAGGGCCCAGGAATGCTGTGTGGAGAAGGAGGCCCCAGGAAGGCACTGGAGGCAACCGGGGACAGAGAGCCATCATCCAGTGGCCAGCAAGCAGTATTTCCGTTTTTCTGGTGTTCCCCTTTCATGCGATCCCTCTGTTGTGCCCCAGGTCTCCACCTGGGGCCTCTGCACAGTGATCATGCATCTCTAACCCTCCCCAGGGAGGAGAGCAGTCCTATGGACACTCAGTCTCACCTTCCCTGCCGGACCCCGCCGCCTGAGTCCGCTCCTGAACCCGGTCGCTGGCGTGGTTCGAGGTGTGGCCCAGAGCAAAACTTAATTATTTGAAGGCACAAAAGAATGAAAATACTTAATTAGAAAGATAAAATCAGGTCTGAAATTTAAAATTCCACATTCAAAAATAGTAATTATTATATTCCTACATAAATTCAAACTGTAGGAACTCTGTTAAACTGTAGGACCCATACCGAAAAATAATAAGGCAATAGACAATGACAAACCGGTTGCTGACAAATTCAATGGTTACATCTGTTTATACCCCAGCATTTCACAATAATCTTCTGATTTCACTGAACAAACAACTGAAACTCTTTTCTCTACTGAAAATGTGTACACAGTACTTGCTCAAATAAATAGTTCTTCCAGCCCAGAGCCAGATAACATAAACTCGATGTTTTTAAAAATGCTGCCCTTGCACTGGCACACCACCTTTCTATCATTTTTAATTATTCACTGAAGGAAGGTACCGTACCAGATGACTGGAAATGTGCTACAGTTACATCAGTTTATAACAAGCATTTGTCAGTGCTGAATGTTTACTTGCTGGCATAGCATTGGTAATGCAGGAGTTAGACAGATGCATAACAGGAATGGCACTGGAGTATTGAAGTAATACCAACCTCAATCCCACCCTGCAGAGAGACTGACAGGTGGTAGGATTGTGCCGGATCGATTATAAACACTTATGCCATTCTGCCTCACTCCTACCCCTGCAGACACTGACAGGTGTCACAGTGTGCCTTGAGGTCTTAGCCCTAATGCTCACCACATTCCATAAGGAAATAAGCTGAGATGGGTGCAGTATAGGAGAATGGGGTAAAGTTAGGGCTGAAGACCCAAAGGCACATCTCGATGTCTGTCAGTGGCTGCAGGTGGGGGTGTGGAATGGCATGAGCATTCGCCGATGACTCAAGTCACACCCCAATGCCTGTCAGTCTGTACAGGGTGGGCGTTATTGTTGGAAAGCCTAATGCACCAGGCATTTGTTGGTATTTTGCTGCAAATTTTCAACATGGGCTTTCTGGGACCCACATCATGAACAGTGGCAGTATTATTTTGTTACTCAATCCCAAAATATGATTTCACAGCAGTGTGCCATTCAGTGCCACAGGTGCAAAAACACATTTTGGGCAGGATGTGAAACATGACAGCTGTACTGTTCATGAGGAAGTATGAAATAATGGCAATATTGAAAACTGGAGTGAAAATATGAAAAAGTGGCAAGTTATGCATGTGCATAGAAACTGTGTACAACGCTCATAACCCTGTCATGTTTTTTAATGTTTTCACCCCATTTTCAACATGGCCTTTCTGGGACCTCCCCTCATGAACAGTGGCACTGTGATTTTGCTAACATGTCCCGAAAGTTGATTTTGCATAGCGACTGCACCATTCTGTGCCACAGGTGCACAAACACATTTCAGGAAGGATGTGAAAATTTATACCTGTACTGTTCATAGGAGTGTGTGAAAAAATGGCAATGTTGAACATTTGGAGTGAAAATATTAAAAATTGTTGAAGTTTCGAGCACGCATAGAAATTGCACAAAGGATGCTCATAGCGCAGTCATTTTTTGTAGTTTTTTCACCAAATTTGCAACAAGGGCTTTTTAGATCCCACCTCATGAACAGTGGCAATGTCATTTTGTTAACTGGTACCAAAAGGTGATTCAAGACATCTACCGTGAAATCACCTTTCGAGACTGAGAAACTAAATGACAGTGCCAGTGTTCCGAGGTGGGTCCCAAGAACCTCATGCTGAAAATTTGGGACCAAACTCAAAATTGGCTGAGATATCAACTGCAGTTGAAAACCCCATTGACTGCCATTATAATCCTTACGTTATTTCTTCAGTTCCCAGTTGGTCTTTGAAGAGTGCAAACGTGTTCCCAGTCCACAAAGATCACTGCTCCTGACCTCTGGAGGTAAGTATGGGTGAGAGGGGTGTGCAGAGTTGGGGAGCACAGAAGGAGGGTGCGGGTTGGGGCAGGGGCCGGCGGGAATGATGAGGGACCATTTTCTTTTTTTTCAGGTTTAAAAAAGACTGTTTTTTTACAAGTGAAATATTAACAAAACAGATTGTGGCACACTGAGGTGGGCTCCCAGTGTGCCAGAGTACTGGAGGGGATCAGTGCCAACCGGGATTGGGAAACCCGAGATTGACTGAGAACACAGGGCTAGGGCAGTGCATCCGACACCTGGAGTGGGCATGCCGTGTGGGAAAAATCAAACAAGTATTTTTGGCACACTGGGGTGGGCTTCCAGTGTGCCACATTAATAGGGGAGAGGAGGATACATGCTGAAATGGGGATGGAGCACCCGATGTCAGCAGGGATGGAGAACGAAGGGTGTGGGGCAGGCAGCAGCAGTGGGAGGAGCTAACATTTAAATTTGTTGTCCTGCTATGTGCCTGGTTGGAAGGGAGGGGGACTGCTGCTGCAATGATGAAACTGCCCAATTGCAGCAGCAGATTTCTTTCAAGTGTGGTGCTCGCTCTGAAACTGCCATCATCAGCAGCTGCAGCCATTAATTGGTGGCAGAGGTACGTGCCCAATTAAGTTTCCGCTGCATTGGCCACAACACTGCCACACCTCTGCAATGCTCTACTATCTCAATATGTTTCTTGTGCCCTGCGCGCGCAAGCAAACATAATGATACAGTACATTTAGCAGTCTAGTTAAGTACATGCCCGAAAAGGGGCTATGTAATGTCACGCATAATGCCTTACTTTTAAAAAATACTTATAATTACAGATATGGTTGGTATTGACAACTTGTAATCACTGTACATCATGTTCATGTTGTATAAACGAAAAAGTTTAATAAAAAGTTTAACAGCAAAAAAAAATATAGGAAAACTACAGACAAATAGGATATAGAGAATATGCAAAACACACATATCTTAGTGTCCTGAACTAATTTATAAAGAGAAAAATTAGCTTTCAGCCAAACCTAGTTTATGAATTTGTTATAAAACAGTAATCTAACCTTCCATGCCTGAAAACTGTTTAGCAGCATAAAAAGGAGGTCATACAACAAACAACAGTTTTGGTCCTTTGGTTAATGTCAATGTGCAGTACAGATGGTTCTGGCCAGAACTGATGTGGGTGGGTGATGATGAAACACATTGGTGTGGACAAACTGACAGATGAAGTTCCTGTTCTCTTTTTTCTTCTCTTGATTCAAGGAATAGGTTAACAGGAACCTCAAAATAAGCCTACAAGCCCTGTTGTATCTCACTTATTGCCCTAACTGCTACTCTAATCAGGGACGACCCCTGTCTCCATTCCTATGCTCCTTAGGCCAAAGGGAGGAAAAACTCTTTCCTCTAAGAATGTTTGCTTGGAATCCATCTGATGAAATCAGATTCATTGGACTTCAGGCTTTTTTTCCGAAATTCAGCTTTTCGGTACCGAAGGCTGAAAATCCAAATCCTGAAAAGAGTTGGATGCGAATCAGAATCCAATACAAATTCTGCATCTAACTGCAGTACAAACATATAACCCCCCAGTGAAACAATAGGTTAGGGACCCATATAGTTCTCCTTCCTCCCTCCATCCTAATTCTCCCCCCCCTTACTCTGAGTGCTGCTGTGCTGCTGCTGGTCTGCTGGACAGCCCAGTTCCAGTCAAGTCTATCTCATGAATCCAACACCTGCCACACTGATCACCAGGGTGCCCAGTTGCCAAAGTTGCCACTCCACAGTCCCCTCAAATACAGAGGGAGTTGGATGGTCCACCTCCCACCCCCAGCCCACCACTGCACCAGTTTCTGCCTACCAGTCCTTCACCCCTTGTGGCCTTGTTCTCTTGTACCACTGCACCTGTTGTCCAGTTCTGATCACTTGGCATTGGCTAAAGATGACTATTGGGGTACCAGCCCAGTAGCCCCAAAGAGTACCCCCATGCTGTTGCCGATGCAAATATCCCTGTCCCAGATGGTCAGCCAATTACTTGATGCATAAAAATACAACCCTGTGCAGTAGCAGACAGCAGCAGGAGTCATAGAAAAAGCCTGTCCAGGCATCAGACCTCCTGTAACTGAGTCTGGAGGTGGCCTACCTGCACCAATCCCTGGATTAGCCATTCTCCAGACACTGGACTGGAGCAAGTGACTCTGCTGGGTTACCCATGGTTTGGTACAGGTAGGCCAAACCCTATTTTTTAGCACACAGTTGGTCAGAGGACTAGTATTTTGATGGCCGACCAGCCTAACTGAACGCTGACATGAAATAACCTGGCTGACTGAGGCTGTTACAGGTTGAAAACAAGTCTACTTATGACTGAGTGATTACTTCTGACCAAGACCAAGATAACTGCATTCGGTCATGGTGCTGCAGTGGTGTGTGTGTGGTGGGGGACTCCTTGAGGCCAAAACCCTGCCCAGCCAGTAGCCAAACACCAGCTATGTCTAAGAGGATGATGATATCGCAGGGACTCCATGGAGAGGGGCATTCTTACCACCCAAGGCAGTCTTTGCTATGTGGGCTAGCATCCAGTGCTGGCAGGTGCAATGACCCAGGGAGACCAGAGGCCCAAACCATCATATAGATAGATGTGTCTTTTCCTACTCTTTAAACTCCTTTCCTCTTACCCCCATGTGACAGATACCATTCAATGGCCTCACATTCACACACTAGAGCACTGCAAAGGCAGGAAGCTCCCTGACCCAGCCTCAGGGACCACTGTGGTGCCAGAGCTCACCATCGACCCACCAACCAAGGCACACTGCTGAATGGCATCTGCCCCAGGATGACCTGCCTTTTGATGTGGCAACTTGAGTTCACTCCCAATACCTGGCTGCCTGCCCCAATGGGCCACCTGGGCAGCCAATTTTCTTTTGTTTTGATATCAGGCTTTTAGGCTGAGGTTGCAATTTCCATGAGTGTTGCTTTTGCTAAAACATTGGAAGCACTACCACATTCCTCATAAGCAAGAGTTAAAATCAGAGCTGGTCTGAGGCCAGCAAAACATTTTGGGGCAATAATGACTGGATCACAAGAAACCCTGAAATAACTTGCTCAGGCACAGTTCATAGAGATCTACCATGTCCATGAATTAAGGTCAAGAGAAACAATAACACAGGATACAACTGTTAGGACAGAAGTGGAATGGACTTCTGTATTTTTAATTTATTTTTTATTTTACAGTTTTGTCCAGAAAAGACACACCAAGCTGAAACTCGCTTCCACATTACACCAGACGTGCAGGGTGGTTAAATGATTTGCTCAGGGTCACACCGTATGCAAGTAGAGGGTGAAAAAGTCAAACCCAGGTCTACTGGATGTACCAAGCTTGTTCACAGCTCGTTGTTCTAACCTCTAAGGCTGGCTATACTGCCAGCCCTGATGGACATGATGGGCCATTGGTCTTCTTCCAGCTCATAAGAATATTATTTACTGTATGCAAGTCAAGGCCAAGCTCCTGTTAGGAGCCAGAGGGCCAGTGCCACACCCTGTGAAGGTGGGAAATAGAACAAAGGAGAAAGGGTGGAGCTTGTCTGGATGATGTCGCCATGTTCTCCCATATCCAAATGTAGAATAAAGCCTCCTACGGTACGTCTCCAAGCCCCACCACCGAACTGGATTGTTGAAACTGGTCTCACCTGTGCCAGTTATCCCACATGAAGGGGTTAATCTGGGCACTGCAGGAAGGGGTCAGGTGGAGGGTGACAGACAGTGCAGCCGTGTGGTTAGAATTTAGAGCTGTTACCTTAGATTCAGGTTTGAATCTCACCTGAGTTGCTTATTCACTGTGTGACCTTAAACAAGTCTCTGCACTGAACTTCCTCTCCCTCACCCTCTTTCTCTCTCTCTCTCTCTCTCTCATTCTTAATCCTTCTGCCTCACTTAACCTCCTGTATTCGCCTTTTGCTGATGCAACTGTTTATGGCTTGTAAAGCACTTAGAGACACAGTGTGTATGACAGGCACTATATAAAACCACATTTATTTCCTTCCCTTCCTACTTAAGAGCTAGACAGGTCACTCTTGCAGATAATAGGATTAAAGCGTGTGCAGATACTGAAAGAGTGTGAGACAGACTTGAAAATACAGCAGTAAGCAAAAAAGCATTTGTCAATGCCGAGTATTTGTTTGCTGGTATCAGCTGTGGGTGCTGTGGTGCCACTAGCAAGCATAGGACTGGACTTAGGAGTACTACTGACCACCACTGGCACTGACTACAGGTATCAGGACTGGAAGGAGTGAGTTGTGGAGCTGAGACTGAGCAGAGATCTCCTTACCTACAAGTTTTGGCTGAGTGAATAACTGCAAGTCCTATCTCTTGGGAACGGTCTTAAGTTCTTGCTTCAGGCATCCCAGAGTACTAGTAGATGCAGCATGACTCCCCTGGATTGCTCTGTACAGCTACGGATCAGTCAGGTGCTCAGCTGTCTTGCAAAGTCGCAGCCTGTGGCTTAGGTCCCACTCCATCTGGTTGGTCAGCCATCAGCTGGGCATGCAGGGTGCTGGCAAAGCTCCGTTCAGATCTTAGACTCCCCGCAGCTACTCGGAATCATTCTTCTTCTCCACTGCACCATCAGTCCTGGCATGGCTACTGGAACATCTTGGATGGTGGCTGTGCCTTCTCCAGCTTTAGTCCAATACTCAGATTCACCTGCAACAGCAGTCAAACTACTCACACGGCAGACGTGAACATGAACAAACTGTGGAACTGGCAGTCTGTTTATGGGGCTTTTAATCATGCCGCCCCTTACAGCCATGCCTCCTCATTACCCCCAGCAGACCTGATTGAGAAATGACTGACATGTCTCAATCAGGTCTGCTTGACCTTCACCTCATGAAATGTCATCAGTTTTGAGCTGCGCCCCGGCACTCAAGCAGCAGAGCTAGCCTCGCCCTCCTCAGAACTTAGAGCACGTTGTCTGCAGTGCTCTCAAGACTCCACTGTATCACTGCTGTGAATGTTTCATATATATATATATATATTTTTGTGTGAAAACAGTTTTGCGCCATGGCATGCCAGGCATATCTGTGCCAAGGGTGCCGGAAGATAGTAAAAGTTGAGGGGCGGAGGATTGGAATGGCACTTATGAAGGTACAAAGGGCACTTTTTCTAAAGTAGTTTTTCCACACAAAATACAACAAAAGTATTTAGAAAAAATACTCATAAACAGACAGTTGCAACAAACATGCTCTATTTGACTAAAGTAAGGAGAGAAGTGATGTGCTCATCTCAACTGGACATCAGAGTACCTCATAGGGCAGTTTGTTTGTAGGCTGCTGTTTCTGTTAAGCAGAAAGCCTCTAGTGACCCACTGACATACCTTCCTGCAGCAGGATTCAATGTTCTACTCATGTGCTCCCAGAAATACAAAATAGAACAGTTTCCACCCCATTTTCCCTTAAAACAATTCATAATCCAAACTGTTTTGGAAAGTTGCTCAGAGCCTTCTCAGCCAAATGGGAAAGTCTTCTACCATCCCATTTACATACATGCTATAGAAATATTGAAACTGACTGCAGATAAGGGCCACTAGATCTAGGACCATCTAGTCTGACTGCCCATTTTCCTGACTACTATAAAGGCCACAGACCCTACTTAATATCAGACTTTACCTCCTTGTTACTAATGCTAAGGTTACCCTATGCCTGTCCCATGCATGTTTGAATCTCCCACTGTGTTTTCCCCACCAACCCATGCTGGGAGTTTATTCCATGCATCCAACACCCTTTCTGTGAACAAATACTTACTCATGCTACCCCTTACTCTACCCATTCCAGCCTCATGTCATACCCCCTCTTTCCTGGACATCTATTATGAATGATGATACCCTCCAGTACCCTACGTATGCCTTTTAGATTATATGTACATTGTCCATACCCTTACTATACAACTGGGTTTATACCACTGTGATAAAGAATAATGTAAAATCTGAACAATGATTTTTAAACATTCATCTAGTTTTCATCCAAACACATACAGTTTCTCTGCATTGTGATGGCTAGTGCCACCACTGGCTATCTTGATCTTGTGAAACATAGTGTGTGCTAAAGAAATGCAGAGAACTATTTGTTTGGTTGAAAACTAGAAGCATGTTTAAAAATCTGAAAAAATTAGAAAAATAAAACTGGAAAAGACATGAAATGCCCATACCTCATCTCCCAACAATATTGTGTTTCTCTCTGGGCAGCTTGATATGTTTCTGCTACATGAGAGAAAGTCAAGATGCAACTTGGAAACGTCTTCAGTGGCTGCAGTGTTTTTCTACAGTCAAATGGTAAATTCATTGTTTGTAAACCCAATGTCATGAATTGAAACAATACAGTCAGCAAAAGACAGAAGTTGCATCCAAGGATGTGTGTGAAGACCCCCAGATATTGTATTATCTGTAGAAGAAATGAACAAAAACACTTGGTTTCTAGCTAAAAAGACAAAGGTCATGGTTAGCAAATTTAAAAACACAATAGGAGGACAATAATCTCCTTAAGGCCGATGTCACAGAAAGTAGTGTTAAAATGGCTAAGGTTGAAGGGATCCACAACTGGTTATCGACAAAAATTTTGTCGAATGATAGGACTGTGAGCACCGACAGGTTGACGCGCATTTTGCAGGTGGCTGCTGGTTTCGTACAAAAACAAGTGTTTTCTTGGGGGACTTTTGCCACAACTCCCCACTTAGGATTCTCAACTTCAAGTTGGAGATGATTTGGAAGCGGGGTGAAGGACCCCCAACAGACAATGTCGGGTTCAGCGGGTTCCCTACAGTGTGGGTGGCACTGTAGTTACTGTAGGGGATCACGCTGTCAAAATGTCGCTGTACCTGCGGTATACCATGTTGAAGCACTACGTATGGGAAATGCAGAGCTGGCTAGCAGTGTGTTCCATTTGGTAACTTTGAAGGAATAAAAGATGCCTACAGTCTTCAGATGAAATGCTGGAGGCAGTCCCTCTATCATGGTACCACCCAAAAATGGAATGTCCACTCCAGTCTCCAGGGATTTCAAATGAAGGTAAATTACTGCCACGCAAAAAAACTACCAGTGCCAACACAAAAACAAAAACTGACAAAATTAATCCAAGAAGGTAGTGGTTTATGCTTTTTGACTGGTCAGTCTTTATCCTTATGTGGTACAGCAAAGCCTTAACCACACCACTACCTCCCTGGATAATGTTGGATGAAAAAAAACTTGAACGGTTTTGTGGGTCTACCTGTAGTTTTTTGCACAGCAATACACTTCTTGTATTTGGAGTCCTTGAGTGGGCATTCCATTTCTGTGTAGTGCCATACAGAAGAGACTGATGACTAGTATTGCTGCATTTCAGCTGACAGTGCCACATCTTTTGATCTGACAATGTACTTGGGTTGTGGGACTGGCTGCCCCTGACATTGAAAACAGGTGACCAGGTAAATCCAGAGCAAACCGTCTCTGTTTTCTATTTTGTAATGCTACACACCCAGAAACCACAGAACATGTCCTATCTCATGACACTGCAAACAATTAAGCACAGCTGGTCTTTTTATTCCATCTGTTTTATAAATTGAACAAGACATGAAAATGTGTGACAAATATCCATAGGTACAAGCTCGGTAGGGCTGGGGCTTGGGATGACTGTCCCCAACCATGAATTTGGAAATTCAGTGGTGAGGTGGCAAGAAAACTTGGATGTCTTACCTTGCCCCCTGAAAAAAAGAATTTCTGTGTAGCCACCAAAATTAACCTTGCTACCTCACCCTGAATTTCCAATTTCATGATGGGGGCAGTCATCTCAACCCACAACCCTGCCCTGGCGTGTACCAATGGTTAATTTGTTTTTGTCAAACCTGTTCTATTTGAAGCTTTTTTTTTTTCAATTTACAGAAAATTGTACAGCAACACACATTTTGCATTCGCAAAATAATGGCACTAGTTGGAGAGTCATTGTTTCTTAAATTGTGATGCATTTCATATAGTCTGGCTGGGTTGGGGTTATGGAGTCAAATCCAAAGTTTGGGCAGACATTTGTCACACAGTTTCATGTCCTGTCCACAGTCCAGGCCCAGCCCACAGCATGTTATTGCCACTCTTGGACTGGCATACCCTGTCACATACAGCATGGCAAGCAATTAATATTGTTACCCATTTGGCACTTGTGAAATATCCAGAGCTCACTCTGCAGGAGTGAGAATATTTTCCATATTCTACTCCTACCCATCATGTATCCCCTATTTATATACATATACTGGTATATATATATATATATATAGAGAGAAACATTCCCTCAGCTCCCAAAGTGCACAGAATGTGTTCTTAAGGCAGACTTGTAACATATAAAGAAACAGATGCCTGATACTACTCACAGCTATTGACCTGGATTTGAACACCAGCACCAAAACTGGAAACACAGAGCTGTTTTCTTTCACTGAGCTTTTATTCATCTATTGAACTTATTAGTACATCCTGTTATTCACTACTGGCATGTTAAAATATTGCATCACAAGCTTTTATGTTCCCAAATTGTCAATGTTGGAATACATCCTTCCATTGGTGTATAGATCTTTTTCAAATGTACTTGGTTCCAATGTACAAATAAGGGTGAACTTAAATGAGTAATAAATAAAAATCAATCCTGCTCCTTTGGATACATCAATTGTAACTTATGTTAATTAGTGAATAGAAGGATTTAATAATAAATTCAATGGATGGATGAATAAAACCTCAGCAAAGGAAAATAGCTCAGCCTCAGCTCTGTGTTTCCCATTTAGGCACCACTGTTAGTGGGTGTCATGACAACAACTGCAGGACAGAGCACAATTATGTATATGTCTATTATTTGTTTCTATTATTCTAAACTGGCAAAATGGTCAGAAGAGTGGCAAATGGGGTTTAACACAAAGTGCAAGATCATGCACATAGGGAAGAGAAACCCTGAAGCCACCTCCAGGTTGGGAGGGAAATTGCTGGCAATCACAAGGGAAGAAAGAGACCTGGGCATCATTATCACAGATGACCTGAAATCATCCAAGCAGACGACTAAAGCAGTAGATAAGGCTAGAAGGATGTTGGAGTGTATTAGTAGGGGCAACGCAAGTCATAAGAGGGAGGTAATAATCCCTCTTTACTAGACACTGGTTAGGCCCCATCTGGAGTACTGCATGCAGTACTGAAGGCAGCACCTGCGCAAGGACATTAACAAAATAGAGACAGTTCAGAGTAGGGCAATCAAAATGGCACAGGGATTGCATCAGAAAACATATGAGGACAGATTAACTGAGCTCAATATATATACCCTAGAGCAAAGGAGGGAGAGAGGTGATATGATCGAAACATTCAAACATTTTAAGGGCATTAATAATATAAGAAAAATAGGAGGACAAGAGGACACAGCATGAGATTAGAGGGAGGCCGACTGAAGGGTAATGTGAGGAAGTTCTTTTTCACAGAAAGGGTGGTGGATGCATGGAACAGCCTACCTCAGGGAGTGGTGGATATGAATACAGTGCAGGGCTTCAAACAGGCATGGGATAAGCATAAGGGAGCAATACAGATGAGTATGAATAGATAGGCCATTGACAGAGTACAGGCCTATGGCACATTCATAAGGTAGAAATAATGGGAAGACTGGATGGGCCTTGCGGTCCTTATCTGCCATCAACTTCTATGTTTCTTTATGTTCCCACATGACTGCTGCTTTCTGGTAGACCATGTCACTGTCATCTTTATAAACATACATACATACTAGTACATTTGATCAAGAAAAAAATACATTTTTTTTTTTACCTGTAAATTAATAGTGGTACAGCCAGCAGGACAGGTCCACAGGTGCAGCCTATTGGAATGTTCTTCCTTGTGGAGTTGCCACTCCCCAGTTCTTCTTTTGTCCTGCAGTGGCCATCTGAATAGATCAATACCAATGATCAGGAGGTAGGAGAACCACCACCGCACTGATCTACAGTCCCAACCTCACAAGATACCAGAGTCACAAAAACACCAACTAGAGTGGACTGAACAGTGGCACTGGACTTTTCTAAGTGGGCAATGGGGTGGGGGTACAAATTGCAAATGGGCCAGCAACTATTTGGGCAAGCAAGAGGGTTGGTCAGGTGGGTGCCTGGGTGGCTTTCAGAAGTTAGAGAATGGTGGAACTGACCTACCAGTACAGGGAGAACTTGAGTTAATTTAATTAATGGACTTGCTCATGGCAGCACTTTGGAATTATTGGACCGTTGCTGGCCCGGGACCTGAGTGGATCATGTTGCAGCAGGCAGCACTGCAGTGCCACCAGCCATCTCTGAAACAGGGATCACGTCGACGGTCATCAGGGGAAGTTATTTTATTTCAAGTTCTTCAACGTAAAAATTAACTTGTTTTGAAAAATAAAATATGAGCTGCAAGCAAATAAAAGGGTTTTAAACAGAGTCAGAGACTTGATGGACAGAGTCAGAGTAGTCAGTGGTGCACTGCAAGCAACTCCAGCAATTCTCTGGGTCTGGTCCATTTCGGTCTTCACTCTGTCTCTAAGGCAAGTCTGAAATCAGCAACAGTAACCACAACACTCACTCACTCTCAACCCCACAACAACAACAAAGCAAAGCCAGGTTAGAGAAAGGAATCAGGAGGAAATGGGATCAGACATGTGGGGTGGCTACCCTTATACCATTACCTTCCTTGTGCTTTGTTGGCTAAGCCTGGCTTTGTTCTTTTCTTGGTCTTGGGGACCGGGGGGGGGGCTCAGAACTTCCATGGGAGTCGGCACTTTCAAATAAAAAAAAATACAGTTGAAATGAGGTGGCAGCGCAGTAGATCCATGACAGATCCATTTAATTCTAATTTCTAAGTGTTATCTTGGCTGATTATCTGCCTTACTGGGCTGGCTAGCTCTGCTATAGTGATAAGTCTCTTGATTCCCAAAACAAAGAGGATACAAGAGGTGTGAACATCTGCTAGGGCCAGACTGCTTTGAATTAGAAGTGTTACGGGCAGTTCCAGAGTTGTAAAGTAGGGTCGTTATTTTAACGACTCTACTTCACAACTCTGCTAGGAGGCATTTACATAGGCAGCTGTTTCTTTTGTGTAAGTGGTGGGGCGGGGCACAATGGGGGCAGATTCAAGGCACTGCAAGCTGTCACTCAATGAGGGAATTAATTCTGCATCCACCCAAATTAATGAAAGGGGCAATTTCCTACTTGCCCAAAATAAGAGGGGTGGCTGCCCCCCCCCGGTTCTGATGCCTATGTTGTTGGCTATGCCCGCCAATGATGGGGCATTCCCTGACTGCGGCAGTGAATTTTTTTCAATACACCCTGCAATGACGGGGCGCTCCCTGATTGCAGCAGCAAATTTCTTTTAAGTTGGTGGCAAGCTTCACAACTGCTGTCAGAGACATCGTGCTCATTCATTGGTGTCAAATAGTCCAGCCCAAAAAAGCAATGGTGGCACTGGCCACAACACTGCCACACCTCTGAAACCTGCTACTACCACAAGATGCCACAAAATGTTTCTTGTGCATGCGCGCAAGCAAACATAGAAAGGGAAATAGGGGATGTATTAAAAACTATAGGCCTATAAGTCTGTCCTCTCACTGCTATAAACTTAGGGAATGCCAAATTTAAACCAGACTTGAACTTCACCTAGAACTTTCTGGCCTTGATGATAGAAACCAGCATGGCTTTAAAAAGGGAAGCTCATGTTCTACCAACTTAATGGCATTTTATAACATTAATAAAAGTCTTGACAAAGGAATTCCATCTGATGTAATTTTACACGATTTTTCCAAAGCATTTGATAAAGTATCCCATTGTAATCTCATAAACAGACTGATAAATCTGGATGTAAATATGGATTTAACTAGATGGATCCAGAATTGGTTAAACAATAGGATCTAATGTCTCTGTATTAATAATACCATTTCTAGTGAGAGAGCAATAATTGAGAAACAAGATTATTCTGTTTTAATCCTCCAGTGATTCCGTTATAAAATCAGGTCACTACAAATGGTACTAATGGTGGTAGTGGTGTTCCTCAGGGACAATTGGTACTCAGGCCTACCCTTTCTTTTTTTTTTTTTTACTTCCTCCTGGTCCCTGCCCTGAGGAATCCATTACTCGGTTCTTTTCATCTGGGCCCCAATGTAGCGTGGACCCAGCTTCATTCCACTTGAGACAGGGAGATTTTTTGCCTTTGATTTTTCTCCTGGTCCCATCTCCCTGAGGACACCATTGCAGAGGACCTAAGTCCAGACAAGCAGCATGCTTATACACATTGCTGTCAAACATCTGTAGCATCCTCCCCACCCCCAGCTCCCTCATAGAGAGCCAATACACCTCGCCTCCTGTGCTTCCACTGCTGGCAATGCTTTTTGTGGGCATCACTGCCCAAGTAACCCCCCCAGAGGAGGAGAACATCCATGGGGATGCTCAATCCTACCTCCCCCGGCAGATCCCCCGGTGGCCTGAGTCTGTTCCTGAACCCAGGTCACCAGCATAGCACGGGGTGTGGCCTCCCGTGCCTCAGCCCTCAGCACCACTGAGCCAGCTGGGCCTACACTTTTTAACATATATATACGTGACATGGATACAAATATCAATAATCTGATTGTAAAGTTCACTGATGACACTAAATTAGGTGGTGAGGTTGATACCCTTAATAAACATCTAACACTAATTAGTGAGCTAGGTAAACTTGAGATCTGGGCAAATCAAAATGGCATGATCCTAAACATTGATAAATGTGTTGTATTACACCTGGGGAAAAATAATCCAAACTACTTGTATATTTTAAATCAAACTATACTTAAATGCTCCAACAAAGTAAACGACTTGGGTATAACAATAAATAACTCCCTGTCCTCTTCAGAACATTGTATGACAGTTGCTAGAGCCACCAGAAACATGGTTACTAGAATTAAATGCTCCTTTATGAGCAAATCTGAACAGCTCATTATTCCTATTTGTAAAAGTTACATTCACCCCTTATTAGACTGTGGGTCTCGGGTTTGATCCCCCTATTTAGTTATAGACATCAGATTGGTTGAAAGAGTACTTAGAATTTTAACTAAGTATACACCAAGGCTTAAACATTATACCTCATCAAAGTAGATTGTTGGAAACAGGATTACACTCTTCAGAAGCTAGGAGACAAGAGGAGACCTGCTATTACTGTATAAATTACTTCAGAATCAAGAATTTATGTTTGATTGTGATCTAAATTATAGTTATGCCAGATGTAACTTAAGATCTCACAATAAAAAAACTATCTATACAGTCAGCCTTAACAATCAGGAGAGATTATTTCTATACCATCCGAGCTGCAAAGGCATGGAATAGGCTTCCACAAGTGGTCATAGATAGCACCAGCTTCGACAACTTTAAAATCACTTTAGATAGGCTTTACTACTCTAAACAACTGTTGGTATAAATGGCTCAATTATGTGGGAGACATTCATGATGGGCCTTGTGCCCACTTATATCTGACATTTCTTAGTAATCCTAGTACTGTAATAGTGCAAAATCTGCATAGCCTTATTCAGGACTCTATATTACCTATGCTCCTCTTGCAGGAGCTGCCTTGTGAACCTCTAAATCACCCATGGTGGAGTCACTGTGAACTGGGGGTGCAGTCTGCATCCCTGCTTTGTGCAGTTGATTTTGAGATCATGGCTATTTTATTACACAAGACCTTAAACAGTAATGTGGTAATGCAGTGAGCCATTACTAGACACACAAACTGTCTGCTGCATCTGCCCTTCAAAGAAGGACTAATAGAATTGTTTGATTAGAGTATTATTTTTTTAACTCTGTGTGTTGAGGGGAGTCATAGTAGACTTATTCTACTATTTTTCCTTTTCCATGGTTAAACATAGCAAAATTCCATAATTTGATCATACAATCACAGCGCTGACCTTTGTAATTTGACAATAATTGGACTGCAGATTTATGGGTACCCTCCTCCACAACATGACTCTGCACAAATAGAAGACAGAGCAATAACTGAGAAACAAGATTATTCTGTTTAAAGGAAAAAGGGTTAGCTGCAGTTAACCCTTTTAATCCTCCAGTGATTTTGTTGTAAAATCAGGTCACTACAGATGGTGCTAACTAATTGGTCCATGGCTGGCTGTTGAATGTTTATTATTGCATTGTAGCAGCTGCACTGACCTGCCCAAAGTTACTGCATTAGCAGCCTCTTGTTCATTGTTTTGTACATCACTTTGAGAGTCTTCGTTTATGAAATCAATGATGGAAATGAGAAAGGAAACATGTGGCCCACTGAGAATTGAACCCAGACCCCTGTTAATACCATTCAGTTCCCAGTGGGCAACACTTTTCCTTCCTCATTTCCATCCTTGATTTAAATATGCCTGGCAGGGGCTTAGCTGCACTGAGAAGTGGTCTGTTTGTATTTTTGTTTATGAATGGCACAGTTAACTCTACTAATATACATAGGCATTGAAGCAGACAACATTTCAGTGGAGTTAAGCATTGAAGAGTCACTATGGGTTGGGTTACCATCAGTTAATCTAACTTCAGGGTCATAAGGCATGAAACAAAGCTGAGGGCATTATGTACCTAGAGTAAGATTAATAACGGTAACTCAATGTCTGGAGATCCTTAATGTTTATATTAAACTTCAGTGTTCTAAAATTTATGTTTTCATATTTAAAATTCTAATGGTTCTAGTGTACCGAGGGATTCCAGCCATTAAACCAACACCACTGGAATAATTTCAGCCAATCAGAATGCTCCTTACTCCAACCATTGTTTTATAACATAGTTTAACACAGTGCAAGCCAGTTTAAAGACAGTGGCTATGAAATCAGGGCTGTTGTCAATAAGAAATGTGTCTGGGTCACTCACACTTCATTCACCTCTGATCCTTAAACAATTTCTTAACTCAAGTCACACTTTTCCAAATCTTAAATAAATGTCACTTATGTTATTATTTACACATCATTATAAGATACAATCTTTTTTTAATACTATACACAGTGGCTGAAAACAGAAGACATGGACATATGTTTTGGTCTTCTCAAGACTCATCATTGTGCATCATCTGTAGCTTAACCCTTGGTGAATGAACCTGCCCTTGTGATGGTCTAAGGGTTTGGGTCATGGTGGGTACATATTAAGAAAAGGAAGCTAAAAAGACAAAGAACCTCAGCACAAAAGCGATATTGCTAGGGTTACTCATAAAGGGCTTTAACACAAGGCCAGGTTTCAAAGAAATACAAACTCATGTATATCGATAATGCAAAGCATCATGGGGTGCATATGCAACTCTCCAAGAAAATCTAGACTGATTCTGCTTTAATCCTTGCTGTACCATGGACTGTTATATGAATGCAGAATTCCAATGCATTCTAATTCTGTCAGCAGTCCAGGGTTTAAGGAAAGTGCATGGTGCCAATTGGCCTCACACCATCTGCAAAGGCTAAGAACAGAAGACATGGACATGTTTCATCATTCTCATGACTCATCCTTAGGGGTCTGTGAAAGTTGCTGTTTCTACCTCAGCAGAACAGTCACAGAAACTGGCAACTTTCTTGGAAGTTTCTGAACTTCTGCCTCTGGTGGATCAGAAAACTTCTGAATGTTTTGGGCAAAATTTCACCCTGTTCCATCCTGCCCAATTTGTGTTACCCTCACCCATGGTTAGTGGTCCCTCCCCCAACCTGATCTCTAGCCACATATCATTTCAGTATCATCCCCATGGCTAGTGGTCCCTTCCCCACCTGATCACCTCCTTTCCAGTAGTAATCCCCCATCCATTTCCCATGTATAATAAAATATTTAATTGACCCAGAGGTCTAGTGAACCCCACTCCCTCCCTGTCCCAAAACCTAGCAACCAGTGTTTTTTTTTTGTTATTTTTGTTAAACTTATTCACTGGTGGTCTAGTGGCTCCATTCCCACACCCCAGTACGTAATGTTCCCCGGTATCACCCAACTCTCCCTTACCCTGAAAAGGAGCAGACAACTGGCACAGCCTGTTGCTCTCCTCCATGGCCAGTTGTCCATTGAGTTGTCAATGAATGAGCGCATGCTTGGCCATGGAGGAGAGCAGCGAGTTGTGCCAGTTGCCCCCTCCTTTTCAGGAGGTAATGTTCCTTTTGGGGAACACTACCTCCTGGGGTGGGGTGGGGCTGGGGCTACTAGACTAACCAGCAAATAAGTTTGAAAAAAATAATAAAAAAAAAACACTGGCTGCTAGGATTGGGGATGGGAAGGAAGGGGCGGGTTCACTAGACCACCAGGTCAATTAAATATTTTATCATACACGGAAAAGGGATGGAGGTTACTACTGGACAGGGGTGATCAGGTGGGGGGACCACTAGCCATGGCAGGGGGTAACTTTGAAACTATACCGCAGGTGATCTGGTGTGAGGGGGGGAGGACTCTAGCCACGGGGGGCATTACTGAAATATCACAGGGCAGGTGATCAGGTTGGGAGTGGCTCACTACTAGAAATGTGAAATTTAATTTTGCCGGTGAAATCGGCAATTTTGCCATGCAAAATGTTTCGTGAAAATGCAGTGAAATTTCACAGTTTTGCCCACATGTTCACCCTCTGAGCAGTCCACCAACAATAGCAAAATTTCACTTGCAGAGTGGTGAAATTTCACCAAAATGGTGAAATTTCACCCTAGAGGTGGTGCAAAAAATGTTGTAGGTGCCGTATTGGTCCTTTTAAAAAACAGATCCAGAAACAAATGATTTGATACCTTTTATTGGACCAACATGGATGTTACAGAAAAGAACAAAGTGCTTTAGCTTTCGAACCAACCAGGTCCTTCTTCAGAAGCTTTGTGGCAGTTTTTTCAAATATCCCATACTATTAACACCAGATTATATAGAAAAAGCAGAAATAATTCTCATTGGTTTAACATATACATTTAAAACATAATAGAAGATTACGTCAGAGAAGCTAATTAACACCAGTATGCCTTAAACTGAGGAGCCTCAGAAGGGCAAAGGTTATCAAGAATTCTCTACAGCCAGAGAGTTCTTGTCACATAAATTTTAAAATGTCTCAGTATGCCAAGAAAGCATTCTAGTGATAAAAAAAAAAAAAAAAACCTTGGAGTGGCATTCTCCCTAATACATGTAAGATGAGCTTACAACTTACATTCCAATTGTCCTGGTATATTAAGGACAGATAATGAGAGACAAAATCCTGAAATTAGGTATAACTGCAAGTTGAAATCAAGCCTCAAATAAACCTACACATATAAACATGATGCACGAAAGTATCACTTGAAGTGTAAGTGCAAAAAAAAAAAAAAATCCTTGTCAAGGACCCCCAAGAAAACGAGACCATGAGCCTGATAAATGCAGATTTCAACACATAGTCTGTGTATAACAAAAATGCACAGAATCAGTCTAAGCAATCTAAATGAAAACCCAAAGGAATTACACCTTTAATGACCCCCCAAGTAAATGAGATATGCATCTTAATATGAGCAGTTGAAAATGTGACAGTGTGAAATCCATCCACTGACAACTAATAGAAGGAAATAAATGCACACTATATGTAAAAACTAAGTGTTCTAGCCACATAACAACTGCCCATGCCACGCTCCACCCACACATATGTGTGTACATACACCATACCACACCCCCATACACACACACACACACACACACACCTGCACACCCACACAACCACAACACAACAAATATAGCAAACACATTCTGCACACACACACCACACCACGCACAACAAACAAAACACACATACACACCATACCCACAACACATAAAACACAACACACACCAAACACACACATACATACATCAGTATACACACACACACACACACACACACACTCAAATGCACTCACCACAGTGTTAAGGTGAAAAGTCAACAATGTAGATAACTATAAACTTACAAAATCAAAGGCCCACTGAAGAACTAAACTGTTTATGTCCATCTTTAAAGTAAAGGTCTGTGTAAGTTTAAGTGGAATAATGTGTCATGTACCCAACATCAATGTTCAATCCATCCGCCACCATATTGAGAAGTAAAATAAGTCTAATTTCAGAAGCCCGTCTCTGTTGTGTACTGTTGAAATGTCCTTTAAGACCATCACAGACATATCTGAGATTGAGTGGTCATCCTGGGAGAAGTGCCGGCTACTGGTTTCTCAATCATCTTGTGATTAATAGAATGTCTGTGTGAATTCATTCTAGTGGAGTTGTTGGCTTGTCTCCCACATAACCTGTGCGAGGACATTTCTTGCATTGGATAAAATAGACCACATTACTTGATGTACATGTATAATTCCCTGTATCCTGAATAGTCAGTTTTGTGATGTAACCACACAGTCTGAAGTGGAAATGAGGTTACATGTCTTACATGTGCGTTGATGACAGGGTCATGTACCATATGATGTCATGGTATTCTGTTCCGGTTCAGTTGACTCCTAATAATCAGGTTGGCTAAATTAGGTGGTTGTTTAAAGATAGTAGTGGTAGTTCTTGAAAAATACAGTTAAGGGTTTCATCCTCACTAATTATTGGATGGAGATCCTTAGTAATCTTATTTAGGAGTTCAAGGTCAGGATGGTATGTGACTACTAAGGGTATTCTGTTGGTAGTCATCCGTTCCTTATATTGCAGTAGCTGTTCTCTTGGGACCTGTGTTGCACGTTCCACTGCTCTGTCAATTTCCCTGGATGAGTGTCCCTGCTCAATAAAGGTGTTTTCAACATCACCAGATGTGTGTCTCTGTCTTCCTCATTTGAACAGAGGCGGTGATACCGAGTGCTTGACTATATATAACAGATTTCTTTGTGTGGCTCGGTGATTACTTTTCTTGTGTAAGTATCTCTGTCTGTCTGTTGGTTTCCTGTAAAGACAGGTATGTAGGTACCATCCTTAATAGTGACAGTGGTATCCAGAAAATGTACACTTGTGGTAGAATATTCTAGGGAAAGCTTTATAGTTGGGTGGAGGTTATTAAGTTCTTGGTGAAAATCTTCAAGTGTGTCAGATGCCCTCTGACGTAATCTTCTATTATGTTTTAAATGTATATGTTAAACCAATGAGAATTATTTCTGCTTTTTCTATATAATCTGGTGTTAATAGTATGGGATATTTGAAAAAACTGCCACAAAGCTTCTGAAGAAGGACCTGGTTGGTTCGAAAGCTAAAGCACTTTGTTCTTTTCTGTAACATCCATGTTGGTCCAATAAAAGGTATCAAATCATTTGTTTCTGGACCCGTAGGTGGTGAAATTCCATCAACAGTGGTGGAATTTCACCCATAGTGGCAAAATTTGCTTACAGGCGAAATTTCACCAGCTTGGGGTGAAATTTCACAAATGTCGGCGAAGTTTGTACAGGCCGCTAAATATTTTACGTAATATGCTAATTCCCGCAAAAATATTTTGGCCCGGTGAAATATTCCAGTTTCACACAACACTACTCACTACCCACAGTGGGTTACTGAAAAAACACGGGGCAGGTGATCAGATGAGGGAGGTACTGCTAGCCACCAGCTATTTGTTATTTTTTTTTTCATTTGTTTTGGGCAACAGGGCAGATGGAATTTCCATGAATGTTCAGAAATGGATTTCTGAAGTTCCGTGTACGCACAAGTCATACATTTGCTTAAATTCCACCTGCGGAAGATTTTTTTGTGCACCCTTACTCATCATTGTGCCTTCCTGTATCTAAACACATGGGAAAATGAAACAACCCTTATGATGGTCTTATAGGTTTTGGTTAGGGTGGGTCCAAAAAAAGAAAGCAAGCTGAAAAGTCAAAGAACCTCAGCACTAAAGCACTAAGACAAGGATTACCCTTAAAGGAATTGGAATGGCAATAAACAAAGCCAGGTTTCAAAGAAATACAAAATTACATATGCTAATAAGGTGAAGCATCATGGAGTGCATATGCAAATCCCTGTGAAACTCTACACTGGTTCTGCTTTAGCAAGAGTGTATGGTACTAAATGACCTCTCACAGCATCTGAAAAGCCTGTAAACAGAAGACATCCTTCATCCTTTTCAGGATTTATCAGTGTGCCTCATCTGTATTTCAATCCATGGGAAAATAAACCAGCCCTTATGATAGCTTTACAAGTTTGAGTCCTAGTGCCTGGCTGCTGCCAATCACTGAGCATGTACCATATACAGTACACACTCATTCAGAGCTCAGTCGGTGGCTGGCCATGGTGGTGAGCAGTGGGCTGTGCCAAACAACGGCTTGGTTATGGGTTGGAGGAAAGTGGGGTGGTAGGGCACTGTGGAGTGGGGGTCCACTAGACCACCAAGAATTTTGGAATATCGTTTAACAGTGGATCGGGGCTGGGGCAGTCCACTAGACCACCAGGGCATATAACTGTTATATTAAAAATATTTACTACTTATCATAATGGGAGATAGGGGCTTGGGGGGGGTGCTAGACTACCAGGGATAATAAATTCATACATTGTGGGAGACTGGAACTTGGAGAGGGCAGTAGTCTCCCAGTGATAATAAATATTTTATTATACAAATTACTAAATATCATAATGGGAGATCAGGGCTTGTGGGTGGTGGCACATTGGCGCAACCTCCCAGAGGATTTCTAAGTTCTGTTAGACCAGCCCTTGGTGGGTCTAACAGTATTTAGACCATTGCCCTCTGGGAGGGTTTTGAGAATACCATCTGAGGGGATATGGCAGCCTGCATCTGCTGCAAGCCCCCTTGCACCATGTTGCAGTCCATATTGTGGCACAAGGCTGGCACATGCAGCTTGCATTTGACGCAGGCTGCTTTTTAGAATAGCTCAAGGCACATTGTTTGATGCATGATACCAGTTGCATTATTTATGTTTTACACAGGCACCTTGCGTCTGTCTAAGGCTTGACAATCAGGCCCCAAGTCTGAGATTCATCATGGGCCAGAGGAATTTTTTATCCTAATGTCACTTTTCTTCCCATTGTGACATTAAGCTTCAACATTAGCACTTTTTTGTGATGAATTTCTTACTTTTTCTTAATTTTTTTTAAAGTTATATAACAACACATGTACAACTTTACATTGACAAAGAATAACTAATATTTTTGGCATATGTACTGGGTAGCAACGTATGTCTGTACTCTGATATATCTCATGTGCACAAGTTGTGAAAATGAAGAAAATAGAGAACCATTACCTGTTGCTGAAAATGAAGTATTTGTGAAAGTAGCTTTTCTACAGTTTCACATGTACACTGTGTGTTTACGTATGCATGAAAGCAGAGGTTTTCATAGTTTTGCATGTTCGCTGTTTGATTACGTATTTATGAAAGTGGGTTTTCCACAGTTTTGAACATACACCGTGTGTTTAAGTATTTACGAACACATGTATTCTATAGCTTTATAGTTACACTATATGGAATGTTTAAATATTTACAAAAGAGGTTTTTGAACAGCCTCCCAGGTACAATATATATTAAAGCACAGTGTTGTATTGGTGAATGTGAGCTTTTGATAGTTTGTAGAAATGAAAGCAGGGCTTCCACAATCTTCTGGTTATCAAAGTGGGGCTTTTCAGTTTTGTACTTGGAAATGTTGGATTTCAACAGTTTTGCAGGTGTAAAACAGGGTTTCCACAGTGTCCTAGGTGCAAAAACAGCTTCATCTGTGGCTCATGAATTTATCTTATCTGATGTAGAGCTGAGTTTTTGACTGAACATGCCCAAATCCCAGATTTTCTGTCGTTTACAACTTCTTTATGTTAAATTATAGTTTAATTTCTAAATTACCAAAAGCACCACTCTGGGACACTGTCTAGTGAACCTATAAGTTTGCTGATTCTTTTTATTAAATATGCTTTACTGAGAATAACACACACACTGTATACAGACAGCTAGGTGATGATGTAACAGTAAACTGCCACTACAATGTAGATATATGAATGCAACACATTTGTTTATATAAAAAAGAGGCAGTTTTGAAGAGTAACAATTGTAACAGATGTCTGTACCCACCACCCACTCCACCCAAACCCACCCCACTGCCACTAGAATATAAAACTAGGATGGTTAGCAAAATCAGTCATAGAGTTTGCCATGACTGAGAACTATGAGAAGGGATAAGTTATTTTAGGGGGTTATTTAATCATTTTTAGAATTAGAGTGAATAAGTGGAAGATTAAATAATGGGTCCCAAACTTGTCTATATTTATTCAGTGTATTGATCGTACCCACAATGATGCGCTCGGCTTGTAGGGCAAACATAATCTCCTTATACCATTCTATATGACTGGGAGTAATCAAGTCCGACCAGTGTCTGAGTATTACTTTTTTAGCACAAGCTAAGATTAAAGTCATATGGGATCTTTGAGTACACCCTGATAGATTTGTGTAGTCCCCTAAAATACAAATCACAGGAGTAAATTTGTCCGATAAGGTTAGCAATGGATCCAGACAAGTCTGGATAAGATTACAAAATGCGGAAATTTTTTCAAAGAACCATAGCATATGAAGTAAATCTCCAGTTGCTTTTTGATATTTTGTGTACTGACTAGAGGGCAGGGATCCCATTTGAAGCAGCTTAACAAAAGTATAGTACAGATTACGGTCAATCTGGAATTGCATATACCTATATTTGTCCCACTTAATATATCTATAGTTGCTTCCAGTTTCTTGGCCAATGCCTGTGGAGAATAGCTGATGGTAGGCCTGATCCCACCAATAACATCTCTGGCCATCTAATTCAGAAATTGTAGTTAGTAAGAAATGTATATGCATATGTTATTAAGTGGGATGTTTGGACAGAACTGACATAGGAGAGAGAGAGTGGATGTGAGTGACCAAGACCACAACCCTGTGCCAAAGTGTTTTAACAACATGTGGGATATTTGTAAATATTTAAAGATATGAAAGGAGGACCACTTGAAAAGAGAATGAGTTTCTTGAAATGGCATCAGTTTATGATTATTGACTAGGTCTTCCATACTCCCAACACCCATGCCAGGCCAGAAAAGGTTGGATTGCCCGAAATTAGAAGGTTAGTGTTATGGAAAAGAGGCTGTGCAGTACAATATCTCTGTATCCATCCAACTTGAGGAAAGTATTAAGTTGCTGTTGAGTTTGAAACACAGAGCCTAAAAGTGATTCTTTCAATTTTTTGGGAAGGTTCTTTTTAATTATAAAGGGGCGGACATTAGGATCAACGTCATATGCAGAACATAAGTCTTGTTCAATTTTAAGCCAGAGGGGACTGTAAGGGAATCAGCGATATTACTTATGGGAAGTAACTAGAATCTGATTCTAGTTAGATGTATATTGCTAGATAGTATAGGTAGAAATTAGGTGTCTTTAGGCCACCATCTACTTTTTGACGAGTAAGTTTTATATAATTTCATCTTATTTTTTTCCCAGTTCATAAAAAGAAGCTAATGATTTTGTGTACTTGAGAGAACCATGAAAATGGAAAAGCCCAATTATACATTTGCAGAGGATATAAGATACAAGGTAATATGTTCATCTTAATAATGCTCATGCAGCCCCACAGGAACATGGGTAAATGGGACAAGCACTTAAAATCCTCTTTAATGTACTTATGATAGTATGAAGATTGAGCTTTTTCATAATCTTGGGGAAAGGGTGGAGATTAATGCCTAGGTATTTTAATTTGTCAGTATGCCACTGTAGGCCCACATGTTCACATCCACCTCAGGGTATATTTGTTAAGGAGAAAATGTCTTTTTATCTAAATTTAGCTTATAGCTTGAGATGTAACCAAACTGGGAAATTATTTGTAATGCAGTGGAAATAGACTGAGTGGGGGATGAAATCTATAGTAGAATATCATCCGCAGAAGTGGAGACTTTATAGTCTGTGCCACCTATTGCAATACCACTAATAAGCAGAGAGGTTTTTAGTTTTCTAATAAGAGGTTCTAGGAAAGATAGGGTGAAAGGGGGCAGCCTTGTCACATTCCCTGATGTAGGATGAAAGGTGTAGAAAGCATGCCTTTACACTGGACTCATGCAGAGGGGGAAGAGTAGATGATTTTGACCCACTTCATGAATTCTTGGGGGAATACGATATTTGGGGAGTGACATAAAAAAATACTCCCAGGATACCATGTTGAAAGCCTTTTCTGCGTCTAAGGAGACCAGAGCTGCTGATGTGGGGGAATCCTTAGACGCAGAGAAGAGATGTGTTAATTTGCTAAGATGGTCAGATGAGAGTCGACCCCTGACAAACCCGACTTGTTCTTCACTTATTAATAGGACCCAGACATGACTTAATCTAGAAGCCAATATTTTGGCTAGAATTTTTAGATCTACATTAATTAAGGAGATGGGTCTAAAATTAAGGATAAATAAATGGTCTTTGCCAGGTTTGGGAAGTATGACTATGTTGGCCAATGTTAGAGAAGTATCTGAGATACCTTCTTTGAAGAGGTAATGGAAGGTATTCAGGAGGATAGAGGCTATTGCGTCTTTAAGAGATTTATAAAAGTTAGTAGAAAAGACATCATGGCCAGGTGGTTTGTCCAAAGGGAGAGAATCGATAGCTTTACATACTTCTGTTAGGACAATAAGCGCTTTGAAGCTGGCAATTTGGAGATCAGATAACACTGGGAGGTTAATATCTTGAAGAAAGGTATCTAGCATCTGTGGTGAAAGTTAGGATGTGGAGGGGTGTATATAATTGACTATAATATTCTTTGAAGGCCTCAACAATATCTTTGGGAGAGGTGAGGAGACTACCCAAGGATCAATAGATAGAAGTAACAATTCTATTGGTAATCTGAGTATGTAGGAAGAACCAAGAGCTTCCTGCTCTTTTGCACTGATCAAAATAAGACATTTTGGAGCTGAAGCATAAGGAACTCAGCCTTTTCAGCGAGTAGTTGGTTGTATTGGGCATGGAGGAATTCAGCCTTTCCCAAGCCTCTACGGGAGGACGGAAAAGGCATGACTCAACCTCTGTGATTTGATCAAATAGAAATGAAAGAGCAGCAGTTCTTTGTTTTTACGTTTGGTCACCAGGTGAATTAATTTGCCCTGCAATGCACATTTCAGCAAGCTCCATAGTATGTCAATTTTGTGCATAGATGGGGTATTATATCCCACGAAGTTTGTGATACATGTTTGCAGGTCTTGTAGGTGCTCTTCTGATTTTAAAAGTTGGTTGTTAAGTTTCCAGATTCTGTCTTTCTGAATGTTGAGTGAAAGATCCAAATATAGGTGAGCAATATGATGCTCTGAGAAAACCTTAGACGAGTAGAAAGCTAGAGTGACTCTGGGAGGTGATCTACACTCATAAGAAAGTAGTCTATGCAAGAGAAAGAGTCGTGAGGGAGGGAGGGAATGAGTATTCTTTCTATCTGGGTGTAAAAGTCTACAGGGTCTGTGAGAACTAGAGAATGCATTAACTCATTTAAAGCTTTTGTCCTGTCAATAAGAATTGCCTAGTCCGCCCAATCTGTTGAGGTGCTTTGATAAAACTTAATTCCAATCACCCCCAGTATTATGTGGAGTGTGGTCCATGTGGCTAGTATAGCCATGAGGTTTGTGAAAAATCAGGGTCATCTGTGTTGGGTCCATAAATGGAACATAAGATTACCTCTGAATGACCTAAAAGGGCACTCAGGATCACAAAGCAACCCCTAGATCAGAGATTTCTTGAATTAGATGAAATGGTATTCTATGCTAATAAGAATGGCAACCCCCTGTTTACGAGTCAAGACCTGAACTGAAACTTGACCCACCCAATTTCTACATAGGTAGTGGGTTTCACTGGGTTGAAGATGCATCTTTGTAAGAAGGCTATGTCTGATTGAAGGCTACGCAAATGAAGTAAAATCTTTGTTCCTTAGCAAGAGTTTGGTCTAATATTCCAAGAGCAAATTTTAAACCCTGTCATGTTAGGTTAGTTAATGGAGATGCATGGCCCTTGGCATAAGAGAATCCATCCAGTCCAAAATATATGAGATTGATGAGATGAACCCTTTACCTGTGGCAGTCCTCTCCTAACTAGTCCCTGTAGTTCCACCCCCACCCTCCCTGAAACCCACAACCCAAAAGAAAAGTCCCATAAACAGCCCAAAGCTGAACTCCCAATATAAATCTGATACAAGTACTAAAGTAAATCCCACAAGAAGATGACAGTGATGAAGGTTCTAATCCCCAGAACAAAGTTATGACTGCTTCCCAAAACAGTAGCATAGCTTTTGTACCCTCCCACCCCAGAGTTATGGTGTGACTCGTGAACCACATATTAGTTTAATGAAGGTAGTGATTAGACCCAGTAGTATACATCACCTATTTCACAATTGCATAGGAAAAAATCTCATAATATAATACTATGAATCTTAATTCTAACAAGCTTTAACTATTAACTATAGCTGTTAGCACAAAACATCCACTTATTAAATACAATTATTTATAACTTTAAAGCAGATAATCATGGCTCACCCCCGAAGCAACATGGTGAGTTGAGCATAGCTTCTGCGTGAGCACAAAAAAAAAATCTCATCTGGACTATATATCTGGAGCATAAGTATATAGGGAAATCCTGGAAGAAACCCTGGAAGATAAAACACAACTTTAAAGTTAGAATATTTAGCTTTCTAGTGAAGCCAATTAAAGCCATAAGACAGGCCACTGCATGCCTGATTTATGCTGTTATGCAAAAATACGAGTAGAGTAATAACATATAGAAGGAGAGAAATAAAAGAAAATCTATTAACCTTTGTCTATTGAGTTGCTTGACTGTAGATCCTTTTTATTTAGAGAGTCCTGGAATGTATTTTAATCCTAGAGCGCTTATGCATTTAATCTTGCGCTGAGATATAACAGGAAGAGTCGCACATTCGTGTAGCCTGATCTACGAACGTGCACAAGATTGAGCAGGCAGAAAGCTTGCACATTCAAGGAGGATTCAGGTTGTGCATTGCTGACAAGCCAGTCAGAGTGGCCACAGTCTCCCCACAACAGACAGATCACTGAAGGGAGTCCATGAAACCAGTAAAAGACAAGGGAGAAGACAAAAAGTCTATTTATCTAAACAAGCATCATGGACTGAAATATCAAAGCAGATTCTTACTTGGGCCAGCTGCAGATGGGGACAAACCCTCCTGGATCTGTTGTTGAGAAGGCAACTTTAAGATGTAAGGGAGAAACCAGGTGGCAGATTAAATTCTCGGACAGCAAGCAATCAATTTTATCTGATCTAAGGTCAGTGTAAGGTGTTTAACCACAGCAACTGGCACATTCTTGAAGTAACCCAGGGAGATAAAGAGATAGGATTTCAATGCTGGGTAAATAGGTCAGAGAACATAGTGGTTAATTCGCTAGCCACTTGATCTGCATTTTCAAAGTTTCTCCAGCCACCCTGATACTGTAATGAAAGCTTTTATTCCAACTGCGATCAGCTTGGTAACTGAAGGATGGTATTCAGCCCTTTTCTGGTGGGTGGTAGGGAAGGTCTTGTGTTATCCTTAGGTGTGAGTCTTCCCATTGATTTCTTTCAACTCTTTGGACTTGGTCAGGATGTGTTGCCGGTCAATGTAACTCAGGAGGAGCAGGATGAAAGGCCGGGGCTTGGCACTGGGAGGCGGCCTAGGCCTCAAGGATCTGCGGGCCCTTTATTCTGTGTAGATCATGGAATGTGGAGGAGGACCTGCTATTTTGGTGAGTAATTTCTGTTTGAATAAAACCAGAAAGAATCCTTCAGCTTCTTCAGGAAGGCCAAAAATAACCAGGTTGTTACCCTTGTTTCATGCTTCAGCCTTCAATGTCTTCCATCTTTAGCCATCTTTAGCTCCATTCTTGTTAGTTTTTGCTGCAGAAAGACAATTTTGGGTTCTGCTCTTGCTTGCCAGCCTTCTAAGGATGTAGTGCATGCTGAGATGTCTGATATATTTTTGTTGGTGTCCTTCAGGTCTGCTTGGATGGATTTTAGATCTGATGTGAAGTCTGGAAAGGCGGCCTTAAGTGGTATGAGTTCAGCAAGACGTTTATCCTCCAATAGTGGTGCCACTGTGGTAGATGGCTGTGAGTTCTTGCCGGATGAGGCTGCTTGAGTTTTAGGCCTCTTGGACTGTTTGTCTGGCATATGAGGCAGCGTGCGAGATAGGAGGGCCTGTCTCATTTTGGAATCCATTCCTCTGTTAAATTTTAACTTTTTTCAGAGAAAATGTGCACCAGAGGAATCACCAAATTACAGGTAGTCGAAAAGTTGGCTGGTAGATGCAATTCTATTGCTGGATCTTCAGTTTTAAAACATTTCTTTGATGGCTGAGGTGGGAGCAGGAGTGCTATGAATCTAATCAATAGAAGGGCAGCACATGATCTCAAGTTTGCTAATTCAAATTCTAACCATTTTGTTTATTGATGAGCAAGTCACCAGCACTTTTCCAAAATGCTTTTGCCCCAATATTGGCTTCTGCATAACTCTGGTACATCTGGGATAGTCTTGGCTACCTTCTGTGTCACACAATGTTATGTGCAATTAGGGGTGAATCCCTCAGTACCTAGTGCTGGGTAATCCACAGATACATGGGAAAGGTGGAGGATGGTAAGCCGGGACCAGGGGGAGGAGCTGGGGAATCTGGGGTAGCCAGCTAGAGAAACAAGGACATAATAAATTAAAGAAAGACACAGTCAGTATATTCAGCAAGCTGCCACAAACTGGGGGGGTTTCATGTAAGGTCTTCTCAATCCTAATACAGTTTCAAAGATGGGAAACAGGTTTCCATTGTTTCACAGGTCCAAAACCAGGGCTATCACAGCATAGGTGGTATTTTCACAGTGCTACAGATGCAAAACAACTTCATCGTGGTGTGAATTAGCCTCATCCAACTTAGAACTTATTTTTTTCAACTGAGCATACCAGTATTCTGTATTTTCTTTTTTTTTTGATTTAGTCTTCTTTATTAGTTTTAGCTTGTACAATCAAAACAGGTAATACCATGCAAGATAGCACAAGGCATAATTAAAGAATGACCGTACACATGGTAGAGGTAAACACTAATATCTCCCCGATCCTCCTGACCCTTACCCTCTTCCCCTCCCTCGCCAGATACCAAGAGTAAGAAAAGCAATTATACTGGGTTTACATTATTCAGGATAGACTTGTAGAGGACTTAATCCACCTGGATCTAAAGTCTATACAGTGTGATTGAAACATGTCATTCATCTGCTGTTGAGGGTTGTTTACAACAATAACAGCATCTCTAATTTACTCCATTTCTTTTCATACGTTTGAGGGCAATTTCTGAGGCTAGCTATCAAGTTCTCAATTCTCCCATTTAACCATTCTGAATATGAGATTTCTTCCTGGTCAAGCCAATGGCGCAAAATCAATCATTTAACCACTGAAGAAATTAAGGAAATATGGAACCTTCTTTCCTTGATGGGAATTAGTGAGAGGGATCCCACAATGCAAATTTCAGGGGAAAAGTATTCCATTAGTCCCAGTAATGGGGTCAATTGTATAATTTATTCTTTCCCATAGCCAGGCTACCTGCTACATTCCACAGAACGTGAAGCAACAATCCCTCAGCCAATGCACATCTTGAACATGTTGCTGTGGGGAGTTTCTTCATTTTATGTAGGTGTACTGGGGTGAAATAAATATTATGCAGAATATAAAACTGGGTTAGGTGTAACCTATCATTAGTAAGGTATTAGTAAAGGTCAAGCCAGGTGCAATCCCACCCTTGAGACAAAGTGGGCAATGCCTTGTCCCAGTAATGGGAATCTCCAGTTACATTGCGGAAGATATAGGGAAAGAGAAAAGTCACTAATTGTGAAACCGAGTGCGGAGTCCACACAAGGGAATTAGTGGAGGAGAGAAAATCTCTTTGGTTAATGTCCCAATCTGTTGTTCTAAACCACTTTATTAACATGTGGCAGATCTGATCAATCTTAAAGATCTGTGACTGTGGAAGCTCAAAATACCGTAGTAATGCAAGGCTTTCAGGTAACCTTCCTCCTCTAGAAAGTCAGAAATGCTTTTCCCCATTAGCTCTGGTATAGGAATAGTGAGACCCTGAAGTTTAAAGTTAAGGTTACCGTATATTGGTTGAGATATATCCTGTGTGTTTTTGTACTTCGTAGATCTACAAAGCTGGGAATGCACCTTAAGAGATGCATCTATTACTGTGTTTTTGAGTTGAAGGGGTAGGCTGCATGGGGAAATAAAACAAATGGATTCTAGAGAAGTTCCTGATGGTGCAATCAAGGTTCTTTGATCTGCAGCCATATAGGTATGTATGTTAAAGGATTCAAAGGCACCTCGACTGAGATCCAGTGGGCATATTTTGAAATGTGACTAGCTAAGTAATATAAGTATAGATTGGGTAGTTTGAGTCCTCCCAACTGCTTTGGGGCTCCTAATTTAACATATGATCTATGTGGACATTTCTTTTTCCAGAGAAAACATGATATAAGAGCATGGAGTTTTTTAAACCATGTGGATGGGATGTATAATTAAGCATATGCAGGGGATAAAAGATACGGGGAAGGGCATTCATTTTAATAATGCTTATTCGGGCTTGTAAAGACAGAGATAGTATAGTCCATCTGTTTAAGTCTCTTGAGATAGCAACACTTATGTTGTCTAAGTTGAGTTTCCTTCTCAAGGACTGGCTTTGTGTAACAGTAACTCCAAGATAGGTGAGTTTAGAGGTCCATCTTATACCCATTGTTGCATGCTTTACATGGTGGTTTAAAGGCATAAGGGTGGTTTTATCTAAGTTTAGTTTATAGTTAGAGTATTTACCAAAAAGGGAGATGATATGAAAGACTTCTGGTAATGAGATGGTGGGATATGATAGAAGTAGCAGGATATTGTTTGCGTATGCTGAGATTTTACCCTCAAGAGGACCGAGTGGAATACCTTGGATATACAGGGAGGAGTTCAAGAGTCTGATTAAAGGTTCTAAGTAAATATTGAACAGAAGAGGGAGATAGAGCATCCCTGTTGAGTGCCCAAGTGAAGGGAGAAGCCTTTGGAAAGGACTCCATTACAGTATACATTAGCTTCTGGATCAACATAAAGGATTTGTATCCATTGAATGATACTCGTAGGGAAGCTGAATCTTTCCAGAACTAGGAATAGGAAGTCCCAATGCACCCGGTCAAAAGCCTTCTCCGTGTCCAGAGACACCAAAAGCCATAGGGTCAGAGGTCTCTGGACATGGAAAGACATGTTCTAGCTTGCACAAATGGTCTGAGGAGGATCTTCCTCCTCATAAACCCTACCTGTTCAGGTCCTATAATCCCTTTCCAAACTTGCATTATCTTAGTGGATAATATCTTAGCAAAATTTTCATATCACAGTTAATACGTGATATAGGGTGATAGTTGGCTACATTATCAGTAGGTTTGTCGGGCTTGGGTAGGACAATTATAAGAACTGACAAAGGAAGGCTCAGATATGCCTGAATCACACAGGTAGGAAAAGACTTGGGCTAAGATAGGAACTAACTCCACAGCGAAGGATTAATAAAAATTAGCAGGAAAGCCATCCGGCCCTGGGGATTTATCTGAAGCCAGAGATTGGATGGCAGCTAAGAGCTCTTGCTAAGATATTAGGAGAGTTAGGAGGTTTTGTTGTTCAAGGATAGTTGTGGGAGTGCAATGTTCTTAAGGTAATCTTGGATTTCTGATTTAAAGTGGATATTTGAAGCAGGGCTATACAACTGTGAGAAAAGTTGTCAGACTCCTTGGCTATCTCTGGTGGGAAGGTTTTGAGTACCATCTGACTGGGAAGAGATGACCTTCACTACAATGGATGCCTCCTGTTCTCTGAGCCATAATGCTAACAAATGTCCTACTTTATCCCCTGATCTATATAGGTAGAATGTATTTTTAAAATGCACAATCTGCCTTTTCCCATAGTAATTCTGCGTATTGATGCCTTAATTTAGAAATATCTGTCTGTTCTCACTCTGAGGTTTCTAGAGTTGGACTGTTCTCTATTACTTCAATCTGTGTCAAAAGAGTATGAAGGAAGAACTCTCTTTTCTTTTTCCGGACAGAAGCAATCCAAATACATTCTCCCCGAAGTGCACATTTTAAAGCTCTCCAGATTTTATCTACTTCGGAGATAGAATCTGCATTAAACAGCCAAAAGTTCTTAATGAGAGTGCACAATTTGTCTAAGACCAAGGATTCTTTAAGCAATTGTGTATTTGACTTCCATATTTTATTACATCTAACATTCGGGCGGGGATTATAAGTGAGCCATACTGGCGAGTGGTTCAACAAAACTTTAGGGATATCCGGTACCCAGGATATTTGGTAGAGCTTCAATGCTAACTAAAAAGCAATCAATTCAGGAATAGGATTTATGAACTGGTGAATAAAAGGTCTATTTATGACTAGTCGGATGAAAATTTATCCACGGTTCACAGAGACCTCCATGGTTAAGAGCTCCTGTAAGGCCCGTTGTGTAAGGGAGAGTCTGTGTATTTTCTTTATGACTTCTTTAGTTTTTTTCTTTTTAATTCCAGAACACTACATGCACCCTTTGTTGCAGGTTTTAAGAAACCTGAAAGTTTTATGTTTCAGATGCTGGCTATTTTAGTTACTGCTGAGCAGGAAAATGCACCTTTTTCATATTTTTAACCTTTTTGCCACTCTGTAGCACAAACACCACTGAACCAAATCCCCCACCATTAGCAAGTCCTATACTCCTTGCCCAGAATGAGTGCCTTCCAAATTTCAATCTGTTCCTCAAGATACAGTCAGGCTATATGCTGCCACAAATGGGGGTCTGTATGTATAGTCTCTTCTCAACTCTAAAACAGTGGCAGTAAAGGGGCAGAGTAGTGCCCTGTAGTTTGGGTTACACATGATATTCTGTATTAAATCCCTATATGTGCATCTTAAAGGGGACAGGACATCTGTGGTAATTGGTTGCAGTTAGTAATTTTCCTAGTAACAGAAATGATTTGCCTCTAAATGTGTCATTTCGTTGTACCTAAATAAATAATGATGTGAAAACATGTGTTTTCAATTGTGTTCTTTTCACATAAAACATTATGCACAGTTCTCTTTACAGAATCAGTAGTTTGGAATTTTTACAATGTCATGTTTTTTTACAAAGTGTGACACATAAGCTATTGTCCTATCAGAACTATGATCAGAGTTCTATGCGCAAACCATGATATAGTTGAAACTCTAGACCACTGGTTGTGTGAAAAGAGCTGTAACAGAATGCAGCCCATAGAACAAAAAGAATGCAAAACACATTTTTCACATTGCTTTTTCTTCAGGAACAGTTATATATGAATAATTTAGGTTTATAGTTATTATTCCTGTAAATGCAAACATTATAATCAGCTGCTAATTTAGAAATCATTTCCTGTCCCTTTAATATTGCATCTGTGTATGGATGGAATAATCTGAAATTTGACATGTGCATTTTGATGCCATAATCTCTGGATCCTGAAAATTTGGTAGCAATAGTTATAACAGTGTTAATGTTTTACAAGCATGCAAATACTGTTTTAATATTTTAAATATTGTTTTTAATTCATTATGCCTTGCCTCCATTTGCTCCTTCCCCCCAGGATGCATTTGAAAATGGGCTGATACTCAGCTCAGTATGTCTTTCCTGGTGAAACTTTTGAAAATAATATACATAAATATATGGAAATTAAAGGAGATAGGAAATTATTTTTACATAGCTAACTGCCCTTCCATCTTCCTTTCCATGATGGTTATGTATTCTGATATGCTTTTACCAATTTTTGATAGATAACTACTTTGGCTTCTGGGTGCACTCATATCTACATACTCTCCTCACCAGCTACTACTCATTATTTTTTCATATTTGCAAGACATTCCATGACATCAGTTATACCATTCCATGCTGTTTATCCGAATGGCCTGGAATGGTGTTATTGGTGTCATAGAATGGTAAGGCAGTATGAAAAGAAAGTACAGCAACAGCTAAAATTAGATTACTAATTTACCAAAAAATGTCAAAAACATATCAGGATGTTGGGTAGACACTATCACCTTTAAGACTCTTTTTGGCTCCACTGTAGCTCAGAAATGGCTAACAGTTGAAACTTAAAACCTTCGATAGGTGGTTTTACAGAAAATGATTACTTTATAAATGGTTTAAGGAAGAAAATGTCACTGTCATACAATCACAAAATGTTATCTAAACATTTAATTCCTATGATATTTTTCACGATAATGTTTCTTTTAATTGTTGTCACTCAAAATTGTGGCTGTGAGCCATTTTCATATCTCAAAACAACTCACGTGAACAGTGTTGACTGACCTTCTACCTATCCAAGGTGATTTATTTCATTGATAGAATGAGACTAATCCTGCCATCACTATCCCCCTCCTGCCAGACCCAATTGATTTAATGTTGTACTGTGGGGATTATTCTGTCCTACTGATTCCTCCCTCCATTCTGATAGCCATAATTTTACTTTTTTTTTGTTTGTTTGTTTGTTTACCAGAGGTGGATGCTCAATCCCCTTGCCAGTCAACACTTCCAATTATTCAGTTGAGTCAATTTCAACTGATGAAAGTAGCCCAACCCAGCTGCTGGTCTCCCCCCCATCATCTGCTTGAGTCAGTTTCAACCAGTGATGAGTGCCAACCCCAATGCTAGTACCCCGCCTCTCCTATCCATCTGATATGGAATATAAATGAATTGTTTGGGGGGGCTCAACCCAACCACACATCCTACCTTCATCCAGATCACTGAAAATGTCTTGCTTTTTACACCAGCAGTGAGTGCCCAATCCCACTGCTGAGAACCACCTCCTGCAAAGCCGCCTGGCTGCCTGGGAAATGAAATAATCCACACCCTCACCAACCCTTTTGCATCCATGCCATACTTCATCAATCACAGCATACACCTCTGGTCCCTCATTGTGAATCCTCAATGTCCCTCAATGGCCACTCCTCAGCATCCCTCAACACTGCTCTATTTGAAGTGAATTAGAAAACAAGGCAGAAAAACTATGTCCAACAATACATGTTGTGTACATGTATTTGAACTTAGTTATTATTTTTTTTGCTAGTTTTTTTGTTTTGTTTTGGTTTTTAACTGTTTTTCTTTTGGCCATACCTTGGCCATTTTAAAACTTTTGGACCACACATTATTAGGGTGGCCACATTGCCACCCCACCTCATGATCAAATAAGTGGTACCTTGTTAGTCCAGCCCAAAATGTGTTTTGTGATCACCCCAAACAGCTGTTCATACAGTGTATGTCTTCACTTACCCTCTCCACGTCATTAGGAAGGGAGAGGTGGGCTATCATCTTTGGGAAGACTTGATGGTCTGAATGGTCCTTTTCTGCAGACAGGTTTCTATGATTCTATGACTGCAAAAAAGGCTGGCTGAGGTGGCAAGAGGTCTGTGGATATGTCCACACTACTGTATGGACATTAAAATGGGAGCCAGTGTCGAATAGGGGTTGGGGTTGATGGGTGTTGAGTGGGTGGGCTGGGAAGGGGATTATACATAAATAGGTATACCTGGGGGTATTCTCTCATGCTGTTTCAGAGTGAGGATCACAAAGCAAAGCTGAGCAGTTCTGTCAGCCCAAACAGCACGAGAAAAAACTAAATTTAATGTATCAGTTATGGTTGTTCCACAGTGACAAAAGTAAGGAAATTGGTTAAGAGTTGCCACCCTTGCACCCATACCCAACCCACCCCACCAACAGGTATCAGGGTGTGCACTGGGTCATCAGCTGCCCTAACTCTACCCCATTCCATGTGTAAATAAGCTGAGGTGGTGCAGTATAGGAGAATGGAGTGAGAGTTAGGCCTGATGTCCCCAACGCACACCCCACTTCCTGTTGGTGGGGTGGGATGGTGGGTGCAAGGGGTGGCAACCTTAACACTGAATTTCCTCACTTTTGTCATTGTGGAACAACCCTAACTGATGCATTAAACAGAGTTTTTCCATGAATTTCCCTTCTTTTTGAGAATGTGTACTATAAATAGTGAGTGGTATGTGGTGGTGGCCATGCTTCCCATTTGTGTGTACTAACCCTAACAGTAATGGTAATGCTAACAGAAACGGTAATGGCAATGGTAACAGTAATCCTAATGGGAACGTTAATGCTAACAGTAACTCCAACGCTAACGGTAATGGTAACAGTAATGAGAACAGTAACGGTAACAGAAACTCACAAGCAAATGGTAACACAAACAGTAACAAAATTGCAAACAGTAACGCAAATGCAAGCAGAAATGGTAATGCCAATGGTGATGCAAAAGGAAACAATAACTCAAACAGTAACACAAATGCAAGTGCAAAAGCAAATCGGAAATGGTAACACAAACAGTAATGGAAACGCAAGCACAAACATGAACACAAACACAGATGTTAACACAAGTGGCAATGAAAATAAAAATGGTAATAGTAACGCAAACAGAAAAGCAAATGCAATCGCAAATACAAACGCAAATGGTAAACACACATGGTGACGCAAATGAAAACACTAATGAGAATTGTACCAGAAACGCAATCGGTATCGGTAAAGCAAACGCAAACAGTAATGCCAACGGTGACTCAAAAGGAAACAGCACTGCTAACAGTAATGCAAACATAAGTGCAACTGTAAATGCAAACACTAATGGTAATGCAAATGGTAATGGAAACACAAACAGTAGTGGTAACGCAAATGGAAAAGCAAATGCAAAATGATAACATAACGGTAATGGCAATATGCATACACAAAGAAACAGTAATGCAAGTGACAATGGAAATGCAAGCTAAACGCCAATGGTAACAGAAATGCAATGCAAATGGTAACCTCAGACGGTAATGAAAATACAAATGGTAATAGTAATGCAAATGGAAATACAAATGGTGATGGTAATGGTGATGCCAAAGGAAACAGTAATGCAACTGGAAACACAAATGAAAGGAAAACACAAATGGTAACGCATACGGTGATGCAAATGGAAATGATAACAAAAATGGTAATGGAAATGCAAACTGTACAGTAACGCAAACGCTAATGGTAAATGTAACAAGAAGAGTAACGGTGATGAGTACGACACAAATAGTAACGCAAATGGTAATGAAATGCAAACAGTAATGGTAACGCCAATGCAAGTGAAAACCAGAATGCCAATGGTGATGCAAAAGGAAATGGTAATGTAAACGGTAACGCAAACACAAGCGCAAAACCAAATGGAAACAGTAACGAAATGGTAATGGAAACGCAAGCACAAACATGAAACCAAACACAGATGGTAACGCAAACAGTAATGGTAACACAAACAGAAATGCAAAGAGAAGTGCAAATACAAATGCAAACGGTAACGCATATGGTGATGCAAATGGAAATGATAACACAAACAGCAATGGAAATGCAAGCACAAACACAAATGTTAACACAAATGGTAATGGAAACTCAAACGGTAACAGTAAAGCAAACGCAAATGCAAACGGTAACGACAATGGCAACGCACAAGAAAACAGTAATGCAAGCGACAACGGAAACGCAAGTGCCAACTCAAATGCTAATGGTAATGGAAACACAAATGGAAATGGTAATGCAAACGGTAACAAAAACACAAATGGTAATGCAAATGCAAAAGCAAACAGTAACGCACACGGTGATGCAAATGGAAATGTTAACAAAAATGGTAATGGAAATGCAAACAGTAATGCAAACGTTAATGCCAATGGTAACACAAAAAGAAACATTAACACAAATGCAAATGCAAATGGTAATGCACACCATGACGCAAATTGAAACGCTAACGCAAACGGTAAAGGAAACGCAAGCGGAAACATAAATGCAAACGCTAACGGTAACAATAACGCAAATGGACATGCTTTAGTGTTTGAAAAGAGTGCATCCAGAAGCACAGTGAATACAAAGAGTGTGGACATAACAATGGTCCTCGGACAGGAAAATGAGCACTTGGAATACTAAATTGCTTATATCTCAGGAACTGTCGACGTAGAAAAAATTAAAAATATCATATTATTTATGACTTTCCAGGCTAGTTTTGTACTAGCCCCTAGACTAAATTTTTGCAATGAAAGTCCATATCTCAAACTGTTTTCAAGATATGGGACCCGAAAAGGCGTGACAAACACAGTAATGTTATCCTATGGAACAATCATAAACTTTGGAGTGCCGTAACTTTGCAGCCCTGTTATGTTTTGCCACCAATCAACCAAAGGCACATCTCTGTGATGTTTGCTTTCTTCCCTGCAAATTTCAACCCAAAAGACCAAACTGTTATTTTGCAGCATGGTGGAAAAAGATTTTCTATTGTTTTGTGCATAGTATCACAAATTACTTTAGTAAATCATGACACTTTACAAAACAAATCACTAAAGTCACTTCACTACCAGTCTAGCATTGCTTGTAAAGCGCTTTGGATGTATGAAAGCGCTATATAAATACTGATTCTTCTTCTTCTTCTTCTTCTTCTTAAAGTGACACATTTTGAAAGTACTTTGCAACACTACTTTTACAAAAATTTAAAACATATTTCTGCAGTGTTTTACACACACAAAAGACATGGTACCATCCTCAGGGCATGACTGGGTGAACACAACAAATTGTGTCCTAGAGGGTCTCACATTTAAATACCAAGCATTTTCTGACAACCAACTGAAAAAATGGCTGAATCATGAAAGTAAAAGGGCAATTTCGACAGTAAAACTGCAGTTGTGACACTTTAGCATAGTTTGTTAATTTTTCCCATAGACAATAATGAGTTTCAGCATTTTTTGAATAACTTTTGAACCATTTAATATTTTGTCACAACATTTTGAAAGGCACATCAGGGACCCTGGCTGCATGTTCCCTGAAGTTTTGGGTTGATCACACAAATGTACGAGCTGTAGGCATGAACAAAGGAACATGCAAAAACCCGTAATTTATGTGTTTTGTGGTGCGCTGTAGCTCCGCAACTGTACATCTGACCATAACAAAATTTGGCATATCCAGAGATCTATGGTAACAGACCATGCTTTCCAAATCTGAGGCAAATCCATCTTATGATGGCAAAGTTATTAAGGTACAAAATTTCAGATTTAACCTTAAATGGGGTACTCAACCCTAACTATAGTGGCACTACCGTGCCACTATAAGATATACAGGCAAAAAACTTCATTTAAAGCATTAGTTAGGGTTGTTTCACACTGACAAAAGTGAGAAAATTCGGTGTTAGGGTTGAAAGCCCCTTGTTCCCCACACCCCAACTGGCATCGAGGTGCGTATTGGGTTATCGGCCGTAACTCTCACCCCATCACATGTGTAAAAAGCAGAGGTGTAAGAGAATGGGGTGAGAGTTGGGACCAACAACCTAATCGCCCTGATGCTGGTTGAGGAGATGTGTGAGAGGAACAACAACACAATTCTCACTTTTGTCTGTGAGAACAACCTAACTAATGCATTAAATGGAGTTTTTGCCTCTAATTCCTTCTTTTTGAGAATGATAACAGAAATAGTGAATGTAATGCGGCAGTCGGAGCACGGGGCTCTTTGGGCCCTGCGCTCACACCACGTATTGCGGCGGTGGGAGCGCAGGGCCCTTTGAGCCCTGCCTTCCCGCCACATGATGTCTTGTCACATAGTAACATTGTGCCAGCAAACACAAATAGTAATGCACATGGTGACGCAAAGCGAAACAGAAAGAGAAACAGTAGTGTAGACAGAAATGTTAAAAACAATGCAAAAGCAAGCATAAATGAAAACGCAAAGGGTAATGCACATGGTGTGGTAGACATGAGCGGTAATTGAAACGGGAATGGAACCGCAAGCGAAAATGGTAACAGTAACAGTAATGTAAGCACACAGGCTGGTTTTCCCCAAAACCTGCGTAAAGAAAGACAGTGATTACAAAGAATGTATGCGTAATAATATTTCTCAGAGCAGAAAATGAGGACTTGGAATACTAAATTGCTTATATCTCAGGAACCGTACGATGTAGAAAAAAAAATGTAAAAGTCATATGATTTATGACTTTCCTGGCTATTTTTGTACTTAGCCCCTGTGAGGGGGCTAAGTGTTTTTCTGATGAAAAGTCTGTATCTTGCACTGTTTCTGAGATATGGGCCCTGAAAGGCACGGCGAATGCCGTAATGTTATCCTATGGGAAAAAAAGAGAAGTTCGGAGTGCCATAACTTTGGCTCCCTGTAATTTTTTTCACCAACCATAAAAAGGCACATCTGTGGGATGTTGGCTGTGCTCCCTCCAAATGTCAGCCCAAAAGACCAAACCGTTATTTTGCAGCAGGGCGCCAAAGGATTCCTGTAATGCGTTGGACGCCGTAATGTTATCCTATGGGAAAACGTGTCAACTTTGGAGTGCTGTAACTTTGCCGCCATGTAATATTTTTTCAGCGAAACACTGAAAGGTACATCTGTGAGATGTCAGCTGCGTTCCTTCCAAATTTCAGGCCAAAACGCTAAAACCATTCTTTTGCAGAAGGGTGCCAAATAATTGCTGTCATCTTCCCACAGCCTAGAAGAGTACTGTTGCAGTTTGTGAAAGCTTTCGCAAATTCATTCGACAGTGTCGCAAGTGCGACAGTACTTTGCAAAAGTACTTTTTCCAGAAATTTGAACAACATATATATTTCTGGGGTGTTTTACCCCAAAATAAAGACATGGCTAGCATCTTCAGGGTCCGACTAGGTGAATACAAAAATAATAAGGTTGCTAGAAGGTCCCAAATTTAAATGCCAAGCATTTTTCTGATTGCTAACTGAAAAGAAAATGGAGGATTTGCGACAGTAAAGGGCCATTTGTGAAAATAAAAACTGCATTTGCGACAATGTCGAATTTTTTGTTAACTTTTCCCATTGACTTATAATGGAAACTTGTTTTTTGAATAACTTTTGAACCATTTAATATTTTTTCATGAAATCTTCAAAAGGCACATCGAGGACAGCAGTTGCATGTTTCCTGAAGATTTTGGACCGGTCACGCCAAGCCACCGTGCGACCTGTAGGCACGACTGTAGAATTCCAAAAAAGTGTAAACGCATGCGCAGATCATGCCTAATAACCCACGTCCATATATCTGACCAGTACAAAACTTGGCAGATCCCAAGGCATATGGGTCTTGATCGTGTATTCCAAATTTCAGGCAAATCTGTCAAATGGTTGCAAAGATATTAAGGTGCTAAATTTTGGGTTTAACATGTAAATGGCTCCTCAATCCTAACTATAGTGGTACTACCGCACTTATATATATATATATATATATATATATATATATATATGTAATATTAATAGGTTGTGAAGCACTACAAGATTTTTGTGTGCAAAAAGACACACCTTTTAGTGTAGGAGCATTGAAAATACGTTTTTCTTTACCCCCAACACACTTACATCGAGAAATGGTACAGTCCTGTTTAGGTAGCTGTCACATGCTGTGAAGGTGTCTTATGGCCACGGGTACTTTTTGTAAACCTTTTCTTTAATTAACTGTTTTCCTCTCCAGTCACTGCTCCAGGGGCATCCCTCTGATGACACCAGTATGTCCCACCAGGACCGAGACTCTCCAAACACTGAGTCCCCCTGGAACTCTGACCTGACACCTCAGCCCACTAGATACCCCCTGGCTTGTACCCTCCAGGTCAGGTCTGCCCACTACTTACCTGGGTGCTCCTTGAAATCTAGCTTCATGTGGGCAAGGTACAGGCAGAGGATATTGGGACCAGGAAGGGCGGGGTCTGATGTTGGGCATGGGGTTGGCGTGTTGTCTTCTCCTCATGTATCTGGGGTTTTCCTTGTTTCTGTATAAGCATGAATGTGACCCCCGAGGTATGGATGTACAATGATGTCCAGCACATGACGGGCACACTCCTGTCTCTGGCCCACAGACGCCCACTACAGCCTCTCCCTTAACCCAACATGACCCCAGCTGGCTGCACCCCAGTCTCCACTGGGAGTTGTTAGTGGCCAGGAGCCACAACTCACCCCACCCCAGGAGACAAGAGCTGTAGTCGGACCCTCAATCCTCTCCATCCATGGCCAAGCTCAGGCAACCTGAGCTCAATCACAACCCTGGGTCACCAACATGGTAAGAGGTAAAACGCAAGGTGCCTGAGCCCTCTACACCACTGGGCTAGCTTATAAACCTTTTCTTGGATCATTTTAAAATTTTTCAGTTTAAGTTATTTTGCAAGGGCCAGTGAACTAAGAGCTTGTCAAATGGCAAGGTTAGCAGCACAGCAGCAGGCTGACAGAAATGCCAGTGAGTGGGAGAAATGACAGTGCATGGAGAATTGATTGAGCAGTGTGTGCTGATGTTGATTGAGCATCTGTATGCAGCATCAGATGCACTGTGTTTCTACCTCCTGAATTGTCAAAAATCTTGTAGTGCTTTATAATCTATCATATGATGGGGATCGGGCAGAAGTGAATGAGGCATCACTGAAATATTAAGCCAGTAATACATTTGATTGGGGGCTAAGAAGAAGTGGCATCACTCTACTACCTAGGTACAGTAGTAGCCAAAGACATTGTCAGCTATCTCCGGCTTTCTGCATTTCCACAGTAGGGGTAGCAGAGAGAAACTCTATAGAAATTTCACAAAATATCTAGAAATAGCTGTTAATGTCTGTGGCTACTACTGTAGTAACTCATTGGATCAGGAATTGGATCAGAGGGTGGTATTACTGGACTACTAGGGCAGTAATATATTTGATTAAATTAGGTGGGAAGGGGTTACAGCTGGACTACCAGGACTGAAATACATTTAATCATGGGTAGAGAATGGGGGCTGTTCTTTCCATGTGACAGGTACCAATGCTGCTGGGGGTGCAGGGTGGTCATGCACTACTGTGCACATTCATAAGAGTAAGGTTTGGAGGCATTAAAAGATACTGCCTTGGCAACCTTTTAGCTCCAACCAAGTCTCTGAATATACCACTGCACTTTGCATGTAAGAGGGTACCCTTATCTGAATGGATACAAAGGTATTTTTAGCACAGTTGTGCTAGTCACAGGCATGGTGCTGTGGGCCCCTTTGAATATTGCCAATACCCTGTTTGGACATGTTGTGTCTTGTTAGAACAGTGTTACACCTGTTAGTGCTACGCTGATCTTTAAAATATGGGGCATACTGTCTTTTGAAAGACAAAAAATTAGAATAGGTAATAGTAGAGATAATAGGATGGGGCATGTATAGGACAAGAGAAGAATAAGGAGACAAATACAGGTAGTGAGAGGAGTAGAACATGAAAAGATATGGTGATGCAGATAGATTTAATTTTAGATGTGAAGAAGGTGAGAAATTATCAAGAAGTAGTTCATAGTAACTGCAAATTAACCTTACACTTGAATATATGATGCACTTTGCACCTTGTATGCTTCAAAACCTTATTGTATATTGTATGACCTTGTTATTCTCCTATTCCCTCTCTTAATGTCTGTATTATTCATTTTTTACTGTTAGGAAATCTGTGTCATATGTTTTCGTTTTTCTTTGTTTCCTTTATCTTTATCTCCTCTTTTTATTGAAAAGAAAACATGATATTTGTACTATCTTGGTTGATCAAATAAATTTGAAACTTGAACTTGAAAAAAGGGTGAAAACTCATCACATTTGGTATCCAAGAAAGAGACAGAGGAGCATAGTTTGTTATGAAGAACAGACTTTTGTGCTGAATACAGTGCACAGGGTACCACCATCTATGGTTACAAGTAAAGCAATACCTTACATTTATATAGATTGTTTCTAAAGTTGATGAGGTGGGTTTCTATGGTTTCCAGTAAAGCTAGAGATGAGGTTTGAACCATGTTCTGTCATGATGACCACCAAGGCATGTTTGCCATTGGATATTAGCAGTAAACAGTGGTGCTCTAGATGAATTAGAGAAAGTACAGTTTCTTGGCAGGGCAGAGTTTGTCAAGGGCAGAGGAAGCAATCTTATTTCAGTTATTGATGGATTTAGAAGATGGAGGAGAACTAAAAGAGCAATCAAGATTACAGAGGTCTACACAACACTGGTGGGGAGTGAGCAGGATCTGATGGCCAATAAAAAGCACAGGTGGACCAACTACCTGGGTTTCTCCACCTTCTCTGAAGGGGATTGGTGAATGGCAGTAAAGATGGTCCTATCAAAAAAAAAAAAACATCAGGCAGGTTCAGTATAACTTCCTGCATTGGGTTTATTTTACCACAGCCTTAGCAAACAGGATCAAACCTACCACCCCAGATCTCTGCCCAAAATGCAAAGCAGCAGTTGGCATTTTCTACCACTTGGTGTGGGACTGCCCCAAAATGCAATCCTTCTGGCAGTGGGTGTTCTTCTTCCTAGCCATGGTATTGGGAACCCTGAGCGTGGTCAATCCTGAGACCATTTTTCTGGTCATCCCTCCTCCTGGGATGCCCAATACTGGATTGACCCATCTCTTATGGAAATTAGGCATAGCTAGTGCAAAAAGAGTGGAGCTCAGGAATGGTTAGCTGAATCTATACCACCGGTAGCAAAATGGGAAAATCAGTTGTTAGAATTTATGAAAATAGAGTGACTGCAGTATTCCGCACAGGGTAGATCCCGAGTACTGTATATGCAAAAATGTGGGCCCTGCTAGACAAGGCCATTGGCACTGTTTTTATTTCCTCTGTTCTTGCTCCTAATTTGTTAGAATGTGTATAACTGAACTGTGATGCAATTAGAGCTGGGCAAAATTAGCAAATTCTTAATTTGCAGAATTTTAGTAAAATTCCATGAATTTTTGCAAAATATCACAATTGTTTGAGAATTTGCTGAAATTTTTTGATTAGACATATCTTAGTCCATTTTATAGTTGAGTCTGACATTTGGCAGGCATATTTTTTTGCATAAGGCCTAAAGGCATGCCAAGGTTTATACCATTTGGATGAAGGATGGATAAGTTACAGGAGTTCAAAATCTTGCAAGTTAATATTTGTGTGAAAATTTCTGAAAGCATTTCTATGCTTACAACTTAACCACCTTTAAAGCTAGATAATTGAAAACTTAGATGCATCCTTTTTGGAAGAGTCATAGAAACTACTAAATAAGAAGTAATGGTCATGTAAATTGTAAGTTTTAGCCATGGCCTGTCTCCCGACACGATTTCCCAGGCTCACTTCTGAACCAGGGTTGTCAGCATGGCAGTGTGAGACACTGATGCTGGGCCATGGAGGTTGCCTTAAAGCATACATTTTAGGGTTAATGAACCTAGCAACATTGGTGATATTCTGTTCTCTAGCTTTAAACATATAGAGGCTTAAAATACAGCAGTTTACGTAATTGCGAAATGTAATTATAAAACTTCTGACAGTCTGGAGGGTTATAACTCGGTCACCTGTAGAGTTAGAGGTCTGTTACTTGGCACACATGTGTATGAGCATTCGTACATTCATTGCACCAAACTTGGTGCAATTTGGACAAACACGTTTAGTTTATGTAGTTATTAGCTGTAATTTCAAAATTTCTGAATGTTTGGAGGCTTATAACTCAGTCATCTTTAAATAAAGAGATCTGAAAATTGGTACACATATGTAAGGTAACTGGCAAAGTCAATATGCCAAATGTGGTGCAATGTGGACAAAAAAGTTTTCAAACTAGATGGAAATAACAAAAATCACAATTTTGGCAAAATTTCATGAAATTTTCATGGGAACGAAATCTGCATTTTGCCAGAATTCCACTGGCAGAAGATAAATTTCACCAAGCCTTCAATACAAGAGAAGGGGGGATGGGATGGGGCTTCTCAATGTGTAAAATCCAATGGGGTTACTGTACTGATGTGGAATCCTGCACTACAAAATTGGTATGATTTCATTTGTAATCTGTATTGCATGGACCTTGGCCCAGTGGGGGTCTCCTTTGCCCTGTTATCACATGCAACCATGTATCCTATTCTATTATTATATGGTAAGATGTAATATGTACTGCTCATTCTGAACTTTCAATAAACAATTTCTAAAAAAACAGAGATTAGGTTATGAAAACTTAGCAGCAGCAAGAGAATGATAAAGGCAAGAGTTGTCTGAGACAGATGGGATAGGGTAAAGAAGTCAAAAGTAATAGGAGAGTAATAACTGAGGAGAAGTCATAGATGCCATAGCTACAGTAAGATGAACATGTAGATAAATACAGTACTGTTTATTTTACCACTTGGGCAGCAAAAAAAATGTATATTGAGCGTCCCTCTTGATTTCTGTTACTGTGCAGATCGGAGTCATATCAATGATATTTATATGAAAGACTGCACTGAACATCAAAGGCTGTACTTTCCCCCAGATTGAAAATAACTTCATTGGTCATTGCGTGTATAAACCGTGAACTTGTTGAGGATCATAGACTACAAATTCTGGCACAGCAATTTTCGATAGTCCCTATGGAATTAGGTCGCAGCAGCATCTTAACTTATTTATTCCAAAGACAAAGGCATGTGTTACAGAGCATAATTGGCATGAAAAAAAATTCAATGAACAAAATCAGCAATTTACAGAATTTTAAGGGGTTTGTAACTAATTATTTAAACTCAGTATGCTGCTATTTAGTTGAATTTATAACATTAATTAGTAGTTGGATGATATGTATGCTGGAGTCATGTATATACTGCTGACTATGTCACTTCTCCCACCAGGATACTGTAAGAACTTATATTGTATCGTCTTAGGCTCGTTCCAAATTAAGTGATTAAAAAAAAAACTGAATAGCACAGAAAGCAGATGTATACTAACAATCAAATTTAAATGTGTAGTATGTATCTATAATAATAAAGCTCTGGGCAGATTGCCATTCAAATGTTTGTTTTGGAATATTGGATAACTCGGTTTGGGTCATACCTAATACAGTTGCTTTATCCTAGTGGTCTGTCACTCTCTAAGCCTATAATACCATATTAAATGGTTTTATGGCTGTTACTGCAATTGCTATCCATGGCAATAACAGTCCCATTTGCCACTATCTGTGGTATTGCCATCGTTGGTACTGATAAAAGGTCTATTTGATTCTATACTTGGTATTTGTAAGTCTAGAATGTGCTGTCCGTTGCACTGCCATGTATGGCACTGGTATTTGGTGTATGGGCAATGAATACACAGAGAACTGTTATCCATACTATCTAGTATATGACACCTGTTTTTGCTAGGTTTGATATCTGTTGCTGGGCACAGCTCTGGTACAGTACAGTTCACTTTAAACTGTCACACCAATGAACTGATTTGACTTTTTTTTGTTAAGTTCCGCTCTGGTCTCCATCTGACGATCCTGCTTACAGCCCATCTCTGGGTGCTGAACCTTCCCTTTGCCAAGCCCATCCACCAAAGTCGCCTGCCTCCCAAGCCAAGAAAAGACAGGCTCCAAACCTGAGCAAGTTCAACAGCTGTGGCAGTGGCCTCGGACCTTTCCTGGCTGGTCACACTTTTCACTGAGGACCTGCCTGCTTTCTGCTCTGGTTTTCATCCTGAAGATCCTTCCTGCAGCCCATCTCTGGGTGCTGAACTTTCACCTTTTGACAAGCTTGCCCACCAAAGCCGCCCATCCTCTCTAGCCGAGAAAAGGCAGGTATGCTCCCTGAACTTCACTGGGGCTTCTTTGGCTTGAAAGTTGCATTCCTGATTGGCTAATTCATGCTGCAGGCTGGCCATTGGTTGTTGGCGTGCAATCAAATTTTCTTGAACTTTGCCACCTGCCCGCTTCTTCCCAGTGGAGTTTCTATTTAACATTTACACTATATTTTGGACTTTGTCTCTCTGCCTTCAGTCAGAATTTGCCAGGATTATTGTTTAGAGCCTTGTTTAGTTTTGTTTAACCTGCAATAGAGTTTGCCATGGTATTTGTTTAATCTGACAGTAGAATTCATTAAGCATTCTAATGTTTATCTTGTACTGACCCTAATCCTGTATCACTCCATCGCTATCTCCCATGTCTCCACCTCCATCCCTGCTTCTGTTTTTTCTTAAACTTTTTTACCTGCACTGACCTTGGCTGCTCAGCCCTTTTGTCTAGATAATTTTGCAGCTGGTGCCAAGCGTATAGCCACCCCCTCCCCGCTATCTGCTTATTCCCTTCTCCACTTAACACCTCTTTACCTAGCCCAATTAATCCATCCATTGTCTCTACTTTCTTCCCCCCATTTTTGTACCTCCTTTGTACCTCTAAGCTACTTAATACTCCTTCTCCCTCTTCCCTTCCAGCTCCAAGCCTTTCCTGGCTGGTTGCACTTTTTGACTGATGACCCGCCTGCCCTCTGCTCCAGTCTCCATCTGAAGATCCTGCCTGCAGCCCATCTCAAGGTGCTAAACCTTTGCCTTTTGCCAAGCTCATCCACCAAAGCTGCCTGCACTCCCTATCCAAGAAAAGACTGTTACGCTCCCTGGATTTCACCTGGGCTTCAGCAGGCTGGCCATTGGTTGTTGGGGCATATTCAGTTTTCTTGAACTTTGGCGACAGCCTGCTGCTTCCCAGTGGGGTTTCTATTTAACTTTTACACTGTATTTTGGCCTACCACCACCCCAGCTGGAACCCCTATTAAATGCTCTAGTAACTCCTCCCTTGCACTTTATTTGTGTGTTCTATAGTCCTTCCTTGCTCACTCTTTCTCCTTAAAGGGCTACTCTGCCTGCCCTACCCTGTCTAGCTTTTCCAGAACAGTGTCTCCACCTGGTGTCATGCTTGGAGAGGTGTTCTGATTATTACCCTCCTTAACCTGCATAACCAATTATGTGATGATCAACCACCAAATCTGACAACCTCCTTCCTGGAACTTCCCTTAATGTGCACTGTCCAGGAATGCTATCCTTCAGTATCATATTACCCATCCTTTCGAGATCCACAATAGCCATTCTACTGTGGCACTCCGCTCCATACTGAGGTGTCTCCACCCACTGGCTCTTTATCCTGGGACCTTCAACATTCAGGAAGGATGCTCGAACTACCACATTCGTGAAGGCAGCAAAATCCTAACAACAAACTGTTAAAGGAATATCTTTTACACAACCCTCCTGCTTTATTGTTCTATCAGACAATGTTCACCCAAACTGGGGCCCTCCAGCACCCAATATTGTGTCACAAGGTCATGTCAATCAACTAGCAATTGGCTCAATTAATATTTGTAGTCTTCTCCCAAAAATGGACAACTTAAATGCCTGGATACTACAATACAATCCCAACATCTTATCAGTTGTAGAGACCTGGCTCTCTCCTAACATCACAGATGCTTCAATTTCTATCCCAGGTTACACCATCTTCAGGGTTGATCATCTTACCAAAAGAGGGGGTGGTTGTGCACTCTACCTCAGGGACAACTTACAGGCCCACATCCTACCTCTACCTGACACTGAGACCAGCATGCAAGTCCTAACAGTAAAAATATTACTAGGGATAACAACAATACCCTCACTGTCCTCTCTGTGTATATCCTGCCTGGACCGAAGACCCCTGGGCTAGACTCTTTAATAAAGTGACTTAGCGTACTGAACCTTAACACTGAAATCATACTTCTCAGTGATTTCAATGCCAATTGGCTCTCCCCCACAGCAACTTTTTACAGGGATGCCATATCTATAGTGCACCTCTCCCAGCTTGTTAGCACTCCCACCAGGGTAAACTACAAGACTGGTTCATCTACGTTACTGGACTGGGTTTTGTCAAATCATCTGGAACATATCTCCCACACCACTGTACTCTCAGATGCCTCTAGCAACCACTTGCCTGTCCTAATTCGCTGGTCCAGCACCTACTCTAAACCCCATGCCAGAACTTTTACAAATAGGGTTCTCAAGCATGGTCACCTTGATTGGCTTAGAGCCGATCTGCATCAGCAGGACTGGTTCACAGTCTATTGACCGCATACCATTGACGCAGCCCTACAGTGTTTCATCCAGATATTTAACGCGGTGTGTGATAAGTATGCCCTGATAAAAAAGCGAAAAATAAAAGGCCATAGTAACCCTTGGTTCTCGCCTGAGCTTCTTGAGAGCTTGAAAGAAAGAGATCACCGGTGGTATAGAGCTAATGCAACTGACAAGCAGGCCAACATTCACATCTACAAAGGCTCACAATGAATGCACAAGGGGCAATATGGGCAGTACAAAACCAATACCACAAGGACGCATTCACCCGCTCTTGAGAAACGGTAGAAATTCTGGAACCAACAAAGGAAGGTCACTGAAAATATAGTAAGGCAGCCCCTATGATGCTCAACATTAATGGTCTACCCTCAGCTGACCCAGTTATAATTGCAAACACATTTAATAATGCATTCTCAGATCTCTCTGGAGTGCTACCCCGGACTTCTTCCTCCATGCAACCTCCACCATAAGAACTAGTACTTTTGACCAGCCCACCTCATATCCTCTGTTCTTTTCAGAACCAGCACCATAAAAAAGCCAAAAAACACTTTCAAAAAGTCCTGGGGAAGTTCCGACACAGCGGCGAATCCCTTGACCTAAAATTTATAGCCCTCACCCTGGATAACATAATGCTGCCACTAACTCACATTATCGATGCCTCACCTAGATTCTCACAGTTTCCACAGCTGTGGAAAGTGACCTTATTGACTCCAGTCTTCAAAAGTGGAGATTGTTCCTCATTTGGTAACTATAGACCCATCTCGATCCTCCTGCCTCCATCAAAGGCACTGGAAAGAATTGTTGCGGATCAATTAGTTGAATATCTTGAAAAGTTCAACATTCAATGCCCACAACAACAAAGGGTTTCTCACAGTTATAGCACCACTACTGCTCTGCTTGGGTTCACAGGCTATATTCACAACTCCCTGGAGCATGGTGAGCAGGTTGGCGCAACATTTATCGACCTGTCGAAATCATTCAACATGGTTAATCATGACCTTCTAATTGAGCAACTTACAGATATTGGTTTCTCAAAGGACACAGTCAGATGATTCAAGAGCTACCTCTCAAACCAATCTCAACAAGTTAGGATTTATAGTGTCTTATCAGATGGCAGATCAGTTCGCTCTGGTGTTCCACAGGGCTCCATTCTGGTCCCTCTAATGTTTAGCATATTTCTATATCAACTGCCATTTGCCTTTCACAGCAAAATTCTGCTTTATGCAGATGATGCAATCCTTTTTGCTAATAACACTGATCCTTTTGCCCTGGAACACACACTTCTGGATAGTTTCACTGAAGTTGAAAGATGGTTCGGGGACCATAAGCTTGTTATGAATTATAAAAAGAAATAAGGTTGTGATGTTTTCCAGCCCTACGAACATGGACCGTAGGCACCCCCCTCACCATAACAAATATAGCTGGTGTTCCTCTGGACCTAGTACAACAATTTAAATACCTTGGAGTACCAGTTGACAGCTCTGTATCATTTGTCTACCATATTGACAATATTGTAAAGGCCCTCAATATATGCATTGGCCTTCTACACAGGTATAAGCATAGCCTTACCCCTGAAGCTCTCAACCTGGCCATCCGTAGCTCAGTAGTCTCTCTGGTTGAATATGGTATTGTGATCCATGGGGCCGCAACTGACACAGCCCTCCATTGCATTAAAGTCACCTTAAACAAGGCATGTCATCTTGCCACTGGTTCCAAGTGACTTACGCACACATGTGACCTCTATGCTCATGCCAGCTGACTCTAGTTCAAGGGCTGACTCAAGTTCCAGACCTGCTTGCTAAAAAAGTAAGTCTTGGCATGCTTTCCTTGGGTGTGCAGAAGCTCCTCACCCCCTACGAAAGCACTCGTCCCAACATAAGTTCTGAAAATATGGTTTTCAAGATTCCTAGATGTCGCACCCCTCTAGAACAAAGAGCTTTCGCACACCGGGTGCCTAAATGGATTAAGTCTTCCTCCTAGTATCTCTTTGAAATCAGTGTTAGGCCCCTTTAAACGTGAGCTCAGGAAACATCTGGTTGCCAGTGCCAGTTATGACTGCTTCCTCTAGTCTGCCCTATCACTCCTATTGTTGTTTAGTTCAGAGTTCCACCTATTATTTCTTCCTCTGTCTCCCCCCTCCCTCCCATCCTGTATTGTTTCCCCTCTCTACTTCTGCCTCTCCTTACCTCCCTCCCTCCTCCTTATACATCTTCTCCCTTATCAAATAACACCTGACCTGTTACCTACTACTTAGCTAAGTCTTCTTCCCCAGCACTTGGCACCGCTATGTACTCCGCACCTCCACTGATGAGGCCAATCTGTTGGCTGATGTATTATATCCACAGTGTAATTCAGTGTTATTGCCATGAAACTAGTTTATATATTGCCTTGCCCTTTGTTGTTTTCCTTTATTGTATGCATTTAACTGTAATTTTGTGTTGTTTTTTGACTCATGCTTGTATACCTCTGATGTGGGACCTAAGTAATGAGCTTGTTCTCAAAGGTTTAATCTGAGAATTCAACAAATAAAATAAAATAATGCACTTATAATGTACTTCCAATTCACATGGTGTTGTTTTTCTTATCTTAAACATCTCATGAGCAATTTTATCAGTTATTTTTGACAGTCAGCTACAATTCTGTTACAACAATGCAACAACTTAATTGCAACGTTGGCAACAGTTTTTGAAAGACTGTGTGCTGAGTACAGCAACTATTCTGCAACTCTCAGAAATGCTAAAGGAACTCATTGGTGTGACAGTTTTTTTTTATCATATAAAGTTTTATTGGTATTTTCTTATTGCAATACAATATTGCATAATGCAGTCATATGATTGTACAGAGCAATACACAAATCAAGGATATACATGTATTTCCATATCAGTCACATATGTGCATATAACATGTATCATCTATAAATAACATATAGATATCCAGCTTAGCACTTTGAAAAAAAACAATGTTAACAAAGAGAGGCAAATGCTTACACCCTAGGATAAATTCTCCCAGTTATAGGGGTACACCCAACAGTACAGGAAATTACAGACAGTCAAGTGGGGGTTTGCAGGTGGTGTAAGGATTTTAAGAAAATCTGACTGAAGGTATGACCCTTACTTAGCTTGATAGGAGAGCATATTGTTCCTTTGTAGGGAAGGCAGCCTTTCAAAAGGAGAGATGAGCCACAGCACCATGCCACATAGTTTGAGTGGGTAAAGTGGGTTGGTGCCAATACATGAGGAGAAGGTGTTAGCTTCCAAAATGGAAGAAAGAACCCAATGCTGAAAAGGTTTGGGTAGATTCTCCATTGGGGCTGTATCACCTAAAAATAATGTGGGGCAGTAAGAACAAACGGGAGTTCAGCACCTGCTACAAGTCAGGTCACCATATTCCAGAAAGTAGTAAGTGAGGACATGACCAAAGTATATGCTTAATGTGGTAACCCATGAAGTGGGCGCATGAGGAAGGGTGCCATCCATTATGGTAACACCTTCCCTGTGCAATTCACTTACAGCAATGGAAGGTAGAGTGGCTGTATGAGGGTGGGTGAACTAGGCGACAGGATGTCACTATACGTCGCACATGGGAGGGTGGGAGGCGAGCACAGTGAGCATGGGCTGGGAGGGGTGGAGAGGCTGAGGAGTGGTGCTGTGGTTACTGGTTGAGCTGCATCATGGCATCGGGACTGGCTAATGGCTGGAGTGGCTGAGTGCAGGTTCAAGTCCGGGTGCTGGTGCGATTTTGTGCACCCAGCCTGAACCTTTTATTTTACCCTTCACCACCGACATACCCGGAGTTGAGAATCCTTAAGAAGGGGGGGTGCAGGGGGCGAAGTATTACAAATATGCACTGGCGCCATTGTGTTGGTGCACCAGGGTTGTCAGAGTGTCGAAAATGTGTTTGGCAATCTGACTGAGCAATAACCGTGATCGTCTTTAGGCATTCGCCGTTATCACATAGACCTATTTAATGTGGGCATCAGTTTGAGAACAGTGCCAACAGTGACTATGGTTAAGTAAACCATGTTTATGAAGAATTGTAGGGGTACAATACCAAAACAGTAAGATTTTTAACTGTAAAAAATGGCTATTGGTATCCCTGTAGGTGTGGTGCATGCCCTTAAAGTAAGAGTTCCATTGTTCTTCTGAGATTGAAAAACCTAGATGTTCCCCCCTTTTTAGTCTGCATGACTGAGTAGTGTTCGGTTGTGATTCTCTCCATGTGCTATAAAAATGATCCATAAGGCCTTTTGAGGTGTTGATGGTATGGAGATCAGTTAGCCATTGTCATGGTGTGTTATCCGTGCTTCTGGTGAGAAGGGGTAGCAAGGCACTATGAATCTGTAAGTAGTGCCAGAAGTCTTTGTTTGGTAATGCAAATTTAGTCTGCAACTGAGCAAAGGAAGCCAAATGGGTAGTGCCAGATGAGGCAAGATCTTGGACCGACCTAATACCAAGCCTGTTTCAGTGTTTGCGATTTAGAGATAAGGAGCCTCCAGGCACGTGCAGTACTTGTAATTATGGGGGGTGGGGGGAATGGAGTAGCCCACTAAGTCGGCTTCCAGCTGAACCCAGAGGGGAGCAGCCATACTAGTGGATAAGAACCATCTGGTCGCTTGAGCTGCCAGACAGGACAGATGGTAACCTAAACACCAGGGCATATTAAGGCCACCTCTAGACCAGTGTGCCCTAATTTTTTGTTTGCTCCATCTTGGTGACTTACAGTCCCAGATGAAATTGGAAGCTAACTTTTCCAACGACATGAATAGTTTGGGAGAAAGAGGGATGGGTAAATTGTTAAAGAGAAACATAACCTGAGGAGGAACAACATGCGAATGGCAGACATCCTGCCTGGGAGTGACAGCGTAATTTGTGCCACCTCTCCACTTCTGTGGACAGTTGTGCGTATAAACGGGAGAAATTGGCAGACTCAAGAGCTGACCATTTAGTCAGAAGTTAAATCCCAAGATAAACAAAACCATGGGCAGCCCATGATAGGTTGGTGCCCTGTATACAGTCCCTCATACACTGAGTATTTAAGGGGGCCAGGGTAGTCTTTTTTGATTTATCCATAGGCCAGAAAGTATCGCAAAATTACCCAGAACTTGAAGTACCTCTGGAATTGCTTGCTGAGGGTTGGTAAGAGTTAAAAGGAGGTTGTCCACATATGCCATAGCCACGTAGGATTGGCCGGCAACTTCGATACCCTGTATCAACTGGTTGGCAGTAAGGACCCAAATAAGAGGGTCTAGAACCACCAGGAATAAGAGAGGGAAGAGGGGGCAACCTTGTTTGGTGCCTCTATGGAGAGTAAATGGGGGGAGTATCACTATTCATAAGAATACATGCCATGGGAGAATGATACAGTGTGCTTACCCATTGTTTGAAGTATGTCCCAAAACCATATAGATTTAACATTTCGTGTAGGTAATCCCACTCTATAGAGTCAAATGTTTTAGCTAAATCAATTGCTAATGCAGCCATGGGGTGGAAAGCTTTGGAAGCAAACCATTTAAGACTGAGTAAAAGGCGAGTATTATCTGCCCCTGTTTTGCCCATCATGAAGCCTGCTTGTGCGGGGTGAAGAATTGATGGAAGCACCGACATCAATCTAATGGGTAATGCCTTTGCCAAGATCTTAGTATCAACCAAATGCAGGGATATCAGCCAGAAATTTGCACAGTCTAATGGGTCTGTAGATTTTTGGAAGGAGGGTGATAAGTGCATCCCTCATAGTTGGTGGGAGCAGACTATTTTCATATGAGGCTTGAAGGGCCAGTTGGAGTGGGCGGAGAATATCTGGGCCTAGGGCCTGGTATAACTCCACTGATATGCCATCTTGGCTGGGAGCCTTCCTGGGCCATTTTGGAAAGTGCAAGCTGTAGTTCCTCATGTGAGAGAGGTGCTTCCAACTGATCAATTTGCTCAGGGAAAGGGACAGCAACTGGGCTTGTTGGCAAAAGTTCAGCACCGTTAGCCTAAATCTTTGGTGTTGTGTGTAGAGCGGATTGGTAGAAGGATTCATAGAATAACTGCATTGTGTGATTAATATCTTTAGGGTTAGATGCTATTGAGCCCGATGAGGTGTGAAGGGCATGTATCCATGTGGCCATTGCTGCTTGCATAGGTGGAAGGCTAAGAGTTTACCAGACCTCTCTCCATCAGCCCAAAAATTTTGTTTGGATTGCAGGAGAAGCAATTCGCTTCTGGTGTAATACAACATTAATCTGGTATTTAAGGCTGACAATTTGGCAATACAAGTTACTATCTGCCTTTGTCTGAGAGGTGGACTTAAACGTTTGTTCCAAAGTGGCTAATTCTGCCTGTAATGTGGTCAGAGTCGCCTTTACGGGCTCCGGCCCAAGCTGCTGTTGAAAAGGCGATAATATCGCACCGTATCGTCGACCTTAAAAGCCTCCCAAATCATGTCGTGGAGGCTACTCCACAATCCGAGTGTAGTGAAAAATAGTCCTTCATAACCTGAGTAAGCATACAACTGAAATCTGGGTCTTGAGAAGAAGTGGGTTGCAGTTCCAATGGACTCTATGGGTTGGATGACTAAAGGGAAGATATGAAGCCAGATTGGGGAATGGTCCAAGATTAATATCGAGCCAATCCCTGTATCTAATATGCCCCTTGTGGCAACATCATTGGCCAACCAGAGATCTATATGGCTGTATGTTTGATGTGGGGTGGAATAAAATGTATAGTCCCTGTCAATAGGATGCTCTCTGCGCCAGACATCTACAAGGGCCCATTCACCCATCAGGTCCGTGAGGGATTGTCTAGCTTTAGGGGTTGCATGTGAAGTAGGTTTTGATTTATCAAGATGTCACCAACCAAACTGAAATCTCCACCTAGTACAATGGGAAGGGGGGGCCGTCTGATTGCAAATCTGATAGTGCCTGACTAACTGCTGGAAAGAAATCTATGTGTTCAATGTTGGGAGCATACAGGTTGGCCAGCAGCATGGCACCCTCAGGTGAGGATAGTCGGGCTATCAACCATCTGCCCTGGTTATCCTTCTTAATGTCATCCACTTTCCATGGGGAGGCACAGTGGATAAGGATGGCCACCCCTTTAGATGTGGTAGTGGATGGGCTAACTACAACCTCACCTACCCAGGATTTCTTCAACCAAATATTTGATTTAGCTAAGAGGTGTGTTTCTTGAAGGAGTGCCACTTCTGTTTTTAGGGACCGTAGATGTTGCAGGACTTTTGTTCATTTAATTGGATGACTGAGCCCCTTGACATTCCAAGATACCCACCTGGAGTTCCAGGATGTGGAGGGGTTTAACACCATGGTCTCACCTAATGGATAAGAAGAGGTACTTACTGCGGTATTTGAAAAGGGGAGGAGGAAATGCATTGCTACTACTGGCGTAATACAATACCCCACACAAAACAGCACTGCCCATCCAAATGTTAAAGTTAGCGGGGGTGGAAGCATTGCTAAGATACAATCGATAGCTTTATCCTTGATGTAGTAAATGACTACAAAAAATAATCAGAGAAACAACAACAACTAGTTAAAATATAAATGCAGAAGAGTTATAGAACAAGGTTAACTGACCTGCAATTAAGCAAACAGGTGCCACTGGAAGGGCACCTCAAATGTGAACTTCTATGAGAGTGGAGATCACTGCAGAAGAGGGTATAGCTGTACCCGTCAGCTATGCTAGCTGCTGCACTCAGTATGGGAGTATATGAAATGGGTGATCAATCAGGTACAGTCAACCTGAGCCACATGATCATCCGGGGTCAGTTGACCCTACCCCGCGGAATGGGGAGGAGGGGGACACACCCACCTACTAGTTAAAGAGTAGAGCATCTGTAATGCCACAGGCCCTATAAAATAGAGGATTTCTCTACAATTTAGCAGTTTAAAATTGGAGTGCACTTTCAGCCTTGGCAGAACCAGGGAGGGAGTGGGAGGCAATGTGGAGGAACCAACACCTTAATAAAGGAGGAGCTCTACAATACTGTAGCAACCCAAAACGCAGCTCTAACTAGTATAACAGATCTATCTTGTCTCCAACATACACTTGTGAGACACATAATAGTTATTAATAAGTTCAGGTATTTTGACCTTCAACCAGCTCAGGGGTCCCCGATGGAAAATTCCAGAATCCACAGGAGCTTTCACTGCAGCCGCAGAGAAGGTAATGTGCCCAGGTTTCACAGGGGAGATAGTGTCCATAGCTTCAGCCAGTGTTGTATCTGGGAAATCTGCCCAGTCAGTTGGTCATCCAATGTTCCTTTCCTGGAAATCAGATGTTTCTATTTCTACAAGGTCTAAGGAAAGAGGTAGATCGTCCTGGAGATTTTAGCGGGTGGAGCTGTGGCATATTTGCTTGGTGAGTGTTGAGGTCCGCTCCTCGCTCATTGTCTAGCCTTAGAGAAGGGGTATCTGATCGTTGTGGCAGAGATAAGGAGTTATGTTGAGAAATTTGGGAAGCAACTATAATCTGCGCTTGTATTATGCCATTTCAAGGAGGGGATTTCTAGAAGAGCACAGGTCCAACTGATAAGGGGCCCTCGGATTATCTTGACCAGCAGAAAGGTTCCTGTTAGGAGTTGGCACCAGGGAGGGTTCCCAAAGCCTCCTGGGAGTAGTAGTCAGAAAATGCAGGCCTGGCCAAACTCGAGCAAGCCACCTCTCCAGCTCAGCAGGATGATCCACAATGATCTCATGTCCCCCTCTGAAGACACAAAGTCTAGTAAGATTTTTAAATTTAAAACGAAAATCATGTTGGTATAAAAAATGCTTGATAGGGCCAAAAGCTTGTCTCTTTGCAGCAGTTTCTTGTGCAAAGTCCCTGTATTGGCGTGCCCTGCCATTTCAGCTCCCGAATATCTCTAGCCACACGTAGGATCCTTTCTTTGGTCGAGTAGCCAAGAAGGTAAGCCACTACAGGACGAGGAGAATCAGATTGCTTGTTAGAGTGGGTAGAGACCCTGTGGGCCCTTTTGACTTCAATGAGACCCTGCTATCATTCCCCTAGCATTAGAGGAAGATTGTGGTTGAGAAATTTTTCCATCGCCTACCCCTCCACCCCCTCAGGCAAGCCGATGATCCACAAATTATTGCGGCGATTTCTATTTTCATGATCTTCAGCCCTGCCCCATAATGCTCCAAGGCGCGCTTTGTGTTGCTGGAGCCTTTGCCAAACTTGTGTCTGCTGAGCCTCATCGGCTTTGGCTTTCTGCTCAACCACATTCATTCTGTTCTGGAGTTGCTTGACCTCTGTAACCATGCCTGAAAGGGATATGCTGATGTCATCTACCCTTGAGATTAAAACCTCCAGCAATTTTGTGACATGTTGTAGAGATTTCCCCACTGCAACTGGTTGGTCAGAGTTTTGGAAGCTGCATCCAATAATGTAGGGTTGTCGGTAAGCTCATGGTTAAGAGAGGAGATCAAAGGCTGTGCCCCAAATAGTCCATCCACTTGCCTGGTAGCACTGATCGTAACCATGCAAGCCTGATGTTTTTTAGGCTACAATATTATGTGAGTTCATTACCGCATTCAGGGCCTGAGTGGCCTACCTAGGCCAGAAGGGGTCTAGAGAGCACGGCACTAAACACCACTGCAAGACGCACTGAAATCACTTAAAACACACGCCGCCTAGAAGGTGAGATGTCACCCTTTCATAAAGTCGCATTTTGGGATAGGGACTCCATGGGATTGCGGCGATGGAGCTCGGATGGTCTCTGCTCAGGAGAGAGGTCTCGTTTTAGGCTGTCATCTTCCCGGTGGCTAGACCATGCCCCTGGTGTGACAGTTTAATGTGAAATGCATTGTAGTTTGATTATATACTATTACATTGGTGCAATGGTGTCCAGTATCAAGTTCCCAAATGTCATGTGATCTATTATCACAGTGTCCTCTAATAACTACTCATGTTATTTGGAAACACACAACAATTAAGCAGTTAACAAGTGATGACTGTCTATTCTTGAAAGTTCTTCACTGAAGATCCCACTTGACATGACAAGTCAAAAAAAAAGAACATGACACTGGGAATCCCTATATATACAATCAATAGTACTAGGGTTTACTGGGGGAAAAAGTAAAAAAATGTATTCCATTGGGGCTCTCCTCCCCTTCACAATGCTAATAACTAAAAGTATAATCTGCTGAAATTATGTCATATCTCTGACTCTGGAATGTATAATTACATCTGATAAATTCTGCCAGTTGTATTGTCTGGTCTGGTAAGTGCTATCAAGTTCCTTATGCATCAAATGCATTGCTCACAGTTTTGTACTGTACAGTGCCTGCTGTCCTTACTACTGTCTGGTATAATGTGTGCTGTCCTCACTACTGGCAGATTGTTTTCCTATGGGCCATATTACAGGCCAGTTGAGCATATAACATGAATGCTGAAAACTGAAAATAAAATTAACATAAACAGTTCAACCACTGTGTATTTTTTAGAAATGATCTACAAAGAGTATTATTAAGTACAGGTAGTTATTTTTCTTTATAGAACATCTTCGATTAGGAGTAGATTATAAAAATATGAATTCCAACTCAACCGGCCCGCCTCCATGCCCTGCCACCATTTTACTTAATGTAAGTGTTCATTTGTGCTTAAAAATATATAATTTATGTCCCCCCAGTGCAGCACACTACTCCTTCCCACCCAACAGCACCCAATTCTTCATATAAGTATGAGAAAGTGACCGGCTCAACCCACCCTCCTCCACTGTTGTTAGCCTTCTCATGAATGAAAGTGCTCACACACTTGCTACAGTAAAACCAGCTGATCACATGATCATTTCATTTCATTTTATTTTCTATATCGGGTAATGTACACTGGGACATCTGTTTCTTTTTCAGGTATGATCTGAGGTCATGGCATGAGCACAACACAAAAATAAATATTAGAGATAAAAAGTAATTTTATATTCAATAAATCAAATAAAGCTATAACAACAATCAATGACAGGAGCATGAATAAGGCTCATAAAAATACTGTGATACAGACTGAGAAAAGAATAGTAAGTAGAACATTGCTTAATAGATCAGGTAATGAATTCCAGAGAAGAGCTGCACAAAGTTCTTTTCTGCAACCATACAATTAAAAGGTTGAATCAAAGGAAGACTGTGATGCAAAAGTAGGAAAATATCTTTTTAAAAAACTATTTAAACAGCTAGAATCAGCTGGTTCTGCAATAGCATGCACACAAGCACTTTTATTTACAAGGAGGCAGAAGGTCGTGGAGGAGGGTGGGTTGCGTCCATCACCTTCTTGAGCTTATATTAGGAATTCAGTGCTGCTGGGTAAGAGGGAGGAGGATGCTGTGGCAGGGGGACATAAATTATATTTTTTTGAAGTGGAAGCAAGCGCATTACATTACGTAAGATGGCAACCAGCTGGGGATTTACTGTATTAATATTAAAACAAATTGTGGGTGTTGGGAGGGAGAGTGTGATTTGGCTGCTGATAGAGGGTAGAGGATTGGGGTTTACATTTTACCTGGTAGGTGAAAGGGGGGGGCTGTTTCATTTTTCCATTGCTTTTTGTTTTGTAGGTGGATGAATACCTTTCCCAAATACTTGAATATGTGGCTGCTGAATACCGAATATTCAGGGAAGGGTATTCACAGTGCCCTACCCAATAGCAGCACTTGGCAAACCTTCACCAAGAGCAAAGTTTGCCACTTAGTATCTTTGCTACTGATGTTTTATGTTATGACACTTCTACATGTGAGAGGCAGGAGTTACATAGAAACATACACAGTGATGGCAGAGGAAGGCCACGGTCCATCTAGTGTGCCCATAAACCCTAACACACCCAGGACCTATTGTCCATACAGGGTTCAAACCCACACTATCCACTCCCATGCTCTCTGCCCTATCGCTATATCCCAGAGCGACCATCAATCCCTTCATTCTTCCCAGCTGTATTTGAAATCATTGATAGTGTGGGCTCACCACTTCAGCTGGCAGACTGCTCCAAGCCTCTACCACCCTTTCTGTGAAATAAAACTTTCACTTCCCTCTTGAATCCGCCCATCAGTTTTCACTCATGTCCCTGTGCTCTTGAGCCACCACTTATGCTAAATAGTTCCTCACAATTTACTTTGTTCATTCCTATCAGGAACCTGAAGATCTCGATCACATCTCCCTCTCACACCTGGCCTCCAGCGAGTGCATGTTCAGTGCCTTGAGTCAATCATCATCAGATCTGCCCTACTTGTCTTGAATCATTTTGTTCACCCTACATTACACTGTCTCCAGCCTGTCCTTATTTTCCTTAGGTAAGGACTCCAGAACTGGACAGAGTACATCAGATGGGGTCTCACCAGCAATTTATAGAGAGGTAGTAATACCTCCTTCATTCTGCTGTCAACACCTCTTCCTGTACATACTGGCATCCTGTTTGCCTTACTGTAGGCCTTGTTACACTGGCTGGATTATTTCAGAGTCACTCATAATGACACCAAGGTCTCTTTCCTCAGAGGTCATGCAGAGCTTTAACCCCCCATCTAGTACTCTGTCCTCGGTTCATATTCCTATGTGTATCACCCTGAAATCATTGGCATTGAATACCAACTGCCAATCCTTTGATCACCTTTCTAGCTTTTGCAAGTCTCTCTGAATGCCCCTAACCCCTCCTCACTGTCTACCCTGCCACAGAGTTTACTATCCTCTGCAAAGAGACACATCTTGCCCTAGATTCCTTCTCCCATGTCACTAATGAACATATTGAAATGGACTGATCCCAGGATAAATCCTTGTGGCACCCCACTGGTGACCTCTCTGTTTTCTGATTTGACTCCATTAACTACAACTCTCTGCTGCCTCTCTTCTAACCAGATCCTCACCCATCTAACCATGTCTTTCACTGTACCGAGATCCTTTGGCTTATTCAGCAACCTTCTGTGAGGTACCAAGTTGAAACCCTTGTTGAAATCACAGTGGAGTAAATCCTAGTGATGCTCAGATAGTGCCGCCGTGGATCCACTGGTGATCCGGTGGCAGCACTATTCATGTGGGATCTGGCCGGATCCAGCTGAATACAGAGGTCAGATCCTGCATTATCCAGTGCCAGATCCCTGGATCCAGCACCAGATAACACTGGATCGACCGGGATCTGACAGCCCAATCCACGGGCAGATAGTTATGGTATCCAGCAGGATCCACTATCCTGCCATGAGGGCCAAATCTGATGGATCCGGATTGGTCCGGATACTATCTGGGCATCACTAGTAAATCCACAGCATGGCCCTTATCCATGACCTTCATTACCAAGTCAATGAAAACTATCAGGTTGGTCTCACAAGATCTTTCTGTCACAAACCCGTTCTGCTTACTGTGCTGGGTCCATTGCTCTCAGGTAGATTATGAGGTCCTCTTTGACTAGTGTCTCAATCTGTTTACCCACAATAGAGGTAAGACTGACAGGTCTGTACTCACCTGGTTGATCCTTGCCCTCCACCCCCATGGAGCAGGACTATGTCTGCTACCCTCTAGTCTTTTGGAATTACCCCTATCTGAATTTAGCTATTGAATAGCCTCACCAGGGGTTCAGTTATTTCCATTACCAATTCCTTGAGCACCCTCGGATGCATCCCATCTGGCCTTGGGTCCCTGTCTATCTCTAGGGCTGCTAGTCCCTTCCAAACCCTTTCACAAGTAAATACTAGCTGCCTTATCTCAGGGATTTCCTTTATAGCTGCCTTAATGCTACTCTCTGGCTAAGGCCCTCTTTCTTCCTTTTTGAATACATAGCAAAAGTACTCATAAAGCACGGCTATTTTCTGTCTGTCCTCCTCATTTACCCTACCTCCCTCTGTTAGCCTAACAATTCCTCTTCCCCTTCTTTCTTTTTTTCTTAGTATATCTAAAGAATTGTTTTTCCTCACCCTTGACCTCCTCCTCCTCCTCAGTACACAGCTCTGTGTCTGCCTCTGTTTTCTCTATTAGCCCTTTTGGTTTCCTTTGTCTCATTGGGTACTCTCCCTATTCTTCCTTCCTTTATTTTTCCTTGTGCCTCATAATGGCCTATTTTTTGGCTCTCACTACATTCCTGACCTTTCCAGAGAACCATATTTGTCCCTTTTTACCTTTCTCTTTTGATTACCATTCTCATGCAAGACTTTGTTGCCTCATGAATGGCCACCTTGATTGTCCTTCATCTCTCCTCCACATTTCTGATGCTGTCCACTCCAACTAACTTGTCCCAGACCAGCTCTTTTATTTGGATGAAGTCTTCCCTTCTGAAATCCAGGATTTCAGCCTTTGATGGGGCTTAATTGTCCCAATGGCAAGTCTGAACAACATATAGTTAATAGTGGCTCCCCCCTATCCTCACTCCTACCACTTCTGAGCTGATGAGTAGGACATTGAGAATGGCAGCCTCTCTAGTTGATTCCTTAACTAGCTACACTGGCAGGCTGTCCTATAATGAATCCAGAAAGGTGCCAGGTTTGTAAAATTTTGGTGGGGGTCAGGGGCAAAGCCACGGTGAGGGACTTTGGGAGCAGAATTTACTTGGGGGTCTTGGGGTTTAAGCCCTTAGGTATGAAAAAAATTGAAAATACTCACTCTAACTTTACATTTAACTGTACATTTTATGTTCAGCTGTACATTTATAGTTGGAAAGTGGTATTTCATACAGTGGCCATTCGGAGAACTTTGGCGTGGCACTGTTTTCCAGATGTTCCCCTGGCCTTACAGTGAGTTGTCTCATATCGCTGTCATAAAGGCCACAGTATTTAACTTCCACCCCAACCTCAGACACAAGATTCCACACCAACACCGACATGGATAAACCCCACCCCAGGGTTCAGTCATCCCTCCTCCAAAGTAGTCACATGCCCACACACAACACCACTCAGCACCATACTGTGTTTCAACCCCCGAGCACTATCTCACGATACACACACACCACACAAAAACCACACACATAAATACCCAACAGCCGATATGACATAAATAAACAGAGCAGACAGCTAACGGCATAGAATCTGGCCAATGAACAACACGCCTGCATTTCCAACAGCCTTTACCTTGCAGTAGAGTAAGCATTAATAACCCCAATAAGGCCAGGATCCCTCCCATCTGCCTGTTATCTGGCTTGCAGTCATGAACATAAAAAGTTAGTGACCGCCCCACCCATAAAGCCTGGCTCCCTTTGCTTTTTACCTGGCTTGGTACATGAGCATAGACAGGTTTGTGACCACCACCCCCCAATACCTGGCTCCCATCTACCTTTTACCTGGTTTGCAGTCCATGAGCATAAACAAGTTAATGACACCCCCCCACACACACACACTCTCAGTAAGGCCAAGCTTTCATCTGCTTTAGCAGGCTTGCAGCACAATATGGACAAGTTAGCAAACCCCCCCATAAGGCCAGGTTCTCATCTGTTAACAGTACAACCTCCACTCCGTCTGCCCAGGAGACTTAAAATCTCATAAGGTTATTAGTGGACATTGAGAATTCTGACAAAAGAATGCTCCAGTCTTTTTGCACTAAGTCATTCAGTTATGTGGAAGGCAAACCCACCAAAGGACTGGGCACAGGCATCCCGCACCCTACACTAGATACTGGTTCAGCCCAACATAAGAGTTTTCTATGTTCCATAAACACCAGACAGTCTCAGCCCCTCAAAAGTCAGCCACACATATTTCCCACCAACACCAAATACAGATGAACCCCGAGCACCAGGCCCTAGTTCACCCCTCCACCAGCAGACAGTCTCGGCTCCCTTCCCATACCAGATGCTCCCCTCCCATACCAGACACATATTCCCCACCCCAGCATCAGACTGGTTCAATTTAGCCTTCCCACCTCAGCATGTGCACATTCTTAAACCACACTTAAGTATACACACACACGCACACACACATGCACCACACAGGCACACACACATATATACACACACACACACACACACACACACGCTCACACACACCTCCCCAACCAGACACAGTGGATCCACCATACAGCACCAGACTTTGGTTCAAAGTAGTGTTGAACAATCTCAGAATATATTCCCACCTTCCCACAAAAACAAACACAGATTAATCAGCCAATTTTTGGGAGAATAATACCAGAACTTAGCACAGACCAGGTTTTTAAAATAACAAACCACTATCAGTTGCAGTCCGAGGTCCAAACAGGCTGTTGCTTCAGTGGAAAACTTGAATGATCCAGATGACAGGTGATCATGTTATGGTCATAGAGTACCCACCCTCCTAGTTTCAGGCTATGATTGGAGCCCAAAACAGGAACAGAGAATGCCACAAACAAGCTGCAGTCAATAGAACAGTTTGAAAGGATGTATTATGAAACACCAACAGTTAAAATTCCGACACACATGAGCCGGAGACCGACATCCCGACATGGCTGTTACTCAACAAGATTAACGTCCCAACCATGGAAAGCCTGACATTGGACTTCTGCGAGTTTGTGTATCTAGCAGAGACTCGTCCCCACACACTCCCATTGCAGGGCTTTGCCCCCTGCACCCCCTGGAATCATTATAACCAACTCCCAGTCCTGGCAAATTCCACTGTCAGGCTTTCCGTGGTGAGGATGATAATCTGTCATGTAAGATCCACGTCAGAATGGCAGTCTCGGGCTCATGAGTTTTGGGATTTTTTTTTTCTGTATAGCTGTTTTTCCTCCTGGGAGAACTGGCAGGTGGCTGTGGCCTCACCTTGTGGGGAGACTCAGTCTCTGGCTTCTTCCTGCGTCCTTGTATTGCTGACCCCAGCCAATCCCCCATGGATAACCCTCCACAGCAGGGCCAGGGAGAAGGGTGCCAGCATCCCCCCCAGACCAAATCCTGACACACCTAGACCAACCCCCGTGGACGTAGGAACCATCACGGAACCTGCCAGGCTCCGTTTTCCACTTTTCTCCCATCATCCCCCAACCGATGTGATGATATTGGCACATGTCTACTGACCCATACTGCCCTCCAGCTGCCACCAGAGGGCAGTCAGCGAGTGGGATGACAGGTCTCCCTCCCCCCAAGAGAGGAGAGCAGTCCTCCCGATGCTTCGATCCTCTCTCACCGCTGCAGACCCCCAGTGACCCAAGCTCATTCCTGAACCCTGGTCACCAGCATGGTGTGAAGTGTTATATCTAGTGCCTCAACCCTCAGAACTACAGGGCCGGCCCTGGGGTGTCAGGATTTTAAATATCGGTGTTTCATAGTGATACCATTTGAAACCCCATGGATCCACCCCCTTCCCTGCACCAGATGTAGCCAGTTGAGTGTGGTGCTTGGCTGGCCCTAGTCAATTAGAATAGAGTCATCCTTGCTCAGTGCTCATCACACCATGCTACCAGCCCACCCCTACTCAGCCACCAGCCCACCACAGCACAGTCACCTCACCTATAGCCAGGGTGACTGTCCCCATATCTATTTTATTTTCCCAAGTGTTCTTTTATTCTCTCTAGTTGATTCTCTCAAATGGAGATGGAGAGAGGATCACAGATGTAGAAGTGGGTAGCCATCTGGGAACTAGCGACCATCGAACAATATAGTTCACAATAAACACAGCAATAGAGTCAAGCCATACAAAGACAAAAGTACTGGACTTTAGGAGGGCTGACTTTGCCAAAATGGGTGAGTGCCTAAGGAATGCACTAGCAAATGGGTAGGGAAAGAATGGGTGGAAGAACAATGGGGAATAATAAAAACTGCCTTCACAGAGGTAACGAGCCTTTGTGTGAAGCAAATAAACAAAACAAAACGATGTAAGAAACCACTATGGTTCTCAAAGGAAGTGGCAGTGAAGGTTCAAGAGAAAAAGAAAGCATTCGGGAAGTACGAGGAATCACAGAAGGAGCAGGACAGAGAACTGTATCAGTTAAAGCAAAAGGAGGCTGGGAAGGCAGTCAGAACGCAAAGGCCCAAACCGAGAAAAGATAGCCAACTCAGTTAAGAAGGGGATAAAACCTTTTATAGGTACATCAGGGTGAAGGAAGACCAAGGAAGGAGGGTGGGCAGAGGGAGACTGTGAAAAGGCAGAGATACTAAACAAATATTTTTGCTCAGTATTTACAAATGAAGAGGGGAGGTACATAAAACAAACAGTAGAAACACTCTGGATACAGAAGTTGATACCAGCCCATTTACAGAAGAAAGGGTTCTGAAAAGAACTCTTAAAACTGAAAGGTGGACAAAGCAATGGGGCCTGATGGGATTCATCCAGAATTCTAAAAGAACTAAGGGTAGAACTAGTGACACCACTGACAACCCTTTTAACAAATCATGGGAGGAGGGGGTACCCGAGGACTGGAGGAGAGCAGATGTGGTTCCCTTCACAAAAGTGGGAGCAAGGCAGAAGCAGGAAACTACAGACCTGTTAGTTTAACCTCAATGATAGGAAAATGATGGAATCACTTCTGAAGGAAAGAATTGTCGAGTATCTAGAGGCCAGAGGGGCACAGGACCCTAGGCAGCATGGATTCACAGAGGAAGGTCATGCCAGATGAATCTGATAGATTTCTTTGACTGGGTGACCAAAGTAGTAGATCAGGGAGGGGCTGTGGACATGGCCTACCTAGACTTTAGCAAGGCATTTGACACAGTCCCACACAAAAGATTAATATACAAGTTAGCCAGCCTGGGAGTGGGTCCCAAGATGACAGCCTGGATAAAGAATTGGCTGGAGAATAGGACACAGAGAGTAATAGTAAATGGAGTCCACTCAGAAGAAAGGAGGGTTACTAGTGGGGTACCGCAGGGTTCAGTATTAGGACGGTCCTCTTCAATGTCTTTATAAGCTACATTGCAGAAGGACTGGAAGGAAAAGTATGTCTCTTTGCAGATGACACAAAGATCTGCAACAGAGTTGATGCACAGGGTTGGGTGGAAAGGATGAGAAGGGACTTGGCAAGGTTAGAGGAATGGTCAAATGTGATGGCAGCTTAGATTCCAGTGCTAAGAAGTGCAAGGTAATGCACCTGGGAAACAAAAACCCAGGGGAAGAGTACACAATGGGGGGTGAGATACTAACAACAACAAAAATGGAAAGGGACCTGGGGGTAGTCATATCAGATGACCTAAAGGTGGGCAAGCAATGTGAGAGGGCAGCAAGGAGGTCTGGAGGGATACTGGGATGCATAGGGAGAGACATCACCAGTAGAAAACAGGAAGTTATTATCCCTCTGTACAGACAGCTGGTGAGACCCCATCTGGAGTACTGTGTGCAGTTCTGGAGACCCAATCTCCGCAAAGACATAAACAGGATGGAAGCCGTCCAGAGGAGGGCAACTAAAATGGTGCAGGGTCTGCACCGGAAGACATATAAAGAGAGACGAAAGGAGCTTAATATGTATAGCCTTGAGGAAAGGAGGGAGAGAGGGGACATGATAGAAATGTTCAAGTACCTCAAGGGAATCAACAAAGTCCAAGAGGGTAGCATCTTTCAAAAAAAGAGGTGTGCAAGAACAAGAGGGCACAATTTGAAGATGGGGGCTGCTCAGAGGTAATTTAAGGAAGTATTTTTTCACAGAGAGGGTTGTGGATGCATGGAATGGCCTTCCGGAGGAGGTTGTGGAGTCAAAATCAGTGGTGGAATTCAAGCATGCATGGGACAGTCATAAGGCAATTCTAGGGGGTGTGGGTAGGAAGAAGTAGGCTGCTGGTTAACTAGGATCTGCAGCTTATCCAGTAGGTAGGGAAATGGACAGACTGGGTGGGCCAAGCGGTCCTTATCTGCAGTCAAATTTTATGTTTCTATGTTTCTAGTTCCCCTTCCCCACTCAGCCACCAGCCCACCACAGTCACCTCACCTCCATCCAGGGTGTCTCTCCTAATCTTTATTACTTGAACTGTAAACTGTTCTCTTGTTCCCTTTCCCTACTCAGCCACATCCCACCACAGTCTCCTTACCTACAGCCAGCCCAGGGTGACTCCTCATTTTTCTTCCACCCCCCCCCGTCCACCACAGTCACCTCACCTGCAGCCAGAGTGTCTCTCCTAATCTTTATTACTTGAACTGTAATCTGTAAACTGTTTTCTTGTTCCTTTCCTACTCAACCACATCCCACCACAGTCACCTTAACTACAGCCAGCCCAGACCAGCCCAAGGTAACTCCTAAAATTTTTCTTCCCCTCCCACTTCCACTGTTATCTTCTCTTTTTTTCCCTTCCCCACTCAGTGACAGGCTGACAGTGACCAGGCCACCACAGTCACCTCACCTCCAGCCAGGGTGACAGACTTTTCATCTTTTTTTTTCTCAACTGTTGTTCTCAGTCTAGTTGAAAGTTTCCCTTCCCCACTCTGCCACCAGTCCACCACCACAGACCACAGTGAGGTCACTTGTTCCTCTTACTGCTGGGCCAGGGGGGCAGAATGTGGCATAGGGGTCAGTGTTCCGTCCTCTTCAAATTGTGTTTGCCCACCCTTAACCTTCATTGGCTGCTGGCATGAGAATGGGAACAGTCAGCCTCTGGATCTCCCTCCCCCCACTGAGCGGATGACTGAATGAAAAAGCAGCTTTCGACTTGGCTTCCACTTGCTTCCCTGGCTCTTGCTGACTCTCAGCTCTTTGGGGGTACTCAACCCAACCGTATTACTTGGTGGATGTAGTAGTCAACTTCTGGTCATCAACGGTCTTCCTCCTCAGACTTCTTTAGCAGCTAGCTGCCTGTCCTCAACCTCGCGTGACCCAACGACCAACACACGATGAGACGCTCAGCTGCTCATGTCCAACCAGCTCCAGGATCACCCCCTCACCCCCACCGGGCACATCACACTCAGCGTCTGCACATAGCTCAACTTCCCCAGTGCTCGGATCCCTCTTGTGCTGACTCACACCAGGCTTCAGTCAGGCTGCACTACTGGGCCTGGCTTACTCCCTCACCATCACACTACTGTTCTCTGCAGTTCTGCCCACCTGATGTCCTCCTAGCATCCTGACTTGGGTTGAAGCTTCTTCAAAGATTGCTGCCTTTGTTACTCATGGCTCACTCTGCTCTCTACGACGGACTGCTCACTCTGTCACTCATCGACTTGTTGCCTCAAATCCCCCTCTGCTGCTCAATGAGATTCTCTGCTCTCTTTGGGCAGATGTGCATTAGATTTTGCAGACTAAAAGGTGAAAATTTCAAAAAATGTCACCAATGAACACAAGGGGATCACTCCTTTAAGGGGGGGGGTCCATGCTGCAGCAGATCACAGAGAGAGCACATGCATGCCTAGGTCAGAGGGACAAAAAAAGCCAAAAAGCCTTATTTTTGCTAAATTTGATGTTAAAATTATTAGTGGAGCTGGGCCCACTTTACAAAATATTGCTGAAGCCCATGTCCCATGATCCCATATAACCCAGCGCCATGACCCAATCAATATCTGACAGGTTTAGATCCACCCCACCCCTTTGCCACCCCCCTTTATAGTTCTGCTCGTTGCTCCTCATCTGTCTCTCTTCCCCTGTACTGGAGATCTATGAATCATGCTCATTTACAGTTTTTTTGCCAGAGGATGCATCTGTTGAACCCATAGCAATTATGTTTCCCCATTTCCTCTACTGGAAACAAGGCTTCCCCACCGCAAGGTGTGCTAATGAGAAATAAATGTAAGCAATTCAAATACCCCAGCACTACCCACCACCAAAAATACCACCACTAGACATAGAAATACTATCAGATATTATTTTGTTCATAATGGTGGCTATTCTCCAATGTGCACACTGCACATAAAGAGTGCACAGGGCTGGCAATGCGCAGAACACAGCATGCAACCTAACAAGTGGCATGCACAAACGCCATGCAGGAGTGCATATTGGTAGTGTGGAAGAACCTCCATGTACCCACCACTATGCACCTGCGGAGGTGCGTGGCCATGCAGTGCAGTCCACGTTGTCAGCCTACGTGTATGCTTCAATGCCTGTACGTTGAAATCAGGTGTGCGTAGGCAAGCGCTGCTGTATGCCTCGATGGGGGAGGCATAAACAGTTGTGCGTGTGGGCAACTGCAGACAGGTGCGTGGTGTCTGGCACAGAAGGCATGCCCCAGAGGCCCCATGCATGGTTAGGACACCCGACACACACACACAGCTCATGTGATGCACACAGGGAGACACGGACACTGGGGCAACTGTCAAAACTGTTTACTGCCACATGCGGACACAAGACACAAGTATGCAATGCAATGTAAAACCCCATAAAACAACATGTACCCATTTAAGAGCTCCCCCAACAGAACATGTATGCACGTAAAACCACTCACACTCAGCCCAACAGGAAAACTAAAGGCCATACACCCACAGAAAGCAAAGGAAAGCATGTAGAATGCCCCCCACCCAATCCATGCAACACTACCAAGGCTGCAACCTCCACAGCATATGTAATCAACCATTGCGCCCCCACCCACCCAGACTGGTACAACACATGTATGGACCAAACAACAACCAAATGTAAGCATTCTGTATGCCCCACCCACCAGTACCTGTACAACAGTAGATTATTGCCCCGACAGTGTAAACAGGTAGCATTCCCCACCCACACAGTGCAACACACTACATGGACCCCCACCCCCATAGCACAAGTAACCAACCCGGAAGCCCACCACCCACCCAGACCAGTACACCACATGGATATACCCCCCAAACAAGCACATATCATTGAGCATTATGCCCCCCCAACACACAGAGAACAGTCCTGCCCTTACAATATGCCCTCCCACACATATTACAATCACAGTGCATGACCGGCCTCCCACCCAAACTGAACAGTTGAACACAGGAGTGTTGCCAAAAACACCCCCATACCCCATCCAGACATGACCACCGAGTGTCCTGTACTCCAGCTATCCCTAGATGGCCTCATCATCCTCCTTCTTGGAGTCATCTGACAAGTGCTCTGGTGTAGTGGCTGAGTAGTCATGCACCTCCAGGATTATCCCCTGCAATGAGCCATGGTACCATTGCCAGGACAGAAAACACACAAAAGAGAGTCACATCAGTCCCCAGCTTGCATCCAGAGGCAGCCACACCTATACAAACATGATGGTTAGCAGCCTACCTTTGATGGCTCCATGATATTCCAGTACTATCCTCAGTCATCCTTATAGTATAAGTCTGTGCTCCCAACATGCAGGGTGATGAACCCAGGCAGACACAGTGGCCAGTCCCTCCACTTCACCACCACTTGGCCTGCAAGGCCATCATCATCAAGGTCACAGAGCTCCACAGCGAAGCACTCTAGCCACCCTGTTACACCCTGCAACAAAGCACAGCACAGAGACACAGTTTACAAGTACTCACATAAAAAAGCCACCCTCATGGACCACACACAGTGGGACACTCACCTCTGGGGGGCTCTGTGGCCTTCCAGATCATACCTCCCATGAGTCTGTCCTGATATTATCTTAATGTGACATGCCACAGCTTCTGTGGGTAGGCTGCAAGCCTGCCCACATGCACACCATGCCCTCCTGCACCTGCAGCTGAAGCCATAGTCTGGAGATGTAATGCTGATGGCATGCCATGCTCAGCCACAGGACACACCCACCAGGTATGGTGTGCAGGTAGTGGAGGTTCCCCCCCATGGCAGCCAAGTGAGGGTGTGGCACAAAGGGTGATGCATGGCCCTGTGGCAGCATACAGTTCCGCAAGCACAAGGGCACAGGCACACATGCCAGTGATCAGTGGCAATGTGCCCCAGGATGCTACTGAATGTTGCCCTAAGCAGCAGGATCTGGGACCAACCACTACTACAGCAGCTTGTGTTTTTAGCTGACAGTAGAAGGCAGCTCATAGCTGGAAATAGGGGCTCTGTAAACAGCTGGGACACTTTGGTGCTGCACAAACTCCTAGTGGGTTCTGCAGTTTGACTAACACCAACTAGTGGTATTTTGAAGCAGCTTTGGCTGCCAAATGGAGTTTAACTTGACCTTTTAAGGGCAGGTTACCCCCACAGTCTGCCTCTGTGTACTCACACTGGGTGAGCATTACCATAGCAACCAAGCAACATCACTGCTAGGTGCCATAAGGGCTTGGCTCCAGTGAGCTGTAATTAGGAGCAGGGCTCAGTGCTTGTGCCATAACATTTGGTCGGCTGCTGGAGAAGGCAGCAGGCTCTGAGAACAGCTACTACTACTGCAGCTTGTGTTTTTAGCTCAGTTTTATTTGCTGAAGCTGCCGGGCAAGGCAGCTCATAGCTGGAATCAGGGGCTCTGTAAACAGCTTGACTGACACCAACCAGTGGTGTTTTGGAGAAGCTTTTTGGCTGCCAAGTGGGGTTTAACTTGACCTTTTAAGGGCAGGTTTACCCCTACAGTCTGCCTCTGTGCACTCGTGCTGGGTGAGCATTGCCATAGCAACCACACAACATCACCGTTAAGTACCATAAAGGGCTCAGCACCAGTGAGCAGAATCAAGCGTGGAGTTGAGGTGACGTGGGCAGAGGCCAGCGATGTCTGTTGGCATCAGTTGGGGAAGGAAGGGAAGGAGGTGAAGAAGGCAAGGAATATAGAGGTTAAGCTTAACACATAGGGAACACTGCCATTTTCCGATAAGGTAAAACATTTTGTAGCTGTGAGTATCGTGAATTGAATACATTGTAGATAGTTAAGTTTAATAATACAGTTGTATTTTTGACACCAAAATTATTAGTGAGTCAGTCATGAAGTCTAATGTGGTAACTCCGGTAGGAGGGGAAATAGGGGTAAAATTCCACAGTTGCAACAAATTTAGCCTTTATGAATGCTTAGTCATTGATCACTATACTTGTACTCAGTGTAAAGAAATAAAGAATCTGAGGGTAAAAATAATGGGCCTTGAGTTGGAAATAAAATGTCTTAAAAACCTCCTAGGCATTCATCACCTGTCCGTTGCTGAAGAACCTAATAATAAAGAAGCAAATAACCAGAAATTGGCAGGAAAAAGAGGTAAAGATACAGAGGAAAATGAGGAGGGTACAACAAGAGAATTTGAAAATAGGCAAAAACATAGAAGAGGAGCCATAGGATTTAATGTATCTACCAGTAACTGGTATGAACCCTTGACTGATACAGATGAAAGAGTAGAAAGTTATACAAAAGAAATAGTGGAAGTAATAGCAAACATAAATGCAGAAATGGGCCTCCAGACTATCCCCCAAAGACCACCTGACCCTAATATGGAGGTTATTAATGACCCAAGAGTATCTCCTAGTACGTCTTTTAATCATGACATGAATGTAGAAAACTCCCCAGTGCTGATGAAGTGAAATGAGAGCACAAGAAATGCAGTCTCCCAGAATTAATGGCGCACTCAGACATCATGCATGTAGCAGTCACCAGAATTAATATGCATCCCCAAAATGCTACTGTCTTGTGTCCAGAAAATTCCCCAGTGCTGATGAAGTGAAATGAGAGTGTAACAGGAAATGCAAAGTCTCCCAGAATTAATGGCGCACTCAGTCATGTGCGTAGTAGCCACACAAAGTCACCAATGGTGACTCACCATAATTAATTTTACATCCCCATCCCCCAAATGCTAACTGTCTTGTGTCCAGAGAATTCTCCAGTGCTGACAAAGTGAAATGAGATGGTAACAAAAAATGCAGTCTTCCAGAATTAATGGTGCACTCCGTCATGTACACAGTGGTCACACAAAGTCACCAGAATTAATGTGCATCCCCAAAATGCTACTGTCTTGTGTCCACAAAATTCCCCAGTGCTGACGAAGTGAAATGAGACCATAACAAGAAATGCAAAGTCTCCCAGAATTAATGGTGTACTGCAAACACACAGACAGATTAAGATTGCACCGTGCACTCGAGATGCAGATGCTAAGGCACAACACCACCTAGCCAGTGCTCACAAATCACAAATCCAAATCTGGAAAGGAATATCTTTTGCCGGTTGGGGTGGGTGGGTAGTGCATGACAGTAACAGTCCACTACCAGTAAAGATACCACAAAGCAGTATAAAAAATTCATGCAGGTGCAGTGGATAGCAGGTTCACACTGCTGCAATTACTCCGTGGCACAATAAAAGGTGTCTGATTTAATGGCATGTATCGCACACACACTCACTCTACAAGTAATGTGTAGCAAGTTGAAAACCTTTAGTAATATAACCAAATGTTTTAAACAAACTGAAATTATACACACTGCTGCACCACAACAATCAGCAAAAAAACTTCAAGAATTACTGGAAATATTACTGTGGACATTAACACAGTTATACAAGAAAAATATAACCAAAACAGAAAGACTGCCTTTTTCTCCCAGTTAATCTACCTACACAACATATACGCCCCTCCCCCAAAGCACACTTCACAGTACACAGACTGACTGTTCTAAATTAACATTCAAAATCCACACACAAATAATAAACACTCAATGATATGAGCACAGGGGGGTTTCCTACAATCAATGTACTAAATTGTAAGCAAACAAAATAGCTCAAAAATGCATTTTTAACAGCTTTTAGAGGACTTAATTCGCAGAGCTCTGAGAGGAAACTGTCTCCATCTTCCACTACACACACACTACTCAGAACTGAGGCTGTGCAGAACAATCTAGAGCACATGTGACCTGCAATCCCTTGAAGCACTGCAAAATTCACCTTTGGAGCTCAAAAATAAGGTGAAATACATTGATTTCAATGTACTTCGCCTTAAAATTGGTGGAGAAGTGGTTTGGGGAAGACGGAAAAATGTGAAGCTATTGTTTTCAATGGACTTCATGTTCCCCATTATGACGTGAAGTACTCCGCTTCGTGTTGCATAGTACTTTGCAGACTCCGCTTTCTCCACGAATCACTTTGTGAAGCGAATTTTGGCCTCTTCGCCCACCACTAGTGTTATAGGGAATGTAGGACATCTGGAAGAGTCTTAATAAAAGATTAGACCACTGTGAACATAATTATATACCAGTTATTAACAAATACCATAAAATGGGTAGAATACCAGTACAGTTAAATAAGAATATCAAATATATATATATACATAGAAAGAAAAGACTATATAATAAATATAAAAGATCAATGACAGAAAGTAATTGAATTAAATATAAAAAACAAGCAAACAAATGTAAGAACCTCATAGTTCAAAATAAAACCAAAGAAGAAATTATATTGGCCTCTGGTGTTAAAGGCAATAAAAAAAGTTATTTAGCTATATAAATTCCTTCAGAGGTAACCAGCGAGGGATTGGCCCCCTTAAAATAGAGAGTAGATTAATCAGTGAAGAGAATAAATTAGCCACTGAGTTTAATAATCACTTTTTGACAACCTAGCAGCCTAGATAACAGAAGGTGGAAGATATAACAACAGGGTATGAAGAACAATCAGAACTTAAGATCTCCAGTATGGATGTCATCAACAAAATTAAAACACTCAGAATTTGCAAATCGACTTGACCTGATGGGATTCACCCACTTCTATTAAAAGAACTTGCGAATTAACTTGCTGGTCAGATTGCCAAACTGTTCTCAGCCTCTATTAATGAGGGGGGCACAATAGATAAATGGAAAGAAGCCACAGTCACACCGATATTTAAAAAAGGTGATAGACATGAAGTATCTAACTATCGCCCTATATGTCTGACCTCACTCCTTGGTAAACTATTGAAGGGAATCCTGCAAGATCATATAATTAAACATATTAGAGAACAGGGTCATGTAGATATTACCCAACATGGGTTTACCCAGGGATGGTCACGTCTTACAGCAGAATTAAATTTCTATGAAAATGTGAGTGCAGCATTAGACAAGGGGCTATCTGTTGATATAGTCTACCTTGATGACTCTAAAGCTTTTGATCAAGTCTGCCATCAAATGTTAATCCAAAATCTTAGAGATATAAAACTGCACCCAAAAGTAATCTCTTGGATAGACACTTGGTTGAGTAATAGAAAGCATAGAGTTGAAATTATGGGATATTATTCAGAATGGGGTGACGTGTCTAGTGGGGTCCACAGGGATTCGTGTTGGGATCCACTTTGTTTTAACATAGTTACTGTATCTCTACAATACAAACCTCTGAACATTTGTGGTTGAGTAAGTATGCTGATGACAGCAAAATAGGGGCCATCATACTCAACAATGAGTGTATAAATCATCTCCAACAAGATTTGGAACAGTTGGAATAATGGGCAAAACTGCAGAAAATAAGATTCAACATAGATAAGTGCAAGGTTATGTACCTTGAAAGAAAAAAAACAATGGTACAGTATACTTTAAATAAGGTTACTGTTAAAGAAACAGAGAACGAAACAGACCTGGGTATTATTATTACAAAAGATTTGTCATGTAATACACATATCGGAAATGTGGTCAAAAAATGTAATAGAATACGGGGATGTATTCTAAGATACATAAAGAGCAGACAACCTGAGGCTATAGTATCATTGTTTTTAACACTAGTGAGACCACATGTTGAATATTACTCTGCCTTCTGTGCCCCTCAGAGTATAAAGAGACAGAGGCTTATAGAGGGAATGCAAAGAAGAATAACAAAAACAATCAAAAATTGCACGGATAAAACATATGAAGAAAGACTGAATAGCTTTGGCATGCACTCAGTGCAGTACAGAAGGCTAAGGGGAGGTTTGTGCATGATTGTTAGGGCTATAATCAATGAGGCACTGATGAAAAGCATTGGATTAACATGAGAACAGATATAGAACAACTAGGTCTCATAGTTTACAGTTAAAAGGAGAAGTGTCAAATACCACCAAAAGAACTAAGTGGTTTACACAAAGAATTATACCTACATGGAACTCATTACCAGGGTGGGTTATAACATGTGAAACTATGGAGGCCTTTAAACTGGCTCTGGATAGACACATGAATAAACGTAAATTTGACTACATCCACTAGAAATAGTGGCAAGTTTTTTCTATAGGTCCATGACCTCCAAACTCATATCACTTCTATGAATCTATAAATCTACTGAATGCCACCATTGCTGAGTGCCGTGCATGGCATGCTTGGAACAGGCCCAGGACATACTGCCCACACATCTTGGCTTCAGACCTTAGGGACCAGCAGTACATGGACTGATTCCGTGTTGATCATGGTACTTTGGCACACCTATGTGCCATTGTCAGGGACAGGGTGTAGCCACAGACAATGCACTCACGTGCCATGTCAGTGGAGACCAAAGTCCTCTGCACCCTGTCCTATTATGTCAATAGATCATTTCAGCTGGTGTGTGGGGATGTCACAGATGTCATCCAGTCCTCAGTGTCCTGGGCAGAACACCAAGTTACTGACGCACTGCTGTCGGTGGTGGGTGCCCACATACATTTCCCCTCAGTGCTGCAGGAACAGCGGGCCATGAAGGAGGCATTCTATACCATGCATGGAATGCCCAACACACTGGGCATCATGGATGACATGCATGTGCCAGACTTATCACCAACTGTGGATGAGCCTGCATACCATAATAGAAAGGGCTACTGTAGCCTTAACTGCCAGGTGGTGTGTGATGCCTGCTGCTGCATCAAGAATGTTTTCGCGCGATACCCAGGCTCCTGCCCTGACACCTATGTGTTTGACAGTTCTGAGTTTGGTGCATGACTGGATGAAGGTGCTGGTGGGGACAGCTGGCTTCTGGGTGAGTTGCACCCTTGCTAATGTGTACAGGCATACTTGGGAGTGTGTGTGGATGTGTGTGTGTATGACAGTGATGCAGTGTCAGCTCCCATGGCAGTGGCACAGGCACTCATGCATATGCTCTCCCCCCAGAGTTGACAGCAGAGATCCCGTGAGGCATTATCTGATGACATCATAGATCATGCCACAGGACTGGGCTGAGCTGGCATTCAACAAAGTGCATTGGAGGACTCGTGGGTGCATGGAGTGCACCATTGGCATCCTGAAGATGTGGTTCTGGTGCCTGGACTACATGAGTGGCACGATGATGCATGCACAAAGGTTTGCCTGCAGAGTGTCACACTGTGTGTGCTATGCAGCACAACATCTGTATCCATCGTGGGGTACCATTTCCACCCCTGCCCCATGGGACATGCAGCCCCTGACATTCCACAAGCACCAGACAGGCAAATTGGGCGTGCCACATCGTAGTGCATGGTACCTTCGTTGATCATTGTCCGTGCCATGGCTCAGCGATGATCATAACAAATATCATAACATAGGATGAGCTCCACTGCTCACACAATTCTTAATTGCCAAACTACAGCTCTTTTAATTTTTGAAAAGTCCACACCAAAATCCTGGGCAACAGTTTCGTAGTCAAAATGCCACTTCTTCAGGCCTCCACACACAGAGTTGTTTTTCTAAACAAAGAACATATAACAACATATCAGAATTCAAAACATTAAAAATGTTCATCACTTCAACACTCCAATTCCAATCCCACGACCATATTTTGAATCTCTTAAATACAGTATACATTTCTTTAGAAAAGTATTAACATATCCATCACATCTCATATAAATATCCAATTACATATTACCCCTTAAAATCAATTACTTAGATATCACAACTTCATAGGTCAAACTGTAAAATACAGCATACCTTATTCTTATTTTTGTTTACACATTGCTTTATTCAAGTGCATCTTGCAAGTCCATTCAGAAAAAAACTGAAAGCATCAGAGTGAAAAATCTCAGTTTAATTTTCTTTCTGCAGACACACCATTCCCCTTGGCCTGATCCCAATGTTCTTATCCCAGTCTCTCACCAATTTAATAGAAACTCACTATCATAATATCAGTGTCTGTTCTCCTATTTTACTCTCAAAGCAACAAAACCACCATTGATTTAATCAGCCTCTCTATCCCATTCTTCTTGTCTTTTATATTTCACTCCAGCATTCAAATTTATGTACAAAATGGGTAACCAGGAAAGTCACACTCAACAAACACTTGTTCCCTGGTGGCAAGGGGAAACTGAATTGAGGAAATACAGTTCTTGTAAACTATGCAAACAAAATGCAAAATAATAAATGAATAGGAACAAGGTAACAATTGACCCTTTATACTGGCTGCAGAAGAGCACAAATACAAAGGTAAAGTGGAGAGGTACTTGACGCAAGAGCAGGACTAGCAAAAATGTCCCTGAAAAGGTGTTTAAGAACAAGGTAAAACTGACAAAGAAAGCAACCTGACTCATTGAGGTATTGCAATGAGCGGTAAATAGGGTCCAAAACTCAGAAATGTGGAGCGAGTAGGCTGACATGGGAAGGGGGGTTACACAGAGGGACAATAATAAGTTCAATAAAATGCAAATAAACTCCACTATTCAAAGGAATTTCACTATATTCCTTGTATACTGTGCAAAGTATGATAATTGTTTCAACTATGGGGAGGCCCAAAATTATTTCTATATTAGGAGGAGGCTGAAGATCTTTTGCAAGGCTTGGGGGAGGCTCGCTATGACAAAGTATAAGAACTACTACTCTAGATGCTCTCCAGTTAGACTGGACGAGCAGGTTTCTTTATGCTTTCCCTCCTTTTCCACTGATTTTCAGAGTACTGATCAAGATCAGGTCTCAACCTTGCACAGTGATCCTAGTGGCTCCAGATTGGGCCAGGCAACCATGGTATCCTCTGCTGCTGTCTCTGACAGCCTCAGTTCCCCAATTTCTGCCCAGGAGGTAGGACCTTCTGACCTTCTCTTAGGGAGGATTTGGTATCCTCCTCTCAGGGAGGATTTGGTCTCTCAGATTCAAAGCTTGGCTCTTGAAGAGTTAGAATATGCAGATCTGCATCTTTCTCAAGGGGTAATGGATATCCTTAAGTTTTCCAGAAAACCTTCCACCAGAAAAACTTACAATTTTAAATGGAAAAAATTCAGTTTCGATGTTCTGAGAGAGACATACCAGCCAGCATTGCTACAGCCCTGGATTATTTGGTTCATCTTAATAGCCTAGGCCTCAGGCCTGCTACCCTTAAAGTGCATTTGGCATCTGTATCTGCTTTTCTTTTGCAGGAAGGATCTTCTCTGGCATCTCATACTGTTTTTAGTAAGTTTTCAAAGGTCTGGTTCACATCAATCCTCCCTTCAGAAAGCCTACGCCTGCTTGAGATTTGAATGTCTACATTGCACAGCTTATACAGCCCCCCTATGAACCTTTATCTGCAGCTTAAGTACTTGACTTGGAAGACTGTCTTCCTGGTAGCCATCACTTCTGCCAGGAGAATCAGTGAATTGCAGGCCCGGTCAGTTGAACCTGACTTCATTTCCTTCCATAGGGATAAGGTGGTCCTTAGAATGAATAGAAAGTTTCTTCCTAAAGTGGTTTCAGATTTTCATCTGAATCAATCTATGTCTCTGCCTGTATCTTTCACTGACTATTCTTCCTCAGGAGAGAGGAAGGTTGCACAATCTGGATGTGAATAGGGCACTTTATTATATAGAGCATTCTAAGGCCCATAGGAATGATTGTACTCAGTTATTTCTTACTTGTAAAAAAGTAGGAGAAGGTAGACCTGCCACTAAAAGATCTATTGCTAGGTGTATTGTCTCCTGTATCTAACTCTGCTATTCGAAATTTGGGAAAGAGCATCCCTCGTGCTTGAGGGCTCATTCAACCAGGGGTACAGCTGCTTCCCTGGCAGCAGCTAGGGAAATTCCCCTTGGTGGAAATTTGTAAAGCAGCCACCTGGAAAACAGTTCATACATTCACCAGGCATTACTCTGTTGACACCCAGACCAGTAGTGATGCTAGGTTTGGCACAGCAGTACTGCAGAGTCTGTTCCCAAAGTAAGGTTCTGTTATCCCCTCCTACAGGAGGAACTGCTTGGTAGTCTGCATATAGTCAGAATACAGCAAGACTTCATGTTGTTTGAAGAAAAAATTGCTTACCATAGTTATGTTGCTTCTTGTAATAGAGTCTTGCTGTATTTTGATCACCCTCCCTGCCTCCCCTCTCAGAACCTAGTCTTTTGGGATGTGAATTGGCAGGTACAGTGTTGCACCCCAGATGTATACCTTGGTACTCTTCCTGGCCAGGTGGGTCTTTTTGTTTTATGTTAATGTTATTGAATTTTTCGCTGTCTACATATGGTTCTTTTTGGGTTCTCGACCTGAGTTTTTTTGGACCAAAGCAGTTGTTGCCTATGGCAAAAAAATTTAAAACAATTTCTATAGCTATTAATTAGTTAATATAGTGCTCATATGAATCTGACGGTTACACTGATATGTACCAGAGACAGAAGTTTGAAAACCGAGCTCGAGCTCAATGTTCTATGCTCCTGCATAGAGTTAACCCTTTCCTCTGCAGAGCAGTTCAAGTGCTGGGGCTAACTGCATATAGTCAGAATACAGCAAGACTCTATTAGAAGAAACAACATTACTATAGTAAGTAATTTCTTCTTATCTGCCATCAAAGTCTATGTTTCTATATCAACAGTAGCGATGTGCAAAGTGGGCAAAATTCACTCTGCAAAATATTTTGTGAATTGCACTCAGTTTGCAAAGTGCAATTCGCAAAATTTGTCAATTTACAGAATACCAGATCGAACTCGAAGTTTGGAATTTTGGGCTGAAATTCCACACTTCAAACAAAATTCTCTGCCTGGTGTTGTGGTGAACAACCCCACCCTCAGCCTGTCACAATGAAAAAGAGTATATAAACTTGGTGTCTAGTGGTCCCACCCCACCCCTGCTGAGTGGCAGCCACAATGTAAGGGAAAAAAAAAAAAATATATATATATATATATAAATCCCTGGTGTCTAGTGGTCCCCTCCCACCCTGCTGTCTAGTGGTCCCCTCCCACCCTGCCAATTGCCAGCCACAATGTAACTATATATAGATAAATATAGATATATATATTTATTTATTTAGTTAGTTAGTTTTTGTTGACTGGGTAAGTGCACTAGACAAATTCTGCATATTTTAAGGCATGACCCGGGGGGAAGGGGATACAGATGAATACCAACTGACTTTGAACCAGATTAAGCTGCTGGTGGTATTCTAGTGAATGGGGGAAAATTTGATGAGGGCACTGGGGAAATTCCCCTACTTTTTCAAGAAGTGCCATGGGATCTTTAACATCCACCTGAACTACCACCAGAACAGGCATATATATATATATATATATATATATATCTTTTTTTTAATTAAATCCTGTGTCTAGTTGCACCCCAATTACTGGCCCAACAATATAAAAAATAATCTTAAATCTCTAGTGTCTAGTGGACCCAATACCCCATCAGGGAGTGCCCCCACATCGACCCCCAAGTGGACCACTGCTCAGTGTTCACTCACCACCACAGCCAGCAGCCCAACTGAGCTCTCTCAATGAATGAGCATGTGCGCAATCATTCATTGAGAGAGCTGTTGGGCTGCCTGCTGTGGAGGTGAGTGGATGGCTGTGCTTATGGCCTGCTTGAGGTCTGGGGGAGCAGCATGGTGAGGCATTCCCTGATGGGGTGGGGAATCCACCAGACAGCAGGGATTTAAGATGATTATTTTTTTTTTATATTGTTGGAGCCAGCGATCAGCTGGGGGGGGTGGAGCTAGACACTAGGGATTTATGGTATTTTTACATCAGTTGGGGGAGCGGGGTGGGGACTTACCTGACAAGGTGAGGGGCTTGTGGGGGTCCACTAGACACCAGGGATCTAAGATTTTTTTTTATATTGTTGGGGCCCATGATTGGTGGGGGGGACCAATAGACATCAGGGGCCGATTCTCAAAAGCTTACACCTGGCGTAACTTGACTTGCACCTAAATAAATGATGCACGTAGCACGTTACGCCAGCAGTTGCAAAACGTGGTATTCTGCAAAGCAGCCTGTGACATGTCACAGGCGGCTTGCTCCAAAGTGGACTTATGCCACCAGTTACACCATAACCTCCCTGCAACATGGCGCTAGGGGGTTTACGGCAGTAGTTGCTCCCTAATCTGGAAGGGCAGCCTCCAAGTCCCTGAAATCACTATTCTATAACAACCTCCATAAGACATACATCAAAGTACAGTTACACCAGCAAATAGCTGGTGTAAGTGTACTTTGCATCCACCGGGGGCTGTGCCAATGTGCCACCAGCCCTAATCCATCAGTATATGTAACCCCCAACCCCATTCCCAAACCAGCAGTAAAAGCCCCTCAGGGCTATCGAACCCCCCAACCCAATCCCCCAATAATGCTTGAAAAATGCCCCACAGGGTTATGGGACCCCCCCTGCCCCAGATCCCCCAATAATGTTTGAAAAATCCCTGCAGAGTTATGGGACTTCCCAGCCCCCATCCTCCAATATTGTGCACATAAAGCCCCACAGGGCTAGCACCCCTCTCCCAAGTCTCCCAGAATTGTAATATGCGTAAAATACTAACATAGTTTCAATCTCCCTGTAGTGTAGGTCTCAGCCCCTCATTCAGTAGTAGTTCACTCAGCACTCTTTCACCTAGCCAGCCACGACGGCACAGTCACCTCTCACCACACAGCCAGCTGCTGACTGAGCTCTATATGAGTGTGTATTATTGTAAACAGTACACACTTAATGAATGAGCTGTCATTCATTGAGCTGCGAGTAAGCACTCATACAGAGCCCAGTCGGCAGCTGACCATGGTGGTGAGATGTGAGCTGTGCCAGCTGGCTGGCTGGGGACAGGTGGAGAGGTGCTGGTGGACTGGCACTGCCTGATGGGGGGTGTGGGACCACTAGACTACCAGGAGATCAAGGCGGCTATGTTGATTATTTTATTGCATATCACAATTCCGGTGATCAGGGAGCAGCGGCACTAGCCCTACGGGGCATTTGCTATTAATGCAGGGATGGGCATGAAGGGGGGTGCTAGCCTTGTGGGGTGTTTTGTTTGGGGGTTTGGGGCATTGCTGGTGGGTTGTGTTTGACTAGCCCTACGGGGCTGTACAGTGTGTGTGGGGGAGGGGGCACTTGGGCCCTGCACTTGGATAAGCCACAGGCTTACTGCCAACCATTCCAATATGCCCTCCATTTGGTGTATCAGTATGGTTGGCACATGCCACATGACTTAGCCATGGGGATCCTGCCTGATAGAGAATTGGTGCAAGGTCCCTGGCGTAACCGCGTGTTTGGTGCAAGTTGCCTTTGGCATCGACTTGCACCATCATTCTAGAATCGAGCACCAAGGATGTAGTGTATTTTGTTATGTTGGGGTGGGGGGAGTGGGTTGGGAGGGTACTACCTGATGGGGTTGGGGGTCCACTAAACACCAGGGATTTAAGATTATTTTTTTTTAAATATTGGCTCCTTTGATCAGCTGGGTGAGGGTACCATTAGACACCAATGGATTTATTTGACTCACAGTTGGAAACATCTCCTTGCTTTTGTGGTTTTTAAAGTGCAGTTTGCACTTAAAAACCCCCAAAGCAAGGTGAAGTTACAAATGGCGAATTTTCATTTGACAGCCGCAACTTTGCAAACCGATCCAGGGAGGCGAATTTGGCAACTTTATCAAAAATTCACAAGTGAACTAAAACTTTGCTGCATCTCTAAGCTGCATTATATTTATAGTTATATCTCCTGTGCAAACTAATTACAGAGAGTCTCGCATGTGCAGGATTTTCCATGGTATCTTCAATTTTAACAAGTAGTGCTTTTGCACGTGGTTTGTGGTGTTCTAATTCACTGACCTCGCAGCCAGTATAGTGTTATGCTTATGTAACTGTATTAGTTTGGTTGTGGCCATTCGCAGTCTATTCCAGAGGAATTACCACCCTGTAGGGTATGAAAGCAAGGAACTCGGGAGAGGGTTCTGTCCTAGAAGTGCCAATGAACAGTTCCCTGGCTATAGGTAACTTAGGAATCCCCAAAAGAAATGTATCATCCCCAAAAGGTGGCAACATGATGCGTATGAGCAAGCAGTAACAGTGACATAGAAGCAGGAACTGCAACATAGTAGTAGAGAAGAATAATGATGGCTTGTATGAGAGAAGGGGATCCCCTAAGGAGAGAGGGAATGGCAGGACATCCTCCACCTCTATCCAACAACGGAACCTACCTAAGGAAACTAGGGGAAACAACTATGTTAATTAAGTGTTATGATCTGAGGCAACGGAGGAGAGAAAAAAAACCCTATGAGGAGAAATATCTGGGGATCCAAGGCCTAGGTCACCTTCCCTTCAGGCTTGGGAAAATGTATTTAGTGACGTCTCTGGAGCTGCAATTTAGAAAACCCAATTAAAGGGAGGTGGAAATATTCCAATTTGAGGAAGGCTCTCCAAACCCTCAGTGGGAATGTCATGGAAGGTTGTGAGAAAACTCTCAATATGAGCATCCAAGGTGCAGGAGGAGAGCAACAACTGCTGAGGCACTCACCTGACCTACCCACCCTAAATCAAACCAGATGAACCAGAGGCAGTTGTGGGGAGAATGCAGTGAAGGTGCCTTGCTGGGGAAACCAATAAAGTCAATGGCCAACCTTTATAGTGGAACACTGGAGCCAAAGGAGATCATCGTAACCACCCTTCACCGCTAGTCTTAAATTCTACACCAGGAGCTGCTGTCGCATAGCAGGCAGCTAAAGACAAGCCCGGGGTGAGGACATTCCCAGCTATGGGCCAGGTGAGAAGGATCCCGCCCCAAGTTTGACAAGCTCGATGATGCGGACTAAATGCAGAGCGAGACCGTCAGCTGCAGGAACCAGCACTAGATTAGAATGGTTGGCATGCTACAGAATTGATTGACAGCTGTAAAGCTGGTGAGCTGAATGAGCATGGCGTGCTGAGATCGTAATGAGCATTGAGTGCTGAGATCTTGCAAGGTCGGATGCAGATTGAGAGCAGTAGAATCCCAGGCGAAGCCAAAGGGATGGCACTAGGCATAAAGCAATGGTTTGTGTAAGCAAGGAGCAATGGTTACATAAGCAAATGGGGACCTGATAGGTCAGTAAGCAGTAGTAGTAGTAGTAATAGGTGGACCTGTATAACAACTGTATAGCAAGTAAACAGCACTGAGTTAGGGGCAAGCCAGCCAGACATGAATAGCCAAATCAAGGTGACAAACTCTGAGGATTTTCGGCAGTGAAGACAGGATTTAGAACAAAATTAATTAATCACATAGGCCACGCCCCCCCAAACACCTCCCAGTCCTCGCCGTAGGACAAACAAGGAAGCGATGAAAGGCTGAGAACCACATGCAGATATAAAAGCTAGTTTAATAGCCTCAGCAGGAGCTTCAGCTAACCTCAGAGTAAACAAGGTAGAATAGGAATGGGTGTAAACAACGCAGCAGCAGGAAGCAAGTGGGCCTGTACAGCAGTTGTTAAATGAGTACAGTGTTAAAACACAGGCACTGGGTACAATAGTAATTAAAGTAATCAGTCAGCAGCAGTGGCTGAAATTGTAGGTAACTGAAAGCAGTAGCATGAGCTCTGAGTAGGTTTGCAGTTGCAGTGCAGTCAATTGAGAGTTGGAACTGAAAGCAAGCAGAATGAGCTCTGTAGTAGCAGTATGCTAGGAGTTTTAAAAATAAAAGCCCCCCCAAAAGAGGAAACCAAAACACAGCAAAACAGAAAACAGGGAAAGGCCCCCCCAAAAAAAAACAAGAAACAAAACACAGGGAAGCACACAGCTGGAGGAAAGATACAAACCAGAAGCAGAAAAACAAACACTGAAGTCCAGCAGAGACACACAGAAACAGCAGGCTTGGGAAGGGGGGTAGGCCCCAGCCAGCTAGGAGGACAAACCAACATAGCCTCCAGCTACAAAGACAAAATGCTTTACAGTGAGGCTGAGAGGAACTGCTTTGTATAGCTCAGGAAGTGGGAGTGGCTGGTCTTTGGTCACGAACCACAGGCAAAGCCTTTCAATTATTGCTAGTTTGGATATTTACACCTGCAGTGCTAGAACATATGTGCTGTCCTTGGCACTAACAGATCTGATACATACTATACTCATCACTGGCAGCATGGATATGTGTGTCCATGTGCCTGGTGGTTCTAACACGTGATATTTTCATATCATTGGCTGTTTGGGTATGTACTGTTGATGTTACTGGTACTGCAGGTCTGATATGTAATATCCATTTTTCTAGCAATCAGTGCCCAAGTTTGTAGGCATATTTTCTTACTCAGCTTTATTGATTGATCACATATATTATAGATATTTAACTGGAATTTTGCTGTTAACTGACACAAAGATGATTTAGTTTTGAAAATGTCAGGCAGAGCAGATACTGAGTTACCATAGATTACTGCACTGCGAGAGTGTGCAAATATTGTACAGAGTTCTGTTGGGGGAACATAAATTCCACAGCATGCTGATGAAATTCAGTGAAGAATATGGGTAATGCATGCACGTATACATATACTGTAAAACTGGTTATTTTCACAGAAATGTATTTCTCTATGTATTGCAATTTAATGATACCTAGAAAATGAAATGGTGCTAACTGACCAAATCTTCTTCTTTCAAAAGAAGTGAATTAGGTGCTAATTGCTCAGTGTGACATTAAAGTTGACAATTTTGGCAGATTTGTGCCGTGGCCAAAATATGACTCACGAGAAAATAAGCTGTTTTCCAGTATATAGCACCTCTCATCCCCAAGAATATATATTTTTTATGACCCCTAATGTTTCTTCCTGATTAAACTAACAGCACAGATCTTCCAGGATACAAGAGCAAACATGGCAAAGTGTCCCAACTGCAAAATCACATTTCTCAAATGATGTCCAGGCCAACTGGTCCATGAAACCAGGTCTTCCCTGGCTTTTATTAGTTATTTCTCATACTACAATTTATTATTCCATGTTTAGGCCTCTTGTGGATTACTTAAGTATTTTTTACATTTTGCATGTTACACCTGCATTTTATTTTTGTGTGATTGATGCATTTTATTGCTGTGGTAAATGTTATCTACCTCTGACAGTGTTCTCTTTGTAAATGGATTTCCTTGTGCCCATAGGTCCAAAATGGCAAGATTGAAGTAAATATACTACCAATACTATTGTCTATCCTTAAAAGTGTCTCACTGGCTAGCTCAATGCTTCAACAGCTAGTGCAGATGCCATACATGCTAATAATGCTGTTTCATAGCATGTCCCTGGGTTGGCATAAAAGGCAGGCATGAGATGGAGTCAACATCCTCACAGAAGCACACTGTCTCATGGAGGAAGTCTCTGCTGCTTTATTGCCTCCCATTGGCCATGGCAGGCTGCAGTGAGCACTGGAGGGACTACATCAAGGAGCTACTGAACCAGAAATAAAACAAGTGGCTCAAACCTAAAGGTCTCAGGAAATGGTAAAACTGTGGAAAATTGCTAGCCTTGTCAGCAGCCTTGCCATTGGGTCTGCTTCATCCGGGTCCTCCTTTTCTGACCTCACACTACCTAGGGTCAGCATCAAACATTTTTATACAGCCCCTGAGATGAGATCCACATAGGGAGGCTTGAAGTGAAAACTAAAGCGTTGGAAGTGCTCACGAATGTCAGAGATCTTTGGCTGTATTCATGAAGGTGAAAGCAGCACATGGTAAATAAAGAGACCACTATCATTTCTGCAGCACCACAAGATTCAAGTAGTAACAGTAGCACTGCTAACAGGCATCATAGTTGTGTTCATGAATCATGTGGTACAGTTTTGCAAACGGAATATAAATATTAATAAGGTCATCAGCTTGTTATGTGGGCTGCAGAAAATTACATCACACAGGAGCTTGCAGTAGGGCAAGCACCATGTGATTCAGAATGGGCAGAGAGCACATGTTATCTGTCTTTAAAAACACAGTCATCCAGTATGCAGTAGTCATCCTGTTTCCTGGACACACAGGGCTGTAGTATCTTCTGTAGTCTCTTGACTTCTTTGCTTGCAAATTGGAAGAACACAGGTTCAACCACTGCTAGAGCCCAATTATCACTGTGTTACTTTGGGCAAGTCATTTAATCTCCCAGTGCTCCAGCACACCCAATTGTGGAAATGGGTAGAGACAGCAGTTACGTTGGGCAGGAGCGCACAGGAACTCAGCTCCACCAACTCATAAAAAATGGTATGACAATTCCACCACCTTTGTCATCTACATCCACGTTCTGCCACCTAGAAATGACAGTTCCAACAGCTACAAATCTATATACATGAGTTCCCTCACCTAAATATTTCCAGTTCAACCACTGGGTAGAGGCAAGACTCACTGTAACCAATATGTTACATATCAGCTGGGCTATTTTAGGTGAAGAATGTCTAACTAACGACAACATAAACCTCTGCATCCCTTTTCTTCTCCTCCTCCTGGGCTGCTGCTGGTATGTAGAGGTAGCCTGTACAATTGCCATTTTGTGGTACTACCGCATTCTTGTGCAGTGCAGTGTGATTGAGAACCCCCTATGTAGCACAGCAGCAATAGTGCACTATTTGCTTCCTGAATGCTGTGCTACAGTGTTCTAGGAGTGTGGCTGGTATGCTAATCATGGCCACGGTAGTAATAACAGTTTCATTTGTAGCAGTTTTGTGTGCTGCAATGCCTGCATCCCTCAGGAATTGCACCATGTGTGCATATTTTGTTACTGTACCTGTGTTGCTGGCTGTGTTTTTATTTTCACTGGCAGTGGTGTTCTGCTCTACTATTCTTCAGCTGATGCACCCCTGCAGTTAGCCTGTGCTACTTCTATAGTGTTTAGCTGGAGTCCTGTTGTGTCCCTGCTAATTGCTGTTGTTCCTTTCAGATGCTGTTTCCTGAATCAGGAGGTGTGAAATAGCACACGCTACCTGAAGTAGCATGCATTTACCATGTGATAATTGTTTCATGGATTTAGACCCTACAGTGGATTTAACCCTGGTGAGTGATATCCAGAACAGGAGTTGAAGCCTTTTTGCACCCAGAGGAGAGAAGGAAGCAGTGGAAGGCACAGTAAGTGTAAGAAAGATAAAGTCTTTCATTAAACAATCTCTCAGGCAGCTGTGGCTATGTAACATATTTATTTCACCATAATTAAACAACAGATGACCTCGCATAACCCAACATCAGTAGTAGACTTTCATCTTATTAGGATGGTTCACAGACTAAACATAGGAATATATAGTCTACAGTTACTGTTAAGTGGATCAGAGAATGCACTTGATATTGTGTTGGCAACTTGTCACAAATTATTCAGCTCTTCCTTTTCTTACATCAGTGTGTTGAAGATGACACAGTGGCCAATGTGTTGCTATCAAAACAATATCCATTTTCTGCATTTTTTAAGATAATCCACTGTTTAAATGCCAGCAAGACACTTATTCACTGGCTTGTATTTTGTTGTGTTCTTAGATTTTGTGTGATAAAATTGGCAAGTTGTACCTCCCAAACTAGCTCACTAGTGTCAAGAAAGATCCAGCAAGGGAGCAGAAAAAATAAAATAAAGCAGCAACAAAAGCTGAAACAGTGGTTCACAAAAGAAACAAGTTCTTTGAATGACAGGAATCAAATCGTTTTTCTAAACAAACATGCTATTTTGAATCTAGGCAAACTTATCAAATCAGTATGATCAGTGTTAAGACTACCATGGTATTCCATTCTCTCTCTCTCTCTCTCTCTCTCTCTGTCATCAAAGTAAAGGCTGCACACAGGATTGGGTATTCGGTCAAACAGCAGAACTTTAAAACAAACAAAAGCAGGGCAGTCACAAAAAGCAGGACTGACTGCTTAATAAAAAGATAATGTGCTAGACTTTATTAATGTGCCATGAGTGCAAATGCAAATTGTTGAGACAGATTTTTTTTTTCTAATTGTTTTAACCAGGTGAGACACACTAAGCTGAAAGCTTTTTTACAGGTGCAACCTGGGAGCACAAGGAAGTTAAGTGACTTGCTCAGGGTCACACAGTATATGCAAGTGGGGGCTGTGGGATATGCCTAGTATGTTTCGTATCACTACACAATGCTTTCTCAATTCCCTTTCTCCCAGTTAGATACTGCCACTTACTTTAGAGTTAGCATTTTAGACTTCTTCCCTAACATCCAGAGGCTGACACCCAGTTGAATACCCCTGAAATCATTTTAAACCTTAAAACTTTAAGATTGTTAAACCTTTTCCTGAACCAGTGTTGACAGCCATGCCACTACTGTTATATCTTGTCTCCAATGCAACCCTGGAGCGATTGATTTATTCAGCATATTGAATTAGAATCTAAGTCAGTCAAACAGATCAGTCATTTGTGACTACATCAGAAATAGAAAAACAGCAGCAGTGGTGCTGATGAGTTCCTGTCTTCTGAGCTGGGTAAAGAGTTTTAAAGTTTTAGTGTACACAACTCTTGGGAAGATTCAGGTCTCAACCTGTTCAAGGTTTTGTCCCTGACTGCTTTGAATGACAAAGGGTGTAACTTTCCTCTTTTGTGGGAGGCTACAGAAGAACATGGTCTTCATTTTTATTTGTAATTGAGGACCAGTTTCTTATTGGAGAAGCAGTTTTCTAGTGTCCTGAAGTTACTTTGGAGAGTTACAGTGAGACTGTCAAGGTCAGGGTTTTTGGAATAGATGACAGCATCATTAGCATATAGGAGTTCATCGATGTCTGACAGACAACATGCAGTTGATATTATGAAGAGGACAAATTAGAGTGGGCCCAAGATAGAAACCCAGGGGACACCAATAGGTACTCTCCTAGTGTTGGACAACAATTTTTCAGTCTTCACATGCTTGACCTCACTATAATCCCAGGATGCAGATGGAAATGACCTTTGAATTAGTGTGCTCTTATAGCAAAAGTTGTAAAATAAAAATAAATATTAAAATGAGCTTCCCCTTAGTTTCTTTTAAACCAAAAGCAAGCTAAAATGGACTCAAAGCAGTGGAAAAAGGCATCTTCCAAAGCAGGAGAAAACAGAACAGGTGCACTAAAATGAAATAAAAAAAGGAACACTGTAGGTACAAAACTGTTGTTTAACATGCACTGCTGCTTTAAACGTTCTCTGGATCAACCAATAATGACAGCATATCTGCACTTTTAAGTGTTTGTAAGGTTCTAGAAAAAAATGCACACTGCAGCAATGGATGTCCATGGCTAAGAAAATGTTCATGAGCATTTTTCAGTTGTAGTATATGTAGCTGGCACTTTTTATTTTAAAAAATAACAGTACTGTTACTTCAAATACAAATAAGACCCATCAGTACAGCAATAGGGCTACTATTTATAATGCCACTGGCGTGGGTTCAGAAACAAGCCCAGATCATTGTGGGATGACCGAGTCAAGGAGGATCAAACATCCTAGAGGATGCTCTCTTCCTCCAGGGATGGAGGACTGTAGTATCCTCTTCTATACTGCCACCTGGTGGTACAACTGTAGGTGCTCATGGGTAGGAGGATAGGCTGACTCTAGAGAGTATGATCTGTGCTTCATGCACATACACTCAATGTTGAGTCCTCACTGCCCATTTCCTGAGTTAGGAGAGAACAAGAAAAGTGGAAATCCTTGAAACATGACAGAAAACCACTGCCAATCTTAGGCCACACCAAACCAAGCATCTACCAGCCTCCCACATTTGGAGAACCTCTAGAAGGATCTGCCTGAACCTCCAAGTGGAATCCACAACAGGTACTGTATAAGGCTCTCTGTGGATCCAGAAGGCTGCATAAGTGATGGAGAAGAGGACAAATGGGGCTAGGAGGCAGCTGAGCAGAAAAAAAAAGGCAGCACTAGTGACAGAGATGTATAGACCAAAAGACTCATAATGAAATCTGTGATATATATTTTTTTTCCAAATTAGCTATATTTTCAACTTCATTGCAAAAAGAAAAAATCAGATCAAATTCCCAGTCACCAGGGAGCTGTACAAAAGTTCTTGCCCAGTACTCTGGTGCCAGTCCCTTTCTTGTGACCCCAAATCTCGGCTGGAGGAGGAGGAGAAAAAAAAGGACAGCCCTCTGGCACAGGCCCTCTTAAACTCTTCTTTCTGTACCCCCTACCAGATGTCCCCCGCACAGACCAAGCCTCATCTGCTTCAATCCTTGATCAGACTACTTATTTGATTGGTGTGCTGGGTGTTTGTGATATTTCCTCATGACACATCAGTACGTTATTCCTTGCACATGTACTTAATCCCAAGTTATGGTACAGTTTTTTTTCATGACAAATAACATATATTTTTGAGTGAGGTAGTACAGAAAGTATGTTGGCTACCTAAACAAAGCATACAGGTATGCCCACCATCTTGAAACCTGTATTTTAGTATCAGCACCAAGTAGAAAGTCAAACAGTTCTCAAAGTGTTTTCTTGAAAAAATGGCAGGATAGTTATTTGGTTATCAAATGCATTCAAAGCGTATCAAACTTCCAGTTTTAGTGAAAAATTCCTCATTTTATTTTAAATATTGCAACAATAAAACCATAGTATTGCACACTTTTTGGCATTTACATTGACTAAATATTTTCACACCACTTGTAATCAGAAAAAAATTCTTTAAAATTAACTGTCATAGCAGATTCCTTTGAATGTCTTTGAACTTCATTATATATTTTAATTGAGAGAGGTCCCTTTAAAATGCAGTTGCAGTACATTCTTTAGGATTTCTTTGTATATTTCAATCAAGAGAGGTCCTTTAAGGATAATAATCTTAATGTGTGCATATATATGTTCAGATAGCGTATTCCTTTTTGTGTTGTAAGAAATGAGCGGTTTACAATAATGATCTATAGTTCAGAAAAAAGGACACTTCAAAACAAATACTCGAAAAAAGTGATACGTGCTGCTTACAGAAAGTGCTCTGTGCAGAAATAAAAACATTTATAACCAAACAGTGTAAACAGACCCCATGGGGGATGACAGAAAACAACCATGTAAATTGCCAGCTTAGACAGGTAGAAAAAATCTAAAGTTTCACAGTTATACCAGTTGTTGGGGGCGGGGAGAAAGAGAGAGAGAGAGAGAGAGAGAGAGAGAGAGACAGAGACATAAGGCATAAGACATAGTGGGGGTAGGAGGAAGTAAACTGTTGGTTAACTAGGATCTGCAGCTTATTCGTTAGGTAGGAAAATTGGCAGACTAGGTGGGCCAAGCGGTCCTTTTCTGCCGTCAAATTCTGTGTTTCTATGTTACTGAGGGAGTCGTCTGACCTTTATTGTGATGCCTCTGGATGCTGCTGCTAGTAGGTTGGTTTCTTCTGTCCTTATCAGGGCACCAAAGTTTCCTGGGAGATGGAGTTTTCAGGGACAATCGTGGCCAGTGCTTGGAGATCCAGATTTCCACCTCTCGGGGAGATTCTGCTGTTTCCTTCCCCTCTTTGGATACTGACAGGTAAGCGAACTGACGAAACCCGTATTTGAAGCCATGCTGGGCCAAGAACTTTTTTAAAGGAGCAAAGGCCTTCCTCCAAGCTGCCACCTCAGCCAAGAAATCCCAGTAAAAAGAGATTTTTACACCCCGCCATGTCACCTCTCCCAAATCCCTGGCAGCTCGCAATACTCGCTCTTTCATGGAGTATTTAAGAAGGTAGGCAACTATAGGCCGTGGCATTGAGTTCATCAGTCGGAGGCCTCCAGGAATCCGATGTGCCCTTTCACATCTAGTGAGCCATGCCACCTATCCCCCAGCATCTTAGGGATTTCATCATTTAGAAAGCGCTTAGTGTTAACTCCTTCTGATCCCTCAGGAATACCCAATATTCTTATGTTGTTCCACCTGCAGTGGTTTTCTTGGTCCTCAGACCTCTGCCATAAGGTAGCTAACTTGCTCTCAAGGTCCTGAAGATGTTGTAGGATTTTGGCCTGACTTAATTCTAAGCTTTCAGTCTTCTGCTCCACCACGTTGACTTTGTCATTTAGAACATGCACCTCAGCAACAGTAGCAGCTAAGGTAGTCGATAAAGAATTGACCCTTGAGATCAGTGTTTCCAACAAGGTCGTTATATGTTGTAAGGAGGAATGAAAATCTGGCGGGTGCACAGAGGGCTCTGAGGCTGTGGTGGGCAAGCCTCATGGAGGTTGTGGTAGTGAAGTCATCAGGGAGAGTTATGCAGGTAAGGTTTGGCTCAGCCTGCTTCTTGTCCCTGTCAAGAAACAGTGCCTCGTGGTTTGTGAAGGGGGGAGGTATCGAACCAGACACTGACCTGTACTTCGGCATTAGCACTGGCTTCCCCAAACATAGAGGGTTCGCGGCCTACCTGTAGCCGATCGAGTCGCATGTGGGACCAGCGTTACTAGACAATTGGCCGGATCCCGGTCCCCGAAGATTACCTTGTTGAGCTGACCCTTGTGGCTTCGGAAGCGTGCTGGGGCTATTTTGGAGAGAATTATCCCTGGATGCCGATTTTATTCCACAAATTGGCTTTGCTGGGGTTTGAGCTGCGATTTTAGGTGGCCATCTCTTTTGGTGTCCAAGCCATGCCCCCCTTCAAGAAAACATTTTGAGAACTGTTTGACTTTCTGCTTGGTGCTGGTACTAAAATACAGGTTTCAGGAGAATGGGATTACCTGTTTGCTTTGATTGGAATCTGTTTAGCACATATGTGCATGAGTGTTTGTGCTCCTGGGAGTTGAGCGATACTTTAAACTTTGTATGTTGGCTACCTGTGACAGCTGATCAAAAGTTATTTCCTTTTGAGTAGTTAAGTAAGCCACAAGCCAGCCTTGCCAGGGCGGCACTGTGTGGAACTGATGCGTGCCCTGGGAGTGCCCTGAGGCACAAGGCATTGCTGAGTGTCTTCTGCCATCTAGGAGTGCTTTGATTCCCCACAATGCCAAAAATAAAAAGGCTTATTGGACTGATAAAATGATTTTCCTGAAAATCTTCAAGAACTGGGCAACACTTTTTCAAATAAGTTTAAAAAGTGAAATAAACTTTGCCCACATTACTAAGATGTAATTTTCTTGTAGGCTTCCTAGTCTACAAATGGGTCCTGGATAGCTGCAGCATCAGTAGGAGATAACTAACAATCAGTTACATGCATGAATGATAAATAAGTAAATAAGAAATAAACACAATTGCAAACATATACAAAGTAAAACAACATAATATGTACACATTTACAGCAATCAAATCTATTTAAGAACAACCAAGTGAGGCACAATTTGAGTAAAATTGATTAGATCTTGGCAGATAGATAAGAGAGGAAGAAAGAGGCTAGAGAATTACCTAAGTGCTGGACCCATTGGTGGTAGAAGATATAGGGTAGCTTCAGATACTTTCAAGTGGGTAAATATAGCTTTTGTGAAGGCTTTGACAGTATTGGAGGGCTTGATTATATTGGGGAGTGCATTCAAGATGGTAGGTACAGCCACAGTGAAAGTATTACTTGGAACTGATCTGCATGCCCTAGGTATGTGTAGCAGGTTGTTGCACTGCAATCTCAGAGAATAGACCTCGGAAGTCTGATTACAGTAGATGACTATTGCCATCCTATAGATCCCACTTTTTCTCAATTGCCAGCAGAAGTGACTGTATTGTAGCTCAGGCAATTTCTGACTAAGGGTGAGAGACATGGGTCACTGGAAAAACTGGTTTGGCTTTGAGTTGGGCCACATGAGTTCATTTTGACTTCATGAATTTGGCCACATTTGGTCCCAGTGCAGTTACTGGCATGGGTTAAAGCAAATTGCAAATGGGGGAGGGGGGGGAACGCTCTGAGTCAATAATGAATATTTATTACTGAAGCTTACTTCTGGCAGGTGATGTTTGCATGCCACTACTGGGAACTGGTGTGTTACTGGTCATTTGACATTGTCTGCAATCCACTAACACCTCCACAACCCAGTGCACAGCAATAGTATAGTATATGGTGGAACATTGTATGGATAAAAATTCATAACTAGATTAAAGCTGTAGTGCTGCAGTAGCTATGTTATCATAGCTGTTATGTCACACTGGCTACATAGCTACTGCAACATAACAACATGGAACACGCTCACGCATGTGCATCACACTACCACCACCAATCAGGAACAGGCCATGGCGATGAGATCGAGATCATAGGAGAGCAGCTGTGGCAAAAAAAATAACTTTAAAGTAAGAACTAGTATGTTATTCCATACACTTCGAATAGTGGACCATACATTATAAAAGACAATGAATGGTCTACTATCTGTGCCAAGCATATGTAAACATCTCGAGTTTGCCATGGTGACAAATCTCTTGAGCAGCGCTCTTGAGGTTCAAGCTGTCGCCACGGCAACCTCTCCATGAATACATAAGCTTGTTATAGATTGTAGGCTATATATTATCCTCTATAATATTTATATTCTAACCCAAGGAATCCCTTATTTATGATTCCACTCCATTCATCTATCTTCATAGAGAAAGATGTCTTGGAGAAAGTCCCTATTCTAATAACAGAACTTAGAATTTAGAACAGGGGTTTGAAAAACTCTGCAGCCACCTTTTAGCATGGCACTTGTTAAATTTGTTTCTCTGCCTGGATAGAAAGGTTGCCCTGAGTATAGCTTCCGGTACAGCTGGGTCTCCATTCATTTTTTATTATTTTAAATCAGATTAGTTAGTAAAATTAACTGTTTCTTGTATTTCTTCTACTACTCTGCATTAGTTAGGATATCTTTGTGTAAACCCAGGTACCTCTGTCTCCCATTATGATTCCTGAAGCGGAGACCTTTCTAGGCTACCTCATTTACTTTTTGATTATTTTTAGCTATTTTTTACACTTATGTTTTTTTTTGAGCAAGTAGTTTGTTTTTGCTGAGCTGAGTTGCTCAGAACTGGAAGCGTTTTTACTTTCCTTTTCAGCATGCGTCCTTTCAACTTAATTAAATGTTTCCAGTACAGGAAGTCATGATTTGACCTTTGGCACAGTTTTTTCAAGGTAAGAGATGTTTTTACTGCTGGGCTCCTACTTTTACTTCTTTAAGCTTTTTTAGCTGTTGTTTGGAATCATTTTCATTTATTAATAAGCTCAATAAATTGGCATAACAAAGAGTGATTGTACATTCATGGGCTAAAAACCTTTTTTTTTTCAGAGTCACTTTTCACTTCTTCTCAAAGTCAGACTGCCAAGAGCAGAAATTAAATTGCCGTGTTTTCAGATCACAGCTTAATTTTTTGTGAATTATGTACTGTTTGTCAAAAAAAAAACATAAACTAAAAGGGCAAATAAATTAGGAGTTATTATTGCTTGTCTGTCTGCCTCCCTGTCACCAAAAAATAATATTACAAAAAGGCCTTGATGGAGTTCCTAATGATGGTGGAAAGCATGCATCAGAGAATTTGGTCACCTCATATTCAATAAAAGCAACAAGAGAAATGGAAAAAGTGATGAGAAAAAAGATATAGCTGCTCAGCCATCTGAAAAGTATGGTAAAGATTGATCAGATATCAGGGTTTCCAAAAGGTGGAGCGCTGAATCCTTGATGGCAACAATATACGTAAAACAGCCTCTGAGCAAACACTGGAAATGGTGCCTGTCAAAAAGAAATTTAAAGAAAAAAATGTCTTTGCCACTCCGCCTGAACAGAGAAAGGAACAGGGAGATGATAAAGAAAAAAATGTCCTCATCGGAGGACATATCAAAAACGTAGTTTTTTCCAAACCATCCAGGCTATGGGACATTTTGAATTTTTGCCAGTATAAATGTCACTACCCCCCCTCCAGCTCAGGTTCAGCCTATCTGCCTGTGGAGGGGAAGGAAGAAAAATATTATGTACAAGAGGAGCAAAGTGACCCCCATTGAATCAGAGGTCCACCTGAGCATGATTTTGGATCACTCCGAGGGCAGAATGAGGACTACATTTCATTTTCCTTATTTGTCAGACATATGTTTGACACTCTAAACATCCAACCTCAAAACACTGTGGAGGATGAAGTGGATGCTGAATTTATGGACTTGATGCATATGGCTCTCCAATGAGGTTGCTGTTCCCCATACACAAGTGCCTTAAGAAGGCCATGTAAAACATTATTACTGCTCCTATGTCAGCTCATATCACAGAACTAATCAGGTAGTTTGGTCTGATCATTGCAAGGTGGAGTTCCTGTTTGGGCCCCTCCCGAGAGCCCTCCCCCTGTTGAGATGGTTAGTTACTGCCCTTTGAGGGTCTTGACCCCCGAGGAGTTTCTGGTGGTGGCTGATCTATCTAGTGTGGACAGTGCATGAGTTGGGATTGAGTGCGTAGCAGTTGCTGCCTGTAATAAGGTAATGTCTGGTGTGCACAACTCCCTCACACCAGTCTGTGTACAATCCAAATCCTCTAACTTGAGGTCCCCTTGGTATGATGGGGAGCTCAAGGAGATGAAGATTATGGGTCAGAGATTAGAGCGCTGCCGGCGGAAGACTGGACTGGAGGTGGATAAACTGGCCCTGCATACACTATATGGTGTGTATCAGGGGGCAATCAACTGTAAGAAGGCAGAGTTCCTATTCAGGGAGATTGATGCTCGGATGAATCAACTAACTGTGCTTTTTCAGTCTATGGACAGTCTTCTTCATCCAGCCTGTCTACAGCCAAAGAAAGCTTTTTCTAATGCTTTATGCGAAGAGTTCACTTGATTCTTCTCAGACAGGGTGTCTGCCATCCGGCAAGGAATCCCGTTAATGAGCCACATTGTGTCCAGCAGTGGTTACTGTGGGCATCCAGAGAGCACTCTGCCTAGTTGGGGCGAGTTTAGACCAGTGGAGGTGGCAGAGGTCATTGAGGTTGCTTCCAAGCTGAGGCACACCTTTTGTGAACTGGACCCCGGGCAGACACATTTCTTAATGGGATGTGTTGACTCCATTGTCATGTGTTTGCCTGATTGTCTGGTGTTCTTTGTCAGAGGGGGTCTTTCCTGATGTCTAGAAGGAGGCATTGGTGAGACCCCTTCAGAAGAAACCATCCTTAGACCCTGACATCAAGGCAAATTATCATCCCATCTCCAGTCTTCCATTTTTGGGGTAAGATTGTGGAGAAGGTTGTGGCACTTCAGCGTGAGGAACACCTCATGGCCCATGATCTATATGAGCCTCTCCAGTCTGGGTTTTGTGGGTGGCATAGCACAGAAACTGTACTAGTTCGGGTGCATAATGACCTCCTTGGGGTGAGAGATTGAGGAGAGGGGACAATTCTCATTCTCCTTGATCTCTCTCTTTTCAGCATTTAACACGGTGTACCACAATGTGTTACTTGACTGCATATGGGAATTCTGCAGACTCGCAGGCACTGTCATCTGCTGGCTTAAGTGTTTTCTTACCAATAGGAGGCAAAGAGTAGTGATTGGAATTTCTCCTCCTCTCCTAGCCTCCAGTCATGCAGAGTACCCCAGGGTTGGATCTTATCACGAAGTTGTTTGCTGTGTACATGCTGCCCCTGGGAGAGCTCATTAGGAAGTACAAGTTGGGTTTTCATTGCTATGCAGATGATACTCAGCTATATGTCTCTTGTGCCCCATGGACATCCAACAGTAGATTTGCTAAACACCTGCCTTGCCGAGATCAATGACTGGATTGCCCCAGCTGGCTGTGACTGAACCCTGATAAGACAGAGGTACTGGTGGTGGTAGGATGGCCTCTGGTGCAGAAACAAGGCTTCTTCTTGGGTCTGTACCATTGAAGGCTTCCTCTAGGGTCCATAATCTGGGCATTATTCTTGACAGTGGACTGACGCTTCAGTCTCAAGTATCGTCCGTTGTCCATACCAGTTTCTACCATTTGAGAAATATCACCAGGATTAAGTCCCTAAGTCTGCCCCTGGACCTCCCCACCTTGGTGCATGCTTTTGTGACATCTAGGCTCAACTACTGTAATGCCCTCTATCTCAGGGTCCCTAGAGGTATTCTCTGCCACCTGCAGCTGGTGCAGAATGCAGCTGCCAGGTTGTTGATAGGGCAGTCAAGTACTGTCACATCATCCGTGCTGCATGAACTGCACTGGCTGCCAGTCAGGTGGAGGTCCTCTTTAAGGTGGGCTTGCTCACCTTAGAGCCCTAGACAGCCTAGGCCCTGGCTACCTGAAGGACCTTCTTACACCTGCTGTCTCAGTCTGCTCCCTCCACTCCTCCTCCTCTTGGGGCCTCCTTGTGATTCCCAAAATGAGGTTAAAAATGACCAACAACAGAATGTTTAATGTTGCTGGCCCCATCCTGTGGAATTTGCTACGTCCAGCTGTGAGAGAGGCCCCTTCAGTAGAGGTTTTCAAAGCCCGCATCAAGGCCTTCCTGTATAATCAGGCCTTCCTGACCTTTGTTTTATAATCCTACTGATGCCTGACTTCTGTGGTTTAACTCTGTCCCAGGCTATGTATTCAGATATTTTTAGTTATTTTTTTGAATAATTTATATAAAAATTTTATAATTGTGTGCTTCAACCTAATTTTATTTATTATAATGTTCATAATATTGTTGGTTTTATTTTTGTAATTGATTTGATTGTGTATGGTGCCCAGAGCCTCTGGGATGGGGCATCTTTTTAAATAAAATTTTCCTTGCCTTGCCTTTGCCTAGCTACAGCTATCAACAAAAAGAGTGACAGAAAAATACCAGGTGGACAGACAGGAGGTAGAATATTGGTATAAAGACCATGATCCCCATGGTGTTTTCCAGACTGCTGCTTGTCAGAGAGCAAATGTCACTCTGTCTGCACAGCATCCAGAAAAGGAGTCACAAAAAATTGAATGCTTTGGCCATGAAAGTTTATACTACACTATGCCTGCTCATTAAGCAAGTAGCTTATTTAGCATATATAGCAGCACAACACCAGAAAGCATTGTGGAACACAATTCTGACACTTGCTGATAAAGCAGATCGTAATCTGGTGCAGGACTTGATTGTCACTACAAGGTCAGCCCTGGATGCCACTAAATGCCACTTCCACACTGCTAATACTAATGACATGGCAGCTAGACTTCTAGCTCATGCAGATACTGTTGTTTCCTCAACTTCCCTACAGCAAATCCATCACATCAACTCCAACCCATTCGACATCAGAGTGTCAAATGGGCTGTTGCAGCGATATGTGAATGCAGCGTTCCACTGTAACCACTACCCCATAACCTGCCCCCCGGAGTTGAGCATCCTTATGTTCAGGATGTGTGGTGGACAGATTCTCTGCATGGGTGGGTGCGGGGGTGGGGCACGCCCCCCCCTTTAGTACCAAGAAGGTGTCGGTCAGTTCCCTGGTCATTGTTGGGACATGGTGGTATCGGAGATGTCAGCGGCAATGTGTTGCTGCAGGAGATATCTGCAAAATTTCATTCAGCTTGACTTGATAGAACTAGCTCATGCAGTGTTCATGAGAAGATCCTTCTGGTTAAGGACTTTCTTCCTTTCCCAGAATACCCAAACCAAAGTCAAGGATTTTGCCCTCTAAAGGAAATCCACTTTTTGGTGAGAAAACAGAAGCAACAATGAAATATAAAAGCCTTCTACCTCCTGTAGGCTCTATGGAAGGGGAGGCAGAGGTAGAGGTACTTCACAAGTGTTTACACCCCCTATGAGTATCTGCCACATAGGTGATACTATAGCATGAGGGGCAGAAGGAGCACAAAGTGTACTGCTGCTGCACGACCAACACCCAAGCCCCAGAAAAGCAAAACTCTGGACAGTTCCATCCAGATCACCCATCCATTGCCAGTGGGGGACTGCCTTACTACCTTCAGGAATGGATAAATATTACCTCAGACATGTTGTTTCTGGTAGAGTGGGCCACAGACCATATGTGTAGTTCAAACAATTCTGAAGACTGCTAAAACATAAAAATTTTCCAGCACATTAACTCACAAAAAAATTTTTGCTGGAACTGGAAGTAAAACAATGACTAACAGCCAAACTTGTAGAAAACGTCACTGCCTCTCAGTGGGGCAAGGGCCTATTCTCGAAGTACTTTTTCACTCACAAGCAAAATGGGGAGTGGCAACACATTTTAGAGCTCAGATATCTAAACAAACATATAAAGAAAAAGAAATTCAAGATGGTCACACTGAGAACAATGATTCTATCTCTGCAGCCAGGACACTGGCTGGGATCACTGGATCTGAAAGATGCATATTTTCATATCCCAGTCAGGCCATCACACAGGAAATATCACATGTTCAAGCTAGGGAACTGTCAGTACCAGTTCACAGCTCTTCCCTATGGCCTCACCTCAGCAACCTCAGCACCAAGGGTATTCATAAAGTGTTTGGTTATGGTAGCATCACACCTGAGGAGACAAGCTGTGATCGTTTTCCCTTCCTGGACAACAGTCTAGTCTCAAGGAAAACAGAACAGGAGACAGTGCTCACCACAGACTATAAAATGCACCCTGGAGTCTTTAAGATTCCTGATAAACCTGCAGGACTCCCAACTAGAACCGGCTCAAGTACTGAACTTTATAGGAGCATAGCTAAAAACAGTAAGGGCAATCTGGTATTAAATTTAGAAACTGACAGGGACGAGAGTCAATGTAGGTTTCTGAGAATGCTGTGGGGAAACGATAGAGTAATTATTCAGATATATATCTTTTTGGTTGTTCAACCCAGCCTTCCCAAACATGGATTTTTTAAGAGGTGTGTCCCCCATTAAGATAGTGTACTCCAAAGTTTCTGCCCATCCTCCAGATAGTATAAACGGGATATACCATGCTTTAGAGTGAGAGGAGATGGGCCAGAGAGATTGGGTTGTGCACAGTGTTGCCACAGGCACACAGGAGCATGACAACCTCAAATAAAATGGGAAAGGAAAAGAGCATACTCTTATCAGAGAATATACTAACCCAATCAATGCAGTCTAAGTTTCAAGTATAACTCAATGATTTTATAATACAAGAAACTGGTACCACTCTCAGCACCCTATGCACACAATAAATAACACCGAGATATGAGCGCTCTATTCTTAATTGTGTGCATAGAGTGCTGCAAATGGCATCAGTTTATTGTTCTTGTTTCAAGGTGCTTACCATGATGCACTGTGATCTACGGAGCGGCCCTGCCATCTCACTATATTATAATAAACTCCACAGTGAGAAGTTGGATAGTCCCAGGAGTGAGCATCTCACAGTCTACTAAGCATATAGTGCAAGTCATTTGAACACATAGTCACCTGGGAGGCATGGAAATCTGTTTTTCCTCATAAGTTAGAGCCAGAATAATTTCCAGGGAGCTATTTTCTTAAATGCTGGAGAGACCACCTGTCCGGAGGAAGTGTCATTGCCACTAAATGTTGTGTTTTGGTGGAAGATAAAATAAAGCAAATGTTCTTATATACATAGGAGTTGAACCTGTATTGCTAGTATTTTCTGAATTATCATTTATGACACAAATTTGTAGGGAACTGGCAACAGTTTTGGGAGCTAAAGTTCTTTAAATTTGATGGACTGCATCTGACTAAGGAGGGAGTCAGTGCATTGGGGCAGAAGTTTGACATCTTTGCAGAATATTTAAACTAGCAAATTGGGAGAGGGGTGCAGCACCCGATACATCGAATGGGAAGAATGCCACTCCCCCCTTAGCTAGTGGTCAAACAGGAGTTCAGCATGTTTGTAGTTCATTTGCATCAGCAGGTAAGGAAAAAGGTCCGACTCCCCATATGACGCACAGGGGAAATGTCAGACCTCGCCCAACAACTAACACACCGAAATCTGGCCAATGGAAAATCATGTACACAAATGCTCACAGTCTTGGAAACAAGATCCCAGACCTGCATGCAATAATAACAGAGGCTAAACTGGATATAGTAGCCATTAGCGAGACATGGTTTACCAGTAGCCACACTTGGGACACTTCAGTACCTGGCTATGTACTGTTCAGAAGAGACGGGTGAAAATGGGGGTGGAGTGGCCTCTTGTCAATTAAAATATCAAAGCTACAGAAATTCAGAATACACATAAGGAGCCAGAACTATGGGTCACCCTGAAACAGGAAATGGGACAGCCATACGAACTGGGGTTGTGTAAACCCCTCCAGACCAGGGGGAGGACATAGACACATTACTGTTTGAAGATATACAAAACATGACAGCTAAATGGGAGCTTCTGATAATGGGAGACTTCAACCTGCCAGATACAGATTGGTCAATACCAGCAGGAACATCTGCCAGAACTAGACACATGGTGGATTCCCTGCAGCGGGGAGGGCCTCAGACAACTGGTACAACAACCCACAAGAGACAGGGCTATCCCAGATCTAGTACTGACTAACAGGGAAAGGACCTTGGATCTCCAGGTAGAAGGTCACCTGGGGGCCAGTGACCATCACATGGTATAGCTCAATTCCAGCAACTAGAACTAAATCATCCCATTTCAAGGGAAAAATATGGGACTTCAGAGGAGCTGACTTTGATAAGATGGCCAACAGAGTTAAGCTAGCCCTGGCAAAAGAAATACAGGTGAGGGGTACAGGCAAGTGGGCAAGCATTAAGGATGCAATACTTGAAGCAACATCCCATTGTGTTAGAGAGAAAAGGAAGTACAAAAGAAACCACTTTGGTTCTCAAAAATAGTAACAGAAAAGGTCAGAGCCAAAAGGCTGGCCTTCAGGAAATATAAGGAACGCAGCAGGATGAAGATAGGAGGCATACCAAACTTCCCTAAGGGAAGCAGGGAAGGCAGTAAGGCAGGCAAGGCCAAAACCAAGGAAACATTAGCACAAACAGTAAAGAAGGTGACAAGACTTTCTATAGACACATTAGGGAAAGGAGAAAGTCAGAGAGGGTATTACTAGATCAAAGGGATAAGAGGGCATGTGAGGAGGGAGGACCATGTAAAGCATTTATCTTAAATAGATTCGTCTGCTCAGTATTTACTGAAGAGAAGGTAGGGCAAGGACCACAGCTCAGAACCAAGGACACAGGGAGGAGGGAGGTGTGCACTAGTCCCTTCACAAAAGAAAGGGTCCTACAAGAGCTCGATAAGCTCAGGATGGACAAGGCAATGGTACCTGAATGCATGTATCCCAGGGTACTAAAGGAGCTAAGGGTGGAACTAGCAGAGCCATTATCAGAACTGTTTAGTGAGTCTTGAGCACAGGAGAGGTCCCAGAAGACTGGAGAAGGGCTCATGTGATCCCGCTCCACAAGAGTGGTTGCAGGGAGGAGGCAGGGAACAAGTCACATTAAACTGTTCCTCCAATGAGTTGTTTAAGCATTTCTTACTGAGTTGCATGTGTGTTGCTGGTTCCAGCACAAAGCCCTCTACAAACTGTTTCTTAAGAGTTAAAACTCAGTTTTGTGTTGCATCGTAACTGGACTGCAGATGCTCCAGCTTAGTTGCCAAAACATTTTATAAGCATTGCTTTTGAGCTGGTTAAGCACTGAAAAATAATGCAATATGAGTTTCCAGTGCATTAACAACTGTTAAAAACCATGCTAAACCAGCTCATTGGTGGAACATTTTAATGCGACTTGTACTGTACAGACCAGTCAGTCTTACCTCAGTGGTGGGCAAGATTATGGAGGCACTCCTTAAGGAAAGAATAGTGCAACACCTGGAATCCATAGGAGCACAGGATCCAAGACAGCATGGATTTACAAAAGGAAGATCCTGTTAAACTAGTCTCATAGATTTCTTTGACTGGGTAACCAGAGTGGTGGACCAAGGGGGAGCAGCTGATGTTGCCTACCTTGACTTCAGCAAAGCTTTCGATACTGTTCTAAATAGAAGATTGATAAATAAGCTGGGTAGGCTCAGGGTGGGTCAGAAGTTGGTCAACTGGATGGCAAACTGGTTGACAGACAGAAAACAGAGAGTGGTGGTAAACGGTATACAGTCAGAAGAGATGCAAGTCACAAGTGGGATATCTCAAGGATCAGTCCTGGGGCCAGTTCTCTTCAGTGTCTTCATCAGTGTCATTGCAGATGGACTGGAGGGTAAGGTTTGTCTGTTTACAGATGACACCAAGATCTGCAACAGAGTAGATGATCCAGATGGGGTGGGCAGAATGAGAAGAGATCTGGATAAACTAGCAATATGGTCAGAAGAGTGGCAAGTGGGGTTTAACACAAAGAAGTGCAAGATCATGCTCAGAAGGAAGAGAATCCCTGAAGCCACCTATAGGCTGGGAGGGGAGTTGCTGGCAGTCACAAGGGAAGAAAGAGACTTGGGCATCATCATCACCAATGACTTGAAATCATCCAAGTAGACCACTAAAGCAGTAGGTAAGGCTAGGGGGATGTTGGGGTGAATTAATAGGGCTATCACAAGTCGGAAGAGTGAGTTAATAATCCCTCTTTACAAGACACTGGTTAGGCCCCATCTGGAGTCCTGTGTGCAGTACTGGAGGCCACACCTTCACAAGGACATTAACCAAATTGAGGCAGTCCAGAGAAGGGCAACCAAAATGGTGCAGGGACTGTATCAGGAAACATATGAGGACAGATTAACAGAGCTCAATATGTATACCCTGGAGCAAAGGAGGGAGAGAGGTGATATGATCGAAATATTCAAACACCTTAAGGGCATTAACAAGGTGAAAGAGTCTAACATGTTTCAATATAAGAAAAATAGCAGGATAAGAGGACACAGGGCTTCAGTTAACTCCATTTTGGGAGTATTTGACTCCCAAAAATAAGGCAAAAACTTCCAAAATAAAGGAGGAGGAAGTCATTGACTTCCAAATGTAAAAATTAAAATTGGATTACTTCCAAAACTGAAGGCACAGAAGCTAAGAAATTAAGGATGTTCTAAAAGGAATTGTATTCTACTGCTAATATTTGTATTAACATCCATAAATTGATCTTTCTTAGAATACTGGCTTTCAAATTGTCAGATCTGGGAAGTATTTTGACTTCCAAAAAATTGAAATGACTTCCAGATTTTGACTAATGGAAGTATTTGACTTCCACAAAAAATAAATTAACTGAACCCCTGGACACAGCATAAGATTAGAGGGAGGCAGATTAAGGGGTAATGTGAGGAAGTTCTTTTTCACAGAAAGGGTGGTGGATGCATGGAACGGCCTACCTCAGGAAGTAATGGATATGAATATAGTGCAGGGCTTCAAACAGGCATGGAATAGGCATAAGGGAGCAATACAGATGAGTATGAATAGATAGGCCATTGACAGAGCAAAGGCCGAAGGAACATTCATAAGGTAGGAAAAGAAATGAGCAGACTGGATGGGCCTTGCGGTCCTTATTTGCCATCAACTTCTATGTTTCTATGTTTCTATCATGACTAAATAATAATTATTTTAGCTGGGACCAGATCTTAGAATACTTGCACCTATATGCTGTAGGTATGACCTATTCCACTACTTGTTAAGCAAAGGTCACCCACCCAAGTCAAGTCAAGGAGCATTGTGGAATGGAGTGAGATGGTGGCAGAGAATGGCAGTTCCAGTTACAAAGTCTGGAGGCTAGGCTGAATATTGATTGATCAGCTATGAGAATCGAAGGCCTAAAAATGTGCACATTGTAAAGTAATAGATTGAAACTAGACTTCACTTCATGGTGTATGGGTGCTGTGCTAACTTATCCAAACCAATGTATTTGGTGGGTTCTCTCTAAGCAAGGTGTGGATTTAGGCCTTGTGGGACAAAAGGACCAAGGTGCTTATTTACTGACTGGGCTTGGATGAAGGTGACACAATTTAATGCAGCAATTTGAGAAATCAAGGAACTTTTCAACTCCCCATTTAAATAAATTCAATGAATGGCACAGATATACCCTATGATGAGTGGGTAGAGAAAACCAGACGACTAACGCTGGGCTGGGACAAGGGTTTTACTTTCTATACCGCATTTGGCAATGGTAATCAATCAATGCCAAGTAGCATAGTTACTTACTGATTCCAGTGTGATATAGAAAGTAGTAAAAAGGATGGCATGACCATAGAGACAACAGTATAACTGAGATATGGGAGCTGATGTAGTACAGGTCCTCATGTTAGTGCCACGCCATGATCACAGAGGCTTTTCCTGTTAGGACTGGCCTTTGAAGAGTACTAGATCCTCACAATGGGTTTCTAAAGGTTTATAATCAACATTATAGGGTACAGGCTAAAATGAGTGAGGGAACCTTCATTTGTCAACCAGCTGAGGATCCAGGCAGAGGAAGGGATGGGCTTCAGCTAGTCCTAATGGTACTTGTACTGTACAACAACATGTAACTAAATACCAGTAGATGAATATCCCCATACATAGCATGACTAATGGGGAAGTTGTAATATCTTGCAGTTATATAAACAGTCTCTGTGCCACCTATCCCTAAGGAAAAATAATAAATGACTGCTCCACTGCAAGCCTTTCATGTGCTTTACCCTTTTTGTGCATACCATTTGAAAACAAGCATTTGTCAATCCCAAATGTTTGCTTGCTGGTATTAGCATTGGAAGTGCAGGAGTTAGACAGATGCCCACCTCCACCCTGCACAGATGGACAGGCATTGGGGAATGCCTTTGGGTCATCACCCATAAAGCTCACACCATTTCACCTCACCCTATTCTGCAGACATTGACAAGTGTTGAAGTGTGCCTTCATGTGTTCAGCTTTACAGTCACCCCAAGGACATACGCTGAACTGGGTGCAGTACAGGAGAATGGGGTGAACTCTGGGGCTGAAGAGTCCAAGTCACACCTCAGTGCCTATCAGTGGCTGTAGGGTTGGAGGTGGAATGGTATGAACATTACAGATGACAATCCAAAGGCACACCCCTGACACGCCTGTCAGTCTGTAGAGGGCGGGACATTATGGTTAGAAACTCCTAATGCCCTGGGCATTTATTGGTATTTGCATAAAAAATTTCAACACGCCCTTTTTGCAGCCCCCGCCTGATGAAAGCATTGGGACCTCTGCTCATTAACAGTGGCACTATGATTTGTTAATGTGTCCCAAACGTTGATTTCCCAGAATAGCCACGCCATTCTGTGCCACTTTTTGGGCAGGATGTGAAAAATGACAGCTGCACCATTCAAAAGGAGGTGTTAAGAAATGGCAATGTCGGAAATCTGAAGTGAAAATATTAAAAATTCTCAAAGTTACAAGCGTGCATGAAAACTGTGCAATGCACGATTGTAACAGTAATTTTTTTGGATTCTTTCACCAAATTTTCAACATAGGCATTTTGGGACCGCTGCTCATGAACAGTGTCAATGTGATTTTCTTAACCTGTACTGAACATTGATTTCCCACAGCGACCGCGCCATTGTATGCCAGATGTGTGAAACCACATTTTGGGCAGGATGTGAAAAATGAGAGCTGTACTGTTCATAAGGAGGTGTGCTAAAATGGCAATGTTGAAAATCTGGAGTGAAAATATTAAAAATTCTCGAAGTTACTGTTGTGCGTGGAAACTGCGCAACACAAGCTCATAATATAGTTATTTTGTGGAATTTTGTCACCAAATTTTCAACACAGACATTTTGGGACATCCGCTCATGAACAGTGTCACTGTGATTTTCTTAATCTGTCCCAAACGTTGATTTCCCACATCGACCGTGCCATTGTGCACTGGATGTGCAAAAACCTATTTTGGGCTGGATGTGAACAACAAAAGCTATATTGTTCATAAGGAGGTATGCCAAAATATCAGTGTTGAAAATCTGGAATAAAAATCTCAAAAATTCTCAAAGTTACAAGCATGCATGTAAACTGCACAATGCATGCTCATAACGCAGTCATTTTTTGTAATTTTTTCACCAAATTTGCAACATACCCTTTTTAGGAGCCCACCTCATGAACAGTGGCACTGTCATTTCATTACTCACTCCCAAAAGGTGATTCCACACAGTGACCGCGAAATCACCTTTTGGGACTGAATAATGCCATGACAATGACTGAATTCATGAGCAGGGGTCCCAAGAACCCCATGTTGAAAATTTGGTGCCAAAAGTCAAAAGATTGGCTGAGATAGCCACATAAATTGAAAATAACCCATTTATGTCATTATACAGCTTACCGGCATTTCTTCAGTTTGCGGTCGGCTTTGAAGAGTGCAGATGTGTTCCCAGTCCACTGAAGATTGTCGCACCAGGCTCCGGAGATAAGTATGGGTTGGGGTGGTGTGGGGAGGTGGAGTGCGCAGAGGGTGGGTGCGGGTTGGCTGGAGGGGACCTGACTGGGGAGGGACCATTTTCTTTCTTTCAGGGAGAATAAAAAAAGCAAAAGACATTGCTGGAAGGTTTTGTTTTTGCAAGCTTGCTTACCTGCGTTTTGGGAAGGGGGGACTTAAGCTGACGGGGATTGGGCCCCCCATTGGCAAGGAAAGCCTGTTAGGAGGGGGCATGATGCTGAATGGGAGGCATTACACCGACGGGGATTGGGCTCCCTTCTTGGCAAATGAACTGGGGTAGGGCATGCCATCAGGGGGATTGGGATCCCCCTTTGGCTTTTATTGGGACTGTAAGTGGACGGTGACAGTGTCACCATGTTTTCATGAAATGTTACATTCCTAACATATGTCACTCCCACAGTAGCAGATGGCTTTTTTGTTGACTGCATAATGAAACTGCTGGAGTGAAATGTGGGTATGAACCAAACTGATTCACTCAACCTGGTTCTACTACTCAGGTAGCACTGAAATACAACTAGTCCTACAGGGTGGCTGCAACAATCAGGGACCTCCCACCATCACACCATCAGCTTTCAGTCTGCACTATTCAGACCCAGCACAGAGATAAATGTTTGATGCTGCAATGACGAGGTGGCCCCTATTGTGGTGGCCAAATCATTTCAAGTTGGTGGCACTTCTAGAGAACCAGTGTCATCAGGACAGTGGGCCTGCATTGGTTGAACACTGCCAAGCCCACAAATGCAGTGCCGGCATTGGCCGCCACAGTACCGCACCTCCACAACCCGCTTTTCTCCTAAGCTGCCACATAATGTTTCTTGTGCATGCGCCCAAACAAACATAAAAATGACAAAGTTTAGACTGAAATTGCTGAAATATAAACTAATGACCTACCTTTTTTACCTTTTGTTAAGAAAAATGGTTACCAAATAGTCAAGTTACTAGTGTAGTTAATGTTGTTGTAATAATTATTTAAAAGACCAGTTTTCTCGTGTGTGTGTGTGTGTGTGTGTGTGTGTGTGTGTATGTATGTGTGTAAGTAATTACAGTACATACAAGTAAAAGAGGAAGCAGGCATCCTTTGCTTCTGTGGATGGTTTACTTCCACCAAACAGTTGAGACCTGGGATTTACTTCACTTCCCCAGAGAGCAGCACCTCCCAAAGCACAGCACCCTGTTCCAGTAAGCTAGTGTGTCATGATTTTATTTGGTTTGCTAGGGAAAAAAAAGTCTGAGGAGAGCAACCATTTAAAAAAATCGACAACATGATTGATTTTCTGGGTGCTTGTGTTTCTTTTTAACAGCCTCTCTTGCCCAAATGTCAGGCTCTGCTTTCCTTATGTGCCTTCACCTTAAGCAACATATTGCCATGGAGACACAGAGCATTGCTCTTTTCTGTGGCTGTGTGGTGTAGTCTTCCTTTTTCCAAGCAAGCATTTAAAATGTTGGTCAATGAGACTGAAAAGTAAAGGACAGAGGAAGAAAATGCTTCTTGCACAGTGTGTATGCTATTTACTCCCAATATGTTAATCCTACTGCTTGTCCGGTTGTTAAACCATTAGGGCATTACTCTGTTATTGCATATGCTTTATGACAGTACTTATTGCATGTTTTCTTCTTATATTTCTCTTCTCCCAGAACACATCTATAAACAAGCTGCTCACAGCTCAGTGCCCCCCTCTCAGTCAAACACATTTTAAATAACTAAATAAGTAAATAAATAAATGAGATGGTTTGGAGCTCAGAAGCACAGTTATATCCAGTGGACTGGAGTGGTGCAGAAAATCGTATTATGGACAAAGCAACATAATTTTAACAGTTTTCTGCTACACAAGATATAGATGTGAACAAATCAAGGAATAAATTCAGATTCACCGTGACCCCACCTCCTCCCCATCCCCACGCATAATTTAGACTTTCTATTATGTTGTGGTTTAGCACTTAATGGATATTCTAATAAATTAATACAATTTATTGGACCACTATATGTCGTGCACAAAGTCGGTATAATACACAAGCTTTCGGGGCCACATTGGTCCTTTCATCAGGTGCAAATTCCAAGGACCAACACAGATATAATCTCTCTTTACTGAAAAGTGGTTTAGTGCTAAAACAAAATAAATTAATGACAGAAAATGAGTTCCTGTACTTCCTATATCAACAAAAAAGAAATGCAAGAATAGTAGAGGCACCTTTATTTCCCATGAAGTACAACTGTTAGCTAATACATGCAGTCAGCAGTCCCAGTGCACAGTACAAGTAAATACACATTATCTTCCCTAAATACCACAGCAAGGTGTGAAACAGATGCATTTCTGTCTGATTTATCAGATTGTGGCTTTCATGTACCATATGGATGAACACCTGTATAATACAAAGATGTAAAAATGGCTATTGGCATTAACAGACACTCACATTAATTGGAACTTAAAACTCTGTACTTGGAAACAATTTGAAAGCCCAACCTCCCTTAAAAATGTAAAATAACAATGGTAGAGTTATCATAATTGACTGGTTTATATAATGTCATTGCTGAGGCAGGCTTTCTATATTATGTTGCCATCATTCAACATGAAGCCCTTCCCCCGATGACAGGGGACCCTGTACCGTCTAACTCTGCTATGCTTATTCACACTTAAAAGGGTTAATGGTTAGGCCAGCGTGTGCTCCCTGCCACGTGATTGCAGGCTCACTATAAGATGGGAGGAAACACAGAAACATAGACATTACCCTCAGATAAAAGCAAGGGATGGATTTTCAAAGGGTGAAACAGGGTTTGCATCAAGTCCTGTATCAAACCCATTTTTGATCGCAACTGCACCATACACCTTTGCTGCAACTGTACCCAATTTTCTATTCTTGGGCACAGTTGTCACACTATGCTCACTTTACTGCAGCTTGCACTTAATATTTGGTGCAAGCCCCATAAAAATGGTACATCAAATGGCTCAAGCTACACCGGGAAAGAGCTAGTCTAACTTGTGTTACTTGGTGCACGAGAGTGAAAATCCCAATCGCTGTCCAGAAGAAAGCTGCAAGCCCCATGCATCATATGATTGGTGTACCAGAGGCCTGCAGCTTTCTCAGGGGCTTTGACGATCTGGCCACAAGGGTCCATTCAGTCCACCCATATAGAGATTCCTGGCTCTCCCCTGACCTAGTGACCTGAAGGGTATCTACCCTAACCCTAATCCCTGAGCCCCCAGCTCCCTAGATACCTCCCGTGGTAGTATCCAACCTTTTACCCCATCCCAGCCATGTCTGAACCTGTTTATAGTCCTTGCCCACACTGCTTCTGCCAGTAATTTGTTCCATGACTTTATTACCTTTCCAGTGAAATAGATCTGTCTCACATGCCTCTTGAATTTTCCACCTGCCTCCATCTGTGTCATTGAATTTTCCACCTGCCTCCATCTGTGTCATCTCATTATTGCATCCCTTTCCCAGTTACATCCAAGGGTACTGAGGGAGTTCAGGGAGGTACCGGCTGCACTTCTGACAGCCCTATTCAACAACTCACAGGAAGTAGCAGTAGTTCCAAAGGACTGGAAGAGGGCAGATGTAGTCCAGCTCCATAAAAGTGGCAGTAAGGAAGAGGTTGGCAACTATGGACTGGTCAGTCTAATGTCAGTGGTGGGGAAGTTAACGGAAACACTATTAAAAGAAAGACTAGTGGAGTATCTTGAATCCCGCAGGTTACAAGGCCCATGGTGGCATGGATTCACGAAAGGGAAGTCATGTCAGACAAACCCAATCAACTTCTTTGACTGAGCGACCAGGGAAATAGATCAGGGTGGGGTCATGGATGTGACCTACAGTACCTAGACTTCAGCAAGGCATTCAACACCATACTGCATAGGAGGCCCACTCCTGCAACTCCAAATGCACTTGTCACCAGTAATCCAAAATCATGCATTGAAGGTCCTAAAACCCCACTTATCAATGTAACTGTTTGCTTAATCATACCCTACTCACTCTGTTACATGTTGTGTTTTTTTTTTTTGAAATTTAAGTTTATTATTTTCAAAAACAATACAACAAAATAATACAATACAAACAAGAACCCCCATCTCGAGCAAAACAACAGTAAAACATTAAATCAATCGGATCAAAATAACACCCCCACCTTCCCTAAACCAGTATAATACATAGCAAGGCACATTCAAGAATAGAGCAACATAAATTATCCGACTATCAATCCATGTGCGGAAAGAGTAAGATACCCTACCCTCCCTCCGCCCAGGGTGCACCCATTAAGTCCTAAAATCACAGTCTCTAAACTCTGGATATCACTCCTATTGAACAACCCATCAGACGACAGAGCAACCATCCAGATTATAACAAAACCCTATCTAAGCATCACAATAATATGGTATACTCAGGTAACAACCTCTTTATAACACTGTATAATATAATATAATATAATATAATATAATATAATATAATATAATATAATATAATATGAGGCCCAGGGATCAGGCCATCGACTCTTCTTAAGGTGAGCACAAAGACTGGAGCTTACCCATCTCTTATCAAATAAATCTAAGCGGTTCTTATAACTGGCAATTAACTTCTCGGACTGGAAGGTATGACATCAATTCCTTGAACCATTCCATAAGGACAGCGCCAATTGGTCCTTCCAATGCCTTAAAACCAATTTTAACTCCATAGCTATCAGGGCCATATGGTACCTCACTCCCACACTATCAACCAGGAAAAGTCACCCAGTATACAAATTTCAGGAGAGAAAACCTGCTCAGACCCAGAAGGGGATCTAGGGTCTCCTAATCAAAGACCACAAGGGGCAACCTTGACACAGTCCCAAAAACATGAGTCAGAGTGCCTCACCCTGCAAACACCTAAAATACACTGGAGCTGGAGCCAACTTACGCTGAAAAAGCTTGACCGGAGTGAAATACAAGTTATTAACTATGTTATATTGAACTAAACGAAACCTATCCTGCGTATGATATCTGTGTAGGTTAGGCCAGTAGGTTCCTCACAGTGGAACCCCCTCAGGGAGAAGATTAGTCCAGACTGAAGGGCCACCAACCTCCTCCCCAAAATTAAGCGTCAAAAGGTAAGAATATATTTGCGAGACAGAATGAGGCTGGGACGCCAACCTAATAACCATAGAGAGAAAGGGATGTACCACGGATTCTTTAGGCACCGTTCCAAACTTACAACTCACCAGATGGCGGAGCTGAAACACCTTAAAGATCTCTCTGCTTGAAATATCAAATCTAGATAGAATATCACCTGATGAAGCAAGCAAGGCCTGATCTTACAAATGCAACACCTTGGACTCCTTAAGTTGTGGAAGCCAGTTTGTCCCTAACCAAGAGTCCCTAACATAATATTAGGATTGAGAATGATAGGCTGCCTGAATCTGTGTGATTAGCGATCCGGGAAAAACCCTAAGACAGGCCCACATACTTTAAGAACGTACCACGTTTCATCCGAGATCAAGCGTGAGAAGGTTTCGAGGTAAGATAGGGAAGAAGCAGATAAATCAAATCTAAGCCGGAGAAAAGGCGATTCTAACTGAAGCCAACTGAGGACAGGCCATCCGGCACCCGAGAACCACCTCCCCAACCTGGACAGGTGGCGAGCCCAATAATACAATTGAAAATTCGGAAGCCTTAGGCCTCCTCTTTCTTTGGGAAGTGATAGGAACCATATGACAACGCACCCTTTCCTCCCCAAATAAAAGTGGAACACAGACTATGCAGCTGCGAGAAAAAGGAAAGGAAGCAAAGATTGATAAGATTTATCGGATAGAAAATCCGAGGAAGAACATTCATCTTAATAATATAATCCTTGCCCATAAGGAAATAGGAAGGGATGCCCAACGCTGTAAATCTTGAGTAATAGTATCTTTGATCCTAACTAAATTTAATTTCTTAAGCAACAGCGGGTCGGTGAAAATTGAATCTCAGATACTTAATTGACTTGGAAGCCCATCTCATACCAAAGGAAGAAAAACTATTCTTAAAAGTGTAACTATTTAAGGAAAGATCTCACATTTGAAGTATTTAGTTTATAACGGAGAAAGGAGCTAAATCGTTTAATAATGCCCAAAGCAGCTTCTAATGAAGCTACGGATCTAACAGATACAAGCGAACATCATCTGCATATGCAGAGAACTAGCTCGATTACAACAACTAATCCCTCTAACCTGAAGGAAGACTTAAGACTAATCAATAAGGGCTCCAAATATAAATTAAATAATAAAGGAGGAGAGAGAGGGCAACCTTGCCTAGATACCAGTAAAAGACTAAGAAGGGATAGCACCCCATTACAATAGATTTTGCAGAAGGACACCTATAGAACACCCAAATCAGATTAAGAAAGAATGGAAACCAGTTTCCTCCAAAACTGTCCATAAAAAGACCAATCAACCCGATCAAATGCTTTCTCAGCATCTAAAGAGACTAACACAGCCGGTTCTGAAGCAGACCGGGCATATTAGAGATATGTGAAAGGGTCCTCAGATGGTCAGCAGCTGATCTCCCAGTAACAAAGCCTGCCTGTTCAGGGCTCAAAAGCTCCACCCAGATCCTTTTAATCCTCTCAGCCAATATTTTGGCCAGTATCTTAACATCATAGTTCTGCAGAGAAATAGAGATGTAACTCTAGGATCAGATGCATCCTTATCCACTTTAGGAATCAAAACAATAATAGCCTCAAACAATGTCGGATCAAGCTCAGCTGCAACAAGAAAATAGTTATACAGCTTAAGCAAAATAGGAGCTAACTCTTTAGCAAAAACTTTGTAAAAATTTGCCGGAAATCCATCAGGATCCGGTGCCTTGTCCAGAGTCAGAGAGGCTATAGTGTTCTGGATCTCCTCGGTCGAAATAGGAGCCAATAAACTCACTCGTTGTGACTCCAGGATACTCGGCATACCAATACTTCTAACATAATCACTGACCTCTTCCCTTGTATGAGATGTCGGAAAGGGACTATAAAGATTAATGTAATAATCCCTAAAAACCTGAGCAATCTCTCTGGGTGAGGAAACCGTACTTCGGATGGAGAAACCAAGAAGGAATAAGCCTTGAGCCTTCAAGCGTGCGCAAGCGCAATGCCAGTAACTTACCAGACTTCTCGCCAAGATCAATATACTTAGCCTGAGTTTAACAAGACAATACTCTATCCTATCTTTCAAAGATCGAGTATTCATTCTTAGCTGAAAGAAGCTCCTTAAGATCTGAGACGAAGAAGTGGAAGAATACCTACCCTCTAACTCCCTTATCCTACCCATCAACTCCAACGACCTAGCCAGTCGGGTCTTCTTCCGCAGGGAAGCCAATTTGATGAGGTCACCCCGAAGACAACACTTTAATGCCCCCCATATCATATCCACTCTAGGAGTGGATTCCATATTATCCTCCAAAAAAACCAATATCCTAGACCTGATCACTGAAACACAATGCTGATCCTTTAAAAGTTGGGCATTCAATCTCCATATGGAGTCACGAGAGTAATCAGGGCTTGAAGAAAGTTGCAACCACACTAAAGCGTGATCTGACACAATGATCGGCTCTATACCGGATAAAGACACACTCGGAAAAAGAGAAAGACTAATTAGAATCATATCCAATCTCGATTTAGTACCATGTGACTGGGATTGAAAGGAAAAGGCCCGACAAGAAGGGTTAGCGACCCTCCATGGGTCCCCGAGACCTAGCATTGCAACCATTTCACAAAGAGCTTTCTGGGCAGGAAGGCGCCCGCCTATCCAGGGTTCTCTATCCAATGACGAGGAAAGGCACATTCCAATCCCCAGCACATACTGAGTTGGCAAGAAACTAGCCAACTTATCTGTTAACTTTGTAAAAATTCAGGACTACCTCCCACCAGATATACGAACCTAAGACTACATTCAATCCATTTAGATTACCTTTAACTAAAATAAACCTCCCTTCTGGGTCTGAGCAGACCACCTCCTTAGTAAATAAAACATGCCTCTTAACCAAAATCATCACCCTCTACTAAAATGAGAATTCCCAGCAAGGTAAATTTGGGAGAACCCAGACCGAGAAAGCAACCTAACCTCATCCCGACCTAAATGGGTTTCCTGCAGGTACAGAATATCCACATGAAACAGGGAGCAATGGTTGAAAATCTGCAACCGCTTAGCCTGATCCCTGAGCCCTCTCACATTCCAGGATACTATTTTAACCGTACTCATAACCACTTTAAAATGGTCTCACTACAGAAGGGTATCCAGAGAAGGTAATTCCCAAATATCACAACAGGGTGCACCTCCCTTATGAAAAAATTGAAATCCCATCGCACAAACCTGACCCACCTCCTCCCATATACAAACATTCAACCCCAGCAGAAATTATTGGAAACAGTAACAAGTAACCTCCCCAAACATACCTTACAGGCCCAGATTTTAATATGAGAACAGAAATAAGACAACCAAAAGGATCCCCTCCCCAAAGTAAAACTACTAAACCCAATACTATGGTCAGTGTTATAAATCCCCCAAACACCCCAAAAACCAACCCACCAATAACTATATACAGATGGGGTTCCACAAAGTAAAACCTTACAATATAATCCATTACCCGGACTCGGACCCCAAGTCCCCATCGAGATCCCCAAACCCCCAGCGCCTCTAACGAGAGACCATGCAATGTCAAAACCAATCTCCCACAACTAAATCTGACCCCCATAACTACCAGCCAATTCCACCTACCAAGCGGCCCAGGGCAGAGATTAGCCCCCATGCACGGCTCGCGATCACGATCACCCATACAAAACCACAAGCCCCCCTTGGCACCCACCCACCCACCCCAGTATCAGTACATCAAAGAATAGGACCCTAAAATAAACAGGAGGTGAGGAGAAAAAAAAAACATAAAACAAACCCAAGACAGATGAGCATAAAAATACCATCAGCAAGACCCTAGAGTTAAACCATCCCTTAAACCCCTCACAGCAAGCGCCCCATAGTGGACCTCCCACACCCTCACTGCGACACTGCCACTTACCCAGATCAACGCCAAATAAGAGCAGGGACACAGTCTCCACACCAAGCCTACTCCGAAAGATATAGAGCAGCTCAGCTCATTGGGGCTTCAGCAGATCCATTGCTGTTTCCAAGGGGACCCAAAATGCCATCGGACCAGAACTGGACCGTCCCCCAAAAAGTTCCCTCCCGGAAACCCGATCTCCCAGAAAAAATGTTCCGCTGCCGGCCCCCGAACAAACGGACCCCGCAACGCGACTCCCATCCCTACCCCAGCAACCCCCCGCTCCACGGCCACCCCGCCAGAGGGATCCAGAGAACAAAGATAGTGACAGTCAAACGAGATCAAGGGAACATCACCACGAAGAACAAACAAAGGTAGGCAACAAACGGGATGTACAGAGACAAGACAGAAGCCGGGGGGGAGAAGACGCAACACCACACCAAAATACAAAACATCAAGACCACATCACTAAACATCAGCAGAGACCAACTTTAGACACAAGTCCATAAACTTCGGTGCAATCTTCAACCGGATCCCTTGAACAGGTCGGGCAGTCGATTGGCAAGCTCCTTGCAGGCCGCTTCAGGGTACCAAAACTCACTGCTGAGCCTCCAAACAGTCACTTTCAGGGTTGCAGGATAAATCATTCTGAAGGAATAGTTGCAGCTATAAGTTTCTGAACAATTTGATGATATGCTGCTCTCTTCTCCCGTATCTCCTTAGGGAGGTCCTGGGCAATCCGAATCCTCGAGGTTCCCCACAGAATTTCTTTAAGCTCTCGGGCCTTCATAAAAACATGCTGCCTTTCCAGATAGCTCAAAAATTTAATAATGATCGGACGTGGGGGGGCTCCAGCAGAAGGTCGAGGACGCAATGAGCGGTGAGCCCTTTCAAGGTGATAGGATGCATTAATTGGAGATGGGCCCACTATCTTCACAAAAAACCTCTGCAAAAACCCATGAGGTCTGGGCCTTCCTCCAGCTCCGGAAGACCAATTATAAGCAGGTTATTTCGGTGATTCCGCCCTTCTAAGTCCTCAGTCTTCAGTTGTAGTTTCTTTATTTGCTGTCTCAAGTCAGAAATCTCCGGCTCAGCCCTAGATCTCCAGCCTTCCACGGAAGCAACCTTCACCTCCACATCGAAACCTTTTTGCAACCTCAGAAAGGTCCCTTCGCAAAGATTGAATTTCCCCTGTGATATTCACAAGCATTTCCTTCAGAGGTGCCAGCTCCTGGAGAAATTTATCTTGGATAGCAACATAGGCTGTGTTGACTTGTCACCTCCCGCGATCTGGCTAGCTGGGGCCTGGTTTCTCTGCTTTTACAGCCTTCTCAGGGGTAGCTGGAGAGTGTGTTTAGCAAGGCCTGCTTGGCATCCGCCTCCATCACGATCCAACTAAGGCTTAAAGACCCAAAACACGACTTCCACTGATGGCAAAGAAGTAAACAACCTATTATTTATCCGTATTTCCAGAAAAGACGCAGACAAAAATACTTAAAATTGCAGATTTAGGCGACCAGAGGAGGGAGCTCAGGATCTCAGCTGCTGCTCAGATGGATGCCATCACATGACCTTCATGTTGTGTTTGTAATGATTACATTCCATTGGAATTACTGTAATCGTTGTTTTTTTTTGTTCTGTTTGTAACTATGCTTTGACGTGGATAATTTGTAAATGAGCACCTATGCTCAAAGGTACTCTCAGAATATATATATATATATATAAAAAAAACTAAAATAAAAAACAAAAACAAACAAAAAAAAAACTTGGAAATATAGGGGAGGGACCCAAGATGGTAAACTGGATAAGGAACTGGTTGACGGATAGGTGACAGAGAGTGATGGGAAATGTGCTCACTCTAATGACAGGAGAGTGACCAGTGGGATACCTCAGGGCTCAGTGCTGGGACCAGTCTTCTTCAGTGTTTCTGTAAGGGACATTGCAGAAGAGCTGGAAAGGAAGGTACAGTGGTAGTTACAAAAAAGTTGACTGGCACTGTAGTATTTTCCATCAACCATGGAAACAAATACTGCAGATATAGTGCTACCATGGTAAAAACCACATTGAATAACATTGTTTTGTTTTTTTCACAGTATTTTATTCCACGGTTGATGGAAAATGTTGTGGTACCGGTCAACTTTTTGTAACTACCACTGTATGCCTCTTTCCAGTTGACAACAAAATCTGTAACAGGGTAGCTACCCTGGAGGCAGTGGAGTAGATGAGTAGAATCCTGAGAAAACCTGAGGAGTAGTCGAGGGTATGGCTGCTAGGTTTTAATGCAAAAAAGTGCAAAATCTTTCACTTACAGAAACCAAGGGGAAGTATACAAAATGGAGGGGAGGTATTGACAGTTACAAAACAGGAAAGAGCCGGCCTGGTGGCGCAGAGGGCTGAGGTGATGAACATCTCACCTCATGGCACACCGGCGACCCAGGTTCAGGAGTGAGCCTGGGTCGGGCGGCCGGCGCGGGGGGGGTGGAGCTGGATTGAGCAGCCAACAGGCAGCTCTCCTCAATGGGGAGGTGGGATGCCATCCCTTGCTAATGGCTGCCCTCTGGCGAAGGCCAAGGGGCTGTGCAAGCTGGGTGCCGGTGATAGGCCAATGAGGTGGGCGGAGGAAGGTCGTTACCGGGGCTGTAAGGTGCATGCATGCCTCCACATGCATGCAACCTTCTCCTTGGGCCCTCGGGAAAAATGGGGAAAAAATAGAGGGTAAAGAAAACCGGTGGCAGGATGGTGACCAACTCCCCGCAAGCATAGCTCCCGGGCTGGGTGTAAGGTAAGCCCCAGTAATTCCGGGGGATGGAGCTGGGGGAGCCGGTCAGATGGGGGCTCTACAGGGAGGAGATAAAATAGAAATAATATAAAAAAAAATAGCAGGAAAGAGACCTTGGGGTTATCATATCCGATGACCTCAAGGTGGCAGGGCAGTGTGACAAGGCAGTAAGACAAGGCAGTAAGCAATGCCAGTGTGATGCTGGGTTGCAGAAAGAGGGGAATCGCCAACAGAATGAGGAAGGTGGTGTAGCCACTGTATTGATCGTTGGAGAGATCCAACGTAGAATACTGTATCTAGTTCTGGAGACCCCATCTGAGAAAGGATATAGAGAGGGCAGAGGCTGTCCAGTGGAGGGCAACTAAAATGGTACAGGGATTGCATCAAAGACCTTATGAGGAGAGACTGGGGGATCTCAATATGTACATCCTGGAAGAGATGGGGAGACTTGATAGAGACCTAAATGTACCTCACAGAATGAACAAGATATAGAGGAATGGAATATGTTTTCAGAGGAAAGGGTGCTTCAGGACAAGAGGGAATGCAATAAAAATGGAAGGGGGGAAGTATAGGAGGGTGTGAGGAAGTACTTCTTCACTGAAAGTGTGGCGGATGCCTGGAAAAGTCTGCCAGTGGAGGTGATGGGAGTGAAAACAATGTTGGGCTTTAAGCATGCATAGGATAGGCACGGTGAATCTTAATAGAAAAGCTGCAGGGAGTAACTGGAGATCAGCAAGGTTCTGAGGTGACAGTGTAGCAGGGATAAGCTGGGCAGACTGGGTGGGTCAAGTGGTCTTTCTGCCAAAAAATTCTACGTTTCTGTTAAAAATGCTTGCTGTTTACTCTATTCCACTTTGAAACTTGTTAGTCTCTATTATGTGGCACATCTCCCTTCTGTCCTCCAATGAGTACATGTTTAGGGCCTTCAGGGGTTCCTCATACGATCTGTCCTGCTGGCCATGGATCATCTAGGTGATGATTCTCTGCACTGATTCATCTATCCCTGTCTTTTCTCAGGGGCAGACTCCAAAACTGGGTACAGTATTCCAGGTGAGGTCTTAATAGAGACCTGTATACTGTAGGTGCAGCATTACTTCTTTCTAACTGTAGTCAAAGTCCCTCTCAATGCACCCTAGCATCCATATTGCCTTGCTGTATACCTAATTGCACTGACTGGTTTATCTGAGGGAGTGACTCAGGATGCTCCTAGGTCCCATTCTTTAGCTGTTGTGGTCAGCCTAACCGCCCCCTCCCAATCCAGCACTCTGTACGTGAGTTCCTCTTTTCTATCACTTTGCACTTCCTGGCAGTAAATCTTAACTGATATATTTCTGTCCTTCTTTCTAGCCTTCATAGATCATTCTGTAATTCCATAACCCACTCTCTACTGTCCACCCTGACACACAGTTTTGTGTCATCTGCAAAGAGACACATCTTGCCCTACATACCTTTCTCTATGTCAGTGATAAACGTATATAATAGGATTGGTGCAAGGATGGACTCCTACAGCACTCTACGCATGGCCTTCTTTTCCCTATGATTTGACCTCATTAATTAATACCCTCTGCTGTCTCCTCCCAGCCAGTTCCCCAGCCCACCTAACTCCTTTCCCACTTTCAAGTCTTCCAACTTTTTCAGCAGATTTCTGTGTTGAACTGAACTGAAGGATTTGCTGAAGCAGAGTAGATCTGCTACCTATCCACTGCCCTTGTGACCCAGTAAAAGAACAATATTGGGTTGGTCTGACAAAACCTCCTTGCTACAGAACTAGGTTATTTGTTATCCTGTAAGCCATTATCCTCTGGGTGTATCACAAGACTTTGTTTTACCAAGGTCTCCATCAGTTTACCTACAATAGCAGTAAGACTGACGGGGTCATCCCTGTAACCTCCCATATGGAGTGGGACTACATCTCCAGACCTCCAGTCTCTCGGCACTAAATAAGATTGTAGTGAGCCATTGATTTGCAGCGATGGGCTCTAATCAGCTCTTAATCCTTTTCCCTAAGCACCCCAGGTGTAAGCCATCCAAGTCTGGTGTCTTATCTCTGCTAGGGCAACAAGCCCCTTTCAACTATAATGAGCACCCATCCCATTACTTGAACTCCCTCTGTGCAGATGCCCTGACACCACTTTGGTAGATGCTCTTCCATCATGAGTAAAAGTAATTGTTTCAAACATTTTCCTTCTGCTCATCATCCTCCACTACCCCCACCCTCTACTAGTTTGACAATACCCCGTCTTCCTTTTTTCTAATGTACAGTACTTAAAGAATTATTTTTCCCTTCCCTTGGGTTCCTCTGCAGTGTGTAGCACTGTGGTCGCCTGTGATTTCCCGACTATCCCCTTTGCCTCACTTATGTTTTCCCCAATCCTCCATCCCACAAGTCTCTTTCTATCTTGTGAAGGCCCTCCATTTACCCCTGCCTCCCTGACTTCTTTGAAGAGCCAGATTGACTTCTTGTGTTTGTTTCTTTTAGTGTTAACTTCTCACTTTTCCTCAGCCTAATAGACCTGATTTACTGCCTCAAGTATTCCCCTTACCCATTCCCTCATCTGCAGAAATCTGCTTCTGTAGTCCAAAACCAGAGACTTGGTAGAGGGACTGTCTTCACCCAGGACCAATTCAAACCACATGATGCTATGGTCATAAGACCCCAGTGGTTTCCCCTTCCTTTACCCTATCCACCACCTCTTTGTTTGCAAGTGCCAGATCTAGAATGGCATCCTGTCTTGTGGGTTCCTTTACTAACTGTATGAGTAAGTAGCCTGGAAATGTGTCTAACAGTGTCTGACATTTGGTCTTAGCATGTGCAGAAAACATTTGTGTAGGAGGATGTTGTGGAGTGGTGGTGGGTATACCAGGCTCCCACTCCATGACCCCAGATCTAGAGGTCTTCAGGGGTAGGGCTTTCACAATGGGCAGGCATATCCATGGTGTAATACCTGATGGGTGATGTGTGGTTGACAATTAATAAAATAGGCAACTCCTGTATGCTGTGATTTCAATTGTAAATACATTCCTGCACAGCTTTGATCTTGATTTCTTAGAGTTGACAATGAACTCTGTGCAAAAGTCTGACCTATGCCACCGATGGTAAGAGTGATGTGCTATCCACCTTCTGGGTCTCAGAAATGTATGAGTACTGGAACCAGTCTAAATTGGCTTCCCAGTGCAAAGGATATCCCACTATGGAGGACTAGTTTCAAAATAGCACCCAACAGCCATGCTGGGCTGTCAGTCGGCAGCTTAAGAAGAAGGGAGTTTTAAACTTGATTTTAATTTTACAATTTTACTTTTAAAGTAATTATTTTATTTTATAATTAGTTAGTGGTTAGTTTAGTATGAGGAAGGGCTAGATAGGGGCTCAAGTGAGTTAGTAACAGGAGTGTAGCTTTTTTGTTTTTGATGGAAGTCTGTCCAGTTCAGATGAGTGCTTTTGGACTTACTGATTAGCAAGGAGCTGTTGAAATCTAAAGGATCACTTGTCTGCTGGTGTTAGTGATTCCAGGAGCCATACTGTTATATGAGGACACTGATTCCCTGACCTATGAGTTGGCTATGAGGACCTGACCGCCTTGTTGAAACAATGGGAAGTTGTCTGTATGCCTGGAGATCCGAAGTGTGCCAGTGTGTAGACTAGTGAACATTGAAGGTCAGCCTGTTGTACCAAGAGAGCAGTGAGTAGGAGGATAAAGCGGTCAGACACAGGTTAGATTCTCTGGCACTCTGAATGTACTAGCGGAGACCACTGTGAAGGGACCAGTATTATTAGATCTGGCATGTTTGTTCCCTGAAACTGTGTTTCTGATTCATGGAGTTGGACTTTGTAAAGAGAGGTCTGACCATAAGTGCGGCAGCAGGTAAAGTTACTTTAGTGTTTCTGAAGGAAACATCTTTACCGGGAGGGGAGCTGGGGTAGTGGAAGAGCCCATGGTCTCTCCTGAACTGGTATAGACCTGGACTATCCATCTCACTGCCTGCCTGGCTGGCCTGTGTTGTTGGAAAGTGAACTAGCTGGGATTGGGATTTCTCTGAACTTGCAGCCATGAGAAGGCCAAGGAAATAACTGGAAAATCTAAACCTTTTCTGCACAGTTCAGGGGGGTGAGAGTCCCTTGTTCTGCCACAAACTGCCAGAAGTTTTCTGATTATATATATTGCTGAGTTGTAGTCATGTGACTTAGCTAAGGGGTTTTTACTCATTGACTGGCCTTGTCTATCTTCTAGAACTATTCTGTGGACTAGCTGTGGTGACTGCACCCTGAATTGGATTTCTTTCTGTCTTATTTAATTTTGGGATTTGGGGTTGGGTGAGTTGAGATGTGTGTGTGTGAGTGTGTGTGTGTGTGTGTGTGTGTGTGTGTGTGTGTGAATGAATGTATAGGTGTATGAGTGTGAATACTGAGACTGCATATTTTATTAAGTATTTTTGGATTATATACTTTTGTTTTGTTAGATCATTTATAATTTGTGGAGAGTAATTAGCTTAGAATATTGGTCATACAGTTTAACTGGAGGTAATTAGAAGTGTAGACGTAGGATGTGTTGGTCAGTGGCTCCCTTGAGAAGGCATTATTCCTCTTCTCATCTCTGTGACTTCTTCCTTTCAACTGCCCCTCGTTACCATCTGATGTCTATAGATGTTGTAGGGCATTAGGGATTGCCCACAGAGGGAGAAGTCTGGGTTTTGCGGGGCCAGTTGTGGGGAATATGGCTAAGGGGAGACAGATTGGTGTGGTGACCAGTAGGAGGTTCCCTGGGGCAAAATGGGTCCAGAAAAGGGGTCACCTCCTGTCTTGTGCCCATACCCAGGTGCTCCACCTTTGGTGGGCAGATAGCCAAAGGACCAGCCTCATCCACCTATCCTTCTTGGGCACTGCTGTGCAATGCCATATCTATCAGGAACAAGATGGCAATGACAGCTGATTTTGTTTCAACAGTTGATCAGGCTTGCATCACCTAGACCTGGCTGGATGATAGTGCCACCCCAGTATTGGAATCAGCTATTCCTGCTGAATTCTCAGTGATCCACTGCCCGAGAAAGGATCATAGGGGTGGGGTGGTGATTTGTTTTAAATTGGACTTGCATTTCATGGCTGTCTCAGTGGGAACAATAAGGTCCTTTGAATTTGTGGCCATTCAGGGAGTTGCAGATGCAGGTTGCAGGGTCCTTCTCAGTTACCATCCTCCAGGGAATAAGAAGGATTTCCTGCAGAAAGTCACGTACTTCATTGTCGAGCTGGTATTGGAGTTGCCCAGATGGATTATTCTGGTCAACTTCAATGCCTGGATTGATGATGAACTCTCGCCGTTTGGACAAGACTTCCTTCAATTAATGTATTCATTGGGCCTGACACAGGTGGTTACATCTGCAACCCATATACATGGCCACTCTTTTGATTTTGTCTTCTCTCTGGGATTGGAGGTCACTGACGTCGTGGTGGAACTGATCATTTGGTCGGATCACAATAATATGAGGTCCTCATTTTGAAGCCCCCCCAATAGACCTTTCCTATGGAAATGGTCCAGTACCACCCACCTCGGAAGGTCTTATGGTGGTGCTTGACCTATTAAGTGTGATGAATGCTTGCAATAAATCGGGGTAGTTGGTATCGACCTATAATAGGGTTGTTGCTTACACCCTCGACTCTGTCACACTGGTTTGTGTTCGACCCCTTATTTCACACCGAAGATCCCCTTGGTTTGATGGAAGTCTCAGGGAGTTGTAGATGTGGAGTCAAATTTTGGAGGAACGCTGGCTGAGATCCCAGTCTGATGTGGATAAGCTTATTTTGATGTCCCATTATACAGACTATCAATCAGCATTCTCATGTAAGAAGGCATAGTTCCTGTTCAAGGAGATTGCTACAGCAATCAACAGACCAGCTCAGTTCTTCTGGACTGTCGACAGGTTATGTATTCTGTCCTGTCTTCAGTCCGTTGGAGTTTTTTCACAATCTAAGTGTGACGAGTTTGCTCTATTTTTTGCTGATAAGATTGCCTCTCTCAGATCAGGGTTCCAGTTGGCACCCTGTATTTGGGCATACAGCAGTGGTGAGCATGGGGTTATGGGCATTGCATCTGTCTGGTCTGACTTTGACTGGTTGATGGTCATGGAGGTTGTGAAAGTTATCCAGGAGTTGTGTCTGACCTATTGCAGCTGGATCCTGGTCCAATGTGCCTTTTGGTAGGGTGCATTGATTCCATCGGCTTGGTCCTATCTGGGATAGCCTGGTGTTACATAGAAACATAGAAGATAACAACAGATAAGGACCACAAGGCCCATCCAGTGTGTTCTTTAATGAGAGGGATCTTCCCTGAGCCCCTAAGGAAAGTGGTGGTGAGATCACTCTTGAAGAAATCTTCACTAGACCTGGACTGCCTAGCGAACTACAGACCTGTCTCTAACCTTCCCTTTGTGGGGAAGGTTATTGAGAAGATGGTGGCTCTTCAACTGTAGGGCCATTTATCAACTCATGACATCTATGACCCTCTCCAGTTAGGTTTTAGGAAAAGGAACAGTACTGAGACTGCCCTGGTTTCGGTGCTTAATGATTTCCTGGTGGTGAGGGATGGAGGTAGGCATTCCATTCTTGTCTTCCTTGATCTCTCAGCTGCATTTGACACTGTGGACCATGGGGTGCTGTTGGAGTGCCTGTGGGTTTGTTGTGGACTGGCTGGTACAGTCCTCAACTGGTTCCATTATTTTGTCACTGGCAGGATCTAGAGGGCGGTACTGGGTACTTTCTCCTCTGCACCACTGCCCTGACATGTGGGGTCCCACATTCTGTCCCCCATGCTGTTTTCAATGTATATGCTACCACTAGGGGACATTATAAGATGATATGGGCTGAGGTTTTATTATTATGCTGGTGATACTCAGCCATACCTGTCTTTTACACCTGAACAACAGGAGGTGGTCTCGGTTTTCAATCAGTGCCTGTCTGAAATCCAAGACTGGATGACTACCAACTGGTTGAAGCTAAATCTGGATAAGATGGAAGCATTGGTGGTGGAATCTGATCATCTGAGGGCTGACGTGCAACTTGGTAGAGTTTCCAGACTTAGGCGCAGAGACTCCCAGCTGTTCACCTCTGTCAAGGTGCAGAATCTTGGCGTTGTACTGGACTGTGGCCTAACACTTAAATCTCCAGTGTCAGCCATGGTAGAGAGTGCTTTTTACCATCTTAGAAACATCACCAGGATAAAACATCTGATTCCCCTGGGTGATCTGCCATCACTAGTCAATGCTTTTGTGATGTCACAGCTTGACTACTGCAGTGCCCGTTACCTAGGGATATTGGGGGTTGATCTTCACCACTTATAGCTGGTGCAGAATGTGGCAGCCAGGTTGTTGACTTGCCTTTTGAGGTCATGTCATATTACAACTGTGCTGCGCTCTCTGCACTGGCTTCCTGTTAGGTGGTGGATCACCTTCAAGGTTGGTTTGCTGACCTATAAAGCCCTGCATGAACCTGGGCCCTGTTACCTGCAAAGCCTCCTACAGCCTTACTTCTCATCTTGTCCCCTCTGGTCAGCAGATGAGGGTCCTTCTGGTGACTCCCAGGGTTTACTTGAAGACATCAGGTGCCCAGGCATTTTTGTTTGTGGCACCGACCCTGTGGAATTCACTGCCTCATTCTGTCAGAGATGTCTCATTGGTTAATGCCTTCAAAAGGGAGCTAAAGACATTTTATATTTAGAGACGCTTTTCCCTCCAGCTGATTTGAACCAATGTAAATTGGTTAATTTAATTCTGCATTTATATGTATTTTAATTGTTACATAGAATTTGCTCATTTGTACAACACCTTGAGTCGCAATGAAATAGAGCGCTTTATTACATGTGTAAACTAAACTAAGCAATGTAGGGCCCAGGGTATGGTGCAAGCACTCAAGGCTGAAGAAAGAAAGAAAGAAAGAAAAAAAAGTTATAGTAGCTGATATATAGTGCAAGGAAACCCAGGCAGCCAAGGAAAATGGATAAGAACTGTAGTGCTGGACGGTACATAAGGGGCTGGAGAAACATCCAGGGTTAAGATGGCTTCAGTGGCACAGCATTTGCCTATTGTGATTCCTACTGATTGAGGAGCATGAGGGCTGCATTATGTTTGTTTGGGGGAGTTAGCGAACACATGTAAAGAGCAGTACATGTGTTGCAGCTTCTGGAAAAACACCGGTATTTCAGCTAAGTACAGAGACACAGTACAAAAGATTGCATGTCTGCTTAAAGAAACAGTTATAACTACTTTTGCTATTCAAACTGATCTATCCCCAGGTGCAGCAGCTTGCACAGATCCGAAGATGGATGGTGAAACGTGAGCAGCCCAGAGCCAGTGGAAGCAAATTTGTAGTATGACCCTTCTGTTTGAGAGGCTGAACTGGAATCCTCCCTATGAGAACTGTGGCTGGAGTGGGAGCAATATTCACTAAAGACAACTGTACGCTCAGTCAGTGGTCCATTCCTACATCCAAGATGGCACATGCTCCAGATGAGATGTCTGCCCTGGCAATGACCAGCAGTATATCACTGCTTCTCAGGGGAGAGGATAAGAGTATTTCCTGATTGACACTGGTGTCCCCAGCCCATAAGGGACTGGGAAGATTAATGACCTTAGGGAATTTGTGGGACCATGTTGGACACTGACAACCTATGAGGAGGTGCCCAAGTAGCAGAAGAAGTTTAGTTGGCCTGCAGTAATGACTTTGGACAGTGCCACAGTGTCAAACATCATTGTTGGGTGCTGAGTAGAGGCTGTTGTGGATTAGTCAACTTCACTGCTAGAAGCCTCTAGTGACATCTCTACTGAGTCTCCACATCCAGCACAGCATTTGGAGTTTGCTTCCTGCAGGGAGACAGAATCCAGTTTTCCAACTGCAAATCTCTCCAGGCAGAAGGGCCTTCATCTGCCCCCTCTGCCCCAGTCCTCCCAGTGGCCTTTGCTTTAGTACCCTAGAAGAGATGGAGTCTGATGAATAAGGGACCCTGTAAGCTAGAAACTGACACCAACTCCAAAGTTATGAAGAAGATAGATGAATTGGAGGAATGCATTTGGCCAGTAAAGGGAAGTGAAGGGGGTCACTTCTTGATGAAACTATGTGATAATCACCATGTTATCTAGGGTACTGTAGAGGCCAAATAGGAATACCAGTATCCATACTGCCTGACTGGGCAGGGAAAGAGCATGAGGCCAAACAATAGGACTGGCAGGGAAAGGAAGCTCTGAAGCATGTGCTGTGGGAGCCATGTTTGTGGAACCAGGAGCAATATATGAATCCCCTTCTGTATCCAGTATTGTCGAGGTATAGATGAGTGGACACAGCACCAAAAGGAATGTTGTCCTCTACATCAATGTCAAGGGGCATCAGCTCAGCCATTTAGGTGCCCTGACATGATGAGAAGATGATTTCCAAGCCCTGCCTTGGACCACTGCAGTTGAGGAGGACCATTGTATCAAGGTGAGGTGCCACCAGACCACTCCTGGAGCAGTAGCTCCAATCAGTTTGTGTCTGCTCTCCATTAGAGGTAGGTGAAGATTGACACTATGGGTAAGTGTCAAGTCAAGAGGAGGTAGGGGAGATTTTCCCTGTGACTCTACACACCAGTTTTGCTCTTCACATGGTCCTGAGTTCCTGAATCAAGGTCACCAGCATGGAATAAGACACATAACAGTGCAGATGCCAGATGTCCTCAAGGTTGTTGTAGAGGAAGTCAAGACTGACCTGGAGGATTTAATAGTAGTAATAATAATAATAATAATGTTATTAATAACTGAAGACACCATTACTCATTTTCATTTCAAGTGTTTGTTCATCAGGATCTCATTACCACAAGAAGGTAAGGGTTACATAGCATAACACAAGCACATAACTGTGGAGAGAAATTGCATCACAATTACCTTCCACATATACTTCATATAGGGAGCTAGGGAGCTGAGCAGCATTTCAGCAGACATACAAGGCAGCTCAGTACAACAGATGGTCAAATTTGTCATAGTCACCAATCAGGGCATAGGACCAAGGGCACCAATGTACCTGCTCAGCCACAGCATGGCCTACGTTGTAGGCAATACAAATAATACCATCTACATATTGGGCAACATGAAGACAGGAGACCAGTGAATGGATGCAAGCCAATGGGTACCGTAGGCTATTCCAAGCCTCAGCATGTAGTAGTAGTAGTAGTGCATTTGATTGTTCACAGTTTAGAAACAGTCTTGACAAATTCAATTAAAACAGAGTTTTACAATTAGTAATAAATAACAGATTTATACAGTTACACTCACTGTTATCATAATGTGCAATACATGAGTATCAGCACACTAAAGTTAGAGATGTTGTGAAGTTTTAATTCACAAGTGAAGTCACCAAATCCTCCTCCATGGATAATTTTGTGATGTTTTTACTATTTAATTGGAAATTCACCATTGGTAACTTCATCTTACACTTCACCTGTAACTTCTCCTTCAGGGTAACCAAGGCAGACAGAAGCTTCAAGGCTAGCAGCCAGTCCCCTGTCCCCTCTACTCTGTAGCAGCCTGAATAATCTGCGCTACCCCCACCCTTGTGGTACTACCAGCACAGGCTGCATTGACTCATCAGTCTCAGTCAGGAGCAATTCTAACATTTTCTGACCTGCGTTGTGTGTGATCCAGTTACACTCTTCACTGCCGGCGTGGCATACTGACAAATACCCAGAGTGTGGCTACCACTGCAATTGGACTTACTGCAATTTTTCCCATGGCCAGAGTTGAATACTACCCCAGGTACCTGTGCCCAGTGTTCTGTAATGCACAGAAAGCAGCTACCAGCTGTTAGGCCACTTGTCCACATATCCATTCTAGGGACCTATTATCTAGATCAGGTTCAGTGCCACCACCAGGAGTCAAGGGATACACCAGCAACCTCCTCCTTGACCACTGTTTCTAATTCTGAGCCAGAGATTTTGCTACCTCTTGGACTAAAGTTTGTTAGACCATTTCTATATACTAGATGAGTTTCAGGGAAGAATCAATTAGCTAATGCCTATTATGACTTAGACGTGTAAATTAAATAGATATTACTTGGGAGCTTGGGTTCCATCCCAGGGAATCTTAAACCATTTAATAATCCCTGTATTATCTGAAGCTCTGTTTAGAGCAAAAATGACTTGTTTACCTAATTTCACCTTTTGTGTTCATTTAGACCTTTGTGTTTTTTTGCACCATTCTGCCCCCTGGAATCCCACTTTTTTGAGCTCCCCAAGCTTCAACCCATTGACTGACCATCCACTACCCTGCTGCTGTCTCCTGCCTCCAGTCTCCCCAGGCTTTTTCAACATCCCCCAAAGTTCCAGCTAATCCCTGCCGGGGAACCCCACTGCTGCCACCACAGGAGGAAACACTTGTGTCATTAGCAGTGACAGCCTGGGGCAAGGATGGTGTACTTGGTGGATGGCAGTCTAGGGGACTCCACAGGGCTGTCATCCAGCAACCCGGGATGGCCCATTTTCCATTTTTCATCCTCCATCCCTCCTCCCTCCCACATGATGGCTGCATGCTCGTGGCATCCTGGGAATGATGCATGGCACTGTGTGGTCAACCATGCTGCTAAGTGCACCTCCACTGGCTGATCACCAGGAGCCACTCAAAGAGTTTTGCATGCTGGACCCTCCCTCCCATGGAAGAGAGCGGCTGTGCAAATGCTCTCAACCCTCCCTGCCAGTCTCCACTCCTGTCATCCTGGGCGCGGGGGCATGAACCTGGATCACCAGTGTGCCAAGTGTGTGCCTCACCACTTGGCACCACAGAGCCAGCACTTTGATATTTATCTAATAAATGCATCATAAAACTTTTAAATAGCCTTTGCTTAAGATGCTGTCATAGGATGCACCAAAATGAAGAGAATATCATTTAAAATATTACAGTATACTTTCAACTTACTACCAAAAAAGCTTTCCATAGCACATATAGCACATGATGACAGATAAAGACTCAGAATCTCGTTTGCCCAAGATCCCTACCTAGTCCATATATGCCTACGGTAGAGACAAACAAAAGAAACTGTGCACACACTAGTAGGTCCCTTACAGATTTATTCAAATGCCTAGGATGTAGGATGCTAGATGCTGTGCTAACACCACAATGTATTGTCTCACACAGGAGGCTTCATCAGGGTGTCAGATAGGGTAGCTACCCTATGTTCCTCTTACCACTTCCATCTGCTAAGTCTCCTCTACCACTTCCCCCTTCCACCCTTCAGCTTCCTTAGGGACTACCAGTCCTTTGAATTTATCTTATCCTTCCATGAAACTGACAATACACTCTGCCTCCATCACCCTTGGCAATTCATTTCATTTTCCACCACTCTCTCACTGAAGAAGTACTTCCTGATATCCCTCCTAAATCTACCCCTATCAGTCTCCACTTATAAACCCCTCATCACTGTACTTCCATTCCTGCAGAAGAAAGCATCACTGTCTAACTTGATTATTACCATAAGAAATTTGCATACTTGGATTCCTTCTCTCCCTCTTGTCCACAAGAGTGTAAATGTTGAGATCTGCCAGCCTTTCAGTGTATGATCTGCCCTGCAGCCCTTGATCATTTTGGTGATCATGCATTGAACCACCTCTAGCATGTCCCTGTTCCCCCACAGATGTGGATGCCAGAACTGGACACAGTACTCTAGGTGGGGCCTAAATAGGGACCTGTAAATGGGCAATATCACCTCCATCCTCTAGCTGTCAAACTCCCTCCCTACATAGCCCCAAACCCTTGTTGCCTCACTATACACTTTGTTACTCTGACAGCAGGTTCAAATACTACTACTTATGATAGCCCCCAGGTCACTTTCCTCTGTTGTCTTGGCTATCTGGACCCCTTCCATTCATTAGTCTGCCTGTTTTTTTATTTTTTTATTTTTGCCAGTGTGCATCCCCATACCCATTTTAGCATTGAACTTCAATAGCCAGACTTTAGATTATCTTTCCATTATCTCTTGGCATTTCTTCATTTCCCAGAATAGCCTTTCTGAGGAGGTTGTGGGGGTCAAAAACAGTGGGGGAATTCAAGAATGCATGGGACAGACATAATATCAGTTCTAGTGAGGGGTAGGAGGAAGTAGGCTATTGGTTAACTAAGATCTGCAGCTTATACGTTAGGTAGGGAAATGGGCAGACAGGGTGGGCCAAGTGGTCCTTATCTGCCATGAAGTCTATGTTTCTGTGTTTCTATGTTTCTGATGCCTTCACCCCACTATCTGGCTGCAGCTCCAAACTTCTACCATGAATACAAACCAGAGGTTGTTCAGTACCATTGTCTTTTGCCCATCGTCATCAGCCATGCTCCCATCTCCTTTTAACCCTATTACACTCCTTTCACCTTTCTTTGTTCACTACTGTATTTAAAAAAGTCTTGTCCCCTTTTTTCACCTTGTCTACTATATGCAGCAATCCTTCTGTCTTATTTTGCCCTACCAATTCCTTTGCTTCCTTTTGTTTCTTCTAGTACTCCTCACACTCTTCCTCGCCTGCATATCGTTGTACCTCCTGAATGCCCTTATTCTGTGCCCTCAAGTCATTGCCTTACCTACCTCATTAGAAAACCTGATTGGTCTCTTTTGCTTTTGTCTTTTGGTAACTTTCCTTATTCAGGACTATGTTACTTCCATTATGGATCCAATCATTATTTTCCCTTTAGCTTAAGCCTCCTCTGCCCACTCTCCCTCTCCAGTTTGTCCCTTATTATGGTTCTTATACTTCCAAAGTCTGCTCTTCTGTGGTTTGTATTCCAGTCCAGAGGGAGCAGCTAGTATCAGTTCTGGTTTTCATCTGCAGGATACACATTTCAAGACTTACAGCAGATCTGATCCCCTCCTGGAGTGCTCTAGGCACTAACTGGGCAGAGATGTAGTCTGGCACATTTCTTCTGGTACATTTCTAGATGAAGTGTACAGTATGAAGCCTCTTTCAATTTTTTAGGTCTAGCCAGTTCAGTTTTCTACAGAGAGTGCATTGTTGTCTATCATGGGATGCCTTTACTAAACACCATGCAAGCCTATTTTAAAGAAAAATTAGCTTGTTCAGGAGGGAGCGATGTGTTGGCTCAATCATGTAGGATTTGGCGACAGTAACAATTTCTTTCAACTACCTTTTATTAATTCCTTTTATTTGTAACCAAAAAAAATTTATTCAGGACTCTGGCACTTTGAGTTTGCATGTTTAGCCTGGAGGAAAGGAGGGAAAGGGAAGATATGACAGATACTTTCAAATATGTCACAGTTATAAACAAGGTACAAGAGGGAAGTATGTTTCTGAAAAAAAGATGCTCAAGAACAAGGGGGTATGCTATGAAGCTGGAGGGAATTAGACTCAGTGCAAAAGTAAGGAAGTATTTCTTCACAGAAAGAGTGGTAGATGCCTGGAACAGCCTTCCAGGGGAGGAAGTGGTGGGGACAAAAACTGTAGCAGGATTCAAGATTGCATGGGATAGGCATGAGGGAACCTTAGTCATTAGGAAAGGGAGGGCTAATCCAGAGATCAATTTGGGTCTACGGTGTTACAGTAGGTAAGGAAAATGGGCAGACTAAGTGGGCCAAGCGGTTCTTATCTGCTGTCAAATTCTGTATTTCTGTGTTCTTATAACAAAAGAAAGAAAGTAATAAGTATTTAAGGTTATACAATGCAATATGTATCTGTTAGCTGTGGTATAAGAAATTTAAAAGTATGAAGCAGTGCATATAATTTTTTGTTTCTGATGCAGAAAGGTCACAGAACCACACCAATAATTTTTTGATTAAACCATTCTTTATTGTTTGACCACAAGGTCTTTACAATCTGTTAAAAAACATGTAAGCAGATAAATACCAGCACACACAAATGAAAACATTGCTATGCACCAAGGTATCAAATGCAAAGCATGTGCAAATTCAATTATAACATGTTGAACTTTTTTGAAAACAATTGTTTGTCCCCTCTTTACAACTGATTTCAAAAACTTTGCCAGTCTGTTAATGACAGTACAGTAATCAGAATTCAGTAAAAGAAGGACTGCCCCCCCACCACCACCACCACCAGTAGGTGGTTTAGTATACCAGGGCAGAAGCCAGTTAGTTATTCATTTATCTGCATTATGTGTTGAAGTAGCAATTAGAAAAATAGTAACAATTTAGCAGTTAATATGGTAGTCATGCTGGGATTGTTGTAACTGAAAACAGGGTAAAGAAAGTCATGTTGGGATTCATACTAAAGGTTCATACTAAAGGCAGAATGGAGCATAGGAGAGGTTAGCCCATATTCAGCTCCTGTACATCATGTATAATATCATAAGTGGGCCCCACTAAGAATATATCTATCTAATCGATTCTTAAAATTGCTCTTATTCCTACTTGAAATAATGTACAAATGTAATTTATTCCAGGGGGTAATAACCCTCAGTGCATAATAATAATATTTCCAATTGTTTGTGTTGAACTTCCTTTTGCATACTTGCACAAGGTGTCCTCTGGTTGCCAGTTTAGCATTTGTAAACTTCAGTTGCAACTCATTAAATAAGAGTGGATCTCTACAGATGTCATACATAAATAATAAGTCATTTCTAAGTCTTCTCACCTCCATGGACATGGAAACATAGAATGATAGAAACATAGAAGGTGACGACAGATAAGAACTGTATGGCCCTTCTAATCTGCCACTTTTCTCTACTCAATGCAGTATTGCAGACCTGAGTTGATCTGTGGTGTACCCTCTCTTCCCTATTGCAAGAGTACTCTTTATGTTTATCCCATTAATTCTTCTTGAATTCCCAAACCATTTTTGTCCCCACCACCTCTGCAGGGAGGCTGTTCAATGCATCCACTATTCTTTCTGTGAAAAAGTACTTCCTCACATTGACCCTGAGCGTACTCCCCTCTAGCCTCATATCATGCCCCCTTTTTCTTGTACACATTCTTTTCTGAAAGATGCTGCCCTCCTGTACCTTGTTTATGCCCCTGATGTACTAGAATGTCTCAATCATATCCCCTGTCTCTCTTCTCCTCCAGGGTATACATATTGAGGTCCTCTAGTTTTTCCTCTTTTGACTTTTAGTGCAGTCCTTGCACCATTTTTTTGCCATTCTCTGGACTGTCTCTATTCTATCTGCAGCCTTAGAACTGGACATAATACTCCAGATGAGATTTCACTAGTGATTTGTACAGTGACATAACCACTTTTCCTTTTTACGGCTGCATGGGCAAAGCTCCACAGACATTATGCCTTCACTGCAGGAGAACAGGGAGTTGGCTCCATAACGTGACCTTGTGTTCTCCTACAGTGATACTGCAACATCAGAACAGTGCTGCTGCCACAGGTGCTGTCCTCTATGATGAAGCTCCCCTCCACAGCATGGCCTCCCACTCCCCACGGCGCACTTCTTCACAAGTGCACTTCCAGCATAACTGTGCATGTGCAAGTATCATGCATGCACAGTTTGGCCCCCACTGCTGTCTTATGAGTGACAACCACTGCTCTGGCCCAAACCACCACTGCTCTGCCGCTGCTCCACCAGTGCTCCATTGTCACCTCAGCCACTCTATGAACCGCCGCTGTTCTGAGAGCTGTGTTGCAGGTAAGAGCTTGCTGCAACCCTATCGGCTCCGACCAGAGGTTGTTTCTACTGGTAATACTATACCTCTCCCTGTGCACCTTATCATCCCACTGACTCTACCCACAGCCTTTTCACACTGGTTACCTTTAGATCATCACATGTGATTACTCTCCGGTCCCTTTTTTGTTCAGAACCTCTCCTCCCCATCTTGTACTCCTTCCTTGGATTTCAGTGTCCTAAATGCATGATTTTGCAATTCTTTGCATTGAATAATAGCTGCCACACTCTTGACCACTCCTCAAGCATGTTTCGGTCCTTTCTCACTTTTCCACCTCCCCCCGGAGTGCTGACCCTATTGCAGATCTTAGTGTCATCTGCAAAGAGGCATACCTTCCCTTCCAGTCCCTCTTTAATTATTAGAGGACTGACCACAGGATGGATCCCTGTGGCAACCCACTGGTCACCCCCCCTTTTTTAAATGCCATTTACCGCCACCTTCTGTGTCCTGTCACTTAATGAGTTTTTAACCCAGTTTACAACCTTGAGGTCTACTTCCAGGCTGCCCAACCTATTTACCAACCTCATATGTGGGACAGTGTCTAAGGCCTTGCTGAAATCTATGTGGGCCACATCCTCTGCCCCTCCCTGATCTACCTTCCTGGTCACACAATCAAAGAAATCTATCAGATTTGTTTGACAAAACCTTCCCAATGTGATTCCATGCTGCCTCAGATCCTGTGCTCCACTGGATTCAAGAAATATCATAGTCCTTTCCTTTAGCAATAACTCCATTAATTTCCCTATCACTGAGGTCAGACTGACTAGCCTGTAGTTGCCAGTCTCCTCCATGTTCTCACTTTTGTGGAGAGGGACTACATTTGCCCTCCTCCAGTGCCCTGGAACCACCCATGTCTCTATTGATTTGTTGAATAGGACTGTTAGTGGTGCTGCCAGAACCTCTCTAGGTTCTTTTAATATTCTGGTATGTGTCCCATCCATCCCCATAGCCTTATCCCCTGTCAGATTCTCGAGTTCCTTTAGGACTCTTTCCTTTATAAATGAGCTGGTCTCCATCTCTCGCTCCCATTAGTGCTCCTATCACCCAATAGTGGTCCTTCTCCTTCCCCTTCTTCTGTAAATACTGAACAAACATATTTGTTCAGGACTATTTTTTTGTTGTAGGTCCCCCTCTGCACACCCCCTTCCTCCCTTTTTAACCTCAAAGTCCCACCCCATGTCTTCTTTCTTTCACTAATGTACATGAAAAAGGTCATGTTTCTTTTCTCAATTGCCGGGCTATTTTTTCCTCCATTTGCACCTTTGTGCTCCTGACTGCTTTTCCCGCTTCCCTCTGCCTTTTCAGATACAGTTCCCTGTCTTCCCCCCTTTGTGTTTCCTTGTACGTCCTGAAAGCTAACCTTTTCTCTCTTACCTTCCTGGCCATGTCCTATGAGAACCATAGTGTTTTTTTCTTTCTCTTTGTTTTGCTCAGTTGCTTAACACAAAATATTGTTGCCTCTGCTATGGCTTCCTTAAGGTTATCCCATTGTTTCTCTACATCTCCCCCTTCTTCCCCTTCCAGGATTTCCCTGATACATTCCCCCATTTTTGAAGAGTCAACCAGTCTTAAATCCAGGACCATCGCTTTCATGTCTTTTGACTCCTCTATTGTTCTCACATTGAACCAGACCATACAATGATCATTGAACTCCTGGTGGTTACCCACCATAATATCTGTGACTCTGTCCCCATTGGTGAGTACCAGGTCCTATATTGCTCCTTCTCTGGTGGGTTCCATGACATTAATTTAACATTTTTTAAATGATTCTCTTAAGTATTATTTTGCTCTTCATATATCATTGTTGTGTCACACCGTTGAACACCTTCCAATTTTAAATGATCTTTTTTCTTGTAGTGACACCATAGGTTGTCACTAAAAACAGGGTAAAGATAGAACATGTAAGTGAGTATATGTAAAATTATAAGACATGATAACATGGATCAAAATGTATTTGTGTGGATCCCAGAGTAGTAAGCCCAACTGTTGAATTTATTTGCATTTTCTGTATCTATCTATCTATATATCTCAGGTTCCCCCTCTTGAGGATCATAGTCCATTTTCCATTATAGTGCCCTGTCTGGAAGGTTTTCTTTATGAAGTTAGATGTCCCATGTGGTGGGGGACAGGTAGATACTAAGTTTATTGACCCTGAGGCAGTCATCTCACTAAAACTGACCCTGGACCATTCGGTTTTGGGGACTTACTGGTACTTGACCATTACTGGTGGAGCCTGAGCACGAAGCTTGACAAACAGAGGAATGTTTTCCTCCTGAATGAATGCAATGTGGGATGTGTCAAGAGAATGAACTACTGCATTTGCCTCCATGATGACCAACCATTCAGAGAGAGATCCAGACATCTTGCCCCTGTGGATGTAGAGAATGTGTGATGCCACCTGCAGGAACTGCTAACTGCAGGTATCATTAAGGAGTTTGGAATCCCTACCCCTCACTGACAGTGGTGGCCAGGAAGAAAAGTGGAACTGTTCAGATGTATATACACTATTAAACTGAATAAAAAGACAATACTGGGCAAGTTTACCATGCTGAGAGTGGAGGATGCCCTTTCCAGCCTGACAGGGAAGAATTGGTCTTGGACCACAGGAGTGGGTACTATCATATCCACATGTCTGAGGAAGAAAAAGAAAAGACTTCTCTCCTCAACCCCCTCAGATTCTATTAGTTTGAATAGATGCCCCACAGAATATCAAGGGCTCTAGCTACATTCCAACAATTAATGGGAAAAGGAGTTGGAGACATTTATCTCCTAGAAGTTTTGGTATATCTAGATAGGTTCATAGGTAACTGAACAGGTCATTCGGTCTCTTGGACCATACTAGACCTGCCACATATCAGTGATAATAATTAAAAGTTCTAAACCCTATATATTTATCTAATCTTTGCTTAAAAGATGTCATACTTGGTGCTCCAACAACTTCAGCTGGTAGTGCATTCCAAGCATCCACAACCCCTTGATTAAACCATAGACCTCTCTTTCTTGTCTTATATATTTCCCCCCTTAACTGATAGACATGACCTCTAGTTGGTCTCTCAGTGAGGTTCCTTTTACACAGTCCTGCAGCCTCAAATAGAGCCTCTTCCTGAAGAGATTTATACACATAATACAAAGATCACCTCTTGTGTTTTGATAAGACATGGAAAAAAGGCCCAAGTGCTGCAATCTTTCAGGATTAGTTTTATTTTTAACTTTTCTGACTTTTTTAGTCAACTGCCTCTGGACCTTTTCGACCAATGTTTTACCATGAGCCGTCTGTGGGCTGGAAAAAGGGACCCATATTCTAAAATCAGTCTAACAACGGATCTGTAGAGTGGTACTATAACCTCTCTACTCCTACTTTTTATGTTTCCTAAAATGCTTCTCATCTCTTGGTTAGCTTTTTTGTGGTTCATTTAATATGTGCATTAAAACGTAGGTTATTTGAAATAATAACACCCAAGTGTCTTTTATTATCACTACTGGCTATTATCTTATTATCTATTTTGTACTTGGCTTGAAGGTTGTTTAGCACCAAAATGCATAACTTTGCATTTCCCTGTATTAAATTGCAAATTATGTTTGCAATTTAATACAGGGACCTGCTAGTTTGTAGGAGGACCTTGGTGGAAGATGAGACCAGGTTAATAAAGGTGCTAGATCAAGTATAATTCATCTGAAAATGTCTGCTGATAAATGTCAGCTTTATCAGCCATCAATGAAATACCTGGGGCACATAAAGTCAGCTGAAGGAGTCTTCAGGACTGATCCAGCCAACATAGATGCTCTCACTCCCTGGCCTTGCCTCTGCGATGTAAAGACCCTGCAGCCTTTCCTTGGATGTTGTACAAATTATAGATGGGTTTTAATGGACCTTTTCATCATAGTTTGTCCACTAAATAACCTTAGTCAGGGTTACCTGCCTACCCATGAGGAGACATCATGCTCAGAAAAGGCCGTCCCAGTGGCACAGTGATAGCACTACTGCTTGTTATGCCAGTGACCTGCACATAAGAATGATCTTAGACCTTTGGGGGATGGCTGGGGAAGGGGACTGAGCATCCAATGGACTGCTTTCCTTCCTCAGGAAGGGGGGATGCTGCTTCTGTTGTGTGACTGTCGACTGGAGGAGACCAGTTGGTAGCAGAGTCATGAGAACCAGAAGGGGAGGGAGTGCTGCTGGATGCCTGTCATGCATGCATACCACTGCATGCATGCACAACTGTATTATTGCATGTGGGCACCTCAAGGAGAAAACGTGAAGGTATGGAGGAAAAATACCAGGCCATCCAAGCCGGCACCTCCCACTGGTTCTCCATGACTGTCATGGCTGGTCACCCACCATGCTGTGGTCCTGGGTAAATGGTGGATAAACTGTAAGTCCATGAGAAAGTTGGTGAATGGGCTGGAGAGTATCTGGGGGCTTGAGTCAGAAAGAGAAAAAACTCTACAGAAAAAAAATAATTCTCAAGGAAGACAAAACCCTGACAGTGTACTGGAAACTGAATAAACTGTTTGGTGCCCAGTCAGATCAAAGTCTAAGACTACTGTCTGAGATATCATCAAATGACTGAGTGAAACACATGTCTTGGTTTTGCAGACCCCACCAAGCTCTAGATTTTGCACACTGATGCCAGTTGAAATGGGTTAGGGACAGTACTATGCCAAGAGCACCAACAAAGACTTCAGCCAGTTACTTTCACCTGTCAGAGCTTAGGCCCCTCTAGAAAAAACTACCCAATACACAAGCTGTAATTTTTGGCACTGAAGTGGGCTGTAACTGAACTTTTACTGATTACTTGTACATGGCTACAACTGCCAAGTTCTGTGTCACAGGACATAGGTGGTTATCCACGATATAAGCAAGACATACTCCATACTCTTTGGCTCACCTGTCAGACTTAAAGCGAACCAAAATGCCCTCAAAATCTCGTGTGCAGATGGCTCCCCACTGGTTTGCACCAGATTCTTTAAATATCTGGGCATTCTTCTTGATGAATCTCTAGATTTTGACCTGCACATCACTACCGCCTGTAAATCTGTCAATGCTAAGATAGGAGGTGCCTACCGTACTAGCTATGCCCCCACCCCATCAGCTAGACTAGCCATGGCACAAGGCTTTCTGCTCCCAGCCCTGGCCTATGGCTCAGTCACCTACCTATCTGCCACAAAATCCTCCCTCCATAAATGGGACACCACCTATAATAATATCTGCCACTGCTCCTCTGCATCCCCATGATAAACACACCATTGCCAGCTCTATGCTGACCTAAAATGGCCCTGCCTCTCTGCCTATTGACTCCAGTCCTGTGGCTCACTGATTGACTGTATTCCCAGATCAGGCCTTCCTCTATCCCTCATCTCTCTGCTGCACTCACAACCTCTCTCCTATAGGCTCCGATCTACTGACCAAGCCCCTCTTCACATCCCTAGATGCAAAACCAGTATGCGTGCACGTGCTTTCTCATACATGGCTCCAAAGTACTGGAATGCCATACCTCAAACTATTCGTCGAGCTCCCACCCATGCTAGTTTTAAGAAACTTCACTGTGATCGTCTGCATGCTACTAGCCCCAGCACTTGCTTTCATTTGCCTTAGACCATCCTTTCTTCCTGCCCTCTGTTTCCCTAGGCAATCTACTTTCTCTGACACCTTTTTCTCCACCTCTCTTAATACCCTCCTTACATGTTTCTCTCTCATCCCTTGCCCTCTTCCTCTGCTTCCCACCACTCTCCCTTGCCTCTCCTTCCTGTTAATACTTTACCAAGTTAATGACCACATAATAGCACTTATTGTATGTCTGTGGATACCTTTCTCTTGCAATGCCTCTTTTCTCACGTTTTCTGATCTTGTTTTCTTTTGACTTTGTCCAAACTGTATTGATTGTATTATCCTGAATAATATTTCTCCACACCCTAAGTTTGGATTGTATGTGATTCCCCCCTCACTGTGTTACATATCTCATGTGCTACGTCACATATATGTTCATGTATTTCAAACTGTATTCTCCAGGTCATGCCTGAAAATAGGCATTCTTATGCCTAGTGCACCCACCCGGTTACTAAAAACAAACAAATAAATAAATAAATCTAGTCTGGAACACCACAGAGGTCTGAATAATATCAACACAGATGCATTGTCCTGATGTCCATGCCTTAATGAACCAAACCCACACATCATAGTTCAGCTACTGATGTGAAGGCACTGTATTTGAAATTTTTACCTAATGATTAAGTCACATCTGCTAACCACCACCAGGCAACTTACATGTTGGGAGTGTCTCCAGAGGTCCTCTGAAAGGGGTACTACAGCTTTGTTTGGATCTTTCATTGTTTCCCTGGCCAAGCCATTCAGAATTCAAGCATGCACAGTGGAAGGACCAATAGCTGCATATGATGTGGTACTTGCAGTGCAATAGAAACTGGATGCAAGTGAAGTAGAGCATACTCATCTGAATGTTCCTCTCCTGATTCAGGAGTGAAACAAGTTGTCTTCAAAATATGTACTTCTCATAAGTGTGACTCAAGACAAGTAAACACCCACGTTTTCCTAAGGCAGTTAGTCTTTCCATGGAGGTACAGGAAGGTTGTCATGAAATTGTTGCATAATGACATGGGTCCCCTTGGACATAATTACACTTTAGGCTTGAAGTGTGTCTCTTTATATTGGCCCAGTATGGCAGTGGTGGTGGAGAGACATTATAAGAACTGTGCCTGGTGAACCAGATAGAAAACCATGCCACAGAGAGCTGCCCAGATGGTAAACAGTACAACCAGTGGACCTTTGGAATTAGTATGCATGTACAGTACATACTTTATTTCACTGAAACCTGATAACAAAAATGCAGCCAAAGTGTAGTCATCATTGACCCCCACACTCACTACACACAGGAGTACCAATACAAAGACCAAAATATTGCACTTGATTGATTGAATATTGTGCAACAGTACATGAGCCATTAAAGCATACCTCTTAGAATTCCCTCTAAACTAGGAAGGGAATTTGAGAGCCTCCTTGTTAAAGAATTTCTGGCTTCTAGTGGCAAAAAAAAAGTTGAGGACTACCTCTACCATCCTCAGCCTAAGAATTTCAACAGAATCCTGCTGAACATGTTGACAACACTTGAGTTAGTTCAAAAAGCTAAATGGAGCCAAAAGGTGAGTTCACCTGTGTATGTCTACAACCACCCAGAATGATTACACACAGGTGTCACCCTACTACATAATGTTTGGCTAGAAAGCTCACCTACAAGTCAACCTTCGTTTCAGGGCCTCTGCAGATGGAACTTCAAAAGAGACTTATTTTGAATACACAAGGTTCCTATGATGACAGCTATAGGTAGCCTGTTGCCTGGCCACTGAGGCTGCCAACAGAGACTGTCTTGCCAATTTATTGTGATCCACTGTATCTCATTTGGATAGATGGGATGCTGAGCAAAAATATATAATATAAAATGATTAGAGTGGAATCAGGTGTTATTTAGAACTATATATATTTTGATGATAATACTGCCACTGCTACTAATGGATATTTTTAACACTATAGATACTGTATTGATGAGAATGTCAAGAATTTGGTAATGGGAGTGAGTAAGCCCCACCCTCAATCCTGGGGCTTACTCTAAACTCTAGTGAATTACTGCTAGTAGGATACTTCAATCTACCAAATGTAGATTGTTCATCATACTCCACATTCTCAGACCAGAGCAAAGATTTCCTCTTTTCACTGAGGGGAGCGGGTCTGCATCAGCTGGTAAACTCACCATCAGAGACAGAGCAATACTGGAGCTAGTGCTCACAAACAGCTCTAGGGTCTCAGAAGCTCAACTAGTTGGAGCCAGTCTGGAGACCGGTGACCACAGGTCAATCTGGTTAACTGTAAACCAGGAGGAAGATACTAGTCACACTAAAATTAAGGTAATAGAGTTCAGAAAAGCTAACTTCACAAAAATGCAAACTATGTTCATATCTATAATGGAAGGCAGAAACTTTGGGGATGTAGAGGACTGCTGGAATACCCTAAAGACTGCTCTGCTCACAGTAACAACTAAATGCACAAAGCTGTTCAGCAAGTCCAGAAGAAGGAAGAGATCTCTCTGGTTTTTAAATGAAGTAGTGACCAACATCAAAGAGAAACAAAGGGCTTTTTCACAATTTAAATGAACAAAGCAAGAAGCTGATGGAGAAGAATACAAGAAAAAAATGAAAGAAGGAGGGCAGTCAGAAGGGCAAAAGTGCAGACTGAAGAGAAAATAGCACAGGGTGTTAAGAAGGGAGACAAAACCTTCTGCAGATGCATAATGGAGAAAAGAAAAAATAAGAGAGGAATAGTCCGAATAGCAACCAAAGAAGGCAAGATGGCAGTGAGGGACGAGGAAAAGGCCGAAGCCCTAAATTAGTTATTTTGCTCTGTCTTCACTATAGAAGATAGTGGCAAAGGTCCCACACTAGGTCAGACAAAGTATGATAGTCAGGGAGTGAACACTAGCCCCTTCACAAAGGAAAGAGTCCTACAAGAGCTGAGTAGACTCAAGATGGACAAGGCCATGGGACCTGATGGCATACACCCTAGGGTTTTAAAAGAACTTTGAGAGGAACTACCTACACCACTGACTGAGCTCTTCAACAAGTCACTAGACAGTGGGGAAATACCTAAAGATTGGAAAAGGGCAACAGTAGTGCCCTTGCACAAGAGCCGGAGCAAAGAAGAGGCAGAAAATTAACACCTTGTCAGTTTGACCTCAGTCATAGGGAAAATTATGGAGTCATTACTAACGGAGAGGATAGTGGCATACCTGAAAGATACTGGAAAAATGGACCCAAGGCAACATAGCTTCACAGCAGGATGATCTTGTCAAACCAACATGATAGACTTTGACTGGGTCACCAGAATAGTGGGTCAGGGAGGGGCAGTGGAAATTGTATACCTGGATTTCAGCAAGGCCTTCAACACCGTCCCTCACAGAAGACTAACAAACAAGCTGGAACATACAGGAGTCAGACAAAAAGGTAATTAATAAGATCAGCAACTTGCTAAACAATAGGACACAGAGAGTGCTAGTAAATGGATCTCTGTCTAAGGAAGGTAGTGTAACCAGTGGCATTCTACAGGGGTCAGTACTGGGACCTATCCTCTTCAACATCTTTATAGGAGATCTCATAAATGATTTGAAAGGGAAAGTTTGCCTGTTACTCTCAGGAATGGGCAGACAATATGAAAGCTGTCCTTAGAAAGTTGGAGGAATGGTCCAGGGCTTGGCAGTTAAAATTCATTGCCAAAAAAATGTAAGGTAATGCACCTGGTTAGGAGGAACACATGAAATAAGTATACACTGGGAGGACATCAACTTGAAGAAACGTAGATAGAGCAAGATCTAGGCATAGTGATCACTGACAACTTAAAGGTAAGAAAACAGTGTGAGAAGGAAGCACAGAAAGCAACTGGCATCCTCAACTGTATTAGTAGGGGCATTACTAGTAGGAAGCAGGAGGTTATCATGCCTCAGTACAGGTCCTTGGTAAGGCCACACTTGGAATACTACGGTCAGTTCTGGAGGCCTCACCTCAAAAAGGACATTGATTGTTTGGAGACAGTGCAAAGAAGAGCTACAAAATGGTGCAGGGTCTGCACCATAAAATGTATGAAGTGTGACTCAGGGAGTTAAATTTATACTTCCACGAGCAAAAAAGAAACAGAGGTGACATGATCGAAACATTTACGTATATGAAGGGGCTAAACACAGCTCAGGCAGGTAATCTATTTCAGCACAATACAACAGCTCGTACAAGGTGCCATAATCTGAAGTTGGTGGGAGGTAGGTTCAAAAGCAACCTCAGTAAGTACTTCTTCATGGAGAGAGTGGTGGAACCACTGAACAGCCTGCCCTAGGAGCTGGTAGTATTGAAGATGATTAGAGATTTTAAACTTGCATGGAATAGGCATTGTAGACAGGTTAGGTTCCAGGCAACGTAGGGGGGTAGTCTTTTTGGGCAGACTAGATGGATCATGTGTCCCCATCTGCCGACATTTTTCTTATGTTCTTACCTGGTTGGGCTCCTGGGCCCTTGCCACTCCACCTGCCAGACTAGGATCATTTACATTTACCTCTGGTTCACCAAGAATTTGACTGCTTCAGGGTTGGACTGGCAGAACAATGCTAGAGTCAGCTGTCAAGGGTTCATGTTGAGAGTTGAACTACAGTTCTCTAAGACTTCATAGATGCAGTCACAGTGAGCAATCATTGCTCCCATCTCCAAGACTATGCTGTGAGTCTGACACCATGTTGAAGAGGAGTGCCATAAGGTGTGCAGCAGTGCTGATCCCAAGAAAAGTAGTGGGGATAGGGACAGAGATTCTCAGAATCACAGTGCCATTACTTATACCATTCTTGTGTGCTGAAAGCAAGCACTGGTCAGGACTGAGCTTGTTCAGTAGGTCCAGGCAGATGACTTGAGGAGATCATTAGGTACCACACATTTGGATTACATATATGGGCCCCTTTAATGTATTTGGTTGCCTTTTTTTTTTACTACAACTGTGTTTATCCTCCTCAGCGGGCTGCCCAGTCATCTGCCAATGTACAAGACTCGGGGTCATTCGAGGACTTGGAGCACCATGCATGCCCTGGTGGGACCCCAGAGTTGGCCCGGAGACTTCATCCTTGGGTGGCGCCTGACATTTCCTTTGTTTTCTCCCCTTGGATGGTCCTTACTCCCAAGACCCCGGAAGCTGTGATGCATGCTTGTGGAGCTGCACATGCTCACTGCAATACCAGCCTCTTGCGCCCTCCCTCGGCCTAACGCCAGCACTCCTCAGAGTGACACAGCCACTGTGGCCTCCACCAGGGGGTGGCCAAGCTCTGAGGAGACCTAGATCGCCTTTCTGAAGTGGAAGGCCCCAATCCAGCAGCCACTTGCATCCTCTCCCTCCATCCTGCTGATGTCTGATGACCCAGGCTAATTCCTGAACTTGGGTCGTCAGTGTGGCATCCTGTGCCTTAACCCTCTGCACCACTGAGCCAGCCAGTTGCCTTTTTGTTTATGGGACAATTTCAATAAGCATGCCAATGAACCAACCTTCACTGCTAGCTGCAACTGCATTATTGATGAGGTACCTACTGCAACTAAATAGAGAGGTCTCCCCAAACCTTTTGGGGGAAATTAAGCCTTGTGCACCTGCTTTGGGATTGTGGGACTGCTATGAAGTGAACAGTGTTGGGGGATATGTTGGGGTTAAGCTTACTGACTTGCTACATTGCTACCATTCTTCCTATTTCTCCCTTGTTTGTTTCTTCCCTTCTCTTTTAAAAAATAGAAAGACTTTTTGCATTATATTTCCTTATTGGGAGTATTATTGCATTCCAGTGTTACTCTGGTGGTGTGGGAGTATGTGAGCCAAGGCAATGTAGCAGTTCCTGGGGAGCAAAAGCCATGTCAACTTCCAGGTATCCCTTATTACTACCTCGGGTGGAGGTTCTACAACAGCTATAGTCTTGAGTACCCAGTGTAGCACACTAATAATCCAGGCTGGCATCCTCAGAGAATTGGGAAAGGAGGTCACCAAAAGCACCTGGGAGGTGCTACATATTGTTTAGTAATTTAGTTAGCCAAGATAGCTCAACTGTGATACATCTCATTTTCAGTGAATTCGTACTTTTACCCATCTTTGCAGCTGAGCTGATCAAAGCTAATGGAGGTTAAATGACTTGCACAAGGTCACATAGTGCATAAGTGGCTATTGTGGGATGTGAGTCTCATTTCCTGGTTCCCAAGCTTGTGCTCTGATTAGTACACCACAATGCCTCTGTTTTTCTGCTGATGAAATGAGTCCTGCAGTAAGATGAAATACTATGACTAGTGCACAATCTTTTTCAGAATAAATACTTATGCTGAATTACTAAAATGTAAAGGGCTAATTCAGTTAACGTCAGCCAAAGAATCTCACCAGCATGATAAAATCTCTTACTGGGTATCAGTTTTTTAAGATATTTTAAACAGTCCTCAATCATAGCGGTACTGGATTGTCATGGCAGAATACTGCCTAGGCTATAGCATTTCTAAAAGTCAGTTAGGACTGAACCCACAGGCTACTCACCAATGTCTTAATTCCACAGTTTCCATACTGTGATTTTATCTGTGCAAACGTGTCTGGTTTACTCCTGCACAAGTTGGATGTATTGTACAACCAGCTGACTTACCTAGGGCTAAATGCCCATTTGCATATCCATCATTGTGCTCAACAGTATATCAAAAGCATAGCTGGCCTTATTTTGCTGACAGACACAATGTAAACCTCACCCACCACATGTACAAATGTGCCCAAGGAAAAGTACCTCAGTATATCCCTGACTTAACACACTTGAAGCCGTCAAATTCAGCCTTCAGGTCCTCAGATACCCTGCACTTCTCCCTATGCATAGCCAAAAGTAATGTGGGTAATGCCTTCTCACATGGGCCCCACGTCTTGGAACAGTTATCCTCAAGCACAACGGCCTATTACTGGTAAAACTCCTCCTTAGTTTGCATTGAGACATTGCTTCCTAAGTTGCTTTTGTTGTCAACATTGTCCACCTTAATACTGTTTTTTTTTTGTAAAATTGTTATACTAGTTTGTTTGTTTACTTATGTAAGCATGTATGTATTTGCTCATTGGGTGGGTGCACTAGTCCCAGGGCCCATGTTCAGGCAAGACCCTGCCATAAAGATGGCAACAAAACAGGTATCACAAAATGTAAACACAGGACAAGAGATTTGTAACATAGCATGAGAAATTGTGGCCATAATGAGAAATTGAATGCCAAACAATAATTGCAAAAAGTACATTCAAAATGCATACAATAAATACAAATGCCCCAAAAAGCAATGCTATAGACTGGAGTTCACAAACATGTTAAATAACCCTATTATCAAAAGCCAAGTTATCAGTATTGTACCCAGGCACTTTTTTTTTGTAACAGCATATGGGAAGCCACTGAAAATGAGCCCTTGCTTAGCTGTCTGTATTTCAAGAAGAATAAATGTATTTACTACTACTACTACTACTACTACTACATTTTCTCCTGTTCCTCAGCATCTAGTACGATGGTATACTGATTTATGTGAAAATCAACTTTTTTTTCAGCTGGTGAGGCATTCTTTTGGGTCTTTATGCTTCCCACTTCTGTGTGGTCAGGTTCTTCATCAGTTTGGTCCTGAATTTCCATATCATGTGACTTTTTCAGAATTGGTATATTTCTCTTTTTGTTAAGACCAGTCCCACATAGAGTAATAGATGTTAGATTGTGCTTAGAATATTGATCAAACACTATGGCTTGGCTATAAGACTGCAAGTCGTCTGTCTCTCTAATGTTTTCATCAGAATATGCATCAGGGTGTCTGTCTGAGTTGGCTTTGTGAGTGACATCCTCAAAGAACTCTATTATGCAGTACAAGTGTTCTATGAGTGTCTTTGTGCTGAATTAGGTATGACAGTTCCTTTCCCTTTCAGGTGTGCCACTTGTACTGGTGCACTGCTTGAATTGGCTTATGAAGCTTTCATAAAATGCAAAATACAAAATTCCAGTGGGAAAAGATCTCTTATAGAGGCGTGTAATGAACCAAGTTTTTTTTTCCAAAAACCAAAAGAATCCTTGTATTCAGATCTGAAAACTGAATATGAAATGCAATGGTATATACACACACACACACATATATATATATATATATATATATATATATACATATATGTATGAACAAAATGAATAGAATTCCATTTGGACTGCTCTTCCTCCCTCAATTTCCTTTTCTGGTTGGAGATTTGTCTGCATAAGGATTAATGTTTTGTGACACTGAAAGGTTTGTGTGCTGCATGCTGAGTATTGATGCAGGAAGCTGGATATAGGCAAGTCTTTCAGTTAACAGTTGGCACTTGCCCTTTCTTTCTCACCTGTAGCCAGAAGAGAAACACTCTATGATTGTTAGCATCACCTCTTGAATTCTCCAAGTTCAATATCAACAAGTTATTACTAAACAAGCCCCATGAAATTCTAGTTTTGCAGATGCAGAACTGGCTGCAGGACATGCTTTGTAACATATTACTGTAGCAATGTATTGCCAAAGAAGAGTGGGCTCAGTTTGAAATGTCTATTATTATGGAGCTTATGAGAACATACATTTGAGGTTCTGGGGTACAGTTGTAGCCATCAGGTTGCCCCGGATAGTTTCAAATAGTTAATGATATTTCTGAAGGAAATCTTTCTGGTGGCTCTACAGTGGTGCTGTAGGCAGGCAAAACATTTCTCTAGAGATAAAACTGAAATTTCAGGAAAGACCCAGACATATCAGTGACTGCAATTGTACCTTGTTGGGGTGTCTGCGATATTATAATGGGTGTGCTAATGTTTAGAAGAAGGGGAATGCTACAAGTTAACAATCAACAGGTTGTGCATTATGTAAGGAATAACCAGGGAATTATGCTATAAGAACATACTGGCTAGTGGGTTAATAGCTCAAGGCCACACATCAAGAGCTTTCAACTATCAGCAGGTATCTTAATATAAAACACAGTTCCCAAGATTAGAATATGCTGTCCACTTATAAAATTAATCAGTATGTTAGAAACATAGAAACATAGAATTTGATGGCAGATAAGGACCGCTTGGCCCACCTAGTCTGCCCATTTCCCTACCTAATGGATAAGCTGCAGATCCTAGTTAACCAACAGCCTACTTCCTCCTACCCCCACTAGAATTGCCTTATGTCTGTCCCATGCATTCTTGAATTCCCCCACTGTTTTTGACTCTACAACCTCCTCAAGAAGGCTGTTCCATGTATACACAACCCTCTCTGTGAAGAAATACTTCCTCACATTACCTCTGAGCTGTCCCCCTCTATCTTCAAATTGTGCCCCTTGTTTTTGCACATCTCTTTTTCTGAAAGATGCTACCCTCTTGGACTTTGTTGATTCCCTTGAGGTATTTGAAAGTTTATATCATGTCCCCTCTCTCCCTCCTTTCCTCAAGGCTATAAATCTTTATTTCTTTTAGTCTTTCTTCATATGTCTTCTGATGCAGACCCTGCATCGTTTTGGTTGCCCTCCTCTGGACAGCCTCCACCCTGTCTATGTCTTTGACGAGATGGGGTCTCCAGAACTGTACACAGTATTCCAGATGTGGTCTTACCAACTGTCTGTACAGAGGGCCAACAACTTCCTGTTTTCTACTGGTGATGACTCTCCCTGTGCATCCCAGTATCCCCAGCCCTCCTTACTGCCTTCTCACATTGCTGGCCCACCTTTAGGGCATCTGATATGACTACCCCAGGTCCCTTTCCATTTTGTTGTTGTCAGTATCTCACCCCATTGTGTACTTTTCCCTTGGGTTTTTGTTTCCCAGGTGCATTACTTTGCACTTCTTTGCATTGAATCTAAGCTGCCATACATTTGACCGTTCCTCCAACCTTGCCATGTCTCTATTCATCCTTTCCATCCCACCTTGTGTATCAACCCTGTTGCAGATCTTTGTGTCATCTGCAAAGAGACATACTTTCCCTTCCAGTCCCTCTGCAATATCACTTATAAAGACATTAAAGAGGACTGAACCCAGTAATGAACCCTGCGGTACCCTACTAGTAACCCTTCTTTCTTCACTGTGGACTCCATTTACTATTACCCACTGTGTCCTGTTGTCCAACCAGTGTTTTACCCAGGCTACCACCCTAGGACCCACTGCCAGGCTAACTAATTTGTTTATTAATCTTTTGTGCGGGACTGTGTCAAATGCCTTGCTAAAGTCTAAGTAGGCCATGTCCACAGCCCCTCCCTGGTCTACTGCCTTGGTCACCCAGTCAAAGAAATCAATTAGATTTGTCTGACATGACCTTCCTGCTATGAATCCATGCTGCCTTGGGTCCTGTGCCCCACTGGCCTCTAGATACTCAACAATTCTTTCCTTCAGAAGTGATTCCATCATGTTTCCTACCACTGAGGTCAAACTGACAGGTCTGTAGTTTTCTGCCTCTGTCTTGCTCCCACTTTTGTGAAGGGGAATCACATCCACCCTCCTCCAGTCCTCAGGTACCACCCCATCCTTCCATGATTTATTAAAAAGGGTAGTCAGTGGTGTTACTAGTTCTTCCCTTAGTTCTTTTAAAATTCTGGGGTGAATCCCATCAGGCCCAATTGCTTTATCCACCTTCAGTTTTAAGAGTTCTTTCAGAATCCTTTCTTCTGTGAAAGGACTAATATCAACCCCCCTATCCAGAGTGTTTCTATTGACTGGATTAGGTATTACCCCTGCTTTTCCATTGTGAATACTGAGCAGAAGTATTCATTCTGTATCCCTGCTTTTTCACTGTCTCTCTCTTCCCAACCACCTTCCTCTTTGTTCAGCCTCAGTATCCCTGCCTTAGTCTTTCTTTGCTCCCTAATGTACCTATAAAACATTTTATTCCCCCTTCTTAACCGAGTTGGCTGTTTTTTCCTCAGTTTGGGCCTTTGCTATTCTGATTGTCTTACCCGCTTCCTTCTGCTTTAACTGGTACAGTTCTCTGTCCTGCTCCTTCTGTGTTTCCTTATACTTCCTGAATGTTATTTTTTTTCCCTTACCTTCCTGCCACTTCTTTTGATAACCATAGTGTTTTTTCCTTTCATTTTGATTTGTTTATTTGCTTCACACAAAGACTTGTTGCCTCTGTGATGGCAGTTTTCATGTTTCCCTATTGTTGCTCCACCCCACCTTCTTGCCTGTTTGCTAGTGCTTTTCTGAGGCACTCTTCCATTTTGACAAAATCAGCCCTCCTGAAGTCCAGTACCTTCACTTTTGTGTGGCTTGACTCTACAGCTAAGTTTATCATGAACCACACTGGTGGTTGCTTGTTCCCAGGTGCCTACCCACTTCAAGATCAGAGATCCTCTCTCCATCCCCATTTGAGAGTACCAGGTCCAAGCTTGCTCTCTCCCTGAGTGGGTTCCAAAACTAGCTGTCTGAGGCATGCCCCCAGTAGGGCATCGAGAATGGCCCTGCTCTTGGATGTGGCTGCAGAAAAGGTGCTCCAGTCAATATCTGGCATATTCAGGTCCCCCTTCAGCACTATCTCTCCTTTCTCTGCCATCCCAAGGATGCCTTCTATCATTTTCTTGTCCATTTCCTCCCCCTGAGATGGGGGTCTATATACAACCCCTGTGTGGATTGTGGAGCCATTTCCAGTCTCCTGGGTGACCCACAGTGCCTCCTCTCCTCCCTGTTTACCCTTTAGTTCTGTTGCTTTTATCCCTTCCCTTACATAGAGAGCTACTCTTCCTCCTCTTCTTTCTTCCCTGTCCCTCCTGTAGATTGTGTACCCTGGTATGTTGACATCCCAGTCATGGTTCTCTGTGTATCATGTTTCTGTGACTGCCACACTATCCAGGCATTGCTCTTCCATCAAGGCCACCATTTTAGGGAGCTTTTACCTAGACTATGGACATTGGTACTCATTACCCTCCATTTTTATGGCTTTATTTCTTTTTGCCCCATCCCTGTCCCTACTGCCTTTGTCTTTTTCTCTGTTTACCCATGCTGTTCTCCCTATCGACTGCTCTATTTTGGTGTTTACCTCACTAATTACCCTGATTTTTTTGGGGGGGGCTAGGATTTCCCTTCTCCTCGTCAGTGCCTGCCGCCATTGTTAGTTTAATTGCTTGCCACTGAATCATTTAAACCTATTACCTAGGATCCTGGTTTCCTTCCAGGATAGATGCAGACCATTACACCTGTATAAGCCTGCGTCCCCCCAGGTGGAGCCCCAGTCCCCAATGAAGCCAAATCCTTGAGCTCTGCACCAACTTTTCAACCAGTCATTGAATTCCATGTTTTTAGGGAAGTGTCAGTCAATATCTACAGTAGGTTTTTATTTTACTGTCACCTTAAGAGATCTCCTAGCAGTATTCGAAAATACTTGCTTTTTGATACCAGGAGCCAGTTTCCTATTGAATCATAGTCTTCAGACAAGCATTGACGATAGTATGGTCTGTGAGTTTTTGCCTACTGTTTTAGTAATTTTATTTCTGTAGTTTTCGCAATTTTGCAATGTGTTTTGTTTATGCTGATGTGGTGTCTACTTTATGCTCAGTCACTGTTTCAGAGTAGTCATACAGGCTGTAAGAGGGAGTCAAATTGAATGCATTTTTATTGAAAGTGTCATGTGTATATTAACTTTTATCTCATAGTCTTAGCTCAGGCCACCAAGGGAAGAAGAATATAGTTTATAAAGGCATGTGTGACCTAGTTTGAGAAGGAATAACAATTATGAATTATGACTATCCAAACATTTGGGTCCATAATAAGAATGCCCAGCTTGAATATTCAAATTAAGATAACTAAGGGTTTAAACACTCAGAGTGAGCATACTAGAGATGCAGTTTGCAGAAAGAGTAGTAAAGTTGTCCCTTTTTATAATGTACACCTCTGGAGCAAGCCAATTTGTTCACTATAGTTAATGTAGAGCTCCATACAGTGAGGTTTTAATATGCCTACTTACTGTAGGAAACAATGGGACCCATAAAAAAGGATTCTTCTTGGGTAGAACAAATATATAAATGGTGAAATTTTTGTGCATCTCTGTGCACCATATACATACTCTAATACCACAGCTTATGCTGCATCAAAACTACAAGTCTGGGTGATGCCCTTCTGGTAGGCATCTACTCAGCCTGACTTGCACAAGAGTTTCCACGTCCATGATACCTTGCACTTGAAATGAGGCTTTAGACTATGCGTATGATTTGGCAAGATGCACAAAAAACAAATAATTTGGATATTTCTTCTGTACTAGCATCCAATTATGGATGCCATCTATTGCTTTTCCTGCATATTGCCTTCATATGCTCACTCTGAGTGTTCTAAATCTGATTTGCTTTGGGGTTCTAACTTATTGCCTGGTAGTGACTATGATACACTGAGGATTCCCAAGAGAATGAAACCTATGTCTGTACTTTGTCATCCTCAGCCTATACTGGATCAGATGAACAAGCCTTTTTAAAAGGGGATGTCTGTTCTGGTGACTCCTTATCAGTCTGAATTGCCCAAGGATTTTCATAACCGTAATACTTTACACTGGGAATGAGGCTTTAGAGTACATGATTGGTTTGTGGAGAGATACAAAACAACTATTCAAATTAAGGTACTCGCACACCCCAAACAAGTAACAATTCTTTAACATCCTGTAACTGGTAATATGGTTAGTCCTTACCATCTGTGACTTCTCAACTCTGTGCATATTACTTTGCATTTTTATAAGGATCCCAGAGAACAGCAAATGAATACACCTTTATTATGGCACAACAAGAGGAGTTGAGAGGAAGTTGAGCTGAGCTGAAAAGTGCCAGAGGGCTAATTATTTTCTTCTTTACAAGAAAGATAGAGTGGGAATTAGTTCTAGATCGTGGCATTGCATCTTTTGTGTTGCAGGAGTTACAGAATGTATACATTCATGACTATTGTCGTGAATAAGTTGTTTCCTGAAACCACTGCAAGCTGGTTGCAGCACACAAGGCATGCTTTTGGGGAAACTGGCACCACTTCAAGAAACAGAGGTGGGAGGGTCATGGGCTGGGACATAGGTTCAAGTGAGCGAGATAATGTATCCAGGTTTGGAGGTGAGGACTAGGTTAGGGTAGGCAGGAGGGGATTTCAAGGGGAATCAGTGGCTGCCATGAGTGGCTATCCAAAACCAACACCAGCCACTGACTTGGCAGGGGGAGGGTAATCACAGGGTGCCTGGGACTACTTCTGAGGACTGAAGCACAGGGGTTATACAGTATTGGAGGTCTGGGGAAGCAGCAAACCAAGATAGTATGCACCTGGGACAAAGGAACCCTGGGGAGAGCTTTAGGATGGGGAGTAGTTGCTGACAACCACCAAGAAGGAACGGGACCTGGGGTTATCATTTCAGACAACCTAAAGCTGTCTAAATAGAGTACAAAGGCAGCGGGAAGGGCAAGTGGCATGATGGGATGCATAGGCAGAGATATCACTTGCAGAAGGTGAGAGGTGGTGATGCCACTGTATAAAATATTGGTGAGGCATCACCTGAAGCACTGTGTGCATTTCTGGAGATTGCACCTTCATAAGGACATTGACAGGGTAGAGGTGGTCCGAAAAGGGTGACTAGGATGGTAAAGGACTTGTACCAGAAAACATATGTGGAGAGATTAAAGGACCTCACTATGTACTCACTGGAGGAGAGGAGGGAGTGGGGGGGGGCATGATAGAAACATTCCAATACCTTAAGGGCATAAACAAGGTGCAGGGGGAGACATCTCCCAACATAGGAGGAGTACAAGAACAAGGGGGCATGATATGAAATTGGTAGGTGGCAGGTTATGGGGAAATGCTAGAATGTTTTTCTTTACAGAGAGGGTGGTGGACACGTGGAATAGTCTGGCACAGGAAGTGGTGGCAGCAAGCACAGTGGTGGGATATAAACTTTCCTAGGACAGGCATAAGGAAACCATAGAGGTGGGAAGGAGGGGTGAGAAGCCAATGACCAGGTAGGGTCAGAGGTTGCAAACTAGCACAGGGCATATGGGCAGACTGGATGGGCCTGGTGGTCCTTATTTGCTGACAATTTTCTATGTTTCTATGTTTTTAGTAGGATGGTAGTAGTAATAGAGGACTCTACAGGGAGTCAGGTTAGCAAGGCTAGGGTAGTACTGGGACAGCGCAGCTGTGTGAAATGTTCTGTCACTTGCCTACCTGATGCATGGCTTGCAGACATCACAGTGAGGGTGTACTGGTTTGTGTGGTGGGGGAAGAGGAACCAACTGTTGTGAGGCATCTTTGCCCAAATGACATATGCAGAGAGAGAGACTGGTGGTACTACAACATAGATTTAGTGAACTAGGCTGTAGCCTTAGGTGCAGGCCCTTTGAGGTACTATTCTCTGAGCTACTACTGGTAATATGCACAGGGCCAGCAAGGCTGTAGGAGATTAGGTTGTTGAATTCATGGCTAAGTGTTTGATATAGGGAACAAAGGTTTTGATACAGGGAACAAAGGTTTAGTAGGAAGGTAGTAGTAATAGAGGGCTCTATACAGGCAGAGAACAGCAAGAGGAAGGAGCTGCTGTTATAACTATACTTCTCTACTGAGAATAAAGAACTAGAACTCTACTATTGGGACCTTCAATTTAGGGTGAAAAAAGAGTGTCTGAGTTGGCTGAAGTGAATTATTAACTTTGCAGTCATCTACGTGTTTGTCTGAGTTGGCAGAAGAGAATAGTTATCTGTGCAACTAACTAGGTGTAGAAAGAGCTGTAAATTAGGGAGAGTGGCTTAGCTAGAAGGAAGCCAGGTGTTTTAGATTTAAAACTGCCTAGATAGCTTCTGGCAGAGAACAGCAAGAGGAAGGAGCTGCTGTTAAAACTATACTTCTGTACTGGGACTATATTGCCTCCCTCCCCCCATCCTTAGCCAGTTCTACTTTTATAGGCATAGGATTTTACTGACAACAGGAACTTTCTGTTTGGGGCAGGAAGTGAATGATCACAGACCCAAAAGACTCACCATCCTAGAAGGAAAAGAGTAGCTCTCCGTCCGCCCCTAGCTGCTGGAGGTCTGACTCTGAGCAAGAAAGGAGACTACTGAGAAATATAGGAACTTCTTGTCTCAGACCAGGAAGATCAGGAGCTTAAAGGGCACAGAGGCAGTAAGTAAGTAGGGAGAAAAAAATAAATAAATAAACAGAGGAAAGAGTAAGTATTCAAAACAACAGTTAAGGAGCCAGAAATAAGACATGATGGGCGTGGTGCAGTGCAATGGCTGTGGAGCAGCAGTCTTCTGGGGGACATTCTGGAGGATGTGGTGTTGTCCCATTTGCAGGCATCTTTCTGGGCTGAGGAAGGAGGATGCTCATCTCCAGGCTTAGTTGGCCAGGATTTGGGGGACTTCCTCTCCCACCCAGGGACCACCAGGGCCAATGCCATTACTTCAGAGGTTGCCAACAAAGAGGAGCAGTTGGACCACAGTGGGCTCAGGGAGGGTGAGGGTGGTGGAACAGAGACACATCCCTCCAGTTGTGCCTGTCCACAATTCATATGGCATTCTGGCAGAGTGGTTCCTCTATGAAGGCACCTGCAGTGAAGACCAAGGAGGATGCTGGGAACCTCCACAAAGGAGACCCACAGGAGAGTGGTATGGAACCCACAGGGAAAGGAAACAACTCCTGGCAGGGGACTCCATTGTTAGGAGGGTAGAACTGGGGGAGGAAGGGCAGAGGGAGGTAAGCTGCCTTCTTAGTACCATGGCTTGGAGGGACAGGGAGCGAATCCTCAGGATCGTGGGAGCAGCTGCACAGGGGAGGGAGCTTAATGTCATTGTCCACCTAGATACAAATGACCTAGCTGAGAAAGGGATCAGAGCAGTACAGGAAGAGTTTGTGGAGTTGGGGATGGGTCTTAGACAAGTAGCATGCGTGGTAACCTTCTTGGAGGTGCTGCCTGTCTATGGCATGGGTGAAGCTAGAGTGCTCCACACCATGGGATTGAATCAGTGGTTGAAACACTGGTGCAGAGCTCAGGGGTTTGACTTCATTGGAGACTGGGGGTCCACCTGGAGTGATACAGGCCTATATTGGGATGAAGGCCTGCATCTGTCCAGGAGGGGAACCAGGATCCTAGGTGATAGGGTTTAAATGCTTCATTGGCAAGCATTTAAACTAGAAAATGGGGAGGCACTGGAAAAGAGCAGGGAAATCCTAGCCCCTCCAAAAAATATCAGGGTAATAAGTGAGGTAAACACCATGAAAGAGTCGTTGATAGAGAGAAGGGCAGGGGTAAATGGAGAAAATGACAAAGGCAATAAGGACAGGGATGGAGCAAAAAGGGGTAGGGCATCAAGAAATGCAGGGTAGTGAGTATCAATGCTCATAGTCTGAGCAACAAGCTCCCTGAACTGGCAACCTTGATAGAAGAGGGATGCCTGGATATTGTGGCAGTCACAGAAACATGGTACACAGAGAATCATGACTAGGATGTAACATACCAGGGTACACAACCTACAGGAGAGACAGGGAGGGTAGACAAGGGGGAGGAGTAGCTTTCTATGTAAGGAAAGGAATAAAAGCAATGGAACAAAAGAGTAAACAGGAAGGGGAGGGGGCACTGTGGGTCACCTAAGATACTAGAAATGGCACCACAATCTGCACAGGAGCTGTATACAGATCCCCATCTCAGGGGAAGGGAATGGACAATGAAGGCATCCTTAGGATGGCAGAGAAAGGGGAGATACTGTTGATGGGGACCTGAATATGCCAGATGTTAACTGGAGCACCTTTGCTGCAGCCACATCCAAGAGCAGGGCCATTCTCGATGCCCTATTGGGGGCATGCCTCAGACAGCTAGTGTTGGAACCCACTTGGGAGGGAGCAATCTTAGACCTCATACTCTCAAATGGGGACAGTGAGAGGATCTCTTATCTAGAAGTGGGTAGCCATCTGGGAACAAGTGACCACCAAACAGAGTGGTTCATGATAAACTCAGCTGCAGAGTCAAGCCATACAAAACTGAGGGTACTGGACTTCAGGAGGGCTGACTTTGGCAAGATGGGAGAGTGTCTTAGAAAAGCACTACAAACAGGCAAGAAGGAGGTGTGGAACAACAATGGAGAAACATCAAAATTGCCATCACAGAGGCAAAAAGCCTTTGTGTGAAGCAAATAAACAAATCAAAATGAAAGAAGAAGCCACTATGGTTCTCAAAAGAGGTGGCGGGGAAGGTTAGGGAGAAAAAGTTAGCATTTAGGAAGTATAAGGAAACACAGAAGGAGTAGAACAAAGAACTATACCAGTTAAGGCAGAAGGAAGCAGGGAAGGCAGTCAGAATAGCAAAAGCCCAAACTGAGGAAAAGATAGCCAACTCGGTTAAGAAGGGGGATAAAACCTTTTATAGGTACACTAGTGAGCATAGAAAGAAAAGGGGAGGGATAGTGAGGCTGAATAGAATGGACAGAGGGTGGGCAGAGAGGGACAGTGAAAAAGCAGGGATACTGAATGAATACTTCTGCACAGTAGTCACAAAAGAGGAGGAGGGGGAGGTACCAAATCCAATTAACAGAAGCACTCTTTATAGGGTGGTCGATCCCAGTCCTTTCACAGAAGAAAGGGTTCTGAAAGAACTCCTAAAACTGAAGGTGGACAAAGCAATGGAGGCTGACAGGATTCACCCCAGAATTCTAAAAGAATTAAGGGGAGAACTAGTGACACCACTGACTACCCTTTTTAACAAATTATGAGAAGATGGTGTGGTACCTGAGGACTGTAGAAGGGTGGATGTGATCACCCTTCACAAAAGTGCAAGCAAGCAAGACATAGACCTGTCAGTTTGATCTCTGTGGTAGGGAAAGTGATGGAATCATTTCTGAAGGAAAGAATTGTTGAGTACCTAGAGGCCAGTGGGGTACAGGACCCAAGGCAGCATGAGTTCACAGTGGGAAGGTCATGTCAGATGAATCTAATCAATTTCTTTGACTGGATGACCAAAGTAGTTGACCAGGAAGGGGCTGTGGACACAATCTACCTAGACTTTAGCAAGGCATTTGACACAGTCCCACATAAAAGATTAATAAATAAATTAGCTAGCCTGGGAGTGGGTCCCAGGGTGGTAGCCTGGGTAAAACATTGGCTGGACAACAGGACACAGAAGGTAATAGTAAACGGAGTCCACTCTGAAGAAAGGGGGTTACTAGTGGGGTACCACAGAGTTCAGTACTGTGTCTAGTCCTTTTTAACATCTTTATAAGTGACATTGCAGAGGAACTGGAAGGAAAAGCAAGCCTCTTTGCAGATGTCACAAAGATCTGCAACAAGGTTGATTCACAAAGAGGCGTGGAAATCCTGAGAAGGGACTTGGCAAGATTGGAGAAATGGTCAGAAGTATGGCAGCTTGGATTCAATGCAAAGAAGTGCAAAATAATGCACCTGGGAAACAAAAACTCAGGGGAAGAGTACACAAGGGGGGTAGGTAGTATCAGTAACACAAATGAAAAGGGACCTGGGGATAATCATATCAGATGACCTTACAGTTGGCAAGCAATGTGAGAAGGCAGTAGGGAGGGCTGGGAGATACTGGGATGTATTGGGAGAGGCATCACCAGCAGAAAACAGGAAGTTATCCCTCTGTACAGACAGTTGGTGAGACCCCATCTGAAGTACTGCTTCTAGTTCTGGAGACCCCATCTTGGCAAGGGCATAGACAGGATGGAGGCAATCCAGAGGAGGTCAACTAAAATGGTACAGGGCCTGCAAGAGAAGTCAGAGAGACTAAAGGAGCTTAATATGTATAACCTTGAAGAAAGGCTGGGGGGGGGGAACAAGATAGAAACTTTTAAGTACCTCAGTGGAATCAACAAAGTCTAGCAGGGTAGCATCTTTCAGAAAAAGAGATGTGCAAGAACAAGGGGACACAATTTGAAGATAGAGGGGGGACGGCTCAGGGGCAATGTGAGGAAGTATTTTTTCACAGAGAGGGTGGTGGACACACGGAACAGCCTTTCTGAGGAGGTTGTGGAGTCTAAAACTGTGGGAAAATTCAAGAATGCATGTGACAGACATAAGGCAATTCTTGTGGGGGTAGGAAGAAATAGGCTGTTGGTTATGTAGGATCTGCAGCTTATCCAGTAGGTAGGGAAATAGGCAGACTAGGTGGGCCAAGCAGTCCTTATCTGCTGTCAAAATCTATGTTTCTATGTTTGTTTCTCACACACTGAAAGTCAGTCTGAGGCAAGAGAGGCCTGTGTGCTATGGACGAGCTTCTCCTGGGCCCAGAAGGGGTGGGAGTGCAGGCACACAAAATAGAGTGGTGACAGAGTCTTTGAACTGGGACACAGATGGTTAGAGTTAGGTGTAGGAGAACACCTATGGCCCAGTCAAGTACAGAGGGTAAAATGTTCAGATATAAGAGGCCTAAAGGAAGGAGGGAGAGGAACACAAACCTTCATGACATGGCAACAAATGTGCAGAGTACAATAAAAGCAATGGATGAGCTGGAGGCTGAAATGTTGAGGCAAGTTGTGATATAGTAGGACATATTAAGACCTGGTGGAAGGAGGGAATTACCTGAGAATCATGAACAGAGGAGAGCAGTCTCTTCAAGAGAAACAGAGGTGTTCGGAGGGGTGCAGGTGTTGACAGTCACTTGAACTGCACAGTGGTGGTCCCCACTGCAATACACTCACAATACACAAAAGAATTATACCAAAGAAACCAGTTTTGTTTCACCTAAGACACTCTTGTAGGTCCAGTCTTTATTATCTTTGTGACTTCTTTCTTAGATTTAATTAAAGGTCTGATGGACTTCATCAATTAAGTCCTACTTCCGGCTCTATAGCACTCAGGTAAGAGATGCTCTACATATTGCCTACACTGGTTCAGTTTACTGTAATGGTTTGGTCATGACCATTAGTGTGTGTGTGTGTGTGTGTGTGTGTGTGTGTGTGTGTGTGTGTGTGCAGTTTTTTGTTTTTTCATAAAGCTTTTTGCGTTTCTGGTCAATGTAGGTGGGCTCTTAGCCCTGTTCCCACCTCTTCCATCCAGCACTCACCTCCCTCAGACTGATGGGCCCAAAGTCCCCTCATGGATTGCCACCCATGGTAGGGCTGGGAAGGGGAGGCCTTCCTCCCCCCACATGGTGACTCCCATCCAGAACTGTGCCATGGTCCAGGTGGTGACATGGGATGGAAGTTGGAGGTCAGGGCTTTATCCAGCATACGCAAACCATTTTTTCTATTTTCTTCCTTTGGATCCAATGTAGTGGTAGGCGAAGTGGCCAAAATTCACTCCGTGAAGTGATTCACATAGTAACGTGGAACCCATCAAGTGCTCCGCAACGCGAAGCGGAGTACTTTGCATCATAATGGGGAACACGAAGTCCATTGGAAACAATGACTTTGCATTATTCTGCCTTCCCCAAACCACTTCTCCACCAGTTTTAAGGTGAAGTACATTGAAATCAATGTACTTCACCTTATTTTTGAGCTCCAAAGGCAAATTTTCCAGTGCTTTATGGGATTGCAGGTCACATGGGCTCTAAACTGTTCTGTACAGCCTCAGTTCTGTGTAATGTGCGTGTAGTGGAAGATGGAGACAGTTTTCTCTCAGAGCTCTGTGATTCAAATCCTCTAAAAGCTGTTAAAGAAGTCTTTTTGAGCTATTTTTTTTTCTTGCTCACAATTTAGTACATCGATTATAGGAAACCCTCCTGTGCTTATATCATTGAGTGTTTATTGTTTGTGTGTGGATTTTGAATGTTAATTTAGAACAGTCAGTCTGTGTACTGTGAAGTGTGCTTTGGGGGAGGGGCGTATCTGTGGTGTAGGTAGATTAACTGGGAGAGAAAGGCAGTCTTTCTGTTTTGGTTATATTTTTGCTTGTATAACTGTGTTAATGTACGCACAGTAATATTTTCAGTAATTCTTGACATTTGTTTGCTGATTGTTGTGGTGCAGCAGTGTATAATTTCAGTTTGTTTAAAACATTTGGTTATATAACTAAAGGTTTTCAATTTGCTATGCATTACTTGTAGTGTGTGAGTGCGTGTGTGATGTGTGTCATTAAATCAGACACCTTTTATTGTGCCACGGAGCAATTGCAGCAGTGTGAACCTGCTATCCATCACACCTGCATGACATTTTTATATTGCTTTGTGGTATCTTTACTGGTAGTGGACTGTTACTGCTGTGCACTACCCCCCAACCAGCAAAGATATTCTTTTCCAAATTTGGATTTGTGACTTGTGAGCACTGGTTAGGTGTCATTGTGACTTTGTGTCTGCAACTCTTTAGTGTGCAGTGCAATCTTAATCTGTCTTTGCATTTGTAGTGCACCATTAATTCTGGGAGACTTTGAATTTTTTGTTACCCTCTCATTTCATTTTGTCAGCACTGGGTAATTTTCTGAACACAAGACAGTAGCATTTTGGGGATGCACATTAATTCTGGTTACTGTGTGTGACCACTGAGCACATGAATGAGTGCACCATTAATTCTGGGAGACTTTGCATTCCTTGTTATGCTCTCATTATACTTTGTCAGCACTGGGACATTTTCTGGGCACAAGGCAGTAGCATTTTGGGGATGCACATTAATTCTGGTGACTGTGTGTGACTACTGCATGCATGATGTCTGAGTGCGCTATTAATTTTGGGAGACTTTGCATTTCTTGTGCTCTCATTACACTTTGTCAGCACTGGGGAGTTTTCTGGACACAAGGCATGAGCATTTTGGGGATGCACATTAATTTTGGTGACTGTGTGTGAATGCCTGCCAATATTGTTGTTACTTCGCCTTACTTCGCATTAAGTCGGAATGGCAACGCGAAGTAATAATTACAAGGTGAAGTGAACCTTTTGCATTGGCCACTTCACTGGCAGAATTTAAATTCGCTGCATCTCTAATCCCATGCCATGGTGGCACATAAGTGTGTACGCATGGCGGCACACACACACTATGGAACTGCGGTCCCTCCCTTCAGTGTCACTCATGCTTCTGGCACTACCCCCAGGCCTTCACCTATGGCAGCCAGTTGTTAAGTTAGCATGCCACCCCACCCCAGGAGAGGAAAGCTGTCTGACAATTGCTCAATTCTCTCCACCCCCAGCCAGCCAACACCTGGCAAACTGAGTATGTTCCCAACTCGACTTGGTGGGAGGTAAGGCACACAGTGTCTCAGCCCTCCAAGCCACTGGGTCTGCCTTACATTACAGCTGTTTTTAAATTGTATGAAAGTTTATCTGTTTGATGGAATGTATGCTATGCTCAACAGTTGCGAATCAAACCTAGGCACCACAGAGAACACGAGGAGAATAACAGTTCAAAATACTTTTATTCCATTTAAAAATAGGATCGCACACAGCTCTGAGCAGCTCCCCGAAGCTGCCCAGGGCTGTGTGCGATCCTGTTTTTAAATGAGCTGCCCAGAGATGTGTGCAATCCTGTTTTTAAATGGAATAAAACTATTTTGAACTATTATTCTCCTCTTGTTTTCTGTGGTGCCTAGGTTTTATTCTCTACTGTGGAACGCTTTATCTGAGGCATGCAGGTGGAGAGGTGCAAGAATTGTGTTGCACAGTATGCTCAACAGTTGCCAAAGATGTGTGTGTGTGTGTGTGTGTGTCCTCAGTATTTTGTTGATAGCCAAGAGTTTGTGGGTGGGTGGATGGGGGTGAAGAGTGGTGCATGGAATTTTGTCAACATTTGGCTGTGTATGAGTGTGTGTATATCAGTGGCAAAGTCTGTGTCAATTGGTTGATATCAAACCATTTGATAACAGATAATGGGGGGGTGCCTCACTATGACCCTGATCGTGCATTACAAATGTCTAATGCAGCCCCCTTGTGTCTTGTTGCTTCCTTTTGCAATGGTGTGCATGTTACCTTTTAGATATGGTAGATGTGGTGTATTTGGCAGCAAGGCAGGAGGAGAAGAGGGAGGCGAGATGTCTACCTGGTGTCTCAAAATGGAGGGATGCTTACATGCAAATCCTGGTGGGGCAGGAGAGGGAGTTGAGTGTCAGTGTCCATCTGGCAGCAAATGACTTAACAAGGGACACAAGTGGAGAGCTACAAGAAAGGTCTAGAGGGCTGGTGAGGGGCCTGAAGTAGGTAGCTCATTTGGTTGCCTTAACTGATATGCTAACTATATACTGCTTGTTGGAGGCTTGGGAACACTACACCACTTTCAACGAGTCATTGAAAGCATGGTGCAGGTAGGTGGGTTTTGGTTACATTGGGGACTGGGGTCCTACCTGGTGGGATAGAGGCCTGTACAAGAGAGAACAGCCTCAACCCACCCCTGAGTGGAATGGAAGCCTTAGTGGAAGGTTTAAATGATACTTCGATGGGTGTTTAAACTAGCTAATGGGAGGGTCATAAAAATGGGGAAGGTAGTAAATGTGCCACTTCCCCCCTCCCCCTCAGAAAATGCAACAGCAGAGAGGAGAAGCCCAGTTGAAATAAATTCCACAGGGGTAGAGAAGTGTAAGAACATGGGCGAGAAAGAGGACCAGAGGATTGGGAGGCGGCTATAAGGCTGAGAGTTGAAAGAAGCAGGGTATGCAAAAGGAAGACAGAAAAGGGGTGGTACAGTAGCAAGGGCAAGAGAAGGGCAAAGGATGGAATCAGGAAGGGAGGGCAATGCAGGAGGAGGAAAGGACAAAAGTAATGAAGAGACACGTGTGCTAATGCAAGGAGCCTACTGTAGGAAATAAAATTCCTGATCTTGGAGCATCCACTGCAGAGGCAGTCCTTGATCTGGTGGTCATAACAGAATCATGGTACACTGATGACCACAACTCGGATTTGACCATTTCAGGATACACCTTGTTATGGAAGGACGGGACAGGGATAACTGGGAGGTTCTTTTATATGTGACAGAAGCCATTCAGGATGCAGAGATACAGAGACAGTGGGGCCGGGGGGGTGAGAAAGAGCTTGAGGTTCTTTGGGTCGGGTAAGTTACAGGGTATGGAGCCTTTATCCATGTTGGGGTTAGTGTACAGACCATCTATACAGGAGAAGGAGTTAGACAAGGTTTTGGGTAAGCCATTGACAGAATGGCAAGCAAAGATGAGGTATTGGCTATTGGAGGATTTAATCTGCCAGATGTTGACTGTACTATTTTGGCTGCAGCGACATCATGAAGCAGGGCTGACATCAACTCCCTTGCATACCACCAACCTACACTTACCCCTGGGGTTCCAACTGCAGCATTTCTGAAGGACCTGGTCCAGCCTGAAGACCTATGGGAAGGGGATACCACAGGATACCACTCCAAGAGACAGATAAGTCCTGAATTGTTGGGTTGTGCCTGCACAGTGCTCTCAGAAGGGACAAGGCTGGCTCTGGGGGGAGATAAAGATAAGTTAAAAAAATAAATAAAATAGAAAATCGTCCTGGACGGCATGATGATTCTCTGACCCTTTGCAGGCACCACACTATTGACCTGGCATGACTCAAGTTGAATCCTGTCCAGCAGGTTGAACTTGACTCTCCACCAGCCCTCCATAAGGGGGGAAGCCGTGGGTGAAGCTGGAACCAGAAAGTCTGAGAGCTGCTAGTGTTTGCTGGCTAAGGGAGAGAGCAGCAAGGAGTGGTGAAAAAATAAATAACGACAAAAAGAAAGAGTAAACATTAAGTTGTGGTGTAGCAGCAAAGTCAGCCTGTTGGCACCACAGTAGCACTACCACTTGTGATGCCGGTGACCCAAGATTGGAAATTGGCATGATTCGTCAAGAGCAAGCCAGGGAGTAGACTGTGTGCACCATAGGATGCCCATCCACCTCCAGGGAGGGAATGACCAGCCTTCGTTGCACTACCACTTCTTGGGAGACTACAGGTGGTGGTGCAGTTGGAGCTGAAGCAGGTGAGGGAATGACACTGTAACTGGGGACAGCCCATGAGCAAATCCGTAAAAGGAATCGCACTGGTGTTTCACCCTGGACTGACAACATGGCTGGGGGGCCTTATCCTTCTCATGGTGTCAGGAGGACTACCAGGGGAAAGAACCACTACCAACCCTGGCCAGGTGATGCTGAATAGCCCGAGTGTCTATCCTGCTCAGCAAGAATAATGTCAGGAGTGGACCTGATATCACAGCCAGTGCCACACTGCTCACTGGCACCATAAATGTTGCCAGGAGCTAGGTCAGCACCAGACTGCAACACCAAGGTGTCCACTGGAGAAAACTGATAGTATAGCATCGGCACCAGTGACCACCATCAGGGATGAGGGCATGATATTACGACTAATGCCACCCCCACTAGCACTGAGAACAGTACCAGGCCACTACACCAATGTGTCCACTGGGAAAGGCTGCGCATATAGCATCAGCCTCATTATTGAGAATGAGGACCAGATGTCATGGTTGAAGTCAACCTGCTCACCGACACCTGACAGTACCAGGCCTTGACACCAAGGTGGCAACTGAGGAAGACTGAGCGCATATATTTGGCCTCACCACCAGAGACATGTGATGTGCAGGACAGACAGATGAGGAGAGGTTCACAGCAGGCCACCCAGAAGAAGCCAACTGTCAACCAGACCCACCCTCCAAGGCTGCAGACACCTCGGCAGGGCAAGGTCAAAGAGGATCCTGTGCTTCATTGACAGCAGAGATGCCAAAAAGGGACACAGGGAAATGGCCCAAAGACTGTACATCACTGTTTGCATAAATAATATTGGGGATTGGGGCCCAGGGACCACCCCCCCTGCACTAGACCCATAGAAAAGATTCTTAATTTAATACATTGGCCACTGGTCACTAGGGGAAACTATCTCACTGGTCCACCAGGGGTATTATACGAATCTTCCTGGGACAACTCTAGCCCCTGGATCATCAATGATAAATTACTTTAATAATTCAAGGCCATTAACCCCAAAAAATCCTCCCTAGCCCACCCGGGCTGCCACATATAATTACTGGCACCTCGGCCATGTAGGTGAAGATCAGTTGTTTTTCTGAGACTCTCCTCAAGCAACATTTGCTCTTCACTTTTGTATCTGTCTGCTCTTGCTACTGTATTTTCTCCATATTAACCTAGTTTCTCTCTTTATTTTAAAAGGACTGATAGGATGCTGACTCCTGCCCCATCAGATAAGCATTACTCCATGTCTAACCTGTCCTGTATTCCCCATTTACTCCCTAAGAACTATGGATCCTTTGTGACCCCTTTCCTATATTTTATTTTACAGGTCTGATGGACATCATCCATTCAATATTCCTGCTTCAGGCTCCCTAGTACCCAGGTATGAGACCCTATGCATATTCTTTAACAGAGTAAAAGCTGCCCCATGGCTGGGTGTGCTCAGAAAAAACAACAGAACCATATATCTCAAATTTGAGAGCGCCACCCTTCATCATAAAACACACAGGGAATCAATAAAAATTCAAATAAAAAAGTGTAATCCATAGTAGTGTCAAGACCTCTTACCAATACACCAGGGACACTGGTGTCTCCGATCTATTGGTAGGAGGTCTTGGCACTATTATGAATAAAACTTTTTTTACTTAAATTTTCATTGACTTCCAGTGTGTTTTATGACCTAAAGGTGGTGCCTAACTTGAGGTATGACCATCTGCATATTACCTGCACTTGTTAGGTTTACTGTAGCAGTTTGGCTGTGCTTGTTGGGGCGGGGGGGGGAGAGTATTAAGGTTAAACATTACCACAGCACTTTATTTTCCTTAACACTTTTTGTCTCAGCAGTCAACACAGGTGGGTTCTCAGCCCTGTCCCTGTTGAGCTCCTGCCTCCAGTAACTCCATCCCCCCAAAAATAGATCAGCAGAGAGGCGATGCCCAGGGAAATAAATTCTGCAGAAGTAGAAAGGCGTAGGGACAAGGAGGGAGGAAAGGACCAGAAGAATGAGAGGCAGATCTAAGACTGAGAATTGAGCTAAGGAGGGTGAGCAGAAGGAGGACAGAAAAGGGGAGAGGGGATTACCTGGGACAAGAGTATGGTGAAGGGTGAAATCAGGCAGGGAGGGCAATGTAGGGGGAAGGAAGGACAAAAGAAAATGAAGTCACGTGTGCTTGAATGGGGGGAGTTTAAAAGTGATGTGAGGAAATGCTTCTTCTCAGAAAAGAGTGATGAATGCCTGGAACAGCCTGCCAGAGGAGGTAATGGGGGCCAAGACAGTGGGAGTCATGCATGGGATAGGCACATGGGCATAATAAGATAGAGAAAAAGGAGCAGGAAGGGACACCTTAGATGGAAAGGAGTCCAAGGAGTAGTAATAGGACAGACTAGATAGGCCTACCAGTCTATATTTTGCCAACGAATTCCATTTTTATATGCTTCTATTCTACATGGAAGGAGATGAATTGGACCCTTATACAAGATTTTGATTTTATTTTACTGTTGTTTTACCAGGAGAGATCCACTACATTGAAAACTTGTTTACAGGTGCAACCTGGGAGCACAAGGAACTTAAGTGACTTGCTCAGGGTCACACAGTCTGCAAGTGGGGGCTGTGGGATTCAAACCCAGGTCTTCAGGTTTGCAGCTCAGAGCCTTAAACCACTGCACCATACTGCCTCCTAGTAGTGCATATTCTACTCCTTCTTTTGAGGAAGTGCATACAAAATACATGGGTCTGTCAGCTGCAGCCAACTGTTGAAATGTGGCACAACCAGGTTTTGAAAGTTTTACCCAAGGAGAGTCTTTCATATGAGTTAAAGAGACGGGCCAAAACACTTGAATGGCAGTGGGACCCTTATATATATTCCCTGCCTCTGCATGAGGCCATGCTGATATGTATGAGGTGCTGAAACAGCTTTATTAGTGCTAAATAAAGAAATATACCATACACACCAAGACAATTAAATCATTTTCATTATGCAGACATGACAAGCAGTGTGATGAATGCTATTATACCATGGCAAGAACATTTCCAGAGTTCTGTTTGGTCAGTTTGTGCCTGAGACAGTGATGTTATCTGAGTATAACATCACTGTATCAAGTGCGGCACACATACAACCACATAACACATTCACAAATCATGGCACAGCTACTTCATACCAGCTGCTTTTCTCGGAACTGAGTGGCTTCATGGAACCACGCACACCAAAACTGCCTATCACCCACTTCAGTGACACCACTTGATTTGAGGAGGAAGCTTCTAAAACTACTGTACACCCCTCTGCTATTAAGAAATTAATATGATTTAAACAAAATCTGCAGAAATACAAACAAGTCATGACTCCCAAAAACATTTCCTTTCCCCAGTTGATATCGGCAGTGTGACAGAGTGTTGACACTTCAGTGCTGTGCTGCACATTCACTCAGTGTGAATCATATCCTCAAATTCCTGTAATGTTCCTTATCTTGTTTGCCATTCTGATGTAAAGATTTAAGACAAAAAGACTACAGATACCCCTTCTTCTTCCAGTCTTCCCCAGGTCCCTAGTCCACTCTCAGCTTATCTGACTGCAGTATACCATGGAATTTCATTGTTCCATTCAGAAACAGAACACGAAAACCCACTTCACTCTCAGTCAGTTCAACATGTCTCTTTGTGAGGTACTCACCGATCTCATGTTTGGTTCTCTTCCATCACTGAACACTTTTGAAATTATTTTAAATATAAATATTACACACTGTCAGTCAGATCCCCCCTCTCACAACAGTGACCAACAATCAGAAACAGCACAGGGGGCAGAAGGCACACAGAAACACAAAGGTTTAAACAGCCAAGAGTATACAGCACCACCTGCTGCACAACCATGAAAAGGAACTTCTTTTTCTCTAAATATTTATGCTGCAAACCAGATCAATGCTTGAATTCTAGAAGGTTAACCTGTACTTTAAAATGGTTTCTAGCTGTTACCTTAAGAAGCAGGCTGCCTTATGCTTGTAACGAGAATGATGCTTGAAACCCAGAAGGATAACCTGTATTTTTTAAAAAAAAGTCTTAGCTGTTACTTTAAGAAGCAGGCTGGCTTTTATTTGCTGGAACGGGGGTACACTTGATTTCTTGTAGGCTTACCTGCTTTTCAAACACTCTTCAGATGTACCTAAGTGCCTCTCCTCCTGCATTCTGAATTTACTGTATTTTGCACCTGCATATTTCTACTTGATTTACCTGTTAGCAATGCAACTGATTGTTACACCCCGCTCCACTCCTGCTGCAAGCACCAGGGCCTCGTAAGCAGCCAGTAGCGGCAGCCATTTTACCTGGAGTGATCACCTACCCCCTCCAGGCAAGCTCACAGCAGCGCGGGCTCAGACTAACAAAGGAGACCCTTTAGTAAGGGCCTGAGCCTTTCTAGTTACTCATGCCCCGGGCTTTTACTATACGGGAATCTATTACCAGAGGTAGGAAACTCACACAAAAACGGAGTCGTAAACTCAATTTTCAGTTGGGGTATTAAACTATGGGGAAGAAGACACACAAACAATTAATTTCCACTTGTGGGGTCAAAATAACCAGGAACCAAACTCCAGGACAAACGAAAGGTGGCCTGCTCTACTGCTCACTGTTTAATCACCAAGTTGTTGCCTGATATCAAGTTACATCCCAAACCTGCTCTGTATATAATCTCATACCTGTTGTTTCTCCTCACAGTGGGTCTGAGAGGCTAGGGGACTGCCGCCCTCCCCAGCCATCCCCACGAGGTCGTGAGGGACTCAGAAACCCTCCCAGGAAGCCGGAAAAAGAAGGGACCCCTCCCCCGAATTCTGCTACCGACTCGCTGGGTAATTGAGGCCAAATTGTCCTACCTGGTGCCATTCCTGTGGATTGTGAAAGCCGTGGCCCTGCACCAAGTCTCCTGGAGCTGCTGTGCTGCAGAGGTCTTGCTCACGCCACCCCCCACCACCACCCTTGGTCGACACTCCAATTTATAGGAATCTGAGAGGTCAGGTGACACTCTAAAACCTATCAGCTCACCTTCAGATCTGCAGGTTATCAGATCTCACCAGTAGTGGCCGCTAGCATTTTCCTCAGCCTGGTATTTTAGAAAAAAAAAAAATCATGCTCCTGTTTACCTTGGCCCTGTTAACCATGGCCGCTCCTCTTGTGTCGCTCCCACCAACCATGCTGCCCAAATATGACCCATTCCTATTAAACTACAGCTCTGTCTTGACCCCACCACCCCCTAATTACCCCCCAAGTGTGCTCTGCATAAAAAAATGCATCCAGGATGGGTCATTTGCCCCTCCATCTCCCCGCCATCCTTCACCCCGCGTCTAGATGCCCTAAGCAGACTAGCTAAGGCTACCTCTTCCACTTCCCCTTGTCGCACCAACCCCAAATCTAAATCAAAAAATAGATGGTCTACCACCCTACAACACCTCACCCTGGTGCTCCTACTGGCAGGTGACGTTGAAACCAACCCTGGACCTCAGACCCACCCAGCCCATCTAAAACTGCCAAAGGAGCTTAGCCTAATTCATCTCAATATCCGCAGCCTACTGAATTAAGTCCCGGAGCTGCAAATCGCCACACATGCACTCAAACCTGACATCTGCATTGTGTCCAAAACTTGGCTAAAACCCCAGCACAAAGACTCGGAAGTAGCCATGCCCTGCTACACAGTCTTACGGCATGACAGAACAGGCAAAAAGAGAGGTGGAGGTATTGCCATGTTTATATCCAACGTGCTACAATTCACCCCTGTCCAGCTCCCATGCCCTTCCCCATTTATCGAAACCAGGATGATCAAACTTGTCCTTCCACATACTGCTCCCGTGTATGTGGCAGGGTTATACTGTGCCCCTGCAACCCCAGCAAATACCATCATAGACCTCCTGGCCACTTTCAAAAACCTGGCCGCTGCTGGAAAGCTTTACATCCTCGGGGATTTTAACTATAACTGGCTAGACAAAGACTGCTCAAAACTCAGCAGCAGGGTCAAAGCCCTTAACCTCTCACAACAGATTGAGGAACCCACCCACCTCAACACCACATCCCAAAACCACTCCCTCCTGGATTGGGCTCTCACAACCTATCCACACAGGGTCTCTAAAGCTTGCCTATTACCGGATTCAATGAGTGATCACCACCCAATATATGTAATCAGAAAAGTGCACAGACCCACTAATAGCCTACCACCCAGGTCTATTAGCTCGCGGTCGTACAAGTCCCTCTGCCTCTCCACCCTGCTAATGATCTCGCCTCTGCCGACTGGTCGTTCATCGAGCTGGCACCCACCCTAGATCATGCGTTTGACATGCTCAGACAGCAATTTCTAGCGGTGTGGGACTATCACACCACTATGAGAAGCAAAAGGGTAAGGGAAACCCACCTTCCCTGGGTCTCTGCCGACATTATCTCCAGTTGTCGTGCCAGGGACCAGGCCTGGAAAAAACATAGGAAAACAGGCTCCACTGTTTCATGGCAACAGTACCGTACCCTCCGCAACAATTGCACCAAAGCCATAAGACAGGCTAAAAAGAATTTCTTCTGTGAGGCCCTCTCTTCCAATCTTAACCACCCTTCCAACTTCTGGAAATCTATTAAAACCCTGCTCACTCCCCCTATACAGCCACCTACCCCTACCCTTACCATCCAGGGCAGAAATGTATCCGAACCAAGTGCAGTTGCTTCTACTTTCAATCACTTTTTTACCAACTGCGCTAAATCCCTACTTCCAAAAATGTCAGTCCTCCCACCCGAACCTGAACCCCTCGCACACTGCCCGCACTCCCTGATCCACAAAATTCTCCTTCAAATTGGTCTCCCCGCCTGAAGTTCTAGCCGCCCTAAATTCCCTTGACCCCAATAAGGGTAAATGCCTGCTCGGCCTGGACGCTAAACTCTTATACCTATCTGCCCCTGCCATTTCAGCTCCCCTCGCCGATCTCATAAACCGCTCCTTCTTCTCTGCACAAATTCCAACAGCCTGGAAGGAGGCAATAGTCATACCATTGCCAAAGGGGGCAACCCAGCAGAGCCTGGAAACTACCGCCCGATCTCCCTCCTCCCCACCCTGGCCAAACTGCAGGAAAAAATAGCCCTAGCTCAACTCTCACACAATTCCTTGACACCACCTCCTTTTTCATCCCCTTCCAGTCAGGCTTACGGAAATCACACTCCACCATAACCACGCTCCTTAGACTCACCAACAATATTGCCTCAGGTATGGATAAAGCGTTCATCACCTCGGCTATATTCATTGAGCTGGCCAAAGCATTCGATACTGTTTCCCACCCTAAGCTCATCGCAAAACTGCAAGATTTGGTCAATCCGATCTAGCCATCAGGTGGTTCCATGATTACCTCTCTGGAAGGAAACAATCAGTCAAAATTGACACCCAAGTATCCCCCTCACTCCCAGTCACCATGGGGATCCCCCAGGGCTCCATCCTGGGCCCAGTTCTCTTTTCAATATTCCTAAATGACCTCCCACTATCCTGCCCAAACTCAGCTATTCAAATGTACACGGACGACACCGTTCTGTACTCCTCTGGCCCCTCAAAAGAGGCTCTAAACTCTACCCTCCAGCTGGATTTTAACACTGTCCACAATTGGTTTAGTTTAAACCAACTCATCCTAAATGCTAAGAAAACTGTATCCATAACATTCGGCACACAGCCCAGAATCTCCAGGCTAGCGGATCTACCCACCTTTCAAATGCTGGATGGAACCATCCTGGAATCCTGCACCTCCTTTAGGTATCTGGGGGTATGGCTGGATCATCATTTGGACTTCTCTGTCCACATAGACTCCCTCCAGAAAAAACTGCACCTGAAACTAGGAGCCCTTTACCGCAACAAAGGATGTCTAACCAGCCCAGTCAGGAGAGAGCTAGTACACAAAATGATTTTCCCAATCTTCGACTATGGTGACGTGGTCTACGGTGCAGCCTCTCCATCCACCCTAGCCAACCTGGACCCCCTTTTTCATTCCTTCTGTCACCTTATCCTAGAATTCCCCCCTACCACCCACCACTGTCACCTATATGCTACCCTAGGCCTCCCCTCGCTGCACTCCAGGCAACAGCTCCACTGTGCTAATCTCATAGCTAAGCACTGGTCAAACTCCCTCCCCTCCTATCTCAGTTCTGCTCTATCAACCCAACCCTCCCCGGCATACTCTTTGCGGGGCTCTTACTCTAAAATACTACAAATCTCTTTCATGCACACCTCTAAGGGCCAATCGGCCTTCAAATACAGGCTGCCCACACTCTGGAATAACCTCCCAGCAGTAATCAGGCAGCCCACCTCCACCCCTAGAACTGTGACCACTCTTCTTCAGGCCCACTTCTCTGACATTTGCAACTGTAACCTGCAGGACAGATCGGCTAAAAGTGTCTAAATGGTACCTAACGGGGGACCCATGCAAACAACTGTATTATCCTTGTTGTCCCTGTCTCTTATGCCCTCTTTCTCCATGGTCACTGTAAGAATTGCCTATGGTCATTGACCCCAGTGTTAGTATGCACTCGGCGCTAAAATTTGTACCTAGCAATCGAATGCATAAGTCCTGACTGCAACATCTCTGGACCTGTTTGTCTCACCCATGTTGTGCCTGTTGTACCTGAAGTATGTACTATTATGCATCTGTTTCACGGCAACATTGCCTACTGTGCCTAATGTAATTTAGCACTTTTATGTTATGTAACTCCAGGTCGCATCTGGAAAAGAGTGGATTTCCTGCTCAGTATGCTTATCTGGTAAATCTCATCAATAAATAAATAAATAAATAAATACTCTTCCACACCAATGAACCAGTTAATAAAAAAAATGTAATCCTAGTATTTTTTTATTCTAACTATGAGGAGCCATTGTATAATAGCAATAAGGCACTCCAGGGTGTGGGTTATTATGTAATACCATCACTTCTCAGGTGTTGAATTCACTCAGCCTACAGCCTCGTGCTTCACCCACCCAAGGTGTAACGTTATTTCACAATAACCTACACCCTGTTGTGCCTTATTGCTTAATTGTTTGCTTGTAAGTTTCCTGTTGAACCATTTTTTTTTAATGTCCAAACATAGAATTTTAATAAGCATTGTAAAATATAATACGTAGCATCTAGCTGTATACTGGCAGTATCACTGCCCTTCCCCTACTATAAAAACCCTTCCCAATGCACCCCAGCTCCCTCAATGCCTTATTATTGCCCTTATTGTACTGGCCAGTTTGCTTGAGGGAGTCACTGATGATGACTCCCAGATCCCTCTCCTCAACTGTCAGCTGTAATGGTCAACTTACCACCACATTCAATATTCCATACATGGATTCCTTTCCACCAAGTGCATCACCTTGCATTTCTTGGCATTTAAACTCAAGTGTATGGCATGCATTCCAAAGATTTTTAGAATACAAAATATTTTGGCCACCCCAGTGGCATGGAGAACTGAAGCACTTGCATCTCACGTGCTGCCACGCCAGCAACCCAGGTTCAGGTATGACCTTGGGTTGCTGGGGTCAACTAGGGGGTGGGTGGATTAAGCATTCAAGGGACTGCTCTCCTCCCTTGAAAGGGGTGGCCAAGCTTATGTTAGGATTTGACTGTCACCTGGTAGAGGCCCATTGCTAGTGCAGGCCCCAAGAGTCTTCGAAGGATAGGAACTGAAGTTCTGCAGCATATGCACACCACAATGCTCACGCACTAGTGTGCCACAGTGCCCAGGGGGACTGGAGAGGAAAACAGAAAAATGGCAGTCAGTTGAGCTTAAGGAAGCCCTGCCAGCTTTCCCATGGCCCAAACTGCCACTTGATCCCTGGTGCACGCCTGCATAATTGTGCATTGTGGGGCCCTCCCTCCTCTGGCCCAACTGTGGGGGGGATCCAAGGGGGATTCAAGCTCCTGGGGAGGCAGTAGCTGGTCATGGGAAGCAGGGATGGGTCTGAGCAGTCACCCACCTGAGCTGTGGAATAAACCTTTATGAAAAAAAAAAATGTAAAACATTTTCTTCATCGTAACATACAGATATGCTACAGGAAATATCAGTCCCTAAAATAGGAAATCAATACTCTCAAATATATATATATATATATATATGTATATATAAAGATAAATATATATTAACTGTACAATATTCAGAATAGTTTCATACAATAAAGTAAATTTTCCTAAAATTGACTATGGAAAGATAAGCCTACTAACAACAAATAAGCCTGGTACATAGGAGGCTTAAATTAAAGTCTCTAAGACCAATTAAATGTTAGACAATGTTTGTGCAACAGACTTATATTTTTTAAGTCTACCTTGCTTTTGTAAGACCAAAAACATGTTTTAAGCATGGACTTTATTTTGTGCAACTGGACACAGAGTCTCCCAGGGTTGGTTTTATATTCTGCCTCCTATTCTGTCAGTTGGGCTTCTAGCTGCTCGACCTCCTGCTCTCTCTGTTTTCTCCTGTGAGTAGCATAGCTAATAATTTGATCCTTGAGCGTGGCCTTGTAGGTCTCCTGTATGTTTGCTGCTGAGGAAGAACCAGGTGGATTCAGTTAAAAAAAAGGAAAGAGTCTCCAGCAGGTGGAGCTGAGGGTTGAGGTGCTGGACACCACACCTCACGCCACACTGGCAACCCGGGTTCGGACGCGAGCCCTGGGCACCAGGGGTTGGCAGAGGAGGGATGGGATAGATCATATGGAGGACTGCTCTCCCAGGGAGGGATACGGGGAGCCACCACTCTGTAGTGGCCCTTGGTGACGGTTGGGGGCACTACCAGAGCAGTGCAGCAAGGGGCGGAGTGCGGCAGACGTCGGTGTGCTGTGACATCCTGCACACTCGCAATCCAGGGACAAAAAAAAGATAGTAGGAAAAAGTATAGCAGCACAAGCTCATGGCAGCTTGATGGCCGCAGCTTCAACAGCCAACTTATGCCAGTAATGGATCCTGGCTGGGGCATGAGGGCATCAGGGGGCCCCTCTCAATGGCACAGATGCGTATGCCAGCTGGGCACCCACAGTTCCGGGGTCAGTGGTGAGGAGGAGCAGTGGCTGGAGGTAGGCAGGGACTATGCCTGCAGGAGGATAAAGAATAGTAGTGATTAAAAAAAAAGGAGAGAGTCTCAGCCTTGACTAGCTTTTTAAATTCTTTGTCCTGCAGTAGCAGGGGGTCCAGCCTCCAAAAGCCTGGTGTCTTTTTGGCGACGGGGTCTACAACTAGACTTAGCAGTACTGAGGCATGGTCAGAGAGATAGATAAGGACTATATGAACATCAATTACTGCCCTGGATATACAGTACCTTCTGAGGTAAACCAATAATCAAGCCGACTAGTCATTACTTTGGCTGCCAAAAAATCCGTATAGTCCCTGGCTGAGGGGTGTTGCAGCCTCCAAATATCTGCCAGTTGGTGCAAGGATAGCAGATCCTATAAAGCTTTGAGGGAGAGTGTGTGAGGTTCTAGTTTGGAGTTTGATCTTTCCAATAGGTATTCTAGTGCCAAGTTGTGGTTCCCCCCCAAGTATGATACCAGGGTTATCCTGAGACTGATCCAGGATTTTTGGGGAAACTGTTAGAAAAGTCGGGCATGTCCTTATTGGGGGCATAGATGTTCACCAACAACACTGGGCTCATCGGGGTGGCCATTTTCACTGGAACCCATCTCCCATCTTTACCTGCCTCCTGGTGCAGAACCTCCCATTTGAGGGATTTATATATAAGGATGGATGGATACTCCCCTTTTTGTTTTGCCTGACAAGCTATGGAATTCCCTGCCTACCAATTCCCACACCAGTTCCTTAGCTTCCTACTAGGTCAATTTAGTTTCCTGTAAAAAAGCTATTTGACAATTAAGTTTACGAAGTCTGGTTAGAATGTTTTTTTTCTTGATTGGGGAATTTAGGTCCCTGACATTCCAAGATGTCAGGAAAACATCCTACAGTTTATCCATTTTTAAGGTTTGAAGGTTTGTAGATGTTATACATGGGTCTTACAGGTAAAGGTGATCTCCCATCTCCTCTTGCATGAATGTATTTCCCCTTGTTGCAAAATTGACTCAAAGCTCTTGTTCCTAACCTAAACACCCCTTGGACTGTTAGGATTTGGGTCCTCAACCCCTGCAATGTGGAGTTCCTGAGTAAGGGTAGCTGGGCCATTAAGATCCACCCATTACTGTACTAGCTCCCATCCTTGGTTTTCTGTCTAGGGTCTCCCAGTTGGTAACCCAATTTATGTTCCTCTGTTTTCTGTAATCTTGAGTGTGGTTTAACTTCTGTGAGAGGGGTAAATTGTGCACAGTCAGGCAGTAATGTGGTGCAAGCCACAGGTATGGTGCATTCCGGTCATAGTGGAGATAGAGTCCTGGTGTGCAACCAGGGCTTTAGATCAAGCCCCATGCTCCCAAGACCCTTCTCTGGGGGAGAAGTAACAGGTACCAACTTTTGGGGGGAAATTGTCCTGTGATAGGGCTTCAGTGCCCACGTTGTGGGGAGTGGAGATGGAAGCAAGATATGCCCCCTCTACAGACCGATCCTCTACAGACCCATCTCCCATCTGGAGGAATTGAAGTGGACCGTCAGAACCCTTGTAGTATTAGCAATAGGTCCCATTGTACTAGACAAGGCCAGTCAAGGGGAGGGTGGGGTGAAGAGATTTGGATGTGTCCATGCCAGTTAAACAAAGGTGAAGCATCAACATACTGCTCATCCAGAAACCCCTCCTAGGTGGGGAAAAACAAGTGTACTTATAGTATTACCGACCCCACAACAATACCTTTGTATGCCAACATCTAAAAATAAAAACACAACGGCTCATGTAGGCCTGACTGCATGGAATGGCCTTGGACCTGTGTTATATCTAATTTAGCCTTAATGTCTGTTGCCTCCCTGTCAGAGTGGCTAGTTGCAGATGGTAAAGTGTTCTTTTTATCCCTGGGATGTCGCCATGCTTGGTAGCGAGTGGGTTGGCACCATTGGAACTTTTCTCTGGGTGAGCTCACCGGTTGAGTAGGGCCGACGCCTCATGGCACTCTTGGAGCTTCAGTAGCTGGCAGAAGGCATTTATCATGGCCGATCAGGACAATTATGGTACTGGAAAGCAGCCGAGGTATTCTCCTATTTATTTATTAATTCAGATCGCTCTGATTATGTGCTGTTAGTAAAGCTGGTCACTGTTAAGCCCCCCAATGTGGGCAGCAGACAAAATTACAGTCCTACCATATTGCTGTCAGGCTCCACCCTCCCTTCATTTTCACCAGTAAGACTTCCAGTTTCCCATATGGGTTAAGACTGATTGCCTTTATTTGCTCCCAAGTGATCAGTGGCACATGCAGTAAGGTTTTCTACTGCAGAGTGATGACTGTTTTTTTTACTGTATTTGGTTCCTTTTGCATTATAGGGCCCTTTAGTTCTGTGGAGATAGCAATATCTCTCACACTCTGAAGATTAGTTATACTGCATTATTATTATCTGGGATCCAGTTCCACTGCTATTACAGGTATGCACTCATGTTTTGACACACATATCAAGTTAAATATGTCCTTGAAACTATGTTGGGTAAATGTGGTTTTGTAGGTTAAAATTTATTGTTGATACTTTAGAAATAACTACATTGCTAAATATGCTAAAAAATTCATGGACACATAATAGGTAATGCCACTAGCATTCCACTTGTGGAATTTATCTTTTGCAAAGCACTTATCACCACTGAATCACCTTACACACACTGGCATCATGGCCCTGCAATACTCCTCCAACCCTCCTGAAACAGTGATGCCCTGCATCATGCTCCATCATTACTATGGATATTCAGGCGCTTGTGTCACAATGGCCTAATTTGAAACCGGTTGTAAGGCTCAATGTCACTTAATGCCACTATTTTAAAATACTAAAAATATACATTGTTTTCTACAAGGTTGTTAAAGAGTCAGCGGGTGGGATTGTACAGAAACAATGCTACACATGCATATGCTTCTGCAGGTAATTAAGTGAGTTCTAGTGGTTATGTGGCACAATGCAAGAATTCAGGCTTATACACAGTGATGTCCATGACTATTCTTCATGGTTCGTCAATCAAGATAGTGACCTGACCCTTGGCACCACTATACTTTTACTATGTAGCCTCCTATGAGTGCCACCTTATTGCCACTTTATCCAGCTTTTAACTTCCTCTACAATGGTGACTCAAGTGTATGACTGGGAACAATGCATGGACATGGAATCATGAAAAGTATCACAACATTCTACAATTTTACAAAAGCTTATGAAATTCAACTTTAATTACTGATGTTGTTTTGGAATATGTGGCTGCTTATAACTTGGCCAGCTTTTAAGCAAGAGATTTGAGAGTGGACACACAGACTCCTTATTTCCTGTACTATTTTTTCCCAGCCAGCAGTTTATCTCTCAGACATATACCCTTTTTACAGGGATGTACCATGATCAGGCTGAACAAAGCCATCAATTAGCTGGCTTCCGGATGTTTCTCCAACATTTTTCACCTCCTATCTCCTCTGGTAGGTGCGGTGCCTCTGTTAGCCTCACACAGTCAGAGCTTTGTGAAATGGCTGGAGAAAGCTCCCTAGCCAGACACAGGGGTCACTGTGTTAGTGGAACCCACTGCCAACCCTCCCTGAACAAGTTGCTGTACCAAGCAGCAGCTGTGTCAGCCATGGAATACCTCCCGACATGACTCCCCAGGCTTGTGTCCGAACTCGAGTCCTCAGCATGGCATTGTGATGCTCTGCTGCTGGCCATGGGGGTGGTCTGAAAGCCTAAATGTTATTGTCAATGAACCAAATGAAATTAGTGATACTGTATTTAAGTCTCTAGTTTTAAAGTTGGGGCTGGCAGTATAGCCTAAAGAATAGAGTAATGAGCTGTGAATGAGCTCTGTACATCCAGCAAACAAGGGTTTCATTCCTGCAACCTCCACTTGCATACTGTGTGACTCTAAGCAAGTCACCTAACCTCCTCAGTGCTCCCAGGTCACCCCTGAAAACAGACACTTGTGCATAGTGGGCCTTACCAGGTTTTCAAAGAATAAAATACAATGTGAAATCAAGTTATATGGGGTTTAACATTCTGCAGTTTACATGATTGTGAAATGTAATTTAAAAATTTGCAAGTGTTTAAAAGCTTATAGCTCAGTCATCTTTACAGATAGACATGTGAAACTTGATAAGTGTCTGTATGGTCCATGGTAAAGTCAGCGTATCAAATATGGTGCTATTTGGGGTAACATATTTGAAATACTGCAGTTTACATAATTGCAAAATGTAATTTAAAAATTTCTGAATGTTTGGAGGCTTATAACTCAGTTGCCTTTACAGAAAGAGATCTGAAACTTTGTACACTTCTGTGTGGGCCAGGGTAAATTCATTGTAACAAGTGTGGTGCAGTTTGGAGTAATGATTTTAAAATTTGGAGGTTTATGTAATTGCAAAATGTCATTTTAAGATGTCCAAATGTTTGGAGGCTTATAACTCAAGCCAGCTTTACTAACAAATATCTAAAACTTGGTATGCTTCTGTATGAGACTTGGTAATGTCTGCATGCCACATGAGGTGCAATATGGACTAATACATTTGAATTTAGATGGAAATAACTGAAGTCACAATTGTGGTGCAATTTCATGAACTTTCCTGGAAATGTCATGAAATGTTGCAGAATTGAAATCAACATTTTGCCAGAATTTTGCTGGCGGAAGATGAATTTCATCCATTCCTACCTGCTGATGTAGCTGGTTGGTTGATACTCATTCTGTTTTTTTTTCTTTCTCAAAGTGAAAAACCGACTGCCAACTATACTGGTGTTACCACACACAAATGTGTTGATGGTCCTTGATCAAGTTCTAACTGCATCTTTCCTGGACTTGGAAACATCCCCAACAGAGTCTAGCCCCTTGTGATACAGTGCGAGGGGAGGAGACTATTGCACCATTAGTGGCTGCACTTTTGGGGGAGGATGTTTCTAATATTAAAGAAGTATGTAATAAGAATAGACCAATGCCTTGAAACAATAAAGGTTGGGTATAAATACACTCCTAGCATGCTTTTCAGTTCTACTAAGAAAGGAAGCAAATAAAAAAAAATCAGCAACATCGATGAGTTTTAATGAAGATATGCAACCATAAAATGTGTTTTTTAACTAGAAATATTATGATGCAAAAAGAATTGACAGTGTCCCTTTAAACATTCTCCTTGAGGAAAAGGAGACCAAGACTGATGTGATCTCATTCTGCATACCCAAGGATACTGACAAGATTGAATAGATAGAGATTTTTGATCTGGTGTTCTTCAGCAGCAGCCAGGGACAGTCCCTGGTGCTCAGAGGTGATGAGTTCAGAGGAAACATTACTAGGCACTTCTTGTTAAAGAAAGAAGTAAACTGATGGAACAGTCTACCAAGAAATACAGTGAATATGAAGACAGGCCAAAAAAGCCTTCAGGGGGTACAATGACCTGGAAAATGTTTTTTCTTACCAAAGGACTCACTGGGTACCCTAAGCAGTAGAATGGGTATGGAATCCATATAAATAAGAACATGTGTTAAGCATCTAGGGTGTCAGGTTATATTTCTATGACTCATATCATGACAGATGAGGTTAACCTCTTGGGCTGAATGTTTTTTTTCCTAACGTTTTGGAGTGGAAGCTTCTACAAATAAAAAAAGGAGTGGCTATTTCAATTAATCAGAATGTTCCTTTTAACCATTCCGATATGATTGTGGACCCAGCTGGCAGATTTATCCTGGTAGAAGGCTCTAGTAATAATTCTCTCAAGTATTATTTGGTGGTATCTATGGCCCCAATTTTAATACCTCCTTTTACCTGACAGATTTAACTAAAATGTTATGGCCTTATTTATCTTATTTTATTATTTTAGGAGGAGATTGGAATCTGCAGGTCATCCAGTTCAGAGTCTAGGCTAATTCCAGATCACAGGACTTTATTAGAATTTCGAGAGTGCTTTAATTTAATTGATTCATGGTGGAGCTTATAACCAGATAGTAATCAATACTCCTTTTATTCCTATGTGCATCAAATTTATTCTAGAATTAATCACTTTTTTATAAATAACAAATTAATTGCAAATGTCACAAACTCAATTATTACACCTAGAGTTATTTCAGATCACTCCCTGGTTAAACTTTCCCTGACGTTAGGTCTTTTCTTTCAAGAATTTTCTTCAATTTGGAGACTGAATACTCATCTCTTAAAAGATGATTATATCACATCCTATATAAAACAAGAAATAGTTGCTTTTATAAAGTATAATCAAAACTCAATTGATAAAACTGACATGGTTTGGTCTTCTTTTAAATGTTTTATTCGGGGCCTCTTTATCCATTTGGCTTCTAAGCACATGAAGCAAAGATTAGCGAAAATAGTTGAAATCTTAGATAATATTAAAAAGGTAGAAGCTCAATGAATTATTAATCCTAATGATCAAGACCTGACTAGACTACACAATTTAAGAGATAATTACCTTGAAATTACTGTTGAGAATACTGAATACTCAATCCTAAAAACTGAAGCAATTTATTTAGATCAAGGGGAAAACCCTAGTAAACTACTTGCCCATAGATATAAATTGAATCAAATAAATATATTACATCTATAAATATCATATATATATATATATATATAACACAGTTAAGACTTCCCTGAAAGATATTAAGGAATTTGAACATTACATTAAGAATATGTATAAACTTGCCAATGAGAATTTGAATAATAGAGTTTATCAGAAGTATCTTGAAAACTGTAATAGCCTCACCTTATCACTGCAGATGTCTTTGGAACTAATATTATAAGCTATCTGAAATTAAATAAATCTCCTGGCCTTGATGGCTTAACTCCAATCTTTTAAAATTAATTTGTGACGACATTCTTTTCTTTCTTAAAGATTTTTTTACTTACATTTGGAGCATGTGCTGACTGATCAATCTCTTCTAGAAGCATTGATTATTCTAATCCCTAAACCTGACAAGCCTAAGAATCAATTAAATGGTTATAGACCTATCTCTCTTATAAATGGAGACATTAAGATCCTTGCTAAAATACTTGCTCAGAGGGATTAAATCATGTTGTGCAAGTTTAATTTCTATAGAACAGGTGGGATTTATGCCGGGCAGATCACCTTTAGACCATATCAGAAAGCTAGCACATATTTTTTCTGTGTCTAGGAATTTAAAGATCCCTGCAGTCCTTGTTTCCCTAAGTGCAGAAAAAAAGCTTTTGACAGAGTCAGTATTTCTTTTTTGTTAGAGGTTTTACTAAAATTTGGCTTTCTGTCCTCTTTTCTAGGTTGTTTAAGAGTCTTATATTTATGTCCTTCAGCAAAGATTTATGTTAATTGGCTTTTCTCTTCTACCATTCAATTACTTTCCGACAAAAGATAGGGTTGTCCTCTTTCCCCAGTTTTATTTCATTTTTACCTGGAACCTCTTCTTTTTAACTTAAAGCATATCTCAAGTACGAAGGGCATCAAAACTGATTAATTTCACTTAAAACTATCAGCCTATGCTGATTATATTTTATTGCATATTTCTAATCTAAGTCTCTCAATCCTGGCTATTCTGGAAACTATTGAGACATTTAGTAACATTTCTAACTATAAAATAAACAAAGCGAAGACAGTTGTGATGCCCTTAACAATAAAGTCCTTAAGGATGACCTTAGTAAATTTGATTTTACTGGGTCCCCTAAGAATATTAGATATTTAGGTATATATCTTTCCCAGGACAAAACCCTAATGAGATCCCTTCATTTCACCAATTTAATTTCTATTATCAAACAAGATTTAGGAAATGGAAGAAACTTCCTCTCTCATTAATGGGAAAAGCCAGCATTATTAAAATGAATATTTTTCCAAGAATCTTTAACCCCTTGAAGCTCTTGAATGTATTTTTACCTATGGCATGGTTTAAAAGTTTACATTTGCTTCTAACCAAATTCCTTTGGTTTAGCAAACCACGTAGAATAGCCTTTAAACTGACTTTAACCAAAAAGCAAGGTGGTTGCAAAATTCCTTATTTTGCTTTATATTACTTAGCCAGTAATTTAATACAAATTCTTTAGATGTGACATCACTGATAATGGCAATTCTTCTTATCAATCTCGTTACATATTGAAAAAAGTATAATGTCTGAGAAATTTAATATCTCACTCCACTCCTTTTTTTATATTGCAGATAAGAATTTGCCTAAAGCTCTTAAAAATTCTTCAATCTGTACCTCTTAAAGAATACTTGAACAATTGCGCAAATGTTTAGGTATTTATTTCATCAGCTGATGATAGAAGTATGGTGGTACTTCTGAGTTGCAACTGCACTGATCCCAGCATTCACTGATTTCATATCATTTTTAAAACAAAAACAGCTTACCTTCACTGTACAAAAATGTTTTATTTGTGAAAATCAAGTGCTCAACATATCGCAGTTCACATAAAGTGCAGGTGCCAGTATATATATATGTTCACATAAAGTGCAGGTGCCAGTATATATATATTATATATATATATATATATATATATATATATATATATATATATACACGGACAGTCATTCAAGATTATCACACAAAACAAACACACGCCGCACTCTATGATTGTTCCCCACGTACTATGTACTAATTTGCTGAATTTACCCAGAAAGACTTCCTCAGAGCTGATTGGCTTGAAGGACCCATTCATACTAATACCATATATTACTAAATATTCATTGAATGGTCATTACCAGCATACAACCACATAACATTCACACACTCATATACAAACAGCTAAAGACAATTCTGACTATAGCATTTTCATTTGAGCATGTTATAGAGAACATTGTAGAGTCAGATCTTCATTTAATCCCCTTGGGGGTTAAAGTTCCAAGTTTAAAATTCCAGACTGTTTACCATCTCGATAGTTTGTTCAGAAAGTCTCCTCCCCTTGCTCCCAGCTCCACCTTTTCTATTCCAGTAAAGCGGACATTTGCTGGTGATCCATGGTTTACTTCTGAGAAGTGCCTATCCATTGCATTCATTTCAACATTATTTTGTATTGCTGATTTGTGCTCACAGATTCTTTCTCTTTGGGTACATTTTGTTTGCCCCACGTACCCTAGACCACAAGGGCACATCAATAGATAAATGATACCAGTTGTAGAACAATTTATCAGAAATGTTTTCCCAGCTCTTGAATGCTTAAAAAAACGGAGAGTCTGCCATGTTATTGCACTGTGCACAGTGACTGTAATGGAAGTTCTCGTTTGGTTCTGGCTGTAGACACATTCTGTGTTGATTTCTCACTTGTTCATGAAAGCTGTGCACCAATTTATCTCTTAGATTAATACCTCTACGAAATGTCACTCTCAGTTCTTTACTCTTAAATGCTTCACAGCTTTGCAGCACTGCCCAGTGATCCTTCACTGTGGCAGATATGGCATTGCTCTGGTTACAATTAGGGCTGTGCATGGGCCGAATACTATTTTCTAAATACCACAAATAATAGGCTTCCCGAATATTTGGATACATTTTCCGAATAGTTCACTATTCGGCCACTATTCAGGAACTACTATTCGGTGAGATTTCCAAGTCTCGCAGAGCTTTGTTGGCCAATCAAAAACTGTTTCTTGAGCTCAAAGGCAAGCACACCATGTGACTTCCTCACTCTGAGCTGGTAGAAGACAGGAGACAATGGATATGAGAGCTACTCTGCAGTACTTTTGAGACCTTAAACTTGCTAAAAAAGAAATAGATTTTTGCTTCACAGGCTTTTTTGGGTCAGCATAGTTTTTTTGATCAGTGTCAGAAAATCTATGTTTGACTTTCTCACAGGTATTTTATCCTTATTGCTGTACTCAGTTACAGGAACTAGGAGGGCTGTCTGCTAACACCCCTTCTCTGCTGCTGTCTGACATAGCTCGAGTGTGATTTTCTATTGGGTGGAGCACGTTCTGTTTTTGTGTTTTTTTTTTTTTGCTGTTGTCTGGTTCCAGGATTGGTTCCCTGCATGACTGATGAGGGTGTCTGCTAACTCCCCCTCCTGCAGGTCACTGCTTATAATTTGCTGTAAATGTGCAAAATATTTGATTTTGTGAGGCTTCACCCTGCATGTGCATGCTTAATATATTTTTCCATGAGGCAGGACCATACGTGTGCACAGCTGTGTGCACACAGATTTTGAAATAAACTTCTTCAGTTCTAAGCCAGTAAGGCTTGACTCACTGAATTAGTATTTTTAGTCTCTTCTGGTTCTGGGGATAGATCCCTGTACACATGAGGAGGAGAAGAAGAAGAAGAATCAGCATTTATATAGTGCTTTTCATACACAGTGTATCCCAAAGCACTTTACAAGCAATGCTAGACTGGTAGTGAAGTGACTGAATGTGTGGTGGCGGTCATATCACACATCATCACCCACATACAGCCTGGATAATTGCATGAACTGTTTTATGGGAAGGGAAATGAATTGCCAGGACACCGGGAATGTTCCCTACTCTTTGCAAAGAGTGCCCTGAGTTCTTTTATTTCCTCCTGGACACTCACCAGGACAACACCAGGATGGGCAGAAGGGACCTCGGTTCAATGTCTCATCCTTAGGATGGCACACTCCCAGCAGTACAGCACCCCCCAATACAGCATTTGGATGCCAGCGATTTTTAGGTGCAAGTCCAATCCCAGTGTGGGACGAGAACCCATGACCTTCTGGTCTAGAGGTGGATGTGCTACCAACTGAGCCACGCTGACATAGTGGCTGACTCTCCCCCCCCACTTCTATAGCCCACTGCACACAATTAAGATGTGCTTGTGAAAAATATCCCCCTGCGAGTCTGTGCCTGTGTGTGTGTGTGTGTGTGTGTGCACAGTTGTGCACATGCATTTTATTTGTTTGTTTATTGTTGTTTTGATAATTAAACCATTGATCTTAGTGGTGCAGGCTTGTCTCACTGAGTTAACTGTATGTCATCTGTCTGTTCCTTGCTCAGTTTCATGTTTTACTAAATAGGATTCCCTTTCCTTCCCCTTCTTAGTAGCAGTGTTTTGCTTTACTGCTACTTTTTTGTGGTACAGTACAACTGGAAAGGTTTATGTATTACTGTAGTTCCACAAGCACTAAGTAAAGCGTCATACACACAGGTACTACGTAGTAATAGTTTGTGTTTTACCCAGTAACCAGTAGTGACCTGATCCATCATGTCTTTAGCAATCTTGCAAACATGCTTGGTCCAGTGCCAGCAAAGCATCTGCACCGCCGGCCCCAAGTGGTGAGGGACAGAATGCTACACCACAAACATACAGCACATCCACACAATTACTGCTAGTGTTGTCACTGGGCTGCCAAACTCCCAAACAATCTATGTAGAACAAAGGAAGCGCTTAGTGGGGAGTGGGGGTTGCAGTAACAAAATACAGTTAAGAGCAGTGCAGTATAAAGTTGCCAATACATTTGTTTGTGCTAAGGCTGGAGGATGCCAATAGAGTCCTGGTGCTTTGACCAGAACCTGGTCTTTGTCAGGGTGCATGTCAGGAATGTACAAACATGCTATGAATATACAACCCTTAAAGAAACACACACTATAAATAAGTGAAGTTAAAATGAATGAGACTGAGATACCCTTGTAACAAAATAATCCGCAGCTAACATACCCAAGGATGAAACACTGCATCAAGGTTATAGAACATAGTCCATACTGTGGTGCCAGACAGTACACAATGCAGTATCTTGCAAAATTGCTGTAAAATGCTACAGTATGCTGCAAGGAGCCGTGTAATTTAATTGCAATTAAGCCCTCCAGTCATCCAATATTTTGTGGCATGTCATTTACTGCAAAGTATTGAATTGCATCTTGTCTTGCTCCACTGTAAATTATTGATACATAATACAATTCCAGAGAAGGTGGTGAGATAGACTACATAGACAATGACATACAGGTGTCTCTTTTTATTCGATGGGCTCAAATATTGTTCTCCCCAAGCAAGCCTTTTAGTTCTTGCAGCATTGGTAATAGTACTACTACCACTAATACCATTAGCAGTACTACTACTGCTAGTGTCACCACCTGTCCATCTGTACATTCACCGTCACATCCTGTTGTGCAGTAGAAGGGGGGAATTAGAACATACATGCTTTGTGCAGCAAGCAGCAGACACCACCACCAGCATCCCCACTTCTACCATTATGGCTGCTATATCCACAGCCAGTGTGCTTCCCACCACACCCAGTGCCATTCTTGCAGCAGCCACCCTCTCAGCTGTCATCACTACTGCAGCCACTGCTACCACTATTCCTATGCCCATGGCTGAAGCACCTTCTACCCCATGTCTGTGACCATGAACACCCTCTAGTGCTGACCAAATGCAATGCTTGATATTGTTTTCAGAGTGGTATGTGTGTGTGTGTTGTGGTGGATCGAGTGTGCCACATGATGCTTGTGTTGCATTACTGAGAGCTCAATGTTGGTGGCTGAAGTATCATGGAGGTGTATATAGTATACCAGGTTCAATGGGTGATTAATGCTGTTGCTGAAGTGCTTTTTAAAGTTTCCTTAAAAACACCTTTTCTATTAATGCGAATACCGAATACTTGGACCCGAATACAGAATATTCGATGATATTCGGGAAAAGGTATTCGCACAGCCCTATTTACAATAAGTTGTGACTAGGGTGATTGGTTGTGTTTCTTGTGCTTTTACCCTGGGTGTCAATAGTTGCTTTCTGTCTTGACTTTTGGCCCTTTCCATGCCATCAACTACTTTTTCTGGTGTATATCCCCTCTTCACAAAGCGCTGTGCCATCTCTTTTGCATGTTTTTGAAATTCTGATTCCTTACTGCAGATTCATTTCACACAATACATTTGCCCCACTGGAATATTATCTCTTAGTGAGCCTGGATGATTACTTGTATAGTGCAACAGGCTATTGTGGTCAGTTTGTTTTCTGTACATAGTGGTTTGAATGCTCTCCCCCTCCTTATAAATTGCTATATCCAAGAAGTTTATTCTATCCATGCTGTTTTCCATTACAAATCTCAAATTCTGATTTGCCTGGTTCATTAGTTTCAAAAGTATATTTAACTTTTCTAGAGGATCATTCCAGATCAGAATACAATCGTTTATAAAACGTTTCCAAAAAATTGCATACTGCCTAAATGATGCATTGTTGTATAGAAAGGTTTCCTCCCAGGTTCCCACATAAAGACTTGTTAGACTTAGGGCAAATGTGGTGCCCATAGAAGTTCTGTTAATCTGTTCATATAACTTATTTTGATACATAAAGTAATTTGATTCTAGTACCATTTGTACCATGTCAATTAAAAATTCTGTTTCTGGTTTCTTAGAATTTCTTCGTTGGTTCAAATAATGTCTGAGGGCCGCATGTCCCCATTGATGTGGCACATTAGAACAGAGACTTTCACTATCAAAGGTAGCAAAGATGATTTCTGAATTGATATGAACTTCTGTCAAGGCACATATAACGTCACTGGTGTCTCTGATATATGGTTTTAATTTCAGTACTAAAGGTTTCAAGTGACAATCTATTAATTGTGAAAAAGGCTCCATTACAGATTTTTGGGATTTTTGTGGATCTCAGGTAATAGATATATACACGGTCTGATTGGGTTCTGTCTCTTTCAGTACTCACAGTCTTACTGATTCAGATGTCCATATTGTTCTTCTGGTTTAATAAACTCATGTGCTTTTACCTTTATCTGTTCCATGGGGTCTGACAGTAATTGTCTATAGTATTTCTCATTTGATAACTGCTTTTCCATTTCCCTTTCATACTTATTTTCCCCCACATCACAATTGCTCCTCCCTTGTCTGCCGATTTTATCAGTAGTTCTTGATTGTTTTGTAGCTGTTGTGTAGCTGTTCTAATGCTGCTCTAATGCTTCTCTTTCTTTTCTCATTAGAATAGTGTTGATTCTGTTATTGTGGTTTTTAGTCAAAAGTCTTCCATGTACTTATCCTCTAAAGCTGAAAATATTTACTACATGATTTGAATACGTTGATGGGCAGAATACTGACTTCTTTTTCAGGTGTACCATGTTCACCTGGTCAGTCGTCCCAGTGTGATTCGAACACACTGACCCAGGTGCATTTGTGCCTGTATTCATCACATGGTGCTATAGACTAATCTGTTCAGGTTTGTCAAAGAAACACCACAGATGTAATTGTCTACAAAATTTTTACAGATCAATGTGGACCTGAAATGGATTTATATTTGAGCTACGGACAAAGGAAATACCTTTTTTCAGTACTGCCTATTGTTCTTTACTTAAATTTGTCTCTACTAGGTTTATTATTGGTATTTGTTGTTCTGATTGGATCTCCTGGGTGGTCCTGATTGCTGCCAGGGCCTTATTCCAGTGGGACAAATGTATCATGTGAAACAGATCTGCAGTAAGGAATCAGAATTTCAAAAATATGCAAAAGAGATGACACAGCACTTTGAGAGGAGGGGATATCCACGAGAGAGAGAGAGAGAGTAATTGATGACATGGAATGAGCTAAAAGTCAAGCTAGAAAGCAACTATTGACACCTAGGGTAAAAGCACAAGAAACACAACCAGTCACCCTAGTCACAACTTACTGTAACCAGAGCAATGCCATATCTGCCACAGTAAAGAAACACTGTGCTGTGCTGCAAAGCTGTGAAGCATCTGAAAGTAAAGAACTGAGAGTGACATTTCGTAGAGGTATTAACCTAAGAGATAAATTGGTACACGGCTTTCATAAGCCAGTGAGAATTCAACACAGAATATGGCTACCACCAACCCAAAATGGAACTTTTGTTGCGGTCACTGTGCACAGTGCAATAACATGGCAGACTGTCCATTTTGTAAGCATTCAAGGCTGGGAAAAAGTTTCTGATAAATTAATTCATACACTGTTATACAATTGGTATTATTTATCTATCTATCTATCTATCTCTCTGTCTGTCTGTCTGTCTGTCTATCTTATCTATCTATCTATCTATTTATTGAACAGTATCAGAATTACAATCCTTTGATTCAGAGACTCATTTTCAAAGGCTCCATGTCGGAGAGGTACAGAGATTTACCGACAATACATAGCGATAATACATAGTAGACACATGATAAAGTTAATACAGACAGAAGGGTGGCAAACATTATATACATATATGGCAATTGCACAGGCAGTTACAGCAGAGAATAAGACTTCATTGTTTGTAGTGAGAAAGCACATGTCTTAGTTGGGCACAGTCTTTGTGAACATTGTAGCAAGACAGAAGTCTATTGTCAGGGGAGAGGGGGGACTAGAGGCATTTGCAGGAGCAAGAAGAGAGGAGGTGGTCACGGAGCAGGGATTTGAAGTGCCCAAGTTTGGGTTCCTGGGTGATGGTGAGAGGAAGGGAGTTGAGCCAGCGAAGGGCTTTATAGCAGAAGGAGCGCTGGCCCAGGGATGTTTTGGGGTGAGGTACTTGTAGGAAAGTTTTAAGTGAGCTACGAGTGGCCACTGTGGAGTGGGCTGGTTGCATGAGATGAGAGATGCTGTGGGCCGTTAGGCCCATACAAAGCTTTATGGCTAGGAGGCAGGACTGGTATTTTAGCCTGTCTTCAAAGTTTAGCCACTTAGCTTGGCTGTAGAGCATGCATGTGTGGGTTATTCTAGGGCAAACAGTGGCTAGGTGGCAGGCCTTGTTTAAGGAGACTGACTCTGTGAAGAGCAGTATTTTCAGTGGCTCTGTAAATCAGGATACCATAATCCATGAGGGACAATACTGAGGACGAAATTGCAAGTTGGAGAGCTTCAGCGGGGAGGCAGTCCCTGTGCTGATAAAGTAGGCCAAGATGGGAGTTAACAGAGGTGCAGAGGAGGTGGATGTGGTCATGAAAGGTAAGTTCAGAATCGAGAGTGACACCCAGGTATTTAAAGGTGTTCAACTGTTCAAGAGGGAGGGAGAGGGAAGTATGTATGTAGAGTGGAACTCCTTGTGTCTGTTATGGTGGTGGGGAAAACCGAATTATCTTGGTCTTTTTTTGATTCAGAACGAATTTGTGCTTGATAAACCATGACTCAGCTTCATTGAAGGAGTGCTGGAGGGAAAGCTCAAGGAAGGCAGGATTATGAGTAGAGGACAATGTCGTCCACATAAAGGAGGATATTATCAGAGCAGGCATTTGGAAAGGAGTTGAGGTAAAGGCTAAATAGAAGGGGCCATAAGATGGACCCTGTGGGACAATAGAGTGAACCAGGAGGTGATTGGAATAGGTATTGCCTATTTTGACCTGTTGGGAGCAGTTTGACAGATAGTCGGAGAACCAGGCCATAGCATCCTGGGAGATGCCAAGGTGTGAGAGAGAGAAGAGATGAGGAGGGTGTGATTGACAGTGTCAAAGACCTTGGATAACTCTAGGAAGACAGCACCAGCCAGCCTGCTACTGTCAAGAGCAGAGTGGATGTAACTGGAGTACTCCAGTAGGGCAGTGGAAGTAATTTTGGCCTTGTCGGAAGCCATGTTCTTCATTGGAATGAATGTTATATTTAGTGAGGTATTTAGTGAGTTGGTCTGAAACAATGCATTCCGGAGCTTTGGGAGGGGATGGAAATTTGGTGGAAGTTTACAGGGGAGAAACGTTCACTGCTTTTGTGGATCGGGGTGATAATGGCCGTCTTCCATAGGGAGAGGAATTTGCCCAGGCAGAAAGAGCAGTTTAGGAGGCTGGTAAGGGGGGAGAGAACATCATCCAGAACTAGACGAAGAAGGCAAGGGTCAAGGGTGTCACTACTATACCAGGCACAGGCTAGAGCTTTAATGAGGTAGGGTTTGATCTCCAGGGCGGTAAGGGCATGGAAATGAAAAGGGGGTGAGGAGACTGGAAGTGGGGGTAGCGGGCCAAAGAAGTCTGGGGGAAGAACTGAGCTATGGTCAGAGAAGGAGTTGTCAGCAACAAGTTGTAGGTCAGTGGAGATGGAGAAATTGACATACAGTTGGGTAGGGGAAGGGGAGGAGGTTTTGCCATTGAGGGATTTCATGTTCTCCCAGAACTTGTGACCAGATCCCCAGGAGGAGGGGAGAGCAGTTTTGAAGTACTCCGCTTTGGCTTTTCGGATGGCCCAAGTGCTGATATTGCATGCAGCCCTATAAAGCTGTCTATCCGTGGATTTACCAGAGTCTAAGGCTTTCTTCCAGAGGTTTTCTCTTTGCCGCATCTGTTCAAGGAGGGCATGGGAGATCCAGGAGGTATGATAGCCTTTTATAATACATTTAGTGAGGTGGGCACCTATGTCACAAGCCACATTGAAACAGCAAATGAAGTAGTTTACGGCAACATCAAAGTCACAGGTGAGATACAGGGGGGACCAGTCCCGGTTAGCAAAAAGGGCTTTCAGCTGGTGAAGCTTACTGGGTTTGGGGAACTGGGTAGATACAGTCTTAGGTGGGGTCTTTTCACCATGCAGGACCATGTGCAGAGGACTGGGGAGTGATCGCTTAGGTCATTGGGGAGGACAATGACGTCAGAGAGTTTGTGGGGGTGGTTGGATTGATATGCCCTTGCAGTCTAGGGTATGTGGAGCAAACAAAATGTATCCTAAGAGGAAGAATCAGCAATATAAAATAATGTTGAAACAAATGCAATGGCTAGGCACTTCTCAAAAGCAAATCATGGAACACCAGCAAATCTCCACTTTACTGGAATAGAAAAGGTGGAGCTTGGAGCAAGGGGAGGAGACTTCCTGAACAAACAATCGAGATTAGAAACATTCTGGATTTTTAAACTTGGAACTTTAACCCCAAGGGGACAAAATGAAGAACTGCCTCTACAATGTTATCTATAACATGCTTGAATGAAAGTGCTATATTCAGGATTGTTTTTAACTGTTTGTATGTAAGTGTGTGAATGCTATGTGGTCATATGCTGCTAACACCCATTCAATGAATATTTAGTAGTATATGGTATAAGTATGAATCAGTGTTTCCAGCCTGTTTCCAGCCAATCAGCTCTGAGGAAGCCTTTCTGGGGAAATGTCAGCTGATTAGTATGTAGCATGTAGATGCACATTGCTGCTGGCAAGCAATGGGTGCGGGGAACTCTCATGGAGTACCGTCGTGTGTTTGTTTTGTGTTGTAATCTTGAATGACCGTCCACCTATATATATATATTATATATATGTATATATATATATATATATATATATATATATATATATGTATGTATATATATATATATATATATATATATATATATATATATATATATATATATTTATTTATTTATTGGCACCTGCACTTTATGTGAACTACGATACATTGAGCACTTGATTTTCACAAATAAAACATTTCTGTGCAGCAAGGGTAAGCTATTTTTGTATTAAAAAATGATATGAAATCAGTGAGTGCTGGGGTTAGTGCAGCAGCAACTTAGAAATACCACGATACTTCTATTCTTTTTTTTGTGCTCATGTAACTTTAGCTACTGGCTCCAAACTAGACATTGTAAATGTAGTGAGCACCACAGTTGTTTTTTTGTTGTTGCATTAGCTGATGATATAAATCAGCCTTTACTTAATAACCATGGGGCCTATGCACTGAGATATGCAGCATGCCATGCATAGGGCACTAGAAAAGAACTGCATGTGAGGTGCCTGCATTATTGTCCTGCATGCATGCCACCCATGGAGGCATGCCGCGAGCATGTGTAAGCCACTGTGTAGGCCGGCCACATGCAGCTATGTGGACCCACCATATGGCATGTATGCGGGGGCATGGCCATGTAATGCCACACACATGCAACTACTGCGCACATGTACGACACCATGTATGATGCCCAGGCACATGGCTCAGGGTGCGTACTCATGCGCAATGGAGTGAGCTGCCCTAAGAGCCTGTGTAACATGCAACAGACACTGGTGTGCTGGCCCAGGGCCTGACAGAGGCAGCAAATGGCCATCAATGCCCCCTCTGCAGAACAGAATACCCCATGCTGTCACATGAAGTGCACAGTGCAGCCAGCACCATGGGTATAGCACCATCTAGGCCACAAATGCCCATGAGGGAATGCACACCTGGCCGTGGAGCTGGATGACCACAGGGCACATGCTGAACAGGTGTGTGCACTGTGCAGTCACAGGTTCTGCCACTGGCAGTGTGCCCCATGGACGGGCCCCCAGCCATGCCCTTAGCGGAAAGCTGGCAGCATGCAGTAGGCACATCGCCACTATAGATGCAGCGAATTTAAAATTCACCGGCGAAGTGAACACGAAGTGGGCACTTCACATTGCTACTCTGCTACTTGGAGTGTGCAATGCAAAGTGCTCACTTCGCCTTGTCATTACCACTTCGCGTTAAGGCAGAATGGCAATGTGAAGTAAGGCGAAGTCATTGTTTTTAATGGACTTAGCGTTCCTCATTAGGATTCTAAGTGATCCTCTTGGTGTTTCAGATTTGGCAGCCCCCCCACACACATTACATGGCTTACAGTACTGTAAGTCATATGCTCTTTAGTTAGGCAGGAAGAAAGTGAGTCATACAAGCAGACACTTTTACTTTCTCCTGTGCAGACGGAGAGAGTAGTGTGTTTTGTGACTACTGATACTTTTTGATCAGAGCGAGGAGGAAATTTAAGCTTTGATTTAGACCCAACAGCATTTTTAAAAGCTACATTTTTTTGTCTTTTCTGTACTCTTTTTTACTTAATTTGTTCTTTCTGTAAATTTTATTTTTCTTACCTTTATAAGTAGTTAGTTGTTTGTCTGTGTGTGTGACTTGTGTGTGTGTTGTGACAGTGTGAATAGTGATTGCTCAGACTGAGGGAGCTCAGTAGAGAGATGGACCAGGGTGAGGGAATGTCTGGGATGGGGCAGCTTTGGGAGGCGTGGTAGGGTAAGCATCGTACCATGTGCATGTGTGGAGGCATGGGCACCATTCCTGTTGGACCACTCAAAACTTGTGAGTGCCCCCCTCCCCGAAGCAGGACCAGCACCACTTCCTGTCCTGACTCTGTGGCAGTTGAACCACTACCACCAAGTCCAGCACCAGGTCCTCTGGAGTAGGATGTGCCTGTTCCCCAGGGCCCAGGTGTGAATCCCATCCCTGTTCAGCACTGTGACCAGCAGGCTTACAATACATCCAAGTAACTATTAAAAAAAATTTATGTTGTGATTCATGACGTGATCGTAAATCATGATTTGTGACTGCATTTGTGACCATGATGATGAAGAAACTTCCCTGGGCCCTGATGAGCTGTAGCTTAAAACTCCGGACTTAAAAACATGTATCAATGAGTACAATGGTGGGGTGGTGAAGCCCGGAGAGATACTACAAAACAGGCTTACAATACCTCCAAATAACTAGAAAAAAAATTTATGTGATTCGTAACGTGAATGATTGTGAATCGTGAATCATGATTTGTGACTGCATTTGTGACCATGATGATGAAGAAACGTGAATGCCAATGGCTGTACTTCCCCGGGCCCCGATGAGCTGTAGCTTAAAACTCCTGGACTTAAAAACACGTATCAGTGAGTATAATGGTGGGGTGGTGAAGCCTGGAGAGATACTACAAAACAGGCTTACAATACATCCAAGTAACTAGAAAAAAAATTAATGTGATTCGTAACATGAATGATCGTGAATCGTGATTTGTGACTGCATTTGTGACTGTGAAGATGAAGAACGTGATTTGTATCACGAGTGACTCGTGATGATGGTCCTGATTTAAAAATGCATATTAATGAGTACAATGTTCATGCAGAATTAAGCACCACACCTGTCCAGTACTCTGAAGGGAAGCCAAAGAAACAACTGTGATTTAAGTTATAAATGGAGATTGGGCCCTAAAGAGATGCAAATGCACAGACAGATTCAGATTAAGCTGTGCACTGAAGAGATTCAGACACAAAGGCACAACACCTAACCAGTGCTCACCATCAGAAATTCAAATCTGGAAAAGAATATCTTTACCGGTTGGGGCGGGCTGCGCGGGGGGCAGTGTACTGTATTGCTGCAGTAACAGCCACTAGTACTAGTACCAGTACCAGTAAAGATACCACAAAGAAGTACAAAAATCACACAGCTGCAGTGGATAGCAGCTTCACATTGCTGAAATTATTATGTGGCACAATAAAAGGTGTCTGATTTGATGACACGTGTTACACACATATTCACACACACACTAAGTAATGCATAGCAAATTGAAAACTTCAGTAATATAACCACATATTTTAAACAAACTAAAATTATGCACTGCTGCACCACAACAATCAGCAAAAAAATGGCAAGAAATATTGAAAATATTACTGTGTGTACATTAACACAGTTAAACAAGAAAAATATCACCAAAACAGAAAGCACTGTCTTTTTCTCCAAGTTAATCTACTTACAGCACAGATACACCCTTCCCCCAAAGCACACTTCCACTGTCTCTCAGTACACAGACTGAATGTTGTACATTAACATTCAAAATCCATACACAAACAATAAATGCTCAATGATATGAGTACAGGAGGGTTTCCTATAATCGATGAACTAAAGTTTCAGCAAAAAAATTACTCAAAAAGGCTTTTTTAACAGCTTTTTGAAGGTTTGAATTGCAGAGATCTCTCAGAGCAGATTGTCTCCTACAGCTTCCTACACACACACTACCCTAAACTGAGGCTGTGCAGAACAATCTAGAGCCTATATGACCTGAAATCCCATGAAACACTGTAAAATTTGCCTTTGGAGCTTAAAAACAAGGTGAAGTAAGGCGAAGTACATTGTTTTCAATGTACTTCATAAATTGCTGGAGCAGTGGTTTGGGAAGAAGCGTAACGCAAGTCATTGTTTTCAATGGACTTCGTGTTACCATTTCAACACAAAGTATTCCGCTTCCGTGTTGCGGAGCACCAGCCAGTCGCCTTCCTCCATGGATCACTTCCCGGAGAATTGAGGGCCACTTAGCCCCACCACTAATCGCCCACGACCACAGTGTGTGTGCCCATAATGGACATGGCTTGGGATGTCTGAACCAGGTGGTCTGACAGCTTGTGGCCATGCCAGTGTGCCACAACACTGCTCTCCAACTGGGATGGCCAGACAGGAACACAGCACACCGCGACCGAGTTAACCACCTGTCTGCCCACTCGGTGCAGACACCACCCGGCAAGGCCTGCATGGGCAGACAGTGGGCTGCAAAGATGCCACATGAGCAGCAGACATGCACAGGCACCCAGGCACCCCCAGACTGTGCCAGCTGCTGCTGCCACCCACACCAGTGTAGCACACCCTGCCCTGCCCACCCAGACCCTGGACAGAGTAACCACACCAATGATCACTGTAACAATAATTTATTCAGTCACAGTGAAGGAATGTCAGGGTGGTACTGCTGAAAAACACATCACATGTGAGGCAGGAGAAATCACTGGGTATTATCGCTGGTGTTGGCGCCACTGGGTTCATGTCCAACATCATCTGCGGCATAGCATCTGGCCAGTGGTGGTCCCTACAGCCACTCCTTCTTGCTGCTGCTGCTCAACTCCGACATTTTAACAGGCACTCTCCCAATGCAGGTCAGCATCATCCGATGGATCAGCCCTCTGTAGCGCTGTGGAGAGAACAGACAAGGTAATGTCATACTGCATGGCCCATGAAAGGTAACTACACCACCGCCGACTGTGCATAGCAGAGGCCACACAGGCAGCCCCACCCTCCTCAGCAGTGGAACAGCCTCCATGGGACACATGCGGGCACAAGGCTCAGGACACAGGGACACGACCAACACCATGGCCATGGGACACCGGCAGGCCACACTGGGGCCATGGACAGTTACTGCATCAGACAGTGCTGCGCACCATCATATAGAGGCTGTGTGGCATGGCCAAACAGGGATGGTATGGCCAATACCAGACAGGTGTGACCAGTGCCATCACACAGGTCCAGCCAGGAAACCCACAGTGGAACCATCATGGTCTGGGAGCACACTGCCAATAGGATATGCCCAATGGGCATGCACTTCCGGTCCTTGTCTGCAGCAGCACTCTTGGACAGTTACACAGACCCCTGTTTGGACATGTGCATGTCACACTGTGGCATGTGAATGCAGCTGGACTGCACATCGGGCCATGAACACGCAGTACCATGAGCACAGCATGTCCTGGCACACAGCATGCACTCTACATTGATGGGACGGTGACCCGCCACACATCCATGTAGTTACCTTAGTACTGGATGAACCTGTCTACTACCTCCCTGGACATGTAACAGGGGAACAGCAGCTGCCATCTCCTCCTTCTCCATGTCAGCATCAGTACCATGATGGGGGCACTTTCAGGCTGCTCCACTTGGGTAAGTTCCATGGGTTGTGGCATGCCTTGATGGTCCTGTGTGAGAACAGAGAGAACTCACATGGGTTAAGACACTGCACAGCATACACACCCTGCACATTCCCCAGACAGACAGATGGCATGATACTCACCCAGTCATGACCTTGCACCAACCAGAGGGGTGCTGTAGCCACTGGAGATGAAGAAGGTCCCCTCTGACACATGCCATAGGTGCAGTGGATTATGCTCCAAATGGTACACCTCATCTGTTGTCATACTCGCAGTGGTGGTGTATGGATCACACACAATGCAGAATGGGAACGTGTGCCTGTATGTGTACACCACCCATGCTGGGCCACCATGCATGTGTGGAACACAATGCCCCCTTAAAGGCACATGCAGGTGTTCACAGCGGGATGAATTGAACATGCCAGGTGGGTGCACAATGTACTGGAAACATCAGGGTGTAGCAGGATGTGTCCCAGAATGCTCTTGAACATGCACCTGCTCCATGAGGATATGCTGCTGTGGAGGCAGCCATGACCACGGCTTAGGGTATTCTGTCCATGGCTGCATGCCACTACACTGTGAGAGAGATACACTGCATTGAGCAGTTCTATCTGCCCATCATTGTCACACTCTCCGACATGGTCCACAGTGCCATCACCCTATGGACATACTGGTCCATGGCAATGACAGGTGAGATGAAGATGCTGTGTGCACTGGCATACTATGCCTCTGGCTCATTCAAGCGGGTGACCAGCAATACAGTGGGCGTATGCCAGTCCTCCATGTCACAGGCCCTGACGGAGGTCACGAATGCCCTGCTGGATCATGTACACCTCATCACCCTCCCAACAGTGGAGGCTGATGTGCAGCAGACAAAACAGGAGTTGTATGACATGCATGGCATTTTCAGAATATGGTGTAATCAAAGGCACCCATAACATCATACTGACACCGCCAATGCAGGAGAAAGCATACAGGAACATTAAGGAGTTCCACAGTGTAAACTGCCAGGTCATTTGCGATGTGCGTGGTATGTTCACCAATGTCTGTGCGAAGTACCCTGGATCTTGCCATGACTGGATGCCTCACACCTTGGTAGAATGCTCCATTCAGGGCACATTGATGGCTGGCTATTGAGTTAGTATGGATGCAGCACCCTTTGTGTGTTCCCTGACATGCAGCATTGTGATACACATGTAGCACTGCCTTCTTTATTCCCTGTAGAGGTGACTGTGGATACCTGCTGCAGCCGTTCCTCATGATTCCCATTCTGGCACCCACCACTGCTGCTAAGGAGGCCTACAACCATGCATATCAGAAGACCAGGAACATTGTGGAGAGGACCATCAGCCTCCTGAAGATGTAGTTCCTGTGCCTGGACCAAACTGATGGGATAATAATACTGGCCCCGGGAAAGGCATGCAGGGTGTTCACAGTTTGTGCCATGCTGCATAATATGTCCCTACAACGTAATGTGTCCATGCCAAGGTCACCACAGCTGGATGGACTGCATGGGGATATGGAAATGGGTGCATGCTGTGGTCCAGAGATGGCTGGTGGGTGTGAAACACGCATGGCATTCATGCAGTGCATGTTCCATTAGTAGCCTATCCATCAGGGGCAGAAAAGGCATTGTGAGGTGTGCAGTGCTCTGGTGCAATGGGATTGGGCATGGCCATCACGTGTGTTCATATGTGTCGGGTTCCTCCATGGGTGTTGTGGCATGGTGCCATGTGTGTGCAGCATATGTGATGGGGTGGGTATGCGATGATGAGGCCTTGCAGTGAGCACACCAGTGGGGGGGGGCACATATTGGGTCACTGCAGGTGCACAGTTCATGGGGCCAGCCATCCTGTTAGGGGCAGAGCATGTTGGTGGGTGTGGAATGCATTGACAGACTGTTCCAGACAGCACCTCTGTATGTTCCCGTACCCCTCTGCATAACAGTCTGCCCATGTGACGCCATTCAAACATATGAATATACAAAATTTGCCTTCAGAAACAGGCCACATGATCTATCAAGTCTGCTCGAATGTGCAGCTAGCACCCCTACCTTGCAGCCGCCCCTCCCCCCTCCTTCACAATAACCCCCTCACTGTGTCTCATCCCTTTTGAATTCCCCACTGTCTTGCAGTATACCAACTCCTCTAGCATAGAGTTCCATTCCAATACAGCCTCTCTGTGAAAAAGTGTCTCCTCATTTCCCAGTATATCTTCCCCCCTCCAATCTAAGACCATGACATCTCATGTTCCTCCCTCTTCTTAACTTAAATATCCCTTCTGTTCTGGTCTTGTTAATCCCCTTTAAGCACCTGAAGGTCTCAATTATAACCCCCGATCTCTCCTCTCCTCTCCTCTCCTCTCCTCCAAGGAGTACATATTCAACTCACGCAGCCTCTCCTCGTATGGCCTTCCCCCCAGTCCCAGGATCATCTTAGTTGCTCGGTGCTGTACCCCTCCCAGTGGTCTGATATCCTTCTTTAGATATGGGTGCCAGTACTGCACACAGTACTCCAGGTGTGGTCTGATCCGTGACCTGCAGAGAGGCAGGATCACCTCCCTGTTCCTGGAGGAGATTCCTCTCAAAATACATCCCAGCATCCTGTTGGCCTTTTCTGCCACCTTTCTGCACTGCCCTGAGTTGTTCATTTTCCCAGTTACAATCACCCCCTAAATCCTTTTCCTCCTCGGTGGTACCTAGCTGTACTCCACCCAGCTGATAGTTCCTCCCTGGGTTCTTCACTCCAAAGTGCAACACCTTGCACTTTTTTGCACTGAACCCCGTCTACCATTCTTCCAACCATCACTCCAGTTTAGTCAGGTCATTCTGCCATCCCTCTATATCACTCACCATAGTCCCCAACTTGGTATCATCAGCGAAGAGGCTGATCTTATTCCTGATGCCATGCGAGATGTCCACTATGAATATCCCAAACAACACCAGCCCCAGTACCAATCCCAATGACACCCCATTCATCACTGCCCTTGGAGATGAGAGCTCCCCCCTACCACTACCCTCTGCTGTCTTCCCTGTAGCCAATTTTCAATCCAGTTAACCATCTTAGTACCAGCCCAAACATATCTCAATTTCACTTCAAACCTCCCATGCGACACTGAGTCAAAGGCCTTGTTGATGTCCAAACATAAGACATTACCGCATGACCTTTGTCCAGTTCCCTCATTACCCAGTAATAGTACTTAACTAGTTTAGTTTGACAGGACCTTCCCAAGACAAACCCATGCTCATGACTGTCCTTGAGTTCATTGTCCTCCAGAAATGCCACCAACCTCTCCTTCAGTATTGTCTCCATCAGATTGCTCACGATGGATGTCAGGCTTAAAGATCTGTAATTGCCTGATTCATCCCTAGGGCCACTTTTATAGAAGGGCACCATGATGGCCATCCTCCAGTACTGTGGCATGCACCTTGTGTCCAGAGATGTAATGAATAGGTCCACCAGCAGCCCTGCTAGTACCTCTGTCAGTTCCCTCAGCACCCTGGGATGTATGCTGTCTGGTCCTGGTGCCTTATCCACCCTCAAAGCCCTCAGACCCTCCAATTTGCTGCCCTCAGTGATTGCCCTGTCTGTCACCACCTCCACCCCAGCTCACCCTCCCCACCCCATGCTGTAGCTGCCCGTCCTTCTCCCTCATGAATGCAGAACAGAAGTACTCATTCACTGCTTCTGCCTGTTCTGCTCCTTTCTCTGCCCCTCTGCCGTCCTTCTTGATCAGCACTATCTGGTCCTTGCAGCTCCTTCTTTCCCGAATGTATCAGAAGAAGTTAGTTTCCCTGTCTTTGATTCCCTGAGCCAGCCTTAGTTCCCTGGAGGCCTTGGTTGCTCTAACACCCTTGCTATCTTCTGTGGACTTCCTCACGTACTCCTCCCTATCTTCCCCCCTCAAGGATTTCTTGTATCTATGGAATGATGATCTTTTTACCCTCTCCTTATCTAAATCTTCCCTATTCATCCTGCTTGGCTTCTTAGCTCTTCCCTTCTTGCTCCACAGTTTGGTACAGGTCCCAGTAGCCTCCATAGGCCACAATCTAATTTTTCCCAATTCTGATTTGCATCCTAGTGTGATTGAATTCCTGCCAGGTACTCCTTTAAGAGTTCACCCATCCTTTCTTTCTGAAGTCAGCCATCCTGGTCCCTGTATGCATCACCTCCCAGCCCATGTTGAGCATAAATCACACAGATTGGTGTTCATCCCATTCCAGTGGGTCCACCATGCCCACCTCCATTACAGCCTCCCCATTGGATAGAACTAGATCCAGTGTATTACCCAATCTAGTCAGCTTGGTAACCAACTGTGTTAGGAAGCTGTCCTGGAGTGCTTCCAGGAGTATCTTCTCCCTGGCTTTTGATGTCACTGGGTATTCCAGTTCACTCCTGGCAGATTGATGTCCCCCACAATCCCTGTATTACCCTTCTTGTACACCTTCCTAATTTGCTCTGCTAGCTCCTAATCCATGTCCTCCTCCTGAACTGGTGGCCTGTATACATCCTGAGAGTCCTATTTCTCACACCCTGGAACTGCACCCACAAGGCCTCAGTTCTACCCTCCTCCCCCTCTTCCCTTGCACACCTATTCCCCTCCATCATGTAAATCGCCACCCCTCCCCTTTTGCTCCACCCCTAGTCTTCATGAAGATCCTATACCCTGGGATCATTAAGTTCCAGTCTTGGTATTGGTTGGCCCATGTTTTGGTGATGGCCACTATGTCCACCCCCCCGCCAAAACAGCCTGGAGTTCTGCAGTTTCGTGTCCTAGGCTTCTAGCATTCAAGGAGACAACCTTCCAAGTTGATCCTATTCCTTCCTTACCCCTTGTTCCACCCTTAACCCCCTTCATCAACCCCACTCTGGCTCCATCCCTGTTGGTATGGGGGTAGGCTCCTTTGGATTCCCCCTTTGGAGACCCCTCCTTTTAGGTGCCCCCTTGCAACCCCCCTGCCTAGTTTAAATTATCCTTTGACTCTATGTACCCCTCTGTTCCCTCTTTTAACACCCTCTGCCTCTCCCACTCAAGTGTAAGTTGCACACTGTGAAAAGATAACTATTGTCCGAAACCCTACCCAAGCCCCCACTATCTTGTACCCCTTGGATCGACACCATTCCCTCACCCTGGTGTTGAACTCCTGTATCCCACCCTTCCTCACCGTACTTATGCAGGGCACCGGTAGTACCTTAGAGAAGACCACTGATCCCCCTATCTCCTCGCAAAACCTCCCCAGTTCCTCAAACCTTTCCCTTACCACCTCCACCATTTCATCTACCAGGTCATTCATCCCCAAGTGCACCGCAACATGTGGCCTCAGCCTTACCCTTCTTGCACACCTGAGAATAGACTGTCCTGCCCTACCTGCCATCAACCCAGGTATGGACTGTACCCACACACGACTGTGCATTCCCCTTTACTTCCCCATCTGACCCCCTTCAGTATAGATTTCCTCAGCATTAGTACACTCCCTTCCTCAGTTCTCCTCCCTTCCCCCTTCCCTTTTGAGGCAAAAAATTGATTGAAGTATTAACTATCTTTAAACTAGCCCATTTAATGGCTATATAGAAGGGGATAAGAGGGGTAACCTGACTCATTATAATGCAACATATGCTCCACCCTGGATTTTTACTTTTGGTCTGGCTTTATGGATGTTTGGACATCTTTAGAAATCCTTGATAGAGCTGAAAGTGATTACTGCCCTCTTCTATTAAAATAGGGGCATAGTTTAAGCTGAAACCCAAAACATCTAACAGGGCTTGAAATAAGAAACAGTATTAAAATTAAATGGGAAACAAAGAACTTAAAGGCAATTCTTACACTTTTACATAAAGCATATGGGCAAATGGTTATTTTCTCCGCAGGAGAATCTACTTGTGCAATGTTTTATGGAGTACTTGTAGAATGTTGCTTTAATATTAGGGAACTTACATGTCACTTAGTATCTATAGGACAAACACAGAGGGATCTCAAAATATGGTTTGACAAAGAATGTTGTATGCAAAAAGATTAACACAGTTGTTTAGAATCGGAAAGCAATAGAGGACCAAGGATCTGCTGAAAATGTTAAATAAAACAAGAAAAAAGTACAAATGTTTCCTTAATTTAAAAAGGAAAAAAATATCAGGGAAAATTGGGGGACATTATGTTGGAAACAAACAATATTTAAAAATGATCAACAAACCTTTTGGCACTTGGTGGCCAAAGGTACCAAAAATAGTAAATATGAATTGGATACATATATTACAATGGATCAGTGGACTAACCACTCTACAAAGTTATTTTATGATCCTACTTTGGAAGATTTCAATGTAGAGTGGGATCAGGAAATAAACAGATCCACATTTGAACCTATTACACATGCTGAACTTTATTTTTCTCTTATTACCTTAAAAAGGAAAGATGCACCTGGACCAGACCAGATTCCATCAGATATATATTTAGTATCACCTTCATTTTGGGCAGCAATGTTTGCTCCTTATTTCAACATCTGTATTAAACAAAATAGATTCCTGAGGCATGGAAAGGTGCCGCTATTGTATCTATATTTAAAAAGGGAGACAAAAATAACCCCCCAAATGTACAGACCAATATCCCTATTGGTCATGGGTGGGAAAATCTTCTCTAAGGTCATTTTGAGTAGACTTTTAAAATAATTGGCTAGATGTGGTAATTTTTTTGAATACCAAGCGGGATTCTGATCAGAATATAGTCCCACAGATAACTGTTACATTCTGACACACTTAATTGAAAAGTATGTTGTACTAAGATGGCAAAAGTTATGCATGGCATTCGTTGATTTCAGTACTGCTTTCAACAATATTTCATGATCCAAACCGTGGTTACTAATGCTTCAAAAAGGAATTCAGCCATCACTTGTAAGTATCATAAGGGAGTTATATAGTAACACCTGGGCACAAATCAGAGTGAGAACCTCAGGACAACTAACTAATAAGATACACACCAACAAAGGAGTCAGGCAGGGCTGCATGACTGCACCTGTATTGTTCTGCATTTATATTGACCTACTTTTAAATCAACTAGCACACACTATATCTGATTCTCCTTTGATAGGTACTCAAATTTGACAAGCATTTGCTTATGCCGATGATCTGGCTCTTATCTCTTTAACACGATCTGGACTACAAAAAAAGATAGATACTTTGAACAACTATGCAAATGCTTATAAACTTAAGATAAATGAAAGTAAGAGTCAGGTAATAACTTTTGGGTCAAACAAAACTAATAATACCAGTACATTGAAAGTAGGAATAAAAAATCTAAAATCAGTACAATCTTATATCTACTTAGGCCTAATGCTATCTAATAATGGAAAATGGAATAATCTTATTAAAATGCAATTAAATAAGCTAAAACAGATGGCTGGAGCTTTAAACAAGTTTAATTACCAGTATGGTGGTAATACCATTGCCACTTTAAATAAAGCATCTGAGTCAAAATACTATTCGCAGGCATTGTACCAAGTGGAATTTTGGGGTTTTGCTAAAATGATTCCATTAGAAGTACCCTTGAGTAAATTATATTGCATTGCTCTCGGTGTGGGAAGATCAACGCCCGCTGTTTTATTAAGAGCAGAAACAGGATCCACGAACCTAATGGCTCTATCAGAAGTTAGACTGTTAAACTACAGGATGAAAGTCACCAGAATGAATCCTGATCGATTACCTTATAAATGTTTAATGGAACAAAATAAATGGTACCAGATCAAATGTAATACTTCAGATTGGTGTAATAATTTGAATGTTGTCTTGGACAAATACGTTCTGAAATATTTAAGAATATGTACTGAAAAGAATATAACAATTAGCTTAAAATATAAAGCTTACTGTACAAGAAAAATAATAAAGGTAATGCATGACAGGGTGTGTGTGGTGCTGGGATAACGTCCTCCTGGGGTGATTAGGCGCGAGGTCCGCAGGCCCAGTGCGACTAATCACCCCAGAAGTGACGTTCAGACGACACACACCCTGGAGTGCATTATCTTATTACAATGGCTAATTTTTGTAAAAAAAAAGAAATTGCTTAAAGAGTTTACTATAAGCATAATTTTAGTAACATTTTAGTGTGTAGGTATACTAATAAAAAAATAGTGCTGATTGTCCCTGTTGTCAGTGAAGTGTAGCTGCTGTAGTGTGAAAGGTTGGCCACGAAGCTTACTTGAATGCTGAGCCAGGAACACATTAGAACCCCCGATTCTCTATCACTCCTTGTTTCTCTGTGTTTTCGATTACCTGGTTCTCTCTGTGTGCATCTGTTTTTCCTCTGCTCCTGAAAGCTTTTGAGAGACAAGCCCGCGGTCTCGTGGTGTTGTTAGAGAAACCGTGCTCCAGTGCCATTTAAATTAAAGAGCGTCCGCATGCTTTTCCCGGTTGTAGTGTGCTAGGTACCGAAAAAAAAGAAAGATTTACTGATTGCTTTGTTGACACAGGCTTCTGTGTGTCAGAACGGGAAGAACAGTGTGGTTTTGCCGCTTGTACTGTTAGATGCTCGCGCTGAATCATACAGCGGGAATGCAGGTCATGATTACGGGTTTCTCTTGGCTTAAAATTAAAAAAACAGAATGAAAATGAGAGCGATCAGAAACAACTGATTGTGGGAGGAGGAGGGCTTTGTCTCTGGGCAGAGTGTTAACTATTAAGCCCATTTACATTGGCCAGCATTTATTTCAAGCGGGACAGGGAGCGGGGATTGTCAGCACTCAGCAGAGCTGCAAAGCAGGGAGCGCTAAAGCTGCCCATAGGCAGCGGAATGATGCTTTTCTTTTCTTTCAGTGTGGTCGTAAATGTGCTGGCACTAGAGCCGTGATGTTATACCAGGATATCATCATGGCTCCAGTGCCAGCTTAATCAATCAGAGCCAAACATTGTTCTTTGCCATTGTATAATAAATTATAATAAAGTTGAAGATTTAAAGAAGATAACCAAATTAAAAATAACTCCATGGTTGTCTATAAATGACAATGCTCACTGTTATAGATACTACTTAGATGTGCTTACAGATGAGTACTTGAGGAAAACTTCATACAAAATTTGGGATGGAACAATTCACAAGTAATATTTTGAAAGCAAGATATGCCAAACCAGCAGATCCTGATGTAAAATTATGTAATTGTGATAATTCAGAACCAGAAAATCTGATCCATGTTGTATTTACATGTAGTCTATATTACAAACATAGATCTCACTGGTTATATCCTCTATTGTCTGAAATAGCTTGAAAAGGTAAGGATATGCTCTTAAATATCATGTTCACATCAGAGGATGAGCATATTATGAAAAAGGTGGATGAATATTTTAGAGCAATTGCAAAAATACAGTTAAAATTTGAGTAAAAAAATGTAATGAATGAAATCAATCTAATACATTCTGTTTCTGCACTTTAGGGGGTAGACTTATTTATTCTGTAATTATATTTTGTATGTTATGGAGATGTAAATTGTATATATGTATTTGTATATGTAAGTGTATGTCAAATGTTTGTAAAGGTCCATAAACAGACAAATAAACTTTAAACTGACAAAAAATCTTCCCTTTCTCCACGTAACTGCTTTGAGGTTCCACCCCAGTCTGTCATCTGCATCCCCCTTGCACTTCTGCATCACAATCTTCACCCATTGTTCCATCTCCATCCCCACCCCTGTGACACCCCTTCAGTCCCCACCCTGTCTGATCTCCCCCCTCCTCCTACAAAGCTTGGTGTTGAACACCATCTTCCCTCCTCTTTGCACCTGGCCCCTTCCACTCTTCCCCCACCTGCATAGCACAGAGTGTGTGGCACGGTCATGCCCAGCATTCATGCAATGTGTGGGCGTGCCCTGTGCAATGGGGGGATGATGTTCATGGTGGTGGTGCAGTTCATCTGTATCCGTGGGGTGGCCTTGTGCTGGGGCCAGACACCATTGTGCTTTGTGGGGTGGGTGCACTATTCTGTTGCTGTGCCACACTGTCATGGGGGCTTGATTCAAGTGCTGTACATCAGTGTGTGGGGTGCAGTGAATCTCTATGGGGGGGCTGTGCAGTACATCAGTGGGGGGTCTGTGTTGGTGCTGTTCATCAGTGGGGGGCATGTGTTGGTGTTGTACATCAGCGTGTTGGGGTGGTGTCTGTGGGCTGTGCAACGTTACTGGGACAGCTGGTCACCAGGCGTAGTTAGCAGTTGGGTGGAGGTTTGTGTTCCTGCCCTCCAGGTGGGTGCCTGTTGTCTGCTTTGCCATGGGGATTCCTGCCACTGGGTGTCCACCCTGTCCTAGGATCTGCTGTGTCCCTCTCATCAGTGGTGCCATGTTCCCCCGCATGTCCCGCTATGTCACCCTCAGTGACCTGTGTGCTCTAGTCCTCTGACCCTACACTATGTGCTACCATGGCATGTTCACATGACTGTGCTGCATCTTGTGAGTCACCCACCTCAGTGCTGTCCATGCCATTCAGCTGTGTCTCCGGGGCATGCTGTGGGCTGTCCATGCCCGGTGGCCACCTGTGTGTGCTGCTGCTCATCATGGGTCATGTGTGGTGCACTGTATCCTGCAGTGTGTTGTCCACCAGCCACTCAAGAGTGTACGATGCAGTCCATGCTTCATCACATGTCACGCACCTCTGTGTTCAGGGCTATCAATGCATCAGCATTGTGATGCTGTTCCATCAGCCAGTCTTCCTCCAGCTGGAGTAGTTCCCAGTAACTGCTCGCCCTGTTGGCCTGCATGTGCTCCGTGCATCTATGTACCTGCATATGCCATGGTGGCCCTTCATCAGGACTGTTCTCATTAACCAATGGTTCACAGCCAGCAGAGGCACTGGCATTAAGTGATCATCATCCATGCACCGGCTGCTGCTGCCTACTGCTGGCCACATCATGCTCCTGCTGTGCTTGGAACCCAGGTGCCTGCTGCTGGCCACTGCTGGTGCTCCTTTGCCACAGTTGGTGGCAGTCTCCTGTGACCCCACTTCAGCCGCATAGGGGATTCTTTCCTCTTCCATGTCAGTCTCCATGTTTGCCTCAGTGTCAGTCTCCATACCTGTGGGGAAGAGCATCATGTTAGTCTAGCTGGGCATGGCCCAGGTTGTGGGGCTCACAGGGGTGCATGTAGCACTGTTACATACCAGTTCCATGTCTGGCATGCTTCTGCAAGAAGAATTGGTGCAGTATCCCATCTGTGTGTACTGAGTGGCTGACTGGACGGGGCTGTGGGGAAATAGATTGCTGTTAGTACATGACTTCAGTGTGGCACATGGGTTCATGTGCCTGTCATCCACCTACATACCCTCCATGGTGTTCACACCATCCACCTCACCGTGGATGCCAACATCCGCTAGTGTGCCCACCACCATCCACTCCACCAGTGTGAGCTGGCTGTCTTCACTGGGGAGCCACTGCTGGTGACCTGGTCAGCCTGTGCTGCTGATGTGGTATCCTCTTGACCACTGCATGCAGGTCCACACAGTTTGTGTTTAATGGCCTTGAGGGTGCATGCCTCTGGTCCGGCAGCCTTGACACCACTTTGGATGTCTAGCCACAACCTTGCCTTCCACCTCAGCAGGTGGGAATCAGTGACTGTGCCCTGTACAGCTACCTGGTGCATCCTGATGTCTGTTACCATGGATGCCACCCATTCCCCAGTGAAATTCAGGGCATGGGGACAGGCACCAACACATGCCCTCACATGGCCGCAGCACCAGACAGTTTCTCAGTCTTCCCTTTCTGGCTGCTGCACGGCCTGCATTCACCCTTCTCTGCAACTGTCATTCTCTGCCATTGTCTCTGCTGTTGTTATCTGCATGTTATTCACTTCTGTGCCACTGTGTGGGGCAGGGAGCACATCCATATATGGTGGGGCACCGCGTATCTGTGGCACTCCTCTGTGTAGTACGTGGCCTCCACTGGCACACCCCCTGTGTCCATGTGGTTCACATGGGCATTTATGAATGCAGTATTGCAGGGGTGCCTTGCATGTGGCATAGCTGTGCTCAGCATTTACATCAGTTTCATGCATACTTCCTGTCCCTTTATGCATGGGCCCCTATAATCTTAAATTGAACAAGAAGCCTATTCCCAGGCACTCGCTACTTATATTGGAAAACAAAACAATCAGTACTTTCCTTTCTGAATTCCTTCTTCTTTTATTAGGAGAGATGGGGCAGCACTCACAAACTGCTCTGTAATAGGGAGCAAGTGGATGCTCTGTGCATCTGAGATGGATCGTCCCAAAATATTGCTATTCACAGAAGGATGGGAGGTAAGATGTTTCAGCACATCTCAGGCTGAGAATACCAAAGATGAGCTATAGCCCAAAATGAAATGGGCTGGAGCATCTTGAAAATCTCCAGAGTATTTGGGCAGGACTGAGCACAGCAAAGGGAGCATCTCAGCCAGCATCAGTGGAGCAACAACTCAGATGCTCCTACAGACTGAGACAGGCTGGGATCAAATCTGCTATTCACAGCCAGAGTATGCAGATGGGCTCATTGCCCAATTCAGGCCCAACTCAACTGCTTTGCATCTCATTATAGGTTCCTGCACACCTCATTTGCATGTGCTGAGCTATACTTGAGCTACCTGCGCCACCCCACACCACAGGTCACCAACAGGTATTGCAGCCCTGGAAGTATGTTTATTTATATTCCTCCTGTTACAACCTGTATTGCACTGCAGCCAGTAGGACCTGGACCACAACCAGATATGCTGCAACTGTGCTCATGCATTCCACTGTCATGTCCTGCACCACCCCAACCCTGCTAGTGGCCACCTGCCACTGACTTGTTCAGCCATGGTTCTCTGACATGCCCCAACATTACTTGTACCTGGGGGTGTGTGGTGCCTGCTGTCCTGCAACCTGTGCCTGTTATGCCAAGCACCTGCCCTGCCCACCCTGTGATCTGGTGCACCACTGTCATTATATTTGTAGGACCTATGCCAGCAGGCCACATAGTTCCACATTGGTGTTTGAGCTCACAATATGCACTGAACAATGGCACAAACTGCTCATTGTACTGTATTAACTGAAAACAAGTGCATTCTGCTAACACATTGATGCTCACAGTGCCTGCTATCCCAGTAGCTGCCTGTTAGTGGATGCACTTAGGACCACTTCTTTTAGTTCTATCTTTGTTGGGAGCATCTGGGGAGATTCTTCGAAGATATGCCACCCATTTGCTTTGTGACTAGAGAAGTGCCGGAACATTTATTGGAACGCCCCTCCAGATGTTCTGACTATATTATGGTTTGTCTTCGGCGCATGCAGAGATGCGTGGAGCATCTCAGCTCTTTGTGAACTGCACTTGGGAGCATCTCTTTTGTGAATGTCACCCATGAGATTTTAGTTAAATCTTGGCAAGGGGTACTTTGTTAAGCTATCTGCTTTCAAACATGTTTTAATTGCTCATTTTGGGGCCTTTACCCTGGTTACATAATAATAAAAAGTTCATAGATGATATTTATGTAAGAATTAAAAAACCTTACTCAGTTTCTCTACTTCATTAATTTCTTTTATCTTTTAATTTGGTTGAAGTAACCTTTTTTTGAAGTATTGGGCTTCTTTATGAATTTCCAAAGAGGTAGCTTGGTCTTTAGTTTGAAAGAGTTTTATAAAATAATTTCTAGTGATAATTTAAGACTGATTCAAATTAAAATTCTACATGACACTTATTATACTCTGGTTAAGCTTTGTAGATTCAGCATCTTATCGTCAGCAAATTGTTCCAAATGTGGTCTTGCTGATGGTACTCTTTTACATATGTTTTGGGAGTGCCCTTTGGTGAGACCCCTTTGGTTGGATATTAAAAATAACATAACAAGTAAACTTTGAATTGACCATCATTTTCATCTTCAGTCCTGCATTTTGTGGGACCTTAGCTGTCTAACATCCGTTATTTCAAAATACTACATAACTTTTATAGCTCTACCTGCTAAAAAAGTTATTCTAAACCATTTGATGGACAATCAAGTTCCTTCATTCATGAAATGGAGGCAGAAAACATTATTCAATTTAAAATTAAATAAAAGGTAGCCAGTTTGAATCATACTCTCTCTGAATTCAAGAATAAATGGAATTAGCTATATGAGTTGGTCCTCTCCTATTAAATCTGTTCTGGCACCTTTCTTGTACTTTCTATGAGTCCCTTCTTTTCATTTCCCTTTATATTTTACTATGCTGTCATAAACATTTGCTCTTCTCCTGTTCCTGTCTTTGCTTGTGTTTTGTAATCAAAATTATAATAGGTGCATCTTGCTAGTTTGGTTCCTTACGATATTTTTTCTTCAAGTGTCTATGGGTCGCATTTAGTGGGTGGGGGTTGTTTATGAGGGAGATTTGATAGATGTTGTATGTTTGTTTCTTTGTTGCTTTACTTGTTATGTTCCTTAGTGTCAAGGGTGGGAGTTCATACTATAAGCGGTTATTAATTATTGTTGTCTTTGTATACATCCCCTGTTTGGTGTATTGCTTATATAATTGGACTCGAAAATTAATAAAGATAGAATTTTAAACATTGCACAACATACTTATGCATCACTGCTTATGAAATGGAGGGGGCATACAGGATGGGACTAGGGCTTCTTCTGACCTTAAATTACTATGTTTCTGTCCTGATTCTAAAATAAAATAAAAATACATAAAGTATTAGTAACAACTTACACTCTGCAGTCATTAAAATACACTAACACCTTAACCTTATTCAATATTATTCAATATGTCAGTTTGCCACTGTAATCCCTGCCCCTCCCGGACAAGATATACATTAGGCAGAATTGCTAGCATTAGTTTCCTACAAAGAAAAACTAAATTAATAAACAAGCACTAGCCACAAAGCAGGATGAATTAAATGCCACAACAATTTTCATTTCTTAAATGTGTTTTGCAAGTAGATTTGGTTACTTTAAGAAGAAGGAAATGCAATATATTGTCCCTTATTGAAAGGCTTAAGCCTGTGGTTCAAGGAAGAAGCAGCAGCCACACACCTCCCTGGCCCTAACCTATTTAAGGTCTGCCTTTCTGCTTCATTTCAGAAGCAATTTTCTTAGCTGCCAGAGCTCTGTTGGACTCCACTCTCCTCTTTCAGTTTGGATTTTCTGCTTAGTTGTTGCTGCCATTCTATTGGTTTGTGCTTCTCCTGCTGAATTTCTAATCTGTATTGTGCTTTTCCTTCAGCTGCAGCTTGGTTCTCTCTGTTGTCTGTGTCTACTCTACTGTTCTGGTGTGCTTGTGCTTCTTCAGTTTTCTTCCTTTTGTTTGAGGGGGTTTTAGTATTCCTAGCATCCTGCTGCTTCCCTATGGTAGCATTGTGAGACCTTTCTAGTGTTTGTAGTGTTTTGTTGTCCTTTTTGTTTGCCTTGTGTTGTTTAAGTAGACAGCTTAATCTGGTTCGAGGTCAGCTGGCATTCATCTGTATCCCCCTCCCCCGGGTCGTGCCTGAAAATAGGCAGGATTTGTCTAGTGCACTTACCCCGTCAACAAAAACTAAATAAAAAAATAAAAAGTTCTTATTTGCTTTATCATACCTTTAGAAAATTTCTCTGTTCAACTGCAGTTGTCTACTATTCAGCTCTCATGTTCTCCCAGTCTCTGACAGTGTGCTTATCCACCTTAATTGTTTGTACCTGGACTGGCTTTACTCCATGCTGGCTCCATATAGGCAGCTACAGCTCCCAACTCTACAATTCTCCTTTGCTGTTTCTACACCTTTTGGGGGTTTACTTGTACTGCATATCAGCAAACTGAGTGGGAAAGAAGGAGCACCTCTGCAGTTTTTAGGGTTTCCTGCCCTGCCATCCAAATTACACTCTATCATAAATTTATTGTTGTCCTAGTCCATCATGCAGGACTCATATGCATTTGTCATCATAACTCAAACTGTCATTACTTTTCCTATGTGTTCAATCCAAAGTATGTCAGCCCAGCTTAAAGATACTTTCATTTAAACAGCACATTTCTAATTTCTGTCTATACCAAAACCTTCAGTCATTAAATTAGTTGTGTGGTCTCATGATGCTCAGCTTGTGGCTTCCTGTTATTCCCACAATGAAGGACTGTGATGTCACAGTGGGCATCATGACTCAAGTAGCAGGAGCATACTTCATGTAAATTAAATGACTTTTGCCCTGCTTTTTACCATATTCTTGCATACTCCTCATCAATTTACTTACAGCTCTCCTACTACTGCCCCTGTGCAGTCTAAATAGCATTTAAGGTAATCATGCACAAACCATATCAATTCAATTACCTAAACCTCATCAATTCAATTTCTGGCTTTCACAGCTAATCAACAAACACTGACTTCACCCAGCCTCCTACCACCCATTCACATCAATATTACCTGCCGCCATCAAGTATTTTTAATGTCATTAATATTAGACTTCTGTAATGAAATTGATTGGCTTGCTTTCCACTGGTCTTGCTCATAGCAGTTAATCATATCAGGCATAGATATCAGTAATTCTCATCAGTCAGTCGTATCAGTCTATTATATCAGTCAATCATCTCAGCCAATCATATTGCCATACCAATACCTAATCAATGGCCACTGGCTTTGCCCAGCCTCCTCATATCTGGTGCTTCATAGTTGACATTGACTGTATGATCTCATTTTTAAATCAAAGGCATGCCAACCATGACCATTACTTTCTGTGGTCCAGGGCCTTCCCTGCAGCTGATGGTCTCACTCTGCACCTATGAAGTCAGCATCTTGAGCATGCAAAACTCGGGGCAGAGTCCTTCTCATCTGGCCCATAGTGGGAATGGCCTTGCTCCAAGTGAAGCTTTGCCATGCAACTGCATTGATGGCACCTCTTGATGTACAGTTTAAGACTTTGACTATGAAGGATGTGGTCCCAAGAATGCTATTTTAGTTAGCCAAATCAGGTTTAGCTGCATTTTTTAATCTATTCTCACCATGACTTCCTCTGGTTCACCTGGTCTGTTTTTAGTCAGTAGACCAGCTGAGTGCTTCAGCAGTCATTGCTCTCCTTCTCCCACCATGTGGGTCATGTTCTTGCTGCAGAGTATCCAATGTTGCAGAGGCCTCTCGCAACCATTCACGGTATTCCCTTTAGAGGGATCGTGGGAGCTTTCCACCAAATTGAATATTTTCTTCCCTTAGAAAGGATTTCTAAATTGCAGCATTGGATCCATCACTAAATAAAACATCACTAGCCTAGAGGGATGGTGACCTAGGCCTTGGATCCCCAGAGGTTTCCTCTCAAAGGTTTTTTCCTCTCCTCAGTGCTAAATGTCATACTGTCTAGTTACTATAGTTGTAATTGCCTGTTACTTAGGTAGGGTTCAGTAGTTATTTAGGTAGGTTTCACTGTTGGATGGAGATGTGCAGGCCCTTCTTTGCCATTTCCTTTCTCCTCGGGAAATCATGCCCTTTTGTTATAATTAATTTTACCTATATTAAAGTCTTTACTCAATTCAGCTGTCTGCTGACTGCTACCATTAACTCTCCTGACCTATGTGAAGGTCCAAATAATCAATATCAACTCATCACCTCTGCTATGGTTCAGATTTACACTCTTTTTGGGTTTCTACCTATGCTACCTTTAACTTAAGGGAATGGGGGAAGGGGGTTCTTAAAAAGGAAAATAAAAATGTGCTTATTGGCAGCTGCTTATAATGTTCTGATGCTCCCAAAATCAGCTATATATAATTGTACCTAAATAAAAACTGATATGAAAAACTATGATTTGTATTCTCCGTTAATGGGCAACATGTTATGCAGTTCTGTTCGTGGACCAACAATTTGGAGTGTTCTTCTATGTCCCAGTTCATGGACAGAACTTTGTGCTACATTGTTGGAGTTATCAAAGCAGTTTGCAAACTTCTATGCACAGTCCATGACATACAGGACAGTAGTCAAAACTTTGACTTGTTGATTCCATGGAGAGAACTGTACAGAATGTTGCTCATATCACTTATGCCTTTCAGCCAGTCAACATTCAAACTACTGGGCCTCTTGTATGTACCCATGAGCTCATGCTGGAAAGTTAAAATGAAGCATTCTACTTAGGAGACATGGAGAGGGACTACATGTGCTTTTCAAAACTAAAATCAGAATGTAAACTTACAGAAATCACTGAAGTCAACTCAAGTGATTTATTATAAGTTTACTGGCACTGCGCGATGTATCGTATGATATAAGGGTGCAATCCTGTATAGTTTGGATTCACAGAACCACTGAGCTTTACATCACAGTACTCTTGCCACTCTTTTATTGTGAGAGACATCTCTACAATCAGTTTAGAAACTTATAAAGTTAATAGCAGAAATGCTGAAAGCTGATCAGTGGAGAGCCTGTTTTGCCCATGTTGTTGTCCCTGTACAACCTTTACAGGTGCATCTAGTGCCCACAAGAATGGATCCACTTTATAAATGCAATAAGGCACTTCAAGGCATGTGTTCCTGGGATAATGACACTTCTTGGGTGGTTAAAGCAATAATCCTGTAGCATCCTGCCTTATAACACACTCGAGATGCGACATTATCTGAAAACGACACATACCCTGGCATGATTTATTGCTTAAATAGACAATTATTCAGAGCAGAGGTGTGTTTTGTGCTTGCATAATGTCACACCTTGGGAGGCTGGCATGTGGCTGCAGACTGAGTGCATCCAACTCCTGAGAAGCAACGTTATCCCTAGGTCACACACCTGTAGTGTATTATTACTTTTATGCATTGGCTCATTTTTATACAGAATGAAAAAATAAAAGCATTTGTTTATTTTTTGTTAATGTGGAAGCATATTTGTGTTTCTTAAGAATATGTTATGTTCATCTTTGATTACCTTCACAGAGATGTTGTGCTGGGATAACATCACTGTTGAAGGTGGCAACTGACCAATCAGGATGCAGGACTTTTTCTTGTCATTGTATAAATATAAAGAATAAATAATACAGCTTTTCACATATGCATATATTTTGCCACAGTTAACTATGGCTCATGTTTGGGTTATGAACATAATTTCTGAAAAACTGAATCATTAGAAACAGGTGCACATCAGAAATAATTCCCCATCTCTTTAAACAGTTTAAATGTTTTGTTTTTATTAAACATCCCAAAAGGTAGATGTGGGCAAACTATGCTCACTATTTACAATAACTAATGGATGATTAAGTGACCTCAACACCCTTCAAACTTGGTTTACAATCAGTAGCCCATAAATGGATTCCTAAACTGTCTTCTAGCTCAGACCACAGGTTAAAATATAATTGCACCTTGGAGACTCATAAATATTTTTAAAAAATCCCATGTTTAATGTCACCCATTAGATATTAAGTAAAGAAGGATGCGGCTGTAACAGTTAATTAAGTTAGCCTTCTCCAAATTGCATGATAGTATTACAGCATGGACTTTTACAGGAACATAATTCCTCCCAAATTAAATGCATAACATGGTCAGTATAAGGGCAATGTTCCCAAAGAGTTTAAGCGATCAGCAGTTTAAGCATCAGCATTATAAATCATACATTAAAAAGATGGGCTGCTCTTTCTGAGAAAACACTAGAAAAGAATATTTATGCAAAGCAGATTGTATTTCATATATATTCTTTAGATATAGCCTCCCACATATGCATTGCCAAGGAAATCTGCACCAAAACAAGATCCATTAGGGTTCATCAGCTCCTCTAGTTTATTCAGTATTTGAAATCACAGTCCTCTGTTGTAATGTCACAGTCTGCTACCATGAGAATGCTATAAATGTGATGTAACAAATTGAGTATTATGGAATCAGGTAAGGAAGAGGCAACAGAAGATAATGAACGCTCAAGAAACAAATCATGTTCTCATACTGCATGAAGCTTGTTCCCAAAATGTGATGCTTTTAGCCTTTTTCTGTTAGGTTCACCATTACAAATCTTTTACCATAGTTTCATAGAGATGGTAGTGCCAAAAACTAGTAGGCAGTAATCCTGTATTACTGATATTTTTTCTTTTTTGTGTGTGTGTGCTTATTCGAAGGTGTTTTACCTAATAGTATTGGGTATGATGTGAAAAGCAGTACTTTACCTTGAAGAAGATATGTCTAGTTGTGTTCTTCCCATTACATCATTATCATGTGACCTCTTTCACATTTACATCACAAGCATGCTGCTTGACTGGTAACATGTGTCACAAGTTACCAGTAAGGCGCCAGAGACTGACTCTTCTTGATTACTAGTGATGACATAATAAGTGAGGTCACAATGCTGATGATGTATATGGAGAAATAGAACTATGTTAGTCTCTAGGAAGGGTGCTGCTCCACATAAAACACCTATTACTGTCAGCAAGAAAATCTTGTAATTAGCAAAACAGAAAAGACACACATTCGTCAGATATAACAAGTGATAGTTATCTACTTCTGAAAAGTGCTATTAGTTACAGCAGTACTCTAGCTCTTCACATGAAACCTGGCATAGGAAAAGGATGACAAATTAGCCAGTAAACATACTCAGTATAATGTCTACATCAACATAACAGGGAAGGGGAGATACTAACTATATATTTTTTTTCAAACTTTGTTTATTCTCCTACCACACTGGGGAACTCTCTCCAGCTACTGCTAACTGATCACTACCTTTCACTTGTGACAGTCCCTCATCTCCGCACCCCCGGCCTAATGCATCCCCCAGGTCTGAGCCCTCTGGGGAGGGGCCGCCATATCTTCCTAGGGTGCTCTATCTCATAGGATTGAGCCTCCGGGCCAGGAGTGGGGAGGGATGGATAGAGAGATCCGACCAGTGTTGGGAGTGTGGATCGGGGCGGCATCTTCACCTATCCCCAGCGGGAGGGGTTTTCTGGCTTCCCTACCCTATTGGCTCAGTCGTGCAATGCATCGCAGTATGGGCATGCATGCTCCCATGCATGCCTACAGGGTCGCTGCCACAGCCAATCCCCACTAACTCCTTGTTTCTGGCTGCTGTGCTCCCAGCCATCGCTAGGAGTCCCCAGAGTCTGAGACAGACCCCCCCTTCCTCCCTCCCAGGACAGGAGAGAAGTCCACCAGACATTCAATCCTGTCCCTCCCTGCCAGTCCCCAGCTTTCTGAGCTCATTCCCAAACCTGGGTCACCAGTGTGGCGTGAGGTGTGGCGTCCAGCACCTCAACTCTCAGCACCACCGGGCCAGCCTGAGTTGCTAACTGTACTTCATCTAATTTTTCATTTATCCAGTAATTGTAGATATTCCTTTTAGTTCTGAAGCATTATTTTAGAGGTTAAAGCATGTTACAATAAATATTTAAAAACTTTGTGCATCTACAGACTGCTATGCGTCATTAATCATTCCAAAGGGGGATATATCTGTGACTTTAAATACATTAACTTGCAATAAAGAAAAATGTATTCTTGGGGACTTTAATATTGATTAGCTTTCTCAAAATTATGCTCTTCTAATGAGAGTCTTAATAACCCTCCATTTAGACCACATTATAAAACTGGCACGGAATTAAACAGTAACACAGAAAAAAAAGCTTTATTGGCTTGAATCCTAGTAAATTTACAAGACAGAGTTGTATCATTAAAGATATTACAGAATTCCTTACCTAAATGGGGACTTCACCTGTACTCTGCATTTAGAAAATAAAAGTTAGAAAATACCCCTAAAACATACAAGATTCTAGCCATTTATGAAATTTAATCTAGAACATTTCCCATCTAATGTTTAACTATTACCATGGGACAGATTGTAACTCATTCATGACAGAGAACTTTTCTGGCATTTCGTGCATCCAGGAATTTGAGTCCTTCTGCAACTGGCAAGTACAGTACTGTGGTTGTGGTTAAATAATTGGATGTGGGGGCCTCATCTACTATTGGGGACCTTTGAATTCTGAGTTATTTGCTTTCTTACATCTCCATGATCATCTGTGGACCCACTACAGAGTAAGACTTGACAACAGTCATTAGCCAGCTTTGTCAAGCTCTTTTTTCTTTTTTTTTAAGACAGTTCTTGCAAACAAATAGCCATCACCATCAACATGCAGGATATTACCACTCCCACCCACACTGCCAGCTAAAGATTATATTTCCCCCCACCCATATAGCATCTACCTCCCTCCTCCATAGTGTCACAGTAAAGTCTGCCAATAAATGTGCCTTTATAGTCAGCATAATACCATTCCACCCACCACAGTTATGACTTATGACTTTGGAAAAAAATCAGAGTTTCCCACTCCTACTTCCCACCCACCTTGGACTCATTCAAAATAGCACCCCTACTCCTCACACTCACTGGCACCTAGTACCCTCCTCCCCCATCAGCCAAAGGATACAGCAAAGTCAGACACCTGTAGATAAGAAATGCTTGCCCCGCAGTAGTAACCAGACTCTCTCATCATTAAAGATTCATTCACACAATGAATTAACTGATGATGATGTGCTAATTGTAACAATTGATTGGCCACTGTGGTTAGCAAATCAGCTGTAACTACTGTCATGTCATCACCAATTCATTCAGTGCAATAATGAATTGGTGATAAGAAAGGTTGGTTGCCACTGTGGGAGATGGTTTTCTATTTCACAGATACTCACTACTGTATCCTTTGGGTTAAGAGGGGGTAGGAAAGTGTTGGGTGCCACTAGGAGAGTGTGGGGAAGGGGAGCTATTCTGAATGGGACTGAGGTGGGTGGGGGTGAGAAATTGGGATTTATGTGTAATGTCGAGAGTCATGACTAGGGTAGAGGAAGAGTTTTATATGGACTACAGCCACATTCTTTGACAAATGTCACTGGGACACACACTAGATACTCAGATGCACACACTCAATTACATCACTACATACACAGACACATTTAGAGAACAACTGTATACACAGAACACTGCATACAAAGACATGGCACATACAAGAATTCTACATGAAAGATGTGCACATGTATTATTACTTACTCAAATGCACAGAAACACACACACACTGCCCTTCATATACAGATGTACACACACACACACGCACATGAACACACACACACACACACACACACACACATCACAACTTAAATATTTGCACAACAGCATTACACTGAAAGACACACACTATGCTATTTGCTCTGAAGCACACATAGCACTACATACAGTGATATATGCATATCGTAGAGTACAACAGTACAAACATATCACACACAGCACTGAATACATTGATAACACACTGAACTACATAGATGCACATGCAACACTACATCACAGATGCCTGCATGCACATTGCTACTTAGACTGGATGCACACATAACTCTACATACACAAATGCACAAATGATCATTTTATAAACAGGCATGTACCTGCACAAACACTTCACTACATAAAGAGATGCATGGACACACAGCACTATATAGTCAAACACAAAACACAAACACACACACACCACTACAAACAGACATAAAACAAATAACTTTTCATCCATAGATGCACACATTCAGCACTACAGATATAGATGCACACATACGCACTGCATACTGTACACAGACATAGCAGCACTGAATAGTCAGACATGCACTTGTACAGCACTATATAGATGGATCCGTCACATAGAAACATATAATTTTTATGGCAGAAAAAGTCCATTTGGCCATCATATCTGCCCAGTCCTCTCTATCAAATGTGCAGGTTGAAGGGAAATGTGAGAAAGTTCAACTTCCCTGAGAGGACTGTGAAACTCTAGAATAGACTACTGGCAGAAGTGGTGGGGGTAGCTACACTGAACAGGTTAAAAAATGGTTAGAGCAGGGCAAGAGGATGCATAGACCCCAGTGATGGCAACATGGCTTCAAGTGGTTGAGGAGTGGAGGAGGAAGGTGACTGCCCACCAGTACAGTAGGAAGGTGGAGTGAGATAATCCAGTAAGGCAGACTTGAAGGATCTTCAATCTTCTTCTGCATTAAATTCTATGTTTTCATGTTTCTATGAAATGTAAGAGCCCGAGTGGCATTTCTAGCACCATACACACAGATGCACAAATAAGCACTGTACATAAACATTCACATCTGCATGAACATACACACACAGCACTACATAAATAGATACATGGAGACACATAGTACTACATATCCATATCCGTAAGCAGTACTGAAATTCAGCAGTAGGAGCAAGCACCATGAGCCCACAAGCCTGAGCCACAGTCCTGCATGTGGAGATGTGTCCAGAGACACACATGGCTCTACATGTTACACATGTTAGAAGTGATAAGAGGGAAGCAGAAGCAGGAGAAGCTAAGGTACCCAGGAAGGAGGAAAGTAAAACCTATAATCTAAGTTAAAGAAAGGTCTGAGTAGACAAAGCATCAAGAATGGAAAAATACTGTATATCATTACTCTAAGGAGTGGAGAACTTGGGGTAAAGTGTAAAGAATGTAATAAATTTAGTCCAGACAGCAACACAGGACTGATGGAATATACTGTATATGTAAGCAAAGTTTAGAGATGAAGGAACTGAAGGTAAAAACCCTGGGTTTGGAATTGGAACTCAAATGTTGTAAATAAGTTTTGATAGCAGAAGGAAAGTTAATGATCCAGCAATATAGAAGTAAACCAAAAAGAGACAGAGGAAGTCTCAAAAGCAACATGAGGGAAGTACACAGGAAGGAACTAGTAAGAACAAAATGAGTAAAAGGCAATGGAATTTATGTTGCCCACTACTAACATGTTTAAAGTGCTGACAGAGCAGAGTGAAGATGGAGATGATAGAGGGAGTCATTCGGAAATAGAAAAAGCTTCAGGTGAATCATACAAAAATCATGTAGCTGTGGCAATTGATATGGAATACTTGTCACAGAATAATGCAGGGTTAAACCTTCTTATGAGATACATGCTGTACATATACATGCTGTGGCAGAAGAATAATTAGATAATGAGGCAATAGAGACTGAAAATTAACTGACCTATGATGCCGGGTCGACAACACTTTTGTCATCTGGCATCTCAGCGACGGGATTTATGTCGACTGCAAGTTGTGGTAGACATAGATCCCGTATCTCTCCCGGTCCTGTATTTCCATCGGGGGGATTCACCTCCCCATACTATGAATTATCAACTCCAGTTGGAGCTGATTCGGGGAGGGGGTGCAGGACCAGGAGACAGTGTGCACTTGTCTTGGGTGAACCAACACAGTGACCTGTTGGCAAAGTGTCGATTTTGCCGACTGCAAGGTATGTCACTGTGTTGGTGTCGCCTTTGGGTCAGCATACCAAAATGAAATACATACAAATAATGAATTAAGGGATCGAATCTTTGTATTAGAAGATTCAATAATAAAATATACTGATACCTACACCACCAGATTAAATAAGGAAGGAATAACTAGTTCAAATTTTTCCGGGGCAAAATTGCCAGATATACGTTAGTTAACATCAGAGATTGTCGGGAAAGAAAATGACAGGCCACTAGTAGTGATACATGAAGGGACAAACGATGTAGTGCAAAGTAGAGAGGATCAGATTTTGATAGCATATATGCAAACTGAGAAGGTTATTAGGGAGGCAAATGGCATTGCTGTTTTCTCTGAGATACTACCCATACCGAGGGCAAGTGAAGAAGTAAATTTGAAGATTAGGAGGATTAACAACTGGATGAGAAGGTAGAGCTTGATGCAGGGAGTGCAGTGTATTACAACCTGGGAGATGTTTAATCAGAATGAACAATTGTTTAGAAGTGACAGATTACATTTATCGAAGAAAGGGAGTAGAGAATTAGGATTGTCATTTAAAAAACAATTTATGAAGCATGTAAACTTGAAAATAGAGGGAGAAGAGGAAGTCTCCTGGTACAAGAATCAAAGAGTAGTAGGGGAAGGAAATCAAATGGGATAGCTACTAAAAAGTGAGTAAGGGTGATTATGTTAAACACAAGAAGTGTGAAGCACAAAATGGAAGAGATGAAACATATTATTGTCAAGGAAAAGATAGATGTATGTTGCATAATGGAAACCCGGTTTTTGGAAGAGGACTGGATAGATGACATTCAAGGATATGATTACTTCCAGACAACGAGAAAGGGTAGAAAAGGGGGAGGCATTGCTTTTTATGTATCAGCACACCTAAATGCACAGGAAATTAGTAGTAAAAGAGAGAATGGAGGGGAGGTAGAACAAATTTGGATTAGAGTTAAAAACATGAGAGGGGATATTACTATAGGCCTTTGTTATTGCTCACCAAATCTGATGGAGAATGAAAATCTCATATTCATGGAAGCTTTAGAAGCACAAGAAATAAAAGGTGATAATATATTTTTAGGGGACTTCAATTTTCCAAAAATTGATAGGAGCTCGTTAAAGCAACTGGTTCATGGGAAACTAGATTCCTGGAATATTGCCAACTACATGGCCTAGAGCAGTATGTTAAGGACAGTACAAGAAGGAGCAATATCCTTGATTTGGTCCTTAGCAACATGGAAAAATTGAAGTCATCCAACTACTGGAGGCAAGTGACCATAATATGGTTACATTTACTATTGCAGGCCACACAAAAAAGAACCAAGATAAAGATTTATTGAAAGGTCAACTTTAAGATGATTAGAAATGTGTTAAAGCAATGGAATTGGAGAGATGAACTAAAGGACTTGTCCCTTGAAGTTACGTGGCAAAGATTTACAAAAATAGCTGATTGTGTCAATGACTATGTGCCAGTTGTTTTAAAATACAATGAAAGAGGAAGGATTCCTAAGTGGTTTAGTAAAAAGGTCCAAAAATTAGTTAAAAGAAAGGATAGAGTATATAAGAAGTATAAAAAGAACCAGACAGATGATAATGTGGAGAAGAACTGTTAGAATGTGTAAAAATACTATTAAGAAGGCAAAGGCACAAGCAGAACTATGATTGGCTGTCACAAAAAAGGATAACTGTAGACAGTTATTTAGCTATATGGGTAGTGTAAGGCATGGGCAAAAACATGTGGTGAAATTAAAGGATGAGGATGTCATTGTCGAGTATGAAAAAGAAATGGCAGATAAAGTTAATGAGTATTTTCTGAACATATTCCAAGATCCAAAAGAGCCTGGTAGTAGACACAAGGAGGGGACAGAACAAAATACATTAAAAGGCATTATAGAGAATGAGGTTTGAGATAAATTAAGAAAGCTAAATAAATACACATCTTGTGGTCCATATGGTAGTTGTTTTATTGTCTGAATGAAACAGCAGAGGAATTGGCAGGTCCATTTGCACTAATGTTTAATTTGTCATTGACTAAGGGTAGGGTCCTGAACAAATGGAGGTTGGCACATACCACCCCCATACTGAAAGTGGGTGACAAGACCAAGGCTGATAATTATAGGCTGCTAAGTAGTACATCAGTAGTGGGAAAAATTAGCGAGGGCTTCATAAAAGAATGCTTGGAAGAAAACTTATGACAACTTGGTTTGGTGGATGTCACACAACATGGGTCTGTGGAAGGCAGGTTATGTGTGACTAATCTTTTTAGTTTATTTTAACTTGTGAGCAAAGCACTTGATGGGAGAAATGCCTGTGGATGTGATTTATTTGGTTTGCTCCAAAGTTTTTTAATCCATAGCACATAATATACTGCTGGAGACCTTAATAATGATGTGTCTTACTAGTTTAGTTTAGTTTATTGTTCTAGGAATTACTACCTTTGAGCCAGAGGCTCTTTTACAAAGGTTCCACGTCAATTAGGTACAGTACAAAAGGTTACATAGATAACACAACAATTTGTGTTGTGTCAAGAGCAAGAAAACATATACAAATACATATCAAATCACTTGTGCAAAAGGACATGAGATATCAATAATCACATTATTATTACAAGAAAGAGGTCTTACTAAGGGATCAATAGCTTGAATAGGGTCCTGGCTGGAACAGAGGTAAGAGAGGATTGGTATAAGAGGACATTGGTTGGAGAGGGGAAGATTGTCTAGTGGGGTACCACAGGGGTTGATTCTGGGGCCCATCTTATTTAGAATGTTTATTGCAATGATGCAGGAAGAAGATGGGGCATGGCTTGCAAATATGTGGATGATGCGAAGGTAGGGGCAATAGTAAACAACAGAGAATCCACTGATAAACTACAGGGACAATTGGACAAGCTAGTTAATTGGGCTACTGAACATAAATTAGTTTTCAATGAAATCAAATGTAAGGTGATGCACTTTGGCACTAATAATAGGGAAGTAAAGTGCACTATTAATGGTAATGTAATTGCATCCACAGTGAATGAAAAGGACTTGGGAGTTTGGATTGTGGACAATTTGAGTTTTGATGAAAAAAATGAACAGAGTCAAAGAAATGGCCTACAGGGACAGACTGAGGGGACTGGGTATGTATTCTATTGGATATCGTAAAATCAAAGGGGACTTATGCTATGTATATAGATCCATCCAAGATGAGGTGATTTGGGAATCTACAGATTTAACTAGAAAGGAAAGGAAAACCAAGCTAGAGCCTTAAGAGGACATCACTATCAATTGAAAGGGGACTTATGTAGGACTACAAAAAGGGGGTACTTGTTTAACCAGAGGGTGGTGAATATGTGGAATGGTTTACCAGAAACTGTAGTGGAGCCCTTAATATGGTCCCCTTTAAATACCAATTAGATCTATATATGGGGAGAAAAATAGGATACATCCACTGTTAGTGGCAAATCTCTTGATGGCCTCCAAGCTATTTGATTTGAACCTGTAATCTATGAACCTATACAGAAAAAAAACACAGATCTATATACACAGATGCATACACACAGCACTACATACACAGATATACTGTACACATATAGAACAACATACATAGCACTATATTCACATACAGAACTACATACACAAACACATAAATACACAGCACTGCAAACAGACACGTACATACACAGCACTATATACACAAATGTGCACATGCACACAGCACTACACAGGTGCACAGACAAATAGCACTACATACACAGACAGGAATACATATAGCACTACATACATTGAGGCACACACAGAGCTCACAAATACAATACACAGATGTACACACTTTTGTTTACCTTCCTAGTCAGCCAAATGCATTTTCCCCAAGGCACATGCCCTTCCTTAATATACCAGGTCCTTCTCATCTGCCAAAGAGGGCAGTTGTAATAGCTAGGCCAAGATCGGGGAGAGGCGTAACCACAAAAGTTAAAGTTCCAGCTGGCACACCTCTCAAATGTCCAGTATTACTAGGAGCACCCCTCATTTTACCACTCAGAACTACTGTCTGTATCTGTCTTACATAGATCTCAGACCAAAAGGCTGGGAGGTATGCTGTACAGGCAGGGGCCAGGACAGTGGCTCAGAACTGCAAATATTGATGTCGCCCCTACAGATGCAGTGAAGTTAAAGTGAATTTCCGACCTATTTCAAATGCTGTTTGGGCTTCATAGCCTAATACCTTATGGCAGTGTTGATCAATTGCTGCCAAAATTGTAATTTCTAACCTTGTCCTTTATGGGAGGGAAGGGATCATAACTGCAGCCGAACCCAAGGCCAGTCAATCCCTACCACTTCCTTGTCCGCTGGTCCCGCCCCCACTCTCAGATGTTTTGTGACCTCTAAGCAGGAAGAGTATGGGGGCACACCTCATATAAGTCTATGGGGACAATTTTTCAGTGCCATTTTACATAAGATTAAACAATTTTAGAGGAAAATGAAAGTCACCACTCAAGTAATAGGGCCCCTATTAGTTGAGCAGCAGCTTTCATTTTTCTCCAAGATTGCTTAAATTTACTTAAAAAGGCATTGAAAAAATGTCCCCATAGACTTGTATGGGGCACGGCCCCATGCTCTCCCTGCTTAGATGTCACAAAATGTCTGAGCTCGAGGGTGGGGCCAGCAGACAAGGAAGTGGAAGGGATCAGTTGGCCATGGGTTTGGCTGCAGTTACAATCCCTTCCCTCCTGAAAATGACAACGTTAGAAATTATAATTTGGGCAGAAATTAACTAACACTGCCATAAGGTTTTGGGCTATGAAGCCCACAAGTGTAGATCAGAAAACTTCTTTAAACTTAGTTATTGAAGTAGCTGCGAATTTGAGAAACCTCAACTTCATAAAGCTTCATGAAGTTAATACTATCATCATCAAACTTCGACTTCACCAACTTTGCAATACTTTTTAAGGTGAAGTTGCACTTTTCCCCACACAGCAACAACTTTGTGAGCAAAGTTTGGTTACTTCACAGGAAACAGTGTCACTTCGCCTGGCTAAAAACTTTGTGAAGTTGGCACTTTGTGAAGTTGGCCAACTTCACAGAGTTCTGCTGACAAGAAGTTTTCTCACCTTCTCACATGTCTAGTCCCCCACTGGCCCAAGGACATAAGAGGGTAATGTTGCAAAAATAAAAGTCACTGCCTGGCCCAGAGGACATGGAGCAGCAGAGTCACACAACAAAAAGCTGCTGCTGGGCCCAGGGTACTCAGAGCAGTATGCAACCATGTGAGAAGCAGTAATTTAAAGAGTGTGTGACACTTCTGGAAAACCTGTGAAAAACATAATTGTTACAATGCTTTTTAAATTTCACATAATTCCTTTACTTATTCTCCTCCCCATCTTTATTGCTTAAGGCAGCTGTTTGAAATCAGGATTCTTGTCCCATAGACTTCCTCTACTGCTGCTCTGTGAAGTCATAATCCTCCGTTTATGAAACACAGCCAGTTGCTGTGAAATGATAATGTCACAAGGAGATTGTGATATTATGTGTAACAAACAGTACTGTAGAAGCAGACTAAGGACAAAATCCTGTTTCCACACAAATGTTCCTAGTTATAGACAGCAGGAGAAGATAAAAGCAACAAACTACAGGAAATACAATGTGAGCTTTGCATAATTTCCAAAGTTTTCCCAGAGGTATTATAGGCTTCTTTTTTGGGGGTGAGTTAGTTGCAGAGCTTGTGGCACTACACCCCTCAAGGGTACGCTGGAGGTGTGGAGGTTGTCTGTCTACCAGAGGCTCATGGCACTTCACTTAAAACTTTCTGCTGCATGGACCATGATACAGCAGCTACACAAGAAGGTGAGAGTGGAGTATATGGGGTCCACTGGTGCTTCTTTCCTTCAGAGTTCCCAAAGGTTCTCAACAGGAATAGAAGGTGGTGAGCGATTGGAAAGCCCAGCAGGGTCACTACATCAGGAAAGGGATGGAACTCTGGTATAAGATCTAGCAACATTTTACCCCTTTGAGGGATGTAGTGCATGCTACTCTCCCAGTTAGGGGAGACCACCCTCTTGTCCGATCAGGGCCCTAGCTGCAGTCAAGCCTAATATGAGGAGATGTAGGCAGAAGGTGATAGATGGCAAGAAGTGCTCACAGTGGGAGATTCAATTGTTAGCGGTACTGAGAAGGTCTGTTGAGCAGGTCAGATGGTAAGAGTAGTACATTGTCTCACAGGGGCAACAGCAGATGGGGTACTCCTTAGGTCAAAGGAGTTTATCAGGAGGTGGAAGGATGTTACTGTACAAGTTGGGATGAATGACAGTGCAGGGACTCCACTAAGGTAGTTGTAGACAGTTCCAGGTTACTGGGTGCCAGGCTGAAGGGTTGGCTGGTACAATGACCATTGGCTGGTACAGTGACCATTTTGGAGGTTCTTTCAGTACACAGGAGGGATACAAGAACGCTGAACATCTTCTCAAAGGTGGTGTGAAGACGGTTTCACTTTCTGGGGATAGTGGTACCTCTTGGTGGAAAAAAGGCTTGCTTAAACTGGGTGGCCTTCATACCACAGAAGAGGGCAAGGATGTTGGGTCATCCATTTGAGGCCTTCATCTTAGGACCATTAAACTGGGGTGGGGGGGCAAGGACTAGGGTCATCAGCAGGGTATGCTGAATTGAGGGAGATCTAGTGAGCACTTCCCCAACAGGAAGGGGCATTCAGGAGCTGAAATTGATGCAAATGGGGTACAGAGGGAACAAAACCTGAGAGTGAGTACTGAAACTGACAGGGAGTAAGGTTTGGCAACAGAGTTATCAAAAGATACAAGAAATGCAGGTCTGACAACGATGAAGGTTAGCAGGCAGAGTTTATGGAGGGTGGTCTGCTTAAAGGAACACTATTAATCCCCCTTAGGCCTCAAACTGTCCCTAGTCTACAAGGCACATTTTGTGATTGCTCTCATTCTGTAAAATGTGCTGCTATAGCTTGCAATTTGATTCTAATTCCTTTTTTCTTTTTAAAAATGAAACCCATGTGGCCACGATACTGGTGTTACTACACAAAAACATGTTTGTTTACATTCCTTGATCAACTCTCATTGCATCTTTCCTGGAATTGAGAACATCTCCCAACTCAGTCTAGATAATCAAGATACAGTGGGGGGACAGGAGACTATTGCATCATGAGTGGCTGCTCTGTTTGTAGTGTCCCTAATGTTCAGGATGAATGCAATAAGAGTAGATCAAGAAATTGAAACAAAACAAGGTTGAGAATAATTACACCATTAGCATGCATTTTAGTTCTACTAAGAAAGGAAGCAGATAAAATAAGCTGCAACAGAAATGAATTCTATAGAAAGTAAGCAATCAGAATTTTTTTTTTTGTGGGGGTCATTATATATACATGATGCAAAATGGACTGACAGTATTCCTTTAAATGCCCAAAGCCTTGTTAATAAAATGAGAGCATCAGGCAATGGCAGCTGACAGCAACCCTGACATGACGGCAGTGATGTAAACATAGGCATCACCCAATAATGACTGGGTCCTCAAGGTTCCAGCCTATACTTTATTCAGGTGGTAGAGGGATAATTGGCAGGGTCATATGTATGTCAGGGAGGGTATCAGAGTTTGGGAAAGTGATTGATTTACAAAATTTTTTGGTAATAAATTTAGTCACAATAAACATTCAAGTGAAATGAATAAACTGGTGCTTCCTCTGAGAAAGACCTTTTAGTAGGTTAGCATTCATTTTGCTTTCAGGCAGCTAAACTTTGGAACACATGTCAGCAAACAAACTTAAAGTGCTTTACTTATAGTATTTTAAACAAGCATTTGTCAATTCCGAACGTTCTTTGCAGGTTTTGCAGAGGTACTTGGCACTTGGACATGGCTTAAAAATCAGTGACAAAGAAGTACAAGCATTTGTCAATGCCGAATGTTGCTTGCTTCTATGTGCTGTTTAGGTATCTGGAAGTCATTGGAATGCAAATATTGAAAATTCGCGAACTTACGAGCGTGCGTAGGAACTGCGCAACACAGTCATTTTAAGGAATTTATTCACCAAATTTTCAACATAGCCATTTTAAGACCTCTGCTCATGAATAGTGCCACTGTGATTTTCTTAATATGTCCCATACATTGAGTTCACACACCGACTGTGCCATTGTGCGCTACATGGGTGGAAACATGTTTTGGGCAGGATGTGAAAATGACAGCTGTACTGCTCATAAGGAGGTGTAGTAAAACGGCAATGTTGAAAATCTGGTGGAAAAATTGAAAATTCGCGAAACCTACTTAGCCGCATGTGAGGAACTGCAACACACGCTTGCAAAACAGTTATTTTAGGAATTTTTCACCAAATTTCAACATAGCCATTTTAAGACCTCTGCTAATGAACAGTATCACTGTGATTTTCTTAATGTGTCCCATACATTGATTTCACACACCGACTGCGCCATTGTGCGCTACATGGGCGGAAACACGTTTTAGGCTGGATGTGAAAAATGACAGCTGTACTGCTCATGAGGAGGTGTGGTAAAATGGCAAAGTTGAAAATCTGGAGTGAAAATATTGAAAATTTGCGAACTTACAAGCCTGTGTAGGAACTGCACAATGCACGCTCGTAAAATGGTCATTTTTAGGAGTTTTTCCACCAAATTTTCAAAATAGGCTTTTTGAGAGCCCACCTTATGAACACTGGCAATGTCGTTTCATTAATAGGGCCCAAAAGGTGATTTCGTGCAGTGACTGCGAAATCACCCTTCGGGCCCGAATAACGCCATGACAGTGACATCATTCATGAGAAGAGGTCCCAAAAACCCCATGTTGAAAATTTGGTACAAAAATTCCAAAAAATGCCTGAGATATGCAATAAAGTTGAAAAACCCTTATCTAGCCCATTACACAACTTACCGGCATTTCCTCAGTTCGCGGTCGGCTTTGAAGAGTACAGACGTGTTCCCGGTCCACCGAAGATCGTCGCACCGAGGTCCAGAGGTATGGGGTGGGAGGTGTGGGGAGGCTGGGTGCACAATGGGTGGGTGCAGGTTGTAGGAGGGGGCCAGGGAGAAGCCTGTGGGACCGCTTTTTAATTTACAGGTTGTAAAAAAAAAAAAGACGACTGGGGGACGCTTTGCCACGCTGGGGTGAGCTCCCAGCGTGGCAGAAGAATGGCTGGGGGCGTGGAGCCAACGGGATTGAGCACCCGTCGTCAAAATAAGGTTTGCCACGCTGGGGTGGGCTCCCAGCATGGCACCAATGCTTTGGGGCGGAGGCGGTGCGACATGGTACGTTTGCCATGCTGGGGTGGGCTCCCAGCATGGCAGCAGGGAAAGCAGTTTGGAGGGACATGGAGCCAACAGGGGATTGGGCACCCCCGTCGGCCAAAACAAGATTTGCCGTGCTGGGGTGGGCTCCCAGCATGGCACCAAAGGTTTGGGGGGGGGTGTGAGGTGCTGCAAGGAGACAGCGGTGGCTTTCTTTGAAGTGAAGACCACCGCTGTCATACACAGCACCCTGCATCCATTGGTGCAAGACTGACATGCCTGCTCAATGGAGCAGTGCATTGCACAGGAGAGTCACACCTCCAAAGTGTGCTATTCTCCCAAGACGTTCCTTACGCATGCGTGCAAGCGAACATAAAAATAACTGAAATTCTACCTTTTGGATGTTCATAAACACAGTTGTTTTTGTATTTGTTATTTGTACCATGTTTAGCATGTGTTTTATTGTTTGTTTATTGTCCTGGTCACCCATGATAATTGGCATTCCTGCTCTAGGGTTTTATCCAGTTACTCAAAGGCAAGCAAACAAATAACAAGCATTTGTCAATGCCGAATGTTTGCTTGCTGGTATTGGCATTGGTAGTGCAGGAGTTAGAGAGATACATATAAAGAATAGCTGTGAAATACTGAAGCAATGCCAACACCCACCTGTATCCTGCAGAGACTGACAGTTGTTGGTGGCATGCTTCTAAGTCATCAGCCATAACACTCATGCCATTCCACCTCACACCACCATGCAGACACTGACAGGTGTCGTAGTGTGCCTTGAGGTCTTCAGCCCTTATGCTCACCCTATTTAATAACAAAATAAGTTGAGATGGGTACAGTATAGGAGAATGGGGTGAACGTTAGGGTCAAAGACCCCAAGGCACACTTTGATGCCAGTCAGTGGCTGCAAGGTGGGAGTGGGGGTGGAATGCGGTAAGCATTATGGCAGATGACACCAAGTCACACCACTAATGCCTGTCAGTCTCTACAGGGTGGGCATTATGGCTGATAACCCTAACATCCTGGGCGTTTGTTGGTATTTTTGCTCCAAATTTTCAACATGGGCTTTTTGGGACCCCACCTCATGAAAAGTGGCAGTATCATTTCATTACTCAAACCCAGAAGGTGATTTCACACACCGAGTGTGCCATTGGGCACCACATTTTGTACAGGATGTGAAAAACAACAGCTGTACTGTTCATGAGGAAGTGTGAAGAAATGGCAATGTTGAAACTCTGAAGTGAAAATATGAAAAAGTGGTGAAGTTACAAGTGTGCATAGAAACGGTACAACAAACACTCATAATGCAGCCATTTTTGTGTTGCTTGCACTCGTACAAGAAACACATTTCATCAGCTTCCTGCAAAAGTGAGTTATGGAGGTGTGTCAGTGTTGCGCCGAATGGCAGTAGTCCGTTGTAGGGCTGGTCTGTGTCACAGCAATAGAGGAGCATGCTGTCAATCACAGCAGTTAATGAGCATGCCACAATGTGTAAAGAAATTCAGCCACATCACTGTGCAATCAGCTATTTTGGTGCATTGCAAGTTACCAAAACAGCTGATTACAGAGATGTGCCCTTAGCGATGAGCTTCTCCATTGGCCTCTCACAGTTCCCACGAAGCTGACAGAAAGCTGTCACCTGCTGTTGTATGCCTTCCTAGGGAAACATTTCAATAAATAAAAAAACAAAGCCGAAGGGGTGCCCAGTCCCCCTGTCTGCATGACCCCCTCCCAATTTCCTGATGGGGTAACATAATCCCAGTCAGCATAATGCACTTCCCATTTGTTGTTTACCAAGGGAGGTGCCCAATCCCCCTTCGGCTCATGTCTCCTCAATGCATCTGCTAGCACATTGTCCTTCCCTGGAAGGTGGACTGCTATCAGAGGTCTGCAGAGAATAAGCTAGGGACCACAATTTCATGGCTTCCATGCACATCATGAGTGGCTGCTCTGTTTGTGGTGTCCCTAAGGTTCAGGATGAATGCAATAAGAGTAGATCAAGGAATTGACACAAAACAAGGTTGAGTATAATTACACCATTAGCATGCATTTTAGTTCTACTAAGAAAGGAAGCAGATAAAACAAGTTGCAACAGAAATTAATTCTATAGAAAGTAAGCAATCAGAATTTTTTTTGGGGGTCAGCTATATATATAACATGATGCAAAATGGACTGACAGTATCCCTTTTAATGCCCAAAGCCTTGTTAATAAAATGAGAGCATCAGGCAATGGCAGCTGACAGCAACCTTGACATGATGGCAGTGATATAAACATAGGCATCACCCAATAATGACTGGGTCCTCAAGGTCCCAGCCTACGCTTTATTCAGGTGGTAGAGGGATAATTGGCAGGGGTCATATTGTATGTCAGGGAGGGTATCAGAGTTTGGGGAAGTGATTGATTTACAAAATTTTTTTGGTACTAAATTCTAGACACAGTAAACATTCAAGTGAAATGAATAAACTGGTGCTTCCTCTGAGAAAGACCTTTTTAGGTTAGCATTCATTTTGCTTTCAGGCAGCTAAACTTTGGAACACGTCAGTGAATAATCTTAAAGTGCTGTACTTATAGTATTTTTAAAAATAATTGAAATTCTACCTTTTGGATGTTCATAAACACAGTTGTTTTTATATTTATTTGTACCATGTTTAGCATGTGTTTTATTGTTTGTTTATTGTTCTGGTCACCCATGATAATGGGCATTCATGCTCTAGGGTTTTACCCAGTTACTCAAAGGTAAGCAAACAAATTACAAGTATTTGTCAATGCCGAATGTTTGCTTGATGGTATTGGCATTGGTAGTGCAGGAGTTAGAGGATACATATAAGGAACAGCAGTGAAATACTGAAGAAACGCCTAACACCTATCAGATCCTGTAGAGACTGACAGTTGTTGGTGGCATGCTTCTAAGTCATCAGCAATAACATTCATGCCATTCCACCTCACACCACCTGCAGACACTGACAGGTGTCTGAGTGTGCCTTGAGGTCTTCAGCCCTTATGCTCACCCCCACTTAATAACAAAATAAGTTGAGATGGGTACAGTATAGGAAAATGGTGAACGTTAGGGTCAAAGACCCCAAGGCACACCTTGATGCCTGTCAGTGGCTGCAAGGTGGGGTTGAGGGTGGAATGCGGTAAACATTATGGCAGATGACACCAAGTTACACCACCAATGCCTGTCAGTCTCTACAGGGTGGGCGTTATGGCTGGAAACCCTAACGTCCTGGGTGTTTGTTGGTATTTTTGCTCCAAATTTTCAACATGGGCTTTTTGGGACCCCACTTCATGAAAAGTGGCAGTATCATTTCATTACTCAAACCCAAAAGGTGATTTCACACACCGAGTGTGCCACTGGGCACCACATTTTGTACAGGATGTGAAAAACAACAGCTGTGCTGTTCATGAGGAAGTGTGAAGAAATGGCAATGTTGAAACTCTGAGTGAAAATATGAAAAAGTGGTGAAGTTACAAGTGTGCATAGAAATGGTGCAACAAACACTCATAATGCAGCCATTTTGTGTTGTTTGCACTGTGCAAGAAACACATTGCATCAGCTTCCTGCAAAAGTGAGTTATGGAGGCATGTCAGTGTTGTGACAAATGGCAGCAGTCTGTTCTAGGGCTGGTCTCTGCCGCAGCCAATAGAGGAGCATGCTGTCAATCACAGCAGTTAATAAGCATGCCACAATATGTAAAGAAATTTGACCACATCACCATGCAATCAGCTATTTTGGTGCATTACAAGTTACCAAAACAGCTGATTGCATGGTGTGCCCATGGCGATGGCTTCTCCATTGGCATCTCACAGTCCCCATGAAGCTGACAGAAAGCTGTCACCTGCTGTTGTGTGCCTTCCTAGTGAAACATTTCAATAAATTAAAAAAAAAGCCAGTGGGGCGCCCAATCCCCCTGTCAGCATGATCCCCTCTCCAGTTAATTTGCCGATGGGGTAGCCCAATCCCAGTCAGCATAATGCACTTCCCATTTGTTGTTTACCGAGGGGGGGTGCAATCCCCCCCTCGGCTCAATGTGTCTGTCCTCCCCAGCACACTGTATGGCTGATGGGGGTGCCCAATCCCCCATCAGCTCCACTGCCCCCCCAAACAAACTTCTATCTGCCATGCTGGGTGCCCACCCCGACATGGCAAAGGTCTCCTTGGCCCATGGGGGTGCCCAATCCCCATCAGATCCACTGACCTCCCGCCAAACAAACTTCCTGGTGCCACGCTGGGAGCCCACCCCAGCATGGCAAAGTCCCCATCGCCTTTAAAAAACCTAAGAGAAACAAGCATTTGTCAATGCCGAACGCTTGCTTGCAGGTATTTGCAGTGGTGTTTGGCATGTATGGTGCTTTACCCTAATGCCCTGTGCGATTGCTGGTATTTGCACAATAAATTGTCAGTATGACCTTTGTTACCCCATTGTGCGCTACATAGGCGGAAACACATTTTGGGCAGGATGTGAAAATGACAGCTGTACTGCTCATAAGGAAGTGTGGTAAAATGCCAATGTTGAAAATCTGGAGCTAAATATTGAAAATTCACGAAACCTACGAAAGCGATGGGAACTGTGCAATGCACGCCTTAAACAGTCATTTTAGGAATTTTTCACCAAATTTTCAACATAGCCATTTTAAACCTCTGCTAATGAACAGTGTCACTGTGATTTTCTTACTGTGTCCCATACATTGACTTTGCACACCGACTGCACCATTGTGCACTACATGAGGGAAAACGTTTTGGGCAGGATGTGAAAATGACAGCTGTACTGCTCATAAGGAGGTGTGGTAAAATGGCAATGTTGAAAATCTGGAGTGAAAATATTGAAATTTGTAGAACCACGAAGCAAGGAACTGTAATAATGCACGCTTGTAAAACAGTTATTTGTAGGAATTTTTTCGCCAAATTTTCAACATAGCCATTTTAAGATCTCTGCTCATGAAAAGTGACACTGTGATTTTCTTAATGTGTCCCATACACTGAGTTTGCATATCGACTGTGCCATTGTGTGCTACATGGGCGGAAACACGTTTTGGGCAAGATGTGAAAAATGACAGCTGCAGTGCTCATAAGAAGGTGTGGTAAAATGGCAATGTTGAAAATCTGGAGTGAAAACATTGGAAATTTGCAAACTTACGAGCGTGCGTAGGAACTGCACAACACAGACTCATAAAACAGTTATTTTTAGGAATTTTTTCACCAAATTTTCAACATAGCCATTTTAAGACCTCTGCTCATGAACAGTGTCACTGTGATTTTCTTAATGTGTTCCATACATTGATTTCGCACACCGACTGTGCCATTGTGCGCTACATGGGTGGAAACACGTTTTGGGTAAGATGTGAAAAATGACAGCTGTCCAGCTCATAAGAAAGTGTGATAAAATGGCAATATTGAAAATCTGGAGGAAAATATTGTACACGCCTTTACGAAGCCCGCGAAACTGCACAATGCACGCCAGAATGTTTGATGCCTTTATAATTGGCCTCATTGAGCTTTGGGACCTCGTCTACGATCGATGTCACCGTCATGGTGCTATCGCCAGTCAAACATTGATTTTGGCGAGTGGCTGCGCAGTGTCTGCGAAATCACCCTTCGGGCCCGAATAACACCATGCCAGTGACATCATTCATGAGAAGGGGTCCCAAAAACCCCATGTTGAAAATTTGGTGCAAAAATTCCAAAAAATTACTGAGATATGCCATAAAGTTGAAAGAAAATACAAAATCACATAAGCTCACACAATGCAAAGCATCGTGGGCTGCATATGCAAATCACCACAGGATGTTATGCTGGTCCAACTTTAAGCAGAACTGCATGGTGCCAAAAGGCCTCTCACACAGTTTGCAAAGGATGCTAACAGAAGACATAGACACGTGTTTTCGTCCTACCAGGACTCATCAGTATGCCTCGTCTGTTTGACACACCAGTGGAATGGACCAGCTACCCTTAAGATATGGATATGTTGTGATGAACCCATTAAAATAAAAAACTATTTAAAAGACAAAGAACCTCTGTGCTCAAACACTGAGGCAAGGGTTACCCCAAAGGGCATTTGACTGGGAAGCCAAGTTTCAAGAAAATACAAAATCTCACATGCCCACACAATGCAAAGCATCATGGGCTGCATTTGCAAATCACCACAGGATGTTATGCTGGTCCAACTTTAAGCAGAAATGCATGGTGCGAATGGCCTTTCACACAGTTTGCAAAGGATGCTAACAGAAGACATAGACATCGATTTCATCCTACCTGGACTCATCAGTATGCCTCGTCTGTTTGACACTCCAGTGGAATGGACCAGCTACCCTTAAGACAGTATGTCTTGGATATGTTGTGGTGAACCCATTAAAATAAAAACTATTTAAAAGACAAAGAACCTCCATGTGCAAACACTGAGGCAAGGGTTACCCCAAAGGGCATTTGGCTGGGAAGCCAAGTTTCAAGAAAATACAAAATCACACATGCCACACAATGCAAAGCATCATGGGCTGCATATGCAAATCACCACAGGATGTTATGCTGGTCCAACTTTAAGCAGAAATGCATGGTGCCGAAGGCCTCTCACAATTTGTAACCCTTGCCTCAGTGTTTGCACAGAGGTTCTTTGTCCTATAAAGTTGAAACCCTCCTATGGCCCATTATACAGCTTACCAGCATCTCTTCAGTTCAGCGGTCGGTTTGAAGAGTGCAGACGTGTTCCCAGTCCACTGAAGATCGTCGCCCGGAGTCCAGAGGTAAATATGGGTGGAGGGTGTGGGGAGGCTGGTGAGCAGTGGGTGGTGCGGGTTGTGGGGGCTGGGAGATGCGCCATGGGACCATTTTATTTTACAGGTTTAAAAAAAAAGGATGACGTGGGACGTTTGCCACGATGGGGTGGGCTCCCAGTGTGGCAGAAGATGTGTGGGGGGCCAAGGAGCCAATGGGGGATTGGGCACCCCTGTCGGCAAACTACGTGGGGGGGCTGAGGAGCCGATGGGGGATTGGGCACCCCCGTCAGCAAAACAAACGAACGTTTGCCATGCTGGGGTGGGCTCCCAGTGTGGCATCAGGATGGCTTGGGAGGGGGCCTTGTAGCCGATGGGGGATTTGGCACCCCCGTCGGCAAAACAAACAATATTTGCCATGCTGGGGTGGGCTCCCAGTGTGGCAGGAAAGCTTTGGGGGGCGTGAGGCAAGGAGGGGACGGCGGCGGTGCTCAGTATGGCAGCGGTGTTTTCCTTTGAAGCAGTGGAACACCGCTGTCATACTGAGCTCCTGCACCCATTGGTGCAGGACCGCCATGCCTGCTCAAGGGAGCAGTGCATTGGATGGGAGAAGCACACCTCCAAGTGTGCTACTCTCCAAAACGCTCCTTGTACATGCGCAAGCGAACGTAAAAGGGTCCCGCATTGATTCTTTTCCCCTCCAACCCACGCCTACCCTCTGCATACTCCACCTCCCTCACCCCTGCCTCACCCATACTTACCTTCAGAGCCTGGCGTGATGATCATCTGTGGACGGAACATGTCTGCACTCTTCAAAGCCGACCGTGAACTGAAGAAATGCTGGTAAGCTGCATAATGGCATAAATAGGTTTTTTCAACTTGGTGCATATCTCAGCCATTTTGGGAATTTCTTCACCAAATTTTCAACATGGGGTTCTTGGGACCCCACTTCATGAACTTCGGTAACTGTCATTTTGTTATTCGGTCCCGAAAGGTGATTTCGTAGGTCACTGCATGGAACCACCTTTTGGGGCCAATTAATGAAATGACAGTGTCCTGAGGTAGTTCCCCAAAACCCTATGTTGAAAGTTTGGTGAAAAATTCCCAAACATTACTGTTTTATGGCTGCATGCGCAGTCTCGATGTACACTGCACTTCTCGATCATTTTCAATATTTTCACTCCAGATTTTTAACATTGCCATTTTACCACACCTCCTTATGAACAGTACAGCTGACATTTTTCACATCTCCCCAGAAATGTGTTTTTGCACCTGTAGCACATGATAGCGTGGTTGGTGTGCAAAATCAATGTTTGGGACAGAGTAAGAAAATCACAGTGACACTGTTGATGAGCAGAGGTCTTAAACTAGCTATGTTGAAAATTTGGTGACAAACGACCATAAAATGACTGTGTTACAAGTATGCAGTGTGCAATTTCCTTGCACCCTCATAAGTTCATGAATTCATAATATTTTCAGTCCAGATTTTCAACAATGGCATTTTCCCACACCTCCTTATGAACAGTACAGCTGTCGTATTTCACACCCTGGCCGAAATGTGTTTTGCACTTCCGGCACAGAATAGTGTGGTCGCTGTAGGAAATCAGTGTTCAGGACAGATTAAGAAAATCACAGTGACACTGTTCATGAGCAGAGGTCCCAAAATGCCTATGTTGAAAATCTGCTGTAAAATATCCCCAAACTAAATACATTACAGGTGTGCGTTGCACAGTTTCTACGCACACTCGTGACTTCACCAGTTTTTTATATTTTTACTCCAGACTCTCATCATTGCCATTTTTTACACCTCCTCATTAACAGTACAGGTGTCATTTTTCACATTCTGTTCGAAATGTGTTTTTGCACCTGTGATGCCAAGTGGTGCAGTCACTGTGCAAAATCATCTTTTGGCTAACAAACTGATAGTGTCACTGTTCATGTGGTGGGGTCACAAAAAGCCCATGTTGAAAACTTGGAGTAAAAATACCAAGAAACACTCAGGGCATTAGGGTTTTTGACCATAGCACCCTACCATGTAGGGACTGACAGGCGTCAGGAGTATGACTTGGGATTGTTGACAGTAATGCTCATGCCATTCCATGTCCACCCTGCAGCCAGTGGCAGGCATCGCGGTATGCCTTTGACCCTTTGGCCCCAGATTTCAATCCATTCTCCTATACTGCACCCATTTCAGTGTATTTCCTTATGGAATGAGGTGAGTGTAAAGCCCGAACACTCCAAAGTACACCTCGACACTTGTAAGTGTCTGCAAGGTAGGAGGTGAAATATGTGATCCATTATGGGCAACGACTCAAAGGCACACCCAATGCCTGTTCATTGCTGCAGGGTGGGGTGGAGTTGGTGTCAGTTCAATACTTCACTGCCATTCCTATACTGCATCTGTCTAACTCCTGCACTTCCACTGCTAATGACAGCAAGCAACACTTGGCATTGACAAATGCTTGTTTGGAATGTTTTTAACAGATTTTCAACGTGGCCTTTTGAGGCTTTCCCTTATGAACAGGTAGCAGTGGGATTTCGTTAATCTACCCAAAAGTTGATTTCACACAGCGACTCGCCATTCTGCACCACAGGTGCAAAACACATTTGGGAAGGATGCAGAAAATGACAGCTGTTCTATTCATAAAGGGGTGTGAACAAATGGTAATGCTGGAAATTTGGAATGAAAATATTAAAAAGTGATAAAGTTACAAGAGCGCATAGAAAGCGGGCAAGGGAAGCTCGTAACACAGTCATTTTCTGGAGTTTTTCACCAAATTTGCAACAAGGGCTTTTGGGACCCAGCCTCATGAACAGTGGTATTGTCATTTTGTTAATTGGTCCTGAAAGGTGATTCCGTGCAGAGTCTGCAAAATCACCTTTTGGGACTGAGAAATAAAATGACAGTGACATTGTTCATGAGATGGGGTTCCAAGAATCCCATGTTGAAAATTTGGGACCCAAACTCCAAAAATTGGCTGAGATATCAACCTAAATTGACCCCTCTCCTTATTGACTATTGACTCAAGCCATTATAGGGCTTACTGTCATTTCTTCGGTTCCTGGTTGGTCTTTGAAGAGTACAGATGTGTGACTGGTCCACAGAAGATCGCTGCTCCTGACCTCTGGAGGTAAGTATGGGTCAGGGGGGTGCAGGGAGTTTGGGTTTGCAGAGGGAGGGGGCTGCTGGGAATGACGAGGAACCATTTTCTTTTTTTTTCGGGTAAAAAAAAATATTGTGGGAATATATTCTTTTTACAGGTTAAATATTATAAAATGGATTTTGGCACACTGGGGTTGGCTCCCAATGTGCCAGAGTACTGGAGGGAGGGGGATCAATGCCAATCTGGAGATTGGGCACCCTAAGGTTGGCTGAGAACATGGGGTGTGGGGGAGTGCACATCCGACACTGGGTGGGGCATCCTGGTGTCAGAAACATCAAAGAAGCATGTTATGGCACACCAGGGTGTGCTCCCAGTGTGCCACATTAATGGGGGGAGGGGAATTCATGGTGACAAGGGGATTGAGCATCCCAATGTCAGCAGGGAGTGCAGAGAGGAAGGTGCAGGCTAGGTAGCAGCAGTGGGAGGTAGCTGATTTGTTGTTCTGCTGTGTGACTGGTTGGGAGGGATGGGGAGTGCCGCTGCAATGATGAAACTGCCCCTGATTGCAGAGGCAGATTTCATGGAAGAGTGCGGTTAGGGCACCAGCAGTCCTTAAGAAGAAAGTCCCACTTAGTAACACCAGCTGTTGAATGAAGACATGCAAATAAAGTCATTCTCTTCCCACTAGCATACAAATTTAGAATTCTTTCTGTGCTTTTGTACTTTTGTTACAGTGTACACTGCAGCTAAAGGAAACCAGTCTACCTTACTACACAAACAAGGCACATTTGCTGGCCATCTAGAAAAGTGGAAATAGAAAAGGGCAGTAGTAAGTAACAGCTACACAGCATATACACATCCCATTATCACTAAAAGCAAATAACTCTTGCAAGCCTATGAGATTGTTTAAGCAGCACACACAGTACTATGAACCTAAGGTTTCACTTAATATTCCACCAGAGAAAGGCAAAGGCATTATTCTGAGAAGGAATGTGATGCCTTCTTGGCCAGAAAGAGGATAAGAGGTTATAACCAGAGGTAGCTGTGGGAGGGGGGGGCAAACTAGATAGATAATTCCTGTTCTTGTCCTCCCAAATGTAATGATGCGTGATGTAATTCTGACCTGCATATGCTGCAAAACCATGGTGGGTGGGGCAGACTCCATAGGCACTGCCTCCTCTCACCCTAGCAAATGAAATGACTTTCTGATCTATCATATGGCCAGATCTGGGGTAGGGCACATACTCAATAGGCAATGTCTCATCCTAGCTTAATAATGATGTAATTATATGTGATGTAATTCTGACCTGAACGTGCTCCAAAGCTGGGGGGTGCAAACTTGATAGGCACTGCTGTATCTTTTCCTATCAAATATAATAATATGTGATGTAATTGTGACGATTCTGACCTGTGCATGCTCTAAATCCTGGGGGCAGATGTCTTCTCTTGTCCTAACTAATGTAATGATATGTCATGTAATTCTGACCTGTAACATGTTTTGAATCCTGGGGAGTGGGGCATACTCAATAGACATTGTCTCCTCTTTTCATACCAAACATCATGATATGTGACACAATTCTGACCTGCCACATGATCCAAATCTGGGTGGGGGGGATGTAGTAAAACAAGGTGAGTGTAAACATGCTCATGCTTTCTTCTTTAGTCCACTGACCTTGCAGAGAGTACCATTCTCAATAGCTAATCACTTTTTGGGGGAAATGTTCCCTTTCTTCCCCTATTGGTCACCTACAGCCTGGGTAAAGAATTGGCTGGAGAATAGGACACAGAGAGTAATAGTAAATGGAGTCCACTCAGAAGAAAGGAGGGTTACTAGTGGGGTACCGCAGGGTTCAGTATTAGGACCAGTCCTCTTCAATGTCTTTATAAGCGACATTGCAGAAGGACTGGAAGGAAAAGTATGTCTCTTTGCAGATGACACTTAAGATCTGCAACAGAGTTGATGCACAGGGTGGGGTGGAAAGGATGAGAAGGGACTTGGCAAGGTTAGAGGAATGGTCAAATGTATGGCAGCTTAGATTCAATGCTAAGAAGTGCAAGGTAATGCACCTGGGAAACAAAAACCCAGGGGAAGAGTACATAATGGGGGGTGAGATACTAACAACAACAGAAATGGAGAGGAACCTGGGGGTAGTCATATCAGATGACCTAAAGATGGGCAAGCAATGTGAGAGGGCAGCAAGGAGGGCTGGGGGGATACTGGGATGCATAGGGAGAGGCATCACCAGTAGAAAACAGGAAGTTATTATCCCTTTGTACAGACAGCTGGTGAGACCCCATCTGGAGTACTGTGTGCAGTTCTGGAGACCCAGTCTCCATAAAGACATAGACAGGATGGAAGCTGTCCAGAGGAGGGCAATCAAAATGGTGCAGGGTCTGCACCAGAAGACATATGAAGAGAGACTTAAGGAGCTTAATATGTATAGCCTCGAGGAAAGGAGGAGAGGAGGGACATGATAGAAACTTTCAAGTACCTCAGGGAATCAACAAAGTCCAAGAGGTAGCATCTTTCAAAAAAGAGGTGTGCAAGAACAAGAGGGCACAATTTGAAGATAGAGGGGCAACTCAGAGGTAATTTAAGAGTATTTTTCACAGAGAGGTTGTGGATGCATGGAGCGGCCTTCCGGAGGAAGGTTGTGGAGTCAAAATCAGTGGTGGAATTCAAGCATGCATGGGATAGTCATAAGGCAGTTCTGGGGGGTGGGGGTAGGAAGAAGTAGGCTGCTGGTTAACTAGGATCTGCAGCTTATCCAGTAGGTAGGGAAATGGGCAGACTGGGTGGGCCAAGCGGTCCTTATCTGCTGTCAAATTCTATGTTTCTATGTTTCTATGTTACTCCTTTTCTGGATCTCAGACTTTTTTGGCTCCTACCTCCTGCAGCTGCCTATCTGGGTACTGGCCCATACTTGCCAGACTCGATCTATACCCCTGCCCACCACAGAGGAACATGCAGTGGCGGCAGCTAAGGGAGGCCAGGGCTTGGGACCCACTGGGAACCATTGGGAGGCTACTGGAAGGGTCCCCCCAATGATACTTATACCCCTGCCAAGTCAGGTAGTAACAGGGGTAAGAAAACAATTAGAAGCACGCGGTGGTGACCTTGTGGGTTGGAAGGGCAAGAATAATGGTAGGAGTGACTGGACTGGGGCTTCAGCCATACTGGAAGGCCATCAAAAGCACTGTACCACCTGGCCAGTTAGGGCTGGCTTGTGAAGCACTGCTCTGCTATGTAGGAGACCTGGGATTGAACCTTTTTTCCTGGAGCATGATGTGGAAATATCAGGGAGTGAAGGAAGACCAAGGGAGGGATAGTGAGGCTTAATGGGGGAGGCAGAGGGTGACTGTGAAACAGACAGAGATACTAAACAAACTGGTTTGCTCAGTATTCACAAATAAAGAGGGGGAGGTACCTAAACCAAACAATAGAAACACTCTGGATATAGAAGTTGATACCAGCCCATTCACAGAAGAAAGGTTCTGAAAGAACTCTTAAAACTGAAGGTGGACAAAGCAATGGGGCCTGATGGGATTCATCCCAGAATTCTAAAAGAACTAAGGGTAGAACTACTGACACCACTGATTATCCTCTTTAACAAATCGTTGGAGGATGGGGTGGTACCTGAGGACTGGAGGAGGCCAGATGTGATTCCACTTCACAAAAGTGGGAGCAGGGCAGAAGCAGGAAACTACAGACCTGTTAGTTTAACCTCAGTGATAGGGACAATGATGGAATCACTTCTCAAAGAAAGAATTGTCGAGTACCTAGAGGCCAGAGGGCACGGACTCAAGGCAGCATGGATTCACAGCAGGAAGGTCATATCAGCTGAATCTAATAGATTTCTTTGACTGGGTGACCATAGTAATAGATTAGGGAGGGGCTGTGGACATGGCCTACGTAAACTTTGTAAGGCATTTGACACAGTCCCACACAAACGATAATATACAAGTTAGCCAGTCTGGGACTGGGTCCCAAAATGGTAGCCTGGGTAAAGAATTGGCTGGAAAACAGGACACAGAGGGTAATAGTAAACGGAGTCAACTCTAAAGAAAGGGGGTTTACTAGTGGGTACACGAGGGTTCAGTACTAGGACCGGTCCTCTTCAATATCTTTATACGCAACATTGCAAAGGGACTGGAAGAAAAAGTATGTCTCTTTGCAGGAGACACAAAGATCTGCAAGTTGATACACAAGGTGGGGTGGAAAGGATTAGAAGGAACTTGGCAAGGTTGGAGGAATTGTCAAATGTGTGGCAGCTTAGACTCAATGCTAAGAAGTGCAAGGTAATGCACCTGGGAAACAAAAACCCAGGGGAAGAGTACACAATGGGGGGTGAGATACTAACAACAACAAAAATGGAAAGGGGCCTGGGGGTAGTCATATCAGATGACTTAAAGGTGGGCAAGTAATGTGAGAGTGCAGTAAGGAAGGCTGGGGGGGATTCTGGGATGCATAGGGAGAGGCATCACCAGTAGAAAACAGGAAGTTGTTATCCCTCTGTACAGACAGCTAGTGAGACCCCATTTGGAGTACTGTGTGCAGTTCTGGAGACCCAATCTTTGCAAAGACATAAACAGGATGGAGGCAGTCCAGAGGAGGGCAACTAAAATGGTGCAGGGTCTGCCCCGGAAGACATATGAAGAGAGACTTAAGGAGCTTAGTACGTATAACCTTGAGGAAAGGAGGGAGAGGGGTGACATGATAGAAACTTTCAAGTATCTCAAGGGAATCAACAAAGTCCAAGAGGATAGCATCTTTCAGAAAATGAGGTGTGCAAGAACAAAGGGGCACAATTTGAAGATGGGGGAGCAGCTCAGAGGTAATGTAAGGAAGTATTTTTTCACAGAGAGGGTTGTGAAAGTATGGAATGGTCTTCCAGAGGAGGTTGTGGAGTCAAAAACAGTGTTAGACTTCAAGAATGCAGTTATAAGACAATTGTAGGGGGTGGCGGTAGGAAGAAGTAGGCTGTTGGTTAACTAGGATCGGCAGCTTATCCATTAGGTAGGGAAACGGGCAGACTGGGTGGGCCATGTGGTCCTTATCTGCAGTCGAATTCTATGTTTCTATGTTTTTATCTTATGCTGATCATGGGGAGAGGGAGCTGAGCGACCCATGCTCTGTGCACATGTGAAGGTGGGAAGTGGGAATGCCATGGTGCTGTGGATGACCATGCAGTGTCAGCTGCTTCCCCAACAAGTCAATGCAAAGGGCATTCATTGGCAATGCATGCCAGGGAGCTGGGCAGGTCTAACCAGAAAATTCTAGGAAGCAAGAAGCACAATAGCTTGCCTGTACAAACCCCACTCTATGCTACCAGCCACTCTAATTCCAAAGGGGTGTCTCCAACCAAATTAGCTGGTGCAATGGAGGATGATGTCTGACTGCAGCCAAGCCCCACCAGCAGGTAAGCCATGGGGTCAGCATGCAGTGGTACAGCTAGAGATGTGGAGGGATGTGGCAGAGCATGGCCTGGAGGATGAGGAAGCTGCACCAAGAGAGGGTGAACAAAACAAATGATATGAAAAAAGAAAAACCTGTGCTGCATGAAAGCCAGTAGTTGATGTCAAAGCAATACAATAAAATGTTCCCACAGACAACAAACTTAAAAGGTATAACTGGTAAACTGGTGTTGTATAAATGGAATGTGCAATGGCCAGACTCAAAATTCAGAAAAAACTAAAAAGAGGTGCATTTGGTACTGAATGGATCAATCACTAATATCTGCAAACCACAAATCCTGCATGCAGCAGATCAGTTAATTAGAAACTGCTGCTGATTAGAGATTCTTTTGATATACAGATAAGATTTTGCATCACAAATTGCAATGTGAATCTGATTATTTTATGTCTTGTACGAAAATGTTACATTTTAAGTAATACAGAATTTTAGCTGTTTCCAAATTTTAGTTTCACCTAAGCTTACTTCATGATGATTTACGCACTTTTAACTATCTATATCTTCATAGTATTCCTTAATTACAGAACAAACATTCTGCTTTGCCTCAGGTCCCCCTTCTTTGTTTTCATTGGCTTTATATAAAAATAGCTTTTTTAACCCTAAACATTTCACAGTCAGCCTGCTTCAAATAACTTGCATTTAGGAAGGGTTAACTTTGGAACAGGTAAAGCTAGGAACATAATTTATTTTTAAATTAAATCATGGATTCAATTGAAGCCTTGAAAAATTGCACAGGAAGAGTACACAAAATGTTTCGGTAGTCAGTGAGGTGAGCTGCTTTAGCTTGTATGAAATAAATTATTATTCTATGGCTGAGATCCTGGTCTTTCTTTTTACGGCTGCAGTAGACAGAACCTGCAGATGTTTTACATGTACAAATGGAGTGACGTCATGTTTTCTGTCTGTAAATGACTGAAGGTGTAAATAGTTTCCTCTGCCTTACCCTGCTCCAAGAAATATTTTCGTCCCTCAGATAAACACGCTTTTATGTTAGTCAATGGTTTGCAGGACACTATTTTCTTTCTTAAATGAGAAGTACAAGAACTGGAACCTGAGTAATGGGAGGCAGTGTTAGGTTTTGGGGGTAAGATCCACCCGCCTCCACCGAAAGCTTCTAAGATCCACCCCCATCTTTTTTTTTTTGGTTCATTTGGGGGGGCATGAGGTGGAGCTATCATGGAACTTGGAACAACTGACTATCAGATCTGTCTGGGGACATAATTATGGAGTACCTGAAACTGCATCTAGTTTTTTTTTTGTAAGACCATATTGACATCATTCACATATTTGGGACCATCTAGTACAGTATGCCCTGCAAGCCCATACTGTACCTGTCATCCGGCGGGCAGCCGGGTGGTATGTGGGTAGGTTGCAGACACCCACCGATGATGGGGGAGGGGAGCGGGGTGGGCAAAGGGTTCTCTGTGGGTAGGAGGGGTGGGGGGTGCCACTGGATCACCGGGGAATTAAACTGTGGAGATTTACCGTGATTGCGACAATGGGCAAGGGGGTGGGAAGACCACTGGACTACCAGGAAATATACATACGGCTCTGTATCATGATAGGGGCTGGGCGGGGGGTACCACTGGACTACCAGGGATTTTGTATGGTATTAACCAGTGATCTCAGCAATGGGAGGGAGAGTGATGCCACTAGACTACCAGGGATTTTAATACAGTCATTGATGGGCGATCAGGGACACGGGGAGGGTGCCACTAAACTACCAGGAATTTTAATATGGTCATTGACGGGCGATCGGGGACATGGAGGGAGGGGGGTACCACTTGACAACCGGGGTATGTGTGCTTGTAAGCGGTGTTCTGGATGGGCGGGTGGCCACCTATAGCTGGTGGCTGCTGTGTTGTGTCCTGCAATACAGTAGCCTGCCTGTACGTGGCCGGGACTTGTTCCCACTCTTCCATGGCTTAACTTTGAGCCCCTTCTGTGGAACAATGCAGGGCTGCACCAGCATATGAGCTGCACATCCCGGGCTGAATATCGGGATGTTCTGTATATGCATGGACATGCCCCCTGCATCTGCACTGCATACCATTACATTGTGCCCCCGGCGCATTGGGATTTGCACTGCACCTGGCAGCCCTTTCAACATCCCACTGGGGTGCAATGCGAGGTTGTGCCAGTACAACTCTGTTGTGCCATGCGCAACCTCTTTTGAATATCTGGGCCTAACTGTTTGCTTACAGAAAACCCACTCGGTCACATTTTAAGTATTTGCTAAACTGTAAATGTAGGTACCAGCATTCTATTGGGTAGAATTAGCATTTAGTGCTGATTTTGTTCTGTGTCATGATTATCATTTTTTTTTTGGACAAATGAAATGTATGGTATGAAGCTGCAGCCTAGAAACTGAAAAATACATTAAAGTCACTTTTTCTCCTATGTGTGGTATAGCATGAAAACAATAGGATGACAGTGACTATTGCAGCTACACATTTGATTCCATTTTACAATGGTTCATTGCACTACACATTTAGTGTATCACACTTTCTCAAATAACAAAACAAATATTTGCCAAATTAAATAACTCACACATACACTTTTTTATTCATTATTAAAAAGATACCTCACATTTGTAAACCCCCAAAAAACTGAAAGTCATGTCACAGAACAAAATTAGCACTGCCAGTTCTACCTGCTAGAACAGAGGAGGCAGTAAAGTGCAGTGGTCTAAAGCTGCAAACCTGATGTCCTGGGTTTGAATCCCACATCTCCCATGTGCGTAGTGCGTGACCCTAAGCAAATTACTTAACTTCCTTGTGCTCCCAGGTCACACCTGTAAACAAGCTTTAGTGTGTCTCTCTTGGTAAAAAAAAAAAAAAAGAATGCTGGTACCTACATTTACAGTTTAGCAAATACTTTAGGGCTAACTGAATGAGTTTTCTGTAAGAAAACTGTTATAGTCTTTACTAATTACAGCAGTGATGATCGGGTCAATTTCTATGCTTTTTATTGTGTGTAGTTGATTAAATTAAATTTTAAAATGAAAATACATATTACTGCTAGCTAGACATGACACACCCAGAAAACACAAATAGTGAATTAGAGCTATTTAGTAGCTGTTTTCTTACAGAAACCCCAGTTAGGCAGCTCTCAGGCATCTACTAAATTGTAACTGTTGCCATTCGTGCTCACTGCATCAAAACAGTTACAAAGCTCTGCTGTTGTGAACTGATTTTAAAAAGCACTGCATATGCTAAATCTATTGGCCTGGCTACAACACTGCCACATGAGGCAGGGTGCATTGTAGGAGGCAGAAGGCAATAAACCTTTTTGTGATGGAGATCCAGAGAGGTCATAAAACTACCATCAAGCTAGCAGGCTAATTTAGGGGAAAAAAACACTAATAGCAGACAGAGGGAAGAACACACTAGGATTTTACATACAAATCAAAACACTCTGCATAACATATGTTTTTGCAAATTCTGGGTGGACTGCTCCTTTCCCAATCTATATCCTTCCAAGAACCTCTTTATGTGGTGTGCATACCAGCATGGTTATTTCACGCTTTACAGCTTTACACCTTCATCAGTTTTACTTGCAATGATTTTGCCCTTTGAATAACAAGGTTCAATACCTATAACGTCCCAGGTTTTTTATTATGATAGCATTGATTTCTGAAGACCTCTTTGTGAATGAAGTGCTAAACATAACTTGGTTTTCTTTGTCTTTTTTTTTGTGTAGTTTTATTAAGCTTGTAACCATAGAAACAAAGGTGCAAAGCACATATCCTGCATGTAATGGCATAAAAAAACACATCATACACTCAGGAAAATCAATGAAAATATATACAGATTCCTCCCAATTCCTGGAAAATAAATGTTTTAGCTAAAGTTACAGCTACTGAAAAATGCAAAATATATTAATAACTGTGCAGTCTGACATCTTCATTTAAACCTCGTGGCTGCAAACTGCGACATTCATAAATCCAGTAAGGTTCTCGCTGAAGCCGTCTCCTTCACATGTCTGCTCTCAAACTGTCAAAATCACTTCTTCAGTGTGAACTGTCAAGCATTCAAGTTGTTCTCAGATTTTTTTTCAACTTTCTTTATGTCCCTTTATCACCATCTTACCTGACCTCTTTCCAGGGAGGACACTCAGTACACTCTGTTCCCACCCGCCTGAAGCCCCCAGACTCCTTTCTCAGGCATGGGCCCATCTCCCTAACTCTCCCTACTGCACCACCTGGCCGTCCAACCACCCCTGGCTCTGAGCCCCCAGAGCAGGACTGCCGGCTCCTCTGGTGCTCTATCTGCAATCCAACTGAGCAACCAAAGAGTGGAGGGAGTGCCCGAGATGGAGCTGGGAGGCCCGACATTGGGCGTGGGAGCCGACCACTGGTCCCTCTTTTACCTATCAGGGGCCGGGATTTTTCTGCTTTTTATGTCCCTTCCTCCTCCCACCCAGGGAGCTTGGATGTGCATTGATGGCCATTGTCCAGCAAGCTCCCCAGTGCAATATGGTTGCATCTCCAGTTCCTGGCAGCACCCGACTGCTGCCAGAGGTTACTCAGAGCGACATGATGCCCTACACCTCCCCAGGAAGGAAGAGCTATCTGCCAGATGCTCAATCCCTCCCTGCCCCTGTTGACCCCGATGGCCCAGGCTCGTTCCTGAACCCAGGTCACCGGTGTGGCGCGAGGTCAGGCATCTAGTACCTTAACCTCAGCACCACCAGACTGCTTGTTCTCAGATTAAATATTACTTTTATAAATATAGATTTAACAAGGCTGTCTTGTAAAGTACTGGTTTGTTTAAATGCTAATTGTGGTCATGCTGATATCACATTATTTAGGCTTGGTTCAGTATCTAGAAATTCCCATTTTTTGCTTTTTGTGATCCAAGGTTTGTTATGATTCATGTATTTTATGAAAATCCTAGGGCCTCTCTTACTGTTGTGCACAGCTACTTAGCGCTACAACTACGATTAACAAATGACGAGTGTAAAAATAAATTTAAATTCATGTAATGCACTAAGTACAGTAGATTAGTACAGGACCTGTAAAATAACTTGTAATGTACTGAAAGTGAACTCAAAAATAGTTTTAAGTCCTTTTTACATCCAATCATATAGTGGTAGTGAGAGAAACACAAAGATGTGAAACCCTGGAACCCCACCACCTGAATCAGTAGGGAATGCTCATTTCATGAAGCATAGTAAAAATTTGAAAAACAAAAATCATTGAAACATAGACTTTGATGGCAGATAAAGACTGCTTGACCCACCTTGTCTGCCCATTTCCCTACCTACTGGATAAGTTGCAGATCCTAGATAGCCAACAGCCTATTTCTTCCTACCCCCACAAGAATTGCCTTATGTCTGTCCCTGCATTCTTGAATTCCCCCACTGTTTTTGGCTCTGCAACCTCCTCAGAAAGGCCATTCCATGTGTCCACCACCCTCTCTGTGAAAAAATACTTCCTCACATTACCCCTGAGCTGCCCCCCCCTTTTCAAATTGTGTCCCCTTGTTCATGCACATCTATTTTTCTGAAATATGCTATGCTCTTGGACTTTGTTGATTCCCTTGAGGTACATAAAAGTTTCTATCATGTCCCCCCTCTCCCTCCTTTCCTCAAGGGTATACTGTACATATTAAGCTCCTTTAGTCTCTCCTCGTATGGCTTCTGTTGCAGACCCCTGCACCATTTTAGTTGCCTTCCTCTGGACTGTATGCATCCTGTCTATGTCCTTGCGGAGATGGGGTCACCAAAACTGGACATAGTACTCCAGATGGGGTCTCACAAACAGTCTGCACAGATGGATAACAACTTCCTGTTTTCTACTGGTGATGCCTCTCCCAATACATCCCGGTATCCCTCCAGCCATTCCTACTGCCTTCTCACATTGCTTGATAAGCTGTAGGTCATCTGATATGATTACCCCCAGGTCACTTTACATTTTTGTTGTTGTTACTACCCCTCCCTCATTATGTATTCTTCCCCTGGGTTTTTGTGCATTACTTTGCACTTCTTTGCATTGAATCCAGGCTGTCATACTTCTGACCCTTCTTTCAACCTTGCCAAGTCCCTTCTCACCCTTTCTACCCCCCCTTGTGTATCAACCCTGTTGCAGATCTGTGTGTCATCTGTAAAAAGGCATACATTTCCTTTTAGTTCCTTGGCAACCATCATGACGACGAGTTGAGGTATCCTTGCATGGTATGGTCAACCCTCATGTCACATATGCAAAACCAATTCTCTACAGTAAGATGGAACATCTTGCTATAAGGTATATGGCATACTCATTTTGTGATTGATATCATGAGTGTCTCTGTTTGTTCTATGCAAAATCCCCACCCCCCAAAAAAAAAGGATAATACAGAAATATTCCCAAGGTGACATATGCATTGTCATATATTAAATAGCAGCCCTAATATCTGAAATCTGACTGATACAAACTCTTTAATTCCTGTATACAAGTCTGTGTATACCAGACATTGGAATAAGTGATGCTATGTAAAACAGGAGCACCCATGTGTTATCTGGGAAAAAATGCATGTATTATTCTAAATATTTTGTTTAGTTCTAATTGTGCACAGGGGAAAGTGGCACAGTCCTGATGTCAATCACAAAGTAGCAACCAGTAGTCCATAGATAAAATGTTGCATCTTAATGTAGAGAACAGGGACTGCATCTGCAGAACAGGGTTAGCCATGCCATGCAAGTATAGGCCAACTGAGTCATGATGTTTGGTTTAATTGGCCTCAGTATAAACTATGAAATGTGCATTCCTCCTTGATTCTGATGGTGGGGTTCCAGCGTTCTGAATCAGTCTGTTTCTATCGCTATGAGTATGTGATCATTACACAAAACCTATATTGCTTACCATTCCTTCCACTGAAATCTACACCTCCATATCTCTTCCTAATAATGTGTCTGCCTTCCTTAGAATAGAAAATAAACAAATCTTACTAGTTAAAAAGCACCGTGTTGTTTCTCCATGTCTCCTTCACAACTCCACACAATCTACTAACTTCGTTATGCAGCCATGGTGGATCTGACCAGAATTTGTTTTAGCTTGCTGTGGGTCTGTTTTCTGCTTCGCTTGTCTGTATGCCATAAATAAGTCTTAGCAATACTGTTTACATGTGTCAATACACGTGATTATTCATCAATATAGATTACATTACGATTAAAAGTATATTATTTATTTATCTAAAATTAGTAACTGAGAAGGGCACACTGGGCCAAGGCTCAATTCAGGTGTGACCTGGAGGAAGGAATACAGGAGGATAACATATGAAATCTGAGAATAGTATCCGGATAACATAAAGGTAATGGAAGTTACAAGAGGCATCTTTGCATATGATGAAATACATGGACAGCATGTGTAAAAGCAGCAATGTATATTGCAATAAAAAATTTACATTTGTGAGACAGTTAGGAAAAGTGTGCAGTACCTGTTAGAATAGACTACAGTGCAAGCAGCGTGTGAAGATAGACAAGTGACTTTCTCTTTCTGCCTCCCTCACCTCTGGAATCCACTCCCAAAGGCCACCTGCCACACCTTCACCTTTGTTGCCCTCAAATCCCTGCTTCTTACCATTCCCACTGCTCCTTGCACTTGCCCTTTCCTCCTCCCCTCTGCTCCCCACCCACCCTCCCAATCTCTCCCCACACCTCCCAAAGGACCAGCATCCTTGCCTCACATAAGGGGCCTCCTATCCCTGAGGTCCTGCACCCTTTCCTTTTACTTGCTTGCTATAATCAACTGTGCCCCTTCTGCACTATTTCATGGAGGCCTTAATATGGCATTTGAGTGTCTGCAGAGCATCCCCCTACTGTAGTTTGCAATATAATTTAAATAAAGGGACCAGATAGCTTCATACTTGGGTATATTTCCTTTGTTGTAGCAAGATATTCTTGTCAGGTTAACAAGATCCTCCATGGCATTAAGGCATTGTCTGAATGTTGGGATTTCTGTGAATCACCAACTTCTCAGTAGTATCCGTTTAACTTTCACTGAAGCCTGGGTAAGCCACAGTAGTCGGCTTTGGACCGACAGGTGGACTGAGGGGAGAGGCCTATTAACCATAGGCTGGGGTGAAATGGTATGGGGATTCCCAGAATGTTTGAGCAGAGTTGCACCACAGCTGACCAAAGGGGGTGCGGGGGGTGCAAGACCAGAGGATGTGTATCAGGTTTGCTGCAGGAGCATGACATCTCCAGCAATTATCCATAGGTAGCACACCCATTGTGTGTAGTTGCAAGGGTGTGGTACCACATGCTACACCTTGTTTTTAATTAGAAGACTTCTCTCATTATTGCATGCCTGGGTAGACCTTATCCAGCTCATGTGCCATTGTTTCTCTCTGATCTGGGTGCCCAGCTTTGCTTCCCATTTGCCCTTTGCTCAAAGGGAGGGGTCTGGGGCACTGTCCCTTCATAAGGCTCTGTATTTTACCTGCTAGCCCTTGTTTGTGTCTAACCCACCATAAGATGGGGAAGGGTTGCAACTTCTAGGATTTGTTTCTAATACATTGCACACGAACATTTCTGTCTCCCTCAAGAGATGTAGAGGTTTCTAATCTGAAGATATCTCCAAAATCACTTTATGGCAGGTCTTATCTTGCTTTTAGCTGCTGGAATGAGTCCAGGTTGGCACCATCTGGGGTCTTTAAGTCACAGAGGTGTTTGATTGATTTGCTAGCCCTCCCAACCCACCAAAATGGTTTATGATCTATGCATAGGAAAGGATTATTCCATATGGGGCTAAAGCGGCCCAGCCTGAGACAAAGTTTAGCCCTCCAGCCTACTTTCTGTGGATCCAAGACTGGTTGTCTACAACAATTTTGTCAGATGAGCAGACAGCGAAACCGGCAGGTCGACTGCATTTTGCAGTCAGCTGCCGGTTTCATAGAAAAACAAGTGTTTTCTCCGGGGGGAGGGGTGAGCCTCTGCACCCCCCCACTTAGGATTCTCAACTCTGAGTCAGAGCTGAATCGGGGGGGCTGCAGGATCCCCAACAGACAGTACCAGGTTGCAGTGGGTTCCCTACAATGACGTGGCGCTGTTGTCACTATAGGGGACCGTCTGTGTCAAATGTCGCTAATAGTACAGTATACCTACTGTCTGCCAGGCCATATGGGAGTGTTGGATTGTAATCCAATGTTGAAATTGCCTTGGCAATGGATGGCCTAAATATGCAGATAAAGGAGTACCTTTCTTGATGTCTTTTTCCATGTCCACCCAGACAGGAAGTGTGTGTTGGGTTTCTGAAACCATGTAATTTTTCTCATTGTGATGAATGCCAGTAAATATTGGGCAAAGTCAGGCAAGTTCCAGCCCCTCTTACCCAGGGAGCCCATAATTTGGCTCCACAAAACCTGATATGGTCTGAGCTAATTCTGCCTTGTTTGACAAATCCCACTTGGAAAGGGTATATGATCTCAGACAGTACTTTCTCCAGATGCATTGCCAGAGTTGGCCAGAATCTTGGCATCCACATTTATCAGTGAGACAGGCATGTAGTTGTTTTTTACCTTTTTTGTTTTACCATTACAGGCACACTAAGTTGAAAGCTTGTTTACAGGTGCAACCTGGGAGCACAAGGTAGTTAAGTGACTTGCTCAGGGTCACACAGTATGCAAGTGGGGGCCGTGAGGTTCATACCCAAGTCTCCAGCTCAGAGCCTTACACCACTGCTCTATACTGCAGTCCTTACCCTCTTTAGGGAGGACGGTGATAATGGCTTCATTTAAAAGTAATGGGGAGTTCCCCTTTTGCACGTGCATCTTGCAGCATGTGTAGAAGTGGGGTTTCTACCAGTGGTTGGACCAGTTTATACAAATCTACCGGGATGTTGTCTTCTGCTGGGGCTTTGCATGGAGTGACACTGGATGTAGCTTGGTTAATTCAGATTCTGTTATTGGTGCTTCCAGAGCTATCTTGTAAGATATTGAGAGCTCAGGTTGGGGTGGGTTAGCTGTAAAGTAATGATGTTCCTCCTTGTCCCATTTAGGTGGAGAGGAGTATAATGCTTTATAGAAATCCGCCATGATGCCATTAATCACTTTATGATTCGGAGAGAGTTTGCCTGATTTATTTTTCAACTGTTGGATAGCCATCTCTGCCTGTCTTTGTTTCAGCCTATACACTTGGAGCCTACTAGCCTTCCCCCATCCACCCAATATTTGTACTGGACCCTTTGGAGGTTACTACCGCTTTTCTAATGGCCAGGCTGTTAATTTTAAGCCTTATTTTCTGTAAACTCTAAAATTACCTGGGGGTTGTTTAGGAAGTTGGGATTTTTTTTGTATTGCTCCTCTAATCCCTTTAGCTGTGTGTGTTCTTTGTCCCTCTGTCTACATCTATAAGTTGCAGTGCTGATTATTCTGCCCCTTATAGTAGCTTTATAAGCCTCCCATATATTAGCTGCTAAGGCCATACCTACAGGGTTGTCCCTAAAGTACATTTTGGTTTCTAGTTTAAGCCATAGGGCAAATTCTTTATTCTGTATTAGGAGTGGGTCAAGCTGCCATAAAAGGGATCTATTAGACTTCGAAGTATCAGGAGGTTTAGGACCACTGGGGCATGGTTTGACATATATAAATGAGAAATGTGTACACTGGTAGTGGCAGAGGTTATATTAGGGGATGTGAACCAGATGTACAGTCTGCTTCCATGGCCTTGGGGGCAGAGAAGTAATAATAATCCCAGTCTGTGGAATGTGAGAGATGCCATATGTCTGAAAGCTGATGCAGAGTGTTCAGATCCTTCAGGGCTTGGAGTGCACGAAGGTGGCATTCAGGTCTGGTGTTGGACCTATCCAACAGGTGGATCATCGTCAAATTGAGATCTCCACTTAGGAGGATGTCCGGGTTGTCATAGGAGACATCCATGATCTTTTGAGAGATGGTATTGAAAAACTCGGGGACATCCTCATTAGGGGCACATATATTGACCAGCACAATGGGCCCCGTAGGAGTAGCAACCTCCATAATTATCCACCCACCTGCCTCATTCGTGTGCACCTCTGTAGCGTGCCACTGGAGTTTATGGTGTAGCAAGATCGAGACACCCCTCTTGGCTGACTCACAGACACTATGCATCTCCCTCCCTACCCATTCGCTTACCGGTTTAATTGCCTCCTTATGGCTGAGTTTAATTTCCTGGAGAAAGGCAACTTGGGTCCACAGTTTCATAAGAGGGATATTACAGTTGTGTCCTCAGTGCCTGTCCAGAACCCTGAGTGCCTGCAACTGCATGAGGCTTTGTTATCAGGGTACAAAGGACCAGGAGCAACAACTAAATAAGTACATTTTGTTCCTCTATCCCTTAAAATGTACACATTACCCTGAGGCACCTCTTATTGGTGCGGCCTGTCCAGTGGGTACCACTGCTGAGTGGACAGGGGTTCCTAAATGTAGTACTGGTAAGGGGGTTTGAGGAGCTCACACCCTGTAGTCTTTTTGGAATTGGGGGGGGGACACAACCAGCTGAAGTTGCTCCCTTGCATCGTTTTATAACCATGTATTTCATTATAACAAGCTAGTGGTGGTGTCAGCCACCACCTTGCCAAGATGTTCTGAGCTATGATCCCATTCCCCTTCTTTGTTATTGCTCCCCTCCTTCCACCATGGGCCAGCATCGGGAAGACTGGGAATTATCTGCTGAAAGAGACGCCCGAATTATAGCCGCTGCATTTCGAGGATTCACCTTAAAATTGCCTCAGTGCCTTAGTTTAGTTCCCTGACTGGCTTCAAGGAGTTCTTGAGAGCATTAAAACCATCTTTTATGTTCCCTAGACCCTCAGGATCATTAACCCATCAAGCTTGTCTTACGGTCTTCAGACAGCCATGTAAGTTTCAAAGAGGCCTGGGAGAGGACTATTCATCCCCATTCCAGAGGATGTTTGGGAGAAATGATTCAGGATAGGGATGGAGGGTAACCTCCTCTCCAGATTAGAGGGAATACTTTTGAAAAATTATGACACAATTTTTCTGTACCCCTACTGTCAGCAAACACTTCCACACTTCCACACCACCTTTACTGACAAGTGATGGTGGCACTGTGGGAATAAAGGGACACATTATCATATCCCCTGTGAAAGACCAGCCATTAGAACATTTGGGGGCAGGGTCAGAGAAGTGGTGCTTCAAATATTGTCAGGTGATATCCCTGCAGATTTCCTGATACAGTCTTGGTATGGTTTTGAATAATGTACGTCTCCTCTTGAGAAACTGGATGGGAAAGATTCTGTTACATGCCATACTTTTGGATCTAAATAAAGTTGAGTTATAAAAAAAAAGACAGCCATGAAAGGAAAGTGCACCTGGTTACCAATCTCCATTACATATAGGAGTCCTGAAATCAGACAACTATTTACACTTAAAACATAATTTTATGCAATTAACAACATGGCAATTCAACGGGCATACACCACTGTGATCCCAGTCCAGCCAACCTAGGTTAGAAACTGAAAAGAAACATGAGGGGTAACTCACTACCCCAATAAGGCAATACTTACTCAGTCACAATTGGTAGAAATCCCAAAGTCATCCCAGCAAAGTCCCAAACTGAGGAAACACTAGCACGAACAGTAAAAGAAGGTGACAAGACTTTCTATAGATACATTAGTGAAAGGAGAAAGTCCAGAGGGGGTATTGCTAAGCTTAATGGAGAAAAGGGAGCATGTGAGAAGGAGGACCCTGTAAAGGCATCTATCCTAAATAGATACTTTTGCTCAGTATTTACTGAAGAGAAGGTAGGGCAGGGCCCACAGCTCAGCATCATGGACACAGGGGAGGGAGGTGAGCACTACTCCCTTCACAAAAGAAAGGGTCCTACAAGAGCTTGCTAAGCTCAGAGTGGATAAGGCAATGGGACCTGATGGCATACATCCCAGGGTACTTAAGGAGCTAAAGGAGGAACTAGCAGAGCCATTAGCAGAATTGTTTAGTGAGTCTCTGAGCACAGGAGGTCCCAGAAGACTGGAGAAGGCTCATGTGATCCCACCCACAAGAGTGGTAGCAGGGAGGCGGGAACTACAGACCGGTCAGTCTTACCTCAGTAGTGGGCAAGATTATGGAGGCACTCCTTAAGGAAAGGATAGTGCAACACCTGGAATCCATAGGGGCACAGGATCCAAGACAGCATGGGTTTACAAAGGAAGGTCCTGTCAAACTAATCCATAGATTTCTTTGACTGGGTAACCAGAGTGGTGGACCAAGGGGAGCAGTTGATGTCGCTACCTTGACTTCAGCAAAGCTTTTGACACTGTTCCACATAGAAGATTGATAAATAAGCTAGGTAGGCTCGGGGTGGGTCAGAAGTTGGTCAACTGGGTGGCAAACTGGTTGACTGGCAGAAACAGAGAGTGGTGGTAAATGGTATACAGTCAGAAGAGATGCAAGTCACAAGTGGGTACCTCAGGGATCAGTCCTGGGGCCAGTCCTATTCAACATCTTCATTAGTGACCGCAGATGGACTAGAGGGTAAGGCTTGTCTGTTTGCAGATGACACCAAGATCTGCAACAGGGTAGATGATCCAGATGGGGTGGGCAGAATGAGAAGAGATCTGGATAAACTAGCAGAATGGTCAGAAGAGTGGCAACTGGGATTTAATGCAAAGAGTGCAAAATCATGCACATAGGGAAGAGAAACCCTGAAGCCACTTATAGGCTGGGAGGAGTTGCTAGCAGTCACAAAGGAAGAAAGAGACTTGGGCATCATCATCACTGATGACCTAAAATCATCAAGCAGACCTCTAAAGCAGTAGGTAAGGCTAGGGGGTGTTGGGTGTAGTAGTAAAGAGTATCACAAGTCGTAAGAGGAAGTAAATCCCTCTGTACAAGACATTGGTTAGGCCCCATCTGGAGTACTGCTGTGCAGTATTGGAGGCCACACCTACAAGGACATTAACCAAATTGAGGCAGTCCAGAGAAGGGCAGCAAAATGGTGCAGGGACTGCATCAGAAGACACATGAGGACAGATTAACGGAGCTCAATATGTATACCCTTGAGCAAAGGAGGAGAGAGGTGATATGATCGAGACATTTAAACACCTTAAGGGCATAAACAAGGTGAAAGAGTCTAACATGTTTAAATATAAGAAAATAGCAGGACAAGAGGACACAGCATGAGATTAGAGGGGGCGATTAAGGGGAATGTGAGAAAATTCTTTTTCACAGAAAGGGTGGTAGATGTATGGAATGGCTTTACAAAGTGAGTGGCTATGAATACAGTGCAGGGCTTCAAACAGGCATGGGATAGGCATAAGGGAGCAATACAAATGACTATGAATAGATAGGTCACTGACAGAGCAAAGGCCGATGGCACATTTATAAGGTAGAAAAAGAAATGGGCAGACTGGATGGGCCTTGCGGTCCTTATCTGCCGTCAACTTCTATGTTTCTATGTTTCTATGAAATAAAGCCACTCACCAAATTCTTGTTTTAAATAATTTATTATTTTTTTTATGTTATTGTATGCCACTTTTAGCAATTACAGGTACATATGACAGCCTCAATTCATAAATGTTTCGGATAGGTGTCCTTCATCAGTACATTGCACTGTATCTAAAAAACATAATGAATACAAATCATTATTCTCCATAATATTCACAAACAGGTATTCTAGGTATATAAATAAACTAAATACATGTATAGCTAAGACTCTTACCCCTTGCAACAGGGCCTCTCAAATTCTACTTGTTTCTGACATGGAATATTTCTTTAAGCAGGAAGCAATCCTTGCACACTCCTAAAGAAAGCATTTGATTCCACATAAAAAAACATTAATATGCTGTTAATATAATTCTCCTGAGCACTCAGCAAAACTGTTGTTTGCTCCAAATGATTATTATTCAATGAGATTTATTATCATTATTTCCACAAATACTTATTGTCACAACAGGGTGCAATGGCATAAACTCATTTTCTTGTTCCACAAATCCCAGACCCAGTTCAAATCCATACTCCTCCATATTGAAAAATCGATACACCTGATATGTATATTTTCTATTTCCTTAAAGCATTATACCTTGCTCCCTTACAGGCTTCCTTTTATACAAATATTGAGCACAAGCATACCTTAAATTCTCCCTATTGGGAATTCTCATAATCTGTAAGGTACAAACAAAAGGAAAAAATATAATAGCAATAATGTGTGTTGGGGGGGGGCATCAAAGCATTTGCACAACCCAAACTTTATACACATGAATCCTTATTCTTTTTATAATCTTTTACAATTTATATCTCTCATAGATCGCTAACTCCCTACAAACATTTTTCATTTATTAGGCAGCCAAAAACCTATTTGCTATTAAAATTGCCAGTGTTACCTATAGTTTTTACTATACACAGTATCACTTCTTTCAGTGCTGCATTTCTCTTATTCCAGTTCTCATTTGTTTCACAAAGTGCACATAGTCTCAAAACATGAATACATCAGCAAAAGTAATTCAACGGGCATGCCAGCCCAACATTTATTCAGGATATACATATCCATATCCATATATATATATATATATACACACACACACACACAGTGGGGGCGAGTGGTAAATGAGTGTGATAAATTATGTTATTTTCACCAGGGTGTGATAAATATAAGACCTGACATTTATCACACCTGCGCAAAGCCACTCAAATGGTACATTTTGCAACAATGAGGCCCCCATTGTATATATCGGATACATGATGGGCACTCGTGTGGTATGGGAAATATGTTCAGTACTGTACAATGACCTCTGAAACCTCACTCATGGCTTCATCACTAGTGAGTATTCAGAGGTCACTCTATAGGAGTGAAGATATTTTCCATATCACATGAGTGCCCATCATGTATCCTATATATATATATATATATATATATACATATATATATATATTGTAAGTCCCAGTCCCAAAAGGATGGCTGCGCTTAGGGCAATGAGGATGAGGGGATCAGCTAGCATAGTTAAGCATGGCCTTTTACATTCTGACACCTCCCCATACATCCATGTAATCAGGGACATAAGAGCACATTTTATTCAAAGTACAGACCAAAACTACTCGACTACAAATCCCTATTATCACCCAGGGATCTGCTTAAACACATTATCTGTATTCCAACCACTGTTTCAGATCTTAGAGTGTAGCTCAGTTTCCAGGGGTTCTGTGTCATTCTGGGCTACTTGGGGCTCTTCGAGGCAGGTTGCCCAGTCCTTATAAATGAAAGCCCAGTCTCCAGTCTTTGGGTGACAGGAGTTCTTCCTCTGGCGTACCTTTGCTGGTCAGGTCGGAGAAGTCGAGGGCAGTCGGCTGCTGTTCTCCCAATATGTCATAGCAGTAGGAGTTCTTCACTGGTGTGTTGCAGGCAGATGAGCTTCTACCCTCCAAGAGGTGGATCTTGTGCTTCTTGCTTCTGGATCATGCTCGGTGGGATCTGATATGGTGGGGCGGTAACAGTAGACTTTCTGACTGCTGCTTCACCTTCTTTCTCTGTCTCCCCCTTTGTGCCTGCTGCCATTTGGGTCCTTTTTATGAAATTACTACTGTCTTTGAAGCGGGCAGGTCCTGTGCATTGTACAGAGCCAATACATGCATAGATTGCAGGGCCTCGCCACAAGGCTGAGACGGTGGATGACACAATGCCTGCATTTTTCTTCTCAGTCTTAGCCTCTATGATCCATGCTCAGCTCGGCCAGCACTAGTACTCCAGTCTCAACTTGTGGTGGGGGTGGGGGAGTCGGGTGAGTTATGATATCCACTGGTTTGGGAGTAGCTTAGCACAAGAAGGTCAGACTCACTCCTCTGATATTTACCAGCATGGTTCTGGCAGCTTTATCCTCGCCGTCTGCAGGCACTAGTTGGGTGATTTATGATGAGGGAGCTACAGCCCTCTTAGCCCCCCCTGGGAAATCACCCCTGTGGTGGCTGTCACAGGGAAGACAGATATACTACCACAAAAAACAATTTGCAGGAACAATCAGGGGCCACCCAGCATCGCAGCATCAGTTTCTCTTGGCAAATTGCATATGGAAACAAGGACAGACCGAGAAGCTGATGCTGCGATGACGGGGTGCTCCCTGATTGCTGCAGCCAAATTGTTTCAAGTTGGTGGCACGCTTGCAAACTAGTGTTACCACCAGCATGCGCTACCATTGGGGACACACAGCTAAGCCCACAAAAACAGTGGTGGCATTGGCAGCAACAGTGCCACACCTTCACAACCCACTTCTCTCCTAAGCTGCCACAACATGTTTCTTGTATGTGTGCGCAAGCAAACATAGCAAACAAAGCAATGAATGATAGGGAGGTGAGGTTGGGGGTATGGTAGAATCACTATGAGTGCAGTATACAGTGGGTCAGGGAAAGCGTTTCTATTTAGAAGTCATCTACAGGCCCCATAGTCAGAATGAAGGTGATCAGAGCTCTAGACAAGCAGACTAGGAAGGCAGCAGCTGTAGGGAAGTTGTTCTGTTGGGGACTTCACCATGATGCTGACTGGAACATCCCAGAGGCAAAAAGAGCACTAAAAATCAGGCTTTGTCAGACACCTTCCAGGACTGCTTCCTGGACTCAGCAAGTGAAGGATAGAACAACTGAGAGAGAACTAGGGGCTTAACAGCATAAGAGCCATTAGGTTATTGTAACATAAAACACAGTGGGTTCAACACAGCCCTGAGATCACAGAGGCAGTGACTCAGACAACTGTCCAGGAATTTAGGAGGTCAGACTTTGGAAGTATGAAGTGGGAGCTATGGGAAAGGCCTGTAGTGTATTAACAACTGGAGGATGGAGACTACATGGAGCGTATCAAAAGGAACTTTAGCTGTAACAGAAGGTTGCATCAGACAAAGGGAGAAGCACAAGAGGCCCATGGGGTTCTCCAGGAGATTGAGGTTGTGGTGTTGGAAAAAAAGGCTGTTTTCAATGTGCATAAGGGCAAACAGATGGAAGCAAGCAGGGAGCTCTACCTTGTCAAAGAAAGACAATGAGAAGGGGCAGGGCAGAGGTAGCGCTCATGACTGCAGAAAGGGTATGGATAAGTCACAACACCTTCTTTAATAAACCAGGGACAGAAAAAAGAACATAGGATGTATAGAGAGGCCAAGAAATGGTGACATATGCATGGTGGAAGATGGAAGGACAGCTGATCTTCTGTCTGAATATATCTGGTTGGTGTTAACAATCAAGGAGGGGGGCCTCTACCACTGTGCAGCATCCAGGTTGGATGGGGCACAAATCTTTAAAAGGGGTAGAATCACAAACAAAATGGTGCTTAAAGGGTTGCAAGAGTTGCAGGTGGGTAAGTCCCTAGTACAAGATGGCTTACACCCATGTATATACAGGGAACTGGATCAAGCCTTGGCTGCACCCTTGGCAGACCTAATGAACTGCTGACTGAAGAATGGCATAGTTCCCCGCGACCAAAAGGCAGCAGTCATTGTCCACTTGCACAAGAGTAGGGATAGGAGGACACAGGGAACTGTAGACTGATTTGCTTGATTTCCATGTCAGGAAGCTCCATAATCCTGTAACCAAGCAGCTGCTGGTCAACTTCCTGGACTCAGAGGGTGGGATATTCAGACTGCGCCAGGCTGTGGTGAAGCCTGGGTGCAGTGCAACCGGGATGCGCATGGGCGTTGACAGGGTGATATTCAACGGAGCTGCGCCATGGCACAGCATCATTGAATATCGCTCCTTGGCCACCCGGAGTGCGCATGGTGCAGTGGCACTGTGCCAGTGCAAGTGGCCAGAGTGGAGCAGGGGGATGCTCTAGTGCAAGTGCTGTTGCGCTAGGTGCAACAACCGTGATATTCAAAATGCACATGAAAAGGGGCCATAATGCATACGAGGCGCAAATGGGGCCATTTGCATATCATTATAGCCCATTGCATACAAGTGCACCGATCCTAACGACTTCCACCTGACGCCCTGCCAGAGCTGCAGCCATCAGGGACCCGATGCCCCTACACAAGCGTCAAAGTGCCCTACTGCCCAATTGAGAGCATAGGGATTGCAAATGAATGTCCCATATCCCTGGTGGTCAGTGGACCACTGCCAGCCTAATCATGGCGTCAGTAAAATATAGCAATCAATCCATCCCTGGTGGTCCAGCGGTACCCCCCTCCCCACACGCCACTGAGCCCCACCCCAGCAGTGATGGACGGCAGCCTCCCGCATGCTGCCAGCTGCTCTGCCGCAATGACTGACTCATACGGTAGGGCTGTATGTTCACTGGTCTAGCGTGAGCCAATGAGCGTGCAACCCGTGCCATACTACACAGTCCAGAAATGTGAATGGATCCATTCACATTTCTGACTGTAGTACAGTATGGCTGCACGCCCATTGGCCCACACTCAGGACCAACGGGCTTACAGCCCTACTGTACAGAGTCAGTCAGCAGGTGGCGGGTGGCTGGCGGGTGGGAAGCTGCCGCTCGCCACTGCCGGGGAGGAAACGTGGAGGTGCTCAGTGGGCAGGTGGGGAGGAGTGTACCGCTGGACCACCAGGGATGGATTGGATTGCCATATTTTATTACTGATGCCTGCAATCGGGCTGCGAGCGGTCCACTGGACCACCAGGGATTTAGGACATTCCCCTATTACTACATATGCCCGTGATCTGGCATGGGGGGGTCGATACCACGCAGGTGCCGCTGGAGCTCGGGTCTTCACCCACAGCTGCCAGCTGCCATGCTGCGCTCTGCAACACAGCAGCTCACCTATGGGTGGCCAGCTGTTGCTCCTTTTTTTTTTTGGCTCACCTGTGTGCAGCACAAGTAGGGTTTGCGCATGCATGGGATCAGCACATCCCAGGCTGAATATCAGGATGTGCAGAGTATGCATGGGCATGCCCCCCCCCCATTTGTGCCGCATACATTACTGATGTGCTCCAGCACATCAAGATTTGTGCCAGACACATTCCCCTTGCACAACCCTTCTGATTATCCCACCCAGAGACTCCAGGATAACAAGCAGAGTGGCTCTGTGAAGGGGAAGGCTACTAATTAAACCATGTTGATTTCTTTAATGTGGTGACACACATATTGGACAAGGGATAAGTGCTGGATGTTGGATGTTCTGTGCTGGGACTTCAGCAACACCTTTGAGTCTGTGCCTCACAAAAGGCTGGCAAAGAAATTTGGGGACTTAGATGAAGGGGATAAAGACACTAATTGGTTGAGGAATTAGCTAGGTGGGAGAATTCAAATGGCAGTACATAAGTAATAATCCACAAAAGGGTGTGGTTTTATGGTGGGATTTATCCACGTCTGATATGGTTCAGTCATGAAGCTGAAGGCCGAGTGACATAACCATGCTAGAAGTGGAACAATTCCACCATAACCCACATTCTGGAGTTGATTATTGCTAATGTACAATGAGCTATAAAATTATTTCAAAAAGTTTCATTTACTGTTTTTTAAAGCTTTTTTTGTAATATCCTTCCTCCTTGTTATATAGCACTTTGTTGTCAGGCAGATTATGGCCAAAGTCGTCTGCCTTCCCCACAACTCACACACCCTCCTACAGCACATCCTGCCCCAAACAGAGCATGGTTGTATGTTCTGAAGGACCCCTGACAAAGCCTTACTTGGTGAAGCACCAGGGCTGTTGGACACACAGAGATTTTCTTTGCCACACTCTTGTGTCTTCATTTTCTTTTATTTGCTATTTGCAGCAATAAATTACTTTTTCAGTACCATTATTTCCTATCTGTATTCCTTCACTGGAGCTTCCTGCTCCAGGCTCTGGAGTGAGAGTGCAACTAACTGTCTTTTCCTATTCAGGAGACCCCTGACCCTGATCATTAAACTATCATTAGCGGAGCCATATACTATAAGCCCGTAACAATAATGCTTGTGATAAAGCACTGCACAAGGAGTGTTTTGATCTGTGGCAAGAAGTCTCTCCTATGCCTATAGAGCAGCCTAGCCTTGAGTTAACAGCCTTAACTATGGGTCAATATAGCACTGAAGGACAAAGCACTGACAAGGGTAATGCCAAGATATTTAAAGGTTTGGACTTGTTCAAGGGTGTCTCCGGATGCAGAGGTTATGATTAGGACAGGTGAGGTGTGAACCTTGTAACAGGTGCCAAATAGCATACACATGGTCTTTTATTTGTTCATAACAAGAAAGTTGGATGTGAACCATGACTGAATGGCAATAAAGTCTGTCTGAAGTATCTGACTTAGCTTCTCCAGGTTTTTGACAGAGGAAGATGACATCATCATCCACATAAAGTGTTACATTGGTTGATTTGCAAATGTCAGGTAAACTGTTTATAAATAGGCTGAAGAGTAGGGGTCCTAAGATTGACCCTTGGGGTACACCAACACTGATGGACCTTTCATCCAATGTTGTATTGCTGCAGTTCATTGTCTGAGATCTTCTTGCCAAGTAGTCTTGAAACCAGGCTGCTGAATCTTCAGAAAGACCAAGCAAAGTAGTTTCTGGCATAGGCGGGTATGGCTAACAAGGTCAAAGGCCTTTGTAAGGTCAATATATATGGACACAGTAATTTCCCCTTTGTCCAGGGCACAATGGACTGAATCTGTGAATCCCAGGAGTGCAATCATTGTGCTAAATTTCCTCCTGAATCCATGTTGCTCATTAGCCAGAAGCTCACGCTGACTCAGGTAGTCTGTGAGCTGGACACACTGCTCTCTAAGGTTTTGGATAGAGGGATAGAATGGGGATGGGACGATACTTGGATGGCAGGTTAGCATCACCCACTTCAAATACTGGGGTCACATGGGCCTTTTTCCACAGTTAAGGGATATGTCCAGTAGTAAGGGACAGATTGAAGATCAGCCATAGGTGACAGGTGATTTTCTTAATAACTGGTTTTAACAATTTCATGTCAATGTTGTCTGGGCCAAGTCTGGTTTGGATTTTAGTCCTGGTTAGGTAGCCATTCACATCAGCCCAGGTAAGCCTTTTAATGTAAAACATGGGCCTACTGAGTTCATCTTGTGTGATGGCTACTGGGGCAGAGTGGGTAATGGGGGGAGGTATGTATGCTGACAAGTCGTTAAAGGTGTTGGTAGCACTCTTGTCACCTTCAGTAGTGAAGCCACCCACTATAATGGAGATGGGAAATTATTTTTTGGAGTTTCCCCATAATGTCATGGATGCTAGTCCATTGCTTTTGTGATCAAAAATAAGGTTGTTTTGCTTATTTTTATAATACACAACTTTCACTTCCTTAATGCAGAGCTTTATAATGTTCCACAGCTCCTTGTATTTATGGAGGTATTTTGTAGGCCTTCTTTTATGTTGGCTTGCACGCGTGCAAACAACGTGTTAGTAGTAGCAGTTTCAGAGGTGTGTCAGTGTTGTGGCAACAAGCGATTCTTTAGTCATGTGTCCCTCAGCTACCGACAAGTGAGCATGCTACCGATGACAGCAGTTTCAGAGACTGCCACCAACTTGAAATGAATCTGCTGCTGCAATCAAAGACAGGCTCATCATTGCAGTAGCAGATGACATCCTCCATTATGTGCCATTCCTGCTGAAACATTTCAATACATATGGCAGCTTCTGCATCATCCACTCCCCACAAAGCTGACATCAGGGTGCCAATCCTGTGTTGGCATGCCCCCATTATGTGGCATAGCTAACATGGTGGCTCCTGCCGCCCACCACACAGTCACGAAAAGCCGACATCGAGGTGCACAATCCCTGTGTCGGCATCCTCCCTCTCAATGTGTCTCTCCTGGTTAAATGCATTCTCCTTTCTGACACTGGGATGCCTACTCCCGGTGTTGGATGCGCCCCTTCAACCCATCTATATGGTTTGCCGACATGAGGTGCCCAATCCCCATGTCAGCATCCCCCTCCTGAATTGTGGCACTGGGAGCCCACCTAATGTGTTATATATATATATATATATATATTTATATACTATATATATATATATATATACATTTGTTTTTGTATCTAAGCTGTATAAATAAAGAAAACATTCCCTCACAGTCTTTTTTCCCTGCAAAGAAGAAAATGGTCCACTGATGTCTCCCTCATCCCCTTCCCCACCCTTCCTCTTTGCATCCACCTCCCTGCACCCCCCACCTCACCCATACTTACTCTCCAGAGGTTGGGAGCCGCAATCTTCTCTGAACTGGGACACGTCTGCACTCTTCAAAGCCAAACTATGAACTATAGAAATGATTGTAAGCTATATAATGGGGGGTTGCAACTTAGGTTGATATTTCTGCCATTTTTAGGAATTTTGGCCCAAATTTTCAACATGGGGATCTTGGGACCCCATTTCATGACCATGTATCTGTCATTTTGATTCTCTGTCCCAAAAGGTGATTTCGGCGTCACTGTGCTGAATCACCTTTCGGACTGATTAATGAAATAAAAGTGTCACTGTTCATAAGTGGAGGTCCCAAAAGCCAATGTTGCAAATGTGGTTAAAACTTCAAAAAATGACTGTATTACCAGTGTGCATTGTGCAGTTTCTATGCATGCTTGTAACTTCCCAATTTTTATATTTCCACTGCAGATTTTCAAATTGCAATTTTTTTCACACCTCCTTATAAACAGCACAGCCGTCACTTTTCACATCCTGCCCAAAAAATGTTTTCATACCTGTGGCGCACAATGGGCACGGTCACTGTGTGAAATCAACTTTTGGGACAGATCAACAAAATCATAGTACCACTGCTCATGAACAGAGGTCCCAAAATGCCCATGTTGAAAATCTGGAGAAACAATTCCCAAAAATTACCTTATTACGGGTGTGCATTGTGCAGTATCTATGCACGCTCGTAAGTTCACAAATTTGTCATATTTTCTCTCAAGACTTTCAACATTGCCATTTTGTCACACCTCTTCATGAACAGCACAGCTGTAGTTCTTTGCATCCTGCCTAAAATGTGTTTCTGCACCTGTGGCTCCGAATGGTGCAGTTGCTGTGCAAACTCACCTTTCAGGACTGAGTAACAAAATGATAGTGCCACTGTTCATGAGGTGGGGTCCCGAAAAGCCAATGATGAAAATTTGGAGTGAAACTACCAACAAATGCCTGAGACATTAAGGTTTCCAACCATACACCCAACCTCTAGAGACTGACAGGCATGGGGGACATAACTGAGTTCATCGGCCATAATGTTCGCAGCATTCTGCCCCCACCCTACGACCACTGACAGACATTAAGGTGTTCCTTAGGTTCTATCACATTCACCCCATTCTCCTATATTGCACCCATCTCAGCCTACTTCCTTTTGGAATGGGGTGATCATAAGGGCCGAAGACCCCAAAGCACACCCCAACACCTGTCAGTGTCTGCAGGGTGGGGTGAGGTGAAATGGCATTAGCGTTTTGGCCAATGACTCAAAGCCACACTCCCAATGTCTTTCAGTCTCTGCGGGGGGTTGTTAGTTCAATACTTCATTGTCATTCCTATTATGCATCTCTCTAACACCTGCACTACCAATGCCAATGCCAGCAAGTCAATATTCAGCATTGACAAGTGTTTGTTTATATAGAAGCCATGCTCTGTCCCGTTCCCTAGTGAGTGACTTGATAGTGGGAGTAAACCAGGCTAGGGAGTTTCCTTTCTTAATGAGGGTCCTGAAAGGGGCAACAATGTCACAGACCCTGTTAAACTGGATGATAAAGTACTCCAAGGCATCACTGACATCACACGTATTAGAAAATGGGCAAAGAAAATTCTCTCTTCTGATTGGCTGAGACACTTACATAGGTGGGCATCTATCAGACAATAGATGCCCACCAGATAAAAAGCCCCAGCCCAAACCTTCCTGACAGCCACCAAGTATCTCAGGCCCAGCACCCTGCTTCTTCATTGGCTGAAGCGCGACACAATTTCAAACTGTTGTCATTTTTTAAATGCTTAGCGAGTGACAGAGACCAAGTGAGCCCACCACACACACACACACAGATAGACAACCAAGTGTCAGACACAGTCACCTGGCAAAATGTTTTTTTTATTTTATTTTTTTTATTTAGCAACACCACATATTATGTCAGGCAGGCTCCTGACAACTTGCTTCTGCTCAAAGCTGCCAGCTACATCGCGGCTCCCCTACAGCTCCGCTCCCGCATGCCCACCCCACTGAGTGTAAGATACAGCCCCCTGACAAACAGTTTTTTCCTAATTTATTCTTTTCAGCTGTTAAAATGTAAAGGTAATTAACACACTCTCAAGTTTAAATTCTGCTTTAGGGCAGCAAGACAAATGACCGTTTCTCCCAAAATGTACTCATTCACAGTGGAAACACTCCTGACTGCTCTCACGCTGCCTTTTTCACATGCTTGCACACAGCTGAATATAATGAGTAACTGTCACCCAGTCAAACACAACAACAATGGAAAGCATATGAAAATACTTTTAGAAAGCCTACTTTTCTGCTCACAGAAACTGTTTTTGCAGCTGACCGTCACCACTATTGATCATATCCTGATTGGTGCTGCTGCAGATGACCCATTCCTCGCCCTCGGTAATGTCCCGCTTGCACACAGCTCCAAGTAAGTAAATAAAAAAGAAAGGATAACCACAACAGTAATTTAAAATAAAAAAAGAAATTTAGTGGTCTGCCGCTCCTTCCCATTCCGCCGTACTATACTTCCAGGTGTCACATCTGTTGGGCATGGCAGACTAGCACCACAGTACAAAACCAGTCCCAGAAACAAAATGCCTGTTTTAAAATGAAGCCTGCATGCTTTCTCCTGCTCCAACTCAATGCTCAAAAACAGCAAATAAAATACTGTGTTGTCTTGGGGGGGGCAATGGACAAAGCAGCAAACAAGCATAACCTAGAGCTGCAAATAGTAATGAAACGTTAGAAAGAAAACACACAGCAGTGCCCTACAGCAGTGATGGTACAATAGTGACTACTTTACCAGAAAAGTTAATTTTAACTGTTGTTTCGATTTATCTTTTATATCTATTTTATTTCTACATATTTTTTGGGGAATGTCACCTATAGTCCATTTTCTAAGCTCAATAATACCCTCCAGGGTGGGTGGTATGGGCAATACTGGACCTTCCAGGGGCTATAAGGCCCTCCACCTGCGGCATCGGGCCTCATTACGCCCCTGGGCGGTCTGGTATTGCCCAATACTGCCTACCCTGTCGGGTATTATTGCTTGCTTAGTTACCAAGGACCAGTCAACTTGTCACAGTAAGGCTTGAAAATAAGGTAGCTTGTAGGTGCAGAACACTCGTGCTTTTGTGGCGGAGAGCTCAAGTTTGGTCACCTTGGCAGATGATCTGAAGGTGACTGGGGAATGGCCAATAAGGAACTCAGGCAGGACAGCATTAAAAATGATCCTGTCTAAGTGGTTGATGAGGATCCAGTCTAGCAGGGTGGCAGTGCCTGTCTTATAGTTTACTCTGGCAGGCGTGATGATAACTTGTGTAAGGTACACACTGGCCAGTTTGTCTCTGTATGTCTCATTATTACTTGCAAGCCAGTTGCAGTTCAAGTTACCAAGCAGTTTCCTCATGATATAGACTTAAACCAGATATAGCATTGTAGAAACAATCAAAGTCATCAGGACATTCTTAGGTGGGATATAAGTCACCAGGAAGTGAGGATCTGATGCAGCGTTTTTTTTGTTTGTTTAAAGTGATTGAGGGAGTGGACATTTTTCATGCAGAGCACTGAGACATTTAGATTTACTGTAAAGGAACATGTGAAGGAGCCTTTACTGTGGAGCTAGCAGCTGATGAGTTGTAGGGAATGCAGGGACGGAGCCAAGCTGACAGAAAAAAATATGGAGACGGGTGAGGCAGATGCATGTGGTCACGAAGGACCAACTGTAAAAAAAAATGTTTGGTGTTATGGAAAGTTGGTTTGGGGACTGTTGTGGTGCAAGACTTACCACTATGAAGTAAAGTTTGAAGGTAGTGATTTTTAGGTTTGCTTGCACGCATGTGCAAGAAAGATAGTGCCACCATATGAGTTTTTGTATTTGTGGCACCCTCACTTCTAATGCCCTCAGCATTTTTGCAGGCGCACCAATGAATGTCCCAGCTGTCTATGACAGCAGTTCAGATTGCAGTGCTGTACAGTTGAAAGCAAATGACAGCTACAATTAGCGGTGGTAATGTGTAGGCAATTTGCATACTGCCCTGCCATCAGCAGTATGCAAATTGCCTCCAGGTCACCACTGCTGATTGTAGCAGTGGTTGTATGCATGTGCCCCCCTCTTTGTTATGTGCTGAGGGGGTGCCCAATCCACCTTGGCTCATCCACCCCCCCAAGCACACTGTATGTCCAACAAGGGTGCCCAATCCCCGTCGGCTCCAGTGCCCCCTCCCCCAAAAAACAAACTTCCAGGGCCACACTGGGAGCCCACCCCAGCGTGGCAGAAGTCCAGCGTCCTCATGTGTCCCCCCACACTGTATGGCCAACAGGGATGCCCAATCCTCCATTGGCTCCACTGTCCCCCCAAAACTTCCAGGTGCCATGCTGGGAGCCCACCCCAGAGTGGCAAAGTCCCACGTTGTCCATGTAAAATAAAATAATAAACCTTTAACAAAAGAAAACAGTCCCTCATTGACTCTCTTACCCCTCCCACAACTGCACCCTCCCCTGGCCACGCACCTCCCACACACCTCACTCCATACTTACCTTCAGAGCTTGGTGCAACTATCTTTGCCGGATCGGGAACACATCTGCGCTCTTCAAAGCCAACCGCGAACTGAAGAAATGCTGGTAAGCTGTATAATGGCATAAATATGTTTTTTTCAACTTTGCTGCATATCTCAGTCATTTTTTCTAATGTTTGCACCAAATTTTCAACATGGGGTTCTTGGGGGACCCCATCTCATGATTTCAGTGACTGTCATTTGGTTATCCGGTCCCAAAAGGTGATTTTGCGGTCACTGCATGAAATCACCTTTCGGGACCGATTAACAAAATGACAGTGTCACTGTTCATGAGGTGGGCTCTCAAAAAGCCTATATTGCAAATCTGGTGAAAAATTCCCAAAAATGACTGTTACGAACATGCATTATGAAGTTTCCATGCACACTCGCAAATTCGTGAATTTGTAATATTTTCACTACAGATTTTCAACATTGGCATTTTTTCACACCTCCTTATGTACAGTACAGCTGACATTTTTCACATCTTGGCTGTAATATGTTTTCGCACTTCCGGCACAGAATAGCGCAGTCACTGTAGGAAATCAGTGTTCAGGACACATTAAGAAAATCACAGTGACACTGTTCATGAGCAGAGGTCCTAAAATGCCTATGTTGAAAATCTGGTCACAAAAGTCCATAAAATGACTGTGTTACGAGCATGCATTGCGCAGTTTCTACGTACCCTTGTAACTTCACAAATTTGCAATATTTTCACTCCAGATTTTCAACATTGGCATTTTTCCACACATTCTTATGAAACATTAGCTGTCATTTTCCACATCCTGGCTAAAATATGTTTCACACTTCCAGCGCAGAATAGCGCAGTCGCTGTGGGAAATCAGTGTTTTGGACAGATTAAGAAAATCACAGTAACACTGTTCATGAGTGGATGTCCCAAAATGCCTATATTGAAAATCTGGTGAAAAATTCCCCCCAAATAATTGCACCACAGGTGTGTGTTGCACAGTTTTCATGCACGCTTGTGACTTCACCAGTTTTTTTATATTTTCGCTCCAGATTTTCAACATTACCATTTTTTTACACCTCCTCATGAACAGTACAGCTGTCATTTTTCACATCATGTTGGAAATGTGTTTTCACACCTGTGGCATTAATGGCACAGTCACTGTACAAAATCACCTTTCGGCTAACAAACTGACATTGTCACTGTTCATGCGGTGGGGTCACAAAAAGCACATGTTGAAAACTTAGAGTAAAAATACCAAGACATGCCCAGAGTCTTAGGGTTTCTGACCATAACACCCTACACTGTAGGGTCTGACAGGTGTCTGCCCTACCCTGTAGGGACTGACAAGTGTCAGGGGTGTAACTTGGGACTGTCGACAGTAATGCTCACACCATTCCACCCAACTCCACCACACCTGCAGCCAGTGACAGGCATCAAGGTGCACCTTGGACTCTTTGGCTCCAGAGTTCATACCATTCTCCTATACTGCACCTATTTCAGCATATTTCCTTATGGAATGAGGTGAGTGTAAAGCACAAACATCCCAAGGCACACCTCGACACTTGTCAGTGCCTGCAGGCTAGGGTGAGGTGAAATGTGACCATTATGGGTGATGATCCAAAGGCACACCCCAATGCCTGTCCATCTCTGCAGGGTGGGGTGGAGTTGGTGTCAGTTCATTACATCACTGCCATCCCTATACTGCATCTGTCTAACTCCTGCACTTTATTTATTTATTTATTTATTTAAGAGATTTACCAGATAAGCATACTGAGGGGGACCGCTCATTTCCAGATGCGACCTGGGGGTTATATACATACAATACAAATGGTGCAAAGGTAATGGTTCTTACAACAAGTTCAGAGTGGGTACATTTAGGGTGAAAACATCAGGTTCAGAAATGTTACAGGCTGGACTATGCATTTGTTATTTATTACAAGTTTAGACCAGAGTGCATGAGTTGCTATATCATAGTTGGGGTCTATGACAGCAGTGCATAACAGACAGTGACAATAGGTAAACTCAATTATAGTCAGTTGTTGGACAATTGTACAGTTCATGGCAAGTTACGATGCCTTGTGATAACAGATCTGGACTGCAGGTTGCAGTTACATGTCTGAGAAGTGGGCCTGGAGGAGAGTTTTTCAAGGTCCTTGGGGAGGAGGACTGCCTAATTACTGCAGGAGGTCATTCCAGAGTTTGGGCAGCCTATATTTGAAAGCTGATTGGCCCTTTGAAGTGTGCATGAAAGGTTGTAGTAGTTTTGAGTCAGAGCATCTCAAGGAGTATGCCGGGGTTGAGTTGACAGGATGGAGCTGAGATGGGGGAGAGAGTTGGACCAGTGCTTTTCTAAGAGATTTGTGCAATGAAGCTGATGCCTGGAGTGCAGCGAGGGGAGAGCTAGGGCGCTGAATAGGTCACAGTGGTGGGTGGTGGTGGGGCATTCTAGGATGAGCCGACAGAAAGAATGAAAAAGGAGGTCCAGGTTGGCCAGGGTGGATGGGGGGGCTGTGCTGTAGATCACGTCTCCATAGTCGAAGATTGGGAGAATCATTTTGTGCACTAGTTTCCTCCTGACCGAGGTAGGTAGGCAACCTTTGTTGCGGTATAGTGCGCCTAGTTTTGGGTGTAGTTTTTTCTGTAAGGAGTCAATGCAGACGGAGAAATCTAAGTGGCAATCAAGCCATACTCCCAGGTACCTAAAGGAGGTGCAGGATTCCAGGGTGGTTCCATCCAATGTATGGAAAGTGGGGGGAGCAGCTAGCCGGGAGAGTCTAGGCTGCGTGCCGAAGGTTATGGAGACGGTTTTCTTTGCGTTTAGGACAAGTTGGTTTGATCTAAGCCAGGTTTAAATGGCATCAAAGTCCTGCTGTAGGGCAGAGTTTAAGACCTCTCTGGAAGGGCCAGAGGTGTACAGAACTGTATCATCAGCATACATTTGTATAGCTGAGTTGGGGCATGTCAGTGGTAGGTCATTTAGAAATATGAAAAAGAGAAGGGGGCCCAGGACAGAGTCATGAGGGACCCCCATGGTGACTTGAAGTGAGGGGGATACATGTGGGCCAATTTTACTGCTTGTTTCCTGCCAGACAGGTAGGCTTGGAACCAGCTGGTGACTAGATCGGATAGGCCTGCATTGTGCAGTTTGTGATAAGTTTGGGGTGGAGATGGTATCAAATGCTTTTGGCAGGTCAATGAATATGGTCGAGGTGAGGAACCCTTGTCCATACCTGAGGCAATATCGTTAGTGGTCTTAGTAGCTGTGATGGTGGAGTGTGATTTACGAAAGCCCAACTGGTGGAGGTGAAAAGGAGGTGGTATCAAGGAATTGTGTGAGTTGGAGAGGGCTAGGTGTTCCTGTAATTTGTGGGAATTGGTAGAAGGAAATAGGGTGGTAGTTTCCGGGCTCAGATGGGTTGCCACCCTTTGGTAGCAGGATGACTACTGCCTCCTTCAAGCTGTTGGAATTTGAGCTGAGGAGAAGGAAAGGTTTGAGAAGGTCAGCCAGGGGGTCTGCAATGGCGAGGCTGAGAGGTATAGGAGTTTGACGTCCAGTCCTGAGGTGCTGTCGGGGTCAAGGGGTGTGAGGGCTAGGGACTTCTGTTGTGGAGACTGGACGAAAGAGAACTTGGTGGCGTGGGGGAGTGCTTGGTGGACATGGGAGGGTTAGGTGGGGTGCAGTGATTTGTAGGTTTGTTAAGAGAGATTTAGCTCAGTTGGTAAAAAGGTATTGAAAGTTGAGGCAACTCGCTGGCTCAGATACATTTTGCCCTGAATGGTTAGGTTAGGGTGGGTGGCTGGACAGGGGAGTGAGCAAGGTTTTAATAGATTTCAGAATTTGGATGGGTGGCTAAGATTAGAGAGAGGGCTGCTCAGAAGTGGTTCTTTTTAGCCTGCCTTATGGCTTTAGTACAGTTTGCGGAGATGCAGTAATGCTGCTAGGATTCAGGAATGCCTGTTTGCCTTTGCTTTTCCAGGCTCTTGGTTCTTGGCGACATCTGAAAATGATGTCGGCAGAGACCCAGGGGAGATGGGTTTCCCTAACCCTTTTGCTTCTTAGGGGGGGTGTGATAGTCCCAGACAGCAAGAATTTGATTCCTGAACATGTTGAAAGCATGGTCAATGGAAGGTGCCAGTTGGATGAATGACCAGTCGGCAGAGGCAAGGTCATTTAGGAGGGAGTTGAGGCAGAGGGAATTGTACGCTTTCATGAGGAGAGTCCTTGGGGGGAGATGGTTTGTAGGTCTGTGCACCTTTCTGATCATGTAGAGTGGTGGTCGCTCAGTGAATCAGGTAGGAGGCCAGCTTTATTAATCCTGTGAGGGTGTGTTGTAAGAGCCCAGTCCAGGAGGGAGTGGTTCTGATATTTTGGGTTGAGGCGGGTGGGTTGCTCAATTTGTTGGGAGAGGTTAAGGGCTTTAATCTTGCTACATAGTTTTGAGCAGTCTTTATCTAACCAGTTGTAATTAAAGTCCCCGAGGATGTAGAGCACACTGACTACAGTCATATCTTTAAGAGAAGCCAGGTGGTCTATGATGACAGATTCTGGGGTAGCAGGGGCACAGTATATCCCTGCCACATACACCGGTGAGGTATGCGGCAGGACAAGTTTTATCATCTTGGTTTCAATATGAGGAGTGTGACCAGGGAGCTTGACAGAGGTGTACTGGAATGCGTTTGATATATACATGGCAATACCACTGCCTTTCTTGTTGCCTTGTCTGTCCTGCCTTACTACTATGTAGCCGGGCATGGCTACTTCAGAGTCATCATGATGGGGTTTTAGCCATGTTTTGGATATTATACAAATGTCCAGTTGGAGGGTTTGGGCAGTGATTTGCAACTCCGGGACTTTGTTCACTAGGCTGCGGATGTTGAGGTGAATTAGACTAAGACCCTTTGGCAGGTTTTGGGGTGGGGTGGGATGGTGGTCCAGGGTTGGTTTCGACATCACCGCCAGTAAAGACATCAGGGTGAAGTATCGTAGGGCAGTGTGCCATTTGTTTCTAGTTTTAAACTTGGGGCTGGTGAAATTAGGGTGTGGTTGGAGCCGACTTCGCTATGCTGCTTAAGGCAGATAGGCACTTGGGGTGAAAGGGAGACGATGGAGGTGTAGAAATCCATACAAGAGTGGGCATGTGAGCCTGGCGCTCAGTGGGCTGCACTTCCACTGCTAATGCCAGCAGCAAACATTCAGCATTGACAAATGCTTGTTCTTTTTGGTGCAGCAGTTAGTTGGGACAGCAGGAACTTTACCATGGGTTATGGTGATATTTGCCCTCAGACCCCTGCCGACCAATCAAATTATAGGACCCCCCATTGTTTAATAAATGGTATATACTATACTCTGAAGTCAGAGGGTTACAAGTGGGGTCTCACAGGGGTTGATCCTTGACTTGGTGCTCTTCAGTGCATTCATGTGACACATTGGAAAGGGATCCCAGGCAAAATGCATCTGTTTGCAAATGACACAAAAATATTTGGCATGGTAGATATTGAGGAAGTTGAAGGAGTTAAAGAGATCTGGGAATATTGGAAAGGTGGTCAGGATTGTAGGCTAAAATTTAATGACAAAAAGTTTGATGTTATGCACTTTTAGGGGTAGGGTTGAGGACTGAGTATTGAATGGAGAGATTGACTGGAACAGACATCAGAAGAAAAGAGTCTTGGGGATACAATTAGTGACTACCTCATAACCTCAGCCCTACATAACAAGGCATATGGGAAAGCCAGCAGCATGCTTGAATGCATAGGTAGGGCCTTCTAAAACCAATGGAAGGAGGTGATCCTGCCCTTGTACAGGTCCTTGGTGAGGCCACACCTGAAATACTTGGCACAGTTCTGGAATCCTCACCTAAAGAAAGATGAAGATTGCCTGTAATTAATACAAAGGAGGACAACTAAAATGATTCACAGCCAACAGGGAGAACTAATGATGAAAGACTGGCCATCCTCAAAAGTATTTACTGGAGGCCAGGAGAGAAAAGGAAGAGCGATTCAGAAGCTTCAAGTACCTTAAGGTAGAAATAGGGTGAACAACCAGCAACTGTTTAAGCTTAGTAAGAGAGGTCCATCACAAGGGCCACAACTATATGCTGGTGTGTATGGGGGTGGGGTGGATTTAGGAGAGGTATGAGAAAATGGTTCTTCATTGAGAGGGTGCTGGAAAAGTGGGATTGGCAGCCAGAGGGCTGGTCAATGTAAAGGTTGTGACAGTTACAAGTTTCAAGAGGAGGTGGGACTGAAACATAGGGTTGTTGAGAATGATAGAGGAGGAAGTGAGCTAATGGGTGGGGGGCATCATTACTTGAAGCCAAACTAAGGAATAATTTATTGGCTATAATCCTAACCAGTGCCAGACCAATGAGAGCTCAAGTAGAAAGTGAACAGACAGGATGGACCGTGAGTCTTTTCTGTCTATAAACATCTATGTGTCTATGTATCTTTATATCTATAAAAGAAGGGCTGTCACATCTAATGTTCATCAGTTAAGGTAGAATGTATAGAAACTGGATGTTTATTGAATGGAAAAGTCCTTTCCCATCAAATTAATTTCTCATCAATTCTGTTCTGTTAGTGACCTCTAGTGGCTTGAAAAAACTGCAACCATAACTTGCTCTATTTGAAATAGTTGACAATATTATTAGCAGCATGTTTTTCTTTGCAATGAGCATGACTTCATAGGTTGCATATTTAAAATGTTGCTGAATTTAGGAGAAGCTAAATATTGTACTATCAAGATAATTCTCATGGATTGATTTTAATTAATATTGTTTCTGTGTCGTGCTCAGTGTGGCTCATTTGGTAGTGTTCTCTACTCCGAGTTATGAGGTCATATGTTTCAAGTAATACATGTGAGAGACTTGGGTTCCTAATTATCAAGAGCTGACACTGAAGTGCAGTAATGGGGAGGGGGGTTGCCAATAAGGTTCCCCCCTTTATATATTAAGCCAATGTTCCTCTCCCCTCTTTGACAGTTGCTCAGGTAGCAGTTAATGATCAGATGGCACTTTCTAAAAAAAAAAATCAGGAAAACCCTCATGACCCTGTCAACATTCCCCCTCACAACTAAGCAAGTGATAATGCAGAGCTCTAAGACTGTGTGTAAAGACTGTGCATGCTAACTGGCTGCTGACGTGACTGTACAAATGCAGTCCCTCTACTACTAGTAACTCATCAACTGGCCTGTGAAGTCATTTACTTTAAGATGTAGTGCTAGAGCGATATGGAATTTTTCAATGCCATTTCCAGCAGAATTCTGTGAGATTTTGGAAATTTCACCTTATTCAGTGGAATTCTTTTAGAAACATAATTTAGAACTTCCGGAAATGGAATGCCTTGTATGCACTATCCCATTTTCCCCCTTCCCGCAGGACACATCTGGAATCGAGCGGTAGTCTGCTCAGTATGTCTTTCCTGGTAAAACCTTTAAATAAATAAATAAATGCTAGCTGTGGAATCATATCCCCCAGTAATGTATATCACAGATTCATGTTCTGCACATGAATAACATAATACACAGAATATTATTCTGTGGTTATAGAAAACAACTATAAGAATTCTACGGAATTAAAAAGAAATGACAAAAGCATTTCGAGGAGGATTGCCCTTCTCATGAATTCCACCAGCAGAATTCTGCATTCCACACAGCAGTGTGTACAGTGCATATCAAAAGAGCTGTATAACATTAACCGAGTCCTTCGGACAAACACAAGCACAAATACTTCTGAGACTGGATGAACAAGCTTACCAGTCATGTTACCACACTATGCTACACTTTCTAGGATATCATTTTTAATTTCAGGCCATTTTATGCAATTTTATAAGTACCGTAACACACTCCAGGGGCTGCATTTCTTTGGGAGGTACAGGCACTCCTCTGGTGAGTACGGAGGAGCACTCGGCTTGTGGCCTCATTCTCAGCAAACACTTGAGGAATGCCTAAATCACGTGAAGAACACACACCCTGGCATGTATTATTGCCCACATTTTTTTGTATTGTGTTCTTGTCTGGCATCATCTTCGGATGTCTGCAAATAAATGTGTTTACTAAGATGATGCTGATAAGAATAACAGCTTTGTTAAAGTGAAGGTTTATAAAGCTGTATTGTGTGACCAGTGCTTTTTTATATTTGGTACAATTAACCTCCATGAGTGCTGCTTCTCTGATGAGTAAAAGAAGTAATCATAACATCACCTTTTCTACCATATACTGGAAACTGCTTTATATCCCTTTTATTTATTGCATTGTAAGACATAGCTTTCCAGACAAATTACTGATGCTGAACTAAAGAAATGGGCCCCAAATCAAATCTGAACCTAAATATGTCACTTGCCATTCTTACACCTCAAGCATCAGGAGGGTGAAATATAATTACTTTTCTTCTAACCACTAAAACAACTTTAAATCCCCACACAAAATGTTGAGAGCTTGTCCACTTAGTTTTGATAATCCCACTTGGTCAAACAACCCATCATAAAAGTGGGTAGCTGTCCCCTTACTGATTCTTCTAAGGTCACCTCCCTGTTCGAAGATTACCTCACTTCATATGCCCTCTAACTTTTCCTTCCTCTCCCTTGCATCAAGCAACAGGAATCTATCAATGATGCCTAACAGTAAAGACATCAGTCTGTAGGAGTGTTCTGACCTGGAGATAAAACTTCATACAAATACAATGGAGTCCTGTTATAAGCACACCCTAAATGCCAAGCAAAACCAGGATGTTCTTGTTAGAGGTCGTTTTAGAAAACAATGTAAATCCAAGGAGCTTTTATTGTTACTTCTTTGCATTGCTATTTGCAATGTGAAAAGGAGGAGTAGGAGTTTGAAGAAGGTTGTGCAATAGTTACTTAGTCTTTTTTTTTTTTGGGCGTGGATAGGAAGGATAGGAATGTAAAAAGCAGTTGCTCAGTCCATCTAAACATGTACAACAAAGGAGGTAAGGGAAATAAAGAAAAGAATGTTTTGCACTGATAGAGGGGAGAGGAGACTTGGGGCAGTGTTTGGTATCCTGCATCTGGAAGGGTGGGGGGTTGCTGGTGGCAACAACAGCAATGGGTAGGTGCTAGGCTGCAACAACTGGGTGCACCAATCTTTCTAAAATTGGCTGGAGTGTGGGGGATGTTTAGTGTGCAACACATACAGAAATTTAGAAAGGAGATCGAGGGTCTGCAGGAGGAATTAAGACAGGCAAGGCAGACTGGGGTGGGGTTAGCCCAATACTGGAGGGAGGGAGGAGGAGGGAGATAAGGGAGGGCAATTTGAGCCAACAGTGGCTAGGAGATGGTCAGAAGAAGGAAGTAGAGACAAAGGGGCCCAGGCCAGGAAGAATGATTGCTGGGAAAACCAGGTCAGGAGACAAAAGGCAAATGGAAGGAGGAGATACAGTAGGGACTTGTGAGGAGAGAAGTGGTAAAAGTCATGGAGTGGAAAGGAGAGAACAGGTTACTATGAAGAGAGAGGTGGACATTTGTGAAGGGTCTTCAGAAAATAGTTTTGCACTGCTAGAGGGAAGAAGGAGGAGGAATTATGCAATTGGAGGAGTAATTGGTAAGTGCCTGGACCAAACCAGTGCGGGGGGATGTTCTATGGGAGAATTGCAATAGGGGCAAAAGGGGGAATAATGTGCAGGTGGAAGAAGAGGAGAGAGAAATGAGAGAAGGAGATGAATGGAAGAAAACAGGGGATAAGAGCAGAAAGGGTGGGACAATCTGTTCTGAAATATGCTAGAAGGGGTAGGGACAAGCCTCATTTAATTATGCATCTTGAGATGAATGACCTGGCTGACATTACAGTAGATATAGCCTGGAGGAGGTTTGAGGAACTAGGACAATTATGTGAGGGGGCAGAAAGATCAGTAACTTTTTCAGAGATACTTCAGTGCCCAAGGCAAGCACAACAAGAAAGCTGAAAATAGAGTAATTTAACAGAAGGCTAAGAACCTGGTGTTATGCTAAAGGGTATGGGCTGTTGGGGAGATGGACCTGAGAGGACAGTAGTCTCTATGCCAGGACAGACTACACTTGAGTGAGGAGGGAAGAAAGTGTTGAAACAGAGTATGGAGGAGTACATACAGGAAGATGGGAATTTAATCAAGGAGGCGGGGGTGGCAAGTGAGCAAGAGACATGCACAGACCACAGGTTGGGAAACCATATGAGCTTACCCCCATAACAGTGACAAAGGACAAATGTCAAGTACTATTGGTGATGCTAGTAAGGAGGGCAGGATGGGGGGCAGGGTGGAAGGTGGTTACCCTTAATGCTAGAAGCCTTGGGAAGAAAACTGCAGAGTTACAGGTTCTCATGGCAGAGGGAGAGGTAGACATTGCAGCCATCACAGAAACATGGGCCACCCAATACGATGACTGGGACCTGTCTGTACCAGGGTACAGGTTATTTCGTATGGACAGGGTGATTGGGAAAGGAGGGGGTGTGGCACTATATGTGAAGGAAGAACTGAAGTGTGTAAGGGAGGAAGAGTAGGGGGGTAGTATGGAGTCACTTTGGATGCAAATCCAGGATTCCAAGAATAGGATTCTCAGAATGGGAGTGGTGTACAGGCAGAGAAGTTAGACAGGGAACTAGTGGGACAGATCAGGTGGACCTGCAAAAAGGGTAGTGTTGTGATTGTGGGGGACTTCAACATGCCAGGAGAGGAGTGGAGTACCCCAACAACCAGGAATAGAAGGGAGCAGGTACTGCTGGATGCCTTCCAGGACAGCTTCCTGCTACAAATGGTCAGTAAACCAACCAGATTAGGGAATACCCTTGACCTTGTGCTGGCAAATGGGGACTTTGTGAGAGAACTTATGGTGGAAGAACTGCTGTCAGGGAGTGACCACCACTCAGTATGGCTCACATTGGATATGGGCAAGGAAGGAGTGGAATCTAGCACAAGAGTGCTGGGCTTCAGGAGGGCCGACTTCAGGAGGATGGGGGAGGTGGTAAAAGGGTACCTGGCCAGAATTCTACCTAGTATGGACACTAACCAGAGGTGGGAGCTTATAAAGCTAGGGATAGTGGAGGAAACCAAAACCTGCTGCAAGGCCCAGAGCAAGAAGGCTAGGGCTAAGAAACCAAGCTGGTTGAGCAAGGATGTCTTGGAAAAGGTATGGAGGAAAAGAGCTGCCTTTAGGAGGTACAAGAAAACAGGAAGGGGAGAGGACAGGGAGGAGTACTTGACAGAATCGAAGCAGGGGACACGGGCAGTAAGGGGAGCCAAGGCATCTACGGAGTACAGGCTGGCACAAGGCATTAAGAAGGGAGAAAAGTACTTCTTTAGGTACATCAGGTAGAAAAGAAGCTGTAAGGATCACATAGTAAGGATTAGGAAGGAGGGGGTTGGGTGGAAGCAGGGTGCAATAAGGCAGAAGCACTACATGATTACTTCTGCTCGGTATTTACAGTACTAAGGAGAAGAGGGGTGACACCCAAGGGGGAGGAATGGCAGAAATGGGGGAGGGGTAGACGGATGGGGAAATCATGGAGGGCAGAGTTTGGGAGGTTTGAAGGCACTGAGGGGTGGACAAGGCACATATGGCATCCACCCAGAGTACTGAAAGGAGCTGGCAGAGGTCCTTGCAGGACCTTTGTGAGACCTATTTAATACCTCATTACACTCAGGGTGTGTACCTCAGGACTGGAGGATGGCTCATGTGGTGCCCTTCCACAAGAGTGGCCCCAAGGATGAACTGGGAAACTACAGACAGGTGACCCTCACATCCATTGTGGGTAAGCTAATGGAGACTATCCTGAAAGAGGGGCTGTTGGCCCTCCTAGAGGCCAAATGACTACATGACAGCAGACAGTATGGCTTCATATGTGGCAGATCCTGCCAAACCAACCTGGTAGAGTTCTATGACTGGATAACTAGGCAACTGGACAGGGGCCATGCAGTGGATGTCCTGTATCTGGACTTCAGTAAGGCATTTGACTCAGTGCCACATGGAAGACTGGGAAGTAAGTTAGAAGGCACAGGGACAGGTGCAAAGCTGGTGAGATGGGTAGGGAACTGGTTTCAGAGAAGGCAACAGAGGGTGGTGGTAGGTGGGGAGCGCTCACACCCAAAGGTAGTGATGAGCGGTGGTCCACAGGGCTCGGTGTTGGGACCAGTGTTGTTAGGGATATTCATTGCAGACATATCATTGGACATCAAGAGCAAGATCAGTCTGTTTGCTGATGATAACAAGGTAGGAGCGGTGGTGGATGACCTAGGGGGATGGCAGGGGTTTCAGGATGATCTGGCAAAGCTTGAATCCTGGTCAGGCACCTGGCAACATGGTTTAATGCCAAAAAGTGCAAGGTGCTGCATTTTGGGATGACGAACCCAAGGAAGAGTTACCAGCTAGGGGAGTGTAGCTAGTCCAGACAGAGGAGGATAAGGATCTGGGGTGCTCATTACAGGATCAGTGAACAACTCACCACAATGTAGGAAGGCAGCTGCAAAGGCCAACAAAATGCTGGGTTGCATTGCAAGGTTTATCCTGGAGGAGGAGGAGGTGTTTCTGCCACTGTACAGGTCATTAGTTAGACCGCACCTGTACTGTGTGCAGTACTGGCACCCGTATCTGAAGAAGGACATTAAGTTATTGGAGGGATGCAGCACAGGGTGACAAAAGATGAGCAAGGGGCTGGGGACTTATCATACAAGAGGAGGCTGAGGGAATTGAACATGTACTTGCTGGTGGAGAGGAGGGATGGGGGACATGATTGAAACCTTTAAGTACGTGAAAGGAACAAAGAAGACAGGTACAGAGGGCTGTTCAAAGTAAGGAGGGAGGGACACCAGAGACCATGATATGAGACTGGAGGAGGAAGGTTCAGGAGGAGATGAGGAGACATTTTTTACAGAGAGGGTGGTTGTGGGTGGAATGAGTTACCTGCAGAAGTGGTATCCAGTAAAACAGTGGACTGCTTCAAAGGGATGGGACAGGACAAAGGGAGGGTCAATAGAGGGGAGGGTGGAAGTGACGGGCAGCTGCAGAATAAGGGTGCTAGCTGCACATTCGAACAGACTTGAAAAGCGTCTAGGCCTTTATCTGCTGGCAAATTTCTTATGTTCGTATATTAAAACCATAGTTAACATGATGAAACTTGACTTAAACTAGTTTTCAGAGAAACTATTAATAAAAGCTGTATAATATATATTTTAAAAAGAGCTTTTGCACAAACAATTAGGAGTATTGTTGTAAATTTCATTTAGTGTTACAGGTAACCATCAGGGGAGTGTGCTGTCTTCTTCATAGGGTATTTTTCACACACATATTCACTACTTAAGTAATTGTTAATGAGGAAACTATATCACAGTTTAGCTTAGGCATAGCACTCTCAGAGGTGGTAATAACCATATACCACTACCTGTGGGAAACAAAACAAGTTTGGCAGAGCCACTACGAATGTGAATGCATTAACTAGATAAGGGTGTTTCATGGGCTTAAACATAAACATTTATTTATTTATTTAAAAAATATCAGATTACAAACCTTTGAGTCAGAGACTCATTTACTAAGGCACCTCGTCGAAACTAATACATAGACAGCACAGTTAACAAGTCCAAAAACAATGGCTCGGAGAGCAGACAGTTATAACAATCATTCACTGGAGATACATGGGCAGCAGTAGATAAACAGATTACATAGTTTAGGCACACAGGCACCACATCAAGAAGACCAAAGCAGTTCAAACAATATACAATAGCTAAAGCAAATAGACATCAGTAGTCAAAGAGAAGCCCAGAGTGTTCATATGAAGGCTGTTGCATGCACTAACTGAATCAACATATAGTACATTGAGAAAGGGCATATTTAAGCAATAAAGCATGGCAGGGTGTGAGTTATCATGTAATAACGTCACTCCTGGGGTGGGTTGAAGCATGAGGCAAAGCCGAGTATTTATTTATTTGCATGTATTTATTTGATCCACTGGATCAGCAACATTTGCCCAAGCTGTGCCCAGTGCAGATTTTACAGCACTGGTCCTGGTCTGGTGATCTGGGTTTTACCCATACCACACTGCATATGGCTTAGTGATATACTGTACAGATGGCTGCAGAGTCTAACCCATTGAAGGTTGAAGTTTCAGAAAACCATTATGCTACAAATATCAAGACTCACTCCCTCCCTCACTCCCCAGTTACAATTAATCCTCTAAAAGTCATGCTTAAATACTGGTGCCTCTACGTCCATGCCACTACACTTTTAATGCCAACATGCTTCTTCTGCTGCTGTGAATTAAACTCTTTATTTAAAAACTTTTTGTTGAGAAATTTTTTTATATTTTAATATATCCATGGTCAGGAAAAATGAATTTGTGAAAGAAACCAAAATCCCCATTTATCAGTTCATTGAATCACAATACAGCATGTTATGAATTTTTCAGATTCTATGTGTAACCTACAGTAAGTCAAATAGAAATTAGACACACATGCCTACCTAGTTGCAAGTGAAGCAAATGTGGTTATTATCATTCGGTTGTAAACACCTGTAGTCGCAGCCAGGATTCAATAAAACAGATGACTGCCATAACTAGGGAGGCAGTATAGCACAGTGGTTTAAGGCTCTTCTCTGCAAATCTGGAGATCTAGGTTTGAATCCCACAGCCCCCACCCAAATGTGGAGTATCTTTTTAAGAAAGTATAAAATACTGTGAAATGATTTTAAAGCAGTGCACATGCTAAATCCTACTACCACATCAAAACATCATACTCTACCTATTTACTACATATAAACTCAACTATATTAAAAAGAATTCTAGGCACTTTATTTTTTTTTTACCAGGAGAAACACACTAAGCTGAAAGCTTGTTTACAGGTGTGAGCTGGGAGCACAAAGAAGTTTAGTGATTTGCACAGGGTCACACAGTATGCAAGTGGGGCTGTGGAGTCAACCCCAGGTTTCAGATTTGTAGCTCAGAGTCTTAAACCACTGCCTACTTAACCATTTACAACACGGTTACACTTATATATAATACATACTTCTCAAACTTGAAAGAAAAAATACACTTTATCATCAAAGGCTGTATTTACCAAGTACTGTGCCCATGTTTAAAATAATTTGAACCCCCCCAAAAATGTGCCCTGACATGAAACTGCATGTTTAATTATAAAAACAATTAAACATTGTGTTTCTAAATGCATTACTAACACCAGTGCTTCATTATTAAAGGAGTAGTCCACTCAGAATGTGCAAAAAACATATGTCATACAGAGCATTTTAAAATGTATGTTAAATCCTAGTGTGTTCTTCCCTCTGTTTGCTATTTGGAGTTTTTCCTAAATTAGCTTGCTAGCTGTATGGTAGTTTTATGACCCCTGGGATCTCCATGACAAATAGTTTTATTGGCTTTCTTTCTCCTACGATGCCCCCTGTCTCATGTGACAGTGATGTAGCCACACCCTTAGATTTAGCATGTGTACTGCTTTAAAATTAGTTTAGCAACAGCAAAGCCTTCTAACTGTTCTTATCCAGGGAGTACAAATGTCAGCAGTTAGTTTAGCAGATACCTGAGAGCAAGCTAACTGGGGTTTCTGTAAGACAACAGCTACTAAATAGCTCTAATTCACTATTTTTGTTTTCTCTGTGCATCAGGTCTAGCTAGCAAGAGTGTTTTAACATCAAAACACAAATAATAGGAGTAGGAGAAAGAAAGCCAATAAAATTATTTGTTATGGAGATCCCCATGGGTCGTAAAACTGTCATACAGCTAGCAGGCAATTGAGAAAAACTCCAAATAGCAGACAGAGGGAAGGACACACTAGGACTTAACATACATAGCAAAACACACTACATAACATATTTTTGCACATTCTGGGTGGACTACTCCTTTAAAACAATTTCAACCTCTCCCGTGGCAGATTGTATTCTGGGAAGATTACCTTGGCAAGATGCTATAAAAAAAAACTGAAAAACAGGATTAATGGAGTGAATGCTGACATCCTATTTCCAGTGTCCATGATAAAATAAAAAATAGTTAAGATTTTTTTATGTCAGCTCTGATCAGAATAGCTTTTAAAATCACCAATTGTTTTCTTGTTCAATGTTTTCTAATACATAACTTGGTAACTTGGTAGGCATAGACAAAGTAGGCCAAGGCCCATTTAATTGTCTCCCACTCCTAGTGGGTTTATTTATTAATATAATGTTTACCATTTAAAAGCAAATGTGCATCCAACTCCCTCTTAAAGGAGTCAAATGTAGTTGCTTCTGCCACGTGTTTAGGGAGGCTATTCTATACATGGGAAGCTCTTGAATTAAAAACATTTAAATGTCTACTTGTTTTGGGAATATTCATAAAGATTTGATTTTCATGAGATCTTGAATTAAAAGTTTTATGATTCCTTACTATATTACATTGCTCCATTAATGTTACATCTTCCAAGATGTGGTACAGGAATAGTAAATCACCTATAATTCGCCTGAGTTCTAAAGAATACAGATTTAATGCTAGTAATCTGTCATCATATACCCTATTCTGTAATCCTTTTATGGATTTGGTTAGACATCTTTGAACTCTTTCAACTTTGAGTATATCTTTCTTTAAGTATGGGCTCCATATAGGGGACCCATAATCCAGATGTGGAAGTACATACGTTTTATAAAGTTTGAGTAAACACTCTTTATTTCTTGATATGAATCCTATTTTTATTGAGTAAATGATACCATTACATTTGCCTATCATTTTGGATATATGCATGTTAAAAGATAGTTTTAGATCTATCCATATACCCAGATCTTTTTCCAAATTGCTATGTTTTAGCTTCTTATTATTCAAGTAGTAGGAATACTTTGGGTTATTTTTTCCAAAATGAATCACTGAACATTTTTCTTCATTAAATTTCATACCATTTTTTTCTACCCCATTTTTCTATTTTGCTTAGGCTGTTTTTTAATTCTTCAAAATCACCAATGGTTTTGACTACCCACCTATTTTGGTATCATGCGATCTTAGTTATGTGGATTTAACCCCATCATTCATTTCACTGATATACAACCCAAACAGTAATGGATCCAGCACGGAGCCCTGGGAACCCCACTAGCCACCTCCCTCCTCCGAGAGCACACCATTAATACGCATCTCTGTATTCTATTTGACAACCAATTTTTAATGCACCTTATTGTAGTTGTATTTATACCAAGTTTTATCAATTTATTTATTAATTTATGGTGGGGACAGTGTCAAAGCTTTTCCCAAGTCCAAATAAATAACGTCCATGGGTTTACCTCTATCCAAATTTACACTAATAAAATTATAGAAGGCCAATAGGTTAGTATTACAAGAAAGACCTTTTTTAAAACCATGCTGTGTAACATCTTGTAATTTCAACCTTAACATATCTTTTTCAATACTGTTTTTAATAAATCTTTTCAGAACTTTACAACAAACTGGCGTCAAGCTAATAGGCCTTCAATTTAATAAACATGATTTATCACCTTTTTTAAGAATGGGTACAACTATAGCTTTTCTCCAATTAAGAGGAACATCAACAGTGGAGATAGATTTATTGAATATTAATACATCTCAAACTTAAAAGAAAAAACATACTTTACCATCAAAGTCTGTTTTCAGCTTCCTACCATACACTTCATTTGTAAAAAAAAAAATGATGTTGTCACAGACCACAATCGGCACTAACTACTAACAGAATGCTGATACCTATATTTACAATTTAGCAAATACTTGAAATCTAACTGAGTGGGGTTTCTGTAAGAAAACAGCTAGAGTCTGTTAATTATAGCAGTTTATAGCATTGATGATCTGGGCAGTTAGATCTGGGTTTGAATCCCACAGCTCACCACAACAACAAAAAAATGAAAACTTTCTTACAGAGCTAGATGAGTGTCTAGGTCTCCTTCTAAGCCCCAGGTGGCTCTGATAATCATTTGTTCAGAGGATTTTAAGTCAATTTGAAGGCATTAAATGTATTCTGTTCTGTTCTCCACTGCACAGGCATGTCTGCTGGTTGACAAGGTCCCAAACTTGTGTATCAGGTTACAGCATGCTAGAGCTATCTCGCCCTCTCACATGAATCAGAAAAAGTTTGGGGTGGAGGCGGTGGTGGATCTTACTCCAAAAAAAAACTAATGCTGCTAGGAGGCAGTATAGCACAGTGGGTTAAGGTTCTGAGTTGCAGATCTGGAGACCTGGGTTTGAATCCCACAGCTGCCTAGGTGCATACTGTGTGATCCTGAGCAAGTCACTTAACTTCCTTGTGCTTCCAGGTCGCATCTGGAAACAAGCTTCGGCTTAGTATGCTACTCCTGGTTAAACAATGTTCCCTTTCTGTTCCCACTACTCAGATTCCAGTTCTTGTACCACCCATTTAAGAAAGAAAATAGTACCCTGCAACCATTGACTAAGATAAAAGTGTATTTATTTGAGGGCAGAAAACATTGCTTGGAGGATGGTAAGGCAAAGGAGACTATTTACACCTTCAGTCAGTTCCACGGACAGAAAACATGACATCACTCCTTTTGTACATGCAATACTCCTGTAGGCTCTACCCACACTCATAAAAACTATTCTTCTAAATGGGCTGACTGTTCTTATAAATGGGATTTACTGCCATTGAAAGTAATAGGCAAAAACTGGGACAAACAAAAATGTTCTTATAAATGGGATGCTCTTATATCCGATGTTCTTATAAGTGGGCTCAACTGTAGTAGAATTTAGACTGACATTTGAAGTCCCTGCCATGGTCATGCTCCCCCTATTGGCTTAACACCATATTTGTTTGTCTATTTGAAGAGAGCAGTCACCCCAAAGTCATCTGCAGCCTTCTGGTCACTTTTAACTTTTATTTATTACAAATGTGGTGTATTGTTGCTTTAGTCATTATTTTTGAGTACTCTGAGACAGAATGTTTTTATTTTAAATCAGTTAATATCTGTTGATTTCTCAAGTTTCTGATCAGTTCCAGGAACTAGAGAAGACTGCCCTATAACACGGTTCCCATTTGAGGTAACTGACTGATCTTCACTATTTCACACAAAAACACTTTTATTTTATTATTATTTGTAGTATTAGTTTTGGAAATATTTATTCAATTTATATTGGTTTTATCATTTTTTTTTTTTTACTAATAGGAACCAAATTTTGTTTCTCAAGGCACTAGCAATGTTTAGTAACTGATAGGCCTAAAGTGAAAACAGGGCTTACAGGTTTTAAAAACTGTGCAAATGTTCAGCTCCTGGCAGAGGCAGACTGCCATGAGCTTTGTTTGCAGGACCTGGGGCCAGATCATGACTTTAAAAATTGTGTACTTTGCCAAACATTTTGCCCTAAAACCCAGAAAAATTGATGGCTTCTCACTCTGCCTCCATGCCACCAAAGAACAATAAAGGATCAAAGACAGTGCCCAATGATGGTGAAGAGCACACATCAGATGGCTCTTTTCTTCATAAGCAGCAGTCTCTGTCAAAAGGGAAAGATAAAAAAGATAAAGCTGCTTGGCCTCAAAGAAGGCATGGTAACAATGGTAAACAAGCATTTGTTAATGCCGAATGTTTGCTTGCTGGAATTAGCATTGGTAGTGTAGGAGTTACAGAGCTGCATAATAGGAATGGCAGTGAAGTATTGAACTGAAGCCAACCTCATCACCACCCTGCAGATACTGACAGGCATTGGGGAGTGCCTTTGGGTCATCAGGCATAATGGCCACGCCATTTCACCACACCCTACCCTGCAGACACTGACAAGTGTTAAGGTGTGCCTTGGGGTCTTTAGCCCTTATGTTTACCCCATTCCATCAGGAAATACGGTGAGATGGGTACTATATAGGAGAATGGGGTGAACTTCGGGGCCTAAAAGTCTAAGGCATACCTCAAAGCCTCTCACTGGCTGCGGGGTGTGGGTGGGAGTGGAATGGTATGAGCATTACAGGTGACAATCCCAAGTCACACCCCAATGCCTGTCAGTCTCTACAGGGTGGGGCGTTATGGTTGGAAACCCTACCACCTCAGGCGTTTGTTGGTATTTTCACTCCAAATTTTCAATATGCTTTTTTTGTGACCCCCACCTCATAAACAGTGGCAGTATCAGTTTGTTAGCTGAAAACTGATTTTGTACAGTGACTATGCCATTTGACATCACAGGTGTGAAACCATGTTTCAAACAGGATGTGAAAAATGACAGCTGTACTGTTCATAGGGAGGTGTAAAAAATGGCAATGTTGAAAATCTGCAGTGAAAATATTTAAAAAACTGGTGAAGTCACGAGTGTGCATAGAAACTGTGCAATGCACACCCGTAATATAATTAGTTTAGGGACTTTCTACAGCAGATTGTTAACACAGGCCTTTTGGGACCTCCGCTCATGAACTGTGTCACTGTGATTTTCTTAATCTGTTCCGAACAGTGATTTCCCACATCGACCACTCATTTCTGAGCTGGAAGTTCAAAAGCACATTTCGGCCATGATGTGAAAAATGACATCTGTACTGTTCATAAGGAAGTGTGGAAAAATGCCAGTGGTGAAAATCTGGACTGAAAATATTACAAATTCATGAACTTACTAGGATGCGTGGAAACTGCACAATGCTTGCTTGTAACACAATCATTTTATGGACTTTTGTCACCAAATTTTTAACATAGCCCTTTCAAGACCTCTGCTTATGAACAGTGTCACTGTGATTTTCTTAATATGTCCCAAACAATGATTCCTCACACTGACTGCGCCATTGTGCGCTACATGCGCAGAAAAATATTTTGGGTGAGATATGAAAAATGACAGCTGTACTGCTCATAAGGAGGTGTGGTAAAATGGCAATGTTGAAAATCTGGAGACAAAATATTAAAAATTTGTGAACTTATGAGCGCACGCAGGAACTGCGCAATGCACACTCATGAATCAGTCATTTTTGTGAATTCTTTCACCAAATTTTCAACATAGGGTTTTTGGGGGCCTACCTCATGAACTATGACACTTTAGTTTTGTAAATTGGTCCCAAAAGGTGGTTCCGCACATTGACCATGAAATCACCTTTCAGGCCGATTAATACCATGACAGTGCCATAGTTCATGAGGAGGGGTCCCAAAAACCCCATGTTGAAAATTTGGTGCCAAAATTCGAAAAAATGCCTGAGATATGCATCAAAGTTGAAAAAAAACCTATTGATTCCATTATACAGCTTACGGCATTTCTTCAGTTAGTAGTCGGCTTTGAAGAGTGCAGGCGTGTTTCCCAGTCCACGGTGTCTACTTGGCCTCTGAGAGAGAGAGTAAGTATGGGGTGAGGTGGGGGTGTGGGAGGTGGATGCTCAGAAGGTGGGTGTGAGTCGGGGTGCAAGACAATCAACGAGGGACTGTTTTTTTCTTTTTAGGTGTTTGTTTTCTTTTTAGGAAGACAACATGGGACTTGTGCCACACTGGGGTGAGCTTCCAGCATGGCAGGTGGAAGATTTTTTGCGGGAGGTTAGTGGAGCCGACGGGGGATTGGGCACCCTCATCGGCCATACAGATGTGTGCCATGCTGGGGTGGGCTCCCAGCATGGCAACTGGAAGTCTGTTTCTTTTGGGGGGGTAATTGAGCTGATAGGGATTGGACACCCTGTTGCCATTCTCACTTGTGCCATCCTGGGGTGGGCTCTCAGTGCAGCACCTAGAACTCTTGGGGGGGCGTGGAGCCAATGGGGATTGGTACCCTGTCAGCCATACTGTGTGTGGCGGGTGGGGGCGCTATTCAGAGACACTCAGAGGGTTGGGGAATATTATTACAATACTGATCAGGTGTGCCAACAGATGACAACTGCATCTACTTTTTCAGTCTCTTTGGGGTTCTGTTTTACTGCTTTTGTCAATGCCACTCCTACCCTGAACTCTGACTCAACATTCCAAGAATGGCAATTAGATCTTTTTTTTAAACATTCCAAGGATGTAATTTTAGTCACTTGCCTCCTTCCAGAAAGATAGTCCTAGAAAAAGTTCACTTCAAACTGAATTTATGTTCCAGGAAGAGAAAGCAGAGACATATACTAGCAGGATTGCCAGCAATATGCTAATCAACACTATCTTATTGCTACTCACTGAAGCGGTTTCTCCCTTTCAACTGTATGCCACTGCATTTTCAACTGCTGTTACAGACAGCTGCATCATTCATTGGTGAACTGTCACGCCTGCAAACACACTGACTGAATTGGAAGATGGTGCCACACCTACAAAAATTCAGATGATGGCTTTTTCTTGCACATGCATGCAAGCAAACATAAAAGCAACACACCAAGAGGAATCCTGACTCTAGTGATGGCAAAAATAAAATAAAATTGCATCTGGTAGGTACGGAACTACTGCATGTCAACAAAAAAAAAAAAACATCATTGCCTCTCCTCCTCCAAAGGTATAGAAGCAATCACTGGAACAGAGACAAATGCACTCAGCTAAGGACATGTCAAAGCTGTAGCAGTTTGCCCAGGCCTTCCAGGCCATGGGGAATTTATTTAATGTACATGTCCCCCAGTTCTGGTTCCAGAACAGCGGCCTTCATTGGAGGGAGAATTATTATGAAGAGGATGAGGAGGGCAAACCTATAAAACCTGTTTGTTCTCTTCAACAAGGGTATGGTTCCCCACCTATTTATTTATTTAGCTTTTGTTTACTGGGTGGGTATGCTAGACAAACATATGCCTATATTCAGGTACAACCCAGGAGAAATACAACACTTCATGAGTGAGTGAGCAATTTACAATGATAATAGGACAATAAAAGATACACCCAACCATACCATGATAATGTAAGTCAATAAGTACAAACAATGCAACATTGATTAGAAAATGTTTATACATATGACTGGCAAAGAGATTGAAATATACAATGTTCAAGAAATGGCAGTAGACCAGTAGGTATTAGTGTAAGGTAAGATGATAAGTGCAAAAACTGGGGAGGAGAAGGTATAAATAATTAAGGTAGCAAAAAAGGGGGTAGGGACAAGAATAACTGCTAGGGACAGACACATATGGAATGGTTCATCAAGAAGGAACTGAGCTGTCTTTTAAAGCATTAGTTTTCTGACTGGAGCACAAGATTGCTGAAAACTATTCCTCTGTAGAGGATGGCGTGGATCAGGCCATGGAGCTATATTTGGAGTGAGATCTAGGGACTGCTAACTGCTCAGTATCAGAGGCTCTGAAAGTATAGTAGTGTAACCAAAATACAAGAAAGAAAACCTAAAATTCAATTACTATACAAATAATAACTTCTATACCAACACTTAAAAACAGCCAAGTAAAACTGTAGAAAGCCATCCTAACTTACTATATACAGAAACAATGATAGTACAACAACTACAGAAATGAAAAATCAACAAATATTATTTATAACACATTGCCCACCAAGATACAAATAGTGGCAATTAAGCAAACCATGCCCATAGAATAACAAAACCAAAACGCTAACTACTGTAAACAGAAAGGTATTTATGCCCAATATACAATACCTAAACACAAATGGAATACCACCCATACAGAAAAAAATATGGAATGAAAGGTGAAAGTAAGGCAAGTATAATTCAAAATACCAAACAAGAAACAATATCCAAAAGTAGTATCATTCTCAATTATAATAATTGAAAAGTAAATAAATATATTTAATTTATGAAATTCCAAAACATAACAACTTAGAAGTAATTCATAAGAAATTTATTATCTTTAAGCAAAATTCAACAACATTTAAATCCCGTCACAAAAGTCATACTTATATTGGTTATATTTAAAATGTCAAAACACCACATCATCTACATATCTTTTTTCGTCTTTTCTATGTTTTCTTGTGTGGCTGCCTTTTGTTGTAGATTTGTGTTATTTGCAAGGTATAGTTTTTCTTCTAGTTTTGCATGTTGCTTACGAAGAGTATTAAAAGTGATTGGATTTACATTAGCCTGGTGGGGCTTACTAGTAATTCTTTCAGAGGGATTTACTTATACTACTTTGTGTTCTGTTGTGTAGATAATGTTTTTTATTTAGGTTATTACTTCTGGGATTTACTTTGTGTTGGAGTTAATTTTGATTATTAATTTTGTATTGTGTTAAATGTTTATAAAGTTTAGGTAGGGTTATGTGTTCATAGTTTTCCTTGGTTTATTATGGTTGCTTAGCTAAAGAAATTTGTTAGATTTATTTGATATGATTTTATTGTGAATTTATGTGTTTTTGGGTCTTGTGCTCTTACTGGTTTTAGGTATTAATTGTTTTTTTAAGGGATTTACTACTTTTCTTGGCTACAGAGGTTGATGATAGGTTTGTAGTTTCTGCTTTTGTTTTGGTTTCTACTTTTTGTAAGGGAATTGGTATCTTATTTTTCTTCAGTTCTCGGGTAAAGCCATTCTTCTTCATGATGTTGGGGAGAAGTGTGGTTAGCTAGTTTTTTAATTTTTTTGTAATTTCTGGGGTGAATTTAATAGGATTTATTGCTTTTGTCTAATTTTCTGTTTTTAGGGAGTTTCTTGCAGAATTTTTTTGTGTGAAAGGATTGGGATTTACTTTGTCAAGTGTTTGTTAATTGATTAGGTATTTCTTTCCTTTTTAGAATATTGAGTAGAAGTTATTTGTCTAGTATTCTTGCATTGTTTCTGTTTGCTTTAATGTTTATTTTGTTTCAGTTTTACTAATTCTTTCCTTGTTTTTTACTAAGTGATGTAATGTGAGTAAAAGTGTTTTTATTCTCTTTCTAATTGAGTTGGCTTGTTTTTCTTTGTTTTGGGTTTTTGCTATTTTGACTTTCTTTCTTTCTGTTTCTTCTTGCTTTAACTGGTGCAGCTCTTTGTCCTGCTCTTTTGTGCTTTTATATTTGAATGCTATTTTTTCTTTGACTTTTCATAGCCACCTACTTTTGAGGAACTATAGTGGGTTTTTTTCTTTTTCATTTTGATTTGTTTATTTGCTTCACATAAAGGCTTGTTGCCTCTGTGATGGCAGTTTGATGATTCCCCATTGTTGCTCCACACCTTTCTAGCCTGTTTGCTAGTGCTTTTCTGAGGCACTCTCATCTTGCCAAAGTCAGCCCCTCCTAAAGTTCAGCACCCTCACTTTTGTATGGCTTGACTCTGTAGCTGAGTTTAACATGAACCACACTGTTTTATGGTCACTTGTCCCCAGATGTCAACCCACTTATAGATCTGAGATCCTCTCACTGCCCCTGTGTTGAGAGTATGAGGTCTAAGATTGCTCCCTCACGAGTGGGATCTGAAACTAGCTGTCTGAGGCCTGCCACCTGTAGGGGCATCAAGAATGGCCCTGTCTTGGATGTGGCTGCAGCAAATGTGCTCCAGTTAACATCAGTTAGCAGAATCTCATAAGCTTTGGGCAATTTTCTGGTTTTAAAGTTAACTGGGAGAAACTGAACTTATGGAATCAGAAAACATTCCCACTTTTTAAGATGACTGAAGGGAATAATATAAAACATGTCTTACAATTGAACTGTTTGGGGTGATGATCAACCAGAACCTTACTAGGGTGGAACAACTGAATTATATATCACTTCAACTCAAAGCATTATGGAGGATTTATCCCATTACAATAACTTCACATTGATTAGTAGATCTGATTTTATGAAAATGAATATACTCCTACTATATCTATATTTGTTTCACTTTTATCAATATTCTTACCTGATATATTTTTAATAAATTTCTTGCAATGATTAAGAAATTTTGTGGAAGGGAAACATCTCAGTTTAAAATTGAAAAACTATATGCAGATAAGCAGAAAGGAGGCCTGTCTCTTCTGAATTTTCAGCATTACTTTTATGCTGCTAATTTGTCATATTACAGATACATTAGTGAAATGAGAAAGTCCAGAGGGGGTATTGCTAAGCTCAAAGGAGAAAGGGGGCATGTGAGGAGGAGGACCCTGTAAAAGCATCTATCCTAAATAGATACTTTTGCTCAGTATTTACTGAAGAGAAGGTAGGACAGGGCCCACAGCTCAGAACCATGGACACATGGGGGAGGGAAGTGAGCACTACTCCTTTCACAAAAGAAAGGGTCCTACAAGAGCTCACTAAGCTCAGGGTGGACAAGGAAATGGGACCTGATGGCATACATCTGAGGGTACTTAAGAAGCTAAGGGTGGAACTAGCAGAGCCATTAGCAGAACTGTTTAGTGAGTCTCTGAGCACAGGAGAGGTCCCAGAAGACTGGAGAAGGGCTCATGTGATCCCGCTCCACAAGAGTGGTAGCAGGGAGGAGACAGGGAACTACAGACCAGTCAGTCTTACCTCAGTAGTGGTCAAGATTATGGAGGCACTCCTTAAGGAAAGGATAGTGCAACACCTGGAATCCATAGGGGCACAGGATCCAAGACAGCATGGGTTTACAAAAGGAAGGTCCTGTCAAACTAATCTCATAGATTTCTTTGACTGGGTAACCAGAGTGGTGGACCAAGAGGAGCAGTTGATGTCGCCTACCTTGACTTCAGCAAAGCTTTCAACATTGTTCCACATGGAAGATTGATAAATAAGCTGGGTAGGCTCAGGGTGGGTCAGAAGTTGGTCAACTGGGTGGCAAACTGGTTGACAGGCAGAAAACAGAGAGTGGTGGTAAATGGTATACAGCCAGAAGAGATACAAGTCACAAGTGGGGTACCTCAGGGATCAGTCTCAGGGCCAGTCCTCTTCAATATCTTCATTAGTGACATTGCAGATGGACTAGAGGGTAAGGCTTGTCTGTTTGCAGATGACACTAAGATCTGCAACAGAGCAGATGATCCAGATGGGGTAGGCAGAATAAGAAGAGATCTGGATAAACTAGCAAAATGGTCAGAAGAGTGGAAACTGGGATTTAATGCAAAGAAGTGCAAGATCATGCACATAAGCAAGAGAAACCCTGAAGCCACCTATAGGCTGGGAGGGGAGTTGCTGGCAGTCACAAAGGAAGAAAGAGATTTGGGCATCATCATCACCGATGACCTGAAATCATCCAAGCAGACCTCTGAAGCAGCAGGTTAGGCTAGGGGGATGTTAGGGTGTATTAGTAAGGGTATCACAAGTCATAAGAGGGAGGTAATAATCCCTCTTTACAAGACACTGGTTAGGCCCCATCTGGAGTACTGTGTGCAGTACTGGAGGCCACACCTTCACAAGAACATTAACCAAATAGAGGCAGTCCAGAGAAGGGCAACCAAAAAGGTGCAGAGACTGCATTATAAGACATATGAGGACAGATTAAAGGATCACAATATGTATACCCTTGAGCAAAGGAGGAGAGAGGTGATATGATCGAAACATTCAAACACCTTATGGGCATTAACAAGGTGAAAAGTCTAACACATTTAAATATATGAAAAATAGCAGGACAAGAGGACACAGCATGAGATTAGAGGAGGCCGATTAAGGGGAATGTGAGGAAATTCTTTTCACAGAAAGAGTGGTGGATGCATGGAATGGCCTACCTCAGGAAGTGGTGACTATGAATACAGTGCAGGGCTTCAAACAGTCATGGGATAGGCATAAGGGAGCAATACAGATGAGCATGAATAGATAAGCCACTGACAGAGCAAAGGCCGATGGCACATTTATAAGGTAGAAAAAGAAATGGGCAGACTGGATTGGCTTGAGGTCCTTATCTGCTGTCAACCTCTATGTTTCTATGTTTCTATATTTATTTGAAATATTTAAGGAGGATAAATACTTTTTGGAATTGTAAATTGCTAGTTATTCTACACCTTATGATACCTTGGCCTGTTGTTTAGGAGCAGTCCCAAACGCTTAAAATTTAAATATTATTCACCCTCTATAAAGACCATCTGCTGCATTTGGGACAATCTGAATAAGTTCATAAAACTTAATATCCGGTGCACCAAAATGTCCCCTATTTTCATGAATGGGCATTTTCCATCTTCAATGTATGAAGGAGTGTTTAAGATATGGCATCAATGTGGCGTAAGAACAATAGAACAAATTATACATTTTAATTGAATATTGGACTTTAATAGCCTAAAACAACAATATAATTTGTCGCATAAACATTTTTTTTGCATATTTGCAAATTAGACACTATATTTAAGAAGATGATTTGATTTTTGGTTAAACCCCTTCTAGAAGAATTTTTGGGTGCAATACGGCTCTCAGGAGGCAAAAAAAATATTTCATATATACATACATATATATACATATATATACATATATATATATATATATATATATATGAATATATAATATATATTGGGTTTATACTGGGTAAAGGATGGAAAAAGACATAACTGCCCATTTTAACCATCCACCCACATCAGCGGGTCCAAATATACCCACGATTCAACAGATATACATCTAAATTCTTTTTAAACAGATTCACATTATCACTGTATATAAGACTTTCAGGTAATGAATTCCAGTATCTACATGTTTGATGAGTATAGAAATTAAATCTTCCATTCTTATTGGAAAAATCTACTTTTAATTGCTGCTTGTGTGATCTTAAACCACTGGGTTTCAGCTGAGAGAAAATATCTATTTATTGCACTAAGTCCCCATCCTTCATGATTTTATATAACATTAATAAGTCACCCCTTAATCTTCTGGTCTCCAAACTAAACAATCCAGATCTCTGTAGCCTAGTTTTGTAATTAAGATTTTTCCAACCTGATACCATCTTTGTAACTCTTCTCTGAACACTCTCCAATCTATCAACTTCACCCCTAAAATAAGGACTCCAGAGCTGAGACCCATAGTCCAACAAGGGTATGACATATGTCCTATACAATTTGAGTATCATGGCTACCGACCTACTCATAAAGGATTTTTTTATATTTCTAATCACAAAGTTCACTTTCCTGAGAACACTTGAACGTTGCTCTCTAAAATTCAATCAGCTGTCCCCAATAATCCCACAATCCTTTTCTGAACACACCTTTTTTAACTTTACCCCATTTAAGCTACAATCATAATTATTATTTAGTTTACTCATGTGTAAAACAGAGCATTTATCTATACTAAAACTCATATCATTTAATTTTGCCCATGCCTCTGTTTTTAACAAGTCTTGTGACAGCTGTTCAGTTTCCTTGACTGTATAAACTATCCTCCTAATTTTATGTCATCCACAAATTTTTCCAACCAGCTGTCCACATTCAAATGCAAATCACTTATATAAACAGAAAACAGCACTAGGCCAGGATGGACTTCTGCACCCCGCCAACACTTCATTATAAATGTTTGCCAGCTATGTAGATTCTGAGAAATATATGGTTGAACTAAAGATTAAATGGGAAACTAAACTTAGTTGCAAAATAACAAATGCAAATTGGAATCATATTATCAATATCAAGGATATGGGATTAAAATCCACCAAGCTAATACAGATTTATTTTAATATCCTACATAGGACATATTTAATACCTCTTTGATTGAATCTGATAATAAAATCACAAACAAATGTCCTAGGAGATGTGGTCATGATGCAACTTTGGAGCATGTGCTTTAACTTGTTCAGTCCTTAATACATGGTGGAAACAATTTTGGCTCTTCTCTCCCAAGTGTAAGGAACCCAATTACACAAGGTTATTAAATGGATGATGCAATGAACGGGGGCTTTGGTAGGTCTGAGCAAAACAAGGAGACAATTTGTTAAACTTTGTCTGGTTCTGGCATATAAGATTATATTCATGCATTGGAAGGATTCCGCTCCTCCAAATTTCACAATTTGGATTAATACTTTAATTATGAGCCACCAATTAGAAAAAGCGCATTATATTTCTAATAAACAAATTAAACAATATAATAAAATGTGGCTTCCTTTCAAAGAATTCATGAAGTCAGAGGAGTTTTGCAGATTTCTCTAAAGTATGCTCTATATTATTATGCTACAAAAGTAGATTATATAATTGATCTTAGTGAACCATCTGGTTTTATGTATTTTTCAAAGATTTTGTATGACAATCCAAAATCCGCTAAGGCACTTTTGTATACTATAATGTATTAATTTATTACAATATTTTCCAATAAAAAATATTTTTTGGCACAGTTGTACTAAATACTCTTTGCAAAACTGTGTCCAGTTTTAGAAGGTTGGACACAGTTATGACACTTTACCTGATTTATTGCATCTTATGCCAAATATTTGGTTCAAGCTCTGTAAAAAGAGTAGCCAGGATTGCCACAAGCTAGAACAGAAAAAGTTGGTCTAACTTGAGCAATTGATGTATAGGATGGAAAATCCTGCTCACACAGTGTTCCACCATACACATGTGGCATGTGCCATCTGTTCAGTGCACCCAGAACTTGCGCTATTTGGGAACTTTTGAATATTTGGCCCATTGTCTCATAATTACTTGGTAATGAACTGCAAAGTTGATTAAAGTATAGCCTAGTGGTTAAGAGCATTGAACTGCAAGCCTGGAGAACTGGGAGTGAATCCCACAGCCACTGCTTGCATACTGTGTGACCATGAGCAAGTCGCTTAACTTCCCTCTGCTCTCAGGACATGCCTGGAAACAAGCCTCTGAATATTGGACCTTTCCTGGCCAAAAATTGTAAAATAAAAATAGAAATTAAATGCAATCTGCACTGTGCATACATATATCTTTAGGGAGAAACAGACCACTGGTTAATCAAGTTCCTCACTTCCCCCAACTCAGTGAGAATACCCTGTCAGCAGAAACACGTAGCCAAACAATACACCCTAATACACCCTACCATGTTTATTGACTGAATGCCCTGCCACCATTTTTGTTAAAAAAGTTGCCACGCCTGATCAGGAAGGTCATTACAGTATAAGCTGATACCACCAGCACTGGAAGTCTACTGCAAGTGTCCATCACTTGTTCTGTGAGGCAGTTCTCCAAGAGGTTTCCTTGAATCTTCCTCCTTTCAGTTGCATAATATGTCCCTTTGTCCTTTTGTCCATATTCATACTGAATAGTTACCATTGGTGTAACAGTGTTATGCCATTCAGATAACTGAAGGAAATGATCATGTTTCTTATGATTCTGCTTTTTTCCATGGAAAAGTTTCAGTTCTGTCAGCCACTCCTCATAGTCATGTTTTCTTGGTAACTCCTCTGTACTTTCTCAGTCCAGCTTTTTCTGCAAGTTCAAGTTAAAAAAAAAAAAAAAAACAGGTCCCAGCTCAACTGGAAAGAGGAATGCATTTGTGTGGCAGCATTCTAAGTTGTTCTGCAATGGTTACGTCACTACTGCAGCACAACAACATAATGGTGTCACTACAGCAAAACAATATAAGGGACTGTGTATGAGCAACCTTACAAAATATAGAGAATAATGCATGGGCAATAGCGAACAATGCTGTGTTCACTTCGAGAGGCTGTCATGACAACCTAGTAAACCTTGAGATTGACCCTTGTCCTGAAACCTCAAGAAGTGAACTCAGCATTGTTCTTTAATGTTGCCCATCCATTGTCTTTTATAGTGTATGCACAACAGTTAAAACAGTAATGGAGCACTTCTTGAGCATCGCATGTGCTGTTTCAGATTTTGCCTCCATCCCATCATGAACAGGCCCCAGTCTCACAGACTGGCTTTTTCTTTTTTTTCAATAAATGAATCTAAACCCACCTATGTTTTTACTGAAGAGTCCGAATTGTCTCTGCACATCTTTGTTACGTGGTTCTCCTAGTACTTCACCCACATAAATGAGGTTCAGTGTGTTTCAACAGCATTGCTGTGATAGGAGTTATCAGCAGCAGCATGCGTTGGCATTCCATGTAGTTGTACCATTAGTATGATGTACTCAAGGGAGTACAACTTACATCTTGATGTCACAACACTGGGAATTAATCAAATTCATTTAATTAGCATCTCCCATACACTATAAGGCTGTTGTTCTATCGAGAGGTCTCTTGCTACCATGGAAACTTCAAGATTAAAAAACAGCCTTGTATGTGTATGGTTGCTCATACACAATCTTTTTTTTAAATTCAATCAACTTTATTAGTTTCAATACAACAGCCACCAATGTGGCCAACAGCACAAACATACAAATCACAAACATCCCAGAAAAAGAAAAAGGCCAAGCTCCTCCCACTTCCACCCTTCCTCCCCTATGGTATCAGCATTCTAACATGTAATGGGTGTCATGACATACCAGAAGCCTGACCAAGCTTTTATAAAGCATAAAGCCGCCTATAGTTTACCCCAGATCTGGTTAAATTTTGAATGGTGATTATGTATACTCAATGAGTCTCTCTGAGTTCACGCTAAGAGCAGTTCCTGCAACCACCATATATGTGATAATATCCACATCCAACCAATGTCAGAGGACTAGTTTCTTGACTGACATTGCCATTAAGACCAGGTAATGTCTGTGCTCCTTGACTGCCACCTGAAAGTAGTCCCCAAGTAGGCAGATCTCAGGAAAATTAGATCTGCAACTCCCAGTAATAGGTCTGCTCGCTGCCCAATAAGGCACCACAGTGGGGCCACCTTGGGACAGTCCCAAAAGATATGGTACAGGGAGCCCTCTGTCTGTAGACAATGACAGCAAGTGGAAGAGGGTCCTACCCATCTTAAAAGCCTGGCCAGTATAAAATACATATCATTAAGGATTTGGAATTGCATGAGTCATAGTCTGTCCTGTGAAATATATCTATGGTTGTTTTCCCAAACTTTCTCCCAGGTGATCAACAGGTGGAGAAATTGTGCCTCCCAGTAACAAGGGGTACCATCAACTTTACTGTAGGTCTGTCATAGAGACTGACATATGTCTTAGAGATGGCCACCAGCTCACAGAGTGGTCACAAGAACAATCCTCCCTCTTCTGCCCCATGCACTACATGGGAGTTCACCAACATGTGTCTAAGCTGAAACACTTTAAACCCCATCTTGCAGTCCATATTATGTCTAATTACTGTATATCTCCTGAGGATAAGTACATTCCATTCTTTATTAGGTCCCCCACATTGGCTGAGGACAACTGTGGAAGCCAGCTGACTGGAATGGGTCTCCCTCCTATCTTGAGGTTGGGGTTGCCCACAATGGGTTGATTGGGATCTTGGATATGCTTGTAGGACAGGAATGCATACAGTTGGGAGGGGATCCTCACTGAGGTCCCAACTGGGGATTTGCATAGTGTGTCTGGCAGTGATTTGGGGTTGACATGCAGCAGGGCTCTGGGGAGAGGCCACAGGAGGCAATTAATTCCTGCTCAATTGTTAACCATAAGGTTTGTACTGAAGAGTCACTTAAGTACTCTGGGAGAGCCATCTCAAGTACTTACTAGATTTGTTGCCTAATAGTACAACCCAAAGTGAGGGAGCCTCAAACCACCTTTTTTCTTATGGGCTACCAATTTGTGATAGACATGTCTCGTTGGTTTACCTAACCAGATAAAGTTAGCAATAAGAGAGTGCAGTTTGTTAAACCAGACCTGTGGGATCCATAAATTTAGCATGTTTTTTTTTTATCATTTAACATTTTTACCTGCAGCTCAGTCCTGCTCTAAATCCAGCCACTGCTCCTCCGTTCCACCGCTGACCCCAAAGCTCGCATGCCCAGCTGGCAGACGCATCTACACCTGCAAAAGGGGGCACCCATAGCCCCCACGCCTGGCGAGGAACCATTACTGGCACATGCCTTCCAGGCATCATCGGCTGGTGAAACTGCAACCATCAAGCTGCCATGGACTTGTGCTGCCATTCCCCACCCCCCACTTTATCTCTCCGATGAAAGCATGGACATACAATGATGTCAATACACTAGCATGCAGATGTCTTCCATGTTCCCTCCATGCACCCGGACATCTGCAGTACCTCTGGGCATCACCAGGGACCAGCAGAGCATGGTGTGTATCCATCCCTACTCCCCAGGACTAGAAGAGCTGTCATCGGATGCTCAATCCCTACTCCTCCCTGTTGACCCCTGATGCCCCAGGCTCATTCCTGAACCTGGGTCACCAGCGTGGAGGCAGTGTGGCATCTAGCACCTCAACCTTCAGTGCCACTGGGCCAGCCATAAATTTAGCTTGTTGATAGGGTAAAAAAGGCATGGCAGAATATTCATCTTGACTAGACTTATCCATCCCTAAAGTGACAGTGGTACTGATTTCCACCTATCTAAGTCTTACTGTATAATCTGCAGCAGCACATCCAGATTAAACTACTTGAGGGACCTTTCTTCCTTTGTCAAATATATGCCCAAATACTTAAATTTTTTGGGTTCCCACTTTAGGCCTAAATTGGTAATATCATGATTGTTCGCTCTGAAATTTAGGGGGAATATAGCCATTTTTTCCAAATTTAATTTGTAATTAGAAAGGCTGCCAAACTCCTTTAACAAGTCCAAGGCCACTTTAATAGATACTCAGGGATTAGATAGGTTTAAGAATATGTCATCAGCATAAGCTGAAAGTTTTCATTCATGGCTACCTACCTGCACCCCCTGTATTCCCGGATTCCTTTTAAGCTAGACCAGCAAAGATTTGAGATAGTGGTTAAATAACAGGGGGCAGCCCTGTCTTGTACCAGAAAATAAAGGGAAAGCAGAAAAAAAAACTCCATTGCAATAGATGCAAGCACTAGGAGTCCTATAGAGTGCCTTTATCCATTGCACAATCTGCTGAGGGAACCAAATATGTTCAATGTCCTAAACAACACCAGTCTACTCTATCAAAAGCTTTCTCTGCATCCAGGGACACAAGCACCACAGGGTGTGATGTGTCCCCGGATGCAGAGAATATGTAGGATAGTTTGTGCAAGTGGTATGCAGAGGATCTATCTGCCATAAATCCCACTTGTTCTGGGCTAATTAGTGAAGGGAGAATGTGACCCACTCTATCCACTTTTTGTAACAATTGGGAGAAAACCTGTCCGGGCCTGGGGCCTTATCCATTGGTAGAGTTCGAATTCCCCTCCTGATATCCTCCATGGTAAAAGGAGTAACCAATAGGACTTTCTGCTGTAGTGATAGATTTGAAAGTGGTATGTTGGCAAGATATGCATGTACCATGTCTAGTGATAGGGAGTCAGATATAGGGCTGTACAGGTCTTTATAAAACTCTTCAAACTCCCGGGTGATGTCTTTCTGGTCAGTTTTGAGTGAACCATCTCTAAGAGAACTAACTGCATTGAAGAGCCTAGAGGCTTCCTGTTGCTTAACTTGCATTGCTAGTAACCGTCCAGATTTCTTTCCCTGATCCACATACATAGCTCTGGACTTAAGGATCACATACTCAGCTTTTTCTCCAAGTAAGTCACTGTACTGACTTCTGAGCTTGATGAGTTCCTGTCAAGCTACAGTCACTGTCTGTGGAGGCAGGAGAGAGATTGGTTTCCAAATCTCTTGTTTTGCTGAGAAGGTCAGTGGCTGTTTTTTCCCTCTTGTGCTTCCTTGTGGAGGTAATATGGATAAGCTCACCCCTTAAGTAGCATTTCAGGGTGCCTCATTCCATGTTTACTTTCACTGCAGTGCCTTGATTTTCCAGTGTAAATTGTTCAGGGCTTTGGGCATTTATGTTAACTATCCAATCTTCTTTTAAAAGCCAGTTGTTTAGTTTCCAAATAGTCTCGTTGTGTTGCCTAGGTGTGAGAGAGAGAGAGAGAGAGAGAGAGAGAGAGGGTGCTCCGTACCACTGACTAGTCTGAGATTACTCCTGGCCTAATCTGACAGTCCTTTACCCCCTCCCAAAGAGGTTTGCTTATTAAAAGTAGTCTATATGAGATGCAGGTGCCGTGCAATAGGGATCGGAAGGTGTATTCCCTCAGGTCAAGGTGCAACACCCTTCAAGGATCGCATAGCCCCAGCTTATCCATTCAGTCTATAATGCCTGTCCAAGTAGGTGAGAGATCTCTTTGTTTGGACCCAGACCTATCAATATCTGGTGAAAATGGCAAGTTCCAATCTCCTACCCTTTAAAATCAGACTAGAGAGGAAGGGTAATAATATGGCAATTAAATCCATAATAAATGAGGGACTATCAGAATTGGGGCCATAGATTCAGCTGAGGAATAATTCTGTCTGCTCCAGGGTACCTACAGCGAAGATGAACCTGCCCTGTGGACCACGAATACACTGTGCACACTTAAATGGAAGTGACCTAGCTATTACGATAGTGACTTCCTTACTCTGTGTACTACTCCCTGCAGCATACACTTGCTATATTAAGCCTCCTAAATAATGTTGCTTCTGATTCCAAAAGATGTGTCTCTTGCAAAAAAGAGACTTGGCCCTTAACTTGTTGTAAGTGCTTAAGTATCTTATACCTTTTGGTTTTGTTACATGCACCCTTGACATTCCACATATTCACACTGAAAAAATTAACCATCTTGCTTATTTAACTCTGACATTAGCAAATAGTTGACCTTGTTAGTGTAAGAAAGTGACCCCACTGATACCAAAGTCCCCCTTCCCCTGTACATGTACACCCCCAACAACTTCTGCAGTGAATGTAACATAAATATATGCAGGATAACAATGAAAACAACAGATCTCAACCCAATAAGAAAAGGAATAACCCCAAAACTCCCCAAACAGTCTGACCAGAATGACCTTTGACCCACCCAGCAACTCGATCTCAGCCACCCTCCCTCCAAATTATGCACTTCACAGTCCATGATTCCCAGCTGACTCACCCCTCACCATCGGCTCCAACAGATTCCCTCTGAAAAGAACCCCTTCCCAAGCAACCCTGAATTAAAGGCAAATTAAAACATTACAAACCAGATCAAATCATTTCAAGTCAGCCTCCCCACACATATTGCCAGTCTCTCTGGGGAATGAAGCATTTCCACAAGTGGCAAAATACTTCATAATCCTCAGCATGCCCTAACCCTTGTCAGTAGGAGGACTGTGTTATAAATTCCAAATCAGGCCTCCATAAATAGCCAGTATGTTAGGGTGTCTTGGCCCCATGCACTACAATCATTGTCACTTGGGAAATCTGGTTGGATGCCTCCGTTGCACAACAGTCACAAAGCCAGACATGCGCTATCTGATTCAGGCTTTAGTTTATGCGTGAATACCAAGTAAACTCCAGATTAAAGCCATGCGCTCTAAAACTAGTGCAGAAGAGCCACTTAACTGCTCAGTCTCGGATTCAAGCAAAGTTCACAGGCAGAGTGCTGCACTCCTGGAGATTGTAAAACACAGTAGAGTGCCTGCAGGATAGTGTGCTCTATTGAGGAGATGGGGGAGGAGGGTGGAGGACTTCTTGGAGAAGGAAGCCAAAATTAAGCAGATGAATTCAGGCGGAGGGGGCATAGGAAAGTTCAAATAGCAGTTCCAGTAAGCCAGGCTAATACTGCAGCCATATAACTCCTGAGATGCCTAGCCCTTCTGGTTTCCATATAACTTGCACCACAGATTCATCTGTTCTGAAACAATTCCAGGAACTGTTTCTTCAGGGCCTCACCAGCAGATTCTGCTTCCTCAAAACTCTGCCATGAGCCCACCACCAATACCTGTAGTTTGGCTGGATATATAATTCAAAATTTGATCCCAGCAGCAATTAATTTCATTATGATGGGGTGGAAGATCCCATGCCTTAAACGGACAGAGTTCGGTAAACTTATGAAATTCTTAGCCTGGCTTCTCCCCATCTCACCTCTTGTATTTCCCCATCTTATTCAAAAGATTTGCTTTTCCTGGAAGTTGAGGAAACAGAAGATGAATGGTCTGGGACTTGACCCAGGGCTGGCAAAGGCCACAAAGCACGATGAGCCCATTCAATTGTATATGTGGGGCCAAACTGTTATGGGCCAGCCAGCTTCTGCAGCAGCTTTTGGGTAAAGAGCACAGGGTCTGTACCTTCTTCCTTTTCAGGTAGGCCAAAATGAGAACATTGTTACACCTAGACCGCCCTCTAAATCTTTGATTCTGTTTCTCCAGGCTGCCCATTTTTGCTGTAATGAAGTGAGTTCAGGATCCAGTCAGTTGTATTTTTTTTCCATAGAGAATATGCAGACTTCCTTATCTCCCAATCATTTAGAAAGCTCCTTTAAATTCTCGCCATAGTTTTAAATAAGCATCCAGTGACTTGAGCTCTTCACAAACGGATAAAAACTCTTGAAGAAAATGCTCAAAGTTCAGTGGAGTTTACTCCAGGATAGAGGTACTACTACTACTTCCACTAGTTGAGGCCTGGGCCTTAGATTTCTTGCTGCTTTTTCTGGTGTGGGGTGGTGTGTTTGGGGAGTGCATTTTTCATCTCGATCTCCATGTCTGCTGCCCTCAGATGCCAGGTATATTCAGGCAGTTGTCTCTGGCTATCTGCTTGGTTGGAAAGACGCTGTTACCTTGATGGAATTGCTAATTCTGAGCAATGAAAGGGAGGAAATCATCAGAGCTACACAATGGCGCTGCTAGTCAGATCGCTGCATCACGTGACTGTCTATACACAATCTTTTATAGTGTATGGGAAACCATAAGCTTAAACTCATGTAAGTTTCTCTCGCTGCTGGCCGGGGGATCACTGATGCATTTGATCAATGACGCATTTGAGAAGAAGGCTGCTGCACGACCACGTTCTATGTTGTTGTGCTGAAGTAGTGACATCACTAGTGCAGCACAACAACTTCCTGATGTCACTGCTGCAGCTCAACAATACTGTTTTGGGCATGGATTTCCATCCAGAACAGTATTCCACCATACACTATAATCATATTCCAGGCATGGAATGCCATAAATAACCAGGTTCCAACATACACTATAGTAGCATGTTTTAATTCCAGCTATTAGCTTACTAAAGAGATGATTTTAAATTCAGCTGCCACCCATAATATCAGTCGCTCAAGTTTTATTACTCACTTTTTAGATACATTCTTTTTTGGGCAGTTGCATTGTTTAAAATGATTCCTAACCACCTATTTCTGCTGTAATATAAGTGACTTTATGGCCCATTGAAAATGTAGGCTGTTGTTTACATTAATGTGGACATAGTGTTTCTTTAATTAAGATCCACATTGAATTTAAAAGAAAATGTAAAACAAATTTATGTTGCAAACTGTAAAATTGTTGCCAATGTGACATCATTAGAGGGATGGTTTATTAAACGCTATGATAAGCATTTGCTACTGCACTACTGTTATGGCTAGAATAAGGGGATGGCAACAGAGACAATGTACCATGTTACATGTATAAAAGCAGGCACCGAACACAAGGTTCCAGTTTCCAAAATAAAAATTATACTCCCAGACTAGTGCTGTGTGAATGCAGAATTCACCTGTGGAATTCATGTGGAATGACCATTCCACCGCAGAATTTCCACCAGAATTTCACTTGTTCACCTGCAGAATCCCACCTACTGTGATCCGTGGAATAATATTCTGTGGAACAGTATTTGTTTCCACAGAAAAGTATTCTGCAACAATTTCCATGGAAAATATAGAGATCCAGAACAGTGATTTTTCTGCAGAAAATCACTCCGCAACTATTTTATGCTGTGGAATTTCACCATTCTTTTTGCAGCAGAATTTCAACGGAATTTAGAATATTCCACAAAATTTAGTTCCACCGGAATTTGAAAATTTCACACAGCACTATCCCAGACCTTTTCACGGTGAAGGGCTGTATGTTGTTGCTATGGATCAATAATGAGCCTGCAAACTGTCTGTCTCAAGCAGATGGGACCAAGCTGCGAACTGCTCCTGTTTCACATCAATGGAGCAGCAGATTCAGATATAAAATCAGCAAACTGCTGATTTTATTTAACAAGTCAAAGAAAATAAAACAACTTTTGTGAGCATCAGAGAACTAAGTTAAAGTCACAGTTTTGCAAGCATCAGAGAACTAAGATAAAGTCACAGAATAATCATTTTATACCCTGTAAAATCATTTATTTTCAAATTTAAGCTATGTGAAATTTCTACACATCAATACTACAGAATTTCTGAATTGGGCAAGACAACGTTAAAATGTTTTTGTCAATGCTGAATGTTTGTCGCTTGCATTGCTGTTGTCTTGCTTGTACACATTTTTACTATATATTTACCCAGAATAGATGAAAAGGATGCAGTATCTCATTTTAGTGGTGTCCTGCTTTTACATGGTATCAGATTGTATATACATGATAAGCCAGCTGAGAGGCAATATCTAATTTTCAGTGGCTCCTACATTTTGACCCCAAATTTCCAACAGTCTTTTTACGACCTGACATTATGATCAAGATGGGTGGATTTTTTTTTGTTCTACATATTGAGGAAAGTTTAAAATTAACAGCACAGAACAGTATTAGCATTTCCATCTGCGAAGTGATCTGGTAATATGCATGACATATTGTCAAGGCAATGTGATTACAAACAGTTAAATGCTTATTTGCAATGAACTAACCAAAATTACAACAGTACAAAACCAGACAAGCAGGTAGTTCAAAAAACAGTACTCAGAATACATCCAATGGCCTCTATGCACGAAAGTATGGCTTGTCTACGTGCCATGAATCTGAGGCATGTAGACAACCCTACGTGTGAATGCCATGCAGCGAAGGTCCAGTGGATCCCCAGTGGCATTCACAACAGTGGTGCAAGCACATTGCACACATGACCCCATGGAAAATCATGCCACTCTGCACCAGGATCAGGCCTGGGGTGTATCAGGGCTGTGTCCACATGCCATGTGATTCACAGAGGCATGGAGTGCCGTGCAATGGGGGCATGAATTATGGCAGGAGGGTTGCCTGCCATACGTTTTTCATGTCAGAGACACACACACACACACACACACTCTAACATAGCACTGTGAATGGCTCTGACCTCAGGTACAGCCCTGTATAGGTGCTTGCCTACTGGCACCCCTCTGGCATTTGTCACTATTGGGTGGGTGCCTGGGTCAGACAGTACCGGGCAGCGCATGGTGACATGGGGTGGGCACACCCATGCCACTCATGCAAGTGGTCCTTGAATGCCCAGCAGCCTCAGTATGCACATATGCCCGACATACCTGCCAACCCCAAGCCCATGATTCAGGGACAGGGTATCACATCATCAGGAACAATGACCCCAATGCAGGGACACATTGTACACATCAGTACTAGTCATGCAGACAGCTGATAGAATAAGAGGAGTTGTGTACAATAAACATTTTGTATAAGACCACGTCTGTAACAGTACTGGCAGGCCATATTTAATGCTTGTACTCCCAACTTGTCTGTCACAGAACTCAGCTTTAATGTTAGAGAGGACATGGTTGGAACACAGTCTGGGATGTCCCTGAACATCAAGGACTGTTGAGACGTATAATGCCCAGAGTCAGTGTGGTACCACCAGTATGGCATGGCATGCGTTGTCTCCCAAAGACAACTTACCAGTGCCACAGGTGCCTCAGTTCACACTTACAGTATTTCTCTACTGTACTATGCATGCCCAGGGCTGGTCTATGGGTACTTACAAACTTCTCCTTTGGGAGAATTGCCTGGGTTGGTGAAGTGCTGTGGGAGGTGGACCCCCCTTCCCGATTCCCTATGTGTCCCAAGTGTTTAACATCATACATATGCTCCCATCCCTGGTTGTTGAGCATTCCCCTCCTGACTTGTGATGTGTCCCCACGTTGCTATATCATTAGTATGCCACAGTCCCTGATTGCTGAGCATCCCCCTTCCTGATGTGACCCTGCCGTGTAATAAATAATGCTGACCCAGTCCCAGGTGAGTTAGTGGCCCCCTACCCCACCCCAGCAGGTAGTGCCCTCCCCCATCCTGAAACAGAAGAGCTGGCACCGGCACAACCCTCCTCTCACCTCCGCAGACAGCTCCAACTTGACTGCCACTGAGCGGTAATGGAAAGTGTATGCACTCTATTTGTACACCTTCCATTACCGCTCAGTGACAGCTGAGTCAGTGCCAGCTGCAGAGGTGAGAGGAGTGTTCTGCTGGTGCCAGCTCTTCTGTTTCAGGATGGGAGGTAGGAATGGGGTGGTGGGCACTTCCTGTGGGGAGGACCCTAGACCACCATGATTACTGATCTTAATGTTTTACTACTGGGCATTTCGGAGGGCCACTAGATCACCAGGATGACCAACATCATATGGATGGGCATATCAGGGCAAGGGTGGGGGCACCAGCTACTGAGGGCCCTGCTGGACTGGTGCGCAGCAGACTCACAGCCACTTCACAGCTTGTGGCAAGCACTCCTGCTGTGCTGTGTGTTTAGTACCCAATCTGGCTTGCCACAAGCCTAGAGACTTAGCCACTGGGACCCGTCCTGTTAGAGAATCAGGTGCAGGATCCCTGGTGCACCAGGCCTTGGTGCAAGCTACTGTTTGCTGCAGCTTGCACCAATCCACATCAGCTTTGAGAATTGGCCCATTTTGGCCAGGATTTAAAAAATGTCAGCTGTCGCATTCATGAGCTGGTGTGAAAAGATGGCTATGTTGAAAATTTAGGGTCAAAACATTGAAAATTACCAAAGTTAGAAAAGTACATTGAAAAGATTTTTAAATATTTTTATCCCAGTTTTTCCATATAGCCTTCTAATGACCCAACATCATGAACAAGGATAGACAAAATTTTCAAATCCTGCACAAAAGTGATTTTGTGCCACAAGAGCAAAAATACATTTTGGCTAGGATTTGAAAAATTACAGCTGTCACATCTATGAGATGGTGTGAAAAAATAACTGTGTTGAAAATATGGGGCCAAAATATTGAAAATTACCAAAATTACAAGTGTGTGTTAAAAAATATTCAATGTATGTATTTATTTATTTAGAGTTTGGAAAAGACCTTTGAGCTCAAGCTCTTTTACAAAGGTTCCACATCAGGTTAACATAACAATAGACAATATACAGTACAAAAATACAGTAATAATAAAATTGGGTTACAAATACTCCAGTAATTGTTACTAGAAGAGGTACGGTACCTGACACAGTTGTAATACATACATTGAGTTACAAATAATACAGTGGAATATCACTACTACCATGGGTTAGGAACAGGGTCAGTATGTGGGGGTAGGGTGAAGTGGTGTGGCTACATGGAAGGGGACCCCCTCTTGTGCTGAGGGCAGGCTTTGTAGAGGAAGCAGACTCAAAATTGGGACCTTGCTGAGCTAGGAAGTCAAAAAAGTGGCTGGGAGGGATGTGAGTGGGAAGGAGGCACTGGTAGGGGAAGTGCTTGACTAGATGGTTCTACCCGGCATAGTGTGAACAAAGTGCAAGGCTAAAAGTTAATACAGGGCAAGGCATGCTAACAGGAGGGATGGACATGTGCCAAAGGAGGGAATGAGTAACTCCTACAGTGGGTAGACACATGCTGATCAGCGGGGAGCAGTGCTGCGGTGCTGCCTTTAAGGGCAACCTAAGGGACTGGGGAGGAGGGGTTATTCTTCAATGGCAGTCACACTTTGTGACTGACTTAAGGTGCTGTTTGAGGCCAGTTTTGTATTGAGCCAGGCATTTGGAGGCCATTAAGGGCCCAGGGATTTCATTGAGTCACTGGGGGATCCTATAGGTGAAGGCTCATTGTCCAAGTGTGGTTCGAGGGAAGGGTGTAGACAGGGTCCCTCTAATCCTACCTCTGGTGACATACATGTTGGTTGTCGTCAAGAAGATGTTAGTCACACAGGATGGGGTTTTGCCCAGTAATACCTTTTTACCCAGGAGGCAGGTTTGGAACTTGATCCTGTTCTTTAGTAGCAGCCAGTTAGTCAGATTGTACAGAGAGCAGGTGTGTGTGAGGCGATCTGCCAACAGGGTGAGCCTGCAGGCTTTATTGAGTGGAGTCTGAACCCTCTTGAGTGCTGTATCAATTGCTGCTCCATAGACCACTAGGCCATAATCAATGGTTGAAAGGATGGAGCTGGAGATTGAAAGGCGGAGGGCCTCTGGTGTGAGATATTTCCTGTGTCTATAAAGGACACCCAATTTGGTGTTTACCACCCTAACCACTGAGTTGATGTGTTGCGTGAATGTGAGGGTGTCATCTAGGGTGATCCCCAGGTACTTAAAGGAGTGCACTTGTTCCAATGGTTCATTGACTTTGTTGGAGATGACAAAGGGGGGGCATCTTTTTGTTCTGGGGATTTGATATAAACGTGACCTTGGTCTCTTTATAATTTAGTAGGAATTTATGCTTGCTGAACCAATCCTCAAGTTTGTTGAAGGAGCGATTGGAGGGTGACATAGGATATGTTGCTGTTAAGGAGAACATCATCGGCATAAAGGATAAGCTTAGTGTCACAAGCTTTAGGAAGATTGTTGAAGAAGAGGCTGAAAAGTAGAGGCCCCAGTATTGACCCCTGGAGGACCCCCATGGAACCCCTATGGATACTTCTCTGGCATTAGATACTGTATGCCCAATTTTAACACTTTGGCTTCTGTGAGTCAGGTAGTCCTGGAACCAACATGCGGTGTTGGCCACCACCCCTAGGTTTTGCAGCTGTATCAGAAGAGAGTGGTTAACAGTGTCAAAGGCTTTGGTGAGGTCAATGAACATGAACGCCACCAGCTTGCTTTCATCCAGAGCTTTGTGCGCATAGTCCATGTACTCCAGCAGGGCAGTGGTGGTACTATGGTTCTGTCAGATGCCGTGCTGGTTAGGGCATAATAAATGGTATTTGTTGAGGTAGTCAGTGAGTTGATCTGCCACTATTTTTCCAGTGCCTTGAATAGGGGAAAGGATGGAGATTGGTCTATCATTTGCTATCAGTGTCTTGTCTCCATTTTATGCACGTGTCACAATGGCCTGCTTCCAGATCTGTGGGAATGTAGCCGGACCAGTGATGTATTAAATAGCTTTGTTATCAGGACTATGAGAATATCAAGTGTGAGGGATAGAAGTTTCATGTCCACTCCCATCACTGCCATTCTGGTCTTGCCTAGCACTTTTTACTTGTTTTACGGCCTCCTTCAACATCACCCTCTTAAAGTGGTCATGTGTTATTGAGTGGCTTGCAATTGGGATGGTTGGCAGCAGCAGTGAGCAGGTAGTCTGGTGGTAATACCGAGGTAAGGTCAGTGAAGGTCGTATTAAAAGAGTCCACTATAAGTAGAGGGTCAGTTGTTGGGAGTTGCTGATATTGAGCAGTTGAGGGTGCATCTTGTTGTCCTTCCCAAGGATGTTTTTAATGTTGTCCCAGAACCTCTTTCTGTCACCCCAGGAATTGCTAAGCTGTTCCTTGTGGAAGTTGACTTTTGCTAGGCTCTTCCCTGGAGCTAGTTCAGCTCTTTAAATATCTGGGGATTACTATTGACAGTACAATGACCTATGCCTATCACGCTGACAACATTGCTAAGGCTGTTAACACCACATTGGGCTACTTTATAGGCATAAGCAATGTTTGACCCCAGAGGCTCTTAACCTGGCCATTCAAAGCTCTCTTGTCTCGCTTATTGATTATGGCTTACCAATGTATGGCTCAGCAACTGAAACAACTCTTCACCGCATCATAGTTGCACTCAACAAAGCATGCTGGCTCCTTACCGGCTCAGCCCGTCTGTCCCATACCTGCAACATGTACGCCAGGCTAACTGGCTCCAATTCAAAGGTAGACCATGTACCAAACATGTTTACTGTTCAAAAGAAAGCTCAGGCAAAATGCTCCTAGAAGTGCAAAAGCTCGCTACCTCTACTATTAATCGCCATTGCACCAGAAGCTCTACTAGCCAGAGTTTTAATTATACCCCCTGCTGTCGCACTTCTGGGACAAAGTCCTGCCTACCATGCCCGCTATGGATGAAATCACTGCACCATGATATCTCTTCAATATCCACCCTGGGCTCCTTTCCGTTGTTAAACTTACAACAGCTAGATGCTGATGCCAGTTGTGACTGCTTCCAATAACCTTTCCTTCTTGTGACTAGCACGTATTCTAACCTTATGCTATCCTGACCTTATGCATACAGTTCTCAGCATGTAAATAACTGTTCTAAGTTGCTAATCATTCTCCTTTCACATTTCCTCTGATCCTTCCACTCTTCCTTCACCCCTCTATGGCTTTCCCCATCCCCCTCTCCACTGTTATATCTCCTGTGCTCCCTTGCTCACTTTAAAATGCTTTATCTCATACCTTCTCACCTCTGATGGGGCCCCTGAGCTGATGCCATCACTTACCTTGTTGATTATTAGATATTAGGCTGAGTCTGTTCTCATTTTCCTGTAAAGGGTCATTTCATAAGACCCCACCTCCTCTAATATGACCCTTTGAATTCCAGGTTTTAATCAAATATGCAACTTGGCATGCATTGTACAATGCCACATGTGTTGGAACATCTCTAGTTATATACTGTTAGAATGTTTTGTATAATTCCTTGTTTTATTTGTTCTCCATCTCATACTTTTCCAATACGTATTGTTCGTCTGACATGGAACCTGTGAAATGACCTTGTTCTCAAAGGTGTTATCTGAAATTTCAATAAATAAATAAATAAATAAAATCAATAAATAAGTTTAGTGCAGTGGTTTCTTGCTGCTCTAGCACTGGTAGTCAAGCATGCTATGTGTGGACCTGGCTTTATCCCTGAGGCTATCCCTTTCTTTCAACTGGGTGAGGAGCTCCCCTGTGATCCATCCATTTACATGACCCTGAATTTTCCTTTTTGTCAGTGGGGCAAAGAGATCGCAGATGCTGTTGAAACCTTCAATAAAGTAGCAGAGGACCTGGTCTAGAGTGGTTGCCAGGTCAATAGGGGACCAGTAGTAAAGGGGTGAGGGCTGAGGTGAGTGACCCAAGTTTGCCCTTTCACAGGACCCTGCTTTCAATTAGGGTGGGTGGGCACTTAGTAGATTTATTGGACCACTGGAAAATGATTGGGGTGTGGTCACTTAATGTGTCCAGTAGAACCTTGAGCTCAGAGATCCTGGATGGTGAACTTGATAGGAGCCAATCAAGGAGGGTGTCATTACCTGTTCCATTGTTGTGCCTGGTGGGGCAGGGGACAAGTCATGTTATGTTGGAGGAGCCAGCAACCTTGGAATACTGCCTCCGCCACACCCCCGCGCAACTATTTTGAGTAGCGTAGGGCTTGCGCCTCAGAATGGCGCAGTTTGAATATCCAGGCCTCTGTCATTAGTTCATTTACCCTTCAGGATGTATCATTTTTCAAACTTTTTTTAATTTATATTTTATTGGACTTACAAGAAAAGCAATAAGTTATATAACTCATGCCAGGCATCCAAGTACATGCACAGAATGCATTCAATGTATGAAAGAATAATTCAACCTGAACATTCTTATTTATGGATCTAGGGGTTGTACTCCATGTAAAGATAACAGTAATAATAAGAACCAGATAGCGGCACTATGCCAGAGCGAGAGCGCATTCTAAATTTAAACAAAATACCAAACATTGCTTTGATTCCCATACAGAGATCACAGAATCATAGAATCTTAGAATCGTAGAAGCCTGACGGCAGAAAAGGACCATACCAGCCCATCTTGTCTGCCCTTTTTTCTCCCTACACCTCCGCTTCCCTGCCAGCCCCCGCCCTTCCCTAGATACTCAACCCCATATGCTTATCCCATGCCCTCTTGAATTCTTCCACCGATTTAGCCCCCACTACTCCATCTGGTAGTCTGTTCCAGGGCTCCACCACCCTCTCCATGAAGAAATGCCCTCTCATATTGCCCCTGTATCTTTTTCCCTGCAGTCTGAGGCTGTGCTCTCTAGTTTTGACCCCCTCCTTCCTCTTAAGTAAACCTTCTTCACCCACTTTATTGAGCTCCTTTACATATTTAAAAGTTTCAGTCATGGCTCCCCTTTCCCTCCTTGCCTCCAGCTTGTACAGATCCAGCTCCTTATACCTCTGCATGTATGACTTTCCCTGCATACCATGCACCATCTTGGTTGCCCTTCTCTGAACCCTCTCCAATGCATCTATATGCTTGTGGAGATGTGACCTTCAGAACTGAACCCCATGCTCTGGATTCGGCCTTACCATGGCTTTATAAAGGGGCAATATTACCTCCCTCCTTCTTCTAGTAATGCCCCTGCCGATGCATGCCAACATTCCATTGGCCTTTCCTGCCACCCTGCTACATTGGATTCCTACTTTAAGGTTCAAGGAGACTATGATCCCCAGAGCCCTCTCCTATTCTGTTACTTTGATTTCCTCCCCACCTCCCCACCTAGGGTGTACCCTGCTATTCTGTTCCTACTGCCCATGTACATCACAGCACACTTCTTGGCATCAAATTTCAGCTGCCACATCTCTGACCATTTTTAAAGTGTCTTTAAGTCCTCCCTCATGTTCTCCACCCCCCCGGGTGTCCACCATATTTCATATTTTCGTATCATAAGCAAATTGGCACACCCTCCCCTCAGCAATATCCCTGAAGCAGATGTTGAAGAGAAGCAAACCCAAAACTGATCCCTGTGGCACTCCACTCTTCACCCTCACTGTCCTGGAGTGCACTCCATTTAGTACCACCCTCTGTGTTCTTCCTGACAGTCAGGCCTCCACCCAGCTTGTTATTTTCCCACCCACCCCCAGGCTTTCCATCTTGCTCACCAGCCTCCTATGGGAGATCGTGCCAAAGGCCTTACTGAAGTCCAGATAGGCAACATCCACTGCCCTCCTGGTCAGTCACCTGAGTCATCCAATCAAAGAACTGAATTAGGTTTGTCTGACAAGACTTCTCCTTCATGAAGCCATGCTGTATGCTGTCCTGCAAGCCACTCTCCTCCAGGTAATCCACTACCCTCTCCTTTTCTTTTTCACATTGAATATGCTTTATTTGGTTGGAAGAACACTCCAAAAATGACAGCGCTAACAGAATAGCTATTATCAAACACAGATATATGTTACCATAGTACAAGATCTAATAAAGTAAGTTAAGTAGAATGATCAATAGCTAATAATTTTCTTTTTTTCTTATAATACAAACAACCCTCCTTCCTCCCTCCCTCCCTGTGACCCCCTTCCCCTACCCCCACCACTAGAGAAGAATACACAGAAAAGTAATGTGTAGTTTCTATAGCAGGTTACATTAACAATTAATGTATGCTGAATAAACAAGATTGTTAGGGCTATGGCATTAGTGGAGAGGGAGAACCGCTATGCAAGGTTCTAAGGGTTATAATATTAATAGGGAATACAAGGGTGCCTAAATGTGCTGGTATATGCAGTTCCAATTAGAAATACTGGCTAAATGTTTTTTTGCTTGTGAGGCAAAGAGGAATTCATGGAGCCATTCAATGACTGAAGGGATATACTGATCCAGCAAGTGCCATATTATGACCTTCTTCGATATAACGATACCAGGGCCATGTGTCTTTATTGGTTACCTATTAGGGTGTGCCTGTATTCTCCCAATATACAGATCTCTGGAAGGAAGGCATCTGATAGACCAAGTAAAGGATCCAGTCTGGCCCAGATCACTTCCCAAAAGGGGGTGACATTTTCACATTGCCAAAGCATATGGTACAGTGTTCCAGGGGACTTGTCACATCTGGAACAGATGTTTGAGGAAAGTTTTCCCATTTTACATAGTCTATCAGGGGTATAATACAGATTATGTAGGACCTGAAATTGAAGTAGACAATAGCGATCCCATTTAATATAATTATATAAGTGCCCCCAAATCTGTGGCCAGTTATGGGCTGGGATGGTAGGAACCAGAACCTGGTCCCAAGAGTAGTGTGTATGACCATCTATTTCCACTACTCAGGAGCATAATTGGTGATAAAAATAGGAAATGACATGAGAGGAAGGGGCTACAGAAACCATGGTTAGCACATGGCGTTCATATGAGGTGTCCCAAGGCCCCAAACCAAAATGGTGGAGCAACATATGTGAAAGTTGGATATATTTGAAACAATCTGAAAGAGTTAATCTAAATATAGCCTGTACTTCATGATACGACAGTAGTTTCTGATTTTTGGTCAGGTCAGCTACCGTTATCTCCTTACCGTAAGGCCAGAAGGATGTGTTAAGCATATTACTACCAATCTTAAAATTTGATTACCTAATAGGGGTTGCAAGGTGTCCTTTGATGAGGGGATGTGAATTGTGGCACATAGTTGTGAATGTACTCGGAGGTTCTCAACAATTGGGGTACTACTCATAGGTCTGGGGACATTTTTAAGTGGAATTAAGGACAAGGCTCAGGTATTCAAGCCAAGTTGAGCACAAATGGACTGCTCTATTTCCAACCAGAGAGGGAGATACAAATTTGAATTATTTTGAGTTGCAGGCCATAGTCATTGGGAAACTCTGGAGCAATTAATGTACAGATAGTGTAAGTTTAGGACTTGTAGGCCCCCTCTATCCTTGGAACACTGCAGCTTATAAAGTGCCCTGTGAGGAGTTTTACCTCACCAGCTGAAAGAGGAGATAAGTCTGTTAACTTGTGAGAACCATGATTTTGGGAGGAAGTGATTGCACATCTGTAAGAATATAGGAGACGGGGCAGAACATTCCTTTTCACAATGCTCAAGCAACCCCAAATGGACATGGGCAATAAGGTCCAACGGGTTAGGTCGGCATTAAGTTGAGCGACAACTTTAGCGAGATTATACTGTTTCATCTTAGTTGAAGACAAGGAAAGGTAGATGACTAGATATTTTAATTTTTCCCAGACCCAAATCAATCATAGATGTTCTATCTCAGATCATACAATAGTGGTGTTGAGGGGCATAAATTCCATTTTAGATAAGTTCAATTTGTAATTGGATAACTCCCTGAATTCTTTAATGATGTCCAAAGTTGCAGGTAGGGATGTGGTAGGATAAGTGATGTGTAATAAAATGTCATCAGCATAGATTGAAAGCTTATATGGATGTGCTCCTATAGAAATATCGGAAATCAAGGGGGAAGCATTAATCTTCCTTATCAATGATTCCAGAAACAAGTTAAAGAGAAAAGGTGAAAGTAAACAGCCTTTTCTGATGCCTTGTTGTAGGTCGAAAGGGGAAGAAAGAACACCGTTACATAAAATACATGCTGAGGGGTGGGTATAGAGTGTTTTCACCCAGTTAATGAATTGAGATAGGATGCAGTATCTTGGGAGGAATTAAATAGATAATCCCAAGACACTCTGTCGAAAGCTTTCTCTGCATCCAGGGACACCATCACTGAGGGTATTCGGGATTCCCTGGATACAGAAATTAGATTGGATTGTTTTCGCATATGGTCTGCAGAAAGTCTCCAAATGACAAAACTGACTTGCTCTTGACTTACAAGAGTGTGCCAGACTTGGTTCAACCTATTGTCCAGCACTTTAGCAAGAATTTTGAGATAAACATTGATGAGAGATATACTGGCCAATTGTTTGACATCAATAAAGGATCTCTTTCTGGTTTGGGGAGCACAACAATGGTGGCCTCTGTAAAAGAGAAGTTGGAGAGGCCATGGTTATATATATAATTAAAAGTGTCCAAGAGAACTGGGGCCATCAGCTGTTTGAAGGCTTTGTAAATGTTTGAGGTGTAACCATCTGGACCGGGAGCTTTGTCTGTTGGCAAAGCATCAATAGCTGTTATTACTTTTGTCAGGGTCAGGGAAGCCTGCAGTAGATCGACTTGGGATTGGTCCAAGCCTGGTAGGTGAATATCTTGTAAAAAGAGGTCTAAAAGATCTCTACCGAATGGGGAAGAGGGCCGGCTATATAGTGTCTGGTAATATTCCTGAAAGCAAGAGACAATTTCCCGAGGAGAGGTGATTAATTGTCCAAAGGGGCTATGAAGACAGGAAACAATTATATCCTTAGTCTGTGATTGTAGACACAAGGCAAGAAGTTTGCCTGCTTTTTCCCCTTGATCAAAGTATTTAACTCTCGAATGAAGGATGAGATGTTCTGCTTTATCACTCAACAAGGAGTTATAATGGGATCTAAGGGTTTCCAGATGCTCCAAGTCAGAGGCAGGAGAAAGTGGGGAGAGGGTCCTCTCTAGAGCTCTGATTTGGTCTAAAAGGGAAGATGATCCCCAAGAATTTGTTCTTTTTCTTATAGACGCTAGATGTATAATTTCCTCTCTCAAGGAACATTTCAGGGCACCCCATAGATAATCAAGTCTGGGTGTAGAGGAGGTGTTAAGTTCCAGGAAAGAGGAAATACATGACTGGAGATGATTAAACAGGTAGTCTGATTTTAAAAGCTGAGCATTAAACCTTCAGACCTTGTCCCTCTCCCCTGAAGAAGAGAGATGCCAATGAAGCAGGGTAGGATGGTGGTCAGAGATCACTTTAGGCAAATATGTACAAGACAATACAGTAGGGAGATGCTCAATCCCCAGCATGAAGTAATCTATTCTAGAAAATGTATTATGAGAGAGTGAATGAAATGAGTAATCCCACTGAGTGGGGGATAAGGCCCACCACGGGTCCAGAAGGCCTAATGTGTCCATCATGTCCCGGATGGCCAATTGTGCTGGAATAAGCAGGAGACAATTGGAGATGGACCTGTCCATTTTGTTTCAATAGACCAAGTTCCAGTCCCCACCCAAAAGTATGGGGAGGGAAGTTCAAGGTGCTAGGTGCGTCATCAACGTGGTAAAAATATTTGGGTCCTCAGAAGTAGGGCCAAACACTGCTCCCAAAATAACTTCAGAATGTCCCAATAGGGCTCTAAGCAGTAGGAACCTACCCTGGGGATCTACTACTTCTTGAAGTAGTCTGAAAGGTATCCTACGGGCCACTAGTATGGCCACCCATCATTTAAACGAGTCCATTCCCATTCCCAAAACCTGTTCCACCCAGGAATGCTGCAATTGGAGAACCTGGGATGAGGGCAAATGGGTCTCTTGTAGAAAAGCTACATCCACCTCAAGCTTGTAGAGGTGGAGCAGTATCTTGGCTCTCTTAATAGGGGATTGATCATCCTTAACATTCCAAGAACAAAATTTGAGAGTTAATGCCATATCACAAAAGGGTTACTGTTGATATAGGATACAATAATGTAATAATACAACACTTTCAGGACCCACACAAAGAAATATCTATTACACTCGGATATTGTAGTATGGTATAGCAACCTAACGAAAAAGAATATGAGCCTCTGGTGGTGGTAACCCTCCCTTCATCCCCAACCATTTAAGTAGAAAACCAACAAATATAAACCTTTGTTCCCCGACAACAAGACCCAAGTCTCCCCCCACCCTCAATCCCCTAATTAAAACCACAAACTTTTCATTCCCAAACTTGAAAACCCCCCTTCCCCAAAATGAAAACATACAACTCAAAAAACCTCTGGCTCATGGGTTTCTGTAGAGAGATGCAGTTAAAACAGCAGGATCTTGATCCCTTGGCTGATGTAGAATGAGTGTACATTATTCCCCCAAAGAAATAGGCAAACCAAATTAGAACTGCAGGGGAAAAAAAAACATCCCACTGAAGCAGTGCAATCCACTTTCCCTCCACCTATCATTTGCAACATAGTATTTCAATAAGCAGCAGAAAAGGATAAAAAAACAATCGACACAAAAAACCAAAATTAATAATAATAAAAAAAAAAGAGATTACCAGTAACTGAGTGTTGGCAAGTAATTGCCTTTTTTATCTATCATTTAAATGCCTATGCAAAGAGAGGCAAAGCAAACTTAAACAGGGTAGGTATGGTCTTAAGACTATTTATTTTGGGCTGTAAATGATGTTGAAGCTATTACACAATGTGCAGCCTGCCATCAAGAAGGGAATGAGAAGAAAACAGGAGACTAACTTGGCCAAGTTCAATTTGGAGAAAACATAAGGCCACCTGATAGAAAATAAAAGGGGAGTAATGTGCTGAGGGTAGTCCTCAGTGATCCTTATAGATCTAGATTTGGTATAACATAGTTTAGTTCTTCTGACCTTGAGATCCTTCCACCAAAGGAAGAAAATATACATAGAGGAAGGAACTCTTATAAAGTCCTAATGATTGAATGCTTCTTTGGTTCTCGTCGGGTATATGATAATGGAAAGGGACAATCTGCAGACGATAGAGCACATGTGGACTATGAGGAGCAGAATGCGTGCATTTGCGTTCACGTAGAGAAGTAAGGCTAGATAAAGTTTCCATTCGAGATCAAGAGGTATCAGATTAGTGACCCGTAAAAAGCTGAGCGGCTTGCTTGTTCAAGAAAGCTGAAAAATCTATCACTTTGACTGTGAGCACCATCTAATGGAGAATGAGAGGTGTCTTAAGAGTTCGCAGAGGCAATAACATGCAAATTTGAGGAGACTGTATACAGATTTATTGCTTCTGTTGAGCCCTCTGGAGGGAAGTTTCGGCAATCTTTAAACAACTCTGGAAAAATGACCTTGACAGCAGGAGAGGCCTGTTCAGCCAATTCATAACTGTGCCAAGTCTCAAGAAGTAAAATCGACAGGCGAGCAGGGTAGGTCACTTTAAACATTATGCCAGCTGCAATTAACTTAGTTGCGAGCGGGTGGGATGCTGCTCCTTTTTGCCATGCAGCTGCTGGCAGATCCTGAGTGAAATGAAGCTTGTTGCCCTCCCAAAGAATATCTTTGAGCTCTCTTGTTTTGCCTAGGATGTGCTATTTTTCCAAATAATTTAACAATTTTAAGATGAAAGGTCTAGGAGGAGATCCTTCTGCTCATCTGGGTATAAGGGACCGATGAGCTCTCTCAACCATATAGGTTGAATTGTTTGGAGATGGGCCTGCACTTTTGGTTAGTAGCGTTTGCGTAAATAGTATTGGTGAGGCCCCTTCTGCATTTTCTGGAAGGCTGAAGATAATTATATTATTATTACTGCTTCAGCCTTCCAGATCCTCTAGCTTGGTTTCTAATTTAGTGATCTTCTGTCTAAAGGATGTTACCTCCAGTTCCAGCCTGGTGCACCAGGATTCCAAAGAAGTACTGCGGGTCACCACATCTGAAATTGCTTTTGTAGCTTCCCCAAGGTCTGCCTTCATAGATTTGAGTTCACTGGTGATATCCTGGAGGGCAGTTTTAAATGGTTGAAGTTCCTCCATGAATTTCTGTTTGGTAAGAGGTACTGGTAATGAGGAAATGGAGGGATTTTTCCTGGTGGCAGCTGTGGACCCCTTAGACTGCTTTGAAATCTTTTCTGGGGTCTGTGGTGGTGTATGGTGCAGAGGGGCCTGTTGCATGTTGGCCTCCATAGATATTAAAAATGCATAGCCCCTAGGCAACAAGTCAAGCTTTCTTCAGTGTTGAGCGCATTGTAGAAGATCAGAGGAACCCAGTTTTAAAGCTCAAGGGCTAGAATTGCTGCAGTTAAAAAGAATTAAAAGGCAGGTGAAGTGGGAGCCTGGTTGTAGAGCTGCTAGGCATCATGTGACTCCCCTCATGTGCCCACCACCATCTCCTTGATTAATGCCTCCATTACCTTCCCCACCGCTGATGTGAGGCTGACAGGTCAGTAGTTCCGCTTCACCTCCTTACTACCTTCCTTGTGTAAAGGCACTACATGCTCTCAAACCAAATATAAGTAATGTCCCAGACATGTGAAGCATGCCCCTCATAGCCCCCCCTTTCACAGAGTTTGAACTAAACAAACCAGTACTGCATTCAATAAAAATATATTACAGCATTACAGTATAAACACTACTGAGAACCTTGGATAGCTGGGATGAATACAGAAAGAAAGACCTTTCACCTGCATCCATATAACGTTAAACAGGAGCATATGTATCAACCCTAATAATAGATTACTAAAAGAATAGAAATCTAATGATAACCCCCAAACCTTGACATGGAAGAAGGAGCCACTAACAACTAATGAGAGTTAATGTTTCTCCAATCCGTTACCCTGTCCTTCACTGCAGATCCCGCTATCTGATCTCAGCCACGTGGGAGCTCCCATTGCAGTCACGCTAGATAGGAAAGAAAAGAAATTAAGAAACAAACATGCATACAAAGGACTAGAAGGACTAAGGGTATCCCACATAGGCTGATACAATGGTTAAAAGGCAGCAGAACAGAAAGTTCCCACATTGTGTCACACTCCCCCCCCCCCAAGCAGGCAATAACAAAGCAAGAGATGGTAACAGAATAAAGTCTATGGTGATGGTAAAGTTAGGTTAATCTAAATAACTCCTCAGAAATACAAAGCCCAACAGACGTCTTCAGTGTCCTCAGAGTCTCCCAGTTGAGCAGTTCGTCAGGTCGATGAGGTCAGCACCTACCAGATGGCCTTGGTTGAGTGAGTTAGGTATGAAACCAGTGAATTCTAACAGTGCAGTGGCAGTACTATGTGCTTTATGAAAGCCATGCTGTTGTGGTCATTGAATATTGTATTTGTCCAGGTATTCCACAAGCTGATCTGCAGTTATATGCTCTAGTGCTTTCGATAGACGACGTAGAATTAAGATTGGTCTGTAGTTCGTGTGTGGTGCCCTATCTCCACCTTTGTATACTGGGGTTGTTAGAGCCTGTTTCCATTTTGGGGGGAATTGCCCAAGTCTTAGAGAAAGGTTCAGAATCTTGGTAAGAGGTGTAAGAGTTTCCTTGATGGTGAGGGCAAGAAATTTGAAATCGAGATTGTCCCCACTAAATCTTTGTTTACTGAGTAGTTTGCATATGTAGTTTCTAGCCTTGTGCTTAGTAACCTCTTTGAAGTAAAAGGTGGGCATGTTGCTGAGCATCACAGACTGGGGGGGTGGCAGTGGCAGTGGCAGAGATTGTGAAACAATCAGGGGGGAGGACACTGCTGAGGTCCATAAAGGCATTGTTAAAAATATTGGCTATGGCTATTGGGTCTAGAGTTGGGCTTCCATCAATGTTAAGCATGGTGGGTGCTCTCTTGGGGTGTTTGCCAGTGACGTTCTTTATGTTGGTCCAGAAAAGTTTACTGCCACCCCAGGAGTTGGAGAGCGCCTTCCTAAAGTATTGATTTTTTGCAAAATGGATTGCTCTAGTACAAACATTTCTGGATTTTTTATAAGCCTGAATATCTGCTTGCTTGCCTGTGGCTTTGGCCTGGTGCCAGAGGTGGCCCCTAGTCTTCATGAGTCCAAATAGTTCAGGTGTTATCCAAGGGTTGCACACCCCCTAAACTTTCCACTTTTTTAGGGGTGTGTGGATATCTCAGGCAGTATTAAAGCGGTCGATGAAGAAATCAAGCGCCTCATCAATGTCATTGGCAGAGTCCAATGGTGACCAATCCTGGCTTTGAATGTATGATCTGAGTGGCTCTAGGTGTCCTGGAGTTAGAACCATACTGAGGATAACCTTAGGTGGAGATTTGCAGAACTTGTTGGACCAACTACAAAGTATATGGGAGAGCTCTCTTAGGGTGTTTGGGAGTACAGAGATGTTTGTGATTCATTCCGGGTGACTAAATAGAACCCAATCCAGGAAAGTACTTGATCCAGTTCTATAGTTAATTCTGGTGGGGGTGTTAACTAGCTGGGTAAGGTGCAAGGTGGAGATGGCATCCTTAATGTGTCCAATGTCAGATGAGAGCCAGTTTACATTGAAATCTTCCAGTATTATGGTTTCAGTGTTCTGAGGCACACTCTGAATATATTCCATGAAGTTATGAAAGCCAGAGGCAGATTTCTTGTGTGGTATGTAAACAGATAGCACAATTAATGTTTTATTTTGGGCCCCCTAGGAGTACCTATCTATTGTACCAAAATATTGAAAAACATATTTATCAATAACCTTCAACACCCATTCCTTGGTATTTGTTAGTTGTCCATTCATATCTTCCAGTGTTGACATCTACAACCATCATACATATTACTAGAACCTGTTTTACCCTGAGTACCACTCATATGTTCCATAAACAACAAAGAGGCTCTGTTGTACTACAATTTCTGTATGTTCACTTTTATGACTGTGGGCGGAGCCTACAGTCATATCACTTTAGCTTGAAAAGGGGTTTCCGTGGAACACCTTTTTTAGTAGTTTTCAGTATATCCTTCCATAACACTGCAAATCCCTATGGCAGTTAAAAAATACTTCCCTTATTTCTGTTTAGAATGATAGACACTGAATTTAAAGCTGCTTTTCTCTGAGAGCAAATGTACACACTTTCCAAACAAATCTAAACATTTTTAAATCTATTCAAGGTGCACAAAGACAACCAGTGTGAAAGTTGTTCAGAGTAAAAAGACCTTTCACATGAGGTAGTCACTAATTTGAATATACCTAGACTTCAGCAAAGCCTTTGACTCAGTCCCACATAGAAGACTATTGAACAAACTTGCCATTACAGGAGTTGGGCATAAAGTGGTAAACTGGGTATGGAGCTGGCTTAGTGGAAGGACTCAGAGGGTACTGGTAAATGGCCAACTGTCAGAGGAGAGAGCGGTAACTAGTGGTGTGCCACAGGGAGCGGTGCTGGGGCCTATTCTCTTCAATATTTTTATCAGTGACATATCTGTGGGCCTAGAAGGCAAGGTGTGTCTATTCACAGATGACACAAAGATATTTAATAGGGTAGACACTCCAGTAGGAGTGGAAAGGATGAGGACTGATCTTCAAAGACTAGAAAGGTGGGCAAAAACTTGGCAATTAAATTTCAATGCCAGAAAGTGCAAGGTCATGCATCTAGGGAGGGAACATCCTTGTGAGGAATAACTCCTGTGTGGAGTGAAATTGGATGCCACAATGCAGGAAAGGGATCTGGGGGTGATTATAACAGATGTCCTAAAAACATCAAAGCAGTGTGAAAAAGCAGTGTTAAAGGTGAACAGTATGTCAAGCTGCATAGGAAGATGAATTACAAGTAGAAAGAGGGCAGTGGTTATGCCACTGTACAGTTCAATGGTAAGGCCTCACCTGGAGTACAGTGTGTAGTTCTGGAGACCTCACCTCAGAAAGGACATAGACAGACTGGAGACAGTGCAAAGGAGAGCTACAAAAATGATACTTGGACTCCACAACCAGACATATGAGGAATGTCTGCATGACCTAAACATATACTCCCTGGAACAATGCAGAGAAAGGGGGGACATGATCAAAACCTTCAAGTACTTGAAGGGAATAAACAAGGTCCAGGTTCAGGACCTATTTCAGATCAAGAATCATGCAAGAACGAGGGGGCATGGCATGAAGCTAGAAGGAAGCAAGTTCAAGAATAACACAAGAACATTCTTCTTTACCAAGAGGGTGGTGAATACTTGGAATGGCCTTCCAACAGAGGTTGTGGAGACTAGGTCAGTCAGATTATTCAAGAAGGCATGGGATAGGCACAAAGGTATTATAACACTAAATAGAAGTTAAGGGAGGGGGGCTAGGCATATGGGCAGACTAGATGGACCATGCAGTCACCTTGTGATGTCACTTTTTGTTTCTGTGTTTCTATGTTTATATTTTGTAAAATATGGTCATCCAAACAACCTCATTTTTTTTCTCTCTGAGTGAACACAGTAGGAGTCATGCTAAACAAATGTAAATATCTCAGCAAGTATACGAGCTACTAATATACAAGCAACATGAAAGTTATTCAGGACAAAATTACCTTTCAAATGAGGGTAGTCACTAATCTGAATTCATTAGGTTTTTTTAAATATAGCCATCCGAAAGGTGAAAATTGTGAAGAAAAATGAAAGTTCAGGTAATCAGATGGCCATAGTTTAAAAAATATAATTAGTTCAGCTTAATGAATAAGCTCATTTGAAAGGTCATTTTATCCTGAAAAACTTTCAAATGATGGTTGATGTGTAATTTGTATACTTTTAGAGATGTTTATATTTGTTTGCCATAACTCCTATTGAACTTATAACAGCCTAATTTATGTAAAGCACTACACCACTTTAAGTGCAATGAGACCAGACCATCTTGTCATGCCTAATTTAACAGTAGATCATTGTGACTTACTGCTGCTTAAATGGAATTCTTTAGTGCTCACCAGCTTGAAACAAAATGATCTACTTATTGGGGTTACATTAGATATTTTCAGGTTGAGATCATGTTAATTTGTTTCAGAACAAAAACAGCAGATTCATTTTAGTAATTATTAGCCAGCAATATCCTATGAGATCTATATGTGAAGCTAACGCTGACCAGATAGGATGAAGAAGGAAGACAGAAGAAAAACAATGGCTGTTTGTAAAACTTTTAGGCATTTATGCTGCAACACTGATTTTTTTTTTCATTTTTTGTCACCTCTGGCAATTTCTATTATTAAAATACATTAAATGTATAGTTTACTAAATCTTGACCTTGGGATAACTCATGAATGACTCCTAAATAAGTTTTAAGCGATTCCCTTTACGGCAGGTCAAGACCTGTGCAAAAGATCAAGTGTTATTTTTTCATATATATATATTTTTTTTTTTTACAAATTTCCACAGTAAAAGTGTGGATAATAGAAAAGTATGTACAGCTAATCTCCTATGCATTTTCAACTCAGAGAGAAGTTAATATTTGTGCAAAATAATACCCAAAGTTTATGCAGTTATTTTATTATAAATCTTATTGGACTGTTGAGTGCTATTTTTTCATATTTTGTTTTCAAATTTCAGAAGTAAAAGAGTGGAGAAATGCAAAAGTATGTACAACTAATCTCCTATGCATTTTCAACTCAGCCTTTTCATTTTCAGCTTTGCTTCAGCCTCTGGCAACGCTCTCAGCATCCTCATGGGATGTTCTGATCTAACCTCCCTCCTCCCCTATCCTCCCTCATCCATCCATCTACCACCTCCTTCTTATTCCTTCTCTTCACTTCCTCCAACCTGTTACCCTCCTGATGTGCTCTACCTCTGCCTTATGCAGGCAGGGTACTCAACATCCTGGAGGGGTCAGTCCTTGGCAGTCCTCTCTCCTCCTGCTTCCCACTTCCACTTCTCCTACTTTTGACTGTGCAGGACCCCTGATAGGGTTCTCAGCTCCCCAGGGTATCTAGCTCATAGCAAGCCCTCTACCCCCTTCTATACTTCCTGCTACTACATCTCCACCTACCTCCTTCATCTCTTCACTAGTATGCTCTATTGCCACCTTCTCCCATGCCTGCTCCATCCCCTGACAGGGTTATCAGCACCCTGAAGGAGTCTGGACTGGCAAAGCTTCCCTCCTCCCTAACCCCCCCTCTATCCACCCCCTACCACCTCCTCCTACCCCTCTCGCACTATACACTCCCCCTTTCCCTTACCCTGATTGTGTGCTCTCATCCTATTAGGACTGGTCTTTACTACTCACCTTCTCCCTACCTCCCCATTCTTTTCTCCACCCCTCCTCCTCTCCCCCCACTCCATTCCTCAGCCCTATTTATGGCTGCCTCAACATCTATTGCACTTGCTGACCATTTTGCCCTCGGCTATACCCTGCAACTAGCTCTACCTGAAGCTCTTCTCATGTACCTGCTCTAGATTATCATACTACTATATAGTCCATTCAAGTCACTTCCTATGCAGTTAGGAGTTATTTAACGCTTGCATTCTTTTGTAAATGAAGGGTGACTGTATCTGTCTCAGTTGTTATTTCATCCAGCTCCTTAGCCCATAATGGTTAGCTTTCTGCTATTGTATTACCTACTGTACAGTCTACTCACATTCAGTTTTATGTATTCACATTTACATTTTATGCTACCTATGTTTTAAAACAAATCTTTGTATTCAATCCTTGTTCCCCTACCCCTCAAACTGCTAGCACGCCGCTATTGTTTTTATTTTTATTACTCATTGTACAGTCTACTCTCTTATTTGTATGTATTCATATGTACCAAATCTCTGTATTCAATTTCTCATGTCGACCTACCCCCCAGGTAACACCGGGAGAAGAGCAACTTGTTGTTCAGCATGCCTTACTGGTGAAACATTTCAATAAATAAATAAAACTCAGAGAGAAGTTAATATTTGCACAAAATCAAACCCAAAGTTATGCAGTTTTTGTTCTGAAGTAATTTTATTATAAATCTTATCATACTATTGATGAACTGAGCAAAGAAATGTTTAGATAAAACAAATTGAAGACTCCAGGATTTGGAGGTCATTAAAATAGCAAAAGGTCAAATTATGAAACCTTAAATGATCTCATTAAGACCATTCTTCTTAATGTGTAATTATAAGGAGCCACCTCACAAACTGCTCTCAGCAAGTTAGGATTGATAATGTCCTATCTGACAGTAGACTTGTTCACTCCGGTGTGCCCCAGGGCTCCATCCTGGGCCCCATTTTATTCAGTTTGTTTCTAAACAGGCTCCTGCTCACCAGTAGCTGTCTGATTCTGCTCTATGTAGATGATACAGTCCTTTATGCAAGTAAACCCAATTCTTTTACCTTGGAATGCAAGCTCCAAGACAGCTTCACTACAGTTGAAAGATGGTTCAGAGAACAAAACTCATTGTGAACTATAAAAAAAAACAAGACCTTGCTGTTTTCCAGTCCCTAGAAAAGGCATCGTTCACACCCACTCAATATAACAAATGAGTCTGGAACTACATTGGAACTCGTACAACATTTCAGATATTTGGGGGTCACTATAAACAGCACTATGTCATATGCCTACCACACCGAATATGTAGCAAAGGCTGTAACATCCATATTGGTTTGCTTCATAGTGGTCTCTCTTGTTGACTATGGCATAGTAGTCTATGGCTCAGCTATGGACACAGCCCTCCACTGTATAAATGTCACTCTAAATAAAGCCTTCAAATCTTAACTGACTCCGCATGACTCATGCATATCTGTGACCTTTATGACCAGGCTAACTGGATCCAGTTCACAGGTAGGATCAGGTTCCAAACATGCCTCTTGGCCAAGAAAGTGTGTCTGGATCTCATGCCAATGGGTATCCAGAAGCTACTTACTCTCTATGAAAACAGCCATTCCACCAGAAGCTCAGATAGCATGGTCTTTAAAATTCCTAGGTGTTGCACCTCCCTTGGCCAAATAACTTTTGCCCACCATGCTCCCAAATGGATTAATAATCTTCCTCCTGGCATCTCCTTTATAACAGCATTAGGCCCCTTCAGTCATGAACTCCAAAAACATCTCAATGCTAATGCCAGCTGTGACTGCTTTCCTTACCCCTCAGTTGCTGTTTTACCTTGTACCTAGGCAGCACTCCCTCGTGACCACACGCCCCCTAGTATCCTGCACTTCTTGTTTCTCTTCTGTCCTGTGTCTTAATATTTCCTCCATCAAACTCCCCTTTTACCCCTACTCTCTTTTTTCTGCTACAATCCTCTCCATCTGCCTTTAGCCCAACCCCCTGTAAAAGCTTCAACAAGGCCTAACTAGGCTGATGTTTCTCTACTTCTTGAGTGGGTGTGGCTGCCCTGGGCTGCTATAATCCTTGTGCAACACCATCCATCCTGACAACACAGAGTGCTGCAGTACCTCTCTTTCTGCCTTTCAGGTACCCCAGTCTGAGTTGTCCTCTCTCCCTTAAACTGCCTTAACCCTCTTAGATACTCGTTGTGCTTATAATAGCCTGTTAACTTAGTCCACTGTCTTTGTCTTCTTGTTTATATTTAGATTTATACTTAAACTCCTATTTATTAGCCTGCACTTACAGTTTTACTGTATACCTAAATGTCTTTTTTAAATCACTGTTAATGTAATTCTGACTTGGAACCTATGTAATGGGCTTGTTCTCAAAGGTGTTAATCTGAGATCACAATAAATAAATAAAATAAATAGTGAATTAAAGCCACTTGGATATAGACCTACAATTATACAATCTTTGTGATACATATTTTTAGGATCAGAGGAATGGTGCAAGGCTGCCAAAATTGTGGTAATCTCACTGCATCAACGCTTCAGTGTGCATTGATCAAACAACAAACAAAAACAAAATAAAAGCTTCTATCGTCTCAAAAAAAAACAACAATTATAGTTTATTATATTTGATTTAACCCGAAAATACAAAATAGCAGTAAGAAAGTAAAATAATCAAGATGAGATTTCAGTGTTTTACAACCATACATTGAAGCTGAGCCATAATAAAGACTTCTATCTTCTTCAAAGCAATTATATTTATTTTGATATATTTAATATTCTGTATCTAAGTAGACCCAAGAAAAAGTTTATTGGGTGTTTGAAAACAGGCAAATGCAACTAGACACAGAAGGAAGTCAAAATAGAGTATTGGTTGTGAGGGCTAGTAACAAGTGGAGGAGCTCGCTTGATCACTCCAATGGGGGCCACCCACCAACACTACTGACCGTTGATGGGCACTGATAGCAGAGGATGAGCTAGGCAAGTGCTGCAAGCAGTCAGTGAAGAAGGTGGAGGAAGAGGAGGAGGAGGAGGATGGCAGGCTGCCTGCTACAGTCCAGCTATTGTTTTGCATCCTTGGTGGTGCCTGAGTGGCTGTAGCAATTATTTGTGCAGCAGCCCTCCATCTGTAGGGATTAAGGGGACTCAGTTTAGCTGTCCTGTTGTATTCAAACAGGCTCAAGCTCCATTACAGCAGCAGGTCCAACTGGAGCCCTGGACCCCCAACTCTAATACTTTGTATAGGACTGACCACTTGAGAGTGAGGGATCCTCGCTGCTTGCAAAGGAAGTGGGAGGGTTCAAGGTTGGTGTTCGTTTGTGTGTCAGGGGCTGGCTGGGTTGGGATGACTGCCTTTAAGTGTAAGCATTGCATGTGTCTGAACTGTTGTGGATTGTATGAGTGTAGGCAGGGGGGTGTCCAGGGTGTTCAAGCCCCCCCCCCCCAAATTACCTCAGAAAATTTCAAATTCCTGTATTTTATTTTCAGGTTGGCTCAGGCTCAACTGCTAAACTCAATGTCTTAGCAGTCTCCACAGTGGTTGGAGCTAGCTGCAACACAATGTGCATGTGCAGAACCACTGATGGCCAGGGGAGATGGAGACATCATCAACAGAGAGAGTAGGAGAAACCTGGTGAGACAGACTAGTGAGCGTGCTGCTGTGTTGCATCATCTGTACAGCACCAAGCAAGTTGTGGTGTCCTGTTGACTGTCGTGGTGGTAGAGTGGGACTGTGTGCTGCTCTTCTCTAGCCTCAGTTGAACTGTGGGAAAACTTGAAGTATGGTCCACTAGAGAAAAAACTGACCCATCCAGTGCTGTGCTGTGAGTAATGCTCTGCGCATCTTCTTGACTGTGCTGGATACCAGCTGGAATGGTGGTGTTGTCTGATAAGAAGACAGGAGAGGTCAAGGAAAATCTGCTCTGGCCTAATGGCCTGTAGTCCTGTCTTGGAAAGGGAGCTACTGGTAAGGCAAGCAAACAGGAGGATAATCAGCAGAAAAGTGGTGAGTGGAGAAAAGAGTAAAGATTGATTTGGGGGGAGGGGACTCCTCTCATTCAGAGAGGTGTTGAGGGGTAGTGGCATCATCTCCCAAGGCAACCCACTCACGACATCACAACCCCATCAATGTTTTGCTCAACTTGAGGCTTATCATGTGAAGTGGGAGTAGGTGTGGAAAGGCAGATGCCTGACTGACATCTTTGTCTCTGGCTGTTGCAGAGTGCTCCCATGTGCAAAGGTGGAATGGGGTTAGGGGTACTTTCTATTTGCAGAGAATTGTGGTAGAGGAGGAGTGATGCAAATGTGTAGAGGTGTCCCCATGTGTAGGAGTGGGATGGATGGGGAGCAGTGGAATGTGGGATGAAGGGGTGGAGTGCTCCCCATGTACAGAGCTGATATGAAGTCGGAGGAAAGTTCCCCATGTGTGGAGGTTGAATGGAGGGGAAGGAGTGCTCCCTATGTGCAGGAGGTGGGATGCAGTGGGAGAACTGCTCTCCATGTGGGGAGGTGAAATGTAGTGGGGGAAGCACTGGAGGGGTCAGGGGATGAGTGCTCACAATGTATGGAGGTAGGATGGAGGTGAAGCAATGATACCTATGTGTGGAGATGGAACAGAGGGAAGAGTGCTTTCCATGTTCAAATTCAAGTTTATTGTGAAGGGATAAAATCCATTGAGCAAGCTCATTTGCAAGGAGGTCCCATGTACAAGCAATAATAAATACATTGTGTGAGGTAAAATAAAGCAATTTTATTTACATTAGCATTTACAATAAGTACAATGTTGCATTCAACAAGGATTCAGACCAAATATGATTACATAAGATAGTATGTCCACCATGTAGAAGATGGCTGGAGAATGAGAATTGCTCCCCATATGCAAAGGAGACATGGAGGGGGAGGAGTGTTCTTTATGTGCAACTGTGTAGTGGAGAGGGAGGAGTGCTTTCCATGTTTGGAGGTGGGATTGGGTGAGGGCCAGTCACTTAACGGCCACCATCCTAGACTCCACTCCAGCCTGTGTGTGAAACTTTTTGGAATGGGCACAGTTTATGATGGGGCAGATGTGCAATCCACATCTCTTCTCTGGCTGCTGTAAAGTATTGAATTGATAGTTGGGGGTGCAAGAGGGGAACCAGTCACTCAGGAGCACCCACTGTATCCTACCACCCCACCCACCCAGCAGAGTGGGAACAGTTGTGGAGAGGGGGATACAAGATCCATATTTTTATATCTCAGTATCTCAGGGTGCTCTCCATGGGTAGAGCACATTAGGTAGGAGAACCTCTGGCTGAAGCAGACTGTTCTGCAAGTGTAGAGGTGTGGCATAGTGTGAGGAAGTGCCAGTCACCCAAACTCCCACTCCAACCTTCATGCTAGCTCTGATGGAGCAGGGGCAGAAATGAAGGGGCAGATGTACAATTTACATCTCTATCCCTGACTGCTGCAGAGTGCTACCCTTGTGTGGAGGTGTGATGGGGGGTTAGGGCATCATTCTTCCACATCCACCTGCCTGGAGCCCACCCAATGCCAGTGGCAGCGTTCATGGAACTCGGATGGGTGAAGATGGAGAGATGTGTGAACAACATCTGTCATTGTAGTACTGTAGTAGTAGTAGTAGTAGTAGTAGTAAATTATTTATTTTTATTCAGGATAAGTTTTTTTTCTTCACATCTTAGGCCAAAGCCTTTTTTTAAGATGGCTCTGACAATAGGACTTTAAAATTGTTCAAATACAAACACAATACAAACATCACTTTCAATCTCTAAGACCTTACACACATATAATAAATATACTTATATTCCAACACAACTTGTACAGCTCATTTCACAACCTGAAATACCAATTAAAAATCCAAGAGACTTCTTATTCATCCATTGCACATACATCTAACTTTCAATTCCTCTGTCAGAAACTTAGTAATCAGAGATGATTAATAGCCTGATTTACTTTTTATATCATTCAACAGTTGACTGTTTGAGGCATATTCAGCTTTAAAATGTCATTTTAGTAAAATTATATTTTACCCTAGGTTTGTAGGGAGTTGCCCCATTATCTCTTAATTTATATTTATGCTTAACATTTTTCTCCTCTATTTCATCCCTAAGATATTTTGGCTCTCCTGTCATTTGTAATCTATGCGTTTGTAGGGCCCTTATAATTTTTCTCCTGTTTTCAAGTGTTAACCAATCCAGTGTCAAATACAAATTACAATGGTGGGTTTTATAACCACATTGTAAAATGAATCTGGCTAAATTATTATAAGTAACCTCAAGCTTTCTTAAAAGAAAGCCTGAGGCCTTTTCATATATGTGACTGCCATAATCTATTATAGGAATTAATAACTGATTTACTATTGATTTCCACATACTAATATCTGTACAAAACCTATTTATTCAAAAACCCTCTAGTTTTCTATTTATTTTACCCACTAATTCTTCTATATGTATATCATATTTCAGTCCCTGGTCAACTCAAACTCCTAAGTATTTATAAAAAGAAACCTGCTGTAATGTTTCCTGTCTTGATGTTTTTATATTCAAATCCTGTTTATGATTTATTTTATCCTTCTGTATTAAAAAAAGAAGAGTTTGCATTTTTTTTACTGTTTAATACTAATTTTGAAGTTACTAACCATTTTTCTAACCCTGTGAAATCTTCCTGAAGTCCCTTTTCTAGCTCATTAATATTTGTACCACACGCTAGTAAAACTGTATCATCAGCATATAATTTAATTTTGGTGTTAATAGTTACTTTTACCAAATCATTAATGTAAATCAAAAAAGAGTCGGACCCAAAATGGACCCCTGTGGTACCCCTCTAACAACTTTAAACTGTTTTGAGGTTACATCGTTAAGTTGAACCAGTTGTGTTCTTTCAAACAAGTAGGAAGAAAACCATCCCAGAGTTTCACAGTCTAGGCCTAATCCCTCCAACCTCTGGAGCAAAACCCTGTGGTCCATGGTGTCGAAGGCTTTGGATAGGTCCACGAACACTGTGCCCCCCTCCCCCCCAAGCTGAGAGGAGACAAGATCTATTAGGTCGGTGAGCGCAGTGTCTGTGGAACGCCCTTTTCCGAAACCTGATTGTGAATCCAAAAATAAGTGGTATTTCTCCAAATAACCACTTCACTGGTTTTGTACCAGTTTTTCCATTACCTGCAACACAGTGGACAACAGGGCAATCGGCCTATAGTTCGAAGGGTCAGTTGGATTATCCCCTTTAAAAACTGGGACTACCTTTGTTTTCTTCCAACTAGAAGTAAACCTCCTTTCCATCAAACTCCACTTAAATAGCTTGGTCAATATAGGGGCCAAAAATTCCACAGCATCCTTTAAAAACCTGTTTTCTATATTGTCTAACCCATATGCTTTGTTAACTTTTAATTTATTTAATTCTTTCTGAACCGCATTACAACTAATCTTCCTAAATCTAAATTTTGGAATTTCCAAAGTAGGATCTAATGGAAAATCTAGTAATAAATGATTTTCTGGAATATCTATACCAGGTAAATCTGTAAAATATGCATTCAGAATGTCTGCAGAATTTACTTTACACTGTAATATAGCATTTTGTTTAATTTGTACAGGGGGTTTGCTTGTAACTGGTTTTTCCAAGGATTGTATCAAAGACCAGTATTTCCGGGGATCAACTGTATCAGCAATTTTTATGTTTGCTTGCACGCATGTGCAAGAAACATGATGTGGCAGCTTAGGAGAGAAGCAGGTTGTAGAGGCGCAGCACTCTGGCAGCCAAGGAAGGCATTGCATTTGGGGGCTGGGCACTGGTGGACCAATGGAGGCACAGTGTGCCTATGACACTGGTCTGGAAAAGTGCACCAACTTGTAAGGTTTTCACTGCAGCAATCAGGGGCCACCTCGTCATTGCAGCCAGCCATTCATTTGTACCATGGCGGGCAGTCCCTGATTGTTGCAGCTGCCTGTGTAGTATTCGATTGTGCCATAACATGGTTTCAGCCAGGGCAGCCAGTGGACTAGGTAGCATTTTAGCCTGGGGAGTATCTAGCATGCATTCAGTGGGTCTGGCATAGTGATCTGGGGAAGAGTGAGAAGAGAGCGAGAGCCAGTAACATTTCGTTTTTGCCCATTCGGTTGGTTCCCCCTGCAGTTACAGTTCCACTGTCAGTAAGGGAGAAGTAGAGTTGATCGCATGCAAAGGTTAGCAGCTGTATGCAATGCTTTTCGTTTTGCAGTGCTACTTCACATGTTGCGGTGCTTGCTAATGTTGGCCAATGGCTCTGCCCCCTCCTCCATTTTCAGTTCTATGAGCATCAATGGAGAAGAAGACTCCAGGAGATGCAAAGGTTAGCAGATCTATGCATACTCCTTTGTGTTGCCATACTACTGAAGTTGCTGGTGCTGTTGCATATGTTAATAAAGTTAGAAAAAAAATGTTAGTCCTATAGGTATTGCAGCTTCTGAAGACTGCAAATGGGTGGCATTGCTTACCACTGTGCAATCCTGCAAATAGGTGACAGTATGTCTATCCTATAGATTGCGATGTTAGAATGCAGTTCGGTTCATTACTGCAGTTATGCAGGGCAGTGGCATTTAGTTTGTGAAATAAAGAAATGGAGTAATTGGACATTTGCCATGGGAAGGCAATGCATTGAATGTAGGCAATAAATATTAGAGACTGTAGAGTACTGACAAGTATGTTTCTGCATCAGAAGGGACGTAGTGAAAAAATAAACACACATGAAACAAATGCAGGCACTTTGCTGGCAGATAAGGACTGTTTGGTCTTCCCACTGTGCGCATTAACTACTTCCTGGAAAGGATACAGAACAAAATATGGTACATGTATTATTTATTTTACATATTTTCCCGTGCAAGTTCTACTTAAGTGATTTGGGGCCGAGCGGGCAGAGAAGGGGAGGCAGGAACATGTCATTTTCGGCGGTCGCCCGCGATCCGTGCAGTTCCAGTTCTACGGTTACTAAGGGAGAAGAAGAGTCTAGTCATTCACAGGTTTGCAGCTGTATGCGATGTCCTTCATTTTGCTGTGCTACTGAAGTTGCTGCGGCACTTGCTATTTTCATCTGTCTGCACCCCCCACTCCATTTTCAATTCTATGGGCATCAATGGAGAAGAAGAGTCCAGCAGATCAGTCAGTTTGAGTGCAGTACAACATGAATAATGTTAGGAAATACATGCAACCGCTGGGGTGTCTTGCCACATTGCGTTAGCAGTGCAGACAACTCTCTCCCTCCTCCCAGTATGGCACAAACATACATACACAGTACCAGGCATGCCTGGTTCTTTCTTCTGTGTTTTAAAAAAATGTAGAAGACAATTTCTGGCTCCCTTATCTCCCTCAACCCCCCCCCCATCGTGTGATCTAACGTGCAGCGGCTCTACTCTCCGATGGTTCTCCCTGCTTTCCAGTTTAGAATACTGTATCTCCAGGCTGTTCTGAAAGTTTTAGGAAACATTTCCTACCGGAAGGATGGCTGTGGTAGACGTAGGGGGCACATAGACTCTGAGTAGATGCAAGGAAAAGGTGTTCTTTTATTTTGGTTTTAGGCAGATTTGAGCTGGTATTGTGGGCTATCCTTATGCACCCCCCCCACACACACACACAGACAAACTGCTAAATGGCTTCACCTTAACCTGGTATGTTAGTTTTTTTACTTTTAATTTGTGAATGGCTTTGGCTGCTCAGCTGTTGGCATTGGCTCCTGATACTAAAACATTATATATTCACCAGTACACAAACATGCACCTCCCCAAGCTGAGACAGTAACATTCCATGTTGCAATTAGCGGGCCCTGAGTTGAACCCATAAGCCACACAGAGGTTCTTGGTTTGTTCAATAAAATTGTGTATCATATAGAATTACTGATGTGAATGAAATTGATAACTCTATAACAGAGCATGCAGTAATGCCATCTGTGCAAGAGTGAGACTGATGGAGTTGTGGTGGTTATCATTCCTGGTACGAACATAGAAACATAGACTTTGACGGCAGATAAGGATGACTTGGCTCATCTAGTCTGCCCATTTCCCTACCTAAAGGATACGCTGCAGATCCTAGTTAACCAACAGGCTATTTCTTCCTACTCCCCCCCCCCATGCATGTTTTTGCAATCCTGCTCTATACATTGAAGCATGCATGGAAATGATGACTCTGTAATATTTCTTTTCTGATGCAACCACCCCATTAAATTCATGGCTTTGGAATAGGGCAGGGACTGATGGGGAAGATAAGTGGGAGATCTTATAGACCTTCAATTAAAACCCCGTACCTCAATATTATTAATGCAACAGAACCGTTCAAGAAGCCCAAGTCATCTCATATACACTACCTTCTTTGTGCCTATCAGCAGGTCTAGTCTTTGTACCGACTTTTTGAATCGTTACAAGAAATCAGTATTACCTGTTTGTGCCTTAAAAGTCCCAGTATAGAGCAGCTGATTCTTATCTAAGCATGTCAGGACTTTTAAGGCATGAATCAGAAAGCAACACAGACAGACAGACACACACACACACAAACACACACACACACAGAGTATGTCCTGCTCAGAACAGTAGAATGCTTGGTAACAGTTACAATTTACTGGCTTGAAAGTGTTACCAAAGAACTGTAAGGTAGAAAAATAGCATGTCTGTTTCAGCATTTATGCAGACAGTGGTAGTGAGAATACCATGACTGAAGCCTAATGGAAGTGTGAATTTCATTCGTGGACTATGTACAGCATGAAAGGTAGACTGGTATGATGTCATCTATGCAGTTTAAAATGACATCTAGCATGTTCAATTTGTGTCTCTCACACAACCAACTGCCATTACCTATATCATTATGGAAGTGGAGGTGTTTCCAGTTGAGAAGTGTCATGCAAATCAGATTTGCAATTTTTTAATCTTTGTATTGCATACTGAGTTATTAGTCTAAATAGGTTAGGGTTGCAATATAGCCTATTGGTAGACTACTGGCCTCTGAATGATTTAGCACATCCTGCATACAGCCCTGGCTTTGATTCCTTAAATAACAGAATGCATCACTCTAATTGCTTTATATACTGGCTATACAAATACCAATCCATATAAAGGAAGGACATATCTTTACTACAATACTTGTTCAAAACCTGTTCTTATTATACCTGCATAAATACTAATACTGGGATTTGTCTAGACATGGCAACAATAATGTATAAGCTCCCTTTTCCAGCAGTTTGTATGAACTCTCAGAGATCAACACATGCAAAGGTTAGAAGGTCTATGCATGCTCCTTCATGTTGCACTGCTACTGAAGTTGCTGTGGCAGTTGTTTAATTGAATTAAGTTAGCAAAAGAAATGATAGCCATATCAGCATTGCAGCTTCTGAAGACTGCAATTGGACAGCATTAATTAACATGTCCAATCCTGCAAATAGGTGACAGGATATGTATCGTATAGATAGCGAAGTTAAAATGCAGTTCAGTTGATTACTGTAGTTACGGAGGTCAGTCCCATTTAATTTGTGAAATAGAAAAATAGAAAAATGGGACAGTTGTCATGAGAAGGGAATGCATTAAATGTAGGCAATAAATATTACAAACTTTGCAAGACTGACAAGTATGTTTCTCCAGGATAATGGACGCAGTAAAAAAAACACACATGAAAGTAATACAGACAGTTTGTTGGCAGATAAGGACCATTTGCCTTCCCACTGAGCTTATTAAATACATCCTGGACAGCATACACCACAAATATGCTACATATATTATTCATTTTACATGTCATGCCATGCAAGTTCTAGTTAAGTGATCTGAGGTGAGCGACCAAACAGCCGAGGCAGAAACATGTAATTCTTGCCTGTCTGCCCCCCATGCTCCCATGTCCCCCACCAGTTCTACGGTGACTAACGGAGAAGAAAAGTTGACCACATGCAAAGGTTAGCCGCTGTATAGAATATCCTTCCTTTTGCAGTACTTGGTTATTTAAATTAAGTTTGCAAACAAAAAAATTATGGATCATACATGTGGTATTGATTTTGCATGTCATGCAATGCAAGTTTTACTTAACATCTGAATGGAGTATGGTTTAGAAAATATGGAGAAGATGATGTTCTGACTAAAAGCAAGTAGGGATAGTGCAGAGAACAGGAAAGATGTTAACCGGGGAATTAATGCTGAATGTGTAGTAATGAATGGTGCTGGCCTATCCGAGGTTCAGACTACAGTCACTTTGGGTGCTGCACAGCATGAATAATAATAGTAAATACATGCAGCCACTGAGGTGTCTCGTCTCATTCCCTTAGCACTGACCACAACCTTCCCTGTCCTCTCACTACTACACAAACACACACACACAGTACCAGGCATACCCGGTTCTTCCTTGTGTGTTTTAAAAATATAGAACAAATTCTGCACTCCCCCGCCTGTGAACTAACTTGTTGTGGCTCTCTTGTCTGATAGATCTGATTGTGTTCCAGTTGACAATGCTGCATCTTCAGACTGTTCTCAAGCCTTCAGGTTTACATTGGCCATCAGAAGGATGGCTGTGCTAGAAGAAGTCCTCCCATAGACTCTGACTACTTGACAGGAAAAGCTGTTGTTTTATTTTATTTTGAAACACATTTCAGCTGGTATTCAGGGCTATCCTTAGCCGCCCTCTCCCTCCTCACACACATACATGCACACACATACAGAAATGAACAGTTAAAGGGCTTCACCTTAACCTGAGATGTTACTGTGTTTTTTTTAATTTGTGAATGTCTTTGACTTGCGATGTACTGGCATTGGCTACTGATGTCTCGACATCATACACACCAGTACACAAGCAGGCAGCTCACCAAAGTCACAGAGTGACATTGCATGTTCCAGTTAGCAGGCCCTGAGTTGAACTCATAACCGACAGACTGTAGATGTTGTTGGTTTGTTGAAGTAAATGCTCTAGCATATACAATTATTTATATGAATGAAGTTCATGACTGCATAACTTAGCCTGCAGTAATGTTATGTGTGTCAGGATGATAGTGATGGAGTTGTAGTGGTGATCATCCTTGTAACAAGCATGTTCTTGCAATCCTTCTGTATATATTGGATGCATAAATAGGAATGATGACCTTGTCATATGCATTCTCGTGCAACCTGGCCACTTAAATTTATGGCATGGAAATGGGGCAGGGGAGATGCCACAGAGAAGTGGAGGATCATACATCAATGAAAAACCTGTCCCTCAAGATCATGAATACAACCATGACCATTTAAGAAGACTACCTCATCTGGCATCCAGTACCTTGTTTCTCCCTATCAGCAGGTTTAGTCTTTCTACTCACTTTTGAATCACTAGAAAAAACAGTATTACCTATTACAGCCTTAAAACTCCCAGTATAGAACAGCTGACATTCTTATCTAAGCATATTAGGACTTTTAAGGCATGAGTCTGGAAACAAGTTTGTAATATGTAATATGGTAACAGGCAAAAGGTATTGTCCAGGAATGACAATTAACATAATATTGAAGATTTTTTAAGAAGCCCCCGCCACACACACACACACACACACACACACACACACACACACACACACACACATACACACAACCAGCTAAAGGCAGTCATCTTCAACAGGGATTTTACCATCTTTTTTGTTAATTTGCAAATGACTTTGGCTTACCACCTGCTGGCATTGGCTGCTGACATTTGGACATCATAGACCGACCAGTGCACAAGCAGGCAGCTCCCCAAACTCACAGAGTAAAATTGCATCTTGCAATTAACAGGCCATGAGTTGAACCCATAACCCACAGACTATAGATGTCCTTGGTTTCTTCAATACAGTTCTCTAGCATATAGAATTATTTATATGAATGATGTTGATGATTGCATAGCCTGGCCTGCACTAATGTCATCTGTCTGAGGATGATAGTGATGGACTCATAGTGGTAATCATTCCTGGAATAAGCATGTTGTTGCAACTGTCCTGTATACATTGGATGCATGGATGGGAATGATGACCTTGTAATATTTGTTTTGTGGTACGATCGCTTAGTTAAATTCATGGCTTGGGAATGGGGCAGACTAGTGACAGGTCATATAGAGCGTCAATTAGAAACCTGTACCTCAACATTATGAATGCAACACCACCGTACAAGAAGGCCACACCATGTGTGATGCACTACCCTGTTTCTCCCTACGAGGACATCTAGTGTTTCTACTCACTTTTTGAATTGCTAGGAAAAAACAGTATTACCTATTTCTGCCTTACAACTCCTACTACAGAGCAGGTCACATTCTTATCTAAGCATAATAGAACTTTTAAGGCATGAATCTGGAAGTAAGTTTGCAATATTAAATATGCTGAATGACAAAACATATTTGGCAAGACTGGAAATTAAGGTAATAGTTAATATTTTTGAAGATTAGAAATGAATCCGTTCTGTTTTTGTATGATTACAGTGTCTCTCTCTGACACGCAGATATATACATACAGACGGACAGCCACCTGAACAGAAATACATACAGACACACACACACACACACACACACACGACACACACACACTCACACACACACACGGTACAGTATTTGCTTACAAAATGTGATGCTTGGTAACACTTACAATTTACTGGTTTGAAACTGTTACCAAACAACTGCGAGCTAGAAAAATAGCATGTTTGATTTCAACATTTATACAGACACTAACTGTAGCAATACAGTGAGCAAAGCCTAATGCATGTCCCAATTTCATTCATAGATTGTGACTGCAGCATGATCGTGACTGCAGCATGAAAGATACAGTGCTATAATGTCATCCATACAGTTTAAAATGACATCTAACATGTTCAAGTTGCGTCTCTCACACAGCTAACTCTCATTGGTGATACCATTATGAAATTGGAAGTCTTTCCAGTTCTGAACTGTCATGAAGTTTGCAGCTGAATTTTTTTAATGTTTGTATTGCATACTGAGTTATTAGTCTAAATAATTTAGAGTTGCAGTATACCCTATTGGTAGACTATCAAGCTGTGAATAGATTCAGCACATCCTACAGGCAGACCTCGCTTTGATTCCTTAGAATAACAGAATGCATCACTTTGATTACTTTATACACTTGCTATACAAATCTCAAAACATAGAGGACAGGACATATCTTCACTGCAATACTTCCATACAGCCTGCTGTTATTATACTTGCAAAAAATACTAGTACTGGGGTTTGTGGACACATGGCAACAATATTGTATAAGCTTTATTTTATGAACAGCTTGTGTGAACTGTGAGAATAAACAATATGCAAAGTTTAGCAGCTGTATGCATACTGCTTCATTTTGCAGTGCTACTTAACTTGCTGTTGCAGTTGCTTATTTTAATTAAGTTAGAAAAAAATGATGTCCATATGAGCATTGCAACTCCTGAAGACTGCAATTAAGCAGCATTGATTAACATACGCAATCCTGCAAATAGGTGACAGGATATGTATCCTATACATTAGTAAGTTACAATGCAGTTGGTTTAATTACTGCAGTTATGCAGGGCAATCTGATTTACTGTGTGAATTGAAAACATTGAAAAATACTGCACTTTTCAAGAGACGGAAATGCATTCAATGTAGACAATAAATATTAGAAACTTTAGAATACCACATATGTTCCTCCAGGACAATCCATGTTGTAAAACAAATAACAACACATACAACAAAGAAACACAGACACTTTGCTGCCAGATAAGGACTGCTTGGCCTACTCTGTCTGTCCATTAAATACATTGTGAGAACGATACACTCCAAAACAAAACATGATGCATGTATTCTTTATTTTACATGTGCCATGCCAGTTCTATTTAACATCTGAATCAAGTATGGACTGCAAAACACAAAGAAAATAATGTTCTGACCCAATAATTACTTACTGAAGGAACACTATGATGTACTTAGAAGACACAGTGCTACAACAAAAGGGGAAACCACAAGGTTCTTCGGGATGGGTATTTTACTGTTCAGAACAGCACAGAAACTGATGTAATTGCTGACACTGTTTAGGTGTACAGGTGAATCTGAAAAGTAATATGTCAGAAACAACAAAATATCAACTGTTTTGATGAATGCACAGAATATAGCAGTGGTTGGGTTAATTGTCTGAGAGAAAGGTGGCAGGCAGGCATCGTTACTTCGAGCCACAGATTTACTCAGATGAGAAACGATTCCGCGATCTACAGATTGAAGCACTACTCATCAATCTGCTCAATCATTTCTGTACAGCATGCAAACCACTGCATGAATAAAAAGTAAGTTAGGGGTTAAGGACAGAATATGTACAATGTCAGCTGACCACTGCTAGGAATACTTCACAGTGATCCACCAGGTTCAGCGGTTGTTAACATGAACAGACTGTAGTTCACATACACATAGTAAAACATCGCAGAGTGAAGGCATGAATGCAGAAGCTAATGAACTCATTAAAAGTTGTCTTACAGCAAAAAAAAAAACAAATTGGAAGTCACATGCAATGATTACCATACTCTGAGGATTATCATATCATTTACAACAACTGAATGACAAGGGCCTGCCATTGTTCATGTTTAGCTGTATGTATGTTTGTGTATGTCTATGTGTTGGGGACAGACATTAGAAGGAATGCTCAGTCTTTGAAATAAAAAAAGATGGTAATATTACTTATTAAAATACATCTTTTCACAGAACAACATTTGCATGCTGAACTCCTATGTCCAGCAGAAGGTGGGGAAAACTGTCATTGCCCCATTGAGCTAGGTTTTCTTACTTTTACAGTATGTATGAAAAAATAGACAAAAATTAAGGATACACCAAACATCATAGTAAAGTGTTTAAACTGATGAAAATTACTACTATAATATAAGTCTCTGATTTACAATACTTGGTAACATGAAATAGCAAGCATCCTGAACAACATACAAATCCATTCAGCAAAGTCCCCTGTACAAATCTGACCTCAGCACACTTGTATATTATGATCATATTTTGCATCCTGTGGTCTTACACAATCTGCTTCATTACTTGCAACTTCTCATAAGTAGAAGAAATGTTTTGCAAACAGGACCAGGGGCAGACAGGCCCTCACAAGTAAACCAAGCAGTAACCCGATAACATCAGCAAGTTCAGACTGCATAAGATGTTAATGTATTTTACGAATACAGCAGATAGTAACATTCATCATGTTGCAGTCAGTCTGTCTACCCTCTGCATTTTTCCCTCAGTGTATCTCAGTGGCTTTGGCGTGGAAACTTCGTGACTATCACCATTTTATACAACTGTTCAGTATGTCCAGGTCACCCATCAAGAGACACAACTCTCAGTAATTGGTATTGCGTACTGCTCAGACAAAATGAAAGACTTTTGCAAAAAATATTCATGCCACGAACAATGCAGGCCTACTCATTTTATGCTGGAAACATAACCATCTACATACTATTTAACAGCTGATGTCTTTTGTAGATTACATAGAGCATGCAATCACACTGATCGTTTCAGAATTCATGTGCATAGCAGACATTTACTGTTTCCCTACATTCATATACCTGCTTTCAACACATCAGGATGACATATTACATCATTACTGTTAATTTACCTTGATACTACAGACCTGTTCTATTTTATGAGGCTACATTGTTGAGCTACCCATTCGTCCTTTGCATTCAGCCCTCCCTACAGACACATAGAACATACATTTACTGTTTAAACCATATTCTACTGTTCTCCCTCAACATTATGCTGTGTACGACTGCAGCAAATTGGTTCCACTAACTTATAAGGTCATATTTGTATCTGAAAAGTAAGGCGTTCATTTTGTTAATCGTTTTCTGTCATTCAACAAACCAACTGTTTAAGGATATCTATTACTCAGCATTTCTTGCATTGCTGATGTGTTGCTCAGCATGTCTTGTATTGCTTATATGTTACTACATTGCAATCAGTCCTTCTCCTTCATTTTTTTTTACCTTCATGTTTCCCCATGTCTGTCTGACTTTAAATTGCTGCGTCCAACCATACAGCTCACTAGAGGTAACTCAACATGCTGCACTAATTCAAGACACATTCTGTCTACCATTTGTCTTGTATGTCTACAATAAACAATTAGTACACGGACTCTAATGATCTTTGAGCAATTGCAATAAAATTTATTGCCAGTGTATAATGTCACTCACTTTGCACATTCCAATGATAATGCAGCTGTCCTCTTTATCTTACATGTACCAGATCCAGTCTTTCAACTCAGATAAGAAGCTGAAGACTAGACTGTTACCTGTTTGGATACAGAATTATTCATCACAATTCATTCCCACTGTCTTGTTGTCTACTGCCATCTAGTGCTACTGATGAAAATATTGACCGCATGCTAAGATGCTAGGCATTCATTTTGGCTACCATGTCATTCTCCATATGCAAACTAATGGTGTACTGGCCCTATTGGTCTTTTCAAGAATAGTTGCAGAAACAAAGAATTTCATGACTTTTACTGTAGCACCATAGATGTTACCCAGAAAAGAACAGAATGGTTTAGCTTTTGGGCCAACCAGGTCCTACAGAAGCTTTTTGTGCATTACTATATTGAGACTTTTCAGATACTATATTATCCATTGCCACATATATGAAAACACTTCCATACACAAGCAGTCGTCATATTGCTGAGTCATACTTCATATAGACTGTAGTACATGTAATTATTAGTAGTTCTTAGCCATTTATTCATACAATGATGCCAGCATCCTATTGTACACTCCTCTCTGCAAAGCTGAAATTATAAGTGCCTCGTAAACAACATTTCTAGCAGTATCACTACTTTATGTCATGCTCAATACATTAGTAACAGACTGAAACTAAATAAATAAACATGATAGCTATGCTGCTAGCATATGGGTGGCATCATATTCTATGCCTGATTCCACACTTGCTTAATTTTTTTTTCTTTTTTTTGAGATACAACAAGCATTGATCAGCAGGTTTCCTCACTCTCTTTCAAATTTCCTTGGTGCCTGAGTTCCCATTTGTTTCATTTTGTTTACATGCAAGAATAATTACAGGCTTTCTTTCAAAGTCATTGAAATTCACTTACGGTCATAAAACAACAGAAGATATACAACTAAGACAGGAGACTACTTGTCTGACAACATGCCATTAAATCTACAAAGTATTAGGTCTATTGATTTGTTATGCTACATATTTTATTGCCAGCAATACAATGCATGCAGATAAGAAACCTGACTGTTCCTCACACCATCAAGAACATATATAAGTACAATTAATGTTGATACCCAGTTTACATACCCGTTTGGTTGTGAACAACTGCTATTGCTAACTATTCGTTCGGTTACATATTTCTGTTACTTAATCTGATACAGGAAAATACTATTCCCTGGCAAATTCAGACCTTTACTGATACCTGCAAGTAATACTTGTTTGCTATAAGGTAAGCTGATTATAGATCATTCTATTACATGCTTCATAATACTGATTGCATTACTCCTATTAGCCTTTCTTATACTTTTTGCTATTCCTGGCAGTAATCTAGGAAATGTGATGTTACTGCCACTTTTTAGTTTTTAGCTGCATTCTGAAAATAAATATTTTATTGCCAGTACAGCCCGAAGGCGTCTGAATATAAATAGAACTGATGTTATTGACTCAAATTTGTTCAACAAGCAATTATATATATTTTAGCAAGGGTAGACTGGAGCATTATATATTATATTGAATTGGATGCACTTATGTTCTCTACATTGTATTAGTAGAATGAAGTCTTTTAACTTGTGCACCATAAACATAGGTTGCACATTTCATTATTTGCAGGTTTTATACTTTCATTAGTGTTGAACTGTACAACAGAGGTATAGACAGGTACAACATATAAAGCTTTTGTCAAATGACAATACAAAAACAGGACAAAAAGGATGTTCCTTTTTTTTTCTGTAATCATTAGATAACATCTCATAAGATTCAACCTACTATATCACCATGTATGTATTACTGTTAGGTCTGCAACAGATACTAACAAGGAGGCAATACAGGCATTACTAAACTAGCACGGAGACTTCAAATTTGTATGATATTGACGTTAGATTCAAAACATTGTCTTTGTAAGAAGGCTTCTCATTTTTCTGCACTTTATTTACTATAGAGTGGATGGCTTTTTCTCCTACATATGCTTAGAAGGATGCCTTCCCACTCCACCACAGAGCAAAGGTGTTAAAAAAAACCCTGAGCCTTACTGTCAGAGATCTTGTTTACAAGTCTACCACCTCAATTCTACAGCGAACGTCAAGTGTAACTACCCGATCTCGTTAAAAAAATGCTTGTACTCCCTTCTTGTTGTACTCTGCTCAAAACATCAAAGCAATACATACCTAGTGTTATAATAAATTGCATTTTATCTAAATGTTATGCCGCAATTACACAGAAAATTATGCAGCATCCTTATTGACCTCTTTAATTATCAGTTATCATTTTTGGACAGTTGTACATATTGTATCTCTCTATACCTGTGTTATATATTTGAAAAGTTCGAAAGCAATGAAAAGATTCACTGTAAAACATACAGTTACAAAATCCTAATCATGTATAGATGCTGCAAGCATCCAAGCTACAAATAGCATTAAGTGTACTTAGATCTGTCACCTTTCTATGTTCGCTTTTTATACGTATCTGTTTTTATGTTCGTTTTCCAATTTACATTTCTTTACTTTAACAATTAAGAAAAACATTGTAGACAGTTAGTTATTCAGATTCAGCTTCTAATTCTGTACACATTGGGATGCCACTAGAAAGTTACCTTTAGATAATATCTTTACCCCTAAGGCCTGAATCCCACTAAAGCTACTTAACAGTAGCAATATAATAATAATGCAAGAACGACCATTAGCCTTCTTCTAATTTAATTTGTTTACTTCTTCAGAATAAACTGTCTTAAGAACTGTGATGTAACAACTTCTGTTGTGATGTACAGATGACAATACAATAGCTATGAATTGAATGATTAACTGTGAAGCGCTATCAAAATAGTAAGACAGTGTCTGAATCAGTAGTTCCCACATTCAGCTACACTATGGAAATAGCAACATTACATTGGACAGTGGAATGACTATCAAACTTCTGGCTTCTTTGTTTCAATATAGAATTAGGTCTTCAGTTCTGCTCTGTCTGTCGTGGTCAACAAATGTTAGACTAGTAATTTTGCATTATTCTTTAAAATTCAGTCTTTGTTCTTGTAATCAAAGGAGGACATTATTATTTGAGGTAATAATGCAGTGGAAATTGCATATGTACAAGAGAACATTACATTTTTTAAATGTGGATGCAAGCAATTTCAAATGCCTGCATAGCCAAGCATGAATGATAAAGCTGTATATCAATGAATAAATAGGAGACTCGGTAATGGTACTTACTTTACTTTTCTGGCTATTTCAGCACAGCTATGTTAAATTCACCTTGCCCCTAATGAAGCCGAATACTGCCTTGAAGTGCAGCCATGTGTTACTGTGGTGCAGCAAAGCAGTAGTTTTCAAAATACCCTGGTAGGACTATGCTATACCACTGTTGTTGACACCTATTATAGTGTCACTTTTTTTTGCTATTTCTGACAGTAATCTAGGGAATGCCATCATACTGCCAGGTTTTTGTTTAACTGCATTCCGGAAATATGTTTCTGGTAGAAAAGGCAAACCCTTCACAATGTAAACAGAAGTGAAGTTATTGACTCACGTATGTTCAACAAACAATTAAATATATTTTAGCGGGGATAGAGCGGAACTTGAAAATAATGGCTCATTTCATAATGCTTTCTATTTGACTCCTTATATATTACATTGCGTTGCATGCATTTATGTTCTCTACAGTGTATTAATACAATGGAAGTCTTTTAACCTACAAATCATAAAAATAGCTTGCACATTTGATTATTTGCAGGTTTTCCACTACCTACTTTTCAGCTGTACAACACATGTACAAGCAAGTGCAACATTATAGCTTTCCTCAAATAACAATAAACAGGGCACAAGCGATGTTGCATAGTTTTTGTTTGTATGTAATCATTGCATAACATTCATATAAGATACAAGCTAGTATATCACTAGCTATGTAGTGCTGTGAAGTCTCCAACAGATAGTGACAAAAAGCCACTACAGGCATTACTAAACTAGAGCCCAGAGCTCAACCTCATATGGTATTGACATGTCACTTTCAAGACATTGGCTCTGTAACAACCCTTACATTTACTCTGCACTCCATTTGCTATAAAGGGGCCTCCTTCTGCTCCTACATGTGCTTAGAAGGATGCCTTGCCACTCCATCACACAGCAAAGGTCTTTTTTTTTTAAATGGAGACTTAATGTCAGAGATCTTGTTTACCACAAGCCTACCATCTGCAATTCTATGTCTAACGTCAAATATAACTAGCCACTCTCTTCAGCAATCCTTATAGTCCCTTCTTGTTGCTGTCTGTTCAAAGCTTAAAAGTAATACATATCTGCTGTTGTAATACATTGCATCATATTTGAATGTTATGCACTAATTACACAGAACATTAAGCACCATCCTTGTTGACATCTTTAATTATCAATTGATTTGACGACAGCTTTTGATATTGTATCTTTCTATGCCTCTGTTATAGAGTTGAAGACTTCCAAAGCACTAAAATGACTCGTGCAAAACATACAGTAATGAAATACTATTCATATATACATGCTGCAAGCATCAACTATACAAATAGCATTGAGTGTACAAACATCTGTCATCTTTCTATGTTCGCTTTTGATTTGTATCTCTTTTATGCTCCTTTTCCAATTTACATTTCTTTATTTTTATAATTACGAATAACATTGTAGATATTTACTTATTCAGATTCAGCTTGTTATCATCCACACATCTGCATGCATCTACAAAAGTTACCTCTACAGAATACCTTTACCGCTAAAGTTTGAACCCACTAAAGCCACTTAACAGTACCAATAAAATAATAATGGACAAACAACCATTAGCCTTCTGCTAATTTAATTTCTTTACTGTTTCAAAATATAATGTGCTAATAAGTATGATGTAAGAACCTCTGTTGTAATATACAGATGTCAATACAATAGCTATGAATTGAATGGTTCACAGTGAAGCACTATCAAAATAGTAAGACAGTGTTTGGATTACTAGTTCTCATAGTCAGCTAAACTATGGAAATAGCAACATTACATTGAGAGTAGCATGATTATCAAACTTCTGTCTCTTTTGTCTCACTGTAAAATTAAGTCTTCAGTTCTGATCTGTCTGTTCCGCTCAACAAATGAAGAGTACAAATTTTGCATTGTTCTTTAAAATTCAGTCTTTATTATTGTAATCCAAGGATGAATTATGATTTAAGTTAACAATGCAGTGGAAATTGTATATGTAGAATAGAACATTACATTTTTTAAATGCGAATGCAAGCAAGCTCCAATCCCTCCATAGCCATTCATGAATCATGAAGCTGTATATGAGTGAATAAATAGGATTCTCACTGATGGTACTCACATTACTTTACTGGCTATTTATGTACAGCTATGTGAAACTCATCTTGCACCCTAATGAAGAGTGATTACTCCCTTGAAGAACAGCAATCTGTTACTCCGGTATGGTAAAGCACTAGTTTAGAAGATTGCTATAGTACCGCTACTGCATACCACTGTTATTGACACCTATCGTAATGTCATTTTTAACAAATAAAGCACAATTTTGCACTGCACTGCCACCGTACGTCCAACTATTTTGCACTATTGTGCAGACTTCCTCTTTGAGTTTTAGCACCAGTATATGAATGCACATGATTCATATGCCGAGATTCAGACTGTTCATTAGTAATCTGTGGGAAACCTAGATATATACTGAATCAGATTGCTAACAACAGCTGGCCTCATTCACTTGGAGACATGTTATGTACTCATGCAGTCTGACATGCTGCAGAAACTTTTCATTGAACTGACAATAAAGATTAGGGAAATACAGTATTGGTGCCATTGCAACCATGCTGCAACTTATCTTTAGCTGGCAGTCTGTCCACCCGTGTTATTCATGCAGTTCTGTATTTTTACAGTGTATGGACTCTTTATATTGATACTGCATCAGTGTGCAGTATTACCCCATGAGCAAGTTCATATCAGTTATACACCATTACGCAACAATCTAATTACTTGCAACATATTGTTCATTAAAGTACAGGAGCCTACATGTCACTGTGCATGCATACAACTATACATACCCTTTTATAAATACAGGAAAAAACAACAAACCTAAAAGAAGCATTGTAGACATACTACCTATGCTGTGAATTTGAAGCATGTTAAGCTTACCACTACTGCCACTATGTGGTCTGCATGCCTTTTTTATAAAAGACAGGAGTTTGAAATGCATTACAGCATTATTTTTTGACTGCCACTCATACATAAAAGCCAGACTTTGTCAGATATCACATACAACTTGTGTCTTTCCCTTATGGAGTAGTAACCGCTGAATTGGTCCGTTGTATCCAGTTTAGCAAATTCTTTGTGCTGTTCAGCCAGCTTTGCTCTTGCAGGCTCACCAAGCTGTGTTTCAGTTGAACTGTCTCTCCTCCTTACTCTACTGCAGTTCCCTGCACTGATGCTTCTCATTCCGACTGCACACCTGTTTGCACTTTATATAAATTGTGGCTACTTCATTTGCTTGTTACAGCACTATAGTCTTTGTTGAATTTATTTTGATTGCTGTCCTGACAGACATTTTTTTATACAGCTACTGCTTGTTTTTCTGAAGGGGGGGTGACAGCTGCTAATGGAACTCAGGCGTTAGCTTACGGTATTCATCGTCTCAGAGTACCTTGATTGAATCTGCAGTTTACCTGCATGAGTTTCTGACAGCCCATGAGGACAATGTCTTAAATGTGAAATGAATGATACAGTTTACTAGGATGAGCCTGCTGCACATATCATATTGTTGAAGGTCAGGAATATTGTTCTACTGTACATTTTCCCAAACTTCAAAAATGTTATAAAACTAATCCTCTCCCCATTTTACATTATGTTTACATATGTTTCATAATTGTACCACACAACTCTGTCTTGCTGTTTGAAATGGTATACATTGCCTGGCTTTGCTCTTGAAGCTAACTGCATGATAGCCCACAGTGGAATTTTATACCATGCTGCATTCTGCCAATCAGTCTGCTACATTACTCAGTGTCAATTTCTATGGTAAAGGACAATATTAACTGCACCTCTATATACTGCTTGTTTAATATGTTTTCTAGTGATTGCCAGAATAACATATTTTAATTCACAAACAGCTGTCCCCAAAGAGTGCTGTTCTGCTGTCCTGCTTGCTAGGGCCAGTACGGCATAACTGTCCCTGTCTGACAGTGGTGCAACTTCCTATGAAATATACACCTACCTTGATTAAGCAATAGTACATTTGCCCCTTCACTTCCAGAGTGCTACACCATCTTCAGGTGTGGAGATCTTCCTGAACGATGGTCATACTATACAGTCTACCTGCATTAGCATGACTGGCAGGTGTTATTTTTGAAGTTTTTATTTGTTTCCTGTATGTAAACTAGGCATTCACCTTTTGTGACCAACTAATGTAGGAAAAAGGTGCTGTCTGACTGTAAAACACCATAGATGCAAGACCTCGTTCTCAGTACATCAACATGTTAAGACTGCATACAAAGGCATTGAAAATACTATTTTCCAAACAAAACACGACACAATGATGGACAGATTAGCATTTCTCAGAGACATACTTTTTATTACATCTTTTTTAGACAGCTTATCCTGTTTCTTTTTGGTCACATGATTGAGTCAGTTCAGGACCCTGCAACCTTCATTTATTGCCTACAACAATAGTCTGACTGAAAATAAAACATTCAGATTACTCCAGAAAACACAGTCCTTCTAGGACAACCACACAGTTAGCAGTTTTAATGTACAAAAATGTTTTGGTACTGAAGTCTGATACATTAGCAGCATACCTGGAACTGCTGCCCTGTTCACATGTGTTGACAGTGTATGCTACTTCAATAGCAAAACATTCTTGAGCTGTAAAACTGCAAACTAACTGACATCCTAGCAACACCGTATGTTGCGTAGTAATGTACATGTTGTGTAAGTCACACTGCTGCTCTACAGTATGACTGAATGCTTAATGGAACTGAACTGACTCAAGAGTTTTACCATAAACAAACGGGATCCCCTACATAAAAAAAGCACTAATCAAAGATATGTCTGTGAGGATTGCTGTCTTCTATAGAGTTGTAGCATTGTTTTGCAAAGTTTGGCAGTATAATTGTTGCCCTGCTGCAGTCGGCTGGTGATTAATTTGCCAGTTTTATGTTGCTTCCCGCTACAAACAGGAAAACCTATGATGTGCATTCTCAAACAACAAAAGCTAACATCATGCAACACTCCACGTGAAATAATGACATAAGCAGTCCAAAAGTTCAGAATACTGAAAGGAAATATTTTTTATTGTTCGCAAAGTACTGAAAGGTCATGGCACACAATACAAAAGTCATTATTTTAGATGAGCAACATTGTGCCTTTCTGCAGCTAAGTATTTACATCCTTTTTCTACCCATTCTGCACTACCACTTTTCTTCTGCCAAATCAACTCAATGTTTTCCCTTAAAATGAGTTTGAATGCATATTTGAAAACAGCATATTCAGTTGTCTTAGCATAACTAGTCTTCTTAATGGGATACAAGCCTTCATTTTTACAGCACAGTTTGTATTTTGTAGTAATGTTTGCACTACACAGAAAGCTAAAAAGAAAAGCATTACAAACAATTGTACTGCAACTTCCTTTCACAGGTTAGAATATATGGTAACTTGATGGTTTGCAGCACCCAACAAAATGTGGATGAATTACACTTGACAGCAACACTTCATCTTACCCAGCTAATGTCTCTAACAGGGTCAGCACTTTCCATGTGTACATATGTTCATGTCTTCTACAGACTGATGATACAGGGTTGTGCTACTCAAAATAATAGTAAAATATTACTAACAGCATTGCACATAATGTCAGCAGAAATGTTATATATATATATATATATATATATATATATAAATATATGTATTATATATATTATATAATATATATATATATATATATATTTTATATTATGGTAGTACGGTAGTGCTACCATAGATTAGATTGAGGAGCCATTTACATGTTAAACTCAAAATTTTGCACCTTAATAACTTTGCAACCGTTTGACGGATTTGCCTGAAATTTGGAATACACGATCAAGACCCATACGCCTTGGGATGTGCTACGTTTTGTACCAGTTGGATACACAGCTGCAGAGTTATTAAGCATGATCTGAGCATGCATTTACGCTTTTTCTGGAATTCTACGGTCGCGCCTACAGGTCGCATGGTTTGTGCGACCAGCCCAAAATCTTCAGGGAACGTGTGGCTGGGGTCCCCGATGTACCTTTTGAAGATTTCCTGAAAAAATATTAAACAGTTCAAAAGTTATTCAAAAAACAATTTCCCATTATAAGTCAATGGGAAAAGTTAACAAAAAGTTCGACAGTGTCACAAATGCACTTTTTACTGTCGCAAATGGCCCTTTTACTATCACAAATCTGCCATTTTGTTTTCAGTTAGTGATCAGAAAAAATGCTTGGCATTTAAAATTGAGACCCTCTAGCAACCTAATTCTTTTTGTATTCACCTAGTCGGGCCCTGAGGATGCTAGCCATGTCTTTATTTTGGGGTAAAACACCCAGAAATATTTTTCAGATTTCTGGAAAAAGTACTTTCACAAAGTAAGTTATGCACTCACGAAAGTGTTGCAAATTTTAAAGCTTATAAATCACGATACTACTTTGTGACACTATACCAAAATAACAGTAATTTTTGGCACCCCGCTGCAAAAGAACAGTTTGGAGTTTTGGGCTAAAATTTGGAGGGAACGCAGCTGACATCTCACAGATGTGCCTTTCAGTATTTCGTTGAAAAAATATTGCATGGCGGCAAAGTTACAGTACTCCAAAGTTTATCCTTTTTCCCATAGGATAACATTACGGCGTATGACGCATTGCAGCAATCGTTTGGCGCCCTGCTGCAAAATAACGGTTTGGTCTTTTGAGCTGAACTTTGCAGGGAACACAGCCAACATCCCACAGATGTGCCTTTCAGTGGTTTGGTGACAAAGTATTACAGGGAGGCAAAGTTATGGCAGTCCGAACTTCTGTTTTTTTCCCATAGGATAACATTATGACGTTCGCCGAGCCTTTCAGGGCCCGTATCTCGAAAACGGTGCAAGATACGGACTTTTTGTCGAAAAATTTTTTTGCCCCCTCACAGGGGCTAAGTACAAAAATAGCCAGGAAACTGATAATTCATAGGACTTTTAAATTTTTTTCTATGTCGAATGGTTACTGAGATATAAGCAATTTACTATTCCAAGTCCTCATTTTTGTGTTCCGACAGTCATTATTTTGCATACATTCTTTGTACTCACTGTCTTTCTCTATACAGCTTTTGGGTAAAACCAGCCTGTGCGCTTACATTACTGTTACCATTACCATTTCTGCTTGCGGTTCCGTACCCGTTTCACTTACCATTCACGTTTACGCCACCACGTGCGTTACCCTTTGTGTTTTCATTTGCGGTTGTGTTTGCATTGTTTTTAACATTTCTGTCTACAGTACGGTTTCTCTTTCTGTTTTGCTTTGCATCACCATGCGCATTACAATTTGCATTTGCGGGCACAATGTTACTATGTGACAAGACATCACACGCTCCCGGCGCTGCATTACATTCACTATTTCTCATTATCATTCTCAAAAAGAAGGGAAATTAGAGGCAAAAACTCTGTTTAATGCATCAGTTAGGGTTGTTCCACAGCGTCAAAGTGAGAAATTCGATATTAGGGTTGAAACCCCTTTGCCTCAGCCCACCCCAACTGGAATCAGGGTGTGCATTGGGGTCATCGGTCCTAACTGTCACCCCATTCTCCTATTCCTCAGCTTCTTCCACATGTGATGGGGTGACACTTAGGGCCGATGACTAATGAGCACCCCGATTCCAGTTGGGAGGGTGGGCTGGAGGGTGCAAAGGGGTTTCAACCTAACATTGAATTTCCTGGCTTTTGTCGCTGTGGAACAACCCTAACTGATGCATTAAACAGAGTTTTTGCCTGTAATATATATATATATATATATATATATATATATATATATATATAGCCTACTATGTCACAGCAATAAACTATAAGTTGTGCATGATCTGCCTGTAACTTCCAGCAATGTCATTCTGTTGTATCTTGAATTCACCTTTCTGTAGCTTAACAACATACCACTTTTTGTAGCAGCTATGCACTCCAACATCCTTAGGCTCTATCCTCTGCCAATATTAGTTCAAGCATTCATTTTCTTTCTAAATATACTTTTTTAAAGGTTACCATACCACACACAGAATGACCTTCAAAACTGACAAGCGTTGTTTCTGTACAGAAAGTATTACCTCTGCCTTACAAGTTATGATACACCTCCTAATGCATCCGTACATCCTCTTACCTTTCCCATGGCTTTAGTACTGTGCATGGCTGATTTCAGGTCATCTATCATGATGATGCCCACATCTCTTTTTTCCCTTGTCACTGCCTGCAACTCTCCGCCCACCCCATAGGTGCCTTCAGGGTTGCTCTTTCCTATGTCCATGATCTTATACTTCTTTGCATTAAACTGTAGTTGAAACTCTTTTGCCCATTTTCCCAGTTTGTCCAAATCTCGTCTCATTCTGCCCAGACCATCAGCACCTTTTACTCTGTAACAGATATTGGTGTCATCTACAAACACGAAAACCTTACCCTTCAGTCCATCTGCAATGTCATTGATGAAGATATTAAAAAGGACTGCCCCATGACTGATCTCTGAGATACCTTATTTCTGGCTTGCATCTGTTCTGACTGAATACCATTTACTAGTAGTCTGTTTCCTGTTCGTCAACCAGTTTGTCATCCACTTGATTACCTTCTAAGCCACTGCAATGGTATCCAGCTTGTTAATCAAGCTTCCCTGTGAAACAGTATTGAAAGCTTTGCAGAAGTCAAGGTAGACAACATCAACTGCTGCCGCTTGATACAGCACTCAAATTGACCAATCAAAGAAATCTATGACATTACATTGCCAGAACCTCCCTGCTGTAAACCCATGCTGTCTTCGATCCTGTGCTCCTAGCATTTCAATGTGTTGCACTTTCCTTTCCTTATGAAGTGCCTCCATAACCTTGCCCACTACTGAGCTAACAAGAGTCATTGATCTGTACGTCACTGCTTCCTCTCTGCTACCACTGTTCTAGGCTGGGCTTACATGAATGTTTCTTCAGTCTTCTGACACCTCTCCTGTCCTCAGACATTCAGCACACAGTTCTTACAATGGCTCTGTTAGTTCCACTCTTACCCTGGAATGTATGCCATCAGGTCCCATTCCATTGCCCATCCTGAGGTTATCAAGCTCTTGTACAACCCTGTCTCTTATAGCACACCTAGTGCACATCTCCCCCCCATCCTGCTGAGCGATCAGCCCTGCATTACCTACCACTCAGTAAATAAAATATCTACAATACATGCCCTTCCCTGGTCTTCCTTTTCACACTCCTCTTTACCTCTTTTGATTTGAGCAATGCCCTCTCCAGACATTCTCCTTTCACTTCTATATACATAAAAACTCTTGCACGCATTCTGAACTGTACATCCTACCATTTTGTTGGTTCCATCCTTTGCCTGCCTTACTGTCTTCTCTGCTGCCTTTAGCAAAGTTTGCTATGTCTCCCTATCTCCATCCTGGTATATTCACTCATGTTTCCTGTAGGTCACCCTTTTGGGTCTCACCTGTTCTGCTACGGTTTTTGACAACCAAAATGGTTTCATTCTTCTATTTCACTTCCTTTTCTGTCTAAAACAATTGGATGTTACTTCAGCTATTGCATCCCTAATGCTTGCACACTTTACCTCTACTTCCTCATGTAGATTTCTTTTTGCCATGGCTATCTGAACTCTGTTGCCCATCTTATCAAAGTCAGCTTATCTGAAGTCTCATATTTTTGCTTTCCAATTACATGATTTACTTCTAATGTGCGAATGGAACCATACTACTGTTCAAGTTCACTTGTGTTGTATGTTGGAAGACTTACTAGAATATGTAATGTATTTTCAACAGTGATACAGATAACTTGTATAAGTAATTATTAGCTTCAGAGTGACATCAGCCTGACACTACACGTTCATATAAACACACAAGACCGCACCCACAGAAGGCGAACCAGGAATGCTGTTCATTCAGCTTGCTTGCCATCACTATTGGTCTGCCGACCCCAAACATAACAACATGAGTCACCTGACAGTAATAAGCAGGCCAGAAATACTTCATTCCATGAGAGTATAATGCCAGTACCAATGCAGTACCATAGAAATATAGAAACATAGAATCTGATGACAGATAAGGATTGCTTGGCCCACTTCGTCTGGCCATTTCTCTACCTAACGGATAAGCTGAAGATCCTAACTAGCCAACAGCCTACTTCCTTCTACCGCCTCTTCATTTGCCTTATGTCTGTCTCATGCATTCTTGAATTCTGCCACTATTTTTGACTGTACAACATCCTCAGGAAGCCTGTTCTATGCATCTACAACCCTTTCTGTGGAGAAATAGTTTCTCACATTACCTCTGAGCCGTCTGTCCTCTATCTTCAAATTGTGCTCCCTTCTTCTTGCACATCTCTTTTTCTCAAAGATGCTAACCTCTTGGACTTTGTTGATTCCCTTGAGGTATTTTAAAGTTTCTATCATGTCCCCGCTCTCCCACCTTTCCTCAACACTATATATCTTACTCTCCTTTAGACTTCCTTCATATGTCTTCTGGTGCTGACCCTGCACCATTTTGGTTGCTTTCCTTTGAACAGCCTCCACCCTGTCTATGTGTGTGTACAGATGCGGTCTCCAGAACTGTATACACTGCACTACACCAGATGTGGTCTTACGAAGTGTCTGTACAGATGGCCAGCAACTCCCTCTTTTCTACTGGTGATGCCTCTTCCTATGCATCCCAGTATCCCCCCATCCCTCCTTACTGCCTTTTCACATTGCTGGCCCACCTTTAGGTCATGTGATATGACTACCCTTCAGGTCTCTTGCCATTTTTGTTGTTGTCAGTATCTCACCCCCCTTCTGTACTCTTGCCCTGCGTATTTGTTTCCCACATGCATTACTTTGTACTTGTTTGCATTGAATCTAAGCTGCCATATATTTCCCATTTCTTCAACCTTGGTAGGTGCCTATACATCCTTTCCACCGCATGCTGCATATCAACCCTGTTGCAGATCTTTGTGTCATTTCCAAACAAACCTACTTTTCCTTCCAGTACCTCTGCAATATCACTTCTAAAGACATTAAAAAGCACCAGCCACAGTACTGAACCCTGCAGTGCCTCAATAGTAACCCCTCTTTCTTCACTGTAGACTCCATTTACTATTACCCTCTCTATCCTGTTGTTCAACCACTGTTTCACCTAGGCTACCACCCTGGAACCCACTAGCAGGCTAGCAAATTTGTTTATTAATCTTTGTTCTGCAGGACTGTGTCAAATGCCTTCATAAAGTCTAGATAGCCTATGTCCACAGCCCTTTCCTGGTCTACTATTTTGGTCACCCAGTCAAAGAAATCAATTAGATTTGTCTGACATCACCTTCCCTCTGTGAATCCATGCTGCCTTGGCTCCTCTGTCCCACTGGCCTCTAGTTGCTGAAGAATTGATGCACTACTCAGTGCACAAGGCATGACTGCAACTTTCCATGCTGACAGCATGCTAACAGCATGGACATCTTGGAGAGCAGCAGAACCACTCAAAGTGGCTGAGGTCAAGTTCAATCTCTAATCAAGGAGGAAGAGCCATGCATTCCATTCAGTGCCAGTAGGTACAGTTTGCAAGCATGCATCCACATGCTACCTTGATATTTGAATTTTCTTAAATGCAGCAACACTATCATGATGACAGACAAGGCCAACCTGGGTACAGCCAGTTTAGAAAGCAGATTGGATCCTGAAGCCAAGTCAGACAGACCTAAAAAGCAGTACCAGCCAACATGCTGAGTGCACCACCAACTCCTGTTGAAGAATGACAGGTTTTGGCAGATACCTCAAAGATGCCTCTGGACCACCTCAGTTCTAGGCCCTCATGTTGTTCCATCTCTTGCACCCCTCTCACCCCGGCCCTCATAGCATGAGATGGTGACTCACCAGCAGCTGACCTTCAACCTGTAGATCTATAATTTTTTTCCCTATTACTCACTACTAGATGTAACATAGGCCTGTGTTCTATTGCTTGTTGTGACAGTTGCTTGATGCTATCTTCATGCAGGTAATCCACTATGTGTCCAGTTCTGGCACATGTTCCTGCTACTGTTGAGCAATCTGAATCTCATATCTTGAAGTCTTTCATTGTGGGCATCTTTATTTTAGGTGTCATGTTTTGTGTACCTTCTAAAAGTAATATGTCTATGTTCTCCCCTCTGATCTAGAGCCCTGCACACAAGCTGAGTTTGTATTGCAGTCTCATTTCCTCTCTACAAGCTGATCTACAGTTCTTGTGGCTCCTCACCTGTAGTCTGAATTTGTACAGCTTTGATATTTTCATTTACATAAAACATCACTACATCCCCTCTTTGTGCACTGCAATTGCTTCTGAACAGTACTGTATATAGACACATCCTGAAGTCTACCAAGTGTGGTTGCTGGTCAACTATGTCTCACTACTGGCTACTACAGCTTGCAAGATCATTACCCTATCTGTGCCAGGACATTGATGTTTTCTGCTGCTTCCTGTACAATTTTCAGAATGCTGTCAGTATCTCTCCACAGTCATATATCTGTGAGACACCTGACCAATAACCATGGCTTGAGATAGGTATCAACCCCCCAAATCATACACTCTCCCATGATCAGAAGTCTTCTGTATTCTTCTTTTTGCTTTCTTCCTTTTGTTTCCTGTTTTGCACACATGCTGTTCTGCTACCTTCTGTCCTGCAGTCTCCTGCTGTTCACTGTGGCCTGCCACTTTGTTTGATTTCAGAGATACAGCCAGATACCTGTTAATACTTTTTATATGCTTTGTTGATGTGATATGTTGGACAGCACTAAGTGAAATGAATATCCATGAAACTCATGACTATAAATTGTGAATTAATATTTTGTCTTGCTCAATTGTGTCAAACATTTTGAAAAGTATTTGTTCTGCTAACCTCTCATTCTATGTCATGACAGCAAATATGCATGCCATTCTCAGTCTCTCAAAGGTTACATGCCTAACATTTTAATTATAGCTCTACATTGACTGTATACATGCCTCTTCAACTATAGGGTAACAGTGTCATTCCTACAATGTTAGACATACTGTAAATTTCTGCCTCTATAATACCAACTACCAATGTATGCATCTATATGCCTATTAATGTATACAGATCTACTAAAGTATGAATGCATTCATCAAACAACTGCATTACCCAAATCTTCATGGTCAACATTTGATGACAACATTCTATGTCATTATAAACATGCTTCCCCAAATAGACACTGTGCAGTTCTGTTACTATACAACTTACTGACATTTCTTGCTGTTTCAGTTCACCTCTACAGAATACAGTAGATTCATCCACCTAACTGACAAAACATTCTGCTATCAAGCCACCATAGGTATATACAGTACAGTTTAGCATCAAGCATGAAGTCATCAGTATACAAATGCAATGCAAACATGAAGTCCTTGCCATTTTTTAACATATGAATCTCTTTCTTGCAAGCAGCAGCACCTGAGCAGAACTCATCTAGATGACTGAATTATGACAGCATAGAAATCATAGTTCATTATTTCAGTCATTGACTTTTCATGCTTCCTGTCTTTACTACTGTATGGTGTACAGCATTCCCATTGCACTCAACTCTTCAGCTGCTGTGTATCACTTAAAGCATGCTGTCAACTATCTGCAGCAATCACATAATACCAGCTATTCATGATGATCTTATACTGTCCACATGCTTATACCACCAGTACTTTGCAGACAAAATATATCTTACTCTATTTCCTGAGATTGTTCTGCTGCATTACTTCTAATACCCAACTTACTGACATTTCTCCATTTTGCAGTTCATTTTCAAGGAATAGAGATGTACCCCTACTGTGACAAACCTTTTACCATCAAAGCTGCATAGGTAAGTATGCTATGAACTAAGAAGCATGCTGCACTACTGCAATACAAGCAGTATTTAATATCATTTTCATTCTGTAGTATGTACATATATATTTTAAAAAAATAACTGCTTACCAACACTTCTGTCACACCAATCATGTAGCAAAACAAAGGAAGCATAATTACTTAGTCAAACCATTCTAGTTTGCTTATTCATAACTATGCTACTATTTATTTATTTATGTATTTATTGAATTTTGTTCACCCACTATGCTCACTCATACTACACATCACTTTGTTAGGGACAACCAGAGGCAGAGGCTGATACAGATGGCAACCAAGTGAAATTAAACCACATTAAGCTGTTGATGGCATTCTTTAACTGAGTGCAAGACATTCAGGCAGCACACCAGGAAAATTCCCCTGCTGTTGCTTGCCAGTAACCATGAAATCTTTGACATCCAGGTGACATTGCATTAATCTATGCACATGCGGCCTCAGTTTAACATTTCATCCAAAAGACGGCACTTGAGAACTGCAACATCCCCCTCATGCTGCACTACACTGTCAGCATTGCCATATTAATGCTGCTGCCACATGTGGGAACTGAGCTCACAGCCCTCTAACCTGCTGGCCTCAGAGACAAGTCTGCTATCTTCTGTGCTATTGACACAGTATGACCACCACAACTTTGCATTCCACTGCAGCTACTTCCCACATGTTTATAACATACAGCATACTTTTTAATGCCCTTGGCAAGCATCATACACCAAGTTCTTAATAATTTTGCTTCGACACCAGCCTTGCTCACCCATCTATACCCCATTAGCAAAATGTCACTGTCACTGTCACTACATGGCATAGATACCTATGACTGCAACATATCTGAATGCTTTCAGTTCAGTTGCAATTTTGGCACTGACCATAATATCCGAGTACTAACATTGTTCTACAGCATCCAGGTAGGTTGTGCATTTCTTAGATAGCATCTCTGACATGAAAAATTTCATCAACATTGTGAACCACCTGAATAACTCGTACTTATAATGCATGTCAAAGATTCCATGCCAGTCTTGACAAGCAATAGACTAATGTTTCCACTTTTCTCATCAAATTTTGTTCCTACATGACAAATCTAATGATCCCATTCTAGTCACGTAATCTCAGTTGCCCCTCTTCTGCCTTGCATGATTCTTGTAACACAACAGTCAGCTGCAGACTCTACTGCACTACCACAACCACGCAACCTCTATAGATTAACAAATAACAACTGACTAAGACATAAATCTGTCAGCATTCTTCCATCTCTCATACATTAACAGTTGCCAGATTTTATATTTTTGTACTTCCATTCTGAATTGTCACAAATGTTTTGCAAACCATCTGTTGTGCTATACATTTTTAGGAAGGCAAGCCTGTAACTATTCTTGCCAGGTCTACTTTATAAAGCATTCCAACTGTAAAGTATTTATAAAGTCACAGAAAGACTCAATATAAAACTTTACTATTCATTGCAATCACAAGCCCATCAAGTCTGCCCACTTTCTCAACTTTATAATCAGGTTACTGATCTGTCCTAATGAACGCTTATATCCCTTTTTATAATATTGCACTTGGATTCACCTTCGGCCTTACCCACAAATTATTTCATAAATTACCAAAAATAATAAATATTTACATGTGAAATTATCCTATGCTCTCCAGATTAAAAAATGACAGTGAAAACACTGTTGCCACACTTTGCATTATATTAGAGATACATATATTTTATTCACATATGTTCAAGTCCTAAATATTCAAAACTACCATAACTATCAAGCATAACAAAAATAACGTAAACAGAAACTATAATGTATGCAAAACAACAGGTTTTAGAAAATCAAGTAAACCAAATAAAACAAATTTCAGCAATAAGCAATGTAAATAAATAAGCAATATTCAGCAGAATAAATGACAGTTATACTATTCTTTAGCATACTTATAAATAGCCTGACCTTTTCTTTTTACTATGAGAACTTGCAACTCATTACACTACTGTTTCAATTTATCTTGCTATGATACTCGTTCAAACTTTTCAGTATGTAAAATGTATGTTCTTTAGATTTAAATTCTACTGTAACCATTTAAGCAAGGTTTGGAGCTAAAATGCAGTAGCTTATCACCCCGCATAGCTAAATAACTACTAAATGTAGGATAAAGGAATACTTTTGTTTTAGTTATCTGTAGATGCAGTCTTCTACTTCTTAACTTTCAAAGTCTTGGTGAGAACTTTTGGTTTTGGATGACAAATGTCCTTGGTGGTCAGTTTGGCTTTAGTCTGCAGTCTTTTTCCCTTCAACCTGGAACTGCAGAGTCTTCTTAATACCAATTAATCAATACAGGCTGCATCCTTCTTGCTTGACATCACAAATCATCAACAATCATTTCAGGATTTACTGGGAAAAGTCAGACAAGATTTTTGCAGTTCAGCACAGTCTAAAGAAAGATGACTCCATGAACAGCAATCTTGTTTTGGTAACTGGACAGTGTGACTGTTTTGTGTTTCACTTCATTTCTGCTTTTCAATCTGCAAATCTGGATTTACTGCTATTGAACAGCACAGCAGCCATGCTGCTTGCTAAATTCCAAAGTCAGTCTCTTGTTCAGACTTTTAACAGAAATTCCAAAACATTACTTTTACTCCAAATTCTCAGTATGCAAAACATAGGCCTTCCTTAATCCAATACTGCAAGAAAGTCCTTTCTGTAACAGTCACTTTCACCAGCTGGTTTACCAACCCCTTGCGGTCGCAATGTCCAACCCCAAATAATGTTCCAAGCAGGTGTGGCTTCAGCCTTTTTGCCTAATACAAGTCCAGCCTCATCCAGAATTTTCAAGACACCCAACACAGGTCTTCATACACCAAAGAATCAAGCAGTTCTGGGCCGGCTTTGCCAGCATCCCACTTACTGGGTGACATCATCTTTAAGTTATGATTGGTCTGAGTACTCTTTGAGGGTGTTACTATTAGCCCCTCCTAAGGCATTTTTTTATCAATATGACCTCATCCTGAAAAACTAATTTTCATATAAAACAACTTTGCTTTCTTGCATCTATGTACAGCTTTGTACATATGTAAGAGTCACATTTTAAGATGCAACTTAGGAAGATGATTACTTTGACACCAAACATGATGGTGTCAATACTAATATAAACTCTGTAATTTATAAACTGTTATAAAACTTTTTCATTTATATATCTCTAAAATGTATTTACAGATTTCAGAAATACATTTTTTCCTGTTTAAAATGTTACTTTGTCATACCTGCTATAATTGGCAACTGCATAAATGTAGCAAACTTCTTTAAGTCAGGGATTTTCTTTGTTTAAACTCAATGAACCATGACTTCATGTTACTATCCAGATGTTTATAATCCACCCGACTACTTGTGTCTATTAGATAAACATTCTACGCTCATTCCATTGAAAAGCTGGCAAGGTCAGCTTACAGTAGACAGCAAACTTGTCAATATATTTTAAACAGTTTTTAGGCTACAGATTTTTGTAAATAGCTCACAATACACTTTGTTGATGGGTTTAAAACTTACCTACTGTGCAAGCACATGCATTCCCAATAATCTGTATCATTTTTAAATGTATTAGACTTTTTGTATATTTTCTATAAATAAATGTCTTCATTTCTTAAAGCCAGTCTGAATCTATGTTAACCTCAGAGATTTGCTTTGGCTGGCACTGAAAAACAAGATCATAAATCATGTTAAGTTTCCAGCTCTTCTGCTACTAATTGGAAGAGGCCGTTCCATTTAAACAGACTATCCCTGAAACAACTTTTTTTATTCTTGGGGTTGACCATGTATGCTGTATTCTTTTTCCATGACATCATTCTTCCATTTCATTATTCAAGCCTTAAACAGCATTCCCTTGTTTTAAAGATTCATGTAGACATTAATTTGATGAGAAACATTTATAGGACTTAATAATTAAGCCAATATAATGATATAGAATAACAATGAAGAATATAATACTATTATAATAAAATATTTAACTCTAATTAGTTCTGCTCCTACAGATGTACCAGAATGATAAAAGGCCAAACTGTGTTTTTCACCTTGAACAACACGGGTATTGTAACTGCTGTTTACTAACCAGAATGCAGTGTTTACTGCTATTTCTTTTACTGTACTTTCTTGAACAATTTTTAACTCTGCTAGCACCCATTCCAGCAATCTTGACCTTTACCATTGTACATTAATCTATCCTTATACCAAGTATCAGGCATTTTACAATACAGCTGTGAACACAAAAAAACTATAATCTTCATCTCTAAGCTGTCATGGGAGCATCACTACAGAATGCATCCCTCAGATCTGATATGACTACCAACACCATTATGGGCTCATCACTCCATTGTCATGCCAGCACCTACAGCACTATGGCCTGCTGCTTCAGCTGTCATAACAGCAGCAGCACTAAAACTGCCATTTCTCACATATCAGATGCCTACTATGACATTCTCCATCCCTCAGGTATGATTGCAGTATCAGCACTATAGCTGTAATGCCTCAGGTATGATACTGCCAGTACTACAGTATGTTATGCATTCCTTTAGCTGTTATAGCACTTTCAAAACTATGCCTGTCATTCTGCATGCAGCCTGACAGCACTCCTATGCTACAAATGTACTACTCTCATGCAACAAGCATCACAACCACCTGCCTCTCCACTGTAATGTTGCTAGCAGCAATGCAGTCCACATCTCTCAGAGATAATGACAGTACTGACAGCAGTTTGATCCCCTTCCTTCAACAATGAAACCACACATGCAGAACTTAGTAATTACTGATCTCTCTGCCTGTTACAACTCACATGTACGTTATTGTGAACCATCAGTAAGCTGCATAACTTATTTTTACTGCTATCATATGACTGCCTCAATTAGACTTCTAACTCTGACCCCATTTACCCAGGCTCAGGAACAGAGTCTCATGTCAGACTACAAGTTCCAGAACAGAAGGCGTGGGCATCTAATAACCAGTTGTCTTCTCCTTAATGACAACATAGATGCACAGCTATATGTCTCCTCCCACCTGATGACCCTCAGAGGCATGGCAACAGACCATCCCTTACTGTAGCAGGAAGTGTGATGGACATCACTTTGTTGCTTGACATCATGTGGCATATTACCTTCTGAAGAAAACAGCGAAACAGTAACATGACCAACCATTGCAAACCTCCTGCTCCTTCCATGCCTCTGATGCCACAGTCACATATGCCAATGCCAGCCCTTGCTCTGCCCACAATACACTGAAAGCCCTTCACTGCAATATTTTACCCTCCAGTTCCCATCCACACTGGTTAGAATGCATGCAGCAAACAATTATGTCATATTACTGAATAACATGCCACTCCAACACATTGAATGCTGCTCAGGCCTCAGCAGGCATACTGACAGGCATTCATAACACATGAAGAAATAGACAGCCAGGCATTCAGAGGACCAGACAAACCAAAACACCCTTGATATCATGCTTACAAATAAACTGTCTTCATCTAAATAAAAAAACTTAATTACTGCAGAACCTCCTAATGCATAATCATGCATCCCTCAAACATCTGCATGCTTTCTCTTTCTACTTGATCTCCATGAAAAGCATGTCTATCACTTTCCATGTTTCAAATCAGGCATCACAATAATTCTGTCATGCAATACTAATGCCTACCTCTGTTTTTCATTCACAGATTTCAGATCACTCTATTGAGCATCAAACAGATAGCTGACAACCTGCTGAACAACAATCAAATGAAGATACGTCTTCTTATCCTTTTCTGATATATCGTATCTGCTTGTTCACCCCCAACTTTTCAGCCCATCCCTTACCCTTCTTAAGTTTCTTTGCACACACCAATTACTACCCTTTAGACATACCACTCCTACATTTCCTGTATCCTGCTACAACTATTCGATTTATTCTCATTCCTTTAACATTCATATAGTATACATTCACACATACACACCACATCCTACCGCACACCTTCAACATCTCCCACATATATCCTAAGTATCACTCATGCCACACACATACTTTCAAGCTGATTACAGTCAATCAGATCCATCATTTCCACCATCAACACGTGCAAAGCAATGTGTAGCAATGAGTACTATTGCTTTGTTATACAATTCATCAAGAAATCCTGCTTCATGGACAACATCTGATATGAACTACATTTTACTAATCGGTGATTCTTTATACCATCACATCCGCCAATACACACCTCATGACTACTTACATCCTGATGATCTACCCCATACATACAATTACACAACAACACATTCAGTATTAATACCCACAATCCAACATATGGTGACACTCTTACACCTCTTCATACAGATTATCCCACTTTCAATGCAATCCTACATGTAAACCTTTCTCAATGTGACACATTACTTCTATGCATACAACAGTACTGCGTAGCAGTATTTAAAACACCTAATGCATACCACACTTTTGAATCACACAGCAGAGATATCAATGGACTTCCTCACCCATTCGGAAAATGTACTATGCTAACATTCTCCACCCTTGCCACCTTGCAAAGCCACATCAACCTATAGCCCAACCAACTAACCTACCAAATGGGACCATCTTGAAAATAGGACTTTGTCCTAATGATGTGAATTTTTCCATCTGAATTCCTGTTTAAAAATAAAGGTTTTAACTAACTAACTAACTAACAAATGCACAAGCCATCCCTTTTGAGCTCACTCCACTCACATTTACTACCATCACTTCACCTTCCACACTTCAAACCATCCATCAACTGAGCCACACTACACAGCCCTCACTATTTACATTCCACCCTACTTCTACACTTCAACTATCCTCTCCTGAAACCTTCAACCCACACACTCTCACTAACCACCCACCCTCTAGTACAGCAACCTTCTCTACCCAATCATCTACTTTTCTTTCACCTATTCCAATTCATTCATGCACTGCACTATGTCTACCTACTAACATTCTACCACACACTACCTCATCCATCCCACCCCTCAATACAAACATTCACAAGTCATCCATGGAACATCAACTGCCTTCACATACTCCACTTCTCACTCCACCTCACCTACATTCTACATCACAAATACCTCACACTTATATCACCTGTACAACTACTACTACTTCTACTGCTTCACTTTCTACCACCTCCATAACCACCACAACATCTAATATCATGCCTCCACCTCAACAACCACAACATACAATATTAAAATTTAGTACGCATCTCACAAATCAACATGTACCAGACAGTTTCCTAGCATCATTATTCACAATTATACATGCCCATGCAACATCATTTACAACATGGACACAAACAATTGCTGACACCGTGATTCATACCTCACAAACTCTTGCCACATTATGTCACCCAGTCCACCCACTCCCTCATACACTACACACTCTCCCATCATATATTTCATTCAATAACAATCCTTTTTCTATCACACATTATAAATCACAACAATTATCATTTCACTCTCCTAAACAAAACATCTCTTTACATCGCATACTACATGCTACCTCTACATCTCAATACTGCTTCATATACTCAGCTACTACCTGTAGTGTGCTACTACATAATACCACTTCCTACTCTTTCATAACACTCACTACTACTTCACTAAATCTACAGCCTCCTACTATAACCATCACAACATTCCACAACATCGACCAATACTTCTTCAACATCATTCACTCTATTCTCCCACCTTCACACTTCACATCCTATGGTATAGTTCCCATTGGTATCACTCACATTTCACTAAAATATTTTAAACAACTACTTCACAAGCCTAGGTATACCACTTCCAGCCATATTACACACTTTGCTATCCACATCCCAGACATCCCTACAACTTCCACTTAATCACACACTATAAAAATACAGTGCAAGTCCACCAAACAGAATACTCCATTAACCCACTACACAACACCAGTACACACATCATCCATCCAGATTCATTCTTCATCCCATAACTCCAGCCTCCCCCCTACTTCAGACATGCAAACCACTATGAACACACTCATACAGTTATACCACAATGACATTCAACATGAACCAAGATACACATGTACAGTCTGCAATCAACTGCTTTACAAACATTCAGTGAAGCCTATACCTAAAACATTACATCACGATGAAACCTTCAAACATTGTCAAAAACACAATAAAGTCTCAGCAAATATATGTTTCACTTGTCTTCACTACATTACAGCTGACAAAATCCCACCACTCTCCATTGCTAATGGTATGACATTTCCAGACATCCCTACCCAACTACAACTGCATGAACTTGAAGAATAGCTATTGTCACGTCTTATTCCTTTCATGCAAATAAGACAACTACCCAAAGGAAGCCAATACAGCATGATAGGTGCTGTCGTGAATGTTCCTGCTGACGTTAACACAACGGTGACTATTCTACCTTGACAGGCTCATGACACTGCAACTATTCCAGTCAAATTAAAACACAATCTGCTATATAAGTCCTACACTCACTTTGAGAATGTCTGGCCAAACAAAGTAAAAGAAGCTGCCCATTGGCTTGCTAATCACAGTGCGCTGTTCAGACAACATGGCATCACCAACAATGACAACTGGACTTATCAAGATGACATCCAAGACTTGCACAGGAGCTCAGAGACATCATGTACTTCAACATCAGACACTGAACTACAGACAACCTCACATGCTACATCAGGCCAGCTGGACACCATGCTGACTACTGCTCTACCTTCATTCATCTCAGACAATTCCATTCTATCACTTTCACCTGGACAATACAGCATTCCAAGAAGAATATTTGAAGACAAAGACTCTGAATTCCTAGCTTTCCCAACTATTTATGCAGGACAAGGAAGCACTACATATGATGCATGCAGTATTCCAGTGGCTTACAGCAGCATCTGCAAATGGGAAGTACAATGTCAAGACTGCAGAGTTGCACATTGCATTCCCAATTTGTTCTACAAAGTCAAAAAATTACAAATCAAACAGCTGCATGGTAAACTTCAGATATCTCTCAGAAAACAACAATGCCAAGGCAAAACCATTACAGCAGGTGACCTCAAATCTGGAGGCATAGAAATGATGTTACAATAAAATGAAGGCTACCAAATCTTACGAACATTACGTGGCTCACCACCATATTGGGAGCTTGCTAAAAGTAATGTCTTTGCGATGATATGACAGCTAGGAATGCCAACCTTCTTTCTCTCCCTATCAAGCGCAGAGACACAATGGATACATCTCTTAAGAATTCTTGGCCGAATAGTTGATAGCGAAACCTACACAGATGAAGATTTACACAGCATGACTAGGGAAAAAAATGTCATCTCATCCAATCTGATCCTGTTGCATGTGCATGCCACTTTGACTACCAAGTTCAGCAGTTCTTTAAAACCATCCTGTACAGTTCTCATACTCCAGTTGGAGAACTCATTGACCACTTTTACTGTGTTGAATTTCAACATTGTGGGTCTCCTCATATCCATGCTTTGCTGTGGATAAACAATGCCCCACAATATGATTCCTCTACACAGACAGACATCACAACATTTATCAATAAATATATTACTTGCTCAAGCCAGGCCACAGAATCATTACAAAGTCTTGTTAAACTTCAAGTCCATGCTCATTCATGAACCTGTCGAACAAAACATAGTCAGTGCCGCTTTCATTTCCCACAATACCCAATGCCAGAAACAGTTATACTGCAACCTTTGGCTGACAATGATGATATGCCATCAAGAGACTACAAAGCAACATATGACTACATAACATCTGTCCTCTCTGATCCCCTCCCAGAGACTGTCATATCCTTTATTGACTTTCTGCATTACCTGCAAATACCTTATGAAGACTACATCCTCACTATACAGTCCCAATTACAGCGACCTACTATTATGCTACAAAGACATCCTTCTCAAACTATAATAAATAACTACAACCTATTACTGCTAACAGCATGGCAAGCCAACATGGATATTCATACATTTTAGATCCATACTCCTGTGCCATGTATATTGTTTCATACCTTTCAAAATCACAATGAGGCATTGCTATGCCAAGCAACAAAAGAGCTTCATACAAATCCTAATATCAAACAAAAACTGTGACAGATTGGCAATAAATTCTTGAATGCAACTGAAATCAGTGCTCAGGAAGCAGCATACCTTGTTCTGCAATTACCATTGTAATGCTCATCACGATCATACACATTTCTTAATACAAACACTGCTGAGACTCAAACTCTCCTCATTAAGGACATGTACACTATAAGACTCATGCCTGATGATGCAACAAACATTGAATGTGACAACACCATCTTATGATACCAAAGATGAGTACCTGAACTAGAGGATTGCACACTAGCTGACTATGCTGCATACTATGACCACAAACTGAGGTGCAATATACAAGCTTCATCGGTCCAGTCCTCCACAGTCCCTGCAGACAACAACTCTGATACTGACAACAACCCAGACAACACATCTAGTCTGACATCAGTCTCAAAGGAAGCAAACATTCTGAGATACTGCCACTTCAACAAAATGACAGACAGTGAAAATTACTACCTGGAACTTCTGTTCCTCTTTCATCCATGGAGAAATGAGCACAACATCACACAGCATGGGCAAACTATTAAAATACTTATTTGCAGCACAAACAAATCATTGATATGCAACATTCACAATACAATAAAAACCTTGACATCCTCAGTGTTGAGCTAGAACTTTCCAATGACATATTGATTGACAACACTGACGAACGTTTTACGCCATCCAGAAATGGAAAGTCACAATCTACTAATACTGACACCTATGACATTGCCCTCACCTTTGAACTCCCATTAATAAACCAGCAACTTGACACCCTTACAAACCTCATTGACAAACAACAATACTTACATTTGATGCATTCCCTTAATACAGAACAACTACAATGTGTTTACCTCAATTTATATCACTTTAAAACATCCACAAACTCATGCTACACATTTTGTTCTGGCGGAGCAGGTGTTGGCAAAAGCCATCTTCTGTCAGCTCTTTACCAAACACTCTTATATCACTTTAATACAGTTCCCAGCCTGAACCCTGACACATGCCATATTGTCATTGGTGTCCCCACAGGTAAAGCTGCACACAATGTTCATGGTCACACCCTGCGTAGACTCTTCTTTATCCCTGCTTCACAGCAACTCCACTACAAACCACTAACTTCTGAACATAGGTATGTACTGCAATGTAAACTACAGTCATTGAAAATACTCATTATTGATGAAATCTCCATGGTTGGCAACAATATGTTTAACTTCATTAACAACAGACTGCAAGAATTAAAAGGCAGCCAGCAACCATTTGGTGGCATCTCTATTATCGCTACTGGTGACTTGTTTCAATTGAAGCCAGTCTTTGATGGCTACATATTCCAGCCCTTGCGCCACAACTATGGCTCTCTCACCACTAATTTATGGCAGGAACATTTTCAACTCTATGAACTGCATACTATTATGTGGCAAAAAGATGACACTCCATTTGCTGAACTACTGAATCGGTTACATGAGGGCAACCATACCCTTGATGACTTTGCCATACTTAAAACCCAGCAATACCCACCCCCACCAGACATACTATATACCATACCACACATCATGACAACCAACAAAGAAGTAAACAACATGAATTATTCTGTATTTGTTCACCACTCACACACTGCACCAACATATTCAGTCACAGCACAAGATTCCATCACTGGACATGTCCATCCTCAAATAGCACATACCATCTTGTCCCACATTGCAGACAACCCTAATAAAACTATAGGCCTCTTCACAACTCTTCATCTTGCTACAGCCCTATAATATGACTCAACAACAAACATTGATGTCCAAGATGGACTTACTAATGGTGCATCAGGCATTCTTAGACACATCACTCTGCTAACAAACAATCAGCCACAAATATTATGGATTCAATTCACAGACAGCACAATAGGTAAGCATCACTGTAATGCAAACAGACATTTATACACATCAGCCATACAACCACACTGGACACCAATCATAAAAATTTCTGTGACATTCCACTATGGAACAAAACCTTACACGATCATAAGAACCCAATTCTCTCTACGCCCAGCTACCGCATGCACAATACACCTCACTCGAGGACAAACTTTACCTTCTGTGTACATCCACTTCAGTAACACTAAATTTGATCACATCCACTATGTAGCACTAAGCAGAGCTACAAACATTGACAATGTATTCATTGAAAATTTCAATGCAACCAAAATTTCCACCAGTAACAATGTAAAACTAGAAATGCATCGGTTACGCAACACTATGAGTCTACATTCCTGTATTCCAATCCTACATCATGGTTCCAACATGTTCACTGTCATAGCTCATAACATTTGCTCACTTCCAGCACATTTCATATCACTGTCAGCAGATCATAACTTTATGAACACTGACATGATTTGCATCACTGAGGCAAACATCAAGCACACCTATGCTCCTCCACAATATACTATCCCATCACACACCACATACTTCATAGACAAATTCAGTTCACCTACACTACATGGTCTTGCCATCTATATAAAAAAAAACACTCAGAACACAACTTCCCTTTCATTACATTAACTCTATAGATGATGCCTTAATTAACCTACTTAACACACCACACATCCCTACTTTCCTTATAATCTACAGACCACCACACTTACCATTTACTGCTGTACTACAAACATTAACTGACCTGTACAGCAGAATACCATCACCAGTCATTATGATGGGAGACTTTAATGTCAACTACCTCTGCAACACAAATGAAAACTATATATTGCAAACATTCATGAAAGAACAACTCAACTGCCATCAATTCATTTCTACTCCAACAACAAATCACAACTCTCTTCTTGATCATTTATACTCTGATATACCACTTTCTCATTTTGGAACTCTTAAATCCTACAGTGATCACAAACCAATATGGGTACAAATTCCTCTACTGCCTTGTACTTAACTATCTCCTCTTTCTCATCCTAACAGATGCTGAGTATCAACACTTTAAAGGATGCCTCATCAAGAACAACTCCACGTTCCAACACTACAGTTCATTTTCAGCTAATTTATAAATCTGCCATGACTAACTACAGAACCATTAAAGAAGAACAAAAAACATGTTTCACATGGCTATAGCAGACAATGACTCATTTATAAAAGCAATAGGCTACCAACCAGCAACTTATAACTTCCTTATAGAAAAGAAATCATACATTGCTAAAAATGTCATTCGAAAAAAGATGCAGTACTTTTCACTGCACAAACAACTCTTTATCGTGCCCCCCAATGCCAGTCTCCACTGACATTATGGATTCAGCAGTAAAATTACTACAGACCACAGCTCCACCTCCATCCCCCATCAAGACTGTGTTGGATTCCCCAATTAAAAGTATGCATTCCCTTCAAGCAACCATACTTGAGGTATGTCACTGCCACATTTGCCTTTTCATGTCATCATGTCTGTATTGCATGCCTGACATATCATGCTGTATACCTTCCCTACTAAAACTAATTATAAATCACAATATTAATATTCTCCTATGCCACCCAACTCATCCGACTATGCAAATGATGATACCCATATCTACTGCCTGTATATTTCTCTATGCAACCTGTCTTTATTGATTAATTCCTTGTATGATTCTAACTTCTGCTAACACTTTCTCTGTAGGAACCTATGCATGTAAACATCTCTTCCATTGTACTGTCCCAGCTAACACCTGAATGTAGGCATCTCATTTTGTTGCATGTTTCCTAGTCAACAAAAGCTACATAAATAAATTTAAAAAAAAAGTTAATAATGCAATGCATGCTACCTAATTCTCTGTCAAACTAATATAAGCAGTAATACAAAAAACAGTACTATTTTTCTGCCCCATTACCATACTCACACTCAAGATGCTATCACACACCATGCTACCTGCTACGATTATTCTTTCTAGCCCTAACACTTTATATAATGTACAACATATATATATGATAATTCTGCTAATGTATCCAATTATCTTCAGATCCAGTATCCACAGGTATGTAACAGTGCACCATTGCTAAACAAATTATTCATCATTATTACCAGTATGCATTATTTTTGTCTTTTCAGCTTTTTATCTATCGCATCTATATTCACAGCTTATACAGTACTGCTTAGAATACGTCAGACAATTTGTTGCCTGTTGTAATAAGCATGACACTACTAATCATGTCACCTCATGACTTGCTCTCTAACTACATTCCATTATTGTCTTCCCCCTACTGTACAATTGCATGCTCATGTATCAAGAAATCATACTGTATATTTACAGCTATAGATATGACTATTACCATAACCAATGACATTATTTTCAGATTCATCACTTACAGGTATGTACAACTCAATAACTTCTTATTGATTAATGCAAGACTTAATGATAAAACTTCCTAACTCAGACTATATGCTTCTAATATTTCACCTACAATGTAATGCACTATCCTATCTTCCTCTACTGCTGTTCGACTCACACATATATTCTGGGTATGCTGCTACTGTCTATACTCCAGCTCCTTCATTCAGAGTTGTCCAGCATTCCTTACAAAACAACTTACTAGCTTGCCTTCCTTCCCATACAGGACAGAGGAATTCAGACAGTTATAGTAGCCAGACAACCAACCCCAATTCGAACGATCATAGCCAAAGACAACAGTGGATCTTGCAAGATAACACTATGGCACCAACTCACAGAAACAGCCCTGCAACCTGGGAGACAACATCCTTATTACGAATATTCAGGAGGTCCCTTTAGGAGAGAGGGATTTTACTATATCATTATACGCAGATGATGTATTATTAACACTCCTAGAACCAGAAAAGTCCATTCCTGCTACTTTACAAGTGATAGATAAGTTTTCAGAGATAGCCAGATACAAAATAAATATACAAAAAACGGAGTTATTATCTTTAAATTTCATCCCCTCTCAGTCTCTGAAGAACCAGATCCCTCTGCAATGGAGAAATAATAAGATTAAATATTTAGGTGTAAATATTCCACAGAAATTGGAACATTTGGAATTGTTTAATTTAGAGCCCCTATCGATAGAGATAGAGAATTTAGTCGGGAATTGGACACATCAGGTATTCTCTTTTTCAGCTCGAATACAAGCTATTCGGATGACCTTATTTCCTAAGATATTATATTATTTTTCCAGACTTTGCCGATTATTCCATCACAATTCTATTTTGCATCCTGTGCTAGAATCTTTTCGAGATTTGTATAGGCAAGACAGCAGCCTAGGGTCACATGGTCTCTGTTACAGATACCAGTGGCAAAGGGGGGTTGTAATCTTCCAAACCTTAGAGATTACCATAAGGCAGTAACATGTAAAATAGTGATGACATGGCTGAATCCTCAGGTAGAAAAACCATGGAAATTTATTGAATTTATACTAAATGATTTAGTAAATATTATCCCTATTATATTTGCCCCCCCAACACGCTTATCCACAGTTACAAAACTTTACATTTGTAACTCGTTATATGTTAAAGGCTTGGTTTGAGCTAAGGGTGTCTACTATACTAACTGAAGTTTTTGGTTATTTTAAACTAATATGTACAGAAAGTGTATCTTTGGAGATAGGAGCTGTCCGGGTCCATCAAGAATGGCAGAAAAAAGGGCTGCTCTTGTTATATCACTATTTAGATGTAAATGGAGTATTGCCTTTTGCCACACTACAGGCAAAATATCAACTTCCCCATACACATCATTATAGATATTTACAGATTTGGTCATTTATACAGAAAGAATTAACATTAAATACTCTGCCCTCTCTCATACCCATGTTGAGGTCCCTTTTAAGAGCTGCAATAGAAGGCAGAGAACAAGTTCATTTAATTGGACAAATATATAAAGCAATAAGAGATTTTTGGAAGGAATCTACTGAAAATATATTAGGGAGATGGAATAGAGAATTAGGGACTCAGATAACTTATGAGAAATGGTTGGAACCTATTCCTCACTCAATGAAAGTATCACAGTCATCATACTGGTCAGAATATATATGGAAATGTCGTAGTAGATATTTTTATACCCCTGACAAAATTGCTAAATTTATATCTATGAGTTATGGCCTTTGTTGGAGAGAATGTGGAGAAAAAAATGGCAAATATAACACATATTTTTTGTACCTGTCCGAAAGTTACTCAATATTGGTTAGATATTGAGAAGAGTATACAAAAAATTGTAGGCCCCGAAATTAATTTCTCCAATCAGATGATTTTGCTTTATATTGGGGAAGACGGAAAAGTTCCACCGGGTGGAAATAAGTTAGACCTTTACCTGGCAGCAGCTAAAAAAAGGTTATAACTCACTTATGGTGAACTTCTAAAGTACCCACCCTCTCTGATTGGCATTCATTGATGACTGAGATATATTATCTAGACAGAATAGTAGCTTCTAGAGCTGGAAGGATGTCACAATTTGAGCTCCAATGGAGACCATGGGTTTTCTATATACCTCTAGATGAAACATTTGTTCCCTGATAGAGCCATTTGAAAGTGACCAATTTTTGTAAGATATGAATTCTGAGTACATGTCATTTGATATATAACACAATGATGTTATAGAAACATGAATTGCCAACCCAAAGAACATTCCATGTATTGTAAGAAAAAAGAGCAATTCTGTATAGATGAACTCCTGCTGTCATATATATATATATATATATATATATATATATATATATATATATATATATATATATAACTTAACAAAAACAATAAAAAATAAAGAATATTAAAAAAAACTGACTGCATAAGTCACTAAAGGAAAGACTCCTGTATTCATTCATATGAAAACTACACTTACATCATTTACCCAACTGTGATTCCAGACCGCATGAAAACTGTAAAATCAGCCTTCCACTTCACAAATCCTGTCTTACCTACTTCCTAAAATGGCCACCACATTTATCATCTGATGCCATCATTGGAGCCAAACTCAGATACTGTAGATCTATGACTTTCAATACTGCTGACTACTTCTTTTTCCCCTTTATATACAACTGTTTGCTCCAAATTGTCAAAACGCTATGCATTATTTGTATAGCACACATGTTACGCTATGATTCTGCTCATTTTGTTTACTTTCACATGCTGATATACTGTTTCCATCTAACTGACTTTCTCTGTTGCAAACAACAGTGCAGTACAAATCTTGAATAACCTGGTGCTCACTACTCCCAGCTATTCTTACTAGACTCATTATACACCACAAAGGAATTGAACCAGTTTCCAAACTTTTCTCCACTAATGACTACGTTTAACTATTGTATCTCTGTATTGTATAATATCACTGACCTGCTATGTTGTGACTCTTCATATATTGTATATCCTGTGTTCCCATGCTAACCAGGTCCATCTTGTTAATCACCTATGCTCAAAGATGTTCGCATGGATAAATAAAGATTTGATTGATTGATTTAGTGTTTTTGCTACTGCTAACATGCTGCTAACAGCCTGCCTTACCAAAACATCATGTTTATTCTTATGTAACTTTAACACACAAGACTGTACTAACCACATTCACAATGCAAGAGGGTACTGAACTCAACACTTTTTGCTGTGGACAACAGGTCAGAAGAATCAATGCCAGACAGGAACTGCTGAGGCCATTCCAGCACACTACAGCTATATTCAGGTTACATGAAGACACCAAAAAGAACATTACAAACACTCCCTACACAAATTCTGCCATGCACTTACACATCTCTTGCATTCCTAAGACACAACACCTGCCTAAACCACACTTGCCTTCCTCACATGCCACCAGCCCCTGATCACATATGCCTTACTTTTCTCTTCATATCACTTCTGATCCACAATCTGCACCATTGTCCTTGCCCTCCTGTCAACCACCACTATCTTCTCTATCTCCTTCCACACAGGAGGTCTACAAAACTGCACAAAGTACTCCACATGCATTCTTCTCTCTATCTATCTATCTATCTATCTATCTATCTATCTATCTATCTATCTATTCTATCTGTCTAATCTCAGTGCTTGACTGCCACGTTACATTTCAGCACATATCCCCATTACATTTTGCACAATTCTACACTTCTCTTAACCTTCACTGCCATCACTATTCTGCATTCATATACCTCATGCACTACCAATGCTAATATCAGCAAGCAAACATTCGGCATTGACAAATGCTTGTTGTTTTATAATATTGCTTTTTTGTGTTCTTTACCCTAGTGCTCATTGTGTTACGATATTTTTTATATTCTTCCCAATCAGCTCTACTTAAAGATTTATTAGCCTTCTTCCATAATTGATGTTTGATCCTTATTTAGTTTTTTAACTTTTCTGTCATCCATGAGGGTTGTTTTATCCTTGCTATGATTGTTTTAAAGGGAGCATCCTTTTACAAGCTCTAAAAACATTCTTGTAAACTCTTTCACAACTAAATCCAGATCAGGAAGAAGGAAAATCCTATACCACTCTAGGCTTGCCAATGTATGTAAAAATAATTCTTTACTGTAATTTTTAAAAGACCTCTTTCTTATTTTTCTTGGGACTTCTGATTTTATTCCTTTACCTTCAATTTTTAATTCACAATTACACACAATTGAACAGTGATCTCCTAAAACAAGTTGATTTAACCATACCTTTTGAACTTTTATAAGTTCTGTTACAAAACATATATCTAATACATTTCCTTTACTATTCAAATCTGTCTTTCTGGTGGGTGTCATCACAACCTGGGTCAGGCCAAGGGGACTCAAACTCTGCATCAATGCATTGCCCCTCGGTCCACCCCAGGCTGCGTTGAAATCCCCCAACACAAGCAAATCATAACCCATTGTTAATTTCTGTATACATTGTGCCAAATGCCTAAATTCCTCAGCCCTCACTTTTGGGGGTGAGTAGATCACACCTATAACAAGATTGTACTTTAATAATTGAACCAACAATATTTCCATTTGACTTTTTGTCCCTGAATAAACTACCCTAAAACTTCCCAAATTCCAATTTGTATTCAACAAACCCCACCCCTCCTCTCTTTCCCTCTCTGTCTGCTATAAGCAGAAAAAAAAGCCTCTATTTCAATTTCATTTGAATGAACCTGTGGGGTTAACCATGATTCCATTATGGCTATAATGTCAGGGAGTTCATCTACAACCCATAATTTTAAAATATCCATTTGATGTGGCAGTTAACCCTACTTTATCAAACTTTTCCTGAGGGCTAGACTTCTGTAAAGCTACTAACAGACTAAGCAAACATAACTGTAAAACTTTTATCCCCTTCATCGTTTACTACTTCTATGCCTTACACAATTCCTAATTATACAATCCCACCAGTTATTTCTAACTACTACATTTTGCAAAGTGGCTGCTTTATTTACCTTTGTTCTCTTTTTTCTTTCTACTATCCAAGTTTCTTTAGTCCCCACACCTAGTAAACAATTTTCTGTGACCGAGTGGCACTTGCGCCACTCAAACTGCTTGTGCCACGGCTCTCGCACCTTGTAGTGTGATGCTACTTTAAACCTGCCAGGCGCTCCTCCCCTCACTTCATACAGCTCACAGACCAGTAAATTAATTAAGCAGCAGCAAGTTTTAAAGTGCAACAGTTCAGGTGTTCAGATGTCTTCAGCAAGCACAAATACCATACAGTCATTTAGTCTCTCAGTAGCAGCACAGCACTGTTCTCCTGCTTGCCTTTTCCAGCCCTCACCTGTTGGCAGTTGTTACTTAATGAAAGCAGTCAGTCATTGGCTCCTGGAGAGTACTCCTAATGTGCAGGAGGTGGAATCGAAGGAGAAAATGCTTCACATGTGCAGAAATGTGGAAAGATGTATTGGGTGCCAATGGCCTCGGGCCACCCAATGGATCTGGACCACAACCCCATTTCCACCCACCTGGTGCCCACCAGGCTAGGGAGAAACAGGTGTGGAATGTCAAATGTGCAACTCACATTTCTGTCTCTGGCTGGGGCAGCAAATGTGCAGTGGTGGGACTGTTTTGGAGGGGACACCAATCACCAACTTCTGCCAGGCCACAGTCCACTGTTTTCCTTGGGCTGCTCACTTGGAGGTCACCTTGTCACTGTGTCAACATGTGTAGAGTGGAATGGGTGAGGAGGGGAAGATGAGTAACCTACATCAGTCTGTGTCTACTGCAGATTGTGCCATATGTTCTGATGTGAGTTGGAGGTGTAAGGGGCAACAACTACCCAGGGGTGCCCATCCAGTGCCCACCCTATACTGTGCTAGTCAGTGTGAAGGGGCAGATATGTGACCCACATATTTGTCTCTGGCTCTGTCTGGGTGCTTCTTTTGTGCAGTGGTGGAATAGATGCACCAAGTTTGTTTTACACTGTATCTCTTCTGGTCTTTCACTCTCTCTAACAACTGCTCCCCCATGGTGAAAGGAAAACTCTGCAGCACTACTCTCTGTCCCGGTCATGGCACTCTTGCTGCTACTTTCTCTGCTTCTCTGTATGTGATGTCTGCTTCCGCTGAGCTTCAGCAAGACAAACAGACAGTCAGACTGACAGTAAGGTGCCAGAAGAGTGAGAGGAAATAAAATGGATGGCAACTGAGCTCGGGCACACACTGTACTCCACTTCTCTGTTTGGGGAGGTGAGGTTGACACCATCTGTGGCTGGAACAGATTGGACCTGCACATATATGCTGCACTGGAAGTGGGTCTTGCTGTTGCTGTGTCTCTCTCGGGGGGTGAGGGGGTTGGAGAAGACATTGCTAGGGGATAGGCCATGCATTTAAATTAATGTTTGCTCAGGTGCAGGTCTGGGAGCCACCAGTCATCATGGTTATGGTCACTACAGTGCAATGCCCCCAATTTCACACTGCCAAGGTAGTGCTGCAATAGTGACAGCCTGCCACCTGGTGATCACTTTCATTCTGCTTACTCGCCACATCTCAGCATGTTGTTGCTACTGTTTTGGGGCTCTCTCTCCACTCTGTCCCTGACACTGGTGCCACTCACCACCTCTTTGGATCCTGTGCTCTCTTTGGGGGAGGGTGCTGCTGCCTCTCCTTCTTGGTGTCTATCCCTGCAGCCCATGTCTTCCTCTTCCCACTATCCAGGGTTAAGCTACAGCTCACTTCTCAGTACTCTTGCTCCTTGTACTGTGTGGTTGGCTGGGGGACACCCTGAGGCAACATGGACACTAGGCGATCCATGGGGTGGGTCAGTGGATACCATCACAGAGAGCAATGCTCAGACTGAGCATTGTAGCACACATGAAGCACTGGAGAGAGAGGAGCTCAGGGACAAGAACACACACTGTCATTCACACAGAGACACAAACAAATTCAACGCGGACATCTGTCTGGAGAAGGATAAATAATATTTATTTGTTCTTTACTGCTAGGACTGTTAACTGCTTATGGCACTTAGAGTGGGGGATGCAGTGTATGGCTGGGTACCTGGACATCTGCAGGATGGGTGGGGAGACAAGCAGTAAGATCGATAAGGGCATAAATGAAAGGAATGAAGTGCTCTCATTCTAGCACTTTATTTCTTTCAAGTTGAGAATGGCTTCCAACTGTGAAACTGTGACTAGTGTCACAGTCTGGTTGCATGCTCATTAGTCTGCTAGGGACAAACCCACTGTAGATTGCTGTGCATTGGACTGGTCCATTACACACCTCTGAAATGTTGTTCTACCACAACATGTTTCTTGCACATGTGCAAGGAAACATAAAAAACTATTAAGAATTTAGATTAGTGACTACCCTCATTTGAAAGGCAATTTCGTCCTGAATACAAAAATGTAAAATAATGCCCTTGGAATACAGAAATCCAGGGGCTGAGTACACATGGGTGGAGTGATATTTGGCAACATTAAGAAAGCATGCATTCCCCAAAAAATGAGCTTTTACATACAGTTGATTACTGTTTAACAATATTTTGCATCTATGGCTGCCACTGAACATCTGATGCAAACCCATAATGAGATTCCTCACATGAAGTAAAAAGGGGGTGGAGGCCATGGTATACCATAATGATAGAGACTGCATATGGGCGACTGTCAAATTGGCAACCCATATGATGGCACTATCATCATGGGCAATGGTAGGGGGATGGCGAATGTTGTGACCACAAGGGTAGGGTGGATGACAGGAAGGAAGGGTGGGCAACAGGACATGGAGGGATGGGGAACAGGGTTGCAAGCCTGTAGTGTGCCTGCTTCTGCCGAGCCAACCATGTGGTGTGGTGTGGTGGGTAGGGTGATTAGCTCTGATGGAGCAGGTCCTGAGTTCGGGACTGGGGGCGGGTACAATATTGCTGCGTCCCACAGCTGCGGAACTTAATTTTATTTTTAAACTGGGCTGTTTCCCCCCAACATGCACCCCCCCCTGCAGCTGAGACTGTTTAGTTAGGGGGTGCATGGGGTGAAGCCCCCCGGATGGGGAGGTGTGAGGGGCACAGTTTCCCAGTCGCCTTTCACTGCATATCGACGAAAATGTTTTCAGCGATAATAGGAATCGCCTTTTGGCAGTCGCTATTATAACATAGAACCTAGGCCATAATTAACTCCTTGTTTTTGTGTTAAAGGGGCAGTTTCTTTACAGCAAAAACAAGGAAAGGCATCATTTCTAAAATGTGCAGACAAGCAATGGGACCACTTTTTTCAAGAGCATGCCAACACCAGCAACTACCACTTCAAGACCGCTACTACCCCCACCTAATACAATCAGGGGAAAACCAGAAGTAGTTTACAAGCACTGAGATCAATATGGTTAAGGCACATTTTCCAGAAATTACTGCTTAGAAAAGAATGAGAAAGTGACTGTGATGATGAACAAGTCCCAGACCAGAGCTCTAGTTTGTTAATAGACTCATCCTAAGTCTGATTTGTACGGCTGCATGGGCCAAGTTCCACAGATGTTATGCCATCATCAAATTTGTGTAACAGTTCTGTGGAAGCAAGTAACTGGACCGCTGTCTGATGTGCTGCCACAGTGCTCCGACATAGTTTCCAGTGATTCTGTTTATGCAGCCCTTCCTCTCCACTGGTCGCATAAACATAGCAACTTCCTGGCACACTACTTTTCTGTTCTGCAACTGCAGTACTGACGGAGACTGTGTGCAACATGGTGACATTGACTTAAACTGCATGTGCATGACTATCGTACATACATAGTTATGTCAGCATTGCCATGTTGTGCAGGGCTGACTACAGGGCAAACTTCACATATGCAGTATTACTTATGGCTGACTCCTGTGCACCAAAAGCACTGCATAATCTTTTCCATGCTCTTGCCATTCCTAAAAGCTCTCCACAACCATATCAGCTCTGACCAGAGTTTGTTATATTTTATAATTGGTCATTATAATTTGCCAAACCTTCAGTGGTGAGAGAAATTAAGGTAATTAAATATGATCTAAGAGATAAAAATTTCATATACTCTGAATGTTTCTGTTTTCTGCTAGATTTTGGAATGGATGATTCAGTTCCATTTTAGTCTTAGCCTACCAAACCCCTGCATTGTCGTATAGGCATGTTACAGAGAGTCCAGTTAAAAGTAAGTCTCTCACCCTGTTAGTTGTATCTGGGACCTCTAATATTTTATTATTTAATTTTCAAACCCCTTTACATGTCTTAAATCTACTATCTTCCCCTAAAAATCTTCAAAATATTAAGTTATCAAAATTCTTTAATGTTAGAATTGTAACTGTACACATTCTGCTAAATCTTGATACTGTGGGTATCCTTTGCAAGAAAATGTACAAATGTTTTGCACAAATGTTGCATGAAATTATAAAAATGTTGCATGAAACTGTACAACTGTCACATAAAAGTGTGTGAATGTTGCTAAAAATCTTTTTTCAGATAGCTCTCTGTATAATAGTCCTAATTTTTTATTGTTTTTATTTTTGTATGTTATTTTGCGTAATGTTTGTAACTCCCATGTTGTACACTTATACCCATGCATGGCTGAAAATGGATCTTTTTAATCCAGCCCACCTTCCAGGTAAAATGGAATTAAATAAATAAAATATGAAAAAGATTAACTTTAATAACTTAGACATCTGCTGATATAAACAGACAATCAATTCTTGTGGCCCACTGATTTTTGCAAAACATGTATTCTCCCATCTGATGACATATTCTGTATGCATCTCGGTTCCCAGCATCTGAAGCAATTTTAGTCAAACAATTAGAGTCACAAAATAATTTGCTTGTACACCCTGATCATCTGTGGAGAGAACAGAAATAAAGTTCCAGCCCCCCTCCCCCCCGAATTAATTTTCTGGATGTATACTGGAAAGGTTGTATCATTCCAAACAAATCTACTCTACCCTTCTTTATTTGAAGTGCATATACATTAATAATGCATAACCTTTCTGAATGAGAAGAGATCTTTCAAGTAGCATTGCTCTTCCAAGTTCAATATCTACCATCCTTGTAACTTGATAATCAAAACATTTAAGCAATATCACCACTCCATCACATTTGTCCTCTCCACAAGACCAAAAAGATGTTCCCCAAGACAATGAACATTTTGCCTGATTAATTTCTGCAATTATGTTTTTGTCTTGTTTCTTGTACTAGAAAAATATTGAAAGGGAGGTCTCTTAATATTGCAAACAAAACCAGTCTTCCTTTAGGATGCTTAATGCTACTGGAGTTACCTCAGCTGTAACTATATTAACTTGTATGTTGCTAGTCACTTGCAGAGGCGAAAAAAAATGCAATGATGTAATGTCCCATGTTTGGAAATTATATAGGATTCAAAAGCAGCTCTTCCACTTCTCATTCTGATTCTGAACCTGCTTTTCTTCTTTTTTAGTGCAATGGAGCTGCCAGAATCTTCCTCAGTACCTGAAGAGGCCATTCTTTGTGAAGACTTTATTGAGGAAGCTTCAGAGTCTATTGTGACATCAGACTCACTATGGTCTGAGGTTAACAACTCAGATTTATTTGCCAATGTGATGTCAGTTTTAGGATCTATTGTTGGTATGATTTTAGATTTAGGCTGGTTTAAGTCTGCATTTTCTTGTAACTACTGTCATTTCTAAAGCTAGAATATTGTCATCTTCCACTCATATGTGTGTTGGATTCCCCTGGTGTGGAAGCCATCTTTTCCAGCAGCTCAGTAAAATGTTTGTCTGTCACTAATTATTTTGTATCTTCCTGTGGTGTAGCAACATGAGACTGAGTTTCCCCTCTGACCTCAGAATCTTGCATTTTATCTTGCACAGGACGTTCCATAAAGAGAGATGGGGGGGGGGGGGATTTGTATCTTCAGACTTTTGTTCTCCTGCCTGGAAGGGGGAGGGCAATCTTGGATAGTGTGCTTTATTTTGTACTGCAGTCATTTGCCTTTGGTTAATGCCAGCTTTTTCTGCAGTGGATAGCAAATCCTCTTGATTTAGTCTATCCCCCCTATTGTGAGTGTCTCATTAGCAAGTCCTAAAAGAGTGATTGTTTTCTTTACATAAATTACACTGGAGATCATTTGGGCAATGAATTCCAATATGTGCATATTCTAGGCAAAAGTTACAGCAGACTCGGTCACGCGTATATTACCGAAATGATATAATGATCCACACTTAAAGCAGGTTTTGGGTTGTCCTACATAGAAATACTGCCCCTTATCTCTGCCAATGAAAACAAACTCTAGCCAAAGCTGATACAGTTGTGTGGAGCTTCTAAAGGTTTGGTGAATGAGTGTCGCTGAGTGCCATCTCCAAGATGGCTGTGGCGATACAACTACACATGTGTAGCACTTGAGCATGCGTAGTTGTGGTGAATGGCATTCTGCCATTCCCAAGATGGTGGTATCAGTGGAACTGCGCATACGTGTGAGGTGCACATGTGCAGTTCCTGTCCTGGAATAGAGAAGTAACAGCCAAAATAGTGCGGCTGTTTTGGCTGTTACTCCATAGCGGTCAATCATGGTGGAGTGCTCCAAGCTCTGTTGGACTTTCGGATGGACACTTCCAAAAGTCCAATGGAAGTGTGCCATGATTGGCCATTTTAGGAGCCAGAGCAAAATGGTTGATACAGTGGGTACAGTTAAACTGTAATCCCGGGGAGGATATTTTTAAAAGACGCTGGGGAAGTGCCATAGTTATTGTAAATTGACACACATTACACAATTTGTAATTTAACACTGTCTTCAAAATAGCTGAATGAATCTGAAATATCCTAATGAAGAATCTAGGATAGCAGGAATAAATTACTGCAAAAAATGTAGGATATTATTTTTTGCAGACTTACTAGTACCGCTGATTTAACATACAGTAGTTATTCTATCTGCATGAATATGACAGAAGGGAAGGTGACCAAAGAAGATTCTGAAAACTGGGTAAGGAGAGCTTATACTATAGTAGAACAGAAATATGATAAAATCCTTATCTTTATATAAGGCTCTCAGCAACTATACATAGCTACTTTGTCTGTTTCTTGAGAAAGTACTGTAAAACCATTGCCAGTACTTGACATCAGCTACCCTCTCCCCTTTTAAATTACCGTTGGCTTCTGTAATTGGTGCAGCTATATATTACAGCTTTTAACCACTGAGTAATACCGGCATTAGTGAACACATACATGAAAGCCATCTTAAAGAAACTGCAAATCAGTTTGAGCTTTGTAGAACCATTTTAAGGAAGAAGAAAATGAATACAAGAGGGGAGCAGGCAACCTGGATGGGTTTTTGGAAGGTAACTATTCTGTAATGCTTTTAGTTGCCTTGGTTTGCGGGCAGTCCCTTTAAGATCTCCTTTTTACCTTACCCCATCCCCACTCCCTTTAGTCCTGTACTGTGTGCTGCAATGGCAGCAGATCATCTCTGAGCCTTTCTCTTTCTCCACTCTATAGTTTCACAGTACCATCAGCCATGGCCAACATCAAGACAGGCATCTTTGCCAAAAATGTTTAGAAATGGTTCAGCAGGGCACAAGAAAAGGTGAGACCTGGTGGGGTACAACTGCTTCATTGTAACCTCTGTGACCAGGGGAATGCAAAGACCTGGCTTTTGTAATTGGTGTGACATTAGCGAAGTCTTGCACTTCCCTGTCAGCGTGGCTGAGAGGATGCTGAACGGTATAGGAAGCAGGTGCACCAGACAACTACTGACCCAAGGGTAGGGAAGGGTAAGAAAGAGGGGAATAATAAATGGGAAACAAAAAGTAATGGGGGAGCTTTGCAGTAGCTAAAGGGGTTACATTGCTGAGCATGACTCTACTTTTGTTGGTCAGTCCCATGCTGTCAACACGTAGTCCGGCTCTGCCAGCATTGAACCAGCAGAGCATACACTGTTATCGTGAGGGCTACTGTATCTGGGCAGTGCAGCTTTTGGCCAACAGTGGTTATGGGGAGGGTGAGGGCAAGTGACATAGTGGGGGTCTCCAGTCAGTGAGAACCAGGGGAGGGAGTGCTTCTTGCCAGTTAGGTGCCTGAGGGGGCCACTCGAGTGAGCATGCTTGCAAACATAAGGTCCCTGTAGCTGTGTATGTGGTGGTGGGTTATATTTTATTTGGCTTACCTTTTGGATCTGATCCTCCTGAACACATTTTTGCATACAGTAAGGAATAGAATAAGTCCCTTCCTTGCTAGACACGGTGTAGAAGTGTGCTGAAGGAGAGTGATTCAGGAGTTCCTTGTTTCCCTAAAAAAAGCCCAGATCAAACCATGGCCTACCACATGCTGATTACAAACGAATGATAGTACAGTTATAATACTGTACAAAGAGAGTGAGTGGCCTGTTTCGAACAGTATGCTCTTGTTTACAAGGTCAGGAGGATGGAGAGAGAAATGTGACCCCCATTGCTATAGACATTTTAGAAACATAGAAGTTGATGGCATATAAGGACCACAAGGCCCATCCAGTCTGCCCATTTCTTTTTCTACCTTATGAATGTGCCACAGGCCTCTGCTCTGTTAATGACCTATCTATTCATACTTATCTGTCTTGTTCCCTTATGCCTGTCCCATGCCTATTTGAAGCCCTGCACTGTATTCATATCCACCACTTCCTGAGGTAGACCATTCCATGCATCCACCACCCTTTCTGTGAAAAAGAACTTCCTCACATTACCCCTTAATCGGCCTCCCACTAATCTCATGCTGTGTCCTCTTGTCGTGCTATTTTTCTTATATTGAAACATGTTAGACTCTTTCACCTTGTTAATGCCCTTGAGGTGTTTGAATGTTTCAATCATATCCTCTCTCTCTCTTGCTCTAGGGTATACATATTGAGTTCCATTAATCTGTCCTCATATGTTTTCTGATGCAGTCCCTGCACCATTTTGGTTGCCCTTCTCTGGACTGTCTCAATTTGGTTAATGTCCTTGTGAAGGTGTGGCATCCAGTACTGCACGTAGTACTCCAGATGGGGCCTAACCAGTGTCTTGTAAAGAGGGATTATTACCTCCCTCTTACGACTTGTGATACCCCTACTAATACACCCCAACATCCCTCTAACCTTACCTACTGCTTTAGAGGTCTGCTTGGATGATTTTTGGTCATCGGTGATGATGACGCCCAAGCTTCTTTCTTCCCTTGTGACTGCCAGCAACTCCCCTCCCAGCCTATAGGTGGCTTCAGGGTTTCTCTTCCCTATGTGCACGATCTTGCACTTCTTTGCATTAAACCCCAGTTGCCACTCTTCTGACCAATTTGCTAGTTTATCCAGATCTCATCTCATTCTGCCCACACCATCTGGATCATCTACTCTGTTACAGATCTTGGTGTCATCTGCAAACAGACAAACTTTACCCTCCGGTCCATCTGCAATGTCACTGATGAAGATATTGAAGAGGACTGGCCCAAGGACTGATCCCTGAGGTACCACACTTGTGACCTGCATCTCTTCTGACTGTATTCCATTTACCACCACTCTCTGTTTTCTGCCCATCAACCAGTTTGCCACCCAGTTGACCAATGTCTGACCCACCCTAAGCCTACCCAGCTTATTAATCAATCTTCTATGTGGAACAGTATCGAAAGCTTTGCTGAAGTCAAGGTAGGCAACATCAACTGCTTCCCCTTGGTCCACCACTCTGGTTGCCCAGTCAAAGAAATCTATGAGATTAGTTTGACAGGACCTTCCTTTTGTAAACCCATGCTGTCTTGGATCCTATGCTTCTATGGATTCCAAGTCTTGCACAATCATTTCCTTAAGGAGTGTCTCCATAATCTTGCCCACTACTGAGGTAAGACTGACTGGTCTGTAGTTCCCTGACTCCTCCCTGCTACCACTCTTGTGGAGCGGGATCACATGAACCCTTCTTCAGTCTTCTGGGACCTCTCCTGTGCTCAAAGACTCACTAAACAGTTCTGATAATGGCTCTGCTAGTTCCACCCATAGCTCCTTTAGTACCCTGGGATATATGCCATCAGGTCCCATTGCCTTGTTCACCCTGAGCTTATCAAGCTCTTGCAGGACCCCTTTCTTTTGTGAAGGGACTAGTGCACACCTCCCTCCCACCTGTGTCCATAGTGCAGAGCTGTGGGCCCTGCCCTACCTTCTCTTCAATAAATACTGAGTAGAAGTATCCATTTAGGATAGATGCTTTTATACAGTCTTCTTCCTCACATGCCCCCTTATCCCCTTTGATCTTAGCAATACCCCCTCTGGACTTTCTCCTTTCATTAATGTATCTATAGAAAGTCTCGTCACCTTCTTTTTACTGTTCATGCTAGTGTTTCCATAGTTTGGGCCTTTGCCTGCCTTACTGCCTTCCCTGCTTCCCTTAGGGAAGTTTGGTATGCCTCCTTATCTTCATCCTGCTGCGTTCCCCTATATTTCCTGAAGGCCAGCTTTTTAGCTCTGAACTTTTCTGCTACTATGTTTGAGAACCAAAGTGGTTTCCTTCTTCTTTGCACTTCCTTTTCTCACTAACACCATGGGATGTTGCTTCAAGTTTTGCATCTTTAATGCTAGCCTACTTTGCCTGTAACCCCTAACCTGTATTTCTTTTTGCCAGGGCTAGCTTAACTCTGTTGGCCATCTTATCAAAGTCAGCTCATCTGAAGTCACATATTTTTGCCTTGGAATGGGATGATTTTGTTCTAGTGGCCAAACTGAACCATACCATGTGATGGTCACTGGCCCCCAGGTGACCTTCCACCGGGAGATCTGTGATCCTTTCCCAGTTAGTCAGTACTAGATCTAGGATAGCCCTGTCTCTAGTGGGTTGTTGTACCAGTTGTTTGAGGCCCTCCCCCTGCAGGGAATCCACCATGTGTCTAGTTCTGGCAGATGTCCCTGCTGGTATTGACCAATCTGTATCTGGCATGTTGAAGTCTCCCATTATCAGAACTTCACATTTTGCTGTCATGTTTTGTATATCTTCTAACAGTAACATGTCTATGTCCTCCCCCTGGTCTGGAGACCTGTGCACAACCCCAGTTCATATGGCTGTCCCATTTCCTGCTCCAGGGTGACCCACAGTTCTTCTGGCTCCTTATGTGTATTCTGAATTTCTGTAGCTTTGATATTTTTATTGACATAAAGGGCCACTCCACCCCCCCCCTTTTGCACCTCGGTCTCTACTGAATAGTACATACTATAGCCAGGTACAGAAGTATCCCAAGTGTGGTTACTGGTAAACTGGTAAAATCAATGCACATTAATTACAGTGTCTCATTTAAAAATTAAGTAACTTAACAAAAGGACAATAAATATCCTGAAAATTAAATATTGGACAGTAAAAGGGACTCCATTTGGTTAAGTTATCATGTGATACACTGAAAACTTACCAGTATATGTTGAGCACTGCAAAATGTAGGGTGCTAAAAAAAATTTCTCGTTATTAAAGGACTACAACTCGAGAAACTTTCATGGTCCATTCTTGTCAGCATCATCAGTAAGCCTAGTGTCCAATGTATCTATAGGTTGTATTGTGAAATGATTAACACTGTATGTTTTATCTGAGATTGTAAGGTCAAGTGGGGCTAAATTCAGAAGGTGCTTTGTGAATTGAGGAAAGTATTTTCGTGCATGTGCTGTTCCTATCCCAGAATGCGGAAGCAACAGCCAAAATAGTGCTTCTGTTTCGTCTGTTTCTCCATAGAGGTCAGTCGTGGCAGAGTATTCCAAGCTCTGTTGGACTATTGAAAGGATACAGTCCAATGGAAGTTTGCCATGATCAGCAGTTTTAGGAGCTAGAGCAATAGAATGCCCACATTCTTAAAAACAGCTAGGAAGCTGCTGAATACCATTATCTTTGTGGTGTAGTTTTACTCTAAATGTTCATCCTCCTATCTGTATTTGTTCACTATCAATTATCAGATCTGGGGTACTCAGTATATCACATCTCTGAGTTAGCCAGTGCTTAATATTGTACACATTAACCCTTTCATTTTTAAACAGAATATTCACAGTCTTTATTGTGAGTTTTGTCAGCGGTATGCTTGAAATAACATACATGAATCTGAGTATTTCATTGCATTGTATTTCTTCCAAGATCTTTCCAGACTGGCCATAGTTTTGAAACTTTCATCAACAATAACATCTCCTGGTATATGAATAAGTGCATATATTTCTGTTGCGAAAAATTTCAGTCTTTTAACTGTATTCTTCCTACATTCACCCTGGCTGGTAAGGACTCTAAACCACCTGTATATCTCAAACAAACTCCTTTTCGCCCTTGTAGGGGTAGGGGCTGAAGAGAAGGCATCGCTGGAAGTAAAACACTGCCAATTTTGTTTGGCAAAATCTTGATGCTGCCTACTACGTGCAGATACTTCAGATTACTCACAGAACCTGTAGTTTGTTTCACTCTCTCCCCCATGAAGGATATGTATGAGAGGTACTGGGCCCTGCCCCTGCCGAGTAGGCATCTAGATTTTACCCCTCTCTGTCTTGTTCTGTATGTGCATTATAATCTTCATTAGGCTCTGTGTTCAGGGGTATTCTTTCAATGTTTTCTAGGTCATTTCTATTAGATGTCCAGGACAGAGCTGTATTTTCTTCTCCCAGATCATCTATATTTGAAAGCCCTTCTTCATTCACAACAATTTCATTAGTTTCTGTTTCTAATTGTGACACAGTAACTTCATTGTTTGTATCCATTATTTACTAGTGTTCTTGAGTTTTGTGCCTTTCCATCTATTCTGCTGCTTGTATTGATAATAGCTCCTTTAGCAGCTATCTTAACCAAGAGATTCCTCCCAAATTATTCTCACTTTTGTTATCTGTAGTACTGTTTTCTTGTGTTTTATCAGACCTTGCTTTAGTGGTCTCAGCATTAGTGCATGTTACCTGAGTTCCTATAGTCAGGATACCAGGTCTCACTTCACTCAGTTGTGCAGTTGATTATTCTCCTTGCACAATTATATAAGTCACAGCCGTGCTTATTGGATGCATGGATGGATCAGGATTTGGCTGCCATTTCCCTGTACTGTCCTTAGACCATCCTGCTCACAGTAGTGCTTTATCGACTGCCCATGAATCTTCCTCCGCAGTCGGGATCAATGAATTGTACAGGTAGGCCATGACGCAAGCCCTGATGTCTATTGGCTTTTGCTGTACCTCCTTTCACTCTTGTGGGCAACATTACACTTTTAACAGAAACCTTTCCGAATGTTAAAAAATTACATTGCTTTTCCCCTGTAGTTTGTTTTCATAGAAGTACTGGCAAAGTCCATTGTCACAGATGTTGACAGCACAGACCCACTGTCAAGATGCCGCTTTGATGTTGCTGCATCATAAGAGTCAGCTGGCACTGACAGCCCAGCAGCCTCATCTCCTCCATCAGCCATGAAACATAACTTTTTCTGCTGCTGCTTCTCTGCTAGTCAGCTTCTTTGTTTTTCAAATCGGCTTCTTCTTCAGCCATTGAGCTTAGCAGGCACTATTGTCTTTCTTGCACTGCAGCTTTCAATTTTAATTTCTCTGTAATTTTGAACTGGGAAAATCTACTGCTGAAATCTGCTCCTCATCACTGTATAATGCAAAGTCATTTTCTATATCCATCTTCATTGTAGTGACCTCCTTATTCCTATTTGCAGGGAGGGAGGCTGGCTCACCTGCTGGCATAGCATCTTCACCTTCACCACTGCTATTACCCATTTTGCCAGTTGGACAACAACACCCCCCCTCAGTAAGAGTAGGGAGTTTACTGAAGGAAAAAAATTCAAACAAGTAAATACATTACACAAATATTTCCAAAAGACATTGGGAGCCATTAAACAGTGAAAAATTAAACCCTTAGTATCTTAATCAGTATTCAAAGTAAACTACTATAGAAATTAACACATACTTAAATTAAATGTGTGCTTGCATCAGCTAAAAAGGTATACTTAAAGTATAACAAGAATCAAATACTGGAACATTCTATTAAGGTACTGGTACATCAGAGCTGGTAAGACAAGGCATAATCCTCCAATGCGCTCTCAAATTTCTTTATGACATATACCTAGTCTCTTTATGGTATACAGTATGTTCTGTAATTCATGGGAGATTTTCCTACTAGTTCAGTATGTTCTATTTGTTTCTACTGAAGAGTGAATAAACTTCTGTTGTTTGATATATACCATTTAACTACAAGTAGTACTAGGTGTATGATACTCTTATGCCATTTAGAGGCCTGACCTGTGTAATATTCATACATTAGGGCATCATAAAATACACTGTTAAACCAAGGTTCTTCCCATTCTTGAGATAATCTCCCCCAAAACCCTTGTATACTGTATATGAACAAGTGAAACACAGGTGTGGGATTATTTCTCTTTCTTGCGTGCACTGAGGCCTGCTACAGAGCCTTTCTTCAAGCTGTTTATGCTTGTGGTTTGCCTTGACATTTTTATTTATTTATTTTATTTATTTATTTATTTGTTCTAGGATTACAAATACCTTTGAGCCGAGGCTCTTTTACAAAGGTTCCACGTCACTGGTACAACTGAGACAAACATAAGCAAAGATAACAGTTTATAAAATTAAAAAAAAAAAAACATAGTCTTGTAAAGGAAAAAAGAACAATAAGGTGAAACTTTGGGGAAGGGAAGGGAAGGGAAGGGAAAGGAGGAAGGTGAAATCAGGGAGACTAAGTGGATGGGAGAAAAAGGGAAGTAGGTGGGGGGGAACAGAGAGAGGAGAGGTGGAAGGCGGGTAAGAATAGAGGTAGTGCAGCCAGGTGGCATTTGTCATGGGCCAGCAGGAGAGGCGAAGATGGGGGGGGAGGTGCTGGCAAAGTGCAGGATTAGATGTGGATCCAAAAGGGCATCTTTCTTAATTCTAGTGTGGCAACTTAACCAATGTAGGTCCCACATATGTTATGTTCGGGTATCCTGCTTTCCTTTAATAGATTTAGGAGTGCGGGAATATGTACTTCGGGACAGTTAGGAAATGTAGTGGCTTCCTGATAAAAATTCACCTATAACCATGTGTGTAATTCTTTCCTTTGTTTATTAATAAGCATTAGACTAGAACTCTGCCACTGGGTTATCTTCATAAACGCTTGTCTAATAAATTCTGGTGTAGCTTCTAATCTCTTCAGTGCTTTTAGTCATCCTAATTCCCACTGTTGAAACCACTGTCCACAAGTGTGTAACATGAAGGGTTCCCAACCTTGTCCTGTGTATACTAATAGTGGTTTAAAATTTGTATATAAGAACATACTGTAAAAAAAAAAGGTGATAAGGTTGATCATTCCCAGCCCACATTGTGTCACTGGCAGGTATGTAATGTTTCTTTTAATAGGGTTTAGTCGGCTTCCCCAGACAACATGAATGAAGATGCTTAGGACTGTTGCTTCTAGGTGCTTGGAGGTGGGTAGATGTTCCTTAAATAGAGAAATATTGGGATTAAGACGGTCTTGATTAGATATATTATTTTCTTTTTACAGTATTTCTGCCTATTCCATCCTGTTATCAGTTGCTGTCCTTGCTTGATTTTGGGTTCCCAGTTCAGTATGTCTGTGTGTTCTGCTCTATACATGATGCCTAGAATTTGTATTGGTTCTGTTGTAATGTGTGTGCCTGATATGTTATTTCGTTTGGGGTAGGTGTTCCCTGTTTCCTGGCACATTTGTCTAAATTTAGTGAGGTTCCTGCACAGGAGCCTTATTGTTTGTAGATGCATAATGCTTCCTCTGCTGATTCTGAGTCTTGTACTAAGACACATAAATTGTTGGTGTATGCAATAGCTGTAAATGGTGTTCTCATTTCATTTAACTGGATGTATCTTAGGCCTGGGGTTGAGTTCAGAATCCTAAGAAGGGGATCAGTGCAGAATGCATAGAGTAATGGGCTCAGGGGGCAGCCCTGTCTCACTCCCTTTTCTACTTTACACATAGGGCCTTTTTAGCCTTGAATGATTGGTGTGACTGTGGCACTTTTTTATAAACACTTTATCCAACTTATAAATGTGCTTGGTATTCCATAATGATGTAATACTGCCCATAAGAAGGAATAGTTTGCACTGTTAAAAGCTTCATTTTGATCTAGGGATAGGACTATACCTGTTACAGCATTCCTATGCCCTTGTTCAAAGAGTTCTCTTAACAGAATAAGATGATCCGTTATTTTCCTCTTTGGTACTGAGAATGCTTGTGATGCAAAGATAAGATATTGTGCAGTCTGTAGTAGTGTTGTGTTTAAAATTGTGGCCAATATTTTAAAGTCTGTATTCAACAAACTTATGGGTATCAAATTCTGTATATTATTTTTGTCACCTTTTTTTGAAAATAAATATGAGTTGTCCATTTGTCATTCTTAGGGAGGACGTCTGATGTGCTAGCATGTGTGAGAAGAAGTTAGCTAGTTCTGTTTTTAATGCTTTTCCTATATATTTTTAAAACTCGTTGGTTAGGCCATCACTGTCTGGTGATTTATTGTTCAAAAATGTGCATATTGATATTTCTACCTCCTCTGGTTGTATGTCTTTAGCTAGAGATGCTAAAATTTATTGTGGGCATTTTGGGATATTCGGGTTATGAAGTATATCTTCTAGATTACTTTGTACTGGCTAGATCTGGCTGATATAATTGCTGCACATGTTGTGTGACTATTTGGCTCATGCTTGGTATATCTGTATGTAATACCTGGTTATCATCCCATAAACCTTCCATTTGTCTTTGTCTGTTATTTATATTGCATGATTCATATGGGCAAATGTATTCTTTTTTCCCTTGAGTGTTGAATCTCTGTTGATTCTGCAAGTTTTGTGCTTGGGTTTTATGACAGCTAACCATTTGCTGTTTAATGTTGTATATTTGAGTATTACAATTTTGTCCTGTGGTGTATGTCAGAGATAGTAATTTTCACAACTACTGTCTTTCCTGCAGATATTAGAAATAGGAGTAATTTATTTTCCTTTTGCTGAATGTTTTTAATATTTGGTTACATCTGCAATGGTATCTTCTCACAATATGGAGGGGTCATCATACAAGATGTACACAGATTTTCTTGCTTCTATAAAATAGTCAGTCTCTTGCTTTAGACTCCCTGATTCCAGAAGGGATGAATTAAATTTCCAAGTTCCTGGTCCATAGTGGGGAGTTATTTTTACCTACTATAATAGGCAGGATGTTATGATCTGAAAATTCAGAGACTAAAATTATGACCTCATGTATATGTAAAAATGTGGAAATAAAAAAAAATAGTCTATTCTTCTAGCTAGTGGCCCCCTACGGAATGTGGGGTCTGTTCTTCCTGTGGCTGTTGTGTATTTTCAACTAAGTTAGTAGAAGCTATATCTCAGTATATATTTGTTTTTGCTTTTGTGCTTTTACCTCTATCAGTTAATGATAGACCACAATTAAAGTCTCCACATAGTATTACATTGTGGGAAGAATATAAATATGGTTGTAGTATTTGAAATAGCTCAATTCTCTCTGCTTTCATCGTTGCAGCACAGATGTTCATAAATCTGTATAGTTTATTCTGGACTTTTATCTCAATCATGAAGGCACTTCCATGAACTAAATCTACAAGTTTTATTAGTTGGAAATTAATTTTTAGAAACAAAATGGCTACCCCTGAGCATTGGTCTGGTCCTAATGACCAATTTGAAGGTCCAACATGCCACTGCATAGTTGCTGTTTTTATGTAATGTATTGTGTGTAACCTAGTGTCCTGATGAAGCACAATTCCTTTTTGTAGGGATTTCCATTATGAGAATGCTGCTTGTCTCTTATTGTAATTTCTAATGCTATGTATATTGAAAGAGTATGGGGCAGTTGTATCTCCATTTATAAGGATGGTGTGTAGGCTCCTTCAGGGGGTTGCTTACTAGATCTCCTTGTTAGTCTTGTGTGTTTTTGTTTTATCTTCATTTTAGAGGGGCACTGGTTTGCTTCGGGAAGGTTGGCCTCCAGAGGGAGTGGGTCTTCTCAATCTGAAGTGACTTCAGGTAATGATGACCATAATGAAGAGTCATCAGATTTGTTCCCTGAGGCCTCTAGGTTGTCTGCTAGGGCTTCAGATCTGTTTACTCATGGGAGCCCTGTAGTTTTGATGACTTTGGGTTTGGGTTGAAGCCATGTATGCCTACATATTGTTGCTCCTTTATTCTTTTCTACTTCTTTGGTGTGGGGGGGACATGTCTATTTGCATTTCTGCTTCTGCCTGCTGGTTTGTTTCTAGAGTATCCACCTCTCCAGGTGTTTGTGGGGGTTCAGCTGAGACCTCTTGACCTTCTTTGGCTGTACTGGGTGGGGCCCTGCCTAGTAGCTCTAACACTTTCAGTTCCCTTTCCTGTCTATTCTGGAGGAGGGTGATGTAGGGAAGGTTCTGCCCCTTGATCTTTGAGAAACTGCAATGAGTAGCCTCTGCTTCTCACTGTCTGTCTGATTAGGCTGATTGTGTGCTGCCCAAGGGCAGGTGTGGTATGAGTGTTCACTGGTGTCACAAAGATTACATATATATGTTCATTACGACAGTGCCCACTGGTATGCCCCAAATCTCCACAAAAAGTGCATTTCAGTTTGTTAGATAAGCTGCTTATGTGGCCTGTTTCCCCACACCTGTAGCCAGCTTTGGTCTGCCCTGCATAAAAAAGGACTCCTCTATCCCTCTCCAGAAAGAAACAATTAGGCAGGTGCTGTAATCCGGTAATTAAAGTACGTAAAACCACCTGTACTCTCTACCCCCAGTCCAGATTTTCTCTTCATCAAATATTGCTTCTGGATGCCGTAAGACAGTACATTTTTGCTTGAGCCACTGGATCAAGTCTGCAACACTCACACCTTCATTCCTGAAGAGGACTCTTATAGTTCTGTTTGCTGGTTTCGTGAGGGGTATTGCTTCAAATGGTGACCATAGAGGCATTGTTTTTAGAGTTTGTAATAATTATCAGAACTTCTGTAACCCGCTGCAAATGTTTGTTCCCCTGAAACGTGTATTAGGGCATAAATGTCTGCAGCTGTGTAATTCATAGATTCCTTTAGAAGAGCTTTGGCCATAAACAATCTGTCTGGGAATACTTCCATACCTCCCTTGTATATGAGTCTCACAGCATTGTGTCTTTTTGCAGGGAACACTGGATCACGAAAAAAGGATGCATATGACCTGCTGCCTCTTCTGTTCTGATGCTTCTCAGGGGCGTTTGTTTGAGGTCTGTTTGGGGAGTTTGTCCTTGACAGCCCAGGTTCCTCTGTACCTTGGTGAGGTGGGTTGTCCATGTTTGTGTCCTGTAAGCAGCCTGGTTGTTGCCCTGCATTCCCCTGTAGTTGTAATTGTGGGTTCTGTGTTAAGTGGAACATTTCTGGTAGGTGTAATGGTGATTTGGTTGTTGCAGAATTAGTATCATCTACCTGCTCTGTTTCCAGTTCTTTATTTTTTGTGTTGGGCCCAACAGTTTATTTACCTGTCAATGATTTAGCTGTTTGTATCTCAGAGGGTCAGGAGACCCATTGTCCCACTTGATTCTTTTCTCAACCAGCCCCTAGCAATGCTGATTCAACTGACAAGTTTGTGCTCACTGTTATTTCACTGTTATTTTTGCTAGAGTCGCATCTTAGGCCAGATGCTGTTGCATCTATATGTGCCATTCCCAATGTGGCTCTTAGTAAAGTGTTGTCTTTAGTCTGCTTATTCCCCTTGAATACAAACAGGAACGAAGCATTTGCACTTGCCTTAAAGTCAAAGCTGGCTTTCTGCATCTGATCCATGTTCACTTTGGGTATAGGGCTTACAGCTGCACAGGAGGTTTGCAGCGAGGTTGGAGGCTGGTTGCTATGTGGCTGCTCCATGGAGCATGACACCTCTGCTTGCTGCTGGTTCAGAATTGCTTCATGCAGCTCATGCTGCCTCACTTGAAACTTTTCTTCTTCGGCTCAAAGAATTTCTTCTAGGTTGGCTGAAGCCTCCTGCATCTCTGTCTGCAAATTTGAGGCTGTTATTTGCAAGGCAGTTTTTTTCCTTCTGCTTATTTTTTTGTTTTTGATACAATCTGGATTTCTGTATTTTTTCCCACATCAAGCACTGTCAGTGCATCAAAAAAGCTTTCGGTCTCAAGATTTAGAGAGGTAGAAGAGGAAACTGACTTCTCTACTTCCCGTACATCCATCTCCAACGGTGGATCTGAGGAAGTGGCCATTCTGCCTACCAGAGGTTCCCCCTACAGACAGAGTTGGGGAGTTTTCGCCAGTGTCATTGGCAACATCCTCCTATCAATAAAACAGGTCCATGCAACCCACCCCCCAGGATGCATCTATAAACAAGCTGTCACAGCTTACAGTGTCTTTCCTGGTCAAAAAATTACAAACTAAAATAAAAGATGGGAAGGAGATGTTCAGAATGCATATCATGAAGTATTTCTTTATGACAAGGGTGGTAAAAATGGAACAGGCTCCTCGAGGAGGTTGTACAATATGTAATGAAATAAATGGGTAGTGTCAAAAGGGAGCAGGACTGGCACATGGGAAGGTTACAAGTGGGGTAGCAGGGGGAGGCAGGGGAACATCTGCTTTTGACAATTCCCAATACCAGGTAAGTTTTGGAGCTGACTGCATTGGCAGCAGGGCCTTCTTCTGTGGGCAGTATGTATGTTTCTACATCTACAGTATGTTTCTATTTCCTGTGCTTTGTCTTATACCAAACAGACAATTGGACTTATGCTAAGGAAATTCAGAGAATGAAATCACAATAGAAACTGATGAGAAAAGAAACACAGCAATGAAGAAAACACTGATAAGGTAAAGAGAAAGAATAGTGGGATGGGATAAGGATTGGGTTGAAGAATTCCATATACAGTGAAATAATACGTGACTGCATGAACAGCTAGCATAAGTGATATCTTACCCCAATGCCTGCAAGTTATGCAACCCTCTATTAGTAGATACTTACCCTGCAGAATACATCAACTGCAGGTGGTCTGGATGTTTTTTTTTTGTTTATTTGATTTTTTAGTTGGGAAAAGTTGTACAGCCCTTTGAGCTATTGATGAATTCTGGACTACTTTGTGCATCTTTGGGATCCCCTATACAAACTGAAACAAACAGGGCATTGATATAATAGAGCAGGTACAATGCACGGCCATTAAAAGGATAAGGGCTATAGAGAATATACACTATGAGAGACTGGAGGTTCTTTACATGTTCAACCTGGAGAAAGGGAGGCTGGGAGGGGTGCATGACCTCAGTCTTCCTCATACTGAAGGGCATAGAAAGGGTAGAAGAGACAGAAATGTTCATTTTGGTGGGCCCTAGCAGGACATGGGGACATGCCCAGAAGCTCACAGATAGTACATCATGGGTACCATTAAGATATACTTCTTTCAATGTGGTGAACCTATTGAACAACCTACAAGCATGGACAGTACATAAGATTGTACAGGCCTTTAAGGTAAACCTGAAAAAAATATTTGCTTACTAACAGGAATACAGGGTAACCTGAGCAATAGGATGGGTAGAAAATCCCAATAAAGTAGTATGTTTGCTCAGTATACTTATTGTTCCTTGCTTATGAAGTGGGGTGGGGAGCAGGCTTGATGGACCTGTTGCCCCTACTGACCTTAATTCCCTGTATAGCCATGGTACTCTACCTTTTCCAGTCTAAATTCTTGGCAATATGAGACTAACTTGCATATAAAATTGATGTAAATTGTTCCATCAAATAAATGACATGGGCCATTTGCTTTTGCGGTAAACAGCAGAAAATGTTGCAAATCTTCCAAACCTTAAACAATAGCATTTAAAGGTTTGTATACATTTAGAATGATACAGTGTGACATATCCTTCCTGTTTTTTTACAAGAAACTATACACTTGCTGGACATGTTATGATATACGGTGCTATGTCCTGTTCTGAAGTGTTTAAAATAGTTACCTGGAAACTAATATTCATCTCTTTCTTTAATATTATTAATAATACCATACAGGTTCCTGTAAAATGGAAGAATTTTAGCCCCTATCTTCACAATGGGAATAACTTAGTCCTTATCTTTAAAATGGGAAACAGTTGTTGGATTAGAACTTTGAAAAGAGAAATACACCAGATCTGCAGAACCCAGGCGCTGTTATGAACATTTTGTTTTTTCCTATACCATATTTTCTTAATATATTTCTTTATCGATCAATACTGCAGGACCAAGGGCTAGAGATGCAGCAAATTTAAATTATGCAGGCAAACTGCCCGCAAAGTGTACACTTCACATTGTCACTCCACTACGCAAAGTGGCCAATGCAAAAGGTTCACTTCACCTTGTAATTATTACTTTGCTTTGTCATTCTGCCTTAACACGAAGTAAGGTGAAGTGACAACAATATTGGCAGCCCTTCACACACACAGTCACCAAAATTAAAGTGCATCCCCAAAATGCTCATGTCTTGTGTCCAGACAACTCCCCAGTGCTGACAAAGTGTAATGAGAGCACAAGAAATGCAAAGTCTCCTAAAATTAATAGCGCACTCAGACGTCACGCATGTTGTAGTCACACACAGTCATCAGAATTAATGTGCATCCCCAAAATGCAACTGTTTTGTGTCCACAAAATTCCTCAGTGCTGACAAAGTGAAATGAGAGTATAACAAGAAACGTGAAGTCTCCCAAAATTAATGGTGCACTCAGTCATGTGCGCAGTGGTCACATACAGCCACCAGAATTAATGTGCATCCCCAAAATGCTACTGTCTTGTGCCCAGAAAATTCCCCAGTGCTGACAAAGTGAAATGAAAGGGTAACAAAAAATACAAATTCTCCCAGAATTAATGGTGCACTCCATCTTGTACGCAGTGGTCACGCACAGTCACCAGAATTAATGTGCATCCCAAAAAATGCTACTGTTTTATGTCCAGAAAATTCCCCAGTGCTGATGAAGTGAAATGAGAGGGTAACAAGAAACACAAAGTCTCCCAGAATTAATGTTGTACTACAAACACACAGACAGATTAAGACTGCACTGTGCACTCAAGAGATGCAGACGCAAAGGCACAACACCTAACCAGTGCTCACAAGTCACAAATCCAAATCTGGAAAAGAATGCCTTTTGCTGGTTGGGGGTGGATAGTGCACAGCAGTAACAGACCACTACCAGTAAAGATACCACAAAGCAGTATAAAAAAATTAATGCAGGTGCGGTGGATAGCAGGTTCACAATGCTGCAATTACTCTGCAACACAATTAAAGGTGTCTGATTTAATGGCACACATCGCACACACACACACTCACACACACACACTACAAGTAATGTGCAGCAAATCGAAAACCTTTAGTAATATAACCAAATGTTTTAAATAAACTGAAATTATACACTGCTGCACCACAACAATCAGCAAAAAAATGTCAAGAATTACTGTGCGTACATTAACAGTTATACAAGAAAAATATAACCGAATCAGAAAGACTGCCTTTTTCTCCCAGTTAATCTACCTACACCACAGATACGCCCCTTCCCAAAGCACACTTCACAGTACACAGACTGACTGTTCTAAATTAACATTCAAAATCTACACACAAACAATAAACACTTGATGATATGAGCACAGAAGGGTTTCCTATAATCAATGTACTAAATTGTGAGCCAAAAGATAGCTTAAAAAGACTTTTTTTTCAACAGCTTTTAGAGGATTTGAATCGCAGAGCTCTGAGAGGAAACTGTCTCCATCTTCCACTATACACACACACACTACACAGAACTGAGGCTGTGCAGAACAATCTAGAGCCCATGTGACCTGCAATCCTATAAAGCATTGCAAAATTCACCTTTGGAGCTCAAAAACAAGGCAAGTACATTGATTTCAATGTACTTCACCTTAAAACTGGTGGAGAAATGGTTTGGGGAAGGTGGAATAATGCGAAGTCATTGTTTCCTAAGGACTTCGTGTTCCCCATTATGATGCAAAGTACTCCGCTTCATGTTGTGGAGTACTTTGCGGATTCCACGTTACTCCGCAAATCACTTTGAGGAGTGAATTTCAGCCACTTTGCCCACCACTACCAAGGGCCAGAAAATGCATGCTATGGTGGATTTGCAGACAGCATTTAAATTCGTTAACTGCAATAGTTTATTGGAAATTAAAGATAGCTGATATTTACCACAAAATGCTACCATATTGCATGGCTGTCCTCTTTTACTCACTAACTTTCTGTTGCTAAGAAATTCCATTTTTCCACTTTAATTATATCACTACAGTGGGCAAAATATGCTTCACATGTCAATTAACATATAATATTTAGCAAATCGTAGTGTGTTAATTAGCATATCCATCATCTGTTACCCACTGCAGTGATGTCACACACTATGTTACCATCTAGTAGAACAAAAGTAAATAAGACATCTTTACAACAGAAAAAAGAGTAATGAACACTGGCCTTTAACTGATCTCACACACGCGCTATAACCTGCCTGAAAAATCAAAGTTAAAGGGATCTGCTTACAGTAGAACATAAGTAGCAGTGACCCCCAACATTAGTTAATAAATCTGGGTTCAGAGGCTCACCTTTCTTTTGAATTTTCAAGTGGTCTTTGAGAACTAGGACAGAGAGGTCAGAGATAGAGTGATCAGATTGAGAGAAATGCTGTCCCACTGATATTTCAGTCTTTTTCTCCTTCATAGTGTGCCTATGTGAGTTAATTTGTGCATGTTTGTGCATACTTTTTTATCTAGTTGAACTGCATTCTTATGCATATGTTTGTATGTTTATGCATCATGGCTGTGTAACTTTCATAGTATATCCATTTTTATTCTTTCTTTCTGTTTCTTACTCCTCTTTTCTTCCCCCTCCCCAACACCATTTCCACTGACTCCTGTGTTCTTGACTACGTTACATGACAAAAGAGCTACTTATACCACTTCCTAAATATTTTTCTGTCATATAAGATGCATGGGTGTCCAGCGATAGTAGTGAAGGATGAAAAGTGACCTACAAAAACAGTGAAGGGAAAATATCACATGCCATTTTGGTGACTTATTGACCCCCCCTTCTTGAGTTGTGCCCCCCCGGAGTTGGTTATCTATAGAAAGGAAGTGAGGGAGGTGAAGTCCGCCCCCAAATCTGAATTTGCTCTTTCACCAGTAGCGGTTTTGCCTTCTTTGTTTTTTCTTCACTATTATCACATGGAACTGATGTATGTACCCTGCCACTTTTGTGCTGCGGCAACTGGATCACAGGTGTTGCTGTGATACAAATGAGGATGTGTGGACACTTACCCAATCATGGTATGTAAGTACTTAATCCACTTCAAATGCCTCAGTGGAGTTGGGAACATGCAGCTATATGAACAGCATAAGCTGTTGTGTGAACTGGCTGGAAGGTGTGTGGGAATAGAAACATGCCAGCCCTTGGCTGCACTGGCAGTGGTGTTCTGAGTGTCCTCCACTATTGGGGGGGTGAGGAGAAGGCTAACACCCTGGAGATAGTATTCAGAGTGTCCTCGATTATCAACTGTGACCAGGAGAAGTACAGCTGCACAGACAGCAGAAGGAGAACAGGTGCAGCCAACCCTTGCTGCTTGCATAGAAGGCATGGAAACCAGCAAATGTGACATCAGCTGTGCATGTGTTATGTGATGCATCACTGCTGACATTGTTGAACAGCCACCCTCTGCCCAGACTCAGGGCTTCTATCTAGTGTGGCTTGTATCAGTGATGAAAGGGGTCACATAAATGCACCTCAGGATTAGTGCAGGAGGAGGAGGAAGAACTGCAGCTGACAACTGCAGTAGTGTGGCCATGCAATCAGGTCTTTAATCTCACAGCTTCTTGTGTATACATTAAATGCTAGTAGTAGATACTATTACCCATTAAATTTAAGCAATGACTTCTGTAGAAACTGCCATTCCTTGAAGAAGGTCTCTGTGTAGCTTGAAAGTCTGTGTGCTGAAAATTCATTGCTGGTCAAACAAACATTTGTCAATGCCGAATGTTTGCTTGCTGGCATTGGCATTGGTAGTGTAGGAGTTAGACAGCTGCAGAATAGGAATGGCAGTGAAGTATTGAACTGAAGCCAACCCCACCACCATCCTGCAGAGACTGACAGGCATTGGGGTGTGTCTTTGGGTCGTCAGGCATAACAGCCACACCATTTCACTACACCCTACCCTGCAGACACTGACAAGTGTCACGGTGTGCCTCTGGGTCTTTGGCCCTTATGCTCACACCATTCCATCAGGAAATATGGTGAGATGGGTCCTGTATAGGAGAATGGGGTGAACTTTGGGGCTGAAGAGTCCAGGACACATCTCGATGCCTCTCACTGGCTGCAGGGTGTGAAATGGTATGAGCATTACAGGTGAGAATCCCAAGTCACACCCCTGATGCCTTTCAATCTCTACAGGCTGAGGTGTTATGGTCGGAAACCCTAATGCCTCAGGAGTTTGTTGGCATTTTCACTCCAAATTTTCAACATGGGTTTTTGTGACCCCCATCTTATGAACAGTGGCAATATCAGTTTGTTAGCAGAAAGCTGATTTTGCATAGCGACTATGCCATTTGGCACCAGAGGTGTGAAAACATATTTTGAACAGGATGTGAAAAATGACAGCTGTACTGTTCATGGGGAGGTACAAAAAATGGCAATGTTGAAATTCTGCAGTGAAAATATTAAAAAAACTGGTGAAGTCATGAGCGTGCATAGAAAATGTGCAACGCACACCCATAATGCAACTAGTTTGGGGATTTTTTACAGCAGATTGTCAACACAGGGATTTGGGATTCTCCACTCATGAACAGTGTCACTGTAATTTTCTTAATCTGTCACGAACAGTGATTTCCCACAGCAACCACGCATTTCTGTGTTGGAAGTGTGAAAACACATTTCGGCAATGGTGTGAAAAATGACAGCAGTACTGTTCATAAGTAAGTGTGGAAAAATGCCAGTGGTGAAAATCTGAACTGAAAATATTAGAAATCCATGAAGTTACTAGGGTGCGTGGAAACTGCACAATGGTGACTCGTAACAGTAATTTTATAGGCTTTTTTCACCAAATTTTTAACATAGCCATTTTAACACCTCTGCTCATGAACAGTGTCAGTGTGATTTTCTTAATCTGTCCCGAACATTGATTTCGCATACCGACTGCGCCATTGTGCGCTACATGCACAGAAACACATGTTGGGTGAGATGTGAGAAATGACAGCTGTACTGCTCATAAGGAGGTGTTGTAAAATGGTAATGTTGAAAATCTGGACTGAACATATTGAAAATTCGCAAACCTACGAGCGTGCATAGGAACAGCACAACGAATGCTCATAAAACAGTCAATTTTGGGAATTTTTTTAGCAAATTTTCAACATAGGGTTTTTGGGGGTCTACCTCATGAATTGTTACACTGTCATTTTCATAAATTGTTCCCAAAAGGTGGTTCCTTACAGTGACCATGAATTCACCTTTCAGGGCCGATTAACCCCATGACAGTGACAGAATTCATGAGGTAGGGTCCCAAAAATCCCATGTTGAAAATTTGGTGGAAAAAATCCCCAAAATGCCCGAGATATGCAGTAAAGTTGAAAAAACCCTATTTATTACATTATACAGCTTACCGGCATTTCCTCAGTTCGCGGTCGGCTTTGAAGAGTGCAGACGTGTTCCCTGCTCCACCGAATCGCCGCACCGGACTCCAGAGGTAAGTATGGGGTGAGGTGGGGTGGGAGGTGGATGCACAGAGGGTAGGCGCGGGTGGGGGGAGGGGGGTCAGGACAGTCAGCGAGGGAAGGTTTTTCCTTTCAGGTTTTTTTTTTACGTAGACGATGCGGGACTTGTGACACGCTGGGGTGCATCCCAGCATGGCAGCTGGAAAGCTATTTGGGGGGCATGGAGCCAATGGGCGATTGGGCACCCCTGTCAGCCATAGGAACTGTTGTCACACTGGGGTGGGCTCCCAGCATGGCACCAGATAGTCTCTTGGGGGGAACAGTGGAGCCGAGGGGGGATTGGGCACCCCATCAGCCATACAGACTGCTTCCATGCTGGGGTGGGCTCCCAGCATGGCACCTGGAACTCTGTTGGGAGGGGGGAGCGCAACACAGCTGATGGGGAATTGGGCACCCCCGTCGGCTATACAGTGTGTGCATGGCGGGGGGAGTGCATGAGCACACAATATGCATGCATGTGTGTGTGGGAGGTGCATATGAGCATGTGATAACTTATCACCGCTCACTGAAGCGTAGCTTTCCCTTTCAACTGTACGGCACTGCATTTTCAACTGCTCTCATAGACAGCTGCAGCATTCATTGGCGAATGGTGGCCTCGCCTGCAAACATACTGACTGAATTGGAAGACGGGTGCCACACCTCCAAAAACTCAGATGATGGCACTATGTTTCTTGCACATGCATGCAGGCAAACATAATAAAAGGTAACAAATTGCTTACTTTGTTCTTCTGTTTGTGCAAGGACTGCTATAGCTACAAACAATCCTCTTCAATATGGAAGATACTGAAGTTTGCCATCTCAAATGGCAGCTTCAATTCAATTCAATTTTTATTTAACCAGGAAATGCACCATTGAGGCAAGCTCTTTTGCAAAGTGGTCCTGGAGGACAATTTAACATACAATAAAGTAAGGTGGAAAACAACAAAACATCAATGATATACAGTTACATGACAAAGGCCAAAATAGTCAGAGGTTGGTGATGGAATGCAAACCTAGGGATAACAATGAATTAGCTAAGTGCTGGGGCAGAGAGAGGGATAGAGCAGAGAAGTAAGACAGATGTGAGGTAGAGGGGAGAGGGAAGAGAGAATTGGGAAAAAGGGGAGCAGAGAGAACAGATGCAGGGGGAAGTGAGGATAGAGATCAGAGTATGGGAGAGAGAGGTAAATGTGGCATATAGACTGGGTTTCAGTTTATAATAATAATATAGAGTATATAGTGAAGTACTTAAGTTGGGAAGAAGTTGGGGGAGGTTATGTGAGGAGAAGTTAATTGGCGTAACACTGACATTTTTGAGGCAATGCAGAGGTTAACCTTACTTTGAAGGAATTTGGGCCACATAATTGAGCCAGTTTCAAGGAGTCTTGGATAGAATTCCAAACAGAGGGAATGGCATAGCTAAGATAGGCAGCACCAAACCGGGGCCAGATTCTTGGAATGTCCAAACGAATGCAGTCATAGCGCCGGAGGGAGCATGACTGAGGTGAGGTTGTAAAGAGACTGCAGATGTACAGAGGCAGTTTTGAAGTTAGAGCCCTATATGCCCAGAGGGCAGCCTTCCAGGATCTATGAGCAGCTAGGGATCCCCATCCTAATTCTGCATAGAGGAAACAGTGGTGTGTATTCGAGGGTGCATTGGTAACAAATCTGATTGCCCTGTAACAGAGAACATCTAATTTGGCAAGGGTGGTTTTGGTCCCATGGCTGTATGGCAAGTCGGCTTAGTCAATGAGGGGCAAGAACGTGGAGGAGACTAGCCTAAGTTTGGCTTCAAGGGAGAGAAGGCGACGAATCCTAAAAGAGATTCCAAGTCTTTGTTTGAGCTTTTTAGTGAGTTTGACGATATGAAGGGAGAAGGAGAGTCTGGTCCAGCAAAAAATCACTCTAGGTAATCTCTGATGTTTGAATTTGTCAACAACCTCAATGGTTTCTCCCAAGATGGTGGAAATTTGTAAGGCAGACGGAAGGGTTTTATAGTCTCCTAGACTATCTTGGGGTGAGAAAAACATTACTTTAGTTTTTTTAGCTTTAAAGAGTAGTTGTAAATTGAGCAGATCATATTGTAGCAAATTGAAGTCTTTTTGTAGTTCCAGGCAGGCTTCGTTTAGTGAGGGTTTGGCAATGTAAATAACAGTGTCATCGGCAAATAAGTGAAGACTAGAATTTGAAACCTTTTGATTGATGTTGTTAATATACACTGCGAAGAGAAGGGGACCAAGGATTGAGCCTCGGGGGATGCCTCTGCAGTGATTTTAAGGGAGAGAGAACACCCTGTGCAGAAACCTGTTGCAATCTGCCGGTGAGGTAAGAGGAAAACCAATTGAGAACATTATTATTAACACCTGGGTTGGTCAGCATGGACAGGAGCAAGGGATGGTCAACCATGTCAACAGCTTTACTCAAGTCTAAGAATAGCACACAGACAGACTTTTTTGTATCCAAAGCAGTCTGACAATCATTTGTGACCTTAGCCAGTGCAGAAGTTGTGCTGTGTAGTGGTCTGAAGCCAGATTGGAGAGGATTAATGAGCGAAGCACACTCTAGGTAATCTCTGAGCTGGACATTGACAATTTTTTCTAACAATTTGGAAAGAGTGGGCAGAAGAGAGATAGGGCAGTGGCTGTTAAGATCAGATGGATCACCAGATTTGAGAGGGGGTATATCATGAGCTACCTTCCAGCCAGATGGGAGAGTGCCATGAGAAAGTGAGAGATTAAAGAGGTGCATGATAGGCAGAGCTAGGATGAAGTAGCCAAGTTTCCGGTATAGCGGGTCAAGACAGTCCACACCCTTTTTTTCTTTTTAGGGTCAAGGGCTAGGAGTAGGTCTTCCACCTGCTTTAAAGAAACCGTACTAAAGCTGAAGGTATGGTCAGTGAGTCTGACCACCTGGGGACTAGGCAATCCTGCAGCGGGAACAATTTTACAAGCAGGGGAAGAGTTGAAGGCCAGACCAGCTATAGCAAAGTGATTATTGAGCTGCTCTAATATGGAAGGTCTATCTGTATAAGGGACACCATCCACGCAAATTGTGGAGGGTAGCGACGACGAGGGGGAGTGTCCCTGAACCTCACGGAGGATGTGCCAGAACTTAAATGCATTGTTTTTGACAGAGTCAATTGCACTAAGAAAGTATTTAGCCTTTTCTGAACTGATTAGTTTAGTGCATTTATTTCTAGCTGCTTTGAAGGTTGTCCAGTCAACAGTGGATTTGGTGGTACAAGCTTTTTTACAATGCGCGTCTCTTAAGCGCAAGGCAGATTGGAGGAAGGGAGTGAACCAGGGGCAAGCTCTTTTCCTAGCTTTGAGTTTCACCAAGGGAGCATGCTTGTCAATGACATTGAGCACTAAGGAATGAAACAAGGAGTAGGCTGAGGGGACAGTTTTGGCAAGGTAGAAATCTTGTCGTCTGATTTTGTTTAGGTCAGTCAAGAAAAAGGCAGGATTAAAATTGTGACGGTTCCTTTTGTATATAAAGTGGGGAGAGGTCCCAGTATGTGGCATGAACCTAACACAAGCAATGGCCTTGTTGTCACTAATATCATTATCAAATATGTCAGCATGAGATATTTTATGTGGTTTATTGACTAAGAAAATATCAATCAAGGAACTGTTATCGGGGGACTTAGAGTTGATGCGAGTAGGCTCTGAGATTAGCTGGGTATAGCCAATTTCATCACAGAGCTCCTTGAGTAAGTTTGAGGCAGAGGTGAGCCAATTCATATTTAAGTCACCTTCACAACATCAGGATGAAAAAAAGCTTAATTGGATAGTTAAATAAAGCAAACAGAATATTGTCTCTGAAGGTCTTATTATCTATAATACACTAAGAACCATTTACAGTTCAAAAAATGCTAAACAGCTCTGCCAGAGTTCTTCAGAAAAACTGAAAATTCACCTTGTTCACAGGATATATTCAAAGAAAGTCTTTTGCAAATATGAGATTGAAAATATTTCTAATTCACCATAGGAGGGAAAGACACAAAAGTCAAGATCCCAAAAGAGTTCCTCTGGAACTACCTGAAAACATTACTGAGAGCTATATTCACAAGAACAAGAAGCTAAATACCCTCCAATGAGCCGGAAGCCACAATAATACTACAAAGAAAGATAATAGCAACATAAAATTGCAAGGCAATGCAGCTGAATATTTCCCTGTTGATAATTTATCCAGTCTCACATAGAAGCATAGAAAACTGGTGGCAGATCAAGGCCACTTGGGCAACCCAGTCTGCCCTTTTGCATTGTGATTGCATTCACTGCAGACCCTCCCTGGTCTACGGCACTGTCTCTTCCACCCCTTCCCTTCCTTTATGATTCCTTTGTGCCTGTCCCAGACTTTTTGAATCCCACAGCTGTTTTCACCCGCACTGCCAGGCATCCGTCCACTCTTTCTGTAAAGAAATATTTCCTCACATCCCTCCTGAATCCACCCCCCTCCAGCTTCATATCATGACCCCTTGTTCCAGAGCACACTTTTCTCTGAAAAATACCTCCCTCATGTAACTTTTTCATCCCCATGAGGTATCTAAAGGTCTCAGTCATGCCCCCTATTCTCTTTCTGCGTGTACATGTTGAGCTCCTTTAGCCTCTCCTCATAGGGCTTTTGATGCAGATCCTGCACCATCTTGGTAGTCTTCTTCTGGACCACCTCCACTCTGTCTATGTCTTTCCTGAGATGTGGTCTCCAAAACTGGACACAGTATTCCAGGTTGGGTTTTACCAATGACCTATATAGGAGCAGCACCACTTCCATCTTTCTGCTGGTGATATCCTTACCTATACACTCCAGCATCCAACTAGCTCTCCAAATCACTTTGTCACATTGTATGGCCACCTTTAGGTCATCAGATATGATTACCCCCCAGATCCCTTTCTTGCTTGGTCATGGCAAGTATCTTTCCCCCCTATTTTGTACTCCAACCCCTATTTTGTATCTTTTTCCTCATTAAACCTTAGCTGTCAAACATTTGACCACTCCTCCAGCCATTTTAAATCTCTTACCATTCTTTGCACCCCTCCCCGAGTGTCCACTCTATTGCAGATCTTGGTGTCACCCACAAAGAGGCAGACCTTCCTTTCTAGTTCCTCTGCCATGTCACAAATGAAGGCATTAAAGAGGATTGGCCCCAGCACTAACCCCTGATGTAACTTGTTGGTCACTCTGTTCCCTTGAAGCAAACTCCATTTACCACCATCCTCTGCATACTGTCCCCTAACCAGTTTCTTATCCAGGTTGCCACCTTACTGCCCACCCCCATGCTACCCAACTCTTTATCAGTCTCCTATGTGGAATGGTGTCAAAGGCCTTGTTGAATACCAGGTAGGCCACATCCACCACCCTTCCCTGATCCAACATCTTGGTTACTCAGTCAACTAAAATCTGAGATTTGCTTGGCATGACCTTCCCTCTGCAAAACTGTGCTGCCTCGGCTCCAGTAGACAATTGGAATCCAGATATTTCACTATCCTTTCCTTTAATAGCATTTCCATTAATTTCCCTACCACCAAAGCCAGGCTGACAGGCCTGTAATTGCCTGCCTCCTCTTTACTAGCACGTGTGTGGAGTGGGACTATGTCCACTCTTCTCCAGTCCTCTGGGACCACTCTGGTTTCCAGTGAACTGTTAGACAAGTCTGCTAGTGGTACAGCCAGCACCTCCCTGAGTTCCTTTAGCACTCATGGATGCAGCCTGTCTGGACCCATGGCTTTGTCCACTCTCAGATAAAAGAGTGCTTTCCTGATTCTCTCCTCACAAAAGGGACTGGTGTCCACTTCCCTTGCCTCAAAGCCCTTGGTGCCTATTTTTGGTCCCTCTCCTTCCCCTTCTACTGTGAACACTGAGCAGAAGTGTTTGTTTAAAATGTTTGCCTTTTCTTGATCCTCCTCTGTACAGTCCCCCCCCCCTTAACTGTACAATCCTTCTCTTAGTCTTCCTTTTTTCACTGATGTACCTGAAAAATGTCTTGTCCCCTTTTGATACTGCCTTGGATATTCTTTCCTCAGTTTGTGCCTTTGTGCTCCTTATTGCTTTGGCTGCCTCCCTCCATTTCCCCAGAAACAATTTCCTAGCCTTCTTTCTTTGGGTCTTTTTACCTACTGAATGCCACTGTCTGCCTTTACCTTTTCTGCCACCTCCTTCGAGATCCATAATGGTTTCCTCCTCTTCCTTCTGCTTTTGCTTACTTGCTAGACATACAGATTTGTTGCCTTTACTATGACCTATTTTAGTCCAGCCCATTTGCCCTCCACCTCACCCAAGACATCCCCTCCCACCAGGTCCTTTTGGAGGCACTCTTCCATCTTTGTAAAGTCAGCCCTTCTGAAGTCCAGGACCCTCGCCCTTGTGTGGTTGGATTCCGCTGCTGTTCTTATATTAAACAACACTGGGCCATGATCACTGGTTCCCAGATGACTTCCCACCTCGATGTCTGCAACACTGTCCCCACTAGTAAGCACCAGGTCCAGTATTGCCCCACCCTGAGTGGGTTCACTGACTAGCTGCTTGAGGAATTCCCCCTGCAGGGAGTGTAGGATGTCTCTACTTCTAGTTGATACTGTAGCAGGAAGGCTCCAATCTACATCTGGCAGATTAAAGCCCTTCACCAGCACCACCTCCCTTTTAGCCATCTTGCCAATGGCTTCTAACATTTCTTTATCTAAGTCCTCCCCTTGTGTCAGAGGATTGTAGACCACTCCTGTCTAAATAATGGCTTTGTTTCCTGACTTGAGGATGACCCACCACACCTCGGCCCCCTTGAATTTCCTGTACCTTCATTGCTTATATGTTTTCCTTAACATAAAGCACCACTCCCCCTCCTTTCCTTCCTACACTGTCCCTTCTGAACATTGTGTAGCCAGGTATGACCTTTCCCAGACATGGTTGTCAGTGCACCATGATTCGGTAATGGCCACAATATCCAGGTTGGCCTTTATATGGTTGCCTCCAGGTCTGGGATCTTATTTCCTAGGCTTCTAGCATTGGCACACATGACTTTCCAGATTTTGCTATCTTTCTTTTGACATCCCTCTTTTGCTAGCTGATCCCCCTTCCTCACCTGTTTATATTGCCTGGTCCTCTTCCCTCCCTACTCCCTTGCTAATTCTTGCTACTTTCATTGTCCTGCATCCTGGTGGGTTTCTCTCCTCTTGAGATCTCTCTATTCTCCATCAAAGCCTGTTGGGGGGGCGGCATTTACTGCCTTCCCCTTGTCTTCCTCCACCCCTCTCAGCTAGTTTAAATGTGCATCAAATTAACATTTAAACTGTCCACTGAAGACTGCTGTTCCCCTGCTGCATAGATGCAGGCCATTCCCCTGATATAAGATCTGCTTCCTCCACCTGTACCTCCGGTCCCCAATGTAGCCATACTCCTCCTCTTTGCACCATAACTTCAACCATAAGTTGAAGTCCTTAGCGCAGAGCTCCCTCTCCTTCCCCCTAATCTAGTTAGGCACTATTTCCATACAGTGCATGCTATTTGCCTAAGACCCTTCCTCAGTTCCCTAAACTGCTCCTGCACTACTCCTGTCCCATCCATAGCTGTGCCATTCATCCCCAGGTGGACAATGACATCCAGTTCCCTCTTCGTTCCTATTGCCCTCATGACCTGTTGTTGCGCAAGGTAGGCATTTTACCTCCCTCTCTACCCCCTTTCCTTCTCCTGACTCTATCATCCTGACAATAGACTGCCCCTCCAGAAGTTGCTTCCTCCTCCTCTAGGGTCCTCCTTGACTCCCAGGGCTTCCATTTGGGAGGCCCCCTTACATCCTCACTGTCCACCACCTGGGGTGCTCCTTCTTGTTAGTCCCGCTCTGCCAGAATGGTGTAGGAATTTCTTAGTGGTACCAGTTGAGGAATGTGTCTGTGACCCTCACCTCTCAGCCTTCCAGAACTCACCACCCCCACCCTCCTTGTGCCCACCATAGTCCAACTGCTACTCCTTTTTTTTTAAACTTTAATTTTTGATTAACTTTTGTTTGAAAATATAGTACATAGGTCATGAGACAAATTCCATTCAAGACACATTCCATTAGCATAAATGAATATACAAATAGAATCAAACATAGAGCTCTGTCATGGGCATGGCAAATACTAATGTATTTCAAGGAACGATTCATTTCATTAGGCATAGTTAAGCAGATAATAAAGTAAGTAATACCAGTGCTTATATAAAAGAAAACTACTGGATGAGTTTCAATATACCTTCTTAAACTTATACCAATCCTAGCTATCTGTCTATCTGAGGTAACTTTCATGGCACAAACATAGGGTCTTGCTGTGATATATACATCACCCACTTATGCCACCTGAGTTCAAAGGGCCCTTCCCTGTTCCACCCTCGGGCAATTAACCTCTCCATTATGTAGAGATTCTCCATAACCTTACACCACTCTTGCATGGAGGGTGAGGATTTTCAGTCCCAGAGGCGTGTGATTGCCTTCTTAGCAGCACGTATGTAAGTGATGAAAAGGGAGCCCTTTGGAATGCAAAACCCTCTGGTGGTATCGACAAGATGACCAGCTCAGGGGTTAGTACTGCCCCCTGTCCCACCAATTCCACCAGTGCCTCTGACACCTCCCACAAATATTGTCTTAGCGGTGTACAAGATCACATTATATGGACATGGCCGGCCATAGGCTCCCCACAGTCCCTCCAGCACCAACCCTTATATCTATCCATAAATTTTGCAACTTTGGCTAGAGTGCTGAAGAATCTACTTCTTGCCTTCCAGGCAAATTCCTGCCAATACGGGGACCCCGAGACACCTAAAGAGGGTCTAGCATATTTCAACCAATCTTCTTCAGAGACTGGAACCAAGAGTTGTTTATTTCATTCCTCAAGAATCCCTCTAGTGGATTCTGTTGATAGTTCCTGTAGTCCTTTGTATATCAAACCAATGGTATGGAGCCAGATCTGTCCTCTCATAGTAGTTATAAAAATATTTAATAGCAAAGGTAGAGGGTTGGGGACAGCCTGTCTGTCAGGGGATCTTTGTAGTAAAATATTTCTAATCTGTACATAGGTATGTTGGTCACACATTTGGAGAGCATATTTTTCCTGCAGAGTACTAAAAGGAACAATTCCCTGAGCATCTAATAATTGAAAAATAAAAGAGAGGCCTGCTTTGTGCCAGTTATTTAAAATATGCATCTTCTGTGGAGAATGGTTCCAGATCTCTGCCCCTGAGACTCTTCAAAAGTAACTATCCTTTATCATATCCAGTGAGGCTCTGAGCTGATCCCACACTAATAGACTGGACCGAGCCCCCATATATAACTTACTTCTCCCAGGAGCAAAAACCTCGGAGGAGTAGCCCAACTCAATAACATCCTGTATTTGATTACAGGATAATTCTAATATTTTCTGAGGAATGGAATAATATGGGCTACTCCAATGCAAGATTCTAGTCAACACCGTAGCCTGAGCATAGCTCTGAAGGTTGGGAAGGCCCAGTCCTTCGCTGTCTTAAGGGAGCTGTAGGATGGTCCATCTAACTCTAGGCTTCTTGCCCACCCAGACAAATCTGGCCAAGACTTGATTCCAAGAGTCAAAGTCCATAGAAGGTGAAAAAATTGGTGTAGTTTGGAAGAAGTAGAGCAGCCTCAGCAAAATGTTCATTTTTTGGAGCTCTACCCTAGAGCAGAAGGGAAGACGAAGCTGGGACCATTCATGTGGATCTGCTTCTATTCTTTGGGTAAGAGGTTCATAATTAACCAGGATAAAATTTTCAATATTTTGGGGTAGATATATCCCCAAATATTTTATTTTGGTACTGCGCCATCTAAATGGTAACCTCCTTTTCTTTTCTACAGATGAAGTAAAATTAACCGTTAAGATCTTCGTCTTTGTGGAATTTAATTTATATCCCAATACTTGGGCAAATTTTTACAATATATCCCACAGTGCTGGGAGGAATTGTTCAGGATTCTCCAGAGTCAGCAGGATGTCATTTGCATAAAGGGCCAATTTCCGTTCCCGGTCTCCCACCCACACCCCAGTTATCTCCTGAGAGTTCAGTGTTGCAATTGCTAATGGTTCAATATATACTGCGAAATGCAGGGGGGACAGGAGGCACCCCTGACACGGACCTCTCTCTAATGGAATAGGAGTGGATACATTACCATTAATCCTTATGTATGCTTTCAGAGAGGAGTAAATCTGAGACACCCACTTAATAAACTCCCCCGGAAAAACAAAAAAAATCCAAGACCTCCCACAGGAATCCCCAAGAGACCCTGTTGAAGGCCTTGTATGCATCTAAACTAACTAGGAGAGATGGATTCACCTCCCGAGTCAAATGATCCATTAAGTGAACCGTTCTTTGGACATTGTCTGCAGTTTGTATCATCCTTAAAAATCCTGCCTGATTGGTGTGAATCAGGTTGGGCAGAATATTCTCCAGCCGTCGGACCCAAACACTTATAAATATCTTATAATCACAGTTTAAGACCGATATGGGTCTGTAAGATTCTGTGAGTGCTGGGTCCTTTCCTGGCTTTGGAATGGCCATTATATAACAGCGTAAGCCCAAGAGGCCGGGGGGGGTTCCCCTACTGAATTTCCAAAAATGCTTGTCGCATCAGCGGTGGTAGTGGTGGGCGAAGTGGGCTCAATCCGCTCCATAAAGCGTTTCGCGGAGCACAGGCGGATTCACGGAGTGCTCTGCAACGCAAAGTGGAGTACTTCATGTTATAATGAGGAACGCAAAGTGCATTAGAAACAGTGACTTCACATTACTCCGCCTCCACTGGTCACTACTCTTTCAATTTTTAAGGCGAAGTATAATGGTGGCAGTTCACTTCGCCTCACTTCACCTTGTTTTTGAGCTCCGAAGGCAAATTTTGCAGTGATTCATGGGAGTTCAGGTCACATGGGCTCTATATTGATCTGCTCAGCCTTAGTTTGGGGTAGTATGAGTAGGAAGGAGTAGAAGACAGTGTGCTCTGATAGCTGTCTGTAGGAATATTTTAAAAGCTGTTCAAAAAGCATTTTGTGTTTTTTGGGGGGGATCCAACTGTAGTTCATCGACTGTAGGAAACCCTCCCGTGCTCACATCATCAAGCATTTTTGTTTGTGTGTGGATTTTGAATGTTAATTTACAACATTGAGTGTGTGTGGTGAAAGACAGTGAAGTGTGCTGTGTAGGGGAAGGGTGTATCTGTGTGTAGGCAGATTTAAGTTGGAGAACTAGTGATTTCTTTGTGCTTTGGTTATATTTTGTTATATAACTGACTGTGTTATTGTACACATAGTAAAACTGTCAGTAATAGTACAAATTTTCTTGCTGTATGTTGTATAAATGTGGTGCAGTATTTCATAAGGTCAGGTTGTTTAAATTACAAATTTACATTACGTGGCAGTACACTGAACTTTTGCATTTGCGTTGCATTCCTCGTTCAGCATTGCACACAAACTGTTCTGTGTTGTATGTGTAGTGTTGCGTACATCAAATATAATACACCTTTTAAAATTTGTGACACAGACTAGTGTAAGTGCAACTAAGCGCAGCAGTGCACTGTGAACCTACTATCCACTGCAGCTGCCTGATTTTGTACTGTGATCGTGTTCTCTGTTGTTAGTTTTGCTGCTTGTAGTGCTGTAAAAATCAGCACTGTCTGTATTCAGTGGTCCCCCCCCAACCCCACGTTGAAAAGGTATTTTTTACCAGACTGGATTGCTTTTGTGACCCCATCAGCACCACTGGTTACTGAAGTTGTTTTAATTCCACGACAGCGTCACAACACAGTAGTCTCTTATCTGTTGCTGAAACCACAGTTGTTTATTTTGCTTCACATCCAGCCAGCGTCCCTCCAGTCAGAAAGTGAACATATCAAAATCTGAATCTGGAAATAATATTTGTGGTTGATTCCCCAAAATGCCTGCAAAGAGATATGCAAGTAAAGCTGTTTCTGGCCATGGCAATGTTGGCAGTAGGAGGGTCTGTGGGCATGGTAGTAGTACGCGGATGGAGAAGTGCATTGCTGATGTGAGGAAAGGTATTTCTCCTGCAATGTTTTTACAGCCCAATCAATAGCTTCACTCATAGTTGGAGGAGATTATGTTTTCCCAGCCGGTGACGTTAGTGTTACTGGTGTTAGCGGTGGTGGAGGTAGTATTAGCATTTTTGCATCAAGTTCTAATTCTGACCAGTCTACCATATCCAAACATATTGAGTGCGAAGCAGTGCAAGTGAGTGACAGCGTAGATGATGTCATACTTCACAGTAGCATCCCATTAACTGAACCTGATTCTGATGATCATGTCAATGTTAGCATACAATGTGATATTCCATCCACCGTGGCACTTAACATCATGCATTTTCCATGCAGTGATTCACAGTGTGGTGAAAAAATATCAGGTGATGGTGGTGTAGATGCTGATGATAAATGTGATGATGATGATGATATTGCTGTTGCTGCAACATGCAGTCCACATGTTAGCATCCAAGCAGAAGATGTGGATGTGTGTGACAGTGACGTTGATGAATATGAGGATGATGTAATTGACCCCAGTTGGGAACCGGAGAAAAAGAAATTAAAAGTGGCTGTGTCTGAATCTGTTTGCAGGAATCCCCCCTTAAAAGCTTGTGATTTGCCAGTTTTAGTTGATGATGATGACGACCCAGTAATCAATATGATAGGTAGTCGTGGTGGTCAGTTGCAGTCCAGGTGTGCAGTGCCAGAAACATCACGTGCCCCCCCCCACTTCAGTTCTTAAAATAACAGACTTAAATAAGTCACATCATCATGGACATGTTAAAAGCAGAGCATCACACTCCCTTGTTTGGGATTTTTTTGTCCAAGATGCAAATGATGATTCAGTTGCAATCTGCCAGGTTTGCCATGTGCGTGTGAGTCGAGGTAAATAGGGGAGCCATCGTGGGACAGGAGGACAGCATACACATCTTAAGAATAGGCACTTGGCTCTGTGGACCCAGCACAAGGTGGCAGCTAATACCAGACTGGGGCATTCACCCATATCACCGGCAACCATAGCCAGCATGTTATCCCCTTCCATGACTGTTAAGCCCAGTAGGAAATTAAACTTGTGCAGAAGTGCGGTAATAAGAGCAGAGGATTACTACAGGCATGATGAGGTGCAGGACCATAATGACTTTGAAATGTTGTCCAGTGCTGGTGAGAGTAGCAGTTTTTATTTATTTATTTATTTAGTTTTTGTTGACTGGGTAAGTGCACTAGACAAATCCTGCCTATTTTCAGGCACAACCCGAGGGAGGGGGATACAGATGAATGCCAACTGACCTTGAACCAGATTAAGCTGTTGGTGGTATTTTTTTTTTTTTAGTGAATGAGGGAAATTTGGTCAGGACACCGGGGAAATTCCCCTACTGCGTTGCTGGCGGTAGGGGGCCTGAGAGACTGCAGTCTGGTCACTGTGATTTGACCTGCGGTTGAAGATGGATGTGTTGGCTGACGGAGACCGTTTGTCTCACTCTGATTTGGATTCTGGAACTTTGGAAAAGCAAGTCACTGTTAACTACGAGAACCCACTACAAAACCTTTTCAGTGCTAATGTGGAGGTACCTTTGTCGACGATTAGCCCACAAAATAAGGATTTATTTTCTGTGCATTTATCTCCTGCAGCTACTCAGGAGCACCTTAAACTGCAGCTCGCCACTTTGGCTGTAGAGCAGAAATGACTTCAGCTGCGGCTCTGTGAGATGAATTCCTTGGCTGCGCCTGTCAATAACCTGTAGCAGGTTGTCGTTAGCTGAGAGGGAGAACCCTGTGACGTTCTAGTGAATCCAGCTCAGCGTGGTGAGTCTGTACAGAAACTTTGTGCTATTTCGTCTTTTAGCTCAGTACTAGTGATGGCTGGCAGTATCGAATCCTCGGGGATTCAGTGCCTAGAGCTGTCCTCAGAGTCGCAACTTCAGCGAACTGATTTGGATTTACAGCCTACCATTCCTGTGCAGCTACTTGACACTGATATTGCAGTTCTAGCAGGCGAGGGTTCTGCTCCTGACCCTGAATGTGTCCTGCTAACAAAGGCTGCGGGTTTTGTGTTACGAAGCACTTCAGCGATGCTTTCGGCAGCCAGTTCCCCTCAGACAACTCACTGTGTGTTTCAAACGAACCCCCTCCATCAAGAAGGAGTTACTGAATTCAGTTTTATGAAGCCACGGGATAAACCAGGGGATGACGGTAAAGAGAAGCGAACAGCTTTTTTACTCTCTAGACATAATTTGGGGACTGAGAGTAATCATGTGGTGTTACAAAAAAATTCAGGGTCTGTGGAACCTTCTTTGGGGATATTGGCTGCCACCTCCGCCATGCAACTTCAGGCTCCGGAGTTATGGTCCCCACAGAAAGCTCTTGGGGAAGCAGGGTGGACCTTAGAACAGGGTACCTGGCACCCTACACCTGGCTGGGACCCTAAATTGAACTTTTCCCAGAATGAGCCAGTTTGGAAACCTCAGCAGTCTGATGACTCTTTATCTGCCACTGTTTGTTCAGGTGTTTCACCTTTGATGAAGGCCCCCAGTGTGCCCTCCCAAACTGCTGTTTTTGCAAAGACCGAACTCTCTAATTCTATTATGCTTTCCAGACCTGATTGTCCTTCTGCTTTACCCCTGCAGCAGCAGGCTGAAGGGAAACCATTAATGTCTGATTTATTTTCTAAAATTAAAAATGAGGCTGCGCCTTGTAGGAATGCTGTCAGATTACGCTATAAGTGAGGTTTGGAGGTAAGGCCAGATAGGCATTATGTGGGGAAAAGTTTACTTAAGGATTCTTTGCATTTCTCGCCAAGGGAAGTTTTTGCTTTTATAAACATTTCAGGTGAGGATAACTTTGACATTAGCTTTCGTTCTGCAGCTGCACTGGATTTATTTTGGGAGCGATATAACCAGATTAAGTTTTCTCTTTTATGGACCCCCTTCCTAGTCATTCCTTTGTCTAAACCTTTGATTAAATATGTAACCATTATGTTTAGGAATGAAGGGATACATGTTGATGATATTGCTTATTGGCTATCCCTCAAATGTGAAGTCTTAAGCCCACCAGAGGCCATTCTCGACTCTGAACAATTTTGGACTGGAGCTTGGCGGTTTAAGGTAAAACTTCAGCAAACTGAGAGCGGTATAGAGCACATTCCTAATTCTTTTCTCTTGGGAAGAGATAGGGGGGTTTGCTTCTATGCCGGGCAACCTAGAGCCTGTTATAAGTGTGGGTCTCATACTCACCTATCCAGTTCTTGTGATAGACCCTGCTGTGATAATTGTGGGGATATAGGTCACACGGCCTTTCAATGTGTCATTCTCACCAAATGTGACTTATGTGATGATACTGGGCATGTTTTCGCTGAGTGCCTCTGGGCAGCATAAAATAAGGCCTGCAGTGGTAGTCCTGACCAGCTTATTCAGCAGGCTCAGGATCTAGTTGATAACCCTATCCGGATAGCTGCTGCTTCTACCAAGAACGAAGTTGATCGACATCTGGACTCCTCCAGACTATGAAGCGATCCATGTTCTGCCCTCTTCGGTCCTTTGGACCCCCACCCCCACCCCTCCTTTCTCCTGTGTTACGCTTCTCAGCAGGAGAATCAGGCTTTGGATCTTCGGACCGTCTCCAGTTGTAGTGGTTAGGAGATCCTCTAGGAACCTCAAACCCCTGCACCCTCCTTCTCAAGCGGTTATTGAGTCTAATAATCCCTTTGCTGTTCTATCACCACAGTGGGGGGATACTGACATGGAGTGTGGAGATCCCGAATCCCAATCTCTTCAGGATAGCCCCCCCTTCCCCTGGTATCTCTCAGGAGGGTTATAAAGAAATTAAAAAAAAGGAGACGGAAAAAGGATGGATGATCACGTTTTTATTAAATGGTATTTACTATTGGTTCTATAAATGTTCATAGTTTATTACTTTCTAGTAGGCGTCAGATTGTATATGACTACATCCATAATTCTTCCATTGATATTTGTTTCATCCAAGAATCATGGATGTATACTTTGGACCAAGCTAGGTTTTTTCAGAGGGAATGGTATTGGGGCCCCTCCTATTGGTCCTTTGGGCAGCAGTCTGCTGATGGTATTGGGTTTCTTTTTAATTCATTTGAGTTTTCCCTTACAAAAATTATTGATTTGGTTCCAGGTAGACTGATGATTCTGGATGGAAAATGGAATTCTATGGTATGCAGGTTTATTAATGTATATTGCTCACAGGTTAAAGCTGAAAGGGTTGCTCTCTTTTCCATGATTAGACCATTTTTAGTCACTTCTTTTCATATTTTTCTATGTGGGAACTTTAACTGTGAGCTCCAGAAAGTGAAGGGTGGGCTTACAGATAAAGGTAAAAAGATTTATTGCGATTCTAATGCTTTGTTCCAACTTTTGGATACCTCAGGCCTAGTGGATAGTAGGCAGTTCCAGCAAGAAGGACCGAAATTTTCCTATAAAAGAACTACTCTCACTTCCACAATTGATTACATTTTTTTATCTAAAAACCTTCTCCCGTGTGCCTTTTTTACATCTCCTGTAGCATTTTCGGATCATCTTTTTCTTAAGTGTGTTCTTTTATCTAGTAAGGTAAAGTCTCCCCCTATGTCAAGATGGAAACTGAGTTCTCCTCTCTTAAAGAATCCACTTATATTGAAGGCTATTAAATCATTGCTCAGAGCACGACTTCCAGTTGCCTTTCTTTATGACAATTTAGGTGACTGGTGGAAGGAATCTAAAGAGGATTTCAAGTTTTTATTATTAAACTGTGGGAAATCTAGGGCAAACCTTAAGTTTCTGCACTATTTAAAATTGCGTCAACAATTGTATTATTTGTTTTCCCATGCTAACACTTCTAAGTTTGATTATTCCTCTCAAATTACTATCATAAAACAACAATTACAAGAGGTGCAATATAATAGGGCAAATACTATGAAAGTACTTTTCCAGGAAGGCACTCAGAAACGAGCTTATGGGGACCCATATGAGGCATTTAAATGTTATAAATCTACAGTCACCATGTCCTTTTTGCTAACACACGAAGGTGATCTGGTTCACGATATTCCTGGTATGCATGCCACTATTAAATGATTTATAGAGTTGCATGGCCCAGTAGTACCCCCTAGTGATGAGGAGATAGAATCTTTTTTGGAAGGTATTCAACTTCCTAACATTAGGTTTGATAAACCATGTTTAATTACTCCAATAACGGTGACTGAAGTTGAAACTGCAATTAAGTCCCAAAAGAGTGGGATTTCCCCAGGAATAGATGGTATAACAGTGGAATTATATAAAGCATTTCCTTCCGAATTTTCGGAATGTTTAACTATGGTATTCAATTTTTTTCTCTTGACCCCCACATTTCCTCTTTGGTTTTCTGAAGGCTTATTAATTTTTTTGTATAAATCGGGGGATCGGGAAAGATTGGAAAACTGGAGGCTGATTATGCTACTTAATTCGGATTACAAACTACTAACTAGCATTTTGAATACTCGACTTACGACCTTTGCAACTATGGTTATACCCCCCTTTCAATATTGTGGGCTCCCAGGCCGAAAGATACAACAGCCTCTTATGATTCTTAGGGATCTAATCGAATATTTTTTATTTCATAAACTTGCAGGTTGTATTCTTTCTTTAGATCAGATGAAAGCTTTTGATCGGGTGTATCACCCTTTTTTGGTTTTAACTTTGCAATATTATGGGGTCCCTTTTTCCTTCATCCAATGGATAAAAATACTTTATAATTCGGCTGTTATACATCCAGTTATTCATAATTCTATTTCAGGAGGTGTTCATCTAGCCACAGGGGTTCGTCAAGGATGCCCCCAAGTCCTCTATTATATGTATTTACTATTGATGCTTTATTATAGTCAGTAACACATCACCCTCAGTGGAAAGGGGTGCTGGGATCCCCTTGGTTGGATACTTTGTATTTACAGGCCTATGCGGATGATATTTGTGTGTTTTTTTCTGACTATACTCAAATTCCCCTTTTTTTGGATTTTCTGAATTTTTATTCCCATGTCTCTAATTCCAAAATTAATACTTTGAAAAGTCAGGGTTTATTTATTGGGGTTAATTCTCCGGCAGAGGTTTCCATTCAGGGAATTCGAATTACCTCAGGCCCTATTAAGATTTTGGGGTTGTTTTTTGGATCTCTAAACCTTCCCCTTTTGAGTTGGGAATGCGCCTTATCCTCAGCTAATGCTAAAGTTCAAGTGTGGAAACATTGGCGATTGGTTAAACTGAAAAGAGTACAGGTTATCAAAAGATTTTTAATTCCCAAGTTTTTGTATGTAGCAATGATTTTCCCACTTCCTCAAGAATTTGAAACAAGATTGTATAGCTTGTTCTTTCAGATGCTTTGGGGTAATAGGCTTAATCCCATCAAAAGACAATATACCTATTTAGGGAAGAACAAAGGGGGGATTAGGAATGGTAGATCCCGTCATGTTTTTTCTTACATTATTCATTTCTCAAAATGTCAAAATTGGATTATTACCATTAGTATCTCTGAGTGGCTTCTTATTTCATAGTGCTATAGGTCCTTATTTTTCATCATGGCATTCTACCCCCCCGAAATTGTCACGGTTCATGAAGGTTCCACTCTTTTTTACTCCAGTGGTAAAAAAACTATATGAATGGGGCCTTTCTAGGCAAGCAGTTTCTCAATTGTCAGGGCCAAACTTATATTCTACAGTTCTATTGTTACTGTATCCCTCAGTACCTGTTTTTAAAAATTGTCCTACTGCTCTCATTTCAAGTGCTCTTTCTCAATTAAACAATCCACAATTGCCAAGTTATATGTGGGAGTTTCAATGGTTGACTGTCTATGGTAGAATTGGGGTACGAGGTAATGTTAAGCATAAGGCTAAGGAAGAACGGCTATGTCCATTTTCTGGCTGTATAAATCAAGAAGAGACCATAGAACACTTTTTCTTTCATTGTCATTATGCCAGTTCCCCTTTGGAAATTCCTGGCTACAAAGTGGAATATGAAGTGGCTATTAACTCTAAATTATGATGTTTTGGTTTTGGGTATTTTTCCTCGGTTACAGGTTAAATATAATCTGAAAACCCTACAGATTTTTTGCTGTTGTTTAAAATATTACTTGTGGCAGGCTAGATGCCAGTGGGTTCTTTATCAAAGACTAATGTCTTATGAAACCATTAGTTTATTGATTCAGGGGGCTATGGAGAAGGTGTATTTGAAGGACCTACAATTTGGAACAGCCCAAAAAGTGACTGATTAGTGGAAGGGGTTTTTATTTTTTGTTAAATATAAATAACTTTTGAATTCTTTTAAGGGGGGCTTGGGACTAAGTCCTATTATATGATTAATCTGAGAAATGACAGCTGAGTTTTTTTTTCCAGCCAATGCCTACTACATGATCATTAGTAATGTTTATGTTGAAACTTTGTATTTTGTTTTTCTTAGTTGTTATGATGTTCTTCTGGACAAGCCTTCCCTTTTTTTAGGGTAGGGGCTGACATGTTATTCTTTTTTTTATATTGTTTCAATACTGGATGACTGTATAATTTGTTTATTTTTTTTGCCTTTTGATCTGTATTTTATTTTGTGTGCCCTTACACTTTATGATCAATTTGTTTTGATGTTATTATAATAAAAAATTCCCCTACTCTTTTCGATAAGTGCCATGGGATCTTTAACATCCACCTGAACTACCACCAATCCAGGAAGATGGGACCTTGGTTTAACATCTCATCCTAAAGACGGCACCTCAGAAGTGCAGCACCCCTCTCATGCTGCTCTACAGTGTCAGTACTGGGATATTAACCCAAGTGCCAGATGTGGGAACTGAACCCACAGCCCTCTGATCTCCGGCCTCAGAAGTGAGTGTGCTACCTACTGAGCCACTGGCACTGATGTGGTGGTGGTGGTGAATGCAGTATGTCTAGTGCAAGTGGTACATCAACCCCGGTTGGCAAATCTGTAAAAATAACATCATTTCTGGGTTTGTCATCATCACCTGTGCAACCGTCTTCATCAAATATCCACACTCCACCCCCTGCCAATGCCATTCATCACAGAGTGCAACCATTTGTGACCAACATCACACCCTGTGTAAAATGTTTAAGTCAGCCCACATTACAGAGTGTTTTTGTGCATAAGCCGAAGTAACCCCTTAATCATACAGTGTCACATGAACTTAATGCTGCTGTAGCAGAAATGCTGGCAATTGATCTTTTGCCCTTCTCCTTTGTGGAGAATTCTGGGTTCCGGCAGTTTCCGGCCCGTGCCTGTCCAAAATGGAAAGTCCTATCCAGGACATACTTTTCTACCCATGCTGTTCCCGAGTTGTTAAGCACTGTCTCAGACTCAGTAAGACATGCCCTTCAACATTCCTCCTCTCCATTCATCCATTTAAGTATGGATATGTGGACAAGTGGCAAAACAGTGGGGAGTTCATATCTGTGTATAACTGCACACTGGGCGCAGGTGCCGGGGGTTGTTTGTGATGTTGGTAGTGTGAATAATCAGTGCAGTAAGGTGGATTGTCACGGTAGCAATCTTCCTGGAATTCGCCAACATGCAACTATTACTATGTGCAGTGTGACCTGTTCACACACCAGTGAGAACATGTTGGACATGGTACTGACTGAAATTGACAGATGGCTAAATCCTCTGTCCCTGAGAGCTGGGTTCATAGCAAGTGACAATGGGTCAAATGTGGTGAAATGCATCACGAATGGTGTTTTTTTTCATGTTCCATGCATGGCCCACTGTTTAAATCTTGTGGTTCAGGAGTTTCTACACACCCTGACATAAAGAAAATGCTGACCACTGCACAACATATCTGCTCTCACTTTTCAAGATCTGGAAAGGCCCGTGACCAACTGCAGCAGTTGCAGATACAAAACAGCCTTCCTCAGCACCGCTTGAAGCTGGAAGTTGTCACCCGATGGAACTCCACGTTATACATGGCAGAGAGGTTGTATGAACAATACAAAGCCATCTCAGAATATTTTGTTATGTACACTAGCCGTGACAGTTCTGGGGCCTCCATGTCTATGATGACTGAACAGTGGCACCTCATGGACTCTGTAATAACAATTTTGCGGCCTTTTGAACATGCCACACAGGCAGTGAGTGGCAAGTCTACCTCCATTAGCCAATCAATTCCACTGCTGTGAGTGCTGAGGCAGACATTGATGAATGTACAGCATAGCATTGATGTTGCCGGAGACGGTGGTAGCAGTATGTTGCTGCAACACATGCTGACAGTATTCGACCAGAATTGTCACATTGTGAGCATTCAGCATAGTGACAACTTTGCCATGGCAACAATGCTGGACCCACGACACAAACATGGAATTGCATCAGTACTGGAGGGAGGGCCTGAACAGGTAAAAAATATCAGTGGTCAACTGGTTCGCTTGGTTCATGGGGCACAGAAGTCACGTGCCAAGGTGTGCAACCTCAGCAGCATAATCCAGCTGAAGGTGTAGCTGGAGGACCAGCAAGCATAACATGCAAGGGTAAGGGGACTGTAGTTCCAGGTGGTCTGTATCCAAAGTGGGTCAGGGTGGCATCAACCCACTTTGGGAGGCTTTGTCAAAAGTGGGTATTTGTGAAATAAATGATTTCGGAGAACAGGCTGATGCATCAACAATTGGACTTAGTGCAGCACAGAGAATGGTTTGAGTCATATTTGTCTGAAAACAGGCATCTGACAATAAATGAAGATCCTCTTTTGTACTGGAGTGGAAAGGTCAGTGAATGGCCAGAGCTGACTGCAGTGGCACTGAAGTATCTCACATGCCCACCCTCCAGTGTAAGAGTTGAGAGGGTATTCAGCTCAACAGGTGCAATAGTCAGGGATCGTTGGACAAACCTGTATCCTGCAAAGGTTAGTTTGCTAACATTCATTAAAATGAATGAGAGGCACATACCAGCACAGACTGCAACCTTGGTATTCGTACCCTGGCCTAGTCATGGTGGTCTTGCTGATGTGGAAATGGAGCATCCTGGTGGCACTGGCAGTGGCTGCCTGAAACGGCCTACCACTGACGTAGATGATGACACAATGGAGAAGGAATTTCCCAGTGGTCAGACTTCAGACATCGATGACTGTGAGGGCAGTTTTCTTTATGAGGATGATGATGTGGTTAATGTTGGCAGGTTTTAACTGCAGTAGCTAAAAGGTGGTGTGTCCCCCCACCCCGGACCACCACCACCACCACCAGTATTGATGTTATGCAAGTCTGCCACCATGAGTCTGTCTGTCCCCCATGGACTACCACCACCCGGACTGATGTTATACAAGTCTGCCACCACCATGAGTCTGTCTTCCCCCCATGGATCGCCACCACCACCACCACCACCGGGACTGATGTTATGCAAGTCTGCCACCACCATGAGTCTGTCTGCCCCCCACAGACCACCACCACCACCACCGGGACTGATGTTATGCAAGTCTGCCACCATGAGTCTGTCTGCCCCCCACGGACCACCAGTCCACCAGTGCACCACCACTATCAGCTTCTTAATATTAAAACCATAAAGTGAGTATGTGCACTGCTGTTTGTTATGCTGCCTCACTTCTTTAAGTTGTATGTTTTGTTTTCTGTAGCTTTTCAGAGCCACAGTGGCAAAACGCATACAGTACACTTCTTTTGTTTCTTTTACAGGAGAACAAAAACAGGCTCCATCGCTAATACTCATTGGGAAAGATGCTGTAGCTATACCGTACAGGGAGGAACCGATGTAATGTCCATGTGAAATCCATTCTGGTAAGTATGAAAATTTTATTTCATCCGTTTCATTGCTTTGTAAAGACTGCTGCAAATATTGCACACAACAGGTTGTCTTAGTAGTTGACAAGATGTGTCTCTGAAATGTAACTTGACAATAGGGATTGAGATTTGAGAACCAGGGAGGGACACATAACAATTAAGTTATAACTTGTAAGAAGTCATTCATTTCTTTTCTTAGGAAACTTCGAGATGCTTTGTTGTTCTGTCAAAGCGCCCTTATCCCAAAAAGTTCTTCAACATCAGGCACACCCCTCCCCCGAGCTTGGGCACACATGCAACATGCAGAAGTCATTTCATTAGATGACCATGACCATCATTAACAACCGGACTCCAGAAGGTTGCTGATGAAATCTGTGAAGAAGTAAAAATGTAAGAAACCATTAAAGACAAAACTGAAAATATGATTCCCCCCACCCCCCAAAAAAAAATACTTAACCTTCATGTGCTTGAAGTTATCTTTTCCATTTAAGTGCAAAAATTCTCATTGAGCACTGGAATGTACACACCAACACTTCATGAGTCACCTGTGTGATGCAGAACAATAGCATGAGTACATGTTCATGTCAAGTTCAACCCTTCATCATCACCTACAAAATACACAACCATATATATATATATATATATATATATATATATATATATATACTCACCAAGGCTACTGTTAGAGTACATCCAAAGGGCACCTTTCAATCCAGTTGAGATGATCACATTTCATTTGGTGGAATCGTCTCACACAACACATTAGACCAGCAACATGAATCTCACAGTCATCATTTTATACGAGGTATGTGCTGAAACAGCCTCTTTTCACTTCGTTACCACTTGTCAATTTTCTGCACACAAGGGGGACACATTGAGGTCCTGCAGAAAAAATCTGGGGACTCTGTATCATCACTGAGAGCATGACTGAGTGCGCCATTAATTCTGGGGGACTTTGTATGTGCTGAAACAGTCTCTTTTCACTTTGTTACCACCTGTCAATTTTCTGCACACGAGGAGGATGCATTGTGGGCCTGCAAAAAAAAATATGGGGACTCTGTGCCACTTTTATGTGTTCTGTGATTATTGCTGTGAGCTCATAGTCATGATGTCATATTGACATTTTTACAATTAAAGCAGCATTGCAAGAATGTCCTCACAGTTCTGAACTGTACTTTTTTTATGCTACTTTAAATTGCCACAGCAACCACTACTTACGTCTGAGTCGCCAGTGACTTGAATGATATGATTCTTCTCACAATTTATGTCTGCTTCTCTTACTCATACTTTTTTCATGTATGAAAACAAAATGAGCACATCTTCCAATATTGTTCCGACCAGCTTTGTATTTATTTGCAGCTGCTTTTCAATAACTATTGTTCCATGGTGTCATATAAAACACTGACTGATGCATAACTGTTAGTTAACAACAGAAGTGATATATGACAACTACTTGATGTGATGGAGAAAAGCAGAGGAAAACAATGACAAAGACCTGGTCACACTCACTGTCAGCAGCACCAGTTTAAAAGGAATGCTCCTTTCATTATTTCACACATGAAAAAAAGGTAGTACAGCACACTCAGTTACTGCCAATTATCGTATCATTCCAGTCAGTGAGGATGTAAGTAAAGAAAGTTGTAACATAGCATTAAAAAATATAGGTCAGAGTTATCAACAGATTGTTGCGCTGCTGCTTTACAGACAGTCACCATATTACATAGTTATGGTGATGCACATAAACTAATATGTGGGGGCATTACTACAACTGGAATATTTCTTGCTCCACAAAGGTGCAATATATGTCTATGAAAACCACCCATAATTTCATTACAGTGAGTCACATGATGGAGGAATTAATCTGAAAAGCAACCCACATTTGTGCCACACTTTCTCAGCAACGTTAAGACATGATGGCAGGGGGAGTGCAGGTGCATGCTCCACTATACTGAATGTCCAGCAGCTATCCCAAGCAATGTTTCCTAATGTTATGAGGTTCACTTTGTGGTGAAATGTGGGATGTTTCAAGGCTCTTCTTACTGGAAACGTGGCCACACATTTCACAACAAACTGACCATTTAATAAAGAAACATTCGCAAACCTGCACAATCGGATATTCACTGTAAGGAGCATGCACACGAGATCTCCCTGCCATCATGTCCTAATGTTGCTGAGAAGGGAGGCAGAATGTGGGAAAATTTTCAGAATGGGAATGTCTTCATCATGTGACTCACTGTAATGCATTTATGCCTGGTTTTCAAAAAATGTATTGCACTATGTGGTGCAAGAAAGATTCCCTTGGAAGGGAAAATGTGTATGATTTAATGATAACAAACAAAAAACATACAACAAAAGTACAACACAGTAGTGGGGTGGGGTTGGGGGGTGGGTGTGGGGGTGCAGAAAACAATACCCGGACTTACTATGGCCATGGGATGCTGTGGTGGTCCAGCAGCAGGTACAGCACTGAAAGTATTTGCTGCTGCTGTGCTTCCACTCTGGTAACCTGCTGCTCCAAAGCAATGAAATGCTTGTTATTTTCCTCCAGTGCTGCCCACACTAGGAAGAGGTCAGACTGGCTAACAGGGACTGTGCCGGGTCCACTGCAGCGGGTGATCCAGGTAGTGGGGCTGGTGGTGGACAGGGTGGTGCTGGTGGCTGTGGTGGTGGTGGTGGTGGTGGAACACCTGATGTAGCCCTCCTCCTCCTGCTGCTGCAGTGACTGCTGCAAGGCACATCTCCCACTCCAGCAGCACCCTCGGCCACTGCCACGGAAGGGCCAGCAGGTGGATGCCTGGCCCCTTCCATGGCAGCCTGCCACTCTGCATTGTGGTGATTCATCATGTGGGGGCGCTGGCCACTGGTTCCCAAATGTGTCCCAGGGGGCCCATGGCACACCAGCACACCACACACATAGCACTGCACCACTGTGCTGTCTCCCCCCACATAATTAAAAAACTCCCACACTGGGGAGCTGTGGGGCGGACCAGACACAGTATGCACTAGTCGGGCATGAGTCCCACCACCACTCACAATTGCTGAGGCCACTTCCTGTGGCTGTGGAGGTGGTGCTGCTGGAGCTCCAACAGCTTCTGCTAGTGGTGGTGACGAATAAGGTGGATGAGCAACAGCCACCGGTGGCATTGGTGCTGCTGCTGCTACTCCTGTTGCTTCCACAGGGGAAGCAACACTGGCCAGGAATCTGGAGCAGTCCAACATAACATGACCGCCCCGCCCCCCACGGGTCCACACTCCTCCCCTCCTAACACTCCCATGTGCCAGCAACTCGCCTTCTCCGACTCCGTGACCCTCCATCCTCCTGGGTCCATGGGACCACATACACACACACAGACAGTGGACACACACACACACACAGTAGGTCACACACACAAAACAAAAACAAGACTTATACAAAAAAATTCACTAACCAAAAAAACACTAAGACAATACAAACACTAAATAAAGTAGCTTTTAAAAAAGCTGTTTGATTGTTATGGCAGTAACAAGAAATGACTCCGAGAGCCAAGCAAACTCCTCTCCTTTCACAATTTTGCTTTCTCCCTGTACAAATGCAAAGGAGAAAGTGAAACTGCTTCTCTGACTCACTTCCTTCCTGCCTGGCTAAAGCATGTGACTTACAGTACTGCAGGCCATGTGATGTGCCTATTTTCTTCTCATTTCACCTTACTTCACATTAAGGCATAATTAGAATGTGAAGTGGTAATGATCACGCGAAGTGAGCACTTCACAGGGTCCACTTCGCGTTGTGCTCCGTGGACACAAAGTGGACACTTCGTGGGTGGATTTATAATTCGCTGCATCTCTAAGCAGTAGTAACACAGGGGAAAAAGATTTGTACCACTCAGCTGGGAACTCGTCTCATCCCAGACACTTTACATTTTGGACTGGCCAATGGCTGCTTGAATTTCCGTACTGGGAATAGGACTCCTCAGGAGGGCCTGTTGTGTGTGAGTAAGTTTGGAGAAATGAAGGGGAGCCAGAAATGACCAAATACTTTCTTCCACTGGGGGACTATGTTCAGCATAAAGCATTTTGTAAAAGTGTTGGAATGCATGCATGATGTCTGAGCCTTTTTGGAGGAATGCCCCTGAGACTGACTCCTTAATCTTTGTAATTGTGGCAGCATGCCTAAAGGCTCTGATCCTTTTGGCTAAATTCCTAGTCCCTCTTTGGCCACCTTAGTAAAAACATTTTTTAATATACAAGAGATTAGCCTGTACTTTAGACTACAGAATTGTTTGCATTTCGGATTGAATCCTACAGATCTCCGCCTGTGATATTCTCTTGCCCCTCCCCCCGCCACTCAAACAATGTAGTTTGTAGTTGTTTATATCTAGCATCCCTTTTTTTATTTAGAATTGATGAAGAAGCGATGATCTCCCCTCTAATTACCGACTTGACTATGTCCCATAAGAGGTCTGAAGAAACCTCTGGTGAGGAGTTCTCCTGGCAAATTTGAGGGATACATTCCTCTATCTTAGATTTAAACTCTTTATCTTTTAAAAGTGATAGGTTTAGTCTCCATAGTGATGTTTTCTTAGGCTTATCCAGAGCTACTTCAATAAGAGGGGTGTATGATCAGACATGACACATGCCTCCAGGTTAATATCTGATATGGTATCAGAATATGCAGAGGAGGTAAAAAAGTGATCAATTCTAGTAGAGGTGTGATATCTGGGAGAGAAATATGTGAATCTTTCTTTCGAGGGAAAGAAATGGTGCCAGACGTCAATCAGTCCAAGCCTTGGCAGCTGTAACTTAAGTAGGTTCTGTGTGGGAGAATTTCTATGGCTTTGAGGGTATGAAGTATCCTTCTGAGGATTCAAGGTTACATTAAAATCCCCCCAATTATCATGACTTCCTTCTGTAGATCTAACAATTTATTGATAAACCTTCTTAGCAAATTCAAAGGGGCACTAGGTGGGAGATATACACTGGCCAAAGTGATCTCTCTTTCATATAACATGCCTTGCATAATCACAAAAGGGAAGAAGGATTGGTTAAATATGCTTGCTGGCTGTGGAGAAGATTTCTGTAAGTTTTGCTATTGTTTTTTAAAATACAGGAGAGAAGGATTAGTTAATTCTACTTGCTGTTGAGGGAGGTAATGTAGAGAGGATTTTTGTAAGTTTTGATATTGTTTTATTTTCTTTTCAATTTAGCTTAAAGTAGAATTTAGCTTAAAGGCTTCTGTGGCTGGAGTGAATACTGAAATACCACTGGGGGTTGGGTTTGAAGGTTGTGAGGGAGGAGCATGGGGAGCTGCAAACTGGTCTGAGCCCTCAGAACAGGCCAGGAAGTAGGAAACAAGGAACAGCCATATGAGCTAAGTCTTAAGGATATATAAATATATAAAACGTGTGAGTAGATCTACAGTCCTTATGAGTAGGATTGTGGTTTCCAGTTAGTACTACAGTGGGCTGTCTTATGCTGCATGCAAGGGCATTTAGGATAACAATTTCTGTTAGAGGCTGGGCTAAGATTAGATAATTCTACTTGCTGTAGGGAGAGTGGTGTGGAGAGGCCATATAGGTAGTGTGGATCATGAGTAGGATCATTGGGTGCAATGGTTGTGGGGCAGCAATGCAGATGAACATACTGTGGAGGCCGGGAGGGTGCCCAATATGCCACAGGCTAAGAAGGCTTGAGGAAGAGGTTCAGTGGCTTGGCATGGTGCTGGGGAGGTTGAGGAAGGAGGGTAGGATTGCGTCGGTAGGAGGGCTGATATCTGAGAGTACTATGGGGACACCACAGAGAAGGAACAGTGGGGCAAGGGAGAGGTCAGGGGTAGGAGGCACAGTAGACAGGAAGCCAGTTGATGAAGGGTGGACTCTAGTAGACCTAGAAAAGAGGAGCAGCAGTAGGCAGTAGGGAGGAGGAAACACACAATAAGGCAAAGGGAGGAGGGAACATGTTTGCTGTACTAGCAACACATGGGAAAGAGGACGCAGGAAAAGATTGCACAAGGGATAGTACTCACAAAGAGAAGGTAGAGAGGGGCATTACTAGTGGAGAGACTGAGCATGGCATGGCAGGGGGAGGGATAATACTCAGAGAGGTGAGGAGGGAGTGGAAGGTTGGCAGTCAAACAGGAGGAGGGGGAGGAGTCTCAATTAAGAAGAGCAGGGGGGAAGACACTGGGACACACTGTAAAAGCACCATCTTGAGTGGACCCAGAAATGAGAACCTTGGTGGGGTGGTGGCGACTGGCACAGGAAAAGATTAGGGAGGTGTACCAGTGTTGGGGGACTCCATACTCAAGGGGATCAGATGAGGCAGCAAGGGGGAGAGGCACAGTCAGATACTGGTGGAGTCCATACCAGGATTAAAGGCAGACAAGGCAGGACAGGCAATCCTAAGGTGCGTAAGGAGGGGTAGGAGGAAACCACACATTGTGGTACATGTGGGGACAAATGACCTAGAGGGGGAAATTGTGGAGGTAACAAAGAAGAGGCTTGAGGAAGTGGGAAGGTTGTGCAAAGTGACTGGGGAGTCTGTGGCATTCTCCAATGTGCTCTCAGTACCCTGTGCAAGCACAGTGAGAAAGGAGAGGATTAGGGAGTTGAACACATGGTTGTTAGAATGGTGTCAAACTAAGGGATATGTGGTTGTGGATGGCTGGGGTGGTACCTGGGATAATAATAATCTGTTTGCAAGGAATAGGCTGTAACTGAGTGGGGAAGGGAAGGAGGTATTAAAGCAAAGACTGGGGAGGTATATTGCAACAAAGGTGGATTTAAACTAGATGGGGGGGTGGCAAGTGGACAGCAGGTAGGCAGGGATCTGATGGAATGGATTCACAGCCTACCCCCCAGGCTAGCAGGGAAGGACTCAGGGTGGCCAAAAAAGGAGGGCATAGAAGGAAGGAAATGGAGGCCAATGAAGGGAAGGGGGCAGGATGGAGGGTGGTCTCACTGAATGCTAGAAGCTTAGGCAAAAAATCTGCTGAGCTACAGGCACTCTTATGAGTATGGAAGGTGGATATTGCAGCTGTCGCAAAAACATGGGTAACTGAGCACTGGGACTGGGATCTGGCAATCCCAGGATACAAAGTATACAGGAAGGACCATAAGGAAGGGAGGGGTGATGGGGTGGCAGTCTATGTAAGGGATGGGATCAAATGCACAAGGGACGAGGGTGAAGAAAGGAGAACAGAGGCAATCTGGCTGCCGCTCCTAGACTCAAGGGGTAGGAAACTGAGGTTTGGAGTGGTATACAGGCCACCGTCCCAGTCTGAGGAGCTTGACAGGGAATTAGCAGGACAAATCAGAAAGGTATGTAGAAAAGGGAAGGTGGTCATTGAGGGGGATTTCAACTTGCCAGGGGTTGACTGGAGCATTCCGGCCCCCTCCAGTGCTAAGGAGCAAGTGCTCCTGGACGCAATCCAGGAGGGTCTCCTGACACAGTTGGTAAGTGTACCTACTAGGCTAAAGATCACTTTAGATCTGGTGTTGTCAAATGGAAAGGCAGTAAAGGAAATAAAGATGGAGGACTCACTAGCCGACAGCAATTACCGAACAGTGTGGTTTAATATCACGATGTGCATGGAGCCAAAGAAATCAGTTACTCAGGTAGTAAACTTCAGGGAGGCAGACTTTGGGAGGATGCAGGGACTACTGAAAGGGAAACTAGAGGGCATAAGGCAGGAGATGGCTGAAGAGCAGAAATGGGATATTATTAAACAGGGAATTACAGAGGCAAGAGAAGCCTGCAACAAGACACAGAGTAAGAGGAGCAGAGCAAGAAAACTGTACTGGTTGATCAGCGAGGTAGTGGAGGTGGTGAGAGCAAAATGAGAGGTGCACCAGAGGTATAGAAGGATGAGGAAGGAAGTAGACATGGAGGAATATGCAAGATGGTCCACGGAGGTGACCAGAAAAGTGAGAAAAGCCAAGGCCCAGAGGGAGCTGAGATTAGCTCAGAGAATTAATGGTGGGGGGGGACTTTTTCAGATTCATCAGGGAGAAAAGGAAGTGCAGGGGGACAATAGTGAGGATACAAAGGGGTCGGGAGTGGAGGCGGAAGGGTGAGGAGCAAGCAGAAGCACGGAATGAATACTTTTGCTCAGTGTTCACGGAAAGAAATGGGGACCACTACCACCATGGGAAGGGAGGGAGGGTGGGGACAGGGGAGGGAAGCAACAGATGGAAGAATTGAGGCAAGTAGAGTCCTAGAGGGACTGAGGGCACTGAAGATAGACAAGGCACCAGGGCTGGATGTATCCACCCCAGGGTGCTGAGGAGATGGAGGAGGTGTTGGCAGAGCCACTGGTGGATCTGTACAGCACCTCACTGGAGTCAAGATGTGTGCCACTGGACAGGAGGATGGCACATGTAGTACCATTACACAAGAACAGACCAAGGGATGAACTAGGTAATTATTGCCCGGTAAGTCTCACCTCCATAGTGTGCAAAATCATGGAGACAATACTAAAGGAAAGACTAGTATCGTACCTGGAGGACAATGGCCTCCAGGATGTGAGGCAGCATGGGTTTGTTTCAGGGAAGTCTTGTCAAACCAACCTGATACAGTATTATGACTGGGTGACAGGTGAGCTGGATAAGGGTCATGCAGTGGATGTTTTTTACTTGGACTTTAGCAAGGCCTTCAATTCTGTGCCTCATGGGCAGCTTGGGGGAAAGCTGACTGGTGTAGGGGTAGGGGCAAAAATGATGAACTGGATTACAAGCTGGCTGAGTGGGAGGCTGCAACGGGTGGTGGTGAGAGGGGAGCTCTCAACTCTGAGGCCAATGATGAGTGGAGTGCCACAGGGCTCTGTGTTGGGGCCAGTATTGTTTGGGCTCTTCATATCAGACATTTCACATGGGGTGGTGAGCAAGATAAGTCTGTTTGCTGATGACACCAAAATTGGAGCAGTGGTGAATAGAGAGGGGGGATGGAAGCAGCTGCAGGAGGACCTAAGCAAGCTAGAGGAGTAGTCAGAGAGGTAACAGCTGGGGTTCAATGCAAATAAGTGTAAGGTTATGCACTTTGGGGTGAAGAACCCAAGGAGAGAATACTGGCTGGGAGGGGTTAAGCTGGGGATCACTGAGGAGGAGAAGGACCTAGGGGTAATGATAACAGGGACCATGGACAACACTGCCCAGTGCAGGAGAGTGGCTGCAAAAGCGAAAAAAATGATGGGGTGCATAGCGAGGGGGTTTTGTCCTGGTGAAGAGAGGTGATCTTGCCCCTCTACAGGTTGCTGGTAAGGCCACGCTTAGAGTACTGTGTACAGCTTTGGAGGCCGTACCTAAAGCGTGATATCAGGCTACTGGAGGGGCTGCAGAGGAGGGCAACAAAGACAATATGTGGAATGGAAGGGACAGACTATGAAAGCAGGCTGAGAGACCTGAACATGTACACCCTGGAGGACAGAAGGGACAGGAGGGATATGATAGAGACATTCAAGTATCTGAGGGAAATCAATAAGGATGGGGCAGATGGGGTCTTTAAGTTAAGGAGGGGGAGGGTCACAAGGGGGCATGGGCTAAGAATAGAGGGGGAAGATTTAGGAAAGAAATAAGGAGACACTATTTCACAGAAAGGGTGGTAGCAAAATGGAACACCGTACCAGAATGGGTGGTATCATGTAAATCTGTGAACAGCTTCAGAAGGGCATGGGACAGAGAACAGGGGAGAGTGAGGGTGGGGGAGGTGGGGGGTGGCAGTGAGATGACAAATTGGAGGGGGGTTGGGGCAGCTGCAAACTAGGGGTGCTAGCTGCACACTCAAGCAGACTTAGATAGACTGGGTGATCTGTTTCTGCTTGCACATTCGTATGTTTGTAAAATGTCACTCCGGGTCACACCATCCCTGCTTCATTGCGAAGGTAGCGGCTGAAGGTATTAAAATTGCCACCCCTCAGTGCATCCCTCATTTACTGGATGAGAAGAATATGGAGTATCTGCCTCCTGTCGAGAGTTTTACATATTCATTTTGAGACAAATGTGTCTCTTGCAGATATATTAAATTCGTCCCCTGCCTGCACAGATACTGTTGAAGTCTCGCTCTCTTAATGGGGTTATTAATTCCGTTTATAGTCAGAGAAAGAATTTTAATCACTTCTTATGCCATGTTTATTCATATAAGTCTAACTCCTCCTGGTTATTACCCCTAGCCCATTTCCCTAAGAATATGTTCAAGCACCTCTTTAGATTCACACAAAACCCTTGTTTGTACCTCTACACAAACCATATGCCAGTCTGGCAGAGCAAGGTTCCTCTATGATGGCACCATCAGTGGAGACCAAGAAGAATGCTGAAGACACCCACAAGGGAGACCCACAGAAGGGTGGCAAGGGACACCACAGGGGAAGGAAACAGCTTCTGATAGGGGACTCAATTGTTAGAGGGGTAGACCTGGGGAAGGGAGAGGAGAGGAGAGGGAAGTAAGGTGCCTGCCTGGTGCTATGGCTTGGAGGGACAAGAAGGAATCCTCAGGATTGCAGAAGCAGCATCACAGGAGAAGGAACTAGATATCATTGTCCACCTTGGGACAAATGACCTAGCTAGGCATGGGATCAGTGCAGTGCAGGATGAAATTGTGGAGTTGGGGAGGGGCCTCAGAGGGAGGTATAGCCAGTCACCTTCTCAGAGGTGCTGCCAGTCCATGGCAGGGGTGAGGGCTGAGGTACTACACCATGCAGTTTAATGAATGGTTGCAAAACTGGTGCAGAGCACAGGGCTTTGGCTTCATTGGGGACTGGGGTACACCTGGAGAGATGAAGGTTTATACTGGCACGATGGTCTGCATCTGTCCATGAAGGAACCAAGATCCAAGTGACATGTTTAAATGCTTCCTTGGCAAGCTTTTAAACTAGCTATGGGGGGAGGTGCTAATAAGAGGCAGGAAATTTCAAGCCTCCCCCCACAAAACATGACGGGTAGTAAGGTAAACACTGAGGTACAGTGCTCAACAGAGGGCAGGACAGGGGTAAATGGAAAAATAGACAAGGGCAAAAAGAGTAGGCATGGGGGAAAAAAGGATAAAGCCAACATTAAATGGAGGGGAATGAGTACAAATGCCCATAGTCTGGGAAACAAGCTTCCTGATCTAGTAGCCTTGATGGAAGATGAACACTTGGATATTGTGGCAGTCACAGAAACATGGTACACGGGGAACCATGACTGGGATGTCAACATACCGGGGTACACAGTCTACACTAGCAAATGGGCAAAAAGGAGGGGTGGAAGAACAATGGAGAAAAATCAAAACTACCATCATAGAGGCAACAAGCCTTTGTGTGAAACAGATAAAGAAAACAAAGCGGAGTAAAAAACCACTATGGTTCTCAAAAGAGGTGGCAGGGAAGGTTAAGGAGAAAAAGGCTGCATTCAAAAAGTATAAGGCATCACAGAAGGAGCACAACAGGACTGTATCAATTAAAGCAGAAAGAAGTGGGAAGGCAGTCAGAATAGCAAAGCCCAAACTGAGAAAAAATAGCCAAGTCAGTTAAGAAGGATAAAACCTTTATAGGTACATTAGGGAGCATAGAAAGGTTAACGGAGGAATAGTGAAGATTAATAAGGGAGAGGGAGGTGGGCAGAGGAGACATTGAAAAGACAGAGATACTGAATGAATACTTTTGCTCAGTATTCACAAAAGAAAATGAGGAGGAGTTACCTAAACCAGACAATAGAAGCACTCTGGGTAGGGAGTTGACATCAGTCCATTTACAGAAGAAAGAGTCCTGAAAGAACTCCTAAAACTCAAGGTGGACAAAGCAATGGGGCCTGATGGGATTCACCCAGAATCCTAAAGAACTAAGGAGGGACCTAGTAACACCACTGACCACACTTTTAGCAAATCATGGGAGGATGGGGTGGTACCTGAGGACTGGAGAAGGGCAGATGTGATTCCTCTTCACAAAAGTGGGAGCAAGGCAGAAGCAGGAAACTACAGACTTGTAAGTTTGACCTCAGTGGTAGGAAAATGATGGAATCACTTCTGAAAGAAAGAATTGTTGAGTACCTAGAGGCCAGCGGGGCACAGGACCCAAAGCAGCATGGATTTACAGCAGGAAGGTCATGTCAGATGAATCTAATAGATTTCTTTGACTGGGTGACCAAAGTAATAGACCAGGGAAGGGCTGTGGATATGGCCTACCTAGACTTTAGCAAGGCATTTGACACAGTCCCGCACGAAAAATTAATAATCAAGTTAGCCAGCTTGGGGAGTGGGTCCCAGGGTGGTAGCCTGGGTTGCAAACTGGCTGCACAACAGGACATAGAAGGTAATAGTGAGTGGCACACATTCCGAAGAAAGGGGGGTCACTAGTAGAGTACCTCAGGGCTCAGTACTGGGTCCAGTCTTCTTTAACATCTTTATAGGTGACATTGCAGAGGGTCTGGAGAGAAAGGTATGCCTCTTTGCAGATGACACAAAGATCTGTAACAAAGTTGATACACAGGGGATAGAAAGGATGAGAAGGGACTTGGCAAGGCTGGAGGAATGGTCAGACATGGCAACTTAGATTCAATGCAAAGAAGTGCAAAGTAATGCACCTGGGAAACAAAACCCAGGAGAAGAGTACACAATAGCAGGGCGGTACTAACAACAACAAAAATGGAAAGGGACCTGGGGGTAGTCATATCAGATGATCTAAAGGTTGGTAAGCAATGTGAGAAGTCAGTGAGGAGAGCCAGGGGGATACTGGGATGCATAGGAAGGGGCATCACAAGTAGAAAAAGGGAAGTGGTTATCCTTCTGTACAGACAGTTTGTGAGACCCCATCTGGAGTACTGTGTGCAGTTTTGGAGACCTCATTTATGCAAGGACATAGACAGGATGGAAGCAGTCCAGAGGAGGGCAACTAAAATGGTGCAGAGTCTGCATCAGAAATCATATGAAGAGAGACTGAGAGAGCTTAACATGTATACCCTTGATGAAAGGAGGGATGGGGGAACATGATAGAAACGTTCAAGTACCTCAAGGGAATCAACAAAGTCCAGGAGGGTAGCATCTTTCAGAAAAGAGATGTGTAAGAACAAGGGACACAATTTAAAGAAGAGGGGACAGCCAGGGGTAATGTGAGGAAATCTTTTTTCACAGAGAGAGTGGTGGATGTGTGGAACTGCCTTCCTGGGGAGGTTGTTGGGGCTAAAACAGTGGGGGAATTCAAACATGCATGGGACAGACACAAGGCAATTGTAGTGGGGGGTGGCAGGAAGTAGGCTGTTGGTTAACTAGAATCTGCAGCTTATCCAGTAGGTAGAGAAATGGGCAGACTGGGTGGGCCAAGTGGTCCTTATCTGCCATCAAAGTCTATGTTTCTATGTAACAGGAATGTCTCTCCCGGTCCCACTATATTGTGTGTTCAAGAATCCAGCAGGCCACATGAAACACCTAGTTTTAGCCTTCCTACTCTGAAACACGTTTGCCGTATCGTTCAAGCATCTGACTTAGTTAGTGCTTATACCTAAACAGAAATGTCAATGTCTCACCTTGTTCAAATCGATAATGTTGAACCAAAACCAACGCAAACTTTAAACAAACTTGAACAGTAACATTTTTACGTTCGGTTGCGCGCATGCGCAAGGAACGTCTTGGGAGAGTAGCACACTTTGGAGGTGTGACTCTCCTGTGCAATGCACTGCTCTGTTGAGCAGGCGTGGCGGTCCTGCACCAATGGATGCAGGTGCTGTGTATGACAGCGGTGGTCTTCACTTCAAAGAAAACCACCGCTGTCTGCTTGCAGCGCCTCACGCCCCCCCCCAAAACTTTGGTGCCACGCTGAGGCCCACCCCAGCGTGGCAGAGCACCCCCAATTTGGCCAGCAGGTGCCCAATCCCCGTCAGCTCCCGCTTCCAATAGATCCTTCTGCCATGCTGGGAGCCCACCCCAGCGGGCAACGCCCCAAGGCCGCTTTTTTTTTTACAACCTGTAAATTAAAACGGTCCCACGGGCGCCTCCCTGGCCCTCCCACAACCTGCACCCACCCTGCGTCCAGCCTCCCACACCCTCACCCCATCACACCTCCGGACCTCGGCTAGCGATCTTGTGGACCGGGAACCGTCTGCACTCTTCAAAGCCGACCACGAACTGAGGAAATGCTGGTAAGCTGTATAATGGGCTAGATAGAGGGTTTTCAACTTTATTGCATATCTCAGGCAGTTTTTGGAATTTTTGCACCAAATTTTCAACATGGGGTTTTTGGGACACCTTCTCATGAATGCTGTCACTGTCATGGCGTTATTCGGTCGCGAAGGGTGATTTCATAGTCACTGTGCGAAATCGCCTTTTGGGCCCGATTAATGAAACGACACTGCCAGCGTTCATAGGGTGGGCTCTCAAAAAGCCTATTTTGAAAATTTGGTGAAAAAATTCCTAAAAATGACCGTTTTACGAGTGTGCGTTGCGCAGTTCCTACGCACACTCGTAAGTTCACAAATTTTCAATATTTTCACTCCAGATTTTCAACATTGCCATTTTACCACACCTCCTTATGAGCAGTACAGCTGTCATTTTTCACATCCTGCCCAAAACATGTTTCCGCCCATGTAGCGCAAAATGGCGCAGTCGGTGTATGAAATCAATGTATGGGACACATTAAGAAAATCACAGTGACACTGTTCATTAGCAGAGGTCTTAAAATGGCTATGTTGAAAATTTGGTGAAAAATTCCTAAAATGACTGTTTCTGGGCATTGCACTTCAGTTCCCATGCCTTTCGTAAGTTCCATGAATTTTCAATATTTGCACTCAATGACTTCCAAATACCTAAACAGCACATAGAAGCAAGCAACATTCAGCACTGACAAATGCTTGTACTTCTTTGTCACTGATTTTTGAAAGCCATGTACAAGTGCCAAATACCACTGCAAATACCTGCAAGCGAACGTTCGGCATTGACAAATGCTTGTCATAACTATGTACAGTTAAAACATACATTGTTCCCAACATAAGTATAAGGACTTCCATCCATAGAGAGAATTTTACTACTCCCTATATCCTCCAGGAGAACCCAGTCAAAAGTCCCTGTTCTCCCTGAAGGTGGAGGTAATCCTGACCTTCTCCTAACCCAGACTTTTGTTCCTTATAAAAATGGGAGAAATCAGGAGGGGAAAAAGAAAAAGAACAATGAAGGTAATAACGCAGACTAACAGATGACAGCTCATACATCCCCTCCCCCCCGACTATCTGTAATACTTTTTATGAAAGAGGCTGCACTCTTCATGCACAATAACCCAGGTAGCAGTAAACCAACACTGTACTTCAAGTCTGTAATAAGTTCCTGCAGTATAGGATTTATACTAAAAGGAGAAAAAAAATGGGTCCAGATATCAACTATTGTCCAAAAGACCCAGCTGGAGTGCAATTGTACATAGTTTGCTGTTTGGGAATTAGCGAGTAGGGATGTGAAAGTGCCCCACTCATGAATGGGGGGGGGATCAGTAAACCAGCTCAAATCCAGCTGGTCACCCAACCAGAGTTAGCCCAGTATAGAGGGTCTACTCCAATTCAGGAGCCGTGCTAGGAATGAGTGGGTCCTACATATCCCTGCCAAGGATATCCCCCCCCCATTCCACTCACCTGCCATTAGTAAAATAGTCCGCATAGCAATATTTTCAGGTTGCAGCCATGTCTGGATCTCTCCTGTAGACTGCGAGTGCTTTTCTCACCAATCCCAGATCACTTTGCTTCACTTGTTGCTTTTTAGGAATTGTCTGCCATCTCGCAGGACACTGCTCCATCAATCTTCCCTCGAATGTCCTCTCTGGAAATTGCAGTCCAAATTTGCATAAGTCAGCTCGTGCCTCCTGGACATCGGTGTACATAGTCTTCCCGGTAGGTAGCTGAACCACAAGATGCACTGGATAGGGGGTTGTGAATTTAAACCCCGCCTTCTTGATCACTGTCAGCAGGGGTAAATAAGCCCATCTCAGTCTCATTGTCCTCGGGCGTAGTCGTGGTCTAAATATATACGGAATTGCCCATAGAAAACCTTTGGTCTCCTCCATGCTGTGAGCAGCACCTGCTCTTTTATGTCATAACTATTAAATCACGCTATAATAGATGAGGTGGGGCTTTCTGTGCAGTTAGCAGATCTAATGTGGTGTGTAGTAAGGCCTCAATGAAATCCTTAATGTTAGTACCTTCAGAGCCTTCTGGAATGCAACAAATCCTTATATTTTTTCTCCTAGCTCTATTTTCAGAGTCCTCTTGGCGAGCCTCTATTTGCTCTTGCAGTTCTTTTAACTGCTGTACCTCCAATTCTAGGTCGTCGATTCTGTTCTCCATTATGGTGCCCTGGCATTCCTGATAATCCATCTGCTGTTCTAACTGCATGACATCGTGGCAGAATTCACCGTTCATCTCTTTAATTTCAGCATGGAAGGAAAGAATCTCCTAGTAAATAACATTTAGTTTTGCTTTTTTAGCTTTAGCCATTTTAGTTAGAGGTTTAGTAGTAGTGGTGTGCTTGAACTCTGGGGAAAATTAGCTCCGCCGCATTGTGCCCGCGAAGGCCTCTGAATCTGATCTGTCCACCATCTCCTCCATCAGATACAGTGCTCATTCCATTGCACCCTTGCCTTATTTCAGAGACTCCAAACTATTAGATATGACAAAAATGAATACAGTAGCTTAACTCGAGTTTCAACAATCACTGGAGTGATTTTTCAGTCAGGGTGAGATCGAACAGTTCTCCTAAGCTGCCATCTTTCCCGGAGTAGAACCAGAAGTCCCTTCTTCTCCCTTTTTGATTCCTTTGAGGCAGCAGTGTCTGGCTAGGTGGCCCCTGAATGGGAGCAACAGTCCCCTGAGTCCTAATCAATGCAACCTTGAGTCTAGTGGTGTTCTCCTGACTCTCAGACAGTGCCATCTGGGGCCTAGAAACCTGTTCCCTCTACCCAGAGAGGTACATGCTGAAGGGGCAGCACTGCAATCTACAGAAGGTCTCTCTGTAGACTTCTGTTCTACAATCACTCCATTGCACCACTCCCACATTTCCTTTTTTCCTGCTCATCTTGTGCTTCCTGTACCCCAGTAAGGCTATCCTACTAACAGTCAGCAACAGCAAGCCTCTAAACTCTGAAGTGCCCTAATACCCAGCAATCATTTGACAGAAAGCCCCTACACACAAAAATACCCAACAACCATTTAAGAGTAAGTGCCTTAACAACAAAACACACTAATATCTAGCAACAGTTTACCAGCAATTCCCAAGTCCAGAAACACACTCATATCCAGCAGCAGTTTACTGTAAATATCAAGTCCCTAAAGTCCACAATCACACTTTCCTCCCCAGTGTTTAACAGTAAGCCCCTAAACCCTCATACACACTAATATCTAGCAACAGTCGAACAGCAATCCCCTAAATCCAGAAACACACTCGTACCTAGCAGCAGTTTAAATATCAAGCCACTAAGTCCACAAACACATTATCCTAACAAATACCTAACTGAAAGCCCCCAAAGTACACCCTCCCTACAATGTAACCCCTCAACTAGTACAGGCATACCTGGGATCTGATAAGAAGGGGTTCACTTGGTGCTCCTGGGTCAGCAGGGGAGCAGAGTGGCCAGCTGCCAGCAGTCTTGTTGGGCACACTACGGTTGGCAGAGTCCAACATCTTTTGGACATGTTTCCTTTGCATGGGGGCTACAGTGTAGGGGGACACTTGGTGGTCTAGTCCTTAAGTAGAGGCAGGAAGGTTCCTGTCCCACCAGTTTTCTTGCTCAATTGGCTCCCTAGAGGGTAAGAGGCATGATCACTCCAATGATTGGCTCCCAGCTGGAGTCTTCTTGGAGCTTTCAAGTTCTACTGATCACTAGTTGCTGGTAATGCTTTGCCCACGAGGGGTCCCATTGATATGGGTGAGGCTGAAGACCCCCACTTCCTTCCTGGTGTCTGCAGTGGCTATATTGGGACTGGGGACTGCAGTGAGATTTAAAAGCTCTGCTGTATCCTGTTCCACTGGTCCTCTTACTCAATTGGCTCCTTAGAGAGCAGGAGGCACAGTCTCTCTGATGATTGACTCCTGGCTGAAGCCTGCCAGAGCTTTCAAACTCCTTTGATCACTAGCCATTGGTGGTGTTTTGCCCATGGGGGGACAGTCCCACTGATGTGGATGATGCTGAAGACCCCCACTTCCTTCAGGTATTTATGGTGACTGTGACCACATTGACCATTGTTGAATTATCTGTGTTCTTTAAGGGCCTTTCTTTCTGCCCAACAAAGGAACTTGATAAAGTATAATTCTGTGGTGAAGTAGAACTGACTGCAGTTAAACACTTTTTGCAACATAGAAGAAACCTCAGACAGCTGCACTCCATCAGGCAAGAAAAGAAAATTGTTTGATTTCCCACTCTGAAATTTATAATGCCAAACTAATCATTTAGATTCAGTTTTTATCAGAGTCAGCTACAAGATACTTAACAAATAATTCAAATCTGTTACAACCTCTCCCTATTTAAAAGGAAAATAATACAGATTTTACAAGCCACTTGCTGTTAAAGCCCTGCTGCAAGTCCATTGCGCCTGAAGCAGGGAGATAGAGCAGTTCCCCTGGTCTAAAACTTTGTGTCTGTGAGGGACCCAATTTATAGGGCTTGTGCAAGGTGCCATAAATTGAGTAAAATGTCACAACTGTGCCAAATGTACTAATATTTGGCACAAGTTGTGACAAACACTTTGGTGCAGCTACATCAGATTTTGCAGTTGATGCAGGGATTGACGCAAGCCCTGCATCAACCTTTAAAAATTGGCCTATTTGCTCTTTATGATTCCCTTTTGTAAACATGACAGGTATCATTCATAAAATAGTGACTGAAACTTTAAATCATGCTACAAGTGTCAAAACCCATTTTGGGCAGGATTTCAAAATTTACACCTGTCACATTAATCAGGTGGGGAAAATGGCTACGTTGAAAATTTGGTGTCAAAATATTGACAAATAGCAAAGTTATGAGTGAAGTTTGAAAAAATTCTGTGTTGCTTCATAACTTATTTGTTTTTTTAAATTTGTGTCCCAAATTTTGAATCTAGGGCCTGATTACAAGTCAGGCTATGCCGGCATAAGCAAAGATACACCAAACCCTTTAGCGTATCCCGTGACTTACGTCAAGTGATACACCCACCAGCATTCCAAGTGGTGCCTTGCACCATGGTGGCTGTGGGCTATGACAATCGTGGGTTACGCCACCCACTACATCACAGCCTGCAATACCATGGAGCAAGTGCAGGTTACGGCAGCATCTTCGCCCAGTTCCAGGAGGGTGGCTATCATAACCTGCAAGTGCGATGCTGAGAGCCGCAACCGATGGTGCTATTCATTGGCTGACCACCCCTTGGCACTGTGACAATGGTGCCAATGTGTCCTCTGTGCCCCCACAGGGATAACCCTGCCCCCACCCCCCCAAATTTCAGGGACTCCTGGGAATCCATTCTCTAGCATGCCCCCCAGACACCAGTGCCTCCTGTCCTGCCCCCCCATGCCCTCAGTGTGTACTGTGGTATTCTGGGGTGGGGGGCTTTGGGGGGCCACCAGTAGCTGGCCTCTACTTGGCCATGTGGGACATCTCCACCATGTCCATGATGTGTGCCTCCTGCATGGCGTAACCCTCAAGGCACAAGTGCCAGGATCCAGCCACTTTTGGAATGCAGCGCAGGTTCCCCGGTGTAGTGGCGATTGGTGTAACTTGCAGCCGCCTGCGAGTTACATCATTCATTCTGGAATCGGCCCCCTTGTCTTTATATGACCCCAACTCATGGACCTGGTAGTTCAAATTTTTCAATCCCAGCCCAAAAGGTGATTTTCCAGAACAATTGCAAAATCCCCTTTCATGCCAGATTTGAAAAATTTAACCTTCGATGTTCAGCTATGGTCCAGAAAATGGCATGTTAAAAAGTTTCAGTCAAAATATTGAAAAATAGTGAAGGTATGAGAGAACATTGAAAGAATCTCAACGTTCATTCATAACTTGGTCTTTTTAACTGATTTTTTCACCAAGTCCTTTTTCACATAGTCCTTTCAAGACCCCACCTCATGAACCTGGTTGATGAAATATTTCAAATCTCATCCAAAAGGTGCTGAATCAGCTCATGGTCTGGATTTGATCTTTATGAGGTGGGGTCAAATAAAGGTCATGTTTGTCATAATTGCATGTTTGTCATATTTGCATAATTGTCATAATTGCATTGTATGTCATAATTGACAGCATTATCAGATCGCAAACTCCTCAATCCATTGCGGGTCTCTTTCAACCACAGTCATCCCTCTATGACCTTTGCTCGGCAGTCTCTGCCCCTGTTCTCGTCCTCAGGCACTCTACCTCTAAAGGCGCCGGTGCATTTGCCTGTCTCGCTCTCCAACACTGGAACTCCCTACCACTAAATATTCTCCAGGCCTCATCCCATGTTGCTTTCAAGAAGGCATATCGTAATCACCTAATCCTGTCCTGTAAATGCTCCTGTTTCAAACCACCCTAGACCTGCTGATCCCAATTTTCTCAACATCTTTCCTCCTACTCTTAGATTGTTTCTTCCTCCATATCAACACCTCCTTCTACCTATCTTTCTTGTTACAGCTGACCATCTCCTCATTTCTCTCTCTCTCCCCATTAACCTTATTTTCGGACCTAACCCTGTCTCTCCTCAAGTTGAATCCATGACTCCTGCACTTATTATTAAACTTTGATGCCATTATTTGTCTTATGTTTGCCAATATTTTGTAACTCCTACTTAATGTTATCTTTGTATTATCACTTTACTGTATTCCTGTACTTGTTATTACTGTACCCATGTGTGCTGTCGTTCCATTGTTCTTTGTTGTACTATCCCGGGCCATGCCTGAAAACAGTCATTTCATGGCTAGTGCACCTACCCGGTAAACAAATACTAAATAAATAAATAAATAAATGTTGAAAATTTGGTGAAAAAAATATAAAAAAATGGTTGTATAATGAGCAAAAGTTGAAAACGCTTTAAAAATAGGTAAACAGGACTTGTGTTGTATTTAGTCACTTGCCAGTCATGCTCCAGAGCAGTAGGACATTCGGTGATTGGGAGAGGATCTTCAGAGAACAATTTTAGGTGAGTAAGGTGTATGGCAGTGAGTGTGATCAGGGGTGTAGAGTGGGTGGGTGGGGAGGGAAGGCTAGATGGTGGTGAAAAGGCAGTGATGGATGGTTTTAGTCATTGAAGGTGACATGTAAAATGAAGACTATGAGGGACTGTTTTTCCCTTACAAGTACCATCACTAGGGATTGGGAACACCAGTGTTGGCAATGTGTTTGGAGGCACTGGAGATGACACCCCAGTATCAGTCAATATGGATGGGTGGAATTACCAATGGAGAGGGGACAACAGAAAAATAGGAGCGGCACCAAGGATGGGAACCCCCACTGTTGCTCACTAATTCAAGGGAACTTGACTCGAGTACTGTCTCTGGCATGAGGGATTGGGCATCCCTGTGCTGGTATGTAATACAATACTGGTGGTGGAATAGAGCATCTGCTGCCAGTACTGTATTATGATATGCAAAAGTGCTGCATGTGCATGGGGCAAGGGATACCAGTGGCAGGATTAGGCTACTGAAGCAGTTTTGTACTGTATTTAAAAATATTATTTAAATGGACACAGAAGTACTTATACCATTGATGGGACAGAGTTAGAACCTGTACCTGCTTTGTAGTAGGAAGGCTGTCTGTGAAGTGACCATAATGGCCTCTGCAGCAGCTGCAATAGTAAGGGAAGCTGGTCAGTGTCAGCATGCATGAATGCATTAACGTGGTCCCACCTTCTGAGAATTGAAGCATGGTGGGCTAAATGAAAGCTTTAGCTGCCAGAGTGAATGAACGCATGTTGTAATGGTCTTGCCAAACAAAACCATCACATTCTTTCTCAAAAATCCAGTTATCAGAAAAAAACTAATGAGCATGCTCAAAATCATGAAACACTATGTTTTGAATATTTTAAAAATAGCTGAACCTAGAAGCTAAAAAATAGCAAAGGATCACAAATGGGGTCATACTGTATCAAACCTGCAAGTTTCAGGTTTCAAGTCAAAAACATTTTTGAGTTACAGGTAAGACAAAAAGTCTTAAAAATGGAGACTTTTACCATATTTGTACCTCTGTTACTCCACCTCCCCCCCGACTGATCAGAATGAAATTCACAGAATCCAGAAATCCTGGTACCAATAGCATTCCTACTAGTGTTTTTGTCAATCAGTTGAACAAGGGCCACGATATACTGTAAAGATAAAAAAATGAGGTTTAACATTAAAAAGCTTATTCAGCCCTAGTATACAGACACTATTGTGCCTGTATAATATACAGTATATATTTATAGCTGTAGCTATACCTATATCAATATATACTGTAGGGGCACAGTCATGCCCCTTTATGTAAGGTTGAGTAGGAACTTTAATGTTAAACCCCAATTTTTGCAATTTAATAACACTGCAACTGTTCAACAGATTTGCACACAATTTTACATGTGTGGTCTCATGGAGTAACTCTCTGGATGTGCAAAGTTATATTCCACTAGGATGTGTGGATTCTGAGTTCTGGAGAGTGAAAAAAATGAATTTGGCTAGCGCATTGGTGCAGTGGTCAAGCCACTGCTTGTGGCACCAGCAACCTGGGTTCAGGAATGAGCCCGGGGGGCTGGAGAGTCAACTGGGGGAGATGGATTGAGCAGCAATTGCACACTCTCCGTCTCCAGGGAGGGAGTGGGATCGCACCTCCTGGTGTAGCATCCTGAGTGACCATGGGGACAGCATCCCAGGAGCCAAGGTTGAGGCTGGGAGGGGTGTGGACACTAGGTGGGGCTCTGCCATTGCATCATGGCATGCCATGCATCCCACTCCCAGAAATGGAAAAAAAACAGCATAGTCCTGACCGGACTCCTCGCTGCCAACTAAGGCCTACCCGATGACTGAATGAATTGGAGGCATAGCTGGTCACCCCTTGCCCCTGCCCAGAGGGTAAACCATGGCTCCATGGGAGTGGGTCAGCAGTGGTGGGCAGGAAGGGCCGACCAGTGATGTAAGGGAACTTGTGCAGCATAAAATATAAATAAAAAAAGTGTATTTTTGGAAGTTTTTTTCAATTGGTTTTGCTGGGATTTTGTCTGACACCTATAGTGCCTAGATGGTTTGGAATTTTCACATGACATTTTCAGGGTAGAAGGGGACTGGCCCATAGATGTGCCCTTTACTGGTTTGGTGGAAAAATGTTAATCCATTCCAAAGTTATTTAATTTAATATTTTTATAAATTGGTTCCAAACGTGATCATTAAGCACCTCAAGATAGCTGCATGAAACAAAATAAGAATTCTTTTTTTTTTGTATTATATTTTTATTGATTTTGCAAGCAAAAACTTACATCTCAAGTACACATAGGAGGATAGCATTATATATTTTAAGATGATACTGCATTCTTACAAAGTGCTAGTGAAAGACACCCCCTTCAGGGATACATCATAGGGGGAAGTAACAACAGCTACAATTTATACTAGGCTGTGTTTAGAATTGCATGCAGCCAGGAAGTCCCAAGAGGATTCATACAAAGGATGGATAAAATAACATATACCTTATTACCATATTGACTGTACCAGTCTAAGTGAATCCCCCAATATTACAGTTAATATACGAGCCAAGGAGATCTTAGATACATGAACTCCCAGGAGCAAAAAACACAGGATAACCCCATCTGTATTTTAAGGAGTAAACAAACTTGTTGGACAGCAACAATAAGAACAGACACACAAGTGGCTATTGAAATGTGGGGCAATTGAGCAGTTATAGTAATTATTCTGGCTGCACCATGACTTTACTTGGAATTGTATTGATTTTGCTACAAGGACTGTGTGTTTATCAGCCATTACAGAGCAGCAACAGCCAAGCAGAAAGCTGGGATGTTTAGGCCAGGACTTGTGGGACTTTTGCTAAAGCTCATTGGAAACTGTCAAGTGGTTATGAGGAACAGCAGGGTCCTAAATACAGGCACCAAACCACAAATCAACTGTGCACTGAGGAGGCTTCATGAATAATTCATTTTTGTGATTGACAAGCCTTCCAGCCAATAAGAATCCCAACAACCAATAGCTTCAGCAAATAGGGAGTATCAGGAGAGCCCCATATAAGACAGTGTTTCAGCAATTTTTTCAGATCTGAGCAGGAGTTCCCCACAGGGGTTGGGGCTCAGGCCCCCAGTAAACCAAATGGGAGTGGAGATCCAATGTAAGCCTCTCCACAGGGGAGAGGGTGTTTTATTCTTCTTTGCTGGTAAATAAATCAGTAGCTGACTAAATAAAACCTGTTAGCCTAGAGGTTGCCAGAAGAATGTCCTCCAGGGGCTAGCCAAATCCTTTCCACATTTGGAAAAAATGTGAGTCCTGCAACTTGATGCCAAACCAGCTGTGAGAGAGCTGAACTTGCATCAGTAGTGAGAGTACTGATGTCTTCAGGAACTTTAGATGAAGGAAACCAATTCCTTGAGGATGCCTGAGTAAGTAAACTTGTACCTCCAAGTGTAACTAAAGAGAAAGCTTTATGGGGCAGACAAACCTTAAAGAACTTTTTAGAACTGTTTGCTGGCTTCACCCTAAGTTTAATCAAAAGCATAGAAAGGGTGGACACTTATGGAATGAGTCATCATAGATGATCTTGTGAATATACACAAATGTGTCTGAAATGCTTTTAAATTGCTAAGTGCCTACAGGACTGGAACGGGAGTACTCAGAGCCAGGACTGCTTCTGACTTCACCTGGGAGGTCCAGTATTTGTTTGTTAAGAGCTGTTAAGGGCAGCGATTGCCAAAAGGATTTTGTTTATTGTCGTGATATCCTGTGGAAGCTGTAAACTCCAGTCATTGCCACTTGGGACTAAACCATTAAGATTTATGTTAAAAGAACTGCAGTAACTGTTTTAAATTTCCAGATCAACAGTACAGTATTATAAAAGTATAGTAGTCGGATATGAAACATGAGGAACTGGGTCACCCTAGCCTTAAGGAGCAAGTACCCACCAAAATACCTAAAGTTAAAAAGAACCATGGTGGCCACACTTGTCAATGGTTGAAGGACTAAGAAATATAAATGTGCTAAATATTCAACAATTGTAAATGTGCTGAATGTTCAGGAAATATATATTTGCTGAGTGTACTGTAAATGGCTGGTTACACCACAAGTGCTTTTGGCCCAGAAAAGGGGCACAGATTTCAGGATGATAAAGTATGGTTTTCCATCATTCAAGTCTTATAATCTCTGAAGTAAAACAAAATAAAGGGGCACTGACTGTTGGATTACTTGCAGTTTTAACCTTCAGGGATTGTGCCCACTTGCCAATAGTGCTTCACTTCAAACAAGGAGCTGTAAATAGTTCATGTGTTTAATATTTCAATTCCAAGCCTTGCATTTCTTACTTTAGGCTGCCAACATACAGTTGCACCATTCATCAAGCCTGCACCATTTCTGGACTATGGTTACTGGGTACCCAGATTTAGGCTGGGATTGCGGGGTCTCATACCAAAGATTGGAAACTGGTAAAAATGTTGGTAAAATAATTTGCACTGTGTCAACTGATTTATGCAGCCTAGTTAGAGAGCCAGGGCTCTGGCTATATCATGGAGGTTGGCAGGGCAAATATAAGTAGAGTGTGACTTAAAATTCAACTAACCTACCCAGCTGGAGGGTTTCACCAGCACTAATCAAAACCATTAATCTAAATGTAAATATTGTGAATGCATAGTCTCTATTCCTTTCTTCACCCATCCTAAGTCCATCCCCATGTAAATAAACTGTTTATTGTTGATCTGCAGATACTGTACCTGTGCCATGAGCATATTATTAGCTCCTGCTACTAAATGGTAAAATATTTGAAATGTGGGAAAATGTTATCTGGTCATATTTTGGGTGGCTAGTTGGTTGAAGTGAGTGGGTACATCATCCTAGAGGGCTGTACTATGTTCCAGCCTAGCCCACTTGAAGTTAAACTCTGGGTGGATGCATTGCACAAATGTAATATCTTGGATGAGAACCAGTTTAAAGTAATTTTGGGAACCCAGGCACCTCAACCTTGTTGCAGCCAGGCAAGGCAGGGGTAATAACCCTTGAAGTAGCGCTGCCTAGGGGTTACATAAAAATTGCAAAGTTATGCGCATACATTCACATTTTGCTATGCTCGCTCGTTACTCTGGTAATTTTCAATATTCTTATCCCAAATTTTCATCAGAAGCATCTTTTTACACTACATTCTGGAGGCTGCGATGCTGCCCTATTTGCAGGCACCTCTCTGGTCTGAGAGAGGAGGTTGCCCGTCTCCAGGTTGATCTGGCTAGGATTCGTGAAACCTCCTCCCCCACCCAGGGACCACCAGGGCCAATGCCACTACCTCAGAGGTTGCCAAGAAAGAGGAGAGGCTGGACCAGGGTGGGCTCAAGGAGGGAGAGGGTGGTGGAACAGAGTTGCATCCCTCCAGCTGTACCTCTCCACAATTCATTTGCTCTTCTGGTGGATAGTGGTTCCTCTATGGAGGCACCTGCAGTGGAGATCAAGGAGGATGCTGGGAACCTTCACAAAGGAGACCCACAGGAGGGTGGCATGGGACCCCACAGGGGAAAGAAACAACTCCTGGTGGGAGACTCAATCATTAGGGGGGTAGAAATGGGGGAGAAATGGAAGAGGGAGGTAAGGTGCCTTCCTGGCACCATGGCTTGGAGGGACAGGAAGCGAATCCTCAGGATCATGGGAGGAGCTGCACGAGGGAGGGAGCTGGATGTCATTGTCCACCTAGGGACAAATGACCTGGCTAGGAATGGGATCAGAGCAGTGCAAGAGGAGTTTTTAGAGTTGGGAAGGGGCCTTAGACAAGTAGCGCATATGGTAACCTTCTCGGAGGTGCTGCCTGTCTATGGCAAGGGAGATGCTAGGGCACTTCTCACCAAGGAATTCAATGAGTGGTTGAAAAACTGGTGTGGAGCTCAGGGTTTTGGCTTCATTGGGGACTGAGGAGCCACCTGGAGGGATGCAGACCCTATACTGAGTGCGATGGTCTGCATCTGTCCGGGGGACCAGGATCCTAGGTGAGAGGTTTAAATGCTTCATTGGCAAGCATTTAAACTAGCAAGGGGCACTGAAAAAGCAGGAAATCAGAGCCTCCCACAAAACATGGTGATTAGTGAGGTAAACACCAAGGTACAGAAGTTATTAGGGAGCAGAACAGATTTAAATGTAAAAAAGACAAAGGCAGTAAGGACAGAAATGGGGCTAAAAGGGGTAAGGCTATCAAAAAGTGGAGGGTGATGAGTACCAATTCCCATAGTCTGTGTAACAAGCTCCCTGAACTAGTTGCCTTGATGGAAGAGGGTTGCCTGGATATTGTGGCAGTCACAGAAACATGGTACACAGAGAACCATGACTGGGATGTCAACATACCAGGATACACAATCTACAGGAGGGACAGGGAGGGTAAAAGAGGAGGAGGAGTAGCTCTCTATGTAAAGGAAGGGATCAAAGCAACAGAACTAAAGAGTAAACAGGGAACAGATGAGGCACTTTGGGTCACCCTGGAGACAGGAAATGGCACCACAATCCGCATGGGGGGTTGTATACAGACCCCCATCTCAGGGGGAGGGAATGGACAAGGAAATGATAGAAGGCTTTCTTAGAATGGCAGAAAAAGGGGAGATATTGTTGATGGGGGACCTGAATATGCCAGATGTTAAATGGAGCACCTTTGCTGCAGGCACATCCAAGAGCAGGGTCATTCTTGATGCCCTACAGGGGGCATGCCTCAGACAGCTAGTATCAGAACCCACTCAAGAGGGAGCAATCTTAGACCTGGTACTTTCAAATGGGGATGGAGAAAGAATCTCAGATTTAGAAGTGGGTAGCCATCTGGGAACAAGCGACCACCAAACAGTGTGGTTCACGATAAACACAGCCATACAATCAAGCCATACAAAAGCAAGAGTACAGACTTTAGGAGGGCTGACTTTTGGGAAAATGAGAGAGTGCCTCAGAAAAGCACTAGCAAACAGGCAAGAAGGAGGGTTGGAGGAACAATGGGGAGTGATCAAAACAGCCATCACAGAGGCAACAAGCCTTTGTGTAAAGCAAATCAATAAAACACAACGAAGGAAAAAACCACTATGGTTCACAAAAGAGGTGGCAGGGAAGGTTAAGGAGAAAAGGACAGCATTCAGGAAATATAAGGAAAGACAGAAGAAGCAGGACAGAGAACTTTATCAGTTAAAGCAGAAAGAGGCTGGGAAGGCAGTCAGAATAGCAAAGGCCCAAACTGAGGAAAGGATAGCCAATTCTGTTAAGAAGGGGGATAAGACCTTTTATTGGTACATTAGGGAGCGAAGAAAGAACATAAGAAGGGATACTGAAGCTTAATAAAGGGGAGGGAATGTGGGTAGAGGGTGACAGTGAAAAAGCAGGGATACTGAACGAATATTTCTGCTCAGTATTCACAAAGGAAGATGAGGGGGAGTTACCTAAACCAAACAAGAGAAACATTCTGAAGATGGGGGTCGATACCAGTCCATTTACAGAAGAAAGGGTTCTGAAAGAACTAATAAAATTGAAGGTGGACAAAGCAATGGGGCCTGATGGGATTCACCCAAGAATTCTAAAAGAACTAAGGGTAGAACTAGTGACATCGCTGACTACTCTCTTTAACAAATCTTGGGAGGATGGGGTGGTACCCGAGGACTGGAGGAGGGCAGATGTGATTCCTCTTCACAAAAGTGGGAGCAGGACAGAGGCAGGAAACTACAGACCAGTTAGTTTGACCTCAGTGGTAGGAAAATGATGGAATCACTTCTGAAGGAAAGAATTGTTGAGTACCTAGAGGCCAGTGGGGCACAGGACCCAAGGCAGCATGGATTCATGATGGGAAGGTCGTGTCAGATGAATCTAATAGATTTCTTTGACTGGGTGACCAAAGTAATAGACCAGGGAGGGGCTGTGGACATGGCCTACCTAGATTTTAGCAAGGCATGTGATACAGTCCCACACAAAAGATTACTACACAAGATAGCCAGCCTTGGAATGGGTCCCAAGGTGGTAGCCTGGATAAAAAATTGGCTAGACAACAGGACGCAAAGGGTAGTAGTAAATGGAGTACACAGTGAAGAAAGGAGGGTTACTAGTGGGGTACCACAGGGTTCAGTACTGGGACTGGTCCTTTTTAATGTCTTTATAAGTGACATTGCAGAGGAACTGGAAGGAAAAGTATGTCTCTTTGCAGATGACACAAAGATCTGCAACAGGGTTGATACACAAGATGGAGTAGAAAGGATGAGAAGGGACTTGGCAAGGTTGGAGGAATGGTCAAATGTATGCAGCACAGATTCAATGCAAAGAAGTGCAAGGTAATGCACATGGGAAACAAAAACCCAGGGGAAGCGTACACAATGGGGGGTGAGATACTGACAACAGTTAAAATAGAAAGAGACCTGGGGGTAATTATATCAGATGACCTAAAGGTGGGCAAGCAATGTGAGAACGCAGTAAGGAAGGCTGGGGGGATACTGGGATGCATAGGATGAGGCATCAATAGTAGAAAGCAGGAAGTTGTTATCCCTCTGTACAGACAGTTGGTGAGACCCATCTGGAGTACTGTGTGCAGTTCTGGAGACCTCATCTCCGCAAAGACATAGACAGAGTGGAGGCTGTCCAGAGGAGGGCAACCAAAATGGTGCAGGGTCTGCACCAAAAGACATACGAAGAAAGACTAAAGGAGCTTAATATGTATACTCTTGAGGAAAGAAGGGAGAGAGGGGACATGATAGAAACTTTCAAGTACCTCAAGAGAATTAACAAAGTCCAAGAGAGTAGCATCTTCCAGAAAAAGAGATGTGCAAGAACAAGGCGACAATTTGAAGATAGAAGGGACGGCCTCAGGGGTAATGTGGAGGAAGCATTTTTCACAGAGAGGGTTGTGGATGCATGGAACAGCCTCCTGAGGAGGTCGTGAGTCAAGAACAGTGGGGGACTTCAAGAATGCATGGGACAGGCATAAGGCAGTCCTAGGGGTGGGTAAGAGGAAGTAAGCTGTTGGTTAACTAGGATCTGCAGCTTATCTGTTAGGTAGGAAAATGGGCAGACTAGGTGGGCCAAGCGGTCCTTATCTGCTGTCAAATTCTATGTTTCTATGTTTCTATGTTTCTACCTCATGAGCATGACAGATGTTGTTTTTTAAATCATGGCCAAACTGTGTTTTCACACCTGTGGTGGACAATGATGTGTCAGTGGTGCAGAATCATGTTGGCAGGCATTTATAAGAAGGTTATGCTGACAATTTTGTTTCTGTTTCACAAGAGCCCAACAATTCCACAGCAACATATATATATATATATATATATATATATCTGCATCTAAAGAGGGATGGGAGTGCAGGGCCTTCTGGCGTGTGTTCCACAGACAAATTAGAATACAATTATACTATCTTAAAAAGTAAGAACAGATCCAGAAGCAAATGGTTTGATGTCTTTTGTTGGACCAACATAGATGTTACAAAAAGAACAAAGTGCTTAAGCTTTCAAACACTTGCGCTTCTGAGGAAGGACTTTGATAGTCCGAAAGCTTAGGCACTTTGTTCTTTCTGTAACATTTTTTGGTCCAATAAAAGGTATCAAACCACTGGCTTCTGGATCTGTTCTTACAAGGACCAATACGACAAAAATTTAGTCTGTATGTCAAAAAGTAAGGAAACTTTTTGCAAAAACTGCATTAATGCATTTTTAAGGTCGAGGCCACAATGAAAAAAGTAGGGAAATGTGGTTTTAGAGTTTTCAGCCTTCAACTGTAAAACCACACCCCCACTCCTACAACAAATCAGGGGTGCAGACTTTCTTGGGGTTGTCAGCCCTAAAGCTCACCACATTGTATACACTCTTGAAACATACACACCTAATGGGGTGAGCTTTAGGGCTGAGTAGTGTGGGCGGGCTTTTAGGGTTGGAAACCCTAAAATCACATTTTACTACTGTTTTTGTTGTAGCCTCAACTGTATATTTTGCATTAATGTAGTTTTTTGTGAAGAATATATATATGTATAAAGAATATATATATATATCTATATATATAGATATATATATAGATATATATATATACACATATATTATATAATGGCGGTCGCACCAGTATAGTCAGGGTGAAATGGCACTTCTATGTTAAAGTCCATACTTTGAGCCTTAATAACTTTGGAGCCCATCAATGGATTTGCATATAATTTGGCATGCATAGGGCCAGATATTCAAAACTTTGTCCTGGGGCTAAATTAGCACTGCCCAGCGGGCAAACTTAGCCCAGAGCACAAAGCAAGCTATATTGAAAAGGAAATAGCCCGGTGCAAAACCAGCTGAATATAGCAAGCAAAGGAAGCTGGGCAAACAGGGCCAGGAGTGCAGGGCAAAAATTGCCCTGGAATAAGACAGCACTGAATATCGCAACAGGGAAGTGCACACTGCAGCTGCAACTCATTAGACTCTGTAGCAAGCCAGAGTTACAGGTGGAGAACATTGTGTGTGATTGCACAGAGATGTCTCACATCTACTGCAAACAACAATGTAAGTTACACACTGCAAAACTGTGCTATGCTGAAGTAAGGTTTGCCCTGGGCTAACCCGATTGCACAGTGCTAACACATTTGCCCAGTGCAAACTGGTTAGCCGTGGCAAACGGGAGCTATATTCAAGGCTCCCATGCAAATGAGCATACTTAGGTAACCCGTAGGCAAACATGTATATTTGCATCTCATTAGGTGCTGCTTAGCATACATTACCATGCAGTTTGCCTGGTGCTACTGCATGGAGCAGAAAGCTCCCCCTATTGGTCGGAATGGAAGTACAGGCTGGACACTGCAGGCCAAGGCATGCCCACAGCATCCCCCTGTTGGTCGGAATAGAAGTACAGGCCAGAAGCAGCAGGAACTGTGTGCTGCCAGGCACAGTCAGTGTTCTGTCACATAAACACATGTTATATGAGGGACAGAGGAACATGTGGAAGCTAAATCAGGGACCTCCCTGGAAAGCAGGAACAGTCAGGAGGTATGGGATCATACAATGCACCCATGCATATGTGTGCCTGATACACAGAAGTGATCCTGGTAGTCTAGTGGTCCCCAACCCCCCCAGAATGAACCCAACCCCCGAACAAAATATATAAAGTACCTTTATCCTGGTAGTCCAGTGGTCCCCCCACCCAGCACAAACCCACCCCTGTACAAAATAAATGAAAGTATTTTCCCTGGTAATCTAGTGGTCTCCTCCCAGCATGTATCCCGACCCCTGTTCCAAATATAAATGAACTCTTTTCCCTGGTAGTCTAGTGGTACCCCCTAACCTGGTAGTGCTGCCCCCGCTCAGCCCACCCATCTGCCATGAAGCAAGTCGGCAACCAGCTCAGCCCTCCTCACACCACCACAGCCAGCCACTGACTGCAGAATGAATGAGCTGTACTGTATAGCCTTGAGGAAAGGAGCGAGAGGGGGGACATGATAGAAAATTTCAAATACCTCAAGGGAATCAACAAAGTCCAAGAGGGTAGCATATTTCAGAAAAAGAGATGTGCAAGAACAAGGGAGCACAGTTTGAAGATAGAGGGGGGGCCGGCTAAGAGGTAATGTGAGGAAGTATTTCTTCACAGAGAAGGTTATGGATGCATGGAGCAGCCTTTCTGAGGAGGTTGTAGAGTCAAAAACAGTAGGTGAATCAAGAATGCATGGGATAGATATAAGGCAATTCTAGTACGGGGTAGGAGGAAGTAGGCTGTTGGTTAGGTTAACTAGGATCTGCAGCTTATCTGTTAGGTAGGGAAATGGGCAGACTAGGTGGGCCAAGAGGTCCTTATTTGCCATCAAATTCTATGTTTCTATGTTTCTATGAGTGAGAGAGGGGGAGTAAACAAGCTCAACTGAGCTCTGTTGCGACTGCTGCAAATTTCTTTGTGGGCTGAAAAAGGCGCCAACGCAGGCAGGAGCCCAGTACAAAAGGGCAGCCTGCAGCTCCAGGAGAAACAGAATGAGCGAGTGAGAGAGGCAGAGTGAGCGAGCTCAATGGAGCTGTGTTGAGACTGCTGCAGATTTCTTTGTGGGCAGAAAAAGGTGCCAACACAGGCAGGAGCCCAGTACAAAAGGGCAGCTTGCAGCGTCAGGAGAAATAGAATGAGCGAGTGGGAGACGGGGAGTGAGTGAGCGAGCTCAATGGAGCTCTGCTGGGACTTTACAGTTGCCCACCTTCCTGCGCAGGGTCCCCTGTGGTCCTATATTACAGCAGGGTCTCTGGAGTATAGACAAAGGAATGATTGGATACTTTTAGGATTGCTGCAATAATACAGATTTAGTTCTGTTTATTTCTCTAACTGAGCTGAGTAATACTTGGAGTGCAATAGGATTTCTAACTGGGCTAAGTCAACCTATATGAGAGCTGAGAAAAAAAAGTATGGTAGCTGAGGGGTGAAAAATGGACAAGGAGGCCTTAGGATTGCTACAGTAATACAATATCTAATGGATGAGATCTGAGACTGAATCAACCCGGTCGGCAAGGGGGCAGTAGGGGGACTAGTGTGGGGAGGGAACAGGAATTTGACTAAATAGGGGCCTAAATGTTGTAGTAGGATACAGAACCTGGGAGTAAGAGTCCATAACATAAGATGGGGGCCAAAATGGGGCAGGTGCCACATGTCAATAGGGTGGACATATTTGGAAGGGTGGTGGGCTGTACAGAGTGTGGGTCTGTCATGATCCTGGACTGGACTTGGAGGATGGGGGGGGGTGTATGGTCTGTAGATGACTGACTAGTTTGAGAGAGGAACTGTGGAGGTTAGGGAGGAGTCTAAGTGGCAAGGCAGATGAGTATGGTAGGCATCCTGGGGAGGAATAGGGGATGGCAAAGGGCGACGCAGGAACAACAACTAGGGAGTAAACCCGACCCCAGTATCAGAGGCACTAACAGAAAAGACAGGAGAAGAGAGGGGGTGCCTGAGGTGAGGGGGGGGCCTCCTGATGGGGGAGGCAGAGACCACGAGGAGTAGAAGGGGAGAGAGCAAATGGCTGTGGGTAGGGAGGGACCAGGGGTGGCATGGAGGGGAACAAGTAGGAGGGAGGAACCGATAGGGGAAAGATGTAGGAGGGTATCGACTAGGAATAGATTCTAACCTCTGCTATGGGAGAGAGGGGCAGGAACATACTGAAGGGGAGGAAAGCGGTGCATGAGAGGATGGCAACAGGTAGGGGAAGAGATCGTGAGGACGAAAGGGTAGAAGGGGGCTAGTAAGGAAGGAGGGGGTGGTGACTGCAGGAGAGAAGGATACGGGAAGGGGGAAGGATGGGAGGGGCATCACTATCAGGGTAGAAGGGAATGGGGGCTCTAAATTGACAACAGCGGGGAGAGGGGTTGGAAATCAGCAGGGGAGGAGGAGGAGAAGTCAACATTGGAATTCTGGTAGGAAGTAGTCAGGCTGGGAAGGGATTCAAGGGGAATGGGAGGAATAAGGCAGAGAAAGGTGTGAGATGGAGGTAAGGGTACCGATACAGAAGTCACAGAGGTGCACCTGGTGGAGGTAAGGGCAGGAAGACAGAATACTAGGGTGGTGGAGGGGCATTAAAGGAAGGGGTAGGGATGGGGGGGTACTCATCCTGGGGGATTCTATACTGAAATGGGAGAGATGGGGCAGAAAGGGGGAAAGGCACAGCCATATTTATTTAATTTGGGTTGAAGCTGTCCCCAGGTTGACTGCAGGAGGGGCAGGGCAGGCATTGTTCAAGCGTCAAGCGAGGAGGAGGAAGAAATCTCATTTACTGTTGCATGTGCATACAAACAACTTGGCCGGGGACACTGTGGAATAGTGAGGGGGAGGTTCGAGTAGTTGGACAGGCAGTATGAGGGGGTTGGGAAGTCCGTGGCATTCTTGGAGGTACTGCCGGTAGCATGTGCAAGCATGGGGAGGAAGGGTAGGCATGAGGAGTTCGAGTGACTGAGGGATTGGTGCCACGCCAAACATTATGGGTTGGTGACTAACTGGGGTAAGGTCTGAGGGGACAAATGACTTGTACTGTATATGGGGGACAGGGTACACTGGAGCAGGAAGGGGAGGGGAGTATTAAAGGCAGCATTACTGCCAGCTCACTGGCGCTGAGGGTTGAGGTGCTGAATGCCACACCTCACCCCATGCTGGTGACCCAGGTTCAGACGCGAGCCCAGGCCGCCAGGGGTAGCCAGGGGAGGGATAGGATTGAGCATCTGGAGAACTCCTCTCCTCTCCTATCCCAGGGTGGGATCCAGGGACCCACTGCTCTGTAGCAGGCCCTGGCGATGACCAGGGGAACAACTAAAGCGGTGTAGTAAAGGGAGAGGAGTGTGGCGGACATTGGCATGCTGTGCCTAAGTGTCATTGCTTGCCTGCACTCTGCAAAGGGGAGAAAAGCGCAAAATGGGCTACGGTCAGGCAACATGAGCTTCCGACCCCCGCTGACAGTTCTTAGGCATGATACTTTCACTTCCAAATACCTAAACAGCACATATAAGTAAGCAACATTCAGCATTGACAAATGCTTGTTATTACTGTAGTGTAGTATGATCGAGTACTGACAATATTGGTAAATTAAGTCCTGGCAGACATTTAATATAAGCTAGTCTCTGTTGGAAAAGTAAAATCAAAATACTGAATTTAATGTTTAGTATGCTATTTGTGTGAAAAAAAGCTGCCCGTTCTACAGAGAGGAAAGTGAGTCCAGAGCACTTTCACTTTTAATGTTAAAATGTAGCATGACTGAGCTAGTGCTATAAATGATCATAAGTGAAATGCTTGCAGTAGTTTAAAGTAACCCCCCTCTGTCTTCAGAAAAGTAAGAAAAGTGCTTAATTTGTTTTAGTTGTTCTTTCCTTTAGGTGAAAGAAGTTGCTGACTGGAGTTGGAGCAGAGCGAGTGAGTCGGCGGCTTGAGGAACGTAGATGCAACCCAGAGAGAGTGTTTCTATAGCAACAAACGCTCTGGCTTGCATCTTCATTTTTCAAGCCGCCGACTGGCTCACTCTCCTCTCACTACATTCGGGTTGTCAGCGGCTTCTTTTACAAAAAGAAAAGAAAAACTAAAGCTAAATATACACTTTTCTACTTTTTTGAAGACAGAGGGGCTTACTTTAAACTTCCTCCAAGCATTTCTCTTACGGCAATTTTCAGTGCTCGGTCACACTACATTTTAACAATAAAAGTGAAAGTGTTGTGGACTTGATCTTGTCTCCGGAGAAACAGCATCTCATTTTACACAAATGTAAGTACAGTAAGCACAAAATGTAGTGCTTTCTTGCATTTGGAACAGAGCCTGGGTTATTTTAATTTTGTGCAAGTATGTCATTTGTCAGTGTAATGAGCGCTCGGTCACACCGACTATTTTAGAGCATTTAAAGTTAAAGTACTTCTACCTAAGGCACTGTGAAAGTGGCAGGATCCACTAGATTCCACTTTTAAATATCTTTTATATACAACTTGTGGCAGGATGACCCAGGTGATTGTGTAGACTGTGGGACTGGTATGTTTATTTACTTGTGCCTGTGGGTGGCAGCATGAGTGCCAGCTGTGTGTGTGTGTGTGTGTGCCTATCTGTGCCAGGTGTGGAGTGATCTCCCTGCAGTGCTGGTGAGAAGGTTTTGAGGGCTGGAAAGTAGTTCAGGCGTGCGGTCGTACTGGGAGGCTTGCGGTCATTGTGGGATAATGCACGGTCATGTGACGTGTTTCATCCAATCAGCAAACTGGATTTTCAGTGATTTTCCTTACCCATTTTATAAATATATATATATATATATATATATATATATATATATATATATATATATATATATATTTATTAGACACTTGTGTTATTTTGCTTATCCATTTCTCCCCCTCCCTGACCCCAGTTGGCTCCTCGTCCTGCCGCCATCCTGTCGCTCCCCTCCTTCAGGACCTCACCCCCCGTAACTCCCATGTCTTACCCCCCATGACAGGGAGGCGGGGATTCCCCCTTACTCACCCACCAGGTTCTGGATCCAGTTCGGGGAAGTTACCTCTGGAGCAGAGCATGGGGATGACCATCAAGCTGCAACAACCAGCTACCAGGGTCTCTTTTTCCATTTTCCTGCTCCCCCATGCAGGATCAAGGCATGCAATGACCCCTGCTGTGGGCCAGTGCACGCACCTGCACTTGACCCCACCAATCATCTGCCATGCACCCTTCCCATGTTCTTTGCAGCAGTGTATCATTGAGCCCCAGCCTCCTGTAGGGGTCAGACATGCATCGACTGCTTGTCACCCCCCCGGAGATGGAGAGCAGTCCAACAGATGCTTGATCCATGTCCTCCGTGCTGAACATGGATTACTGGCGTGGTGCAAGGTGTGGCGTCCAGCACCTCAACCCTCACAGCCACTGGGCCTGCTACAAGACACTTTGTTAATGTATTAGTTACAGTTAGAGCAACAAAAGTAGGGAAATGAGGTGTTAGGGTTCCCAACCCTAACACCTCAATCCCCTAAACCAAACCCTACCACCTTCACCGCATCACCACCCTCCATAGACCAACAAGTGCTGGGGTGTGCCTTGGGGTCATCGGCCCTAGCTCTCACCCCATTCTCCTATACTGTACCATCTTAGTTCCCTGACACATGGAATAGGGTTACAGTTAGGGCTGATGACCCCAAGGCACACCCCAACACCTGTTGGTCTGTGGAGGGTGGGGGTGAAGTAGGGGTGGTAGGGTTGGATGTGGGGTATGAGGTGTTAGGGTTGGAAATCCCAACACCTTATTTCCCTACTTTTGGAGCTTTAACCCTAACTAATGCACTAATGAAGTTTTTAGCAATGAATTCCCTCACTTTTTGAGGAAGTGTAATCTTACCCTTATATGGCTATGGGAGCGCAGGCCCTCCGAGTCTTGCACTCCTATCAGCCTATAGTGTCTTTTGTTCCCATGCATGTATATTGCATAAGTGTGGAGACATTGTAAGTCACCCTCATGTCCTTGTGGGAGCACAGAGCCGGGGCCCTGTGTTCCCAGTACTGCATAATGGAGGACCCTGTGTTCCCAGAACTGCATAGTAGTTTCCGTATGTGGAAGTGCAGGGCCCTCTGGGAACTGTGCTCCCATCTATCCATAACTATAGAGACACAGCACAATGCTACAGACATTCCAAGTAACCCTTGTGATACAAATGGTACAATATCTTAGTAAACATAGGAACATTTGAAACAATTCCAGCATCATTGCAATCACAGCCTGGCAACCTGTGTGCATGCTTAGTACACCAGGTGTACTAAGCTGTGTTTAGCAAAAAATCCGTATCTCGACCCGTTTTCGAGATACAGCCACCAAAAGGTACTGTGACCTCCACAATGTTATCCTATGGGAAATTTCTAAACTTCAGAATGTTGTAACTATGGAAGCAATGTAAATTTTATCACCAAACCAGCAAAAGGTGTATCTGTGAGTGCAAGCCCTTTCTACCCTGCAAATTTCAGCCCAAAAGCCCAAACCATTTTTTAGTAACGAAGTGACAAAGAAACAGACATATCTGGAAAAGTAGTGTTGCAAACTGCGGCAGTACCCTAGTTCTTTCGGCAAGCAATGTTGCAATTAAGCAGTTCAAACTAAGTTAGCCACATCAACAGAACTACCCCATGCAAAATTTCATGCACTTCCATTGAAGAGTTGCAAAATTATTAAGGTGCAAAGTATGCAAAACTAGAAGACTGTAAAAATGGAAAAAACATGTAAATTTAAGGATGTTTAAAGTAAGTGTGGAAGCAAACACCCTGCTCCGCAGCACTGCAAAAAGAATCAGATAAAAGTGCAGAAACAGCCTACATGCTAAGTGAACGCCAGCTGTGCGATGTAAAAAAAAATATATATACTGTCCCAAAACCAGGAAGTGCCATTGTGTAGCAACTTCAGGCACCAGTTCATGATTTATCCCATGAGAACAAACATGTGACATCATACAAGAGACATCTATCAGAAACAATGGTAACCTGGAGTGGTGCTACTGGTAATGATTGCAAAGAAAGTGCAGAAAACACCTTATCCTGTGAATCAGGTGGCGATGTGCCGGAACTTGAAAGTGTTGTCTCCCAACTGGACCCTTACTGGGATGATCCCTGACTCTGAGTCACCAGATGGCAGTGACCCAGGACACAGTGATAGCAGCTCAGTGGAGGATCCAGAGGCATATGGTGGAGAGGGACACCTGGCCCATAACAAATAGTAAATGTGTACAGCACTTGTAAAATTCTGCACACTAATAATAGCTAGTAGCCTGCATCAGGGATAGTGTAATGCACACATATACTGTATATCAATGTAGCCTTTCTGCAAGCTGAGAGGCTGTACCCCACAAGAAATACAAGCATGGGGAAGGTGAATGTGGAAAAATGTGCAACACTGGCAGGGATCAGGCAGCAATATCAGGGACAGCCACACAGCAAAAAGATGAATAAAGAATGCATATGTATGCCTGCAAGACTGCAACACAGATGTATAGCATGCAGGAGCAGCAGTGCAGACAAACAGTGACATGTATGCAAGCCCCCCTCCAACACTGCACACAACAAAGTAGCTGACAAGGAATACAGGTGGATGATACATAGGAGTGTTGTGTTGGGATGTACAATGTGAATGTACATGAATCTGTAGCTCCACTACTGCAATGTGACCAAGTACCGTTGCCATGTGCATGAACTGCAGATACCACACAATGCACTATGACCAATGATGCCTACAAATCACTGAGATGCTGGCATCATGTAACACACACATGCAAACCATTTCCCTTTTACCTGGCAAATACACCTTCCCAACCCCACACATAGCCACAAAAGGCACCTGAGTCTCAGTACCACTGTCAGTTGTCCACTAGGAATGTAGACAGTAACACCCAACAGCACACCAGAAGAAGGGAATCCAGGCACACATTGATTGACAAGACTGAGGGAGTCCAACACACAGTCTGTCAAGCCAATGTAACGTATGAGAGAACACACACCCAGCACCTGTCATACATACCCCAGCAACTGCAGAACTGATTAGCAAGACACTATAAGAACAGCCAGAGGTACAACAATGTACTGCTACATGTCCCCAAGAGTGGATACCCACACAAAGTAACAGACGTAGACAGCATTGGACACCAACCAGCTGTCTTATGCATGTACCACAGCAGTCCTGCAACATGTCACAGGAAAAAACCCACACCTGTACTGTGAATATAAATATTAGTGGTAAAATGCAATTTCTTTTAGAAAAAAATCCATAATTTCTTGGTTTCTGTGCCTTCAGTTTTGGAAGTCATCCAGTTCTGATTTTTACATTTGTAAATCAATGACTTCCTCCTCCTTTATTTTGGAAGTTTTTGCCTTATTTTTGGGAGTCAAATACTCCCAAAATGGAGTTAACTGAAGCCCTGCCTCTCCCGATGTATCTGGAAGCACACTGTGATGGAAAGCAATACCTATCACACCCGCACAAACTCTGTCATCACCAATGTCGAATGAGCTGCTGTGAGTGCAGAACATGTGTGGCTGTGTGGAGGTGACAGGAAAGGGAAAGACAGCAACTGTGACATGCCCGTGTGGCAGGGAGTAGGTAACAGTGTGCTGAGAGTAACAGGTTACATAAAGGAGGGGACAACATGTCTTACAGACTACCCAAGAACCAGGGACACATTGACCTCACAGGACTGGTGAGCAGTGGGGTTCTACACGGGTGTTGCAGTTGCACAGTCCAGGACATGCAACACAGTGTTGGGGGTGGGGGTGGGTGGAAGACAGAGAGACACAGAAAGAGACAAAAAATAGAGACAGACAGAGAGTGAGAGGGAGACAGAGAGAGAGGGAGAGAGAGAGAGAAAGACATATAGAGAGACACAGTCCGAGACAGCAAGGGTGACACACATGGTCTGCACAATATACAGTGTGGCACTGGTCCTTTGCATGTGTGTACCGCATGTATGAACACACAGCAAGCTGAGAAGCCACACAGTTCCCCAACACATGTGCCTGCCTCACCCCGTCATGTGTCGTAAGCAACACAGAGGTTGTGCTGTTGGCAGCAACACAGGAATAATTGCCTACCTGTACATGATAGAAGCATGTATGTCTGCAATGTATGTGATGTGTGCAGATAATCCAATCCAGATAATGCAACACACAACAGGGTGTCAGTGTATTAGGGATGAATGATCAGCCTCCGGGTTGAGTGACTATGCCATGTGGCCACATCCCCCACAGCACACTCGGGTCAGTCATACGGACCTAGTAGCTGCACACCCTGTATTGTGTAATGCCACAAAACAATGTTGTGGAAGTCACGTGATGAGCTCACCATGAACAGCAGCTTTCCTCAGAGCTCCGTTACCACGGCACAAAACGAGGTTAATATAACTGATTATTTCACGTAATGGACTCTACAGCTGAGGGATTTCGTTTTCTAAACTGTACTCGGAACAGTATCTACAAAAACCTGCAAGATGAACACCGAAGATCAATGGCAAATGGACATTTCTGTGGCACCCACATCACACTCTCCTAGCCAGTCTATGAAACGACTGAAGCAAGACTCGCTGCAAGAATCAGGGCTTGACCTAGCACCACTGTAGCTAATAGTCAGTAAAATGGACCTCTTTTTTAAGGAACTTACCTTAGTGAAACTAACCTTTGGGGATATGGCCACCGGTATAACAACTTTTAAGCAAACGGTGGAAACGCTGACAACCACAGTCAAAGATGCAGAGGTGCGACTCAGCTTCATAGAAGACAAACAGGCGAGAGATTAGATGTGGGAAAAGATCAAAAAACTAGAAGATCACCTAGAGGACCAAGAGAGCAAGCTAAGGTGCAACAATATAGTGCTAGTCAGTATACCCGAGAGGGCAGAAGGATCCGAACTCCCTGCATTTGTGCAGAAGCTGTTATAGGAGATAGCAGGAATCCCATCTACAGGTGCGGAGTATACCCTCTAGTACCCACATAGGTAGACCAGAACCCCAGTCAAACAAGACCAGTGCCGAAGGGTCATCACTGCCAGACTCACAAGGCTACAGGATAAACTCAAAATTTAAACACAAGCCAGGATGAAAGGGACGCTGTCCTGGAACGGGCAGCACTTTCATGTTTACAGTGATGTAACGCCTGCAGTCAGAGATAGACAGAGAGCCTACACGGACATCAAAAAAGCCCTCCATGCAGTCTGGGTCCCGTTTCGAATACTACACCCTGCCAGACTCATCATTATCATGACAGCTGGACCCAGAGAATTTCTGAATGTGGAGGTCTCAAGCAAGGAACTCCCGAAGCATCTCCCCCATGTCTTTCCACCCCAGACAAGTTATGCAGGACGACAGCTGACCAAGACAAAATAAGGTACGCTCAGTAAGATTCCAACCTGTATCCCCGACCGGACTTACTATGCTACCTCCCCTGTGAACACCACACACTATGGCACAGACTACCTCTTTCAGAGATCTCGGGGTGTAATAATACCAGTTTTCACATATCGCCAGGCACTCGGACGAGGGTTCTGCAACCTGAAAGTAGTAAAGGGGACTTGGATCTATATGGGCGACCAAGGAATGTTGTGATTTGCAAGTGGCAACTTGGGAACATACTTGCAAAAATGGCGTAGGCAGACCAGTTACCTCCATGGGACACAAGATCCTCTTCTTCATGGAACTGTTTGTTTTTGGAGTTTCCCAAGGTTGAAAATCAGGCCTTTGTCTCTGGCCACCCACATAAATCAAGACAACACCCTACACCAATTAAAACTCCCCTGATCACCACCTCTCTCCTAAATTGGGCTGGCACAGATTGTCACCCCACCTCTCTCTGTACACATTTCCTCCTCACGGTAGGAGCAGGCTAACTCAGGAATCTTCAGAGGTGGACAGACTGTCCAGTCCAGGGAATGCCCACTCCAACTGCACAACTGACAGGCCACGGTATGTGGGTTAAGGCTAGCACATCAGGGCAGAAGAACAGGAGCAGCACATGGAGCAACCCAGATATGCAGCCAGTCAGGTAACATCTACAACTCAGCATGAACACTCGCTAACCCAGGATGGGCCAGTAAGAAGAAAACTCGTAGACTTCTGGACAACTGATCTCTCATTGAGAAACTTTGGGTCTGCTCACCCCAACAGTAGCTAGGCTTCCTAGCGACCTTACCTCTGCTTTGTCCCAGTATTCATTCCTTCAGGAGGCCCAATGGCCAGATGGATAAACTTGGACATTCCTAGGATTCTAAGTTGTCAGATGAACTAAAAAAGGTACTGTAAAGCCCAGGAGAGGACACACTGATTCAGAGATGGAAGGGGGGGGGTCTCTGAATCACAAAGTGCACAGTGGCTAATGTGGAGTCAGGAGGGTGCACAGAGGGATCTGCTGTCAGAGGCGGGAGTCTTGGGGGGAGGTGGGGAGCTCTAAGTGCCAGTTAAGAGGCATATTAGCAAGATAGCGCATCTGACAGTGGCAAGAGCTAAGTAGGGAAAGCTACTTAGAGAGCAGGTGGAATTCACCATCATTAATGCCAAAATCCAGTATGCTGACCAGGGTGAGAAAGCTGGGAAACTTCTGGCCATGAGACTTAGGCAACAGGAGGTACACTGGACCATAACCTCAATCAGGAGTAAGATGGCCCACATTCTCTCCTATCCAAAAGAGACAGCAGCAGCCTTTGTTAACTTTTATGCAGAGTTGTATGCGAGGGAGAAGCGGCTCTCTCCGGGGAGGGTAACCCAATTCCCTGCAAAGGCTAACTTACCCAGGGTGGCCCAAGCCTCATGCGAGCAACTGGGCTCCCACATTATGGAAGGGGAGGTGGCGAAGGCTGTCTCCTCCCCCCTGAATGTGGACAAAGCCCCAGGCCTAGATGAATTTTCAACCAACGTTTGCAAAGCGATGGGTCCAGGACTATATAAACACCTGGCAAACCTATTTAATGAAGCCAAAGAGGAGAGAAGCCTTGACACAAGCTTATAAGAAGCACAAATAACCCTTATCCCCAAACCAGGTAAAGACAAGGACAGTATGGGAAGTTACAGACCCATATTACTATTTAACATGGACCTGAAAATTCTAGTCAAAATACTGGCCACACGACTGGGGGTGGTAATCAGCTCACTGATAGGCCCACAGCAGGTGGGCTTCATGCAAAGTAGATTGCCATCGGACAACTTACAGAAACTACACTACATACTAGCTGCCTCCTGGGATGCTGACACCACAGCAGCTCTAATCTCTCTCCGTGCCGAGAAGGCCTTCAACAGAGTATCATGGGTGTTCCTGTTTGAGACCCTCAAAGAATTTGGTTTCCCGCAGGACTTCATAAAGTGGATCAAGTTTCTCTACTCTGCAACTACCTCCAAAATTCTCTGCAATGGAATCCTCCCCCCTCCTCCCTGGTTTCAGCTGCAGTCTATCTGCCTAGTTAAACTGTGCAGTTAATCCCATGGATATTAGCAAATCTCTTTCATATTACTTGCCTAGTAGAAGTGCACTGTTATTGTAGTATATGTCTTCCTTAACCTCCTGCAAGCCTTACGGACAACATGACTATGAATTAATGTTTGCATGTCTGTCATATCTTGAAATTCTAATAAAATCTACTAATTGAAAAAAAAACAACGTCATATACCAGGCCAGCGCTGGCACATGGTATCTCCTGTAGAAACACCCACCACACATGCACAGTGTTGTGACCGCAAACACGTCTCTGGGGAAACACCCTTTAGAAGCAATACCCATCACATACACTGGTGACTGTCCACACAATGTACTACTGTGACCCAGGCCAGACAGGAAAACCTGGACAACAATGCAGTGGTCCTGTGGAAGCCTACGGGAGAACAGCCACCACACAATGCCACAGGGGCAGCACACAGGTAACCAACAGATACTCAGAGTGCAACAGCAAGCACACAGGAATGTACCTGCCACTTAATGGCCCTGGCTCACACCACAGGGATGCACCAGACAGACCCTGACCATGGGACATGTCAGGTATACAGACCACCCACGATAACATGATCAATGCATGTAACATGAGGTATGGAAATGCATCAGGCTCAGCATATGGAGTATAATCAACAAGGGCCTGGGACAGGGGATGCCATAGGACATGTGCCACACGCTTCTGCAAACTGTGAGCACAGTATTGGTTACCCCCACAATGGAAAACTTTAAAACATCAGGCAAAGACACAAAGCAAGAATGCAGAAGGCATCCCCAGGGTGCACAAATGAATGTAACACCTGTCTGTGTGCACATGTCGTGTAGCTGGACTTGTACCCATGTCTGCATAATTGAGTTCCCCCATGCCGCCATGGACCTACTGTGGTATAATGTGTGTCCAGGGACCAGTAGGAGTGTTGATAAGGTGAGCCACTGATGGCTGTTACAGGTGCAGTGCAGCTCAGAGGCCCACGTGCAGTGGATGTAGGTCACACGTGCATTTGGCCAGTGAGAAAGAACCATGTGAAAGTCATTGACATGCTGCAGATTCAAGCCTGGACTGTCCACATGTGTCTGTACTGCACACTTGTACACTACAGTACAAGTGTGGCACATTCATTTGTGCAGCAATGTCCCATCATGAACATATATGACTGCTGTGTGATGTCACATCCTATCTAAGGTGTGAAACCTGTGTGATAGAAAGTGAACCCCGACATGACAAGGTAATGCCGATACGAATGTGATGCACGCATTGTCTGTCACTGTTGTGAAGTGCCAATGAAGGTGACCAGAACGTGCTGTGCATTCCTCTCACAATGAGTGCAGGAAACACATGTAAGACATGTTGGCACGAGTGTGGTAGGTGGAGCAATGGACACCCATGTCATCACAATTAGGTGCCTGCAGGTAATGTATGTATAGTGCACCTCTATTACTTGGTACACATAATAAACACCATGGGTGATGTGTTGATATGTGCAGCAGAGTATGCAGAGAATATATGTGTGACAGTGTCCAAGAACACAAATTATATGTCCACAATGTGATAATGTCATGTCTGCACAATACATGGTATAGGCCCTCCTGCCACACATATGTGTACCCGTGTTTGTAATGTATGCATGCTGATGTCACACAAATAAGATGGACAACCAACAACCATGCAGTACCGTGGCCATTCCCGTGCAACAATGTGAATTCCCAAAGCACCACAACCTCATGTACATGGCAAATCTGTACAAACAGAGATACATCACCACAAAGTAAACGTTGCACTCCCAGGTGCCCCCCCACAACAAAATGCACAACATGATCAAATCTAACAAGTGTCCTTGGTGTATGCAGAGACACACAGCAGAATCCCAGGTGGTGAAATATATGCTTCGTATAAAGGAACATGTCCTGTCATGGTAAGGAGAAACACCAGGCAACACTGCTACCCACAGCATGACACTGTGTGGCCACACAACACAGCAACTGAGTGTCACCCAAGGGCATGCTGATGGAATGCACTATCAATGACTAAGCAGCAAGCATGTAACTGGAGAAGTGTCTGCCCAGTGTGTGACAGAGAAGCACACAGCATGCTACCTGTACAGTTCTGTTGCACAGTGCACTTTGTTGAGATGCTGTGCACACATGTGTTAGTTTGTCAGGTGTTGTTTCGAAAATGTGCATCAAACATGCTCATACTGTGGTGTACCATCCCCCTGTCCCACTACACCAGAGCCACACAGAGGTACACACACTGACCTTGTGTGATGGCAACAAGAATGACTGTCACTAAGCCATTATTGCCAACAGACTAGGAATATGCACATGGCAGTAATACTGTGTCAGCAGTAACTGGGTGACCTGCCATGTCAACAGCTGTTGATGACATTGGAGGATGTGCATGAATTCCGCCTGTGGAAGACAGCATTGTGTGGATATTGGAACCTGCCCTGCACCTGATGTGTCATCGAATGCCTTGCCATGCCATCTGTCAGGGAGTGGGACATCTCTTCTGAGTACAGTGATGTCCATCACACACACACCTGAACAAGATGGACATGCAGCACTGCCCTTTGCTGGTGTGTGCAAGGTATCTGTGACAGAAGAACACTGCTGCATTCCCAATATTTGCCACCCTGTGTCCCTGCAGCGTAAATAGGGCAGAATATGTGCAATGATATGCAACTGAGAAAACACAACTGTGACACTGGGAAGTGCTGGTGGGTTCATTGATGGAAAGTTGCTGTGACAAGATAGTCTGCAGTACAGCAGTATAAAAAAGCAAGACTGAGTAATGGCACTATGTGTCACCTGCGAAACACACAACCTACATGTCAGTAACAGATCTTACATGGCCAATGCAGTAGACATTGCAAGCACTGCACACATATGTGTGTACTACATTGTGGTACACACCATGACACACATGTGCCAATGGACAGGCTCACACATGTGCTGTAAATGTGCAACAGCAGGTATACAGACATCAGCCACCCACAGCCACATGCACTGACACAAATACACATGTCCATGTGAGACAGTGTCAGAACTAACAGCATGTGAGTGTGCCATAGGTGTAACAGCACAGTCCACACTCTGGATGTGGGATGCTGGTACTGTCCCTGCGTGTATCTGCAAGCATTGGATGCACACATTTGTACATATGTACTGAGACACGGTTATCCCACAGACATGGCTGATGTCTGTCACAGATGAACCTTGAGCACATGTGCACTTGTAGTCCATGGAGGACACATGTGTCATGTGCTGTTGCATAATATCTGTCCTGGGTAACACATGTCAACCATGTAATGGTGGTACCTATGTCAATTATGATGTGATGTGCATCCCCGTTGTGCATGCCATGTCTTGGGGGAACATTACCCCTGCGATGACATGGCATAGTCCACTCAAGAGAATGGGGCCAACATACATCTGTGAGTGAATGTGCCACCCATAGTGCAGAACAGAAACCCCACATCATGCAGAATGTGTGGTATAAGCGCACACAGTGAGTTGAATCGGCTATATAGGTCACACTGTATGGTGCTCACGTATACACCAGTAATTGAGTTCCAATAAATGCGCACAACTGGTATTAGACTGCAGAATTCATGCATCCAAACACTGCAATAACCACAGGTACATAATGACCAATGTTCACATAACTGGTGACGTGTTGGAAGCATTGGTCACTGTCATATGTCTTACATGACATACACAGGAGCACAGTCCTGCTTCTTTGTCTCACAACCAATACCGACATGACATGTGCCTGTATAATGGCGTTGCAGTATCTCACCCTCTATACACCCACAAATGACTATGTGTGTGTGTGAGTCATTCCACATACACATGTGTGAAGCAGGTCACCAAGATACTGTATGTGTCATGTGAAGAAAATTACTTTGTGAAACACGACAACAGATGGCCATAACCTTGTTGAATGGTGTTGTGTCTGTGGTGACATTGTCCAGCAATAGGGAGAGGCATCACCAGTAGAAAACAGGAAGTTGTTATCCCTCTGTACAGACAGCTGGCGAGACCCCATCTAGAGTATTGCGTGCAGTTCTGGAGACCCCATCTCCATAAGGACATAGACAGGATGGAGGCAGTCCAGATGAGGGCAACTAAAATGGTGCAGGGTCTGCACCAGAAGCTATATGAAGAGAGACTGAAGGAGCTTAATATGTATACCCTCAGGGAAAGGAGTGAGAGGGGTGACATGATAGAAACTTTCAAGAACCTCAAGGGAATCAACGAAGTCCAAGAGGGTAGCATCTTTCAGAAAAAGAGATGTGCAAGAACAAGGGGGCAGAATTTAAAGATAGCGGGGGATGGCTGAGGGGCAACATGAGGAGTATGTTTTCATAGAGAGGGTGGTGAACACAAGGAACAGCCTTCCAGAAGGGGTCATGGGGTCAAAACCAGTGAGGAAATTCAAAAATGCATGGGACGAGGGGATCACGTGGTGCAGAGCATGAGCTAGCTGCTGCCTCTCGGAGCTCCATCTACCCATCCTGCAAACATAGGTGCCTGAACAGGGGGGGCCACTAGGGCCATGGCCCTACCACTTTCATAAGTGGCCCTATCACTTTTTGCTATTGTGGTAATATATTTAATAGGGGAAAATTTACTCCTTACGTCCTTGGCCCTACCACTGTTCAAACCGTTCCGGCACCACTGCCTGCAAATTTACCTTTTTGCTGGTCCTTATCAGGTTTGATTAACATTCCGGACACATTGGGGTGTCTTAAGTAATAACGCTTTTCATCGGGTAGCGCAAAATGGATTCGGAGTTGAAAGAAGCCTTGCCAAGACACACGCCTCCGACTACCCCTGAGAAGGCCTCAAAAAAAGCCAGGGCCTCTAGTTCACAGCAATCCATAGTGCAGGCTCCTGGCGCCTACGATATGGAGCCACTTACATTAACAAGCTTCCTCAAAGAATTCCAGCCTTTCAAGGATGAGATGAAAGAGCTGGCAGGTGAAGTCAAGAATATGTCGCGTGCTCTGGAGGATCTTGCCCGTCGGACTGCGGATAATGAAGCTCGCATTTGTTCGGTAGAGCACAAAAGGCGAAGCTGGCACCGATCTAGTGGCAATAAGACAGATTTCAAAGCTGGAAAGCAAGGTCGAGGACCTAGGAGGTGGAGATCGCCGCAATAATGTTGTGGTCATTGGTCTCCCGGAGAAAGAAGAGGGAGTCGAACCTGTCAAGTTTGCTCAGCGTCTGGTGGGGAAGATAGCCGGTCCCTCACCCTTTGGACATGTTTACACTATTGAAAGAGTCCATCACGCATTGAGGGCGATACCCTCAGCTGGAGCCCCTCCACGTACTTTTATTCTATGCTTCCTTAATTATTTAGAACGCCAGCATTTCTTAACAAAGGTTAAAGAGGTCAAGGAGTTGTCTTGGGAAGCGCAGTGCTGAGGGTGGTCAAGATTTACCACTTCGGTCCGGCAGAAGAGGCGACCTATCACCCATCATCACAAAATTAATTGCAGCCAACATAAAGTTCAGGATGAGGTACCTACCTGATTTCAAGTTTTGGTGGCTGGAACCTAGCGTAGTTTTGAAACTCACGAGACCGCGTTAATGGCTCTTAAGCACGCTTTCCCAGATTTGTTTAGAGAGTCCTGATTGTGCTGCTGTAGTGGTCCGGAGTTCCATATCTTGCCTGGTGTTGGTGGGCTGAGGATGTAGGTTTCGATCCCACGCTCCTGCCGTGAATTCGAGTGGATCCCACTTTATGATGCCTGCATCTAATTTCTTTTTGAGCCTCATGCATCTATCTATTTCCCCTAACATCAGCTTTGTTGTTGGGCTGTAGATGGGGATTAGAACTGGTTGGCTCATCTTTTTTTTATTGCTGGACAGCGTCCAAGGGATTGTGATTACCTGCTTTATTTTTCTGTTCATATAGATGCATTCCTCTGCTTCAAGCAAATCTGTTTGGACTTATAGTGGATTCATGCTGATGCCAGGGTTTGTTTTTTTTTTTCTTTTCTTCTTCTTTCTTCGCTGTCTTAGTTACACTAGATGGCGCCAGAGACTGTCAGATCGTTTGGGATTCCTCGGCAGACATGAACTGAATTTTTGCTTTCTGGGGAATGCTGCTGTTTTGTAAAAAGGAGCACCTCTACTGCAGGCTATAAAGATGTTATGTTTAATTTGCATTGTTCACTATCTAATGATTGTTAAATGTACCATCTACATAATAGACAATTTGTATTCGAGTTGATGGGTGGGGGGGTGTTTCTGTAATACTGTTTTTGGGGTCTAACTGGTTTTGAATTTTTGATTTACACATGGATGTTTGATGGGATAGGTAGGTTAAATCATTTATCTGAAACAATTTTATTATCTTGCAGTGCTACATCTATTAGAATGCTGCCTTAAGGGGTAGGGTGTGTTAAGAATAATATTTTGTTTGGTTCAATTAAAAGTGACCTGATTATTAATGATTTGGAGAGGCTGGGTGGATGGGGTGGAGGTAGTGAGTCTCATTGAGCTGAAACCATGTTCATTGGTAGACCGGGAGGGATGTGGGTGGAGGGGATTTTGGGGATAGGGATTTATTACTGTTTTGGGGTGGTTTTGGGTTTTGGGGTATGGGAGACATGTAAGGGCCCTTGCACAGCATGCATAGTCTCATCTATAGAAGGTTGGACTAGTTTTATAGTCTTTTGTTATTCGGAATATATTAATAGTTTATCAAATGGCTAGGGAAATAAATATTGTGAGCTGGAATGTTCATGCTCTTCGCCATAAATCGAAACAATACAAGGTCTTAAAGCATCTGGATTATGAAAGCAGATATTATGTTTCTGCAGGCGACCCACTTACTAAATTCTGAATGTAACCAACTACAGAGGCTTCAAATTGGACAGATCTTTGCCTCCGAAGGCAGTTCCCAAAGTAAAGGGGTGATGGTCATGTTACGTAGATCTGTGCCCTTTAATCCGATTCAAACATTTCAGGATAGGCTGGGGAGGTACATTTTTGTCAGGGGCACCGTGTATACTCTTGATATTATCCTAGGCTCGATTTATGGCCCCAATATTGATACCCCGGGAATTTTTGTCCAGATTATGGAAATACTCTCCTCCTGTTGCAATTTACCTATTGTAATTGGAGGAGATTTAAATTTGGTTATGGATCCTGCTATGGACAGATCCAGTTCTGTTAAGAAGGGTCTAACTCTGGGTCAGAGGGCAATTAGAGAAATGATGGACCAACTAGGCCTATGTGATGTGTGGAGGATTTTCATCCGAATGGCCGTGAATTACCTTTACCTCTCGGGTACATAATACCTTATCCAGAATTGATTATGTGTTAATTTCAAATACTCTTTTGTCAGGTGTGTTAAATACTGATATATTCCTGGGCGTTATCCGACCATTCTGTAGTAACGTGCCTAATTGCTTTCATCTTTACCTAAACCAGGAATAGATGGAAAATTAATAATCAGATATTTAAGGATTCTAAGCTGGTTAAATATATTTCCTCTCAGATAACAGAATTTATTTCTTTTAACCATAACTCCACTAGTAGGCCAGATATTGAATGGGGCATTCAAAGCCTTTATTAGTGGTATTTTGATAGGTCTCGCCTCCAGGCAGAGAAGGAGAGGCTGAAACATATGTCAGAGTTACTTAATCAGATTTGTGAAAAGAAGCGTGGACTCTGGCCTCCCCTTGGGATGAGTACAGGCAGGAGTTAACTTTGTTAAAGGATTCGTATCTTAGGATCTTAAGCGAACAGGCTGAATGGGCGATTATCAGAACTGGGGCAATATATACGGATCAGGGAGAGAAAGCTGGCCGATTGTTAGCTAGGAGGGTTAAGCAATTAGAGTCTTCCAGATGAGTGCCTGTCATTCGCTCGTTGGAGGAGGGTTCATTTAACACTTCCCCTGAGGATATTCTGGGGGAATTTGTAAAATATTTTAAGGAGATTTATGGACCCATGAAGGATCCTCCGTCGGATGAGAGGATCAGCACCTTCTTAAATGGGTTAAATCTTCCCTCCTTGAGTGAATTTGATCAAACCCAACTCACGGCTCCTATCACGGAGAGTGAAATAGACCAGGTTATCAAGTCCCTTCCCTCGGATAAAACACCAGGCCTGGACGTTTTTTCATCCAATTTTTATAAAACTTTTTCGAAGGAGTTAATTCCCTCACTGTTGAGATTGTTTCAATGTATTTTAGATGGTGCCGCTACTGACGTTTCTCTTTTTGAGGCCCTAATTGTGCTTTTGCCTAAACCAGGTAAGTCTCAAGATTTTGTGTCCAGCTATAGACCCATTTCACTTCTGAATCAGGACATTAAAATTCTTACTAAATTACTAGCTGACCAGATCAGTGGGGTCCTCCCCGGTTTAATAGGATCTGAACAGGTGGGATTTATGAAAAGGAGGTCCTCAACTGATCATTCAAGGGTTTTGACACATGTCTTCTCGGCTTCCAGGGATTCAGATCATCCGATGGTATTGGTTTCTCTGGATGCCGAGAAGGCTTTTGATAGGTCTACGGGAAGTACTTAGCCATGGTTATGGATACTTTTGGTTTCCCTCAACAGTTTTGTGCTTGGGTCAATGCTATTTATAAGTTCCCATCGGCAAGAATTGCTTGCAACGGGGTAACGTCATCTCCATTTAGACTTTTTGTTGGTACCAGACAAGGCTGTCCACTTTCCCCGCTTCTTTTTAATTTATACATTGAACCCCTCATTAGACAGATTAAACAGGAGCAACGGATCCAGGATATTCAGGTTTGGGGGCACACTCTGAAAGTACTTGCATATGCAGATGATTTGCTGCTGCAAATCTCATATCCGTCTTCCTCTATTCCGATCTTACTTGAAACTACTGATAATTTTGGTACTATTGCTAATTATAGGCTCAACACTGGCAAGTCGGTGGTTTTCCCCTTAAATTTTAAAACATACGCGCACGATATTACCCCTTTCCGGCTGGCTTGGAATGCCTAGTTTATCAAGTATTTGGGCCTTACTTTAACCAGAGATGTTTCTCGTCTGGTCCAACGCAATTTAGACCCTGTATTACAAGGTATTGAGGCTGATCTTCAGAGATGGGCAATAATCCCTTTGTCTATTTGGGGTAAAATTAATTTAGTAAAAATGAATGCTTTTCCTCGTTTGTTTTATCCTATTAATATGTTAAATATTTGGCTTCCGTTAAAATGGTTTAAAAAAATTCATAGAATTATTTCCGCGTTCATTTGGAATTATAAGAAATTCTTATAATTCCAAATGAGCAATGAAAAACAATTCTATGATTACTATTTAAGGAAGGTAATGATGAGATCTGTTTCGGAAGGAGAAATTACTCACTTCAATCGACATATTGAACAAATTTCAAATTCCATGAGTTATGATATTTAAGGTTTTCAACCGGCATCTGGTGGTGGCAGAAACTGGGCACCCTTCCCTTAGCAGGGGGACTTTGAATTTTATGCGATGCGCTGGAACCACTGGTGGGAAAAGCCCATGCAGTATCTGCCATATATAGTACATTGATTAACTGGATACATCCCTCAATTCTTGCTCCAAAACAGTATTGGTCTCAGCTTATACCAGAGTATAACTTTGATTGGGCAGTTATCTGGAGGTCGTGTCACAAATTTCTTTTACAAGACAGACTCAGAATAATGCAATTCAAACTGTTACATAATATTTATTACTCTCCTTTAAAGTTAGTTAAGCTGGGCATGGTCTCTTCCTCTTCCTGTTTCAGATGTCAACGAGAGGTTGGGGATTTACTTCATATTTTTTGGTATTGCCCAAAAATAGCTGTATTATGGGACAGTATTAGGAGGAAGCTAGACCCTCTTTTGGGACTGGAAAATCTATTTACTCCCGAGATATGTATTTTAGGGGACATGGCCTCGATTGATGTCCGAAGAAGGAAATACCATATGGCTCTGATTTCAGCCTCAGTTAAAAAAGTGGTCTTGATACATTGGAAAGATACTGTAGAGATTTCTTATGGCGAATGGTTGCAAGAACTCCTGGCTAACCTTAGAATGGAAAGAACCATTGCAAGTCTGCAGAATAATTTGCTTAAGTTCAACCGAATCTTGGGTTCATTATATTCATTATATACTGTACCAGAGTAATATGGTCTACAATTTTAGTATGTTTAAGTATATGTTGTTTATGTGCTGTGCATAGGGTGGGTGGGTGGGGGTGAGGGTGGGTTGGGGATGGCGGAAAGGGACTGCATCCGGATGGTTCTGTTTGTTAAGCCTGGTATTTTCATTGCTACTTATGTTCCTACTGGATGTACTCCTGTATTGAAAAATTTTCAATAAAAGTTGAATTGTAAAAAAAAAAAAATGCATGGGACATTCATAAGGCAATTCTAGAGGGGTGTAAGAAGAAGTAGGCTGTTGGTTAACTAGGATCTGCAGCTTATCCAATAGGTAGAGAAATGGCAGACTAGGTGGGCCAAATGGTCCTTATTTGCCATCAAAGTCTATGTTTCTATAACCAGCCACCCCCACAATATACTAGATGTACTGTCTGCCAAAATTGTCATGTGTTCGTGACCATTCTCAAGCATGACTAGTATAGACCAGGGAGTATGTACATACGTGGTAATTGACAGCACATAATCTGTTGATGTGCAGTATTTGTGAAAATGTTTCGACAGGGGTAACTCACTGAAACTAACCATACCATTCTCATCCACAGGTGCTTGTGTGGACAGTGCCCAGTGATAACCAACAAACTAGAATGTTTGTGCTGTGCTGAAATTGAAAGGATGACAGACAGGCAGGAGGATGTGGATGTACCATGCATAACCCTGAACCATGGATTTCAGACAGTAGTCTTGGATCCAGATGTCCTACAAATGGCATACTATCAATACTACTAGCAGTATAATGGTGTCAATGCACCACCGGGAATACATCAGTAAGTATACGTCATGATGTACTGATACAATCCCTGATGAGGACAACAGCAGTGAATAAGTCACTGTAGGAAACTGCACAGTGCAATGTCACCGTTCAGATCCTAATCATGTTACTTATATAGGCAAGGGGAACAAAAGCAGAATATATTAAAGGCAAACTGCATAGAAACATAGAGTTTGACGGCAGATAAGGACTGCTTGGCCCACCTAGTCTGTCAATTTCCTTCCTATTGGATAAGCTGCAGATCCTAGTTAACCAACAGCCTATTTCTTCCTACCCCCTACAAGAATTGACTTATGTCTGTCCCATGCATTCTTTAATTCCTCCACTGTTTTTGACCCCATGACCTCCTCAAGAAGGCTGTTCCATTCGTCCACCACACTCTTTGTGAAAAAATACTTCCTCACATTGACCCTGAGCCATTCCCCCTCTATCTTCAAATTGGGCCCCCTTGTTCTTACACAGCTCTTTTTCTGAAAGATACTACCCTCTTGGACTTTGTTGATTCACCTGAGGTACTTAAAAGTTTCTATCATTTCCTTTCTCTCTCTCTCTCTCTCTCTCCTTTCCTCAAGGGTATACATACACGTAAAGATGAACAAGAGGACACAGCTGTATAGATACTTGGAACACAATGACAGTGCTGTTGCAAATATACAGTGTGGGACAAATCAACACAGCAAAACATGTGCTGTACATACAGTTGCAGATAGTATCAATGAAGTGCAGACCATGTGGGCACAGGCAAGGCTCATTGCTGCAGAGCCCCCAAATGCAGACCCTGTACATGCATCACCACTGCAACACTGCATGTGTCACCCATCATGTGGAAACATGACATGGCAGTAACAGTCTGCCCATGAAGTACAGAACACTCCAATGTATCCCATCAGGGAAAACAGAACACATGCAAATTATACAGTCTGTGAAGTGTGAGTCGATAATGGTTTGCAACACCTGCACCTGTTAGGCAATGGTGTCATGCTGGCTGCATCAACAGTACATTTGGGTACTGGTCTTGACAAGTGCTGTATACACTCACGTTGTGACACGATGCGTATGTGTGACACATGGTGTGGCAATAGGGCTTTCAACATCACACCTGTCCTGGATGACGTATCCAGGCTTCAGACACAGTAGGCGTGTACACAAAGCTCAAACACTATGGCCACCAGTATACCACATATGATGGCCTGGTAACATTCCACTGTTGCAGTGTTAGATACTGCCCACAAGCAGTCAGACTGTATTGGACCTCACCATGATATGCAATGTACAGTAAAGCACCTGGCCAGGGGTGCAAGGTAATGGCACAATATTGTTTGTCACTGACATGTCAGTACAATGCAGTGCCTGTCATACCCGTGGTAAATATAGCATGCGTATCTCACCAAGATAGTGGGTCATCAATGTCCATGTCATGGGACAGTGTTACAACCAGTTCTGTACATGTGGAGATATGTCTTTGAACCCACTGTAGTACACTGTACAAGGTCATTGACACACTACTGTGCACATGGGTGTCACAGATATGTCCAAAGCAACTTCCTGTTCAGGTAGGTTCCCCACTCCCCCCAACAGTTTGTAGTCCATTGTAACCATGACATGTAGTGTATCCCATGATCAGCGTCCTTCCAACCACATAGCACCAATGGACAATTACGTTTCAGACACAGTCCTGTATTGTATGTCCAACCACAACATAAAGCAGGTCACCATGTGCAACTAACCATGGTAGCCAGAATGTGCAGTTGTGAATACTGTCACTGCAGTAATAGCATTTCCAGAACGCATGTATACACAGGTATGTTTTGACAGGAATCAATCATCTAACATGTGTAAGCCTTGTTGACATGTAAGAAAGAAAACATGACGGGGTGTGCATTAGACAGTTTTAATGCACAGCTAGTGGTCGTAGGGAGGCATGAGGCCACTGGCCGAGTGCATCTAGCCCTCTAGCAGTGCATTAGAACTGTCCAACGCACAACCCCGAAGTGGTGTATTGCGCTAATAGAATGGGTCTGTGTATTCTAAATGTGGTTGCTAGTGTCACCAATGTATCAGACACCAATAACACACAGCTAGCAACCAATCAGATTGCTTGAAATAATTTGCCCATTTGCAAAACAGATACAACACACCTTTAACATTTTTTCTATTCCCATACAGGAAGTACTGTTATACAGCTTACCGCCAGCTGGTACACTGGTGTTGGGGATATCTTGGACGGGATGTCCATGTGGCCGTCTCAGCATGTGCACTCACGAAGATCCATGAACATCATCCGAAATGCCCCAGGTGTTGCGAAAATACACTACAAGCCTGAACGCATACTGTTACCTTGACGGATACAGAGGAATTGACATACCTGCACTACAGAGAATTAGTAAACTACACAGGGCCAATGATGGACACCCACACAGTGGTGTGAAGGAAACATCACTGACATGTTCAAGTTTTACTTCTGTTGCATTTAACTTAGACATAAATGATTGAGACAGTGTGTCATATCTTTATTTTATATGACATGGCAACACAGTTGGTTCAAAAATAACAAATTACATGGAAGCACACATGTATTTCTGCCATGTGTTCATATATGTTGTGAAGACTGTCAAGAAATAAAACAGGAACAATAATGTGTGACAGGTATGCAACATAAAGCATCATTGCAATGGGAATAAAGACAACTGCATTACATTCACTTGTCTTTGTACCGACATGGGACGACACCTGTATCACAGTCATTGTCTTCCTGTCATTATGATGCCATAACCAACATAATCATTAACAAAAAGTATATCTGAGTACAGTAGGACAGTATGTTAAATTGAAAGATGAAATAAACAGGAATGGTTGCACATACAATAAATAAAATATCCAAAAGACAGTCAACATGTAAAGTATTGGAATACCACTGTAACAAATCTTGCGAGGTCTCAGTATGATCGCCCAAATCAAGGGTGAAAGCAGACACTTCGAGAAGGCATGTCAGTGCTGTACATAACAATGGGCATATGTTATACCCAGGATACATAAACAAAACCATTTGTGTCAGAGTACGAGATCAGGTGAGAATATATATTGCAACCAAACACCATTCACTGTTGCTGTTGAGACTATCAGTGCGTAATGGTATATACAACAGGGCAAAGCCATAGAGCCCTCTTCCCCACACCCAACATGGGTACTGTGTGTTGTACCACATTGTGGTGTGCATACTAACATGCAAGGCATTGGATTGTGTCACTAATGTGAATGATGGATGTCTGACACTGTAACATGTGCTGTAGGGATGTGTGCAACTGTTCCACAGTTCTGCAGTGGCATGACATTGAGGTGTCGCATCTTGTATGTGTGTGTCTCATCATTTGGTTGAGGGCATTGTTCCATATTGCATGGACACATGTGGACACACTGTGAAACACAATGTGTATTCCCCTGTCTACAGTGATGCCCCCCCCAACTCATGTGCACAACACCACTTTCAGGTGTTGGGTGATATAGCATGTCGTGCAGCAGCAGTAGGACTCGCTGCAAGGGTGACAGGACGCATTAGTGGCCCCAATCCTGTGTTTAGTGGGCAGTCATGCCATCATTGTCCAAAGCACAATAGTTCTAGGAAAAGAAGTATGTGGATACATGTATAGAATGTCATGATACAATGTACAGCACAGGTGCAACTCATATGCATCACCTGACAATTGAAATTGGTGTCAGGTGCCACAGTCATCATGGAGGCCAAGCATTTCACTATACTACTGTGTCCATCATGTCTTGTAGCTACATCTCTTATCAAGGTACATACAGGATTATGTGGTGGTATGCACAATTCTCAGTCAAGTCATGTTCACTTGAAAGGGCTGACATATTTTGCCTTGGCTGCCTCATGCTTATCTTTTGTGAATGCAGACATCAAGGGGGATGCTCCTCTACACTGCTGGCAATCCTCCTCAAATGCTGTCTTTCCTCCTCTGTGTATATTGCAGGTGATGAGAGATGCCATAAGCTTTTGACCATAAGCTGTGGGTACAGATGTACACATGAGGTAAGTCTAAGCAATGCACGGTTACTTGCAACCATTCCATTACTGCAATAGTACAATGAAATGTACAGTCAAATATGTGTCATACTGTGGCACACAGGCCACTCCAGTCTCCTAGACATTATTGTGCAGCAATGCTGTTTACATAATGGGGCATCACTGAACATCTCACCACCACTGCTAAAGCCAAAGATGTGCATAGGACTGTGACTTGGTATGGTACAATGTCAATGATGGTAATGGTCTGAGAGGCACCCGGGAATGGAAAAGTGTCTGGACATCCCTCAAATGCACATAGCTTTCAATGTCTAGCAATGTACATTATCACTGCAGTCAGTACATCTGACTCTGCTCGTGGAGATACCAATTACCTGATAGGTCAATGTACAGTAGTATAGGTCCCATGTGTATAGCCACCATTCCAACATGCTACTACAGTACATGTTGTAGACATGTATCTGCAGCAGTGGGAAGACCTGAAATGATACCATTTCTACACATCTCTGTATGCTTCCTGCAGCCAATAACCATTTCATAACTGCCCATGCTATATTGTGTCCTACACTGCATAACATGACTATGATGTACATGTCATCGCTTGCTAACCATACCATAGGCGGAAGGGATTTTGACACTGCTCACAGAGGATTCACCCTCCTTGGCCTTGGAAAAGTAAGTCTTCAGCTTACTCTTCCCAAATTCATTAGTCATAAAAGGTTGCAGCTGTTTTTGTTGTAATGTATGACAGCAAGTAGTAAACCTACAGAGGTAACAAATGGAGAAAGTCTCATTAGGTATGTGATTTCCAGGGATCATTACATAGTACCACATTTGTTGCTCTGGGCACAGATGGTCACCTGTACCTTGGGTAACAAATGATGAATGTCAATGTATCCTACAGTGCTCTCAGATGCAAACACAGTCCAGGACTGTTTGACTATGCTAACATATTGGTCATAATGTACGTGCTACTTGTACATGTACAAGCATGCTGCCAAGCTGACTGGCTCTGACACCACATAACCTATGGAGCTCACACTGTACAGTAGAGTTGTGCAAAACTAGAAAATTTCACCTTGCAAAATATTTCGCGTGATTCCTGCATTACTTGAAATTTTTCGCCTCAGCGAAACATAATTTCTCCTCTGATTTTGCTTTCGCGTAATGTGAAATTTTACCCAATTTCGCTTTCGCATAAGGTGAAATGTCACCATTATCCTTAATTTCGCTAATGTTTTTCAATTTTGCCAGCAAAATTGCAATGCATTGTGGGTAGATAGCTGAAATATCACATGCAGGCTGTTTCCTGCCCAGTATATTGTCTGTTGAGTCAGAGAGCAGTTCAGTATGGTTCATCACAGTCAATAACCCCTTCAAAAACCTCTTTATTTGTGATTTTTGAGAGTTAATTGCTTCCAAAATCTCAATTTACTTTCTAGTGCTGCTAGCGAACCTTTTTTTTGTTTTGGTGTCTTTGGATATTGCTTAGTTAAACTTAGTGTTTTCAGTTTTCTCTGTGTCTGTCTGTGAGAGAGTTGAGTGGGGGAAGGTCGCCCGTGTGGTGTGTGTGTGTGTGTGTGTATGTGAAAGCAGAGCAGGCTAGTTCCTAGTATTTGACAGATTTCTCACAAGTTGTGAGTGAATTTCTGTAATTTGTTTTAAGTCTTACTATTTTTCTTGGTGTGCTACTTATTTGTTATATTTTCTTACATATTGATCCCTTTTGGGGGTAACTTTATCTGAACAGTTACTCATTCTGAATAGTTCTCTTCTTGTCTCCCTTTGCTTAATCACTTTCGGGATTTATTTTTTAATGGAAGTATATGTGGACATTGACCAACTGACTTGTCCATATCCAGGTGCACTACATTGTTGAATTGCTCACATAAATTACAATTGATATCTATTTATTTATTTATTTATTGAAAAGAATTGGAATTACAATCCTTTGAGTCAGAGACTCCTTTGCAAAGGCCTCACATCAGTAAAAAAGGGGAAAATACACATACATAACTTATATTGTACAATACATAGACATACAGCACAGGGATATAGCCTCTGCATTGCAGCGTTCCTGTTTTTCTATTTAATTTGGTTACCATATTAACCCTTTCCTCCCTGTTAAACCACTGGTGTTTACTACCTGACCCCATTATATATGGGGGCATGTTAAGCAGTGGCATCACCACAGTTAGGCCTGAAAACCATTTGAAAAGGTGCAGGAAACAGCAGATTTGTGTCCTGATGGTGGATGTGAACGATGCAACTGCATGTGTGGCACCTGATTTTTGTCTGACTGTGCTGTAACATTTTTTGGGAAACATTTCTGGACTTCTGGACCATGTTAGGCAATGGCAACACCGTTATTAGGCCTTAAACCATAAGTAAACAGTGGGCCAAACAACATGTTTTGGTCCAGGTGGAAAGTGTGCAACATATAACAGCATGTCTGACATCTGATTTAGGTCTGAATTTACTGTAACATATTTTTGGGAAATATTTCTGGACTTGTGGCACATGTTAGGCAGTGGCACCACTATGGTGAGGCCTGAAAAGAATTAGAAATGGTGCAGAAAATAGCAGGTTTGGGTCCTCCTGATGGTGGATGTGAACCATGTAACTGCATATGTGACACCTGATTTCTGTCTGAATGTAATGTAACATTTTCTGGGAAACATTTCAGGAATTCGGGCCTTCTGGGGCATGTTGTCAGTGCTGGCACCAGATATGTTACATCTTCTTAATGTTGCACACAACAATATGTGATTCAACATCACACAGCATTGTGAAACAGTTTTTTAATAGACACAATACTTGACATCTGTGGATAGGAGGAGGAAACATGTTAAAAAGCAGGTGATGCCTTCAACATAACTTTAACAAAATATAACATTGACCCACAATTCAGTTGCATTCCCCATATATGGAGTTTGCAAAGCAATGGCCGGAACCAGTTGAAGGCTGAGGGCCATTAGGGCCCTGTGCACAGAGTCTGTATTGTTTTAATTCAAATACCTCATGTGAGTTTCTTTGACACAAAGTAAGAAGAAATCACCACAAGCACATATCCATAAAGTGCTCTTTCTTTATTACGGTGTGGCATGCAAACAATGTAAAAATTCTCCCATGTAGCTAAGATAAAAAACGCCCGCTCCCTCAAGGCACCATACTTCAAGATACATATAAGGAATGATGGTGCCTTGGGGGAGCAGGCGTCTTTAACTTGGTTATATGGAAGCACTTTTTACATTGTTTACTTGCCACACTAGAGAATTGAATAAAGAACGAGCACCTTATGGACATGTGCTGTGGTAAGGACATCTAACTTTGAGTTGAAGCAACTCACACAAGGTATTTGAATTCCAAAAAAAATATGCACTAGTCTGTGCACGAGGCCCAGATGGCCAACAGCCTTTGGAAGGAGCTGGCATTTCATTTGCAAACTCAATAAATAGGGAATGCAACTGCATTATACTTTATTATGTTGTTTAAAGGAATCTTGTAGGTGTAACCAGCTCTAAGAAGTAACACACACCACAAATAATAAGGGAATAAGATGTTTATTAGGGGAAGGGTACACGGACATGGTACAGAATAAGCATGACAGATGACAGGCAGGATCAGGAGGACAAGGGTAATACAACAATGAGCGGGGAGAACTAATAGAGAGAGAACAAGAAAAGGGACTGAATTCTATAGGGAGCATAAGACAGAAACAAACAGCAGCAATGGCCAATAAAATTATTTTACATACAGTACAAAATAAAGAAACAAGAGGACTTAAGGAATGGATGCAGATTACAGAGGATAGAATAGCTTTTTTTGGTTTTTAATTTTTTATGAGGGGAGAACATACAAACAACAGATTGGAAGATAGAAATATGAAAACATAAAAAGACCAATTAATTTGTGCTGCCACATTAAGTGCCAGTGGGGCCAATATGGGGTTCTGACAGGATGCACATGATTTTGTCAATATCACACTATAGTTTTGAAATCTCCCCCTGGGCATCACTAAATTCCTGTCTGAAATCGTTTAACTCTTGTTGGACATGCTGGACTTCAGACAGGACAGCAGATAAGTCAGCATGTGTCATTGGCACTGCTGGCAGGGCGGGGGCTGCCTGTGCTGCTGGTTTTGGATGGGGGGTCCTGGAGGGGTCTTAATGTTACTGACTGCTGCTGTTTTCTGGTATAGGGAGCATGGCGAGGACGTTTAACTGGTACAGCCATGCCTCCCTCCTGCTCACCACCTTCAGTGCTTACACCCGCACTGCTCCCCACAGCTGCACTTGATGATGCCGCCACCTCAAACAATTTGAGGTGCCATTATGGCAGGTGGTGGTGGACCATGTGACTATGCTAGCACTTCCTGCCCGCATAGATTGCAGGTGACAACTGGTTCACCAACCGATATTAAATAGGAAAAAATCCCAGACAGGAGAACTTCGGTGATGTCAGAGCCATGAGGCAGTACCGCACATAATGCCCTAAGCACTGACTCCTTCGACTGCCTGGGAGGGGGCACTGTCTCCTGCTGCCTGGGTTGAGGAACAGTATCCTCCTGGTGCTGGGGAGAGGGCACTGTCGCCAACTGCTGCTGGTAAGGGGGCACAGCTTGCTGCTGGGTGCTGGAGCAAAAAGCCTCCTGCTATGACATTTTATTCGTGATGGTTAGCTGAAACACATGTATAGGTGCCCCACTGTCTTCACCCTTCTCCATTATGTCCACAATCCACAAATACCACCAATTCAAACAACAAGCAAACAAAACAAAGAAACAGAGATAGAGACTTAGACAGAGCTGGGGGGGCGATCACACACACACACACACACTCAATCACCAGGTACTAAAATATGAACTATGACAAAGACAAACAAGAAAAAGTTAGAAAAAAAAATTGCACAAATTAGGCAATTTAGGTGTAAAAGTGCACTCTGCAGTACCAGGGAGTATAAATGCTGCATGCTTCCTCAAGATACATAGCACAGGAAACGAACCACTCAATTACTGCCAGTTTAGACTCAACCATGTGACCACCAGCAGAGCAAAATGCCCAGTTTTGCCTAATTTCACTTCAGATGAGCAGGCGAAATTGGCCAAGAAATTTCACCGAAAGGCCATACATTTTGCAAAATGTTTCACTAGGTGAAATTGGTGATTTTGCCATAATTTCTCCGGCAAAATAAAATTTTGCTGCATCTCTACTATACAGTATGTGTTGGTGCTCTTACCTCACCTGCATTCCGTTAAAGCTGTATGCTCTATGTTTAGGTGCAAAATGTAAGATAGTATTGTGGAATGCCTCCACTGCTGATGTCTGGTGATGCAGTGACAGATGCTTTACATTGTTTACCAATTTTCTGTTCTCCAGTAGAGATACCAGATTCTCTGTTGCAGCCTTACCTACGTGATATGACGGCATGGCATAATTAGCTGTCAGAGAACACCAATGTGTGTTACACATCAACCTGTCATACAGTGCAGGCACCATTTGCCAGTAACAACCATGATCAGAACTGTACATAAACATCCTTGCTATCCTGTTCTTACATGTGGGTTGCACCAGTGGACTTGAGGCATGTTGCGGGCTCTGCTGCACTGTGTTGTGCAACAATTGCTCCTGGACATATCCTGCCATACCCCTGTAAAAGGTACATGTCTGGATTTATTAGGCAACACGTCATGACACGTGGAGATGTCAACCACTGCAGCACGTGGCTATGGTAAAATGTTATATCAGTCATGCAGATGTGTTGCCCCACAGTCAAGTCATGTCAAGACACAAGATGTAGTAGCACATGTCCAAGTAGGCACACATAGGACCCAGCACTGAGTGACACATCACAGCTGGACAGACTCCACCATGATGTAGCCACTAGAATGCCAATAGAGCACAATGTAATGGTGATGTCACACAGACATCATGGTAGTGCATGACATGCACGACAGGACAACATTCCACATAGTCCTTTTGATCCCCTGTGAGTAATATGTAATGTCATCCCATGTTAAACAGTGAGGGACACTGGAGTCACATGTGCAAATATCCTAATGGCCTTCCACTAGTGTCACCATGCTAACACCCATCACATCAACACACTTGGACCCACATGGCCACCATATGGGCATATCGGCCCATGTGTCACGCATTACTGCATCCACAGATAATAAAAACAATCCTTGTGTGACCCCCACTGCACACTGTGTCCAGTGCAGGCAACTTGGGCATATCAAATGCCTACTGGCCATGCTACACTGCAACCATTGCTTTCTTGCTTTCTGACCTCTGAGTGGTCCGTTTGCACATCATGGGTATGAGTTGCCGTGACCCTCATAAATGTTTTGGATGTGCCTGATCATGCATTTCCATTTTCCCTCCATGACGGCATGATCACTCTCTGGTACAGTGACTGTAACCCAGTAGACATGGTTTATAATGGTTTGCTTCCAGGGGTTCATGGCCTCCATCCCACATTGTTTTCCCATGGCTTCCAGTTTCTTTTCCAATCCTATGGCACACACATAAATGTACTTAGCATATGCACAAGTCATCAGGCATGCACTGTTTTTCGATAGCTTGGGTGATAACACATGTTGCACAGTAGTCGTCATGGAGATGCATGTTTTACAACTGTGCTGACAACCATCAGGGATGTGTTGGGAGTCATGCAGTGCTGGTTTACATATCCAGCTGCAGTTGTCATACGATACAACTCTGTGTGTTGTGCTGCACTGCCCATATAGTTCTCGAATACGGTTTCCCATGCCACAGCGGTACTCCCCTCCTACATGGTGCAGGCAATGTCACTGTCAGCAAACCATGTCCTTGGAATGGGCCTTCTTACCACTCTACATCCCACCCTCCACACAAAGATGTGTTCCTCATCCATGACACCTGCATCAGAGTACATCTGTGGACCATGACTGTATGGTGAGATGTCTGCAGACATGCACAGTCACATTCTGTGTATTGCACTTTGGGAACACCTGCTACTGTGTGTCTGCCATACAGATTCACTGTGCTAGCTTGATGTGTCTCTCCCTGTCTCTCTCTGTCTTCCATGCCATATGACATCCTTGCACATACAGAACATAGTGTCCTTAGTCAATGTTGTCCACACAGTGTGTTCTAAAATCTTCCCTGTACTGGTGCATTCATTGATCATGTCATATATCTGTGTATGGACTGGTCTGGCCAGCATGCACTGCACAATCACCATCCCTTGCCTATGTCACATAATACCCTCAGCACGGGTTTCACTGGTATTGTCGTCAGGGCAGTACATCCTGCAGCCCGGTCACAACTCGGTTGACATGTCCATCACATGACAGTGTGCCAGTGTCTGTGGGTGGCGCAAACCTTTGGCAACATGCCAGATGTCATAATAATGCTTTCTGCCGTCGATCAACGGTGTATTGGCCAGCTATGTGTTGATCTGGCGATGTCAATCAGTGATCTAGCACTCCACCTTCAGCTGCTGTTCTTCCACCAGGCATGTCAGTGACCTCTTTAATCCCTCTATTTCCATCCAGCATGAATTTTTCACCTCATTACTCTGTGTGGACAGATGTTGAGGACGAGTTTTACACTTCTACAACATGCTGTTGTATATTTCATAATGGTTCTTGTTGGGCCATGTTGAGCAACATGTGTTACCAGTTTTTACCTGAATGAGACATACATCCAACACTCTATTGAGTCTGTGCTCCATCATGGTGTAGGAACCATACTTAGCACAGTAACCAGGGCTGTCAGCCCTACCATCCCCCACCAATTATGAGACCCCTATCCATGCATTTCAGTGTTGTGATGAGTTGTTGTTCAGACTCCCAGGTTGACTTTATCAGTGGTGAGGTGCATGCCTTCACATGGTTGTTGACTGTCCACCATGTGACACATGGTATGTGCATGTATTCAAAGATGCACAAGGCCTTTGTGATCACACAGCCAGATGTCAGGATGGCACATGACACTAAAATATTCGCAAAGGAAAAGTGTTGCAGGCATGGCTGGTTTTGTCAGACCTTCCTGTATTTATACTCCTGACAGATGGCGGTGATCATCAATAGTGTTCCCTGTCTCTTTGTCTGAGCATCTGTTGAGAAGTGCACTGTAGTGTGACCACGGCACATATCACATGTTTTGAAGAGCTGTTCTAGACAACACCTGAATACAATGAACTTATTCTCTTCATGTAGTGGCTTGTCACTGTCAGTCATTGGTGTCCTGTAATAGAACAAACACACTTGATATGCATATGATATCACTAGTTTGTGAACACATGAAGTAAACATGTTCATTGTCACACGTGGTCTCCATGAGTACAATTGTTACTCAGATGTCATCCCGTGATTCAGGACACCTACAGTTACTTCATACACTGACAGACATTTGCTGTAGTGGGATATTGTTTCTGTGTGCCCATGGATGATTGCCTGTATGATCCATTTCAGATGATGACTATGTGGACCACTTTCCATGAATCTAACATATTCTCCATCAGTAGTCAACCACAAATACTAAACATGTGCTATGTAAACATGGATCATAAGTGTGCTCATAACTATGTGGCCCCATGGACTGAATATGTAATATGCAATCCATCTACCCTAAATAGTGTATATGGGTCCTAACCAGGAGACATCACTATCTGATCCTGTATGCCACAGCTTTCATAGGTATGAGCTATACTCAGATCTGAGATGTACTACATGCACTGCGTGATAGACGGTGTTAGGGTACTCAAACTAAGGGCATCACACATGGGTACATTGGAGAACATGGTTGTACTTATGTGTCCATCCCAGTGCACTGCACACATCCTCACAAGCTGTGAGCACGTGTGGGCATTGGTTTGTAGACACCACACATAATGTTGAGCCACATGCATGGTAGTCCTCACATGGCATGGCATGACAGTTCCTTCACTGTGCACCTATACTCTTCGAGACACCTATTCCTTGACTGTACATGGTTTCTGGGACACGGACTACAACACAACCCTGTGTGTATTATCTTCTTTTGCAGTTATGTCATGCTCATGTTGGCATTGTGCAGCATATGGCAAATGTGCATAGGTCTGCATTATTCAGGCCCCTACACATGGTCATTTACCATGTTGCATAGCAGGATAACAGCCACCCCTACTGTCCCTCACCACCCTCATGTGGATGCTGTAGGGTGTAGATGCAATCAACATGCACTGATTGTTCCATACAGTGCTAGGAAATATGCAATGCCATTCTCAGTGATTTCTCAAAAATTACAGGCATAGGGCCTTTGTATACAGCACACTGTGGCAGCCATGTCAGACTGTGAGACAGACATGGGTTTCTACAGGGAAAGACACAAATTTTACAAATGCATACAGTGTTGTTGGTGTGTATATGTCAAGGTCATACTCCACATTGGACAGGTTTGATGGTGCATAGTCAGAATCCGGGTCATCTTGTGCTAGTTCATGCTGTGGCATGACATCAGGGCTGTGTATTGGGGTGGTACAGACACTCTGGACCTTCATTAGCAAGGTGCACTGTACACCAATGGATGTTATGGTTGGTGTTTTGGTGATGGTGCCTACTGGGAAAGTAACTGTGACTGTTACACACATTGTACTGTACACATACCCTTGTTAGAATCCTTGACATGTCGTACATTCACCTGTGTAACCATTCACCTTTTGATTTGGTCAACAATTTTGGACATGTTTGGGTCATGACAGATTTCTTCATTACAGGTGGCAGGGTGATGAGACAGGTACCAACACTGGCAGCCAGCACAGGTGACACACTCTGCGGTTTATGGCATGATGCAATGTCAAGACATATAATGGTGGACACATTGTCATCTCCTTCCATGGCAATGTCTGCCGCTTTCATGTCGGCATGTTTGTCATTATCTCTTTCTGGCATCAGGTGTACCTGTTCCTGTTGGTGGTAGGGAGAACACTGTCATACATACAGGGTACATTATGCAGGCACATCCCATTACCGTGTTACCCACACTCTAGGCATGCTGTACAGCACTGTGTCTGTCTAGTTCTGACATTGTCACATGTCAGTGGCAGTGGAACTACAGTATATGTCAGTCATCGTGTGTCAATGCCAGTCATGTGTATGAACACAGAGTACTACTCTGTTTCACCAGTGCCATTGATAGGCCACATGTCTGTCACAAGTATTGCACAGTGTTGCACGAAGAGTACCTTCACACTGCACACTGATATTGCAGCACTACTAACCTATGCACATATGCGACATGCACAGCATTTCCCTTTGTGCATGTCACAGACTACATGTTAGTTATGCACATATCAACATAACCCTACATACTCTTTCATAGCCAATGTCACATCACTTATCCTGTGTCTGTAATGCGTGGACATGGCATTTGGATATTACCTGATGGACTGCTGCAGTCATTTCCTGACACTCATGCTCTGGTGATGGTGATGGTGGGGATGATGGTCCTGTACTGGACATGTTTGCAGTACCATCATGTGGCAATGTCTGTTGGGGAGGAAGCTGTGATTATCATGTTTTACTGTACATGTCTACAACTTGATATTGAGGGATGAATGTTCATTTGTCTTCAATGGGCACACATCGGGTAACCATGCTTGACAATGGTGCCACTTTGGACAGACAAAAGGTACATGGGGAGACGTATGCATCACATTGTGACATAGGCAGTGGCACAACTGTATGTGCCTATGTTGATTCTACCCTGTGGTTTTGCACAGTCAATCAGTTGTGGCCCCACATTGCCTGCACCGCTATGTGTGGTTCATGCACGTAGGTCCATATCATGCAGTACACACACATGCACATTCACATGGTGTTTCAATGGATGTGTGCATGTACATGAGTATGTACCATCATTCTACTGCACACACATGTGTTGTTCTACTATTAGTGTATGGCTACCTATATGTGCACACTGTTTTTCAGCACACATGGTGCTTGACAGCCTTTATTGACATTAGTACAGGCTGTTTCATGTTACCATACACAGTGTGTGCCTGTGACACAGACTCACATGTGTAGTGTGTTTTCCACCACACAGGGATGAATCATTAGAACTGTACTGTCTGCATGTCATGCACAGTCACCTTTGGGAACATATGTGTTAATTTTATCATATTTCCTTACTGTCTCCCAACCTCCCCCCTCCATGTTTGTTGGATCACGGTCAGTCGTGTTACCAACTCACATCCGCAAACCATGTAGTGGCCTTCCACAGCAGTATTCCTCCAGGGCTGTCCCCAACCCTGTCCCCCATGTATCGTGCTGTGTATAGCAGGCATCCAACAATGTGCACATCTCTTTCTGGTCTGCGCCACCTCTGAGCAGGGTCCTGGACATGACAGCTCAACCAACTGCAAACCACTGCGTATCTATTTAAGGTTATCCTCACTTTGTAGTGGTGCGCACATTGATGCCAATGAGATGCTGCGCATGATCAAGTGTGCATCATGTCAGATATCAGCGACCTCTCTGCTCACAGTCTAATTTATCAGTGTGCCAGACTACAGTCAACAGTATGAGCCAGATGAACACTGTCCAATTATCATCACCCCAAACTGGAAGTTGTCTCATTCCATGTGGTGCTCATTCTACCTCCACAGCCTACACCCATCGGGCCACTATAGCCATGGACATGGGTCAACAGCCTGCCAGGAGGTGAGTCAGGATGCCTCAAGGCTCCATGCCACTGGGATGGCACAGATTGATCTGGTCATGCATGGCTGTGCATCTGTACTCATGGTATACAACTGTTTTGTCAACATTTGTCTAGTGTATCCTGGGGGACATGCACATGTTTATTTCATGGCCACACGTTCACATATCACACACTTTTACATTCCTGTCACACATCAATCCATTTACCTGTTATGAGGTGGTTGGTGCATTGGTGGTCTGTACTGTATGTCTGGGACCTCTGTTGGATGTCTTACTATGAACACACTCGCTGGTGGGTTGGCCTCTGACAGTATCTAGGACAGACAAATACATTATGTAACCATGCATAAGGGTCAGCTGCTTGACATGTCCACATCTCTCTACAATCCGTATGTGACATCGCATATACCTACTGTCATCATCATCATCAGCATCATCATTTTTTATTTGTAAAAAGGCGCCCTTCCAGAACTAAGGGCACCCGAACAATATCACATAAAAAAATGGTTTAATAACATTACAGACAAAACACGTTAATGGTCTTTCAAAACAAAAAATTACTCTAATATAGTACCATTAAAAGCTAGAAGAAAGAGATGTTGTTTTCAGGTCAGCTTTAAACTCCTCGATAGTCAGGCTATCTCATATCCAGCAAGGTAGAGAATTCCACAGGGTAGGAGCCATAAAGGCAAAAGGTCATGCACCAGATGCTTTCAACTGTACCCTGGGAATCTCTAGCAATCCCTTGCCAGAGGATCAGAGTGCATGGGAGGGGCAGTTAGGGTGCAGAAGGTCTTGCAGGTAATGAGATCCCTGACTGTGTAGGGCTTTATAGGTCAGCAATGTGACCTTGAAGGTTATCCGCCACTGTACTGGCAGCCAGTTTACTTCATGCAGCACAGGTGTTATGTGACTGGATCTAGTGGTCCTCTACATGTTGACATCAAGGCCTGTCATTTTGGGCATGTACATGTTGATGTTGTGGTGCTAGATATAGTGCCCGACCATCTGTGGCATGTTACTGCATTGGGCCGTGTACATGTTTGTCTACATCACAGTGACATAATTCCTTTGTGCCACTTATATCCCATGTCATCCACTGTACCTGCACCACTGTTGTGAGATTCTGGCACACCCTGGCAATGGCTCTGGCTGCATGTTCAGGCACATGCTGATACTGCTGATGTTCTGCATTACAGTACACAGGGCATGTTTGTTGTCACTGCAAAACCAATGTCAGGTGACACTGTGGCAGGGGATTTGCACACCACACTGTGTGTAGAGAAGGGGCACACATAGTCACATGATGTCCGCACCCATATCAGTCTGGGTAACATACTTTGTTGTTGTTGCCTACGGCATGAGGTGCCTACCATGTACACCTACAATGGCACACTGTGCACCTGTTGCACTGTTGCTGACACAGCTGCTGTACATTTGGTCGACCACGGTGATACTTTGCTGTGCTTCACTGTGCACTATTTTATGCGAGATACCTACACCCTAATTGGCATCCCACTGTACACCTTAGACAAACCTTATGTTACACATAATATGCATATGCTATACTAACATATAGGGCACAGACACCTACCATACAAGAGTAAGTGTCAGGATATATAATGATTGTAATACACTTTATTTTCACTATGCATGGAAACTGCACAAAGTAAGCCAAGGCATTCATGTCTTTGTCATCTTCTGATATTACATAGTCTGCACACTATTATGTTGGACTTATAGAGCTATTACCAAAAAACTGCCCCAGTACATTTTTGACTGCCTTCTGCTAAGTTTGATAGGTACTTATGCACTAAGAAGTACCGACTATATCTTGCTGAAAGTACCAAAGGTAAAAATATGCTTTGGTAGGGCCGCCATAAGTTATGTGCTGCCCGTTCTGTGGAACAAATTGCAAAAAACATTGAAACTCATCATTTCTACCAACCTATCTATCTTCAAACCTCTTTATGCTCATTCATTTAAGGAATTCTGCAAATGCTTTCCTTGCCCCTAATCTTCCCATTTTGCTATAGGTGGCGCACTTCTATATCCTATCCGGCTTCTTTGCTTCCACCCCTGCCCATTTGTTAACATCCATCCTCTCACCCTTAGCTCCTAAATACCTTATTTTTGGTCACTGTGCTGATACCTAAATACTTTTGATTCCCACAGCCATGCTTCATTGCCCTACCTACCACTAATTAGGCAGGAACAGTACTCTGTGGTTGCTAAAATTTATACCCCTTGCTTCAGCACCTTGGCCCCTCCCCCCAATGCTCCCCACCCTTACTGCCCTAATACCTTTTTTCACCCTCTGCCTCCCACCTTCCTTTTTGCCCTCAAGGTTCTTTCCCCCCTCTTTGCCTGCTGTGCTCCTCTAATCCTGCTAATTATTATTTTTTTGATTGCTGGAGATATGTCGTGGACATCTGCTGTAATATGCCTGTAAATATGCTTATGGGTCTATTTACAGTAATAGGGGACATATGTGGGACATGACTGTGGAAAAATAAATTTTGTAATTTCTTTCTTCTTTCACCATCAATGCTTTACTCTTAATGTCATTTACTAAAAGTGTAAACAGGAAGATAATATAACTTGTGGTTATCTGAGTGTAGTCCCTAATGTTTGAAAACAGTAACTAGGTAACATACGTAACAGGGACAGAGAATATGTTAACTAGAAAAAAAAGTAAATGTATAAATATTTTTGAATATCTACATGAATTTACAGTACTTTAACTCATTTGGTTAATTCACTAAGCAACTCCAAAATATTTGCATGCAAAAGAATTTGATAACCATCAGTCTAACACGTGGCAGAGAATTAAGGTGCAAAGTAATTTCTAAGTTTTCCCTCACCAACATTTCTTGGGTAGTCACAGATTAAAATGCATTAATATATAACTGGAAATAAGAATAGAGGATATTTAAAACTTGTTTTGATCACTTTAAAAATTAAACTCCAAAAATCTGTGAAAAAGTGTTTCATTAATGTATGTAACAGGACAGAGAAACATAGAAACATAGAATTTGATGGCAGATAAGGACCACTTGGCCCACCTAGTCTGCCCATTTCCCTACCTAACTGATAAGCTGCAGATCTAGTTAACCAACAATCTACTTCCTCCTACCCCCCACTATAAAAACTTTAACATAGAAACATAGACTTTGACAGCAGATAAGGACCACTTGGCCCACCCAGTCTGCTCATTTTCCTACCTACTGGATAAGCTGCAGATTCTAGTTAACCAACAGCCTACTTCCTGCCATCCCCCACTATAATTGCCTTATGTCTGTCCCATGCATGTTTGAATTCCCCCACTGTTTTAGACCCAACAAGCTCCCCAGGAAGGCAGTTCCATGCATCCACCACTCTCTCCGTGAAAAACAATTTCCTCACATTACCCCTGAGCCGTCCCCCCTCTATCTTTAAATTGTGCCCCCTTGTTCTTACACATCTCTTTTTCTGAAATATGCTACCCTCCTGGACTTTGTTGATTCCCTTCAGGTACCTGAACATTTCTATCATGTCCCCCATCCCTCCTTTCATCAAGGGTATACATATTAAGCTCTCTCAGTCTCTCTTCATATGGCTTCTGATGCAGACCCTACACCATTGTAGTTGCCCTCCTCTGGACTGCTTCCATCCTGTCTATGTCCTTGCATAGATGAGGTCTCCAAAACTGCACACAGTACTCAGATGGGTCTCACCAACTGTCTGTACAGAGGATAACCACTTCCCTTTTCTCCATGATGCCCTTCCTAGGAATCCCAGTATACCCTGGCTCTCCTTACTGACTTCTCACATTGCTTACCAACCTTTAGATCATCTGATATGATTACCCCCAGGTCCCTTTCCATTTTTGTTGTTGTTAGTACCTCCCCTGCTATTGTGTACTCTTCTCCTGGGTTTTTGTTTCCCAGGTGCATTACTTTGCACTTCTTTGCATTGAATCTAAGTTGCCATACAGTATGTCTGACCATTCCTCCAACCTTGCCAAGTGTCTTCTCATCCTTTCTACCCCCCTTGTGTATCAACTCTGTTACAGATCTTTGTGTCATCTACAAAGAGGCATACCTTTCCCTTCAGACCCTCTGCAATGTCACCTATAAAGATGTTTAAGAGGACTGGACCCAGTACTGAGCCCTGAGGTGCTCTACTAGTGACCCCCCTTTCTTCAGAAGTGTTCCATTCACTATTACCTTCTGTGTCCTGTTTTGCAGCCAGTTTGCAACCCAGTCTACCACCCTGGGACCCACTCCTAGGCTGGCTAACTTGATTATTAATCTTTTGTGCAGGACTGTGTCAAATGCCTTGCTAAAGTCTAGGTAGGCCATATCCACAGCCCCTCCTTGGTCTATTACTTTGGTCACCCAGTCAAAGAAATCTATTAGATTTGTCTGATATGACCTTCCTTCTGTAAATCCATGCTGCTTTGGGTCCTGTGCCCCACTGGCCTGTAGGTACTCAACAATTCTTTCTTTCAGAAGTGATTCCATCATTTTCCCTACCACTGAGGTCAAACTTACAGGTCTGTAGTTTTCTGCTTCTGCCTTGCTCCCGCTTTTGTGAAGGGGAATCACATCTGCCCTCCTCCAGTCCTCAGGTACCACCCTATCCTCCCATGATTTGTTAAAAGTGTGGTCAGTGGTATCACTAGGTCCTCCTTAGTTCTTTTAGGATTCTGGGGTGAATCCCATCAGGCCCCATTGCTTTGTCCACCTTGAGTTTTAGGAGTTCTTTCAGGACTCTTTCTTCTGTAAATGGACTGGTGTCAACCCCCCTACCCAGAGTGCTTTTATTGTCTGGTTTAGGTAACTCCTCCTTATCTTCTTTTGTGAATACTGAGCAAAAGTATTTATTCAGTGTCTCTGCCTTTTCACTGTCTCCCTCTGCCCACCTCCCCTCTCCCTCATTAATCTTCACTAATTCTCCCTTAACCTTTCTATGCTCCCTAATGTACTGTACCTATAAAAGGTTTTATCCCCCTTCTTAACTGAATTGGCTATTTTTTCCTTGGTTTGGGCTTTTGCTATTCTGACTACCTTCCCCACTTCTTTCTGCTTTAATTGATACAGTTCCCTGTCGTACTCCTTCTGTGATTCCTTATACTTTTTGAATGCAGCTTTTTTCTCCTTAACCTTCCCTGCCACCTCTTTTGAGAACCACAGTGGTTTTTTACTCCAATTTGTTTTCTTTATCTGTTTCACACAAAGGCTTGTTGCATCTATGATGGCAGTTTTGATTTTTCTCCATTGTTCTTCCACCCCTCCTTTTTTGCCATTTGCTAGTGTATTCCTCAGGTATTCACCAATTTTGCCAAAGTCAGCCCTTCTAAAGTCCAGTATGCTTGTTTTTGTATGGCTCATCTCCATGGTTGTGCTTATTGTGAAGCACACTGTGCAGTGGTCACTTGTTCCCAGATGTCTACTGACTTCTAAATTTGTGATCCTCTCTCCATTTGAGAGTACCAGGTCTAGAATTGCTCCCTCCCAAGTGGGTTCCAACACTAGCTGTCTAAGGCCTGCCCCCTGCAGGGCATTGAGAATGACCCTGATCTTAGATGTGGCTGCAGTACATGTCATCCAGTTAACATCTGGCATATTCAGGTTCCCTATCAACAGTATCTCACATTTTTCAGCCATTTTGAGAATGTCCTCTATCATTTTCTTGTCCATTTCCTCTCCTTGAGACGGGGGTCTGTATACAACCCCTGTGTAGATTGTGATGCCATTCCCTGTCTCCAAGGTGACCCAGAGTGCCTCTTGTCCTCCCCCTTTACTTTTTAGTTCTGTAGCTTTGATCCCTTCCCTTATGTATAGAGCTACTCAACCTCCTTTTTTCCCCTCCCTATCCCTTCTGTAGATGGTGTACCCCGGTATGTTGACATCCCAGTCATGGTTCTCCTTGTACCAAGTTTCCATGACTGCCACAATATCTAATTGTTCATCTTCCATCAAGGCTACTAGCTCAGAAAGCTTGTTTCCCAGACTACGGGCATTGATACTCATTGCCCTCCATATAATGTTAACTTTATCTTTTTTCCCCCATGCCTGCTCTTTTTGCCCTTGTCTCTTTTTCCATTTACCCCTGTCTTGCCCTCTGTTGAGCACTGTACCTCAATGTTTACCTTACTACCTGGCATGTTTTGTGTGGAGGGAGGCTTGAAATTTCCTGCCTCTTATTATCACCTTCCCCCATGGCTAGTTTAAAAGCTTGCCAAGGAAGCATTTAAACCTGTCACTTAGGATCTTGGTTCCCTTCATGGACAGATGCAGACCATTGTGCCAGTATAGACCTTCATCTCTCCAGGTGTACCCCCAGTCCCCAATGAAGCCAAAGCCCTGTGCTCTGCACCAGTTTTGCAACCATTCATTAAATGGCATGGTGTGTAGTACCCTAGCATCACCCCTGCCATGGGCTGGCAGCACCTCTGAGAAGGTAACCGTGCTTACTACCTGTCTGAGGCCCCTCCCCAACTCCACAATTTCATCCTGCACTCCACTGATCCCATACCTAGCTATGTAATTTGTCCCAAGGTGGACAATGATATCTAGTTCCCTCTCCTGTGATGCTACTTCTGCAATCCTGAGGATTCGCTTCTTGTCCCTCCAAGCCATGGCACCAGGCAGGCACCTTACTTCCCTCTCCTGTCCCTTCCCCAGGTCTATCCCTCTAACAATTGAATCCCCTATCAGAAGCTGTTTCCTTCCCCTATGGTGTCCCTTGCCACCTTTCTGTGGGTCTCCCTTGTGGATGTCCTCAGCATTCTTCTTGGTATCCACTGAGGGTGCCATTATAGAGGAACCTTGCTATGCCAGACTGGCATATGATTTGTGTAGAGGTACAACTAGGGGGCTTCGCCTCTGTTCCACCACCTGCACCCTCCCAGAACCCACTGTGGTCCAACTGCTCTTCATACTTGGCAGCCTCTGAGGCAGTGGTTGTGGCAGTGGTGCTCTTTGGGTGGGGGAGGCCTCCTTAGTCCTTGTCAGTTCAACCTGGAGGTGAGCAACCTCCTCCCTCAGAGCTGACAGTTGCCTGCAAATAGGACAGCAATGCAGTTTCCAGAATGTCTCCCGAAAAACTACTGCCCCACAGCCAGTGCATTGCACCACTCCCCACATGTCCCTCTCCCTTATAATATACTATATATATATATACTGTATATATATATATATATATATATATATATATTTTTTTTTTTTCATTTTGTGGTGTGTACTTGCCCTTTATACACTGTGCAGGTTATTAAGAATATGAAAGTTCTGCCCCAGACCTGTTGAGGAAGTGATGTCAGAACTTTGGCTATAAAGTAAACATCACACCTGGGGGGGTGGGGGGTGGGGAAGGGTGGGTGGATAGTCCACAACCACTACACCACTGCTCCACCACCCTGGTGAGTACTGCCCTTTATAGTAATTCAACTAACCTCCAGTAACTGATTTGTAAACTATTTAAAAGTAATTTGATGCAAACTATCACAGAATACTAGTAGACAGTCCAGTTACCCACAAAGTAAAATCAAATATGCAGTTATTTCAACCCTTCTGAAGTTGCTCACAAGATAAGCAGTTTTGAAAACCCCCTTCCTGATTTAAAAACTAAAATAATTAAACACAAAGCAATACCAATGTAAGACTGTAAAGTAAGGAACACTTCCCTCAGATGTAAGCAAGAGAGATTTGTTGCAGATTTCTAGTCCGGTATAGTATATCCCATGCAGCTTCTCAGTTGTTTCAATGCACCCCCGTTACACAATTTGAAGAAGATGGGCTTCTGTCTGAAACAGGATCACACCAGTAGTTTATAGTAATTGATCAATGCTGGAATGTTCCAAGGAGAACAATTGGCTATGATGCAGGTCTCCCTGACTAGTGAAGACAATTTCCTCCACCCGAGGCTCTGTATGGCATCAAATTACAAACTGCAGCCTTTGCTATTAGAAGTACACAGCCACCACCAGTAAATTATTCCAAAATATATTGATGCAAACTGTCACAGAATACTAGTAGACAGTCCAGTTACCCACAAAGGAAAATCAAATACAGTATGCAGTTATTTCAACCCTTCTTAAGTTACTCACAAGATAAGCAGTTTTGAAAACCCCCTTCCTGATTTAAAAACTAAAATAATTAAACACAAAGCAATACCAATGTAAGACTGTAAAGTAAGGAAAACTTCCCTCAGATGTAAGCAAGAGAGATTTGTTGCAGATTTCTAGTCCAGTATGGTATATCCCATGCAGCTTCTCAGTTGTTTCAAAGCACCCCCGTTACACAACTTGGAGAAGATGGGCTTGTCCGTAGAACTTTTATACTGACTGAGTCATAACTTTAAGCAGTCCCAGAAAACACTGTGGAAAAAACAAAAATCAGGCAACTAGAGTCCTTTAGTCACTCAGTCAGCATAAAAGTTATACGGTTGCATACCATCACCACAATGGGAGTTCATAATGCACTAAATTCACTATACTAACTAGAAATACCAGACATACTAAGTAAAATTAACTAAAACCCTAACCATAACATCACAATATACACACTATATACATTGCTTATTACAGACCTAATACCTCCAACAAATGTACATATGTACATCTGGCAGACCCCATGTGACAGTGTAACTGAATCCACCAGACATGAGCATGAACATCGACCTACAGTGACTCACTCAAGCCGGTGAGCACAGTACACTACTTGCAAACACACAAGCACCCCATGAGAGATTGACCAGGGACCTGGCACACCCCAGGTGACAGTGTAACTCAATCCATCACAGCAGAACATGGGTGCTGGCCTGCAGTGACTCAATCTAGCAGGTGCATGCAGTACACAAACTACACACCCACCAGGGCCCCATGAAGACTGATCAGGGACCTGGCAGACCCCAAGTGATGGTGTAACTAAATCCACCAGAAGAGAATCCTGGCACCGGTCCATTGTGACTCAAGTCAAGCTGCTGTGTGCAGTACGCCACCTGCACACCCACCAGGGCCCCATGAAAGATTGACCAGGGATCTGGCAGACCCCAGATGATGACATAACTGAATCTACCAGATGAGAACAGAGGATAATGTGGACAACCCACTGGATTGGAAACAAAATGTAGGCAGGCACGGACACAAGCACTGGATTGCAAACAAAATAGAGGCACACATGGGCACCAATTGGCTTGCAAATTAAATGGAGGCACACATGACTGCAGCAACTGGCTTGTAAACAAAATGGAGGTAAGCATGGACACCCACAGAATTGCAAATAAAAGGGATGCATGCCCAGACGCCCACAGGATTGCAAGCAAAATGGAGGCACTATTCCCATCCCCCTCCAGATCCATGTTAGCAGTCCCTGGTGCTTGGTAGACCATTCTACAATTCTCCAGCCCTGTCAATAGCCCCCTGGGACCCAAGATCAGTCCCACCCCCTCCCCATCAGCCTCGTGGTATGTGAGGTCAGTCCCATTTCCCTCCCCAGTCCCCAGAGCCTTGTGGCACACTCCTAAAATGTTCTAGCCATGTGAGCAGTCCCATGGGACCCAAGGGCAGTAACAACCCCTCCCCATCAGCCCTCTGGCATGTGAGGTCAGTCCCATATACTTCCCCAGTCCCTGGGGTCTGGTGGCAAACTCTTAAAATTCTCCAGCCCTGTAAGCATTCCTGTGGGATCCAAGATTAGTCCCAAACCCTCCCCATCAACCCTGTCACATGAGGTAAATCCCATCCACATCCCCATATCCATGGGGCTTGGTGGAACACTCCAATAAATCTGCAGTCCCATGGAACCAAAAGTCAGTCCCAGCGCTTCCTCATTAGACCCATTGCACATGAGTTCAGTCTCATTTCTCTCCCATGTCCCTGAGGCATGGTGGCACACTCCAACAAATCCACAGTCCCATGGAACCCACGGTAAGTCCCATCCTCCTCCCTATTAGCCTCCTGGCATGTAAGGTCAGTATCATCCCCCTCCCCAGTCCCTGGGTCTGGTGGAACACTCATAGAACTCTCTAGCCCTGTCAGCAGTCCCATGGCATCCAAGGTCAGTCCCACCCCCTCCCCATCAGTTGCCCTGACACATGAGTTCAGTTCCACCCCTTCACAGTCCCTAGGGTCTTGTGGTGAACTCCTAAATTTTCCAGCCATGTAAGCAGTCCCATGTGACCCAAGGTCAGTCCCACCTCCATCCCTATCATCACCCTGTCACAGAAGTCAGTCCCATCCCCCTCCCCAGTCTCTTAGGCCTGGTGAAACACTCTGGCAAATCCTTAGTCCTATTGGACAAAGGGCAGTCCCACATCCCCATCAGCCCCAGGCATGTGAGGTCTATCCCATCCCTCTCCCCAGTCCCAGGGGCCAAATGGCACACTCTGACAAATCTACAGTCCCATGGAACTGAAGGTCAGTCACACCCCCTCCCCATCAGCCCCCTTGCACATGAGGTCAGTCCCATCCCCATCTCCAGTCCCTGGGGCCTGGTGGCACACATCAACAAATCCACTGTCCCATGGAGCCCAAGGTAAGTCCCACCCTCCTCCAAATCAGCTCCCTGGCATGTAAGGTCAGCCTCATCCCCCTCCCCACTCCCTGGAGTCTGGTGAGTCACTCCTAAATCTCTCCAGCCCTTTCGGCAGTCCCAAGGTACCCAAGGTCAATTCCACCCCCTCACCATCAGCCCACTGGGATGTAAGGTTAGTCCAAGCCCCCTCCCTAGTTCCTGGGTCCTGTTGGCGTGCTCCATCAAATCTGCAGTCCCATGGGATCCAAGGTCAATCCCACCACCCTCCCTATTGGCCCCCTGGAATGTAAGGTCAATCCCATCTCTGTCAGCAGTTTCAAGGGTCCTAGTGGTACAGTCCTAAAATTCTCTAGCTCTGTCAGCTGTACCATGGTACTTATGGTCAGTCCCATCCCTCTCCATATCTTGTCAGCAGTCCCAAGGGTACCTGGTGGCAACGGTCTCCCTCCCAGCTGCCCTTTTAGCTATACCTTGGCCAGAACCATTTTGTAAATTTAATTGGTGCCACTGTGCTTCCAAGGAGCAAGTTACCACTGCAATCTTTATTTTTATAACATACAAGGGTCTTTAGTTGCAAAACTTTTTTGTTCTAAAATATTGTCATTGGCATTTGTCCACTTTAATTTTAATAGGAAATTACTACAGCACCCAATATGCCTATTGTTTTTAATCTCAGACTTTGCAGCAAACATTCCATTTCTAATTTACTTTCTGATCATCTGGCAGCCCCCCTTCCCCAAATCATGTGGATGACTATTTTAAAACAAAAGTCCTTTGTTGCATCCCCAAAACAAATTCTGAGTCAAAACAAACAAATCTTGTAGAATATCATAATACTCACAATTTAAAAATAAGGTACCACTAGAAGTCTCATCCATTTGTATCAGGGATCACTGGTTTCCTGAGGTCCCTGTTACTAACATGATTAAACTTGGTTGTGGGCTGTTAGGACAACTTTTGAAAATCCTGTTTTGGATTCCATGATTTTTTCACTTAAAATGCGTCAGTAAATGACTACAGCACCCAGTATGTTTATATTTTAATCCCAACCTTTACACCAAAGATTCCAGAAATAATTTACTTTTAGATTTATTTATTTAAGCATTTTACCAGGAAGACATACTGAGCAGAGTACTGCTTAATTACAGATGCATCCTGGGGGAGTGGAGAACATAGGAGAACAGTTTACACAGTATAGACAAGAAAATACATAGTGGGAGAAATATTAACATTAGGATCTGGTTACATGTCAGTAGTAGCTTGAGAGAGACAAACTGGTAATCACAGTACATACGGTATGAGAAAGCATTTGAAGTCAGGATTGACAAGTGAATACATTGTGGAAGATCACTAACATTTGGTTCAGAAACCACTACATACAGAATTGAGTGTGGCAGTTGGTAGCACAGTTACATACAGCAAGTGTACGACAAAATTAAATTTTGAGCCATACAAGATACAGTATAAGGTGAGTGGACAATAATTAGATACTGATGATTTATCCCAAAGCACGTGAAAGGCCATTTTAAAACAACAGAAGACTTGGTTTGCTGGCCAAGGCACCTAGCTTCACCTGAGCTCTTTCCTTCTAAGACTGCTTGAAAGGCAGAGTAGAGAAACTTACCAGAGCAAGGGAGAAGGATTAAGACTTAGTTTGGCTAAGCAGATTTACTGTGTGGTGGTGTTTTTATTTTTTACTCACAGGGATTGCTACTGTTTGTTGCTAACATTTCATTGCTTTATTTTTTCTCTGATTCAAATTGTTGTTGCTGGTATACCTTCTTCTGCATTATTACAAGGTGTGCCTACAGGTGTGTGCTAACAGATTACTGCTGTAATCTTCTGATTCAAATTGTCTTTTGCAAGGTATATCTTCTGTTACTGCTTTATTTTTCTCTGGAGCAAAGTGTTTCTTACAGGGTATATCTTCTCTGAAATTACTGTATTACAGGTGGAGCTTACATTTTTGTGACTTTTTATCATTGGGCTAAGCAAAATTACTGTTTGACACTGTGTTTTATTTTATTCTTGTTTGTTGAAAAGGTTTGTTGTCTCAGAGGTGTTTCAGTCTCCTTCTCACATTGAAGGAGCTAATTGCTTTTCCTCCCACAGCTTTTCCAAAGGATTAGGTGTGTATGTGGGGGTGGAGCTGGCAAACTGTCAGTAATTTCCAACAGAAAGAAGGGTTAAAAAGTCAGGTTAGTTGATATCTTGGAGGTAGAAAACTTGGTTTGCTGGCCAAGGCACCTAGCTTCACCTGAGCTCTTTCCTTCTAAGACTGCTTGAAAGGCAGAGTAGAGAAACTTACCAGAGCAAGGGAGAAGGATTAAGACTTAGTTTGGCTAAGCAGATTTACTGTGTGGTGGTGTTTTTATTTTACTCACAGGGATTGCTACTGTTTGTGCCTAACATTCATTGTATTATTTTCTCTGATTCAAATTGTTGTTGCTGGTATACCTTCTTCTGCATTATTACAAGGTGTGCCTACAGGTGTGTGCTAACAGATTACTGCTGTAATCTTCTGATTCAAATTGTCTTTTGCAAGGTATATCTTCTGTTACTGCTTTATTTCTCTCTGGAGCAAAGCGTTTCTTACAGGGTATATCTTCTCTGAAATTATTACAGGTGGTGCTTTACAGGTTTTACAGTTTTATCTAACATTAGGATAAGCTTTCAGGGTTACTGCATTTGTTGTTGACTGATTGTTTCTGTTCTTACCTCCTTGTTCTTTCGTCCGTGGTTCTTCTTTTAGGCAGGGGAAGGGCCCCAGCCACCACCCCATCCCCAACCACCGCTGCACTCCTTTTATAAGGTGCCACAGTTGTGACATTTCCTGTGGCAGAGCAGGAAGGGGCGGATCAGTGGGGCCTCCACAAGGTGATCTCATTTACAGGGCACTAGTAATTTAACTTGTTATAACAAGTTAAACAAAAGACAATTAAACCATTACTTGCATTTTTTTCTTTTTCCTTCTAATTACTCTGACTAGGTTACAAACCCAGCAACTTATTTGGAATGGATTTCATTAACTGCAGGTACTGTGGAACAATTTTCAGAAGGACAGTCTTACAGGATTTAGGACACTGTCCTACATGCTGGGCCTTTGGAGATCTTAGGTCTCAGCTCCGGGCAGCATGGGCAGAGATTGCACGCCTCAAATTTCATATTGAAGAGGAAATACATTATAAGAACCACCCGCCATTTCCCCAGCATCCAACAGAAAAACCTCAACCGCAGAGGGTAGTTGGTCCAGGAGGTTGGCAGGTGGTTAGGAGGAGCAAATCAGGTGCCCCGTCACTCTCTGCTCTCCAACACATTACCTCCAAAAACTATAAACACTACAAACAGGTATCTGCCTCTATCTCTGAAATCAAATAAAGAGGCAGAAGACACTGCAGAGCAGGACACTGCAGCACAGGAGCTAGCACAACAATACTCACCCAAATCAGGAACCAAAACTAAACAAGCACAAAGGAAATCCAAAAACTTCTGATCATAGGAGACTCCATGATTCGGGGAGTTGATACCCATCTCCAGCCAGGGGTGATGGTCAGATGTCTCCCAGGTACATCAGCATGGAGAGACACTGACCGCATTGCTAAAATTGTTCACAAAGCAGGAGAAAACAATGATGTCCTAGTACACATAGGGACTAATGATCTCGCCAGCCGGTCAGTTGTGGAGACCAAGGAATACCTGACTAGGCTGGGTGACAAACTATCATCTATTTCGTCCGGCATCTCCTTCTCTGAGATCCTGCCAGTCTGGGAGAAGGGAGCAGATGGATGGAAGGTCAGAGAAGGGGAGATAGGGGAGCTAAACACGTGGCTCAAGGACTAGTGCCAGGAAAAAGGACACAGATTTGTAGGGAACTGGCAACAGTTCTGGGAGCGAAAGTTCTTTAAATTTGATGGACTGCATCTGACTAAAGAGGGAGTCAGTGCATTGGGGCAGAAGTTTGGCGTCTTTGCAGAATATTTAAACTAGCAAATGGGAGAGGGTGCAGCACCCATACTTGAATGGAAGAACACCCCTCCCCCTCAGCTAGTGGTCAAACAGGAATTCAGCGTGTTTGCCGTTCATTTGCATCACCAGGTAAGGAAAAAGGTTTGTCTCCCCATACAATGCACAGGGGTAATGCCAAACTTCACCCAACAACTAACACACTATAAAAAGACTTTCTCACATTACCCACAAGTCTGCCCCCCCCCTCTATTTTCATATCATGGCCCCTTGTTCTAGGATCGTGGATGTGATGTTCATCCACACTTCTTGGCATGTCCCTTTCCCTTTAAGGATCGCTGGAAGGTCTTAAAGCTGGTTTCTCCCACCCACGTGGTGGTATATCCCTTGGCTCCGCCCCATGACACCAGATGTTTATTTCCACTGGAAGATTCAGGTTGCCTCCTTAGTGCTGCTGCATTTTGTAGGCTCTGGCTTCAAAACCTTCGGTTATTCCGAAAATTCATCTTGCTCACATTAGCGATACGTGACTGTTTTCTTCGATTGTGGAAGACAAGTCTTCCTCGTTTCGCTTGTGTTAGATGCGGCCAGGAGTATCGCGACCGATCCCGACACTCGTGTGTCTAATGCTTGGGTGTCGACCATGACACTTGGAAGTGATTTTTTTTTTGTCTTGCATTTCACCCTAACGTCCTCGACTACCATCTCACATGCCTGAAATTGGGTAGGCTGGAGAACAGACTCCTCAGTGAAATCAAAGGAGGCACAGTGGGCGGTTTCCCTGGCCACGGGATCTGCAAGCAATTGGGCGTGCAAGCCTTGAGGAGGAGCGGCTCGGGCCATGGAATCTTTCTCTTTGAGCTTCCGTTCCGCTCAACCTGGGCTCCACTTTCTGGGGTTCATTCCGACAGTTCTTGGCTTTGCCATCCGGCCAGTCGACCGAAGTGTTGATCGATGAGGTTGAAATAATCCTCGATCCGATCGACCCCCTTGTCGCAGACTCCAGTCGATGACTCTCTAACTCGGACTCTGGTCCTTGCTTTCCCCAACAAGGAGACCCAGCCCTTTGGTAATCCCATCGTTGAAGTGGTCCCCGACCCCGGGAAATCACCAGTCTAGCCAATGTCTCCTGGGCGACCAGATTGGCCTGGCCAATATCGATCGAGGTCCAGGATCCCCTCGATTGACAAGCCGAGGAAGAGCCATAAGCACTCGAAAAAGAGGCAACGCCATCGGTCGTCTTTGTCGTCCTCAAATGAGGAGAGGCTCTGGCGGAAACTTCGGCGCTACGAGGACCTCATGTGGCAACAGCTGATTTCGACCTGTTACAAGCTGACCCTGGCTTCTTACCCGGCCATTACTTGGCTTTTGCCTCCCAGGCTGAAGCTGACTCCTTCGGAGTTGATTAAGTCAGTATTTCCACCCGCGGAGCCAGAAAAACCTCCGGTCTGGCCTAAATTGGTCTGTCCACCGATTTGTTGTGGAACCACCACCCAAGCAGCCTGTGAGAAGGGCTCCTTCTAAGGAAGCTAGACCAGACACCGGGCTTCCCCGCATGTTTTGGCCACCGTTACCCCGGACTGCCCTCGGCGAGTCGGTGACCTGGGCAGTTGACCACTGTATCCGGATTCCTCAGATTCGGATGAGACTAGCCTACATTCTTATCCAGGGGATGATGAATTAGCTGGTGGGATAGACGGAGGAAGGTCCTGCGTCCTTTCAGGGCATTCTTTGCCTCATCTCTGAGTCTACAGGGATGCCCCTGGAGCCTATCCAGAAAAAGGCGGAGTACCCTCTCATGGACATCCTCAAGAGAGGGGATACCCCAACAGAGGCCTTTCCTGTGGATGAGGCCATAGTTGGCCTGGCCTTAGAACTTTGGCAGCGCCCTGCCTCTTGTCCAGTTATGTCTGCCCGCATGGCCCGCAAGTATGCGATGCCCATGGAGTCCCTTGCGGGGTTCACAGAGCACCCTTCGGCTGAGAGCTTTGTGATCGCTGCTGTGTTCAGGCGTACTGGCAGTTCTGCTGACACTGATCCACCTCCCGAGAAGGAATCCAAAAACGTGGGTCACTCAGCTTAGGTCTGTGCGGCCTCGTCTTTAGGCCACCATCAGGCAAGTTCAGCTGTCATCATGGCACACTTCTCCCATGCCCTCTTGAGGTCTTTGGATGAAGTCCTCCCACGTCTCCCCGTGGACGTACTGACCACGGTGAAGCAAGTCCAGGACCAGGGCCGGGCTGTTGCCAAACATCAACTCCAGATGGCCCTGGACATTGGGGACTCTTGTGCCCGCTCGTTGGAAGCTGCAGTTGCCTCTTGCACAGGGCCTGGCTCAGACTGTCCTCTTTTCCAGCAGAAACTTAGCACAAAGTGGCTGATGTGCCTTTCCTGGGCACTGATCTCTTTAGCCCAGGTGTGTCTGGTCACCTTCAGTGTATTGAATAGTCCAGTTCCGCCTTGGATGCCACTTCTGCTAAAGGTTCTTTGAGTAAGGAGGCAGCAGAAAAAGAAGCCTTTTCGGCATTCTTCCCCTGCGGCCCAGCAACCCTCCTCTCAAGCAGGGCAGCAGCAGGCTGAAGCTTGGTGGCCCCAGCCCAAGCCCTCCCAGGTCTGTAAAGAAGAAGGCTGGGGTTCAGGTCCTGGATCCTCCTCCTCCTCCAGGCCTGCTCAGTGACTGGGGCTGCCACTCCCTCTTCCGTCACTCCAGCTCTGGGTCCTCCTGTGGAGGGCCGGCACTGCCACTTCCTTTCCGCCTGGTTCGCTATCACTACGGACAGGTGGATCTTTGAGGTGGTCGGTCAGGGACTGCCTCTAAAATTCGAGCAGTACCCTTCAAGCCGAGCCCGCGCCCCACAGGAGGAAAGCGTATCCGCCTATACTCAGTCGGCTCTCCAAGACGACATTGCTCAGCTCCTCCTCAAGGAGACAGTGGCTGATTCTCCAGCAGACCCTGGCTTTGTCTCCAGGTACTTCCTGGTGCCCAAGTGGACAGGGGGGACTGGCGCCACATTCTAGATCTGCACAACCTGAATCAAGTATCTCGGGTCACACACCTTTCAGATGGTAACTCTGTCCCAGATCATACCATCCTTGGAGCGAAACGTGGTTCTGTTCACTGGATCTGCAGGATGCGTTCTTTCAAATCCCAATCCATTACATCTCATTGGTGAACTGTTCCTCCGTTTCAGAGCTGATGGGACCTATACAAGTTCGAGCCATTCCGTTTGGCCTGTCATCATGCCCATGGGTCTTCACCAAATGCATTGCAGTGGTGGTTAGTTGTCGGGGGGGGGTCAGAATTTACCCCCACCTCGGCGATTGACTCTTAGCAGGTACTACCCAGCAGGAGGTGGAGAGGTCCAGGGACCTGGCCCTCCAGACCTGCTTCCAACTCGAGCCTATTGATCAGCGAGGCCAAGTCGAACTCGTGCCTTCCCAGGTGATGTGCTTAATCTGGGCAGAGCTAGACTCTCGTCAAGCCAGCACTCGGTTCCTGGTGGACAGGGTGGTGGTTCTCTCCTCCTTTGCCCAATAATTTCTGGTTGGGCAATTGCGCCCTGTCCAGGACCTTCTGTGCCTTCTGGGTTACATGGCAGTGTGCACCTCCTTGGTCCGTTGGGCCCAGTGGCACATGCTCCCCTTGTGAGCTGGCCACCCAGTGGACTCAGTGCCACGGTCATTTCGACCAGCTGATCACTGTAACCCAGAAGATATGGGACGCTCTTCAATGGTGGACCACCCCAACCCAGTTGCAGGAAGGGAGCCCGTTAGTCTGCCCCGAACCGATGGCTGTCCTCATGACTGATGACTCTCTCATGGGCTAGAGAGCCCACATGGGGGACAAAGGGACCGTGGGCTCTGGACCCCAAGAGTCTCGATACCACATCAACCTGTTGGATCTCAGAGCAGTCAGACTGGCATTGTCGCTTTCGATCTTCAGCTCTGGGGTCAAGTGGGTAAAGTTCAGATGGACAATACCATGACCATGTACTACCTCAACAAACAGGGCGGCACACATTCCCATCTACTTTGTAGGAAGCGCTCTGCATCTGGACCCTCGTCAACCATCTGGAGGCAGATCTCCTAGCCATTCATGTGGCAGGAGCCTCAAACCATCTGGCGGATTTTCTCAGTTGCATCGGCAAGACAACCCACGAGTGGTCTCTCCATCCAGAGGTAGCTTACAGCCTGTTCTCCCACTGGGGCAAACCGATGGTGGACCGGTTTGCCTCCCGGGACTACACCAAACTGAGGCTGTTTCATGCCAGCCCCCCTCAGCAGGGCTCGCTGCCAGGGGATGCCTTCTCGAGGCTGTGGACCCCAGGCCTCTTTTATGCCTTCCCTTGATCCTCAGGGTGCTCCTCAAGGTGAGGAGGGACAAGGCGATGGTGATTCTAGTAGCCCCAGACTGGCTGCGCCAGTTCTGGTATCAGATCTCCTCAGCCTCAGATGCTGGCCCCTGGGTGGCTTCCAGCACGTCCGAACCTGATCTCTCTGTCAGGAAGGTATGCCATCCAGACCTTGTATCTCTGCACCTCACAGCCTGGTACCTGGCGGCTAAAGTTCAAGCGTTGGGTCTTTCCAGGATGTCCTCACCATGGTAGATGCATCCAGAAGGAATCGACCAGGAAATGTTATGCCTTCAAATGGAAAAGGTTTTCCATTTGGTGTCAGAACAAGGCCTGGACCCTCAGTCCTGTCCAGTGGCTAACAGTCTCGACTACCTTTTGTCTTTGTCCAAAGGGGTCTACAGTCATCGACCCTTAGGGTGCACCTGGCAGCCATCTCTGCTTACCAGGTTAGCTGATGGTGCAGGAGACAGTGGTTGGGCACTGTTTCAAAGGCCTGGATCACATATATCCTCCGGTGCATGAACCTTCACCTCCGTGGAATCTACTGCTAGTACTGGCAAAGCTCATGGGCAAGCCATTTAAACCAATGCACAAGTGTGCATTGTCACACTTGTGGAAGACTGCCTTCCTGGTGGCTATCACATCTGCCAGAAGGACAGGGGAGCTCCAGGCGCTCTCTGTGGACTCCCTTATCTGGTCTTCCACTAGGACAGAGTTGTCCTACGCCTCCACCCGAAATTCCTTCCGAAGGTGGTGTCATAGTTTCACCTTAACCAGGTGTTAACTCTGCAAGTATACTACCCTAATTAACATCTCTGAGGCTGAATACAGGCTCCATACCTTGGACCTGAGATGAGCCCTCTCCTATTATGAGGGAAATGGACATGCAGAGAAGTGTGGATGAACAACATATACCACTCCTAGAACTGATGTTACAGGTGAGCTACCTGTTTTTCTTGAGCATCTTTTTTTTCTTAGAGATGCTATCCTCTTGTACCTTATTTACACCCTTGAGGTATTTGAGAGTCTCTATCTTATCTCTCCCCCCCCTTTTTACAGGGAATGCATGTTGAGATCCTCCAGTCTCCCCTCATATGACTTGGTGCGGCCTCTGCATCATTTTTCTCGCTGTTCTCTAGACTACTTCTGCTCTTATGTACTTCTGGAGATGCAGCCTCCAGAACTGGACACAGTGCTATAGATGAGATCTCGCCAGTGTTCTGTACAGTGGCATTACCACCTCCTTCCTTCTGCTGGAGATACTGCTCCCTATGCACCCCAGCATTCCACTGGCTCTTCTCACAGCCTTCTCACATTGTTTGGTAACCTTTAGATAATCAGATATGTTAACTCCTAGGCCCCTTTCCTGTTTGGTGGCCATCAGTACTGCCCCCATCATGTACTCCTTCCCCATATTTCTGTGCCCCAAGTCCATGATCTTGCACTTCTCTGCATTTAATCTTATCTGCCACACCCTTGACCATGTCTCAAGCTTGCTTAGGTCCCTCCTCATTTTCTCTACCTCTCCTGGAGTGTCAGCCCTGCTGCAGATCTTTGTGTCATCTGCAAAGAGACGCACCTTCCCTTCCAGCCCCTCTGCAATGTCGCTTATGAAAACATTAAAAGAGGACTGGCCCAAGCACTGATCCCTGCGGGTCCCTGCTGGTCACTTCCCTCTCTTCGGATTGAACTCCGTTCTCCACCACTCTCTGTGTCCTATCACTCAGCCAATTTTTGACCCAGATTATCATCCTGGGACCCACTCCAAGGCTGCCTAGTTTGCTTACTAGCCTCCTGTATGGGATGGTGTCGAAGGCATTGCTGAAAGTAGGTAGGCCACCCACTGCCCCTCCTGATCACCTCCGTAGTCACCCAGTCAGATCTATCAGATTTGTTTGACATCTTCCTGCTGTGAATCCATGTTGCCTTGGATCCTGTGCTCCGCTGGATTTGAGGTATATCACAAACTTTTGTTTTAGTGATTCCATTAGTTTCCCCACCACCGAGGTCAGGCTGACTGGCCTGTAGTACCAACTTCCTCCCTGCTCCCACTTTTTGTGGAGAAAGGCGACATTGCCCTCCTCAGTCCTTTGGTACCACACCTGTTTCCATCGAACTGTTGCCCCCTGAGTTCTCTTAATACTCTGGGATGTATCCCGTTAAATCCCATTGCCTTGTCCGCTTTCAGATTAGCGAGTGCCTTTAAGACTCTTTCTTAAATGGACTGGTGTCCACCTCCCTCCCAGTGGTGCTTCTGTCGCCTAACTTTGGCTCCCCCCCCTTCCCCTTCTTTCATGAATACTGAACAAAAATACTTAAGGATTTATTTTTCTTGGTCCCCCTCTACACACCTCTCTCCTTCCCTTTTTAGTGCCACAATCCTGCCCAAAGTCTCCTGTTTGCAGGGTGTTGCTTCATGGAGTGGAGCAGAGAGATATACCACCCAGGTGGTGGGAGGAGCTTTGCTTAAGACGTTCTGGTGAATCAGCTGTTAAGGAAAAATTACCGATGTGTAACTTAGCCTTGCTAACTGAATCACTGGGAAGCAGTGGACACGAGAAGCAGCAACAGTAGGGAAGTGTTGATTTCTTTTCACTTTGATATTGAAATAGTCTATACTGTGAGGGTAAAAAGTGGTGGTGAAATTAGTTAGTACTGTGGGACAGAACTGTTATTAAGAGTCATTTAGCGCTGGAATATTTAATTAGTTTTGTTTGGAATATTGGGAGCTGTTACTGTTTGAAATTCTGTGCTGTGTAGTTGAGTCGGGAAACTATAGATCAGTTGGCTTTGGGAGAAGGGAGGAGAAACTAGCATGAGCCAGCTTTGCTAGCTGAATCACTGGGAAGCAGTGGAACAGAGGAGTGTGGGATGGTGTGTCAGAGCTGTGCCCCGCAAAAGGTTGATCAGGAAGTTGGTGGATCTCGGGGCTGGGGAAAAGATGGCCAGATGGGGGGGAAACTGGCTGAGAAACAGAACCCAGAGGGTGGTTGTGGGGGGGAGAGTTATCTGGCACTAGAGAGGTAACCAGTGGGATCCTGCAGGGTTCGGTGCTGGGGCTGGTGTTGTTCAGTGTCTTCATCAGTGACATTGGAGATGGCATTAAGGACAAAATGTGCCTATTCGTGGATGACACCAAGCTCTGTGGAAAAGTGGACACAGCTGAAGGGATACAGGACCTACAGAAAGATCTGGAAAAGCTGGGAAGTGGTCCAGGATCTGGCAGCTTAGCTTCAATGCCAATAAATGCAAAGTTATGCATATTGGAGCCAATAATCCCTGGACAGAGTACTACCTGGGTGGGGTCCAAGTACCTGCATCAGAGGAGAAGGACCTGGGAGTGACGATCGCTAGTGACCTAAAGCACTTCATGCAGTGCAAGAAAGCAGCAGCAAAGACAAACAAGATGCTGGGATGCATATCTTGGGGATCAGTAGTAGGAGAAAGAGAGAGGTTATACTGCCCTTTACACTTCACTGGTAAGGCCGCATCTAGAGTATGGAGTTCAGTACTGGTGCCACACCTCAAAATAATATTAATCTGCTGGAGAAGGTTCAGAGGAGGCTACAAAGATGATGGCAGGTCAGCAGAGTAAGGCATACGAGGAGAGATTGAGGGCACTGAACATGTACTCCTGGAAGCGAGAGAGAGAGGGACATGATTGGGACCTTCAAATACTTGAAAGGTATAAATAAGGTTGATAAGGAGAGTCTCTTTAAGCTGAGTGGCAGCCATAACATGAGGGACACAGTCTTAAGCTGGAGGGTGGGAAGTTTAGGAGGGAGGTCAGGAAGCACTTCTTCACAGAGAGGAGGTGGACACTTGGAATATGCTGCCAGAAGAGGTCATCTTGTTGAAGACAGTGGGCAGCTCTAAAGAGGCTGGGATAGGCATGGGGAAGGTAAGGATCACGGGTAGAGAGGATGGGAGGAGTGGGGGAGGGCAGGGACATTAGCTCAAGCTGTGGACCCTGCAATATGAGCAGACTTACAAACTGCCTTCTTCTGCTGGCTTCTTCATATGTTCGTATGTATTTATTTTATTTTATTTATTTAGTACATCGGAAAGACCTCTGAGCGTGAGCTCTCTTACAAAGGTTCCACGTCAGGGTGGACAATAAGACAATACACACATTCAGTGGTTACGGAGGTCTGATCATTAGGCATTAAAGAGCGATTACATGAGAATTAGACATATAAGAAAAAAAAAAAGCAGTTATAATAGAATACTAAGCTATTTCTAATTGACTACCCTAGGTAGCACACCCCTAGAAACCTCCAAGTCCGTTGATAGACTGACGGAGTAATTGCATAGGGTTTGACTATCTCAGAGAGCAAGAGGCAGGGTGACAGTGAAAGAAGGGGGAGCATTGGGTTTGAACCTAATGCAGAGAGCAAGAGGTGGGGGGATAGTGAAACAAGGGGGAGGCTGTGATTTGGAGGGGGAGGAGCAGCTCCAGAGGGCCTTGTCAAGTAGGGTGTGGGTGTGGGGGTTAGGCAGGGGCATGTATGTTCGTATATCCCACTCCTAGAACTACAGTTACAGATGAGTAACCTATTTTTATTTACTTATAACACTTTGCGTCTGTTCCAGGCTGCTGTCTTAACTTTTGTTCAGAGAGACACCTACCGTTGCCACTCACAGCTTGCACACAGCTGTATGATTACATTTCTGGGGAGAGTGAGCTGTGGCTATAGAGCTCGAGCTGAGGTGAATTACACTTCCGTAGGTGTTATGAGAAGTGTGTGATGTAAAAAAAGTGATTTCGGGTTGTTATAAAGGGAAACTAGTTCTGTAATATTTACACACACAATTCAGTGTCTAACTTACATTAGTTAATTATATCTCCTCTCCATTACTTGTTACTGAAGTTATTTGAATGAAAACTGGAATTTCACCCCAGGAATCCCTCTCTGTGCTTAACTAATGCAGTTAGTCTGACAAGTTGAAGTGCCCTGGGGAGTGCAATGTATATAAATTATAGAACTCAGAATGGAAGTTCGAATACCTGCCTTGAGGTGACACTGTGTTCCTTGCTAGATTAATTTCTCCTTCTGAACTAGCAAGTCACGCTGAAGAGCTCTCTTCATCAACTTTGCTTGAAACTTCTTTATTTTCAATAAAACAAGTAATATTATTTTATTTAATTTCACTGCCTCACAGCTTAGTTTAGTTTTGGGAATTATTTTCAATTTTTTACGAGCTTCTCTAGAACCTCAGCAGTTCTCTGGAACTGGAGAAACTCCTCGTTCCAATTTGGTGGTTTTTATCAAACCGCACTTTTGCTTTTTTAATTTTCCACGTTTCTAGTATATTTTATACTTTTACTACTTTTCAATAGTTATCTCTTCAGTTCCACTGGTAAACGGAACTGAGACGTTTTTCTGTATTAGAGGGGAATCTCAAAAACAAAAACAAACAAAAAAAAGACATTTTCATTCAAACTCCAGAAAAACTTACTGTATTCTGACAAATGCAGTATGGTCTCGCCATAGGACTGACCCGGAGCCAAAATGGTTAATAGAACCTATGCTAATAGTGGAATTTTAGGCTCAAGCTCGGTTTTCAAACCACTGTTCCTGGTTGCACTTCCTGCAACCCAGGGATCGACAAATTTCAAATTTATGTGGTAGTCCAGGACAGCTGGCCTATCCAAAAATGGTAGTCTCACTGTCACGAGTGGTGGTCTGATCACCATATTTTAAGGAAAACATAAAAAATTATGTAGCAGCAAAGTAAATGACTGTCATTATAATATTGCTACATAGATGTAAGCTATAGAAAACCGTAAAAATGAATATGCAACTATCTTTAAATGTTTCTTAATACAGATTGTGTGATTCGAAGTCTGAGTCAAGTGGTGCCAGAGACTCCATCCAGTCCCACACAAGACAGAATGAAGCAGAGAATAATTAGGGCAAACAGTCAGAACTCTGATTCAGAATAGTCTCCAACATCAAGTGTACTAGTGGTAGGGGTGCTAGGACAAGCTAATGATGGAGCAGCAGTGGTAGCAGCATGAGATACAGAAGCATCAGATTCAGTTTATTTATTCATTCTTGGATTACAATACCTTTGAGCACAGAACAGCTCATTTACAAAGGTTCCATGCCATTGTAGGAGGGGCAGTACAAAGACAAAGGGAAAAATGGGTTATTTACAATGTACAGTAAAAGTCCTTAATACAGAGTTGTTCATAGTGTGTAGGGAGGAAGACAAGTAGTTACGGAGAGGGAGAAAGTTGCTGCCAGGTAGCAAGTGTCATGTGTGAAACAAGGAAAAAAGTGGGGAAGGAAAGGAGAGCAGGAGTACAGGGAGGGAGAGGATGGTGGAAAAAAGTGGGGAAGGAAAGGAGAGAGGGAGTACAGGGAAGGAGCGTATGGTGGGATGGGGGTAGTGGAGCCAGGGAAAGGGTGGGGAGAGGATAATGGGGCAGAGAGAAGTCAGTAGCCAACGAATGCAGTATAAGTGGTGGCCAAGGAGAGGGCAGTACTGTCAGGAAGAGGAAGGGGAGGAGAAGAGGCAGCCAGAGGCCTTGTCGTAGAACCAGTCATTCTCTGGGCACAAGGCAGCTGGTAGTATGATTATATGGGTCAATCACAAGCATTTTCATTCATGATATACCGATGAAGGAGATGTTTGAACTGAGTAGGATGAGGTACATCAGTAAGATCATAGCCCAGAGAATTCAGCCAGTTAGGGGGCATTGTACAGGAAGGATCGTTGACACTGGGTGTTTCTGAACGTTGGTCCGAGTCAGAGGTCCAAGTATGGCGAGCCTTTAGGGATCTGGGTAGAAGACTGGAGAGGCCAGTTGGTAGGGTTCCTTGTAGCACCTTTTTTTTGCGAGTATACGTGCATAGTACTTGATTCTACCTTGTAGATTGAAGCCAGCCTGTTTGAGCGTAGAAATCACAAGTGTGGGTGCGGGGCTTAGCACAAGTGAGTAGTCTACAGGCTTTGTTCAGTGTTGTGATTAGCCTCTTTAGAGATGTGACAGAGGCAGCACCATAGATAACCAAACCATAATGGATAGAACTTAGCTGTTGATAGCAAGTTTAAGCGCTTCAGGGGTCAGACTTTTTTGATGCCTAAATAACAGACCTAATTTTGCATTTGCTGTTTTGGTGACTGGTCTCAATATGTGAGTACGTAAGAGAGGTGATTGTCCAAGGTAACCCCAAGGTATTTGAACTGTTGTACTTGTTCAAGAGGGACTCCAAGGTTATTTCTGACTGTCAAAGGCAAACGCCTTATGCTTATGTCGGGAGGTTGAGAACAGTAAGAGTTTAGTTTTTTTATAGTTGAGTACAAGTTTGTGTGATTTGAACCATTTTTCAATTTTAAGGACGCCAAACTGGAGGTTGTGTTCCAGTACAGAGGGATCAGGGTGGTTTGTAAAGATGACTGCATCGTCAGCATATAGGAGTGTCCTATGTTGACATGCATATGGTAAATTGTTTAGGAAGATGCTAAACAGGAGAGGGCCTAAAATAGATCCTTGTAGTACACCTGACCGGACAACTTGTACTTCTGAGACACTGCTTGCTATCTTTACTCGTTGGGGCCTATCTGACCAGTAGCTCCCGAACCACTTTTGAGTGTCAGGTGAGAGACCAATTTTTGTGAGTTGATCAAAGAGGAGTCAATGATTAATGGTATTTTTTTTTTATTTAGTTGTTTAACCAGGTATAGCACACTAAGCTGAAAGCTTTTTTACAGGAGCGACCTGGGAGCACAAGGAGGTTAAGTGACTTGCTCAGAGTGTCACAGTATGCAAGTGGAAGCTGTGGGATTCAAACCCAGGTCTGGTCTGCTGGATGTCACCAGATTTGCAGCTCAGAGCCTTAGACTGCACTATACTGCCTCCAAGCAGTATCAGAGGCCTTCGTGAGGTCGATGAAGGCCGTGCCAACGAGGTTGTTTTTGTTAAAAGATTTGTATGAAGCTAGTAAATTCTAGTAGGGCTGTTGTTGTGCTGTGACTTTTCCTGAAGCCATGCTGTTGAGGGCATTGAAGTGAGTACTTCTCTAGGTAGTCAACAAGTTGGTTAGCTGACATACCTTCCAGCACTTTCGATATAGGGGGAGGATTGATATTGGTCTATAGTTAGAAGATTGAGTGCGATCATCAGCTTTATGCACTGGGGTGACCAGTGTGGTCTTCCAGATGGCAGGGAACTGTGATAGAGAGAGGGATAGATTAAGTGTCTTGGTAATAGGCAGGAGAATTTCCTCTAGGGTGAGTGAGATCAGTTTGAGGTCAAGGAAGTCCCTACTGTGTCTAGTCTTCCCTAAGACTTTAGTTAGGAATTTTCTGACCAGGGCTGTGGAGACCCGCTTGAAGTATAGTGGTGGGTGGTCAGGACTTTTGTTTTCAGTGGGCCAAATTGTCATAGTAGGAGCATCATCAACGAAATCTTTAGGGAGGACAGCGGATAGATTGGTGAAAGCTGTGCTAAAAGTAATTGGCGATAGTGACTGGGTCAGTGATGGTATTACCATTGTGGCTTAACATTGTTGGAGAGAGATTTTCTTCTTTGTCAGTTATGTCTTCTATATTAGACCAAAATTTCCTACTGTCACCCTTGGAGTCAGATATCAGTTCTCTGTGATGCTTTCTTTTTGATTTACGGATTGCCCTCATGCAGGCATTCCTAGCTGCTTTGTACGCCTGTAGATCGCATTGTTTCCAGAGGCTTTGGCTAGCTGCCAAAGATGGTCCTGTTGTTTCATACTGTTTACTAGATCCGCCGTGATCCAGGAGTTAACCGTCCCACAGACCTTCATTTTTCTCAGTGGTGCTTGGATATTGCAGGCCAGGTTGAAAATGCTGATAAAGTGTTCCAGGGCCACGTTAACGTCATCTTCATAGTCAAGAAAGGTCCAGTCTTGCGATCTGAGTTGTTGCTTTAGGAGATCTAGGTGACAACGCTTTAGCATTCGGTTGTAGATTATAATACGTTTAGGGGTTGGGAACTTATTTGACCAGCAACATGTGATAGGGGAGTGGTCACTGATAGTCTGGGTGGACAGTAACATTGGAGATGTGGTTTGAGTGGTTAGATAAAATCCAGTCAATAGTGATGCTGGTCCTGGTTTTGTAATTTATTCTAGTTGGCAGGTTGACAAGTTGGGAGAAGTGCAGTGATGCTAAGGAGTCATTTATAGCCTCATTTGCTGGAGATTGCCAATTTGTTAGTCATCCATTATAATCATCTCGGAAAGCTGTTTTTGTGCTTGTAGATGATCCAAGATACTGTGAAGGCCAGGAGACTGGTCCTTGGGTGGTATGTAGACCGAGAGAATGGTAAGGCCTTTGTTGTGTGCACCCAGAAGTACTTTTATGGCTAATTTTTGGGCAGGGCCACTGAGGTCCATAGGTGGTAGGGCTAGCCCTCTGATGGAGTTTTTAGGTAGACCGCACCCCCGAGGTTCTGTCAAGCCGGAAAATTGTATAATCCGGCAGGGCGACTGCTGAGTCTGGAATTTTGGGCAATAGCCAGGTTTCCACAATTGCTAATATGTCCGGGTTGTGCATTGACACCCACACTTTAAGGAGATCCAGCTTGTGTAAAAGACTACAGACATTAATTGTGGCAAGCTTAATGGACCCTTGTTTGGGGTGCTCATTACTTGGGGTTGTCCCATTAGGACCTGGATTAGGGTTAATGCTGACCGATAGCATAAGTAACATGAGAACTACTCTCCCAAAGGTGCATTTGCAGCAGTCTGTTAGTCCGCCTAGTATGCCTTCTATTGCAGCGTCGGATCTTTTTTTTATTTGACACACTAAACAGGAAGAGATCTAGTTGAATAAAGCAATCTGCATGCTTGCTGTGGGTTTGCCAGCAGAGGGGGCATTGGTTGTGTGTAGAATAGAGACTAAGGTCTGTTGTTGACAAAGAAATTTCCTGTTGAGCAGCCAACGGTGTAGTGTGGGCTAAAATTGAGGTCACAGGCTGCAAGGTGTGTCCTACTGCAGGGCTCAGAGTGGCTAGTCAGCAGGGAGAGTAAAATAACATAGGCAATGGCCATTTGTTTGAATGAGTGCAGGGCTGACACAATACACTGTGCCATAGTTGCGGAAGGGGCGGCTAGATTTGGAGCAGTTGTGAGAGGGGACGCCACAGAAGAGGGGAGGAGGGAGAAAGTAGATAGCCAATAAGGGAGTGCTGGACGGAGCCTAGCTGTACTTAACAGGTCAGGAGAAAAGCCCAGGTTCCCAAAAGTCAGAAGCCGTAGGCAAGAAGTCCAGAGAAACCGAGTCGTCCAAGCAGCCAAGCAGTTGAACCATCAGTTGGAACATGCCCATAAACATGTCGAGTGCCTGGACCAGACAGCAGCCAGTGGTTTATTGCTGGATCTGGACTGAAGTCGCATAGTTCGGGACCCTCTACTGCTGTTTGAAGAAGTGACTGTAGTGTGTCATCTGTCAGACGTGTCCTTATTTTTGTCTATCAGGTTTTGAATGGATAACACTCGTTTGCACTTTGCAATTGACACACTCATTGCCAGTAGTTTTTATTTGTTTATTTATTTAGAGTCTAGGATTACAAGGACCTTTGAGCCAAGGATCTTTTACAAAGGTTCCACGTCAATTGAGGTACAATACAAACATTACATAGAGTTGAGTAACAATGCAAGAATGGTGCATAGACATTTTTAAGCAACTGAAATACATTACATTGAGGGAAATTGAGTACCAGGGGGCAAGGTAGCCAGAGGTAGCTGAGGCTTGGAATGGACACAAAAAGAGCAGTGCAGCTGTGGGCATTTGTCAGGCCTCAAAAAGTGCTTGGGGGTAGGGGGCAAAAACAGGAGGGGAGGCTGGAGGAAGAGAAAGGGTAGGAGTAGAAGTGCTAGGAGGGAGAGCAGATTATGAGGGACAGTCGGTGGAGACAAAGGATGGCTTTGAACGGACCTAGCTTTTGCAGAGAGGAGTGAAGAAGCCAGAAGGGGAAGGAAGGAAACATATTCAATTCAGTGCTTTAGAGTAACTGGTAATTGCTATTTTTCTTTTAAACTTAGATTGTGGGCTTTTAGTGACACTATACTTTGTTGTCTTTACTTATAGTTGTTTTTGGGCTGTTGAAAATTTAAAACATAGTGGTGGTGTAATTCTGTGCTCTCTTTAATTGCTGCAAAATTGCTGCCCCACCTCCCTCCCCTTCCCCCAACTTTTAATTATATACCCTGTTAAATCTGATTGACAGGAGCTAAACACAGGGTATAGTAAGGGGTGTGAAGTAGGAGGGGCATAAGGGGGAAGAAGCCCACCCTCAGCACGACAAGTGTTTTGACTTATTTATTGGTTTCTTTTTCTTTAAAAAAAAAAAAAAAATTATCTGAAGATCAGTGGCAGGATTTTTAGTACAATAAATTAATAAAAAGGGAACTAGGAGAGCTTCAGTAGCAGACAAGTAGTGGAATTGCAGTATAATGTGGGGAGTGGTGCAATGCAGTGGCTGTGGGGCAGCCATATTCAGGCAGACCTTCTGGACACTGAGGTGCTGCCCTATCTGCTTGCATCTCTCTGGACTGCGGGATGAGGTGGCCAGACTCAGAGCGGAAGTAAACTGGGTCAGGAGTACCATCACCCCTATTCAGGGACCACCCAGTCCAATGCAACTGCCTCAAAGGATGCCAAGAACGAGGAGCACTTGGATGACAGTGGGCTCAGGGAGGGTTAGAGCAGTCAGGCAGAGGCACATCCCAGATCCTGTTCCACTCAAGAACTCATATGCCACACTGGCAAATGAGGACAACCAAATAGAGGTACACAGAGAAGTGGAAGGAAAGGATGTGGAGGTTAGCCAAGGAGGTGACCTCAGCGGGGAAAGCAGTGGACCCCAGAGGAGGAGGAAGCGAATCCTGGTGGGGGACTCCATCATAAGAGGGATCCGGCTAGGAACACAGGAGGGGGAGGACAGGGAGGTGAGGTGCCTACCAGGTGCCACGGCATGGAGGGATGGAAGGAAGATCCTGGGGATCACTGGGAAGGCAAGACGGGAGGGTGAGCTGGATGTCATTATCCACCTAGGTACTAATGACCTGGCAAATGGGGAGCCAAAGGAAGTTCAGGAAGAGTTTAGGAAACTGGGGAGGGGTCTCAAGCAAGTAGCTACTTCTGTCACTTTCTCAGAAGTACTACCTGAGAGAGGCAAGGGAGAGCATAGGAGTGCATGCACCAGGAACTTTAACTCATGGTTGAAGAACTGGTGCTGTGAGGAAGGGTTTGGATTCATTGGTGACTGGGGACCCACCTGGAGGGATGGAGGTTTGTTCAAGCCTGGCCTGCATCCATCCTGGAGGAATCAAGCACTCAATGATAAGTTTAAATGCTACATTGACAAGCATTTAAACTAGCAAAGGGGTGGCAGGCCAGCAAGGATGGTACCTCTTGCTCACCCTCACAGCTAGCAGTGGAACCAGTGAACCAGAGGAGTGGCTATTTCTGCAAAGCAGTGTGCAAAAGATGGAGATTAGTGCCCAAGAGGTGGATAAGCAGAAAAGGGGCAAAATTCAGCAGAAGGGCAGACAGCAAGGAGAACCAGGGATAAATGACAACCAAGGAAGGGGCTGGAGTAGAACAGTGAAACAGTTTAGGGAGGTCAAATCATGGAAAGCCATGTGTGCAAATGCCAGGAGCCTTAGCAACAAGATGGAAGATCTGGAGGCTGTCATGGTACAGTCAGACCTGGACATTGTGGCCATCACTGAAACCTGGTGTAATGATAACCGCCACTGGGAGATGGCCATACCTGGCTACAACATATTCAGAAGAGACAGAGCAGGCAGGAAGGGAGGAGGAGTGGCACTGTATGTGAAAAATGACATAAGGGCCACAGAGATCCAGGAGGAACAAAATGGGGGAGAGATACTGTGGGTTAAGCTGGAAAGGAAAATGGGGACAGCCATCCGCACAGGTGTGGTCTATAGACCACCAGCCCAGGAGGAAGAAACAGATAGGGAGCTGATGCTAGCCATCCAAAGGATGGCAGACAAGGGGAGGTAGTACTGGTTGGAGACTTCAATATTCCAGACGTGGACTGGAGCATCCCAGCAGCAGCATCAACTAGGAGCAGATTTATCCTGGACTCCTTCAGGTGCCTTCCTCAAGCAACTGGTCATGGAACCAACTCGCAGAAGGCAATACTGGACCTTGTGCTCACAAACAGGGACAGTGTGATGGGGTAACAGTGGGGAGCACCTGGGAAACAGTGACCACCATTCATTGTGGTTTGAAATCACAGAAAGAGCAGAACCAAACCACACAAAAACACGTATCCTGGATTTTAGGGGCAGACTTTGGGAAAATGGGAGATGCTTGAAAGAGGCATTAAGGGAATGGGACAGGAATCAGGGTTGAGGAACAGTGGGCAGTATTTAAAATGGGGATTACAAGAACAACAGAATTATGCATTAAGCAGGTTAGCAAGAGGAAAAGGAAGAGGAGACCATTATGGTTTTCCAAAGAGGTAGCAAAGAAAGTGAAAGCAAAAGATTGCATTCAGGCAATACAAAAAGACACAGGCAGAAGGGATAGGAGAAGTACCAGGAGAAGCAAAGGGAGGCAGGAGGTCAGTAAGGGAAGCCAAAGCTCAGACAGAAGAACACATTGCAAAATCAGTGGGTAGAGGACAAAACCTTTACAGGTACATAAGTGAAAAAGAAAGACAAAGGGAGGGATAGTGAGATTGAAGGGGAGGATGGGGCCATGTGGAGGATGACAACAGTAAAGCTGACATATTGAACAGGTATTTCTGCTCAGTCTTTACTGAGGAAAAGGAGGGTAATGGGTCTGAAGGGAGTACAAGGGGTGAGAATGGTGCAGAAATGGACACAAGTCCCTTTACGAGAAAAGGTCCTGAAGGAACTGGAAGTAATAAGAGTTGGTAAAGCAGTAGGGGCCGGATGGGGTGCACCCAGGGTCTAAAGAACTAAGAGAGGTGGTGGCTGAACCTCTGGCTATCCTGTTTAGCCGATCACTGGAAACAGGAGGTACCCAAAGACTGGAGGACAGCAGATGTAGTCCCCTTATACAAAGTGGGAACAAAGGAAGCAGGGAACTACAGACCAGTCAGCCTCACCTGGTAGTGGGGAAGATCATGGAAGCACTACTGAAGGAGAGATTGGTGGAACATCTAGTTGTCAATGGACTACAGGACCCAAGGCAGCATGGTTTCACCAGGGGGAGGTCATGTCAGACCAACCTCGTTGAATTTTTTGACTGGGTGACTAGGGAGGTGGATCAGGGGAAGGCAGTGGACATGGCCTGTTTGGACTTCAGCAAGGCCTTTGACACTGTGCCACATAGAAGACTATTACACAAACTGGGGAATATGGGTGTGGGCAGGACAGTAGTGTGGTGGGTAGGTAACTGGCTGGGTGGCAGGACACAGAGGGTGGTGGTAAATGACTGTCACTCCACAGAGGGAAGAGTGACCAGTGGGGTACCACAGGGATCAGTGCTGGGACCGGTCCTATTCAACATCTTCATCAGTGACATTGCTGGGACCTAGAAGGCAGAATTTCGCTGTTTGCTGATGACACAAAGCTCTGTAATAGAGTAGACAACCAGAGGGTGTAGACAGAATGAGAAGCGACCTGCAGAAACTTGAAGAATGGTCAGGGGTTTGGCAGTTGAAATTCAATGCAAAGAAGTGCAAGATAATGCATATAGGCACAAAACCCTGGCACAATATATCAGTTGGGGTGAGGATATAGCATGCACCAAGCAGGAAAGGGATCTTGGGGTTGTCATCTCTGATGACCTCAAGGTAGGAAACAGTGTGACAAGGCAGCAGGTAAAGCAAATAGGATGCTGGGATGTATAGGCAGGGGCATCACCAGCAAGAAAAGGGAGGTCATAATTCCGCTATACAAGACACTAGTGAAGCCCCACGTAGAGTACAGTGTACAGTTCTGGAGACCATACCTACGTAAGGACATAGACAGGGTAGAGAAGGTTCAGAGGAGGGCAACAAAGATGGTGCATGGATTGCATCACAAGTCCTATGAAGACAGGTTGAAGGAACTGAACATGTACTCCCTGGAGGAGAGGAGGAGAGAGGATATGATAGACATACAAGTATCTTACAGGGAGGAACAGGGTGCAGGAAAACACTATTTTAAGCGAAAAAGATGTTCCAGGACTAGAGGGCATGGGATGAAGTTGGAGGGAGGACGTTCAGAGGAAACATGAGAAAGAATTTCTTCACAGAACGGGTGGTGGACAAGTGGAACACCCTGCCAGAGGAAGTGGTGGGGGCTGAAACAATCACAGGATTTAAGAATGCATGGGATAGACATAAAGGAATTCTGGAGGTCAGGGATAAGGGGCAACAGACTTCTAGGAAAATAAACTGTATCTATGGCCAATGGAAAATCATGTACACAAATGCTCACAGCCTGGGAAATAAGATCCCAGACCTGCAGGCAATAATGTCAGAGGCTAAACTGGACATAGTAGCAATTAGTGAGACGTGGTTTACCAGTAACCACACTTGGGAGACTTCAGTACCTGGCTATGTATTGTTCAGAAGAGACCGAGTTGCAAAGGGGGAGGAGGGCTCTGTATGTTAATGAAAATATCAAAGCTACAGAAATTCAGAATACACATAAGGAGCCAGAAGAACTGTGGGGTCACCCTGGAAACAGGAAATGGGACAGTCATAAGAACTGGGGCTGTCTACAGGCCCCAGACCAGAGGGAGGACATAGACACATTACCGTTAGAAGATATACAAAACATGACAGCTAAAGGGAGGTTCTGATAATGGGAGACTTCAACATGCCAGATACAGATTGGTCAATACCAGCAGGAACATCTGCCAGAACTAGACTCATAGTGGATTCCCTGCAGGGGAGGCCTCAAACAACTGGTACAGCAACCCACAAGAGACAGGGCTATCCTAGATCTAGTACTGACTAACAAAGAAGGGATCACAGATCTCAAGGTAGAAGGTCACCTGGGGGCCAGTGACCATCACATGGTATGGTTCAATTTGGCTACTACATCTAAATCATCCCATTCCAAGGCAAAAATATGGGACTTCAGAGGAGCTGACTTTGATTAGATAGCCAACAGAGTTAAGCTAGCCCTGGCAAAAAGAAACACAGGTGAGGAGGTACAGGCAAAGTGGGCAAGCATTAAGGATACAATACTTGAAGCAACATCCCATTGTGTTAGACAGAAAAGGAAGTGCAAAAGAAGAAGGAAACCACTTTGGTTCTCAAATACAGTAGCAGAAAAGGTCAGAGCCAAAAGGCTGGCCTTCAGAAAATATAAGGGAACACAGCGGATGAAGATAGGGAGCATACCAAACTGCCCTAAGGGAAGCAGGTAAGGCAGTAAGGCAGGCAAAGTCCCAAACTGAGGAAACACTAGCACGAACAGTAAAGAAGGTGACAAGACTTTCTATAGATACATTAGTGAAAGGAGAAAGTCCAGAGGTATTACAAGTTTAATGGAGAAAAGGGAGCATGTGGAGGAGGAGGACCCTGTAAAGGCATCTATCCTAAATAGATACTTTGCTCAGTATTTACTGAAGAGAAGGTAGGCAGGGCCCACAGCTCAGCATCATGGACACAGGGGAGGGAGGTGAGCACTACTCCCTTCACAAAAAGAAAGGGTCCTACAAGAGCTTGCTAAGCTCAGGGTGGATAAGGCAATGGGACCTGATGGCATACATCCCAGGGTACTTAAGGAGCTAAAGGAGGAACTAGCAGAGCCATTAGCAGAATTGTTTAGTGAGTCTCTGAGCACAGGAGAGGTCCCAGAAGACTGGAGAAGGGCTCATGTGATCCCACTCCACAAGAGTGGTAGCAGGAGGAGGCGGGAACTACAGACCGTCAGTCTTCACCTCAGTAGTGGGCAAGATTATGGAGGCACCCTTAAGGAAAGGATAGTGAACACCTGGAATCCATAGGCACAGGATCCAAGACAGCATGGGTTTACAAAGGAAGGTCCTGTCAAACTAATCTCATAGATTTCTTTGACTGGGTAACCAGAGTGGTGGACCAAGGGGAGCAGTTGATGTCGCCTACCTTGACTTCAGCAAAGCTTTTGACACTGTTCCACATAGAAGATTGATAAATAAGCTAGGTAGGCTCGGGTGGGTCAGAAGTTGGTCAACTGGGTGGCAAACTGGTTGACTGGCAGAAAACAGAGAGGTAGTAAATGGTATACAGTCAGAAGAGATGCAAGTCACAAGTGGGTACCTCAGGATCAGTCCTGGGGCCAGTCCTATTCAACATCTTCATTAGTGACCTGCAGATGGACTAGAGGGTAAGGCTTGTCTGTTTGCAGATGACACCAAGATCTGCAACAGAGTAGATGATCCAGATGGGGTGGGCAGAATGAGAAGAGATTTGGATAAACTAGCAGAATGGTCAGAAGAGTGGCAACTGGGATTTAATGCAAAGAAGTGCAAAATCATGCACATAGGGAAAAGAAACCCTGAAGCCACTTATAGGCTGGGAGGGGAGTTGCTAGCAGTCACAAAGGAAGAAAGAGACTTGGGCATCATCATCACTGATGACCTAAAATCATCCAAGCAGACCTCTAAAGCAGTAGGTAAGGCTAGGGGGGTGTTAGGGTGTATTAGTAGGGGTATCACAAGTCGTAAGAGGGAGGTAATAATCCCTCTGTACAAGACATTGGTTAGGCCCCATCTGGAGTACTGCGTGCAGTATTGGAGGCCACACCTTCACAAGGACATTAACCAAATTGAGGCAGTCCAGAGAGGGCAACCAAAATCGTGCAGGGACTGCATCAGAAGACGTATGAGGACAGATTAACGAGCTCAATATGTATACCCTTGAGCAAAGGAGGAGAGAGGTGATATGATCGAGACATTTAAACACCTTAAGGGCATAAACAAGGTGAAAGAGTCTAACATGTTTAAATATAAGAAAATAGCAGGACAAGAGGACACAGCATGAGATTAGAGGGAGGCCGATTAAGGGGAATGTGAGAAATTCTTTTCACAGAAAGGGTGGTAGATGCATGGAATGGCTTACCACAAGAAGTGGTGGCTATGAATACAGTGCAGGGCTTCAAACAGGCATGGGATAGGCATAAGGGAGCAATACAAATGACTATGAATAGATAGGTCACTGACAGAGCAAAGGCCGATGGCACATTTATAAGGTAGAAAAAGAAATGGGCAGACTGGATGGGCCTTGCGGTCCTTATCTGCCGTCAACTTCTATGTTTCTATGTAACAATCATTTGTTACACCCCCCTAAACAAATGCTCACTAAAAGCAAACAAAAATCTCATTATATTTCTTACTAATCACAATTCCAAAATAAGGTACACCAAAAGTCTTGTTTGTAACTGGGACAGAGATTTTTAGGAGGTCCCCATTACAAACATTAGCATGCTACCTCTGTCCTTGTTACAATCAGGACAGTACCATAAGACCACTAAAAAAAGATGTTTGGAAACCCGCGAAAGTCATACATCCACAATGAATTACACACCTGTTTAGTACTTTGCAAAACTATGAAATTCAAAGCTATGATAGCACATCCCTACATCATCAACACGATGATGAATATCATGTGCGATGCCAACATGGCGACCCCCATGATAGCGGGAGGATTGGGTTTACCACCGCCCTCTCAAGGCCCATCAACAGCTTCCCCCAACACTGCTATCACAGGGGAAGACAGAGAGAAGATTGAGAAAATGATTGAAAGCACTTTGTGCGATTCAGATTTACCTGAGAAAAGCAAACAAACCCTCCAGATGCTGATAAAACAACTGCTGAAGAAAACAGCTACTCAGGAGTCTGTGGTCCAGACTGTGGCCGACACTGCAGTGGAAGCCACTCTTTGCAGCACACAAGATATTCTTCCTTCCCCAGATCATCCTAGTAATCCCCTACAGATGGCCCACTCTGTTCAACAGATCGCTGACAAAATAGGCCATATGAGTCCCACTGACAACCTCAGCTGTCATTTGTAGAAGGTACATTCCAAATGCGAAATGCTCAGCTTAGTGGCAGACTACCAAGTACACATCCTCTGGCAGACTATTGATCCTGGCCTATTGATGATACTTCCAGAAGCAGCCTGCCATGATATCCAAGCTACTTTTGACCAAATCACAGCTGAACTTATTGCTGCACACAGTCCAGGTGTGGTTAGGGTAATGCTAGCTCACCCCATAAAACAAAACTCAAAAGAAAGCCCTGTGACTTTCCATCAGAGATTGTGGCTGGCCTACCATGCAGGTAAAAACCTGGCAGGAGATCTCACAGATGCCGACATCATAGAACACAAAAACTTGTTTCTTTGGAACATGCTCCCAACTGTCCATGAGAAGGTGGAACCAACAATTTTCTCCACGATGGACAATTTTGCTGACATTCTTCTGAAAATGGAGCGGGTATACCAGCTCTACATCCAAGACCTTGGCTCCGGATCGAAAAAGTGGCCGTGGTTAATCTGCCACTGAGCACACAACCCACTATTCCATGGAGGATAAGGCCCATGAGAAGAAGCCCGCATTTTTGTACAACCAACAGCATCACCAGTCCAGAGGTGGGAACCGGAACCAAAAGAAAAGCAAATGCAATTGGAATTCTGATTCCAATTGGGGCAATCAAAACAATTGATCAGGCCCCTCATACAGAGAGATTGCAAAGAAGAACAGAAACCTCAGGAACCTCCTCGTCCAGATCCACTCTGTAGCAGATGTGGTCCTGACATGAGCCTTTGCAGCTATAGGCCCAGGACAACAGGCCCCAACAGGCCACAGGGATTATGGAACTGCAGAGCACTAGGCTGCAGCTAGCCTGAACCCTGTCACCACTCCCTTCATAGCAGCCATTCAGCACAGGGATGAGGCCCAATGAGTACAGGCCCAACTGCTCATCCAGGAGCACCTGCTGCTGGCACCACAGATTGACAACTACAGGCCCCAGTCTATATTGTGAACAATCTGGCATTGGACATGAACGGAAGGTCTTGTACCAAGGCCGTGGTCCAGGGCTGCCAACTGACAATGTTCTTAGATACTGTGCCTGTATTACATAATGATGACCTGACGAACTCTCCTTGATCTACCGAATGGTGGACCAACACCTCAGGTGTGGATTGTGCAAAGCTACCTATATATCATTCTATAGTACTATCAGTGACTATAGGCAACCTGAATGCACACCATACCTTTCAGCTTATGGTGTTACATGATCATCCCAGCATCCATGGGAATCGATTTTCTCATGCCACATGGCTGTCTGGTGGATCTGGCTGACATGCTATTGGTCTAAATCAGAGGACAATGCCATACTGTCATGATTTCTGATTCACACATGGTTGCAGCTATAACCACTAATGACAAGGGATATGACGTCATTGCTCTAGTCCAGAACCATGAGCTCTTGAAAAGACTCTTCCCCATCCTGCAGAAGCATTTGAATGCATTTGCTACAAACAAGCATGATTGTGGTAGGATGCAAACTGTCATCGAAATTTCAGACCCAGCCATGAAAGGCAAAGGCAATACCCTTTTCCTGCTGAGACCTTACTGTCACTCAGAGAAACCATTCAGTCACTCCTCAAACAAGGTGTGATCAGGACTTGTGTCTCTACTGTCAATTCACCTATTTGGCTAGTGAAGAAATGCACAGAAACTTGAAGACTCACAATTGATTACAGGAGACTTAATCAAGTCACTCCTAGCTGCTCACCTACAGTAGCCTCAGCACCTGATGTGCTCAAATTGCTGACCCCTGACCTTAAGTGGTTTAGTGTTCTTGACATCTCCAAAGATTTCTGGTCACTGCCACTGGCACTCAAAAACCAGTACAAATTTGCCTTCACCTTTGAAGGTAGGTAGTACACATGGACCTCTTCACCCCCCGGGGTTCCAGAATAGCCCATCCCTCTTCCATCTATACATGATAGACACCCTAGAGTGTTTCTCTGCCCCATAATGTATTCTGCGATATGTGGATGACCTATTGCTGGCAACTGCCACCAAAGAACAACACGTTGACCTCTTGGATGAACTACTGACCCTCCTACAGAGGGCAGGCCTCAAATGCAACCCTCCAAAGGCACAGCTCTGCCAAACAGAAGTAATCTTCCTTGGCTTGCACATAATGGACAAAGGCAGAAGCACAGCCTGGAAAAAGATTCAAGGCCTACAAGACTTGCCACTCCCCACCAGTGTGGCAACACTCAGATGTTTCCTAGGATTGGTCAACTATTCCAGGGACTTCATTTGTGACTTTGCTCAGAAGGCCGCCCCTCTATATGAACTTTTGAAAAAGGACGTCCCCTGGATTTGGAACCCTGTATACACTCAGGCTGTGACATCACTAAAACAGGCCTTGGCCTCTGCTCCAGTCTTAGTGAACCCAAATCCAGCCTTGCCCTTCCATCTGGAATCAGCCACCTCAGAAATTTCTATGTCTGCAGTCCTTACTCAGAAAGTTAACAGTACTTTGAGACCTGTTGCATATGCATCCCAAATATTCTCACCTATAGAACAGAAGTACAGCCTTTGTGAAAAGAACCTTCTGTCCACCTACTGGGCTGTCAAACATTTCTTGTATATCATTGGGTACTCACCTATCATTATCAACACCAACCACACCCCCACACCTTTCTTGTGATCAGACAGAGTAATGGATGGATCAGTATCCTACACCAGACTGACTCACTGGTAACTTCTTCTCCAGGACCGTGACATACAGGTCCACCCTTCCAAAATGCCTTCCATTCTGGCCCATGAGCTCCTTTAACAATGAGAACCACATGACTGTAAACTGCAACTGCCTGACCTGCCTGATCTAGGCCCATTTCTCCCTGCTACTCTGAAGCTCCTCACTGGCATTTCTTTGTGTTATGTCTTCACAGGTGGCTCAACCTTGTATTACCAAGGAGAACAGGTAGCTAGACTTGGAGTGCTCATCATATATTCCAATGGCAACACTGTTGGAATATCCAAACACTGCAGTGTGGCATCATCACATTGCGCAGAACTTGCAGCTGTGGCCTGCGCCCTCGAGGTCATACAACATGGTAATGAGGACACCATCATTTTTGCAGACTCTAACTGAGTCTGCTGCTCCCTTACTGAATTCCTATCATTCTGGCAGAAGAACTCCTTTTCATCTTCTGATGGCACTCCAGTGAAATATAAGACACTTGTGATCTATATTCACCAATTGGCCCAACTCTTCCAGCACAAACTTTTTATCCACAAGGTTAAAGCACACTCTAAAATAGACCCCTACCATTCATTCAATGATAAAGCAGATACTCTTGCAAAAGAGGGTGCTCAAGGGGGGGGGGGCACATGGATGATGGACCATCCAGATACCCTAGCAGCTGTACACGTGGCACCAATCAGGAAGAAATCAGAACCATTTGATCCATTAGATCTGTCCACTGCACAACATGAAGAGCCCCAACTTAAAGTGGTGTTCCGGCTCCTTGACAAAGGAACTGAACAAGACCTACCTACCCATAGCCCATACAAAAGACATACAAGTAGGTTACATTTGTTACCAGATGACAGACTGATCTGGTATCAACCAGAGAACCTGCCCTATACATTGTGGGTGGTCCCTCAAGTAGAGATGCACTGAAATTAAATTCTGCTGGTAAAGTGAACACAAAGTGGCCACTTTGTGTTGTCACTCCACTACATGGAGTGGCCAAAGCAAAAGGCTCACTTTGTCTTGTAATTATTACTTTACATTGTCATTCCACCTTAACACGAAATAAGGCAGAGTGACAACAAAATTGGCAACCCCTCACACACACAGTCACCAGAAATAGTGGTACACTCAGTCATGCGTGCAGTGGTCACACACAGCCACCAGAAATAAAGTGCATCCCCAAAATGCTACTGCCTTGTGTCCAGAAAATTCCCCTCTGCTGACAAAATGAAATGAGAGCGTAACAAGAAATGTAAAGTCTCCCATAATTAATGGTGTACTAAAAAGTGCAAATGCACAGACAGATTAAGATTGTGCTGCACACTCAAGAGATGCCGACATAAAGGCACAACAACACCTAATCAATGCTCACAAGTCCAAATCTGGAAAAGAATACCTTTTGCCAGTTGGGGGGTAGGGCATGGCAGTAACAGTCCACTACCAGTAAAGACACCACAAAGCAGTATAACAAATTCATGTAGGTGCGGTGGATAGCAGGCTCTCACTGCTGCAATTACTCTGTGGCACAATAAAAAGTTTCTGATTTAATGGCATGCAGTGCACATGTACACACACACACACACACACACACACACACACACACACACACACACACAAGTAATGCATAGCAAATTGAAAACCTTAAGTAATATAACCAAATGTTTTAAACAAACTGAAATTATACTCTGTTGCACCACAACAATCAGCAAACAACATTTCAAGAATTACTGAAAATATTACTGTGTGTACATTAACACAGTTATACAAGAAAAATATAACCAAAACAGAAAGACTGCCTTTTTCTCCCAGTTAATCTACTTACACCACAGATGCCCCTCTCCGGAAGCACACTTCACAGTACAAAGAATGACTATTCTAAATTAGCATTCAAAATCCACACACAAACAATAAACACTTGCTAATATGAGCACAGGAGGGTTTCCTACAATCGATGTGCTAAATTTTGAGCAAAAAAAAAATGGCTCAAAAAAGCTTTTTTTAACTGCTTTTAGAGGATTTGAATCGCAAAGCCCTGAGAGGAAACTGGCTCCATCTTCCACTACACACACTATACAGAACTGAGGCTGTGCAGTACAATCTAGAGCCCATGTGACCTGCAATCCCATGAAGCACTGCAAAATTCGCCTTGGCTCTCAATTACAAGGTGAAGTGATGCGAAGTCTTCGCCTTAAAATTGGTGGAGAAGTGGTTTGGGGAAGGTGGAATAATGCAAAGTCATTGCTTTCAATGGACTTCGCATTCCTCATTCATGTTGTGGGCACTTCGCAGATTCTGCATTACTCCGCGAATCACTCCTCGGAGTGAATTTCGCCCACTTTGCCCACCACTACTCTCAAGCACTAAGATCTGAATTTCTCCACCAGGTGCATGACACCCCTACTGGTGAAAATCAGAGAGTTGAAAACACACCCCAGAGACTCAAAACTGTTGGTTGTTGGCCTGGCATCACCAAAGATGTCAGGCACTATATTGACAACTGTCTGATCTGTGCATAAAACAACCCAATACCAACCAAACATAATGCCAAGTTAATACCATAGAGACATTCAGGCCCTTGGCATGCCATACAGATTGACTTCATTGGTCCATTGACTAATACCAGCAGGAACAACAAGTATGCACTTGTAGATACTGATCTCTTCTCTAAGTGGGTTAAAGCTTTTCCCACTAAAACTTGTACAGCAAAAGCAACTGCAAAAACTCTGATGGAACAGATTTTCTCCAGGTGGGGCCTACCTCTGAAGGTAGACTATGACAAAGGAACCAGCTTTACAGATGAGTTGATGAAAGAAGCACTTGAACTTCTAGGGGTACACCAGAAGTTCCAAATACATTACCACCCCTAATCTTCAGGTCAAGTAGAAAGAGCCAACAGATGGATTAAGCAGATGTTTTCCAAATTCATTGATGACTATCCCAAAGATTGGGATTCCCTGCTGCCTTTATTCCTTATGGCAATAAGGGGTACTCCTTCAACCCCCACCCAGATGACACCCTTCGAGGTAATAACTGCTAGAACTATGAGATTACCTGAACATTTGTTGTTTCACCTGAACACCCCCACTGCAAACAGAGTGGCCAAATTAAAAGAAGACATTGTTAAGAACCATCTGTATATGGCACATTGTGTGGGCAAGGCCCAGCAACAATCCAAGATCCAATTTGACAAACATGCACAAGAAGTGGATTGACAAGTCAGAGATCAGGTAATGGTACTCAGATTTACACACCTTACACACTCTTCCTCCAATAAGTGGGAAGAACTCTACCCCATTGTCAATAAACTCAGTCCTGCAGTCTATCAAGTTAGACTTCTCCAAAACCAAAAACTTACTGACAAATGGCTGCATGCAAACCAACTAAAGCTATACAAAGAAGTATGATTACTTTTGCTAACCACATTTGTCAGAACTGTACTGACAGACCTTTTCTTTTTCCTTACAGGTATTCATGCAAGATGGCTATCTTGCAAGTGCTACTCCTTATCTTAGGAGCTTTCCCCTGCATCCAAGGCACGATAGATTGCATTCTTTCACACCTAGACCATCCTCCTACTGCCAACCCAGAAGGAATTTCTATTTCAGTCCCAAACAAATTGATTACTGTACAGGAAGGTAAACACACCTACCTCACTGCCTCGGTTGTAGCCCCTGATAAATCTACCCTATAACTTGAATGGCAAACAGCTTTTAATGGACAAACTTTCCCAGTAGCCCGCCTGTCCAAAGGAACCTTCCATGGTTGGCCAAATGCCAAAATTTCCCCAAATGGTAGCTTATCTGTTCATCGAACCAATCATCAACATTCAGATTTATATCATCTTTACTGCTCCAATTGACCCTGCCTATTGCCAGAGGTTCTCCAAAGATTCCACAAAAGAATACTGTGCACTCAATTCTATGACCTCAGCTGCCATGAATTTGTCTGTTATTCCTCCAGCAGAAGCAGAACTGCTTGAATGTCCCCCACAGGAACCTGGACCACTTAGTGGTCTAACTGCAAATTCAGCACAAGGTACCCTCATCAACAATTTGCAATATATGCATGTCCCCATACTTTTCAATCTGACACATTGTAATACGACAGAATTTGGTGTGTGTTTCACTACTAACATATCAAAGTTTTTCAGTACTATGTTATTAGATAGTCTGGCAGCATACCAGATGCATACACAAGGCCCAGTAGCTGGTGTAAACACTGTAGAACATCTAGGTTTATTTAGATCTGGACCAAATCAGTCTAAAAAGAAACCTCATTCTTCTAAGAAAGAATGTGAAACAGCTGATGTCACTGGTGCAACAGGCACCCTAACTGGCATCTTTGGTAGCACTATGTCTATCTGGAACAGGGCAGACATTGCTACTATCAAAGATCACTCACAAAAATTCCAGCAAGGTATGATTAATCAGATCATACCCCCATTGTTATATGGTGTGGATGGCTTTAGTCAGGAAAAAAGGTACGCTGTATACTATATGAAAGAAATTGCTAAAAGTTTTACTAACACTAAGGATAAGTTAAATCAACTCATTGCACAAAACAAGGAAGCAGACAAGCAATATATTGCCAGGGAACTCCTCTGCTCTGCTTATGGCTCCTATGTCATAACCAACATCAATAACCTCTTCCATGATCTGGAATCTGGACGAATTCCAGATATCATTCACGACAGAATTTCAGAATGGTACTGCCCGTATTGTAAATCCTCTGCATGCATTGCAATGTGTATGTCTCAGTCTATTTCCATACCAATATCTACTGCTAGAGACTTACGCTTTGTCACCAGGCATCCTAATAAAGGACCTTGCTTCACTGCTAAAAGATGTACTTTTCTTGACACTATGTTTGTAACATTTACTGTTTCATTATCATGTTTTTATCCAAATACAGTTATATTTGATAAACTAGCTACAGTTCACTCCATTGGGCACCTTGATGACGATATCTAAAGAGAACAGATCAAACTGCCACCTCTTTTGGTCTACCACCCAACCCTGGACACATGGGTTTCACCACACAGGGATTGCTGTGCAAGAAAGGGCTATCATTATTTGTGTCATTGTGACATTTTTGATATTATGAAACCAGTTTGTGGATACTCTCCTGACAGCATTGACTGGTCTTTTACATTGGACCAGGACATTACTACTAATGACACAGATACCCCTGAAGCACGAGCAACACCACCACCACTGGTGAACAGTGGACAACTACACAAGGCTTATACAGAAGAGGTTCATTGGCTAACTACAAGAATATCGAATCAGTCTTACACCTGCCCAGTCCAATTGCAAAAATGACTGCATAGTCACTATTCATAAAACTTTCTCCTATGGTCAAAAAGCTTATTAAATACCACATCCTAACTTTTATTTTGTTCCTCATCAAGCTACTGTTACAGAACACACAGTGATTATTCCTGTTCCCATCACAGAACCTGATGCTAGTTATGGTGAACCTGAATATTTGCTTGCTTTATCTCAATATCTACCCATATTTAACGTACACATAGATCCATACCCTAACAACTCCTTTGTGCAACACCCAATGAACATTATCCAATATGCCCTCAGGCTAAATACCTAATGACATCTGTTCACAGATACCAGAAGATTGTTCTGCCACTACACACAAAGTTCAGTCTGTGCATTGACATTACTAGTTGCAACATGCTCATATATTTACCGCCATTTTCCTAGATGCATGGTCATTTGCCTTTGGGGCATGTTCTGTACATCACTTGTCATGTCCATGTTTACCTCCTCAGACATGCATGGGTGCACAGAGGTCGTGGTGCATTCCACATTGGTGAGGTTTCTTTTCCGTTGTGTGGACATCTGGGGCAGGCTGCTCACTCAGTCTCATGTTTGTTGTTGTTGGGCATGGATAGGTTGCTGTGTCCGTGCACAGCAGTGCAGTATCAACACACCAGGCCTGTTTTGGTTATTTGGTTATGTGTAAGGCTTGTGCACAATACTGTCCTCCATGGCAGGGTTGTTACACACATGTCCCAGCTCTATTATGTTTAGTGTGGTGTGAGACACGTGGGGATACTGAGGGTCATGTTGCGTGTGCAGAATGGATTGTGAGCTATACAGTGATGGACATGCTGCTGTATGTCCTGTTGTAGTGTGACATTTGCACATTGCTGGACATGTGTTGCTCTATGTTTGCTGTGTTCGTATTACATACATGTGTTCCTACATGGTACCGTGCCAGTGTGTGAAGCCATTGCCATTTGTGTGTCTACATCAACATTGCATCACTGCTCACATTATGGCCTGTTGATATTTATTCTTGTCTTGCGTGTGTGCTGTCATCTGGTGAGGTTCTCCCAGTTCAGCAACATGCATGTACTCAGTGACATTGCCTGTGTGTTGGATGTTGTGTTGGAGAGGGGAGAACATTGTGCGTGTGTAACCACCAATGACTATTCAGGACTAATAGGTCAGTTTGTTGCATACACCATGATAGAAACATAGAAACATAGACTTTGATGGCAGATAAGGACCGCTTGGCCCACCTAGTCTGCCCATTTCCCTACCTAGAGGATAAGCTGCAGATCCTATTTAACAAACAGCCTATTTCTTCCTACCCACCACAAAAATTGCCTTATGTCTGTCCCATGCATTCTTGAATTCTCCCACAGTTTTAGATCCCACAACCTCCTCAGGAAGGCTATTCCATGCATCCACCACCCTCTCTGTGAAAAAATACTTCCTCACATTGCCGCTGAGCAGTCCCCCCTCTATTTTCAAATTGTGTCCCCTGGTTCTTGCACATCTCTTTTTCTGAAAGATGCTACCCTCTTGGACTTAGTTAATTCCACTGAGGTACTTAAATGTTTCTATCATGTCCCCTCTCTCCCTCCCTCCTTTCCTCAAGGGTATACATATTAAGCTCCTTTAGTCTCTCCTCATGTGGCTTCTCTTGCAAACCCTGCACCATTTTAGTTGCCCACTTCTGAACTGCCTCCATCCTGTCTATGTTTTGCGGAGATGAGGTCTCCAGAACTGGACACAGTACTCCAGATGGGGTCTCACCAACTGTCTGTACAGGGGGATAACAACTTCCTGTTTTCTGCTGGTGATGCCTCTCCCTATACATCCCAGTATCCCCCCAGCCCCCCTACCACCTTCTCACGTTGCTTGCCAACCTTATGTTCATCTGATATGATTACCCCCACATCCCTTTCCATTTTTGTTTTTGTTACTACCCCCCTCATTGTATAATCTTCCCCTGGGTTTTTGTTTCCCTGGTGCATTATTTTGCACTTCTTTGCATTGAATCCAAGCTGCCATACTTCTGACCATTCCTCCAACCTTGCCAAGTCCCTTCTCATCCTTTCTATGCCTCCTTGTGTATCAACCCTGTTGCAGATCTTTGTGTCATCTGCAAAGAGGCATACTTTTCCTTCCAGTCCCTCTGCAATGTCACTTATAAAGACATTAAAAAGGACTGGACCCAGTACTGAACCAACCCTGCAGTACCCCACTAGTAACCCCTCTTTCTTCAGAGTGGACTCTATTTACAGTTACCTTCTGTGTCCTATTGTCCAGCCAATGTTTTACCCAGGCTATCACCCTGGGACCCACTCCCAGGCTGGTTAATTTGACTATTAATCTTTTCTGTGGGACTGTGTCAAATGCCTTGCTAAAGTCTAGGTAGGCCATGTCCACAGCCCCTCCCTGGTCTACTACTTTGGTCACCAAGTCAAAGAAATCAATTAGATTCGTCTGACATGACCTTCCCGCTGTGAACCCATGCTGCCTTTGGTCCTGTGCCCCACTTGGCACTAGGTACTCAACAATTCTTTCCTTCAGAATTGATTTCATCACTTTCCCTACCACAGAGGTCAAACTGACAGGTCTGTAGTTTCCTGCCTCTGTCTTGGTCCCACTTTTGTGAAGGGGAATCACATCTGCCTTCCTCCAGTCCTCAGGTAGCACACCATCCTCCCATGATTTGTTAAAAAGTGTAGTCAGTGGTGTCACTAGTTCTCTGCTTAATTCTTTTAGAATTCTGGGATGAATTCCATCTGGCCCCATTGCTTTGTCTACCTTCAGTTGTAGGAGTTCTTTCAGAACACTTTCTTCTGTGAAAGGACTGGGATCGAACCCCCTATCCAGAATGCTTCTGTTAATTGGATTAGGCACCTCCCACCTCTTCATTTGTGAATACTGAACAGAAGTATTCATTCAGTATCCTTGCTTTTTCACTGTCCCTCTCTGCTCACCCACTGTCCATTCTATTAAGCCTCACTATCCCTCCCTTTGTCTTTCCACACTCCCTGATATACCTATAAAAGGTTTTATCCCCCTTCTTAACCGAGTTGGCTATCTTTTCCTCAGTTTGGGCCTTTGCTATTCTGACTACCCTCCCTGCTTCCTTCTACCTTAACTGGTACAATTCTCTGTCCTGCTCCTTCTGTGTTTCCTTATGCTTCCTAAATGCTATCTTTTTCTCCCTAACCTTCACTGCCACCTCTTTTGAGTACCATAGTGGCTTTTTCTTTCATTTTGATTTGTTTATTTGCTTGACACAAAGGCTTGTTGCCTCTGTGATGATAGTTTTGATATTTCCCCATTGTTGCTCCACCCCTCCTTCTAGCCTGTTTGCTAGTGCTTTTCTAAGGCACTCTCCCATCTTGCCAAAGTCAGCCCCCCTGAAGTCCAGAACCCTCAGTTTTGTACAGCTTGACTCTGTAGCTGAGTTTATCATCAACCACACTGTTTGGTGGTCACTTATTCCCAAATGGCTACCCACTTCCAGATCTGAGATCCTCTCACTGTCCCCATTTGAGAGTACGAGGTCTAAGATTGTGCCCTCATGAGTAGGTTCCAAAACTAGCTCTCTGAGGCATGCCACCTGAAGGGCATCGAGAATGGCCCTGCTTTTGGATGTGGCTGTAGCAAAGGTGCTCCAGTTAACATCTGGCAAATTAAGGTCCCCCATCAACAGTATCTCCCCTTTCTCTGCCATCCTAAGTATGCCTTCTGTCATTTCCTTGTCTGCTCCCTCCCCCTGACATGGGATCTATATATAACCCCTGTGTAGATTATGGTGCCATTTCCAGTCTCTAAGATGACCCACCGTGCCCCCTCCCCTTCCTGTTTACTCTTTTGTTCAGTTGCTTTTATCCCTTCCCTTACATAGACAGCTACTCCCCCCTCATCTCTCCTCCCTGTCTCTCCTGTAGGTTGTGTACCCTGGTATGTTAACATCCCAGTCATGATTCTCTGTGTACCATGTTTCTGTGACTGCTACAATATGCAGGCGTCCCTCTTCCATCACGGTCACCAGTTCAGGGAGCTTGATGCCCAGATTGTGGGCATTGGTGCTCATTACTATCCATTTCTTGATGGCCTTACCCCTTTTTTCCCCATCCCTGTCCTTACTGCATTAGTCACTTTCTCCATTTACCCCTGCTCTTCTCCCTATCAACATCTCTATGTTGGTGTCTACCTCACTTAGTACCCTAATTGTTTTGAAGGGAGGCTAGGATTTCCCTGCTCCACTCCAGTGCCTCCCCCTTGGCTAATTTAAATGCTTGCCAATGAAGCATTTAAACCTATCACCTAGGATCCTGGTTCTCCTTCTGGAGAGAGATGCAGACCATCATGCCAGTATAGGCCTGCATCCCTCCAGGTGGACCCCCAGTCCCCAATGAAGCCAAATCCCTGAGCTGTGCACCAGTTTTTCAGCCACTGGTTGAATGCCATGGTGTGGACCACCCTATCCTCACCCATGCCATAGACAGGCAGCACCTTAGAGAAGGTTACCATGCATGCTATTTGTCTAAGGCCCCTCCCCATCTCCACAAACACTTCTTGCACTGCTCTGATCCATTTCTTAGCCAGGTCATTTGTTCCTAGGGGGATAATGACATCCAGCTCCCTCCCCTGTGCAGCTGCTCTGGCAATCCTGAGGATTTGCTCCCTGTCCCTCCAAGCCATGGTGCCATGCAGGCACCTACCTCCCTCTCCCCTTCCTCCCCCAGTTCTACCTTCCTAACAATGGAGTCCCCCACCAGGAGTTGTTTCTTTCCCCTGTGGGGTCCCATGCCACCCTCCTGTGGGTCTCCTTTGTGGAGATTCCCAGCATCCTCCTTGGTCTCCACTGTGGGTGCCTCCATAGAGGAACCACACTTTTCCAGAATGGCATTGAAATTGTGGAGAGGTACAACTGGAGGGATGCACCTCTGTTCTGCCACCCTCACCCTTCTTGAGCCCACTGTGGTCCAACTACTCCTCTTTCTTGGCAACTTCTGAGGCAATGGCAGTGACCCTGGTAGTCCCTGGGTGAGAAAGGAGGTCCCACAAATCTTGGCCATCTCAGCCTGGAAATGAGCAACCTCCTCCCTCAGCCCAGAGATGTGCCTGCAGATGGGACAACACTGCATCCTCCAGAACGTCACCCGGAAGACTGCTGCTCCACAGCCACTGCACTGCACCACTCCCGTCAAGTCTTATTTCTGGCCACCTAACTTTTGTTTGGAATACCTACTTTTTCCTCTGTTTGTTTATTTCTTTTTTTTCTCTCCCTACTTACTTACTGCCTCTGTGCTCTTTTAGCTCCTGATCTTCCTATTCTGAGACAAGAAGTTCCTATATTTCTCAGTAGTCTCCTTACTTGCTCAGAGTCAGACCTCCAGCAGCTGGGGGGGGGGGTTGGAGAGCTACTCTTGCCCTTCTAGGATGGTGAGTCTTTGGTGGCTCTGTGATTACTCACTTCCCACTCCCAAACAGGAAGTTCCTGTTGTCAGTCAAATCTTATACCTATAAAAGTAGAACTGCCTTTGGGTGAGGGGGTGGAGAGTAGGGAAGTATTGCAATATAGTCCCAGTAGAGAAGTTCAGTTATACCAGCAGCTCCTTCCTCCTGGTGCTCTGCCAGAAGCTATCTAGGGCAGTGTTTAAATCTGGTTTTAACCTGGGTCCTTCTATCTAAGCTACTCCCCCTACTTTGCAAATCTTTCTACACTTAGTTAATTTCACAGCTAATAATTCCCTTCAGCCAAAAGTAACAAGCACCTAGATAACTCCCCCTACTTTGCAAATCTTTCTACACTTAGTTAATTTCAAAGATAACAATTCCCTTCAGCCACCTGTGACAAGAACCTAGATAACTACACAGATAACAGATACACAGATAACAATTCACTTCAACTAACTCTGACAAACACACTAACGTTTTTTTCACCCTAAATTGAAGGTTCCAGTACAAGGGTTCTAGTTCTTAGTCCCAGTAGAGAAGTTTAGTTACACCAGCAGCTCTTTCCTCCTGGTGCTCCTGGCTTCATGACTTGTTGGGGCGGGGGGCTCTGTTTTGTTACTTGACATGTTTGTCATACAGACATGATGTATGTTGTACTGCATCTATACTATGTCGACATGTACTGTGACATACCATAACATTACTCTGGTGTGGGAAATTACGTGAAGCTCCTGTCGGGCTAGCAGCATCGCAAACTGGCTCCAGCTCAAAACCTAGCTTTCGCGGAGAAAAAGCTCCTAAATCTGTAATTTTTTCTCCTACTATACACTAGCTGACTTCGGATAGTCTCCCGATCTACAGGAGGCGACGTCTTTTCTGGAGAGAAGCAGCATACAGCGTTAAATTACTCGACTTCAATTCAAGGCCTATCGTACCGATGGACGCAGAGATGCCCCAAGCGCCCCCAAACCACACTCCGCCGCAGTCATTGAAGAAAGAGCCAAAGAGGTCTAAAGGCCATAACAGTGTTTCAACTAAAACTTCTGCTCTCCCTCTGCAGCACCGACAGCCTCCTCTCCCCTTAGCGAGAAGAAGTTTCTTGAAGAACTGCACCCCTTTAAGCTTGCTTTGCAAGAAATCACAGCAGAACTCAAAAATATTAGGGGACAGCTCGCAGATACCAACCATGCTTTTGCCATCACTACTGCTTACATATCATCTTTAGAGGGGTGGAAGGCTAAACTGGATCCAGAAATCATTAATTTAAGGCAGAGGTTACACAAAACGGAAAACAAGCTAGGAGATCTGGAAGGCTGAAGTCGCAGAAACAACATCATAATCTTCAGCCTTCCAGAAGATGCAGAGGGCTCAACACCTATTCTATTCCTACAAAAAATGCTTACCAAAATAGCGGGGACCTCTCCCAATAACACCACCTACATTATTGAGAGGGCTCGCCTCTCCCTGTGGCCGAAACCAACCTCTGGTAAACCACCTTGACTACTTATTTTAAATTTTTTTAATTATCTAGATAAGACTCATGTCTTGGGGCAAGTTAAAGAATTCTGTGGGAGGGCCAGCAACTTTGTTTTGCACAAGATTTACCTGTCTCAGAACAGCAGCGAAGAGCAGAATATCATCTTCTGGTTTCCAACTTATTGCTGCAGGAATCAAATATAAAGTTCAATACCCATCCCACCTTGCTGTGTCTATTTCAGGCTCCTGGCACAATTTTGATATGGCCCAACAAGCTCTTCCAGCATTGCAGTCGCTACTCAATCAATCAATCAATCAAGTCTTTATTTAACCAGGCGTTCATCATTGAGCAGAAGCTCATTTGCAAGATGGACCTGGGTGGAGCATGAACAATTGTATATACAGGTCAACACAGGTATTTACAAGGCAATACAGATAATACTCTTTACAGAGAGGAAGAAAAGAAGTTCATATGTACATAGAATTATACAGATATTGTACAGATTACACGGTATTTACATACATAGAAGTGTCTATAGGAAGATAAAGCAGGTTATCTAAGGTTGCAGGAGGAAGTAACGGAAGAAAAAATAAAAATAAAATATACACCAGGTAGAGGTGAAGGTAGGGGAAGAGAGGAGGAGTAGGGAGATAGGCTAGGAGGGCACGGTGCACAGAAAGAGGTTGGTAAGCTGGATGTAGAAGGTGGATGGAGAAAAGGGTATGTGTGAGCCCGGGATTGAATGCTATAAAGTCAGGGCATGGTAGGATGTCACAACCCAGGGTAGTGAGCTCCTATCCGAGGTTGGGAAAGGAAGAATAAGGGGATGAATGGGCCTAGTGTTGATAAGACAGGGGGATAAGAGAGAGAACAATTAGGCTGGTGAGGAGCAAGCTGGGGGAGTCAGTACTTAAAATTGGGTCTAGGCGTGGCTATATACCAGTGCAGACACCGGTACTGGGTCTGAGTGGGTGAAGCAGTTACATACTTCTCTGATTGTACGGAAATAAAGCATCTTGAAAGCATTTATACCGATTAGAGTGTGTAATTTGAGGGTTTTTTGTAGATCGTTCCATAAGGTAGGTAGCATGAAGCTTATGGCTGCCCTGCCGAAGCGGGATTTTGCTTTGGGTACTTTAAGTGTAATAGCTGAGTAACTTCTTAACGCGTATTTCCCAATTATACTCAGGGGAAGACAGCAGGAGATATAGTAAGGCAGCTTATTAGAGATGGCTCTATAGGTCCAGAGAGCGGCGTTTCTGTGGCGCCTGAACTTTAGTGATGTCCATCCCACTGCCGCATATAGGGTGCAGTGATGTGTGTCGAAGGGGAGTCCCATTATAAACCTCAGTGCTCGATGGTAGAGTGTGTCCAGTTTAGCCATGTAGAGTTGGGGCATTGGCTATAGAGGAAGTCAGCGTAATCAACCAATGATAGGAAATGGATTGGACCAGTTGTTTCTTGGCATCTCTGGTGAGAAATTGGCTGATTCTAAAAACAGTCCAAGCCTTTGCAAGTCGTTTTAGCAAGTCCTCGATATGTTCAATGAAGGAGAGTCTTTGGTCTATCCAAACTCCCAGATACTTGAATTTTGTAACAAATTGTAGTTTTTCACCTAGAACTGTGGTAATTTGGGGAACTGTCCCACTGGACACAGGGTTAGCTGTACGGATAAAAGGAGAGAGGACCATCGCTTTAGTTTTTTTGGCATTAAGGAGTAGATTTTTTTGGAGGAGTTGGCTTTGCAAAAGGTTGAATTCTGACTGTAGGTCATTGCAGACAGCTTCAGATGTTGGGCGACTCACGTAGAGAACTGTATCATCTGCAAACAGATGGATGTTAGCTTCTTTTATACAGTAGTCGATGTTATTAATGTAGATTGCAAAAAGTAAGGGCCCTAATATAGAACCTTGAGGTACCCCTCTTTGCAGAGTTTTTAAGTGGGACAGGCCTCCTTCGGCTTTAACTTGTTGAAGGTGCCCTGTAAGATAGTCAGTGAACCAACGCAGAGAGGAGGGGTCCACATCTATGGTTTGAAGGGCAGAGAGGAGCAGACTATGGTTGACGGTGTCAAAAGCCTTGCTTAGATCAAGGAAAACAGCACAAATAAAGTTTTTGCTCTCAAGATTACGCTGCCAGTCATTAGTAACTTTGGCGAGGCTGAGATAGTGCTATGTTTAGCTCTGAATCCGGACTGCATAGGATTTAGCAGTTCCCTAGACTCAAGGTGAGTCCTCAGCTGTGCATTTACAATTTCTCTAGGAGCTTGGACAGGACCGGAAGGAGGGAAATTGGCCTGTAGTTATTGAGATCACCACGGTCACCTGATTTGAACAGTGGTATGACATGTGCTGTCTTCCATATAGGTGGTAAGGTGCCCTGAGACAGGATAAGTTAAAAGGTGGGTGGTGGTGTTGCTAGTACATGGTAGGCAATTTTGGAAGTAAGGGTCAAGGAGTCGGCCCCAGCACTTTTTCTAGTATCCAACTGAGCAAGAGGTCCTCTACCTCTTTCAGTGTGGCAGGTTGAAGTGAGAAAGGTGGCGAAGCTATCGGAGTTTCAGGCAGTTGGCTGGCAGTCTGGGAAGCAGTATGTTTGCAGGGAGTTATCAAATGCCATGCCTGCAGTAGCAAAGTGGTTATTGAATCGTCAAGTATATCCATCTTTTCGGTTATAGTCAAGTTGCCAGAGGTAATCTTGGTCGGGAGTGAATTTCCTGGGGAGTGGCCTAGCAGATCACCGATTGTGTTCCAGAGCTTGATTGGGCTCTTTGTGGCAGAGTCGAGTTCGGATTTGAAGAAGGTGGCCTTCCATTCTCTGATTGTTTTGGTACATAAATTTTGTAGTCTCCTGAACTGGTTCTAATCCTCTGCAGTGTTCAGTCTGCGTGCTTTTTTCCAGAGCTTATCTCTTTCTAGAAGCAAGGACTTGATCTGAGGGTGAACCATTTACAGGTTTTGGTCCTAGTTCGAACTTTAATAAGGGAGCATACTATTGAGGCCCTTGATAGAATGTTGTGGAAGATATTGTAAGCTGGCCGTAATCGTTTTGGCCAGGTGGAAATCTTGACACTCAGAAAGAGTACTTAAGCTCGTTTAGGTAGGCATGTTCATTGAAGTTGCGCCTGGATCTCTTCATAGAGGACTTGCTGATGGGTGCTGGGCTGTTGGTGGATCTTACTCCCGCAATAAAACAATGGTCGCTGGCGTCTGAGAAGAAGACATCAAGCGTGGGAGAAGAGATGAGGTTTGCTCACCATTAGCACATCAAAAGTACTTTTACTGGGGTTCTTCACGTTTGGGCATGTTGGTTCAGTAATAAGTTGCGTCAGCCCATGTTCATCACAGAAGGATGCAAGGGGCAGCTGTGTTGAAAAGCCAGTCAAAGTTGAGGTCTCCTAAAATAGTAGTTTCTGGCAGCCCCTGTCCCAACTTGTCACTTAGATATGACACAAGCTGTAGGCCAGCAGACAGTGGTCTGTAGCATCCTATTACGCAGAGTGCAGTAGTCTGTGTAATTTCCACTTTGAGAATTAGGCATTCGAATTCGCTGGCGACAGATGCCGAGGATAAGCAGGAGGCAGAAAATTTGTCTTTAACATAGATAGCTACCCCTCCTCCTCTGGCATGCCTATCAGCTCTGAACAAGGCATAGTTGGGTATGTTTACTTCTCTATCAGTGGTGCTGGGTCTAAGCCAAGTTTCGGAAATCACAAGTATGTCAGGAGAGGTATGATTTACCCAGGTTTGTATTAAGGTTATCTTTTTAAGGAGGCTACATACGTTAATATGCAAGAAGCTTATTCCTTTTAAATTTGCTAGTTCTGCTGGCAAAGCAATAGCTTCTGGGGGCCAGGGTTGAGTTCTACGTTGCCTGAACAAAGCAGGAGGATAAGTAGGATTTTCTAGGCGCTAATTATAAGCTTGTAATTCCTGCCTTTCTCCCGTCTAGTAGATCTGATGTTTTTAGGGACTGGAAAGTAGCCACTATAGAAGAGCTGATCTGTTGTAGCAAGAGCTAGTACCCCTACCACAATAGGCGGGGAGGAGATAGAAGTCTGCGTGGTGGGAGGTGGGCCTTGTGGTAGGGGAGTGTTATAAGTACTACTGGTACGTGTGGTCCAAGAGCAGGGTTCGAGGTACTGGTACTTGGAATCACGGAGGCAATTAAAGGATACATTGCCATGTGGTATACAGCACAAGGTGCCATTGTAGACCAAACATGATGGTAGTTCAGGTGTCCAATGCTGGGCAGCTGGTATCAGCAGAAGAAAGGGCAGTAAAAGGAGCCATATAGGGCCGACATGATGGTACCTCAAAAGGGCCACTGAATTGCTGGGGGCCAGTGGGGTTGCTGGATTAATGCAGCTTATCAGTAGCTTTCCGATCCAGGTCGACCCAAATTTGATAGCATTAAAGATATTTAGTGGTGAAGGCACAGCCAAGGAGAGCCTATGCGTTTAGTAAGGCGAGGCCCTGAGAGTTGGATCCCGTAGGCTGGATAGAGAAGAGGGGGATCACGAGCTAAGTCTCTATTGGTGGGGCACTGCACCAGGGGACGTGGACTAATAATTTGGCAGGAGCTACTGTATTTAATAATCAGCGGAGGTGGGGGAAGGGGGCAGTCGAAAAAGTTTCGGCAGTTGCCGTACCTTGTAGGGCCTTGGGTCCATGTCTGCGGTCTCGAGCATCGGCTAGAGGGGCGCCGACTGCCTGGTAGCCGGGAATCCAGCGGCTTAGGAGCTGGGAGCCTGGGCGACAGTTTCTCGGCTAAGGGAGAGAAGGAGAGTGAGGGTTAATAAAGTGGATTCACAGAAAGGGTTAGACAGAACAGCGGGGAGTCCAAAATTTGCAGAACAAAAGGACGTGTATGGTACCAGCAATGCCAAAAGAGGTAGTGACGAGTAGTAGTAGGTGGTTGCACCCCAAGGTAGTTTGTTTGGTGTTGCTGGCCTGCTTAACTGCAAGCTGGTTTATAGTTGAAAGGGTATATAGTCGAATTAGGGTGAGGTCCCTAACACTTGGGCAGGTACAGCAGTAATTGAGAGGAGTTAGATGGAGTGGCTGGAGAAAAGGTTGAGAGGAAATGTGGGATCCTGTGGGTGGGACTGCTTTAAAAAGGGGCGGTAAGAAAGTGGGTCAAGTCAGGTATTGAAGACAGGGAGGCCAATAGCGTGAAAATGTGCAGCAGTGGAGTGACCAATCTGCTGCTAGGCTGAGGAAGGGGTGGAGTAAGGGTCTATTTAATACTGTGAGGAGGAGGGGGGGGTGGGTGAAAAAATTCAGTCCAGAACAAAGCACAGAAAGAGATTTCCCTGAGACCAGGAAGCACCAGGCGTTGGAAAATCAGCCAAGGAGTATAGCTGCCAGTCAGTGCCTGGTTCCTCCACTGGGCATCCAGTCAAAACAGTGGCATTCAAAACCACGAGTTTCGGAGGTCCGGTGCGTACCTGAATCTGTCTGGGGGTCAGTCGGGTGGTCTGTTAGCTGTGGCCTACTCGGAGAGAGCCAAGGCCACAGGAGCAGCTTGGGAAGCCCACAGATGGGCTGTCTGAATCTGTCCGGGGGTCAGTCGGGTGGTCTGTTAGCTGTGGCCTGCTCGGAGAGAGCCAAGGCCACAGGAGCAGCTTGGGAAGCCCACAGATGGGCTGTCTGAATCTGTCTGGGGGTTCAGTCGGGTGGTCTGTTAGCTGTGGCCTGCTCAGAGAGAGCCAAGGCCACAGGAGCAGCTTGGGAAGCTACTCCCGGATCTATTTCCCCCTCGTTGAGGTATTCTACTGATTGAAGGTACGCTTTTCAATGGAGACTTCTTCTCGAATTTGCACATTTCCTAAGCGATTGTATAGCATTAGCACTCTATGACCACTAGAGTGCAGCAAAGGACTGTACTGGGTGTCTTCTTGCCTTTTTCCTTTCCGTTTTGGCAGCAGTGACATTAAGCCCTTCTGTTTTCTTTTGGTCTGCATTTAACTAAGACTCTAAGTTATACCCATTCCCAGACTCTCGCTTAGCGTTTTGGATGATGAAGCTATTTTTCATTTGTTGGGGCTCCTGTTATGTTTCTGTTGAAGACTCCCGGAACTGCAGCTTTACTTAACATTTAAAGGAAGAACCCACTAGTTGATTATAGTGTGAGATTTGACTCTGCTTTTCTTTCCTTTCCTTCCAATTTTTTTTCCTGCCAATATAATTAGATTGTGGCTGTGTTTTGTAGTGGGGATGGGACAGCGGTTGTTTGTAGTTTACAGGACTGTATGTGCTACAATAGAGGCGTGGGGTCTCCACAGCTACTATATGTGCATATTTCTGGCTTTCAGATTCTCTTTTATTGCACACTACTCGGCCAATATTAAGATCTGGTCAAGCATTATGTCAGCCCAAAGTGGGTTTCTTTTGTTATGCTGTGGCAAAGAGGGATGGGGGTATAAGGGTGGGGAGAGATTGGGGCTCGGGAGGGCTACATTGTTTATATTCTTTTTGTTCTGTTTCTTTGGGAACATTCTGCCTTAAAAAGGGATGTTTCAGTAGACGAGCGGACAGGGCTGGGATAATGGTGCACACTGTATTTTTCACTATACTGTCTAATGTAGGGAGGTCAGTTTATATTTGCTCAAACTTTTTTTTTTAGGTGAGACCTTAAACTGGGTTGAAATGTATGTCTACATATAAAATCTGCTCCTGGAACATGAAGGGTGCCCAATCTCCAGTGAAGAGAAAAAAAAAATACTCCTGCATCTATGAAAATTGGAGGTGGACATTGCTCTTCTCCAAGAGACTCATTTGCCCCCCTCCCAAGTACTTCTATTTCAGAGAACCTGGGTGGGCCAAGCTTTTGGAACAGCCCCTAATTCCCATAGTTGTGGAGTGGCTGTTCTCATAGCCCGAAGATTACCCTTCTGCTTGTTGGACACATTAGTGGATTCTCACCACAGGTTTATTATCATAAAAGTCTTAATTAGCCATTCTGAAATGGTTCTTGGGTCAGTGTACGGGCCGACCACAGTTGACTCCATGTTTTTTACTACACTCATGGATCTGGTGACTCCCTGGTCTAATTATCCCCTCCTGCTTGGAGGAGATTGGAATTTGTTTTTTTGTAATATTTTAGATCTTTCCAGATCTTGTACCTTCTCTCTCTCCCCCATGCACAGCTTGCCATCCGAGAACTGATAGACACTTTGGGTTTAGTTGATCCTTGGAGGGCCATCTTCCTTTCTAGGAAGGAATATTCCTTCCACTCGATTCCTCATAATTCATTTTCTAGAATAGACTTTTTTCTGCTGGATATTGGGCACCTTTCCTTAGCTTTATCCTGCTCTTATCTTTCCAAGGTTATTTCCAATCACCACCCCACATTACTACATTGTGGTCTAGGTCCAACTGTAAACTGGGACAAAGTATGGAGGTTTAACCTCCAGCTGTTGAAGTCCAATAAACTCAAGTGCCATCTTCAAAATTTCCTTACCACTTTCCTTAATATAAACTCCCCCACCATGCCCAAATTAGATATGCTTTGAGGGTTTTTAAAATGCATTAGGGGCGAGATAATATGTTTGGCCACTATCAAGAAAAAGCTAACCTCACAGCTCACATCTCATCTCCTTCAGGATTTATGACTTCTAGAACTGTTGCATCCCCCTCCCCTTCCCAGGCCATCCTTACTAATCTGGAAATTCTCAGGGACTGTTATAATTCCCTACTAATGGATAAAGCTGAAGACTTTCTCCGTAGGTTTAGGATTTGGTATTTTGATCAGGGAGACAAGGCGGGCAAACTCTTTGCTCTTCGATTGAGGTCACAAACTGCAGATAGAATAATACCCTCCATCTACAACACTGCTGGCCGTTTAGTTACCTCCCCACCGGTTATTCTCCTTTCTTTCCAAGAGTATTACTTTAACTTGTATTCCTGGCCCCACACTCTCTTTGATCCCACAGCAGTAGATCACTTTTTGCATGATGTACAACTCCCATATTTGAATGAACAACAAATTGCTCCTTTAGAAGCTCCCTTTTCGGTGTCTGAAATATGTTCTGCTATTGAAGCTCTGCCACCAAATAAAACACTTGGACCAGATGGATATACTGTGGAGTTTTATAAGGCTTACAAACAACAACTGGCCCCTATACTACTAAACACTTATAATTATATCTATGAACATGGCATCTTGGATCATTCCCTTTCGGAAACTACCATTGTAGTTCTTCTTAAGGAAAAGACCCTCTTTTTGTTTCTGACTATCGCCCTATTTCTTTAATAAATGTTGATTTTAAAATATTGTCAAAGATCCTGGCCAATAGATTAGCAAACTTATGACACTTTTTAATAAGTCCCGAACAGATGGGTTTTGTGGCCGGCCGGCATTCCTCAGACCATATGTGGAAACTTTCCCATCTTATCTCTGCATCCAGGGACTCCCTGGTACCTGCCGCCCTGGTGTCCCTGGATACTGAGAAAGCTTTCAATCGTGTCTTCTGGGATTATTTGTGTTACCTTCTCCCCAAATATTGTATTCTCCAGCAATATATCCAGTGGGTAAAAGTCCTGTATACTCATCCCACGGCCCGTGTGCTTTATAATGGTATGCTTTCTAATACTATTGCCTTGCAATAGGGCACCAGACAGGGCTGTCTCCTTTCTCCCCTTTTATTTAACCTCTATTTGGAGCCACTCATTCGCTGTGTCAATGCTTCACCTTTAGTCTCGGATATCATCATTGGACCCCAACAGTATAAGCTTTCAGTTTATGCTGATGATGTACTCCTTCATAGTTTATATCCCACAGTTTCAATTAAGGCCACCTTATCTATTATAGATCAATTTGTTAGATTTTCCATTTGCAAACTTAATTTAACTAAAATGGAGGTAATGCCCCTAAATACTAATACATTTTACTAAGAAGAATCTCAACTGGGCTTAAAATTGGTCAAAGATAATATGAAATACCTGGGGATTTATCTCTCTATTCATAGTTCACATATGAAACGTCACAATCTTGACAAAACTCTTACCCAAATTAACATGGATCTTAATCGTTGGACAGCACTTCCTCTTTCACTGTTGGGGTGTATTTATATAATAAAAATTAATGTTCTTCCCTGGTTATTATACCCCCTGCATATGACTAGTTTACTCTTCCCCAAATCCTGGTTCTCCCAGGTGAATCGTACACTATCTAACTTTATATGGGGCAATAGAAAACCTAGGAGAGCAATTGCTAAACTTCAGCGTAGTAAAGCCAATGGGGGTCTACAATTACCAGACTTTCTCCTCTATATCTATTCAGTTACCTGTTCAGTTCTTCTACGGTGGATTAACGAGGTTCCATTTGATCCACCTTTGTCTAATATCCTGCAGTGGCTACAACTTGAAAGATCCCTATGTCCTCTTCATGGAATCAATGTTGGTACACTCATATATGCTCTGCCTAAGAATATTCCCAAAGACTTGCTCTGCATGCCTATCAAGACCACCCTTTGGGTTTATGCTGTGCTAAGTGCCACGCTCCATATATCCTTGGTGAAAGATACTTCACAACCAGTTCTTAGGAACCCTAATTTTAAGATTGATGGTAAACCTCTTAATGAAGGTTTTTGGCTATTTTATCCCCAGCTTAAAGTAGTTGATCTATTGAGGGATCACAAATTGTTGACATTCCAGGAACTGTGTGCCAAATACAAGGTACCCTCTAACTACTGCTTTACATATTTCCAACTATCCCACATGCTCCACTCCTATTTTGGGATGAGACCCTGGGACCAATATCTAACTGGGCCCTTGCTTCAAGTAATTCCATCTCATCCTGCATCCCACTTAATTTCCTACTTTTATCATCTCCTGAGAGAATCTTGGAGACACTTAATTGCCATCCACAGTATTCGTGGGATTATATACTGCCTGCCCCTTCTTCAGAAGAAATGTGAGGTGGGACAGGTATCGTTTACTACAATTTTTCATAATTCATGATTTATATTATACCCCAGATAAGCTACATAGAATGGGACTGCTTCCTTCTAATCTATGCTCCAGATGTGGGACACATCCTGGTACTTTATTACCTATATTATGGGAATGTGATAAAGTTTTGCCCTTCTGGGCTGCAATCAAAGCTAATTTAGATCCTTTGCTGGGACTCTTTGATGCATTTACCCCCAACATTTGTATTTTGGGCAATTACAGAACAATTTTATTGGGGTATCAATGTAAACATATGGCCCTCATAGCTTTATGTGCAAAGGAAATAATCCTACACCATTGGCTTGACCAAGTAGCTCCTTCAAGAGCTGAATTATTAAAATAAATTCTCTTTGCTTTTCAGGCTGAAAAGCTTATAGCTCATATGTCTGATAGACTTCACTATTACAATACAGTATGGGACCCTCTTCATACTCTGTTAACAATTTAATTACTTTATTGTACAACCTAGTTTTAAGTCTGGTTTTTGCTAATGTTCATACTACTCTCCTCATCACTCTAAGTGATGGTGTATTCCAGGAGGGTGGGTGGTGTTTGGGGATTAGGGCAGGGTGGGACCAGGGGTGGATAAGGGGTACAGGGCAGGGGGTGTTTATTTATTTGTGTTATATCTGTAACTATCATACTACATCCATTTTTCTAATATGGAGATCTTTGTTCTCCCTCTTCTCTACTTTTCTTACTTTCTCTTATGAGATTTTTATAAATTGTGGAATGTGGAGAACAGTAATAGGAAGGCTCACTGTTTGACATCTCCCTGTATAACTGTAATTTTGCTTTTGCCCTCTGCCATGGAACAATTGAAAATTCAATAAAGCTTAGTCAATTCGAAAAAAAAAGTGTGGTTGTCTCTGGGGGTGTCATCTGCCAGGATGTCTTCAGGGGTGGCCTTGTGTCTGCATGCTCAAGACTACCAGCCTGTGTGTGGTGCTACATTCAGTGTGAACATTCTATGCCCAGTGCATGTGGTACTCATATCCATTTTGCCATGCTGTGCACTGCACAGACAACAGTGTCCCACGTGTTGTAATATTTTGTCAGCCTTATGAGACATTGCTGGGATTGTGTGTTGTTCACTAGAAATGTTTGACTGCTTGTTACAGGGTTAGAGTGCCACCCCCACAGCTGCAATGTGGGTCCATCATATCTCTGTGTACCTACAATACCACTGACTGTCCCCATATTTTGTAACACATCATATATTCACATTACATAGCATGCCAGATCTACAGTCATCGGAACATCCTTCCTTGGCTTGCATGGACATTATGCTGCTGTCCCTCAATTTGGAGGATTGTGACCCTGTATTACTGTGTCAGGACATTGGTGTACACTTCCTTCACACAACCCTCCCTGATGGGTCTAGTGTGTGTTATTGTTCAGTGCTGGGTGGTGTTCCACATCCAGTGTGCATCCCTTATTGGAGCTTAGGGACACCTGTCTGGGGATGCTGGCACCATGCACACAGACAGACTCTGTACAACATAGGTGTTGCATTTGTCACTGTGCTCCTGTCCATTTCACCCATTGTATGCATGTGTTGTTCTTACAGATGACATAGTTATGTACATGTCATTTTGGGCCACACATTCCCTGGTGGAACTGCATACTACCACTGACATGTTCCCATGGTGTGTACAGATTGACACAACATCCACACTTGTGTGTACCACACTGGTTACCCTGGTAAGGTTCTTACATGGCAGCGGTGCCATGTTTAGTGTGTGTGTGCATTGGTGTGTTGATACAGGGTACAATGTTTGGACATAGCAGCAGTGTTTGCTGCTTGTTACACTCAGGGTACACAGTGTTGCTGTTTCCTCCGCATATCGGTGATAGTGTGTTTCTATCTGTGATATCACAGTAAGTGTGGCATCATTCTTGCCATGGGCGCATGATGTTATTGCAGTGTGTGGCCGTGTTTCTGATATGGTTGTACATTGGCCTTGTGTTTTCCAGTGGTGTCTCATATGTCCACAGGGTATTGAGTGAGTGCATGGGTCACAGTGGAGTGTGTTCTGTACCCATCAGTCATGTGCTGTTTTTTATCCTGCTCTTCAGGGGTGGGGGTTGTGGGGGGCATTGTTTCCATGGTCATTATGTTTAGCTCCATGGTGTTGTGGCTGTGTGACAGCTGCAACTGCACACCATGCCAGTAAGCTACCAGTGACACACAATGTCCATTCAAGCCTCTGCACTGTTACCAACTTCTGTACCCTGGGATCCTACAATGTGCAGACATGCACACACAGGGGCACACGGTACAGACCACATCACATACTGACATACAGTTACATTGTTGCTTACCTGGTTAACCGTTAGCTTGTTGAGGGCCCGGCTTCTCTGTTTTGGTTCTGTGTCAGTTGTGGACGTCGATTCATGTGCACATTTATACACATTTGTCACTGGGGGTGGTCTCTTCTGTACCTGTGGATGCACTGTTGGGATTATGCAGGAATAGACATTTGGAAAACTCCATTCTGAACTGCATGTGACTGGTAAAGGAGTCTTCTGTAAAGTGGGCCTAGCATATTGTTGGGGCCACTGCTTGTTGCCAGTCCCTCTCCCTATCTAGCTTCACAAACTGTACCCATTTCCTAAGTCTGGTGGGTGATTTGTCTCTGTTGGGAAACTTGAATAGGGAGATGTCTATAGAGGGCTTGTTGGTGCATCCTGCAACCACAAAGTAATTCATCATTTTTGCTTGGTCTCCCTATTGTAAAATGGACCTATGTTTTGGGCTGGTCTGCAGTCACCACAGATACATTATGATTAGCCACTGTAAAGACGTTCCACACAATGTCAGGTGCACTGTCCTGAAGTACACTGTTAAACTGTATGGTGGCAATGTGCACTCACCTGTTAGTGTGTAGTGCACATCAGCATTGACACTGCCATGTGATGTCACCCTTGGATGTCAGACCAAGATGTGCAGGACATCAGGGGCTCTACCTTCCACATATATTTATGTTTATGTCACAGCACATTTGAAGTTTCTTGCTGTTCTGTTGGCTGTGGCTTGTACTACACATCCTGTTATTTCATGGATCTTATCCTGTGTCCTACAGCTGTCTGTTCTCCTTCTGCTCTTTATGCAGCCTTACTGTGCTTACTACCTCCAGGGTCTGATGCTGCATGTTGCTTACATGCATTCTCCCACACACTCACTTGTGGTGTACAGCTGTGGGGTCTTTACTTCTGGCGGTGCATGTGTTGGGACTGTGCTGCCTTTTCTTGGACCCTCCACTATGCTGCATACATACTGGACCCTCCACTATGCTGCATACATACCTTCTCAACCGGTGAATTCTTCTGTGGGTTGGGAAGTGCAGTGGCTGAGGTTATTTGTTACCTGTCTGCTTGCTTTGCAGTCATACAGTAGCCATCTGCCACTGTGTGGTGCTGCCAGTTTTCATCAGACACTACATTCTGGCTTATAGGCTTAGATACTGCTCACAGCATCACCTATGCTATCTGGCTGACAGGGAGTGCTGCAGAGAGCAGCTTTGTTCCATGCCTCAGTGCTGCACCTTTTTCAGGTCAATGCTACTCTGCCTGTGCTGCAGCTCTTTTTCCTCCCTTTTAGACTACTGAGTATTAGTTCTTGCTGCCTTTCAGTTGTTTCTTGCTGCTCTATATTATTCACATTCTGACTCCCTCAGTTATGCTGCTATGCTTCTCTCCTGTGGGGGGCAACTCCAGGGCTCCCTGCTACAACGTGTCTCTCTAAGCTGCTGTTTCAGTTTGTTTGCCTCCAACTCCTCCTGCCAACAGTTCTGCATGCACCTGGATTGCTCTGCCTCATTTCTGTGCTTTTTATTCATTAGCTCAGCCAATCTGGTGAGTTCTGTGCATTGACCACTGTTGGTTGACTACCTGGTATGACGCGTTATGTTGCTGCTGCAATGCATTCCGGAATATGCTTCACAATGTAAAAATGACTGCTGTCTGTTGAGCGATGTTCACACATATATTGACACAACTCCGAAACAGTAGGTCCATTTTACATTTTTTGTTTGTTTGGCTCCTACTGACTCACTGCATTTCTGCATGATTGTTTTACTTCCTTCACTGTACCGTCCACATTTACTTTAAGACACAATATCTCAGAAACCACACAGGCATTTCAAATAAATTTCACAACATCAGCAGACATACTCTGTGAAATTATGCAAGCAAACTGTCATGCATATCTGTTGAACAGTTGCAGAGTTAATAAAGTGCAAAATATACAAAACTGGATGACTGTTTGTGAAAATGGGTAAAACTTGTACATTTAAGGATATTTGAGACACAGTTTCTTCAAAACAACACAAGCAATTCAAATGGAATTAAACACATCAACAGACCAACTGTACGAATTATGCATGCAAAATTTTGTGCGCATATGTTGTAGAGATGCAGAGTTATTGAAGTACAAATTATGCAAAACCTGAAGAGTTGGTAAAAATGGAAAACATATACATTTAATGATGTTTCAGACGCAGTGTCTTACAAATCACTCAAGAGGCTCAAATGAAATTTATCACATCAACAGACATATACCCTGGGGTTATGCATGCAAATTTTCATGTATATCTGTTTAAGGGTTCTAAAGCTATTGAAGTGCAAATATGCAAAACTAGAAGACAGTGAAAATGGGAATAACACATATAAGTTTAAGGATATTTGAGACACAGTATCTAAAGAAACAAACAGATTCACATGAAATTTACATCAAGGGACCTACCTACAGAGCTTATACTTACTAAATTTCATGCAAATCAACTAAAAGTAAAAATTACGCAAAACTGGATGACAGTGTATGAAAAGTACTTTTACGTTTTTTCCCCCGTAGGAAATAATGGGAAATTAAAAGTTTAATAACTTTATATTTTTCCACCAAACCTTCAAAAAGCACATCTGTGAGGCAAAGGCTTTCTACCCTGAAAATGTCAGACCACTACCTAAAGTTTTCTGAGATCCAGGTGGACAAAGAAATGTCAAAAAACACAGATTTTCTGTTTTTTCAACACTCTGTATCTCAGAAACCACACAACAGATTTGCATGGAATTTGTTACGTCAAGAGACCTGTCCCAGAGATTATGCATGCCAAATGTCATTCAAATCCTTTGAATGATTCAAGTTATTAACATTCAAATATTTGGGGTTAACATAGAAGTTATCTTTCACCCTACCTATACTGCCACTACCATGCCAGTATAATATAGTGCAGAAAACTGTGTTAATTAGGATCAAAGCCAAAAAAAGGAGGGAAATGTGGTTTTATGGTTTTCAAAGCTAATACCTCACAGCCACCCTACATACACCAACAAGCATTTGGGTGTGTGCCTTAGGGCCGTTGTCCCTAACCCTCACCCCATTCTCCTATACTGTACCTATCTCGGCGTATTTACTTTTGGAATGGGGTGAGCATCCGTTTCAATGACCCCAATGCCTGCAATGCCTGTTGGTGTGTGTGCAAGTGGTGTGAGGGTAATAGCTTTAAAAACCTTAACACCATATTTCTCTACTTTTGTGGCCTTGACCCTCACTAGTGCATTAACACAGTTTTTTTGCAATTTATTTCCTTACATTTTGAGAGCGTATAATAGTATCTTTGTTTTACTGTGTGTTCCCATAAGTCTATAATGGTATCCATATGTGCATGTGGGAACACAGAGCCCTGTGGGCCCTGTTCTCCCATGAATGTATATTTTAATTGTCCCTCATTTGTGTGTGGGAATGCAGGGACATCTGGGCCCTGTGCTCCCATCTATCCATAAGTTTAGAGAGATTATAACAAAGCCTCCTCTCCCTATGGGACCACAGGGCCCTTGGGGCCCTGTGATGCCATCAGTCCATAATGTTATATGTCCATGTGCTCCCATGCATGCATTTTGTAAGTGGCCCTCGTTTTTATATAGGTAAACATGTACAGATGTCACATTACGAATGCACGGCACAGTATGACAGTCACCGTAGGCCCATTCATAAAAATTTCCCCCACACCTGTAACCAAGGCCTGGAAACATGCATAACAGCTTAGTACAACTAAAGGTGTACTAAGCTGGGTACTGCAGTGAGTCCATATCTCGAAGCGTTTTTGAAATATAGCTTCTGTAAGGTACCCTGACCATTGTAATTTTATCCTATGTAAAATCAGAAAACTTCAAAATCATATAACCATACAACACATGAAAATTTTATTAGCAAAGCAGCAAAAGGCACATCTGTGGTGCAATCACTTTGTACCCTGAAAATTTCAGCCCATATGTGCAACGAAGTGACAAAGAAACAGACATATCTGTAAAAGTAGCTTGGCAAATTCAAAAAAGTTGGCACGGCATTATTTATAGTTTTGCAGTAGAGTAATTAATGTTGTGCCACTAAAAATAATGCTGTAATACCTTTCTTGATGCCGCAATACATTTTCTGATGCCATGAGAGCAAAAAAGCTCAACACAGAAAAAAAAGTTATATAAATACTAAAATTTAAAGCCTTATAACTCAAGAACCCAGTTTTTTTTTTTTTTACCTATCCTGTCAAAGGCACTACCTTGGGATATGAAACATGTCCCTTCGGTGTTTGGGGCAAAAATTCCTTTCAATGTAGGCTGTAGGTGAGATGGAAAAAAACATTTTTTTTTGTAGACTCTATTTTTTACTGGACCCTGAGGAACTCTCTCCAGCGACCTTCCCAGCCCGTGATCTACCTCCCTGTCTGAAGCTCACTAATCTAGGCTGACCCAGCCTGGCAGATCTCCCAGCTATGACCCCCCTGAGGTGGGATCACCATATGCTCTGGCACTCTATCTATAATCCAATGCACTGAACTGGAGTCAGGAGGTGCACCTGGAGAGCGAGCCCGATGGCGGAGTGTGATCAGGACTAGAGGTGCCTTCACCTATCCCCAAGACGGGGTATTTTTCTTAAGTTGCCCCCTAGGAGCTCAGGCATGCAATGATGCCTGCACGGAGAAGCCATAAGTGTCCACGATGCTCCTCCCCTTATGCATGCCAAGCACAGGTAGTACCTCTGGTCTCCACCTGGGGTCTCTGCTGCAATGGGGAATCCCAGAACCATCCCCAGGGAGAGGAGAGCTGTCCATTGGATGCTTGATCCTCTCCTTCCCCTGCCAACCCCAGCCCCTGAGCTCATTCAGGAACTTGAGTCACTGGTGTGGCGCGAGGTGTGGCATCCAGCACCTCAACCCTCAGCGCCACCAGGCTGGCCTGGAAAAAAACAATGTTAAGTATAGGAAATTATTTTTTCTAGAAATAACAGAGCTGTATCTCTGAAACCACACAAGCTGCTGTCACAAAATTTTTTACACATCAAGACCTTTGGCCTGATTCACAAAAGAAATTGTATCCTAGACCACACATAGAAACTTTCAGTTCTTTTTGTTAAACTGAGCCAATTATGTTAATGTTCAGAAATTTTAGGTTTAACCTTAAACAGGCTACTCAACCTTAACTATGGTGGCACTATCTAGCCACTATATATATATATAAGGGATATGCAGCGGTTCAGTGTGTGATAATGCATTTATCTTGTACAGTTTCCAGTGACCTCAAGTAACCTCACGAGTGCCGAAGGCACAGTGGAGAGTCTGAAGTCACTGAAAAACTACAATCAGCATTATCACACTAATTCTGCATATTCATTATACAACAGGTTTAGATGTTGTGTGAACATTTTGATTTTGGTAGGTGTAAATAATTTGTCAAAAAGTGAAAAGAAAATTGAATTTTATGCTGTTTTTGCTAATTATAAAAAACTAAATGGTATCTATAAATGAAACACCACTCATTTTGTAGATATTTTGAGCTGAACATTTTTCGTGCTCACAGTACCATGCTATCATTTTTGTTTTAAAGTTATTTATATTTGTTTGTCAAAAAGTGAACAAAAATTACATTTTCTTCTGTTTTCTTGCTAATCATATACAATATACAGGTGTATATAAATGAAACAGTATTCATTTTGTAGATAATTTTGTGCTGAACAATTTTCGTGCTCACAGTACCACGTTATCTTTTTTCGTTTTTAAGTTATTGACATTTAAATATGGTTAGTACTGCTTCTGAGGCCGAACATTCTAAATGAATTCTGAAGAGAACTGTGTAGATGAATGAGCTAGTGATGTAGTTACTGTGTGAATAAATGGGTGATGATGTAGTTACTATGTGGATAAATAAATTTATTACCATAGTAGCGAAGATAAATGGTTTTATTCCACAGTTTTTATTCTGACCCTGTTGCTATAAATATATATATATATATATATATATATATATATATATATATATATGCATCGGTTAGGGTTGATATCACAGCAACAAAAGCTTGGAAATTAGATGTTAGGGTTACCACTCATACCACCCCACCCTACAGGCAACAACTGGCATTGGAGTGTGCCATCGGGTCATCAGGCCCAACTCTCACCCCATTCCATGTGTAAACAAGCTGACACTCTACAGTATAGGAGAATGGAGAGAGAGTTAGGTCTGACGACCCCATGGCATGCGGCATGCAAGATTGTAGCCACTCAGAATCGACCAGGTCAGCTTTTCTGAACTGTGGACAGACTGTGCAACCCAGTCTGTCTGCAAGTTTAGAAAGCATTTTCGCAAATAGAGTGCAATGAACTTGCTCGATTCTTTGTGACTAAGGTGGCTGACATCAGGGCAGCTCTCCAGCTGGCACACTCTATGGGAGTGTTTCTGATCAACACTTGGTCACTGGCCTTCAGCCTTCCTGCAGTATCTTCGACCACCTGGAGTTCATAGACGTCATGAGGATTGTCCAGAGTATGCAACCTACATGCTGTAGTTTGGATCTAGGACCAACCTCCCTTATTTTGGGTCGTATTGATATCATTGGTCCAGTCCTTGTGTGGATAGTTTGGTGCTCCCTGGAAACAGGTGAGTTTCCTAGCTCCCTGAAGGAGGCAGTGATAATACCCCTCCTGAAGAAAGCTTCCCTGGACCCAAATTGCCATGCGAACTACAGACCAATCTCTAACCTTCCCTTTTTAGGGAAGGTGGTTGAGAAGGTAGTAGTCATACAGCTGGAGAACCATTTAACCATCCATAACATCTATGAACCTCTTCGGTCCAGTTTTCAAAAGAGGCATAGTACTGAGACAGCACTGGTTCAGGTGCTCAATGCTCTCCTGATGGCTAGAGACCAGAAGAACCATTCCATTCTCATTCTTCTAGATCTCTCTTTAGCATTTGACACTGTGGACCATGGAGTTCTTCTCGGTCATCTGAGGTTCATTTGTGGCCTGTTGGGTACAGTCCTCAGGTGGTTTACATCTTACCTCATTGGAAGAACTCAGAGGGTAGTGTCTGGGCTTTATTCCTCAGACCCAGTCCCTCTGTCATGTGGAGTTCCTCAGGGACTGGTGTTGTCCCCCATGTTGTTCACAGTGTACATGCTGCCCCTCAGAGACATTGTAAGGAGGTATGGGCTGAGGTTTCATTGCTATACTGATGATATCCAGCTCTACCTTTCCTTTGCACCTGACCAGGATGGATATCTCTCAGTCTTTAATAACTGCCTCGCAGAAGTCCAGGAGTGGACGGATTTGAGCTGGTTGAAGTTGAACTCGGGAAAGACTGAAGTACTGGTTGTGGACCCAGGACACCGGATAGGGGGATCAGGGGTTGGTTCACCCTCGGGGCTTTTTCTTGGGAGTTTACCACTCCCAGCCTCTGAATGGGTGTGAAACCTGGGGGTCATTTTTGATGAAGGGCTGACACTGCATGCGCAGGTGTCAGCCATTGTCAAGACCTCTTTTTACCACCTGAGGAATATCCCCAGGATTAAGCACCTTGTTCTGTCTGGTGACCGTCCTACACTGGTTCATGCCTTTGTATCCTTGCACTTGGATTACTACAACTCCCTCTACCTAGGGATTTCTGGGGTGGAAATCTGCCATTTGCAGCTAGTGCAGAATGCAGCAGCATGGCTTCTGACAGGAACCTCTTGGTTCTGCCATATTTCCTCGGTGCTGTGCAGTCTGCACTGGCTGCTGGTACAATGGCAGATCACCTTTAATGTCTGTCTTCTGACTTATAAATCTCTACACAGACAGGGCCATGAGTACCTGAAAGAGCTTCTGGTCCCCTACCACCTGTGTGATCACTTTGCTCAGCTGGTGAGGGGTTGCTAGAGATCCCAAGAGTGTGTTTAAAATCATCTGGGGCCCATGCATTTATGCATGCAGCCCCATCTCTTTGGAATTCTCTGCCCCACCAGTTACGTGAGTGCATGACCATGGAGGGATTTAAAAAAGCCTTAAAAACCCACTTATGGTCCCAAGCTTTCGGGGACTGATGTATCTGTTTTAATTTAATGTGTATTGTTTTATTTAGTTAATTGTGTGTCATTTGATGTGTTTTTAAAACTGTGAGGTGCCTTGGTTTTGGAAAGGTGCCATAAAAATAAAGTTTTATTATTATGTTTTATAATTCCTGTTGGTGCCTGTAGGGTGGGGGGGGGTGGTAACCCTAACATGGAATTTTTTAATTTTTTCACTTTGACATTAACCCTAACTGATGCATTAACATAGTTTTTGCAATGAATTCTCCTTCATTTTGAGAAAGTGTAATCCAAGTGGTTAGTGGTATATGTTTGTGGGAGCACGGGACCTCCAGGCCCTGCACTCCCTTAACATTGCCCATTATTTGTGTAATGGTATGCATATGTGGGAGTGCAGGCCCTCTGAGTCCTGCACTCCCACTTACACTTAACTATAGAGTCATACAGCAGCCCCATAGTACTGAAAAGTAACCCTTGTAACACGTATCTGGCAATATCTCAGTAACCATAGCAACTATGGAAAAATTCCACTGCAGTTATAATCATGACTTTGAAAGCGCCACGTGTGCTTAGTCTACTTAAAGGTGAAAGGTGGACTGAGACGTGAGTAGTGAAAAATATGTATCTCGAATAATTTTCGAGATACAGGTGCCGAAAGGCATCGTGGGCTCTGCAATGTTATCCTATGAAAAATTTCTCAACTTCAGAATGCTATAACTATGGGCCTGTTGAATGTTTTGGGACCAAACCACCAAAAGGCACATCTGTAGGACCAGGGCTTGCCACTTGTGCAAATGTCAGCCCAAAAGCACAATCCACCTTGGCACAATGAAGTGACAAAGAAAACAACACATGGGGCAGTGTTTTCAAGCATTGTTATTGTGAAAACAAAAATGTTTTCGTGATACTCCAATACCTCATAATAAAATGCTTTCGAACAAAAAAAATGTTGTTGAGGTACTTTTTTTTTTCGCAGTCATTGCTGCGACAACAAAAAATTTTGTCGCGACAACAAAATGGCAGCATGGAGGAGAAACTTTGAAAAACATACTTCCAGACCACCTGCAAAAAAAACTAATGCGATGGTCATGTTCCTAAGGGCCCAGTTTGGTAAACCCAACTGTTGGTGTTTACCAAAGTGCATTATTTTTTGAGTGACAATGTTTTTTGTCTCTCACTAACTGAAAACAAGATGGCAGCAGCATGAAAACAAAATTAGGGAGCACGACAACAAAAATGTGATTGCGAAAGTTTTTACAATGCACATATAAATTTTCCCATATGCTAAAATGGGCATGAAAAACTTACTTAACTTTAGAACAGATTAAGATTTTTTCACCATTTCTTCAAAAGGCACCAGTTTAACCCAGGCCACATATAGACATGCAAATGTGATTCCACTCAGATGCATTCATCAGTCCTTTAAGCCTGACAGAAAAATGCACAAAAGTTGGGTATTTTTCACTTTTTTTACATTCTACAGTTCTGCAACTGTACATCCATTTGAAGCAAAACTTTCCAGATCCAGAGACTTTTAGTTGGACAGCATGCATGCAAACTTTCAGGCAAATCAGACAAATGGTTGAAAGTTATTAAAGTGTAGACATTAGGATTTAACATCAAAATGGCCTGCCAACCCTAACTATACTGGCTAGACCGGTCCGCGCGGGAGTCCCCCAGGGCTCCATTCTGGGACCCATCCTCTTCAGCCTATTCTTAAACTCACTACTGGACAGCTGCCCAAAACAAATAATTCTCTACGCTGACGATGCTGTGATCCTCACCTCAGACTCTGATCCAATCTAATTACAAAATAAACTTCAGCAGGCCTTCTCCTCCATTGAATCCTGGTTCCTAAATCATAAACTGCTTCTCAATCAGAAAAAAAAACAAGTCTATGGTCTTCTGCAGCCCCCACAACAAAAACAAACAACTCCATCTCTCCATTGCAACCGAACAAGGAGCCATCCTAGAGCAAACACAATCATTCAAGTACCTCAGCATCACCCTTGATCCCCACCTCTCATACGCTGATCATATCAGCAATGTTGCAAAGTCTGCCAATGTGAGGTTAGGCATATTACTCCGGCACAGGAAACACCTAACCCCAGAAGTACTGTCAGTGGCCGTCCAAAGCTCCATCATCAGCATCATAGACTATGGTTTTATCATATATGGGTCTGCAACTACCACTGCTCTCAAATGTATCGCAACCTCCCTGGATAAGGCCTGTCGTCACATCACTGGCTCACATCGCCGTACCCACACATGTGACCTTTATTCCCAATCCGGATGGCTTCAACTGGACAAATGCATAAAATACCAAACCTGCATCACGGCCAAGAAAATTATAATGGGGCTTGCCCCACCTAGTGTCTGTGCCCTCCTTAAGCCTTGACATAGGGAGGTCACTACAAGGAGATCCAATTCCCATCTACTACATATCCCACGATGTCGCACAACCCAAGGACAAAGATCATTCACTTATCGGGCATCCAACTGGCTCAACTCTCTTGGCAGCGACATAGCGACCACTCCAACAGGTGACCTCTTCAAGTCCAAGCTGCGCCTCTCACTGCTTGCATCCTGCGATTGTTCATTTTAACATTTCCACTGTTCCAGGCGCAAATGCCCCAGCACCCAGCACTTACAATCAGTCTTTGCACCCCTTGCACCTTACCTGTCATATTCCCTCGACAAGGCTCACTGGCTGCACTGTCTCCCACCCTTGCCCACCTCCCCCCCCGTATCTCCACTCCTGCCCCACCCCAACCACCTCCCGAACTCCCCTTACCTCTGCCTCCTTCCCCCAATCTCCTACCCTCACTTCCCCACCACCACCCCTTCCTTGTCTTGCTCATAGCTCAAGTCTTTGTACTGGTTATTACATGTCTGTAAGTCAATGACTATATGTTTGTAACTAAAATGATGACTGTTGCACACGCTGACATGGAACCTTTGTAAAACAACCTCAGTTCAAAGGTATTGTAATCCTAGATTAAAATAAATAAATATATATATATATATACACACATATATATATATATATATATATATATATATATATATATATATATATATATTTTATTGCAAAACTGCTTTTAATGCATTAGTTAGGGTTGATAGCACAGTGACAAAAGTTTGGAAATTCGATGTTAGGGTTACCACCTGTACCACCCCACCCCTCCTCCTCACACCAACAGACATTAGGGTGTGTCATGGGGTCATTAGATCCAACTCTCATCCCATTCCATGTGTAAACAAGCTCACATGCTATGGTATAGGAGAATGGGATGAGAGTTAAGCCTGATGACCCAATGGCAAACCATAACATCTGTTGTGTGTGAAGGGTAGGGTGGAGGGTGTGGTGGGGTGGTATGCCTAACATCGAATTTCCAAACTTTTTTCCCTGTGCTATCAACCCTAACTGATGCATTAACAGAGTATATTGCAATAAATTTCCCTTCTTTTTGAGAAGGTGTAATGTAACTGGTATGTGGTTGTGGGTGCGCCGATCCTCTGGCCCTATGCTCCAACCCAGCCATAAGTGTAGATGTGCAATTTACGAGTTCCAGAGAGATGTAAAAATCATTTTTTTCCTCATTGATTTTGCTGTTTCTTTTCTTTGAACTTACCTACAGTTAGAGATGTGCAAAATTATGAAATTTCATTACACAAAATGTTTCTCGAAATTCATGCATTTCATGAAATATTTTTCGGGTGCAAAATGTGAAATTCCGCCAACAAAATGCAAAATTTCACTGGCAAAATGCAAAATTTTGCCATTAGAATGGTGAAATTTGGGCACAATTGTGCAGTTTCTGGTGAAATTGGGCATTTCCTAGCAAAAGTCTGCATTCCGAGGGTGAAATTTCGCACCTAGCGAAAAATGTCACTTAATGGCAGAATTCAGCAAAATGTTTTGCACTGCAAAATTGCCAGTTTCAGGGCAATTTCACCAGTGAAATTTAATTTTGCAACATCTCTACCTACAGGCCAGACAGTCTGGAATCTTGGTATGAAATGCTTAGGGCAGAAAGAGACTAGACCATAGATGTGTATTTTGCTAGTCTTGCAAAAAAATAATTATCCTTTCCAAAGTTATTGCATTTTTATAATTTGAAGAAAAAAAACACATTTCTGGGCATGCTCAGTAAGCACCTCAAGATAGCTGTTTGAAACAAAGAAGGAATCCTGATTTGTATTGGAATATTCCTTTTTCATTTGCTGCCATCTTGTATCCATTTTTTCTTAAATAAAAGTTTTTTCAAAAGCTACAAAACTGACATCCTGGAGAGAGACCAACACACCTAGCTGGCTGATCGGAACCCCATTAGGTGTAATCTGTACTTCAATGTTAGAGACATTCCTATGACATGCTACTTTTCTAATATCATGAATTGTTTTTCATGGCCGCGTAAAATGAAAAAAGAATCCTTTTTCATATCATGAGTCATGAACAAAAAATCACTTTTTGTGAAGGGAGAATCCTTGCTTATGATCCTCTTTGCTGTCCCCAGGAGTGTTATACGAACATACGAATCTGCCAGCAGATAAAGACCATATGGTTTATCGAGTCTGCTCAAATGGGTAGCTAGCAGCCCTTATACTGAAGCTGCCCCTCCCTCCCCTCCCACTCCAGTGACCCTCTCCTTTACCCTGTCCCATTCCCTTTTGAAGCAGCCCACCATATTATAGGATACCACTTCCTCTGGTAATGCATTCCAACCCACCACCACCCTCTCCATGAAGAAATGTCTCCTCATTTCCCTCCTGAACCTTCCCACCCTCCAGTCTCAGGTTGCTCAAGGGTGTTCCTCCCATTCCTTACCTGGAAAAGTGTTCCTGTGTTTATCCTATTTATCCCTTTCATGGATTTGAAGGTCTCAATCATGTCCTTTCTGTCCCTTCTCTTATCCAGGGAGTACATGTTTGGCTCCTTCAGCCTACTGTCATAGATCAAGTCCTTTAACCCTTGGATAATTTTTGTTGCCCTGTGCTACACAGCCTCCAGTAGCCTAATGTCCTTCCTTAGGTATGACCACCAGAACTGCACACAGTACTCCAGGTATGGTCTAACCAGTGACCTGTACAGTGGCAGGATCACCCCCCCCGGATGATATGCCTCTGACAATACAACCCAACGTCCTGTTGGCCTTGGCAGCCACCTTTCTGCACTGCGTAAAGTTGTTCATTGCTCCCATTATGATTACCCCAAGATCCTTTTCCTCCTCCATCTTGGCCAGCTGAATAGCCCCTATCTGGTAGCTCCTCCTTGGGTTCTTTGCTCCGATATGTAGCACCTTGCATTTCTTAGCATTGAACCCAAGTGTCTGACCAGGTCTCCAACTTCACCAGATAGTACTGCAACCCCTGACACCCCTCCAGGTCATTCACTACGGCTCCCATCTTGGTGTCATCTGCAAACAGACTGATCTTGCTCTTGATGCCTATAGAAATGTCTGCTATGATGATCACACTAACACTGGCCTCAGCACAGATCCCTGTGGCACCCTGCTTGTCACTGCTCTAGGCGATGAGCGCTCCCCTCCCACCACCACCCTCTGCTGTCTCCCTTGCAGCCAGTTCACTACCAATCCCATCAGCTTTGCCCAAGGTCCTGTGCCCTCCAGCTTACTACCTAGCCTCCCATGTGTCACCGAATCGAATGCCTTGCTGAAGTCCAGATACAGGACATCTACTGCATGGCCTCTGTCCAATTGCCTGGTTACCTAATCATAGTATTCCACCAGGTTAGTCTGACAGGATCTGCCCGAGACAAACCCATGCTGCCTGCTGTCCTGCAGCCCATTAGCCTCCAGAAGTGAAACCAACCTCTCCTTCAAGATTGTCTCCATCAGCTTCCCCACAATGGATGTGAGGTTTAATGGTCTGTGGTTCCCCGGATCATCCTTGGGGTCACTCTTGTGGAGGGGCACCACGTGTGCCATCCTCCAGTCTTATGGTATGCAATCAGGACCTGGTACCTTATTCACCCTCAGTGCCCTCAAGCCCTCCAATACCTTGCCCATGGTGATTTCTCTGTCTGTCTCTTCACCCCACCGGGACCTCCCTCCAACCCACCTGGGTACTGCTCCCCTTTCTCATTGGTGAATACAGAACAGATGTACTTATTTAATGCTTTTGTCTGTTCTGCCAGAGTGTCCACCCCCTCCTTTTTAATCCTTACAATATGGTCCCTGCAGTTTCTTTTCTCCCTGATATATCTAAAGATGTCCTTTTCCCCTTCCTTAATGCCCTTGGCTAGCCTGAGTTCCTGTGATGCCTTGTCTGCCCTGACTGCCCTTGTCACTTCCCTTGACTCCTTTATGTATGTCTCTCTGTCCTCCCCCCTCCCTGTTCTCTTGTACCTTCTAAAGGCAGCTCTTTTTCTTCCTACTTTCTCCATGGTCCCCCTGTTCACCCAAATAGGCTTCTTTGCCCTTGCTGTCTTGCTCTGGACCCTTGTACATGCTTCTACTGCCTTCACTATCCCCTTTTTATGACTTCCCACCTCTGATTAGCATCCATATCTGGGCTGATCCTTACTTGTGTCCGCTGCACTGTTTTCCTTATTTTCCAGAAGTTGGCCCTTCTGAAGTCTAACACCCTTTTGCCTGATCCTACTCCATCTTTCCCCATGTTTATTCTAAACCACACTGAGTGATGGTCACTCTCTGCCAGTGGTTCCTCCACTCTTAGCTCCCTCATGAACTCAGCATTTGCCAGAACGAGGTCAATGGTGTTCCCTAATCTAGTTGGCTCATTGACCATCTGTAATAATAGGAAGCTGTCCTGGAAGGCATCCAGAAATACTTGCTCCCTCCTATTTGTTGTAGCTGGGATACCCCAATCCACCCCTGGCAGACTGAAGTTGCCTATAATCACTGTACTGCCCCTTCCACAGATCCTTCTGACCTGCCCTGCTAGTTCGATATCTAGCTCCTTGGTCTGAGATGGTAGTCTGTAAACCACTCCCATCCTGAGGGTCCTAAGTATGGAGACCTGGATCTGAACCCATAATGCCTCTGTGTTGCCTTCCTCCCCCTCTTTCCTAATGCATTTCAGACCTTCCCTCACATACAGCACCCCCACACCTTTCACTTTTACCCTGTCCCTTCGAAATAGCTTATATCCCAGTACTTCCGGGTCCCAATCATTGTAGTGGGTGGCCAATGTCTCTGTTATGGCTGCCATAGCCACTTCCCCATCTGCAATGAGAGTCTGTAATTCTGCAACTTTGTTCCCCAGATTCCTAGCCTTCAATGTTAGTACCCTCCATCCTGCTTGCTTTACTATATCCCTACTTGCTCCCCCTTCTTTGCCCCTCCTCCTGGTGCCTCCATAATTCCTCTGCCACCAGCATGGTGGGTAAGCTCTTTTGGCCTCCTTGCCTGAGCATTCTGCCGGGCTTCTGCCCTCTTGCTACCTCCCACCTTACTAGTTCAAATTCTCATTGGTTGCCAAGTACTCCTCCAGCTTCTGTTTCAGGACCCTCCTACCCTCCCCACTCAAGTGAAGCCTGTCTCTGGCATAGTGATCCTTGCCCTCCCATGTACTTTCCCAACCCCTCCACCAGCCCATACCCATTGGATTGCCTTGGTATCTAGTGGCAATCCCTACCCTCTGATCGTACTCCCCCTCAAAAATGAATTTCCCTGGTGTCTAATGGCAACTCCCACCTGCTGTTCATCATCCCTCTCACATATATTTATTTCTCTGGTGTCTAGTGGCACCTCCCGGCTGCAGATCTTCCTCACCCTATAAAAAATGTATTTCCCTGGTGTATAGTGGCTCCTCCACTCGCTGATTACTGTCCACCTCACAGATATTTCCCTGGTGTCTAGTGGCACCCCCAACACCAATCCTGTCCCTCTAGTGGAATTATGTTCCATTATTACCTGAAATAAAGAAAACTGTTCTCAGTGGGTTTTTTGATATACAACGGTCCTTTGCTGATCAGCCCCCCCAACCACTCAGCATCCACCACCTAACACCCCCAGTACACACCCAAACACCCTCACTCACCTGAACAGGTTCCAGGTTTGAGATCCACTCTCTGACTGGAGACACGTCTTGCTACTGGAACCGGCGACAATATGAGACACTAAGGTAAATGTGGTTCAATGTATTTCAAAGGGGGTTTCAACTTATATTCATAACTCAACCATTTCTGGACATTTTGACAACAATTTTCAACATTGTGTTTTGGGGGATTCTACCTCATGAAGGCACTAGGTCAGGATCATGCACACAACAATGGCCTGGTCCAAAAGCGTGACCACAGAACCGTGCTTTAAACAACAGTGTCTGATCACAATATAGGCTGCAAATATATTGTCAATGGTATCATTCCACAAACACACTGACCTCCACCATGGCAAAGAAAACAAGGACAGTGAGTCAGCCATAATGCTCACCCCATTCTCCTATACTGTATCCATCCTAGCATATATTGTTATATTAGCTATATTGTGAGACATAGCTTCCCTGTTAGTCTTGCTATGTTCAAGATCCTGTATGCCAAAACATTTGTGGAGCTTTGTAACTGTTTCTACCTTTCCTAGTTGTCCAGCTGATGTTTCCACTCAATCTAAGTCCTTCCTGTTCAAACTAAGTGTTCCCTTACCAAGATTACTCCCCCCTTCCCTCAGTCCATTCTGGTCCCACCGGTACTACCGGTTCAACTCAGTCCATTCCAGCCCCACCGGTACTACGTACTTACTGCAACACCCCCCCAATCGCCCACTCTTATGCCCTGATACCAGCTGCTTAGTATCCCAGAATCTTTCTGCCAGTGTCCCTGCCTCCTAAGTGTGCGCTTTTCATATCCTAGGGACTCCTTTACAGGCTATGAACATGTTATTGATGGATAGGATTATAAAGGCACCTCTGTATATATTATTTACCTTTATTTCTACACCGTATATATTTTGTTGTATACATCTTGCTACTGTTGTTTTATGTATATTTTACTTGTACTCTATTCTGTACCCTCGTCCTTGCAAACTGCAGGTCCACCTTGTAAATGATTGATTGATTTACTTATGGAATGAGGTGAGTGTTATGGCTGATGACCCCAAGACCCCCCCAATGCCTGTTGTTGACATGGTTGGAAACCCTAATGTTGTATTTCCCTCCTTTTTATGGACCTCGCTGAGGTAGCCAATGCCTTTAACCTCAAATTTACTGACCTGTCAGCCCTCCTGAGCAAGCTTCCTTCTTATATTCCCCCAGTGCTCAATTTAACACCAGTGGCAATCCACCCCCCCCAGCCATACACCCAGCTAGCGCCAATGCTTATCCTTCCCCCCCAACGGGCACCCAGCTCACCCTGGCTCCATTCAGACTGCTCACACTTGTCCCCCTTTCTATTTCAAAATTATCTCCCCAAAAGATACTCTCAAACTCCTCTGGGGACTACCTAACCGTGGCAGCCCAGGCTCCAATGGCCTCTCCCCTGTGTTCCTCAAAATTGTGGCCCCTGTCATTGCCAAACCCCTGACCTTCATCTTCAGTCTTGCTTTACAGAGAAACATAGAATTTGATGGCAGATAAGGACCACATGACCCACCTAGTCTGCCCATTTCCCTATCTAACGGATAAGCTTCAGATCCTAGTTAACCAACAGACTACTTCCTCCTACCCCCCACTAGAATTGCCTTATGTCTGTCCCATGCATTCTTGAATTCTCCCACTGTTGTTGACTCTATGACCTCCTCAGAAAGGCCATTCCATGAATCTACAACCATGTCTGTGAAGAAATACTTCCTTACATCACCTCTGAGCCATCACCCCTCTATCTTTAAATTGTGCCCCCTTGTTCTTGCACATTCTCTTTTTTCTGAAAGATGCTACCCTCTTGGACTTAGTTGATTCCCTTGAGGGATTTGAAAGTTTCTATCATGTCCCCCCGCTCCCTCCTTTCCTCGAGGCTATACATCTTAAGCTCCTTTAGTCTTTCTTCATATGTTTTCTGGTGCAGACCCTGCACCATTTTGGTTGCCCTCCTCTGGACAGCCTCCACCTTGTCTATGTCTTTGATGAAATGGGGTCTCAGGAACTGTACACAGTACTCCAGATGTGGTCTTACCAAGCGTCTGTACATATGGCCCATTACTTCCTGTTTTTTACTGATGATGCCTCTCTCTATGCATCCCAGTATCCCCCCAGCCCTCCTTACTGCCTTCTCACATTGCTGGCCCACCTTTAGGTCATCTGATATGACTACCCCAGGTCCTTTTCCATTTTTGTTGTTGTCAGTATCTCAACCCCCATTGTGTAATCTTCCCCTGGGTTTTTGTTTCCCAGGTGGTTTGACTACATCTTCTATGCCTATCTTATTGAAATTAGCCAAAGTCATTCCTATCTTCAAATCAGGTGATCCCCTCTTCTCTGATAACTACCAACTGATATCCATCTTCCCCAACCTAAGTAAACTCCTTGAAAAAATTGTGCATTAACAACTGTCTGAGTACCTCACCAAATATGATATCCTATGTAGCCAGCAACATGGCTTCCACTAGCATCACAGCACCTCCACAGCCCTAGCCCTATTCATTGACCATATCCTCTCTAATATGGATTGAGGGCAGGCTACTGGCATCGTATTCATGGAACTGTCAAAAGCTTGCAGTTTGGTAACCCAGTCTCTCTTCCTCACTAAACTGAATCTAATTGACTCCTCCGAGGAAACCACGTGGTGGTTTCAAAGTTACCTTACTTGCCACTCTCAGTATGTCTGCATAGCCTCAGCCACCTCTCCAGCCTTATCTGTCTTCACTGGGGTCCCCCAGGGCTCCATACTGGGCCCCATTCTCTTTACAATTTTTGTTAGCACCCCCGCATCTGACAGCCTCACTTGTAAATCCCTTCTTTATGCTGACAATCTGGTTATTCACCACAGCGAGGAATCCATCCCCCACTGATCCTTCATCCTTTCCCAGAACTACTGCGCTACCTACAATTGGTTCTCTGACAATTTGATGCTAGTTAACACCAAAAAGACCAAGGCAATGCTGTTCAGGTGAAAATCTTTCCTTACCAGAGCTCAAAAATCTTCTCTGCTTATCTATCCTCCTATCGGCCATGCCCTCAAAACCATCCACTCCTTCAGATATCTAGGGGTCATGCAGGACCTCTCTCTCTCTCTCTCTCTTTCACCAATCATATCAATTCTGTAGTTCATAGGATAAATCAGAACTTGGTGCAGCATACTGAATCCTACTCCTCCTGACTCCTGAGGCCTGCATTGCTATTGCAATAGGAAACCTCCTCCCTATCCTGGACTACTACTCCCCCCCAGTCTACTCTCATGTCTCTCTGCCCTTCGGACACAACTTGTGACTGTCTACAATAGCATTTGCCACTTTGCCATGTCTGCCCCCTACTCCACCCACCACTGCGACCTTTACTGCTCCCTAAACTGGCTCTTTCTGCATGGTCACTTTGACTTCACCCTCAGCTGTCTCACTGATACTTACATCAGAAGTGGTCCTGCCTCTCCATGATCCACCTTCTTCACATCCCGTACCTCACCTAGGCACCTTCGCTCCTCCTTAGTCCCTCCCCTTGAGATGCCATGAACTGCCACAAACATGGGTGGCAAGGCCCTCTCGGTCATGGAGCCCATACTATGTAACAGGCTACCCACCCAACTCACAGCATACAGCAAGCATCATGTTTTCAAACTAAACTTTAAATCCTGGCTCCTGACTAGGGACAGCTGTGCCTGTCCCCCCAGGTAACACCCACTTTTCTACCCCCTTGGACCAGATGCCTATTCCCCCTCTTCTTCCTGCACACCTAGCCTGCTCAGGACACCTTGTGTTGAGGGGGGGGTTAGGAAACACCTCACTGTGCCTTAATTTCTAACCAATTAGTTGCCACCGCTGTACTGAATTTCAGAAACTGCACTGTATTCTTTTACTGTTCTGTATCCAATTGGCATGTTGTTTACCACTGTCTGCCTGAATACTATGCATACTCTGTATATTAAGTTCTCACTTAGTGTTGTTGTTATACTTTTGTTACTGGTATTCTGTCATTTGTATTGTGCCTACCTGGCTCGGGTCATGCCTGTAAATGGTCCGTTGGACCAGTGCACCCTACCCGGTCAGCAAAGTCATGAATAAATAAATAAATAAAAGGTTTGATCTCAACCCTAACATGTATACTAGTGCTGGGAGAATTCCATGAAGTTCTGACCCTTATTAAATAAGAACCGGAACACAGTGAATTTCTGATTTGTTCTGATTAGTTCTGACTTAGTGACAAATATTTAAAAAAATGTAAAAAAATACATGAAAGTGGCCAAAGTTGGCCATCCCAGTTGTGCAGAGGGTTGACACGCTGGATGCCATACCTCACACTACGCTGGTGACTTGGGCTCAGAAACGACATTGGGTCATTGGGGTGCCAGCATGGGAGGAGTGTGCATAAGGATTGAGCATGCTGGCAGGCAGCTCTCCACTCCTGAGGGTAGTGGGGGTTGGTTGCCACCCCCCTGTAGTTCCACTCCCAATGGGTGGAGGTCTGGTGGGTAGCATAGGCAGAGAGGGGCAGCAAAGTAATGGGAGGTGGAAGGGGCTAAGCTGGCACTACAGGATGTGAAGCATGCCTCCACACACTCACACAGCCATGTTCTGGGACCTTGTGGGGGTTCAGGGGAGAAAATCTAAAAAACAAATGCATACAGTATTTGTCCCTGTTGCCAGTTGGTGGGAGGAGATGATGTTGACCAAACAGCTATATAAAGAAAAAGTGGCCAAGTCAGTCCCATTTGACACAAAGGCCCAAAGGAAATAGTTTAATGGAATAATTGTATAACAAGTAATGTAAAACTGATAAATAAAAAAGCAGTCATGCACTACTAGCCCGTCCATGGCTGGCCTGTAATGGTGGCATATCCTGCTTGTCTCTGTGACCCATGACCCCAATGCACACCCCGATGTCTGTTGGTGGGGGGCAGGTTGGGGTGGGGTGCAAGAGGTGGGAATCCTAAAATCGAATTTCCTCCCTTTTTTCACTGTAGAAGAACCCTAACTGATGCATTAACGAAGTTTTTTTGCATAGAATATAGATACATATATTAGAGGCAAAAAACTTAGTTTAATGCATAAGTTAGAGTTGTTCCACAGTGACAAAGTGAGCTCTTGTGTTAGTTGAAACCCCTTGCAGCCCTCAGCCTGCCCCTCTCCAACCAGCATTGGGGTGCATTAGTCATCGCCCTAGTTTCATTCCATCACATGCGCGGAATGCTGAGGCAGAGGAGAATGGGGTGAGAGTTAGGACCGATGACCCCAACGCACACCCCAATGCTGGTTGGGGGGGCAGGCTGAGGGAGTGCAAGGGGGGTTTGCAACCCTAACACCAAATTTCCTCATGTTTGTTGCTGTAGAACAACCCTAACTGATGCATTAAACAGAGTTTTTTGCCTCTAATTTCCCTTCTTTTTGAGAATGAGGACTAAAATAGTGAATGGAATGCTCACACCACATTTTTTTGTGACATAGTAATGGTAACAGCAACACAAACGCAAGCGGTAACAGTTATGCACTATGCACATGGTGACACAAACATAAATTGTAAAGCAAACGTTAATAGAAATGCAGGCACAAAGTGACGCCAAAGAGAACAGTGACACAAACGGAGACACAAGCACATACATAAACATAACTGGTAACTCACACGGTCACGGTACCGCTATTCTAAATGCAAATGATAACTGTAACAGCAACAATAACATGAAAGGAAACAGAAACGCAAATGCAAGCATGCACGGAAACGCAAACCGTAATGCGTACGGTGATGGTACCTCAATTGTAAATGCAAATGGTAATTTTAACTGCACCAATGTCAAAGAAAACAGAAATGCAAATGCAAACGTAAGCGCGTATGGAAATGCAAACCATAATACACACGGGCACGGGAACGCAATTGGAAATGCAAATGGTAACGGTAAGAACAATGATGATGCAAAACAAAAGACAAACGCAAACAAAAATGGAAGGGCGGTCACCAACAGAAATGGTAATGTGCACGGTGATGCTAAGTGAAACACAAACACAAACAGTAGTGGAGACACAAATGGTAACAGTAACGCAAATGCAAACACAAAGGGTAACGCACACAGTGGCATACATGATAACGGTAAGGCAAACGGGCATGAAAACACAAGTGTAAAGCCTACGTGTAACAGTAAGTGGAGCGCACACCGTATTTTTTCCCAAAAGCTCCATTGAGAAACACAGTGAAAACAAAGAATGTATGCATAATAATGGTCCTTGGAGCAGAAAATGAGCAGTTGTAATACTAAAATGGTAATATCTCAGTAACTGTATGACATACTACATACTACTAACATACTAAAATGCCAGCAGAATAGGTCTAATGGTCTTTCATGTCTGCTCGTTTGGTCAGCCCCCACCCTGGGTGCTGACCTTGCTGTCCCCCTCGCCTTCTCTGGCTTCTCCCTTCCCAGTTCCGGATATTCTTGCTGCATTGGATTTTGCTTCCTGAACCCTTCCCCTGTACCTGTCCCACCCCCTCTTGAACCCCTCCACTGTCTCTGCCTCCACCAGCCCCCTAGGTAGTGCATTCCATGGCTCTACCACCCTCTCAGTGAAGTAGCACCTCCTCCTTTCTCCCCTGAATCTTCCCCCCTCCAGCTTTCACCATGCCCTCTAGTGGCCCCTTCCTCCTTCCTTCGAAGCACCCTCACTGTTCCTCCCCTATTTACCCTCTTCATGTACCTGAAGACCTCTATCATGTCCCCCCGGTCCCTTCTCTCTTCCAAAGTGTACATATTTAGCTCTTCGAGCCTCTCCTCATAGGTCCTGTCCCCCAAGCCCCAAATCATTTTGGTTGCCCTCCTCTGGACCCTCTCCAGGAGGTTAATGTCCCTCTTTAAGTGTGGCCTCCAAAACTGCACGCAGTACTCCAGGTGCGGCCTCACCAAGCAGTTATACAGGGGGAGTATCACTTCCCTCCTTCTGGAGGTGATCCCCCTAGCGATGCATCCCAGCATCCTGTTGGCCTTGGCTGCTGCCCTCCTACAAGTCTCAGAGTTGTTCATCTTGACATCCACCACCACCCCCAGGTCCCTCTCAGCCATTGAGACTTGTAGTATTTCCCCAGGGTGTACACTTGGCCTGGGTTTCTGGCCCCCAGATGGAGTACCTTGCATTTCCCTGCATTAAACCTCAGCTTCCACTTTCTAGACCATCTTTCCAGAGCCTCCAGGTCCCCCTGCAGGGCCACCCTTCCCTCCTCCCCATCCACCACTGCCCCCAGTTTCGAGTCATCTGCAAAGAGACTCATCTCACTCCTGATTCCTGTCCTTATGTCAGATACGTAGGCGTTGAACAGAAGGGGCCCAAGGACTGATCCCTGTGGGACCCCACTAATGACCCTCCTTGGGGAAGAGATTATCCCACCAACTACGACCCTCTGGGTCCGGTCCTGGAGCCAATTGCCTATCCATTGGATCATCTGGTTTCCCACCCCCATTTCTCCTAGTTTATCCAACAGGCCCCGTGAGGAACAGAGTCAAATGCCTTGCTGAAGTCCAGAAAGAGGACATCCACTGGTCTACCCAGGTCCAAGGCACTTGTCACCCAGTCATAGAACTCCACCAGGTTTGTCTGACACGATTTCCCGGATGAATCCATGCTGTTCATCGTCCAGGCACCCTGACTTAACCAGGGCCCCCCAGCCACTCCTTGACAATGCCCTCCATCACCTTGCCCACCACTGATGTCAGGCTGACAGGCCTGTAGTTCCTGCCACCTCCCTTGATCCCCTTGTGGATAGACACTACATGCACCACCTTCCAGTCTTGGGCACCCACCTGTCCTCAGAGAGATGGTGAAAAGCTCTGCCAGGGGTTTCGCCAGGACATCTGCAAAGTTCCTTCAGCACTCTGGGATGTAATTTATCCGGACCCGTGCTTTCTCCGTCTTAAGGGAGCTGAGGGCTTCCTCACTCTCTCTGATGTGATTTCCACTTCCAGTACCTCTTCTCCCTGCTTAGCCCTCCCCCCACCTGCCAGTGATGCCCCCCTCCCAGACCTGCCGATTGGTAAGGGTCCCCTCCTCATTATCTCTGTCTCCTCCCATGTATGATGCAGCATCCCCATTTTCCCTGGTGAAAACTGAGGTGAAGTACTCATTTAGTACCTCAGCCTGCTCCTCTGGGTCTTGTGCCCATCTCTCCCCTGATTTAATCCTGCTAATCTGCCCCTTCACCCTTCGTCTTTCCCCAATGTATCTAAAGAACCCTTTTTTCCTCTCCCACTTCTGGCCAGGTTCTGCTCCTTCCTTGCCTTAGCCGCCCTCACCACTCTAGTGGCCCTTCTAGCCAACAGCTCATACTCCTCGATCCCTTCACCCTTGAGCACTTGAATTTTTTATAGGCTGCTTTCTTTCCCGCACCACCTCCTAGACCTCCTGGTCCACCAACAGGGTTTTTGGGCCCCACCAAGATTGCTCTTACTCTGCACAGGTGCTGGTAGCATTCTGCACCCCTCTCCTGATGATTTCCCACCTACTATCAGCGTCCATGTCTGACCCAATCCCATCCAAATGCTCCTTAAGGATCCTTCCCATTTCCTTAAAATCCACCCCCTGAAATCGGTTACTTCCGTCTTTGTGCAGCCTTCTACCCCTCCTAGGTCCAGGCAGAACCAGACCGTGGCATGGTCACTCCCCGCCAATGGGTCCCTTACCTCCAGGCCCCCAATCTGGTCACTGTCTGCCAGGACCACATCCAGTACCCATGCCTCCCTGGTCGGTTCCCTCACCTGCTGGAGTTAGGAGCCGTCTTGAAGACATCCAACAGCCTCTTGTTCCCTGTTCACAGAGGATGTCATAGTCTCCCAGTCTGTTCCTGGCATGTTTAAGTCCCCTAACACCACCACCTTTCCTCTGCCCAGTCTGCAGTGTCTCCAACATCTGCCACCAGACTGTCCTCCAGCTCCTCCGCCAGGGCAGGGGGTCTATACACACTCCTATTTTACTCTCTTGGCTCCCCTTGTTATCAAGGTGACCCAACTGCCTCCACGGTTCCCTCCGCCTCCTCAACTCCCCTATGCCAATGCAGTTTTACTATCATTGCTACCCTCCTCCCCTTCCCTCCCCCCTGTCCTTCCTGAACATAGTGTAACCCTCCAGGTTCAGGTCCCAGTCATGTCTTGCAGTGGCCCAAGTCTCAGTGACGTAGAAAAAAAATTTAAATTTCACATGATTCATGAGTTTCCTGGCTAGGTTTTCTTGCACCATTTCCGAGATATGAGCCCTGAAAGGCATGGAGGACACCACCATGTTAGTCCATGGGAAAAAAACGTCAACTTCGGAGTACCGTAACTTTGCATCCATGCAATATTTTGTCACCAAACCACAAAAAGGCACATCTGTGAGATGTTGGCTGCCTTCCCTTCAAATTGCAGCACAAAAAACCAAACCGTTGTTTTGCAGCAGGGTGGCAAAGAATTCCTGTCATTTTGACCATAGTCTAGAAAAGTAGTGTTGTGATTTGCAACACCTTTTGCAAAAATTTGCGAAAGTGTCACAAGTACAACACTACTTTGCAGCATTACTTTCTCCAGAAATTTGAAAAACATATTTCTGGGGTGTTTAACCCCAAAATAAAGACATGGCTAGCATCCTCAGGGCTTGAATAGGTAAACACTGAAAAATTATGTCCCTAGATGGTCTCAATTTTAAATGCCAAGCATTTCTGTGATCAGTAACTGAAAACAAAATGGTGGATTTGCGACACTACTAGAAACATAGAAACATAGAAGTTGACGGCACATAAGGACCACAAGGCTCATCCAGTCTTCCCATTTCTTTTTCTACCTTATAAATGTGCCATCGGCCTTTTAAGGCCAATTGCGACACAAAAAAGTGCATTTACGACACTTTCGAACTTTTTATTTTTTCCCATTGACTTATAATGGGAACTTCTTTTTTGAATAACTTTTGAACCGTTTAATATTTTTTCGTGAAATCTTCAAAAGGCACATAGGGGACCCCAGCCTCATGTCCTCTGAATGTTTCAGACCGGTTGCGCATAAAACCATAGCCTTGATCTGTGAGGCACGAGCAAAGAATGCACAAAAAAATGTAATTGCGAGCACGAATGTCACTTAAAAACTCTGCAGTCATATATACAACCGGTACAAAAGTTGGCAGATCCCAAGATCTATGGTTACATCCTGTGCCTGCAAAATTTTAGGCAAATCTGTTGAACAGTGGCAAAGTTATTAAGGTGCAAAATTTCACCCTTTAACCTTTAAAGGACTACTCAACCCTAACTATATTAGCACTACCATGCTACCGTAATATATATATATATACACACACACACTTGTGTAAAATAGCTGCATGGTAGTGCAGCTATAGTTAGGATTGCCTGGCCACTTCTATGTTAAATCCAAAAGTTTGCACGTTAATAATTTTGTAACCGTTTGACGGATTTGCCTGAAATGTTGCACTCATGGTGTGGTAGCACAGATCTCTCGATCTGCCAAGTTGCGTTATAGTGGGATGAGCAGTTGCAGAGCACCACAAAATGTGCAAAAACAAGATTTTTGCACTTTTTTTGCTCAGGGTTAGAACCCAAATGATTTGTCCATCTGGTCTGAAATCATCACGGAAGATGCAGTCTGGGTCACTGATGTGCCTTTTGAATATTTTGGGAAAAAATAATAATCAGTTGAAAAGTTATTCAAAATTGAATTTTCCCATTATGGTCAATGGGAAAAATATATGTGCCTCTCGAAAGTACCCAGTGCTGTCGCGACAGCACATTTTACTGTTGTAAATGCCCTCAGTAGTGATGTGCTGCCTCCATCTTGTTTCAGTTAACGGCGGAGAAAAATGGCTGGAATTCAAATTCTACTGCCCCCAGGTAAACACTGCCACAGCCTGAGGAACACAATGCTGCCATCAGATGTTTTCTAAACCCCTCAGAAATGCCTTTTTCAAGATCGGGTCCCCAGCAGTGTCGCAAATCATGAAAGAACGGATTCAGCACTTTCATAGATTGCGACAGTTTTGCACACGTTCTTTCGCAAATTTTGTGAAACTCACAATTTACTACACTACTGGCCCCAATAAATACCATTTCTTTGCCACTCCACTGCACCTAAACAGTTGGGGTTTTTGGGCTGAAATTTGCATGGTGTCATGCTCTGGCACCATAGATGTAACTTTTGATGGTTTATTAAAAAAATGTAAAACGGTTCCAAAGTTACAGTGCTTCAAAGTTGAGAAATTTCCCATAAGTTAACACTGCGGTGCACACGGTGCTTTTCAGTAACCACATCTTGAAAACAATTAAAGATATGGATTTTTTGCTCTTGGTAGCTTAGTCCACCTTTTAGTGAATTAAGCTGGCGTGGAGGTTTCCAAGTCATGAGTACAACTGCAGTGGAATTTTTTTGTTATTTCTTATGGTTACAGAGATATTGCCAAATTAGTGTTACAAGGGTTCCAGTTCAGTATTATAGGGCTGCTGCATGGCTCTGTACTTATGTGTAAGTGGTAGTGCAGCATCCAGATGGCCCACTCTCCCACATATGCATACCATTAGGCAAAAATTGGCAGTGTGAAGGGAGCACAGGGCCCAGAGTGCCCGTCCTTCCACAAACACATACCAGTTCAAAAAGAAGGGAAATTCATTGCAAAATAAACTTCATTAATGCATCAGCTAGAGTTGACAGCACAGTAACATATGTTTGGAAATTCAATGTTAGTATTATCACCCCTACCACCCCCCCACCCTCCACACTGACATACTTCAGGGTGTGCCATGGGGTCATCAGGCCTAACTCTTACCCCAATCACCTATACTGTAGCATGTCAGCTTGTTTACACATGGAATAGGGTGACAGTTGGGCCTGATAACTTTGTGGCATACACCAACATCTGTTGGTGTGTGGAGGGTGGTGGGTGGAGGGTGGTAGGTGGTAACTCCTAACATCACATTTCCAAACTTTTGTTGCTGTGCTATCAACCTAACTGATGCATTAAAATGTTTATATATATATATATATATATATATATATATATATACAAAATCACATGCCCTGATACAAAGCATCATGGGCTGCATATGAAATCACCACAGACTATTATGCTGGTTCAACTTTTACAGAACTGCATGGTTCCATGCAATTCTGCTTAAAGTTGAACCAGCATAATATTCTGTGGTGATCTGCATATGCAGCCCATGATGCTTTGCATTGTGTGGGCATGTGTGATTTTGTATTTTCTTGAAACTTGGCTTCCCAGCCAAATGCCCTTTGGGGTAACCCTTGCCTCGGTGTTTGCACACAGAGGTTCTTTGTCTTTCATATATATATGCTTTTATTCTTGCTTTCTGCTCTGCTCCCCCTTCCCACACCATGTCCACTGACTCCTGTATCCTGGCCTACATTACATGACATTAGAAAACAGGCTTTTTATTTCTTGGGCTCTGATCTGCTGGTACCCATTCCAGAGGTATAGACTAACTTTCAATAGATGCCCAGGAAATAAAAGGTGCCTGTCCCACTCAATCTGATTACCACTATCATGGTGACATGGGAATTCTAAGCATATTCCTAGTGACCATGTTTAATTGTCACTTAGGGGAGACCCCAGTTACTGACTACGCCCCCTGTTTCCTCTTCAAACTCCCTCCTTGCAGTTTTCAAATAAAAAAAGCTCATCCTCGTGCCCTCCTCCTACTCCATCCCTCCAGCTGCCCCCCCCAATGACCAGCATCTCACCCCACTTAGTGAGAAAGAGCTTTCATTCCACCCCCCACTCACACGCACAAGTACAAAAACAAATCCCATCATTTTTTTTCCTTAGCGAGTGAGACCCCCGCAACTCAAGCACTTAGTAGGCACAATGACAGTAACCACATTAAACAGAATGATGCCCCCCATGCATTGATGTGACATCTACTTGCACCTCACCGCACAATCAGCAAAAAAGTGAACAGATGGCAAAAGCTTTGTTGGGCCTGACCAGGCCGACTATAGATAGTTGCCTTCCATGCGGTCACTAGTCACACCTTCACTGGCTGTTGCTGCCAGTTGTAGGCATGCACAGTACATTCTCTCCCACTGCTTTTGTTTGTCTCTTTCCACATCTTATCAGGGGAACAAATAGCACAGCTACTGCCAGAATTGCCAGTGCTTACCTTATGTTGACAGCACTGTGGTGCTCACTTTAATTCGTAACATCCCTCAGTTCTGCCCAGCCATTCATTCTGATCACAATTAAAAAGAAACACATTTTTTTTCCACAACTGCATAGATGGCAGTCAACATACAAAGTAAACAACTTCCTACAAGTACTGCTATAGGGGTTGGAGCTGGGGTGGAGGGACAGCAACCATTAACACAACCTGACTCTCAAAACCTAAGCCCCTTCTACTGGGTATTCTCTACTAATAGTGGGACTACTTTGCAGTAAAATCTGATTTAAATAATTTTCAATATTTCTCTAATCTTTTAAAACATTAAAACATTTTTTTAATACTCTGTACATCTCATTTTCTAAATGCAATAATACCCTCCAGAGTGGGCTGCATTGCACTATACCGGACCTTCCAGAGGCTGTAAGGCCCTCAGTCCATGGCGTCAAGCCTCATTACACCCCTAGGCAGTTCAGTATAGCCCAATATCAACCACCCTTTTTGTGAATTATTATTGCTTTCATAGAGGTACTAATAACACCTCCTAAAATTCTTCCTGTCATTTGGTCTTGGAGTTTCCTGTTGTATACAGTACTATATATGTTAATTGCTATTTTTAGATAGCACTATCACCCCCCTCTTTGGTTCAGAAGGTACAGTGACTCATCTCTTCAGGGTTTCTGAATTAATAAGAGTCAGCACCATCATCCTTGTCTTAAGTGGGTTGCATTACTACTATTAAGTTTTCTATATTTTAGAGCTGTCCAAATTTGCATTTATTTAAATAGCCATAGAAAAGTTTACATGTCTTATCAAACCTTTGCTTATCATTTGCTGCAAAATAAAATCTTTTTATTTAGCTTTCAATAATTGGCCAGTTGGTTAAGCCATTCTTTATATGTAAATGGGTATCTAGCCTTCCAATATAAAATAATGACTTTCTTTCCTATTAATAATACTATGACTAGGGAGGCAGTATAGCACAGTGGTTTAAGGCTCTGAGCTGCAAATCTGGTGACATCCAGCAGAGTTCCCACAGCTTCACTTACTTACTGTGTGACCCTAAGCAAGTCACTTAACTTCCCTGTGCTCCCAGGTTGCACCTGTACAAAAGCTTTCAGCTTAGTGTGCTACTCCTGGTTAAAAACAACTAAAAAAACTATGAATATAAAGTCTGTGGAGCCCATTGTATCTTGAAGGTTCCACCTAAGAGTTCAATTTCAGAATGCAATGGTCTTTCCTTTCCTAAATTTTTCCCAGCGTATCAAATATTTTATTCCAATAAGTCTGCAGGGATTTCAACAGAAGAGTGCATGTTTTTAAGGTTTTCAGACTGTCCCTTTTACCTATTGTGGACTGGATAAATGTGCTTACCTGATAATATTTTATTACTCAACCTCTCGTTATTTGAAATGTTTCACTAATGTATCATACAATGTCATTTCCCGTCTCTAGAAAGATTTCAAATCTGCTTCAAACTTTGGCAATGCCACTGTTTGAAAGTGGGGTCTTTTAAGGAAGGAGGAAAGTCTAGATTGGCATGTACAGTACATAGAGGTGTGACAGGGGAAAGAAAATAGTCTTCTTTAAATAGTTTTAAGTGAATTGTCACACTTTTACTGTGACTCTAGTGGCCAAGGCTATTTGTCCTGCATAGGAAGATCTGCCACATTTTATATTAAATGCTGATTTCATTTCTGCAAATAGATGAAGGGCTGCTTGCATACTTTCCTCAAGTTTGTCCATATTTTGGAGAAACCAGTCAAAGATTGTCTCCAACTGTGCTGCAGTATAATATAACCACATATTAGGAACACCCAGTCCAACCATTTAAGCTGGAGTGCTCCTGTTTTTTGTTTGGGTGGTAGAATATTTTTGAGAGCATCCAACATAACTATGTCCCAGCAAAATGGAAAGAATATGTGTTTTTTTAGTTACAGTAGCTGCCCAGGCATTAAGTTGTCTTGTTGCATACACATGTACTTTTTTTTTCTCAGCTGTCTCTAAGGAGGTTAATTTTGTAACAACCTCCATTGTTCATATAATAGAGTGAGCATTTTTCTAGAAAAAAGAAGAAATATATATGAAATGTCACAACAAAGGGACATTAACTAAACAACATTTAACCTCACAAGCATGAATTTGGCAATCAAGCATAGCAGTAAGAGAGTTAATTTACTGACTGCTGAAACTGATGTCAATCCAGGAGAGAAAACTAGAAATAAGAATGTTCTTGCTAAATTGGAAAAGCTGATCACCAAGGATATTAGTCTTTTTTACAATATTAATTCATTAAACCTATCTGGAGAAAGTCAGGGTGCCCCGAGGATTACGAGTGGAAAAAATAATGGCATGTGAGGGCAGTTACTTCCATTATAAAGATTTTTGTAAAGAGAATATGAGAACAAGTTAACAAAAGTTTGAGGGAATTCTAATTAAAGAAGACAATTACAAGCTTAATGAGATTTTGGAGGAAATAAAAGACATAAACAGCTAGTTATCTTTGTACCCTAAATCATCATTAATTTAAGAATTTGATAAGAACTTACAGAAAAAAAGCTTTAAAAATTGAGGAAGAAATTAAATTAAGAAAAAATAAAACATTAATTAGTGCTGATGGTGATTGCAATAATGTCCAAGTACTGTATGCTGTTGGGCAAGACAATCAAGAGTAATACGTACAGGAAGGAGACAATATAGAAGCAGGTCTCACCCAGGAGGCAGGGTCCATTCAGATTATAGATGTAATTTTACCTTCAATCAAGAATCTTCTTCAAAATCATCAAATAATAACACAAATATCATTTTTTTAGAACTAGATCAGTAACAAGTCCCCCATCCCAATCAGACAGTAATAGTGCATAAAGCAATAGGTTAAAAAAAAAAAAAACAGAAAGAAAAAACAGGACAAGACAGTGAGGTCGAGGAAGGGGAAGGTCTAACTAGGAATATTCCTTTTACCAGGAACCAAGTGAGATAGCAGCAACAGTAGTAAATATTTCAAAAAGAACTCTCTCCCCAGCACAGCTAAAAGTATTAACATATGTACTGACTTTTGTTCCCATGGTATCGGTGAACAAGTTTCAGCTGCACTGTAAGATGTTTAAACTGTTTAAGAAAAAATCAATTTACAGAAGTATTTTAGTACAGCCAACAAAATGAGGAGGGGATAGCACACACAATATGATGAGCAGTTGTTACAACACCTTTGAGCCATTTCAGAAGTGATAGAACTAAATTGTAAGAAGCAACTGAATGAAGACATCAATGCTGACATGACTGACATTATGACAAGTGATGAACTGAATGTTCGCAGCACAGCTAACCCAAGTACCTTGATGGAAGGATATGCTGTCAGGCTGGGCGGCAGAAAGGTGCTCCAAGGAAGGCATTTGTTTTGAGGAGAACCAAGTGGCAAGATGTCTGTGGACATCAATAGAACTGTTAATTTTTAACCTCTCAAGAATCTTTTTAAGAACTTTCAGAGGAAAGGAGATGGGAACTTGAGATTGTTTAATATTATAATTAGCTAGCTGTATAGCTCAGATGGGTTATTAGCATAGTTAGGGACTCCTTGGTGAGCTAGAATGAGGAGTTAGCTTTTTTGTTTTCAGTTAGTGGTCCTGTAGTGATTTAATTCAGCCTGACTGCAGTTTTATCCTGTAATTTCTTTGGTAAGTTCTATATTTCAGCATTTCAGTTTGTTTCAGCCCAACATAGTTTTCCATCTTGATATGGAATAAATTCAGACAAGTCTGTATGTTCAGCTTGCATCTTTATATTCCACCAGTTTTGACTTTGGATTTCTATTTGATTCCTATTCTCTTACTCTGAGAGCCCAATTTACTTTTAGAATATAACTTTATCAGCTCCAAATATCGCAAATATTGCAAACTCTGCAACTTCATCCAATATCTGACAGCGTTATGATATGCTGCAGTTCACCAGACTCTACAGACTTAAAATATAGAATAATATAAAGGTGGGTGTGTGAGACCAGAATTTTACAGTGTCTGGTATGATTGTCCAACATGTAAATTACTGACACTCAAAATACAGACTCCATTTTCCTAACTCAAATCTTCCCAACGGGTACGTTGTACAGATGCACATATGCCTGACATAATCCCAATTTAAGCACCTCCATACAGTCAACATTTTCCAGCTTCTGCCTGCCCCGACTGTAATTAAAAAGCACCTTCACAATAATGTGCCTCAATGCACCTGACTGGGCTGAGTGCTGAGTGCGTTGTAAGAGGAAAGAGTAGTGTAGACAGCATCTGGAGTCAATTCTTGCACTCTCTCTCTCAGCTTGCAGCAGGATTCAGGGTTCAGAAGGACTCAGGAGCCAGTTCAGTTTAATGGGCCTAATCTGATTGTTGTGGCTGGCATGACTCAGTTAGCATAATTTTAAATCTCTAGTGTAACATTGTTAGATTTTATCCTAAGAGTAACTTCCCAATGTTAAAAATGAACACTAGAAGATCAATGACCAGATCAAGTAAATTAATTCAGGCTCCCTAGATATAATGAAATCCATAACAGAGTTTAGAGTCATAAATATTTTGAAATAGTAGAAGCAGCATATTAAGCAGGAGAACTTTTGTGCTGGCCCGGAGGTGCTGAGGATTGAGGTGCTGGATGCTACACCTCACGCCACACTGGCGACCTGGGTTTGGACGTGAGCCTGGGCCAACAGTGTCAGCAGGGGGGGATGCGATTGAGCATCCGGAGGACTGCTCTCCTATCCCTGGGGAGGGATCCAGGGTGCCACCATTCTGCAGCAGCACCTAGTGATGACTGGGGGCACTGCTAGAGTTGGTGCAGTAGTATGGAGTGCAGCAGACATTGACACGTATGTGCCATGATGTCACTGCATGCTCGCACTCCCGGAGCTATCAGAACATGGATAAATGTCAGCACAGACCGCAGCAGCTTGATGGCCACTACTCCATCAGCCAATGATGCCTGGACAGTGTGTGGGCAATGGGGGAGTGCACCTCTTGAAGGTATAGTTGCATATGCCAGCTGGGCATGCAACTTCAGGGGTCGGTGGTGGAGTTGGAGTGGTGGCTGCAGTATGAAGGCAGATCAGTGGCTACAGGGGTGAAAATTGTGATATGATAAAAAAAAAAAAAGGAGAACTTTATTCAGTACTATTTTTCCAGTATGATCTTTGCTTCAAAACAGGAGGGGGTTGGGAAGCGGGCTGACAGACTCTTGTAACTAAGTGGCTGGCATCACTCGGCAAGCACTTTCAACCACAGTCATTTTCTCAGGGAAAGACAGCAGCTACAGTACTTTTATATTTAAAAAAAAATCAGTACATCAGTGAGGCTGCAGCAGAATTAAAGAATCAAACCTTGTGTCACTTTCTTCTCAGCGTGTGGCAGTTTCTCTCTCGCTCTTTCTCTCCTGCTTCCAAACAACTGTCCTGAAGAATGGCAATCCCGGAAAGAGAGTGAGTCATTTAATTAAAAAAAAGTTAGCACTTTAGTTCCACAAAGACAGTTAAGCCATCACTACTGCAGATGCAAAAAACTGTGCTCTTGAGGGATGGTGCATTAGTGAAAAGCAGTTTTGAATTGTGGAGGAACTTGAAGGACCATGAGTGTACATGTTGGACTTGAGGCTACAAAGGGAGGTGAAGTTTTAGTCAGGCAAATAAATGTTGGGATTTGTGTTGCCAGGGAATGGCACCAGACAGGAAAATGGTGTCTGGAAATTATTTTTCCGTAACATACATGTCAGGAAATTGCACAGATCATAATTTTACACACACCCGAGGTGTGGGGTGCTACATAAACCCAAGGGCAAAGCCCAAGGGGTTTATAAAAGCATCACACCAGCTCCTACCGCCTCTGCCAGCTCGTATCACCTCTCAGTACAGGGCCAGTTCAGTAAGGTTGGGGCTGGTGCTTTCAAAGGCAGGATCAACCAGATATATATATATATATATATATATATATATATATATATATAGAAAAACTCCGTTTAATGCATTAATTAGGGTTGTTCCACAGCGACAAAAGTGAGGAAATTCACTGTTAGGGTTGAAAACCCCCCTTGGACCCCTGCCCACCCCGCAGCGGCATTGGGGTGTGCATTGGGATCAATCAGCCCTAACTCACCCCATGACATGTGTAAAGCAGCAGAAGTATAGGAGAATGGGGTGAGAGTTAGGACCCATGATCTCAATGCGCACCCCAATGCTGGTTGGGGTGGGCGGGGTACAAGGGGTTTTCAACCCTAACAGCGAATTTCCTCACTTTTGTCGCTGTGGAACAACCCTAACTAATGCATTAAACAGAGTTTTTTGCCTCTAATTTCCCTTCTTTTTGAGAATGATAACGAGAAATAGTGAATGTAATGCAGTGGCGGGAGCGCGGGGCCCGAAGTGTTGTGGCATACTAACAGGGACAGCAACGCAAACAGAAATGCTAACAGTGGCGCACATGGTAACACAAGCACGAATGAGAACAGAAAGGGTAACGCACATGGTGGCGTAGACGGGAATGGTCTGCCACGTGATGTGTTGTCACATAGTAACATGGTGCCTGCAAACAGAAATGTCAATGGGCATGGTGATGTAAAGTGAAACAGTAAGATAAACAGTACTGTAGACAGAAATGGCAAAAATAACAGAAACACAAGTGCAAATGAAACATAAAGGATAACGCATATGGTGGCGCGACGTCAATGGTAAGTGAAGCGGTATCGGATCCGCAAGCGGAAGGGCAACAGTAACAGTAATGTAAGCGCACAGGCTGGTTTTCCCAAAACCTGCATTGAGAAAGACAGTGAGTACAAATAATGTATGCAAAATAATGAGTATCGCGCAGAAAATGAGATCTTGGAATACTAAATACATTATATCTCAGGAACCGTACCATATAGTAAAAAAATTTAAAAGTCATATTATTTACAACTGTCCTGGCTAATTTGAATATTATGCCCATTGTGGGGCTAAGAAATTTTCCGACGAAAAGTCCGTATCTCGCACCGTTTCCAAGATACGGGCCCTGAAAGGCGCGGCTAACGCCATAATGTTATCCTATGGGAAAAAAAGGAAAGTTCGGAGTGCCATAACTTTGCCTCCCTGTAATGTTTTTTCACCAAACTGCTGAAAGGCACATCTATGGGCTGTTGGCTGTCTTCCCTCCAAATTTCAGGAAAAAAGACCAAACCGTTATTTTGCAGCAGAGCTCCAAATGATTTCTGTTAAGTGTTGGGCGCCGTAATGTTATCCTATGGGAAAACGTCAATTTTGGAGTGCCATAACTTTGCCGCCATGTGATATTTTTTCACCAAACTACTGAAAGGCACATCTGTGTACTGTTGGCTGTCTTCCCTCCAAATTTCAGGAAAAAAGACCAAACCGTTATTTTGCAGCAGGGTGCCAAAGGATTCCTGTAATGCTTGGGCGCCGTAATGTTATCCTATGGGAAAAACTGTCAACTTTGGAGTGCCATAACTTTGCGCCGTGTAATATTTTTCAATACAACACTGAAAGGCACATCTGTGGGATGTCGGCTGCGTTCCTCCAAATTTCAGCCCAAAACTCCCAACGGTTATTTTGCAGTGCAGTGCCAAAGAATTGCTGTCTTTTTCCACAGACTAGAAAAATTACTGTCGCACTTATGTAAAGCTGCAAAAGTTCGACACTTCGTGAGCACGAAAAGTAATTTATGAAAGACTTTTTCCAGAAATTTGAAAAACATATTTCTGGGGTGTTTTACCACAAAATAAAGACATGGCAAGCATCCTCAGGGTCCGATAGCTAAATACAAAAAGAATTACGTTGCTAGAGGGTCTCAAATTTAAATGCCAACCATTTTTCTGATCACCAACTGAAAACAAAATGGCGGATCTGCGAAAGTAACAGGCCCATTTGCGAAAGTAAAAATGCATTTGCGACACTGTCGAACTTTTTGTTAACTTTTTCCCATTGACTTATAATGGGAAACTGTTTTTTGAATAACTTTTGAACCGTTTAATATTTTTTCACCAAATCTTTGAAAGACACATTGGGGACCCTGCCTGCATGTTCCCTGAAGATTTTGAGCCAGTCACGCAAACCATACGACCTGTACGCGCGACCATAGAATTCCAGAAAAGCGTAAACGCGCGCACAGATCATGCTTAATAACTCCGCAACCATATATCTGATCAGTACGAAACTTGGCAGATCCCAAGGCCTATGGATCTTGATCACACATTCCAAATTTCAGGCAAATCCATCAAATGGTTGCAAAGTTATTGAGGTGCAAAATTTTGGGTTTAACATGGAAATGGCTCCTCAACCTTAACTATGGTAGCACTACCGGTTACCATAATATATATATATATATATATATATATGTATATATATATATATATATATATATATATATATATATATATATATATATATATATATTTATGCAATGGGTGGACATATATTCAGTGTGATAAATGCATTTATCTGAGTCACTGTATGTATAAATAAATTTATACATACAGTGACCATTTATACACACAGTTACTATGTCACAGATCTCTTTAGAATTCATTTAGAATGTTTGGCCTCAGAAGCAGTACTAACCATATTCAAATGGGAATAACTTTAAAATAAAAAAGATAACATGGTACTGTGAACACGAAAATTGTTTAGCACAAAATTATCTACAAAATGAGTGGTGTTTCAAGTATAGATACCTTATAGTTGTTTACAATTAGCGAAAACACAGAAGAAAATGTAATTTTTTGTTCACTTTTTTGTCAAACAAACATGAATAACTTTAAAACAAAAAGTGATAGCATGGTACTGTGAGCATGAAAAATGTTCAGCATGAAAATATCTACAAAATGAGTGGTGTTTCATTTATAGATACCTTTTAGTTTTTTTTTTATAATTAGCAAAAAACAGCTTAAAATTCAATTTTCCTTTCCCTTTTTTGACAAACAAATGTGAATAACTTTAAAATGAAAAAGGTAGCATAGTATTGTGAGCATGACATTTGTTCAGCAAGAAGTTTTCAACAAAATGAGTGGTGTTTCATTTAATAGCAACCACTATGCTAGACAGACATACTCTAAGAAAGTTAACCAAAACTCCCAGAAATTATAATTTAAAATAAAGATAAACAGTCAAAACCAAATGTTCCTGCACTGATAGAAAGCACCCATTGTATAAATGAAATATACAATGGTGAGCTGTCAGATAATGATTGAACATTAGGTTGCTTGACTTGGAGCACCTACTCGTGGCTTACGCCACTTGTGAGGTTACCCAAGGTCAAACAACACTTGTGTAGATACATCATTTATCTGACAGCTCACCACTGTATATCCCTTATATATATAATTTTTTAGAATTCATACCTCATGTGAGGAAAACGTTGTGAGCCATACTCTGTATCGGGAAAATGGAGCTGCCATGTTGGCTGAGATATTCGGCCCACCCACAGACATTGCAATGGCCAATGAGGGTTTGAAGCACCAGTTTGACTTATAGGCACCAATAACAACCACCATGTTTTAACACAAAATAATAACTGGGTGGTTTTAACTAGATTTAAAAGTTTGGCTATCCAGACATAAAAACTAAGGACCAGTGAGTAATTTACTCTTAACAAGTTTGCATTGTTTGAAGGTCACAGACAAAGTATGAATTTATCTAAGCCTTTTTTGATGGGATTAGTCTACATTGCATTTTTTTCTGTGGCTGTTACTGTTGCCACTGTTTAGTCTGTACCGGTTCTGGTGCCAGAAGTTTGCTGCGACTAGCTTGTGAATTGGTTAAATATTGTTGAACATTCCACAGCTACTGTCCAGCTTTGAACTGTTATTGAACTGCATTTGTCCACCTTACAACAAATCCTTGGTTAAGACATTTACTGTTGAACCTCTATTATAGGGATGAGAGTCCAGTCTTCTTATCTGCAGTTCTATTAGTCTAACAATGGCTGCAGTGACCACTTAGTTACAGCAGAACAGTATTTCTTGGTCCCTAAATTTTATATTTGGGCTAATTCTATAATAACACTACAGGACTGCTACATTTAAATATCTGTATTTTTGGTTCTCCTCAACTGTGTTTAATTTAATGAGGGGGGAATGGGTTTGTTATGAGTGGGTAGTTCTAGGTGTGAATGTAAGTGTGAGAGTAAGTATTTTATGATTCTTGATTGATTGCTGTGGATTGATTGTGTTAGGATTTGGGGTGAGTGTGGGGTTGAGGCGGGTGTTATATTATTTTATTTATTTTATATTTGGGTATTTGTGATCTACATTGTAGCGAAACTAGAAAGTAGGTGAGTTTTATGTAGTCTGCTTTAAATGTGCTGGGAAATCAGGGCCTTCAGGCTTAGCTACACCTTCACTCAGCAATTGGATCTCCACCTTTTTGAGACTACTCCCTGTTGGCAGATACATATAGACACTGCAGGGTGCCAGGTGTTGTGAGGAGGGGGAGGTCCGGATGGAGGGGCTTGAGGAGGGCTAACTGGGAGGCTAATATTAGGGTCATGAGATTCAGGAAGCACCCTGGGGTGAAATGGGTACTGGAAAGGGTATCAACTGTCTGATTTCTATACCCAGGTGCTTCATTGATGCAAGTGGGCAGGTAGCATATGGACCAGTAGTTTCCTCTAATCCCACTTGGGCTGTGCTCTGCAGTAATAGGTTGATAAGGAATAAATCCTCCATTATAGCAGTCCTGATTTCCTCGGTTGATCTGGCTTGCACTATAGAGACCTGGCTTTGTGAAGATGCTGGCCCAGTGCAGGAGGTGTCGATCCCGGCTAGGTTATCTGTTATGCACTGCCCTGGGAAGGGACTACGGAACAGGGGAGTGGCTATCTGCTTTTAATGCAGCTTTAGAAACATACAAACATAGAAACATAGACTTTGATGGTAGATAAGGAGCGCTTGGCCCACCCAGTCTGCCCATTTCCCTACTTATTGGATAAGCTGCAGATCCTAGTTAACCAACAGCCTATTTCCTCCCACCCCCCCACTAGAATTACCTTATGTCTGTCCCATGCATTCTTGAATTCCCCCACTATTTTTGACCCCACGACCTTCTCGGGAAGTCTGTTCCATGCATCCACCACCCTTTCTGTGAAAAAATACTTCCTCTCATTGCCACTGAACCGTCCCCCCTCTATCTTCAAACTGTGCCCCCTTACTCTTGCACACCTCATTTTCCTAAAGATGCTACCCTCTTGGACTTTGTGGATTCCCTTGAGGTACTTGAAAGTTTCTATCATGTCTCCCCCTCTAGCTTTGTTCCTCAAGGGTATACAAAGGGCCCCGATTTTTCTGTGGCACATCAGAGCAAAGTTATGCGGCAGGGTTCTCATTTGCCACAGAACTTCTGTGGCACTCAACACCAATTTCTGTGGCAATTCTGCTGCACATTTACCCTTAATTTTTTTCCTTTTTTTTTTTTCCCATATCTGACACAAAGCACGCATGTAACAGTCATTTTATGGGCATTTGTCACCAAATTCTCAACATAGCCAGTTTAAGATCTCTGCTCATGAACAGTATCACTGTGATTTTCTTAATCTGTCCCGAACATTGATTTTGCACACTGACCACGCCATTGTGCACTACATGTGCGAAAACAAATTTCTGGTGAGATGTGAAAGACAGTTATACTGTTCATAAGGAGGTGTGGTAAAATGGCGATACTGAAAATCTGGAGTGAAAATATTAAAAATACTCAAAGTTATGAGTGTGTGTAGGAACTGTGCAATGCACGCTCATAAAACAGTAATTTTGGGGAATATTTTCACCAAATTTTCAACATAGAGTTTTTGGGAGCCTACCTCATGGACTGTTGCACTGTCATTTTGTTAATCATTCCGGAAAGGTGGTTCCACGCAGTGACTGTGGAACCACCTTTTGGGACTGATTAATGAAATAACAGTGTCATAGTTCATGAGGTGGGGCCCCAAAAACCCCATGTTGAAAATTTGGTGAAAAAATCCCCAGAAATGGCTGAGATATGCCCTAAAGTTGAAAAAAATCCATTTATGCCATTATACTGCTTACCAGCATTTCTTCAGTTCATGGTCGGCTTTGAAGAGTGCAGACGTGTTCCCGGCCCACCAAAGATCATCGCGCTGGGCTCCGGAGGTAAGTATGGGTTGAGGTGGGGGTGTGGGGAGGTGGGTACACAGATGGTGGGTGTGGGTTGGGGGAAGGGGCAAAAGAATCAACGAGGGAAGGTTTGTTTTTTGTTTCAGGTTTATTTTTTTGTAGACTCAACTAGAGACTTTTGCCACCCTGGGGTGGGCTCCCAGTGTGGCACCAAACAGCTTGGGGAGGCAGTGAAGCCGACGGGGAATTGGGCATCCCCATCAGCAATGGAAGCTTTTACCATGCTGCAGTGGGCTCCCAGCGTGGCACCAGGCAGCTTGGAGGGGTGACAGTGAAGCCGATGGGGGATTGGGCACCCTGTCAGCAAAGGAAGCTTTTGCCACACTGGGGTGGGCTCCCAGCATGGCATACAGACATTTGGGGGGCAGTGAAGCCGACGGGGGATAGGGAACCCCCATCAGCAAAGGACGTTGTTCCGCATGCGGCCGAGAATTCCGTGGGTGATGGCAAATTCTGTGGATATTTCCATGGTTTGCAGTACCCACGGAATCATGGAAAACTCGGTGCCCTGGGTATACATATTAAGCTTCTTTAGTCTCTCTTTGAATGGTTTCTGGTGCAGACCCTGCACCATTTTAGTTGCCCTCCTCTGGACTGCCTCCATCCTGTCTACATCCTTGCAGAGATCCAGTCTCCAGAACTGCACGCAGTACTCCAGATGGGGTCTCACCAACTGTTTGTACAGAGGAATAACAACTTCCTGTTTTCTACTGGTGATGCCTCTCTCTGTACATCCCAGTATCCCCAAGCCTTCCTTACTAGCTTCTCACATTGCTTGCCTACCTATAGGTCATCTGATATGACTACCCCAGGTTCCTTTCCATTTTTGTTGTTGTTAGTACCTCCTCCCCCATCGTGTACTCTTCCACTGGGTTTTTGTTTCCCAGGTACATTACTTTGAACTTCTTCGCATTGAATCTAAGCTGCCATACTTTTGACCATTCTTCCATCATTGCCAAGTCCCTTCTTATTCTTTCCATCCCCCCTTGTGTATCAACCCTGTTGCAGATCTTTGTGTCGTCTGCAAAGAGGCATACTTTTCCTTCCAGTACCTCTGCAATGTCACTTATAAAGACATTAAAGAAAACCGGCCCCAACTGAAACCTGCGGTACCCAGCTAGTAACCACCCTTTCTTTGGAGTGGACTCCATTTACTATTACCCTCTGCATCCAGCTGTCTTGCCAATTTTTTATCCAGGCTACCACCCTGGGACCCACTCACAGTCTGGCTTACTTGTTTATTAATCTTTTGTGTGGGATTGTGTCAAATGCCTTGCTAAAGTCTAGGTAGGCCATGTCCACAACCCCTCCCTGGTCTAGTACTTTGGTCACCCAGTCAAAGAAATCTATTAGATTTATCTGACATGACCTTCCCACTGTGCATCCATGCTGCATTGGGTCCTATTCCCCATTGGCCTCTAGGTACTCAGCAATTCTTTCTTTCAGAAGTGATTCCATCATTTTCCCTACCACTGAGGTGAAACTAATTGGTTTGTAGTTTTCTGCCTCTTCCTTGCTCCCACTGTTGTGAAAGGGAACCATATCCACCTACATCCAGTCCTCAGGTACCACACCATTTTCCCATGATTTGTTAAAAAGGGTAGTCAGTGGTGTCACTAGTTCTCCCCTTCGTTCTTTCAGAATTCTGGGGTGAATCCCACCAGGCCCCATTGCCTTGTCCACTTGAGTTTTAGGGTATTCCCCCCTGACACTAACACCAACACAGCAACCTACATCACTGTCAGCAAAATTGACAGTTCGCCAACAGGTCGCTGTGTTGGTGCACCTGGAACAGGGGCACACTGTCTCCCGGTCCTGCACCCCATTCCTCAAATCAACTCTGACTCAAAGTTAATCTAAAGTATGAGGGTTATGGGGGCAGAGTCCCCTACATAGGTGTTCGGAGGCCAAGCCCCCCAATAAAAAAAGGACCATGAAACAATGCAGTTGACATAAGTCCCATCGCTGTGATGCCGGTCGACAAAAGTGTTGTTGAACCGGCATCATAAAGCAGAGTTTTAGGAGTTCATTCAGGACCCCTTCTTCTGTGAATGGACTGATATCAACCCCCCTATCCAGAGTACTTCTATTGTTTGGTTTAGGTACATGCCTGTCCTCTTCTTTTGTGAATACTGAGCAAAAGTATTCATTCAGTATATCTGCCTTTTCACTGTCATCCTCTGCCCACCCCCTCCCCTTTATTAAGCCTCACTATCCCTCCCTTGGTCTTTCTTCACTCACTAATGTACCTACAAAAGGTTTTATCCCCCTTCTTAACTGAATTGGCAATCTTTTCTTTAGTTTGGGCCTTTGCTATTTTAACTGCCTTCCCCGCTTACTTCTGCTTTATCTGATAGAGTTTTCTGTCCTGCTCCTTCTGTGGTTCCTTATACTTTCTGAATGCTATATTTTTCTCTCTAACCTTCCCCACCACCTCTTTTGAGAACCATAGTGTTTTTTTTCTTTGTTTTGTTTTATTTGCTTCACACAAAGGCTTGTTGCCTTTGTGATGGCAGTTTTGATTTTGCTCCATTGTTCCTCCACCCCTCCTTCCTGCCCTTTTGCTAGTGCATTCCTTAGACACTATTCCATTCTGCCAAAGTCAGCCCTCCAAAAGTACAATACCCTTGCTTTTATAAGGCTTGACCCTATGGCTGTGTTTATTGTGAACCACTCTGTCTGGTGGTCACTTGTTTCCAGATGGCTACTACTTCTAAATTCAAGATCCTCTCACTGTCCCTGTTTGAGTTTACCAGGTCTAAGACTGCTCCCTCCTGAGTGGGTTCCAACTTTAGCTGCCTGAGGCATGCCCCCTGTAGGGCACAGAGAATGACTCTGCTCTTGGAAGTGGCTGCAACAAATGTGCTCCAGTTAACATCTGGTATATTCAGGTCCCCCATCAAAAATATCTCTCCTTTATCTGCAATTCTAAGAATGCATCCTATCATTTCCTTGTCCGTGTCCTCCCCTGAAATGGGGGTCTGGATATAATCCCTGTACAGACTGTGGTGCCATTTCCTGTCTCCAAGGTGACCCACAGTGCCTTTTATTCTCCCTGTTTACTCTTTAGTTTCATTACTTTAATCCCTTCCCTTATGTAGAGAGCTTCTCCTCCTCCTCTTTTACCCTTCCTGTCCATCTGTAGATTGTGTACCATGATATGTTGACATCCCAGTCATGGTTCTCTCTGTACCCAGTTTCTGTGACTGCCATGATATCCAAGTGTCCCTCTTCCATCAATGCCACTAGTTCAGGAAGCTTGTTACCTAGAATATGGGCATTGGAACTCATCGCCCTCCATTTTTTGATGGCCTTTCCACTTTTAGCTCCATCCCTATAGTTACTGCCTTTGCCTTTTTCTCCATTTACCCCTACCTGCCCCCTATTGACCTCTCTACCTTGCTGTTAACTTCACTAACCACCCTGTTTTGTGGGGGGAAAGCTGGGAATTACCTGCTCCTTTTCAGTGCCTCCCCCCTTGGCTAGTTTAAAAGCTTGCCAATGAAACATTTAAACCTATCACCTAGGATCCTGGTTCCCCTCCTGGACAGATGCAGACCATCATGCCAGTATAGGCCAGTAACCCTCCATGTGGACCCTCCAGTCCCCAATGAAGCCAAAACCCTGTGCTCCACACTAGATTTTTCAACCATTCATTGAATCTGAGGGTGCAGAGTACCCTAGCCTCACCCATGCCATGGAGAGGCAGCATCTCCAAGAAGGTTACCATGCGTGCTACTTGTCTAAGGCCCCTCCCCAACTCCACAAACTCCTCCTACACAGCTCTGATCCCATTCCCAGCTAGGTCATTTGTCCCTAGGTGGACAATGACATTCAGCTCCCTCTCCCATGCAGTTGCTCCCATGATCTTGAGGATTCACTTCCTGTCCCTCCATGTCATGGTGCCAGGTAGGCACCTTACCTCCCGCTCCCCTCCCTCCCCCAGTTCTACCCCCCTAATGATTGAGTCCCCCACCAGCAGTTGTTTTCCTCCCCTGGGGGATCCCATTCCACCCTCCTGTGGGTCTTCTTTGTAGAAGTTCCCAGCATCCTCCTTTGTCTCCACTATGGGTGCCTCCATAGAGGAACAATGTTCCGCCAGAAAGGCATATGAATTGTGCTTTAACTTTTCTGTACTCCTGGTGGGACTTACCATGCCATTTGAGTGTGTGACTGCCCAAGGGGGCCCAGGTGCAAGCAGCAGGATCCTTCTTGTGTAACTTCCTCTGGGCCACAAGGGTGAATTCCAGCATGAAGTTGCAGACTTCATTGCTGACATAGTGTTGGAATCACCCAGATGGTTAGTCCTGGGTGACTTCAATGCCTGGGTTGATGATGAACTCTCAACTTTTGTACTGGACTTCCTCCAGATGATGGAATCTCTGGCCCTGAGATAAGAAATTGCATCCGTGACCCACTTACATGGACACACCTTGAACATGGTGTTCTCTCTGGAATTTGAGATTGATAACCTTGAGACTGATCTGATCTGGTCATTTGGTCTAATCACTGCACAGTGAGGTACTCAATTGGACCCCTCCCCCAGAATCCTCCCCCCTATGGAGACAATCTATTACTGTCCTTTAAGGGCCTGATCCCAGTAGGATTTCAGACAGTATTGGATCTATCGAATGTGATGACTGCATGCAAGAAATGACTGGGGAAGGCAGTGGCATCCTATAACAGGGCTGTTGCTGCAGCCCTTGATTCTGTAACACCAATCCATGTATGACTGAGGTCATTGTGCTTGAGATCCCCATAGTTTGATGGGGAGCTCAAAGAGCTGAAGACTAAATGTCGAAGGTTGGCATGCCGCTAGAGGAAATCCTGTGCTGTTGAGGACAAATTAGCTTTGAGATCCTATTACAAGGTCTATCAAATGACAATCTCCCATAAGAAGGCAGAATTCCTCTCCAGGTAGATTTTCACAGCAAAGAACAAACCAGCTCAGCTCTTCCAGACTGTTGAGAGGCTTCTTCACCCTGCACATCTTCATTTTGTCAGAGTTTTATCAGTCAATAGATACGAACATATGAAAATGCCAGCAGATACAGGTCATATGGTCTATCAAGTCTGCTTGAGTGCTCGAGTGCGCAGCTTCCAGTTTAATCTACTGCAGCTGCCCCCCCAACCCTTGCATCTGATTTATCACCCCCTTCTACTGATCCCCCCTCCTCTGCTTTCCCCTGTTTTAACCTTTCCTTTGACCCTGTCCCACCCTCTCTTAAAACTGACCACAGATACCACGTCCTCTGGCAGTGTGTTTTAACTTGTTTCCACTATTTCAAAGAAGTAGTGCCTCCTCATTTCCCTACTGAATCTTCCCCCCTTCCAGTTTCAGACTGTGTCCCTACCCCCTTTAATCTAAACATGCCCTCAGTACTAACTCTATTCATGCCCTTTAAGTATTACAAGGTCTCAATCATATCCCCTCTCTTCCCTCTATCCTCCAGGGAATACATGTCAAGCTCCCCAGTCTTTCCTAATATGGTCTGTCCCCCATAACAAGGATCATCTTTGTTACCTTGTCCTGGACCCCCTATAGTAGTCTGACATCCTTGTTTAAATAGGGGCACCAGAACTGCACACAGTACTCTAGTACACAGTACACTAGATGCAATAAGTATGCTCTGTTCTTTGCTGGCAAAGTGTGCTCTGTCAGGGTGGTTATCTCCCTGGGGGCACCTCAGGCATGCAGCATCAAGTCACAGACTAATGGGGGCTTCCCTTAAGCCTGGGGTGAGTTTGACCAAGTGGATGTGGAAGAGGTGAATGAGAGAATCCTGAAGTTGCAGCCTACATACTGTGACCTGGACCAGGGTCTGACCCACATTCTTGTGGGCTGCGTGGGATCTATTTGTTCAGTGTTCACCAAGATAGTCTGGTGTTCCCATTTGAGAGGAGTATTTTCCGAGCCCTTGGAAGAAGCTCATTAAACCTCTCTTGAACAAAGGCTGCCCTACCACTGGACTGTCTGGCAAACTGTAGACCCATCTCTAACCTACCCTTTCTGGGGAGCTTATTGAGAAAGTGGTGGCCATTCAACTCAAGACACATCTCACTACCTTTGAAAGCTCATGGAGATGATACTGAAGGAGAGGATGGTGTCATTTCTAGAGGACAATTACCTCAAGGATGTGAGGCAGCTTGGGTTCGTATCAGGGGAAGTCCTGTCAAACTAACCTAATACAATATTACGACTAACAAGAGAGCTGGATAGGGGCCATGTAATGGATGTCTTCTACTTGGATTTCAGCAAGACCTTCAATTCAGTACCTCATGGGTGGCTTGGGGGCAAGTTAACTGGTGTGGGATTAGGGGTAAAGATGACAAACTGGATTACAAACTGGCTGCGTGGAAGGCTGCAACGAGTGGTGGTGGTACGGAGGAATTCTCAACACCTAGACCAGTGAAGAGCAGGGTGCCGCAGGGCTCAGTGCTGGGCCCAGTGCTATCTGAGCTCTTCATCTCCAACATCGCACATGGAGTGGTGAGCAGCATGAGTCTGTTCACAGAAGATACGAAAATGGATGCAGTAGTGGATGAAGAAGAGGGATGGAAGTAACTCCAGGGGACCTAACCAAACTAGAGGAGTTGTCAGAGAGGTGGCAGTTGGGGGTTCAATGCGAAGAAGTGTAAGGTTATGCACTTTGGGGCAAAAGAACCCAAGGAGAGAATACTGGTTGGGGGTGAAGCTGGGGATCACTGAAGAGGAGAAGGACCTAGAGATGATGTTAACAGGGAGCATGAACAATCCTGCCCAATGCAGGAAAGTGGCAGCGAAGGTGAATAAAATGCTGGGGTGTATAGCGAAGGGGTTCTCATCCAGGTGGAGGGAGGTGATCTTGCCCCTCTACAGGTCACAGTCAGGCCACACTTGGAGTACTGTGTGCAGTTCTGGAGGCCATACCTAAGGAAGGATATCAAACAACTGGAGGGAATGCAGCAGAGGGCAATGAGGATGATACAGGGAATGGAGGGGAAGCAACTACGAGAACAGGCTGGGGGAACTGAATATGTACACCCTGGAGGAGAGGAGGGATGGAGAGACATGATAGGAAACTTTCAAGTGTGTGAGGGGGGAATCAACGAGGATGGCACCAACAGGGTTTTTAAACTGAGGAAGTTAAGGGATAGTACAGGACATGAGCTAAGAATAGAGAGGAGAAGATTTAGGTGGGAGATGAGGAGACATTACTTCACAGAGAGAGTGGTGATGAAGTGGAACATCCTACCAGCGAGGGTGATATCATGCAAAACTGTGGGTAGCTTTAAAAGGGCATGGGACAGGGAAGAATACAGGTGGGTGAGGCTGAGAACGGCCGAGGGTGGACAAAAGAGGAGGGGGGTGGGGCATCTGCAATTTAGGAGAGCTAGCTGCACACTTGAGCAGATGTTGATAGACCAGGAGGTCTGTTTCTGCTGGCACATTCAAATGCTCATATGTTCGTATGAAATTTATGAGTTGCTCCAGTCTGGATTCAGGCTTGGGCATAGTATGGTTACTGCGCTCGTCAAGGTACAAAATGGTCTCCACTGGGTAAGAGATAGAGGTGAGCAATTTTTTCTCATTCTCCTTGACTTCTCTGCTGCATTTGACACCGTAGACCATAAAGTGTTGTTGGATCATCTTAAAGAATGTTGTGGACTCACCAGAACTGTTATCTGCTGGTCTGCGTACTTTCTCACAGGCAAGACTCAAAGAGTGGTGTTGGGAACTTATTCCTCCCTCCCAAAGATCCTATCCTGTGGAGTTCAACAGGGCTTGATTCTTTCACCACTCCTGTTTGTGGTGTATTTTCTGCCTCTAGGAGATATCATTAGATAATACAGTATGGGTTTTCACTGCTATACGGATGACACTCAGTCATATATATCCTTTGCACCAGGACTATGAGGTACAGTCTCTGTATTCAACTTCTGTCTGGCTGAGGTCCAGTACTGGATGTCCTCTAACTGGTAAAAGTTTAACCCACACAGGATGGAAGTATTAGTGATTGAGCCTGGATGTCAGCTGGGTACCAGATGGGCTGAACATGAACCAGCCTTATGCTCTGTGCCTCTCAGCTGACTGCATCTGTGAAGGTGAAAAACCTGGGTGTGATCCTTGACATGAACTGAAACTGGAGGCTCAGATGTTGGTTGTTGTCCAAAATGGGTTTTAACCACCTGAGGACCATCACCTAGATTAAACACCTTATCACACTTGACAACCTGTCCTCACTAATTCATGCCTTTGTGATCTCTATGCTTGATTACTGCAATGCCTTGTATCTGGGTCTAAGTGGAAGAGCCATACATTGCCCACAGCTATTGCAGAATGCAGTGGCCAGATTTTTGGCAGGCCTTCCAGGGTCCTGCCATATAACACCAGTATTGTGCAATCTGTATTGGCTACCAATGAGGTGGTAGATCTCCTTCAAGGTTGGATTACTGACCTATAAAGCTCTGCGTGGTTTGGGGCCTAGCTACCTGTATAAACTGTTGTCTCCATGCCAAACCTCATGGCCTTTCTGTTCCTCTGAGGAAGGCCTCCTAGTGGTTCCCAGGGTCCAGCTGAAGTCATCTGGGGAACGTGCATTTTCTGTGGTAGCTCTGACCCTGTGGAACTCACTCCCAAGATCTTTGAGGGAGGTCCCCTCACTGGAAGCCTTTAAGAAAGGGCAAACCTGTTCTAAGAAGGGGTTTCCTTGTACTAACTCAGTTGGCCACTTACCATCTCTTATTTACTTAATTCACTACTGGTGTAATGCTATTTTATCCTATCTTTTAATTTATCTACTTTATTTTACCTAATTTCCTTATATTATTTGATTTTTGTGTCATTATTCACTGCCAAGAGCCTCCAGGAATGGGTGCTCAAGAAATAAAATTTTGCTTGCATGCAAGTGCTGCAATAGAAATGTTTCAAAAGGTAATATTAAAGGGAACAGCACATTATATAAACATATAAATCAACATTATTATTCAAATCTGACAAAGGAAGAAATTGTGGCATTGGAGGAATTAAAAGAAAATGATTGATATCATCACTAAACCCTCCTATAAGGGGAACAATGCAGTGACCATGGATCTGGAATATTACCAACAAGAGGCATAAAGACAACAAGGAGATATTAATAGCTATTGCAAATTAAATGAAAATCCATTGAATGCCTTTTTAGAAAATTCTCTAGAAATGGGTTGGATTACAGAGACAGAAATGGAGGTTCTGAGATGTGATTACCCAGTTACCCTGGTGTCCTACCGTATACTGAAGCTACACAAGAACCAGAGATGTCCTGCTGAAAGACCCATACTATTGGAAAATGGCTCATTAAAGGAAAATTTATCATGTTACATGGATTGGTTCCTTCAGCAAGCAGTAATACAGATGCTGTATTTTCTGAAGAATATCACCTCAGTATCATAGCATTTGGAGGGGTTTAGGTGGGAGTAGGAATTTTTTGGCTAACTGTTGATGTTAAATCATTATATATGAGTTTTTTGAACATGCACAGGGATTGCAAGCATTGAAAGCAATGTTGTACAGTTCTTACTTATCCTTTCCCACTAAATTTATTGTTACAGTTGTAAAATTAATTTTGACAAGCATTTTTTTCTGTTTAAAGGGTTTTGTTATTTACAACAAGGAATACTACCATGGGCACATTGATGACTCCCTCCTATGCCAACCTCTTCAAGGGCTGGTGGAAGGGGGCCATACACGATCACAGGAATGACCCCTTTTACGACAAGATACTTATGTGGGCATGCTTTATGGATGATATATATATATATATATATATATATATATATATACATTTTTTAATTAAACATGTTTATTGAAGTTTTCATAAAGCAAAAAGCAACATGACACAACATCATACATAACTACAGTTGTCTACAATTTCACAACAGTATTAAAAAGAAATACATCCCAAAATACCCCCCAATACTCCCACCTGCCTCCCCAATCCTAGAGCACAAGGAGGAAGTTATGAAGACAGAATAAGACAAGCATTTGTCAATGCCGAACGTTCGCTTGCAGGTATTTGCAGTGGTGTTTGGCAAGTATGGTGCTTTACCCTAATGCCCTGTGTGATTGCTGGTATTTGCACAATAAATTTTCAGCATGACCTTTTTGTTACCCCCATTGTGCGCTACATAGGCGGAAACATGTTTTGGGCAGGATGGTGAAAATGACAGCTGTACTGCTCATAAGGAAGTGTGGTAAAATAGCAATGTTGAAAATCTGGAGTGGAAATATTGAAAATTAAGAAACTTACATGAGCGCATGGAACTGTGCAACGACGAAACAGTCATTGTTAGGAATGTTTTCTACTAAATTTTCAACATTGGCATTTTAAAACCTCTGCTAATGAACAGTGTCACTGTGATTTTCTTACTGTGTCCCATACATTGATTTTGCACACCGACTGACCCATTGTGCACTACATGGGCAGAAACACGTTTTGGGCAAGATTTGAAAAATGACAGCTACACTGCTCATAAGGAGATGTGGTAAAATGGCAATGTTGAAAATCTGGAGTGAAAATATTGAAAATTCGCAAACTTACGAGCGTGCATAGGAACTGCGCAATGAACACTCATAAAACAGTCATTTTTAGGAATTTTGTCACCAAATTTTCAACACAGCCATTTTAAGACCTCTGCTCATGAACAGTGTCACTGTGATTTTCTTAACATGTCCTATACATTGAGTTCATACACCGACTGCGCCATTGTGCACTACATGGGCAGAAACACGTTTTGGGCAGGATGTGAAAAATGACAGCTGTACTGCTCATGAGGAGGTGTGGTAAAATGGCAATGTTGAAAATCTGGAGAGAAAATATTGAAAATTCGCAAACTTACGAGTGTGCGTAGGAACTGCGCAACGCACACTCATAAAACAGACATGTTTAGGAATTATTTCACCAAATTTTCAACACAGCCATTTTAAGATGTCTGCTCATGATCAGTGTCACTGTGATTTTCTTAATGTGTCCCATACATTGATTTCGCACACCGACTGCGCCATTGTGCGCTACATGGGCGGAAACACATTTTGGGCAGGATGTGAAAAATGACAGCTGTACTGCTCATAAGGAGGTGTGGTAAAATGGCAATGTTGAAAATCTGGAGTGAAACTATTGAAAATTGCGCAACTTACGGTGCGCATGTGAGGAACTGCACAACGACGCCTAAATCAGTTGTTTTAGGAATTTTTTCACCAAATTTTCAACATAGCCATTTTAAGATTTCTGCTCATGAACAGTGATACTGTGATTTTCTTAATGTGTCCCATACACTGAGTTCGCACATCGACTGTGCCATTGTGCGCTACATGGGTGGAAACACGTTTGGGGAAGATGTGAAAAATGACAGCTGCACTGCTCATAAGAAGGTGTGGTAAAATGGCAATGTTGAAAATGTGGAGTGAAAATATTGAAAATTCACAAACTTACGAGTGTGCATAGGAGCTGCGCAATGAACACTTGTAAAACAGTCATTTTTAGGAATTTTTTCACCAAATTTTCAACACAGCCATTTTAAGACCTCTGCTCATGAACAATATCACTGTGATTTTCTTAATGCATCCCATACATTGAGTTCTCACACCGACTGTGCCATTGTGTGCTACATGGGCGGAAACATGTTTTGGGCAGGATGTGAAAAATGACAGCTGCACTGCTCATAAGAAGGTGTGGTAAAATGGCAATGTTGAAAATGTGGAGGAAAATATTGAAAATTTGAAACTTACTTAGTGTGCATAGGAGCTGCAAATGAACACTCGTGAAACAGTCATTTTAGAATGTTTTTCACCAAATTTTCAACACAGCAATTTTAAGACCTCTGCTCATGAACAATATCACTGTGATTTTCTTAATGCGTCCCATACATTGAGTTCTCACACCGACTGCACCATTGTGCGCTACATGGGCGGAAACATGTTTTGAGCAGGATGTGAAAAATGACAGCTGTACTGCTCATGAGGAGGTGTGGTAAAATGGCAATGTTGAAAATGTGGAGTGAAATTATTGAAAATTTGCAAACTTACTAGCGTGCATAGGAACTGTGCAATGCAGACTCGTAAAACAGTCATTTTTAAGAATTTTTTCACCAAATTTTCAACACAGCCATTTTAAGATGTCTGCTCATGATTAGTGTCACTGTGATTTTCTTAATGTGTCCCATACATTGATTTCATACACTGACTGCGCCATTATGCGCTACATGGGCGGAAACACGTTTTTGGCAGGATGTGAAAAATGACAGCTGTACTGCTCATGAGGAGGTGTGGTAAAATGGTAATGTTGAAAATCTGGAGTGCAAATATTGAAAATGTGATAACGTGCAAGCGTGCGTAGGAACTGCGTAACGCACGCTCATGAAACAGTCATTTTTAGGAATTTGTTCACCAAATTTTAACATAGTCATTTAAGACCTCTGCTCATGAACAGTGTCACTGTGATTTTCTTAATGTGTCCTATACATTGATTTCAGTACACCGACTGTGCCATTAGTCGCTACATGGGAAACACATTTTGGGCAGGATGTGAAAAATGACAGCTGTGTACTGCTCATAAGGAGGTGTGGTAAAATGGCAATGTTGAAAAATCTGAGGAAACTATTGAAAATTCAAACTTACGACGCGTGACGGAACTGCACAACGCACCCTCTTAAAAGAAATATTTGACTTTATCACTAATCACGGGTTTTGGGATCGCTTATGAATGATAACATTGTCATGGCATTATTCAGGCTCCAAAGGCGATTTCACTTAGTGACTGCAAATCACTGGGCCTGAATAATGCCATGACAGTGACATCATTCATGAGAAGGGGTCCCAAAACCCATGTTGAAAATTTGTGCAAAAATTCCAAAATGCCTGAGATATGCAATAAAGTTGAAAACCCCTATCTAGCCCATTATACAGCTTACCGGCATTTCCTCAGTTCGCGGTCAGCTTTGAAGAGTGCAGACATGTTCCCGGTCCACCGAAGATCATCGCACTGAGCTCCAGAAGTGGCATGGGGTGAGGGGGTGTGGGAGGCTCGTGTGCAGTGGGTGGGTGTGGTGGTGGGAGGGGACTGGAAGAAGCACCGTGGACTGTTTTTGTTTTCAGGTGGAAAAAAACAAGACTACGTGGATGTTTGCCACGCTGGGGTGGGCTCCCAGCATGGCAGAAGGATGGCTTTGGGGGCCATGGAGCCAGGGATTAGGCACCCTCGCTGGCAGACAACAGGATGCTTTCACACGCTAGTGGGCTCCAGCGGGCAGCAAAGATTGGGGCGGCGGATGCCGGGGTGGCGGATTGGCGGGCTTTGTATGACAGCAGTGGTTTTCTTTGAAGCGAAGACCACCACTGTCATACACAGCTCCACACCCATTGGTGCAGGACCTCCACACCTGCTCAACGGAGCAGTGGATTGAAAGGGAGAGGCTCACCTCCAAAGTGTGCTACTCTCCCAAAACGTTCCTTGTGCGTGCGCACAAGTGAATGTAAAAAAGGGCTTACAGGGTTAGTAGTGGGGATGTACAGGGAAAAAAAGTGGTGACATCAATGGGGTCTTTGGGCAAGAGCTTGAGTGTAGTCCCCAGGTTGATTACCAGAGGATGCTATTAGGTGTCACGTCATAGAGAAATGTCTAGGCCATGAAGCTGTAAGCAAGGTTTAATATTAAAGGGTCACACTGGTAGGGTGGCATTAGGAAGTCACCCCCCAGCGGCAAGTAGTAGAGTGTGTAACATATCTAGGCTTTGGCCATAGGCAGTGCCATTTTGGTGGGATTTTAAGATTTGTTTTTCAATGGCTGAGGCCTGGATGAGCTCCATGGACCATTCATCGTAAGAGTGTGGATCAGCCTTCAGCCAGTGCCTTAGAGTGACAACCTTCATGGAAATGGAGATGAGAGCTGTTTGGGGCTTATGGGAGTTTGAAGAAACAGAGAAGTCTTCAAGGATACCGATCTCAGATGTGAACACTTGTCTGAGCCCAAGTAACTGATCGAGAGAATCTCATATCCGATTCCAGGTAGGTTGAATCTGGGACAAGCCCGGAGCATGTGTAGAAGGACTCCTTCTGGTTGATGAAACCTTGGGCATGATGGGGTTGGAGACTTTCCCATCAGGAAGAGCTTAAGCAGGGTGAAATACATGTTCTGCAGAATCCAAAATTGTGTCCACCTATGTCTGTCTCTTTTCAGGAACCGGTAAAGATCCTGCCATATTCCTTGTCGATGCTGGGGGGGGGTGTAATCCAGGGCCAATTTGTGGTGCCAAATAAAAAACACATCCCAGTCAAGGCATTGGGATCTTGGGATTGGAGAATAGAACAGAGACAGGAGATGATGTGGGGCTGTATTGAGAGATGTAGAAAAGTTGATAAAAGCTCTACCTTTGGTTGAAGCCAAGGGGATGGGCCAAAGAAAGTCATCATAACCCTGGTGAGCTGGAGGTAATGGAAACTGGGAAAAAATGGGAGTTGAAATTTCCCAAAAGGTCCACCAGTGGCAGGAGATTCCCATCCCAGAGAAGTTGGCTAGCTGGGACATCCCACAGCTGGGGCAGAAGGCTCTTGGTATAGGATGACCAGCCACCAGAAAATGGCGGTTGCCCACAACTTTTTGAGAGAGGTCACTAGCCCAGTCGACGTGCATGTACTGATGAAGTTGCACACAGGCCTTGAGGGACCAGGCCAGAGTGAGCTAATAATAATAATATCTTTATTTACAAAGCGCCTTTCGGTTATCAAGGCACTGAACAGTAAGAATAAATAAAACATTAAAATCCACAGTTCAGATATGTAAGTACAGATATAAAATCAATTTTGGTAAGCTTAGCACCATAGGTGGGTCTTTTGGCCTTCTTAAAGCCCTCCACGGTCATGCATTCCTGTAACTGATGGGGTAGAGAATTCTACAGGGCTGGGGCCACATATATAAATGCATGGACCCCTGATTTCTTCAAAGATACCCTGGGAATCTCCAGCAACCCCTCATCAGCCAAGCAGAGTGGTCACCCGGGCCAGTAGGGAGACAGAAGCTCTTTCAGATAGTCTGGGCCCTGTCTGTGTAGGGCTTTGTAGGTCAGAAGCCCGACCTTGAATGTGATCCACCACTGAATAGGCAGCCAGTGCAGTTCGAGCAGCACCAATGTGATGTGACACACCCGAGGGTTCCCTGTTAACAACCAGGCCACAGCGTTCTGCACTAGCTGCATTTGGCAGATATCAACCCCCAGAAGCCCTAGGTATAGGGAGTTGCAGTAATCATGGTGCGAGGTCACAAAGGCATAGATGAACATAGGAAGGTCACCAGATATAATTAGGTGCTTCACCCTGGCGATGTTTCCTCAGATGGTATAAAGAGGACTTCACTACTGCCGACATTTGAGACTGCAGTGTCAGCCCATCATCAAGCATCACCCCCAGGTCCCGCACTCATTCAGAGGAAAGAAGCTGGGAGCCTCCCAGGCAAAGTTCAGAAGGCTGACCAGCCCCCAATGCCTCTGTCTGGTGGCCCAGATCCACAACCATCACCTCAGTCTTTCCTGAATTCATCTTCAACCAGCTGGAATTCATCCAATCCTGGATTTCAGCAAGGCAGTTGTTAAATAGGAAGGACTTAAGCCACCTGAGAACTGTACAAGACAGGCTACAGATGAACCTCAGGTGCTCAAAGAGCACCCCATGGTCCACGGTGTCAAAGGCTGAGGAGAGATCAAGAAGTACCAAGATAGAGCGGCGCTTCTGATCTCTCACCATCAAGAGATCATTGAGCACCTGAACCAGAGTGATTTCAGTATTATGCCTCTTATGAAAACTGGATTGGAGAAGTTCGTAAATATCGTGGATGCTCAAATGGTTCTCCAGTTGTAGCACCACGACCTTCTCAATCACCTTCCCAACAAAGGGGAGGTTAGAGAATGGTCTGTAGTTCACAAGGCAGCCTGGGTCCAGAGCAGCTTTCTTCAGGAGAGGTGTCACCACCACCTTCTTTAGGGAGCTAGGAAACTCAATGGACTCAAGGGAGCACCAAACTATCCTTGCAAGGACCGGGCCAGCGATGTCACAACAACCCATAATCTGGGAGGTTGGGCCTGGATCCAAACTACAGCACATTTGGTGTTTACCCTGGACAATCTGCACAACATCCACAAACTCCAGCCAGTCAAAGGAACTCCAGACAAAATGAGGAGGAGTGACCATACACTGACCCCTAGCAGCTCTCATAGAATGTGCCGGTTGGATCTCCACCCTGATGCTGGCCACCTTATCCGAAAAGAACTGAGTGAGCTCATCACACTCAATCTGTGAAAAAGCTCTTTGAGACTGAACACAGGCTGGGTAGCACAGTCTGTCCATGGTTTGAAAGAGCTGAGCCAGTCGGATCTGAGCAGCAGCAATATCCCCAGACAGGAACTCTGTCTTCTTATGGGTGATTGTTGATTGGTAGACTTGATAGTGTTCCATCAATCTAAGGTGGTCAGCTTCCAAGGTGGAATTCTGCCAGCAACACTCTAACCTTCATCCGAGTCACCGCAAAATGATCAAAGATAACTAGCAACTGCTAGGTTTGCATGTTAATTTACTGAGCATCACACAAAAAGATCTGAGAATTTCATTTTGTAGAGCTAGCCGTATTAGAGATCTTCTGGTACATAGCCATTTCATGCCACAAAGAAACACGTCATGGTTACTGGCTAAACTTATGTTTTGTTTTTCCTGTAAAAAACATATTAAATGTAAGCATTCAATAAAGGCTAAAAAGACATTAACCCTGCGCCAAATGGCAAAAGGGAAGTCATTTTAAAGCAGTTCATCACATGCATAATGAATTTTGTTGTTTATGTCCAGTGGGGCCATGGTAAGGCCTACATTGCCCATAAAATATGGACACTAAAAGAAAGGATACAGCCAGCCCTGTGGTGCTGGACACCACATCTTGTGCTACGCTGGTGACCAGGGTTTGGGAATGGACTTGGGTCGTTATTGTGGAGAGTGTGGTACAAGGTCGGTGGTTCTAACCCAGATAATATGATCAGTAGTGCAAAATGTGTAAATAATGCCAATAGAAAATGTTACATGTGACATTTGGACAGATTATGGAGTACTGGTAACTTCACCTCTAGATTCTAGCAAAACCTTACCCTGAATTGTGTCCATACTTATGGGGCCTTTTTATTCTCTCATCCTAACTACCCCCAAAACCAGTGTACTTTGTAGTTTGTACACATTTTTTTTTTTTTTTATTGTTCTGGAATTTATTACTTGTACCATTATGTTATTGCTCATGTGCATGAACCCCCTGTCACTATGTTGTTGTTCCTGGTCACCAACGTTTAAATAAATAAATTAATATATATTCCCTCTGTACCTCATTCTCTCATACCATCCAAAAGAGCTTTAAAATCTAAAAATAGCACGAAACAGAACCTTTAGGGAGCTCTGTCAAATATGTTTCCAGAACTTCATAATTGCATTGTTAGTTTCATCACCAGATGCCCACCAAGGACATTCCAATGAGTTTTGCAGCCTTCATTACTAATACCCCTCCGAATAGAAAAAACAAATCAGGCAGACTTTAATGATACAGAAGTGCAAGCTTGCCAAATGAGCAGCAAATTAATTATTTGTGCATGTGCCTGAGCCTGGCATGGAAATACAAATACTGATAAACCAGTTTTATTTCTCCTCCTGAAGAAAAATCAGGCATTCTTGAGGTACTGTAAGCATATAATTAAACACACATATTTGATTTATAATATCCAGATAACATTTGGTTGTTGACATGGGATGGAGCTCTGGCAGATGCCAGCCTGTCTGTTTTATATTCCTCATTATAAAAATAAACCAACTGATTTTGAAAACATGTCAAAAGGCCTGATCAAGAGAGCCCCGGTTGTTACAATAACATTATTACTGACGTAATTTTCATATCACTGCTTATTTCATCTCTAGCCAGTCCTTTGATCTTTTCTTAATGAAAGCAGAGATATAGGTGAAGAAGATGTTGTAGGTCATTAGTTTTCTGGATTTGTTGTAGTGTGCCCCCTCCTCTTCCCCAGGAAAATTATCATGCTTCCACATATAAAAAAAAAATCTGTACTATACTTTCCACAGTATAGAATTGATAGAAATAAATAAATATTAGACAGAGTTTGTTCCCATGCCATCAGTTATATCTATAAAACAGTGGCTGGCAAGTCCTGCTTCCTGATTGGCCTTCACCTAGCCACTTGGGGGCTGGACAATGTTGTACTCCTTTCCTCAAAGCAAAGGTAAAACTGTTCTCTTCTTTTTGCTAAACTAAATCCATTCTATAAGTGAAATAAAACATACCAGAATATGTCAACTAAACCTTGTTATCACTCACCTTTCTTCGTGTTCACCGGCCCTTGGATGTTCCTTGGAGCCCAAGCCACTTGAAGGGGGGGGGAATTAAGTGTTATCATACTGTAGTTAATGAGGTGGTAGAATTTATTGAAAGGTCTCATTTAGCATTTGTCCCACCTTAATATGTCATGTTTCTGAGGTGTTCATTAATTTCTATTGTTTTGCACTTCACATCTTACCCTACATACCTTTCCTATTTTATTACCCTCTCCCCACCCTACCTACATTCCTTCTTCTCCCCTCCCCCTCCCCTCTTCTCTCTCTCTATGACTCTGGCACATCTGATCTCTTGTCTGTTTTGTCTGACAAATACCACTGGCTTTCTTGCTTACAATGTTACCCTTGAATTGTATTAATCTGTAATCTGTTTGCAATGTCCACATTGTTGTAATGTCTGCCTTGATGTTCCCCATAATTTGTATTTCTCTGACATGGAACTTTTGTAAAAGAGCCTTGGCTCAAAGGTATTTGTTTTCCTAGACTTGATAAATAAATAAATAAATAAATAAAAACTCCCCCATACATCTGCAATACAACCTCCATAACCTTTCCGCAAACCCCTCTCCCCCATCACACACACACTTCCTCCCATGAGGGCATTAGTTTATTATTAAGATATCTAAGCATAATTTAAAGGGATCAACTTTTGTATTTTGAGCACACAGTTACTGAGGCCAGGACCCCCTCTGCCCCACTGTTGTCTCAGGGATGGTGGGATACCTACCATTGAATATATGCGAGACAAATTGTTGGTGGTCTGTGTAGCATTTTCACACTGTACTGCATCTCCTGATCTGTACTGTGTTATATTTATCCTAAAATATAAAAACAAGCATTTGTCAATGCCGAACATTCGCTTGCAGGTATTTGCAGTGGTGTTTGGCATGTATGGTGCTTTACCCTAATGCCCTGTGCGATTGCTGGTATTTGCATAATAAATTTTCAGCATGACCTTTTTCTTACCCCCATTGTGTGCTACATAGGCGGAAACACGTTTTGGGCAGGATGTGAAAAATGACAGCTGTACTGCTTATAAGGAAGTGTGGTAAAATAGCAATGTTGAAAATCTGGGGGAAATATTGAAAATTCGAAAACCTACGAGAGCTCAGGAACTGTGCAATGCGTCTAGAAAACAGTCATTGTCAGGAATTTTTTCACCAAATTGTCAACATTGGCATTTTAAAACCTCTGCTAATGAACAGTGTCACTGTGATTGTCTTACTGTGTGCCACACATTGATTTTGCACACCGACTGTGCCATTGTGCACTACATGGGCGGAAACATGTTTTGGGCAGGATGTGAAAAATGACAGCTGTACTGCTCATAAGGAGGTGTGGTAAAATGGCAATGTTGAAAATCTGGAGTGAAAATATTGAAAATTTGCAAACTTACGAGTGTGCGTAGGAACTGCACAATGCACGCTCGTAAAACAGTTATTTTTAGGAATTTGTTCACCAAATTTTCAACATAGCCATCTTAAGATCTCTGCTCATGAACAGTGTCACTGTGATTTTCTTAATGTGTCCCATACACTGAGTTCACACAGCGACTGTGCCATTGTGCGATACATGGGTGGAAACACGTTTTGGGCAAGATGTGAAAAATGACAGCTGCACTGCTCATAAGGAGGTGTGGTAAAATGGCAATGTTGAAAATGTGGAGTGAAAATATTTAAAATTTGCAAACTTACGAGCGTGCATAGGAACTGCGCAACACAAACTTGTAAAACAGACATTTTTAGGAATTTTTTCACCAAATTTTCAACACAGACATTTTAAGACCTCTGCTCATGATCAGTGTCACTGTGATTTTCTTAATGTGTCCCATACATTGAGTTCTCACACCGACTGGGCCATTGTGCGCTACATGGGCGGAAATACGTTTTGGGCAGGATGTGAAAAATGACAGCTGTACTGCTCATGAGGAGGTGTGGTAAAATGGTAATGTTGAAAATCTGGAGTGCAAATATTGAAAATTTGTAAACGTATGAGTGTGCGTAGGAACTGCGCAATGCACGCTCGTCAAACAGTCATTTTTAGGAATTTTTTCACCAAATTTTCAACATAGCCATTTTATGACCTCTGTTCATGAACAGTATCACTCTGATTTTCTTAATGTGTCCCATACATTGATTTCGCACACCGGCTGCGCCATTGTGCGCTACGTGGGCGGAAACATGTTTTGGGTGAGATGAAAATGACAGCTGTACTGCTCATAAGAAGGTGTGATAAAATGGCAATGTTGAAAATCTGGGTGGAAATATTGAAATTCATACCTCTACGTGCATAGGAACTGCATAGCATACGCTTATAAAACAGTTATTTTAGAATTTTTCACCAAATATTCAACATAGCCATTTTAAGACCTCAGCTAATGAACAGTGTCACTGAGATTTTTTAATGTGTCCCATACATTGATTTCAAGACACCGACTGTGCCATCGCATGCTACATTGGCGAAACACATTTTGGGCAGGATGAAAAATGACAGCTATACTGCTCATAAGGAGGTGTGGTAAAATGGCAATGTTGAAAATCTGGAGTGTAAATATTGAAAATTTGTGAACTTATGAGCCTCATAGGAACTGCGCATGCAATGCCTCAAAAAACAGTAATTTTTGGGATTTTTGCACCAAATTTTCAACATGGGGTTTTTGGGATGCTTCTCATGAATGATGTCACTGTCATGGCATTATTCGGGCCAGAAGGGTGATTTTGTGCAGTGACTGTGCACTGACTGCGAAATCACCCTTCGGGCCTGAATAACACCATGACAGTGACATCATTCATGAGAAGGGGTCCCAAAAACCCCATGTTGAAAATTTGGTGCAAAAATTCCAAAAAATGCCTGAGATATGCAATGAAGTTTAAACCCCCCTATCTAGCCCATTATACAGCTTACTGGCATTTCCTCAGTTCGCGGTCGGCTTTGAAGAGTGCAGACATGTTCCCGGTCCACTGAAGATCGTCGCGCTGAGCTCCGGAGGTAAGTATGGGGTGAGGGGTGTGGGGAGGCTGGGTGTGCACTGGGTGGGTGCGGGTTGTGGGAGGGGACTGGGAGACTACGTGGGACCATTTTTCTTTACAGGTTTAAAAAAGACTAGTGGGACATTTGCCATGTGGGGTGAGCTCCCAGCAGAGAAGATGCTGGGGGGCGAGGCCGGCGGGGATTGGGCACCCCATCGACAAACAACGTTTGCCACGTTGGGTGGACTCCCAGCGTGGCACCAAAGCTTTGGGGCACGGCGTGACGCGGTGGGGAATGCATGACATGAGGGGGGGTGGTGTGACTTGGTGCTCGGTATGACAGCGGTGGTTTTCTTTGAAGCAGAAGACCACCGCTGTCATACAGAGCTCCCGCACCCATTGGTGCAGGACCACCATGCCTGCTCAACGGAACACTGGATTGCAAGGGAGAGGCACACCTCCAAAGTGTGCTACTCTCCAAAAACGTTCCTTGCACATGTGCGCAAGCGAATGTAAAAATGATATTTACAAAAAACCTTTTGTATTTTTGTATAACTGTTTTGTCGCACACTATATTGCATTATATAGGATTTGTTTAGCACTACCCACAGCACCTTATTATTTTGGCACTTTTTATCTAACTTTATTTCTAAGGACCCATGGGGTATTTAGCTTTGGTGTAGTGATGTAGATCTTTCCCCCTCATAAAGCTCATTTGAGTGATGCACTGGGGCACTTAGGGTTGTAGCAACTACTTGGCTTTTGCACTTAATTTCACACATATTTTTAGATTGTCAGTAACATGCATTGCTTACTAGTATAATCTGGGATTCACTTGTCAAGCTACATATTAAAAGGCTGTAAAGCTATTGCACAGTGTGGAGTGAATTTCTGCATCTTACAGGTGGCTCCTGTTTAATTTTTCTCCTCCAAGGTGAGTGCATCTAATTTTGTAGAGACTGATGTTTTGGGGCTGGCAGCCCTGGCATGCACCAACTTAATAAAATGGAGCAATGGGTGCTTTTCAGTTTGCAGTCTCTTAACACAAAATGGCAAAACTTCAAATGTTTCAATAACTAGCATATCATTAGTCTTCCTAGATCTTCCCAGGAACAGGACAATGTGTCCAAGGGAAGGCTGGCATCATAGTACGAGAAATGCTCTGTAATGGTGTTAATGGCTAACTAGTAGAGGTCTTGCAAATTTCAAATATGACCACAATGTGTGCAAAGTCACACTTTAAAGAGCTTTTGAAAAATTCCTGCAACTGCATACAACTGCATAAAAATTTTGTATGATTTTCACGTAGTTTGTGCATAATTATTGTGTAAATCTGCAGTGCATGGCCTTTTTCTTGTGAAGTGAAACTTTGTGATGCAGGCTATCTTCACAAAGTAAAAACAATGTGAAAAACATGATCCTGGATAACTTGGACTAGTTCCAATTAAGGCTGTCAGGACTTATTTACAGAAGACAAAACCTAGCTAAAAGCTGCTTGAGGAAAGAGTTGGTGCTGCTTACATTTACATTTTATTAACATACATGACTGAAGATCAAGCATAAAAAACAGCCATTTATGATACAGTTTTTTTTCCATAATAGTTTTTATTAACTTTTTCCAACCATATAATACAACTTGTAAGATCATCACAGAACTATATAATTATTCAATTCCATACATTTGTTTAAATTCATTCTTATAAGTCACTTATAATAATAGACTAATCCTAACAACAAACTTAATTTATCATTCCTAATATCATTAAGTGTACCATATGTAGCAGTGTATAGATTTTAATCAAATCAAAATGTTTCAAGAAAATCCTATTTCCTAGGGAAATGAGAGTCTAGTTATCTTACAACCCAGCCAAAACAAACAAAAAAAAGGTGACCAGACACTGTTATAGTCATCTAATTTATGTAATAATTGATATTGTATCCTTTCATTACTTAAAACAAATTCCATCTGGTTATACCAGTCTTGTAAAGAGGGGGGTTTCTTTGTCCTTCCAATATTTTAGTATAAGCCTTTTTACACTGAGGGAAGCATTACAGAGCCATATTCTTTGGAATTTGTTTAGTTCCAGGCAGTCCGAGAATATTTCCAAAATAAAAATCAATGGAGAAGTGGGAGTCTTAATACCTGTAACCAAAGTGCATACCTTAAGCACCTCCTTCCATAAACCTCTAATCTTAGTAGAGTCCCAAATCGTGTGTAGAATATCAACTTCCCTACTGTTGCACTTCCAACAATCAGCATGTCCCTTAACTCCCATTGTAAGCAACCACTTAGGACTTAGATGAAACCTCTGCAATACTGTAAATTACCCTACCTTGCAATTCCTTTATAGATTTGTCGGCCATCCTCCATGTAGATTCCCAATCCTCCATAGAGATTGATGTTGAAAGCTCCTCCTCCTCCTAGGAACTTTTAGCCTTAAGTGTTAAACAACGAGACCATTTGTTAGCACAGAGCAATTTATAGATGATACTAGCTCCTGTTGTGAGAGAACCGAGCTTTACTAGTTGTTCCCATTCCTCATTTTGCGGTAATGTCTGGGAAGCTGTCAGGCAATTATTTTTCAAAAGTTCTCTAAGACCTAGATAGTAATGAAAGTTATACTTAGATTGGCCAAATCTCTTTCTTAGTTCTGTAAAGGATAAAAGAACCCTACATTTTTTATCCATTAATTGGACAATGTTTTTTATTCCTGCCTTCAAGCAGTTTAAATTAAAAAGGCCTTTCTTGTTTCCAGTGATCATTGTGTTGTTCCAAATGGGCATGCATCTTTCCTTTGTTGATTGTGCTTATTATTTTTTTAAGGGTTGTTACTGATCTCTGTATACATGGATTCCCTTTAACATGTAATGGTATTTTCATATATACCAAATCAGTAAGACAATAAGGCTTGAGTAACTCCTTTTCTAAATCTACCCAAAGAGGTTGTTTTGGGTCTACATTGCCTTGACTGACCACATGCCTTATTACCTGTTTAAAAATAAATGCAAGTTGGTATTTCTCCCACCAGGGGAGTGCAAATCTCCCCTGCTCCATTGGATGTCACAGTTTAGATAACCCCAGTCTTGGAGGTCTGGTTCCCCACAAAAATATTTAAAACTTTTTTTCTAGGCATTTGAGGTAACTAACAGAAAGTACCATGGGGAGGTTTTGAAATAGATAAAACAATTTTGGTGCCAGAATAATTCTAATTGTATTAATTTTACTCCAAAGTGATAAAGTAAGTTACCCCCATCTTTTTTAGCCTAAATCCATATCTAATAAGACTGGTTCATAGTTGAACTCCACCATCTCTCCTATATTTGTTGAGATCTGCAGCCCTAGGTAGGTGATAACAGACTTAAGCCAATTCAGTGAGAGTTTCTTCTTTAGATTTGCCATATCCTTATCTGTTATATTATTATGCTGAGCCTGGGTTTTCCCCCAATTAATTCTCAGACCTGAAATCAGTTCAAAATCTTTCAAGACCATTTGGACTTCAGAACAAAATTAATTGGATGAGTTTAGAGTGAGTTACAAATCATCTGCAAAGACAAACAATTTATGCTCTGTACATTCTATTTTCACCCCTTTTACATTAAGGTTATCATTAATTAGTCTAATCAAGGGTTCAAATGCTAGAATAAACAAGCAGGGAGATAAAGGACAACCTTGCTTCATTCCACATGTCAGTTTGATCTCAGGTGACAATATACCATTTGTTATTACTTTAGTGGTGGAATTTTCATATAGTAGGGCTACCCAAGAAATAAATTTATCACCAAAACCAAACTCAGAGTGTTCTGAACATATATTGTTAACTTATGGAGTCAAATGCTTTCAATATGTCTAAAGACAGTGCTATGAAGGGATCTTTAAATTTATTATTCCACCATTTAAGATTTAATAGTTTGCAGATACTGTCCACCCCAGATCTGCCTGGCACAAATCCTACCGGATCAATGTCAAATAGATATGTTATAACAATTTGAATTCTCCTAGCCAAGATTTTTGTTATTATCCTGTAGTCTGAATTCAATAAAGAAATTGGTCTATAACTGGCATAGTCCAATTTATCTTTATCTTTTTTAGGTATAAGAGTTACAAAAGTCTCCCTCATGGTGGGATGGAGAAAGTAATTTATCTTTGCACACCGTTTTAAGTGTATTATGAACATAGGGTGCCAATACACTGGAGAACTTATTGTAAAATTCTCCTGGAAATCCATACAGGCCTGGTGTTTTCCCAGTTGGTTGATCATGTATTGTTTGTTGAATCTCCTCAAAAGTAATGTCCCTATACAGTATTTCCTTATGTTCTTGAGCCACTTAAGACAGAGTAGACTTCTTAAAAAAGTTATCTAGTACTACTTTATCAGTTAACCCCTTACTTGAATAAATATCCCTATAGAACTTATTAAATGCTCCATTGATATCTGATTCACTTGTAACTACTTTCCCCAAAGTATTTTTAATACCTGGGATAATATTTTGCTGTTGTATTTTTTTAAGCCTCATGGTCAATAACTTCCCTGCTTTTTCCCCAGCTTCCTAATAATATTGCTTAGTTCTGAATAACGCATATTCAGCCTTCTGAGGGAGAATGTTATTAATTTTCCCCTTTAGAATAATTTGTTTATTAAGCAGATTATAATGTGGGGTCTTAGCTATTTTAGAAAGCTGTTCTATGGTAGTTAGCTCCTGCTGAGTTTCCCTGAGAACCTTTTCTCTCTCCTTTTTCCTTTTGGATGAGAAGCTGATAATCCTGCCTCTTACATATGCCTTATATGTTTCCCAGAGGCAAGCTTGTGACACTTCCTCATTGTCATTAATGGAAAAAAAAATCTTAGCTTGTTCAGAATAGAGATGCAGTGAAATAAAATTCCACTAGCAAAGTGACCGTGAAGTGGCCACTTCACTTTCACACTCTGCTATGCTGAGTGACCAATAGAAAAGGCTCACTTCACCTTGTAATTATTACTTCATGTTGTCATTCCGCCGTAATGTGAAGTAAGGTGGAGTGGCTACAATATTGACTGACCCCCAGTGCCCCCATGCACACAGTCATCAGAATTAATGTGTATCCCCAAAATGCTTCTGTCTTGTGTCCAGAAAACTCCCCAGTATGATGAAGTGACATGAGAGCACAACAAGAAATTCAAAGTCTCTCAGAATTAATGGCACGCTCAGTGATGCATGCAGTGGATGTGATCACATCACACACAGACACCAGAATTAATGTGCATACCCAAAATGCTGCTGTCTTGTGTCCAGAAAATTTCTCAGTGCTGATGAAGTGAAATGAGAGCACAACAAGAAATGCAAAATCTCCCAGGATTAATTGCATACTTAGTCATGCACACAGTTGTCACACACAGTCACCAGAATTAATTTGCATCCCCAAAATGCTACTGTCTTGTGTCCAGAAAATTACCTAGTGCTGGCAAAGTGAAATGGGAGGGTAATAAAATATGCAAAATCTCCCAGAATTAATAGTACATGCAGTCATGCATGCAGTGGTCACACATAGTCACTAGAATTAATTTGCATCCCCAAATGCTACTGTCTTGTGCCGAGAAAATTCCCCAGTGCTGGCAAAGAGAAATGAGAGGGTAACAAAAAATGCAAATTATCCCAGAATTATTGATGCACTCTGACATGCGAGCAGTGGCAACACACAGTCACCAGAATTAATGTGCATCCCCAAAATGCTACTGTCTTGTGTCCAGAAAATTTCCCAGTGCTGATGAAGTGAAATGAAAGCGTAACAAGAAATGCAAAGTCTCCCAGAATTAATGGTGTACTGCAAACGTACAGACAGAATAAGATTGCGCTGCACACTCAAGAGATGCATAGTCAGACGCAAAGGCACAACAACACCTAACCAGTGCTCACAAGTCACAAATCCAAATCTGGAAAAAAATATCTTTTGCTGGTTGTGGGGGTAGTGCATGGCAGTTACAGTCCACTATCAGTAAAGATACCACAAAGCAGTATAAAAAATTCATGCAGGTGCGGCAGATAGAAGGTTCATACTGCTGTAATTACTCTGGCAAAATAAAAGTTGTCTGATTTAATGGTACACATTGCACACACACTCACACACACACTACAAGTATTGCGTAGCAAATTGAAAACCTTTAGAAATATAACCAAATGTTTTAAACAAACTGAAATTATACACTGCTGCACTACTACAATCAGCAAAAAAAAGTCAAGAATTACTGAAAATATTACTGTGTGTATATTAACACAGTTATACAAGAAAAATATAACCAAAACTGAAAGACTGCCTTTTTCTCCCAGTTAATCTACCTACACCACAGATATGCCCCTCCCCCAAAGCACACTTCACAGTACAGAAACTGACTGTTCTAAATTAACATTCAAAATCCACACACAAACAATAAACAGTTGATGATATGAGCACAGGAGGGTTTCCTACAATCAATGCACTACATTTTGAGAAAAAAAAAGGCTCAAAAAGGCTTTTTTAACAGCTTTTTGAAGATTTGAATCACATAACTCAGAGAGGAAACTGTCTCTATCTTACACTACACACACACTATACAGAACTGAGGCTGTGCAGAACAATCTAGACCCCATGCGACCTGCAGTCCCAAGAAGCACTGCAAAATATGCCTTTGGAGCTCAAAAACAAGGTGAAGTGAGGCAAAGTACATTGATTTCAATGTAATTCACCTTAAAATTGGTGGAGAAGTGGTTTGGGAAGGTGGAATAATGCAAAGTCATTGTTCTCAATATATTTTGAGTTCCCCATTATAACGCAAAGTACTTCACTTCGCATTGTGGAATACTTTGCAAATTCTGTGTTACTCAGCGAATCACTTCCCGGAGCAAATTTTGGCCATTTCGTCCACCACTAGTTCTGAAATCCACTCAGTGAATTCCTTTTCCTTTAGTACACTAGTATTCAGTCTCCAACAATGTATTTTTCCCATATCATCTCCTAACATTACACGAAAACTTACCAACGCATGGTCTGAAATAAATATGTAATTATTTTTTGCATCCATCATAGAGTGGATAAATCTGTTCGATGCAAATATGTAATCTAATCTAGAGTAGGATTTATGTCTGTTGGAAAAGAATGAGTAGTCTCTACCCTGGGGGTGCACTATTCTCCAGATATCCATTAGGCCTAAATCTGTTAACATTTTTCCAAAAGAGTCCCTTGCCTCAGTTATCAACTGTATTTGCTTAACTGAAGATCTATCCATGACTGGATCTAAGACCTCATTAAAATCTCCTGCCACAACTAAGTCATAGTCTGTGAAACCCCCCAGAACATGTGTGAGAGCATTACAGAAGGGAGCATATACATTACAAAATGCAATGTTCTTCCCATTCAATGTCCCTGCTAGAATTTGATACTGTCCTTGTTTCTCCACCACATCTGAAAGTTTACAAAAAGTAATACCTTTTCTGATGAGACTCGAAGTACCCCTCTTTTTGGTATGTAACAACAGCTTTCAGCTTGTTCCACCCAGGCCCTTGTAAGTTTGTCTGCTTCCGATTGTATCAAGTGAGTTTCTTGGAGGAAGGCAATAGCCACCCTATTTCTGTTAAGATAGGGTAATACATTTTTGCGTTTGATTGGGGAACCTAGACCCTTGACATTCCAGGAGGAGATATTATAGGTGGATACCATTTTCTCCCCTTTTCCTCCCAGTATACTTTACCCACTAACTAAGAGAGGGTAACAATAAAAAAAAATTATATTCACTGGTACAACAATTCCAAGATTCACCAATTAACTGAATCAACAAATTTGAACTAACTTTTATAGACTAATTCCTTCTTTCCAGCATAAATAAATATTATAATACACTTAAGTTTCTTAAACAAGCAAACAATGAATAAGGATATAGCAGGTATGTAGTTGTTAGGATACAGTAACTAAAAGGACTATGAGAAGGGAGAAATTACTACAAGTTAATATAACTATATATAAACTTAAGAAGGCAAAGTACTAAATATTAAATTGTCTACAATAATCAGTATAAGTAAACTCGAACAAGCTGTATGCAGTAGGGTGTAATCTACTGCAGACCTATAGTCCACCGAACTAAAAATAATTCAAGGTAGGTAAGGTACTTCAGCATAAAGGTAGCAGACCTAAGACTCCAGTGCAACCAGCTAGCTGATAATATCATTTGTAGATCAAAAATGCTCAAATTCAGAAGATCTTCACATGTGGTATAAATAGATGGTATCCAAAAGTGTAAGTCAGTGAATGAATGCCAGGACCCCTGAGATCCGCAATAATAAGGGGTGGTAAAGAGACAAACCACGGGGAGTACATAGGACAGGTACTAAAGCATATCCTGGGATGTGACACACACAGAAAGGTAAAACAAAACAAGAAGTAGGTGGGGGGCAGTGAGTAGGTTATCAAACACCCATGCCACATTCTTATTAATAGAGATATATAGCATCTGGCTAATAAATGCAGTAAAAAGCATTTAGGCCATATACCAGTAGGTCATTTAGATAGTCATAAGCCTAAACAAGTTTACATATGCATATTAATGCAGCTTCAGCCAGGAAAACATATATATGCCTAATTGTACTGTTAAATTTTTTATAGGCTAATTATCCTCTGCTTAGTTCCCAGAGTAATCCCCTGAGCAGTTATATGACAGCCTCAACCCAATTTTATATATATATATATATATATATATATATATATACATATCTTTTTCTCTTTTCCCCTTGTTGTTTCGACACGGAATAATCTTCAAGTCACACAAGGTAAAATCACATAGTGGGGAAGGGAAGGGGGCTAGCGAATCCCTAGGGTGTCCCTTAATTTTATTAAATAATAACAAAAACATTAATTGCTCTTAAAAGTATATTAAAAATCAGCCTCACCCAATTTACAACACACGATACTCGTTCACATTCAGATCACTACAAAAGCAAAATATAACTTTCTCTGTAGTAGCACACACATTGCCTCTGTCTCTAGTCTCTAACAACCAAAAAGCCCAAATTAGTAACAAAGAACACCAAACCTTGTACAACTTTGTTTTATCCTGCCATTATGGAGTAGATTAGATACAAAGTAGAGATTAGTCCGTTAGATGGTGTTATTCCTGGGTAATTAAAAATTAGCCATCTTGAACTGAAGAGACCACATTTAGACTGGAAGGACAGTACATGCTTGAATGTGTGTCCCTTCCAGAAGTCCTGGTACAGAGCAAAAGCTCCCTTTAACTGTAGTTCCTAGAGACTGGTTCTTAGTAGTGGTGTTGTAAATAGAAGTGGAGTCAATGTACATGGCATCATTACGCATGTTTCTGCCTGAGTCCGGAGAAAGTCTGGAAGAAGAAGACTGCAGGTTGTCCCTACCACAACCTCTTTTTCTTGGATTATGCCCTAATGCCAGTCTGGCAATGTTGGAGAGGTGAGATGACACTCTGGATTTGCGAGTAATTCCAGGTGTGTTAGAAGGGGGGTAATCTGTAGATTAACAACTGCTGCATAACTTTGAGATGTGGCAGTATCCATACTGAAAGATGATTTATAAGGTTGAGGTAGCTCATGTTCCAAGGACTTCTCGATGAATGCACGTGGACCTTCTGGTGTGTGAGGAGGCCCACATTCTGATTTTGAGTTTGGGTGACGGTTAAGCCTAGCATTATTTTTAATAAATGCTTTCAAGTTCTGGCATTCTCTCCCAAATGTCCAGGCCTCCTCCGCACTATCACATTTCAGATTTCTACCCTCATCTTGTTGTATCATCAGGAATGCAAGGTATTTGAAGAAATGAGGCACATCATATTTTTGTAATTGTTGTTTGACTTCTTAGAAGGACTTCCTCCTGTTTACTATTTCTGTGGAGAAACCCTGATAAAAAGTGATCTGTTCCCCCTCCATTCAAGATTTCTTTTCCTCTTGGCTATTTTCTGTATCTCTTCTTTAGCAGAATACCTTAGGAAGTAGGCAATAATTGGCCTTGGTCTCCCATTTTTATTTTTTGGCCCTAGAGATCTGTGAGCCTTTTCAATTTCAATGGGCCAGGGCCACTGATGACATAAAACCTCTGGCAGCATCTTCTGGAAAAAAACAATCATGTTTGCCCCTTCCTGACGCTCAGGTACCCACAGAATATGAATACTATTTTGACGGCCCCTGTTTTTGAGGTCATCAACTATGTTCAGTAAAGAAGCAATTTGAGAGCTTTGTTTTTGTACCAGTTGTTCAAAGTAACCCATTGAGCTTGTTAATTCATTAATTTTACCATCGTTAATGTTTATTCTTGAGGAAAGCTCTTCAGCATTACTGGCTAGAGAAGCTGCAGTGTTTTTTAATACCAGTACACAGAAAGCTGAAGCACACACAAGCCCCCAATAATAGTAAGATCCAGAGCATACGAAATAAAATGATCTTTATTACAACCTTTATTACAAGTGTTTTTTAATATCAGTCACATCCACCTGTAATCCCTTAAGCATTTTCTTAATTTCATCTATATCATCTTTGGTTGCTGTTGATTTTAAACTGTCAATACCTGTGTTCATTTTGTCTGGCTGTTGTCTAGTGACCAGTGATCCAACAGCTGTGGTGCGCATCTCGCTACAGTCTGTAGAGTCACTGTCCTTAAACTTAGTTGACAGGGGTGGGATATTCAAAAGGGTTGCACATGGCTCAACAGGGTTGCACCATGCACAACCCACCAATGTGCCCCAGCATGATATTCTAAGGGGCAAGTTGCACTACACAACTCCCAATGTACAAGGGTGCATCGGTAATATATGCAGTGTAAGTGTGGGGGGCATGCCCATGCATATGCAGCAGATCCCGATATTCAGCCTGGGATGTGTGGTGCATATGCTGGCACAACCCCACCTTGTGTCGCTCAGGGGGGTGCAAAGTTGTGCCTGGGAAAACCAGGAGCAAGTCCTGGCCACCCACAGGCGAGCTGCCATATTGCAAGGTGCAACACAGCAGCCACCAGATGTGGGTGGCCCCCTGCCCACCTAGAACACTGTCCTCAAGCTCCCTGCCTGGGAGCATTGTGCTCTCCCATTGCCCTATCATGGGCATAAGTAAATGACAACCTTGGTGGTCCAGTGGACCACTCTCCAATGCCCGATCACAGGCATATGTTCAGAATATCCCTGGTAGTCCAGTGGAACCCCCCCAGTGCCTGATCATGGGTGGAAATAGCAATTGCAATCTTGGTGGTCCAGTGGTACCCCCCTTCCCACCCATCCACTGAGGTCCCCCACCACCCAGCACCCCCCAGTCAATGGTGGGGGGTGGCACCCTGCCCACATGCCACCCAGCTGCCCGCCAACTGACAGCATACAGTACTGTCTGTATGCCTATTGGTCCACTACATGGGTCAATGGGTGTACAGACCATACTATACTCCACAGGTCCGATATGTGAATTAACACATTCATTCACATATCGGCCTGTGTAGTCTAGTATGGTTCAGACACCCATTGGCCCATTCAGTGGACCAATAGGGGTAGAGACAGTACTGTATGCTGTCAGTCAGTGGGCAGCTGCAGCATGTTGTTGAGTGCCGCTGCCCGCTGCTGACTGGGGGTGCTGAGTGGTGGGGTATCTCAGTGGGCGGGTGGGGAGGAGGGTACCATTGGACCACCAGGTTTGCGATTGCTATTTCTGCCCGTGATCGGGCACTGGGGGGAGGAGTTTCTACTGGACCACCAGGGATATTCTGAACAGTTGCCCATGATCAGGAGATGGAGAGTGGTCCATTGGACCATCAGGGATATTCTGAACAGATGCCCATGATCAGGGTGATGGAAATTGGTTCACTGGGCCACAAGGGGTATTTTACACATATGCCTGAGATTGGGCATACGGGTACGGGGTTTACCAAAAGACTGCAGGGTGTCGGTCCCGGTGGCTGCAGCCTGGCAGGGCACCAGATACAAGTCACCAGGGATCAGCCCACTGCATGCAAATAGGGCCATAATGACATGCAAATGGTCCCATTTGTACCTTCCATGCATAATGACATCATTTTCATGCCCAGTGCTGAATATCATGGTTGATGCACCTAGCACAACCGCACTTGTGCTGGCACATCCCCCGGCTCCCCTTCTGCCACTTGCACTGGTGCAGTTCCACTGCGTGGTGTGCAGTGCATGCACCCTCAGTGCCATATTCAATGGTGCTGAGGCATGGCGCAGCACCATTGAATATCGCATGGTCCATGCCCTGGCGCAGCCCAGTTGTGCTGTGCCCAGGCTTGTGCCCCTGCCTGGCAAAGTCTGACTATTCCACCCAGGATGTTTAGTTGATGTTTGCAGTCTAAAATTATATCTACTTGCAGCTCTGAAATTCTGATGATAGACCATTCCAGTTAACAGACAGTTCCATTTACCATAAAATTAATTTGACCATAAATAAATCAAGAAAAGCCAATCACCATCCGGAGCTACACTTTCAGCCTGACATTTGCCATTAGCACTGGCTCATGCTCTTTTATGATAAAGTTAAATTGCAAGTGCAGATGCAAATGATACATAGACCTACATGACACCAACTGAAACACTCCAGTGCTTCAAGCTACTCTCGCTCTTCATCAGGAGGTGGGGTTCAGTGGTGTTAACCTACCCTTTTACTGTATGTCTTCATAGAAACAGAGAAGTTGTCAGCAGAAAAGGACCGGCATACCCATCTAGTCTGCTTTATTTTTCTTGCCTATTACTAGGGCAGACTAGTCAAAGTAGCAGTGCAATGAAAAATGTATTTTTTCCAAAAAACTGGTTTCAACTACAATTCATAAAAATATAGGTAACTGTCTACTTTTCTAAGTACTATCTATGGTGCACATGATGAATTGTTTTTGTTTTCTCAATCCTAACCCTTACCATCTCAACAATGTTATTTCTAAGCAAAATATGGTGGCTTTATTCTTTAGAAAAAACTAAATGAAAACATTTATAACATCTCAGATTTTGGTGGAACTAGAAAACTTTACCGACAAAAAAAAACAAAAAAAAAACAACTGGTAGATGCCTGCAATCTTTTATAGTGAGAAAAGTATGGTCATATGTTTTGCCCAATCTTGTTGCACTGCTACTTTAAAAGGCTAATGTGTTATAAAAAAAGGGGGAACATTTTGTTTATTTAGTTATGTATTTATTTATTTACTGTCCCCTGCACTTCCAGTTATAAGACAACAGCCACCAAATTGTCACCATAGCCATGTTATTACACCGCCTCATGTACCCGGTCTAGAAAATGTTTCAATCCCCGCAAAAACGTAATGCTGTGCAAACTCAATGCCACTCTGCAGTGCAGGTGCAAAAACACATTCTGGCCAGGATTTGAAAAATTATTGTTGGGACATACATACGGTGGTGTAATAAGAGGCCTATGTTGAAAATTTGGGCTCAACATATTTTAAATTCTCGAAGCTATGAGCATGCATAGCAAAATTGAACAAAGTCATGACTGTACCATTTCTTTTATATTTTGACCCAAAATTTTCAACATAGCCTTCTTATGATCTCGCCATAGTTACTCAGTATAGACAATTTTCAAATTCCAGCCAAAACATAATTATGTACAACTGCAACACCATTCTGCAGCACAGGTGCAAAAACACATTTTAGCCAGGATTTGAAAAATAACAGCTGTGACATACATGAGGTGGGATAATAAGAAGACTATGTTGAAAATATGGGGTGAAAATATTAAACATTTCCAAAGTTACAAGAGTGCATAGCGAGATTGCAACAGATGACCATAACAGAGTCATTTTTTGAAATTTTGACTCCAAATTTCTTCTTTTTTTTTTGCTTTAAAGATTTTATTAGTTTCCAAGAGCACAGAATACAACAGAAGTCCACAACACAATATTTAATACAATGGTACAATAATCAAAAGGTGCTTAATGTATAATTGATTGTTAGGTCTCATAAGTAAGAAATGCATACATAAATAAATCAAAAAGCTCACTATATAGGTAAACAGTTAATTTATAACCATTACCTTAATCAAGAAGTAACAACACAGGAGAAGCACTGGGTATTGATTGTAAGTCATTATTCTTAATATCATTAAATGACAATATGGTTTAGGAAGGGGACCCAAATCCTATCAAACAGCTCACTTTTACCAATAATTCGTAGAGCCAATCTTTCATTATTGATTACCTCATTCATTTTATTAGCCCATTATCTATATCCAGGAGGTTTAGGAGATATCCAGTGTGAGAGTAAAATCCTTTTAAGAGACAGAGCAGCTGACCATATGATGGAATTGTAATGATTGTCTAAAAATCCAGAGCTTTCCTTTATCCTAAGAAGAAAGAATTTAGGGATAAAGGGGTTTTTATTCCAAGAGCTGATTCACAGACTTTATGGATCATATTCCAGATCCCTGTAATACAGGAGCAGGACCAAAGCATATGCAGAAGGTCTACATCTTCAGTCTGGCACCTCCAGCATTTTCCTTCTGGCTGAAAACCCAGGGAAGTCAGACACTTATGGAAATAGCAGTAAAACTGTGGAATTTTATACTGAATTGTCCTTCCTTAGACTTCCCTTCAGCTGCTGTGAGTGTTGTCCCATACTGAAGCCCACTCTGAGTCAGATATGATTTCCCTGATCTCTCCGTCCCATTTTCCTTTTGCAGAAGCTGTCAAAGTTGAGTGATATTGGGTGTTCATTAAAAGCGTATATATCAGACTTACCCCCTTCCTCAGCTTTACCATTTTCAGAGTGGGATCCCATTCAGACCCCTCCCTCAGATGCAGATTAGGACCTAACAATTAATCCTATAAAGCCTTATTTAACTGGAGGTAGATGGAAAAATGGAAACTTGGAATATTATAGTGAGCTCTAACATGCTCAAAGGAAAGCAATCCTCATGTTCTCCCACTATTCTCCCAATAAATCAGACAGGTTTGTAATACCAAATTTGTTACATCCAAAATCTGTAATAGGAAGCCGATTCCCATTATTCCAAATTGTCAAGTGAGATGGTAGTCCCTCATATAGTGGCAAATGCTGCATCCTCTTGATTGCCCAAACAGAGGAGGAAATGCAAATGTTGTCATAGAAGGGCAATGAAGTTTGACAAAAAGATAGTTGGACAGTTTAAAGGGCAACACTAACCTGTTTTCAACTTTAACCCATAATGGCTGATAACCTTCTGAACTAGAATGTTGATACCAATTACTTTGTTTGAAATGGAAGGCAAAATAATACTTCTCCCAGTCTGAAAGACCAAAGCCTCCTTCCGATCTATGTGTCCTAAGTTTTGGTAATGATAGTCTAGGAGTAGAGGAGTTCCACTAGAAGTGCCTGATTATTTTATTTAACTGATCAAAAATAATTTTATCTATTCTGAGGGGCAGATTCTGGAAATAGTAAAAGATGTTAGGGGGGGAACAATCATTTTAACTGAATTTATCTTACCCCAAATAGATAAATTAAGACTTTGCCATTTTTTGTAGATCTGCCTCAATTTCTTTTATTACAGGGAGCAAGTTCAGTTTACCTAGATTCTGAGTATCTTTAGAAATGTTAATGCCTTGGTACATCGGATACTCCGAGCATTTCAGACCTGGTTGCATCACCCTCAAACAATCTCCTGGCCTCATATATAAGTTTAGAGAGAGAATCTGAGTTTTTTTTCTGAATTCTGTCTGAGGACTGAGAAGGAAGAAAAGCATCAAATAGTTTACTTATGTGTATTACTGAGTCTTTAGGGGTTGAAATAGTAACCAGCAGATCATCTGCATAAACAAAAATCATATTATTAACCTTGCCTGTTCTAATTCCTTTAACATCTTGGAATTCAGAGATACTCCTTATTAGAGGTTCAATGGCCAGTATGAAAAGGTAAGGGGACAGTGGGCAGCCTTGTCTGGAGCCTTTGTTGAGAAGGAAGGAGTCTGAAGTAAATCTGTTAGTAATTACTCTTGCAGAAGGCTTTTTATAAAGAATGTTCAGCCATGTAATCAGTGTGTTCCCCAGTTTGAATTTTTAAGTACTTGGAAAAGGTACTCTCATTCTAGAGAGTCTAAGGCTTTATAGAAGTCAAAGGCCAGTACAACAGCTGGATTCGTTATTTTATTAGCCTTCCAGATTATATTTAAAAGCCCACAGATGTTCTCAGCCCCACTTCTTCCAGGAACAAAACCTACTTGCTCATCCCCCAATACCTGAGTCAAATAAATCTTAAGTCTATATACTAGGAGTTAAGCCAATATCTTATAATCTGCATTAAGCAGAGAAATAGGCCCATAGTTCTCATACTGAAGAGGGTCTTTCCCATTTTTCAGAATTGTGGTGATATATGCCTGGTACATAGAGTCAGGTAGCACCTCTGAGGTAAATGAGCTAGAAAGGTCTTTAAAAAGGCAGTCCTTAGTTTTTGTACTCAAGAGTTTGTAAAGCTCCCCTGGAAGTCTGTCTGGGCCTGGGATTTTATATGGGTGAAGGGTTTGAATAATTTTATCAAATTCTACTGAAGAAAGGGGGGAGTTTAAGGCCTTCCTAGCCACCTCATTAAGTTCTGGCAGAGTTACTGAGTTCAGAAAAGCCTGTGATTCTTTAATTCATGGTACTATATACATAACAGAGATTTTGTTGGGAAGCATTTATGAGCCCAACGTGGATTCACCCGGCTTTTTCACACAGCTGGTTAGTGCTTTAACCCATTTCTCTTGATACCAATAATTCTTGGAGGTGATATGAACCTTGTATTCGATCCCACCTTAGATTGTTCGGGAGGTCCTCGTACATGGCTCTCACCCGCTCAATGGGCTTTCTGTAAGCTCATCGATCATATTGGCTTATGTGATGTGTGGTGGGTACTTAATCCCATGTAAAGAGGCTACACTTTTACCTCCCCAGTTCATAACACCTCCTTTCACATTGATTACTTACTTCTATCCCAAACTTTACTACCTGGGGTTATAGACTCCTCCATTCAACCTGGCCCTCCCTCCAATCATATTCTAGTAGTTTGTCACCTCTCCCTTTCACCTCTTCCCAAAAGAGCTACATGGTGGAAAATCAATAACCAGCTGCTGAAGGACTCTGCAGTGATCACAGCTCTCACCAAACATATTGAACAGTTTATTGACGTTAATCATAACTCCATTTCTAGACCAGATTTAGAATGGTGTGCTTTTAAGGCTTATATTAGAGGGATATTAATTAGTTTGTGTTCTCAAAGAAAGAGGAAAGTAAGCAAAAATTATCTAACCTGCTCTCTCAAATCTGATCAACTGAAGCTAGTCTGACTCCCAATTCCTCTGACATTCTCAGACAAAACGTAACTAAATTAAGAGATGCTTATTTAGAGATCCTGAGAGAAAAGGCAGAATTCACCATTTTGAGGACAAAGGCAACCTACCCAGATCAGGGTGAGAAAGCGGGGCAATTGTTAGCACTCAGAATTAAACAGCAGGAATCATCCAAATATTTTGCATCCATCACTCTCAAGAGGATGGAGCACTGAAAACATCCCCATCGGACATAGTATCTGAATTTAGTAAATACTATAAAACTTATACAGCTTTTTGTCAGATCCACCTTCAGATCAAGTTTTAGATGATTATCTAACTACGTCCAACTTACCCTCCCTCTCTGAAGCACAACAAAGATCACTCATAACTCCTATCTCCTTCACTGAAGTAGCTAGGATAATTCAAAGTATTCCCTATGACAAAACTCCAGGCCCAGATGGTTTCTCTGCTAACTTTTATAAAACATTTCAGAAACAGTTAATTACCTTACTATTGCCCCTATTTCAGTATATTTTATCAGGTGCATCTGTGGACCCTACTTTGTTTGAAACTTTAATTGTTTTGCTACTTAAACGAGATAGGAATCCAGAATTAGTCTTTAACTACTGACCTTCATGTTTATTAAATCAAGATATTAATATTTAAACCAAATTAATAGCTGACCGCATTAATTCTATCTTGCCTGATCTCATTGGACCCGAGCAGATTAGCTTCATGAAGGGGTGCTCCTCGGTTGACCATCTTTGAACCTTGTCGCATGTCCTCTCAGTGTCCAGAGATGCCCATTTCCCTGCAGTTTTGATATCTCTGGATGCTGAGAAGGCTTTCGATAGGGTAGATTGGAATTTCTTGTTTCGAGACCTCAACGCTTATAATTTCCCTTCAGAATTTCAACTCTGGATAAAAGTGCTGTATTATGCCCCTTCGGCATGGGTTACTGCCAATGGAGCAGTTTCCAATCTTTTTCCATTACTATCCAGTACCAGGCAGGGTTGTCCCCTATCCCCACTGCTTTTTAATTTATACTTGGAACCCCTTATCTGTCAATTAACGGCCTGTGAAAGGATCTAGGGAATATCTATTTTGGACCAAGAATCAAGGTCTCTGCTTATGCAGACAACCTCCTTTTACAACTATCCCATCCAACTACATCAATCCCTCCTATGTTATTACTCATTGAAAAGTATAGCCAATAGTCCAATTACAAGTTAAATACAAATACAACTGTGGTATTTCTCCTAAACCATAAGGTAATTAAAGGTTCTATCATCAATTTGGGACTTTCTTGGAAACAAGACTCCTTAAGATATTTGGGAATTGAACTATCAAGGAATCCGGCATTTACCCAGAAATTAAATTTGGACTCCCTGATGAAAATCATTGGTTTGGACTTAGATAGATGGTCCAAACATCCGATTTCCCTTCATGTTAGAGTCAACTTAATTAAGAAGAATGTCTTCCCCTAGACTTTTTATCCTCTCCAGTTACTCGATATTTACATACATAGATTACATAGGTAATACAGAGCTATATAGACAATAGTCCTTTTGCTCACAAATTCATAAATATCCCAAAATCCTATGCTTAATAAGGTAACTGTCCAACTCATTCTTAAAGATGTTAATGTTAGCATTGGTTACACTCTTCAAAGGTAACTTATTCCAGATATTAGTCACCCTTAAGGTGAGCCAGGATTTTCTTTTATTAGTTTTAGGACAGTCCGCTATCAATTGTAGAGGATGGGCTCTAGTAGTGTATGGTGAATCCCTAAATTCCAAACACAGAAGTTCCCACAGACCTGAGTCAGTGAGTGATTTATAAATCATATACATGTCCCCCCCGTAATCGCCTGAACTCCAAGGAGTACAGGTCCAAAATGTTTAGCCTTGTTCGGTAATCATGCCCTTTAGCTTCCAGTATGTTACAGGTTGCCCTCCACTGGACTATCTCTAATGCTGCTACCTCTGCCTTTCCACTTGGTGATCAAAACTGTGCACAGTAGTCCAAATGTGGCCAAACCAAAGATGTGTACAATGGCAACAGTACTTCTCTATTTTTACATATTATATATTTATTAATACAATGCAATATACCTCTAGACTTCTTGATGACCAAATTACAATGTGTTTTAAATGTTAAATCATTTATGATCATAATGCCAAGTCACTCTGTTGCTCTACTGTACTCAGTATCTGCCCAGCAAGTGTATATGCCCAGTGTTTATTCAATCTCCCAAAATGTATAACACAGCATTTGTCAACATTATAGGTTATTTTTTTTATCTAGAGCCTAGATTTCTAGTTCATTCAGAGCTTCCTGAAGTCGAATAGCATCTGCTTGGTTGTTCACTGTGTACCCTACCCTGGTGTTGTCAGCAAACTTAGATACCCAAACTTCATTATTAACACACATTTATGCAATATATATGTTAAATAGACAGGGCCCCAGTACAGAGCCCTGGGTACCTCACTAGTCACATCCTCCCATATGGAATGTGTACCATTGACACTAATGGATAGTGCCCTAGAATCCAACCATGCTACCAACCATCTAGTTATTTTACCATCTAGGCCATGCATGATTAATGCATCTATGAGTTCTCCATGAGGCACCTTATCAAATGCCTTTGAGAAATCCAAGTACACCACATCCACAGACTGCACCTCATCCATGGCTTTGCTAACCTGTCCATAAAATTTGAGTAAATTAGTCAGTCATGATCTTCCACTGGTGAAACCATGCTGTACTGGATCCATCTTATGAGTAATTTGAAGGTACTCAATAATATAATCCTTAAGGATACCCTCAAAGATTTTACCCAGCACAGATGTCAAACTAATTGGCCTATAATTTGACACTTCTTGCCTACTACCCTTTTTGTATATATGCACCACCATAGCTTGTCTCCATGCTTTCATGACATACCCCTTGTCCAGTGATCTTTGAAAGATCACAGCTGTCGGACCTGCCAGAAAGTCTGCCATTTCCTTAAGTATTCTAGGATGTATTCCATCCAGGCCTTGAGATTTGTTAGGTTTTATTTTTCATAGTCTTTTAAGAATTTCCTCTCTAATACACAAATAACTAGTGTCAAGATCAGCTGCTAAATGGGGTAAAGTTGGAGAGGTTTTATTGTTAAAAACTGATATAAAAAATGTATTATACACTTGGGCTAAGTGGAATTGGTCAGTGACAATACTACCATCTGTTGCAGATAGTGGGCCTATAGCATGACAGTCACCCTTCTTATCATTAATATATGCATAGAAGAATTTATAATTATTTTGGACCTTAACAGCCAAACTCAACTCATACTTTTTTTTAGCATCATAAATACATTTTCTTGATTGTTTTAAGAGATCTTTATAAATATCCCAGCATATACTACTATCATATCTTTTTGCCCTATGATAAGCCTTATTTTTCTTTTTAATTAGATGTCATACTGGTTTTGTCATTCATTGAGGTGCAATCTTAGAATTGCCTTCCATAGCCTTAACTGGGGGGACAAAGTTCTCAATTAAAAACAGTACCTTATTTGCCAGGAGGTCCCACATTGAATCTAAGGATTTATCCAGGAAATCTTGTCCCCAGTTCCAAGTGCTTAAATATAATTTCATGCTGTCAAAATCAGCCTTATTATAATTATATTTAACTGTCTTGCTTCTAGTAGTATGCACTGAAAAGTCAAGGCAAAAACAAACCATAGAATGATTGCTGGATCCAAGGGGTGGAAAAACCTTGCAAAAATTCATATTATCAGATAGATTACTTAGAACAAGGTCTAAAATATGGTTTCCTCTAGTTTTGGAAGTGACAAACTGGTCCATCCCAGCTAGCAAACAAGTTTCCAGAAAGTGTAACTACAGTACTGTATTAAACTGAAGTGTTTCCCAATTTATACCCATTAAATTTAAGACTCAGAGTACCACATTCCTTTTGGTGTCTCCAATAGTTTTTAGAAAATCCAATAATTGTTCATCTTGGTCCAGTGGGGCAGAGAGTGGCTACCTTGTTCCTGGTTTAGTAAAGTACATGGTCTCATCAAAAAATTTATTTGGTTCAATAAACAGTCTAGACTTGCTTATCATAAGCTGGCTGCCCCCAAAGATAAAGGGGGTTTATGCCTCTCCCATTTAACTTTTTATTGCTGAGCTAGTCACTCCACCAAATACATTTGATGGTTGTCTTCCATTGACAAAGTGTTCTCCTCTCCTTCCTCATCCCACTGATTTAAAATTGAATTAGCTCTCATCCAAACCAATAGATTAACTCCAGCTGCGCTCTTACATATCAAAGCTAGTGCACTTCCCCCCAGTTTAAAATCAACTCCCATAGCAATTTCTGTCAAAATTCACACACAGCTATGTACTTTCCTCAAATGCAATCATATTCAGGACTTAACACAACCCATAAGGGGAAACCCTAATTTTAAGATAGATAAACTGCTTAATGCTCATTGGCTACCTCTCCTCACAGATGAGCAACTCCCCCTCTTTGTGACAGAAGAGAACTCTTGGCTTTCCACTACCAAAATATTAAACAGATTTAATATCCCTACTCATTATGTTTTCAAAATATTTCAATTAAGACATTTAATTTTTAAATTGTTTGGAATAGTCCCCTCTCAGCAGAGTAAACTGTCCTTCCCAAATGAATTGGGTCCCTTGGCTGGTTCCTAACAAGCAGTCTCCAAAATCTACAAGATTATGTATAACCAGGCGTATCCAGACTGCTTTGCTCCCTTGGTCTATTGGACTCCCTTTTTCTCTACTCTACAGTTAGACTGGCTGACCCTATGGCATAATTGCCACAAGTACATTACCCAGGATAGGTTGTGCCTTACTCAATTTCATATATTGCATCATTTATATTACTTCCCACAGAAATTATTTAAATTTGGACTTCTCTCATCACCTACTTGTAATCGTTGTCAACAAGAAGAGGGCTTTCTGTACCATATTTTTTGGACCTACTCCAAAGTAACATCACTCTGGGCCACATTCAACAAAAAGTAGATCCCTTACTGGGCCTGAATGCCCTGTTTACCCCAGAAATGTGTTTATTGGGTGACTATTTTGAGATTTCAGTGCTTACTAGAAGGTATCATATGGCCCTTATTTCTATGTCTATTAAAAAGGTTGTTCTACATCATTGGAAGGACAGTGATGACATTTCTTATTCCGAATGGCTTAATGATCTCCTTGCAAACCTTAGGACAGAGAAAGTGATAGCTAGTCTCAACAATAGATTGGAGAGCTACATAAAAATATGGGACCCCTTGCATACACTTTACTCTCTCTAACTTTATCATACCAGTATCTATTTCATTTCTAGATGCATCTGATTTTAAATATCTGTGTTGGGTGAGGAGGTGGGATTATAGAAGGGGTGGGGATGAGGGGGTGGGGAATGGGGGAACAGTTCCAATATATTGTTTAATTCATAATAAATGTACATTTTTTCTTGGATCTGTTCTCAGTATTGTTAAATCTCAGTAAACTTTGAATTGAAAAAAAAAGAAAAGCCTGTGATTCCACAGAAGATTGCTTCATAGAGCCTGAATACAAATTCTTGAAAAAATTCTTAAATACTAAACTTATTCTTTTGTTTGAGACTTCAGTGGCACCCATAGCATTTGAAATACCAGGAATAAGATTCTGTCCTGCCTTCTTTTTAAGTCTATGTGCCAAAAGTTTACTGGTTTTCCTGCCAGCCTCCCAGAAAGTTTGTTCCATTCTATATAGTGAGTATTCTGCCCTGGCAGAATATATTTTATTAGTTTTGTATTTAAGTTTAATGATATTATTAAGCAGTGTCCCTTTCTTATCACTGTTCTGTTTAAAGCTATTCTCTAAATTGAGAAGTTCTACTTCTTTTTCCCTTTTATCCCTTTCTGGTTTTTGGTGGCAGAGAAATTAAAGATTCTACCTCTCAAGAAAGCTTCCAAAGCATCCCAAAGAAAATTTCAGGAGACTTGTCCATTGTCATTTAAGTGAAAGAAGTCCTCAGCCTCCTGATTCACCCAGGTTATAAAGTTAGGGTCACGCAACAGGGAAACATTTAGTCTCCAGTGTATACAATTGCTTTTAAAACCCTCAAGTTGAAATGAGGCCTGCACTAAAGCATGATCAGACAGGGATGGTAAGGCAAGGCAAGGCAATTATATTTGTAGGGTGCCCAATCCTGGAGGCTCTTGGTTCCTAACAGAGTTTAAAATAAGAACAGAGACATAAAACCATCATAAATAACTATAACAATAACAGATTGATAAAAACTAAAAGCAGCAGTTAAATTTAATTTTAGCAGAGAAGAGATTTTTTGCTAGATGTTTAGAAATGAGCAGCATATCAATTCTGCTAAAAGTGGTATGCCTAGTAGAATAAAAGGAGTAATCTCTGACCATCGGGTTTAAAAGACGTCGAGCATCAACCAAATTTAGATCAGAGATAAGTTTATGCATGCTGTGCTGAGCTGGAGTAATCCGAAAGGGGGATGCAGAAGAACTCCTATCCAACACGTTGCCTAGAACCTCATTAAAATTTCCTCCTAAAATCAGTGTTTGGGGTTACATATATTCAGTCTTAAACTGAGATCTTTAAAAAAGACAAGTTTGGTCTGAGTTGGGTACATAACCGTTACAAACAGTAACTTCCCTACCATCAACAGCACCTTCCAAAATTTGGAATCTTCTGTCTGGATCAGCATAATGAGAGCTCTTCACAAAATTTACCCCTCTCCTAATCAAAATTGCAGTACCTCTTTTCTTTGAATTAAAGGAACTGAACTCTAATTGGGCAACCGAGGACCTGGCCAGTTTTTTAGCTTCACACTCATCCAAGTGTGTTTCTTGAAGTAAAGTGATATCTAACTTATTCCTGTCTGGGTATGCATGGATCTTTTTCCTCTTGATTGGGGACCACAGACCCTTGATATTCCAAGTACCTATTGTGAGATTAGACATTTCTAGAGACCTTAACAAACAGATAAATATTTATAGAAATAATATAGAGGGGTTGAAACTACCCTTAGATTATTTAAACAGAAATTGCAATCCAACAGTGAAAAGTCCTAAGCTATAGTTAACTAATCAGGAAATTAACAAATTTGAAGAACAAAGTTTCTAAACAAACAAGTACTAATGCAATATTTAAATATTTTAACTACAAAGAAAGTAGAAGATAAAATAGTATTTGTATAAGGTAAGTGTTGATGAATAAACATGAATAGCCTTAAGGCTAAACACAGATGTGCCAGGGCAAATACAAAGTAACAGTTAATCCCAGAGCACCTGTGTCATTCAGGTATTGGAACAGACTAAAGAGCCAGTTAAAATCAAGCAACCTTTGATACCAAAACACTTAATTAATATTGACAGAAAATAAATTAAGCTTATCTGTAACAAATTACATTTGTTTAGTAAGAGAAACTAACTTAGAAATTGCCTTTTAAAAAGCATCAGGTTTGAGGCCCAGTTAAATCAGAAAGGATGCCAGAGGGACCTGTAATGCATAGTATGAGTATAGTCTAAGACAGCAGGTTCCTTGAACATTATAGACCAATCTAATTTTACTGTCCCCAACATCCAATCATAGTCAGATCCTATACAGAGGGTATATGTGATTGGTACTTTCCCAACCCCAGGCCAAGATACCATAGGATGACTCAAAATTGACCTTAAACCCATTGTGATTTCTGAATTAACCTTATTGCATTATTAAAAGGAAAAATGTATTTCCTTTTCCAATCCTCAGACTACATCCAGTAAATAATATATTTGTTGCCAATGGAAGTCCCATGAGGGAGTACAGCATGAGTGTCAAGACCATCCCCACTAGCTGCAGTGTGCACAGAAGGATTAATTACTTCCAACCAATAATCTTGGTTTGAAAAATCCACCACAGTAGATCGCTTCGCCAAAGGTTATTCCTAATCTCCCCAAAGCAACTTGGCAGGGGTAGGATTCCTGTCCACTTCATACTAAGGGTCTACAGTCCACTGTAGATAATTAGTTAAGTCACCAGGGTCTTCAATAACACTCCCAGAGCTGCCATATAAAAATTGAGACCACGCAATTTCAACTAAGCAATAGCTTATTATTAATTATAAGATGTATATAGTCAAAGGGCTGTAAAGTTCAGGTAGTATGCACCACATCAAATGTACTCTAACACTCCCCCACACACACTTGTTGACTAAAGGCCAGGTGAGTACTAGCAACATATCCCTCCAACTGGATTAAAATCTATGACATAGGTGTGAAGCCACCAAATCAGAGTCACCCCAAACAAGACAAGGCAAGCAGAGAAGTTTGTTGAAATGCAGCGTACCACTCAGAAGAGAAGGGTGAGGGGATGGGAGACTCTGAGGGACTCAGGAAACCAGAAGTCTTCATAGCATAGTTTCAAGTTATATCCACTCAACAGCAGGTGCATATTCTGAAAAATTGCAAAGCAGAGTAAGAAAAAACATTATTTCAAATAGTTCAGGAGTTAAACTACTGGAAAGGTGATTTCACCAACCAACTGTGAAATCACCTTTCTGGCAGGAGTTGCCTAATGACAGTCATACTTTTCATGAGATGGGGTCCCCAAAAGGCCATGCTGAAAAGTTGGGGCAAAAATCATGACAAACAGCTGAGTTATGGATAAAAGTTGGAACTCCCCATTGAAATATATTGAGGCACATGTACATTAGTTTCTCATATTGCAGTCACCTGTTTCAGCAGCAAGACATGTCTTTGATCAGAGGAGTGGGTCTCAAACCTGGGGCATCTTCAGGTGAGTGAGGGTCAGTGGGGATGTCACAGGGGTTGTGGGGAATTGGCTGCACAGTGGGAGGCTGGGTGGGGGTACGGGCATGATCGGTGATGGACATTTTTTTATTTACAGCTTTAATAATAGTAACAGACATCCAGGGATGGTTTTTCATTTTCAGGGAAAGAAAGACATTAGGAAAGGGACCATGATGAGGAATACCACTGTTACCAATGAGAACAGAGCCATTGGAGGGTGGGGGACCACTAGATACCAGGGACAAAAGTAAAGAGGCAAGTAAGCTCCCTCAAGGAAAAAATGGGGTAGAGGCTTAGAATTTTTTTAAAATAATACTTTTAAAAAAATAAAATAAAATGAATGGGGTGTCTAATAACATACAGGGTGTGGGGGGGGGGGGTGCCACTAGACACCAGGGATTTTCAGAAGGGTTCAAAGGAGAACCCATTAAAAAAATCCTTTCTCATCAGCAGCAAACCTTTTTCATGTATAGCATCCTTTTCTGTCAATCCTTTGCTCTGGTAGTGGAAAAAGATTCAGTCTGGTGAAAAAGGATTAATTTTGATGACCAGATAGCTCAATTTTTCATGACCAGATGGTTGTGAAGCCTTTTTTCTTGACCAGATGGCTGTGGAAGAATCCTTTTTCACCAGCACAATTGCCATGACAAACAGGGATTAGTGAAAAAGGATATAGGTTCACAAAAAAAAGGAATTCCCTTTTTCCCCGATCAGGGGCAAGACTCCAAGATATGTTACACCTGGCGCAAGGCAATTTATGCCAAACCCGATGGCACAAATCACACCTTGCACCAGACATAATGCAAGTCATGATTCCAAGTCGCGGCTTGCACCATGCCTTATGCGGGTTGCGCCGAAGGTGGGCTATGCCACCCACTATGTCTGCAACCCACAGTGGCATGGTGCAAGGGTGGGTTATGGCAGCAACTGCACCCTATTCCAGAAGGGTGGCTTCTGTAACCTACCTACACCATTCCTGAACCCCGTATGGCATAGTGGGGTTAGACCAGCTAGGAGGTTGTCTAAGGGGCATCCATCCTTGCACAGCAATGGATACCACCTGCAGCACTGTGGAAACCACATGGCTGTGCCCACATGCCCCCTGCACTGTCATGCCCCACCCCTAAATTTGGGGGACCCCTGGGTCTGTTTTCCTTTGTGTTCTCCCAATCACCTATGCCAACTGGCCAGCCCCCCAATACCCCCAGGTGTTTGCTGGTGCATTTTTGGGTGGGGGTTCTGGGGGGGGCAGTTGATTGTGTACCACAACTTGCAGGTCCCAGGTCCAGTGCACCATTCCCTTGGTGCTAGCCTTCGGCTGCTGCAAGTCATGGTTGTAGGTGCTGGGGACCCTGCCTGTCTTAGAAGAAGGTGTAGGGTTTCTGGCATAGCACCACATGGTGCAACTCACATATGCCCATGAGTTGCACCATGCATCTTGTAATTGGGTCCCAGATGTCTATTTTGCCAACCAGATGGCCCTGCAGGGCCATCTGGTCATCATAAGAAACATCTGATCATGGAAAGGAGAAATCCTTTTTTACCAGTGGATTTCCTTTATTGCCATGACTAAAAAGGAACAATGAAAAAGTAACTTAGTGAGTAGCAAAAAGAATTAAAATTGATGAAAAAAATTTCTAGGGGCATACAAAGCTTGGAAACCACAGATAACAGTTCAGCAACTCCCGATGAGCAAGAAACATACTTTCATGCATGTTACACACATCCCTGGGCTGAGTTATGACACTTTTTGTGGGGCAAAAACAAAAAAAACAGGATGACAGCTCACAAAAAAGGAGTTTTTCCTGGCAAAAAGAATTGCCCCTGGTGAACAAGGATTGGCCACTGGCGAACAAGGATTGGTTCCTCAAGAAAAAAAGATCCTTTTTCATTCCGTGCAGCTATCCTGAAAAATAAAAATTCTATTGAAAATAATGGGACATTAAAAATGCTATTACTTTGGAATGGATTCATATTTTTCCACGAAATAAATGCTGGCCTGTTTTGTGATCCAAGATCTTTCTACCGTAAAAAATTCAGACCAAAATGTAATGAATTTTCAGGTTTTTTCAGTATCCATATCTCAAAATCCACAAATCTGACTGGAACAAAATGTGACATGTCAATAGATCTACCCCAGAAGACCACACGTGCAAACTGTTGTGCAAATCCGTTGAATTGTTGCAAAGTTATTAAAGTGTAAAATCTGAGGTTTAACATTAAAGTGCCTGCTTAACCCTAACTATAGTATAATTTATCAATTACAGACTACAAAAGATGTTGAAGATCTCATAAAAATTCTATTTGTATACTTGGTTTCTTGTTCTTTTACTAAGTCCAAGTTCTCCTCAGTATGCACTGGCACTCTAGGTAGGTAGTTTGGGAATGCAAGAGAAAAACTGCACCACATAGTGCACACCACAAATGATGCAGTGCGTGTGATGAATTGACATACAGTGCATTCCACTTAAATGTGTACGTGATAAATGCATATCCCACATAAATACATTGAATTTCCAAGTGCCAATTTTTTCCCTATACTTCCTACAGTATATAAAATTGATCTGTTAAACAGATCTGTTAAACAAATAAAGGATCCCTTTTAAATGTATATATTTCCCCTCAGTTTTGCTGTTCAAGTGTAGACTGACTGGCTCAATTATATTGACTTGTCTGTAGCTGCCTTGCTAATTAGCAATTAATTGTCTGTTAATGGGCCGCTTTATTTAAATTGAGGTATTAGTCACCTGCTTCAACCTTTTAACCATCAAACCCAAGTCACAGAAGCACCCTCCCTCAGAGTGAAATCAAAGCAAAGAACCCAAAAGAATGTCACAGAAGCACTTTACATAAATCCCAGAAACACCCTCCATCACACAGGAATAGGGCCAAAAAATGTCATAGCACGTAACAGATCACTTTATCTAAACCAAAGGAGCACTTAAGTATTATTGGCATTTGTTATCCCTGCCCAGCCCCCTGGCACATATTGCAAGTAGTGTTATGCAAAATTAACACATTTCGTTATGTGAAATATTTCATGAAATTTGCACATTTTGCAAAATATTTAGTGGGTGCAAAATGCAAAAATGTCACCTGTGAAATGACAAAATTCGCTTCTCAAAGGTGAAATTTCATCATTTTCAGTACAGCTTTAGGGAACTGTAGTACAGATAACGCGGGTGGGGTTGTCTAGATATAGTCTTTTCTGGCTTCCCCTTCCTCCTAATCAGTAATACCAGTAAAAAAAAGGTGTCTAGTGGATCTTGCATGTCAGTTAAAAATGAATTGTGCTGGGAGCTTTGCTTGATAAAGAAAGGGGATTTACAAGGCAGTACATGCAACCTACAAAGTGCAGAGCTGTGCCCAGCGTGTGTCAACAACACTGTTTTAGAAGTGGCTGCACAAAATGTTTTTAATATCCTCCTGACAGACTCTGAAGAATGATTTAAAGAATCAGAAAGATTAATCCTAAGTGTGACAGGGCAGCTAAATGTTTCTTACAAAAGAGTTAATAGCTGACAGGGAATAACTTGCTATATGATGTAGTGTTGGGATAGTGTTCTGCTAGACTATTTTTTCTCAAAATATGGCTAATTATGGCTATTTTGAGTTATTGAATAAAGTGGAATATTTAGTTCTTTTTTTTTTTTTCAACAACTGTTTATTAGATTTGATTAATACAGGACATCCATTACAACAAAAAGGAAAAACAAAACAAGCACCTGGAACCCAGGATACAGCCCAAAACTGGCTGTATGAACTATTTACAATCCCATATGTATACATACCCAGCAGGAGTCCATCCCTGAGCAGCAAATATATCAATAATGACCCCTGTATAGACATCTACAATCCACATTGCCAAAAATACTATACTATCTGTAGATGTAGACTAAATAAGTAAACCAAAAACATTTCCCCCTCACACATATATATGGAAAAAAAAGGGAGAGGTAAAAGAAAAGAAAAGAAAGGGGGAAAGCAAGAAAGAAAAGGGAATCCAAACAGGAGTCTAGGCCAACGTGCTACCCCTATATTATCTCAGAGCACCAAACCAAAGGTGCGTATCCAAAAAAGAAAGAAAAAGAGGGCACCTAGAGTTAGATCAGAGGTGGAGTCCTACTATATCCCCTAAAGAGAGAGAGAGAGAGCCCATCCCATTTAATCTCTGAAAGGCATACATTCTGGTTCCTCCAAAACCCTTACTAGGATCCCAAAAAATCTAAATAATGACCACTTTACCCCCTCACATGAACCAAATATTAATTAACCCTATCTCTTTACCAGAGATAAAAGAAAAAACCAAGCCCTTACTACACCGAGGATGACAGATCGAACCTAAAATGATCTCTATGATGAATAGATCACTTCCAGAGTTGCCCACCTCTTGGCATATAACTGTTTGTTCCCTCACTCCAGAGCTGTCTCTTTAACCTCACCCAATATATCAACAGGTCCGCCTCCACTGGCCATAAGAGTACTCCTGGTCATCTTTCCAGTGCTGGACTAAAAAGACTTAACCAATGTCTCATCAGAGCCAAATGAAATTTGGCTAGGATCCCAGGGACTCTTTGAAAAAATCACCCAGAACACACACCTCTGGGGTGATGAACTCGAATAATTCATCAGCGAGTCCATACGCTGCCTAATTTCGAACCACGGGGAAATTTTACAACACTCCACATCACATGAAGTAAATCCCCAATTCCATCCTGCATCTAAAACAGTGGTCCGTCTGCCTAAGCTTTCTGTCACAAAGTTTCACGAGGTAAAATAGAGGTCAGACACAATAAAATATTGCATGGTTTTAAACTTAGGAATTGGTATGTACCTAAGGCCTTTCCAAATTGAATCCAGACAAAATGCTTGGGAGCCATAACCTTGTCCCAATACGCCACCTGAGTGGGCAGGAGTGGACTAACAAACTCCAACAACGTCCTATAAATCTGAGAGAGGGCGTTTGCCTTCGGGTCTACTGCGTCCAAGAGGTCCCATGTAAATGACCCATCTGAGAACCCTCCTATCTTTCTCACCACTGACTCCAACAACCGAATCAGTTGCAATTTTTTGATAACCCTTACACCCTGAACAAGATCCCTCACCCTTAAACCCCTCACCTGGAAGGCCCAACGATCGCTTATCATCCGCCCCCCAATTTCAAATGTGGGGTTACCAACCAATGGTTGGTCCCAGGATTTCAACTGCAATTTCCTTTGTGCTGGGGAGAGAAAGGACCTAAACACCCTTACCAAGTTGGCATATATTAATGCCTCAGGCGAGAAATCACGCTCTCTTAAAATCTGCCTCTCGATTTGCAACCATGTTGGGGTGTAGGTTTCACCTACAGTCTCCCTAGCCCAATGAAGCATGCAACCCAATTGCCCTGCCACAGAATATAAAAAAAGATCAGGCAGCTTGACCCCACCCCTCAGCTGGGGCAAGCGAAGTGAATCATATTTCTTTCTAGGTGGCTTAGAATTCCATAAGAAGTCAGAGAGAAGCTCCTAATAACCTTGAACCAAGTAGCAGGTGTATGTCATATGGGGCAATATATAGTGGGTATAGAAGCCTGGGCAACATATTCATTTTAATAAGGCGAGTCTAGCTGTAAAATTCAAAGGGAGCTTGTTCCATCTCAATATGTCTCCCTTTATAGTCGATATCACCCTCCATGTTAGTGTCAGCCCCTCTTTCACTATTTGTCGTGGACTCGGATACCCAAATATTTTATCTCATCCGCCTCCACTGGAGGCAAAAGTGAGCAAAATCCGCCCTGAATACATGTGGGTCAAGGGGAGAACTTGAGTTTTAGTTAAATTCAGTTTATAATTTGACACCACTGAAAACGCTCGATCAGATCTCGTGCTCTCTCAAAGCTACCAGCTGGGTCCTCTAAGTGTAACAAGATATCATCTCGAACACTGTAAACTTAAGTTCCTCCCCTATCCTTACCCCTTTGATAAGTTTGTCCTCCTTAAGGGCTCTCAACAGGGGTTCTAGATAGATATTAAATAGTATTGGTGATAGGGGGCATCCCTGTCTAGTCCCATTCTTCAATAACACTTCTTGTGAACTGTACCCATTGCATAAGACCCTAGCTGTAGGGGCAGCGTAGAGATGTTCAATACCCTTAAGCAAGCCCTCCGGAAAACCAATCTTCCGCATTGTGGCGAACAAAAAACCATGAGAAACCCTATCAAACACCTTTTCGGCGTCCAATGATATTAGAGCTAAGGGTAATTGGGAATCCGATGCATGGGCAATTATATGGTGCAGCTTCCTATGAGCATCCTGAGCTCCCCTTCCTGGCATAAATCCCACCTGCTCCTCACTGATCAGAAATGGCGCAGTATTCAGTATTCTATTAGACAAAATTCTTGTTAAAATCTTAATATCCTGGTTCATTAAAGCTATAGGTCTATAGCTATCAACCCTATCCCTAGTTTTATCTGGCTTGGGAATGAGGGAAATAAATGCTTGACTAGGGTGGTGGGGCAACCCTCTTGCATAATGGTATTATAAAAGTCTAGTAACAGAGGAAGTATCGTCCTAATATGTGCTTGGTAGAACTTTACCAGTAAGACCATCTGGTCCCGGAGTCTTGCCCATCGGCAAAGACTGCACCACCCCAGTATCTCAGCTTCCGTAATGGGAGCCGCAATCTTACTAGCCTGTACTTCATCCAGAACTGGGAGGGATAATCTTTCAAGAAAAGCATTCACTTCCACTTCTCCTACTGCATTTCCCAATCCATATATACCAGTGAAATAGGATGCAAATGCCTCTGCTATTCTTTGAGGATCTACTATCAACTGCCCCTCATACCAAATCGAAGTAATAGTTCTACTAGCTTCCCATTCCCTAATCCTAGCCACTAGCAAACGACCCGGGGCATCCCCCAGAAGGAGATATTTAGCCTGCATCCTATCCAACCAAAGTTCTACCTTACCATATCTAATATCCTCCCATTCCCCCCTTAGGGATTTAAGTTCTCTATCAATTTCCTCTGAGGACCCCTCCAAGGAGATAACGTATCCGCCCCAGAATAAATTCCTCCTTGGCCTTCCTCAGTCTATTCCTTCTAGCTGCTAAAGTCTGAACGCCCTACATATAATACCTTACATGTCGGCCACGCCAGCTTTTGGTCGTCAGAAGATGGTAACTGAGACTGAATGAATCCTTCAAATGCTCATCATGCTCTTCTTGAACCTTAGGTTCTGCTAGCAGGAAATCATTCAATCTCCACCTGACTGACTTGGGAGGAGCAGGAGCTGGTTCCCACAGCAGCAAGATGGGGGAATGATCCGAGAGAACCCTGGTCTCAGTCGTCATTCCCTTCACTTCCCTGAGGACCGCACTACTGACCAGAAAGAAGTCAATACGCGACTGGGACTTGTGAGTCCCAGAATAAAAGGTCATAGAGCTGCCCTTCATAGAATGGGTCCTGCACGGATCCACCAGAGCTGTCACTTCCACCATCTTGTTCAAGGCAACCTGTGCTTTGGTTAAGGGTTTACCAGATGGAGGAATCTTATCCTCCCAATTACTGGCACACACATTCCAGTCCCCAGCCAAAATAAGAAGCTCTGTAGGCAAGGCTGTAATGTCACTTTCTATAGAGGCAAAAAAATCTGCGGAAGAGGGAGGGACCATAAATAGAGGCAAAAGAAATTGCCTTGCCAGCTAAAACCCCAGACACATATATCCCCTCACCATCCTCCCTTAACAACCCCTGTTCCATCCTAAAGGGACAATTGTTTCTTACCAAAATCGCCACCCCCCGCCTTTTCCTTACCCTGCCCATACACCTGGCCCACCCATAGTTTTGAGAGACAGCTTAATTCTCCACAATAAAATGTGTTTTTGCAAAGCAGCTATATGCGCCCCCAAGTAATTGATATGCCTGAGAATGACCATTCTTTATCGCCCACCTCTAAGCCCTTTAACATTCCAAGAAAGTATATTAATATGGGCCATTATCCATCCACTGAATCATAACATGGGATCCAATCCACCCTGACTTTGCCTTTCTGCCTTGTCTCCTACCCAGCTTAAATGCCTCTCTCTCTCTCTTCCCAAGCCCCCAATCCACCCCTCCCTGCCCCAATCCTTCGATTGCCCTCCTAAAGTTTCATTGGTCATGGATGAGCTTCCCTGTGGTTTCCTCCTGCCTGCCCTCCCTAGCCCAATCTCAAGAGGACCACCCGTCTCCTGGTTATACCATAACCCCCTCATCTCCCCCAACACCCTCCCAGTTCACATATATTCCCCTAACAGTTCAAAGAAGAAAACAACACAGAGCCAAGCAGTGCCCTGTTGTGAGTCCCAAACCAATCTCTTCACACCGGCAGCTAGTCCTAGCCAGGCTAATTCCACCCCATGGGGAGGAATCTACCAATACCCTCCTAACATATTTCCTCCAGTAAAATGGGCCACCCGACCCTTGAGCTAAATCCCTGAGGACCACAAACCCCCAAACCAAACCCCCCCACCTCCCTCGAATTCTCTCGATCAAGCCCACACAGATCGAGAACCCAAAATGTAATCCCAAAGGATACCACCCAAAAAAGAAAAAGAGGGAAGAAGGAAGAGGTAGGCAATATAGCCCTAACTAGCATAAAATAACAATTCAGCTCGGTTGTATAAAGTCCTTGTCAAACTGCAGAGAAGTCCACATAACCTAGCTCCATCCAGGCAGTCCACCTCAAGTCGGAGGTTTAAATAAATTAGGAAGTTCCATACGTAGGCTTTCCAGTGCATCCCTCGCGGTCAAATACCGCTTTTCCCCGGATTGCAGCCTCACCACCAATGTTGTTGGATACTGTATGCAAAATTTAATTCCGGCTAAATACAGCTTCTTCTTAATTTCCACATATTCCTTCTGCTTCTCTCGAATTGAAGGGGTTTGATCCTGGAACATCCAAAGGGTTGCACCATTCCACTGGAGAGGTTTGATCTGTCTAGCCTTCCACAGAACGTGCATCTTCTCTTTGAAATTAAGGAACCTCATGATGATCACTCTGGGCCTCGCTCCCGGCGGAGGAACTTCCCTCAGGGCGCGATGGGCTCTTTCTAGATTATATGTTTTTCCATATGGTGTCTGACCCAAAAGCTTTAATAGTAAATCCTGTATGAATGAAACACAGTCCACCCCCTCAGACCTTTCAGGCAACCCAGCCAGTACCAAATTATTTCTTTGGCTTCTTGCCTCCTGGTCATCAATCCGAGATTCCAATTTTTTAATTTGTTTCTTGTCCACAATCAGCTCTTGCTCCATAGATAGCACTTTCCTTTCCTGCGATGCAATCTTGGCCTCTGCATCCCCCATACGCTGAGCCAGGGACTGCAGTGCCGGTTTAACTGTGGCAAAGTCCACTACCAGAGCTTGCAGCAATTTTTTATTTCTTGTAGGTCCTCATTCGACTGACCGTCGCCCCTCCTCTATCTATATCTTCTTCTAATTCTGCGTGAGTAGGGACTGAGACTTGGTCTTTTGGTTGTAGGGAAATCTTGCCGCTAGGGGCTCAATTGCTTCAATCTATCTGTACGATCAGTCAGCGGCTTGCGGCTTCCAACTGCAGCACACCCTGATGGAACCACGGGTATCCCCGGGCAATTAGTGCTCGGCTGTTGCTCCAACTCCCGATCGCTAGCATTCACAGCCCCTCTAAAATGAAAAGTGACCAAGAGAAGCGGACCCCCGAGGAAATAAACTTTAAATTTAGTAGCTCGGGCCTAGGAGCGGCAAGGAGGACATCCGACTCGTCTCAGCACATCACGTGACAGGTCGGAATATTTAGTTCTTACTTTATTCTGTTTTGCATCTATTCCATAAAGTATTTCAAACTGTATTACAGTATATCAAGCTGTAGTAGGTCACTTAAAAGTTTGAAAAAAGTATAGTAAGCTGCTAGTGACTTAGCTTTCTGTTAGCACAAAATTAGATAAGCTAATAGCACTGAACTATTTTTGTAGTCTCAATCCTTTGTTTTAGCTCTCATATTTATGATAGCAGCAGAAAGGCTTAATAGCTATAGGTCCCACCCCCCTCCCCCTGCTAATCATCGGCCCACACTGAAGAATCCCCACCCCAGCAAATATTTACATCAAGTTCCCCATCTTCAATGTATAAAAAAAAAATTCCAGACTCTCTGGTGTCTAGTGGACTCCCCACCCCCTCACTCTGTCATCAGATAGTGCCCCTCCCAGCTCCCCCCAGTACCCTGAGCAGGCAACAGGCATAGCCCTCCACTCACCTCCATGGCCGGCAGCCTGACTGAGTGCTTCAATGAATAAGCATGTGCTTGTAGAAAACATATACCACAGAGATGAAATGCAACATGGTTTCTGGAAGCATAGATCATGTACAACTAATACTTTGGACTTCTATGAAAAAGTAATCTTATAGACAAAAAAAAAGCAGTTGATGTGATCTACCTCGATTACAAGAAGGTTTTTGACAAAGTTCCACATAGCACCCTTATGAATAAAATGAGAAAACAAGATATCAGTAAACAATTACTATGGTGGGTCCAGTCATGGCTACCTGATAGAACCCAGAGAGCTCACATCAGGGGATATACCTTTTGCAGTGGTAGAGTGACAAGTGGAGTACACTAGGGGTCTTTTGTTGGGCCTGTGCTTTTTTCAGTGTTTATAGCCGATATGAATAAAGATGTAAAACATTTCTGCATAAAATTTGCAGATGACTCTAAATTAAGTGCCAAAGTAGAGCATGAGGAGCAAGTAAAACCTATGTAGCAGAACCTAGACAGAATGGAGGGGTGGGACAGACAAGATGGAATGTAGTTTAACATCAAGAAATGCATTGTAATGCATACTGGCAAAAACAATAGCCAGAACAGTTATACACTAAATGGAACACATTTAAGGGTTACAGATAAAGAAAAGGACCATGGGGTATACATCAGTAATGTAAAAAACAAAAAAAAGGTGCTGCTTCAGCATGTGGTCTAAAAGCAAAACAAAATGGTTATATTAAATGCATGCTGAAAATAGAAAACAGAGTTAAAAATCTACCTTTCGACCTTAGGTCTTCTTCAGGAAATATCTAAAAGAGAAAAAAATTTGTGTACATCACTAATGACTTGACCTTTAGCATACATTGTAAGGAAGTTACCAACAAAGCAAACAGGATCATAGGATGTTTTAGAAAAGCATTAATATCAAGGAACAGGGACTATATTATGCCACTCTATAGAGCATTTGTTAGGCCACATCTTGATTACTGCAACCCCTTTGGAACCCCCATTTGAGGAAGGATATAGATGACCTGGGCTGGAGAGGGTACAGAAGAGAATAACTCAGATGGTGGATTGCCTACAAGTGTATAGTATACCAAGGGACATGGATCTGGCAAATAGTTTGGGATTAACACCATCTAATAGAATAGATAGCCTAAGGAGTCATAAACATTAGCTGAAACTCACATATCCCTGGATGAACCTATGGCGATCCTACTATACACAGAGTATAATTCCATTGTGGGATGGTCTCCAAAGGGATGTGGTGGAGGCAAGTAGCTTTCAGACATTCAAAAGTAAACTGGACAAACATCTTTTGAATCCAGTTGGGTAACCATGCCCCACTTCTACGGGAGTCTTGCACTATGGGCCTCGAGCCTCCTGCATGTCTAATGCAACTAGTATTGTATTTCATATTGTATCTCATATTGGCCCTCCTCCAGTCCTCTGGAGCTTCCTCTGTCTCTACTGAAGTGCTAAAAATTGCTGTCAGAGGGGCAGCCAGAACTGTGCTCAATTTCTTTAGGACCCTTGGATGAATTCCATTTGGCCCTATCATCTTATTCCCCTTTAAATCTTCCAGCCCATTACGGACCATACACACTGAGAATGGACTTGTGTCCACTCAACCCTTTCCCCTGGTGCTTACTATAGCATGCTGATACCCCTACACCCTCTACCCTGAAGACTGTAATCATTTAGTATTTCTGCTTTCTCTTGATCTTCCTCTATGCAGTCTACCTTGCCTTCCTGATTCTCCCTTTGTCTTCCTCTTTTCCCACGACATACATGAAGAAGGTCTTGCCTGCTTTTTTTGACCTCCTTTGCTAGCATCTCCTCTGTTAGTGCTTTAACTGCCCTCACCCTCCTTCCTGCCTCCCTTTGTTTTGACAGATATACCTCTTTTTCTTCATCCTGTTGGTCTTCTTGTGCTTTGTAAATGCTGTTTTCTTCTCCTTCACTGCCTTTCCCACTTCCTTAGGGAACCATAGCAGTCTCTTCCTTCTCTTTTCCTAACTTACTTCCTTCAAACAGCATGCTGTTCCCTGAGCCACACCCTCCTTAAGCTTTCTCCATTGAGGCTCCACCCCCCCTTCAAATCATTCTCTGAGGTAGTTTCCCATTTCTTTAAAATCTGCCCTCCTGAAGTCCATGATCCTCATCTTAGTGTAGATTGTTTCCTAGCCTCTCTGTATACCAAACCATGCCATTCAGTGATCACTTGTAGCCAGGGGATTACCCACTGTGACATCAGCAATGCTGTCTCTGTTTGTAAGTACCAGGTCCAGCACTGGCCTATCCATGGTGGATTACAAAACCAACTACCTGAGAAACGCTTCTTGTAAGGAGTCAAGGAATACCATGCCTCTTGAAGTAGATGTGGCCAGAATGCCCCAATCTACATCTGATGGATTAAACTACCCTATAATCAAAACATCCCCCTTGCTTTCCATGTTGCTTATGGCTTCACCCAGTGTTCATCTAAATCCTTCTCCTATGTTGGAGGCCTGTACATCACCCCCATGCAAATAATGTCCTAAAATCCCATCTCTAGGCTAACCCTTAGTGCCTCCAGCACTTTATTGTCTATCCCCCTGTTTCCCTTGTATGTCAGTAGCCCTTATACCCTCCTTCACATATAAAACAACCCCTCTGCCTTTCAGTCCTTACCTGTCCTTAGGAAACATGGTGCATCCTGGGATAGTTTTGTCAGTTACATTTTATTTTATGTGTCTGTTTCAACGTAACTAATCATTAATTGCCTACAACAGGGCAATTGTGCTGTAGTTACATTAGTTGCATGCAACTACATTGCAAATGCTATGCAGTTGCAGTGTAGTTGACTGGATGGTACAGTCACAAGTTAGTTAGCTTTTTTTATCTTCAAGAAGAGCAGAAATTCACCATTGAAAATGTGTGAAGTGAATATTCTGCACTTCACGCACCTCTAGTCAGTACTGTCATGCCTCTCAACTGTTCCCAATAAAGAGGGTTGTCCTTCATTTTAACCCTCTAAATTGCTTTGTCTCTCATCAATTACTCATGGAAAAGGTACTGCCAACACAGAGAATGTGTTGTAAATTCAGACTTTAAAGCAGAAATTCATAATATTCTAAGATGTTAAATAAAAAAATAAACACTTTACAAGTAAACATAATGTTTTTACAGTGTTCTGGGCTTGTATCTTCATGTTTGAGGATGTGTCCTTCATTCTGGGGGCAAATGTACTTCATTGTCCCTTAGGTGTGCCGTATGTGTCCCTCATTTCAGTGACAAAAGATTGAGAGGTATGAGTACTTAATGCTTCCATCTCTGGCCACACATTTGCTCTTGTTGGAGTAAAAAAGGATAGAAAGCAAAGCACCAGATAGATTCTTCTCTATCCACTGACCCAGGATCAATTTACTACCAATGTTGGGTCAGTGAATGCAAAGCAGGCCAAAATAACCAAAAAACACCCAGGGCCAGAGAAAATGAATATATCATTTGATCCCAGTGAAAAACAGAGTTGCTCAGATATGTAGGTGCTTGTGACAAAGAACTAATGCTGAGAAACAAAGTCATGGCACACTGTCCCACACTTCCACTCCAAACAGTGAAAATACAAATGCAGGCAGATGTTCAATCCAGTCATTTATTCTTAGTTGTAGTAAACAGATAAATTCACCAATGCAGTGGCGACCACCAAATCATGACATTTCACCAACAGGCTTTATCAAACGAATGCCTTTGTGTTTTCACTCTTTGGAGTGGAAATGTGGGATAGTGTGCTGTGATTTTGTTACTCTGCATATTATTTGATCCCTAGGTTTTTCTGGACATTTTCCAGTGGAGCAGTAAAGTATTTTTTTTTCATCCACAGCCCTAAACATGTTTGTTATAACAACAAAAAAATATCCATATCATTCGTTTGGAGGAAAGTGGGCTTGGGGTCAAAAACGCCATGTGACCTCCTTTCATGTGACAAGTATGAGTGTATAGTGCTCATCTTTCCACAGGAACTGAAGCAGGAGCCAAGTGCACAGCAAGCGCTGTATTAACAGTGGATTTGTAACAGATTTTGGCAGTACTTTATTTTTGTTTTAAACTCCAAATGGTGTGCTGAATTTGAGCTGTGTGGTAATAGGGAGGAGAAAGGTGGGAGAATGCTGAGGGGGGTAGGAGTAAAGCAGCTGAACCCAGTGCCATTAGCAAAGCAGGGAAACCATAAAAAGGGGTCAAGTTATGTGACCATACACCTGACCTGCCATGAAGGAGGAAGGGAAAGACTAGTGAGAGTATACATTTGAATTTTACATACTTGCAAAGTTTAATTGAAAATGTGGAACTCTATTTTAATTAAGTCCCATTTAAAGTATAAATGTGAACTATCTCAAACATTATCATGTGGTATAGTAGTTTAAAATGTTTCAAATTTGGTTACATTTGTTTATATTGTTTTAAAGTTAAAGGGAAATAACTGAAATTTTAATGTTGGCAACCTGTTTGGCAGCCTATAACTTGGTCTCCTTTGAAATTAGAATTCAGAAACTATGTACATAGATAGATATTGTAAGAACCTGTATGCCTGAAAAATTGAATAACATTGTGATGAACACTTTCAAAATTATACTAACATAACTAACATCTAATTTTTTACAAATGTTTGGCTACTTGTAAACCAGTCTCTCATAAAGACTGAGGCTTAAAACCTGATTCACTTGCCCATGCTGTATGTTTCTATGAATCTTGAATCTATGGGGAAATTTGGATAAGAAATTTGAAAATGAGATGGAAATAACTGAACATTAAATTTTAATTAAATATTTGACCACCAATAACTCAGTCCCTTTTTAATCTAGGATGCTGCAATTTGGTACACTTATGAATGCCATCTGTACCGTTCTATCTGCTGAAATTGATATAATTTGGATATGTACTGTTAAAACTAGACTACTATAACTTTACATTTAAAATGTGATGAAACTCCACAGAATTGGCATGGCAATTCTGTTGGCATTCCACTAGCAGAATTTAATACTCTACACTGCTGTACAATTATGCTACTGGTCATCATGACAAACACACAGGGTGTGTTTTGTGTGGATGGCATGTAATGGCTTCAATTGTTAAAAAAAAAAAACAGCATTGCTTAATTTTGCAGCCAAATGCTGATTTTTGCAACTGCCTTCCAAACCTGGGTTTCAGGAGTGTGGCTCATTTTGCATTTGAGTGCTTGTTAGGGTAAGCCACCCTAGAAACTGCAGCCTCTTCTGGAACTGAACTTGTTGCTGCCTTTTTGTTTTTCACTGGTCACCATGCTGATCTGCCTTTTTTTTCTTGATGAGTTTTGTTGCCTGTTTACTTATATGAAGAAGAAATTTAGTTGATTATATACATGGAGAGTGTTGTAGTTCTTTGTTTTTGATTCTTGAAATTTTGTAGTCAGAAATAAGGCCACTGTTGAGCTAAGATTACAGATTTAGCACATTTAGAACTCAAAGAAATGTAGTAGTAATAGTAGTAGTAGTAACACTAGAAGTTTATAATTTTAGTCTGGAAAGGTTTGTAATACACCATGAGAGTAGGAATGCCCTGTTTACAAGGTGGTCCTGTTTATGTACCATAAAATAATCAATCAAAATAAATTAAAATAAATTAATTATTAAATAATAAACATAAGATACATAATAAACACAAAATAAAATCAAAAGCAGCAAAAAGGAATTATGCATGGCTTGTGTAGCTAAGAGTGGTTTGATCACCTGATACAGTTACAATGTACTGTCAGTTCTTGGCTCATAGCTGAATTACACACCCTGGGTTTTTTGCTACTGTTTTGATACTTTAATCAATTATATTCCAAAGACATGCAGCAGAAAATGAAAAAGTTATTTCCTAAAATCTGTTAGGTATTTATTCAGTATATACTCATTGTTTATTAAATCTCAGGTTCTATTTGTGTTACATTTTTCCAAGCTTTTCTATCAGGCATTCTAATTTATTTTGTAATATAATCCTATTCACTAAGTTGGCCTAGCCCCAGATTCATTTTATGCTGTTTTTCTGGTTTGAGCCACTCCAGTTCCTCATACATTTAACAGTGGTGAGTTTTGTGGTCACAAAGGAGTATGAACCTGACTAATCGGGTGTATGTAACTTTCAGCAACTCCATAAAGATGACTTCCACAGTGTAGGACAGGTATAAGTAATTCATTTATGATATTCTCCCATATATTTTTATCTACACAGCAAGTTGTGTGTTTAAAGACACCAAGCCTATGATTTAGCTTTTTAGTAGTAATTTCTACATGGTAATAACATTTTAGATTTTGGTCCACCCACACTCCCAGATATTTATATTCAGAGACCTGGGACATTTTCACCTCATCAAATGTCTTCATAGTCAACTTTGGACTGTTGCTTCTCCTGCTAGTGGTAGCTGGAAAAAGCCACAACCTGATACATTTTGCTATTCAGTACAAGCTTGCAACATGCAAACTACAGTATGTATGTAAAGCTAAAAAGTGAATTTGTAGTTTTCTTTCCACTTGCTCATAGTCTCTACTGAATGCAGCTAAAATAGCATAGTCTGCATAGTGATGAATCTTGGAATCATGTATATAATTTAGCACTCTTCATTCAGATAAATTAAAACAACAGTGGGCCCAATATAGAGCCTTGAGGTATGCCCCTTGTTATTTTATTCTGATTTGACAGGTTACACTAATTTGTTGTATTCTATATGTGATGTATGAGCTAACCCATCTGCAGACACCTTCCGAGATTCCATTTTTTTCAATTTTTACAAAATAATTTAAGTATTAAGACTGAAGGCTTATAACAAATCCAAAAACACTGTAAATACTGCCATTCCCTCATCCAAGGGGCTAGCAACCAAATTTAATTGATCAGTGATTGCAGTGGTAGTGGAATGCACCCTTCTAAATCCAGATGGGAATTTGATTATGATGCCATGTATTTCCAAGTACTCATATAGCTGACTATGTACTAGCCTTTCTAAAATGTTTGATTCCACTGGCTGGAAGGCAATCAGTTGAAAGCTTGATGGAGCAGTAGGTACTCCATAATTGTCACTGTTTTAACAGACTTCCTATTTATGAGAACCTAGACTGGACTCCAATTTAATAATTTTATAAGTATAGGAGATACAATATCCATAACATCGTTTAGCAATCTAGTTTCTGTACCATCAAAATTACAATATCTATTTACTTCCAATTTTCTTATTACATTTTTCACATCTTTATAAGTGACTATTCTAAATGTAGACTTAGAAGTGTCAAAATTGGAGAATTGTGAATTTTTCATTTATATCTTTTTTTAAGTCTATTATGTTAATGTTCAAATTGGATGTTTCTATATCTTGTAAATACATACAATAGTCATTAAATGTATTTGTTGAATTTTTAGAATTCTGAAGAATACCATTTTGTCCCATCCAAACTGGGGCAGTAGGGAACTATTCACAGGTTTTCAACCTTTTGATTCAGTACATTTTAAGCCTTTTTTAAAATGTTCCCAGTCTGCCATTTTTAAAGTTTTATTTGCAATCTTACATAGTTTTTGTAATTTTAGTTCAATTTTTTTATTCATTTTTACTGATCCAGGAGACATGTTTTCCCTTTTTTCAACTTCCTGTGGGTGCTTATTCATTACATACTGTACATTTAAGAATTAGTTTAACAATTCTTCAATGGCCATGTCAAGAGAAGGTTTTAAGAACAATATTGACCAATTTTTAAGCCGATTTGTGAATGAATACCTCTTTATTATATAATTAAACATTGCCTCTTAACTTCAACTATGCTAGGCAAATGTTTAGGTTTATCTAATAAGCATATTTTACAACTTATAGTGTTGTGATTACCCATGATTGGGGAATTCACTTCTACTTTTTTGTATGCCACTTTTTGTCAAGAATATTACTTGGACTTTCTGGTCTACATTTCCTGGTAGGTGCAGCACACTTTGCATCAGATCTAATACTTTAAAGAAGGAGTCAGGCCAAAAGTGCTGCATTACAGAATTAGAATCTCCATATCCTAATATGTTTCATACCAAAAAATTGATCTCAAAGTTACTTAGTTTAAAAGTTACAAGCTATCTTGTCACCCTGATTTCACTCCCTATTCAAAAAAGTCAATTTCAGTGAAGAGCTACTGATGATGTCATAACATAAACTTACAGCCTAGTCCTCCCAGTCAGCTAGATCTGTATGAAATGAACCTTGCACAGGCAGAATTTGGGGGAAATTCAGAATTTTACTTTCATGAAATTTCAGAATGCAGTTTAGCAACTTCCATGGAAATCCCAACAATTTAGAATGTCAGAATAAATGTTGCATATTACTATATTAAACTGCAGAAAGAAATTTCTCAGAAATGACCACTGTCAGTGGTTAGTACTACAACATTTCTTTCTGCAGTTTAATACAGTAATCTACAATTCATACATTCATTCTGCAGTTCAGTGAGTCACTGAACTCCAGAAAGAATGTATGAAATGTGGATTAATGAATTATACTGCAGAAAGAAATTACACAAAACTTATCACTGAACTGTAGAATAATTACATGTATTGCAGAATGATCTATTGATCTGTGGAATAAAATTCCTCAGAACTATAATTCCACAGTTCATGGGCTAGATTCACAAAAGAGGTGCACTGGGCACAAGTGAGATGTTCCAGTGCAACCCAAAAATGTGCCAGAAAATGATTCACAGACAGGGCAGATGCACTGGTGCATCCCAGATGCATTGCGCCAAACATGATGCATTGTAGATGCAAAATAATGACATGCGTGCACATGCATATACTGCGCAAATCAATTCACAGTACAAAATGAAGGCATAACTACAGAGCAAATCCAGCGCAAGTAACAAATGCACCATGAAAAGATAAGTATAAAAAAAATAGACTTAACTGCTGGCCACCAGCAGGTCAGTGGCAAAATAGCAGCACCAACAAACAGTGGGAGTCAGAGTGAGAGGGACAGAGAGCAATAGCAGAGCACCAGGATGGATGCAGCACCCTTCATAATGGTGGGACTACTAATGAGGATGAAGAGAAGGGAGGCAGAAAGCACCATAGGTGGCAAGGCCCTTGGCGGTAGCATGCCAGACTGTCATTGGAGCAGTTGACAGATGTGGAGGCAGTAGGCCAATACCGTCTCAACAGGGCCATTCTGAGGCAGCTCTGTGAGCTCTGCCATGAGGAAATGCAGGCACCCATTGCACGTGGTCATGCCATATCAGGGGAGACCAAGGTGACAACAGTAATGGGTTTGCTCACCACGGGAGCATTCCAGAGGCCTACAGGGGACACCACTGACATATCACAGGCATCCACTTCCCATCTCCTCACACAATTCCTCACTGCACTGCTACCACATGCTTCAGAATACATCCATTACCCCAACACACAGGCAGAGTGGACAGAAGCCATGCAGGGGTTCTACAGGGTGGCATGCATGCCAGGTGTCATAGGGGCCATTGACTGCACCCATGTGGCAATATGTGCACCATCTGGTGAAGACACTATAGCATACATAAACCTCAAGGAAAACTACTCTGTCAACTGCCAGGTGGTGTGCAATGCCACAGGGTGTATCACCAATGTCTGTGCCACACATGATGCCTTCATATGGAAACAGTCCACTCTCTGTCACAGATCTGAGGCAAGGGACATATCAAGAGGACATTTGGTATGTGCGTGGGACATGGCATGTAGCCGCACAACAGGGCAGTATGACACAGGATGGGGGGTGGTGCTCAGACAGCATGATGCAACTTGCGTAAAGGGTGCAACAGATGTGGGACAGCAGAGGTGTGTAAAGGGACACAGGCAGACACCAGTTGGTACAAGGAGGCACATGTGCAAGCCATGGAATGTAGGATAAAATGCCATGGGAGGGCATGTGTGGCAAGGAAATACACAACAAAAGCAGACAGCAGGCAGTGTGGCAATGCACACTAGGCAGGGCAATGGTGGGCGTGGCATGTGTGACCCCATTGGCAACATTGGCCTAGAGCCCACATCAGCTGCAGGCCCAGCAACAGCAGGTGGGTGTTGGGATTATGACTGCAGGGTAGGGACAGGCACTGTCGGTGGTGGACGAGCGATGCACACACCAGTGCAACATGGGCTGGGGAGCACTGTGCACATGTGACCATTGTACTAACAGCCATCTGTCCCCCCCTACAGGATACGTTGCATACCCACTGAGGCCATGTCTCCTCACCCCTTTTCTATGACCCTGAACAGAGGCATAGGAGTGTTACAACAAGACACACACCTTTACGTGCACCGTCATCAAGAGTGTCTTTGGTACATTGAAGATGTGCTTCTGGTGCTTGGGCAGTTTGGGTGGGGTCCTACAGTATAGCCCTGACAAGGCCTGTGGCATATTTCTGGTCTGCTGTATGCTACACAACTTGGCCATTGACCATGGAATACCTGTCGAGGCCAATGAGGGTGACAGTTCTGGGGAGGAAGAGGAGGGTGGGAAGGATGATGAAGTGCCACAGGGCCCAAACACAGGACCACCAATGGGCCAGCAGGACCCATGCCTGGCTGCATGGGTGAGGTAGTACTGGAGCACGCTGGTGGAGGAGCATTTTGGGAACTGTAGGTGTGTAACAGAGGTATGTATCTGGGAGGTGCACAATGGTGACAACAGGTAGACATAGAGCCATTCATAGCATGGCTTACACAGCATAGCAGTACACTGCCCATCATGAGCATGCACACACACACATACACACACAGACACACCACACAACACACACATGTGCTGCTCTGACAGTACCAGGGGCGGCATGGATCAGAGTGCACCGTAGCTGGCTCACAATTGCAGCTGACACTGGACCACACTCTTCACACTCATGCCACATGGCACAACAGTAAAGCACACAGCCATGCAGGTGGCACTGCACAGGGGGCCAAAAAATGCAGTGCACTGGGGCAGGTGCCTGTCACACATTCCACCCCAGTCATCATCATCCAGGTGTGTGGGACACAATGTTGGAATGTGCAGCTGCCATTGGAACGGGGACCTAGAAATCACAGGGCAGTGCCATGAGACATAAGAGTGGCCTCTGCCATGACTGGTGGATGTGGCTGTGCCACCACCAGCCACAGGGGCTGTATCCAGCACCCCTGTAGGGGTACTGCAATGAGACCATGAATGGGAGCTCATTGGTGTGGTTGCACCACAAGCCATGTCCATGCTGCAGACACTGGCTGGTGCAATGTTAGGCAATGGCATCAGCAGCAATGGTTCCACCCAACGGTGCTGCCTTGGTGTGCAGGAGGTGTTACTGGGCATCTGACTGAATGCCCCTTGGCAACAGACCATACTGGATGCAACCACCACCTCCGCAGCAGCTGCAATCCACTCCAATGCTGCGGTCATGCCCACCTGCATAATGCATGCCTCAGTCAACATCTGGGCCTGCCATGTGGCTGCAGACTCATGCTCAAGGACCATCACTTCCCCATGGCTCCTCAGCTCCGCACATAGGGCTGCCTGCCCCTCCACGGTGTCACACAGTAGGTGGACATAGCCCTCCATGTTGTCGGCGGATGATGGGTCATGGTGGCATTGCAACAAGTGGGGGGTGAAACAGCCTACTGCACTGCATCCCCGGGCAGCAGCTGCACCATGACAGGCTGCCCCATCTCATCCACAGCCATTGTCATCACATTCCAGAGGTGCCCACATGTGTCTCATTGCACCTGGACGGGATCCCCCTGATGACCCCGCCAATGCACCTGGAACAGATGCTGGGGGCACAGAACCCACCACCATGGGTAGCTGTGTGGCCTCTGCATCTGTGCCACCTGCAGCAAGGTCATCAGTGGCATTAGGGGCCACCTGCACAGGCATCTGTGTGCTGCATGTCCCACTATTGGCTGCATCCCCCACTATCTATGTGGCATCATTGCCCACAGAGACATCACTGTACTGCAGCTGCATGCCAGGTGCAAGCACAAAGAGAGCATCAGCAATGTCCACAGCATCTGCAGGTTCATCATCAGGGAAACCCAGCAGACACCCCAGCTATGTGGTGTCATTGCCGCCTGCTGTGGTGGCATTGGCTGAGATGTCCAACAAGCCTGCCACCACTGGGGTCGGGGCAGGTGGGTCTGATGCGGTGGATGGCCCAGGAATGGCACCATCCACTGTAGTGCCTGCAGTTCTGTGGGACAGGCCTGCATAATCACCCATTAGGGCATCCTGTGCAGTTGAGCCCATGACTGCACCAGTGAGCCATGATGGAGTTTTGAAAAGAAGGGAGAACATGATTAGTGAACAGGTCAACACAGTGGCATATGGACAGGCACACACACAGACATGTACAGTACAACACAGAGACCACCCCCCTTCCCCGAGGAGACTGGAGGTTGCGAGGACCTGTCCTGAAGCTCTCCCTGCCCGCAGAAGCCCCGAACCCGAGACACACCAGAGACCACCCCCCTTCCCCGAGGAGACTGGAGGTCATGAGGGCCTGCCCTGAAGCCCTCCCTGCCCGCAGAAGTCCTGAACTCGAGACACACCAGAGACCACCCCCCTCCCCCAAGGAGACCAGAGGTCGCGAGGGCCTGCCCTGAAGCCCTCCCTGCCCGCAGAAGCCCCGAACCTGAGACACACCAGAGACCACCCCTCCCGAGGTAGACCGGAGGTCACAAGGGCTAGCCCTGAAGCCCTCCCTGCCCGCAGAAGCCCCGAACCCGAGACACACCAGGTAATTTCTACCTTGATCCAGGCTGCTGCCACCACCGTTTGCCATCTGGCACCTTTTCTGAAACGGCCACAAGCTCCCCTGCTCAGCGCATGAATCCCGGCCAGAGTAGCACCTCGAGTTGCTGCCCAGGCTCAAATGGAGCATAACTGTTACTTTTGTGCCTGATTTTGAAAGTTTTAAAATGAACCAGCTAAAACTATTTGTACTCGCCTGTAACTGTATTTAAAAGCTTAGAGTCACTGCAAGCCCAGGACCTGTGTTCTATCTGAAATCCCCCCACCCTTCGCTGGTATTACTTAAATAGCCTCTGCCCTCGCGATATTTTGCTGCTGTCTCCATTAGCTCCTTATATTGTTTTGCCACTAGAGGGAGCCTGATTAAGTTCGAGCAATTTGCTCCCAATACCTCACTTGTCACATTTGACTGCTCTCTAGTAGCTGTTTTCACTTGATGATTTATATTAAAGGAGCCCTCTGCTGTCTCTTTCCTCTCTACCTCACTCTTTTCTCTAGTCAAAAATGTCCCCTCCTCCCCTCCTAGCGCTCCTCATGGGAATACTTTGCCTTCCTATCCTCTTTGAGCTTTTCTGCTTGAACACATCAACAGCTTCTGCCAATACTTATACTCAGTTTGACTCTACTACTCCAACATGCTTGCTACTGCCACTCCACTACCTCACCCCTCTGCTCTCATCAACAAAGCGTATTAGCCCAATGGTCAGATACCTTCACCTTCATCTGAAGCCACCACCCTGCATGTCTATCAGGGCGTACCTCATCACCCCGCTATGGTTACTAACCCTATCTCTTATACTATCCGGCGACATTGAGATCAACCCTGGTCCACCTCTGCATCCTGCCATAACCTTGCCCCCCCCCGGCCACCACTCTCCCTAAAACTGATGGACTAACTTTTGCCCACCTGAATGCTAGGAGCCTTATGGCCAACCTCCCTGACCTCCAGTCTTGGATCTATACTAACGTCCCGGATGTCCTCGCCATCACAGAAACCTGGCTTAAGCCCACAGTGCCTGACTCTCAGTGCCACTTTCCTGGATACAGCATGCTTCGTATTGACCATTCTGGCACTAAAGAGGAGGTGGTCTTGCCCTCTACTTCAAAACTCACCTAAACATTACCCTTCTGCAGGACCCCCTCCTACCAAACTGTGAAATCCTGCACTTCCTATTGCTTCTTGGGGGTGTAAAGAAACTCCATATTTGTTGTACTTATATCCCCCCAAAAAATGCTACACAAGGCATCACTGAACTCCTAGGGTTTCTGCCTACAGTTACAGGCAAGAATGACATTATCTGCCTTGGTGATCTTAACCTTGACTGGTCCGAGAAAAACTCAGCTAACCTATCCTGCTTAGCTAGCAAGGCAAATCTATCCCAGCTCATACATGAACCCACAAGGGTCTCACGTGGGGGCAACTGTGCCACCCTCCTTGACTAGATACTTACTAACAGGATGGAATATGTTGCCTCAGCCGATGTGCTACCTGACACAATTAGTGACCACTATCCCACCTACTGTGTCTGGAACACTGTCATTCCTCCCCTCCCTGCTAAAACTGTAACATTTCCTAATATCTCCCGCCTAAGTCATGAGGACTTCTTAACTGACCTTAACCAGGTTGACTGGTCCCCTCTCTACCAAACAAAGGACATTAACATAGCCACAGAATATTTCAACTCCGTCCTCTCTCTCTTCAAACCTTACATCCGGTCACCACCACGTAGGATGGCAGGGAAAGTAACCAAGTGGCTATCTTCGCCCCTGCTTCAACTTCTCAAATTTAGGGACAAACTTTGATCCAGGTTGAAGATTTCCCACCTCCGTGCAGACTTTGAAGACTATCTGCATTACGTAACAACTGCACAAGACAAATTCAGTGCCAAAAGCACCTACTATAGGAACCTACTAATAACATCCTCTACAAATCACGTGCAGGTACTGGTCCAAAATTAAGGACATTCTCGGCAAAGACAAGCAACAGAATCCAGCTGACATGAACATTCAAGGTGTTCACTGCACCAACCATGACACCATTGCCAACGCCTTCAATGCCCTTTTTTCTTCTCCACCAGTCGCTACTCTAACTAGCCCACAACCTGACTGTCCCTCTTCTCCTCCCTCGCCCCTCCACCCCTCCCTTTCATTCTGGCTCCAACCACATACCTTGAAGTTCGTAGTCTACTTAACTCCCTTCCCGCATGTGGGGGTCAGGGCCTGAGGGCATCCATCCTTGCATACTTAAGCAGTATGACCTTGGCTGACCAGACCTATCACCTGGCTTTTTAACTTCGATTCGTGTGTTCCTGTCCCATCCACCTGAAAACTGCCAGAACCATCCCTACTACAAAAGGGCGATGTCAAACTCATGTCCAACTACGCCTCTATATCCTCCTGCCCACTCTCAGTAAGCTGCTTGAAAAATAGTCCACCGCCAGCTTGCTGCTCACCTTGACATGTTTAATCTTCAAACCCCGTGCCAACATGGTTTCTGGCCCGGTCACAGTACCACCTCTGCACTTACACAACTTACAAATGACATCAGAAATAATATGGACCGTGGCCTACTCACTGGGGCCGTCTTTATCGACCTGTCTAAAGCCTTCGACATGGTACACCATCCTCTCATGCTAAAGAAACTCCAATCCATTGGAGCATCTGACCAAGCCCTCTCCTGGTTCCATAGCTATCTTGACAATCAGACTCAGGCAGTAGCATTTCACAAGGCCCTTTCCTCCCCCCTAAACATCTCCATGGAGTTCCCCAGGATCCACTCTTGGACCTCTACTCTTCTCCCTCTTCCTAAATGATATTCCCACCATGTTCGGCATAGCTGCACTCTTATGTATGCAGATGACCTTGTTCTCTACTCTGGGTCAAAATCGGTTGCTGCCATCAACTCCACTCTCACTAATGACTTCCAATTCCTGCAGACCTGGCTCTCAGAACCACCAAGTCCTGAACCTAGAAAAAACCTGTGCTATGCTATTCGGATCCTCTAAGAAACTGCCTGCCCCTGCGAACAGGCTCCAGGTTCAATGCCTTGATGGCTCCCTCATCTTAAACACTGAGTCCTTCAAGTACCTTGGGGTCACTTTGGATCCTACACTTGACCTGTCTCAACATGTCAATATGGTGTGCCGTGCCATCAATGCTAAAATTGACGGAGCTTATCGCGTGCGCCACTCCCTCACTCCTTCCGCTAGACTTTCTGTTGCGAGAGGTATTCTCTTACCCCAGCTCCAATATGCTCTGCCCCTCCTCTTTGCTGCAAACTCTGCTACACTCCACAAATGGGACACTGTCTACAACAACATCTGTAGATTTGCCTTAACTGCCTCATGTCTTACCTATCATTGTCTCCTTTACACTGGCTTAAATTGGCTGTCACCTAAGGATATTCGAGCCTGCTCCCTGGGCTGCTTTATCGACTCCGTCTAGACCTCCCTGCTCTGTCTATCTTGCCAAGCTCCTGACTCCTGCCTCACACACCTGTACCCTCAGGTCTTCCTCTGCCCCCATGCTCTCCACTAGACCTTGCATGACAAAAATGGGTGAACAGGCATTTGCCCATTTTGCTCCCAAATTCTGGAACTCACTCCCCCTTATGGTGAAAACTTCAGCCTCCCATCGAGAATTCAAAAACTCGCTGTTCATCCACCTTCTAGCCTCTGGCCAATGCAAATGCTCTTAATTTGCTTTGTCCCACTGCAGGCTGTCGGGTCTGACCCTGAGTACTACACTAATATTCTCCCATGCAATATGCTTGTCTAGGTGGTTATGAACCTTGATGTCTTTACTGTCCTCAGCTGTCTTATGGTTACCCTAATTGCTTTATTTTACATCCTTATTATGATCTATGCCTAAAATGTACCCTTATGTAACTATTACTGTGCTACCCAATGTATATCTTCAAGGCCACTGTTTTTCGGTTTTTAACGGAAAATCCAGTAAAATTCCGGAATTAAGGCTGCCTGAAAACCGGTAAAAACGAAGATTTCATGGAATCTGGCATTTTCTATCAGATCAGTCAATCTACAAAAAAGTCTGCTTTTCTCTTAATTCCTTCCTGTACTGTTTTTAGTTTGCTTTATTTAATGCTCTGTATATTAAGCCTTCTTTAATTCTGATTATTTATGTACATACTAAAAGAATGATAACAGAATCCCGGTAAAATCCAGAAATTAGAGTAACAATCACCGGTGAAATTCCGGAATCTTAAGTCTTGAAAACGGAATTTAATTGTTTTAATCACCGTAAATCAGTGGCCTTGTATATCTTGTTTTGCTCCTGTACACCTATATTATGTCTGTGCATTTCTGCATATTGTAACCAATGTCCTGTGCTCTCCCGGGTCGTGCCTGAAAATAGGCAGGTCTGTTGCCTAGTGCACTTACCCGGTTACCAAAAGCTAATAAATAAATAAATAAATAAACACAGTGCTCTGCCATGGCTGCACACGACACTCCCTGGTACAGCCGTGCAGTGCCAGTAATGGTGAGACAGCCATGCTCCTGCTGTGTCTGATCCATGTGGGACTGGCCATGGCCACATGGTGCCATGCATGGCAATGTTACAATATGCACATCCAGCAGAGTGTGTGTGTGTGTGTCCCAGCAGCCCACCTGCCACTGGCCCTGTGGAGGTAACACCACAGGCATGTGTCATCCTGCACAGTGTAGCACAGCATGGGGCACACATGTGCCACAGCCATGCATGGTACATCCTCTGGGAACATGGTCACACAGCACCAGACAATGGGACAGACATGGCAGCTGGGGCACATACGTGGCCAGACATGTGGTGTTGCACAGCTACTTACAGTGCTGTGATGTGCTTCCATCAGTTTGGAACCCCCCTCCTGGGACGTCCTGCATGGCTTCCCTGGCAATGGTTGCTGCAGGGAGAACCTCATTGGGACTCAGGTGCACATCAGCCTGTGGTCCACCCACTGTGAACAGCAAATAGGCCTCTATGTGGGCCACCTTCTCCTTTTCCCTCCTCTTGCCATCATTCAGATGCTTCCTGCACTACAGGAGGGTCCTGTTGTATGTCCCCATGGCATTTGCATAATGGGCCAATGCCTCTCAGGCCTCCTCCTGTGCCATCGAATTGCCATCCCTGCCTGATAGTACATCCTGCCTCAGGTGGTATGCCTCAATGACAGCCTGCTCTTTGTCCTTTGTGAAGTTTGGCCACTCTCTGCTGGCAGCACTATTGCTTCCTGACATAGCGGTTTCTGTGGGAGAGTGGAGACGGTCATTAGCCACACACACACATATAGATCCAGAGTGCCCATTTGCTACATACTGTAGATGTGTGTGGCCGACCCAGCACCTGCCCATCAGGGTCTGTGGCCCATACAAATGTGTTGGGATGTGCAGTGTGGTGGGGCTGTCACTGTTGTGTCTTGCATGTGCAGCTGAACTGACATGGACAGCTACATGGCTACTGATGTGCTGCCTGTGATGCATATACTAATACACATGCAGCCAGCCACCCATCACTGCCACTAAGCACCCATGACTGTATATGCAGGGACTGTGGATGCCAGTGGCCCACCCCACACTGTGGCTGACCATGGATCATTGTGTGGCACTGCATGGTGTGCTGCAAGTGTCTCTGTACATGTGTAGATGGGGACAGACTGTCCACTGACCATTTCAACATGTGGATTGTCAACACTACTACTGGACATGTCCAGTAATGGCTGTGTCTGTGTGACAGTCCTGTGGCAGTCAATGATCCCCCTCCTCCACTGGGATATACCTGGATCCTGGCTGCAGTTGCCTAGTGCACTGTCCCAGTCCATAGGTCCTGCTGACATAGATGAAGAATTAGAGTGTACTCACCTTCAAGGCTGTTTTCTCTCAGTCACCTATTCTCATTGTGGGTTGAGTTGGGAGTATTTATGGCTCAAGGCACGTAAATAAGGTTTGGGGCAGTGATAATGAGATGCTAAACAGCTGAGATGCCCCTGACTACATAATTAGGCTGATTTGGATGCATTGTCTGTGAATTGTATAACTGCCCTCACCTCATCTCAATCATCATGGCACATCTGCTGAGTTGAGTGCATCTCCACATGGCGCATTACCTGTGCATGCATGGTGTGTTCGGGGAATCTCTCTGAATGGGGATCAGGGGCAGTGGAGCATTCTATGCACATGCACCATGTCAGCCGACCGTCTGCCACCGCAATGTATATGCACGATCGGCACGATAGTTGCATCGCAAACATGCATATGCTGCACGTTGCATGGTGCTGTCTGTACATGCATGCCCACCAGTCTGTGTGATGTACAGAATGCCAGCTGCCCTGTGATGCTCAGTGATCGTGCATTATGCATCCTTGTGCAACAATGCATTACTGCGTATCCCAGGTGCTTTGCGTGATGCGCCATGCCACACACATCATGGTGGACGTGCACGCATCACACATGCATGACCCGGTCATGACCCATGGCCCCACATTCCTGCTGCACTAATGCACTTTGCACATGCATCTGCTTGACTGACCAACTGTGCTTCATGCTGCTGTGCATGGGGCAGTCACATGGCATAGTGATGCATTTGGTGCCATTTTGCGTGTGTGCTGAATAGGCCTGGTGTTGCTGCAGTAGCTCTGGCAATGCCTAGGCAAGGGAAGACTGGAACAAGGGCCATGAACTGGTCCTAAATGGAGATGCTCCACCTGATGGCCCTTTTGATGTGAGTCAAGGGCCAGATGGTCAGGGGTGAGGACCTGCAGGTGCCCTGGGCAGAGGTGTGGGCCCCCATCACCCGGCATCTGGTGCAGCACACTGGGTTCCCCACATGGGTGAACAGTGCCATCACCATTACTGTGACCTTGGGTGGTGGGACAGTGCCCACCTGCAGAGGTTGCAGGACTGTGCACTCAGGGTCTCTGCCATGACCAGGTAGGTGTCATGCTTGGGTGTGAAGCATGGGTGCATGCGTGGGGGGTAACATCACAACATCACAAACACATGGGCACATACCCATATGCACACTTGGCTGTGGCTGTCCCAGCCCTGTGGTGCTCTGTTATGCATGCCACATCGGGTGGGCCTCACTGTGGTGGTGGTGTGTGGGACTAGTACACTGTGTGGTGCCTGGGGCTGGACCACCGTGTGCAGTGCATATCTGTGGCAGGGCACTTTGGTGGTTCAGGCACATCTGCTGTGCACAGCTGTGACCAGCATGGCCATTCACTGGTGTTGCACTGCTTGTGTATACCATCATTGCATGCCTACAGTGGTGTGGGGGGATGTGTTTGTGTACTGACATGTCTACTCATAGTGGACTTTGTCTATTGTGTCTTACTGGGCTGGAGGACAGGTGGCGGGCCGTGGAGGCCATTGAGGAACATCAGAGGAAGGCCAAGGCTGGTGCTCGGCCTAGTGGCTGTGTGGGTGCAGGTAGGTGGCTACTTTGTGTGTGCAGTGTCTCTCTGGTGGGGTGGGCATGTGCTTGGCTGGGATTGTGTGCCTGACATGGCACTTAGTATGTGTTCACTGTGTTCTTGTTGTAAGTCCCTGGGGTCGTCACACTGTAGCAGTCATGGGAGGACGGCAAGGACAGCAGCAGGATGTGGGCCGCGACCTACAAAGGCCATATGAGCTGCACTGCAGCCTGTGAGATTCATGCTGGGCCATATCCTATTGACATTTACAGCTGTCCTGCGGCAGCTGGAAGCACGTGGCCACTGGGGTTTGTGGCACCGTGATGTGCAGCCATGCCCATAGGCCTCTGTGGTGTATTGTATATAGTGTTCCCTCACATCTGTGTCCCCCAACCTTCCTTACCCCCTTTGCTGTCCCCACCCCTGCCCAGTTTTGCACTACCACATTTGTGTAATGGTCCCTGCCACCCCTTCCCTTTTTGTACATATTGTATATAGTTTGTGTGGTGTGCTCTGTTGTTGTTGTTGCTTTTCATCTTGTTTATTGTGTTTGTATTAAATATTTTTATCTGACATGGTGTCTGTGGTCCTTCACTGTTCCATGGTCATGGGTTTGTGTACTATCATGTACAGTACTGTACTTGTGATGTCTGCTTCCCCCACCACCCTGCCTCCATGTGGTCTCACTGTTTCCTGTGGTGTGTGCTTAGGGCTCCTGGCCTGATGCTCCCATGTCTGCCCCCAGTCTGTGTGTGCTGCTTGAGGTGTGCATACATTGTACTGCCACATTCATGATCTGTGGCCCTGTGTGCGGTGTTCTGTAGTCAGGGTATGGTCTGGCTGGATGGCGCTATGGTGGCACTGTGTGCTGCCCATCTTATGGCATGGTGCTTCCCTGTGTGGCCTCCCACATGACCAAAGTCTTGGCCACCTGGGGTGTTGGTCTTGTCCTGTGGCCTTCTCTGTGCCCCTTGCTGACCCCTGCAGCTGTGTGGTGCCATGCTGGCTACCGTGTACCTGTGTGAGTGCCTGCCATGGGCCTGTGTGGGGCATGGCCTGGGCCTCTGGGTGTTGTTCTGTGTGGCCAGTCATGGTATTGTGCCTGTGTCTGCCACAGATTTGCTCCTGGCCACTCTGGTTTGCGCCTTTTGTTGTGTGTCCCTCTTTCCATTTTCCCCACTGTTCTGTCCCCTATTGCTACCTCATGCCTTGCTGGGTTGCTCTGCATTCACTGTGTTGCTCCCCCCAGGGTGCTTGCGCCACCTGTGTGCACATCCCAGTTGCACTGGTGCATCACCACTTGCACCGTGCACTTTCAGTGTGATTTATGGTGGGGTTGTGCTTGGCGCATTCCATGGTGCATCCATTTCTGAATCGCGTGGCATCTAGTAGGCACATCCTATTTGCGCTGGTTCATCTCACTTGCGCTTGGCGCACCTATTTTGTGAATTTAGCCCCATGTGTATTATTCTGCAATTCAGCCAAAAAAATCTGCATAACAGTGAAAAAGTTTGCCAAACACATTCAGAAGATTTTGATCTTGCCAAAGGCAGAAGTTCAGAAAATTTCATGAAATTTATGACATTTTGCGAAAGTTCTGTGAAGGTGGAATTTGCAACTTCCACTCAGCTCTGCTGTCAGTAACCTTACAGCACATTAATCTAAAGATTAAGAAACTGTACTTTTAGTAATCATTAAAAAAATTATACTTGGTTGAGTGTAGTGCATGCATTTCTGGAATGTTCAGACACATGGTACTGTACTTCAGAATATGTCAGGAAGTGGTTTTGGAATGCAGCACTGGATAAACCTATGAAATGTCAAAGTGGCCCATAATTTAAGAATGTTGGGGGGGGATGAGCAATCTAGAAATGTTCCATGGACATTCATTCTTGGAATACAACAGACATCTAAGAATTTGGCAGGGACTGGCAGTTTCGGAATGTACAGTGGTAGTGATGTACACTGGCGGAATGTAACAGAACAAACCATTTTACTCTGAAATTGCTTTACTCTGCCACATTCCACAATTGTATGCACCCTCCACATTTCAAAATTGTGTACCACATCCACACCACATTCTGACATTGTGCATCCCTGCCATATTCTGAAATTGTGCACTTCTGCCACCTTCCAAAAGTGCATGCCCTTGCCACATTCCAAAAATTCCATGTCCCTCCACAGTCTGAGGTTGTATGTCAGTGCTACATTCTGAAATTATGTCACCACCAATTTCCAAAATTGTGTCATCACCACATTCCAAAATTGTGCATCACTGCCACATTTTGAAACTGTGTGTCACCTAGTTTGTTTGTTACAATTGTTCTACATTATTATTAGGTTAAGACCCTAGTATTTGACCAACACTTGGTTAGTTGGTCTTCCCAGGTCCTTTCGATCTTTTGGATGCCCTGGTGTGTAGCGAGAAAGTCTCTTGGCAGATTAGCTGACTCTCATCTCGCTGCTCCCTTAAAACTTTTTTTGCTAGTTTATTAGTTTGTTAATATTGTGGTTGATATTTAATGTTTCTCTCTTTTTGCTCAATTTACCCTCTTTTCATAAAGTTATCTGTGCTGATTACATCCTTTGTGCTTTATTTTGCTAACTTGTATGACTCTGCCCCTCACATCATGTACAAGTTGTCTCTTTCTCACCCTCCTTTTCATCCTCAAGCCCATGGCTATGTCCCTCACTATTCCAATAATTATTTTCCTTTTCCGGTACCATAACCATGAATGATCTACTTTTATATACTTGGAATGTGAAGGGACTTAACTCCCCATGTAAGTGAAAGCAAATCCTTACCCACCTTAAAAAACATAAAGCCCATATTGCTTTCCTTCAAGAAACTAAATTATTAACTTAGGATGTAGTAAGACTTAAAAAAGACTGGATTGGTCAAATGTATCATTCATCATTCTCCTCAAAAAGAAAAGAGGAGTAGCTATACTTATTCACAAAAATCTCAAATGATCTCTCATAAGCTCCATCTCAGATACGGAAGGTAGATGGATAATTATTAAATTAAATATCCCTTCCGGACCCCTCATGCTTGTTAATGTCTATGCTCCCAACTCAGACTCTCCAGAGTTCTTTCATAATCTAGCACATCAGATATTTTCTACCAACCCAGACAACAGTCCAATAATTCTAGGAGGTGATATCAACCTAGCTCTAGACCCCAGCATTGACAGAAGTAACCATTCTATGGATGCCCATCCCAGATGTATTAAGGCCCTTTCATTACTAATGAAAGACTTAAACTTATCTGATATCTGGCGACTCTTCCATCCTCGGGACCGAGATTTCACCTTCTATTCCTCATTGCATAAATCATATAGTCGAATAGACTATTGGTTTACCTCCCCTGCTATAGTGGAAAAGACTATTGATTCATCTATTTTACCCATAGTCATCTCGGACCACTCCCCAGTTAAGTTGCAACTTTTGTGGGGTCCCCCACAACTAAAATCCCCTTTCTGGCATCTCGACCCTCTCCTTCTTAAAGATCATGACTTTCTCCCCATGATCACCTCTTAGATCAGAGAATTCCTCTGTCTTAATAATCCTGTGGATACATCTATGTGTACTGTATGGGAAGCACTAAAAGACACAATCCGTGGGAAAATAATTAGCTACACTGCTCACAGGAAGAAATTAAAAGAGCAACAATTAGAAGACCTAGAAAAAGACCTTAAGTCTAAAGAAACTATGTACATTAAAAACAATACACATAATCCCTCTTCTCAATTACACCTTGAAATTCTTCAATTAAGAATTAAGATAAATGAATTACTCTCCTGCAAAACTGAGTTAGCTCTATTTAGATTGAAACACAGATATGGGTAACAAGGAGACAGAAAGGGGAAACTCCTTTCATATTAGCTTAAGGTGCAACAAATGGAACAGCACATTTCAGGTCTTAAAAACCAACAAGGCACATTTCACACAGATAGCCCCTCTATAAATCATATTATGAAAACGTTCTATCAGAAATTAAATTCTAATCCCTTTCCTCCATCTCAGATTCACCAATTTCTAAGCAGTCTGCATCTATCCCATCTTTTCACTTTTGAAGCTAATTCCTTAGACAAACCCTTTTCTCTTAGAGAAATTCAACAAGCCCTGTTCTCCTTGAAGTCTGGTAAGTCCCCGGGTGGAGACGGCTTTCTGATAGACTTTTACAAAGCAGTCTCTGACACCCTTTGTCCAATCCTTTTTAAAGTCTTCCAAGAAGCCCTGAATCAAGGTAAGCTCCCACCTACTTGCACAGAGGCAATTATAACCTTAATTCTCGAGAAAGATAAAGATCCCTCACTTCCTGCTAGTTACAGGCCAATTATCTCTATTAAACACTGATAGAAAGATCTTTGCCAAAATAGTATCATCACGCCTTGAACCCTTGATCCCTAAACTATCTCACTGTTCCCAAGCTGGTTTTATTAAAAACAGGTCTTGCTCAGATCACTTACGTTCCTTATTTAATTTAATTCACAAAGCCAAATCCCTTAATTCTCCTGCAGCAGCCATAGCTATAGATTTTGAAAAGGCTTTTGATTCCTTAAATTGGCACTATCTTTACCAAGTTCTATCTTATTTTGGTTTCTCTCATACATTTTGTTCTTGGAGCAAACTATTATACACCTCTCCTACTGCAAAAATTCTTACTAACTCCACTCTCTCTTCTTCCTTCCAGTTGGAGAGAGGAACCAGACAAGGTTTTCCCCTGTCACCATCCTTATTCATCCTTGCAATGGAACCCTTATCTGGTAGTCTACACCAATCCGTCAATATTAAGGGCATACCTATTGGCACTTCTAGATATATGTCTCTCTCCTACATGGATGATCTTTTAATTCTACTTGAAAATCTAAAAGAGGCAGGACCCTTGTTGATTAAACTGCATATAAAATTTACTAATATCTATGGCTTGGCCTTGAACTATGGGAAATCAGAAACATTACCCCTTAATGCCCACTGCAAACCATATATGAACTCCTCCCTTGGTTTTCGATGGTCTAAACATGGTATTACCTATCTAGGAGTCAAAATAACAAGTAAATTGGGGAAAATATGGGACATAAACTTTATCCCCCTGTTTGACAATATTAGAACCACTCTGGACAGATGGAAACTCCTTAATCTCTCTTTAATGGGAAAAGTAGCTGCCATTAAGATGTCCATCACACCAAAGATTCTCTACTTATTTTCCAATATCCCCTTAATTTTGCCCACACACTTTTTATCCAAACTCAACAAACTTGTTGGACACTTCCTATGGGACAGTAAACCACCAAGATTTAGTCATAATAAACTTTGTTCTCATTGGAAGAGAGGAGTTTTCAGACTCCCTTGGTTTCAAGCTTATTTATGAGCATTCCGGACAGCTCAAACCATTAAATTGTTTCATAAACCCTCATCTCATACCCCGCTATGGGTTACAATGGAATCTGCATCCTGTCCCGGTGGAATTCCTACATCCTTCATCTTTAATCCTCTCTCACCCAAACTTAAATCACATCCCACTATTTCAGCCTCATCTTTTATTGGAAACGAATTCACACATTTTTTAAATCAAACCCAATCCCCTGGTTCTATGCCCCCCTATGGGGTAATCCATTAATTGCTATATAGAACCAAACAATTTTTTGCCGATCATGGAAAAATGAAGGCATCTTCATCTTAAGAGACATTCTAGATCTGAACTCACCAACTCTTAAAACCTTTTCAGACCTGCAAAATATCTGGAACCTTTCCAAGCAAGACTTTTGGAAGTACTTACAGATTCGAGGCGCTTATAGTTCTTTTTCTCATTATGCCCATAATTCTGCACTACAGGATCATCACATTTCGTATTGGATTAACCTATCATCAAAATGGAATAGCTCCATTTACAAAGACATTATAGACAATTTACCTGATCAGACTATTTCCGCTAAAACTAAGTGGAACACTCTTCTTGACTATAACATCAGTGACGTATAGTGGTGCAATTGCTGGCACCTTTCTCACTCTATATTTAAAGATGCCCATAGCTCTTTAAAACAAATTAAAATCTTACACCTTTGGTATAGAACTCCCTCTGTTTTATACTGTATGGGATTATTAAATAACAATAATTGTTGATGCTGCAATTCACCTGATGGTGATATTTTTCATATTCTATGGACAAGTACTTCTGTTAATAGGCTTTGGTATAGGGTTCACACTTTTGTTTCCAAAGTTATTGGACAACAAATCCTTGTAGACCCTAAACTCTTCCTGTTAGGTATTCCTATTCCTATCCCTAGTAACATCACTCTTTCACATGCTCACTTCAGATGGCTAAATATACTTTTCCTTCTTGTCAAACATTTACTGATCATGAACTGGAGATCAGTACATGTTCCACCATTAGCAGATGTCCTTCAAAACCTAACCCAATATGCGTCTGTAGATCGAATATCCCATCTTTCACAGGATCGACTCAAAGTATATGATAGTTGTTGGTGGAATTATTTCAAGTACATTAATCTCTCTAATGCTCCTAAACCTTAATATATAACTATCTTGATTTTCTTTTTACCATTTTTTACCCTTGATTTGGGGCTGCAACACAATCATGCACAGATATCCTTTACTGTTATCTCTCTCTCTCTCTCTCTCTCAATTTTTCCTGTCCTTATTTCTCTCTTTTTTCTGCTCTCTTCTGTTCTTTTCTCACTATTATACTTCTTTCTCAAAATTATATCCTCCCTCTACAGCTTATTAATTGTATCCTTTCCTGAATCAGCCTTATACTATTACCACTTAATAAACCTTAGATATTGCCTTGTATTGACTTTTTACATCATGGATACCTCTAACATTGTATTTTATACAGTTTATATTAATCCATTACTATTCAATGACATCATTGTCTCTTTTTTCCTTTTTTTTTGGTAGTAGCCTGAATTTAGATTAATCACCAGAATCCTTCTCTTTTTAAAGCATGTATACTGTAAAGTATAACTTGCTTTTTTTCCTTTCTCTTTTGACCATCATATGGAGGATACTTTAGATCTATGTGTTTTATATGTTTTACCTTTTTGGAAACTTAATAAAAAGATAAAGTGAAACTGTGTGTCACCACCACATTCTGAAAATGTGTGTACTGGCCACATTCTGAAATTGTGCATCCCTGCCACATTCTGAAATTGTTTAATCACTACATGCCAAAATTTTACATCCCATCACATTCCAAAATTGTGCATTCCCATCACATTCCAAAAATGCTCATCCTCACCACATTCTGAAATTATGCATTTCCTTCACATTCAGAAAATGTGTTTCCCAGTTGCATTCCAAAACTTGGAGTCTTCAAAATTGCCCATCTTCATCACATTCTGAAAATGTGCATTCCTACCATATTCCAAAGTTGCACATCCCCACCACATTCTGAAAGTAAGTGTCACTGCTATATTTTGAAAGTACATGTGCAAGTCACATTCTAAAACTGCATCCCTGCCATAATCCAAAATTCTGCATCCCCACCACATTCTAAAATTTTGTGTTCCCACCACATTCTGAAATTTTGTCGCAACTATATTCCGGAATTGTGCATCCTTAACACATTCTGAAAATACTCATCCTCACCACATTCCCAAATTATGCATTTCTGCTGCATTCTGAATTTGTGTGCCACTGCCACATTCCAAAATTGCCTATCTTCATCACATTCCAAAAATGTGCATCATAACATATTACAAAATTGCACATCCCACCACATTCTGAAAATGAGTGTCACTGCCACATTCCAAAATTGCATGTCAAAGTCTCTTTCTAAAATTGAGCATCCCTGCCCTATTCTGATATTGTGCATCCTCACATCATTCCAAAATGTGTACCCATCACATTCCAAAAATGTATTTCCTTGCCACATTCCAGTATTATTCATCCCACCAGATTCCAAAAATGCACATCCCTACCACATTCTGAAATTGCATGTGACCACATTTTGAAACTGTGCATCCCCACCACATTCTGAGATTCCTTGCCCACACCACATTGTGAAATTGTATGTTGCTACCACAATCTGAAATCAAGCATCTGCTCCACATTCTGAAATTGTACATCACTACCACATGCCAAAATTACACTTGCATGGCACATTACATGAAATTGCATACCACGCCACATTCTACAGTTATATATCTCTTACATTTTGAAATTGCATATCTCTGCTGCATTTTAAAATTGTATGACACTGCCACATTCTGAATTTTAGTGTCTCTGCCACATTTCAAATGTGTATGTCCCTGCTACTTTCTGAGATTGTGTCATTATTACATTTCACAGCTGCAGCCTGGTGGCAATATTAAATCTCATCCTGGCAGTTTCCTAAAAATTGCACAGAACTTTGGTATTCTAAAGCCATGTTTGCCATTGCATTACACCCCCAACCCCAGTCACATTCTTAAGTACCTTGCATCTGCACATTATAGAAACATGTGCCCTCTACCCACCCAGTATCATCTCTCTGTTTTCAAATGTTTATTATAACTGCAGTTTGACGTAACTTGGGAGAGATAAAGCCTATAAGGTAGCTTGCAAGCAGGACTAGGCTGCGAGTTCTGGTTATGACATCATCAGTAGCTCTTCACCAGAACTAGCTTTCTTGAACAGGCAGAGAAATCAGGGTTATACAATGACTTGTAACTTTTAACCAAAGTAACTTAGAGATCTCATTTTTGGTATGGGGCTGACTTAGGATATGCTAATCCAAATTCTGACTGTATTGATGCTAGAAATTGTCACCCAATTCCCTCTTTTATGTTTTCCAGGCATGTCCCTCTTGGGTATCCCCAAGCCACATTGAAGTCACCTATCAGTGTAAGCTGTAATTTTCTGAAAGATCCAATGTTTTAGTAGGACCTAACCTCCATTTAGTAAAAAAGTAACACCAACCTCCCCATTGCTTCCTCCTATCAGATCTATAGAAACAGAAGAAAAGATGGCAGAAGGAGACCAAGGGTCCAGCTAGTCTGCCCATGTGTTACTTGGACCTTCTCAGATCCCAAGACCTACCCCCCCGTCTGTCTAATGCCTCCTACTACTCCTGTTTCTTTTCATTGCACATTGGCCTTGTCCCTACCCAGTTTGAATGATGTCACAGACTTTGCTTCCACTACCTCAACTAGTAGATTGTTCCATGGCTTCATGACTCTTTCTGTAAAATAGTGTTTTCTAAGCTGCCTCTTGAAGTTCCCACACCTCAGCTTCCATTAGTGCCCTCCAGTGTTAGAGTTGGAGACTCTGTTGAACAAGTCAGAGGATGGCACCTTATTTATTGCTCTCAGGAACTTGTATGTTTCATTCATATCTCCCCTCTTCCTCCTTGTTTCCAGTGAGAACATATTTTTAATGCTTCCAGACGCTCCTCGTATGAGTTACCTTGAAGGCCCTGGATCATTTTGTTCGCTCTTCTCTGAACAGCCTCCAACCTGTTTATATCCTTTTTCAGATGCGGACTCCAAAACTGGAAACAATACTCAAAATGGGGCCTTACCAGGGACCTGTACAGTGGTAGTATTACCTTCTTCCTCCTGCTTTTGAATCCCCTCCCTATACACCCCAGCATTTTGTTGGCCTTGCTATAAGCTTTGTTGCATTGACTTGTCTATATAAGGGTGCTGATTATGATGACACCTAGGTCCCATTCTTCCTGCATGGTGCTGAGCTGGACTCCGTTGAGGTGGTACTTTGTCCTTGGGTTCCCATTACCCATATGTATGACCTTACATTTGTTTGCATTGAACATCATCTGCCAGATGTTGGACCATCTTTCCAGCCTCTGTAGGTCTTTTTGTAGGTCCTTAATCATCTCCTCACTGTCAGCCCTTCCTCCTAGCTTGGTATTGTCCATGAATATGGCAATTTTACCCTGAAAACCTATGCAGATGTCATTGAGAAAGGCATTAAATAGGACTGGCCCCAAGACAGCAATAGTGACTGCACCTTCATCAGAACTCTCTCCGTTGACCACTATTCTCTTTTTGCTGGCCAACAAACTATGCATTTGGCTATACCCAAGTTCTCAAATTCCTCAGCAGGCGGTTGTGCTGCATTGAATCAAAGGCATTACTGAAATCAAAGTAGAAGAGGTCCACTGGGTGACCTCTGTCTAGTTCCCTAGTGACTCAGTCAAAAAATGTGATTGGGTTCATTTGGCATGACCTTACCACCATGAACCCATGTTGCCCATCATTGTGAAGACTGTTCTTGTCTAGGTACTCAATCAAGTCTTGTTTTATTAAGGTTTCCATCAGTTTCCCCACTACCAACATAACACTGACTGGTCAGTAGTTGCCTGCTTCCTCCCAAATCCCTTCCTTGTGGAGAGGTACTGTATCCGATCTTCTCCAGTCTCCCTGCACTACCCCTGTCTGAAGTGATCTGCTGAATAAATGTGCTAAGGGGCCTGCCAATGCACTTGCTAGCTCCTTTAGAACCCTCAAGTGTATTCCATCAGGACCTGGCAACTTTTCTTCCCTGAGTTGATCAAGGGCCTCTCTAACCATACTGTTGGTGATTGATGGTGCTTCCATTTGTGGAACACCTTTGTCAGCAGCTTTAATGCCACTGTCTGGTACTGGGCCTTTGTGTTCCTCAGTGAACACTGGCAAAAAAGTTGTTCAAAGCAGTGGCCTTCTGCCTGCCCCCCTCCACTACTCTGTTACCATCTTTGAGTCTAGCTATTCCTCCCCTTTTCTTGTATCTATTGAAAAAAAAGTGTTTGATCTCTTCTTTAACCCCTTCTGCAAGCCAAAGCTTCATTGTGGCCTTAGCTGATTTCACCATATTCTTTGCTTCTCTGTTCTTCTGAACATAGGCTTCCCGTGTGCTATCTTCCTGAGTTCTTTTATAGTTCCAATAGACCTCCCTTTTGGTTCTGATTGTGATTCTTACCTGGTTACTAACCATATTTTTTTGTGTTTGTTCTTTTTAGTCACTGTTCTTAACGCACATCCTGGTAACCTGTAAAATGGTTAAATTAACCTGCCCCCATATTTCTTCCACATCGTAATGCTCCTGGATCTTTAACAGCTTGCTTCTGACTAAATCCCTCCTTTTATAAAAATTGGATCCTCTGAAGTTTAAAATCTCTGTTTCGGATTGCGATTTTTCTACCCCTAGGGCTAACTTAAACCACACAGAGTTGTGGGTGCTGTTGGCCAGTGGCTCCCAACCCCTGACACCCTTACTATCTCTAAATTAGTGAGGACCACATCCAGGATCATGTCCAGCCTAGTCAGGGCACTAACTAGGTGTGTAAGTAGGAAGTATTTTCGGACATCAATCACTTTTTGGCTCCTAGTAGAACTGGCCACTGGGATGCTTCAGTTAACATCAGGCATATTCAGGTCTCCTCCCATCACTGTATCCCTTTTTTGTGCTACACCTCTGATCTCCTCTAGGAGCTCTTCATCCCCTGGTATACCACAACTATGTGGATCCTCTTTCCTGTCGCTGAGCTGAGCAGCATCCACAGGGATTCCACACCTTCTTTTTGATGCTATCTACTGATATGGCATTTATGCCATCCTTTACATATAATGCTACCTCTCCCCCTGCACCCTTCCTTCTATCCTGTTTGAACAGGGCATAGCCCAGGACCAAATATCTCAGCCATTTTTCTCTGAGGCCCAAGTCTTTGTGACTGCCACCATGTCTACTCAGGAATCTGCCATCATTGCCTGCAGGTCACTTATTTTGTTTCCCAGGCTTCTGGCATTTATGCATACCCCTTCCCATAGTCTGGTACCCTTGCTGCTATTCACTACTATTGGTTCTGGTATTGAGCTTGTAGATGTGTGGCCCTGTGTTCAGTTCCTGATAGTTTCTAACCCTTTTCTATGTGTTTTCTTAGGTCATAGGAGAGAAATTCTTGCTTGTGGGGAAGTGATGACTAAGTTCCTAGCAGAAGTGTATTTTGTGATAGGTTCCCTAGCATTAGACTGCACCTTTGTTTAAATTGTCAAGAAGGATATTGAATTTCTGCCCAAGCACACTGACTCCTTCCTTTGTTAGGAGAAGTCTGTCAAAGCTGAACAGCTTCTTCTCTCAGAAGCTCCCCCATGAGCCTATAATGTGGTATAATTTTCACAACACCATCCATATAGCCAAGCATTGAATTCCTTGATGACCTTATTCCTGATTTTGCCTTTGCAATCCCCTTTGCCCCACACTGGGAGGATCTCTAAGAATGTCAGGGCAGTTGTTCTAGCCTCCAGCCATTCCACCAGTTTAATGAAATTTTGCTTGTTTTCTTCCACTGTTTGAGCAGACTGGTCAATCGTACTGAGATGAATCAGAACATTGGTTCCTTTCTCCACATTGTCTACCAACCTCCCAGTGTGTTCAGTGTCATGCTGTGCTGAAGTTCCTGGGAGGCATTTAACCATCACTTAGGTTGCATACCTTTACTCAAGTGGGATTCGACTCCCCTGATCATTGAGTCCCCCAGAACAAGAAATTGCTTACTCCTGGATTCACCATGTGTTTTCTTGCTGCCTTTGGATGCCATCCCTCTTCTATGCCTTGTACCCTCGATGAGCTCAGGGTCACCTCTTGCTGAGTCAGGGTCCTTCATCTTTTCCAGTAGTGAATGGAATGGTATTGGTCCAAACAGATCCTGCATGGTCCATCTTTGAAATCTTCCCCATCCCCAGACCCACTACTCTTCAATCACCACAGCCAGTGGGTCTCTGTGGTAGAGGATGTGGTTGGCTTGAACTCCAGATTACCTGATGATGCAGGTGGCCATCTTCCTACCTGCTGCTTCCAGCTGAGCTCAAAGGCCATTCAGACTCCTGCAAGTAGGACACTTAACCATCCTCCTGAGCAGACTACTGAAGATAAGTGCCCCATAGCCCCTGCCACCTACCACCTTCATCCTGAAAACAAAATGTGTATGTGTGTGAGAGAGACAGTGATGGGGGAGGTTCCTGCTGTGGACATTTACTTCCTCACTTCCTGTTCCTGCCCAGAAACTGCCTTCTGTCAATCACTTATGTTGCATATAAAAACAGGATTTCCTCCAGGGGGGTGGGTGGTAAGTGTGAGTACTGAGTATATTTCAGCTGTGCTGTGTGTTGTTGAATAACAGGCATTGACTCTCCCACTCTGTCACCAGTAATTGAAGGTTCCAATTTACCTTGCAGACTCTACACTTCTAATAAAGTATCTGTTTACACCCTAGACAGAAGTGTTCTAGTAGTAAAGTTCTAGCTTCTTAATCAGCTGCCTCCTTGGCCTTACTCCGATAACAAGATTGCTCTCCCCAAAAGCTAACTACTGAGGATTTTAAATGCAAACACCTGGTTTGCTTTTGCCTAAGCTGCACACCCCAATTTACAGTTCTCCTCCTCCTCCTCCTCCTCATCTATCTAGCTGCAAAGAAGATACTATAACAGTTCCCTTCCCCCAACTTCAAAAGCATGCTAACTCTTTTACAGGTACATAAGTGAAAAAAGAAAGACAAGGGGAGGGATAGTGATACTGAAGAGGGAGGATAGGGGCCGTGTGGAGGATGACAACAGTAAAGCTAACATACTGAACAGGTATTTCTGCTCAGTCTTTACTGAGGAAGAAGAGGGTAATGGGTCTGATGGGAGTACAAGGGGTGAGAATGGTGCAGAAATGGACACAAGTCCCTTTACATGAGAAAGGGTCCTGAAGGAACTGGAAGTAATAAGAGTTGATAAAGCAATGGGGCCAGATGGGGTGCACCCCAGGGTCCTTAAAGAACTAAGCGAGGTGGTGGCTGAACCTCTGGCTATCCTGTTTAGCCGATCACTGGAAACAGTGGAGGTACCCAAAGACTGGAGGACAGCAGATGTAGTCCCCTTATACAAAAGTGGGAACAAAGAGGAAGCAGGGAACTACAGACCAGTCAGCCTCACCTCGGTAGTGGGGAAGATCATGGAAGCACTACTGAAGGAGAGATTGGTGGAACATCTGGTTGTCAATGGACTACAGGACCCAAGGCAGCATGATTTCACCAGGGGGAGGTCATGTCAGACCAACCTCATTGAATTTTTTGACTGGGTGACTAGGGAGGTGGATCAGGGAGGGCAGTGGACATGGCCTATCTGGACTTCAGCAAGGCCTTTGACACTGTGCCACATAGAAGACTATTACACAAACTGGGGAATATGGGTGTGGGCAGGACAGTAGTGTGGTGGGTAGGTAACTGGCTGGGTGGCAGGACACAGAGGGTGGTGATAAATGGCTGTCACTCCACAGAGGGAAGAGTGACCAGTGGGGTACCACAGGGATCAGTGCTGGGACTGGTCCTATTCAACATCTTCATCAGTGACATGGCTGGGACCTAGAAGGCAGAATTTCACTGTTCGCTGATGACACAAAGCTCTGCAACAGAGTAGACACACCAGAGGGTGTAGACAGATGAGAAGCGACCTGCAGAAACTTGAAGAATGGTCAGGGTTTGGCAGTTGAAATTCAATGCAAGAAGTGCAAGATAATGCATATGGGGCACAATACCCTGGCACAATATATCAGTTGGGGGTGAGGATATAGCATGCACCAAGCAGGAAAGGGATCTTGGGGTTATCATCTCTGATGACCTCAAGGTAGGGAAACAGTGTGGCAAGGCAGCAGGTAAAGCAAATAGGATGCTGGGATGTATAGGCAGGGGCATTACCAGCAGGAAAAGGGAGGTCATAATTCCGCTATACCAGACACTAGTGAGGCCCCAACTGGAGTACAGTGTACAGTTCTGGAGACCATACCTACGTAAGGACATAGACAGGGTAGAGAAGGTTCAGAGGAGGGCAACAACGATGGTGCATGGATTGCATCATAAGTCCTATGAAGACAGGTTGAAGGAACTGAACATGTACCCCCTGGAGGAGAGGAGGGAGAGAGGGGATATGATAGAGACATACAAGTATCTTACAGGGAGGAACAGGGTGCAGGAAAACACGATTTTTAAGTGAAAAAGATGTTCCAGGACTAGAGGGCATGGGATGAAGTTGGAGGGAGGATGATTCAGAGGAAACATGAGAAAGAATTTCTTCACAGAACGGGTGGTGGACAAGTGGAACACCCTGCCAGAGGAAGTGGTGGGGGCTGAAACAATCACGGGATTTAAGAATGCATGGGATAGACATAAAGGAATTCTGGAGGTCAGGGGTAAGGTACAACAGACTTCTAGGAAAACAAACTGAACTTACAAGCTCAAATGGGCAGACTGGGTGGGCCATAGGCCCTTATCTGCTGACACTGTCTATGTATCTATGTATCTACGTATCTATGTATCTTGTTTCTTTACCCTAATTGAAGGTCCCAATATACCTTGCAGACCCTACACTTCCAATAAAGTATCTGCTTACCCCTAGACAGAAGTGTTCTAGTAGTAAAGGTCTAGCTCTGTAGTCAGCTATCTCCTTGGTCTTGCTCTGATAGCAAGATTGCTCTCTGCCAAAAGCTAACTACTGGGGAGTCTTAATGAAGACACCTGGTTTGCTTGTGCTTAAGCTACCACCCCCAATTTACAACTCTCCTCCTCACCTAGCTAACTGCAAAGATGATAACAGTTCCCACCCTCCAACTCAGACAAGCACACTAACTCTTGTGTGTGTTATTGTATCCTAATTGGAGGTCCCAGTTTACCTTGCAGACACTACACTTCTAATAAAGTATCTGTTTACCCACCCAGACAGAAGTGTTCCAGCAGTAAAGTTCTAGCACTTTAGTCAGCTGCCTCCTTGGTCTTTCTCTGATAGCACATTTGCTCTCTGTCAAAACCTAACAACTGGGGAGTCTAAAAGAAGACACCAGTTTGCTTCTGCCTAAGCCACACATCCCAATTTATAGCTCTCCCCCTCACCTACCTAACTGCAAAGCTGATGACAGTTCCCTTCCCCCAACTCAGACACGCACACTAACTGACACAATAATGTGAGGGTTGGATAGCACTGAAAAGCAAAGCCTTCAGTTTATACACAGGCAGAATACCGTTCCATTGCAAGCTTCTGTAAGTTGCCCCACCAATACACTTATAGAAAGGGTAAAATGGGTGGGCCAAGCAGTCCTTTTCAGCTAACAAATTCTATGTTGCTATATTTCTAGTAGCACCACAAAATAACAAGTGGAGCATGTTAGTAATTTTTAAAAGTAGTCCTTTATTACTTTTTTGTTGCCAAAGTGTTTTCCTTTTTCTATGTGCATATTAGGTGATTTTCCACCTAATAGTATTAGCTATGAGGGAAAAAGCAGAGCTTTACTTGGAAGCAGTCATATCTAGTTCTGTTCCTCCTACTACACCATCAGCATGTGACCTCACTAATTGTTAAATCAAAAGAACTGCTGCCTGATTGGTAGCATGTATGACAAGTTACAAATCAAGTAGAAAGAGAGTGGCTTCTTGGTTACTTGTAATGTCACAGTCAATGAGACCACAGTGCTGATCATGTAGGAAGGACTGGAACTGACTATGTTAGCTTTCAAGTACAGTGCTGTTCCACTCAGCACACCTAGTAATGTCAGGTAAAAAAAAAATCTAATAAGCAAAACAGAAAAGAAAACAAATACTTTGGATATAAGAAGTGATAGCTAACCACTTCTGAAAGTTACTATTAATTCCAGGCAGTACCTTAGCTGTTTAAGTAGTGATGTTTGTGTTAGTGAATCCACCTCCAATAAAGTAGTAGGACGGTCTGGTATTCAGTTCTGAGACCCTTTTCAGAAAGGAGTGTAGCTGTCCACTAGGAGGTATTTATTCATTCTGTAATAATGAGCAACCCTGTTGACCTCTCTGTACTGTACTGTACTGTACATTTGCCTTTTCTGGGGGTTGTTCTTGTGGATGATAAATTTCCCATATTACTTCTGGAGAACAGTAGGGTATCCTTGCCAGATTCTCCCCATTCACAAAAATATCACCATCAGCTTAATCATGTTCAATTTCAGTTGATTTGCATCTACCCCCACACATACACATTATGAGGTTTAAAATTGGCAGTATTATCTATCACTCCTATCCTGGTCAACAAAAAACTGCATAAATAAATGGAAACATAGACTTTGATGGCAGATAAGAACTGCTTGGCCCACCCAGTCTGCCCATTTCCCTACCTATTGGATAAGCTGCAGATCCTAGTTAACCAACAGCCTACTTCCTCATATCCCCATTATAATTGCCTTATGTTTGTCCCATGCATTCTTGAATTCCCCCACTGTTTTTGACCCCACAACCTCCTCAGGAAGGACGTTCCATGCAGCCACCACCTTCTCAGTGAAAAAATACTTCCTCACATTGCCCCTGAGCCATCCTCGTCTATCTTCAAACTATGCCCCCTTGTTCTTGCACATATGTTTTTGTGAAAGATGCTACCCTCTTGGACTTTGTTGACTCCCATGAGGTACTTGAAAGTTTCTATGATGTGCCTCCTCTCACTCCTTTCCTCAAGGGTATACATATTAGGCTTCTTTAGTCTCTCTTCATATGGTTTCTGGTGCAGACCCTGCACCATTTTAGTTGCCTTTCTCTGGACCGCCTCCATCCTGTCTATGTCCTTGCAGAGATGGGGTCTCCAGAACTGTATGCAGTACTCCAGATGGGGTCTCACCAACTGTCTGTACAGAGGGATGACAACTTCCTGTTTTCAACTGGTGATGTCTCTCCCTATGCATCCCAGTATCTCCCCAGCCCTACTTACAGCCTTCTCACATTGCCTGCCTAACTTTAGGTCATCTGATATGACTATCTCCAGGTCCCTTTCCATTTTTGTTGTTGTTAGTACCTCCACCCCCCCACACTGTGTACTTTTCTCCTAGGTTTTTGTTTCCCAGGTGCATTACTTTGCACTTCTTTGCGTTGAATCTAAGCTACCATACTTTTGACCATTCCTCCAACCTTATCAAGTCCCTTCTCATCCTTTCCACCCCCCTTCCCGGTCTATCAACCCTGTTGCAGATCTTTGTGTCATCTGCAGAGAGGCATACTTTTCCTTCCAGTCCCTCTGCAATGTTACTTATAGAGACATTAAAAAGGACCAGCCCCAATAATGAACCCTGCAGTACCCCGCTAGTAACCCCCCTTTCTTTGGAATGTACTCCATTTACTATTACCCTCTGTGTCCCATTGTCCAGCCAATTTTTTACCCAGGCTACTACCCTGGGACCCACTCCCAGGCTGGCTAACCTGCTTATTAATCTTTTGTGTAGGACTGTGTCAAATGCCTTGCTAAAGTCTATGTAGGTCATGTCCACAGCCGCTCTCTGATTCACTACTTTGGTCACCCAGTCAAAGAAATCTTAGATTCATCTGTCCTGACAAACATCCATATCAAATGAATGGGTGTAATGTTTCCCAAGTGAATACACAGTGATCATTTTAATCCAAGTTTTATGAACTCCCAATTATCTGAACTAATTTCATGTCTCCCAAGCAGTCTGGACAATCAAGATTGTATTTAAAATGCTTTTGCCTTGCCCTACAGTAAAACTGGGTTGAGGTACGATCCCACTGAAAAAAAAAATGTTGCATCTTAGGCAACATATTTTATAGAACTAAAAATGGTATATTTCAAGCCCCTCAACTGGATGTAGCTGTTGCCTGAGTTACAAAGCACTCAGATGGGGCCTGACAGCCCTCCTTAAAACACTGTGTCCAGCTGCTGACTGAGCTGTCAGTAAGGAACACATACTGTACAGTTTGTGCTCCTTATTGACAGCTTAGTCAGCAGCCAGATGCAGTGGTGTGAGGTGGGTCATGCTGGTCACTGGCTCTGTTTCCTTTTGGGTGAAGTGGAGTGGTAGAACACTGCCTGCCAGGGTAGAGGGTGGGTGGGGGGCCTCTAGATCATCAGGAATGTTGGAGTACACATATTGGGGAATCAGGCTGGGGAGTCTGCTAGACCACCAGGTATTATGTTTTATTACTACAGACTGGAATTGGGGGTTCATTGACCACCAGGAGTTATGTTTTATTAATACAGACTGGGATTGGGGGTCCACTAGACCACCAGGGATTTTATTTTTAATATCTTAACTGGGATCGAGGCTGGCGGGGGAAGGGTTACTATACTACCAGGGACATTTTAATGTTATTTATTCAGGGATTGAGATGGGGGGCAGCACATCTGCACACCCTTCCAAAGGATTTCTAAGTACCCTTAGAAAATGGGCAGAGACAATTCTCTCTTCTGATTGGCTGAGACACTTATTTAGGTGGGCATCTATCAGACAATAGATGCCCACCAAATAAAAAGTCCCAGCCCAATCCTGCCTCATGCCCAGCTAAGTATCCTTGTGCCCAGCCTGCTTCATCATTGGCTGAAGCACTGGGCACACAATTTCAAACTGTCGCCATTTTATTAATCTCTTAGCGAGAGGTACCACCCCCCCGCGCGACACACACACACACACACACTCAGTAATCAAACCAGTTTCTACAATTAAAATAATAACAGCACACAGAGCAAAATAGTTTTTCCTTTGATTGACTGTAAAATTGTGACATAGCTAGTCATGACTCAGCTCCTCAAAGCTTACAGCCGTGGTGGACTAGTGGGCTACCACACTGGGGCTCTCGATAATTTAAAATAAATGAATTGTCTTTCTTGGGGTCTGATGTGGGGCTCCCTGAGTTCTTGAATTATGTGCTACTGATCTGACAGTGGCAGGTGGAGATTATAATGAGGCGGCAGCGGCCGTGTTGTCAGATAGCCCTGAAGAGAAAGTGCCTGCGGGCATTTCTAACTTCCACCCGTTGCAGACTCAGGCATCTGGCCTGCTCCACGCAGGTGAGACAGAAAGGAAACTGAGCCATCAAGAGCAGGCGGCAGCCAAGTCCAAAAGCTGTCTTTTCCCAACCAGGCTCTGCATCGTTTTTATTCGATACCCTTTTTTTTTTACAATGTCAGCAGTTTGTTTTAAACTTGGCGCCACCATGCCAACTCATCTCGCTTCACTCCAGCAATCTCTCCACCCACCCCACTTCATAAAAGCAGAAAACGACCAACAAAAAAAATATTTTTTGTAAAATCTTTCACGCACAGCAAAGGCACTAATCAGTCTAACAATCTACAGTACCTTCTTTTATGTTTCCATTTTTTTTTCTTCCTTCAAACTCGCTCAAAATCCAATGCACCGAAGCCCTGAATCTTTTCGCTCCTCAGACTGAGACACTGTACTATTTCTGATTCACTGCTGAGGCGACCGCTCACATTATGAGCTAAAACTCACTTTGAAAATAATATAAAAAAAAGTTTCCACAGTAATCCTATTACTAAACTTATTTGTGGGGCAAAAATAATAGAAAATTTAGAGACACAGTAGACAGATACCTGTATAAACGGCATGTCATATGCAGCAGCTCCCTCTAGTGGAACAGGGACTATTTTGCAGAAGCTGCTCTTTCTGATCATTCTTATAATTATTTTCTTTTTTTTAATACACTCATTACACAAAAATACAATTAAGCTAATACCCATTTTCTAAAGCGCAATAATACCCTCAGGGTGGGTATTGTGCTATACCGACTTCAGGGCTGCGTCTCTGCCTGGGCATGCCTGGTCTCATTACACATGTTCTGGCGGTCCAGTATAGCACAATACCACCCACCCTGTCAGGTATTATTGCTACTTTAGACCAGTCTTTGGCTGCTGTAATGGTACTTAGCCCATTGCTCTCTGGGAGAGTTTTGAGATTACCAGCTTAGAGATATGACAGCCTGCATCTGCCACAGCCCCCTAGCACCATGCCACAACCCATTCTTTGGTGCAAGGCTGGCACAAGCCCCTTTGGCATATGCAGCTTGTGTTTGAAGCAGGTTGCTTTTTAGAATAGCTCAGGGAGCAATTTTTGATGTAACGTGCCACTTGCATCATTCATGTTTGACACAGTCAGCTTGCATCTTTCTAAGTCCTTTAAGAATTGGGCCCACAATATTCCTTCTAATTTTAATTCCCTGGACAAGCTGAACATTTTTCCCATGAATCAGTGAATCCCTTTCAGTTTTTAAAAGCTGAAATCATAGCTCTTCCTTGCCTTCTTTTTCACAAAGAAAACATTCCCAGATGTTCTTAGTCATAGCTTAGCCTCTATATTGCCTCAGTTGTGTTAGTTGTGCTCTGTTATACCCACTCAATTGGTGCAATATAATTTTTGTACAGCAGTGACCAGACTTGCATTCAGTGCACCATGCGTGACCTTGCCTGTGCACTATTAGTGGGCAGAGCCTCACATCAGTTCCACAGCATATTATGCACCTTAACCTATCATTCTGTTTGCCTTACATGCAGGAATACCAATTGCTGTGAAAGCTTCTGCTTCTCATTAATGATGTTACCCACAGTATTTCCTTTTGATCACTCATTGCTACTGCTTGTTTATTAATTAAATATTATCCGTAACAAGATGTATTTAGACCCAAAGTACCTAATATGTGTACACATTGAATTATAATAACTGGTGACCCCCTGTATCAACAGGATTTTGGTTAATGTCAAATGTCATAATAACTGGATGTGATGTCACACACAGTTATTACAGTGTTTGCTTAGAAACATAGAAAATGATGGCAGAAAAAGACCATTGGTCTATCCCATTAGTTCTCATACTTTTTGATAGTGAGCCTCCCTCAAGCCATGAAAAAGATTTTGAGCCTCCCTCAAATTTGGAAAAAATCTTGGCCCTCCCCACAGAAAAAAATAAATTCTGCTTTGCACAGTACACCGGGAATAAAGTGAAACTAATAAAGTTAACTGAGTATATTCTCTTTTTATTCATCTTATTGCTCTCTACCCCTGACCTGGCACCCCAGGTTATACTTGTCACTCCACTTTTCTAACTCTTGGGCCCTTGTTACTCTGTTTCTTCTCTGTCTGGAACAACTAACATAGCTACTTCATCTCTTCCCCTCTTACCCTGCAGTTAGGTAACTCCCTGTACCCTTACCTCAGGTCACACCTGAAAACATGCATCAAATCACTGTGCCTTTCCAAGTCACTAATTTGCATATAAATACCTATTGTAGAAACAAGCCTTGACTCAGCATGCCTCCCAAGGCAATAATTTACATATACTGTAAATACATACCTATAAACAAGCTTTGGCTCAATGGGGACTTCCTGGTCACAAATTTGTGGATAAGTAAAGAATCTCACCTGCAATTATCCATATTTAATTTGTTTTATCCTTTCAAAAAAAAAACAGCCAAAACTTAACATTTAAATACTGTACATTCTCAGACTTGACTGGGCCTCCCCTGGAACAAGTTGGGGCGTCCCTTGGGAGGCTGGCCTCACCATTTGAGAACCACTGGTTTATCCAGTCTGTCCATAAATCCCAAACAAACCCAGAACCTATTGTTCATACAGGGTTCTAAGTAACTTTATCCACACCCAACCTTCCCGCCTTACTGCTACTACCCTGAGCAATCACTAAGCTCTTCACCCTGTCTCAGCTGTGTTTGAAACCACTGAAAATTTTGGCACCAACCTCATCAGCTGGCAGATTGTTCAACTACCATTTCTGTAAAATGAAACATTCTCACTTTCCTCTTTTGCCTCCCTCCATCAGTTTCTACTCATGCTGTCATGTTCTTGATCCACTATCTTTGTTAATAGTTTCTCACAATTTACCTCATTCCTTTCTGAAACTAGAAGGTCTATATTATGTCACCCCCCGCCTCATCTGGCCTCTAGCAAGAACATGTTCAGTACCTTGAGCAGATCCTCATAGCATCTGCCCTGCTGGCCCCGAATCATTTTGGTCACCATATGCTACAATGTATCCAGCTTGTCCTTATCTTTCCATGGGGTGAGGACTCTAGAACTGGGCACAGTACTCCTTCCAAGACATCACCAGTGATCTATAGAGAGGTAGTAATACCTCCTTCCTTCTGCTGTCAGAATCCCTTCCTATAGAACCCAGCATTCAGTATGCCTTACTGTGAGTCTTCTAACATAGGCTTGATTGTTTTAGAGAGTCACTGATAATGACCCCTGGGTCTCTGTTCTCAGAGGTCATGTCCAGCTTTACCCCCCCCCATCCAATAGTCCGTCCTGAGCTTCTTGTTTCCTGTACGCATCACCTTACACCTTTTGCCATTGAATTTCAACTGTGAAACCTTTGACCACCTCTCTAACCTTTGTAATTCTGTTTGCATCTCTCTAACCCCCTCCTCACCAGCTACCCTGCTACAGAACTTACTATCATCTGTGAAGAGGCACATCTTCCTCTTGATATCTCACCCATGTCACTGATGAATGTATTGAAAAGTCCGGACCCAGAAACATTCCTTGAGGCACCCTACTGGTGACTTTTCTCTGTTTTGATTTGACTCTGTTAACCAAAACCCTCTACTGTCTCCCTTTTAATTGGTTTCTCACCAATCTACTGTATTTGTGTCCTTCACTGCACCCAGATCCCCCAGCTTCTTCAGCAACCTTCTATGAGGAAATGAGTTGAAAACTTTGTTGAAATCAAAGCAGAGTTAATCCATAGTATGACTCTTACCAACTATCCTGTTACCCAGTCAACGAATACTATCAGGATGGCCTGACAAGACCTCCCTGCCATAAAGTCATGCTGTTTACTATCCTGGAGTTCATTGCTGTCCAGGTAGCCCATGAGGTCCTCTTTGACTTGTACCTCCATCATTTTAGCCATAATAGAGGTAAGAATGACAGGTCTGTAGTTGCCCAGTTGCTCATTGCCCACCCCCATGGAATGGGACTACTGTATATCCGCTACCCATCAGTCTTTTAGAACTACCCCTGTCTCAACTATTTCCATCAGTTTACTCACAGCAGAGGTAAGAATGACAGGTCTATAATTGCCCAGTTGCTTCTTGCCACCCCCTTAGGGAGCAGGACTATGTCTGCTACCCTCTAGTCTTTTGTAATTAACCTTATCTCAAATGAGTTAGTGAACAGCCCTGTCAGGGGTTCAGTTATTTCCATTGCCAGTTCCTTGCCATCTAGGCTAGGAGTATAAAAAAGATTTAAACAAGGCATGTGGGAATACAAATAGAAACAACCAAAAAAGGGGAAAACTGGAAACACCCTATATGGGGTACATATATAAAAATATTTCCAGGTAACACATGGTGAATAGAAGTTGAGAATGCTGGCAATTGTGCAGTGCAGTGGCTGTGGGGCATCAGTCTTTGGAGAGACCTTCTGGAGACTGCAGTGCTATTCCATTTGCACACACACCTCTCAAGGCTGAGGGAGGAAGTCGCTAGACTTGAGGCCAAGTTAGCTACGATTCAGAGGACCTCTTCTCCCAAGCAGGGTCCACCAAATCTGTCACCGTTACTTCACAGGATGCCAGGGAGGAGGAATGACTGCACTATGGTGGGCTCTGAAATGGTGTGGGCTGTGGGACAGAGGCACATTCCTCATCCGGTACCACTACATAATTTGTATGCCACTCTGGTGGGTGGGACTGCTGTGAGGAGGCACCTGCAGTAGTGACCAGAGGATGTGGGGGTCCTCCATAGTGAACACCCTCAAGGAGAGTGGTAGAGGACCCCAGAGGCGGAGGAAGCAACTTCTGGTGGTGGACTCAATAGTTTGGTGGATAGATTTAAAAATAGAAAAGGGGATGGAGAGGCAGGATAGGTGCCTACCTGGTACCATGGCCCAGAGGGATGGGAAGCAGATCCTGAGGATTGCTAGGCAGCAGGATGGGAGGGATAGTAAACTGTCATTGTCCACCTGGTGACTAATAAACTGGCTAGGGACAGGGCTGGGATAGGGCACAGGGGGTGTAGGGAGTTGGGGAGGGGTCTTAGACAGTTAGTTCACTCAATAGCTTTCACTGAGGTGCTGTCTGTCTACAACAGGGGAAAGGAGAGGGATCTCCAAAACAGCATGGAATAATATTCTGGCACAAATTTGAAGCATGGGTAACTATGGGTCATTTACAGTAGCAATAAAAGCACAACTTAAGTATTTGTCTAAGTGTAATTGTTTTTTAGACAGAGTTCCTTAATACTTGCTGCACATATTAGTTAAGAACAACAGTTCTTGTGACTTGGAATGTGTAGGAAAGCTTAAACTGAACTAGGTTTTTTTTATCTTAACTTGTCTTTATTGTGACTTATTTTAGTTAGACGTATAATATTTATTCCTATTTAAGTATTGTGTATGAAATACAATCTGTTTGTTGTATTATCTCTATGTATTTTTTACTGACCATGGGTCATACCTGTAAAAGGTATTGTATCCCAGTGTGCTTACCAGTACACAAATCAAAATCAAATCAAATCAAAATCAGGAGCTTCAACTGAAGGCTGAAAGAATGGTGCAGAGAGGAAGGGTTCGGCTACATTGGGGAGTGGGGTCCCACCTAGGAGGATAAAGGTCTGTATACAAGGGTGATCACCTACATCCATCCGGGAGGGGAACTATAGTTCTTAGTGAATGGTTTAAATGTTATATTGATGAACATTTAAACCAGCCAAGGGAGGTTGCAGAAGGAATTGGGGAGGCAGAAAATGCACCCCCCACAGGCTTAAGTAGCGAGTAAGGTGAATCTAAGGGGAGAGGAATCCCCCAAAGTGAAAATTAATAAAGGAAGCAGGGTGCTAGAGATAAAGCAGAAGGGAATTGGAGCATTAAAAAGAAAGGGGAGAAGGAGGGATGGCAAAAATGAATAAAGGAGGGGCAACAAGCAGAGTGGAAACAAAATCCTGAAGACCTTGTGTGCGAATGCTAGAAATCTAGGAAATAAGATTCTGGACCTACATAGCATCATGACAGAGGCCAGCCTGCATATTGTGGCCATTTCTGAGTCATAGTACACTGAAAACCTTGATTGTGACATGGCCATATCGTGCTATACTCTGTTCAGGAAGGACCGCATGGGAAGGAAAGGAGAGGGTATGGTGTCTTTTCTTCTGGGAAAACATAAAACAATGGAGATACAAGGAATATAAGGGGAGACAGCGGTGATGTGGGTCACCCTGGAGATGGGGAATTGAGCCGCTATTCTCACTGGAGTGATCTACAGACATCTAGCACAGGGTGAGGAATTAGGTAAGATACTGATGGAAGTCACTACAAGATCAGAGAAAAGATGGAAGTGCTGCTGGTGGGGGACTTCAACCTGCCAGATGTAGATCACAGCCTCCTAACAGTGACTTCAGCTAGAAGCAGGGACATCCTGGACTCTCTGCTGGCAGTGAGCCTTGGGCAACTAGTCAGAGAACCCAATCATGATGTTGCAATACTGGACCTGGTACTAACAGGGACAGTATTGCAGGCATCAAGGTGGGAGGCCACCTGGGGACCAGTGATGTATTGTGTGGTTCAATATAAGGATGGATGTGGAAAAGAACCACACAAGGGTGAGGGTTCTGGACTTCAGGAGAACAGATTTTATAAAGAAGGGTGAATGCTTCAGGGATGATCTGGTAGGGAGGATGGTCTGGGTGGGGTGTAGGAACCGTGGATGAAGCTAAAAGGGAGCATAGTAAAGGCAACGAGCCTCTGCCTCGAACAAGTGAGCAAAAGTAGGAAGAAAAAGAGACCGCTATGGTTTATGAAAGAGGTGGTCAAAAAGGTAAAGGAAAAAAGGATAGCATTCAGAAGGTATAAGGAGATGTAGATGGAGGAGGGTAGTGAGGTGTATCGAGGAAATGGAGGGAAGCAGGGAAAGCAGTAAGGAGTGCAAAGGTGCAAACTGAAGAGAGAACAATCAAGGAGGTAACAAAAGGGGACAAGACTTTTTTTAAATATGTAAATCAGAGGAAGACCAGGTGTGGGATTGTAAGGTTAAAAAGGGATGGGGGGGGGAGACTGTGCAGAGGGGGACCAAGAAAAGGCAGACATCCTGAACAAATACTGTTGTTCAGTGTTCACAGAGGAAGGAGGGGGATATAAAAAAGAAACAGAAGCTCTGGAGGGAGCGAGGTGGACACTAGTCCTTTCTTAGAGGTGAGAGTTCTAAAGGAAGTCAGTAATCTGAAGGTGGAGAAAGCAATGGGGCCAGATGGGTTCATCTAATGACACCAAGGGAGCTCAGGGAAATACTGGCTGAACATCTGACAGTTCCATTTAACAACTCACTGTAAAAAAGATTGTTTCCCAAGAACTGGAAGTGAGCAGATGTAGTTGAACTATGCAAAAGTGGTAGCAGGGAGGAGGCTGTCAATTATAGGTCAGACAGCCTGACATCAGTGGTGAGAAAGTTAATGGAATTACTGCTGAAGGAAAGGATTGTGGAATATCTTGAATTCATTGGGTTATACAGTAAGCCCCAAGGCAGCATGGATTCCAGGTGGGGAGGTCATGTCAAATGACTTAGACTTCAGTAAGGCATTCGACACTGTTCTACACTGGAAACTAGTAAGCAAGCTGGGTAGCTTAGGAGTGGGTCCAAATGTGGAAAACTGGATTAAGAAATTTGTAGAGGTGGGTGAAAACTCTGAATTCTGCTTTTGCAGAATTTTTGCAAAATTATGGAAATTTCACAAAACTTTCTGAACTTCCGCCACTGGCGAGATGGGAATCTTCTGAATGTGTTCCATGGATTTTCACCCTATTCTGCAGACTTTTTTGGCTGACCTGCAGAACAGTAAATATAAACTGTAGAATTTATTCTATCTGCAGTTCAATATATTGTTTTGTAATACAGCCCCCATCTGTGTTGATTGCCAGTCCCCTGTAGAATAACATTTTCCTGGTGTCTAGTGCCCCCCCCCCGCTGATTGCTAGCCTGATGTAAAATTAGAACCTCCTGCTGATCGCAGGCCAACATAAAATATAGTTCCCTCCCTGGAGTCTAGTGGTCCCCTCCCTCCACCAATTGTGGACCCCTTGTAGAATAACATTCCCTGGTGTTTAGTGGTTGCCCCCTATGATCATGAGCCTGATTTAAAAAAAAAATTCCCTGGTGTCTAGTGGTCCTCCCACCCACTAACTGTGGGCCTGATGTAAAAAAAAATTAATTCCCTGGTGTCTAGCATGCCCCCCTCCCTATCCCCAATCCCCTTAGTAAAAAAATTAAAAAGGCGGTACTTAATTCCCTGGTGTTGAGCAGCCCCCCCTTTCCTGATCCCTGTTAAAAAGATAACACCATTTCCTGGTGTCTAGCAGTCCCCCCACCCCAGCAGGTGATCCTCCACCACCCTGTTCCCCCTCACCCTGACTCCAAATGGGTGACCGGCACAACCCTCCTCTCTCCACCATGGCCGGTTGCCCATTGAGCTGACAGTGAATGAGCACGTGCTTGCACAAGTATGCACTCATTCATTTACAGCTCAGTGGGTGGCCGCCTGTGGTGGAGGGAGGAGGGCTGTGCCAGTCACTCGCTTAGGGTTGGGGTGAGGACCACCTGCTGGGTTAAGGCAGCGGGGGGTTTGCTAGACCCCAGGGAATGGGGACTACTTTTTTTTTTTTACAGGTGATTAGAGATAGGGAGAGGGGTCCATTAGATGCCAGGGAATAATGGACTACTTTTTTAACATTATTAAATGGACACGGTCAACCTCAGTTTCTTTTATTTTTGTAACTTCAGCTTCATTCAGGTTTTTTTAATAAAATATATTATTGAGCAACCCTGCCTGGTCCATGCTTTTATTTAATTGAAATAAATGATGTTCTGACTTACACTGTTTGTTGTTTTTGTTTACAAAATAAGTCAGTGATTCACAGCAACCCAACTTTGGCTCAGGACAATGGACATGTTCTACACGCTGATGCTGTTTACATGCCCTCATGCACAGCTCCATTGATGAAATCATGCATGCATGCATGCATTGTGTGTGTACAAGCTCACTGTCCAAGCTGTGGATATGTTCCACACCGGAGGCAATTTTGAATGTGTCTAATTCTGAGTTATACATCTAGATAGTAGAATTGCTTTCAAATCTTGAGTATTTTATTAACTGAAAGAAATAAAGTCTTTCACTTACTTCGCACTTTCAACGTGAACTGAGTAACGTTTCTGTCAGTTGTTACCATACGCACACTGACAGAAACTGTTTCAGATGATGGAATCTGATGTTAATTATTCATCCAAAATTGTCACTGCTCAGTCATGTATGGCTCTTGCAAATGATATCTAGTTAGTATTGGAGATTTGATAAGTTATTTTCGAACTGGGTACGTCTTATAGTAAAGCATTTTGTGGTTTTGAGATAGACTGTACAGAACCTCCCTCTGCCACCACAACCATTATTATCACTACAAAACTAAACTTTTAGAAACATTTCAGTCTATTGATCAGTTTTTGGTTCTTGACAGTATGCAATGTGCTGAAATATTTTTTTTTTTCATGCTTAAATCCCATCCAACCTGACTTTCCTCATTCGTTGATATTTTGCCTTTATTTATTTTCAGCTTCCCCTCTGGATTCCTTTGCTTGACAATTGTGTGTGTGTGTGTGTGTACATGGGGGCAGGGGCAGTGGCAAAACATTCTGCATCCAGGCTAGTAGCATCAGTCGGATGCATCCACATACACACCCATTGCATCATGCATAGGTTTGTTGCTTAGGCAGTGTATTGGTGTGGTCTGATTGGTAATTTGATGAGACTAGTAAAATAATCAGCATCCAGTCTATTAGTTAGTCTGACCCCTGCTGCTCAGCTGCTCTAGTCAGTAGTCGATATTTATGCTACAGATGAGATGACATTACCAGCTCAGACCAGCATTGTTGTTGTAGTGATGAATGAATGAGGAGGGTGAGTCATCACATATTTGCACTCCCTCCTAGCTTATTCATCACTAACAGCAATGGCTGTCCTGGTGGGTAATGTCATATCTTGTTTGACAGTGATACTAACTACTGACTTGAGTAGCTGGGCAGCACAGGTTAGATTAACTAATAGACTGGATGCAGATCACTTTTCTCGTCTCATTAAATTACCAATCAGACCACACCTAAGCAATGAGTAAGCAACAGACTTCTGTATGATCATGTGGGTGACTGGGGGGAGGGTGCTGGTCTGACTGACACTACTAGTCTCGATGCGGAATATTTTGTTCCTGTGACTGAATGTGCATGCACGAGTGTGCAGGGTGTTTTTGTAAGCTGGATCAACAGTACAGAAAAAAAATAGTAACAAAGCAAGCAAATATACATGATTGCAGTAATAACATTCAACAAGTCAGGCAGTAAGAATACACTGAAATTCATCAAATCCTGACATAATGGACTGGTTGACTTTTAAAATAAGAAGACAACACATGAAAATATAATTATTAAATATAAAGATACTAGTCGTAGAGATGCTAATGTGGTTACTATTTATTAGAGTACTTGACATTTTTTACCTCACTAAAAGACTATACCATGATGGAAACAAATACGCTTATTGAGAGTATGACCATAAAGTGACTCACACATAGCACTTGGCAGTGAGTGCATAATGCTGAAAGAAGCCATCTGATTGCTGGTGCATGTGAGAAATCATAAACAAGCTTGCTATCCTGGTGTGGTAACACTGATATAGCATGTTTAGTTTATTTTTAATATTGCAGCAGAATGGAGCCTCATTTCATTACCAAAGGTATATATAGAGAGAGAGATTCAGACAATAAGTAGGTCCCCTCCCTCCCCCCTGCTTCATATACATTCCCCTCTTTTTTCCCTATCTGCATATCCTTTCTTATAAGATAACAGTTGCCTTATATTGATGTACTGTATACCTAAGTATTACATTTTTACTTCTCGAGTCTTCTAGTTATGACACTGTAACTGTATCACCCATGTTAGTTATGTATGCTTAGACCTACTAGTTATGACATTGCAACTGTGTTACCTACGTTAGCTTTGTATGTATAGCCCTGAACAATCCTCCACATGTTCTATGCCTCTGGCTTGTCAACCCTATCTTTGTCTGTTATCTGTATTAATGTCCAGGACCACCTTGAAAATGAGCTTGCTCAATGGTGTTTATGCCTGGTTAAATAAAGTTTGATCGATTGATTGAATGAATGAAATGTGCTGGAATAAAATGGGACTTTGAAATGTTACTAAAATAAAGGTTAACAGTGTCTCTTTAAGTGGACAGGGGATAGGGAGGAGAGTCCGTTAGACGCCAGGGAATTATAATTTCTTTTTACATCGGGCCCACAATCGGAGGGTGGGGGGACCACTAGACACCAGGGAATGGGACTACTTTTTTTTTTTTTTACAGGTGATTGGTGATAGGGAGGGGGTCTGCTAGACACCAGGGAATTATAATTTTTTTTTACATCAGGCCATGATTGGCAAGTGGAGGGACCACTAGACACCAGGGATCTTTTTTTATATTGACCCATGATTGGCAGCTGTTGGGGGAACACTAGACACAAGGGAATTATTTTTTACATCGGACCTGCAGTTAGCGGGTGGGGGGGACCACTAGACACCAAGGAATTTCAATGTACAGCAGGTGATGATCAATGGGGGAAGTGGATTAATGTATTAAACTGCAAAAAAAAGTCTCAGAACTGACCACTGACAGTGATAAGTTCTGCAGAATTTTTTTTTCGAAATCTCTTTTTATCCTCCTGATCGCCCTGTTGTTCCACTCCTTCGGGCTCACTCATGCCACCCACTCAACACACTGAGTCTGCCCCTAGAGTGCCACTGGTGACTCCTACCTTCCTCCCTCCATGGAGCACCTTGCACAGCAGGGTCTGCCCATGGTTCCTGGACTGGGTGGCTGGACGGCTGTAATCTAGGAATGGCGAGGTGGTTTCAGCTTTTTTTTTCTTCTGTGCTTCCCCCCCCAAGGATGCCGGCTCGGGCAGGAACATGCTTACGCACACCTGCCAAGTGCCTTACAGCATCCTCCCCCATGCAGGAGCTGCCAGTGCCCCCTTCCACTGGCCCCCATGGACGTAGGGTGCATTAACTCATTGCCTCCACAGGAGCTCTCTGAAGTTGCACCACTTGTCTCCTGTATACTGTCAATAGTAAATCCTGGGCCTTTCTAAGCAAAATCAAGCTACAGTCAGCATGCCAGAAACAAATCCTAATAGCTCAAAAACCATAAGTGCTAGACACAAAGTTTGAGTGGCAAAGTTATTCAGCACAAAAATACCTTTCCAGTGGTGGTATGCAAGGAATAAAATGTAATTTCATTTTTTTCTATGCCAGTTGAAACAGCAAAAAAATTGTTTCTTTTCTCTAAAACAGGCAACATAAGCCATACACACCATACCATAAAAAAATATAAATAACTCCTAAAGTATACATGATATACACAAAATATCAGTAGCAAAGTTGTTCAGCACAAAATTACCCTTTCAACGGTGCTATGCCGTCAAATATATAGTACATATTTTAATATATAATGTAGCAGAATGTAAGTGACTTCTCCAGACGTTGCCAGGGCACACAGGAAGTCAGTAGCTGACTTCTGTAGTCGTCGTCAGGACACACCAGTCTATTTTACTGATGCCTACAGGCATCTGCTAGGAGACAATGAGCATCCCTGGTAACCCACCCCTAAGGAGGAGAGCATCTGTTGGGACGCTCAATCCTCCTTCCCCTTGCCGACCCCTGACAACCTGAGTCCGTGCACGAACCTGGGTCACCTGCATGGTGCGAGGTGTGGCGTCCAGCGCCTCAACCCTCAGTGCCACCGGGCCAGCCATGCAGAATTTTTTCTCGCAGTTTAATACATTAACCCCCAGTCTGCACATGTATTCTACTGTTTTAAGGCAGAATTTCCACGAAAGTTGCCAAAATAATTTCCGAACTTTTGCAGAAACAAAAGTCTGACTTTCACACAAATTCTGCTGGTAGAAGTTGTTTTTCACACATCTCTAGAAATTTGTTAGAGGACAGGTAACAGATGGTGGTGGTAAATAGAATTCACTTTGAGGAAGGGAGGGTGAACAGTGGGGTGCCTCAGGGATCGGTGCTGGGACCGGTTCTCATGAAACTGCAGATGAGCTGGAAGGGAAGGTACACTTGTTTGCAGATGACATCAAAATCTGCAATATGGTGGACACTCCTGAGAGGGGAGGAAAGGATGAACAGGGAGATGTGAAAACTAGAGCCATGGTCAAGGGTATCACAGCTGGGTTTCAATGTGAAACATTGCAAAATAATGCAGTTAGGGCACACAAACTGTGGGGTAGAGTACAAAATGGGGAGAGAGGTATTGACAACCATCATGAAGGAAAGAGACTTGGGGGTAATTATTTTGAATGACCTAAAGGTAGCTAGGCAGTGTGACAATGCAGTCAGGAGGGCTAGTGGGATGCTGGAGTTCATAGGAAGGGGCATCAGCAGCAGAATGAGGGAGGTGATATTGCCTTTGTATAAATCGCTGGTAATACCCCACCCAGACTATTGTGTCCAGTTCTGGAGACCATATCTTTGGAAGGACATAGACCAAGTGGAGATTGTCCAGAAGAGGCCAACTAGAATGGTGAAGGGTCTGCATCAAAAGCCCTAAAAGGAGTGACTAATGGATCTCAATATGTACCCCTAGAACAGAGGAGGGAGAAGGGAATATGATAGAGACCTTTAAATACCTCAAGGAGGTAAATAGGTACAGGAGGGAAGTATTTGTCAGAAGAAAAGCTGCTCAAGAATGAGGGGACATACTATGAAGCTGGGGGGTAGATTCAGGAGAGATGTGAGGAAGTACTTCCACTCCTTTGAATTTGTGTACTTTATGCAAAATCTTCAAGCAAGATGGCGACCATGCTGGGTCAGCCTTCATTCTAGCTCTAATATGAGTAATTTTTTAGTAGTATTTATTATTTATTTTTGTTATAGCAGTAGTGTTAGTAAGTGTCAGCAAGCACGGTGAAGTGTTAACATTGAAGCATTAACTGGAATGTGAATGCCAACTATGCCGAGGTGTGTGCACTAACTCTGTTTGGACTAAGAACTGTGTTTTGTGATGTAGCTTTTCTGCGTTCCTCGCAGCAGCCTGCTAGGGGATGTTTTAGAGCTCCGATACTGTGACTGTCCAGCTTCTTTCTCGGTGACGGCTGTAAGAACTGTGGACCTGTTTTATACTTCTCTAGCTGTGGAGCTGTAATGGACCCTGTGGTATGTACTGTGCTGCTTTGGGGCACTTGTAACTAAAGGAAGTTCCTTATTAGATGCAGTGAAGCCCTAAGCACCGAGTCTTGGAACTGTTGTCAGTTTGGCGCTTTTGAGTGATTACCTGCTTGATGAGTGACTTTTACAATGGCTGGAGTTTCTGAAGAAGTCCTTGGGTGGAAACTGGCTTTATGAGCTGCCACTGTTAATGTGGATTTAATGATTTTGACCAACTGCTGCAGACTGAGATTGGAAAGATATTGCCCCTATATGGTGAGACTGTTCTGGTGGGGACAGAAGGCTATGAGCTGGTTTTCTTGAGTCCTCTCTAAATTACCTGGGAGGCAGTTTTATTTGCAGTGGCCTAATAAGGGTCAACCAAACTACTAACCCTGAGGTGGGTACCGGGGGCAGCCAGTTTTTCTTGGGGGGTAAAGGGTATTAACCATAGGGTATATACTCCCTGAGTTCCTGGAGCTGTGGTGGTCTAACTGACGGGGGTCAGATTGTCCCCACTTCTTAAGTGAAGAGATCTGCTGGTGCTTCTGGGCCCTCCTTGGGGTGGTTTTTCGGGATTGTCAATATAACCCATTGGAGGACTGCAACAAGAAACATTGCTCTGCTGCTAGAAGTCTCCTTAAAAAGTTTGGAACAGTACTGCTGTGGACTGTTAGTTGCTCATCAAGGAGTTTTATTTTATTTTATTTTTTGGACAGGCTGTGAGAGATCCTGTTTTTCCTTTTTCTTTCTTTTCTTTTTGAAAGTAATCACATATCATACAATATGTTTTAAATGGGGCTATGAGAGGGCCATGTTTTCTGGTTCAATTTTAATTTATTGTTAGGGGGTGGTGAGATACCCCCACCAAGACTTATTATTTTTCTGCTATTATTAATTTAAAACTCATTGATTGGAGAGTTTATGTAGGACATTTATTCATTTACTGCTGCTTTTAATTTTTTATTAAATTTTGTGTTTTTGGGAGGGGGTATTTATGTAGTTGGGTATTTATTGGGTAAGAGCGACTGTTTTAGTGGAATTATTTTATAGTGTGGGAAAGTTCTAATTTTGTTTTGTTGCTGGTTTAATTTTTTTGAGTTCTAGTGGTTATTAAGCCTATGGAATGTGTTTGTTCTCTCCCCCAGGCTCATCCTCCACTCAACGTGCCCTCTGCCTGTTCCTCCCCCACCTTTGTCTTTTTCTATCTACCAGCCCTGTCATGCACTGGGTATTATGTGTAGGAGGGGTGGTGGTGGTGGGGGGGGTGTGGACATCGGAGGACAAATGAGCAGATATCTCATGAAGGGATGGTTAGGTCTAGAAGATGCTCTTGGGTGAAATGGAGCCTGGAATGTGGCGTTCCATGTCTAGTCCCCATACCCAAGGGCACCACCACTTCTTTTGATGGGCAAGTAACCGGGACGGCTCACGAATCCCATCCAACTTGAGCAGTGTTGTGCAATGCCAGATTTTTTAAGAACAAAACTGCAATTATTACGGATCTTGTTGGACCAACTGATCTGGCATGCATCACTGAGACCTGGCTGGATGAAAATGCTGGCCCTTCATTGGAAGCAGCAATTCCAGCCTGGTACTCAGTGATACACTGCCCGAGATTGGACTGTGGGGGTTGTAGCTGTCTGTTTCAAGACCAAGTTGGGCCTCACAGGTGTACCAGCAGAGGAGGCCAAATCCTTTGAATGTACTGTGGTAGCAGGTGTGGGTTGTAGGATAGCTCTAGTCTACTGCCCACCCAGGGACAAAAAACGATTCCTGCAGGAAGTGGAGGACTTCGCTGTCGACATGGCATTGGAGTCACCCAGACTGATGGTTCTGGGTGACTTTAATGCCTGGGTCGATGATGAACTCTCACCTTTTGGACAGCACTTCCTCCAGTTGATGACATCACTGGGCTTCACACAGATTGTTTCCTTTGCTACCCATAGTCATGGTAATTCTTTGGATTTGGTGTTCCTCCTGGGGATTGAGGCCTCATATTTGGGGGTGGAACCTGTCAGTTAGTCTGATCATTACACTGTGAGGTTTAACTTTTGCACCCCCTCTTTATAGGCCTGCCCCTGTGGAGATGTTCAGCTACCGCCCTTTACGGGATGTGAGCCCTGAAGGCCTAGCAGTGGGATTGACCTCTCGGAGTTTCCTGTTGCCAGCTCGAGTCCAGAGTCCTTGGTCTTGGCCTATAATAAAGTCATCTCCTTGGCCCTGGACCTGATTGCTCCTGTCCATGTTCATCCTCTCCCACCTTGCCCTCAGGCCCCTTGGTTTGATGGGTCTCTGAGGGAGTTGCGGTGATTAGGATGAAGGTTAGAATATTGCTGGTGGAAATCCACCCTGGAGGCCAATCATCTTAGATTGGTAGAGCATTATTAGACCTACCAATCAGTGATCTCCCATAAGAAGTTCCTGTCCAGAGAGAGATTGCTGTTGTTCATACTCGACCAGCTCAACTCTTTCAAACTGTGGACAGGTTGTGCAACTCAGCCTGTCTGCAGCTCCGAAGAGCTTTTTTGCAAATGGAATGCAATGAACTTGCTCGATTTTTGGCAAATAAGGTGGCTGACATCAGGTCAGACATCCTCCTGACTCATTCGTGGGGGTTGCTGTTGGTCGGTGCTTGGTCACTGCACCTCGTATCTCCTGGAGTACCTTTGACCTGCCGGAGTTCGGGGATATTATTCAGATTGTCCTGGGTATGCACCCTACATGCTGTAGTCTGGATCCAGGCCCAACTTTCCTGGTTATGGGTTCTTGTGATATCATTGGACCAGTCCTGGCTCAGATAGTCCAGTGCTCCTTGGAATCGGGTGAATTTCAAAGCTCCCTGAAGGAGGCAGTGGTAACACCCCTTCTGAAGAAAGCTTATTTGGACCCAGACGTTCTAGCAAACTACAGACCTATCTCGAACCTTCCCTTTATAGGGAAGGTTATTGAGAAAGTAGTGGAAATTCAACTGAAGAACCACTTAACCATCCATAATATCTATGAATGTCTCCAGTCCTGTTTTCAAAAGAGGCATAGTACTGAGACTGCGCTGGTTCAAGTGCTCAATGATCTCCTGATGGTGAGAGATCAGAGAAACCGTTCCATTCTGGTGCTCCTTGATCTCTCTTCAGCCTTTGACACTGTGGACCATGGGGTGATGCTCGAGCACCTGAGGTTCATCTGTGGCCTGACATGTATGGTCCTCAGTTGGTTTACATCTTTCCCCATGGGCAGAACACAGACAGTTGTGTCAGAATTTTTTCTTCAGGCTCACTCCCTCTGTCATGTGGGGTTCCTCAGGGCTCAGTGCTGTCCCCCATGTTGTTTGTAGTGTATATGCTGCCCCTCAGAGACATTGTAAGACCTGTATGGGTGAGGTTTCACAGTTATGCTGATGATACCCAGCTCTACCTGTCTTTTGCACATGACCAGGATAGTGCTTTCTCAGTATTTAATAACTGTCTCACTGAAATCCTGGACTGGATGAATTTGAGCTAGCTAAAGTTGAACACAGGAAAGACTAAGGTGATGGTTGTGGATCCAGGTCACTGGATAAAGGGGTTGAGGGCTGGCAAGCCCTCTGGACTTTTTCTGGGGGGCTCCCAGATTCTTACCTCTGAACGGGTGCGTGACCTGGGAGTGGTGCTTGATGATGGGCTGACCCTTCAATCTCAGGTGTCAGCAGTCATCAAGTCTGCCTTTTATCATCTTAGGAACATTGCCAGGGTCAAACACCTTGTTCCGTCTTGCAATCTGCCTGTGTTGGTCCACACCTTTGTGACCTCGCACCTTGACCACGGCAACTCCCTTTACTTAGGGCTTCCTGGGGTCAATATCCGCCACCTGCAGCTAGTGCAGAATGCTGCGGCATGATTGATGACTGGGTCATTTCGGGCTTTGCATATTACCCCGGTGCTGCGCAATCTGCACTGGCTGATGATTCAGTGGTGAATCACCTTTAAAGTTGGTTTACTGACTTATAAAGCCCTACATGGACTTGGTCCTGACTACTTGAAAGAGCTTCTAATTCCCTACAACCCTGTGTGACAGCTCCATTGGGCTGACGAGGGGTTGCTGGAGGTTCCGAGGGTGACTTTGAAATCTTCTGGGGCCTGTGCATTTAAGTTTGTGGCCCCTACCCTCTGGAATTCTCTATCTCATCAGCTTCAGGAGTGCATGACTGTGGGGGGATTTAAAGAGGTGCTTAAAACTTTTTTGTGGCGTCAGGCCTATCAGTGTCTCATTGTTGTATGTATCTGTTGTGTTATTTATTATTGTGTTTGTTCTTTATGGAATTCTGTTTTAATTATTGTAAAGTACCTTGATATTTTGAAAGGGGCTTAAAAAATAAAGTTTGTTATTATAATTATTATTATATTATTATATTCACAGAAAGTGTGGTAGATTCCTGGAAAAGCCTCTCAGCATAAGTGATGGGGTCAAAAACAATGGTGGGGTTTAAGAATGCATGAGATGATGCCAGCCCACCTGTGAAGCTGTAGAGCTACTGCTCACTAAGCTGGCAACCTGGGTTTGGGAATGATCCTGGGTTGCCAGGGGGCTGACCAGGGGGAGGAGGATTGAGTGACCTAAGGGATGCTCTCCTTTGGAGAGGGATGGTTGCAATACCCACTGTATCACTGCCACCTGGTAACCACAGTTGGAAGTGCAGTGAGGGGCATCATGTGGGAGGGGAAGGTGGCAGCTGGGGTCTGTAGCAGAATTATGTCTTTCCGTGAGCACGTCTCTGTGGACTCCCTTGCATGTCACTGCCCTCAACCTCCTGAATCGGTGGTCCTCCGACTCCTGTCACAGTTGCCATGGGCAGGCTGTTTTATTCAGAACCATCCTTCAGGATGGCCCCACCTTGAGGGGGTGAACTCGTGGGGTTGATGCCCCACAGTTGCAGTGTTCTTGGGCATTGGAAGTAATCTCGGGGCAAAGTCGTGGCTGGGCTGCATAAGAATAAATAAAAAAAAAGAATGCATGGGATAAACACAAGGAAATCAGAGTGGAACGGAAGTGGGGGAAGGTGAAAGAGATGTAGATTAGGTATGGTCTGCAGTGATTGGGTGGGTAGTAGGGCTGTGTGAATAACAAATATTATTTCCTGAATTCCATGAATAATGAGCTATTCATTATTCAGAATCCGAATAACAAATAGCTCACTATTCGTCTGTATTCATGGAATAATATAACCCCCCTTCCCCCCCATCCTCAGATAGCACCCAAAACCCCCTCCTCCCTCCTCCTAGTTCCCCAACCACTATTACAACATTTTTTTTTTTTTAAAGGCAGCAAATTCTTTTTGGGATGTCCGGCACAACCCCTCCCACCTCCATGGCCGGCCGCCAGTTTTCATTACTAAATTAAAAGTTAACAGTCCTCCCTAAGGTCCTCCTCCACACCTCCCCCAGCACCCCACCTCCCCCTGCACCCCCCACCTGCACCTAAACAAGATATATAAATGTAAGAAAAAGGCAGTCAGTGCAGCCTGCATGCCTCCATGCCCAGCAGCCTTCTTGTGAATGAAACCACACTTGTTTGCACTTATATAGAGAATGAGCTGATCATGTTCGGTCATGCTGGCCCTGAATACCGAATATTCAGCCAAATATTTGAAAAATTTGAAAAAAGTTATTCACACAGCCCTAGCAAGTAGAGAGGAATGGGTCAACTGGGTGGGTCAAGTGGTCCTTTTCTGCCATCAAATTCTGTTTCTGTGTTTCTTGAGCACCCTTGGATGCATCCCATGTGGCCCCAGGGCCCTATCTATTTTTAGGACTGCTAGCCCTTTACAAACTCTTTCGTTGTCAAATACTTGCTGCCTCATCTCAGGGATGCCCCTTATAGACATCTCAATGCCACTGTCTGACAGAGGCACTGTGTCTTCCCTTGTGAAAACAGAGCAGAAGAAATCATTAGGAATGACTGCTTTCTGACCACCTTTTTCATGTACCATACCACCCTCTGTTAAACAGAAACATACTGTAGATTTTGCCAGGAAAAAAAGGACCATTTGGCCCATCTAGTCTACCCCAATTTTTGCAGCCTTTTTTGACACCTCTGACCCTTCATGGTCACTGGCGTCCACCCACCTCCCCGTCCTCTAGCTATTTTTCCCTTGTACCTATGCCACGTATGCTTGCAGTTTCCTACAGTCTTAGCCCCCACAACTTCTGCCAGTAGGTTGTTTCAGTGATCCATGACTCTCTCTCTCTCCATGAAGATGTATTTCCTTACATCCCTTTTAAACCACTTCCCAGCTTCATTGCATTCCCCTTGTCCTGGTGCCTCCTTTCTGTGAAAGAGACAGCCAGCTTGCACCTTGTTCACCCCTGTGAGGCACTTATAAGTCTCAATCATATCCCCTCTTGGTCTCCTATTTTCCACAGAGTACATGTTGAGGTCCTTCAGCCTTTCCTAAAATGATTTCTCATGCAGTTCCCATACCATTTTGGTGGCCTTGCTCTGTACTACTTCCACCTTGTCTATGTCCTTTTGGAGGTGTGGTCCCCAGAACTGGATACAGTACTCTCACTTGGGTTTTGCTAGAGAGCGATACAGTGGCATCACCCCCTCTCTCCTCTTGCTAGAAATCCCTCCTACCTATGCACCACCGCATCCCACTAGCCTTTCCAACTGCCTTGTCACACTGACCAGCTACCTTGAGGTCATCGGATATGATGATCCTGAGGTCCCTTTCTAGCTTGATTGTCCCCCATACAATACTCAGATTCTGGGTTTCTCTGCCCCAGGCACATGACCTTGCACTTTTTGGCACTGAAACCCAGTTTCCACCCCTTAGACCACTCCTCCAGCCTCCCCATATCCCTGTACCTTCTCTCCACCCCCTCCTGAGTGTCCACTCTGTTGCAGATTTTTGTATCATCCACAAAGAGACAAAACCTCCCTTCCAGTTTCTCCGCAACGTTGCTTATGAAGACATTGAAAAACACTGGCCCCAGCACTGATCCCTGTGGTACCTTGATAATCACTCCTCTGCCCCCCAAGCATATGCCATTAGCCACCACCCTCTACCTCCTATCCTCAGCCAGTTTGATACCTGGCTTATCAATTTCTACCTTACTCCCAGGCTGATTAATTTCTTCTCTTACCTCCAGTATGGCATAGTATTGATGGCTTTACTGAAATTCAAATAGGCCACATCCACTGTCCTTCTTTGGTTCAACTCCCTAGGCACCCAGTTAAAGATATCTATGAAATTTGTTTGACATGCCCTCCTCCTGTGAAGCCATGCTAATGATGGTCCTACAGCCCTTCTGACTCCAGGTACTTCATCAGCCTATCCTTCAGTAGTGTCTCCACCAGTTTCCCCACCACAGAAGTGAGACTGACTGTTGTGTAGTTGCTAGCCTCTTAATTGCTACTGCTCTTGTACAGAGGGACCACATCAGTCTTCCTCCAGTCCTCTGGTCCTACCCCATCTCTAAAGAGGTACTGAATTGTGTTACCAGAGGGGCAGCTAGCACCTCATTCTGCTCCTTTAGGATCCTTGGGTGAATCCCATCCAGGATCATTCCCTTATTCAGCTTTAGGGCTTCCAACCCCTTTTGGACTCTCTTCTGTAAAGGGACTAGTGTCCACATGTCCCACCCCCTGGAGCTTTATACCACATGCTGGTCTTTTCCCTTCTTCCTCTGCTGTGAAGACCAAGTAGAAGTATTTATTTAAAATTTCAACCTTTTCCTTATTTGAACAACTGCTGATTCAGTTTCTTGGCTGACCCATAGCCACTCCTTTTCTCCCTGCCAACCCTGTATCTCTGTAGCTTTAATTCCTTCCCTTAAATAAAGAACAACCCCCCTCCACCTTTTCTCCTTACTCTGTCCTTATAGAACATGTACCCATGAATGGTAACATCCCAGCTATGGTTACTGTTGCATCATGACTCCATTATGGCCACTACAACTGGGTCTGCCTCCACAGTGATAGCTTCAAGGTCAGGAATTCTGTTTCCCAGGCTTCTTCTGTAGACGCATATGGCCTTCCATTGATTTCTATCCTCCCCCAATCTCTTGTTCCCCTTTCTGCTTCCTTCCCTTGTCTTTTCTTCTCCTACAGCATTTCTTACCCTTTTCTGCTATCATAAAAACATAGAAACAGAATTTGATGGCAGATAAAGACCTCTTGGCCCACCTAGTCTGCCCATTTCCCTACCTAATGGATAAGATGCAGATCCTAGTTAACCAACAGCCTACTTCCTCCTACACCCCACTAGAATCCCCTTATGTCTGTCCCATGAATTTTTGAATTCCCTCACTGTTTTTGACTCTACGACCTCCTCAGGGAGGCCATTCCATACATCTACAACCATCTCTGTGAAGAAATACTCTATAACTCTGTCTGCCCATCCTAGCCCCCTTTCACAACCTCAGTTCCTCTTGCTGACCTCCAATCTTCCTTCTCTCTGGTTCTTACTTCCCTTTACCCATTGTGAATTTCTCTCCTCATGGCTGTTCTTCACTGATGTTCTATTTTCTGGTGGGTGGCAATCACTGCCTCCCACAGTTTTCTGCCTCCCCATTGGCTACAATAAATTCCCATCAATGTAGCATCTAAACCTTCCACTAGTGACTGCCATTCACCTCCAGAATGGATGTAGGCCATCACCATTATATAGGTCTATCTCCCCCCAGTTAGGACCCCAGTTTCTGATGTAGCCAAATCCCTGCAACCTGCAACATGCCTTCAACCATTTGTTGAAAGAACTGTTGTGGAGTTCCCTATTCTTCCCCCAGTCATACAAAGGTAGCACCTCAGTGAATGCCACCATGTGAACTACCTGTGTCCAGCCCCTTCTCAGCTCCATAAACCAATCCTGCATTACCCCTGCAGTGTCCCTTGCCAGGTCATTTGTTAACTCAACAACTCTTTCTCCCTTCTTTCTTTTTTCCCCTTATATATCTAATGAACTGTTTTCCCCTCCCTTGACCCCCTCCACAGTATGCAACCCCATGTCTGCCTTTGCTTCTTTGACTGTCCTCTTGGTTTACCTTGTTCTCATTTGGTACTCTCTCAATTCTTCCTTCCCTTGTTTTTCCTCGTACCTGGTGAAGGCCTTCTTTTGACCCTCACTGCTTTCCTGACCTTTCCAGAGAACCATATTGGTCTCTTATACCAGTTCTTTTGATTATCATTCTTATCATACTGACTTGGAACCCCCATTAGAAATGGCTAATTTTGCAGAATTAGACTAACTGATGTGAGATCAAATGTTGTTTGTTTTAATGAAAGCGATAACAGTTGCATAACTAATTTAGTAACTAGCTCTAGAAATTTGGATAATTCAAAAGTACCTAAAACTGAACTTAGCAAACTGGAATCTTTAAGACAAGAACACATCCACCTTGATTGGCATGCAGTTACACTTACTACTTATGTTAAACAAAAACGCATTCCTCATGGCTTATGAGTTCTAGTTGAACTGAATTTGGGATTTGAAGTAGAGGGGTTCCAAGATAGGTGGGACGGGATTAGATCTAAATGTTCATTTGATTTCATGCTTCTCGCTATTGAGACTTTGGTGCAAGAACTGAGCAAAGTACAAAAAGAGATATCTGAACTGGAAAGTGAAATCAAAGGGACAGTAGATGTGGGTGAAATGAAAAATTTGAGGGCTAAGACTGAATAAAGTTTAAATGAATATAATGAAAGCTGGAGGCAATTAAAACTATGACAATTTAAAAGAAACAAAAGATTACAAAGAAGGAAAGGTCTTTTGCTGGAAAAGGAAGATGCCTAACAAGAAATATGATTTATAGAGTACTAATCCATATACCTATCACAGTGACTCAAATAGTAGTTATGAATCAAGAGAGCCACATCCATTTACCCAAAATTTTAAAAGCAGGTGGGGCAGACAGCGGCCCCTCCCCAAGGAAAGGCAGGTATAATCCGCAATTTTATAGCACAGAGTATAGGGATTTTCAGGGAGAACAGGGGAGAGACTGAAGGGGGAGTGGGGGTCCACAGACAGACAGTGGAGAAGGCATAACATCCACCTCTTACCAAGACAACGTTGGACCTACAGGGGGTGCTCAAATGAAGATTCACAGCACCAGGCAGCAAACCAAGTGAAATCCCTAGTATTTAACATTTCTAAGAGGTCCCTCAGTGAGACTGAGGAAAAAGTGCTGAATAAGGGCTTGCATTTTTATGTGAACACTAAGCTAAATGGTTTTGAACTAATAGTTGGAAATAGGTAGAAAATTAAGAATAAAACAATTTTTTGATACTTGTGAAAAAAATGGTGAAACTATTTCTGCAAAAGAAGATGTACAAAATAAACGTTTAAGGGAAGCCCTCAAGGTAAAATCTACCATTATGCCACTTGGACCAATATCTGCAAATATAGATACATATGTAGCTTTAGTAAGGAAGGACATTAGAATATTGATACATAAAAGTAAGAAAGATTATAGAAGATACAATCTGCCAAAAAATGAATTTAGAGCACTGTATAATTTAGAGCAAGATGAGAACACAATAATTAAGGGTGCTGACAAAGGGGGTGGAATAGTAGTCCTTGATAAGGGATATGATAGGAATGAATGTTTACAATTGAATCAAGTTACAAATTATGAAAGAGTAAGAGAGATACTCCTTAGAACACTGCAGGGAATGATTAGAGAAATAGTGGAAGAAGCAGAAGTTAGAAAGTTGAATGATTCATGGGTGGCTAAGGCACTAATGTGCAGATTTCCTAAAATACCACTTTTTTTACATTTTGGCCCAGATATTCAGACTGTGTTTGGCAGTGGTGCAAGCCTGGGTGCAGTGCAACTGGGATCACCAGGGTCAGAACCAGATGATATTCAACAGTGATGCACCATGGCTCAGCACCGTTGAATATGGCAAGGGCGATGCACATACTGTGTATGCACAGTTGCACTGTGCCAGTGCAAGCCACAGATAGGGAGCACGGGGATGCGCCAGTGTAGGTGCAGTTGGGCTAGGTGCATCACCCATGATATTCAGCCTGGGACATGCAAATGAGGCCATAATATATGCAAGGTGCAAATAGGGCCACATGCATGTCATTGTAACTCCATTTGCATGCCTTGTGCAGGGCAGCCTGGTGACTTGCACCTGGCGCCCTGCACAGCATGTGTGGGCAGTGGAGATCCCGGGGCATCCCCTGCCCCATAGTCATGATCACATGGTTTATGTTAAGACATACATCTCTGGTAGTCTAATGCCCCCTGTGTCCCTGATTCCCCGAGAAATAAAAGCCATGACCATCCCTGGTGGTCTAGTGGTCCCCCCCCCATCCAATTCCCTGATTCCCCGATCAATGTCATTTTGCCCATCCCTGGTGGTCTAGTGGCCCCCCACCCATTGCCATGATCGCAGTTAAATCCCATAGTGAAATGCCCTGGTGATTCAGTGCACCCCCTACCCCTCCCATTCACACAGTGCCCCGAGCCCATCCCGCTCCCCTCGTCATTGGTGGGTGGCAGCATCCCACCTGCATACAGCCTGGCTGCCTGCCAAATGACAGATACAGTATGGGCTGTAAGCCCATTGGTCCCCAGTGTGGACCAATGGGCTTGCAGGGCATACTGTACTAGACAGTCCCAAATCTGTGAATGAAGTCATTCCACTAGGGTGGTATGCGGATGGGATGCTGCCGCCCACTGATGATGGAGAGAGTGGGGTGGGCATGGGGGTCTGTGTCAGTGGGAGGGGTTGGGGTGCCATTGGATCACCCGGGCATTTCACTACGGGGTTTTACCACGATCGTGGCAATGGCGGGAAATACTAGACCACAAGGGATAGGCATAATGACATTGATCGGGGAATCAGGACTCGGGTGGGAGGGGAACACTAGACCACCAGGGATGGTCATGGCTTTTATTCCTAGAGGAATCAGGGACGGGGGTGCCAGTGGACTACCAGGGATGTATTTTGTAACATATTCTGCATGATCACAGCTACGGGCAAGGAGTGTTCCAGTAGACCACCAGGGTTGTGTGTGTGCTTGGGGAAGGTGTTCTGAGTGGCCAGGATTTGTTCCTACTTTTCCAGAGCTCAACTTTGAGCCACCCTATGTGGCACAATGCAGGGTTGCTCCAGCATATGTGCCGCACATCCCGGGCTGAATATCAGTATGTGCCACATGCGCATGGACATGTCCCCTGCATCTGTGCCACATACAATTACATTGCACCCTGGCACATCAGGATTTGTGCTGTGCCAGACAGCCCTTTCACTATTCCTCTGGGGCACAATATGGGATTGTGTCGGTGCAGCTCTGTTGTGCCAAGTGCAACCTCTTTGAATATCCGTGCCTTTGCTTAAAATTCGTAAGGATTCCCAGATACCACCTGGTCATCCAATAATATCAGGGCAAGGGTTAGTTACAGAACCTTTATCAATTTTTTGTGGATTTTCTCTGTAAACCTCTTATTGAGAATTCAAAATCTTATTTACGAAGTTTGGGTCACCTTATTTAGATCATTGAAAATTTCAACAAAGAACAACTTGCTTTGGAAAACCTGTTACATGTTACAATAGATGTAGAGTCTTTACACCTCCATCCCACATACTGATGGTCTAGAAGCATTAAAGAAAGCTTTATATACTAGGGATGAACACGGGCCACCAGATGAATTCATCCTAAAGCTTGCTAACATTGTTCTTTACAACAATTATTTTTAATTTGAGGAAAGGAAGTTCCTGTGAAAACGGGGCACAGCGATGGGAGCCAGCATGGCTCCCATCCATGCTAATACATTTATGATAGATTTTGAAGAAAAATCCATTTGGAACAAAGAACAAAATGTTTTTTAATCAATAATTCTGTATAGGCATTTTATTGATGACATATTTCTTTTGTGGGTAGGTGGTATAAAAAGACTTGAGGAATTGTTTTGTTATTTGAATAACTGTCAGGATTGTTTACAATCCACTATGGAGCATGCAGCAGATAAGATTCCATTCCTGGATTTGTTAATAATAAAAGAAGAGAGTAGGCTCACCACAGATTTGTACAGAAAACCTATTGAGAGAAACAATTTGCAACAATCACATAAAAAAACTAGATGGAATGACTAGGGAACAAGTATTGAAACTGTAACTAAGGAAAAAAATCCGCAGTGTAGAATTTCTATGATCACAACATATAGTGACTATTTTAATCAGATGAAACACATAGTTCAAAAACACTGGTCTGTACTACAAAGTACAGAGGTGGATAAAAAGAGTTTTGAATATAGACCTTGGGTCACTGCTAAGAAAGCCAGAATTATTAAACAAAAGTTAGTTAAACAAAATATTGGAGCCCACCTAATCCTATTTGTGTATGGCAAGGACCAGATATAAAAGGCTTTATCTGCTGTGGGAGATGTGTCCACTGCTCAGGAGCCATAAAAGTGAAAGACTTTTTTAATACAAGTCGAAATGAGAAATTTTTATTTAAGATTTTCTGAATTGTGGCTCAGATTATGTAGTATACATACTAAAGCATCCGTGTGGACTTATATATGTGGGTAAGCCTACTAGACCCTTGAAGTTGCAAATATCGGGACATAAAAGTGCCATTAGGAATGAAGACATGAACCGAAATTGGTTCTGGTCAGTAACATCGTGGAACAAAATAAAGTGGACAAAAATAAAGTGGCAAAAACAGTGACACCATCAATATTGGCAACACAAAATGTAACGTCCCAGAACAATGCAGGCCACACAACACACAGGTAGCAAACAACATCCACTACATGGAGGCACTGCACTGGAACACACAGCAGCAGGCACCAGTGCACAGGAACAGCACAGGGATGCAGGGAGATGGAACAGGTCAGGGTGCAATCATTACTGGGGAAAGCAGGCCACTCGACACCTACCATGGTAATCTAATGGCACAAGCACCCACATGGTGGGGTACCCCCACCCAGAATGCTGAGTGATGGAGAACATGTACCGAGGTAACCACTGGAGGACAGGTGAACCTGGAGGACAGGTAAACCATGGCCACCATGTTGATGGCCGTGTATAATGCAAGGGGCAAGGAGCACAAGCCAGCATGTCCCCAGCAACACACACAACATGCAGGATAGGGGAGATGGCATGCTGGCTTGTGCTCCTGGCCCCTGTGGTTCCAGTGCAGTGCCTCCATGCAGTGGACGTTGTTTGCTACCTGCGTGTCATGTGGCCTGCATTGTTCTGGCATGCTACATTTTGTGCTGCCAGTATTGATGGTGACACTGTTTGTACCACTTTATTTTTCTCCACTTTATTTTGTTCCATGATGCTACTGACCAGAACCATGAAATTTGTAGTGGCTAGATAATTTAAGTCACCCAGACACTCTATTGGTACACTTTGCTTCATGGCATGTGAGAGAGCACACAAACCTGTAAGAGAGGGAGACTGAGACAGAGCACTTCTAAAACATGAGGGCTGGTGGATTGATTGCCTCTACAGTATAATGCTTAGACAATGGATTAAATGAAGAAATTGATTGGATAGGACTTACATGCAGATGGATTTTAAGTTTCAGGCCGGTGCTTATATTTTTTTCGTAAGTTACAATAATGAAACAACTACAGTTTCAATAACTGACTAGGCTATAAAAGGGTCACCTTTTATACAGTATTTATATATTTTCAATTGAGATTAAATTAGGAATACCCCCGCCCCCTTTTTTTTAGCTTTCCAATTGTTGACAAATTTTCCAGGTGTATACATCAAGTCTGAATTAAAAACATTTATTTCAAGGTATTAATGGCATCTATGCCCTCAATCATTTTTCTTCTCCCCACCCTATAAAATATAATTCTTCTTGAACATAACATAGTTCCTTCAAATCAACATTAATGTGAAACATATTGTTTGTAGTATAAAATAAAAAACAACTAAGTTGGTGCAGAGTATAGACTGAATACAGATGACTGTGTAAAGTAAATGTGAACTGAAACTGTTATTAGTAATTTAAAACACGGAACCTCTCAGCTGCAATCCATTGTAGAAGGGGTTGCTATATGAAGCATCTTGATGTTTTCCTTTCAGGACTGGGTGGGGATAGATGACATCATTACGTTGGTCCAGTCATTGTCCAGAGTTGTCTCTTTCTCCATAAAGGAAGGGGTTTCAAACTTGCAAGTTAGCAGTAATGGAGATTTTGAGGTGCCAGAGAGGGAGCGTCTCCACAACAGAGGTAGGCACAGCAGCTTTCAAAATCTTTTTGGTATCTTTACTTTAATGAGAACTTGTGAACTGAAATGGTAATCTTTGTATGCAGCACAAAGAATAAGCCTGGAGTTAAATTAGCAAGGAGTTTAATTTTAAAATGCCAGAGAGGAAGCATTTAAAAAAATTAGGAACTTATACATTCAAGTAGTGAATACTGTGATATTAAGTAACATTTAAATACATAAGGAGCTTCAAATAAAATGTATATAGACAGTTTGTTGCCTTATGCAGAGGGTTTTAATAAAAATGGCAATTTAAAAAGTATTCTTTGTATGCTGCACATAGAAGAAAACTGATACTAAATTTGAAAGAGTGCCAAACAATTATTGCCAGAGAGGGAGCGTTCTTTAGGATTAGAGGTAGGAAAATTTTCCACCCATATATATTTATTTTTATTTCATGTAATGAAGTTTTGGAGAAAAAGGTTGTGATTACAAAATAATTAGGTATAGAGAGTTTGCTGAGTTCATAAATGAATTTCAAATACAATGTAAAACAGAGTGATGTGAGGAAAATATATTTCTTTTAGAGTTTGTTGATAAGTTTAGAAAGCATTTAAGAATTGGTTGAATACAAATGGCTATACTGAATACAAATTTATTGAAACAAAGTGACTTTTTGGTGTGGGTTTAATCCAAAGGGGCTCAATTTTAGAAGGGGATGAGGCAGCACAGCAGACTTGTGGCAGGGTGTTTGGCACAAATTGCGACTTGTGCTAAAAATTGTGGCAAGTGCGATTTTAAAAGAATGTTGCTGTAAGTCCAGAAGGTGGGACACAGGGAGTTAGTCCAGGTACTCCCTGGTCTACCTTTGCATTCGGGGATCAAGGCACTTGTGCCAAACCTTTGGTGCAAGGTGCCATAAATGGGAGAAAGTGTCGCAACTGTGCCATCCCTTCTAAAATCAGACTCTTCTGCATCCAAGGGGCTTAGGCACAGCTGTGACAAACTTTGCGGTGGTTACAGGGCTTGTTGAAAGTCATGCATCCACCTTGTTAAATTGAGCTCAAGGTTTCTAGAGAGCTTATTTTTCTGTGCCCCCTCCCTCCCTTTTTTAAGAAAAGGTACTCAGTGAGTTCTCTAGTACATTTTATACTGAGTGACATTAATGTTGTTTATTTATAGATATCTTCCTTTTTTTATAGAAAAAAACTATAACATTTTTAAGAGAATTTGATTCACTAAGTTTGAAACTTGGAAGTGCACACCTTTGGATTTGTCACAAGGTAATGGAACACCTGTTTCCACTCCACACTACCTAAATATATATTTGCAATTTATGATCATACTATTTTGAATGGAGATTCATGGTATCATTTTATATAATTTATAGCCATTCCCTGATGAAGAGATAAGATTATCTCAGAACTTTGGATGAATATTTGAATTTCAAGCTGTTGAAAAGAATAAAACGTGGATGCACTTCTATGAAATGAACTAGTCCTTTCATAGAAGTGCATCCACATTCTATTCTTTTTATATCTGATTTATTCTGGTTGGCTGGGACCACACCATTAAAAAAAAAAGGAAACAAGGCTTTATTACCATTCTTGTGCAAGACTTTGATACCTCGATAATGGCCCCCCTTGATTTACCCCCATATTTCCTCCACATCCTGATGCTGTCAACTCCAACTGACTTGTCCTGGACCAGTTCCCTCTTCTCTGAAATCTTGGATTTCAGCCTTCAGTGAGTAATTATTTGCCCCAAGGCCCAGGTTAAACCATATAGAGTTATGGTTGCTGAACCCTAGTGGCTCCTCATCCTCATTCTTCCTACTATTTCAAGTTGATGAACACTATATTGAGAATGACTGCCCAGGGGGTTCCTTAACCAGTAGGTGGCCAACAATATATCCAGCAGGGGCTGATGTCTGGAGCTCCTGGCCACTGGAATGACCCAGTCAATACCTGGCAGATTTAGATGTCCCACCACCACCTCCTCCTTTTCCACCTCCATCTCTAGTTCTGCCCCTGGCTCCTTATCTCTCTCTTCCACCTGTGCTGGAGGTCTATAGATCACCCCTATCTATAGTTTCTTGTCTCAGAATGCCATGAGCTGAACCCAGAGTGATTCTGTTTTCCAATTACTATCCTAGATATTTCCATCTTCCACTATCTGTATGCATTCCCTGACATGTAGGTCTATCATTCCTCCTTAAACTTTTTCTCTATCATGTCTAAACATGGTATAGTCTGGGACTGTTAGGTCCAAATTGTTATTTCTGTTGGACATGCTTCTTTGATGGCTGCTAGGTCCATCACAGTGTCTGCCACCATTTCCTGAATCTCACTGATGTTATTTTTCCAGACTACTGGCATTAAGGAAGATCCCTTTCCATCTCTCTCCTAATACCCTCCTGCTCTTTTCTATTCCTTCTCCCGTATTCTTCCCTGGTCTCCTCAATATTTTATTTTTCATGCTGAATGTAGGCTTTGTCGTCCCTCTTTCATTGGTTTCTTCCCTCAACCTAATTTGAACTTCAATCTTACTGTTACCCACATTGCTGCTACTTGTCCCTTGTCAGGGGAAGCTCTAAGTAGACTCTCCGCCTCTTCTCTCTTTTCTGTGGTTCCTCTAGCCTCTGTCTCCCCTACAGTTAGCTTAACTGTCCAATATAGATGTCAAGCTTCTGTCCCAGTGCACTGGCCCCTTCTCTTGTCAGGTGAGGGCCATCACCATTGAAGAGTCTGCTGTTCCAGAAGTCCCACAAGTCCCCCACTTAGTGGTATCCCTCCTTCTGACACCATCCCATCAACCAGCCATTCAGCTTCTCAGTCTCATTTTTCCTTACTCTATCATTCCCATTCCCCCTATTCCACACAAGGAGGACCTCAGAAAAAGCCAGGGAACTTGCATAGCCTTTTGAAGTGCCCCACCATCCTAAAGTTTCACTTCATTGCCTCCATAGGTTGGTTCATCAGATTGTTGGTACCCAAGTGTAACAGCTTCCCAAGCTCCACCTACCCCTTCTATGGTATCATCCTTATAATGTCTATATCACAGATGGCTGATGCACCATAGAACATAGAAACATAGAAGTTGATGGCAGATAAGGATCACAAGGCCCATCCAGTCTGCCCATTTCTTTTTCTACCCTATGAATGTGCCATCGGCCTTTGCTCTGTCAATGGCCTATCAATTCATACTCATCTGTATTGCTCCCTTATGCCTATCCCATGCCTGTTTGAAGCCCTACACTGTATTCATATCCACCACTTCCTGAGGTAGGCCATTCCATGCATCCACCACCCATTCTGTGAAAAAGAACTTCCTCACATTACCCCTTAATCGGTCTCCCTCTAATCTCATGCTGTGTCCTCTTGTCCTGCTATTATTCTTATATTGAAACATGTTAGACTCTTTCACCTTGTTAATGCCCTTAAGGTGTTTGAATGTTTCGATCATATCACCTCTCTCCCTCCTTTGAGCTGGGGTATACATATTGAGCTTCGTTAATCTATCCTCATTTGTTTTCTGATGCAGTCCCAGTACCATTTTGGTTGCCCTTCTCTGGACTGCCTCAATTTGGTTAATATCCTTGTGAAGGTGTGGCCTCCAGTACTGCATGCAGTACTCCAAATGGGGCCTAACCAGTGTCTTGTAAGGAGGGATTATTACCTCCCTCTTCCGACTTGTGATACCCCTATTAATACACCCCAACATCCCCCTAGCCTTACCTACTGCTTTAGTGGTCTGCTTGGATGATTTCAGGTCATCTGTGATGATGATTGATGCCCAAGTCTCTTTCTACCCTTGTGACTGCCAGCAACTCCCCTCCCAGCCTATGGGTGGCTTGACGGTTTCTCTTCCCTATGTGCATGATCTTGCACTTCTTTGTGTTAAACCCCAGTTGCTACTCTTCCAACCATTTTGCCAGTTTATCCAGATCTCTTCTCATTCTGCCCACCCCATCTGGATCATCTACTCAGTTGCAGATCTTGATGTCATCTGCAAACAGACAAACCTTACACCCCAGTCCATCTGCAATGTCACTGATGAAGATATTGAAGAGGACTGGCCCCAGGACGGATCCCTGAGGTACCCTACTCCTGACTTGCATCTCTTCTGACTGTATATCATTTACCACCTCTCTCTGTTTTCTGCCCTTCAACCAGTTTGCCACCCAGCTGACCAAATTCTGACCTACCCCGAGCCTACCCAGCTTATCAATCAATCTTCTATGTGGAACAGTATCGAAAGATTTGCTGAAATAAAGGTAGGCAACATCAATTGCTCCCCCTTGGTCCACCACTCTGGTTACCTAGTCAAAGAAATCTATGAGATTAGTTTGACAGGACCTTCATGTTGTAAACCCATGCTGTCTTGGATCCTGTGCTCCTATGGATTCCAGGTGTTGTACTATCCTTTCCTTAAGGAGTGCCTCCATAATCTTGCCCACTACTGAGGTAAGACTGACTGGTCTGTAGTTTCCTACCTCCTCCCTGCTACCACTCTTGTGAAGAGGGATCACATGAGCCCTTCTCTAGTCTTCTGGGACCTCTCCTGTGCTCAGAGACTCACTAAACAGTTCTGATAATGGCTCTGCTAGTTCCACCCTTAGCTCCTTTACTACCCTAGGATGTATGCTATCAGGTCCTATTGCCTTGTAGGAACCTTCCTCTTGTGAAATGACTAGTACACACCTCCCTTCCCCCATGTCCATGGTGCTGAGCTGTGTGTCATGACCTACCTTCTCTTCAGTAAATACTGAGCAGAAGTGTCTATTTAGGATAGATGCTTTTACATGGTCCTCCTCCTCACCTGCCCCCTTATCCCCTTTGATCTTAGCAATACCCCCACTGGATGTGCTAGTGTTTCCTCAGTTTGGGCCTTTGCCTGCCTTACTGCCTTCCCTGCTTCCCTTAGGGAAGTTTGGTATGCCTCCCTATCTTCATCCCGCTGTGTTCCCTTATATTTCCTGAAGGACAGCCTTTTGGCTCTGACCTTTTCTGCTACTGTTTTTGAGAACCAAACTGGTTTTCTTCTTCTTTTGCACTTCCTTTTCTATCTAACACAATGGGATGTTGCTTCAAGTATTGCATCCTTAATGCTTGCCCAATTTACTTGTACCCCTCACCTGTATTTCTTTTTGCCATGACTAGCTTAACTTTGTTAGCCATCTTATCAAAGTCAGCTCCTCTGAAGTCCCATATTTTTGCCTTGGAATCAAATGATTTAGTTCTAGTGGCCAAATTGAACCATACCATGTGATGGTCACTGGCCCCCATGTGATCTTCTACCTGGAGATCTGTGATCCTTTTCTTGTTAGTCAGTAATAGATCTAGGATAGCCCTGTCTCTTGTGGGTTGTTGTACCAGTTGTTTGAGGTCCTCCCCCTGCAGGAAATTCACTGTGTGTATAGTTCTGGCAGATGTTCCTGCTGGTATTGACCAATCTGTATCTGGCATGTTGAAGCCTCCCATTATCAGAACCTCTCCTTTAGCTGTCATGTTTTGTATATCTTCTAACAGTAATGTGTCTATGTCCTCCCCCTGGTCTGGAGGCCTGTAGAAAACCCCAGTTCGTATGGCTGTCCCATTTCCTGTTTCCAGGGTGACCCACAGTCCTTCTGGCTCCTTATGTGTATTCTGAATTTCTATAGTTTTGATATTTTCATTGACATAAAGGGCCACTCCACCCCCCTTTTTGCACTTTGGTCTCTTCTGAACAGTACTTAGCTAGGTACTGAAGTCTCCCAAGTGTGGTTACTGGTAAACCATGTCTCGCTAATTACTACCATGTCCAGTTTAGCCTCTGTCATTATTGCCTGTAGGTCTGGGATCTTGTTTCGCAAACTGCGAGCTTTTGTGTACATGGTTTTCCATTGGCCAGATTTCAGTGTGTTAGTCGTTGGGCAAGGTCTGGTGTTTCCCCTGTTGGTCATATGAGGGGCCAGATGTTTTTCCTTACCTGGTGATGCAAATGAACTACAAACATGCCGAACTCCTGTATGATCACTAGCTGAGAGGGAAGAGGTGTTCTTTCTATTCAATGTATTGGGTGCTGCACCCCTCTCCTCATTTCCTAGTTTAAATAGTCTGCAAAGACATCAAACTTCTGTCCCAATACACTGCCTCCCTCCTTAGTCAGATGCAGTCCATCAAATTTAAAGAACTTTCACTCCCAAAACTGTTGCTAGTTCCCTACAAATTTGTGTCCTTTTTCCTGGTACCAACCCTTGAGCCACATGTTTAGCTCCCCTATCTCCCTTTCTCTGACATTCCGTCCATCTGCCCAGACTGGCAGGATCTCAGAGAAGGAGATGCTGGATGAAATGGATGATAGTTTGTCACCCAGCTTGGTCAGGTGTTCCTTAGTCTCCAAAACTGACCAGTTGGTGAGATCATTAGTCCTTATGTGTACCAGGATGTCAATGTTTTCTCCTGCTTCCTGAACAATTTTAGCAATGTGGTCAGTGTCTCTCCATGCTAATATACCTGGGAGACATCTGACCATTACCCCTGGCTGGAGATGAGTATCAACTCCCCGAATCATGGAGTTTCCTATGATTAGAAGTTTTTTGGATTTCCTTTTTGCTTTTCTTGTTTTGGTTCCTGTTTTGGGCAAGATATGTTGTGCTAGCTCCTGTGCTGCAGTGTCCTGCTCTGCAGTGTCCTCTGCTCCTTTGTTTAATTTCAGAGATAGAGACAGATATCTGTTTGTAGTTTTTATATGGTTTGTGGAAGTGATATTTTGGAGACACCAAGTGATGGGGCACCTGATTTTCCCCTTCTAACCACCTGCCAACCTCCCAGACCAGCTACCCGCTGTGGTCGAGGTTCTTCTGTTGAATGTTGGTGAAATGGCGGGCGGTTCTTATGCCAGGAAGGCACATGACCATTTCACTCCCCTTCCCTCCCCCACCACCCTCTCTAGTCCCCTAATGACTGAGTCCCCAATAACTAAGACTTTCCTTGCTGACTTCCTCCTGACTTCCTCCTGCTCACCCCCACTGGGTGACACCAAGTCATCCTGCCCATTTCCCCAAATGATGCAGAGTCCCCCCAGTGGAGACAGGACCTGAGCTACTTCCAGTGGTACAAAGTGATTTGCCTTCTTGATTGTGTGAGACAGGTTGAACCCCTCGTGGCTGCCCCTGCCACCCTTCCCACTCCCCTTTTGCACCACCCTCCAGACCCCTGTGCTAGTGGACCTCTTGGACAGTGAGTGTGTGGGAGGTCAACCCCAACAGAGCTGGTGACTCAGTTGAGAAATTTCATCTTTTGCTGCTTCCAGCTGGGCATGGAGCTCTGCAAAGGTCCTGTAGATGGGGCAGTTCCCCCTCCTTCAGAACATAGCCCTTGCGAAAGTATCCCTGTTCCCACAACTGACTATGTCTCCACTGAATCTCATCTCCATACTGATCCTATTATAACCCTAGATCATTGTTAAGTTGCTTTCCTCTATCTGTCTAGTACACTTGGACTAGAAACAAAAATGCCTACCTTATATATGAAGATCTGTCATACATGGAGTACTTTCTACATCTCCCTTACTTATTGCCTTAATCTTGCCTTCTTCCTTAACATATACATAATATACGTATACAATATATATATACATATATATTTCACTTGTTTCAGATCTTAAAGGGACACTGTCAACCCTCTTAGGCCTCAAAGTGTCCCTAGTATAAAAAATGCATTTTATGATTGCCAGCATTATGTAAAGGTTGCTGATGTAGCTGGTGGTTTGTATCTGATTCTTTTTTTTCTTTTAAAAAGTGAAAAACAAACTGCCCAATATATTGGTGTGTTCACACAAAAACAGGTTTGTTTACATTCCTTTATCAACTCCAACTGCATCTTTCCTGGGCTTGGGAACACCCCCAATACAGTCCCGCCACTCATTATGCAGTGGGAGTTTAGGAGGCTATTGCATCATGAGTGACTGCACTTTTTGGGGTTGTTTCTAATATTCAGGAAGTATGCAGTAAAACAGATCCAGGATTGTAAACAAAACAAAGTTGTTTATAAATATACATTACCATGCATTTCATTTCTACTAAACAAGGAAACAGACAAAACAAGCAGCAACATCGATTCATTTTAGAGAAGGTAGGAAATCATAAAATGTAGATTTTTAACTAGAAATAAGATGATGCAGAACAGGTTGCAATGTCCCTTTAATATAATCCAAATGTTAAGAGCAAATCTCCACATTCTAAAACTCAGTAGGTTGCTAGTTCATGTTGTTGAGGCACAGGTCAGGAAGCATAGAGAAAACCCAGGAGCAGTTGTAAAATTCCACAAAGCTGTTTATTGGAAGTTACAGGAACATAAAATGAAATTAACCCGCTCAGCATAACTATATACAGAAGCAAAACAAAATCTCTCGTAAAAAAAATCTCCCTTGGGGGGAAAAAAATCTCCCTTGCAGCTCAGTTTAGCTGTTTTTATAAGTCTTTTTGAACTCCCATCCTTTGCAAGCATCCTGTTCTAGCAAAACATTCTGTTCTCGTCAATTTCGGGCAGGATCTGCTAGAACAGAGAGCTTCCTGAAGTCCCCACAGCAGCTACAAAAGACTGAGACATTTGTACTCAAGTAACCTCTAGCTTTTTACAGTTATCTCAGATTATAAATCTATATACATTTCAACAGTAACACCATATTTTCTAAACAAAAGGGATCCCATTAGCAGTTTCATTTCCATATATTGATTTACACATATTCTTATATTACCAGATTTAGATATGCAAGGGAGGAAAAACAGACAGCAAGAGAAAACAGAGTCAGTGAGAGGCAAAGAATTGCGAAACTGTTCGGGTTGATCAAATCTGAAGCCTCACAGGAAAATATATTTGCGCAACCAGACAGAGGAGAAAGAAAAGGAAAGAATACAGATCCTTGCATTTACCCACTTTCTCCCTAACAAATGGGACAGGGTCCTATTCTACCCTGTCACACTTCAGATGTTCTATTAGAACCAGAACACTATGCCAGGAAAGATGTTTCTTAACAGCAGCCAGATTCTGGCTAAAAATGCCTTCCAAATAGCTTTTTTTTAAAACAACAAGAAATCAGCTGCCCAGAAAGTCAACCAAACAGTGAAAAACAAAATTGCAGTACCACATAATTAACTGGCCACCATAGCAACAAGCCAGTAAATCATGGTCACAAAGATAACCCCACAAAAGGACACACACAAACTGACCAACTACACAAACAAAACTAAATTTACACTAGATGTGATTCACCACAGACCAACTGTGATGACTGTCCTGCTCCTGGCCAACATCACACACCCAAACCCCACACCTTCCTGTACTCAACAGTTCCCTCCTTCTCAATCCACCAACTGTACACAAGAAAAAATATTTAAAATTAGAAAACTATGGAAATTTGTCACTTAGCTGGGGGGCTCCACACAATCACAGCCACTGTGCTGCTGCCAGTCAGGCTTAGGCTCACTCAGAGTTTAACAGTGGGAAAGTAAAAGCATGAGACATACTCTGTGCTGTGCAACCCATACTCAATCAGTAGGACAGTGAAAGCTCAAGACGGTCTCAGCACTGCAAGTTTTTTTTTAACATTTCTTGCAACAGTTATATAAAAAACATAGGACATCTGTGCGATTATGAGCTTTTTTTACATGCTTGAGCTGTGTAATTACCTCATAAACTGCTCAAGCTTCAGTCTTGAGGTATATGAATCATTACTCACCTGGGGTGTGTAACAAAATCTTATAAAATACAGATGCCACTGCATTATTCTATATTTATTTGCCACTTGTTGGCCCACTCCCTTGGTACATTTTAGGTTCATTGCAGGTGGTCTTTTTGTTCATTAGAATCCACCATCATCATCATTAGCTGTAATCAGTAAAACTATTGAACAGTAGGGGTCCTTAACACTGACCCCTGAGAACCCCACTGGTAAATTCTTCTCAGTCATGTCCAGTGCATACTACCCACTAAGCCCAATTGCAGAACCAGCTCTTTACCCATTGCACTGTATGTTCTATATTTCAAAATGTCCTCAATTTCAGAAGCAACATCTTATGAAGAACAATATAAAAGGCTTGACTGAAATCTGAACATAACACATCAAGTGCTTTTCCCCTGTCTGGTGCCTTTGTTATCTCATTGAAGAAGACCAAAAAGTTTGACTGGAGTGATACAGTATTGCCTTAGAAAACCAATGTTGTCTATCCTTTAATAGCTGGAATCTGTCCAGATGGTCTTCAAATCTGATCCTTAATAATTAGCTCCAGGGCTTTTTCCATAATCAGGCTCACTTGCCTACAATTTTCTGGGTTATTTCCTTTTTTCCATTTTTAAACCAAGAAGCATTACTTGTCCTCCTCCAGTCCCCAGAACAATATGAATGTTCCTTTTGTGCTGTCTCAGTGTAAGAGAGACAATCAATGAAAAGCCATACTGGCACCCCTTGGATATTGTCTACTGATGATCTTATACCCATGACACACACCAATGATCCCATGTATCAAATAATAAAATGTCAAAATAACAATTTTGCAAACCTTGAGTAATGCCAGGACACAGATTAACCACAGTTCATGGTCATTTAATTCAAACATTGTATGTTTGTGTCATTTGTAACTTGTTGCTGGTGAAAATGGGCAGTTTTGCTCATCCTACTTACAAAATATAAATGAAATTAAATTAAATGAATTGTCTTACTTCTGTGGTTTTCAGCTTCAGCCCAAGCAGATCCATTAATAAAATTTCCCCGGATCTCACCTGGAAATGAACCTTGGCTCAGTGTGCCTCTCTCGGTTATCAGTTTTACATAAATCTATCAATCAATCAGTAAATAAATAAATACATAACAGTTATTCTGGTAGCATGGTTGGGCTGGAGCACAGATTTCCCCAAAACTAGACACAGAGGAGCTGAATGACAACTATATTTGTGAAGACGCTTTTGCAAAACAATTCTCTTCATCTATTTACTGTGAATGGATCACAGTGTGTGTGCAAGGGAGGCAATATGTGCATGCATAGAGCAAGGGAAACCCAGCGCATGTTCAGCGTAATAATCAATTGGCTGTAATGGCAAATTATAGCCATGTTTCCCTATGGGAGAAAATGCTCCAAAGTTACAGCATTATAGCATGCTTACACATCCATTGACATGCAGTTTGTTTCATGCAAGGCTCTGCAGCCCATATGGGAAGGGTTTACCCATGACAGTGCGTGGCCAATGAGGGTGAAGTCATTTAGGGCACTGGAATTATGTCACACAGAATTATCATGGACAGCATTCCAGCACTCTAAACTGATAGTGCCACAGGACTGCCATGAAGAAAAGTTTGTTTTTGTGGGGAGCTTTGCCCCAGTACCCCCAAAAATAAATATGACAACCTCTTGCAGGAGAATTCTGTGAAAGGGGCACAAAGTTGTGGGATGCCCAACAGGGTGTGAGTGCGGGATGATCTAAAATGCAGATTGCCCCTATCACTCATACCCTTGTTGAGGTGCCAACAGCTTAATCTGGTTCAAGGTCAGTTGGCATTCATCTGTATCCCCCTTCCCTGGGTCATGCCTGAAAATAGGCAGGATTTGTCTAGTGCACTTACCTGGTCAACAAAAACTAAATAAATAAAATAAATAAATAAATATTACAAAGCCCTAATCATGGCACCCTAATAATGGAATACCTACGGGAGAAAGAAGACTCATCAGGCATGGCCCCAGAACTGTTGCCTGCTTTGTGCAGCCTGTAACTTTCCAATTAGATGCCCTCTCCAGCAAATTTGGTGGAAAATATTAAAAAATGTTATAGGTGATAGAAAAAAAAACTTAAAAAAATGTAAGTCCCAAGGGACTTAAAAGCTTTTTGTTAAAAAAAACGAATGACCCACATATGTGTAGTTTTCATTTTTGAGGACTTTCATTTTTTTAGGTAGGTGTGTTTTATTCTATCACCCATACCATTTTTATATTTTGCAATATTTTTCTACCAAATTTGAATAACAGGGTTCTTAGTATCACCCACATGACCACCAAATTGACATTTTTGAAATTGAACACCCATTTTTGCGGGGATACACCAAACATAACTCTTTCTTTTCACATACACCATATTTTTTATTTGTATAATCTTTTTTTAAACATTTTGCTTCTTCACCACTCCAGCATATCACACAGAAGTGTAGGGTGACTGAGGGAGGTGGTCTGAGGGCTGCGTTGGTTGCCTTCTGTGGGGCCCAAAATAAATGATGTTCATGGGTGGCCATGGCTTGAGAAGGGTGTCACAGGTGGCAGAGGTTGGTGGCATTTAATTAAATTTACTGGTCCGAATGGGAGGAATAGCGTGGGAGAGGGTGCTGAAACTAAGGTACAGTGGGTGGGGGAATAGTTTATTTTTTTTTAAATACAGAACTGACACCAGGATTGGGCACCCAAAATAAGATGTAGGGGTGGGGAACAGCAGGCCACTGGGTTTTGTCAACTGGTGGTCACAAAACTTTGTATTTTTTTATAGACAGCCTGGACTCCAGAGGTGGGCAACCAGTGTGAGACATAGAGAGGAGAAAGAGTGAGACACCAGTGTTGGGCACAAGTTTCAAGTTTAGCTTTTTTTAATATACATACCTGACAACAGGGTAGGCAACTAGTGTCAGACATGGGAGGGGGGTGGTGAGCCACTGGGGATTTGGGGATAAGTTTATTTTTTTTAATAGGCAGACCCTATATTGAGGTTGGACACCTGGTGTTGGAATCAATGAGGGTTGAACTGTTCTTATTCATAGAGATGAGCGAATCTGGAAAAATTTACTCTTTGAATTTTGTGCAATTCATGGATCTGCAAAGTGCAAAGTTTGCCCTGGTGAAATTCCACACATTGTGGTAAAAACTTCACACTTCATAGTGAAAACGTCGCAATTCGGACAAAGTCAAAGTTGTTGAGGTCTGGGAAAACTTTGTGAAGCTCCACAAATGTAAATTTTTGCCACTTCGTGGCAACTTTGCTGATGAATTAAAACATCATCATATCTCTACTTGTGTATTTTAAGGTGGTACACATGCCAGCTTTGTAAAATCTGTGAACTGCACATGTGCATCAACTTAAACTCTGTGAAAACATTTTTATTCATTACTTTTTTAAATGTTCAACTTTTATCTTTTTAATTTCACCATTCTTCTTGTTATGCTCTTCCCATACCCCCAATCTTACTTTTTAACTCTCCTCCAGCTGGTAATTGCCAGTTTTTCAGAGGCACGTTCTCAGATGGACTTAAGAAAAGTGCATATGAGAAAATGCAAAACTATATCTGTAAAACTGGCAGTTTAGAGTGGAGCATTAATTATAGAATCCTTACTAGAGCAACAATGGATACATGTTTGTTTGATCATCTCTAGCTAAAAAAGAAAAACACTTTATCAAACTTCACCAAACTTGCAATGTCCGGAGATTCTGGGGTGCAGATCCTGCTTTTGAAGATTTAATGAAAATCCATCAAGAAACAGTCGCGATATAGTGCAAGTGGCTGAAAATCCTGATTTAACATTAAAAGATCTACTGAATCCAAACTACAGTAGTGCTACAACACCACTACACGATATCTCAATTTTTTGTATGCTTTTATTTACTGTATTGAATCTTTGTGTTGTCCTCTTAGCATCTTAAATGTTAACGAAAAGTTATATAAGAAAGAATAATTGCGCCATGTTTACACAGAACATTGTTATTCTTCCTTGCTTATTAAGTGTGTGTGTGTGTGGGGGGGGTTAGTGGACATGATAAATCTAGTGTCCATTCTAACCTTAAATTACTACCATATGCTATTTTGTTACAGTACACATATTCCATGTGTTTCGTAGGCTGCAAGGTCTCATTGCTGTAGGTTATCTGCCGCAGTTGTGATGTTGGTGGACCTGAAGGAGTTACATTTACTTTTTTCCCTCAAATGATGACTCAGAGTTTGAAATATGACTTTTAGGCTAGATAACAGTAAGCTTTGTGGTTGGGGGAGGGGTGCTACGTTTTTATTTTTAGTGATGAGTCATTTGAATGTCTACTATTTCCCATTTGGGAGAGGCTAGGCAGCCCTGTGGGGAGGGCTAGACATCCAGAAGTCTGTAATAAATGCTGATGCATGCTTAGTCATAGCTGTTTTGTACCCGCAGTGAACAAGGCTGTTGGTTTTCACCTCCTTACCACCTTCTGTGCTGATTGCTAAGGATTTGTTCCGTCTGTTCCTGTGAATTGATTAATCAGTTTGCTAAGCTCTTAGGAGTTCCTCAGTCCCTGTTGCCTGAAACATAGAGCATGAGTAGTGATGGTGAAGAGGTAGAGGATGCAAGGGAGCATCATTTCTTGAAATGCCTATGTGTGCTGTATATGTGCATACAGTAAGTAGAACAAGTAATTATAGAACACTGGCATTACAAAGCTAATGTACTGTCTGAAACTAACATTAGCTTTTAAAAGCAGAAAATTATTACCTTTTATATCTGAGGTATGTTTTGTTTTCTTTGTTAATTAAAATGTTTAATTTTTTTATCTGTGTTCGAAGGTGTCATGTGTGGAACCACCCTTTTCCTTACAGTGGTATGTCTATATCTGTTCTTCCCATTACATCATCAGCATTGTGATCTCACTGATTGTGACATCACAGCTGCTCACGAAGAGCCACTCAGTGGCTGCCAGGTCAGTCACCTGTGATGTCACTGTCAGTGGGGTCTCAGTGCTGATGATATTGTGGTTGGACAAGAACTTGATATGTCAGCTGTCAGGTAGAGTGCTATTCCACAAATCCAGTATAATACTGTCACACAGAACATTTTCTAATGAGCAAAAGGAAAAAGGAAAATACTTCAGAAATAAAATGTTACAGCTGACTGCTTCTTAAAATTTGTTGCATTCTCCTGTATGCCATTCTTTGTTCTACCTGCTATGTTAGATGCTGTGTTACAATACAGAGTGATGATAAATAAGGAATAATGTATGGGCAACCATACATAACAAGCCTGTGTTTCTATAGAGGGGCTGAGATAACAGCATTTAGAAAATGGGTTTTATATTTCCCAGTCTCTAATTTGCTGAGCCCCATTCCAAGGGGTACATTTATGTGCTAACAGGGGTCAGGAAAAAACAAGTGCCAGAGACAGCCTGCCTCACTACTAATATCACTGTGCCAACTTGAACATTTAAAAGTGATCAGTTGCCATGTTTTTTCACTCACCCTGTATGGCAAGCCGTTAGGGACATAATTCAGAATCTCTGGCTGTATAGTAAAACACACACTATATGGTGAAATACATACATCATATAGTGAAATATATACATTATATAGTGAGATACATACACAATGTAGTGAACCACATACAGTATCTACTGAAATATATACATTGTATAGTGAAATACATATACTGTATACTGAAATACACATATTATATAGTGAAACACATACACTATATAGTGAAATACTTACATTGCATAGTGAAATACAAACACTATCTACTGAAATCCACATACTGAGTACTGAAAATCCACATACATTATATACTGAAACAAATGTACTATGTACTGAAACATATACACAACCTATTGAGATACATACACTGCAGACTGAAACATCCTCATAAACTATCTACTGAAACAAATACTCTATAGATTGTAACACATACACTATATATTGAGAAAAAACTGCATATACTATATACTGAAACAAATACACTATATATTGAAATGCACACACTACACACTGAAAAAAAGCATATACACTATATACTGAAACAAATACACTACATATTGAAACATCTACACTTTATATTGAAATACATACACTATCTATTGAAATAAATACAGTAAACACTGAAAAATCTGCATACACTATATATTGAAACAAATACACTGCATATTGAAATACATACACTATCTATTGAAATGCATATACTACACACTGAAAAAAGCACATACACTATATACTGAAACAAATATACTATATATTGAAACATCTTCACTTTATATTGAAATACATACATTATCTGTTGAAATAAATACACTATGCACTGAAAAATCTGCATACACTATATACTGAAACAAATACACTACATGGTGAAACACATGCACTATGTATTGAAACACATACACTGTAGACTGAAAAATTCACATACTCTATATACTGAAACAAATAAACTATATACTGAAATGGACTATGTTCTGAAACTACCCATCCCCCTGCCCCTCCCCCATGAATGCCCTAGATCTGAACTCATTGCCTGTTGCATTTAGTTATGCTAGCTGATGAGAGGATGTATGAAACTGCAGAGCTGAGGTAAACAAAACAGGGCTATCTCTTATACTACTTCTTTATGGGGGTTTTCCTTTTGTTTTGCTTGCACACCTTTAAGTCAAATTTCAGACCATTGTGATGTGACAAGAAACTTTTAAAACTAATTTAAATGCTGTAGTTTATTCTTTTAAATAAGTGCTGCCTTCATTTACTGACAGGCAACACATTTGTATAGGAAGCTAATACAGGATATTCCTAACATACCTGTATACATAGAGAGCTGCATGCATTTTTCCAAGTTAAAGTGTTGATTTGTTTTATGTGTAATTAATCACTGTGTAAGTCCAGCAACTTATCTGAGTTGAATGCTTGGGAAGCACTTCAGGAGCTGTGGAAGTGTAAGCCAAAATCACTGCTAGTTTGTACTCTATAGACTATGTTTTAAGTTTTTATTTTAAAATATATATTTTTGCCGTAATCCCTCAGTATTCAATTTTCATCAGGAGTTTAGCTGACATATGCATATAATTTGCATTGTTTTACTAAATAACTTTACTGTGAATCCTCACTGGAGGCAGGTACAGTCTGTTTTGGGGTTTGAGCTTCTCAATCTGTGTTTTATTTCCTTTTTTTTTCCCATAGAGATTTTTATCTCCTTAGTCACCCTGCTACCCCTTTGCCCACTGACATCTCCAGCCCCATCACTTACCATCCACAGGACATATTTGCTCGAGATCCCCCACTCCGCCCCCCATGTTGGGGCCAGGAGGGGGAGGCCGTGACAAGGAGACACATATGAGCAGAGCCTCTTTAGCAATGCAAAATCTGCGGCAGGTTGTTGGATCATTTTGCCATTGGGGGTTTCTACCTTTGGTTTCATCCCCTGGGCAGCCAAGCATGGAATGATGCAATTGCATATAAAGACACATGCTTGCTTTGTGCCTGCCTGAGCTCCCCCTTATGCAACTCCACTGTCCTGCCAGCCCTCCTCAGCTAGGTGGATGTTGATGAGCGGGGTGGTCAGACTTCCCCTCACTGAGAGGAGAGCATTCCCCGAGATGCTCAATCATATTTCCCCCCCAGCTAACCCCAGAGCAACTCAGGTCCACCCCCAAAACTGGACCAGTGGCATGGGAGGCAGTGCAATCACCACCAAGCTGCTAGGCCAGCCCACCAGAATGTGTTTTTATAAGTAAATAAAGACAGCATATAGGTAAAAGAAGAAAACAAACTGTATTTTAACTAGTCTGTTATAAATATTTTAAGTCACATCACAATGTTTTGAAATCGGATAAAGGTTTTGCAAGCAAAATACAATAAAACAATACATAAAGAGATAGATAAGATAAACCTTTTATGTTTACCTTCTGCATCTAAGGACGCATCGACCAGGATTTTTAGTCAGCTAGGGCCCCATTTTCAGAAGGTTAGCATGCAGAGCTAAACATTACACTGTGGGAACAGCATGGTTGGATTGGTGTCATATTCAGCATCACTTGATGCTACCTGATCATGTGCATGTGCATATATCTACGACCATGTAAAGAGAAAATCTTCTCCTGCATACAGAGCACAGTGCTGTATAAAGGTTTCCTTAGTGACCTTAAGTACCTCCCTCTACATTTTATACTCAGCCTCTAGGCTTCTAGTACCTAGATGCTTGATGTTGCACTTTTTGGTTTTGAACCCGAGCTGCCATGTCCCATAGCACTCTTTAAGTTTTCTAATGTCCCCACTCATTCTCTCCATTTGCACCTATCAACGCTATTACAGATTGTGGTGTCATCTACAAAAAGGCATATCTCCCCTTCCAGTTTTTCTGTTATGCCACTTATAAAGACACTGAAGAGGATGTGTCCCATTACTGAGCCCTCCGGCACCCTACTGGTCACTCTCTCCTAACTGGAGGTAGTGCCATTTACCACCACCTTCTGTGGCTGTGCGCTATCTCAGGTGCATCACTTAGGAGTGCACAACACTAATCTGAAAATGGGGGCCCACATACCACTGTAACAGAACTAGCACTGCATTGTGATAAGCATGGCTGATACTGTTTTAAAAAGCAGTCTTCTGTGCAGTGCTAACCTGTTAATGTGGCACTATATTTTTTTTTGCACAGGATTACTAATTGCAACCAGGTGCTCATACAACTGGGGGTTACTCTAATGCATATAAGGTCTACAAGTACACTAAATGCTTTCTTGAAGTGTTAACACACTGCGTGGTTAGTGCTAGTTAATGATTCTGGGAATCGTGTTTTAACTGCACACACGCAGTCTGCCGGCAACCCCCCACACACATACACACACAGTCAGTTCTGGACACAATAAAAAAACAAGCATTTGCCAATGCTGAATGTTGATTGCACTGGTCCATTGAGCTCTCTCACTGGCCCTCTGTCACTCGCTCATTCTATTTCTCCCAGTGCTGCAGGCTGCTGTTTTGTACTGAGCTCCTTCCTGCATTGGCACCCTTTTCTGTCCACAAAGAAATCTTCAGATGGCCTGACAGAGCTCCGTTGAGGTGCGTCACTTCCCCCTCTGACTCCCTCATTCTGTTTCTCCTTGCGCTGCAGGCTGGCCTTTTGTACTGGGCTCCTGCCTCTGTTGGTGGCTTTTTCTGCCAACAAAGAAATCTGCTGTAGTCCCAACACAGGTCCGTTGAGGTTGCTTACTTCCCCTCTGTCACTCACTCATTCCGTGTCTGCTGGCGCTGCAGTCTGGCCTCTTGTATTGGGCTCCTACCTGTGTTGCCACCTTTTTCTGCCCACAAAGGAATCCACAGCAGTCATGATAGAGCTCTGTTGAGCTCACTCACTCCACCCTCTCTCACTGACTCATTCTGTTTATGCCACCGCTGCAGGCTGTCCTTCTGTACTGGGCCCCTGGGTGCATTGCTGCCTTTTTCTACCCACAAAGAAATCCACAGCAGTTCCAACAGAGCTCTGTTGAGCTCACTCACTCCACTTCCCTCACTCTTTCACTGGTTCTGTGTCTCCTGCAGGTGCAGGCTGTCCTTTTGTACAGGGTTCCTGCCTGCGTTGGCTTATTCTGCCCACAAATAAATTTGCAGCAGTCCTGACACAGGTCCATTGACCTTGCTCACCCCCCCTCTCTCAGTCACCCATTCCATTTCTGCCTGTGCTGCAGGCTGGCCTTTTGTACTGGGCTCCTGCCTACATTTCTGCTTTTTTCTGCCCACAAAGAAATCTGCAGCTGTCCCGACAGAGCTCCATTGAGGTCACTCACTCCCCTTGTCTCACTGGCTCATTCTTTTTCTCCTGGCGCTGCAGGCTGCCCTTTTGTACTAGGCTCCTGCCTCTGTTGGCACCTTTTTCTGGTCACAAAACAATCTGCAGCAGTCCCGACAGAGCTCCGTTGAGCTAGCTCCCTCTCCCTCTCTCACTCTCTCAATCAGTTTCTGCCAGTGCTGCAGGATGCCCTTTTGTACTGGGCTTCTGCCGGCATTGCCACCTTCTTCTGCCCACAAAGAAATCTGCAGCAGTTACGATATAGCTATGTTTAGCTCGCTCAGTTCCCCCCTCTCACTTGCTCATTCTGTTTCTCACGCTAATGCAGGCTGCCTTTTTGTAGTGGGCCCCTGCGTGCATTGCTGCCTTTTCCTGCCCACAAAGAAATCCGCAGCTGTCCCGACAGAGCTGCATTGAGGTCACTCAGTCTCCCTCTGTCACACGATCATTCTGTTTGTCCTGGCACTGCAAGCGGCCCTTTTGTACGGTGCTCCTGCCTGCATTGGTGCCTTTTTCTGCCCACAAAGAAATCCGCAGCAGTCCTTCTAGAGATCTGTTGAGTTCATTCAGTACCCCGTCTCACTCACTCGTACTGTTTCTCCCACCACTGCAGGCTGGCCTTTTCTACTGGGCTCCCACCTGCTTTGACACCTTTTTCTGCCCACAAAGAAATCCGCAGCAGTCTTGACAGTGCTCCGGTGAGTTCATTCACTCATCCTCCCTCACTTGCTCTCTCGTTCTGTCTCTCCCAGTGCTGCAGGCTGCCCTTTTGTACTGGGCCCTTGCGCTGGGGCCTTTTTCTGCCCACAAACAAATCTACAGCAGTCCCGACAGAGCTCAGTTTAGCTCGGTCACTCCCCCCCTCACTTGTTCGATCTTAATCTGTCCCAAACACAGATTTCACACAGCGACCGTGCTATTCTCCGGCAGGAGTGCAAAAACATATTTAGACTGGATGTGAAAAATGACAGCTGTATTCTTCATAAGGTGGTGTGAAAAAAGTGCCACTATTGAAAATGTGGTGTGAAAATATTACAAATGTGCAAAGTTACAAGAGTGCGTGAAACAGTTCAATGCAGGCTTGTAACACAGTCATGTTATGGAGTTTCTTCAGCAAATTTTCAACATAGGGCTTTTAGGACCTCTGCTCATGAACAGTGCCACTGTCATTTTCGGTAATCTGTCCCTAACACTGATTTACTACAGTGACCGCTTTGTTGTGTCGTCAGCTGTGAGACACATTTCAGTCGGATGTGAGAAAATGACAGCTGTACTGCTCATAAGGGAGGTGTGAAAAAATGCCACTGTTGAAAATCTGGCATGACAATATTACACAAATCTCTTGATTACAAGGGTGTGTGGAAAAGTAGCACACCCTTGTAATAAATCATTAACTGAGCTATCATTACCAAATTTTCAACATAGGCATGTCAGGACCTCTGCTCATGAACAGTATCACTGTCATTTTCTTAATCTGTCCCGGACAGTGATTTCCCACAGCGACTGCTCTATTCTGTGCCGGAAGTGCGAAAACACATTTCGGCCAGGATGGGAAAAATGACGGATGCACTGTTCATAAGTAGGTGTGGGAAAATGGCAATGTTGAAAATCTGGAGTGAAAATATAAATTCATGAAGTTACGATTGTGCGTGCCAACTGCGCAACACACGCTCGTAACACAGTCATTTTAAGGAGTATCGTTAGCAGATTTTTAACACAGCCATTTCAGGACCTCTACTCATGAACAGTGTCACTGTCATTTTCTTAATCTGTCCTGAACACTGATTTCCCACAGCGACCATGCTATTCTGTGCCAGAAGTGTGACAACACATTTCTGCCAGGATGTGAACAATGACAGCTGTACTGTTCACAAGGAGGTGTGAAAAAATGCCAATGTTGAAAATCTGGCATGAAAATATTGCAAATTCACAAAGTTACGAGCGTGGGTAACAACTGCACAGTGCACGCTCGTAAAACAGTCATTTTTTGGAGTTCTCCCACCAAATTTGCAACATAGGCTTTTTGAGATCAATCTCACGAACACTGGCACTGTCGTTTCATTATCGTCCTGAAAGGTGATTCCGGCGCGGTGACGCCGAAATCACCTTTCAGGCTGATCAAACTCAATGACAGTTCAGAATTCATGAAGAGGTTCCCAAAAACCCTATGTTGAAAATTTGGTGAAAAAAGTCTCAAAAATACTTGAGATATGTACTAAAGTTGAAAAAACACTATTTATTACGTTACACAGCTTACCGGCATTTCCTCAGTTCACGGTCGTCTTTGAAGAGTGCAGAAGTGTTCCTGGTCCACCGGAGATCGTCGCACCAAGCTCCGGAGGTAAGTATGGGGTGACGGGGGTGTGTGGGGAGGCAGGATGCACAGTGGGTTGTTGCGGGTTGCAGGTGGGGGCCAGGGACACTACGAGAAACCGTTTCCCCTTTTGCAGGTAAAAAAAAATACTTCACGGGACCATTTTTCCCTTTACAGGGGCATGTGGCACACTGGGATGGGCACCCAAGCATGCCAGCAATGGCTTTTCTTTTGGGGGCAGCAGTGGCGGCGGAGGTTGGGCACCCCATCGGCGGGAATAAAGCGAGGGGTGTTACAGAATGCCGATGGGGTGGGCTCCCCGTCGGCACCAGAAACAATGGGGCACCCAGGCCGACAGGGTTTGGGGACCCCGTTGGCACATAAACACGGTGGGGGGGTTATATTGTTTGTGAACAGGGTGGCAACCTGCCGCCCTGTTCACAAACAATATCAGGGTTTTTACATCCCACCCTGCAATGATGGATCGCTCTCATTGCAGCGGATATTAACACTGCAATGACCTGGTTGCAGCTCTTGAAAGTGTCAGTAATTAGTGCAAATATTCCAAACTACCATCACCAGCAGCCTGCAATATGTTATTTGCAATGTAATGCAATCAATATAAAATGGTACATCCTGTCTGCCCCATTTCCCATATTAAACCTCAGAACCTACTGTCCATGCAGGGTAATAGCCTTCACTATCCACTCCCTTGTTTCCTCCCTACTACTATCAGCATGAGTAACCATTATACCCTTCACTTTGTCAGAGCCATGCTTCAAACCATTTATGGTTTTGATGCCTGCCATCTCAGTTGGCAAACTATTCACATTTCACCACCATTTCTGGAAATATAACTTTCCAATATCCCTCTTGAACCTCCCTCCATCAGTCTCTGCTTGTACTCTCCATAATCTTCAACTGTTACTCATGCTAAGTAGTTCTCCATTCACCTTGTTTATTCCTTACAGGAACTTGAAGGTCTCTATCATATCATTCCTCTCTTGTCTAGTCTCCAGTGAAGACCTGTTCAGTGCCTTGAGCAGATTCTCATACGATCTGTCCTGCCAGCTCTGAATCATCCTGATCACCCTTTGTCCTTATCTTTCCTGAGGTGAGGTATTCAGAAGTTCAGAACTCTGAACAGTATACCCAGTGCAGCCTCACCAACGATCAATAAAGAGGCAGTAAACCTCTTTTCTTCTACTATCAGAACCCCTTCTGGCACATCCTAGTATCCTATTTGCCTTACTAGATGCCTCACTGTACCAAGCTTGATTGTTTAAGGGAGTCACTAATAGCGAATACAAGTCCCATTTCTCAGCTGAGTACTCAGCTCTACCCTCCTATCAATACTCTGTCCTGGGGTTCTTGTCCCTAAATTGATCTGCCTTGCACTTTTGGCATTGAATTTCCAACTGCCAAACCTTAGGCCACCTCTCTAATCTTTACATGTCAGTCTGCAGTTTCCTACTTCCCCATCGCTATCTGTCCTCCCATGAGCTTGGTGTCATCTTCAAAGAGACACAGCCCTAGGTTCATTCTCAAATGTTGTTAATGAGCATATTGAAGAGAACAAGAGTCAGGATGGATCCCTGTGGCATTCCACTCTTGACTTCCCTCTTTTCTGATTTGACACCATAATCACAGCCCTCTGAGTCTTTCCATTCAACCAAGCCCCTCACCCCCACCAGCAAACCTGCTTATATTTTCCTTCAAATCCCTGGACCTCACCCCTTTGTATTGCGGACCTAAGTCACTCTGATTGGTCACCTATCTCATTGGTCTGCTCCACTGATTCCATGCTAACATATTTCAAAACAAAATTACTCTAAATATATATATATATATATTTTTAGTTGTTTAACCAGGAGTAGCACACTAAGCTGAAAGCTTTTTTACTGGAGCGACCTGGGAGCACAGGGAAGTTAAGTGACTTGCTCACAGTGACACAGTATGCAGGTGGAAGCTGTTGGATTCAAACCTAGGTCTGGTCTGCTGGATATCACCAGATTTGCAGCTCAGAGCCTTAAACCACTGCGCTATACTGCCTCCCCTTTATGGGACTGCCATGCCCCCCCAGAGCAGGACATGAGACAAGGTACACACCTCCCTAGATCATGGCTGACCTCATAGCTTACTTACAAGTGCATAGTTTGGCCTGGTCAAAAAATAAAACGTAACCCATCCCCATAGCTTCAGAGGTATCATCATCTCCATAGCACCAGTACCATGGCAATAAAGCTTGCCAAAGGTGAGAATTTTACATCTAACCAGCAGTACCAACAATGATTTACCTGTCTAAATTTGAAAGGCTGCCCACAATCTCTTCTCCCCTCCCACTCCTTTGCCTGTCCTCAGAGTCAGTGACACCCTGTCTCTAACCTCTCCTTCATCACCATGAGATGTAATTCCTTTTCATCTATACCTCCTCTCTCTCTCTTCCCTCTCCCTTCCTCACCTCCCTGATCACCCTGCCAGCCTGCATGATTGTCATCTCCTTCCTTCCCACCATTGTTTTCTCTCCAGTAACTCCATCATTTATCCTACTGACATTCCCACCCTTAATCCTTCCAGGGTAGGAGCCCAGATGGCCGGGATAGCGAGTCCTCCATCTGACTTCTTCTGCAGTCTCCTCCCAGTGGATGACCTCCTAACCTCTCTTGCTGGTGTTCCTCCATCCTGCTAACTGAAAAGCTGCCACTGTTACTCCTCCTCCTCCAAAGATGGTGACCCGTCAGGTACGAACAGCTACTGACTCATTTCTCTCCTCCCTCCAAAATACAGGAACAAATTATCTTGTTACAACTCTCTCCCTTTCTGGACTCCTCTTCGTTTTTCACCCAATGCAAGTCTGACTTCCACAAAAATCACTCCACCACCTGCTCAGGCTCGCCAAATCCATCCATAATGGTATGGATCACAGCCTGTTCACTTCTGCTATCTTCATCGATCTAGCCAAAGCATTCAACCCTGTCTACCACCCAATTATTAGCCAAACTCCAGGCTGCAGGCCTCTATGACTTAACCATCATGTGTTCCACTCCTACCACAGGGGTAGGTCCCAAGCAGTCAAAAGTGGTGACCCCCTCTCTCCTCCTTGCGTGTATCCACTTGGTTCCCACAAGGATCTGTGTTAAGCACACTACTTTTCTCCATTTTCCTTAATGATCTCCTCCTCCATGTGCTTGTCTGCATCCATTCACATGTACATGGATGACATAGTCCTCTTCACAGCAGGCCCACAGACTCAGCTGGACTTTGATCAAGTTCAGCCTGACCACGCACAAATCAGCTTTTCCTCAATGCCAGAAGGCTGTCTCTATGTCCTTTGGCACAAGGCACCAGACTCTCTAGGCTCCCTCCCTTCCCACTTTCCATACCTGGATGGCTCCCCTGTGGAGATGTCACCTCCTTTAGTTATCTTGGCATCTGGCTAGACCAGCACCTAAACATTTCTGAACAAGTGGATGCTATAGTCAAAAGCTGCACACAATTTGGTGCACTTTACAGGAACTGTGACTGTATCCCACCTCCAGCATACCATGCTATTATCCAGAGAATGATCCTCAAATCTCTGACTATGGTGATGTGGTCTACTACGCAACCCCTTCACTACCCTTGAACTGGACACTCTTCAACTATTCTATCATTACACTCTTGATTATCCTTCTTGGACTCACCATTGTTCTATATAAAAATCTCCGTTTTCTTTTCTTGTGAACAGACACATACTCTCTGTGCCAGCTTTGTGGGCAAATCCGGTTTGTTTCCTACCCTCCTATCTCTCCGATGGCCCCATTATAGCCATACCATCAGAAGCTGAAATATTCGAACCTAGCTCTCTTCCAGTTTCCCACAACCATTGGCAAAGTCACTTTCAGCCACAGCTACCCTAAAACTTGAACTCTCTACGCTCCAGCCATTCACAATCTCCCTCCCATGGATTCTTTCAAACCCTTCAGTAGTCGCTCTCCCTCCTGCACTTGCTCTTGTTTCCCTCTTGCTGTCCTATTTACTTGTTTCTAGTTTAGGTACAGCTAAAATTAAACTCACGCTTCCACTCTGGGCATGCACAAATGTTTATAGTTAATGTTGAGTAAAAGCCTCTCCAGTCCCTTTGCATATCAGTTGTGCAGATGGAGCTCCCCTCACAACAATGAACTCCATCAAATACCTTGGGGAGAACACTTGACCCCCAGCTGGACCTAGAGTCATATCCTAAATATCTGTAGAACTGAACTGTAAATTGGGTCCGGCCTATAGGGCCAAAAATAACCTGACACCTGCTTCTCATCTGGCACTTGCTGAGGTGTACTACTCCCTCCCTTAGCATGTCTCACCAATTTGCCTGTACCTCCAAAGCTCTTCTTATAGGTGGCACTAGCATACAATAACATCTATAACTTCGCTGGCCACCCCGTCTCACCCACCATTGTGAGCTTTATGATAAACTAGGTTTGCTTTCCTGACCAATCACCTGAACTTTGGGCTGGGATGCCTCGTGGGCAAAGTGATCAGAACTGGCACCCCCCTGGGGCTGGAACATCTTCTTTCACCTCCTGACCCCTTCACTTACCCACTCAGGTCCCAGGGTCCTGGGATGCTAAAAGTACCCCTTACCTGAACCCTTATGGGGGACAGGGGCTTTGTTGCATGTGCTCCTAGGCTCTGGAACTCCTTTCCTGACCATGTTTGTTCCGCCTCCTCCCATCAGTACTTCAGCAGTCCCTGTGGGGCATCTGAAATGGCCTCAGCATGCAAATGTCCCAAACCTCCCTAGCCTAATTGTACTTAGAGCCCAACTGTTCTGAGGACCTGCCAATGATCTTTTGGTCATTTCTCAGCAATCAATTGCTCCTAGGCATCTGATTGCAGTATGTATGCTCTAGACTATATATTACACATTATGTACTTTATCAATTTCTGTCAAGCAGTTCACTCCATGCCTTACAGTTTTGTGACTCAATGCATTTGTTACTCTAACAACCTTCCTTTACTTGCAGTTATGTTCTGATGTATCTGTATTACCATTTTGTACTCTCCCGGGAAGTTCCTGACAATAGGCATATAACATCTAGAATGTACCTACCGGTTAAAAAGCTAAATAAATAAATAAAAATGCTCTGTATTTGATGCATAGGATAGGTTTGTGGCTCTGACATGCTGTATATACATATATCGATTGTTTTGCTTAACTCAAGTTCTCATCTTGCATGTATTATTCCCAATGTAATTTGTGGTTGTGTACCACTCTGCTCCATGTATGTTATGTATTTTGAACTATTGTACTACCTAAAACCCACTTGTACAAGTTCCCCTTCAACAAGATGCATCTAGAAAATGGCTCCAGCATAGTATTCCTGGTGGGGGCACTAAACACTAAGGATCATTTACTATAATGGAGCCATTTCAAACTGCGATCAGGGTGTAGAACCTTTACATGCCAAGGATCATTTGGTATACTACTTGGGAGCATCATAATGCGACCACAGGTGGCGTCCTAGTATACACCACTGTTACTTCTAAAATTGATTTATTTATTGAAAAGTTTCTCAAGGAGTACACTGCATAACAAGTTGCTCATCCCCGGTATGACCTGGGGGAGAGAGTGGTGGAAGTTACATAGTAATAATGAGTACACACAAAATACACAATATCATACAAAAACATAGGTTACAACTGAATTACACATTATCAAGTAAAGCAATTAATTACAAGGGTAGAGAAGTGAAAACCAGTTGCAGTGAGCTTGTGGTGAGACAGAGAGAGAGAGAGTGTAATGTAATAGCAGGTATGAACCAATGGCCTGCATTATGCAGACTAAGAATAACACAGGGTGGCAAGTGAAGTGAGTCAGCAGGGCATCAAACAGGATGTAGGACAAGAAAGGGAGACTAGAGGCGGTGCAATTTACAGAGAAGTATGAAGAGCTTGATTTGATAAGCCAGGTGAGGAAGAGGATCCGGATATGTGTGGGAAGGCATTCCACATTTGGGGAGATGATGGGAGGGGGATGCCTGTCAACTGGCGGTGGATCTCCAGGAACAGACAGAGTTCTATGGTCATGGGCTCTTAAGTTGAGAGGAGTGGGTGGGGAGATTAGGGAATTTGGGGAGGGAGTGTACCAAGCCAGTCACTTAGAGATATGATTCTTTGTGCAGTAGAGTACCAGCCTGTTGTTGGGATGGGAAGGCTAAAGCTCGGTACAAGTGGCAGCAGTGGGTGGTGAGGTGCATCAGAACAAACCGACAGAATGAGTTGAAAAGAGTATCCCAGGTTGGCTGGAGGTGGCAGGAACAAACCAGACAAACAACATCGCAATAGTCAAAACTGGGAGGATCAGTTTTTGGATCAGTTCACGTCTTGCCTGTGGCTGGAGGCAGGAGGCGGTTTCTACTATAAGGCACCGAGTTTGGGATGACGTTTTTATTATAACATATACATGGGCTTAGAAGGTGAATGTTTTATCAGCCAAAAGCCCAGATACCTGAAAGACTCAGTATGATTACAGTTGCTCTGTCGGGAGTAGTGAAGAGTAGAGGCAGAAGGAGCCATGACAGCTTCTGATGTGTGCCAAAGTCATGGACACAGTTTATTGGCATTTAGGAAGAGTTGGTGGGTTGAAACCAGCTCTAGGCATTATTGAAATGATGTTTGAGCTGGAGGCGACATCCAAAGAGTGAGGGCCCACAGGAGAATAGAACATCATCACAGCATACATATGTATAGAGGATGAGGTACAGATGGATGGAAGATCATTCAGAAAGTTGGAGATGAGAATCAGGCCTAGTATGGACCATTGGGGACTCCAGAGTATATGGGTAGGGGAGGGAGTGTGAAGATATTTTACAGACTGTGCATGATCATATAGGTATTGCCGAACCATTTAATGGCATGTTCAGACAGCCAGCTGATGAAAGGAGTGGAGCTGGAGGGTGGAAACCATGTCAAAAGCTAGCAAGATCAATAAAATGGCAGTGGTTATGTGAGCATAATCCATGCCTGTCAGGTTCGTCAGTGATTCAAAGCTGCGAGGTATTAGTAGAGTGATGTTCACGGAACAGATTGATACTGGGTGAAGAAATTTTTGTCAGGAAAGTGCGAGGATAGTTAGTCAAGGACTGAATGTTCTTGTAGTTTGGCTAGCGTCAGGAGAAGAGTTATAGGGCTGTAGTTCTCAGGGGAGGAGGGTCGCCACACATATGGAGGGAGGACAATAGCATGTTTCACTCACGGGGAATTTGACTAAGTGGAAATGAGAGATTGAAAGAGCAGTGAGTGGGGCTGGCAATGCTTGAGGCAGACAAGTTTAGTAACTTTAGGTCCAGTCCATCAGAGAGCTACCTTTGCTTGGGTTAGGGCTTCCAAAACACAGCATGTCAGTTCTCAGAATTTTAGGAAGGAAAAGCTATGAGGTGGGGCTGGAGGCTTCTAATGGGTCAGGAGAATAACTGGTTAATAGTTGTTAGGGAGCCTAGCAGAGTGAAGCACATGAGGTAAAGTCACGAGGTTGAAAGCAGCAGCAATGCTAGGGTGGTCGGCAATGACAGTATTGTTTATTTGGAGATAGAAGTGAAGGGAGCCTGTGAGGAAAAGTGAGTGGATTACTTTCCAGATGTGGATGGGTTATTTTATTAGGTGAAGTAGACTGAGGAAATCAGCCTTGGCCAAACTAGTGGCTTTAGTGCATTTGTTTCTGAGGACACGGTAGGCCTCATAATCTTTAAAACTTTGTGCTTTTATGGAGCTTCAGGCTGTATCCGTGCCTTAGACAAGCAATGAGTTCTAGGGAGATCAGGGAGGTGGTTTCCACGGACCCATACCAAGCGTAGTGGTGCATGTTGATTCCAGGCTTCAAGGAACCATTCTCTGAAGTAATTAACTGCGACATCTGGTTATGGCAGCAGATGGGTGCCCAGTGGTAGTCAAATCATAAAGTGGGTCAATGTTCAAGTTGTATGATCGGAGTTGTTTAGTTTTATAGGGACTGACTTTTGTGAATTTTGCGCACCAGGAAAGTCATGCAATGGTCACTGAAGGTATTTGCTAGAGTACCTGAATTAATGACCCTATGGGCATGAGTTATAAGAGCCAATTGATGAGGAATGGTTTCCTGTCTTACTTGATTTAGCCTAGTTGGATCTTGGATAATTTAGGTTGGGTTGATGCATGTAGCACTTTGCTGCTGGGTATGGAAGTCAAATTTATGTTGAACTCTCCTGTAATATATAAATTCATCAGCAGAAGGTGGCTAACTAAAGGTGGTTATGAGTTCAGTAGCAATACTGGGTGGTGAGCCAGGACAGCAGTAGACACCTGCTACAACAAAGATAGGTTTGGAGAAGGGAGGCGAGATTTGCAACAAAGCAGAACTTAAGCCTTTGGTAGAGCACTAGAAAGACAGAAGTGAAATGGATGGAGGGAGGCATAGATGGATACCCTACCTCCTCTCCAAGTCGATCCTGTCTCGATATTGTGAAACCAGGAGAGTAAGAGATGAGTTGCTGATTTTTATTTAGCCAGGATTGAACATTATTATTATATCAGGCTTTAGCGCAACCACCAGTGGCTGTAGCAAGTCCACTTTGGGGAGACTCATTATGTTGATATATAGTATTTAAGGCCATTGGAAGAGCTGAGAGATGTGGCTCAGTGCTGGCTGCAGGAGAAGGTTGAGCTGGGCCAGGGTTGGGGTTTATGTCACCAGCTGATAAGAGTAGGAGGGCAATAATAATATAATGCAACTTTGCTCTGTTGATCCAGGAGTGGTTGCATAGCAGTTGGGAGCTAGTGTTTTGGGTATTAGCAAAGGGTGGCCATGAGCTAAGCAGCCATTTAAGAGTAAAGTACATAGGCAGCTGGATGAGAGGTTGCAGGGCCAGTGGGTGAGTGAGACCAGGATGGTAATGGGAGATGGGGTTACCTGATTGTAGATGGGGAGGGATGTCATCTAATTTCATAGGAGGATCACGGGATTAGGTGGTGGGGGAGAATAAGTGCTGTGAGTGTGAGGCAGCATCTTGGTTAAACTAGGGAGATTAGTCACGGAGGACGAGGCAGGTCAGAAGAAAGCTGTACTGGCTAAGGTAGGTCAGTGGGCAGCAGAGTTCTGGGAGAGCCAATGGTGCAGGGACAGTGGGAGGAAGGCAGACAAATGTGTATTTAAAGAAGGCCTGGGAGGGTGGGGAGGGAAAAATCACAGCAGAGAATAGCAGGATGAACTGAAACCCGAATGCAAAAGGTGCACAATCAGTGAGCCATGCTAGCTGGCTGACCAATCAGATGCCAGTAGCAAAAGGCCACAGCCAATTGTACTTCGCCAGTCACCGCTTGAAGCAGCAGTGAATACCTGGGGAGTTGGATCAGAAGTTCCCGGAGGTGGCAGGAGCTGTAGGGTCCGGCCGGTGATGCAGCCAAGGAGGCACTGCCTTTTTGGTTACAGACTCCTTCTCGGGAGTGACTCGTCAGATCTGGAGTTGATCCGGGCGAGTTCAGGAGGCAGCAGGAGCTGTAGGGTCCCTCAGCAGCCAGGCGTAAGGAGGCCTCGTTTTTGGATTTAGAGCTGCTGGGGTACCGGCAGATCTGAGGAGTTGATCTGTAGGCTAGTTCAGCAGGGTGGCAGGAGATGTAGGGTCCCGTCAGCAGCGGCAGCTGAGGAGCACCACCTTACCCGGTTGGGCGCAGCAGGCGCCATGGCAGATCAAATGAGGGCAGGATTTTTGGAAGCAGAAACAATTGCAATTTCAGTTGTTAAGCTCTTTCAAAACCTTTTATATAGCACTGTATATGCTCTGTATGCAGGAGGGATCCCTGATTTGCAAGGTTTAAGTAGTACATATGCACATACATAATCAATTAGTATCTGGGGCTGCTAAAATATAGTACCTGTTCCTTGTACTGTTCTCCCACATGGCAAGTGCTTAGATGTTTAGCATTCCTAACCTTCTAGCTTGGGGCTAATTGATAAAACTCCCTACTGATATCTTAAGATGCAGAAAGTAAAAATAAAAAATGCTATCTTATTCTTCATCTTTGTATTATTTTGTATTTATTTCTTTCTTTTTCATCCAAGTACTGTTTTATTTACTTATAAAATACAGTCTAGTTTGGAGGTTTAGTTTAAGCAATAGTAACTGTACTGCCTCCATCCAGTGGCCGGTTTGAGAGAAGACCTAGGTCAAACAGTTAGCTTTCAAGCGATAACTGAGCATCTCTGGGACAACCTGTGGCAGGTTGGTGGATTATTTTGCCGGTGGAGGTTTCTACAGCTGACTTATCCTGAGCCGTCAAGCACAGCGATGCAATACAATTAAAGAAGTAGTGCTTGTGGCTACCTGAACACAGCCAGCATTCCTCCATTAGGTGGCTGTTAAGGCGGGGTGGTTAGACTCGCCCTTCTGGTGGAGAGCAGTCCAGATGCTCAGTCATCTCCCAGCAAGCTAATCCCTCTCCCTTCACTCCATCTCCAACAAATACAGTACTGTCATTGCCGACCACTCTAGCACACTGCTTCTGCTTTCAACTCACACTTTACCTCATGTGCTTCTACTCTACTAGGCTCCCTCCCAACTATTAACCAGTTATTCTCCGCACCCATTAGAAGCCCTCCAGCCCCACCTCATAGCTTTTCCTTCTCTAAAATTCTGAGAACTGACATGCTGGTGGCCTTGGAAGCCCTAAACCCGAGCAAAGGTAGCTCCTCTGATGGACTGGACCCAAAGTTACTAAACTTGTCTGCCTCTGCCATTGCTGCCCCACTTACTGCTCTTTTCAATCTCATTCCACTTGGCTGAAATTCTGTGAGTGGAACATGCTATTGTCCTCCCTCCATAAGTGTGGCGATCTCCTCCCTGAGAACTACCACCCTCTATATCTCTCCTCTGACGTTAGCCAAACTACAAGAACATCTAGTCCTTGACTAACTATCCTTGTACCTCTCAGACAGAAATTTCTTCACCCAGTATCAATCTGGGTTCCGTAAACATCACTCTAATACTACCTCGCTGCTTTGAATCACTGATGCGATCCTGACAGGCATGGATTGCGGTCACATAACCACCGCCATTTTTATTGATCTTGCTAAAGCTTTTGACATGGTTTCCCACTCCCTCATGCCCCACTCCCTCTCATCAGCTGGGCTGTCTGAACATGCCATTAAATGGTTCAGCACATACCTATATGACTGCGCACAGTCTGTAAAAATAATCGACTACATCTCCCCTCCTCTACCCATATACTCTGGAGTCCCCCAAGGTCCATACTAGGCCCAATTCTCTTCACCATCTTTCTGAATGATCTTCCATCCATCTGTTCCTCATCTTCTATACATTTGTATGCTGATGATGCAGTTCTATTCTCCTGTGGGCCCTCACCCTTGGATGTCGCCTCCAGGCTCCAACGTCATTTCAATAATGCCTAGAGCTGGTTTCAATCCCACCAACTCTTCCTAAATGCCAAGAAAACTGTGTCCATGACTTTTGGAACATGTCAGCAGTTGTCAAGGCTCCCTTCTTCCCCCACCTTCACTACCCTCGATAGAGCATCTGTAATTTGCTACCGAGTCTTTCAGGTATTTGGGCATTTGGCTGGATAAACATCTCACCTTCTCAGCCCATGTAGATGCCATAATAAAAAAGCTTCATCCCAAACTCGGCGCCTTATATAGAAACCGCTCCTGCCTCCCGCCACAGGCAAGATGTGAACTGATCCAAAAAATGATCCTCCTGGTTTTCAACTATTGCGATGTTGTTTATTGCTCTGCTCCTGCCACCTCCTTAGCCAACCTGGATACTCTTTTCAACTCATTCTGTTGGTTTGCTCTGGATGCCCTCATCTTACCCACCGCTGCCACTTGTACCTAGCTTTAGCCTTCCCATCCCTAATAAATAGGCTGACTGCATCAATTAGCAAATCTCATCTCTAGTCACTGGCTTACACACTCTTCCCTAAATTCCCTAACTTCCCCACCACCCACTTCCTCTCAACTCTAAGAGCCCATGACCGTGGAGAACTCTGTCTGTTCCCTGGAGATCCACCGCTGGTGGACAGGCTCTCCCACCTATCGCCTTCCCAAAATGTGGAATACTCTTCCTACATATCAATCCTCTTCCCTCGCCTGGCTCATTAAATCAAGCTCTTCATAATTTCCTCTGTAAATTGCACCTGCCCTAGCTCCCCTTTCTTGTCCTACATCCTGTTTGATGCCCTGCTGACTCACTTCACTTGCCACCCTGTGCTTTTCTTAGTCTGCATAGTGCAGGCCATTGGTTCACACTTGCTATTACATTACGCTTTCTCTCTCTGTCTCACCACAAGCTCACTGTGACTGGCTTTCACTTCTCTACCCTTGTAATTATTTGCTTTTCATGCTAATGTGTAATTGAGTTGTAACCTATGTTTTTGTATGATATTGTGTATTTTGTGTGTACTCATTGTTACTATGTAACTCCCACCACTCTCTCCCCCACGTCGTACCAGGAGACGAGCAACATGTTGTTCAGTGTACCTTCACTGGTGAAACTTTTCAATAAATAAATTAATTTGAGCACACTGTGGTGCATATTGTGACCCTACCTGTGGTCACCATTATGATGCTCCCAAGTAGTATACCAAAATGATCCTTGGCATGTAAAGGTTCTACACCCCTGATTGCAGTTTAAATGGCTCCAATTATTATAGTAAAATGATCCTTTTGTCTAGTGCCCCCACCCAGAAATCCTAAGCTGGGAGCTCATTTCTAGATGCATCCTGGGGAAGGGGAACTTGTACAAGTGGGTCTTAGGTAGCACAATAGTTCAAAATACATAACATACATGGAGCAGAGTGGTACACAACCACAAATTACATTGGGAATAATACATGCAAGGTGTGAGAACTTGAGTGACAAGCAAATAATCAACAATGCATATACAGCACAGTCAGGAGCCACAAACCTATGCTGGTGATCAAATACAGACCAGTTTTATTTATTTATTTATTTAGTTTTTGTTAGCCGGGTAGGTACACTGGACAAGTTATATGCCTATTTTCAGGAACTTCCCGGGAGAGTACAACAGGTAATACAGATACATCAGAACATAACAGCAAGTAAAGCAAGTACATGAAGTAACAAAATGCATTGAGTCACAAAACGGTAAGGCATGGAGTGAACTGCTATGACAGAAATTGATAAAGTATATATAATCAGCAATATATAGTCTAGAGCATACATAGTGCAGTCAGATGCCTAGGAGAGCAATTGGATCATGAGAAATGATGAAAAGATCATTGGCAGGTCCTCAGAACAGTTGGGCTCCAAGTACAATTAGGCTTGAGAGGCTTGGGACATTCGCATGCTGAGGCCAGCTTCAGATGCCCCCACAGAGAATTCCGGAAGCAGTGATGGGAGGAGGCGGAATGAACATGGTCAGGAAAGGAGTTCCAGAGCCTTGGAGCACATGCAACAAAGTTCCTGTCCCCTATAAGGGTTTGGGTGAGGGGTACTTTTAGCATCCCAGGACCCTGGGACCTGAGTGGGTAAGAGGATGGGTCAGGAGGTGAAAGAAGCTGTGCCAGCCCCGTGGGGGTGCTGGTTCTGATCACTTTCCCCAAGAGGCATCCCAGCCCAAAGTTCAGGTGATTGGTATGGGAAAGCCAACCTAGTTTATCATAATGCTCACAATGGTGGGTGAGACGAGGGGCCGCCAGTGCAAAGCGACAGATGTTATTGTACATTGTGTGCCACCGAGTAAGAAGAGCTTTGGAGGAACAGGCAAATTGGTGGATACCATAGCTAATGGAGGGAAGTAGTACACCTCTAGCAAGTGCCAGATGAGCAGCAGGTGTCAGGTTATTTTTGACCCTATGGGCCGGACCCAATTTACAGTTCACAGTTCTATGGACATTTAGGATATGACTCTAGGTTCTACTCAGTCAAGTGTCACCCTAGGTATTTGATGGAGCTCACAGTTAGAGGGAGCTCCATCTGCACAACTGATATGCAAAGGTGCTGAAGAGGCTTTTTCAGCATTAGCTATAAACATTTGTGCATAATGCCTAGCCACTTGGCATAGGTGCCAAATTTTAGCTGTACCTAAACTGGAAACAAGTAATAGGAGAGCAAGAGGGAAAACTAGAGCAAGTGCAGGAGGGAGAGGTGAAGCCACTGAAGTGGTTGAAAGAATTCATGGGAAGGAGATTGGTGAATGGCTGAGGTGAGAGAGTTCCAGATTTTAGGGAAGCGGTGGCTGAACGTGACTTTGCTGATGGATGTGGAAACTGAAGGGACTGCTAGGGTTCCAGTATTTCAGCTTCGGATGGTATGGCTATAACGGGGCCATCGGAGAGATAGGAGGGTAGGGAAACAAACCGGATTTGCCCACAAAGCTGGCACAGTGGGCATGGTGTCTGTCCACAAGAAAAGAAAAGGAGAGAGATTTATATATAGAACAATGGTGAGTCCAAGAAGGATAATCGAGAGTGTAATGGCAGAAACAGTTGAAAAGTGTGTCCAGTCTGGCAAGGGTAGTGAAGGGGGCTATGCAGTAGACCACATCACCATAGTCAGAGATTTGGAGGATCATTCTCGGGATAATAGCATGGTATGCTGGAGGTGGGGTACAGTCACAGTTCCTGTAAAGTGCACCAAATTGTGGTGCAGCGTTTTGACTATAGCATCCACTTGTTCAGAAATGTTTAGGTGCTGGTCTAGCCAGATACCAAGATAACTAAAGGTGGTGACATCCTCCACAGGGGAGCCATCCAGGGTATGGAAAGTAGGAAGGGAGGAGCCTAGAGAGTCTGGTGCCTTGTGCCAAAAGAACATGGAGACAGCCTTTGGCATTGAGGAAAAGCTGATTTGTGCGTGGTTAGGGCTGAACTTGATCAAAGTCCAGCTGGAGTCTGTGGGCCTGCTGTGAAGAGGACTGTGTCATCCATGTACATGTGAATGGATGCAGACAAGCACATGGAGGGGGAGATCATTAAGGAAAATGGAGAAAAGTAGTGTGCTTAACACAGATCCTTATGGGAACCAAGTGTATACAGGCAGGGAGGAGAGAGGGGGTCACCACTTTTGACTGCTTGGGACCTACCCCTGTGGTAGGAGTGGAACAGCTGATGGCTAAGTCAGAGAGGCCTGCAGCCTGGAGTTTTGCTAATAATTGGGAGGTAGACAGGGTTGAATGCTTTGGCTAGATCGATGAAGATAGCAGAAGTGAATAGGCTGTGATCCATACCATTATGGATGGATTTGGTGAGCCTGAGCAGGTGCTGGAGTGATTTTTGTAAGTCAGACTTGTATTGGGTGAAAAAGAAAGAGGAGTCCAGAAAGGTAGAGAGTTGTAACAAGATAATTTGTTCCTGTATTTTGGAGGGAGGAGAGAAATGAGTCAGTAGCTGTTCGTACCTGACGGGTCACCATCTTTGGAGGAGGAGGAGGCCAGGGCAGCCTTTCAGTCAGCAGGGATGGAGGAACACCATGAAAGAGAGGTTAGGGAGGTGTCAACCAATGGGGAGGAGATTGCAGAAGCAGTCAGATGGAGGAGCCTTCTATCCCGGCCATCTGGGATCCTACCCTTGGAAGGATTAAGGGTGGGAAGTGTGTCAGGGATAAAGGATGGAGTTACTGGAGAGAAAAAAAACAATGGTGGGAAGGAAGGAGATGACAATCATGCAGGCTGGCAGGGGTGATAGGGAGGTGAGGAAGGGGAGAGGGAAGAGAGGAGAGAGAAGGTACAGGCAATGAAAAGGAATTACATCTCTATGGTGATGAAGGAGAGGTTAGAGACAGGGGTGTCACTGACTCTGAGGACAGGCAAAGGAGTGGGAGGGGAGAAGATATTGTGGCAGCCTTTCAAAATTTAGACAGGTAACCAATGTTGGTACTGAAGTTAGATGTAAAATTCTCACCTTTGGCAAGCTTATTGCCATGGTACAGGTGCTGCGGAGATGATGATACCTCTGGAAGCCATGGGAGATGGGTTACGTTTATTTTTTGACCAGGCCAAATCATTCACTTGCAAATAAGCTATGAGGTCAGCCATGATCTAGGGGAGGTGGTGTACCTTGTCACATGTCCTGCTCTGGGGGGCCATGGCAGTCCCATAAAGGGGAGGCAGTATAGCGCAGTGGTTTAAGGTTCTGAGCTGCAAATCTGGTGATATCCAGCAGACCAGACCTGGGTTTGAATCCCCCAGCTTTCACTTGCATACTGTGTCACTGTGAGCAAGTCACTTAACTTCCCTGTGATCTCAGGTCGCACCTGTAAAAAAGCTTTCAGCTTAGTGTGCTACTCCTGGTTAAACAACTAAAAAAAATATATATATATTTAGAGTAATTTTGTTTTGAAATATGTTGGCATGGAATCAGTGGAGCAGACCAATGAGAAAGGGGACCAATCAGAGTGACTTAGGTCACGGCGCAAGGGGGGTGAGGTCCAGGGATTGGAAGGAAAATATAAGCAGTGTTTTGGTGAAGGTGAGGGGGCTTTAGTTGAATGAAAGACATCAGAGGGTTGTGATTATGGTGTCAAATCAGAAAAGAGGGAAGTCAAGAGTGGAATGCCACAGGGATCCATCCTGACTCTTGTTCTCTTCAATATGCTCATTAACAACATTTGAGAATGAATCTGGGACTGTGTATCTTTGAAGATGACACCAAACTCATGGGAGGGTAGATAGTGATGGGGAAGTAGGAATCTGCAGACTGACATGTAAAGATTAGAGAGGTGGCCTAAGGTTTGGCAGTTGAAATTCAATGCAAAAAAGTGCAAGGTGATTCACTTAGGGGACAAGAACCCCAGGACAGAGTACTGGATAGGAGGGGTAGAGCTGAGCACTACAGCTGAGAAAAGGGACCTAGTATTCATCATTAGTGACTCCCTTAAACAATCAAGCTAGTACAGTGAGGCATCTAGTAAGGCAAATAGGATACTAGGATGTGCCAGAAGGGGTTCTGATAGTAGAAGAAAAGAGGTTTACTGCCTCTTTATTGATCATTGGTGAGGCTGCACTGGGTATACTGTTCAGAGTTCTGAACTTCTGAATACCTCACCTCAGGAAAGATAAAGACAAAGGGTGATCAGAATGATTCAGAGCTGACAGGACAGATCATATGAGAATCTGCTCAAGGCACTGAACAGGTCTTCACTGGAGACTAGACAAGAGAGAAATGATATGATAGAGACCTTCAAGTTCCTGTAAAGAATAAACAAGGTGAATGGAGAACTACTTAGCATGAGTAACAGTTCAAGATTATGGGGGCACAAGTAGAGACTGATGGGAGGGAGGTTCAAGAGGGATATTGGAAAGTTTTATTTTCCAGAAATGGTGGTGGAAATGTGGAATAGTTTGCCAACTGAGATGGCAGGCACCAAAACCATAAATGGTTTCAAGCATGGCTCTGACAAAGTGAAGAGTATAATGGTTACTCATGCTGATAGTAGTAGGGAGGGAAACAAGGGAGTGGATAGTGAAGACTATTACCCTGCATGGACAGTAGGTTCTGAGGTTTAATATGGGAAATGGGGCAGACACGATGTACCATTTTTATATTGATTGCGCACAGTGCAAACAACATATTGCAGGCTGCTGGTGATGGTAGTTTGGAATATTTGCACCAATTACTGACAATTTCGCAGCTGCAATCAGGGGCTGGCTCGTCATTGCAGCGCCAGCCATCTGCTGCAATGAGCTTGTTAACTACCATTGCAGGGTGGGATGTAAACCTGATATTAGCTTCAGGAACAGGGTGGCAGGTTGCCGCCCTGTTCACAAACAATATAACCCCCACCATGTTTATAAAGCCAACGGGTCCCCAAACCCTGTCGGCCTGGTGCCCCATTGTTTCTGGTGCCGACGGGGGAGCCCACTCTCCATCGGCATTCTGTAACACCCCCCCGCTTTTATTCCTGCTGACGGGGTGTCCAATCCCCATCGGCTACTGCTGCCACCCCAAAAGAAAGCCATTGGTGGCACACTGGGTGCCCATCCCAGCATGCCACATGCCCCTGTAAAGGGAAAAATGGTCCCGTGAAGTATTTTTTGTTTTACCTGCAAAAAAGGAAACGGTTTCTCGTAGCGTCCCTGGCCCCCACCAGCAACACGCACCAACCCACTGTGCACCCTGCCTCCCCACACCCCCCGTCACCCCATACTTACCTCCGGAGCTTGGCGCGACGATCTTCGGTGGACCAGGAACAGGTCTGCACTCTTCAAAGATGACCGTGAACTGAGGAAATGCCGGTTAGCTGTATAACGTAATAAATAGTGTTTTTTCAACTTTAGTACACATCTCAGGCATTTTTGGGACTTTTTTCACCAAATTTTCAACATAGGGTTTTTGGGACCCTCTTCATGAATTCTTGAACTGTCATTGCGTCAATTGGCCCCAAAAGGTGATTTCGCAGTCACTGTGCAGAATCACCTTTCGGGGACGATTAATGAAATGACAATGCCAGTGTTCATGAGGTTGATCTCAAAAAGCCTATGTTGCAAATTTGGTGGGAGAAATCCAAAAAATGACTGTTTTACATGCGTGCACTGTGCAGTTGCTACCCACGCTTGTAACTTCGTGAATTTGCAATATTTTCATGCCAGATTTTCAACATTGGCATTTTTTCACACCTCCTTGTGAACAGTACAGCTGTCATTGTTCACATCCTGGCGGAAATGTGTTGTCGCACTTCTGGTGCAGAATAGCGTGGTCGCTGTGGGAAATCAGTGCTCAGGACAGATTAAGAAAATGACAGTGACACTGTTCATGAGTAGAGGTCCTGAAATGGCTGTGTTGAAAATCTGCTAACGATACTCCTTAAAATGACTGTGTTACGAGATGTGTGTTGCGCAGTTTGCACGCACGATCGTAACTTCGTGAATTTATATTTTCACTCCAGATTTTCAACATTGCCATTTTCCCACACCTACTTATGAACAGTGCATCCGTCATTTTTCCCATCCTGGCCGAAATGTGTTTTCGCACTTCCAGCACAGAATAGAGCAGTCGCTGTGGGAAATCACTGTCTGGGACAGATTAAGAAAATGACAGTGATACTGTTCATGAGCAGAGGTCCTAAAATGCCTATGTTGAAAATCTGGTGATGATAGCCCAGCAAATGACTGTATTACAAGTGTGCGATGCACACTTTCCACACACCCTTGTAACTTTGCAGATTTGTAATATTGTCATGCCAGATTTTCAACAGCAGCATTTTTTCACACCTCCTTATGAGCAGTACAGCTGTCATTTTTCACATCCTGACTGAAATGTGGTTTCACAGTTGACACACACAATAAGGCGGTCACTGTGGTAAATCAGTGTTAGGTACAGATTAAGAAAATGACAGTGGCACTGTTCATGAGCAGAGGTCCTAAAAGCCCTATGTTGAAAATTTGGTGAAGAAAGTCCATAACATGACTGTGTTACAAGCATGCATTGAACTGTTTCATGCACCCTTGTAACTTTGCACATTTGTAATATTTTCACACCACATTTTCAATAGTGGCACTTTTTTCACACCTCCTTATGAAGAGTACAGCTGTCATTTTTCACATCCGGTCTAAATATGTTTTTGCACTCCTGACGGAGAATAGCATGGTCGCTGTGGGAAATCAGTGTTTGGGACAGATTAAGATCGAACAAGTGAGGGGAGTGACTGAGCTAAACTGAGCTCTGTCAGGACTGCTGCAGATTTGTTTGTGGGCAGAAAAAGGCCCCAGCACAAGAGCCCAGTACAAAAGGGCAGTCTGCAGCACTGGGAGAGACAGAACGAGAGAGCGAGTGAGGGAGGGTGAGTGAGTGAACTCACCGGAGTGCTGTCAGGACTGCTGCAGATTTCATTGTGGGCAGAAAAAGGTGTCAAAGCAGGCAGGGGCCCAGTAGAAAAGGCCAGCCTGCAGCGGTGGGAGAAACAGTATGAGTGAGTGAGACGGGGGACTGAGTGAACTCAACAGATCTCTAGCAGGACTGCTGCGGATTTCTTTATGGGCAGAAAAAGGCACCAATGCAGGCAGGAGCACCTTACAAAAGGGCTGCTTCAGTGCCAGGACAAACAGAATGAGCGTGTGACAGAGGGAGACTGAGCGACCTCAACGTAGCTCTGTTGGGACAGCTGCGGATTTCTTTGTGGACAGACAAAGGTGCCAACGCATGCAGGAGCCCTGTACACAAGCGCAGCCTGCAGCACCAAGAGAAGCAGAATGAGTGAGTGACACAGCGGTAGTGAGTGAGCTCAACAGAGCTGTATTGTGACTGCTGCGGATTTCTTTGTGGGCAGAAAATGTGGCAACGGAGGCAGGAGCCCAGTACAAAAGGCCAGCCTGCAGCACCGGGAGAAACGGAATGAGTGAGTGAGAGGGGGGAGTGAGCAAGCTCAATGGAGCTGTGTCAGGACTGCTTCAGATTTCTTTCTGGACAGAACAAGCTGCCAATGCAGGCAGGAGCCCAGTACAAAAGGGCAGCCTGCAGTGGCAGGAGACACAGAACGAGTGAATGAGGGAGGGAGAGTGAGTGAGCACAACGGAGCTCATTTGGGACTGCTGCAGATTTGTTTGTGGGCAGAAAAAGACAGCAATGCACGCTGGGGCACAGTACAAAAGGGCAGCCTGCAGTGGCGGGAAAACCAGAATGAGCGAGTGAGAGAGGGGGAGTGGGCAAGCTCAATGGAGCTCTATCATGACTGTTGCACATTACTTTGTGGGCATGAAAAGCCGGCAACACAGGCAGGAGCCCAGTACAAAAGGGCAGCCTGCAGCGCTGCCAGAAATGGAATGAGTGAGTGAGTGAGAGAGGGGGAATGAGAGCAAGCTGAATGGAGCTGTGTCGGGACTGTTGCAGCTTTCTTTGTGGGCAGAAAAAGGCAGCAATGCACACAGGAGCCCAGTACAAAAGGCCAGTCTGCAGCGCCTGCAGAAAAGGAACGAGCGAGTGACAGAGGGGGAGTGAGCGACCTCAACGGAGCTGTGTCAGGACTGCTGCAGATCTCTTTGTGGGCAGAAAAAGCTGCCAATGCAGGCAGGAACCCAGTACAAAAGTGCAGCCTGCAGCACTGGGAGACACAGAACAAGCGAGTGAGGGAGGGGGAGTGAGTGAGCTCACCAAAGCTTTGCTGGGACTGCTGCGGATTTCTTTGTGGGCAGATAAAGGCAGCAATGCACGCAGGGGCCCAGTACAAAAGGGCTGCCTTCAGTGGTGGAAGAAACAGAACGAATGAGTGAGAGAGGGGGAGTGAGTGAGCCAGCTCAATGGAGCTGTATTGTGACTGCTGCAGATTTCTTTGTGGGCAGAAGAAGGTGGCAACGCAGGCAGGAACCCAGTACAAAAGGGCCGCCTGCAGCACCGGCAGAAACGGAATGATCGAGTAAGAGAGGGGGAGTGAGCGAGCTCAACAGAGCTCTGTTGGGACTGCTGCAGATTTCTTTGTGGGCAGAAAAAGGCGCCAAGAGAGGCAGAAGCCAACTACAAAATGGCAGCCTCAACGCCAGGAGAAACAGAATGAGCGAATGAGACAGGCAGAGTGAGCGACCTCAACAGAGCTCTGTCAGGACAGCTGCAAATTTCTTTGTGGGCAAAACAAGGTGCCAACACAGGCAGAAGTCCAGTACAAAAGGACAGCCTGCAGCAGTGAGAGACACAGAATGAGTGAGTGAAGGATGAGGAGTAAGTGAGCTCAACGGAGCTCTGTTGGGACTGCTGCGGATTTCTTTGTGTGCAGGAAAAGGCAGCAAAGCACGCAGGGGCCCACTACAAAAAGGCAGCCTGCATTAGTGTAAGAAACAGAAAGAGTGAGTGAGGGGGGGACTGAGCAAGCTAAACATAGCTCTGTCGTAACTGCTGCAGATTTCATTGTGGGCAGAAGAAGGTGGCAATGCCAGCAGGAGCCCAGTACAAAAGGGCATCCTACAGTGCTGGCAGAAACGGAACAAGAGAGTGAGAGAGGGAGAGGGAGCTAGCTCAACGGAACTCTGTCAGGACTGCTGCAGATTGCTTTGTGACCAGAAAAAGGTGCCAACAGAGGCAGGAGCCTAGTACAAAAGGGCAGCCTGCAGCGCCAGGAGAAAAAGAATGAGCCAGTGAGACAAGGGGAGTGAGTGACCTCAATGGGGCTCTGTCAGGACAGCTGCGGATTTCTTTGTGGGCAGAAAAAGCAGCAATGTAGGCAGGAGCCCAGTACAAAAGGCCAGCCTGCAGCGCAGGCAGAAATGGAATGGGTGACTGAGAGAGGGGAAGTGAGCAAGCTCAACGGACCTGCATCAGGACTGCTGCATATTTATTTGTGGGCAGAATAAGCCAACACAGGCAGGAACCCTGTACAAAAGGACAGCCTGCACCCGCAGGAGACACAGAACCAGTGAAAGAGTGAGGGAAGTGGAGTGAGTGAGCTCAACAGAGCTCTGTTGGAACTGCTGCGGATTTCTTTGTGGGTAGAAAAAGGCAGCAATGCACCCAGGTGCCCAGTACAGAAGGACAGCCTGCAGCGGTGGCATAAACAGAACGAGTCAGTGAGAGAGGAGTGAGTGAGTGATCTCAACAGAGCTCTATCGTGACTGCTGTGGATTCCTTTGTGTGCAGAAAAAGGTGGCAATGCAGGCAGGAGCCCAATACAAGAGGCCAGCCTGCAGCGCCGGCAGACACGGAACGAGTGAGTGACAGAGGGGAAGTGAGCAACCTCAACGGACCTGTGTTGGGACTACAGCAGATTTCTTTGTTGGCAGAAAAAGCCACCAACAGAGGCAGGAGCCCAGTACAAAAGGCCAGCCTGCAGCACAAGGAGAAACAGAATGAGGGAGTCAGAGGGGGGAGTGACCCACTTCAACTGAGCTCTGTCAGGCCATCTGTGGATTTCTTTGTGGACAGAAAAGGGTGCCAATGCAGGAAGGAGCTCAGTACAAAACAGCAGCCTGCAGCACTGGGAGAAACAGAATGAGCGAGTGACAGAGGGCCAGTGAGAGAGCTCAACGGACCAGTGCAATCAACATTCAGCATTGACAAATGCTTGTTTTTTTATTGTGTCCAGAACTGACTGTGTGTGTATGTGTGTGGGGGGTTGCTGGCAGGCTGCGTGTGTGCAGTTAAAACACGTTTCCCAGAATCATTAACTAGCACTAACCACGCAGTGTGTTAAAACTTCAAGAAAGCATTTAGTTGGGATTTCCGCTGGCGACGCCGGCGACCTGGGTTCTGGAACGGATCCGGGTTGTCGGAGGGCCGGCCGGGGGGGTAGGATTGAGCGTCCTCTGGACAGCTCTCCTTCTCCGGGGGGAAGGTGTGGGTAGCACTCGGTGCGCTGGGGACTCCTGGCGGAGGCCGGGAGTTCTCACGTAGCCGACGCTTGATGTGGGGAGGAGGAGGCGGGGCAGACGCTGGCATCATTGCATGTCCCCGCCTCCTCAAGGGAGAAAATAAGGAGGAAAAAGATGGTGGGGCAGGACCACCGATGGATGAAGCCCTCCATGGAGAGCCTCGTATCGTTACCGCCACTGCGGGACCCCAACCAGTCACAGTTCCGGGGTCATGAAGGTGGCCCACGGCTCCACCCTCCGGGGGGCAAGCTGGGGGTGACCGAGAGTCCTCTGCAGCTATAGGCGGTGGTAGAGGTCTCCGGGGGCCGTGACCAGGGCGGAGGATGTAGCCGGTGGTCCTGCCAGGAAAAAGGGTAAATAAAAGAAAGCATTTAGTATACCTGTACACCTTATATGCATTAGAGTAACCCCCAGTTGTATGAGCACCTGGTTGCAATTAGTAATCCTGTGCAGAAAAAAAAATAGTGCCACATTAACAGGTTAGCACTGCACAGAAGAATGTTTTTTAAAATAGTATCAGCCATGCTTATCACAATGCAGTGCTAGTTCTGTTACAGTGGTATATAGGCCCCATTTTCAGGTTAGTGTTGTGCACTCCTAAGTGATGCACCTGAGATAGGCACAGCCACAGAAGGTGGGAAATGGCACTCCTCCAGTGAGGAGAGAGTGACCAGTGAGTGCTGGAGGGCTCAGCAATGGGACACATCCTCTTCAGTGTCTTTATAAATGGCATAACAGAAAACTGAAGGGAGATATGCCTTTTGTAGATGACACCACAATCTGTAATAGCATTGATAGGTGCAGATGGAGAGAAATGAGTGGACATTAGAAAACTTAAAGAGTGCTATGGGACATAGCAGTTTGGGTTCAAAGCCAATAGTGTAATATCAAGCATCTAGGTACTAGAAACCTAGAGGCTGAGTATAAAATGTAGAGGAGGTACTTATGGTCACTAAGGAAACCTTTATACAGCACTGTGCTCTGTATGCAGAGAGGATTTCTCATTTACATGGCCGAGTAGTATATAGCGCACATGCACATGATCAGGGTAGCATCAAGTGATGCTGAATACGCATACCCGATCCAACCATGCTGTTCCCACAGTGTAATGTTTAGCTCTGCATGCTAACCTTCTGAAAATAGGGCCCTAGCTGACTAAAAATCCTGGTCGATGCCTCCTTAGATGCAGAAGGTAAACATAAAGGTTTATCTTATCTATCTCTTATGTATTGTTTTATCGTATTTTGCTTGCAAAACCTTTATCCGATTTCAAAACATTGTGATGTGACTTAAAATGTTTATAACAGACTAGTTAAAATACAGTTTATTTTCTTCTTTACCTATATGCTGTTCTTTATTTACTTATAAAACACAGTCTGGTGGGCTGGCCTAGCAGCTTGGTGGTGATTGCACTGCCTCCCATGCCAGCGCCCAGTTTTGGGGTGGTCTGGAGTTGCACAGCGTTAGCTGGGGGAAATATGATTGAGCATCTCAGGGAATGCTCTCTCTCAGTGAGGAAGTCTGACCACCCCGGCTATCAACATCCACCTAGCTGAGGAGGGCTGGCAGGGCAGTGGAGTTGCATAAGGGGGGGGGGCTCAGGCAGGCACAAAGCAAGCATGTGTCTTTATATGCAATTGCATCGTTCCATGCTTGGCTGCCCAGGGGATGAAACCAAAGGTAGAAACCCCCAAGGCAAAATGATCCAACAACCTGCTGCAGATTTTGTACTGCTAAAGAGGCTCTGCTCATATATGTGTCTCCTTGTCAATGGCCCTCCCCCTCCTGGCCCCAACACGGGGCATGTGAGTTGGGGGGATCTCAGAGCAAATATGTCCTGTGGATGGTAAGTGATTGGGCTGGAGATGTCAGTGGGCAAAGGGGTAGCAGGGTGACTAAGGAGATAAAAATCTCTATGGGACAAAAAAAAAATAAAACACAGTTTGAGAAGCTCAAACCCTAAAACAGACTGTGCATGCTCCAGTGAGATTCACAGTAAGTTATTTAGTAAAACAATGCAAATTATATGCATATGTCAGCTAACCTCCTGATGAAAATTGAATACTGAGGGATTGCAGCAAGAATATATATTTTAAAATAAAAACTTAAAACATAGTCCATAGAGTACAAACTAGCAATGATTTTGGCTTACACTTCCACAGCTCCTGAAGTGCTTCACAAGCATTCAACTCAGATAAGTTGCTGGACTTACACAGTAATTAATTACACATAAAACAAATCAACACTTTAACTTGGAAAAATGCATGCAGCTCCCTGTGTATACAGGTATGTTAGGAATATCCTGTATTAGCTTCCTATACAAATGTGTTGTCTGACAGTAAATGAAGGCAGTACTTATTTAAAAGAATAAACTACAGCATTTAAATTAGTTTTAAAAGTTTCTTGTCACATCACATTGGTCTGAAATTTGACTAAAGGTGTGCAAGCAAAACAAAAGGAAAACCCCCATAAAGAAGTAGAATAAGAGATAGCCCTGTTTTGTTTACCTTAGCTCTGCAGTTTCAGAAATCCTCTCATCAAGCTAGCAGCTAACTGAATGCAACAGGCAATGAGTTCAGATCTAGGGCATTCATGGGGGAGGTGCAGAGGGATAGGTAGTTTCAGAACATAGTCCATTTCAGTATATAGTTTATTTGTTTCGGTATATAGAGTATGTGAATTTTTCAGTCTACAGTGTTTGTGTTTCAATACATAGTGTATGTGTTTCACCATGTAGTGTATTTGTTTCAGTATATAGTGTATGCAGATTTTTCAGTGCATAGTGTATTTATTTCAACAGATAGTGTATGTATTTCAATATAAAGTGAATATGTTTCAATATATAGTGTATTTGTTTCAGTATATAGTGTATGTGCCTTTTTCAGTGTGTAGTATATGAATTTCAATAGACAGTGTATGTATTTCAATATACAGTGTATTTGTTTCAATATATAGTGTATGCAGATTTTTCAATGCATAGTGTATTTATTTCAATAGATAGTGTATGTATTTCAATATAAAGTGTAGATGTTTCAATATATAGTGTATTTGTTTCAGTATATAGTGTATATGCTTTTTTCAGTGTGTAGTGTATGCATTTCAATATATAGTGTATTTGTTTCAGTATATAGTGTATGCAGTTTTTTCTCAATATATAGTGTATGTGTTACAATCTATAGAGTATTTGTTTCAGTAGATAGTTTATGTGGATGTTTCAGTCTGTAGTGTATGTATCTCAATAGGTAGTGTATATGTTTCAGTACATAGTACATTTGTTTCAGTATATAGTGTATGTGGATTTTCAGTACTCAGTATGTGGATTTCAGTAGATAGTGTATGTATTTCACTATGTAATGTAAGTATTTCACTATATAGTGTATGTGTTTCACTATATAATATATGTATTTCAGTATACAGTATATGTATTTCACTATTCGATGTATATATTTCAGTAGATACTGTATGTGGTTCACTACATTGTGTATGTATCTCACTATATAATGTATAAATTTCACTATATGATGTATGCATTTCACCATATAGTGTGTGTTTTACTATACAGCCAGAGATTCTGAATTATGTCCCTAATGGCTTGCCATACACCCTGCAAGTGTACTTTTGTCATGCTCATCCCTGCTTTGCCTGACTTACTGTCAGCCCTTACCACTCACTGGCAAGCAAAAAACCAAAAGATACTTGAATCTGGGAGGTGAGGAGAACTAATGCGATGTCTTTCTCTTTGCTTGTTCAGAGCAATTAGTCTAATTATAGCATCAACCCACAGTCTGCTCTTCGCCCCCCCGCCCCGGCCACTTAGCCTGATTCTCCCAATCCCATTCAGTGGCTCATTACAATATCAAAAGTAAAGAAAAATAATAAACTTGCTTCATAACAGAGTCAGTTACCAAAAAAAAACAAAAAAAACTAAACTAAGTGCTCCAAATCAGTAACACTATCCTCTTTGTCATGTACTCGTTTTAACTTGAAATGCGTGCCCCTAATCTTCACTTCCCACTGCTATGTCAGATTATGTCTCAGTGCCAGTCAGATGCTACTCTCGGCTGTTGGTGGAAGAAAGACACATTGGGCCCCATACTCAAAAGTGGTAGGCTGCATCGTGCAGGTGCTGGAGCCACGCAACTCAACTGTGCTGGCACAAAATAATGGTATATTCACAAGTTGCGCTGTAATATATGATCACGCAAGTGCGGCTGACTATCCTAAACATGTGCGACTGTGCAGTGGGGGATGCATGGCAGGTGCCCAGAGACCAGTGCAGAGCATACGGAAGTGTATGATGCAAAGCCACTTGTATGATGCGCAGATTTGCAATATTCAGCTAGGATATGCAAATGGTCTCACTGCACAGTCAGTGCCCAAACAGCACATTTGAATCTCATTACTGGAATGTATTCAAGCCATTTGCATAGCATTGGCATGTGCAGTTCCAGCATTACAAGGCAGCACCACCACTCCACAAAGGTGATCAGGAGACTCTGCAGCCTAGCAAGCAGGGGAGACAGCATGGTTGTGTGCAGGTAGACTGCACTGGCCTGAGTACAGTGCTACATACCCCCCAACCCCTTTGCACCCAAATGTGTGTCAAGGTGTGTGGCAACTGGTCAGAATGCATGACACAGCAGCAAACATGACAGTGCAAGCTCAGAAAAGTGTGGAAATAAGTGCACCAATGTTGCTACTATGTGCTGATACCTAGCATCTCATATTATCATACAATTCTGAATAACAATCTCTGTGGTCAATGTGTAATGTCATCCACTCTGTGTGGTTCAGAGGGTGTCTGAGTGATAACATGAGTGCTGTACCCCATACTGTGTGACAGTTGAGATGTTTGCAGTGCTACTACCCATGGCCATGTCCATGCCCTAGGTGGACTGTATGCACAACACTGGAGGGGTCTGATGTCCTTGGGGCATGCACCTGCCACCTCCAGTCCACAGGTGGTGCCACCCCTTACCCGCATGCTCAAAACTGTGAACTGTTCAACAGCAGTCTACCCCAGTGACCCAAACCCAGGGTCCCTGTGGAATTGTCACACTGCAGAGATGGCATTGGTGACATGACCTGTATGTGGTTCCTGGTGGTGTGGGTCTGGCACGGGCATGCTGTGTGCATGTATGGTGTGCCACTGTTGGTGTGTGCCACTGGGCTGTCGCTGTCTCATGCCATGCTGCCACCATTACCACCATGCATACTGCTCACCATTGTCCCAGATGCCACCATGGGCACATGCCTCCACTGAGCGACACTCTGATGGCCACATGGGTGCAGGCCATGACACCTGGTACATGTGCTGCATTGTAGCTGTCTGCTTCAATGGTAAGCAAGACTAACTAGCATGTGGCAGCTGGGCGTCCTTGACCTGGGTGTGGTGAGGGGGGTGGCTGATTGGGTGGGGCCAGTGGTGTCATCCAGTGGCACTCAGAAGGTGCCCAGCAAGCTGGCACAATGCAGCTGTGGCTTTGGGTGCTACTATCCTGGCATGACTACCATATGTGGGTGCCTGGAGAACATCCTGATGTACCTCCGAGGGCTGTCTCAGGGTCGCCTGTCTACAGTTCTGCAGCTACAGTCAAAAAACAATAGCACTGCAGGTATACAGAGCAACAATTTTATTGTACTTACAACAGCAAAATAGTACAGCTGCCCATGCAGTACAGGCTCCAAAACTTCGACTAGTTTCGCTCTACAAGTGCGTCATCAGGATGAAGCACTTATGGTGCAAAACTAGTTGAGGTTTTGGAGCCTGTACTGTTTTGCTGCTGCAACTACAATAAAATTGTTGCTCTGTATACCTGCGGTGCTATTGTTTTTTGACTGACTATGGACTACTATCTAGCACGTGTGTGTGGAGCTGAGGATTCACTCAACAGTTCTGTAGCTAGCCTGAGGGTGGTTGGCTGACTGAGGCCACACCCTTACATAGAAACACAGAAATTGTAGGCAGATAAGGACCACTTGGCCCATCTATGTCTGCCTGTAAGCCCTTACACTGGATTACTGATTCTGACCCACCCACTGCTGTACCTCTATGGTTCCCCTATGCTTGTCCCAAGCATGCTTGAATCCATCCACAGTGCTTGCTCCCACCACCTCCTGAGACAGACCATTTCGTGTGTCCACCACCCTCTCTGAGAAGAAGAACATTATCACATTCCCTCTTAACCTCCCACCTTCCAATTTCATGTCATGCCCCCGGTACTTGTGCTACTCCTGTGCTGGAAAATGTCTCCCCCTGCACCTTGTTTATACCCTTGAGGTTCTTGAATGTTTCTATCACTTCACCTCTTTCCCTCCTCTCACCCAGTGAGTACATATTGAGATCCCTTAATCTCTACTCAAAGTCTTGTGTTGTAAGCCCTGTACCACCTTAGTCATCCTTCTCTGGACTGACTCCAGCCTGTAAGACCCGACCATGGCTTTATATTATGGCATCACTACCTCCCTCCTTCTGCTGGTGATACCTTTGCCTATGCACCCCAGCATGCCATGGGCTCTCCTAGCTGCCTTAGCTCTGTGCTTTGACATTTTAAGGTCATCTGAAATAGTACCCCCTAGGTCCCTTTCCTCCTTTGTGACTGTCAGCAACCCCCCCCATCCTGTAGCTTTCCCCAAGGTTTCTGTGTCCCAGGTGCATAATTTTGCACTTTTTTGAATTAAACTGCAGTCACCAGTCCTCAGACCATTTTTCAAGCTTCCCCAGGTCCCTCTTCATTTTCTCCACCCCCCTCTGGATTATCTACTCTGTTACAGATCTTGGTCTCAATCACAAACAGGCAGACCTTTCACTCCAGCCCTTCTGCAATGTTGCTAATGAAGACATTGAACAGGACTGGCCCAAGAACTGATACTTGAGGCACCCCACTGGTCATCCCCTATCCCCAGACTGCACCCCATTTACCACCACCCTATGCCCCCTGTCTATTGGCCAGTTTCTAACCAAGTTTACCACCCTGTCCCCCATGCCCAGGCAATCAAGCTTGTTTATCAGCCTCCTACATGGGATGGTGTCAATGTCTTTGCTGAAATCAAGGTAAACGATGTCCACTGCCCCACCTTGATTTACTTCCTTTGTCACACAGTCAAAGAAATCAACCATATTTGTCTGACATGACCTCCTGCTGTGAATCCATGTTGCCTATGGTCCTGGGCTCCAATGACTTCTAGATGCCCCTCAATCTGTTCTTTAAGCAATGTCTCCATGATCTTCTCCACTACTGAGGTGAGGCTGACCAGCCTATAGTTCCCCGCCTCCTCCCTGCTGCTGGATTTGTGTTGAGGGACCACATATGCCCTCCTCCAATCCTCTGGCACTACCTCTATGTTGAATGACTCTCTGAATATGGCTGTCAGAGGTTCTCCTATCTCTTTTCACAGTTCTCTTAATATCCTTGGGTGTATGCCATCTGGTCCCATTGCTTTGTCCAACTTCAGTTTAGTGAGCTCCTGCAGGACTCTTTCCCCTATGAATGGACTATTGTACACCTCTTCACCCCATTGGCAACTGTTGTACTGTTGTGGCCCCTGTCCCTCACCCTCTTCTGTGAATATTGAATAGAAATATTTATTCAGTATTTCTGCCTTTTCCATGTCACCCTCCTTGCATTCCCCTCCCATTCCCTTGAGCCTTGTAATCACCCCCCCATTTTTCCTTCTTTCGCTGATGTACAGTACCTGAAGAGTGTCTTGTCCCCTTTCTTAAATGACTGTGCCAAACCTTCCTCAGTCCATACCTTTGCTCTCCTTACTGCCTTTCCCACTTCCCTTAGACACTCTAGGTACTCCTCCCTGTCATCCTCCCTTTGGGTCTCCTTATATTTTCTGAACCCTTTCCTTTTTTCCCCGACCTTTTATGTCCACCTCTCTCAAGAACCACATTGGCTTTCTCCTTCTCTTTCCTTTGGATACCAATCTGATGCATTGGTTTGTTACTTCCAGTACAGCTTCCTTTAGATGCGTCCACTGGATCACAATAGGGTCCGGAAGCCGGGACAATACAATAGCTGAGGCAGGACTAGACTGGGTGGCCTTGACCAAAACATGATTCACAAATAATCATGGTTGGGAAGTGACTATCCCTGGGTAAAACTTTTTTAAGAGAGATAGGACTGAGAAAAAAGAGGGGGGTAGCTATTTGTGTTAAGGATACCATCAATGCTATAGAAATGCAGCAGGCACTAAGGGAGACAAATGATCTATGGATCACAATAGGGACCGGAAGCCGGAAACCCATTTGGGTGGGAATAATCTACAGATCCTCAAATCAGGAGGAAGCCAGGGATAAGGAAATCCTGAAAACAATCCTCCAGATGTCAGGCAAAGGGGACATGGTGCTGGTGGGGGATATCAATCTGCTGGACATAGATTGCAATACCCACACAGTGGCATAACAGAAGAACAGGGAATTCCTAGTCACACTACAGGAAGCAGTCCCAAGTTAAATAGTGACATCACCCACAAGGGGTAACATGGTTCTAGATCCAATATTCACAAATAGTGATAGGGTTATGGGTGCCGGAGTAGGGAACCACCAGGGCAACAGTGATCATAACACGTTACAGTTCAGGGTATAAAAAACTGTAGACTCCACACACGCCAAACTGAAGGTCCTTGACTTCAGGAGGGCAGACTTCACAAACATGAAGACTTGCCAAAGAGACAACCTTAGTAACTCAACAGAAGGGAGCGTTGAGGAATATTGGACAAGTTTGAAGGATGCAAAAAACATGGTCATATCACAGTGTGCCTGTCAGGTTAGTAAGAACAAAAAGAGGACAAACCCACTATGGTTTTCCAAGGAGGTGGTAACCATGGTGAGAGAAAAGTGCATAGCCTTCAGAAAGTACAAGGAGTCAGGGAATGAGGCAGGCAAAACAGAACATAAACAGATGTTAAAAGAGACAAGGAAAGTGATAAGAAAGGCTCAAACAGAAGTTAGGATAGCTCAGGAAGTAAAAAAGGATAACAAAACATTTGTACAGGTACATACGTGAAAAAATGAAGACCAAAGGGGGCATTGTTAGAATCACAAAAAAAGATGGACAAACCACAGAACAAGATGGGGATAAGGCAGAGGCACTCAGTGAGTACTTCTGCTGGTCTTCACACGTGAAACAGATGGTAACGGACCAACAATAGGCATAAAGAAGTGTCCAATTAAAGGAATAGACACGGATCCCATCACAGAGGAAAGGGTCCTGGAGGAAATAGACAAGTTAAAGGTAGATAAAGCTATGGGTCCAGATGGAATACACCCAAGAATACTGAAAGAACTAGGGAGGGAACTGGCATCCCCCTTAGCAATGTTCTTCAACAAGTCATTAAGGAGTGGGGAGGTGCCGGAGGATTGGAAGAGTGCAACAGTAGTACTACTCCACAAGAGTGGAAGCAAAGAACAGCCACGTAACTACCATCCAGTTAGTCTAACGTCAGTCATGGGAAAAATGATGGAGTCCCTGCTGAAGGAAAGAATCATAGCTTTTTTTGAGCAAACTGATCAGCTCAACAAAAATCAATATGGTTTCATGGCAGGGAGGTCCTGCCAGACAAACCTAGTTGATTGTTTCAATTGGGTCACCAAAACAGTGGATCAAAGTTGGGCAGTGGATGTGGTTTACCTGGACTTCAGCTAAGCTTTTGACTCTGTTCCACACAGGAGACTAGTCAAAAAACTGGAGAACATGGGAATTTGGCCTGTGGTTACAAACTGGATCAGAAACTGGACACATGGGAGAACTCAGAGAGTATTAGTAAATGACACTCTGTCTGTGGAGGGGAGGGTGACTAGTGGGGTCCCGCAGGGCTCAGTTCTGGGGCTGATCCTCTTCAACATATTCATCAGCAACATTGCGGATGAACTGGAGGGAAATGTGTGCTTGTTTGCAGATGACACCAAAATCGTCAACAGGGTGGACACAATATAGGGACAGCAAAGCATGGGTGCTGATCTCTGAAAACTGGAGAAGTGGTCCAAGACCTGGCAATTGAAATTCAATGCCACAAAATGCAAGGTCATGCACCTGGGAAAGTGTAACCCAGGGAAACTGTACTCAATGGGAGGGGAGCAGTTGGTGGCTACCAGGCAGGAGCGAGACCTAGGGGTGATCATATCAGATGACCTCAAGGTCAGTAGACAATGTGAAAAGGCAGCACTAAAGGCTAGTAGTATCCTGGGATGCATAGGGAGGGGCATCATGAGCAGAAGGCATGAAGTAATCATGCCCCTGTATTGGTCCATGGTCAGGCCTCACCTCAAGTACTGCGTCCAATTCTGAAGGCCACACCTCAGGAAGGACATAGATAGGCTGGAGATGGTACAGAGAAGAGCAACAAAGATGGTGCAGTGATTACATCAGAAGCTGTTCGAGGCAAGACTGGATGACCTCAAATTATACTCCCTAGAACAACACAGGATTTGTGGGAACATTATAGAAACATTTAAATATCTTAAAGGCAACAACAGGGTGCATGTGCAGAATCTCTTTCAGTTAAAGGACTACAGCAGGATGATAGGGCACAAGCTTTGACTTAAGGGAGGAAAGTTCAGAAGCAATACGAGGAGATTCTTCTTCACAGAGTGTGTTGTGGAACCATGGAATAGCCTGTTGGAGGGGGTGGTAGGAGCCAAGACAGTGGGGGAATTCAAGTGGGCATGGCACAGACACTGTGAGATACACAAGCAAGCTAAGTAGGGGTGTAGGAAGCCAAGGGCAGACATGATGGATGGTACGGTCCCCATCTGCCGACAACTTCTATGTTTCTATGTTTCTTCCACTCCCCTCAAGCCCCCATTCTCTCCAGGGCTCTTTTGATACCCCTCCCTGTTTCAGCAAAGTCAGCATTTTTGAAATCCAAAACCTTTGTCCTAGTATGACCTGAATGAGTCTCTGTCCCTATGTTGAACCACACAATGTTGTGATCACTGGATCCCAGTTACCCTTCTACCTGGACATCTGTGATTCAATCCCCGTTGATCATTACTAGATCTATAATTGCCCTATCTCTGGTGGGATCAAAGCATAAGTTGCCTGAGTCTAGCCTCCTAGACTGAATCAAGGATGCCTCTGCTTCTGAATGAAGCAGTTACACTGTTGTTCCAATCCACGTCTGGCATATTGAAATCCTCCATCAGTAGAATTTCACCTTTTATTGCCATCTCATGTATTTCCTCCACTAGCTCCCTGTCCAGTTCCTCTCCCTGTCCCAGAGTTCTGTATATCACCCCTGTGTGTATTGCTGTGCCATTTTCAGGTTGAAGAGTGATCCACAGTGCCTTGGCCTCCACCTGCCTACCATGTACCAGTGTTGCCATTACACCCTCTCTGACATACAGGGCTACTCTCCCCCTCCCTTTTTGCCCTCCCTATCCCTCCTGAATAGAACATATCCTGGTGCATTTGTTTCCATTCATGATTAGCTATGTACCAGATTTCAGTTATTGCTACTATGACCAGGTCTTCTTCAGTTATTAAGGCCTCCATGTCTGGGACTTTATTTCCCAGGCTGCATGCATTTGTCACCATGACCTTCCAAATTTTTCTGCCTGACCTCTCTCTCTCTCTTCCTGTTTTTGGTCCCCTTCATCTTCCCCCCTTCCTGATATTTTTCTGTTGTGTTCCTGATTCCTTTCCTACTCCCTTTCTGCCCGACCCCAATGACTTTGATATCAACTCCTCTTCCTGCTCCATTGTTCTGCTTTCTCTACCATGTTGGGTGAGCTGCCTGAGTATATCTACTCCTATTGCCTCCACCCCGGCTAATTTAAACTCTCCTCAGCAAAGCATATAAACCATCCACTAAGGGCTGCTTTTCCATTGCTGGACATTTGCAGTCTGTCTCCCTGTACAAGGCTGCATCACTCCAGGTGGGTGCCCAGTCCCCAGTGAAGCCCTACCCCTTCTCATTGCACCAGCCTTTCAACCATGTGTTAAAGTTACTAATGTGGAGACTACCCACCCCCACTGAGAACTGGCAGCACCTTCAAAAATGTCACAGAGCATGCTACCTTCCCCAGGCACCCTCCCAACACTGTAAAGTCCTCCTTCGTCTGCCCCAAGCTTTCCTTATCCTTGGATAGGTCATTTGTCCCCAAGTGGATAATGACCTCCAGCCCTCCCCTCCTTGCCACAGCTTCAGCGATCCTCTGGATGCACTCCCCCTACTTCTGAGCTGCACCTCCTGGAAGTCACTTTTCCTCCCTTTCCTCTCTATTATCTGTGCCCAAATCATTTCCCCAGACAACTGAGTCTCCCAACAGGAATAACTTCTTCCAATGAGGTTCTCTTCCTTCCACCACTGGATCTCCCTGCTAGAGGACCCCCACCTCCTCCCTGGTCTCAGCCTCAGGTTCCTTTGCAGGGCTGTCCTGTTCCTCCAACACTGCATAGGGGTTCATGAGCTGGAGTGGATGAGGGATGTGTCTCTGCCCCCTCTACTGAATATTCCTGAGCCCACTGTAGTCCATCCTGACATCTGCCTGGGTGGCCATTGTGGCACTGACCGGGGACCTGGTGGGCTCTAGGTGGGGACGAAGGTCCCCAGTATTCCTGCCAGCTCAGCCCAGAGATAGGCAACCTCTGCCCTCAGCCTAGAGAGGTGCCTGAAAATAGGGCAGCACCACAGTAATCAGAATGTTTTTCTGAAGACTGCTGCACCACAGCCAGAACACTGCACCACTTCCTGCATCATCCTGCACTTGCTGATATTCCTTCCCTCCTAACTCTTTTTTACCTAACCTAACTTTGCGGGGTACAGTTTTGTGATGCATGGCACTTGCACCACATATTTTGGCTGAATATGCACTTGTGTGGCATATTCAGGTGCCTGCCTCCTTTTTTTGAGCCACATACATTATTACTGCATGATTGCGCATTTGAAAATGCGTGACGCAGTGCTCCCATTTGGAATATCATACTTCTGCACATTTTCTGGGATGTGTCAAGCATCTCCATTTTAGCCGCACATCTCCTTGAATGTGTGGGCCATTATCAGAAGCAGTTTTTTTCTGTGAGTGACTGTGGGTTAGTATTCACATATCCTCAGCTTCTGAATGGTATAGAACTCCATTCAGCTGGTGGGGGTGTGCACCACTTAACCTGTCTTCATGCCAAACCCACTCAGTCTGCTTCAATGCCACTCAGAACTGATCACAGTTTTCAACTGTGCACAGAACACACTTGATCAGTGCTATAAAAGTCAGTTGGGGGGGTAGACACTTGCATTCGCCTAGCTCATAAGTTCATGTTTTAAAAAATAAAAGAGTCTGACAAGAGCAGTGCCCTCTACCAGAAAGTGTACTTGTAGAGTGACAGCTTTACAACAAAATATTTTTGTATTACTTTTCTGCACATTTTTAAGTGACTTATTTTTTTTTATAAATATATTATTAAAATTTCAAAATAATCAGTCTTCTAAGTACAATAATATCCTCCAGGGTGGGCGGTATGGGCTATACTAGATGTTCCAGGGGCTATAAAGCCCTCCACATGGGGCATCAAGCCTCATTATGCCCATGGGCAGTCTGGTATAGCCCAATACCACCCATCCTGGAGGGTATTATCACTTACATGGACCATGAGAGCAAAGCTCGAGAGTTCCATGCTGTCATTAACCTCAAGAAAAAACTGAGAGTGAGCTATGTAAGGTCTCCTACACTTTCTATTTTATAGTATATGGTTTTTATTTTTTGTGGCCTTGAATCATAAATTGTTTTATTAAAGTAATCACAACTCAGTGCCCTGATCAGGATGTTTCCTACACCTGGTGGGATGGCTGTCTCAGTGGGTGGTCTCCAGAAATCAACCAAGCTGACTTTCCTGCTCCATCCACACACATTCTGACCACCACAGTGCTTCTGAGAAACTTAGTGTTCATTATGGAATGCACAACATGAGCAGAGCTGCATTGTGAGAACTAAAATGACGGAAGTCAGCAGGAAGCAGCATACAGCTAAAGGCACTAATGATAAAATGTGCACAACAACATTTTTAGAAAATGTGCACAGCAACTTTTGATCTGTGCACAACAAGGTTTTAAAACAGCTGAATTCCATACACAATAAACCCTAAACATATACAATAAAGCAATTGTCGGTGATTTTTGTTTTTCGTTTTGTTTTGTTTTTTTCTTATTTTTTTTTCCATTGCTGAACTTTCTTTCTGTTTTTCCCTTGGCTAGTTCCCATTCTAAATCTGAAACCCCTTCTCTGTTGCTATCAGAACAGTTTCATGAGAGATTCATTTTAGAGGTGAAGTCAGAACATACTTCCTCAATAATACCTACCCTCATACCCTGAGCCCATCACTTAATACTTTCAATCGGTGGTAATTGGGTCTTTATTGATTATTAAAGTCTGACATCTGCTCATTTTCATATGCTGTATTTGTGGTCTTGTCTTATTTATTGTATTCATTTGTGTTCTGCATAATTTTGTAGTGACAACTGGGATACCTCTAATGGTTGTAACCGTGCCTCTGTGACACTTCTTAGAGCTGCAGAACTGTGAACAGAAGATGAGCAGTTCTGGTGCCCTGAAAATAGCCATAAGAGACATCATGGGTGTCTCTATAAGCTGATTTTAAATCATCAAACTACATTTGAATATTTATTTATTTTTATTTATTTATGACTTTGATAACCGGGTGAGTGCACTGATCCCAGGGACCATTTTCAGGCACGACTCAGGCCATAACGCATGATGCAGGGTGACAGTGGAGTGCAAGGTAACAGTGATACACATGGAACAGATTTGATACAAGCAAAAATGGTAAGCACAATATTCAGGTTTGATGCATAAGTCCATTTGAAAACAGTGAATACACGGTTTCAATATCAGACATGAGGAGATTTGGTACGAAACAAACAAATCTTAGGCGCAATGTACAATGTGTGACTGCATCGTCCAGTGGTGAATAAATTGGATAAAAATAATGTTATTTTGGATAAATATTTATTAGTTTCACTTTGAACACGTTATTTTAATTGGAACATGTTATTTCCATTTAGAACATGGAAACAGTATGCAGAGAACTATGGGTCAGATAGTACATGGGAAAGAAAGTGAGTTTTAAGCTAAAACAAGGTAAAATGCTAATAAAAAACATTAACAATAGTGTGATATACAGTGTATGAAATACATAATGGGTTGCAATGGAATAACACATTTATCCCACATCAGTGGTAAGACCTTCAGAACTAACTTGTGGCCCCGAGGCTCATGAGTTATGGGTCTTACCTTTAACTAGTGGAGATAAACGTGTCATTCCACGGCAACCCATTATGTATTCTGTATATGTTTCAAGTTAAAAAAGTGGTGCTTTTTAGCTATAATATGTACACTCTTGTTGAAAAGTGAGATCTTTCAGTTTCCTATACTACATGTGAGGGACCCCTAAGGCTGTGACGACCTCATGCCCAGCAATTCCTCAGTACTAATTGGTTAAATCTGAAATGATGATTTATAATCTGAAATAAATAGTGTTCTTGGTATTCTGCGAAGAATGCTGAATAAATAAAAAAAACTACACTTAAACCCTGATTCTGCTGGTCCTGGGAAATTCACCTTGTAGCCACTTGGTATAACACTCAATGTGTAAAAACCATGCTGCTGCTGGCCCCTTGTTGGGCACCAAATTCCTATAACATTTGAGGGGGTGTTACACCAGTTGGCCAGTATGATGAGCACCCGTTCTTGTAACACTGCTCTCACATGTAGAATACCAGGTAGATGTAGTTCTTCCCCAATTGAATAGCTGTGGTAATTGTGTTGGAGAGAGAGGGACTGTACTGGCCTGACAGAGGAGACCACAATAATGTGAGACTCTGACAACTTTGAGCAAGACACTGATAAGAGTTCAAAGTGAAAAATAACGTAAGCCTCAAAAAAAGGTAAGCTTTACTTAATATATTTGCCAAATTACAAGCACAGTTAGCATAAGCGAAAAGAGAAACTTAGTAACTTCAATACATTCAGTTTGCAAAAACTTTGCATTAACAAATAACTCTAGGAACAAACCCTTTTGTTTCCATAGGTTAATCCCAATTACACCAGAGACTGCAGGTTAATATGCCACCCACCAGCATTCCAGCTACATAAACTTGTTCCATCACAAGTCATGCCTCGGACCTCAGTCACTGCAGATATAAACTATATTGCCTTAAGGGCATGCAGTGGCTACTAGGCTTCTACCCATGTCAGTCAACCCACTAACCCTTTTTACACAAACACCCTTCCGTGGTATCTAACAATTTACCTTAACTTTAAAAGGAGGGGCTGGGCCTGGAACAAAATGTTACTTCAGTGACCCACTCATGCAGCCACACACTGGACTTGGTGTTTTTATTAGGCTTTGAGACCACCAACCTTAGAGTTGATCCAGTAGTTTGGTCGGATCACAGCACCATGAGGTTTAGGTTTGGGGCCCCCCCGAAGCCCTTGCCTCTGTGGAAATAGTCCGGTACTGCCCTTTGTGGGGTTTGCCCCCATCAGGGCTATTAGCAGTGTTGGATCTATTGAATGTGGGGACTGCTTGTGTGATTGGAATGGAAGAGGCTGTAGCGGCATATAATGATGCCATCACGGCCGCCTTTGATTCAATTACACCCATTCACATCTGACCCTTATCTACTCGTAAAAGACCTTCCTGGTTTGATGGGGAACTCAGAGAGTTAAAGATTAAGGGTTGGAGGTTAGAGAGATGGTGGAGGAGATCTGGCCTGATGGAGGACAAATTGGCCCTGATGTCCCATTATAAAGATTATCGGGGCAATCTCCTGTAAGAAGGCAGAATTTTTGTCAAGGGAGATTGCTGCGGCAAGGAACAGACCGGCTCAGCTCCACACAGTGGATAGGTTATTACATCCTGCCTGCCTCTGTGTGGGGGGAGCAAGTTCAAGCACTAGGTGAGAGGAGTTTGCTCTGTTTTTTGCTGACAAAGTATTTGCTATCAGAGCTGAGATCTCCTCCACTGTCACTCAAAGGGATTGTGGGGTCCACTGTGAGGTGTTGCAGAACACTCCTCCTGTCTAGGCTGAGTTTGATCCAGTTGGGGTGGAGGACATGGTGAGTGTTGTCTCAAGACTGAAGCCAACACACTGTGATCTAGACCCAGGTCCAACGAAACTTTTGGTTGGATGTATAGACCTGATTGCACCTGTTGTTGTCAAGATTGTCCAGAGTTCCTTGAGGAATGGGGTCTTCCCATTGACCTTGAAAGAGGCCTTGGTTAGACCCCTATTAAAGAAATCCTCATTGGGCCCGGACTGTCTCGCCAATTTTTAGGGAAGGTTATAGAAAAAGTGGTGGCAAGTCAGCTTGGGGAACGTCTTAATTCCTCCTCCACCTATGATATTTTCCAGTCCAGGTTTAGGGCTGGGCATAGTATGGAGACTGCCTTGGTGAAGGTGCTTAATGATCTCCTAATGGCGAGAGACAGGAGAGATTATTCCATCTTGGTCCTCCTGGACCTCTCAGTGGTGTTTAACACTGTGGACCATGAAGTTCTACTTGACTGAATGCAGTTCTGGTGTGGCCTGTCTGGTAAGGTCATCAAATGGTTCAGGTCATACCTACAAGGTAGAGTGCAGAGGGTAGTGATGGGGTTGGCCTCATCTAGCCCGAAGCCTCTTACCTATGATGTTCTGCAGGGGTTGGTCTTGTCGCCCTTATTGTTTACAGTGTACATGCTGCCATTGGGAGACATTATCAAGTGGTATGGGCTGGGTTTTCACTGCTGTGCAGATGATACCCAGCTATACCTGCTCTGTGCACCAAGTAATCAGATGGCAGACTGTATTTAACAGTTCCCTATCTGAGATCTGGACTTGGATGTCCCAACACTGGCTGAGGCTCAACCTAGAAATGGCAGAGGTGCTGGTGGTGGACCCAGGTCATTGTGGAGAGGATGGGAGTCTGTGGAGACTACCTAGTCTTGCAGTGAGGGGAGTGCCGCTGACCCCATCCGAATGGGTGAAGAATCTGGGTGTGATCCTTGACAGTGGCTTGATACTTGATGCTTAGGTGTTGGCCATTGTTAAGAGTGGATTTTATCATCTGAGGAACATTGCCTGGATTCGGAATCTGTAACCCCCCCAAAAGACCTAGCCTCACTAGTACATGTTTTAGTAACAACCAGTCTGGATTATTGCAATGCCCTGTAGCTAGGGCTATCTGGAGGTAACCTCCACTGACTGCAGCTTGTGCAGAATGCAGTGTCAAGATTATTGATGGGTGTGCGTAAGTATGATCATATCACACCAGTCCTCTGTGAACTGCACTGGTTGCCGGTTAGGTGGAGGATTGCCTTCAAGGTTGGGTTACTGACCTATAAAGCCCTACATGAAGGGGGACCAGTCTACCTGAAAGAGCTCCTTGTGCCTCACTGCCCATCCTGAGCTCTCCTTTCCACCGAGGGCTGTCTCCTGGATATTCCTAGGATGAGGTTGCGCCACTCGGGTGATCGAGCATTCTCGGTGACTGCACCTACCCTATGGAATCTACTACCTAAACAGTTATGGCAGGCACCCTCGGTGGATACATTCAAAAAAGGTTTAAAAGCGTATTTATTTAACCAGGCTTTTAATTTTAGATGACTGAGTTTACTGGGATTGATTAGATAGATAGTTCTATTTTATTTACTGTGTCTGACAGGATGTTAGTGTTGATTTTAATTGTATTTTTGTATTCTTATACAAAGTTGTATTGTATTGATTGTGAAGCTCTCCAAGTCCTTGGAAAGGAGCGCTATACAAAGTATCTATCTATCTATCTATCTATCTATCTATCTATCTATCTATCTATCTGTCTGTCTAGCTATCTAAAATACTTATCACTCTATGCAGTTAGACTCTACACATTTTACATTTGCATTCAAGTTGCACCACATACCACATAGCATTTACTTAATAATATTGGCAAAGCACATTTTCCATCACAGTCTTTAACTTTGTCCTTCTGCAGTAGACAGTAGTCATGTAAATAAGAATTCCAATATTAAGTTTTGGACAAGTGTTACTCTTTAACTAGTCCAAAATGAATGTAAAAATGTTACTGTACCACTTCCCTTCATGGCTGAAGAAAATAATGTGTAAGCTCTAGGTGACTGTATCCCAAGGGCTACTACCCCTGCCTGCTTGGCTAGTAGCAGGTTGAGGGGCCTGGTTACTGAAACAGGTGCCTCCACCCAGAAGTCAGGGTTGTTAGTGGTCAAGCTAAACTGGGCACAGCCCTCCAGGGCACTGTAACCCCCCTCTGTCCCTTCTAGTGTCCAGAACAATACACAGTAATCACTTTTGCAATGACCCTTATTCACCATGCAAGTACCCACACTGTTTGCACTTACCACCAGGGCTGCTTCCACCAGTTTGACCCTGGAGACCCCCCTGTAAAACAAGGTTAGCACAGCAAACAATAACAGTACAGTGCTTTCAATACAAACTGAAACCACAGTCAGGATAAATGCAAAAAGAGTCAGATCGGATTTATTCAGGGAACTTGAACAAGGATGGGGTTTAATCAGGTTGATTGGCTTAAAGGCTAAATCAATCAAACAGTCATGCATGCATGCATTTCAGAGTCCCTACACAATCACACACTCTTGGTACCCAGGTGGGGAAGAGGTGAGCTAGCCAGGAACATTGCCCGGGATAGGCCGACATCGCAGCTGGTTGGGGCCCTGTGGCGGAAGAAAGCGACATGCACAACACACACTATTTGTAATCCGGAGCCAGAGGGCTCAGTTTGTGAAGGAAAGGACAACAAGGCAATCAGATGACAACACTTTAGATTTAGCTGTTGTTGCAGGGAGCTACCCTGTTTCCTCATGATAACCAATACAGGACACAGGCAGGATGAAATCGAGACTGCAGGTTGTTGAGCTGGAGTGCCAGGAGAAGCAGGGCCCACACGAATCACAGAGGCATTGCTCCTGTTCAAGGTGTTACATGAGTTCCCTGAATCCTAATTGGTACCCCCCAGAGGTACACGGTAGACAGCTAGTATTTAGGTATATGTTATGCTAACATATAGGGCATAGGGCATCTACCATATAGGAGTAGATGTTAGGATATGTATGCATATTATTGTTATACACTTTGCTTTCTAATACATACTGTATATGTATTTCTTTCCTATATAATGTTAGGACAACCGTGTCCTTGTAATGACAATGATATATAAGTCGGCATTGCCATCTTTTGGTGATTTGTACTATTATACTAATACATGCATAACTGAGCCTCCTTTGTCTTTACAAAGTGTTGACTACTACCAAAATTGTATAATGTTATCTTGGACTGTGGAGCCACCGCTAATTTAGCCAATAGGGCTCATCTCTGTAACTAGAAATGTTTCTATCTTATGGTAACCATAGTAATTATCATAGGTATGTAATGTAAGACATTACATCTTATACCTCGGAGATCCCTGGAGACACAAAGAAACCTCAAGGTATAGGGAACGCTTAGCATTGGCTCCCAGTTTGTATTTGGTAAGAACTGCTTAAGGCAACTGTGATTTATCCGTTTGGTAGTAATAAAAGAGTTTATTACTCTTATGCAACGAGTCTGTGATTCCTTGCATTCCCATTATTGCCAAGAACCTGAGAGTGAGGTTTAGACCTCTTGACAATTGACGATCGTGTGCAGCCAATATTTGGTGTTTGCAAAGTTTCACTTGTTGCTTCAAACTATTCACTTCCCAACGGGGACTGTAGGTGTGCATTCCCGCATCACCTCTCCCATTCTATGACCACTTTGCAATAACTTGAAAAGTATGGCTGCTTTCTGGGTGTGGTCGATGATGACTCAACCTACTCCACAGCAGTTCTGAATTTCAAGCTTACAGGCGCACAGTAGCTCGTCTGTGAATACAGTGCTCCTGCTGTGGATCGATACACAGAACGGTGCCTTTTTCACGGTTTCATTTTTCATTTCCTCCCACACAATGGCCACCATATCAAATATCTGCACAGAACTGAGATTCGATGTCTTGAACTTCCTTGCCTCCCATGGAGGATGGGCTGACTTCAAGCAGGACGCAAGTCAATCCGACAACCCTATACTGGGGATTTCAACTCAGTACTCAGAGACAAGACAAATGGCCAGAAAGCGAGAAGCTAAAGGGCTGTTGGTCACGGCTCTCTATGTTGCTCTGGAAGCCTCCGAAGGGAGGTTTCGAACCCTTGAACTGCAAATCTCATCTCTTAAACAGGAGATGGGTTTGCAGGAAACAGAATGTGTGAGGCGTGAGCAGGATTTGGAATCTAAACTCCAAACTCTGTAAAATGAGAAGGATTCCCCTTTGCATCATTCTGGCCAGGCAGGTGAGCAGGAAGTTTGCATGTTGAAGCAGGAGTGTGAAAGTTTGAGACAGGATAACAGTCAGGCTTTGCAAATGAATGGCTTGTTAAGTAGAACGAATGAGCAATTGAGTGAGGAGTTCGGAGAGGTCCAGGATGAGATAAACCAGGTACGTAATGACTTAAAAGTGGCTACTAGGGACAATCACGAATTGAACACCGCGTACAGAGTGTTGCAGAAACAGGTGCAGGATGAGGTAGATATTAATGTTGCAAATGTGAATCATGCTGAATGTGAATCCAAAATGGCGAAAACTGCGCCATCAGCGAGAGGTTCCTTCTGGACATGTTAAGGGGATGGGAGGCATAGCCCCTACCTTAACTATGTCATCTGATGGGGAGGCAACAGATGATGATATCTTACAATACAATGCCCAGTCACACCCCTGCTATGGCCAGAGCCCTCATCCCAGCATCCATAACATGGCGGACCCCCGTCACACCCAACCCATGTCATACGTCACCAACATCATGATGCACATCATGAGTGATGCCAACATGGTGACCCCCATGAAAGCGGGCGTAGGCCAAAGCCTAGTCCTGATGGCTCCACCGGTAGCTGTTATTAATGCGGAAGACAAGCAGGAGATAGAGACGATGATTGAACATGTGATAGGCAATGTATCTATCTCTGAGAGAAACAAATGGGTCCTTAAAACCCAAATTAGGCAGCTTCTGCATGTTGCTGGCACTCAGGAGGGCATGGTTCATACCACGGCTGAGGCTGCAACTCAGGCAGCTTTGGATGGTGTCCGGGGAAACCTACCTCCACCTGATTGGTCCAATAATCCCCTACAAATGGCCTACTCTGTTCAGCAGATAGCTGACAGTATTGGTTGGATGAGCCCATTTGACAACCTCAGCTGTCACTAGGAAAAGGTGCATGCTAAATGTAAGATGCTTAGTCTCACTGCAGACTGCCAGGTCCAGATCCTATGCCAGACCATTGATCCTGGACTGTGGGCTAAACTCCCCAATGATGTCCACCAAGACGGCCATGCCACCTTTGATGAGGTTGCAGCCAAACACATTTCTGCACACAGCCCAGGTGTAGTAGGAGTGATGTTTGCATATTCTGTGAAACAGAATGCAAAAGAAAGTTCAGCAACTTATCACCAGAGGCTCTGGATGGCCTACCGAGCAGGGAAGCACCTTGCACAGGAAACTGCAGATGTAGACCTTATTGATTATAAGAGCCTGTTCCTTAGGAACATGATGCCTGCAGTGAGAGAAAAGGTAGAGCCTACCACCTATCCCACCACAGAGAGGTTGGCTGACATTCTTCAGAAAATCAAGAGTGTTTATCAACTCTATGTCCATGATCTGGACTCCGGTTCCAAAAAGGTAGCTGCCGTGGAGACTACTCCAGAGGCCACAACACACTACATGGTGGAAGGGCAGGACCACAAGAAACAGCCCCTTCCTGCAGACAAGCAACACCCCCAGGAGGCCCAACAACCACAGGAACAGCAGCAACAACAACAATGGGGTGGGAACCAGAATTATCATAAGAATAAGAAACACCATAATAACAACAAGGGTAAACAACAAAGACCAGGCCCTTCCTATAGAGAGATAACCGAAGAGAATCGGAAGTTCCGAGAACTTCTGGGGTAAGTGCTCTCTGTAGCTTATGCTGTTCCCACTCAGGCCCCTGCAGCCATACAACCAGGAGCACAGGCCTCAACAGGCCATGGAGATACCAGAAGTACAGGCCCTCAGACCCATACAGTCCTGAACCCAGAAGCAGCTCCCTATGTTCAATATCAATATATCAATATCAATATCTTTATTTATCCAGGTGGGCACCATTGAGCAAGCTCATTCACAAGGTGGACCTGTGGTCCTACAGTAATAATACAGAAAGACAAGTTACAATAGTACAAACAGTAAAAATAGCTGCTATTACAGTAAACATGCACATTTACAGGTAATATATATTGAACATAGATCTACAAGGAGCTGTGGATAATGAACTTGTGCTGGATCCAAGCCCAAAACTGTGCATTTTGTAGTGGAAAATGTTAGGGAGAGGGTAGACATACCAGATAGAAGATATCAAGTGCATAATGTAGGGAGAGGTGGGGAATAGGGGCACAAGCAAAGGACCAATTGTTAGAGCAGAGTGAGGAATTGGGAGGGCGGAGGATGGTACGAAAGGCGACAAAGCGATTTTTGCCCCAAAACGTGGCGACATATGGAGGAGAAAAGCTGCCAATATACTAAGTGCAAGAGGAGGAATATAGTAGCAGAGGCATAACTGGGAGGGTCCTGGAGGTTGGGGCAGAGGGAGGTGTTGGATGGATCAGGGACCGAATATTTTTTTGGGCGAAAGACGATAATTATCCCCAAGTGCGGTTGCATGTGCTAGAATCAGGCTGCAGCTGTTCAGAGCATCAAAGAATAAGATACGGGAGTTCAGCAATAAATCCCGTGGATCTGTTGGTGGGCATGCTAGAGGCAGAGGCACACATTTCAGCTGGGGGGGCCGCAGTTTGTGGGTCGCCATTTGAGGGAGGGAGGTTAGTTAGTGTCTAGTAAAGCAGTTGAAAATTTCTGTAATGCCATCACAGTAAAGCCTTTTGAACAAAAGGGTACTTACTGGGGTTTTCAGCTTAAGTATTGTTTGTGTTTTATTCCATATTGATGGGAGTGAGAATCCAAAGGCGACTCTCCCGACTCGTGTGAGTACCCTGGGTATATTTAGCAGGAGTTGTGAGCAGCTTCTAAAGGAATAATTCCTGGGCACAATCGGAGACAGACAGTCGATGATGTATTGAGGGAGTTTGCCACTGAGGGCTCTTAAGTGTCCAGAGTGCTGCATTAAAGTTGCACTGATAGTGAAGTGAGGTCCAGCCTGTGGTGGCATATAGTGCACAATGATGGGTAGAGAAGGGGAGGTCAGTGATGAAGCGTATAGCTCTGTGGTGGAGTGTATCCAATTTTCCAAGATAGGAAACTGCAGAGCTACTTTATATGAAGTCTGCGTAGTTAGTTAAGGACAGGAACGTGGCTTGGACTAGTCGTTTCTTTGCGTCTGCTGTAAGAAATCTTCTTATCCTGTAAAAAAGGCCAAGTCTTTGCCTTAATTTTTTCAGCAAGTCTTCCAGGTGGTCAGTGAAGGAGAGTTTACAGTTGATCCAGACCCCAGGATATCTGAATTTCGGAATGTACTCTAAGCAGTCTCCCAGCATCGTGGTTATTGGGGGGGAAGGAGTCAGTAGTGCTTGTGTAGTTTGCGGGGGAAAATAACATGGCTTTAGTTTTCTTAGAGTTTAATAGCAGTTGTTTATTGATTAGTTGGAGTTGCAGGAGGTTGAAATCATTTTGTATGTCAGTATAAGCTTCTTTTGGTGTGGGACGACTCAGGTACAGCACTGTGTCATCTGCGAATAAGTGAATACTTGCATCCTTGATTCCCTCATCAATGCTGTTGACATACACTGCGAAGAGGAGGGGACCTAATATGGATCCCTGAGGGACACCTCTTTGTTAGAGTTTTAGGGCAGATAGTTTGCCATCTGCTTTCACTTGCTGGTATCTGTCTGTCAGATATTCAGAGAACCATTTTAGAGAAGTAGCATCCAGTCCTAGTGTATTTAGCGAGTTGAGGAGCAGGTCGTGGTCAACTTTGTCGAATGCTTTGCTGAGGTCAAGAAGCGCAGCACATACTGACTTTTTATGCTCCAACTCTAGTTGCCAGTCATTGGCTACTTTAGCTAATGCTAAGACTGTACTGTGGTTGACTCTGAATCCGGATGGAAGGTGGTTTAGTAATTTTTTCTCTGTCGATGAAGGATCTTAGTTGGCCATTTACTATTTTTTCCAGTAGCTTTGAAAGTGTGGGTAGGAAAGAAATTGGCCTATAGTTATTAAGGTCACAAGGGTCTCTAGATTTAAATAGCAGGATAATGTGTGCGATCTTCCATATTTGAAGGAGGGTACCTTGTGTTAGGGACTGGTAGAATAAATAAGTAATAGGCACTGCCAATACGTGGCATGCTATCTTTAAGAAGTATGGTTCAAGTGCATCTGCGCCTGCACTTTTCTTAGTATCCAGGTGGAGAATCAAGTCTTCCACTTCCTTGAGGGAAACCGATGAGAATGAGAAATGTTGACTAACGGAGCCAGCATTTGGTGGGGGATATGCCAAGTTGGGTGTGCAGGCTACATGCAGACGAGTTATCGAAGGTTAAGCCTGCTGTGGCGAAGTGCGTGTTAAATGCCTGCAGTATCTCTTTTTTGTCATTGATTACTGTATTGTCAGAGGTAATTTTTGTAGGGAGCATATTTTGTGACATGGCTCCAGCCAGTTCTTTGACTGTGGCCCAGAGTTTAGAGGGACAATTGGCTGCAGTATCTAGTTCTGCTTGGTAATAGCAGGTTTTAGCTTCCCTAATCAGTTTGGTGCAGTGATTTCTGGCTGTTCTAAAGAGGCGCCAGTCTTCCTCTTTTTGGGATTTGTGGGCAGTTTTCGGAGTTTATCCCTGGACAGTAGTGCAGCCTTGAGATCTTGAGTGAACCAATGGCATTTCCTAGCCTTTATGCATATTTTTGACAGAGGCGCATGTAGATTCATGGAGTAGGTAATGAGTTCATGTAGTATAGAATATGCAATTTCCACTGTTTTAGCAAGGTAAAAACTCTGCCACAAGGGGGAGTTTTTTAGGTCAAGTAGGTAGGCCTTTGGGTCGAATGACCTGGTTGACTTTTTGGTGGAGAATATGGCCGTAGTTGGCACTTTGTTGGCTGCCCAAACTCCAGCTAGTAGGCAATGGTCACTAATATCCACTTTAAAGGTTCCAACGTGTGAGAAGGAATGGGGTTTATTCACAAGCAGGACATCCAGAAGGGTACTTTTGTCTATATTCTTTTTGATGATACGGGTGGGCTCTTCATTGCATAGGGTGAAACCCAGGGAGTCATAGCAAGATTTAAGCAGGTGACTGGCTTCCGACAGCCAATCATAGTTTAGATCCCCGAGGATAATCTTCTCCAGGGGGCTAGTGTCCAAGATAGTTGTAAGACAGGAAAAGAGCTGAGTACCGGCAGATGGTGGTCTATAGCATTCTATAACTCAGAGTGCTAACAATGGGGATAGGTAAATTTTTATGTCCAGGCACTCAAATCCCACTACCAGTGAGTTAAAATTAAGTGTTGATGCCACAAATCTATCTTTGATGTAGATGGTGACCCCACCTCCTCTGGATTGCCTGTCACATCTAAAGATCTGATAGTTAGGTATATTAATCATGCTATTTGGCGTAGAGAGCCGTAGCCAGGATTCTGAGATAACAAGCACATCTGGCACTGTATGGGCGGTCCAAGCCTGGATAAGGGTGAATTTTTTCAGCAGGCTGCACAGGTTAATGTGCATAAAACTAATACCTTTAAGAGATAGTGACTCAGAAGGGGAGGTAAGTTTATTTATGGGCCCTGGATTAAGCTCAACATTGCCAGAGCAGAGTAAGAGGAGGAGTAGCAATTTTTTCCGGGATTCACGTGAAAGGCAATGAGCTTGAGGCTTTTTCCAGCTTGGCATGGAGGAGGAACTGGGGTGCCAAGCTTTGTTTTTTTAATTTATGCAAGCCTAAGGACACTGAGACTCATACTCTGGCTGTGTAACGTCAGTGGGAGTAACTCAAATTAATTAGAGATAAGGAAGGAGGCGTAGACAAACCTGCAATAGTTGCTCTTTGAGAAAGGTAGTCCACCTGGATCAGTTGGCAAGGAGCCTTGGCATAACATGTGATGTGTAGAGTCAGATTCAGGATGAGGATGTGGTGTACACACAGTCTCAAATTTTTTGGATAATAAGCCAATAAGGGATACGATACACAGTGCAGTCAGGAGGAGGAATTGCCACGAGGCTGCCATAATTGCAGTTGTTGGGTAAATGAGGGAATTTTGATAACAAGGGCAACTCGCAGGCTGCTGGTTGCAGGATTCCCCGGGCAGAACCCAGGCAGTAACAAATTGTTTTAGCAAAAAAGAGAAGGCAGGAGATTCATCAGGGATGGGAGTGGGCAGTGCTAATGGGTCTATATAATAGCACACAGGAGGGATGGGCGGGTGGGTGAAAAATTGCAGCTTTGCCGTACCTCTCAAGCGGTGGAGTCTGATGAGGAGGTCTCAGGCAGTGGCTTTGGAAGCGCCGACTGCCCGGTGTCCGCGGTCCACATGGAGGGTGTCTGAGCTGGGATCCCTAGTGGGTTCTAGGCTAGAGAAAGGAAAGAGGAGCTCGAATTAATAGTGGGGCAACACTAAGGCTAGCAGTCTGAGTGAAAACAGCTCAATTAGAAACTAAAATGCCAGCGATTTCTTTGGTGCCTTGCAGTCTGGAAAGAGCTACAAAGTTATGAAGGGGCTGTAACACTTGGTTGCTGGGAACATTTTTAGACAACAAGTTTTTTGGCAAATCAGTCATAGTTCAGTAATTTTTAGTACAATTTTCAAGTAAAACAGTGCCTTAGCAAGACAGGATATGCTAGTCAGCAAGACAGGATATGCTAGTCAGCAATAAGCAAACCTAAAGTACCAAAATGGTATGCCTCAGTAAGATAGAATGAGATAAAGCTGCTAGAAGGCTTAGTTTCAAAAAGGGGATGGGCGGAATTGCAGTTGTTGACAGTAAGTAACCAATAAATTGAAACATCAGATAGAAGTGGGCAGAGACTGTGTGCATTTAAAGGAGGCCAGGAAGGGGGAGGGGGTGGGACGAAAAATCAAGGGGAAGTTTGCAGAGCTAGCACTAAATCAGTGCACATACAGTTGGAGAGAAACTGCAGCGGGAGGGAATGGTAAAGTTACTTTACACAGGCCGAGCAGAACAGGCTAAATTAAAATACATAAATTAGAAGCCGAGTACAGGGATGCAGGCTTACATTAAGCCACAAGTCTCAGGTGCTCCTGTCTCAGGTGAGTGAGACCAGCCAATCAGGGAGTTCTACACAGGCGTGGATCCAATAGCGCTACCCTGAGAAGGCATTGAAATTGAAAACAGCAAATTGCAAGTGATGATCCGGTACAGCGTTCACACAGCCCAGAGAAATCATGGAAGTTTTCAAGCGTTGTACCTTATCTATCTCTTTGGGAGGTAGGTGGATCAGTCTCCTTGCACCGTAGTGGTGCTATGGCTGGATCGTGACCACTGTCCATGGGGGCAAGTGGCACCTTATCTATCTCTTTGGGGGGTAGGTGGATCAGGATCCTTGCACTGTAGAGGTGCTATGGCTGGATCGTGACCGCTGCCCACTGGTGAGGTGGTTCAAAGGAGCCAGATACAACCCCTACATGCTTCTGGAGGAACAGATTGACAATTAAAGACCCCACTCCCTATTGTAAACAAGCTGGTCTTGGATGCAAATGGAAGGCCCTGCACTGAGGCTGAGGTCGGGGGCCGCCTATTGACAGTACTATTGGATACAGGTGAGGCTGTGTCTGTATTACATGATGACCACCCAGAGACATCCCCTTGGTCCACCAGATGGAGGACCAACATGTCAGGAGTAGATGGCACTAGGTTGCCTGCATACTGTTCTCTAACATTACCTGTAGATCTGGGACACTTGAAGGCCTATCACACCTTCCAGCTAATGGTATTGCATGACCATCCTAGTATAATCGGAATTTACTTTCTAGCACCACACGGCTGTGTGGTGGACCTAGCCAATATGTTACTGATACAGATTCAGGGTCAGTATCACACCATCAGGATTCCTGATTCACATGTGGTGGCAACAATACCTGCCAATAATAAAGAGCATGTCATCATAGATTTGTTCAAGAACCATAAGCTTTTCCCAAAGCTCCTCCCACTTCACAAACGCATTTGGAGGCATTTGCCACCAATAATCATGCCTGTGGCAGAATGCACACTGTCATGGAATTTACAGGACCAGCACATGAGAGGCAAAGGCAATATCCTTTTCCACCAGAGGATTTGCCCTCTCTTAGGGAAACAATAAAATCACTCCTCAAACAAGGTGCAATCAGGACATGTGTCTCTACCGCCAACTCCTCAGTGTGGCCTGTGAAGAAACCCACAAGTGCCTGGATACTTACTATTGACTATAGGAGACTGAACCAGGTCACTCCCAGTTGTGCCCAACTGTGGCATCAGCACCTGATGTGCTGTGACTCTTGACCCCTGACCAAAAATAGTTCAGTGCCCTGGACATCTCCAATGGTTTCTGGCCATTGCCATTGGCCCCCAAAAGTCAATATAAGTTTGCTTTCACCTTTGAGGGTAGACAGTACACATGGGCCTGCTTACCACAGGGATTCCATAACAGCCCGTCCCTGTTCCATCTTTACATGATGGATACCCTTGATGGTTTCTCTACCCCCCAGTGTCTCTTGCAGTATGTGGATGACCTGTTGTCAGCAACATCCACACAGGAACAACACTTGGATCTCCTGGATGAACTACTGACACTCATTCAGAAATCAGGCCTCAAATGCAATCCAGCAAAAGCACAACTATGTCAGAAAGAGGTACTCTTTCTGGGCCTGAGAATAACTGATCAAGGCTGAAGCCCTACCTGGAAGAAGATACAAGGACTGCAAGATCTGCCATTACCCACTAGCGTGGCTACTCTTAGGAGATTTCTAGGGATGGTAAATTATTCCAGAGATTTTATTTGTGATTTTGCTCAGAATGCTGCTCCTCTGTATGAATTACTGCAAAATGACATTCCTTTGAATTGGGGCCCCATTCACACCCAGGCTGTGACATCACTGAAACAGGCCTTGGCCTCAGCTCCAGCTCTGGTCAACCCCAACACAACCTTGCCATTCCATCTGGAATGTGTCACCTCTGACATAGCTATGTCAGCAATGTTGGCCCAGAATGTTCATGGCACTTTGAGACCCATTGCATATGCATTGCAGCTCTTGACTGCAGTGGAACAGAAGTACAGCCTTTGTGAAAGGAACCTTCTAGCTACCTACTGGGCTATCCAGCACTTTTTGTATATCATTGGGTACTCTCCACTGATCATCAACACAAACCACACCCCAACTACCTTTCTGCTGTCAGACAGAGTGAAGGATGGGTCAGTCTCCAATACCAGGCTGACACACTGGTCACTTCTTCTCCAAGATAGGGACATCTAGGTCCACCCAACCAAAATGCCATCCATGCTGGCACATGACCTTCTTTTCCAAGGAGAACCCCATGACTGTAAATTGCAACCACCTGATCTTCCAGATCCAGGTCCTTTCCTCCCTGCCATGCCACAAATACTTGAAAGCACCTCATTCTGTCATATCTTTACAGATGGTTCAGCTTCCTGTTACCCGGGAGAACAAATTGCAGGGATGGGTATTCTGGTGATTTATCCTTATGATAACTGTTAAAATTTCTGAGCATTGCAGTGTGGCATCATCACAATATGCCAAGATGGCAGCAGTGGTTTGTGCCCTCGAGTTCATTCAGCATATGACTGAGGATACCATCATCTTCACAGACTCTAACTGGGTTTGTTGTTCTCTTACAGAATGTCTCCCTTTCTGGCAGAAGAACTCCTTCCTCTCATCTGATGGTAGTCCAGTGAAACACAAATAACTGGTAATATACATACATTCACTGGCACAGAAGTTTGCACACAAACTCTATGTACACAAAGTTAAAGCTCACTGCATACATGACCCTTATCATGCCTTCAATGATACTGCAGACACCCTTGCCAAGGAAGGGGCCCAAGGGGGGGACACCTGGATGATGGATCACACAGAAGCTAGGGCGGCTGTACACATTGCGGCAATTAGAAAGAAGCCCTATCCCTTTTCCCCCTTGGACCTGTCAGCAGCCCAGCATGCCAACTCTGAACTCAGGGATGTGTTCAGATATCTTGACAAGAGCACTGAACAAAACCTACCTACCCACAACCTGTACCGGAGGCATGAAGGTAAGTTACAGTTGTCTCCTGATGACAAGTTCATCTGGTATCAGCCAGATGATACTCCCACCAAATTGTGGGTGGTCCCCAGAACCCTTAGGTCTGAATTTCTGCACCAAGTGCATGACACCCCTACTGGTGGACACCAGGGAGTAGAAAGCACCCTCAAAAAGACTCAAGACCACTGCCTGGTGGCCTGGTTTCACCAAGGATGTCAAACAGTACATAGACAATTGTCTTGTTTGTGCACAAAACAATCCTATCCCCACCAAACGAAATGTCAAACTACTACCACAGAAGCACTCTGGTCCTTGGCATGCCATACAGATTGACTTTATTGGCCCATTGACCAAAACCAACAGAAATAACAAATATGCCCTTGTAGTGACTGATCTTTTCTCTAAGTGGGTGGAAGCTTTCCCCACTAATACATGTACTGCTAAAACCACTGCCAAAATCCTAGTGGAACAGATTTTCTCCAGGTGGAGCCTATCTCTCAAGGTAGACTCTGATGAAGGAACCAGTTTTACAGGTGAGTTAATGAAAGAAGCACTCGAACACCTCAGGGTTCACCAAAAATTCCACATACCTTACCACCCACAATCTTCGGGTCAAGTAAGAAAAAGCCAACAAATGGATTAGGCAAATGCTTTCCAAATTCATTAAGGAAAATCCCTAGACCTGGGATTCCCTATTTCCATTACTCCTTATGGCAATCAGGGACACGCCGTCAGCCACCATCCAGTTGACACCATTTGAAGTGATGACTGGCAGACAAATGAGATTACCTGAACAATTGTCGTTTGACCTGCATACCCCCACAGCAGATCATGTGTCTGTAGACCAATATGTGAAAAAACTCAGACAAGACCTCGTACACACACACACTTGTATGCTGCTAACTGCATTGGCAAGGCCCAGCAATAATCCAAAATACAGTTTGACAAACACACACAAGAAGTGGATTGGCAAGTTGGAGTTCAGGTAATGGTTCTCAGATTTACTCATCCCACACACTCATTCTCCAATAAGTGGGAAGACCCCTACTCCATTGTCAACAAGGTCAGTCCAGCAGTCTATCAGGTTAGACTAATGCACAACAACAAACTGACTGACAAATGGTTACATGCAAACCAGCTGAAACTGTATAAAGGAGTATAATTACTTTTCCTCACCCCATTGGGTGGAATAGTACTAACTTACTAATATTTGGTTGGAAGCACCAATGGAGATCAACAGTGAAAATTCTGATCTCCCCAAAGCCATGGCACAATACTGACATTGGTATTGTGCCACCCATGCAGCAAGTGTTTTCTGAGGGAGCTGGCCCCCACACCTCCCATGTGGGGGGCTCTGCCTCCTGCACCCCCCAGACTTTAGGATTCTCAACTCCAGGTCAGAGTTGGTCCGGGGGGGCTGGAACACTGGCAGAAAGCGAAGCATCAAAAAAGGACCATTACAGCGAATGTCACTGTAATGGACTTTTTTTGTGTTTTGCCGTTGGAGTGTCAACCTGAAGGGGAGCACCGTATTTCCTTTTCCTTTTCAGGTACTCTGACAAGATGGCTATCTTGCTCCACTTTCTGCTCATCTCAGGAGTTATCCCCTGCATCCAAGGCATGGTAAAGAACCTCCTTCCTCATCTTGATAGTCCAACATCTGCCCCAGAGGGAGTTTCTATCAATATACCTGACAATTTTATTACTGTCCAGGATGGTTCTGATGCCTACCACACTGCCTCAGTTGTTGCTAACTGATACATTCACCCTACAAATTGAGCGGTAAACCACATCGCAAGGACACATTCTCCCTTTGGCTAAGCTTTCCAAAGGAACTTTCCATGGCTGGCCCAATGCAAAATTATCCCCTAATGGTCTGCTGTCCTTGCTCCAGACTATTCTCAGACATTCTGGTTTATATAGTTTTACCACCTTGATTGATCCCTCATATTGTAGCTCCTTGTCTAAAGACTCTGCTAGGAAATTCTGTACTGTACACAACATAGCCGCTGCTGCCATGTACCTTTCTGTGTTATGCCCAACTGATAAACAGCTTTTGGAATGTCCAAAACCTACCCCTGGTCCCCATAGTGGTCTAACAGTCACTGCCGTACCTGGTACACTTATTAATAACCTACAATTTATGCAAATACCTGTTTTGTTCAATTTAGCATACTGGAATATGAAAGAATTTTGTATGTATCATACTACTAACACTTCAGCATTTTACAGTAGTTTATTGCTTGATAGTCTAGCAGCATTTCAGATTTGTACTCAAGACCCTATTGTCCGGGTACACACCACTGAGCATAGAGGCAATTTCAGGAGAAAACCTAATCCTCATTATCAAAGTCACAAACATAATACCATACATGTGATATCTCCCTGTTTACGCAGGAGACTCATTTTTTTTTGACTGAACTCACTCCCTCCCTCCCAGGAAACAAAATCTCCTGCTCAAGTAAAATTCTGTCCAAAATATCCACAATCTCCCTCCTAATTTGACCCAAATCTCCCTCTTAAGCAAGTTGGACATATCACATGTATGAATACCCATGAGGTTGACAGCTCTGTTGTTACTAGTGCCATGGGCACTGTCACAGGTCTTTTTGGTACAGCTATGTCTATTTGGAATAAGGCTGACATTGCTGCTATCAAATCACATTTGGCTAAAATCCAAACTGGTTTGGTAAATGATATGATACCCACATTATTGCATTGTGTGAATGGCCTTAGTCAGGAAGAAAAATACACTGTATACAATATGCACGATATTGCTAAGGCATTCACAGACTCTAAAGATAAGATTAAAGCTCTCATTGCACAAAATAACAAAGAAGCAGATAGACAATACATTGCCCATAAAGTTTTGTACTCAGCCTATGGCTCATATATTATCACTACCATCAATAATCTTTTCCATGATCTAGAATCTGGAAAGATCTCTGATATCATTCACGATAGACGTATCTCTAAATGGTATTGCCCACGGTGTAAAACCCCTAGCTGTATTTGCAATGTGTATGAAACAAACTCTGACCATTCCACTTTCCATGGCTAGGAATTTGGGTTTTGTGACCAGGCACCCTAACACTGGTCCATGTTTTACTTCTAAGAAATGTTCTATTAAAGATACCATGTTTGTTTCTTTTACTGTCTCTTTATCATGTTTTGATCCCACTACAGCTCTATTTGACAAACTTGCAGCTGTCCACTCAGTCAGATGCCTCGATGAAGATATCTACAGAGAACACCTCGACTTGCCTCCTCTACTGGCCTTCCATCCTTTTCTGGATGCCTGGGTGAAGAAGCAATACATTTACTTGCTTTGATGTGATGTATTTGATGTTATTAAACCTGTATGTGGTTATTCTCCCGACAGTATTGATTGGTCCTTTTCTATGGATGATGACATCAGCACTAATGGCACAGACTTTTTGGGCTCAACATTGGCTCCAGACAAGCTTTACCAATCTTATCGAGAGGAGGCTTATCGCCTGTCAACACAGATGATGAAGACTACCTACACCTGTCCAGTACAGTTGCAAAAGTTGAGACTCCCCACTGTTAAAATGCAGTATAATTCTGATGGGAAGTACTGTGTTGTAATTAATAAGTCTTATGTTTACAGAACTCAAACATGTGTTATTGATAACCCCAATATCTGCTTTGTCCTCAACAAAAAGAAGTTGCTGGACATACCGTTATAACACCCGTCCCTCTTAAGGATGCTGATATCATTGATGGTAACCCTGATTATCTGCTCACCCTATCTGAGTATCTACCATATTTTAATGTACACATTGCCCCCCTTACACTGACATTAAAATCACTGTTAGAGAGGAAAGATACTCATCTCATCCACATCAGCAATAATATCACTAAGGCTAATGAAGCTGTCCTTGTACTAATTAATGACAGTGATATGAACAGTTCATTAGCTAACACTTGATTAGAGATTACATTTAAAGGTTTTGTTATTATACAAACATTTTTGATATTTTTTTCTTATTATTATGCTTTGCTGCCTATGGCACACACTGCGTCAACACCATGAGCAGCTGGAATTCCTTTACAAAGCTCACTCATTGGGTTTGTAAATGACTTCTGCTCTCTCTCCACATCCCTACTTCTGCTGTGTTGCCCTGAGAGGCAACAAGGGGGGAATGTTACACAAGGTCCCTGCACCTTTATTGGTAGCCCTAGTGGTACATCATAGACAGCTAGTATTTAGGTTCCAAGTCAAACATGCGGGTACATTATACAGACAGGACTGGAAAACAGGTAGTTATTACAGAGTATACATTTTGATTATAGACAATACACAAACTGCAGCTAAAAAAAAAATAACATAAATGTTACTAAATGCAAGCAAAGTTAAGGCACAATTGCAAAGCTTACATGAATGTTGCTAAGTGCATAACAAGTGGGGGAGTGAGCAGGGACAGATATGAGTAAAGGGAAGATAGAAGGAATCAGACCGATGCAACTTAGTGGGAGAGGAGGGAGAGGCTAGTCCCAGAAACCCTAATCTCCCATGCAAATCTATGCAGGACTGATGCTCAACTATCTCAAGCTGTTCACCTTTTCACTTCCCAACTCAGACTGACTCTGGCTGCAAGCAGCCTGGGACTTTCCCCAGGATCCAAAAGGTTCAGTTGGCTGATCTGTCTGTCAGTCATAACAAGGGGCTCCCCCTCCAAGTCCATTTGGGTGCCAAAGTTCCAAAACTACAGTTCCTACAGAATTGTTCTCCCACAAGACCCCTGGGTACAGGTTCCATTTTAGAGTCTCCAAAGGTACTGATTGGCCCATTTTGGCAGTCCAGGACCAAGATGGTGGTGATAACCAAAGCTGTCCATGCCACAAAGAAGGCAGGTTAGACAAACTACAATATCGCTACTGTTCTAACAGATAATCAGCAAATAAGTACATCTTCAAACACAGCTCCCTCTGTGCAAATAACGATGGAGCAATTATCTGGCAGCCCGGGCAGGACTCGAGCATAGAAGCACTCAGTCACCCTCCCAGATTAACTCTAACTGCAATATAGGCAGCTAGATAATACACAGAGAGGCTATACAGGCACTCTCTGGCAATAATGTTTAAACTGCTAAAATGCAGGACACCAGCCTGGCAGTGAGCATTTTGGCAAGCTCAAGGAAGACTTTTCAGGAACCCCTATTTGTAGGGGGGGGTTACAAATGTCCAGGATCTCTTGTGGGGTCAGTAGTTCAAGTTCAAGTTCAAGTTTATTGCAGGAAAACTCCATTGAGCAAGCTCATTCACAAGGAGGTCCTGTGACATAAACACTTAAAGTACAAACATAGATAGGTAATAACAGTATATACATGAAATGCACGTTGCATGATACAGGCTGGATATACATACAAGGGTACCACATAGGGTGATCACAGGTGGTAAACATTAATATGAGACAGGGAAGCGACTTACAGGTTGCATACTGATAAATGAAACATGATGACTGGTGTGTGCAATACATATATTTTGGCAGCTAGAACAAACAACAGACTACAACTGATATGGGAGGAGGAGTGATTTGATAGAGTAGCAGTGGAGCGTAAGCATAGATAAAGCCAGGAGTAGAAGGGGAAGGGAAAGCAGTTAATATGACAAAGCAATTATACTTTACCAGTGGATAAATATGGCACACATGGGGAAGGAAGAGACTTAATGACAGTTACAGGTGTCTTTTATTTTGGCTGAACTTAGCGATTTGTAGAAGTTTATTGAAACTGTGCTAGTTAGTTTTAGTACGGTTTGTAATTGGTTCCAAATGGAGGGAAGGGCTTATGCAATAGCACATTTACCAAAGGAGGTCCGCGTCCTTGGTATGTCAAGCATAATAAAGTCAGATTTTCTTAACGAGTATGGACTATGTGAGATACTAATAAGGAAAGAGAGATAGCTTGGCAATTTCTGCAGAAGCAGTTTAAGAGTCCATAGCCCAGCATGGAGCAAGTGTCTAGTAGTAAGGGATGTCCAACCAATAGCTGCATATAAGTCACAGTAGTGCGAACAGTAAGGGGAGTTGGTAATGAACCGTAATGCACAGTGATAAAGGATGTCCAGTTTACTTAGATTTGCAAGAGTGGTGGAGGAATAGATTACATCCCCATAGTCGAGTAGGGGGAGAAAAGTGGCCTGTACAAGCTTGTTTCGAGTTTCAAGGGGGAGAAAGGGCCTATTTCTGTAGAAGAAACCTAACCTTGCTTTTAACCTTCTAGAGACATCTTCGACATGGTCATTGAAAGATAATTTATTGTCGATCCAGATACCCAGATATTTAAATTTGGTTACAACTTCAGAGGTTCATTTAGCGTGGTGACAATGAAGTCTTGGACAAGGGTATTCCAGTAGATGTAATATTTTTGGATTTTTCCAAAGCTTTTGATAAAGTATCACATAAAGTCTTACTACAAGAATTGGTCAAAATTAAGTTGCAACCTAATATTATAAACTGGATACAATCATGGTTGGAAAACAGAACTCAACAGTTTTCAGTCAAGGGTCACCTGTCTGCGACGGGTGTGGTGACTAGTGGTGTTCCCCAGGGCTCCGTCCTGGGTCCGATACTGTTTAATATTATGGTCTCTACACCGCCTACTACTGATGAGATATGGGTCGCAAAACATGCTGATGACTGTAAAATGGGTAGTTTGGTAAGCACCTTTCATGATAAATGCTCCATACAAAATCATTTAAACAACCTATCAAACTGGGCAAAGGCTTATGGTATGTTTTTTGATGTTGACAAATGTGAAGTCTTACATTTGGGCAAAAATAACATCCCCTTCAATTATTCCTTAAACAATGTTTTTCTAAAAAGTATTTTGGAAGAAAAGGATTTGGGTGTCATAATCTCAGATAATTTAACTTTAAAAAAAAATAATATAATTAAAGTTAAAAAATGTAATAAATTAATTGGCTCTATTTTAAGAAATATCAAAAGTAGAGACTCCAAGGTTATTATGCCACTCTACACTAGTCTAGTACGTCCCTACTTGGAATACTGCTCTCAATTTTGGGCACTAACTTCTATAAGGGGTTTAAAACTTGCTGAGGGTGTTCAGCGTGAACTCACTAAAAAAGTATCATCTTTACATAGTAATAGTTATGAAGATAGATTAAAAAAACTTAACCTATTTTCTGTAAAATACAGACAAATAAGGGGTGACTTAATATTGGTATATCAAACCTTAAAAAATGATTATTTAAGAACCACAATTGGACTTACTACTGCCTCCAATGTCAAATCAACTAGAAGTCATGGTTATAAACTCATTGGAGAAAAATGTATATCCACTAGAAGGAGTCTATTTTTCACACAGAGAGTTATGGGTTTGTGGAATAACTTACCTGTAAGTGTCATTAATAGTGATAATTTAAATACCTTTAAGCAAAGATTGGATAAACATATGGGAAACAAAAAATGTGATTTCCACCCATAGGACATATGGGTGGTGAGCATACAATGGGCATCCTTACATATGCCTTCATTGCTCGTACACTTCTATGAACCTATGAACCTATAAGGGTATTGGGGGGGCCTGTGACAGCACTGCAGGAGAATATCATCGCTTAAGTCTTCTTAGCATTGAGCAGAAGCTTTGCCTTTATTAGATTATGCTCAAGTTGTGTGAAGTCCACTTGAAGCACTCCCTTGACTTCAGATAACGATGAGTAGTGATCAGGTGGTGTTGATCTTTGATATAACCTTGACACTTGAATCAGTTTCATTCTGGTCAGAAAAATCTGAAGACACTTACGGTAAACAGATAGTTGATGCAGCAGGCTAATCTACTCTGTTCCTGCTCTCACATACTGCCCTACTATCCCTAGCACTGGGATGCAGGTGATCCACTAGTGGTTATTCACTTAACTGGGTCTGCTCCTGTTTTCCATATTTATAAATAACTTGACAAGCATCTGTAAACATTCATGTGTAATAATGTATGCAGATGATACAGTGCTTTACAGCTTAGGTAAAACAGAAGCTAACTTTGAAGCAAAAATGCAGTCTGTTTATTGGAATTTACAAAAATGATTTGCCGAAAACAAAATTTTGTTAAATGAAAAAAGTCAATGACTATGGTGTTTGCACTAAGGCAAAGACTACAAGGAAATTGCATGAGACTAGTAAGAAGAAATGGTGTGAGTTTGCAAAATGTAGGAGTGTTTAACTATTTGGGTGTACTGTTAAACAACACATTGTCTTTTAATGAACACATTACCAAAGTAATAAAATAGTAAATAACAAATTGGGTTACTTATACAAAAACAAAAATAGTTTCACTGTATGAGTTAAAAAGACAATAGCAAGGCAAATATTATTCTCAGCCTTGGAGTATAATTGATTCTTTTAATTAATGCATCAGATACACTGTTGCAAAGATACACGGTAACATTTAATAAGATTATGAGATTAGCAACTGGTTGTACTAATAAGAACAAACACCACTGTATATTATATCAATGTTTTGGTACTCTGCCACCTAAACAAAGAATCATGAATACAGTACTTATGTTTATAGATAAAACATTAAATACATGGGCCCAGATATTCAGAAATGCACTAAAGCTTGGCGTAAGCCCGGCCCAGCGCAAATCTGATGTGCCATGGTGCAAAATGAGATGCCCCAGTGCAACTGTGGGAGCAGAGCAGCAGAGCAACAGATAGGGACACAGTACAGAGAACAGACCCAGGGACAGAGCCATAGAAGCACAGTGACAGGCCACAGGAGGCCTCCACCAGCAAGGCACAGCAGGGCACACACAGGCACCCAGACTCCTGACCCCAGAACACATCAGTGGCACAGATAGCAGGCAACAGGAGGTGCTAACGGCCAATGGAAGGCCACCAAGGGAGCCCCCTGCAGGCTGCTGGCTGTGCTCCCCCCAACCACAGCAGACCACATCCAGGACCATGCAGCCAAGCACACACACACTCCACACAGGCACACAGGAAGCCCACACAGTAGGCACTGAACATGCCAGGGGGCAGGTAGTATGGCAGACCACGTGAGACAGGCTGCACAACGCCAAGCAGGGGCCCCAACACAGCATGCAGACAGTACCTGACCAATGACCTTGGCTGTGTGCCACCACCACCACACACACACCTGCCACACAGCACTGACAGCTGACCCATGGGCACCCCAAGGCACAGCCACTGACCCAGGGAATAGACACCACCACAGTGGGACATGCCACAGCACACAGCAATAAACCATAGAAGCACAACACATGCCCGTTCACATGCACACCACATGGACAGACACCAGGCCACTGCAGCATGGCTCCTCATGCCACCTGCAAAGCAGACACAGACACAGGCAGGTAAGTCAGAAAAATATATATTATATCAAACTATTTACAATAACCAGGGGCTGGGAAAGGAAATGTATAGCGAGGGAAGGGGACAGGGAACAGGGACTGTATAGTGGGAGGGGGGACTGTAGGGGAAGGTACAGCAGGTGAAAAAGGGGAAAACAGGGGCCAAACTAATGGTGGCCCCACCCACCACACTGGCATTCAGATGCTGCCGCCACTCAGCCACCAGCATCCTACGGGTCTGAATCACCACCTCCAGTGTTGTCGAGGCCACAAGGAGTGTCTGGCATACCATTCAGGAGATCTTTGACCTTGGCAGTCTTCGCCACTGGACATCTAGAACAAGGGACAGGACGGGTGATCAGTGCAATCTCCCAAGGAACCATGGCCACCCACAGTGTGCACTGGGCAGTGGGAACACACAGCCCTGGAGGGCCCGTAATGGTCACTCACAGGAGGGTGGGCCAACACCAGCCAGCAACTCAGCACATCACGACATTACACAGAGGTGGTCTCTGCCACACAATGGCCACCCAACTGTGCAATGACAGTCACATGGCATAGTGCACCAGCAGCACCACAGCAACAACAGTGACAGCTGGATGCATGCCCACCCCCCCAACAGCTGGCATACATGTCCAGTGGATGCACCACAGTGCATGCACCATGCACAGTGTGACACACACACAGCTGCCATGGCACATGGTACAGGCAGTCATGCCCACACCAACTCCCCCTGCCACCCACCATGTACAATGTGACGGACCATGACAGTGCCTAACTGCTCCCTGCGGCCCTGCTGTTGCCGGTCCTGCTCTGTCACAGCCCGCTGCAACCCACTGCGCTGCTGCAGCCTGGGCCCTCTGCTGGTCTTCTGGTTCTAGGAATGGAAGGAAGACAGGTGCACATCAGGAACCGACCACAGCAGCTGCCCCACACCACCACCCCTGTGCACAGGGTGTGCCCCTGCCTGACACGTCCTGCACACCTGCATGGCTACATCACAATGCAAGTGGAAGCTGGCAATGCCACCCCGCAATGCACACAATGACACTGTACCCCTCTGCAGGGCATGCCAGGCAGACAAGCCAACACCACAGTACAGCAGTAGGGTAGACATGCAACATGGGATGACTTACCTGGCTGTGGCACAGCCCCATGCCCGGCACATGCCTGTAACTTCCTCAGGTGCTCCAGATCCCACCGCATGAGGTCCATATATCGGTGGTGGCATTGCTCACCCATCCCGGGGCACCCCCATCCTGTGTGCCAGGCTGGCAGCTATCTCCTGCCACACAGTGCCCCTGGCCCATTGCAGGGGCACCTGCCCAAAGAGTTGGGGGTGTGTGGCTCTACACAGATCACGAGGTTGGCCAGCTCAACCTGTGTCCAGTTGGGAGCATGACTGGTCCTTCCCTGTGCCATGTTCACAACAGCCAGATCAGCATCAAAAATGGTGGGGGGAGGTGCACGTGTCCACACCATGTGTCTGCCGCATGATGCACGGGAGCATGTGCAGTGCCTGCCCATCGTGCAGTGACAGAGATGTGCAGAATGGGTGTGGCTACATGGGGTCACAGGATCAGAGGTCTGACCCAAGGGTCAGGGGTCACCCGACATTGTGCACATGCTCAATAGGGCACAGCACATGATGCGCTGCCATGTGCATAGCTGGCCATACACAACATGCGTGATGCCACTGCATCGCATTGTCCATGCATGGTGCGTGACTGACACCATGATGCCATGATGTGCATGCGCACTATGGGCCTACACACCATGCATGCATGTGCATTGCGCTGTCTTGACTTGCTCCAGAACAATCCCATTGTGTATGGCACAATATCACGATATTCAGACATGACATGAAAATGAGCTCATCAGCCAATACGTGGTGCAGTATGTGCATTAGCATGTCATTACTGTTGTGCCCAACCACAGTTGCATGCATTGTGCCTTATAAGTGCCACAGAACAACACAGGCCATATACCAGTATTGCATCCTTGATAGGTAAGTTGTGCAAGCTGCTGCAGCTCACTGGGAGCTGACAGCACTGCATGATGGGATGGACCAGGAGATGCTGCCACTGTCACACTGTGCTGTCAAGGTCCACAGGCAGCAACATGTCAGCACATGAGGAGGGTAAGGAGTGGGGGCCTGCACAGAAATGCAGGCCCAACTTCACAAAGGCCAAGACTGATGACCTGTTTGAGGCCTACCTGGACAGGGAGCCCCTGCTGAGTGGTGCCACAGGCACACCACAGGCCAGGGCTAGTGCATGGGAGGAGGTGGCAGCCTATGTGAACCAGCATGGCAGCCACAAGTGGTCAGCGCAGGAGTGCCGAAAGAAGGTGGGACTGGACAAGTGGTGGATTAAGGAGAAGGTGGCGGCCATCCGGGCATTCTGTACCACCACCAGAGGAGGGCCTGTGGAAGCGCCCACATTAACACCACAGGAGGAGTTGATGGCAGCCACCATGTGCCGCACCACAGTGGAGGGTGTGCCTGGAGCAGGATTCCAGCCTGGTGGCAGCCAATCACTGCATGGTATGTATGTCAGACATGCACTGTTGGTGGCACAGAGGGTGCATACACAGGCATGCTGGTGTGCATGCAGCTGGCATGCATGCCATATGTGTGTGTGTGTGTGTGTGTGTGTGTGTGTGTGTGCACACCCACGCACATGCCATGCTGCAGGACACATGCAGTGGCAGTGTACTGGGGCACATGTGGGCATTGCATTAATGACACACCATTTGTCTCTTGCAGCACCAGCAAGCCTCCATGCAGAAGATGGGGCACCAGCAGTGGCAGCAACAGTGGATGCCAGTACAGCCCTGGAGGATCAGCCATCCACATCCACTGGCATCCAGGGGCCCGACAGGCTGCAGCTCAGCACCATGGTGCAGGAGGATGTCCTGGACCTGGGGTCAGACGAGGCCCTGGATATGATTTTACAGGATGCCAGCCTTGTGATCCTGTGTGTGGAGACACAGATTGGGGCAGAGTAAAACTCCGATGAAGACTACTTTCAGCTCCTGGACAGCATGGGTGACAGTGTGGGTGTGTCGCCCCTGCTGGCAGCTGACACAGGCACCACTCCCAGTGCACTGTCAGTGGTGGAACAGCTGCCTGCCACTACTGCAGGTGCAGTGGTGTGCACTGCCATGGCTGTGCCAGTGGTGGTGGTGGTGTGGTCACGTAGGCACAGGGCAGTGTACAGTGGCCAGACAGGCAATGGCAGCAGGCTATGGGTGCCACCAGGCAGGCAGACATGGGGTCTACTGCCGGTATGCCTCCTGTGCCCATTCCCCCTGCAGACCCCACTGTGCAGTGTCCACCAGAGAGGGGGGCTGTGCAGCATGGCCGGTCACCACAAGAGGAACGGCATCCCATCCAGGAGCCCAAGGACGCCGACTGTATGGCTGAGTACACCCAGCTGCTGTGGGCATCTGTGCAGCAACAGGTGCTGCTTGCTGCTGGGGTGTGTGCACTGAGTGCAAAGGTGCTCCAGTTGGCCGAGCAGCAGGAAAGGGGCACATCCCAGATCCTGGTGGGGATGCAACACATGCAGGAGGCCATGACTGCATTTTTGGATCACATTGCCAGTGAGATCACAGATGGCTTTGCATTGCTAGCTGCCACAGGGCATGTCCATGTACAGGTGACCCCCTACAGTGCACTGTCCACCCCACAGACCAAGCGTCTGGTGATCCCAACACAGTCGATGCTGGGCTCTGATGTAGGCATCTCAGGCATGCCCGGGGCTGGCCTGTTTGGGCGCCTGCACATCCCCACAAGGACACAGTCATGGTCCCACAGTTCTACCCCTGGGGAGCTGTTGGACACCCCCCAGCTGATGTGCAGTCTGTGGCTGCTGATTGGCCCTGGAGTGGCCTCCCCTGGCCATGGTGGCCATGGTACTATGCAGTGACTGTGATCCACAGGCCACCCAGACCACAGTCTGCAGCTGCTTCCCTGTGCGCACATGGGCAGTGTGTGTGTGCCCACCACTGGTGTCGCACCTGTGTGTCGTGCCACATGCTGCCTGTGTATGTGCTTACCCAGCTGCTAGTCATGTGGAGTAGGCATTATGAGGGCAGACTAGTGTCGGTTGCACCTGTGCACTGGTGCAATGCATCTGATCCATGCCACATACCAATGCCTGGGTGGGTGGGTGTGTGCATGTGTGTGTGCATGTGTTGCTGTGTGTAGTCATGTGCCACTGACTCCCCTACCCCTGCATCACACCTCTGTGTGTGTGTGCCCAGTGCCATGGATGCCCCTGCATGTGTGCTGTACCTAGGTGTGTGGCCCATGCCTGTGTACCGCACCACCTACCTGTGTGCACCATAGTGCTCCTGTGCAATGGTGTCCTGGTTGCATCATGCCTGCTGGAGCAGCGAGGGGTCCCTCTGCCCTGGGGTAGCTGTCCACCACCCTCCAGCCCATTGCCTCCATCGTCCCTACTACTGTCATCCTCATCAGCCTCGACAGCTATCCCATGGTCAATGGCCATGTTGTGCAGTATGCAGCAGGCCAGGAATAGGCCACAGGCTTTTGAGGGGTTGTAATGTAGGGCACCACCTGACCTGTCTAGGCAACAGAACCATGCCTTCAGCATATCAAAGACCCACTCAATGATGCTGCTCATGCTGGCATGTGCCTCGTTGTACTGGTCCTCTGCTGGGGAATGACAGGCACCAGTAGGGGGTAAGCAGCCAGGGCCTCAGTGGGTATGTGCTGTCACCTGTTTGGAGATTGACATGATTAGCCCTCTTCTATTCTGTGCTGTGCCCCTTGACTGTCGCTGGTGCCCACACCACCATGCACTCCCTGCCTACCCCTGTCTCCCAGGTCTGCTCTGCCCACCACCCCTTGTCCATGCCATACTCACCCACTAGGTGGCCCATGGGGATTGCCCCATGTTCAAACCTGTGGCACAGCACAGAGCTGTGCCAGATGAATGCATCATGTGCACTGTCAGGGTGTGTGGTGTAGACATTGGTGATGCACCCCATGGCATCGCACACCATCTGGCAGTTGACACGTGGGCTCCACTTCCTGTTGATGTATGCCACACCCTCAGGGCCAGGTTGCATGTGGATGCCCACATGGGTGCAGTCAATGGCCCCAATCATGTCAGGCATGCATGCCACCCTGTGGAAATCCTGCATGGTTGCTGTATGCTCTGCCTGTGTGCTGGGGAAATGGATATATTTCGAAGCATGTGACAGCAGTGCATTGAGGAACTGTGTGAGGTGGCGGGATGTGGCCAACTGAGTTATGACTGTGGTGTCCCCTGTTGGTCTTTGGAAGGTGCCTGTGGTGAGCAAGCACATGATGGCAGTCACCTTCATCTTCACAGACATGATGCAGCTCCGTCTGGAGGGTGCCTGCATCTCCTCACTGCACAACACAAAGAGCGGCCTCAAGTGGCCCTGTTCAGGTGGTACTGGCCCACAATCTCCATGTCGCTGTAGTTCTCAAAGGTGATGTGGGCACGGTACCACCTGTGTTGAGCATACTGCTGATGGGCCCTTCCTTGGCCACATCACTGTTTCTCCTGCCCCCTCACACCCCTCATTATGGCCTCCATCAAGAAGGGTGCACTGTCCATGACCCTTGCTGTCCTCTGTCCCCCTGGACAGTTGGCTACTGGCTGTGTGGCACCCTGGCACATGGTGCGTGTGTTTGTCTCTCTCTCTCTCTCTGCCCCTGTCTCCCTCTCCCAGGACACCTCTCTGTCCCTGTCCCTCTGTGTGTGGCCTTTCTCTGTCTGTCTGTGTCTCTGTCTATCTGTCTCTCCCTCTCACTCTCACCCCTGCAGCAAGTGCTGTCCGTGTGTTTGTGCCCTGTATTTATAGAAACAAGTCTGCTCGGAGCAACTTTGATTTGCTCCACATTTGCATCATGGATTCACCGTTGAATATGCCACTGTGCTGGATATTCATGGGAATGCCCCCTGCTCTTGCACCTGCATTCATTATAGTTACGCATTGGCGCAATGGATTTTGGACTGCGCACTCGCTCGCTCTGAATATGGCTCCTTGGTGCAATACTGCACTTGCACTGGTGCAACTCAGTTGCGCATGAATATCTGGGCCACAGACTCCAATAATATTGTATGAAAGATTTAGGCAGTCAAATAATTCAAGAGCATTACATGCAACATCAACAAAACATTTTACAGAAAATATAACAAATAGAAAAACTGTTGAACACTCACTGACTATTTATGGACCAAAATTGTTAAATAATTTGATACAAATGGGATTTGAGTCTAATGTAAAGAAAAACATTTTTTAAGTACAACATAAGGAATCATTTAGAAGCACAATCCATTTGTTGTTGTTATGAGGTCACCTAATTCTCACTGGAATTCTGATTTACAGATATTGATTATGCATTGTATATATTGTACACAATTGTTGAGACAAATCGTAAAGTTTTTTCCTTTTATTATGTGTTTTTAATGATTTTTGCTTTATGTAATAGATATTTGTCTTTGAACTCTTACTGTATTTTACCCTCCCCCAGGCATGACTGAAAAAGAGTCATTGATCCAGTCCAATTTGTTGGTAAATCAAATAAATAAGTAGTCCCACAGGCCCCATCAACTGTTAGACTTTAGCAGGCTGGACTCCCTCTTGACAGGTCAGGTCCATTCAGGTCACTCTCCCTGCTCAAACTGTCCAAGACTGCACTGTGCAGCTCCTTTTATACCCTTTGAACATTCTGTTTTACAAAATCCTAGTCACTGAGTGGACAAAACCCTGTTCCAACCCTCAGCACCAATCAAAATGAATTCCAAATTGGAATTCTGCAGCAGCATAAGCCACAATGAAATTTTCACTTTCAAATCTCAACTGCCTTCCTGAAAATTTAGAGGCAGCCTTGTCCTGTCATCCTGGATCCCAAATGTATTCAATAAATGACTTTTAACATAAATAAATTACCATAGCACAAGGCTTAAGCACCTTCATGCCTTTCCAATTTGAAAGCTCCCCTTCTTAGCTTTCTCCAGAATATTTGTTAAAGAAATTAAGTTATGGGATCCCAGAATCACTAAGGCTTAAAGTTTATTTATTTATTTATTTGTTCTAGGATTACAAATACCTTTGAGCTGAGGCTCTTTTACTAAGGTTCTATGTCACTGGTACAATTGAGACAAACATAAGCAAAGATAACAGTTTATAAAATAAAAAAACAACAAAAAACACATAGTCTTGTAGAGGAAAAAATAACAATAAGGTGAAACTTTGAGGAGGGGAAAGAAGGAGGGGTGAATCAGGGAGACTAAGTGGATGGGACAAAAGGGGAGATAGGTGGGGGGACAGAGAGAGGAGAGGTGGAAGGCAGGTAAGAATAGAGGTAGTGCAGCCGGGTGGCATTTGTCATGGGCCAGCAGGGGAGGTGAAGATGGGGGGGTGCTGGCAAAATGCAGGAGTAGATGTGGATCCAAAAGGGCATCTTCAGCTCTGGAACCAAAAGACATGTTTAGCCACAACAGTTACAGAGGTTGGAGGCAGTGAGTGTTAGGTGGAGCTGAGACTTAAAAGTGCTGAGCGATAGTGAGGATTAGATGTCACTGGGAAGACCGTTGTACCAACTAGTGGCCTGGTAAGCAAAGGATCTTTGGCCTTGTGTTGTGCGACAATGCAGGATTTGCAGAAGCTGAGGTTTCGATCCCCTGGTATGGCAGATGTGGATTCTCAGTTGTATGAGGGCACAGACTCCAGGGGGACAAGGCCCAGCAAGATTTTCTTAGTAGTAATACAAGTTTGGTGTTTTATTCAATTGGCAAGATTCAACCATCCAGTTTGAGAATAGAGGTCACAGGTGTGAGTTAGGCATTGGGAGCCAGTGACAAGTCAATAGGCCTTTTTGAGGGTGGTGGATACACGTTTGAGTGTGATGGTTGTAGCAGAGCTGTAAATGATAATGCCATAATCAATGATGGATATGATGGAGCTGTGGACAGCGACAGTGAGGGCTTTGGGTGTCAGGTGTTTCCTATAATGGAATAGCAGGCCTAGCTGGGAGTTAGTGGCTTTGGCGACATGGTCGATGTGGGCAGTGTAGGAGAGGTGAGAGTCAAGGGTGATCCCGAGCTATTTAAAGTTTTTGACCTGTTCCAGTGCGGCACCTTGTCTGGTGATAGCAAAAAGTTGGAAGTGCTTATGTTTATTATGGGAGCTCCTGAAGATCATGGCCTTGTTTTTTTTTTGATTAAGGATCAGTTTGTGCTTTGTGAACCAACTCTCAACCGAGGAGAAGCCAAGTTGGAGATTTTTTTGCAATTTCTTTGGGTCCTGGTGTGTGGCAAGGATTATTGCATCATCGGCATACAGGGTGATATGTTCAGTACAGGAGTCTGGTAGGGTGTTAAGGAACAGACGGAAGAGTAGGGGGCCCAGTATTGAATCGTGAGGGACTCCAGAGAGGACAGGTTTGGAATCAGAGTGCACATCCCTGATTTTTACATGCTGGGAGCAGTTTTCAAGATAGCATTTGAACCAAGAGATTGAATTATTGGAGAGACCATCATTTTTAGTTGGCTCAGTAGGAGGGAGTGGTGGAAAGTATCAGAGGCTTTGGTCAGGTCGATGAAAATAGCACCAGGTAGTTGTCCATTGTCGAGGGAGCTGTGAATGGAGCCGGTGAATTTGAATAAGACAGAGGATGTACTATGACCTTTTCTAAAGCCATGTTGCTGTTTACAGAGAATATTATAATTGTCCAGATGCTAGGTAAGTTGGTCTGCTACTATACGTTCCAGTGTCTCGATAGGGAGGCAGAATGGAGATAGCACGGAAGTTCACATGGTCAGTCTTATCACAACTTTTGTGAATTGTGGGTAACAGTAACCATTTTCCAATTGTCTGGGAATTGTCTAAGGGAAAGAGAGAGAGATTAAAAATCTTGGTTAGGGGCCCAAGTACCTCATCAAGCATTAGGGCCAGTAGCTTAAGGTCAAGTCTGTCATTGCTTGTTCTAGATTTGCTGATGGCTTTGGCAACATAGTTTTGGACTTGATGTTTCTTTAGTGCTTTAAAGTAGAAAGGTGGGTGACAGGCATGGGTGGAGGAGTTGGGGGGGTGGGAGTTGATGCATCGTGGAAGAAGTCAGAGGGAAGAACACTGCTAAGGTCAGTGAAAGCGACACTAAAAGTGTTTGCAATAGTTTTAGGGTTGAGTGTAGTGTGCCCATTTATGTTGAGTAAGTTCAGCAAAGATTTTGACTGCTTCCCAGTGACATCTTTAATGTTTTTCCAAAAATCCCTCCCATTTCCCCAGGAGTTAGTGAGGGCATTTTTATAGTAGTCAGATTTCTGTTGCCGAATGGATTTGGTGCAGTCATTCAGTGCTCGTTTATAATTCTGGATGTTGAATTGCTTACCAGAGTTTCTAGCCAGTTCCCAAAGGTGGTCCCTGGATTTAAGTTTTTTTAGGAGGTATCCTGACAGCCAAGGGTTACTGAGCGATTTAACTTTATGCTTTTTGAGGGGGGCAAATTTATTACAGGCTTTGTTGAAAATGTGAATAAATTGCTCCAGTGCAGTATTAGTATCTGTTGCCTTGAAGATGGGGGACAAGTCCTGCAGATGGAGGTGCGATTTGAAGTGGGGTAGCTGACCACGGGGTAGGACTATGCTGGTGATGATTTTTGGAGTGAACTTGTAGAATTTGTTTGACCAGGTACAGCTGATGGGAGAGTGGTCACTGAGTGAGTCAGGGAGGAATGAGGTTTTCGTGATCTAAGAGGGGTGGTTGGTTAGGATCCAGTCCAGAAGAGTGCAGGTCCCAGTTCCGTAGTTATTTCTGGTTGCGTAGTCAACCATTTGAGTCAGGTTAGCTGATATAATGGAGTCCTTAAATAACCCACCTTCAGCTGAGAGCCAATTAATATTAAAGTCACCAAGAAGGATGATTTCAGAGTCTGATGGGTGGGATTTGACAAAGTCAAGGACAGCGGTTAGACCAGGTCCTTGTTCCTTAGGAGGTATGTAAACAGTGAGAACTGTGAGGGCCTTACTGTGGGCGCCTAATAGGAGTTTGATGGGAAGAATCTGAGCAGGAGTTGCTGGAAGATTGGAATCAATGGGGTGTCCTCGGAAAGTGTCTTTCACATATAAGGCACACCCTCCACCTCTTTTGGACTTACGATCAACCTGGAAGACACTGTAGCCAGGAAGGGTGATTGCCTGGTCAGGAATCTTTGGGGTGAGCCAAGTTTCAACTACTGACAGAATATCCGGGTTGTGTTGGGTGGTAAAAGCTTGCAGTGCATCAGGCTAAGGAAGTAAACTGCAGATGTTCAGGCACATGAGTGAGAGAGTGCCTGTTGGTTTGTTTTGGTTGGAGGTGTTTGGTCCGGGGTTAAGGTGAACAGTCCCTGATAGCAGCAGGAGGAGGAGCACAAGTTTCAGGGTGCATAGGCGGAGTTTAGTCAGAGACAGGTTGCGTTTCTTCTTTGAACAGTAGTATGCCAGGTGGTAATGTCGAAAATGCAAATTGGCATAGTTGTATACGATGTAGCTAGATGTGCCCAAGGCTCACACATGAGCAGGGACAGATCGATTTCGGTGGTGTGCCTCCAGGGGGAGAATTTGCCCCATTGCCAAATGATGTAAAATAATCAAATCCACAGGAAAAGGACCAGTAAACTGTTTGATCTACAGTAACAAGACAAAGGATGTGTTAAATTCCTGGAACACTGGCCTGGAGCATATGCAGGAAGTTAAAACCCTTAGTCAGTGTCTTCCCTTTGTTTAAATAATTGTGAATGGTTCTCAAAGACATGCAGATCCCTTTAGCAACAAGGTAGATGGAAATGTGGATTCAGTTTGCACTCCCCAGGTCAGAGCTTGTAGAATTTCTTAGCTGTACTTACTTTGATTGTGATGGCTTCCAAAAAAGTTAATTTATAATGAGGATCCCAATATCTGCCGGTGATGTTTTCCAGTTTCTTAGTCCAGGAAACTTTCATAGATCTCATATCCAAGAATGGTCTAGTTCCTCCAAGCCAAAACACATGAAAATCCACAAAACTAGACTACTGACAGAGAATAACACAAACACCCAGCCACATAGCCCAAGTAGGTGGAGGGAACCAAGCTTGTCAATGTATAGTAAATAAGATTGTCTTCTGTGTGACTCTCCACATAAATATATCACAGAACAAGCCATTTCCTCTTTAAAGGGATTTCCTCCTTCAGTCTTTTGCATGTCAATTTAAATATTCATTTTGCTTGCGTGTTTAACTCCACCCAGGGGCTGTCCTATGGGCATTTGTAGCTGACACTGCCCAAGAGCACACACCCTCTCCTGGTTCCTCCTTCACCCTGCCTCCATGCAACATGGAATCTTTACTACAGTCACTCCACATTCTCAGGTTAGTGACCCGCTTTTCCTCAATTTTTATTTGAACATAGAAGATAATGTATGAGTTACTATATAAAACCTTGAGCGTTAAAAATATCCTTGTTGTGTATGAGCACTCATACACTTTTATAGTGTATGGGCACTCATAAAATACATCAGGTGTCCTTACTTTTTCAATTTTTTTACTGCTGCTCACTACCCTGGCTGATTCTCACTGCCGTGTCCGTGTTCCAAAGACTGGAGGTCACCGGAATGAGGATGCACGAAAATGTTCAATGTTGTCCTGTAGTAGCTATGTAGCTAGTGCAGCACAACAAACACAGTGATGTAACTACTGCAACACAACAATGCTGTTCTAAGCATGGATTTCCATGCAGAACAGCATTCTATCATATACTATAACATTATTTTCCTCTGGTAGAGCATATCTTACTCCACAGTTCTGCCAAGGTTTGTACAAATCTGACCTTAGGTGGCTTGACAGTATACCTTAGAAAAAAATTGCACATTTTACAGCATTTTAAATTAGGCAAAATATTTTCTCACTGCACAAGTGTGTTTCAATGAGCTCCATTTTTATAACGATAAAGGTTTATGCTATAAAATACTTTTACTTGCATCTAGTGGACTGTAAGCTAGCCCCTTGTGGCAACTGTTTATTAAATTAGTCAGTTATGTGTGTATCTTACTCAATGGATCTCCACTTAGTGTCTGTCTCACCCTGAGCAGCCTTTCTGATGCTCCAACATGGTGCCTAACTTGCACTTATGTAATGTGGGAGCCCATTGCCATTTCATTCAGTGTGCACATTTTATTTTATTTACTTATTAATAGTAGCCAGTCCCTAAGGGTAAATTCCTTGCACTTGTCACCTGCCAAGTACTTTTTAAAAAAAAGAAAAAATCTGTCCTCCTGCAAGTGAGTGGAATGCTCCTTTCCAAGCCTCCATCTTGAGAGAAACATACTTCAGCAGGCCATCCCTTACAGCAATACTTATATGAAATGCTTTCATGCTATACACATAAAACTAGCCAAGTGATATGCATGCTGCAAGTATGATTTAAATGTTAAATTGGAACTGATTGCATGCATATGTCATGCATGCAGCAAGCAAGTGTGGAAACCATGATTTGTATTTTAAATTGGGAAAGACTGCATGCATGTGGCATGTGTGCAAAAAGCAAGTGGTCACTGATAACTGCACATGTAAAAGTTAAGTGACTTGCTCAGAATCACACCATACACAAGTGGTGGTTGATGATATTTAAATACAGGTCTTCATGCCTCCAAGTCTTTTGGCTTGCAGTTTAGTGCCTTTAACTACTAAGCCATACTGTCTGCACATGTATAGCTTGCTTGTACTTCAATACATACTGTATCTGAATACATCTGCATGAATGCAGCATGCTTGTAGCCACTGTTATGCTTTTCAGTTTTCTTCTCTCCCTCATCTCAGTTTCATAGTTGAACTGTAGCCACATACCAATGCAAACACATGTGGCTTTTCCCACCACAATACACAAACTTACCCACAAAACCACTTAATTACTTTTATCTTGCCTGTATGCCTACTAATTGTTCTCCATAATTTTGAACACTTCCACACAAATAGATTTTAAGGTGCAAACACAAAAGTAGCAATAGCTTGACACACACCGACATGCCTCCCCCCATGCACACACTGTAGTGGGTATGGCCATGCTGCTTCAGGCAACCCACCAAGCATATATATAAGTAAAAAGTCTCTTACTTGAGTACTAGGGAGTCAGAGGCAGGAGTCTGTTACATGAGGTCCCTGCACCCTAATTGGTACCCTCAGAGGTACACCGTAGACGGCTAGCATTTAAGTATATGTTATACTAACATATAGGGCTAAGGGCATCTACTGTACAAGAGTAGATGTCAGGATATGAATGCATATTGTTGTAATACACTTTGCTTGCTAATACATATATTCTGCTATGTATTTTTCTGTGTATTTCTTACTTGTAATATGCCAAGTCACCTGTGTCCTTGGAGTAATTATAATATGCAAGATGGCATTGCCACCTTTTGGTGATTTGTACCACTACACTGAGTTATGTAAGACTCTGTATAAGAACTCTTTTGTTCTCAAACTGATGACTTTACAGAATTGTATAATGTTATCTTGGACCGTGGATCCACCTCTAATTTAGCCAATAGGGCTCATCTCTGTAACTAGAAATGTTTCTATCTTTTGGTAACCATAGTAATTCTCATAGGTATATAATGTAATGCACAAGTCTTATACCTTGGAGACCTGAGAGACCCCAAGAGACACAGAGAAACCTCGAGGTGCAGGGAACGCTTAGCACTGGCTCCCAGTTCATATTGGTAAGAACTGCTTAGGGCAACTGTGATTTATCCCTTTGGTAGTAACAAACTTGTTTATTACTCCTATGCCTCTCCTCCTCCTGAGTATCCTTCCGTACCTTGCTAATTCCCCCCTCACTGCTTGCGACTGGTACTTCTCCCCCATCTGCTAAACTAGCCTGGCACATCCTCCCTTTCTTCCTTCCTGTCTCCATTTAGTTCCTCCTTGCTCGTCGTGCTCCCTGGCCTAAACCCTCAGCTCCCTTTACTGAATCCTCCTTGTACTTCTGGTCCTTCTCCTTTACCTTTCCTCCCAACTGGTCCTTCTCCTTGTGCTTTCCTCCTGCCCCTCCTGCTCTGATTCACTGCTCCCCCCATTTTCCTGCATTCCAGATCCCCCCCATTCTTCCTGCTATCTGGCCCCTGCCTCCTGCCCCTCACTCCCTTTCCATCTCTATCCACCCCTGTTGTGGCTACATCACCCCCCTCATCCTCGAGCAGAAGAAGAGATTAGAAGCAGTTACTGAGTGTAAGGTCTGATCCACCTCCCCGCCTTGCTTCCTTCTGTCCAGCCCTGGCCATCTGCCTACTTCCCTGAGAATGTTGTCCCACTGTCCCTCCTTTGTGAGGGTCCCCAGTTACCTGCCTGCTTCCTTGGTAGTGTCCTTTTGGACCCCCTCTTCCAGGGTACCTATGTGACCTCTGAGTATTCTCCTGCACTCCTTTCCCTATGCACCTTCCCCCAGTGCTTGGTGCAACCCCGTGGGAGATCCCCAGCCCCCTTCCCCAACCGCCTCCCCCTTCCCCAGCTGTCTCCTAATCCCCGCAACCTCCTCCCTAAGCTGTGCCAGCTGGTAGCACATTGGGCAACCACCGAACTTCCAAGCCCAGTCCAGTATCATGGCTGCTCCACACCCTGTGCACCCCACCACCCTCCCAAAGATGCCGGCCCTAATGACGTGTGGTTCCATCCCCTTCTAAATAGGTTTCCTTGGTGAGCCACCAGGTTCCTCCCTAGTCCAAGATGCACCCTACTGCCTAATCATGTCACCCACTAATCTTAGAGACAGTCCCACTGTACACCAGTAACCCTGTTACTAGGTGCAGTACAGCACATTAAACTTATAAGGGAAATGAACAACTCCCGAAGCTCCTCTCTCCCAGCCTTTAAATCCAACCCCAGTGGCTAGAATTACATGAGTTGCACCTGCAGCCTTTTCTCAAATTGCAGGGCAGGTTCCCCTATAAATTAGCAGAATTCTGGGAGGAGGGGTGGGGAGGGCAGGTCTTGGGCAGACACCTGACTCGAGAGAGAGTGTATCAGCCCTGTGTCTTTCCCTCCAAGCCCAGCAGCCAAAGAACCAGGCCCAAGCAAATCCCACCAAATAGGTTTTAAATCAGAAGAAATAAGCCTCCACCAGAGCAGCCTGTTACACAGTGAAACATCCACAAAATGAGCCCACTTACAGCCACCAAACCAGTTTTCAAAATTTCAGCATCCCCCAAAACAATACCTTGCTAGCCCCTTAGAAGTAAGAAAGAAAAGAACTAACCTTCTACCAAGTAAAATCCAGAAGAACCCTGTGAAAACAACAAGCAGCAGCTACTGTCCTGGAGCACAACTGATCCTGTCCCCTTCCAGTACTAACATACTAATCTTTGATCTTCCTTTTCAGATACACTGACAAGATGGCTATCTTGTTCCATTATCTCCTCCTCTCAGGAGTTATCCCCTGCATCCAAGGCACGGTACCGGACCTCCTACGACACCTTGATCCTCCAGCACCTCCTCCAGATGGAGTATCCATCAATATACCAGATAGTATGATCACTGTCCAGGAAGGTTCCGATGCTTACCTTACTGCCTCGGTTGTTGCTCCTGATAAATCTGCACTTCAAATTGAGTGGCAAACCACATCACAAGGACAAATTCTCCCTATGGCCAAACTCTCCAAAGGAACTTTCCAAGGCTGGCCCAATGCTAAATTATCCCCAGATGGTTCACTGTCCTTGTTACAAACTGCATTAAGACATTCTGGTTTGTACAACATAACTGCCTTAATTGATCCTTCATACTGTAATTCTTTGTCCAGAGATTCTGCTCGAAAATTTTGTGCTATACATCACATGGCTTCTGCAGCCATGTGCCTCTCTGTGTTACCACCCACTGATAAACAGCTTTTGGAATGTCCAAAGCATACCCTGGTCCCCGTAGTGGTCTAACAGCCACTGCCCTCCCAGGTTCTTTGATTAACAACTTACAGTTTATGCATATACCTGTTTTGTTTAACCTTACTTACTGGAATATGAAAGAATTTGGTATATGTCACAATACTAACATGTCAGCATTTTATAGTACATTATTGCTTGATAGTTTAGCTGCATTTCAGATTCGTACTCAAGACCCTATTGCTGGGGTCCATTCTACTGAACACAGATTCAACTTCAGGAGGAAGCCCTGTCCTGATGCTTGTAAACGTAAAACACGTGAAGTTGACAGTTCTGATGTTACAGGTGCAACAGGTACTGTCACAGGCCTTTTTGGTATGGCTATGTCTATCTGGAACAAAGCAGACATTGCTGCTATCAAAGCTCATTCTGCCAAATTCTCCACTGGTTTGGTCAACAACATACTTCCCCCATTATTGCATGGTGTGGATGGCCTTAGTCAGGAAGAAAGATACACTGTATACAACATGCACGACATTGCTAAGGCATTCACTGATTCTAAAGATAAGATTAACGCACTCATACAACAGAATAACAGAGAAGCAGATAAACAATACATTGCTAGAGAAATACTTTGCTCTGTCTATGGCTCCTACATTATCACTACCATCAACAACCTCTTCCGTGATCTAGAATCTGGAAGAATACCTGACATTATACATGATAGACGCATCTCCAAATGGTATTGTCCACTATGTAAAACCACTAGCTGTGTTTCCATGTGTATGCAACAGACTTTAACTATACCTCTTCCTACAGCTAGGAATTTGGGGTTTGTGACCAGACACCCTAATACTGGTCCTTGTTTCACTGCTAAGAAGTGTTCCATAACAGATACCATGTTTGTTTCCTTTACTGTCTCTTTATCATGCTTTGATCCCACTACAGCTTTGTTTGACAAGCTTTCACTGGTACACTCTAATGGGCATTTGGATGAAGACATCTACAGGGAACACCTAGATCTACCGCCTCTACTGGTTTAACATCCTTTCCTGGATGCCTGGGTGGCTCCGCACATGGACTGCTGTGTGAAAAAGCAATATATTTACTTGTGCCGATGTGATGTATTTGATGTTATTCAACCTGTTTGTGGTTACTCTCCAGACAGCATTGATTGGTCTTTCACCATGGATGATGACATCACAGTAAATGGCACCGACTCCTTTGACTCGACTCTGGCTCCGGATAAGCTCTACCAATCCTATCGTGAGGAGGTTCATCGCCTGTCAATATGGATTTCAAAGACAACCTACACCTGCCCTGTCCAGTTGCAAAAGTGGAGACTCCCTACTGTGCGTTCACAGTATAACTCTGATGGCAAGTACTGCGTGGTCACAAACTACAAGTCTTACACCTATGTATCTGTTACATGTGCTCTTGATTACCCCAATTTCTGTTTTGTCCCCCACCAGAAGACTGTCATTGGATACACTGTCATAACCCCTGTCCCCCTCCTTGATGCAGACATTATTGATGGTAACCCTGATTATCTGCTCACAATGTCAGAATATTTGCCATAATTTAATGTACACATAGACCCACTTACACTTACATTAAAATCACTTTTAGACAGGAAAGACACACACACCTCATCCACATCAGCAATAATATAACCAAAGCCAATGAAGCTGTTCTCGCCCTGATTAATGATGGTGATATGAATAACGCATTAAATAACACCTGGTTAGAAATTACTTTTAAAGGTTTTGCTATTATACAAGCATTTTTAATCTTCGTTTTGATTATTATGCTTTGCTGCTTATGGCGAACACTGTGCCAACACCATGAGCAGCTCGAGTTCCTTTACAAAGCATGTGCATCAAGTTTGTAAATGACCACTGTTCCTGTCCTTTCCCTAGAGATTTGCCTCTGTTGGCCTTGGAGGCAACAAGGGGGGGATGTTAGATGAGGTCCCTGCACCCTAATTGGTACCCTCAGAGGTACACCGTAGACGGCTAGCATTTAAGTATATGTTATACTAACATATAGGGCTAAGGGCATCTACTGTACAAGAGTAGATGTCAGGATATGAATGCATATTGTTGTAATACACTTTGCTTGCTAATACATATATTCTGCTATGTATTTTTCTGTGTATCTCTTACTTGTAAGATGCCAAGACACCTGTGTCCTTGGAGTAATTATAATATGTAAGACAGCATTGCCACCTTTTGGTGATTTGTACCACTACACTGAGTTATGTAAGACTCTGTATAAGAACTCTTTTGTTCTCAAACTAATGATTTTACAGAATTGTATAATGTTATCTTGGACCGTGGAGCCACCTCTAATTTAGCCAATAGGGGTCATCTCTGTAACTAGAAATGTTTCTATCTTTTGGTAACCATAGTAATTATCATAGGTATATAATGTAATGCACAAGTCTTATACCTTGGAGACCTGAGAGATCCCAAGAGACACAGAGAAACCTTGAGGTGTAGGGAACACTTAGCACTGGCTCCCGGTTTGTATTGGTAAGAACTGCTTAGGGCAACTGTGATTTATCCCTTTGGTAGTAATAAACTTGCTTATTACTCTAATGCGACATGTCTGTGATTACTTGCATTCCCAATATCGTCAAGAATCTGAAAGTGAGGTTTAGACCTCCTAACAAGTCTTTAAGAGATGATGTCTAATGGGGTCAGAGTGCTGGGGCATACCCCCTTGAAATTAATGGAGTTATTTTGTGTTACTATTTTATGCATTATAATGGTAAGTTGGAGAATAATGAATACCGCTTTTCTACTAACAAGGCCCTTTTTAGTCTAGCAGTGGCCTTCAACAATCTCCAACTCTCTATCAATAATGTATAAAATAATAATACAACATACCCCCATTCATTTCAATGATGCACACACCTGCAGTCTCCTTTTCCCTTTGTCATAATGTGCCTGAGTGTGGGGGATGTGGAGGTCAGCTTCACTGGGGAAGGGCATAAGCCTGCCTATAGTGGGGCGCCAATAGTCTGTGCATACCATATTGCTCAACTGTCCATGAATGCAATGGACAGCTCTATAATGTCTGTAACATCTCTAAAAGGTATAGCTTATTTGTTCTGACTGAAAAGTGATATACAAATCAGGAAAAATTCAAATGTATAAGATTCATCTGTATATACCCCAGAGCAGTGCATCAGATTTGGGCTTAAACCCACCCAGTTGCTAACCATTTGTTTCCTGGCTGAAGTTCTGCCTCCCCAAAGAACATTGTCCCAATTTTTCTCCCTGACTCCATTCCATTGAATACCCATCCCCAATGGGTCAATAAGCTACCCAAAGGTGAAGAAACATGAAAAACACGTCAATATTTCAGTCCTTCCTCCTTCCCCAATCCCCCTGTGAAAACAACTATTTACTTTTACTTACCCGGCCATATGGCCAGAACCTGCAGCCTGGCACAGTGTGCTATCAGCCTACTTTTAATTCCACTCCCTCTCTCAGTTTTTGCCAGAAGCTGGATGCTAGAACCAACCATCACAGGTCCCCAACGTGGTCCACGACCAAGTCACCTCACCAGCCGAACCCACCCAACCTGGGTTGCTTGCTTCTTGCTTGGTTGGTGCTGTGACTGCTGCTGCACTGCACTGATCAAGACCTATGAAGGCCACCTTCGCGGATGACATACTTCTTCATTTACGAGACCCAGTATCCAGCTTTGAGACTGTTAGAGACTTAATAGACCGTTTCTCTAAGGTCTCTAACTATAAGCTAAACCTTACCAAAACACAAATTCTACCCTTGACCCCACATATATTTAAGGCAGATTTCTTATCCTTGGGGGTGCAGTGGAACACTGACAAGTTGAAGTATCTTGGAATTTTGATTACAGCAAACCAAGAGTCTGGGGTGGACGTCAATTTGGGGGGGATCATTTCGGCGATTAAAGGGGACTTCACAAGGTGGAACAAGTTACCTTTGAACTTCATGGCACGCTTGGGCATTATCAAGATGAATGTCTTACCGAGGTTTGTATATCCGATATATTTAGCCCCATCTAACACTCCTGTCAGGTGGTTCAATTTAATTAGAAAACTGATCTTAGGATTCCTGTGGAACAACAAACCAGCTAGGATTAAGTATAAGGTCTTGCGTTTTCCATATGAGGAGGGGGGCATTAGATTGCCTGATCTCCATGCTTATTATGTGGCAGGCCAGTTAGGCCTGATGGCCCAATGGGCGGTAAACGGTGGAGAGGGAAACTACTTACCTGCATGGCTGCTAATCGAGAGGCAGTTGCTAATGAGCTCTGGTTGTTCCCCTGAATCGATGCTATATGCTGGGCCTAAAAAAGGTTTATTTAGGGAAGGGCATGGAACCCAATTAGGAAAATCCTGGAGGCCTGGTGGTCATTTCTTCTCGATACAGAGATGCTGTCAAATGAAGTCCAGGGATCAGTCCATCTAGGTAACCCTTAACTTGGTCATAGGGTCGGTACTTGGACGTCGATGGGCTACTCATCTGGGTGGTTTAAGTTTGAGTGATATGCAACAGGGAGATAAAATAGTTCTACCATCACAATGTGAGGGACTGTCCTTTTCAAAGGTTACAGCTAAACAAATGATAGCAGGGTCCTGGAAGGACTGGGGATTTTTAGACAGTTTCCTCTCATGGAGGAGCTTAGAGGAAGCCTTTTGAGAACTAACCCACTCTCACGAGTGTATAAGCTTCTTTTGGATTCCCTGGGCCCAAGCACTTCTACTTCAATCCCATACTGGGACAAGGTGTTGGCTCTTAATTTAAGGTGGGAAAGTATCTGGAAGGCCATTAAATATAATGTGATTCCCAAATATAGGAACACGCAGATCTTTATGGTTCATAACATATATTATACCCCTGTAAAGCTATATGCTAGAGGGTTGAGACAGACAGATCTGTGCTTCAGGTGCGGAATAGAAGTGGGTGACTTGTTGCATGTCATGTGGGGATGTAGCAAAATCTCTCCCCTATGGAGAGAGATTAAACGGGGCATGGATCCAATGTTAGACTATACTGCTTACATGACTCCAGAAATTTATGCTCTGGGTGACTTCTCTCAGATTAGGGGTCTACACCCAGATTTCACCTCCTTTAATGGTGTTGATAGTCAAGGCGTTCATAGTAAAGCACTGGAAAGATGATCAGGTTTGTCCATATGAACAATGGGTGAGAGAATTGTTGGGGGTACTGGCCAAGATCAAGAGACACCTATTTTCTAAGGGGAGACAGGAGCTATATGCCAAAAGATGGGCAACATTAGATGCGATCTACTCCCAGCAACATACAGGCACTAGAACACAGATCTGTCTGTCCAATAATGATTAGCAAAGGGATACACACTGGAGTATCTAAAGTATCCAGGGTATTGTGCCGTGTGTAATATGCTTTTTCTTCTTGTATTTTCCCCTACATTTTGAGTGATGTTTAGACTCCAAGTCTTTCAGTTGATTAATTCTGGTTCGATCTGGGTCTTTATTGAGCAACAGGGATTAGATGTGAGATGGGGGTTCATGGGGATGGGGACTCTCTCTGTCTTTCCAGGGGACACACTGGAAGGTCGTCCGGGACGACTCAGGCTACACGGGAGGCCTTAGGATGCAGCACACTTGCGAGTGGACATATAAGGGAGGATTGAGTTAAAGAAGGGACGGTGTTCTCATTAATTGAGAATGTCTTATGTTAAATATATCTGATTCTGATTCTGGCTATAATGTGGGGCGGCTTCCCAGTGTGCTTGTATATAGGGGGTGTACATAGTTTACACAGCCAGTTTTGGGTTGTGTCCCTGGCTTGGCCGAGTATGTGTATTGTGTGTATGTTTGTTGTCTGATTTACTGAAAATGAATAAACATCCTTTTGAAGCAAAAAAAAAAGATCTATGAAGGCCACCCACACTGCTGTCACCACTGCTGCTAAATTTAGCTTGCTGCCATGGGGGTCAGTGCTATTTTTTTTCAAGGTGAGCATAGTAGAGTAAATAGGTAGCCTAGTTTTGAGTTAGCTTCTAGCTCACCGTCTGCACCTTCAGCCACCAGGGGAGATGGAGACTCACTAAGAATAGACCAACAAAAATATGCTGCCACAACACTGCTATTGAGAGTTCAGTGCTCACTGACTCCTCCAAGCTGTAGTGTGCAGTCTGTCTACTCTGTGGCAGGTAAGACAGTGTTGCACTTGTAAGACTCATGTGCTCTGTCTTGGCTGGAGCTCATCCACATCACATGTGATTGTACTGCCACTAATAGGTGGAGAGAGTGGACAACACAATACAGACACAGTCGAGTCTGGAGAGTACCTGCAGCATGAGCACACAAAGGTCAGGTGGGCACTTATTGTGCAAAAGATTAAATTCAAATGTAATGCCATTATTGCCACTACATAAGAACAGCCTAGGCACAAATAGGGGGAGGGAGCAAACTGGCATCCCTGCTTAATGATAGAAAATCATTCTCAGGTGCTAATGCAATGGTTTCCTTTGTGTTCTGAGGCACTCTATCTCCATGTTTCATGATGTGTCCTGATCATCATGTGGGTTAGTGTCCCTCATTGTCCCTCATTTTGAGTATCCATGTCCCTCATTTCAGTGACATAATGTGACCTATGGTGCATGCTTCCAAGACCCTGCTCAGCACAAAGAGTGCTGAGCATGGCTATAGTGTATATGCTCAATACAGAATGACAAAGGAAAAGTAAGTGAGATGAAAACAGTCATGGAGAAACACATTTTTAGCACCAAATATGCATAATGGATTTGCATCGTCCAAAGCAAAAAGGACAGGTTTCACAACACAGAGGCCCCTCTTCATACATCTGGAATGGGGGATGATGACTGGCTATATCCTAAGCATTTACTGTAGTAAGCAAACAATACTTTATAAATTAATGGTGATTTAATGGCAAAAATCAGAAGCCATTAAACAACTTGCAAAAGGATCAGAATCAATGAGTTTACCTAATTTTTATGGGAATTCAAATAAAAATGAATTTTAATTACTCTAATTGCTAGCAGTAGTATATAAATAGAAACGGATGTATTTTTTAGATGTGATTTGCAACAGCTTAGCTGCTGCACACATGTCAAGAGTGTAGCATGTGAACCTGATGTGATGTTTAAATGATGTTCACACCAGCTTAACTGCTGCACTCATATCAAGCATGCAACATGCAAACCTGCTGTAATTTTTAGAAGATTTTCACACCAGCTTACCTTCTGCAAATGTCAAGCTTGCAGCATGCTAACCTGATTTGCTTTTTAGGTCTGGTTCGCTTAGGATAACTTTGTGTATACAAACTGCATGCAAACATTGCACAATTAAGCATGTGGCATGCATTCTGCATGTACACAGCACACCTGTATTTCTGTAAGGGATAGCCTACTTTGTGGCCACTGTCACAGTTCTACTCAGTTGCTCCTCAGCTGTTGTAAGGAGAATCACCCACAGTGCATCAGAGCTAAGCTATGGAGCTAGAACTTAGCTCTCTATTTTTCATTCAGTTTCTCTTGGCACCATGCAGCTGCTGGTCTGCCCTTTACTCTGCAGCAGACTGAAAACATTATTTTTTTTAAACCAGGTATAAGCTTGATTATTTTTCTTAGATAAGAAAAAAAACTTTCTACTGCTCTCCTACCCAGGCTGGCTGCGAGATACACTGGACCACCAGAGGTATCCATTTAGTAGCCCTATGGCTACCACCACTGCACCCATAATCTCTTTTGCACAGGGTAACAGGATATTTACAAACATTAACTATACTTATGTGGGGATGTAAGTGCAGGGGGCAGGCAATCACACTCCCCCTTCCTTAGCTTATTATTAAATCACTGCCAATATTAATATGCTCATGGCTTTTAATATGCTCATAGCTTTCTCTGCTTCCTCTGCAGGGTCTTCCCTCTCTCTTTCTCTCCCAGCAGATCCCAACTTCGAATCTCCCACCAGGTGACTTTTCTACAGCTAAGGTATGCAGTTTAGCTTATCTTGAGAGATAGGGAGTAAGTGGAGAACTGACTGAGGTGGGAGTAAGACCGCTGGATGATTTGGGATGATGAAAGGCTGAGAAGTATGGTATACAATCAGTAATGTTTAGTGACTGAGACTGGTTTCCCTAATGTGGTTAAACTACCAGCAGAGGCATGAGACCAAGATTCACCTAAAGTGTTATGTAGCCACCTTCTGTAGGTCGAGGGTTGATGGGAGTTTTGGATTACACAGTTCCATGCTAGAGAAGCTGAGGAGAAGCATTCCAGCAGGAGCACCAGAAATGCTAACCATAGCTCTACAGCAAGTATGCCACCGTTGCCTGAGCAGACTACTCGGGAGGATTCTTAATTGATAGTTGAGAGCTTGCAAAAATCTGCAAGAATCTGTAGAACTGTGAGAGGCTGTGATAGTGCCTTAGATCTGGTGCCTTTTTGGTCCGACTTGTGCTGTGGGTTCATATAAAATTTTTTTGAGTAATCTGTCCCCCTACCCCCGGTATTTAGAGTCCAGGTGGGGAGCCATACTGGAGGAAGGGGAGCTCAGAGTTGTCCTGTGGATGATCGGGATCCCCGAGAAAATTGTGTATTAGAAACTCTGTGGAATGCAAATTTCTAATTGCTGCTTGTTCAGCGCTCTTTCGCTCCATTCTTATCCAAAACCAACACTTGAAATCAAAAACCTCTATAAACACAGTCTGGATTTTATTTTATTTTATTTATTTAATACAAAGCCTGATACTTTTCAGATATATGTTTTAGATACTTTATTAGGTGTTTTTAGAAGCCTTTTGTCTGGATATTTAAGATGTCTAGGTTTTTAGAATGAGGTTATAGATTTAGGTTTCAAGCGTCAGCCTGTTATTTACAGATTTGGTGTTAGGTTTCTTGTGCTATAGACAGCATTATAGTCAGTGTTATTGCCAGCTCATTATTGTGTGCTTTTATACATTTGGTTATATTCTGTTTACTTTCTTTGCCCTATTTATCGATACTTTCTATACTATCGATTTTTGAACGGTTCATGCTTCATGAATGTTGGTTTCCCAAGAGCCTCACTTACTATTTTTCTTACACTCCACCTTTAATTCTTTTTGAATATTTACCTCGTGCATATTCTAAAATATTCTAAAGTATATAAATCACTTAAAATGATATCTGAGTCTTCCAAATAGCATTTAACTCAACTTAGTAATTGAGTAATTGGTTGTGTGGACAAATGATAAACCGAATAATTTTTTTGGAATTGAAGGTGAATGTGAAGGAACTGCTCACCTTATTATCACCCTTTTATCAGTCAATTAATTACAGCTGTTACCCACTTGATTAATCATGGATTAATTGATTGATTGTAAGATTGATAGATCCTTATTGAACCATTGGATTTAATGGACAAACTTTTCACTGCGCCTACACAGCGTTTCATGACATTAAGCGTAGCAGAAGCTGAAGCAAGTAAAACGAGTAGTATGAGAACTCTGGAGCATTTATTTAATTTATGCTGAGCTCTGTCTTTCTGCTGCATTTGGCTTCATCATACTAGAGCATTGTGCTTTGTATTGAGAAGTACGCTGTTATATTTTTAAAACAAACTACCAAAATAAACTAACTAAGAATTTGGAGCTCGAAATCCAGAGTTCGACTTACTCTTAATTTTTATTTGCACTGGATGTGTCTTGGCAAAAATGAGAATTTGGGATTGTGAGTGCACTGAAGCACTTTAACACACTCCGTTCATGCAATTTTATCTCCTTTTAGACACCTTTTAAAAAATGGGTTCCGAACGTTATGGGCCTTTATTGGCTGGTATTCTTGGTATCCCTTTAAAATCGGTACTCGGATCAATATAAAAGTGAATCCAGGGGATCTGTTGAAGGTTTCTAGGTATATATGAGGCACCTGGGCTACTAACAGAGACAACCTTGAAAGTGAGTAGCGTTCTAGTACCTAATATTTCAGTATTTAGCATTCTGCATTTACAGTGACTAAAGTTTGGTATGCATTTCTGCATTTCTACATTTCTGACTCTGAATTCTACTATTGAGTTAATATTTAATTTATCAATTTACTAAGTTTTAATTAATAGACTTCTCCAGTAAAATTAAGAGGTTTTGTACTGGATGTTGATAGACTTTTTTGGCCTTCTTAGTTTTATATTCTTTCCTTTTTTTAGTGGAGAAAGATGGGACGACTACGAGCCAAGACTATTCAACTTTAAGAAGCCTATTTTTCCAGAGCTTCATTTTAAAGGGTGACATAAAGACACTGCAATACCAGAAATGGTGTAAAAACGTGTTGAACTAGCTGGAATTTACTATTTACTGGTTATATTCTACTCGAGCTCTATTTTCATTTGGGAGAAACTACCTTTTACTGGTGAAGCCATCATAAGCATTTAAACGTGACTTTTGCCATGATCAATTGACTATGGTAATATAATTGCTCTGAAATTATTAATTCTCCCAAATTCTTTTTGACTACTGCTGTCTGTACTTGAGGACTCCATAAGACCTTCCAACTCAAAGACTCAGTTATTTTGAGCATCAAGCTTCAATTAGTGCTTGATAATCTTCTATCCTGGGATCAGAGCTCTTGAATTTTGAACTGATAATAATCAATAGTATTTTTTTAGTGCTGAAAATTGTCGAACCTCTTATACCTTAATTATTAGTTTCATTACAGTAAGAAATGTCATATTAATCTGATTTTCTTCAAAGTTGCTGAAGAAAATCATTGAAATATATAATTTTATTTATTATATCATTTTAGTAGTGAGAGTTGTATTACAGTTCATTATGTTTGATTGTAGATTAATTTCTAGCTTTATCATGGTAAAACCAGGAGCGGTAAAGGAAATTCTATCCTGGTGACAACATCTATAGAAGCTGACACCAGGAATGATATCAAGGATGATGGTGTTCTGGATCAGAAACTGAAATTAGTTCTAGATGTCCAAAAAAATAAGTGGAATAATAAAGGAAAGAAATCAGGCAAAAATCCAAATCATGGTAAAAGATTACATCTAAGCTCGTTGAATTATTTAACTGATATTTCTGTACCTAAAAATCCTTCTTATAATTTGAAGGAAAATAAAACTGATAGTGGTGCAACAAAAAAAAAAAAACAACTTAGGATAACAGACTTATGGGCTAATGGAAAGAAAGACCCAAAATACCTCTCTACACCAAAATGCTATGCTTCCCCAAAACAAACTTGGGAAAGCAGACCTAGGAAAAATCAGCTTCCCATGGCCAGTGTACATTTATCTAAAAATTCCTCTGGTAATCCTGAAGAAATTTCTTTTGATAACTATGAATGGGAAACTTTCTCCCAGAAAGAAAGAGAGGAAGGAAGTGTTAATAATAGTTCAAATTATTTGGATGTAGTTTTCTCCCTTGATCCTTTTTTCAATTTTTCTTATGTGGATAACTGCGGTACACCTAGACTGCAAAATGATATTGATTTGAGACCTGAGGGTTTAGTTCTGCATTCTCTAACCCTTTTCACATTGAATAAGGGGAATAAGAAAAATGCAGAACTGAGGGGTATTATTCAGGAACTCAGTACAACAATAGAAGGTCTAAAAAATATGGCTAAAGCAAACAGCGAAATACCAATGGAAAGCTATTTCCCCAATCTCTAATATATCAGGAACAAGGAGCATTCCCAAGACTGGTACTATTAACCATGATGAAGAATTTTTTTGTAATGGGAAATTTTACAGCTAGCTCTTCTCTATCCAAATGAATGTTGGCAATAATTAAGAACAGATATTATGCAGACATAGTTGTCCTTGAGAATATTGCAGCTCTAAAAGAAGAGTTGAACAGCCTTAGAACAGATGTTTTTCACAATCAGGTGCTTTTGCAAAATCTCAATAAAAACATGGGAACACAAGAAGAGAACCTAAGTGAGGATAATCTGTTACTAAAAACTAAAAAAGGAAAATAAAGGGGTCCCAGTGAAATTACCTTCCCCTTTTGATCCAAATTAAAATAAAATTTGCTTCTGTAAAACTGAAACAGCAACCAAATTAAAATGGGGAATTCAAAAGCCCACAAAAGACTGAGTAGACACAGGGAGAAAGGAGGAAAAACAGCTAAAAAGAAAGTTAAGACCATAGAACAAAGTAGCAAGGATCTAAAAAAGGAGAAAACTATGTCAGCACCAAAGATGGATAATGGATCTTTAAGAAGAGGAAAAGCAGAATCAAAACAAGAATTAAATAATTGGTAAAAAAAAATAGTTTAGGCCCAAATGAGATTACCAAATTGACCTATAAGGAAGTTTCAAGTTCAGAGATGTTGATGTCAGCTGGAGGGGGATATGGAGGACAACAACAATCCATCTTTAAATACTACTTCAGGTAAAGAAGCACAGGCTAAACAAGAAAATGGAGGAGCAGAATATTGAATAGAAATAAAAGGAATACCCTGACCTGTATCTGAGAACAGGGAGGAATTAACAGGGAAAATGATACATGTGCTTGGGATAATGTCAAATTCAATAAAAGAAGAAATATTTATTATGAGGCCACCAAATATGGACTTTTATAATACAGTACTTTTATACTGCCAAACTGACAATACAGCCAAATTAATTATGAATAGAAAGGTCAACAAAATATTGTTAAAACTTGGTTTAACCAGAGATGCAGAGAAGATAAAGCTATTTTCAATAGGTCACTAAGACAGCATAAGTGGAAAATAATTAAAAACAATGCAGACCATTTGACTTAGAGGAAGGAAAGGGAGAAATATAAGAAAGAATTAGAAGATGATAAGAATAAATATTCCTTCCAACTATGGGAAAAATTAAGACAAGCCACACTTGAAAGAGATTGTAAACAATTCTGGAAAATAGTAGCACAAGGCTATAATAAATATCAAGAGAAAATAGAATGTTATATTACTCCATGTACCTGGACTGACTACTTTTCAGAATTGTATTTTACAAAAGATGAAGAAGAAATGAAATTTGACATCAGATATGATGTTAATTTTCCAAAGCCTATCCTGATTACAGAGAGAGAGAGAGATAACTTTTTTGTTCTCTAAGTTCCTTAAAATCAAATAAAGCACCTGGCCCTGGCAAAATTATTGGAAATGTCTAAATCATTCAAAGACTGGTGGGTACCATTTCTTTTTCATATATTTAATGGATTTGTACAAAACCTTAAATTTCCAAGGAGCTGATCAGGTAGCATTATAGTTTCAATTTACAAGAAAGACAATCTAAAAGACCCCAAGATGTACAGACCCATCAGACTGTTAGATGTATCCCAGAAAGTCTTCTCAAAAATAATACTTGGCAGATTACTAGACTGGTTGGAAGAGAACTCAATTTTGGATGAGGCACAAAATGGATTTCGAGGGAACAGGTCTACAGTCCATCATTGCTATGTTTTATAACATTTAGCCTGGAAATATACCAAAATACAGAGAACAAAATTATTCTGTTGTTTCATAGATTTCTCTGCAGCATTTGATAGCATAAGCAGAAAAATCCTCTGGTCTACTTTGAGAGAACTAAAAATTGAGAAGACTCTCTTGGATACCATCATTAGAGTACATGAATACACATGGGCAAAGATTCAATATAACCAGTATGGATATACCACAGATGCTTTCCAGACTAATACTGGGGTTAGACAGGGCTGTATTCTAGCTCCCACCCTCTTCAATATTTACATAAATCCTATCTTACTTCAAATCAAAAAACTGTATTTTCATGTGCCCCAAATTAATGAGTTTAGAATAGACAGTTTAGCATATGCAGATGACTTGGTCTTGTTGACAACTACTGCTCTTGGTTTGTGGAGGAAATTGAAACTTTTTGAAACCCTATGCAGAGATATAAAATTAAAGATAAATTTAAACAAAACAAAATTCAAATTTTTGGAAACAAATCCTGACATGATCTGAAATTTGAAATAGATGGTAACAAAATAGAGGAAGTTAACACCTATGATTATTTTGGTGTGCGTTTCTCCTATAATCTAAATTGGAATAAGCATATAGAACACATTAAATTGAAAATGACTTCAGCAGTAAACACATTTAAAACATTCCACGCCAAAATGGGGAAGACTTCGATTAAAGGGATTCTGAAGGTCTTAAATGCTAAAATAAAAACTAGCATATGTGAAGTGTGGGGTTTTACTAATATTAATCCATTAGAAACTTTGCTCAATAAACTATATTGCTACATCCTTATGTTACCATCTGGGACTCCAAATTGTACCCGTAAATTGGAACTTGGTCAATATTCCTTAATTTCTTTGATTAAGGAGAGACAAATTATGTTTCTTCTTAAAGTCTTTCTATTACAAGATTTTTTTTCCCCAGAATGTGTCTTGAGGAGGAAATCAGATTGGATAAATTGGGCTATATACATCCACTTATGCAGCTAGTTAAAAAAAAAAAACTATTCTTCCCGCAGGATTGGGACACATCTTACATGATACCTATATAAGACCCTGGGATGAGATTGTTTATACAGTTAAACATAGATTACAGGATTTAGATGTAAATCAAATATTTTCAGAGCTTTCTCAGTTAAAACTACATTGTGACTATAAGCACTTTAAAACTACTTGGGGTCTTGAGCCCTATTTATTACATTTAACTTGTCCCAAATTTAGAAGAGTGTATTGCAGATTTAGAACAGTTAGCTATAATGCTCAGTTTATTTTACACAGACAAAAAAGAAATAATGTTTTGTAAGTGTGGCAAACTACTCAAAGATGACTTAAAACATGTTGTCTTATTGTGCCCTCTCTTTGAACAAAGTAGAAAAAAAATGGCTGGGTAGACTGCTAAGTGTTTTTTAGTTGTCTAACCAGGAGTAGCACACTAAGCTGAAAGATTTTTCACAGGTGTGTCCTGGGAGCACAGGGAAGTTAAGTGACTTGCTCAGGGTCACACAGTATGCAAGTGGAAGCTGTGGGATTCAAACCCAGGTCTAGTCTGCTGGATGTCATCAGATTTGCAGCTCAGAGCCTTAAACCACTGTGCTATACTGCCTCCCCCTGACAGGATTATAGAATTTCTTTTTACCTCTAATGAGAAAATCACACTGGAGAATGTAGCCAAATTCCTGTTATCTATATTTTTCTAAGAATCAAATCTAATGAATATGCAGGTAAAAGGTTTCATGCAATATTTGGATATTCTTTTTCTAAGAATTAATTTGTAAATAGATAGGCATTTTGTTTATGGAATGTATCTCTATGCTTGTTTTAATATATTTATTAGATATGACTAAATTTAATATGTTGCAATAGCTTATGCTGATGAATAAAGATTTCGTACTTATACTTATCTTGTGGAACAGTCATTCCACGACTGTTACATTGCACCCTCACTGTTTCTGGACAACCCACGCTTGCCACCCCTCATCATGGCAAGTTTATATCTTGCTGGCCTTGCCAGTGCATATTAAAAAGGGGTAGAGTATGGCATATGTCTAATGTTTTGGGTGTGGGGGGGCAGACAAGGTTTGAACATGCAACAGAGTATGGTCAGTAACAGAGCCCTGTAACGTCCTTAAGCCAAACAGAGTGGATTATACCCAGATTTGGTTCCATCCACAACACCACTCCACTCCACTCCACTCCAAACTATGTTGGCAGCTCACAATGGTCCTGAGGAATGACATGCTGTGCACGGTCATCATCTGCTCTATCAGAGATATCTTCATCAAGCCACTCCTATTAAAACTCACCCTCCCAGTAAACAGCATTGTTTACCTGACAAGATCCACTACATGAAGCCAGAACCATTGTGGATGATTTTTTTAAAAACTCATAAGGATGATGACAGAAGATGCATGGTAGTGATGAAAACCAAGAGTGTTGACCCACCATGCTAATAAAAATAAATAGAGAATTAAGTATCCTTGAGCCAGTTGAGGCCTGGATCTCATTCTGACTGATATTTTTACAAAAGTTCCGATTTACCAAAGCACATGTAAATTTTTGAGACAAACTCAGAGGCAGATTCTGACTGGCTAAAGTGACAAAGCCATTTTGGCCAAAGTTCCCTATAAACTTTCTCTTTATGTCATGTCAAGTTTCAAATAGTTATTGTATTAATTTCTTCCCAACAGTTTTCTCACTTTTGTAGGAATAAAGCTCTGACATTACTTTTGTAATCTGGACTACATCAGAACCAAGTCACGGGCAGATCTGAGCTCTGTTAATGGAAAGAACAGAGTCAGTTCTCAAATGACTGTCTCTGGAGATCTTGACCTACAACAGAACTAATCCATCCATCTACTATGGGGAACACTGTTATCTCATATACTGTAAAATTTATTGAAAAGTGCAAGTGCAAAATCAGCATTCTCTGGCATACTTACAGTAACTAATAGATAATAGACAATCCTTGTGAAAAAACATCTTAGATGCACCTTTTTTTCTTAAAGTTTAATAACTTTCCTTTCAGTATTATGTTCAAGATCATGTTCCTTCAACATCCCTCCTCCCTCTGCTCTCCTTCTCCTCACTCCAAAGGTAGGAAGTCTCACGCCATCTGCATCCTCATTCTCCTCTCTTACTCCTGGCTGGTGATGTGGAGTCCAACCCAGGAACCTCCTTCTCCCCTTCCCTCCCCTCCCCTCACTTTTTCCTCTGCTATTGCCAAGGGCCTTAGCATTTTTCACTTCAATGCTAAGAGCATTCTCACTAAGCTTAATGTGCTCTCTTTTGTGTCCTACAACACTCTCAAGACATGCGCTGCATCTCTGAATCCTCGATCTTCTCCAGGATCACAATCTCTAGCTTGACCCCTACTGACTTCCATCTTTTCAGGCAGGACAGGGAAAAAAGTGGTGAAGGTGTAACCATTTATATTAACCAGCGTCTCTCCTGCATGTTGGATATCAGGGAGGCTGTGTCCTCCTTCTATGACTTTCTCATCAGGCTGTTATTACCTTCATCTGTCCCTATCTTCTGTGGGTTTTTTATGCCTCACCCAAGATCTCACCTGCCCCTCTGACTCTCTCTGTAGCATTACCTCACATTCCTCCACTGGTGAACTCATTCTTCTTGTGGACTTCAACATAAATTGGCTCTCCCATTCCTCCAGATCAACCACTCAGATGACTGAGTCCTAAAATTGTCCCAGGTTATCTCTGAACCCACACAACACAATCCCTGTTCCTGCAACTACTCCCTATTGGACTGTCGTCTGCCATCCCTCCCCCACTGTATTATTACAGTGGGTATTTTGGTGGATTCTTTCAGCAACCACTGCATGAGTACTGCATCAGGAAAATTGGGCATCTCCCTTCAGCCTCACAATATTTCTGGTCCTGATTCCTTCAGTCTCTGAACATCAGTGCTCTTCTGAGCAACCTGGATGCAATGGATATACTATGGTCAGCCAAAATGCATTGGCCAGACAGTCATTATCCTGACCTCGGGCGCCCGAGACACGGTTGCCTGACATTGTGATTTTGCCTCCAGGGAGTGATTTGGGGAGATCCACCCCCCACACCCCCCATACTTAAGGATTTTCACACCAGGGGGTGTGAAATCCCAATGTTGAGCAACCATGTTTCAGGCACCCAGGGTCGGGATATTGCCAGTCGGGTCGATGCATTTCGGCCAATCGGAAGTATCCCAATGCAATAGACTGGTCAGCCATCCCCCAGTCTTCTGAAATTGATATGCCCCCCTCCCTTTTTCAGTCCCAAATTCTTTTTGACAGTGATATGGCCCCCTGCCTTTTTCATTTCAAATTCTTGCAGTTTTGGACTTGCATACCCTCACTCAGGAAACCAAGTGTCAAATCTTCCCATCTTCCCTGGATCTCCACTAAAATCATTGATCAATGCAATTCCTGTGATCTTGCCTGGGTCTGCTATAAATTATCTAGCTCCCTTCCTGATCTCCTCCATTACATGGCACTGAGAAACAAGTGCACAAAGGCTTTCTGGGCTGCAAAATCCATTATTTCAAGCAAATCTCCAGAGCAACCTTATCTTCTCAGAAAATTCTGGGAAGGTAATCCATTCCTTTTTTGAACCCCATCCCAGCCTGCTTCCACTGTCCTCAGTGTTGATGGTTAAGGAGGCAGTATAGCATAATGGTTAAGGGCACTGAGCTGCAAACCTGGAGACCTGGGTTTGAATCCCATCAACCCCCACCTGCATACTGTGTGACCCTGAGCAAGTCACTTAACTTCCTTGTGCTCCCAGGTTGCACCTGAAAACAAGCTCTGGCTTACTGTGAATTTTCTGGTTAAACAATTTCCTCTTTTCCTTTCACCTGTGTCTGACTCTTCCCTTGTTGCCACATACTTCAGTGAGTTCTTCACCACATGCGACCTGCCCCCTTCCACTCCAGGCTCACCTCTTCTTTACTGTTCCCCTTCTCCTTCCCCATTTCTCCCTGGGTTTCCATTTTCTTCCCATAATAACTCAGGAAATCTATTTTGTCCTTCTCCGCCCCTCAGTCTTTCAAAGTCTAGCTTTGCAGGGCTTGATCCCAAACTCCTCCAACTCTCAGCTCCTGCAATTGCAGCTCCACTTACTCACCTGCTCAGTCTCATATTCTCCCTCTGCTCCATTCTTCAGCTCTGGAAGATTGCTGAAGCCTTTCCACTTCACAAAAGGAGTAACCCCTTCTCCACAGGCAACTTCTGACCAATCGCCATCCTTCCCTTCTTTGCTAAGCTGCAAAAGAGATTAGTCTGGTCTAAACATCTAGACTTCATCACCTGTTCCAGTTTCTTCCCCCCTTTCCAGTCTGGCTTCTGGAGGGACCACTCCACAGTCTCTTCCCTGGTGTGAGTCACTGACTTCATCTTCTCAAGGGTGGATCAAGGGCACATTTCAGCAGCCATTCTCATCTATCCAGTGAAAGCCTTCAACTCAGTGTCCCACCCACTTCTCCTGGACAAGCTGAGACCTACTGGCCTCACAGCTTCCACAGTCAACTGGTTCCATTCCTACCTAACAGGCAGTCAACAATTGGTACAGGTTGGAGGTGCTGTCATTTATTCCAGTGGCTTATGTCAATGAAAATATCAAAGCTACAGAAATTTAGAATACACATAAGGAGCCAGAAGAACTGTGGGTCACTCTGGAAACAGGAAATGGGACAGCCATTAGAACTGGGGTTGCCTACAGGCCCCCAGACCAGGGGGAGGACATAGACACATTACTGTTAGAAGATACACAAAACATGACAGCTAAAGGGGAGGTTCTGATAATGGGAGACTTCAACATGCCAGATACAGATGGGTCAATACCAGCAGGAACATCTGCCAGAACTAGACACATGGTGGATTGCCTGTAGGAGGAGGGCCTCAAACAGCTGGCACAACAACCCATAAGAGACAGGGCTATCCTAGATCTAGCACTGACTAACGAGGAAAGGATCACAGATCTCCAGGTAGAAGGTCACCTGCTGGCCAGTGACCATCACATGGTATGGTTCAATTTGGCCACTACAACTACATCATCCCATTCCAAGGAAAAAACATGGGACTTCAGAGGAGCTGACTTTGATAAGATGACCAACAGAGTTATGCTAGCCCTGGCAAAAAGAAATACAGGTAAGGGGGTACAGGCAACGTGGACACGCATTAAAGGATGCAATACATGAAGCAACATCCCATTGTCTTATACAGAAAAGGAAGTGCAAAAGAAGAAGAAAACCACTTTGGTTCTCAAAAACAGTAGCAGAAAAGGTCAGAGCCAAAAGGCTGGCCTTCAGGAAATATAAGGGAACACAGCAGGATGAAGATAGGGAAGCATATCAAACTTCCCTAAGGGAAGCAGGGAAGGCAGTAAGGCAGGCAAAGGCCCAAACTGAGGAAGCACTAGCACAAACAGTAAAATAAGGTAACAAGACTTACTATAGATACATTAGTGAAAGGAGAAAGTCCAGAGGGGGTATTGCCAAGATCAAAGATATAAGGGTGTGTGTGAGGAGGAGGACCATGTAAAAGCATCTATCCTAAATAGAAACTTCTGCTCAGTATTTACTGAAGAGATGGTATGGCAGGGCACACAGCTCAGTGCCATGGACACAGGGGGAGAGAGGTGAGCACTAGTCCCTTCACAAAAGAAAGGGTCCTACAAGAGATCAATAAGCTCAGGGTGGACAAGGCAATGGGGCCTGATGGCATACATCCCAGGGTACTAAAGGGGCTAAGGGTGGAACTAGCAGAGCCATTATCATAACTGTTTAGTGAGTCTCTGAGCACAGTAGAGGTCCCAGAAAACTGGAGAAGGGCTCATGTGATCCCGCTCCGCAAGAGTGGTAGCAGGGAGGAGGCAGGGAACTATAGACCAGTCAGTCTTACCTCAGTAGTGGGCAAGATTTTGGAGGCACTCCTTAAGGAAAGGATAGTGCAACACCTGGAATCCATAGGAGCACAGGATCCAAGACAGCATGGGTTCACAAAAGGAAGGTCCTGTTAAACTAATCTCATAGATTTCTTTGACTGAGTAACCAGAGTGGTGGACCAAGGGGAGTAGTTGATGTCGCCTACCTTGACTTCAACAAAGCTTCGATACTGTTCCACATAGAAGATTGAATAATAAGCTGGGTAGGCTTGGGGTGGTTCAGAAGTTGGGTGGCAAACTGGTTGACAGGCAGAAAACAGAGAGTGGTGCTAAATGGTATACAGTCAGAAGAGACACAAGTCACAAGTGGGGTACCTCAGGGATCAGTCCTGGGGCCAGTCCTCTTCAACATCTTCATCAGTGACATTGCAGATGGACTGGAGGGTGAGGTTTGTCTATGTGCAGATGACACCAAGCTCTGCAACACAGTAAATAATCCAGATTTGGTGGGCAGAATGAGAAGAGATCTGGATAAAATAGCAAAATGGTCAGAAGAGTGGTAACTGGGGTTTAATGCAAAGAAGTGCAAGATCATGCACATAAGGAAGAGAAACCCTGAAGCAACCTATAGGCTGGGAGGGAAGTTGCTGGCAGTCACAAGGGAAGAAAGAGACTTGGGCATCATCATCATCCCCAATGGCCTGAAATCATCCAAGCAGACCACTAAAGCAGTAGGTAAGGCTAGGGGGGTGTTAGGGTGTATTAGTAGGGGTATCACAAGTCAGAAGAGGGAGGTAATAATCCCTCTTTACAAGACACTGGTTAGGCCCCATCTGGAGTACTGTATGCAGTACTGGAGGCCACACCTTCACAAGGACATTAGCCAAACTGAGGTAGTCCAGAGAAGGGTAACCAAATGGTGTAAGGACTGCATCAGAAAACATATGATGACAGATTAATGGAGCTTAATATGTATACCCTAAAGTAAAGGAGAGAGAGGTGATATGATAGAAACATTCAAACACCTTAAGGGCATTAACAAGGTGAAAGAGTCTAACATGTTACAATATAAGAAAAAATAGTAGGACAAGAGGAAACAGCATTAGATTAGAGGGAGGCCGATTAAGGGGTAATGTGAGGAAGTTCTTTTTCACAGAAAGAGTGGTGGATGCATAGAACGGCCTACCTCAGGAAGTGGTGGATATGAATACAGTTCTGGGCTTCAAACGGGCATGGGATAGGCATAAGGGAGCAATACACATGAGCATGAATAGATAGGCCATTGACAGAGCAAAGGCTGATGGCACATTTATAAGGTAGAAAAAGAAATGGGCAGACTGGATGGGCATTGTGGTCCCTATCTGCCGCCAACTTCTATGTTTCTATGTTTCTATGACTCTCTCCTGTAACTTGCAATATAGCACTGGGGCACTGGGGAACTGGTTCAAATGAAATAAATTAATTTTGAACTACAAGAGGACAAAAACCATGCTATTTGTAAGTCTGCAGATGAGGAAAAAGGTACATCCCCTCACCATTTCAAACAAAAAATGGTTCACCTTGGAACAGGTTGACTCATTTAAATACTTGGGAGTTCCCACTGATGAAGCTCTCTCCTTTACACCTCCTTTTGACATTATTGTCAGTTTTATCAATAAAAAACTAGGAGCCCTGTTCAGACAAAGGCACAGCCTCACCCCTGAAGCTAATGTGTTGCTGTAACCAATATTATCCTCCCCATTCTTGACTATGGTCTCACCTTATATAGTATGGCCACTGTCACTATACTCAGTATGGTTAGGCTAGTTCTCAATAAGGCCTGTCCCTTCATTCTTGGTGTCAACAGACTCACCCATACCTGCTCCCTTTATTTCCAAACTAATTGGCTTCCCATTCAGGACATAATTAAATTCCAGACTTGCCTGCTTGCAGAAAAAAATCTCTACTGGGCCTCATACCTCCTGCATTGCAAAACCTTCTGAGCCCTACCCAAAACCACTATTCCACCAAGAATATGACCAGGTATGCTATTGCTGTACTTTTCTACAGAACCAGTTTGGCTATGTGCTCCTTCACTGTCAGGGCTCCTCAGTGGCTGAATGAACTGCTGGAATCCATGATGGAGCTGCCCAAAATTGCCCAATTCAAGAGAGAATTAAGAACAGCTCTCACTCCCGGGGCCAACTTTGATTGCTCCTTGTCTCCTGCAACTGTAAGCCTTTAAAACTTTACTTGCCCTACCCGCTCTGTACCTGACAATGCTCCTTGAGCTGCTCTTGCCTTGCTGTTTGTATTACTTTCTGCTATGCAAGAATTGTACTTTTGACAATGCTCCCAAGTGTGCTGCCTTTTTCGTCGCTTCTACTGACATGCATTCTCATATATTATTTGTTAAATCACTGTAATCTATCAATGATGAAGAACCTTTGTAAATGAGCACCTGTGTTCAAAGGTGTATTTCCAAATGTACAAATAAATAAATAAAATGAATAAATCATATCACCACCCCTTCCTGTCAAGGCTTTGGTCCCATAGGGGCTCCATCCTTGGTCCATCCTGTTTTCCATTTTTCTGCAAGACCTCCCCTCCACCTGTGCCAACTTGCATATACTGTACATATGTATGCTGATGACACAGTCATCTTCACCGCTGGTCCCTCAACCACATCTGTGGAAGACCTCCTCCAGCAGGATTTCCACAATGTCCTGTGCTGGTTCGACTCCAACCATCTCTAGTTCAACACCATAAAAGAGTGTCTTTGACCTTTGGTACCAGTCAGAAAAGGGTCAGGTTCTTAAGACTTCCAGTCTTCTGCATGCTGAATGGCTACCCTCTTGCAGCAGTGCAATCCTTCAAGTACCACCTAAAATTTGGTGCCCTGTACTGTAGAAAGGCTACCTACCCCTGTTGGTCTACTGTGTGCTGTCCACTGTGATGGTCCTCCTAGTTTTTGACTATGCTGATGTGGTTGACTGTACCACCCCTCCACTTCCCTAGCCAGACTGGACTGCCTTTTCTCTTCTTGACAAACTCCCCTCCTCATACCCACCATTGCTTCCCAGTAACCCAAGCTCCATGTTCCCTTCATTCCAGGGACCAGTGAGCCTTTTCCACTCCTCACCTCCATTCCTCTGCTGGGCAATCCTTCTCCTATCACTTTCCTACACTCTGGAACCAGCTGCCCTCATCACTCCATCATTCCATCTCCCTAGGTTCCTTTAAGCACCTGGAAAAATTACTCCCACCCTCCAATCGACACCTTTTTCCCACAGAAGGCCTCCCTGTTGACACTGGTAGCCCATGGTTTTGGCTCTCCCTAACCAAACTGGCCCTACGTGCACTGCATTGCTCATTGGTGAACCTATTCTATAGTATACTTCTGTTTTATCTTGCACTTATATTTGAGGTGACAATTGTCAATAAACTGACACTTTAATCTGTTTCCAAACTTGTACCTGCAAAGTGTATTACACTGTGCTATTCCTGCCTGTTCTTTCTGTACCATGAAAATGTACTTTACTGTGTTTGCTGTTCCTCATGTTACCCTTTCTCCTGATTGGCACTGGAAATGAGCTTCAGATCAGTGTGCCTTTCCCGGTCTCCAATTTTCAAATTAAAAAAAATATACTGTATATATGAAATGTCACAATCTGCACTGCCCCTGGCTTTCATGACTTATATCTTCATCTAAATATCTGCAGTTTGCTGCCTAAGATAGAACTCCTTCAAACTTTAGTGGTTACTCTAAAACCAGACATTTTAATAATCATGGAAACTTGGCTTAAGAGTTCAGTCCCAGACAGTTCGGCCAGCGTTCCTGACTACTCCATCCTAAAACAAGACAGAGCTGGCAGGGGTGGCAAAGTGGCTGTATACATTCTCTCCTCCCTCAGCTACTCCATTATATACTCATCCTCTAACCCAGCTACCCACGACTCCCTTGTCATTCAAGTGTCCCTACCCTTCACTCTTCCTATCTTTATAGCTGGCATTTACTGTCACCCAAACCTCCAGTCCTCTATCACAAATGACCTATTAACATCTATCACTACCCTTTCCAAATCTGGGGAGCTATATATCCTTGGAAACTTCAATTTAAATTGATTGTCACCCAAAACAGCAAGACCACGACATGAAACTGGAACCCTTAACCTATCTCAGCTGATCTCTGAACCCACCCACCCCAACCATAAGACATAACGCCACTCCCTCCTTTACTGGGCCCACCTCCCACCCTCACGGAATCATCAGCTCTGGCATCCTTCCTAACGTGCTCAGTGATCATAACCCAGTGTTCATAGTCAGGAAAGTACACAGGCCTAAGTCACCACATAAAACATTGCAATTATGCTCCTTCAAATCCACTGAACTCAAACCACTCCTGCACAACCTTGCCCACTCTGTCTGGTCTCCTTTAGCCTCCATCCCCCTCATTTGGCAAAGTTCTTGAATACTTTAAAGAAGAATTTTTGGAAAATTGGAACACCTTTGCACCATTTAAATAAACCAGGGTCCAGGGTAACCACCTACCCTGGATTATACCAGAACTCTTTGCCTGCCAGAGAGCTAGGGATCATGCCTGGAAGTGCCACAAAGCTACTCAGCTCCCAAATGACCATGTGTTGTACCACAAGCTGCATAATGCCTGTACCAGGGCTACAAGGCTAGACAAGTGTGGATATTTTAAATCTGCCTTCCACACAAACATAAATTCTCCCTCCAAGTTCTTGAAGATGGTCCAAGCCTTCTTTACTTCTTCATCCCATCCCCCAGCCCCAGTGCTTAAAATAAATGGTGCTCTAGTGGAAGATCATTTTTCTGTTGCTGCCTAACTCAACTCCTATTATACCTCCTGTAGAAATTAGCTTTTAAAGTCCCTCCCTACCTTCTCATGCTCCTCCCCTGCCCCTTCTGTATCCTCCCTTCAACCCTCCCCTCTCATCCCTTTCTCCTTCGCTTATATCTCCCCAAATAATACTCTAAAAGCCCCGTTCACTATCAACCCCTCAAAAGGCTCCTCCCCAGAGGGCCTCACCCCTAAACTCCTGTCCCTCTCAGCACTAGCCATTGCCTACACCCTCTCTATGATTCTAAACCTATCATTCACAATGGCATTAGTACCTTCTCTGTGGAAACAAGCAGTACTCCTCTTACCAAAAGGTGGTGATCCTTCATCCCCTGGCAACTATCTCCCTATCTCTTTTCTCCCTACCCTAGTTAAGCTACAGGAACACTTGTTCTCTCCCAGCTTACCTCTTTTCTATCAGAAACCTCCTTCTTCACCCCTTTCCAATCTGAATTCAGGAAAAACCACTCCACTGCCACCTCCCTCCTCCGGCTCACTGACTATCCTTACCAGGATGGACAATGGCCAAATCACCTCAAAAATCTTTGTCGACTTAGCCAAGGCTTTCAGCACTGTCTCCCATTCCCTCCTCCTTGATTCTCTCTCATCAGCTGGCCTTTCCCCTCTAGCCACTAACTGGTTCAAAGCCTACCTCACTGAAAGATTCCAATCTGTAAAAATCTGTGATGCCATTTCACCCTCCCTACCGGTCAACACCGGAGTCCCCCAGGGCTCTGTGCTATGTCCCCTTTTATTCTCCATCTTCCTAAATGACCTCCCTTCTGTTTGCTCCCTCTCCACTGCCATACATATGTACGTCGATGATACGGTCCAGCATGCCTCTGGCGCTTGCCCAACCATGGTTACATCCACCTTGCAGCATGACTTTGACAAGTTTCTGCTCTGGTTTACTAACCATCATGTATTCCTCAACACCAAAAAGACATTCTCCATGACCTTTGGCACAAGGCAGAGACTCTCTAGGCTCTCCTCCCTGCCCTCTTTCCACACCCTTGATGGGACTTTACTGGAGGACATGTCCTCCTTCAGATACCTAGGTGTCTGGCTAGACTAATATCTTAATTTCTCTGGTCATAATGACACCACCCAGGAAAAACTACTCCCCAAGCTTGGTGCCCTGTTCTGGAAATGCAGCTGAATTCCTCCTGCAGCTAGGCGAGAACTCGTCCAAAAGATGATCCTCCCCATTTTTGACTACTGTGATGTAGTCTATAGTGCTGCTCTAAAGTCCTCCCTGACAAGGGGGTCATGGTCTGACCACCGAGGAAATAGCTGCCCAACTATTCTGCTCCTCCAACTCTGGCAAAATTTAGTGTCTATTTGGCCTGGCCCTTGGGGATCCCCCACCCCGAACGTAGTTCCTCAGTTCCGGTTGATGTCCCTCGTCCCCTGGTATGGCTAATCTGCAGACATACAGTGGTCTTCTATTGCTTTTAGCGCCACTTGCTCCAGTGATTGCAAGCAGACCGTGCACCTAGGCCACGGGTGCTGTGGCCCTCTTTGCAACTCGCCAGTACTGCTTCAGCCCTCATACTTTCTCCTCCGACATACAGTAAAGGCATTAAATTGAAGTTTCTTACCTATGGGGTGGATGGAGAGCAGCAATCTGCCCCCATCAGCCCACGATCAGCTGGCAACAGGCATACCCTCTGACTCAGTGGGGGAATCGCTGAGCTACATAACCCACATGCTGGAAACGGTACTCCTCAGGGTGGATAACATTAGCTCTACCTTAACTGGCACCACGGAGGATGTCAGATCCCTCCAAGACCAGCTCAATGTGGTGGAACAAAGAGCTGAAGCATTAGAATCTCAGCAGGCAAAGCTCCAGTATACAGTCCAATGCCAGGCAGAAAAACTGGAGATTCTAACCGCAAGGGTGGAAGACTAGGAGAACAGAGGGCACCACAACAATTTATGACTCATCAGTGTCCCAGAAGGGGCCGAAGGGGGCTTCTATGGAGCAATTTCTGAATGAGGAACTCCATGTGATGCTTGGGTCCAGATGGAGGGGTCCGGTGGAGGTTGAGAGAGAGACCACCGGATCACAGGGAGAAGAGACAGATCCAATGCTCCCCAGACCTATAGTAGCATATCTTCTTTGGTATTCTATCAAAGAACGTATACTTAGGGCGGCTCATGACAAAGGGGAGATTAAGTGACAAGGAGCATCTATTTTAATCTATAGGGACTTTGCGCAGGAGACTGCCAGCAGGTGCAGGGCCTTTGGTCCCATAAAATAATTCCTGTCATCACACAATTTTCAATACCGTTTCAAAGGACTCACCAAACTGCTTGTCCACAAGGATGGAAGGGAGCTGCTAGCGGAGAAACCTGATGAGGTGGAGCGTTGGACCGCAAGGTTTTGGCCCAATTTGCCTCCAATGACTATGAATCCCAGAAGGCTTTGGGAGCCTGGGGATGCTACACCACCTAGGAACCTTGCCATCATTAAGTCACCATCCAGGGAATGCTTTGTCACTGCACTAGGTCCATCCAATAGATCGCCCCCCATGCTCAAGAACTCAGATCACACGGATCTGACAGCCATGGCTGGCACAGCTTCTACACCAGATCAATCAGTCCTTCTCCTAGAACCAGGGGGGCCTATGTGCAATCCAGGCAATGGTCCAGAAATGACCAGCTAACTCTATCAGACCAGATAGAAACTGCCCCCCCCGGCTAAAATACCAAGGGATACATCTCCCCGCTTATCTCAGCATGAGCATATCTCTGGCACAGCCCCACGGCAGGAAGCCCCCATGGACTGAGCAGATATGCCGGACGCCGCTCTTTTGGAAGCGGCAGACTCATCCAGCAAAACTCATCCTGGGGAGAAAACCTACACTGCAGTGATTTCAACAGCTCTGGTCCCTACTTCACCCCACCTGATGCCTCAACTGGAGGAAGCTGACCCTGGGGAGAGTAGTCGCCTGGCTGAACTTTATACTGTACTACTGGATTTGCAACAGTCTTTCTAGGCAATAAGCTGTATGGTGTTACAATGTGGTTCAACCCCTCCCAGTGGATTACTCAGCTAAAGAATGCCCAGGGCAAGGGAGGGTGGGTCAAGCCTGCAGACTCCCCACAACAAATGCTTTAGATGCTGATTCTAATAGCTCCTCCTCCCTCCCTCCCTCCCTCTCCCTCCTTCCTAGTACAAGCTTAGCTGGTAATTCCTAATGGGAAGGCGTACCATAGCCTTTTGGGCTGTGGGGGGGCATAGACACCCAAATGGGGTGGGTCTCGCCCCCCTACACAGGTTGGGCAGCTGCTACTTGACTACTGTAGTGTACAGTGGAGGCATAATAGTCAACCTTCCCCTTCACACTAATTCCCCCTTCCTTGCTATCCCCTTTACGTCCATCCCACCCCCCTGGGTCCACCTGTTTTTTTTTGGACTGAATACCAGACGAGGAGAGGTGCTTCTTGCCAGTTGCCTCCTTTCCTTGTTCTTCCATGAGGGTGGATGCTCGCGTAGCTGAGGATACCAAGACCAGTGTCATCCTCTTTCGCAATAGTGCCCACTGCTCCTAGCTTAAATTGCATACTGTTTGTAATTGTAGTTTTTTAGACATATAATTGTTTTTCTTTATCTTTGCAGATGTACTGTTTTAATTTTTTACTTGCCATTGTTTAAATACACCACTGGCTGTTAATTATAGTTCTGTCTAACCATTACTGTTGGACACACTCCTGTTTAAAGCACCAGGGCTTTTTCTTGTGCCCAATTGTTCACACTCCTATAACTTGCTAATACCCTGTTCTGTAGGTCATCACTTGACTTCCACCCTACAGCCCATAGGCTGTAGTCTTTCCTCACTCCTTCTTCCCACCCCTGATACCCCCCCACAAGTTAGCCTATATGGATGGCGCTAAGGTTGCAAACATTTGACTGGTGTCATGGAATGTTAAAGGGCTTAATCACACTGTGAAACGCACCAAAGTAATACAGTACCTTCACTCCTTACATACAGATGTAGCTCTCCTACAAGAGACGCACCTGCTCAGTAAATCCACACAGTGGCTTAAAAAGTCATAGGTTGGTACAGTTTATGGTAGCTCAGCCAAGTCTAAAACACAAGGGGTGGCCATCCTTATCAGACGCTCCAGCAGCTGAATGGTAGAGGAAACCAGAACCGTCAAGCAGGGTCGATGGATCCTGGCCACACTGGCATCCCCCGTGGGCAAGTTGATTCTCGGCAACATATATACACCAAATGCTGACCAAGATGATTTCTTCCTTGAAGTGAGCCAAGCTATCTCCCTATTAGAACAAGCCAATGGCTCCACCCTGTTATTTTTGGGGGGAGACTTTAATTTAGTGTCTGACATCTTCCTAGACAAATCCTCACCTACCTCCCAGACGCACCCCAAATCTCACACTGCTCTCCAAGCATTGCAGGAGGAATGGGGTCTGGTAGATATCTGGAGGCTATCCCATCCCACTGGCTGGAACTATTCATACTTCTCTGCCTCGCATGGGGTCCACAGCTGAATTGATTACTGGCTAGGTAATAAAGCTGCCTCTGAGGACATGTCAGACAATACTATTGGTAGCATCATCATCATCTCAGATCATGCCCCGGTGTTGACCACATACTCCTCCTCAGGGTCCCATGTTAAGGGTATGAGATGGAGATGCAACCCCTTATTGCTCAGAGACCCAGATTTCCAAAATACAATGCGCAAAGTGGCCCGGGAATATTTTGAAATGAATATGGACTGTGGAGTGTCGGTTGCGACAGTGTGGGATGCCTTCAAAGCCAATATCAGGGGGCACATTATTGTCTTTGCTGCCCATAAAAATAAAACCAGAAACCGATCAGTGGTCAGACTAAAAACGGAATTAGAAAGTCTCGAAACCTGCTTTAAGGCCTCCCATATGACCAGCCAGGACACCGCACTCATACGCCAGATTTATGGGCTCAAGTATACAATCAACTCCCTCCTCTCCAACCGGGCAGAATGGCTGCTTCTAAGATCCAAGCACTCTGACTGGGAAGGGGGGATAAGGGCAGGAAGCTGCTGGCATACCAACTGCATTAGCAGCAAACTGCCACTAAAATTCATGCTCTGCTCACAGCCTCCGGCACGATGGTCACAGACTCCACTGGCATTAATGCAACTATGCAGGCCTTCTATCAGTCATTGTATGAGTCCCAGTCCTCCCAGTAGGCAGAGCAGTTGCCACACAATCTAACAAAATTCTGCCACAGCTTTACTACCCCCACCCTCTCAGTTGAAAAATCCAGCTTGCTGGATTCAGCCATCACAGGCCTGGAATTGTGACAGGCTATATCCAGCCTTCTCAAAGGTAAGGCTCCAGGTCCCAACGGGTTAATGGTGGAATTATATCAAGCCCTGGAAAAAGAGATTGCCTCTCCTCTCCTACAGGTGATGCAGACAGCTCATTCCTCTGGCACTTTACCACCCTCAATGGACGAGGCCCTGGTCACCCTCCTACCTAAGAAGTCTAACGACCCTTTTGATTGTGCCAACTTCAGTCCTATTTCTTTGATTCCCATCGACACTAAAATCCTGGCAAAAATATTAGCCACTAGGCTACAAGCCATTCTTCCCTCAGTGATACACCCCTCCCAGGTAGGCTTCATGTCTGGGTAAGATGGGCTCTGACAATACTAGATTGCTTCTCAATTTAAAATGGATAGCAGCCAAGGCTAAGATCCTGATGGCAGCACTGGCTGTGGACTTCACAAAAGCGTTAGATTCCCTGGAATGGAACTATTTGCACAAACTCCTCCACCTATATGGATTCAGGTCTCAATTCCGACAATGGGTATCAACCCTGTACAGTTCCCCGAAAGCACACATATTAACCAACTCAGATATATCCTCCCTCTTCCCATTACACAGGGGCATGCAACAGGGCTACCCCTTATCTCCTCTCCTCTTCCTGCTTGCCTTAGATCCACTGGTCAGGGCCCTGCATAATACAGATGAACTTTCTGGCATCTCAGTACATGGCAAGGATTATATCATAGCAGCATATGCCGACAACTTATTTACTCTGTCCCACCCTCGTCAGCCCTTACCAAAGGTGCTAGGTATTTTACAAGAGTTTGCCTTGCTTTCTGGGTTGCAGGTGAATGAGTGAAAGACCACTCTGGCCCCCCCAAATTCATTATGCACACAGGACTGCATCTCTGGCATGGACTTGAGTTGGGCTGCTCGGATGCTTTACCTAACTTGGGATTTTTATACCCACTAAGTGGACAGACCTTGAGTCCTCTAATTTAGGCCCGCTACAAAAACAGCTGAAAACTGACATTGAATGATGGCATAGACTGCATCTATCGATGTCAGGAAGAGTGGCGGCTATTCACATGCTCCTCCTCCCCAAGGTCACATACCTCTTTAACAACCTCCTGATATCCCTCTCTCACAAACTTCTTTCTTTGCTCGAGAAGACTGTGTCATCCTTTGTATGGGAAGGCAAAGCACACAGATGGGGAAGCACAAACTACGAGCTTACTGGTCGAAAGGGGTCTCTGGGTACCTTGGTTTAAAGGGTACCAATTAACAAGCATAATGGCACAAATCCTTAAATGGTTCACTCCTCCCACTTCATCTTCCCCTCAATGGGTTGATCTTGAATTCGGTATTGCCTTGCCCATCTCACTACATGCCCTATTGGAGCAAGGTTCCCTAGGTGTCTCTAATCTTACCCCTATAATGTGCAGATCCCAAAATGCATGGCACCAATGCATGCTCCATTCACATACTCCTATGTCATTATGGAGTCCGTCTCTGAGATATGAGACACTATGGCATAATACCTCGTTCACCATAGGAGACCAACCTATTAACTGGCCATCATGGGAATCCAAAGGAATATGTACGGTGCAGGACCTCCTGATCCCAGACTCTGATATCATGCTAGCCTTCCCACAGATCCAACAGAAATATCAGCTTCCTTGCACGGACTTCTGGAGGGTTCTTCAAATTTGTAGCACCGTTACATCCTTCCTCTCAAAAAATAAACCAGACAAGAATTGGCTTTGGCTGTCCACCTTGCACAAATCCACTTCAGCAAAAGGTCACATTAGTAAGATTTATGCTATTATCCGCGATGTCCAGGAGGACCACATGGAATCATGCAGGGCTAAATGGGAGATAGAACTTGGAACAAATATTGCCCCATAGCATGGTCTAGCTATCTTAGGGATGCCCACAAGGTGTATAAAGACTCTAAGAGTAGCCTCTTGCAACTTAAAATATTGCTCAGATGGTACAGGGCACCGGCTTTCCTCCATGCAGCAGGAATCCTCTCCCATTCCAACTGCTGGAGGTGCAACCAACCAGATGCAAACATCCTACATATACTGTGGAACTGCACTCAGATTGCAGCCTTTTGGACACCAATTATATAGGACTGCTTTAAGATATTGGGGATTACTCCTTTTCCTCCGGATCCCAAATGGCTCTGGGAGACTCAACTAGTCTGGTTCGCCTGCCTCGAATGCACAAAGACTGGGTCATGCTGACATTTCTTGAAGCAAAAAGGCCCATACTGATGCACTGGAGGCAAGACAAAATTCCCAGCCTGGATCAGTGGTGTGCTGCGGTGGCAAGACTGGCTCTAATGGAGCAACTGACCTACATTAGTTGGGGTCAGCTGAAATTTTTTCATAAGAAATGGAGTACCAATCTTCAATCTCACATATGTAAAACCCCTCTCCCCGGCAAATATCCTCCCTCAAGACAGTGGGCATTAGTTATATGAATAGTAATTTACCTATTTTACAGTGGCTGTATGTTGACTGGAAGTGCTGGATTGTTACTCTGTTACTGTTAGACTGTACTCACACACAGTCTGTTACCGTTAACATGTACTTATTGTGTTTTACTGTGCTGTACTGACTTAAATGTGTATATCAAAACATATACCACCTCAATCAAAAAACTTTAATAAACCCTTCTATGATACAAAAAAAATAAAGTCCTCCCTGACTGGATTGGACACCCTCTTCAACTCCTTCTGCCACTTTGCCCTCGATGTTCCCTTTCGCACACACCACTGTGTTCTGTATCAAGCCCTTTCCTTTCCATCTCTCTCAAATAGGCACTTTTCCCACTGCACTAAATTCACCTCCAAGCACTGGATAGGTGAACTTCCTTCCTACCTCTCTTCCTCATTTATATCTCCTCCGCCCTCATCCCACTTCCTTAAATCAGCCGATGACCGTACATTTTTTGTCCCCAACCAGTCCACCCTTATTGGCAAAGAAACTATTCTTATCACCTACCAAAACTTTGGAATTCTCTCCCTCCTCAAATTCATCATTCTTCCTTTTCCTACACTATGAATTCTGCACTTCATAACTACCTCTCATCCAACTGTTCCTGCAACATCCCACCCTAATTCCCTTCCATTTCCCTCCCTTTATAACTCCTCCTAATTTTCTTTTTCCCTTCCTCTAGAACTCCTCATAATTCTTCCCCCACCTTCCATCCCTATCTGTCCTTGCTAATCCCTCACTCCTTCCCACTCTCCCTACCTTCATTAAACTCCACCAGTTCTTCCTTCAATATTACCTCTCACCCAACTGTTCCTACTACAACACACCCAAATGTCCTTCCATTTCCCTTCCCCTAGAACTCCCCAGAATTACTTCCTCCCCTTCCTACACCTATCTGCCCTGCTAACCCTCACATCTTCCCACTCCCCCTACCCTCAAGGAGCTTTGGGTCCTTCCTGCAACCCCCAACCCCACATCACATCCTAGTCCTCTCAGTCCCCTTGCAGGGTTCCCAGCATCCTGAAAGGGCCCCCCAAGTACTAGGTTTCTCCCCTTCCCTACTCCTCCCTTCCCTATTCCTCCCTTTATACTCACTCCTCTTCCCCTTCCCCTCTCATTCCATTCCTGTCTTTGTATGCCTTCCAAATTGTTGCCCCCTTCATTGCCCTCCTTCTTAGTTGCCAAATCCTCCCTTTTCCATGTCCGTCCGTGTCTCTGCTACCCTCCTTACACCTCTACTTGCTCTTATGCCTGTACTCATAAATTAAACTTATATTACTGCTCAATATTCACCCCATTCTGTGCTAATTCTTGATCTTCAATGCTCCCTAATGTAACAATCGATGTATTGAGCATATGTATGCAACATTAATCTAACAATCTCTGTACATTCACATGTCTTGCAAATGTTTGCAAAGTGGGCTTATTTAACTTGAATGTTTGTGTTTAGAGACAGCATGCTAATTCCTGCTCTATCAATGCTCCTTAATGTAACAATCACTGTATTGAGTATATGTATGTATTATTAATGTAAGAATTTCTGTATATTCACATGCCCTTGCAAATGTTGCAAAGAGGACTTATGTAACTTGTATGCCTGTATTTAATGAGTGTATGTATGTATGCATGTATGTATGTCTTATTCCACTTTCCCCCTTGCTCCCCTCCCCCAGGTCGCACTGGGAGATGAACAACTTGTTGTTCAGTTTGCCTTCCTGGTAAAACATTTCAATAAATAAATAAATAAAACTTACAGAACAGCATATAATATATCATCCAGACATAGCACGCCTCATTATATTTATGATCTCATCAAATAATGTTGTGAACTGGATATTCCAAAAAGACTTAGTAGCAGGACAACAGTTTTTCACCACAGCATATAACACATTTTTTTTTAGTATTTATATGATTCTTTAAGTGCAACTTTAAAAATATGTTTCAGACTAGGCATACTCTTTCTCAGTGGTTCCTGGAACACTAAGATAAGCATTTCCAAGTTTTGTAATGATACAATATGAACGTTTCCAGGTTATTCACGGAGTGGATGTGGCCAATGCTGCTGGCTTTAATTTCTGTGAAATACAGTACTAGTATTATTTTAATGAAAAAAAAAAATTGGGAGGTAGCCGGTTCTATGGCACTGAATAATGGGAAACCACTTAGGCATGTTGAAGTCTACAGTATGTTATTCATGCCCTGAGACCAAGATGTGAGGAGCAGAGGCCGACAGGGAGAGCAAAAGAGCATCCTTGTGGATGATCTTCTCTGAGGGAGATGACATGCACAACTCTGAGAGTGGCACCTGGAGGAAGAATAGGGCATGAGAGGTCACATGCTGATGGGTCTTACTTCAGGGTGCCTAGAGTGGCATGCTTTCTGTGGGAAGTGAGGATGGGTGGGAAGAACAGAGGAAATGCCTGTCAAGACAGGCTTGACTGATGGCCTTCCCTTACCCTCTTCCTTTCCACCAGAACCTTATTGACAGTGCACCCAGTACATAGACCTGGGTGCCTGGGCCTTGGCTTCAGTGACATGTACTCCTTCTCCTCCTAAGCTGGGAAAAGGGCCCACTGGGATCTGTCAGCAGACAAAACCAGTGTTAGTGACTCTGGCAGGCAAAGCAGTGGTGTGATGTGAGGGTCAGAAAGAGTGAGGTACCTGGGAAAATGGATAGTGACAAAAAAGTGGGATAATTATAACGGTAGACATACAGTATGTAACATTCCTTTTCAGGCATTTTTATTTATTTCTTCATTTTCCATTGGCTTTCCTGTCATCTCCCCTTGACTCTTGTCTCCCACTTTCTATAAATTCCTGCTGTTGATTCCCAGGTCACCACCGCAGTGTCTCATATGGTGGTGCCCCAATAGATGTGTGAGGAACAGGTGGGAAATCTGGTCTTACAAAGATAGGCAGGAAGGATGGGTCCTGGGGATGCCATTCAAGTGTCATTTCAGGGTTAGATATGATACCAATGGAACCTAAATCAGCTGGTTGTTAATTGTCAAAGAAATTCAGCAGACTGGTGACAGCAAGGAAGAAGAGCTGCCTTTTCAACTTGAAACATTGTACTCCTTTCTAGAACATTTCTTTTCATTTGCCATATTTACATAAATAAATAAATAAATATTGTTTTGATTCCTCAAAGAATAAACTCTACAATACAAGATCTGCTGTGAGGTATTAATTAATCCTTTTGGATCCAATAAGCATTAGTGTGTATGTGGTTGGGAGACAGACAAAAGAAACAGACACTACATAGCCTGTATGACTCCTTTTACCCTGGGACACCAGGGGGCAGTCACACAGAGCTGATGTTACAGTACCTCTGTGGAGACAAACAGTAGATTGCACTTCTATCTCTGCCCAGCCTTGCTGGTAATCCAGAATCAATGACTTAACCTGCGTCCTGCTAATGGTGATAGGACATGCTGCTACCAGGCTGCTGGATTTATTTAGCAGTCAACAACCAGCTGATTATTAGTCTGCACCCTAGATTTAACTCTGAATGGACAAGTTGGGCTTTCACTGTCAATAAAAGAGTGCTACTCCTGTCTTTGTTACTTAAGTGTGTGTAGGTGTTGAGGTGAACAGTTAACTTGCTGCTTTGGCCTTTTGTATTTCAAGTCTAATTGCCACAAGGCCACAAGGGATAGCTTTGTAGGCTGCCAAGAGCATGTGGCAGCTTGCCACAACACAATCTAGACAGCAAGTTTCTGCAACAAGAAACAGGCTAACACTTGCTACAGTACTTGCAAAAGAGTTTAGACTTGAAACCAGCATCTACAGTAATGCTAATGTTGCTATAGTAAATGCTTGTGAATATTCACAGAGAATAGGTGTTCAGCTTTGCTTTTATATTCAACAGTATCATTAAAATTTGCCTGCTATCCACATATTGAAAAACTATGAGGTCAGTGCAGTTGGTGTTGAAGCAGGTGTTTCTGCAACTCTGTAGTAAAGGTGCCTGCTGCAAATTGGAATATTCAGATTTTAGGCTGATTTAAAATAAAGACTTTCAGTAGGATATTTGTTATACTGATTATTTGTGATTGTAGATTAAAAACAGAATTTGTTCCTGTGTATTTTTTCATTGTGATATTACACTGAATTTGTTATATACTGTATATATATATATATATATATATATATATATATTTGTTTTTGTTCCAGTATACCATGGTTGCACCTGCCCATAATCTCCAAAATGATCTTATCTGGAGCTGCACTGAATTCTGTGAATGTAAGTATACTGTAAACTGTAATCTGCATAAGTACAATATATTGCTACTGTCCCACTACTTGTCCATACATACTCCTATCATTTGGAATGCCATTGTCATTGTATACTGTAAGTATTACTCTGCTCTTTGTCCCTTGTATCCCTCCCTCAGGGTGCTTCTAGTAATGAACTATTATGGCTTATAAAATGGGTCTTAGAAATCCATGAATCCGATTGGCTACTACATCTTCTGAGCCGTGTCCTTATCAGAAGATATAGTAGCCAACTGGCACTTTCAGCCACTCCTGAGCCCCATAACAACAAAAATCAGTGAGCTCTGCCAACACTAAACAGAAATACTCTCTTACAGAGCTCACTGAAGTGGTTGCGCCAGCACCTAATGAACCCGGAAGAGCGATATCGTAGCCCCTGAGCAACCCCTCATTTTGCACCACTTCCACTTTACAAAAAAATATATTTTGTAAACATTACCTTCCACTTTACAAGACCAGCTTCTCCAATAAATCCAGGAAACAAACTGGACCGTGAGGAAACAACCAACTGTGAGCTCCAACCATGAGACGTCCATGACACGACTTGCAAAGCACAGCCCCGTTCCTCCTTATTTTTGTTACCACACAAAAAAAAAACAGTAGCCATCTCTGTCACCTAATCCATTGGTTGCTTTATGAATGTGCCACCCAACCTCGCTCATCAAAACCGAACCGCGATTTCAAAATTCCAGGGCAGTCTCCCAAGCGGACCTCAAAACCGGAAGTTGGTCCTCCTTGGTGCTCGACTCAGTCAACTTTCACCTCTCCATATAAAAAATGTATCTCACATTCAAGTTCCCTAAACAAAAGGAACTAGATACCATACAAAAATAAATCTAGTCAGGAAATCTCCTCACAGTTCACTGAAAAACTGGAAGTAACTGTTAAACAGTTGTCTCAATCACTTCACTATAGTCAGAAATCTTCAAAATAAAATTAAAACTATCATCACTCCTTTGCTGCATTAACAGTATTTGAACATTTCCAACACAACCAGTATCTATGTGTGTGCGTGTATGGGATGGGGGGGCACCATGCAGTAGACACAAAATACAGAAATAGAGGGACTATTTTACCACTATCCTTATTAAAACCTCAATTTAAAAATAATTTCTCATCTTTTTTACACTTTTTTTATTTTTTATTAAATACTTACTTAGGAACCCAAGTGCCTCATGCCTTAGTACACCCCTGGGCATGCTCTTATCAGGCGATAACCCACACCTCGTTGTGTGTTATTGCTTGCATAGTAGGCCTTTATTGGTAAAACTCTTTCAATAACTAACTAACTAAATCAATCAATAAGTTTTAAGCCTTTTGAAACACTGAGAATTGTCATTTTTTTGGGGGGAGGGGAGCTGGTACACAAAAACTGAGCATGCCTAGTTCCACTATACAAACTACAACCACAGAATTGGCATATCGTGTATAACACCTGACCTTCAGAAAATATTTTGCAATTTATTTTTTTAACAACAGGCCCATTTGGCTTCTCTGATGACCAGGGGATTTTATTCTGCACTGCTATGTAGGTACCATGGATTCTGGAATGAGCCTGCATTTGGAGTGGTCCGGAGCAGCACTCTGAGTCTTGAGAAAGAAGAAGCTGCCATGCTGCTCCAGCAGTGACCCCTGTAGTGGGAAGTGGTAGGTGTTTGATGTATGCAGTGACACTTCTTCCACTGGAACACTGAAGAGTCAGCAGGGCAGACTGCCACAATGGGGGCTGGAGTGGGAGGGGTGTTGAGTTCACACCATTTCTGAGCTGTTAATATCTGCATGGTTGTGATGGCTCCAACACATTTGCACTGGAAATATAATTTAAGGTACCTGACAAGTTTATGGCCATTGGCCACCAGCGCCTTCCTAGACCATCCCCCACAAATGGATTCTGTCTCTCCCTGGTGGATGTGTGAGGGGCCATGCAATGGAGTATTGTGAGGGGGTGCTGTTCCTGAGATACATGTATGATGTGATAGGATCCCCTCCTCAGAGAAAAAGCAGTATTTTTTTTAAATTCAATTCTTTCAAAAATGTGAGGGTTTGCCTTAACATACTATCTAGATAGTTCTAATGAGGGTGTTAGAGTCTAGGAATGAGAAAGACATTCTGCAATGGGAAATGGATACAGCTGAGTGGAATTAGAACATTCTAAATTTGCAGAATTCCAATGAAATTCCATGAAATTCTAAGAAATGCTGTTGGAATGTCACAGAACATTTAACATGTCTTTATTTAGTCATAGCTTGACTGTCTAATGCATTGAAGACTTGACATTTGGCATGATTACTACAGAACATTGCCTTGAAGGCATGCAAAATATGGTTCACCCATGCTGCAGTGAAATAGATTTTGCTAACACCAATTATTGCACAGGCAAAATGCAGCCTGGAATTATAGTACAAGGCATTTAGTCTCCTGGGTGTTACATGCCAAAGTGCCATCCCAGGAGACGGTGACTTGCCCTGGAGGGGACATAAACTGTGTGGGTGCAAATGATGACATGAATGAGGGGTGATCTAAAATCAAGATCACCCCTTTCACTGTTGCCCTTGTTATGGCACCATAAATGCCGTGACCAAAATGAGTTGGCATTTTGATGGAGTAGGGCAAAATATCATGTTGTTTGGATGCATGACTGCAATATGATAGGGATTCAAAGTCTGACACCTTATTGAGGGGAGGACATTTCTTGAACATTTTTTATCTGCTTACAACTTTTGGAGCTAGACATAAACACTATAATATGTATTTTTTTGTAAGGGTCAAAGAGCTGACTAAATATGGAGAGAGTTGATTAAGTAAATTTTTAAGTTACAAGGGTTCAACATTTCAGTATGTAATTATCTGTTAATATTTTGTGAAAACTTTCTAAAAATATGGATGTTTGTAACTTCTCTGGTCTTACAGGTATAGATCTAACATTTGTTATTAACATTTAATTTTAGTGTATCCTGGTGTCTAGTTGAACTGGAAAAATAGTTTAATAGTTTTAAATTTACAGTGGAGTACCAAAAATTATGGTTGGCAACATTTTCTCAGATATTAATGGTAGCATAATAGAAAATGCCTCCTGAATTCCTCTTCTGGAATTTAACATTCACAAAGCACATATTACTACTACAGATGCTGCAAAGCTTTACTTCACTGGTGAAGTTCTGGTGAAGTGGCAAAATGAAGGAGCCTGCAATGTATTGCAACAGGTGGGGCTTTGTCTGGGGGTGCTGTCTGAGTGACACCTGAATGAGCAGTTGGGTTAGCAGGGAGTCATCCACTAGGGACAGAGGGGCAGACAGGTAAGATTTCCTAGGTGAAAGGTGGTGGGGAAGAAGCATAGCCCATAAAAGGGGCTGCACCTGATAGGTTTGCCCTCTTTCTCCTCTACCTCAGAAACAGATCTACAGAACCTGCTTTCTGGTTGGAAACATATACACATTTAACTAAAGAATTATTTAATCTAATTAATCCCCAGGATGCATCTGAAATCGAGCAGTATTCCGCTCAGTATGCCTTCCTTGTAAAACTCTTAAATAAATAAATAAAAAATTAGCTTGTTGTACTGGATAAATAACTGGTTTATCTGAAGGCTGGGCTGCAGGCTGGGGAGTACCTTGTTTTTACAGGTAGCACTCAGCTGTAGTAGCAGAGCCCCAAGCTGGAACACTCTCGCTAAGTGCAAAGGGTGGTTTTCAGTTGAGAAGCTGGGGGGGGGGGCTATGCAAGGTATAAAACTAAGAGTTTTATTTTTTAACAGCTGGCTTGAGGGAGGGGTTTCAGATCCTGTATTAGGGTCCTTGCCAAGCTTACAAGGTGAACAACTTGAAGTCAGCCAGGGAGCAGCTGGAGGTCATGCAGGCCAAACCAACAATGGAAAGTGCAGCAGGCTTGTTCAGTGGGCCCTTTCCATCACCTCCATGTCCTTGGCTTCAGGTCTTCTCCTTTGGGTTAGTCCCCAAGAATGTGCCAGGAGAATTCAGGATGAAAAAGCATTGGTCATACTGGGGGAGGGGGGGATTTGATCAACCACCACATTGGCCGGGTCTGTACAGCTGTGTTGTATGCACTGTTTGACAATGCAATAGAGGTGGCTCAGCAGCTAGTGAAGCATTGGAGCTCAAAGTCAGGCACATGGGCAGGTCATTCATGTGGCATATAGCCAGGGCAGGATTGGGTTATTCCAAACCACTCCACAGGATGTGAGTAACGGAAGCCATGAGAGAGGATGTGGGAGTGGGACAGGAGTTTTTACAGTACTTCAATGGTGTGGCATTATGGCCAGCACTTGCAACCAGCCAAGAGTTGAAACTCTTTACTAGTGCATCAGGGTGTTTGGGCTTTCTAGTCTATTGCTGGGGAAAGTGGTGTGTTGGCCAGTGGCCACCCTCCTGGGCAGCTTTGGGAATGCTGATGGAAATCACCTTATTGGATTTGTTTCCCATCATGGTGGCCTTAGTGGTGTGGGGTGAGCATTTGAGGGGCAGCTCCACCATCTCTAGGATGGATAACACTGAGGTAGTTTATACCAGACATGGTCAGCTAGGAGGCAAGGGCTTGATAGCCAACTTCATGAGGGTCTTGAATAAAAATGACTGTGGCTTAACATCTAGTTCATAGCAATGCATGTTCCAGGTATTGACAATGAGTTGTTGATGCTTTTTCTCATTTGCAGTTGCAGAGATTTTGAGAGCTGACTCCAGAAGCAGAGAAACATCATGAAGAACCCCTAGCCTATCTCTGGGAATTGGTAACATGGAAGCCTGTAAGTTACTGAGGAATTCATTAGAGCAAAGCACACAGGTGTCTTACCAGAGGGGGTAGAGGACTCTCTGAGGCTGCATTAGGCTCAGTGGTGGGAAAATGTTTGGCCCATCCTGGTACACCAGCTCTGTTAGTACAGTATATCCTCCATAGGAAGTGAGAAGGGCCCACACCAGCAGCAGTGGCTTAGCACTTGGTGGGCAAGCATGGTTCTCAAAGGTCATAGGGCATGTTGATACCACTAGGGTCTTCCCCCTTAAAGAGATGGCAAGGATGGTACCAGACAGTTTCAAAGTAGCTGGATGGCTGGCGTTCAGTCAGCATAGTGTGCCTGGAATGAATCTGGGATGAACTTCCCACAACTTATCATTACCATCAGAGACATGCTTGCTCAGAACAGCCTTTTTATTGGCTTTCTGTGGGACTTTTGAATATCCAAATTAGTGCAGCCCAGGAAGGCAGCTGGCTTACCAGTGGCACTGGTGGACAATGATATGGTGGTAACCACAGTATAGTGTTTGTATAGTTGTACAGAAGCAAGATGTAGAGTAGGGCTTGGGGGTGCTGGTGCAGCCTGAAATCACCTCTAGGGGTACAATGTGATATCTGCAGGGGTCCATTTAGATTTGGCCAGGTGTACAGAGGGAGGTGAATCATTCTGTGGGCATGATGATGAGTCAGAGATGGTTTAGTGAGAGTTATGTGAGACCACATATGCTTTAACTTCTTGTTGCAGCAGGTGGGGCATGATGTGCAACAATTTAAGATCCACTCCTTTAGGATTGTGGCTGCCTCATATGCCAAGGCAGAAGGGCTGTTGTAGTAGTAGTAGAGTTTATTTATATTTGGCGTCCTTCCCAGAGGGCTCAGGGCACCTCTAAAACAGGTTATAAATGTATATAAATATGGCAATAAGGAAAACAGACAACATACAATACAAAAAAAATGAAATTTTACATAGACCCATTAAAAGCTAAAAACAAACTGAATCCTAAGCTGTCTAAAAATCTCTGTATAAATTCCTCTGGTCCCAAAGGCCTGCTTGAACAGGAAGGCCTTGTGGTGTTTTTTAAAGAACTCCATGGATGGCGCCTCGCAGAGGTACCCTGGCAGAGTGTTCCAAAGGACCACCACTGCTATTTCAAATGCCCGGTCCCCGGAAGATTTTAGCCTTGTACTGGGGACCTCCAGGAGGGCCTCTTCAGCTGATCTGAGAGAGCGAGACGTGGCATAGGGATGCAGAAGTCCCTTTAGGTAGCCAAGACCTAACCCATATAGGGTCTTGTAGGGGAGAAACCCTACTTTAAAGGTGATGCACCAGTGCACCAATAGCCAATGCAGTTTGCACAGCACTGGTGTAATGTGACTTGAACCTTGAATGTCCAGTCAGCAATTGGGCTACTGCATTCTGCAGAAGCTGCAGGTGCCACATCGCTCCACCTTTGACCTCGAGGTACAGTGCATTACAGTAGTCAAGCCTTGAGGTGATGAAAGCATGACCAGCATGGCCAGGTCATTGGGAGGGACTGGTTACTTAATTTCGGTGATGTTCCAGTGATGGTAAAATCCAGTCTGGACAACAGCTGACACCTGTGCATCAAGTGTCAGCTCATTGTCCAGAACTACACCCAAATTCTTCACTTTTAGGGAGGCCTCCAGTTTGGTTGGACCAATAAAAAGCCCCAACCTACTCCCAGAGGCCCCTATTCCACCACTTTGGCCCAGCTCAACCACCAGCACCTCAGTCTTCCCCAGATTTAGTCCCAGCCAGTTTGAGGATGTCTAGGCCTGGATCTCTGCCAAGCACTCATTCAGTACATTGATAGCATCAGATCTTCTGGGTGCAGAGGTCAGGTAGAGCTGAGTATCATCAACATAGAAATTAAAACTCAGCTCATACTGACTTATAACCTCATTTAGGGGCAGCATGTACACTGCAAACAACCTGAGGGACAGGACAGAGCCTTGGGGAAATCCACAGAGCAGGTCTATTGGGTCTGAGGAATAATTCCACAGTATCACCCTCTGAGACCTGCTCCAGAGGAAGGACTCAAACCAGCTGATGACCTTGCCATTGAGTCCTACATACTTGCGCAGCCAGTCCAACAACAATCCATGGTCCACACTGTGTCAAACACTGAGGGGAGATAGAGAAGAATAAGAATCATTTGTTTTCCTCTATCCCTCATCCTGAGCAGGTCATTTAGCACCCTAACCAATGCAGTCCCCCTGCTGTGCAAGGCCCTAAATCTGAACTGGAACACTTCATAAATTTTAAAGTCCATGAGGTAACCCTCGAGCTGTTCTGCGACCACCTTCTCAAGAACCTTGCCCAGAAAGAGGAAGTTTGAGACTGGACAGTAATTTTGCCAAGGCGTCGGGGTCCAAAGATTTTTTGTTTAGCAGGGGCTTAACCAGAGCCAGTTTAAGAGACTCCAGAAATCCCCCAGCCAACAAGGAACTCCCGACAATCTCCGCAAAACCCAGGCCCAGGACTTTGACACAGCCATCTAGTTGCCACATTGGGCCTGGGTCAAGGTCACAGAATGTTGGTTTAAGTCCAGAGGTCACCCCACCAACCTCCACCATCATCACCAACCTGAACTCTCCTCAGGATGACCAAGTGCGTCTGCCCAAGTGAAAGCTGTCACTGTTGGAGTATGGTATTCCACTTGGAGAAATCCCAGCCTCATGGAAGATACTCTATCTGAGAAGAACTGAGCAAACTCATCATACTTGTGAGCTGAAAAAGCATTGATGGGTTCCAGACAGGCCAGATGTAATATCCTGTCTACAACCCAATGAGCTAAGCTGGTCGATTCTTCCCAGCTGCAATCATCCTAGACATAAAAGCTGCCTTTTTTTTGGGATGATTGCATACTGATACCCATCATAATAAGTAATCAGAATCAGCTTGTCCTCCAGAGACCTGGTCTTCCTCCAACACATCTCCAACCTCCACCCCTGGTTTTCCACATTCTCAGCTTACCATCAAACCATGGCAAGCCAAGGCATGAGACCAGGGGTTGTGCATGGGTCGGTGCTAGATGGTCCAGGACCCCGATGACAATCCTGTTATAAGCTATCACAGCATTCCTTGGACCATTGGCATAAGCCTCAAGCATAGACAAAATGTCCATTTCTGCCATCAGTCCCTCTGGTTGTAAACCCTTTCAAAGGGTGGAACTGAACCATTTTCACAGGAGAAGGGACGTTTAGGGGTGCTTTGAAGCTGAACCTGATGGTGCAACGATCTGACCAGACAACTGAATCAGTCTTGATGGTTCCAGTTTTAAGCCCCAGGGAGAATATCAGTTTGAGCATGTGGCCAGAATGGTGGATCCCTGCTGTGGTCACCAGGGTGAGGTCCAGAATCTCCATATTTGAAAGGAAGTCTCTGGCCCAAGATGACATCTCATTGTCCACCCTGGTGTTAAAGTCACCGAGAACAAGCCATCTTGGCAACTCCAAAACCCTCTTGGTGACAAAGGCCGACATCTCCTGCAGAAAATGTAAATATTGTTTAATGGGTAATGGTTCTCTTCTAGGTTCTTCGACCCCCAATCTATGCTTTAAATTCAAGAAAAAATATAGGAAATGTTGGGGGGCCGTTTGAAGTAAACACTCTTCGCTCAAGTTATTGTTCTTCAATCTTTCTTTTTATTTCTCTTTCCTCTACGTTTCACTCAACTTGGAGCTTGTTCACGGAGTTTATCCTTTGTTACTCATCTGTAAATAAATTTCTTGTATGTCATTGATCAGCATTTTTTTAATATGTTATTGTTACATTTTTAATTCTTTAGTGTATACACATACCATTCAATAAAGATTATTGCTTGTGCACCCTTGTATATATATTCTTAATTTTTCACAGGGTTAATTTATTTGTACTTGTTTAGATCCTAAGTTGCATCCTAAAAAGAAATACACAGTATGTTAGTGAACACAGCGCTGCTAACAACTTGGAACAAGGTTTAACTACTGCCTGTTAGGCTTGTTCCCCATATTTCTTGGTTTGCAGCATACCTTATATATTACTTAAAACTTCTTGTCTTTCTTATAAAGAATACTTTTGGGCCTGTAATGACATAAAAATTATTTTTTGTAAAGCTTTGCTGTTATTATGTTGTTTAATGTTACAATGTGGTCACGTTGTGGCTTCTATTTACTTATTTTGTTAACAGCATACCTTAAAGGGCTCCATACTTGGGCCATTACTCTTCTCTCTCTTTCTCAATTCCCTGCCCTATGCATGCACAGGAAAAATCCTTCTCTATGCAGATGACGCAGTTCTCTTTGCCTCTGATAGTAACCCCACCTCACTCCAAAACTCCCTCCAGCATGCCTACACCTCAGCTGAAAACTGGTTCACTGATCATCGTTTGGTCATCAACCTTAAGAAAACTAAGACTATGCTTTTACTCACCCCAAAATAAGTCCAGCAACTTTCCTCTCTGTTCACTCCGCCTGAATCTCCTTTAGATCTTGTGCGCCCTATAAATACCTTGGTATAATCTTCGATTCTGGTCTCTCCTTTCATAACCACATCTCTGCTCTGACCTCTGCCTCCAATGCACGGTTGGGTATCCTCTACCGGCACAAAAAATGTCTCCCTGCAAACTCCCTTTGCTTGGCTGTCACCTCTTCGGTGCTTTCCCTAGTTGACTACGGCCTTCCTGTTTAAGGCCGGCAGACCAGACAGCCCTTCACAAGGTACGCCTAACGCTTAACAAAGCATGCAGACTTATTACCAGTGCCCATAGACTGACCCATACCTGTCATCTTTATTCCATGTCCTCTACTCAACCTCGATGAACGCCTCTTGTTCCTAACGTGCCAAGTTACTTACAAAGCCCTCCATGGGCTAACCCCACCACACCTTGCTAATTCTATTCACCAATCCAACCCCATGGTGCTCACCCGCACCTCCAGCAAAACTGCTCTGGTCATCCCCAGGGTGCGGACCACCCAGGGCCAAAGGGCTTTCCTGTATAGAGCCCCCTCCTGGTACAATTCCCTCCCAGCTGGCATCACTGATGCCCCATCACTCGATAGCTTCAAATACCACCTAAAAAATCACTTGCTTACTTCTCATTCCTGCCACTGCCCCTGACCCATCCCATCCCCACCTCCGTGATGTCTCAAAAAAAAAAAACTATGCCTATTGTTAAGGAGTGTTGCTGGCTGTATCGCTTTGCCTGCAACTTGCCTGTGCCTTATTGCTGTACTGTATTTCTGATTGTCTCATGTATACATGTAGTTCTGTTTTCATTCCGACGAGGTACCTTTGTAAACGAGCCTCTGGCTCAAAGGTTTTAAACTGATGTTAAAATAAATAAATAAATAAATAAAGGAGGTTGTGAGCTTCTTAGAGTGGTATTAGTGTTCTTTGTAGTCTGTGAAAACATAATCATACTATGCCCCTGTTGGTCTCATAGCCATCATTTTACTTTTATAATTAAAAGTTCAAATACCAACTTCTAAATGTTCTGTAATACTTTAACTGCTTGCCCTCACTCCTTCTGGCTCAAGTTTCTCCTTTTTGGTTAAGTTCCTGTGCATATAAGCACTGGAGCCCAACAAATTTTAATGGTAGCTACTTTCTGATTACCTCTCACCTGTTTTTGAGAGATCCCATGGTGTGACTAACCATGTCATCACACCCAGTTGTCTGTGCAGATGGGGGAAGGTCCAAAACAACTTGCCCAAAAAAACGAACATTTAAAATACAAAAACTGCCATCTAGAGTGGCATGGTCTAACAGTAACACAATACTTACAATACAACAGAATACCCAGAGGGTTAAGAATCAATGCTGAACCTAGCCTAGGTATAAAATCAGAAAAATTAGACAGTAAATGGGATGGGATCAGAAATAAGGCTAGTTGTGATTTTATGTATGCCCTCATTGAAGCCATAATAGATGAGAGTCAAATATTAGAAAATGATATAAAATTAGTGGAAGAATCATTAAAATTAAAGATGCAAGAAGAAGAATTTTAGAAAAATTTGGAGGACTGTAAACAAAAATTGGCAGAATATGAGGAATGATTAAAACAACAAAAAATTAAAAAGTTTATAAGGGACACAAATGATTATAGGGACAACAAGGTATATAACTACAAGAAATTCAGTAGGAGACAACAGTCATATAATCAATACAACACATATGAAAGCACAGATAGCGATAGCAGCAATACAAGAGACCCACAAAAAGACACAGAGCAATAACATATAACACAACAACCAGGACCATCAAATATAAATAGTGCAGAAACTCTGTTCCCACCCAAGTGGATGGTAGACCGAGAGAACCCTGAACTCCACTCTTAGACCCCTCACACGGCCATGCACTCAGAACAACTGGTGTCCCCCACTGGGTGCACCATCAAGCCCAGCTCTGACCTAAAACAAATGGCCACCCCTCCACCCCTACATGCCTTCCTCAGGCAGTGAACTACTGTAAACCCAGCCAGAACACAATACATGCCATGTTGACCAATGCAACAAGCTCTGCCATTATAGCAATCTTGTTCACCACTAACCTGGCATTGCACAACATTGCCCAAAGAGGACAAAAAGCTGAGGCCAGTCCCTTAGCTACTTGCCCTCTCAGTCTGGAGGGTTATCTGGGTATAGAGACAAAGCACGGGAGCCCCTCCTCCAATTGTCTCATCAACCCAGGGTATCTTCTGGTCCCCATCACCCAAATTAACTCTTCCCTGGCTATTTTCTCCTTCCTGCCTCACCACCCAGTGCCTCTCCTAATAATTCCCAGCTTCCTACACCTCCATGAGACTGTGGCTTCAAGGGATGGGTCAAAGATGGGGCGCATAGCTTTTAACAGTGAGGGTGAATAGCATAGCCCCATGGCCTGAGTCCAAAAAAAAATCTTCCAATACGAATTTATAGCTATTTCAAGTACTACTACCACAATAATGAAACAAAATAATTAAACACACCACACACACCCCACTCACTCTCACAATCACAATCACCCACTCCAACATTTAAAAATAACCCCACTCCCACTCCCAATCCCAAAATACAACAATACAAAAATAGATACTACAAAGTGCCTCAACCCACCTACCCAAAGCCCTCCCAACAATAAGATACAATAAACAGTTGAAAAATAAAGTTCAATAAGGAGGAGTTCATAAAGCTGTATGGCAATCTGTTTAACATATGCCAACTCAGATCTTTGAGTTAATAAAGTGTTCTACACTTCTGAGCATCAGCAAATGTTCACAAATAGCAGGATTAGCAAGATCCAAAAAATCCAACACAGTCTTCAAAGGAACAGTATAAGGCTCTCAGCACTCTTAACAGCTCACTACAGATGTATTTTACAGTAAGATCCAGCAACAGAGAAGCTCCAACCCTCTCACTTGTTGCAGACCCTTTACTGGGCCCAATTCACATTCAGATAGTACCCTGTGCAAGTCACTTTGTTATTTCTAATGCAGTACAATCAAATGTCTAGCCACCTTACTGCAGTGGCTCAGGCCCGCTTGCAATATGGGCTAGACTTGGTTTAAACCCGTCTTCACAGTAAAATGCAATTTAAATTCCACAGTCAGCAAGCAAAGTCAAACTCATCACCTACACTGTGGGAGTGACAGCGGCATCCTCTCAATGAGCATCTGTAATTTTTATCAGTCTTCATGGTCCTCGTCTTGATCTCAAGACCACCTTTGATGTTACAGTCTCTGGGAACCAAAATGCTGCATGGCATTCTCCCCTCGCATACCCTCTGAGGAACATACAGCTTCACTGGTCTTAATGGGTCATTGTCATCAAAATGTTTATTGTGTGGCTAAAAGCCTTACAATGATAAATACAACAGATTAAAACAGTACAGATACTGTTCAAAATATTATTAGGAGGACATTACATGCGGTTACATAATGTGTTACAATACATACTGAAACATAAATCTCTAAAAATTAAAACAATTAACTCCAGTCATACTTTTAATTTCCTTCTAATCTTATCTGCTACTAATAAAAACTTGGCAAGTCGTTCCACTGATCAGACATCTTTAGTATGAAACAAGATATTAGTTAACAAGTTTTTATCTGTTGGATACATCTCATTTAAAAGGGGGCCTAACCAATAAGCCCTTTGTAACACATGGATAAGCCTCAATAATACTATACTAAGTTATACAGAAATTTCCCAGTAAGACATCACTACTCTCAATAATACTATCCTGAAAAGTGATAATATTATCATTTGTGCTAATACTACAGTTCAAAGGTCATCTCCAACTGTAGTATTATCAATGGATCCATATATTACAAAAAATAACAGAAAGATAAGTGTTTTACAAGGCACTAATACCATCTTGAGGTTTTGGGAACTTTAGGACCTCTCGAGCTTCACTTTTGAGGTTCCATGTCCTCAAAACCTCTCAATGGTATTACCGCCTTATAATACACACTTATCTATCTATTATTCTATTTGTACTGTATCTGATACCAGGTACAATCCCATAATACAAGTATAAGATTTTCCTCACTTCCCCTAGCACAGTCACAGTTCCCAGAGGTATATCCTTTTGCTTTATATCTGTAAAGTAAGACATTACTTTTTGCTTGTTCGAACTTATAACTGGAGAACGTAGCTCTCACTCTACTGTCTGTCAGGATTTCCAAATAGGGTTTCAAACCACAATAATAATTATTTTCTGAAAACCATTTTGAATAATGTGAGCACTTAATTGTCAATCTTTAGTAATCCAATTATTTACAATTTTCTTTGTAATATATGATTTATATTTTAAACTAAGGAAAATCCCTTTTTCTGTTACCCTTTTGAAATTATTCAGTTTATTAGCCCTCATTATTTTCATTAAATTTGTATACCATAACTTCTGTTTGATACCTGTGTTGTACCACTTTTCTTTCTCCCTTAAAGCTATAGATGCCAATGATGAGGTTTCCTTTCTGATCAAAATGAGCCAATAATTTACTTTCCTAGATTCCATTAGAGCTTCCAAATTATTCAGTCCTAATTCTGATCTCAAATAAACAGCAGGACATGAATGATCAACCTGTAATATTGTATGTAAATATTTATATAAGGAGACAAGTACTTTGTTTAAATTACTTATGTCCCATATTTCAGAACCATAGAGTAGTTGGGAATCAAATTTTGCTTTTATGACTTGTATCAAGGGTTTTAGAGTCATCCCTCCATATTTTATATTGAAAATGACAAGCCCCACCACTGTGCTTTTTAGCTTATCTGTCAAAATTTGAGAATGTTGCGTCCAATTAGTGTTTTCTTGAAAATATACTCCTAGATAAGTATACCCTTTAACTTTTTTCAGTCTCTCCTTCCCCAATGTCCAGAATGTAGAACATTTCTTATACCCTCTGAGAAATTTAGAACCTTTGTTTTATTTATATTTATCTTTAACTTTAATATAGAAAATTTCCCTGAGATATGATCAATATTTTTTTATCCTGCTTTTGTTAATGAGAACAAAACTATATCGTCATCATATGCTAATAATGGCCATTTATAAGAGTTTATGTTTGGTATATCAATAAATTCTTTACCACTATCCTTTAACATCTGGTCAATGTATAAAGAAAATAATAAAGGTGCAAGCACACATCCTTGTCTTACACCCCCATTTATTTTAAAGGAAGCTGGAATGCCTCCTTTCTTACCTGCTTAATGGGTCAGATAAAACCCCACTCCTTCCGAGGGCCATTCCCACTGATTAGCTATCCCAGCAAGCTGCAGGAGGCTCTCACCACTCCCGTGCCTCTGCTCCACTCTCCAGCACCGTCGACCCTATCAGAGATTCAGGCTCTATAGAGCTTCTCCAAGAAATCCTCTCTGCATTTTTTTCTCCCATCCATCACAAACTTCATGGGCTCAAGAGGTTACACTTGCCAGACGGATGTTCAGCTGCTCTCAGGTAAAGGCTTACCAAAATACTACCATACAGCCAAACTCTCACTAAAAACAAGAAAACTAACTCGTAAACTCTACTTCATTGAAATTTCCCTATCTATACTATTCCACCCTAAACCTAGCTTCTAACTGTAAAAGAATAAAATCAGTGAACTTACCATGAATTACTAGTTATTTTAGCTGCATTTATTCCTCCCCTCATGGCTGGCATCCCAGCATGGCTGCCATCTTGGGAGTGAGTCAAAGGAATTTGTTGAAGGGTTAACAGATGGACAGTTTCAGGCCCAGGCTGATGGAGGTCACAGGCATTTGAAAGTTACATTAGACCACATACAGTATGCTATACCATCTTGTTTGGTGTTGACAGGTGATGGTGCCCAGAGGGCACAGATCTGGGTATACAGCCACTCCTTTATTCATTGGGATGCTGTCCAGGTGAGGCAGTACCATGGTGACAAGAACCTATTTCTGGACCCCTGGTGTGTGGAGGTGGACTGGATGGGGCAATGGGGAATGAGATGGTGTGAGCTGCTTCTGAGGTTATGAGCTGAACCCAAATGGGAGGATCCTCCAAGGGTATTGGCAAATCACCTGGATGAAAACAACATGAAGTGATTGGAGCTGATGCACAGTGTAAAGAGGGGTTAGGCCCTGTTGTAGGAAAAGTGGCCTCAAGTGCACATCGTTTTGTCCGATATGGTTCAATGACAGCAATGGTGGCATGCTTGCAACCCCAGGGCAACAGAGAAAGTGTGCAGACTCCACAGTGCATCTTTGTAACCATTTATGGATAGCATTGCGGGGGTATGTAATGAAACATCTAGAGATTGTGTATAAGAGGCCTGATCTTTCGGGCAAAGATGAAGTGCACTTAGAGAATGGGCTAAATAGGTTTTAGAGGACATACAAATGGTGGTGGAGAATGTCCTGGTGTGAGGTGCTTGTGGGGGGTTGAACTTGGCAGCAATACTCACCCTGTGGTCGCTCGGTAATCTTGGAAGGTCTGTACGGGGGGACAAGGAATCACCAGTCTTTTGATGCCAGATTTTCCAGATATTGACAGGAGGTTGGGGCCAGATGGCTGAAGTTGCCTCCCTTCAAAGGGGGGCAGTCAGAATGACAGCCTCCTCAGGCATATGCCCTCAGCATGTTGGGTCCTGTGGTGGGGAGGACATGGCCCAGCTGGTCAAAAGAGCAATACCTCATGCCCAGCAAGTGATGTCCTCATGGGGTTGTGTGATTGGTGCTAAGATGGACCTCCTGGTGGTGAGAGGGTTTGACCTCCAATAATTTTGAATCAGTTCTAGTTGATTGATGAATTACTGGAAAAGACTACCTTGCTGCAAGCAACACACTGGTTTTGTCTTTATCTGTTGATAAAATAGTTAATAAATACATGGCTATGGCCATTTTTCTCCAAAGCTCATTGTCTGTCTCAGTTTGTAAAGGTAAATGAAGGGATATGCCCTATAAGACAATGAAGGAACCTGCAAGGTATCACAGCAGGTGGAGCTTTGTCTGGGTACACGGCCTGAGTGACACTTGGATGGGCAGTTAGGGAGCCATCCATTAAGGGTGGAGGGCTAGACAGGTAAGAGTTCCCAGGGGAAGGTGGGTTGTGACTGATGGAGGAGCACAGCCAATAAAAGGGGCTGAACCCGAGAGGTTTTCACTCTTTGTCCTCTACCTCAGGGTAGAACCTACCCGATCCTCACCCTTGTAAAAGCAGGGGGGTAGGGAACTTGCTGTCCTGCTTGGGGAGATTGCCATAGGGGTCAAGAAGGAATTTTCCAATTTTCTTTTCCCACAGGGTTTCCAGTTTTCACCTTCTCCAGTGGGGGGGCAAGCAGAAAGCAGTTAGGACTAGAATAGGGCATCATGGTCATGTATAAGTGTAGGTGGTGGCTCAGTAGTCTTGGAAGGTCTGTACAGAGGGGGGAACAGGGGATCATGAATCTTGTGCAGCCAGATCTTCCCCTAGGGGACTGGAGGTTGGGGCCAGATGGCAGGAGTTTCCTCACTTCAAAGGGGAGCAGATGGAATGGCAGCCTCCTTGGGCATAGCCCATGACATGGCAAGTCCTCTGGCAGGGAGGACATGGCTGCAGCTGGTCAAGAGAGCCATCTCTTATGCCCCATAGGTGGTGTCCTAGTGGGGTTGTGAGGTTGGTGGCAAGGCAGCCCTCTAGGTGGTGAGGGGGTTCAACTGCCAAAAATGTTGTATCAGATCTAGTTGATTGATGAACTGCATGCAGTTCTGGACACCTCATTTCCCCAAGGACATAGACAGAATGGAAGCAGTCCAGAGGAGGGCAACCAAAATGGTGCAGGGTCTGCACCAGAAGCCATACGAAGGGAGACTAAAAGAGCTCAATATGTATACCCATGAGGAAACGACAGAGAGGGGGACATGATAGAAACTTTCAAGTACCTCAAGGGCATCAACAAAGTCCAACAGGGTAGTGTATTTCAGAAAAAGAAATGCACAAGAACAAGGGGGCACAATTTGAAGATAGAGGGTGGATGGTTCAGGGGCAATGTGAGAAAGCATTTTTTAATGGAGAGGGTGGTGGATGCATTGAACAGCCTTCTTGAGGGTATGGGGTCAAAAACATTGGGGGTATTCAAGAATACAGGGGATCGACATAAAGCAATTATAGTGGGGGGTAGGAGGGGGTAAGGAGGAAGTAGGCTGCTGGTTGACTAGGATCTGCAGCTCATCCAATAGGTAGGGAAATGGGCAGACTAAGTGGGCCAATTGACCCTTATCTGCAGTCTAAGTCTATGTTGCTCTATGCTTCCTTGTTTTTTTGCCAAAGCTTATTGTCTGTCCAGGTGAACAAAGGAATGCACCTTTTAAGACAAAAAGCCTTTGTAAGTTACTTCATGAAGTTCCCACTTCACTCAAACTTCACGCTTTGCAATGAGTTTTACTGGTCAAGTGGTGAAGTTTGTTAAAGTCTGTAAAGTAAAAATCAAATTATACTGTGACTTTCACGTGTGCTTGCCAAACTGTTGAAACCCTGAGTCAGTACCGAATCAAAAGGGCGCTCTGAAATTGCTTTTGGTCTAGCACCATTTACATGGCCTTTTCATGAATATGTTTCCATTTTTTTACAGTATAGTGAGGGTGTTTTTTGACAATGATTAAATATTGATATTTGTTATAAAAAAGCTGCAGTGCTTGTTTTGTGTGCACTTCATTGGATGTAGAAGCTTTTTAGCTATACATGTTTTCTGGAGCCTGGTAAGTGATTTGGCATGAGTTTGATTGAAAAAATGCCACCATGCTAGCCAAAAACTTTTCAAAGTTGGCACATCACAACTTGTGAAGCTAGCACAAATTGTGACTTAATTTACAAAGTGAAGTTTGCCAACTTTGCACATCTCTAATCTCTTCTTCCTCTAATATATTGAGTTGAGATGTTTAAAGTCCCATGGTTTTTCCCTGGGGACCATTTTCCCCTTTTCTTCTTAGCTTAACCAAATAGATTTAGTGGAATTGTTGGCCCCACTGATATCCTCTTTATTCTTTACAATGACACACTCCCTTAAAAGAGTCACCCTCCCCTTTTCTATCAGACTTATCCCATTGGAATAGGCAAAATTCCTGCTTTATGGAGCACCCGACATTTTCTTCCCCAACTACATAATTCCAAGTACCTCTAAGCCTTAAATTTGCAAGAACATAAGGGTCTCAGGATATTCAATGGTACTGGGTGTCATAAAATCTGCATTCAGGTTGGAACTGTTAACACTCTGTGTTTCCTTGCTCCAACTGGGGGGTACTATTTTTGTGTTAACCAGCTCACCTGTCTGTTTATGTTGAAACCATACATCTAACCATGTAACTGATGATCCATGCACAAGCTCCCTCCTCAACCCTTATCCTTTAATTTGAATACCTGAGACTTGGGTGTCCCTTACAAACAAAAAACAAGCAAACAAAAAAAAACAGTACCGTCTCCCTCTTGGCACAACTACAGCACACTCAGAGAATGCAAGCATTCCTTGCCCCAGAATGCCTTCTAACTTGCCAGAAAATAACTTTCTTCTTTCAACAGTGTAACCACCCAGTTACTTGGGTTACTAGAATCCTATCAGTATTATTGATAGAAAGGCAGCAGGCAGCTGGTAGGGAGTTCATTAGGGGCTCTTTGCATAATGACATCACTGTTTACTCAGTTAGCCTGAGTGAGGAATGATTAGGTCACTTAGAACTTTCACAGTAGCATAAGCCACACTGTGTGGTTAACTGCTCTGGGGATCTTAGAATGCTCCGTTTGGTTCAGTGTGAGCTTGAGTGAGGAGGTGAGAGTGGCAGATGGACTGTCAGTGGGCTCTGAGAGAGGCCCCAAGATTTCTCACCCTAGTTGAGTGTCATTTCCAGCTTCCAGTTGAAGTGGTGGAGACAAGACTACAGCAGGATTTCCTGATTTCTACTCCCTGTGAAGTGGAAGGATCTGCCTGTTCTCTGTGGACTCAAGGGGCAATCCCCTGACTGTTCTGTGGTGTTTTCAGCTGTCTTGAATAGGAGCCGAAATAGATTGTTTGGACTGGTTACTTAGAAGAGTGCATTTCCTTTTCTTTTTTGGTTGTTCCATGCCCAGTGGACAGAACACGTTTCTGTGAGTACTGTAATGGAGATTAGATATCCACATGTTCTTATGGGAGTGGATAGTATGGGGTGTGTGTGCCCATAGATAAGCCTGGATTGCACCTGTCAGTGTCCCTAGTCTCACCATTGTGAGTGAAGAAAGTTAAACTATGGACCCCAGTGAGTGCAGTTTATTTTCTCTATGTCACCCCAGTGTTGTGACAAGTAAAGTACAGGACCTCTAGCATTTCAGTGGGGAATGGGGGTTTCAATGGTGTAACTCTGAAGAATGGCAGAGACTGTCGGTTGGGGCCTAGGGTGGGTGGAATGCCATCTAAGCACTTACAAGGCTGCGGTTTCCTGGTTTGTAACAGGCACCAGTATTTTTACCTGAGCAAGTGGCCAAGCTGCAGGTTGAGGAGTGTGGCTAAGTTTCACTTATTCTACCTATCTGGGAACCAGTGACCGCCAAACAGTGTGGTTCACAATAAACACAGCCATAGAGTCAAGCCATACAAAAACAAGAGTACTGGACTTTAGGAGGGCTGACTTTGGAAAAATGAGAGAGTGCCTCAGAAAAGCACTAGCAAATGGGCAAGAAGAAGGGGTGGAGGAACAATGGGGAATAATCAAAACAGCCATCACTGAGGCAACAAGCCTTTGTGTGAAGCAAATCAACAAAACAAAATGAAGGAAAAAAACACTATGGTTCTCAAAAGAGATGGAAGGGAAGGTTAGGGAGAAAAGGATAGCATTCAGGAAATATAAGGAAACACAGTAGGAGCAGGACAGAGAACTTTATCAGTTAAAGCAGAAGGAGGCAGGGAAGGTAGTCAGAATAGCAAAGGCACAAACTGAGGAAAAGATAACCAACTCTGTTAAGAAGGGGGGGTAACACCTTTTAAAGGTACATTAGGGAGTGAAAAAAGACCAAGGGAGGGATACAGAGACTTAATAAAGGGGAGGGAATGTGGGCAGAGGATGACAGTGAAAAAGCTGGGATACTGAACAAATATTTCTGCTCAGTAGTCACAACGGAAGAGGAGGGGGAAGTACCTAAACCAAACAAGAGAAACACTCTGAATGGGGAGGGGGGTCAATACCAGTCCATTCACAGAAGAAAGGGTTTTGAAATAACTCTTGAAACTGAGGGTGGACAAAGCAATGGGGCCTGATGGGATTCACCCCAGAATTCTAAAAGAACTAAGGATAGAACTAGTAATGCCACTGACTACTCTCTTTAACAAATCATGGGAGGATGGGGTGGTACCTGAGGACTGGAGGAGGGCAAATGTGATTCCACTTCACAAAAGTGGGAGCAGGGCAGAGGCAGGAAACTACAGACCAGTTAGTTTGACTTCACTGGTAGGGAAAATGATGGAATCACTTCTGAAGGAAAGAATTGTTGAGTACCTAGAGGCCAGTGGGGCACAGGACTCAAGGCAGCATGGTTTCACAGCAGGAAGGTCATGTTAGATGAACCTAATAGATTTCTTTGACAGGGTGACCAAAGTAGTAGACCAGGGAGGGGCTGTGAATATTGCCTACCTAGATTTTAACAAGGCATTTGACACAGTCTCACATAAAAGATTAATATACAAATTAACCAGCCTTGGAGTAGGTCCCAAGGTGGTAGCCTGGATAAAAAACAGGCTGGACTACAGGACGCAAAGGGTAATAGTAAACGGAGTCCACAGTGAAGAAAGGAGGGTAATTGGCAGGGTACGGCAGGGTTCGGTACTGGGACTGGTCCTCTTTAATGTCTTTATAAGTGACACTGGAGAGCACCTGGAAGGAAAAGTATGTCTCTTTGCAGATGACACAAATATCTGCAACATGGTTGATACACAAGGTGGGGTGGAAAGGATGAAAAGGGACTTGGTAAGGCTGGAGGAATGGTCAAATATATGGCAGCTCAGATTCAATGCAAAGAAGTGCAAGGTAATGCATCTGGGAAACAAAAACCTAGGGAAGAGTATACAATAGGGGGTGAGATAATAACAAAAATCAAAATCAAAAGAGATCTAGGAGTAATTATATCAGATGACCTAAAGGTGAGCAAGCTATGTGAGAAGGCAGTAAGGAGGGCTGGCGGGATACTGGGATATATAGGGAGAGGCATCAACAGTAGAAAACAGGAAGTTGTTATCCCTCTGTACAGACAGTTGGTGAGACCCCATCTGGAGTACTGCGTGCAATTCTGGAGACCCCATCTCTGCAAAGACATAGGCAGAGTGGAGGCTGTTCAGAGGAGGTCAACCAAAATAGTGCAGGGTCTGCACCAGAAGACATACAAGAAGAGACTAAAGCAGCCTAATATGTATACCCTTGAGGAAAGGAGGGAGAGGAGGGACATGATAAAAACTTTAAAGTATCTCAAGGGGATTAACAAAGTCCAAGGGGGTAGCATCTTTCAGAAAAAGAGATGTGCAAGAACAAGGGGGCACAATTTGAAGGTAGAGGATGATGGCTCAGAGGTAATGTTAGAAAAATATTTTTTCACAGAGAGGGTTCTGGATGCATGGAACAGCCTTCCAGAGGAGGTTGTGGAGTCAGGAACAGTGGGAGAATTCAAGAATGCATGGGACAGACATAAGTCAATTCTAGTGGTGGGTAGGAGGAAGTAAGCTGTTGATTAACTAGAATCTGCAGCTTATCCATCAGGTAGGGAAATGGGCAGACTAGGTGGGCCAAGCGGTCCTTGTCTGCTGTCAAATTCTATGTTTCTATGTTTCTATGTCTAAGAAAAGTTCTGAGTGTGTGGCTTAGATTCACTGTATAGCACTTATGGGAAGAAAGAGGTGCATGTGAGTGGCCAGGTGTTCACAACTGCACTTTTGGGAATTTGGGAAAAAGAGGTTTCTGTTTTTGCTCATGAACTGTACTGCATGCAAGGAGAGTTCTTGAATTTGTACCTGTAGATTCTGGACCAACCCTTGGGGGTCCACTTCAGCTTTTACTTGCCAACTGTTGAATATAGCCATACTGTGCAATCCCAGTCACTGTTATGGACATTCCAATTGTTGTTTCTGGTTGTGTAGATTTACTGGGGCTCCCTCAGCAGGTTAGAATAAGCATATGCCTAGCAGTCTCCACTCTGGACCTGGGTTGTGTTATTTACACAGAGTTTAAGTTGTTTGTTCCTGTACCCCCAACCCTCTCTTCCTCTAGAAAATGAGCCGGGTATACATCCTAACATCAAGGGTGGTACCTACCTTTTAGTAAACTAAATGGTATGCCAATGTATGGGCACCAGTGTCTCCAGATATTTAATTTAAGTGAGCGATACAAATAATTGGGGGTGCACACACTAGTTAAAGAAGTGGCCTGGGGTTACAAAAAAATGGTGGCTTGTTTTGCGATATTTAATTTAGGGTGAGAGGCATGCTGAGGGTATGTCTAGGATCTCCCTGCCTGGTGATGGTGCCCCAAATAAAGGATTGTTTTACCAGAAAGCAAGTTGTGCCAAGTAAAATGCCGCCTGAAAGTCTTTTACTGCCCGAGTTATGTGGAAAAGAAAGAGGAAGAATTTGCTGCTTGTGTGTTGCTTTGAAACTATGGTCTGAGAAATAATTGCCCTTGCCTTGTGGGAAAAGCACTTAAAAACTGTTTAAAAGTTGCAAATTCCCCTGAGAAGATTATGTGTGGGATTTAAAAGACAATGTTTTCTAAGTGCTCAGAAAGTTTCTAGTGTGTACAGTGAAATTTGGGAGAGTAGCTAAGGAAAATGCACCAAGAACTGAGTGAAAATGCCTTAAAATGCTTCACCCTACAGAAAATTCAAGCCGAGGAGAAAAGTGGCGGTTTGCAGTTAAAATTTTGCCTTCTCAACGATCTCTGTGCAGGAGTGTGGCAGAGAGAGAGATCTCATTTGCATGGCACCGTGGGATTGGTCCCAGTGCACCTAAGCCCCACCTTTGCTCGAGTCTCTGCTTGTGGAACATTTGTTGAGGAGCTGCCTGCAGTGTGTGAGCAGCTTGCAGTTCATGTGGCAGGAAGGAGGAATAGCTTGCAGCAAAAGCGCTTCTGCAGTCTCAGTTTTTCTCTCTGTTTTTTGCAAATACCTGGGCTCAATCCGTATTCCAACCGACTGGGGAATGATTGAAGTGATCATAGTGATGATTGGCAGGACCGCCACCCCGTTTAACCCCAGAGGCCTTCTTCAACTCAGCAACAGGCCATATTCCATCAAAGGTGCAAACCATCCATTGCCTATAAGTACCCTTTCCAAAAGAAATTGACTGTGGTGCTAATGTCACAAAACTGAGCAAGATCTGCAAATGCAGCAAAAGTACTAAGAGATAAAGAGTTTGTGAATGGTTAATTCTTGGACTTTGGTGTGAGAGTGCTGTTTTCAAAGAAAGTGAACTTTAAAACAAATGATCCCCTGGTCTAAGTGCTTGTAAAGTAGTGGACTGAGAAATAGTAAAATGAACATGTGCTTGAAAAGTTCAGTTGAAATGCAAAGATCCAGACAGAGTCCTAGCAATTTTTAACCGAGTCTGGTGCAAAGTTACAGTCGCCATGTTGGGGTGTAGCCAGCTATGTAAACAAAGCAGCACCATTTTAGAACAGAGTTTTCAGATACATAAGTTCACTCAATGTGCAATTAGTACAAATTCCAGAAGCAGCATCCTATAATAACATCTGTAACAATTTTGTGGCCCATTACATTGCCATTATCACCTATTATAGACAGTCATCTGTCTCTTAAAGAGGCAACATTAATCCTTAGCATACAGCCTACAAATAGACAGTAATACATTCTGATTACTACCCTTTATATTTCTACCTTATAAATTATAAATGAACAGTTGACAAAAAAAACCCACCAAATCTATTCAATGTATCCATATCATGTGAATTAAAAAGGTGAAGAATAATTTGGTCAGTGGGGAAACTGAGGTCCGATACGTCAAATGGGAAGAACACCCTCCCCCAGCTAGTGGTCAAACAGGAGTTCAGCACATTTGTAGTTCATTTGCATCACCAGGTAAGGAAAAAGGTCCGGCTCCCCATATGATGCACAGGGGAAATGCCAGACCTCGCCCAATGACTAACACACTGAAATCTGGCCAATGGAAAATCATGTACACAAATGCTCACAGTATGGGAAACAAGATCCCAGACCTGCTGGCAATAATGACAGAGGCTAAACAGGACATAGTGGTCATTAGTGAGACATGGTTTACCAGTAACCACATGTGGGAGACTTCAGTGCCTGGCTATGTACTGTTGAAAAGAGACTGAGGTGCAAAGGGGGGTTGGGGGTGGAGTGGTCCTTTATGTCAATGAAAATATCAAAGCTATAGAAATTTAGAATACACATAAGGAGCCAGAAGAACTGTGGGTCACCCTGGAAACAGGAAATGGAACAGCCATATGAACTGGGTTGTCTACAGGACTCCAGACCAGGGGGAGGACATAGACACATTACTGTTAGAAGATATACAAAACATGACAGCTAAAGGGGAGGTTCTGATTATGGGAGACTTCAACATGCTGGATACAGATTGATCAATACCAGCAGGAACATCTACCAGAACTAGACACATAGTGGATTCCCTTCAAGGGGAGGGCCTCAAACAACTGGTACAACAACCCACAAGAGACAGTTCTATCCTAGATCTAGTACTGACTAATAAGGGAAAAATCACAGATTTCCAGGTAGGTCACCTGGGGGCTAGTGACCATCACATGGTGTGGTTCAATTTGGCTAGTAGACCTAAATCATCCCATTCCAAGGCAAAAATATTGGACTTCAGAGGAGCTGACTTTGATAAGATGGCCAACAGAGTTAAGCTATCCCTGGCAAAAAGATATACAGACAAGGGGATACAGACAAAGTGGGCAAGCATTAAGGATGCAATACTTGAAGCAACATCCCATTGTGTTAGAGAAAAAAGGAAGTGCAAAAGAAGAAGGTAACCACTTTGGTTCTCAAAAACAGTAGCAGAAAAGGTCTTAGCCAAAAGGCTGGCCTTCAGGAAATATAAGGGAATGCAGTGGAATGATGATAGGGAGGCATACCAAACTTCCTTAAGGGAAGCAGGGAAGGCAGTAAGGCAGGCAAAGGCCCAAACTGAGGAAACACTAGCATGAACAGTAAAAGAAGGTGACAAGACTTTCTATAGATACAATAGTGAAAGGAGAAAGTCCAGAGGGGGCATTGCTAAGATCAAAGGGGATAAGGAGCCGTGCCAGGAGGAGGACCATGTAAAAGCATCTATCCTAAAGAGATACTTCTCCTCAGTATTTACTGAAGAGATGGTAGGGCAGAGCTCACAGCTCAGCACCACGGACACAGTGGGGAGGGAGGTGTGCACTAGTCCCTTCACAAAAGAAAGGGTCCTACAAGAGCTTCATAAGCTCAGGGTAGACAAGGCATTGGGACCTGATGGCATACATCCCAAGATACTAAAGGAGCTAAGGGTGGAACTAGCAGAGCCATTATCAGAACTGTTTAGTGAGTCTTTGTGCACAGAAGAGGTCCCAGAAGACTGGAGAAGGGCTCACGTGATCCCACTCCACAAGAGTGGTAGCAGGAAGGAGGCAGGGAACTACAGACCAGTCAGTCTTATCTCAGTAGTGGGCAAAATTACAGAGGCACTCCTTAAGGAAAGGATAGTGCAACACCTGGAATCCATAGAAGCACAGGATCCAAGACAGCATGGGTTTACAACATGAAGGTCCTGTCAAACTAATCTCATAGATTTCTTTGACTGGGTAACCAGAGTGGTGGACCAAGGGGGAGCAGTTGATGTCACCTACCTTGACTTCAGCAAAGCTTTCGATACTGTTCCACATAGAAGATTGATTAATAAGCTGGGTAGGCTCAGGGTGGGTCAGAAGTTGGTCACCTGGGTGGCAAACTGGTTGATGGGCAGAAAACAGAGAGTGGTGGTAAACAGTATACAGTAAGAAGAGATGCAAGTCACAAGTGAGGTACCTCAGGGATCAGTTCTGGGGCCATTCCTCTTCAATATCTTCATCAGTGAAATTGCAGATGGACTGGTGTGTAAGGTTTGTCTGTTTGCAGCTGACACCAAGATCTGCAACAGAGTAGATGATCCAGATGGGGTGGACAGAATGAGAAGAGATCTGGATAAACTGGCAAAATGGTCAGAAGAGTGGCAACTAGGGTTTTATTCAAAGAACTGCAGAATCATGCACCTAGGGAGGAGGAACCCTCAAGCCACCTATAGGCTGGGAGGGAAGTTGCTGGTAGTCACAAGGGATGAAAGAGACTTTGGCATCATCATCACAGATGACTTGAAATCATCCAAGCAAACCACTAAAGCAGTAGGTAAGGCTAGGAGGATGTTGGGGTGTATTAGTAGAGGTATCACAAGTTGTAAGAGGGAGGTAATAATCCCTCTTTAAAGACACTGGTTAGGCCCCATCTGGAGTACTGAGTGCAGTACTGGAGGCTACACCATCGCAAGGACATTAACCAAATTGAGGCAGTCCTGAGAAGGGCAACCAAAATGGTGCAGGGACTGCAATGGAAAACATATGAGGACAGATTAATGGAGCTCACTATTTATACCCTAGAGCAAAGGAGGGAGAAAGGTGATATGGTCGAAACATTCAAACATCTTAAGGGCATTAACAAGGTGAAAGAGTCTAACATGTTTCAATATAAGAAAAATAGCAGGACAAGAGGACACAGCATGAGATTAGAGGGAGGCCGATTAAGGAGTAATGTAAGGAAGTTCTTTTTCACAGAAAGGGTGGTTGATGCATGCAACAGCCTACCTCAGGAAGTGGTGGATATGAATACATTGCAGAGATTCAAACAGGCATGGGATAGGCATAAGGGAGCAATACAGAAGAGTATGACTAGATAGGCCATTGACAGAGTAAAGGCCAATGGCACATTCATAATGTAGAAAAAAAATGGGCAGACTGGATAGGCCTTGCAGTCCTTATCTGCTGTCAACTTCTGTGTTTCTGTGTGTTTCTCAGTATAGTACTCAACAATTCCTGCCTCCCCTTTGTATAAAAGGGTCAAATATGAAAAATATATTTTAAATCATCTTCATATCTCATATTACATTTACAAAATAAGAATATGAGAATCCTTTTTTTGATTGAATTGTATCTAATTTGCACTATATACTTCCAGTCTAAAGCTTGTTATAATGCATCTTCTATCTGGGTTGACTAGTTCACTTATATAAGGCTCCATTAGATGTTTAGTTGTAAGCCATTTGTACCATCTAAAGTGCTTTAGATTCATAAAACACTGAAAATGATTTAAGATATAAATATCTCTAACCCTTCTTTTTAATCAAAGTATTATTTCTTCTCTGGGTCTTAGAAATATTTCAGTAAGGAGATGCCCCAGGCCTAACATGGGTAACTTTTTCTTAATTAATTGGATGATCAGAAACTGAAAACCCATTGATGAACATTGAATCTCTTCTTCAAGACAAGATATGGAAATACAGGATTCTGACAGCAAGAAAAGGAGAAGCAAAATGTTAGCTGTCTTTCTGTTATCAAAGACTGTAAAGAAAATTGATCTAATTCAAGTCTTATCAGTTCTGAAGGAACTGATTGTGGAATCATAAGTAGGTAGTGATATAATTTATTCATAATGGTTTCAAGGGTTTCACCTCTGTAAATCCCCAAATTTCCATTACATAAAGAATACTAGATTGTACCTTAGCATTAAGAATCTTCAAGGCACTTGCCACTGAGCTCTCACTCATCTTTGCGTTGAAGCTGTTAAATGCCTTTACAGCTATTTTCAATTTAACTTGTAAATATAATATCTGTGTCTTCCAGATACAGTTTTCAGCAAACCTGATCCCTAGGTAATCATAATATTTTGTTGATTCCAGTTTATTTTTACCTATAAATAAAGTGGGTAATTTTTTGGTCTTATTGCCAAAGATAACCCTTTTAGTTTTATCTTTATTAATTACCAGTCTGTTTTCTGTACGTAGTCTGGAAAAATATATATATTTTTTTTATTTCATTTTTGTTGACTGTGTAAGTGCACTAGAGAAATCCTGCCTATTTTCAGGCACGACCCGGGAGGGGATACAGATGAATGCCAACTGACCTTGAACCAGATTAAGCTGTTGGTGGTATTTTGTTTTAGTGAATGAAGGGAAATTTGGCCAGGACACTGGGGAAATTCCCCTACTCATTTTTCAATAAGTGCCATGTGATCTTTAACATCCACCTGAACTACCACCAATCCAGGCAGATGGAACCTCAGCTTAACGTTTCATCTGAAAGACGGCACCTCAGAAGTACAGCCCCTCTCATGCTGATTGTTCTGAGGGCACAGTTTAGGCCCAACCCCTTCCCACCCCTCACCCCACCCACCCTGGAAATGGTTCCTTTATACCTGGGGTTCTGACATCATTTCCTCAAGAGTGCAAGGTGCATGTCACTGTCATATCCTCCTCTAGCACACTGCACTGACAATATAAGCATAAACATTGTATAATATAAATATATATTTCTATATTACATACCAATCACATGCAAAAAAAAAAAAAAAAATGTGGGAGTAGTGCAATGTAATGGCTGTGGGGCAGCAGTCTTCTGGGAGTCTTTCTGGAGGCTGAGATGCTGCCCTATTTGCAGACAACTGTCTGCCCTGAGGGAGGAAGTTGCCCGTCTTCAGGCCACACTGGACAGTAGTACGGGGACCTTCCCCCAGGCCACAATGGACAGTAGGAAGGGAACCTCCCCCATCCAGGGAGCACCAGAACCACCACCACTACCTCAGAGGTTGCAAAGAAAGCACAGCAGTTGGACCACAGTGGGCTCAGGGAGGATGAAGATGGTGGAACAGAGGCACACCCAGTCAGATGTTACACACCACAATCCATACACCATTCTGGGGGAGCATAGCTCCCCTATGGATACACCCGCAGAGGAGACTAAGGAGGCTGAGGACAACTGTCACAAGGGAGGCCCACAGGAAGGAGGCAGAGGACACCACAAGGAAAGGAAGCAGCTCCTGGTGGGGGACTCAATTATTAGGGGGATAGAACTGGGAGGAGCTGGGAAATATGAAGTGAGGTGCCTGCCTGGTGCCATGGCTTGGAGGGACAGGAAGCGCATCCTCAGGATCATGACAGCTGCAAGGGATTCTGAGCTGGACATAATTGTCCACCTAGGGACAAATGACTTGGCTCATCATGAGGTTAGAGCAGTGCAGGAGGACATTGCAGAGTTGGGGAAGGGCCTAAGACAAGTAGCACACACAGTATCATTCTCAGAGGTGCTGCCTGTCAAAGGCATGGGGGAGGCGAGGGTAATCGGCACCATGCAGTTTAATGAATGGTTGAAAAAATGGTGCGGAGCACAGGGGTTTGGCTTCATTGGGGACTGGGGTTCCACCTGGAAGGACACCAGCCTATACTGGCAGGATGGTCTGCATCTGTCCAGGAAGGGAACAAGTCTTTTGAGCAATCGGTTTAAATGCTTCAGTGGCAAGCTTTTAAACTAGTCAATGGGGGAGGCACTGACAAGCAGCAGAAAAATCCCAGCCTCTCCCTACAAAACAGGGTACTAAATGAGAAAAAGACGAAGGTAGAACGGTCAGTGGGGGATGCTGCAACAGAAGGTAAGGCCATCAAAAAATGGAGAGCAATGAGTATCAATGCCCGTAGTCTAGGTAACAAGCTTCCTGAATTAGTGGCCTTGATGGAGGAGGAACATCTGGATATCGTGGCAGTCACAGAAACATGGTACACACAAAACCATGACTGGGACGTAAACATACCAGGATACAATATCTAGGAGGGGACAGGGAGGGTAAAGAGGAGGAGGAGTAGTTCTTTACATAAGGGAAGGAATAAAAGCAACAGAACAAAAGGGTAAACAGGGAGGAGAAGAAGCACTGTGGGTAAATTTGGAGACAGGCAATGGCACCACAATCCGCACAGGGGTTGTATACAGACCCTCTTCTCAGGGGGAGGAAATGGACAAGGAAATGATAGAAAGTATACTTAGAATGGCAGAAAAAGGGGAGATATTGCTGATGGGTGATCTGAATATGCCAGATGTTAACTGGAGTGCAGTTGCAGCTGCCACTTCGAAGAGTGCAGTTATTCTAGATGCCCTACAGGGGCATGCCTTAGACAACTAGTACTGGAGCCCACTGAGAGGGAGCAATATTAGACTTGATACTCTCAAATGGAGATGGAGAGAGGATCACAGATGTAGAAGTGGGTAGCCATCTGGGAACTAGCAACCATCGAACAGTATGGTTCATAACAACAGAATAGAGGTCAAGCCATACAAAGACAAAAGTACTGGACTTTAGGAGGGCTGACTTTGCCAAAATGGGTGAGTGCCTAAGGAATGCACTAGCAAATGGGCGGGAAGGAGGGGTGGAAGAACAATGGGGAATAATAAAAACTGCCATCACAGAGGTAACGAGCCTTTGTGTGAAGCAAATAAACAAAACAAGACGATGTAAGAAACCACTATGGTTCTCAAAGGAAGTGGCAGTGAAGGTTCAAGAGAAAAAGAAAGCATTCAGGAAGTACAAGGAATCGCAGCAGGAGCAGAACAGAGAACTGTATCAGTTAAAGCAAAAGGAGGCTGGGAAGGCAGTCAGAACAGCAAAGGCCCAAACCGAGGAAAAGATAGCCAACTCAGTTAAGAAGGGGGATAAAACCTTTTATAGGTACATCAGGGAGCAAAGGAAGACCAAGAGAGGGATAGTGAGGCTTAATAAAGGGAGGGAGGGTGGGCAGAGGGAGACTGTGAAAAGGCAGAGATACTAAACAAATATTTTTGCTCAGTATTTACAAGAGAAGAGGGGGAGGTACATTAAACAAACAGTAGTAACACTCTAGATACAGAAGTTGATACCAGCCCATTTACAGAAGAAAGGGTTCTGAAAGAACTCTTAAAACTGAAGGTGGACAAAGCAATGGGGCCTGATGGGATTCATCCCAGAATTCTAAAAGAACTAAGGGTAGAACTAGTGACACCACTGACTACCCTCTTTAACAAATCATGGGAGGATGGGGTGGTACCCGAGGACTGGAGGAGGGCAGATGTGATCTCCTTCACAAAAGTGGGAGCAAGGCAGAAGCAGGAAACTATAGACCTGTTAGTTTAACCTCAGTGATAGGAAAATGATGGAATCACTTCTAAAGGAAAGAATTGTCGAGTATCTAGAGGTCAGAGGGCACAGGACCCTAGGCAGCATGGATTCACAGCGGAAGGTCATGCCAGACGAATCTGATAGATTTCTTTGACTGGGTGACCAAAGTAGTAGATCAGGGAGGGCTGTGGACATGGCCTACCTAGACTTTAGCAAGGCATTTGACACAGTCCCACACAAAGATTAATATACAAGTTAGCCAGCCTGGGAGTGGGTCCCAAGATGACAGCCTGGGTAAAGAATTGGCTGGAGAATAGGACGCGAGAGTAATAGTAAATGGAGTCCACTCAGAAGAAAGGAGGTTACTAGCGGGGTACCGCAGGGTTCAGTATTAGGACCAGTCCTCTTCAATGTTTTTATAAGCGACATTGCAGAAGGACTGGAAGGAAAAGTATGTCTCTTTGCAGATGACACTAAGATCTGCAACAGAGTTGATTCACAGGGTGGGGTGGAAAGGATGAGAAGGGACTTGGCAAGAGTTAGAGGAATGGCTCAAATGTATGGCAGCTTAGATTCAATGCTAAGAAGTGCAGGTAATGCACCTGGGAAACGAAAACCCAGGGAAGAGTACACAATGGGGGTGAGATACTAACAAGTACAAAAATGGAAAGGACCTGGGGTAGTCATATCAGATGACCTAAAGGTGGGCAAGCAATGTGAGAAGGCAGCAAGGAGGGCTGGGGGATACTGGGATGCATAGGGAGGCATCACCAGTAGAAAACAGGAAGTTATTATCCCTCTGTACAGACAGCTGGTGAGACCCCATCTGGAGTACTGTGTGCAGTTCTGGAGACCCAATCTCCGCAAAGACATAGACAGGATGGAAGCTGTCCAGAGGAGGGCAACTAAAATTGTGCAGGGTCTGCACGAAGACATATGAAGAGTGACTTAAGGAGCTTAATATGTATAGCCTCGAGGAAAGGAGGGAGAGGGGACATGATAGAAACTTTCAAGTACCTCAAGGGAATCAACAAAGTCCAAGAGGGTAGCATCTTTCAAAAAAAGAGGTGTGCAAGAACAAGAGGCACAATTTGAAGATAGAGGCGGCTCGGGTAATTTAAGGAAGTATTTTTCACAGAGAGGGTTGTGGATGCATGGAATGGCCTTCCAGAGGAGGTTGTGGAGACAAAATCAGTGGTGGAATTCAAGCATGCATGGGATAGTCATAAGGCAATTCTGGGGGTGGGGGTAGGAAGAAGTAGGCTGCTGGTTAACTAGGATCTGCAGCTTATCCAGTAGGTAGGGAAATGGGCAGACTGGGTGGGCCAAGAGGTCCTTATCTGCCGTCAAATTCTACGTTTCTACGTTTCTACGTTTCTACCTTGTGTATCAACTCTGTTGCAGACCTTTGTATCGTCTGCAGAGAGACATACTTTTCCTTCCAGATCCTCTGCAATGTCACTTAGAAAGACATTAAAGAGGACTGGTCCTAGTACTGCACCCTGCTGTACCCCACTAGTAACTTCACTTTCTTCACTGTGGGCTCCTTTTACTGTTACCCTCTGCGTCCTGTTTTCAAGCCAATTTTTCACCCAGGCAACCACCTTGGGACCCACTCCCAGGCTGGCTAACTTGTATATTAATCTTGTGTGTGGGACTGTGTCAAATGCCTTGCTAAAATCTAGGCAGGTATGTCCACAGCCCATCCCATCCATGTAAGTTGTTATCCCCCGTACAGACAGTTGGTGAGACCCCATCTGGAGTACTGCGTGCAGTTCTGGAGACGCAGTCTCTGCAAGGACATAGACAGGATGGAAGCTGTCCAGAGGAGGGCAACTAAAGTGGTGCAGGGTCTGCACCAGAAGACATATGAAGAGAGACTAAAGGAGCTTAATATGTATAGCCGCGAGGAAAGGGGGGGGCATGATAGAAACTTTCAAGTACTCAAGGGAATCAACAAAGTCCAAGAGGGTAGCATCTTTCAAAAAAGAGGTGTGCAAGAACAAGGGGTACAATTTGAAGATGGGGGGCTCAGAGGTAATGTAAGGAAATATTTTTTTACAGAGAGGGCTGTGGATGTATGTAATGGCCTTCCGGCGGAGGTTGTGGAGTCAAAAACAGTGGTTGAATTCAAGCATGCATGGGACTGTCATAAGGCAATTCTAGGGGGTTGGGGTAGAAAGAAGTAGGCTGCTGGTTAACTAGGATCTGCAGCTTATCCATTAGGTAGGGAAATGGGCAGACTGGGTGGGCCAAGCGGTCCTTATCTGCCGTCAAATTCTATGTTTCTATGTTTCTATGCACTACAGTGTCAGTACTGGGATATTAACCCAAATGATTTACCTTTCTCTGTAATCCTAAAAAAAAAATGTCAAAAGTGAGACTATATCATCACTTTAAGCAAGACTTGCAATGTTTTTATTCTTTACCCCTGGAGAGTGAGAATCTTGGGTCGCCAAATTTAATAATATATTATCAATGTACTTATTAAAAAGTGTCAGAGCTAACAAAAATCTCTGATGGACCCCACAATTAGTTTTAATTGGTGAAGTCATACCTCCAAATTGATTATATTGTACCCTAGTCCATGTGTCAGAATGTAACTGAATCAATATATCCGATAAGACACGGTCTGTCCCTAGACCCACCAGTTTTCTCCATAATAAAGTTCTGCTTATGCTATCAAAAGCTGCACTTAAGTCTGCAAAACAACAATAGAGCCTTGCTTTCTTTACTTTAACATGTTTCCAAATAATGTGTGAAAGTACATAACAGTGTAGGACAGCCAAATGTCCTGGTCTAAACCCATTTTGATATTCACTCAGTATCTGGTTTGTGTTCTTTGAAGAAGAATTGTAAAGAATAATTTTTGAGAGGCATCTATCAGACTTATGGGTCAATACATTTTAGGATCTGAAGATTTCCTTTCTTAAATAATGGAAATACAATACTTTCTTGCCAACCAGATTGAATTTCACCTCCTTGTACAATATAATTGAACATGGTCCTTAAAATGAGTACCCACCAATCCTGAAAAGATGTATACACATCTGCCAGTATCTGATTTGGTCCTGGAGCTTTATTTGCTTAAGCCATAGGTATTGCTTCTCTAATCTCAGTTTCCTCTCTATATAAATTGGATAGGGTGCCCATAACTGCCTTAGATGATGATTTAGTAAATAACTGTTCCCCTAAAATCCATATCTTCTATTTCTGTATAATACAAATTTTGAAAATGTTCCTCCTAGATATTAGGGGTAATATACGCCTCAACTGCTGTTGTGTATCCACCATAACCTTTACTAACTAAGGTCAATATTTTTTTTGTGTCTCTATTATATATGGTCTGCCTAAGTTCTTCCAACCTTTTTTTTTATATTTGCCTCTTTCTACCTCAAGTATTTTTTTATATTTCCTCTTTGATCTATTCAAGATCATGATGTTCTCTTTGGTGCTTACATTTTTACAGAATCTTACCTGCTTCTGCAAGTTCTTTTTCACAATTTTATATGTTTTATTAAACCACATGAGTTGTTTTTTTAATGAGGTTCTAGCTCTAATAAATGGTGTGATATATGAAACTAATGAAGACCAGTTCTCTACTATAGCGCCTCTTTCATCAGGATTCAAAATGCTAGCAATAACACTGGCTATAGCAATACCACTCAACACTTCAGCAAAAAGTGTCATATTTTGATTATTCCATCTAATTCTTTTTTCATTAATTATTTCCAATCCCTCCATATCCCTATTTGGATCTTCAATTGTCTCTGAAGTATGTTGTATTTGCCAGTTTGTCTGAGCACGACTAGGATAATCTGTTTGCTGGTAGGTTTGTGAGTTTTTGAAATTGGCTGAGGTTGTACTTTAACTACAGATATCACATTTCAGCAGAGGATTAGGGAGGGTTAAAATTCAAGGGTGTGCCTAACTGACATTCAGTTGGATTTGCCAGTTTGCTAGAGCAGGACTAGGAGAATCTGTTTGCTGGTAGGTCTTTGAGTTTTTGAAATTGGCTGAGGTTGTACCCTAGCTGCAGGTATCATATTTCAGCAGGATATTAGGGAGGGTTGAAATTCAAGTGTGTGCATAACTGACATTCAGTTGGATTTGCTACTTTGTGTGAGCAGGACTAGGAGAATCTGTTTGCTGATAGGTTTGTGAGTTTTTGCCCTGTAGTTTACAGAAGACTGTCATTTTACCTGATTGTTTTTGTAGACACCGAGTATCAAAGGAACAGACCCCCCGCCCAACCCCATTCAGCAACCACCCCTGGGTGCTCTACGTTTATAGTGGAAGGCCCAGCCACACCTACTTAAAATGGCAGTAACAGTTAGGCAGTACAGCACAAGCAATAACCTAGCTGATATATATGCTGAATTACACAGGGTATAGCTAGCAACTAGGTCCAAACGGCACATACAAGAGGAGGAGAGAGAAGATGTAAGTCCCTACAAAAGGAGAAAGTAAGGGTTTTGTGGCAACGCTACAGGTTTAGAGCTCTTATAGAAATATGGATGCAATTGTAAAGAGCTGTGGAATATTTAGAGACTAAAAAAGACAGGGGGTATGTGGAGGCCAGGACAAGGAGGCAGGTGGATATATGGGGGAAAAGTGGAAAGGTAGGGATGACTGGGGTTGGGGACACATGGAGGCCGGGAGGGTTGTGAGCTGCATTAGGTGTGGGACAGCACTGTTTCTGGAAACCCAGTGGAAGGTGGGGGATGTCCAGTGTGCAGGATGTTCAGACAGCTTACACTGGAGATAGAGAGCTGAGAACTGGTGGGAGGGGACAGATATGAGGGTGTAAGGAGGAGATGAGGCAGAGGGGCAGGGAGGGCTCCATTGCAGGATAGACCAGGCTGCCATGGGCCAGAAGGGGGCACTCAGCCATGGAGGACAAGTCCACAGGGTCCTGAGAGTGCCAAAAGTGGATGTTGGCAGGTGGTAGGGAACATGGGTAGACAGAGAGGAAGCAGAAAAGAGGTTAAGGGTAAGCAGAGGCTGGAATGAATTTCAGGGGAGGGTAAGGGAAGGAGGTTTATTTATTTATTTTATTTTTTATTTATTTATTTGAATATTCAGAAAGACCTTTGAGTAAAGACTCATTTACAAAGGTTCTACGTCATACTAACAGTACATTACATAGTGACATGAGATAACAAAAAACAGGTTACATAGTTGTTTCAAAGTGGGCTAACAGAGAAAGTTAGGAAATTTAGCACAGCCATGAGGGGGAAAAAACAACAATGGTAATGTCAGAGATATTCAGTAGGGGGCTGTTTGTCATGTTTCATAAATGCATTTGAGGTACACTGATAAGCTGATAGCTTGTTTGTAAGGGGCAAGGCAGATCAGGTTTCATGGGCAGTCACATTTATTTGAAACCTGCAGGTATTCCCTTATCTTTGATTTATATGGGCCCAACCTTCTTTCCTCAGCTATATTGATAGGGAGGGAGTTTATCCAGGATGGGGCCCTAAAATTGAAAGTGCATTGGTATTGGGAGGTCCTGCTATGGGGTACCCACAGTAGCTGCTTGCTTGAGCTACGGGTTGTTTTGCCTCGTGGTGCTGGGAGGATAATTTGGTGCAGTGAGGGTGGGGTGAGGCCTAGTAGTACCTTTTTGGCCATAAGGCAGGTATGGTACCTGATTCTGCTATCCAGGTTTAGCCAGTTTGTGCTGCTGTAAAGGGAGCAGGAGTGTGTGAGGCGATCACAACCTAGGATGAGATGACAGGCTTTGTTGAGTACCAGCCGGAGTTTGCTTAGGGCTGTGGAGGATGCAGCACTGTAAATTAGGATGCTGTAGTCAAGTAGGGATAGGATCGAGGAGTTTACGGTAGGCTGTAGTGCCTCGGGGGTGAGGCAGTGTTTGTGGCGATAGAGTACACCTAGCCTGGAGCTAAGAGCGGTAGTTAGGTGTAGGGTGTGTTGATTAAAGCTGAAGGTGGGGTATAAAGTAATCCCTAGGTATTTAAAATTGTATACTTGTTCTAGGGGGGTCTAGTTAGCAGTGAGAATTTTGGGGCATAGGTTTTTGTGTGGGTTTTGCGGGTGGGCGAATAGCATGACTTCAGTCTTTTTATAGTTGATAAAAAGACGGTGGGTGGTGAGCCAGTCTCCAATATCATGGAAGGAGAGCTGGAGGGTTTGGTGAAGTTTGAGTGGAGCCAGGTCAGAGGCAAACAGGTCTGCATCATCCGCATAAAGGAGCAGATTTCCAGAGCACGAGGATGGGAGGGAGTTGAGGAATAGGCTGAAAAGTAGGGGTCCAAGTATGGAGCCCTGAGGAACACCAGATCAGATTGGGAGGTGGGGTGATAGGACCTGGCCTATCTTGACTCTCTGCCTTCTATCAGAGAGATAACTGGCAAACCATTTTAGGGTGTCATCGGAGAGACCCGTGTAGGCCAGGCTGTTTAGTAAGAGGGCATGGTTTACTGTGTCAAATGCTTTGGATAGGTCCACGAAGACAGCGCCCGAGAGGTGGCCGTGGTCCAGGGCTGGGTGGACATGGGAGGTAAATTCAAGGATGTCAGTAGTGGTGCTGTGGTCCTTTCGAAAACCATGTTGCTGCCTGGTTAGAAGGTTATATTTATTCAGGTGTTCAGTGAGCTGGTCAACGACTATGCGTTCTAGCGCCTTTGACAGAGGAGTAGGATCGAATGGGGCGGTAATTGTTTGTGGATGTACGGTCATCGCTTTTATGGATAGGTGTGATATAGGCCAATTTCCAGAGGGTGGGAAATTTCCCTTGGCAGAGGGAGCGATTGAGAATGTGGGTGAGAGGGGCAAGGACTTCCTGGAGGGTGAGGCGGAGAAGTCTATGGTCTAGGGAGTCGTGACTGTAGTGGCTTTTGCTTAGAGCTTTGCTAAGGTAGGGTTTTGCAGTCTCCAGTATAAGGACTCACAGGTAGAAGGGCACCATATACAGATGGTGAGGTGTGATACGGTTCAGCGGGGGCTCAAAGAAGTTAGGGGCAAAATCTGGGAGAGATCGGAGAAAGCAGTATTTAGGGCCACCGCTATGCTGACAGGATCGGTGGAGAGGCTACCATCAATGAGTATTTGGTCAGGTGGTAGATTAGGGCCCCTGCCACAGAGTTCCTTTATGTTCTCCCAGAACTTGCATCCATTTTCCCAGGCGGAGGTTAACGTTGCTTTGTAGTGGTTTGCCTTGGCTGTGCGTACGGCCCAGGTGCATTTGTTATGGGCCTCCCAATAGCGTTGCCTGTCCTGAGGCCATTGGGTCTCATTGGCCAGGTGCCATAGAGCATCACACTGGTGTAGTAGGCCTTGGAGGTGGTCCGAGAACCATGGGGCATGGTTTCCTTTGGTCATTGTTTTGGCGAAGGGGGCGAACTTGTCACAGGCTGCGTTAAAGGTGTTGACTAACAGTTTGAGGGCGCGGTCAGGGTCGAGGGTATTTATAATGGGTGTCCAGTCCCAGTCACTGAGGTGTGCCTTGAGAAGGGGTAATTTGCCAGGCCCTAGTTTACATTGTGTAATAATTTTAGGCACAGTTTTGGGGAGGGTACCAGACCAGTTGCAAAGTACTGGTGAGTAGTCGCTTAAGGTGTCTGGGAGAACTTGGGTGCTTGTTATTTTGTGGGGGCAGTTGGTGAAAACTAGGTCTAGAAGGGTTGATGTTCCCATGCGGGCATGCAGTCAGGTGGGCATTTTGACGACCTGGGTGAGGTCGAGGGCAGCAGCCTCATTTATGTAAGACTGTGGCTGTTTTGGCCAGCCAATTTATGTTAAAGTCCCCCAGTAGTATTTTTTCTTGTTTTGGGGGTAGGGTGGCGATGTGGGACATGATGGCTTGGAATGCTAGCTTCTGGTTTTGGGGGGGATGCAGGCTGTGGTGAGGAGGAGAGGGGATGTAGACTTGCCTAGGGTGATTTTTAGGGTGAGGGCCTGAGCCCTGGATGTTAGCACGGGCATGGGGAGAAGGTGGCCAGTGAGGAAGTTTCTGAGGTAGGTAGCACAGCCACCACCTCACTTTCCCATATGGTCGGTCCGATAGAGGCAGTATCCAGGGAGGTTAACTGCCGAGTCAGGAACAGAGACGGAAAGCCAGGTTTCGCTCAGGGCAATGATGTCTGGGTTGTTCTGGAGCACCGAGCCCTGAAAGGAATCCCATTTTTTTTGCAGGCTGCAAATGTTTAGTGAGGCAATTTGCAGGCCATTTCCACGGAGTGGGTGAGTTGGAGTGGCAAGCTGTGGGCCAGGGTTTGGGTGGATATTACCTGTCAGCAGAAGAAGAAGAATGAGTGACCTGAGGTGGTTTTGGTCTGCTCGTGTAGTAGGTCCTTGGCCTTTATGCTGTGTATGGCTGATGGTGGGTATTGGTAGTTTCAGCGTAAAGGGGGCAGATAGGAGGAGAAAATGGGGGGTTTGTTTAGTTTAGGTATATGTTGGGAGGTTGGTAGGAGAAGGGGGCTCCAGTGGGTGACTTTCCATGGGAGATGACATCCAGGGGCTAGTGGATGATTCTTTATATATGTTGTGGGGAGTTTGTGATGGCCTTGTGGCCAGGTTTTGTATGTGCTGGTGGTGCATATGCAGGGGGGGCAAGGCTGGGGAGTGCCAGCCAGAAAGCTGACAGAGGGTTTCTACATTTGCCCATTTTTTAAGTTGAGTGGGGGGTGGCGGTGCCTGGGTAAGTTTCAGGAGTAGAGCAATGAGGGTGAGTGGGTGCATGATAGGGTAGAAACGTGAGGAAAAATATGTGACAGGGTTGTAGAGAAACTACGGAGAGAAAAAAGTGTGTGGGAGAAGAGAAAAAGAGTGAAAAAGGTGAAAAGGGCCTCTAGAGGTGGAGGAGGATAAGCTGCAGATGGGAAAGTGGCCTGATAGGTTAGTTTGTGATCACCTGATCACAAAACAGCCTATATATTAGGATGCTGACCAGGGTGGTGGTGAGGTGTGCAACGCCAGCATGGCTTCCAAGGGCAAAGCTAGCGTGGAGACAACAAACTGGTATGCAGTACTGGTTGATGAAACAGAGCAGGGGTTGGGAAGGCACCGTGAGAACAAGAGTCAGGGGACCAGGATGGAGGAGGGAGGGAGGGAGGAATACAGGGTACAAGGAGAGGAAGACTGGGGTAAAAGTGGGAGGGGCAGGGAAGTAGGTCAAGTTGGCACAAGCACACTAAACAAATGGGGAGGAAAGATAAAACATGTTGGGAGAGGGAGAGGGGGAGGCACAATGCAGGGGGCAGTGGAAGGACATAACTGTAGTGCAGGGGGAGTGATTGTTGAAGGGAGATAGCACAGAAAGGATGAAGGAGGAGGAGGAGAGCAGATAGAGGTGCGATTGAAGGAGAAGGTAGGGGGAAATGGAAGGGTATAAAAGGAAAGGACACTGAGGAAAAGGGGATCATAGGAGGGCAAATTATGGGGGAAGTGCATGGGATGGGGGAGTGAGTACTTTTGTAAGGGGACTCTATGCTCAGGGGGGGTGAGATGAGAAGATTCGGGAGTAAGGAAAAGCTGAACCTGAGTAGAGTGTATGCCAGGTATGATAGTGGGGAGAGTAGAGCAGTGCATTCAGAAATGTGTGGAGAAGGTGGGAGGGAAGCCTCATATCATTGTGCACCTAAGAACAAATGACCTAGATGGCAGTACAGTGGAAGAAGTGCAGGAGAGGTTCAGGGAAATGGGGGTAGCAGCAATCAGTGGGGGGAGCTCAGTGACATTCTCCGAAGTACTCCCAGTACCTAAGGCAAACACGGCAAGGAAGCTAAGAATACAGGAGTTTAATAGGTGGCTGAAGGGGTGGTGTGCACAGATTGGATAAGGGGTAGTAAGGGAGTGGGGTAAGACATGAAACAATAATGTGCTTTTATGCCATAGGCTGCATCTCAGCATCGAGGGTACAAGGGCATTGAGACAGGGGCTGGAGAAGTATATTAAAAACAATATAGATTTAAACTGAGGAGGGGAGGGCTGAATCGGATAACAGGGAGGAGGCACCTTCTAGGGGAGACTGGAAGGCCCCACCCCCCCCAGAGAGGGAGGAGAAGAATGAAGGGAGGTTACCAGGACAAAAGTGGAAGGGGAAGAGATGGAAAGAGGAGGAGCAATGACACAAGATGGACTGTAGTATCCTTGAATGCAAGGAGCTTAACAAACAAGGTGGCAGAGGTCCAGGCAATGATGGCGGAGGGAGATATTGTCACAAGTGGTGGGTGAAGTGGCCCCAGTTCACTCCGTGAAGTGATTCATAGAGTGAAGGCAGATTTGCAAAGTACTCCACAACGCAAAGTGGAGAACTTTGTGTCATAATGGGCTACGCGAAATCCATTGAAAGCAATGACTTCGCGTTACTCCACCTTCCCCAAAGCACTGGCCCACAAAATTTAAGGTGAAGTACATTGATCCAAAGGCAAATTTTGCAGTTATTCATGTGATTTCAGGTCACATGGCCTCTAGATTGTTCTGCACAGCCTCAGTTCGGGGTAGTGTGTGTAGGAAGCTGTAGGAGACAGACTGCTCTGAGAGCTCTCTGCGATTCAAACCTTCTAAAAGCTGTTAAAAAAGCCTTTTAAAGTAATTTTTTTTCTCAAACTTTAGTTCATCGATTGTAGGAAAACCTCCTGTGCTCATATCATCGAGCATTTATTGTTTGTGTGTGGATTTTGAATGTTAATGTACAACATTCTGTCTGTGTACTGAGAGACAGTGGAAGTGTGCTTTGGGGGAGGGGCGTATCTGTGGTGTAGATATATTTAAGTTGCAGAAATAGGGAGTTCTTTGTTTTTTGGTTATATTTCTCTTGTATAACTGACTGTGTTAATGTACACACAGTAATATTTTCAATAATTGTTGACATTTTTTGCTGATTGTGTGTTGTGAACCTGGTGCAGAAATGTATAATTTCAGGTTGCTTAAAATTCGTTGTATATGACTGAAGTTTTCAATTTGCTAGACATTACTTGTAGACAAATTGTGTGTGCATGTGAGTGTGTGTGCGGTGCGTGACATCAAATAATACACCTTTTATTGCGCCACAGTGTAATTGCAGGTGTAGCAGTATGAACCTTCTATCCACTGCACCTGCGTGATTGTTTACTGCCATTGTGGTATCTTTTCTTGGTTTTGCACTGCCATAATCTGCAGTCAGTGCTCCCCCCTCACTGGCAAAAGGTATTCTTTCCCAGACTGGATTGTTTGTGACTTGAGCACCACTGGTTACTAACTTACTATTTAAGGTGTTGTTGAACTTGTTATGACTTTGTCTGTATCTCTTGTTGAAGCCACAGTTCTTTTTTTTGGCTTCACATCCAGCGTTCCCATGGGCCCCGGCCCCAACCCATAGTGAACGTTCCAAAATCTAAACTTGTTTAGAATATTCTTGATGATCCCCCACAATGCCTGCAAAGAGACATGCAAGCAAAGCTGTTTCTCGCCATGGCACTGCTGCCAGTGGTAAAATTGTTTGTGGGCATGATAGTATGCAGAAGTGTATTGCTGATGTGTGAAAAGGTATTTCTCCTTCAGTGTTTTTTACAGCGCAATCGGTAGCTTCACTCATAGTTGGAGGAGATGATGTCCCAGCTGGTGGTCTTAGTGCAGTTGCTGGTGGGGGTATGAGTATTGCTGCCTCAAGTTCCAGTTCTGACCAGTTTACTGTGTCCAAAAATATAGTGGAGTGTGAAGCAGTGCCAGTGAGTGACAGTGTAGATGATGCCATACTCCCCAGTAACATCACAGTAACTGAACATGAGGATTCTGATCATCATGTCAATGACAGCACACAATGTCACATTTCTTCCACCATGATTCAGGTCATGCATTTGCCATGCAGTGATATACAGTGTGGTGAAAAAATATTGGGTGATGGTGGTGTTGATAATGATGAATCTGATGATGATGATGATGATGATGCTGTGGTTGCAACATTCAGTCCACACGCCAGCATCCAACAGAAGATGTGGATGTGGGTGATGCTGATGAATATGATGATGATGATGTAAGTGACCCAAGATGGGAACCAGAGAAAAAGAAATTCAAGGTGGCTGTGTCTGGATCTGTTTGCATCAACACCACCCCATAAAAAGCTGTGATTTACCAGTTTCAGTTGATGGTGATGATGATGACCCAGTAATAATGATAGGTAGTTATGGTTGTCAGTTGCAGTCCAAATGTGTCCTGCCTGAAAAATCAGGTAGCACACCCTCCCACTTCATGGCTTAAAAAATGGAGTCCAATAAGCAGCATCAGGGACATGTTAAAACTAAAGCATCACTATCCCTTGTTTTTTTTTTTTTGCAAGATGCAAATGATGAGTCAGTTGCAATCTGCCAGGTTTGCCATGTGCATGTGAGGTGAGGTAAAAAGGGGAACCATCTGGGTACAGGGGGGCAGCATACACATCCTAAGAACAGGCACATGGCACTGTGGACCCAGCACAAGATGGCAGCTAATAACACAGTGGGGCGTTCACCCTCGTCATCAACCATAACAAGCATGTTATCCCCTTCCATGACTGTAAAATCAAGTAGAAAATGAAATGTGTACAGTAGTGATGAAATAAGAGTAGAGGATTACTACAGGCATGATGAGGTGGAGGAGCATAATGATTTTCAAATCTTGTCCAGTGGCGGTGAGAGTAGCAATTTTGGTGGTGGTGGTGGTCAATGCAGTATGTATAGAGCAAGTGGTACATCAACCCCTCTTGGTAAATCTGGGTAAATAACTGCATTTGTGGGTTTGTCATCACCTGTGCAACCATCTTCATCACACATCCACACTCCACTCCCTGCCATTTACAGAGCAGAATCATTTGTCATCACACCCCGTGTAAAACGTTCAAGTCAGCCCACATTACGGAGTGTTTTTGCTCATAAGCTGAAGTACCCACCCAGTACAACATCACGTGAACTTAATGCTTCTGTAGCTGAAATGCTGGCAACTGATCTTTTGCTCTTCTTTGAGGAGAATTCTGGGTTCCGGCGGTTTGCTGCACATGCCTGTCCCAAATGGAAAGTCCCATCCAGAACATACTTTTTGACCCGTGCTGTCTCCGAGTTGTACCATACTGTGTCCAACGCTGTAAGACATGCCATTCAACATTCCTCCTCTCTATTCATCCATTTAAGTATGGATATGTGGACAAGTGGCAAAACAGCGGGGAGTTCATATCTCTGTATAACTGCACATTGGGCACAGGTGCCAGGTGTTGATTGTGCTGTTGGTAGTTTGAATAATCAGTGTAGTAAGGTGGAGTGTCGTAGTAGCAATCTTCCAGGAATTCACAAGCATGCAATGATTGCTATGCGCAATGTGACCTGTGCATACACTGGTGAAAACATGTTGGTCTTGGCACTGACTGAAATTGACAAGTGGCTGAATCCCCTGTCCCTGAGAACTGGGTTCATAGCAAGTGACAATGGGTCAAATGTGGTAAAATGCATCACGAATGGTGGCTTTGTTCGGGTTCCATGCATGGCCCACTGTTTAAATCTCATGGTGCAGGAGTTTCTGCAGCACTCTGATATAAAGGAAATGCTGACAGTTGCACACCGTATCTGTTCTCACTTTTCACACTCTGCGAAAGCTCGTGACCAACTTTGGCAGTTGCAGATCTGAAACAGCCTCCCTCAACACCGCTTGAAGCTGGAAGTTGTCACCCAGTGGAACTCCACTTTATACATGGCAGAGAGGTTATATGAACAATACAAAGCCATCTCAGAATATCTTGTCATGCACACTAGCCGTGACAGTTCTGGAGCCTCCATGTCTATGATGACTGAACAGTGGCACCTCATGGACTCTGTAATAACAATTTTGAGGCCTTTTGAACATGCACACAGATAGTGAGTGGCAAGTCTGCCTACATTACTCAATCAATTCCACTGCTGCAGTTGCTGAGGCAGACATTGGTGAATGCACAGCATAGCCTCGATGTTGCTGGAGACAGTGCTAGCAGTGTGTTGCTGAAACACATGCTGACAGTATTCAACCAGAATCGTCACATCTTGAGCATTCAGCATAGTGACAACTTTGCAATAGCAACAATGCTGGACCCACAATACAAACATGGAATTGCCTCAATACTGGAGGACAGGCCTGAAGAGGTAAAAAATCTCAGTGAGCAACTGGTGTACTTGGTTCATGGGGCGCAGAAGTCATGTGCCAAGGTCAGCAAACCTCAGCAGCATAATCAGGCTGAAGGTGAACTTGGAGGAGTAGTATCAAGCATATCCTGTAAGGGCAAGGGGACTGCAGTTCTAAGTGGTCTGTCATCAAAACCTGTTGGCGTTAACTCACTTTGGAAGGCTTTGTCACAAGTGAGGATTTGTGACATAAATGATTCTGGAGAACGGGATGATGCATCAACCAATGGACTTAGTGCAGCACAGTGAATGGTTGAGTCATATTTGTCTGAAAACAGACATGTGTCAATCACTGATGATCCCCTTTTATACTGGAGTGGAAAGGTCAGTGAATGGCTAGAGCTGACCATTGTGGCACTGAAGTACCTGACATGCCCACCCTCCAGAGTGAGTGTCGAGAGGGTATTCAGCTCAGCAGCTGCAGTTGTTTGGGATCATCATACAAACCTCTCTCCTGCAAATGTCAGTTTGCTGACATTCATAAAAATGAATGAGAGGCACATACCAGTTCAGACTGCAACCTCAGTATTCGTACCCCAGTGCAGTCATGGTTTTACTGATGTTGTAGAAAGGGACCATCCTGGTGGCACTGGCAGCATGAAATGGCCTACCACTGAAACATAGAAACATAGAATTTGACGGCAGATAAGGACCGCTAGACCCACCCAGTCTGCCCATTTCCTTACCTAATGGATCAGCTGCAGATCCTAGTTAACCAGCAGCCTACTTCTTTCTACCCCCACCCCCCAGAATTGCCTTATGACTGTCCCATGCATGCTTGAATTCAACCACTGTTTTTGACTCCACAACCTCCTCCGGAAGGCCGTTCCATGCATCCACACCTCTCTGTGAAAAAATACTTCTTACATTACCTCTGGGCCGCCCCCATCTTCAAATTGTGCCCCTTGTTCTTTCCACACCTTTTTTTGAATGATGCTACCCTCTTGGACTTTGTTGATTCCCTTGAGGTACTTGAAAGTTTCTATCATGTCCCCCCTCTCCCTCCTTTCCTCGAGGCTATACATATTAAGCTCCTTTAGTCTCTCTTCATATGTCTTCTGGTGCAGACCCTGCACCATTTTAGTTGCCCTCCTCTGGACAGCTTCCATCTTGTCTATGTCCTTGCGGGATTGGGTCTCCAGAACTGCACAAGTACTCCAGATGGGGTCTCACCAGCTGTTTGTACAGAGGGATAACAACTTCCTGTTTTCTACTGGTGATGCCTCTCCATATGCATCCCAGTATCCCCAACCCTCCTACTGCCCTCTCACATTGCTTACCCACCTTTAAGTCATCTGATATGACTACCCCAGGTCCCTTTCCATTTTGTTGTTGTTAGTATTTCACCCCCATTGTGTACTCTTCCCTGGGTTTTTGTTTCCCAGGTGCATTACCTGCACTTCTTAGCATTGACTCTAAGCTGCCATACATTTGACCATTCCTCTAACCTTGCCAAGTCCCTTCTCATCCTTTCCACCCCACCTGTGCATCAACTCTGTTGCAGATCTTTGTGTCATCTGCAAAGAGACATACTTTTCCTTCCAGTCCCTCTGCAATGTCGCTTATAAAGACATTGAAGAGGACCGGTTCTAATACTGAACCCTGCGGTACCTCACTAGTAACCCCCCCTTCTTCAGAGTGGACTCCATTTACTATTACCCTCTGTGTCCTATTCTCCAGCCAATTCTATACCCAGGTGATCATCTTGGGACCCACTCCCAAGCTGGCTAACTTGTATATTAATCTTTTGTGTGGGACTGAGTCAAATGCCTTGCTAAAGTCTAGGTAGGCCATGTCCACAGCCCCTCCCTCATCTACTACTTTGGTCATCCAGTCAAAGAAATCGATTAGATTGTCTGGCATGACCTTCCCGCTGTGAATCCATGCTGACTTGGGTCCTGTGCCCCTCTGGCCTCTAGGTACTTGACAATTCTTTCCTTCAGCATTGATGCCATCATTTTCCCTATCACTGAGGTTAAACTAACAGGTCTGTAGTTTCCTGCTTCTGCCTTGCTCCCACTTTTGTGACGGGGAATCACATCTGCCCTCCTCCAGTCCTCAGGTACCACCCCATCCTCCCATGATTTGTTAAAGAGGGTAGTCAGTGGTGTCACTAGTTCTACCCTTAGCTCTTTTAGAATTCTGGGAGGAATTGCATCAGGCCCCATTGCTTTGTCCATCTTCAGTTTTAAGAGTTCTTTCAGAACCCTTTCTTCTGTAAATGGGCTGGTATCAACTTCTGTATCCAGAGTGTTTCTATTGTTTGTCTTAGGTACCTCCTCCTCTTCATTTGTAAATACTGATCAAAAATATTTGTTTAGTATCTCTGCCTTTTCACAGTCACCCTCTGCCCATCCCCTCCCCTTTATTAAGCCTCACTATCCCTCCCTTAGTCTTCCTTCACTCCCTGATGTACCTAAAAAAGGCGTTATCCCCCTTCTTAACTGAGTAGGCTATCTTTTCCTCGGTTCAGGTCTTTGCTGTTCTGACTGCCTTCCCAGCTTCCTTTGCTTTAACTGATACAATTCTCTGTCCTGCTCCTTCTGCGATTCCTTTTACTTTCTGAATGCTTTCTTTTTCTCTTGAACCTTCACTGCCGCCTCCTTTGAGAACCATAGTGGTTTCTTACATCATTTTGTTTTATTTATTTACTTCACACAAAGGCTTGTTACCTCTGTGATGGCAGTTTTTATTATTCCCCATTGTTCTTCCACTCCTCCTTCCTGCCCATTTGCTAGTGCATTCCTTAGGCACTCACCCATTCTGGCAATGTCAGCCCTCCTGAAGTCCAGTACTTTTGCCTTTGTATGGCTTTTCTCTATTGCTGTGTTTATTGTGAACCATACTGTTCGATGGTCGCTAGTTCCCAGATGGCTACCCACTTCTACATCTGCGATCCTCTCTCCATCTCCATTTGAGAAGACCAGGTCTAAGATTGCTCCCTCTCGAGTGGGTTCCAATACTAGTTGTCTAAGGCATGCCCCCTGTAAGGCATCTAGAATATCCCCACTCTTAGAAGTGGCTGCTGCAACTGCACTCCAGTTAACATCTGGCATATTCAGATCACCCATCAGCAATATCTCCCCTTTATCTGCCATTCTAAGTATACTTTCTATCATTTCCTTGTCCATTTCCTCCCCCTGAGAGGGATGTCTATATACAACCCCTGTGCGGATTGTGGTGCCATTGCCTGCCTCCAAATTGGCCCACAGTGCTTCTTCTCCTCCTTGATTACCCTTTTGTTCTGTTGCTTTGATTCCTTCCCTTATGTAAAGAGCTACTCCTCCTCCTCTTTTACCCTCCCTGTCCCTCCTGTAGACAGTGTATCCTGGTATGTTTACATCCCAGTCATGGTTCTGTGTGTACCATGTTTCTGTGACTGCCACGATATCCAGATCTTCCTCCTCCATCAAGGTAGCAGATGATGACACAATGGAGAAAGAATTTCCCAGTGGTCAGAAATCAGACATAGATGACTGTGAGGGCAACTTTCTTTATGAGGATGGGTTAATGTTGGCAGGTTTTAACTTAAGTGGTTAAAAGGCTGTCTTCTTTGTTGTATGATACATGTTTTCTTTTTCATAAAGTTAAATCAGTGTCCCACTCAGAGTAACTAAAGTTCCACATGTCATGTCACATTTGTAATAATACAGAGCACAATATATTCTGGCCCCTGGACTACCACCACCATAAGACCACTGTAAGCCACTGCCACCATAGGGAATGTCACCATGTGCCCCCCTTGACTACCACCACCATAAGACCACTGTTAGCCACTGCCACCATAGGGAATGTCACTGTGTGCCCCACTGGACTACCACCACTATAAGGCCACTGTTAGCCACAGCCACCAACCTCAGATGCAGGAAGATGTGAGAGGGAATGTCATCATGTGCCTCAGCTATGACCACCACCACAATCCACCACCATTGTGACAATGTTTTCCATTTCATGTCTTGACCATGCCAAGGCAGAGGGAGTCTAACAGAAGACCACATCCATCAGCCACAGGCACAAGGCTTCTTACTATGAATGCTATAAAGTGAGTATGTGCACTAATGGTTTTCATGCTAGTCAGCTTCCTTTAGCTGTGTTTTGTATTCTGTAGCTTTTCTGAGCTGCAATGGTCAAACACATATGGTCAACTTATTTTGATTTTTTACAGGTCAACATTAACAGCAAAGGACTGTCCTTCACTGAAGGGCTGTATCAATGGTACAGCAGCAGTACTGTCTACAGGAACCTATTGGATATCCATTTCCAATCCATACTGGTAAGTCCATCAATTTTATTTCATCTATTCCTTTTTTTTCATAAGAGTGCAAAAAATCTGACTTATGATTCATAAACTAGATGACATGTACATCACAAAAAATATTTCTGCAACATATCATGCACTGTATTCCAAATTTGCCGCTGCAGCCGTAACAGTGTTGAAAAAGTTTGACCCAGCTCATGTTATTTGACAAGATGTGGTTTTAAAATGTAACTTGAGTTGAGATTCAGGGACACTGACACAGTGTATTTGTTACAGCCTGGTACTAAATTAAATTGTGATCTGATGATTGCAGTGTGGAAGCTTGCTATCTGTGTTAATCCAGATACCCGTGATGGAACAGCCATGACTTAAACATAATCTCTTACTGCTGCAATCAATTTGTAAGAAGTCCTTCATTTCTTTTTTTAGGAAACTTCCAGGTGCTTTGTGGTGTTATAGTTGCCTTATCCAAAGAACATCTTCAACATCACCCCACCCCCAGGCTGGGGCAGACATGCAACAAGCAGAAGTTGTTTGAATCGATGATGACCATGACCATCATTGCTGGACTGTAGAATGATGCAGATAAAATCTGTGAAGAAGTAACCAAATAATAAACCATTAACGAGACCTACTTGCAAATATGCCCCCAAAAAATAGACTTACCTTCATTGGCTTGAGAGTATTACATTTTCAATTCCAATGCCAAAATTTCTCATCAAGCACAGGAATGTGCACACCAACAGTATGTAACCTGCTGTGATACAAAATAATACAATGAGTACATGTATATGTATGTATATATATATATATATATATATATATATATATATTAGAGGCAAGAAAATCCATTTAATGCATTAGATAGGGTTGTTCCACACCAACAAAAGCAAGGAAATTCAGTGTTAGGGTTGAAAGCCCCCCTTGGCCCCCCTGTCCACACTGGCAGCATGCGGGGTGCACATTAGGGTTGTCAGTCCTAACTCTCACCCCATTCTCCTACACCTCTGCTTCTTTCGCATGTGATGGGGTGAGAGTTGTATTAACAACCGTAATGTGCACCCGATGCCGGTCAATGAGCAGAGACAGAAACTTTCGACCCTAACACTGATTTCTCACTTTGTCAGTGTGGAACAACCCTAACTGATGCCTTAAAACTGAGTTTTGCCTCTAAATATATATATATATATTAGAGGCAAAAAACTCAGTTTAATGCATCAGTTAGGGTTGTTCCACAGCAAAAAAAGCTAGGAAATTTGGGGTTATGGTTGAAAGCCCACCCTTGGACCCCAGCCCACCCTCCAACTGGCATCAGGGTGTGCATTGGGATCATCGGCCTTCTCACCCCATCACATGTGTAAAGAAGCTAAGGTATAGGAGAATGGGGTGAGAGTTAGGGCCAACAACCCCAATGCACATCCCGATGCTGGTTGGGGGGGTGGGCTGGGGTCAAGGGGGCTCAACCTAACCCGAATTTCCTAGCTTTTTGCTGTGGAACAACCCTAACTGATGCATTAAATGGAGTTTTTTGCCTCTAATTTCCCTTCTTTTTGAGAATGCGGATGATAAATAATGAAAGGAATGCAGTGGTGGCAGTGCAGGGCCCTTTGGGCCCCACGCTCCCACCACGTGATGTCTTGTTACACAGTAACAGGAACTGCAAATGCAAGCAGCAACAGTAATGCACATGGCAAAGCAAATGTAAATGGCTAAGCAAGCATTAATAGAAACACAAGCGTAAAGTGACGCCGAACCAAACAGTTATGTAAATGGAGACATTAAACAGAAGTGCATACAGAATGCAACTGGTATCACACACATTCATGGTACCACAATTGTAAATACAAATGGTAACAGTAACACCAACAATAACACCCAAGTAAATGGAAATGCAATCACGTATGAAAACGCCAACTGTAATGCACACATTCACGGAACCACGGTTGTAAATGCAAATGGTTATGGTAACAGCAACAATAAAGCCAAAAAAAACAGAAACGCAAGCTCATACAAAAACGCAAACTGTTACACATAAGGTCATGGTACCACAATAGTAAACGTAAATGGTAACAGTAACAGAAACAGTAAAGACAACAGAAACAGAAATGCAAGCGCATATGAAAACATAAACCAGTTACGCATACGGTGGCATAGACGGGAACGGTGATTCGAATGGTAACAGAAGTGCAACTGGAAATGCTAGCTGTCACAGTAACAAAAGGGCACATCCTTCTTTTCCCCAAAAACTGCATTGAAAAAACTAATTGAAAACAAAGAATGTATGCATTATAATTGACTTCAGAGGAGAAAAGTATGACTTGGAATACTAAATTGCTTATATCTCAGGAACCGTATGACGTAGGAAAAAAATTCAAATTTTGTATGAATTACTTTCTTGGCTAGTTTTTTGCTTAGTCCCCCAATTGGGGGGCTAAGCATTTTTGTGACAAAAAGTCCATATCTTGCACCGTTTCTGAGATACGGGCCCTGAAAGACATGACGGATGCCATAATGTTATCCTATGGGACAAATCATCAAATTCGGAGTGCTGTCACTTTGCCACCCTGTAATATTTTTTCTCCAAATCACCAAAAGGCACATTTGTAGGATGTTGACTTTCTTCCCTTCAAATTTCAGCCCAAAAGACCAAACGGTTATTTTCCAGCAGAGCGGCAAAGAATTCCTGTAATATGGCAGATGCCGTAAAGTTATCCTAAGGGAAAAAGCGCTAACTTCGTAGTACCATAACTTTGGTGCCCTGTAATATTTTTTGACCAATACATGAAAATGCACATCTGTGGGATGTTGCATTTCTTCCCTCCAGATTTCAAGTAAAATGACCAAACCATTTATGAGATATTCAATGTCAAAGATTGGCAAAATGTCCCTATCTATTCCATTGTAAGAAATCTGGCCATCTTCTCCCTATTTTGCAATCAAAGATCATGATCAAAGTATCTCACGATCAAAGAATTTACAGCCTCACGATCAAAGAATTTGCAGGCTCATGAACAAAGAATAAAAAATTTAATAATTCAAAAAATAGAAGCAATTGCAGTAAACCACCACCATGGTTCAACAGAACGAAGCCCCCTGAGTAAAACCCATCCTCATTTGACTTCCTAGGACACCCCTGGGCTAAGAAAATTGAATTTTAAATTGGACCATCTTGTCCCTCGCTCGCGATGCAAGATCGCGGTCAAAGAATCTCATGATCAAATAATTTGCAGCCTCACAATCAAAGAATTTGCAAGCTCACAAACAAAGAATAAAAAATGTAATAAATCAAAATAATGGAGGAATTGCAGTAAACCACCACCATGGTTTGACAGAACGAAGCCCCCTGAGTAAAACCCACCCTCATTTGACTTCCTAGGGCACCCATGGGCTGAGAAAAATGATTTTTAAATTGGGCCATCTCGTCCCTCACTCACGATGCAAGATCACGATCAAAGAATCTCACTATCAAAGAATTTGCAGCCTCATGATCAAAGAATTTGTAGGCTCACAATCAAAGAAAAAAAGGGTGAGACATGATTTATTCATCGATTTGAACCAAACTAATGGCATGGTTCGACTGAACAGACCCTCCTGAGCAAAACAAGCCCTCATTTGTGTCCCTAGCCCACCCCTGAGCCAAGATATTAGTGTTTTAGGTCATGATGCAAGATCACTATCAAAGAATCTCACGATCAAAGAATTTGCAGGCTCACGATCAAAGATCATTAGCAAGCCTCGAATTAAGATTTTAAAAGCTTATAACTCTATTTTTTGACCATTGTGGATGGAACCAAAGCCATGGCTTGATAGATCAGGGTCCCCTGAGTAAAACCCATCGAAGTTTTACTTCAGAAGTGACCCCTGAGCCGAGATATTTGTGTTTGTGTGATTGGAAAACTGAAAACAAGATGGCGAACCTCGCGGTCAAAGAATTTTGAAAATTCCTTGGGAACAAAGATTCTTGAACCATGAGGCTGCAAATTCTTTGATCACCAGGTGAGACCAGATGGCCAGAACCCCCATTCTTTGATCGCAAGATATACATATAAATTTTCCCATTGACTTATAATGGGAACTTAAAAGTGCCATAACTTTTGAATGCCTTAATATTTTTTTCACCAAACAAAAAGCAGCATGTTCAGCCACCACAGCTCTTTCAAACAAGCAATCTTGCAGAGTGACACACCACACAACAGCTGTGCAGGACCACATTAAGAATGCCAAAAGGTACCTTCAAAAATGGATAATTTTGCATTTTTCAGCTCTTCTGTACACGAAGACCAGCAATCTGACACAAATGCAATTTGGCAAATCAAGAGATCTAGTGCGCCTCAATGCATGTACCAAATGTCAGGCAAATCCATTGAACGGGTCCAAAGTTAATAATGTCCAAACTTTTGACTTTAGTATGTAAGTGGCTGCTCAACCCTAACTATAGTGGCACGACCACACCACTATTTTATATATATGTCAACCCCCCACCTAGAAAATACATATATCAACTCACCAAGGCTATTATTAGTGTACACACAAAGGACACCCTTCCATCCGGTTGAGGTGATCGCATCGCAGCACACTCTGTACAAGCAACAGTTCTTTCACTGTCATCATTTGTGATGGAACACTTAATAGTCATTCATGTCATGTTATACCTACTTCGCATGGTTTGGCAAGACACTATGCATCATGACATCATCATCACAGTAAGGTCAATACACACAGCAGCATTACATGTAAGTGCAACAGCAGCAGCACTTGTGAATTTTCTGGACACAAGACAGTTGCATTTTGGGGATGAAGAAAAATTCTGGGGACTCTGTGTGACCATTGCATGTATGAGTGACTGTGCAATGAATTCTGGGGGACTTTGCATGTAGTGTACCACTTCCATTTCACTTCATCAGCACTTCAGAATTTTCTGGACACAAGACAATTGTATTTTGAGGATACACAATAATTCTGGTGACTGTGTGTTGTGAGCACATAATGTCATAAATTATAAATTAATGTCTATTTCAAAAAATAAATATTTCTGGAGCCTCAGTAATGTTTACTTTGTGTCGGGACTCATGAAGTGTTTGTCAAAAAGCAGGACTTAGCAGTGTAAGTATGCTGGGCTAAACTGCATGTGCTGTCAGTGTTCTTCCCTGTGTGTGCAGATATTGTCCAGCTTCATGCAAACATACTGTATATATGGTGTGACTTGATGCAGTATGTAAAGAATAAAGATAAGAAAGAATATATGGCTTATATTTTATTTGTACCATCATCACCAGAGGAGTAAGTGATATGATATTTTTTCAGATGTTTCGGGCCACTGTGCACCTCAGTAACTCACAGTGCACACATGACTTTGCAGAGATAATAGCACAAAAAATGCATGATTTTCAATAACCCATATACCACAGACATTAAACATTGCTGATGCACCCAAAATATGTTATGGTGTACAGACATTTTAAAGTCAGAATATATAACTGGTCTTGCAGACCACTGCCACCACACTGTGCAACCACTGGTGCCATGTCATGTTATGTTGAACATCAACTGATATAAAACTGACACTGCCAGTCTAAACTACAAAGACATCACTTATTCAAGAACAAAAAATGAAAAGAAATGGTAACACAGTGTGTTGGCATTTGGCAGTGAGTGAAGTGGACCTTATATATTTTCTGACTTTATAGTGTCTGTACACCATCTGCCAAATATTTTCGGTGCCTCACCATTACCACTACTTCATGTCTGTTGGGTATGGTTTGTTGAAAAGCAGGATTTATGGTTGATATATGATCTCCTAAAAGTCATGTGTGCACTATGTGACTAAGGTACACTCTGGCCAGAGACCTCTGAAAAAATATCAAATCATTTAGTCCACTGCTGATGATGGTGACAATAAAATATACTTTATATATTCTTATCTCTATTCTTTATACCATAAACACTGCAACAAGTCAGCATATATACATTTACAAGCTGGACAATGTCTGCAGTCACACACACACACACACACACACACACACACAAGAGGAAACAACACTGACTGCACACATGCAATTTAGCACATTATACTTGCACTGCTCAGTCCTGCTTTTCCACAACCACTTCACAACAGAAAGCAAACATTACCAAGGCAAGGGATTATAATAACAGGGCAATAAGGAGCATGTATGTATGTATGTATGTATGTGTATGTTTATATTTAAACTACTAGTGTGACCTTCCCTCTCTCTGATATCAAACAAAAGACAAAACACTACAATGGTGGGGGGGAGTGGTGTGTTGAAAAAAAAGCTAATGAGGGATCCCCTGCTCGTCCAGCAGCAGTTGGATCAGCTACACAATGTGTAACTGTTGTCACTCTATCTGGTCCAACTGCTGCTGGACAGCACCCACCCTCCTGTTATTTTCTTCCACCGTGGCCCACAAAAGCACAATATCTGCCTGAGTTGCAGGCATTGTGGGGTCCACTGGTGGTGGTACACCAGGTAGTGGTGGTGGTGAGGGGGTGCTGGTGGTGTTGGTGGAGCAGCTGTTGTTGTGGACCTCCTTCTGCTGTGGCAACACACAACAGCAACACCCTCTGCCACTGCCACAGAAGGGCTAGCAGGTGGAGGTCTGGCCCGTTCTATGGCAGCCTGCTACTCCACCTTATGATGATTCAACACATGGTGCTCTGGCCCCCAGTCCCCAGATGTGTCTCCCATGGGCCACGGTGCACCTCCACCCCACCAAGTCTGCATATGATCAGGCTGCTGTCCCCCTGACACAGTTGAAAAACTGCCAAACTGGGGAGCTGCGGTGGGGACCAGGCACAGGAGGGCCAGATGTAGTGCCGGCAGCCTGGTCATGATAGGGCTCGACCTGCTGCTCTGGAGGCAGTGCTGCTGGAGCTCCTGTGGATGCCACCGGTGGTTGACTTGGTGGTCATGGTGGTGCTGCTGCAGCTGTTTCTAGGGAGGGGGAGGACCAAAGATTTTTGAGTGGTCCAGCACCACCCAGCAATGCCCCCCACATGTACGCACTCCTCCCCTCCTGCCAGCAATGCTGCTGTGAAGTTTCACTGCCCCCGGCACAGCTCAACACATTCCCTCCTGACTTGGATGGTCCAGATCCTGTCCCTGCTCCATTTCAAAACAATCCCTCCTTCCCTGTCCAACGAGCAATGCCAATGACTTCACAGATACTACACAACACAGAACACACACACACAACACCGGCACACACACAGTCTCACACACACACACACACACACACATACACACACACACACACACACAACTAAACTTATAAAACAAAGAAATCAGTCACCACAAGAAAAAAATGAATTGCCAAAACAGTACAAAAAAAAAAACCCTAAACAATTAGCTTTTAAAAAAGCTTTTGGGTTTGAGTACATTTACCAACAACAACAATCCTCTCTACTCTACTCTCTGTTACTCAGCACAGGAGAAAGTGAAAGTATCTGCTTGTATGACTCACTTCCTTCCTGCCTGGCTAAAGCATGTGACTTACAGTACTGTAAGCCATGTGATGTGTGGGGGGCTGCCTATATTGTTGTCACTTCACCTTACTACGCGTTAAGGTGGAATGACAATGCAAAGTCATAATAACAAGGTGAAGTGAGCACTTTCCAATGATCACTTCACATAGCATTATGAAAATGCGAAGTGACCACTTCTTGCTTACTTCGCCAGCAAATTTTAATTTCACTGCATCTGTAATTGCCACCATCTCAGAGACCTGGGCCACTCAATACCATGACTGGGACCTCATGATCCATCCTGGAATACAAGGTGTTCTGCAGGGACTGGGAGAGGGTATGGGGGGATGCCATTTATGTCAGGGAGGGGATACTGTGTACCAGGGAGGAGGGGGATGAGGGGAGGCCAGAAGCCACATGAGTATTGCTCCAAAGCCCTAAAGTTACGAAGTTCAGGATGAGAGTGGTGTACAGGCCACCCTCACAGAGTGAGGATGTTGATAGGGAGCTGGGGGAGCAAATCAGGAAGGTCAGTGGCAAATGGGAATACAGTTACAGTGGGAGTCTTCAACCTGCCTGGGGTTGACTGGCAAACAGTAACTACAGCACACACCATGGAACAGGTGCTGCTGAAGGCTATCCAAAACAGCTACCTAGTGCAAGGGGTGATGGATCCTACTAGGGAGGGAACATACTGGACTTGGTGCTAACACATGGTGATCAAGTTCAGGATGTGGTAGTACAGGACCATCTAGCAGGAAGCGACCACCACTCAATGTGATTCCTCCTTAACACAGGGGGGGAGTCGGCTAAGACAAGGACAAGAGTGTTGGACTTCAAGAAGGCAGATTTTATCCAGAATGAGGAGCATCTTAGAGGGGTATTTAGCTAAAATTTTCCCAGGGATGGATGTTGAACAGAAGTGGGCAAACATAAGGAAGGGGCTGAATGAGGCCACAAACACTTGTGCCAAATCTCAAAGTAGGCAGTCCAGGTAAAAAAAAAAATGTAGCTGGCTCAGTAGGGAAGTGGAGGGGAAGGCGAGGGAAAAAAGTTTGGCCTTCATTAAGTCCAAAAAATTGGGGTATGAGGAGGATAGAGAGATGTTCACAAAGGCATCTAGGGAGCTGACCAGGTCAGTCAGGGCAGCCAAGGCAGCAAAGGAGCTGAAGTTGGCTCAGGGGATCAGACGGGGGAAAAGGCTTTTTTAAAATACATAAGGAAGAAGAGGAGTTGTAGGGATGACATTGTCAGAATCAAGAGAGAGAGGGGATGAGCAGAACAAGGGGAAGATCAAGCAGAGGCACTCAATGAGTATTTCTGCTCATTTTCACGAAAGAAAGTTATGGCTCAATACTGAAGGGGAAAGGGTCAAGGGTGAAGGGGCGGCAGAGATAACAGATGGTTCATCTAAAAGGATAGAATTCTGAAGGGCCTTAAAGCCTTGTGGATGGACAAGGCACCAGGACCAGATGGTGTGCATGCAAGGGTCTTGAAGGAACTAGAAGAGGTGTTGACAGGCCCTTTGATTGACGTGTTCAACACCTCCTTGGAGATGGGGAATGTACCCAGGGACTGGAGGATGTCTCACATGGTGCACCTTCATAGGAGTGGACCCAAGGACCAACCAGGCAACTACAGACTGGTGAGCTTGACTGTCATAGTGGGGAAGTTGATGGAGACCATTCTGAAGGAGAGATTGATAACCTTTTTCAATAGCAATGATCTGCAGGATGACAGACAGCATAGGTTTGTCACTGGAAGATCTTGCTAAACTAATCTGATCAACTTCTTTGACTGGATCACTAGGGCAGTTGACGAGGGCCATGCTGTGGATGTTCTGTATCTGGACTTCAGCAAGGCTTTCCACTTGGTGCAGCACAAGAGGTTAATGAGCAGGCTGAGGAACATGGAGACTGGGGAAAAAACTAGTGGGGTGGGTGTAGGGCTGGCTGCAGAGCAGACAACAGAGGGTAGTTGTAAGGGGGTGAGACATCCAAGCCAGGCCAGTAACAAGTGGTGTACCACTGGGTTCAGTTCTGGGCCCTGTTTTATTCAATGTCTTTATTGGAGACACTGCAGAAGGGGTCAAGAGTTAGATCAGCCTGTTCTCAAATGACACTAAAATTTTTGCAAAAGTAGAAAATTAGGAAGGAAGGCAGGCACTCAGAGAGGTTCTAGCTAAACATGAACACTGGTCTAGGGAGTGGCAGTTGGGGTTTAATGCTAAGAAGTGCATGGTCATGCACCTTGGAGCCAGAAATCCCAGGAACAGCTACTGGCTGAGGGGAATGCAGGTAACAGCTTCAGAGGAAGAAAGGGACCTGGGGTGATAGTTACAGGAGACATGAAGGTATCAGAACAAAGTAGGAGGGTGGCAGCAAGGGCAAATAGAATGCTGGGGTGCACTGCCAGAGGATCAGCTCTAGAAAAAGGGAGATAGATGTCGGCCGGCTGGCACAGGGGTGAGGTGTCTGTCTGTGATGCCAATGACCTGGGTTTGGGAACGGACCTGGGACATCAGAGGGCTGGCCATGGGAGAAGGATTGAGCATCCAGAAGACTGTTCTCCTTTGTGAGGAGGAGGACTGAGGGTCTGGCACATCATGGACCCCTGGTGGAGGTCAGGGGTTCAGCAGGGACTGGCACCATCATGTACAGGGGCGGGGCAGATGCAGGGCATCATTGCATGTCACCGTCCCTGTGGGAGAGCTTACAGTACTAAAAAATGCCAGCCTCAGCAGATGATGGCCCCTCTGGCCACCAGAGTCTGCAGTGGGGGTCCCACTCCCATGGCCCTGACCCAGGGGGCAAGTCGGGTTTTGCCACCAGCATCCATTAGGATGGGGTGCTCACCAGGCAGTATCACTCAGGGGGCAAGCCTGAGTATGTGGGGGTGGTCAGCATAGCTGGGCTGAATAAAGATTTGGACTGGCAACAAAAAAAAAAGAGGGAGGTCATCCTGCCATTGTATAGATCACTGGTGAGGCCACACTTGGAGTACTGTGTACAGTACTAGTGCCCATACCTCAAAATGTATCAGAAATTACTGGAGGGGGTGCAGCGTTGGGCTACAAAAATGATCATGGGACTAGGGGAGTTGCTGTACGAGGAAAGGTTGAAGGAGCTCAACATGTACTCGCTGGAAGAGAGAAGGGAAAGATGGGACATGATAGAGACCTTTAAGTACTCGAACAGCATAAACAAAATCAGGGAGGGAGGAGTGTTCTGCTTAAAGGGGGGAAGGCTTACTAGGGGACACAGTCTGAAGTTGGAAGGGGAAGTTTTAAAAGGGAGATGAGGAGGCACTACTTCACAGAGAGAGTGGTGGTGGGTTGGAACGCACTGCTGGAGGAGTTAATCGCTCAAAGGACAGTGGATAGCTTTAAGGCAGGGTTGAGATCAAGTCAAGGGCAGGGATAGTACAGACAAGAACACAAAGGGGGAAGGATCAGGAAAGAGGAGGAAGGGAGGGGTTTGGTTGGGAGTGGCGCACCTGTAATGATATGAAAATAAGGGCTGCACAATCTGGCCGACTTGATATACTGTTGGGCCTTTATCTGTCAGCAATTTTGTATATTCTTAAGTTGTGTATTCAATGTTATTACAAGTGGTACATGTGAAGAATCTGATTGTTCTATTATTTTTAAATAATATATTATTTTTAATGCCTGGTGACTGGCCCAGGCCAGGTCTATAGTGCAAGATCCCAATGGACCCATATAAGTAAATTGTCCATTTTGGTTTCTGGGCAGACAGCCATTAAGCAGACAGAAATTCCCATCTGACATTAAACGGAAGAGATTTTTCCAATGCAAATTACATTTTTAATCTTTAGATCTTCTGATCCAGTTCACCCTTGAATTGATTATCTGAAAACTCTGCATTAATTCATAGTAAAGATTTGCTTGTTTCTTATTTATACTCATCTTAGCGTTATGATCACCCAGTATTAGAATCTCCTAATTTTCATATTTATCCATTAACTCTTTTATGACATCTAGGTGTAAATCTCAGGTGACTGAAAGGACTTAACTGTTGTGAGGTTTAAATTACTTGTAGAAAGATCTGGTAAGTAGGGGGAGTGGCTTAGCTAGAAGGAAGCTACATTTAAAGACTGCCTTAGAAAGATTCTGCTAATAGCTTGGCAGAACACTCCAGGAGAAAGGACTGCTGTGTGACTGAACTTCTCTACTGGGACTATATTGCCCTCCTTCCCTCCCCTCACCACCCACCCAAAGCTAGTTCTATTTTTATAGGCACAGGATTTGACTGACAACAGGAACTTCCTGTTTAGGGGCAGGAAGTGAGTGATCACAGAACCACCAAGGACCCACCATCCTAGAAGGGCAAGAGTAGCTCTCCGCCCCTCTAGCTGCTGGAGGTCTGCCTCTGAACAAGTAAGCGGTCTACTGAGAAATATAGGATATTCTTGTCTCAGAACAGGACAATCAGGAGCTTAAAGGGCACACAGGCAGAAAGTAAGGAGAGAGAGAAAAAACAGAGGAAAGAGTAAGGATTGCAAACAGTTAAGGGCCAGAAATAAGACATGATTGGAGTGGTGCAGTGCAGTGGCTGTGGAGCAGCAGTCTTCCGGGAGATGTTCTGGAGGATGCGGTGTTGTCCCATCTGCAGGCACCTCTCTGGGCTGAGGAAGGAGGTTGCTCATCTCCAGGCTGAGTTGGCCAGGATTTGTGGGACCTCCTCTTCCATCCAGGGACCACCAGTGCCACTGCCGTTGCCTCAGAGGTTGCCAAGAAAGAGGAGCGGTTGGACCACAGTGGGCTCAGGGAGGGTGAGGATGGTGGAACAGAGGCACATTCCTCCAGTTGTACCTCTCCACAATTCCTATGCCATTCTGGCAAAGTGTGGTTCCTCTATGGAGGCACCTACAGTGGAGACCAAGGAGGATGCTGGGAACCTCCACAAAGGAGACCCACAGGAGGGTGGCAGGGGACCCTGCAGGGGAAGAAAACAACTCCTGGTGGGGGACTCCATTGTTAGGAAGGTAGAACTGGGCAAGGAAGGTGAGAGGGAGGTAAGGTGCCTGCCTGGCGCCATGGCTTGGAGGGACAGGGAGCGAATCCTCAGGATTGCCAAAGCAGCTGCACAGGGGAGGGAGCTGGATGTCATTGTCCACTTAGGGACAAATGACCTGGCTAAGAAAGGGATTAGAGAAGTGCAGGAAGAGTTTGTGGAATTGGGGAGGGGCCTTAGTCAAGTAGCACGCACGGTAACCTTCTCGGAGGTGCTACCCATCTATGGCATAGGAGAGGCTAGGGTGTTCCATACCATGGGATTCAATCAGTGGTTGAAAAACTGGTGTGGAGCTCAGGGATTTGGCTTCCCTGGGGACTGGGGGACCACCTGGAGTGATGCAAGCCTATACTGGCATGATGGGCTGCATCTGTCCGGGAGGGGAACCAGGATCCTAGGTGATAGGTTTAAATGCTTCATTGGCAAGCTTTTAAACTTGCTAAGGGGGGAGGCACTGGAAAGGAGCAGGAAAATCCTAGCCCCCCCCAAACAATCACGGTAGTAAGTGTGGCAAACACCAGCATGGAGGTTTTGATAGGGAGAAGGGCAGGGGTAAATGGAGAAAGTGACAAAGGCAAGAAGGACAGGGATAGGGCAAAAGGGGGTAAGGCCATCAGGAAATGGAGGGTAATGAGTACCAATGCCCATAGTCTGGGCAACAAGCTCCCTGAGCTGGTGGCCTTAATGGAAGAGGGATGCCTGGATATTGTAGCAGTCACAGAAACATGGTACACAGAGAACCATGACTGAGATATTAACATACCAGGGTACATAACCTACAGGAGAGACAGGCAGGGGAGAAGAGGGGGAGGAGTAGCTCTCTATGTAAAGGAAGGGATAAAAGCAACTGAACAAAAGAGTAAACAGGGAGGAGAGGAGGCACTGTGGGTCACCTTGGAGACTGGAAAGGGCACCACAATCCGCTTAGGGGTTGTGTACAGACTCCCATGTCAGGGGAAGGAATGGACAGGATATGATGGAAGGCATTCTCAGAATGGCAGAGAAAGGGAGATACTGTTGATGGGAGACCTGAATATGCCAGATGTTAACTGGAGCACATTGCTGCAGTGACATCCAACAGAGGGCCATTCTTGATGCCCTACAGGTGGCAGGCATTAGACAGCTAGTTTCAGAACCCACTCATGAGGGAGCAATCTTAGACCTCGTACTCTCAAACGGGGGCAGTGAGAGGATCTCAGATCTAGAAGTGGGTTGCCATCTGGGGGCAAGTGACCATCAAACAGTGTGGTTCATGTTAAACTCAGCTACAAAGTCAAGTCATACAAAAGTGAGGGTACTGGACTTTAGGAGGGCTGACTTTGGCAAGATGGGAGAGTGCCTCAGAAAAGCACTAGCAAACAGGATAGAAGGAGGTGTGGAGCAACAATGGGGAATTATCAAAACTGCCATCACAGAGGCAACAAGCCTTTGTGTGAAGCAAATAAACAAATCAAAATGAAAGAAAAAGCCACTATGGTTCTCAAGAGAGGTGGCTGTGAAAGTCAGGAAGAAAATGATAGCATTCCAAAAGTATAAGGAAACACAGAAGGAGCAGGACAGAGAGCTGCACCAGTTAAGGCAGAAAGAAGCAGGGAGGGAAGTCAGAATAGCAAAGGCCCAAACTGAGGAAAAGATAGCCAACTCAGTTAAGAAGGGGGATAAAACCTTTTATAGGTACATCAGCGAGCGTTGAAAGACAAAGGGAGGGATAGTGAGGCTGAATAGAATAAACGGTGGGTGGGCAGAGGGGGACAGTGAAAAAGCAGGAATACTGAACGAATATTTCTGCTCAGTATTCACAAAGAGGAGGGGAAGTGCCTAATCCAATTAACAGAAGCACTCTTGATAGAGGTCGATCCAGTCCTTTCACAGAAGAAAGGGTTCTGCAAGAACTCCTAAAACTGAAGGTGGACAAAGCAATGGATCCTGATGGAATTCACCCAGAATTCTAAAAGAATTAAGGAAGAAACTAGTGAAACCATTGGCTACTCTTTTAATAAATCATGGGAGGATGGTGTGGTACCGAGGACTGGAGGAAGGCGGATGTGATTCCCCTTCACAAAAGTGGGACGAGGCAGGAAACTACAGACCTGTCAGTCTGACCTCTGTGGTAGGGAAGTGATGGAGTCCCTTCTGAAGGAAAGAATAGTTGAGTACCTAGAGGTCAGTGGAGCACAGGATCCAAGGCAGCATGGGTTCACAGCGGAAGGTCATGTCAGGCAGAATCTAATAGATTTCTTTGACTGGGTGACCAAAGTAGTAGACCAGGGAGGGCTGTGGACATGGCCTACCTAGACTTTAGCAAGGCATTTGACACAGTCCCACACAAAGATTATTAGTCAAATTAACCAGCCTGGGGTGGGTCCCAGGGTGGTAGCCTAGATAAAACATTGGCTGGACAACAGGACACAGAAGGTAATTGTAAATGGAGTCCGCTCTGAAGAAAGGGCGGTTACTAGTGGGGTACCGCAGGGTTCAGTATTGGGTCCAGTCCTTTTTAATGTCTTCATCAGTGGCATTGCAGAGGGACTGGAAGGAAAAGTATGCCTTTTTGCAGATGACACAAAGATCTGCAACAGGGTTGATACACAAGGAGGCGTGGAAAGGATGAAAAGGGACTTGGCAAGGTTGGAGGAATAATCTGACGTATGGCAGCTAGGATTCAATGCAAAAAAGTGCAAAATAATGCACCTGGGAAACAAGAACCCAGGGGAAGAATACACAATGGGTGGGGAGGTAGTAACAACAACAAAACAGGAAAGGGACCTGGGGGTAATCATATCAGATGACCTTAAGGTTAGCAAGCAATGTGAGAAGGCAGTAGGGAGGGCCGGGGGTATACTGGGATGTATAGGGAGAGGCATCAGCAGCAGAAAACAGGAAGTTGTTATCCCTCTGTACAGAAAGTTGGTGAGACACCATCTGGAATACTGTGTCCAGTTCTGGAGACCCCATCTCCGCAAGGACATAGACAGGATAGAGGCAGTCCAGAGGAGGGCAACTAAAATGGTGCAGGGTCTGCAAGAGAAGCCGTATGAGGAGAGACTAAAGGAGCTTAATATGTATACCCTTGAGGAAAGAAGGAGAGGGGACATGATAGAAACTTTCAAGTACCTCAAGGGAATCAACAAAGTCCAAGAGGGTAGCATCTTTCAGAAAAGAGACTTGCAAGAACAAGGGGACACAATTTAAAGATAGAAGGAGGGCGGTTCAGGGGCAATGTGAGGAAGTATTATTTCACAGAGAGGGTAGTGGATGCATGGAACAGCCTTCCTGAGGAAGTTGTGGAGTCTAAAACTGTGGGAGAATTCAAGAATGCATGGGACAGACATAAGGCAATTCTTGTGGGGGGCAGGAAGATATAGGCTGTTGGTTAAATAGGATCTGTGGCCTATCCTGTAGGTAGGGAAATGGGCAGACTAGATGGGCCTAGCGGTCCTTATCTGCCGTCAAAGTCTATGTTTCTATGTTTCTATGACTGATTCATACTGTGCCCAAATATCTGTAAATTGTTTATTGTCCCAGACTTTCCCCTTCCCAATAAAGACATACACCCAGTTCTTGGTGGTGTTCAGATTGGCAATTAATTTATTACTACAGTTCCTGTACATTTCCAACTTCATTGCTGCCATTATATCAGTCATTCAACATTGTCCTTATTCACAATTTTTCATCCCCATATTTCTCTTTTCTTTATAACATTGATATTAATAATACGTCATCCTTTTCTTCTCCTTCTTTCTTCTTGCCTTCCAGGTGTAAAGTGGAGTGCCTCTTCTTCTGTTCTTCTCTGAGGTACACGGTGTAGACCGTTACTGCTTTTTCAATTTGATGTTTCTGTCCTTCTTGTCTAGTTTATTCAAAACCCTCTCAACCCACCCCTTCCCCCAGCCCTCCTTTTAATTATTATCTCCCCTTTTCTTTCTCTGCTTAGTCCTTTTCCAACTTCCCCTTTTTATTGACTCTTTTTATTCAGCCGTCCACCCTGGCTGTGTACCATGTTGAGATGTCCTCCATCATCTTTCCCTTTTTGGTCTCTCTCTCAGCTGCTGTCCACTTTCAGTGGCCCCCCCAACTCATCTCACAATGCTGACCCGTTACCTTACACCCTTTTCCTGCCCCTCACAATTTTCATTATTTATTACTATCCCTGTTGAAGGGTGGGTGGGAGGTGCAAAAACTTTGCATGAGTAGCAAATGAAAGAGGAAGAAATCCCCTTGTGCAGTCCCTTAAAAGGGGGTCTTTTTGATTTTTTGATTCCTCCACTTCTATTCCTAGCCTATCCCCTCCGTGCCTCCTGCATCCTGGCCCTTCTCCTTTCATGATGTCACGCTGTGACTCACCACCTTTGTGAGCCCCTCCCCTTCTCTAGCCATTATTCCTTTCCCTGCCCCCCTTTATCTCTTTACATTCTTATAATGGCCATTAGGAGGTGCCACCAGGATAACCTGGTCTGCCTTTGAGTAGGCAAACTTCATTGTCCCGTGCTTTCCCCCATCCCAGTAAAGACATATACCCAGTTCTTGGTGGTGCTCAGATTGGCAATGAATTTATTACAATGGTTCCTGTACACTTCCAGCTTCATGGTTGCCATTTTATCAATCATTCAACATTGTCGTTATTCACATTTTTCCTTCCTCATGTTTCTCTTTTCTCTTTAACATTGGTATTAATTATACGTTATCCTTTTCTTCTCCTTCTTTCTTCTTGCCTTCCAGGTGTAAACCTGGGTGCCTCTTCCTCTGTTCTTCTCGGAGGTACAAAGTGTAGATCGTTACCGCTTTTCAAATTGATGTTTCTGTCCTTATTTTCTAGTTTATTCAAAACCTCCTCTCCACAACCCCCCTCCACCATAGACCCCTTTTAATTATAATTTTCCCCATAGCCTGTCTCCAACCTGCGTTGGATGACAGGCCTTCCCCTAACTTCATCTCCCCACCTGCCACTGCCAGGCCTCAGTGCATCCCATGGTTTCCATACTGAACATATCTATCCCAGATCAGAAAGGTAAACCCCATCTGCCAGATAAAAGTTATCTACTCATTATAACCCATTCTCCCATAGCTCAGAATAACATGCCTGTTCTCCTATTCATTTTTTCCTGGCCCTCTCAATAGCAACATGATTATGCTCATTCTACCGGTCCCTTCTTGGTATCATATCAGATCATACTAGGGTCGCCAACAGCCACCACTGTTTGATTTTTCCCAGGTTAGGTTTTATTTGCAAGAAAATGTCCAGCCTTTGCCTGAACTCAACGTAATTTCCCCAAAGATGAACTATGATCAAATCCGGCTTGGGGCATCACTCCCACATCTCTTGAAGTGTGGGAAGCAGCTGTGCCCATTTTGTTCCCTGAATGCCTTTCCAGGTTAACCTACACTGTCTGATATCCTGGTACAGTTGTTTTCCCCTGGCTTTCTTCTCAGCTCTCCTCTCTGCCCAGAAAATATAGAAGTGTCTATATAGCCAAATTTCTGTGCAGTGGTTGCACCCTAGTAATGAAATAAAATGATCAATGAGCTGTGTTTTATCTCTGACCTCCTCCCCACCCCTTCTCTTCCCCCCTTCCTTGGTCTCCGTTCCTTATTAATTATATACATAGGTCTCCCTTTGAGCTCATAGAAAGCAAAAAAAAAGTTGATTAATCACATTATTCCTTAACAGGTCATATGTATCTCTTATAACACTCCGATTTCCATCACCCAAGCTCCCGCAGCTACCCTATGGACCCCGCTTATGCAGCCGCCTGTGACGTTGCTCCAATCCAAAAAGAAATGGGATGAATACCCTGTTGGATCTTCACCCAAAAATTCCATGCCCTTTTTAAGTATGGCTGTAATCTAATAGGGTATGGCCCCTTTTTCGTCCCCATGTGTGAATAGCCGGCCTTGTTTATTGTGCCTTGTTGCCGAGTAAGCCCACAATGCTTGCACTGGCAGGTTACCAGATTGCTGTGCTGCCTCAAAATCACCCCACAACCTTTACCTTCTTGATTCATCTTGGATCTCTTGATCATCAGTTGGATCTGGCTCATCCCTCAAGTGACATCCTCCTATTCCAACCCCTTGTAGTCATCTCCTCTCCTGTGACCTACTGCCTCACTTACTCTCAGAGCCCCAAAAACATTACCACATATATAGCATGAAATAGTGTAGCCTTGTCCACTGTCTTGAATATTTTGGGTAACACCCCTATCAGCCTGTTCAACAATTGACCCAAAACTTGTCTCCTCTTGTCATTACCCCTCTGCTTCAGCCATCCCCACCCTTGCAACATTCATTTAATGAACATGCTCTTGGTCAGGTCTCGCCAACCTTTTAAGTTGCACACTAAGCTGATCCCTGCCAACTGAACTCCCATCATGGTATGGGCCAATCCTTTCTCCCATTGGGATACTATAAACTTCCCTATCTGCTTGTCTGTGACCAGGCCATTTACTTCCATGAGCTGAAATTCCAAAAATGCTTGGAAAGTCCACCAAACCTCTTTGTATGCCCTCAAGGTCCTGGGCACCCAGGAGTTGCAAAACAGAAATTCTGCTCCTTCCAACCAATGTCCCATATGTTCAACGGGATTGGAGTTTTGTGTCCCTCTGCCTTCAGAGCCATGGCCCAGAACTTGTTCAGCTGCAGATGTGAAAGGCTGTCAGCTAATGTATTCCTTACCTCATCAATGTGCCTTGCTGTAAACAACATGTTCAACTGCAGACCTTGTAATACCAATTTATATAAAACCCTCAGTACTGACTCTGATGTTGCCCCTCTGTTGTTAAGTATGTCCACTACTGCCCTGTTGTCACACCAAAAAGTCACTTTCTAATAACTCAGTTCTTTCCCCCATAATAAAGTGCTGACCCAAATCAGTGTGATTCCTAGTAATGTAATGTCCTTAGTTAGTCCCCTGCTAGTTCATTCCTCTGGCCATGGCTCTAAAAACCATTTACCACGAAAATAACCCCCATGCCCAACCCCCCCCACTGCATCTGTGTACAACTCTATGTCTGTATTATACACCAATTCCTCTTGCCAAAAGGACTTCCCATTGAAATTCTGTAAGAACATGCCCCAAACCTACAAGTCATCTTTTACTCCCCAGAGATGTCAACCCAGTGGTGCGGCCTGGCTGCTCCCCTGGTTGCCCTGGCCAGGCGCCTGGTAAAAGCTCGACCAAGACCCATTGCCCTGCAAGTACAATTGAGGTGCCCCATAAGTGTCTGTACTTGTCACAGCTGCAGCTGTCTTCTGTCAAGGTGCACCTCCAACAGTTCCCTTAATTGGTTTATCTTGCTATCTGGCAAGCGGAACATCTGGCCTCATGTGTCAATCTCTATCCCCAAGAATTCTATAGTTCTGCTTGGGCCTTCCATCTTGTCTAGCACCAGCGGAACCCCTAGCTCACGACACATTCCTTGAAAACAGCAAAGCATGTGGTCTGCTTCCTGCTTGCCATTCCTTATGAGTAGGAAATCATCCAAATAATCTATAATCACCTTGTACCCCATTCTCTGTTGGAAAATCCATTGGAGACATGTACTAAATAACTCAAATGTGGCACAGGCCACAGAACACCCCATAGGCATGTCCTTATCAAAATAATAATGTCCATCCAGCTTGAAACTTAACAGTTCCCAATACTCTGGTCATTCCGGCAGTAATCTAAATGCCAATTTAATGTCTGTTTTGGCCAGCCATGCCTTCTGGGGTGGCTCTGATAATTTATACTGCTTCCTCTAATGTGGCAAAAGACACCTTGCTGTCTTTTTCATCAATATAATCATTGACTGATTCACCTTTCCGAATATGACAAATGATGAATGACCCTGTACTAGAGATGTTGTGAAATTTAATTTCACCAGCGAAATCTTGGCGAAATCACGTTTCATCCAGTGAAATATTTTGCATAATTACATGCTTATGGTGAAATTTCACTGATTGCTATGGTGAAATTTTGCTGTAAATTTCACCTTGTGTTAATATTAGGCAAAATTTGGTGAAATTGGGCTTGTCATATGATTTGTTCTTTGCAGGTCACATGGGTGACTGTAAATAGGCAGGGAGTGACAGATTTAGTTCCTTTGCTACGTGGCTGGAGATTTTGGAGAAGCAGGCAGCAGCAGAGAGAGTGTTCTGTGTGGTACACAGTCTTTAGTTTGAAAAAATAATAGAGTTGTTCTCTTTTCTTTAGTCTATCTGGTGTGTGTGTTTATTATTTCCCTTCTTTGACTGAGATTATGAGTATGTATGTGTGTGTGTGTGTGTGTGTGTGTGTGTGTATGTATAAAACTCCCTCACTCTCTCCCATTTCTTTTTCTCTTTTTTTTTGTAGTAAGGAGTTAGGTGAGGTGTAGGAGAATGGATGGGAAAGGTAGGGACAAGGTGGAGACTGGGAAGAAGGCAGCTGGACCACCCCCCACCCAGTGTTTGCATTGACAGGTGGGACTTTAGGTCTGCACCCCCCCAACAGCAGGAGCATGTGCCCCCCCACCCCATCAGGAGAATGTAGCCCCCACTCCCCAGGAGTAGCATGAGCCCCTTGCCCCCTCCCAGCAGAAGCAGCAGCAGCAGCAGCATGATACTCTGCAGGATGAGGATCCTCCTGTTGTCCAGCAACAGCATGTGGCCCCCAACCCTGTCAGCAGCAGCAGGCACCTCTAGATACCATCACCCCAGCTGGAGCGCCCCCTGCCTCCCCCGAGCAGGAGCAGGATGTGGCCACTGGCCCCAGGACATCAGCTGTTGCCCGCCCAACAGAAAGTGTCATCAGCTGTGTGTTGTTTTTTCACAGAAAACACCAATGACAACACAGTGGTGATCTGCAACTTGTGTGGCAGATCTATTCGAAAGGGCAAGACCAGGGGTCATTTTGGTACTGGTTGCCAAAGGAGCCATCTGTAGCACCACCACCCTGCAGATTGGCTTAAAAAAAAACAAAAAGAGTTGGCAGCAGTAGGTAGAGGGGCACGGGGTGCTGAGCAGTTAGAAGGGGAAGAGGGCCAGCAGGATGAAGGGTCCAGTGGTCAGCAGAGGCACCACACAAGTAGGCAGTGGTGGCAGAAGCAGCAGGAGGCAGCTGCAGAGCCCCCATCACCCTCATCTGAGAGACGCAGGCATCACTGGGTTCATGGTGGTGACCCAGCCCAGTCTGCAGCAGCGACAGCCACTCCTGTTCCAGCACCATCAGCCATGAGCCAAGAAGACCTGACAGCGGTGCACAGAGAGGTGTGAGCTCTGCATAGAGAGTTTAATCATTTCTGCCAGGAGGTCGAGGGGACCTCAGAAAACTCCTTGATGAGCAACATAAAATGTTTGGTGGGAGGCAGAATTGGTACCTGGAGCTGGTGCAGTGTAATGGTCCAGACTAGAAAAGATAATGTCAGCACAGTAATGGCAGCAACATTTTTTTTCTTTTCTTTTCTTTCTCCTGTCCTTGCTTTCTTACTGTCACTTTTCCCTCATTTGCACCCTCTAAAAATAAAAAAAGCAAAATAATATATAAAAAAATATGGGTGTATATGTAATAGATAAACCACTCTGAGGTATGCGGTCACGCTCTGATATATACACGCCTTGATGTGCATCAACTACCCAAGGCGTGCGTATATCAGAGCGCAACTGCACACCTCAGAGTGGTTTATCTATCTATTACAATGTCAAAATTGTTTTGGAGGGGGTAAAAGTGCAGGTGTCCAGTCACGTTCTGATATACGCACGGTGATGTGATGCTCAAGGTCCAATAAATGAGCAGCAATTTCTCTATCCATTTTATATATACATATATAATGTCCTCTTTTTCTTCTATATCCTTTTGTTTCTTTTTGTCCAGTATTTTGTGTGTTATGCAATATTTATGCTCCCTCCCGTTCCTCTTTCATATGTATACCCTGTCCCTGACCTGACCCTGCATGCACCCCCTATCATGTGTTACTGTCTGTCAGTCACTTTTAGTCTTTACCCATAATCACTGTACCTTTCTACATGGTTTATGTTAGTCCCTCTGTATGGATTTCCTCCTCCTAGCCACAGATGTGAAGTACTGTAATTTGTAAATTGCTCCTATGAACAAAATGTTTTCCCAAAGCTATGTGTGATGTTGTGGGCTGGTAGTTGTTTTGGCTGTGTGCAGGATAAGTCTGAATGAATATATACACAACAATCATAGAAACATAAGTACTTTTATTGCGAAGTAAAACCTAATGTAATTCTTTTTTTGTGCTGAACACACGTGTCCCCATGACTTGCCATAATGTTAACTTGGTGTTATAGTGCCCAACCACACCCAGCCAGCCTGTCCAAAATGTACTCTAGTAGGGCTACAGTTTAACACAGCTTTTGAAGCCATGCTGTGCAGAGTAGGCATTATAAAACGAGAAATACAGTATGACAGGAAAAAATTAGGATGACATTGGGAATGTAAAATGACACAGAGTGTTGCCACTGTCTAACATGGCCCATAAGTCCAGAAATGTTTCCCAAAAAATGTTACAGTAAATCAAGACCAGAAACAGATCTCAGCCATGATGTTTGTTGGTGCCCACTTCCACCGCCCAGACATTAAATAGCTGTTTTAGGGCCTGTTTGCCAAATATTTCTGCCTGAAACCCACTGCTGCTGGTGCCAAACAGGGCCTACAAGTCCAGAAATGTTTACCAAAAAATGTTACATCAAATTGAGAGTGAAATCTGCTGTCAGTCCTGATGTTTCATGTTGCCCCACCAGCAACCAGACATTAAAATGCTGTTTTGGCCACTGTTTACAATTATTTTTAGGCTACATTTTGTTTCTGCGAGTGCAGCACAGCCCAGGTATTAAACATCTAGAAATGTTGCAGGAAAAATGGTACATCAAATTGAGATTGAAATGTGGTGTCAGTCCTGATGTTTTACGGTGCCCAACCCCAGTAACAATACATTAAAATATTGTTTTGGACGCTGTTTACAATTGGTTTTAGGCCACATCTTGTTTCTGCGAGTGCAGTACAGTCAGTGCATGTCCAGAAATGTTTCCCCAAAAAATTGCACAGTACATTCAGACAGAAATCAGGTGTCAGACATGCTGTTATATGTTGCACTCCTTCTACCTGGACCAAAACATGTTGTTTGGCCCACTGTTTACCAATGGTTTAAGACCTAATCATGGTGTTGACACTGCCTAACTTGACCCAGAAGTCCAGAAATGTTTCCCCAAAAATTGCACAGTATATTCAGACAGAAATCAGGTGTCAGACAAGCAGCTGCATGGTTCACATCCACCATGAGGACCCAAATCTGTTGTTTTCTGCACCATTTAAATGCTTTTCAGGCCTAACTGTGGTGCTGCCACTGCCTAACATGCCACACAAGTCCAGAAATGTTTCTCAAAAAATTGCACAGTACATTCAGACAGAAATCAGGTGTCAGACATGCTGTTATATGTTGCACGCCTTCCACCTGGGCCAAAACATGTTGTTTGGCCCACTGATTACCAATGGTTTAAGGCCTAATCATGGTGTTGACACTGCCTAACATGGCCCAGAAGTCTAGAAATGTTTCCAAAAAAATGTTACAGTAACTTCAGACTGAAATCAGGTCTCAGTTATGATGTTTTATGGTGCCCAAACCCCCACCAGGACCAAACAATGGTCTTTGGTCAACTCTTTACAATTGATTTTAGGCCACATCTAGTTTCTACAAGTGCAGCACAGGCAGTACATGTCCAGAAATGTTTCCTTAAAAAATGGTACATTAAATTCAGACTGAAATTTGGTGTCAGACATGCAGTTACATGGTTCACATCAACAAATGACCCAAATCTGGTGTTTTCTGCACCATTTAATATGTTTTTTAGGCCAAACCATGGGACTGCCACTGCTTGACATGCAACATAACATAAGCCAGTTTGCCACACTGAGAAAAATAAATCCTCATACAAAATGGCCCTGCTACTTAAAGTTGCACTTGCTTCCTCCTGCTGCTGGTTTCTCAATTGATTGAGAACTGTGGACTTATCATTTCACAATGATGCTGCCCTTGTTCACTCTGTTGGCTCTGTGGTTTTTAAGTCACTGTGGATTGAATAACATTTTGTGTGCTGCTGCTGTTGCCTGTAGTTGCTGCCTGCTGATCTGACTAGTTCCCACAAGAAGTAATGATTTGTCTGCTTCATGGGGATCCTCTTCACATAGTCAATCTACTGCATGCTGCTGCTGCACATGTATCTGTCTGTATTTATTTTTTTCAGGTGCAAGAGAAGGGGGATGGTGGGTTGCTATTGGGACATCTTGAGTTCTTATACGTTTGTACTGATTTTATATTATCTAGTGTGCTGAGGAGTACACCATCATGGCATGCATGCCAGGATTTGGATACGGGATGTTGGGATGCACCACATTTCACATTGCACAAGAACAAGGCAAGTATTGAATTTTTCATTACTGGGAGGGATAGGTGACTGCAGCTTGGATATCTGAGTCGGATTGTAATTGTATTATTTTTGCTTTTGTCAACATGCAGGAATTCAGGTGCTATTAATGCCAGGTGAACTGCTGCTGCTGCTGCTGCTGCTCAATATGTGTGCAGTTCATTAACTCGTGGTAAGTATTTCTTAATTTGTGATGGTCTTTGGTGGGCATGTGGTGGAGGAGGTGTTTGAGGGTTGGTGTGGGGTTGGTGGATTTGGTTAACTATTAAGTTTGTGGTTACTGTAATATAGAGATGTCAGACTTTGAGAGTAACTATGTTCAATGTGTGTCTGTCAATATTCAGAAATTCCACTGCTGGGGTGCGTCTGTTACCTCCCAATCTGGCTGCTGGCTGTGCTCATCAGACACAGTCTGTTCATGTCAAGGGTTCCAGTTTAACTGCCATTCCCTGATGTAAGTATTGCTTCATGTAATGATGGTAGTGGTGGGGGAAGGGCACCTAGTTGTAACAATGCTCAAAATGTCTTCTTTTTTTCTTATTGCCAGGTATGAAGTACTTCAATTAGAATGGTAGTTTAGTTTTCTGGTGGACATTTGCCAGTGCATTCCTACTCTGTACAGCATTGGTGACTAAATACAAGTCTTCCATCCGTGTGTGTGTGGACGCTGGATCGAGGTGCTGGACAGGTCAAGTGGTCAATGTACACGAAAACCTTCACTAAAAAAATAAATTGCAAAGGGAAACAGGAACAGAACTTCTCAGTCAGAATGTAGTAACTGTTCAGATAAAGTTATCCAACAAAGGATCAATGTGTAAGAAAAATATAACAAGTAGCACACAAACAAAAAATATTTAGATTTAAAAGAAATTACAGAAATTCACTCACAACTTGTGAGAAATCTGTCAAATATTAGGAACTAGCATGCTGTACTTTCACACATACACACACACACACACACACACACACACACACACACACCACAAGGTCGACCCTCCCCCACTCAACTCCCTCACAGACACAGACACAGAGAAAACTGAAAACACTACCTAAGTTTAACTAAGTATTACCCAAAGATACAAAACAAAAAAAATGTTCACCTACAGCACTAGTAATTAAATTGAGATTTTGGGAGCAATTAACTCTCAAAAATCACAAATAAAGAGGTTTTTGAAGGGTTTATTGGCTGTGATGCACCACACTGATGTGGTCTCCGACTCAACAGATTATATATTGTGCAGGAAACAGCCTGCATGTGATATTTCAGCTATCTACCCACAATGCATTGCAATTTCACTGACAAAATTGAAAAACATTGGCAAAATTCAGGACAATGGTGAAATTTCACCTTACACGTAAGCAAAATTGGTGAAATTGGGTGAAATTTCTCATTACCCAAAAGTGGAATCGGAGGAGAAATTACGTTTCCCCTAGGCAAAAAATTTTGCGTAATGTAGGAATTACACCAAATATTTCACTAGGCGAAATTTTCTAATTTGGCACTTCTCTTCCTTGTACTCCTCCGGCTGTTTTTAGGCACTAAACCTAATGGGGGGGGACCCTCAGGCCTCATAAGGGTGGGTCCTTGTATGGTCCCTCTACCCTTCCAGTCTCCTTTTCCTTCTGAATCTTCAACCTCAAAACTTCCTCTTTCTTGTTGACCAAACCCAAGTTCTTTGCCTCTGTGTTTATCCTGGAGCCTTGAAATTGAAAACAGAAACCCCTCTTGAAGCCTTCTATGAGCCTATCAGCTGTCATCCCATCTGGGTAACCTCTTAACTGACTTTCCAATGCCTCTGTCTTGATGGGGTTCCTCACTGGCAAGAATTTTCCTGCTGAAACTGAACACCCAAACCTCCTTTCTTGCCCTGCCCTATCCAACTATGCTGTGGCCCCACCCCCATGTACCCATTCTGGCTCCTTTTGATCCTTTATGAAAACTTCAATGACACTGCCCCCCCACCGTAACCCCTCCCTCTGGCTCTTCTGCCCCATGTCTGACCCCTTTATCCCTGCCCCCCCAAAAGGGATGATTGGGTACACCTGGCATCCCCGTGGTTTAACTCCCTTGGTTCCAATTCATCCAATGCTTAGAAGCCAGAGGGCTCCTACCACACTTTGAACAAGCGTGCCAGAATCTGCAGTGCGGCCCTGAACAGAATGCCCTATTATATCCCCAACAACATTTTTGTGTCAGGGTGGCTCTCCTGGTGACCTCGCCCTCCAGTGTGGTTTCATCCATGACATAGTCCGTCCACAAATCCAGCTGCTTCATATCCCATCAAACATCCACATAGGTTGCCATCCGTTGCCTGAAAAAATCATAATACAGCCGTCCAAAACCTCCCTTGGCTTTTGCTCTCCTGATGATCAGAGTACATAATGAGGGGCATCCCCAACTCTGTTTTTTTTTTCCATGACTATCGGTGAATTTGTGGCAAAGCCTACAAACCAACCATCCCACGTCTTCACTTTAGTAAACTTGTTCTCCTCCTTCTTCCTCAACAGTACCACTGCCACAGCCATCTCACTCTTCCCTATGCTTTCTAACTCGTCATATTTTGTCACCGCTTCTCTGCTCACAAGCATTAAAATGTCAACATACTCCCCTTTCCAAATCTTTTCTTTTGTGGCTAGTGGTACATGCTCACCTATCCTTATTCCTAGGGAACCAATCTCCCTTGAACCCATCCTTATTCCTGTACCCTCTGAGGATTCCCCCCCTCCTGATCCACCTTGTCCTGCTCTAATATCTAACAAGACTTTTTCTAGCTGTCCCAAGCCCCCCCAAACCTAAAGAGTAAATCATATGTTCCACATATTTCTTTATGCTCTCCCCCAAACTTGTTCTTCTATTATCTGTTTGCAGAGTTGCCACTGGCATGGGTGCTGGCCCTGGCAGTGGCCCTTCCACTGGGACCATGCCCAATAGTCTCTCCAGTGGCTGTTCTGGTGTCCGAGGCTGGGGGGGCAACTGGAGTAGGTAGTGGACTGGGCTGTGGCACAAACATGGGGGCCGGCACAGGTGCCAGAGGCAGTACTGGCTCAGGCTGTGAGAGAGGCAGAATGGGTGTATCAGGTTGAGGTTGCTCTGGACCAGGTGATTGGGTCAGTCTTGCTGGTTCTGGGAGTGGCCTCTCCAAACTAGCTGGACTCCTTGGTGGCCTCTTTCCCCTTCCACCCCTGCCTCTCTCCACCTTTCTCTTCTCCCCCGGTCTCCCAGGTTCCATACCCTCAACCAACTCCTATACCTTGCTCGCCCTGTCCGTCAACTCCAAGATAGTGTTGTAAGCATCCTCTCTGGTTGGTTTGGATTTCCTCAGTGCCGTATTCTCTGTACCTACAGAAATACAGGAAAAACTGAAAAAGAGAGAATACCATTATTGTCTGCTATTCACAGCCCCTTCCTCCAATGTTGTTGATTCCTTAACACATATCTTGTTCCACCCTGTATTTTAATCTGATGGCATGCCCTGCTGTTTGATGCTGGCCTCTTTGGCCTAACCTGTTCCGCTAAGTTCCCTCTGTCCCCTTTTGTACTGTCTCTCCCTGCCCTGCGTAATCACCTGCTGGTGGAGGTAGCAGTGCTCCTACAGCACTGGGGCTGGATAGGATGAGGCACCCTGGGTTTTATTCACCTTTTAGTTTTAGTCACTTTTAATACTGTGAGTATCAGTTATGCAGTTTATGTCCTAACTCTTCTTGTCCCACTTGCACTCCCTTTTTTTTATTTTTTTAAAACAAAACAAAGCCCCTAGCATTTTGTTTCTCAAGTGCTGGTTTCTACTCCTTAACCAGCTGACCTCATGTCAGCACACCTCATTGCCGGACTAACCTTTAAATTGTTTAGCCTCCCTCCTAGTCGCAGCTCCAGGTGTTCCCCCTTCTGGTGTTTCCTGTGTGGTGGTTTCACATCAGAGCTCCCGTTGTTTCATGGTGCAACTAGACCTGAATTGACTGGGCTCCAAACCATGGCCCGCACATCATGCCCTTTTTTGGTGCCACTGATTCCTGTTTCACAGGCTTCCCCTGTGCTCCCACCGACTATGACTGCCAGGCCTATCCTTCTATGTGTAGGGATCCTCTGCACCGCAACACTACCCGCTGTCTTTCAGCCACCTTTACAGCCTTACTTAAACCTCAGAACTAAATGAAATTCTTTGATCCTGCCCATTGGTCTGGACACCCTTTGTGCACTGATGTCACATGCTGCTCCTCAGACCTAGGCCGACTGGGCTATTTGCTTCAAAAATCACATAAAACACCACAATTCCTCCCTATCTTCCCCCCCTTTCCTCCCTTTACATACACCATCCTTTGAAGAAAAAAAACAGCATTGCTCCAGCCTGGTGTGACCCACGTGGTGATGACATCAGACACCATCCACCACATGGTTCAGACCTACTGCATTGCTTTGGCCTAGGTCTGCTGGTTCTCACATGCCCTGGTCATTTTTTGCCTCAGCTTGTACCCCCTTCAAGCCCTCAACATCTCAAAGCATCCCTTTTTTTCCCTGTAGTCCTCTCAATGTGCTCCTTTTCATAATCCCCTCTTCTCTCTGCCATGCCCAGACCTGCTTCTCTTTCCCAAGTCTGCATGCCCTATGCTTCTGTCTCTCAGACCCTCTCATGAGGCAACATCTCCAAAGCATCACACACACTCATCTCTACTTCCCATTTCATTTCAAAAGGAGGGAGGAGGGCTTAGCTCACATTGCTTACCTCATTCCACTCTATTAATGCGCCGTATCTCCTGACTTTCCTGTTCACTCTGGCAATGGGCTGAACCATATCTCCTGAATCTCCTGCTTCCATTGCTGAAAACATCTGCAGCTCTCAACTGGACTGAAATTTACTCAGGTCTTCCATATGAAAACTGCCAATCTCTAATTGATATTTGCTTCTAAACAGAACACCAATCTGATGTGCCGCTTATACCATCTAATGCAAAAACTGCATGAGTAGCAAATGAAAGAGGAAGACATTCCCTTGTGCAGTCCCTTAAAAGGGGTCCTTTTGACTCCTCCCCTTCTACTCCTAGCCTATCCCATCCATACCTTCCGCATCCTGGCCCCTCCCCTTTCATGATGTCACACTGTGACTCACTACCTTCATTAGCCCCTCCTCTTCTCTAGCCATTCTTCCTTTCCCCACCCTCTTTTCTCTCTTTACATACTTATAATGGATTGGGAGGTGCCACCTGGACAACTTGGTCTGCCTTTGAGTAGGCAGACTTCATTATTTGGAGGAAAGTAGATGTTTATGATTACTAATTTTAGATTCTCTCCCACTAGTCTTAAAATAAGAATATACTCTGTATGGGTAGACATTACTGTACCCATCAAGTTCAAAGATGCTTTAACATATATAGCCATACCTACTTTATCAAACCCATATTTTTTCTACCTAATAGATGGAATAGCACATGGAGTAAATTCTGATATTATTTTGTCATTGTGATGGTATTGACTGTAGGACTGAATATGTATTTTTCTCCTCAGTCATTGACCTTTCCCTGTTTTAAGAAGATTTTGTCCAACAATAGTTAGAACCAGATTCTGTGTTTAAGATTTCAAAATATGTTATGAGCAGGGCCACTGGAAAATTGCACCCGCAATGTTTTTGCGGAATCCTCAGTTTTCACCATTCTCCACAAAAACTGACATGTTCCACAATTTCTTGCAATTTTTGAGTTTTTATATTAAACTGTGTAAAAAGTATTAACATTTCTAATAAAATACTCTCAAATATATTGACAATTTTGCATGCAGACTTGGGTTTGGCCAAAACAATGCAGTGCAAGGGTTTTATGTGACACTGATTTATTTTGAATCCTTGTCTTGTTTGGTTTCAAAATCCACTGGTCAAGCATAAGTACACTTAAACACTTAACATTTGTTTTGTGTTGAAGCAGTCTATCAGAAAACATTTTGTTGCCACACAGACTGAAAAAAAGATGTGAGAAAAGGTACAAATTATCCCAGTCTCTTAAATGGGGTGCTAACTATGAAGCCTTTTTTTAAGTGGCAGGGCAAGTTTTTCCTTGAGAGCATACTTTCATTCAGACTAGTTTTGATTCATACAGCTGAGGATTTTTGGATGGCCCTGCCAGTTTTAAACTTGAATAAACTAGTTGCTAACAGTGATCACACTCTTAGCAAATACTCCCTAGATGCTTACATACAAAGACTACAATAACAATCTGACTAAAGTCTAAAAACAAGCTTATAAAACACAAAATGTACCTGAACATTCATCTTCAACTAAACAAAATCATTGCAGCCAGAGTAAAACAATGGTAAAGTACAGGGTACCCTGACTACTGTATGATGCAGTAAAAATATATTGATATTTTTTTTACATTTTTTGATAACCACGTAATGCCCACTAGACACAATTGTCTGTTTTCAGGTACAATCCAGGAGCACTGAGGAGGTTAAGTGACTTGCTCAGAATCACACAATATGCAAGTGGAATTTGTGGGAATCAAACCCAGGTTTGCTAGATGTCCACAATTCATTCACAGTTTGTTACTCTAACCTCTAGACTAACCTCAGGCATTCTTGTAGCCCACTCAGCCACCTACTGCACCCGAGGTTCACCTCTTGCATGCCTGGACACCACTCTGTGCCTCTTTCAGTGTCAAGGAGCCTGCTGCCACCAGCCCCCTGGAATCAAGTATTCAGGCATTCTTGTAGCCCACTCGGCTACCTACCGCACCTGCGGTTTACCTCCTGCATGCCTAGACACACTATGTGCCTCTGACAGTGCCAAGGAGCCTGCTGCCACCAGCCCCCTGGAATCAAGCATTCAGGCATTCTTGTAGCCCACTCAGCTACATACCACACCCGCGGTTCACCTCCTGCATGCCCGGACACCACTCTGTGCCTCTCTCTCAGTGCCAAGGAGCCTGCTGCCACCAGCCCCTGGAATCAAGCATTCAGGCATTCTTGTAGCCCACTTGGCTACCTACTGTACCCGTGGTTCACCTCCTGCATGCTTGGACACCACTCTGTGCCTCTCTCAGCACCAAGAAGCCTGCTGCCACCAGCCCCCTGGAATCAAGCATTCAGGTACGGCCTACACACAGCTTCAGACTTGCTGGCTGCTGCTCTGGCTGCCACATTTTTCGAAAACCAGCACCTTTCCCTGGAAAGTTCTCATTGGCTGCTCCTCACAGGAGCATTTTGACTGTCTGCCCAACAGACTGGCTTTTTGCTCTCCCAGTACTGGACTCAGCTTTACAGCTTCCCCTCTGATTTTTTACTGTACTTGTACCAGCTGTCTTTTTTTTTGTATTGTATTTAACCTGCCACCTCAGTTGCTGTGTCTATGTTTATTTTAATGTACAGAATTTTCAGTCAGGATTTAGAGTTTAAGATTTCTTAGCTGAAAGTCTACATAGCATACTGAATTGTTGTATCTTAAAGAGCAGATATCCAGTAACTTTCTTTTTTTTTATTTGCAGGTTTTTACCTTTCAGTACTGCTGAAGACAGGTTGGAATTTGTTCCTGCTGGTGATGTAGGCAACCCCAACATCAAGTAAATGGCAGTGACAGCGATTGTCTAAAGCGGAAGACCAGCTACTTTAAAAAAACTGCTCTGTGGACCGAAACCCATGCTGATGTGACGTCAGTAACAGTATTCATTGACGTTTATGTATGTCATTATGTGCCCAGTGCTCGCTCATGACAGGGACAGTGAACGCCTTCAGGTCATGGCAGTGTTTGATAGGTGGTAGCAGTGTGAGCCGGGTTGAATCGCTTTTCCTGACTGAAAGCCGCCAGCTTAGAGAGTGAGAGCGAGAGAGAGAGTGATTGCCTGGAGCCCGTTGCATACCAGAGGAGAAAAAGTAAACAGTTCAAAGTGAGTTTCTCACAAAAAGTGTTTTTTTTATGTGTCAAATAAAGTGGTTTGATAAGAAATACCCTCCGGTTTCAGTCTATCCCTGCTTCCATTTATGTACTGAGTTCCTTCTACTGTAAGTAAGCTGTCTTCGGCCAAAAACTGTCAGTTTCCATTTGCGCCTGAGGTAATTTATAAGGTGACAGCCTTGCAGCCTGCAGCATCACACTGTTTGTGAACGAATCTCATGATAAAGGAGCTAAAGTAGCTTGTGAAAACTTCTGGAATGCCTTGTAGTTAGCTACCTTATGTAGCCTGCACGCCTCCCCTCGATCACATCTGAAAATACTGTGAGCCTGAGCCTGTCAGAAGTTAACCTCTACTGGCATGTTTTTACCACTTCTTGATCTTTGCCCCTTGTTTGATTTAATGTGCCAGCAGCTGGTGACTTTACTTGTCCGTGCAGACTTCTCGGTTTTCAGGCTTGAGCTTGCAGTACAATTACATTGACCGTCACCTTGCAACTGAAGCTTATCTGATGCCTGTGTCAGTTGTGAATTTCTCCCCCATCAAACAGCATAACATTGCCTTATAAATCATGATGTTCCGCACAGTGAATGGGACACTGTTGTATTTTATCCCTACAAAGATTCTGCTTATGGACGCGCGAGTAGCTTCACTCTGAATACACTACTGTTTATGCTGTTACTCCCTTGTGTTTTTTACTCTACAGACATGCATTCATCATAGGCACGTTTGTTTTATTGTAGATTATTTTATATCATGTTTTCATGCTACATAAATGTATCTAATTACGATTTTAATTAATGTAAGCTGTTCATGTTGTTCAGTGGCTTAAGACCATACCATGTCAAATGTCCTCACCTACTACTAACAAGATAAACTGAAGCTTCAGTTTTTTTGTTTGTCTGTAATAAATATTTCACTCCAGTTGTAGTATGACCCTAACTGATATGTTAATGATTTATGCTTTTTTTGATCCAGCTGTATGTCTTGTTTATATTTTAATAAAGGTGCCATTGCCTCACACTATGAAATCTTCTTAAATTCCTCCTTCTGTGTTAACATTTAATTTTAAATCATATCTTAGGAACGAATGAAACGAAATATAGCAATAAAAGTTACTTTTCTAATACTGTAATCTGATTGGCTATATTTTATTATGTAATATGTCTCTTAAATGTGTCCCATTTATAAATGTTTATGTCCTAATAGATGTTTTGCAAACGAATGAAACGAAATATAGCAATAAAAGTAACTTTTCCAATACTTTAATCTGATTGGCTATACTTTATTATGTGATATGTCTCTTAAATGTGTCCCATTTATAAATGTTTATGTTCTAATAGATGTTTTGCAAATGAATAAAATGAAAAATAACCAAAAAAGAAGTTAATTTTTTTTTTAAATAAATGTTGAAGTCCATTAATTTTGGTTGAACACATGATATCATCTATCCTATTTGGGGGTGTTAAGTGATAATAAATAAATGAATTCATTACCATTTGAGGTTTAACATGTGAATGAAATGAAATATGGCCAAAAAAAGTTGTTTTTTTAATTTATTAAAGGCTGCGATCTGATTGGTCAGTGCACATTTTTTGTATGAAACTAAAAAATTATGTGGGAATCACTAATCCACACTTGATTTCTTGTAGAAACTAGTTTTAACTTTTTCTCATTACCTTTTTTTTGCAAATAATGAAGATTTTGCATTATTTATGCTGATTGGTTGAAATCAACAGTATGCTTAATTAGTATGTATATAAACAGAATTATTGCCAGGTACATGCCCCGAGATAAACCCAATTGAGAGGTGCCAGGTTACATGTAAGTGTGTGTGTGTGTGTGTGTGTGTGTGAGTGTGTGTGTGTGTGTGTGTCTTGTCTTTGTGTGTGTGACACATAGTGTGCTTGGGTAAACTTTTGTCTATCCTATTTTGGGGTTTAACGTACTAATAAATAAACAAATTCACTCTTATTTGATGTTTAACATGTGAACAAAACGAAATATGGTAAAAAAAATTGTTTTCTGAATTTTATTAAATGCAGCGATCTGATTGGTCGGTGCACATTTTTTGTTTGAAACTAAAAAATTATGTGAGAATCAGGTAGAGACACTTGATTCATTGTAGAAACCAGTGTTTACTTTTCCTCATGTCCTTATACTGTGCAAATAATGAAGAATTTTGCATTATTTATGCTGATTGGTTGAAATCAGCAGTATGATTAATTAGTATGCATATAAACAGGAATACTACTACCAGGCACATGCCCCATGATAAAATCTTAATTGGAGAGGTGATGGGTTACAAGTGTGTGTGTGTGTGTGTGTATATGTGCGTATGTGTGTATTTGTGTCTGACACAGTGTGCTTGGGTAAAGTTTTGTCAATCCTATTTTGGGGTTTAAAGTAATAAATAAATGAATTCACCCTTATTTGATGTTTAATATGTGAACAAAATGAAATATAGTAAAAAAAACTGATTTTTGAATTTTATTAAATGCAGCGATCTGGTCGGTGCACATTTTTTGTTTGAAACTAAAAAATTATGTGAGAATCAGGTAAAGACACTAGATTCATTGTATAAACCAGGTTTTACATTTCCTCATTTCCTTATACTGTGCAAATAATGAAGAAGTTTGTATTGTTTATGCTGATTGGTTGAACTCAGCAGTATGATTAATTAGTATGTATATAAACAGAATCACTACTATCAGGTACATACCCCCGATAAGAAATCTTAATTAGAGAGGCACCGGATTATGTGTATATATGTATGTGTGTGTGTGTGTGTGTGTGTGTGTGTGAGACATAGTGTGGTTGGTGGGGCGGGCAAGCACCCTGATACTCATGTCTCATCAGACTGGAGGTACCGGGCAGGAGATGGCATATTGCAGGCATGCTCTGGGTGCTCCTTCTTCCTGGGTACTGCAGACATTTGTGCATTTTTCCTGAGGGGGGAGTGGCACGCTCCCTACACCAAGGCATTACTGCCAGCATCACCACTGCCCCTTCCCTCTATGTCTGCTTTGCGCTTGTCATGCCACCAGCTTCTGCCAGATGCCATTCAAGCACTGAACGCTGACCCCCCTCCCTCCCGGGAGAGGAGAGCTGTCCTGCGGATGCTCAGTTGTGATGGTCTAGAGGTGCTCAAAAGGTGATGAAAGAGATGAGTGAGACACCAAGGTCTGAATTATTGTGGATAAGATAACTGTTACACAGACAAGCAGAGGCAGGAGTCATCCTAGAGAGTCAGTGCCCACAGGGTGATTATTTTGTACCAAAGGGTAGGGAGACACAGGCACAAGAGGAAGAGAAGTCACCCAAAACAATAGGGTGGTAAATAAGACAGATACTTTATCTATGACTGATAAAATTATTTCAACAAGAATAGAATAGATGCTGAGGCCTACTGCCACTCTAATTCTATAATTATTTAACAATTCTTATTCCTATAAATAAGCTTAGGTGAAGATCAGACGACATACACTACCCACAACTGATGGGCTGTTGGATTCCCAACTGAAAACAAAGGGTTCCTCGGCCCGAAACCCACTTCCTCTTCTGGGTAGAGACTGATTCTGAGTATGAAGTATTACAGGCCACACTATGGGACTGCAGTGTGTTAGAAGATTGAGACTGTCCCCATAACGCTGGTAACAATGTAGCTGAAAGATGCAACTTCCTGCAATGCCAAGGGGACTGCAGAATGATCCGATAATTTGCAGAGGAAAGGCAAATTATATATTTGGGGTAATTATTATAGGTGGGGCAAGTGTTCAGGTGCTTGGAGCAATAGTTCAAATGGTTAGAGCAATAGTTCAGATGCTTAGGGCAATAGTTCAGATGTTTAGAGCAATAGTTCGGATGCTTAGGGTAATAGTTCAGATGCTTAGGGCAATAGTACAGATGCTTAGAGCAATATTTCAGATGCTTAGTGCAATATTTCAGATGGTTAGGGCAATAGTACAAATGCTTAGGGCAATAGTTCGGATAACCAGGGGCAAATAACCACAATCCTTATACAATACAGTCTTGGTGCTTCCTAGCAAGTTCACAGTCTTTCAAGTACTTCAGCAATAACAGATGTATGAACAGTACAGTTCTTACAGAGCTTTACAGTATTTGTGAATTTAGCACCCTTAGATGGACCCCTTTTCCTAAATGTATGGTCTTCCCAAATAGGATCTGGCTACCCCTGAAAATTTTGCTAAGGATTCCCTAACCCCTATACTGAGGGTACCACTTGCCCTAGGTTAATTGCCGGGAACACCAAAGGCCTAAATGCCTTATTTACTATGGGGCCTATACGCCTCAGTTACATTCACTAGGCTGGATTGTCCTAATCTGCTAGGCTGGGGCTGTCCTTAATACTACTAGGCTGGCTTGCCCTAATACAGTAGGTCAGGAGCCTCCCTGGAACCCTGCTTTACCTCGGGCCTAATGCCCTACATTTACCTTGGGGAAACAACTACTGAGGGACCTTTTTACAAAATATCCTGCAGTCTATACTTAAGGCAGGCACCCTGGGCACCTGTAAACCCCGAATCTGTTACTTAATTTACATTTCTAGGATGCCCCAACTTTGGGGCATTACACAATCCTCTCCCTCCCCTGCCGACCCCCGATGGCCGGCCTTTTCCCATATGTTCTTTGATTCCCCCACTGTTTTTGACTCCACTGCCTCCTGATGAAGGAAATTCCATATATCCAGAACCCTTTCTGTGAAAATATATTTACTCACACTACCGCTGAGCCATCCACTGTGTCTTAAGTTTGAACCCCCTAGTTCTTGCACAGCAGAGCTTTGAATTTTTCAATTCCCTGGTAAACAATTGCTCAGTGTAATATGTGTGAAGTAAGACAGATGACTGACAGGTGAAAAACATCTGTGGAATGATTATATAAGCAATAAGACATAGCCGGTTCTTGGTAGTACTGAGATGGTGGGATGGGCGGAGTCGATGGCCAAGGAAAGTCCTTTTCGGTCCAACACATCTAAGAATATGTGAAGATATGAAAGTAATTACGTGGCATCCTATTGTACATAATTTCCCAGTTCCAGACTATCTATGACAGGATGAGAAACATAGGTAAGAGTATGCCACAACTGTGAATAGTCCTCACTACTGTCTGTCAAAGTTAATAAATGAATAACTGACTGTGTAAATGAATAACCATATGTATAGAAACAAACTGAGGAGGTTAATGTGGAGTGTCTGATATCAAATGATTCGTTGTCATCAGTAATGCATGTTGTTTCTTACTTATTGTGTGAAACATTGGCTGTGTGGGACATTAGGTCATGTAGATACTTAATAATATATGTTTATTGTTCACTGTGTAATGTTTGCATGACTGTTAATCATATATTTAACTTTATACCATAGGTGCCATAGTCACTGTGATATCACCATTCAGTGAGATGCCAAGACGCTGTGCTGTAGGTGGTTGTGGCAATACACACAGTAAGACAGTCAGTCTTCACATTTGGCCACAGGAACCATCTCTACGTGATGTCTGGGATGAGTTTGTAAGAAAAACACGTAAGAATTGGAAAAGTGGCAGTTCTACATCTGTTATTTGTGGAGAACATTTTGTTGCACCTAGAGACTTTGTAGGATTTCAGCAGTGGAAACTAGGATTTAAAAAAAAACTTGACCTTGTAAAAGGAGCTTGTCCGTCAAGGTTAAGAACAGACACCATACCTCATCCCATCGAGTGTTCTACTGTGAATGAATCTGAACATCATCAGCATGACAAGGAAGATTATTTCCCTGATGCAGCGGTGAGTATATCATCCTTGTTGATGGCTACATGTTACAAGACAGCAAAATGTGCTATAATTATATGAGACAAGGAGGGAGCGGTTGTGGTGGATAAATTGTGTCTGGTTAAAATACATCATAGGTAGTGTCAAGGTTGAATCTGTAATTTTATTTATTTATTTATGTATGTATGTATGTATGTATGTATGTATGTATGTATGTATGTATTACTAGGATATTATACTGTGCTAATCTGAACATCTACAGATGTATCAACTTACAGCTGCCCCCCCCATCCCATACTGTCCCAACCCCTCATAATGCTGCATACTGTTGTACAGGATATCACGTCCTTATTAGCCTTATAAAACCTCTTAAGGTATTTAAAGGTTTCATACATATCTCCCCCATCCCTCCCACATCTAGGGAGTACCTTTCAGCTCATCCAATCTATCCCATATGACTTACCCTCCAATCCCTTCATCATCTTGGTCACCCGACATTGCACCCCCTCAAACAATGTGATGTCCTTATTCAGGAATGGGTACCAGTCTGGCACGCACTGCTCTATGTGTGGCCTAACTGGGTATCTGTATAAGGGAAGAATCATCTCCTTACATCTGGATGAGATTACCCTCGCTATACATCTCAGCATCCTGTTGGCCTTTGATGCTGCCTTCTTGTACTGAGCTGAGTTGTTTATGCTGTCCAGCTACCATCAGTGTATCATCTGCTATTAGACTTAACCTTCTCAGGACCATGTCTGAGATATCAGCTATAGTACCTCATAGTAATGCAATGGCTTTAGAATATGAACAGTCACTCAGAATGCATCTGTTCAGACTGACGGATGTTATAGCAGTACTTATATATCAGTATATGTCTTCCTTTTTAATTTTGTCATGTTCTGTAGATAACGTGTTGATGTTAAAACTTATTTTGTGTTATTGTTTCCATTGCTGTTAGGTATTGCATCAACCAATTTTGCAAATAAACAATTATGCTGATACATACTGTCAGGAAGAAATCATTCAAGACAAGGTTGCACAATCTGTTGGGATGGCAACATGCACTTCAGACATGTCGACAGATTGTCACAATAAAAACATGGAAATCTTTTCATCATATATTGATGCGTTTGATCACTCGTACTCAAAGACTTCAGCTCATCGTACTTCAGTAGATCATGGAACACAATGCCATCTTAAAAAGAGACGGCGAAGCTTTGGTAAGTGACATAACAGAAATGCATATAATATTACTGTGGTCAAAATAATTGCACTTTGCTAACTGGTTGTACTCATGTCAGTAACCCATATATAGGGTGGCTATGTCGAACTGTATGGCCACTTCATGTAACAGCAACCAGTCTTTCCCCACATGCCCTGGACTACATTGGCTCTACCCCATCCTGGTACCTCTCATGTGTGCAACCCTCCCAACTCAGCACCATACTACCACCCCTCTGTCATTATTCATATGTGTTAGTGCTGTTTCCAGTATTGCCATTGGCACAGCTCTCCACTCACTGCTTTGGCTACCAGACATCTGATGTATGACGGTACATACAGACGATGCATGCCAGCATATGTCAGATGCCTGACAACTTTGGGGGGGTAGCATGTGTGCCGGGTAAAGTTTTAGGAGTTAACTGATATCACAAAAATTAAATGAGATGAATCCATTATACATTTATATGCTGTGCGTCAAGCTTTTAAAAAATTACTTCATGATTTTGTTTCTATTACTTCCATGATGTACTCCAGAAATAGATGTAAATATATGTTTTTTTACATTCACGTAGGGGTACAGACATCTGACTATCAACAGATAGGAAAGTCAAATAAGTCTTTCACATCATGTGATATTGGTGTGCAATGCCAGATTATAGGAGGGCCTCTTGTAAATATTCTAAAATCTAATGTCAATGAAATCCAGACTGAAGATGTTTCTAGTGAAACTGATGAAACTTCCTTAGAAAACGTATCCAGTCTTGGCAAAGATCCAGACTATATACCAAGCAGTCTAGAGAGTGTTGATGAAGAAATTGAAACAGACCCTGAACCGAACGGTTCCTCTTCTACAGATCATTGTAGCCCGATGACAGATGAGATGTTCATTATCTGCAAGACTAATTTGCTTGCCTTGTTCAAGATATGTGTTAAATGTAATGGCATCACTAATCCACAAATATTTAGACATTGCGGAACTGCAATTCACATTGAGCAGATATGTGCTGAATGTGGCTATCGACGAACATGGGTGAATCAACCATATATAGGCCATATTCCATCTTGCAATCTCTTGTTGTCCGGTTCCATATTATTTTCAGGTAATCTCCCCTCAAAAGTAATTCATCTCTTTAATCTTTTAAAAGTTGCTGTCTACTCGAAGAACACTTCCTTCAAGCATCAACGTCATTATCTGCAACCGGTGATATTTAAACAGTGGAAATTGCAGCAGGATGGTATGATAGATCAGCTTCAAAGTATTGATGGTGGTCTTGTACTAGCTGGGAATGGGCGTTCTGATAGCCCAGGTCACTGTGCGAAGTATGGTTCATATAGCATGATAGAGCAATGTATCAACAGAGTACTGAACATTGAAATTGTGCAGGTGCAATATTAATCCAATCGCCATTGGTACATTGTGCATATATAAGTGGTTGAATATTAGTGAAATAATTTTTATTATAAAAAGGGTCTGAGAAATGAAGCTTTCGGATTGGCTGTAAACATTCTAACAAACTTATGTTAATCTTTTATTAACATACATGTAGAGTTTAGTCATATGCTGAACAAGGTTTAACACAGTTTAAAAACATGCTTTATTATAATATAAATAAGGCACTCCCAGGGATTATGTTAATGGTCAGTTAATCACTCTCTAGGCGCATGTGGCACTCGGCTACACGTCATGCCACAGTACACCCCTAGAAGGTGATTAACAGACCATTAATATAACCCCTGGTCATGCCTTATTGCTTAAATAGTTTACATAGAAAAATATGTAACTATGTTTAGCAAATTTCAATTTGCACATTTAATAGAGCCAAGTGATACATTTGCCATGTATATTATATTGCAAACCAATGGTTGTTTGTTTAAGGACAATTATGTAGAATGGGGATTGGGGGTAACCCAAGATAAATATTTATCAGCATGAAATGTGTTGTGGATGAAGATGAGACTTTACTTTATTGAATACACTGAATAATGAGGTTTACTAAATATTGTAAAAGCATCTGATGCAATAAAATAATTGTGAAACATAAAGAGCCAAACTGGAACAAAATAATTAAAATAACCACAATTTTTGGGGTGCTTCAGAAACAATAAGTAAAGTAGCACCTGGTGTAGAGTTAGAAGGCTTGAAACTCACGGTTGAATACATATCAGAAACAACCATGAAATAGACACGCTTATCACTGATCGGCAGAGACAAATTGCCAAATGGTACGAGAAACCTGCCCAACACAAAACACCAATATGACATATGGCATGTTGCTAAGAGTAAGTTAATAGCTGACAAGTTTAAAAAAAATGGACTGAATGCTGGTAACTAAGGGTTAACTGTAAGAGAGAAACATATAATTTAGTATTTCAGATGGTATAAAAAATGTTAGTGTCATCCTAGAGTGCATAGTCAATGACATTGTAGAGGCGGTCGTGAGTACAGAGGCAGTTCTTTACTTCCACCATAACACATAAGTCAAGAAAGGCATTTTATGCATCCAAAATCCCATGCCATGGTCTATAACTATTCCCCCCACCCCAGGTGTACATGTAGTTGGGTTTTTCCTGCCCTAAGTATAACACATTGCACTTGGAGAAGTTAAATTTCAATTTCCAGGTGCAGGACCACCTATCCACAGTATCCAGGTCTCTTTGCAGGACCAATCTCCCCTCCTCCTCCTCCTTCATCACTGCTCCCAGCTTCAAATTACTTGCTGAAGTCCAGGAATAGTACATCACTGGTCTCCCCCTGATAAGTGCGATGTCACCCACTCATAGAACTTTACAAGGTTTGTTTGACACAATCCACCAGGCACAAACCCATGCTGCCAGTCTATCCCTAACCTTCACCACCAATGCTTTGAAAAACATAGTGTTTTTCTTTTGTATAGATTTTTTATTTGTTTCACACAAAGGCTTGTTTCTCTCTATCTCAATTTTGTTTTATTAGCAGGGCACTTACAAATACCATTAATATATGATGACGTTTCAATTTATTTCAAAAGGTGTTGGGACAAAAATTGATGCTGTAGCAATGCAGAAAGAGTGTGAAGACATTGGTTTATGGGGCTCATTTATTGTAAATCATATGTACTGGTACGCTGCTTCTAGTGTTGAGCAACGTGGGGAAGTAATAGCAGCAAAATGGGAAAGTGTACTAAATCATGTGATGAATATTCATGAGGGTCACCATGACCTCTTTGACAAAAGTCTACATGATGAACTTAGTGGAGATGAAAGGAATAAGCAGTGGATCGTACCAAGTGAGTATACCCATATCATAATCTGATTGCAAATCAGGTACCCATATTATGAATTTTGTAATGATATATACAAATGTATCCAGCACAGATCCTTTTCAGTGTAAAAGTTCAAATTTTATTAAAATAACATTATGGCCTTAATGGTCCCCCAACTATATGATTACTTGCAAAAGCACAATTAAGGACATAAAAACATCTGCTCTGGACTGCCTCAATTTGGTTACTGTCCTTGTGAAGGTGTACCCTCCAGTACTAATGTGTCTGTACAAAGTCGTGTCACCTTCTTTACTGTTTGTGCTACTGTTTCCTCAGTTTGGGCCTTTGCCTGACTTGCTCTCTTCCCTGCTTCCCTTAGGGAAGTATGGTATGCCTCTCTATCTTCATACTTCTTCTTTTGCACATCCCTTTCCCTCTCTAACACAATAGGATGTTGATTCATGTATTGCATCCTTAATGCTTGTCCACTTTGTCTGTACTCCCTCACCTGTATTTCCTATCTTGTCAGGTATAGCTTAACTCTGTTGGCCATCTTAACATAGTGTCTTGTTGGTTGTTGTACTAGTTGTTTGAAGCCCTCCCCCCTTCAGGGAATCCACCATGTGTCTAGTTCTGGCAGATGTTCCTGCTAATATTGATCAATCTTTATTCGGCATGTTGAGGTCTCCCATTATCAGAACCTCTCATTTAGCTGTCAAGTTTTGCATATCTGCAAACAGTAATGTGTCTATGTTGGCAGGTATATTTCTGCATGCTTCACTGCTATCATTTATAACATTGATCTATTCCATGTGATCATTTCTGGATAGATTCAAAAGCTGCCATGAAACTTGAAGCAATTGTGTCGAACAACATGTTGGTTAAGGACATAAAGTGTCTATCTACTAACTTTCAGACTGCTAACTTGGAAGCATTCCACAGCTTGATTCTGCATTTTGGCCGCAAGCACACAGCATTTTCTAACCTGGGAATGCGCTCTCGGTATGCATCATTAAATAGGTTGTTTTTTAAATGTCGTGTATTAACATGCTACATCCTTACAAACAAAGTTGCTTATTAACTAGCGTGTGTGTTAGTCTCATTTTGGCAGGTATGCACTTAAATGAAAATGTAAACAGAGATCAATCGGTTTGGTTTGATGGTGAGACACAATACCTAATTAGATTCCCAAAGTTTAAAAAGGGTGGATACACTGTGCGAAAGCTTCTAAAGAATGCTACGTATGGTAAGATATAGTCATTGTGTTTCATGTTGTTATCTAACCCCACAGTTTGCAGAATAGGAACAAGTTTTTTATTTTATATTTACAGTTCAAATAAAACATATTGCAATTCTTTATTGAATAAAATTATTTTAAAGCCTAAAAGGACACCATACTATAACAAATACCAAATGGGTAACCCCATGCAGAACCGTGTGTTCTTCCACCTCAGGGTCTAATTCCACAGGACCTCTCACCCTTCGCTCTCGAGGTCAAAAGGAGTAAGACCCCTCTGTGACAGAACACACTGGTTCAGCATGGTTACTCATTTGGGGTTGTCTATATCACTGATGTAGAAGGTGTTAGGAAATTGTTTTTGTGTTGTTTATAGTATTACATTGCTTGTGGAAGACTGCTAAGTTGGAATCCAAAAACTCTCACTGTGATCATGCTACTGACACAGTATAGTTAAACACTGACTCATTTGATTCATTTTACAGGATATGCTGAGGTGTTGTTGGAAACACTCATTACAGAATATCGAACAGACCCATTCAAGTTAAGTCAATCCTTGGATGACATTAGGAAGAATGTACCTAAGCCGCTATGCTCAGGTGTGATTGAGCGACCTTACAAACATGTTGCCATAATGGACTTTACAGCAGATACCAGATGACAAAGTAATGACTTTGATGAAGAATGCTTTTAATTATGAATGCAACCAATGACGGCTGATGAGATTGTTCCATTCATACGGCAGGTGTTTAGGAGGTTTGTGACAGAAATTGTAAAAAGCCACAAAAGATAAAAAAATACAATGTAAACTACGTAGAGTACTGCATATGTAATCAGAAACTAAATGTCATCTCACATAATTTACTTTTTAATTAAAACAGTGTTTATTCGAATGGCTAAATGACTTATAAAACTCATCTGTGGTATTGTCATGAGGAATAATAAAAGAAGCTGGTTATTAAGCATGCTCAGAAATGTATCTTCACAATCCCAGCATTGTCAGCCTGTCACCAGTGTGGCTGACCCAACTGAAGACATGGCAAGTGCTGTTATTTTTAACCCCCTGTATTAGTAATATAATTAGCCCCACACCTGAATCAAGAGGCATTCATTCATGAACCCAACAGTGTCATGTGGCATATTTCTGTGGCACAATTCTTCTTAACTGTCAGCATCTCCTAATGTGACTCCACTCCTCCATGCAGAGACTATCTCAATGGGCCATGTTTACAATCCATGTCCCTTTGCATATAGCGCCATTCTGAATGCTGCTCAGAAAAGCATCACCGCTGGGGCCTACACATTCTCAGTGAAGACCCCGTCTGTCCTCATCATTACCTGACTGTAACAGCACAGTAAGTTTGTCATCATTACTGACATAATGAATAAAAAAAAATGGGAGGAAATGTAATGTCCATAACCACATCACAGCACATAAAATACTTGCCTCCCTATAAAATCTGAACCTGTGTGTATGTGTGGGTGTTGAAGGTGGGGTTGGATTGGGGGGGAGGTAACGAGGGGCACAGTGAACAACCAGCAGCTAGCAGGATAATCACAGCAGCTGCACAACTGTGTGTATATACAAGCAGTAAAACAATGTAATTCAATGAAATGTAATAGTCCTCTATGGTAAAAGTTAGTTTTGAGACAATTTTCTGGTGTGTAATGTAATGTTAACATACAGAGTGAATGAATTTATTGTTGTTTGATCTTATTCAATGCTGTTTGTATTTTTTTTAATACAGGCCCATTTTATAAGCCCAATAAGAGATGGCAAGGTGTTGGTAGTACTGAGGCCTCGTGCCTCAGTATGCCACTGGGTGTGCGGGTATCTCAGTACTACCAACACCCAGCCATGTCCTACTGCTTACATATATATATATATATATATAGATAGATAGATAGATAGATAGATAGATATGTGCAGTATGTGCTACAGTTAATGGTGAATTTCAGTAATAATTTCCCAGATATATCACATATTGGAATGCACCATATATATGTAGCATAGGACTATCCCAACTCTCCCAAAGAAGAAACAAACTGAAAACAGAATTAAAACACCAATGAAGTTTGGTAAATATTTATTAGTATACATGTAATGTTATAACTTAATAAACTTTCAGAACTGTTAAAACATTTCAAATGCTTTTTATTTAGTGATATAGCGTATTTATAATGTTTATTGTTCCAACAATTCCTTTGATCTTAAGCTAGGGGAGAATCCTTTGTAATATCCACCTTCAGAAGGAAAAGTTTCCCTGATTTTGTGCATGACACATGCAGGTAGAGGTACACGGTTCTTTCTTCCTAGCCAACCCCAGCACCAACGCACAAACTGACGGTATGAGATGTATCTGTATCGCCTATAATAGAGAAGCAATATCTTGTGTTAAATGATGACATTAAATTAGTAATTCCATTCAACTATTGAATAAATTATGTTAGACACTTATAACTACATTCTACAGTCATTAACATTCCACTACACTAGTACAGATTAAATTATCTTTCATATTCCACAACTGTCTACTTAATGTCATAAAACCAGATAAACAGATGAGGACCACTAGGTCAATCCAGTCTGCCCATATTTCCTATACACTGTATGTGGCCACTGACCCTATGTGATCAATAGCTTTTCATTATACATGCAGTCTTAACAAAGGCTATTAGTTTTGATATGTGACACACACAATCACAGCTTTAGTCACAGATGTACATAAAATATATAAATAAAAAAATGAGTCAATGAAGTCATAATGTTAAACGCACTCATGATCATATGGAATAACAGCTGCGTCTTCAGAATATTCTTGTCTATATTGGTAATACGCAGTTTCCAGCACATGTGGATTTAAACAAACTGCTGCAAACCCCCCATGTGTGGTTATGTATTCCATGCTTTCTCCTTCTGTGTAGGTCTCATCCTCTTGTATTCTTGTCACTATCTGCTGAATCTCATGACAGCAACGATTGTTCTGGATATCATCCATTTGCATACATTTGGTACATTTGCACCTGAAATATTAAAAATGACAATGTGGAATCTAATACATAACTTATAATACCAAACAACATGTCTTTTATCTGTTACAGAGTGGTAATATAGGCTGAATTTTCCATGTCCAATGTCAGACGTGGCTGCCTGTGGCAAAAGGGGTTTTGCTCAGTCCTTGCACCTGAAAAGAGTAGTTGTGAGGTACAAGTTAGCTTCTGGCAGATGCATACTTTCATACTCCATTAAACTGCATTGTATCCACTGTCTATTTTTACCACATTATAGCAGCTGACAAGGACCCTCCGCACACAATCACCATAGCAGGGAATTGAAATGATTGTCACAGTACCTACTGTATTAGGTGTACCTACAGACTGGGTAAAGAGTAAGATCAGCCAGTTCACTGATTACACAAATATTTATGCAAACATAGTCCATGAAGAGTCACAGGAGTCATGAAGGTACAGTAAACTGGGCATGAAGTTTTGGACTGGGTTACATTTTTTACAACAATAATGGAACTGGAGTTGTGGTTATAGTTATTTATTGAGTCTGTCAGTCTGTGACAGTTACTGGGAGAAGTAGCAAATTGCCCATGTATTGGCAAAACAAAAATGGTGGGTTCCGATTTAAAAATGTGGGGTGACTCATGATACACTAAGCAACAGGACACCCCATGCTAGTAACATTGTTTAAGCAGGAGTAGCACACTAAATCGAAGCTTATTTCCAGATGTGACCTGGGGAGCTCAAGGAAGCTAAGTGATCACACAATATTCACCTAGACAGCTGTTATAGTCAAACCCAGATCTCCAGATCTGTAGCTCAAACCTTACACACACTGTGCTATTCGGGCTCCATACTTAATTTGCAGTGACATCTATTGTGAGTAGATGTACCCACCTGCAGTGGCTCTCAGCCAATGAGAGAGCTCCTAGAATCTAGGCCATTTTCTAACCAGTAGCAATGCCCATTTACATGGACATTATTGACTAATAATGTAACACTTTTGCAACCAGTACAAGGCCAGCAATGGACAAACCAGTAATTCTGCTACTACCTGGCATTTTCCATTTTTTCTCTCCTTCATCCATATTGCCATGGCGCATACATAACCATGCAAGCGTTGAGGCATTCACTCGTACTGTGACCCACATTACCCTCCATTAAGTGTGAGGCCTCACCGCACTGACCATTGGCCTCCACCAGTGGGCGGTCATTTGGCGGGACTTTCAAGACTGCAACTTGAGATATTAGTTTGACGTACACATAACAGAACCTACCAGTCTGTGTTATTTAATCTCAGCCTAGTCTTCATCATCAGACTCCTCCTGCTCTTCATCTCTGTGATCTGCACTCACTCTTGCAGGGGGTTCAAACCTATAAGGTGTTATGGCAAATATGGAGACAGCATCAGATGTCCCTTCATCAATGCTACTACCTTCATCATCATCACTATCCTGTTCTGCTGTGGTGACATTGTATACATCCTCATTGTCAGAGGATGGCAGGTCACTTGAAGACTCACTGTCCATCAAATCAATATCCATTTACTGTGAAAAAAAATACATTTTTTTGGTTAAACAGTTACTTTTTTGGAACATATAAAAGATTGCTACAAACAGATATAAACATGTACATATTCCCCACAAGGGATGCATATTTCATAATTAAAAATACTCAAACATACATTGCAAGTATAAACAGGAGTGCAATCATGCTCCTGGACTGTGTTTAATATAAATATAAATGTAAATATCTGTCAAGATAGTTTCACAATTATCATAATAATACAAACTGAACCACACCACTATGCTATTGGAAAATGTGAGTATACTAGGTGGCTGAGCTTCAGTCGATGCTACTCTGAATGACCTTGGGGCATCATGCCAGATCCTCCAATTGATCAAGTCAATTAGCCACCATCAAACTAGAGGCAGGGGGTGACAATTTTCACAATGGCTGTTTTCCCCTAAATTCCTCCCTTGGAGGAGACCACTTTTGTCAGTAGCAGCAATACATGTGTGCCCCTTACAGGGCTTAAATGTGTCACGGTGCAGATCAACAGCTGACTGCCCTTCCACCTCTTTCTAAGTTAGTCATCCTCCCTCTGCCTCCAAGGATTCAGCTAGGGGCAGTATCTCAAATGTTCCTGCCCCACTGGTGGAACGTCATCTCATCCAGGTGGGTCTTGACAATTATCCAACTGGGCTGTGTACTGGATTTCATCAATCAGACCACAGAGATAACCCAGGCCATAGTACTATCCTCAAGAGTACTTGTCCTTCCTCAATAAGGAAGTCACAGTTCTTCTTCTTAAGAAACAAGTGATCCAGCTGATGCCTACACCATAGAACAGAATCTGGGGTTGTACTCCAGTTATTTCCTACTTCCAAAAAAAGTCAGGCGGTTAAACTTTCATCCTATCTTGGATCTTTGGCCACTAAACGGAGTACACAGCTTACAAAATGTGTCATCTGCTCAGGAAACAACACAGACAATTCCTGTAGTTTTCAAATATGTGTTCCCGTTTGGTTTATCCTTCGCACCATGTACATTTTCCAATTGGTTTGCAATGATAACCATGACTCTTTGTCAGGAGAAGCTGCATGTGTTCACCCTCTCAGGAAAACTGGCGCCTGAAGGGTTCCTCTGCAGACCTGACTGTTCACACAGTGAACTGAATATGGTAGTTACTTGACCAGTTCAGTTTCCTAGTCAGCATACCAAAGTCCATTCTAGACAGATGTTACAGTACACTGGAGTCATTCAGGACACATCTCAGGAAAATGCTTTCCTGCCAGAGAGTCTGATAGCCACCTTGAAAATGCCAACTGGTATTGTTGCCAGAACTAACATGCTCTCAGCCAGAACTAGTTTGGGGCATTGGGCCTCAATGCAACCTCTATACTCATAGTCTCACTGTCCTGCATGCATATGTAGATTCCTCAGATAATTATGCAGTCTCAGTGGTCTCAAGTGCACCAGTCTCTCAAGCACCCAATCAGGATGTGTGCACCTCTGAGAAGGATAAGCACAATAGAAAAATAGAAACATAGAATTTGACGGCAGATAAGGAACGCTTGGCCCACCCAGTCTGCCCATTTCCCTACCTAACTGATAAGCTGCAGATCCTAGTTAACCAACAGCCTACTTCCTCCTACTCCCCACTAGAATTGCCTTATGTCTGTCCCATGCATTCTTGAATTCCCCTACTGTTTTTGACTCTACGACCTCCTCAGGAAGGCTGTTTCATGTATCCACAACCCTCTCTGTGAAGAAATACTTCCTCACATTACCTCTGAGCCATCCCCCATCTTCATATTGTACCCCTTGTTTTTGCACATCTTTTTGAAAGATGCTACCCTCTTGGACTTTGTTGATTCCCTTGAGGTATTTTAAAGTTTCTATCATGTCCCCCTTCTCCCTCCTTTCCTCGAGACTATATATCTTTAGTTTCTTTAGTCTTTCTTCATATGTCTTCTGATGCAGACCCTGCACCATTTTGAACAGCCTCCACTCTGTCTATGTCTTTGCAGAGATGGGGACTCCAGAACTGCACACAGTACTCCAGATGTAGTCTTACCAACTGTCTGTACAGAGCGCCAACAACTTCCTGTTTTCTACTGGTGATGCCTCTCCCTATGCATCCCAGTATCCCCCCAGCCCTCCTTACTGCCTTCTCACATTGCTGGCCCACCTTTAGGTCATCTGATATGACTACCCCCGGGTCCCTTTCCATTTTTTGTTGTTGTCAGTATCTCACCCCTCAATGTGTACTCTTCCCCTGGTTTTTTTTTCCAGTCATCCTCCCTCTGCCCCTCTCATCCTTTTTGCAAAGGAGACGAACAACTGGTCCAGCTTTCTGGAAGGTTGAGTCCTGTGGGGTAATATCTCAGGATTCTGTGGACATCCAAAGTGTGGAACAGTGCTTCACTTTGGTTTGAAAACTTGGGGCAATAAACCGGAAGGTTGATGACCTGGTTCAAAGTCAGTACTGACACCACCTTTGGTAGAAATTGAGGGTTCGTACGCAGGGTCACCTTGCCCCTGTGAAAGACAATGTAAGGCTCCTTACACATCAAAGCCTGAAGCTCAGAAACCCTTTGAGTGGAAGTAATACAACCAAAAGAACAGGTTACTCACCTGTAACAGTAGTTCTAGGAGTGGTATATGTTGTTCATCAACAATCTTTGGCATGTCCCTTTCCCCTTTAAATCTTGCCGGAAGTCTTCAAGCTGGCTCCTCCCACCCACCCGGGTGGTAAATACCTCAGCTCTGCCCTGTGACGCCAGATCTTAGCATATTGGAAGCAAGGTTGCACGCCTAAAGCTGGGGAGGCTGGGTGGGTGGGTGTGTGTGGATGAACATATACCACTCCTAGAAATACAGGTTACTCACCTGTAACAGGAGTTCTAGGAATGGTATATGTTGTTCATCCACACTGTCTGGCAGGTTCCTTGCCACTCCAAATCCCGACGGAAGGTCCCCAAGCCGGCTCCTACCACCCACCAGGCGGCAAAACTCTTGGCTCCGCCCCATGACACCAGATCTAGCCCTGCTGGTAGGTGCTCCTCTCTTTAGGGGCCAGCTGCTGGCCAGTCTGACATTGGTGCACCCAACTTTGGGTTGTTTGTCTGCCTTTGTTCCCTCCAGACTCAAGGAATCTTGTCCACAGTGAATCACACTCTCCATATAAATGTGATAGATATCAAGGTAGTTCTGTACAATCTCCAGACACTGGCTCCACAGAATATGGGACAGGTTCTTTTTTCTTTGGTAATCTGTTAAGGCCCACTAGGCACAAGGACTATTTTCTAGGGTGACCCGGGAGCACTTGGTAGGTTAAATTGACTCGCTCATGGTCTCACAGTCTGAAAGTGGAAGTTGTCAGAATCAAACCCAGGCCTTCTGGATGTACCAAGCTTATTCACAATGCATTACTCTAACCTCTAACTTATACTTACAGCTCCCCTTTGATGGCACCAACAATCAGTGTGTGAAGTACTACCTGAATGTACGTGGTGCACAAACTCCTGTCTTCTGCGTTGCAAAGCAGTGGGTGTGGGAGTGGGCAGTAGAGTGCACCTCTCCAATTAAGATTTTATCACGGGGCACGTGCCTGGTAGTAGTATTCATGTTTATATACATACTAATTAATCATACTGCTGATTTCAACCAATCAGCATAAATAATGCAAAATTCATCATTATTTGCACAGCATAAGGAAATGAGGAAAAGTAAACACTGGTTTCTACAATGAATCAAGTGTCTCTACATGATTCTCACATAATTTTTTAGTTTCAAACAAAAAATGTGCACCGACCAATCAGATGGCTGCATTTAATAAAATTCAGAAAACAATTTTTTTACCATATTTCATTTTTTTCATATGTTAAACATCAAATAAGAGTGAATTTGTTTATTTATTAGTACGTTAAACCCCAAAATAGGATAGACAAAAGTTTACCCAAGCACCCTATATGTCACACACACAAAGACAGAGACAGACACAAACACACACACACACACACACACACACACACACACACACACACACACACGTGTAACCTGGCACCTCTCCAATTAAGGTTTTATCCTGGGGCATGTACCTGGTAATAGTGATTCTGTTTATATACATACTACTTAATCATACTGCTGATTTCAACCAATCAGCATAAATAATGCAAAATCTTCATTATTTGCAAAAAAAAGGTAATGAGAAAAAGTTAAAACTAGTTTCTACAAGAAATCAAGTGTGGATTAGTCATTCCCACATAATTTTTTAGTTTCATACAAAAAATGTGCACCGACCAATCAGATCGCAGCATTTAATAAATAAAAAAAAACATTTTTTTGGCCATATTTCGTTTCGTTCACATGTTAAACCTCAAATGGTAATGAATTCATTTATTTATTATCACTTAACACCCCCAAATAGGATAGATGATATCGTGTTCAACCAAAATTAATGGACGTCAACATTTATTTAACAAAAAAATTTAACTTCTTTTTTGGTTATTTTTTATTTTATTCATTTGCAAAATGTCTATTAGAACATAAACATTTATAAATGGGACACATTTAAGAGACATATCACATAATAAAGTATAGCCAATCAGATTAAAGTATTGGAAAAGTTACTTTTATTGCTATATTTCGTTTCATTCGTTTGCAAAACATCTATTAGAACATAAACATTTATAAATGGGACACATTTAAGAGACATATCACATAATAAAATATAGTCAATCAGATTACAGTGTTAGAAAAGTAACTTTTATTGCTATATTTCGTTTCATTCGTTCCTAAGATATGATTTAAAATTAAATGTTAACACAGAAGGAGGAATTTAAGAAGATTTCGTAGTGTGAGGCAATGGCACCTTTATTAAAATATAAACAAGACATACAGCTGGATCAAAAACAGCATAAATCATTAACATATCAGTTAGGGTCATACTACAACTGGAGTGAAATATTTATTACAGACAAACAAAAAAAACTGAAGCTTCCAGTTTATCTTGTTAGTAGTAGGTGAGGACATTTGACATGGTATGGTCTTAAGCCACTGAACAACATGAACAGCTTACATTAATTAAAATCGTAATTAGACACATTTATGTAGCATGAAAACATGATATAAAAATAATCTACAATAAAACAAACGTGCCTATGATGAATGCATGTCTGTAGAGTAAAAAACACAAGGGAGTAACAGCATAAACAGTAGTGTATTCAGAGTGAAGCTACTTGCACGTCCATAAGCAGAATCTTTGTAGGGATAAAATACAATAGTGTCCCATTCACTGTGCTGAACATCGTGATTTATAAGGCAATGTTATGCTGTTTGATGGGGGAGAAATTCACAACTGACACAGGCATCAGATAAGCTTCAGTTGCAAGGTGACGGTCAATGTAATTGTACTGCAAGCTCAAGCCTGAAAACCGAGAAGTCTGCACGGACAAGTAAAGTCACCAGCTGCTGGCACATTAAATCAAACAAGGGGCAAAGATCAAGAAGTGAGTAAAAACATGCCAGTAGAGGTTAACTACTTCTCTTCTGACAGGCTCAGGGCTCACAGTATTTTCAGATGTGATCCGAGGGGAGACGTGCAGGCTACATAAGGCAGCTAATTACAAGGCATTCCAAAAGTTTTCACAAGCTACTTTAGCTCCTTTATCACGAGATTCGTTCACAAACAGTGTGATGCTGCAGGCTGCAAGGCTGTCACCTTATAAATTACCTCAGACACAAATGGGAAACTGACAGTTTTTTGATGTGGGTGACAGCTTGCACTTACAATAGAAGGAACTCAGTACATAAATGGAAGCAGGGATAGACTGAAACCGGAGGGTATTTCTTATCAAACCACTTTATTTGACACATAAAAAAAACTCTTTTTGTGAGAAACTCACTTTGAACTGTTTACTTTTTCTCCTTTGGTATGCAACGGGCTCCAGGCAATCACTCTCTCTCTTGCTCTCACTCTCTAAGCTGGCGGCTTTCAGTCAGGAAAAGCGATTCAACCCGGCTCGTGCTGCTACCACCTATCAAACACTGCCATGACCTGGAGGGGCGCGTTCACTGTCCCTGTCATGAACGAGCACTGGGCACATAATTGAAAGAGCGCGCCCGTGAAACGTCAGCTGAATACTGTTACTGACGTCACATCAGCATGGGTTTCTCGGTCCACGAAGCAGTTTTTTTTTTTTAAAAAGTACCTGGTCTTCCGCTTTAGACAATCGCTGTCACTGCCATTTACTTGATGTTGGGGTTGCCTACATCACCAGCAGGAACAAATTCCAACCTGTCCTCAGCAGTACTGAAAGGTAAAAACCTGCAAATAAAAAAAAAAAAAAGTTACTGGATATCTGCTCTTTAATCCAGTGTAGCTACCATTTTAATTTCTTCCTTAGCTCCCCCCCCCCCGCTGTTTTACTAATCTCAGTTACAGAGCTGGTGCCTATCTGTCTGCTTCTTGGCTCACTATTTGTCCCTCTTTTAGTAAATTTGCAGCTCTATCATCTCTTTGCTAATCTTAGTTTCATTTCCTCCCCTTTGCTGGGCTATAAATCCCTGTTCTGTCCCTTTTCCAACAGGCATTCTTGTAGCCCGCTTGACTACCTACCGCACCCGCGGTTCACCTCCTGCATGCCTGGACACCACTCTGTGCCTCTCTCAGCACCAAGAGCCTGCTGCCACCAGCCCCCTGGAATCAAGCATTCAGGTACGGCCTATACACAGCTCCAGCCTCGCTGGCTGCTGCTCTGGCTGCCAAATTTTTTGCCCACCCCCTTCCCTTCCCAGGCCACTATTAAATACACTTAAGCTCTTCCCTCCCCTACCCCATTGGCTCCCAGTACTAGTGCTCTGAGCTTAAAGCTTTCTGTCTCCCAACCCCCTTTGTTGATCTTTGTTGATCCTGATCTCCTCTTAAAGGCATTTTGACTATAAGACACTTTCTCCTTAAAGATATACACCCTGATGATTTCATGTTTTCCAACATGATTACACTACCTCATGTGTCCCCCGCCACATCACCACTTCTTATCTCTAGAAGAATCCTCTACCATGTTGCCTATATACTATATAACTCACTTACTCATATCCCTTTCCTGCTAAGTTTTCTACATTGAAAACTGTGGTACTTGCTCTTATTAGCACTAATATTATGTGGGGAAATTGAATTCAGTCCAGGACCTGGAGATAATGTCTCCTACACTGACACTACCTGGAAGGATGTTAATGGTCTGTGCATTGTTCACCTAAATATAAGGAGCCTTCCCCATAACCTAACTGAACTTGAGGCATGGGTTACTCAATATACTCATGACATTCTCTGCTCGTCTGAAACCTGGCTTAAACCCTCCACCCCGACCACCTATGTCAGTTACCAAATTATAAAACACTAAGGCAAGGCAGGTCAAAATCCAAGCATGGTGGTGGCATTGCAATCCTCTATAAATCTCATCTCTTACTACACCACAATCCCTCTTTTACCCTCTCTCACTGTGAATCAATTCATGCCACCCTACAATTGGGAGCCAAGAGGCTGCACATAGTATGTGCCTATAGCCCTCCAGCTGGTGGCATTACTGGTCTCGAGGAACTCCTTCCCCAGGTTGACCTAGTTATTGGCCACAAAGAGGTCCTTGTATTGGGGGATCTGAACCTGAACTGGACTGGTAAAGCAAGTCAGTCCTTTCACACTTTGGTACAAGCTCATGACTTGCACCAACTAATCAAAGATCCAACTAGGGTCATGCCCCCTTCCTGATCCAGAACTCTAATTGACTGGGCCCTCATGAACTGTCTTGATTGCATAGTCACCGAGGGTACCCTTGCTGATGCTATAAGTGATCACTCCCCAATTTTCTGTATCTGGAGTGCCGCTAGACAACAATCTCCACCTCCAAAACTCATCACCTTCCGTAATCTGGCCAATTTTAATCAGGCTCAGTTTATGCACGCTCTCTCATTAATTGACTGGTCTCATATCTTTACCACCTCTAATGTTCAGTCTGCCCTTGACTACTTTCTTATGAGGTTCGGGAGTCTGCAGGACCTCCACCCTCCTCGTGTCACCCACCGCATACATGGAACTCAAACTAAGTGGCTCACCAAAGATCTCCTTACACAGTTCCAAGCAAGGGACAAAAGCTGGGATGTTTTAAGGCCTCTGGTCTTCAGGCAGGTTACAATGACTATAGGGCCAGGAGAAATGCTATAAAAGGTACACTCGCTTAGCCAAAAGCTCCTTCTGTAAAGGCTTACTAATAAAAGCTGCAAGTGACTCCAAGAAATTCTGGTCTGCTATTAAAACTTTCCTTGGAGCAAACCATACGACCAATAATAATGACATGCTACTAAGTGGCGTGCACTGTCATAACCCGGTGACCATCGTCAACTCCTTCAATAGCCACTTCTCAGAATTATCTAACTACTCTACCTCCTTCTCCTTTACTACCCTACTGTCTTCTCAGTGGATACTGAATCCCAGCTTTGTCACCCATCCTTCCGGTTTCAGTCCATCTCAAGAGCTGAAGTCTAAAAGTCGTTACTCACCATCTCTGACTCTACCAGCACTGGTGCTGATGGTTTGGAGCCCCATCTTCTCAAAGTCATTGCTCCTCTTATAGCCTCCCCTTTAACCAAAATCTTTAACCTGTCATTCTGACACTGTGCTGTTCCTGATATCTGGAAAATAGCCAGAGTTACCCCATTCTTAATAAAGGTGATCCCAAGAACATGTCTAACTATTGACCCATAGCCATCCTAGTTGTGCTAAGCAAAATCCTGGAAAAACTAGTGGCGACCCAGACCATAGCATACCTACTGAAACATAACCTCCTCTCTGATTCCCAGCATGGCTTCTGCAAAGCCCATAGTGGTTCCCCTACCCTCCTAAAACTAACAAACGACATCTATGTTGCCATGGATTCAGGTCTCTTGACAGGTGCTATCTTTATTGATCTAACCAAGGCCTTTGACCTGGTTAACAATTCCCTTCTCCTTATAAAACTCAGCTCCCTTGGTTTCTCTGCTGAGACAGTGGCCTGGGTCAGATGTTATCTTACTGATAGAAAGAAGGCCATAGTTATCAACTCAGCCATGTCTGATCTTACATCCATACATATAGGTGTTCCTCAGGGATCCATACTAGGCTCTTCACTATTTTTATAAATGACCTTCCATCACAAGCATCTACCTGCTCTTCCCTGCTTTATGCAGATGACCTTGTCATCTACCATAGTGCAAGAGATGTCTCAGACTTAAACAACTCCCTAGCCTCTGACTTTCAAAGTATTCAAACCTTGCTCACTGAGAATAACCTTGTGCTAAATATAAGCAAAATGCATTCAATGCTCTTTGGCTCTCCTGTTAGACTAAAAGAGAATAGCAACTCCCTCCTAACCTGTGCTGATGGCCCCCTGGTAGTTAACACCAGTACCTTCAAATACCTGGGCGTTTTTCCCGCCGAATCCCTGGAATTTGACTTTCATATTACCACTACCTGCAAATCTGTTAATGAGAAAATAGGGGGGACATACCGCACAAGTTATGCCATCACCTCATCAGCTAGGCTTGCTTTGGCACAATGCCGTCTGCTGCTGTCCCTGGCCTATTGCTCGGTATCTACCTAGATACCACTAAGACCTCTCTCCATAAGTGGGACACTACCTATAATAACATTTGCTACTACGCCTCGGCCTCACCAAGGTATAAACACCACTGTCAGCTCTATGCCGACTTAAAATGGCCTAACCCTGCTGCTCACCGATTCCAGTCCTATGGCTCTCTCATTGACGGTATAACAAGAACAGGCCTCCCACAGTCCCTCACCTCCTTGTTACACTCTCAAACCCCTTCGTATGGGCTCCGATCGAATGACCAAGCTCATCTCTATATCCCGTGAAGTAAAACTGCTATGGTTGCAAGAGCTTTCTCTTACACTGCCCCCAAGTATTGGAATTCTATCCCTCAAGCCATACGCTTATCACCTACCCATGTTGGTTTCAAGAACCTCCACCGTGAATATTTACAAGCATCAAATCCCTGCTCTTGATTCCAACCACCTTAAGTTCTTTATCTCCCCAGCTCTTTTCCTCACTATACTACACTCCATTTTCTACACTTTCTCCTCCTGCTTTCATCCTCCCCATTTGTACCCTCTCACCCTCTCCCCCTCCCTCTCCTCTTCCTCCTCTCTACTCTTTTTGATGCATAGTCCTCACAACATCACTTACAGTATGCAGTACTTTACATCCCTGTATTTCTTGCACTCATTTGCTCTGAATATCCCAATGTATTGTTTATATTTTGACCTGTTCCAACTATGTACTTCACTGATTCACTAAGTTCATTGTATTTCTGACTCCTTCACTTTGTATTCACCTATGTTTTGTGCTGTGTCACATTGTTGTTGTTGTTAATTTTATTCAGCGTGTATCCTCCCGGGTCGTGCCTGAAAATAGGCATCCTTATGCCTAGTGTACTCACCCGGTTACCAAAAGCAAATAAATAAATAAATAAAAATATACTGCCAGACTCAATAACCCCTAGATTTAATGTTTAAATATGTGATTTCAAAAATAGTGTACAGAACCTACAGTACAAATTATGAACATTAAACATTTTAACAACATTTTATTAAAACTCAATTATTCACCAGTCTATCTGATTAATTTTTCTTGTACCAGGGTGGGTAAATAGCTGACAGGGCACTGTAAATAGCTGTTGATCAGGCTTCATTATTCTACAGCCAGAAACAGAAACATTGTTTCTTCTGGCTTTATTTAATATTGATTTGCTGTGGCTCACTTTATAGAATCTATTTAGCACTGTATGAGGCAGATGCTTTCAAATTTTTGGAAGATAGGCAATGCTTACGATAGCTTATCAGTTTAGTATTCTTTTTAGGAACATAAACTTTTCTTTATGTTTTAAACATATTCAGGTGTCAGTGTATTCATTTAGGAATTTATACTGACTAATATATATGCTGCAGAAAACATTAAAAGATTTATTGTGAATCACTCCAGGTTTATAGTATAACCCCCACAATTTCTTGCAATTTTTACAAAACGCTCTGCAATTTTTGGTAACCTTTTCCGCAATTTTCCAGTGGCTCTGGTTATGAGTATCCATGACATGTCCAATACATGTGAGGATTTTAGAACCAAACCAGCAAGTTTTGAGCTTTTAAACATAATATGTATTTGTGGAGTATCAGAAATATCCTTGTTGATTTGAATCCAAGCTAAGAACTAGTGGCAATATTCACCTTAAGTGATCAAGAAAGAAAGGCTGCCAGTTCTCACTTCACATTTCTTGCTGTCTCTTCACATCTGTTTTCCAACCAAACATTTAAAGAGTCCCTTTTTCCCAGGATAGTTTATTTCCAAGTTCATATTTAGCTATTATCTCTTGAACTCTGCTAATTCTATTTAAATCCTCTTTCTTTGATCTACAGTACTTTGAGCAGCAACTTCAGAGCTTTCAGTGTTACTCCCTGATGGCTTTTGGACTTTTAAAGGGTCAGAAATCCTGATTCCCAATGTCTGAAAATAAGGTGCTCGATCCAGTATCTTAGATGCTAGTTGTTCATTACCTAAATATAGTAAAACAGTCTCTTACTGATAAATTCAGCAAGCGGGCCACATATATATTCTTTTCTGCTTCTGGGATGGGCACTATAAATTTAATACATTTTAATAATTTTTCTGAAGTTTAATGTTCAAGAAGACCCACTCCATATATCTCTAACAGCAATTCAAACCCTGTAGATGAACCCTCCCACATGTCATTATAAACGTCAAAGGAAATTAATACATTAGGCAAAACTTTGCCATCCAGTCTCTCCTTTATACCTTCTTTTATTGTTTGTCCTTTCAGGACTCCTTTGACAACTTCAGCTCCCTCCCCTAACCAAATACTCCTCATTCTTCTCGGTACTGCCACCATTCAGCTCTTGTTTAGATAACTCCACAGATTCCTCTTGATAGTTTTCCTTATACTGTCTGGCTAACCGAGTGTCTTTTTATATTTGTTATAACACTTCATGCTTTCTCATGTTATCTGTTTCCTTTGTCTTTTTAGTGATACACCCTTTTTCCCTGGTCCTTTTTTCCAGTTGTGTTTGTTTTTATTTTAATCCATTTCTCTTCCTCATTTTTTTTTATCTTTTAATATTTTTGTTACATTTCTGGTTTTTTTTTTACCTTTCTGAGTTCTTGGATTTTTTGTTAGACTCAACTTTTCCTCTTTCCTATATGCTGATGTTTTCTGTTGTTCTATACTAAAAGGAGCTGATAAGGACACTTGAATTGGTTTCTTACCATGTTTTCTCTTGTTTTCCCCTTCAAGGATATAGCAAGCTGACTCTGAATTTAGCTGTTCTTTCCTCCTGAGTTGTTTTTGAGCAGCCTGATCAAAAAATGCATCAGCTGTTAGGTTTGAAATTTCCTCCTTAAGTGCTCCCATATTTTCCAAGATTACTACATTGGCAAAATATGGATTTTTTGTTTATTATTGCCAACATTTGGTTGGCAAGAGTAGAAGAAGAGACAAAGTTTCTTTCATTAGTAAAATATTCTGTTATATTTTGTCCAAGTTTCAGTACTCATGTTTGCCTCAGTGGACCTTACAGGATAAAACTGTCCCTTTGGGTTTATTTTATCCCTTGTTCCCTCCACTAAGCCAGGGGTTACTAGTTTCTTAAGACCAACTATAGCCTGGCTAAGATCCTGTATGACAGATGCAAGATTACCAGGATTCTCTGTCTCATTGTGTTTATGTTTAGGGTCATCCTGATTTTTATATGTATCTTCCCTATGTAATATCAGAGATTGTAATATATAACTTGTGCAACAAGATTGTGTTAATTCCAAGGAAAATGGTTGTGAATCTGATATATCATGATTTTGTATATAACTTAAGTTGTCCAATTTTGATGTTAAATGGTTATTCAACACACAATCATATGCAAATAATGATAGACCATCCCTATATGTCTTGTTTGGTTATTAAATAAGGCTTCCAAATTAGGTGAGTTTTCTAGGTCAGTATGCTTTGAAGAATATGCTTTGGACTCATTTTCAACAAAAGTCCCCACATTTTGCATACCATTCCCCACCATCCTATTAGTGAAATAATTTACTACCACAGGAGTAGAGGTTGATAAAGAAATACATGATTCCTGTCTTTTGCAAAGTGCCCTTAAAAATATTTGAAATTTTTGATTGTTTAAGAGATATGTTTTCCTTACTTTCCATATTTTCTTTATTTTCCTTAACTTTATTTGGGGAAATAAATTTTTAGCTTTTTGTTTCTCTTTATTCCCCTCCTCAGTATGCTGCATTTCTTCCAAAAGAGAGCTATTTTTCCCACTTACAGTGTACACCATTCTTTGCTTAATAATTTTTTAAACTTCTATAGCTATATAATGTTATCTTAGTTCATCTTTGTTAACCCTTGACCACTAGATACAGAAAGCAATAAATGTCATATATGTAATTATGGTAAGTTAAATTGATATCTTAGTGTAAGGCATAAAATAAGTATGCTTATAAATATGTTTATAACAATCTGGAATGTGTTTTCCTAAAAGGGTGAAACCTTTAAAAAAGTGCTTTGTGCTAAATTCAAAATCAGCCTTTTATATCATAAATAACCTTTGTCAAAAATATCTGAAAGAGGCCACTCAAACTCATATAATATCAATTCCTATAAAAGAATAAAGCTCAATGTCCATTAAATCGTCTTTGTCCACTGATGCTCAGAATAAACAATTCTTTAAAGGTCCCTTGCTTCTGATGCAGCCGATTATACAACTTGGATCATTAACTCTATTTCCTCCATCAGGACAAAAAAGCACACTTTTAACTTTCCACTTTCAATATACCAATTCCAGGGTCAGACAAAGTTCTTATAGCCTTCGTATAGTCTTTCCTTTGTTGTAAACTTTATCTTTTTCTTTCCCTTCCATAGAGGTAAAGCTCCTGTAAATATAAAATTGAAAAAGGAATACACAGCGCTCTACTGCCAAACAAATTCACTCAGCAATAAATTAATCAATTGGGTCAGCTGAATACCCTTAAAGTAAATCAGATTCACTCAGTTATAAACTAGTCAATTGGTTCAGCTCAGTACCCTTTAAATAGATCAATTAATGTTAAATCAATTTACATTTGGATTTTAGGTAACCACACTCGCCCCTCCTTCTCCAGAAAAACTCCTCAGACACTCAGAATACGTTTGGTGCTTTTATTCAGCCATAATAAGGTGACAATCTCAGAAATGTAGTGCTTCCCTGAGTACCACCCTCACATTTTGCACATTAATACATGCTTCATCTGTGGTCTAGCGTTCATTCACAATAGGCTGTTTTTATAATGTGTTCCAACCAGTCAAACAACATTTCCTGATTGTGACATCATAATATATCTATGTCACCAAGACACATTGATTGTAAACAAAATACAATTTTATAAATGAAACAACCCATATACAAAAATCATAAGGCCAATTGTGAGAAAAGGAAACTAATTTTATATACTATAATTTTACACATATGTACTAAAGAGAACAACAATCTTTCATTTACATTTCAAAAAGCATTATTGCAGTTTTGCTTTTAAAGTTTTATTTCTTAATCCTTAGGTTTCACAAATCCAGCTTGTTTATTTTCAGGAGCTTTCATTGTTCACACAAACTTGTAGCGAACATAAGAGAAAATATATTAGATTAGCATTAGATGTTACATCAGTTATTGTGTGTGTGTGTGTGTGTGTATATATATATATATATATATATATTTTTATATTTATATATATATATATATATATATATATATATATATATCCTAAAAAACAGAGATGACACCTTTTAACAGAGTTGTACAAAAAAAAAACAATGGATCAGAACACACTTCTTCATGCAGGTAGCTGCCATCCATCACATACAAGATCAAATATTCCTAAAAGGCATTTCATAAGAATAAGAAGGAATTGTGATACAGATGAATTATATGATCTAAGGGCAGCAGAACATAGGAATAATTTGTTGGAAAGAGAATACAGTCCTAGTGTAGTACTGTCAACCTAGGAAGAAGTGAAAGAAATGGAAAGGGAGTAATTAAATTGGTTTAGCATTAATTGATCTATTTAAAGGGTATTCAGCTGATCCAATTGAATGAATATACCTTGGTAACATAGATATATTATGATGTCACAATCAGGAAATATTTTTTGATTGGTTGAAACACATTATAAAAATAACCAATTCTAAATCAACTCTAGACCTCTTGATGAAGCACCTACTGTATTAAGATGTGAAACGTAAGAGTGGTGCTCAAGGGAGCACTACATTTCTGTGATTGTCACCTTATTATGGATGAATAAAAGCACCAAAAGTATTCTGAGTGTCTGAGGAGTTTTTCTGGAGACGTAAGGGTGAAAACAGCTTTCTAAAATCCAAAAGTACTTTACGAGCATATAGCTGCATTGCCACCTGCTGTACTTACCCACTGCCCATTTAACATGTTAATTACTAATTATTATTTTAAGCTTCTGATTGTTCCAAAGGTGCTTTTTACTTATGAAGGAAGTTTTCCAATTTTAAATAATCCAGTCCGGCATCTAATGCTATCCAGACCATGGTCCATAAAATGTTTTTAAATTCTGGCCACAAAGTTCTTTTGTTACAATTATTTATTAAATTTATAACATATATATGTATATCTTTTACAGCAAACCCAGATGATAACTATTCCTTTATTTATCTATATATATGTTTATTCGCTGGTCCTGCAATATAATAGTGTTATTAAATCAATTCCTGGAAAATCAAGGGGGATTCCAAAAACTATCTTATTTAAATAGCGCACACTGCACACACACTTACAGAAGTTAGCTGATATTAATCTAGTCCTCTGAAAAACCTTCTAGTGGGACATTCAACTTCTTCATTCAACACCCATCAATCCCCTTGACAACCTGATTATTAATAATCACAATATACCTTTGGAATCAAGTTGGTGGCAAGGTGTAATTTCATTCATAAAATTAGGAGTATGATGTCTGCATCTCCTTCCAATAAAAAATATATATTTTTTTCTAAATGTTTAACCAGGAGTGGCACACTAAGCCGAAAGCTTATTTACAGGTGTGGCCTTGGAGCACAGGGAAGTTAAGTGACTTACTCAGGGTCACACAGTATACAAGTTGGGGCTGTGGGATTCAAACCTAGGTCTCCAGATTTGCAGCTCCGAGCATTAAACCACTGTGCTATACTACCTCCCTTGATATGAACGAGGCTAAAGAAAATTGAAAATATGCCTCACTGTCTCTAAAATATATAAAAATGTATATAAAAGGTTTAGAAAATGGTTAAGAGTTTTTAAACCCTGCTTACTGTGCTAAGACCAGTTACTGAAATACCACCACTGCACTTCTAGTCAGTAGAACAAAAATGGTTTCTCAAAAATTATTGTAGGCAAGAAAAATAATATATCTTATGAATGTACTTGGTGTAATGGTTAGCTTTGTAGAAATCATTCCTACAATTTTATTAGGATGTCTTTATTGAGGATCCTTCACAAACACCGACTACAATCTATCTCTTGCCAATTCAAAAATGGTGCTGGTCTCTCAATAGATTTCTGCACTTGTGAAATATTAATGCTCAGAAGTGGTAATGTGACCAAAGACACAGATGTGCTAAATTTAAAGATGCATGTACATAGGTATATCCATGGAAACATTTTAAAGGAAAACCTGCTGCCAAAAATAGCTTATATCTATAAACAGCTCATAAAACAAGCTAAAACTTAAAATATAACATACAAGTTTTTTTTATTAACCATATATTTTCCTACAGTATATGAAATGTTTGAAGTTTTTTTTAAGGTACTTTTCCATACAAGCACTTTGATACAAAAATGTGCAGCAATATAGTACTACAGTTGTAGCCAAAGACATGGTCAAATATTTTCAGATATTTCACAAAATTTCTAAAGAGTTTCTCTCTGCTACCCCTACTGTGTAACTGCAGAGAGCAGGAGATTTCTTTTGAAATATCATAGAACTTTCAGGAACTATCTGACCATGTCTTTGACAGTGACAGCATATATCAGCAAACAGGATGTTTGGAAAATTATCAGGACAAAATGTGATTAAATTATGATCAATAATAGAAAGAGAATGAGGTATGGGGATATCAGGGAGATAAATTGTCCCTTAATCATTTCTCAGGTTTCCTCTGCAAAACTTTGCTCATCTTCCTCTCTACTTCGGAAAACCATCAGGAGACCACCACATCTCCTTTGCAAGTTCCTTCACAGTTTCCTTTGTCCTCTCTGTCTCCATTCTCTCCATTCACTATACTGGCACTATTCACCCTCTGCAGAGCTTATTGTTGCTGACTCCCTCCAATGGCTCCTTGCCACCATGGACTCCCAACATGGAGATTTAACAGCAGAATCATCAATGCAGTGAGACCAATTTCTGTGAAACAAGATAGACTGGAATGGCTGTGCACTGGTCAATAGAAGTAGAATCCTCAAGATATAAATCAAATATCTTTCTTTACTTTAGAGGTAACATTGACATACGTGCTCTAACCAATGAAAACACCTTGCACAGCCCTGTTCTTGGTGCTCCCTCTCAGCAATGCAGTGTTTGGCACACTTCTTATTTCTCAGCAACCTCAGCAGCCACTTCTTCAACCTCCTGCTTTGTAACTGTTAATATCACTCCTCCCAGTTGGTATGTTGTCCCTGGGTTCTTATGTCCCAAGTGCATTATTTTGCACTTCTTTGCATTAAAACACAGCTGCCAAGCCCTTGACCCTTCTTCCAACTTTTCTTGATCACTTCTCATTTTTTCTACTCCTCCTGGTGTGTCTATTCTGTTGCAGAGTTTTGTTTCATCTGCGAACAGACATACTTTCCCTTCTAGCCCTTCTGCAGTGTCACTGATGAAGACAGTGAAGAGACCAGCCCAAGTACTGCTCTCTGTGGTACTCCATTGGCCACTTTGCCTACTCTAAAGTGACTGCCATTAACCACCACACTCTGACTCCTATTGTCCAGTCAATTTTCCACCCAGTTAACTACTTTAGGATCTACTTCTAGGTTTCTCAGCTTGTTTAACAGCCTTCCATGTGGAACAGTGTTGAAGGCCTTGCTGAAATCCTGGTATGCCTTGTCCACCACTCCCCCTTGATCCTCTTCCCTGGTCACCCAATCAAAGAACTTGATCAGGTTTGACTGACAGGACCACTTCCCATGAGCACATGTTGCCTCTGATCCTGCAGGTTATTGGTAACTAGGTATTCCTTAATTCTTTCCTTTAATAGTGTTTCCATTACCTTGCCTACCACTGATGTCAGGCTGACTGGCCTGTAATCCTCCCTGTTTCTACTTTTGTGGAGTGGGACTACATCTGCCCCCTTCAGTCTCGCAGTATTGCCGCTGTTTTTAATGACATGTTGAAAAGGGCTGTCAGAGGTGTAACTAGCTCCACGCTCAGTTTTCTTGGTATTCTGGGGTGCACCCCATCTGGTCCCATTGCTTTGTCTACTTTTATCTTTGATACTTCCTTAAGCACTCTTTGTTCTGTAAATGGTTTTGTGTCCACTTACCATCCATTTATATCCTTGCCCTTTACCATTGACCAATTTCCATCCTCCTCCATAAATACTGAATAGAAATAGTTGTTTAATAAAGCCACCTTTTTGTGATCCTCTTCCACACTGCATCCTCCTTTCCCTTTCAGTCTTACTATTCCCCCCTTTGCCCTTTTTTCATTTACTGTATGTATCTAAAAAATGTTATCTCCCTTTGTCACTGACTTGGCAGTCCTTCTAACTGCCTTCCCTGCCTCCCTAGTTACATATAATGTTAAAGGAATTAATTCACCAAAAATATTGGCAGAACTAAAACATATTAATTTTAATATAGCCTATATACAAGAGATGCATGTTTCAGACCTGAGACATACTTAGCTGCATCATGCCTGGATGAAAACAGACTATAGGGGCATCTGCAGGTACAATTAAGAGGGCAGAAATGTACATCTTTATCAAGAGAGATTTTCCATTTACAATTACCCATCAAGAGACAGTTCTGGAAGGGAGGCTTGTTATTTTCTCAGGTTTCATACAAGGCAACGTTTATCACCCTATTAATCTCGATGCCCCAATAGAGGGGTGGGAAGCTTTTTTCAGAAAGTATTTGACAAAATAGCTCTACTTCTACAGGGGCAATTGATTATACAGTTACCAAAGATTAAAAAAAAGAATAAAAATTAGTGTAGACTTCTACTGTGTTTTACAACCCATGGTAGACAGGTAAAGTAACAGCCTTGCTACAAATGCAGCAACTGCTAGAATAGTTAGACAGTATTTAGCAGCGCTGGGACTAGAGCATATCTGGTGAGGATACATGATCACAAAATAGATTACACTTTTTATTCTGTAGTGCAACATGTGTATTCTCATAGTAATCTGTTACTTACTCAAAATATGATATGCATAATGTTGAAAGGTGTAATATTCTACTCATCATGCAATCAGACCACCCCCCATGCTGCTTGTGCTTCACCTGAGATCTTCCCCTAAACATACACTGTGGCCGATAAACTCATCCCTTTTAAATAATGAAGGTTTTAAAAAGATAATTGCTAAATATATCCAAGAAATGTATGATTTAAATGCACCTAGTCAACTACTTGGACTTCTAATTTAAATACCTTGGACACCTTGAAAACAGTAATGCATGGTCACATCATCGGTATTGCCTCAGCAAAGCATCAGTAGTCCTTAGCAGCAATTAATAAACTGACAGCCAACATAAAGGAACTAGAACATCTACACACACAAAGCAGGTCATGTCCTTCCCATGGTACTTCATGAATTAGATAAGGTTAGAAAAATGCTCAATCAAGTATTGGACCATCAGACAAAGGGTCACTAGCACTAAACTAGTCATAAATATTATGAAGCAGGTGGGAAAGCCTCCAAACTGTTGGCTTACTGACTAAGAAAAATGGAAGCTGACAGAAATGTTTCTAAAATCCAAGACCTTCCCAGCCTAGGCACAACATGGGTTACCTTAGAAGGTATTGTGAATAGTCTTCAGATGTTCTACTCTGACTTGTTTGCTGAACCTTGAGAACCAGCTCAGATGAGGGCTCAGGTTGCTAGTTTTTTAGCTTCTGTATAGTTACCCATACTCTCAGAAGAAGCAATATCCCTACTCGACAGACAAACAGAGCAGACAGAAATAATGCTTGCAATAAATAGCCTCCCTACAAACAAGGTACTAAGGCTAGACAGCTTTAGCACCAATTTCTACAAAACATTTAAAGAGCCTGTAGTGCCCATTTTGCAGTGAGTTTTTCAAGCATATATGGAGAATAGCAGTATTCCCTGATTCGTGGAACAAAGCACTTTTTTCAGTGTTATCAAACCGTGGTAAATGAAAACCCCTATGCAAAGCTACCAGTCAATTTATCTTTTAAATCTGGATTTAAAGTTATTCACTAAAGCACTTGCTAAAAAAACTGCAAAAAGTAATCGGTTTTATACTCCATCCTGATCAAACTGCTTTTTTACCAGAGTGACATTTAAATAGTAACATATGGAGGCTCCTTATTGTTCTATCTCACCCAGGTCCAGATCATGTAACCTTGCTGCCACTTTTTGTAGATGCAGAAAAAACATTTGATCACCTAAACTGGATGTTCTTAAATGAAACCATGAAGGTGATGGGCTTTGGGGTGCAATTTCTGAATTGAATTCAAATGTTATATAGCAATCCTGCCACTTGAGTCAGGGTTAACAGTACACTGTCAGATCCCTTTAGAAATCATAGGGGTACATGACAGGACTGCCCCATCACCACTATTGTTTGCAATCAATATGGAACCTCTGGCAGCAGCAGTTTGGCAGGTCCCAAATCTACAGGGCATTGTCATTGATGAGGTGGACAAACATACCTCACTCTATACAGATGATATGTTGCTATACCTACAGAATTCTCAAATCTGATTGCCACCCTTGCTGGCCCTGATCCAAACCTTCATTAACATATCTGGATTTAAAATTAATCCTGATAAAACTGAAGGGATGGTTATGCGTGGTTCATTATCACCATCTTTCTGATCTTCTCTGCCTTATAAATGGGTATGCAATAACATTTTGTATTTAGGAATACAAATCACCACTAATCAAAAGAACCTACACATCGTTAACTACCCACCCTTAAAACAACAGGTCCATGCCGATTTACATAAGTGGCAGATCCTACCTTTAACCTTCTGTGCTAAGCTAGAAGTGATAAAAATGAATATTTTACTTCATTTTCGTTCTCTATACTCTGCCCATTCCCATCCCAAGTGGGGATTGGAAGGTACTATGCAAACATTTGGTGAAATTCATATGCAGGGGAGAAGGCCCAGAATCTGCTGCATGGTTCTTACAGCACCTAAGGGAGAGGAGGAATACTGTAGGTCTCCCTTACTTCAGAGCATATTATGAGGGGCTCAGCTTTGAACTCTGCTAGATATCATTGTTGATTCTCTGAATAATGGGTGGACATACAGGGAGCATAGGGCACACACATATATCCCATTGAAATACATATCATGGATGGCAGAAAACATGGCTTTACTAGATATCACTAACCAATGGACCGGACATTCTTTATTTGATGCAGGATAAGGACTAAATGGGGTCATGCTGAGGCAATATGGCACAGGCTACCTTTCTTATAGACTCCTACATTTGGTCCAGTGTGACTGGACTGAGCTTATATCAGGTGGAATAGGTTGGTGCTCTGATTTTTTTTTCTTAATTTCTAGAAGGTTTTAACATTATCAAAAGTTTAGCAAAATCACAATTAGAGTTTGGTCTTCCTGTAACAGATATGTTTCAGTATCACCAGTGTAGGAACTTTATTCTTAAAGGTCTGGGTATCCAGGGTCTGGCTACAAATTCTACCCCAAGTCTGACATATATAGACATGCAAGTAAAACATAGTAGATATAAATTCATTATTTCTAATCTAAAGAAGATTCTTAGAGAAAAAATTGGGGAACAAAATGTCACTAGGATCCAAGAGAAATAGGCCAGTGAAGCAAACATAACCATTACTTCAAAACAGTGGTCAAGTATCTGAAGTAGTGTCTATAAGACTATGGCATCTGGTACCTGGAGAGAATCAGGTGGAAAGTAACTGCCTGTTTTTTTATCACACCAGAGATCTCCTGCTATTATGGTACTATTTCCTCCAATTTGCGTAGGAGGAAATATACAGAAAAGGGTGCCCACACCAACATTCTCTGAGAATGCCCTGTCCTATGACAATTCTAGACTGCTGTCTCTCATCACATAGCCCTTATTTTGGAGCTAACCACACCCCTAGCTATGGTCCACCTAGTTCCAGGCTTTCCCCCTCCTCATGGCATACAAAGCAGATAAAAATATTTATTTTTGATCTTAATAGCTGCCACAGTTAAAGCAATCACACAGTACTGGCTGAAGTCCACACCCCTATCCATCACTCACTGTAATTGGATCATAAATTCCATACATAGGATGGAAGCTATCACAACTCTATTGAGATTGTGTAAGGACAAATATAATACAAGATGGCTTCCATACTTTGATTGTAAAGAAGACACAGAGGGAATATGTGCTCTTGAGCACTTGTTATTGTCAAACCCTTTTGATTTGCTACAGACCTATTCCCCCCTCCATTCCACTCTATCCAAAGCTAATACCGGTAGTATAGATTACAAGTACCATTATGTGCCAGATTATCACACCACTCTTCCCAGTGTAATAATGGGGTTGAACAGGTGCTAGTATAAGGTAACATACCAAAAATACATTGTTGTATATGATTTTCTGACATTGTCTGGCATCTATATGACCTTTTCAGCACACAGATTCTTCTGTGATGCATTTGATTACTGTTTGTACACTTCTTTTATTTAATTTTTCAGGTTTGAAATCAATTTGTATTATTCAAAAAAGGCCCCTGTACAACAAGAAATCTCTTTTTTTTCTTGGTTTTATTTCAGGATAACACCAGCTGTACTATATCGATTGGGACAGTTAATGACTAAGCAAAGGTGTCAAATGTTTGAATAGACTTGGAACAATGTTTAAGATGTCAGGTTTACAATAAAAACAATAAGTTTCGTCACTCATGCCAGATAGCGAATACATGTACAGTATACATTCAAGGTAAAAAAAGAGTAAGTACATATGAACATTCTCAATTAGGGATCTGGGGGTAATACTCCATGAATTTAAACAGTGATGATGTTAATCAATTGCTGCACCCTGCCAGAGTGAGAAAGCATCCAATATATGATCACATTTTCAAACATTGCTAATATTCCCACATAGTGATGGGATGTTCTCTCAAACCAAACATAAGGTTGAACCCAAACATGTGAAGCATCCTCCACACAGCTGTCTCCCTCCTGGAATCCTACAAAATCATCCACATTTCACAGATTTACATAACATTACAGCAGTGCTGGTAAAACAACACTAGCAGCTATGGAGAACTGGAATAGAATGAAACTGTCACCCAAATTTATAAAATTTTAATAGAAGGCTATCTATAAATGTTTACTATAAGGAAGTTTATAAAATGTATAGAAACTCCCCATGCATGTAAAGCTCAGGGAGGAAGGAGGAAATCACCAAGCACCAACTGTTGTGTGGCATCGCACCAAGCTGTTACCTTGGCAGTGGCTATGGGACTGTCTAAAATGTATAAGTCACCATGTGGTAGCTGTCATTATAGCCATGAACAGCTTAAGATAAATCCTAAATACTATACCAACATGACAAACATGACAAAGTGACCCCCAGGAGGAATAAAAGGATAATTATTAGACTGCAATGCAATAAGTCCCCATAGTACAACATATTCCCCCCTCCAACCAAAACCAGATATAATGAAGAAAGATTGTTAAATCTATTATTACAGAAAAGTCACTATGAAAAAGTCAACTCATCCAGAATCCTATGATCCTCAGGTGTCTGCACCATCATCCAAATCTCTGGCTAATCCAGAAGCCAAAGTCTTGAATTCCCAGGGCATAAGTTCTGTGCCTTTACCTGTCTCCATATCATCAATAAATTGATATGCATGGCCACCATGAAAATGCACAGAAAGGCAGGCATGAGTAGAGAATGGGTACCCTCGGGGCTCTTAAAATCAGCACATACAACATCTAACTTTTCCATTGAGATCAGGTGGCAAAGGACAAATCTGGAAACAGATGAAAAGTAGTCCCATTGTAGTTCAAATTTTGAGAGTCCCGAGAAGCCTGCAACAACACATCATGGGTTACAGCAGCAGCAGACAAGTACCACTGTCTGCTGCAAAGTTCCTTGCTGTTCTGCCGATTGTGAATAAATCCAGTAAGCTTTAACAAAGTTAGGTGCTAGGGCTACCAGATCTAGTCCCATGGGACCTAACAGCCAAGTTTTTAATAACTGAAGATCCATTCACCTTCACTCTCTCCTGGGATCCCAACCAGTCACACATTAGAAGCCCTGTGGGAATTTTCCAGAGCCTCTAAACAATAGCGTAGATGCATATTCTCTTGTGCCATTTTGCTGGTCACTGCTAGGGTGTGGGCCACTGACTGTTCTTTAGTGGCAACCTCAATTTTGATATCATGCTCTCCCATTCATTTAAGAATCATTTCAACTTTACAGTCAATGTCTTGCATGGTGGTCATCATGGATTTCCATGGTGGTTCATCTCTGAGACTAGAGGTCGGCTATGTAGACGATGTCCTGGTCTGGTGCACAGTCAGTGGTGGCAGATTCCTTAGTCCCCCTCTGGTTCCCTTGGGACAACCCATCCCAAGTTCAATACCAAACTGTGCCCCTGGATCCATGGATTCCAGTGCTGTACATTGAATCAAAGTTCAGACAACGTTTATGCTGATTTAGTTAAGTTAAAGTCCAGGAAGATATGGAGCTGTGCTGAGGGGCATCTTCTCAGTAATCATGCTCAACAGGGCCCCAAGATGTATGGTTGACATAGACAATATAATTAATCTCTTTTCTTAAAACATATGGCTAACCATTGCTTAATATGAAGAAAGATAATACAATGGGGGTATAATTAGATGGTCTGTTAATATATCTGTTTTAAGTTTTTCTAGTTACTATGTGATTTGATACCTTTTATTGGACCAACATAGATTTACAGAAAATCCAAGCTTTTGTACCTACATGTTTTTTTCCTCAAAAGGAAAATGGCAGTTTTCTTAAAAAGAGCTCTCCTTAAATTACCCAAAATGTATACATTTTACATGAGTGTCACATATCTGTTAAGTAATTAGATAAGAAACACACCAAGAGATAAGAAAACAATCTTTAAATTCTAGTTCTGTGTAGGTCAAATGCCACAGAAAGAATGTTCTGTAGAAGTAGGTCTATAAATTATCTGATGTTAAATGTCTAACTAAAGAGAAACTGGATAGAGAGAGAGAGAGAGAGAGATGGAGAGAGAGAGAGAGAGAGAGAGGCACAATAAAACACTTAAATTAGTAGTTCTCCATGTGTGAATATAAATGTAATGTGCTCACTACACACCAGTTAAAATCTAAATGATAAATACACAGTTAAATAGATTAAATAGGACCATTTTATGTGTAAGCATTTTAGCAACATGAAAAACAAATATCTGTCCATGTGTTGTACCTGAAACAAGAAAGATCAGGAGTACCTGCTTAAAGTGAAGTAACTCTTTTGGTGTATTTGTTCTGAGGTAAGTGTGCTGGAAATACCAGGTTACATGAAATGAATATTTCCTGAGCACCTCATCCTTGTGCAGGTATTTTCCAATCAAGTATATGGAATAATGTAGGATATATCAAAGTTAGGAACAAGTAAGAGGATGATTATATGGAAAAGCAGGAGGCACCTTATGTAGGGTAAGGTTAAAAATTAGATTATGGGACAGAAAGGAGGCAAGGTAGTAGAAATATGGAGGTAGGAAGAGGTATGAAGTAAATGAACATACATAGATACTAGCAAAGGAAGTTTATTACTTAATGTAATTTTCTATGGTGTACCAATGAGTCAATAATTTGATGGAGTGAAAATAACAAACAATTTATGCTAAAGTGAGGAGTATAGGGAGGTCTGGATTAAAGGGTAAAGAGAAAACTCTGACTAAGATAGCAATATCTTAGAGGGTTATTATAGAACAAGTAAGATGCACCCTTTCTAGGGTAATGTTACAAATTAGTCCAGGAAAAAAAAGGATAAAGGATTAATAACATTGGAATAGTATGGAGCTGGAAGGATAAATCAAACTTGCATAGACACCAAGAGAAAGAAGGTATGGAGCATGGAAGTGATGCAGAGTAATGGTTGTGGTGCAGCAATCTTTAGGGAAACTTTCTAGAAACTGAGGTACAGCCACATATGTACTCATCGCTTTGGGTTGCAGGTACAGGTTGCTGGACTCAAAGCTGAGCTGGCAAGGGTACAGCAGAACTTCTGCTCCACCTAGGGACCACCAGGTCTGCTGCTGCTCCCACAGAGGATACCCAGATATAGGCAGAGTGGATGGACTGTGTTGGGCTCCGGTGGTGTAGTGTGGGATAGAGTGCATGCTCCTCCACTTATACGACTGCATAACACATTCACCTTATTGGCTGAAAAGGGTAGCTGAGAGGAGGTACCTGTCACAGTGGAAAGGGAGGCCATGGGGGTTCTCACAAGTGGAAACCCCAAGGAGGGAAGAAGAATCATCCAGCCAAGCAGGAAGCAGTTACCGCTGGGGTACTCAACAGTAAAGGGAATAGAACTGGGCGCTGGTAAGGGGAAAGATAGGGAGGTGAAGTTCTTAAGGTGTGCCTCTGCTAGGAGAGATGCAGAGAGGATCCTGAAGATTGCTAGGACAGCAGGAGCTGAATATCACTGTCCACATTGGGAAAAATGTTGTAGCACAATAGGAGGTAGGAGTTGTAAAGGGAAATGTTATGGAGCTGGGGTGGAGTTCTAAGCAAGTAGCACATATGGTGACTTTTTTTGAGGTGCTACCTGTGTATGGCTGGAGAGAGGCAAAGAAACCCCACACCAGAGCTTTTAATGAATTGTTAAAAGCATGGTTGATGGAGGAAGGTTTGGGCTACATTGGAGAATGAGGATGAACATGGAAAGATATGGACCAGTAAGGGAGGAATGGCCTGCTTCTTTCTAAGGAGGGGTCTGCAGTCCTTGATGGTATATTTAAATGCTACATAGAATAGCATTTAAACTAGATTGGTGGAGGGAGGTGGTGAAACCAAAGGAGGTAAAAATTGGATGAAAAAGGGTTAGGGAAGGAAGATCATGGTGGGGAAAACATATCAAGAGCAGATGAGCAGAAGGGATATGCCAGCAACAGGAAATAAGAAAATGGAACTATAAAGCAGGTAGGAGAAGTTATAGGAGTAATGTGTTCCAAACTGGGTAGATGTAATAAGGGAAAGGGTGAGTTACAGGATACGACAGTAAGCAAATTAGACATAGGTAGAAGGAAGAGGCAGAATAGCAGACATGTGGGAAAATGGTTTGGAAAGCAATTTGCACTAACACAAGTAGCCTTGGAAATAATATTGCTGACCTAGAAGTTACCATGGCTGAGTTTAATCTGGACTTTGTGGCTATAACAGTGTAGTGGTGTACTGAGCACAATAATTGGGAAATGAGTAAGCCAGGATACACTGAGTTCAGAAGAGACAAAAAGAGGAGGAACGAGGAGGGGGTTGTGATATATGTGAAGGAGGACATCTAGGCCACAGAAGCACAGGGACTCAAAGAGGAAAATGGGGCTCTGGATTTACAATTGGTTAATCTAGAGACAGACTCTGGGTAAGCTGTCCATGCTTGAGTAGTGTGCATACCCCCAGCACAAAGCGAGGATATGGTTAAGGCTTTTGGGGAAGACATAAGCAGAATGGAAAGTAAGGAAGAGGTGCTACTAGTTGGCAAATTCAATCTGCCAGATGTGCAGTGAAGTTCTTCCAGCTGCATCATCAGTGAAGATAAGGGCCATACTTGACTCCTTACAAGTGGCTTTTCTCAGGCAGTTAGTCAAAGACCTCACTAGGGATGATACAGTGCTTGACCTGGTGATTACAAACAGGGGCACCACTGAAGAGGACACAATGGGTAGTCCCATTGGCACCAGTAATCTCCATAGAGTGTGATTCAATACAAAGACAGGAGCACAATCAAATCACACAAAGATGTGGGTTCTGGACTTTAACAGAGCAGATTTTAAAGAAATGAGTGACTGTCTTAGGAGCTGCCTAAGTGCAGTGGAGAGGTGCCAGTGAGGGGTAGAGGCATAGTCAGGAAAAATAAGGGAGGGAATAACTAAAGCAGAAAATCTATGCATGAAGGAAATAAGCAAAAACAGAAGGAAAATGAGACGATTAAGATTCTCTTATGATGTGGCATAGGTGGTAAAAGAAAAAAGAACGTTGCATTCAAAAGGTATAACAAAATAGAAAGAGGAAGACAGGGAGGTATAACTAGTGAAAAAGAAGGAAGCAGGCAAGGTGGTGAGAGGTGCAAAGCTACAGACAGACGAAAGGATTGCCCAAGGGGAAATAGAGGGTATAAGACTTTTTTTCAGGTACAGAAGTGGAAAGACAAAGACAAAGGGGATTGATAGTATAAATCAGAAGTATGGAAGGAGAAGACTGTGCAGAAGGAAACAAAGAAAAGGCATACATTCTAAACAGGTACTTCTGCTGTGTCTTCACATTGGAGTGAACAGAATGGACCACCAGGGAGAAAAAGTGATAGGGTAGGGTTGGCTGCAGGTCCGTTTTCGAGGAAATAATGCTGAAAGGACTTGCAAACCTCAAGGTGGACAAAGCTATGGGGCCGGATGAGAGTCACCCTAGAATACTAAAAGAACTTAGAGAGATTCTGGCTGCCCAGTTGATGGCCTTGTTCGACAACTCACTGCATATGGGAGTGATTTGAGAAGACTGGAGAAGGATTTATGTTATTCCTTGGCATAATAGTGGCAACAGGGAGGAGAATGGCAACTATTGGCAAGTCTGTCTTGCTTTGGTGGAGGGGAAATTTATGGACACTACTGAAAGAAAAGATAGAATATCTTGAATCAAATGGGATGCAAGACCACAACCAACATGCATTCACAAGGGGGAGGTCATGTCAAGCTGATCTAATAGATTTGTTTGATTGGATGACAAGGGAAATCAACTAGGGTAGAGCAATGGGCATAGCCTATTTGGTCTTTAGTAAGCCCTTTAACATGGTGCCATTTATTTATTTATTTGCTTTTGTTAACCGGGTAAGCACACTAGACAGCCAGTGCCTATTTTCAGGTGCGACCCAGGAGAATAACAGGGTAATTACAAGGAAGAGGATACACGGACAACAATTGCAATCAGGAGCATTGGAGAACAATTACAATCTGGAGCGGGTATACTCCAACAATGAAGCAGAATAGAGGTTACAGAGATAACATTTTGTCAGAAAGCATTACAGAATAAATTACAAATAACAGATAGATACACAGATAGTTCATGTATTCAGGAGCAAGACATTTGTCAGGTGCGCGCGACACAGGATGAGGAGAAGCTGTGGTATTGTATGTGGACAACCACAGGGTACAAACATAATGACCTAGGGGCTACAGGGTGGTGAGAGACACCCCCCCAGGGTGGAAGGCAGTAGGCGTCAACCTGGCCCAGTCGAGTACTGCCCTTAGCCAGCAGCAAGGGAGGGGGAGAGAGCTAGGATGGGGAATCATATGGCCGGGGAGGTCAAGGGGCAGGGCACAGGCAGGTAGCAGCAGGCTTCAGGAAGTGCCAGAGGGAGGTTTTGAAGCAAGAGTGGGAGGGGGAGGCTCGGACCTGGGGGGGAGGGAGTTCCATAGCTTGGGTGCATGAGAGGCAAATGCCCTGTCACCAGTGAGGGTGCGGGTCCTAGGGACCAGATGGGTCTGGGACACACAGGACCTAAGGTGGTAGGTAGGGGAGGCATGTTTCAAGGGGAGGGCAAGTGAGGCAGGGACAGAAGTACAGATGATGTTGTCAATGAAGTTGCCCAAGGAGTATGTCCGGAATTTGTCTGGGGGGAGCCAATCAAGATGGGAGTAGAGCTCGCAGCGGTGGGTAAGCAGGGGGGCCGAGAGATTGAAGCGACAAATGTTATTGTATGTGGTATCCCATTTAGCCAGGCATGAGGAAGAGGCAGAGGCAAAGGTGACAAGACCATAGGAGAGGGTGGGCAGGAGTACCCCCCGGCTAAGGCCAGCCGAGTGGCGGGGGTGAGGCAGTCCTTGGCTCTGTAGGCAAGGCCTAGTTTACCATTTGTGGCATTGCATATGTTCTGGATGTGCCCAGCGAGGTCCATCTGTGGGTCAAGGGAGAGTCCTAAGTACTTAACAGAGACTACTGTAGCCAGTGGGGAGTTACAGGCATCAAAGATTTTTAGTGGCGTCATGCAGGAGGCAATTTTGACTGCGGAGCTGAATAGCATTGCCTGGGTTTTCTTGAGGTTGATTACGAGTCTATGCCCTTCCAGCCATTTACAGATTCAGAAGAAGACAGAGTTGAGTTGGGCATTGATGGTGGAGATATCGTGGGAGCTGGCCAACAGGACGAGGTCATCCGCGTACATGGTGAGGTGCCCTTCGGTAGCAATGGAGGGTAAGCCATTGACAAACAGGGAGAACAGGATCGGCCCGAGGACAGATCCTTGTGGGACTCCACTGGATACAGGCAGGGGGGGCGAGAGGGTATGATTGAAGCAGGTGAGTTGCATCCTATCCCCTAGGTAGCTGGAGAACCAGTCGAGGGAATGGCGGGAGAAGCCAAGGGTGCGAAGTGTGCCGAGGAGGAGGGGATGATCTACATGGTCGAAGGCTTTGGATAGGTCCACGAATATGGCCCCCTTGAGTTTACCCTGATCGGTGGTGGTCCTGATCCTTGTTGTAACCTCAGCCAGAGCAGTAGAGGTGCTGTGGTTTTTACGGAACCCATGCTGACAAGGGGAGAGGACATTGTATTCCTGGATGTAGTGTTGGAGCTGAGACACAACTGCTTTTTCCAGCAGTTTGCTAGCAGCTGAGAGTATGGTGATGGGACGATAGTTGTTTATGTCCTTGGGGTCACCATTTTTCAGTACCGGAATGACCCTGGCAATTTTCCATATGTTGGGGATGACCCCGGTTATGAGCGAGGTGTTGAAGATGTGGGCAAGAGGCCTGGCAATAAGGGGAGCCCCCAGGCTGAGAAGCCTGGGTTCAAGGCCATCGTGGCCCACCCCCACATGGTGGAAGAGACCGACAAGGAGGGCCTGGGTCTCCTTCACAGAGATCTTCTTGAGGTAGAAGGGTGGGCAGGGTGACTGAGGGCCGGAGCTGAGTGCTGGGGCTGCTGGTAGTGGGAAGGGGGTGGACGGCAGGTCAGTGAAGAGACGGTTAAAGGAGGAGGCAATGGTGAGGGGGTTATTACAGTTTGCCTCACCAATTGTCATGTCAGTAACTTGAGTATAGAAGGCTCATTAGAAAGTTGACTAACCTATGAGTGGGTTCCAAAGCAGTAAATTGTGGGGAAAAATGGTAAAAGGATAGGAAGCAGAGAACCGTAGTTAACAACAATCATCCTAATGAGGAGAGTGTCACATATGGCATACTACAAGACTCCATATTGGGGCCAGTCCTCTTGAGTATCTTTATAGGAGACATTGTATAAGAACTGCAAGGGAATATACACAATTTTGCAAATAATACTAAAATCTGCAATAAGGTGGACACTAAAGAAGGGGTGGAAGACTTGCACAGGGATCTTAAGAAACTCAAGAAATGGCCAAAAACATGGCAGTTAAGGTTCAATGTGAAAAAGCGTAAGTTAATGCACCGAGGACATAATTAGAGATGGGCAAAGCTGTCCAACTTTGCTACGTGAAATAATTCACAAAGTTTGACACATTCACAAAGTGTGAAGTGTAAATTTTACAAAGTTTTTGGCAGCTGAAATAGCACTTTTGCAAATTAAGTCAGGCAAAGATAAGGCAAAGTTGCAACTTCATCTTAACATTACCTGAACAAATGCAATTTCCTCAGGAAAACTCAATGTAGAGCAGAAAAGTGGCAAAGTGAACAATTCGCGAAGCTATTCATGGAGAATTCCATAATTTCACTGGCACTTTTCCGGTGAAGTAAAACTTCAACATCTCTAGACATCATAACCCTGGACAAAGTATAAGATGCAGGGAAGTACTAACATATACTAAACAAGAAAGGAACCTATGAATTATTATATTTGAGGATCTCATGGTGGCAGGGCAGTGTGACAAAGCAGTGGGTAAGGCTAGTAGAATGCTGGGCTGAATTGGGAGGGGTATCTCTAGCAGGATGAAGGAGTTGATTTTCTAATTATATCACTCACTGATGTGCCCACTCCTGCAGTATTGTCTGTTTTGAAGATCACACCTCAAAAAGGACATAAACAGAGTAGAGGCACTCCAGAGTAGGGCAGCTAAAATGGTACATGGTTTGCATGAAAAGCCCTACAAGAAAAGACTGAAGGTTCTCAACATGTATTCCCTAGAAGAAAAGAGAGAGAGGGGATAAGAGAGAGGGACCTTTAAGTACATCAAAGAGTGAATAGGTACAGGTGTGGAGTTTCTGCCAAATGAGAATAAGCACCAGGACCAGTGGGGGTGCAATGAAGTTGAGGGGGATCAAGAGTAATGAGATAAAATATTTCTTCACTGAAAAGGTAGTTGATGCTTGGAATAGATTGTTAGTGGAAGTGGTGGAGGCCAAAACAGTGGGGTGTTTCAAGCATGCATGGGATAGACATAGGAGGATATTGGATAGGATGCTGGGAGGGGGAAGGTTGATGGACACCGGATAGGGTCTGTGGATACAGAATTGGTAGGGAACAGAGGGTTGACTAGGTGGGCTAACGAGTCTTTTTCTGTCATCAAATTCTGTTTCTATACAGTTTGAGAAGAAATAAAGTTCATTATTTATTTATTTATTTTTTTTAACTCTCTTTCCTACGGTCGCGGTCCTGAGAGCCTTCTCTCAGGCATCCAACCTGTTCCTGCCCAGCATGAAGCCCCTCCCATCCGAACCTTCCTCTCCCCCACCCCGACTTGCAGTTGGCTCCCCCAGCTTAACCTCTCCAGCGTGGGGCCACCCCTCCTACCTTGGACGCTTTTGAAGTTTAGACTCCAGCTGTGGACATGGGCCCGGTGTGGGAGATCAATGAAAGCTGGCAGAGTCGGACCCGGCTGTGGGCATGGGGATTGGTGCCATCGCCTACCCCCAGGACTGGGTTTTTCCATTTTCTGTGCCTCCCTCCCCATGGGTGTGCATGCCCTGATCAACAGGTGCATGGCAACCCTGCCTGCATCGGCCATGCTACTACATATCGGCCTGCTTGCTGCAGTACCCCTTGGTCTCCACCAGAGGTTACTGGCATGCTGGGCCATCCCATCCCCTTGGTCCAGGGAGGAGAGCACCACATGGGTGCTAAGACCTCAACCCTTCCCTTGCCGACCCCCGGTGCCCGAGTCTGTTCCTGAACCCGGGTCGCCAACGTGCCACGAGGTGTGGCATCCAGTGCCTCAACCCTCAGCACCACCAGGCAGGCTACTAATAAAGTTCATTATTGTGTTTGACTGTCCTGCTACACAATGGTGCATGCTTATTGTAAATAGCAATAAATCAATTCTGAAAGAAAGCCTAGGATTCTTGTGCAGTTGGGATTAGATTAATGTTTTTATTTATTATTTAATTTATTTAAAACTGGTAACTGAGAGCAGCACACTGAGGCAAGGCTTGTTTCTAGATGGAAACTGGAGGGAAGGGAAGGGGAAAAGTGCAATTACAGTCAAAATGCAGCCATTCAGGTGATGTGGTTACAAAAAGAGTGACATAAAGAGCATACATTGAGTGCAGTACAGACAAAATGGCAAAACATTACATATGAAGAACAAATGAATTAGCATACAAATTATCTGTACAAAGTGGAAAAACTCAAAGTGAATATCACCAGAGTGAAGGGAAGCTGAGATGGTGCTGAAAGTAGGAACGAAAAGGTATCACCCCACCACAATGACATTCCAACAGTGAACACCATCGCAATGACAAAACTCGCCAGGTTGAGATTGGTCACTGTGGTGGTCTGCTGTCTGCCAACGCAGCAATTCCCAGTGTTGTGCCCCACCCCGAACTAACTCTGACTTAGAGTTGGTTATTTTGAGATGGGGGTGTGGCGGGAAAAGCCTCCCCAGTAGAAAAACACTGTCCTGATGGGAACAATGCCAACTGTTGGCATTGTTCCCGTCACTGTTGGGGGTGTTGACAATGGCAGTGTCATTGTCTAGCTGTGGAACCAAGTTAAAACAGGTCGATAACCTTTATGAGGCTGTCAGAATTATAAGATAAAGGGAAGAGGGTAAGGGGGTCAAAAGTCAGTCAAGGGTAAGGAAGGGTTCAGGAAGAGGATTGGCAGGATCAGGGGAAGGGTGCAGGAGTTTTTTGCTGCTGTTGAATGGAGGGAAGGGAGGGGGAGAGATGGATGGAGGATGGTAACTGGTTCCAGAGGGAAGGGAGGTGGTATGAGAAAGCAGATTCCTTCCCAAACATCACTTTCCAGCTCCATCATAAATGAGACATAATTTCTTCGGGTTGCACCTGGAAACAAGCCTCAGCTCAGTGTGCCTTTCCAGGATACCAATTTGTTAAATAAATACAAATAAAATAAATCTCTTGAAGGATCAATATTTTATCATGTTTGCTAAAATTAACTTTCTTAACCTTCATTATATGCAAAAAGTTACACCTTCATTATATGCAAAAAGTTACATGATTATCTGAGACAGCATTGGTAATAATGCCTAATATTGAAATATGATTTGCATTATTCACTAAAAGTACACCTAATACACTTAAAGCTTCAGTGTTATAGAACACTGCTTATGCTTGTAGGCATGTCATATAGATAGTACTGGCATGGTAGCAGTGAAACATAGAAACATAAAGTTTGACAGCAGATAAGGACCATTGGGCCACCGTGTCTGCCCACTTTTCTCTACCCACAGTGTCACCGCAGATACTCCTTGATCTCTCAATTCCCATTCCTTTACACTAAGATTCCCTTATGCCTATCCCACACATTCTTGAACATCACCACTGTTTTTGCCCCACCACCTATTGTAGAAGACTGTTTAAGGAATTCACCACTCTTTCTGTGAAGAAGTACTTCCTCACATCACTCCTGAATCTACCCCCTCCAGCTTCATTGCATGTCCTCTTGTTCTGAGCATCTTTTTGTCTGAAAAATACTCCCCTCATGTACCTTGTTTACCCCCATGAGATATGTATAAATCCCTATCATATACCTTGTCTCCCTCCTATCCAGTGTGTACATATTAAGGTATTTTAGTCTCTCCTCATAGGGCTTCTGGTACAGACCCCTGCACCATTTTAGTTGCCCTCCTCTGGATAGCCTCAGCTCTGTCTGTGTCCTTCCTGAGATGTGGTCACCACAACTGGTCACAGTACTCCAGGAGTGGCCTCACCAGCGATCTATACAGAGATAACACCACCTCCCTCTTTCTGCTGGTGATACCCCTTCCTATGCACCCCAGCATCACATTAGGCCTCCCATCTTCCTTGTTGTACTGCCTGGCCACCTTTAGGTCATCCAATATGATTAACCCCATATCTCTTTCCAGTTTGGTGGTCATCAGTACCTCTTCACCCATTTTGTACTTCATGACTGGGTTTCTGTGCCATATGTACATGATTTGGCACTTTTACACATTGAAATCCATCTGCCATACCCTTGACTATGCCTTGTGTTTTCTTAGGTCTCTGTTCATTCTTTCCACCCTATTGCAAACTTTGATGTTATCCACAAATAGGCAGACCTTCCCTTCCAACTCCACTGCAGTGTCAATTATAAAGACATTATAGCGGACAGGTCCCAGTACTGATCTATGAGTAGAGATGGGTGAAGTCCTCAAAATTTGCTCTGTGAATTAATTTGCAAACGTGGTGCAATCTGAGAAGTGCAATTCACAGAATTCATGTAATTCACAGAGTGAGGATTGAGTGCAAAGTTCCACACTTCAAAACTTCCTTGGTGTCTAGTGTCCCCCTCCACCAATCACCAGTCCCCAATGCACAAATAAATTATGTTTTAAATTAAATCCCTGGTGTCTAGTGGATCCCCCCAGCCAATCGCTGCCCTCCAAATGTACAAATAAAGTATTATTCATCATTAAGTCACTGGTGTCTAGTGGACCCCCACTCCATCAGGTAGTGCTCCCCCAGTACAAGTACATGCTTATTCATTCCAGCTCAGTCTGGTGGCAAGTCATGGTGGAGAGTGGAGGGATGTGCTAATTGCCCAATCAGGGTCAAAGTGGGGGGTGCGGGGTGGTGAGGCACTGCCTGATGGGATGGGTGGATCCACTAGACACCAAGGATTAAATTAATATTTTACATCGCTTGGCAGGGGTAGGAGGCAACCACTAGACATCAGGGACTTACATTGGGGGCTGGTGATCCGTGAAGGGGGGATACCACCACACATCAGAGATTTGGATAATATTTTACAGCCATCAGCAATCGGTGGCACACTAGGCAGCAGGGATTTCATTAAAAAAATATTTATTTTGTACATTGGGGGTGGGCAATCAGTGGGGGTTACCATTAGACACCAGGGAATGGGATTGACATTTGCCATTTCTAACTTATCTTTGCATTGGGTTTTCTTAAGTGCAATTTGCACTTAAAAAAAAAAGAAAGATGAAGTTACAGTACAAAAGGCACATTTTTCATTAAATAGATCAACTTCGTGAAGTGATCCACACTCTGTGGTGCCTCTGCAACCCACTAGTCCACCCTCCCTTCCTCAGACTGAACTCTGCTTACCACCACACCCTGTCACCTGTCCTATAACCAATTTCTTACCAAGTTTATCACCTTTAGACCCACCATTAAATGGCCCAGGTTCCTTGTGAGTCTCCTATGTGGGACAATGTTGAAAGCCTTACTGAAGTCTAGCTAGGCCTTGTCCACTGCTTCACCCTGATCTAATTTCCTGGTCACCCAGTCAAAGAAATATATCAGATTCATTTGACATGACTCCCACCCATGAGTCCATGCAGCCTCAGGTATTGTAACCCATTGGATTTAAGATATTTCACAGTCCTTTCCTTCAGCACTGATTACATTAACGTTCCCATCCACGATGTTAGGCTAACTGGCCTATAGTTGTCAGCTGCCTTGCTGCTACCACTGCCACTTGTGAAATGAAACTACATCTGCCCTTCTTCGGTGCTCTGGAACCACTCCTGCTTTCAGTGAGTTGTTAAACAGGACTGTCAGAGGTGCACCAAGAACCTCCCTGAACTCCTTCAATACCCTTCTGGCCCCATCACTTTGTCCACCTTTAGAATTGTGAGTCCCTTCAGGTTTCACTCCTCTGAGAAAGGATTAGTGTCCACCTTCATCCCTCCAAAGTGTCTGCTACTTTTTTGTGGCCCCTCCTCTTCTCCTTCCTCTATGAACACTGAACAAAAGTATTTGTTCAGGATACAGTAGTTTCTTCTTGGTCCTCTTCTGCACAGTCCGCCTTTCCTTCTTAATCTTACAATCCTCCCCCTGCTCTTCCCCCTTTTTAGTTACATACCTAAAAACTGTGTTGTCCCTTTTCATTACTGCCTGAGCTATTCTGTCCTCAGTTTGCACCTTTGCACTCCTTATTGCTTTCCCTGCTTCTCTCTGTTTCCCCTGATTCACTCTTGAAAATTTCAATGTTAAACCTGGAGATGATGGGAGGTTTGATACCTTTTATTGGACCAACAAGTGCCTGTGACACCATAAGCACCCTAATAAAATTCATTTTGACACACAACTTCACTTTTAATGGCAAGCACTTTTTACAGATCATGGGGACAGCCATGGGCACTAAAATGGCACCACAATATGCCAAACTTTTCATGGCCTGCTTAGAAGAGGATTTTTTTAAACATCACCCTTATAAACCATCTGTCTACCTCTGATTTATTGATGACATATTCCTGATTTGGACAGAAGGTGAAGACTCTCTCAAAAAATTCCATCATGATTTTAACAACTTTCATCTTCCATACATCTCACTATTGAATACTCTACCACCAGCATACATTTTCTTGATACCACAGTGAGTATCACTAAAAATGGACATATACAAACTGCTCTTTAGAGAAAACCCATTGACAGACACTACTACCTGCATAATTCCAGCTTCCACCCAAATCATACAAAAAATCTGTAATCTACAGTCAGGTGATTTGATACCATCGAATCTGCTCTGTTGAGAGAACAAGAGACCGACAGCTCTCCACACTTCGGAATATTTTAATTCAGCAGGGCCACTTCCCAAGACAAACTGACAGAGAATTTGAATGGGCCATACAAATACCATGAGACAATCTGCTGTAATACAAGCAAAGACATCAAATTGACCGTACACCCCTAGTTGTCATTTACAGTCCCATGCTAAAACCCCTTCAGGAAATTATCAAAAAGCTACAACCCATGCTGAGAGAAGATGAAACACTGAAGGACATCTTCCCTGAACTACCTGTCATTGCCTATAAGCGGTCCCCCAGCCTCGCAAACATAATAATTCATAACAAACTCCCAGCACATCAAAATAATCAGAAAACAAGAGGGACACCACCATGCAACATGACAAGATGTAAGACCTGCACCCACATATGCACACAGGCCACCATCATGACAAGCCAGAACAACATAATACAAATTAATGGATCCTACACATGTCAATCCAGCAATGTGGTTTACCTAATTCAATGCAAGAAGTGCACAAATGGATGCTATACTGGGGAAACTCGAGGAAAGGAGGGAGAGGGGGACATGATAGAAACTTTCAAGTACTTCAAGGGAATCAACAAAGTCCAAGAGGGTAGCATCTTTCAAAAAAAGAGGTGTGCAAGAACAAGGGGGCACAATTTGAAGATGGGGGGCAGCTCAGAGGTAATGTAAGGAAGTATTTTTTCACAGAGAGGGTTGTGGATGCATGGAACAGCCTTCTGGAGGAGGTTGTAGAGTCAAAAACAGTGGTTGAATTCAAGCATGCATGGGACAGCCAAAAGGCAATTCTAGGGGGTGGGGGTAGAAAGAAGTAGGCTGCTGGTTAACTAGGATCTGCAGCTTATCTGTTAGGTAGGGAATTGGGCAGACTGGGTGGGCCAAGCAGTCCTTATCTGCCATCAAATTCTATGTTTCTATGTTTCTATGTAAACTAGTAAACCACTGAAAACCAGGATGAATCACCACCGTCACACGATAGTAAACCAGATTAGCAGCACACCCATAGGAAACCATTTTTCACAAACAGATCACTCTCTCTAGGATTTATCTGTCTTGATACTAAGAGGCAGTTTCAGAAACACACTGGACAGAAGAACATAATTAAACAATTTAAATGTAACATTTCTTGACTGAACTGGGACATTGGTTCCATGACACACTATGGTAAATTATTATTCTTTTGTATTAGTGGTGGTGTAATTCTGTGCTGTCTTTAATTGCTGCAAAATTTTCTCCCCCCTCCCTCCCCTTCCCCCAACTCTTAATTATATGCCCTGTTAAATCTGATTGACAGGAGCTAAACACAGGGTACAGTAAGGGGTGTGAAGTAGGAGGGGCATAAGGGGGAAGAAGCCCACCCTCAGCACGACAAGTGTTTTGACTCATTTATTTATTTATTTTTTTAAAGAAAATTATATGAGGATCAGTAGCAGGATTTTTAGGACAGTAAATTAATAAAAAAGGAACTAGGAGAGCTTCAGTAGCAGACAAGTAGTGGAATAGCAGTATAATTGCAGTATAATGTGGGGAGTGGTGCAATGCAGTGGCTGTGGGGCAGCCATATTCAGGCAGACCTTCTGGACACTGAGGTGCTGCCCTATCTGCATGCATCTCTCTGGACTGCAGGATGAGGTAGCTAGACTCAGAGCGGGAAGTAAACTGGGTCAGGAGTACCATCACCCCTATCCAGAGACCACCCAGTCCAATGCAACTGCCTCAAAGGATGCCGAGAACGAGGAGCACTTGGATGACAGTGGACTCAGGGAGGGTTAGAGTGGTCAGGCAGAGGCACATCCCAGATCCTATTCCACTCAAGAACTCATATGCCACACTGGCAAATGAGGACAACCAAATAGAGGTACCCAGAGAAGTGGAAGGAAAGGATGTGGAAGTTAGCCAAGGAGGTGACCTCAGCGGGGAAAGCAGTGGACCCCAGAGGAGGAGGAAGTGAATCCTGGTGGGGGATTCCATCATAAGAGGAATACAGCTAGGAACACAGGAGGGGGAGGACAGGGAGGTGAGGTGCCTACCAGGTGCCACAGCATGGAGGGATGGAAGGAAGATCCTGGGGATCACTGGAAAGGCAAGATGGGAGGGTGAGCTGGATGTAATTATCCACCTAGGTACTAATGACCTGGCAAATGGGGAGCCAAAGGAAGTTCAGGAAGAGTTTAGGAAATTGGGGAGGGGTCTCAAGCAAGTAGCTAATTCTGTCACTTTCTCAGAGGTACTACCTGCGAGAGGCAAGGGAGAGCATAGAGTGCATGCCCCAGGAACTTTAACTCATGGTTGAAGAACTGGTGCTGTGGAAAGGGTTTGATTCATTGGTGACTGGGGACCCACCTGGAGGGATGGAGGTTTGTTCAAGCCTGATGGCCTGCATCCATCTGGAGGGAATCAAACACTCAATGATAAGTTTAAATGCTACATTGACAAGCATTTAAACTAGCAAAGGGGGGGGTGGAAGGCCAGCAAGGAGGGTATCTACTTGCTCACCCCCCACAGCTAGCAGTGGAACCAGTGAACCAGAGGAGTGGCTATCTCTTCAAAGCAGTGTGCAAAAGATGGAGATTAGTGCCCAAGAGGTGGATAGGCAGAAAAGGGGCAAAATTCAGCAGAAGGGCAGACAGCAAGGATAACCAGGGATAAAGGACAATCACGGAAGGGGTTGGAGTAGAACAGTGAAACATTCTAGGAAGGTCAAATCATGGAAAGCCATGTGTGCAAATGCCAGGAGCCTTAGCAACAAGATGGAAGATCTGGAGGCTGTCATGGTGCAGTCAGACCTGGACATTGTGGCCATCACTGAAACCTGGTGTAATGATAACCATGACTGGGAGATGGCCATACCTGGCTACAACATATTCAGAAGAGACAGAGCAGGCAGGAAGGGAGGAGGGTGGCACTGTATGTGAAAAATGACATAAGGGCCATGAGATCCAGGAGGAACAAAATGGGAGAGATACTGTGGGTTAGCTGGAAAGGAAAATGGGACAGCTATCCGCACAGGTGTGGTCTATAGACCACCAGCCCAGGAGGAAGAAACAGATAGGGAGCTGATGGTAGCCATCCAAAGGATGGCAGAGAAGGGTGAGGTAGTACTGGTTGGAGACTTCAATATTCCAGACGTGGACTGGAGCATCCCAGCAGCAACATCAACTAGGAGCAGATTAATCCTGGACTCCCTTCAGGGTGCCTTCCTCAAGCAACTGGTCATGGATCCAACTCGGCAGAAGGCAATACTGGACCTTGTGCTCACAAACAGGGACAGTGTGATGGGGGTAACAGTGGGGGAGCACCTGGGGAACAGTGACCACCAGTCATTGTGGTTTGAAATCACAGAAAGAGCAGAACCAAACCACACAAAACACATATCCTGGATTTTAGGGGCAGACTTTGGGAAAATGGGGAGATACTTGAAAGAGGCATTAAGGGAATGGGACGGGAATCAGGGTTGAGGAAGGGCAGTATTTAAAATAGGGATTACAAGAACAACATAATTATGCATTAAGCAGGTTAGTAAGAGGAAAAGGAAGAGGAGACCATTATGGTTTTCCAAAGAGGTAGCAAAGTGAAAGCCAAAAAGATTGCATTCAGGCAATACAAAAAGACACAGGCAGAAGGGGATAGGGAGAAGTACCAGGAGAAGCAAAGGGAGGCAGGGAGGTCAGTAAGGGAAGCCAAAGCTCAGACAGAAGAACACATTGCAAAATCAGTGGGTAGAGGGGACAAAACCTTTTACAGGTATATAAGTGAAAAAGAAAGACAAAGGGAGGGATAGTGAGACTGAAGGGGGAGGATGGGGCTGCGTGGAGGATGACAACAGTAAAGCTGACATATTGAACAGGTATTTCTGCTCAGTCTTTACTGAGGAAGAGGAGGGTAATGGGTCTGAAGGAGTACAAGGGTGAGAATAGTGCAGAAATGGACACAAGTCCCTTTACGAGAAAAGGGTCCTTAAGGAACTGGAAGTAAAGAGTTGATAAAGCAATGGGGCCAGATGAGGTGCACCAGGGTCCTTAAAGAACTAAGAGAGGTGGTGGCTGAACCTCTGGCTATCCTCTTTAGCTGATCACTGGAAACAGGGAGGTACCCAAAGACTGGAGGACAGCAGATGTAGTCCCCTTATACAAAAGCGGGAACAAAGAGGAAGCAGGGAACTACAGACCAGTCAGCCTCACCTCAGTAGTGGGGAAGATGATGGAAGCACTACTGAAGGAGAGATTGGTGGAACATCTGGTTGTCAAAGGACTACAGGACCCAAGGCAGCATGGTTTCACCAGGGGGAGGTCATGTCAGACCAACCTCATTGAATTTTTAGACTGGGTGACTAGGGAGGTGGATCAGGGGAGGGCAGTGGACATGGCCTATCTGGACTTCAGCAAGGCCTTTGACACTGTGCCACATAGAAGACTATTACACAAACTGGGGAATATGGGTGTGGGCAGGACAGTAGTGTGGTGGGTAGGTAACTGGCTGGGTGGCAGGACACAGAGGGTGGTGGTAAATGGCTGTCATTCCACAGAGGAAAGAGTGACCAGTGGGGTACCACAGGGATCAGTGCTGGGACCGGTCCTATTCAACATCTTCATCAGTGACATTGCGCAGGACCTAGAAGGCAGAATTTCACTGTTCGCTGATGACACAAAGCTCTGTAACAGAGTAGACACACCAGAGGGTGTAGACAGAATGAGAAGGGACCTGCAGAAACTTGAAGAATGGTCAGGGGTTTGGCAGTTGAAATTCAATGCAAAGAAGTGCAAGATAATGCATATGGGGCACAAAAACCCTGGCACAATATATCAGTTGGGGATGAGGATATAGCATGCACCAAACAGGAAAGGGATCTTGAGGTTATCATCTCTGATGACCTCAAGGTAGGGAAACAGTGTGACAAGGCAGCAGGTAAAGCAAATAGGATGCTGGGATGTATAGGTAGGGGCATCACCAGCAGGAAAAGGGAGGTCATAATTCCACTATACAAGACACTAGTGAGGCCCCACCTGGAGTACAGTGTACAGTTCTAGAGACCATACCTACATAAGGACATAGACAGGGTAGAGAAGGTTCAGAGGAGGGCAACAAAGATGGTGCATGGATTGCATAACAAGTCCTATGAAGACAGGTTGAAGGAACTGAACATGTACTCCCTGGAGGAGAGGAGGGAGAGAGGCGATATGATAGAGACATACAAGTATCTCACAGGGAGGAACAGGGTGCAGGAATACACTATTTTAAGCGAAAAGATGTACCAGGACTAGAGGGCATGGGATGAAGTTGGAGGAAGGACAATTCAGAGGAAACATGAGGAAGAATTTCTTCACAGAACGAGGTGGTGGACAAGTGGAACACCCTGCCAGAGGAAGTGGTGGGGGCTGAAGCAATCACGGGATTTAAGAATGCATGGGATAGACATAAAGGAATTCTGGAGGTCAGGGGTAAGGGGCAACAGACTTCTAGGAAAACATAAACTGAACTTACAAGCTTAAATGGGCAGACTGGGTGGGCCATAGGCCCTTATCTGCCGACACTGTCTATGTATCTATGTATTGTGAAATAAATCATGTTATGTTATTTTTTATCACACTTTGGTTCTTTACTTGTCTTATTATTATTTTTTCTGAGTTCTGCCTAATCTAATTTTTTTACCTGTACCTCACATCCTTTCTGCCTCTTCTACTAACTCCTTAGCTCAGTCCCACCAACTCCCTATTGTTTTCACACCTCTGTTTTTACTACCTCACACTCTGTTTATCTAGGCCTTTGTTCTTTTGTTTCTCCTAATTTGTTGACTTCCTTCATCTCTTAAGCATCTGTCTATTCTACCCTTACAGCCAGCCTCTGATCTCAGATGCTATCTGTGTGCCTTTGTCTTCCCTTTAGCTTCCTTTCATCACACACTGACCTGTTCCTACTTAGCCCCCTTCCCATTTCTTCTCATTTTTTTAGTTTGCATCTTAGACTTTTATCTCCAGTCCCCTTTATCACCTTCCTACTTCACTTTCTGATTATTAATTGCTCCACAGTGGATATAAATACTGCTTATGTTGCTCAGTTTTGCTATTCACCTGAAGAAGGGAGGCCCAGAAAATGTGTATAATTCCATCTTTGTACAAGACACTTGTTGGTCCAATAAAAGGTATCACATCTTCCATCATCTCCTGTTTTCCAAGGACCAATATAGATGAAATCTCTTTTTACAATGTTAAACCACTAATTTTTTACCATAATCACTTTGGTGGTGTTCAACAAAACTGGCCAAAATTTGGCATGCATTGTCTTGGAGGCAATGGCAAAGTATGTGGAAAGCTTTGTGACAGCAATTTCTGCAGCTTCTGAGATACACATATTTTGTTTTCCACATTAACGTCTAAATGTTTTCCAATACTTATAATATATGTTTCATTGCTCTCACCAACAGCCTAGAGGGAATGGAATTCTTTTCCAAAAACTTTCAAAGTAAAAGCAACCTATGCCAAGGTAGTGCCTTTCAATAGGTTTATGAAAAAAATATAAAACAGTTCCAGAGTTAATAAGGATTTTAATATTTTTTTCTGAGCATGCTTTGTACGGTTTTTGATAACCCTCTAATACGACATGAAAAATGTAAGGTCATCAGAGTTTTTTGCTTTCTCAACACTTAACGTCTCACTACAAATTTTTTTTGGCCATGTTGTCCATTAACTTTTTTTCTTTTTTGTTTCCCAAACACCCAAATCTAAGAATGAAAAAACTGCCCAAAAATGATTTATTTAAAAAAATACAACCTGAATCTAGCTAAACATGACCCATTTAGCTAGATTCTGGTGTTTGATTTATAAATATAGGCCAGAAATAACATTTCGTGGCAACGCAAAATCCAGGGTGACCAGCTGAGAGAGAGAGAGAGAGAGAGAGAGGAGCAATTCACCCACATTCTCTGTATGAGAACAGCGGGAGTTCCTTGACATCTGCAGTCATACATGGAGACATGCTGCCAGATACAGTGGCAGCAGTGAACCAGCAATCATGTCTGTCTGTCTGTGTGTCTGTCTATTTATCTATCTTCATGTTTATTTCCCTCCCTCTCCCATTCCCTCCAAGTCACCCCCCAATCACAGGTGGCAACACTAGGGTGCCACCCCTGTGCTAGTGTAGCTTAAAGGCCAACAGTGGGGTGCCCAGTCCCCAGTATTAGATCCAGTACAACACTAAAGCTGCAACAAAGAAAACAGTCCCTTTGTCTTTTAATTTTTTATGGAACCTGTAAAAAAAGAAAACAGTTCCTCACTGATCTGCCACCACACCCCCCACCCACCCCACCATGACCCCCACTCAGCAACCACCAGCCCACACTCCCACACACACCCTCACTCACCTGAACATGTCCCACAACACAAATCCACTCTCTGATCAAAAACACTTCTTGCTGCTGGAACCAGTGACTGTGATATGCTAACAATAATACCCTCTAGGGTGGGCAGTATTTGGCTATACCAGACTGCCTCGGGTGATAATGAGGCCCAACACCGCAGGTAGAAGGCCTTATAGCTCCTGGTTGTCAATTATAGCCCATACTGCTCATGCTGGAGGGCATTACTGCACTTAGAAAATGGGCTATAAGAATAATTTTTATAAAAGATAAAAAAAATAATGAAATCAAAAAGTAGAAAAAAAAATCAAGTTCACTCAGTTCTTGTTAAAGTAATCCCTCTACCATAATGCCTGCCAGTAGAGGGCACTGCAGTGTTTGATATCTGTTTTTTTTAATGTTGGTTGCTAATCTTGCTAATCAATGTTTATTTTCACTTTTCTTGAGCACCTGCTTTTCTAAGTTATGCTTTTAACTTTGCCCCTTCCCAATGTCTGTTTGCACTTTTGTTCAGTGCAAGTATCTCAGCTGCCTGCATTATCCTCAGTTCCCTTGTTAGTTTAAAGCATGTTCATGTCAGTTGGTGTACCTCTGTCTTGAGCATGAGACCAGTGGTACATTGTAGGTTTTGCAGCAACAGATGGAGGCACACTGCTAGTTTGCAGCAACAGGGAGAGTATATGGGCTGTATGGAGCTGTGGGAGAAGGGAGAGCAGGTGGGCAGCTGTAGGCCAGGGATATTATTGATCAATCAGCTGGCATGGGATAGTGGAGTGAGCTGACAGAAAATACAGCTTTAATGAGGTACAAGAGGTTATTTTTCAACTGTTTTAAAAAATGCCCAAGAATGTGGCAACTCGACTTGGGGTACACTGGTAAATCTTACAAAGTGACAACAAAATTGACAGCTAAAACTTTTTAACTTTGGATGGGCACATTGATATTTTTGTTGGAAGGTCAGGCTGGTACCAGGAGTAATTATTTCCCGGTCTTTCTTGGCACATAAATGTACCCCTTGCCAGGGATCTCAGCCATTCAGAGGCCATAAATTTCTTGCCCATTTTCTGAGAAAAAATATGAAGTTTTATTCATAAATTAGTCATTTTTCACATTTTTACACCAAATTTTCAACATGGTCTTTTAGGGACCCCACCTCAAGAACAAGAAAGTAGGTGTGAATTTTTAAATCTGTCCTGAAAGGTGATTTTGCAGTTGCATGCAGGATTTGAACATTTTCACTTATTAGGTTCATAGGCTGGGGACACAAGAAGGCTATGTTGAAAATTTGGTGCAAAAATATGTTAAAATGTCCAAGTTATTAGTGAACATTGAAATATTTCAACGTTCACTCAAATTTATTAATTCTTAAAACATATTCCACCAAATGTTCAACATGGTTTTTTTGGACACCACCTCATGAACAAGGCAGGTGAAATTTTTCAAAATCCATCCCAAAAGAAGATTTTTGCAGTTGCTGTGCAAAATCACATTTTGGGTGTGATTTGAACATTTTCACCTACTGGGTTCATGAGGTGAGATCACGAGAAGACTATGTTAAAAAATCTGGGGCCAAATATTCAATGGGATGAGCAAGTAGTACACAAAGATATGCACCATGCATGTGCTTGTGTCCAACCCTGCAGCAGCTATATTTAGTCAGATAGTGGACTGGTGCTATCTGACTCAATATTGGTCTGTGTTGCTGCAGTGCTAAATGAAACTGCACTGCCCCAACATGGACATAGACTGTATATAGCCCACAGGGAATAGTACTTCCCTCATGAACCCGGTAGGTATAAATACTCTAAGCATGCTCAATGGCAGCTCATGTGGTGGCTGGATGAGGAAATGACAGGAGGGCTGTGCTGGTCACTGTATCAGAATTAGCGGGATATCCATGGACACCCTGGCAAAGGGGTGTGTGATGGGTGTTGCTCTGTGAGGGTGTGGGGAAGGTAGGGGGATGCTGCACCACCAATGATGACCTATATGTACTGTATGTCAATGAGCATTTGGGGGGACCACTAGCCACTAGCCTTCTATAACATTGTACACTGGTGACCAGGGGGTGTGGGGTGCCACTGGATACAGAAGATGTCAGATATGACATGTATGGGTGATCAGGAGTAGGAGTGCCATTGAACACCAGAGAAAATGCTACACTGGAAGGACTGGACAATGGGGGTTGGGGTGCTATTGGACACCAGGAACATCAGATATTACACTGAAGAGAGAACAGGGTGGTGGGGAAGCCACTGGATACCAGGAAAAATCTTACATTGGAAGAAATGGGTGATCGGATGGGGTGCCACTGGACACCAGGGATAATGCTACAGCAGAAGGAAAGGGTGATTGGGGGTGGGGTGCCACTAAACACCAGGGATAATGCTACATCAGAAAGATGGATGATCGGTTGATGTGGGTGCCACTAACCACCAGTAACTGCATGTCTGCAAGTATGACAGGTGTTCAGGGGTAGGCAGCTGCAGTACAACCACCCCACTAACAAGTTGGTGATTATTAACATACTGTATAACTAAATCCATGCTAATCGACATATTAGTATAGTTGGTCTGATAAATGCATTTATCAGTAGTTCTTTAAGGCTACACGTAATATGTATATTATTTGCAAGAAACTGCGTTAATGCATCAGTTAGGATTCAGATTAAACTGACAAAAATAGGGAAATGTGGCATTAGAGTTTTCAACCCTAACCCTCCACTCCTACCCCCAAGCAGAACAAGGAAAAACATTAAATTTTTTGCTGCCCTGACTCCTAGCAGATCGGGGTGGGGTCTTCCTTGGGGTTCTCCTACCTAATGCATGTAACCGTCAAACATGCATTAGGTAGGAAATGCATGTTCACAAAAGCAGAGATAGGACACTGCACACCAATTACAGACCTATCTCACTCCTCCCCCCATTATCCAAAGCGCTGGAGCGAATAGTGTTGGACCAACTAGTTGAATTCCTGGATAAGTACAATGTACAGTGCCCAGAGCAACATGGCTTCAGAAAAGGGCACAGCACCACCACCACTGCACTACTGGAATTTACAACCTTCATCCATGCCGTGCTTGACAAAGGGAATTGTGGAGGGGCAGTATTTATAGACCTTACCAAGGCATTCGACACAGTTAACCACCCCCTACTGCTCAAGCAACTGTCCTCCATTGGGATCTCCAGCGATGCCCTTCCATGGTTCACCAGCTACCTTGATAATCATATCCAACGTGTAAGGATTGCAGGGATCTCTTCAGATGAGAAACCGGTCCACTCCGGAGTCCCCCAGGGGTCTATTCTGGGCCCCCTACTCTTCTCCCTCTTCATCAACAATCTCCCCAGTGCCTGCCACCAAAAAATATTACTATACGCAGATGATGCAGTCCTGTTTTCCAGCCACCATGACATTACAGTCCTTGAATCCCAGCTGCAGCTCGACTTCAATCGCATCGAAGACTGGTTCAGTTCTCATAAACTTGTCCTGAACCACAGCAAGGCTAAAGCCATGTCCTTCTGTAACCGACAGAGCAGGCACAACTCTCTGTCCATCACCATCAAGAACCATGCTGGGAACCCACTCAAACATGTCAAGGAGTTCAAGTACCTTGGTATTACCCTGGATAGTACCCTCTCCTACACTCGGCATATTGACACTGTTGCCAAGACTGCCAATATAAGGATTAGACTACTACACAAACACAAGCACTGTATGCCTGTGGATGCCCTTAAACTAGCCATCTACAGCTCTGTCACCTCTGTCATTGACTACGGCCTTGCCATCTATGGCTCTGCCCCAACAAGTGCCCTCCGCAGGATCTCAGTTGCTCTCAACAAAGCCTGTAGACTACTGATAGGTGCAGCCCCGACAAACTCACACCTGTGACCTCTATGCACAGGCCAGATGGCTACCCCTACGCAGTAGAATACAATACCAGACCTGCTTACTTACCAAAAAAGATTCTCCTTGGTCTCATGCCACCTGGTGTTAGCTCACTCCTTACTACCTACAGTGGCACTCAACAAACACGTGGTGCCCAATCTCTAACCTTTCAGGTTCCCAGATGTCGTACCTCCATGGGTCAGCGGTCCTTTATCTATAGAGCCGCTCAATGGTTCAATTCCCTCAATAAAGAAGCACTTTCCTCTACTACACTTGGACCCTTCAAAAGGAATCTCAAACTTTACCTCACCTCTACCACTCAATGTGACTGCTTTGTTGAACAGAGATCTCTCTAAACACCTCCCAGCTCACTCATGTCTCACAGCCCGCCCTTTCCCAGTCTCATTCCCTCTGGCACTGGGCCTTCCTTGTGACTCCTTTCCTGCTTCACATCTCCACTGGTAGAAGACATTTTCCACCACCATCGGACAGTGGCCCATTAGCCTGCCAACTTCCTCTCCCGGTCACATGCCTGCAATACTAACTGCCTATGGTGGTCTCTATCTCTTATTGTTACGAGCCAGCTGCCTACTCAAGCTGCTCGTTTTATGAATATTATCTCAAAGTATGTTATAACTGAGTATCTTTATTTTTTCTTTTAGTTGTTTTGGTTGTTTATTGTGCATTCTTTTACTACCTCTGTATGTATGTTGACCCTCATCCTTTGACGTGGAACCTTTGTAAACGAGCAGTTTCTGCTCAAAGGTATTTGTAATCCGAGAATTTAATAAATAAATAAATAAATAAAAAAATAAATACAACATACAGAAGTGTGTCTCTCCATATTTTACCAAGAACCTGTAGGCTCTGACTGAAGAAAACATGTCAAATGTCACCTTATTTGGTGATGGAATAGAGTGAGCATTGTGATTGAGAACTCCAAGGAACACCCACCCCTGATTTGCCAGATGTCATGGCAGAGAAAACCATAATTTGTTTTTCTTTTCTTGGTTTGGAGCTGGGGGTTGGGAGTTAGGGTTGGAACACCACATTTGCCTACTTTTGTTTGTTTAATCAGAACTCTAAATGATGCATTAACACAGGTTTTTGCAAAGAATGTCATTACTTTTTGAGATAGTAGAATCATATCCTCATTCACACAGGTCCCTCCCTTTGGGACCTGCTTGAACACATCCACCTGGCTGTGGAAACACAGGGTCCTCTGGACCCTTGTGCTTGGTTGTAATTGTTTTCCATGGGGCTCACTTTAAAGGAACAAATATATTAAGTGTCCCTCTTAAATGCCAGTGGTTCATTGTGAATGGGAAAAAAATTCGGTTTTTGCTTTGTTACACATAAGTAACTAATGTTTTATTCATTTGCTCTGCAATTTGCTATGGTTGTAGTGGAAAATGAGATACACCTTTGGTGCATTTTTGATGATGATGATTGCACTTCTATTGTGGATTTGTCAGAATGGTGAACATTTGAGGTAATCTGGAGTTTCAGTGCATAACCCATGAATGTTTAATGGAGGATTATGTGTTAGTGATGTACTATTAATGGACACATTTTTATATATATACATTGTCCTTTAACTCCAATTATTTACCAATTTATGGCTTGTTAAAGTTGCAGTGTTATCCTATGGGACTTTTCATGTTTTAATTTTTATAGTTTTTTATACGGCCCTTAATTTTTTTTTTTGGGGGGGGTATTATGTGTTAGTGTTGTAGTACTTACTGAATAATTTTTTTTTTGATACATAGATTCTTTCTTAACTCCACAGAGTGATGGAGTTATTGCTTGTTAAAGTTGTTGTTATCCTATGGGAATTTTAATTTCTTTAATTTTTGTGTGAACGAACATATAGCAAGTTGCCAACAGAAGCAGGCCAGAATGGTCTGTTTAGTCTGCTCAAGTGTGCAGCCCAAACTATTTTACTGGAGCTGCCCCCCCCCTGCTTCCTCTCATTAAGCTCCAATTCCCTCACTTCCCCCCACCCATCCTCCCTCCCATTACAACCCTCTTTTTTTCCCCGTCCCACCCCTTTTATGCTTGCTTGCACGCATGTGCAAGAAACATAGTGCCACCATATGAGTTTTCATAGGTGTGCCTCCCCCACTTCCAATAACCTGCTCCTTTTTGCAGACACAGCTGCACCAAACCAATGAATGTCTGAGCTGTCTATGACAGATGTTCAGGTGCAGTGGGGTATAGTTCTGAGAAAAACACGGCTACAATCAGCTGTGGTAACATGTTGGCAACCTGCATACTGCCGTTGGCTGTATGTAAATTGCCTACATGTCAGCACTGCATCTGAACTGTCTTAGACAGTTCATCCCCCCCATGAACACTTAGGTAGCATACTGGGATCCCACCCCAGCATGCTCATGTGCTCCCCTCCACCCCACACACTATATGACAGACGAAGGTGCCCAGTCCCCCATTGGCTCCACTGCCCCCCCCAAAAGCAAACTTCCTGGTGCCACGCTGGGAGTCCACTCCAGTGTGGAAAAAGTCCCACATTCTGTACATGTTGGGAGCCCACCCCAGCATGCTCATGTGCTCCCCTCCACTCCTGCACACTGTGTGACCGACGGGGTGCCCAATCCCTCATCAGCTCCACTGCCCCCCAAAAAGCAAATGTCCTGGTACCATGTTAGGAGACCACCCCAGCATGGCTGAAGTCTGAGGCCCATGGGGGTGCCCAATCCCCCATCGGCTACACTGCTCCTGCCCCAACAAACTTGTAGGTGCCACACTGGGAGTCCACCCCAGAGTGGCAAAAGTCCCACATCATCTAAAAAAAAAACCTAGAACAAAAGAAAATGGTCCCTCATTGACTCTCTTGCCCCTCAACCCAACCCTTCACCTACCCTCTGTGTACCCCACCTCCCCCTCACACCATACTTACCTCCAGAGACCGGCGCAATGATCTTCGATGGACTGGGAACATGTATGCATTCTTCAAAGCCAACCGCGAACTGAAGAAATGCCGGTAAGCTGTATAATGACATAAATGGTTATTTTTCAACTTTGATGCATATATCAGCCATTTTGGGGAATTGTTTAACCAGATTTTCATCATGGGGTTCTTGGGACCCCACCTCATGAACTCAGCCACTGTCATTTTGTTATTCAGCCCTGAAAGGTGATTTTGTGGTCACTCTGTGGAACCACCTTTTGGGACTGAGTAAAGAAACGACAGTGTCACAGTTCATGAGGTAGGCCGCCCAAAACCCTATGTTGAAAATATGGTGAAAAAATTCCCAAAAATGACTGTTTTACAAGTGTGCATTGCGCAGTTCCTACGCATGCTCATAACTTTGAGAATTTTTACTATTTTCACTCCAGATTTACCACATTGCCATTTTACCACACCTCCTTATAAGCAGTACAGCTGTCATTTTTCACATCTTGCCCAAAATGTGTTTTCACACATGTAGCCCACAATGTCTCAGTCTGTGTGCGAAATCAATGTTTGGGACAGAGTGAGAACATCACAGTGACATTGTTCATGAGCACAGATCTTAAAATGGTATGTTGAAAATATGGCGACAAAAATCCATAAAATAACTGTGTTATACTGTATGCATTGCGCAGTTTCCTCTCACCCTCATAAGTTCATGAATTTGTAATATTTTCAGTCCAGATTTTCAGCACTGGCATTTTTCCATACCTCCTTATGAACAGTATAGCTGTCATTTTTCGCACCTGGCCAAAATGTGTTTTCTCACTTCCGGCGCAGAAATGCGTGGTCACTGTGGGAAATCAGTGTTCGGGACAGATTAAGAAAATCACAGTGACAGTGTTCATGAGCTGAGGTCCCAAAATGCCTGTGTTGACAATCTGCTGTAAAAAATCCCCAAACTAATTTCATTACGGATGTGCGTTGCGCAGTTTCTATGCACACTCGTGACTTCACCAGTTTTTTAATATTTTCACTCCAGATTTTTAACATTGCCATTTTTCACACCTCCCCGTGAACAATACAGCTGTCATTTTTCACATCCTGTTCGAATTGTGTTTTTGCACCTGTGGTGCCAAATGGCATAATCACTGTGCAAAATCAGCTTTCGGCTAACAAACTGATATTGCCACTGTTCATGAGGTGGGGGTAACAAAAAACCCATGTTGAAAATTTGGAGTGAAAATACCAATGAACACCTGGGGCGTTAGGGTTTCCAACCATAAGGCTCCACCCTGTAGGGACTGACAGGCATCAGGGGTGTGACTTGGGACTGTCGCCTGTAATGCTCATGCCATTCCACCCCCACCCACACCCTGCAGCCAGTGACAGGCATCAGGATGTGCCTTGGACTCTTCTGCCCCAAAGTTCACCCCATTCTCCTATACTGCACCCATATCACCATATTTTCTTATGGAATGGGGTGAGCATAAAGCCCAAAGACCCCAAGGCACACCATGACACTTGTCGGTGTTTGCAGGGTGGGGTGTGGTGAAATGGCATGGGCATTATGCCTGATAACCCAAAGGCACACCCCAATGCCTGACGATCTCTGCAGGGTGGTGGTGGGGTTGGATTCAGTTCAATATTTCACTGCCATTCCTATTATGCATCTCTCTAACTCCTACACTACCAATGCCAATGCCAGTAAGCAAACATTCAGCATTGGCAAATGCTTGTTAAAACTTCTCACAGTGTTCAAGGATATCCCCTCCTCTGGTAGCTCATTCCATTTTGACACCACCCTCTCTGGTAAAAAGTGCCTCCTCATTTCCCTTTTAAACCACCCCCGACAAATTTCAGACTGTGCCACCTTATATTCCCCTCCCTTTTTAAAATGAAGATTACCTCCACTCCAAACTTGTTTATACTGTTAAGGTACTTGAAGATTTATATCATATCCCCCCTCTCACTTCTGTCATCCAGGGAGTACTTATTGAGCTCCTTCAACCTCTCTTCATATGGTTTGTCCCCCATACCTGGGATCATTTTGGTTGCACTTCACTGGACCCCCTCCAGCAGTTGGGCATCAGTTCTGCACACAGTACTCCAGGTGCAGTTTCACCAACAACCTGTACAAGGGCAGAATGACTCCTTCTTTCCTGGAGGTGATTCCTCTGGTGATGCATCCCAGCATTTTATTCACTTTGGCTGATGCTTTCTGGCACTGCACAGAGTGTTTCATGTCACCCCTGTCTATCACCCCCAGATTTTTTCCTCCTCTGTGCTGGTCACCTGCTCCCCCTTCAGACAGTGGCTGGCTCTCGGGTTCCTTGCCCCAGGTGTATTACCTTGCATTTCTTGACATTGAACCCCAACTGCCAAATGCCAGACCACCTCTTTAGCCTGGCCAGGTCCTCCCTGATCTCTTGTCTTCCCTCTTCTGTGTCCACCCTCCCACAGAGCTTAGTATCATCTGCTAACAAGCAGATTGTGCTATTGAACCCCTCTGCTATGTCTCCAATAAGATGCTGATTAACACTGGTCCAAGTAGCAATCCCTGTGGGACCCCACTGGTGACAGGCCTAGGTTTGGATAATCCCCCCCTTACCATGACCATCTGATTTCTGTCTTGCAACTAGTGTCTTACCCACCCCTGTAGCTTGTTCCCAACTCCTAGGTTACCCAGCTTGCTGAGTAGCCTTCCACGTGGCACAGAGTTGAAGGCTTTACTGAAGCCCAGGTATAGGACATTCACCACCTGACCTTTGTCCATTGATCTAGGAACCCAGTGAAAGAAGTCCATCATGTTCGTCTGATAGTATCTCCCTGAGACAACCCCATACTGCCTAGTGTCTTGGAGACTGTTAACCTCCAGACATTTCACCATCCTTTCATTTAGAATGGTCTCTATTAACTTGCTTACAATGGAGGTTAGGCTGACTGGCCTGTAGTTCCCAGGCTCATCTCTGGTAAGGTAAGGTAAGGTAACATTTTATTTAAATATGCCCATTACCTCAGGCTCTGGGCACCATACAATAAATTAGCATATATTCAAAATTCATCAACAAAATAACATAATACAATTATACATATAATTATATAAAAACATTAAATTGCAGCAAGCAATCAACTATACTTACTCTAATTAAAACCAAAGTTCATTGATCATTAAATTAGTCTAAAAATGCCTGGGTGAATAAGAGGGCCTTAAGGTGGACCTTGAATACCTCCAAAGTCGGGGCCCCCTTAACCCCAAACGAGAACGAGTTCCACAGGACCGGGGCAGTGATACTGAATGCTCTGTCGCCAGCCAATTTCAACCTTGACCGGGGAACCGTTAGGAGGCCTCCATAGGAGGAACAGAAGGGGTGAGTTAAGACAGCAGGAACCAGAAGGTCTAACAGATAACCAGGGTCCTGACCGTGTAGGGCCTTATAGGTGAGAAGCCCCACCTTAAAGAGGATCCTCCACCTGACTGGCAGCCAATGCAGCTCATGCAACACTGGTGTAATATGACAAGATTTAGGCTGCTCATTAAGTTACCAGGCAGCTGCGTTCTGCACTAGCTGCAGTCTGCTGAGAGATCCTCCCATGACCCTGAGATAGAGCACATTTCAGTAGTCAAGCCTCGAAGTAACCAAGGCATGCATCAAAGTAGGGAGGTCCAGAAGCAGAACAAGGGGCTTTTTTCCTGGCAATATTTCTAAGATGGAAAAAACAGGAATGGACAACGGAGGAAATCTGTGCCTCCATAGTCAAACTCCAATCAAACATAATGCCAAGATTTCACACCCTTGAGGAGGCCTTCAATGAGACAGAACCCAGAACTCTGGGCCCACTCTTGTGGCATGGCACCACATGTGCCATTCTGCAGTCCCGAGGCACACATCCAATCACCAGCAAGGTGCTAAACAGGTCCACTATGGGGATGTCAGTACCTCTGCCAGTTCCCTTAGGACCCTCAGGTGTACACCACCTGGGCCAGGTGTCTTGTCCACCCTAAGAGTCCTGAGTCTGCATTAGACCCTTTCCTTGTTGACTACCTTATCTGTCTCATTTGCCCCCATGTCTACCTCAGTCTTCCCCTGTGGCACTGGTCGTCCTTTTTCCTAGTGAAGACAGATCTGAAGTTCTCATTCAGTGCCTCTGCCTGCTCTTCACTGTTTTCTGCCCATCCCCCCTTCTTAATTCTTTTTTTTTTAAAGTTTCATTTTTATTCAGTTAAAGAAGAACATGGGTACAAACACATAAAGTCAGAAATGAATAGGCCATACAATGTACAGGTTAGAATAAAGACAAAAATATGCCACTAATAGCAAAAATTTTAAAAAGTCCTGCGAAGGTGGGCACATAGTTTTTTCAAGTCAAGATGCCTCTCCAAAGTCCAGATATCTCCTTCAACACTGAAGTTGCTGTTGTCATAAAACAGTTCTATAGTAACCTCCAGGCAACGACAAAGAAGGTATGATGAGATCACATAGAGGCAGTCAGCCTCCACAACATTACTTGCACCACCTACATTTAGTGTATTAACCCTTGCTGTGCTGTGGACTGATATATCACTACAGAATTCCTATATATTGTAATTCTGTCAGCTGCCTAAGGGTTAAACTGCTAACACAATAAATTTGGGAAACATATATATATATATATTCAGACCAGATTTATACATATATACAGTGGTAGTCATAGAAAAGTTTCTCAGTACTAATGTATACCTAGGTATACTGAGGCAGAATGAGGCAGGATCACATTACAGTCAATGCAAATTGCTTCACTGGTACCTCAGTACCTTGAGGTACCTCAAGGTAGGAAACATTTAGATAACAACCACTGTAGCTATACTGTATATATATATATATATATATATATATATATATATATATATTTATATATATATATATATTCAGACCAGATTTGTACATTCAGTCTTTTCTCAACATTGTTATCCATGTACCCTTAGTTAAATCCCTCATTCTTAATTCTAACAATCCCTCCCTTACTGCTTCTTCTCTCCTTTATATAGTGGTGATTACGGAAAAGTTTCCTATACTGCAGTGTACAACTCGGTGTGGCACTGTACCACTTGATATACCACTGCACTGTCATTGCCTTTCCTCCATAAACAACCTGGTGGTGACCACAAATCATTTAAGTCCTGAAGAGTCCCAGTTTTTGTTTTGCCACTGGTTTTGCTGGCGCACCAGCCGGTGGCATGGATTTCACATTCATTTGGATAAGTTAGAGCACTCCTTTTGTGCAACTTGTATGTTGTGCCGTTCAAAAAAGTGCTCACATTAAAATCATTTTTAAAAAGGGCAGAGCTGTAACCTGGAAATTTAGGTTTGTAAAACACAGCTTACCATGTTTTAGCCCGTACTGTAGCTGCAGAGGTGTCAGGTGTATCAGAGGAACCTCTCATGACTTCTTGCTCATATCTCAGAACCGATCGCAACTTACATCATAATAATATAAAATTTTGTAATACTCTCTCACAAATGCAAAAGCAAATCTTGAACAGTATGTAATTCCACAAATGAGTTTGTTCACTATATTATTATATTAGTTTGTTCATTATATTACAATGATTCCTCCTGGCACCATCGGGGTTGTGGCGGGCAGCAGGGCAGGATCACAGTTAGTACTACTGGTAACTGACTATGCAGTAAAGATTTATGCCCAAAAAGTGTTGTGCTGCATCTGGTTTGATTTGCAGTTGTTGGGTCCTGATCAGGATCACCATTGTTGCTCATGCCTCATTGCTCAATGCTGCTGATGCCTGAAGACTGAAGTTGACAGTTGTTCTTTAAAATACTAGAACTGTGCTGTTATATTATACTTTTTTTATTTTAGAGACATACATTTTTTTAAACAAGCAGTCATCAAATCGATGTTGCAGGATGCTGTTGTCACTCAAGAAATAAAGCAAATAAGCAATCAATGAATTAATTGGGAATTGCTTTTTCTGGAATGAGTGACAGCTGCAACATCAATCTGACTGAGACTACTTGTTTCTTTCTGTTCATGTTCAATAAATAATTAACCTACGTCTTAATTTAATTTTCAATTTTATTCTTGTTGTCTAAGAATCAAGAGCATGCAGATATAGTGACTGACAGCCTTTAGTCTCCATCACACACATTGATGCTTGGCTCTTCTCTACAGTCTGACTCTGTATGTTCATTGCTCCTTCTTCATTCTTTAGCCCACACCACACCACTGCCCACAGCAGCATGCACGAGGATAATGCTTTTGTCAAAAAAAAAACAGCATCAGCTAGCATCATAGAAACATAGAAACATAGAAGTTGATGGCAGATAAGGACCTCAAGGCCCATCCAGTCTGCCCATTTCATTTTCTACCTTACGAATGTGCCATAGGCCTTTGCTCTGTCAATAGTCTATCTATTCATACTCATCTGTATTGCTCCATTATGCCTATCCCATGTCCGTTTGAAGCCTTGCACTGTATTCATATCCACCACTTCCTGAGGTAGGCCATTCCATGCATCCACCACCCTTTCTGTGACAAAGAACTTCCTCACATTACCCCTTAATTGGCCTCCCTCTAATCTCATGCTGTGTCCTCTTGTCCTGCTATTTTTCTTATATTTAAACATGTTAAACTCTTTCACCTTGTTAATGCCCTTAAGATGTTTGAATGTTTCAATCATATCACCTCTCTCCCTCCTTTGCTCTAGTGTATACATGTTGAGCTCGGTTAATCTGTCCTCATAAGTTTTCTGATGCAGTCCCTGCACCATTTTGGTTGCCCTTCTTTGGACTGTCTTAATTTGGTTAATGTCCTTGTGAAGGTGTGGCCTCCAATACTGCATACAGTACTCCAGATGGGGCCTAACCAGTGTCTTGTAAAGAGGGATTATTACCTCTGTCTTCTGACTTGTGATATCCCTACTAATACACCCCAGCATCCCTCTAGTCTTATCTACTGCTTTAGAAGTCTGCTTGGATGATTTCAGGTCATCAGTGATAATGACGCCCAAGTCTCTTTCTTACCTTGTGACTGCCAGCAACTCCCCCTCCCAGCCTATAGGTGGCTTCAGGGTTTCTCTTCCCTATGTGCATGATCTTGCACTTCTTTGCATTAAACCCCAGTAGCCACTCTTCCGACCATTTTGCTAGTTTATCCAGATCTCTTCTCATTCTGCCCACCCCATCTGGATCATCTACTCTGTTGCAGATCTTGGTGTCATCTGCAAACAGACAAACCTTACCCTCCAGCCTATCTGCAATGTCATTGATGAAGATATTGAAGAGGAATGGCCCCAGAACTGATCCCTGAGGTACCCCATTTGTGACTTGCATCTCTTCTGACTGTATACTGTTTATCACCACTCTCTGTTTTCTGCCCGTCAACCAGTTTGCTACCCAGTTGACCAATGTCTGACCCACCCTGAGCCTACCCAGCTTATTAATCAATGTTTCTATGTGGAACAGTATTGAAAGCTTTTCTGATCTCAAGGTAGGCAACATCAACTGCTCACCCTTGGTCCACCACATCATCAGCAATACAGCATATTATAAACAAAGTATACTACAGTTCTAGGACTAGGGGGGGAGACCTTAATTAATTTGGCCTGTTGCAGCCTGTAGCCTATTAATAATACAATAAAACAAGGAATAATAATAAATTTATTTAATTGATTCAGAGTGTGGTGCATTGACTACAGTCTGCAGGTGCAGGCAGCAGCACCGGTCAGTCGCATATCATTAATTGTTATTTCATAAAGTTGGTATGTGACAGTGTGGTGTGTATGAATGAATCTTGTATTGTGTGCTGCCCTGCTGCCCTTTTAATTCAGAAAAAAACATATTGAGATCAACAGGAATCTCAGGAACAGTTTGTCCTGGGGATAGGATGTTGTGTATTCCTGTACAAAGAGTTCCTTATCTTTCAGGAGTTGTTCTCACCATAGAAGTACCACCCCACTGTAAACCAGATGTTGCATCTTAGCTAGGATGCCTGGATAAATAGAAGGCATTTAAAAAAAATAATCTTTGGACGACTCACGACACACAACCAACATTAAAAAAAATAAGTGAAGGGAAAAATCATTGAGTTTTCTTCTTCTTCCTCTAACTACAGTAGTTTTTAGTCTATTTGGGAGCCACAAGGAAGGACACAAATTGGAGACCCCACACCCTCTGCTGTGACTACAGGAGTATAGGTGGATGGGTGGGTTTAGGAACTTCAATTGGTGATTGCTGACTTCATCCCCTCACAGAAAAGAACTGGTTCTTAAACGGTATCTTCACAGCCATTGTCCTCAGTGAAGCCAGCTCACAGCAGACAATAGACTTGATGCATCCCTTCCCTTCCCTCAGGTTTTGTTGGATAAATGTTAATCACCATAGCTCAGTTGTCTTTCAAAGTGTGAGTGGGAGCTATTAACAGGTTTTCTTTGAGAAGAGAGCACATTGAAACAATGTATTTATTACTTGTGCATTGCAACTTTCTATCAAAAAATGTGTCAGAGTTTCATGCCTCAGAGAAAAACATTTGCAACAAAGTGTTACCTTGCTCTGCCTTTAGCTGTAAGGTAAAAAAAGAAACAATTTACATGAATGCAACTCACTCTAAATTACCGCATTTTATAATAGTGCCAAATGTAGGTGAATATCAATGCAGGTTACCAAGAGTTTAAATGTACTTCAAGAGTTGCCCAAAGCAGATTGATGAAATGTGTTTTTGTAAATTAATAAATACAGCAGACATATTTCACTGTGGCTTCTGGAATATGCACTATGTACACACTGTCCTGTACCTGACAGCTTCCAGAAAATCAGGACAACTATCTGAAAAATTAGTCTGTAAGAGCCAGAGAGGGGACCATAAGCATTAAACCATGACAGACCATGGTTCTACTGTGGAATTAATCCCTAGTTGGGGAGGGTTGGGGCATGAGGCTGAAGTCTGAGTGCCTCCAACCACCCAATCATGGATTAATTCCACAGTAGAACCATGGACTGGAGTGGTTTAATGCTCTTGTAACATAGCAAGATTATTTGTAGTGCTGATAAATAGGTGCACTTCTTTCGATCTTCTTGACACAGTCACTTTGATTTCCATTCTCATTTATGAAAGAAACTTGCACCACCGTAGTGCTGCTTACATATATTATGGGTGTCTTGGCTCAGGGATACACAATTCAGTGTGAAGAGGAACTCAATACATTGCCAAATATTGAGCTATTTAAAAAAAATCACTTGTAAAACTAAAGAAATCTTACTCGCTGCAGCATGCATTTGCATTTCCTCACAGTTACAGCACTGCATTATGGGATTGCACACATCACAGGACCTCATTAATATTCACACTTTCATATGGCTACTTTCGTTTACATGCTCTAAACAGAATTTAATTCTCAAACAACGGACTTTGCCTGAGGTACTAATTTTATGTACGTAACTATAAAGTTTAAGTTATATTGTGACCAATATACTCCGTGGATAGTACTCCACTCCTATATAGTTTCTCCTATTGTCAATTATGTATTTCTTTCCCATATGTTGTACTGTTGTCGATTCATGTATTTTCTTTTCTCACATGTTTGCTTATTTAATGTAATATGCTATTCATCCTCGTTGTACCTTATCTGTATTCCCCATGTTGTATTCTCCTGGGTCATTCCTGAAAATAGGCATAATACTTGTCTAGTGTACTTACCCGGTAAACAAAAGCTAAATAAAAAAAATAAATAAATTGTTCAACATTTAATAAACTTGCAGCATTGGAACACTGCTACAACATTTGCTGCATTGCTGCTTACAGAAACAGGTTACTTTAACACACTTAAATTGAGGAATGCTCTGATGCATCAGTAAAATAATTAAAATGTACAGGATGATTTATAGTTAGATTTGGCATGTGAAATGGGCTGAAAGTTGACAGATTTGAAGACAAATGTTCTGGTGCTATAGTCGCAGATGTTTTTCTTGGTGACTCAGTGACAGTGGTTTAACTCTGTTGCTGCTGTTCAGTGCAACTTTTATTTTTTGGCATTCAAGATCAGGATCACTTTTGGTATGTTTTCTTGTTGTGCATTCTATGCATCAAGTATTTTTGTGGATATGGGAGGAGTGACTGGATTTATTTTTGTAGATTGACTGTTGTTGGACTGAGAAGAGAAGGTATTTTTATGGATTGTAACTTGAGCACTTGCAACTGGTTTAGATAGGATCTCTGACCATTTTTTGTGATCAGAAGTTGTTGGAGACCAATAATTGCACAAGCTAGTCTCACAATGATGCCCAGTAATGCTCATTATCCCCCTCAATGCTAGTCCAGCCTCCGATAACAAATGGACCACTGTACTGTGAATTGAATGGTTAGTACAGTAGTGGCTGAGCTCAGCATCAATGGAAATTTGGGCCATTATGTCTCCCAAGTAATTAACTCCTATCACTTGTTTGCGATACCACACTTTCTCTGCATTTAGGGTTTTCTGAGCCTGTTTCTTAGCATGCAAATAAAAAGAAGGAGCATTTTCAGGACAATGATATATGTACTCTGTATATAGTGCCACAGGGCAGTTGGGATTGTTGGGTTGAGAAAAAAATAACACCATGGAAGAATTCACAATTGATTTCATTTATGTCATTGTGGTTCTTTTGTACTTTCATTAAAGGAAACTGTCAGGTATTCTCTGCCAGTCATCTGTTTGAATTGTGTAAGACTCTTGGGTTAATTTATTTAGGGCTTCTCAACCACATCTTGCAAAATCCGACTGTAGCTCAAACCAGAGTCTGTGAATAAGGCCATAGGCAAACTCTGGACTCAGTTTCTGACATGCACAAATTTTCTGAAGGTCACTGTCACTGATATGAGGGTGGCAGTATCTTTCCCTTCTTGCCTATACTCTTTAATAACTGCAACAATTACATAGTTATCACTCTTAAAATCAGTATCTGTTGTAATATTTATATTTCTATTCAATTCTACACTGTTTATGTACCAGTTCAAGCCAGCTCGGATTCCTATATAAGAGCTGATGGTATAAGTATTTCCATCCTCCATCCTCAATGCTGCATAGAAATGTCACAGAATGTTAGCTAACTCAGCTGCTGGAATAGTTTTTAGATTTATGTCCAAATGAATAGAGTTAAGCCAATCTGTGAATACTTTGATAGACCACATAGTCATATTCTGTGTATTTATTTCATTTTTCTTTCTTTCTAGGTTATCTAATTCATCAGCTGTCATAAGAACATGGTGCTAACTGCTCTCACCTTTTGAGTACTTCTTTCCAGCAGTCTGGTTAGTATCTTTCTTTGCTGTTCTTTTCTTCTTCTCATTCTGTTTAGGGGGGTTGTTTGCAGTGATCATGCCTGAATTTACTTTCACAGCTGATGGTTTCTGTAAGGGTACAGCTTCACAGTCCTTTTTGCCATAGTGCTGATTTACCCAGGTTGTGATGCCCACAACCACACACACGCAAAAGTTAGCATCAAAATTATGCATCACTCCTTCAAATATTCACTGATGAATGGTGGTCCACTGGGTGGGTGGGAAAAGCAAGGAATTCTGCTAATGTTCATTGTGGTTCATAAAGTTACTACACAAGCAACCATGGTTCTACTGTGGAATTAATCCATGGTTGCTTTGTGGTCACCTGTTATTATTCAACCAATGAGATTTCATTATTTACAACTACTGTACATAGCCATGTTACAAAGTTAATTAGCTACTAGCAGTTCCTAAAATCACCCATCCCACTATACTTATCTAGTCACGGCAGAGGTGGTGGGGTCTCTAATTTGTGTCCTTCCTTGTGGCTCCAGAATGATCTATAAACTATTCTGGCTTAATGTTGAAGAAGAAAAAGCAAAGATTTCCCCTCCACTTAATTACTCTTCATTGTAGTGCAAGGTTCAGCATATTTGGTAATGCCAGTTTTGGTTGAAGGATGCATTTGTTGAAAATTGACATAGAGAAGGCATAACAAGAAAAAGACACATAACTCCCAGACAACAAATTAGCACTGATCTCTGCCATTCAAGTGCCAAAATACAAAAGTGAGAATCTGGGTACATTATATAAGTGAAATATGTCAAATGATTATTGTTTGATTTACATATTGTCAACTAGTAGTACTCTAATTCAGTGTGCCTGGTTAATTGTTAGGTACCCCCATTGCATTCAAGTGGGGAGTATGGTAAAATATTATTTTGTTTCATTTTTGTTTGTTTCACAAATTGTAAGCAGATTGAGCAGCTGTGGTGCGTGGCTTTTTATGGTTAAACTTACATTTTAGAAGCTAGGCTCCCACAGCATGTGGACCACTGAAATCATTTCAACTGCAGCCGCTTCTTTACATCATCACCCAGTACCAGCCCTGGTAGGAATTTGTTTAAGGCACAGGAACAAGCAAGGTGCAGCTAGATGCCCTAACACTTGGCACCAGCATGCTTTCTTAAGATTTTAGATTATAAAGACACACTCGTAATAATGACACATAACATATTTTGGAGCTGTTTAACTAAGTGTTAGGGTCTGTGCAATCATAAGAACTGTGTATGCATTTTAACGGGTGCATGAGCCCTCTCCTCAGCATTTTAAGTCATTGAAAATATGACTGAAGCTTAGACTGGGTGTACTGACTTTTGCTTACATGTTCTGCATTCCCCTTTTTGTTAGAGGAGCCGAGGGCTGTTACCAGGAAAGTGCTGTTTGTGGTGTAAAACTACAGATTGGTGAAGCCCTTTAGTGCTGGATCACTGGTGAACTATTGTGTCTTTTTAAAGACAGCATATTAGTCACAGCATGAGTCAAGAGGTAACTAAGAGGTTGCTAAGCAACACCCCTCCAGTACGGGACTTCCTGCTTTTGCATTGCTCGCTACAAAGCCTGAGCCATAGTGAGCAGTGGTGAGCGTGGAGTGGCGGTGACGCAGGCAGAAGCCAGCAGCATCTAATGGCATCAAATGGGGAGAACAGGGAATATGGGAAGATCTTACAGGGGATAGTATGTGTATCACCTCCTGGAGGACATAGTCGTTAGAATGGATAACTTGTATGTGACATTACTTGGAGGGGAAATAGGAGTTAGGTGCTATGTGTGTAATAGATTCCAAATAGCTATGAATACTGAAGTGTCTGAGACTATGTGTGAACAGTTTGTTGAACTAAAGGAATTAAGAATTAAAATTATAGGATTAGAATTACAAATCAAATGTTTTAAGAATGATAAAGTTAGTAAACAACAGGTAAATGATAAAGATCATTTGTTTGAAGAGACAGGAATAGGGCCAGCAGGTAAAAGAAATAGGGATGTAAATGAGGATTTGGAACCGACTTATACAGGGACAAATAAAACTAAAAACGGGAGCAGGGCAATGCAATTTGAGGTACCAATACATAATAGCTTCTCATCCCTGGAATAACTAATGGAAGATATTGAAATAGAAATTGATAATGTATTAGGGATGGCCAAGGAAAATTGGAATAATATGGACATAAATGTCATGAATGAACAGGTTGCTACGACACTCATAGAACCTAAATTGCTCAATAAAAATGTGTACAGTATATACTTGGTGATTCAATCATAAGGTACACTGACCATACTACAACAAAAATCATCAAGCATTCAGTAATTAGCAGTTCTTTTCCAGGTGCTGGAGTGAGAGATATGATTACCATTACAGGAGACCTAATGTCAAAAGTGCCTGAAAATTCATTGGTGCTGGTGCACATAGGGGCTAATGATGTAAGAAATTCCAAAGTGCATGACATATTTAATGCTATAAGTGAAATCCAAAGAAGGATTACTGAGAATAATTGTGAGTTAATAATATCAGAAATTTTGCCCATACCAAGGATGACCAATAACAGTAATAAAAAAATTAAAAAAAAAGAATAATTGGATTAGACAATGGAGACTAATGAGGGACATTAAATGTATTAAAAGTTGGGAGCTTTTTGAAAATCAAAGCACTATATTCAGTCATGACAGGTTACATCTTAGCAGGCTAGTGGGAGATGTACTGGGACAATTGTTTTCAGAACAAATAAAAGAAGCTTTAAACTAGTGGCATGGGGAATGGGATTCATGTCTTGATACTCACACCATTAATAAAAAACATAAAGCATATAAAGGGAGTAAGACTAATTTTAATAAGAAAAACATAAAATTGGGTAGCATGAACAGAAAAGATCATGTTGGGGAGTTAAATATACTACTAACTAATGTGAGAAGCTTAAGAAATAAGATTGATGAACTAAAAACAATGTTATAGTCACATCAAATACAGGTGTGTGCTTTAACAGAAACATGGATGCATGAAGGTGATTGGGGAGCTGATATTCCAGGTTATAATGTATTTTTTAAAAACAGAAAAGACAAAAAAGGTGGGGGGATAGCTATATACAGTATGTAGCTGACGACCTAACAGCACATGAAATAACAATGCAATCACCAGTTATAACTGATGTAGAATTATTGTGGGTAAGAATTGGTACAGTTGCAAGTGGTATAACTATAGGCCTTGGATATAGGCCGCTTAACTTAAATAAAGAAGACAATAATATGTTTTTGGCAACCATTGATAATATGATAAATAATATGATACATAGTGATGATTATATTTTACTTGTGGATTTCAATTTCCCTACTATTAATTGGGATACTGTATTAGGGTTTATAAATCAAGAAAATAGCTTTCTAGAAATAATAGTTCAAAAGGGGTTAGAACAATATTTAACATCTAAAACAAGGGGTAACAATATACTGGACCTTGTGTTAAGTAATTTAGATTCTAATGTAATTAGTACTAATGTAATTGACCGTATCAGTGATAGTGATCATAATGTAATAATGGTCCATGTCAAAAAGGAACGTGACAGAATTAGAGGGTTAACTAAATCAAACAACTATTATAAGGCTGACTATAAATCAATTAGACAGTATCTAGCCATGTAGAATTGGAAAAAGGATTTGAATAAGCCTGATATGAATACAATGTGGATAAAACTTAAATCCAAATTAGATTATTGCATTAAACAATGGGTACCAGAGACCATTAAATATAATAAGAAAGGTAGAAAGCCAGTATGCTGGGGGAAACCAATTATAACCAGCATTAAATGTAGAAAGAAAAACTATTCAAAATATAAAAAGGAACAATCAGCATTAAATTGGGTAAATTATAAAAAAGAAGCTAATAAAACAAAAAGACTAATTAAGAAAGCAAAACAGAAGGCAGAAGAAAGAATGGCTGGAGCTGTGAAAGATAATAAAAAAATATTCTTTAGTTATGTTGGGTCACTTAAGGGTAATCAGAGGGGTATAGGACCACTACAAACAGATGCAGGGATTACAAATGATGAACAAAATATCGCTAACATATTAAATAGTTATTTTTTGAGTATATATCAACCTAAAGAACAGCAAAATATATTGATAGGTCAAAAAGGAGAACCAGGTAGAATAATACAGCTAAGAGAAAACAATGTTTTGGATAAAATTCAAAAATAAACAATTGATAAATCAGCTGGACCAAATGGAATAAGTCCAAAATTCATTAAGGAATTAGGTAGTGAACTAGTGGGGCCTCTCACTATGTTGTTTAATGAATCTTTGCTTGAGGGTAAGATGCTCAAAGAGTGGAGAGAAGCCACTATTACAACAATACGTAAAAAAGGTGATAAAAAGATGGTAGAAAATTATAGACCAATCAGTACAGATGCAGCGAATATAAAATCTGCTGATGAAGTAAACACAAAGTGGCCACGCATTGGCACTTCGCTACGTGGAGTGCCCCATAGAAAAGGCTCACTTTGCCTTGTTATTATTACAGTAGTAGCCACAGACATTGCCAGCTATTTCCAGATATTTCACAAAATTTCTAAAGAGTTTCTCTCTGCTACCCATACTGTAGAAATGGAGAAAGCATTAGATATATCTGGAAATATCACAGAAATTTGGGAAATAGCTGGCAGTGTCTGTGGCTACTTTCTAGTATATTGTCATTCCGCTCCTTATGAAGTAAGGCAGAGTGTCAAAATATTGGCAGCATCCCACCCACACAGTCACCAAAATGAATGTGCATCCCCAAAGTGCTACTGTCTTGTGTCCAGACAACTCCCCAGTGCTGGTGAAGTGAAATGAGAGTGTAACAAGAAATACAAAGTCTCCCAGAATTAATGGCACACTCAGTCATGAGCGCAGTGGTCAGGTCACACACACAAAATCACCAGAATTAATGTGCATCCCCATAATGCTACTGTCTTGTGTCCAGAAAATTCCCCAGTGCTGACGAAGTGAAATGAGCGCATAACAAGAAATGCAGTCTCCCAGAATTAATGGTGCCATGCAAACACACAGACAGATTAAGAATGCACTGCACACTCAAGAGATGCATATGAAAAGGCACAACAAAACCTAACCAGTGTTTTTAAGTCACAAATCCAAATCTAGAAAGGCATATATTTTGCCAGTTGGGGGATTAGTGAACAGCAGTAACAATCCACTACCAATAAAGATATCACAAAGCTGTATAAAAAATTCATGCAGGTGTGGTGGATAGCAGGTTCACACTGCTGTAATTACTCTGTAACACAATAAAAGGTATCTGATTTAATGGTACACATTGCACACACACTCACATGCACACTCAAGTAATACATATCAAATTGAAAACCTTTAGTAATATAACGAAATATTTTAAACAGACAAATTGTACACTGCTGCACCACAACAATCAGCAAAAATAGTCAAGAATTACTGAAAATATTACTGTGTGTACATTAACACAGTTAAGCAAGAAAAATATAACCAAAACAGAAAGACTGCCTTTTTCTCCCAGTTAATCTACCTACACCACAAATACACCCCTCCCCCAAAGCATACTTCAAAATTAACATTCAAAATCCACACACAACAATAAACACTCAATGATATGAGCACATAAGGGTTTCCTACAATCGATGTACTAAATTTTGAGCAAAAAATATTACTCAAAAAGGCATTTTAAACAGCTTTTAAAGGTTTTGAATCACAGACCTCTGAAAGCAAACTGTCTCCAGCTACCACTGCACACACACTACCCAGGCCAAAACTGAGGCTGTGCCAAACAATCTAGAGCCCTTGTGACCTGCAATCCCATGAAAAACTGCAGAATTTCATTTGGAGCTCAATTACAGGGCGTAGTGAGGCGTATTACATTGATTTCAATGTACTTCACCTTAAAATTGTTGGAGAAGTGGTTTAAGGAAGGCAGAATAACACGAAGTTATTGGCTTCAATGGACTTCTCATTCCTCATTATGAAGCGAAGTACTCCACTTCACATTGTGGAGTTCTCCACGGATTCTGTGTAACTCAGTGAATCACTTTGTGGAGCAAATTGGAGCCACTTTGCCCACCACTACTTACAGTACTGTAACTCAAATGTTGTATGGGAAGGAACGTGAATGCCTATTGACGTACTTCCCCAATGAGCTGTAGCACAAAACTCCCCAACTTAAAAACGTTTATTAATGAGTACAATGGTGGAGTGGTGAAGCCTGTAGAGATACTACAAAACATGCTTAAAATACATCCAAGTAACTAGTAAAAAAATGAATGTTGTGATTCATGACGTGATCGTGAATCGTGATTTATGATTGCATTTGTGATCATGATGATGAGGAACATGATTCGGTGTCGACTGTATGAGATAAACAATATGGAACTGTATTGGGAATGCAAATGCCTATGACTGTACTTCCCCCGATGAGTTGTAGCACAAACTCCCTGAATTAAAAATGCTCATTAATGAGTAAAATGGTGGGATGGTAAAGCCTGGAGAGATACTTCAAAACATGCTTACAATACATCCAAGTAACTAATAAAAAAATGAATGTTGTGATTCATGACGTGATTGTGAATCGTGATTTATGACTGCATTTGTGACCCTGATGATGAAGAAAGTGATTTGTATCACGAGTAAGTCGTGATGATGGTCCTGACTTAAAAACGCATATTAATGAGCACAATGTTCATGCAGAATTATGCACCACACCTGTCCAGTACTCTGAAGGGGAAGACAAAGAAACAACTGTGACTTAAGGTACCGATGGAGATTGGGCCCTTAAGAGATGCAAATGCACAGACAGATTAAGATTGCACTGTGTACTAAAGAGATACAGATGCAAAGGCACAACACCTAACCAGTGCTCACCATCAGAAATTCAAATCTGGAAAAGAATACCTTTGACGGTTAGGGCAGGCTGCGGTGGGGGGGCAGTGTACTGCACTGCTGCAATAAGAGTCACTAGTACTAGTACCAATAGAGATACTGCAAAGAAGTACAAAAATCACACACTGCAGTGGATAGCAGGTTCACATTGCTGATATCATTATGTGGCACAATGAAAGATGTTTGATTTGATGACACGCATCACACACATACTCAGACACACACAGTAAGTAATGCGTAGCAAATTGAAAACTTCAGTAATATAACCACATATTTTAAACAAACTAAAATTATGCACTACTGCACAACAATCAGCAAATAAATGACAAGAATTATTGAAAATATTACTCTGTGTACATTAACACAGTTATACAAGAAAAATATCACCAAAACAGAAAGCACTGTCTTTTTCTCCAAGTTAATCTACCTACACCACAGATATGCCCCTCCCCCAAAGTACACTTCCACTGACTCTCAGTACATAAACTGAATGTTGTACATTAACATTCAAAATCCATACACAAACAATAAACGCTCAATGATATGAGCACAGGAGGGTTTCCTATAATCGACAAACCAAAGTTTCAGCAAAAAAATGACTCAAAAAGGCTTTTTTAACAGCTTTTAGAAGGTTTGAATCTCAGAGAGCTCTCAGAGCAGACTGTCTCCTACAGCTTCCTACATACACTACCCCAAACTGAGCCTGTGTAGAACAATCTAGAGCCCATGTGACCTGAAACCCCATGAATCACTGCTAAATTTGCCTTTGAAGCTTAAAAACAAGGTGAAGTGAGGCGAAGTACATTGTTTTCAATATACTTCACCTTAAGAATTGGTGAAGTACTGGTTTGGGAAGGCAGAGTAATACAAAGTCATTGTTTTCAATGGACTTCTCATTACCCATTATAACGTGAAGTACTCTGCTTCGCGTTGCATAGCGCTCCGTGAATTCACCATCACTCCGCAAATCACTTTGTGGAGCAAATTGGAGCCACTTCGCCCATCTCTACCTATCAGCCTTACATCTATCTTAAGAAAAATGTTGGAAAGTCTAATCCAAGAATACATAATCATGCACATAAAATAATATGGTTATATAGACATATCACAGCATGGTTTTAACACAGGACAATCTTGTCTGACTAATTTACTAAGTTTTCTTGAACCAGTCAGTGCAGCTTTGGATAAAGGATTGACTGTGGATATAGTATTCTTGGATTATGCTAGGCTTTTGATTATATCTCCCATAAGGTTCTTTTAGAACAATTAGTACATTTGCATCTTCCATATAACATAATTGCTTGGGTAGAATCATGGCTGAATAACAGACGTCAAAGACTCAATATATGAGGTTTCTGTTTAGATTGGGGAGAGATGACTAGTAGTGTGCCCCAGGGATCAGTTCTGGGGCCAACACTTTTCAATATTGTGGTTTTATCAATGTCAGTTTCAGAAGGAGCATGGTTAGGTAAATATGCAGGTGACAGCAAAGTGGGCGCTATTATCAACAACAAGGAGGGAGCTATTAAGCTGCAGAAAGATCTTTGCAATCTTGGGCACTGGGCAGAAAAGAACAAATTAAAGTTCAGCTTAGATAGAGGCAAAGTTATGCATTTATGCCCAAGAAATCAGAAATTCATGTATAAATTGAATGGTACTCTATTAGGGGAAACATCAAGTGAAAATGATCTTGGAGTAATCATCACAAATGAGTTGTCCTTTGACTCCCACATTAGAAATAAAGTTAAATTAGGAAACAAAATTCAGGGATGCATATATAGAAACATCAAGAGCCATAATCCATCTGTGATTGTACCTTTATAGTGCATGGTAGAACTCAGTTACCCCACGAAAATCATCATTTACCCATGTTGTTATACCTTCAATGTGACGTGTGACTGTTGCTAAACCATCGTTCGCACGTCACATCGATGGCATAACAAGCAATTCAGCCACACGACTGTCTCTAAGGACGCCTGTGGCAGCACGCGATTCAAACAGACTCGAAGTGCTGCAGTTATTCAAAACATAAAATTCAAAATACAAAGCAGTTCTAATACGAAACATGGCAGCAGCAACATTTTCTAAACCAGTGACCCAGGATAGAAAGTCTTTTATAGAAGGACAGCAGAACAGGCGTTACTAAAAAAAAAAAGCGATTCGGAATATCTAACAAGCTTCGATCATACCTGGCAGACGCTGGGGAAGCTCGTTCAATTAGTCACATCCCGGTCGCTGATCTCGATGTCCTCATAGCAGACTTCATCTATAAAATGAAAAGAAATGATGGCAGTGAGTATGAGCCGTCAACTCTGAGGGGTATCCTAGGCAGTGTGGATCGCTACCTACAAACCATCAACTATGGTCATTTTATATTCCATGTGAATAAAAGTGACTTCCCCGAAACAACAGCCACCTTAAGCGCAAAGCAAAAGTACTTAAAGAAAATGGGGAAAGGGAGCAAGCTGAACAGAGCAGAAGCCCTCTCACCATCCGACATAGACAAATTGTACGAGAGTGGCACATTAGGTCTCCATAGCCCGGTAGCACTGTTAAACATGCTGTTTTTTAACAACGGTCTGTACTATGCCCTTAGAACAGCAGAGCAATATGCCTTACGATGGGGTGACCAAAGCCTACAGAAGGATACAGATGTCAACAACTTTCTAGAGTATACAGAAAGGCAAACAAAAACTCGGGCAGGAGACAATCCTCGAGAAATTAGGGCTGTAAAGCCAAGAATGTATGAGAATTTGTCAATTCCAAAAAGAGACCCAGTGAAAGCGTACAAACTGTATGCCTCTCAAAGGCCACAAAGCATGCAACATGTCGATGCCCCCTTCTACCTGGCACCCAATCTATATTTCAAACCTGGCATATCAATCTGGTTTAGGGCAATGACCCTTGGCGAAAACAAGATTCGTACCATGATGCAGATAATAAAAACCTCATCCGGACTGCCAGTGGAGAAGCGTATAACGAATCACTACACCGGTAAAACAGCCATACAGACACTAGTTGACAATGCGGTCCCCCCCACAGAGGTCCAGCAGGTCTCAGGTCATAGGAGCCTGCAGTCCATTAACAACTACAGTTTCTTGTCTGAAGCAAAACAAAAAAGAAACTCTGGTATTCTTGGCGGCCATACAATCAGAGACCACCAGCAACTTTCCACATTGAATGCCACTGCTGTGTTGTCAGATTTGCAAGCACCAAACACACTGAAAATACCAAACAAGCACCAAAGATTTGCTCTGTCTGAGCTAACTAATTTCAATCTGTTTGAGATAACTCTGTTCTGCAGCAAGGCAACATCACAGTTAATGTGAACCATTTTATGCCCCACAGAAGAGGAAGCGATTGCCATTATCTCGGACTCCTCATCCGAGAGTGATGAGTAAAGGTAAAACGTTTTTCTACATTTACTTTCAATATGTCAGACCCACGCCTGCCTGCCCGCACGACATCCAGTCAAGCCATAGTAGTATTAATTAAAATTAGTCTAACTGCCTTTTTGTTTTCTCAATAGATCACAATGAACTGCCTAAGAATCGAGCTCAAGATCTCCACCATTTCGCAGCACAAAATGCGGACTTTTGACCTACTGAACTAACTATTGGATAGCAGCAGTCACATGGTTTTTACCTGACCCTTGACATGGATCTTTTGACCATTTTTTTGGCCGTAGCAGTTTAAATTGCTTGTACTTTCTTGGTAATACTCTGCATGAAAATAAAAAGTGTTTCAGTTATCGGTTACCGGAATGTTAAACGTTTTAATTGATGGCACTGAACCAGCGTCCCATAATCTTCTGTGCAAGGTAGGCAAATTATCTATTAACTTCCTAGCTATGGTCCACACCTTGCCTATACACTGTAAAAAACAATGTATGGGCATCGGTGGCCAACTGCACTGTGCTAGCATCTTGTGATTCCCTTGGCAACCGTTCTAAACATCTCGAGCTGCGCTCTCGAGGTTTACCTAGGTTACCAAGGGAATCACTCGATGCTAGCACAGTGCAGTTAACCACCAATGCCCATACATTATCCTCTATATATACATCTCTTGTGAGACCACATCTTGAATATCGTTCATCACTATGTACACCACAATACAAAAGGGATGACATATTGATTGAGCAAACACAGAGAAGAGTAACTAAAATAGTTACTACAGAAGAGTTATGGTAATAGACTGAGGGATCTGAACATGTACTCAATGAACTATAAAAGAATAAGGGATGATCTATGTCTGTTTTTTTGTGCATCCAGAGATAGTTATTTATGGGAAACCATTGTCCTAACATTGCAAGTCTCTGCTAAAAGTTAACGTACACATAGAATAAAAAATAAAGGAGAAATATGTAAAACAAATAAAAGAAAAAATGGTTTTCCCAAAGAGTAGTAGAAGTATGGAACACCCCACCAGAGTCTATAGTCATGTGTAAGACTATGGAATCCTTCAAATCATCCCTAGATCAATACATGGGTAACAAGAAATATGAGTATCATCCCTGAAAAGTGGTGAGCAACAATGGGTCTATAGACCTACCTGCTTGTATTACCCTATAAAACTATGAAATCTCAAAAAGTTATAGTCACCATTTTTCAAAGCACAGTTATAGCTCAGTTTAATGTTCCCTTACAGAAAAGGGGTAACCTTACTCCCAATCATTCAACTCCAGGGGAATGGTATACAAAGTTAGAATATCTAAAAATATCCCTTTTGTGCCAAACTCAGTCTCATTGCTTGTATACAGTATGCTGTGTGTGCCGTTTTGTAGTTACAAGGTGTAGTAAAAGTCAGCAATGGCAGAGCAAATCATCACAGACCAAGCAGCTGAAGTGAAAATACAAGTAATGAATGTCACCTTGCAAGGTGTAGTTAAACATGTATACACATGATTTTACATAATGCTGTTTGTCAAAAAATATATTTTAAGTAATTAAACCACACACTAACACAGCTTATACCATTTTAATTGACATAAGGGTGTGAATTTCATTATGTGAGCTGCCTACTCACATGTTTATTAATACTATGCACATATTGGAAGTACAGAACTTTAAAATGAACAGTGTCCTTAGGAAATGTGCATCAACTCTGATAATAAATTATTTATTTAATATGATATTAACATTACTTGCTGTTCATCAGACTATCAGAACATGTTTTTATTAGGCTGCCAGTGCCTAAATCTTAAAAGTTGAGCAGACCCTGCATTGTCAGCTGTCTAGGCACTCACAATTAACTGCTGCCCTTCAAAAAATAGCAATACAGCATCTATCAAATGAAACTGGTCTAACAGTGCACCATCTCCTTGGCCACCACTAAACCTGTTCCTTAGTAAAAATTACAACAGTTAATACACTGAGGGTCATTCTGAATGGAGAAACATGAGACTTTTTGATTTAATAATGTTTTAAAAAATGAAATATGATTTAGGATTTGATGTCTGACAACAAACTGATATATAAGTACTATAATAGAAATTTACAGAGTCTGACTGATAGATTAGTTAATTTTGATGCCTCAACAACCTTGAAGCATTGAAATATAATTTTGACTGAGCAACACTAAATGTGGATAGGGGATTTCTGGTTTCAAGTGTTAGTGAAAATGGAATAAAATATACAGCTGGGGAAGAATGATTTTGTGGGGTAACATTAAGTACTTCTCTATAACAGAAAATATTCATAGAAATCTATTAAAACAAATGGTGGAATATATTTTTTTAATGCAGAAGTCCAGACAGTGTGTCGCTAGCACTCTCTAAAGATGGCAACTTGACTCTGACTTCCCTTGCCTCCAGAGTCTATTCCTATCATAACTCATTTACTCAGTCAGCATTTTATGATATAATTTTTAGACAGATCACTGTTTAGGATATCACCTCTCTTGCGCTCTAATTTTCAAACAGGTGCTGTTTGTTTTTTGTGGGGAACATGATTTCTGTTGTTTTTCCAAATTGAAATCTAATGAATTAAATCTTTACAAATAAATTTTAATGTTTTGTTTTTTTTGGTAGGGGGCAGGGAGCTCAATAGGTGTTTGCTTTAATACTCTTAGAGGCTGAGCTCTGAGACCTGGACTGTGGACTTTCATTTGTGCCAGCCATGACACACTGTCACCAAGCCATGCATGATCTACAGTACTGTATACATATGTTAGTGACTATGGTGATGACCAATTACAACTACTGAGTAAGAATGAAAGGCTGATAAATGGCACTGAAATGCACTCTTCTGGTTAGCGTATTGGCTCAAAACATTCATGTATCAAAGCGGGGAATCACTTTGACTGTGAGTTGCTTGATAAACCTAAAAAAGTTACACTGGTTGACTTTTTTCTATAGCCTTATTTTTTCGTTTTTTGTAAAGAATGACACTGAATTGCAGTAAGAAGTGTTGCAGTACAGTAACTAGACTGAAGGATTCCCCTACAATTCACAAGGCAACATACCAATAATCAGGGTCAGTATTATATCCCTTTTTAGTTGTCTTTGCTGCACTATAATGTAATGGCTTGTTTTTAACAACATTTCAGATTATGCTTATTTGCATGCATGTTTCAAAGTATTTTTGATATTTTGTTTGGGTCTAAGAACCTGCTACCTCATAGAGAACATTCTTTAAATTGCACCTTGTGGGGATAGCGATGTACTAAAATATAACTAAGGCTCGAGTTTCTAAAATATGCTTTACAATTAAAAACTGGTCATATTGCCCACATAATGAATTTGTATCTGGATGGGGCATTTGATTGTTTTAATTAATTTCTTAACTCAAGGAAAAGCCAAAACCTGGTTGATTGTAAGGCAAACACATTGATCAGTTTAACTACTATACTAATAGGAGTGGTTATCATGTTCTGGAAGTTTGCTGATGTAAATAAAACACATCAAACTGTGAAATAATATATTATAATTTTGGTATGTAGATGTGAAAATATGATTTATATTTTGGCAGCCATTTCCCTTTTCTTATTGGTTGCTTCTGAAAGCCTCTATTAGGCCTTCAAAGGAGTGAATGAAACCAGAGATGCTGCATATGGAACCCATGACAAATACAGTATAGATATTGTACATCAAAGTAGACTTGGTGCCACTGAAGTTTCCTCCATGAGAGTATAACATGGAAGAGGCTTGGGAGCAGAAAGCAGAGACCTGTACCTGTCAAGCTCCCGGTAAGACCCATCAAGAGGATGAAATGGGGATGTACTGTATATCCCCATAAGCAAGGTTAAGACAAGGCAGAAGCAGTGGATGGCAATGATTGACCAGGACTTCTGAGAAACAGGCAGGTTAGGGAAGATATTGTACATCAGGTCCCCACTAACCACCACATATAAAATGCAAGTCATGACTAGCTCAATGAGCAGTGCCACATTCACTAACCAGCCATCAAGTTTCAGAAATCTGGCACCACCGCAGGCACTGCTAATGTCCAGGTACGAGTCCTTTACATGGACCACCTCGCCATCTTCATTCTCTTCATAAATGCAGGCGATTAGAATTTTTCCTGTATAGCAGCACACCATGGCAGCAAAAATGATTAGAAAGAGTCCCAGGTATCTGCCATGGAGGATTGCATAGGGCTAGCCAAGAACAAACATCCCCTGGATAGCTGTGTTTCTGAGAAACGTTATAAGCCAGAACACCCAATTAGTCCATTACCAAAGAATGTGGAGAAAATAGTCAAAAACAGTTTTCTCAACTGCAAAATTTTAATAGTCAATGCTTCCAACTGAAGTATGTACAGTTTCAGTGATTTTAAACAGCTATGCATTTTTTTCAGTGCTTGTGAAGCATGTCTCCGAAGTTTGCAAAAAATGTCAACTTCATTAAATCTGACTTTGAATAATGCCAGTTGTGATGAGTTATATGAACAAATATTGATGGATGAATATATAGTTCAGTATATTAATAAATGCAGCTATATTGTCTTACGTGATTGTAAACTGCTCTCTGAATCAAGGTAATCCATGATCTTTTTCTCATGTGCCCATTAGTAGTGGGATGGTGGGATCTTTATTAGGTTGTGCTTGTTTACTCAGCATACAGTACTTACTAATTCCTGCCATGAAGTAAGGAGTATGGACGTTATGTGCTATAGTCCCTTCTGATTTAAAGTTATTAAAATTATCATGTAACTATAATTATTATCCTTATCTGATAAGTGACAGCATGACTTCCCAATGTAGGCATAATCCTGATAAGTAAACACAAACTGGAAATGAAAACAAAGATATTTTAATATAACTACAGTAACTACAGGCAAATAATGCAATCATGAGATAGGTGGCACTACTATTTAGCCACCTACCGCAAACCCCAAACCAAGTAACGTTATGCCTACAGTATTATTGCAGTAAAAGCATATCAGCTGTGGAAGTACTGTATAAAAACAGTCATTATTTGTTACTTAAATACAGAAAAAATTCTACTGAACCACACAACTGTGCTGTTATTTGTCAAATGGATTTTACACTGATGAAAACACATAATAAATGACAGCTTGGATCTGTGTTTAAATATTTGAAATTGAGGCAGCATGCATATAACAATAACCATGAGAAAAAATATGCTTCATTTACAACAGCTATGTAATTATTATGTTTTTAAATCTCTGGAAAAAAAAATAAACAAGACACTGCTTGACTGCAAATACTGTTGCCCTTTCTTTATGATTTGTGTTTCGAACACCAGCAGCAAGTGATTCCCTGTTTTATTTTTTTTTTTGCTACTATTGCAGCAGTTCAGTGCTGAAGTGTTGATTCAGTCCTTGAGAATGGGGTGAGATTAAAATAAACAGAAAATGTCAGTATTAAATTATTCATGAGTGATTTGAAATACAAACTTAGGACAAGATGTATGTGCAATGGTTAATAATTCAATATAATTTGCCTCATTAGGCATCTGCTGATTGTCATATGGTGCAATTACTTAATGTAGTTATTGTTTTGTTATTATTTTATGCAGTGGCATTATCACGCTGATTTTGGGGAGGCTGAAGCCCCCCCCAATGTAAGTTAAAGCTCCCCCCATTATCCCCACTGAGGAAACTTTGCTCATGTCCTGACTAAATAAAAATGCCACGATTTTCAGGCCCGTTGCCAGATGGGGTTTGTCTGGTTCGAACAAACCCCCCGCAGATTTTTTTATTTGTCCGACTGCTAAAATCATGCTCTGTCCCTTTAAATTATTTGTCCATTTAGAATTAGAATGCCATAAGCTTAGGCTTGACTCTCCTCTGCTGTGATGTGTAAACCCCCGTCTCCTCCCTCAGCTGACTGTTGCCCGCCCCTTGCTAGAATGACCCCCACCCCTTCTCTGACTGCCCAATTACTGTTCCAGGAGTTCGGTCAGAATCTGCAGCCGCCCCGTGGCCAATCAGTTCCCAGGTTTATGTTTCTCACTGCTTGACTCCCAGTGAGATAGGACATCTGCAGTTGGGCCTGCCCATTTTTCCCCTACGAACACGGAAGCGCTGAATTTTGTTTGGAGCCGAAAACGCGGGAGATCGAGAATGGAGCTGTCTAAAGTAAAAAAAAAAAAAAAAAAAAAAACAAAAGATTCTGCCGCGGGTCGGGCATATCAATGACTTTTTCAGCCAGCTGCTGCCTGGTAAGTGCACTGCTTCTACCTCAGAGTGGCCGCTGCAGCGCCGGAGAGATTAATTACTTAAGCTCATGGGGGCAATCCACTGCTGCTGTGGCCTGAGGTCTGGATATGATGTTTAAGGTTTGTGATACATTTTTGGAGGCTCAGTGATGAGGGACAATTTGGTACCGGTTCATGCTCTGCCAGTGGTCCCAGAGAATGACCGTTGCTATAACATGTTGGGGGGGTGCGGTGGGGGAGAGAACTACTGTGCCGCAGAGTCACAGCTTGCTTTAGGTTAGTTGGGGACAACTGAGTTTGCTGCTGCAGTGACTGTCCGGAGGCTTTTAACCTGGACTGAGGACAAATACCGAGGGCAAGCTGTCCAGAAGAGTTCATTTTAGATACCTGTTGGGCACTGAGTAAACTTGTCCCTGGATGTGTTTATTAAAGCAAGCCTCTGTATAATCGAACCCCTGCCTGATGAAAGACTGCATACTAGTGAGTGTAATTAAATAATTTAAGTGTCACATTACTGCCTGCATTGAAAAATGGAGCATATCATTGTTAGACCAATTGTTTTTTGTTTGTTTTTTTATGATGGGGTCTGGACAAGTGGGGGCCGGGGGAGGGGTAATTTTATTGTAGTGGTCTAAAGTGGTGTGGCTGCCCAAACCATAGATTTTTGTGGCTTGTTCAATATATTGGGATGGTGAGCTTGCTTTCAGCTGCTGGTGTGGTGGTTTGGATGAGCAAAAAAAAACAAAGGTATGGTAATGGTTGGGACTTGAACCCAGGCTGCCTGGAATACCATTCCAATTGTGCTAACCAGCTGTGCCACTGAGACAATTGGAACCTAGGTTGTCCTTGAGCACATTACTCTTTCTCAAATGCACTACCCAATGGCAACACACATATTTACTTTTAACAATCACACAGGAGTGTGGTTTTCCTATTTAATGGCACACATACAAACAGAGGGAGGAGGGAGTCGGGGGACAAACCAAAAATGGCCAGAGAGGATGGGGAATGAGAGAGGAGGAGGCAGGGGAGGGGTTCTGTTCTCAGTGACACCTGCCCCTGCTTGCCACCAGCATAGCAGCAGCCTGAGCCAGTTTGTATAGCGCTGCAAAGCCAATCATTGCACAAACATGTGGTGTGTTTCTTCAACACCCACGTGGTACATGACTCCTGCTGTGTGCAGTCAGTAAGCAGTAGTGCCACAGTCAGTGGAGCTAGCAGCAGAGATTCAATTTTCAATCCTATCTTTCTAATAATCTTGACTAAAAAGTTAAAACTGTAATCATATTCTTACTTAATTAAGAGCAGTGTATTCATGTTTATTTTTAACCTTCATTTTTTTTTTTTGGTCTGTAGAGAGAGTTGGGGGGGTGTTGTGTTGTGTTGTGTTTTGTTTGCTCACAGATGGCCTGTGACTCTTGAGTGTGAAAACAATATTAATAAAAGCATTTCTTATTCTCCCTTCCTCATTACTGTGAGTTGTGTGGTGAAGAGCAGACAGATTACAGTTCAAAAATTTACTGTAATAAAAATTACATCACCTATCTTTTTCTGCATTGCCTTGCCCTGACCCTCAGAGGTTTGTGTGGTGGCAGTATTAGCAAGCAAGGTTATTAGCACTGTCTGTAAGATAAAAAGTACTGCCAGCAGTGCTAAAGTATAATAACTAACCCCTTGTTTTTTCTAACGTACAGGGTTAACAAGGGTTAGTGCAGGCAAGCAGGCTGTGAACTAAGCTATTCAATCTGATTATTTTGTTTTAAAAGCCATTTTTTAATTTTTTCAATTCTTGGAAGAAGTTGGCACTCATCATACTAATGTGTTCGGAGCAGACCTGCTGTGTGCGGTCATGCTCAGTCCTGTCTGATAATGCTACTGGGATAATGGTGTCTAGCTGGTCTCTTATTTGATCTGGTGTCCTGTAACTTTCCCAGCAGAGCTGCTGGGCTAATGGTGTCTGACTGGTCTCTTATTAGCTCTGGGGTCCTGTAACCTTCCCAGCAGATCTGCTGGGAAAATGGTGTCTCTCTTTCCATTGTCCTCAGTGGTCCAGTAACCAAATCTTTTCACATGTACCATTAAATACATGTCATGATAATCAGACTTTTCGAACATATATTTCACTATTAAAATTCAGGAAAAGCCACCACTTGAAGGTACAATTTTCAAAATTTTCCCGGACCCCCCTAGCTTTGTTACAATTTTGACTGTGGGGCATTAGCTCCCCCAACTTTATACCTCTGGTGACGCCCCTGGTTTTATGTGCCACTCTGTATTTATACGAAAACAGGACCATCTTGTAAATAGGACCTCGGTCCTAATTATGTGATTTTTCCACCATATCCTGTGTACAAATAAAGCTTTTTACTACTACTACTACTACATAAGGTGGCTAGAGCCCCACCAGAGCTATGTTTAAAGTTTCCCCAGCAATTTGGGGGCTCCTTATTAAATGATGCACTTGACAGTAATTGAAAAAGACTGAGTTACTTTTGTTATATTAAAAAATAAAATGCTATCTTTGGTGCCCTAAACTCAGCAAGACAGCTTGCTGCATTTAACAGTTCAAATCGGCAGGTGTAATGGGTTATTCTAATATTTGTCTCCTTAGAGTTAACTGGTGTATTTCATATGCCTGCTTTACTTTTTGTAAATCTGTGATTTTTCCCCCATTTGAACAAATTGACTATGTCATTTTTTTCTGCAAACTTTGAATGGCTCAGGATAGCAAACTGACATATTGTACTACACAAATTTTCATGTATGTGGGCGGGGGCAACTGTAGGCAGCTTGATAATTGAATGTGCTGATATCTGGTAACAAGTACAATGACTGCTTCCTCAATAGGGGCATCATCTGAATGCAGCTTCTCAGTTATTTACAGTAGGCTGCCAACCAAACTGCGATATTCTTTTTCGAGTCATCTCTAACACCTGGTGCCTGAAAATTCCAAATGTCACTTTGTAGCCTGAAATAAGGTGTGGAAAAATGTAATTATTTTTACCATTTGACACAAACAAGAAGAAATATTTAAAATGACAATAGATTATTACAATTTCCCATCTCCATGATCCTCAAGTCAAGTGCACCATGCACCAGATGGAACATCATAAATATCAGTGTAGTGCATGACAGCTCAGCTTGTAAGATTTAGCAGAGATCGTCAGAGATTTATTACAAAAATATACATGATCTAAATACAAATACAAATGGGCCCGGATATTCAAAAGGGATGCGCCATGTGCAAGAGGGATGCACCAGCGCAAGTACGGAAAAGCGCCATTGTGCGATATTCAGCGGGAGGCAGCTGTGCAGCACAAGTAGTAATGCACAAGAGCACAATAATAATGAATGCGTGTGCAACCGTAGGGGGCGGAACCATGAATAACATGCACAGTGCGATATTGAACACCATGCGCCATGCGCAATAGGGGAGCTAGCGGAAGTTGCATGACAGCGGAAATGATCCAAAATAAAAAGGAGCAAGAGAGGGGTGCAAGAACGCTACAGGGAAGCCACAGGTGGGAGCATGGTGATAGACACAAGGGCAGTACAGAGGGTAGCAGTGAGCAGGACTGGGCAGGGGCAGGACAGGGTACACCTGAACTGATCCAGGAAAAGGATAGGAGTGGGGAGCCTATGCCACTGTGCAGGATTGATAGTGGAGTGCCACAGTGGACTGAGAGCAGTGGCAGGAGGCAGGACAGCCACAGCCAAAGGCCAGAGGTGTACCAGGTGCTGGGGGAGCATCAGAAACAGACAGTGGGGGGAATGGGATAACAGGGGAACACTAAGCAGGGACATGGCCAGCGCCACTATCCAGATGGAGGCGGTAATGAGGGGTGTGAGAAGGCAGGCAGCAGGGGGGTGCAGCCTTGGAAGGGCCCGTCGGTGGTACGTCCAGAACAGGCAGTACTGAGCCCATACCACCTTCGAATACTACTCTGACACAGAGATTGTGGGCCAGTACTGCCTGAACTGGGTGATTCTGAGGCAGCTCTGTGAGCTGTGCAGTGATGAGATGCAGGCACCCGCATGACGGAGCCATGCTCTGTCAGTGGAGATGAAAGTGACAGCTGTCATATGCCTGCTACCACGGGCACCTTCCAGAGACCAACAGGGGACACAACAGGCATAACCCAGTTGGCTGCATCACGCCTACTCACACAATTCCTCAGCACACTGCTGCCACATGCTGCATAATACATCCGTTTCCTCAGCACACAGGTGGAGCACACAGCACACATACAAGAGTTCCACAGGGTAGCACGGTTGCCTGGCATGCTCGGGGTCATTGACTGCACCCATGTGGCCATCAGCATGCCAACTGGCCCGGACAGTGTGTCCTACATCAACCAGAAGGGGTATGCAAGCATCAACTGCCAGGTGGTGTGTGATGCCAGGGGGCGCATAACCAATGTCTGTGCCATGCACCCTGGGGGAGCACATGATGCCTTTATCTAGCACAAGTCCACACTGTGCCACAGGTTTGAGAGTGGGGACATCCCCACTGGCCACCTAGTGGGTGAGAATGCAAATCACGCAGGATGACGTGACCAGATGTTGGGGGGTGTATAGTCAGAGGTGCCATGGGTACTGACCTCATCAGCCCATGGCAAAGTGATGCAGACCACCATACTACTGTCCACCCTCTACACACAGGTGACAGTGGCTTCCCACTCCGTCCCTGGCTGCTCACACTATACTGGCGCCCCATGACCCCATCGCAGCTACAATACAATGAGGCACATGCCTCAACATGAAATGTCATTGAGTGGGTGTTCGGGATGCTGAAGGCACGTTTCCGGTGCCTGGACATGTCTGATGGTGCCCTACAATACAGCCCCTCGAAGGCCTGTGGGCTATTCCTGGCCTGCTGCATCCTGCACAACATGGCCAATGACTGTGGGATAGCCATAAAGGTTGAAGAGGGGGACAGCGGTGGGGACAACGAGGACGCTGGTCCAGCCGGTGATGGGCAGCCACCCCCTGGGTGAAGGGACCCCCGCCAGATCCAGATGTCACAGCTGCACCGGGACACCATCACAGAAGAGCACTTTGGTCAACACAGGTAGGTCACAGGGCCATGCACAACCACCAATGGCAAGGGCACAGCCCACAGACAGGCAGGGAAGAACCCCAGGGGCAGACAGCAGTAAGGGAATGGGTCTGAGTGTGGCATAACACACGGCATCAGGGATGGGCAGAGCCGAACACAACACGTGCACACACACACACACACACACACACACACACCACAAGACATGCACAAAGGGTGGATGGCATGCCAACCCCAATTGCCACCCCAACCCCCACACAGGTCCACACGCGACCACGCCAAGTGGCCATCACTGTGCGTGCCTCAGACGCTGGGCACCATTGTACACTGGCGGACAGCACAATGCAGGCATCATCATGCACAAGCCACAGTGGCCAGCAGCCGGGAGAGTGTGTGCACAGGGACCGTGTGTGTGCAGGGCTGGGTACCCCACCAATGCATCTCATGATGCACACCACACTTTACATAGGTCAGCGGCAGACAGTGGCCATGGTGGAAGACAGGTCTGTCACGTGGCACAGTGCCACGGCACCACGGATGTGTGGGCGGCCCTGCCGAGACCTGCCAGCCATGCCAGTCTGACTGTTGGACTCATGGGGTGGCACCGATGGTCCCCCCAGGGGTGATGCTGCATGAACACAACTGTGTTCTGGCAGGGATCTGCAACTCACTGAACATGCCTGTGCCAGGCGTGCTTTGTATGCCCACAGCCAAACCTGGTGTCGACAAAGCAGCTGTCACATGGTGCCAGGAATGGGAGGTGGACATGACACTGTGCGGTGTCTGCAGTGCATGGGCACCGATCTGGGTGCCCAATGTGGCCATGACAGCTGTGAATGCATTTGTCTGCCTGTCAATGACAGCGGTCACATCCTCCTGCTGAAGGGCCATCTCTGCCAGGAGCAGACCGTGGTCCTAGCTGCACCGCTCCTCTGCATGGTGCAGAACCACACTGAGTGCATCCACTGCAGTCACAAGCCGCAACTGCTGATCCACTGAAGCCTGGAGTAGACGGCTGTGCTCATCAAAGAGGTCATCCGCCGGTCCGGTATGCTGTCCCTTGTGGTGTTCCTGGCCCTGCTGGGCAGCACCCCTTGACGATGGGCGCTGCACACCAGAGCCATGCCAGGGCACGTCCACACACAGTGCAGTGCCACCACCCCCTGACATTGTCCCCCCATCACCATTGGCAAACTGCTGGCACTGCCCCCTAGCTGCCGATCGCCAGGGCTCACTGGTGCCACTGCAGTAGCCGCAACAGCCCCCCAGCCTGGATGCATACCAGTGCTGCCCCACTGGGGCATACAGGCACAGGCTGGAATTGTGTTGTCACACAGGCCTCCACAGCGGCATCACCCACGGCAACGCCTGTGCCGTTGCCTGCTGTGGGACCATCCTGCGTCCCACACGTATCACTGTCCAGGACGTGAGATCCATCATCATCAGTGCTGAATCTGGCATCAATCCGTGTCCCAGCGCACTGGAGACCATGGGCACTGTCACAATGGGACACAGGCAGGGCCTCGTCCGAACCTACACCACCCTCTTCAGTCCAGACAGAGAGGCAGGTATGCACTGGTCCGGTTCCTCGGACACCTGTGGAGGAGGATGGGCGTTCCTCTGTGTCCAGGGCATCACCATCGGTGGACACACCCACCATCGCTGACCCATGTAGATGCTCAGGAGCAGTAAGGGAACACAGTAGCATTAGTGTCTCCGCCCTGCAATGTGGCATTTCCCGCACCACCCACACAGTGACAGCACAGGACCTACCATGCATTGATAGGCTGCAACCTGTCTGGAAGCCACCACAGGAATGCCCTCTATGGCACAACGCCACATGCTGCCAGCCACCCACTCCTCCTGTGGCATCAGGCGTGGCACATCCAGCTGTTCCCTACTGGTGGCAGCACGTGCTGCCCTGATGGCAGCCACCTTATCCATGATCCTCCTCCTGTCCGTGCCAACCTTTTTTTTACACTCCTGCATGGACTGCTGGTGGCTGCCATGCTGGTTCACAGCATGCACCACCTCACCCCACACCACAGCATGGACCTGTGGCATTCCCCGCTGTCCACTGAGCAGTGGTTCCCTGTTGAGATATGCCTCGAACAAGGCATCTGATTCAGCCCAGGTGAAGTTGGGCCTCCTCCTTCTCCCCCGTCCCTGTTCCTCCTCATCCTCTCGTTTGGTCATGATTGAGCCTGTGGGAATGACAGATGTTATCTTTGAATGTGCAGTCCCATTCAGCCCTCACAAACCACAGTCCGCACATCCCAACTGCATGCAACCCACCACAACAGACTGCAGTACCAAACTATGTCCTCTGCAGCCCCATGTCGCATTTATATAGCGCAGTGCATGTAAATGAGGAGAGGTGCAACTTTAAATGGATGCTAATGCAGTGGTTGCGCCATGGAATTGCTGATGAGCAGATTTGCATATGCTGGCTCAATATCTCGCTGTTGCACCTTGCGCAATGTTGTTGAGCATGCTCAGGCTATGGCGCAGCTCTGTGATGTGCTGATGATGTGCTGTGCATGGGAGGCACTGCAGGGCATGGCCACCACTGTGCCAGTGGTGCTAATGCGCTGATCGCCTGTGTGGCACTTGTGCCCTGGTACACTGTAGGTGCCATGGAGCCACAGTGTGGTAGACCACTGCAGGGCATCACACACAGGCACTCTACCGCGCTACACACAGGGAGTCCCAATAGCACTGTGGTGCTCCATGCGAGGACAGACCCTTGACCCTGCAGTCAACCTTTGCCCCCTAGGCACCATGCGTCAGCATGGGTGCACCCCTATCATGCAGTTTGGTGACAGCACAATGGGGAATGGCAGCGCAGTACAGCGCAGCCTCTGCACTTGGGGAACGTGCACTACAGAGTGCCATTTTGTTAGCGGTACTCACTGCAGGATGGCTTGCAGGTGACCACAGCAGTGGAGCGCCATAGAGCTGGCCAACCTGGAGGCCATTGTTGAGCCCCATGCTGAGGCCCTGTTTGGCCAGGACCCACATGACAGGCCATGCAGTGCTGTGTGGGAGGAGGTGGCTGAAAGCATGGAGGAGGCCACCGGTATTGCCAAGTCTGGTAAGCAGTGTTGCCACTGGTATGGCAACCTCTGGTGGAGGGACCCAGACAGACTGGGGCATCTGCAGGCACGTGCCCGGTGAGGCACCATGCCACAGCCAGGAAGGTGCTCCATCCATACACTGGTAGCGTCCATCCATCCAGGTATCATGGTGTGCATATGTCCACCCTGCAGGGAGGTGGGGTCCATCTAGTGGGGGCGGTGGTGGTGGTGGGGTTGTGGCATGGCTGAGCTGTGTGGGAACACACACACCGGGGGGTTTGCTACTGGTTTGTACTGATGTTCCCCTCTCCATGTTTGCACCCTAGGCCCGGAGGAGCGCTGTAGGATGAGGCAAGCCCGATCTGAGCAGGACAGGGTTGGTGTGCCATAGCTGCAGCAGGGTCATGGTGGAGGGGCCATGGACTAGCAGCGCCCAGCTGGCCTGGAAGCAGGTGAGTGCAATTTTTCCCCTTACATCTGTGCATGCTGTGTTGCAGGGTTGGCAGCGGGGCATGGCCACCAGCACTTGGCCCCACTGCTCTGCACACCACACGGTGCACTCAGCACTGTCCTGTGGCACTGCATGTGTGGGTGGGCATTGCTGGTGGTCCATGTGTGTACTGGGTACATGGCTGTGCCACTGCCTTTGCACTACATAGCCTTGTCACTGTACAGCCACAGTGTTGCTGTGTGGGATGTGGGCGGTGGGTGTGTGCAGAGGTCCACCTGGCTGTGAGTGCCTGGGTAGGTAGGTCTTGTGGGCGCGGTCACTGTGGGTGGTTGCATGCCATCACATGGGCGTGGCACACAGCTGTATGCCATGCACAATGGGTGGGCTGAAGGGGTCTAGCAAGTCACGCGTAATGACTCTGCTCCTTTGTCCTAGGTGGACAATGCTGGACGGCGCTTGAGATAGGTGTACTGGAGCTGCTGCAGCTCACAAGAGCCACCCTTGAGCTCCTGCAAAGGATGGAGCAGGATGGTGTACGCACCACAGAAGACGGCGAAGGGACAGAAGTGGGGAGAGGGGCTGGCAATAGGCCCTCTATGCCCCCTTATTGTATTCCCCCCGGACTAACCCTCACACCCCTTCATCCCTCTCCCAGTTGTTCACCCCTGCCCTGTGCCCGCCCCCACCTGGTTTGTGACCCTTCCCCCCCATTGTATATAGTTGTAAATATGTTTTGTGTTTCACAGTCCTTCAATATATCCATTTTGTGTATGACAACTGTGGTGGTCTCTGATTTGCAGCAGGCTAATGATGCTTGGCTGCAGTGGTGCACATGGCATCGGTGGTGGTGCAGGCCTGGGTGTGTGTGTGTCCAGCAGGGACCCACCTATGGTGTAGGTGGGGGACTTGGTCACTGTCTGTGGTATGTGTGTTGTTTCCTGTGCACTGGACACCTGTGTGCAGTGGTTCCCAGTGCATGCACTGTGTCCATGGGACCCCTGTCAGTATGTCCATGGTCCGTGCAGCTGACACCCTTGCATGTCTGTGCTATGCATGGTCTGCTGGAATGTCAGTGGTGGCTGTCCATGCTGGCCACACCCTGGACCCGGCACAATGGTGGATTGCCTCCTATCACCGGTATGGTGCATGTCTGCCTCGGGTGGCACTGTGGCCTCTGCTGTTGTTGTCCCACCTCAATGCTGTCGCTGGTGTCTGTTGCAGGGTCTGTGCTCTGTTGTCTGTCACTTGTGCTCCAGCCGCATGCTGGTGGTGGACAGCTTCATGGTGCATGTGCAGGGTGGCTGGTACACCTGTGCCATGGTGGGGTGCTGGCCTTGGGTACACGGCTGCTGTGGTCGCATGCCAGCGGGTTTGTTGCCCTGCTATTGTGTCCCTGTGTTGGGGTGCCCTTGGGTCTGGGTGGGTGTTTGTCCATGCCCTGTGTTGCATCCTGTGTGGTGCATACCTTCATGCACCACTGTGGGCATCTGTGCTGGCTGTTGGGGCCAGTGCTGGGACAGGGTGTGTGCTTGGGTGGGTGTGTGGGGTGCTGTCCTGCTGGTGGTAGGGTCCAGGGCAGGCCCTGTCGCATGCAGGGTACCTCGGGTGCTGACGCAGGGTTGATCTCTTGGCTGTGCCATGGGGGGGCCATGCAGAGTGGCACTGTGTCTGCAGTTGTTGCATCAGTGGCTGCTGCCACCCACTGCAGGGTGCTCACGGTGGGGCTGCCATGCATGGCTCCATGGTGCACAGGGTTGCATTGTCACAGTGGGGGTGGTGACATGCATACAGAGCCATGCACTGTTGGGCACTGCTCCTGGGCAGGGTGTCTGGAGATCGCTATGCAGGGTGTGCTCTGCATTGGTGGGATGGGGTGGCACAGGGTGGCCAGACTTCCTTGTGTTACGGTCACTGCTTGCAAGAGTGTGTGCTGGGGTACCATGACCCAGCTGTGGATCCAGCTCACCACAGATTGTGCAGTTCATGGGGTTCAGGGGCGCTGTCTGGTCTGCTGCATGCTCCTCTGCCCATGTCTTCCATGAGTGGTGTACCCCTGCATCCTGTCCCTGCGGATCCCTGGTTGTACTACTGTGCTGCTACTCTGCTCCATGGCGCATCCCTGGTTGTGCTACTGCACATCAACCCTGTGCCACTACGCATCCCTGCTTGCATGATGGCGCAGTTGGCGTGATATTCAGTTGTGTTGCACAAGCGCACCTTGGCCTGCACTGTGTTTGAATATCATGCATGGGCGCACTGCACTTGCGCCTGCTCCTGCTATTGCACTACTTTGTGGCGCAGTTTGAATATCTGGCCCATGGGGTTTAATATCAGAACAGCTATCATAAAGCAAACAGCCAGGTCAATATACTGAATTACCGATCCTCACTAGACATATGTATCTGAAATAAGAAAATATGTTTAGGTTCTTGTTAAGTATTTCTTTATTTTACAGTCAGAGAAAAAAAAATGGGTCCATGCTGACTGCACACATGATTAATTGACAATGACATCTTTCCGATCAAAGTCTCATCTCACATCTGGAATGGTTAATAATATATAAACAAACAATGCTACTGCAGGCTAAATCTAGTTGAAATACTTTGATCAGCAGCTTCTTTATTTTTCAGTCACCGATTCCAATGAGACAATGTGTCTTGAAACGGACGCTTGATCTTCAGACTTAAAGTAGTACAGAAAAGTGATTTTTTGTGTGGTGGTGGGTGAGAAGACAACCCCTTCATTACAATGTATGGGCTTTTTTTTAGTTGTGTACTGTGTGACTCTGAGCAAGGTGTGGGTAGGGACAGCTTGCCACCAGGGAATTTCTGCTGAGACATGGGACATGGGCTGTCGGCACTATAGACTATGGGGACACCTGCTGGAACACTGAAAATATGTCAGTAAAATGTCAACACAAACAGTGCCACCTGGTGCATTTGAGCAGATACTGAGGAGGTTTACAGTAATTAAGAACATACCACAATACTGCATACCTCAGTATCGCATGCCACATAACAGTGTTACCACTTAACGAGGTACCACTTGATATGCTGCAGGTAATGAGGAATACCTTGTTACTGGAAAACTTTTCTATAATCACCACTGTATATCTAAAGAAGTCATGTTTACCTTCCCTGATCTCCTGCACTAATCTTAGGTACTTTGCAGCTTTTGATGCCCTGACCACTCTCCCTGCCTCCCTTGATTTCCTTGCATAAATTTTCCTGTCCTCCTCCCTTCTCATACGCATGTACCTCTGATAGGCTGCAGTCTTCTCCCTCACCTTTGCTGCCATTTACTTGTTGAACCAGCTTGGTGTTGTGGTTCTGGACCAGACCTCTTACTCTGGGTCTTTGTGCAGGCATTTGTGGCTTTGTTCAGACATAACTTAATGATGGACCACTTCTGCTCCATATTCATTTGTGGCTTGATTTCTGCCAGGTGCCCTATCAGAATGTCCCCCTTTCCTCTAAAGTCCACCCTCTTGAATTCCACCACTCTCATCTTGGTCTTGGTTGACTCTTTATGCATATTGGGGTAAAACCAGACTGTGCAGTGGTCACTGCCCATGAGGGGGTCCTCCACTACTACATCTTGGACCTGCTCTCCATTTGACAGCACCAGGTCCAGTATGGCACCCTCGCTAGTTGGCTGTGTGACCCTCTACACCAGAAAGCAGTTGTTGTGGAAAGCTTTCAGAAGGACCTGTTCCCTGGCATAGGCTGTAGTCAGGGTGCTCCAGTCCACTACAGGCAGATTGAAGTCATCTGTTATAACAATGTTATCACTACCTCCCAGTTTTCTGATCTGGTTTCCCCAATTCTCTGTCTACCTCCTCATCCTGTGAGTCTGGCCTGTTCAACACCCCCAATTAAACCCTTCTCCCATTTGAGTTCTGGAGAAGCTTTTGTCTCTCCTCCTCCTTTTCCTTCCTGTTACATATTATCCCTTCCCTTACAAATAAGGCTACACCTTTGCTGTTCACTGGAGACAGGTGTGGTACCAAAGGACTGGAGTAAGGCAAATGTAGTCCCTCTCCACAAAAGTTGGAGCAAAGAATTTCTCCTTGTTCTGCCCCACACACTTGGTTATAAAAGGACCCACTTTCCCTGCCATCATGCCTGGCATATACTCAACTCACCTCTGGCTAATTCCTGCTCCCTTGCCTCCCCATCTCAACCCCTTCAGTACTGAGTCACCCAGTAAAACTACCCTTTCTTCCTTCTCATTTTCCCAATCTACTGTGTCCCTTGCTGAGCCCTGTATCCCCCTATACCTAGTTCCTCCCTTCCCCTGCTAACCCACCTCTTTGCTTCTCCACACAGATCTTCTGCTTCCCTCGCTTTGGTCACTCTTTCCTGACTAGGCCTCCCCTCCTCCTCCCAATGTGCCCTTTTTCCCACTCACCACTGCCCCTGTTTCTCCCCTCCACATCCCACCTTGCCCCATCTTTTCCCTTAGTTCCGTTGTCAGTCTCTGTACTTTCTTTATTGATGACCTTACCCACTTACCCTCATTCCTCCAAATCTGCCAATATTACAAACCTGTTTGAGAAGTCACCCACTTTTTTCTGTCCTTCCACTAATTTCCCTTCTTGATCCCTTCTCCACCCCTTGTCCTGAATCCTTATCCCTCCTGCTTCTACCCCAACACCTGCCAGTTTCCCACAGCATACCCCAATGGTCCCTGCTGTGGGGATACCCCTAAACCCTGTGTCACCCTCCTTGGCTCCTTACCAAGCCCATTTACTGTGTTTCTGGGAGGTGAGAGCCCTGACTCCCCCACCCTTGTGTTTCCTCCCAACCCTTTCACATCTTTCCCAATTCCCATCTGAGCTGCCATATCTCCTCCCTAAGTATCCAAAGCTGCCTACAAACATGTCAACCTCATGTTCACCACATTCTGGTTAGGAAGATGGTGGCCCAACCCCCATACAGCTGACCACCCTCCCTACCCCCATGCCCTACCATCCCCACACCATCTCCATGTCTCGCCATTGCACTGATGCTTGCTCCTGCCCTTTGGATCCAACATCCTTCCTTGATACTCTTTCATTCCTTTTGTTCAACTCAGTGGTCCTAATGTTTGGTGCCCCCCTGACTCAGCATGTATCCCCTCTCCCTCCTTAGGCCCTGCTTCCAATAAGGCCTGTGGCCTGCAGTCCTCCCTGCAGATGTACTACAGATGCACCTTGTCAGATGTCACACTCCTGCTTCATGGCACTCAAGCTTCAGGGTCACTTATGCGAGGGGTCAGCTGGCCTTGTGGGAAATATAACTAGACTTCAGTTGTCTTATTGGTCCAGCCAAGTCACATGGTCCCATTTTCTTTGCTTCAAGTCCCTCACTCTCCCTCCCTCTCTCAGCATCCTCTATGTTCCCAGTCCCTTTTCACCCCAACAAATGCACATAATTCATGCCCACATTAGTCCACACACAGTAATAAAGCAGAAAAAAATCAAGCTTCCCTGGTCTCCATCCATCCTCTATCTGCTTGGTGGTGGCTTACCAACTGATTTATATGGCCCCTAATTCTTCTTAGGGGAGGGAGGGAGTATTATGTGTTAGTGTTGTAGACTGTAGTACTTATTGAGACCTTTTTTTTTGATACATAGATTCTCCCTTAACTCCATAGAGTGACAGAGTTATGGCTTGCTCAGGTTGCAATGTTATCCTATGGGAATTTTCATTATTTTTAATCTTTTTGTTTTTCCATAAGGTCCTTGAAATTTTTTTTGTGGGGGTTTTATGTGTTAGTGTGTTAGTAGTCATTGAGACCTTTGTTTTGATATCTACATTCTCCCTTAACTCCACAGAGTGATGGAGTTATGGTTTGTTAAAGTTGTAGTGTTATCCTGTGGGAATTTTCATTTTTCATTTTATGTTTTTTTATATGTCCCCTAAATATTTTGGGGGTATTATGTGTTACTGTTGTAGTACTCACTGAGAACCTTTTTTCATACATAGATTGTCCCTTAACTCTAAAGATTGACAGCCTTACAGCATGTTAAAGTTACAATGTTATCCGATGGAAATTGTAATTTTTTTAATTTTTATATATCTTATATGGCCCAAGAATTCTTTTGTAGGGTATTATATATTAGTATTGCAGTACTCAGTAAAATCTTTCTTTTGATATATATAGTGTCCATTAACTACAAATATTGACAGAGTCATGGTTTGTTAAAGTTGAAATGTGGAAAAAAAAACTAAGTCCTAATTCTTTTTTCATATGAAGGAATTATTTTTCTTGAGATTGCGTTGTTCTCACAAAAAAGGATTCCTTCATACAAAGAAAGAATGCAACAAAAAAACAAAGTCCAGATTCTTTCTTCATAAGTTGGAATATTTTTTTTGTGAGACAGTGTCATTCTCACGAAAACAGATTCCTTCATACGAAAAAAGAATGTGAAACAAAACCTATGTCCAAATTATTTTTTCATAAGGATTCCTTTTTCTTAAGATTGTGTCATTCTGATGAAAATAGATTCCTTCATACAAAAAAAAAGAAAAAAAAAACTAAGTCCAAATTCTTTTTCATATGAAGTTAAACTTTTTTTTTCATATGACCCTATTCTTGTTTCATATGACCATACGAGAAAAGAAAACCAACTACTGTATATCAAAAAAAAAAGAGATTTCAAAAATGCGAACACATATCTGGGTAATTTTTCCAAAAACTAACTGCAGAATCCAGCTATCGGGGGTCCCAATTAACAAGTTACATGTGTTGGTGTCTTTCCATTATATGTTTTTTATGAGTTTTCAAAATTTTATTTAAAACAAAAATGGAAATAACATGGTGGCCATACGAAAAATTATTTGTCTTCTCATGAAACCGGATTCCCCCCAAATACAAAACTGAAACCTTTTTCATATGACCTAATTTGTTTTATTTGAAACAGATAACCAAAAGAGCATACTGAGCATGCTCAGAACTGCAGTTTCAAATCCTTGTAACACTGAAATGGATTAAGATTTTTGTAACCAAACCAATAAAAGACAGCACTCTGGGCCAAGCACTTTCTACTATGAACATTTCAGACCAAAATTCCAAACTGTGTGGGCACTAGATGATGACAAAAAAGCAGCAGAAATACTGATTTTTTCACTTATTTCACCCTGATCTTGGAATCCATACATCTGACTGGAAAGAAACTTGGCACTTTAAGTGACCTTGCCCGCCCCCCCAAGACCATGTAGGTAAAATTTTGTGCTAATCTGTTGAACAGGGGCAACGTTATTAAAGTGCAAAGTTAGGGATTTAACAAAAAACAGCCTACTGAACCCTAACTATTGTGCCACTATCGCATCACTATAATACATATATTCACTGTAAAAACTGCATTAATGCAGACATTAGGTTAAATAATGCAAAACACACAAAGTAGGTAAGTGAAAAGACACTAGGGGTTAGGTTTCCAGTCTTGGCAATCAGTGGTGATGTGTCCTTTGGGGTTGTCAACCCTAATGCCAACCCTCTCCCCCACAGCCTGTAGCATCCTGTCTGAAGCACAAGGTCCAGCTCCAAGTCAGTGCTTCATAGTGATATACTTTTTGGGTATAGGGCAGTACAGCTTGTCACATGTTGCCAACAGAATCAGGGGTAGCTTTCTTCCTGTGTGAAGATAAGATCACGTCTAATCTTGTTTGCTCATGGGAGGGAATGGGCCTTAGGGTTCACAACCCCAAGGGACAAATCACGACTTATTTGTCAAGACTCCAGAAACCTAAAAATCTAACATTTTTTTCATTTCCTTACTTTGTGCACTTTGCGTTCTTCAACGCTGATGTCTGCATTAAGGTAGGTTTTGCAATGAATTTCTTCTTCATATGATAGCAGAATCGTATCCTCATTCACTCAGGTCCCTTTGGGACCTGCACAAAATGAAATATACAGTACAGTGGAGATATTTCAAGCCCCATTTTTTCATGTCTACCCACTTCTATTGATGTGGTAGATCATTCTGTCAGATCTTGACATACACATCAACCCCTTATGAGGGAAGGCTCCCCAGCCCACCACATGGTGTCATCTGTGCAGCAGAACATAGTGCAATCCCTTTCTGTGATAGGAACATTAGCATGTGACAACACTAGACTCTGTCCTCATGCTGCCCATCTGGGTCTCCAATCTCATCCATGAACTCAAGTCAGTGGCATGAGAATACAACACACTACCCATTGGTCCAACAGCTAGTCTGCACACAACATTTCTTCATAAAATTTTTTTTACATTTTGACCACAAATTTTAAACATAGGGTTTGATTCACAAATGTCCAGGGCTGATGCATAGTGTGCGCATCAACTGGGAATAGCGCACCATGTTCCATTCTCAATTCAGAGATGCAGCCTGCACTAGCCAGGCTTGTACCAGTCTTGTGGCAGGCACAGGGCTGTACCCTGGTGGACATGGGCTTGCACAGTGTTGATGCTGCCATATCCCTTTTTGTGAGATTCCAAGAGTGGTGCATGGGGCACAGGGCACACCAGGGTTTAGAACAGCCCATGCATCACCAGCCAGGTGGGAACTACCATCTTTTGCTGCATGACATTGGGCTGGGCATAGAAATGTTTGCACCTATCATATGCCGCATCTCCCAGCAGTAAGTGAACCATTAACTGCTGTTAAGCTGTGGAAAACTGTGTACCTGATATGTACTTAAATTCAAAGTATGACCATTAATTAAGAAAATCTTGAACTCCCCCCCCCACCCCATCATCTGAAGTGGATCCTGATGATCCAGGACCATTATACAGATGGCAGCTACTTAAGTGATAACTTGAGAAGACCGACTCCTTACTTTCATTGCTGACAGAAAGGCCCAATCAGTAGTCAATGAACAAAGATTAGAAAGGTGGGGAGAGAAGAATTGGTTCAAACTGCTTACAAATAATGGTGCTAGCTAAACTCAGAACCAGCTTAAATGCTCACCAAGCTGCATGAGTTCCCTCTCAGGCTCTGAGACATATGTTTTGATTGGAACTAATGGTCCACACTGTGCACTATAGGGAGTGGATTATGACTGGATGTATGTTACTGCTTCCCAGGTAGATCAACTATTGGCACACTGCCTAATGGGTTTGTGGGTGAAATTGCATTCAGATCTTAAACATGATCCCCATGCAATGGTCCAGCATAGCACAGAGCCCAACAGCCAGTTGTTCACACCCAGCACAGCTTGAGTGTGGTAGTGGTATAGCTACAGGGCCATTCCACAGCTTGCAGTATTCCTCTCCCTTGCACCTTTGCTTTGACTCATGGGAGAGGTTGCTGCAACCTGTGGCAGTTTGGCGCTAGGACCCCTCCCATTCCTAAACTGGGTGTAGGGTTCCTGTTTCACTGGCGATTGAGGCAAGCTGCTGTTTGTCACAGCTTGTGTCAATCTAGTGCCTGCTTTGTTAATCTGGTCCATAATATTTTTATGCCCACTTCTGAACATGAGAGGTGTCATTTATAAAATAACATCTGAAATGTCATTTTGTGCCATGCTTTTTAAGAAGTGGAGTGGTGGGTAGCCAGAGATCAGGTAAGATCTGCTGTGAAAGTATTAGGCAGGGGAAAATGTTAAGAATTGATGGACCAAGCAGGGGCACAGCTAGCTTTTTTGACAAGGGGGGCAAAGACTGATAAAAGGCCTGGTTTAGAAAGACTAAACCAATAGGCTGTGGGTCAGGAGGCTGCCTAGGCCCTCAGAAGCTAACAGGTTTTAGATGCATTCTGGTGAATTTTGAGGGTCATTTTGAAACGTTTTGTCTGCTCACTACCAGTATGACTAACTTTACTGCTGCCAGGGTTGTCACATTTGTTGCCAGCTTTGAGCAGGTGAGGGGCAAGCAAAACTTATTTTTTTTTTGTCACAGGCTAACATTTTTAAGTTATAACAGGAGAAAAAAATATTTTTATCTTTAGTTCATGAAGAAAACATCAGGGTCAGATCTCCATGCTGAACTGTAACATGAAAATCTAGCATTTATTCATGCAAAATTGAGCCCAAGGAAAAAAAGTTGGAAGTTGAAAATAAGAAGAGGCAAATCCTGAGGATCAGCTTACTTTCTGTCATGGCCTAAAAAAATTTTAAACCACAAAATAACACTACTTAAGCAACAAGAAACAAGAGCAAGGGCATTCCCTGAGGAATAACTTGGACAGCTGGGAAAATCGAGTGCCTGAGGCAATGTTAAGGTGAGGCACTCATCAATTGCTGAATACATCAGCAGCTCAATAGGTCATTAATGCCACAAAAAAATGCTCTGGGCTAGAATCTATTTTCCTTACAATCTGTTTCCAATGCAAAAAATAAAATTTGCTGTTTAAAATGTGTGTGTGTGTGTGTGTGTGTGTGTGTGTGTGTGTGTGTGAGACTGAGGACAGTACTGTACTGACAGGATTCAGCAGCAAAGCATCTGACTGCTAAGACAGCAAATTTGTTTCCAGTTAGCCTCACAAAAATGTTTCCCTCCATAAGGCTGACTGGCTGAGACATGCTTGGAAAACTTTTCTGAATTTAAAAAAATAAAGCATTTATGAGGAACGCTCCTCCATAATTGGTAATTAGTGGCTGGGACTTGGAAGATGCTTTGAGTGTTGTCCCCCTCCTCAGTCCTCACAAACAGATAGTGGCTGTTGTGCATGGTGCATGCTGAGGTGACAGAAACAGAATGCATTTTTTTATATACAGCCAATTACCTGCTATTGAACACTTTTACATTAGAATGTTGATGTGACCCATACCTCTCAATCGCTCCGCATTTTCTTTGATGTCCCAAATTTATTCAGTCTCAGTCAGCCTGTGTCACCACCCCGCATTCCACATTTGATTTCCATGCTGTGACTGCCCGAATGCTGAAAACACACACATTCCTTTGTTCCCCAACATTTCCTAGTTTCCTAGTACTTGATGATGTCGCCGACATGCCTAAATGGCCAATATAGTGCTACCTTGCCTTAGTTCTCACTCTGCTTAGTGGCAGTGCTGCTTGCTTCTTGACTCAGTCCCCTCTCCTCTGAAGCCCGCCCTTGCTTCACCACAAAACAGGATTAACTGACTGGTCCCCCTCCCCGGGTCTGCTGCCATACAATAAAGCAGTTAGTTGACCAGAGAGGGAACCATAGCTTCAACACGATTGTCCATGGACTGCTGCAGAGGGAAGGAACAGTGTCAGAGAGCACATCGTATACAGGAAATGAGGAACAGCTACCTGCACCACACCATGACTACTGAGGAGGATTGCAGAGATTGGTGTCAGAGCCAGGTAGCCTGAAGAATGCCGCCAGCCACCACACAGAGCCAAGGTTAGAGAAATTCATTTTCTCACAATTTGGGTCGGTATTTGCAGAGTTTAGGAGGCTAAGAGCCTGGGAGGGAAGTGGAAGGAAGGCAGCCGACCAGTCACCTGATCACCAGTCCACGAGAGCCACCACGAGCAGCACTTGTTTCATTCAGCACCATTCAACCAGCTTCACTAACTAAAAGAGTCTGTAATCATCATACTGAGGTGCTGTAAATCATTTTGAAGTTAGCTGTGTGCTGAAACTGTGTGTATGTCCTGTGTTGCGCAGCGCTGACTGAGATTGGGAGCTAGAGCATGGAGGGAGTCTCTGCTGAGTGGGTCTGCACAGGGCAGTGCTGGCTGCTACAGCTGTTGTAGTGCTAAGATTTAAAGAAAATCTAAAGGAGCAGCCAGGCAAGCAGCACTAGCACAACAGTACAGCAGAACTGCAGAAGAGCAACTGGCAACTGTCTGCAGGCAGCAGAAGCACCACTAAAAGAACAGCTGGCTGGCACTGACTGGTCAGGACCACTGACTTCAGTCACTCTGCTACAGCAGGCTACTACTGGGTTTACAGTGCGAGTAAGAGGGTCTCTTGCTGCCTGCAAAGTACTAACCATACCAGAGCCAGCGCAGAGTGTTACAGAGTGTGATAGTGCTACAGACTCTGAAGTTTGTCAGCAGTGCTCTAAGCCAGTTTCCCTGCCCTGTACACATTAGACTCATAGCACTTCAGGAGCCATGGGTTTGCCTGCAGAGTTGCTTAGGCTGCCTAACTTGCCAGCCCATCACAGTCACTGGTGGTGCATGTAGCTGTCCAAGGTTGTGTGTGACTGTGAGTGCTGATGTGCAATATGGCTGCTACTGCCACTACACCAGTCACCAGTCACTTCACTACCAGTTTCTCATTGCTTGTAAAGCACTTTGGGATACAGTGTGTATGAAAATCCCTATATAATTGCTAATTCTTTGTCTTTTTCTTCACATAGATCTGCTGCCCAACTGGGAGACTAGTCCAGCCAGGAGGAGTGACCTGCCACTGTCAGAGGGAGCACTACCAGCAACCCCATTAGTCCAGCCAGGAGAAGTGACCCTCTGCTTTCAGAGCGAGTTCAGCCAGCAGCAACCCAGTTCACCCACCAGGACTACACCATGCATGCATTCATCACCAGCAAAAGGAGGAGGAGCAGCAGCTAAATTTAACAGGTATGTTCCTGGAGGTATTTTAAATTGTAATGTATTTTTACAATGACGGAGTGTTTAATTGTCCTTTTGGGGGGGGGGGTGCTGCCTCCAACTACCTTACTTCTGAGGCTTGTTATTTGATAGTATGTACATGTATACCCTTTTTTATGGGCAGGCAAGGGGGCATCTAGCTTGCTGTGTCTGACAATGTCTGGTATTTTATGAATACAATTGTAGTGTCTCAGTGTGACACACTCTGGCTATGTTCACAAAACATCAAGAGAGATTGGACACAGCAAGCAGGAACACCCTTCCCACCAACACCCAAAATGACATATGTGGCCTGTTTTTGGTGGTGAGGGTCTGGTTTGCTACAGAACTGTATGTCTGATTACTTCAGATTTGGATGTGTGTTTAACTGAATAGGTTGCACAAGTATTTGGGGAGCATGGGGGGGGGGTGTTCCTGCTTGCTGCATCTATCAATGTCTGGTCTGATATTTTATTAATATAATTGTAGTGGTTTCCACATCACTGCATGAAGTTCTGCAGCACCCACCCTGGTATGTCACTCTTGACTGTCCTGCCACCAGGCCTCCACCTGGTGGCAGTCACATCAGGCACTGTATCCTCTTCCATCACGGTTGACTCCTGGCAACCAAAGCCTGTTCCCAAATCTGGATCATTCCCATTAGAAAAGGTAAGACACATACGGCACCTCAGCCCTGTTTTCCACCAGGCTGGCCATTATGAAGTAACACTGTTTGCAGAGATGACTGTTGGCCCACTGGGGACCATGTTACCTTCCCATGCCAGTAACCTGAATTCAGATACAAGTTCAGTGAGCTGGCCAAATGGGCCAAGATGAGGGGAGGCACTGTGTGTGTGGCACTGGCCCCAGCTGGAGACACAGATGACACCTTGTGGTAGATCAACCTTTTCACAAAAGGGCTTGATGTGCATGTCAAGGACTATGTACTGTGTCAGGACAAGAGGGGTGGTAAACAAAATGGGGAACAGTACCTAGCAGGATAGTTGTTGTAGGTCCTGCACAACTGACTGGCCTCCTACTGCTGTCAGCCACGCAGCCTCAACACAGACCATCTTAAGAACTTAAATTGCACCTTTGGTGCCCTCCCCACAGGTTGTGCAGGGTGTGCAAAAGGTGGTAGCTTCATCCTACCCTGGTAGCGGTCACTGAACAGAGCAATTTCCCCCCCCCCGAAAGGAAACTGGGCCCAGAGACACTGAATCCTGTCTACATCCCCCATGCTGGCCTCCATGAGTGACCTTAATCTGTTCCTGAACCCAGGTTGCTGCTGTGGTACCAGTATGTACCCTTCCAACCAACCCAATTTACCCCCAAAAATAAACTACAATCCCTGTCCACCCAGCTCAGCTGATCAGTATCTTTATTACTCATACTAACCCATTTTCCACTTTATGTCTACAGGTCTAATGGATTGATGAAAATGGTGCAACAAGATGCCTACTCCAGCATTGGAAGACACTGACCATGTGTATCAGATGTCTTGTTTTCTGTTTACAGTACCTTGTTTGTCCCAGGAAGTTACTAAAGAACTGCAGATCCTTTGTAACCCCTTTGCTAGTATTATTTCACAGTTCAGTGTGCGTACCGCAACTTAAGTGAGGAGTTATGCTTGTGCAACATCATTGATAGTCTGGAAGTAGTTGAATGAGAAACTTGTTTGACTGTTATATGTGGATACTGTGGTCTTTGCATTCTTTGTCCCCTATGGGACTACCACCATACTGGGGTACTGAGAAGGCAAGGAAACCCTCTTGAGAAGGATTCCACCCTTTGAGGTGCCACAGGAACATAATTCCTTAAGGCTAAAGGTACCATAGGAAGGAGCCCAAAATAACTGTGAAGCAAGTGCTGAATACCAAGGCTGATTGGTGTAATGATTGACAGCTGAAGTTAATGATAACTGATAGCAGACAGAGGCATGAGTTCGAGAACAAGAGAGGGAATGGCAGGATTGTACAACCATCCAACCCCAACTCACAGTAGAAAACCTACTACTATGGCCTTTGGTACTGAGGAGTGTAAAAAAAGTGGAGGAAATCTCTAGAGATCCATTGCCTTGGCTGCCATCTCTCCTGACATGGGTACTTATTGTGATAGCTTAGATTTGCTAATTTGGAGTTTGAATTCAGGGGAAGTGTTTAGATGATCGCTCTCTCTATCTCTCTCTCTCCCCTTATAACATGATAATGCTGTGGGGTGGCACTAGTTGATCTCTGCAGCTAAAGGAAATTTCCTGCAAAAGAGACCTACCCCTCAAAGTGTGGAATGAGGATAGTAGTGACTGCTGAAAGGCTATCACCAAGCCTTGAGCCCTTGAGGAGTCCTAACCTTGACTGGAAACTAAAGGAACGGGATACGGAATAAGACTACGTGGAGCTTAGGCATATGCAAGGGGCATAGTTTTCAGATGTGCTGCTGACATAGTCTGCACAGCTAAAAGAACCCCAATGGGCTTAGGGCTGCATCCTCTGGCAGATGATGTCTTAAATGCTACACCATGAGGTGCCGCTGACCGAAGGTCTACATGGCTAACGCATAAGCTACAGCCAAGAATGGTAGAAAAACAAAATACTAACCTAGAAAGTGTTGATTGCACAAACTGAACAGAAAGCCCAAAAGCACAGAGAAAAGTGGCAGACAAACACAGGAAGAAAATGAAGAGGCAGAGCTGTAGCTGAATTTCTGGTTGCAAACAGTGCCTCCAAATGATGCTGAAGGAAACTGGCTTAAATAACTCATGATAGTGGGTGTCACTGGTAGCTGCCTCCCACTGAACAGCAATCACAGCATGTGTCCAGTGAAATCCCTGCTGGTCCAGTGTTTCCCTCAAACAGTCTTGTGTTCCCCACCCAACCAGAACACTTACATCCTACCTACTTACACCACCCACCTTGATGCTGAGTGCTCACAGTGGAGTATGACAGCTGACATAGTCCTCCTCTGTCCTCCATGGCCATCCACCGTATGAGCTGTCAGTGAGTGTGTGTACTCTAGAAACAGTTGAAAATGGCAAAAATGCATTTGAATGGCAAAAATGTGCTCATATATTCCCAAATGCATTGTTATGCCTTCCTGTCTGTACAGCAGTAGCACTACTTCTTGCAGTGCCAGCAACACAGCTTGGGAGTAAGCCTGAGTTATCGAGGTCAGCCAGGGCAGAAGGATTGAATATCCCAGAGGACGATCTCCTTTCCTGAGGAGGGAGGGTCCCATCTGCTGCTTCCACACTTTTTCCTATAGGAGCAGCTAGACTAAAGGGTAGGAGGAACCAAGTTGACTGCAGACAATACTAGGCTCTGCATGCAAACATCCTTGTAGACCTTGCATGCACAGCTGCTTAGAACAAGGAAGGAAACTAGAAAAGTATCAGTCCTGCATCCGACAACAAAGAACCCCTAGCAAGGCTAAGTCCTCCCAAATTACTGTTGTTGCATCCTAATGAAATGTGGAGTTTGGGGGTATATCTCCTACACCGCTCCCTCCAGTGGGGCAAGCCATGACTCTGTGGAGGATGGCACATCGGATCAAGGTAGGGACAGGACCTGCAGTCAGCCTTGGGGGTCTAGAGGGAGCTCAGGGCCAGTGCATAAGGGGGGATAAGAAGAAGTTCCCCCCAAAATGTACTTGTATGGCAAAAATGTGTTAATATGGTGAAAATACATTTTTATGGTTAAAATACATTTGTATGCCAAAAATGTATTACATGGTGAAAATGTGCTCATTTGGTAAACATTTCAGTGTTCGTAGGAATTATTGAAATGAACATTAAAGAAAGGTTAAATCTTTGTGGGTGAAATATAAGAAAATTAGCAGGAATGGTGGTCTGCACTTTGAGTTGTTTGCAGATTAGTCTAAAAGGGATGTGCTTTTGTACTTTTTGCCTCTAAATATTGTGTTTTGTACCAGAAAAAAACATTTGTTAAAAATCATGAGTCACAAATGCATATTTTCTGTGTCCCTATTTATGCACTTGAGATTAGCATTTTAGCGTTCATATGAGTTAGCCATTTGAACACTAAAAAAGGTCAAATCTTTGCAGGTTGATAATAAGAAAATGATCTAAAGGGTTAATATGTGCTTTGAGTGGCTGACAGATTATTCCTAAAATAATTAACTTTTTTAGTTTTTGCCCCTAAAAGTTGTGCTTTTACCAGAAAATAAGATTCGTTTAAAATTATGAGTCACAAACGTTATTTTATGTGTCCCTATTTATGTGTAGGTGACTCATGTTTTAGTATTCATATGAGTTAATCATATGAACGCTAAATACATGTCAAATATTTGCAAGCTGAAAACAAGAAAATTAGCTGAAGGAGTGATTTGGGTTTTGAGTGGTTGATAGATTACACTGAAAGAAATTTTCTTTGTATTTTTTGCCACTAAATGTTGTGTGTATTTACCAGAAAATATTTGTTTTTAAATCTTGAGTCATGAATACCTAAATATTTTACAACTCCCTATTGTTATTTCCCTACCTTTTGCCATTTTTGAGATATTAGCAAAAATGTATTCAGTGTTTTGCACATGCTTAGTATAAATTCGTAGGATTTATGAATTCATAAATGTGTGTGTTCATATGGCAAAAATGCATCTGTATGGTGAAAATACATTTGTTTAGTAAACGTTAGTGTTTATATGATTTATTGATACAAACATTAGAAAAGGTTAAATCTTTATGGGCCTGAAAACAAGAAAATTAGCTGGAGTGGTGGGCTGTGCTTTGAGTGATTGGCAGATTACTCTGAAAGGAGTATGTGTTTATATTTTTTGCCACTGAATGTTGTGTTTTTTTTACCAAAAAAATAATATTTGTTAAAAATCAGGAGTCATGAACTAATAAATATTGTATGTGTGTCCCTATTTATGCATATGGGATTCCTGTTTTTTTTTTTTGTTGAAAGTATGATTTATCCCACCTGCCGTCCCCACTGGAGCTGCACCATTGGGAGTTGCTAATTAAGCCGGTCTCTGCCAATGCCTTACCAGTTGGTCTCGGTCCCTCCATCCTGCCTCAGATACCCCCCGGGTGGTGTCAGGGTAGGGGCGGATCCCTGAATCTTGTATGCATCATGGTCCGAGGTCACAGGCAGGCACCAGCACATCGAGACCTCGGCTCAGCGCTCCATCTTCCCGGCTCTAGTGGGGGTGTTTCTGCATTTCTGTGGGATGCTGCGGGCCCTTATGTCAAGGCACGAACACCGACATCGGCAACATCCCTTCCCTAGTCCCTGAGGTGGATTGCTTGCTGACCTAAGCTCTCAACCAATCACGCCCTCAGGACCCCAGCTTGCAGTTGCGCCCTCAGCCTCTGCCAGAGGTCGCCGCTTGCCGGGTTGTGAAACCCTCCCTCCCCCGGAGAAGACAAGCTGTCGTCGGACGCTTCAGCCTGTCTCACCCCAGCCAACCCCTGGCAACCCGAGGTTACTCCTGAACCTGGGTCACCAGCATGGTATGAAGTGTGACATCCAGTACCTTAACCCTCAGCACCACCGGGCCGGCTGGGATTCCTGTTTTAGTGTTCATATGGATTAACCATATGAACACAAAAAAAAGGTCAAATCTTTGTGGGCTGAAAACAAGAAAATTAGCTAGAGAGGTGACCTGTGCTTTGAGTGGTCAACAAATTACTCTAAAAGGGATGTGCTTTTGTAATTTTTACCCCTATATGTTGTGTTTTTAACCAGAAAATATCTGTTAAAAATCACGAGTAACAAATGCATTAATATTTTATGTGTCTATACTATGAATTCATGACTCTTTTTTTTTTTAGGTTTGTGTTCAGACAAAAAAGGATTGTTCCTTAACAATTTTGAAAACAAAGTCAATTTACCAGCTGTAACTTGTGTGTTTGACAGGGAAGTTGTTTAGGGGATTGTTTAGGTTGTGTTTTCTCAAAATGTGGCCCTTAGATTCAGCAAAAAAAAATAATAATCTGCAAAGTCATCACATGCAAATGGAAATTTATGAAAACTGTGTGCATCAGTTCTGCATTAAGTCCTATGTATATACATTTCTATTTTCTCTAGTCTTTACTGTTAGATAATATCTGTTAGGCTGTGTAAAAAACTGATTTAATGTACTATATTATGTGAGCTGCCTCGTTATCTTCTGTAATGTTATCTTTCTTAACCAGGATCTCCTTGTAAATGAGCATTGCTCAGTGGAACATTTCTCCTGGTAAAATAAATAAACTACAAATACAAAGGTTTGCAATCCTGACTGCTTTTTGTAAAGATTAAAAAAAATAATTTTCTGTTTTCTAGGTGCACAATCTATAGTTTCCTGCATGCCATAGCCAGACAGACCATCCTCTTGCTGCAGGGACCTGCGTATCCATGACTAGAAAGACTCATCCCTAAGATGCAGGATACAGAGGAGCATTTGTGTCTGCCTCCTTAACCTCATGGAAGCTCAGGGCTCTGATGTCCCAGTGCTTCTGCAGCCACATGGAGTCATCTGGTTCAACAGGCCCTGAGGACCCTGTGCATTTGCATCTACATGGATGTGCCTGGTACTTCCGCAGCCAGACAAACCCTTCCCTTGGTGCTGGTACTGGGAGGGCCCTGCAAGCTCCCATCCTTTAACATTATTCACATCATTTTGCTCAGGTTTTAAAGGGACCTGCATGAATGAGAATATAGTTGCACTATCACATAAAGAAGGCAAATTCATTAAAAAACTATGTTAATGCACACTTTAGGGTTGAAAGACATAAAGCACACAAAGAAAGGAAATTAAAACATTGGAGTTTGGAGTCCCAGGAGCCTTCACAGATTGCTGGAGTGGTGTTCCATAGGGTATTCAACACTAATGCACATTGCCATCCCATGAGCAAAGAAAGTAAAGCTATACATGATCCAGTGCCTTGCATAGCAAAGAGGGCTCATGTGAAGAAACTGATTTTGCAGCTCCATGTCAAAAGCCATAGTTGCCTACTTCCAAACAGTACACCTATGGGGCACAGGCTTGGACACATAGCTTGTGCTTTAGTCAAGATGCTAGGGGCTGGGGAGGGGTGTGGACATTATGGTTGCAAACCCTTAGGAACAACACACCACTGATTAGTAAAGACTCCTGACACTACAATCCCTGATGCTTTCATGTCTCTGCTTATGCGCTTTATGTTTTTCAATTCTAATGTTTGCATTAACATAATTTCTTGTAATAAAAATATTTTACAGGCATGGTAGCACCTGTATATTAGGGCATATTAAACACGATTTTACATTCTATTGGCATGGCCTTTGTTTGAGCGACTGGCCTGAATATTTGTGTGCACAAAACCAGTGTCAGAATCTCTGAATCCTGAAAATGTTGAAGTGATTAATTCTGTGGGGTCAAAGTTCTAAAAGGTTGAAAATACATAAATTTGACAAAATTAGAAGTTTTTTCTTTGCTCATTAATAACTCAAAAATGGTTTGAATTTAAAATCTAAATCATTCCGTTTTGACAGAGTCTAATACAAGGAGTGTGTTTTTGTATTTTTTTTATTTTAATAACTTATGTCATTTTAAGGTATTAGCAAAAATATGTTCTGTTTTCCACATATGTTCATACTGAAAATAAACATTTCAAGGATAATTGTATTTTTGTATAACTATTTTGTTATCACAAATGGTAAAAATCATAATGAAATCAAAGTATCAATGGTACTTAGAAGTGCCATGGTATGGATGCATTTTTGTATAGTAAAAGACACAAATATTAATCCCTTTTGTCATGCAGTAAACCTGTGACACTGTGCTTCATCCTAGTGGGCTTCACCGTACATGCTAAACAATGTACATACAGATGTTGCACAATACAGACACAGACATGCACACAACTACACATGTACACCTCAAAATTAAACAAGCAATAACTGGCCCACCAGCACAGAGGCAGGGTGTTCATCTGTGATGCCAACAGCCCGGGTTCAGAAACGGACTCGGGACAATGGAGGGCCAACTGGGGAGAGAAGGATTGAGCATCCTAGAGACTGCTCCCCTTCTCTGGAGGGGAGCGAGCAGAGTGTCTGGCACAGCACAGACCTCTGACAGAGGCTGGGTGGATCCATTATGGAGGTGCTATAACCAGAGGGGGGCAAGGCAGACATGGATCATCATTGCACGTCCCTGCCCACAAGTACTGCCTCAAGTCATAAAACATTCTGGCCCCCAAGAATGATGTCCTGTTCCACCACTGTCCCTGGTGACAAAAGTGTCTGCTGATGGGATCCCACTCCCATGGCTCCACCATGGTGAGTAAGCAAGGGCACATTCCAATGCAGTTCCCCCAGTACAGCAGCCCTTAGACCTTCAGGAGCAAGACCCCCAACAGATGGATGTTCAACCTGCTACTTGAAATATCACTCCAGAAGTAATAGTATCTGACCCCCAATAAAAGAGATTGAGAGGCTACCTTCTGACATGCCCCCCCCGTGAAAAGACCCTTTAAGATGGTGACCCAGAAAAAATGCTCTAGACATGGAAAAATAGTCTCTAAGAAGGTAGAGGTACCTGACACAAAGCAAGACCCATCCAGTGCCACATGGAAAACAGGGAATAAATATGTGGTCCTCACTTCAAAAGGCACAGAAAGAGACTTGGAGGAATAAGGTACTGGCACATCCTCCATTGCATCCATGACAGACACTGGGAAAAGGGGAGGCTAGGGCTCCATAGCAAAACGCACCAGTCAGAGAAGGTTTTCTAAGAACCCGTAGTACTATCCTTCCTGCTGGCTTTAGATTCCATTCTTACCCTTTCTAATGAATAGCTTATCTATAATTACATATAACATCAATAGCATTAAAGGTGAGAGGAAGCGGGTTGGGGTCATGTATACACTGCAAAAGAATGCTAATGACATTGTTTGTATCCAAGATACTCACCTTAAAACTAACTCTGAACTGTAGCAGGCTTCTAAGGTGTGGACTCTTGGTCCTTCCTTTTGGTCTAGGGGTGAGGACACCTGTGATGGGGTGGGTATACTTTTCTCCAACCCCTTGTTTCAGGTGACCAGGTTGGTTGGTATCCATTGTGGGAGAGCCTTAATCTTGGACATCTCATACCTTTCAGAGAGGTTTCGCTTAATAGCAGCATATGCATCTCAGACCAAGGCACAAAGACCAGCTCTGTTTAAAGAAATCCAGCCCTGTCTTCACACTTCCAGATTCATCATTTGGTTAGATGACTTTAATTGTGGTCTCCAACATTGATAAAGGTTTATAAACTCCAAAAATCTTTTGTGACTCTGTAGCACTACAGCAAATTATAAATACAGTAGGCCTAAAGGATGCCTACTGTACTGTGCTCATCTCTGGGGACTTACTTCAGGCATACTCTCAAAACCTGAGATTTCATTTTTGTGGCCTCTATTTTACAGATTTTGGAAATAGCAACACAAGCCAGTGAATTGTAAGACCACTTAGCAATTAAAATTCAGATTACGTAGGACAATTCTCCCTGCTATAAAAAAAAATAATGGAGATTAAATAAGTCTCTTCTTGATTACCCTAGGGTACAGCGCATGTGGAAATAGGATTGGTCAGCCAGACTCTCTGTGATAAATGATATGATGATACCACAGAGTGGTGGGAAGACACAAAAAAATCCTGGCAGACTTTATTTTAAAAGAAGGACCATATGAATCAAATAAGGAATACTTGCATTATTTACAGCTACGCCATCAACTTCAGCACTTAATTTCTCAATCTGAATTGTCTAACTTTGATTATTGCTTGCAGATCTGTAACATTAGGAAACAAATGATGGACATCCAATATAATCGATCCAAATCCTTGGAACAGAAATCCTGATTTAACACTCAAGTCAAGAAAGGGTCCTTGGACCCTTTCAAGGAGTGTAAATCAAGGACTGACAGTAGAATAATTATAGAACTTACTTCTCAATCTGGTTTTACAGTTAAAACACAGTAGTAGAAAAGCAAATGGTAAATCTATTTGGAGTAACACCTCCAGACTTGAATGCTTCTGATTATTTGAGTTCCCTTAATTTACCCCAGGTTTCCGATTTAGATGCACAAGAGTTAGTGCAGGACCTCTCTGTAGGGGAGGTCACTAGTGCTTCTGGTCAGTTAAAAGTAAATTCTATCACAGGGACTGATGGCCTGGAAGCAGGAATATATAAACATTTTAGTGTAGATTTGGCCCTTGTTTGGCTATTTTATTTGATTATATATTGGCAAATTCTAAATTTGCAGTCTCTATGCAAGAAGCTATTTTAGTTTTACTACATAAAAAATACTCTAAATGTGACATCAATAACTGGAGGCAACTCAGCCTTTTAAATACAGACCTCAAAATCTTGGCTAAAATCCTGCAGGCCAGGCCATCGAAGGTGTCCGCTTACCTGGTCAGCCCCAGCAAGCTTGTGCTGTACAAGAAAGATGGCAGCATGGCATCTTGATAATTCTAAGACAGATTTTTTTTAGAGGGGCATATGATGGATTGCAGGGATTAGTGGTGGGTGTGGATCAAGAAAAAGCTTTTGACAAGCTATCACGCGAGTTCCTATTTTCCACATTACTAGCCTTTGGCATGCCATCAACTTTGGTGAATTGGATAAGAGCCATGTACCAATGGTTTGTTATAGTCATGAATATCAATGGATGGCATGGAAAACAAATCAGGTACGCAGAGGAGTTTGATAAGGGTGCCCCCCAATCCCCTCCTGTATGCCTTTGGTACTGGCATACTCATTAGGGCAATTCTCCAGGCCAGAGAACTAAAGGGCATTTCAGCAAACACTGATATTTCTTCTATTAAAGTACTACCCTATGCAGATGATCTTGTCCTTACCATGGCCCCTGACACTTGCAAAGTTTCCTTTTTAGAGGTTCTACAACAATTGTCAGACACGTCCGGGTCAAAAATTAATTTTGAAAAAAGCCAAGGGGTAACACTGGGGTCCATACCATTGCCCCCATCTGGCAGTATAGCAGCTATCAGAGTTTCCCAAGATCCAATTGTAATTTAAGGGTTAGAATTTGGTACAGGTAACATCCAATTACGAAACTGGGAGAAAGGTATAGTTCGTGTCAATTGATTGGTGGCTGAGTGGAAGGGTACAAGAAAACAAACAAAACACAAAATCAAACTTTTGCTTTCATTTTCCTCCTTCTAATTACTCTGACCAGGTTATAAACCCAGCAACCTAACTTGAATGGATATTATTAACTGCAGGTACTGCAGGACACTTTTCAGAAGGGCAGTTTTACAGGATTTAGGACACTGTCCTACATGATGGACCATTGGAGATCTAAGGGCTAAGCTCCAGGCAGTAGGGGAAGAAATTGCACACCTCAAATCACATATTCAGGAGAGAATATATTATAAGAACCAACCTCCATTTCTACAACATCCAACAGAATCACCTTGCCTACAGAGGGTAGTTGGTCTGGGAGGTCGGCAGGTGGTTAGGAGGAGTAAATCGGGTGCCCCATCACTCACTGTTCTCCAACAAATCACCTCCACAAACCATATAAAAACTACACACATGCATCCTCTATCTCCAAAATCAAACAAAGGGGCAGAGGACACCGCAGAGCAGGACACTGCAGCATAGGAGCAAGCACAACAAAACTCACCCAAAACAGGAACCAAAACAAAAAAAGCAAAAAGGAAATCCAAAAAACTTCTGATCATAGGAGACTCCATGACTCGGGGAGTTGATACCTATCTCCAGCTAGGGGTAATGGTCAGATGTCTCCAAGGTACATCAGCATGGAAAGACACTGACCGCATTGCTAAAATTATACAGGAAGCAGGAGAAAACATTAATGTCCTGGTACACATAGGAACTAATGATCTTGCCAGCTGTTCAGTTGTGGAGACCAAGGAACACCTGACCTGGCTGGCTGACAAACTATCATCCATTTCATCTGGCATCAACTTCACTGAGATCCTGCCAGTCTGGGAGAGGGGGGCAGATGGACAGAAGGTCAGAGAAAGGGAGATAGGGGAGCTAAACATATGGCTGAAGGGCTGGTGCCAGGAAAAAGGACACAAATTTGTAGGGAACTGGCAACAGTTTTGGGAGTGAAAGTTCTTTAAATTTGATGGACTGCATCTGACTAAGGAGGGAGTCAGTGCATTGGGGCAGATGTTTGACATCTTTGCAGAATATTTAAACTAGCAGCTTACCCCACCCCCCTCAGCTAGTGGTCAAACAGGAGTTCAGCATGTTGGTAGTTCATGTGCATCACCAGGTAAGGAAACAGATCCAGCTCTGCATACGATACACAGGGAAAATGCCAAACCTCGCCCAACAACTAAGACACCGAAATCTGACCAAAGGAAAATCAGGTAAACAAATGCTCGCAGTCTGGGAAACAAGATCTCAGACCTGCAGACAATAATGACAGAGGCTAAACTGGACATAGTAGCCATTAACTAGACATGGTTTACCAGTAACCACACTTGGGAGACTTTAGTACCTGGCTATGTACTGTTCAGAAGAGACCGAGGTGCAAAAAAGGGGGGTGGCCCTTTATGTCAATGAAAATATCAAAGCTACAGAAATTCAGAATACACATAAGGAGCCAGAAGAACTGTGGGTCACCCTGGAAATAGAAATGGACAGCCATACGAACTGGGGTTGTCTACAGGCCTCCAGACCAAGGGGAGGACATAGACACATTACTGTTAGAAGATACAAAACATGACAGCTAAAGAGGAGGTTCTAATAATGGGAGACTTCAACATGCCAGATACAGATTGGTCAATACGAGTAGGAACATCTGCCAGAACTAGACACATAGTGGATTCCCTGCAGGGGGAGGGCCTCAAAAAACTGGTACAACAATCCACAAGAGACAGGGCTATCCTAGATCTAGTACTGACTAATGGGGAATGGATCACAGATCTCCAGGTAGAAGGTCACCTGGGGGCCAATGACCATCACATGGTATGGTTCATTTTGACCACTAGAACTAAATCATCCCATTCCAAGGCAAAAATATGGGACTTCAGAGGAGCTGACTTTGATAAGATGGCCAATAGAGTTAAGCTAGCCCTGGCAAAAAGAAATACAGGTGAAGGGGTACAGGCAAAATGGGCAAGCATTAAGGATGCAATACTTGAAGCAACATCCCATTGTGTTAGAGAGAAAAGGAAATGCAAAAGAAGAAGGCAACCACTTTGGTTCTCAAAAACAGTAGCACAAAAGGTCAGAGGCAAAAGGCCGGCCTTCAGGAAATATAAGGGAACACAGCAGGATGAATATCGGAAGGCATACCAAACTTCCCTAAGGGAAGCAGGGAAGGCAGTAAGGCATGCAAAGGCCCAAACTGAGGAAACACTAGCACAAACAGTAAAAGAAGGTGACAAGACTTTCTATAGATACATTAGTGAAAGGAGAAAGTCCAGAGTGGGTATTGCTAAAATCAAAGGGGATAAGGGTGTGTGTGAGGAGGAGGACCATGTAAAAGCATCTATCCTAAATAGATACTTCTGCTCAGTATTTACTGAAAAGAAGATAGGGCAAGGCCCCCAGCTCAGCACCATGGACACAGGAGGGAGGGAGGTATGCACTAGTCCCTTCACAAAAGAAAGGGTCCTACAATAGCTCGATAAGATTGGGGTGGATAAGGCAATAGGACCTGATGGCATACATCTCAGCATACTAAAGGAGCTAAGAGTGGAACTAGCAGAGCCATTATCAGAACTGTTTAGTGAGTCTCTGAGCACAGAAGAGATCCCAGAAGACTAGAGAAGGGCTCATGTGATCCCACTTCTCAAGAGTGGTAGCAGGGAGGAAGCAGGGAACTACAGAACAGTCAGTCTTACCTCAGTAGTGGGCAAGATTATGGAGGCACTCCTTAAGGACAGGATAGTGCAACACCTGGGATCCATTGGAGTACAGGATCCAAGACAGCATAGGTTTACAACAGGAAGGTCCTGTCAAACTAATCTCATAGATTTCTTTGACTGTGTAACTAGAGTGGTGGACCAAGGAGGAGCAGTTGATGTCGCCTACTTTGACTTCAGCAAAGCTTTTGACATTGTTCCACATAGAAGATTGATTAATAAGCTGGGTAGGCTTGGAATGGGTCAGAAGCTGGTCAACTGGGTGGCAAATTGGTTGACGGGTAGAAAACAGAGAGTGGTGGTAAACGGTATACAGTCAGAAGAGATGCAAGTCACAAGTGGGGTACCTCAGGGATCAGTCCTGGGGCCAGACCTCTTCAATATCTTCATCAGTGACATTGCAGATGGGCTGGTGGGTAAGGTTTGTTTGTTTGCGGATAACATCATGATCTGCAACAGAGTAGATGATCCAGACGGGGTGGGCAGAATGAGAAGAGATCTGGATAAACTGGCAAAATGGTTGGAAGAGTGGCAACTGGGGTTTAATGCAAGGAAAGTGTAAGATCATGCACATAGGGAAGAGAAACCCTGAAGTCACCTATAGGCTGGGACGGGAGTTGCTGGCAGTCACAAAGGAAGAAAGAGACTTGGGCATCATCATCACAGATGACCTGAAATCATCCTGGCAGACCACTAAAGCAGTAGATATGGCTATGGGGATGTTGGGACGTATTAGTAGGGGTATCACAAGTCGCAAGAGGGAGGTAATAATCTCTCTTTACAAGACACTTGTCAGGCCCCATCTGGAGTACTGCATGCAGTACTGGAGGCCACATCTTTACAAAGACATTAACCAAATTGAGGCAGTCCAGAGAAGTGCAACCAAAATGGTGCATTGACTGCATCAGAAAACATATGAGGACAGATTAATGGAGCTCAATATGTATACCCTACAGCAAAGGAGGGAGAGAGGTGATATGATCAAATCATTCAGACACCTTAAGGGCATTAACAAGGTGGAAGAGTCTAACATGTTTCAATATAAGAAAAATAGCAGGACAAGAGGACACAGCATGAGATTAGAGGGAAGTCAATTAAGGGGTAATGTAAGGAAGTTCTTTTTCACAGAAAGGGTGGTGGATGCATGGAATGGGCTACCTCAGGAAGTGGTGGATATGAATACAGTGCAGGGCTTCAAACAGGCATGGGATAGGCATAAAGGAGCAATACAGATGAGTATGAATAGATAGACCATTGACAGAGCAAAGGCTGATTGCACATTCATAAGGTAGAAAAAGAAATGAGCAGACTGGATGGGCCTTGAGGTCTTTATCTGCTGTCAACTTCTATGTTTCTGTGTTTCTATATAAAGCAGTCAGAGTAGGGGGTGTATATATGTTCCACCCTGTAGCTTTTTACATAAGTACTTTTATGTGCTATAACATTGGGCTGGCTCTAAAACCTGGAGTTAAAGTATGGAAACCTTTCATAGACCTATGGCTATAGCCCAGTTTTTCATCTTGGGAACAGGGTAAACCTAGATTACTGAATAGGGAGGCAATTATCCCTCAGTATGGGTTGGAATGTATTAAGCAGGCAATAAAATGGAAACTGTCCCTTTGTCAATTTCAGACATCTGACAGAAAAACTGTATATAGTACTATCCTACAAGTAGAATGCCAGTCCATAATTGTATTCCCTCTTTGTCAAGATACACAGGTAAACAGGGTTCTTAGATAGTCAACTAACCCTAGGATCACCTGATTTGTATGGGATAGCCTTCAGTTAGGGAATTACGGTAGGCTGAGCATCCGAGGGAACAACAACCATCATAAGCAGATTTTGGACAGATACTGCCCTAGGGATTCCTATGTGCAGCTTGTAGAATCACAGCAGCATCTATTTTTTGATTGTGCCTTTGTAAAGAAATTCTGGGATTTGTTAGCCAAAGAATGGCAGGAACCCTTTTTTTTACATTTAACCTACTCAGAAGTAATTTATGGTCCATGTTTAGGTTAATAGGGGAAGTACCGTATTGATACTGTATATGCTGTATTTATGATGATAAGCTACTTTATTTGGCAAGCTGGCTGCATGTGGGTATTACAACAAAGACTTGTCTCACATATAGAACTCTTGGCCAACATCAAGAAGTCATTACACAGGATTGTGCAATATGACATGTAGCATTTCTGTCCAGTAAAGGGTTAAACATTTATGGGTAAATTGGGATCTATGTATGAACTGACTGAGTAAGAATACTGCAACGTTTATTAATCACAAGATAATATGAAGTTTTACTTTGAGTCATTTATATGATTTATCTTTTTTGTATGATTTCTTTTTTCTTATGAACTGAGAATGTTTTCATCTGTATTTTGAAATGTGTGTAATGAAGTCCAAACTTCTCATAAAAGTTCCCCTACTAATAGTTTCAAACTCTAGATTAAACCATGGGAAAAGCAAAGGGCTCTTTTTATTAAGTTACCCTCCTCATCCCCCTACTGCTGTCTCAGGTATTCAGATTTTCTCCTACCCCATAAAAATTTTAGGGATTATGTTTGGTCGCCAGAATCCTTCTCTGCATAATTTGGATATGGCTTTACAGATTCTGAAAGGCAAGGTGCAAAGATGAAAGAACTGGAAGTTATCAAAGATAAAAAAACCATATTGTAAAAAGGTTTATAATTCCTGACTTATTATATACAGCCATGATTTTTCTTATCCCAACTTGTTTAGAAACTAGTATTTACAGTTGTTTTTTTTTTACTATGCTATGGGGTAGTACGTTGAATCCTATAAAACCTCCCCAAATCACAAGGCAGTCTTGGAATGGTGGATCCTGTAACATTTTTTCATACACTTTTTATTTCTCAAACAATGAAAATTGGACTCTCCTCTTCTGAGTCAATACATTACAAATGGATACATAATAATCTTTCTAGATATTTTCAAGGTTTGGATGTCTCTCCACCAAACGTATCCCCCAGAGTATTTATTCCAGAATATTTTAAACCCATAGCCCAAAAACTATTTAAATGGGGTCTAACAAAATCTCAGGTGTGCTCCTTTTCTGGTCCCAAATGGTATAAATTAGTACTATCAAAAATATACCCGGAGGAGCCAGAATTTAAAAATTGCCCCCCCGACCTTAGAGATAGGGTCCTTAAAACTATAAACAACGACAGAATTCCTCCTCTCATGTGGGAAGCACTTTGCTTGCTGATGTATGGCAGAATGAACATTAAGGGAAATTGTAAGCATTAAGCTCAGGAGGAAAGGAATTGCCTGTATATTGCTTGCATTGCAAAATAAGAGTCAGTAGAACATTTCCTTTTTCAGTGCTCTTATGCAAAATCCCTGGGGCCTTTCCTTGCCAATAAATGGAAATTCCAGTGGCTAAATAGTCTATACTATGAATCCCTAATACTGTGTCACTATCCCCACTTACGCACTAAATATTTTGAGAGGACAATAACTGTTTTTTTTGTTGTTGTTGTTTGAAATTTTATTTGTGGCAAACAAGATTCCAGTGGGTTTTATACCAAAGAATGATGCCATATGAAACATCAAGCATCCTGGTGTTCCAGGCTATGAATTCAGTATATTTGAAAGCTAAAACACAGAATCCATCAAATAAAGTATTCAGATGGTGAAAGGGTTTTTTGATCTTTATAAAATATAAATGAAGTATAAACTGTTTTGAAGAATAACTGTTAATGCAGCTATTAGTGCTGATGTCATTGATATGTAAATAACTTTATAATTGTAGAACTTTTTTTTTCTCCCCCCTCCTTTCTTTCTCACTTCCTTATATCTATTGTAGATATCTGTGTTTATTACTGTTGTTTGGATTTTGTAAGAATGTATATAATTGTAAATAAAATTCCCCTACTCTTTTCGAGAAGTACCATGGGATCTTTACCATCCACCTGAACTACCACCAGAACAGGTAGATGGGACCTTGGTTTAATGTCTCATCCAAAAGATGGCACCTCAGGAGTACAGCACCCCCCTCATGCTGCACTACAGTGTCAGTACTAAGATTTAACCCAAGTGCCTGGTGTGGAGATAAAACCCACAACCTTCTGATCTTCAGGCCTCAGAGGTGAGTGTGCAACCTGCTGAGCCACTACCACTGTTGTCCTCAGGATGCATACTGATATAGCACGATGCATCCTGAGGACAACAAGAGGATGCAAATTACAGGGCAAAGTGTTCATAATACAGGTAGGTGGTAAAGCTAACCAGTAGATATTCAAGAAGAGTCTATTTGAAAAAGGGGGGAAATGGGTGTTAGCAACAGGATCTAGGGTGAGGAGTTAGAGTTAGATGGGGAATAAGATGAGGTGTGGGAGGATTGAAGGGAGTAGAATATGGGGAAGAGAGATACAGAGGGAGGTCAGGTGCAGTTGCAGGAGTGAGAAGAGAACATGAATAGAAGAGAAGAGAAAGAGCATAGGGAAGACACAGAGTAGATGGGGGGAAGGAATTCCATAGTCTGGGGTAGTGGTAGAAGAAAACAGCCTGGCCAGCTAGGGATGACCTAGTAGGGAGTGCTAATAAGTGAATGCCAGGGTTACGAAGGGTGTAGTGAGAAGAATAATTTGCTGGACAATGGCTCTGCAAGCCGGAAAGAATGTCCAGCTTGCCCAGAAAAGTCAAGGTGTTGATTGAACCAGACACCAAGGTACTTAAAGGCGGGACCATAATTGATCATTGTCCCATCTAGGTTGCAAAATAAGGGGAGGTCAGTAAGCCTAGAGAGCTTCTGGCTAGTGGCAAAGGTCATGGAGACCATTTTTCTTGGCATTGAGGGACAGTTGATTTGACTAGAACCAGTGCTAGACATTGTCACGATCCAGCTGAAGTTTGGCTATCATATCGGGGGGGAGGAACCAGAGGTGTAAAGTACTGTATCATCTGCATACATCCAGTTCAAAAGAATTAGGGAGAGAGAATGAGTCAAGGGAACCTACTTAGCTAAAACAGGTGCATTTGGAACCTTTTCTGAGTTCTGTTCTCAGTGCTTTCTTGAATTGGGCATCCTACAAGGGTTTCAGGCATGTCTTTGAGCCATTTAGATACCCTTACTGCAAAGGAGCGTTTGCCAAGGCTAGTTTTATAGAAAAGTATCTCTAAGGCAGTCCCAGACATACTCCTGGCAGTGTATTGGTTGTTAAGTTTGCAGAAGAAGTTACAAATTGCTAATGAGATAAGACACAACAGTGCTTTCTTTGCATGCAAACAGGTCTGATATCTTAGTCTTTCATGTAGGGAAGTCAGTTGGCAAGGGTATAAAGGGAGCAGCTATGTGCAAGCTTGTCAGCCCCAAGAGTAAAGCGACTCATACAAATACCTTGGAATCACATTTGACTCGGCCCTCACCTTTCATGCCCACATTACTGCCCTTGCTTCTGTGCAAATGCATGCCCTGGCATCCTCTACCGGCACAAGGACTGCCTTCCTCCTGATGCCCTCTGGCTCACCATCATGTCCGCAGTAATGTCCCTAATTGATTACGGCCTCTCAGTATATGGTGCTGCTGACTCCACTGCCCTCAGTAAGATTAGACTCAAATAAGGCTTGCAGGCTACTGTCCAGTGCCCCCAGACTCACCCACACCTGTCAACTCTATGACATGGCCAAACTCCTAAACCTCGATGAATGCATCCACTACCAAACCAGCCTGCTAACCAAGAAGATCCTATTTGGGATCTCCCCCCCCCCCGGGGTGTCTGCCTCCATCCAATTTACATACCTCAGAGCCTCCACCCGAACTTCGGACAAAGTCACTCTACTAGTGCCCAGAACTAGGACCTCCTGGGCTCAGAGATCATTCAGCTACAGAGCCCCTACCTGGTTCGACTCACTCCTCACAGCCATTTCCAACACCGCCAAAATTTCCCCCTTCAAAGCTGCCTTATGAGACCTGCTGTTCAACACCCGCTGCTGCAGCTGTCACTAAAGATAGTCCGCTGTTTCCTCTGGCACTATTGACATGGCCCACTGGGCTGAACACCCACCCATCCCACTCCACCATCACCCCCAGGCCCTCTCTCCTCTGCCAGTACCTGCTGGTACTACTTGAAATGTTTATTTATCTACACGTGTTCAAGCAATTGTATATAATAATATGTCTCTCTGTTCATGCAACCTATGTAATACTATGTTGACTCTGTATGTCTGTATTCTGTAAACATGTAAAAATCTGTTACTCTGTCTTGACTGTACTCTGTAAACTATGTTAACCATGTGTGTCCTCTCTGTGACAAGGTACCTTTGTAAATGAGCCACTAGCTCAAAGGTTGTAAATCTGATTATCCAATAAATAAATAAATAAGTCTTATTAAACACTACTCTAACACTGTTAAGTACAGAGTTAGTAGCAGCTGCATAGACAGAGAAGCCATAGTCCTGAATTGGTAGGACCATGAAACACGCTACAAGACATCTTGCTTCGGTAGCGAGGTTCAGGTGATTCCTTTAAAGTTCGCCTAGCTTTCTGTTCACAAGGCTAGCAATGTTGTTCATGTGCAGAGAGAAAGATAAAGTGCCTTTTAGGATAATGCCTAAACAGTTGAACAATTCGGCCTGTTCCAATTTATCTCCTTTATGATTTAGGATGACTACGGGAGGGATCCTTTTTTAATTTACAGCCCTGAAAATGGCAGTCTTTCTTTTTTCTTTTTCTTTTTTTCGTAGTTTATGACCAGTTTATTTAGTGAGAAGCATTTCTTTAAGGACTTAAAGTAATTTGGAGGTCAGTACAAAGTTTCACCTCTTGTGTACTACTGGTGTAGATAACAGCATCGTCAGCATATAAGAGCGCCTTAGATGACAGACAGGCCTCTGGAAGTCTGTTTATGAGTAGTCTAAAGAGGAGTAATACTTCAATGCAAACTTCCATTGCACACAATCAGGGCTATAAATATAATTGCTTGTATATTATTCATGTGATTTTTTTTGTTGTGGTTTGTATTGAAAATAGAAACCCTTAAGACCTAAAGAAGAAACATTCACTGCTAGTGAGGAGGCAAGCACCAAAAACCAAATGGTAGCCACTTGGCTTATTTGATAAAAAGGTTTTCCATGCATAATCAAAGCTTAGCAAAAAATAAACCTCATAATTGATTCTAAGTCTTCAGCCATCCACTGATGCAAACATTTGTCTCCAAAGGTGTGCTGGTTTGGATAGAAGCTCAGTGCTTCTAACAGAATGTCACTTTTTGAACAAGATGACAAAAAGACCAAGGAGCAACTGTGAATAGTATAACGCCAGATGCTGTGAAGAACAAAACTGCCACCACGCTGAGGTTCATGGGTGGAGTCTGCCTACGTTTCAACCTAGTGAGGTCATCATCAGAGCTGTGTCACAGAGCTTTGAGGCCAGAGCTTTAAGGGAACAGAATTAAAGTGATATTGCCCATACTATCTTAAAGTTCAAAAAATTATTTTTTTCATTTGCGCAAAGCTTAGTGAATAAGAACACATTTTATTATTGATATAATAAATAGCTGCAAACAGTGGATAAACGATAGTGTTAAAGTAATTGACAACACAGTGAAGCATAAGGGGGAGATGATATACTACTAAAAATACTATCAAAGAAAATTTAATGCAAACAGAAACCTCTGATTGATTAGTCGAAATGTCTTTTCGTGGCTATCTTGTTCAAAAAGCAATGCTCTCTTAAGAGCGCTGAGCTTCTATCCAAACCAGCAGACCTTTGGGAAGTCATTTTTGCACCAGCAGATGGCTGAAGACTCAACATCAAGCATGGGGTTTATTTTTGGCCAAGTTTTGATTATGCATGGCTCCGTATACAAGGTCAGGTAAGCTAGCACTATTTCTTATTGCTTCAATGCCTTACTATTTGTTGCATTGCAATTTTTGCATTGGCCTGGAGGTTGTTACTCTGCCACCATCTTTGCTGTGACTTTAAAAATATTTATGGTTTTTGGAATATATTGATCCTCACATGTGTATGACATATATATGGAATTGATATATTGTTTCCTAACAGCTGTATGCCACATGAATCAGCACTTTAAAGATTTCAGTTACACTGTAGCACTTTGGCAATGCTTTGCACATTTACTGTAAATACATGGAATAGCTTTTTATCAAATAAGCCAAGCGGTTATTGTTTGGCTTTTGTTGCTTGCCTTCTCACTAACAGTGAGTGTTTTTTCATTAGCACTTTATACTACACTCCTAGGCAGTGCACATGTATTTCACTAATGTGGTTACAGACGCGAGCCCCCCAACCCCCCTTCCCCTTATTTAAACCCTTAAGACCTGTAGGGTCCACTAGCTGCTGATTGGCGTATGTAACTACAGACTGATATCTTAATCACTTAATCGAGTACAGTGCACCACCTGTTATCCGCCAACTTTGGTGCACGAACGTTTTGGCAGATAATAGAGGGTGTTATGTTGTATTGGTAAAATATAGGAAAATTGGCACAGGACTTAATTTAGGTATTAACTACTCAGTTTCTTTACCTGTGACAAGCTGAGTAACAAAAATACTTAAAAAACACAGTATGACTGACTATTAAAATCTAGTTTAGTTCATTTCTCATTTATCATCAATCAACTTCAATGTAATCAGTGATGGACATCTGTTTGGCTATACAGTATTTGTCATGATTAATTTCATTTAAGCATCCAAGTCCTCCCCTCTGATTGGCCTGCAGTGGTATCCAGGGGAGTAACTATGAGGAGACTGGGATAAAGCTTACTACCTGCATGTCAGACACTGTATAGCTCTTAACATTTTGCCTCTGAAATGCTGGGCAATGATACTCAAAATGTAGGAAAATTAGGGACACTGGCCTTAATAATGTGGGGCACATCAACACACATGGAGACACAGACTCAGAATACTTGAAGCTGGTGACTTAACAGCATTCTGTCCCTGATCACAGTGTGGACACCAGCTGGAAACCCTAACAATGGGGTGACAATGATTCACATTGAGTCTTTTCTGGGATCACCTCCTCGCATTACCATTTGCCATGCAATAATAGTTCTTAAAAAGCTGTTAATCTTCATAGCTGGCCATCTCAAACAACGAAGAAGATTAGCATGAAGATTAGAGCCTGCAAAAGGGAAACACTGGAAAAGGCATAGCTTTACCCAGGCACTACAAAAATTCCTGAATAGTGCTTTCAGAGAGTAACATTTTTCTTTTAAATGTCTCTAATTTAGTTTTTAGCGATCTACACAGTGGCCTTCAACTTTCACTTTCTAGTGCTGGCAGCCACCATTTCATGAGTAGCAGACAGCTTCCTGAGCTCACGTTATGCTAATATGCCCTGCCAACCAATAGCTGAGATCAAACAGGCATATTAGCATACAGTGAGCTCAGGAAGCTCATTGTTGCTCATGAAATGGCTGCTGCCAGCAACAGGAAGTGGAAGTTGTGGGTTGCTGTTCTAAATCATTAAATAAAGTTGTTACTGTCTGAAAGCTCTAATTGAGATTTTCTGTAGTGTCTGAGGAAAGCTGTGTCTTTTCCATTGTTTCCCTTTAACTCCATTAGCAGCCACTGAAGACCTGCATGAGTCAAAAATGGAGAAGTAGAGGGTTAACTGCATTAAATGAGGCCCAAGATAAGCAAAACAATGTTAAAATACACCCTTGCTTCTAATATAAAATCTTCTTCTTCTGTACCCCTGACAGTTTCAATAATCTCTTCATGAATAATGTTTAAAACTTCAGCTCCATTCTCCAAGATAACATAGTCCACAGCAGTGCACTGTAAGATATTTCTTATTAAGACATTTACAACAACCAACAGCAGTGCACTGTAAGATATTTCTTATTAAGACATTTACAACAACCAAACACCTGGGATCATAATGCACTGCATCAGTGCCAGTGACTTGGCAGATAGTAGAGGGAGAATAACATGAAAAAGATATGGATTGTATACCAGAAAGTACTGGTAGAGTGCCGGCCTGGTGGTGCTAAGGGATGAGGCGCTGGATACCACACCTTGCACTACATCAGTGACTCAGGTTTGGGAATGAGCCCAGGTCATCAGGGTCAGCAGGGGAGGGAGAGGATTGAGCATCTACTGACTGCTCTCCTCTCCTCTCCCTGGGGAAGGTTTAGGGCTCATACCACGCTGCAGTGGCCCTGTTGGAGATCAGGGGTTCCACATTTGTGGTGCATCTAGAGGGTAAGGAGTACAGTAGACATTGGCATGCAGTGCCCAGATGTCATTGCACGCCCGTACTCCTAGGGGACAAAAACACGGTGGAAAATGGTGGTCAGTCATGGCGGCTTGATGGCCTGCCTCTGCACATACTTGGACCCATATGGAATCATGAATGGGTATTAGATCCAGGCCTGGTGGCCAGAGATTAGGGGGTTCCCACCATGGTTACTATGTGTGCTAGCCCTGTGTGAGTGAGCCATCAGGTGTTGCATGGGGTGCCGAGGACGGTGGCCGGGTGAATGCAGACCAAGCCACAGGGGCAGAAATAGATTTAGTATAAAAAAAAAGAAAGTACAGGTTGATGGCTGATAGAGAGGGTGGTGGATAATAAAGTGAATTTACATTGAGAGAATGGTACAAGAGGTCAGGCTGGTGGATAAGGAGGGTGGCAGATAATGGAGGGGTGAATAACAGAGGTTGCACTGTAATCAGGTTAGTCAGTATACCCAGTGGGGTATAACAATTTAACTATCAGCAGGCAATTAATTGTCAACAGAGCTAAACAGATTTAGTTTAACAGTACTGAGCTCTACAGTTTAACTATCAACAGCAGTGAGCAGATTAAGTTTAACAGTGCTGAACCATACTATTTAAAAGACAAAGAACCTCTGTGCGTAAACACTGAGGCAAGGGTTACCCCAAAGGGCATTTGGCTGGGAAGCCAAGTTTCAAGAAAATACAAAATCACACATGCCCCCACAATGCAAAGCATCATGGGCTGCATATGCAAATCACCACAGAATGTTATACTGGTCCAACTTTAAGCAGAATTGCATGGTGCGAAAGGCCTCTCACACAGTTGCAAAGAGTGCTAACAGAAGACATAGACATTTCGTCCTACCAGGACTCATCAGTATGCCTCGTCTGTTTGACACCCCAGTGGAATGGAACTGTGTGAGAGGCCTTTCGGCACCATGCAATTCTGCTTAAAGTTGGACCAGCATAACATTCTGTGGTGATTTGCATATGCAGCCCATGATGCTTTGCATTGTGGGGGCATGTGTGATTTTGTATTTTCTTGAAACTTGGCTTCCCAGCCAAATGCCCTTTGGGGTAACCCTTGCCTCAGTGTTTACGCACAGAGGTTCTTTGTCTTTTAAATAGTTTTTTATTTTAATGGGTTCACCACAATATATCCCAGGCACACTGCCTTAGGGGTAGCTGGTCCATTCCACTGGGGTGTCAAACAGATGAGGCATACTGATGAGTCCTGGTAGGACGAAACACGTGGTCTATGTCTTCTGTTAGCACTCTTTGCAACTGTGTGAGAGGCCTTTCGCACCATGCAATCTCTGCTTAAAGTTGGACCAGCATAACATTCTGTGGTGATTTGCATATGCAGCCCATGATGCTTTGCATTGTGGGGGCATGTGTGATTTTGTATTTTCTGAAACTTGGCTTCCAGCCAAATGCCCTTTGGGTAACCTTGCCTCAGTGTTTACGACAGAGGTTCTTTGTCTTTTAAATAGTTTTTTATTTTAATGGGTTCACCACAATATATCCCAGGCACACTGCCTTAGGGGTAGCTGGTCCATTCCACTGGGGTGTCAAACAGACGAGGCATACTGATGAGTCCTGGTAGGATGAAACACGTGTCTATGTCTTCTGTTAGCACTCTTTGCAAACTGTGTGAGAGGCCTTTCGGCACCATGCAATTCTGCTTAAAGTTGGACCAGCATAACATTCTGTGGTGATTTGCATATGCAGCCCATGATGCTTTGCATTGTGGGGGCATGTGTGATTTCATACTATTTAACTATCAACAGCACTGAACAGATTAAGCCTACCAGTTCAGAACCATGCAGTCAGAAATCAATGCTGTGTGTATCAGAAACAAAAACCCTCAGTTCTTGGAGCAACTCCTCAGCTCTGGCTTCAAGAGCTGAGTTTCAATTGGCTCAGACAGTCACTGGAGGTGTGGCTTGCAGGAAAAAAAAACAACACCTGATTGGATCCCTGTGCTGTAGGGGGAGTGGAAGTCTGACTGGGCTCACTCAGTAAGGTGAGCTGGCAAGGAAAGTGATCAGTGTGGGGGAGAAAGTTGCACAAACTCCAGTGCTTCCTCTAGTCGACCACCTTGGCATCCTCTGAGGTAGTGTCAGGCATGCAAGACTCAGAAAAAAAAGCCCTCAGGTCTCAGAGCAGCTCCTCAGTTCTAATTTCAAGGGTAGAATTTCAATTGGTTCCAACAGACACTGGAGGTACAGCTTGCAGGAAAAAACGGCACCCAATTGGTACCCTGTGCTGCTGGGGTAGTGGCTGTCTGGCTGGACTCACTGAGGTAGCCAGGCTGGCTATAGAGGTAATTGGCATAGGGAAGGAAGCTGCACAAAGTCCATGCTTCCTCAAGTCTACCCCCTTGGTGTCCCCTGAGATGGCAGCAGGTGTACAGGGCTCAAAAACAAAAGCCATCAGGTCTTGGAGCATCTCTTCGCTCCAATATCAAGAACCAAGTTTCAATTGGCTACAACAGTCACTGAAGGTATGGCTAGCAGGAAAATATAGCACCTGATTGTCTCTCTGTGTTGCAGGGGGAGGAGTGGCAGTCCAGCTGGGCTCACCAAAAAAGGCAGCCTGGTGAGGGAGGCAATCTCATGGGGGAAGAAGTTGCATAAAGTCTGTGTTTCCTCTAGTTGACTCCCTGGCATCCTCTGCAACAGCGGCAGGTGTGCAGGGCTCAGAAACAAAAGCCCTCTCAAATAATTTCTTTATTTGTGCATATCAGTGCAGATAAACAGGTAGCAGGCAGCAAGCAGAACCTACATTTTGCACAAAGAAAGAAATTATTCAAGATCACTTCAGGCACATTAGATCTTGTTTCTTACTTCACTGTTGAAATGAGGTGGGTTAGGGCCAGGTTCCTTTGCTCTCTCTGGACCGCACTCCTAATTCTAGCACCACTGTCCCCTTTCACTTTCTAAGGAATGTGTCCCTGTTTCTCTTACCTAATGCTTAATCTCCAGCGTTACCATGTGGAGCATGGGGTGAAACACCATTTGCTGGGTCAGCCAGGTTCATCATCACTGGGGTCAGCACACAAACTCCTGGGGGGAGATGAGGGCCCAGTGAGAACCTGTTCAGTGTCCTCCATGAAGATATATGCTGGACATCAACCTTTTGCAGGCAGATTGTAGGTCCAATGGCCAGATTCCAGGAGGAGGGTGTTATAACCCAAGTGACATAAAGACTCTGCTTATCCCAGACACCAACACTCAGCACATTTTTCACTGGGATGATTCACCTGGCCAGTTTAACTGCAGCCACAAAATAGGTGCTCTGGGTACTTGCTACTAACATTGCAGCTGGTGCCAATTCTAAGGGTGGAGGAGCTAAACTGCGTGTGTGTGTGTGTGGGGGGGAGTGAATGGATGATGCACTCACACATTACTACCCAACACTGCCTAGCCAGCACTAATGCATGATAGAACAAGCCAGCTGCCACAACCCTGACGTGTGGCTGTGTGTCTCATATAAACTGTAACCTTAAACTTAAAAGAGTAGGCATATCTGTCCACAAGAAGCATGTACAAGTTTATGATTGCTGGCACCTAAAAAGGAGGTTAAAGTTATGAAAGCAATAATTCATGATGTGGCAATTCAAACTGCAAAATAATTACCCTCGATGCTGAGAATACACTCTTGCACATGTAGCTCCAAATGTTAGCTGTACCTACAATTACAGGGAATTACAGGATCTGGCATAAACAAACAAAAAATGGATTGCTGCTTAGCAGGGGACTCTTGTCAAGAAGAGCACAGGCCCAAATATTTATTGTATCTCCTGATTCAGGCTGGTAGTCTCACAACAGGAGAGCATGCCAAACACAGCTGGAAGAAGGTTGCCTCCACAGTGACCTACTTCATTTATTTTGTTATACTCTGTCAAGATAACATATTTTAACTTATTATTTATCATTACACTCACATGTGTTGTATAAAATGAGTTTCTCACACAATGGGGTAACAGTCTCTTCAATCAATATTCTTATTGCAATTTTTGCATATTAAAAGATACCATTCATATGGGAGAATAATAGTAAATTAAGGTAGATAGAAACCACACAAATATCAATCTGCTGCACTGTGAACATCTGAAGAACCTTTTGACATGGATTCCATAGTTATGAAGGTATTTTTCACAAAACTGAAGCATCCCATACTAAACAGCACGTGTGCACAAATTGCTACATACTGATCCTTTTTTTAAAAAAACTAAAATCATATGCATTCAAAAATTCATAAGGAATTTGCATGTATAATCAATGATGCATCACTACACATTAAGCATCTATAACAGTGGTTGTTTTAACTACATTTTAAATTTACTTGAGATATGTAACCAGTACCTTCACAGAAATTTAATGTCTCTGGTTTTCATTTGAAATAAGTCCTTAATGCTACAATTCACATGTGATGCACTAAAGTTCCCCAATCACGGCTTACTGCTTATCTCAGCGTAGTTGTAAGATAAACAGGGACATTGCCATGGGGGTGGTGAGTACTAGCCAAGCAACAAAAAGACTTACTGAAAACTGTCATAGGGTGGTGCACTGAATGCTGAAAGAAGGCAAATCCAGAGTAATTTTTTTGCAGCAAAACAGCTTTTATGAGAGAAGCCTTGATGCACCAGTGTGTTTTAATGCAGCACTCTCTTTAAAACTGTTTTGCTGCAAGGTTTTGCCTCATTTCAGTGTCTGTGCACCAGCCCTGTATTCAATCTTACTCTGAGCCCAACTCGACTAAAAAATTTTTGAATCAGGTTGACCCGAAGCCAGTTGCACAGATGGCACACAGTGAATTCTACTATACTGTGAAAGTTTTCAAACTTAGTGATTTTACCCATCTCACCTCGGAGAGTTCACATAAGGTAATGAGTGATCCTCATTGTGTTGCAGTTTTGTAAAATATTTTTGCAGCACTGCCACTTCAACTGGTCCTAAGTAAATTAAAAACCAGGGTCTACCACTCCCAAGGACTAAAGTTGAACTAATTATTTTAAAAGGTAGCTCACAGTCAGTCACTTCTACTAACTAAAATGCTTATAAACAGAGACAAGGAGTGCAGTACCTTTAGGACTGTAAGTTCCCTGTGAGTCCCCACTCCCCCGAGAGGGCAGGGGAGTGGCTGTAAATTGGTACTACCAATGTTCTTCTGTAGTCGGGCAGGGGGAGTTCCCCAGAGAAGCAGCTAAAGCCTGCTTGCTTTACCGACAGTTTGTGGAAGAATGTAATTCAGCTGCATTATGATGCTTTATAGACATTAGATTCATGAGCAATGGGTAGACGTCTTATAGCATTATAACAGAGTGGAATTACTGATGCACAGGGTATCCTTAAACTTGACAGAAATGCAGAAAAGACTATACATGGCCACAATAAGTGCTTACAAGCTATTCTTGTTGGGGCTTAAAAATATTTTCATTTTGTAATGGTTTTGCATGAAAAAAAATGTTTTCCTGTGGTAAAGAAATTAGCTTTTCAATAACTTAATGGTGGAAAAGCATAAAAGACACATGCATTTTTGATCACTGAAAACAGAAACTGTAGGTGGAGAGGTGGTTTGTGGTTTGTGTGGTCTATATATTAACCTTACAGGAAGAATCCTTGGTAGTTTATGAGGGCAGATATTGTTCTTTTTTTACTAGGAATATGATTTTTTTTAGACATGGGTGATGAAAGCATAATGAAAAATGCTTTTATTTTGTTATGGTTTCATATGAAAAAATGCTTTCATAAGGTAAAGAAATTAGTTAGTGTATGAGTTGCCAATTTACCATAGCACCCACAGATCCCTGGCACCTTTCTGTACCATCCATTTTGTAAGTGAAGTAAGACACTCCAAGGTGTGAGTTCCTATTCCTGAATCGCACTTCCAGGTGGTTGAAGATACTCAACACAAGGTCCTCATTCCTCACACCTGGGCATGTGTTTCAGCACCCTGATGTCTTATTGCTTATTTAAAGGCCAACTCAGGACAAAATGACAAGTTAATTGAAGAATTAAAAGAAGTACAGAATAAATTAGAAATACACAAGTGAAATAGTATGTTTAAAGAATTAAAGAATAAAAAACCAAAAATAAACACCCATAGTAAAGAACTTGAACAACAAAATAAGGGAACATTTGATTGTGCTCAACAAGATTATGAAAGGGGTGAAGGCACATGCTGCTTCACCATTTTGGTATCTGGCACAGGATATATGGGGACAAACTTCTTACTCCAGTGTCTGCTGCTCCTATCTCCCACACTAAAGTTTTCTACCATGTGTGGTTGCAGGAAGCCCTTACAGAGAAGGAACCTAGTTTATTCTATTCCAGGGATCAAGCTCTCCCTTTCTGACTAGGTCCCCATGACTGGTCCCCTATCTGGAAAGCTACCTATAAATATGTCAAATAGGAATGCTATCACTTTATACAATTCCACAATTTGCACAATATGTATTACGCCCAGACTAAGCTATATCAGATGGGCAAACTGGCTTAGATTTATGTATGAGGTGACAGAAAGATACTGGTTCAATACTTCATATTTCCTGGACATGTGAAAAGGCAGCCCCTTTTCATGATGCCATCAGACAGCACCTAGATTCCTTGCTGGGGCTTGATCAGACATTCACGCCTGAGATTTGTCCCCTGGGAGATTATGCTGGGGACCTAATTGGCAATCAGAAATCACACATTGCCTTAATATTGGCTTATGCTAAGAAAACTATTCTTAGGCATTGGTGTGATCAAACTACCCCTAGTTATGTGGAATGATACAAGGAAATGCTTTTCGCATTACAGGCTGAATGTACTATTGCTAATATGACAGATTCTAAGAAGAAATGCATTCAAGACTGGGAACCCCTTTATACCTTGCTGATCCTTAATGCTGAGTGCTGGTTGGTTACCTGCAGCTCTGATATCCTGTTGTGTTCGAGACAGTGGGTGCTGTAGTTTCAGTCTCCGGAGAAAAAGGGAGGAGGGAGATATCTGGGTTTAAAGAGGGTGGGGGGAGAAGGCAGGGTTAGCTGTTTTGTGACCTAATTGTACTGGTTCAAGATTCTGGATTATCCTGTTTCAACAGTTGAATGCCTGTTGTTATTTGCAGTGTATCTTTTTTCCCTGATATTGCAATGGTATTCTTTGTACTCTATATTATTTGTTTGTATCATGCCTCATGCCTGCTTAATTTGAATAAAGTTTCATAAATTAAAAAAAAAAAGATTATGAAAGGGGTGAACACCACAAATGGGACAGGCCAGGGCATTCAGTAAGCACAGGGAAATGTTTTCATGGATCACAATCAAGAAGTAACAGAGGGAGACTGAGCAAAGGAAATTAAAATAAAAGAACATCAGGACAGAACAGTGATTCTGGCATCATTACTATCAAAAACAGTAATTTTGTTAGAACAAGTGAAACACAATACAACAAACAGCAAGAGGAAAAAACATTAGGGTTTTTGGGTCTCCCTAGTCTTGGCAAATCAGTGGTGGGGTTTTGTTGGGGTTGCCAACTCTAATGCCCACCTGTTCCTTGAACAAACAACATCACACATGATCTCCTTTCTTCTTGCAGGGCTCTGCAGACTCTGTGTGAAGACAGCTATAACAAATTGTGTTGGCAACATGTGGCGAGACATACTTCTCTACCTTTGAAGAGTGTATCACAATAAGGCACTTGCTTGGAGCTGTTCTTTGCACTTCGGACTACAGGTTATGGGCTGGAGGGAAGGGGATCATTAAGGCTGACAACCCCAAGGAAGATCCCACCACTGATTTGCCGAGAGTGCAGAGAACCACAACCCCAATACTTTTTCCATGTTCTGCTTTTAGGGATAGGGGTTGGAATTTATTGTTGGAAATCCTAATGCCACATTTCCCTACTTTTGTGGCATTGTCTCTAACCAGTGCATTAACTAATTTTTTGCAAAGAATATGTCAATATATGTGCCTTTATGTGGGCTAAGAAATAGTGGAGAAAGGAGTTATTGTCTATTGTCTCCAGAACAAATTAATTCTCAGTTTTGTTTCAGAATTATATTCTATCATGGGAGAGATGAAAAATAATTTTCTCTTTTTGATCAGTTATAGTGCATTGCATATCCCAAGTCTACTATCATTTATTGAAGTTTGGCAGTGTTTTAAACACTTTTTAAAATCCATTTTGAATAACAGCAAATATAAAAACAGTTAATGTCATAGTATATTCTATTCAAGAGTTGGATCATATATAGTTCTGTTTCTGTAAATTATGCCCACCTGTTTTGACCACATGACCAGCAGTTGCATTTTCATACAAATGTCCATATACAGTACAAGCCTGATATAATGGATGCATCTGTGCACACGTTTGCCCATTATATCCAGTGTCCACTAGATCCAGAGGCAGTGGAACCTATGTTTTATGTGTGCCTATGTGTCTAAGCAATTGCTCAAGTTAAATGAGAACCTATTATAAAAGTTCATACTGTATATTATTCAGAATCCTGCATAGCTGATACTGTATGTCATGTAGTCTGTGTGTTTAAAGTTATTTAACTGTTAGGGAATATTAGTATTGTTTTTTTCCTAAGGAAGTTTACTGCTGAAGGTAAGAAGAAGATAGTAACTGTAGTGGCTGGATGTTGGGGTTCTATGGCAGTAAGAACAAAGTCAATTGTACTGTAAGGGTTTTATTGACACATACAATCATTCCCTTTTAGTGTACTTAATTAACTAATAAAAGTTTATGCAGCTTGTGGAAAATTATTTTGTAAGAAATATATACAATCTCTGTAGCTCCTCCATCTTAATTCTACATTTGCCAAATCTCCTCACCAGCTCTGCACTCCCCCCCCCCAAAAAAGCATTACAAATGTCCATAAAAGCTTCAGAGTGTCTGTTATAAGCAATTTTTCTGTCCATTATAACCAGAGAAAAAAATGCATTGGATTTGATATATTTGGTTTGGGAAATCAGTTTTTGTCCGCTATTACCGACTGTCCATTATAACAGTGTCCGTTATAAGTGGAGTGCACTGTACTGCTATACATGATTATGCATGGAAAATTCCTCACTGAGCTGATTGCTGATATTTTAAGAAATAATTGCACCTGGTCTTTCCACTACATTTCTTCAATATGAAGTATATTTTTTAACTTTTTGATGACTCAACTCAGAATTTATTTACAAAAAGTGCAAGTCAACAAGTATCCAAGCGCTTGTACATTCAACACATAAAAATAACAGTTAAAAACAGCATATACTACACTTTCGACACATATCTAAAATATAGTAGAATCATCAAAATTCAGTCATACTCTGGAAAAGCAAGCTCATATAAATATGTTTTTGTGCAGATTTGAAGCTTTCTACAGTAAGACAATCTCTTATCCGGTGAGGTAGAGAGTTCCACAGGGTCAGGGCCATGAACACGAATACCCTGGCATCTGAGGTCTTCAAACAGACCCTGCCAACCTCTAGAAATCCTTCATCAGCAGAGCAGAGTGGGTGGGAGGGTGGGAGGCACAGAAGTTCTTGCAGGTAACACGGACTCTGTCCATGTAGGGCTTTATAGGTCAGTAAACTAACCTTGAAGATAAACTGTCACTGAGCCAGCAGCCAGTGCAGTCTGCAGAGTACAGGCATAACATGGCATGAATGAGAATGGCCAGTCAAAAGCCTGGCAGCTGCATTCTGCACCACCTGCAAGCAGCGGATATCCACCTCCAGAAGTCCTAGTTACAGGGAGTTGCAATAGTCAAGGTGAGAAGTCACAAAGGCATGGACCAGTGTTGAAAGATCATCAGGCGGGACCAGGTACTTAATCCAGGAGATATCCCTCAGATGATAAAAAGAGGACTTGACAACAGACAACACCTGAGATTTCAGTGTCAATCCCTCATCAAAAATAACACCCAGATTGCACACCCGGTCAGAGGTCACCAGCTGAGCACCCCCACTGTGTTTTTTATCAGGATATTTTATTTTTGCACTAGTTCACTTTAATCAGTCCTTATAAATTGTGAGTATTCTAGCCAATGAATGATCTCTGAAAAGACTGTAAGGTTCTGCATGAAACATTAGGTGCTTGTCTCCTGATGGTGACATTATAGGTTTGCCACCATTGTGATATGCATGTTCTGCATCAGAATGTAATATCTTGATTTTGCACACCAAACACAACTAAGAAATATTTTTTCTTAAATTTCTTTTGTCTACAAGTTTTGTCTGCTGAGGGATGTATTCTTTCGCCTTGTGTGCTACTGTTTCTGGATATAGCACCACAGAACTATCCCAGTGCCTGCTCATTTTTTTTTCTTTTCCAAGACTTATTGATATAAATCAATTAGATGATGATCAGAAAGAACTGATTTCACAGGGTTTGAGAAGAAAGGTTTGAAGATAGATAAAAAAGGAAAAGACAGAAAAATATTTTCAAACCAAAGTCAACACTGGGTGACTGGGGGAAAACATTTTTATGAGAAACAAGAGGAATTAAAAGAGCAACACACTGAAAGAAGAATCCAAACCATTTCATGAACTGAAAAATATTGAGATAACAGCAATAATGTGTTCTGAAAAGGGGGGTAACATAGCTAAGTATAAAAATGAGATCATGTGCCATTTGAACAATGAGGATCAGTAAGAAAAATCATTGGAGTATCTAGCATCAAAATTTTAAAAAGTACTGCAGAGTTTATTAGATCTAGCAACTGTTATGCTGACAGTATAGCCAAGAGGTTAGAATAATGATCGATGAATGAGTTTGGAACATCCAGCAGACCTGATTTGATTCCCACAATCTCCGCTTGCATACTGTGTGACCCTGAGCAAGTAATTTAACTGCCCCAGTGCTCCAGGGTCACTTGTAAGGGGCTTACTGGCTGAGTGGGCCTTATCCACTTACCACTAAAAAAAGGCAGGAGAAGATTGCTCGCTTTGCAACCCACTCCTCCCCTAGGCGGCACCACTGCGAAGCCCTTAAGGATCTTAACTGGCCGTCACTCAAGCTTAAACTATCTTTTTCCCCTGCCTGCCTTTCCTACAAACTCCTTTCCAAACTCCTTTCCACACGTCATCCACCTCACCTCAGTGACCTTCTCACCCCTAAAGTCCCCCTCCGCAAACTGCGGTCGGCCATAAGTCGACTCTTGAACATACCCCGCATCCGCACCAATCAAGGAAAACGCTCCTTCCAGTTCACCGCCCCTCATTTCTGGAACTCACTCCCCTCTTCCTTACGTGACAAACCCTCCCTCTCCTCCTTCAAGGCCGGTCTCAAAGTCTACCTCCTAGAACTGAGCCTCTGCTGCGCAACTGCTAGATATACTCCCCTCCCCTCATGAACCTATGTGACCATCTACGAACCCATGGTGCCCCTGGTACTAACTAACCTCTATCAACTGTATTTCTCCTTACAACCTGTATTTCGCCATACATCCTTACGCAACCTCCTGTATGAACTGTATATACAATATTTTAGTTTTTTTAATTAATTTTACTTATGTATCTGTATGCTGTACCTTATATATGAACTGTATATGTATCTTCGAAGCTGTACACTGTACATAATGTAAAGTTGGTGGTGTATTCACCCCGGGTCGCCCCTGAAAAAGGGACCTTTGGTCTCAGTGGGTTTACCTGGTAAACAAAATCTAAATAAATAAATAAATAAAGATTAAAGGAGAATCAGTTTCTGATACTGATCATCCCAGAACCTGCACATTTTATGGGGTACAGGTAAGACTTATATAAATTTGATCTTGCCACCTGGATGTCTTATTGTCTCTTTTATAGTCACTAATGAAGCACTGCTTTTAATACTTGGATTTTTTTTCTGATGGATTCAGTCACTGATACAGCTGGGCAAAATTAGAAAATTCTGAATTCACAGAATTTTCATGAAATTTCATGAACGTTTACAAATTAATTTAATTGGCTATAACACAGTTCATGTTAAAGCTAGAGGTATGATCTGAGGCATGCATATTGTCTCTTAGGTTTTCTAAAAGTGTGCCATGTTTCATAGCATTTGGATGATGGGTGGAGAAGTTATGGGGCTCAATGTCTGGCGATTTAATATTCATGGGAAACTTTCTGAAAATATTTATATTCTTACAACTTAGCCACCTTTGGACCTAGATAAATGAAAACTAAGATGCACACTTTTTTGGAAGAGTCAGATAAACTGCTAAATAGAGAAGTACTAGCTATGTAAATTGTAAGTTTTAGCCATAACCTGCCTCCTGACATGACTTCTCAGGCTCGCTTCTGAACCCAGGTCGTCAGCATGGAAGCATGACATTCTGATGTTGGCCATGGGAGTTACCTTAAAGCCTAAATATTTAGTGTCAATTCACCTAACAACATTGGTGATATTCTATTCTCTAGGTTAAATTTATAGGGACTTAAAATTCAATTTTAAAATTTTTGAAAGTGTTGAGGCTTATAAATCAATCATCTTTAAAACTAGAGATCTGAAACTTGGCATGCCTATGTATGGGCATTATTAAGGTCACTATACCAAATGGAATGCAATTTGGTCAAAAATATTTAGTTTACATAGTTAACTGTAATTTTAAAATTTCTTGATGTTTGGATGCTCTTAACTCAGTCATCTTTAAACATAGAAATATCAAGCTTAGTACACTTCTGTATGATCATTGGAAACATCACAGTAGTAAAAGGTGGTACAATTTGGACATATACTTTTTAAACTACTGTAGATAGAAATTACTGAAATTACAATTTTGGCAAAATTTCACAAAATTTGCACAGAAATGTCATGACATTTCACGGAAGCAAAATCAGCATTTCATCAGAATTTTGTTGGTAGAAAATGAATTTCACCCAGCCCTAGTCAGTGACCTCCCCTCCTATACCTGAGGCAGTACTGGCATCCTGAATAAAGAAAAGACTTTAACACTGCATAGCAACTATACATGGAGAAGCATAGATGTCAGTTCTCTATACACATAAATACCTTATATTTATGAATGCAAAGTCTGACAAAGCACTGCAGCATTCTTTTGTCTGGGTTCCCTTCCCTGCAGCTTGTAGATAGGCAGGTAGGGTTCTACCCTCAGGGGTGGGGGCTCAGCCCTGGAACTACCCCCAGAGGAAGAACTACTAGGGCCAAGAGAGTGAGGGGTTAAATGGAAATGGAGCCAGCTGCTCCTCCTCACTTCAGTGAATCTCTTCGGATCAGCTAACCTCCAGATTTCAAGTGATGTCAAAAGGATAGCAGCAGCCAGCTAGTCTCTCACTGCTTCAAGCTTTCCTAAGTAAGGGAATTAGCCAATGTAGCTATACTGGTCTGCAGGCAGGCTATGCACTGTCCCATGGGTATTTTCTGCATATTCTAGTTATTCTTTACAAGTTGTTCTCAATTTCTGCAAGCTTGAAAAAGAGAACAAGGAATTTTGAAACTTTCTAGTGGTTTGCAGGCTGCTGTGAACCTCGGTATTGGTTTTTGCTGGGGCAAAATATCTGTAAAAATGTGGTAAAAATGAGGGTTGAGGTACCAAAGGCTTGGAGAGCTAGTCCTGGCCCTCTTTCTCACAGCTGCACTGAAGGTATGCTTAACGCTTCATCCCCCTTTTGTTTCCTTGCCTGTATCCTTAAGGAGTGAATCTCAGGCAGCCCCAGACCACAAGGACAGATGCCAGCTGGCAGACTATGTCGTAGCCACCACTGAGTTATGCTCTCAGCAAGGCTCAAACTGGCAGCCGTATGGCAGCAGCATCCATGGTTCAGCCAACAGTGGAGTGGCTAGATGTAGCAATAGGTGATCAGTTGGCCAGCATGCTAAAAGGAGTCTCCACACCATCAACAGTGTCCACTGAGAGGAAGGGGGCTTTCCTAGAGTAGCAGGAGGAACCTGTGTGCAGTTTGGAAGCACTATGGGGGAGCTTGACAATGACCAGCTGTTCACCTGGGGCAGGGGGCTCATTGATGCTGTATCCAGGTTGATGAGCTGGCAATGACTACACTGGACCATGTGGCCTCCCCCCTCCTTGGAAGGTTGCAGGATGTTGGGAATTAGTGACCTGACTGCTGCAAGGTATACAAAAAAATAACATACAAAAATGTGAGCAGAAGCAGGCCATACAGTCTATCGAGTCTGCTCGATTGTGCAGCTAGCCCCTCAACTTGCAGCTGCCTCTTCCTCCCCACCCATCTTCATCATACCCCTCATCCTCACTCTATCACAACCCATCTTAAAACCATCCACCATTCTACAGGACACCACCATCTTGAGCAGAGCTTTCCATCTGTCCACCGCCCTTTCTGTGAACAAATGCCTCCTGATCTCACTCCTGAATATCCCCCCCCCAGTCTCAGCTGGTGCTCTCTCATCTCCCTTCCTCTTCTAAGCTGTAAAATCCCTTCTGTATTAATCTTCTTTATCCCCTTGAGGAATTTAAATGTCTTGATCATACCCCCCCATCCCTCCTCTCCTCCTCCTCCTCAGAATACATGTTCAGCTCTGTCAATCTCTCCTCATAGGACCTCCCCTCAAATCCCTGGATCATCTTTGTCACCCTATGCTGCACCCCCATCCAGCAATTTGATGTACTTATTCAGGAATGGGTGCCAGTACTGCATGCAGTACTCCAGGTGAGGCCTGACCAGAGTCCTGTACAGGGGGAGGATCACCTTCCTATTCCTGGAAGAGATTCCTCTAGTTATACGCTTCTAACATCTATTGACATTTGCCACCACCTTTCTGTGGTGAGCTGAGTTGTTCATGCTGCCCATTATAATCACCCCCAGATCCATTTCTTCCTCATTACTTTCCAGCTGCACCCCTCCCAGCTGATAGCTCCTCCCCTGGTTCCTAGCTCTAAAGTGCAGTACCTTGCACTTCATGGCATTGAACACCAGCTGTCATGTTACCGATCATGCCTGTAGTTTTTTCAGGTCCTACTGCAGTCCCTTCCATCCTTCAATGTCATCTACCACAGCTCCTATCTTCATATCATCTGCGAACAGACTGATCCTACTCCAGACCCTGTGTGAGATATCAGATATGAATATTCCAAACAATACTGGTCCCAGCACTGATCCCTGTTGCACCACACTCATCACTTCCCTTGGTGATGAGAGCTTCCCCCCACCACTCTCTGCTGCCTTCCATTCAGCCAGTTGATGATCTAACTTACCATCTTTTTCCTAACCCCTATGTACTTCAGCTTCCCCCTTCCCAGCCAGGGCAATACTTTTAAGCTTGATGCATCAAACCACCTCTATCAGTGGTTTAGCACTTAGAACATGCCTTCAGTTCCCTTTTGATCGATGTCGTCTGTTACTGCACTTACAGGTTGAACATGCCAGTATGGCTATAATTATCTGCAGATTACACAACAACACTGGCTTTTTCTTGGTTAGCTAAATTCTGAGTGGGGTTTAAAATACAGGATGGTCTATAGTGCTATGTTTTCCTGGGTACTCCTGCAGTTGGGCTTATGCAGGTGCAGGGCTTAGAGCCACTGGTTTGACCAGGTTTCTGGGAATTTATGAGTTGTATAAAGTAGCAGGCCTGACAGTTCATTTCATTTCTCTGCAGATTTATGCTTACTTCCTTCAGTGCTAGTGCCTCCCTTCAATTGTACTCCCTATGGCAGGCCATTTCCTCTGAATGCCAGACAAGAAAATTAAGGGTTATTTTTATATTGTGGTCCTGGCTGGAGTTAAAATCACTTGGCCAATGGCACCATCAGCTCCAGCACTCAATCAATCAATATCTTTATTTTGCCAGGCAGATCATCATTGAGACAAGCTCATTTACAAGATGGACTTGGGGCAAAACAATTGCCGAAAGAGTTAAGACATAACAGGTTGAGTGAACATACATAACAATTACATAGTAATAATAACATCATAATAACATATAACCATCGCATGTGACAAGATACTTACACCAGAACATAGCAATAGGTCCAACAGGAGGTAGTTCCATTTAAATGCAAATTGCATGGATACAGATATATGGCATAAGGTAATGAGTAGTGGTGGGTGAAGTGGCCTCAATTCGCTCCAAGAAGTTATTTGTGGAGCCAAGGTGAATTTGCAGAGTACTCCGCAATGCAAAGTGGAGTAATTCATGTTATAATGGGTAATGTGAAGGCCATTGCAAATAACGACTTTGCATTACTCCACCTTCCCAGATCACTACTCCACCAAATCTTAAGAAGTGCATTGAAAACAATGCACTTCACCTCACTTCGCCTTGTTTTTAAGCTCCAAAGGTGAATTTTGCAAGTGATTCATGGGATTTCAGGTGACATGGGCTCAATATTGATCTACAGAGCCTCAGTTCGGGGTAGTGTGTGTAGGAATCTTAATCTGTCTGTGCATTTGCAGTACACAATTAATTCTGGAGGCTTTGCATTTCTTGTTATGCTCTCATTTCACTTCATCAGCACTGGGGAATTTTCTGGACACAAGACAGTTGCATTTTGGGGATGCACATTAATTCTAGTGACTGTGTGTGACCACTGCACATGTGATGGAGTGCACCATTAATTCCTGGAGACTTTGCATTTTTTGTTACCCTCTCATTTCACTTCTTCAGCACTGGGGAATTTTCTGGACACAAGACAGTAGCATTTTGGGGATGCAAATTAATTCTGGTGACTCTGTGTGACCACTGTGTGCATGACTGAGTGTGCCATTAATTCTGGGAGACTTCACAATTCTTGTTAAAATTCTCATTTTACATCGTCAGCAGTGAAGAATTATCTAGAGACAAGACAGTAGCATTTTGGGTATGCACATTAATTCAGGTGTGTCTGTGTGTGAATTGACCTGCCAACATCCACTGCATGCATGACTGAGTGTGCCATTAATTCTGGGAGACTTTGTATTTCTTGTTGTGCTCTCATTTCACTTCGTCAGCACTGGGGAGTTTTCTGGACACAAGACAGTAGCATTTTGGGGATGTTGACTGTATGTGTGTGGGGGGGCACTGGGGGGGCTTCCAGTATTGTTGCCACTCTGCCTTACTTCACATTAAGGTGGAATGACAATGTGAAGTAATAATTACAAGGAGAAGTGATCCTTTCCTATTGGCCACTCTGCATAGTGGGGTGACAACACGAAGTGGCCACTTCGCATTAACTTCACCAGCAGAACTTAATTTCACTGCATCTCTACCCTATACTTTACAATGAAAGGTTTTCACACACAAAAAAAAGTTTTTGCTAAAGTTTTCGCAGAGCACATATAAATTTTACCATATGCTAAAATGGGACATTGTTTTTGAGCATTGTTTTCACAAAAACAAAAATGTTTTTATGCCATCCCTATACAGTGCCTTATAATAAAATGCTTTCATGCACAAAAAATGTTTTCACGGAAGTTTTCACAGTGTACATATAAATTTTCCCATAAGCTAAAATGGAACATGAAAAACTTGCATAACTTTTGAATGGATTAATATTTTTTCACCAAATCTTCAAAAGGCACCACTTTGACCCAGGCCACATATACTCACACATTTGAATCCAAACAGATGCATTTTTCAGTTTGTTAAGCATGATGGAAAAAATGCACAAAAATTGAGGATTTTTCACATTTTTGACGCTCTGCAGTTCCAGAACCATACATCCAACCAAAACAAAACTTTCCAGATCCTGAGATCTATAGTAGGACCAGCACATGAATAATTTCAGGCAAATTGGGCAAACAGTTGCAGAGTTATTAAAGTGCAAAATTAGGGTTTAACATAGAAGGTGCCTGCCAACCATAACTATAGCTGCACTACTGTGCAGCTACTGTATATTATAGATGTAATAGATAATCCACTCTGGGGTGTGCAGTCATGCTCTGATATATGCATGCCTTCTTGTGCATTCAACCACCCAAGGTGTGCGTATATCAGAGTGTGACCACACACCCTGGAATGGATTATCTGTCTTATAAAATGGACATAAATATTTTAGGGGGAGAGCAAAAAAGTAGTCCCTGTCTGGCATGAATAAATGAGTTGCTGCCAAAAGTTTAAAGTAAGACTGACTGTGTTAAAGAATTTAAAAAAGTTGTTTATTTTTCTATTTATTTCCTTTACTTTTCTAAGAAAAAAGTTGTTATCTTTACGGGGAGGAGAACAAGTGGGGAGTACTTTCATTTTTATCAGTGACATGTACCGTGACCAAGCTTGGTCAATAATGATTAGTAATATGCAGGCAGACACTGAAAGTAATTCCCTCGCTGTTAAAAAAGCTAAGTAACTGTGTATTTTCTGTTATTTTATTTAGAATCCTCTAAAAGAAGTCACCAGCTGAAGTGAGTGAAGAGCGGAGAGCTAGTGCGGAGGCCAGGGTGTCAGCTAGATAGGTATTGCTACGAGAGCTAGTGTTGCTATAGCAGTTGCTACAGCAACACTTGCTCTGCCTTGCATTACCTTTCTGAAGCTGCCGACACCCTCGCTTTGCTCTAGCTCTCCATTTCCTTCTAGCGGCAGCTTTTTTTGGAGGATTCTAAATTAAAATAACAAAGTGCACAGTTTCTTTGCTTTTCTAGCAGACAGTGACTTAGTTTCAGTATCTGCCTGCATATTACTTACCATTATTGACCACGCTCAGTAACGCTACATTACACTAATAAAAGTGAAAGTGCTGCCTACTCGATCTTCACTCACTTCAGCTGGCATCTTCTTTTAGAGGATTCTAAATAAAAATAACATAAAATACACAGTTACTTTGTTTTTTAACATCAAGGGACTTACTTTCAGTGTCTGCCTGCATTTTATTTATCATTATTGACCATGCTCGGTCACTGTACATGTCACTGATAAAAGTGAAAGTGTTCCCCACTCGTTCTCCTCTCTGAAAAGATGAAGACTATAGTCTAAGAATAGTAAAGGAAAATAAATAGAAAAATAAACCTTTTTTTTTTCAATTCTTCAACACAGTCAGTCTTACTTTAAACTTTTGGCAGCAATTCATTTACCAGAGGTAGTTGTATATTAATGTTTGTAGCAGTCTGAATGTACCACTTGTATGTATGTGGATGCCTATCTGTGGCAGATGTGGAATGATCTCACTACTGGTGAGAAGGTTTTAAAGGCTAAAAAGTAATTCAGGTGTGCGGTCGTACTGGGAGGCATGCGGTCATTGTAGAATAATGCATGGTCATGAGTCATGTTTCATCCAATAAGCACACTGGATTTTCAGTGATTTTACTATTTTACTTACCCAGTTTATAAATATATATATATATATATATATGCAATGGGGTGAGGATACAAAGTGGCAAATAACAGCAGTATTTTTGCCTGCACAGAACTACAGTGAGAATATCTCATTTATTCTCACTGTAGGCCATTTATTCTCACTATAGTAATAACCAGACAAGTACTGTACGTAAGCAGAGCCCCAAAAAAACACTTTCATTGGCAGAGCACAACCTGCATGAGCCCTCTTTCAACTAACCGCATACCACATGCAGGTGTGCTCACTCTCCCTATTACTACGACAAGACTAGCACAAGACATTCCATCATGAAGAAACGGTAAAATTCTAAAAGGTCCCATTCAACCTTTAACCATCGTGAAGAGCACATCTAGTGGTCGAACAAAACACCAACAAAAACAGCTCCTCTGAAGAAAAAAAATTGAAAAATGACTTCAGGAAATATAAGTTTTAATGTAGAGTGAGACAGCCGCATAGAAGCTTGACACAAGTCGATCCTCTCATGGAAGAACACACACAATAGAAATAGCAACAGAAAAGAGCCATAAAACCACCAACAGCACAGCTTTCATGACACATGACTTCACAACACCAGAAATAGAAGCATACATAAATGCCAGCAAAAACAAAAATAGTACAAAAAAAAATGGCAACAGATGTTTTGCTAATACAGTGCTATCTAGTAGACAACTACTCTGAAGAACGGAGCATCGACAGCATTCCACCCAATGAACTAAACATCATTTTAGCCAATACTTCATGGAAGCCACAAAAAAAGACAAAACACCATACAAGCCGTTGACACTACGCTCCCACTTCCAAAGCATAAAAAGACACCTCTGAGCAAAATGTTACACAGTCTCACTGTCAGCAGACCTCATATACATAAAAAAAAAACAGACAAGTCCTATCTGCCAAACAAAAGAACTTAAAAGAGCAAGGCAAAGGATGCAGAGAATATGCTGCTGATGTGCTAAATGATGAACTAATTGAAACTCTGTATGAAAATCAGCAGCTAGATCCTTAAAACCTCCAAAGCTCTACTCAACACTGTGTGGCTAATCTGTACCACATTTTTTGGCTTCCGAGAAAATACTGAAGTAAGGGACTTAAAATGGGGAGATATCACATTAAAAAAAGATGCAAACAACACTGAATACCTAGAATACAGCCAAGAGCGATGCACAAAAACAAGAACCAGCCAAAACCCAAAGGACATTCCTAGAATAAAACCCAGAGCATACAGCAACCAACAGAAACAGACAAAATGCCCAGTATCCAGCTACAAAGTATTCAAAGTACAATGACCAGCAGTCTGCCAACAAGAGGAAACCCCATTCCTCCTATCTATAAACACCAATCAACAACTGTACAAAACATTAGCATATTGGTTCAAAAATCAACCACTCGGCATTAACAAAATCGGAACAATAGTAAAAAAGATGTTAGCTAACAGCAACATTTTTACAGAAAAGTGCCTTAAAAACCATTCAGCATGAAAACACTTAGTCCAAAAGTTAAACGATGCTGGAGTCCCACCAACAGAAATAATGCAAGTAAATGGCCACAAAAGTATTGTAAGCATAAACGATCACTGTAAACTAAATGATGACCAGCAAAAAAAAATTTATTCGATACTACTTAATCAAGGAGAACAACCAGGAACCTCTTATCAACCCACACCATACCTACCTACCACCAGCAACATCTGTGCATCAAGCAACTACAGCAGCAGGCCCCAAAACAGCCTAGAAACATATTTCACAAATCCAGTCTTCAATGCCATAAACATCACCGTATAAATAAATCAAGGTAAGTTCAAATCAACCCACACCCCACGACCCACCCATCTCACTAAAATAGTTTGTAGAACCATTTCTATAACACTAATAAACCTTATATCCACCCACAGATGAACCAAAGGTTGCAAAAAAAAAAAAAATCTATGTGATTGAAGACTCCAGCAGTAACAATGATTAAACTATAAAGGTAACCCACAGCCAAATCCAGCCATTTAAAAAAAATTCCCTTTGAAAACATACTTCAGCACATGTCATCTGTACCTCCATTAGCAATACCCAAACCCTAAACTCCCTCACCACCCCAAAATATCACACAGTCCCACACCCAGTAAACATTTTCAAAAACTATTACTAATATGTTTTTTCCTTCTTCCACAGGTAAACAGACTCCAATCAGAATGACATAAACTCCACCATCGTCTTGAAAACCTGAAGCAGCACATGGATATTACCCAAAAAGCAATGTGGACTTATATCCTACTTCTCTACACAGCACAAGCCAAAACCCAAAAAAGGAATTGTGGACTACCCATCAGACAATGTGGATATTTAAAAAAAAACAACGAAACAAACTGTAAATTACCCATCATACAATGTGGATGCTATATGAAAGAAAAGCAAACCCAAAGGAACTGTGGACTACCCATCACACAATGCGGACTTCATTTAAAAAAAAAACAAGACAAAGCCTGTTAATGAAACCTTAGTTCTACAAAATATATATATATATATATATATATATATATATATACACAACTTTCTAACAATTAACAGAAATAAAATGTAGTAATACCTTAGACCATAATAGTTTGCCATTTAAAAAGTTTGCTTCTTTACTGAATAGTTAATTTTGCATATCTTAATAAAATGCTTCTAAAAACTTGAAACTAATGCAAATTTTGAGCCTTACCCTAACTAAACACCCCTACCAACCCTTAATCCAACAAAATGTGCTTTTACCTTCTGTTGCACTCATCCTGTTGCAGTGTTTCAGTTCAGTTTTAAAAATACAAGTTTCTTGCTGCAAAATCCAGTTGTCCTTCACTTTCTTTACTCCAAATGATAACCCACCCAAAAAAGAAAGTAAAAAAAATTAAAATTCCAAGACACGCCACACAAGAAAATTATCCAAAAACAGAAGAGAGTCTTCCATTGTCCTCTAAAAAAAAACATCCAAATGTCCCGCTGAGAGCTACAACATGACAAGATCCTTCCTTCACCCTGTGTCACCAAGCAGACCACATCCATCACTGCCTCTAACAAAATTACCCATTTACTAAATCCACCAGTACTGAACACCCCCAATCCTCCAATAGCACACTAAACACCATGCACTCCGATTAAAAAACCTTCCATGATCACCTGCTGCTCCACCAACATCCATGCAGGCCCGAACATCCATGGCGTCATCCAGAAACAAAACAACCTCGCGCAGCCACACTCCTTGAGACCCTACATCTGGCAACTGACGAAACTGCGCAATCTCCATATATATACCCCGCCCAATCAACAAACACACCAATCACACACATACACACTGTAACAGACATGCCCCCAAGCAATCACATCCCACCTACCTCTAACCAATCACAACACACACATCCCGCGTAGGACCCATCTCCTCCATCCAATCACAACATTTTTCCCATGGTCTAATGCCCAATCACAAACAAGCTACCCAATACATACTTCAAATTCCTCGAGCCCAACATTTTAAACTGTGAAAATAAAAAAATAAATACTTGAAATAAACTTAAAATCACATCACAAATCACAAAAACACAGTGAAAACCATAGCATAAGTTGAATATGCCATGGGTCCGGCTGAAATATCTCTGATATTTATTCGAGTGTTGTGTGAAGCATGACATCACTCGTGGCTATGCCACTCAAGTTAACATACTTCACACGGCACTTGAATAAATATTGGAGATATTTCAGCTAGACCCGTGGCATATCCCTTATATATTCATTGCAAAAACTCTGTTAATGCATCAGTTAGGGTTTTTATTAAACTGTAAAAAGCTGGGAAATTCAACGTTAGGGTTATCAACCCTACCACCCCACTGTCTACACACCAACAGGCATTATGGTGTGCCATGGGGTCATCACGTTAACTCTCACCCCATTCCATGTGCAAACAAGCTGATATGGTACAGTACAGGAGAATAGGGTGAGAGTTAGACCTGATGACCCCATAGCACACCCCAATACCTACTGGTGTGTGGATGGTGGGGGGGGTGGGGTGGTAGGGCTGGTAACCCTAATGTTGAATTTCCCAACTGTATGGTTTAATAAAAACCCTAACTGATGCATTAACGGAGTTTGTTTGCAATGAATTTCCCTTCTTTTTAGGATAGTGTCCTTATTTTACTTAGTGTATATGTGGAATAAATTCAATGAATGCACATAACTCAGGCATTTTCATCAAATTGTTAACATGGGCTTTTTGAGACCACCCTTCATGAACAGTGGCACTGTGATTTTGTTAATCCATCCTGAAAGTTGATTTCACAAAGTGACTGCACTATTCTGTTCCACAGGTGCAAACACATGTTCCAGGTGGGTAATGCAAAATGCCAGCTGTACTGTTCACGAGGAGGTGTGAAAAAATAGCAATGTTAAAATTCTGGAGTGAAAATATTAAAAATTGGCAACGTTATGAGTGTGCATAGAAACTACACAATGCAGGCTCGTAACGCAGTTATTGTTTGGAGTTTTTTCACCCAATTTACAACATGAGCTTTCTGGGATCCCACTCATGAACAGTTGCACTGTGATTTTTTTAATCCATCCCAAAAGTTGATTTCACAGAGCGACCATGCCATTCTGCGCCACAGGTGCAAAAACACATTCTGGGCAGGATGTGCAAAATGACAGCTGTACTGTTCATGAGGAGGTGTGAAAAAATGGCAATGTTAAATATCTGGAGTGAAAATATAAAAAATTGGTGAAATTACGAGTGTGCATAGAAACTATGCAATGCACGCTCATAGCGCAGTCATTTTTTTGGAATTTTTCACCAAATTCGCAACATGGGCTTTTTGGGACCCCACCTCATGAACACTATCATTTCGTTAATTGGTCCCAAAAGGTGATTCCACCCAGCAACTGTGAAAACACCTTTCAGGACCAAGAAATAAGATGACAGTTGCATTGGTCATGATATGGGGTCCTAAAAACCCCATGTTGAAAATTTGGGGTCCACATTCACAAAAATGGCTGTGATATCAACATATGTTGACCCCCCCCTCCCAATTTTCTCCCATTATACAGCTTGATTTCTCAGTTCATAGTTCAGTTTTGAAGAGTATAGACATGTCCTTGTCCAGAGAAGATCGCTGATCCTGAACTCCGGAGGGTAAGCATGGGTGAGGGAGGGTGCAGAGAGGTGGGTGCTCTGTGGGAGGGTGGGGATGGTGGAGGGGTGACTGGGGACACAATGATGGATGGTTTCCTTTTTTTGCAGAGTTAATTTAAAAAAAGGAATTATGGGGACCATTTTGATATTTTACAGGAAATAAAGACAAAAAATAATTTGGCACACTGGGGTGGGCTCCCAGTGTGCCACACTAGTGGGAGGAATTCACAGCCTGACTCAGGGATTGGGCACCCAGATGTCAGGAAAAAAATTATGGGGTTTGGGGGGGAGGGCATCCGGCACTGGGAGGTGGGCATCCCAGTGTCGGAAATAATTTATCACAATTAAGGCACACTGGGGTGGGCTCCTAGTGTGCCAGGTTAGTATAGGGCAGGAGTCACATGCTGGCATGGGGGTTGGGCACCCTGATGATGGAAAAAACTTTGTGGGAAACAAGCTGCATTGATGCAGGATCCTGCATCAAAAGATTTCTGCATCGAGGAAAAGATGGCGGGGACAGTTTTCTCTTTTTATATGTTATATTTTACTTTGCTTTGGCACACTGAGGTGGGCTCCCAGTGTGCCATGCCAGGAAGGGGATGTGACACAACCTGACTTGGGGATTGGGCACACTGATGTCAGGGTAAAAAGCAACAGGTTTGGGGGGGTAAAAAAACATAAGGAGCATTTTCCTCAGGCCCCCATTAGGTAAACACAACTGTTAGTGTTTACCAAGAGGCTGTATTTTAACAATTTTAAAACTGTGAAGAGCCTCACTAAAAAAGTAATCAAGAAGGTGGAAAATTCAAACAGAAACCTGAACTGCGACCAGTAAAGTATGAATGGTAAATGCCATTCACATCTTTACTGTTTGAAGAATAAATGGCATTTACTGTTCGCACATTTACCGTTCGAACAGTAATTTGCAAATGGTAAATGACATTTACTATTCACAAATTACTGTTCAAACAGTAAATGCAATTTATCCTGCACACTGCTTGTCTTGCATCTATCACAAAAAATGTTATAATTCAAAAATGGTTATATATGTTTTCAACAAACCATCCAAAGGCACACCCTTGGCATACACCCTATCATCCCTGAATGTATCAGAGGCAAGCTTAATTCCATGTGTGCTGTACATGACAGCAAATTATTCCATGTTATCAATAGAAAAAAGATATTCCTTTTTGCATTTTTGACACCTTTATATCTCTGAAACCATAAAAGTTGCCATCGTGAAACTTCCAACATCTTGCTTTGCTGACAACACAGCAGCACATACCAATTTATGTGTTATTTGGTTGAAAAATGACAAAGTTATTAAGGTGCAAAAACTGAGATTTAACAATGAAAGGCTGTAGCAACCCAGCTATAAGGGTGTTATTGCGCCCTTAAAATGTATATTATACTTGCATAGTTAGGGTTGCAAGTCCACTTCTACGTTAAACTCCAAATTTTAAACTTTAATAACTTTGCCACTGTATGATGGATTTGCCTAAAAATTTACATGTGTGGTGGGGCCCCATAGATCTCAATCTGGCAAGTTGCGATATGGTCGGATGAGTGATTGTGGAGCTGCAGAGCACCAAAAACCAGGGGGTTTATGTGTTTCTTTGCTTGTGGCTATAGTCCACTTGATTTGTCCATCTGGTCTGAAATCTTGAAGAAAGAGGCAGTCTGGGTCACTGATATGCCTTTTGAAGATTTAGTGAAAAAATATTAATCCATTCAAAAGTTATTCAAAAAAAAATTCCATTATAGTCAATGGGAAAAAAATATATGTGCCTCATGAAAGCTACTGCCACTACATTTTACTGTCACAAATGGCCCTTTTACTGTCGTGTGGTGCCCATCTTGTTTTCAGTTAGTGAGAGAGAAAAATGCCTGGCATTTAAATTTTAGACCCCCTAGGTAAACACTGACAGTTGTGTCTACCTAGTCGGGCACTGAGGATCATAGCACTCTTTTTGGTGGGGGAATCCCCCCCAGAAATGCCTTTTCAGCTATCGAACCCCCCGTAGTGTGGCAAATTGTAACAGAATGAATATGACACTTCTGTAAAACACAAAAGTGCTGTGCCCCTTCTTTCGCAAATGTTTGCGAAACTGTCACAATTTGTGACAGACCTGCACCTAAAAACAGCAATTCTTTGACACCCCACTGAGTCAAAATGGGGGGGGGGGTTGTTGTGCTGAAATTTGCAGGGTGGTAAGCCCTAGTCCCACAGATATGTCTTTTGGTGGGTTGGTCCCAAAACATTCAATGGGCCCATAGTTAGAGTACTCCGAAGTTCAGAAATTTCCAATAGGCTAACACTGCAGTGCCCGCAGAGACTTTCGACACCCTTATCTCAGATATGATTTGAGATATGTTTTTTTCGATACCCACAGCTTAGTTCATCTTTAGGTGGACTAAGCTTGAGTGGAGGTTTCAAAGTCATGATTACAACTGCAGTGGAATTTTTTTACATAGTTGCTACGGTTACTGAGATGTTGCCAAATAAGTGTTACAAGGTTTCATTTTCAGTACTATGGGGCTGCTGTATGGCTCCATACTTATGTGTAAGTGGGAGTGCATGGCCCAGAGGTTCCACATTCCCACATACACATACCATTACATAAAAACTGGGCAATGTGAAGGGAGCGCAGGGCCCGGAGGGCCCATGCTCTCACAAACACATGCCAGTTACCAGTTACATTACAGTTTCTCAAAAAGAAGGGAAATTCATTGCAAAAAAACTTCATTAATGCATCAATTAGGGTTGATGGCACAGCAACAAAAGTATGGAAATGTGATGTTAGGGTTACTCCCCTACCACCCCACTCCCTACCCACCACACACCAACAGATGCCAGGGTGTACCATGGGGTCGTCAAAGCCTAACTCTCACCCCATTCTCCTATACTGTAGCATTTCAGCTTGCTTACACATGGAATGGGGTGAAAGTTAGGCCTGATGACCCCATGGCACACCCCAATGTCTGTTGGTGTGTGGAGGGTGGTGGTGGGGGTAACCCTAACATCACATTTCCATACTTTTGTTGCTGTGCTACAAGCCCTAACCGATGCAGCCCTAACCGATGCATTAACAAAGTTTTTTTGCAATATATATAGATCTATACACTGAATTCTGCAGTAGAGTTACTGCAGCAAACAATGCAATTTCAATGGCAGTTAATCTCTTTTGTCATGCAGTAAACCTGTGACACTGAGTTTCATCCTGGTGGGCTTCACTGTATATATACATATTCCATATTTCAAAACTGATGCTTAAATTACTCTGTTTACATGCCACTATTATCTGAAGCACTAGGGGCATCATTAAAAAAAATACTGCCATGAGCACCCATTCAGGTAAGGGAACTTTCCCGTTTTTTTGTTTTGAGCACTGAGAAAGGTGCTCTTTAAAGGGTCCTAATTCATAATCGGAATTGATATTGCCAAGCAGCATCCTTGAGCTGGCAAGTAATAATGTTACCGATTATTTTCCATTTTTCATAAATTCATCCCCAAACCATGCTCGATATTCCCAGGAAGTCAACCCCTTGCCCCACTAAACTTTAAAGAGACACTAACACAGTCCAGGTATGCAACTCATTTATTTATTTATTTTTTGTTTAACGGGTAGGGTGTACTAGCCATGGCAATGACTATTTTCAGGCACGACCCTGGAGGGTACAGAACATTACAAAAAAGGCAAATAACTTGACAACATTACATTACATAAATTAGACAATAGTCAAGTGGGTAGGAATACAATGAAAATAGGAGTCAGAAATAGGATAACAGACAAGGTAAAAAATACAATACATTGTCAGTAACTGAAAATGAAAGACAGCAATTTACTTTTAACTAATGTAATTTGAGCAGCATCCTAGATAATACAGGTAAGGTTGTACAATGAAGACAGTAGCCCTACAGCAGTCATTCAGAGTAGATATGGGAGAGTTTAGGAGTAGTAGGGTTGTTAGAAACAGGGATGGTAGGATATTAAAGGAGAAAATTGGGACAAAATTAAGAGGTGAGGACAGAGAGTGAAATGAGAGAAAGGACAAACAAGAGACAGGATGAAAAGTACTGAGCATATTCATAGGGACATGACTGAAAGGAGTGGCAAGGGAGTGCAAGTATGAGGGAGATAAGGGGGCTAAGGTGGTTTGAAGCAGGAACAGTTACTGGAATCAACTAGGTGTTTGCGTAGCAGTCTTTTGAATGAGGCATGGGATGAGGCTTGGCATATGGTTGGAGGGAGAGAATTTCAGTATTGGGGGCATGACAAGCAAAAGCACTAGCACCTTTAATAGAGTGATGTCTGGGGATGAGGACAGGGGCATTTACAGCACAGCACAGGCCATAGTTGGAAGCTTGGTTTAGAAATAGTCCTGCCAGGGGCTTGGGTATTTTTGTACAGATGATATTATTGATAATAGTGCCATGAGCATAGGATCTAGACATGGGGAGGAAGCCATCCAAGTTCGGGGTATAGGAGGCAGTGTTGTTTGAATCAGTGAGAGGAGGTGGCATAGCGACAGGTGTTATTATAGGTAACATCCCATTTCCAAAAACTAGTTTTATTTGTGGAGGCATAAGTTGCAACTGCGTAAACTAGTGACAGAAGGAGAATGCCACATGCCTTGGCAAGCCTAGCAGAGGGGGAAAGCACATAGCTGGAGTTGTAGGTGATGCCATGTTTCATGTTAACCAACTTGCAAGTATTCTGAATGTGAAGATCAAAGATGAGAGATGGATCAAGGGTGATACTCAGGTATTTAAAAGAGTTAACCACCTTAACAGAGGAACCATTTGCAGTGGAGACTCTGAAGTTAGATAGATAGCACTTGCATTTAGCATTAGTGCCAAATAGCATGGCTTGGGTTTTAGATACGTTTAGGACAAGTTTGTGGTCTTTCATCCACAGCTGAATTTGTTGAAAATCCTGAGAGAGGCGTTGGTTGATGTCAGTTATGTTTTTAGAACTAGAGTACAGGACAATATCATCGGTGTATAACAAGGAGGAAGTCTGCAGGAGGTTGAAGGTGATATTATTTATAAAAATGGAGAAAAGCAGGGGACCCAGGATAGATTCTTGTGGCACACCAATGTTGATTGTCATTTTATCTGATAGGGTAGAGTTATACTTAATAACTTGAGTCCTGTCAGATAGGTAGCTGCCAAACCATGAAACTACATTTGGCGAACAGCCTAGAGATCTAAGTGTAGTTAAGAGGATGGAGTGGTTGACAAGATCAAATGCTTTAGTCATGTCTATAAATGTAGCCCCTGTAAGAGAATCTGAATCCACGGCCCTTAGGGCATCAGACGTAAACTTGATTAGTGCAGTAGTGGTACTGTGACCCCTGCAGAAACCATGCTGTGCAGTTGTTAGAAGGTCATGTTGCTGGAAGAAGTCAATGGTTTGAGTGGCTAAGAGTTTCTCAAGTATTTTGCTGAGAACAGACAAGATTGCTATGGGCCTATAGTTTCATGGATCTGTGCAGTCTCCCTTTTTGAAAACTGGGGTGACCCTAGCCATCTTCCATATGTCGGGAACATAACTCTGGCACAAGGAGAGTGTAAAAATTATGGCTAGAGGCACTGCTATGAAAGGGGCAGAGAGTTTCAGGAGCTTAGGTTCTAGGTTGTCAAACCCCACCTCAGCAAACTTGAATATGTCGTTTAATAGCCTAAGTACTTTGTGGGTTGTGACAGATTTGAAATAGAATGTGGGCCCAGGGACGTCTGGTGGGGTGGCCAAATTCATTTGGGCTGGGAAGTATAGTAAATGAGGTCAGAGAATTGGGTATTGAAAAAGTTAGCTATGGTTCGTGGATTGTTACTACCAAGTAGTTACCTGCTCAAGGAGTTTATTTAGCCCACGTTTGATTTTTTTATTTTAAGTGATTAAAATTATTGGAACAGAAGTTAAGAACCAGGCATTTAAATGTAAGCAGTAGTCATAATCACTCACAAACCCTTAAAAAATATTGGCTAAATTAACTGCTCAGGCAGGCAACTCCTTGGTATGAGTTGCCACAATCCTTAATCATCTTGTCAATCAGCACAGCCATCTGTGAAGTGAAGAATGTACATAAATAAACAAGCATTTGTCAATGCCGAATGTTGATTGCATTGGTCTGTTGAGCTCGCTCAGTGGCCCTCTGTCACTGACTCAGTCTGTTTGTCCTAGTGCTGCAGGCTGCTCTTTTGTACTGGGCTGCTGCCTGCATTGGTACCTTGTTCTGCTGAGGAAGAAATCTGCAGCTGTCCCGACAGAGCTCCATGGAGGTTGCTCACTCCCCCTCTCTCACTCGCTCATTCTGTTCTCCTGGTGCTGCAGGCTGCCCTTTTGTACTGGGCTCCTGCCTCAGTTGGCGCCTTTTCCTGCCCACAAAGAAATCTGCAGCAGTCCCAACAAAGCTGCGTTGAACTCGCTCACTCCCCTTCTCTCACTCGCTCATTCTATTCTGCCGGTGCTGCAGGCTGCCCTTTTCTACTGGGTTCCTGCCTGCGTTGCTGCCTTCTTATGCCCACAAAGAAATTTGCAGCAGTTACAATACAGCTCTGTTGAGCTCACTCACTTACTGATTCTGATTTTCCTGCCACTGCAGGCTGCCCTTTTGTACTAGGCCCCTGCATGCATTGCTGCCTTTTTCTGCCAACAAACAAATCTGCAGCAGTCCCAACAGAGCCCCATTGAGCTCACTGACTCCCCCTCCCTCACTCGCTTGTTCTGTATCTCCTTGTGCTGCAGGCTTCCCTTTTGTACTGGACTCCTGCCTGCATTGGCGGCTTTTTCTGGCCAGAAAGAAATCTGAAGCAGTCCCGACACAGCTCCACTGAGCTCGCTCACTCCCCCTCTGTCACTCTCGCATTCCATTTGTGTCAGCACTGCAAGCTGGCCTTTTGTACTGGGCTCCTGCCTGCACTGTTGCATTTTCTGCCCACAAAGAAAACTGCAGCAGTTGCACTAGAGCTCCACTGAACTCGTTCACTACAGCTCTGTCACTCACTCATTCTGTTTCTCTTGATGCCACAGACTGCGCTTTTGTATGGGGCTCCTGACTGCACTGGCACCTTTGTCTGTCCACTAAGAAATCCGCAGCTGTCCCGACAGAACTCCGTTGAGGTCACTCAGTCTTCATCTCTCATCGCTCATTCTGTTTGTCCTAGCGCTGCAAGCTGCCCTTTTGTATGGGGCTCCTGCCTGCACTGGCGCCTTTTTCTGCCTACAAAGAAATCCCAGCAGTCCTGATAGAGCTCCGTTGAGCTCACTAAGTCCCCTTGTCTCACTCGCTCATACTGTTTCTCCCACCGCTGCAGGCTGGCCTTTTGTACTGGGCCCCTGCCTGTATTGACGCCTTTTTCTGGCCACAAAGAAATCCGCAGCAGTCCTGACAGTGCTTCTGTGAGTTTGCTCACTCCCCCTCCCTCACTCACTCTCTCGTTCTGTTTCTCCCAGTGCTGCAGGCTGTCCTTTTGTACTGGGCTCTTGTATTGGGGCCTTTGTCTGAACACAAAGAAATCTGCACCAGTCCCAACAGAGTTCAGTTGAGCTTGGTCACTTCCCCCCTCACTCGGTCGATCTTAATCTGTCCCAAACACTGATTTCCTAGAGTGACCGTGCTACTTTCCGGCAGGACTGCAAAAACAGATTTTAGCCAGGATGTGAAAAATGACAGCTGTAGTGTTAATAAGGAGTTATGAAAAAATGCCACAGTTGAAAATGTGGCATGACAGTATTACAAATTTGCGAAGTTACAAGGGTGCGTGGAAACAGTTCAACGCACGCTTGTAACACAATCATATTATGGAGTTTCATCACCAAATTTTCAACATAGGGATTTTAGGACCTCTGCTCATGAACAGTGCCACTGTCATTTTCTTAATCTGTCCCGAACACTGATTTTCCACAGTGACCTCGTTATTCTGTGCCGGAACTGTGAAAACACATTTCGGTCAGGATGTGAAAAATGACAGCTGTACTGCTTATAAGGAGGTGTGAAAAAGTGGCACTGCTGAAAATCTGGTGTGACAGTATTACACATCTGCAAAGTTACAAGGGTGCATGGAAAGTGTGCAATGCACACTTGTAACACAGTCAATTGATGGGCTATCATCACCAAATATTCAACATAGGCATTTTAGGACCTCTGCTCATGAACAGTATCATTGTTATTTTCTTAATCTGTCCTGAACATTAATTTCCCACAGTGACTGTGCTATTCTGCGCCAGAAGTGCGAAAACACATTTCAGCCAGGACGTGAACAATGACAGCTGTACTGCTCACAAGGAGGTGTGACAAAATGTCAATGTTGAAAATCTGGCATGAAACTATTGTAAATTCACGAAGTTATGGCGTCACGTAGCAACTACATGGCACTTAAGCATAAAAGTAATTTTGGATTTTTTCCACCAGAATTTGCAACATAGGCATGAGAGCCCACCTCATGAATACTGGCACTGTCATTTGTTAATCGGCCCCAGGGTGATTCCACACAGTGACCACGAAACCACCTTTTGGGGCCGATTAACGCCATGACAGTTCAAGAATTCATGAGGAGGGGTCCTAAAAACCATATGTTGAAAATTTGGTGGAAAAATTCCCCAAAATGCCCAAGATATGCACTAAAGTTGAAAAAACCCTATTTATTACATTATACAGCTTACCGGCATTTCCTCAGTTCACAGTCCACTTTAAAGAGTGCAGACGTGTTCCCAGTCCACCGAAGATCATCACGCCAAGCTCCGAAGGTAAGTATGGGGTGAGGGGGGGTGTGGGGAGTTAGGGTGTGCAGTGGGGTGCAGGTTGGGTGGGGGGCAGAGGCGGCTGAGGACAGTTTCCTTTTTCAGGAAAAAAAAGACATTGGGACCATTTTCCCTTCACAGGGGCATCTGGCATGCTGGGATGGGCTCCCAGTGTGCTACAGAGGCTTTGGTTTGGGGGCCAGCAGTAGCCGGCCGGGGATTGGGCACCCCATCGGCAGGAACAAAAGCGGGGGTTGCAGAATGCCGTCAGAGAGTCGACAAGTAAACATGGTGGGGGGAGGTGGTTATATTGTTTGTGAACATGGCGGCAAGCCACCGCCATGTTCACAAACAATATCAGGGGTTTCACATCCCGCCCTGCAATGATGGGTCACTCTCTCATTGCAGCAGATGGCTGACTCTGCAATGACGAGGCGGCCCCTGATTGCAGCGGCTACTTTTTTAGAATGTTGTGGCATGCTGGCTGAACTAGTGTCAGCAGCAGCATGCCACGGCATTGGGGGATGGGGGACAAGCCTTTGCAGGCTGTGGGGGCATTGGGCACAACAGTGCCACACCTCCACAACCTGCTTGTGGAGAAAGCTGATGCAACATGGTTCTTGCACATGTGCGCAATCAACATAAAAAAGTGGCACACTGGAATGGGAAAACCAAGCTTGAATTCCGGAGTGCTTAAAAAAACAAATAGGAGAACTGTCTTCGTGGATCATCTTAGTAACAAGGCAGTTAATGAGCCCTCAACACTATTGGGACAAGTTTGAAAAAATGTAATATTTAGACACAAATAAGTTTACATTTTGCATTTCTTTCTGAAATTCCCACCATTATTCTGTAATTATAAGGGCATTTACAGCAAATCAGGACACATGGCAGTCATTTCTGATCTGGCTGCTTGTCTACACCCGATATCACAAATTTGCTTATGACACAATAATATGTTGTGGTGGAGGTAATTGTGATGTGATGAACAGGGGAAAATGTGATGTAACATGTAGACAAGCAGCCAGAGCAGATAATGTCTATGATATTTTTTTTTCCATATTCTGTTTGTCCTGGTCTTCCCGGCTGCCCCTTCTGACTGCCCCCATACAGCCACATCACCACACTTTTCCAGGACTTTCCTTACACCTTCATCCTCTGTCACACAACTGTGGTGGTGCCCACTCATGGGTGCAGGGACTGCATAGGATCAGGATTCATCCTGCCTACTGGAGTGTTTTTTTCTTCTTGGTTTTTGTCCTGGGGCCCATGGATGTAAAATGTTAGCAATGTCCAAGCTCTGGTTCCACAGAGATTCCCCCGGCATCCTGAACATGGAGTCCTTTCCCTACATAGTGGCATGCATGTGCTGCCACCCAGCCACTGCTGGGTGGTGGTGGTCAAGCAGTGTGCCACACTAAGCCCCTCCCTGAGAAAGGAGAGCTGTCTTAGGGATGCTCGATCCTACATCTCCCCACCAGCACTCAAATAACCAGAGTCCATTCCTGAACCTGGTTTGATAGCTGGTATGCCAGGAGTATCATATTTTTTTAGTAACTATTTACACCCCAACTCCAGCTTGTGCCCTCTGCATCCAGCACTCCCAGTTCTGTCACCCCACATCTCCAGGACTTTCTTTGTCCTTACAGATGCCCAATACTGTGACATAATCTGTCATCTGTTGGAACTAGGGGTGGGTGAAAGTGTCTTTTTCCTCCCCCATGAAACCTCTGTTGAAATAAATGAACTTTCATGGAAGTTTCCGAACTTCCACTTGTGGCAGAGCGGAAAACTTCCACGAAGTTATGGGCGAAATTTTGCCCTGGGGCAGAAAACCACATTTATGCTGCCCATCCCTAGCCCTGGAGGCTAGTGGCCCCTCCCGCCACCTGCTCCACGAGTACATATAGCCTGTCCCTGGTGGCTAGTGGTCCCTCCCCCCACCAGATCACCTTCTGGTGACTCAACTATATAAAAAAAAAAAAATACCCCATCCTGCCAGGATGCAATCCCTTCCCCACCCCATCCCTGTCTGACAACAAATGCCCTTGTGGCTAGTGGTCCCTCCCCTCCACCTCACCTGCCAAAACTAAAATTGTCCATTGGCATTTAACAAATCATCGCCCCCATCCCCATCTCCATCCGACCTGTACTTTTTTATAAACAAATGCCCTGGTGATCTAGTGATTTCCCACACCCTCCCCATCACCGATCCCATCACAATATTTCCCTGGTGATCTAGTGCCCCACCACCCCCCACCCCAGCAGGTGTCCCACCACTCAGCTCCCAACCCCATTTCGAACCCCAGCAGGTGAACCAGCACAGCCCTCCTCTATCCTCCATGGCTAGCCCACCCACTAAGCTGTCAATGAATGAGCGTGTTTTTGTTGAGAATGCACTCATTCATTGACAGCTCAGTGGGCAGGCCAGCCATGGTGGAGAGAGAAGGGCTGTGAAGGTTCATCCGCTGGGGTTCCGGATGAGGGTAGAGCTGGATGGTGGGACACCTGCTGAGGTGGGGGGCACTAGACCACCAGGGAAATAATGGGACTGAGGATTGGGCGATGGGGAGGGTGTGGGAAACCACTAGACCACCAAGGAATTTGTTTTAAAAAGTATGGGTTGGACAGAGATGGGGATGGGGGGGTTTGAGTCATTAAATGCCTGTGGACAATTTTAGTTTTGGCGGGTGAGGTGGAGGAGTGGGGCCACTAGCCACCAGGGCATTTATTGTTGGGCAGGGATGGGATGGGGGGAGGGATCGCAACTCGACAGGACTGGACTGGGCTTTTCAGTGGCAAGTTGGGCAACTGGATTGGGCAGCGACCATGGGTGAAATTTCTGCAGAAGTTCAGAAATCAATTTCAGAACTTCCACAGAAGCGAAAGTCAGACTTTCGCTTGAATTCTGCCCATGGAAATTTTTTTTCACACATCCCTAGTTGGAACAGCCTGGTCAGTAGGTGAGAGGCCTGTGGGGTACTAGCATCATCCTGCTGCCCTGATAGTCCTTTTCTATCATTTTACTCCATCCCCTTGGAGTCAGTGGCATCAACATGCACATGAATGCATGTATGCAACAGGTGTGCACAAGGGCAAGCTGCCACACTTCCCCACCCTAACTTGGTGGCCAGTATGATGCCTCCTGCAATACTGTGGGGGCACTCATACATAGGCACATGCAGCTGACCTCTACTCAAGCCAGTCCTCCAACACCCAGGCTCATTCCTAAATCCAGGTCACCAGCATCATGAACGGTAGTGCTACTGCTGCTCCGATGGGCCGGCTAATCCAAACCAGCTTCTTGCTTTCTACTGCTTATAACTCAGAAAACACACAGCTGTCCAGCAGCAGTCCATCACTTTGGACACTAGGTTCTGTAGTGAACCTTGGAGGCTGGTGCTTGGGTGGCTGGTTGCGAGGGCAGCACAACAATATGCCATCACTCACTACCCCGACACCCTGCAGCCTGACACCAAAATCCTGAAACTCAAAATTCTTAGAGTGGAATTTTGACCCCCCCCCCCCGATTGTTATATTAAATAAGGAAGGTGTGGGGGGGGGCCAAGCTCCAAGAAACATGGAATACAAGCAAAATCCCACTGTCAGGATTTTGAGTTTCCGGATTTTGGTGTTGTGGTAGTGAGTAATGGGATATCATAGTATATCTGTTGCGAGAGATGCTGCTGATTGTTGCACATCCCAGCAGGGGATGGCCTGGTGTACATTCTGTAGCCACAATGACCTCCAACAGTGGGTCATGGAGCTTGGTACTGCAATAATAGGATAGCAGAATGTGAAAGAGATGTTGTCATATGCAATGCAGCTCAGCATAGGAAGGTCTGGTGTACATTCTGCCACCACAATTACCGCCAGCAGTGGGCCACAGAGCTTGCTACTCCATTAATAGGATAACAGCATGTGCAAGAAATGCTGCCAATTGAAATGTGTCCCAGCAGGGTAGGGACTGGTGGAATATTCTGCAGCTGCTGTGACCCATTTCAGTGGGCCAGGAAGCTTGGGCCTCCATTAGGAGGATAGCAGGAAGTTCAAGAACTGGCTCCAAAAGGTCTTGCAACACTTAGCTCAGTTGATAGATAGGCTCTGATGGAGAAACAGGGAAAACTGGAGAGCACCTGTTGCCTTCAGAATGACAACCTCTGGCATGCCCAAACTTACCTACATTAATCTACAATGACTGTGATGAGGAATGACAGAGCTGGTGGTTGCCATGGGTAGATGGGGTAAGTGGGGCCTGCATGGGGCAAATGAAAAACAGATTAAAAAAATAAGCTTGTGTATGGTTTGAGGCACTTTGGAGCAGGCTGCAGGTATAATAGAAGGCTGTCAATGGTAAGTGCCTAACTTCTGTTAGGGTCCGGTGTGGGGGGGGGGGAGTTACTGTTAGGGAGGACTGCAGGTTTTCTACCTTTTTTATTATTTAAAAAAATAGACATGTTAACCCTGCACAGCTTCACATTACCAGTTAATTAAGTTATCCTCCTGCACCAATCATCAGATGCTTACGCAGTATAGAAATCTATCTTTCTATCTATATGGATAGCACAACTGACATGGAGCTCCTCATTTCCAGTGGGGTCCTGCTTCTACACATGTCCACAGCTGTGAGGACCATAGCACTGGAAGGTTAAGAAAATTGCCCAAAATTACAGAGTGAGTGTTTGGCTTTAGCTGGACAGTTGGGCACCTAGATCTTCTGGTTCCCATGTCAGTGCACAAACCACCTGACCATGTCGCCTTACAGCCTCCTAATGCTCTCTTACCACACTGCCTCAGAAATATTACTGGTTAGTGTGCAAGCTTGGGAACCAGTAGCTCAGTTTAAAGTGATGCACACTGGGAAGAGAAACCCCAAGAGTACAGTATGAAATGTGCAGAGTGATGCTGGAAAGCACCAGAGAGGAAAAGGGCCTAAGGGTCTTGATACACAAGAGCCTAAAAACACTATGCTGTATTGGAGCAGTGGGCAAGGCAAACAGGACATGGAGGTGATTCTTCTATTGTGCTGGTCATTGGTGCAACCACAGGTAGAAAACTGTGCGATGCACTGAAATCCACACCTGAGGAGAAACTTATGCCAAAGTGGAAGAACTGCAGCGCAGGGCAACCAAGCTAATCTATTGATTAGGAGGCAAGACATACATGGAGAGGCTGCAGGACTTGAACACAGACACCACTGAGAAAAAGAAGGAATGGGGTGACATGAGAAAGAAATCCAAGTACTTACATGTAACAAGTAGAGTGGATGCCAAGGAACTACTCTCCTTGAGTTCAACTACAGGGACAAGAATGAACTCAAACTCATGGGGGGAAAAGGTTAAAACTGACATCTGTAAGCACTTTTTCACATAAAGCGTGATGAATAAATTACTGGAGGAAGTGGTAAGTGCCAGATCAGTGAACAGCTTCAAGCAGGTATGGAACAGGCACATGGGGTTGATTTAGAAAGGGGCAAAACAAAAAGGAGGGATGGCCAATAAAGCCAGTGCAGAGTTGCTAGGCAGGGTGAGCAGAGAAGATGGGCTGACAGGCCTTTTTTGTAATTAGTGTTTATGTATCTATGGTTCAAAACCTATTAAAGCCAAATACTCATTGCTTGACCAGTGCAATCCACCCAGCAATGGGAATAGGTAGAAACTGGGACCATCTGGAAGAAATGAGATATTGCTGTTAAGTAGGGTTAGCCTATGTAAAAAAATTGCAAAATAAAAATGTATTTAAAATTCCTTTACAATGGGTAAACTCTTACCTTGCTGATCAAAGTTGGGGAGCTAATCCTCAAAGTTGATCCTGAGGAATGGAAAAATAATAAATCAGAGGAGACAAAGGACAAAGGGAGATCTAAACTACATGTAAATCAGATTAAACAAGCATTTGTCAATGCTGAATGTTGGCTCACTGGCACTGGCATTGGTAGTGCAGGAGTTAGAGAGATGCATAATAGGAATGGCAGTGAAGTATTGAACTGACACCAACCCCACCCCCACCCTGCAGAGACTGACAGGCATTGAGGGTGTGTCTTTGGGTCTTTGGGCATAATGCTCATGCCTTTTCACTTCACCCTGCCTGCAGACACTGACAGGTGTTGCGGTGTGCCTTGGGGTCTTCAGGCCTTATACTCATCCCATTCCATAAGGAAATATGCTGAGATGGGTGCAGAGTAGGAGAATGGGGTGAATGTTGGGGCTGAAGACCCCAAGGCACACCTCGATGCCTGTCACTGGCTGCAGGGTGGGGGTGTAATGGTGTGAGCATTACGGCTGACAATCCCAAGTCACACCCCCAACACCTATCAGTCTCTACAGAGTAGGGCGATATGGTTGGAAACCCTAATGCCCCAGTCGTTTGTTGGTATTTCCACTCCAAATTTTCAAAATGGGCTTTTAGTGACCCCACCTCATGAACAGGGGCACTATCATTTCGTTACTCAATCCCAAAAGGTAGTTTTGCAGAATGACTGCGCCATTGTGCCCTACAGGTGTGAAAACACATTTCTGGCAGAATGTGAAAAATGACAGCCATACTGTTTAACAGGTCGTATGAAAAAAATGGTAATGTTGAAAATCTGGAGTGAAAATATGAAAAATTGTCGAAGGTACAAACATGCGTAGAAACTGTGCAACGCATGCCTGTAATGTAATAATTTTTTGGAATTGATTCACCAAATTTTCAACATGGGCATTTTTGAACCTCTCCTTATGAACAGTGGCACTGTGATTTTGTTAATCTGTCCCAAAAGTTGATTTCCCATAGCGACTATGCCATTCTGCACCACAGGTGTGAAAACACATTTCAGGAAGGATGAGAAAAATTACAGCGATACTGTTCATAAGGAGGTATAAAAAAAAAGCAATGTTGAAAATCTGGAGAGAAAATATTAAAAATTGTTGATGTTACAAACATGCGTAGAAACTGCACAATGCACACTCACAACGTAGTCATTTTTTGAATTTATTGAATTTGCAACATGGGCTTTTTGGGGCCTCCTCTCTCATGAATAGTAGCACTGTCATTTAGTTAACTGGTCCCGGAAGGGGTGATTCCATGCAGCGACCATGAAATCACCTTTTGGGACTGAGAAACTAAATGACAGTAACGTGTACATGAGGCGGCATCCCAAGAACCCCATGTTGAAAATTTGGGGCAAAAATTCCAAAAAATGGCTGAGATATCAACCTAAGTTGAAACCCCCATTACCTCCCATTATAAAGCTTACTGTCATTTCTTCAGTCCACAGCTCAGCTTTGAAGAGTGCAGATGTGTCCTGGTTGAGAGAAGATTGTGGATCCCAACCTCTGGAGGGTAAGTATGGGTGAGGGTGGTGCAGGGAGGTGGATGCGTAGAGGGAAGGTGGGGATGAGGAGGGGGATGAGGGAGACAATGGTGGACTGTTTTCTTGTTTGCAGGGGAAAAAAAAAAGAAAGACCACAACGGAATGTTTTCTTCATTGACAGGTTACAGAAAAAAAAATAGGCACACTGGGGTGGGCTCCCAGTGTGCCACAATTCTGGAGGGGATGCTGACATGGAGATTGGGTACCCTCATGTCGGCAAGGCATATAGGCAGGTTGGGGGGGTATGCATCTGACACCGTGAGTGGGCATTTTAGTGTCAGAAAGGAAAGGGGAACCTGTTTAACCAGGAAAGACACATTGAGAGGGGGGATGCTGACACAGGGATTGGACACCCCATTGTCGGCTTTTTGAGAGTGTGTGGTGGGCAGCAGGAGCCACCATATTACGGTGTGCCACATTATATGGGGGGGACATGCCAACCTGGGGACTGGGCACCCCCATGTCGGCTTTCTGGGGATTATGTGGTGGACAGCAGGAGTAGTCATATTTATTGAAATGTTTCACCAGGAAAGGCACATAAAGGAGGTGTGTAATCTGCCACTGCAATGATAAGCCTGTCTCTGATTGCAGTGGCAGATTCATTTAAACTCTTTGGCTGTCTCTGAAACTCCTGTCATCGGCAGCATGCTCACTGATTGGCAGCTGAGGGATGCACCCACTAATGCATCCCTTGCACTGGCCAACTGAGACACCTCTGAAATGTGCTACTACCACAAGATGTTGCTTGCACGTGCGCACAAGCCAGCATAAAAAATATACATATACTTACTGTATCTGTTAGGTATGGTTTGATGTCCTCCAAAACCTGTAAAATAAGAGATATACTAAATTAAGCTTTCTGGTGAAATCAATAAAAAATTAAAACAATAGATGGGAGCACACTGCACTACCATGTGGGACACCTACTAATTCAAGTCAGGACTCTGGGGAGAAGAAAAGAGGAGATAAGAACGTTGCAAAGCAAAAGCAGTGTTGTTTTGTTTGCAGTGGCCATCCATAATTATGTGATCTAGGGCACTTTGAAGGTTGCAAGTATTTAATCTTGGGCCTTCCCACTGGTGCAGCAGTTTTGTAACCACTCACAACATCGGTGACCCAGGTTCAAAAGCAAACTTGGGCATCCAAAGGGCTGACTGGGATGAGGAGAATAAGTGCATCCCAGGGACTGCTCCCCTCCTGGGGGGGGGAGTTACACTGACTCGGTACACACCTGGTCCCCAGCAGTGAGCTAGGGAAGGGATCATCAGAGTCTGTTATGATGCTGGTGGAGGGGCAGCATCATGCCATCATTGCACGCTGGGTCTTTCTGTAGGAAACCATGGAGAAAACCTCTTGTGCCTCAGGGACTCCTGGCTCAATTACTATCCAAGGGCATACCTGCTGTGGAACTACCATCCCCTCAGACAACCCCACCATGAGGGGGTAATCTCATGGGGTTGATATAATCCAGTGCTGGGTGGGCAAGCCGGGGGGCAAATCTTGGAAAGGGGCATAGAAAATTAAAAACATGCATTGTCTACTAAATTGTAACATCTTATTTTTGAAAGCACATGCTGAAGTGCAGAGTTCCTCTTTAAAAAGAGCAGGACACAAGTTATGAACCAATTAATAATAATAAAATTAGACTCCAGATCAAAAATGTATATTGCAGGCTGAACATACAGTATGTGGCTGGTATGTATACATACACACACACACACAAACACACTGACTTAAGCAAGTACAGATGAACTGAAAGACAGTACGACTAACTTTCAGCAATCAAAATTCAAACTGAGCAAAGCACCTTTTATATAAATAATAGGGCTGTGTGAATACCTTTTTCCGAATATTTGGCCGAATATTTGGAATTCGGGCATGAGGTATTCATTATTCAGATGAATATTCATTATTTGGCTGTGGAACGAAAAGAACAAGAAACAGCACATTATCCTCCCTAGATCCCACAAATCATATCAATAAAATAGCTCTACATGCCCCCACCCTCAGGTAGCATCCAGATACACCCCCCCCAGCAGCACACACAAAATCTGTAATAGAATAAAGTAATAATGTAGTCGAAAGAAAACAGGCAGCTGGCACAACCCAGCCCCCACGGCTGGCTGCTGACTTGTCTTTCAATATTTTCTTCACCTACAGCATTGAAATTCAACATAGTAACCCCCACACCACCAGCAGCCAGGCAGCCACATCGAAGAATAGGATTAGAAGAAGGCATCCAACACAGCAGCCCACCCTCCATATTCCATGATTGGATGCCTTCTGAATGAAGAAGTAGCACACTTGGTTGTGTAGTAAAACCTGATGATCACGTGATCATCAGATTTTACTATGCAGCCAATGGCAAGTGTGGTACTATCTTCATCCAGAAGGTGTCCGACTGTGGACTGAGGAGGGTGGGCTGCTGTGTCAGATGCTTTCATCTAATCATATTCTTCTATGTGGCTGACTTCCTGGCTGGTGGTGCGGGGGGGGTACTATGTTGAATTTCAATGCTATAGGTGAAGAATATATTTAAAGACAAGTTATCAGCTGGCCATGGGGGTGGGCGGATTGTGCCAGGTGCCTGTTTTCCTTTAACTACATTATTACTTTTTTCTATTACAGATTTTGTGTGTGCTGCTGCAGGGATATATCTGGATGCTACCTGAGCATGGGGGATGGGAGGGCTACTTTATTGACATGCTCTGGAAGGGGCTAGGGAGGATGGGGTACTATTTCTTCTCTTTTTTTTTTTTCTTTTTTGGACAGTGTTTCCCGAATAGCAGACAAATAGTGCACTACTCGTTATTCGGAATCCAAATAAGGAATAGTGCATTATTCATGGTATTCAGGAAATAATATTTGTTCAGTACATTGCCCTAATAAATAGCCACATGGATTCAGAATCAGTTTAAGGCCTGCTTTTCAGAAAGATGAATATACCATGCAAGCAATAGGGAGGCAGAAATTCTTCCACAGGTGTGTACAAAAGAGATATTTTCATGCTCAACAAAACAATAAAAAAAGGACATTGATCCCAGACATTTTATACTATATAATGTAATGGATTTACCCATGCAAATGCTTTAATCAAATTAAATACAAAAAGCATGGATCTAGGTCACACACACACACACACACTCCTTAGGAAATTAACACACTGTACAAAAAAATTTTGAGCATTCAAAATGATAGACTCTACAGAACAGACTGAGTCTGAAAAAAGTGTTTTTTTACATACCTGAAACACATGAATCCTAATGCCATGTAAAATCTCCCAACCTTCAGAATTCAAACACAGAAAAGCTTCAGCCTGGAGTTCTTGAACAATGCCCTCATAGAATTTTGGAAATTCATATGTCTCTTGGGAACTGCCCCTCCCCGAGAATTTTGGGAGTTGTAGTTTTTCTTCAGTAGATATTTAAAGTAACAGAAACACATTAATTGGTTAGTTTTAAAAAGTACCCTATACATTACAGAGAAGAAAGGGGGGTGGGGTGGGGGCAAAGGATCACTATAAGAGGTCCCTTTCAGATAACCCATTTTTTTAACCATTTATTTACCAGGATAGTCAAACTGAGACATTTTCAGTTTCTCATAGGGGAATTGGAAGGGACAACAGACTATAGTATTCAGTTATGGTTCAGTGAGTATTCAACACATTGTGCTGACAGTATAGCCTAGAGATTATAGTAATGAATTTTGAATAAGTTTGGTACCTGCAGACATGGATCTTATTCCCACACCCTCCAGTTGTACGCTGGGTGACTCTGAGCAAGTCATTTAAAGCAGCAGTGCAACGCAAATGGGTTCAAATTTGACCCTACGTTTTTTCTTCCTAATTGATGCCAGATGTCTTCCAGTTTATTTTCGTGGTAACATTTTCAGTTTTCATTATCATTTAAGAATTTTATGAAACTTTTAAAATAATTATTTCTCAAGAAAAAAAGTCGGCCACCTCATTTTTGCACAGAAATAATATTGAGGACCTGAGGAGAAGAGTTCAGACAAAAATGAAAATGTTCAATACACAGCATAGGAAGCATCCAGAAAACTGAAATCAACTGTTCTGCCAATATTTTTTATAACCATAGCAGAAAATTATCTTCTTGAAATAACTTTTCTCGCTGCACTGCTGCTTTAACCAGCCCAAAGCTCCTGGGCTGCCTCTGAAAACAGTTACTTGTGCCTAGAGAACCTTACCTGGATAACAGACTTAACAAAAAAGTGTACTTTGAAGAGCTTTGCAGATCTATTTTTAATCTTGTTTAGTAATAATTTACTCTTAAATAGTTTATTGAATACTTCTTAGAATTTAGTATCCTTAGAGGTTGTATTATTTCGTTCATGACTATAGATGATTAAAAATGACTATAATTAGTCATTAAACACAAATTAATGATAGCTTTAATAGTAAATAGTGTTTGAATTTGGTGAGAATCAGATAGGATAGGAAGTGTGGTTTGGGAGGGGAGCTCAGCCAAAACCCCAAGTGCCATGGGGTACTTATGGGATGCCAAGTGGCCGGTATTGTAATTTGTAGCACAGGTGGGCTAGTGAAGGCTATTTAGGAGATAGTAGGCATTTAAAAGTAGGTAAATAAAAAAGTGGCATTAGTCGTCTTGTGGGTTAGAAATGCCATGGGCGGGCCACTAAGCAAAATGGTAGCCATGGTTGGTCTGGTAGGCTAGTACCTTGTGGCTGCGGCCAATTCCCTTTTGAATAAAACTACTGTAGTACCCTTCCCTTGGGGCCTAATGGGGGCTCCCTGTGTTGGAGATTATGTGGAATAGTGGCAAAAATAGGACAAGCTGGGGCTACAGCTGCAGCTAGATGCATAGTGCAATCATACTAAAATGAAAGTGCTTGCAGGCACTTGTAACTCCCAGCCCATACAGACCACTACACTGCATGAGTGGGAGAGAGAGAGAGAGAGAGAGAGAGAAAGGACCAAGCAGGAGGTGGAGGAGGCAATAGTGGAAGTGCCTTCCCCACCTTCCCGAACCACCAATCCAGTGGCAGTTTGTTATGCTCTAAGGGGCTGAAGCAGCAGCAAGAAGGCCATGGAAGAGACACACAAGTGGCCGATTACAGCACTCCCAGCTGGGAGTGGAGAGTGGCAGGAGCTTCCATTCACTGATGCCGCTTCGTCAGGAATGTTGAAGCCAGGAATGGAGTAGAGAGGCAGCAGGAGCTACCAGGGAGTAAAGCTGCTCCTGTGGCAATAATAAAGCGGGGGGGTGTATGCCAATAGTTTGTTTGGTGTTGTGGCAGCCTTAGTGGTCAGTGGGTCCAGCAATTGCTTGTTCATGGTGTTGGCTCTGTTTGGCCCCATTTATTGTTTCATGAAGAAAAAAAAGTAATTCTTGGTCCCTCATAGCTGGCTCTGCTCACAAGCACAGCAGCATTTTTTAAGAGAAAGCATGTCAGGAGTAGCATCGGGCATAGCAAGGCCCCAAAGGAGAGACCTCCACCTGCCTGCAGACAACAAGGCAAACAGCACACTTCCCTGCCTCCTCCTCCTCCTCCTTCTATCTTATCCCCGTATTGGGGGCATGAGTCAGTGGCAGCACTATTTGGCAGGTGCTGTCCACCTAAAATTGACTATTTGTTTGAATTAAAAAAAAGTTTTCCCATGCCATAGACACAGTAAAGACTGTTGCATTCATCTGACGGGTCAGGCCAAGATCCTGGAGCAAGGGACCGCTCAATTGTGGTAACATTCAAATTTGTTAAAATCAGATTCAACCAAGGGAGCCTAGGGCAGAGCCGGCCCTAAGCAAATTTACTGAAATTTATTTAAATCACTCCAGCCAGGAGCATAGGGCAGGAGTAGTCTGTGTAGGTCCCAAAAAGCAGAGCCTAGGGCTAGCAGGTCTTGAATTGTATAAAATAGTATTACAAAAAGGAACCTCCAGCAAGCCATACAGACTAGGCCAGGGCAAAGCCCTAGGTCCAAGCTAAGTTAGCCAGGTGGGCTACTGAACAAGGGCTAGTAAGCCCAAAATTTTATTTTGTAAAATAAAAAAAAGGTGACTCAGTCAAGGCAAGGCAAGCCCCCAGTTAAAGTTCTAGCCAAGCTAACCAGTTGGGCTAGTAAATAAGAGCTAGCAAGCCCCAATTTTGTTTTATTATTTAGAAATATTGCTAGGTGGTCCTGGGGAAGCCAGACCCATGTCATAAAGGGAGAGTGCCCCAGGGTGATATGGGTGGCCAGTTGTCAAGTGGCTACCAGTAGCCAAGATAAGGCTAGTGCTTTCAGATTGTAAAATTCTGCTGATTTGAAGTGCAGTAGGGTGTCAGCTTCAGCCAGAACCAAGTGGAAGGGAGCATACCTATAAGTTAGCCAATCCAGCAGCATAGTTGTCATAGCCTTAGCCAAGGGCTGGTAACTTGAGTAACTGAGTGTAGCCCCCTAAGCCAGGGAGGGACAGTTAGTGTGGGATCCCTATCATATAGGCTAGCCAGATTATGCTCAGAAAATAGGATAATCCTCCTGTTAAGCTCTTTTAACCCAAGTAAAATACCTGTGCAAGGGAGGATGTACTTCAGGGTCCCCATGTACTGTAGCTAGGTACTGTACATACAGTATTATATACACTACATGCTCATTGACAGCTCTGTTGGTGGCCAGCCATGATGGAGAGTGGAGTGTTGTGCCGGTCCCTGGCTCAGGGTTGGGATGGGTGTATTGGGGTGGTGGTGCACTTCCTGCTGGGGAGGTCTATTAGACACCTGGGAATGGCATTACTGTATTATGCAGATTATTGAAGATAGGGACAGGGGTCTGCTAGACAGCAGGGAATGGTTTTACTGTATTATTCAGGGGATTAGGGATAAGGAGGGGGGTCCCTTGCACCAAGGAATGATTCTACTGTATGAGATAGGGGATCAGGGATAAGGAGGGGGTCCACTAGACACCAGAGAATGGCTTTACTGCATTGGACAGGGGATTGGAGATAGGAAGAGGGGTATGCTAGACACTGCAAAATGGTTTAACTGTATTAGACATGGGATCAGGGATGGTGGGTTCCGCTAGACACCCGAGAATGGCTGTACTGTATTATACAGGGAATAGGGATGGGGGGACACACTGGACACCAGGGAATGGTGTTTTATTATTACACAGGGGATCTGGATGGGGAAGCAGGACTACTGGACACCAATGACTATGATGTAACTCATCAGGCATAGGTGTACAGTAGGCGGGAGGAGGGACCAATAGTCCCCAGAAAAAGGTTTATGTTCAACATCTGGCTGGTAATCAGCTGTGGGGGGGGCGCTAGCACCAGAGGGAGTTTACTTTTACCATCAGGCCATTGGTCAGTGGGGGGGGAGAACACTAGCACCAGGGATAGCTCTCTGGGATCAGCAAATTGGGAGGGGTGGCACCCCACAATCCAAACTCACTCTGCATGCAAATGAGCCCATAATGGGCATGCTAATTACCACTCAGTGCCTTGCATGCTCAGTGGACTCATTTGAATGGGTCCCTCTAAATATCAGAAATTTAACATGGGTGCAAGTCAGTGTGGCACCCTGTTTCAGGAGCCATGTCTGCCTAGTGCTAAGTGGCTTAGTGCTGGGCCAATATATCCCAATATTCAGCTGAATAGTGCTGGTGCACTGTTCCAATGAATATTGCATCTTTGGAAACCTGGGTAAACGTAAGGCACAAAACAATTTTCTGTGCTGTACTTTATGCCTCTTTGAATATGGGGCTCTATGTCTGAAAGGATTATTGGTATATTAATTTATAAAAAGAAAGCAAAGAGAAATGTTAATGTGCTAAATTCCATTTTAAAATGTATTACTACTATGCAAAGAAACAGTATATGCTATTGAGAAACTGTTTTTAACAACAAATATTGATATCTTATGGTTCACATTGAAATGATTGAAAGTGAATTAAGTTTTTGGTTGAAAACTTATTCAAGTATGTACTCCTCTATTGATGCACAGCACATCATGAAACATAAATGTAAAACATTTACTACTATTCATGTTGTGTGTCTTTTTTAACAGTGAAAAAGAAAACAGAGTAACAGAAAAACTGAATAGTCTAAAAAAATGAAAAGTGATGGTTCAGAATAATTAACTGCTTCATAAGAGGGGTCATTTGAAAGGTATTTGAAGGGATATTGGGAGCAGAAAATGAAGTGTAAAGATAAAAAAATGGAAAACAAATGGTGGAATGGTATAACTGCTAAGAAATGAAGGGACTGTGAGAATAAAACAACTGAAAATGCACCCTTCTTTTTCTGTATGACATGACAACAATACAAGAGGCAATAACTGAAGAGTGATAATGATGACTGCAGGCTTGGACGATGGGACTGAGTGGCCACCTGAAGTAGGTGAAGGACATGCACAGTGAAAAAATTCCAGATTGAAAAAAAAAAGACTAAATGGAAATGGATGCAAGAGAAGCATTGTTTTGATATAAACATACTTATTATTAAAGAATATAATATAGAGACATGAATATAATGGAGAAGAAAGTCTAATTTGGTTCTGATGAAAACTTTGATTGGGGCTAGGGATCATAATGCATATTTAAAACCTCAAATGGCAAAGTTTTAGAGTAAGTTTAAGGTACAATATAACTATTACTAAAAAGATTTAAGAGTACACTTAAGGTACATGAACAAAATGATAATGTTTTAGGAGTAACGCTGAGGTAAAAGGAAAACAGATTCACAACTGTTTACGTTTTTGTAGTACATTATTTATTTATTTGAAATTTTCAGGTGGCCCACTGAGACAAACATGTCCCGTTTTCTTGGGTGACCCGGGGAACATGAGCATTCCAATAAAAATAGAGAAATATAAACAAGTTTTGCAATCAGTAGGCATAATCACTGTACAGGTACAAAGGGGTAACAATCAAATCAAGTCATGTAAGGACAGCAAAATTACAGACGGTATTCAGACATTTCATGGCATACTAATAGAGGATTGTGTATGATCGCTCATACACAACAAGGGTATTTTTCACTCGAGAGGTTTCCATGGTAACTGGAGACCTCGAGAGCACAGCTCAAGAGGTTTCTTTACCATGGAAACCTCGAGAGTTGAAAAATACCCTTGCCGTGTATGAGCGATCATACACAGTCTTTTATAGTGTATGGTCACTCATACAAAGAGTGTCCTTACGTTCTTGCTGGTTTATGTGGTCATTTTCACCTCCTGGGACCATTTCACCACTGTGGCCATTCTCAGAGGATCGCAGGTCGCCCAACTGCACATGTGCACACACTTTCTAAGTGTTATGCTGCACTAGCTATGTAGCTAGTGCAGCATAACAATGTTCTTGAAGGGATGGATTTTCATCCACAACAAAGTTCCACCATACACTATAAACATGTAATCGTAAAGGCTGAGCTGCATTGCAGTGATTGACTAAGTAGCAAGAATAAAAAAATAAATACATAGACAACCTATTGTATATTACATATGTACAGGACAAAGCATCTGGGGCAAGAGGGGGAAGAGAGGGGATAGTAGGTCAGGTGGGGGAGAGAGGGGGAGGGAGGGGGGACACAGGTTGATAAAGAAAGGGGGTTACTTGCAGCTACAGATAGGAGGTGGGAAGAACATTTCTTGAAATGTCTTCTGAATTGAGGTAGGGACATGCAAGAGAGCTGTGACCATGGGAGGTTGTTCTGCTTTTGAGAAACCACTGAGGCAAAGGACCATTTGCCAATGGCTAGAAGTGTTTTAGATAGATTTGGGATAGGGAGATGTGAGGATCTAAGGGCCCTGGGGAAGGATTTCAGTGAGAGCAGATTGGTAAGAATGAGTGGTGAGGGAAGGTGGAGGAGCATAAAGATAGTGTAGAGCATTAGAAAGTCCAGTTTAGCCTCAAATAAATGTCCAGTTAAGGGCATTGAGGACATCACAGTGGTGGGCCGAGCTGGGGCCTTGGCTACAAAGCATGCTATTTTGTGGTAGACCTGTTTTAGTTTTGCCAGAATGGGAGGCTTGTCGTAGTGTATTTTTGGGGCCCCATAAAAAAGGCCAGGGAGAAGGGTCACAAAGACAATGGTCTTCCTTGCATTGGGTGTGAAGTAGGGGGCAGTATGATATAATAGGCCAGGTTTTTGGTTTGAAACCATAATGATATTAGCCTTATGTGTTTTGAAGGATAGATGTTCATCAAGGGTCAGTGCCAGATATTTAAATGAGATCATGCTTGCAAGTGGCACACCAGAGGAGGTTCTGATGACCAGGGGTGGCTAGGAAGCCAGGTCACAAAAAGTGTGCTGGAACAGCATGGATTTTTTTTATTTAGTGTTAAGTACTAACAGGCTGTTTGTAAACCATGTTTTCAGCAACTGGAAGTCATTCTCTAAGTTAGAATTGATAGAAGAGACATTTCTTGAGGATCTGTAGAGTATGGAATTGTCAGCATAAAGCTGAATCAAAGCCCCATCACAATTCTTTGGTAGTTCATTAATAAAGATAGAGAATAGTAGAGGACCAAGGATTGATCCCTGGTGGACCCAGTCAGTGATGGGAGATAAGGATGATATGGATCCAGCCCATTTTACACACTGAAAACTGTTAAATAAGTACCTGGTGAACCATGAGCAAGAGTTAGAATCAAAGCACAGACTTTGGAGCTTTGTGATAAGGAGGGGATGATTTACAAGATCGAAGGCCTTCGTAAGGTCCACAAAGATGACCCCAGTGGCACATCCCTGGTCCATGGCCTGAAAGTTGTCAAAGGTGATCCTCAGGAGGGCAGATTCAGTTCTGTGCGATTTCTGGAAGCCATGTTGGTGGATTGTGAGGGTGTTGGTCTGTTCAATGAAGGAGTACAGTTGGTTGTATAGTATTCTTTCCTGAATTTTTGCAATGGGGCATAGGATGAATATTGGTCTGTAGTTCTCTATGAGGTTAGTGGGATGGCCTTTGTGCACTGGGTAGAGATGCAGCAAAGTTTTAATCCATCAACGAAGCATGGATGAAGTGACCCACTCTGCATCCGTGCAGGACTATGCAAAGTCCCTGCTGAAATACACTACTTTGCCTTTGTGACTTTGTGCTCCTTTGGGTTGCAATTAGACATTGCGAAGTCATTAAGAAACAAACAGCCCAGAGTCCACTGATCAGTGATCACATGGCTGACTGTCTCTGCAAGTCTGCAGGTCACATGATACAGGGAGGTAGTTCAACAGGCACTGGCAGGAAGTCAGTGTTTTACTTATACAATAACAACCTAGCTGGCGGTCATTTCTTGGGGATTAATGACAGTGTGGGGGCCTGGGTTGCCCGAAATGACTGCCACTGAGGTTGTTATTGTAATTATAAGGCTAATCCAGCAGCGCCAATTTAAAATATTAAATAAAAATTGTTAACTTTGGTTGTGCCATTTGTCTTTGCGATGCGGTCGCCCGACTTGTCAGTAGCTATGGTTTGATTACATATAGTGACACTACATGCGTCCACTGTGCTGACGTTAATTAGTGCGACCCCATGAATTTGGCAAGGCCCCCATTAATTTTACCTTTTTTATGTTAGAGAAGCAAATAGAGCTGCAAAGATAGCAATCAAGTGTGTGGTAGGGCCCAGGTGTTCATGGACAAATCAGGTAGCGTGACACATGCAGCAGCTCTTTTTAAAGTTCCATATTTATTTTAATTTCCTCAAAAGTTGTTTGCAGCAGGATAAATTCAGTACAACAAACTGGTTCAACAGCATATTATCACTTTTAGCACAGACATTAAGTAACTTCTAACACCTTAAGGCACTTTACAAAACTCCCTGGAGTCATCTCCAGACCCAAAATCAATCTAACTACCTGAGCTAAGTGTTCAGCTTATATACAATGCAGAGGTCAGGTGACTATGTAACTCCATCCCTGTACCTGACGTTAAACTCTATATCTTTATTTTCAATTAGTTTTTTTAATTTACAGCAGTCATACACCTTTAAATTACCATACCACTATATATACTAGCATCAAAGTGAATTACATTGTTTTTAAATGTTATAACTATTGATTTTTTACCTCATGAAGCACCACCCCTTCCAGCAGCTGCATAAAAAGATGTAGATTGTGGCCAGCCAGCTCTTAACAGCACATCAGAGACAGGGAAACCCTATATTGCCTGGTAAATTACAAACTGCATAACACTTTTAAAGAATGTACCTGTCACTTTTCTTCAGCCTTTTGCATTATTATATTAAAAGTATTACAACCTTTTAGATTCTTTTACTTTTCGACCATTCCTAAATATTAAGGCTTAAGCATCTGTTTTGAATTCTAAATGTCTAACCCAAATTCCAGGAAAGTAAAGTAAACAACCCAAAAAAAAGGTTTCTAACTAGGTTTTCTGTCTTCATTCCCTTAGGCTAATTAAGGTCTACTGCCTAAAATGTCTCTTTCCTAACAGATTTGTCCTGCCAAATATCAGAAGAAAAGTTTTTCAAAATGTCCGAATTAAGAGCTGTCCTAGTTACGGTACTTTACCTCTGCACCTTTACGCAGGTTCAAGAGGTAAACTGTACCGAAACTTACAAAAATGGAGAAGCGCTAACTGCGAGAAGAAAATATCACTATGTTTCTGCATTTTACCTAGATAGTATATACAATATTAGTCTACCTCAAGTAAAAAATGGCGAAATTGTTAAATAAGGAACAGGATGCTGGGGGGGAAGGGCGACAAACAAACACCATAAGGCATAACAGGGTTATTTTGCACCTTTTAAAGTAACGCCCTGAAATAACCTTATTCAAAAAGCTCTTCTATAATTTACTCAACAACTCAAAAGAGGAGTGAAACGGCATGTAAGGGGGTTGCTGAAATACTCGGTCCTCAAACACGACAATCAATTTTTCTGAACAAACAAAAAATCCCCTTTCCCTTTATTATTCGCCTCGGAATGAAGGCTATAAATTAAATAAGCCTGACCACTTTAACTCCGCAACAGTGTTCAATGCAACCTAACTATGCGGCTTTATATACTAACAAAAATTCTCAAGGCAGTAGCCAGAAGGCACTCACAACTGCCTAAAGAGAAGGGGGGTGTTTAACTTTCATCCCACTCCTTACTACAACAATTTATCAATAATTTGCAAGCCCAAATTGATCACAGAACCACACTGTGACAAAGTGTAAAATAAAGTTTACATATCAGCTTAACAGTTAAAGGCAGTAGTGACCTAAGAGACAATTCTTGTATTTCGATCAGGTTTCCAACTGCTGACAGGAACAACAGTTGGAAACCCAATCGAAATACAAGAACTGTGCTTTTCATGTCACTGCTGCCTTTAAACTGACATTTAAATTTTATTTTATACTCAGTTGCTATATTTAGCTCTATTTTCTTCTCTGTCACTGCATATCTGGAGAATTATCGTGGCTCAATTACTTTTATCGAGTAAGTGGGGAATCACGCTCTGTGGCTATTCCTGGCTTTGAGGTTCACTCTGCCTTCATGTGAAGTGGTTCCTCATGCTACTGAAACATCTGGATCAGTCATTACCTGGTCATTAATGACTGATCCAGTAACCAATCAGAGCGTGAAGGAGCCTCATTAATATTCTGTTAGCATTATACAGTAATTTCACTTTCTCTAGTGGAAAGAGTTTGCAGTCCAAGCAGTTCTGCAGTGTGCAGTCTGACTCTGTTCTGTGTGTTTCAGAGATCACAGAAAAGCTATACTTCTTTTTTGTGTGTTAAATGTTTGTGTATATAGTTGTAGTCCTTTGGGAAAGTTTTATTTAATTAACAATGCTTTTTTTTTGTTTAAAAATTATTTTGTTTGTGCACTTATTTTTAGGTACTGCACTTTATTTTACTAGTACTTGTAATACTCTTTTTATTTTGTTTATTTACTTTCTTGATAGAGCATGGACGTGGTGGGCCAAGTGATGGCCATCGTTGGTCATGAATGGGAGGCAGCAGCCCAGTTAGATTAAATTGGCAGGCTTTTGGGACCCCACTTGCAATCACAGTGAGCCCAGCAGCTGTAGTTGTTGTCCAGGAGCAGTAGCAGGAGCAGGTAGAGCAGCGGCCCAAGCATGCTCAGCAGGAGGAGCTGCAGCAAGAGAAGCAGTAACTGCAGCAGGTTGTTGGCCTTCAACCACTGGCAGCACAGCAGCAGGTGTGTCCTGGTGCCCACCACCACCTGTACTGGGCCCTGCCCGCTGCTCCTCTGTGTGGGCATTTTTTTTTCCTTCCCTGGTGACTCCAATGTGGTGTATTGCAATGTTTGTAAAATGGTGGTCTGCCGGGGGGCACAAGGACAGCCACCTGGGCACAGGTGGTCAGTGCACCCATCTTCTACCTGTTCACCATCATGCCCAGTGGGAAGCAAAGCTGCAGGAGGTAGCAGTAATGTGGTATTGTCAAATTCAAATATTCTTTTTTTTTGGGAGGGGGCATTATTTAAAAAAGTAAAAAAAAGGTTCATTAATGTTTTGATCATCTTTACAGGTATTCAGCATATCATCAGAACTGAGAAAAAAATAACTTCTGTGATTTTTAAAGAACCTGATTTGTCTTGTGATGAGTGACTTGTGTGACATGACTAATGAACTGTACACAAATACCTACGGCTGTACTTCCCAGACCTGTACCACCCCAAACACCCTGACCTGAAAACACATCAATGAATACAATGGTCAAGCGGAGATACTGTAAAACATGGTTACATACAACTTATATCCCAAAAACTTAAAGTTGTGTAATTCGTGAATTGTGATTGTGAAGATGAAGAATGTGATTTGTATCGTGAGTGACTCGTGATGATTGCCCTGACTTAAAAATGCACGTAAATGAGTACAATGTTCACACCAAGATATGCACCACACCACAGTACTCTGAAGAGGAGCCAAACAAACAACTGTGACTTAAGTTACAGATGGAGATTGGGCCCTAAAGTGATGCAGATGCACAGACAGATGGAGATTGCACTTAAGAAATGCGGCCGCACAGACACAAGCACAACACCACCTTAACCAGTGGTCAAAATCAGATATCCAAAACTGGAACAATAATACCTTTTGGGGGGGGGCAGCTGCAGTAACAGTCCACTACTGACTGAGATAGAACGAAGCAGTAAAAAGTACTGCAGATGGATAAGAGATTCAAATCAGAGTCCTGTGATTATGGTGTGGCACAATAAAATGTGTGTGACTTGACAGCATGCACACACACATGCAAACACTATAGGTAATGTGCAGAAAATTCTAAAGTTCAGTGCAGTACAACCAAATTTTTAAAAGAATTGAAAAAATGCACAGCACCACAGCAAACACCCACAAATTATCAAAACTTACTAATGTGTGTACATGAACACAGAAATACTAATATACTACAGTATATACCCCAAAACATTGGAAAGACTGCCTTTCTCACTGAGCCACTGACTGTGAATCTCCCCTTATCACTTCCCTCCCCTGAAGCACACTTCTACAATGTCTGTCAGTACACGGACTTATTCTTACAAATTAAGATTCAAAATGCACACAAAACCAAGAAACACTCAATGATATAAGCACAGGAGGGTTTCCTACAATAGATATACTAAATTTTTGACTCAAAATTTGGCTCAAAAGAGTCAAAAAAGCTTTTTAAATAGTTTGATTCTCAGAGCTCTGAGAGCAACCTGTCTCCAGCTTTCCACTACACACACTACGCAGAACTGAAGCTGTGCAAGACAATATAGAGCCCATGTGACCTGCCATCCCCCATGATTCAATGCAAACTTCTCCTTGCAGTTCCAAAATAAGTCAAAGTCAATGCGAAGTCAATTGAGACCAATTATGCTTCACGTTACTCATTATGGAGAATTACTTTGCTTTGCATTGTGAAGTACTTCACATAATTGCCCATATTGATGAAGTACTGTGCAGAGCAAATTGCATGGACTTCGCCTACCTCTAGCACCATGACAACAATTGCAGTTTTCCATTTGTCAGGGATGGTTTGTGTTAAGAAGGATCGATTAATCAGTAATGCTATCAGGTGAGCAAGTGCCAATGCTCCTAGGCTGAGGAATTTAGGCTGCAAGGAGTCAAATCATGGATAGTATCCAGGTTGAAGCTCATTAGTACCTTGAGAATCTCTTTCCATGAGGTGGTTTTCAAATGGAAGAAGGGGTGTGGAGCTATAGGGCAGGTGGTGTGTGGATTAGGGAGAGTAGCAGGTAGGCCTGTCTTATAAATATCAAGGTTATTGAAGAAGGAGTTAATACTGGTCACTATCTCCAGGGGCAAGATTAATATAGAGCCTTTCAATATCATCTTCTGGAGGGGTGCTCCATTCTAGCCCTTGAGTAACGCATTGACTTGTGCCCAAAAGCATTTGGGTTAGCGAGGCGTGTTTCTTGAATGGATTTTAAATAGTCCTGCTTAGATTTGTTGATTTTGGTTTTGCAGTTGTTCTACAATTGGCAATAGGATAACCAGTCTGAGTGAAGCCCGGATCTTTTGAAGTTTATCCAGGCTTTATCACAGGAGCGCATTAGGTGACTTAACTCCTGGGAGAGCCAAGGAAAATGGATTCCCTTAGCTCTTCTAACTTTGAAAGGGGTGTGGGAGTCCAGGATGGAGGTGAAAGTGTTGATAAGGTATTCAAGGGCTTGATTTATGTCAGGAAGAGTTGTAATGGGGGTCCAGCTGGCGTAAGCAAAACTGTGCTGGATAGCTAATGAATGAAACCTGGTTTGATCCCTGGCTTTAAGAATCATTGAGGGGGATGAGGAGAATTATTCCTCCAGATACAGAATGTAGGGGAGTGATTGCTTAGAGCATTGGGGAGGATTTCAGCATCTTTGATGAGGTTCTTGTTACTGGTAAGCAGCCAGTCCAGAAGGCTATGGTTACCAGTCTTCATATTAAGTCTAGTGGGTTGGTCACGTAACTGCTCCAGTAGAGCTGTTTGATAAAATGCTCTTTTGGGATCCAACCAGTCAAGGTTGAAGTCTCCACAGAGAATGGTATCTTTAAGAGAAAGATAGTTGAGACTGGAGAAGAGATCAACGTATGTGGAGGATTCATGTTTAAGGGGAATGTAGACACAACCTATGGTAAATTTCTTAACTTGGCCAAGAGTAATTATGATAAATACATGTTCGATGTCAGGGACAATAATAGTACTTGTTAGCTTACAGGCTTCCAACTCTCCACTAGTGTAGATCAGGACCCCTCCTCCTTTTTTGTTCTATCGGTCATGGAGGAAGGAAGAGAAGTCATGGAGAGCAATTTCATGGGATAGTATGGAGGGCTTTAGCCAGGACTCTGTTATGCAAAGTACATCAAGTTTGTAATGCCTTGCCCAGAGTTCCAACTCAGCCATTTTTTTTTATACTTTGTATGTTCATATGTCCTATTTTAGGTCCTTTTACATTCGACCATGGTGGACAGGAGCGTAGGGTGTATGTTCTGGTTCTCTTAATTGGGCCAGGGTTCTTTGGACCAGGGCTCAGTTTGATATCACCTGACAGAAGAAGTAGACACATCTGGGAGTGGAACGAAGGTGGGTGGAGGAATGGTGATTTGTGTATATTCCTGGTCTGTGATTTTATCATAATCATTTTTCATGCTGAGCAATGGCCAGAGGACCATGGAAAGGCAGGGGTTCAGATGGGGTTTGAGACAAGTAATCAGGGAGTTGGCACAGGGTGTAATCAATGGTGGGGGGAGGATTAGACACCCTTTGTATATTGGACACATCAGGCAGAAGAGAAGCCAGGAGGGAACAGCAAATGATTAATCCTTTTGTAAGGGTGAAGAACAGCATTTTGTAAACATGTTTGATATATTTAGTGGCTGTGTGAGCATAGTCAAATCAGTAATCCAGTTTTAATCTTGGCTATGTACAGGAGCATGTATAGTAGCACTCTAGTAGTAGCAACATGTATCCTGCAGATGAAGAAGCGGGTAGATAGGAAAAATCCACTTGTGATAATCACACATGCATTGAGATACTCATCACTATATAAACATGGCCACCAAAGGGTGGGAGTGGTGAGGGGAGATTGGGAAGCCGCAGCAGCGGCAGCAAGATGTATGTAAACTGTGTGTTGCGGCAGCTGCCTTTAAACACTGAACACCTTTTTAGTAGCAGGCAGGATCAGAGACGTGGCACTATGGTGGAGCTTTCCTCCCCCTAAGAATGGAGAAGATGGCAGGCTACACAGAGCAACAGCCAGATTTGAACTATGTAGGCAGTTTGAATGGTTTGAGCAGTTGCAAACACTAGCCGGGGGAGAGCTCTGGTTACCCATGGAGGCAGAAAAATTTTATTAAATTGTTACCTGAAGAGGCAGATAACTGAATTAAGTTGGTTATTGTGGGTAATGCTGTTCAGGGGCAGGAGAAACTCTACCACTGAATGTAACCCCTCAGGTAAGGGTAGGCAGGTTCCAAATCTGTGTCAAAATTACAGAGAACCCTGATAGGACAAATATGCATTGGGCAGTACTCTACTAAGTGAGATTTAGCAGCTAACACTCTACTGGAATCTCCCTGGTGAGGGAGATTTAGCAGCTGGCATGAAGTGAGAATCAGGGTTCTAGGGTGACCGAGGAGTCACTGTCTGATAGTCAGAAGTCAGTAACCATGGGTGGGTCAGTGACTTAGCGCAGGAAGAAAAGAGGAGAGGAAAAAAAATAAATTTAACAAGTAGCACATTTAAGTCGCAGCATGAAATAATTCTGGATCAATTCACCAGGTGTGAGACAATCCCAATAAGCAGGGGAGCAAGTAGTCCATAAAAAAAAGGCACCAAATTCAAATAAAGAAATCCTGCATCACTCCATCTCCGGTTGAATTCAAAGGAGTACCTAGATGCGCAGTTTTTCTGGCTGGAAGAGACTCCTGCAGCTATGGCTGTTTGTGAGAATGCTCAGTAGGGCTGATGCAGACTGGATGCACAGTTCTCTGGCTGGAATTGTCTCCTGCAGCAATGGCCATGTGTGAGGAATGCCCAGTGGGGCTGATGCAGACTGGATGCACAGTTTGCTGGCTGGGAGTGAGTCCTGCAGCTACGGCTGCATGTGGGGAATGCCCAGTGGGGCTGATACATACTGGATGGTGCAGTTCGCTGGCTGGGAGCAGCTTCTGCAGCTATAGCCACGTGTGGGGAATGCCCAGTGGGGCTGATGCAGACTAGATGCACAGTTCACTGGCTGGGAGCAGCTCCTACAGCTATGGCTGTATGTGGGGGTACAGAGTTAGAGGTACAGCACATGTTTCACTGAGGTAATCTTGAGGTAAAATGAAATTCAGCCTTGTGTTTGCAGTAGTTTTTCAGTCATGCAGTAACTATGGGGTAGTGGGTACTCAAAAGGTATGGAAAAGTTACTGAAAATAAGGTAAGGTACTCCGGTTTGGTAGTATACATTATTTTTGTTTTCCTTGTAAGAAATGCAGGCCTCCTGCAACCCTATTTCAAGTTTTCTAGAATTTAATTTTTGTTATAGTTATACATTTTTATATTTGAATTTTGTTAGAACTTAGTAGCTTTTAGTTTTACCATTTGTCCAGTCTTTATTTTCTTTGGGTTACAATCATTATATTCATTTGAACAACAGTGACAACGTAGAATCGCAAATAATTTATTTAGAAATGCTATTATAATGGGTTGTTAGACTGTGATCATCCCAAACTCTGGGCTTAGTTTTTACCTGATATCATCCCAAACTCTGGGCTTAGATTTTACCTGATGGGTATATCATGTTTTTAAATATACATGAGCACTTTTTCTATAAAAAATAGTAACCACAATAGATAGTTTAACAGGATGATAATCACCATTGTAAAACAAAAAGGCAAGTGAGTAACGTTACTTAATGGTCATAAAGGCATATATTTAACATATTAGTGATGTACTGCTAATGTATTTGCTGTGTCCTGTTTGGCAGGTATGATCACTCCCCCCCCCCCATGAAGCTTCTATTTGAGGTAAGGCACCTAGAAGGAGTACCAAATGCTGGTGCCTACTCCAAGTAAAGACACATTCATGTTTTCAATTTACTTTGTTTTGGGTATTATTCCTTACCAGTGAGAACTGTAAGCGTATGATGATATTGTTTTGTTTCATTAAGACCAAACATCTCTAGTGTGTTATTCCACTTATGAAATTGCCATGTATTTGTAAACAAATATGTAGTTCAGGTGAAGTGTATAATTGTTGGAAACTAATCAACAGTCATCGTGATGTGTTTTGATCAATGATATTACAGGATTTGCATGTTCCAATTTATGATGAAGTCTTGCCGCAGTGAACATGTTTTTTTTTTTTTACCAACAGTAGGGTTGATCAGATACTGCAAAATCTGATCCATCAACCCAATTTTGGATATCAGACTATCTCTAGATATTCGAGTCTGAAATCTGAAATGTATTTATATTGTTGAAATAAATCACCAACCCTCATGGCAAATGCACTCACCTTGCCACAACCCCACACACTCTAAAACTTAATCTCCTTCCTTTCCCAATCTCCCAGCAAAGCAATTAGTTATGTAATTGTTGTAAATAAATCATTTTCCTCCACTCCCACAAAATCACAAATCACCCATCTCCCCCACCCCATCAACTAACTCCACCTCCAAATTCCAGTGACACTCCACACCCTACTCACCCTCTAGCCCCCAACCTCCCACATTGCCCTGAAGCCCCAAAATTATAAGGATATAGGAAGATGGTGTACCTTGGATCCTGTGATGGAGTTATAGCTAGTTCTCTTTTTAGTCAGTCTCCTGATACTATGAATGAATGATGACATCCTCCTGTAATAACACTTGATTTTCTGCTTGCCAGCCAATCGGGTACTGTATTGCCATACAAGTATGTCATTCATTCATAGTATAGACACTGACTGACAAGAAAGTATGATTATCATGCTACCATTGGACTCTAGGTGCATCATCCTTCTGTACTCTTATAGTTGGGGCTATGGGGGGAGGAGGAGGGAGTATGGGTGTTAGAAAGTGAGTAGAGTTGGGGGTTACTTTATGCATTTAGAGGTAAAGGTACTTGACAGAGTGGGGGAGGTGGGAGGATGGTGATTTGCCATGGGAGGGGACACTAACTCTGAACACAGAAATCTAGATTTCAGACTCAAAATATCAGATTTCAGAATCAAATCAAATAGGAATCTTAATAACTAGGATTTAGGATTTCTGAAAACTTTATCCTAAAATCCTAAGTCCTAACTTAGAATAGAAATCCCAGGTATCTGATTTTAAAAAAGTGTATTCGATCAGTCCAAGTGTCAACCATCTATTTCAGGAATTTTGGTCAAGAAAGCGGTATCAGAAAGTGCAATGTTTAACTCCATGGAGAATTAAATGGGTCATGGGGCCATACTACTTCACTTTATGAAATCATCTCATTTCAAGGACTGGGGTCTTGACATTGATGCCGGATATCAGCTGCCAAAGATATTTTTTGTAATAAATCACACTGCATGTAGTGCAGTTCATATTAAAAGGCCACTCCAGTGAGTTGCTTTTACATTTCTTAATGGGTTACAAAAATATTGCTTTATTTTTTTTTTTTCATATCCACATTTAAATATTGATACAAAACCAGGTTACTGACTTGGCAGTTTAATACAAATTGTATTGTACAAAGTTTGGCCATGATATCTTCTAAACAAACAAACACACACACACACACACACACACACACACACACACCTTTGAAACAAATGATCAGATTGACTTTTGCAAGTGGAGACTTTTCAGCAACAAAGAGTCATCTCATTTGTTTTCACTGGACCTGATCACTAATCATATTCATGAGCCATTGAACAAGTAGATGAAACAAGAAAGAGATCTAGCTGGAAAATCAAACCCAAAATCAAAAGTATGTCAGAGACTATTCTTACCTACTCATGAGATAAAAATAATGGTCACTATTAGAGAAAACTGAATTATATAAATGAATGTTTAATATTAATGAAACACTTAAAGGGAACATAAACTAGGTGTGGTGAATACATTAGCCTGAATATTTGGGATGATTTTACATTTGGTAACCCCAGATATTTGGGTATTTGGTATCTGTATTCAAAATGATGGTCACTATTAGAGAAAACTGGATCATATTCATGAACCTTTAATATTAATGAATAACTTAAAGGGAACATAAACTAGGGGTGATGAATATGCTATCCTGAATATTAGTAATGATATTTCATTTGGAAGCCCGAATATTTGGTTATTTGGTATCTGTATTCAGATTCACTATTCAGGCAATTTAATAAAAAAACAGAAAAAAAACAGACCCCACCCTCCTCTTGAGCCCAGATCCTTTAAAATTTCCACCCCATGCCCCCTACCTTCTGCTAGAATCCAAATCCCAATTCATCTCCATCCAGCACCCACAATTTGATATTTTAAATGCATATTTAAAAGGGTTCCACCATGCCATGATGAAATGGATTCCATGAATGTCAGAACAGCGATGGCACAACACCACCAATTGGTTTTGTGTCATTGCTGGGGAAAAGCATCTTGTCTGTTGATGGCTCTGCCCACCACACTCCCATGCGGGGGGCTCCCCGCACATCAGATAACCAACTCTGAGTCCAAGTTGGTTCAAGAAGGGGGTGAACACCACAGTGGCAGCACCATCAGGAACACAGCAGACCATCACAGTGAACTGTCGAACATGTTGCTGTGATGGTCTTCACTGTTTTCCCATCACTGTGCCGACATGTTACCATTTAAAAGAAACTCCCATGATGGGAAACACGCATAATACACCCACCTCTATGGCTGGTCACCATCTTTCAGCATTCATTTGTCCTAAAACAAATATTATACAATGGTAAGAAAGAATACTGGGCTCTGATTGGTCCATCTAGAATTGGACTCATGAGGTTATCCAAGCAAAACATGATGGATCTATTCCCAGCACACCTATGACCACAGTAAATGTTAAAGGAATCACTCAGTGTGATCATCTTCACCATCTACCACCCGGCAGCCACCTTCACTTTACCACGTGTCTCACAAGGTATCTGCATTCATCCCTCAGAGAGATTATTACTTGCTGCATGATTCTTGAGGCCATATATGTGGCAATAGCTGTCTGCTTGCTATTATTTGTATGATATTTTTGCTATAAAAATATGTTTTTGAATTCTGCTTTTGAAACATGACAGTCAGCACAAGACATCCTGGGACATTAGATTTTTGAAAATGTACTGTTTTCTCTGAGTGAAAGGAAACAGCTAACTTCAAAGAATCTAACACGTCTGACAAAAACCTGTGTGGAAATCATAAAAGTCATCATCTCAGAGAGTTGGTGCTTTGAAGTGAAAATATTGCCTTTTTACAAGGTGACAGGAGGAAGAATGATTCTTAGTCAGTCTATGTCAAAAATCTCACAATGTTGAGAGGTGGTTCTCAAATTGTTTTCCTGAAGGATCAAAGGGATATTCTGTACTGTCATAAAGTATTCTCTGTGGCTCACTAATTATGAAGCATATATATATTTTTTTTAATTGGAATGTTTAGCAGTGTGCAAGGGCATGTGACTGATCAATTGCAGGACTAAGAGTGACCTCATGCCAACAACCAGAACAATGACATCACAAGGAGGGTGGGACTTTAACTCTTTGTTACTGGTGAAGCCTGCTGAAAGGATTGACACTCTTTTCTGGACTTCTAAGAGACACTCTTGTTCTGAACTTGGAAGGGACGCTTTTACTCCTGGACTCAAAGAGAGGCAGTTCTGTCAAAATAGGTAATTTCAGCACCACTACTTACCCACTGAAACTGGGGTAGGATTAGTTATTCAGTACAAGGCGGTTTGTTTATACTTGTCCATTTATTTTCTGACTGTATCCTTAATGTATATATGTTCTGTGTTTTGTATTTTATTTACTATTTTTAATTTTAGTAAACATTGTTTTTCTTTAAAACGCTGCCTGAGACATGCTCATTTGTGTGTGGATGGTGGAACAGTCTTAATATTCTAACACAGCTGTTAAATGCTTATTGTGTCACCTTGTGCAGCCACGCTAAGAAGGACCCATGTAAAGATCCAACAAGGTAAGAAAATACCTGAGTCTCATTGACTCAGAAGGGGGGATTTGTGAACCAGGTTGGTTGTATGCCTGCTGGGTCAAGTATTGTGCTGCTTTTCCCAAAGAGAGTGTGATATTTGGACCTGTTACCTGGCTGTGCTAGCTAAAAAAGGGTTCATATTTGAATCCAGGACTCGAGAATGTTAGTTTGCTCAGACCCAAAACAAACAGGAGGGTGTCCCTGTTTGTTCCCTGTTCACGAATCACACTTAAAGGTTAGGCACTGTGGTAGTAGAGGACCTGACCCCACGAGTGAGTTTGTGACAAAACATACCCCCCATCAACTTTATCTGCCCACTACTTCAATGAAAAAATAAAAGTAAGTTAAAGCCATTGTTTACATGGTTTACTTGGTTATAAGGGACAAAAGAAGGCCATGGCCCATCAAGATTGTCCCCCACCACTATGGTGGGAAAATTAAGCCCAGGAGCTATTTGACTCCAACCACTGGTCCAGACTGCTTTCAAAGGACTGGATGGAACTACTATCTACCAAATGTTGTGGTAAACTATTCCACAGTCTCTGGGGTCTTACCATAAAATAGTTTTGTCTTTTATTAGTTCTTGATTTAGCCACATAGATCTGTTTATTATGTAGCCTTGGGGAACTCCTTCTATCAGAGAATTTTAGGCCACATTGATCCATTAAATCCTGAGAATTTGAAATATTATACAATAATAACAAATCACCCCTGGTACATCTGGTTTATAGTGTATGTAATCCAGTTTCCTGCAATCTAGTGTGATAATCACTATTGGCAAGTCGAGGTACTAGTTTTGTTGCCCTCCTCTGAATTCTCTAGATTCTATCTATATCTTGTTTGTGGTATGGGTTGCAAAAGGGAGACCCATAATCGGAATGGGGCCTAACATGGGTCCTAAAAAGGGGGATAATGCATTCCTGGGTCCTAGAGACAAATACTCCTTTGATTTGGATCAGTAGTGCAATTGATGTTTTGGCTACCTTGATACAGTGATCTGTAGAGGTTAGTTTGTCATTTATAATGACTTCCAAATCCCTCTCAGATGTTGAGACTTTAAGAGGTGTGTTATTTAAAAAATAACTCTGTCTTGTGTTATTTTTCCATAATGTAACACAGTACATTTATCGGGATTAAGCATTATCCCATTATTAGCTGCCCATTCTTCTATAGGTCTTAAATTGTTGCTAAGCGTGATCCTACTAGAAGCCATGGATACTACACCCCTGGTTTAGTATTGTCAGCAAATTTCAATAAAACATTGTCTGTGCTGACCTACATATCATTTATATAAAAATTAAATAAGGTAGGTCCAAGGACCGAGCCCTGAGGGACTCCACTGGTAACACAGCCTACGTTGTGCAGAGTACCATTTATCCTAACTTGTTACTGTCTGTTGGCCAACCAGCAGGAAACCCATCTGACCAAAGTCTGGAAAAACCCCAGGTTCAGCAATTTGTCTACAAGTTTGCCATGGGTCACTTTATCGAAAGCCCTGCTGTAGTCGAGAAGGATAACATCCATGGACTCCCCCTTTCAAGTCCCTCACTTACATAATTATAAAAGGAGACCAAATTAGTAGTGCAGGAATACCCAGACCTAAAACTGTGTTGTGTTTGATCAATTTTATTCTTAATAATTATTTCCTGATCTAGGAATTTTTTAATAACTTTTTCCATTAATTTACTTATTACAGATGTTAGGCTTATAGGACGGTAATTTTTAGGATTAGAATGATTGCCTTTTTTGAATATAGGAATGACTGTGGCACTAGCCCAGTCATGAGGAATATAACCTTCTTGAAGAGACATATTCAAAATAAGGTTTAGGAGTTTAGCTATAGCACAGCTGTCTCTAGCAAAAATCTAGGATTTATATTGTCAGGACCCGGACTTGAAGTTTTTCTTAGGGATTGTAGGGCTTCAAGCATATCAGTAACAGATATATTATAGTCTATAGAAGTGCTTGCTGAATACAAATTGAGTTTAGGATCCTCTTTTTTAGTAAAGACAGAGCAGAACTGCTTATTGAAAGCATCCACAATCTCCTTGTCTGTGGATTTTAAAGAGTTGTTAACTGTTATAGGACCCATATATCTATTATTATCTTTATTATTATTAAGGTAGGAGTATAAAGATTTATAGCTATCTTTACAATGTGCCAAACAAAACTCTAGATTCTTTTTGGACTGTAAGATAGTGTGTTTCAACTGCTTTAAAGATGTTTTATATCTAAGTAGTAATTGGTCTGTATTGGTACCCTCACACTTTTTTAGTAGTGAAAACAACCTTTGTTTCTTTTTAATTAGATTTTTTATGGTTTTATTTAGTCATAATGTAATCTTCCCCTTTTTATTATATTTATTCTTTGTGGGCACAAATCATTCTTCTAAGTCATAAATTGTTGTTTTCAAGTAGTCCCATGCTTCCTCCCACTGTACTCGGCTTCTCGATCTGCACAATTGACAATGAATACTAACACGCATGCCCATTCAAACAGCTGCACTCACTTCACAACTGACACCTGTGGCAAAGGAGATAAATGACTTTTTTTTTTAACTAAATTAACTGTACGAAAAATCAACTTTCAAGCTGTGGGGTGGGAGAGAATCATGCTGGCAAACTGAACTCAGCACATCTCACTGCTGCAAGAACATAAAAATGAATGTCAAAGTTCCCTCAGTACTAATGTGTAAGACCATGCTTCAGTGCCTCATACCTGATCACCATTCCTGTTCTTTGTTTTCAAATTCCATTCAGTTCTCCTGGTTCAACTGGTACATGGATGAGCCACACAGCCATGGTTCTGATTGGCAGTCTCCAACACTTTCATTGTGAGAGCAACACCAGAGGGGGGGCAGTCACATTTAAGAGGCGCACCCATAAAGACAGAGAAAGTGAGAACAGGTAGAGGGTCCACACTGCAGAAAGTTAATGATGGGTTAAAAAAAAAGAAAGAAACACAGTAAGAGCCGTGTGTGTGTGTGTGTGTGTGTGTGTGTGTGCATGTGTGCGCATTTTGGAGGAACTGAAAGGCCACAAAACTATAGAGCAATAAACTAAAACTGCACTTTCACCATATGACAGTGGTGCTGTCTGAGACATCAGTCAGCATATAGAAGCAGCACCACCTACTGGAGAAATCAGAAACTGCGGACTTTTTAAAAAATGTATACTTCCATATCAAAACATTTTTAAATCTTTTTTTTTTTAGCAAATAAGCCATTGTATAATAGGAATAATGCACTCCAGGGTGTGTGTCGTGCTGGGATAACATCACTTCTCTGGTGTTGGATGAAGTCAAACTGCAGCCTCATGCCCAACCATCCAAGGCGAGGAGTTATCCCAGCACAACACACCCCCCGATTCCTTTATTATGTCCCTTCATCCTAGCAGCACCCTCGTCCCATCCTTCTCTCCTCCAGTACCAGATTCTTCTTATGAGAAGCCAGCAAGGCTAAAGAAGATGACTAACACAGCACAGCCTTCTTCCTGGCCAGCTGCTTTTTGCTGAATGAAGGTGCTCATGCACATGCTCTTATAGTAAAATCTGCTGATCACTTGAATATGATTTTTTTTCATGTTTAACCCTTTCTATTTCACTGCTAAGAATATGTTTTACAATTTGCACACCTTCATCAATGTGCCTCAACAACTGTGTATGACATGTATAATTATTATAAGATTGAAACAAACTCTATGGAGCAGAAGCTCTAAATGTATGAGCATGCACTGCTTAAGGTCAATATAGGTGTGGTGCACAGAAAAAGGAGGTGGCTATTCACATTTTGATTAGTATATAACTGAAAAAATGAAGATATGTTGTGCATTCCAAAAGTAGTAGAGTGACCCACTTAAAACAACATTTCAAGATCTACTTTTAGTGCAGTAGTTATACTCATCTAAACAGTGAACAAAAAAAAGGGACTTGGCTTGGAAGTCAAGGGCATCAATACCCATTGCTAGGATATTTTTATTTATTTATTTATTGAAATGTTTCACCAGGAGGGCACACTGAACAACAAGTTGCTCGTCTCACAGTGCGACCTGGGGGGAGGGGTTACATAGGGTTGTGAAGGATGAACATTTACAATAGTATGTGGGTAGTGCAAACAATTCAACATGGTAAGATTGTGCAACAGATGGATCACAAGGTATTGTACAATAAACAGTAGTGGAATATTGGGTAAATTACAATACATGTCCAAAATCATGCAAAAGAACATATAAATGTACAAAACAATAATAATGTAATAGAACCATTTATAGTGCATGAGTGTACCAGGAGCAGGCTCGAGGTAGTACACAAGTGTTGTTGGAGTAAAAAGGTTGTGCATACTGGTGACCCAGAAGGGCTGGTGGAGAAGAGAGGAGGAAAGGCAAGAACTGAATATGAGGAGAAGGGGTAGCCATTTCCTGGTTTCCCCCTTCAGGATGTTGAGAACCCTGCTGGGAGAGGTCATGATAGGAAGGTAGAAACTGCGGATAGGTATTAAGGTGGATTAAAGCAGGAACAGCTGAGGGAAAGGTAATTGTGTAGGGCAGAGGTAAGGGAGTAGTTGGAGGAGGAGTGTCGTATTTCGGGGAGGGAATTCCAGATTTTAGGGAAACAATGGGCGAACCCAGTCTGACTGATGAGGGTGGAGCAGCAAAGGACTGTCAAGGTGCGGGCGTCATTTGATCTGAGAGAGTGGGTGGGGTAGGTGGAGTGGAGAGAGAGGATGACAGATAGGAGGGGAGCCCCCGAACCAGAATTTGGAGGTTAGTTTGGCACAGTGAGAGATGCGTCTGTGAGATAGTGGAAGGAAGGTTAGAGAGTGAGAGTTCACAGTGGTGGGAGCGGGAAGGGGAGTCAATAGCAAAGCAGCAGAAGAAGAAGTTAAAGAGAGAGTGTCCAACTTAGTCAGGGAAGATTTGGGAGTAGCACCATAGACTATGTCACAGTAGCCAAAGATGGGGAGTATCATCTTCTGGACAATTTCGTGCCTAGCAGTCAGAGGGATGCAACTATGATTCCTGTACAGAGCACCAAGCTTGTGTTGCAGTTTCTTCAGGATAGCATTGATATGCACAGAGAAGTTGAGGTGCTGGTCCAGCCAATCCCCCAGATATCTTAATGAGGAGGTGTCCTCCAAGATGGTCCCATCAAGGGTGTGGAAGGTGGGTAGGGCCGGGAGCCTAGAGAGTCTCTGCCTGGTGTCGCTGGGGGTTTGGACCCAATCTCTTCCTGGTTCACCTAAACAATTAAAGATGTTTAAGAAGCATTTCATGCACTTATGCAAACCTACTGTGCACTAATTTATCTCTTAAGTTTGCTGGGCATCTAAAATGAAACCTTAGGTTTTGTACTCAATTCCTGTGTTAGTATTGGGTCTGCCATTAAGATACCCGACTATTTTTTTGCATCACAGATCCTATTTTTCCTGCTTTTTTGTTGAACTCTATAGAACTCTATAGATTATGGAATTGGCTGCTTGTCCATGGAATGTACATTATATCTTAATACGATTATTTATTTCTAGACTAGAAACTAGCCCCATAGTCCTTTTCAGCAGGTGTTCCTTGTATCCCCTCTGTAGAAACCTACATGTTAGTTCATCTGATTGCAGCTAATCATCTGTGTCTTGACTGCAATTACATCTTACACAAAGGAACTGTTCAAAAGGAATGGACTTTAGGGAGTCCTATGGTGGGCAATATTAGCCTTTAGAATAGTATTAGTTACCTTTGGCTTTCTATAACTTGAAACCCATTCATGATTTTTTGTGACATTTTGCACAGCTTTAATGCAGTTAGAATGATATTTCCTGCTAAGCTTCATACTTGAATGTAACAACTGACTTTTCTGGTTGGGAGCTGGAAAATGTGACCAGTTCTGCATTTGTCCAAATGGTGATTGAACTGATTATTTGCACATTATGAATAAATGCACAAAATGCTTATAAAGTATTTTTTACTATTTGTGAGTATATAACTGCTGCCTTATAAGGAGTTTTTGAAATTTGATTTTAAGTGGATTACCTTACTAACATTGGACTACATGAAATACCTTTCATTTTTTCAGTTATCTGCAGAGCATAACAAGCAATGTACATCAAAGACAGAACCAGTATCTAGAAACCATTGACAAACACATTTACCAACCTTATGCAATAAGAACATATGAATTCACAGTGAAACAACATGCATTATTTGCAGGAGATAGTATGCTCTTGCCCTGTAGTAAGGCCATGATTATTCTAATGTGGATTGCCAGCTTAAAGGACAAGCCCTGAAGACAGGGGTCCCCTAACCAAAATAGCAGGGGTGTTCAGGCTTAGGTAACATGGGGGAGGGGGAAAAGACAGAAGAAGGAATTGTGGGAGGAAGGGCAGGAGAGGAGAGGAATGATAGAACAAAAGGGGGAAGGGTCAGGGAGCTAGGGGTGAGACTGGTGGAGGGGAGCAAGGGGAAGGACTGAAGGAAAGGGGTACTTAAGGGGAAGCAGGGCTAGGAGCATAATTCTTCTTTGCTAGAGAGCTGTTTGTTTGGACATGCACTTCTAGCATATCATTTGACAGTATGGCGATTGTGTACATCCCCGAGCATGTTGTGCCTACTAGGTGAATTACGGTAAGTGCGGCTGTTCTGCTAGAGAAAAATGATTATTATAGCTAGTGCTTGCTCAGTGTAAAAATGTTCTGATTTGCAAGTCTAATTAGGTTGTCATAAGCATTCCAGGTGCACTATTACAATTTCTATACCCGCTGGGTGCTCTGATGAAGCTTAAACTCAAACTCAAATATTACACAACTTCATCGGAGTACCTGGGGTGTGTGGGGAGTGGAGCACCCCCACAGTAACAATAATATCACGAAATGTTGCTTTTTGTATTTCTGTCACTCGAAGTGAAACTGTTTTAAGTGTTCAGTAATATTATTCTTTCTTTCTGTGGGGGCACTCTGCCCCCCACACACCCCAGATGTTCTGATGCAATTGTGTGATATTGAGCATGACTTTCTCATTAAATAATCATTGCAATTATTCTTTCTGTGGGGGCACTCCACCCCAACAGCCACTGGGTACTCGATGAAGCTGAAACTCAAATTCAAATGTTACACAACTCATTGGAGCACCTGGGGGGTGTGGGGGTGGAATACTTACAAACTATATCACAAAACATTGTCACTCAAAGTGAAAGTGTTTTAAGTGTTCTTTGCAATTATTCTTTCTGTGGGGCACTCCACCCCCCCCCACACACCCCAGGTGCTCCGACTTTTGAATTGCTGCAGTTTTGTAATAAACATTTACTGACCTCACATCCTTTGCTCAGAATGTGTTTTGGGGGATGCATTGGTGCAGCTGTTGATATATATTCAGTACAATTATTGATTCTGTGGAAATGTTCCACAGTTCTGTGTTGGTGGCATTACCATGTCAACATGTTGGAGCTGTAACACACATAGTTATAGAAAAAGCACAGCAACAGACCAGAGATATACACAATTGCCAACAGAATTTGGTTTGGATTAGGATTTCTTGAGCAATTTTGGGAGATACAGGTAAGGTTGAAACAGAATTTGGTATGGATGGGCAAGGCTGGTATGTAGCAAGAGATGGTGCGTGAGAAAAAGGGAAAGTTTTACTTTGAGCTAAAATGTGACCTGGTGGAAACTGTGAAAATGGAGATATGTGCTTTAAGGTGGTTATTTGGAGGCACAAGGTAAGTAAGGGGTCAAGGAAGTATTTTCGTCTATTTATAAAACTCATCTGGAAGTGGTAATGGAGTTTGACTAGAGGTAATCTTTAACAGTGGAAGACCATTGAGATGTATATTAAAGGTTTAAGGAAGACAAGGGAAGCCTATAGTGTGAGGAGGTAGGGTTGAACACGATACTAACTTCACAGCAGAAATCTGTAAAAGCGAGCAACATTGAATTAGGCAAACAGAGGTTGGATTTGAAAGGCAGGTTGCAGCATGTAGTGAGGAGGAGGCAGGATAGTCTGAGTTACTACCCTCCTAGCTGCAAGGGGGTTGCAGAGTGAGAAAGAGAAGACAAAAAAAAATGGAGTGGAAAATGGTGCATTTCCGCTGTGATGCTGTTGCTACCTGCATGTAGGGCAACAGGTGGAAGCGTTGGGGGAGTAAGGAAGCAGGACAGCTGCAGCATGGGAGCAGGGGAGTAGAGGAGGTTGTTACTGTAGCACCACAGTTTTGGGAAGGTGCACAGTCGAAACAAGGGGAAAAGAGGGAAGAATGGGAGGGGGCCATGTGTAGTCCTCTTTGGGGTAGCAGGACTCCACAAAATTAAGGTGTCCTCTCTCTGTTCCTAATAAAATATTGTAAGCAAATGTTAATTATTTTCCCAGTAAGTAGAGGGTAAAAGGAATGACATAGAGTAGTTGACTCACCCGGAACAGGACCAAAGGAACGAGGAACTGGGCACAAGATGGCAGAGGGCTGCATGGAGTCCTTTGTGTTTGACTTGAGATGTAAAGGGTTTTTTCAAAGTCTGGGGCCACAAGGGGAAAGAGGACCACGGCCCACATGCACACTAATGGTGGCCACCATGTTTGGTGTGGGGCCGATCAGCTTTCATGTGTGGAGAAGAGGGCTACACCATTTTGAGAAAGGACTTTGAAGGGGGTCATGTGTTGAGGACGACTGAGTAACAGCCCTCTAGCTGAGCTCCTGCTCTACTGACAAACAAACTATTTATTCTACTGTTTTAAATCAATTTTCAAATCATCCGGTGGCATCTAAGGACTGTTCAAAGCATACTGCAGCTAACTAGCCGTAAGTAAGGAGTGCAATGGAAGCTAAAATGAGGTTAGCACTCCCCAAGCATACACCCCCTCCTTCACTGGAGAAACAAAGCAAAAAATCCAGGCCACAATCTACAACTGCCAGTAAGGGACCCGGTACTAACTCCGACCCTAATCTGCTCATGGTCGAATGATTTCTTGAAGAATTCTGACCATTCAGGGAGGAAGTCAAGTCATTCACCTCTCAGGTAAAATTGATGGCGGCTGCTATTGAGGATATTTCCAAATGCACCAGGGACAATGAGGTGCGCCTCATATCCTTGGAAAGGAAGGTGGACCGAGTTGAACCCAAGTTTGCTTGTACCAGGCAGCGAATTGCAAAACTTGAAGTCAAGGTGTAAGATCTAGTGGGCAGGAGTTGGCAAAATAATGTCATATTCATCAGATTGCCCAGAAGGAGGAAGGGTTGAATGCCATCCTATTCACTCACAAATTAATCCAGAAGCTGGCGGGGCCTTCTCCTTTTGGGCCCACTTATTGTATTGAACGTGCCCACAGATCCTTACGGCCGATGCCTCCACCAGATGCCCCTCCTCGTCCCTTCATCTTCAAATTCTTAAATTTTCAGGAAAGGCAGCACTTTTCACTGAAAATAAAGGCACTTCAGGAGGTGAACTGGGGAGACCAGAACATCAAAGTGGCACAGGACCTGCCCATTATGGTCCGGCAACCGCGCACAGTGTTCCACCCTGTAGTCTCCAAGCTGATTCCAGCAGGGGTAAATTTTGTATGCTGTATCCAGCTCATCTACAAGTCTTCCTTCAAAATCAGTGGAAGAGCTATGAAGACCCCACAACGGCAGAATCAGACCTGGTAACAGCACTCCTTGACCTTTTCAAGCAGTGTTGAAAGGTAGCCTGGGGAGCCCAACTTGAATCAATGTCCTGATATGTAGATCAATCTTGAGACTGGGCTTACAAGTGCACTGCTTCACCATGCTAGGGGTATATCTGTCTCTAGCTTAGACCCTGGATAATATTCTGGTTAAATCTCACTTTTGTTTGCCTTTTTCCCGCTTCTGTCGGGTGTGGGGAGCTGAGACTGTGGTCAGTGCTGAACTGTTTCTACTGATCCAGTGCAGCATGCCACTCAAGTCTGCTACTCCTGGTGCCCTTATGGTGTGGTAACGAACATGGTCTCTTCATCCTGACTCAGTTCTGGCATGGGCCCCAGTAAGACTGTCTGGAATCAAGCCTTCTATGATGGACTCTACAGACCGACAGAAGTGAGCTCAACCGTACCCGAACTTATAAGCAAGAGAACTTGTCTTTGGACTTTTTAATTTACATTCTTGAACTGTACCAGAGCAAGGCTGCACATTTGTTCATCTTTTTTTTTTCATTCAATTAGTTACACAGCTAGACAAGTGCTTAGCTCCCTGCAATTGCGATTTAGGTATTTTGACTGGCACTTTTTTCCTATGCTTTATTTTAGGATATTTTATTTGAAGGCAAAGGCTAAGTTTTCAAATATCCCTGTGCTTGCCACTGGTGTGAGCCTTAGTTTTGCAGTACCATAAAGGGGCTGTAGAGGCATTTCCTCCAGCACTCCACTGGCTTTGTCATACAGGTAGGAATTTAGGGGTTTGCCATGTATATCAGCAGTGTGTTTGTAATGTCACATTACTGCTACAGTACAACATGGCTCCCAGTAAAGACTCTCTAGGGATAAACCTCCAGTTATTGACGCTCCAGACTTTAAGCAAGAGTACTTGCTTTTTATCCTTTTATTTTGCATTATTGCTTAGTGCCAGTGTGGTGTTATAAATGTATGTTTTCTAGTTACACAGCCAGGCTAACTGCAAGTATCAAGTTGTCTGTGCAGCTCCCTGTAATTTAGATGAGGGTATATGGAATGACTCTGCCCATTATTAATTTTTCCCAAATTATGTTCCCTTTTGGTCTTTAATTTTTTGCCGTGCTTATTTAAAAGTAAAAGCTTGGTCCCTAAGTGCTGTATTATTTTATACCCATTGCTTGTAACTTAATCCTGCACTACCATAACCGGGCAGTAGCAGGGAACTGAGATATTTCTCAGAACATTTTGTAAGCTTTGTTATGCTTTTAGGAATTCAGAGTTTATCATGTAAATTAGTAGTTTTATTGTACTATTACATCAATATTAATCATGCAAGCAGGTGGGGGAGGATAGAGACCTGGTCAGTCTTTTCACCACGATCGGAATTCTTTGTGGTGGTGGTGGGATAGGCGGACTCCATTCTGGGACCGGCAACTCTCAGTGCATATTAGATCTGCAGTCTCCGCAGTGGATGGGAGAGGAAGGGAGGTACACTGTTTTTATGTAACTGTCTTATGTTGGATTTTTGGGGGGTGGGGGACAAATGTTAGGGTATTTTTTCGAGGAGTTATGGGGAGGGAAGGTAATGTAAGGCATCATTTTGGTTGGGCTCAAGTAGGGATAGTAATACAGGACCAGATATCCCATTTAGGCAAAGCAGGTAAGATGGTAAAATTGCTAATCAGATAAAGTTTTTATCTTGGAATGTGAGAGGGGCCAGAAATAAAACAAAACGTTATCAAATTCTGAGGCATTTAAGCCACCTCAAGGCGGATGTGATATGCCTTCAAGAGACTCACCTCCTGGCCTTGGAATCAGGGATTTCCAGAGACAAAATATAGGGTACACCTTTACAGCGTGCTCTAGCACACAAAACAAAGGTACAGCCATCCTCATTGCACGTCGACTGCCTTTCAGTTGTCTGCAGACCTTAAGCGACCCTAATGGCCGATATTTGGTAATCCAGGGAATACTAGATCAACATGAATTGATACTTAGGTCCTTCTATGGCCCAAAAGTTGAGTCCCCTTCTTATTTTTCAGAGCTCCTCCACATTCTATCTCCCTTCTCAAACCTCCCTATGCTGCTGGGAGGAGAATGGAATCTTCCATTTACACCAGACCTGGACAAAACATATTGTAGATCCCAGGGGTTGTCACCAGCTCAAAGGGCCATACGGGAATTAGTGGATCACTTGGGGTTATGTGACCCCTGGAGAACCCTCAACCCTTCCTCTAGGGGGTACACTTTTCACTTTCTGGTCCACGGGACCTCTTCTAGGACAAATTATTTTTTATTGATCAAGCGTTCTCTCTCTGGCATTCTGAATTGTGGCATAGAGGCAGAAATCCTCTCGGATCACTCCCCAGTCTGGTGTCTGGCTTCCCTGGGTCTACCCCAACCAAAGGATACCCTGTGGAAGCTCAACAATCAGCTTTTGAAGGACTCTGAACTGGTTAAACAGCTAGCCCACACTATTGACCAGTACAGGAAGGAAAACTTGCACTCCACAGAGAAGCCAGACATCGAATGGATTGCTCTGAAATGTACTCTTAGAGGAAAAACTGATCAAATTAGCTTCTAACAAAAAGAAGAAGCGGGAAGAGCAAATCTCTAATTTGTTGGAACAAATTAGGCAATTGGAAAGCCGACTCCCCTTCACAGGAGATGACACCACCAAAGCCTCTCTTTTAAAACTTCAGGAATCTTATCATGAGCTGCTGAGGGAAAAAGCTGAGTACGCCATTCTTAAATCCCGTTCGTTTTACATAGATCAGGAATAGAAAGCTAGCCATTTACTAGCTCTTCATATAAAGTAGCAAGAGTCTTTCAAACTGGTGAAGGCCAAAAATCCAACACTGATGGGTCCATCAAAACTGCTCCGAGAGAGATAGCAGCCGAATTCGAATCATACTATTGAGAACTGTACAACTCCAGGGCAGTACCTCCTTCCCCTCAAGAGATAGAAGCATATTTTGCCCCTCTTCCTTTACCATCCCTGGGGCTAGAAGAGAAAAACCTTCCAGTAGCCCCCATCATGGAGGCAGAAATTAGAGCAATAATCCAGGAGTCCCACTAGATAAGGCAGCAGGGCCGGATGGACTGTGCCAATTTTTATAAGAAGCTGCATGACTAAACAATGCCCTGGCTGTACAGACTCTTTACCTTTATTCTGACAGAGGCTCCATCTGACCCTTACCTTCTAGAGGCCCTCATAGTGGTTCTTCATAAGTCTGGCAAGCCAGAAGACAGTGTCATGAGTTATAGACCTATTTCCCTTATTAACAATGATATCAAGATCCTAGCCAAATTGTTATCCAATAGATTGAGTCAGGTGCTCCCTGTTTTAATAGGTCTGGAACAAGTAGTCTTCATGGCAGGAAGATTGTTCCAAGATCATCTAAGAAAATCGGCTTACATTTTCTCCGCATCCAGGGATTTCTTCTATCAAGTGTTTTTTTTTTTGGTCCCTGGATGCGGAGAACGCATTCAAAAGGGTAGATTGAGACTTCATGTTTAGTGTGTTGGCTAAGTTTGGCATTCCAGATTAGTATATCCGCTGGATTAGATCCTTATATACACTGGCCCCTGTGCAAGAATATACTGTAATGGAGTGATCTCCCCTTCTTTCCCCATAAAATCAGGTACCCATCAAGGATGTCCCCTGCCACCTCTTTTATTTAATTTGTAATTAGAACCCCTATTATGGAGATTAAAAACCAATCCTGATATCCACAACTTGGAGATAAGCTCCCACATGCTAACAGTCTTGACCTATGTGGATGACATTCTTCTACACCTAACTCAACCCCTCTGCTCCATCCAAACGGCTCTGGAAACTATCTCGGAATATAGTGTCCTCTCCAATTACAAAGTTAATCTAGGTAAGACCCAGGTTTCTCCCCTGAATAATAAGACTCACAGGACCTTACACAGTCTAGTTGGTTTACCATGGTCCCAAGACAGCCTTAAGTACCTGGGTATTTTCCTAACTAGACACGCTAATCAGTTGAAAACACTAAACCTTGACTCCTTGCTCTCCAAGACACAACAAGATCTAGCCCATTGGCAAAACATGCCTCTATCTCTGTGGGGGAGGATTACAATTTTACAATTCATACTTTATTAACAAATTTTCCCATTACAGGGGACAGAGAGTTACAACATACTCTGCATACATTCAAAGTGTTTTATGAGCTGTCCCCATCCCCCCTTCCCCCCACCTCATACAGCAGCAGACTCAATACAGTAATAAGATAGGAGTACTATATAGTATCACAAATCAAGGATCATTGATTCCTGTAACTCATATACCTGATCTGGCCAAGATTAGTGTGTGAAGGGGATCCCAAGTGTTCTTGTACCACTGCAACTTATTATGGAGGCTCGCTATTGCTTTCTCTGTACGTAGGTTAGCTAGAATTTCATTAACCCATTACTGACATGATGGGCTTACTGCATCCCTCCAATGCCGAAATACAATTTTTTTGACAGATAGTGAAATCATGGAGATATGGAATCTCTTAATTCTCACCTTGATAGAGGATAGAGCCCCCAATAAACATATATCTGGGGTGAAGCAATCTTGAAAACATAATATAGGATCTAGGTTAGTCTGTATGGCTACCCACAAGGACCTTATCTTGGGGCATGATCAAAAGACATGAAGAGGTGTAACATCCTCTTGACATCCTCTGGCACAAGCCCCCGAGCTTATAAGACCCCATTTCCTCAGCTTCACAGGAGTGTAATACATGTTGTGCATAATGTGGTATTGCATAAGATGAAGTCTATCTTGAGAAATGTATTTGTGACAGAACTTCCATAAAGCTGACCAGTTGGGAGTGTATTGAGGAAAAAAGGAAACTCAGAGTCTAGTGGGGCCTTCAGGTCTCCCATATTTCCAGTAAAGTAAAACACAGCATATTTTGTAAATAGTGCCTGGTGACCCCAACAAGGAGGAGAGATCAGATACAAATAGAAAAGCAGGTGGGCGAGGAGGAATGATACCAAATACTGTAGACAGCAGGTGCTTTAATTGGACCACCCTGAAGTGAAAAACTGAAGGGACGTCAAATTTATGAATTATATTAGAAACTGGGAGCCATTCTCCTGCATCATCCAGAAAAGTAGAGATTATCCCATCCCCAATTTGGGGTAACCATTTGCAAGAAATCATCCTTTTGTATATTGTGAAAGATGGAGAATTCCAGATAGACCGAGACAAGTCTAAATGTGGGGAGTAGTGCAAAAATGAACAAAGCTGCAGGTGAACTCTGAGGGATGTTCGAATAGTAGGACAACTACAGGTGTCAGGAAGGGATGCCATTTTAAGATAGAACATAGTATGGGGGTCTATATTCTTGGATTGAATGAAATCTAACTCAGTTTTGAGCCAGACCAGTCTTAAGTGTTCTGGACCAGGATTCACCCAGTGCATGTACTTTGCAATATGACTAGCCCAGTAATAAATTGCCAGATGGGGAATCCACAGTCATCTGTCCATTTTCTGAGCGGCCAGCTTATAACATGCTAACCTGGCTTGTTTATTAGACCAGATAAAATTTGTGAAAATTCTGTGCATTTTCTGAAACCAAGATAAAGGAGTGAAAGAGTTAATAAGCAAGAGGGGAAACAATAAGCGAGGAAAAATATTCATTTTAATTATATTAATGGGACCCCAGAGAGAGATAGGAAGTTTAGACCATCTATTGAGGTCCTGAACTATCACTTGGGAAAAAGGCTCCAAGTTTTCTTTGAACCAGGAAGAGGGGTTACATGTCAAATTAATACCAAGGTATCTGAGAATACGAGGAGACCAGCCGAGACCAAAAGGGGACACATCATTTTTGAAAACCTTATGGTTAAGAGGGAAAATGGAAGATTTATTTATATTCAGTTTATAATCTGAGAAAGTACTGAACTTGGCGATTTCTCCTAACATGACGAGAATGGATGTTCTTGGATGAGATAAATGGAGGAGGAGATAATCAGCATAAGCCATGATCTTCACCACTTGATTACCTATCGGGATGCCACGTATCTCCGGATTGTTGAGAATATTTTGGATAAGAGGCTCTAAATATAAATTAAATAATAGAGGTGAGAGAGGGCATCCCTGCCTGGTACCGGAAGACAGGAGAAAGGGTTTGGAGAATGCTCCATTGCTGGAAACTCTGGCAGAGGGAGTTTGATATAAGGCCCAAATCCAATATATAAACTTAACCAGAAAACCAAATACTTTAAGGACCTGAAACAGGAAATTCCAGCTGACGCGATCAAACGCCTTCTCGGCGTCCAAGGAGACCAATCCCGCAGGAAAGGCAGCATCCCTGGACTCCGAGACAACTTGTGACAGGGTGCGTAAATGGTCAGCCGATGAACGTCCCTTCATAAACCCCACCTGAGTCATACTAATCAGATCGGGAAGAACTTGTGTTATTCTATCACCCAATATCTTCGAGAGAACTTTAACAACTTGATTCAATAAAGAAATTGGCATATAGCTTTGCACTAGTTCTGGATCTTTATCGGGCTTAGGAAGGAGAACAATCAGGGCCTCGAACAAATGTGTATCTACTCTTGCACCAGAAAGAATGTGATGGTACAACCGGTGAAGAACCGGTAATAATTGTGATTGAAAAGTTTTATAGAATAAGGCGGAAAAAACGTCTGGCCCTGGGACCTTGCTGAAGGCAAAGCCCCAATGACCCTTGATATTTCCTCCAGAGATATTGGAGAGGATAGGAATTTCTTCTGTGGTTCAGATAAAGAGGGTAGAGAAGAATCCCTCAGATATGCCTCAAGTGCTTCTAAGGGAAGGGGGTTATCCATATCCCTATATAAATGCTCATAGTATGAGGCAAACTCCTGCACAACCTCAGAAGGGGATCCGTCTGCTCTGGCCCTAATTGGAGGTATGAATCTAGCAGATTCCTGCTGCTTTAACCTTAGAGCTGGCAAGCGACCTGCTTTTTCCCCCCTGATCGGTATAGCTTGCTTTGGTGCAAATAATAGATAACTCTGCCTTCTCCCTCAACAAATCTTCTGAGGCATTAGAGGATAACTTGATTTCCAGAGACCTAATTAGAGATAATGAAGCTAATAATTCTGCCTCACGGATCTTTTTCCTCTTTGAGGCTTAGCTAATAATAATCCCTCTCATGTAAGCCTTGAAAGCACCCCACAAAATATCAGGTGCCATGTCCTCAGAGGAATTAGTAGAAAAAAAGAAAATCAATCTGCTCTTTTATTAGGTTACAGTATTTGGTATCCTTCAGCAGTTGCCCATTTAATTTCCATCGGGTTTCTTTATGGGGAATGTTAAGGAAAGTCAGATTGGAAGTCACCAAAGAATGATCTGACACTGGACCTGGCTGAATCGAGGCAGTCAAGACCCCGGGCAAGAGGACCTGAGAAAGAAAAAGATAATCGATGCGAGACTGGGTTCTGTGCACAGGTGAGTTGAAAGTATACTCCCTGTCCTTAGGATGCAGTACACGCCACACATCGCACAGTCTGCACTGATCAAAAAAATCCCTGAGGGCCCTCTGCCCAGGCAACAGACTCCTCGACCCACTACCAGACCTATCCACTTCAGAATCAAGAACCAGATTGAAATTCCTGCCCATAATTATACTAATGGGAAGCATGGAAAGGAGTAAGGAGATAAGCTTCATAAAGAAGCCCGGATCATCTGTGTTTGGCCCATATATACTATCAAGTAAAACTGGCATAGACCAGAGATTCCCCTGGACCAAGACATATCTACCATCTGGGTCCCTGAGAACTTGTTTAGAGATAAAGGGAATGCCTCTATTGAACAGAATCATAACCCCACGGCAGTAAATACCTGCCCAACTTGTTGCCACCTAAGTTGCAGAGATTCAGTTTCCAGTAAATGAGATTCTTGCAAGAAGGTGATCTGAGAAGATAATAAGCTTAAATGTTTTAACACTTAATACTGTTTCACTCTTTTCCTTATCCCCTTCACATTCCATGTAGCAAGATTTATACTACTGGCCATCTTAGTAAAAAAAAAAAAATAGTCTCTTATGTAACATCTAGAGATTACAACAATTGGAGTTAAGTGACCAGAACCCATGTTTGCTGCTGTATTCCCCTTCCAATCCAACATCAACTTCCCTCCCACCCACCATCCCCAACCCCCCTAAAATATTCTAAATCCACCCAAAGAACAAATAAAATGAGAACCATGAACACAATATCATCCCCCCTCCCTCATCCCAACTGTCACGAGCAACATTCAGCACAATACCATTTTCTTTCCTCCCCTCCATCCTCCCAAACATGTGCACAAAAACCTTGCACTAATATGTGAACCTTCATATACGAAACAATGATCAGCCATATCTAAACAAACATAGAGATAATATAAGTGATAATAGGCAACTACTGGGCTCCTAATATCCAGAAAAGCTAAGAGCGAAAACGAGAGAGGGAGGAGAAAGCATCCCCCACTTGGGAGCAGACCAAGGAACCCGAATACCTGAAAAAAAAGGAGCAGTATAAAGTGTGATAGCAAAATACGCTATCGTAGCAGCTGCCACTAACAGGAATAAAAGTTTTCCCAGTGACATTAGTTAGCAAAAGAACTAAATGCTCCCAAGTAGTGGATCTCCACCTGTTCCCAAGCCCTGCTGTTATGTTCAACCAGTGAAAATAAATTCCCGAGACAAGTAATGGAGATGATCCATCAAATATACCGCAAGAGCACCCTCTGGTGATATTATCACAAAAACACATGCCCAACTGAAGCTGACACCAGATGGTCGCCCTCCCCACCAGTGCCCGGGCAATCGAGAACCCCAAATCAGAGGGCTTTCATTATAAAAACTAAATCATGAGAAATAATTAGTGTCCTTGTAAAAGAAAACCAGGAAGATGTGATCCATATGAGAAACGGGATCATCCTTCCAGAAATGACACAACCCCCTAGAAACAAACTCCTGGGATATGGAGTTGCTCCAAAACACTGAGTGCTAAGATGAAAAGTGTAAGAAAGCAGGATTCCAATGAGAGTAGTCCCCTCCGCCATGGCATTCAGGAACCTTCGAGACCAGACAGTAATTCATTCCTCAGTTTGTATAGTAGTACAAGAAAGAACTTCCCCCTTCCAGCACAGGATGGGATAAGACCAACCAAACAGATCAAGTGTCCCGGAACAGATCAGGCAATGAAGCCTTGAGTCCCACAAGAGCAGCTTCAGGATTCTCGTATGTTGACCAGGTACCAGCCACTAGTACCTGTAATCTAGCTGGGTAACCCATTTTAAAGCGGAGGCCTGCTGCTATGACTTTCGATACAATAGGGTGAAAAGCAGTGCACTTCACTTTGACTGACCCCAGCAGATCTTGGGCAATTCTGAGCCTGGTATTTTCCCATTTCACTTCTTGGAGCTCTCTCACTTTTGCCAGAAAATGTTGTCACTCCAGATAATTTAAAAAGCAACAGATAATGGGATGTGGTGTTGCTCCTGGAGATGGCTTGAGTCGCAGGGACCTATGCACCCTTTCAATGATGTATTTAGCCCCAAAGGGAGAGGGACCAGCAACCTTTTCCATCAGCTTCTGCACAAAAGCAAGCATATTCTGGCCTTCCTCTCCTTCTGGAAGGCCCAAGATAACTATATTATTTCTTCGGCTGTGGCCCTCTAAATCTTCCAGCTTGGCTTCCAGACTAGAAATCCTTTGCTGCAGAACTACGAGACCGGGATCGATTTTTTCCACTTGCTTCTCAAGAGAGGAGATTCTAGCTGCATTATCTGAAGTTTTTATCGAGACCTCTTCGATTTTTTAAGAAAGGGATTTAAATTCAGTTGATATTTCTTTAACTTCTTCCTGGAAGGGTTTAAACTCTTCCAAAAATCTGCTAAAAGTTAGGGGTTCTTGCTCAGCGATCAGGTTTTGAAGCTCTGGCTTATCCACTACACTCGAGGCCCTTGATTTTTTCGGTGCCTTCTCGGGAGTAACCGGCTGTGTGTGTTTCTGCGGAGGCTTCTTCATGTAGACCTCCATAATCGCTGAGAACAAGCTAGCAGGCACCCAGGATACTAAGAAGGCAGTAGTCAGCAATATTTCTGGTTTTTAAGGAGAAATAGTGACCAAAATAGCAATATTTTGCAGTTAGGAGGCTGGAGTTATGCAGAGGAGCTTCTACCCGGTACTCTGCATCACGTGATCCCCCAAAATGAATATTTTCCCTCGCCTATTCTGCTCTTTCAGTATGTTGAATCTATGGCTGCCCCTTGTGTGGTTCAGAAAACTGCATGGGTTAGTTTCAGCTTTCCTATGGCACAGCAAGCCTGCTAGGTGTGCCTATCACAAACTTGCCACCCCAAAAGAGAAGGGGAGTCTACAGCTCCCTCACTTTGGTCTGTATTATTGGGCCAGTCAGTTAAGTAAGTATCTTAGGTGGCTGCGATAGGTAGAGTCCTTACATACATTTCCCTATGTCCCATCCCAGCTCTCTGTAGAACAAGAGCTGATTGCATCAAGTGGCATCTCCCAGGAGGCCATCCTCCATACACAGATCAAGGATCTCCCTAAAACGTGGGTTAGTTCTCCAATTATTACCTCAATTCAGGTTCATTCCCAGTTGTGTAAAGTCCTGAAATGCAACCCTATTAAGGACCCACAGCAACCAATACTGCGGAATATGAATTTTTGTATTGGAGGTGTCCCTTTATTGGAGGCCTGGCTCCCATTTCTTAAAGGGAAATGTCCCCAAGAGTTAATGAATGGTGATTCTTATCTCTCGGTCAAGGACTTAATGCTGAAATTCCCTGCTGGTCCGGGAGGCTATTTTAAGTATTACCAGGTCCGCCATCTATTGATTTCTAAGCAGCTTTCACTGGGTAATGAGAAAGGTATAAAGAAGATTTTTCACTCTCTAACTGCTCAGTCTCAACAGCCTCACTCTACTTCCCATATATAATAATAATAATAATAATAACATTAATAATTTTTATTTATATGGCACCTTTCTATTTTCAATGTGCCGTACAGTTTAAAACAATTAAAACAACCATGATAAAATCCAATATTACTTGATACAGTCAAAAAGTCATATCAAATAAACAGTTCAAATCTCCAGGAAGGCTTTTTGCCAAAGTAAAGTTTTCAGATCATTCTTAAATTCCTCCACAGAAGTGCACTCCTGTAACCGACGGGGTAGAGATTTCTAAAGGGTAGGAGCAGCATAAGAAATAGCTCTAGCACCAGATGATTTCAGATTCACCCTTGGAATCTCTAGCAACCCCTCATTGGCCAAGTGGAGCGATCATTCAGGGCAGTAGGGTACCAGAAGTTCTTTCAGATAGACCGGACCCTGACCGTGTAGGGCTTTGAAAGTCAGTAAACTGACTTTAAAGGTGATCTGCCACCGTGTTGGCAGCCAGTGCAGTTCGCGCAGCACTGGAGTAATATGGCAGAATCTACTCGAGCCCACCAAAAGTGAGGCTGCAGCATTCTGCACTAGCTGCAGGTGTTGTATTTCAACCTCTGAAAGCCCTAGATAGAGGGAGTTGCAGTAGACCAGGCACAAGGACACAAAGGCGTGGACCAAAGTTAGAAGGTCGTCAGATGTAACCAGATGCTTAATCCTGGCGATGTTCCTAAGATGGTGAAAGGAGGTCTTGATGACAGCTGGCACCTGCTACTGCAGAGTCAGTCTATCATCAAGAACCACCTCCAGGTTATGCACCCGTTCAGAGGTTGGGAGAGAAATGCCACCAAGAATAATTTCAGGGGGCACTCCAACACCCGACCCCCCCATCTGGTGACCCAGGTTCACAACCAATACCTCTGTCTTTTCTGAGTTCAACTAGAATCCATCCACTCCTGGATTTCTTTCAGACAGTTGTTAAATACCAAGAGAGCTCCATCCTGGTCAGGTGCAAAAGAAAGGAATAGCTGGGTATCATCTGTGTAACAGGGAAACAACAGCCCATACCTTCTTACAATGTCTCCAATGGGTAGCATATACACTGCGAATAACATGGGTGACAGTACTGAACCCTGAGGCACTCCACACAACAAAGCAGTTGGGTCTGAGGAAAAAAACCCTGACACAACTCTTTGTGATCTCCCCGTGAGGAACGAGGTGAACCATCTTAAGACGATTCTCGATATTCCACATATATGCCTCAGACGTTCTATTAATGCCACGTGATCCACGGTGTCAAAAGCTGAGGAAAGATCAAGAAGAACCAAGATGGAATGGCTCTTCCGATCTCTCGCCATCAGGAGATCATTGAACACTTGAACCAGCGCTGTCTCTGTGCTATGTCTTTTATGAAAACCGGACTGGAACAGTTCATAGATGTTATGGATGGTCAAATGGTCCTCCAGTTGAGCTGCCACTACTTTCTCAATCACCTTCCCAACAAAGGGAAGGTTAGAGATAGGTCTGTAGTTTGCGAAACAGTCTGGGTCCAAGGTAGCTTTCTTCAGGAGTGGTGTCACCACCGCCTCTTTCAGAGAGCTAGGGAAGACACATGATTCCAAGGAGCACCAGACTATCCACACAAGGACTGGACTGATGATATCACTACAACCCAAAATTAGGGATGTCGGTCCAGGGTCCAAACTACAGCACGTAGGGTGCACACTCTAGATAATCCTCATGACATCCATGAACTCTGTTGGCTGAAGGAACTCCAGGAAAATTGAGACACAGTGATCTCGCACCATTCCATAGCAACCCCCCCTAGAGTGTGCCGGTTGTAAATCCTCCCTGATGTTGGCTACCTTATTTGCAAAGAATCGAGTAAGCTCATTGCACTCAAACTTCAAAAAAGCTTTCCAAACTTGCAGACAGGCTGGGTTACACAGTCTGTCCACAGTTCAAAATAGCTGAGCTGGTCGATTCCAAGCAACCGCAATCTCCCTGGACAGGAACTCTGCCTTCTTACGGCAAATTTCAGATTGATAGACCAATAATGGTCCATCAATTTAAGCTGGTCGGCATCAAGAACAGACTTTCACCAGCAATGCTCTAACCTTCGCCCCTGTCTCCGCATCTCCCTCAATGTCCCATCACACCAAGGGGACTTGGGGAGAGGGGTGCACATGGACTGGAGCAATGGAATCCAGAGCTACTGTAACAGCTGTATTATAAGCTGACATGAGAGTCTCTGGATCAATGCTTGCCAACGCGAGGGATGATAGGTCAAGAACCACAGCTAGGCCTTGGTAATTTATGTACCATAAAGGGCGGTACCTAACCATCTCCACAGGGTAGGCCTTCTAGAGGGGGTGCAAAAAATAAACCCCATGGTGTAATGATCTGACCACCCAACTGGTTCCACCCCCATGTCAGAGGTCTCGATCCCTAGAAGGAAGATTAAGTCCAATGAGTGTCCAAGTTTATGTGTAGCAGTGGAAATCACCTGTGTGAGGCCCAGATATGTCATTAATGGGAGGAAGTGTTAACCAACTTATGAGAGTTCATCATTGACCCAGGTGTTGAAATTGTCCAGAGCCATCAATCTGGGCAATTCAAACGCCATGTCGATGATGAAGTCTGCCACTTCCTGAAGGAATCGCTTCTCATCACTGGGAGGATGGTAGATGAGAGCGATTCGCAAACCTACACCTGCTACTACTGTACACTCAAAGGACTCAACCTCCTCAACTACTACATCTGTGAGGCCTAGTTCAGTCTTGAAACAGACCGCAACCTCCCCCCCATGATCCAATCTCGGGCAGTGTATCACTGAGTACCCAGCCAGAGTCATAGCCTCCAAAATGGGGCCAGAGTTATCATCCAACCAGGTCTCAGTGATGCAAGACAGGTCTACCATACCAGCAAGATCAACAATAATTGCAGTCTTATTCTTAATTGACCTGGCAATGCACAACACCACCCGAGTTGGATGAACCTCGCAGGCCACCCAGACCATCTGCCTACCATACTCAGAAGTATCCTTGGGTATGGGCACCAGACATGGTGAACCACGATCTGGATTCCATTTCGCCCCAGGGCACCTTCTAGATCTAATCACCCTGATACATTTACCCACCTCGTCCATCCTCCCCTGTTCGTAAGCCTCACCCTCCTCCCTCTCCTACACATAATGCCCAGTGTTCTACAGTGCTGGTAGATCTCAAACTTGAGAGGGGGAGAATAAAAAGGGCAAAGGGCATGAAGAGAAGAGGATGAGTAGTGCACAACTGTGGGGATTAAAGACTAGCACATGCTGCAACTATACCACCAAATAATAAATACAATAAAACAAACCCAATATAAGACAATTTAAAACACCACCCTGATCCTAGATAACTAGATCAATTTTGTACTTAAATCTAAAGACAGCTGTATGCCCCCCACATACGTACATAAAAATAAAATAAAAATTTAGTTTCTCTCACCACCCAAACAAAAAAATAAATAAACAAAACAAATATGAAATAACATTTTCCTTGCCCCTAATCCTCACACAAGCAGAGAAAGAGGATAATTTGGCACACTCTCTGACAAAATTAATAATTACAATCAGAAAACTAAATAATAAAATAACTCACAAAATATAATTTAAGAATTCTCACATCAACAAAACATAGCATGAAGTTTCCCCCACCAGTCCTCTCACAACCAGGGAGAGAGAATAGTTTTGGCACTTCTCACTGCCAAAAAAGTCATATACTGTAAATTAAAGACATAAAACTGTGACATAAATAAATTAAATATATGGACGCAAGGTCCTCTCACCACCCGGTCGCCCAAAAAAGAAAAAGTTTTAAATCCAAAAAGGGGGAATCAGGAGTCTTCAGAGTAAAGTACAATGATCACAGCAGCCAATAATCCAATGGAAAGTCAAAGTCCATAAAATCCAAGGAATAAAGTGATGACACAGGGCTAAACCAATCGAATCACACAAGTAAAGTAAGAATAAAAGGAAAATCCATGAAATAACTCCACTGAAGCATAAAAAACTTCCAATCCAAATTCACTGTGGTCAAGTCTTGCTAGGAGAATCTCCACGGGACTCTACGGCCCCCTAACTCACTGCCAAGTGTAACCCTTGGGAAATATTGCCGACCCAACAAAAGGAGCCCAAGATAGGCCACAATTGCAGCTGTATCCATGCATCCAGGGAAGTGCAATACCCCAGCCAGCTCCCAGGCTAGGTGAATACTCCAGCCCCCGTAGGGCAGCAAATCCTGAGGAGAAGCACCCGCTGGAGTCGGGCCTCTCACAGACACTGAACACCAAGTACAAGTTCCAGTCGCTTCACTGCCAAAGTTACCAGAGTAAAAATGGCGACCAGCAAAATCCTTTACTGTCCCTTGAATCCCCACGTATTCTCATCCTAACTTAATTCATGAAGGGTGTCCTGTCTCCTTTCTACATTTAGACTCCACTGAATCTTCACAGCCCCTCGCCTCCACACACCGACAAAGCTCTTTCAGGGCAGGAAGCGAGGAGCATTAACCACAGCAGCAAAAAGGTCTTTGGGTTCTATAGAACTTCGCAAAAGCCCAGCGATGGTAATGGGAGGAGGAACAAATAATATAAAGTTTCTCCAACTTCTCACCACAAATCACTAGTCAGCGGATGACACTCCGCATTGATAAAACCGGTAAATAACAGTAGAGTTCAAAAACCAAATAAATAAAAAATAAAAACAAACAACAAATAACATAAGATAAGACTAAAAATAAGACTAAAAGCTAAAAAATCCAGGAGAACAACAGCAGCACGCCCAGCCTGGTGGCCATCTTAACCTCTTTATATGACTTGGTCTTCCCCCATGCAGCTGGGGCCTCTCCTTACTGGGCTGACAGGTTCCCTCAGAAGGTTCTTAATTGGGATTACATCTGGAGGTCCTGTCATTCTTACATTACGCAGGACAGACTGCGAATCATGCAATTCTCGATTCTCTAAAATATGTACTTGACACCGGTGAAGTTACACAAAATAGGTGAACTCCCGTCTTCAACTTGTAGCTGCTGTGGTCAGGCAGAAGGTACCCTATATCATATTTTCTGGCAATGCCCTTCTGTTGCAGCACTCTGGGAGACCATAAAATAAAGAGCAGACCCTCTTCTGGGACTAGAAAATGTATTTTCCACAGAAATCTGTCTACTGGGCAACTTCACCGGTGTTGAGGTTAAGCAACAAAGATTCCATATGGCCATGATTGCCCTCTCTCTTAAGGTCCTGGTTCTCCTTCACTGGAAGGAGGATACAGACATCTCTTATTTGGAATGGTTTCAGGAATTGTTAGCTAACTTAAGAGTAGAAAAAATGACTGTGAGTCTACATAATTGTATACATCAGTACAAAGAAAGATGGGAATCCATGTATACTCTATTCAGTCTCTAAAAGTGTGCTGCTTAAAATGTGCACTGCCAAGGGTGATGCCTAGGGGTGGGGGAGGATTTTTGTAAGGGTAAATTTTATTTGATTGTCTTGTATGATGTTATAGTCTTATATCCCATTTTTGTCTTGTGAATGATTTTATTTTGTCTGTCTGTCCTGGTTGGAAAAATAATTAAAAAAATTAATAAAGTTGAATGAAAAAAAAAAGGTTTTGAAGGATGCATCTCGCATGCACACCATGGGCTGCTGCCATCTTATGCACGGCAGTGGGCCAGCACCCATGTGCAAGATGGGCCCATATGCTATTTGAAGGACACAGAGGAATGAGCCACCATTATAGGGGCGGTAAGCATGTATTAGGAATTATTAATGGGTATAATAAAAAAATAAAAGGAAAGAAGAGAATAGCAACACAGTGAGGAGTACAAAAATAGGGGCAGGTAGTATAGTTTAGAGCTTAGAGTAATGAGTGGCAAATGAACCAACTACAGCCAGCAGATATGGGTTTGATTCCAAGAATCTCCACTTGCATACATGAGAGAACTAGGAACAAGTAATTTAACCACCTCAGGGATATCAGGTTGCCCCAGAAAATGGGCAGTTATGCTTTGAGAACCTCACCTAGTTACCAAAATAAAAAACCTTTTTCATTGGTAAAAAAAAAGAAAGACTACAGTAGCAGGGTGAGCCACATGTGCAAGGGTGGCCAAAGTGAAGGCAATTATATGGTGAAGTGTCAGAGATAAGTTATATATAAATGATATAAAGGGGGAGAGGGAGGGTTTAAGGCATTCACAGAAAGAATAGGGTGAACTGATGTTTGGAGTACTTGCTGAGTTTTCTGAGGCAGACATGGCTGTGGAAGGGATAGTGTTAATGGGTTACATAGTGCTGATGAGGCTGGGAGCTCTGAACGAGTCCAAGTACCAGACAGTTTATTGTAGACAAGACATAAATGAGATGAAGGGCCATTATTAGCATTAGCAGGGAAAGAGGGGCAAACAGAAGAGGCACAATTAGAGATGAAAGGGTTTTAGTAGCATGAGCAATAAGAGATGCTGACCTAATATTATGGTATTTTATTCTGAGTTTCTGGCAGGCATGGCTTCCAGAGGGAGGAACAGCGATGATGGGGCAGTGGATGGCACAAGTGAAGGTCAAGTCCAGCAAGCAATGGCAATGATGGTACAGGTTCAGGCCATGCTGGAAGCAACTGAAAAGGACAAGGGGTTGAAGAAGAGACCAGAGAGGAAGAGGAAAGTGACAGAAGGAGCTGCAAGCAAGGATGGAGGACAGTCTGGGAAGGGGGCCAAGGGATCGATAGGGAAGAAGCTTAAGCAAAAATGATATTGATCTGACCTGAGAGAGGATTCTGAGACAGTTTATGGAGGTGGTCATTGAGAGGTTGGGTGAGAACAGGCTCGAGAAACTGGAGAAGGTACTACAGGAAATAAAAGGAACAGAAGGGGAGAGGAAGGGTAGGGGTGGGAAGGGATGAAGGTAATAAGACAGGGGATGAGAGGGCACTGGGTGTCACTGTTTGGGATCAAATTCCACAGGTGTTGAAGGAGAAAATGTGGAAAAAACAGTACATTGACATATTTGTGCTGGTACACAAGGAAGCAGCAAAGAAATATGATGAGAAGGCGAGGATAGGGAAGACAGCGATGGCAACAGCTCTCATGCTGTTGGGCAAGGTGCAGGAGGAGAAGTCACTTAAGGGTAGTTCCATGGAAGCATGGATTACAGGGTTTACATATTTCAGTGCTATCACACTGCAAAAACAGCCAGGGCTGGGAATCTTATTATTAGAATGCACACAGAAAAAGAAGGCCTTCAAATTCCATTCAAGTATTCTTTTTTTTTTAAAAAGTGTTCCAGTTATTTTCATGTTTTTAGAAGTAATTCAAATTGACTTCGATTGTACCTCAAACACCAGTTTTTATCCATTGAAAAACATCTCAATTTGTTCTCAAATGCCCTTCAAAAAGTGCATGAAAAATGCTAATTAGCCTTCAAAAAGAAGATTAAAAGACCGGGAAAAAACTGTTATGAAAAAGCCCTTCAGTTCCACCCAGGACACCTTTCTTTTCCACCTAAAATGAAGGCCTTCAAATATACTTCAGTTTTTGAAGTAATTTAAATTCACTTTGATTGTACCTCAAACACCAGTTTTTATCCGCTGAAAAAGTCTCAATTTGTTCTCAAATGCCCTTCAAAAAGTGCGGTTAAAATGCTGATTAGCCTTCAAAAAGAAAACTGAAATACTGGTAATAAACTGCTATGAACAAGACCTTCAGCTGTACATGAAATACCTTTCAAAGTGCAACAGTCCTGAAACATAATAATCAAATGGCCATCAAATCAGAAAAACTGTCTGTCCCACCGATGGGCCCCATTTTCTTCCAACCAGACTTCTGACTAGAATCCTCTACCTACATGTCCCCTCTCTGCCCACCCAGGCCAGCAACTGGAACCCAAACCAGTCTTCCCCACCTACATTCTCCTAGTCCTCCACCCTGGATCAACCATGGGACAGCTGGGCTGGCCTGCCTCAGCTATGTCCCCATGGTATCCTCAAATGGACCAGCCTTAGGATGACTGACCTCCCATGTGTGCGTGTCCACTGTCGACCCACTCGGACCAGCCCTGGGAGCACTGGATCTGCCACCACACCTACTGTACATGTGAAGCTTGCTAGGATTAAACCCAATTCTGTAGCATGCTGCAGCAGTGTTACTATAGTAAACAATAACATTTCAATGGTAGTCAGTCCCTTTTGTCATGCAGGAAATTGTGACACTGCACTTCATCCTGGCGGTCTTCACTATACATCCTTGTCCCACTATCTGGATCAGTGTTGGGATCCAAGATCTAGCTTTCCCTAGGAAAATCTCCCATTTTTCCCACTTGGACTATCCCTGGGAACCCATACTGGCTGTCCCCATGTATATCACCATGTTTCTTCACCCAGATAACCCCTTGGACCACGAGACTAGCGTTTCACATCTATGACTCCCCTGCCTGCCCACTCAGACCTGCCGTGGGACTCCTGGACCCACTTTTTCCACCTATGTCCCAATATTCCTCTACCTGGACCACCCTTGAGACCACTATACTGCCCTCCTTCATTTAAGTCCCTCCTCTTTAACCACCCAGACTAGCTCTGGAATCTCAAACTGGCATTTCTCCCCTACTGTATGTCCGTCCATCCTTCTGCCCACCAGACCAGTCCTGCAAATCCTAGAAAAGTATTTGACACCACCCTCCACATTCATCTCCCACACTGTCCAGCCTTGAACTCCCAGACAGGTGTCCTAAACTCCCATCTACCTTCTACTAGTAGGACCAGACAAGGGACCCATGAATAGTTGTCCAATTCACACCTTTTCTCTTATTTTCTAATTGGACCAGTCATAGGACTCATATAAAAGGGTCCCACACTCACCTCCACCCTCTTCTCCCACCTGGAGCACCCTATGGGCCATAGAACTTGGGTCTGAAACACATCTGTATACACTTCTCCCACTCATACTATCCTTAGGATCCTATAACAGGGGCCAGATACCCACATGTATCTTCATCAGATTTGCTATGGTATATCGAAATGCCGAATCCCGACACCCAGGAGCCGATAAATTATAGCCCAACAGTTGGTATCCCGAAAGTCTGGAATTGCATTCAGTAGATGTTTTTTCTGTGTTTGGGGGGGCTTTGCCACCCCCCATTTACAATTGCCAGCTCTGCTGCAGACAATTCCAGACAGTTGGGATACCGACTGTTGGTCTATCATTTTCGGGCTCCTGGGTATCAGGATTCTGCAATTCGGTATGCCATAATACTCCTTCATCTTCCACTTAAACTACCCTTAGGATAATCATACCAGGATTCTGACACCACCTGTACCTTCTTTCACACCATACCCAGAACCCCAGAACTAGGATTCAATAGCCACCATACTATGCCCACCCAACAGATCACCTATAGGCCCCCTTGGAGCCTACTTACTCATCTGAATCACCAAAGGGACCACCCAATTATGATTCCCAAGCTAGGACCCCCTCTTCCCCCACCTGAACATCCCTGGGCACCCGCATAATAGAGTACCGCACATACATTCACTCTCGGCTCTCATCTGGACCACCTAGGGGCCCACGTGAACCATGCTACCCCCGCCCAGGACACTGAGGGATCAGAAACCCATGGCCATGACTGGGGGCAGTCAAGAGCCTAAGAACAGGTTCTATGTTATGATAGAGATTGAAAAACAGCGATTGCTATCATAACAAATGTATATCATTGAAAAGCATTTCAGCAATATACATTTCTAAGTGACCAGACTTCCGGCAACTAAAAGTGTTTTAGCAGGAGGGGCTGTGCCCCCCCATGCCCCTCCTAAACAAAGGATTCTTAACTCAAGGGGGGCTGCATGTAGAGGAGGGGGAAAAACACCACGGCAGCAAAAAACCAAAACAACAGCCGCAAGCTGCGGCAAAACAATTGCCCCTGGCAGGTTCCAAACCCAGTGCCTGCTGCACTGTAGCCAGCCACCCTCACCACCACATCACAGGGCTGGCATGGTTGCCACAGGCTCTCCTGTCTACCTAAAACCTCCCTCCTATCCATCTCCCCCTGCACCTCCCTCCCCTTCCGGTTGCTTTCCTTGCTAACCTATCATTACCCTTGCAAGGTAGCTGATGATGATAGCGCTATAAATGAGTTGCTGTTTCTACAGTCGCTCATTTATGATCGCTATCATCATGAGCTACCCTAACAACACGGCTATGGGAGTGGAGAAGCTGGGGATGGGGCTAGAGAACCTGCTTCCAAGGCTAAGAGGGCTACAACAGGGAGTATGACACCATGGCTGGGGGGGGCTCAAGAACTACTAGCCCCACCTTCAGCATGTCTTACCTGAGCACTATAGGAGCCAGAGGTAGGAGTCTCGAAGGGATGTTGTCCACCATACCTGTAAAAAAAAAAAATAAAAAAAAATAGAAAAGGGGGTCACAAAGGATCCATAGCTCTGAGGGAGTTCAATAAGGATGCAAAAGACAGATTAGACACAGAATTACACTTTTCTGATACGTATGAGTCCATGTCCTGTCAGATGTGTCAGATAAATTTAAATTAGATTAGTTGGGGAAAAAAATAGTGGAGCAGAAACAGAGGAAAGGTAATGTGGTTTGGAAGGGGGCTCAGCCAAAAACCCCTGTGTGCCTATTGGTGGCCCAGTGATTAGTATTGTACCTGGTAGCCAGGTGGCCTTGTGGAAGTGCTTCAGGGGCTAGTAGTCCTGTTGGTAAATAAAAGAAAGGTACTGGTGGTCTTGTGGGCTAGGAATGCCTTGGGGAGGCTACAAAGTAAAATGGTTTCCCTTATGGTCTAGTACCCTGTGGACAAGGCCAATTTTCCTTTGAAATGAATTGCTACCCTTCCCAGAGGTCTTGTGGAAGATCTTTGAGCCCTAGTATTGTGTGGGTGCTGCTGATGTGGAATGGTGGCAGGAGGAGGATACGCTTAGGTTGCACCTGCAGCCAGCCACATAGAACAATCATACTACAGTGAAAGTGCCTGCAGGCATTTGTAACTTTCAGACTACACAGAGCTCAGGCTGTGGATCACTCCGCACAGGTGGGGGGGGGGAGAAGAGAGAGAGAGAAAATGCCAGCAGGAAGTGGAGGAGGCAATATTGGAAGTGCCCCTCCCAGCCACTTTTCCCATCACTTTGGTGGCAGAGTTTGTTTATGCCCTAAGCGGCTGAAGCAACAACAAGGAGGAGGCCATGGAACAGCTACATCCCATGATGGCAACAGCTGTTCTGGAAATCAGATCTGAAGCCAGCAGGAGCTGCCATTGAGTGAAACCACTCCAGCAGTAATGCTGAAGCCAGGAAGGGAGTGCAGAGGTAACAGGAGCTGCCAGGGAGTAAAGCCACTCCATGGCAATAGTAAAGTTGGGGGTGGTGAAGAATGGGAGAAGATGGGATGGCAGTAGCAGGTGTCGCATAATTTAAGCTGCACTACGGCTTTAGGAATGCCAAAGGGCTAAATTTTGTTGAAAAGGTCTGCAGGATGGCAAGTCTGAGCATTCCCCAAGGGGAGTAAAAGACAAGCCACCTGCAAATTAAACCTAAGAGGGTCAGTACATGAGCACATTAGGGCTGGAATAGCCCAGAGATAGTCACAGCGGCCGCAACAGATGCCCAGCAGAGCAATAAAAATACAAAAAAAAACCACACTAACAAAAATATAGCATATAGATTTAATTAAGTGGCTTCCGGGCAAGCAATGCTCCAGGTTAACTCCAGGCAGGCCATGATTGGAACATGCTGGCTGATGTAATTAGGACATCTCGATGTCAGCAGCAGGAGGCAGAATATATTTAATTAAATGGCTACCAGGGGGGCAAGCAATGCTACATAGCTCCTGGCAGGCCATGTTTGGATCATGCTAAGTGGCACGGATGTAGTTAGGACATCTTGACATCAGCAGCAGTAGGCAGGATCAGCCAGATCATAAATGAAATTTGGGGGGGGGCTGTTATTAGGCTGTTCCTGATAGCTCGAGGACATAACTTGAAAAAGTATGAGGTAGGGTGTCTAGGGACTCTAGGGAATCACCGGCTTTATCCACCCACACCATAAATTGGAAGTGTTTGCCTCACAAATGGGAAAAATAATGGTCTGAAAAGAGGCAAGAACAGTAGTCGAGAGGTATTACCTCAAAACGTTCCTGCCTCGGGGGCTCACTCCTGATTGGCTGTCACTCAGGGGCCTTAGCAACTTGAAGCAAGAATCAGGATTTGAGTAGGGTTGGCTAAAAGGCTGAGGAGCAGTCCATGCTGAAAAAAAAGCAGTACTGTCCAATGTCTGCATATTGCCTTTTCTTTACCTGCTTAGTACCCATCTTATACCTGTAGCATACCTGCAAAAAGGTAGCTGTAATTTGTTTGTAGTCTGCCTGAAAGTGTGCATGAGACTGAAAGTGTGCATGCTAATAAGCTATTTACAGGCATATTTTAGGTAATTAACAAGCACTGGATTTGTTGCAATTTGAATCGCAATCAGGCCTGTATAGCCCTCACTGGCCCACTCAAAATATGAGCAGGCCTAAAGAGCACACCTGCACAGCACTTGTACTGTGTAGTCCTGTATAGTCCATTAGCTGGCCTCAGTGCTGGCGCTGAGGGCGCTTGACACACCATGCCACACCAGCAACCCGGGTTTGGGAACAGATTTGGGTTGTTGTGGTGCTGGCACAAGGGGGGGGAGAAGGAGGGTGGACAGGATCAAGCCTTGGCTCTTCTCTCCTGAGTGGGGTGGGTCACCTGCTCGCAGTCCCACCATCACTGGATGGAGGTCCAGTGGCAGGTAGTAATGGGTGACTGGTAGGGTGGGGCATCCCATAGGGTGTGACGTGAACATGCGTTCAGATGCATGCATCAGGTCGGGGACACGTGGGATTGGGACTGGGATGAAAACTCAGACCGACAAATAGCAAAATGTATTTATGGGGTAAAAAGATACAGTTCATTCCCTGCCCTTTTTTGTGGGGTTGGGGTGGGGCCTGCTTCCACTGTGCACCTCACTTCCAGGACCCAAAGTCCACCCCCACAAAAAACAAATTGCACTACTGGGTAACAGCAAAATACATGCAATGGAAACATACTGCATACTGTGTGAGTCTGAGCAAGTCATGTAACCTTCACAGTGCAAGCAGTTCACCACTCTAAATGGGCTTTGTGCCCAGTGAGCCTCCCCTGGGGACCAAAGAATAAAACAAAATGGAAACAAAAAACATTAACAAGTGGTTCGGGATGTGTGCATGCCGTCACATGCACCAACCCCATATCTCATGCATGCTGTGACGGTGAGTAGGGAATGGAGGTTATGGGTAGGGACAGGCAGTGCAAAAAGATAAAGGGGCTAGTCAAAGTATGAGAACTACAGGGACAGGCAATGCAACGGGGCAGTGGGGTCAGGCAATCAAACGAAGCAATAGAGACAGGCATTGCAAATGAGGCCACAGTGTTAGGCAATACAAAGGTGCACAGGGGACAGTCAAGGCATAGTTTTGGCTTACCTTACACAGAGAAGCAATCCAGCTGGTTCATGGTGAGCCTGGGTCTGAGGCATTGAGGTGTTGTTCTGTCATACCTGAAAAAGAAGAATAGCCATGGGATCACAAATAATCTATAGTTCTTCAGAAGCAAAACTTGAATGACAAGGAATGTTATACATACAACAATACTTATCTAATATGCAAAGGTCTGCATCCAGTCAAAAAATGGTCAGTGGCCGTCCTGTCAGACCTGTAAAAGTAAAAAGGAAAAATTGTTACCTCAAGGAAAAAAAAATGAAAACAAGAGTATTAACAGAGTTCCAAAGAGGTACAAGAGCTGCAGGATAAACACTGATATTAAGTACAGGAACCAAGTGATCCCAGGTTCAAATTCCACCAAGTCACTGCCTCGGGATGTGATCTTGGGCATGGATCTGACCTCCCAGCTGTAAAAGGATGAGTGAGAATACATCAGTGGTAAACACCTCAGACTGCCCTCTGTGTTCAGGCTACTGCTCCCTGCTCGCCCTCCCCACCCCGCCAGTGGAATGTTCACTTCATCCCCAGCATAGAGCTGGGAAACTTAGAATTTGTGTGTCAGAAACTGTGGATGATCTCTGGAAGAGGAAATGCAAGAAAGGGAACCAAATCACTACAAAAAATTTACATACTCTATGCACCGAGACAGAACAGTGCATGTTCCATCCTGCAGACAGCAATGGGGCAACACTTTGAACAGATGCATGGCAAAAAAAAAAAATCTAAATTACAAGTAGGAAAGGAAAAGAAACCCGGAGATGATGCAACTAATACACCCCCCAAAACATCCTTTAGTTATCATTGTGAGAATGCAGATTTTTTTGGGGGTAGTGGACAACCAGTATGGATACCTCTTTATACTGCTAAAACCACCACAACATAGAATCATTTGGGTAATGTCAGTCAACAGCAACCCAGCATGAGGAGATAATTACCCTCTATCTCAGCCCCAGGGTGATCCCTAAAAGTCAGGGCTGATTGCTGGAGAAATGTATGGGGATGCCTGTCCCCTTGCTGCTGGATCCTCACAGCCAAAGAAAAAACTGCTATGTGCTTTCTAGTTGCTATCTGCACTTCAGGATAAGGCTGAGGAGTGGAACATATATATGGATTTCAGCCACACAAAACAGATGCTATGGTGCTAGGAGTGCTTCCCAGGCCATGATCTGCAGTATGAGGGGCCAGGAGAGCAGAAAATGTGGAATGCATGTGGTTTTGGGGCAAGACAGCATTACAATCTAAGCTATCAAACCCACATGCAAACCACTGGCGATCCTGAGAGGCACTGATTTTTGCCATCCAAAATATGGCAGTGCACTTTACATACCTCAGGAGGTGGCATTGCCATATTTAGTCCTACTTTCCGATTTCTGTGGCTGGGCCCTTTTGGTGTGAGGTTGCAGCTCTGGCCTTCTGTGGGCCCCTCTGCTGCTTCTGCTTCCCCAGACCCTCCTAAAATACCCCCAAAGATGGGGTCCTCAGTAAGCTCTGTTACTCTCATTAAGCCCCATAGTAAGGTGACCCCAGGTGCTCTAATAGTTTTGATGGTGTGTGTGCATGCGTGTGTGGGGGGGGGAGGGGTAACCAGAAAGGCCCACTGGTACAGGTGCCTGTTTTCAGGGGCAACCTGGGAGCACTCGGGAGGTTAGGTTACTTGCTCAGAGTCACACTGCAAGTGGAGGTTGTGGGAATCAAACACAGGTCTGTCTGTTTGATGTTACCAAGCTAATTCACAGCTCGTTACTTTAAGCTCTAGGCTACTGCCAGCTGCTCAGCCTGGAACTGCTAGCCAAATGATCAGTGTATCAGTTAAATCTCAGTACAGTATTTCTGTGGTTAAAAAAATCAAGACTGCTTCATATTTTTCTGCAGTCAACAGAACAATTTTATAAATTTTTGCTGAACTAAAATCAGTAGTCTGTGCTGTTTAAACAAATCATGAGACTGTTCACTTTATTTGCTGGAAAATCCAATAGTGCTACAGGATTGATTTTCAGCTCCTCAGTACTTTTTAGTTTGGGGGGGGGGCACTCCCATTACAGTCCCTCCAGCCTAGGGAATTAAATGTTGTAGGGCACTGTTGAACTCCTATGCAATCATTCAGCTTAACATCATTTGTAAAATTTTAATTTCAGTGGGAAAATGTAAAGTATTGGCTCACATTTCTGTCCAGGAGAGAGGGAAGGACTAGGTACGGAAGCCCGACACTCACAATCTCGATAGACAATTGCACAGCACCATAATCTCAACTGTTAAAATGCAGATACTGAACAAATGCTGATTTAATGAAATCCTAACAAATTATGAGCAAATCCAGAGCTATGTAGCCATACATTTTCAAAGTTTTGCATCACTTACTTTTTACTTGTAACCTCAGCCAGTATAAAGAAAAGGCATACAATTAAGAGACACTGGTTACCCAATCTTTACTTTTTTTTTTTTTAATAGGAGCTAATTACGAACGCAGGTGCACTGCTAAACTAATAGCACTGCAGCACCAACAATAGAATCAATAGTCAGTAATTTGCTTTGCATACTTTCTAATGAACTGCACTAAGCTTCAGCTCCTGTTGATAAAATAAAGATACTTTACTTCGGATTTAACCTATTACTTGTTACTCAATCTGCCCACCGTCAAGATTTCATCATAACGGTATTTGGTCAGACAGGCAATTGTTTGGTGGGATTTCAACCATGTTGGCAAACACAGTAAATTCAGAATAAAGTTACCTGGTCCTCCTGCCATCCTTTCATCAGTCCCAGCAGTATCAGTGGTCCAGAAGCAGCAGCCAACAGCAGTGGAATCTCTTAAGTTCAGTTTAAAAAATCAATTCCAGTCCCCAAGTGCACAGCATGTGTCAAGCAGTGAAATCAGGAGGAACAAGCTTCCCAGGAAGGATCCAAGGGAAGACCTCCCATTTGCCTGCAACCAAATGGGCATCAAGCCCACATAATCCACCTTCTTTCTCCTCAGCTGCTCCATGGGCTATGGCAGTGATTTGGTGGAAGTGCCATGAAACAACTGCTTTTCTGCCTGAATTGCTATAGTTAAAAAATAAAAGTTCCTTTTTGTGCCAAAGGCATAGTACATATGGCTGTAGTTCCAGGGACTTATAAGGTATAAGGCCCTGGAACTATAGCCATATGTCTCTGGTCACACACCAGGAGCCAGCCCACTAAATGTATTAAATTGTATTGTACATATAGGGGTTGAGCTTGCAAACCTATTGTACTGAAGGCACAGTATGGATAGCAGAGAACGTTAGTGGAGTGAATGAAAGGCCCATGAGCAAAGGGCAGCCTGAGGACTGATGTATACATTTCTCTATAAGGGAGCATAGTGCAACTGGGCAGTCATATTCAGAATTGCCTAAAGTTGTTTAACTTGCTTCTATTTGGAGCATATAGGGCAGGCAGCATTCAAATGCTCCCACAGGTGGAGCAGCAGGCAGCACACATGAAAATTAACAGGAATACATGTCAGGGCACATATCAATGTCCCTTATTAGCCTCAGAAATGTCCTCCTCCCCTCCAATTTTCACTGAAGGGTACATATTACAGTCTAGTCTTATCATAAAATATGCTTTCAACATTAAGCCACACATTGCTGGAGAGATTTTGCTTCTTAATTGGGCTGATGTAACTATTTTGTTTTAAGATTTGTCCCTGATTTTTTTTTAAGGCAAGCTGTCCCTGATTTTACAGGGCAGGAGGTTGAGAGGTATGGGGCAGGGTAAAACCCTAGTTATAGCCAAGTTAGCCAGTTGGGCTAGTGAACAATGGCTAGCTGGCCCCAAAGTTTTTTTTTTGTAATTATTATTTAATCAGAAATAAGCACATAGGAGGCCAGAGAAAGTTGCCCCATAGTATAAGAGTGTCCAGGTGGTAAAGGTGGCAAACTGTAGCCAAGCTAGTGTTCTAAAACTGTAGAATTTACTTATTCAAACTATACTAGGACGTCAGTTCTACTCAGGAGCAAGGGTAAGGGAGTGGGCAGGCAGTTATCCACCCAAGCAGAATAGTCACCATGGCACTGGCAATTTAGCAACCCCATCAGCATAGTTGCCACAGCCCAAGCCAGTTAGCTACCCCAGCAGCAAAGTTGCCACAGCCCTAGAAAATTAGCCACCCCAGCAGCATAGTTGTCACAACCCAAGGGCTAGTAACCTGAGTGACCCGGTGCCCCCTGTAACACTAGCCTTAGTTTGGCTACTGGTGGCCATTTGGCTACTAGTCACCTGTATCACCCTGACTCTGACTTTATAATCTGGGCCTTACTTCCCCTAAGTGGCCCCCAGCACTAATTTCTGAATAAATACAATTGGCTTGCTTTGCTATAACAAGGGATTTACCCTACATTTGCTCCTTCTGGATCCCTGTTTACTATTTAATTCAGGTCTTGATCTGCCCTCTGCATTGCCTCCAATAGCTATTTAATTTGAATGCTGTCTGCCCTTGACCTATGTTCCAAGTAGGAGTGTGAGTTAAATAAATTTAGGTAATTCTGAATAGGGCTGCCATCTCACCCTGCCTATGCTACCTTCCTGGAGCAATTTTAAATACATTTTAATGGCAGGCCCTTGGCAGTCCCTTGCACTGGAGCCTTGCTCTGACCTCACTAACAGCCATGGATGTCCGTGACAGGGGTTTGGGTGCAGAAGACTGGGTGGGACTTGTGGGCCTTTTCTGCTGTAAATTTTCTATAATAATCTGCTTAACTGCATCAAACCTTTACAAACTGCAAGTGCAAGTTGAGTTTGTTGCTTTCTGAAACTTTAAGATCTCAATCTATGCTGAACAACTCTAATTAACATATTCTAAAACTACAATCCTCAACCAGTACTCAACTACCAATTTAAATACTCAACAAGCATTCAACTGTGTGAGTTGAGTTTTTGTTGAGCGTTGGTTTAGTTCAAGTGCTCAACGCCTAGCACTCAGCTAAACTTATCATTTCAATGCATTTTTAGTTGATGCTCAACCTACTATGGGTGAAGCATTGCTGACTGCTCAACCACACATTTCTGTATGGGAAGCTATGAGAAAACAACATTATTGAAATTAATTGTTCTGGGCTATAACCTATCGGCAGGTGAACTTTTTCAGTCACAGCCTGTATGCTAGTGGCTGAAAAAGTTAGTTTCAACTCCTGGCAATGACAAAGGGGCCAGTAACAGGAGGTACAGCAAAGCAAAAAAAGAAAAAAAGAAAAAAGCAGAAATGTGAAGGGGACTTTAAAAGAAAGGGCTCAACAGTGAAAGAGAGAATTCTTATTAATTGGAGGCTATATTAATGAACAAGAAGTGAAGACTTTAATGAAAAGGAGAAGGGGTTCAAAGAAATGTGGCTGGGCTACAAAAAAAAATGGGATGAGGGGGCATAGATCAAGGAAGGCACAGTAGGCTCCTTAGTGGGACTGAGTGCTAACCAACTGAGGAGTTTTCTCCTGCTTTTGCACACTCCCAGCTTCTGCCAATGACCACCTACAGTGCAGGTCACTGGATGACATTGGGGTCCTCAGTGTCAAGGCCATCACTAATCTGCCAGAGGTGGTGCAGCTGTGGGAGACCACCTCCCACTCCCCCAAATGCCACTTCATTGAACTTTGGACTCCTCTAATTCAGAGTAGGGGAGCATAGGGATCTCGAATTTGGGTCATGTGGCAGTCCAGTGCACCACCAGACTGTCTCCTCTGTAGTGGTGGAAATGGGGGGGTGGGGGCTCAGTTCCAGGACTGAAATTATGGTCTGACTCTCCAGGAGCAAAATGAGAAAGAAAGCTGTTTCTATGTGAAATGCTCCCCCCACCGTGCTCAAAACTGGCTGAAGTGTAAAAATGCAACACAACATGAATAAATGTGCTCCCAGAACCCTGTTAGGTACTGTATGTTCACTACTACATCAAAGATGGCAGGTTCTCCCAGACCCCTCTTAGGCACTGTATGTTCACTACTACATGAGAGGGGGCAGGTTCTCCTAGTGAATTGTTTTCATTACCAGTGCTTGCTACCAGGCCAGGCATATAGTGACCTCTTGATTTGCAGGCATCCTGGCATGGAGGGGTAATTATAATAGGGGTGGGTTAATCGCAAGCTATGGAGAGGGACTGTGGCAGAGTACATACAGTAGCTCTAAAGGGATCATTGCTTGCTTCTGAGGATTGGAGTGAACATATTTAAGTGGAGGTATGCGAATGAAAAAAACTGGAGAGGGGTAAATGAAGGGTGCAAGTAAAAGTCACAAGGGGTGATTTATTGTCATGGTAAAAGAAATACTGTAGGTGGAATGGATTGATTGAGTGTTGTTGGTAGGTAACTGAGTATACTAAAAGTACACTAAGATTGCAGTACACTTTTCATAAGTATATCAGAAGTATATATGCTATGTATCCTAAGTATATTACTTTCTAAAAGTGTATTTTTGGTGCATACTTAAGTATACTACTTTTTCATAGGGGCCCCCAACTCCCTTTTAAAAAATCCTGAACCAGGATTCAATTACTAATGTAAATACTCAATCATTTAACAATGCAAGTTGAGTTTTTGTTAAGTGCTTGTTTACTGGGAAGCACTGGTGAGTGTTCAGCCACACATTTCTTTAAGCAGTAAGACCCTGTGCCCTAGACACATTTAATGCATGGCCAGGGACGTGATGAGACACAAGGCCACTGGCCAAGTACTTTCAGCTCTTTGCTGTGTACTGGAACTGTCTAGTGCATACCCCCAGAGTGTTTTATTGCACTTATGAAATGGGCACCTATAGCTGTTTGTGTGAGGAAATTAAAAGGTGTGTGCATTGCTGCTACAGTGTGCATCTAAAAATTAAAATAATGCAGTGGTAAAGGAGTGTAACAGAAAATCAGTGCAGTGTACAGTGTAGTTAGTAACAGCAGTGGTATTCTACACTGTGTTAACTTTGAAATGGGACTCTAGATTGAAGTGTACACTCTACTTCCCTCTGGCATACCCTTGCTTCAGCCTGTCAGCTCTTTGAAATCCTACCCTGGATTTTGTTTACCTAACCATTATATCAATTGAAAAAAAGCTGTAAACTGATGCAGACAAAAAGACAAACACATATAATGGTCAGAATAATTTAACTGCTACAAGATTGGTCATTTCAAGGGTATTTGAATGGATATCGGGAGCAATTTTGACAATGTAAGATAAAATATAGAAAATGAATGGTTCAGAATAATAAAAAATGCAAAATGAATGGTTTAGAATAAATTGCTCAAGAAGGTGAGTTATTTGAAGGGTATTTGAAGGGATATTGGGAGCAAAAAATGAAGGGTAAAGATTAAAAAGGGAAAATGAATGGCTGAATGGTACAAATACTGCAAAATGAAGGGACTTTGCAAATAAAACAACTGGAAATTCACCAGTATATTTTGGTATGGGCATATTCTCAGATCATACCTAACTCATATAAGATGCAGAGAGGTTATGGGTGACTATTATATGGTGGGAAGTTTCATCAGAGGATGGTTTCCCATGGGGATGTTCATTGGGGGGTTGGGGGAAGGAGTAAAAGCAGAAACAGGCAGCCAGCAAAAACTATGTTGGAGATATAATAGGGCACAGCATGCATGGGCAAGCTGCAAGTTCAAACATGCCTGTTCAATGCATGGTAGGCCACACCTGTTATGATGCTGCATGAGTGGGTTGGAGAAATTAGAGGGCGAGAAGTAGGTAGTGCAGTCCATTTAAGGGGGCTTTAGGGGGGCTAAGGGGGTGGGGCAGGGGTTTCCATGGTGGAGGGATCTGGCCCAGATAATGGAGAGGATGAAAAGGTACAGGTAGGGATGAGGGGAGAGGGAGGCTTATATGGCAAATATGAGGAGCAGTAGGGAGCAATGAGGGTGGGTAACCTAAGGTCAGTAAGGAGAGAGTAAGAATAGGAAGGGTAGAGTACTATAGGGGTAGAGATTAATCCTGTCATTTAAGGAGAGACACATAGAGGGTATAAGGAATGTGATGGTTGACAACCTTTCCCATCTTCAGTTATACAGGTTAGGTGCCTTGCACCATGGGCAGCAGCCAAGAGAACTGAGGTCCCCCACTTGTGGGAGATTAGCTGAGAAGAGTTCAGTTGCTGTACAGAAGCTCTCAGTCTGCAAGGATGCTGAAGACATATGCGGGATCTTGGAAATATTCCAAGAGTTCCGAGAGAGGGGTAAAATAAAGATAAGTGAGCCAGTAACTGAGGGGCTGGTGATGAGGCTTCTCGTCTAGAAGGGGGATGAAGGATTATCACATTTGACTATGGGGATTCATTTGGCAGGGATAGGTTTAGTGTGCAGCATGAAGGGACTGGGGAACCCTGCAAGGCTCCAGTAGTTGGGCAAATGATGCAGGGCTGACTTAGGATAAAAGGGAGAACCACAAATAAAAGGAAGACTATATCAGTGGGATTGGTATGTAGGTTCATGGGGACATTGGATAGAATTTGCCATTCACATTACAAAGTGAAGCTGTTCACACCAATCTTATTAGTCATGTTTTGAGGGGTGATCCGGATGGGCAAAGTGATGGCACAGAGCAAGAAATGTAGAGACGGGAGGCTCAACTAGGAAGATGTGCAGTGGTGGGAGGATAGGTAGAGATTTGTTTAAGCAAATCCAAAATGGATCAGGTAGGGCAAGAAATGAGGATAGTGATAGAAAGAAATGGGGCAGTAGGGATGTGTAGTGCAAGCTATGACTGAGTACATGGCATTTACAAGGTCAGCAGGGGGCAATTTGTTTGTACATGGGAATGGGGACCCTGCTACCAACTGTCAGTTGGGGCAGTGCTGAGGGTTTGGACTTTTTGGTGGAGGACATGTCTGGCTTTTTGTCCCACTCATTCAGCGCTCTGGGGCAGCCTCAGAAGAGGCAGCAGGAGGGCAATCAATCACAGAGATAAAGAAGGTGGGTAGGTGGAAATCTGATTGCTTTAAATTATATGTGAGAGCGCTAAATAAGTAACATGTTTTGTTGTCCCCTCCTCTAGACCCTGGCCATAAGAGGAGCATATGGAACATAGGTGCTGAGTTTGTAAAATTTTTGATCAAGGGACAAGGCCCTCAGTGAAGGTCTATGGGAGTAGAGTCCCTATACTTGTGGTTCTGGGGGTTAAGCCCCTCAGGTATAAGAAAAAGCATGAGTTGCAGCAATTCATTGTGTTTCAAAGCAGTGTAAAAGTGAAAGATACAAATCCAACACAGTGTACTGTCAGAAACAGTACCACTGTATCTAGAGCCCTGAGCCCCAACTCATTTTGAGCAGGAGCTCTTGCTCAGGAAGGCTAGTCATGTTCAGACAGTTGATTTTTATAGTGACAGTCTCTTAAGACATAGTGTTAAAATATGTATAGTGGAAAACAAAAAAGTGAATAAAGATTACCTCATAACATCACCTATATCAATCATAAGAATGGTGCGCTCTAGCATTCAAAATCATTAAAATCAAATATGCTTTAAAGCCAGAAAATCAAAATTATATTGGTGGCGGTTATGTATTTTCATCCCTTGCGGGTGAGTTTTGAGACATGAATTGCATCAATGATATGCTTTTGATCTTTTGACCTCCCACACCAAATTGGAATTTTGTCAAATTCTTTATAAAATGAAATGATGCTCACCTGTGGGCTTTTTCAACCCCCCCCCCCCAGTCTTCCTCTGTTGACAGATGTCTGGCAGTTTATTCTGAATTTGTAATTATGACTGCAAAATTTTGATTTTCTATCTTTAAAGCGTACCTAATGTCAATGATTTTGGATGCCAACATGCACCCTGGGTTGCTAAAGCAGTCGCAAAAAAGTGGAGGGTTGTGTTCATTTATAAGAAAGTGTAAAATGGGTGAGAAGATGGAAATAAAAAGATACTGCTACAACATCTTCACCATATCAGATATTATACACCTAAAACTAGTATGAATGTAAATAAGAGCTTGTGTGTGTGTGTTTTTGGGGGCTGGTGGTAGAAATAAGCCACTGATGTTGACAATATATTTCCCAGCAATGAAGGGTCCAAACTAAAGGATTTGATTGCTTCACTCCTCCAGAAATATACCAATCCCATTTTTTATTAAATCAGACAGTCCCCTCACCACTGATTATGAAATTCCTTCCTATTACAAAACAGTCTACATCACTAACATGCATCAAGTGAAATTGCTTTCTTTTTTTCATGCAAAATCACATTTTTTTGTTGCTACTTCTGTTCACAAGGAGCTGATCAACTGCCTCACAGGTCTGACTGCTCAGACCGGAGGAGAAGCAGCAGATAGGCTGGGTCACTCCGAAAAAATGAACACTCACAAACACCTAGGAAAAGAGGCCCACACTAACCTCAGCACCCAAGGCTAACACTATTGCCATTTACTGTGCCACCATTTTCTACAAAACAAGGCATCATGACAAACAATTCCTCTGTCAATAAAACAGGTCCAGCAGCAATTCTATCCCCCCAGATGTACCTGGAAACAAGCTGTCTTTGCTTATGCATTTCTGGTTAAAAAATTAAAAATAAATAAAAGAAGAAATTCTTTTTTGCTTTATTTATGGCAAAATGGAATAAAGCTCCAGGTCCTGTTGGGATCCCTATGGATCTTTTTAAAGTGGATCCCTGTTTTTGGTGCCAATTTCGACAAAGATTATGAATACCTATATCACAACAAACAATATACCAGACTCTTGCAAAGGTGTAGTGGTATTTCCTATTTTTAAAATGGGACAAATAAATAACCCTGATGTGTATAGGCCTATAAGCCTTCTTGATTCATCCTCTAAAATCTTTGCTAGAACTATTTGTAATAAACTGCAAAATTTCTTGGAACATTATTATTTGATCTGTAACTTACAAGCAGGTTTCCAAAAATTGAGATCAACAATCAGAGTTACATTCTTCATCATATCTTAGAAAAATATGCTGGTCTTGGATCTCAGAAGGTTTATCTGGCTTTTGTAGATTTAAAAAGTAAACTTTTTGATTCCCTAAAGAGAAACAGTTTAGGGAGGAAGTTGATAGATATAGGCATAGACCTTAAATTGATTAATATCATTCATCTATATTTAGATAATTGGTGTAAAATTAATTTTGATGAAAGGGAAATCTTACCAGCAAAATTAATATTAACATCGGTGTTAAGAGGGCTATGTACTAGCCGATGTCCTCTTTAATGTTTATGTCAATGGCTTGTTGGATATCTTGGAACAGTCATCAGTATAGTTACCCTAAAACTTGAAAAAGGTTGTGCCAGGCACTGGTTTATGCAGACGATGTAATCTTACTTTCTCTAATGGAACATGGATTACAGTCAGACTCACGATTAAATACACTTGCCATAAATTGCAGGGAGCTTCACTTTAAAATTAATACTGTAAAGACTTGCACCTTTGCAGTATGTAATAGAAAGTGAAGCACGCTGTTTTAATTTACTTTCACATACATTGCAGTGCAAAACTGAACAGCAGCCACACTCAGTACTTAGCCCAATACAGTACCTAAACACCCTAAATATACCAGTTTCTCTTGATAGGGTACAGATTATTGCACTCGGGTCAGTCTCTGTCCTCCTTCTTAGGCTCAGCCCCTCATGTCTTCAGGTTCTCCTCATTGGCATGAGACACCATGACCATCACTTGTCCCACACAATGGTTCTTCACACACCCTCAGCTGCTCATGGCCTACAGACTCCAGGTGAGGGGAAGGAGGGCCTCCATGATACACAGCCACACTGGTGTGCCACTCAAACTTTACTGGCTCTCTCATGTGACTCACTCCTATACTCTGACTGGACTGAGTTTTGGCTGCTCTCCCATGACCGTCCCTCACTCTCACTGGCCTGGGCTGCTGGCTTCAAAATACACTGTCCAGTCCAGTGTCCACTCCTGAGTCCAACAACAATTCTGCTGAGGTACTCTCTCCATCTGACCGACTGCTCTCTCGCCATCACCTCATCGCTGCCCATCTTGTGTCCTCCTCATTGCTATCCAATCAGATTCCCCACTCTCTTTCTGTGCATGTGCACTGAATTGTGAGCAAAAAGGCAGCAATTTCAAAAGAATTCCACCAATTGGTGCATAGGGGGAAGGACTGCTCCCTTCACATTATTGAGGGGAGGTGCCTGCCACAGCAGGTCACAGGGGCGTGCACCGCAGCAGGGAAAGAAAAAAAAAGGAAAAAAGTGTGTCAAAGCAAACACCAATTGTTGACAGGTCTGGGCCTGCTTTGCTGCATATTGCTTGAGCCTGGATCCCATGGGCCCATATAACCCAGTGCATATGGTATGGAATGTGGGCCATTCATTCATATATTGGGTGGAGAGAACAGCAGTGAGGCCTGGGGGTGGCATCTGCAAATGGATGTGGGAACAGAAAAAGTACAGTGGAAAGGGATACAGGCATGCAATGGGCCCATCTGTTGCCACTTCTAGAGGAGTTAAAAATTAAAATGCCAAGGCTGGACTTACTGATTTTGCATTTGGGTGGAAATGATTTGGTGACAAGACCTTGGCTGGACATTATGAGAGAGATAAAAGGGGACTTGGGGATCAATAATGGGTAGTGGCCGTAGGTAGTGAGCACCTGGGCCAAGATGATTCCAAGGCAGATATGGCAGCACATGAAGGATGTAAAAGCAGTGGATGGGGCCAGGACGAGGCTGACTAGAAAGATGGTGGCCATAGTGAAGGGGATGGGGGATTTAACATAACACACAAGGACATTTTTTATAAATGTGCCAGATTATATAGGAAATTTGGTGTACATGTAACAGATGTGGGTTTAGACATGTTTGACCTGCAGCTAGAAGATGTGTTGGAGGAATGGTGTAGAAAAGGAGGCCCGGGAGGGGGACCCCATCATCCGGCACAGTACCTGGAGATGGGCTAGTGGAAGCAGAAGAAGAAAGGTGGGGGGAATAGGAGACAAAGGAGAAGGATATACAGGGCCCAGGGGGTACTGGGCTGGGAAACCAGGACACAGGCTGGATGTACACCCTGCTGTGTTTGGCCCTTGTGTGGGTTGCATCCCTGAGGGATGAGGGTGAGTGCTGGCTATGCACCTGAGCCCAGAAGGATGGAAAATGGATGAAGAACAATGGATGCATATAATGGATGCATACCATGTATGATGTACATAGGAAAAGGATTTTGATGATTCTGGTGATGTAAATAAAATGGGTATGGTCTGGGGTTGTGACTTATCAAATAAACTATGGCCAAATGAGCACGCAACAAGGTTGTGTGGTGTGGTTATTTTTGGAAGGGGATCTCCAGACAAAGGTTTAAGTAACGACCATGTTTACTAGGTTTAACAACTCAGAGAGCATCTGGAAAGACTGAGTCACAAAATAATCTAGCCACAGGTGGGGGGGGGGGTAAACTCAGATACAAGGCTATCTCCAAGAGAACTCAACTCACATAAAGAAATGTTTAACAGTATTATCTGAAAATAAATTGCCTTTACAGATGGAATGCTGGCAGTGTTTAAAGTCCAAGGTTCTTGATTGTATTGCTGTTTCAGAACATATGATTCTAAACTAAATCTTAGATCCGCTGAAAAGAATAATTATTTATTTCTCATAATCTTATTAAACTGTGGAACTCTCTGCTGACCTCTCTGAGCTATATCAGTTCTGGGCCTGTTATTTAAAGCAAACAACAGGATTTTATATTATTTTCAGTAACTCAAAGTGTAATTGTTTTGATTATTTAATTAGTTTTTGTGCACAATTCGTCTGTGTACATTTCTGACCTTTGTTTCCCAGCAATTTTATTTTTCTGCAAGACATACCCTGTTAAAAAATGAAACAATAAATAGTATACAAGCTGAATAATTCTCCCTCAGTTAAGACAGTAAAGGACCTACAATATCTTTAAACCTGAGAGAGGGGGAGAAAGAGAAAGAGAGAGAGAGAGACTAGAGACTGTTACAAAAGAGAAAGGTTCACCTGGTGTTTGACACTTGCACAGTAGATTCTCTTATGAATGTGACTAAACAGAAAAGCACTGACAAGTTGTCAATGTCTTCTTAAGTGAAAGATTCCCAGACACTCCACTGTGCTATGAAAATATATCCAAACATTTTATCTTCTGAAAGGATAAGGCTGTCTCAGACAATTTATGTCACTGGGCAAAGTGTTTTATGAATCAGCAGAAGGCAAGATGTACCGAAGCATGTCTGAGGGTTGCATTTACCAATAACTAGGAGGAGGCAAGCACACTTATAAATAGAGAATAGCATGATAAGACTGCTAGTAAAGAATATTATGGTGCAGCTGAATCATATTTTCAACAGATACTGATATTCTATTACTGCTAGGAGCCCATTATCCTAAACGTGCTTTCATATTAGACCAGTTTTCATCAATTTGGGACATACTAGGGTTTTGTCTCTGAATTCATATCTACAGTACACAGAGTGCTATACTACAGGAAAATTTGGAGGGGAAAGAAAAGCAATGTGATTTTAGTTATCTCATGGTGCTAATGAGAGTACTCTGCAAGCACGGAAACAACTTGATGATCCTGATGACAGTTTTTCATGATCTTATCAGATTTACTTTTTTTTGTAAACCTACTTTATTTAAAAGCTTCAACCATACTTATAAATGCATACAGAGGATACATAAAGTTCACATTTAAATAGTGACTACAGATACGTAACTAGAGCATATATCAGCCATGATGTGGTCCAAAGACCTATGGAGCTTCACTACTTTTTACAATGACTCTAATAAATAAAATATGTAACCCATGTTCTATTTTTTTTCTTCCGTTACTTCCTCCTGCAACCTTAGATAACCTGCTTTATCTTCCTATAGACACTTCTATGTATGTAAATACCCTGTAATCTGTACAATATCTGTATAATTCTATGTACATATGAACTTCTTTTTCTTCCTCTCTGTAAAGAGTATTATCTGTATTGCCTTGTAAATACCTGTGTTGACCTGTATATACAATTGTTCATGCTCCACCCAGGTCCATCTTGCAAATGAGCTTCTGCTCAACGATGAACGCCTGGTTAAATAAAGACTTGATTGATTGATTGATTTCACAGTATGACAGAAAATCAATGGATAAACACTTGGACATTGGAATTCAATCTATGGTATATACAATAAAATAATCATGATTAGTGCTTTATACATCAATAACTCCCTGTTCTATGGCTTCCAGTAATGGATTACATATTTTACCAAATATTGTTGCCTGCCATAATGCTGTAAGTTGGTATCTTTCTATCTTCATGCACATTAAATTAATAAACTATTGGGCTACCTCTGCTAAAGGGGGATGCCTCACATAAACACAGACAAAAAAGGAGGGAGAAACTGTAAAGAAGGACATAATGTACTGAACTGCACTTACATCTACTATCTACTCATGAATGTGTGTAACTAACAAGGTTGTTCATATGTAAACTCGCCTATGTTAACTGTAGTAATGTCTATCTCTGTGACACGTATACATGATCAATGTACCATATACTGTAGCACAATCAAAAGCACTGGTTTTCTTTTCCCCTCTAGGTACAAGCAACTAATCCCAGGTCACCACTGAAAAAAGGACTGTCAAAGTCTCAGTATGCCTACCTGGTTACCAAAATTTAAATAAATACATTTCTAACCCAATATTGTGTGATAGTTTTTCTTGAATTTATTAATGCAATGTGCCAGAGTCTAACTTTCCATGGATATCTTGTTGGTTTAGGTTCAGCTCCCAGGATGAGCTCCAGGGATGGCATTGGTAAAAGTATCTTCAGAATTCCCTCCATCTGTTCATGTATACTGTACTAAAAGGAAGCTACTATAGGACTCAGCAGGGCCATATGAACAAAGTTTCACACTCCCACAAGACACTTAGGGCACATTGGGATTCTGTCACAGTCAAGCCTATGGAGTTTGTAGGGTGAAAGAGAAGATCTATGCAAAAAGAAGTACTAAATTCCATGTAATTTATTGGATCTGGAGCACTGATGAACATGTCTAATACCAGTTTTCCACATTGCACTGCCTATGGTGATGCCTAAGTCCCATTCCCAGTCTGACCTGGCCTTAACTGCAGGGATATGTATGGTCCCTAAAAATATTCTATAAAGGCTAGTTAAAATAGACAAACTAGGTTGCGGTTTACAAAAAGTTTCTTCAGTCAGTGACAATGAAGCATTCAAGTCAGCTAAATTTTGTCTTATTGGCAAGCATGCAAAAAAAATCTCATGGTTTAACACCCTATTGTTGTTTCAGCTTGGAGAAGCGTTTAAGGAAGCCACCTTAATAAAGGTCATTAACACCCTGAACCCCCATTTTTCCCAAGCATAGTAGCACCTGATGTAATAAAAATCATTATAGCCTTTTTAATTGATGAAACTAGCATGTGAAGCATCATTAAGAGACAAACTCCAAGTGTGCTCAATACGTTGGTGAACACCCCTTCAAATTCTGAGTGTTTGGTTCGTTAATGGGTTAGGCAATTTGGTTGATGTTTGTTTGTTGAGAGATGGCAAAAGAAATCCCTACAACAACCACCCATAAGTCAGTCACTCTTTTCTTATCTCCAAGTTTGATACCTTGGACTAGATAACAACTCTTTCTCCTGGATCTCAAACTACCTACAAAACAGGTATCAAGGTATTAAATGGGCCAATAACATCTCTACCCTATCTACTATCACAGATGGGGCACCCCAAGGATCAATCCTAGGGCCTCTCCTATTCTCAGTATTTATCAATGACCTGCCTCTGAACTATGGAGCGGCATCGGTCCAGCTATACGTGGATGATGCCATCCTTTATAGATTCTCCAGTGATGGCTCATGTATCAACACTGACTTAGCAAAATGATTTCAGACTTTAGAAACTTGGTTTAAAAATAACCTACTAGTCCTAAATACCAAAACGACTAATGCCATGTTGCTCCACCACACCTGATAACCAATCACAGACAAGCACATGCACCCAGCCCCCCCCCGGTGATCAAAATATTCACTGGCATACAGCCTGAAAGTGTCACCAACTTCAAATACTTGGGAGTAATGCTTGACAAGCATCTATCCTTTGATGCGCTCATAACCACCATCACAAAGGCTACTAATCAGGAAATAGGCATCCTCTATTGCACAGTCCCCTATCTCTCAACCATGCTAAAAATACGATTGCCTCAGCCACCCTTATCCCTGGCCTCTTCTATGGGGCCTCAATAATCCAATCCTCTAAGCCTGGACTTCTGAACAAACTCAAAGTGGCCTACCACAGGATTGTCCGCTTTGCCACAAAGGCCCCAGCTCGTACCCATCTCTGTGAAGTGTTAAACACCTTGGGCTCACCATCTTCAAGCTAATTCACCTCCCCCCACCTCAAGTCTATCTAACATTAATACCATGAAACCCCCCACTCAAACACTCAGGATCTCACACCTCCCACTATTAAACCTATCCAAGACTCACCTAGTTGTTGGGAGAAGGTCCTTCTCCTTCTCAGCACCACAAAAATGGAATGATCTTCCTCACACATTAATTTCATGTAAGTCTCTTCCCCTCTTCAAAAGGCTATACAAGAAAATCTTCTATACACCCTCTGTCTGCAATGCCAACTGTACCTAGACTTCTCCTGGCCACCACTACTCCCACTGTCTACTTCTTTTACCTCACCTCTCCTATCCTGGCTGGTCCCACTATACACTACTCTTCTCCTCCTATTTTCCACTACTACCCTCTATTAATAACAATAGATTATATGTAGTTATCATACTCTTACACTGATGATGCAGCTGCTGTTGACATCTGTTATGAGCTATCACCATTACGTATATCAATACCTAATTTTCAATGTTTGTAAGCACCTGTCAAGGTCATCTGTAAATTATCCACTGTATATTTGACCTATATTTGACCTACAATACTTGTTACACTATGAATGTATGTTTCAAGACTAGCACATCTGTAATAAATTATCTGCAGTTGTGAGTTTTATCTGTATGGAATGTTCTGTTCCCCAGGTCGTCCCTGAAAAAGGGACTTGTTTGTCTTAGTTGGTCTCATCCAATCATCAAAATTTAAATAAATAAATAAACAGTGATTCTTCCTCCATTTGGTGCCAAGCTGGGATAGAGCCTGTAGAGGAGTTTGGAGGAATGCCAATTGGGCAACCCAACAAGGTAGTGCCAGACCACCACCATTCATGTGCAACTGTAAAATACTACAGCTTATCCTGGCCAATTTCCCACTCCCTAGAAACCTGCAAATGATACTATTTATTTGTTTAAAGAATAACTCTGGGACCCTAAGCAGCAAATTTTGGAAGAAGTACAAACATTTTGGAAGTACTGTATGTTCATCATAACTGTGTTTATGAGACTGATGGGCAAACCCTTCCTCCTCTCACAGCCTTTATGGATATTATCCAGTAATACAGGGTAATTGTCTCTCTAGAGGTGAGCCACATTTTTAGGTATATATATATATATATTCATGGCAAAAAAAACCTCCATTTAATGCATCAGTTAGGGTTGTTCCACAGCGACAAGAGCTAGAAAATTTGGTGTTAGGGTTGAAAACCCTAACTCCACATTCATCCCCCCCCCAGCACCACATACACACAGACCCACACACACACACATGCAAGTAGGGGGGAGGACCAAGGCAACATAACCAATCACAGACAACCAGCAGCAGGTGACAGAAATAAAAAGCAACTGTCTAAATGTACTACAAGGCATCCCCACCCACCTGACCAGTTACTGCATGCTCAGTGGAGATCCACAGCAAAACTGAGGCCATGTACACCAAACGTACACATCCCTGATTGCAGGTGCACACAATATACCACTTAGGAGCTGCATGGCCTTATCTAGTGATGCCCCACACCCCACCACACCTGGTACTACTCCCTGGCTATAGAGCCACAGCAAAAGTAAGTAGTTGGAGAGGTATGGTATGTGTGGTTGATTTCAGGTATACACAAACTCCTACTGTTAGGCAATGGAGGACCTTCATGAGGCAATGCCCCACCCACTGAGAACAGGTACTGCATACTTACTTGAGAACCCCAGTTAAAATGAACCCATATACATCTACACTTTTATTCCATGATGCAGCCATTGCAAAGGTTAGTACAATAATGAGTCACACAGTCTGTGGGAGAGAATGCCCCCCCTCCTCCTACAACACTTGGTCCATTGTGACTGAAAGATATAGTAAAAGAAAGTCTGTTTATATGTATGGTACACCTACCTGATTGCTGGAGTAGTACAATTAGCACAGTTATCACTTGTATGGTGTCAGACATGTAATGGCCTGTCAAACCCAAAGAACAGGCACTACAACCTGAGTGGAGACCGACTGCAAAAAACTGAGGGTGTGTAGATAAATGCCGCACCTCACTCATTGAAAGGATACTAAATTTACCACAATTTGGATTTGTGTGGCATCAGACAGGCAATGCCATTGTCTTCAGCAGGTACTACATCTTCAGTAGAGAGCAACAGCAAAACTGAGCCTATGGACATCCATGACACACCTCCATCATTGTAGGTACACTCATGTTAGCATGTTTAGAAGTTGCTTGACCTCAGTGAGCTAATTCCACTCCTGACAGACAGACCAGTTACTCTATTCTGAGTATACAAACACAGTGAAACTAAGTTCATGAACATCAACAGTACACCTACATCACTGAAACTGTATATCTGTTAGTGCCATTAGGAGTTGCACAGCCTTGTACAGGCAATAGCTGCCACGTACTTCCAGATCAGGGTGTGTATCTTGAGTGGACAGATGCAGTAAACCTACTACTATGCACATCATATACTTGAATGCAAGAGTTCTTGTATCTTGATGATGGATGTGTCTTTTACCACATTTACACAGTTGTTTTCATTTTTGTTTACTCATAAGTGTACAAACCTTTGTACAGCTGCAATCAGAGAGTTGCATTTATAATGTCCAGTCAGGGTGCAGTACCAGATGTGGTGGTATGTGGGGCATCGCTAGGTAAGGCCATGCTACTCCTAAGTATGTTACATTGTGTGCACCTGCAATCAGGGATGTGTATGTTTGGTTGTACATGGCCTCAGTTTTGCTGTGGATCTCCACTGAGCATGCAGTACCTGGTCAGGTGGGTGGGGATGTCTTGAAGTACATTTAGACAGTTGTTTTTTATTTCTGTCACCTGCTGCTGGTTGTCTGTGATTGGTCATGTTGCCTTGGTCCTCCCCTCTACTTGCATGTGTGTGTGTGTCTGCGTGTATGTTGTGCTGGGGGGGTGAATGCAGAGTTAGGGCTTTCAATCCTAACACTGAATTTCCTCACTTTTGTCGCTGTGGAAAAACCCTAACTGATGCACTAAATTGAGTTTTTTTTGCCATGAATTCCTGTCTTTTTGAGAAATAATTCTGTCATATTAATTTAAATATGTTGTTTAGACCGTGGCTCAATTTTCACACATGAGCTCAACAAGGCATAGATACCCCGGTCTGAGTATGTAGTTCTCTAATAGTATTTATACAGCAGTAGCTCATGTTCTGAACCTGTGATGTGAAAATACTACACTCACTGTATGGAAAAGGAGATGAATCTGTTTACCACATTGGTCTATAGCTGGTGAACAGTACAAATTCCATTATCTTGCTCTGTTGAGCATGATACACTATGTGTAGATCCATCAATACACCAACATCAACATATATATTATGACTATTACTTTATGCTCAAGGAAAAACACAAGTAAATAAGGCTTAAAAAAGATATATTGTCAATTAAATGTTGTAAAAAAAGGTTGAATCAAAAATCCAAATTGGTGCACAAAATCAGTCTCACAAAGCAAGCATTAAAATGTTTTCACCAATGTTTTACATAAATGTTAAACAGTCTCACAGATAGTCAATGGCTACCATGTGACAGTATCACACAATGCATAAACACATGTAGCACAGTACTCTCTGCACACTAATTACACATGTCAAACAGTTATGGTGTTGTTGTCATTGTGTAACTGATAGTGTGAATGTTCCTGGGGTGAGTGAAAAAACAGATGCAACTGTTAAAGTAATAGCAGGAGAAACAGACAATCCTGTGAACAAAATTATACATCTCAAACTTAGTATTAAGCATTTTAATTGCACTATATAGAATGCGTACACATACTCATATGTATACACATATAAATAGATGTTAAGATATATCAGTATGTTACTGCATTTGGAAAATTCCCACCCGACCCCTTAAATAGAGGCGCTCACAAAATATTATCAGGAACACAAAAACTCTGTTTTCTCAGTGAAAGTGTCTGATGTACAATTTGTAACTATTATAAAATACATTTAATTAACTTACCACAGAACTAGATCAAATAATGCATGGTAACATGGATTATATACATCAGTAAAGAATAGCAAATCAATAACAAATTACTTACGAACTAGTAAATCACCTAGATCTGTTACATCATCTACTTACATAAAAGAAACCGTTTACAGAATTAAAAATTCATAATTTAATTATATTATTATCAGAGAATGTTTGGTGCACACAAATAAGAATATCTAGTCTAACTCTTTACTTTGATATCTACTATGGCTATATGGAATTACAATATAGTATACATCTGCAAATACGTATCTACGTCATACAAATAACTATATTCAGATAACATAAACGGTTAATAAATGCAATACTTCTAAACAGTCATATTAGTTATTTGTGCAATACAGCAATAAATATGGCAAGTAACACAACTACTTTAAATGTCATAGCTGCAAACTATTTGTAAGTGATGTAGTAACAATTATATATACATAAATACAATGCAGATGTATGAGAACAAAACAGGGATAGTAATACACTGTTGTAACACAAAATGGTGGTATTTAGTAAAGACGCAAGCAGATAAAAAAAAGAAACACAGGGCACATCTGATGTTACTCAACATGTACAGAGTGAAATACATTTTTTGAGTTCTGTACTCTTAAGTACATGTCATACGACCATGTAAAAAAACAGAGCTGAATAATTCTGAGACCAAACTGGATCAAACACCAGGATATCTTTAAGTTATAAAAGATCCCAATAATGTTAAGATAAAGAATACTGTAACAAACAGATATGTTACACTGTTATGTTAATGCACATGGAGAAGTATTGTGCCTTAGTTGAGACATAGACTTGGCAAGTGTGCCAAGTAGTACTTGCTATGTCTGCATACAACATACTCATAAGAAAAAGACAATGACAGAAGACAGCAACTAGATAGGAATTTCTCTTTGAACATTAAAAAGTCTTTCTTACATATAAGTGTGTTTTTTCTAGTGACTGTGAAGACAGCTGGTGCTGATGAATGACCACTGCAACTATTTCCACTGTGTCACTGATCAACACAACAATCTTATACGTGACATTGAGTAAGCATATGTTATTCAACCATGTGATATGTTACCAATGCATTAATACATCTGCATCTGTTAAAAAGTATGCAAATTTTCCAGAAGTCACTTTATAACAAAATGGACAGCAAAGTATGTCACATGTAGTGTGACTATTCCTCTGACACATGAAGATTGTTGTAATTCTTCAAGATCAGAACGTATGTGTTTTTTAAGTGTCATGGTAATCTCTGTTTGAAACAGCTCGTTGAGTCATTGCAGACAACCCAGCCAGCTGTGTACCTCAACAAACAAGTGTAATGTCCAGAATGTACAGACTGGCCATAGTGGTAGATCACAGCATGAGTGTCAAACACTGCTTGGTTAAATACAATTCTACCAGCCATGAAATCAGTGATAGGTGTGTCAACTCTGAGCCCATTAGAGTCAAATCTATGCAATACAAGCATAAGATATTGAGATGAAGTCCTCAAGCATATTGACTGAGTACATGTACCTCTACACCTCACACAAGTGACCACTTTCTGCATTAGTAAACAGCTGTCAGAACTTGACACTTTTAACCTGAGGCAGAAATGGAGAAACCCAAAGCATGTCTTCTGTGGTTTCTCGCTCTGAATTACCACATAACACATACATATTTGGACACATATGACACAGTAAAATACTGATGCATTGGAATCCCCTCTTCATCCAAGCTGTTTATGATTGCCAACATGAACTCGCTAGTGTCCTGTTTTAGCAGCAAATGTACTGCATCCATCATATGTCCCCAACACCTGACGCAGAGGTGAAAGTAACTATATATTGTTAGCTTGATCAGAAGCCACATTGACAACCTCCTTCAATGCCTTCAATAAAGGAGTGTCTTATGAAGCAGATATTGTCTGTACAAAGTGTGGCATGTGTAGAAACACCTGCATTGCTGAATTAGCATAGCAGTTAACTCTAGTACTGTTATCAAACACTGGGACAACAGCCATACCAACTGACTTCTGACCAACAGCTGGTTCTGCATGTGTATTTGACATTGTGACCTTCTTACTACTCTGCACACTTGAATCAGTTGTAGAAGCTCATTTTCTTTTGTTGCCAGATGTAGCTGTGACTGCAGGATGTGACACAACCACACACGAAGGTAGTGGTATTAAAGACATCTGTGGCTGATACGGAGTACGTAATCTGTTGTACTCAACAATACATCGCTTGTCAGTGCATATCTTCTGAGGTGTGAGTGTAATGATGTGCAACCCAGAAAGACTATGTACACATGAAAGTGCAATGTAGCTCATGCCATCTTTGAAAATGTCTGTCCCTATGTCCACCATAGCTGAATCCAAACTCAAGCCCTGAGATGTGTGAATTGAGACAGCATATGCAACACATATTGGGAACTGTTTCCTGTTAACATAGTGTCAGGCATTCTAAACCTCACTTTCATATTCTTGGCAATATTGGGAATGCAAGTAATCACAGACACATTGCATATGAGTAATAAACTTGTTTATTACTAACAAAAAGGATAAAATCACAGTTGCCCTAAGCAGTTCTTACAAATACAAACTGGGAGCCAGTGCTAAGCGTTCCCTATACCTCAAGGTTTCTTTGTGTCTCTTGGGATCTCCGAGGTACAAGACCAGTGTATCACATTATATACCTATAATAATTACTATGGTTACTGTAAGATAGAAACATTTCTAGTTACAGAGATGAGCCCTACTGGCTAAATTAAAGGAGGCTCCACCATCCAAGATAACATTATACAATTTTGCAGTAGTCATCAGTTTGTGAAACAAAAGAGTTCTTATACAGAGTCTTACATAACTCAGTGTAGTAGTACAAATCACCAAAAGGTGGCAATGCCGACTTACATATCATAACTATTCCAAGGACGCAGGTGCCTTGGCATCTTACAAGTAAGAAATACACATAAAATATATAGGAGAATATATGTATTAGCAAGCAAAGTGTATTACAACAATATGCGTACATATCCTGACATCTACTCTTGTACGGTAGATGCGCTTAGCCGTATATGTTAGTATAACATGTACTTAAACACTAGCTGTCTACGGTGTATCTCTGAGGGTACCAATTATGGTGCAGGGACCTCGTGTAACATTCCCCCCTTGTTGCCTCCAAGGGCAAAACAGGCAAATCTAGGGAAAGGGCAGCGAGCAGTGGTCATTTACAAACCTGACGCGCGAGCTTTGTAAAGGAACTCAAGCTGCTTACGGTGTTGGCACAGTGTGCGCCGTAGGCAGCAGAACATAATAATCAAAGTAAAGATTAAAAATGCTTGCACAATAACAAAACCTTTAAAAGTAATTTCCAACCAAGTGTTAGTTAAAGTGTCATTCATGTCACCATCATTAATCAATGAGAGGATAGCTGCATTGGCCTTGGTCATATTATTGCTGATGTGGATGGAGGTGTGTGTCTTTCCTGTCTAAAAGTGATTTTAATGTAAGTGTCAGTGGGTCTATGTGTACATTAAAATATGGTAAGTATTCAGACAGTGTGAGCAGATAATCAGGGTTACCATCAATGATGTCTGTATCGATGAGGGGGGACAGGGGTTATGACGGTATGTCCAATCACAGTCTTTTGGTGGGGGACAAAACAAAAATTGGGGTTATCAATAACATATGTCACAGATCCATAAGTATAGCTTTTAAAGTTAGTTACCACACACTACTCCCCATCAGAATTATACTGAGAGCGAACAGTAGGGAGTCTCCACTTTTGCAACTGGACAGGGCAGGTGTAGGCCATCTTTGAAATCCATGTTGACAGGCGATTAACCTCCTCCCGATAAGATTGGTAGAGCGTATCCAGAGCCAAAGTCGAATCCAATGAATCTGTGCCATTCCTGGTGATGTCATCATCCATGGTGAAAGTCCAGTCAATGCTATCTGGAGAATAACCACAAACAGGTTGAATAACATCAAATACATCACATCGGCACAAGTAAATGTATTGCTTCTTTGCACAGCAGTCCATGTGCGGAGCCACCCAGGCGTCCAGGAAAGGATGAAAAACCAGTAGAGGTGGTAGATCCAGGCCTTCTCTGTAGATGTCTTCATCCAAATGCCGAATGAAGTGTACCAGTGCAAGTTTGTCGAACAAGGCTGTAGTGGGTTCAAAACGTGGTCAAGAAACAGTAAAAGAAACAAATATAGTATCTCTTATGGAACATTTCTTAGTAGTGAGACAAGGACCAGTGTTAGGATGTCTGGTCACAAACCCCAAGTTCCTAGCTGTGGAGAGAGGAATGGTTAGAGTTTGTTGCATAGACATAGCAATACAGCTAGGGGTTTTACATAATGGACACTACCATTTGGAAATGTGTCTATCATGTATGATATCAGGGATCCTTCCAGATTCTAGATCACGGAAGAGATTGTTGATGGTAGTGATAATGTATGAGCCATAGGCAGAGCAGAGGATTTCTCTAGCAATGTATTGTTTATCTGCTTCTTTGTTATTTTGTTGTATGAGTGCATTAATCTTGTCTTTCAAATCCGTGAATGCCTTAGCAATGTCGTGCATGTTGTATACAGTGTATCTTTTCTCCTGACTAAGGCCATCCACACCATGCAATAATGGGGGTAGTATACTGTTAACCAGGCCAGTGGAGAACTTGATAGAATGAGATTTGATAGCAGCAATGTCTGCTTTATTCTGAATAGACATAGCTGTACCAAAAAGGCCTGTGATAGTACCTGTTGCCCCTGTGACATCAAAACTGTCAACTTCACATGTCTTACATTTATGAGTTTGATCATCAGGAGTGGGTTTTCTCCTGTAGTTGCCTCTATGTTCAGTAGAATGGACCCCGACAATAGGGTCTTGAGTACGAATCTGAAATGCAGCTAAACTATCAAGCAATAATGAACTATAAAATGCTGAAGTGTTGGTATTGTGACACATACCAAATTCTTTCATATTCTAGTAAGTAATATTAAACAAAACAGGTACATGCATAAACTGTAAGTTATTAATCAATGAACCTGGGAGGGCAGTTGCTGTTAGACCACTATGGGGACCAAGGGTCTGCTTTGGGCATTCCAAAAGCTGTTTATCAGTGGATGGTAACACAGAAAGATACATGGCTGCAGAAGCCATATGATGTACAGCACAAAATCTTTGAGCAGAATCCTTAGACAAAGAATTACAGTATGAAGGATCAATTAAGGCAGTAATGTTGCACAAACCAGAATGTCTTAATGCAGTTTGTAACAAGGACAGAGAACCATTTGGGGATAATTTAGCATTGGGCCAACTCTGGAAAGTTCCTTTCGAGAGTTTGGCCACAGGGAGAACTTGTCCTTGTGATGTAGTTTGCCACTCAATTTGTAGGGTAGATTTATCAGGAACAACAACAGAGGCAGTGAGGTAAGCATAAGAACCTTCCTGGACAATAATCAGACTATCTGGTATATTGATGGATACTCCCTCTGAAGGAGTTGCTGGATGATCAAGGTGTGGTAGGAGGTTTGGTACTGTGCCTTGGATGCAGGGGATAACTCCTGAGATGAGGAGATAATGTAACAAGATAGGCATCTTGTCAGTGTATCTGAAAAGCAAAATCAAACATTAATAAGTTAGTATTATTCTGAACAGTGGGGTGAGGAAAAATAATTAAGCTCCTTTATACAGTTTCAACTGATTTGAATGTAACCATTTATCAGTCAACTTATTGTTATGTAGGAGTCTAACCTGATAGACTGCCAGACTGAGCTTGTTGACAATAGGGTATGGGCCTTCTCACTTATTGGAGAAGGAATGGGTGGGATGTGCAAATCGGAGTACCATTACCTGATCTCCAACCTGCCAATCCACTTCTTGTGCGTGTTTGTCAAACTGTATTTTGGATTGTTGCTGGGCCTTGCCCATGCAGTTGGCAGCATTCAAGTGTGTGTGTATGAGGTCTTTTCTGAGTTTTTCCACATACTGGCCTACAGACACACGAGTCTGCAGTGGGTGTGAGGTCAAACAACAGGGTGTTCAGGTAATCTCATCTGTCTTCCAGTCATCACCTCAAAGGGTGTGAGCTGGAGTATCTGAGGATGTACCCTAATTGCTATAAGAAGTAACAGCAGTGAAGAGAATCCCAGGTTTTGGGACTGTCCTCAATGAATTTGGAAAGCATTTGCTTAATCCGTGGCTCTTTCTACTTGACCTGAGATAGGGTGAAGTAAGGCATGTGGAATCTCTGTTGAACTCCAAGGAGTTCAAGGGATTCTTTCATCAACTCACCCAAACTAGTCCTTTGTCAGAGTCTTACCATTGAGAGTAGACCCCACCTGGAAAAAAGCCGTTCCACCAGGATTTTGGCAGTGGTCTTAGCAGTGCATGTCTTAATGGGGAAAGCTTCACACACTTAGAGAAGAGATCAGTTACCACAAAGAGCATACTTCATTATTTCTGCTGCTGCTGGTCAGGGGCCAATAAAATTCAATCTGTATGGCATGCCAAGGCCAGAGTGTTGTTGTGGTAAGAGTCAAGTATTCTCACTGCAGTAGGGATGGGATAGTTTGCACACAAATGAGACAATTGTCTATGTACTGTTTAACATCTTTGGTGACACCAAGCTCCAGGCGGTGTCTTAAGCAACTTGAGGATGTTTTCCCCCCTGGTGTCCACCATGGGGTGCTGCCACTTGGTGCAATAAGTCAGACCTGAGGTGTTGGGGACCACCCACAACTTGAGTGGTGGAATCATCTGGTTGATACCAGATGAGCTTGTCATCTAGTGACAAGTGTAACCTACCTTCATGCCCGATAGGGGTTGTGTGGAAGTTTTTTGGTACTTGCTTTCATAATCCTAACACTTTTTGAGTTCAGTATCAACATGTTAATGCCGAGAGGTCCAAGGGGAAAAGGGTTCATATTTCTTCCTGAGTGCTGCTATTTGTACGGCCGCATTGGCCTCTGTATGGTCCATCACCCAGGTGTCCCCCCCTCGGGTCTCTTCATTGGCAAGTGTGTCTGCTGTGTCATTGAAGGCATGATAGGGGTCATAGAGAGAATGAGCTTTGACTTTATGTACATAGAGTTTGTGTGCAAATTTTTCTGCCAGTGAATGTATGTATATTAACAAGTCCTTGTACGTCACTGGGCTGCCATCAGAGGAGAGGAATAAATTCTTCTGCCACAGAGGAAGAAATTCTATAAGAGAACAACAAACCCAGTTACAGTCTGTAAAAATGATAGTATCCTCTGTCCCATGCTGGATGGAACTCAAGGCTATAGGACACTGCCATCTCTGCATACTGTGATGATGCTACATCAGCAGCTTAGATATTTTAACAGTGTTCCCGTAGGGTAAACTACTAGAATGCCCATCCCCACGATTTGTTCTCCTAATAATAGGATGCCAAACCATCAGTAAAGATGTGATACAAAGAGTGTTATCAAACAGTATTTGTGGTGTAGCAGGAAGGAAAGGGACCTGGATCTGGAAGATCAGGTGACTGCAGTGTACAGCATGCGGGGTATCATCGAAAAGAACCCATGAGCCAGCATAGATGGATTTTTGGTAGTATGCCTGTATGTCCTCTATCATGGAGAAGATGCAGTGACCATGTGTCAGTCTGGTGTTGAGACTGACCCATCCTTCACTCTGTCTGAGAACAGAAAGGTAGTTGGGGTATGGTTGGTGTTGATGATCAGTGGAGAGTACCCAATAATATACAGGAAGTGCTTGACAGCCCAGTAGGTGGTCAGAAGGTTCCTTTCACAAAGTCTGTACTTCTGTTCCACTGGGGTCAAGAGCTGTGATGCCTATGCAGTGGGTCTCAGGGTGCCATGAACCTTCTGAACCAACACTGCTGACATGGCAATGTCAGAGGTGTCACATTCCAGATGGAATGGTAGTGTTGGAGTGGGGTTGACCAGAGCTGGGGCGGAGGCCAGGGCCTGCTTCACTGACGCCACAGCCTGGGTGTGTATAGGGCCCCAAGTCCATGGGATGTCCTTTTTGAGTAGCTTATACAGAGGAGCAGCTTTCTGAGTAAACTCACAAATAAAATCTCTAGAATAATTCACCATACCTAGAAACCTTCGAAGAGTTGCCACGCTGGTAGGCAATGGCAAGTCTTACAAGCCCTCTGTCTTCTTCCAGGTAGGGCTTTGATCTTGGTCAGTTATTTTCAGACCAGAAAGAGTACATCTTTCTGACATAGTTGTGCTTTGCTGGATTGCATTTCAGGCCTGCTCTCTGGATGAGAGTCAGTAGTTCATCCAGGAGATCCAGATGTTGTTCCTGTGTGGTTGTTGCCAGCAACAGGTTGTCCACATATTTCAAGAGACATTGGGGAGTAGAGAAACTCTCAAGGGCATCCATCATGTACAGATGGAACAGGGATGGTCTATTATGGAATCCTTGCAGCAAGCAAGTCCACGTGTACTGTCTCCCTTCAAAGGTGAAGGCAAACTTATATTGACTCTTAAGGGCCAATGGTAATGACCAAAACCATTGGAAATATCCAGGGCACTGAATCATTTCATTTTAGGGGTCAAGAGTCGTAGCACATCGGGTGCTGGTGCCGCAGTTGGGGAACAACTGGGGGTGACCTGATTCAGTTTCCTGTAGTCATTAGTAAGTCTCCAGGCTCCTGTGCATTTTTTCATGGGCCACACTGGGGAGTTAGCAGTAGAAACGCAAGTTCTGATTACTGATTGCTTGAGAAGTGACTTGATTGTTTCTCTAAGAGAAGGCAAGGCCTCAACTGGAATCTCAATAAATGTCTTCTGAACATTGTAAATGAAGTAAAATGATATTTCCCAAGGCACGGTTTACCATGCCACGCTCCACATCAGATTATTGACAGCATGACCGTGCATTCTTACAAACTGTGAGGACAACTTCCATCCCAGCTGTACTTGAAACATCGACTTCAGTTCAGACAGTAGCTCAGTCATCTTTGCTACCATTTTCAACAAAAATGACACACCAACTGTATCAACAGCATGCAGAGTGACAATGTCTTGATTCACTCTCTGCAACATGACACCGTTGAACTCAAGCACATTTCTTCAAGTGGTAACAAGACAACAGTGCATGTGCCACTAGAGTACACCTACAGAAAAATCACATGCTGTTTCTATGGATGTAGTATCCATTTGGATTCTCCTGACCATGTAACATTGAAAAGATGTTCTGGTGACAGAGAACCTGTACAACCTGATCCAACAGTTCCTTGTGAGTAGAGATCACCACTTTGTCACATGTTCTGATATAGCTCGACATGAAAATAACTCCCACAGGTTAAAAACCTCAATGCAGCCTAGTGTATTCTTAGGCCTGCGACAGTCAGAGCTGCAAAGACATGTTCACCGTACTGAATCAAGCTGTAGAGGTCTCCAAATACAATAATGCTTTTACCACCAAATGCATCTCCATAGTCAGTCCCCAAGATCTCACACTGTGGAAGTAGGTGTATAAAAACCAAGCTCACATTGAAGACCATATAATCTCATCAATGATGGGTAACTTCATCTTAGTAAACATAAACCGAAGCTGAGATGCAACATCAAATGACAGTTTCAATACTGTCCTGATCTGTCATGCTCCACTGGCAACATGAAGAGAGCGGTGTAATGTAATTCCTCCAATGTTGCATGCTGCCAGTCAGTGGGAGACACTAACAGCAACAGACATTGATGACCCTGTCGGGTTATTATTTCTGCCATTATAGCCTCTATGGAAACTCTTTCCTGTCCCAGCTGAGCCACTAACAAACATCAATAGTGAAGCAGCAATCTACCACAGTCACACTTCAGGTCATGTTGTAGTCATGCTGGACAGCATCAGTGACCTCAAGATTAACCACCCGTTGCTGCTCATTGAGTCTCTCTCTCTCAACTCAGCTGGGTCAACAGTGAATGTGTGCATCCATGTTCCATAGCCTCTCCACTTCAGGACATGAGTGCACCTGGGCATTCAGAGGTAGAGTTCTCCAAGGATACCTTGTTCTTGATCAAGAGTCTCCTGTGAACTAACAAGTGTCCTCTTCAAGTAGTTTCTGTGCCTTCTCAACTTGCTCCTTTTTCAGTATTCATCCTGTGAATATATGTGTCAGAGTACTCACTTTTGAATGACTCATAACTGTGATTGAATTCTTCCCGAATGTATCACAGTCACCCTTCAATTAAATTCCTCCTCCACGGTCTAAATAGAAATAGGAAAGCAAAGTAGTAATGCTCTATGCTCAGATGTGCCTAAATGTAACACAGTGATCAATGAGCCAAGGCATGTAACTCTTAATGAGACAGCCATCCACTCCTTTGACCTTATGAAATGTCACGCATTATAATCCCAGGTGAGACATCCGTCTTATAGTCATACCATAGCCACCTCAAATAACACATTAGAGTCCATGTCTTCATCCTACGGATGTGGTATGTGTTAATGAGGTTGTTTTCAAGATATGTCTTGAAGATGGTCTCTTGAGAACAGTTCCTCAATATCATTATGAGGAATAAGTACGTTTATGCTTCTCTTTTAGCTTACACTGAGGAAGTGCACAGCATCAGACTTGCCGTATAAATGTAACCAATATTTGATCACTAGCCTCCTAAATGCCACATTCTCATGTGGATAGAGTCTTCAACCCAGTGACCTGAGTTGAGCTCAGATGACTTGACTGAACGGCAATATCTTCCCAAGATCTCTGCAGCTTGTCTGTTCATGTTTAGTTATATGCAGTGATGTACGAACCAGATCCAATGAGTTGTCAGCCACAAACTGAACATCTATGTTTCTCTTGCCATTAGAAGAAAAGTAGGTTGTAGTCATTGATGTACCTAATTCTCTTCTCTTAGTAATTCATAAACCCTCTTGGTTGATTTTGCCTTCAGACCGATTGTCGCATAGCTGAGAAAGGATTCATTCATACAACCATCCCACAGACTACGTCTAAGAAATTTGAAGCGGCATCTTGTGTACCAGTCAGATTTGTTCTTCACTACCCAGTGGCAGTATTTCACACAAATATGAAGTTGAAACCTCTTACCAACCTCCACAGTGTGGGACTATGCAATTGTCCGAGGATCTGACAAGTAATGTACTGTAATGAATGCTAGCACTTCATGTTCAACCTATCGTGGGCATCCTTGATCCACAGTAACATGTGAATATGAGAAGCATGTCTGATATTCCATCCTCAGAAGTAATGGTCCATGACACAAAGAGGCAGATTGTCCTTTGACAAAATGAAAGTCAGAATGTCATGCAATCACAGAATGACATTATCACAGAATACAGGGTCAGGAGTACATTTCAGCACGAGATTCATTGATGAAATGCCCTCTACATCACTATTTACCCTCAACAGTTCTATTACCTCATCCTAGGCATACTCGTCACAACTGAGGGTCACAAACCATGTGGCTGGACCATAATCTCGCACAGCACAGTCATCACCTCAGAGTGGCTGCGATACCAGTATTCTTTGGTGCCACGTCAACTTGCGAAATGGAAGACAAATTCACTTGCAATTGCCATCTTTTCTGCTTCAATTCTGCAGAAACTGTGCAGCTATATTCCATCAAGTGGGTTAGCAAGACGAATTAACTTATGAGCAATAGATGCAGACAGTATGCTAAGCTCACTCTCCTATAGGAGATGAAATAGGTGCTGTACATTCCATCTGAATTTGCCATCCTTACTGAGCACGTGACTAGTACAGTACTCAGCACCCTATACATGCACTTCTCTTTCATCTAGGCATCCACCTGACCCTCTTGGGAATAAGTCTGGGAAACAGCATGCTTCCAGTGTTGCCTCCCAAATGCTGACAGGCTCACCTTCCACCTGTTTCATTTGATAGAGACCAATATTGTCCCCTACTGGTTCTCTCCCATGTAGTGGGTGAATTGTGTACTGTTCATACACATTATCGTTTGTCTCCACATTGATCTTCTCAATCATAAGTTTAGTGCTTTCCAACAGATCCTGATCAACAGACACAGTGGTCATTCGATCAATATCAAGGTCTGCATAAAAAGGATTGTTGCTCTTTAAATAAACATTGACAACATCCTGCCAAATGACCTTTGACTTTGTTGAAACACCACTGACAAGAATCACCAAAATATTCTCAGTTGAGATCGCCTCAACATTTTCCTGTAGAGGAAGTGGAAGATTCATTGCGGAACCCTTAAGAGATCTAATGAGTTATTTTTGTGGAATGTTCCATGTCTTAGTATTTAGCTGTAGGATAGTTTGAAATGGTTTCATTGTCTGAATTAGAGATCCATTCAAACATATTCAATGTAGCAATCTCAGTTGGAGTAACATGCCTCCATATTTAGTTCAAGACTGACCTTGGTGGCGGGGAAGTGTTACAATTCACTTTGGAAAAACAGTGCTTGCACATCACAATGATCGGGTCAAACTGAAAGTCACATTTTAAAAGCAGAAATGCTGACAGTCAAAACCACATGTCATTATGCGGTGACAAGGTTCCAGGTCCATTGTGACCATTTGTTTTTTGTAACAGAGTTGATCACTTGAGACACATACACAGACAAATTTCTCTGTCTTTGTCAACTCAGATTTGGCAATTGATTTCACAAACGGCTTTAGAATAACAGTTTCTAACACAGGCACACAATTTCCATCAGCAAGTGATGACTGATCAATCACAGTACCTGTCACACTGCTGACATGCTGCAGCTGTTTCAGAAATGCAATGGCATCATGCATGTCACCAGACTGCAGTAACTCATTCAGGCGAGTATACTGAGTGACAACTCAATGAACATCAACAGACCCTATACACAAAGTTTCACATGCCTGGATTGATTGCACTCCAGCATACGCATGTGAGTGAAAACACTATCACAAACACCACTATCTAGGCATGGTGACCCATGAAGTAAAGTCAGTGTGGACAGATCTCACAAAGGCCTAAAGTCTCAAACGGTTTATGTCTGTCTTACGATCATGTAGTAGACAAACAGGGTTGATAAAGTGCTCAACTTTGTCAAATGATGACTGCCTCTTAGTTGCAAGTGTCATCACATGTCCATGAGAGAGACAGTGACATTCACGGGGCTGAGTACTTCACTCACATTCATCGTCTGACTCCATTGTGGTGTCATCACACACTGAGCACATTACACAACCAGACTCATCAATGCAGAAGTTGCTGTCTTTTTTTGCTGAATAGTATGACTCCTCGGCCAGAATAGCCTCTGAGTGCTGTGTATGAAGCCAGCACCCTTGTAGAAGACATCCTAAAAATTGTCTAGCTTCAAGACAGAATATCGTTGTAACCTCATCTTTATCTGGTAGACAGCTTTGTGAACTGCTCAAGAACATGTGCATCTTCGCCTGCAAGCGTTGAAGAACAAACACTGCTCTGTTACAAATATGCGTGCTCTCAGACGCGAATTTCATTAAAGAGACATGAACTCTTTACACTTTTTCACTCACGTCTCATCACAGCAGAAATAAGTCTGTCGATCATAGCTTTATAGGCTGGTGATCAGAAAAACTTCTTCCTCAGATGACCATCAACAACAAAAGCTGTTATCACTGCTTAATATCTTTGTTATGCTTGCCTTTGCAACAATATGGTGTTACCATGTAAAGATTTCCCCAACTGTTGCTGGGCTTCACATTTTTCCTGCAGTTGAGCAAGTATGTACTTTTCTGCAGAGAGGGTAACCCGTGAAAATTAACTGCTTTAGTTGAATTCTGAGTCAGCTTACGCCTTGAACAACCATGTGTTTTTGACCACTCTTAATCAACAGTGAACTACTAAGATACCTGTTTCATCTCTGCACAGAACTCCGTCTCTGTTTAGATGGCATCTTGTTCTCTGAAAATTCACAGTGGTGTAGGATAATGTTACAGAAGAATCAGACACCTGCCCTTAGTGTCACTGTGTCAGTACACTCATGATGCACTAACAGTCATGGGGAGGGGGGACCCATTGACAACCTCAAGCTGTGCAACTCCTAGGTCTACCAAGCTGCATGCAACCATAATGATAGAGTTGCAACCTGATGCAAATGCATTGCAACTGTAGCTCACTACTCCTAAATTCCAGTGCCTCAGAGGCTGGGGGCCCAGGCATTCCTTGGCCAAGGTGCAACTTCTACTGCTCTAATCTGTGCAAAGCTGTAATCATAAACATGAAACAGTTTAGTTCAAATCCTCACTCTAGCTGTCACTCCACACATTACCATGTAGTTCCTGCTCTGGAAGGAGAGGGTACAGCATTCATGTGTGGCGCTATGGAAGTCCTAACTGTCCCTAAGTTGTCTATCCTGCAACCACAAAAGCAGCACTGTCAGTATCAGTGCTTCATGTAACTGTCACTGTCCATTGAGGATGCACAACCTCACTTTTGGGGGTGCACTCCCTACCTAACAGACAGAACTCCAAAGTCTCCCAAGTAGCATGCTACTGCAATCATACTGCTGCACTGCTTATAGCCATGGTCTGTGTTTCCCTCTTACTCTCTACTTACTATGCAGTACCTGCTGGGGGTGATACTGCCTTGGTAACGTTGTTAGCTGCTACTACACTAAGTAGTGTGTTGCTGCAAGCATGGAGCTATGCCATTTATACTCCATAAATGTTTTTCTTCTGTGACTCACCACTCAGGATGCAATGGCAGCTGATATACTGGTTGGGGTGTGCATTGTCTGCCTGATACCATGCAACTGCTAGGTATGCAAATTGGTGCATGCCTACCACCACACAGATGAACTATCAATTTCTATGTCATTTTTTTACCTCTCAGACTCCACTCAGGATGCAGTACCTGACTTGGGGTGGAGGGCATCACCTGGATGAGGGCACACACAAGTTCTCAGTATCCTAACTTGTCTCTGCCTGCAATCAGGCACATCTTCCATTGATCTGTATCTGCACATTTTAATGTACCTCTTCACTCTGTATACACTACCTTATCTGCCAGGGTGAGGGAGTCCCCTTTGGCTGCAAAAGGTGTACAAAGGTGTGCCTTCCATGTCCAAATCCACAGTTTTGCTGTGACTGTCCACCCAGAAAACAATACCTGTTCTGTATTGACACAGGGGGTGCCAGGGGACTCCATAGCTGAGGCTCTGCAACTGCTAGCCTTCCTAAGTTGTGCACACTTGGAATCAGTGACGTAGATCATAGATGTATATGACATTTCACTTAACTCTGGATATGTACTCATAATGAAACACCACGTCAACATATACTGAGTTGTACCTGGATGAAAACAGCAGTGTAAATATTGTTATGTATTCATTCACAGAACAGCGCAGGTGCTCCCCACATCAAGACAAGGTAGTACCACCTGCAACAAAAGCCATGGAGGGTGAAGACTCAGGTGACTGTGTTATTACCAACAAATCTGAAGGTAAGACATACTCACCAGAACCACAACAAAAACAGATAACGACATACGCTTACAGTACTAATTAACCAATGATGTTCAACAGGATGTGTCTTATGCTGGGATAAGATGAAGCCTCAGATGTTTTTTGCGTGAATCCACATGCCGACTGTGTCCAATACCTGAGGCATGATGTTATCCCAAACAACACACACCCTGCAGAGCATAATTCATATTATGCTATGGCTTGTTGTTATATAAATAAAAAAGTTAACTTCTACCTATCACACAATAATATTATAGATTATATAAACCATAAAAGGTGCTGTCTCAACTGGAACACTGCCACAAAATACATCTATTGATGTGACATGTGTGTTAGCACAATGCATAGTATTACTTTTTCTTGTTATGCTAACAGTTACCACCATTAACCTATCTATCAGTTCCTCGACTCAGATGTCTACTTTGCAGAGAGACAGTGGATCATTCTCTACACATAGTTTAACAATAGGCCATAAGCAGTTGTGAATCAACATGTGATTTATGGCACCCACAGCATTTAAACCATGTTGCGAACCCTACTGTTACTTACCTCTAGTTGTGTAACATACAACATAAAGCCACATCTTAGAAGTGTGTAATAGCAAAAAACACCAACAGTTACATTAGAATATTATTAAATAAAACTCCTAACATTTTTTATCTTTTATTTTTTGTATATATTGTTGTGCTGCAAATGATCCGTGCTACTATTTCTTCACCAGGAAGTGCCTAGCAGACTATTTACAACAGTGGGACACTGGCAATCTCAACACAAGATTTGATGTTCAGTCATATCAATGACATAATACTGCATGGGGATGTTAACACAATTAACTTCTCTTATTTCATCGTAACATAATGTGAAATATTCTCAAGTGTGTAAACAGATCTTTTCACTTCTGTTATCAACCAAAGTAAAACATGTAAAAGTAAAACTACTGCTGAATTCCTACTGAAAAGCTTATGTTAACATCTGATGTTCAACTTTAGTTATATCTCACATCTAACAATGTAGTACATAGTTATGCAGTACAGTATGAAAAACCAATAGCAGTGTCAAGAAGTATACAGATAGTCATAAGCTCTCTAATGTTACATCTTTTTTAGGTGCCAGGTGACTGGTCAGAACACAACGTGGCCAGTGAAAACTGAACCAAGTGATGCCACTCAGCATAGGTATTCCTAGATATTATGCACATGATCAAAATACATGACAAATAAAATTCCTACAATATACTGCTACTATCAAGCAGTATGGTTTAACATCATGTTAATATTACTGAGAATCTGCAGTAATACCACAGTACCTGGCATTTGAATATGGAAGGGCAGGGCCAATGTGACGTCATGATACTCTTAACTATATAAACTTGTCAACAACAGCAATCTGACAAGTTCCACATATATATAAAAGTAATGCAACCACTGCCTGTCTAATTTGTCTGTGCCACTAGTAAGTTACAACCACTATTGATCTTCATGGGTTCTTTTTTTTTTTGCGGTGACAGCCCACTCAAGATACCGTACCTGTTCTCTGGAGAGGAGTGTCATCTCTACTCCTATCACAGCGAAATTGTCTGTACCTAAAATCAGGGAGATGTACCGTTCATCTATATGGTTTATTGTTTTGTATGTCCCCAGCCAAAAAAACAGTACATTGTGTTGTAGAGAGAGAGAGAATCAGTTTAGTCTGCACAACTCTTATGTGTGCTGAGTTCTGTACACACAATGACGTACAGTATGTGTACTGTACATATCCATGGTCTCGCTATTGATCTGAGACTGCACTCATGACACATGACCTGATGCTCTGCAAAGGAATGACAAATTGCCTGCCTGAGCTCATTCAACACATAACCATTATCACATGAGTGTGTCTGCACTCACAGAAGTACACTGCTGGTGTCTGTCCCCTCAGTAACTCTGTAGGTCTCTACTCAGGATCAACTATGTTGTTTCACATGGTGTTGGGTGAGGGAGAGGGTGGACTCTGCATACAATACAATTAGTCCTTGAAACTGTCCAACAACTGCCTGAGTTAACATGACTAAAACTACATCCATGCATGTATATCATTTTTTTTCCAGGTTCTCAGTTTTGACATGCCTCTCGAGTCATGAACCAAAAACTTGAGCATCAGGTGGAGTGCTGACCATAGTATCCCTAACTCCATGCAACTTCTAGCTGGCCTAGGATGTGTTTTCCTGCTATTAGATAGCTGTTCCATAGATACACATCACTTCACTTTTGCTGAGGCTTAACATTTACAATACAGTCCCCACCCTCGCGTATGGGCACAGAAAGTGAGGGTGATTTCTAGCTGAGATACTGCACCAACTAAGCAAAGCGTATATCCAAGTGCAGCCAGATAGATGCACTCTTCATTTTGATCTGCATAGTATGACTCTGTCTGTGCACTTACATGTTTAACGTAGCTAATAATGCTCTGAAACAGTGTGTGTTGTGCTGTGATAAGATGACGCCTCACATGATGGGCATCAAGCTGCAGGCCGAATGCATCCAACAACTGAGGCATGACATTATCCCAACCAACATACACGTGGAGGACATCATAGCTATAATACAATGTCTAGCTGTTATGCAGAAAAATAAACATTGTTAAGATGTATTTGTGTGGAAAAATATTTCCTTAACTTCCTTTTAAAAAAAAAACTATGAAGATGCTCAAGATGATCAATCTCACCTGCAGGTTCACAGTGAGGCTGACACTAGGCACATGATGTTGTTCTGGAATAACATCACAGGTCTAGGCCAAGGCTGACCAATCAGACTGCAGTATTGTCTTTCTTACCATTGTATAAGCAAGTAATAATACCCGACAGGTTCGGCACCATTGGGATATAACGTACAACCCCGGGGCCTAATGGATGCCTGGCTCCACACATTGAGGTCTTCATGGTCCCTGGGAGATTCATAATATCCCAATAATGCCCAAACTGCCATGTATAACAATGGTAAAAAATGGGCCATAGGTCACTTTTTATAAATATATACAAAAATAAATAAACATATCTTTTGAAAATTAAAAGAAGAAATGTCAAAAATAACAGCTGTTATTAAGTAGTCAAGGTTATTAGTATGATTACCTGTGGAGGACACAAATAGTTTGCTGTATGCATCTTCTTATGACATAGACAACAAACACAGTCTGTCAATCTACATACTCAATAGATTTTTGTCTCTTCACAGGACCCAAAAGAACACTCTCAATGGTATTTTACTCTGCCCACCTAGACAGGCTCGAGCAGAAAGTTGACCATCTCCAGGCAACTGTTGATGAAATTCACGAAATACTAAGAGCTCAACAGGGGATGGTCAGCCTTCTGCTTGAGCCTGTCAAGATGGTCACTCAAGCCAGCGGCATCCCATCACAAGAAGATGATTCCAGTCTCCTTGGACAAAGTTGAACCATCCACGACACCAGTATCTCTTGTTGGCGCAGCAGTTTCCACACCCGCTGTGCCTACACATATGGTCCAACCAGCTAGCCTGTGCTGCCTTACTCAGAAGCATACCTCCCCATATAGAAAAGTTAAATGTTTGAATAATATTTTTTTATAAATGCTACTCCTTTTTTGTTTTTTCTAACTGATAAGGATTGTATACATTTAAAACAATACTTGTATGTTCTTTATATTTTTACAGAAAAACTTTTACATAAAAATTTTCAACTTACAAAAAGTTCATAGTGTTTTTTTTTCCAAATGTTGAATGGTTACAATCAACTCTACACAGAAATAGAATGTGTTTCAGTGCCATGACAGACTTTGTGCCCTACTCTACAGTAACAGAGCAAAAACTCTTTTTAGAGTCAGGGAAAACATTCCCTTGGCAATGACATAGAACTCCAAAGTGCCCCAACTTGTGCCCATCCACAATCACAGTGGTGTACCATTGATGTCTATGTCCTTCCTTTTCCTGTGACACTTCACACACAATGCAGTACCTGCTCTCGGGGGTGGGGTAAACTCGCCTGGCTGTTGCCATGCAACTCCAAAGAGTACTAACCTGTGTGTGCCTGCCACCACAAAGCCACATGGTTCATTTCTATGTACTCTCTTATGCTGTCACTGTCCACCCAGGATGCAGTCTCTCACCTGTGGGGGGGACTTCCTGGCTCACACCGTGCAACTCCTGTCACAAATAGCCTGCTACAACAACGATGGAGCTGTACCACTTATATGCATAAGCTTTGTTTTCTTGTAAGTCTCTACTCATGGTGCACCACGTGGTCTCTGCTGAGTGTGTGAACTGGGGTATTCCGTGGTTGACTACATGCAACTCCAAAGTATCCCAAGTTGTCAACCCCTACAATCAGAGTGGTATGCCATTGATTCTATATATTTTTTTTTTCCCTGTGACTCTCCACTCACAATGCAGTACCTGCTCTCGGGGGGGGGCATTGCCTGGCTGATGCCATGCAAGTCCTAAGAAGTCTCTTATGCTGTAACTGTCCACTCAAGCTGTAGTCTCTTGCCTGTTGGGGGGGCCTGACTGGCTCACACTGTGCAAGTCCTAACTGTCACAAAGAGTCTGTTACAACAACCATGGAGCTGTACCACTTATATGCATAAGCTTTCTTTTCCTCTGAGTCTCTGCTCTCTGGGGGGGGGCATTGGCTGGCTGACACCGTGCAACTCCTAACTCTACTAGAGTTTGTTTTCCTGCAACTCTCCACTCATGATGCAGTGCCTGCAGTCTGGAAAGGGAGCATGAGGCATTGCCTAGCTCATACCATGCAACTCCTAAGTGTACTAGCCTGTATATGCCTGCAACTGCAAAGGTGTACCATTAATGACTATGTAGTTTCTTATCCTGTGACTCTCCACTCAAGATGCAGTCCCTCACCTGGAGGGGGGGCATTTCCTGGCTGGCACTGCACACACCTAACTGGCACAACTAGTATCTTACTACAATGTCCTGAGCAGTGGGGGGGCAGGGGGGAATTGCTGGCTGATGATATACAAGAGTTGTACCAGTTATATCCATAACCTTTCTTTTCCTGTGACTCCCCACTCAGCATGCAGTACATGCCCTGTCCTGAGTAGGGGGGTGGGGAGGGCAAATTGCCTGGCTGATGATAGATAACTACAAAGTGCAGTAACTTGTGTATGCCTGCCACCACAAAGCTACACAGTTCATTCCTATGTAGTCTCTTATGCTGTCACTGTTCACCCAAGATGCAGTCTCTCACCTGTGAGGGGGGGGACTGCCTGACTCACACCGTGCAACTCCTAACTGTCACAAATAGCCTGTTACAACAACCATGGAGCTGTACCACTTATATGCATAACCTTTGTTTTCCTGTGAGTCTCCACTCATTGTGTGCTATATGTCCTGTGCTGAGCATGTGAACTGGAGTATTCCGTGATTGACTACATGCAACCCCAAAGTATCCCAAGTTGTCAACCCCTACAATCAGAGTGGCATGCCATTGATGCTATATTTTTGTTTTCCTGCGACTTTCCACTCACAATGCAGTACCTGATCTCTGGGGGAGGGCACTGCCTGGCTGATGCCGTGCAAGTCCTAAGTAGTCTATTATGCTTAACTGTCCACTCAAGATGCAGTCTCTCGCCTGTGGGGGGGGGACTGCCTGGCTCACACCACGCAAGTCCTAACTGTCACAAATAGTCTGTTACGACAACCATGGAGCTGTACCACTTATATGCATAAGCTTTGTTTTCCTGTGAGTCTCCACTAATTGTGTACTACATGTCCTACGCTGAGCGTGTGAACTGGGGTATTCTGTGATTCACTACATGCAACCCCAAAGTATCCCACATTGTCAACCCCTACAATCAGAGTGGTATGCCATTGATGCTATTTGTTTTTTTTTCCTGCGACTCTCCACTCACAATGCAGTATCTGCTCTCTGGTGGGGGCGGGGGCATGGGCTGGCTGACACCGTGCAACTCCTAAGTGTACTAGAGTTTTTCTTACCTGCAACTGTCCAGTCACGATGCAGTACCTGCTCTCTGGGACAGGAGCATGAGGCATTGCCTACCTGATACCACGCAACTCCTAAGTGTACTAGACTGTATGTGCCTGCAACTGCAAACATGTACCATCGATGGCTATGTAGTTTTTTTATCCTGTAACTCTCCACTCAAGATGCAGTCCCCCACCTGGAGGGGGACATTCCCTGGCTGACACCGTGCAACACCTATCTAGCACATGCTGTAACTGTACACTCAAGATACTGTCCCTCACCTGTGTGGGGGACTGCCTGCCTGACACCATACAACTCCTGACTGTCACAAATACTCAGTTACAAAAACCATGGAGGTGTACCACTTATACGCATAATCTTTGTTTTCCTGGGAATCTCTACTCAGGGTGCACTACATGTCCTGTGCTGAGTGTGTGAACTAGGGCATTCCCTGGTTGATTACATGTGACCTGCTACTCAGCACACACCACATACCATCTCCTACAGGTGGGGGGGAATTCCATGGCTGATGATACACAACTCAAAAGTGTGCCAATTTGTGTGCCACCAGAGTCACAGTAGCGTGCCATTAATATCTATGTAGCTTCTTATCATGTGACTGTCCACTCAACATGCAGTTCCTCACCTGGGGGGCACTGCATGAGTGAAACCATACAACCTCCAACTGCCACACATAGTCCATTACTACAATAATGGAGCTGTAACGCTTATATGCATAACTTTTGTTTTCCTCTGAGTTCCCACTCAGAATGCAGTATATGCCCTCTGCTGAGCGGGGAAGGTGGGGCAAATTTCATGCTAATCTGTTGAATGGTGACAATGTTATAAAGGTGCAAAGTTTGACCCTTTTAACATGAAAAAGGCTTCTCAACCTGAACCATGGTAACACTATCGTGCTACCATACTATAAATATACACACTCAGGATGTGGTGAGAGTTAGCACCGATGACCTCAACACGCACCCCAATGCCACTTGGGGAGGTGAGCTGTAGGGGTCCAGGGGGGGTTTCAACCGTTACACCGAATTTCCTCATGTACGCAAGTAGAAATAGGAAGTGTAACAGTAACAGAAGTGGATACACTGTTTTGCTGAACAGCTGCATAGAGAAACACAAAGACTGCATGCATTGTAATGGGCATCAAAGCTTAAAACGAGCATTGGAAGTACTTAATTGCAAATATCTCAGTAACTGCACAACGTAGAAAAAAAAAATTTATTTCACAGAAATAAAGATTTTCCTGGCTACCATTTTGTATTTTATAGCCCATAGGGCTGTACAACTAGCACCAAAAAATCCATATTGTGCATCGTTTTCGAGATACAAGCCCCGAAAGATGCAGGATACGCCCCATGTTAGTCTATGGGAAGAAAATGTCAACTTCAGAGTACCGTTACTTGCCATCTGTGCAATATTTTTTCACCAGACCGGCAAAAGGCACATCTGTGACACGTTAGCTGCTTTTCCTCCAAATTTGAACCCAAAAGACCAAACAGTTCTTTTCCAGCAGGTTGGCAAAGAACTCCTTTCATTTTGGCCATAGCCTGGAAATAAGTGTCTCAATTTGTGACACTTTTCGCAAAATTTTGTGAAAGTGTTGCAGGTGCAACACTACTTTGTGACACTACTTTTTCCAGAAATTTACAAATCATATTTCTGGGGTGTTTAACCCCAAAATAAAGACATGGCTAGCATCCTCAGGGTCTGACTAGATGAACACAAAAATAATTGTGTCCCTAGAGGGTCCCAATTTTAAATGCCAAGCATTTTTCTGATTGCTAACTGAAAATAAGATGGTGGATTTGCGACACTACTAGGGTCATTTGTGACACTAAAAAGTGCATTTGGGACACTCGAAGTTTTTGTTAGCTTTTCCCATTGACTTATAATGGGAACTTGTTTTTTTAATAACTTTTGAACCGCTAAATATTTTTTCACGAAATCTTCAAAAGGCACTTTCAGTACCCCAGCTGCATATTCCCTGAAGTTTTCAGACCGGTCACACAAACCGTGCGACCTGTAGTTGTGAGCAAAGAATGCACAAAAAATGTAAATGCGCACACGGATGTCACATAATAACTCCACAGTTGTATATCTGAACAGTACGAAAGTTGTCAGATCCCAAGATCTATGGTTATGCCTCATGTCTGCCATTTCAGATAAATCTATTGAATGGTGCAAATTTTGACCCTTTAACATTAAAGGGCTCTCAACCCTAACTGGGTAGCACTAGGTACTATATATATATATACATATATATATATATATATAATATATATATATATATACATATATATATACATATTTACATACACACCAGGCATTTAAGAGATTTGACTATCTTGGGCCACAGCAAGAGACCAGGCAATACATCAAGTGTTCCATTCCCCAGATGTAATCATTCATTTTATGCTCAATTTATTTTTTGGCTAGCAAGGTTCCCAAATTCTGTTACAATATTCTGCAAAGCAAGCAGGTCAGAGTGGACATCTTTTAAATATGCTAGCAGGTCATCCATGAACAGAGCTATCTTATATGTCAAGCTCCCTACCCACAATTCTTCCAAATGCTGATCCTGTTTCATTGCTCCAGCCAAAGGCTCCAAAGCCATCACATATAAAAGAGGTGTTAGATGGCAACCATGCCTCATGCCTCTCATCAGTTGGAAAGGCATAGAGAGTGTACCATTGACCAAGATCTTAGCTGACAGCTGATTGTAGAGGATCTTAATCCATTGAATCATATTATCCCCAATTCCATACTCCCCCATTGCCTGTAACATATACCCCCACTGCAAGCAGTTGAGGGCCTTTTCTATGTCCAAACTAAGGAGAGCAGCCCTGCACCCCTCCTATTTCCTCTCAGTTCATCATCATACCACATTAAGTTTCGGGAGTATTGCCCCCCTCCATGCAGTCCGCTGGAAGACATACAGAAGAATGGTCAGTAATGACCATTGTGCCATGCATTATGGAATTCACATTTGGTATTATTCCTTAGGATAGCATGACCAGGTCTAACCAGCAATAGCTTTTAGCAGAATGGAAGTATGGGAGTGGGTATATTTTCTTACCTCGGGGTTCAAGTGTCTCCATATGTCTATTAATCTATTGTCTTCATAAACTGACCAGTGCCTGAGCCCTCTTTGATCTTATCCCACCCCCTAGAAGAATGATCCATAACACTGCCTAACACACAGTTGAAGTCTCTGCGCGAGGCCCCTCCATATTAGACATTTCCATTGAGAGTCTGTTAAATTACTCAGGTGAATCAAAATTTGGTCCATAAATGCATCTGACCCCCATTTTTTTCCCCAAAGTTCAGATGTATTTGTAATAATACCAGCGTCCTCCTGATTTATCTAGGCAAGCCTAGGCAATAGTTCCAGAAAAGTTAGGCCTGATCCAGATTGCCATCCCCTCTCCTTTGAGGTGAAATATGGGATGAACCACTCTCCACCCCAGTTTTTGGCCATGTGGGTATCCTCCTTAACTGTCATAACAGTTTCCTGGAGGCATAAGATATTTATGCGGAGATCCTTAACCTTTCCCAAAATCATTTTTTGTTTAGTGAGGGTTTTTAAACCATTGGCATTCCATGAGCCTATTTTTAAACTTTCATCATTTTCATTTCTGTAATCATATCATTGTGTATCACTGCATACTGTTAAGAAGTTGAAGCTTAATTTTTTAACAAACAGTGCAAACCAGGAACCTAAACAATAACAATACAATCCCTGCTATATAAAACCTTTCCCTTCCCTCTCTAGTAAATTTAGTAACATACAAACTGCACACAGAGTAAAAAGAGAACTGTCCAATAATGTTTTTCTCCACCACATCTCCAGCCTTTAACCCCAACATTGGAGGTCCCACCCACAGAAAGACAAGTATGATAAGTATCCAAACTGGAGTACCATGTCGCATCTTGCCAATAACCCCCCTCTTAGATACACAAATCGCATGTATCATCCCCTGTAGTTGATCAGTGGCTAGCCTCTAGTTGGATGGCCAAGCACCTCAAACAATCCTAACTTTATTGCAAAAACTATTTAGATAAAAACAACCAAATTATATTAGCCATCTGCTCCCTCTCCCCCTGCATGGAGGAGGCAGGGTCTCAGAATAAATGCAATTCCATTATTTTATTATAAATAAGTAATAAAAGCTTATGGAATCTCATGTTGTAGGACTATTCCCAGTAGTGTCCTGATGAGATTCAATGATAAGGGAGCCCCTTATAATGTTTTTCTTATTGAAGATATGTTTGCACTAACTAGTGGACTGTTGTTAGGATTCCACGTACACTAGTGATCACATCACAAACCATAATGAAAGAACTATTCTCCATACTCTAATTTTCCCTAAAAGGCAATTGCCAATATGATTTATCCTTTTAGCGGATATTTATTTTCCCTTCTCAGTGGATCTCCCAGAAAGTTTCAAACATACGTTAATATACAGCACAACAGGGTTATGTGAAAATATATGTAAATAGTTAGATAACTGCATTACGCTAATGCCTCATTAATTTTGTGCAAAGTTCTGTGTGTGAGATGCATGTACATTACTAGGAGTAGTTTCTTGTCTGTTTGTCACTATCCTGCTGGTATCTGCTACCTAAGTCGCAGTCAGGAAGTGGTTGTGGTGGGAGTTAAGATGCGTATCCCTCTGAACAGTACACATGTCCAGCATGAAACAACTATGTCCTTCCAAGATTTGACAGACTGTAACCACTCAGAACCCTGCAGTGTACATGTCTGGATGGAGCAATGGCAAACTACGATTAAATCCAAGCAGCTGGTGACTGGTTCCGAGAAAGAAACCAAGATAAGTTAGATTCCTATTTGGAATAGTACAGCACAACAGCAAGCCTGATACAGACTAGGAAGGAAAAGCCCTTCAACTGTACCACGCTCCTAAATGGAATATAATATATAGATCCTTTTGCTCAAAATATCACCAAACAACAACAGATTGTATTGTACATGATTCTGATATATAAGTTAAATCCATGATTGTATTGTTCAGAGCATTAGTGAATTACATCAGTAAGGACCATTACTTAAGACCAAGCTGTTAACACAAAATGTTGGGATGACAGTGACCATCTAAATATGAATGAATAAACTGGAACACAATCTAAGGAGACTGAGTTTCATCTCTTCACACAGCTTACTTAAGATAACTCATCTGCTCTAAGTGGACCATATTTAAGTAACGTTAATCAACAGAATCTTTAGATGTCTAAAAGTGTTATTGAACAGGTAGAGGTGGCAGCCATTTAGTTTAACTTAAGAAAATGTTCTATAAGCCAGCCTTCCAGTGCAGCTGCTGCTTGTGTCATTGGTGGTAACGCAGGTTCATGACCCAAGCTTGATTTCCCAGAGAGTTACTGGTGGAAAAGGGATTGAGCATCCCACCGAATGCTCTCATCCACAAGGGGAAAAAGGATTCTGAGGCCTGCTGCAATGCTGACACTTGATCAAGCTTATGAGCATGGATAGTGACAGACTTGCAAAGCAATTTTATTTTTAAAGCATCCCATTATAAGGCTCTGAGCACTGCACATAGATTATAGAGAACAACATAACAATAAACACACACATTCCACAAACAATTTTTTTTTCCAATTGTTTAACCAGCTGAGACAAACTAAGCTGAAAGTTTGTTTACAGGTGCAACCTGGGAGCACAGGGAAGTTATCAGGGTCACACAGTATGCAAGTGGGGGCTGTGGGATTCAAACCCATGTCTCCAGATTTACAGCTCATAGCCTTAAACCACTGCACTATACTGCCTCCCTATTGTAAAACAGCAGTACAAATTTCATAGGTGGTTGGCAGCAGATTATTCGGATTTTTATTCTGTAAAGGCTATCTCAAACAAAAACAGAAACATCTTCAGCTTCCCTTTTAAATGCCACCACCAAGGTACTGTACACAAACATAGCTACCCAAGAAGCAAGCTCCAGATGATGGGGGCAGCCACTGTAAAAGCCCTGTCACTCAGTTGCTTCTATCTATATCTGGGGACAGAAAGCAGCTAATCCTTCATTGTGTAGAGTGGGCAGATTGGGGCACACAGCAGCAGTAGTGCATTCTTTGGTACTGGAGTTATGCCTTGGCAACCTCTAATTCAGTTTCCAACACCTACATCTTCCTACAACTGAGGCGCAGGTCATAATGTAGATCTAGAGCAACCTCTGGGTCATAAGTGCCACACAGTCTTTACATTCCACCCACTCCTTTCCAGTGGTGTCCTGCCTCAATATGTGTGTGTGTGTGTGTGTGTGTGTGTGTGTAATGTAGTCATTTATGAACAGGGTGTTGCTAACCTTTAGATGTATGTGTTACTGTCTTTGCTCTTGCTAAAATGAAGGAAAAAACAAAGCCCTTATAAATCCTGACTGCAAGGTCTGATTTGCCTCTAGCAAAACTAGCCCTTCACCTGCCCAGAATTCCCTGCTTCCTTTCGACCTCCATTAAGTAAGCAATAAGGCATGAAGAGGTATGTGTAAACCGTATTTTACAGCACAACCAGGGGCATAGTAAGGCATGAGGCAAAAAGCCGAGTGACTTCAGCTGCTGGCCGTGCTGTAAAATATGGTTTACACAAACCCCTGAGTGCCTTATCGTGCTTATAAAATTGGCTCCTTTTTTTTTACTTTTGGCTATTGGGAAAAGCATGTTTATATGTAGATAAAACAGATTTACTTGTGTGCATTTGAGATTAAATAGTCTTTCTGCCCACTGCAAGTGATGTCATTGTATTATTGCCTACTTTTTTCTTTCTGTTTTTTTTTCTCTGCTGTTTATCATGGAATGTTTACCGTGGAATACATGGATTCAAAATTATGCTCAGTTTCACTGGCAGAAAGTTTCTCTCCATATACACTGTACACACAGACAACATGGGCCTTTGACATAGCCAGATACTCAGTTAACTCACTGTCAGGGCAATAAGAAGAGAGTTCCCTGATCAGCAGGTAAAGATAGAAGGGGAATTGTTCACTATCAGCAAAGAAACAGTTGTAGTGAAAATTATAAACAATACTTATTGTTTCTAATTTATTTATGTATGTAAGGAGAGTGTGATAATCAGGGAAACAACATTTAATTCATTTGTTTTATTTTTTATTTAAGATACTTTTAATTTTAGGGCCCAGTTGAAGTTTTTTGCAATGTAAAGGTAGCAGCCATGTTTGCAGTGGAAGATCAGTTCCGGTGGTAGGGGGCTAGCTGAAATGTCTGTGCTAAATGCCCATTGATCTGTGCTGCAGAATCTTCACTGCTGAGCAGTCCTTTTTTAACCATGTATAAACCATACAGGTATTTTACACATAAATAAGAGCCAATCAGATTACTTGATTCTACCCTGCCATTTTATAAGTAAAGCGATAATACGACGAGGTGAGTTTAGCTCTGATAAGAGCATGCCCAGGGATGTACTAAGGCGACGAGGCGCTTGAGCCGAAAGTGCCTTATGCCACTGTGCGTGCTCTTCTCAGGCTATAAACCACACCTCAGAGTGTGTTATTGCGCTTATAAAATGGGTAAATTAAACAGTAGGACACATTACTTAATTGAACAGGTTTTTTTATTTGTTTTTTTTGCAAATTGAATATACTTTATTTGTAGGAAGAGTTGACAAGTCATGTGTTCCAGACATTAGACAGGGAGAAATACATGTTACCTTCACATATACACACATTGTGTGATAAGGTCCTGTTACAATGTTGACTATTACTCCATAGTTTTTTTTTTTGTAGTTTTTGACATACTGAAACAGTTGTTGTTTTAAATCATGGTATACATTAAATAGTCCCAGTTTTTTAAACAGTTATTATTAATTTTATCTGGTATAATGTTTAATAAATAATTTTTTATCTGAAGAAATGAACTGGAAATGTTTAGGTATAGCAGTGTTTTAAAATGTAAACAAGAAATTAACTGGAAAGGTTTAGCTATACCAATGTTTTAAAACATTTAACCCATCTACTTGGATTGGTGGTATTTCAGATGGATGTTAAAGATCCCATGGCACTTATCGAAAAGAATAGGGGAATTTTTTATTGAAATAACATCAAAAATACATTATAATCATAAGCGTTACATCACACGGTAAGAAACACAATTTTATGAAAAAGAATGAGAAAGAATAACTTTATGCCATATTTAACTTCACATTTTACCTAGTTTATTTAAAGGTTATTTAATATATTCCTAATAAAGAAATAACTGTTATACTTTAGACTATATTTTAATTACAACTTCCTTCATTTGTATTATACAAAAATATAAAAACCCTTCCACCACCAAAATACTTTTTGAGTAGAATGAAACCCCACATCTAAATTATGCTGCTTTGTCATTGCCTGTGAGACCAAAATTTGTACAGTGTCATAAGGCATCACCCTTTGATAAAGTACCCATTGGCATCTACTTTGCCACAAATAATACTTTAAGCAACATAAAAAACTGCCAGTGTTTCTGAATGATAATTGGCACCTAAATGGTCATAATGACCTAAAACTAAGAATTCATTGGTCATATTAGTTAACCATTGAATAGTCCATGCAGATGCTAAATAAGCCCATAAAGGTTTAGAAAATGAACAGTCAAATAAAAAGTGCTCTGTTGTTTCCTCCTTATCAATACAGTCCATATAAGGACAATTCCGTTCATCTAATGCCTTATGTTTGGCATTCCCCAACATTTATTCTTCCATAAACTGAAAGCCACAGGTGTTTCCACATTAAAGGGGAATCCTAGGATTACAAAGTTGGGCTAAAACCCAATGATTATTCTGAGGAAGACAGTTCCTAAAGGTAGGTTCTGTTAGAAAGACCAAAGACATAACTGAGTTATATAATTGCTGTCCAGAACTCTGACTAATACATTGCTTAGAAATCCCCCATTTATATAATTTAGTCACTGCTGGGAGAAAAATTCAGGTACATGAAGGTAAATTGATAACGGGGGGGGGGGACAGTTCCCTACATAGACAGATATCCTGATAATATCTTCTGAGTCCACTGATTGTGGGAGGCTGGAGATATAATCAACTTATTTTTCACAGTTTGGGAAATGAATAGTGTGTGAAAAATTATTATTGGGTCCACCATGCCAAGACACCCTTTTTCTCTGGGTAGATCGGTAAAACAACATTTTATGGGGTTAAGCCTATTTCCCCACAGCATCTGAAAAAACAGACTATATAATTTTTCCTCTAAATGACTAGGAGGGGGAGAAATCATAGCTACATATAGCAAAACAGGAATTAAAAATTGTTTAATTATATTCACCCTCTTAATTTTGGACATTTTCCAATGTTTCCAACATCCCACTTTAATTTCAACATTCTGTAGTCCTAAATCCCAATTTAAAGAAGGTAAATTTTGGGGACCAAATATAATTCCAAGAATCTTTAAGGGTTCAGCAGAAAAATGAATTCCTTCAAAAGTATTGGGGGCGGGAGCACCTGCTCCTAAAAATAAGCCCCTACATTTCCCAGTGTTTAGTTTTGAATTTGAAATGATAGAGTACTGCTGAATTTCTTGTAATATAGGGGCTAGATGTGTTGAATTTAAGAAAAAAACAACCTCGATCATCTGCATATGCTTGAACCCATAATTCTCTCCCTGAACCTGGTTCTTCAATACCTGACCACAAGGGGGGCATTGCTAATTTCCTTAAAAGAGGATCCAGGGCAAAGACATATAGGAGTGGGCTAAGAGGACACCCTTGCCGGACACCAGTAGGTACCAAAAAGCCCTTAGTTATTTGTCCCTGAATTACTGGGTATACCACAGTAGAAGAACATAATAGTTTAATTTGTGATATCAAAGGATCAGGGATCCTGAAAGCTTTAAGAACTGCAAACAAAAAAGAGGGATATACTTGGTTGAATGCTTTTTCCTGGTCCATAGAAATCAGGAAAGCTGACCTACCATTTAATGATAAAAATTCAATCAAGTCCCTTACAATCACTAGGGCTTATTGAATTTTTCTTGAGGGCACCCCACAAAACTGATAAGAGGAACTGATTAATGAAGCATAGGACTTTAAATGATAATTTAAAATTTGTGCTAGAATTTTTTTAATCAGAATTCAGAACTGTAATTGTTCTCCAATTTTGGAGAGAGGACTTATTCCCAGTTTTGAACAAAAATATCAAACGACCTGTCAAAAAGGCAGGATGTATTTTATTTACCTTAAAGAAATAGTTAAAAACCACAACTAAGCATTGAGAAAGCTTGGGGCTAAAATGTTATAGAATTCAAATGGCAAACCATCCACACCAGGAGAGATGCTTTTTTTTGGATTTTTATTACTTGTTCAATTTCTACAGAACTAAAGCTGCCTTGAATAGCAGATATTTCAACTGAAATATTACAAATATCTGTAGAATCCAGATATGTTTGAACAGCTTCTTCTGAGGGAAGGTTTAAGGGACCATTAGATTTAGCAAAGAAGACTATAGACCCATGAATATCTCCTGCAGAATGAACTGTTTGCCCTTTTGAATTTACCAAAGAATCCATTTGAATAGTTTGTTTTAGAGTTTTGCAGGCTAAAAAGGGTCCCCTAATGGGGATTTCTGGTTTCCTAATTGTAACATAGCCTGAACTGAATTTGCCCTATCATATCGGTAGAGCAACATTTCCTGTTTTAAATTATATATTTGAGAAGAGTAATCAATTTTGGAAGTCTTTGCCAGAGTAAATAGTTTAAACATTTGTTGTCTTAAGGACAAGTATTTAAGAAATGTATTATTTATGGAATGTTTGCCATACCTCTGAAACCAAGATTTTAAATCTGCCTTAGTGTCCATCCACCATTCCACCACATCTGAGTAAAGAAAGCTAACAGAACACCTGGCTGCTATTAACTCACAGATCCCTGACTGAACCTGAGGGTCATTTAGCACAGAAGAATTAAGTTTCCAATGATTAGTTTGGATTTGCTTCTTCTGATGGCAAAACTACTTCAATAACCAACATCAGGTGAGCAGAAAATTCAATTGGTTGAATGTGAAAAGAGAAATGTGGCAAGTTCCTAGATACAAACATGTGATCTATAGTAGTATAATACTTATGCCTCAAGTAAGTAAAACTAGGCCCAGTTTTTTGAAATGTGTTACAATTTATCAAATCAGCAAGGTTTATAACTTGAAACAAGGCATTTGCATCATAATAAACTTTTTTTTATAGAGGGTTCCCCTCTTTTCCCATAAGGACAATTAAAATCTCCTCCAAATATAACAATGGATGAAGTAACTAGATATGGTTGAATTGCATGAAGAAGACTTCAATTGGGGCCCATAGATATTAATAAAGCAGAAATACATATTTTGCCATAACCCATCCAAAATCAAACACCTTCCAGGACTTAGATCAATTAGTTTGAAGAGGGGAAAATGTATAACCTTTTAATAAAATACCCACCCCATCTGCAGTATCCAATCCAAAGGACCAGTATGAGGGGCCCCAAGCCCATTCCCCCCGGAAAGATCTTATCTGATCCTCAGAGAACATCCAAGTTTCCTGTACATAACAAATATCAAAATCTGAAACTTGTGTAAAATCCCAAACTGCCTGATGTTTTACAGGGTTTAGTAAACTGTGAATATTAACTGATCCCACCTTTAATGGGATTGCAGCTTAAGCTGTTTTTTTTTCATCTTTTCTATTTTTTCCCCCGTAACCCACCAGTTCAGGAGTGGTAGGGGTATGGAGAACAGCCAGAGGCAGATCAGCTGTTTCAGCCTGATCCATATCAGAGGTACCATCTTCAGAAGCCAAAACCTCAAAGGGGTTAATAGATTCTATTGACTCATGAGGGGAAGCAGATCTATTTTTGGAAATCCTAGAGGATCGCCTGGGAAGGGGAACAGGAGTCTCTGCAGAGTCTTCCCTCATGATAGGATCCTAATAACAAACTGTAACCAAAGAAGCATCAGTAGAGGCATCTGCGAGTGGAAGGGAAGGGAGAGAAGGAACAATTTTCATTAAGGGAAGAAGTGGGGGAGGAAGGGGAACCAGTTGAGTGGGACAGGGAGGGATGGGGAAGAAGGGGATAAAGGATCTGAACAGGGTATCAAATCTTCAGCATGCTGAATTAAAAGGTATGGACTCCTGCATGAGGCTTTGTTTTTTGCTGCCCATGGGCATTCGCCAAAAACATGTCCAATCTCTTCACAAAAATCGCATTTGGTGTAAGAGGCACATTGAAGGGCGATGTGCCCCACCTCCCCACAATTGTCTCAACGTGGTTTGTCACAAGAGCTAGAAATGTGGGTCCTGGAGCCACACTTGTAGCATGCTCGAGGCTGACCATTGTAAAAACATACACCTCGATCCCTGCCCAGCATGAAGGAATTTGGATCATGGGAGATCCCAGAATCTGACTGCCACAGTTTAACTTTGTATTTCCAACTGCCTGTCCAAAATGGCTCAGAGTCTAAAATAGCCTCTGGATCACTTAGAACATCACACTTCAGGGAGAGCCAGTAGGTTATATCATCCACATGGACCCCCTCATTCTGAAACAGAACTGTTACATATTTTATTAAGGGTTTAGTCAAGGGAATACCCAACAAGAGGGGGTCCACAAGGGTAAGATTTTAACCTGATTGTATCTCTCCCAAAAGAGGTCTAGAGCATAATGTGTACGAAAGTTGACGTCATAATTATCTTCCCCACTGATATTGATTAAGGCAGAAACCTTTCATGGGGAAAAATGAAGGGAGTCCTTTAGTAAATTTTTTACCACATAGTTCAAGGCCCCTCTTATTGCGGATCCATACCGCATTCCTTCGGGGGCAGCCACTTTTTTTATTTTAGAAAATAGGTCAGATAAAAGAGGTTTCTGAGCTTGGGGGGGAGGTCATGAGGGCCACCATTAAAGTCCTCAACGTTATACTTTTGAGCTTCAGTTTTAATGAGTTCACTTGTGGTAAAAACTTCTCCAGAATTACTTCTCTGGGCAGGGGCCTGAGGGCCAGAAACCTTCCCTGGACCAAATTACTTTATATCCAGAGGGGGTTCTAGCAAAATCTGAGAATCAGGTAGTGAATAAGAAATGTCCCCAGGACGCCAAGCAGGGGAAGATTGAGAAAAGTTATATTTAGGGTCCCAACCAGGGTCAGGAAGCCATATTCCATTTGAAGAAAATTTCCAGTCTACCTCACTAAGGGCTTTTGGGGGGGTCCATGAATCAGCTGTAGGTTCTAACCCTTCTTCCAAGGCAAAAGCAGATTGTATTTTGGCCGTAGTTGTTTCCCCTGCTGGTATTTTAGGCACATTATCAGCTGTTACTATTTTCTTAGGGGCTGACATAGAAGGTAAAGATAAATTCCTCTTTGCAAGAGTTACAGCAGTCATGCATTCCTTTTTATTATCCTCCTTTATATTTGTGGCCAGTCCACTGTCTTTATTATTGAAGGAAAAAACTGACACACCTTCCTGTACATTCGGTGCATGCTGATATTTTATAGTTACTGGGTTGGTACAGGGAGATCCTGTTTCTGATATCCCGATAGTCAAGGGCTTCAGTACAAACCCTTTATCCCTAGAAAGGGGCTCCCTTATGGGAGAAATACTGAAAATAAAATAATTCTCTGTTTGTCCAGACAAACGCTGAGGAGATTTCACCTCGGGTCTAATTTCGGGTATAACTGGAGGAAGTTCTGTAGTCGGCTGTAGGCACCCGCTTAAAGAAGCGGACAGATTGCCAGCTGATTCAAACTTTGCTTCACTTGTCAGAGGGGAAATATTAGAGAATGACTCACCTGTCCCTGCCTGGGCCAAAGCCTTTGATGTTGCTGTGTCATGAATGCTGTCATCGGATCCTGTCAAGCGAGAGACAGGCTGCGTTCCAGCTTGCAATTTCAAAATCTGATCCCTCAGCTCATGCTCAAGCTCTGAATGCTGAATTCTTTCATTTTTGAGCAGTTATTGAAAAAATGTTTCTGTAGATGCTGAAATCGGGATATACTCCTCTCTTCTTTTTAAAGATGTACCATCTGTATGGCTTAAATCCTCGGTGGACAAAAACATTTTCGTAGTTGCAGCTCCAGCTTTAGAATTATCCAAATCATGCACTTCATCGCGCTGAGCCTCTAGATTCCCACAGGTAGGAGAGGAGGCTTGCTCCCCCACCCTAGAGACATCCATCTCCTCCACAGCTAAGCTGGAAGTGGCCATCGTCTCAAGCAAAGGGTCCCCCTACAGATAAGTAGGGTAATTTCCCTGGTGTCCTGGCCAGATTTCCCTCATTCACTAAAAATACCACCAACAGCTTAATCTGGTTCAAGGTCAAGTTAACATACATCTGTATCCCCCTCCCCGGGTAATGCCCAAAAATAGGCAGAAGTTGTCTAGTGCACTTACCCGATCAACAAAAACTAAATAAAAAAAAATAGGAAGCCACTTTGGTTCAGTAGAGAAGTGGCAGAGAAGGTCAGGGCAAAGAGAAGAGCATTCAGGAAGTACAAAAAGACACAGAGGGAGCAGGATAGGGCTACATACCAAGAGAAGCAGAAGGAAGCAGGTACAGAGGTCGGGAGGGCAAAGACAAGAACTGAAGAGAGAACAGCCAACACAGTCATGGAGAGGAATAAAACCTTCTGCTGGTATGTGAGCAAGAGGAGAAAGTCAAGGGAGGGGAAAGACAGGCTGAAAAGCGGAGAAGGGGAGTTGGTGGAAGATGACCGGGGAAGGCAGAAATATTCAATACAATGGAGCCCAGTTAAGTGCATATCGGATAAGTGCACAGCCCGCTTGATGCACATTTTTTCCATATACCGATTTTTTTTCCTATTCATCCAGTGTTAAATTTACCTTTTAAGTGCACTACAAGTAAGTGCATATTTCAGTTAAATGCACATTTGTTTTTTACTTTGCCTACTGATTTTCAGTCCAACCAAGCTTTTAAGTGCACATTTTGTACAGTACATGTACCACCTTAAACAGTACACCATAACATCTTAATTGGCCACTGTAACTGCAGCCGCTGTGCTGTCTAGCATGGTCACAGTAAGAAAATTTGTTTTGTCAAAAGAAAAGACTGACTTTAGCCTTCTGTTTAACTTTGAACTATACACTGGAAACTCACAAAACAGAAGATTACTGATTTTCTTCAAGTATTACTGTGCTGTAGGACTGTGCAGTAATGTCATTTAACTTGAGCACCAGGTATTTAATAAAATGCATTACAGAAACAGTGAAATGTGCCTTGAAGTAGTTTTCTGATTAAATGCACAGCCCACTTAAGTGCACAACAAACTTTTATCCTGAGGGTGTGTGCTTCAGAGGGCTCTACTGTAGTTATTTTCATTCAGTATTCACAGTAGAGAAGGAGTGGGAATGTAAAACAATCAAGAAAAGTGAGGTGGTGGGGGGGTTGACTCCAGTCCGTTCCAGATAGAAGAGGATCTGAGGGGAACTGGAGGGTTTGAGGGTAGATAAGGTGATGGGGCCGGATGGAGTGCACCCCAGGATGCTGAGGGAGATTAGAAGGGTCCTAGCAGATCCTCTGACCAGCCTGTTCAACAAATCCTTGGAATTAGGGGAGATCCTTGATGACTGGAGAAGGGTGGATGTGGTCCCCCTTTGTAAGGGAGGAGACAAGGAGGACGCAGGCAACTATAGGCCAGAGAGCTTAACATCAGAGGTAGGCAAGTTCATGGAAAAACTGCTAAAAAAGAGAATCACTAGCTACTTGGAGGCCAATGGCCTACAGGACTGGGGCAACATGGGTTTACTGAGGGAAGATCATGTCAAATGAACTTAACAGAGTTCTTTGATTGGGTCACCAGGGTACTGGATGAATGGAGATCAGTAGATGTTGCATATCTAGATTTCAAAAAGGTGTTTGATTCTGTGCTGCACAGGAGACTACTGCACAAAATGAGATGCCTTGGGCTGGGTCCGCTCATGATTACCTGGATGTAAAACTGGCTGGAGGGCAGGGGGCAGAGGATAATTGTTAATGGGGTACCTTCAGGGGAGGGCATGGTCACCAGTGTGGTGCCCATGGGTCAGTGCTGGGGGCCGCTTCTTTTCAATATATTTATAGGAGACATAGCAGAGGGGCTGGAGGGAAGAGTGTGTCTATTTGCAGATAACACGAAGGTCAGCAATAGAGTGGATACACCAGAGGGGGTTAAGAACATGTGCAGGGATCTGGAGAAACTGGAGGAATGATCCAGGGAATGGCAATTGTCCTTCAACACAAAAGAATGCAAGTTCATGCACTTAGGCAGAAATAACCAGGGCATGGAATACCATATGGGGGGGCATGCCCTAGAGGTTACCAAGCTGGAAAGGGATCTAGGCATAATCATTTCACAGGACCTGAAGGTGGCAAAGCAATGCGAGAAGGTGGTGGCAAGGGCTAGTAGTATGCTGGGATGTATTGGCAGGGGAATATCTAGCAGAAAGAGGGAGGTCATAATGCCCATGCACAGGCAGCTTGTCAGGCCTCACCTTGAGTATGGGTCCAGTTCTGGAGATCATACTTCAGGAAGGATGTGGATAGTGTGGAGCACATCCAGAGGTGGGTGACAAAAATGGTTAAAGGACTCTGTCATTTGTCATATGAGGAATGGCTGAAGGCCTTCAGCATGCACTACTTGAAGCAGAGAAGGGAAAGGGGGACATGACCGTGATTTTCAAATATATCAAGTGTATCAACAGGATACCAGTAGGGGACAACTTCCAGCTAAAGGAGCAGTCAAAAATGAGGGGGCATGATATGCAGATAGTAGGGGGAAGGTTCAGGGGGAACATCAGAAAGTTCTACTTTATAGAGAGGATGGTGGAATACTGGAACAGACTCCCAGAGGAGGAGGTGGTAGGGGCAGGAACTTGTGGGGGGGGGGTTGAAGAGAGCATGGGCCAGACACGAGGGTCTGTTAGATCTGGGGAGGGGTGGGCAGAAGGAAATAGCAAAATCATAGCCGCATGCTAGGCATACCGGGCAGACTGGGTGGGCCTGGTTGATCTTTTCTGCTGTCACATTCTATGTTTCCATGTTTTCAGTAGTAACTTTTCATACTTTAAGCAGCACTGGACTGATGTGCTATCTCCCTTCTGCAATGCAGCAAGGGAGGCGTAGACAATGTAGAACATGTATTACTGTTTTGTCACCTCTACAAAAATCAAAGACATATTAGCACTGACAAATATTTCTCCAAAAATTCAATACCGTTAATGTTTTTTTTTAAATGACTTGCGTATGATAAACTTAGTAGCTTCATTTTTACTATCATTAAACAAATGGTAAAGGATTGTTGAAATATAATCTGATCGATTAGTTTTATTTAACATTGTATTTATTAAAGAAGATGAAGGGTGGGCGCTATGAGATATACATTTCTTATGTGATTTATTTCTGTGATAATCTGGCGAAGTGCTGGGGTACATTGGACTAGGTGGTCTGTTTACCTGAACCTATCTTTAACTCAAATAAATTTTGACATTTGGCATCTGCATCTAACTTGTCTTGGGAGTGTTATTTCATAGACAGTGGTGACTTACAGAAGTGCATCAGCTCCCCTGCTTGTGTTGTTGTTTAAAGGGCTGACTGCCCTGCTGCTGAACTAAGGCTCTGCACCCTTATGCGTATGTAGCTCACTGCTCGTTACTCTTTATCAGTCATCCTAGGCACTGCAGACAAGTTATTAGGCCTATGCCAGGTGGCACTGGTAGCATCTTCTAATGCAGGATATACAGGAAGCACTATAATAAATGTGCAGCTGAGACCTCTAAAAAACTCCATTAAATGTATTTTACTGGAATGTTCATCTTCACCTTCAAAGCCCATGACATCCAGGATTTGTCTGAGCAAAGCCTGGAATGAGGGATCTTCAGGAGGAGAGCTGTGGTTATCTACCACAGAAACCTCGCTACATGAGAAGAGAAAGGAACTTGAAGGTAAACCCCCTTCTTAAAGATCCTCATCCCTCTACTCATTATCCAGTCTTCCTCCATATTAAGGCTATCAGGATTATAGTCCACCTCACTGTCTGTACTAGCAAGGTGGGCAATCGACAGAGACAGAGGTGGCGGCTTCAATGGAGGAATAAGTGGTTTGCTTTTAAATCCCATCGTTAACAATGGCACCAATGGGGGAGGCCTAGATGATGATGGGGCATTAGTTATCATCATTGGAAGTGACAGTAACTAGCATCAGATTTGTTCAGAGAATGATGGTAGCACAACCAGGTAGTCAACGGTACCCATTAAGGGTTAGAGACTACTGGAGTCAAAGGCATAGAACCTGATGACAAGGGCTGCATTCCATCCATAGTAGGTATGGCAGTGCCAGAGGCAGGCCCCAACCTTGGTGTCTCAGTGATGGTCAGGGGGCTGTACTGAGCACAGCCAGAGAGGATGACAATGAGAACTTACCCTCCTTGAATTGAGCTCACCAGCAAAGCAGGAGTTTTATCTTTATGCTTGTGGTGATGACTGGAGGAGAAGAACTTCAACAACAATTTGTCTTTAACCTTATCTGAAGTTCTTGATGACTGAGACAGCAGCGGCAGCAGTGCCGAACATCTGAAAGTATCCTTTCTGGTGGTGGTCGAGCATGAGGGAGAAGCTGGCTTGGAGTCCACAGCCTTTGCTTGAGTCTCCATGGTCTTTATGGCAATGAAGTATTCCAGTGCCTTCTTTCAGCATATCCTTGTGGCCTGGTTAAATCCCAGGCCGATCTTGCTGGTCCTTACATTGTGGGACAGGACCCAATAGCAACCAGCAAACACAGTGTGAGTGTGACCTTTATAGATCTTGTAACCACAGGTACAAAATATAAATAAAGATTCTTTTGATGGTGGCATACATGGATAAAATTGACAAGTCAAGTTCAATTACAAAAATAATAAAATCCAAAAAAACAGTGTCATTGTTTTTCTTCAGGTCCAGCAAGTGGTTGATGGCAGAAGAAAGAACTGAGGAGTAATGGAGCTGCCCATATTTTATGGGCACCAACACTGAACAGCATTGTGGGCAGCCCCCATCTAGCAAAAGTTATCGAGTGGTCCTGGTGCCGACAGCTGACAGTTCCAACTGTGTGGCCCAATGAAAGAGATAGCCTCAATGAAGATCCTGAGTTTTTTATTTAACTTCTCTGTCATACAGTACAGATATTATACCCTGACTAAGTTTTACACATTCAGTTATTATGTGTTAGGATTAGGATAATCAGGAAAAGTATTCCATTTTACTCATTTTAGTTTTAATTGAGAACCCTATGGTCTCAGGGGTATAGGTAAAGAGACCCAAACCTGATGCATTTTGGGGTTTCATACCTCTGGGTATTTTTCTAATGGTCAGCTTTTCCTGAATATCCTGTAAGTAATTTTATTTTTTTCTAGGTAAAAAAAATGCTATAAGCCAGTGACGTGTTTTTCCTGGAACTGTGCATTTCAATATACTTTTAAATATATACAGTAGGTTGGGATGCATGGTGTGGCAGCAGAGCGTAATAGATGCTCCTCTCTAAAACTCCCAAGAAAAAAGATCCTAAAATCGAATTAAAATACATTTACTACCTTTTGAAGCCCAAACCTTTGTACTGTATTGGGAAACCATCAGAGAAATAAAAATGGACAAACTGAAAAACACAGCACAGACCACAGACTTTTTTCAACCAAAAACTTTGAAACCTTGGGGTGCTGGGCCACCATGATGTTATTTCATTTGAATTTGTGCTTAACTTCCTGTAAGAGTATTTGGAAGTCAGTGTCTTCCACCAAGGAGAATGGATGAAAATCAATTGCCATAATTTTGCCCCAAATAAGTTGTGTCATGGTGAGCAGCTGGCTGTTTAATTTGGGCATGCAGCAACTCAGGCAGTGAAGTTGTTTTTGGGTTTTTCACCACAGTTTCATCACAAGTGCTGAAGTGTGTACATATGCTGAACCTGGCTCTGGCTGGTGTTTTTTGGACTCTTTCTGAAGCATGCCAGTGCATGATGTCTCAGTTGGCTCAGGCTGCTGCTACAGTGGCTGGATAACTTGAATTCATTGTCTAATCTCACAACTTCCCGTACCTGGTCTGACTGACCTTGTTGCTCTCCCATCTATTCAGAGTGCGGACTGAGAGTGGATGCTGCTGTCAGGAGGATGCCATAGTCATGTTTTAAATGATTGTCCAGGACTCTGGTTCCCAAAATTTGAGAAGAATTCTCTAACCCAGACTGATATTTCTACAACACTGATGCAAGGGAGCATGACAGTTTGCTCCCGTCAATACACTCCCGTCAACTGGCTCCAGTCAGTACACCCCAATGTCAATTCATCCCCTGCACTTTCCGTTCCCATCAATTCACTTCCCCTGTAATACCAGAGAGCATGAGAAATTGCAGCTACCCACTCACCAGACCAACTGGCTGACAGTCAATGAACAATTATAGTGAAGTCACCTCGGGAAGAATACAGAAAATCCTGACTCTTACAATAAAAGCTGCCCCGATGCAGAATGAACTTTGACCTATATTTATGGAACCAGTTCTCCTCTCAGGTTGGTTGCCCAGCATTTTAACAACAGCTTTGATGTTTGTTAATCTTTAACCCCTCTCCTGATAATGGGACTTGCCTCCACACAAAAACTCATTTTTATGTTGATTGAGCGAATGAGCAAGAAACATGCTGTGGCAGGTTTCTCCATAAGCAGGTTGTGGAGGCGCGGCACTGTTGTGTCCAATGCCCTCACAGCCTGTAAAGGCTTGTTCTGCTCCCCCCAATGCCATGGCATGCTGCTGCTGACACTAGTTCAGCCAACATGCCACCAACTTGTAAAAAATTAGCCGCTGCAATCAGGGGTCACCTTGTCTTTGTAGCATTAGCCATTTGCTGCAATGAGGGAGCGACCCGTATTTGCAGGGTGGGACCCTGAAACAGTGATATTGTTTATGAACCTGACAGTGGCTTGCCACCGTGTTCATAAGCAATAATAACCCCCCCCCGAGGGGGTGCCCAATCCCCCTTGGCAGCATGTGCCCCACACTTTATGTTGCTGACAGGGAGCCCACTCCTGTCGGCATTATGTAAACCCCTCCATTTGGCTGTCTGCTGACGGGGGTGCCCAATCCCCATCAGCACAATGTAACAGCCCCCCCCTTTGTTGTGTGCCGATGGGGGTGCTCAATCCCCGTCGACATAACATAACACCACCCCCCCTTTCTTGTGTGCCGACTGGGGTGCCCAATCCCCCGTCAGCTACAGCTGCCCCCAAACAGAAGACTCTGTTAGCACACTGGGAGCCCACCCCAGTGTGCCACATTCCCCTGTAAATTAAAAAAAATGGTCCCATGATGAATTTTCTTTTTTTTTACCTGTAAAGAAGGAAACCTGTCCTCGGCGGTCTCCTGCCCTCCCTCCCACAACCCGCACCCACTCACCCACTGCTCACCCTGCCTCCCCACACCCTCCATACCCCATACTTACCTCCGGAGTCCGGTGCAATGGTCTTCGGTGGACCGGGAACATGTCTGCACTCTTCAAAGTCGACCACGAACTGAGGAAATGCCGGTAAACTGTATAATGGAATAAATAGGTTTTTTTCAACTTTGATGCATATCTCAGGCATTTTTTGGAATTTTGGCATCAGATTTTCAACATGGGGTTTTTGGGACCCCTCCTCATGAATTCTATCACTGTCATGGAGTTAATCTGCCCGGAAAGGTGATTTCGTGGTCACTGCGTGGAATCACCTTTTGGGATCGATTAATGAAATAACAGTGCCAGTGTTCATGGGGTGGGCTCTCAAAAGCCTATGTTGCAAATTTGGTGGGAAAAATCCAAAAATGACTGTTTAAAAGCATTAGCTGGTATGTTACAGACGTCAGAATCTTTGCAAATTTGCAATATTTTCACCTCAGATTTTCAACACTGGCATTTTTTCAGACCTCCTTGTGAACAGTACAGCTGCAATTTTTCACACCCTGGCCAAAATGTGTTTTTGCACTTCCGGCGCAGAATAGCGTGGTCAGTGTGGGAAATCAGCATTCTGCACAGATTAAGAAACCGACAGTGGCACTGTTCATGAGCAGAGGTCCTAAAATGCCTATGTTGAAAATTTGGTGACGATACTCTGTAAAATGACTGTGTTAAGAGCATGTGTTGCACAATTTGCATGCACGCTCGTAAGTTCATGAATTTATAATATTTTCACTCCAGATTTTCGACATTGCCATTCTTCTGCACCTCCTTATGAACAGTACAGCTGTCATTTTTTACATCCTGGCCAAAATGTGTTTTCACAGTTCCAGCGCAGAATAGCGTGGTCGCGGTGGGAAATCCTTGTTATGGACACATTATGAAAATGACAGTGACACTGTTCATTAGCAGATTTCCTAAAATGCCTGTGTTGAAAATTTGGTGACGAAAGTCCATAAAACGAGTGTGTTATGAATGTGCATTGCGCAGTTTCCACACACGGTCGTAACTTTGCAATATTTTCACTCCAAATTTTCAGCATTGCCATTTTACCACACCTCCTTATGAATAGTGCAGCTGTCATTTCTCACATCCTGGCCAAAATGTGTTTTCGCTCTTCCGGCTCACATTAGCGCGGTTGCTGTGGGAAATCAGTGTTCAGGACATATTAAGAAAATTACACTGACACTGTTCATGAGCAGAGGTCCTAAAATGCCTATGTTAAAAATTTTGTGTTGAAACTCCATAAAATGACTGTGTTATGAGCATGTGTTGTGCAGGTGCCACGCACCCTTGTAAGTTTGCAAATTAGTAATATTTTCACACCAGATTTTCAACACTGGCATTTGTCCATACCTCCCTATGAACAGTACAGCTGTCATTTTTCACATCCTGGCCGAAATGTGTTTCGGCGCTTCTGGTGCAGAATACCACAGTCGCTGTCGGAAATCAGTGTTTGGGACAGATTAGGACTGAGCGACTGGGGGGAGTAGTGACCAAGATCTGTTGAGACTGCTGCGGATGTCTTTGTGGGCAGGAAAAGGCAGTGACGCAGGCAGGAGCCCAGTACAAAAGGGCAGTCTGCAGTGTCAGGAGACACAGAACGAGCGAGTGAGGGAGGGGGAGTGAGTGAGCTCAACGGAGCTCTGTTGCAACTGCTACAGATTTGTTTGTGGGCAGAAAAAGACAGCAATGCATGTAGGGCCTGAGTACAAAAGGGCAGCCTGCAGCGGTGGGGCAAACAGAACGAGCAAGTGAGAGAGGGGGACTGAGTGAACTCAACAGAGCTCTATCATCACTGCTGTGGATTTCTTTGTGGGCAGATAAGGGTGACTACACTGGCAGGAGCCCAGTACAGAAGGGCAGCCTGCAGCGCCAGCAGAAACAGAACAAGCAAGTGAGACAGGGGGAGTGAGTGAGGCCAACAGAGCTGTGTCGGGACTGCTGCAGATTTCTTTGTGGGCAGACAAAAATGCCGACAGATACAGGAGCCCAGTACAAAAGGGCAGTCTGCAGTGCCAGGAGAAACAGAATGATCAAGTGAGACGCGGAGTGAGCGAGCAACCTCAACGGAGCTCTTGTTGGGACAGTTGCAGATTTCTTTGTGGGCAGGAAAAGGTGGCAACACAGGCAGGAGCCCAGTACAAAAGGGCAGTCTGCAGCGCCAGGAGAAACAGAATGAGCGAGTGAGATGGAAAGTGAGCGAGCAACCTCAATGGAGCTCTGTCGGGACAGCTGCAGATTTCTTTGTGGGCAGGAAAAGGAGGCAACACAGACAGGAGCCCAGTACAAAAGGGCAGTCTGCAGTGCCGAGACAAACAGAACGAGCAAGTGAGAGAGGGGGAGCGAGCGAGCTCAACGGACGTGTATCATGACTGCTGCAGATTTCTTTGTGGCCAGGAAAAGGTGGCAATGCAGGCAGGAGCCCAGTACAAAAGGCCAGCCTGCAGCACCAGCAGAAATGGAACGAGCGACTGAGAGACGGGGAGTGAGCGAGCTCAATGGAGCTCTCTCGGGACTGCTGCAGATGTGTTTGTGGGCAGAAAAAGAAGCCAGTGCAGGCAGGAACCCAGTACAAAAGGGCAGCCTGCAGCAGTGGGAGACACAGAATGAGCGAGTGAGGGAGGGGGAGTGAGTGAGCTCAACGGAGCTCAGTTGGGACTGCTGTGGATTTCTTTGTAGGCAGAAAAAGGCAGCAATGCACACAGGGGACAGTATAAAAGGGCAACCTGCAGTGCCAGAAGAAACAGAATGAACAAGTGAGAGAGGGGGAGTGAGTGAGGGAGCTCAACGGAGCTCTATCGTGACTGCTGCAGATTTCTTTGTGGGCAGACAAGGGCGGCAACGCAGGCTTTGAGCCCAGTACAAAAGGGCAGCTTGCACCGCAGGCAGAAACGGAACTAGCAAGTGAGATGGGGGAGTGAGTGAGGCCAATGGAGCTATGTCAAAACTGCTGTAGATTTCTTTGTGGGCAGAAGAAAATGACAACAGAGGCAGAACCCCAGTACAAAAGGGCAGCCTGCAGCGCCATGAGAAACAGAATAAGCGAGTGAGATGGGGACAGTGAGCAACCTCAATGGAGCTCTGTCAGAGCAGCTGCAGATTTCTTTGTGGGCACGAAAAGGTGCCAATGCAGCCAGGAGGCCAGTACAAAAGGGCAGCCTGCAGCGCCATGAGAAACAGAATAAACGAGTGAGACGGGGAGAGTGAGCAATCTCAACGGAGCTCTGTCGGGGCAGCTGATGATTTTTTTGTGGGCCGGAAAAGGTGCCAACGCAGCCAGGAGGCCAGCAGAAAAGGGCAGTCTGCAGCGCCAGGAGAAACAGAATGAGCGAGTGAGATGGAAAGTGAGCGAGCAACCTCAATGGAGCTCTGTCGGGACAGCTGCAGATTTCTTTGTGGGCAGGAAAAGGAGGCAACACAGACAGGAGCCCAGTACAAAAGGGCAGCCTGCAGTGCCGAGACAAACAGAATGAGCAAGTGAGAGAGGGGGAGCGAGCGAGCTCAACGGAAGTGTATCATGACTGCTGCAGATTTTTTTGTGGCCAGGAAAAGGTGGCAATGCAGGCAGGAGCCCAGTACAAAAGGCCAGCCTGCAGCACCAGCAGAAATGGAACGAGCGACTGAGAGATGGGGAGTGAGCGAGCTCAATGGAGCTCTCTCGGGACTGCTGCAGATGTGTTTGTGGGCAGAAAAAGAAGCCAGTGCAGGCAGGAACCCAGTACAAAAGGGCAGCCTGCAGCAGTGGGAGACACAGAATGAGCGAGTGAGGGAGGGGGAGTGAGTGAGCTCAACGGAGCTCAGTTGGGACTGCTGTGGATTTCTTTGTAGGCAGAAAAAGGCAGCAATGCACACAGGGGACAGTTTAAAAGGGCAACCTGCAGTGGCAGAAGAAACAGAACGAACAAGTGAGAGAGGGGGAGTGAGTGAGAGAGCCCAACGGAGCTCTATCGTGACTGCTGCAGATTTCTTTGTGGGCAGACAAGGGCGGCAACACAGGCTTTGAGCCCAGTACAAAAGGGCAGCTTACACCACAGGCAGAAACGGAACTAGCAAGTGAGATGGGGGAGTGAGTGAGGCCAATGGAGCTATGTCGAAACTGCTGTAGATTTCTTTGTGGGCAGAAGAAAATGACAACAGAGGCAGAAGCCCAGTACAAAAGGGCAGCCTGCAGCACCATGAGAAACAGAATAAACGAGTGAGATGGGGAGAGTGAGCAACCTCAACGGAGCTCTGTCGGGGCAGCTGATGATTTTTTTGTGGGTCGGAAAAGGTGCCAACGCAGCCAGGAGGCCAGCAGAAAAGGGCAGTCTGCAGTGCCGGGAAAAACAGAATAAGCAAGTGACAGAGGGGGAGTGAGCGAGCTCAGTGGAGGTCTGTCGTCACTGCTGTGGATTTCTTTGTGGGCAGAAAAAGGCAGCAATGCAGGCAGGAGTCCAGTTCAAAAGGCTAGCCTGCAGCCCCCACAGAAAAGGAATGAGTGAGTGACAGAGGGTGAGTGAGCAAACTCAATGGAGCTGTGTTGGGACTGCTGCACAACTCTTTGTGGGCCAACAAAGCCACCAATACAGGCAGGAACCCAATACAAATGGGCAGCCTGCAGCAGCAGGAGACACAGAACGAGCGAGTGAGGGAGAAGAATGAGTGAACTCAACGGAGCTCTGTTGGGACTCCTGCAAATTTCTTTGTGGGTAGAAAAAGGCAGCAATGCATGCAGGGGCCCAGTACAAAAGGGCAGCCTGCAGCAGTGGGAGAAACAGAATGGACAAGTGAGAGAGGGGGGGAGTGAGTGAGCCAGCTCAACGGAGCTCTATTGTGACTGCTGCAGATTTCTTTGTGCCCAGAAGAAGATGGCAATGCAGGCAGGAGCCCAGTAGAAAAGGACAGCCTGCAGTGCTGACAGAAACAACATGAGCGAGGGAGAGAAGGGGGACAGAGCCAGCTCAACGGAGCTCTGTCGGGACTGCTGCAGATTTCTTTGTGGGCAGAAAAAGGTGCCAACAGAGGCAGTAGACCACTACAAAATGGCAGCCTGCAGCGCCAGGAGAAACAGAATGAGCGAGTGAGACAGGCGGAGTGAGAGACTTCAACAGAGCTCTGTCAGAACAGCTGCGGATTTCTTTGTGGGCTGAAAAAGGTGCCAATGCTGGCAGAAGCCCAGTACAAAAGGGTAGCCTGCAGCGCCGGGAGAAACACCATGAGTGAGTGAGAGAGAGGCAGTGAGCAAGCTCAAAGGAGCTCTATCGTGACTGCTGGGGATTTCTTTGTGGGCAGAAAAAGGTGACTACACAGGCAGGAACCAGAACAAAAGGCAAGCCTGCAGTGCCGGCAGAAACGGAACAAGCGAGTGAGAGAGGGAGAGTGAGCTACATCAACGGACCTGTGTCAAGACTGATGCAGATTTCTTCATGGGCAGAAAAAGCTGCCAACAAAGGCAGGAGCCCAGTACAAAAGGGAAGCCTGCAGCACCAGCAGAAACAGAATGAGCGAGTAACAGAGGGGGAGTGACCCACCTCAACGGAGCTGTGTTGGGACAGCTGCAGATTTCTTTGTGGGCAGAAAAAACATGCCAATGCAGTCAGAAGCCCCGTGCTAAGGTGCAGCCTGCAGCACTGGGAGAAACAGAATGAGTGAGTGACACAAGGCCACTGAGCGAGCTCAACAGACCAACGCAATCAACATTCAGCATTGACAAATGATTATTTATCCATTAGGGTGCTGAGCTACTGATGACAGTGTGTAGGATTAGGTGTGCAGGAGAAGGGAGAGTGTGCAGAACATTGGTAGACTGTTACAAGATTCTTTGAAAAATAGAAAGCAGTACTTCATGCATTGCAGGTACTTGGCCTTCGATTCCTGGAACTCTGTCCGACTCGACCCACCCGCTGTCATACCTTGTGTTGCAGACCCCTTATGCACCAGGTATGTTTCCAACTACTGAACAACGTCTGGGTAAATGGAAATTTCATTTTGCTGTGTGACAACTGGCTGTCAGTAAAGAAAATTTTCCCACAAGCCAGTAATTTAATTAACTCCTATAGGGAGTGAAATATTGTGGTGGCAGGTTGTCACTGGAGTGAATTGTCACTGAAGCTAGTTGTCAGGAGCCAGTTGTCGCAGAGCGAATTGATGGGAGTGAATTGACATGGACTCCTGATGCAGTATATTTTTATGATTTTCATAGTGTCATCTTTGAAATACTCCTACCCTACTGAGGATCCCTTTTTTTTTAATTGCATAAGTGGACTGGTGGAGGGGTGCTTCAGAAGGAAATGGACAGCAATTGCAAGGTGATTTTTTTTTACCACTGTGAAATCATGTGTCCAGGGATGGATAGGCAGGGCAGCAGCAGGTGGTACAGAACTACTGAACAAATACTTCTGTTCAGTATTCACTGAAGAGGGAGAGGGTCAAGGATCACAGTTGGAGAGCAGAGGCAATTGGGGGGGAAGTGGATTTCTGTCCATTCACAGTGGAGAGAGTTCTGGAGGAACTCACCTAGCTGAAGGTGGATAAAGCCAGATGACATATACCCGAGGATATTAAGGAAGCTGTGGAGGGAACTAGCAGTGCCTCTGGCCACCTTGTCCACAGAGTCACTCAACAGAGCACAGGCATGGTTCCAGAGGACTGGAGGATGGTGCATGTAGTCTCACTGCACAAAAGTGGCCCTAGGGTGGAAGCAGGGAACTGCTGGCCAGTCAACCTCACCTCAGTGGTGGGGAAGATAATGGAGACACTGCTGAAAGAAAGGATAGTGGCACACCTGGAATCCATTGGTGCCCAGGATCTGAGGCAGCATGGATTCACATCAGGAAGGTCTTGTCAAACAAATCTGATAGATTTTTTTGATTGGGTGACTAGGGAAGTGAATTGGGAGGGCTGCAGATATTGCCTATCTGTATTTCAGCAAAGCCTTCAATACCATCCCACACAGAAGGTTGGTTAACAAGATGAGTAGCCTGGGCATGGGGCATAAGGAGAAACAGTGGGTTAAAAACTGGCTGATGGACAGAAGGCAGAGATTGGTAGTATGTAGGATCCAATCCAGGGAGAGAGGGGTGACCAGCAGAGTGCTACAAGGATCAGTACTGGGACCAGTCCTGTTCAATGTCTTCATCAGTGACATTGAAGAAGGGCTAGAAGGAAAGGTCTGCCTATTTGCAGATGACACCAAGATCTGCAACAGGGTGGATATTGCAGAAGGGATGCAGAAATGAAGAGGGACCTGGAGATGCTTGAAAGATGGTTGGCGGTATAACAACAGAGGTTCAATGCAAAAAAGTGCAAGATAATGCACCTGGGTAGGGGGAACCCTGGGCAGAGCTACAGGATGTTGTGGGGGGGGGGAGGTTCTGACCGTCACCAAAGAGGAAAGGGACATAGGGGTCATCATATCTGATGATCTTAAGGTACCCAAGCAATGCACAAAGTCTGCAGGGAGTGCCAGTGGCATGCTGGGGTGTTTAGGCAGGGATATTATTAGTAGAAGGTGGGAAGGGATGATGCCTTTGTATGAAACACCGGTAAGGCCTCACATGAAGCAGTACATGCAGTACTGGAGACCACACATGCATAAGGACATAAACAAGGTGGAGGCTGTCCAGAGAAGGGTGACAAAGATGGTGCATGGTTTGCACCACAAAACATGAGGAGAGACTAAGAGACCTCAATGTGTACTCATCGGAGGAGAGGAGGGAAAGGGGCGACACGATAGAAACTTTTAAGTACCTCAAGGGCATAAACAAGGTACAGGTGGGGGATCTTTTCCAATGTAGAAAAGATACCAGAACAAGGGGACATGATATGAAATCAGAGGGGGTAGATTAAGAGGTAACATGAGGTTGTTGTTCTACACAGAGGGTGGTGAATGCTTGGAATAATCTGCCACAAGAGGTGGTAGGGACAAACACAGTGGAGGGGTTTAAACATGCCTGGGACATGCACAGAGGAACCTTGGTGGGAAGGGAGTGATGAAAATCCATTGACCACTTAGGGTGAGTGGACACATACATGTATTGGGCCTATGGGCAGACTGGCTGGGCCTAGCGGTCCTTATCTACTGACAATTTATGTTTCTATGTTACAGTACTATGGGGATGGTCATACTGTGGGGGCTGGGGTGTGGCTTGACTTTAGATTTCCTCTGCTGCCTCAGCCTCATGCTAGTGCTCTGACAGGTCCACTTTCATCTCCCCCTCACTGGAACTCTCCACTGGAACTTGCTTTGGTGGCAGTGATTGCTTTTGTACAATTGCAAGGTTGATATATGTCACCCTGTCCCTACACCCATTAGCTAACTGTACTTTTTCCTCTGGTAACATGATAACAGCAGTGTCTGGCATGTCCATGTCTGATCCAGACTCAGTGTCCCCTTCCTCATGTAATGAATGAACAGCAGAACTGGGCTGTGTGGTGCTGCTCCTTATAGATGATCTGAGGGCTTGAAGGCATCACATAGTGGTGGATTATGGTCAGGCAATTGTCAGCACACATGCACAGGTCTCTGTGGTAGCTCCTGTCATGCTGTTCATAAGAGATGGAAAGGGGAAGTTCTTGCCCATACATTTCTGTAATGATCATTTCTATCTGGGTAGGATACCTAGAACTGGAAGCAATGTAAGGAGGAAGAGGGAGCAGCTGATGTGCTTCAGGACTGAGACTGGTTTCATCATCAGCTGCACTGTATGACCAGCTGGAAAGGCTGGTTGGAGTTGTAGTGGAAGCAGAAGACTTTTGGAGACTAATGAACCATGGCTTTTTGTTCATTCTATCTCACATGCTGTTCTAGTTTTCCTCAGAGACCGATGACAATGACTCCCTACACCTCTTCCATCATGATCATCGCTTTTTCCACCACCACTACTTGTAAAACTTGTGCTTGGTAGAACTGATATGGTGGAACCTCTATATGTTCCTTTCCTATCCCTGAATCCATTTATCTTCTGTTGTTTTCCTCAGATTCTTTACACTCATTGCTATCAATGACACATTCATGACAGTTAATGACACATGATGCAGTCACCGTAGGACCCCAACTATGATAACTCACAATAGTCACTTACAATTTGAAGATGCCCACACGATGTGAATGAGGCACACACATGCTCCATAGTCACATGACTTATGACATTACAAAGAATTAATGGAGTCAAGCATGAGCAAGAGCGACACCACCAGGTCACACCCTGACCCCCAATTGCAGTTGCTCACATCACCCCACTAGGAGGCACTGAGAGGCAAGTGCCTCAGACAGAAGCCTACATCGGTTTTCTCTAACTGGCTGGCTGGCAGGCTCATGCACACAAGAACAAAATAAAAACATGTATTGCTGTGCCCAGCACCAGCCTCACTCAGTAAAACAACTATTCACTCACTGTTCTTCTGTAGGCCTGCAGCAAGCACACTGGACTCCCTTCTCCTCTGCAGCAGCACACCTTGTCATTGGCCATTTGTCCAAAACTACAGTTAAATGTGGACTAAAATGATAATGTACAATTCTATGACAATATCTAACTTTTTCTTACTGTTTTTTTCAAAGAAATGTGCAACTTTCAGTCACCAGGTCCCTTTCCTCTGAGAGCGTAAGCTGGAAGTGACACTACAGCATGGGCAGTGTGAGGAGTTCTCAGTTTCCAGTGATGCTGATTGTATGCTGCAGATCAGGTATCTTGCCTACAACATTCACATGCTTAGCATGTGCTTCTTGTAAAAAAAATGCTGCATCATGACATCTATGTTCTGAAATGCCGAAGTGAAGCCTAGTCCTTTTGGATCCACTTTATCAGGGTGAAAAGTGTCAGAGTTTATTGCATTTACTGAGCTCCAGTTTGGCATTCTCTCACCATTACACAGTGATTTTGGCAAGCAGTGGTCTTGCTATAACTCTACTGCTGCCACTAAGCGTCACTGAATAGCAGGTAAAGGGTTCCCACATCAGTTGGACATTTTATTGGAACCCGAGTGGTATTGTTTCTTTCATTCTAATTAAATTACTTTAGGATAATAAGCTACAAAAGAGCTTGGCACATCCAGCAGACTTAGGTTTGATTCCCACAACCTCCATTTGCATAATGTGTGACTCTGGGCAAGTCACTTAACCACCCCAGTGCTCCTGGGTCACTCCAGAAAACAGGCAGTTATGTCTAGTGGGTCTTACCTGGTTAACAAAGAATAAAAATTATAATATAAAAAAAAAAAACTGGAATTCGTGTTTTTCTTGAATAACCAGTGGCCAACATAAGACCATAGTAACTGTGTAGCTGTAGGCAGCTTCATTTCTTTGCAAAATACTAGAATCTCAGTAGCCCTGCTGGTGGGGGGGGGGGAACCTCTGAAGTAAGTATTGAAACTGTGACAGAATGTGAAAAAATGGAATGTAGGCAGAAGAAACTGCTGGAATCACTTTCTGAATGAATGAAAGCTGTCAGCTCTGAAAAAGACATTCTAATAGGCAGAAAAAAAGGCGAGTCCCTCCTCGATTAAGCCTAGAGTTCCCTCACTCTGATTTCAACTAGCTAATCTCTAAACTGGCAATGGCAAGTCCATGGTAACCGCCTAACTCAAGACTGCTTCCTTTCCCAGTAAAATACAGGAATCTCTGTAGATATGGTAGACCTGCAGGTGGAATCCACACAGAAGCAAGTAGGGACTCTGTGAAAGAATGTAAAAGAAAAATTAGACTGGGAGAAAAACAAAAGTGTTTGGTATCACTTTCAGGATGAATAAAAGCTGCCAACTCTGAAGCATGGACATTCCAACAAGCAGAAAAAAGACAAGAGGTGCCCCCTTCAATTAAGTCAAGAGTTTCCTCTCCCCAGTTTAAACTAGTCTAAATCTGAAATTATTCAAGAAGTGCATTGGTCCGTTTTACCAACTCCAGCCATTTCCTAGCTTCAAGAGAAAAAAGGCATGCAAATCCAGATTCTGCATCATCAATAAAGTCTACCCAGGGGTGAAAAGGCAGGTTTCTATTAATGGGTGGGGGGAGGGAAAAGAACAACCAATAGATCCCTCCCCTTATTCAGCTGCTATAGCTCTCTGTGTGTTACTATTTCAGTGTTTTCCTTTCATTCTGAACAATAATTTTTAGCTGTCTGCCCCCCTCTGGTACGTGAGTTCTCTCGGTGACTGTCAGGTTTTATATTTTTTTTTTCACTGTGTGGGCTGGAGACAGATAGACATTCACTACAGCTTCTCTTCTTCTCCGTCTCTCATTGACTTCACTGATTAAAATTATCTCCTATCCCTGGGATTCAACATACAATAACAACAGCAGCACAAAACATTGACACCTTCCTAGCCAGCAAAAGCCATGCATTAATTTTCAGGTAAGAAGACCTTCAACTACGGTGTGTGTGTATGTGTGTGTGTGTGTGTGTGTGTGTGTGTGTGTGTGTGTGTGTGTTTCAATTTTGTGGTTTGGGTCTGGGAAGGAGAGGAGAAAGGTTTGATGATCTGTATAACCAACCTTTCTGCATATTTACTGTTTGTTCATTCAAATGATGCCAACTGGGTATTTTAAGAGAGCTACTCTACTCTGTATTAGGGTTGTGCTACTTGTTCTATAAACCTGTGGATCTTGGCAATGTCTGGCTCTCCTTTCTTTCCTTTGACATATGAGAAAATAATGGGAAAATCCATCTCTTTGCAGAATTAATTTCTTGTCAGTCATTTGCCCTGTTGCAGCTCTGTGTAATCATATATGCTTAATTGGGAAGTTCTCTGGTAGTTTCCAATGGTTTCAAGCATCCAGACTGCTTATGCGTTTCCATATTTTATGAGAAAAGCAATTATTTTTCAGCACAGTGTCTGTACCAATATGGTTTAAGAAGTGTTAGTTACATTTTCTACTTATTTTTTCCAACTAGAAATACCTGTTGAAACCCCTGGATCAAAATGTGTTTACTCCAGCAGTATAAGAAGTGAACGATCATTTGATATAGGGTTTATGTTATTTAGCTTGTTATAACATTTGAATTACCTGCTAGTAAGCATGAAAATTACTTAAGAATTTAATTTTCCTGCTAAAATGGTGGTCTGCTTGGGCTATTGCCTTAACTCCTGCTCTGTTTCATTGTTGTGTGGCTTTGAACTGTGTTGCTACTTAGGGAGGTTTAAGGATTAGGATTCCAGCACTTCCTTGGTCTTTGATGGGTCAGCAGACATTCTTTGAGGGAATGGGGGAGGGGGCATTGTGGACGGAAGGAGTGCCTTATGATCTTCTGACATAACTCTCATGGCATGGACTGGGGAAGGAATTAATATTAAGGTGGTTGTGGTGGGGTTGGATTGGGGAGGAATTTGGATAGTATCAGTTACTGCTTATAAAAATGCTGTACAAGATATGCCAATATGTGCATAGGAGGAACATGTCTTTTTTATATTTTGATACATTGTTGAACACTGTTGAACACTGTGACTAGGGTAATACCCACTAAGATGCTACGTTTCTGCCTTCCTCTTCAGTTTGACTTTTATACATCTGGATAGGTTAGCCAGGCTAAGAAGTGTCAAATGAAAGGGAATGGTGCCCTTTAATTAGCTGTCAGGAAAGTGTACCATCTATGGAGGAGAAAGTGCAGATGTGTGTGCATGTCTAGTAAATTACTTACTGTTAAGCTCATATCGCTGCTGATGTCTCTTTTAAACAGTCCACTGACTTGATGAAAAGTCCCAGCTTTCATGTAAAACTGACTTGTATGACCTGTTTAGAAAGCACAGTCTGTCTCCTTGGTTTTTCCCTTTTTGCTGTTCAGAATGTTTTAGATTTGAAGCTCCAGAATGGTGAGGAATTAATTTTACTGCTCTGATGTCCTTTTGTTTAGCCCCAGTCCTGGTACTGTGCGTGGGAGCATGCAAGCTCCCCCACACCATTCTTGCCATGCACTTCTATACTGACCTGAAGAGCAGTGTCATACTTGCTCATCTGAATCCCTGGACATTTCCTGGTGCTTCCCACCCCAACCCATCTTTGTTGGACTTATCTCCAACTTCCAAACTCTGCAAATCCTTACTTTTTTTATTAAATATGATTTTCTAATCACTGTAAATACAGGAAACAAAAAGCCAATGTACACAACTTAAGTGGAATGCTACCATGGGTATGTCATCTCTGGTCTGCACCCCCATTAATTTTCCAGTTGGGCCTTTAATACCAAAATTTCTAGGCTGGCCCTCTGTGACACAGTCTGACCCTAATGAAAGGACAACCTCTTCAGGGAGGGAAAGGATCATCCCGAGTCCTTGCTTGTTGCTTCTAAGATTTTTATTACTCATTTCTTCCCCTAATGTTTGGGTGATGATGGCAGCACCCTCCCTCCAAACGAGAGGGCAAGAAGGTGAATGGCAGCCTTCACTGCAAACTCTGATGCTGCTCTTAGGGCAGTCAGCAGTGGGAGCATGAATGTTAGACAGCTGAACCCTCAGCCATCCTCCCTTGGAGCTGAACCCCTCATCTCAACTATGAACTCAGCTCCTCCCCCCAGTCAGCTTCAGTGAAGGATCCCAGGGCTTGCATAAAAGCATAATTTTTCCTCTGCATTACTTGGCTAGCCTTGTCCACGTTTATAAGTCAATACAGCTTCTGTTAAACATCTTTACGGTACAAGGGACTCTTGAGGCGAGGTTTGGGTGAAAGGACAATGAAGCCAAGAGGTTCTGGCTGCCAGAACCTCATGAGAAGAGTTTCTTATTCCATGAGAGACACCCTGCAGATGCCGTATTAACTTAAAAATCACTCAAGTTAGTTAGAGGGATATATAATAATTTTTCTTTTTTTATTTCAAATGTTAAATGAAGCTTCCTTCCCTGGGTATGAAGTAAAATGCTCCACTCCTAACATTCCTGCATGAAATGGCACTGTATGCAGGATAAGAGGAATAGTCGCTTTGTGTGCTGATTGACTGACATACCATCTTTATAATATTCAGTCTAAGATCTCCTTATGGCAACATGATGAGCACTGTTTGAAATGGGGGGGGGCTTTGTGGACAGCTGTCTAACAGGAAATAAACTAAGAGACCATTCCAATCATTTCTCTTGTCTTTTGGCAGCAATGACAAAAACATTTCTATTCAATCTCTAAACACTGAGCAGCATGTTTTTTCTAGTGTCTTTCCATAAAAAAAAGCAATTTATGCCAGAATTCATCTTCTGTCGTTTGACCTGTTGCATCTGTATGATTTCCAGTGATTGCAAGCCACCCAGCTTCTTGTATTCTTTTTCAGGTTTTAATTGTACAGTAGGTGAGTAGTAAGAATGTGTTAGCTTATGGTTCAGAAAAGTGGTACAAGAAGTTTTAAATGTGTTTTCAGAATTTTGTTTCACTCCAAATATATAGTACCTATTGAGGACCAAAATAAGTTTCCTACAACAAATTTGGAAGTAAACTACTTACTGCTATAACATGTATATTCTTCTCATTTATTATAGTTAAAGCTGACTACTAGCACTTATGCACATCCACTGCTACGTGAAACAGTGCATCCCAGTGGTAAATCAGTCCCTGATCTCTAATGATAACAAGCTTTGTGCACTGCTGACTCTTTCTTGCAGCATAGGCAACAGAAAATATGATTAATATTTCATTACTTGATAAAAACAGTGATGAAATGTGTCTTCTGATAAATGGTGTCTTCAAAGCAGCTACAATGTGGTCAGTTTAGAAATTAGATTTTAGCAGTTAAGTACTGTACTAAATAATGAGGGTTGATGAAAGCCATGCATTTAAACTGTGTGCCCCCTCCATTGTAAGTAAATGGCAGTGTTAATCAAACAGTGGGGGCTCATCTTATAGCTATGGGGGCTGAGGCCCTAGGGGCCCCTATAATTCCAACACTAAATGTGGTGTTCTTGAAACTTGCTATGTTTATGTTATGTTGACATGTTTTTAATATCCTGAAAGGTGAGAGACTGATGTAACTGAAACCCTTTAAATTACAAGGACAAGAGATCTGGTTCCAATGTGAACCACAACAACATTCTTGTTTTCAAACCCTTCCTCCTAACCTAGTAATTAGCATACAATCAGATATCAATCATATGGTAATTACGCACTAATGACCAGTTTGCATTCTATGCAAACAAAACAGTGTATTTTAAAGGAAGGAGATTTTTTTTTATCTCAGAATTTAACAAGCATTTGTCAATGCCGAATGTTGTCGTGCTGGCATTGGCAGTGGCGGAGGTGGAGAGGCATAGCGCTGTGAGTTTGTTAATGTGTCCCAAAAGCTGATTTTGCACAGCGAGTACGCCACTGTGTGGCAGAGCTGCGGAAATGCGTTTTGGGCATGCTGTGGAAAATGGCAGCTGGACTGTTTATAATGAGGTGTGCACAAATGCCAGTGGTGAAAATGTGACATGAACATACTGCAGATTGACAAAGTTACAAGGGTGTAGAAACTGCGCAATGCACACTTGCAACACAGTCATTGTCTGGACTTTCGCTACCAAATTTTCAACATAGGCATTTTAGGACCTCTGATGATGAATAGTGTCACCGTCATTTCCTCAAAGTGTCCCGAAAAGTGATTTTGCACAGTGACTGTGGAATTCTGCACCAGACGTGCAAAAACACATTTCAGCCAGTTGAACTGTTCATAAGGAGGTATGGAAAAATGCCAATGATAAACAGCTGGAGTGAAAGTATTACAAATTCACAAAGTCACGAGCGTGCGTGCAAACTGCGCAATGCGCGCTCGTATAACACTCATTTTATTGACTTTCGTCCCTAAATTTTCAACATAGGCATTTTAGGACATCTGCTAATGAACAGTGTCACTGCCATTTTCATAATGTGTCTCGAACATGAGCTTTCCACAGCGACCGTGCTATTGTGTGCCGGAACTGCAGATTTTGGTCAGGATGTGAAAAATGACAGCTGTACTGTTCATTAGGAGGTGTAGAACAATGGCACTGTTGAAAATGTGGAGTGAAAATATAAGTTTGTGAACTGACGAGCGTGCGTGCAAAGTGCGCAATGCATGCTCGTAACACAGTCATTTTATGGAGTATTGTCACCAAAGTTTCAAAACAGGCATTGTAGGACCTCTGCTCATGAACAGTGTCACTGTCATTTTCATAATGTGTCCTGAACACTGATTTCACACAGCAACCACGCTACTCTGTGCTGGAAGTGCGAAAACACATTTCGGCCAGGATGTGAAAAATGACAGCTGTATGGTTCACAAGAAGGTGTGGTAAAATGCCAATGTTGAGAATCTGGCATGAAAATAGTGGAAATGCACTAACTTACGAGCGTGAGTTGCACAGTTGCTATACGCTTAAACAAAACACATCATTTTTGATTTTTCCACCAAACTTGCAACATATACTTTTGAGAGCCCCTCTCATGAACAGTGGCACTGTCATTTTGTAACTCACTCCCAAAAGGTGATTCCACGCAGTGACTGTGAAATCACCTTTTGGGACTGAATAATGCCGTGACAGTGCAAGAATTCATGAGAAAATTTGAGGTCAAAATTAGCAAAAATGCCCGAGATATGCATTAAAGTTGAAAAAACCCTACTCATTCCATTATACAGCTTACCAGCATTTCTTCAGTTCATGGTTGGCTTTGAAGAGTGCAGATGTGTTCCCCATCCACCGAAGATCGTCGTGCTGGACTCCGCAGGTAAGTATGGGGTGAGGGGGGGTGAGGGGAGGCAGGGTGCACAGAGGATGGGTGCTGGTGGAGGGAGGGGTATCGAGACTATGAGGGACCGTTTTCATTTTACAGAAGAAAACAAAACATCGTGGGACAGTTTTTTTTTCCCAGGGGATTTGGCATGCTGGGGTGGGCTCCCAGCGTGCCACCTAACTATTTGGAGGGTGTGTCTGTAGCTGATGGGGGATTGGGCACCCTCGTCGGCACACAACATGGGGGGGATGAGGAAGCAATGCCGATGGGGATTGGGCACCCCTGTCAGCACACAAAGAAAGGGGAGATGAGCCAAGGGGACTGGGCACCCCCTCGGCATTCAACAATGGGGGGTTTATGCCGACAGCACACAAAGAAAGCAGGGGGTTAACCAACAGAGTTGGGCACCCCGAAGTCGGCCAGTGGATTGGCGGCCACCTGCTTGCCGACCATGCTTATAATGTCGGTGTTACATAGAAGCGGTCCGCTGTGTATGACGCAGCATTGCTCGGATTGCAGTGGACCTTTTTTTAGATGTGTTCACCACATTATGTATGCATGATGTGGCGCCAGCATGCAGGCTGATTGGGGAATGAAGGACGTACTGTTCCACGATGTTGGCTGTGCAAGCGAGCGCGCCAACATAAAAATAGGACTGATCATAGGGAGTTTCCATTTTCTCAGGACTATATCCCCTACCAAAACATTTATGTATCCACAGGCCATGTACAGATATGCAGAGTGCAGGGGTCCATGCTGGGCTGTACCAGTGCACCTCAGTACTGACCTTACAGAACAAACTCTCCTGTATTGGTGTTTAATAGTTCTGAGCCTGATCCAGAAAGAACTCAGGTGGCCCTCTCCTTTGAGCACAGAAGTGTGTAGCAAGGCTGCAGATGGGCAGAGGTACTACTCCACATATGTAGCACCTGTCATTCATCTTCAGGTCCCTATCCACCACTAGAGGCATGCCACAATCATATAAATGCCACTGCACAGCTAACTGAGCTAGGAATGGGCTTGGGGTCATGTTCATGCTTTGTCTGATTTCTAACACATTATCTAAGGTGCAGATGGAGAGCAGAAGGTGGTAGCATTTTGTGAGGGAGGAACCAGCTTAACCTCTGGCACACCGATCATTCCTGGCCCTCCAAGGCCTTTTGGGGGCTGCATGCCCAAACCCAGACTTCCCATATGGCCTGGTGAGCTGGGTGTCTTTATTAATACATGTATTATTTTTTTATAATTTACATTTTATACCTTCTACACTGATGCTATTCCATGTGCCAAGGCAATGCCATTCCTACCCCAAACTTTTTTGCACTTACCTCATGTCCTCCAGGCCAGGGGGAATAAGGCTCTTCAGAGTGTTGCTAAAGAGACTCCTGGATGGGTAGCCAGTTACTGGGCTGAGGACCCACATTTGTGGTTGGGTGAGGTACTAAAAATCAAAGTGAAAATGTACAATCAGTGAGGACAAACAAGTTAGTAAATCGGCACCCAATAAGTTACAGTAGATAGTTTTTTGGGGCCCCATATTCAGATCCAACCAGATGCATGTGCATATTGGTGCATCAGGCAAAAAATATGCACCAGCTAGCTCTGATGCAATACTCAAACAGAATGTGCAATCGGTACAGATCATGCATTCAGTATGAATATCGGACCTTGGATGCATGGAGCATTGCAAGAGCTGCCATCCCTGTACATCCAGAGTGCAGGGATGAAGACCACCCATACGAGACTGTGTGGCATATAGCTAGATGGGCCCTGTCCCCCATAGGTGATATTCAGCCCAAAAATGCAAATTAATTAATTGGGCATGCATGGTGCAAAGGGGCCCCATACTGTACATGCCCATTATGGGCTCATGTGCATTGCTGCACCAGGCTGAATGCTCCGATGCAGCACTGCCCTCCAAGCCCTAATCACAAGTAGTAAAGACAAATATCCATATCCCTGGTGGTCCAGTGGACCATGCATGCCCCGACCACCATTGCATCGCAATGACCAATCCCCACCAATGCCCTCAACACTGTCCCAATATCATGACACACACCTGTCCCAATCCCTTATCAGTAACAACACATCCCCTGAACACCATGTCAAAGCATGACACCTCTACCCCAATCCCTTGTCAGTAACAACACATCACCAAACACCATGTCAAAGCATGCCACCCCCCCAATCCCTTGTCAGTAACAAAACATCCCCTGAACCCAGGTTCCTTAGTGCAGTGATCCCCCACTCCAGCCCCAAGCACCTGTACACATATATATAACATAGATCCCCTTTTCCATAGTGCAGTGGCCTCCTCCCCATCCCAATCACCCATACATAATGAAATAAGATTGAACCCCTTCCAGTAGTGTAGGGTGCTCCCTCCTCACCAGCTCTAAGCAGTGTAGGCAAGAGGTACCATGCAAAACCTCTTTCCATAGTGTATTTTCCCCCATCCACTCCACCCTAGTAGAATATAACACACCACCCTGCACCCCCCATATTGACCCATGTCCTCCTCAACCTGTCACAGCCAGCTGGAGACTTATTGGTCATGGTGCAGGGTGAATATATAGCAAACACTCATTGGCTGTTGTGGCAACTGATGTTTGTGTACTATTTACTACTATCCTAGCCCAATCTGCAAAATGTGAGTGCCAATGATAAAAGTGTTTTCTGCTCATACTACTCCTTCCTAATCACCTCACCTCCCCCACCTTGGACAAAGCCTACTCTGACTGCCTCTACTCCCCTCTACCCATCCTGTCAAAGCCTATCTAGGCTATCTTCATCTCTACAAACTGCACTTAGTAATCCAAGTGTTATAAAATTGAAATGACTGTGTAAACTTTTAACTAAACTATTGTATAATCTTAAATACATGTGCAGTATATAAACTGTTGCACTTCGCATACTCCATACTTTATGCATAACTGTGTGCCATATTATTCTGTCTTGTATTTTGTGTATAGAACCTAACTTTCCTGTATACCATGCATCTATTTTTGACTTGCAACCTTTGTAAAAGAACCTCTTGGCTCAAAGGTATTACAGTCGGCACCACTTATATCGCCCTCATTTAATGCGGGCAGTCTGATATAATGGGCAGAGATTCAAAACCATTTGCCACTTCCTATACTGCGTGGAAATGCTGCTGCTTATACTGCGATCTAAGGTAGCCGCCTATTACGGGCAAAATCTGTTGGCCAAGTAGCCAATAATCACCCTTTAATTGCTCCTCTAATTGCTGTCTTGTGTCTACTTGCTCGAGTGAATTACTTAATTACATAATTTGTCAAAGCAAGATTTGCCCCTAGCACTGACCCTGATGAGGGAACCTCACATCTAACTCACCTCCTGTTTTCGATGAAGATCCATTGTTAGGTGAAGAAATTCAAGTTCCACTGGGCTTGACAGAAGAACAGTTTGACGATCTATGTCACCTAGGTGATGAGGTAGAAGCAGAGGCACCACTGGATGACATCGATCAGGTGGTTAGCCAACTGCGACCGGAAGAAATGGAAGAGGAGGATGAGGAGGTCGAGAGTGCTGACACTAAGGAAGACAGTACAGTTACACCTTTGGATGTGAAAGCAGCACTAATGACATTATGCTGGGCCATGAAGCAGCATCCTGCCATTGCACCTAACTGGTTAGCGTTATCGGCGGCGGAAAAGGTGTGGGAGCCTTATGCTAGGAAATCAGTTGTGCAAACAACAATCACTGGCTACTTCATGCAATGTACTTTGTTTCTTTTTGCTGATGCCGTTGCTGCTGATGTAGGCACTCATACTTATTTAAATAGGGGATAGTGCTATACATTCAACTATGGGAGATCGGTGTTTGGGGGTGGGTGACTGTGCATGGCCCTATATTATGTGTGAGGCATGGACCTGCCCTACTGATGTAGGCACTCATACTTATTTCCCAATTGCAATTGCACTCACATGAATGTAATGTGTTTACAATATTGTACTTAATTGCTGCGCATTAAATAGCATGTTCTCTGCAACAATGCCTGACAGTCTTGTTTTTTTTTCTTCAATTCAATAAACCAGCCAGTGCATATAACAGGCATAATGGCGTTTACCAAATGTGCCTGTAATAAGCGGTGCCGACTGTAATCCAAACCTGAAATAAATAAATAAATACAATTTACTGATCGTGCTCTGGGACTGATTAGTCGGTGGCTGGCCATGGCAGGGTGAGGAGGGCTGTGCCAGTCGCTGACGCAGGTCGGTATGGTGAGGGTGTGGCGTGGTGTGTTACAGTCTACTGGGGAGGAGGGATTGGGGGATGCTACACTACAGAAAGGGGTTCTGGCCAGTTCCTCTTGCCTTCACAGCTTGGGCCTGGTGGGGGAGCCCTACATGACTGAAAGGAGTTCAGTGTTATTTCATTATGTGTGGGTGATCTGGACAGGGAAGGGTGGCCAAGGGGATATATGTTATATATACATGTACATGTGACAGGGGCTGGGGAGGGGGCCACTACACTACAGAAAAGGGATCTATGTTATATATACATTTATGGGTGATCATAGCTGGATATGGGGCCACTACACTGTGGCAAAGGGATCAGTGTTATACTGTATATACATGTAAGGGTGATCAGGGCTGGGATGGGGTGCCACTACTATATGGAACCCAGGTGCAGGGGATGTTTTGTTACTGGCAAGGGAACAGGGTGGGGGGTGTTATTTTCTTGCACTGTACATAGGGCTGACAGGGTCCATTGGACCACAGGGGACAGTGCTATACATTCAACTATGGAAGATCGGGGTTTGGGGTGGATGACTGTGCATGGCCCTATATTATGTGTGAAGCATGGACCTGCCCTATGCATAGCTAAAATAGGGTTTTGTGAATCTATCTTTGCACTGGCACAGCTGGCCATGTCTTTGCCAGGGGGCCATTCAATATTGTGATGCACAGCCCATGCAAGGACCCCTCATTTCCATAGGTGCATCACTATATTGTGCACAGCCATTTAGTCAGGTTTGTGCAGCACATCAGGGACTTTTAAATGTTGCCCCCCGATGGCCTGTGCAAGTCCAGACATGTGCAGTGCATCCAGGGATGTGCCACACATCTCCTTTCAATATGTGGCACATGGAGTATATGGCAGAAAAATTAGAAATTAGAAAAGAATACAACATGAAAATAACTGTATAAAAGAAATGGATATTATGCTCACAAAAAATTATGAAAATAAGAATAACAGCTGTTAAATAGTGCCCACAGGTATGCTGAGCAATTCTAAAGATTAAAATAAGTAAGCAGGAGCATAAGTGTAGTCAGATTGTCCTTAGTATTGCAATTATAACAAATAAGATTTGCTGAGAAAGAAGTGAATGAAATAGATGCATTGGTGAAAGACTTGACTACAAGGAAGGGGCTATAAATAATTACTGTCCACTTGGAGGAAAACCAGAATCCAAAAAAGTAAGGGTATACAGACCTGTGAACCTGGAAATAACAACAAAAAAGTCATATAAAATGAGAATGGCAACACCAAAAAAGAAATACTTACCAAAAAAAGTAAAAAGGGAGAAAAAGAATGGGTACATTTTGACAAAATAGAATCATCAATGTTATTGAACAATAAATATTATAAATTTGGAGTTGAGAATATAGTAAACTATATATTGGATAAAAAAGAGGAAATGATACAAAAAGGAAAGTTATAGAAAATTATGTACTGCATATTAAAGGCAATCCAAAGGCAGTGATGACAGAGAACAGATTTATGTTGACAATGGATGTGTATAATATGGCTACAGGAGTGATAGGACACAAAAGTATCATGGGATGATTTAAGGTCAGACTATAGCTATAGTAATGTACTAGATCAAAAGTGGATCTGTGTAATTTTAGCTACTAGTGACAAAATAAATGTCCCTTTAAAAGCAAAATATTATTTTAATGTAATGGGGTGAAATGGATTACGCTATTAAAATGAACAGTTAAAATTCGAAATAGGTAACAGAATGGGAAAAAGGCACAAGAAGAACATTTTAATAGTCTGCAAAGGATAACATTTTTAAAACCTGTGGTGCAGGAACATACTGTATTAGGAGGATTAGTACCCTGGAGGAACAGTAGGTTCCAAGGATTATAGGGAACATGGGCAGACTGGATGGACCTCTTGTATTTTTCTGCCGTCATTGTCTATGTTTCTATATTTTAGTGGGGGATGATTCAATAGAAAGAACAAACTATATTAGAGGAAGGAGACAAAAAGGTCAGAGAATATATATTTGAGTATTATGTTTTCAGAAGATGAGGGGACTGCTGAAAATACTCTAATATCCCTAAAAGCATCTTGCGTATGTGGGTCTATATCTTTTACTCTAGTTCTTTTTATTGAAGAGGAACTTAAGGGGGGTCAGAGGGACACTTTCAGTCCTGAGTACCTCTTTACCTCCAACCAAATTTAAATGACTACCTGGAGCCAGTATATAACTGGTACTATAACAGCAACAATTTCAACTATATGTCTAATAGACACTAGCGAGTGAATAGTTACTAATCAAGGGAAACAAAACTTTATATTGATGTTCTCACCTGGAATATTGCTAGGATTCTAACTAAACTGGAAGATAGAAATTGGGTTGAAAGAATGCAGAAGTATGACATTATTATGGTTCAAGAAACCTGGGACCAAAAACAGAATGTGTATTTTGAAAGCTTCCAGATGCAGAATATTCCAGCTGTTAGAGGAAACATATTTGGTCACTCAAAGGGTGGGGTAGCAATTGTTGTAAAAACTTTATGGAATATGGTATGCTCAGGCTTCATTGGAAATAAGCGTTTTTTTTATTGTGATTGGTTTGAGTGTGTTTTCAAGAGAATTATTTGCATTTATAAATGTATACATTGCTCCAAGGGTTGCAGTCACTACTGTCTTTGAGAAACGTTTAAAATCCATTTCTTTAAGAAATTTGGATATTAAGAGTACATATCCCAAGGTAGTTATATCTGTATCTGCAGACTTGTCATGGTGGGGGAGTCCATGGAAGACACTTTAGCAGTCTGGGTAGTAGGTGATACAATTGGGATTCATATTAGGAGTACTATTGACAAAAAAGTTAATGGAATGGGATGGATTTTAATTAAATGCATTGCAAATATGGAGCTAAGAATTTTAAATGACAGGGTGAAGGGGATTTTAGAGGGGAGAGTACTTTTGCATTAAATAAAGGTGGAAGTTTGTTACATTTATGTATGGTTGATGAATATGCTTTTATATCAATAGAATATCTAAAAGTATTGCAGGTATGGCAAACTGGCCATTTCCCCTTACACTGTAAAGTAAAATGCCAACTAGTGGTTCCAAGTAAAAATATTGTCAGATTACAAGATGCTGATGACAACATGTGCATTTAATACAGTAAAAGGATCAAATGGAATGAGTTTTCTGTTTATAATCTGGAAGAAGTTATTAGTTCCAGTATTGTGGTACATCTTAAATTATATTATATTAGATTAGATTAGGTTTAGGGAAGCAGTATAGTGCAGTGGTTTAAGGCTCTGAACTGCAAATCTGGAGACCTAGGCTTGAATCCCATGCCCCCACTTGCATATACTGTGTGACCCTGAGCAAGTCACTTAAATTCCCTGTGCTCCCAGGCTGCACCTGTAAAACATCTTTCATCTTCGTATGTCTCACCTGGTTAAACAATTGGAAAAAAATGATATAGACCAAATATTAGATGAGGAGATATATACATACTCTCTTTTCCTATGACCTCTACTTGCCTTATAGAAGCAGTTTTTCCTTTCATTTTCATTTTTCCCAGGGATACTAGTTGTTCTTGATCCTTTCCATTTGTCTTTCTACCCTGTTGCAAATTTGATATCAGGGCTTTTGTTTCTATTAGTTCTTTCCTTCCAATATCCTCTGTTGCTTTTCATATTTTCTCTACATTACTTTTCTTCTGATTTTGTCTTGTTCTTTGCCTCTGTCTATTTCATTGTGATTTATTCCATTTTCATTTCCTAGAATGGTATTCATCATAGTCATAAAATTCATCAAAAGTTCATTATTTAACACAGTACCATTTCTAATCGCTCCCAAAAGTTCTACAATTTTCCCTGGTACTCCCCCCCTAGGACTTTCCCCTTTCTCTATGCACTCTGAATTCTTTTAATATATTATATGGGGGATATCGGGGGTTAACTAATGGGGGGGTCTAATTTTGGCCCAATAATATATGGGGTAAGAAGTGTCAAATGCCCCTAGAAATGACTTGCTTGGGCATTGTTGTGAGGCATCTTTCATACATATGCCTTCTTTCTTATTATCCAGTGTACACTGCTTCCTACTAGAAGGTTCCCCATAAATAGATCTAATTGATTTACCCACTTGTTCCCCATGTTGGGAACCATAGCCTCCCCCGTCTTCTATTAAATCATGCCCATACAGGATTTTTGAAGCTTCATCTGGGATCTCTTCTCTTTCCAATCTTCTAATAGATCTCATAAGAGGATGTTCTACTTGTGGGTCCATATCTTTTACTCTAGTTCTTTTTATTGAAGAGGAACTTAAGGGGGTCAGAGGGACACTTTCAGTCCTGAGTACCTCTTTACCTCCAACCAAATTTAAATGACTACCTGGAGCCAGTATATAACTTGTAATTTTCCTTTCTGGCTTTATCTTCCATTCTTTAGTACCCCTTACTGTTTTATTTTTCCTTTTATAACATACAGGGTTCACTTCCTTTTCCTTTTTTGCTACCCTTGTATTCATTATTCTCAGCCAAAAGCAGCTAAAAAATACCCTGCTGTTCATTTAATACAAAGTAACACACCTTAATACAATATACCAGTTATTGAAAACACAGTCTTTGTATATAATAGAGTCCTCAGTCTCTTAGAAGTTCAGACATCTATTATCAAAAAGGAATCAACAGGAAACAACAGGATGCAGTAACAGTCTCCCTACTGAGAAGAAATGAAACAATGCTGAAAATCTTTTGTGACTTTGAGAGCTAGTTTACAGGCACAGGATATGATTTTGTATATCTCCACCATAAAGTCCAATAGTTTTTATATATCATCCATCCCTTAAACCTTATCCTTGGCCAGAGTGGTGATCTTTTTCCTTTCTGTCCACAGTTTTCCACCTTTTCCACCAGTCCAGGATATATGTAAACAATTTTTAACACAGGAATCAGAGGAATTAAAATACTTTTATGTCCTAGGCCTTCCTGGCAGTTATTGTACCCGCTGTCCTTCCTTTGGGATGATAACCCAGGGAGTCGCCTATACAGGACATAAAAGATAAAAATACAGAATTGTATTTATAAATGCTATTTGGTGTCTATCTTCAGTTAGATACAGAGAGATTTTAAATATAAAAATCAAAAACTACACACACAGATTGGAACCGCTAGCAGATATTAAGGGATCTCAATTTTATAATGCTAAAAACTAGGGCACAAGCTAAAAACAGCAAAATTTTATTTGATTCATCTAGTGGTTTAGTACCTTACAACTAGTATCGCTAATATCTCAGCTAAAAATGTCAGAGGTGCTCTTTACTTACAGATAGAGAAGCATTCTTCCTCTTTTAAAAAAAGCTTGTAGACATGGAGCTGCCTTTATAAGCACACCAGGTTGCATCCAGGAGATATTCTCCAAAAATTCTGTAACCCGAAGCTCCGGGCACCTTCCGACCATTAAAACAGCAGAAACATGCAGTGGATGAACACTACTACTCACTGTCACTATCTCCTGCTAGAGAATGGTGATCTGAGGAACAGAACACCATGCAAGCACATTAGAGCAGCTCCTCACATGTGAAGAGTTGGACCAATCAGGACAAGGCTTTTACCAAATGGTGCCAACATATTTTGTTAAATTTAACAACCCAACTCAGTAAAAAAACACAAACACATAAATAAATATTGAATCATAAGGCACTGTGTGCAAATACAGTCCTCAAAGCACATTAAATACTGCCCTCAGCATCCACATGTACCAAAGTTATATTCCTGTAGCTCCCGTAGCCCCAGCCACTCACATTTACTCTTCACTTAGTATGGCTAACCCTACAAAAGTGAAAAAATAAAATAAAATAAACTACTATAAAATTTTTAGAATTCACACGTTAATACTCCTAGCTATATTTCCCTAATCACTGCAGCTTTAAAGCAACACATCTATTATTCAATCACTCGCTCCATTATCAGTCTCTTCCACTCAAGCCACTACAATGCATTTGAATTTATTTTCTTCTCACTATGCAATATAAATAAAATGTCCAGTGGATTTCAAACATAGTAGCATCAGTTCTATCAAACTTGAACCCAGCAAATGCCACAGTTATCTCCCTGGCTTACGCATTCCCGAGGGCCCCATTGCCTGCGACAATCCAGCTCCACCGGTTCAAACCTTCATCCTGTAAAGGAGATGAACACACCAGGGGGCAAAATTAGCAGACAGCGAGAGACACAAGATGTTCTGGAAAGGCTCACTATGTTTTCCTAACCGGTGGCATACCTGTAGTAAGTGAAAAATAAGTCTATAGCGTGTCCAGCTAGTAGCGGCTTCTGCCCAGCAACTGCAGTGTGGAAGTTCTCTCTACAGCTTAATATCAGTCAACAGAGGGCAGATGCAGGAAAGCATGGCCACAAACTATGCAACAATTAACAAAAAGTTAATAGAAAGGGAAGATTTCAATTAAATGCATTGCAAATATGGAGCTAAGAATTTTAAATGACAGGGTGAAGGTGATTTTAGAGGGGAGAGTACTATTGCATTAAATATAGGTGGAAGTTTGTAACATTTATGTATGATTGATGTATATGCTTTTATATCAATAGAATTATCTAAAAGTATTGCAGGTATGGCAAAGTGGCTAGTTCCCCTTACACTGTAAAGTAAAATGCCAACTAGTGGTTCCAAGTAAAAATACTGTCAGATTTCAAGATGCTGATGACAACATGTGCATTTAATACAGTAAAAGGATCAAATGGAATGAGTTTACTGTTTATAATCTGGAAGACGTTATTGGTTCCAGTATTGTGGTACATCTTAAATTAGATATAGAGCAAATATTAGATGATATATATATATATATATATATATATATATATATATATATATATATATATATATATATATATGTATAAAACCAAACTGCAACAGTCTTGGAAAAGCTTTAACAGATAATTTGGGTTATAGTAACAAGTTTAACCCCACAGGATATGAACAGAATGGAAGTTACATTTAGTAAATCATACCCATGATACAATAAAACATGTAAGAATCTTAAAAAAATCATTAATGTGGTTTGAAGAGCATCTGTCAAATAATAATGATATAACAATGGGGAGGTCACGTGACGCGCATGGAGGAGTAGCTGCAGCTTGTTGGGTCTCCCTCTCCGTAAGAGTGAATCTGCATTTTAATAGTTGGTTTTGCGATCCTTTTTGAACTCCTCGAGTAGTTAAGTAACCGGAGATAACATTGGAAGGCAGATCCGAGTTGCTCGCCATTTCAGAATGCAAGCACCAGATCAAGAACTTGAGGCTAAACGCCCACGTCGGAGCTCGTCGCCGGCCATCACGCCAGAAGAAATAGCTCCTGCTAAGATCTATGAGGATTTAACAACTATTAAAGACGCTTTATTCAGATTAATTGAGGATGTAGCCGAATTCAAGCCAGCGCTAACTCAGCTAGCCCGTCAGGTGTTGGATGCTGAAGCCAGAATTTCATCGTTAGAGAGAGGTCTGTAGAAAAATGGGCCTGTAATTAGAGAGTGCAAACGGGACCTGAGAAAGCTGGAAGATCGCCTCGATGATTTAGAGGGAAGGAGTAGGCGCAACAGTCTGGTCCTACTAGGCCTTCCCGAGGGAGAAGAGGGGCCAAATGCAATTTCTTTCCTCCAGAAGCTTCTGAAAAAATCAGCTGGTCCCTCTCCTAATGGGCCTGAGTATATCATCGAAAGGGGCCACTGGGCTCTTAGAGCCAAACCTTTGCCCTCTGACCCACCGAGACCTATTATTTTCAAACTATTAAATTATTTAGACCGAGAACACATCCTAAAGATTAGAAAACTGGCTGCCTTTCAGTGGGAGGGCAAGAAGTCTGCCTGGTTCCAGACCTGACTTGGAAGATGCGCCAGGCTCGCAATTTTCGTCCCATTACTTCCAGTTATGGTGGCGGGATTCGCCACCCATGCTGTACCCGCAAACTAGAGGTCTCATCTAAGGATGGAATAAAGCGCTTTGAGTCAGCTGAAGAAGCTCTAACTTCTCTAGAAACCTTGTTTCCTGAACTATTTGTTAAAAATGACTTTTCTGTTACCTGACTCGCTCTTGCTGTTAAAATTAGGCTTTGCCAAAGGTGTTAAGGATAAGAGTTTCCTACATTTTACTCATTTCAAAAAATGACTAGTTCAATCTCTGGTGATAAAAACAGGCTGTAAAGGCAACGACTTGGATGTTTAAAATTTTCTACGTGGTCCTTCTGATCCTGGTTTCTAAGATTTGAGAGAGGCCAAGGTTTACTATATTTGGTTTCTCCAACTTCTATGGACATATGGACTTATAAAGTGGACTTTTCACTATAAGGCTCTTTAATTTATTTTGGCCTCTAAGCTTTGCTGACCTAGCCTCACAAGTGTTGGGGGGAGGAGTATCGCAAGATTTTGACCACATGAGGGAGCTATTAGCTTATTAATGTCAAGCTATCATTATGTTTTATTAACAATTTAATTGTTTATAGCCCCAAGCAGTACTAGCCTATCAAGTGGGTTATTATGTTATATGTTGATGGATGTTGATACGATAGGGTGGAAGAAGTTACTTCAGAGGGGTTATAACTTTTGGGTTGTTGAAAGTTAGCGTATAGTATAGTTTGCTGTTTACAACAGCAGGTATTTGTACAATAATTTTGGTTCTTCCTGATTAAAAGTGTTTTGGTATTGTGGCTGCTTTCAGCCAGTCTCTTATTAGAACCTTATATTCCTCTCCATTCCTCTTTATGTGTTTCAGTCAATTACCTTTTCTTAGCCATATAAAGTTATCTTTTACTATATCAAGCCCTCCCTTTTCCTTTTTTTTTTGTCAGTATTAGGAGATATAGGCTAGAGCGAATAATTATAATTGCAGTTTAATTTGTTAAGGAGGGGACCTCTACCTTATAGCGCACCATGAACTAGTCGCGGGAGTGGGCTTCGGGCCTGGAGAGCTAGTTTTAGGGACTTTTTTGAAGGGGTGAGGGTTTTTATTTCTTAGATAAGGGTTTTTTCAGCACCTATTTTATTAATTGTGGTAGGGTCTTAGTTTGTAGGGGGACAGCTATCCTTGCTTCCTATATGAGAATAGTGCTCATTCATGGCTAATGGACTAAATATTCTTTCATGGAATATTAAAGGGGGGAAAGATAATTGTAAAAAATTTGTTATATTAAATCATCTGGTTTATTATATCTCCTGCGGTTATGCTTTCTGCAGGAAACGCATGTTCTCTCAGACCGCTTATCTCACTTTAAGAAAAGTGGTTGGCCAGGTGTTCGGATCTGGTTTCTCCTCGAGTAGTCGGGAGTGGCCATATTGATTACGCGAGGGTTCCGCTTTGTTCATTCGGAGATTTTTCTGACCCGAACGACAGGTAGATTTTTGTTTTAGGTAGACTTAATGGGTCTAATTTAGTCCTGGATCGGTGCATGGACCAAATCAAGAGTCACCAACCTTTTTGTTCAGTTGGCAGTGATATTGGCCCTTTAAAGGGAATTCCAGTTGTCTTGGGGAGACTGAATCTAGTTCAGTCCAACAGTTGGATCGTTCATGGAATAGAGGGACGCAATACTCCGCAGCTCAAAGTGCCTTAGTGGAGTTTACATCTTCCTTAGGGTGAGTAGATCCATGGAGGATATTTAACCCATCTTCTAGGGATTATACTTTTTTTTCTCCGGTCCATAAATCATATTCCAAAATTGATTACTTTTTGATAAGCAAGCATTGCTTAACCGGCATTTTGGAGACGGTGATTTTACCCAGAGTTATTTCTGATCACTCTCCGATATAAATGTGTTGGTCACTGGTATTTAATCCACCGAGATCGTATTCCTGGTCATTGAATAATAACTTATTAAAAGATTCTAGTACCATGATTCGTTTCAAGGAATTTTTGACTACATCGATTGAAGCAAATTGGGGCTCCATTGAGGCCCTGGATCAAGCTTGGGTGGCACTCAAATCAGTATGGAGGGGGGAGCTAATACGGTTAGCATCTAAGCGTAAGGCTAAAGAAATTTCACATCTAGATGGTTGCCTGGGAAAAATTAGGGCACTGGAGGGCATTCAGGAGAACCTTAGGTCAGAGAGCCAGGAACAAGAACTAATGGCACTGAGAATGTGGTACGCTAATGCCATGTGGGAGAGAATGGTATCCTCAGCTGCTAGAATCCAGGCTCTTACCTAGGTCAAGGTAAGGCTGGAAAATTGCTGGCCTGGCAATTAAACAGCGAGCTTCTGCCAGGTGGGTTGCAGCTCTGAGGCACCCGGTTTCCAATAATCTGATTATGGCCCGGAAGGCATTTTAGGGGTTTTGTTGACTTCTACAAAAGCTTATACTCGAGTCAGATGATTTCTCGTAAAGTATGGGTAAGATGGAGGAGTTTCTAGCAAATATTTCCTCCTCAACTGCCAGGTGTATTCAATAGGTGTTAGTTGCCCCTATCTCTGAAGAAGAAATAGGGCAAGCTATTGCTACTCCCTCAAAGTAGATAAAGCACCAGGCCCAGATGGTTTTACACCTTTTTCTTTAAACTATTCAAACAGAATATAGTACCATTGTTGAGTCAATTGTATTCCTTCTGGACTGATCAAGGGTCAAGGACAAAACCTTATTTGAAGCCAGGATTATTCTTTTACCCAAACCGGTAAATCCAGAACTAGTTAGTAACTTCAGGCCAATATCCCTGGTGAACCTAGACGTAAAATTTTTGCCAAGATTTTGGCTTCTAGACTGAAAAGGGTATGGCTTGATTTGTTAAGTCCGAAACAGGCGTTCGGGAAGGCCGTTCTTCGGCTGACCACTTCAGGAAGCTGTTTTATTTGATTTCTGTGTCTGTGAGTCCAGGTATGGAGGCATCTCTGGTCTCACTAGACGCAGAAAAGGCTTTTGATCGAGTCGAATGGCCATTTATGTTTGCTGCCTTAGCCAAATTTGGTATTCCTGAAGGATATCTACACCTGGTTTGAATTCTATACACCTGCCCTTCAGCTAGAATTCAGTGCAACAATTTAATTTCAGAAGCCTTTCCTTTAGGGAGAGGAACCCGTCAGGGGTGTCCCTTATCCCCTTATTTATTTAATCTCTATATTGAACCCCTAATAAGAGCTATTAAGTTGGACCGAAATCTAGGGATTAATATTGGCGATTTAGAATTCAAATTATCAGCTTTTGCAGACATTTATTATTACATGTCCAAAATACAGTTACATCACTTCCATGAGTTTTAAAACTCATTGCTAACTTTAGTGAATTCTCTGGTTATAAACTAAATTTATCTAAAACTATGGTGTATCCACTTTCTACATACCTTTCAATGAGCTGGTGTCTTTCATTGGGGTTGCAGTGGCAATCAGAGGCTTTATTGTATTTGGGCATCCACGTTTCTAGGAGTTTAGGGGAGTTGGTCAATTTAAATTTCAAACCGATATTCAAATCCTTAAAGGAAGACCTGGATAGGTGGTCGAAACTTCCTCTAACCCTTTCGGGGAGGGTCAATACAGTTAAAATGGTGTTTTTACCTAGACTTTTTTATCCCCTTTCAAACCTAAATATTTACCTCCCTAAATCTTTTTTTAAACCTTTTTATAAGTTATGTACCGATTTTTTGTGGGGAGGGGGCCCTCCACGCAAGGCTTACAGTAAACTCTGTCATCCACATACGAAAGGTGGCCTTCAGCTACCTGATTTCTACACATATTATCTAGTGAGCCATGCAGCAAGAGCTGCCCTATGGGCTTGTGATCCTGAGGCATCCAAATCTGGCCTTGCTCTTGATCGAGCCTTCCAAGAAACTTAACCTAGATTTGGAATCCTTTCTATATACTCCATGGGCTAAGGTCCCTAAAATAGCTAGAGATACCCCGCTGGGGTGGGACATTAAGGCCATGCACCAGCTCTGTGTGAGGTTAAAAATATCCCAATTCTCTGATTTATCTCAACCCCTAGTGAGGAACCCCAACTTTTTAATTGGCAAATTACCTATTGTAAGATCTTTTTCAGCCTCCTTGCACAAGATTCGTATTGCGGATCTTTTGTCTGGGAATTCGATGCTACCATTATCGGCATTGCTTCTAAAATTTGGGGTTAAACCTCAATTTTCATTACAATTGCTTCAAATCCAGAGTACTGTCAAGGACTTTCTTTGTAAGAGTCAGTGCTCCGACAGGGCACGGACTTTTTTTTAATGAGTTGTGAGAGCTTAGTCTATCTGGTAAAAGAATTTCTAAAATTTATAAATATATTTTAGAAAGGAGCAACTCTGCAGCTTCCCCTGCTCCTCTATACTGGGCAATCAATTTGGCCTTGGACTGGACAGATAAGGTATGGGAGAAAACATGGAAAGATATTTATCTCTATGTTAAGCAAGACAGGTTAAGAGATATCCAATTTGGTTACTACATAACTTGTATCTGTCCCGGCAAAATTATACCGAGTAGTTAACTGGGCTCTCCTGCATGTAAGGATTGTAATGACCCATTGGCAACTACAATTCATAAAATCTGGTTTTGCCCAAAGATTACAGGATTTTGGAGTTCGGTTAAACTCTGGATTGGTCCTTACACTGATCTCTCAGCCTTTTCAAATTGGAAACTTGTATATTTGGGATGTATGCCCAAGTTCCAAATAAAGTCCAAAGATACCAATTGCGTTGATTGCATCAGTTACCAACTGGTAATTTTGCACCATTGGCAGATGACTGGACCCCTACTCACAGGGAATGGTGGGAGGAATTCTTGAATGCACTTTATGCAGAAAGATTAGTTTTTATGCTGGGTAAGGCTTCACTAAGTTTTTGAAATGTTGGGGAATTCATTCAAAGTCTTAAGGATAAGTTCGGTTCTAGGGGATGATATTGTTAAGCCTTTTTCTTCCCCTTTCTTTTCCTTCTCGGTTTTGGGCTTCTTTCTGTTCCTCTTTTTTATTTTCTCTCTAGTAGGTATTCCTCTATGCTTGGTTTATCAACTGCTCTCTACCTCTATATTTATGTTCACTGTTTCTCCCACCTCTTTTCCACTGTCATCTTCTATCATTCCACAATGGCCCCGGTCTTTGCTGTCACTATCTAAATACCTGAAGTAATTAGTGTCATAATCTGTTTCTTAGTTTGAGTCTGTTGTCTCTTTCACTCTTAATGTTAATAGCAATTAATTTGTATTAATCATATAGTTTTCATTCTTTACAATGGAATAGTTGGTTAGTGCTAGGATAGCTGTGGGGGGGGGGTTAGGAAGGGGGAGGGTAATAGAGGGAAAATTTGTGTAGTTCATGTTTTTGTTGGCTTGTCCTAGGATATATATTGTCTGTAACCTAACTCTATGTGATGTATATGGTGCATATGATTTTGTTTTTAATAAAATATAATTATTTGCCAATAATGATATAACAATTAGAAAAGATTGAAAAACCTCAGAACAAAATACAGGCTTGTAATGGCAACAAAAAAGAGAACATAAACAATCCATGCTGAGTCAATTACAAGAAGCAATATCACTAAAAACAATGCTGTATCTTGGGGTCTAATAGAGTTTTGGTTTTCTGATTTAAATTATCAGTACAACATTCCAGGTTCTGGTTTGGCTGTGGACTGGATAGAACATTTTAAAAAGCTCTACAGACTAGCTGAAACAAATACTGCTAATGTAGAATGTCTGGAGCCATATTTCATCATAATAAAATTATGACTGAAGAAATGTGGGGTCCTTTCCAGCTGAATGTGATAAAATATGCTATTATTGCATGACATAGAAACATGGCCATGGGCGTTGATACAGCCTCAGCTGAATTATATTTTCAAAATGTGGATTTTTTGGTCTTAATTTTGCAAATATTTTTAAGGGGCCCTATGCACGATGCGAGGGCAGGTACACAAAATCAGTGTGTACCCCACCCACGTAGCTGTGCACCTACAGACAGCTGCTCCCATACTGGCATTCACTAATGCTGACTACCTGCCAATGGCTCTGCCCCCCGGCATGCAGGACTATGCATGGTAGCTGAGGGAGGAGTCGAGGTCCCAGGCAGACAACTAATGGGATGTCCTGCCCAAAGTGGATCCATCACATAGTGGGGCACAGGTCCAGAGTAGTGCATGCCTACATCAGACACCCAGACCCATGCAGCATATCCCTGTTCCCACTCATGGCACTCACAGCCCTCTTGGCTCACAGACAGACCCCAGCAGTAGGCACTGCCCCATCCCATGCAATGCACCTCCATAATGCTGCTGTGCCCCAACACCCTCCTGGTCATGCCCCCTTGCCTTTACCCCACACCCCAGTGGTAGGCGGTGTCTTCCCCACTAGCACTGACAGTACCCCCCACCAGCCAGTCAGTGCCGGGCACTCACCAGTTCAGCAGCCCTCACCCCCCCAAGTACATCCCAGTGGGCCATGGCAGCACAGGGGAATCATGGCTATGGCCCACCTTTCTCGATGAGAGGCATCTCTGTGGGTGCACACTGGATGGCACCTGGTCCTGGCTGGCATACCTGGTGCCACCCTCCACACCCATGTGGCAAACACTACACAGGTTAGTAAATGCCATATATTGCTGGCACACCCATGTAATGCCCCCAGCACAGTGTGGTCTGCTGCCATGGGGGATCAGGTGCATTCGGTCCATGCGCTCCCCATTTATGCATCCCACAGTGGGGGCGCAATGAGTGTGGAGTGGCTACGCGCCCAAGTTACGTGTCACATAGCCACTCCACACATTCGTGCATAGGGCCCATGATGATTTTGAATTGTAGCATACTTCTAAAGGAGTAGAATACTTGCATTATTGTGCCCACTATTTAAGAAGGGATAGGGGGTGACCCAGGCACTTACAGTCATATTACCTTGTTATCAATTGGTTTGAAGATCTATTCTAGAGTAATTCTAGATAGAATAGAATGTTGGTCACATAAAATAATCCTATTTCAAATCTGCAATCTGGTTTCTGTAAAACTCACTCAAGTATGGAGTTGATATTCACTTTTTACTACATTTTGGATTTTTATGTTGTGCAGAGGGAAAAAAAATATTTTTACTGCTTTACAGATATGAAGTCACTGGAAACAGGGGAGGTACCCAAAGACTGGAGGACAGCAGATGTAGTTCCCTTATACAAAAGTGGGAACAAAGAGGAAGCAGGGAACTACAGACCAGTCAGCCTCACCTCGGTAGTGGGGAAGATCATGGAAGCACTACTGAAGGAGAAATTGGTGGAACATCTGGTTGTCAATGGGCTACAGGACCCAAGGCAGCTTGGTTTCACCAGGGGGAGGTCATGTCAGACCAACCTCATTGAATTTTTGACTGAGTGACTAGGAGGTGGATCAGGGGAGGGCAGTGGACATGGCCTATCTGGACTTCAGCAAGGCCTTTGACACTGTGCCACATAGAAGAATATTACAAACTGGGAATATGGGTGTGGGCAGGACAGTAGTGTGGTGGGTAGGTAACTGGCTGGGTGGCAGGACACAGAGGGTGGTGGTAAATGGCTGTCACTCCACAGAGGGAAGAGTGACCAGTGGGGTACCACAGGGATCAGTGCTAGGACCGGTCCTATTCAACATCTTCATCAGTGACATTGCGAGGACCCTAGAAGGTAGAATTTCACTGTTCGCTGATGACACAAAGCTCTGTAACAGAGTAGACACACCAGAAGATGTAGACAGAATGAGAAGCGACCTGCAGAAACTTGAAGAATGGTCAGGGTTTGGCAGTTGAAATTCAATGCAAAGAGTGCAAGATAATGCATATGGGGCACAAAAACCTGGCACAATATATCTGTTGGGGGTGAGGATATAGCATGCACCAAGCAGGAAAGGGATCTTGGGGTTGTCATCTCTGATGACCTCAAGGTAGGGAAACAGTGTGGCAAGGCAGCAGGTAAAGCAAATAGGATGCTGGGATGTATGGGCAGGGGCATCACCAGCAGGAAAAGGAGGTCATAATCTCGCTATACAAGACACTAGTGAGGCCCCACCTGGAGTACAGTGTACAGTTCTGGAGACCATACCTCACGTAGGACATAGACAGGGTAAAGAAGGTTCAGAGGAGGGCAACAAAGATGGTGCATGGATTGCATCACAAGTCCTATGAAGACAGGTTGAAGGAACTGAACGTGTACTCCCTGGAGGAGAGGAGGAGAGAGAGATATGATAGAGACATACAAGTATCTTACAGGGAGGAACAAGGTGCAGGAAAACACTATTTTAAGCAAAAAGATGTTCCAGGACTAGAGGACATGGGATGAAGTTGGAGGAGGACTATTCAGAGGAAACATGAGAAAGAATTTCTTCACAGAACGGGTGGTGGACAAGTGGAACACTCTGCCAGAGGAAGTGGTGGGGGCTGAAACAATCACAGGATTTAAGAATGCATGGGATAGACATAAAGGAATTCTGGAGGTCAGGGGTAAGGGGCAACAGACTTCTAGGAAAACAAACTGAACTTACAAGCTCAAATGGGCAGACTGGGTGGGCCATAGGCCCTTATCTGCCGACACTGTCTATGTATCTATGTATCTATGTATCTAAGTCAGCTTTTGATCCCATAAATAGAACTTTTTTTTAATGAAAAGGCTATTTGACCTAAATATTAACAAAAGGTTGTTGGACATTTTGATGTTACTACATAGCAGTACTAAAGCCAGAAAAAGGTACAGTACAGATGGTGCTTTAACAGAGCCTATTGTTATTGAACTAAGAGCCAAGCAAGGGTGTCTGCTGGTTCCATGCCTGTTTAATCTGTATATAAATAGCTTAAAATATATTTAATACATATAGATACTTTTCTTCCTAAGATTAATGGTTCTGATATTAAGATTCTAATGTACGCAGATGATGCAGTCATACTTTCACAAACTCCAGGAGGTTTGAAAAAGTTATGAGCAACTATCATGGACCATCTAACCATATTATGACTTGAGACAAATGTTACAAAAACAAATGTAATTGCATTTGGACATTAAAGTAAAATAAATAATATTTGGTCAGCTAATGGGAGTACCTTTGAGGATGTAACAGAATTCAGTTATTTAAGGGTAGCCTTCCATAAACATATTACCTGGAATACAGAGATGAAAAAAAACTCAAAGAAAATGCAAATAAAATTATATTAGTACTAAATAGCTTAGCTGTAAATTTGGTAGACAGTTGTTTTTCTGCATTAAAAGTGCATTTGAATCAAAAGTAATATATCAACTACTGTGTGGTAATGAAATGCGAAGACTAGATAAGAAACCTTTAACCCTAGAAACTATTCAAATGTATTTTATAAGAGTGGTCCTGGGACAACAGTGAGATGCCCCCACTGCTTTCTTGCATGTAGAAGCAGGGATGCACTTACTGGAGAGTAAAGTACTAACAGGCTATAAGGCTGTGGTGTCACATATTTAATATGGAAGAAAATAAGATTATCACAAATGTGCTGGGCGGATGCAAGTTAAAAACAAGGAAATAATTGGTTCTATCAATTAAACAGAATGCTGCTATCAAATGAGTTATAATGTATTTGGACAGAATATACTCTCAGCCTTCCATTAAAATACTCAAGGGAGGTTGAACCAAGGAAAAATATATTCTAATTTAAGGAGACATAGAAAAGATTCTCACTATAGAGAACACATGTAGATATAGAACGATTACAAATAACCCTGTGGTAAAGAATTATCTGTTCATTTGTGAAAGTTGACAACATAGAAAGGTGTTGTTGAACTTTAGGTATGGTACTTTCCTAGGTTATTTGCCCAATATAATTGGAACTTTTGGAAAAGGTTTTTGTCTCAGAATGTATATGGAAAATGAAGCTTGGGTTACAACTGAACATTTAATCTTGCAGTGTAGTGCTCTTGAGCTGGACAGAAATAGATGGATAGCTCCATTACTATACATAAAGGATCTTAAGACAGATAAAAAAATAACTGAATATTTTCTTCTTTTGAATAACAGACACTTGATTTATTCTATGACACAGTTTAATAGTAGAGTCATGAATAGATTATTGAAAAGATCCTAGCCCACAAGGTTTGGATGTATTGTATGTTTCTGATTAATGTTTCTGGTGTGATCCTCCAGTTTATATGAGTAGTTTTAAAATGAATTCTCTGATTTTGTACACTTCAGTAAGAATAATCTTGAATCTTGGGTCAGTGACCGAGATGACCCTGTGTCATCCTGCTTGCATCAAGGATTTTCTTTAGTTTCTTCCCAGTCCTCAGGATGCCAGCATGCAAGAGGCTCCAAGTGTACACATCCACGTGCACAGCATGCTGATGCAGAGCCCAGCTTCCACCTTCCCAACCACAGTGACTCCACTGCACTGCCACTTGTGGTCACTCAGGTGGCAGTGTGGCAGCAGAGGCAATGACTCGTCATACCTCAAAGGAGGAAAGCATCTATAGAATGCTCAGTCCTATTTCAGCTAGGTGGTCCTCGAGTGGCTCGGGCTTGTTCCCATGCCCTGGTCACCCAACATCATTATGAGTAGCAGGCCTTCTTCTGTGCCAGTAAGCTAGCATTTAACATTTCTTTTTAAACTTCTCCGTGCCCTACAGAGATATTGCAGTCCTTGGAGGACTGCCTTATTGCTCAGTCCCCTGCTCTGCACAGAAAAGGGGATCCACTCAGAAGCTGCTCCAGGCATAGCATTTGATTCCCAGATTCACTTCACCCACTTGAATGCCCCCAGCCACATTGTAGTCTTCTCCCCTTCCAGATTGCTGAGGCCAGGGACTGTGGATTCAGTTCTGTGATGCTAGATAATGGACTGTGTGGTTTACACACCTGGATAGGTTGCTTTGTTGCTTAAACAGGCCTCTGTTGTTGGTCAAGCCCTCAGCCTTCATGTAAGGGTAGGTAATCTAGTTCGGAGAACAATTCACTCTAATGACCTGGTAACATTTTTAGCATAATATGCAGCACCAAACTTTTTTTTTTGTTAGAAATTGATTACGGATTGAAGATGTTTGGATAGCACCTCATCTTTTCCATTTGTTATTCACTGAATATTTGTGTTAACCCATGGAGATGCTAACATAAGTAAGATGCATTCCAAGTGAAGAAAATGATGACCTTATCTGAGCCAGATAGTGGAAGTTTTCAAACAATCCATATGGCAAACAAAACCTCACCTCATCCATCGCTAGAACCAATGCCTGTCCAGCATCCATGTTACTGCAACTCTGCCAAGTGCTTCAATTAAAAGGTTAAATAATCCATTGCCCCCCACACACAGCTTATTTATTTAAATATTAGTGACTGAGAGAGGCATACTGAGGTAAGGCTCCTATCTAGGACTGGCAGGGGGTAGTTACAGCAGAACAAACGGGACAGAATGATACCTTGAACCTTGATTGTACCTTTTTATGTTTGCTTGCACGCATGTGCAAGAAACATAGTGCCATCATCGGAGATTTCAGAGGTGTGTCACCTCCTCCTCCAATTCAGTCAGTGTGTTGGCAGGCGCGGCCCCTGTAAGCCAATGCATGCTGGAGCTGTCTATGACAAGCTCCAAAATGCAGTGACATACAGTTCAAAGGGGGAGCTACGCTTGAGTGAGCAGTGATAAGATATTGCCTGCTCATGCGCGGCTCCCACACACACATGCCCATGCAGTGCGTGCCCCCCGCCCCTGCATGCACACTGTGTAGCCAATGGGGTGCCCAATCCCCATCGGCTGTGCTGCATTCCCCCACTTCCCCAAAGCCTTTCCAAAATGCCACACTGGGTGCCCACCCCAGCATGGCAAGTAATGATATAGCTGATGGGGGTGCCCAATCCCGTCGGCTCCACTGTCCTCACTCTCCAGTACTACGTGCCACGCTGGGAGCCCAACCCAATGGCAATGGATGCTTTAGCGACGGGGTGCCCAATCCCGCCAGCTGAACGGCCCCAACTATCTCTTGTGCCACGCTGGGAGCCCACCCCAGCATGGCAAATGTCCCATGTTGTCCTTTTTTTTTTAACCTGTAAAGAAAAACGGTCCCACGAGTCTCCTGGCCCCTCCCACAACCCGCACCCACCCACTGTGCACTGTGCTTCCCACCCTCACCCCTATTACTTACCTCTGGACCTCAGCGCCGACGATCTTCGGTGGACAGGGAACACGTCTGCACTCTTCAAAGCCGACCCATGAACTGAGGAAATGCCGTAAGCTGTATAATGGGCTAGATAGGGGTTTTCAACTTTGTTGCATATCTCAGCCATTTTTGGTTTTGGGCCAATTTAACAGGTTAGACCTCTTCTCATGAATGATTCACTGTTATGAGAAGAGCTCGACCAAGGGTGATTTCACAGTCACTGCAGTCACTGCATGAAATCACCCTTCAGGCCCTGAATGCCACCATGACAGTGACATCATTCATGAGAAGGGGTCCCAAAACCCATGTTGAAAATGCAGCCAAAATTCCAAAATGACTGTTTTATTTAGTGCTGTGCAGTTCCTACGCATGCTCGTGAAGTTCGCGAATTTTCAATATTTTCACTCCAGATTTTCAACATTGCCATTTTACCACACCTTCTTATGAGTAGTACAGCTGTCATTTTCACATCTCACCCAAAATGTGTTCACGCTGTAGCTACAATGGCTAGTAGGGTGTGTGAAATCAATGTACAGGACAAATTAAGAAAATCACAGTGACACTGTTCATGAGCAGAGGTCTTAAAATGGCTATGTTGAAAATTTGGTGAAAATATTCCAAAATGACTGTTTTACGAGCGTGCATTGTACAGTTCCTACGCATGCTCGTAAGTTCGCAAATTTTCAATATTTTCACTCCAGATTTTCAACATTGCCATTTTACCACACCTTCTTATGAGTAGCACAGCTGTCATTTTTCACATCTCACCCATGTAGCGCACAATGGCGCAGTCGGTGTGCGAAATCAATGTATGGGACAAATTAATTTTTTTTTTTCTTTATCCCCTGGCAGGACCACCGGGTACATTCTCCACCCTGGTCATGGCCCCCGGAGACCTCTACCACCGCCTATTGCTGCAGAGGACCCTCAGTCACCCCCGGCTTGCCCCCCCCAGAGGGCGGGGCCACGGGCCACCTTCGTGACCCCGGAACTGTAACTGGTTGGGGTTCTGCAGTGGCGGTGGTGATGCAAGGCTCTCCAGGGAGGGCTTCATCTATCGGTGGTCCTGCCCCGCCATCTTTTTTCCTCCTTTTTCTCCCCAGAGGAGGAGGGACGTGCAATGACGCCAGCGCCTGCCCCGCCTCCTCCCCCACGCCAAGCCTCTGCTACATGAGAACTCCGGCCTCCACCAGGAGTCTCTAACGCACGAGTGCAACCCACACCTCCCCCGGAGAAGGAGAGCTGCCCAACGGATGCTCGATCCTACTCCCCGGTTGCTCTCTGACTTAATTCCGGATCTGTTCCCCGACCCGGGTCGCCGGCGTCGCAAGCGGAAATCCCACCACTGCGCCGACTGGCCGGCTCTATGGGACAAATTAAGAAAATCACAGTGACACTGTTCATGAGCAGAGGTCTTAAAATGGCTATGTTGAAAATGTGGTGAAAAAATTCCTAAAAATGACTGTTTTACGAGCGTGCGTTGCACAGTTCCTATGCATGCTTGTAAGTTTGCAAATTTAATATTTTCACTCCAGATTTTCAACATTGCCATTTTATTACACTTCCTTATGAACAGTACAGCTGCAATTTTTCATATGTCACCCAAAATGTGTTTTCGCACATGTAGCTACAATGGTGTTGTTGGTGTGTGAAAGCAATGTTTAGGACAGATTAAGAAAATCACAGTTACACTGTTCATGAGCAGAGGTCTTAAAATGGCTATGTTGAAAATTTGGTGACAAAAGTCTATAAAATGACTGTGTTATGAGTGAGCATTGCGCAGTTTCCACGCACCCTCGTTAGTTCATGACTTTGTAATATTTTCAGTCCAGATTTTCACCAGTGGCATTTTTCCACACTTCCTTATGAACAGTACAGCTGTCATTTTTCACAACATGGCTGAAGTGTGTTTTCACACTTTCAGCGCAGAGATGCGTGGTCGCTGTGGGAAATCATTGTTCGGCACAGATAAAGAAAATCACAGTGACACTGTTCATGATCGGAGGCACCAAAATGCCTGAGTTGACAATCTGCTGTAAAAAATCCCCAACCTAATTATATTACGGGTGTGCGTTGCACAGTTTCTATGTACGCTCGTGACTTCACCATTTTTTTTATATTTTTACTACAGATTTGCAACATTGCCATTTTTTACACCTCCCCATGAACAGTACAGCTGTCATTTTTTACATCCTGTTCAGAATGTTTTTGCACCTGTGGTGCTAAATGCCGTAGTCACTGTGCATAAGCAGCTTTCGGCTAACAAACTGATATTCCCCCTGTTCATGAGGTGGGGTCACAAAAAAAAATGTTGAAAATTTGGAGTGAAAATACCAACGAATGCCTGCAGTATTAGGGTTTCCAACGCCCAACCATGTAGAGAATGACAGGCATCAGGGGTGTGACTTGGGATTCTTGCCTGTGATGCTTATACCATTCCACACCCTGCAGTCAGTGAGAGGCATCGAGATATGCCTTGGACTCTTCGGCCCCAAACTTCACCCCATTCTCCTATATCGCACCTATCTCACCATATTTCCTAATGAAATGGGGTGCGCATAAGGGCCAAAGACCCCAAGGAACACCGTGACACTTGTCAGTGTGTGCAGGGTGGGGTGTGGTGAAATGGCATGGCCGTTATGCCTGACGACCCAAACGCACACCCCAATGCCTGTCACTCTCTGCAGGGTGGTGGTGGGGTTGGCTTCAGTTCAATACTTCACTGCCATTCCTATTACACAGCTCTGTAACTTCTACACTACCACTGCCAATGCCAGCAAGCAAACATTCGGCATTGACAAATGCTTGTTTACTGCCAGTTTGATGAGTATTGTACAGTGAGGTCAGCTAATTCACTATTTTGATTGGTCAGCTGCTACTTTATGTTGTGGGGTAATTTTTACATAACCAATGCATAAAGGATCAGCTTACTGCACATTTGAAAAAAAAGTAAAAAACACTCCACACAGAACTCTTAGTGTTCCAATACAGTCTTGCAAAGCCATCATTTTTTTCTCTCACTAACCATGCTATTCCACAAAATCAAAAGCCATTCTGGAAAAGTGAAAATAAAAACAAAAGTCTGATCTAAGCTGCAGTTTTTAGCTTGGAGACAACCAAAAGCTAATTGGCACTGCTAAATGCAAACAGCTGGCATTTTTCAGTTATAATTTCCCTCTCACAGGCACTTGGCTCATTGATGTTGTGGTCTGCTGTCATCAGGGGAATGGCAGAGCTACTACCCAGCTACAGCAACTTATTTTGTGTTGGAGGAAGGATATTTTTGTTAAAATCAGTATAAAAATAATAATAAAAAAGCTTTTCTTTAACTTTCTTTGTGTAATAGTCATGCTTCTTAATTGTATAATCAGAATAATGCACGACAGGGAGTAGGTTGGACTGGGCTTTACTCATGCCTGCCATTGCCGGTTACTCAGCATGTGACCTTGTGACTGAACTAAGTCAGGTGAAGGTAAATCCCAGTGCAACCTGCACCCAGTTGTGAATTATTCTTTAAATCACCACTTGTGTTGGGATTCCTCACGTCGAGGTCAGGCAAGTGAGTTCTGTCCTGAATAGCAGTATACCCTTCCCCTTAACTGAGGAATATCACCTACTGAGCAACCGTTAGGGGAGGGTTAGGGTGAGAATGCATGTACAGTACCCTGCACTTCTTATTTTGCTATGTACTAAGTAGTATGGGGCAAGTATTTGGCAATGAGATAAGGCTATTCACAAGTTTACTCATTCAGTTGGACACTGATTTAGAAAGGGTCTGTAACATTCCTTAGTATCTGATTTACTTACTTGGCCCTTTAATACCGAAAGCAAGGGTTCCCACCAATAAATCCTGGAATCATCTCAGATTTTCCATCACTCCTGTAGTAAAAAAGTAGGCTGGTGCCACCAGATTTGGGTAATGGATTGGTAACCTGGGTAGTGGCTCACTGTGACCTTAATTTAACTTAACTAATTATATTTACTGATGCTACTGAATATGGTATATGTTTGGTGGGGGCCAATGGAAGGAGAATGGAGGAATTCTTTTTTTTGTCGGGGCATGTTGTATAAGCATCAACTCTGGTTTTTGAGCACCCATGATAGAGGGGGCTAGTCTGTCTTACAGGCACTAGATAATTGTCACTAGATGCCATGTATAACCTTTATTCACTTATCCAGTGATCCCTGAAGATAATCAAGATATTTCTACTGTAGTTCACAATGGTTAGTAGCAAATCGGGTTGATCAGAATCTGCTGAACAGACTCAGATTTATGAATTCTGATCCGAATTTAGGATTTAGGTTTTTCAGAATTGCCATCCAAAAATCTTAATTCCTAAATTGATTTTTTTTTAACATAGAAATTGCAGATTTCAGAGTTTGGATTTAGGATTCAAATACAAATCCAGTTTTGATATTAAGGTCCTTTTTAGATTGAAATTGGATTCAGATTAGGAATTGGAATTTCCAACAATCCTAAACATTGCAATTGGTTCAGAATCATTAGATTCTGAGCAACCCTAGTAGGAAACATTTTTCCTCCCCAGCAAACTTGATAGCATATTTTTACCTTGATAAAAGTGCATGGGGGAACGCTACATAACATGGACTGGATTACACAATGGATGCTTGCTTATGTTATGTATTGAAAGCTTGGTCTGGAGCACATGTCATGTTGGTGGAAAATTGTTGGAATGCACCAAAGCAAGAAGGAGCCTCAGACAAGCAAAATAAAAATAAATAAATACAGGATAGTGAGGGGGTATCATTGAGTTGAAGAAAATCTAGATGATGGTGCTCAGAAGACTGACAGAAGAGGATGACACTGAACAAGATTACTGATGGAAGAAGTACCTGAGACAATAAGAAGAACAGCTTGCATCACCCTTTTCTAGGTTATAAACTGTCTTCTCCATTCTTAATGCTTGCATCTTTAATCTGCAGTTTTTACTAAAAAGCATTAGTAAACAACATTTTTTTTCCAAGAAACATTTGTGTGGATAAGGTCAGGAATCAATTTTAAATAGTTCTGTGCACTTAATGACAATTTTGTAGACAAAACTTGTTTTCATTGCTCAGTTTGCTATCCTTCAGATGTTGTCAGAGATGCACCCCAATGCTTGTGTTTTGGATTCATACCAACTTGTCTACCCTTACTATGCCAAGAGGTCTTTGCGCTAGTCTATGTCTAGAATGTCAACACTTCATTCAATATGAGCAAAGAACAATTTTCCCTGACATGGATAGCTGTGCTTTCCCTTCTTATGAAGCTTTCCTTAGATCCTGATGTCTTATCAAGTTATATCTCCATCTTAAAGAATAATTTATTGGAAGGAGAAGGCAGTATAGCTCTATCTAAATCTTGTGTGTTTTTGCAGACAGTTGTCATTAGGATGTAGGGCATACCATAGCTTTGATTGACCTCAAAAAGGTCATTACAATATAGTAAAACACAATACAAAATCAGACAAGTTTTACATAAGAACCATGCTTAAATAATATCTAATATATAAGGAGAATGTCTATCCATCTTAATAAAATGACTGCCAGGAATCTCCTGGTTAAATGTATATAAAATAAGCTTTGCACATAAAATATGTTCCCTTATCCAACCTTACCCCAATAAATCTGTCTAGCAGTCTAAATATGTTGCAACAACACCCATCAAGTATTAGTTTTGTCAGCAGTGCCGTAGGAAGGCATTTTGGTGCCCTGGGCGAGAGTCTAATTTTGCGCCCCCGAAGAAAAGAGCCGGGGGTCTGTGGGCCGCAAGGCCCCCAGAAGCTCTGAGGGGTTTGCATGCTCTGTGGTGAGTTTTGGGGCATTTTTCAAAGAAAAAACTTACTTTTGTTACAGTTCCCTATCCTTGATTTCAGGGAGGGAATATTTTGCTCCCATGGAATATGAGTTTTGGGAGACTCTGAGTGGGTGGTATAGAGTGTGCCGCCGCAATTGTTGTGGATGAGTGGCTGACCAAGAATGCCATCAACCACCCACCCTATATGTATTCTGAAATATATTGTGAGAGATTGCTACATAAATCATGGGGGTATGGGGGCTGCAAGGCCCCCAGAAGCTCTGAGGGGTTAACATACTCTGTGGTGAGTTTTGGGGCCTTTTTCAAAGAAAAAACATACTTTTGTTACAGTTCCCTACCCCTGATTTCAGGGAATATTTTGCCCCCACGGAAAATGAGACATGAGAGAATCTGACTGGGTGGTATACAGAATGTGCACCCCAATTGTTGTGGACATTTGTGTGACCAACAATGCCATCAACCACCCACCCACCCTATATGGATTTCTGAAATTTACTGTGAAAGATTGCTACACAAAGCATGGGGCTAGGGGTCCTCTAGGCCCACTGAAGCTCTTGGAGGGAGACGGTTACATGCTGTAGCCTGATTTGGTAGTTGTGGGTAATCTACTACTGAATCACTCCCCTACTGAACCAAAACACACTCGTGTTACATGTTCTTCTGAATTGAGTATACGTAGCAACCCCTGATTTCAGATTTTTTTTCATCATGGAATTAGAATAAGAATAAACTGTGTTGTAAAGTGGCCAAATGAGAACCAGTGGTATTTAAATGAAAATCACAGTTTGCTAACAGAGGATTCTGCATCAGAAAGTAATGCAGATGTCGATGCCAGTTCAGTACTCCAACTTAATTGATAAATATATGAAATGTGAGAACTGAACAATCTATACAAGACACAGGAACAGTTACACAGCAATACAAGATATGGAGCTGGAGCTGAATGAACCAAAGCCCCACACAACAGCACAGGCCACTGAGTACTAAACCAAAAACCTGAAGGCAATCAGGACAGGAAACCCGGTAACTGATGAGAGCTGATGGATGCTATATATTTTTATGCAAATATGTTATTTGAATCCGAATCGCATATCCACAGTAGTCAGATACAGCTTACACGTTTCACAGTTGTCTGTCTGGTCTATGTGTGAACCTTTCTTGCCTTCAAAGAGGCAAATTCATCAATGACTTTGTCAAAGTTAATGGCACTGACTACAGCATTTTCAATAGATAGTATAGCGAGATTTGGCAGTCTTTCTTGTCCCATAGATGATCTTAAATAGGTCTTGATCAGCTTCAGTTTGCTGAAACTACGTTCTCAAGAAGCAACAGTTAAAGGAAGCGTCAAGAACAGTCGGAGAGCAATTTCAATGTTTGGATAGGAAGTACTCAAAGACCATTTGTGAATGAGCTTCAACAAGCTGAGGGGTGTGGCATTAGAAAAATTGGGCAGGACTGAAGCTGCCTGAAATTTGAAGCTCTCTACCTCATATATTATTTCACAAGCATCTAGGTCCTTAGAATATTTCATTGCTAGATCTGCTGCACATTTCTTTAACTCGCTAACTTCCATTGTTGAGAAAGATAGCCCTGTAAGGAAGTTAACGTCAGCAGCCACTTCAGACAATGCCTCATACCGCCACTGAATCTGGGAAGTGAGGGTGTCTAGAACATTGTTGAACTGTATTTTGAAATCCTGTTCAGCAGAAATCAAGTGCCCTTCATCTTCAACGTTCTCATCGGCCATCCTTTTCACCTTTCTTTTTCTTTTTTCTGTGAATTCTGCATTCAGTGACATCTGTTCAGCAAGTTCTGCTGCATGTTGTACAACATCATGTATTCCATCATCCGTATGTGCTGCAGTGCATCCCTTAATCCACTGATATGTTTTGAGGCACTATCGACAGGCAATCCCTTACATTGCAACAGTTGGTTTACTCGTTCAATCAGGTTCAGTATTTTGTCCCACATTGCTAGGGTACAAAGAAATTTGAAATCTATCTGCTTGATTAGGCTCTGGGCTGTTGATACCGCGTCGGCATTGGTTGCATCTTCACTTATTCAGGTCAATGCCTTTAAGACATCAGGTATTTGAAGATGAAGGGAGTGAACTGCACGGAACTTTGAAGACCATCTTGTTTCAGTGTGACCCTTCAGAGTGACCTTTACTGCTTGGGACAGCACCTCCCAGCAGCTTGTTGAAGCTACAAAGAATGTAAACAATCTCTGCACTGTGCCAAAAAATGATACCATGTCCACTGATACACTCGCAGCATGGACCCCAACTAAATTAAGAGAATGAGCTGCACATGGGACAAACCTAGCATGTTCATTCACTTGTGCTATACGGGCTTGCACACCACGATACTTTCCTGCCATATTAGCGCCGTTGTCATACCCTTGGCCATGACAGTTAGCTATATCTAAGCCATCATCACTTAATTTCTTTTCAATTTCTGCAGCTAGCCCACTTCCTGTCTTTTCATGTGAGATGATTAAATCATTGAAACTTTCCTCAACAGTACAATCATTATCCTGTATCCTCACATACCGAATGATTTGAGACATCTGCTCCTTGTGAGCCACATCTGGCGTACAGTCAAACATAATAGAGAAATATTTTGCCTCCTTAATGTTTGCAATTATTTCACATCTCACAGTGGAACCCAGCAAGTTAATAAACTCATTCTGAATTGTAGGAGAAAAATAAGTGGCAGACCCCTTCTTATGGTTGGCAATGTGCCCTGCAAGCTCCAGATTATAGTGACTTATCAGTTCTAGCAAATTAAGAAAAATTCCAGAATGTGTGTGTCCAATTATCTCTGTGGACCCCCTGAGAGCCAAGTTGTTCTTTGCGCAGAAAAGAATGGCATCAAGAATAATTTTCAGAATGGTACGCCACTTTTCTTTTTCTGAGGCAATTGACCTTTGCAGTTGATCATCTATTGTGGCCCCTGTCTTCAAGCACATTTCAAAATTCTTCCAACGTAAATAACTGTCGCAGTGTTCAGGGGAGTTTTCATGATCTGGAATTCTGGGATTTAAATGTCTCCAGTCACAAAATCCTTTTTTTGGATTTGCTAGACTCGATGTAGTGGATGATTTTTTTGCAAACAGCATGCATGGGAAGCAATAGGTAGCTTTCTTGGTCTCACCATGCATTAGCCATGTGCATTCCACAGTCTCTCCATTGGGAAGAATTTTTGTGAACCAATCCCGATAAATGCGCCTGCCAACATCAGAAGCTGAGAAACTAAAATCAGCATTTTTCTTTTGTTCAGGGCCATGTTCCACCAAGCAACATCTAACTTTGTCAGTCATGTCAGGCCATGATGTTGGATCATTAAAATTAAGTTGGAGTACCGAACTGGCTACAGCATCTACATTACTTCCTAATGCAGGATCCTCTGTATAATTTTCAAAGCTGCATGCAGATGGTGTCAGCTGGCAATCATCATCATCAACTTCTTTTTCTTCAACTACTTCTTCTTCTGTAATATTGCCCTCAACATCTGTCTTAGTAGGGGTAGGCTCATCGATGTCAATTGATGTTGCTACTGACGGAGTCGCAGAACTTCCCTCCTGCTCCTTAGACTTAGTAAGCCAATGTTGCCACTGCTGGGAGAGTTTTCGATTTTCTTCTTCTATTGCTTTCCTCAGTTTTCTAAACTCTGCCCCTGATAGTTTCTTCAGTGGCATCTTCAAGAATCAGGCCTTCCTTTACAAAATACTGAAGAGAGAAGTGTACAGTATAATATGTGTACTTGTACTTAACTTCAAAGCATCCCAGTCAATGTCCTATCCAACTTCCTGTTTGTGTAATCAATAAGGCACAACAGGGTGTGGTTACTGGGAGTTTACCCATGTCTTGTGTGGTGTGTCACGAGCCGAGTGAACTAAACCATAACCACACAAAAGTGGGACAGGTTATTGACTGGGATGTTCTGAAGTTAAGTACATCTATTTACCCGGTCATGTGAGAGAATGTTGAAGATCTTAGAAGGCAGTTTCATTGTGCAAGATATATATATATATATATATATATATATATATATATATATATATATATATATATATATATATACACATATTTTAATTGTTAAGAGTTTGCTAACCGGGTTAGGCCTACTCGGCACAAGTGCCTCATTTCGTGGTGACCTGGGAACACTGTGCAGTTAAATGACTTGCTGCTGAGAATAAGAGTCACACAGTATGCAAGTGGAGGTTGTGGTAATCAAACCCAGGCTGCTGGATGACAACAAGGTCAAAATTCACAGCTCATTACTGTAAACTCTACGCTATACAGCCAGCCCCCCAGCCTAAAGTTGTTTGACTGGCTTGGCTGTTAGGATCAGCCTTACATTAATCGTCATGTACAGACTGATTGCCATGGCATTTTGATTCTTCCTGAGTTTTAGCATTCCATCCTGTCACTGCTGACTGACTGGAATGCTGCACTCTGATTTTGAGCCAACATTCCTAAACTGTTGGTGGAAGAACTTTTTTCTCAAATATCTCTCTGTTTAAATTATATAAACAGTTGATATTATTGTAAGATCAACTTTTAAGAAAAAAGTTCTTCTATGAACAGTTTTTTGAATGCTGGCTTAAAATCACAATGCAGCATTACCAGTCACTTTCTAACTCTAGGCTACAGAGAACATTCATAACCATAAACCATACTTGTTACAGTTTTCTTTTTGAATAAATTTTTATAATAGCAATAGGGCTCTCACAGGAGTTAGACTAACATCCAATTAATTACAACCTGGGGCAAAATGTCCCTGGGCCACCCGTCTTGTTGTGCCACATATTACATCGACATCCCAGACCCTAGATAGTGGTTACTGACTATTAATCTAACCTCTGGGAGTGCCTTATTGCTTAGTAACTTATTGCCATGCTCTCCAACCACCATTGCTACAGTACTGCCCCTACCTCCCCTACTCCCGCCCCTACCCCAACCCAGACAGTCAGACAAACTACCAGTCAATGCTACAGAAATGCGATCATGATACACCTGTCACCCAATTTAAAAACACATTGACTTACCTTTAATAAGACTGACTGTTGAAGGTGACCTCGCATGGCCTCTGGTGACTGCTGCTACTCATGTAGAACAGGAACTCTCTGATCTGATGGTGATGGTCTGGAGTCCACACTCAAGTTCGGGCCTACAAATGAAAGTTCACATTTAAATTAAGTACATAATTTATTGCTATTTTCACTCAAGAGCAAAGCACCTCCTTACACACATACAGAAAGGAAGTACTAGTCATGGTTTCCATCACAGATGTTTCTTTGGTAACCATGAAAAATAACCCTGGCTCCATATTACTTACTTTACCAGCTTTCAATGGTGAAGCTGAGCTGACAGTGGGTTCTGCCAGAATTGATCAAAAATGTATATTTCAAAGGGCACCTTATCTTAAACTGCAAATTTAAACTGAGTTATTAAATAGAGGCTAATGCCTGATGTACAAGTGATAACCATGGTGTAATTACCTCAAGTGGCTGCTAGGGCATCAGGTAAAACTGGCTTGAGAGCACAGCTTGAGAGGTTTGCCATTGCCCTAGCAAGCACAGAGGTGATTATACTGTGGTTATCACCTGTACATCAGGCATTGACATTAGAGGGTATAGGACTCAATATGAGAGATTACTCCCACCCGAACACAATTAATGTAGCCTTACCTTATTAATGAATCTGCACTATGGCCACATAAATGTGTACGAAAACTATTTATTATGATACAACATTGAACTACAGCAGGACAAAATAGCACCAGAGTTAAGATCTCTGTCAGACATGGTGATTGATAAACTCAGCAACAGCAACGTTTGACAATTGGAATTATGTTATTTGAATGGCGAGCCCTTATTGTCCCAATTTCTGCAAGTTTATGTTGCTATGGTATCGATGTGATGTCAAGAGGTTGTTCACCTCTGAGTATGTCACATCGATACCATTACAATAATAAGTGTAAAATGATAACACAAAACATCAAATTCCAAATGTAAACCCATTACCTTACCTTATAAGACTCAGCTGGGTCACGTAGTTCTTGTCCACTCCAGAGTGCGTCTGCAGAGACTGTACTCAATTTCGACACTGGCTATAAAATGAAAGTCCACACATTACATTAAGTAGTAGTGTACTACAGTAGATAATCAGCTACAGTCATACATATCTATTATTTTTTCACTGAAAAGGATAGCCCCTCCTTAGACACATTACAGAGTACATTTCAGATTACCTAAAGCCTAAAGGTGGGCATGCATGTTACAAGTAATTCGGAAATAGGGAGGATGAGTGGAGGAGGGATGCAGGAATATGGGTGCCAGTCAGTAGAACAAAGAGGGGCTGTGGATATGGCCTACCTAGACTAGCAGTCCCACGCTGTCACAAAAAATGATTAATAAACAAGAAAGCCAGCCTGGGAGTGCATCCCAGGATGGTAACCTGGGTAAACAATTGCCAGGGTATGAGCAACAGGACATAGGAACGGGTTATAGTAATCAACAAATGGAGTCCATGCAGAAGAAAGTGGGAGGTTACTAGTCATGTACCGTAGGGTTGGAATCGGTCTTCTTTACTGTCTTTAAGTCACAGTGCACTGCAGAGGGACTGGGAGGAAACGTATGCCTCTTTGCAGACAACGCAAACAAAAGATGACCTAAATGTAGGCAAGCAATTTGAAAAGGCAGTTATGAGCCAGGGCTTGTGGATTCTCTCATGCATAGGGAAAGGCATCGCTAGTATAAAACAGGGGGTTGTCATCCCGGCCTCTGTACAGACAATTTGTGTGAGACCCCATCTGGAGTACTGCTAAATGGTGCAAGAGTCTAACATGATGATGTTTCAATATAAAAAAAATAGCCAGACAACAGGACACACCATGAGATTAGAGGAGGCTGATTAATGGGTATTGTTTGTGAGGAACTTCTTTTTCACAGAAAGGGTGGTCACGGTGGATGCATAGAATAGTATGGTCGGGCCTGCCTCCTCAGGAAGTGGTGGATATGAATAAGTGCAGAGCTTCAAACAGGCATGGGATAGGGTAGACATAAGTGAGCAATACAGATGAGTATGAATAGATAGGCCACCATTGACAGAGTAAAGGTCTATGGCATATTCATAAGGTAGAAAAGAATGGGCAGAGTAGATGGGCATTTGCAGTCCTTATCTGCCATCAACTCTGTTTCTATGTCAGTTATATAGCTGTTTATCACCAGCCTAGAGGATAGCAGTGTTGGTCGCTCACAGTTCTGATTGGGTGGGAGTGAGTCAGTCAGTTCCTCCCTCGCAGACAAAACCGAGTGGCCCACCCAACCCAAGTACAGTACCACTAGTACTACCACTGGTGCTGCTACCCTTTAGGCTGATGCCTGATGATAGCAATCAGATAACTGACATAGAAACAAAGAGTTGATGGCAGATAAGGACCGCAAGGGCCCATCTATCTATTCTGCTCATTGTAATTACTCTGGAGTCAGGTGACACCACACTACACTGAACTGACTATTGGACTGGCTGGTTCTCTGTGACTGGGGCAGATAGCCTGCCACCTCCAGTGACAGCTGAGCTATACAATACAACTGCATAGTTTATTCTGCTGTACTGTCCGCTCAACTCCTAGAGTCTAAAGTAGTTGAATTTGAAATCATGTAGACCCACTCTCAAAGGAAGGGCATTTGTATTACATCAGCAAGGAAATTACAGAGTGTACAGTGGGGGGGATGTTGTGTGTCAGTTCTGTGCTTCTGCAGTGCTTACATAATACAGACAGTGCTTCTGTGCTTGTGGCAATCATTTTTAGACTACTGCCCTGCTGCCTGGCTAACCCTAGTGCCTTGCATGCCAAAGCCTATTAATTACATTACTTTATTATTAAGCTTAAGCTTTTCCTGACTTGACTGCCTGTAGCTAATAGCGATCATTCCTCCGCCCCCCCTTAAAATACACTGGCACTGCACTTGCATCACCCACCCTCACAGATGACTCAGAACTCTGTACTGTCCAGTCCAGTCTCAGCCTATCAGCCATGACTTGGAAGCTGGCCCCCCGCTCTCACATATTCCAAAAAGACCTAGAGAGTTGAGAGACAGGTCAAGGCATGGGCGGAATGGGCTCCCAGTCAGTCACCGCTCCTGCCTGGTGTGGGGCTGCCATGCCACTGCAACCTGAATGAAGTTGTGTATTATGTGCAAGTCTGGAGGTGTGGGATCATGCAAGTCTGGCTTTCCACGGACTACCCTTTTTAATAAATCATGGGATGATAGTGTGGAACCTGAGGACCAGAGGAGGGTGGATGTGATTCCCCTTCACAAAAGTGTGAGCAAGACAGAGCAGAGGCAGAAAACTACAGACCTGTCAGTTTGACCTCAGTGGTAGGGAAAATGATGGAATCACTGCTGAAGGAAAGAATTGTTGAGTACCTAGAGGCCAGTGTCTGTGGGGCACAGGACCCGAGGCAGCATGGATTCACAGCAGGAAGGTCATGTCAGACAAATCTAATTGATTTCTTACTGGGTGGCCAAAGTAGTAGTCCAGGGAGGGGCTGTTGACACAGCCTACCTAGAATTTAGCAAGGCATTTCACAGTCCCGCACAAAAGACAAACAAATTACTAATAGCCAGCCTGGGAGTGGGTGCCAGGGTGGCAGCGCTGGGTAAAATACTGGCTGGACAACAGGACACAGCGGGTAATAGTAAATGGAGTCCGTCCACATAGTGAAGAAAGGAGGATTACTAGTGGTAGTAGTGGGGTACCGCAGGGTTCACTACTGGGGCCGGTCCTTTTTAATGTCTTTAAAAGGGACATTACAGAAAGCCTAGAAGGGAAAGTATGTACCTATGCAGATGACACTAAGATCTCATCTGCAACAGGGTTGAAATGCAAGGTGGGGTAGAAAGGAATTGAAAATTGACTTGGCAAGGTTGGAGGAATGGTCAAATCAATGTATGGCAGCTTAGATTCAACTCAAAGAAATTCAGCATTTTAACACTGTTTTGAGCTTCTTAGGCAAATATTTGATTAAGTGTTCCACATTTTGCCCATTTGTTCCACATTTTGACAGGCAGTGTTCCACATTTCGAGGATAAAAGGTTAAGAGGTATGTCTATGACTACAGCAGTGCAGTCATGAAGAAAAGAACAAGTGTACTGTATTCCCTTACAGTAGCAAGGTTGTCCCCCATAAGAAAACTCAACTCTGATTCCAAGCCACTTATTTTGTGAAAGTACTCTACCCCTGTGAGAATGGTATGGGTTAAGTGTACAGCTACCTACCACAGCATACCTCTGAACCTCCTCCTGCCACATAAATCAGGGACAAGATTAAAAAAAAATAAGGGACAAAGGACCAAAATCAGGGACACACCTTCAAAATTAAAGATATCCACCAAGAATATGGGGCTTTTAGTGCAAAATGCATTTTCTAAGGAAGAACACATCTGTAACTTCAATGCTTGACATTGTTTAGTGCTTACAGTCCCCACTGTTTAGCCACAAGACACTAATTTTAGGAGGGACAGAGTAAAATTTTGAGGCAAAATCAGGGACACTTGAGAGGTATGTGTACGTGTGTTTGGGGGGGGGAGGCTCTACTAGCTCTAGTACATAATTCCATCTCTTTTAATTGCCTGCCCAAAAGTTACAATCATAGCCATTTACTACTGATCTGAAATCGTTTGTAATGATGTGTGCGTCATTCATCCTAAAATTTAACCCACAGAAAGTTAAAGGACTTTGTTTAAATACATATACCAAATTAAATAAACAAGAAAGCACTTGCAGGCCCAATGATGCTATTGTCTATTATTGCTGTATGTAACAGGCAGTGGAATGGCTGAAAACGAGGGTTCTTGTTTCTGGTTTTCAGCTGTTCCACTGACTGTTACAGTACTAGTCTGTAATAATGCCAGGCGTGTTGTTTTTTAGGGTGTCTTGCAGGCACAGGGACATTAGGTGACTTTCCCATAGTCACACAGACAGTAAACAAGTCATGGATGTCTGGCACTGCACACATGACCAGCAAGAACTGATCAAAGCTGACAATGTTCCTTAAAAAAAATCATACAGGACAGGATCTTCAGAACTTCAGAAGGGTCCATCTGAGATCATTTGCCTCCTGTCCTGATTTTCAGCAGCAGCTGAATTTAATTTGTTAGTAGTAGAACTTTAGAAGAAAAAATATCATAGCAGCAGCAGCTGTGGCAAGTTGGGATGTGTTGTTCAGTCAGACAAGTGCACTCAGCACTGCAGTTGGTTTAATGCTGTGAAATAGGTTCCTAAGTGTTGGGGGGGGGCAGGCAGGTATGACTAGTTTCTGTAATAAACCTGTTTCATATTGCAGTGCCCACCCCCCCCAAAAAAAATACGGTGCACCATGTCATGGAAGATTTCTACTCATAGCAGCCTCCATGCAATTTCCAAAATTCCCATGGACAGGTGTAGCCAGGATTTTGGAATGATGGTCTTGCACCAAAGAAATCCCATTAATTTATCTAGTCCAAGGGTTCAAAATGTATTCATTTATTTTTTATATGAAAACGTAACAGAAGTAGTATGGGAATTCTGGGAACCCAGGAAACACCCCCTTGGCTATGCCTATGGCTGTTTTGTGGTTTGCAATTTCAATACTTGTAAACCAAACATGTTAATGTCTGTAAGAAGTGGCCCATTCCATTCTTGTTAAGTTGGGGTTGGGGGTACACAAATAAATGGGCTTGGCTATTGTTACTCTGGAGTTGGGATTTAATAATCTGTGGTTATAGCAATTAAGTCCTAGGGCATGATCCTGTTTTTTTTTTTCATTAATTCAAATGTGCTGCAGTTCTCTCTCTGCTCTGCATTTCATAACACAATGGCCAAACAGTACAGTTTCTCTAGTTTGGACATGAATTCATATTATGAGCTATGGGAGCCCTGCGTTTGAAAACAACTCCCCCCCCAAAAAAAAACCTTATTTTCTGTCACTTAAGTCCTAGGGCATGATCCTGTTTTTTTTTTTTTTTTTTTTTTTTTTTTTTATTATTAATTCAAAAGTGCTACAGTCTCTCTCTGCTCTGCATTTCATAACACAATGGCCAAACAGTACATTTACTCTAGTTTGGACAAGACATGAATTCATATTATGAGCTATGGGAGCCCTGCATTTGAAATCAACTCCCCCAAAAAAAAAAACCCTTATTTTCTGTCACTTAAGTCCTAGGGCATGATCCTGTTTTTTTTTTATTAATTCAAAAGTGCTGCAGTTCTCTCTCTGCATTTCATAACAGTCACAATGGCCAAACAGTACATTTTCTCTAGTTTGGACAAGACATGAATTCATATTTATGAGCTATGGGAGCCCTGTGTTTGAAATCAACTCCCCCACAAAAAAACTTATTTTCTGTCACAAGTCCTAGGGCATGATCCTGTTTTTTTTTTTGTTTTTTTTTCTTTTATTAATTCAAAAGTGCTGCAGTTCTCTCTCTGCTCTACATTTCATAACACAATGGCCAAACAGTACATTTTCTCTAGTTTGGACAAGACATGAATTCGTATTATGAGCTATGGAAGCCCTGCGTTTGAAATCAACTCTCCCCCCCCCAAAAAAAAACCTTATTTTCTGTCACTGGAAGGAATCTCAACTACTGGAATTATTCTCCATCTCCCTCAAGCTCACCACAATCTATGTAACACACACACAGTGAGAGAGAATCGGAATGCCGCCGCATGGCAGCCTCAACATGATCGCGGCGGCGACGGGAACGGGAGGAGGAGCGGGAGGACTCGGGAGGGCTCGCGCTCGACTAGAGCCAGGCAGGCAGTCAGACTCAGGGCAGCCAGCACAACTTAACTTGGCAAGCAAAAACAAAATAAATGTGGTGGGAAAAGAATCGTTACTCAGAGAGTCAGAGTCTAGAGAACTTAAGTAGGGAACAAAAGCCGCAGGAAGGAACCGGACCACGCGGTCGCGCCATCAACATAGGGCATGCCATATAAGCCATCATACGGCTGGTCGGACTTGCATACCAGCAGCCCCCCTGCTCGGCTCCTCTCCCAGCAGCACCCCAGGCCCAGCCCATTCGGCTCTAGTCTAAACAAACAACAGCACAGAGCACGCTAGTTCTTAATCGTTTATTCTTTTCTGTCTCTCCGAGTCCTCAGGCTCCAGCTCCTCTATGATGATGACCACTGACTAAATTTATGTAATTTAAATTAAATTGCCACTCACTGGACTGTCTTTCTTTTGCTCTCTATATTTCTATTAAACTGTCTGTAATCTCTATGCTCTAGTACGCTGTCTCTGTCTCTCGTCTCCTAACTCGCTCGGCTTGCTCTCCTATCTCACCAACTCTGAGACTCCCGCGCCCCTTCCTTTAAATACTGTCTGTCTGTTTTACTACCATGTAACTGTTCTCCAGACAGAGAGAGCGGACTATGTGACCCCTCCCGCGGGGATGCGCCCCTGCTGGCAGAACTTAGAATTTTTTTTTTTGTACTTTTTTTTTTTTTTTTAGTACTGAGGTTGCAATCTGCGCTGGCCCCTCGGATGTATGCGCCCAGGGCAGGTGCACCACCCACCCCACCCTTCCTATGGTACTGTTTGTCAGGTCATATCCATCCCATGTTGAGTTGCAGCTGAATATGGCAGAATTAACTTGAAGACTTTACATTGTAGAAGCCACCAAAGTGCGTAAAATGTAGGAAGTGCAAACACCAGCTCTAATAAGGTGTATTTAAACAGAAAGGTTTTTTTATTTTACTTATTGCCAAGAAGTATCTGACCAATTGTTAGATTGTCCATTCATCCTCAGTTTGCATCACTATTTCAATCAGCAAAGTTCTACTGATCACTGGATGATTTTGAGTAAAAGGAGCTAGCCAGTATACTCTAGCCTGATTGTACCATTGGCATTCACATCGGAATGCTTCATGCATCAGGTCTTCCCTAATACCCGTACTGCAGGAAAATTGCTGGTCAATCTGGGCATCTTTATTATATCTAGCCTTTAGCATGTTATTTTCAAATCTTTAAAATTTGTATCACACAAATGCTATCCTACTCAGTGTATCAGTGAATACATCTAGGTAATATTTGTACCCCCAAAAAAAAGGTGAGAATTTTGTTTTAATGATATAAGCTAACTCCTGTTCAATCCATTTATTGTATTTTCTGTTTTACATGTTAGTTTTCATATTTTAAGGTTAAGTTGCTTTTTTTAGGATATCTCAATAAGCTTCTTACATCATACTTATTTAAAATGGCTAATACACCCTTATACCACATTTATTCTTTGATACCCATTATCAGACAGCTCTTTTTTTTTTGGCAAGGCATTTACATGGGAGTCTGTCTTGGTTTAACCTGGTCAATTTTAACCAGTAGCAGCGTTTTCTGTAGTCTATGATTGCACTTATATTTATTATCCCTAGTTCAAAGTGGATATAAACTACTGGGCCTGTAGGCCCAACACCAAGAGTTTTCCTTAGTAATTTGTACATAGGTACTGGAAAATAATCTCTGTTAGTGCAATCCCATATCTCAGAACCATAAAGTAATTGACTGCAGTATTTTACACTAAGGGCAGAGATCAGTGACTTAAGTGTCATCCCACCATAAGACAAGTTGAATTTGCCTAGGCCATATATCATTGTTTTGAGTTTATAAGTGTTCTGGTAATAAAGTCACAGCCAAAGACATTGTCAGATATTTCCTGAAATTTCTGTGATATTTCTAGAGAAATCTCCCGCTTTCTGCAATTTCACTGTAGGGACAGCAGACAGACGCTCTTCAGAAATTTTGCAAAATATCTGACCATGTATTTGGCTACAACTGTATTCTTAGGCCATGTGGCATTGGTTGTATGAGTAATCTCTAGGTATATATACTTCTCTGCTACTTCCAGTCTTTGATTCTCTATGGACCAATGTTCCTTAATGCCTCTTTGTTCAAATACCATAACTTGTGTTTTCACAGGATTAATTTTTTATTTTACTACAGCTGTAGTTTTAGCCAAGAGTTCCAATTTTCTCTGAAGTCCTTTTATGGATAGTGAGAATAGGATCAAATCGTCGGTGTATGCCAGTGTAGCACATCTATGAACTTGGATTTTGGGTGAATCAGAGTCTAATTCATCTGAGTCTTTTTATAACTGATCTATATATATGCAGAATAAAGTAGGAGCTAGTTAGTAGCCCTGACATACTCCTTTATTATTTATTATGGCTCTTGATAGTTGCCCACAAGTCCCCATTCTAATTCTTGCCCAAGTGTTAGTGTACATTATGAATTATATACACCAGTGCCAGACCTACATCACATATTAGCATAATTGACCAAAGTAGTTCCCTGCAAATGGCATTGAATACATTTGAAAATTCCACAAAAACAGCATGTAGCTTCTGTTGTCTTATCTAGATATTATTTTCAATTAAGTGACTTAAAATAATACACTTGTAGAGTAATTTTCTCTAAAACCTGCTTGGTGTTCAATTAATCCTCCAGTGTATATTATTTGGGTTTGTATTCTTTCTAATATAATTTTGGAGAATATTTTGAGATTAATATCTAGCAAGCTGATTGGCCTGTACTTGGTGGGGTCTGATATATTTCCTTTTTTATGAATCGGCATTACTTCCACACCTTTCCAAGTGGGTAGGAAAAATTCTCCAAAACACACCTATTGTATAAAATCACAAGAACATTACACCACAAATGCACATTAGCTACATACAGCTGTGCCAGCATCTTATCTGGCTCTGGTGTCTTTCTTAATTTTAAAGTCCTGATTGCAATGCAGATGTCTTTCTCATGTATCTTTAGAAATTCACTTATTAGATAATCCTCCCATTTGATAAATTTGTTTACCTCTGAATCAAAGTAGAGTCTATTAAAATGTTGCACCTACAGTACATAGAGTCATGGATATAGGAATCAGTCATGTTATTGTAGTTGCTGGTACCTTTTTCTACATATTGCCACATTTTTTATCTATTTCAGTTACTGCTCTTAGCATTATTTCCCACTGACTATAGAAATACTCCTGTTTTTCCCCATTTAAAACTTTTTATATCGCTTTCTTTCTTGATATACAGAATTCAATTTTGTTTTGTCTTTAATATTTTTCGCCGCATTAATTATGGACCGTAAATGTGATTTGTATTTCCTGCACTCATTATCAAACCAACTCTGGGGACTCTGCCAAGCAAGGTGTGTTTTTATGTCTCAGTCCAATATCTCCTCAATTTTATCAAAAAGGCCTGCTATTTTTTCTCAAATTGGATGTGCACTTAATTCTGTTATTTCTAACTCCATGGACATCAGTGCTTCTCCTATTATATTACTAATTTGTTTCTCATGGTCCCAGACCATTTTCCTTTTCCTCTTATCTCTGTAAAGATTACTGGAAAGCTACTTCCCACTGTCTCACTGTGTAACATGCCTTTCAGGAGTAAAGGAAAGTGCTCGCTTTCAGTTCTTGGAGATATGTTCAAACTAGTCCATACATTAATATGTCCCAACCAGAGAGCTAAATCTAAAAATAAGGTTCCATTTAAATTGAATTAAGTAACCTTTCCTTCTTGATCACCTTTTTTTTTACTCCCCAAGCTCCAGGCCAGCCTCTCCTTCAGTTCTTCCTATGCCCTTCACTGCCACACTGCCCCAATGCAGCCACCAATCACTCTACATTGCAGCTCTCTGGGTAGCCCAGAATAACTCTTCACTGGGTGGGCCCTCCCCTCCCCTCCCCTCCCTCCCGGGCCTTCCCGTCCCTCCCCGTCCCGTCCCCTCCCCTCCCCTCCTCAAGGAAAAGGCAGCGGTGGGGCACTCAGTGTTATTTTTGGCCAGGGTGCTGCTGAGGTGGCCTGTGGACTGCTCAGGGTCTCACAGCAGCTGTCAGTCATAATCTGGTCTTTTCCCATTTGCTCCCTGGGGCATGGTGTGCCACAAACATCAAGGTGTACATCAATGTTCACCATGCCGCATTAGTCACTGGGACCCAGTGCATTGCCGTACCCCCAGCCTCTGCTGGAGGTCAGCAAGTGCTGAGTCACTTCCCTGCCCTCCCCTAGAGAGAAGGTGAGCAGTCATCTAACGCTTAATCCCTCTCTCCACAACTGGTCCTCCAGCACCTAGGACCATTCCCGAATCTGGGTCAATGGTGTCACAAGTGGAAATCCAACTGCTGCACCAATGGGCCTGCTCTGATCACCTTGTAAACATCCATTAACAGTGTATAAATCATACTCTGTTAATACAGAAATTAGTTCTAGTCCTGCTTTGTTCATTTTTGTATCCTTGGTTTATCAAGTTGGCGTTATGGGTAGAGTGTTATTAAGGTCAAAAACAGAAAGATGTCTCTCTCTGGGTAATTGAATTTAATATCCTGCAATACAGCTCTAAGCATATTCCCCACTGCATATATATTTTGAGCCTTTTGGAGGGACATAACAGTTAACTAGAGCTATTTTGTGTCCTTGCAAGTCTATCAGGACAGTGATAAAGTTGCTTGATGCGAAGAGGAATTGTACATGTTTAACTGAGCCAATTTTAACAAATACAGCCAATCCTCCTGAACATCTTGCAAACTTATTTATTTTATGGCAAGGATTATGGAAGATTTCATAGACATTTAAACAGATGTGTCTCTCTTTAGTATGCCATGTCTCTTGGCAACATATTATATAGGCCCTTGATACAAACTGTGTCCACTCTGCATTCACAGTTTTGTTTTCAAAATCAGCAATGTTCCAAGACATAAACAGTAGCTTATTCCTGCCCTTTATACTATCAACTCTAAAACTTTCAGCCTCAAACCTGCCCTGTGCAATCTCCCTTGGTTTGTGCAATAGTCAATTTCCAGAGCCTGCACGAGCCATAAATCTATTTGTAGTAGTTAGGTCTGGATATAGTTTCATCAATTCAGCCTCTGCAGTAACTGAACTAGAAGCCATCTCTAATTCTTTGTTGTCTACAATGCACAGGTCAAGCCTGTCCACTGTACTGCTTTTTAATAAAATACAATCAGCCACTCTTTTGTTTTTTTACTAATAGATCAATTTGGCTTCCTACATTGCTTCTCTGTATATCTAGTATATCATCTTTGTTCATATCAATTTGTAAAAAACTGTTAAAAAGGTCACATAAAAACTGGTAAATCTAAAATTATTTTCTCTCCAGACCAAAGGCATTCCAAATAGACTTAGGCTAATCAGCTTCATATCTTATGACTATCTTGATAACAGGCCTTGTAGAAGTCTTCCCTATTTGGATACAGAATGATAATGTCCCCCATTTGGGCATTTCTGGCATTATTCCAAACATAATTCACCAGCCTTGGTGATGTCCAATATACATTGACAATAGATCCTAGTTCTTTGACTAATAATTTTGCTTCTTTTATATCCTCCAGTTCAATCTCTATCTCTAAGTGTCTCTGCAGTATATTAACCATTTCCTGTTAAGTAACTTCCATGGTTGAACTGAACCATTTAACAGGACCAAGCAAGCAATAATACCCAACAGGGTGGGTGGTATGGGGCAATACTGAACTGCCCAGGGGTGTAATGAGGCCCGACGCTGCAGGCGAAGGGCCTTATAGTCCTTGGAAGATCCAGTATTGCCCATACCACTCAACCTGGAGGGTATTATTGCACTTAGAAAATGGGCATCCTGTAATATTTTCATAAGGCATTGAGTAACATTTAAAATTTTTTTAAAAAATATAGGAAAATGAAGTTTAAGCATTTTTATTGTAAAGTACTCCCTCTGTTCTTGTGGTGTTCCATGTCTTGTTGCCCCCCCATCCCCCCCACGGAGCCATTCTGTTTCTGCCCCCATTGTTGTAATAGTTTTCCGTCACAGGGAAGCTTGTGTTTTAGTTCAGCTTTATTTTGTTTATTCAGCTGCTCGACAGTAAAATGGATTTTCAATTGGTCACGCACATGACAGTCTTACCCCGTACCAGGCAGTGAAGAGCCATGACTGTGAGGAGAAACAGGAGGGCTTTAAAACAGTTTTGTGGGTGTTTAACTCTTCAGTGCATATATTGTTTATTTTATTCGGGGCAGTAACTTGTTAGGAGACATTCTGTTTGTTGGTAGGTTATTTCCTCGTTTGGCATATTTGAATGATGGGCGGTAGATGGCTTGTGTCTGTGTGAGTTACAGGAGAGAGAGCTGGATCGACAAGTGAACAATAAAGGTATGTGGGGAAAAAAAGACTGTTAAGTTGGGCTACAGTTTGAAGGGAGGGTGAGACAGTATTAAAGAGGGTGTTAGGACAATCTGCTGCAAGTAGAAAAAGTTTGAAGCAGCATAATCTTCAGGAGGAAGCAGGCGGCAAGCTACAGTTCTGAGATCGTGTTTGACTCTTCGTCCCGGGCAGTAAGTGTATTGTGAATTGTATGGGACAGGACTGAACTTTAAAAATGAAAATAACAACAACAGGGAAATAGGTAGATTGCTTTGCTTACGGCAGTTACTGGGTGGTGCTGTCTGGACTAAGTAGTTACTATGGGGCAACTGTAGTGTCACTGAATGAGCATTCGGGGGCCAGCATCTCTTGCTAAATGAGAGAAGAAAATGGCGGCTATTTTAAAATGAAAGGAAGTGCTTTAGCCAATAACAGAGGAAGATAGGGACCTTGATACTTCACTGGGTTGGCATGGCTACAGAGCTCACTGTACTGTAAGTTAATGCACCCCTGCCAGTCAATCAGATTTCTTATATTCTTAAGCCCATTTTCTACTAAACCTTAAATTTGGGTAGCTGTATTCCAGCCTTCCCAAACAACATAATGAAAATGGATTCCTATGGCTTCACACTGTATGTTTAAGCAGCTGCCATTTTTTTCAGTGAATGCCAACCAGTGTGCTGACTAGAAACTAAATATGAAATTAAATGAATGTGCTTTAATGAAAAGTAACAAGTTTTATTTCTAGCTTTTTAAAAGAGTGTGTGGGGGATTGGGGGATTCAAGTGCACAGTGGCCCGTGTACTATAAAAGACAATGTATTGGTCACTGTGTGCTCACAAGGTCTAAAGGTCTTCATGAGGCAGATGAGGCACTCTGGGTCACCCTGGAGACAGGAAATGGCACCACAATCCACACAGGGGTTGTATACAGACCCCCATCTCAGGGGGAGGGAATGGACAAGGAAATGATAGAAGGCTTCCTTAGAATGGCAGAAAAAGGGGATATATTGTCGATGGGGGACCTGAATATGTCAGATGTTAACTGGAGCACCTTTGCTGCAGGCACATCCAAGAACAGGGTCATTCTTGATGCCCAACAGGGGGCATGCCTCAGACAGCTAGTGTTGGAACCCACTCGGGAGGGAGCAATCTTAGACCTGGTACTCTCAAATGGGAACGGAGAAAGAATCTCAGATTTAGAGGTGGGTAGCCATCTGGGAACAAGCGACCACCAAACAGTGTGGTTCACGATAAACACAGCCATACAATCAAGCCATACAAACGCAAGAGTATTGGACTTTAGGAGGGCTGACTTTGGGAAAATGAGAGAGTGCCTTAGAAAAGCACTAGCAAACAGGCAAGAAGGAGGAGTGGAGGAACAATGGGGAGTAATCAAAACAGACATCACAGAGGCAACAAGCCTTTGTGTAAAGCAAATCAGTAAAACACAATGAAGGAAAAAAACACTATGGTTCTCAACAGAGGTGGCAGGGAAGTTAAGGAGAAAAGGACAGAATTCAGGAAATATAAGGAAACACAGAAGGAGTAGGACAGAGAACTTTATCAGTTAAAGCAGAAAGAGGCTGGGAAGGCAGTCAGAATAGTAAAGGCCAAACTGAGGAAAGGATAGCCAATTCTGTTAAGAAGGGAGATAAAACTTTTTATAGGTACATTAGGGAGTGAAGAAAGACCAAAGGAGGGATACTGAGGCTTAATAAAGGGGAGGGAATGTGGGTAGAGGGGGACAGTGAAAAAGCAGGGATACTGAATGAATATTTCTGCTCAGTATTCACAAAGGAAGAGGAGGGGGAGGTACCTAAACTAAACAAGAGAAACACTCTGAAGACGGGGGTCAATACTAATCCATTTACAGAAGAAAGGGTTCTGAAAGAACTAATAAAATTGAAGGTGGACAAAGCAATGGGGCCTGATGGGATTCACCCAAGAATTCTAAGAGAACTAAGGGTAGAACTAGTGACACCGCTGACTACTGTCTTTAACAAATAATGGGAGGATGGGGTTGTACCTGAGGACTGGAGCAGGGCAGATGTGATTCCTCTTCACAAAAGTGGGAGCAGGACAGAGGCAGGAAACTACAGACCAGTTAGTTTGACCTCGGTGGTAGGGAAAATGATGGAATCACTTCTGAAGAAAAGAACTGTTGAGTACCTAGAGGCCAGTGGGGCACAGGACCCAAGGCAGCATGGATTCACGATGGGAAGGTTGCGTCAGATGAATCTAATAGATTTCTTTGACTGGGTGACCAAAGTAGTAGACCAGGGAGGGGCTGTGGACATGGCCTACCTAGATTTTAGCAAGGCATTTGATACAGTCCCACACAAAAGATTAATACACAAGTTAGCCAGCCCTGGAGTGGGCCCCAAGGTGGTAGCCTGGATAAAAAATTGGCTAGACAACAGGACACAAAGGGTACTAGTAAATGGAGTACACAGTGAAGAAAGAAGGGTTACTAGCTGGGTACCGCAGGGTTCAGCACTGGGACCGGTCCTTTTTAATGCCTTTATAAGTGACATTGCAGAGGAACTGGAAGGAAAAGTATGTCTCTTTGCAGACAACACAAAGACCTGCAACAGGGTTGATACACAAGATGGAGTGAAAAGGATGAGAAGGGACTTGGCAAGGTTGGAGGAATGGTCAAATGTATGGCAGCTCAGATTCAATGCAAAGAAGTGCAAGGTAATACACATGGGAAACAAAAACCAAGGGGAAGAGCACACAATGGGGGGTGAGATACTGACAACAGTAAAAATGGTAAGGGACCTGGGGGTAATTATATCAGATGACCTAAAGGTGGGCAAGCAATGTGAGAAGGCAGTAAGGAAGGTTGGGGGGATACTGGGATACATAGGAAGAGGCATCAATAGTAGAAAACAGGAAGTTGTTATCCCTCTGTACAGACAGTTGGTGAGACCCTATCTGGAGTACTGCGTGCAGTTCTGGAGACCCCATCTCCGCAAAGACATAGACAGAGTGAAGGCTGTCCAGAGGAGGGCAACCAAAATGGTGCAGGTTCTGCACCAGAAGACATATGAAGAAAGACTAAAGGAGCTTAATATGTATACCCTTGAGGAAAGAAGGGAGAGAGGGGACATGATAGAAACTTTCAAGTACCTCAAGAGAATCAACAAAGTCCAAGAGGGTAGCATCTTTCAGAAAAAGAGATGTGCAAGAACAAGGGGGCACAATTTGAAGATAGAGGGGGGACGGCTCAGAGGTAATGTGAGGAAGTATTTTTTCACAGAGAGGGTTGTGGATGCATGGAACAGCCTCCCTGAGGAGGTCATTGAGTCAAGAACAGTGGGGGAATTCAAGAATGCATGGGACAGACATAAGGCAGTCCTAGTGGGGGGTAGGAGGAAGTAAGCTGTTGGTTAACTAGGATCTGCAGCTTATCTGTTAGATAGGAAAATGGGCAGACTTGGTGGGCCAAGCAGTCCTTATCCGCCATCAGATTCTATGTTTCTATGTTTCTACATTAATGACAACCTCTCAATGACAACTCAGCCTTGTTGTGCATAGACTGATATATCATCCTCTGTATCTGTTAACAGTATCTATGTTTCTATGTTACTAATCACTAGATATATGGCCTACTGGATCCTAACTAGAGCTGTCTGGTTGATGTGCTGAGGGCACCAGGTGGTGCCCAATTTCAACCAGTTAGTAAAATCCTGGTACAGTACAATAATCTGAATTGTTTTATTTATCCCAGTTTACGGGCAACTGGGAATGGATAGTGAAACACAGAGGTTAATGATCCTGGATTAGGTTGTCATTATAAATTATGGGTACTAACTACCCAGCATTACTAATTAAAGTCTGATCTGGACGGTTGACAGAACATTATTTGAACACCTCACTCTGATCCTGGTCAAGCACCTGACTTCTTCGGAGGGTTCATTCCTCTCTATTTACAGTGTTTTGCTATGACAATGTTATCCATTGTGACTATTGTTCTCGGATATGAATGTCACAGGGTTTGATCCAAGACAACATTCTGGCACTTGCAAATGTCATTTGGGAGGTTGGCTTTAGTATTGTGCTCTGAAGATACTATGGTCTATACTCTTAATTCACAAGGCAGTAAGAAGAGGCTTTGTCTCCCATTGTGACTGCCCCCCCCCCAACACATGCATACTTCTCAGTGGTAATTTTCATAACATTTCCCCCTGTCAAATAAGTCTGTCCAAAGTGTTTTTAAAGATTACTTTAGTTTTATATTCTAGCATATGTTGTAAAAGTTCAATTCAAATTCTGATACTCTTTGAGTAATATTTTCTTGTGTTGCTCCTGTACAAATTTCTACTACTTTGTCAATTGTATCACCTAAAATCTGCTTTTGTGTTCTTAAAACACCAGATTTAATGTAATCATTAATCTGAGGTCACGCATACATTGAAAATTAGTAGCAAATCTCATCATTTTATCCTCTTTTCCAATCTCAAAAAGCCTAATAGTTTCAATTTCTGCTCATGCGTCTTCTCCCCCATGTTCCATGCCATCTTTGTGGCTGTTTTCTACACCCCTCTCTATGTTCTCCCTTCTTAGATATGAAGCCCCAAACTCTGCGTAGTAGTCAAAATGTGTCTTACACAGGACCTGTAAAGAGAAGAAAAGACTTAATTTCTGCTTCTATTTGTTATGCACTTATTTATTTACTCATGTATGTATTTATTTAGTTATTATCTATTTATTTATTTACTTGGGTTATTAATTACAAGGTAAATTGTACTGAGACATAGGTCCCTTTTTGCTCCATGATCCAGGGGAGAACAGGGAGCTATGGTAAAGGGAACACATTTCTGTACACTTCAATGTATTAAATTTAGCAACATTTTGTACAGTAAATGAGAACAATACAATACATTTCAGTACACTTATAATACATACAATTTCACTTAAAGTTACCCAGGATTCTGTAGGCTTCAGTGGTTACATAGAAACATAGAAACATAGAATTTGACTGCAGATAAGGACCGCTTGGCCCACCTAGTTTGCCCATTTCCCTACCTAACAGATAAGCTGCAGATCCTAGTTAACCAACAGCCTACTTCTTCCTACCCCCCACTAGAACTGCCTTATGTCTATCCCATGCATTCTTGAATTCCTCCACTGTTTTTGACTCTTCAACCTCCTCAAGAAGGCTGTTCCATGTATCCACAACCCTCTATGTGAAGAAATACTTCCTCACATTACCTCTGAGCCATCCCCCTCTATCTTCAAATTGTGCCGCCTTGTATTTGCACAAATCTTTTTCTGAAAGATGCTACCCTCTTGGACTTTGTTAATTCCCTTGAGGTATTTGAAAGTTTCTATCATGCCCCCCCTCTCCCTTCTTTCCTTGAGGCTATACATCTTTAGTTCCTTTAGTCTTTCTTCATATGTCTTCTGATGCAGACCCTGCATCATTTTGGTTGCCCTCCTCTGGACAGCCTCCACCCTGTCTATGTCTTTGTGGAGATGGGGTCTCCAGAACTGTACACAGTACTCCAGATAGGGTCTTACCAACTGTCTGTACAGAAGGCCAACAACTTCCTGTTTTCTTCTGGTGATGCCTCTCCCTATGCATCCCAGTATCCCCCAGCCTTCCTTACTCCCTTCTCACATTGCTGGACCACCTTTAGGTCATCTGATATGACTTCCACCAGGTCCCTTTCTATTTTTGCTGTTGTCAGTATCTCACCCCCATTGTGTACTCTTCCCCTGGGTTTTTGTTTCCCATGTGCATTACTTTGCACTTCTTTGCATTGAATCTAAGCTGCCATACATTTGACCATTCCTCCAACCTTGCCAAATCCCTTTTCATCCTTTCCACCCCACCTTGTGTATCAACCCTGTTGCAGATCTCTGTGTCATTTGCAAAGAGGCATACTTTTCCTTCCAGTCCCTCTGCAATGTCACTTATAAAGACATTACCTGCTTATCATACCTGAATGTTTCAAGTATTTTGTTATTATGATTTCAATAGCCTTCTGCTGACTACATTTAATTGAATGTTGATCCATCATTAAGTAGGATGTCGCTCCATTCCTCTGTCCCATGTGCATCACCACATACTTTTCCTCATTAAACCTTGGGCCTTAGAAGTCTGCACACTCACATAATCTATGACACTCTCTTTCATTATAAAAATCTGTTGTTCTTTTGCATCAGCCATTGTACAATACCCAGTATCAAGCTGTCTTCCTTTTTCTGATCCTGGACATTTAGTCACTTGTTTGTTATGCTGTCTAACTGTGATTTAGTCCTTCCTGGCTGCAAATTCACTTAAGTTTAACCTGGAGAAGACTGAGATATTGTTATTGGGTGCTGTAGTTTTGAGAAAGCTAGGTACTCCTTAGAACTTCCCATCTTGATTATTCTGTTGTTCTGAAAAGGACAAATTATATCCACAGGCTGAGGATTATTGCAGATTATGCTGCCACTTTAACCACAGGTGTTGGACATAGTCAGAAATGACTTAAAGTATTTAAAAAAAAATCCTAAATGTGACAGTATTTCCCATCCAATGATCTAGATGCACTGACCCATTCTTTGTCCAGTCACTGTTGAACTTCTGTAATGTTCCATATGGAAACCTACCTAGAAGGCAAATCTGTGTCTTCAGCTAATGCACAATGCTACACCTAGGATTCTGACATCTGCAATTGTAACTTCTGATCTAATTCGTACTACTTACTTTGCTCACTGAACAGTCTTTGAGGTGAAGAATTGAGACTCTAGTTCTGACAAATGGGGTCCTCAAAAGGCAGACAGTATAGCCTAGCAGATAGAGTAAGGAGCTGTGAATGAGCTTTGTACACTCAGCAGACCCTGGGTTTGAGTCCCATAATCTCCACTTGACTTGCATACTGTGTGGCTCTAAACAAGTCACACAACCTCCCCAGTTCTTCCAGGCCACTCCTTAAACAAGGCACTTATGCCTAGTGTATCTTATTTGGTTACCAAAGAATTAAACAAAAATAAAGAAAGAAAATGGATCACATCCCATCTCCAAAGAACTTTCCATGCCCTCATTTCCATTTTAGCCTTGCAAAAGGAAATATTCTTTCTTTCTTTCTTTCTTTAGTTTTTGTTGACTCGGTAAGTGCACTAGACAAATCCTGCCTATTTTCAGGCACAACCCGGGGGAGGGGGATGCAGATGAATGTCAACTGACCGTGAACCAGATTAAGCTGTTGGTGGTATTTTTTTAGTGAATGAGGGAAATTTGGCCAGGACACTGGGGAAATTCCCCTACTCTTTTCGATAAGTGCCATGGGATCTTTAACATCCACCTGAACTACCACCAATCCAGGTAGATGGGACCTCGGTTTAACGTCTCATCCAAAGGACGACACCTCAGAAGTGCAGCACCCCTCTCATGCTGCACTACAGTGTCAGTACTGGGATATTAACCCAAGTGCCAGATGTGGGAACTGAACCCACAGCCCTCTGATCTCCCAGCCTCAGAGGCGAGTGTGCTACCTACTTTATTGGTACTCCTCAACAGGTTCAAAACTACTGGTACCACAGGTTACAACAAACTTGACCCCAAACACCTCACCATAGGGGCCCCAGAAATTGTTAATCCCATTGCACTACTTTTCAGTAGATCCATCCGAGAAGGGACTGTCCCTGCCACCTGGAAAGTGGTCCTTGTAACTCCTGTGCATAAGGGAGGTGCAAAAGAGAAAGTGGAAAATTATCAGCATATCTCAATCTACTGTACCTTAAACAAACTGCTCGAAAGACTAATCTACAACCAAATCATGGTCTATGTCAAACAGCACAACTTGCTCACCTCAAATCAATATGGTTTTTGTAAGAACCATGGGACTGATACTGCCTTAGTCCATCTGACCACAGACATCCTGGATAGATTAGATAATGACCAAATGACTGGAGCAGTCTTTATTGACATGACCAAGACTTTAGACCATGTGAACCACAACCACCTCTAACAAATCTACAATCCCTCAGCCTAGATAACATGTCTTTGTGATGAATTTTAGACTACATAGCAATTAGATCAGTCTGTAAAGTGAAAGGGTGATCTGTCTGACAGGTGCCCTATCTTGAAGGGGGTCTTACAAGGATCAATACTGGGTCCTCTCTTGTCCTCTTCTCGCTGTATGTCAACAAAATGCCTGGAAATTGTGGTGAAGCTAAACGACTACTATATGCAGACAGCATGGTAATATACTATAGCTCCAATTAAATCACCAGTATAAACCATCTGCTCACCAGAACCCTGCACTAACTTGAGGACTGGCTTCATTTAAACAAACTGTTTTTTAATGGTAAAAAGACAAAGGCCATGATCTTTAACCCAAAAAGCCTAGGCCCTCAAAGGGAGCACCTACTACTCTTCACCTTTTCAAACTGATCAAACATTGAGATAGTAGATTCCATTAAGTACCTAGGCTTTTTCCTTATTAATTTATTTATTTAGTTGTTGTTGACCGCGTAAGTGCACTAGACAAATTCTGCCTATTTTCAGGCACGACCTGGGGAAGGGGATACAGATGAATGCCAACTGACCTAGAACCAGATTAAGCTGTTGATCAGGATATTACGTTTAAGTCCCATATTGAAAACTTTGTCAAATCTCTGCATCACAAAACTGGCCTCTAATACTGTCTAAGACCCTACTTCACCAAAGAGTTTCACTTTCGCATTGCCAACTGTACCTTACTGCCCACCCTTCTCTATAGCTCTCTAGTCCTTCAGTCTTGAAGATTGGAAACAACAGGCTCGCTCACCATATGTATTTCAGTTAAAATGTATTTTTATTTAGCAAATTATCAAGTGCAATAGGTAAGTCATAGCAGTCTAAAACATAAAATCATCCTTTAAACATCTGACATTTTGTATCTAGACAGTTAAAGTCACACTTATTTTATTTATTTAGTTTTTGTTGACCAGGTAAGGTGCACTAGCCATAGAAATGACTATTTTCAGGCACGACCCAGGAGAAATACAGGAAATAAAACATTTTTACGAAAGACAATACAGGAGAATATAGACAGTAAGTGCATACAAATATATCAATACAGTGTAAGTAATGGCAAAACAATATGATACACAGTAGAAACAACTGATTTAACAAGAAAAAATTTAGCAATAGTAAAAATAAAGGAGGGCGGCACAGCAAAATTCTTTAGCAACATTGAGGCAGAAAACATAAGTTAGGTTAAGTTATGTGAGTGTGTCAACTGGTAGTCAAGAGGGAAGAAGCAAAGAAAGGAGGGGTAATCGAGGTAGAAGGAAGTGTAAGGAGATGAGAGGAAGAAAAGGGGTGGGGTGAGGTAAGGGCTTTAAGTTTAAAGTTGTATAGAAGCAGGCTAGGAGACAGGATAGTGCTGAGAGTAGTTGGTTGAGGGAGCAGTGAAAGAGGCTGTGGGTAGGGGAAAATATAGTGAAGTGAAAGTGATGTGCTGGGGGTTTGAAATGGGGGCAAGAGCAAGAGATAGCAAGATGATCACGGAGCAAGTATTTGAAAGAGGCATGGGAAGATGCTTGATGAATAGTTAGAGGTAGGGAGTTCCACTTTTTTGGTGCATGGCAGGAGAAGGCACTAGCACCTTTGGAAGAGTGGTGTCTAGGAATTACGACATGGGCATTGGCAGCAGAGCACAGTTGGTAGCTGGGTGTCTGGTTAAGGAAAAGTTCTGCCAGGGGTTTAGGTGTTTGGTTTCGGATTATATTGTTTATGATGGAGTAGAGTGCATAGTCACGGGAGGCTGCCGGAGAAAGCCATCCTAGCTCAGAATAGAGGATAAACAAGTAGACATTTCTTTAAGGATGATTTTATGTTTTAGACTACTATAATTTTCAAGAGTTCCATTTTGGGGAACATGGAACTTAACTAAAAATATTTTTAGCAAGTATGAGTAGGAGTTATTGAATTCCTACTCAGGAAATATAAGGTGTTGAATTGCTAATGATAAACTGTATTTAAAAATTAAAATATTATTTTGTATAATTTATATTACGGAAATTAAATGTGCATTCCCTGATGAAGGAATTTTTTTCTGAAACACTGGAAACAAGCCATAGTATGTCTGACTTACCTATTACACCTGATTACTTGCTAAATAAAAATAAATTATAACTGAAATACATATGGTGAGCAATCCTATTGTTTCTAATCTTCTAGACTGTCTGTTTAGTGCTGTGATTTGAATTAGGCTACTCCCTAATGAGTTGTTTTATTTCTTTTATACTGAGGCTGGCTGAGATGGAGCATTCATTGTTGATCTCCAGTCATTCACTCAGGTAGATGTTCTGAGTCAGAAAAGCTCAAATCGTTGTACCATACTATAACTTATTTCACAGTAGGTGCTTCACCAAAGAACACCACTGCAGAGTAGTGGATTCTCTCAACTGGCCTTCACTCAATGGTAGGCTAGAATATGCATCCCTATGCCTTGCCTTGAAGATAAAAGGTCCCAAAGCTCATCCTAAGCACAATGGCCTAATAATTAACAAACCAGAGAGGCAACCCCTCAGATACTCCTGCTGTATACTCCTCCAGATCCCTAAAGTCAGAATGCAGCAGGCAGTATGCCCTTTGCTAACACTCTTCCTATCATTTGGAATACCCTTCCCAATAGACAGAACACCAGGAGGAAGGAGCTACTGGTATAACTAAAACTTCTCTACTGGGACTAAGAACTAGAACTCTTGTACAGGGACCTTCAACTTAGGGTAAAAAAAATGAATTAGTGTGTTTGTCAGAGGTAGTTGAAGTAAATTGTTATCTGCTATCTGTGTACTTATCTAGGTGCTTGTCACAGGTGTCAGAATGGAATTGTTATCAATAAAATTAACTAAGGGTAAAAAGATTTGCAAAGTAGGGGGAGTGCCTTAACTAGAAGGAGCCAGGTTAAAACTAGATTTAAGTACTGCCCTAGATAGCTTTTGCCAGAGAACAGACAGAACACCAGGAGGAAGGAGCTACTGGTATAACTAAACCTTCTCTACTGAGACTATATTGCCCTCCTTCCCTCCCCTCCACCTCCCCACCCTAAATCAGTTCTACTTTTATAGACACAGGATTTAGCTGACAACAGGAACTTCCTGTTTGGGAGCAGGAAGTGAGTGATCACAGAGCCACCAAAGACTCACCATCCTAGAAGGGCAAGAGTAGCTTTCCATCCCCCCCAGCTGCTGGAGGTCTGACTAGGAGCAAGTAAGGAGACTACTGAGAAATATAGGAACTTCTTGTCTTAGAACAGGAAGATCAGGAGCTAAAAGGGCACAGAGGCAGTAAGTAAGTAGGGGAAGAAAAAAAGAAAAAAAAAGAAAAAACAAACAGAGGAAAGAGTAAGTATTCTAAACAACAGTTAGGGGGCAAGAAAAAAGACATGATGGGAGTGGTGCAGTGCAGTGCCTGTGGAGCAGCTGTCTTCTGGGAGATGTTCTGGAGGATGCAGTGTTGTCCCATCTGCAGGCTCCTCTCTGGGCTGAGGGAGAAGGTTGCTCATCATCAGGCTGAGTTGTCCAGGATTTGTGAGACCTCCTCTCCCACCCAGGGATCACCAGGGTCACTGCTGTTGCCTCAGAGGTTGCCAAGAAAGAGGAGTGGTTGTACCAGAGTGGGCTCAGGGAGGGTGAGGGTAGTCGAACAGAGGCACATCCCTCCAGTTGTGCCTCTTCACAATTCCTATGCCACTCTGGAAAAGTGTGGTTCCTCTATGGAGGCACCCACAGTGGAGACCAAGGAGGATGTTGGGAACCTCCACAAAGGAGACCCACAGGAGGGTGGCATGGGATTCCACAGTGAAAGGAAACAACTCCTGGTGAGGGACTCCATTGTTAGGAAGGTAGAATTGGGGAGGAAGGGGAGAGGGAGGTAAGGTGCCTGCCTGGCACCATGGCTTGGAGGGACAGGGAGCAAATCCTCAGGATCACAGGAGCAGCTGCACAGGGAAGGGAGCTGGATGTCATTGTCCACCTAGGGACAAATGACCTGGCTAAAAGGGATCAGAGCAGTGCAAGAAGCATTGTGGAGATGGGGAGGGCCTTAGACAAAACACACACGGTAACCAACTCGGAGGTGCTGCCTGTCTAGTAGCATGATGAGGCTAGGTGCTCCACACCATGGGATTCAATCAGTGGTTGAAAAACTGGTGCAGAGCTCAGGATTTGGCTTCATTGGGACTGGGGTTCCGCCTGGATGGATGCAGGCCTATACTGGCTTGATGGTCTGCATCTGTCCAGGAGGGGAACCGGGATCCTAGGTGATAGGTTTAAATACTTCATTGGCAAGCATTTAAACTAGACAAGGGGGGAGGCACTGGAAAGGAGCAGGGAAATCCTAGCCCCCCCAAAAAAAATCAGAGTAGTAAGTGAGGTAGACACCAACATAGAGATGTCAATAGGGAGAAGCACAGGGGTAAATGGAGAAAGTGACAAATGCAATAAGGACAGGGATGGGGCAGAAAGGGGTAAGGCCAACAAGAAATGGAGGGTAATGAGTACCAACGCCCATAGTCTGGGCAACAAGCTCCCTGAACTGGTGGCCTTGATGGAAGAGGGATGCCTGGATATCGTAGCAGTCACAGAAACATGGTACACAGTGAACCATGAATGGGATATTAACATACCAGGGTACACAACCTACAGGAGATACAGGGAGGGCAGAAGAGGGGGGGAGTAGCTCTCTATGTAAGGGAAGGGATAAAAGCAACTGAACAAAAGAGTAAACAGGAAGGAGAGGAGGCACTGTGGGTCACCTTAGAGACTGGAAATGGCACCACAATCTGCACAGGGGTTGTATACAGACCCGCATGTCAGGGGGAGGGAATGGACAAGGATATGATAGAAGGCATACTTAGGATGGCAGAGAAAGGGGAGATACAGTTGATGGGGGACATTAATATGCCAGATGTTAATTGGAGCACCTTTGCTGCAGCCACATCCAAAAGCAGGGCCATTCTTGATGCCCTTCAGGTGGCATACCTCAGATAGCTAGTTTTGGAACCTACTCATGAGGGAGCAATCTTAGACCTCGTAATCTCAAATGGGGACAGTGAGAGGATCTCAGATCTAGAAGTGGGTAGCCATTTGGAAACAAGTGACCACCAAACAGTGTGGTTCATGATAAACTCAGCTACAGAGTCAAGCCATACAAAAGTGAGAGTGCTGGACTTCAGGTCTGACTTTGGCAAGATGGGAGAGTGCCTTAGAAAAACACTAGCAAACAGACTAGACACAGGGGTGGAGCAACAATGGGGAAATATCAAAATTGCCATCACAGAGGCAACAAGACTTTGCGTGAAGCCAATAATCAAATCAAAATGAAAGAAAAAGCCACTATGGTTCTCAAAAGAAGTGGGGGTGAAGGTTAGGGAGAAAAGATAGCATTTAGGAAGTATAAGGAAACACAGAAGGAGCAGGACAGAGAACTGTACCTGTTAAGGCACAAGGAAGCAGGGAGCGTAGTCAGAATAGCAAAGGCACAGACTGAGGAAAAGATAGCCAACTCAGTTAAGAAGGGGGATAAAACCTTTTATAGGTATATCAGGGAGAGTAGAAAGACAAAGGGAGGGATAGTGAGGCTGAATAGAATGGATGGTGGGTGGGCAGAGAGTGACAGTGAAAAAGCAGGGATACTGAATGAATACTTATATTCAGTATTCGCAAAAGAGGAAGTGGGGAAGGTGCCTAATCCAATTAACAGAAGCACTCTGGAGAGGGGGGTCGATCCCAGTCCTTTCACAGAAGAAAGGTTTCTGAAAGAACTCCAAAAACTGAAGGTGGACAAAGCAATGGGGCCAGATGGAATTCACCCCAGCATTCTAAAAGACTTAAGCAGAGAACTAGTGACACCACTGACTATCCTTTATAACAAATAATGGGAGGATGGTGTGGTACCTGAGGACTGGAAGAAGGCTAATGTGATTCTCCTTCACAAAAGTGTGAGCAAGACAGAGGCAGGAAACTGCAGACCTGTCAGTTTGACCTCTGTGGTAGGGAATGTGATGGTATCACTTCTGAAGGAAAGAATTGTTGAGTACCTAGAGGCCAGTGGGGCACAGGACCCAAGGCAGCATGGGTTCACAGCGGGAAGGTCATATCAGATGAATCTAATTGATTTCTTTGACTGGGTGACCAAAGTAGTAGACCAGAGAGGGGTTGTGGACATGGCCTACCTAGACTATAGCAAGGCATTTGACACAGTCCCACACAAAAGATTAGTAGTCAAATTAACCAGCCTTGGAGTGGGTCCCAGGGTGGTAGCCTGTGTAAAACATTGGTTGAACAACAGGACACCCAAGGAAATTGTAAATGGAGTCCACTCTGAAGAAAGAGGGGTTACTAGTGGGGTACTGCAGGGTTCAGTACTAGGTCCAGTCCTTTCCAATGTCTTTATAAGCGACATTGCAGAGGGACTGGAAGGAAAAGTATGCCTCTTTGCAGATGACACAAAGATCTGCAAGCAGAGTTGATACACAAGGAGGCATGGAAAGGATGAGAAGGGACTTGGCAAGGTTGGAGGAATGGTCAGAAGTATGGCAGCTTAGATTCAATGCAAAGAAGTGCAAAGTAATGCACCTTGGAAACAAAAACCCAGGGGTAGATTACACAATGGGGGGGTAATAACAACAAAAATGGAAAGGAACCTGGGGTAATCATATCAGATGACCATAAGGTTGGCAAGTAATGCGAGAAGGTGGTATGGAGGGCTGGGGGAATACTGGGATGTATAGGGAGAGGCATCACCAGCAGAAAACAGGAAGTTATTATCCCCCTGTACAGATATTTGGTGAGACCCCATGTGGAGTACTGCATCCAGTTCTGGAGCCCCCATCTCCGCAAGGACATAGACAGGATGGATGCAGTTCAGAGGAGGGCAACTAAAATGGTGCAGGGTCTGCAAGAGAAGCCATATGAGGAGAGGCTAAAGGAGCTTAATATGTATACCCTTGAGAAAAGGAGGGAGGGGGGGACATGATAGAAATGTTTAAATACCTCAGTGGAATCAACAAAGTCCAACAGGGTAGCATCTTTCAGAAAAAGAAATGCGCAAGAACAAGGGGACACAATTTGAAGATAGATGGGGGACGGCTCAGGGGCAATGTGAGGAAGTATTTTTTCACAGAGAGGGTAGTGCATGAATGGAACAGACTTCCTGAGGAGGTTGTGGGGTCTAAAACTGTGGGAGAATTCAAGAATGCATGGGACAGACATAAAGCAATTTTTGTGGGGGGGTAGAGAGAAATAGGCTGTTGGTTAAGTATGATCTGCAGCTTATCCTCTAGGTAGGGAAGTGGGCAGACTGGGTGGGCCAAGTGGTCCTTATCTGCCATCAAAGTCTATGTTTCTGTGCTTCTATGCTTCAGTGCTCTACAGGTAACCTCCTCTCTCAGAGGATTTAAGAAAGGTCTAAAAGCACATATACCAGGACAAAATCAGTGTAACTGCTACCATTGACAGGCCTAAACATTGCTATAGCGCTAGTTGTGACTTAGTTCTCTAGCTATTTCCCTTGCCTCTGGATAGTACAAACTTATACTCATTTGGTACAATGATGTAAACTCACGTATAGCTCATGTATTTATTTCATTCAAAAAATAGTTTCTCTTTAACCCAGTCTGTTCCATTGTATTGTTGTTGTCCTACCAATGCTTCCATTGTGACTGTACTTATGTTGAAAAATCTCAGTAATTAATTCCAGGTCACCCCTGAAAAAGGGACTCTCTGAGACCCAGCAGGCTTGCCCAGTCAACAAAATTCGATATTTAAATAAATGAAGATCTGCTGTCATATTACTGTTTGTTCCCTCCTACCTCTTGAAATCTTCAAGGGATTGACTTCGAGTAAAACCAGTTACTTTAGTGTACTTGTTTGTTTAATTGTTTTTTATTTGTTGGTTTTAAGGATTGTATAGCACTCAGGGTTGGTTTCTCTGGGTAGCCCTTTAATGTGCGGACTGATTTCTGGAGCAGTGATGTTGTCACTAGGATGCTGGCACAGGCTGTTTCTGCTACCTTGGTTTCTTGCTGCCTGCTATGTTTGGCTGTAACATAATGAGAGTGCTGTTTTTTGTAGGTCTATTGCTGCCTTCCCTTGAGTTTGCCATAACTCTAAGTTTGTTATATAAAGAAGTGGGGGTGGGGGCACCTGGGGCTAAGCCACCCCCCAATAATTCCCTTTCATGTTGCTTTGCCCAGCTGTACAAGGTTCAGTGGTCGATCAGTTATGTGTTGTAGTTCCCTTGCTGTTAGGTCACATTCTTGCCATCTCCTGTACTGCACATTACTGGAGGTGAAATGTCAGAGTGCTGCATTTGCTGTTGGCCAGTTGCTTGTGCTTTAATTTACATTGCTCAGGTAGTTGTTGCTGTGGCAGGGGTGAACTGTTTCTCAGAAACATTTCTAATAAGTAAAATATTGATTTATTAAAGTGTGCAGGCTATCTTGCTTCTGCAGTTTTCGCTCCACGGTGTTGGAACACTAGGTCAGCATGTTCTGTCCATCTTCTTTTAAAATGTCATTATTCTGGCAAGCTTTTAATTGTCACAGGAGCTCTACTTTGTTTATATATCTAGCATGTTTTGTAATTCTATGTATGCAAGAAAATACTGGTGAATTTTATTTGTGACTAAACAAAGTTCTAATGAAGTAGTTGGGCAAGCACCTGATAAATAGAATCTGCATTGCATTGTTTTGTGTATTTCATCCAGGTTCGATGGGGGTCTCTCTTGTCCATCTCACAGAACTTGATTTCTACACTAAAGTGCACATGCTTCAAGTATGGTTACTACAAAAGTGATGGCATCGTATCAGTTATTCCAGTGGTACATTTTCATCAACAACATAATGACTGAAAACATTGTGCACCGCCATCTTTTTAAAATTGGGGTCTCCAATCCTCAGTCTGCCACTGTAGTTCAACATCAGGAACATCTGTTCAGTTGCTATAGCTGGCATAATCCAGTCTTTGTTATTATTTTTTTTTTTTTTTTTTTGAGTTACACAGTCAGTCCTATTTTCAACATATTATTTCTACTTGAAAATTTACATTTGTGATTGCTTACCATCTTTAAAAACCCATTGGTGCTGCTCACTATTTTACCTGCTTCCTTTCTTAGTAGAACTAAAATGCATGTTCATGGTGAAATTACCTATACATTTTTTCTCAGCTGTACCGTTTCTCCCCTTGGATCCTGGTTGGCTGTACATCCCGACTGACTTTCCGACCTGAACCCTGACATCAGTCCAACCTACCCTATTTCCCCATGGCTTGCCCTCTGTGGCAGGGTGATGAGGATCCCCCAAGCTCAACTCACCTGAAACAGATCCAGATCGAAGGAGGCACCATTTGGGTCAGGCCGCAGAGTTCAGAAGCTCATGCTGCCTGACTGGGAGCCCATTTTTGTTGTTCTGTGTGGTTCCCCCCAGAGGGGAAGCATGCAATGACACCAGCAATGGTGTTGTGCATGCTCCCCATATGCACACTCTGTCAGGCATCTACTCCACCTCTACCCCTCTAGATGCAGCATCAGTGTGCCAGCCATCAGCCACTGGTAGGGGCCAGGCATGCACCAACATCTGAAGACCCCCACTCCCCAGAGAAGGTGAGCTGTCCCTAGGATTCCCACTCCTCCTCCCCTGCTAACCCCCGGTGGCCTATGCTCACTCCCAAACACGGGTTGCTGGCATGGCACTAGGTGTGGCATCTAGCACCTCAGCCCTCAGCACCACCAGGCCGGCCAAATTACTGTATATATATAACCTATTTTTTTCAAACACTTGATCTACTCACTGTACTTACTTCCTGAATATTAGAGACACCCCCAAACAGTATAGCTACTTATGATATCATCCAACAGACTCTTCTCCTCCCACTTCATCTTGAGTGGCGTGACTTGTTGGGGGTGTACCCAAGTGCAGGAAAGATGCAGTGGTAGTTGATCAAGGACTGTAAACCAACATGTGTCTGTGGCAACACTAGTATGGCAGGCAGTATGTTTTTCACTTTTTAAAAAGAGAAAAGGAATCTGAATAAAATAAGAGCCATCATAGTAATGTGTGTTGTTTAAACTACAGACGTTTTGAGGTCTAAGGGGTTTCACATTGTCCCTTTAATTTCTAACAATTGCTGTTGAAGTGCTGTATAAAAAAAGATCAAGAGTATCTCAACATAAGAGCCTAAAGTGGGGATTGAGCAGCTTTCTGCTTTTCAGGTTGACAGTCTTCTGTTTTCCACATGGAAAGTGGAAGATTTCCTGTGTTACTTAGGGCCAAATTTGCTGTACATATATGAACATACGAAAATGCCAGCAGAAGCAGGCCTTACGGTCTATCTAGTCTGCTCAGTTGTGCAGCTAGCCCCTCAACTTGCAGCTGCCCCACCCTCCCCATTCCTCTTCATCACAAGCCCTTCCCCTCACCTCACAAAAATAGACATAGTGTAGAAAGAGATGGGTGGCAGACCCAGGATTGAAGAGAAAGGTGAAAAATTAAAACATGAAGAACAAGCATTTGTCAATGCCGAATGTTGTCGCACTGGCATTGGCAGTGGGAATGGCATAGCTAGAGATGCATAGTGCTGTGATTTTGTTAATGTGTCCCAAAAGGTGATTTTGCACAGCGAGCATGCCATTCTGTGCCACAGCTGCGGAAAGATATTTTGGACAGGCTGTGAAAAATGTCAGCTGGACTGTTGATGAGGTGTGTACAAATGCCAGGAGTGAAAATGTGGCATGAAAATATCGCAGATTGATGAAGTTACAAGAGTGCATGAAAACTGCGCAATGCAAGCTTGCAACACAGTCATTTTAGGGACTTTCGGCACCAAATTTTCAACAGAGGCATTTTAGGACCTCTGCTCATAAATACTGTCACCGTCATTTCTTGGAACTGTCCCGAAAACTGATTTCACAAAGCGACTGTGCAATTCTGCACCAGACATTTGAAAACACATTTCAGCCAGCTGCACTGTTCAAAAGGAAGTATGGAAAAATGCCAATGATGAACAGCTGGAGTGAAACTCTTACAAATTCACAAAGTTACGAGCGTGCATGCAAACTGCGCAACGCATGCTCGTAAAACACTCATTTTATTGACTTTAGTCCCCAAATTTTCAACATAGGCATTTTATGACATCTGCTAAAGAACAGTATCACTGTCATTTTCATAATGTGTCTCGAACATGAACTTTCCACAGCGACAGCTCTATTCTGCGCCAGAACTGCGAAAACAGATTTTGGTCAGGATGTGAAAAATGACAGCTGTACTGTTTATTAGGAGGTGCAGAACAATGGCACTGTTGAAAATCTGAGTGAAATATTATAAGTTTGCGTAATCCGAGAATGCGGCGTGCAAACTGCGCAATGCACGCTCTTAACACAGTCATTTTATGGAGTATTGTCACCAAATTTCCAACATAGGCATTTTAGGACCTCTGCTCATGAACAGTGTGACTTGCATTTTTGTAATCTGCCCCAAACACTGGTTTCCCACAGTGACCACGCTATTGTGCTCCAGAAGTGCAGAAACACATTTCGGCCAGGATGTGACAAATGACAGCTGTACTGTTCACAAGGAGGTGTAGAAAAATGACAATGTTAAAAATCTGGTGTGAAAATATTGCGAATTCGCGGAGTTATGAGCTTCCGTAGCAACTGTGCAATGCATGCTCATAAAACAGCCATTTTTTGGAATTTTTCCACCAAATTTACCAAATAGGCTTTTTGAGAGCCCAGCTCGTGAACACTGCCACTGTCCTTGCATTAATCGGTCCCAAAAGGTGATCCCACGCAGTGACTGCAAAATCACCTTTCGGGAATGATTAACGTCATAACAGTGACAGAATTCATGAGGAGGGGTCCCAAAAACCCCATGTTGAAAATTTGCTGCAAAACGACCAATAAATGCCTGAGATATGCACCAAAGTTGAAAAAAACCCTATCTATCCCATTGTACAGCTTACCGGCATTTCCTCAGTTCGCAGTCGGCTTTGAAAAGTGCAGACGTGTTCCCGATCCATTGAAGATCGTTGTACCAAGCTCTGGAAGTAAGTATGGGGTGAAGTGGGGTGTGGGGAGGCAGGATGCATAGTGGGTGGGTGCGGGTGGTGGGTAGAGAGACTACGAGGGACCGTTTTCTGTTTACAGGTGAAAAAAAACAAACATTGCAGGACAGTTTTTTGTATTTCAGAGGGATTGGCATGCTGGGGTGTGATCCCAGTGTGCCACCTAACTGTTTTTGGGGAAGTCTGTAGGCCGGAGGGATTGGGCACCCTGTTGGCACACAACCAGGGGGTTGGGATTAATGCCGATGGGGGCACTGAGCAGGGATTGGGCACCCCTCTCAGCATTTCACAATGGGGAGGGGTTCTTTATGCCAACAGGGAGTGGTCTCCCACGTCGGCACACAAGTAAAGGGGGTTAGAGCCTAGGATCACCCCTCAGCATATAACAAACGGGGGGGGTTAATTATGGCGACTGGGAGTGGGCTCCCCCATCGGCAGTACAGTGGGCACAACAGGGGTAACTGACAGGGGGATTGGGCACCTCCAAAGTTGGAAGTTCGGAGGCCGGTGTACTGCCATGTGCATTATGGCGGTGAGCATGGCAAGAAAAGGCCCGCTGTGTCTGACAAGTTTGCTCGGATTGCAATGCACCTTTTCTTAGATGTGCTCACCACATTATGTATGCACAGTGTGGCGCCCGCATGCAGGCTGATTGGGGAATGAGGGATGCACCTACTGATGTGTGCCCTGCTTTTGCCCAACAGTGACCATGCCTCCAAAGCTGCACTGTCCCAAGATGTTGGCTGTGCAAGCACGCCAACATAAAAAGGACCCACATATACAGAAAGAGAAAGAAAGCTTGAGAGTTCCAGAGAGTTTAGTCCTAATACCATCACAGTATTGGAATGCACTGCCTCCCACCTATCTAAATGAATGATGACTTGATAGGTTAGTTTGCCTGAAAGGCATCAGGATGATAACTTTCAGTTTGCCAGTTAGCAGGTTGACAGGCATCTGGCTGGTAAATGGCTTGTGTGTATGTCTTTGTCACTCATGTCTGCAGTCTCCCATTTATCTCCCATCAAATACACTTTTTTTCAGAAACATAGACTTTGATGGTAAATAAGGGCTGTTTGACCCACCCAGTCTGCCCATTTCCCTATCTATCGGATAAGCTGCAGATCCTAGTTATACCAACAGCCTACTTTCTCTTACTTCCCACTAGAATTTCTTTATGTTTGTCCCATGCATTCTTAAATTCCCCCACTGTTTTTGATCCCACAAGCTCCTCAGGAAAGCGATTCCATGCATCCACCACCCTCTCTGTGAAAAAATACTTCGTCATGTTGCGCCTGAGTTGTCCCCCCTCTATCTTCAAATTGTGCCCCCTTGTTCTTGCACATTTATTTTTCTGAAAGATGCTACCCTCTTGGATTTAGTTGATTCCCTTGAGGCACTTGAAAGTTTCTATCATGTCCCCTGTCTCCCTCCTTTCCTCAATGGTATACATCTTAAGCTCTTTTGATCTCTCTTCATATGGCTTCTGGGGCAGACCCTGCACCATTTTAGTTGCCCACCTCTGGACAGCCTCGATCCTGTCTATGTCCTTGCTGAGATGTGGTTTCCAGAACTGCATGCAGGACTCCAGATGAGGTCTCATCAACTGTCTGTTCAGAGGGATAACAACTTCCTGTTTTCTATGTCCCCTTCTCTCTGGTGCTGACCCATTTGGTGGCTACACCCATCCCTGTGCCCGATCTTCTCATGGACCTCTTAGGAAAGGTGGCTGGCTGGTTAGTCCAGGGTCCAAGTGTCTCCATTATTCTGCAGTGTGATGGGGTTTTCCTGTGTTCTGTTACTCCAAGCCCATAAGGATCTCACTATGCTTGGAAGTTCAAGTGCATATGCACACAGGTTTGCCTGTGTTGTCTCCAGTTGATATCTTCCCTCTCTTAGTTACATCATGCCATACTACCACCTGTGGTCACCCAGGTGACAATGATGCAGTGGAGGCAGTGACCCTCTTGCCATAGAGGAGGAGACCATCTTTTGGGATGCTTAATCACGCTCCCCTCAGCCAGTCCCTAATGCTCTGGGCTTGTTCCTTTCCCTGGGTCACCAGAGTCATGAGTGGCAGTACTAGTGTTGTGCTAACCAGTTGCCCTATGCAGCAAATTTATAGTACAAGAAGCCTGACTAAAGGAGGGCTTCTTGTGTCTTTCACGCGCACTGCCCTAGCACAGAGATCCATTTCCTTCTGTGGTCCCAAAGGGTTCAGTAACCTGTCTTCCACCCTCATCGACAGCAGTAAGCTCAGGGAATTCAAATCTGGGCTACAGTTGTGCCTGGTTAGTGTAAATGTCTGCTGCTGCTATACTGAATGCTGAATAGCTTATCACCCCATGACACCACATCCTCTACTACCAACTTCTTCTCACCCCTCCTCCCCATCAATATGACACCCCTACTTGCCCACCTATCTTCCCCCTACCCCCTCCCTACTCCCATTCCATAACCTCCCTTCTTGCCTTGTCCTCAGTCCTTGGCCTCCCCCCTGACAATGCCAACTCAGGCTGCTATTTACCCCCCAACTGCACTCTGAGGTCTTGGCCACTTTCCCTCTCTTTTTCCAGTACCCTGCACTTATAGATGCCCCTATGATACACATGTTCATTAGTGTGCTGTAGTATATCCCCATATCTGCCTCCCAAGTGTAAGACATCATGCTACTGCTTGTCATGTTGTGTGTGGGAGAATGCACATCTGTGTTGATGCATGTCTATTTCCTTTCATGCTGTACATTCCCTGTTGCACCACACAACACAGTAGGTGGGATGTGTCCAAGATAGGATGGTGACATTTCTTTTATTGAAGCTTATGCATGACACCCTCTGCATAACTGTTAAAATTCTATTGGCCCAAGTTGGAAAAAAATCCCAAGTCAGGATTAAACCTGTGTCTCACAAATGTCACACCACCAGATAAGTCACTTTGTTAATAAATTTGTCAAACCATACCATTCTGCTTTCCTACATGTGCCTGGCAAGATGGCAGACATCAAGAATTTACAAAATAACAACCATATGTCTGTCCATTCATTTATAGCTTCGGAGCAACATAACTGGCTATGCAGCTAGGATAAAACAACAGTTTGGCAAATGACCTTCATGAACAGTACAAATATAAGCTTTTTCAGTCTTGCTTTTATCCCACAGTCCCCTTTGTCCTAAATCTCTTCACCAGATGGCACCCCAGCAGTCCCATCATAAAACATCTCAGGGCTGCACCAGTTATCTACAACTTGCCCAGGACTAAAATGCAATGGGTGGCCTGCCCTATCAGTAGTGCATGGGTCTGTGGGGATTATCTGTGTGGCTCAGTGGACTCCAAGCTTTTCTCCTTCATATTTTTCTCCCACTGAGGGTGCTGATGTGTAATGACACACAAGATGTGTGCGGAGGCATGCATGCATGTTTAAGTCTGTCAACCACCTCTTCTCTGTAGTGAGTATACTGCTGTATTGGTTTTCACCAGGTTACAGTCACTGAGTTGGACACTAAATCCCCCCTCCCCAAATGAGGAGAGCTGTCCATGGTTCTCTTAGTTCTTCCTCTCCCTGCCAGCCTCCAGTTACCCACCTCTGTTCCCAACCCTGGGTTGCTGGTATGGCAAGCAGTACCACTACTACTGTGCTCTTGGGCTCACCCCAAATATAAGATTTCAAACTGTACATATGTCTTCATGTCATTCACCTGTCATATTTCTTTGAAGGGAAATAAAGTCAAAATTTATAAAATAAATATATTTGTGCAGGGGCCCCTGGTGAACTCCATGTTTGCATTTTTATGGCTCATCTTTTTCCTAACATTCCTTCTGTCTCTTGTGACAGTAATGCAACCAGGATTATTGACTCAGAGAGTAATAACTGCTGCTGCAGCAATCTACTGTTAGGAGCCTGATACTCTGGCTTCAGCTAAATAACTCTTTCTAAACCAACATTTTGTTTTGTAGGTATGTATTTAGGTCTAGCCAGCAGAAGTGAATGTCTTGTTTTTAAAGCTTTTAATTTTTTTAAACTACATGCAACTATGAAAAAGCACACAAATCACTGCAAGTCACTGATGCAATGATTAGTGAAGACTCTAGCTGTTTCCTTGCAGAAAAGTCCACTCAATTATCCTTCAAGTTGTCAACTGTAAATTTACCCTTCATTGGAGCTCTCTGAATGAGGACAAAAACAGCTTTTGTTGAATGAATGGTCCTGGACACATCACTCACATAGGTCAAGAGCCATTGTAGGAAAAAGAAGAACCACAAAAATGCAAATAAGGAGCTCTCCAGAGGCCATAAAACATGCAGGTGAAAAAAGGGGTAAAGAATCACTTCAACTACATCTACAAATCAAAACACTCCGCACAACATATTTTTTTGTGTACATTTTGACTTTAATTTCCTTTAAAAACACAATTTCAATGATTGTCTTATGAACATTATGCCCAAAGGATGCTTCAAGATACAGGCAGTTCAACCAAAATGCTGCTTGAACAATCTTGATCCTGGTTAGATGTAGGATTATGACATTGTAATTTGATCAGATTGCAGACCATAGTCATTAGAATCAATTATGTGTAAAGGTTCCATAAATATTGTGGTTGCCTCTCAAACTTTGACTAATAAATGAAGGTAATCCAATGGATTTCCTTTAGCTTTTCCAGTGTAAGTTAACATAGGGATTCAGACAGCTGTCTATAATGGTAGCCTACTTCCATATCGAGGACAAAGGGATGCTAATCCAGAGAGTCAAGATCCTTTAAACAAACTGGAGTCTCCTGTAACATCAGCTTGATGACTGGTATTCACACTGGATATAGAGAATGAGTTCACTTTAAGAAGACTTCACACAGTAGTGGAGAACCTGGAGGAGGAGAAAGATGTCCGAGCTAGTGATGTGTGGAATTTTCAAATTCCAGTGGAATAAAATTCCACAGAATTTTCAAAATTTGGCTGAATTTCACCAGAAATGGAAAAATGAAATTCCATGGCAGAAAATAGTTGCAGAATGATTTTCCATGGAACAAAATGCTGTTTGTGGATCTCAATATTTTCTTCAGAAATTGTTGCAGAATAATTTTCTGTGGAAAAAAATGATGTTCCACAGAATATCATTCTATGGATCACAGTAGGCGGAATTCTGCAGAAGAACCAACACAATTTCTGTGGAAATTCCACCAGTGGAATGGTCATGCTGTGCTAATTCTGCAGGTGGAAATCTCATTCCGCACAGTACTAGTCCGAGCATGAGTTGGCAACATTGACCACATTGATGATCTGATGTAGATGCCAATGGCTTGCTCGCTGGAGGATGAGGCATTCATGAAAGAATGTAAAGAGACCTGTGAATACAAGACTGAACATATTTAGACTCAAGCAAACTCTCTGTTGTGTTGTACCTGTGAAAAAAAAAAGAAATATAAAATTAAAAGAAAAAAATAATTTTTGGAAAGGATATGTACTGCCACATTGGTGATGGCCATACCTGGAAATGGCACAAAATGCACCAGACTGAGAAGACCGAGAAGGAGAAGTTTTGCTTGCTAGATGAGAAGATAGCAGGAAAAGATACCTGTGAATATAAGAAGACATTATTTAGACTCTACTCAATTAGCCACTGTGGGTAGCCACACAGATGGTATATCATTGGACCACTCCAAGTCTTACTATGTCTGTTACCTATAAAAAAAATAAGGAATTATTTAAACTGACTTGGCCACCATGGTGGCCGCACAGTATATGTGTCACTATGTACCTGTGAAAGGAAAACTTAAAATATTAAAAAGGAAAAAAAAAATGTAATGATACTTACCATTAAATTAGTAATGGCAGGACTTCCGGTGAGAGCACCACCCGAATGGTAGCCTGAGCTGAGAGTTCCAGGCCACCACTATAACAATCATAGAAACATAGAAGTTGACGGCAGATAAGGACCGCAAGGCCCTTCCAGTCTGCCCATTTCTTTTTCTACCTTATAAATGTGCCATCGGCCTTTGCTCTGTCAGTGGTCTATCTATTCATACTCATCTGAATTGCTCCCTTATGCCTATCCCATGCCTGTTTGAAGCCCTGTACTGTATTCATAGCCATCACTTCCTGTGGTAGGTCTTTCCATGCATCTACCACCCTTTCTGTGAAAATTTCCTCACATTCTCCCTTAATCGGCCTCCCTCCAGTCTCATGCTGTGTCCTCTTGTCCTGCTATTTTTCTTATATTTAAAAATGTTAGACTGTTTCACCTTGCTAATGCCCTTAAGGTGTTTGAATGTTGTGATCATATCACCTCTCTCCCTCCTTTGCTCAAAGGTATTCATATTGAGCTCCGTTAATCTGTCCTCATATGTCTTCTGATGCAGTTCCTGCACCATTTTGGTTGCCCTTCTCTGGACTGCCTCAATTTGGTTAATGTCCTTGTGAAGGTGTGGCCTCCAGTACTGCACACCGTACTCCAGATGGGGCCTAACCAGTGTCATGTAAAGAGGGATTATTACCTCCCTCTTATGACTTGTGATACCCCTACTAATACACCCTAATATCCCCCTAGCCTTACCTACTGCTTTAGAGGTCTGCTTGGATGATTTCAGGTCATCAGTGATGATGATGCCCAAGTCTCTTTCTTCCTTTGTAACTGCCAGCAACTCCCCTCCCAGTCCACTGACATCACTGGCACAAACACTTCATCCTGCTTCTGCAATTAAAGTAATCTTTGCAGGATGGCCTCCACACATAAGGCAAAGGAAAAATTGCAAGGACAGGCAACAAAACAAACAAAAACATTACTGGACTATCTGCAGCTTACCAAGGCCTACACATTGTTGGCCTCCCAGCACCTGGTCCCAGAGTTGAAAGCCTTAGATGAACCGGACTGCATGATTACCTCAAAACAACTTTCTGTAACATTACAAAAAATGAAAGTCACACTAGAATGCCTGGAATCATGGTCCATGGAGGACCACTGCCAAATTGACCAACTCACAAAAAAAAAAATGGACAGTATAGAGAAAAGCCTCATGGACTACATGACAACTACTGATGTCCACAATTTAGCTTTACTAGACTTGCAAATAAGAGAGCAACTACTGGAGCTTTGGTTAGAAGACATAGAAAACCATAATAGAAGAAATAACATCTGCATTCAAGGTTTACTAGGGGGCCGAGTTAGGCTGCATGACTAACTATATGGAAAGTTTCTTGACAGAATTTCTGAGCTGGCCAGCAGAAAAGCCTTTAAATATAATTCATGCCCACAAATATTTGGTTCCTCGCACTAAAGACCCTAAGAAAAGCCTTCAATCAATTGTCATTGCCTTCCTTGGCTTTCATCTTAAGGAAGAAATATTCAGAAAAGCATGGGACAAAAAAGTAGCAATATTCGGGGATGTCAGATTATTTTTTGACCATGACTATACCCCAAAGCTACTGACTCAAAGATGAAGGGTTCTTACTGTGGTTTGCCTGCTTCAGCAAAAAGGATTCAAAGCCTTCATAGAATACCCAGTGAAACGTAAGATACTCACTGAACAAGGACCCGAAAGGTATGCAGACTTAAAAGCAGCTGAACATTATCTGGCCTCGGTAGACATGAGTGTGCCCCTAAGTTCATATCAGAAGTAGAAGGCCCAGGTGTTGACTAGGTCCTGGTGGATGGCCAGAACAAAAAAAGAGGGGGTTAGAAGACTGCACAGAAACTTTCGGCTAGTGGGAATCAATATGTACACATAGAGAACTGCCAGCTACATCAGAGCAAACAGAGAATCCAGTGTCTACCTCAGAGGCTGAGTTCACTTTTAACAACCAGAACAATGGCGATCTGGCTCCACCCTGAGACATCTGAACTTTCAGTTGGAGTAACTTGATGTAAAACCTGGCAGTGTATGGACTGATTAACTAAAGAACTCATTGGCAAAGACTTTCATTTTTCTTCATGAATATTTAATGTAGGCGTGGGTATGTTTACTGTTTCTCCTTAATGAATGCATGAAAACATAGTCTTTTTTTTTCTTATCTTGCTTGTTCTTAAAATATGTAAGCAATGCAGTGGATAATGCAAACCAGAGTGTTGGGGGGACGGTGACCCCATTTGAGAAAGGGGGAGAGGATGGGATGCAGGTCCGAAGACTGCCCTATGTCCTGCTGGCATCTCAAAAGCATTCCTGCGGGTTTCAATAGGGTAAGGTAGGCCAATATCTCCAGAGGTGATCACCTATTTGAGTGAGATGCCCAAGAGAGACATGGACCACGAGACCCACCCGGCCAAACAGTTCCTAAAAATGATTCTGTTACTAAATGGTGGTTTAAATTAGGACCTAGAGGCTGTATTGCAGCTCTAGCAGTGAGCACTGGTGATGGACCTTTAAGAATTTTTTACCATGCATATAAACATATAACAGTGGGCCCTGGAGGCCAGTTTGGTGCATCATCAGGATGGTGCCACTGGTGATGAATCCCCCATATAACATACTTACCAGGTCAAAAGAAGCATTGGGAGCTTTTTATCTGGAATTACAGTTGAAGATAGATTGTAGGGTCCTTGGCTGGTCCAGATCACCTCTAAATAGACTCAGAGCAGATCTCTTTGGATGAGCCATTAAATCTGAGCATTTTAATTTTCTATTTGCCCAAGAGATCCCCCTTGGGATGTGCAGGGGGCACCGGGGGTGGGGGTGGGTTGGGGACCTGCATTCCTACATATAGTACATGGTGTTGGGCGAAAGAGGGATTCCCACCCCTGATACTCTTACTAGAAGAACAGGTTGTCCTCCTAAAAAAAGTTATGTAAAATGGAAAAAAATAGTGGTGGGCCAAGATAGGCCAACAGCTCAAGCTAATGACAATGTGAATTTGCTGTACACAGGACACATTGTGCCCAATTTGTCTTTTGCCCTTTTGGTTACAGGGCTCAATTGAAGCCTAAACAAGACAGAGGAACTATCTTAGAGTGGGTCCTTCTCAACGCCCCAGGGTTAGTTCTACGATGGGTGTGGCACAGGACAAATGCATCTTAGAGACCAGATCTTATTGTATATAATGTTATTTGTTAAGTTTAATATGGTTATTTGGACACGTTCTGAGAAATTCATGTTTTAAACATACATAGTGTTTTGTGATTGGTTAAGATGCACTCCTATTCCTCTCTCATCAGGATATTTCTGGGGCACACATCCCATAAACACCTTAAGGTTGTCACTTTTAATGTGAGAGGTACTAATAACCCAGTTAAAAGGTCAAAGATCCTGCAGGAATTACATCAGAAAACCACAATGGCGTTTCTTTAGGAGACTCATCTGACAGCTGCCAAACATCTGAAACTGAGATGTTCATGGATGGGGGAAGAATATGCCTCAAGTTACGAGGTGAACCCACACCACAGGGGGTAGCTATACTGGTGCAGCTCAATACCCCACTGCAGGTCACACAAGCAAATATAGACCCAGAGGGTAGATGTGTGTTGATTCAGGCAACGTATAGGGTCAAAACTGCATATTGGTCAACATCTACACCCCTAATGAGGAGGCCCCCATCTCTCATTCCCAGAAAAAAACTTTAAAGGACAGCATTGTAGACTCACAGAATCTGGTAGTGATAGGGGGGACTTCAATTAAGCCATGAACTGGGGGGGTGGACCAACAGGGAGAGGGAACCAGAGGGACTAACAGAACAGGAAAGCTGCTCTCGAGGTTAAGCAAGAGTTGGGGGTAGTGGACAGCTGGCATTTTTTGCACCCCAGAAACAAGGAGTTTATGTATTACTCCCCTAGGCAAAGGGGATATTCTAGAATTGGTTACTTCCTCATAACTGCAAACTAGATCCAAAGAGTACACAGATGTGACATTGGGCATATCACTTTGTCAGACTATGCCCCAGTGTCCTTGCAGCTTGCCACCTCCCCAACTCCCCCTGAGACTTGCTGGCAATTAAATGTAAGTCACCTTACAAGGGAAGACATTAATGAATTATTTAAAGAAACCATCTAATCATTTACCCAAAACAATCCTCAGGAGGACACTGGGGAAGGTATCAGATGGCATAATCTAAAATGCTGTCTAAGGGGGAAAATAATCCGATATTGGGCCAAATTGAAAAGGGAAAGACAAAAAAACAGGATGGAATTGGAACAGCAAATTACACAACTTGAGTCTCAGCATCAGATAACCTTGGATGAGCAGAGCAAAGAAGCTTTACAGCAGAAAAGAAGAGTATTGAATCACTTAATAGATATGCAGATAGACGGCCAGTTGAGATATATCAGACAAAAATATTATTAAAACAGGAATAGGGCGGGAAGACTACTGGCCTGGCAGCTACATAGAGAGGCAGCTAGTAAAGCAGTTGTTAGACTCAGAGAAAAAGAAGGAGACAACCCTATTACTTGTCCAAAGAAAATAGCCCAAATGTTTGCCCAGTTCTACTCAGAGCTATATGATTTGAAGCCCACCCCAAATCATTAAACTAAAGTCCAAATCTTCCTTGACAATCTCCCTTTGCCCTCTCTCGATAACACAGCAAGAACTGCTTTGAACGCCTCTATTTCCAAATCTGAGGTACAGTAGCTAACAAAATTAAACAACTTAAAAATGGGAAGGCACCAGGATTAGACATTTTTTCAGCCGAGTTTTATAAACAATTTCACCCCAGTTCATGGACATCTTGATCTCAACATATAATGAAATCTTAGCTGATAAACAGGAAGTACCCCTGTTGTGGAACTCAGCACAAATCTCAGTCATCCTCAAACCTAACAAAAACCCGGAATCTTGTGGGTCGTACTGCCCCATATCTCTATTGCCAGTGGATATGAAGATCTTCACAGGCATTCTAGCAGACAGGCTCCAACAATGTATCTCCCTCATATACACCATGACCAAACAGACGTTATCTCTGGCAGATTTTTGCATACAGTCATAAGATGGTTTTTGGATATTATCTCTGCCCAACACTGTTCCACCTCTTTCTAGCTCACCATAAGCATGGATGCAGAGAAGGCATTTGACAGGGTGAATTTGTATTTTATGACCTCCACCCTGTCCAAAATGGGCCTTGGGGAACAATTCACCTCAGCAATAATGGCCTTATACCGAAAACTGGAAGCGAGAGTGAAGGTTAATGGATTTATGTTCATAGGTGTGTTACAAGTCATGAGGTCTATATAGACTTTTTATGACTCACCATTGAGTTAGTGGAAATAACTATATGTGTCTTAAGCCATATACTTGTCCAAAGCTTTTTTTAGACTACCCATAATTTGCCTGGTCACTACATACTCAGGAAGAGAGTTACATGCTGACACCACTCCATCAGTAAACCACTGTGCTCTTTTGGTTGTCTTTACTAGCCCTCCCTTCAATTGTAATGAGTGTGCTCTTGTTGGACTTATGCAAGTTTTTGTTCAAGCAAATGCTTTCCACAAATGATGGATTGTTAAAGGCTCTATAAACTTGACATAAATCCCCTCTAAGGCTCTTGTAATGCATAGAGTACAGACCTAAATCTCTAAGTCAATGCTCATAAGATTTATCTTTCACTGAAAAGATTTTCTTTGTAACCTTCATCTGGATGCCTTCTATCAATGTTTTCCCCAATAAACTTTGGGGTGTACAGAAAGCAGAGCAATACTCCAAATGTAGTCTGACCAGAGCAGTGTACAGTGGAACCATCACCCTAGAGCTTCTACTTTTGATGTTCTTGAGTATGCAACCACGCATTCTAGTATATTTTTGAACTTGTTTCCTAGTGTGTGTGTCATAAAGGTGAAATCGTTTGTAATTGATATTCCTAAGTCAGTCTCGTGTGTTGTTTCTATCAGTACTGTATTGTTTAGTATATCCGTATTTCTAGAGTTGTTTTTCCCGAGGTGCATTACCTTACACTTTGACTCATTATATATTAATTTATGCTCTTCAGCCCAGTGTGCAAGCAGTGTTATGTCCCTTTGCAGCTGCAGTGCTGAAACTTTATTATTCACTATAGCACCCAATTTGATATCATCTGTGTACTTGGTTAACCAAGAGCAATTAGATGTTTTCATGGTGGAGATGTCAGATAGACTACCCCTAAAGAGAGGTACTAGACAAGGATGTCCCATTCCCCTCTGCTCTTTGCCCTGTCCCTAGAATCCCTAGTGTCTGGATCTGCACCAACCTAGACATTAAAGGAGTAGTGGCTGGAGGAAAGGAGCAAAAGCTAGCATTATAGATACATAGACAGTGTCAGCAGATAAGGACCTACGGCCCACCCAGTCTGCCCATTTGAGCTTGTAAGTTCACTTTATGTTATACGCGGATGATTCCCTTTTCTTTTTAAGTGAACCGCAGACCTCTCTTCTCCATTTGTTAGAGATGCTACAAAACTTTGGAGAGCTGGCAGGATTTAAAATAAATACCTCTAAATCAGAGGTATTGATCCTAAGTGGCAAACCCTCAACAGAGTTTTAAAGAGAATTTCCCATTAGTATGGGCCAAAAAAAAATACCTTCAAATATCTCGGAATCCAAATTTTGGCTGATCTATCCAGACTGTTTAATATTAATTATCTCAAGCGTCATAATGATTTACAGGCAGATTTTGCACAGTGGAGACTTTTACCATTTTCTCTGTAAGTGAAGTACAGACAGTAAAGATGAATGTTCTTCTGAGACTTTTTTTTTATTCCATACTCCCTTGATTCCAATCCCGATCCATTTTTTGAACAAATTGAATAAATATGTTCAGGGCTTTGTCTGGGGTGGTAAATGCCCTAGACTGTCAATTAAAATCCTCAGAGCATCTAGGGAGGAGGGAAGCCTGGAACTTCCCTATCTTTACCATTATTACTTGGCAGCACAAAGAGCCCAACTATGCACCTGGGTAAAACAAAGAATTGATTCAAGGTGGTACCCAATAGAGGAGGCCACATTGGTGGGGGGGGCCCTGTGGACAATGCATACTAATGTCATACAAGCTCACATATGGTCGCACCCTACAAACCCTTGGGTAAAATGCTCATTGAGAATCCTTCTCTGTCTTCACAAACTCACCCTCACCCCAAATACAATATGCCCTCTTTCCCTTATCTGACTTGAAGAAGCCTTTTTCCCACCTATTCTTGACAATGGCTTCAGCTACTGGGAAGGCAAAAGCCTCACCACTTTCTATCAATGTATAGGTAGAGCTGGATGCCTTACTTTTGCCACTCTTAAAGGACATTTCCCCTGCCGTAGAGGACTTTTTTTAGGTGCCTACAAAGCCACAGCTTTATTAACACATGACACTATACAAAATATCAGGAGAGACATGATGCCCCTAGAAAGTTACTGGTATGACATCATCTGGATATGGGATAAACTTTGATATATTTCTATTCTGTATAAGTCTTTATCCTCAATGTCTTAGAACCCACTAGAAGAGAATCGGAGAAGATGGGAATGAGAAAGTGGGATCATGATTTCTAAGGTAAACTGGGCAAGCAGACTGAGGGGGGGTGGCAGGTGACATCCTCCCCTGTGTGGAGGTAATATAACTGAAGGGTACTGACTCATTTTTTTCAGGACCCCTACTATTACAAAACATTTTAACCCCCAGGCTACAGAAGCTTGTTGAAGGCTCTGTGGGGAAACTAAAGGCATGCATTATCATATTTTTTGGGGATGTCCCAAATTAGTTACCTTCTGGTGTCAAATTCAGGAAAAAATACAACAAGTAACAGGATACACACTCCCCTTTACTTTTTCAGATTTGGTACTGTGCTTCCCAACTCTGTCCTCCAAGGAGAGGAGAGTGGCAGCAGTTGGTCAAATGCTATGGGTAGCATCCCTGAAGCACTTTACTACAAAGTGGTTGTCACCAGCCCCCCATTCTTTAACCCAGTTGGTCTCTAGAGTGGAGGAGATAGAAGGGATGAAAAGAATAATGTGCATGATCAGATTAGAAGAAGAAAAATTTCTGGACAGGTGATGCCCATGGCATGTCCGGATGGAAGAATCAGTGGAGGAGAGGCATCTCAGAGGGAAACGGGGGAAGATGAACCCTAGGGAACTCCTAGAACTTGAATTAATATTGCTGATGGGACCAACTAATAAATCTCTAACCAGTTTTAGACAAGTGGACAAAGGGGGAAGCAGAGAGGAGTTTCACTGAATAGGTTGTTTTAGTTTCGTTGGAAGAACTTTTTTATCCTACAGATTTTCCCTCAGATTATATAGAAATGACCATGAATACACTGTGAAAGACTATAACTATCTCTTATAAACCATGGACTTTGAGCAGTGTAATAAGTTAGTGGTCTAACATAGAATAGTAAAGTTAAATGTTTACACACATTATAGATGATCAAAATTTTCTATTGCAAATTGTTATATGGGATATTTTAAACTGTACTAGAAAGTTTGTAACATTCACAAATATAAATAAACTTTTTCTGAGTTAAAAAAATAGTAATGGCAATGTTGTGTACAGTCACTACTGTGCTACAGAGTGGGATGGTGAAGGAAAAGATAACTTAAGTTGGTACCTTGCATGCTGTTTGGCTTTGCAATGGTAGCTGCAGAGAGAAAGAGAGAGAGAGAGAGAGAGAGAGAAATGAAAGAAAGAAACACATTTTAATGTCTTGCAAGCAAGGTGGAAGCCCCTTCTGAGTGAGGCTAGACTTACCACCAACAGTGAGGATAAGGAGTGTAAACAACAAAGAAAGTAACTTACAATCACAGCAGACAAAGTTGGGCCTTGCTGGACCTCTGGTCTTGCTGCCTTTTTGGGCTGGCTGGCTGGAGACACACTTTGAGGGCTGCCGGGATGGATAGATGGATGGATGGATGGATTGTTGGCTGATTGGCTGTAGGTCTGCCTGACAACAGAATTTATGTTTAAGAGTCCATGTTTCTCTGCCTGGATGCATGCAATGGAGGCAGTGGTGGTTCATGTTATTGGTGGATGTGGAAGACCAGTGGAATAGCAAATTCCCATAGGGCCTGGGGGTATGTTATAGGTTCCCCCCTCCATTTTGAAATATAAGCACTTGCTAAGCTTATGTTAACCAGTTTTAACAAATCATATATTAATTAAAATTTTTGTTCCCAAGCCTTTTGATCAGCAAACTCATCAATTGTTTTGAATACATCAATTTTTCTTGCTTTTTCATTCTCTAGTGAAAGAAATGTCAAGCAAGATAGTCAATCCTGCCTCATTGTATTATGAATATAATTTCTTATAAGTCTTAACTTTAAAAAAGACCATTCAGCAGTAGAAACAGTTACAGGACTCATTAGAAACAGCACACATGCAGTGCAAACATCAGGTAAATTGGATAAAAGACTGTTGTTTTCGACAATCAGCAGTGTTGCTAGCTCATTCACAGTGAATATTTTCTTTATTTTGGAGATCAAGCATGATTGTAATGATATCAATTAAGCTGCAAAATTAAGGGACAAATCTCCAGAGTATCTTTCAGCCAAAGCTACTCTATCAGAATGAAGTTCTTCATCAGAAGATAGTAAAATAAACTTCGGAGTAACACAATAGAAGTCATGCACAATTTGTTTCAGGCTTCAGAACCAATGATCAAGCTGTGTTATTATTATGTCAACACTGGCATAAAAAACATGCACTTTGAAATAATTTATGGACTCTTTAATCACTGGTCAGCTGATAACTCATCAAAATGACGTTTAGCTCTTGGTAGACTTGAACTTATCTGCCTCTCCCCTTGTTTGAGCATCTGGAACCGCTGACTGTCTGATATCTTCAAAACTATTCCTACTATCTTTCATCACTTTGTATGTATTCTCTAACATCTCTGCAGCTTTGCCTAGGTCTTGTGTTTTACATTGCAATAGTTTTGAAACAGCATTTACTGTTTCAAGAACTTTAGTCAGAAACACAATCATCAAAACCACATTGAAGCTTTCCAACTGTTTCTGTAAAGATGATGCTTCATCTCTCTCTCATTGGGCTTAGTTGTCTTGAGAATGATTTCAGACAAGGCCTTTAGTATATCGGCCTTGAGTGTATCTGTGTATTAGTATCTTAAAGCAATCAAAGAGTCATAGTGTGAAGACCAACAAGTTGCACAAAGTCTTTTTAAAGTTAAGTCTGATTCACTAACAAATGATTTCAGTAAAGCCCATTGATGAATGCTGTGTCCAAAAAATGTATATAGCCACTCAAGTAAGTCACAGAAGTTCCGAAGTTCGGTGATCATGTGTACAGAATAGTTTAACAATAGATTCAGATTATCAGCAGCACAATGCACATATCTAGCATTGTGTTGTTTCTCTGCAAGTCTTGCTTGCACTCCAGAGTAGATTCTGCTCATATTCAAAGCACCTTCATATGCCTGTCTTCATAGTTCTGATAGTTCTAGACCTTTATCTTCAATGCACTTAATAATATCCTGTTCCAGTTGAGCACTTGATTGACCCATTACTTCATAAAAGCCCAGAAAACTCTTGTTGATATTTATTTTTGGCATGATTGGTGGATTGCCTTTATCATTTTCTATACTAATGTAGCAAAAAAAAATTGACTTAGCTGGTCGACTTTTTGACAAGTCCTTGGTTGTGTCCATTATTACTGAATAAAATGGAGTTTTCTTAATGTCATTAACAATACTTTCTTTAACTTGGTCTGCCAGTAACTGTATGATTTCATTCTGAACTTGTGGGCTCATGTATGTTGTGGAGCCTTTGGGCTTCCTTAAGAGTTCTTCAAGAACAGGATCATATTTTGCCCAACATTTGGATAACGGACAAAAGGTTGCCACAGTTTCCTTCACCAATAATCTCTCTGTGACCTCAGAACAGAAGATTAGACACAGCTAAAGTAAATGTAACATTCACAATACGATGAATGATCTGTCTCCAAAAGCTAGCCTCTTCTTATTTTTGGCTCCATTTCCTCACTGATGGTACTATGCAAGCACCACTGATCATATATTAATCAAGCTTCCAAATGGCAGTTAGATGTTTTGTGTCTCACTATGTCTTGAGACATGTGGTGCCAGCCTCTAGTTCCACTTATCCATGTCGAGTCTTCCAACATTTGTTTTCCAATCCCCAAAGAGCCAACAGGGTTGGCAGTAGCATTCGTCTAGAACAGTAGAATAGCACAGTCATGTCCATTTAAGTTTAAATCCTGCCTTCATCACCGTTTGATAGTATGATGCTGAAAAGTAATGATTATTTGCACAATCATGTGGGAATGGTCCCTAAGGTTGACAAGGGCCGTAAGTAACAATAAAACATTTTTGATCTGAAGTTAACATTTCCATGTTGAAGTTCACCTTGTCAGTAGGATTTTCTGCAAGCAGTTCAGTTTGAATTTCTTCAGAATCACTCATGGTTGTTGAAGAGCTGTTAGTGTTTTCATTCTGAAAGCAGTCTTCTGCTTGAGGTTCATTCAATTCAGTTGTGACTGTCTTCTTAGAGCTGGATGGTTGTTTATTAAAATATCCAACAGGGTCACTACTGCTAATGCTATCAGCTGCTGTTTTGTCACTGGTAGTTGGCACATTTAAAGCAGTAGCAGTCTTGAAAAACATGTACATTTTGGGCAATTTTGTGATTCTCTCACTAGCCTCCTTTTACTTCTTCTGCTTTGCAACTCTACTCAGTGGCTTAGACATGGACATTGTGAACTATGTCTATCACATTTTCAGTCCTCGACACTTCCAAACTACTTAACCAATTCTGTGTGGACAAATGTTGTTCCAATTAGAACAGTACTCAAACCTTGCATTACTTTTTGAACCATTGAAATGCATTTTTTTTTATTGTGAATCTGTCTACAGTCACAATATGTTGATTTGTCTTTCTTCACTACAAACATATTGTCTTGCACAAGCAATAATCAGTTAGCAAAGTGCAAGTCTTCAATGAATAACCGCATAGATAATTGTAACACAGACAAATAGCCAAAGCAACCTACGAAAGGTGCACAATGAACACCGCAACCTTGTTTGCAGGAGGAGGACTTGGCCTCTCCACAGGTGTGATACAGTATGTTTGAGCTCTGCATAATCTATCCCAATTACACCAAGAGAGGTTCTGTTTGCCACCACACCCCATTCCTTCTCTATGCTGGTAGTATATCTCATGTTTTTCTGTAGCTGGGGAAAATAAAAAAAATACTAATTAAGCAATAAGGCATGACCAGGGGTTAGATTTAACAGTCTGTTAATCACCCCTAGGGGTGTAATGTGACATTAGGCACAGAGTACAATATTGCCCCTAGCAGATGATTAACTAATTGTTAATCTAACTCCTGGTAGTGCTTTATTCTGCTATGATGAAAACTGTTCCAAAAGAAAATTGTTCAAAGTGTACTTTTTTAATGTTTTCCTCATTGACAGGGGCATTTTTCTAATAAAATAGTTCTTCCACCAACAGTATAAGAATGCTGGTTCAGAATCAGAATGCATCATTCCAGTCATTCAGCAGTGCTACTGCTACAGAATGGAACACTGACTGAAAAATTTAAGTGCAATGGTGATTAGGCTGTACATGACAAGATGACAGTATGCTATGTGTGCTCACGTGCTCTCTGTGCAGTGTAAGAAAATGCAGGCCTAACCTACTACTCCTACACCATCATTTGCTACCTCCATCTTCTGGTCACAAGGATGTGGTGGAGAGTGAAGACACACCTTGTGCTCAGAGGTAGCAGAATTTAGGGTCAGGCAGGGTCTGAGATAACATTAGGAGTCACTCTGTTCCTCAGAGAGTGGTGAAGCTGTAGAACTGCCAACCAGTTGACACACTTGACATGAAAACAGTGCAGGACTTTATGGAAAGCCTGGGAGAAGAAGTCTGTTAGAGACACAATCACAATCATCATCTTTGTGGACAGTGCCTCTAAACATGAAAATTAAAGTGGTTTACCAAACTTTTTTAAAATGTTAACTACACCACATATTGTGGTGCCTTACCTCCCTGAAATGCCATCTGTGTACACCTTATGAAACTTTCATTGTTCCATTGGTGATTAACCAACAAATGTGACTCCGCGCTCTCTTCTCTGGGCAAACATCATTACATGCCTGAGCACAGCGGCAGTTCTGAGGTGGTTCCAGAGAGCAGACAAAGTTACAATCCCTTCCACTTTTAAAATAAGAATGAAAATATCATAAGGTATACACAGACTGCATTTTGGTGAGGTAAGGCACCACAATATGTGGTGCATTTTCATATCTTGGTAACTCTTTTTAATGTCATACTACTCCACTACTTGATCTGAGAAGCACACATACTGTAGAGGTTAATGGATGAGAACCAGTTAATAATAACACTGTGTTCAAAGTGAGAGGTTGTCATGGCAGCATAGTAAACCTTGAGAGCGAAGCATTATGACATCCAGATGGGAACACAGCGTTGTTATTAACTGGTGCCTATCAGTTAACTAACTGTAAAAGACAACTCTAGCCAGAGTAAAGTACCTGAATAGCAAATACTGTCTGTATACACAATATTACTTACCTTGTCAAGTAATGAAAGTAAACAAAGAAGTTTTCCTTCTAGAAGGCTCTGAAGGAAAAAGTATAGTTTGCAAGTTGCTCTGAAAGGCCAGCGATAACGGGAAAGAAAAACATATTATGTAATCATGCAAGTACTGCATACAGTATAAGCAATAAGTGCAACAAGGAGAAACCAGAACCCTAGCTGGTAACATTGAATTTGAACCTGTTAAAAGTTTGTGATAGCAACCGTCATTGAAATTTGGATTGATCTCTTGATACATGTATGGTGTGTGTGTGTGTGTGTGTGTGTGTGTGTGTGTGTGTGTGTGTGTGTGTGTGTGTATACACAAGCACACACACTTTTTTTTTATATGTTCACATAGCACAGTTCAGCAGGCAAACTATAGAAGGATGCCCAGATAAGCTTATAAAACAGAACAGGGTGAGTGTTATAACAGAACAAAGGGCTCCCCCACCTGGCATACCGGTCCGGTGCAGACAATATTCTCCCACAGGAATGAGACTCTTGGGGGCTGGGCCCCACTGACAATGTTGCACCTAACAGAAAATAAAATTACTGTAAGCATCAATAAATTTCTTCTTTCTGTAGTGCTCCACATTGTTAATGTGTATTCATAACAACTAGGTTCTTCAAAGGAAGCAGTACCCAAAATAATTGCATGGGGGGAGAATATTGTCCAATATGTCAACCACATGCAGGAAAGGAATTTACCTGCTAGCTGCCATGTGCAAAACTGTGCAAAAAAGTGCACCAACAGAGCATTGAACATTCTTGGCTAATTTTTTTTGTTTGTTTAACCAACACACTAAGCTGAAGCTTGTTTACAGGTGTCACCTGAGAGCACAAGGAAGTAAAGTGGCTTACTCAGGGTCACAGATTATGCAAGTGGGGGCTGTGGGATTCAAACCCAGGTCTCCAGGTTTATAGCTCAGAGCCTAAACCACTGCGCTATACTGCCTCCTCAAATTTTTCAGCTGTTTATAAAGTTCTCATTCTCAGAAATGATATGCATTCTCCTAAAGTATCCATATTTAACTGTACCTGAATAAAAAGTGATAGGTAAAACAGGAGTTTGCATTGTTGTGCTTTTTATGGGTAGCATTCTGGTTACAGTTCACTTCATGGAATCACTTATGCTGAGTTTTTACTATGTCACGATTTGTGTACAAAATGTTAATTATGAGCTGCTGACCTATCGGAACCCTGTTTAGAGCTCTGTGCACAAACCATGACGCATAGTTAAAACTCCAAATTATTTTGGTTTCATGAAGAATGCTGCCCATAAAAACAAGATGCAAAATACAGCTTTTTATGTCACTTTTTGTTCAGGACAAGTACAATTACTAAATATGGATAATTTTGGTGAATCATGCATATCATTTCTGAGAGTAAGAACTTTGTAAACAGCTGCCAGTTGCAAATTATTTCCATCTCACCTTTGGAACAGGTAGAGCACAGTATTTACCAGGCTAGAAAAGATACTAGAATGAACTAATGAGTTTTTGATAGTTTACACAGTTATCATTTTAGGACTATGATATTCTGTTTTTATGTTTGCTTGAGTGCACGCACAAGAAACATTATGTGGCAGCTTAAAAGAGAAGCAGGTTGTGAAGGTGCAGCACTGTGGCAGCCAATGCCGTTACTGCATTTGTGGGCTTGTCACTGTTCACCCAATGCAGGCCCAGTGTCCTGATGACACTGGTTCTGCAGAAGTGCCACCAACTTGAAACAATTTGGCCACTGCAATGAGGGGCCCTGTCATCATTGCAGCATCAGCCATTCCACTGCAATGAGGGAGTGACCCATCATTGCAGGGTGGTACCTCGCCTGGTGTAACATTTCCCTAAACATGGCGGCAGCTTATGCCACTCCCTCAGAGCCCCATGAAAGGTGACTGAGGGGCTCATTGCTGATGGGGAGCCCACTCCCATCAGCGATTTTATCCCCCATTTGTTGGGGTGCTGGCTAGTGCCCAATACCCCTCGACTCTTGCCCCCCCAACACATGGTATGTGCCGATGGGGATGCCCAATCCCCATATGCTACAGCCACCCCCAAAAAACACTCAGGTGGCATGCTGGAAGCCTACCCCAGTGTGCCAAAAGTCCCTGTAAATAAGGAAACCTTCCTGTGATGTTATAACATATTTTAAATCTGTAACGTAGAAAACGGTCCCTTGTTGAATCTCACCCAACCCGCGCCCACCCACTGCACACCCTACCTCCCCACACCCCCCTTCACCAAATACTTACCTCTGGAGTCCAGTGCGATGATCTTTGGTGGACCAGGAACATGTCTGCACTCTTCACAGCTGACCGCAAACTGAAGAAATACCGGTAAGCTGTATAATGACATAAATGTTTTTTTTTTTCAACTTACGTTCATATCTCAGGCATTTTTGGGACTTTTGGATCAAAATTTTCAACATAGGGTTATTGGGACCCCTAGTCATGAATTCAGTCACTGCTATGGTGTTATTCTGTCCTGAAAGGCAATTTTGCGGTTACTGCATGGAATCACCTTTCAGGACTGATTAGCGAAATGACAGTGCCACTGTTCATGAAGTGGGCTCTCAAAAAGCCTATGTTGCAAATTTGGTGAAAAAATTCAAAAATTACTGTTTTATGAGTGTGCGCTAGTGCAGTTTTCACGACATCGTGAATCTCGCAAATTTATAATATTTTCACTCCAGATTTTCAACATTGGCATTTTTCCACACTTCCTTATGAACAGTGCAGCTGTCTTTTTACACATCCTGGCTGAAATGTGTTTTGGCACTTCAGGTTCAGAATAGCGCAGTTGCTTTGGGAAATCAGTGTTCAGGACAGCTTAAGAAAATCACAGTGACACTGTTCATGAGCAGAGGTCCTAAAATGCCTATGTTGAAAATTTGGTGACAAACATCCATAAAATGACTGTGTTATGAACGTGCATTGTGCAATTTCCACACACCCTCATAACTTTGCAAATCTGTAGTATTTTCACTCCAGAAGTTCAACATTGCCATTTTTTCAGACCTCCTTATGAACAGTACAGTTGTCATTTTTCACATCCTGGCCGAAATGTGTTTTCGCACTTCTGGCACACAATAGCGCGATCGCTGTGGGAAGTCAGTGTTTGGGACAGATTAAGAAAATCACAGTGACACTGACCATGAGGTGATAAAATGACTATAGTATGTTGAAGTTTAGTGACAAAAGTCCATAAAATTATTGTGTTACGAGCCTACGTTGCACAGTTTCCATGCATCCTTGTAATTTTGCGCATTAGTAATATTTTCACTCCAGATTTTCAACATTGGCATTTTTTCACAAATCCTTATGAACAGTACAGCTGTCATTTTTCATATCCTGCCCAAAATATGCGTTTTCACTTCTGGTGCAGAATAGCACAGTTGCTGTGGGAAATCAATGTTCAGGACTGATTAAGAAAATCATAGTGACAGTGTTCATGAGCAGAGGTCACAAAATGCCAATGTTGAAAATGTGGTGAAATAATTCTGGTAAATGATTGTGTTATGTGCAGGCGTTGCACAGTTTTCGCATACGCTCCAAAGTTTGAGCATTTTTGATATTTTCAGCACAGATTTTCAACATTGCCATCTCTTCACACCTCCCTATGAATGGTACAGCTGTTATTCTTCACATCCTGCCCAATCTGTGTTTTTGTACATCTGGCACAAATGGCATGGTTGCTGTGGCAACTCAAAGTTGAGGACACATTAACAAAATCACAGTGCCACTGTTCATGAGAAGAGGTCCTAAACACTTTCATGAAATGGAGGTCACAAAAAGATCATGTTGAAAATTTGTAGTGCAAATACCAACAAACGCCTGGGGCATTAGGGCTTCTAACCATAACATCCCACCCTGTACAGACTGACAGGCATCAGAGGTGTGCCTTTGGATTGCTGACTGTAATGCTCATGCCATTTCACCCCCCCCCCACAGCCAGTGACAGGCATCAAGGTGTGCCTTGGACTCTTGGGGACTAGAGTTCACCCCATTCTCCTATACTGCACCCATTTCAGCATATGTCCTTATGGAATGTGGTGACTGTAAAGCTGAACACCCCAAGGCACACCTCAACACTTGTCAGTGTCTGCAGGATAGGGTGAGGTGAAATGGCATGAACTTTATGGTCAGTGATTCAAATGAATACCACAGTGTCTGTCTATCTCTGCAGGGTGGAGGTGGGGTTGGAGTGAAGTTCAGTACTTCAGTGCCATTCCTATTCTGTATTTGTCTGACTCCAGCATTTCCAATGCTAATACCAGCAAGCAAACATTTGGCCTTGATAAATGCTTGTTTATTATGGCAATGAATTCAACCCCTTTGTATATAGTTTGAATGAATTGTTTTATTTATGTGTTATGCTGGATGTGTAATGGATAGATTTGCATTGTATTGGGTTGTATCATACTTGAAAATGTAATAAAAATATTATGCAAAAAAAAAAAAATTATTTCCTGTCCTAGTGTCCTCTTTGCACTCACTCACTCATACAATAGGACCAACAGACCACAGAATTGTGGTCTCTTGAGTTAATGGGGAAGGGGAACAAGATGGCCACCAGGAAAGATCCATCTGTTGGACTCACTGCAGTGTGACTACTACACACACAGACATGCACACACACACACACACACACACACACACACACACACACCCTCAGCATCCTTAATCTTAGTCCCAAGGTAGGCAGCAAATTCAGTTACATTGCTGTTGACTGTCTCTGTGAGAATTTCTGTTTTTAGGACACACTGAATTTCAACACATTCACTCATATTTTTTATAGGGGGGGCTTCTGTGTATTCTTTTATTTAATCTTTTGTAACCAGGAAGGCACATCACAGAGTTAAAAAAAAAACACGTGTTTCCAGGTGTGACCTGTAGGTAAAAACAGTTGAAGATTGGGGGGAGGAGATAATGCAGTAATAACATGTTACAGAGCAAATCATGTTGCAGATCATAATGGAAAAGACAAACAGATAAAAAAACATACAAAGCACATTACCAGAAGGCCACAGCTGGAGTACTGTGTCTAGTTCTGGAAACCATAGATGACTCTGGAAGGACATTGACAAAATAGAGGCAGTCCAGAGAAGGGCAATGAAGATAGTACATAGGCTGCACCAGACGAAGCCACGTGAGGAAAGGCTTAAGGACCTTAATATCTATTCACTGGAGGAAAGAAGAAAGAGGGGAAATATGCTAGAGACTTTCAAGTACCTATGGGGAATAAACAAGGTACAGGTGGAAAGCATATTTCAGAGAAAACTCTCCACAAGAACAAGGTATGAAGCTGAAGGGTGGAAGGCTCAGAGGAAATGTTAAGAAGTACTTTATCACTGAAAGGATGGGGAAGCAGTGGAACAGCCTTCCAGCAGAAGTGGTGGGTGTTAAAACAATACGGGGGCTCATGAGTGCTTGGGATAGACATACGGGGTACCCTAGAGAAGTGCAGAGCAGGAGAGCCGCAGGTCAAATAGGATCTGGGGCTGAAGCAGTGAGTAGGAAAATGGACTGACTAGGTGGGCCATGGTCTTTATCTGCCGACAGATTCTGTTTCATTGTGCCACTGCCACTGCCACATGGAAGGTTGCAAGATAGATTATACAGACTGGATGGAACAGAGATTCTAGAACCAGTGGTTCATAATAACCATCTGAGTACTCTAACTATAGTAGTTTGCTAAACAAAACAAAAAAAAAAGAGGTAAGGAGGAAACTATTTTGCAAATATGGATAACAACTGCTGTGGATACAGAGATCAGTTTCTATAGGGTATTATAACTGGCTTGGCAGACTACTGCAGCAGTAGTAGCTTGGCAGTTAGTTTTTTTCCCCAGGTGTGTTCTTTATCAAGCCATTAACCAAACCTCCTTATTGCAGTGTGACTTAAAAACAAATTTTCATCGAGGTTCAGCAGCCTAAGTACACCCTTGCCTGCAGACAAAAACTCAAATAATCCCCCAAACCACTGAAAAAAACCTCCTGCCATTGCCAAGATAAGCTACTTACTAATTACTCTAAAGAAACTGATCTCTATATACCCACAACAACTGCACTCAGGCCCCTTGAGAGGAATTCTGGACCCTGGGAAAAGTTCAAATTCTGGGGCCCTGGCCCCATGTACAGTAGCTGTGTACTATAGCATGCTGGATGGCCTGGGTACCTCTTTTGTGCTGGACCCAGGGAAGCGAAGCAAAGCAAAGCAAAGCAACTTTATTTATTTAGTGCCTTTCATAGTCAAGGCTCTGTACATAATATGAATTACAATAAAAGCAATAATATACTAAAATTTAAGATCAGCCCATTAAATAAACACTTAATTAGGGAAAGCCAAAGAGAATAAATATGTTTCCAGCATTGATTTAAAGCTGCTGACAGTCAGGCATTCTCTTAACCGATGAGGTAGAGAATTCCACAGGGTTGGTACTACAAATGAAAAAGCACGAGCTCCAGTTGTTTTAAGATGAACCCTGGGAATCTCTAGAAATCCCTCATCGGCAGATCAGAGAAGGCGACTGGGGGAGTAGGGAGTCAGGAGATCTTTCAGGTAGTCAGATCCCTGTTCATGTAGAGCTTTAAAGGTAAGCAAGCCTACCTTATAGGTAATCCACCACTGAACTGGCAGCCAGTGCAGTTCATGCAGCACAGGCATAATATGACTGGTTCTGGAGGTACCAGTCACCAGCCTGGCCGCAGCATTCTGCACTAGCAGTAGGCGGCAGATATCAACCCCAGACAGCCCTAGGTAGAGGGCATTGCAGTAGTCGAGACAAGTGGTAATGAAGGCATGGATCCATGCTGGAAGGTCACCCGGAGAAATCAAGAGTTTCACCCGAGCGATATTCCTCAGATGGTAAAATGAGGATTTGACCACCGCTGACACCTGAAACTTCAGGGTTAAGCCATCATCAAAAATAACACCCAGGTTACGAACCAGATCTGAGGTGGTGAGCTGGACACCATTGGGGAACAATTATCTCCAACTCTCTGACCCGGTCCCTCTTAAGGACCCTGAATGCACTTGTTCCATATTTTCAAGGCACATTCCTCCATACTTATTTTTTTTCCTTGTTTTTTGTTTATATACCTGAACCTACTATAGCTGGAGTACTCACTCAGATGGTTATTGTGAACCCTACCACACTGGCTCTAGAATCTCATATCTCTGTTCCAGACTCTGTATAATCATTCCTCTTGCAACCTTCCATGTGGCACAATAATGGCATTAAGTTCTGGTCCTGGATAGACTTGCTTGTATTTTTTTGGCTGTTCGTTTTTTTGTTTCTCTTGACTCATGAGTCATGACTCCTTAAGTCTTAGTCTTTTCCATTATAATGTATCGTGGAATGTTATTCTGTATAGAATTCCATCCCTTTCAAAATGCTGTTCTATCACAGATCCAAGGTCATGGAATGCTGTTCTACCCTACTGTGGTAGAACAGCATTCTAGAACCTCTAAAGACTGTTTGAGTCAGTTTCATTTTCAAAGCAAAAAAACTCACAAACACATATTTCACACAGTACAATACACTTCGCTCTCGAGGTCAGAGAGAATCAGAACCCCTCTGTGGCAGAACACACTGGTTGTGCATTGTTGCCCATCCAGTATTACCTATATCTACTGCATGACACTAGATTTGCTTTGCTCTCTAGCTCTGCAACAACATGTATTACTGAATTCTCTTCCACCCCATGATGACCTCCATGCTCCCCCCCCAAGGAATTCTTCACCTACTTTTTACAGTCAGACACACCATCAGTGGAAAGAAAAAACAAATGTTTTTTTTTTTTTTAACTCCAGACTGCGCTGTGCCTTTAGCCTTTCTGTTTACAAAAGATTAAGAGACAATAAACATTACAAAGAAGACTCCCCCCCCACAAGCCTCCACAAAAATAAAATATGAATCAATGAATGTGCTGGTTGGATTTGGAAAGGGAGTCGGAGTCGGGAGGCAAGCAAGGCACTCTCACTGACACTCTCAGGCTCAGCTAGGAGAATCCCAACCCGTTCCCCATCAGACAGAGACAGACAAGAGGTCAGGTCAGGAATCCTGGTGCCCACACCACATCAAACAATGCCAGGTCCAGCACAAATTTATTTATTTATTTTTTAACGGGAGAGAGTAGGGAGGGATGAGACAAGTTACATAAATCTGGTGAGTGATCAGTGATGATGAGTCATCTGACAGGGATAATATGTTTCATTCATTTATTTAGAGATTGTTGTTTGTCACAGGCAGAGTCGGTTTGGGTTGGGTTCTGTCCGCACACACGCAGTCACACATCACAAAAGTCTGAGTTTGAGAGAGAGAGAGAAAGGAATGGACTACGAATGGACAGCCTAGGCTGTGTCATCATCTACAACACTAAACTATCTCATTCTCATCCATCTTAGATGATTGAAAATACCTAGTCACTCAGATCCTTTCTCATTCTCTCTCTCTCTCTCTCTCTAGTCAGACATAGTCAGACACAGTAGTGTCCTCCACTCCTCAGCTCAGTCTCCTCTCCGCCGCCCTGTACATATGAGACTACTAGTCTAGTATAGGAAAATTCTCTCCACAACATAAAAATGGGGAGTCAGGAATGGCACAATCTTTATCAATCCTGGACCAGCTCCACCACAACCACACACGACTCAAACCAGTAATGATAGAGTGCGTGAGTGAAGGCACGATTTTCTTTGATGCATGCAAACTTCCACCTTCTTCTACCACATAACTCTACTGTCTCTCCATACAGAGTCATGTGGTACAGTAGTATTGTTACTGTACTACCATGAGCATCGTGAGTAGCCTAGCAACCAGCAGCACAGCGATGTGGGCCCCCCAATGCGGAAGGCTCCTCTGAGATGAGTCCGAACAAGATTTAAAAGAAAGAGGCCATAGCACATGCATGAGCAGTATTTTAAAGGGTGGAAAAAAATTATTTAGTCCAATTTAGTGGGTCCCTAAACCCTCTTGGGCCCAGGTGCGACTGCACCCCCTGCACCATTCTAGCTATGCCCCTGTGGAGGACAGAAGCAAGCTAGAGGAGGAGATGGTATCCAGGTTGCTGGAGGATGCATGGTCAGTATAGCTGACCACAGCATTTATGCCAGCTTAAGAGTGTGGATGCATGCAGTGGAGGTGTCAGTGGCCCATGTTGTTGGTGGTTCTGTAGGACACAAACAGGCCAAAAGAGGAGGTGGTGTTTTGTTTGCTGGAGGATACATGGTCTACATGGCTGGTAATAACATTTACACTGGCCTGAGGCATGGTACCCTGAGAACCCGCCCCCATCATTGATGCATTTTACTACATTTGGGCCATTATCACTGGCAATGAAGCCTGCTTTCAGTGAATGGGGGTGCAGTCATTCATCAGTCTCCATCAGGAGCAATTCTAACATTTATGAACCACTCATCATTGCCAGTGTGGCAAGCTAGTAAAAACTAGCAGTGTTGATGCCACCGCAAATGGGCTTAGTACAATTGTTTCCCCACCCAGAGTCAAATTCTACCTGAGGTACAGTACCTGTACCCAATGTACTGTAATGCACAGACAGGAGCTTCTAGCTGTTTGGCAACTGGTCCAGTATCCATACTGAGATATATGTATGGTAATGCTGAAGGAAGCAGGGCTTGAATTACAGAGAATGGGCCTTATGCACCATGCCAACACATCGCCCAAACCAGATGCATTGGCATCGATATACTTGAATGTCATGGAGCGGGGTCCTGTGGACCCCACCCAGCATTCATGAAATGGGGCGTGAGTCAGGAACATGGCCACTTCCCCTGCTGCATGGATTGCAACATGCAGGGACATTCCATGGGCCTGCCAGCACTATGCAGTATTCATTAAACTGCATAGTGTTGGCCACATGGGTGTGAAGGGTGGTGCAGGGTAGACCTTGCCATAACCCTCTGCATGCTCCCATGGATGCCTCCCACTGGGCACAGTAGGACATAGACACAACACATCCCATGCTACCATGGCCCACTGGGCAGTGAAGGGGGCTGGGACTGCTGGTCGGGCGAGTACCCGGTACCGACCAGAATGTATGAGCATTGAGGGAAGGCAGTGGTGGTGCTGAGGGGAAGAGAGACACACAGCCCACCACTGGGTGCATGAGTCCAGATGCCTGCTGTAGACATGCACTCCCCCGACCCATGTCTCATTATGCTAGGGATACACTTCAGGACTCGGGAGGGGCATCAGGGACTTCAACTCTTCCCCCTGTTGCTCTGCAGAGTCCTGCACACCAGGGGAGGAGCCACAGGCAGGTGGCCAGCATTAGTGAATGCCGGTATGGGTGCACCTGTCCATGGATGTGCAGCTACACAGGCGGGGTATGTGCTTTTTTGGTGTACCTGTGCCTGCATCGTGCACAGGGCCCCATGTTCAGAAATGGCACATATTGTGAATTAAGTTCTTGATGGAATCTGCCATTTGGGACAGGCACACACTATTAACCTTCTAAATCCCACATTATCCTCAAACAATAATGGTAATAGATCAATTGGCAGCATTTCAGCTGTTGCTGCTTTCAGTTAACATGCAATAGCATGATTGAGTGGGTATATAGTAGGGTTACCACGGTATGCTGGTGTGACAGTATATTGCAATTTGAAACCGCATGGTATAGACACTGACAGATTTTTCAAACTGTAGTAACAGTTACTCACGGTAAACCATGGTATGTGCTAACCGACCACGTTTCTGGCAGTGTGAAGGGGTGCAATACACAGCCAGTATGCCCTTTGAAAAGCTTTTTTCTTTTCTTGATTCAGTTGGTGGAGATAGAGGGAACTCAGCCAGTCCCCTTCCACCATTTGAAAGTGGGAGTTCTTGAGTGCGATCTGCATGCAGGCTTCACGTGCAGAGGGAGTGAGCTCCACAAGGAGCAGTAAGGACAGGAGAGCACTTTGTTGCACAGAGTGAAGCGCGGGTACCAAATTTATATATTTTAGGCCCAACGTCCACACAGAGGCAATTTTTGGAGTCTGACCGATGGACCCTTAAGTTCTCAACTGAGTACTTAATCCCATGAATTCCTGATTGTCTCCCCTGACTCCCGAGTCCCTCTCCAGTCCCCAGGCCACATAAGCAGAGACTATGAGAGATGAAGTGAAAGACCTGGGCCAGCTGGTGGTGAGTCGAGATGAGGAGAGGACAGTAGGAGGCTACTGCTGCTCCTACCCAGGCCAGTTCTTGTTCTCTTTATTACTTATACAAAAGTGGAGTGGTGGAGTGGGTAAAACAGCCACAGGTGCCACGTGGGTGGCAGTGGCACTGGCACTGACACTGACTCAGGAGTTGGGGTGGGAAGAGGCATGACTGATAAAATTGATTGGGGAATGGAGGGAATAGGGAAATTATCATTTTTATTCCTTTCCTGTGCTGTACGATACCTGAGTGTATAACATCCTTCTATCTTTGTTGGGAAGGGAAACCTGGCCTGAAGTGAAGTTGAACAAAGTTGGCTTGTTGTAACTTGTTGTGTATAATATACTGTAGTTTAGTATATATAGTATACTCTATTATTGTAAAATAAATGTGCGAGCCAGAGAAGGATTTCACTGGACTGAGATTAGGTTGGGATGGGGGGATAATACTGATGGAGGAGACTGATGGTGGAATTGGTGTGGAATGGATCCTTGGTGGGAATTGGGAGGGAAGTGGAAACCTGGCCTGAATTAAATGTGAGGGATTATTATATTGGAGATGGGTTACTACTAATACTACTACTGTACTGATCTGGATGGGAATGGGAAATTAATAGTACTTTATCATTGCTGTGCCTGATTGAATTTTGAAAACAGGAGGATCTTTCAGGTGGCACAGTAGCACACAGCGCAGCAGGCACAAGTCAGTGAGTAAGTCACTGACTGGCATGGCATCATTCATGGCATGACTGCAGGGGCAAGGAGGGAGTTGGGATCAGATCGGAATGGATGGGGGGGGGTCAGTGTATGGGGAAGGAATGGATCCAGTCCAGTTGGTGGAAATGGGAAACCTTGCCTGACGTTGAATTGAAAAAAAATAAATGTTTTTCATTGTTTTTTGCGTTTTCTCAAAGGTGCAATGCCCACTGCCTGTCTGGCAGTGCCAGTGCCCATACGAGGAGAAGGAGCAAGAAAGAGACTGAGTCGACTCACTTGAGACTAGAGTAGCTAGCCCCCCTTTGCAGCATCTGTCAGACTCTCTAGTCTGCAGCTTCTACACCCTCTACTAGACCATCAGGCACCAACAGCCAGCCCAGCAGCCATGTTGTTTGCCCCTCTTTATTATGGCACTGTGTGGCAGTCTTGATTTTGGCACTGCGATTGGCTGCATGGCTGCACTGTGTGCACTCACTCACAGGCAGCTAGCAAAACTGGGAGTTGTTGGACTGGCAGATGGCAGACAATGCATCGAGGCTTATAATAGGCAAACAGCGAGGCAAAAGCCAACCTGTCTGAGCCAAAGAAGATCTTTTGGTGGATTTTGAGGTGTGTGGGGTGGCCTCCTTGGATCATGATTGGGCGGGGGGGGGATCAACCTTTGTGGAGCAGAGGAATGCATTGGGCACTGGGCATGGGCACACCTTGATGCCTGCCTGTGTTTGTTTTTACCTTCATAGAAACATAGAAGTTGACGGCAGATAAGGACTGCAAGGCCCATCCAGTCTGCCCATTTCTTTTTCTACCTCATGAATGTGCCATAGGCCTTTGCTCTGTCAATGGCCTATCTATTCATACTCATCTGTATTGCTCCCTTATGCCTATCCCATGCCTGTTTGGAGCACTGCACTGTATTCATACCCACCACTTCCTGAGGTAGGTTGTTCCATGCATCCACCACCCTTTCTGTGAAAAAGAACTTCCTCACATTACCCCTTAATCGGCCTCCCTCTAATCTCATGCTGTGTCCTCTTGTCCTGCTATTTTTCTTATATTGAAACATGTTAGACTCTTTCACCTTGTTAATGCCCTTAAGGTGTTTGAATGTTTCAATCATATTATCTATCTCTCCCTCCTTTGCTCTAGGGTATTTTTTTTATTTTATTTTTTTTTTATTTTTATTTATTTATTCTAGGATTTCAAGTTTACCTTTGAACCCAGAGCTCTTTTACAAAGGTTCCACACATTAACAAAGGTTTCACATCATATGTTACAATAACACAAGTTGAAAGGAGGAAACATTGGTGGAGTAGGAAAAAAGGGGGGGTGGGAGGATAAAAGAAGGGGTAGTAACAGGAGGTCAGAGGAGGAGCAGGGAGAAGAGAATGGTAGGGGGGGAATGGTTAGGGGTTGGGGAAGGGTGTGAGGCAGCCAGCCGGCATTGTCAGTTGCAGAAGTGCAGGAGGGGTGGAGGCATGCAAGGGCAAGTGTGGTGGTCACGGGGCCCAGTAAAGGTGAGCAGTGGAGGAGTGGTGTAGAATATTATCCATGGCAATTGCAGGTGCTGGAAGTGACAAGGGTGTATGGAGCCTGGATTTGAAGGCACCTAGTCCAGTGGTGGTGATAGTATCATTGGCAAGACCATTAAACCAGGTGGGGGCCCTGCATCAAGCCTCACCTAACCACCTTGAAGAAAATAGGTAAAAACTCCATGTTGTATATAACAAAATTTGCTTTTCAGTACAAAATTACTTGGGTAACAATATATACTGTATGGATGTTTAATTTGGTGTTGATATGTCACATATTACCTCCCTTAAAAATGGTTTAAATTGCCATTTTTATTAATGAAAAATAGTTTTTCTTCTATTTCAACTGTTATTAAAAAAACTGAATTGATTATAATTAAGTGCATAGTACCATTAGAATAGCAATTCAGTGCTGAACAATTTTGCCACTTATACTTTGTGTGTAGCACCTATGGTTCATGAGCTATTCGCATTTGTTTGTGTCATGCTCATTATGGCTTGATTTTGCTTTGAAAGCTCCAGGATGCAGTGTTAAAGGTATACAGGACACAAGGGGTAGAACTCACAAAGAGCTCCTGAGAACTGAATGAGTTAATACTCACTTGGCATCTGTGTGCCTTGTGTGGCACTGTGTGTGTGTGTGTGACATGCACAAATTACATGATGACTAAAAAAACTTACTGAAACTGAAAACTGAAAATTTGAAAAACGAAGGAAGACGTCAAAAGACTGACTCACATTTAGTTGAAGTCAAGATCTCTCAACCAACATCATCAGTCCACTCATGGATTGAACAGGTGAGGACACCTAAACCTTACCTCACTATAAAAATCTGTATAGTAGTGTAGTGCAACAGAGACATCACATTATCCACAAAAGTTGAACGAACGACGAAGACTGCCTGTGCCGTCAGCTAAGCTAAAAATACCACCAACAGCTTAATCTGGTTCAAGGTTAGTTGGCATTCATCTGTATCCCCCTCCCCTGGATCGTACCTGAAAATAGGCAGGATTTGTCTAGTGCACTTACCCGGTCAACAAAAACTAAATAAAATAAAAAATAAATAAATGAGGTCCATCACAACTCGGGTACTGCTCGAGTCCTACAACTGTGGCACTCTGTTTCCTGTTGTTGTACCCTGCTAGCAACTGTTCCTAGAGAAGGATGAAAAAACCGAGCTGTGTGTGCTTGTTCACCTTTCCTTTCCTTGACTGCTGCACATGGTTCATACTCTCTCGATAGAGTAAAGGCATTGGCCAGTGCCATGTCCCACAGGAAGCAAAAGAGGTATAGCCACTACTTCTCTGATCTTCTTGTGCTGGGCTACTGCATGCAAGCTGGTCTGTGATGTCCACTCCATCCATATGCATGCTGTACTGCAGCAGCACAGTTGGACATGGAATAGAGGCAAGAGTCCCATCTCTCTGTCTCTGGCACACAAATGTTGATGGCAATGTTGGGTCATGGTTCATTGACAGAAGGAAAACAGGATTCTTGTCCTTCCAAGCAGTGGCGACAAGTGCTCCATTCTGAAGCTGTTCATATTTCCTCCTCATTGCAACTTTATTGAATTGCTTTGGCCATCCCATCCTGTTTGTACGCACTGTGCCACATGAGTACAGGCCATCTGTTAGAAGATCCTTTGCCAAGCACACGGAAGTGAAGTAATTGTCATAGTACACATGGTAGTTTTTGCCACACAGATCTGTTGTCAAGTCTTTTACTACCCTTTCACCAAGGCCCATTTCAACTGCTCCAGGAACCTTTTCTGTGTACACCTGAAAGTCTGAGACGAAACCATTATGGGCATCTGCTAGAACCCACACCTTGATCCCATAACGCTGTGGCTTGTTTGGCATGTACTGCCAGAATGACAGACGTCCTCTGTATCCAACCATAGCCTCATCAACAGACACTTCACAGTGAAGATGGTACTGCACCTTGCATGCTGCATGAACTTGGTCCAGCACTGGACGAACATGATGCAGTTTGTCATGGTTTGGGTATCCTCTGGGTGCATTCTGTGTGTTGTCATTGGCATGAAAATACTGGTGAATTTTCTCATAATGCTCTTGAGTCATGACTTGTGCAATCAGAAAATGTCCATAAAGATGATTCTTCCCCCAGTACATGCGGTAGTATGGCACCTTTACCACAGACATGTATATTCAAATCCCAAGAAAGGCTTTTATGTCTCCTGCTGTTACTGGAGTCCATCGTGTGTCCAGCTTCTGCACCTCCACCTGCTTCCGTTCACTGTATAGATTGGTCTCCTCTGCAAGCAGTTCATACAGTGATGGAGGAAACAACAGGTACATAAAGTCCAGTTCTTTCTTTTCCTCAATCAGTAGTGTCACAGGCCCTACAGGCTCTTTGAAACCATCTATGTGCACGGTCTGCACTCGACTATCCCAAACATCATTGTGATAGTCATCAAGACTTGTAGCTGGGTCTTCAGCATCCATATCATCGGTTGGAAGAAATTCATGCTGCAGTGTGGATAAAAGACGATCATCTTCACTGTCACTAAAGTGCCTGTCACGCCGTAGAGTTGCGAGTAGCTTCTCAACTTCTCTCTCTCTCTCGGTTGACTGCAGCTTCTGTCATAGAGTAGCAAGTGGCTGATCATCATCATCATCATCATCATCATCATCATCATCGCTGCCAGTAGAGTGCCTCTGGCTCAGTAGCATTGCTAGAGGTCTCTCATCCTCTTCACTGTCAGTCGAGTGCAGTTGCCGTCTTTGCGTGGAACGAGTTTGCTTATCCTGTTCCTTCACAGTGGACTACCTCTGCCCCCGTAGCGTGGCAAGTGGGACATTGTCATCTTCACTGAAGTCACTGTTGTGATCCATTGGCATTTACTCAACTTGTATATCAGAATCATTGAATCCCATGAACTCCTTTTCACTGTCACTGCAGCTGTCGAAAAGGCTATTGTCGACTTCCAGTGACATCAACGTCGTGATGGCTGCCTAGTCTCATTGCTCTGAGCCCCAGCCAGTAATTAAAATCTAAAACCACCTATTTCAGAATGGCATCACCAGTCAAAATCAAAAAGAATAGGTCTGGGAGACCTCAGCTTACTCAGTCACAAAAATTGTGGGCGTTGGTCCACGGGGATCTTGAAGATGCCTCGGATTCCTCAGAGGCCCCTTCTGACACACTCCAGACAAGCCTGCACGAGGAGGAATTGCTGTCTGACCTAGCAGCCATGATCAAGCAAATGGCAGTTACGGTCAACAAGATCGACCAATCTTTGGCGGACCTCAGAGCAGATATCAGCAAAATAAATCATAAGACTGACCAACTGGAACTACTGGTGAATCAAACCTCTGATCAATCAGATCACCAAGACCACCTGATTATGTATCTGCTGGAGCAGGACCGCGAACTAACGCACCGCCTAGATGACCTAAAGGGTAGGAGCCGTAGGCAGAATCTAAGGATATATGGGGTCCCGGAGGGATCTGAGGATGGATACCCCAGTGTAATGGCTTTCCTTCAGAGACTGCTGCGAGACCTACTAGAGCTACTGCCGGAGTTCTCATTGGAAATGGACTGAGCTCACAGGTCGCTTATTCCAAAGCCTAGTGCCCCTGACTCAAAACCCCGATCGATTGTCGCCAAATTAACATCCTTCAAGGTGAAAGAGGAGCTACTACAGAAAGTCTGGCAGAAGGGGCAATTGATCTACTCTGGCACTCGTATCTCGATAGACAATGACCACACGACAATGGTCCAGGAATCCAGAAGAATCTTATGGCCGTTGGTGAAACAGCTTAGGGCTAAGAATATCAAAGCACAGATTCTATTCCCAGCAAGGCTCAAAGTTAAAACTGAATCAGGCCCGAAGGTGTATCCAGACCTCCTCGCTGCCTACTCGTTCCTGAGCTCACAAGGGATTACCTCGCCCCCTCTCATTAAAGTAAAATTAGAGAAAGACTTGCTTGTCTTGGCGTGGACGATATCCCAAAAAGGGGTTGCAAAGTCTGGATCGGTACAACAGTCAGCACGCACGAACTTGCGAGCAGACGTAGCAACCATGCTGAGAAAATACGGAGACTCCACCAAGATAAATAAAAAGGCTGCACACCTCACAGAGGACTTCCAGGGCGCACCCAAGAACGACGAATACCCGAGAACAACGGACACTGGGATTCCAACCTGACTAACTACCTGACGTTGAATGGGTTTGCACCTTGGAGAGGCCCCCTCTCCCTTTTTCCCATTTCTCTCTCCTCCCTATGTTGATGTTATTACTGTTGTCTGGCCCCTAGAAGCTTGCTGAGCGACTGGCTTGCGCTCCCCTTCCTGTGATTTTCTAGGGTGGAAGGGCGGCATTTCAGCCACGACAGGTCATAACTTACAGGTATCTTTGGAGGGATGAATACTTATTAGGGAGGGGAAGGGATGGTGGACGGCTGGCACCTGCCTGCCTGTAATGGATGGGTGGTGGTGGGTGGCAAAGGGAGATCTGTACTGGTGGATCCCTATCTCAGAGGGAGGGGGTCTTATACTGAGGGGAGGACCTGTGGATTAAGCGGGACCGTGTTTGCAGTTACTTGGAGTCCCTCGCTCTGGAGATGCACTCTGCTGATGCCCGGTTAATGTATGCAGAGAGAGAGGTGTAGAGCGGGGAACACCCTATCTCTGATGGTCCCTTCTTGTGTGGCTCTCCTAGGCAGGGACAGCACCCTTGCGTGGGTGCCTTGGCTCCCTTCCCCCCTGTCTATCTGGCCACACACTTCCCCCTATTCCTACAGGGCCCTGTCGGGGTCACCCCTTCCTAACTGAATTAGGAACTCCTGGAGGGGCTGTGGATTGGTGACGGGGAGTGGACGATCCCTAAACATGCACATAGACTATGGTGAGAGTGGGCAGATTGTGAAGAGGTGCTGAGAGAGACTTACTATGGGAGCTGTCTGGGGGAGGGCACTGTCTCCTGCAACGGGATGTTTTCTTTTGGGGTGGAGTGTCAGGGATGAGGGACTTTAAACTAACTCGACTCCTGAAACCACTCATCCAGAGGAGAGCTGTGGGATGCCTGCTGCTTACTCAATGTCCCCCTTAGGCCCCTACCATTGTTTCGCTTGGGGAGATGTGGGGGACACCTACTCAGGAGCTTACAGCCTACAGTAGGCAAACGGAATACCCCACGGGACATTTTCCCTCAAAATCCAAATCAATAGATGGCCCCAGTGTGAGGCTCTTGTTGCCGGCGGGGATCCCCTCCCCCCTTTGCTGAATCTAACAGGCCTGAGTGCTTGGGAGGAAGCCATCTGCTGGACAGCTGAACTGTATAGCCTATCTCCTCTCTGGGTGACTGTTTTCTCCCCCCCTTTTTTTTCCCATTCCTCTCTCCCCACGATACTCGGGATGCCCCTGGACGCCCACTCCCAAAAGGCATTCTCTGCGATCGGTAACTTTTTATGGTCTACTAAAAAAATAAAATAGGCAAATTTTTTTTTTTTAATTAATATGATCCGGCTGGGCTTCCGCTCAAAGCAGAGCAGCTCAGATACATCCTCGTGGATAATAAGGCATGCTCGATATAGGGACCTTAACCTAGAGCTGGTGGGTCTCTTTCTCAACAGTAGGAGAACCCCCTTTATGCTGCATTTTGGCAGTTGCCTTAAGGCTGAGATACCACCTACAGCTAACCTTGAAAGTTAAGTTTTGTCTTGAGTAGGGAAAGCACCTGGAACTCCTAGATTGGCTCCGGATGTCTTCCCTACCATGGTTATGGAATGGCCTAGTTCTGATTAGGGCACTGTTTATAGTTAAGGCAATTCTTACATTTTTACAAAAAATGTTACAAGTGTTTTTGCCTTTCTTAATACTTTCGTCTGCATTTGAACAGAACATGAGTTGTTCACCTCCTGGACCCCCTTCCCCTCGGGAGTTTCCGGGGAACACAGACAGAGCTGACTGAGCATCCGTACCCCTGGGACCAGTAAACACTGGTTTAAAGGGAGGGACATAGGAGGCAATATAAACTGTTTCTTAGTTCATACTGTTAGAACAATGCGATTATGCCCACTAAAGTATATTTTGGGCTTATGTTATGATAATTTCTGGTTACTGGAAATTATAGAGAAGAAAAAGCAACAAGAGATAATAGACAGCCGCAGTTTGTTAGTAATGATTAAAAAGTTAAGAATATTGCAGTTTGAGAAACTTAAGCGTAGCTCAAAAGTAGAATGTATTGCAGATAAATATGGCACATAACCACTTAAAAATATACTCATTGAATGTAAACGGCCTGGGCAACCCGGTCAAGAGGTCTAGAATGACTACACTAGCTAAAACGGCACATGCCGACATTGTATACTGGCAGGAGACCCACCTGACTCCCAAAGAACATGAGAAACTTAGAGGCAGAGGCTATACACAGGTCTTTGCCTCTGCTATGCCAAAGGGAAGAAAAAGGGGGGTAGCTATTCTGATTTCGTCCCTTCTTCCATTCAGGAAAATAAAGGAATGGGCAGATCCTGCTGGTAGATTAATTGTAGTCCAGGGTATTTTATATGACCAGGAATTGACGCTGGCCAACATTTATCTTCCTCCGGCTTCAAACACCCCCACTATCCATCACTTGCTGGATAGGGTGGTGGAGAAAACTAAGGGAACCCTGATCCTGGCAGATGACTTCAATATTGCCCCGACTACTGCCCTGGACACCTCTAGACCTCGGACCGGGGTGCAGCAGGCCTCACATAAATTCTTTAAGAGATTTACTGAGGGGATGGGATGGCTCGATACTTGGCGGTCTCTACACCCCAGAGAAAGGGGATACTCTTTTTATTCTGAGTCCACGGGACATACACCAGAATCGACCACTGCTACACCCAGAAGGAACAGCTCGGTTCACTGGTCGAAGCCACAATGGGCCCCATAGCTCACTCAGACCATGCCCCGCTCATCACTAAGTGGAACCTGGCCCTTGAGAAGCGTAACACTGGGTGGAGATTCAACCCCATACACATAAAAAGTGAACAATTCAAGGAGTTCATTAGTGATAAAATTGCGGAAATTATACAGGATAACTCCTCTCAGGAGATAGCATCAACTATACAATGGGACACTCTAAAAGCAGTCCTAAGAGGTCACCTAATAAAATACTCAGCTGGGTTGGCAAAGGCTCATAAAGAAAGGCAACTTCAGCTGGAACAGACCCTTCAGTTCCTTCAGCTTGCTCACCAACAAGGTGATGCCTCTGTTCTTCCCCAAATAAAGCGGACTAGGAGTGAGCTGGACTCCCTATGCCTGCAGCAAACTGAGGTGGCCCTCGCATATCTCCACCAGAGATATGGCGAGATTGGCCCTCGGGCCTCCTGACTACTTGCGTACCGTCTCCGTCAACATCATAAATTGTCTACTATAGCAGTAATAAAGGACTCCGAGACAGGAGAATGTCACACTAAATTTAAAAACATATCTCAGGCCTTTTGTCAATACTATAAGGCCCTGTACACGGCAGATAGAGGGACTGATTTACCATCTCCCGATCAATTTTTGGCATCCCTAAAATTACCAACGCTTTAACCACGAACAACAGGCCCATCTGGTGAAACCCATTTCACTGGAGGAACTGTCGATGGCTATCGCTAAGTCCAAAACCCAAAAAGCTCCTGGGCCTGATGGTTATGGGGTGCAATTTTATAAATCAGTGACTCAGGCTATTAGTAAAATGTTCCTTGCAGAATGTAATGAGGTCCTAGATGGTGAATCCCCCCCGCCCAGCTGGGCATATGCCACAATCTTGGTCATCCTCAAGCCTGGTAAGGATCCGCTACAATGTAGCTCATATAGACCAATATCGGTTCTTAACTCGGATTACAAGTACTTCATGTCCGTCCTGGCCCAACGACTGGACCGAGTACTACCGAGGCTGATTGTCCCTGATCAGGCAGGATTTGTGAGTTCAAGATCCACCTCAGATAACACACGCAGAGCTTTACATCTGGTTCATGAGATGCAATCCGGAGGGTGATCGTCCTTCTCAGCCTAGACGCTGAGAAGGCTTTTGACCGTGTCTTGGTCATTCTTTTGCCACAATGGCTACCATGCATTTCCGTGACCTTTATCGACACCCTTGGGAAAATCTACTCGTCCCCAAAGGCATGTGTTAAAACATCTGGCCACCACTCTGAATACTTCCCCCTTTACAGGGGTACGCGCCAAGGCTGCCCATTATCACCAGGCCTTTTCGCCATATTCATCGAACCCTTGGCCCAGGCGATTAGATTGTCATTTGAGATTTCGGGTGTGGTCGTGAGGGACACGGAAAACCGGATAGCTCTGTATGCAGACGATGTTCTGTTATTCCTCACTGAACCCAAAAAGTCTGTGTCTGCCGTTTTCCACCTTCTGGAGGAATTCGGATCATATTCTGGATATAAGCTGAACACCAGCAAGACCGATGCCCTTACCTTCCACTATGCCCCATCGAATGCAATTAGGACAAGGTTCCCCTTTCGTTGGGACCTGACCAAGCTAAAATATCTAGGTATTTACCTTTCACATCAAATTAGAGACACCCTAAATAATAATTACCTCCCTGTTACATCCCAGATGAAACAGGACCCTGAAAGATGGAATATTCTTCCACTGAATATGATGCAGTGTGTGGAGGTTATTCGGATGGTTACACTCCCGAGGATCCTCTACCTGTTTCAGAATGTGCCCTCAATTTGCCAAATAGTCTGTTTAAGGCCTGGAACAGGACCATAGTGAAATTTATCTGGGCGGGAAAGCGCCCTAGAGTTAAACTGGGGACTCTCCACCTTCCCAAAGCCCAGGGGGGCTTAGTTCTCCCCAATATGAAACTCTATTACTGGGCTACTCATCTATCTTTTATAATACAACGCCTAACTGGAAATACCCCAGCCAGATGGAGGGAAATAGAGGAGAGTATCCTCCCACTTCGTGAATATCAAGAAGTGATATTCCATAAAACACTACCGTCAATGGTATGACCAGCTTGGGGTCCATTGATGGAGCACCAAGCACAGGCTTGGTGCACGATGAGAAGAGTCCTAGGGATTTCCCCTTTCCTGGTCTTGCTATGCCCCATAGATTTACTGGAGGACTTCCCTCCGGCCCTCTTAGATCACACTTTCCAGACTTGGTGGCACACCCGTCTCCTTCAGCTCTCGCAGCTGCAAATCGGCCTCCACTTCAGAGAGTTTGGTGAAATTAGCCGCAACTATCATTTACGCTGAACAGATTTTTTTTGGTATTTACAACTCCGGCACTATTTTGAATCCCTACCTCCCAGTGTCCGCTCGCCGGAGGCACACCCCCCAGTGTTCCGGATGCTCCAGCAGGTGTTAAAGTCCTGTGGACTCCCACACGCTGTTTCAGTGCTGTACAAGTCCCTTCTGGAGACGGTGGGGGGAGACACCTCACGGTTAATGGAAAAGTGGAATGAAGAGCTAGGCTCCCAAATCACACCCCAACAATGGGAGGCTCTCTTACGTATGACATCAAGAATCACCTACTCTCATTCTTGGAGGTTGTTCTCTTGGCAAATACTGATAAGATTCTTTTGAACCCCAGTAATAACCTCTCATTTTGGTGCCAACAGATCTGCAGCGTGTTGGCGCCTATGCGGAGAGACTGTAGCTCACCACTCTCATATTTTCTGGACCTGCCCAAAGTTGCAGCCTTTTCTGTAGGGTGTATATGAAGAGTTAAAAGACCTATTTGGGGTCGAACTACCCTATAGTGGTGATTTTTTCATCCTGCATTGCTTTCCCACTGGCCTACCTGATCTTCACGCCCAGTATTTATTAAACATTCTACTACTTGTAGCGAAGAAGGCTATCACTAAGCGGTGGCTCACAGAAGAACCCCCAACCCTTTCAGGCTGGAGAGAGACAGTCCATCTAATCTATAGATCTGAAAAAATAACCTATAACCTAAATGATCAGGCTGAACTGGGTGGTTTGAAGTGGAGGAGATGGGTCATTCATACCGTGGCCATAGATCCTCTCTTTGTGCCATGATACGGCTTCCTATTGACTGCCTTCCCAGACCATAGTTTATGTCCACCCGGACGCCACCTGGACCTAGGAACCTCAGTGGAGGCGAGAGGATGGGGGCATTGATTGGATGTTTAGGAGGGTTCTTGGAGGCGGGTAGTGGGGGTGGTTGGATGATTTAAACTTTAACTTTAAAAATAGCTAACAGAAGATCTGGTGGGGGTAGAGGTGGCCATGGACTGTTGTCAAAATAGCAAAACTGTAATTCTATTCATAGACCTGTATCTTTGAATATTTGATGTAATGTCGCTAATGTGTAAGATGGATTCTGACTGTCAAAAGTGTATGAATTGTAAAACTTCTCTAATAAAAATGAGATTTACAAAAAAAAGAAAAGGCCATTGTCTATGATCTTATCCATTTCTGCTTTGTCAGTTCTCTGTAGTGATACACTCTGTGCGGTGTCTCATGTCGCTCTGGGTCTCATGCCTTTTCACGTCTCTCTGGGTCTCACACCATCTCACATCGCCCTGGATCTCACAATGCCTCTCCTCTACATGTGGTCTTCTCAAGTTGTTCTGTTGTGTGTCTAGAACAACAGCTGTACGGCACATAAACTTGTCAACCAACTACAGTATATGCATAAAAAAAGCAAAAAAAACAATGAAAAGACTCTGCCAAGGAATATAAACCTTTTCCTGGCAGGAAAAGTACATGCTATCTGATTGCAGACACCAACATACAGAACTACCAAACAAAAAAAAAATACACACAACACCCGTTACCAGACCACAGAGAAATACATACAGCACAATACAAACAGACACAGATGAGCGGCTGTATCCATTGTCCCTATGTTAGTGCTCAATCTATAGAAAAAAATAAGAAATGTACCGTCCACTACATACCTGGAATGGCAGTGCCAGGTACAGATTTTGCAGTTCCCGTGGTGATGGTGGGGTTGTTTCAATGGCCTTACTTAGCAGCTGTGGGTTCACACCCCCACTACAATAACCAGCACAGTAGCAAAATAAACCGTTTCAGGCATGCACAGTTCTGACATCTCCCTCCCATGCCCGAGACCTCAGAGACACAACATTTCGGGGTATGTTTTGAGTTGGATGGGCAGGTATCGGGGGTGGGGGCTGGGACTGCTGTACACCAGGGAATGTGATCCAAACTATTGCACCTGATATCGGAGAGTGTGAAGAGACTCTGGACGCCAAAGAAATGCCTTGTGTGTTGCGGTGCTGGGTATTGGAGGGTTAGGGAGAACAAGCCCCACTGTCTAATACCCAATGCCACACTACACAAAGCAAGCTGGCCCAGTGGTGCAGAGGTCTGAGGTGCTGGTCATCTCACCTTGTGGCACGCTGGTGACCCGGGTTCGGGAGTGAGTCCGGGTCATCGGAGGTCGGCTCGGGGGGTGGGTGGAGCAGAATGGAGCAGCCGCAAGGCAACACTCCTCTTTGGGGAGGTGGGGTGGCATCCCTCACTCTCAGCTACCCCCTGGTGGAGGCCAAGGGACTGCTCAAGCGAGGGTGCCAGCAATAGGCTAATGGGGTGGGCGGAGGAGGGCCACTACCAGGGCTGTAGGGTACATGCATGCCTTTACACACATGCATCCTTCTCCTTGGGTCCTTGGGAATAAGGGGAGAAAACGGAAAAAGGCAGCCAGCTGCAGGATGGCAACCAACTCTCCGCAGGCACCACTCTCGGACCGGGCATAAGGTAAGCCCCAGGAATTTCGGGGGATGGAGCTGGGGGAGTAGGTCAGATGGGGGCCGCATGGCACAAGGAGAAAACAAAGTAGTGATAATACACAAAGAATTCCTTGGCAACCGGAGGGCAACCCACCACCCTCCAATACATGGCACAGAAACACAGAACACAATAACCAGCACCATGATACCCACAAAACAGTCCCTTACATCTAGTGGTGCATCCCCACCCAGCTGACAACTAGCACCATATGACACCAAGCAATCACAGCAGCTGTGAGTTTACACCCTCACTATGACACCCAGCACACTAGCAAAATGAACCATTTCGGGCATTCACAGTTCCGACACCCCCCTCCCATGCCCGACACCACAGAGAGACAACATTACAGCAAAATGAAGACATTCCCAGTGCTGAGGGTTCAGCCCCCACACTCTGACACCCAGCACAGAAATAGAAACACTGGAAGTCTTACCTTGTCCTGGAGAGGGTTCTGGAAGAGGGAAGCTCAACAGCTCCTGTATAGTGGAGATGCAGGAACAAAAACTGCAGACAGCAAAAAAAAAAATCAGAGCAGCAGGAGAGGAGCAAATGTGGGTCCAAAATGGCACAGAACTTTGGGAGGGGGGGCACAAGAGATATGGGTACATGCAGCATGTCAGTAAAGGGTCTGGAAAGACCAATAGCAAAAAGGAGCAGGATGGGTGGCTGGCACAGTCCACCATTGTTACTGCAAGTCCTCAGGAATGCGGCCCTCCACCTACTCCCACTGCAGACTGCAGGGACCCACCTGATGCTGCAGACAGAGCACCGTAAAAAATTGAATAATGGAGTATGATGGGAGGGGGGCAGCAGGACGCGCTGATGATGCAGGGTGCAGTGGAATAACTGGGGTCCATGAGGGCAGCAGGACAGGTGGCGGATGACTGGTGTGGGGCCCTCCTCAGTTCACCGATGTGACCCTTGCATGCCATGCCCTCAAGAATGCATCTCCCAATGTGGCCAATGCAGGGACCCAGAAGAACAATCAGGCATAGAATACTGGGGGGGGGCGGTGACGCGGAGTGCAGCAATGTGGAAAATAATTCGGCTCCCTACCGACACAAAGCCAAAATGCCACTTGCTGCCAGAAGGGAAGGATAGTCCACTGCAGCTCCCTAATACGACACCGAGCAACACCACCGCAAGCTACAGAATAAAAAAGAAAATAAAAAGAAAATAAACAGCACATGCTATCAAATAAAAGAAAAAATGAAATGGGAAAAGCAAGAAAGAGAGAGATGAGAGGACTTAGACTTCCTCCACCCTCCATCACAAACTCCTTGGTGAAGCAGTTCTCTCTCACAGATGAAAGCCATACAATATTTAAAATTAAGACAAAAACAGCACAGAGGTACAGTAAATAAATGTGTGTTCTGCATTGCGACTTCAATAATTACCTGTGTATCAGTAAAGAGAACGCTTTTTTTCCAAACCGCCATGCAGACAAAAGCTCGGTTTGCAGCCGCTTACAAATGGAGGCTCACAACATGATTTTCTCTGGTTTTTCAAATGGGAGCCCCCAGTTTGCCAGCCAATCAACAGAGGGCTTACATGTGTAGTACATGTAGAGATACATAAATAAGTCCTCCAATTATTGGCTGGCTAAATATTTATGATTACAATGCTGATGTCCCCAGATGTGCCCAGGCCTGGGAAGAAGTAAATGGAGTACATCTGGAGTCGCTGTTGACCTGAGGCACATTTAGTTCAGGCGCCCACTACAGACGTTTCTCCGCCCGAATGGGAGTTAAGTTACCAGTGACACATATAACTGCTTTCTTAATGGTTAATAGCGAGGACAGGCCATGCGCAACTGTGCACAAAACTGTCAGTGAGCTAGTGCGAATGTAACTGGATCACTCACACACAGCAAAGTCAGTGCAGTAGTGCACACTGCACAGTCACGGACTGTGCTTGCCTTGTGCAGTGTGCAACTGCGCACTGAGTGCAGTGCAGCACATTGAATGCAGCCTTGCACAAAAAGCCACATTTCTTAATGCACATCATTATTGTCCTCTTCTGTTCTTTTGGAACATAAACAGAAAATGATGCAGTACTGGTTTCAGAGAGAGTGACATGATGACATCCCTATTCCCTACTCCCCTACTCCCTAAGGAGGCAGTATAGCACAGTGGGTTAAGGCTCTGAGCTGCAGATCTGGAGACCTGGGTTTGAATCCCACAGCTGCCTAGGTGCATACTGTGTGATCCTGAGCAAGTCACTTAACTTCCTTGTGCTCCCAGGTCGCATCTGGAAACAAGCTTTGGCTTAGTGTGCTACTCCTGGTTAAATAATGTTCCCCTTTCCCTTCCCTCCAGGGAAGTTGAGCAACAACAATTAAACATGTTTGTTGTTGACTGGGCTTGAGCAATGGGCATGGATGGGGGAGAGGGAGGGATCAGCAGCAGCACCCAGGCCCAGCATCAAAAATGTGTTATGTTAAGGCGTTAACACTTCTAGTAACACTGTGTAACATGATGTCTCTCTGTCATATCATGTAATGATCTTCATCATGTATGTTATGTTTTCTTATATTTATGGGTATTGCGTAACAAAGTGTCTATGGCTGGCCATCACTGATGTCACATCACTATGCGGCAGACTCAGATTGCAGACCCGTCATCAGTCACCTCACCAGCAGGGTCAGTGAGTGACAGATGAGATGGCAGTGATCATTCATTTCATTCACATTACTGTTACTTGTTGTGCTGCTGGTGCTCTGTTTCAAGTGGTCATGCGTGTTCATGTTCATTCAGAATCATTGTAAGCCTGAACAGAGAGTAGTAGGCAGCCCTGTCAGTCTGTCAGAGGCACAAAACTGTAAAAATTAGTTAGACAGAGAATGGGATACACACACCAAGAACTTTTTCAGGTACATTTTTTATTGATTAATAATACCACAACAATGTGATTTGCCATGATGCCAAACACCAATGCCATTTGAAAATTGCAGTTTTGCAATTTGCATTACAGTGTGTCACTGTCTTACATTCAGGCCCAGATATTCAAACTGCACCAGGTTGTGGCACAAGCCTGGGTGCAGCTCAACTTTGTTGCACAGGAGTGTGGCCTGGGCAATATTCAACGGAGCTGCGCTATGGTGCAGCAGCTTTGAATATCGCACCCTGGCCACCCCCACTGTGCATGGCGCAGTGGCACTGCGCCAGCGCAAGTGGCCAGAGTGGAGCATGGAGATGCGCTATCGCAAGTGCCATTGCGCCATGCACAGCACCTGTGATATTCAAAAGGGGACATGCAAATGGGGCCATAATTTATGCAAGGTACACATGGGGTCATTTGCATGTCATTATGGCCCCATTTGCATGCCATTAGCATACAGGTGCACCGATCCCCGACGACTTGTGCCTGGCGCCCTGCCAGACAACAGCCGTCGGAGACCGATGCCCCCTGCAGCCCGATTGTGGGCATTCATCTAAAATTCCCCATCCAATATCCTTGGTGGTCCAGTGGACCGCTATGTGCCCGACAGTGCATGGTATAGTACCTCCTCATCCAATATCCCTGGTGGTCCAGTGGACCAATCGCTGCCTGATTGTGGGCATCTGTAATATCAAAAATATCCTATTACCCTGGTGGTCTTGTACACCCCTCCCCACCCGCCCACTGGAGCCCCACCACCTACCCCCATCAGCCTGTGAGCACCCCACCCGCCCGCCGCCCTGCTGCCTGCCGACTGACAGCTCGGGTAGGGCTGCACGATATTGTACACAGTCCAGATATGTGAATGAATTCCATTCACATATCTGACTCGCGACGGAATGGTTGCACGCCCATTGGCTCACGCCAGTGAACCAATGGGTGCAGCCCACGAGCTGTCCAGTCAGTGGAAGGCAAGTATCAGCAGGCAGGTGGGGTGCTGCCATCTGCCAGCTGGACGGGAGAGCGGGTGGTGGGGCTCACTGGGTGGATGGGAGGGAGCATACAGACCGCCAGGGTAATAGTATTTTATGATTTATAGATGCCTGCGATAGGGCAGCGATCGGTCCACTGGACCACTAGGATATTGGAGGGGGTTACTATACTGATGCCCGTGATTGGTCACAAGCGTCCACTGGACCACCAGGGATATTGGACGGGGATTTAGTTACAGATGCCCACGATGGGGCATGGGGGCACTCGCCAGGTGGGGCAGGGCTGGGTGGCTACTTGACAGGTGGCAGCTGCCATGTTTTGCCCTGCAATGCGCAGCTCACCTAAGGGTGGCCATCATTTGTTCCTTTTTATTTAACTTTGTGCAGGCGCAGGTAGGTTGTACATGCATGACTCTGCACATCCTGGGCTGAATATCGGGCTGTGCAGGTTGCATGGCACACCCCTCTCTACCTGTTCTCAGACATATTATTGATGCGCTCCAAGATCGGGATTTGTGCAGCGACTTTTCCTTTTGAATATCGCAGCTGGGGTGTGGTTGTGTATGGTGCAACATCTTGCCCATGCACCACCCATTTGAATATCTGGGCCTCAGTGTTTTTCAGTTTAAGTGATTGATAAGCCTGTGTGTTCCTTCAATTTTCATTCCCAATTGTTCCCCAATTCCTTCCCTCTGTTTGATTCTGCAACACAAAATTACTGCTGTGCAGCACACCTCCGGTGTAATGATTAGAATAAGTAATTTTTATTTGACTGCTGCCAACACATGTCATTTCTGGAGTGCACTCTCCACTCTGTAATCCAAATTCTCTCTGACACTCTGACATCTGCCGCTGTTGCTTTCTGAATTCTGACTCCAAGTCTGAGTCCTCTTTCCCTGTCCTCCTAATGTGATTTGCGATGACTACTTCATACTCGGCATTAGCAATTCAGCTGAGCTCACACACGCATACGCACACTTAGTGAAGTTGCTCTTGTCTCATCTGTCTGCTCAGCTTGTCTGCTTGATGCATCCCTGAGTCCCTCCAGTAGTCCAGTTCCACTGGGGACCACTTCCTGTCTCTGATTACCTGATGGCTGATGCCTCCACTGCAGTGGTCCCTGGGTCGGAGTGAGTCTGACTCCTGATGAGTCCTCCTGTCTACTCTGACTGACTTATGTCATCCATGTCACAAAACTTTGGTTGGCTTGGGCTGGCTCATCTGGGCTCTTGGCTGACTGTGGCTGGGAGCTGCCTAAAACAAAACCAATAAGAGAAATTACTTTATTGCATTTTGCATTCTCATAAGTAACCTTATTGGCCTAGCTGCTAGCTTAACAATTACAGTCATTTGACTTGACTCGGCACCAGTCAGCAGCCACCAAACATGGCATTGAGGATATATAGGCCAATTCCTTTAATGCCACCCTAATGATCCAGGACTCCAGTCCTTCTTAGTAACTCTCATCATGTCGCGACTCGAATCTTGATCTATTTGACTCATGAGTCCTGAGTTCAAGGTGGCGACAAGATGACTCAAGTCACTAGGGGGGATACCTAAAACAAAACCCATGGGAAATACTAATCTAAATTCATGTATTCCTAATTACTTATTATAGCTAAGCTAGTAGTAGTACTTTAAAAAACAAACCAAAAAAAAAAAAAAAACAGCCAGTGAGTGCCTGCCACTGTCATGGGCCTAGCATTGAGGATATATAAGTTGATTCCTTTAATGCCAGATTGGACTCATGTCACGTGATGTCACAGTCAGATGACTCAACTCGAGTCACAATATGGCATGACTCACTCAACCCAAACAAGTCAAATAAGCAACTTTATTAACTCACATTGGCTCACTCATTACCTCAGTTGGAGGCTACTGTAGCTATTTAGCTAAATGCCTATTACCTACCTTAAAAAAAAAAAAAGCAGTCAACCACTCCTTGACCCACCATGGCATTTGGGATATATAGGCTAATTCCTTTAAATGCTGTCAAAGCAATAGTGCCATCTCTGACAGTTGACTCATCTTAGCTGATTGGATCTGGCTGTTGGATTGGCTTAGCAGCTTGGGCTCTGACTCGGAGTAGTCTCTCCGACACAGTGAGTGACGAGTCACTGCATTATAGGCAGGAGTTGTGTTGTGTTAGACAGTGTGGTTGTTGTGGTAGGGTAGGGTTAGGGTATTTTTGGTACTACACAAATTAAAAAAGTAAATATGAACACTAATCTCTTTCCAAATTTATTTGCACTAGTAGTACTATTTATTATTACTTTTATTACTAGTCTACTTAACTTCATTTGAGGGGACTGGTCTGGGAGAGAGCCTGAGGCTATGAGGTGAGGAGGATGGAGGAGGCCTGAGGTACACTTAGCCTAGCCATAGTCAGATACACAGCGAGCCTTGATTTTCCAACAGTGAGCCTTTATTTTCCAATCAGAAATGTTCTAATTCTATTAGTACCAGTAGTGCTGTTGCTGTGCCTGCTTCTAAGGCAGGTAGTAGCAGTAGAGCACACCACTTCAGTGAAGTGCAGCTCTGTCTGCATCAGTGCATCTGCTCTGCAACTCTAGTCTACAGTACTTTACACCACCACCAGGAGTGGACGGAGTGAGTGTGTGTGGATATGGACATTCCTTTCATCATCTCTCATCTATCTAGACTGTAAGAACAATTTCACATTACATTAACAAAAATGTAAATTAAATGACCGACCTGCTACTCCTACTCAGACAGTGTGCTATTTAGAGATTGGTGAAGTGGTCCCAATTCACTCCATGAAGGGACTCACAGAGTGAAGGCAAATGCGCGGAGTGCTCCACAACGCGAAGTGGAGAACTTCACATTATAATGGGTAACGCGAAGTCCATTGAAAACAATGACTTCACGCTAGTCTGCCTTCCCAAACCATTACTCCACCAATTCTTAAGGTGAACTACATTGACAACAATGTACTTCGTCTTACCTCGCCTTTTTTGTAAGCTCCAAAGATGAATTTTGCAGTGATTCGTGGGATTTCAGGTCACATGGGCTCAAGATTGTTCTGCGCAGCCTCAGTTTGGGGTAGTGTGTGTAGGAGACAATCTGCTCTGAGAGCTCTCTGCGATTCAAACCTTCTAAACGCTGTTAAAAAAGCCTTTTGAGTAATTTTTTTGCTCAAACTTTAGTTTATCGATTCTAGGAAACCCTCCTCTGCTCATATCATTGAGCATTTATTGTTTGTGTATGGATTTTGAATGTTAATGTACAACATTCAGTCTGTTTACTGAGAGAAAGTGGAAGTGTGTTTTGGGGGAGGGGCATATCTGTGGTGTAGGTAGATTAACTTGGAGAAAAAGACAGTGCTTTCTGTTTTGGTGATATTTTTCTTGTATAACTGTGTTAATGTACACACAGTAATATTTTCAATAATTCTTGCCTTTTTTGCTGATTGTTGTGGTGCAGCAGTGCATAATTTGTTTAAAATATGTGGTTATATTTCTGAAGTTTTCAATTTGCTATGCATTACTTAGTGTATGTGTGAGTATATGTGTGTGACGTGTGTCATCAAATCAGACACATTTTATTTTGCCACATAATAATTTCAGCAATGTGAACCTGCTATCCACTGCAGCTGTGTGATTTTTGTACTTCTTTGTGGTATCTTTACTGGTACTAGTACTAGTGACTATTACTGCAGCAGTGCAGTACACTGCCCCACCCGTGGCCCACCCCAACCGGCAAAGGTATTCTTTTCCAGATTTGAATTTCTAATGGTGAGCACTGGTTAGGTGTTGTGCCTTTTTGTCTGCATCTCTTCAGTACGCAGTGCAATCTTAATATGTCTGTGCGCTTGCATTTCTTTAGGGTCCAATCTCCATCTGTAACTTAAGTCACAGTTGTTTCTCTGGCTTCCCTTCAGAGTACTGGACAGGTGTGGTGCATAATTCTGCATGAACATTGTATTCATTAATATGTCAGTTTTTAAGTCAGGACCATCATCATGAGTCACTCGTGATACAAATCACATTCTTCTTCATCACGGTCACAAATGCAGTCACAAATCCCAGTTCATGATCACGTCACAAATCAGAACATTAATGTTTTTTCTAGTTACTTGGATGTATTGTAAGCCTGTTTTGTAGTATCTCTCCAGGCTTCACCACCCCACCATTGTACTCACTGATCTGTGTTTTTAAGTCTGGGAGTTTTAAGCTACAGCTCATCGGGGAAGTACAGCCGTAGGCATTTGCATTCTCAATACAGTTTCATACTGGTTATCTCACACCATCGACACAGAATCACGTTCTTCATTATCACGGTTACAAATGCCGGCACAAATCATAATTCATGATCACGTCCCGAATCACAACATTTTTTTTTCTAGTTACTAGTCTGTTTTGTAGTATGTCTCAAGGCTTCACCACCCCACCACTGTACTCATTAATACGTGTTTTGAAGTCAGGGAGTTTTGTGCTGCAGCTCATTGGGTAAGTACAGCCATAGACATTCAGGTTCCTTCCTGTACAGCATGTGAGTTACAATACTATAAGTAGTGGTGGTCGAAGTGGCCCCAATTCGCTCCACGAAATGATTCACGGAGTAATGCAGAACCCGGGGAATACTCCACAATGTGAAGTGGAGTACTTTGCTTCATAATGAGGAAAGCAAAGTCCACTGAAACCAATGACTTTCCTTTATTCAGCCTTCCCCAAACCACTTCTCTCCCAATTGTAAGGTGAAGTATATTGAAATCAATGTAATTCACCTCACTTTGCCTTGTAATTGAGCCCCAAATGAAATTCTGCAGTGATTCATGGGATTGCAGGTCACATGGGCTCTAGGTTGTTCTGCACAACCTCAGCTTTGGCATGGGTAGTGTGTGTGTAGTGGTAGCTGGAGACAGTTTGCTCTCAGAGCTCTGTGATTCAAAACCTCTAAAAGCTGTTTAAAATGCCTTTTTGAGTCATTTTCTTTGCTCAAAATTTACTACATCGATTGTAGGAAACCCGTCTGTGCTCATATCATTGAGTGATTATTGCTGTGTGTGGATTTTGAATGTTAATTTAGAACAGTTAGTTTGTGTACTGTGAAGTGTGCTTTGGGCAGGGGCGTATTTGTGGTGTAGGTACATTTACTGGGTGAAAAAGGCAGTCTTTCTGTTTTGGTTATATTTTTCTTGTATAACTGTGTGAATGTACACACAGTAATATTTTCAGTAATTCTTGACATTTTTCAATTTTCTACTCATTACTTGTAGTGTGCGTGTGAGTGTGTGTGTGATGAGTGCCATTAAATCAGACACCTTTTATTGTGCCATAGAGTAATTGCAGCAGTGTGAACCTGCTATCCACCACACCTGCATGAATTTTTTATACTGCTTTGTGGTATCTTTACTGGTAGTGGATTGTTACTGCCATGCACTAATCCCCCAACTGGCAAAATGTATTCCTTTCCAGATGTGGATTTGTGACTTGTGAGCACTGGTTAGGTGTTGTTGTGCCTTTTCGTATGCATCCCTTGAGTGCGCATCGCAATCGTAATCTGTCTGTGCGTTTGCAGTGCACCATTAATTCTGGGAGACCGCATTTCTTGTTACGCTGTCATTTCACTTCGTCAGCACTGGGGAATTTTCTGGACACAAGAAAGTAGCATTTTGGTGATGCACATTAATTCTGGTGACCCTGTGTGTGACCATTGTGCACATGATTAAGTGTGCCATTAATTCTGGGAGACTTCATTTCTTATTTCACTTTGTCAGCACTGGGGAGTTTTCTGGACACAAGACAGTAGCACTTTGAGGATGCACATTAATTCTGGTGACTGTGTGGGTGGGTGGAGTGCTGCCAGTTTTGTTGTCACTCCATCTTACTTCTTGTTTAAAGCAGAATGACAACGTGAAGTAATAATAACAAGGCAAAGTGAACCTTTCCTATGGGGCACTCCGTGTAGTGAAGTGCCAATGCAAAGTGGCCACTTCGCGTTCACTTCGCAGGTGGATTTTAAATTCACTGCACCTCTAGTTCTATTTTTGTATGGCATGGTTCTGGTAGGGTACTTTTGGTATTGGTAGGCAGTGGTACTACTACTTAACATTTTGTGCTGTAAGCTAAGATAAGAGTGCACTGACCAAACACTTTACTATAATGGTATGTCTCATGTCACTCACATGTCAGACTGCACTAAAATGGAAAAAATAAATACTTATAATGCTCGAAGCTCCATGTTCATCACCAGGTCATGAGGCATCTGACTTCCAGTTAATAAAAAATATATTTCTCTTGCACATACTTGACTGATTATCTTTCTTTTATCTCAACAACTGCATAATGTATCATTTACTAGTATTTTAACTGCTTTTACATGTAAAATGTGGTTAAAATTGCATTATTTTTTAATATTTTAGGTTTTCCCATTGGAATGCGTTATACCTCGGTATCACGAAAACCATGGTACCACAGACCGCGGTTATCATACCATCAAAATTTTACACTGTGACAACCCTAGTCTATAGCATGCTACTCAAGCATGTTAGGCAGCATAGGTTGGATCTTTCTGGGTGCTGGGCTACCAAACAGTTGGACTCGATGCAGTGGCATGGCTGTTGTGGCAGTATTTGACTCCTGGGGATTCACAGGTACTGCTCAAATGAAAACAGTGATTTTGGGTGTTCTCTGCACTGGGATTACTGTGCTTTGGTGTCCTTTGTGCTGGCACTCAACCCAAAACTAATATTATGACCACTAATTGGCTGTCCCACAGACTTCTCTTTATCTTTGCAGTTGCCCTCCTCTGTCAACCCTCCCTCCACTGAGACTGTTTTCCTGATGCTTCTTGATGCTTTGGCAAATGCACATGATAAGGTAGTGGGACTCCCTCACCTGGCTTCCTTTTGGTGCTGAGTTGAGTGTAACAGGTACCTAGACACTGGATGTGTGTTTTGACCACCAGTGAATAGGTGGCTGTCCTTTTTTCCCTAACTTGCACTTGACACAGCTGACATATAGACACTGTTTTGTCAGCTGGGATCAATATATAAAAATCCCAAATTAGAGGTTTTGCACCCCTTAATTTTCCATGTTGGTGGGAGTGGGACAGTGGAGAGGTAAAACTGTGTGTTTCTTTGGATGATTTATGCACTTTGAGACTGGGTGACTCATGCAATATGTAATGGGCTCAACACAGGTAAGAGGAACAACTGTTGTAGAAACATAGAAACATAAAAATTGTAGACAGATAAGGACCGCTTGTCCCATCCAGTCTGCCCAGGTGTTCCCCACCTAGTCTGTCTCTGCAGACTCTACCTGGTCTCTGTTGACCGTCCCTCCTGTTTGTTCATTTACCAATATTTCCAAATGTCTATCTTACACATACTTGAACTCTAATCACTTTTTTGGCATCCACTACCTTTGCTGGCAGTCTGTTCCAGGTGCCTTCCACTCTTTCAGTGAAGAAGTACTTCCTTACACCCCTCCTAACCCCCCCCCAAGCTTTATCACATGCTGTCTGGTCCTGTTACTCTTTCTCATTTGAAGAAATAAGTACAGCAAGTTTCCCTTAGCTGTCCACTCCACACCCAATCTCGTCATTGACCAGGTGCAGTCCTATAAATATCTTGGTATAACCTTTGACCCTGCACTTTCATTCCATGGACATATATCTGCCCTAAATTCTGTCGCCAACTCATGGCTAGGCATTCTTTACCGGCACAACGAATGCCTCCCTCCTGATGCCCTCCGCCTGGCTGTCACCTCCTCTGTCATGTCTCTCATTGACTATGGCCTTCCGGTCTCATGGCCCAGCAGATCAGACTGCCCTCAACAAGGTCTGCCTCACAGTTAATAAGGCCTGCAGACTTATCACTGGTGCTCCCAGACTCACTCACACATGCGAGGTGTACACCCTGCTACCCTACTCAACCTGGAAGAGCGACTCATGTATCAGACATGCCAGCTCACCTTTAAAGCCCTGCATGGCCTATCCCCCTAGGCCTATCCAACTCCATTAGCCGTGCTACACCGACCCTGATCACTGTCATAGCTTCCGTCCAAGAGCTACCCTAGTTATTCCAAAGCCAGGACCTCTCAAGGTCAGAGGCATTCTCACCATGCGCCCACTGGTATAACTCCTCCCTGCCAGTGTCTCAAACTCACTAACCTTAGCTTGCTTTAAGCCCAGGCTCAGAAACTTCCTGCTTAGCTCTCACAAATGCAACTGCCGCTAGCCTAGTGTAAAAATAAAAATATATATATATATATATATACTCTGTTTGACAATGCTCACTGAGCAGCTCCACACCCGTTCCTTTCCTACTAATTCCTCCTCCCTATCTCCCTCCCTTCTACCCCCCACCAGCTCTCCCCGACCATAAGTTTTGCACCTTTTGTTATCTTTTGCTCGTTGGAGATTGTATTCTATTGTAACAAAATTGTAATTGAACTGTAACTTTTTTGTTTGTAAGTACTGTGTCCCTTGTACTACTGTTCTGATGTCCTCTTTGTGACGAGGTACCTTTGTAAATGAGCCTCTGGCTCAAAGGTTTCTAAACTGATGTTTAACTAAATAAATAAATAAATAAGAAGACTTCCCTCCTGCATCTTGTTCACCTCCTTGAGGTACTTGTAGGTCTCTAGCATGTCCCCTCTCACCCTCCTCTCTTCTAGGGTGTACATGTTTAGATCCCTCAATCTCACCTCCTAGGGTTTTTTATGAAACCCCTGCACAATTTTAGTTGCCCTCATCTGGACTGCCTCCACCCTGCTGATGTCCTTTCTGAGGTGCAGCCTCCAAAACTAGACACAGTTCTCCAGGTGAGGGTCTAAGCAGTGACCATTACAGTGGTAACACCACCTTCCTCCTGCTGTTGATGATACCTCTCCCTGTGTATCTCAACATCCCACTGGCCCTACCCACTGCTGTGTCATGATACCCTGACACTTTGAGGTCATCCGATATGATTACTCCACAGTCCCTTTCCTGTTTAGTGACAGTAAGTAGCTCTCCCCCCATCCTATACGCATCCCCAGGGGCCCTGGGTGCATGATGTTGCACTTTTTGGCATTAAACCCGTTACCATGCCCTTGACCACTCCTCAAATTTCTCAAGGTCTCTACATATTTCTTCCACCCCTCCTGAGTATGCTTCCAATTATATATTTTGATGTCATCTGCAAAAAGATAAACCTTCCCTTCAAGTACTTCTCCAAAGTCACTTGTTAAAACATTGAAGAGGACTGGACCCCTGTGGCACCCCATTCATCTCTTGTCAATGTCCCCTCTTTACAGTGAGTACCATTTACCACCACTCTCTGTTGCCTATCCATTAACTTTGGATCCCACACCTAGACTGCTAAATTTCTTTATCAGTCTCTTGTGCAGCACAGTGTTGAAGGTCTTGATAAAGTCCAAATGGGCTGCCCACCCCTGATCTAGTTCATTTGTCACCAGGGTGAAGAAATCAATCAGATTCATCTGACATGCCCCTTCCCCCATGTATTCATGCTGCCTTTAGTGTTGTAGTCCATTAGCTTCAAGACATTCTACTAACCTACTCTTAACAGGGTTTCCATTAGGTCATCTTCAAGGGTACCTCCTCCATAGGCTACATCTTTGGAACTATAAACAATCAGCATTAGGACACCACAGAAACTTTTTTTAGCAGGGGGCCATCCAGGAGGATGTGCAGCATCTATGTGTCTATAAACATGAGGGACATTTCTTTGCCCACCGTCCATCATCCTCATCAGGCCTGCTGAAGGAAATGCCATCATCTTAGCAGTTGCCATTTGTTCTTTTTATTAGTGTTCTAGCAACATCTTTGTATGCCTCCAAAGATAGAAGAGCCTTTATGTCAGTATTGTAAGTGTGGAGATAACATTTACAAAGAGTGCACACACACACACACACACACACACACACACACACACACACACACAGACACACAGAGTTTGTGTATGCTTGTTTGGGCCTGTCTCACAACATGAGTACTTGTGAGATTTGCTAGAGCTTCAACCAGGCTACAAGGCAACGCTACAAGAAAGCTCTAGAAAATGTCCTTCTACTAAATACATTGGAAGCCATGGAGAAGGAAAAAGGTTAAAAATCTTCTTCTCCCTCAAAACCAGCTAAAAGGTGGTCATCAAAGTCTAAGGAGAGGGACAAGGAACAGTCGTGTTCATGGCCCTCCTCATCGTACAGCCATAAGCACAAACACAGAGAAAGAGACAAGTTTTCTTCACTGGCGAGGTCCCAGTCACAGTTGAGACAATGTAAACCCTCATCAATGCCTGCTCAGGAAGCATTAACTACAGTCCCCACTAACCATCATTGAGACACCAAGGTCAGGGCTTGCCTTAGGCACTGCTATTCCTACTATGGACGGTACGATGCCATTGTTGTAGGGCCAAGGATTGACAAAGCAGGTAGTCCCAGTCACTCTGCAGGGTATTGTCGACTCCCAGGCTGTACTAGCCTCATTTTTTTAAATGATTTAATGCAGTCTGCCAGGATTGCCAATGCAAGCAGTTAACATAAAAACATAGAAGGTGACAGCAGATAATGACCATGTGGCCCACCTAGTGTAGTCTGCACCTTTTCCCTACCTAATGCAATACCACAAATCCTATTTGATCTGCAGCTTACCCTCTCTTCTCAATTGTGACAGTACTCTATGAGATACCAAGCATTCTTGAATTCCCCAGTCATTTTTACCCCAACCACTTCTGCAGGGAGGCTGTTCCAAGCATCCACTAATCTTTCTGTGAGAAAGTGCTTCCTCACATTGCCCTGGAGCCTACCCCCCTCTAGCCTCATATCATGCCCCCTTGTTCTCATATACCTTCTTTTCTGAAAGATGCTACCCTTCTGTACCTCGTTTACACCCCTGAGGTACTTGACTGTTTCTATCATATTACCCCCTCTCCTCATAGAAACATAGACAATGATGACAGAAAAAGACCAGAAGTACAACCAGTCTACCCAAGTTCCCTATATTCCCTGGAACCTACTATTTCCCCATAGTACTAATCCTTACCATCCTCTCTCTATTCTCCACTTTGGTCCTGTCACCCCAGTAACCACTATTCCCTTCATTATGTCCCAGCCCTGCTTGAATCCCCTGACTGTTTTCGCAGCTACCACTTTAGCCAACAGGCTGTTCCAAGGTTCCACCACCCTTTCCATAAAGTAGTACCTCCTCACACCTCACCTGAACCTACCTCCTGTTAATTTCCACTCATGTCCATGTGACTGTGAATTGATACACGTTGTTAATTCCTTTAAGGAACTTGAGAGTTTCTATCATATCTCCTCTCCCTTCTGGTACTCCTGTGAGTACATATTTAGTCTCTTGGGGTGCCCCTCATAGGATCTGCCCTGCTGGCCCAGAATCATTTTTTTTTTTGCTCTGTGCTGCACTGTCTCCAACCTATCCTTATCCTTTCTGATGTGAGGACTCCAGAACAGGGCACAGTACACTAGGTGAGGCCTCACCAGGGATCTGTAAAAGATACATATTACCCCTTTTCTTCTGCTATCAATATCCCTCCCAATACATCCCTACATCCTGTTAGCCTTGCTATAGGCCTTGTTCCACTGACTTGATTGCTTAAGTGAGCTGCTAATAACTCCCAGATCCCATTCCTCAGCTGTAGTGCCAAGTCTCTTTCTTCCCATCCAGTACTCTGTCTTGGGGTTCTTTTTCCCTAGGTGCATTACCTTGCATTTTCTAGCATTGAATTTTAACTGCCAGACCTCTGACCACCTCTCTAGCTTTTGTTGGTCTCTCTGCATTTCTCCTCCTCCAGGGAATACATACTGAGGTCCTCTAGACTTTCCTCTTATGACTTTTAGTGCAGTCCTTGCACCATTTTTGTTCTCCTTCTTTGGACTGCCTCTATTTTGTCTATGTCCTTCCACAGATGCGGTCTCCAAAACTGGACATAGCACTCCAGTTGAGGTCTCACTAGTAATCTGTACAATGGCATAACCACCTCCTTTTTTCTGCTGGTGATACCTCTCCCTATGCACCCCAGCATCCCACTGGCTCTCCCCACAGCCTTCTCACATTGTTTGGTTACCTTTAGGTCATTATATATGATTACCTCAGGTCCCTTTCTTAATTGGTGGCTGTCAGTACTGCTACCCTCATCTTGTACTCCTTCCTTGGATTCCTGTGCCACAAATACATGATTTTGCACTTATTTGCATTGAATCTTAGCTGCCACACTCTTGACCACTCCAAGTATGTTTTGATCCTTTCTCACCCCCCCACCCACCGGAATGTTGATCCTGTTGCAAATCTCATGTCATCTGCAAAAGGCATACCTTCCTCCAGCCTCTCTGCAATTTTGCTTATAAAGACATTAAAGAGAACTGGCCCCAGCACTGAACCATGTGGCACCCTGCTGGTCAATCCCTCTCTGATTGAACACCATTTACTACCACTCTCTGTGTCCTGTCACTCAACCAGTTTCTGACCCAGTTTACCACATTGTGGCCTAATTCCCAGGCTGCCCAACTTATTTACCAACTTCCTATGTGGTACGATGTTGAAGGCCTTGCTGAACTCTAGGTAGGCCACATCCACTGCCCCTCCTAGATCTACCTCCCCAATCACCCAGTCAAAGAAATCTATTAGATTTGTTTGACAAGACCTTCCTGCTGTGAATCTGCACTTCCTTAGATCCTGCGCTCCACTGGATTCAAGAAATAATGCAATCCTCTCCTTTTGCAGTGTTTCCATTAATTTCCCTACTATTGAGGTGAGGCTGACTGATCTGTAATTGCCAGCCTCCTCCCTGTTCCTGCTTTTCTGGAGAGGGACTATGTATGTCTTCCTCTAGTCCTCCAGAACCACCCCTGTTTTCAGCAATTTGTTGAATAGGTCACTCAGTGGTGCTGTCAGTACCTCTCTAAGTTCTTTTAATATTCTGGGGTGTATCCCATATGGCCCCATTGCCATGTCTACTTTCAGATTTGCAAGTTCCTTTAAGACTCTTTCCTCCTTTAAAGGAATTGTGTCCACCTCCCTCCCTTCCATTGGTGCTTCTATTGCCAAACCTTGGTCTCTCCCCTTCCCCTTCTTCCGTGAATAGTGAACAAAGATATTTGCTCAGGATTTCTGCTATTTTCAGGTTCCACTCATCTTCCCCTCCATTTTAACCCCACAATACCACCCCTGGTCTTCTTTCTTTCACTAATATGCCTGAAAAAGGTACTTTCTTAATTGTGTGGGCTATTTATTCCTCCATTTGTACCTTTGCGACCTGACTGCTTTCCCCACCTCCCTCTGCTTTTTCAGATACAGTTCCCTGTCTTCCCCCATCTTTTTTTATCAGTTATTCTGCCAATGGGGATTTCTGGTACTCAGTCCCATTGATAGGTCACAGATTCCTACCTCTCAGCTGCCACTAAAATCGTTGGCCTATTCAGCGGCTGCTATAATTGATCATGCTGACAATGTCAAAATGAAATATAATCCTGACCTCATGTACTTGGAGGAGGATTTCAAAGAGGGATATAAAGGAAAATAATTCTTGGTGGGTCCCCTCTATCTAGTTCTACCTTCTCATCCTGTAGTGAAGGCTCAATGGTTTATACCACAAGATCTCCTCCTGAGGATCTATCTTTCCAAGCCATGGTGCAGCAAGTACAGTCTATGGGTTTTGCTGTGGAAGAGTAAGATTCCACTAAAATAAATCTAATGGACATTTTGGAGGTGCCCTGCTCACCCTCTGTCATTATTCCACCAATAAATCCTGCATTAAAGGTTGCTACTTTGGCTGAATGGTACAGACCAAACTCATTGCCTGCAGTCTCTAGAAATGCTGATATGCAATATCCTGCACCATCTAGTAAGCCTTATTATTCTAATCAGCCAGAAATTAACTCTGTGGTCATCATGACTGTGTATGATAGGCCTAGCCCCTAGACATGTTAGTACTTTGCCTCCTGAAAAGCAATCTAGAAGGATAGATGTGAAGGACAAATTTACTTATGCTTCTGCGTCATTGGGCCTTAGGATTGAAAACTACCAGGTCCACACGATCAAATACCAGAACAAACTCTGGAAAGCTGCTCATACTGATGCTCAGACTTTGCCCGATGACTCTGCCAAGTCTGATCTGCCTCAAAACATTGTCTGCTGGGGCTGGGATTGGCAAACTTTTGTTGCATTCAGCTTATATCTAATGCTTCTGCCAGGGCTGCAGCTTCTGGCATTTGCATAAGGAAATATTCTTGGCTAAGAGTTGCTGGCTTTGCCAATGATGTAAACAGGCATTTTTGAATGCTACCTGTAAAGGGTCAAAACTGTTTGGCTGTTATGTTGAAGAGACCTGAAGTGGCCATTAAACTTCAAAAATGACTCCAAGATCTGTGAAATCCCTGTATCCTACTCCTGCTAGAGGTCATGGTTGGGGCTCCTTTTGGCCACCTGCTGTCCAAGGTAGTCACACTTACCATCAGCAAGGCTGTGCTGGAGGAGGTGGCCCCCTTCCAGGTCCCATACCTCCTGTGTTCACACAAATGCACATAAAGGAATCAGTTCTAGTAGCCCTGCAGCCTCAGGTTCCACCAAATTCCTTCCATCTTCCTCTACCTCAGCTGTTACCTCCAGAGGTGAGAGTGGGGGACAGGATCTCTCTGCATCTGAAACAATGGTGGGAGATCACTACAGATTAGTCTGTTCTGGAGATAATTGTAAGGGGGCATGCTCTGGAGCTGTTAAAAATACCTACAGATAATTCTCTGCCCCCTTCCTTTGATCCGTCAGGCTGTTTGTTCCTTCTGAAGGAAGAAGCTCAGTCTTTATTCTAAAAATGTGCCATAGAACTTGTTCCTCCTCAGGACAGAAACAATGGGTTCTATTCCAGACACTTCCTAGTCTCAAAATGGACTGCATTCTGTGTTAGATCTTGTGGATCACAACCTGTACATCAAATAGAAGAAGTTTTAAATGGTATTCCTGCAAGCACTAATTCCTCTTCTGCAAACAGGAGACTGGATCTGTTCTCTACTAAACATGAAGACACACACATACCTTCATATAAGTATCAGAAAATCTCACAGACAATTTCTCAACTTTGTGCTGAAGGGCGAACCCAATCAATTCAAAGTCTTGCCCTTTGACTTGTCTTCTGTACCATGGGTCTTTATCAAATGCTTGGCAGTAGTTGCAGCAGCCCTTCATAAGGATGGCTTATATGTTTTACTGTATCTGGATGACTGGCTCCTGAAGGCCATCTCCAGGGAAGCTCTGCTACATACCTTGTCTTGGACACATCAGTTTTTCAATGACTTAGGGGTTACAAGGAATATGTCAAAGTCTGCGTTGACTCTGTTCCAGAGATTGCAATACATAGAGGTGATCTTGGAAACAGAGAAGGAATGTGCTCTCCTGCCACAGGACAGAGCATTCACTCTGATTACCCAGGCACACATGGTATACAGGAGCCACTATGTCTCTGTGAGAACAGTGCTGCGCCTCATGGGTCTCATGGCTGTGGCCACAGTGATTATGCCACTGGCACATCTTCATATGAGAATCTCTCAGCAGACACTCAGAGCCCTGTGGGATCAGTTGACGGATGAGCAGGACAAAATGGTTCTCATCACATCTTTTCACAGACAGTTGTTGTGGTGGATAGATTCCAAAACTTCCTGAAGGCCATTCCATTCCTTGTAGCAGATCCTATACAGAGCCTCACTATGGATGCCCTGGGCTCTGGCTGGGGTGTTCATCTCAGCCCTTATCAAATACAGGGGTCATGGAACAATACAGAGGCTGACAGGCACATAAATGTACTCAAAATACTGGCTTTTCTTTACAGCCTTCAGGACTTTTTGAATCATCTCTGCCTGGTTCTCTGCTAATTTATATGGACAACATCAGTGTGATGCATTACATCAACAAACAAGGGGACATTTACTCCAATCCCCTGTGCAGAAAAGCAATAAAAGTATGGTACTGGGCTCTGCCTCACAACCTTCCGCTGCTGGTTGTGTTTCTCCCAAGTCTCTAAAACATCTTGACAGACAGATTAAGCAGGTCCCAATCCATGATTCATGAAGTGAAACTGCTTACCTCCATGGTAAATGATTTCTTCACAAGATGGGATCATCCAGAGCTGGATCTTTTGGAATCCCCACCCACAAAACACAACTGCTGCATTTCTGATCACTCCAGAGCATTGAGTTTTTTGGTGAGATGAGTTGTCCCTCTTCTGAAAAGGGAAATACCTATACGCTTCCCCAATCCTCTAATACAGAGAGTTCTGTTCAAGCTGCGTGTGGAGAGCACACTGTCATCCTCATTGTTCTGTTCTGGCCTTGCCCGATATGGTTTCTACTCTTTCAACATCTGACAATGGAGTCTACTGTCCTCTTACCTCTGGGTCAGGTTCTGTTGTCTCAGAACAAGGGACCCCTGGTCCATCTGGACCTGAAGTCCTTACATATGCATGCATTGATCTGGAAGATATAGACATTGCATGTTTTGGGGTGTCCTCTAAACTAAGAAGACTTCTACCAGGCATAACTTATACACTGGAATGGAAGTGTTTCACTTTGTGGGCTGCTTCACTGAATATGGACCCTTTTACATGTCCTGTGAATGCTGTGTTAGAACACTTGCTTTTCTTTTCTGACTCTGGACCGCAGTACTCCTCGAAAAAAGGAGAAGTACACCCTCATATTTTGTAAATGGGATTTGTTTCCTTGTCAACAGTCAACTATTTCTGTGTAACTGCTGTGGATATATGTGTTTGTTTAGTTGTTTTCACTGTTCATACCAGTCCCTGTAACTATCCTGGGGGTCTCTATTTTATGGTTGTTGAAATCTCACCATGCCTGAAAGCTGCATTAGCATATGAGAACTTGATGTGTCAGCACTGTTTAGACTCCACAGTATGCTTGTCTGCTTAATTATTGTTCAACAAAACAAGTTGAAGAAAGGTGTGAAATATATAGATTAATGTAGGGGTGGGTGTGTTTAACCAGAATTTTATACACACCTTAGGTGTGGCATGCTACATAAATCCCGAAGGTGAAGCCCGAGGGGTTTATACAAGCATCCCACATCAAGGGTGTGTATAAAATTCTGGTTTACACACTCCCACCTGTATATTATTTGTTCCACCAAGCTGCTTCAACTGAAATCCCACCAACATCCCCTACAGTGACACAATGCCCCTACCTCACTGACACCACCACGTCCTAACAATGACCACGGAACACACCAAAACCGACTGCTACACTTGGCAGTATCAATGCGGGGGAGGGCTATGTCCCCCCCACACACCCTCATTCAGAGGCTGTTCACCCCATACCTCCTATTTAATATAAAAAACTCCACATTGCACAGACAGTGGAGAAATGGCCAGTCCTGAGGATTGCACACCAGTCACCACAACATACTGTCGGCGGCAAATGCAACTCACCGCAAGTGTAATCGCTGCAATTGTGTCACTGTGTAGGTTTCACTGTTACAGCGTTGCTGTAACAATGGTACACTTATATTATTTTAGTTAATGGCCAGCATTATTGGATTCCATAGTTCTTTTCTTCATTTTTTTACAGAATGTCAGTTTTACTTTCTGTGTTTTGATGTGTTTTGTTACATTTTCTGGCTGAGTGCTTTCCCTGTGAGGAAGTCCATTTAGGTGATTGAGAGTGGGTCACTTAGCTCACGCTGCGGTTAGCATGAGCTGGATTGATAGGTGCTGATTATAACCTCCCGGTTGTAATTGAAAATATTAACTAAGAGGTTGTAATGCAGAATAAAACTGTTGTTTTTTTGTGCAAAAAAGATGCCGTCAGTTAATTAAACCACATTTACCTTCAATTAGCTTTACAAACTGTCTCAGATGCAATGCAGATTTTTCCTTTAAATTGCATTCAGTCTGTGTTTCTAGAGAGTTTTTATTAGGTTATGTCTACTTTCATGATCATGATACATGGTGTAAATGGGTGCTGTGGCATCATGTTCTCATATGATAATGCAGCTCTCAGGGACAATGAGATTTCACCAACCAGAAAATGGAGACCCCCAAACTAGTTACAGGGGCTAGTATGAACAGTGAAAACAAACTAAAGCAAACACATATATCCCCAACAGCTACACGAGAAGAGTTAGTTGTTGACAAGGATATAAATAACATTTACCAGATAGAAGGATGTATTACTCCTTTAAGGCACTTTAGTGGCTTTCCATGCTCATATTGAGAGTCATATAGTTGCCTAGTTAGAGTTGTCAGATATGTTTCTGATATGTAGTCTTCATATAAAAAAACCTCCTATCCATAATCCAGTCCCACCATGGGACTTGAATTTTGTGCTTAAGAAATTGATGTTGATGCCCACTGAGCCTGTCATGAGTTGTGGCTTTTGTTTCCTATAATAAAAAATTTTGTTTTTCATTGTGATGGCCTCTGCATGAAGTACTTCCAAGCTTCAGACTCTAATGTGCAAGTCTCCTTATTTAATTTTCCACAAAGACCATCTCTTTCTGTATGAATCCAAAGTTTCTCCTGAAGGTGGTATCTGAATTTACACTGAATCAAACTATACAACTTTCTATATATTATACTGAGCATGCCGACTAAGGTGAGGTACTGCTCCACACTTTCGATGTGCATAGAATACTAAGATACTATATTGGTTGCACCAAGGACTGCAGAAAGTCCTCTCAGCTTTTTGTTTCATTCACCCCTGGGAAAGAGGGTGCTCCCATGTCTAAACAATGCCTGTCCAAATGTCTGGCACATTGTATTGCATTCTGTTATAGAACATACAGTAAGTAACTTCCTGTTTCTGTTCATGGTCACTTCACAAGGGATATGGCTATTTCTTGCTCATTTCAAAAATGTACCTGCTGCCGACATGATCTGTAGCCACATGGAGCACTGTTCATGCTTTCACTAAACATTACAGTCGGACATCATCTGTCATAGATGTGCTTGTTTTGGGGCTGCTGTACTGCAAGGCCTTCCATCTTGATTACATAACACACTGTGCTTTCCTCCCAATTTTGTACTGCTTGGGAATCATTTCAAAGGTGAGGCCTACTGAAGGAGATATCCTCAAAGAAGATAGAACAGTTATGTAAGAACTTACTGTAGCAGTAGATCTTCAAGAAAATCTCCTTCATTAAGCCATGACGTACCTCCCTCCTTCCCCCTTTTTTGCTTTCAGTGGGGGTCATATCAGCTGCTATGCCTAAAACTTACTCCATGCATCCTGTCTCCAGCTCCATGCCTCTTCTTGTATGTTTGGTGCTGGTCTTGTCTCCTGGTTCACCATAGTAGGAGTTCTTTTCGAGGCTAATCTCCAGTGTGAACTGAGGAGCGACAGGACTGACCACGTATATATACACATAGACGCTGCACATGATCATAGGTGGCCCCAAATGGCAAACGTTTCCATGTGGTGATAATGCTGATGGCTTATACAGTAAAGTTCACCAGGATGAAACTCAATTCTGCAGCATGATGCAGTAGAGTTACTGCAGGAAACAATGCTATTTTAATGGGAGTTAGTCACTTTTTTCATACAGGAAACTGTGACACTGCACTTCTCCTGGCAGGCTTCATTGTAGTTCCAAAGGTGTGGCCTAAAGGATGAGATTCTCTCGAAGATCTACTGTTATGGTAAGTTCTTACATAACAGGTTGTTTTCCCCTCCACTGAAGTAAGCTTGACCAGCCTATAGTTGTTTGTCTTCTCCCTGTTGCTGCTCTTATGGAGTGGGACCATGTCTGGTCTCCTCCGCTCCTTCAGAACCATGACTGTTTCAAGTGACCTGCTGAATAAGGCCATCAGTGGTGCAGCAAGCCTCTCTATAAGTTTGTTTAGTACCCTTGGATGTATTCTGTCCAGTTCCGTGGTCTTATTTCCTTTCAGGTCTGCAAGTCCCATCAGGACTCTTTCCTTTAAAAAGGGACTCTTGTCCACATCACCCCCATTTTTCCTGCTGCTCACAGGTGGTCTGTACCCCCTCCTGCCACTATGAAGACTGAACAGAAGTACATGTTTAGGAAGTCCACTTTTCCCTGAGCCTCATCTGCTAGTTTTGGTACTTCTATGACATACTGGTGTGCAAAGCCCCACATGTTCAGTAGCATCACTATTCCTCTTTTTCTTTTCCAGTTTCCATAGGAGATCCAAATCATCATCCCCAGTGCCACTGATATTCTTCTTTTCCTGAGGTCTGTCCCCCTTATCTTCACTTTCTGTAGACACTCTCTCACCCTCATCATCTTTAGTCAGAGACACATTTTCAGTGTAGTCTTTTCTGATTGCTCAGCAATCGGATCACCTTCCTTAGGCTCTGACTCATGGTTAAGCTCCATACTCTCATTTGGGAATGGGAAACTATCCTCAACATCATGCTCAGTGCCACCACCACCAGCAGTCACAGTGGCACCAACAGCCTCCTTCCTGACCACTCTGCATGTACCAGACATTTTGCTACTAGAGGTGTGAGAAAGTTGCCATTTCCACCCCAGCGGAACTTCCACAAAATGTGGCCACTTTCGTGGAAGTTTACGAGCTTCCACAAGTGATGGATCAGAAAACCTCTGAATGTTTAGGGTGAAATTTTGCCTTATCTCATGCCCCTGGCTATTTTCTGCCCCACAATATGTTAAATCCCCCATGGCTAATGGCTGACTCCCTGTCAGTTGCTAATCTAGTCACTGCCTGATTTAATAAATAAGAAAAACTTGGTGTCTAGTGGTCCATCCCCCCCACCCGATCACCCACCCATGTCTGACTCCAGACTCCAGATTCTCATACATACTTGTTGTAACCCCCTCCCAAATCCCTAGCCCCTGTATTTAGTAAAATGTCCTCATTGGTGGTCTAGTGGTAATGAACCCCCCTCCCTAGTTCCTCCCCATCCCTGAACTCCAATCGTGATCCTGATCTCCATATGTATAAAATAAAGTACAGAGCTATTTTTGAACTTATTCCCAACCTTAGTCAGTGCTGTCCTTCCTGCCAGCCTGCCACTAGTGGAGTGCCAATTTTCAAATTCCAGTTCTTCCCTGAGTCATGACAGCCAACTCCCTGGTGGTCTAGTGGTGTACGGTAGTAGTAGTAGTCAAGTTAAGAATTAGTGACCCCCCCACCTCTCCTCCCATACTGGCAGGTAATGTCCAACTCCGATCCCCACCCCAAAATGGAGACGCCACCAACAGAACCTTCCGCTCTCCTCCATGGCCGGCAGCTCACTGAGCTATCAATGAATGACCACATGCTTCTACAAGCATGTGCTCATTCACTGATAGCTTAGTGGGCTGCCAGCATGGAGGAGGGTGGAGGGCTGTGCCAGTAGCCTGCTCCATTTCAGGATGGGGGAAGTATGGTGGGATACTACCTGCCACAGCTGGAAGGGGGGGGTGGCGGTGGGGTCACCATTACTTAACTTGACCACTTGTACCATACATCACTAACACCAGTAGACCACCTGGGAGTAGGGAGTCAGGACTCGGGAAGGAATTGGAATTGGGAAATTGACACTCCATTGGTGGCAGCCAGGCAGACACTGACTAGAGTTGGGAATACGTTTTAAAAAAAATTCTATATTTTATTTTATGTATATGGGGATTGTGATCAGGGTCCGGGGATAGGAAGGGACGGGGGGGGGTTCATTACCACTAGATCACTAGGGAGGATATTTTATTAAATATGGTGGACAGGGATAGGAGTTACTATAAATATATATGAGAATCTGAAGTCTGGAATTGGATACGGTCGGGTGATCAGGTGGGGGGAAGGGCCACTAGCCACCAAGTTTTTTTTTTAAATACATGTAGGATTACATGTATGTTTTTTGAGTATTTCATTGGGCACTGGGGCAGGGAAGTGGGGCAGGTGGAATATTCGCGAAAGTTCAGAAATAAATTTCCAAACTTTCACAAGAGCGAAAGTCTTACTTTCACTTTAATTCCACCAGTGAAAGTTTATTTTCCACACACCTCTATTTACTACCTCTTGGACTGCTCCTCTTGTTGCCACCTCTCCCAGCCCACACCAGCATGGATGCCACAGATATGACTGAGAAAAATGTGCCTATATTAATGCAACCACAACTGCAGCCAACTGCTCTTATACTACTACTACTACTACTACTACTGGTCCCAGAGTCCATAGATAATGCAGCTGTAGGTCTAGGTAATTGGCTGCAGCACTTTTTCCACCACAGACTTATGCACTGTTTTACTGCTTCCCTAATGCATTTTCCTTTAGCTGAGCATCTCTTCACAGTCATTTTATATATTTTATATATTTAGATTTATAATATTGTGAAGGAAAACAAAAATCTCTGCAGTAAAACTAAATAGCAGCAACAGACATCACATCATCCCCAAGGGATCAGCAGTGTGATCTGATTCTGATCAGAACAGTTTCCTGAGCTAAACGTAGCTAGAGTAAAACACCAAAAAGGATTTTCTTATAAATACAATTTTTTTTAACATGATGAGGATGTAACAAGCCACACTTGATGAGAGTAATTAACAAGTTACTGTAAGTACCATCATTACATTAAGAACTAAATGAAATAACTACAACTAATAATAGTAAGAGACTGACTATACTCCACCTAGTTACACAAAACACTACTACAGAGATAAAATGAGAAATTACAGACAACAGACAAAATATAATTAACAAGAAAGATTGAGGGAAAAACATATGAGATATCTGCTGCACACAGACTAGTGCTTACAGTAAAAATGCTCAATGTCACTAATCTTTCTGGGCTGCCATGTTAGCCAAAACACCTCCCCTCCCCAACACAGTAGTGCTTCACTAGACCAAAAAAAAACCAGTACTTTAAATAAGTCATCTTTATCAGAAGCAACACTAATCTAATTGCAGAAGGCCCTACAGATCTTATTGTGAGTGATTTTGTTTCAAAAACAGGGGCAGATCCAGCAGTCCTATAGATGGGGGTGCTCAAGTGAGATAAAAAATAAAAATAATAGGCTGGGGGTCTGGCAGGCTGCCTAGGCCCCCAGAAATGTTTTTACATCTTGGTGCATTCTGGTACATTTTGGAAGGGATTTCTAATGCAATTTATACTGATTTCCTCCCTCCTCATGCTTTGTTAGTTGCACCCTAGCACCATCCCCAGAGTCCCCACAGTCCACATGACAGTATGCTGCCCAAAATACCCTCCCACCCCAAAAACAAAACACCAAAAGACTGCAGCTGGGCAGCAGCACATACTAAACACATAAAAATGAGAAAAATTGAAAGCGACTTAGTGATAAAGACAAATTGCAGACAAATTAAACGACAATCCAAGTAAACAAGTTCACAAATGTCACTCATTCAAGCACATTATAACATTGCCATAAAGCCAACTCATTGCAGTTTGTCCTGCAGTACAGATTAACGTATCCGCCAACCTTATCTCAGTAAAAAAATAAATACAATAACTATAGAAATATGGGAATAAAGTCACTTTGCTCTCTAGTTTCTGAAAATATAATTTCAAGTACGCTTGCTATTTTTGCAAAACATATTTTATTCTATAGAACAATTTATTCCAAAAAAATACATTTTTTAAATAAAATAATTTTATTGTTTTAAAATGTCCTTTATTGGGATAACCCCATGGTATAAGGCATCTCATTTTTATGGTAGGCCCAAGAAGTCAGTAAGCAGACTGAAAAACAGTTTTTAAACAAATATAAAAATGCATTTTTTTTATTAGTAACAGCACTTGCTTGAGTGCATCACAACTTGCTCCCCTCCCAATTCAACATATAGAACTATATAAACTAAATATTCAATTCTATCACTTTTTTCCCGGTTTTGTAACCGCCTGTGTCAATGTGCCAAACAAGGTCTTATGACTTATGTTGCCATTTTTGCTCTCCAAGCATGCAGAAACTTCTGCACATGCCATAATATACAGCAGAACACCTTCAAAATCGCTATGTCTATTAATTTCCTCTGTGCTCATTCACACTGTACTGCCATGACTGAAAAGACCACACTGATTAAACATACAGTACATGCTGAAGTTTTTAGCTCAGTTCAAAGGTCTTGTACCAGTTTCTGCCTCTCCTGTCTTCATGTTGTTGCTGAGACCAAACCTGCCCCAGCATTAGTTTTGTACTTTTTCTAGCATGCTACAGGGGGACACTACTCTCCAGCTCCCTCTCCTGCAAATCCACATCAGAATCAATTTGCCATATAGGGCAAAACTAGCAGTGACTTTAAACAGTTTTAATGTCATGAATATAAGCTCCCCATACTAAAAATTAATAACACTAGTACTACATTTATTACACACTCAGTTTGATGGAACACTAATGTCCTGTCCCATCCCAGCAGCTGCCCCCCCACCCACCATAGTTTATGACTGTGAAAGTCTTTTTTTTTAAAGCAAGAAGTACCTGATTAAATGAAGACTTGTGCCATTTTCAGCAGGCTGAAGTCTATGTACCCCTAGTTGAGTACTGTCTCTGGTCACCTGGCCGCCAACTTTTTCTCTCTAGACAGCACACACTGACCCCATGACTCCTAATGAGCAGAACTCTCAGCTACAGCTTGCTTCAGCTACCTGAAGATGACCTGAACCTCACTTCAACTCCTTGCGCAGATTTACCCAGGCCACACCTTCCCCGCATTACTAGACTGCTGCCGCCTGAGGACTCGGGCTTTGCTTTTCACCTGTGGGCTCCACTCTGTCTCTGTCTCCTCCTCAGCAGTACACTCGCTCCTCTCTTGCTCCAACATTAATCTTCTGAGTTAATGAATTACAGCTCACTCTTGTTTCAGCAGCCCAGACATTTAAAGAAGGTGCCCCTTACTAGCCACATCCACTACTGGATGCAACAGCAAATCAAGAGCAGTGAGCACCAGGCGACCTAGTTGAGATCTGTATTGTTAAGGTCCACTCCACTTTGCTGCAGCTGTACTCCCCTCTGCACATGAACAAAGGAGCTGCACCAAGCCTGCAAAAGTGGAGAACGAATGCTCAGGCTCACCAAGGCAAGACCAGCTGCTGCCACAGTGCTGGGACCAGACCACATGGCGCAGGATGAACGTTAGTAAGAAATTCATGCTGGAGACCGGAATTTCTGGGGTGAGGGTCAACTATGTAATGCAGGTGGGGGTGGTTGTTTACTGCACTACCAGGACACTGGAGGACAGGGCCGGCCTTAACCATTCTGGGGCGCTGTGCAGCCCATCTGCTGGTCCCCACCACTCCATTCTCTGTGGGCCCTCCACATCCAACATTTTCACCTAACTAATCCTCCTGTCCTGAATTACTAAAGCAGTACCAGGTCTACTAGTTTAACCAGCATCTTTTAATTAGTGCCATTGACTGCATTGCATTATTTGACCACCACTGGAAATGAATCTGACTGAGCATGGAGCAAGAACTTAAGTAAGTATGGTACTGCTGCCGTATTCATTTCTATAAGGACAGGGACATCATCGCTGGACACTCACACCTCAGATACTCTGATCTGCAAACAAGAGAGAATAGAGAGGATTATCATGGAACACCAGTAAGGTTGCCACCTGTCAGTTTTTTTTATCTGGTGATCAAGTTTTCAGGGTTCCTGTCAGGAAATCTGGTTTTGCTCTGTGCAGGTCAGGTTTTTGAGCTATTTTGAGTGCTCACATACTTTTGAAACATATTTTGTTATATCATTCATTTCATTGTTTCACCTACATGTCCAGGTTGCAAGCAAGTTCTCTTGTCAATAGCACTTTGTTTGTGAAAGCAGTAAACCTGGGAGGTGTAAAGTATGGCCGTTAACACCATTAACACTTATTTAACCTAATCTTTCCCACTGCAGCAAAGCTGCCCCCACCTTTTGTAACAGTAACAGAGCCAGTTGTCTTCCACTTTCATTTGCTGGTAAACATTTTCATCTCTAACAACATTTAGGCATTTTTAAATGTTTTAAATTATGTTTTTTTTCCTCAAGAGAAAAGAATGGGCCCCCAAGGTGCAGGGGCACAGTTTGCACCTAGCTAAGGCCAGCTCTGCTGGAGGACAGATGAGACCCATGTGGCTCAGGCAGCTTTCATGGAGGCATTAGTGCATGCTAATTAAGAAAACAGCACAGTGCATTACTAATAGAGGAGCTCCAAGATGGGGGAGCTATAGCACCCTGATCCCCCCCCAAATCCACCTATGAAAAATGCTCTGTTTTTGGATTGATTTTAAAGGTTTTGTTACTCAGACAAGGAGAGACGGACCTCTCCAACTTTCTTTTCAGAAGATTGCATGCAGCACAGCATCTGCATGGCATACAGTACATCCCATTTCAGTACTATGTGACTTCCAATCCCACAATACACAGCAAACTTAGCCTGCGGGCCTCACTTCACAGACAAAGATATCAAATTCGGAATTCTCAAAGTTAGTCCTGTACTGCAAATTGACACTTCACAAGGTGGATTAACTTTGCAAATTGCAGCAAATTAATGAAATAATTTGCAACACAGATTTTTCCAACTTCGCACTCCACTACTCATTATTGACCAATTGCCCAGTTGTCGTTCATTGCCAAGATGTAAGAGAAAGCTGTACCCCATCAACTAACAGATTATCTTAACTCAGATCAACATCTACTTAAATTCCAATCCAGTTTTCAGTGCGCACGGCCCAGAAACATCCTTTTTATGAGTGTTGAATAACATATGTACTACTAGCCATTGATAAAGTTATCCCCACTGGGCAGTTGCTGTTAGACATTTCATCTGTTTTAATCACTGTCAACTAGAAATATTGTTTGTCTGCCTGAAATCCATCTTTGGCATTAGGAACACAATCCTGTGCAGGCTCTGCTGATATCTCACTTGCCAAACACAGACTATCAGTTTCAACTATACTACATCTTCAGCTAAACCAGTGACAGATGGGATTCTGCACAACCTGCCAGAATACATTGTTATTTCAACTCTAAAGAGTTATCCAGGAATGCATTTATCATATGTCTGAAGTGAGTTTGACATACTACCTCGGAGCATTGTGTGTGTGTGTGGGGGGGTAAAACAGGTCACAAAGCTTTCTTCCACCTTAATACTGCAGTATGAACCACAGTATAAGGCTTTGTCCTTGGGCCACACTTGGCATCTCTGGCAGACATCATAAGAGCTCACAGCATGTCCTATCATAGGAATTCTGATGACACCCAGATCTATGCCCCAGTCACAGACTGCTTGCAAGCTGTTTAACTCAGATATCCCTGTGTCATGTTGATGTCCAGTCATGGATGACCACAACTTCACTTTGTCTAAATGTCAGTAAGAGAGAACATCATGCATAGGTTCATATGTGTATTATGAGTCAGGAGGTCAAAGACCAATAGAAGACTCGCCACTTGTTCAGTAATAGTACCTACAATATTCCTCACCAACATATTTGTCCAGGGCTTTTTTAAACACTGCCATGGTATCACTTGTAACCACCCATTCTGGTAAAGAATTTCTGGATGTAATCACCCTATGGTGGACCACTTTATTCTTTTGACAGTGGTAGGTACTTTCCCATGCAACTGCAGATTGTGTGACCTTGTTTCTCTGGTTATTATTCTCCTAGTTAATCCTGTGCTTTCTCAGATCAAGTCATCTTTCATGGCTTTGTACACAAAACAGACATCTCCTCTTAATCTTCTGTACTGCATAGAATAGAGACCTAGATCTATTAGTCTTTCCCCATATGCTTTATGTCTTTGATTCTTGATTTTCATATTCAATCTTCTTTGAACACCCTCCACCAACTTTTGTCCTCCTATACTTTGGGGAGCACAAGATGCTGAACAGTACTCCAAATGGCATCTCACAAGAGACGAGTACAGAGGAATCATGGCTGTGGGGTTTCTGTTTTTAATGTTTTTTTTTAGTATACTGGCTAGAATCCTATTACATTTTTTTACCATATGTCTAGTGTGTTGTTACACGAGGTCACTGCACCCTAATTGGTACCCTCAGAGGTGCACCATAGACAGCTAGTGCTTAAGCATATGTATACTGACATATAGGGCTAAGGACATCTACCATACAAGAGTAGATGTCAGGATATGTACGCATATTGTTGTAATACACTTTGCTTGCTAATACATATATTCTCCTATGCATTTTCTGTGTGTTTCTTACTTGTAAGATGCCAAGACACCTGTGTCCTTGGAATAATTATAATATGTAAGTCAGCATTGCCACCTTTTGAAGATTTGTACTACTACACTGAGTTATGTAAGACTCTGTATAAGAACTCTTTTGTTTCATAAACTGATGACTACTACAGAATTGTATAATGTTATCTTGGACCCTGGAGCCTCCTCTAATTTAGCCAATAGGGCTCATCTCTGTAACTAGAAATGTTTCTATCTTACAGTAACCATAGTAATTATCATAGGTATATAATGTGATACGCTAGTCTTGTACCTCGGAGAGCCCAAGAGACACAAAGAAACCTTGAGGTATAGGGAACACTTAGCACTGGCTCCCAGTTTGTATTGGTAAGAACAGCTTAGGGCAACTGTGATTTTATCCTTTTTGGTAGCAATAAACAAGTTTATTACTCTTATGCAACATGTCTGTGATTACTTGCATTCCGAATATTTCCAAGAACCTGAAAGTGAGGTTTAGAACTCCTGACAATTGGCGACCATGGCAGGACAATATTTGGTGTTTGTAGGTTTTCACTTGTTGCTATAACTTTTCCCTTTCCCACAGGGACAGTAGGTGTACATTTCCGTATCAACTCTCCTGTTTTAAAACCAGTTTGTAGTCACTTACAAAGTCTGGCTGTCATCCTTCCGGGTGTGGTCAATGCCGACTCGACTCACTCCATTACAGCTTTGAATTGTAAGCCTACAACTTTTACAGTAGCCCAACTGTGAATAAAGTGCTTCCGCTGTGGATTGATACATAGCACGGCACCTTTTTCACAGTTTGTTTTTTCATTCCCTCTGACACAATGGCCACTGTATCAAATATCTGCGCAGAACTGAGACTCGATGTCTCGAACTTCCTTACCTCCCATGGAGGATGGGCTGACTTAGCGCGGGATGCAAGTCAATCTGAAAACCCTATACTGGGGATTTCAACCCAGTACACAGAGATGAGACAATCAACCAATAAGCGTTAGGCTAAAGGGTTGATGGTCGTGGCTCTCTATGCTGCTCTGGAAGCCTCCGAAGTGAGGTTTCGAACCCTTGATCTGCAAATTTCATCTCTTAAGCAACAGATGTGTTTGCAGGAAACAGAATGTGTTAGACTGCAGCAGAACTTGGAGTCTGAACTCCAAACTCTGTGGAATGAAAAGGATTCACTTTTGCATCATTCAGCTCAAGCTGGAGAACAGGAACTTTGTACGTTGAAGCAGGAGTGTGAAAGTCTGAGACAGGATAAGGGGCAGGCATTGCATAGGAATAATTTGCTAAGTGCTGCAAATGCTCAGTTGAGTGAGGAGATGGGAGATCTACAGGACAAGATGAACCAGGTACATAATGACTTAGAAGTGGCTACTAGGGACAATTGCGAACTGAGCATCGCGTATAGAGTGTTGCAGAAGCAAATGCAAGATGAGATTGATATGGATGTTGCAACTGTGAGTCATGCTGAATGTAAAACCAAGATGGCAAAACTGCACCATCAGCTGGAGGTTCTGGCTGGACATGTTAAGGCGATGGGAGGCGTAGCACCTACCTTACACACGTCATCTGAAGGGGAGGTATCAGATGATGGCATCTCTCAGTACAACACCCAATCACACACCTACTATGGCCCAGAAACCCCACCCAGCCATCCACAACATGGCAGGTCCCCACTCCACCCTCACCATGTCATAGGTCATTGACGTTGTGACGCCCATTATGGGAGATGCCAACATGGCGGCCCCCATGATAGGGGGGTAGTGGGCCCAGGCCTGGTACTGACGGCACCACTGATAGCCTTTATTAATGTGGAAGGTAGGCAAGAGATAGAAACGATGATTGAAACTGCAATAGGCAATGTACCGCTGCCTGAGAGAAGTAAACGGGCCATTAAAACCCAGATTAGGCAACATCTACAGGAAGCTGGCACTCAGGATGGTATTGTTCGTACAGAGGCCGAGGCTGCAGCTCGGGCTGCCCTAGATGGCACCCAAGACGATCTGCCTCTGCCTTATCGACCCAGTAATCCCCTACAAATGGTCTACTCTCTTCAGCAAATAGCTGACAGTATCGATCTGATGAACCCGTCCGACAACCTCAGCTGTCATTTAGAAAAGTGCGCTCTAAATGCGAGTTGCTCAGTCTTGCTGCAGAATACCAGGTCCAAATACTACGCCAGACCATCGATCCTAGTTTGTGGACCAAACACCCCGATGCCATCCACCAGGATGGGAATGCCACCTTTGATGATGTTGCTGCTGAGCTCATTTCTGCTCACAGCCCAGGTGTAGTAGGAGTGATGCTTGCATATCCTGTAAAACAGAATGCAAAGGAAAGTCCAGCAACTTACCACCAGATACTTTGGATGGCCTACCAAGCAGGAAAGCACCTGGCACAAGAAGCTGCGGATGTAGATCTTATTGAGTATAAGACCCTGTTCCTTAGGAACATGATTCCTGCAGTATGAGAAAAGGTAGAGCCAACCACTTACCCCAATAATGATAGGTTTGCTGACATCCTTCGGAAAACCGAGAGAGTGTACCAACTCTATATCCATAATCTGGGCTCCAATTCCAAGAAGGTAGCTGCTGTGGAGCCTGCTTCAGAGGCCACGATGCACTACATTGTGGAAGGACAGGCCCAACACCAACAGGCCCAACATCAACAGGGCCCTCCAGCTGATAACCAACACCCCCAACAGACCCAACACCAACAACAACTGCAACAACAACAACAATGGGGTGGGAACCAGAATTGGCATAAGAATAAAAAGCATAAGGGTAAAGGCAAACCACAACAACAAAGAACAGGCCCTTCATATAGGGAGATAGCCGAAGAGAATCAGAAATTCCAAGAGCTCCTGGGACAAGTGCGCTCTGTAGCAGATGCTGTTCCTGCACAGGCCCTTTCGGCGGTACAACCGGCGACCCAGACTCCAACAGGTCATGGGGATACTGGAAGTGCAGGCCTCCAGGCCCATACAGGCCTGAACCCAGAAGCTCCTCCCTATATAGTATCAGTGCAGCATGGTGAAGTGATCCACAGGAGTCAGGCCCAACCTCTCCATGCTTCCAGTAGTACAGATTGACAATTACAGGCCCATGTCCAGATTGTAAACAAGCTGGTCTTGGATAAAAATGGAAGGCCCTGTACTGAGGCCGAGGTCGGGGGCCACCTACTAGTACCCTTGCTAGATTCAGGTGCAGCTGTATCTGTATTACATGATGAACATCCAGACACATCTCCTTGGTCCACTGGATGGAGGACCAACATGTCAGGAGTTGATGGTATTAGGCTACCTGCATTCCGCTCTCTACCCCTACCGGTAGAACTAGGCCATCTAAAGGCCTAAATCACTTTCCAACTGATGGTAATGCATGATCATCCTAGTATCATAGGAATTGATTTCCTTGCACCACACAGCGGTGTGGTGGATCTAGCCAACATGCTATTGATACAGATTCAGGGTCAATTCCATACCATTTTGATCCCCGATTCACACGTTGTGACAACAGTCTCTACCAATGACAAGGAGTATGATGTCATAGATTTGTTCAAAGGTCATGAGCTTTTCCCAAAGCTTCTCCCCATTTTGCAATGACATCTGGAGTTGTTGACAATTAACAAACATGACTGTGGTAGAATGCAAACCGTCATCGAAGTGCTAGGCCCAGCACATGAGAGGCAAAGACAGTATCCCTTTCCAACTGAGGCCTTGCCTTCTCTTAGAGAAACAATCAAGTCACTCCTCAAGCAAGGAGTAATCAGAACTTGGGTTTCTACTGCTAACTCTCTAGAGTGGCCCATAAAAACCCACAGGTGCCTGGAGACTTACTGTTGACTACAGGAAACTGAATCCGGTCACCCCCAGTTGTTCCCCAAATGTGGCATCAGTGCCCGATGTGCTCCGACTCTTGACCCCTGACCAGAAATGGTTTAGTGCCCTGGATATTTCCAATGGTTTTTGGTCATTACCATTGGCCCTTAAGAGTCAATCTAAGTTTGCCTTCACCTTTAAAGGAAGACCATACACATGGACTTGCTTGCCACAAGGATTCCATAATAGCCACCCTGTTCCATCTGCACATGATGGACACCCTCGAGAGTTTCTCTACTCTCCAATGTTTCTTGCAATATGTGGATGACCTGTTGCTGGCAACAGCCACATAGGAACAACATCTGGATCTCTTGGACGAACTACCGACTCTAATCCAGAGAGCAGGCCTGAAATGCAACCCAGCAAAAGAACAACTATGTCAGAAAGAAGTACTCTTTCTGGGTCTGAAAATAACTGACCAAGGTTGAAGCCCTACCTGGAAGAAGATACAGAGATTGCAAGACTTGCCATTGCCTACCAGAGTGGCAGCTCTTCAAAGGTTTCTAGGTATGGTGAATTATTTGAGAGATTTTATTTGTGATTTTGCTCAGAAAGCTGCTCCTCTGTATGAGCTACTCAAAAAGGACATCCCATGGACTTGGGGCCCTATGCACACCCAGGCTGTGACATCTCTGAAGCAGGCCCTGGCCTCCGCCCCAGCTCTGGTCAACCCCAATCCAGCACTACCATTCCATCTGGAATGTGCCACCTCTGACATCACCATGTCAGCAGTGTTGACCCAGAAGGTTCATGGAACCCTGAGACCCACTGCATATGCATCACAGCTCTTGACCCCAGTGGAACAGAAGTACAACCTTTGTGAAAGGAACCTTCTGGCCACCTACTGGGCTGTCAAGCACTTCCTGTATATCATTGGGTAGTCTCCACTGATCATCAACACCAACCAAACCCCAACTACCTTTCTGTTCTCAGACAGAGTGAAGGATTGGTCAGACTCCAACACCAGACTGACACATTGGTCACTTCTTCTCCACGATAGAGACATACAGGTACACCCAACAAAAATTCCATCTATGCTGGCTCATGGACTCCTTTTCCAAGGAGAACCCCATGACTGTACACTGCAGTCACCTGCTTTTCCAGATCCAGGTCCTTTCCCCCTGCCACACTACAAATGCTTGATAACACCTCTTTGTGTCACATCTTTACTGATGGTTCAGCATCCTACTATCAGGGAGAACAAATTGCAGAGATGGGCATTCTAGTGGTTTACCCTTATGGGAACACTGTTAAAATATCTAAGCACTGCAGTGTAGCATCATCACAGTTTGCAGAGATGGCAACAGTGGCCTGTGTCCTCAAGTTCATCCAGCATGGGACTGAGGATACTATCATTTTTACAGACTCTAACTGGGTTTGTTGTTCTCTTACAGAATTTCTTCCTTTCTGGCAGAAGAACTCTTTCCTCTCCTCTGATGGTAGCCCAGTGAAGTACAAGGAATTGGTAATATACATACATTCACTGGCACAAAAATTTGCACACAAACTCTATCTACATAGAGTCAAAGCTTATTCTCTCCATGACCCCTATCATGTCTTCAGTGACATAGCAGACACCCTTGCCAAGGAAGGGGCCCGAAGGGGGGGACACCTGGATGATGGACCATCCAGAGGCCAATGCAGCTGTACAAATTGCAGCACTCAGGAAGAAACCTGAACCCTTTTCCCCCCTGGGCCTCTCAGCAGCCCAACATGTTGATACTGAACTCAAAGAAGTGTTCAGATTCCTTGACAAGAGTACCTACGAGAAACTTCCAACACACAACCCCTATTGGAGGCATGTAGGTAAGTTACACTTGTCCCCAGATGACAAGCTCATCTAGTACCAACCAGATGATTCCACCACCAAGTTGAGGGTGGTCCCCATACACCTCAGGTCTGAATTCTTGCACCAAGTTCATGACACACCCACTGGTGGACACGAGGGAGTGGAAAACACCATCCAAAGGCTTAAGACCACCGCCTAGTGGCCTGGTGTCACCAAAGATGTTAACAGTACATAGACAGTTGTCTCGTTTGTGCACAAAATAACTCCATCCCTACCAAGCGAAATGCCAAACTCTTAACACAACGACACTCTGGCCCTTGGCATGCGATACAGATTGATTTTATTGGCCCCCTGACCAACACCAGCAGAAATAACAAGTATGCTCTTGTGGTAACTGATCTCTTCTCTAAGTGGGTTGAAGCTTTCCCCACTAAGACATGCACTGCTAAGACCACTGCCAAGATCCTGGTGGAACAGATTTTCTCCAGGTGGGGCCTACCTCTGAAGGTAGACTCTGACAAAGGAACCAGTTTTATAGGTGAGTTGTTGAAAGAATCCCTTGAACTCCTTGGAGTTCAACAGAATTTCCACATACCTTACCACCCCCAATCCTCAAGTCAGGTAGAACGAGCCAACAGACAGATTAAGCAAATGCTTTCCAAATTCATTGAGGACAATCCCAAAACCTGGGATTCCCTACTGCCGTTACTCCTTATGTCAATTAGGGGTACACCCTCAGCCACTACCCAACTCACAAACTTTGAGGTGATGACTGGAAGACAGAAGAGATTTCCTGAACACCTATTGTTTGACCTGCACACCCCCACGGCAGACCGTGTGTCTGTAGACCAATATGAGGAAAAACTAATAAAAGACTTTATACACACACACTTGTATGCTGCCAACTGCATGGGCAAGGCCCAGCAACAATCCAAAATACAGTTTGACAAGCACACACAGGAAGTGGATTGGCAGGTTGGAGATGAGGTAATGGTACTCTGATTTGCATATCTCACCCATTCCTTCTCCAATAAATGGGAAGGCCCATACACTATTGTCAACAAGATCAGTCCAGCAGTCTATCAGGTTAGACTCCTGCATAGCAATAAGCTGACTGACAAATAGCTACATGCAAACCAGCTGAAACTGTATGAAGGAGCTTAATTACTTCTCCTCACCCCATTGGGCAGAATAGTACTAACTTGCTAATGTCTGATTTTGCTTTTCAGATACACTGACAAGATGTCTATCTTGTTCCATTATCTCCTCATCTCAAGAGTTATCCCCTGCATCCAAGGCACGGTACCGAACCTCCTACCACACCTTGATCATCCAGCATCTCCTTCAGAGGAAGTATCCATCAATATACCTGATAGTCTGATTACTGTCCAGGAGGGTTCTGATGCTTACCTCACTGCCTTGGTTGTTGCTCCTGATAAATCTGCCCTACAAATTGAGAGGCAAACCACATCGCAAGGACAAATTCTCCCTGTGGCCAAACTCTCCAAAGGAACTTTCCAGGGTTGGCCCAATGCTAAATTATCCTCAAATGGTTCTCTGTCCTTGTTACAAACTGCATTAAGACATTCTGATTTGTACAACATTACTGCCTTAATTGATCCTTTGTACTGTAATTCTTTGTCTAAGGATTCTGCTTGAAAATGTTCTGTACACCACATGGCTTCTGCAGCCAGGTATCTCTCTGTGTTACCACCCACTGATAAACAACTTTGGGAATGCCCAAAGCACACTCCTGGTCCCTGTAGTGGTCTAACAGCCACTGCCCTCCCAGGTTCATTAATTAATAACTTACAGTTTATGCATATACCTGTTTTGTTTAATCTTACTTACTGGAATATGAACGAATTTGGTATGTGTCACAATACTAATACATCAGCATTTTATAGTTCATTATTGCTTAATAGTTTAGCTGCATTTCAGATTCATACTCAAGACCCTATTGCCAGGGTCCATTCTACTGGACATAGAGGCAACTTCAGGAGAAAACCCACTCCTGATGATCAAAGTCATAAATGTAAGACACGTGAAGTTGACAGTTCTGATGTCACAGGTGCAACAGATACTGTCACAGGCCTTTTTGTTACAGCTATGTCTAGTTGGAATAAAGCAGACATTGCTGCTATCAAATCTCATTCTGCCAAGTTCTCCACTGGTCTGGTTAACAATATACTACCCCCATTATTGCATGGTGTGGATGGCCTTAGTCAGGAAGAAAGATACACTGTATACAACATGCACAACATTGCTAAGGCATTCACTGATTCGAAAGACAAGATTAACGCACTCATACAACAAAACAACAAAGAAGCAGACAAACAATACATTGCTAGAGAAATCCTTTGCTCTGCCTACGGCTCATATATCATCACTACCATCAACAATCTCTTACATGATCTAGAATCTGGAAGGATCCCTGATATCATATATGACAGACGCATTTCAAAATGGTATTGCAACGATGTAAAACCCCTGGCTGTATTGCTATGTGTATGCAACAAACTCTAACCATTCCTTTCTCCACAGCTTGGAACTTGGGGTCTGTGACCAGACACCCTAACACTGGTCCTTGTTTCACTACTAAGAAATGTTCCATAAGAGATACTATGTTTATTTCTTTTACTGTTTCTTTACCACGTTTTGATCCCACTACAGCCTTGTTCGACAAGCTTGCACTGGTACATTCCATTGGGCATTTGGACGAAGACATCTACAGAGAACGCCTAGATCTCCCGCCTCTACTGGGTTTCCATCCTTTCCTGGATGTCAGGGTGGCTTTGCACACAGACTGTTGTGTGAGGAAGCAATACATTTACTTATGCCGATGTGATGTATTTGATGTTATTCAACCTGTTTGAGGTTATTCTCCAGATAACATTGACTGGACTTTTACCATGGATGATGACATCACCAAGAATGGCACAGATTCCTTGGATTCAACTTTGGCTCCGGATAAGCTCTACCAATCATATCATGAGGAGGCTCATTGCCTGTCAACACGGATTTCGAGGACGGCTTACACCTGCCCTGTCCAGTTGCAAAAGTGGAGACTCCCTACCATTTGCTCTCAGTATAATTCTGATGGGGAGTATTGTGTGGTAACTAACTTTGAAAGCTATACTTATGGATCTGTGACATATGCTATTGATAACCCCAATTTTTGTTTTGTCCCCCACCAAAAGACTATCATTGGACATACTGTCATAACCCCCTGTCTCCCTCATGGATGCAGATATCATTGATGATAACCCCGATTATCTGCTCTCACTGTCTGAATACTTACCATATTTTAATGTACACATAGACCCACTGACACTTACATTAAAATCACTTTTAGACAGGAAAGACACACACCTCATTCACATCAGCAATAATATGAACAAGGCCAATAAAGCTGTCCTCTCATTGATTAATGATGGTGACATGAATGAAGCATTAACTAACACCTGGTTGGAAATTACTTTTAAAGGTTTTGTTATTATACAAGCATTTTTAATCTTTACTTTGATTATTATGCTCTGCTGCCTACAGTGCACACTGCGCCAACACAGTGAGCAGCTCAAGTTCCTTTACAAAGCTCATGTGTCGGGTTTGTAAATGACCACTGCTCTCTGGCCTTTCATTGGATTTGCCTGTGTTGCCCTTGGAGGCAACAAGGGGGGGAATGTTACACGAGGTCCCTGCACCCTAATTGGTACCCTCAGAGGTACACCGTAGACAGCTAGTGCTTAAGCATATGCTATTCAAACATATAGGTCTAAGGGCATTTACCGTACAAGAGTAGATGTCAGGATATGTACGCATATTGTTGTAATACACTTTTCTTGCTAATACATATATTCTCCTATGTATTTTCTGTGTATTTCTTACTTGTAAGATGCCAAGGCATCTGTTTCCTTGGAATAATTATGATATGTAAGTCGACATTGCCACTTTTTGGTGATTTGTACTACTACACTGAGTTATATAAGACTCTGTATAAGAACTCTTTTGTTTCACAAACTGATGACTACTACAAAATTGTATAATGTTATCTTGGACCATGGAGCCTCCTCTAATTTAGCCAATAGGGCTCATCTCTGTAACTAGAAATGTTTCTGTCTTACAGTAACCATAGTAATTATCATAGGTATATAATGTGATATACTAGTCTTGTACCTCGGAGAGCCCAAGAGACACAGAGAAACTTCGAGGTATAGGGAATGCTTAGCACTGGCTCCCAGTTCGTATTGGTAAGAACTGTTTAGGGCAACTGTGATTTAATCCTTTTTGGTAGTAATAAACAAGTTTATTACTCTTATGCAACGTGTCTGTGATTACTTGCATTCCCAATATTGCCAAGAACCCGAAAGTGAGGTTTAGACCTCCTGACAGTATGTATCAAAGGACAAAGCATTCGATATTATGACGCCTAAGTCTGTTTCTTGTAAAATAATTGTATTCAGTACATACCGTTGTCTTGGGTTGTTTTTGCCTAGATTCATGACCCTACATTTTGTTTCATTAAATTTCAATTTATAATTCTCTGCCCATTGTTCAAGTTGTTGTAAATCCTCCTGGAGTTGTTTGGTTGCTGTATATTATTAACAATAGTTCCTATTTTGCTATCATCTGCATATTTGCATATCCACATATGTAGGGACAACTGCATGGATGTTATAAACACATTAAATAGAGTGGGCCAGAACGCTGACCACTGCGGAACCCCACTTTTCACCTCCACCCATTCAGAGTGGTGACCTGTAATGCCTTCTCTGCTTCCTTTTATTCAGCCATGATTCAATCCAAGGGATAACCTTTGAATTTAGGGTATTTCCCAAAAATTTTTAATCAAGATATGATGTGAAACTGAATCAAAGGCTTTCAAGTAGTCCAGAAAGACAATATCAACTGGCAGGCCCTTGTCAAGTGCTAAGCTGACAGTTTCATAAAAATATAACTGGTTTGTTAGACATGAACACCCTTGAACAAAACTGTGTTTTGTAATATCTTCACATTTTCTTTCCCTAATATCTTTGATTATGTAGTCCTAAAGTATCCCTTGCAAAACAAGAGTAAAGACTAAGCAAGGGATTTCCAAAAGGCTGGATGCAGCACTTGCATCCACATTTCAGACACATGCTGTGTCCAGGCAAATCTGTCAGGATGCTTGCATCAGGTTTTCAAACATCCTGATGCATTTGTGACACTTGCTGTGGTTTATGGCAAAAAGAATAAGCATTTGTAAATGCTGAATGTTGATTACATTGGTCTGTTGAGCTCGCGCAGTGGGCCTCTGTCACTGGCTCAGTCTGTTTGTCCCGGTGCTACAGGCTGCTCTTTTGTACTGGGCTGCTGTGTGCATCGGCACCTTGTTCTGCCAAGGAAGAAATACACAGCTGTCCCGACAGAGCTCCACTGAGGTGGCTCACTCCCCCTGTCTCGCTCGCTCATTCTGTTTCTCCTGGTGCTGCAGGCTGCCCTTTTGTACTGGGCTCCTGCCTGTGTTGGTGGCTTTTTCTACCCACAAAGAAATCTACAGCTGTCCTAACAGAACTCCGTTGAGGTTGCTCACTCCGTCTGTCTCACTCACTCATTCTGGTTCTCCTGGTGCTGCATTCTGCCCTTTTGTACTGGGCTCCGGCCTCAGTTGGCACCTTTTTCTGCCCACAATCTGCAGCAGTCCCGACAAAGCTCCATTGAGCTCGCTCACTCCCCTTCTCTCACTCGCTCATTCTGTTCTGCCGGCACTGCAGGCTGCCCTTTTCTATTGGGCTCCTGCCTGCATTGCTGCCTTCTTATGCCCATAAAGAAATTTGCAGCAATTACAAAACAGCTCTGTTGAGCTCACTCACTCTCTAATTCTGGATTTCCTGCCACTGCAGGCTACCCTTTTGTACTGGGCTCCTGCATGCATTGCTGCCTTTTTCTGCCCACAAACAAATCTGCAGCAGTCCCAACAAAGCCCCGTTGAGCTCACTGACTCCCCCTCCCTCACTCACTCACTCATTCTGTTTCTCCTGGCACTGCAGGCTGCCCTTTTGTACTGGGATCTTATGTTGGGGCTTTTGTCTGCCCACAAACAAATCCACAGCAGTCCCCACAGAGCTCAGTTGAGCTCAGTCACTCCCCCCCCACTCAGTCAATCTTAATCTGTCCCAAACACTGATTTCCCAGAGTGACCGTGTTATTGTCCTCAGGAGTGCAAAAACATATTTTAGCCAGGATGTGAAAAATGACAGCTGTAGTGTTCATAAGGAGTTGTGAAAAAATGCCACTGTTGAAACTGTGGCATGACAGTATTACAAATTTGTGAAATTACAAGTGTGAGTGGAAACAGTTCAACACACGCTTGTAACACAGTCATGTTATGGCAGTCCCAACAAACCTCTGTTGAGCTCGCTCACTTCCCTTCTCTCACTCGCTCAGTGTGTTGTGCCAGCACTGCAGGCTGCCCTTTCCTACTGGGCTCCTGCCTGCGTTCCTGCCTTCTTACACCCACAAAGAAATTTGCAGCAGTTACAATGCAGCTCTGTTGAGCTCACTCACGCATTCTGGTTTTCCTGCCACTGCAGGCTGCCCTTTTGTACTGGGCCCCTGCATGCATTGCTGCCTCTTTCTGCCCACAAACAAATCTGCAGCAGTCCCAACAAAGCCCCGTTGAGCTCACTGACTCCCCCTTCCTCACTCGCTCATTCTGTGTCTCCTGGCACTGCAGGCTGCCCTTTTGTACTGGGCTCCTGCCGGCATTGGCAGCTTTTTCTGGCCAGAAGGAAATCTCAAGCAGTCCCAACACAGCTCCACTGAGCTCATTCACTTCCCCTCTGTCACTCTCACATTCCATTTCTGCTGGTGCTGCAAGCTGGCCTTTTGTACCAGGATTCTGCCTGCATTGCCACCTTTTCTGCCCCAAAGAAATCTGCAGCAGTCATGCTAGAGCTCAGTTGAGCTCACTCACTACTGCTCTGTCATTCGCTTGTTCTGTTTCTCTTGGCACCACAGACTGCACTTTTGCATGGCGCTCCTGGATGTGTTGGCAACTTTGTCTGTTCACAAAGAAATCCGCAGCTGTCCCGACAGAGCTCCGTTGAGGTAGCTCAGTCTCCCTCTCTCATCACTCATTCTGTTTGTCCTGGCGCTGCAAGCTGCCCTTTTGTACAGGGCTCCAGCCTGCATTGGCGCCTTTTTCTGCCCACAAAGAAATCCCAGCAGTCCTGAAACAGCTCCGTTGAGCTCACTAAGTCCCCTTGTCTCACTCACTCAAACTGTTTCTCCCGCTGCTGTAGGCTGGCCTTTTGTACTGGGCTCCTATGCCTGTATTGACGCCTTTTTCTGCCCACAAAGAAATCTGCAGCAGTCCTGACAGTGCTTTGGTGAGTTTGCTCACTCCCCCTCCCTCACTCGCTCTCTCATTCTGTTTCTTCCAGTGCTGCAGGCTGCCCTTTTGTACTGGGCTCTTGTATTGGGGCCTTTGTCTGAACACAAAGAAATCTGCACCAGTCCCAACAGAGCTCAGTTGAGCTCGGTCACTTCCCCCTCTCACTCGGTCGATCTTAATCTGTCCCAAATACTGATTTCCCAGCGTGACCATGCTATTGTCCGCAGGAGGGCAAAAATACATTTTAGCCAGGATGTGAAAAATGACAACTGCAGTGTTCATTAGGAGTTGTGAAAAAATGCCACTTTTGAAATTGTGGCATGACAGTATTACAAATTTGCGAAGTTACAAGGGTGCACGGAAACAGTTCAACGCACGCTTGTAACAAAGTCATGTTATGGAATTTCGTCACCAAATTTTCAACATAGGGATTTTAGGAACTCTGCTCAGGAACAGTGCCTCTGTCATTTTCTTAATCTGTCCCGAACAGTGATTTCCCACAGTGACCACGTTATTCTGTGCCAGAACTGTGAAAACACATTTCGGTCAGGATGTGAAAAATGACAGCTGTACTGCTTATAAGGAGGTGTGAAAAAATGGCACTGCTGAAAATCTGGTGTGACAATATTACAAATCTGCGAAGTTACAAGGGTGCATGGAAAGTGCACAATGCACACTTGTAACACAGTCAATTGATGGGCTATCATCACCAAATTTTCAACATAGGCATTTTAGGACCTCTGCTTATGAACAGCATCATTGTCATTTTCTTAATCTGTCCCAAACAGTGATTTCCCACAGCGACTGCTTTATTCTGCGCCGGAAGTGTGAAAACACATTTCAGCCAGGATGGGAAAAATGACAGCTGTACTGTTCATAAGTAGGTCTGGGAAAATGGCAATGTTGAACATCTGGAGTGCAAATATTAGAAATTCACGGACTTGGAGCATGCGTGTCAACTGCGCAACACATGCTCGTAACACAGTCATTTTATGGAGTATCATTACCAAATTTTCAACATAGGCATTTTAGGACCTCTACTCATGAACAGTGTCACTGTCATTTTCTTAATCTGTCCTGAACACTGATTTCCCACAGTGACCGTGCTATTCTGCGCCAGAAGTGTGAAAACACATTTCAGCCTGGATGTGAACAATGACAGCTATACTGCTCACATGAAGGTGTGACAAAATGCCAATGTTGAAAATCTGGCATGAAAATATTGTAAATTCATGAAGTTACGAGTGTCCATAGCAACTGCGCGACGCACGCTCGTAAAACAGTCATTTTTGAATTTTTTCCACCAAATTTGCAACATAGGCTTTTTGAGAGCCCACCTCATGAACATTGGCACTGTCTTTTCATTAATTGACCCTGAAGGGTGATTCCACGGAGTGACCATGAAACCACCTTTTGGGGCTGATTAACGCCATGACAGTTCAAGAATTAATGAGGAAGGGTCCCAAAAACCCCATGTTGAAAATTTGGTGAAAAAATTCCCAAAAATGCCTGAGATATGCAATAAAGTTGAAAAACCCCTCTTTATTACATTATACAGCTTACTGGCACTTCCTCAGTTCGCAGTCGGCTTTGAAGAGTGCAGACGTGTTCTCCGTCCAGCGAAGATTATCGCGCCAAGCTCTGGAGGTAAGTATGGGATATGGGGGGGTGCGGGGAGGCAGGGTGCGCAGTGGGTGGGTGCGGGTTGTGGGAGAGCAGGGAGACTATGAGGAACTGTTTCCTTTTTTTCAGGTACAAAACCCAAAAAAGACTTTGCTGGACCGTTTTTCACTTACAGGGGCATGTGGCACGCTGGGCTGGGCTCCCATCGTGCCACCAGAGTCTTGTTTTGGTGGGCAGCTGTAGCTGACGGGGGATTGGGCACCCCATCAGCAAACAACAAAAGGAGGGGTGGGGAATTAATTTCTGCCGATGGGGATTGGGCACCCCATCAGCAGGCAATAAAACTGGGGGGGGGATTACATTATGCCAATGGGGAGTGGTCTCCCCCGTTAGTAAATAAACATGGGTGGGTACATATTGTTTGTGAACACGGTGGCAAGCCACCAACATGTTCATAAACAATATCACAGATCCTACATCCCGTTCTGCATTGACGGGTCGCTCCCTCATTGCAGCGGATGGCTGGCCTGCTGTAATGAGGAGTGGCCCTGATTGCAGCGGCTGATTTTAGAAAGTTGTAGCACGCTGGCTGAACTAGTGTCAGCAGCAGTGTGCCACAGCATTGGGGGATGGGGAGACAAGCCTTTGCAGGCTGTGGGGGCATTGGGCACAACAGTGCCACACCTCCACAACCTGCTTGTGGAGAAAGATGATGCAACATGTTTCTTGCACATGCGTGCAATCAACATAAAAATTACTCTTGCATCAAAATTCTGATGCATTTGTCATTTTTGGGCACATGTTGTGACAACTGTGTTGTGTACATTGCTTGAAAGCAAAATGGTTATGTACACTTCCCAGTGAGGACAACAACAGCAACGAAAATGGAGTAACATACAGTATCTATGCGGAGGGCTGTGCTCTCGCACCCCCTAAATTAAGATTCTCAACTCCAGTGGGGTCCAGGTCGCACCTATAAACAAGCTTTCAGCTTAGTGTGCTACTCCTGGTTAAACAATTGCAAAAAAAAAAAAAATTGCATTTCATGATGGGGAAAAAAAAGGAGTCACTTGATGTCTAGCTGGAGGAAGCAGCTCTCATGGACCTCTGCTGCCCATCGTGCCTTTAATAGATTATTTTTTACTACCTACTTGTTTTTTCTCGACTGTTAAGGTTGCTATTTTTTTGGTGTTACATCCTGGATTACTGCTACTGTGGGAGCTGTACCAAAAACCACTATTATTATGGAGGTGGACATGAAAACGGAGCTACCATGCCACACACTTCCCCCAGCTCCAAACAAGGCCACTAAGAAGTCTAAGAACCAACCCACTAAATCAAGCACATCCACTTCTGCTAAGCTGGCTGCAACACCCCTAACTGAAGATCTGTTTCTGCTAGAACTACAACCCTTAAAAGATGAACTGGCTTTATTCACATCTGAACTAACTTCTATGCGACGAGATCTAGGGGACATATCCAGCAGAGTGGGTGATGTGGAAGCCCGGACAAAATCCATGGAGAGCAGCTATAGTAAACTGGATCCTGAACTGGTTTCTCTCCCTCAACGCTTGCATAAATTGGAGCTTAAGCTCGAAGACCTGGAGAGAATGAGCCGATGAAATAATCTTGTGATCCTTGGGCTACCCGAGAAAGCAGAGGGCTCCAAGCTGATACAATTTACCCAACAGTTCCTAGAGAAGCTGGCAGGGCCATCGCCCAATGGCCCATCATATATAGTAGAGCGGGCACACAGGGCATTGCGGGCCAATCCCCCCTCCCAGGCTCCCCCCTATCCATTTTATTCTGAAGTTGTTAAACTTCCTAGGTAAGCAACATGTACTAAATAACTGCGGGATATTCAAGTACTTGGCTAAGAAGGGAATAGAATGCAGATTCCCCAGGACATGCCTGCTTCTGTGCGCCAGAAAAAAGCCTCCTTTCACTCGACTGTGGCCTGCCTAATTCCTGCAGAGATTCAATACTGGATGTTGTATCCAGCCATGCTCCAAGTAAAAATTAAAGATAGCTAGCACTCCTACAATACCAGTGATCAAACTACTGAGGATCTCCAATGCCTTCTCCCAGATCTATTTAGAATCAGCTGACTGCGAAGTGATGCCTGTTCGACCGTCGGCAGAGGTAATGATGGCCAGGAAAGCTATGGTTGGAGTGTTGGTGGCTAAAGGGTTTACTCAAGGTGATTGGCTTGATTATTCCTGTCTCAAGTGAGTGATATTAGCCTGGCGGTCATTTATATACAGTTCAGGATCCACTATACAACTGTCCCTCGATTGGTTCTCAGTTTGCCCTGTTTTCCACCTGACTGAATTCTTTTTCCCTGGCTACCTTGCTGAAGCTATTTGGCCCTTAACAGTGTCTATGATTATCAGGAAGCAGCAGTTGAGTTCTTAAGTTTCACCATTGGGCATTGATCGAGCTTCATGTGGTCCCTTTTCCTCGACAGACTTTCAGAGGAAGCATATTGTGTTTGCAACATTGTGAACTTTAAACACTAGTTTCTCTTGGACCTTCTTTACAAAATAAGGATATATTACTGGGACCTACAAACTGCTATTTCCCTTATTTGAAATTACTGGGACCTTGCTAGGCTCATTCAGTAGGCCTGTGTGTTTGTTTTTATTTGTTTTTGGTTTTTGTTGGGGGTGGGGTGGGGATCCTACTACTGGGATGGCACAAATTATGGTTGATTAACTGTGTTAAAAGTTTTTCATACATTTTGGCATGGTGGGTTTGCTCATTGTTATCATTCCATGAGTTATTTATCCTGGGTGTTAAGTCTGTGTTTTCAACTGTCATGTGGGGGAGGGGTTGAGGCATATTCCGTTCAGTCTATGGGACGTCATAAGCTGATGCTTGGGGAGGGTAGCAGCTACTGATTTTATAGTTTTCCATTCACAGAGATTGGATGCCCTAGTCAGTGGTTTGGGGTTTTGGGGCTCTTTGGGGTTTTGGGGTCTTTAAGAGGGGAGTTGTGGTGGATGGTAAGAGTTCACTGTTTGGAGTTATGGGGTGTTGGGAGTTTTAAGAGGGTTTTCAAGATTTACATATATGGTTGCTTTTTTTTCTGGTTCTCTTCTAGAATTTGATGGATGGGGGTGGATGGGTGCCACCAAAGGAGGGGATCCCACTGGGCTGCCAGAATGCTTTTTTCAAGTTGCTTTTCCATCTTATTGCTCTAACTTGAGTCCCAGCTCAATAACTGAGTATGGCAAAATACAGATTTTGTTCTTGGAATATTACAGGGGCACAGTCCCCTAACAAGCATGCCAAGGTGCTACTCCATTTAAATATATTGCAAGTGGATGTTGCCTTTTTACAGGAAACCTACCTGCTGCCATCTAAGGTTCTCCTTTTCAGGTGATCCTGGGTGGAGCAGGCATTTGGGGCTGGCTGAGATCCTCACAAGGAAGGTGTGGTCATTCTTATCACCCAGAGACTTCTGTTCCACCTTCTGCAGGAGGCAGGGGATCCTCAGGACCATTTCATCAGCCTCCAAGCCCTCCTTGGGCATAAGGAAGTGATAGTAGGAGTGGTCTATGGCCCTAATGAAGAGGTTCCTCACTTTTTTACTTCCCCAGCCTCTATCTTAGCTGCCTGGGTCTCCCTTCCTATCATTCTTGGAGGAGATTGGAATCTTGTCCTGTGCAATAATCTGGATAGGACTGATGGAGTTCAGCAGGTCCCTTCCCCTGCTCAGTAGGCCTCCAAGATTTGATGGACACTGTGGGACTATTGGACCCATGGAGGACATTAAACCCGGACAGCTGGGAATATTCCTTCTATTCCCTACCACACAACTCTTTCTCCTGTATAGATCATTTTTTGGTAGGGGTGTAATGTCTCCCTGAGGTCCTTCTATGTCACTACTCAGCTAAAGTCATTTCCAATCATCACCTTGTCTTTCTACAAATAAATCTTAGCCCCTCATCAACCAGGGACAAAACGTGGCTCTTAAACAACCAGTTACTTAAATCTGAGAACATTCTAAAACACAATCAGTTCTTTATCACCTCCTTCATGGACTTCAACTCCCCTGCTGTGCATACTTTAGATATTTTATGAGGTACCCTGAAGTGTGCACTTCAATGGGAATTGATACAATTTGCTACCAAGTAGAAAAAGCAAGCTATGCCCACTCTAACCTCATTACTCACCAATATAAGAGATTTGGAGGGGTGGGTCTCTCAACATTTTCCTCAACTGGAGGGGGAGTACTTGGACAATTTCTGTTTCCAGTACAACACTCTCCTCAGAGAATGGGTGGAGCATATGCTACTCTGCTCTAAAATGAAGTATTTTGTCCAAGTGGAGAAAGCAAGGAAGCTGCTAACTCTCTGGATGCGATCCCAAGAAATGGACAAGATAATTACCTCCATCCGCACAGACTCTGACTCTCTTCTTACATCCCCATGAGACATTACCAATGTGTTTAAAACTTTTTACCACAAATTATATGCCCCTCCATTTTCTCCCTTGAACTCTAAATGTTTTGAGGAGTTTCTGTGGGATATACCTTTACCACAGCTGACCAACCCACAGGTAAATATTCTGCAGGTCCTGTTTTCTCTTGTCAAAATTTCCCAAGCTATTGGGTTCTTGGCCTCTGATAAATCCCCTGGCCCAGATGGGTTCACCACCAATTTCTAAAAAGCTTGTAAGAGCCAGATGACACCTATCCTTCTGGACACTTACAACTATGTTTTTCAGGAAGGCTTGTCCGATGTCTCTCTCATGGAAGCAACCATTCTGGTTCTACTCAAACCAGATCATGACTCCCAGCTGGTCTCCAACTATAGACAAGCCTTGCTTATTAATGTAGATATTAAAATTCTCGCTAAAGTATTGGCTTGTCAGCTGGGGCTGGTATGGGACTCTCTTATTAGCAGGAAACAAGTTAGCTTTGTTGGAGGTAGGCATTCGGCAGAGCACCTTAGGAAGTTGTCATATCTTCTCTCAGTGTCAAGGGATTCCCTCATTCCAGAGGCAATGGTGTCCCTGGATGCAGAGAAAGCATTTGATTGGGTTTCCTGGGATTATTTGTTTGTGTTACTTCCTAAATACCGCATTCCCGAAGTCTTTACACTGGATTGAAGTCCGTTAATCTTCTCCCTTGGCCAGAGTACTGTGTAATGGAATTCTCTAGTCTACTTTCTCCCTTCATCAGGGCACTAGGCAAGGGTGCCCCATCTCACCTTATTTGTTTAAGCTTTTCTTGGAACCACTCATCCGTAAAATTAATCTCTCTCCCCAGGTCTTAGGTATTTCCATCGGTTCCTTGAAGTATAAATTATCGGCATATGCAGATGATACCTTATTACATATTTCAATCCTCACTTCTTCTCTGACTGTGGCCCTACAGATAATATCTCAGTTTAATGCCATCTCCAGCTACAGACTGAGTCTCACTAAAATTGAAATTGTGCCTCTCAATAGTTTCACATTTAAAGCGGATGTTCAGCATCTTGGCCTATTCTGGGTGAGAGACAAACTGAAGTACCTGAGGATATATCTAAGTACCTTGCCCCTTAAAATGTGCCAAAACAATTTTGATGTGACAGTAACCTGCCTTAAAGTGGACCTGGACTGATGGTCTCTCCTACTTCTTTCTATGTGGGGCCGTATGAATATTATCAAAATGAATGTGTTACCTAGACTGTTATACTCCCTTCAGATGTACAGTTTCACTCTCCCCCTGTCCTGGTTCAACCAGGATCATCTTATTGTTTCCTCTTTTTCATGGCAGGGCAAGGCAGCCAGTTGGGCCCTGGCCAAGCTGATGCATGTCAAACTTGATGGGGGTCTTCAGGCTCCCAATTTCCTTTTATGTTATCTGACTTTGCATGTTACTAATCTCTCTTACTGGGTATGGGAAGTTGGGCATGCCCCCTCAGAGTCTTATGTTACACTATGGGTGGACTTGGAATGTGACCTCTATTCTACAAATGGCTTGGATATCCAGGCACTTCCCTATCTTCTCAGATAGAATTTACCCTTGCACCTATGGAACAATCCCCTTGCGGCCTCACTTCTTATGCACTCACAACTTTGCACTTTGTTTAAATTCTGCCCCATAAAGATATAAATCAACCCTTGTTAGGGAACCCCAACCTTCATATTGCTGGTCTATCACTGCCAAAGCAGTTTGGGCTGGATATGGGAGTTTATACAGTTGGGGCACTCATTGTTAACTCTAGATGGTTGTCTTTTTCAGAAACCCCGACCAAATACCATTGGTCTACTTCAACTTATTTCCACTACTTTCAAGTAATACTTATGCTCTCACACTTTTTTGGCCCTGGTCCCTGGTATAATGAGTTTGAAAATTTATTTTCTTCCCTTCTTAGACGAGCCCCTACCACACACCGCATTTCTTATTATTATCATGCATTACAGGAATCTCTGCTAGTCCAGGAAGGGCTGAGGTTTTATTGTTAGGATGAGTCTCTCCTGAGCCCCTCTAATTCTAGAAATTGGACAAGTATTTGGAAACACCTTTACTCTTTCATTAAATGGGACTGATATCATTATATGCAATTTAAAATCCTGCATAACCTTTACTATACACCAGTTCAGTTCTGTAAAATGGGCAGACTAACCAAGGATTCCAGTTTGAGATATGGGAAGGAATGTGGTACTCTCTTCCACATCTTGCGGTCATGTGAAAAGGTAACTCCTTTTTGGGACTCTATCTGGGCATGGAAAGATCTCCTACTTGGGCTCTCCAATGCCTTTTCTTCCAAAATATGCATTTTGGGAGACTATACAGACAACCTTCTGGGCAACCAAAGACTTCACATGGTGCTAATTTTGGCCTGTGCCAAAAAAGTAATTCTTCACCATTGACTTGACCAGCAGACACCCCCGGTACTTGAATGGTACCAGAAGATTTTGTTTGCCCTTCAAGCTGAGCGTATGCTCACCAACTTGGTGAAGAATTCATGTAGCTATTCCAGAGTTTGTGAACCATTGCACAGTTTAGTTACACTTTGATACCTCTAATATACTACCTTATTTCTCCTAATAGCCTCCCTTGCATATAATAGTGGAGGTGGTCCCTGGCATCTGTTCCCTTATGGTGGCATGATGGATTACCCCTGGGTTTCCTCTGGCAGTGGTGAGGGAAGGGTGGTAGGGTTGGGGGGAAGGGTGCTGTTATTCCTGGGATATATGTTGTATGCTATTATACAGATTTTGGATATGCTCCTAATTTCAGTACATACTGTTTTGTTTTCTGGTCTTATTGGTTGTCTTTTTTCTATTTTTTCAATAAAGTTTATTAAATTTGAAAAAAAAAATGAAAGCAAAAAAAATTTAAAGTCCAGCACACCAAAATAATCAGTACCCCTACCCAGCCCCGAACCCTGATCCTCTCTCACTGCAGCCATCCACCCTCACCACCGCACCACATGGCCAGCTTGGTATTACCCCACCAAACTACCTTCCACATACCTTCTTCTTTAACCCTCTTTTTCCATTCGCCCTCCTGAACAGTCACTGTTCTTCCCCTTAATTTGCGATATAACCACGCCTCCCTACCCTTTCAGGGTAGCTCAAATCACTGACGCTCAAACTGAGTCACTCAATTTGAGTCAGCTACATAACATGCTACCAAGTTAGACTACCTTTTAGATGAACTAACAGTCTGGGTGGATGTCACACAGCCATGTCCAAAAAACTGAAGAAGCCATTTTAAAACCTTGGCACAAATCTCTCACCATATCCAATCTTTGTCTGCCTCATGGTTCCTCTACTATTCATCCAGCTACAGCTGTCCATAATCTTGGAGTCCTGTTAGACCAGTTACTACATTTGAAATCCCATCTCAACAGTATTGTTAGCTCTGCTTTCTACCATCTATATACCATTGCCAACATCAGTCCAACTTAACATCTGAAATTTCTGCAACCTTGGTTCATTGCTTTATTTTTTCTCATCTCGACAATTGTAACTCTTTTCTGTCTAGTTTCCCAGCATGAACTTTGGATTGCCTTCAGACTGTTCAAAACCCAAGGTCACACTAGGTCTAGGAAGTTCAATCATGTCTCTCTTCACTGCTAGACAAACTTCACTGGCTTCCAATTGAACATAGAATTAATAACAAAATTATTTTGCTATTTAAATGTCAAAATGGACTTGTTCCTTTATACTTATTTGTTCTGCTGCATCATCACTTCCAGCTCATTGACTTCATTTCTGTGGCACACACCTTCATAATGTTCTGACCACCAAACTGGCTACATTTAGAAATCATGCTTTTTCCAGGCTGTGGCCCTTGGGCACAGTTTTCAGAGCCCCGGGAATGCTGCAAGCCCATGATGCGCAGATAGTTTGGTGCATAGGGCTTACAGCATGCTGTCAGCCAGCAATTGGGATTTTCAATCCTGAGTGCCAAATGCTGCAAGTTAGACAAGCTTCTCCTTGGTTAACTTGTGCCATTTGTGGGACACTTTGTATGGAGCTTGCAACAAATCTTTGGCACAAGCTACTGTAAGCTGAGGCTGCTGTCACAACTGCACCCAATGTGCTAAAATTGAGTGCAGTTGTGCCAAAGGTGTTTGGTACAGCTGTGCAGAAAAATGGGTGTGATATAGGGCTTGATGCAAGCCCTGTATCACCCTTTGAAAATTGAGCCCCTTCTCTTTCAAATGGACTAGCCCTGACAATCTGGGCATGTAATGATCCTGAGGTATTTAAATCCAAACCAAAATCTCATGTCTACCAACAAACTTCTAACACTCCTTAACTATTCCTGTATCTTGATTTGTACAAAGTCTTGCATTTGTTAAAAGGCACTGTCAAACTTGAACTTATTAATATTAATATTATGGTTATGATTACTATTATTAAATGGGCAGGTCATGGTCCTTCTATGTGGGCTTTATACCAATGAGTGTGAGTTCCTTCCACTGGAAAATGGGTAAAAGGACAGAGCAGCCCTATTCAGTGTATTGATAATTGGTCATATATTGCCCAGTGGCAGCTGTTTTCTCCTTCTCCCTTCACTCTCCCCCCAGCAGTGCAATTGCCCTACCATGACTACCCTATAGATGCCTCACTTGGCTGATGACATACATTTCATTGTGTTCCTGAGGCTACAGTGCTAGGTATCATAGGAGGTATACCGACTCTTTATATCAGTTTGCTTAAAAATAAATCATTGCTGGTCAATATCGCAGCACAAATAAATATCATGGAGCACAACAAAGACATTGAGCACAGAGAAATGTTGGTGGAAAAAATCAAAACATATTGAAAAACATATTAAATATTAATATATATATATATATATATATATATATATATATATATATATACATCTATATAATACTGGCTACATCAGTAAACAACTAGATTTTTTACATAAGAACATTTTAGCATTGTGATAGCTGCAAAATGTTTGTTCATCCCTAAATGTAGCCCTCCCACCCCACCACATGCTCTCTTTTAAATCTCGTAATTGTTGGTCACCAAATTTCAAATTTAATGAGTGAATAGATCAACAAATAAATACGTAGATACATACATAAATCAATTGTTAGCTTTTTAGAGGATTTATACTGAAATGACTAGAATCTGCCTTATTTTCTCTTTTGGCAGCTCAGAGTACTCTGGCTTGAATTGCTATTTATGACTATATGGCAGACCATATGTCAACTATGGTAACTGTAATTGGAGGCCTGTATGTACTTTACATTGTTTTATTCTCTGCCTCTATCATCCTGGGCTACAGTATATATAGGATACGCCATGGGCTGATTACAAAGATTACATTTATTTTTATCTTCAGGGTTAGACCTCTATGGCCTCGAGTGGAAACACCACGACTGAGGTCTGTAGAGATCAAACCCTGCAGATAAAAATAAATGTGATATTTTTAGTCAGCCCATGGCATATGTCATTTATACAATTACTACACTTCTCTGGCAAGATTAGTTACTTTAGTAAGATTTTACTCTTACTTTTTAATTTCATTGTTCTGTTTTAACTGCAGCAGATGCCATTGTGATGTCATCAGGCATTGCTCAAGTTTTTTTCCCATTGGTTAAGAGCTCCTTTGTGACCAGCCTTAAGTGGAAATAAATGCTGATGACTGACATAAGATTGAAATCAATTATTTACAGTATATGGTGAAATGCTGTTGAGGATGGAAACCCATTCCTTTAAACAACATTGCTGTGCTGCACTAGCTGCATAGCTACTGCAGCACAACAACTTCAAACGTGTTCATGCATGTACAGTCGTGAACCTCTGCTCTTCCTGAAACAGCCGAGGCAGTGAGAGGAGACCTAAGAAAAGAGCAGCAGGGAGGAAAAAAACATAAAGTAAGGGAAAACTCTGTTTGTTGGAGACTTGCTTTACATGCACGTGGATGGACCATACACTATAAAAGACAATGTATGGCCCACTATCACCAGCATTGATTTGTGGCCATCTCAAGGTCGCCATGGCAACCTCTGTATGGCTACACATGCTTCTTGCTGATAGTTGCCTATACATTATCCTCCATATTTTCACTGCAGGCCTGTCACACATGAAAATAAATGCATTTGTTTGCAAAATTTTATTCTCACAATCATTGTATAAATGTGGTTATTCTTCACTGTAAATGCCTTGTATTCCTCTGCAACTTGGGATTTATAATCTGTCCTATATGTTATATTATTTAACTTGATACAATTGTTTTCCTTGTTTGTCATAACTTGTATCCCTTACATTCTCCAATAGTCTGCTCCACCCCTAACCACAGGTCACAACCAAATGTACAATTGTTTGTGTGTACATTCCAAATCAAATCAATGGATAAATAAACCCAAGGCAATCTGTTCTATTTGTCTGCCCCACTGCTTTCTAGGAAGGCAGTCAGGTACAGACTGCCCATAACTGCCATACTGACACAATATCAGAGGCTGAAGAGTGTGTGGTTGCATGTCTCTATGAATAGGTTGGGAGCGATATATAACGGTCTGAATAAGACAATTGACTTATCACTGGGTGTAGACAATGCCTGAAATATTTATTTCAAATCTAGTATAAATGGCATTTGGGACCACCTTAAACTGTGAATGCAGATGACTTCCTAATATGTTGCATGCATCTATCCTACAAGGAGACACAGAATCCAAATGCAGCATAGGATGGTGGCAGACACCTCATCAGAGCTATTGGAAACTCACTGGTAAAGACTATTTATTTACCTCAGTAAAAATCAAAGTTCTGTATCATTAATGAATGACAACTAAAATGACACCAGTTACTGGAACCAAACCCCATTCTTGAACCTTTAAAACTGAAGCATCAGTATCATGTAAGGCCATTTGCAAAGCTCCCAAAGTGGGCTGAGATGATAAGAGATAAACTTATATGCGCACACACTTGCATGCACCTGACCAGCTGGCATTTCAATGCCAGTGTGATATCTTCTTCAAAGCAAATAGCTAGTCCTTGGATTGTCCCTCAAATACCATTTCAGGGCTCCATGAGCCCACCCCAACTGACTGGAAATGGACATATTAATATTTCAGTGTTAATGGTTTGAGAACGAGTTTTGGTGCCTATTTCTGGGGTCATCTTTGGGAGTTGTTCCTTTAAAATATGAAACTTTAAACTTTGCTCCAGGTACAGTAAATAAATAAAATCTTTATAGCTGGGTTTGTTGTAATTCCTGTAAATTGTAAATCCCCTTGGTTACCTTTGGATATTTATTTTCAAGTTTAAATTTATTTCAAAAGAAATGTTACTGCAGGAATAATTGCTTCTGCCCAGACATTCACTTGCTGTTTGTGCTGATCCACAGTTTAGTTTAGTTTACTTTATTGTTCTAGGAATTACTACCTTTGAGCCAGAGGCTCTTTTACAAAGGTTCCATGTCAATTAGGTACAGTACAAAAGGTTACATAGATAACACAACAATTTGTGTTGTGTCAAGAGCAAGAAAACATATACAAATACATATCAAATCATTTGTGTAAAAGGACATGAGATTTCAATAATCACATTATTATTACAAGAAAGAGGTCATGCCAGATTAGGAGAAACAAATAGGGAAAAAGTCCAGAACAGAGAGGGTAAGTGAAAGGTGTGGGGGGCAGACAATAGTAGGAGAAAAGGTTTCCCAAACATGTCTTTGTCAAATAACGGAACAGGGTGGGTAGTGAGAAAATAGGAGGTTTAATCAGGGCAGTCACAGGAGCTGGAGGTGGCAAGGTTAGAGAACAGCCTTGATTTGAAAATACCTAGAGAGGTGTCCAGTTGGGGACAGAATATCAGATCGAGTATCTTCTTTGCAAATCTTATAGATCCAGAGCCTAATCTTTATTCATTAAATATCTGTAAAGCCTTAACTAAGGTTTGTGAAGTTGGAGAGGGGTGTCCTCCGATCTCTGAATACTATTTTCTCACGGGTCTATACTGCTGTCCTATGCACTCCATCATTCATTCATCTTCACAGTCCTGAGCATCTGATCCTCAGGGCAAACAGCTGATGCCACTCAATATCAGGGCTAGAAGTATAGCCTAGAGGTCATAGTAAAGAGCTGAGAATGATCTAGGCACATCTAGCAGACCTGGGTTTGATTCTCACAACCTACACTTGCATAATGACTGACTCAGAGCAAGTGTCTTAAACTCCCCAGTGCTCCTGGGTCACACCTGAAAACAGGAACTTGTGCCTAGTGGACCTTACATGTCATGAAAGAATAAAAAAAAAATGTTTAGTAAGACAGTAGTGGGGAGTTCATTGCAACTGGCAGCTTTCTCCCTGGAGATCAATTACATCATTTCCATGACACAAGTCTACCCATCAGCAGTCGTAAAAGCAGAGTGTGTATCTGATCAATAGAACTCTACATTCCAGTAGAGGGTGATCCTGTGCATCTATCAGACTTCTTCCCACAGAACAGCTTCACCTCTATTCCTTCTTCTGAGGGTCTACTGAATTGAAAGTTTCAGAACTGTTCTAAATAGGGCCTGCTACATGGCAGCCCAACACACAGCTATCATGCTATCACATCAAACAGACTCTGTCCCTTTTCAGTGTAACACAGCAACCGTATGAGTTGTTGTCACAAGTGCTATAAACAAATAATCTCACAGCTGGACCTGGGTACAATCTTTTGTCCACTTTCAGAATTGTGTGGAGATTAATTTTCCACAGTGATGGAATCTCTGGGAAATCTGCAGATCATGCAATGTGGGAAATGTAGAATTTTGAGGAAATTTTTTGTAAGAGCCTGTGGGGTTTATTGGAATAAAACTGTTAAAAAGCTTCAGGAAAATTATGGTTTGTTTAGCAGTGTTAAACATAAGCAGAATCCTATTGTTTAAAATACATATATCAGCATCTTAATATGGTTCATGAAATCCTGTGTTTCTTGGATGAACCCCAAGAGCATTCTGGATGGATACTGTATATCCTCAATGGTCTTACTGGGATTGTCTGACTGATCATAGGCTGTATTGGAGGAATCATTTTTATGTTTGCTTGTGCGCATGTGCAGGAAACATTATGCAGCAGCTTAGGAGAGAAGTGGGTTGTGGAGATGTGGCAGCATGGCGGCCAATGCCAGCACTGCATTTGTGTGCTTGGCAGTGTGTACCCAATGCAGGCCCAGTGTCCTGATGACACTGGTTCTGCAGAAGTGTCACCAACTTGAAACAATTTGGCTGCTGCAATGAGGGGCTGCCTCATCATTCCTACATCAGCAATTCTACTGCAATGAGGGAGCGACCCATCATTGCAGGGCAGTACCTTTCCTGGTGTAACATTATCAGGAACATGGCGGATCTATGCAGCCACCTCAGAACCAATGGGGGTGCCCAATCCCATTGTCAGCATGCCCCTGACCCACTTCATTTGATGATGGGGAACCCACTCCCCACCAGCATAATGTTCCCACCCCCAAATTTCTGTTGTGTGCCGAGGGGGTGCCCAATCACCCTCAGCATCATGCATACCCCCAACAGTCTTTCTTTGCCAATGGGGGACCCAATCCCCATCAGCTTCAATCCCCTCTTCCCAGTTCAATTTGCTGATGGGAGATCCCACTCCCCATTGGCATAATGTCCCCACCCTTGATTTCTGCTGTGTGCCGAGTGGGTGCCCAATTCCCCTCGACATCATGCGCCCCTCACCCACACCAGTTTCTGTGCCGACGGGGGCCCAGTCCCCATCAGCTTTGGTCCCTCTCCCCACAAATGCAGGAGGTACATTGGAAGCCCACCCCAGTGTACCAAACACATCTGCGGAAGAAGAAAATTGACCCGCTTTATCTTTTGTTTTTTATTTTACCTGTAAAATGAGAAAATGGTCCTTCAATGTGTCCAGTGCCCCTCCCCAACCTGCACCCATCCTCTACATAACCTACCTCCTCACACCCCCACTCACTCCATACCTACCTCCAGGCCCAGCGTCACGATCTTCAGTGGACCAGGAACACATCTGCACTCTTCAAAGCCAACTGCGAAATGAAGAAATGCCGATAAGCTGTATAATTGCATAAATAGAGTTTTTTAACTTTGGTGCATATCTCAGGCATTTTTGGGAATTTTCAACAAGGGGTTATTGGGACCCCTCCTCATGAATTTAGTCATTGTCATGGCGTTATTCAGTCCCGAAAGGTAATTTCGTGGTCACTGCATGGAATCACCTTTTGGGACCTATTAACAAATGACCATGCCACTGTTCATGAGGTGGGCTTTCAAAAAGCCTATGTTGCAAATTTGGTGAACAAAATGTAAAACGTGACTGTTTTACAATCGTGTGTTGCACAGTTTCCATGCACGCTCATAACTTCACGAATTTATAATATTTTCACTCCAGATTTTCAACATTGGCATTTTTCTACACCTCCTTATGAACAGTATAGCTGTCATTTTACACATCCTGGCTGAAATGTGTTTTCACACTTCTGGCGCAGAATAGCACGGTCACTGTGGGAAATTAGTTTTCGGGACAAATTAAGAAAACAACAGTGACACTGTTGATGAGCAGAGGTCCTAAAATGCCTATGTTGAAAATTTGGTGATGAAAGCCCATAAAATGACTGTGTTACAAGCATGTGTTACGCAGTTTCCATGCACCCTTGTAACTTCACAAATGTGCAATATTTGTGTGCCAGATTTTCAACACTGGCATTTTTTCACACATCCTTATGAACAGTACAGGTGTCATTTTTCATATCCTGGCCAAAATGTGTTTTTGCACTTCTGGTGCAGAATAGTGCGATCGCAGTGGGAAATCAGTGTTTGAGACAGATTAAGAACAAGCGAGTGAGAGAGGGGGAGTGAGCTAACTCAATAGAGCTCTCTCAGGACTGCTGCAGATTTCTTTGTGGGCAGAAAAAGGCACCAACGCAGGCAGGAGCCCAGTACAAAAGGGCAGCCTGCAGCACTGGGAAAAACAGAATGAGCAAGTGACAGAGGGGGAGTGAGCGAGCTCAGCGGAGCTCTGCCAGGACTGCTGCAGATTTCTTTGTGGGCAGAAAAAGGCACCAATGCAGGCAGGAGCCCAATACAAAAGGGCAGCATGCAGCAGTGGAAGAAACAGAATGAGCGAGTGAGAGAGAGGGAATGAGTGAGCTCAGAGGAGCTCTGTCAGGGACTGCTGCAGATTTCTTCATGGGCAGAAAAAGGTGCCAACACAGGCAGAAGCTGGGAGAAATAGAACTAGTGAGTGAGAGAGGGGGAGTGAGCGAGCTTAATGGAGCTCTGTTGGGACTGCTATGGATTTCTTTTTGGGGAGAAAAAGGCACCAATGCAGGCAGAAGCCCAGTACAAAGGGGGAGCCTGCAGTGCCGGGAGGAAGAGAACAAGCAACTGAGAGAGGGGGAGTAAGCGAGCCCAGCGAAGCTCTATCAGGACTGCTGCAGATTTCTTTTTGGGCAGAAAAAGGTGCCAATGCAGGAAGGAGCCCAGTACAAAAGGCAGCCTGCAGCACCAGGAGAAACAGAATGAGAAAGAGGGAGTATGCAAGCTCAACGGAGCTCTGTGGGGACTGATGAGGATTTCTTTGTGGGCAGAAAAAGTGCCAACACAGGAAGCAGCCCAATACAAAAGGGCAGCCTGCAGCACTGGGAGAAACAGAATGAGCAAGTGAGAGAGGGGAAGTGAGTGAGCTCAGAGGAGCTCTGTCGGGACTTTAGAGTTGCCCACCCCACCTGTCCAGGGTCCTGTGTGGTCCTATATTACAGCAGGGTCTCTGGGGTGGAGACAAAGCAATGAATGGATGCTTTTATGATTGCTATAATAATACAGATGTAGTTGTTCTGTTTAGTTCTCTAACTGAGCTGAGTACTGAGCTATACTGTTAGGATTGATGTAATGATACATATTTATTTGGTCTGTTTATTTCTCTAACTGAGCTGAGTAATACTTGAAGTGCAATACAATTTCTAACTGGACTAAGTGAAACTATGAGGGCTGAGAACAAAAAGTATGACAGCTGACGGGTGAAAAACAGACAAGGAGGCTTTAGGATTGCTACAGTAATACAGTATCTAATGGATGAGATTTGAGACTGAATTAACCCGGCCGGCAAGGGGGCAGTAGGGGGACAAGTGTGGGGGGAAACAGGAATTTGAGTAAATAGGGCCCTAACAGCTGTAGCAGGGTGCAGAAACTGGGAGTAAGAGCCCATAATATAAAATGGGGGCCAAAATGGGGCAGGTGCCACATGTCAATATGGTGGGCATCTTTGGTAGGGTGGTGGGGTGTACAGGGTGTGGGTCCGCCATGATCCTAGACTGGACTTGGAGGATGGGGAGGTGTATGGTCTGTAAACAACTGGCTAGTTTGAGGGAGGAACTGTGGAGGTTAGGGAGGAGTCTAAGTGGCAGGGCATACGAGTATGGTAGGCATCCTGGCTGGGGGAGGATAGGGGATGGCAAGGGGGGGGACAGGGGAAGAACAAATAGGGACTGAAACCGACCCCAGTATTAGAGAGTCTAGTAGAAAAGAGAGGAGATGGGAAGGTGTGTCCTAGGCAAGGGGGCCCTCCTGATGGGGGAGGAAGAGACCATGAGGAGTACCAGGGGAGAGAGCAGATGGCTGCAGGTAGGGAGGGGCCAGGAGTGGGACCCAGGGGGCATGGAGGGAACAAGTTGGAGGGGGAACCGATAGGGGAAGAGATGTAGGAGGGCATCGACTAGGAATAGATTTGAGCCTCTGCTATGGGAGACAGAGGGGAGCAGGAACATACTGAAGAGGGGAGGACAAGCGGGGAAATGAGAGGGATGGCAACAGGTAGGGAAGAGATGGGTGGATGAAAGGGTAGAAGGGAGGCTAGTAAGGAAGGAGGGGGTAGCACTGGAGGAGAGAAGGCTATGGGAAGGGGAAGGATGGGAGGGGCATCACTATCGGGGTCGAAGGGAATGGGGGCTCTAAATTGACAACATTGGGGGTGGGAGAGGGGTTGGAAATCAGCAGGGGAGGAGGGGAGGTTGACATGGGAAGCCCAGTAGGTAGTAGTCAGGCTGGGAAATGGTTCAAGGGGGATGGGAGGAATAAGGCAGAGAAAAAGGGCGAGGCAGACATAGGGGGTGCTAAAACAGAAGTCACAGAGGGTGCAGATGGCTGGGATAAGGGACAGGGAAGAATGAATACTGGGCTGGTGGAAGGGGCATTAGATGGAAAAGAGGGTAAGGGCCGGGGGGCTACTCATCCTGGGGGATTCTATACTGAAAGGGGTGAGATAGAGAGGAAGGGGGGCAGGCACAGCCGTATTTGGGTTGAAACTATCCCAGGGTTGACTGCAGGAGGTGCAGGGCAGGCACTGTTCAAATGCGTAGCGAGGGATAGGAAGAAACCTCATTTATTGTTGCATGTGGGTACAAACAACTTTGCGGGGGAGATTGTGGAAGTAGTGAAGGAGAGGTTCTAGGAGTTGAGCAGACTGTGTGAGGGAGTGGGGGAGTCAGTGGCATTCTCAGAGGTACTCCCGCTACCATGTGCAAGCATGGGGAGGAAGGGTAGGATCGAGGAGTTCAATGAGTGGCTGAGGGATTGGTGCCACACCAAAAATGATAGGTTAGTGACTAACTGGAGTAGGGTCTGGGGGAATAGTAACTTGTACGTGGTGGACAGGCTACACTTGAGCAGGGAGGGGATGGGAGTATTAAAGGTGGGATTAGAGGGGTATATCTCTACTAAGGTGGACTTAAACTAGTGGGGGTGGCCAAAAGACTGAGGTTGGTAGAAAGGTCTGGACAGGGGAACCTAATGACCTCACCTCATAGATATAGGTAAAGACAGAGGCGTAGCAACCCTGGGAGGTGGTTGGCAGAGTGGTCTGAGTGTAATACAGAAGGCACCACCACCCAGTAAGAATAACGAGGAGAAAGGGTGTGGACTACTGGGAGGAGGGACATAGGCCAAGGAGAATAATGAGGAGAAGGAGGGTTACGGGTGGAAGGTGGTCTCTCTCAATGTAAAAAGCCTGAGGAACAAAATTGCAGATTTTTAGGTGCTCCTTTCAGAGGAGGGCGGACACTACTGCTGTGACAGAGACTTGGGCCACAGAGTATCATGATTGGGACTCGGCAATCCCAGGATACAGTATATACAGCAGGGACCATGGGGTTGGAAGGGAGGGGTTGTACTCTATATTTATTTATTTATTTATTTATTTATATTGCAATCAGTTTACAACCTTTGAGCCAGAGGCTCATTTCCAAATGTACCTCGTCAACAGAAGGGGAGATAATACAGATACAAAAATACATCCAATAAGCGAGCATAAGCATAAAGAGACAAGCAAAAAAGGATCATGGATGCAGTATACATTGGTAGTATTATACAGTGCAGGTACAGGTATAATAGATAACAGGGTTTAGTAGCATAAAGGTATGACATTGCAAGGTGAGACAGTCAAACAGGTTACATGGTATTAGATTACAGAGAACGTAAGGCATGTGACAGGGACAGTACAGCCTGAAATTTGATTCGGTAACAGTGTTGCATACTAGTAGGACAACATAGCAAGCAGTATCATAACATGCCATACATGGTTAGTTCTTGACAGTAGCGAGACGGTAGGCAGCGGGATATGGCAGTAATGTAGGTGGTAGAAATAAGAAGGTGAGGAGACGGTGCAGCCCAGTGGACATTGTCAGGACAAAGGGTGTTTGTGCATCCGTTATGCACAGGTGCAGCAGCGCTTGCTGAACAACTCGCTTTTGAGGGCAGTTTTGAATGTGGAGATGGTGGGGATTTCAGTGATGGCGCGAGGAAGTGCGTTGTACCAAGAAGGGGCTCTATGGCGGAGAGACCTCTGTCCAAGTGAGGTCCTAGCTCGAGGAACCAGGAAGGTGGCCTTGCAGGAGGTCCGAGTGCTGACTAGGGGCTGGGCTAGGAGGAGGGAGGATGTCAGCCCAGGAGGAGAAAGTCCTAGCAGGGTTTTTTAGATATAAGGCAAGTTTGATATTGCAGCCGTCAGTGTTTAGCATTGTAGCCAATTCATAAAGTTGGCAAGTATGTGAGCCTAGGGCCCCAGTGATTAGCCTGCATGCCTTATTTAGGATGAGGCGGATTTTGTTGAGGGCAGTCGTGTTGGCAGCACCGTAGATAGGTAGCCCATAGTCAACTAGGGATAGTATGGAGGATGTAACTGCAAGCCGGAGGGCATCGGGGAGACAGTTTTATAGCGGTACAAGATACCAAGTCGTATATTGGTTGCAGAAGCGAGTGCTTCGATGTGGGTATGGTAGGTGAGGGCTGAGTCAAATGAGACCCCTAGGTACTTATAGGAGTGGACTTGCTCCAGTTGCTGTTTGGAGCTGGAAAGGATACAGAGAGGGGAGTTGTAAGCTTTGTTTTGAGGGTGGGCAAAGAGCATGGTTTTAGATTTTTTAAGATTTAGGACCAATCTATGCTCTTTAAGCCAGGTTTCAGCGTCATTATAGGAACATTGCAGGGAAACCTGGAGGGAAGAGGGGTTACGGTCGGTGGCAAAGATGACGGCATCATCTGCATACAGCAGAATTTTCCGGGCAAGCACTGGGCAGGGTGTTAAGGTATAGCGAGAAGAAGGGGTCCCAGGATGGAGCCCTGTGGAACCCAGAGGATCGGTCGGGATGGAAAGTGTCCCACCAATTTTGACACGCTGGGAGTGGGCTGATAGGTAGCTGGAGCACCAAGCAAGTGGTCCAGTGGCAAAACTAGCGTGACAGAGGGCTTCCAGCAGTAGGGGTGGAGACCGTGCCGAGGCCTTTGATGAGTCAAGGAACACGCCCCGCCAGGAGCCAGCATCCAAGGAGGAGGAAGGAAGGATGCTAATTCAATAAGAGCTGTGTTGAGTACTGTGTCCTGCACAGAATCCGTGTTCAGGGCAAAGGATGTTGTATTTGGTCAGGTATTCAGAGATTTGTGTGGCAACTAGTTTTTCCAGCGCCTTGGAAAGGGGTGGGAGAATGGAGATCGGTCGGTAGTTCCCTGCTAAGGACCTGTCACCCACTTTATGGATTAGAGTAACAGTTGCAGTTTTCCATGAGGTGGGGAATTGTCCCAGGCAGAGGGATTTGTTGAGAAGGCTGGTGAGTGGGGTGAGGACCTGATCCAGAACCAGCCGGAGAATTCTGTGGTCTAGGTTGTTGTCACCGGGACTGTTGCCTTTTAGTGTACGGGTCAGGTGCAGTCTGGCTTCCTGGGTAGTTACCCTACATAGGTAAAAGCAAGGGCGATGGAGGGCAGGGGCAGGTTGGGAGGGTGGTTGGTCAAAGAAGTTACAGGGGAGGATAGGGCTAAGGTCAGTAAAGGCGGTGTTGAGGAGGTTTGCAATGTTGGCGGGGTCTGTGATGGTGGTGTTGTTGGTGGTAATCTGGGAAGGGGGAGGGGAGCGAGTGTTCCCATTCAGTTGTTTGACCTTGTCCCAGAAAGTATGGGAGCACCCCCAGGAGGCGGTGAGGGTGGCCTGATAGTGGTTGGCCTTGGCTTTCCTGATTGCCCATGTGCACTTATTTCGTGCAGCATTGTAGGCCTGTCTGTCAGCTGGTCGCCTAGTTTCTATGGCATGGTGCCAAAGATTATCCCTGTGCCTGAGCAGCTGTGAGAGGGCAGGGGTAATCCAGGGCAGGTTATGTCTTTTGGATCGGACGGCAGAGAGGAGAGCAAAGAGGTCACAGGCTTTATTAAAGGTAAGGGTAAAGAAGGCAAGGGCGGTATCAATATCAGGAGCATGGAGAATGGGGGACCAGTCTTGCTGTTCAAGGTATTGTTTAAGGTTTTTCAGGCCACACGGTCTGAAACACCGGCGGGGTGCGCGCTGAGCAGTGGGTCGGGGTGGGGTGGCCATCCAGCGGAACAGCACAGGGGAATGGTCACTGAGTGAATCAGGGAGGACTTGGATGTCCAGGATTTTTGGGGGGCGGTTAGTTATGACGACATCTAGGAGGGTGCTGGTACCTCTCTTAGGGTTCACACGTGTGGGTTGGGAGACTAGTTGGGTTAGATCCAGGGCTGTGAAGGAGTCCCGAGTGGGGGAGGAGGAGGGGCACAGCCAGTTCACATTAAGGTCCCCAACAATGATTTGATCAGCACTGTGAGGAAGGGTGGCAAGATAGTCAGTTAAAGATAATAGTGCTGGGTTTTTGTTCCTGGGAGGTATATAGGCAGTGGTGAGATAAAGGGGTGACCTGGCGGGGTCCAGGGTGAGCTTAATGGTGAGGGCCTGAGCACCACTTACAAGGTCTGGTGCAGGGAGGGCGAGACCAGTGAGAGAATTCCTGGTGTAGATAGCACAGCCTCCCCCACGTTTGGTTACTCGATCCTCCCGATATAGGGTGTAGCCAGGGAGGGTGACAAAGGTGTCAGGGGTGGAATTAGATAGCCACGTTTCCACCAGCGCAATGATGTCGGGTTTGTGCTGTGAGACCCAGCATTGGAAGGAGTCAAATTTTTTCAAGACGCTGCAAATATTCAAGGAGGCAATCAGCAGATCGACGCCCACCTGCTGTGGTGGCTGGGTGTGGGGCCGGGTTAGGTGGATATTGCCTGTTAAGAGTAGTAGGAGGACAACAGCTCTGGCCAGGGCACGGTGATATGAATTTTGCCTGCGGTTAGGAGGAGTTGGGGGTGGGACCGTAGAGGAGCAGGGGATGGGTAGGGATTGCACGGTGGGGAGGGCAAGGTTAATGAGCCGCCCGGAAAGAGCTGGGAGGGAGGAGGGGGAGTGGCTGGGAGATGGGCGTTGTAGGCCAGTGTACATGGACATAGTAGGGTGAGTAGGAACTATGTTGGTGGGAATTAATGGTGTAATAACCTGTAACCCAGGGGAGATATAAGGCTGGAGTGAGGGGGGTACCAGGAAGAGGATGACAGGGAGGGAGTTTAATAGGAGGTAAACTAGCATGGTATACAGGTGGTAGTGGTGTAGGAGGTTGAGATATCTGGGTTGCCTCCTAGATAGTGTGGCTGCCACTTTAGATTAGTGGTAGTGACACAGACTCTGGTGGACAGGGTACAGGGTTCAAGTCCCTGCCAGGGCAGCACAAAATATGCCTGGGAGAGGGCAGAGACCCACAATCTAGGGGTCAAAAGCAGGCTGGGATTGGGCCTCAGCAGGGGTGAGATATAACGACTCCTAGTGGTCACTGGGTGTTAGTACAGAGGAGGAGGGTGGGTCTGGAGGTGGATTGGTATAGAAAGGGAGGAGCAGGTGAGGTTGAGGGCAGAGGAGGAATGTTGGAGGAGAGAGCAGGAGAAGGCGATAGGAGGAATCCAGGAAAGGTAGGCAGACTACAGGTAGTGGATCTGAGGTGGAATAGGTATGGGTCCCTCTAGTGGCTAGCAGGTATAACCTGCAAAAGAGAAAGTGGGGAGTTAGAAAAATTGACAGACAGGAAGTGATGTCATAGGCCAGTGCCTATAAAGGAAATGCCAGCCCAGGGTGGGCGGGGCAGTCGACAGGCTAACCCCCCTCACAAAGGTGCTGGTAGAGGTACTTTAATTACCTCTTCACGGCCCTCGGAGATGTCCGATGCTCCCTGGGGGGAGCTGTGGTGATCTATATGAGGGAAGGGATCAAATGCATAAGGGATGAGGGAGAAGAAGAGAGGACAGAGGCTCTTGGGTGTAGTTCTTGGACTAGAGCAGAAAGCTGAGGCTGGGAGTGGTGTATGGACCACCAGCCCAATCCAGGGAACTGGATGGGGATTTGGCAGAGGAGACTTGGAGGGTGTGTTGAAGGGGGAGTGTGGTGATAGTGGGGGATTTTAACCTACCAGGGGTTGACTGGAGCACCCCAGCCACTAGCAGTACCAGGGAGCAGGTGCTCCTTGATGCATTCCAGGATGGTCTTCTGATGCAATTGATAAGTGGGCCTACAAGGCTTGGTAACACTCTGGACCTAGTAGTGGTAAACGGGGAGGTGGTGAGGGAGGTAAGGGTGGAGGACCCACTAGCAGGTAGCGACCACCAAACAATGTGGCTCGTTCTCCTGCTAGGTAGGGGTACAGGAGGCACAGGCACTAAGGTGATGGACTTTAGTAGGGTGGACTTTGGAAGGATGGGAGCAATACTGTGAGGGAGACTCCAGGATATAAGGCCGGGGATGGATGCAGAACAAAAGTGGGGAGTCATAAAGACTGGGCTAACAGGAGGCCACAGTAGCCTGCACCAGGGCCTGGAGTAAGAAGAGCAGAGCCAAGAAACCATGCTGGCTGAACAAGAAAGTGCTACAAGGGGTGAGGGCATAGAGGGCTGCATACTGGAAGTACAGGAGAACAAGGAAAAGAGAGGATAAGAAGGCTTATGGGAGTTGGTCAAGGGAGGTAGCCAGGAGGGTGAAAAAAGCTAAGGTCTCCAGGGAATTAAGGTTAGCACAGGGCATAAAGGGAGGGGAAAAGGTATTTTTTAGGTATGTCAGGGAAAAGAGGAAGTGCAAGGAACATATTGTGAGGATAAAGTGGGGAGCAGATTGAGTGGAAAAGGGGGAGGAGCAAGCGAAAATTCTAAATGAGTACTTCTGCTCCATTTTCAGTAAGGAGAGGGATGATCCATTACCAGCATGGGCTGGGGGGTGGGGAAAGAGGGGAGGATGTGATGGACAAAGTGATCACAGGGACTAGGGTGCTAGAGGGGCTGAGGGCAGTAAGGGTGGACAAGACACTAGGTCCCGATGGCATCAACCCCAGGGTGCTGAGGGAGATGGTGGAGCTGTTGGCTGAGCCACTAGCAGATCTGTTCAACACCTCCCTTGAAATGGGGTGTGTGCCCCAGGACTGGAGGGTGGCCCATGTGGTGCCCATACACAAGAGTGGGCCTAGGGAGGAGCCAAGAAATTATCGGATGGTCAGTCTCACATCCATAGTCAGTAAGCTTATAGAGGCGATACTGAAGCAGAGGCTGATGGTATTCTTAGAGAGTAATGGCCTCCAAGATGGGTGGCAACACAGGTTCATCTCAGGAACATCTTGTCAAACCAGCCTAATGGAGTATTATGACTGGGTGACAAGGGAGTTGGACAGGGGCCATGTGGTACATGTCCTGTACTTGGCCTTCAGTAAGGCCTTTGATACAGTGCCTCATAGGAGACTGGGGGGAAACTGATAGCAGTGGGGGTGGGAAAAAAGCTAACTAAATGAATAGAGAACTGGTTACAGGGGAGGGTGCAGAGGGGGGTGGTGGTGGTGGGGGGGGGGAGCTCTCGGCACCTAGAGCAGTGACAAGCGGGGTGCCACAGGGATCAGTGCTGGGTCCGGTGCTATTTGGGCTCTTTATCTCTGATAAAGCACACGGAGTGGGGAGCAGGGTTAGTCTGTTCACAGATGATACCAAATTGGGGGCAGTGGTGGACAAAGAGGATGGATGGATGGGAAAAACTGCAGGGGGATCTAACCAAACTAGAGATATGGTCAGTGGAGTGGCAGCTAGGATTCAATGCATACAAGTGTAAGGTGATGCACTTCGGGACAAAGAACCAGAAAAGGGGCTATTTTTTGTGGGGGTGAGGTTGGGGATCACAAAGGAGGAGAAGGACCTAGGGGTGTTGGTAACTGGGAGCATGAACAACTCAGCCCAGTGCAGGAGAGCAGCAGCAAAGGCACACAGGATGCTGGGGTGCATCGCAAGGGGGTTCTCATGCAGACACAGGGATGTGATCCAATGTTCCTACAGATAATTTGTCAGACCACACCTGGAGTACTGAGTGCAATACTGGAGGCCATACCTGAGGAGAGATATAAAGTTACTGGAGGGGGTGCAAAGAAGGGTAACAAAAATGTTAAAGGGGATGGAAGGAAAGGAATATGAAGTTAGGCTGAATGAGCTGAACATGTACACACTGGAGGAGAGGAGGGATAGGGGGATATGATTGAAGCATTTAAATACCTGAGAGGGTAAATAAACCTAGCCCGAGAGTGTTTAAACTGAGTGGAAGAGAGATGAGGGGACATGGACTAAGGTTGGAAGGGGACGTTTCAAGAGGGAATTGGGGAGGCACTATTTCACTGAGATGCTGGTGTTTAGTTGGAATGCGCTGCCAGAGGAGGTGGTAACAAATAGGACAGTCAATAGCTTTAAGAAGGACTGGAATAATGCAAAAGGAAGAGTCGGGGGGGGGCAGGGGCTGGAACAACCGGGAGAGGAACTGACGGGGAGGAGGCTGGGACAGCTGCAATCTAGGGTGACAGCTGCACACTTGGGCAGACTTAGATAGACTGATTGGTCTGTTCTGCTGGCAGATTCGTATGTTCATATACGTGTTCATATGTAAAATCACAGTGACTCTGTTCATGAGCAGAGGTCCTAAAATGCCTGTGTTGAAAATTTGGAGACAAATGACCATAAAATAACTGTGTTACAAGCGTGTGTTGTGCAGTTTCCATGCACCCTCATAACTTCACAAATCTGTAGTGTTTTCACTCCAGATTTTCAACACTGGCATTTTTGCAGACCTCCTTATGAACAGTACAGCTGTCATTTTTTACATCCTGCCCAAAATATGCATTTACACATCTGGCACAGAATAGCACAGTTGCTGGGGAAAATCAATGTTTGGGACAGATTAAGAAAATCATAGTGACAATGTTAATGAGCAGAGGTCACAAAATGCCTATGTTGAAAATTTGGTGAAATAATTCCACTAAATGACTGTTACGCTCATGCACTGCGCAGTTTCCACGTACGCTCGGAAGTTCGAGCATTTTTAATATTTTCACTACCGATTTTCAACATTGCCATCTCTTCACACCTCCCTATGAATGGTGCAGCTGTCATTCTTCACATCCTGCCCGATCTGTGTTTTCATACATCTGGCGCACAATGGCACGGTCCTTTTGGGAACTCAAAGTTCGGGACACATTGACAAAATCATAGTGCCACTGTTCATGAGAAGAGGTCCCAAATGCTTTCATGAAGTGACGGTCACAAAAAGACCATGTTGAAAATTTTTAGTGCAAATACCAACAAACACCCAGGGCGTTAGGGTTCCTAACCATAACGTCCCACCCTGTACAGACTGACAGGCATCAGTGGTGTTCCTTTGGATTGCCGACTGTAATGCTCATGCCATTCCACCCCCACCCCACCCCCACTCTGTAGCCAGTGACAGGCATCGAGGTGTGCCTTGGACTCTTCAGCCCCAGAGTTCACCCCATTCTCCTATATTGCACCCATTTCAGCATATGTCCTTGTGGAGTGGGGTGACTATAAAGCCAAACACCCCAAGGCACACCTCAACACTTCTTGGTGTCTGCAGGATAGGGTGAGATGAAATGGCATGAATGTTATGGGCGACAACTCAAACGCATACCCCAATGCCTGTCCATCTCTGCAGGTTGGAGGTGGGGTTGGCGTATAATTCAATCCTTCACTGCCATTCCTACTCTGCATCTGTCTAACTCCTGCATTTCCAGTGCTAATACCAGCAAGCAAACATTCGGCATTGACAAATGCTTGTTATGATAGTGTGGGATGGGTCCACTGATATGGCAGATGTACATTATTCTGCTTCCTGGTAGAGTGGGGTTAGAGACCAAGGCTCAGATTGCCACAGTAAATAGAGGTAGTAGACAGCAAGAGAATGGGGTAACAATTAAAGAATAAGACATGACAAGGTTAGTATTACTGTAGGATGGCACACTTTGTGGAAGTGAGGTATGAGGCAATTCTGAGTGCCTCACACACTTGAGAAGTGTCATTATCTCACAGTTAAGTACCTAATAAAATTATAAAATTGTTTGTCTACTGTTTATTTTGAAAACTTAGTAATGAAGTTCAGAATGTTAAACAGCAACTCTGCACTTCAGCATGTATTTTCATAAATAAGATGTTTCAGCTATTACAATTTATTAGAGAATATATTTTTTTCATTTACAATATTCCTTACCAAGGTTTACAGCACATCTTGGTAATTTGTCCAAAAAGCCTGCAAAAAAATCATTTCAATCAACATGATATCTTGCTGTATTCTGACTATTGCAGTTAGCCCCAGCACTCAAACTGCCTCGGACAGTAGAGGGTTAATTTTCTATGCAGAGTATAGAACGTTGAGCTCGAGCTCAGTTCAAACCTCTGTCTGCTGCACTATGAAGTGCAACAGTCAGATTCTTTACTCCGCCTAACTGAACGGCCACTCAGGAGATTTCTCCTTTGCTCATGGTTCGTATGTCGGTTAAAGTCCTTGGTTTTACCAATTATTTTTCGCAATTTTCAGTTCAGATCTCTGTCTGTGGTACAGTAAGTACTAAGTAGTGAACTAGACATAGTAAACTTGTGGAAATTGTAAAAATTGATTTTTCGACCGGTTCAGCTGAACCGGCCATTTAGTGATTTATATATTCTGTCTTTGTTTTTAAACTTAGAGTGTGGTTACCGGTCCTTATTGGTTTTAAAAAAAATTGCATTTTCTTGTGTTTTTTTCCAATACCCTTTACACGGTTAGAAACCGATAATGGTGTCTTGCATGGTTGTTTGCCATAAAAAGGGTAAGTTTGTGGTTAGGATGGCTATGTCTGAGAAACCCAAAAGAAAAACCAGCTCCACTGGGTTTCAACACTGCGGTGTGTGTGGGTTGGTCTTTGCTAAGGCTGATCCCCATACCACCTGTGTTTATTGTCTGGGGTTTGACCACCTCGATTCAGACTGCCAAATCTGTAAACATTTCCCTAAATCTACCCTGGAAAAAAGATTAGGTAGACTTAGGGATAAGAAGGCCGTGAAGTCCGCTGACCCGGATGGCCAGCCTGGTTCGGTTCCGACTGAACCTGAGGGAGTGCTCTCTGAGCAGGGTGATATTTCTTCGGCCAAGAGGAGAGCCGATCCTGAGGGATTGGCTCCTACAAAAAGAAAAAGAAAAGAAAAATCAGCCAGTTCAGATCCAGAGACCCATTTTCCGACCACCGAAGAGATTGCCAGTGCGATAAGGATTGTAGAATTGCTTCATCCAGTTCCGTCTGATCCGGCGCCTTCTGGCAGGTGCTCGGTTCGGTAGGTTCCTCCGGTTCAAGATTATGCCCCTGAAGATTTCTATGAACTGAATTTGGAGGGGGATGAAGATTATGATGATGACGATGACAATGGTTTGGGAGGTCTGGTTGAGCCCATTGAACTGGACATCTCCCCAGGCAGGCCTTTTGGTGTTTCCCCTCCTAGGTTTTCTGAGTCCCCTTCCCACTACATGTTTTACAGTAAAGTGGCAGAAACCCTCCAGCTCTCTGTGGAAGAAACTGTAGAGGAACAAGAGGGACCTGATTATGTGGAGATGATGGACATCCCAGAGTCCATGAGACTGTCTATTCCCCTTCATAAGTCTTTTGGGAAACAGACACAAAATATTTTAAAAACTCCAAATTCTGGACCTCCTGTCAACAGAAGGATGGACAAAAGGTACACCTTATCAGGTTCTGGTACAGAGTACTTGTATCAACAATGTAGCCATGTTGGGGTTGTGCAGGCTGCAGCCTGTGATAAGGCTAATATACCCTTGGCTTCACACCCCCCAGATAAAGATTCTAGGAAGCTGGATGCCATGGCAAAGAAACAGTACATGGCATTCACCTTGGGACTCAGGCAGGCTAATTATATGGCCTATGCAGCCAGGTACCAGAAGTCCAGGTGAGACACTGAACTGGCACTGGCTAAGCAGGCCATTCCCCAGCTAGCCTCAGAGCTGGAGGGGGTGGCTGCTGATGGGATTGAGGCATCTAAGGTACAGTTCCATGCTGCTGTGGACTCCAGTGATGTGTTCTCAAGAGTCATGGCTACATCTGTGGCTCTTCGGAGAATGGCTTGGCTCAGATGTACTGGTCTCTCACAGAACACCCAGGCTAAGGCCATGGATGTCCCTGTGGTGGGTAATTCCCTGTTTGGTGAGCAGACAGAGAATTACATGAAAAAGATGGATGAGTATAGGACCACCTATAGGAGTGCACAGGCCAAGGAAATGCAGGCAACTCCTCAAAGGCAGCAGGCTAGGGGCAGGGGTAGGCCTTTTCATAGGCCTTTCTACCAAGCACAGGCCTCTTCTCCCTTTCCTCAGAGAGAGTTCTTCAGAGGGAGAGACAGAAGGGGGATGAGCAGGGCTGCATCCATCCCTCAACCTAAGGCTCCTGTCAAGCAGACACCCTGATGTGTCAGCCCGGGCCAACTCCCCCATTCCTGTAGGAGGCAGGCTGGCTCACTTCGTCCAGGACTAGATGTCCGTTACCTCAGAAAAGTGGGTCCTGGAGGTGATAAGCCAGGGGCTGGTTCTCAGCTTCAAGAAATTTCCAAAGCTGAGGGCCAGATCTTTTCCACCTGCAAGCTTCTCTGAAACCAATGCCCTAGAGGCAGAGGTTTCATCTCTACTGGCTCTAAAGGCTGTAGAGAGAGTTCCTACATTGCACAGGGCCAAAGTTCTGAAATCCAGGTACTTCCTTACTCCAAAAAAGACAGAGGAGTAGTGACCCATCCTAGACTTAAGATACCTGAACAAACACCTTTTAAAACCAAAATTCAAAATGGTGACTCTGGGAATAATCCTTCCCTCTCAAAAGCCAGGGGACTGGCTAGCCTCCCTGGACTTAAAAGATGCCTACTTTCACATTCCCATCAGGTGCTCCCACAGAACGTACCTCATGTTCGAATTGCCTTCAGTCCATTAAGAGTTCAAAGCTATGCCCTTTGGCCTGATATCAGTTCCAAGGGTATTCATAAAATACCTAGCAGTGGTAGTAGTGGCCTTTTTAAGAAGAAAAATATTTCCATATTTCCATACCTGGGCAACTGGCTCATTGTGGGTCATTCCCCAGACCAAATCAAGTCAGACCTTCAAGTAACTCAGCAAGTGATCACATCCCTAGGATTCCTTCTCAGTCCTCCCAAGTCAGTTCTTGAGCCTGTACAGCTCCTCACCTTTATAGCAGCAGAGTTGGATACAGTCAAAGCAAGAGCTTTTCTTCCCCTAGAAAGGGCAAGAGCTATTGTAGAGCTGGCTTCTTCATTCCACCTTCTGGTCTCTCGGTCAGCAAGGCACTTCCTTCAACTTCTGGGCCACATGGCAGCTTCTACAGCAGTGGTCCAAAGGGCCAGATTTCAGATGAGGGACATTTAGTTTCACCTGAGGGCCTTTTGGTCTCAGAAGAAATATTCTCTAACCAAACTAGTTCCAGTGACCTAGACTCTGATCCAGGCTCTCCAATGGTGGCAGGATCAGGGCAACCTCAGGCAAGGAGTCCCATTCGTCACTCAGTCTCACTTTGTGGTCCTAACCACGGATGCTTCTGTATTGGGGTAGGGAGCCCATCTGGGGGCTCTCACAGCCCAGGGACTGTGGTCCCTTCAGGAATCCCTTCTCCATATCAATCTCTTGGAACTCAGGTCAGTCTTTCTGGTCCTGCAAGCTTTCTCACAGTAAGTGCGGAACAAGGTGGTTCAGGTCAGGACAGACAACACCACCACCATGTGGTACATCAAAAAGCAGGGAGGCCCTCGTCCACGGCCTTGTGCACAGAAGCCATGAAATTGTGGTCCCTAGCTTATTCTCTGCAGACCTCTCCGATAGCAGTCCACCTTTCAGGGAAGGACAATGTGCTAGCAGATGCATTGAGCAGGATCTCCCAGGGCCATCACAAATGGTCCCTGGACCCTCTGGTGTTGAAAGTGATTTTTTCAAGGTGGGGCACTCCGGAGATAGATCTCTTTGCAGCCCCAGACAATCACCAACTTCCTCTGTTTTGTTTCAGACCCCCAGTATTGGGCTCAGTCCCTCTGGATGCTCTGATTTTTAACTGGGAAGGGACATTTCTATACGCCTTTCCTCTACTGTTCAAGGTTCTGGTCAAGGTAAGGACACAGCCTTGCAAAGTGATTCTGATTGCTCCAGACTGGGCCAGACAGACTTGGTACCCCCTGTTGCTGTCCCTAGCAGTCCATCTTCCCCTGTCTCTTTCCAGGAATTACAACCTGTTAACCTCCTCTCAGGGGAGGATTTGGTACCCCAATCTTTGGTCTCTCCATCTCAAGGCATGGCTCTTGAAGAGTTAGAGTATGCAGATTTGCATCTGTCCTAAGGGGTTCTGGATATTCTGAAAGCCTCTCGAAAGCCTTCCACCAGAAAAACATACAACTCTAAATGGAAAAGATTTAGCATTTAGTGTTCCAAGAAGCATATATCCCCAGACACTGCTGAATTGTCTACAGTTCTGGATTATATGGTTCATCTTAATGGCCTAGGCCTTAGACCAGCTACTCTCAAAGTACATTTGTCAGCTGTTTCTTCTTTTCTGTAAGTGGGAAAGCCTTCCTCACTGTCATCTCACCCTGTATTCTGTAAATTTTTCAAGGGATTGCTTCATACCAATCCCCCCTTTTGGGATCCTACCCCTGCTTGGGAGTTTAATGTTTGCATTTCTCAGCTTATGCAACCCCCTTTTGAGCCTTTATCTTCAGCTGAGCTTAAGTACTTGACTTGGAAAACTGTGTTCCTGGTAGCTATTATCTCTGCCAGTCATATCAGTGAATTGCAAGCTCTGTCAGTGGAACCTGATTTTATCTCATTCCATAGAGATAAGGTAGTCCTTAGAACTAATAGGAGGTTTTTACCTAAAGTGATTTCAGATTTTCATCTGAACCAATCTATGTCTCTCCCTGTGTTCTTCACTGATCATTCTTCTTCAGGAGAAAGAAGTTTACATTGTTTGGATCTTAAAAGAGCCCTTAGTTACTACATTGAGCGTACTAAGGCTCACAGGTTTGACTCCCTTCAGTTGTTTCTCACTTATGGGGAAGTGGGTAAGGGCAAACCTGCCACTCAGAGAACTACTGCCAGATGGATTGTCTCTTGTATTCAATTCTGCTATGAGAAGCTAGGCAAAATACCTCCCTCAGGCCTGAGGGCTCATTCGACTAGAGGTACAGCTGCTTTCCTTGCTGTGGCGAAGGATATTCCTTTGCTAGAGGTATGTAAAGCAGTCACCTGGAAAACAGTCCATACATTTACCAAGCATTACTACCTGGACATCCAGGCTAGGAGTGATGCTCAGTTTGGTACAGCAGTACTGCAGAGCCTATTCCCAAGGTAGGTTCGATTCCCTCCTCCATGGAGGTACTGCATGGTAGTCTGCAAAGGTCAGAATACAGCAAGATTTCATGTTGTTTGAAGAAAAAATTACTCACCTTAGTAATTATGTTTCTTCTAATGGAGTCTTGCTGTATTCTGACCTCCCTCCCTACCTCCCCTCTCAGAACCTGTTTTTGGGAAGTAGGCTGGTAGGTGCAGTGTTGCACCCCAGGAGTGCATTTGGGCACTCCCTCCCTTTAGAGAGGGGGACTGGGTTATATTATTAATTTAACAGTCTTAAGTTGTTCACGATCTGGTTTTTGATTTTGGATTTCTTGATTTGAGTCTTATGGGGATCCAAAATATTTGGTTGCCATTTGGCTAGTAAAAATGTTACAATTCCCGCATAGTAGTTAGTTAGTATTAGCTCAAAATAATCTGACAGTTGCACTTCATAGTGCAGCAGACAGAGTTTTGAACCGAGCTTGAGCTCAATGGTCTATGCACTGCATAGAAAATTAGCACTCTACTCTCCGGGGCAGATTGAGTGCTGGGGCTAACTGCAATAGTCAGAATACAGCAAAACTCCATTAGAAGAAACATGTTTGTTTGTTGTTTGTTTGTTGAATTTTGTTGACCTGGTAAGCCCATTGGGCCTAGAAAGTCCCTTTTCAGGGGCGACTGGGGGGGGAAATACAGATGGTAAGCAACTGAAATTGAACCAGATTAAGCTGTTGGTGGTATTTTTAGTGAATGAGGGAAATTTGGCCAGGACACCCGGGAAATTCCCCTACTCTTTTCGATAAGTGCCATGGGATCTTTAACATCCACCTGAACTACCACCAATCCAGGCAGATGGGACCTCAGTTTAACATCTCATCCGAAAGACGGCACCTCAGAAGTGCAGCACCCCTCTCATGCTGCACTACAGTGTCAGTACTGGGATATTAACCCAAGTGCCAGATGTGGGAACTGAACCCACAGCCCTCTGATCTCCCGGCCTCAGAGGTGAGTGTGCTACCTACTGAGCCACTGACACTGACAACATAATTACTAAGGTGAGTAATTTTTATGTTGCTTGCACACATGTGCAAGAAACATAGTGCCATCATTCGAGTTTTCGGAGGTGTGGCAACCGTCTTCCAATTCCGTCAGTGTGTTTGCAGGTGCGGCCCCAGTCTCCCAATCACTGCTGCAGCTGTCTATGACAGCAGTTGAAAATGCAGTGGTCATACAGTTGAAAGGGAGAGCTCCGCTTCAGTGAGCAGAACTCCCCTCTTCCACACACACACACACACACACACACACACACACACGCATGCCGCATACTGCGGGTCATGCGCCTTCCCCCTCACCCCACGCACTCACTGTACGGCCGATGGGGGTGCCCAATCCCCCATCAGCTCCACACCCCCCCAAAGCTTCCAGGTGCCATGCTGGGAGCCCACCCCAGTGTGGCAAAATGTGTTATGGCCGACCAGGGTGCCTAATTCCCCATTGGTTCCACCCCCCCAAAGCATCCAGGTGCCATGCTGGGAGCCCACCCCAATGTGGCAAAATGTGTTATGGCCGACAGAGGTGCCCAATCCCTCGTCGGCTCCAGCCTCCCAAAACAGTCTTCCAGCTGCCACACTGGGAGCCCACCCCAGCGTGGCAAACATCCCTCGTCGTCTTATTAAAAAAAAATAAACCTGCAAATATAAAATCTGTCCCTTGGCACTTCTCCCTGCCCCCTCCCACAACCCGCACCCACCCACTGCACACCCTGCCTCCCCACACCCCCTCACCCCTATACTTACCTCCGGACCGCGGTCCGATGATCTTCGTGAACTGGGAACACGTCTGCACTCTTCAAAGCTGACCGCGAACTGAGGAAATACCGTAAGCTGTATAATGGGATAGATAGGGGTTTTTCAACTTTGCTACATATCTCAGGAATTTTTTGGAATTTTGGCACCAAATTTTCAACATGGGGTTTTTGGGACCTCTCCACATGAATTCTGTCACTGTCATAGTGTTAATCGGGCCCGAAGGGTGATTTCACGGTCACTGCGTGAAATCACCTTTTGGGACCAATTAATGAAACGACAGTGCCAGTGTTCATAAGATAGGCTCTCAAGAAGCCTATGTTGCAAATTTGGTGAATTCATTCCTAAAAATGACTGTTTTAAGAGCGTGCATTGCGCAGTTCCTTCACACACTCGTAAGTTCTCGAATTTTTAATATTTGCACTCTGGATTTTCAACATTGCCATTTCACCACACTTTCTTATGAGCAGCACAGCTGTCATTTTTCACATCTCGCCCAAAATGTGTTTCCGCGCGTGTAGTGCACAATGGCACAGTCGGTGTATGAAATCAATGTTTGGGACAGATTAAGAAAATTACAGTCACACTGTTCATGAGCACAATTGTTAAAATGGCTATGTTAAAAATTTGCTGAAAAAATTCCCAAAAATGACTGTTTTACAAGCATTTGTTGCGCTGATCCTATGCACGCTCGTAAGTTTGCGAATTTTCAATATTTTCACTCCAGATTTTCAACATTGCCATTTTACCACACCTCCTTCTGAGCAGTACAGCTGTCATTTTTCACATCTTGCCCAAAACATGTTTCTGCCCATGTAGCGCACAATGGCGCTTTCGGTGTGTGCAATCAATGTTTGGGACAGATTAAGAAAATCACAGTGACACTGTTCATGAGCAGAGGTCTTAAAATGGCTATGTTGAAAATTTGGTGAAAAAATTCCCTTCAGACGTTATGCAATGTTACTAATGAAGACATTGAACAGGACTGGCCCCAGTACCCATCCCTGCAGCACCCCACTGGTCACCCCCTCTCCCTAGACTGCACACCATTTTCCACCACTCTCTGCCTCCTGTCTGTTAGCCAGTTTCTAACCCAGTTTACTACCCTTTCCCCCATGCCCAGCCTACCCAGATAGTTCATCAGCCTCCTATATGGGATGGTGTCAAAGGCTTTGCTGAAATCAAGGAAAGCATTGTCCACTGCCCCAACCTGATTCACTTCCTTTGTCACTCAGTCAGAGAAATCAACCAGATTTGTCTGACATGAATTCCCCATTGTGAATCCATGTTGTCTATGGTCCTGGGCTCTGATGGCTTCTAGATGCCCCACTATCCTTTCTTTAAGCAATGTCTCTATGATCTTCCCCACTACTGAGGTGAGGATGAACGGCCTATTGTTCCCTGCTTCCTCCCTGCTGCCGGACTTGTGTAGAGGGACCACATGTGCCCTCCTTGAATTCATTCATGTTGAATGACTCAGTGAACATGGCTGCCAGAGGTACTGCTATCTATCTCTCTTCGCAGTCCTCTTAATATCCTTGGGCGTATGCCATCTGGTTCCACCGCTTTGTCCACCCTTTAATTTAGTGAACTCCTGCAGGACTCTTTTGCCTTTGAATGGACTATTGTCCACCTCTTCACCCCTTTGGCAACTGCTGTACTGCTGTGGCCCTTGCCCCTCCCACTCATCTGTGAATACTGAATGGAAAGACACAGTGGACGTCTTGGGAGGAAGGCATGGAACTATCACTTCCAAATACCTAAACAGCACATACAAGCAAGCAACATTCGGCACTGACAAATGCTTGTTTCTTACCTTTCCCCTGTTAACCTCACAGTGCCTTTGTTTATGACATCACAGTGCTCATCTTGACAACAGACTGTGATGTCACAAACAGCAAATGTGGGGTTAACAAGGGAAAGTCAGATACATTTTGGAAGACTATATGAATTAAGTATCACATTATCTAGTAGACCAACAAGAGGGAAAATTAAAAAAAATAAAAACTAGAAAACAACAAAGTTGCAACATAACTGGTGTTAATATAGTGTTTTAAAGCTTTTTATAATAGTAGAGAGTTGCTTTTTAAGTATTTCTGTCCTATGCTGTTTTCTGGAAAAGCATATAGTCATCTGATCACATCTGACCAATCACAGTTTTTATTTCTCATATCCAATATATAATACAGATTCTTGACTGTCTAGTCGAATGCACTGTAATGCAATGAACTGTTGTATATGCTTTATAAATGTCTTATATTTTGTATGCCTTTCTATACTCAAAAAGATTAACTGTAAAAAAAATACTATGTAACTGTTTAAAAATCGCACCCCTTATATTTTGTGGAACTTGCAAATGGTCCCTAATTTGCACCCGTGAATTTTCATGCCCTTTAAAGTGATTGAAAACACAACACACAAAAGGCTATCTCACTACTCCTCCATCCAACAAGCAGCATTACCAACAGTAAACCAAAACTTATCAGCAAGGATCCCTGGATGGAGAATCTTAAAGATGCTTTTGTGGAGGCTTGAGCTTTGCCCACATGGGGAAGGCAGTTCTTGAAGCAGTCACTCAGAACATCTGACATGCTTACCCATAGTGTGGGTTAAAGTGCATGGCTGGGAAGTGTGGCAGCGCCACCCAGCGGGATATGCACTGTCCCTAGGACCTTGGTGGTAAGAGTCGGGGAGAGGGTCATCTAGAGACCTGGGTGAGAGGAGAGCTGCTACACTGCAGTCAGCTAGGTACTTTGGCCGGGGAGGGTAAGATCCAGGAAAAAAGACAGAGGGTGGAAATACTAGTTCCTCCAATCCAGCTATGGGAGTCAGGGAAGTTGCATATCAGGAATGGTGGTGGTGGTGGTGGGGGAATCTATGATAGCAGTAACAGACCAGTCTCAGTGTAGAGGTAGTGACCTGTAGGGAGAAGGGGCTGTAGCACCAGGGAGGTGCTGTAGCTTCGAGTGCGAGTGGCTCCGGTCCCTGACCTGTGATCACATCTGACAAAGGGTGGAAAAAAAGGCCCCACTAGTACATAAGCAAAATGGTATATTTCGCTATCAATTTATTTTAGCACTGTTTTGGTGGGTTTGATTATCACGCAATAAAAGGTTAGAGAAATATTTTAGTTATAAAGCATATCATGCACTGTGAGCTCTTTCAGCAATTAACTTGACCACAAAACTAGCAGTGGCATGGCATAATAAATTAATCTGGCTTGAGGGCACCCCTACATGTTTACTTAAGTGGTAATTCTTTATAGGTTGAGTTACCATCAGGTAATCCCCACCGCATTCATTTATATAGTTAGCATTTTGTAAAGGTGATAATAAAATGGTATTTCCCCCAGACTGCCTTACTGTAATTATGAAACATGGTATGGCTAATAAAGAAAAAATCTTTATGAATAAAATAAGAAAACTTATAAAATTGGTAGAGACAGAGGAGGAAGCTGAATGGCTGAAATAGGATTCTACCCATACCTTTTTTCCAGTATAACACAGTAAATAAGAAGTGCCATTACATGTGTATGTACAACAAATGTATATCAAGTGTACCGCCTCTAAAGCATTTGTCTGCCATCTTTTTTTTTCAAAGAAAGTGCTCGCTTTGAGTCTGAAACCATCAAGATCACAGGTAAAACTGCCAGCCTGGTGGCACAGATGGCTGAGGCGCTGGATGTCTTACCTTACGCTACACTGGCAACCTGGGTTCAGGAATGACCTTTGGTCATCGGGGTGCCAGCATGGAGGGTGGGAGCATGATTGAGTGTTGGGTTTCCTGTTCTGGTGGGTAGGTTGCCCGCCCATAGTCCACCATCACCAGATGGAAGTCCGATAGCAGGTGTAGGTGGCAACGGAGTGACAAGTAGGATGGGGCATCCCATAGGGTGTGACGTGTGCATGCCTCCACATACTGTACGTGCTCCACATTGGGGATGTGAGGGCTCGGGGACTGGGGAGAAAAATGACAAAAAGTAACAAAAATTACCTAAGGGGGGAAAAAGATCACACGTAAAACTACATAGTTATAAATTTCCTCTGGTTTTCCTTTCTGTCCTGCTTGTCGTTACTCTTGCTGCTCATACACAGCCTGCTCACTGCTGAGCAGACCACATTCTCCAACCACAACTCCTGAACTAAGCACATTGAGAATGCTGGCACTTTGGTGACACTCAGTACCACAAATTATAGACACTGTCGACTAGACAAAAAAAAAATCGCAGTCTTGCCGGCGGCCTAGCTTAGTGACCTCAAGGTTCTGCTACAGATACCTTGGGTCAGCACAGTGTCCCTAGTGACATCCCAAAATATGTCCACACCCCTAGTGACAGCAGAAAGTATGCAGGAAGTGGAGAGACTATTTATAATAAAATTAGATTTTTTATGTTGGCGCGCTTGCACAGCCAACATCGTAGGACAGTGCAGCTTTAGAGGCGTGGTCGCTGTTGGGCAAATGCAGAGCACACACCAGTAGGTGCATCCCGCATTCCCCAATCAGCCTGCATGCCAGTGCCTCACCATGCATACATAATGTGGTGAGCACATCTAAGAAAAGGTCTGCTGCAATCTGAGCAAAGCTTGTCAGATGCAGCGGTCCTTTTCTTGCCGTGCTCGCCACCATTATGTACATGGTGGGACACTGGCTGTAGAACTGATGAGTTCGGGGGTCCCCAATCCTTCTGTCAGCTGCCCCTGCCTCCTGTGAATATGCCAACGGGGGAGCCCACTCCCGGTCAGCATAAAGCACCCCCCAATTGTTTAATGCCGAGGGGGTGCCCAATACCCCTTGGCTCTTACACCGCCTCCCCTTTCCTTGTGTGCTGACGGGGGAGCCCACTGCCTGCAGGCAGAAATAACACCCCCCAATTGTTTAATGCCAAGGGGGTGAACAAGCCCCCCTCGGCTCTGCGCCCCCCCCTTCTTTGTGTGCCGACGGGAGTGCCCAACCCCTATCAGCATAAATTCTGTCCCCCCATGTTGTTTGCCAATGAGGGTGCCCAATCCCCCATCGGCTACAGGCACCACCCAAAACAGTTAGATGGCACGCTGGGAGCCCACCCCAGCATGCCAAATCCCCTAGAAAAAAAAAACTGTCCCTCGATATTTTGTTTTTTCTTCCTTTTTAAATCTGTAAAAGGAAAATGGTCCCTTGTAGTCTCCATACCCTCCTCCCCCACCTGCACCCACCCACTACCACACCCTGCCTCCCCACACCTCCCACCCCATACTTACCTCCGGAGCTCAGCGCGATGATCATCGGTGGACCGGGAACATGTCTGCACTCTTCAAAGCTGACCGCGAACTGAGGAAATGCTGGTAAGCCATATAATGGGATAGATAGGGTTTTTTCAACTTTAGTACATATCTCAGGCATTTTTGTGAATTTTGGCCCAAAATTTTCAACATGGGTTTTTTGGGACCCCTTCTCATGAATTCTTACACTGTCATGGCGTTATTCGGTCCCAAAAGCTGATTTCACAGTAACTGCACGGAATCACCTTTTGGGACCTCGTAAGAAAATAACAGTGCCACTGTTCATGAGGGGGCCTGTCAAAAACCCTATGTTGCAAATTTGGTGGGAAAAATCCAAAACATGACCGTTTTATGAGCATGCATAGCAACTGCGCAACACACGCTCTTAAGTTAGCGAATTCACAATATTTTCATGCCAGATTATCAACATTGGCATTTTACCACACCTTCTTGTGAACTGTACAGCTGTCATTTTTCACATCCTGGCCTAAATGCGTTTTTGCTCTTCCGGCGCAGAATAGCGTGGACACCATGCGAAATCAGTGTTCGGGACACATTACAAAAATGACAGTGATACTGTTCATGAGCAGAAGTCCTAAAATGCCTGTTTTGAAAATTTGGTGACAATACTCCATAGAATGACTGTTTTTCGAGGTGCATAGCAACTGCGTAATGCACGATCGTAACTTAGCACATTCACAATATTTTCATGCCAGATTCTCAGATTTGGCATTTTACTACACCTTCTTGTGAACTGTACTGCTGTCATTTTTCACATCCTTGCCAAAATGTGTTTTCGACTTTCGGTGCGGAATAGCGCGTTCACTGTGCAAAATCAGTGTTCGGGACACATTACGAAAATGACAGTGACACTGTTCATGAGCAGAGGTCCTAAAATGCCTGTGTTGAAAATTTGGTGACAATACTCCATAAAATGACTGTGTTACGAGTGCATTGCGAGTTTGCACACACGACGTCAAGTAAACTTCATTGTGTATCACCTGGAAGATTTTCTACAGTGCCATTGTTCTGCAACTCCTAACAGTACAGCTGTCATGTTTCACATCCTGACCAAAATCTGTTTTTGCAGTTCTGGGGCAGAATAGTGTGGTCACTGTGGAAAGTCCGTGTTTGAGACACATGATGAAAATGACAGTGACCCTATTCATTAACAGATGCCCTAAAATGCCTATGTTGAAAATTTGGGAACGAAAGTCAATAAAATGAGTGTTTTATGAGAATGCATTGCACAGTTTGCATGCACGCTCATTACTTTGTGAATTTGTAATACTTTCACTCCAGCTGTTCATCACTGGCATTTTTCCATACCTCCTTATGAACACTGCAGCTGGCTGAAATGTGTTTTCGCATGTCCAGCACAGAATTGCACGACCGCTGTGAAAAATCAGTTTTTGGGATAGTTTGAGGAAATGACGGTGACACTATTCATGAGCAGAGGTCCTACAATGCCTGTATTGAAAATTTGGTGCTGAAACTCCATACAATGACTGTGTTGCAAGCGTGCGTTGCACAGTTTCCACGCACCCTTGTATCTTCATCAATCTGCAATATTTTCATGCCACATTTTCACCATTGGCATTTGTGCACATCTCCTTATCAACAGTCCAGCAGCCATTTTTCACAGCCTGCCCAAAACGTGTTTCCGCAGCGGTGGCGAACAAAGGTGTGCTCGCTGTGCAAAATCACCTTTTGAGACACATTCACAAAATCACAGCATTATGCATCTCTAGCTACGCCACTCCCACTGCCAATGCATGCGCAACAACATTTGGCATTGACAAATGCTTTTTTTAAATATGTTTTACAAATCTTTTAAATAATATTACAGTTTCTCAACATGTATCCATTCTATAAGTACAATAACACACTCCAGGGTGTGCTTTTGCTTACATACCTTCTGCTCCTCTCTGCATGTATGCCTGCCTTGCTCAGTGACGGGAGCATGCATGACCCATGTGCTTACTGTGTAGGAAATGCATGTTTCTACTTTCTCTAAATGATCCTGTAATCCTCCCCACCTGCTATCCCAGTGTACTCTGATTCTCACAGGCACCTGGGACTGATCTCAATTACAAACTCAGCCATGGGGAACTGCTATGACAGCTGGCCTGGGGATTTGAATACTACAGCCTATAACATGGCTTACATTGTCAGTACCATTCTTCTTCCTATTGCCAACTTATATTTTACCTAGGATGGGAAGGGAGAGTGATAACAATAGAGAAAGATGTGTTCACCCTGTTTGTTGCATCATATTGTGCATATAACCAGCCTGTGCATTTATCCAGTAGAATGCTGGCTGGGGAGGGAAACACAGTAATACATTAGCTCATTTAGAAAAAAAATCAGTTTTATTGAAGCAAAAGGCACAAAGCTCTACATAGAGTTAAAACCACATCTAAAACAGGTTCAGTAAACAGCTTTGAATTAAATAGTATAGCAGCTGTCATCTTCGAAGTTTTCCACACCCACTGCGGTGCAGTCATAGAAAACTTACAAGCTCATGGCTTAAAGCAGCAATATTTGTTGGTAATCATACAGGTTTTTTTTCAGCAACAATGTTTGTCTGGCAAAAACATCAAGATGCACATTTTTCTTTTTTGTTTTCTTTTATTCCTTAACCAAGATACATGATATTAATGTTTTTAAAAGTTCCCACTCCCATGCCATGCTCACCATGAACAAATTAAATATCATGAAGTGTTATGCTGTTCATCATCAAAAACATGTGGCAGCACCATCATAACACATCCGCAGTATGAATCTAACATGTACATTCAACAGGTAATCACAGCCAAAGAGATTTTTAAAAATTGCAAGTGGCTGGCACTTTTAATGATGTTAGTCATTATTCCAAAATTAGTCATAAAATTTGTTTTAACAATGTCTGAGAAAACTAAAAATACACTGCTCATGAATCTTAGGATGTCAGAAATACATTTTTTGCTGAAACGCTATGATTACATTTTTTTGCTGACCAACAAATCCTGCTACTTTACATGCCTTACTCACTACTCCAGAAATTAGCCACATGCAACTAATCATTTGATCATCAAAGGATAATATACATTTAGCAGACAAAATGGCTTTTTTTGAGCGCATGAGTTGTGCTTACAACTGGGACATGCAAATATCATGCGTACTTCTGAGAAGAAAAAACAAAGAAGCAAAGAACTCACCACAGACTTTTTCAAAACTTTAAATATACAGCAAACAAAGATGTAGTGCAGCTTGCCCTACATATTGCTCTACATACAGGGCTTCATCAAGAGGTCTCCCAGATGTAACACTGTATGTAGGGCAAAATGCAGGGGAGACTGCACTACCTCTTTGTTTGCTGCTAATTAAAGTTTAGAAAAAGACTCTGGTGAGTGCTTTGCTTCTTTTTTAGATTTTCTCGGTGTTATCACTAAGTGGCAGCACCTTTGAGGTCTGGCATACCCATCTGTGTCTTTTCACATCAGGGGTGGGATATTCAGAAGGGTTGCACATGGCACAACACAGTTGCACCATGCACAACCCACTGATGTGCCCCGGCATGATATTCAAAAGGGGAATGTGCCTGGCACAAATCCCGATGCGCCACAGCGCATCAGTAATGTATGCGGGCAAGTGGGCAAGTGGGGGGGGTGCCCATGCATGTTCTGCACATCCCGATATTCAGCCCGGAATGTGCTGAGCCCATGCAGGTGCAACCCCTACTTGCGTTGCACACAGTTGATCCAAAAAAAAAAGGAGCAACAGCTGGCCACCCACAGGTGAACTGCTGTATTGCAGGGTGCAGCATGGCAGCTGCCACCTGTGGGTGGCCACCCGAGCTCTGACGGCACCTTCATGGTGGTGCCCCCCATGCCCGATCGTGGGCATTAGTATTGTGATATTGGTCCTATACCCCTGGTGGTCCAGTGGACTGCTCGCAAACCGATCGCGGGCATATGTAATAAAACAATAGTCCCATATCCCTGGAGGTCCAGTGGACTGCTTGCAGCCCGCTCATGGGCATCAGTAATAAATTATGACAAACCAATCCATCCTTGGTGGTCCAGCGGTACCCCCTCCCCACCCGCCCACTGAGCCCCCGCCCGCTCACCCCGGTCAGCAGCAGGCGGCAGCTCCCCCCGCCTGCCCTCCGGCTGACCGACTCCACGGTGAGGGCTGCACACCCATTGGTCCACAGCATGAGCCAATGGGCATGCAGCCTGTACCGTACTTGCACAGTCCAGAAATGTGAATGGATCCATTCACATTTTTTGGTCTGTGTATGCGTACGGGCTGCATGCCCATTGCCCATGCTGTGGACCAATGAGCATACAGCCCTACCTACAGAGTCGGTCGGCAGGCAGCGGGCGGCAAGTGGTGGTGGATTCGCCACCGCTGCTGACTGGGGGTGTGAGCGGGCGGGGCTCAGTGGGCGGTGGGGAGGTGGGTACCGCTGGACCACCAGGGATGGATTGGTTTGTCATAATTTATTACTGACACCTGCGATTGGGCTGCGAGCGGGTCACTGGACCACCAGGGATACAGGAATATTTTTGTATTGCATATGCCCGCGATCGGGCTGGGAGCTGTCCACTGGACCACCAGGGATATAGGACTGTTGTTTTATTACATATGCCCATGATCGGGCATCGGAGCGTGTTGCCGGTGGGGGCAGGGGGGCATCGGTCCCCAATGGCTGCAGCCTAGCAGGGTGCCAGGTGCAAGTCACCAGGGATCGGCACACCTGCATGCAAATGGGGCCATAATGACGTGCAAATGACCCCCATTTGTGCCTTGCATGCATTATGGCCCCGTTTGCAAGTGCACTTTTGAATATCGCGGTTGTTGTACCTAGCGCAACAGCACTTGCGCTAGTGCATCCCCCTGCTCCAGTCTGGCCACTTGCACTGGTGCAGTGCCACTGCGCCATGTGCACTGTGGGTGGCCAAGGAGCGATATTCAACAATGCTGTGCCATGGTGCAGCTCCATTGAATATCACTCTGTCAATGCCCATGCGCATCCCAGTTGCGCTGCACCCAGGCTTGTGCCACAGCCTGGTGCAGTCTGAATATCCCACCCCAGGTGTGCATTTATCAGGAAAGCTAAAATGGCTGGGTATGTAAATAAATGGAAACTAGAAAAAATTGCATATATCTGGAATATGCATTCATCCACTTTGTATATCAGTAAGCTTCACTGCATCTCATCACCAGGCTGGCCATCATAGGAGTTCTCCATGACTGATTTAGTCAGTGATACCAACCCCAGGCATTTGGGGAACCAGGAGTACATGGGATGGCAGGTGGAGTTTTGTAGGATCAGTCAGATAATGCTGATGATTTTTACAAAAGTGTTTATAGAGTACGGGACCTCATGTTCCAAATATATACAGTATGGGGATAAATGTCCCTTCCCCTTTAAATCTACACTCAACTAATATGAGGCTGTCACAGTCTTATATTTCCCCTACCTTAAAAATCTAGGTCATGATTTAAATTACCATCTTCACAAAGGAGAACATAAGCAGACAGAGGAGACTGCCCATCACAGGGAGAGTGATCTGTCCAGGCATTGCTTCCAAGTTGATCTTATATGATAGGAACAATTTTGGGAGATAGGCATGGCAATTCACAGTGCCATTGTGCTAATGAGCTTAGTAAAATTTAAACATGTCCCTGGATGCTGTTGTATGTGAATATAGGGTACCTGCTTCAGTTATGTGCAGGAGATGTTGCAGTGTGGAAGTGTGCAAATGGGTTGCCTTAGAAAGTGTGAATGGTGAACTGTGGGCTGTTTGCCAGTCATCATCCAGATTGTTATTTTGGAAAGGCGCCTTTTACAGAAAAATAATTGCATGCTATGCACATGTTCTGTAGCCCAGTATTCCATCTCAATTAAATGACATTTCTCTCTTTTTGTATAGTTATGCAATGCCAAGGTTTTTTTCGGGGGGGGGGTGGATTAGCTGGTAAAAAAAAAATGCTGTAATTCTGCCTTAAAGAACAAGGCGCATCTAATTACCCATGAGTCCCTGAAAATTTTACTAAGCCTGTATAATTTGGTAAGAAGAAGAAAATGCCTCAAGGCTTTCCAATATCCTTCCTGGACTATTCATTGATATGTAAATAAAGCATGCCTGCCAACTCACACTACAGTGCTTTCCGGGAACGAGGCACATTTTGAAAAGTTTTACTATTTTGTGTCATAATAACAATAACAGTGCTAAGAACACTTATTGATTTCAACTGCAGATGTACTTTTCACCCTGTAAATAGACAGTGCAAATACAGTAGATTCAAAGCTGCAGATTTATGTGTATATGCTCCAGAATTCTTAGCAAAGAAACATAGAATGTGATGGAAGAAAGGATTGTTCCCCCATCTGGTATGCCCATCCCATCTTAATACTTGTGTTATGGCCCTAATGACTATCCAACACTCTTTTCCCCACCCCTGTTTCACCATCTCCCACTGTTTTCAGGTCCCTTTGCTGTCCCTCAAATGTTTGAGTCCACTCACTGTTTTGGCACAGACTGCCTCCCCTAGCATCCTCTTCCACTTGTCCACAACTATTTCTGTGAAAAAGTACTTGTAACCATCACTCCTGAAACTACCCCAGCCAGCTTCAGTGGATTCCCCCTTGTGCCTGTGTTTACAGTTAGGAAGAACAGTTCATTACAGTTCACCTTGTTAAACCCATAGGGATATTTGAGCCTCTGTCATAACACTCTTCTCCTTCCTTATCTCCAGAGTGCATATGTAAAGAACACTGCTGTCCTGTATAGCTCTGCTTTGTTTGGATGCCTTATGGAATAAAATAGACAAACCAACACTTCTCCTGTGAAGTCGTCTGTTTGGCTTTGGTTCATGTGCAGGGGTGAGTGCGCTCTACTAACTGTGCTCTGACCAACCTAATTAGAAGCAGCAGCACCACCTCAGTGATCACTACCATCTCCACACAATTCAATCAAGACTGTCTGGCATGACTTTCCTGTCATGAACCCATGTTGCCCCCTGCCCTAACAATTACATTTTATTTTATTTATTTGTATTTCAGATGACACCTTTGAGCCGAGGGCTCTTTTACAAAGGTTCCATGTCAAGGCAATAAGGTCAATAAGTTACAAAACATAACATGATCATTACAATGGAACTTACAAAAACAAGTAAGATTACAATAATAGCAGCCAAAGGCATTGTCAAGGAATTGTGTTGTGAGTTAATTATACAGTACAAGTCATAGGCGGCTCAATGAAGCTTTGTTAGAAGTGGGTTAGTGGGAAAAGAGAAAGAAGAGTGGTGGTGAGGAGGTGGTATGGGAGAGAGAGAGAGAGAGAGAGGGAGGAGGGGAGAAATAGGGAGGGCATTGCATTGGGTATGTGGTAGATGGGAAATAGCAAGAGAGGAGGAATGGGGGATGAAAAGGAAGAGGAGACAGATTCATCCTATACCCAGTAATGGTGGGGAGGAGAGTAGGAGGAGCTAAGGCACTGAGGAGGGATGCTTGATGGTAGTATGCCTGGAGGGGATTATAAGAAGCAATCACAGAAGGCACTAGCCATGAGGTGTTGGCATAGTTTACACTTAAAAGCACCAATTGTGGTAATGTTGGAGATTTCTGAAGGTAGCAAGTTGAACCAGGTGGAGGCTCTGACAAGGTAAGGACGTTGAGCCTGAGAGGTCCGGCAGCGAGGTATTGTAAAGGTTAGACTATCTGACCTTCTAGTTAGGCGGCGGACATGCTGTGGGTCAGTATTGATTGGACTCCAGGGGCATAAGGCCCAGTGATGTCTTCTTAGCTAGGATGCAGGTCTGGCATTTTAGCCTGCCAGATAGCTGGAGCCAGTTAGCCTGCTCGTTAATGTCACATGTGTGAGAAAGGCGGGCAAATAAATAAATAACTGTTCACTCAGGGATACACAAACTGCTAATTGCAATTAAAACCATGGGGTGCTACAGACATGGCTTACTATAACAGACTTAAAAAAAAAAATCAGAGCACACCCTATCCCACTCCACTGCATGACATACACACTCATTGTTTGCTGCAAAATAGAAATCCACGATACCTGATGCTAGATAAACTGGACCAATTTCCCTAGATTCTAGTGTTTTGTTTTTTTTTCCAAATTCTGCCCAGAAATACCTTTCCTTTCCAGCCCAAAATACATGGTACCCATCTTAGTGAAAGAAGCCGTTTCTCAGGTCATGAGCCAAAAAGTCCCCTGTCACACATGAGGTCCTGAGACAGGGGAATTCTTGGCTCACACTAAAACAAACATTCACTGTCACATGCTATGTGATCCCACCTCAATCCAGCTCATCCAGCAATCTGTCTTCTTTCCCTGATGCTCTCCCATGGTATCTTTTTGTTTTCTTATGCATTTTATTGTGTGGTCATAATCAATGTTGCCCCTTTTACATCCAGTTTGTCCCAGAAGGAGAAAACAGTGAGTGGCTTGTCATTTTTATGTTGGCACACTTGCGCAGCCAACATCTTGCGGCAGTGGGGATTTGGAAGCACGGTCGCTGTTGGGCGAATGCAGGGCACATATCAGTAGGCATGTCCTGCATTCTCCAATCAGCCTGCATGCCAGTGCCACACCATACATTCATAATGTGGAGAGCACATCTAAGAAAAGGTCCGCTGCAATGTGAACAAAGCTCATCAGATGCAGTGGGCCTTCCCTTGATGTGCTCACCACATTATGAACATGGTGGTACAGTAGCCGCCAAACTACTGACTTCAGGGGTGCCCAATTCCCCTGCCCCTCTGTATGTGCCGATGAGGAGCCCACTCCCCATCAGCATAAATCACCCCCCATTGTTAAATGCCAAGGGGGTGCTCAATCCCCCTCGGCTCGGCCCACCTCCCTGCAGATTTCTTTGTGTGCCGATGGGGGAGCCCACTCCCCATCGGCATAAAGAAACCCCCCATTGTTAAATCCTGAGGGGGTGCCAATCCCCTTTGGCTCAGCCCCCCCACTTGCTTTGTGTGCTGACGTGGGTGCCCAATCCTGTCGGCATAACATCCCCCCTGTTGTGTGCCGACGAGGGTGCCTAATCCCCTGTCTGCTACAGATCCTCCCAACAGTTAGGTGACATGCTGGGAGCCCACCCCAGCATGCCAATCCACAAAAAAAAACTGTGCCGTGATGTCTAATTTTTTTTTTTACCTGTAAAACGAAAACGGTCCCTCGTAGTCTCCGTGCCCCAAACCCACACCCACCCTCTGCGCACCCTGCCTCCTCACACCCCACACACCCCATACTTACCTTCGGAGTCCAGCACGATGATCTTCGGTGGACCGGGAACATGTCTGCACTCTTCAAAGCCGACCGCGAACTGAAGAAATGCCGGTACACTGTATAATGGAATAAATAGGGTGTTTTCAACTTTGCTGCATATCTCAGGCATTTTTGGGAATTTTGGCCCCAAATTTTCAACATGGGGTTTTTGGGTCCCCTCCACATGAATTCTTGCACTGTCATGGCATTATTCAGTCCAGAAAGGTGATTTCGCAGTCACTGCATGGAATCACCTTTGGAACAATAAGCAGGAAGTGGCACTGTTCATGAGGGGTTCTCAAAAAGCCTATGTTGCAAATTTGGTGGGAAAAATCAAAAAAATTACTGTTCTACGAGCGTGTGCTGCGCAGTTGCTACACACGTTCATAAGTTAACAAATTCGCAAAATTTTCACACCAGATTCTCAATATTGACATTTTACCACACCTTCTTGTGAACTGTGCCACTGTCATTTTTCACATCCTGACTGAAATGTTTTCGCACTTCCAGTGCAGAATAGTGTGGTCGCTGCGCGAAATCAGAGTTCAGGACACATTACAAAAATGACAGTAACACTGTTCATGAGCAGAGGTCCTAAGATGTCTGTGTTGAAAATCTGGTGCAATACTCCAAAAAATGACTGTGTTACGAGCATACATTGCGCAGTTTGCACGCACGCTCGTAAGTTTGCAAACTTATATTTTCACTCCACATTTTCAACAGTGCCATTGTTCTGCACCTCCTAATGAACAGTACAGCTGTCATTTTTAACATCCTGACTAAAATCTGTTTTCGCAGTTCCGGAGCAGAATAGCGGGGTCGCTGTGGAAAGCCCATGTTCGAAACACATTATGAAAATGGCAGTGACACTGTTCATTAGCAGATGTCCTAAAATGCCTATGTTGAAAATTTGGGGATGAAAGGCAATAAAATTAGTGTTTTACGAGTGTGCATTGTGCAGTTTGCACACACGCTCGTGACTTTGTGAATTTGTAATAGCTTCACTCCAGCTGTTCATCATTGGCATTTTTCCATTACTCCTTATAAACAGTGCAGCTGGCTGAAATGTGTTTTCGCACGTCTGGGGCAGAATTGCACGGTCACTGTGCAAAATCAGTTTTCGGGACAGTTTGAGGAAATGACAGTAACACTATTCATGAGCAGAGGTCCTAAAATGCCTATGTTGAAAATTTGGTGTGAAAGTCCATACAATGACTGTGTTGCAAGCACGCATTGCACAGTTTCCATGCACCCTTGTAACTTCATCAATCTGCAATATTTTCATGCCACATTTCCACCACTGGCATTTGTGCACACCTCCTTATCAACAGTCCAGCTGCCATTTTTCACAGCCTGCCCAAAACGCGTTTCTGCAGCTGTGGCGCACAATGGCGTGCTCACTGTACAAAATCGCCTTTTGAGACACATTCACAAAATCACAGCACTATGCATCTCTAGCTCCACCACTGCCAATGCCAGCATGATAACATTTGGCATTGACAAATGCTTGTTTTTTCATTTCAGTGACAGCAAGTGATATGCATCTAATTTAGCACATTCAATCCAGTTCCTTTCTCCTTAAGGTATATGCACCTTCCCCCTGCTGTGTCAGCCAACCCTCCATCTTATTTCCCACAGCACCTATCATGTGCTTTTTCATCAGACAGGGATGAGAACCTGCGGCGACAAAACAGTGGTCCCATAGGGATTGCACTTCAGCAAACAAAAGAAGCATTGTAATTTAGGTATTGTGGACTTGTATCTATGACTGCAGGGACCTGTACCTCTGCATACAGAAACAGTGTTGTGATTTGAGTATTATGGATTTCTATTTGCAGCAAACAATGAGTGTGTATGTCATGCAGTGTGCATGCTCCAGATACAAATCCATGAAAGTAGCACATTAGTGCTACTGCATTTGTGTAATCTGGAAATTGTATGTTGTTTGTCTTACCTAATGGCTATCTGTGGTGCTTGTGTGATCTTATTCTTTTTCTACCTGGGCACGGGAAGTTTGGGTTGGAAACCCTAATACTACATTTCTTTACTTTTGTTGCAGTAAGTTGAACCTTAACTGTTGCATTAACACAGTTTTGTAATGAATTATATCTGCACGGTAGTGCAGCAATAGTTAGGGTTAGTAGGCCACTTCTATGTTAAACTCCAAAGTGTGCACTTTAATAACTTTGCAACCATTTATCTGATTTGCCTGACATTTTGCATGCATGCATGCTGTCCAATCATAAATCTCTGGATCTGGAAAGTTTTGTTCTCATTGGATGTACGGTAGCTGTGCTGTGGAGTATCAAAAATGTGAAAGATTCTTAACTTTTGTGCAATTCTTTATCAGGCTCCAGAGAGCAATTGGTGTGTGGGTCTGGCTTCAAATGTGCATTTGTATATGTGGTCTAGGTGAAGGTGGTGCTTTTTGAAGACATGGTGAAAAAATATTAATCCGTTCAAAAGTTATGGAAGTTTTCATGTCCCATTTTAGCCTGTGGCAAAATTTATATGGGCAATGTGAAAACTTTCATGAAAACTTTTCTGTTTTCATGCTCCAGATTTTTGTTTTCATGCTGCCGCCATTTTGTTTTCATTTAGTGAGAAACAAAAGCATTGTAAATAAAAAAATAGTGCCTCTTGCTAAATACCAGCACTTGTGTTTGCCCATTCAGGCCTTGAGGAACTTGTCCCTGGAATCTGTTTTTGTGCAGGCAGTCTGTAACTATGTTTTTCAAAAATGTTCCACCATTTTTGGTATTTTGTTTGTGCAAAAAATATTTTTTGTGTGTGCAGTAAAGACTGCAGATGAAACAACTATGCACACAAACATTTTTTTGCATGGAAAGATTTAATTATAAGGTATGGGGGTGTTATGAAAATATTTATGTTTTCAAGAAAACAATGCTCAAAAACTTCATTGTGCCAAGGTGGATTGTGCTTTTGGGCTGAAATTTGCAGGACAGCAAGCCCTGGTCCCACAGATGTGCCTTTTGGTGGTTTGGTCCCAAAACATTCCACTGGCTCATAGAAACAGCATTCCAAAGTTGAGAAATGTCTCATAGGATAACATTGCGGCACCCATATCTCAAAAACGATCTAAGATACGGATTTTTTGCTACCCACAGCTAAGCACGCGTAGAGGTTTTGAAGTCATGCATACAACTGCAGTGACATTTTTTTCATAGTTGCTACAGCTACTAAGATATTGCCAATAAGTGTTAAGAGGGTTCCTTTTCAGTACTATGGGGCTGCTATATGGCTCTCCCACATATGCATACCATTACGCAAAAATGGGCAATGTGAATGGAGCACAGGGCCCAGAGGGCCCTTGCTTCCACAAACACATGCCAGTTACCAGTTACATTACACTTTCTCAAAAAGAAGGGACATTCATTGCAAACTTCATTAGTGCATCAATTAAGGTTGATAGCACAGCAACAAAAGTATAGAAATGTGATGTTAGGGTTACCATCCAATCCCCTTCACCCTCCACACACCAACAGATGGGGTGTGCCATGGGTCATCAGGTCTATCACCCCATTCTCTTATACTGTATCATGTCAGCTTGTTTAGACATGGAATAGGGTGAGAGTTAGGCCTGATGACCCCATGGCATACCCCAATGTCTGTTGGTGTGTGGAGTGTGGAGGGGTGGGGTTGGGGTGGTAGGGGTGGTAACCCTAACATCACATTTCCATACTTTTGTCACTGTGCTATCAACCCTAACTGATGCATTAACAAAGTTTATTGCAATTAATATATATTATACATGTGCAGTAGTGCATGTACAGATACAAATCCTAGATCCACCATGGCTGGCCAAGCTGCATTTTCTCACCATTTTCCAAAACTGAGGAATTCCTTTCCCCCCTCCATCCACCACACTGCCTCTCCACTTGCTCTCTCCTCTCTCCTCCATAACCTCTTCTCCTCCTCCACTTGCAACTGCTCTTAATTCCAGCCCCCCCACTATCCTCTCATTTTGTCCTATGCATATCCATGATCAGGCATGCCAGACTCCTCAGCAAGTCTGTACTTTAAAAATGTGTAATACTATTCTGAAATGCTGTGATACACGGTTGCTCTCTGTATCTGTTTCCATGCTTAGTTGATTTTGATGTAATTTTTGCTTGCTTGTTGCCCCTTCCCCTCCCCCTTTACTGAAATGTTGTAACACACTGTTGCTCTCTGTATCCGTTTGCCTACAAATGTTGATTTTCCTGTAATTTTTTGCTTGTTTGTTACCCCTTCCCCCTCCCACAGGACACACCTGGAAATGAGCAATTGCTGCTTAGGGTGCTTTCCTGGTGAAACTTTTCAAATGAATAAATAATATTAGGACTGAGCAGTGTGTTCAATGATCAACCCCAATCTTTGCACTTAAATAACTACAGTGGCGTTCAACAAAATTACATGACATTTGACATGGGTGGTTGAGGTGGCAATTTCACAATGTATGTTAAGTTATGAGTTAAGAATGAAACCAGATTCTGAGATCCAGAAATTTCAATAATATCTAAAAAGCACAATTTCTGGCAGTTTTTTTTATTTTCTGACTCTCATGTACAGCCAAGATAACACAGAAGTCTGTTCTGAAACTTTCAGTGCTGAAGGTGGTTCTGGCAAGGGTGCTACTTTAAAAGTTTCATGAAAAACAAATCTTTTCCAAAGTTAAAAGGTTTTGAAATTTGGCTTCTCAGCATTTTCAGTAGGGTTTTTCAGATAATCCTCTGACATATAAGAATTCTACCTTTAAGGGTGGTTTTATTTTTGTAAGACAATGTATTACTTTTGAGAGAAAAAAATTTACTGTTGTCGGTTTGAGCCTTATCTTTTGTGCCATTTGATGAAATTGCATGATATTTTGCATGCTGGATCAGATTACTAAGCTCTTAAGATGTGGGATGTTTCTTGGTGGACACTTATCTGAATTCTGAGATTCAGAAATGTAAAAAGTTTGTAAAATCACACATTTTTTGCCTTTGGTTTTTGCTCACCTGGGGAGCAAAAAGGGTTAATAATATTATGCATGTGCAGTAGCACATGTATATTAGGGTTGAAAAGAGTGTTCAAGCATTAAACCCCATCTTTTCACCATAATAACTATGAAGCCTTCAAAGAAATGACACTAAATTTGGCATGCGTGGTCCTGGTGGCAAGTTCTTTAGACATGGGAAGTTTCCAGACAGGCGCTTAACCAGATTCCGAGATCCAGAAACATAAAAAGCACAGTTTAAGGCTGTTGCTGTATTCCCATCTACAGCAAAGATGGTAAGGATTTTTTTCCAAACATTTCAGAGCTGAAAGTGCTTATGCAAAGGGTGTGCATTTCAAAGGCTTCATGGCAAAAATATTAATCAATTTGGGGGCAAGCTAATTGAACAAGCTGGATAGGCTGAGGCTGTGGTGTTGCCACTGCCAAGCAGCATCCCCTAGGTCTGGGGAGGGATAGGCAGTGTTGGTTGCTCAGGCAGCAAATACCCATATAGTGAAGAGATGGCTTCTCTTGATATTGGGCCCATAGGGCCCTGTACCTCTGCATCTGTAGCTGAATGGAAGCACAGGCCCCCAAGGACCCCATGCATCTACAGCTAGAAAGACTCTTGGCCCTGCACATCTGCCTCTGAAGCCACCCAAGGGTCCTGCACTTCAGCAACCCTCCAGACAGCCCCATAAATTATTTGCATCTATAGCCAAATGGGACAGCTGGGTGGACTCTTCTCTTGATACAGAGCTCAGACAGCCATGCATTGAAGCACAGAATTTGATAGCAGCTAAGAACTGCTTGGCCCACCAAGTCTGCTCATTTCCTGCCTATAGTACTGCCACAGACCCTACTTGATTTCCGGGCCTCTCCACTCCACCTTGCTTTCCACTAAAATTCCATTATGCCTCTCCAATGCATTCTTGAATCCCACAACTTTTTTAACTCTCATCACCTTTATAAGAAGACTGTTCCAAGCATTCACCACTCCTTCTGTGAAAAAGTACTTTCTCACATCTCTCCTGAATTTTCCCCTCCAGCTTCATTACATGCACCCTTGTTCTCATGCATCTTTTTTCTAAAAATACTCCACTCCAGTACCTTATGTACCTCATGTCAGGTATGTATAACTCTCTATCATATCCCTCCTTCCAGGACTACATATTGAGGTCCTTTAGTGTCTCTCATTGGGCTTCTGATACAGACCCTGCATCATCTTGCAGCCCTCTGGACAGCCTCCACTCTGTTCATGTCATTCCAGAGATGTGGTCCCCAGAACTGATGTCTTCTGTAGGGATGGGCTTCACTTGAATTATAAGTGTAACCTTATCTTAGGGGAGTACATACTAAAACCCATTAACCTGCATTTAAACTGCTTGATTTAGGGGAGAATGTCAGCTCTCCCCACATGATATTGTCTGGTAATAAAAACAAGCATGCCATAATATCTGAGTTGAAGTGTCTATATTTCAATGCAAGGAGCCTTAATAATAAACTAGATGAACTTAAGGCCACTCTTAACTTGGAACACACTGATATTGTATGTATTACGGAAACCAGGGGGGTTAGTAAATCATGGGACCTTTCTTTACCTGGGTACACCAACTTTAGTTATAATAGGCCCAATAGGAAGGGGGGTGGAGTTGCTCTTTATGTTACAAATGTATTACAAGCTGTTGACATTTCCAATAAAGTTAAGAGTCTGACCAATTACACAGAGTCTGACTGGATAAAACTTATGATAAATAAAAGCCAATATGCTATCTTAAGGGTTTGCTACCGTCCCCAAGTTCAACTATTGAATTTTAGAGACATTAATATTTGAAATAGAAACAGCATGGGCCCTAGGTGATGTCATTCTCACAGGGGACTTCAATCAGAGTGATATAGATTGGCTGGAATTAAAAGCAACCTCTAGTGCAGGTAAAGAATTGGTTAACTTGTTTCAACAGTGTAATCTTGTCCAAGGTGTGACTGTACCAACCTGGGGAAACAAGATTCTTGACTTTGTTCTATACAGTAAGTACCTGTTAGTCAAAAATGTTGGTATATCTGCTCCAATCGGAAGTAATGACCATTGTTGTGTTAGTTTTAGTTTGGAACATTCAATCCCTTTATTATTCAATAAATCTATTATATATATATGTATGACAAGGCTAATATATCCATAATTAAAGATGAGTTAGATAAGGTAGATTGGGTTTCCATCTTTAATTCTGGGAGAATTGAGAACTATTTTGCTACACTACATAGACAATTAAACTTTGTGACCATCATATTCCCTTTAGGATAAAACCCAAGTGTAGTAAACCAAAACCTACATGGATGAATAACACTATATCAAACTTATTAAAAAGAAAAGAAGATGTTATTCTGCTTATTTAAAATCACCCAATCCTTCTAATTGGAGTATATTCTTGCAATCTCAAAAAAATGTAAGACTAGTATCTGTACAGCTAAAAAAAACTCAGGAACAGAGATTGGCTGCTTATGCAAGTAGGGATAATACCAAATGCTTTTATGCATATATCAACTCCTTGAAAAAAAACCCTATGTCAGATAGGACCTCTTTTGGACATTGGTACCTTAATATACAACCCATTGGACCTGGCCAACTTATTCAATACAAATTTTTGTAATATTTTTCAAAAGATACAAAATATTAGTACTATTAACGTATCTACAGATTGTCCAATTTCCATTCCTGTTTCTGATATTCATTCTAAATTAACATCACAAAAAGGTAAAGTTAATGTTTCACCTGATGATATTTCTGGTCATCTATTGTATCTTTTGGCTGATAGCTTATCATTTCCTCTTAAGTTATTATTTGAGTACTGCATCAATCATAATTTTGTCCCAAATAGTTGGAAGACTGCTTACGTCATACCCATTCATAAAAAAAGGTCCCAGAAATAACTGGGATAATTATAGGCATATTAGCCTTACTTCCCCAGTGTGCAAGACATTAGAAAGTTTGATTAAGGACTTAATATTTCTCATCTTGAATACATCTGACAATGAGCAGCATGCTTTTAAAAAAGGTCGTAGCTGCCTTACCAATTTCTTATGTTTTTATGAGGAAATTAGCTTGAATCTTGATAACAAATTACCATGTGATGTAGTTTACATCGATTTTAGCAAGGCTTTTGATTTACTCCCTCATTGGGCCCTGTTGCAAAAACTCTTTTCTTTCAAGATAAACACTAATATTATCTTGCGGATAGCAAATTGGTTATCACATAGATTACAGCAAGTCCTGATCAACGGAATACATTCACAAGTGGGTGATGTAACAAGTGGTGTGCCTCAGGGCTCCATTTTAGGGCCATGTTTATTTCAGCTATTTATTGCAGACATAACAAAATGATGTAGTTCCAATACAATTAAGTATGCCAATGATATAAAAATTGGTGGTTTGTGTGCCAATTTAGATCAGATAAATGCTTTTCAACATGATCTGGAATTTGTGTCATCATGGATCTATACATGGGTTTAACTGTTAACCATAAAAAGTGTAGGGTAATGCACTTCGGCACTGATAACCCCCACCATATCTACAGATTGGCCAATTCTGTTTTGGACACTATGGAAACAGAAAAGGACTTGGGTGTTTTGGTATCCGAGGACTTTCTTCCAGATGCTCAGATAAATGAGGTAATCCTTCTGGCCAATAGAGTTATCTGGTCCATTAAGAGAAATATTAATTCTAGGGACAGAAATGTTCTTATGCCTTTTTATAGGGCTTATGTGCACCCTCATTTGGATGTTTCCTCTCAGCTTTGGTCTCCATATAAAAAAAACAGCATATTATGCTATTAGAATGAGTACAAAGGAGATATACCAAATTGGTATGTGGGTTGTGTAATACATTGTATGATTCTAGGTTGCTCTCTTTGAATCTGATGCTTCTTTCTATTAGACGTCTAAGAGGTGACTTACTTTTATTATACGATATTATGAAAGACCCGTATCTGTTAATATGTCTTGGGTTTAAGTTTAAGGAAGATTTTCGTAATCTTAGAGGACACCCGCTACAGTTACAAACTAGAAGATTCAACTGTCTGCCTAGAAAACACTTCTATACTTTACGAGTTATCAAGCATTGGAATGCATTACTAGATGTAATTATTAGCGCATCTAAGGATATGTTCAAAACTTGATTGGATAATATTATATTATCAGATTTTTGCCCTTGTTATCAGTAATGATAAGACATTTGGGCCTTCAGGCTCTCTAACTCCTCAATGTTCCTAGTATGATCCTAGTATGAAGTGTGTTCTCACCAGCTACCTATACAGTGGCAATACCTCCTCCCTCCTTCTGCTCATGATACCCCTCCCTATGCACCTCAACATCCCATTGGTCCTGCCAACTGCCTTTTCACACTGCCTGGATTCCTTTAGATCATCAGATATGATTACCCCTTCTCCAGTTTCTGTTTGGTGAGTATCAATATCTCATCTCTCATTTTGTACTCCACCACTGGGTTTCTGTGCCCTAAGTGCATAATTTAGCCTTTTTTTTTCATTGAACTCAAGCTACCAGGCCCTTGACCACTCCTTGAGTTTTCTCTGGACACGGCAAATTCTTTCCACCCCCCAGAGTGTCCAACTAATTGCAGATTTTGGTGTCATCTGCAATGAGGCAGAACTTTCCTTCCAGCTCATCTTCAATGTCACTTATAAAGACATTACAGAGGACTGGTCCCTGCATTGATCCCTAAGGCACCCTACTGGCCATCCTCCTTTCCTCAAAGTGAACTCCATTTACTATCAACCTGTGACACCTATCTCATAACCAATTTCTTACCCAGTTTGCCACCCTAAGTACCACCCCAAAGCTTCAAGGTTTCCATATGACTCTCCTATGTGGGACAAGTAGAAAGCCTTACTGAAATCTAGGTAGGCCATGTCCACCACCACACCCTGATCTATTTCCCTTGTCACTCAGTCAAAGAAATCTATCAGACTTATTTAACATGACCTTCTCCCACACATCTCCATCTGTAGCCACAAAAGGGCCCTGCACTTCTGCAGCCTCCCCCCAGACAGTTGAACATAGCCAGATGGACTCTTCCCTTGGCACAGAGTCTGAAGGGTCCTCCACATCTGCATCCATAGCCACACAAAAGAGCAGAGTCCAGAGGGACAAGCACTTCTGCAGCCAGACAAAGGCTTCCTTTGGCAAAGGGCCAGTGGAGTCCTGCACATCTACACATGTAGCCACATGAAAATACAGGGCGCAGAGGACCCAGTGCTTCCATAGCCAGATGGACTCTCCCTTGGTGCAGGGCCTTCTAAGCCCTGCATGTATGCATCTTTAGCTGCACAGAAGCACTGGACCTAGAGGGCCCAGCACTTTTGAAGTCAGATTGACTCTTATCTTGGTGCAGGGCCCAGATGGCCCTGTGCATCTGCATCTGTAGCCACAGCTGCTTATGATTCCACTATCACAAAAAGAAGGGAAATTCATTGCAAAAAAAACTGTGCTAATGCACAGATCAGTGTTACCAAAAAGTCAAAGTGCACCAAGCAGGGAAATGAAAACATCAGGTTGTGGAGCCTCAGGAGTCTTGGTGAATCAGTGCTGTGGTGTTCCTTGGGGTTGTCAATCCTAATGTACACCCTCTCCCCTGAGCAAACAAAGTTATACATGAACTCTTGCTTAACACAGAGCCTGCAAGTAATGACTGATTCTGTTTGCCATATGTGGGAAGCCATGCTTCTCTGCCTCCAAACAGCATGTGGCTATGGGGCATAATCTTGGACCTGTATCCTGTGCATGGACAGAAGACTAGAGGTTGAGATAGAGGCTGGGTGTTATGGTTGACAACCTCAAGAAATACCATATCAATCACTGATTCACCAAGACTCCTGACACTCCAAATCCTAATGTTTTCACTTCCCTACTTTGTGTACTTTGGCTGTTTGGGAACCCTGATATCTGCTTTATTGCAGGTTTTTTTTGCAATGTTTAGATAGATAGATCAGGAACTAAGCCAGAGCTTCTTTCCAGGTGCATCCTGGGAGCAGAAGGAAGTTATGTGACTTGCTCAGGGTCACACAGTAAACAAATGGGGGATGATGGGATTCAAACCCAGGTCTACAGTTTTGCATCTCAGTGCCATTAACCAGTACGCTATACTGCCTAATAAAGATAGATACAGTAGATAGATAGATAGTTTGATAGTTTGATTTATATTTATAAAATGGGGAGAGAAAGCCAGTGTTCTGTTTGATTGTTACTTGTGCATTAACTCCATTCAATGCACATGTTAAAACAAGTATTCAGAAGCAGGACCACACTGCAAAATAAATCAAGGTGCCATTGGAACACTGAGTTTTTAGAAAGCCGCCATTTTTTGCATCTGTTAGGGAGGAAATTGCCACTTAAAAATTCTAAATGGAGAAGCTCTCCAGTAACCATAGTTGCCAAGTTTGTGTAGTAGATGCAAGCCTTACACATAACTCACATTTAAAATTAAATCTTAAGCAGTATACTCTTAAATCCCATTTTCATTGTGCGTCTTCATCCCTAGTTCACATCTGTTCCCCTTGCCTATGCTGCCTATTAAGCTGCCTTTCCCACAGTTTAGAAAGTTAAATCCATTGTTTCTATTTTTTTGTTTCTTACATTTAAATTGAGCTTGCAGATTCTGTTCCTCTTGTAAGCAGGTGGGGTAGGACTACAGACACTTGCTCTAGTATGGCTGCACACTCCATGGGAAGGGGGATGAGCTTGTTCTACAATAACTTTGGATCCTAATAAAAGACAAATGTCTTAAAGTAGTTACAAAACATCAATGCGGTAGGACTATTTTACAATAAATATGATAAATTATTTCAGTTTTCTCCTATCTAAATAGTTTTTCTTAATATACAAACATTTATTTAACAAAAGGGAACTCGTTTTATAAATAAGTGCAGTAAGACACCCTGGTGTGTGCATTAAACAGATTAAACCTCACTTCCAGGGGCTGAAGGCACTCAGCTTGCTGTCTGGTGCATTAATACACCTCTGGGCATGCAAGCAGATCTGCTCAGTGCACACCACTTGGTGCCTTATTGCTTATATATACTTTCAAGAGCTAAAGGCAGTGTTTGCAGCATTATGTCTCACTCTGTCCCTGAGCATGCAGTTCAGTTAGCATAATGCATGACCCATTATGTCTTACTTCTTAATGTGCCCCTTGTAGTGGTATTTTGCTTACAGATTCAATTGTCAAAAGTACTGCATGTATTGTCCCATACTTTAATGGCTGCTGAAATAATCTGCAGAAACATCATCCAATACCCTAAAATGGGTAAGGTGAGAACATTAAACAAGCATTTGTCAATGCTGAATGTTATCATGCTCGCATTGGCAGTGGCAGAGCTAGAGACGCATAAGAGGAATGGCAGTGAAGTATTGAAGTGATGCCAACCCCACCCCCACCCTGTAGAGAGGGACAGGCATTGGGCTGCTCCTTTGGGTCATCAGCTATAATGCTCATGCCATTGTACCTCACCCTACCCTGTAGACACTGACAAGCGTTGTGGTGTGCTTTGGGATCTTTGGGCATTATACTTACCCCATTCCATAATGAAATACACTGACATGGGTGCAGCATAGGAGTGTGGGGTGAAGTTTGTGGCTCAACAGTGCAAGACACACCACAGTGCCTGTCAGTGGCTACAGGGTGGGCGTGTAGGGGGTGGAATGGCATGAGTATTACATCTGATGATCCCAAGTCACACCCCTGATGCCTGTCAGTCCGTACCGGGTGGGGTGCCACAGTTGGAAACCCTAACACTGTAGGCAAGTAGTGGTAGTTTCACTCCACATTTTCAACATGGGCTGCTTGTCAGGTCACTTCATAAAAAAAGTGGCACAATCACTTTGTTAGCTGAAACGTGGTTTTGCACAGTGGCTGTGCCATTTAGCAAAAGAGGGATGAAAACACAGTTTTGGGCAGGATGTATAGAATGACAACTGAATTGTTCATGAGGAGGTGTAAAAAATGAAAATGTTGAAAATCTGGAGTGGCAATATGAAATATTGGTGAAGCAATGAAGATACATACAAACTGCACAACAGACATCCGCAACCCAATTATTTGTGGGAGTTTTTTAGGCACATTTGCAACATAGGTATTTTGGGACCTCCCCTCATGAACAGTGGTGTTGTGATTTTGTTAATGTGCCCCAAAAGGTGATCTCCCACTGTGAGCACACCATTGTGTGCCACAGTAGTGGGAAACACATTTTTCGCAGGCTGTGAAAAATGGCAGCTGTACTGTTGATAAGCAGATATGCACAAATGCCAGTGGTGAAAATCTGGCATGAAAATATTGCAAATTTACAAAGGTACAAGGCTGAGTGGAAACTGTGCAATGCACGCTTGTAAAACAGTCATTTATTGGATTTTTTCCACCAAATTTGCAACATAGGCTTTTTGAGAGGCCCCCTAATGAACACTGGCACTCCTTCATTCCTTACTCCCGAAAAGTGATTCCATGCAGTGACTACGAAATCACCTTTTGGGACCAAATAGCACCATGACAGTGCAATAACTCATGAGGAGGGTCCCAAAAACCCCATGATGAAAATGTGGTGCCAAAATTCAAAAAAATGCCTGAGATGTGCATCAAAGTTGAAAACCCCTATTTATTCCATTGTACAGCTTACCTGCATTTTCTCAGTTCGTGGTCAGCTTTGAAGAGTGCAGACGTGTTCTCAGTCCACCGAAGATTGTCGCACCGGTCTCTGTAGGTAAGTATGGGGTGAAGGGGGGGTGTGGGGAGGCAGGGTGCACAAGAGGGTGAGTGCGGGTTGTGGGAGGTAGATTACAAGGGACCGTTTTTGTGTTACAGGTGTAAAAAAACAAAACATTGTGGGACAGTTTTTTTTGAGGTGATTTGGCACACTTGGGTGGGCTCCCAGCATGCCACCTAACTGTTTTAGGGGGGTGCTGCAGCTGACCGGGGGATTGGGCACCCTCATCAGCATACCACAAAAGGGGGGGTTAATTTATGCTGATGGGGATTGGGCACCCCCATCTGCACACAAGAAAAGCAGGGTGGCAAGAGCCTAGGGGTATTGGGCACCCCCCAGGCATATAACAAATGGGGGGGAGTGCTTTATGCTGATGGGGAGTGGGCTCCCCCATTGGCACATACATTTGGGCCACAGTAAGCCGGCAGTGGAACTGGGCACCTCCAAAGTCGGCAGTTAGACAGCCACCATGCTTACAATGTGGCCAAGCACATCAGGAGGTCCACTGCATCTGATGAGCTTTGCTCAGATTGCAGCGGACCTTTCCTTAGATGTGCTCACCACATTATGTAAGCATGGTGTGGTGCTGGCATACAGGCTGATTGGGGAATGAGGGATGCACCTACTGATGTGTGCCCTGCATTCTCTGAACAGTGACCGCACCTCCAAATCTGCACTACCACAAGATGTTGGCTGCACAAGTGCCCCAACATAAAAATGGCAGAACTAGAATGGAACACCACTGCAAGGTGCTCCAAGCCCTAGAATGGCCATCCTTGGAGGCAAGACTAGCATATCCCTCCCTGTGCATGGCCTATAAGCTACAGCAACCAGGGGCCCCTCTCGGGCTGTGAGACCTGCTTGTCCCTAAGACCAAGAGTCGAGAGCTCAGATCCACCGATCGGACACTACTAGAAATCCCCAGGGCTAGACCTTCCCTTGGTCAATGGTCGCTCAGGGTTGTCCTCCCCAAACTCTGGAATGAGCTCCTGAAAGAGATACAAGACAGCCCCACCACTGTGGGCTTCAAGAAGGGGTTAAAAGCACACCTAGGGAAGGGGCCCCAGTGCTGCTGCCTCACTTAGGGTCTTGCCAGGGGAGCAAACACCAGTCAGGGGGTAGAATCTGTCCCTCGCACTTTATATAGGCTTTACAACTGTCATTTGTCTGTTCCTAACAAAAGCTGTAGCAGTGGTTGCATCAGTTTCTGTACTGTATTGTTTGTTCACACATTTCTACGTAAAGCCTTGATGTACTGTATATATCATTTGCATTGGTTTTTCCCTTCCTCTGGGTACATGTAACTAAACCCAGGTCACCCCTGAAAAAGGGACTGGAAGGTTCCAGCGGGCCTACCCGGTTACCAAAGTTTAAATAAATAAAAATTTTAAAAAACAGGTATTTTCTTTTGTTAAAAGCAACTTGTAAAAAGTAGTACCTCTTCAGCTGCCAAACATCTGTCTATCCACACATGCAATAGATGCAAAGTTTGTTTATCTGGAATGCAGGAATTCAAACTTCTGCAGAATTCTACTGACTGAATGTTCATCTCGCCCCTTCTCATGCAAACACACACAACAGATGAACTCAATAAAGCCAGGAATTCCATTTTATCTGTTACAAGGCAAGTAGCAAAGATTTCCCTGGTAGGCAGGTAAGCAGAGATGGCAAAAGTTAGAAACATTCACTCCACAAATGCCTCAGAAGAAGAAGAAGAAGAAATACGGTCTGCTGTTAATTCAGAGCCAAAAAAGGGGAGACAGTAGAGCAAGTTAGTACATTTAAGTACCTGGTTGTTCACCTAGACGACAACCTTACCTTCTCTAAACATATTGACCAAGTCGTAAAATTGGTTAATTCAAAGTTAGATGTGCTTTACTGCCACAGGCATGCCGTGACACCTGACGCATTAAGATTGGCCACATGCAGCTCTGTATTGTCCATTATAGACTACAGGCTGCTGATTTATGGGGCTGGCTCTGATACCAATCTGGAAAGGGTCAAAACCCTCCTTAATAAGGCATGTAGACTGGTACTCAGGGCAGATTACCTGACCCACACCTGTGCATTATATAAGGAGACTGGATGGCACCCACTCCGTCTTAGTATACAATACTAGGTCTGACTGGTGGTGAAAAAGTCTTTCCTTGGTCTGACTCCTGTATTCACCACCTGTTTGTTCAAATGTGCCCAAGCAACTAAAAATACCAGAAGTGCAACCAAGGCGGTGGGGGCTTCTGGTGTCCTTTAAGTGCACTGTGTTCACTAAGAGATCGCTATCATACAGGGGTCCTAAGTGGATTAATGGCCTCCCTGCTGCCCTCATCGAATATAGCAAGCTTGGCCCATTTAAAAATGGGCTCTGCTCATACCTAGCCCTCCAAAATGACTGCTGTTGCCCAGTTTAGACTCTGGGTACCAAAGTACATTCCTAGAGCACACCATGGGTTTTCCTCCATGGTGGGTCACTTCCCACTATCCCATCCATCCCATCACACCCTCACTCCTCTCTCCTACTCCCCCTCCTCTCAATACTATCTCACTCTCGACTGTACCCTATGCAAGGCTTCCTCTGGCTGCTATTATTTCCTATGCCACCTATTCTGGTCTCCCAGGAATTTTGTGGCCTTTAGGGTATATACTGAATGTGCTTAAACATCGTACCGCACTCCTGGAGTGCTGATGTCATCATCACCAGCACTTATATAACTGAAATAATAATGTAACATCGTCTGTATTTTACTGCTTTGTTTGCCAATAATTATCTATAACAAATGTGCTGTCTTATATCTTCTGACTTGGAAACTTTGCAAAGGAGCCCTTCACCTCAAAGGTATTATTCCAAAACTGTAATTAATAAATAAATAAAATAAATCTGTAAATTTAGCACAATTCATGGAGTGGGGCTCGATCCATGAAGTGTGAATTTCTACACATGAAGTGCGAAATTAAACCTGTGAATGGCAGAATTTAACCCCCGAACAACATAATTTCACCTTTTGAAGGTAAAATTGTGCTGTTCGCTGACTAAATTCTGCCATTCATGGGCAAAATTCTGCTGTTCATGGACAAATTCCAAGTGAAGTCAAAAAGGCAATTTTTTAGGCTAATATCAAAAATTTGCATATTGCTCCACAGCGGTAGAGTGAGTAACTTTGCCAGAACTTCACCAGTGAATTAAAACTTTGCAACATCTCTACAGGTAAGGATGGGGAGGGGGGCATCGTCAGATAGTACTTCATTAAATTTGGGTATGTGTGTAAGGAAAGGAATGCAGTATAAAGCAAAAGAACAGTGATGAATTTGTTCTTTTTATGTTGAGGGAGTTCATTTTTTGGGCCTGGATACTTGTTTAGTGAGTAAAAGTGGCAGCAATGCTTGTAATGGCAATCAAGGTTTATTTTCTTGCTAAGGCACTGGTATTGTTAGTGTAATGTGTCATGATTGCCAACACTGTTTTACCTGTGCATTAGGCAGATCTAAGACAGGAGCCAACCAAGAAAGATGCAGAATTTCCCTTACTATTTTATAATATTGAATAGACACTGCATGCAGTACCTTGAAGAGCTTATTACATCCCTGAGAAAAGCTAGATTGCCAGTAGATACAGAATGTTTAGAAACTCAGGATATGTAGGACATGCATCGCAGTCTGGGGCACAGAAAGGGTTTTAAACAAACATAATATTTTCAAAACTAAAAAGATTACAGTTATTCAAACAATTTTTGATATCTCTATTAACAAAATTAATGATTTGTTTATCATACTGCAGAGCAGTTCAATACCAGGATTCTTAGTATTTTTTTTCAATTATCATGTGGTAGTAACTTCAACCATTTGAAGAATGAGGTGACATACTTGCATATACGAGCATATGAACATCCAAAAATGCCAGCAGAAATAGGCCTTACGGTCTGTTGAGTCTGCTCAATTGTGCAGCTAGCCTCTCATATCACAGCTGCCCCTCCCACTCCTCCCATCCTTAGACTTACCCTCACCCTCACCCTGTCCCATCTCCTCTTGAAACTGCTCACCATCTTACAGGTCACCACCTCCTGTGGTAAAGTGTTCCACTTGCCTACCACCCTTTCTGTGAAGAACTGTCTCCTTACCTCCCTCCTGAATCCCTCTCCCCCGTCTAAGACTGTGCCCTTTTGTGTCCCTTCCTCTTTTTAATTGGAAGATCTCCTCTGTTCAAGTCTTATTCATCCCTTTCAAGTACTTAAAGGTCTCAATCATGTCCCCCCTATCCCTCCTCTCCTCTAATGAATACATATCTAGCTCACTTAGCCTTTCCTTGTAGGGCTTGCCCTCCAACCCCTGAATCATCTTTGTTGCTCTACACTGCACCACCTCCAACAATCTGACATCCTTCCTCAGGTACGGGCGCCAGAACTGCACGCAGTACTCCAATTGTGGCCTGACCAGTGACCTGTACAGGGGGAGGACTGCCTCCCTACTTCTGGAGGAGATTCCCCTTGTTATGCACTCCAGCATCTTGTTGGCCTTCACTGCCGCCTTGCTACACTGACCAAAGTTGTTCATGCTCCCCGCTATAAGTACCCCTACGTCCTTTTCCTCCACGGTGCTACCCAACTGTACCCCTCCCAGATGACAGTCCCTCCCCTGGTTCTTTGCTCCAAAGTGCATTACCTTGCATTTCTTAGCACTGAACGCCAGCTGCCATGTTTCTGATAATTCTTGCAGTTTAGTTAGGTTGTCCTGTAGACCCCTTTCATCCCTCAATGTCATCAACCACTATCCCCATTTTGGTGTAATCTGCAAACAGGCTAATCTTACTTCAAATCCCATGTGAGAAATCAGCTATGAATAACCTGAACATTGGCCCTAGCACTGATCCTTGTGGCACCCCGGTCGTCACTGCCCTTGGTACCGAGAGTTCCCCTCTCACTACCATGCTTTGCTGCCTACCACTTAACCAATTCTTTATCTATTTCACTTTCATCATATATCTAAAGGTGTCCTGAATATGGTGACTGCCTCAGCATTTTTCTACTCAATCTTCTGTCATAATATAACCAAAGCAATCTTTTCCACTTGCACATATCATTGTTATGATTGGTTACAGGGTCTGTACCATCCTGTTTTGTATTTGCTCTGTACTGTACCCACTCAGTTGCTGCCTGATGCATTTTGCTGTATACAATAGAGAATGGAGACCAGAACTGTAAGCAATACTCCAACCATGGTTTCACCAGTGCCCTGTAAAGGGACAGCATCACATCACTTTCATGGCATGTTATACCTTTTATAATTGCTGATTAACAATAATAATAATACAATAATTTTGGAGAGTTTAATCTCTGTAATACATGGATGATAATATATATGCATATTATCACCCATGTATTAGGGGGTTTACCACACACTGTAAAATGAACTTTTTTTCATGCTCATTTACAGTAGCCCACCTCCATCAACCTCCAGCACAGCAGCAGAGCGTTCCAACTAGTATGACCCCCTACTCCCCCAGCTTACCAGTAGCTGGAGTTTTCTTGAGATGAACTTCTCTTACAGTTAACCTGGGCAGTCATGTTGAGTAAAACAGCTAATGAAAAAGCATTTTTTTTTACAGCAACTGCACCAGTCAGTTCTTCAAAAAACTGATCCTTGCTAATGTTGAATCCAAGGTTCATCCAGGCCCACCTAGGAGGTGCAGTTTCATGCTTGCTGTACTTGAGGTCCAGCTATGACTCCCTTGAGCTCCAGACCAGGGGCTCAATTGTCAAAAAAAATTTTGATGGAAGGTACTTGTGCCACAGGTGTATGATACAAGTGGTACCTTGAATCACATTTTGTGGCTATCCTGATTTTTGAATACCAGCTGCATCAAAATCATGATACCATATGGAAAGGCCCCCCTGTGCCACCCTTGTGTTGAAATGCCTGAGCGCCAGGTTGCAAGGAGGCTTGTGCCACAGTGGGGCTGCACCATTCCCTCTTTTGCTATTCTACGAGCCCCACCAGGGTCACAACAAGTGGCTCCCCTTATATCAGCCAGGAGGTGGTCTAAGGGCCATGTGCCACTGCAGGACAGGCAGGGCAGTGATGAGGGTACAGCAAGGAGGGGAATGGGGGGCAGAAAAAGAGCAGGGGATGCCCAAGGGGGAACTGGGGTGTGGCAGTAATGTGCAGGGCATAAAGTGGCATCTGCAGGGGTGCCCTGCACTACTACATATAGCCAATAGGGATAGGTGCAGAGGGATTGGAAAAAAGGGATCAGGATTCAGCCTCAGGAGGATACATCCTTAGCACCTGCCCCATAGATGCCACTGACTTCAACACCGTTGGCTTGCATCAGTGGCTGCAGGTTGTGGGGTACAAATGGTGGCTAGGAACAGTCAACAGGTACCTCAACATTCCCCAGGTACCAGACCCCAAATTTGGTGACAGTCTACTGCTGGCCAACAGTGCTGGGGTCAGTGGCACCTATGGGGCAGGTGCTAGGGCTGTATCTTCCTGAGACCGGGTCCTGGTCTCTTTCTGCCAGCCCCCGTACTTAGTCTAATCGGATGTATGTAGTAGCACAGGGCACCCAATAGGGTGCCACCTCATCTCCAGCACATAGTCATCATGCCCCCATCAGCCCCTGGGCCAATGCCATACTCCTTTTTGCTCACTGACCCCTCCTGGCAATGTATTTACCTCCTCCCTTCATGGCACCTTGAGTGTTTCACCAGGTGGGGCATTTTACGGATCCTTCCATCAAACCCCACAGACGTGCCACTTCTTTGGTGCAACCCTGAAGATGCAGCAAATCTTAGGTCATGGACACAGAGACCCTCATTGTTTTAAAATACGGTGCAGAGTCCCTGACACACCCTGAGATTGCTGCAGCCCTAGATCACAGCAACCTGCAATGATCTAAAGGCTCTTTGAAAATTGAGCCCCAGGTCCAGTAATTATTAAAGATAAAATATGAGGGCTGGTGTAAACATTCATTTTCACATACACTTAATGTGTTCTGTCTTCATAAAACTCTTGAGGTTTATAGACAGCACAATCCCCTGGGGTGCCAAAAAAACTCCCACTATACCACTCCCCATATATCATTCTCTAATCTAGTCCAGCGTTCAGATCTATGTCATTGTAAAGTACTTTTAGATACTTCTTGTGTGTGTGAGACAGATAAAATGACATTCTATTCTGTTCTAAATGATCATAACTAAACACACTGACGAGCAGTTGGAGTCCCTGGAACCGAGGACTGAAAGAAAGATAAATGCACAAAGAACAAACTAGAATACAGTAACAATTGATTTTATATAGTGCTATTCACACATACTACATCTCAGAGTGCATTTTATAAGTCACGGAGATGCTGGAAGTACAGTACAGGGATTTTATTAACACAAAAAAGAGCAGCAGCTATTAAACAAGCTTGACATTGATACACAGCCCTAGGCCTGTTAGAAGAACAGCATAAAATTAGGCAGTTCAGGCTCTCACCCAACTTTGTACCAGTACAAAGAGCACTGCAGAATATGATACAGTATTATTCTTATTTTGTACTAACTTTCCCGTACAAGGGTGTTCAGCAGCAGCAACCAGTACAAAGAAAAAAACGTTTATGTTTAACCCTCTCTGGGGCATTGTCAAAGATTGTTGATAGTTTTGTTTGCTGGCTCCTGGCTCCCTGCAAGCAGCTCTATAATTAAAGTCTGAATGCCTCTCAAAAGAACCCATTTTGTCGAGAGTTAAAAAGTTAGTAGTAGCAAAAATAGAAGATGGTAAATGTTACAAATTGTAAGACGTAGTCAAAGACCGGCCTGCCGATGCAGCGGTAGTGCTACCACTTGCAATGCCAATGCCTTGGGTTTCGGAACAAGCCCGAGTTGTAAGAAGGCTGGCTGGGGGAAGGGAGATAAGTGTCCCTGAGGATGCTTTCTACCTCGGGGAAGGCGTGAGGTTGGTCTCCACTGCACTAACATCACCTGGCTGACCACAGGTGGCAGTGTAGTTGGAGCTGAGGATCAGGGTGGAAGGACGCCTACATACTAGGGCTGGGATAACTCGGTGAAGTTCTGACCCTTATTATATAAGAACCAGAACATGGTGAAGTTCTGATTTGTTCTGATTAGTTCTAATTATTTATAAATATTTGGAAAAAATGTGATAAAATGCATAAAAGTGGCCAAAGTCAGTCATGTTTAACACAGAGTCGCAAAGGAAAAAATTTAATGCATGGTCCGTATAAATATTTACAGTAAAACTGCTAAATAAAAGCAATAACTGCTAGCTGCTTCATGGCTGGACTGGACTTGTGGTCTATCCTGCTCTGGCCCATGATGTGAGTGTGCTGGGAGAGAGAAATAGAGTCAGAGAAAGAGACACACAGACAGATTTTTTGTTTTATTTTTTATTTATTTTTATTTTAACTTTTAACAGGTAAGCAATATGAGCCAAAGCCTGTTTTCAAATGTGACCCAGGACCATTATAAAGATACAGTCAAGTTGTTAAATACAGTGCAAATACAGTAAAAACATATAGAAATAGTACAGATAACATAGTGGATTAGTAACAGTCACATTCAACATATTTAAAAATACTGTCTTACAGATAATTTAAAAACATCTGAACAGATCAACAGATCTAAGCACTATTTTGCCTGTCTGCCCTGTACAATGTATACACACTGCACATCCACACTGAGGCCAAGATTAATTTCTTTATTTGCGATTTCTGATACCTTAAAATTTCTCTTTGGCCCCCAGTAGTCTAGTCTCTCTCTCTCTCTTCCTTTCTCTCTCTCCCCTCTCCTTCTCCTCTGCATGGCACAAGTCAAAGATTTATTTTGCCAGCATGCCCTTGTTCTGTACAAAGACAGCCACAGTGAGACCAAAAATAAACTTTATTTGTGATTTCTATGACTATAAAATTTCTCTCTGACCCCCCAGTAGTCTAGTTTCTCTCTCTTTCTCCTCTGAATGGCACAAGTCAACATTTATTTTGCCAGCCTGCCCTTGCCCTGTACATAACTCTCCGCTCCCCCTCTTTCTGGTACTTACTAAGTTAATCTTACTCAGCTCTGTCACCATCTATGTGTCTCCTCCAAGATGGATAGTCATTCAAAAATCACGGAGAGCACAAGACCAATGACACAGCCAGCCCGAGAGTCACCGACTGACCGACCACAGCAGCTGCAGCATACACTCAGATCTCCCCACCACACTTCAAGTGACTATGACCTGTGGTTGTTTGGCTCCAGGGCTCAGATCCACCCTCCTCTCCTCAGCCTTTTGTCCATCTGGTGCCATCCATTCCTCCAGCTGTTTAAATTTGCAGTGAATAATAAGCAACTGCATGGCAACTTGGGAGGGGAGGTACCCAGGGCAGGAAGAGAAATAAAATGATAAAACCCCAATCTTATTAATATTATTGCCCCCCTCTGTAGGGCACCAGGCATGTAGAAAAAAAGTACACACAAAAAAAAAAAAAACACACACTCCAGAGCTAGGAGAGTCACTCACCCTCCGGTGAAGATATGCAATAATTGGCACAAATACAGTTTTTGCTGCAAAATATTTTCTTTTGAATTCAAAGATTACAGAAGAAAAAGTGAGTGAAGGCACAACAGTTACGTGCAATGTCCCCTTTTTTGCCAGTTAAGGCTTCATCAGGGGCATGGACCTTGCAAGTTTAGATCACTTATATACCAATTTAATTCAAATAATAGTGATATAATTGAAATTGACCAATTCAGAAGCTCCATTCTTCAATTCAGAATTTAGAGACTATAAATTGATATACAGACAAGCAAATATCAAAATAACATAATGCAAACATCCAGAAATACATATGGTGCTAATTTTAAGGCAAACTAAGAAGTTTTGCATACTCATTTTGTAACAGCCAATCAGAATGTCTGATTTCCAAAAGGACCAAATTATTGGAAAATTTCCTAACAGACCTGAAAGGCTCATAAAAACAAATATTTGTCAATGCCGAATGTTTGCTTGCTGGTATTAGCATTGGAAATGCAGGAGTTAGAGAGATGCAGAATAGGAATGGCAGTGAAGTATTGAACTTCACGCCAACCCCACCCCCACCCTGCAGAGATGGACAGGCATTGGGGTATGCATTTAGGTTGGTGTCCATAATGTTCATGCCATTTCACTTCACCCTATCCTGCAGACACCGACACATGTTGAGGTGTGCCTTGGGGTGTTCGCCTTTACAGTCACCCCATTCCATAAGGACATATGCTGAAATGGGTACAGTACAGGAGAATGGGGTGAACTCTGGGGCCGAAGAGTCCAAGGCACACCTCGATGCCTGTCACTGGCTGCAGGGTAGTGGGGTGGAGATGGAATTGCATGAGCATTACAGTGGGCAATCCAAGGGCACACCTCTGATGCCTGTCAGTCTGTACAGGGTGGGACGTTTATGGTTAGAAACCCTAACGCCCCAGGCGTTTGCTGATATTTGCACTACAAATTTTCAACATGGCCTTTTTGTGACCTCCCATCTCGTGAAAGCATTTGAGACCTCCTCTCATGAACAGTGGCACTGTGATTTTGGTAATGTGTCCCAAACTTTGAGTTCCCACGGCGACCATGCCATTCCGTGCCAGATGTACAAAAACACAGATCGGGCAGGATGTGAAGAATGACAGCTGTACCATTCATAGGGTGATGTGAAGAAATGGAAATATTGAAAATCTGTAGTGAAAATAGTAACAATACTCTAACTTCCGGGCTTACGTGGAAACTGCATAACGCATGTGCGTAACACAGTCATTTAGTGGAATTTGTTCACCAAATTTTCAATATAGGCATTTTATGACCTCTGCTCATGAACACTGTCACTATGATTTTCCTAATCTGCTCTTGAACATTGATTTCCCACAGTGAACCTGCTATTCTGCACCAGATGTGTAAATGCATATTTTGGGCAGGATATGAAAAATGACAGCTGTACTGTTCATAAGGAGGTGTGAAAATGCCAGTGTTGAAACTCTGGAATGAAAATATTACAAATGCGCAAAGTTATGAGGGTGCGTGGAAACTGTGCAATGTACGATTATAACACATCATTTCATGAACTTTTGTCACTAAATTTTCAACATAGACATTTTAGCACCTCTGCTCATGAACAGTGTCACTGTGATTTTTTTTTTAATCTGTCCCAAACACTGACTTCCCACAGTGACCGCGCTGTTCTGTACCGGAAATGTGAAAACACATTTCAGTCAGGATGTGAAACATGACAGCTGTACTGTTCATAAAGAGGTGTGTAAAAATGACAGTGTTGAAAATCTGGAGTGAAAATATTACAAATTCGCAAAGTTATGAGCGTGCATGGAAACTGTGCAACACATGCTTGTAACACAGTCATTTTATGGACTTTTGTCACAAAATTTTCAACATAGGTATTTTAGGACTTCTGCTCATGAAAAGTGTCACTGTGATTTTCTTAATGTGTCCTGAACACTGATTTCCCACAGCAACCGCACTATTCTGTGCCGGAAGTGCAAAAACACATTTCAGTCAGGATGTGAAAAATGACAGCTGTACTGTTCATAAGGAGGTGTGGAAAAATGCCAATGTTGAAAATCTAGAGTGAAAATATTACAAATTCATGAAGTTATGAGCGTGCATGGAAACTGCGCAATGCACGCTCATAAAACAGTCATTTTTTTCATGTTTTCACCAAATTTGCAACATAAGCTTTTTGAGAGCCCATCTCATGAACACTGGCACTGTCTTCTTGTTAATCGGTCCCAAAAGGTGATTCCATGCAGTGACCGCGAAATCACCTTTTGTGACCGAATAATGCCATGACAGTGGATGAATTCATGAGGAGGGGTCCCAATAATACAATGTTGAAAATGTGGTGCCAAACTTCCCCCCAAATGCCTGAGATATGCACCACAGTTGAAAAAACCCTGTTTATGCCATTATACAGCTTACCGGCATTTCTTCAGTTCGTGGTCGGCTTTGAAGAGTGCAGAAGTGTTGCCAGTCCACGAAGATCGTGGCGCCAGGCTCCGGAGGTAAGTATGGGGTGATGGGGTGGTGTGGGAAGGTAGAGTGCACAGTGGGTGGGTGCGGGTTGGGGAGGGATGGCGACCGGCATGGGACCGTTTCTTTTCTTTCATGGAGAGAAAAAAAAAGCAAAGACGTCATGGGAAGGTTTTTTTCAGGCATGCTTTCCAGCACACTGCGGGATCCCAGTGTGCCACCTACCTTTTTTGGGGTGGGGAGACTTAAGCCGATGGGGATTGGGCCCTTGTCAGCAAAGAATGACTGTTTAGTGGGGCATGATGCCAAGGGGGATTGGGCACCCCCTCAGCACACAACAAATGGGGGAGGGGGTTACATTATGCCGACGGGGACTCGGAGTGGGCTCCCCCATTGGCAAATGAACTGGGTCGGGAGCATGCCGATAGGGGGACTGGCCACCCCTGTTGGTGTTCATGGGGTTGTGAGGTGGTGGCAAGCTGTCACCATGTTTACAAAAAATGTTTTACTAGGCAAGGTACTGCCCTGCAATGATGGGTCGCTCCCTCATTGCAGTGGAATGGCTGATGCTGCAAAGACAAGGTGGACCTCATTGCAGCAGTGAAATCATTTCAACTTGGTGGCACATTTGGAAACCAATGTCATCAGCACAGTGTGCCTGCATTAGTTCACCAGTGCCAAGCCTCTAAATGCAATGCCGCCGTTGGCTGCCACAGTGCCGCACCTCCACAACTCGCTTCTCTCCTAAGCTGCTGCATAATGTTTCTTGCACATGCACGCAAGCAAACATAATGAGGTGGAGGAATTACTTAAGTTAGTAAAAACTAACAAAAAATCTAGCAAAAAGCATACGCAGTAAACAATAGTAAAAATGTAAGCATTCAAACATCATGTTTACAGTACAAGTTCAACAAATTGATTCTTGCTACTTCAAACTTTTGAGACATTATTCCAATGTTACATAATTATATTCCAAGTACATATTGATGATGAAACTTGTTACATCTCAAAGATTTTGGAGCTAAATCCCAAAAGCCTAAACCATGAATTATAGCAAGGCCAAAAATGGAAGGCAGATGGTTCTGTGCTCACATAACACCTGCAGGAGAATGCAGTGTATGCATGTTTAGGTATGAATTTTATCTTGTTGTATATAAACAGTATCAATACTATCCTAAAGTCAAGTAGTAGCTCTGATAATCACTAAACAGAACACCTGAGGGCTCAGTCATACTAAAATAAAATATTCCCTGTTATTAGTCATCAAAATTCATTCAATAACATATTTTCATGAAATAACATATTTGTAAAGGGGGGATCTGGAACCAAGCCTCAAAATGAAAGGGAAAAGAATATTTTCATTAAAATAAAATAAACATATATAGGTGGTGGTGGGAGGTGGGAGGAAAAAGAAAAAAAAATGATTTTACTACCAATGAATCCTTGCATGCAGTTGTGCCTTCACTCACTTTTTCTTCTGTAATCTTTGAAAACAAAAGTAAAAGTAAATATTTTACAGTAAAAACTGTATTTGTGCCAATTATTGCATATCTTCACTGAAGAGTGAGTCACTCTCCTGGCTCTGGAGTGCATAATGTTTTTTTTGTGTGTGTGTTTACTGGATTCATGGGTTCGCAACCCACGCCCCTGGGCCAATGCCATACTCCTTTTGCTCACTGACCCCTCCAGGCAACGTATTTACCTCCTCCCTTCATGGCACCTTGAGTGTTTCACCAGGCGGGGCATTTTACGGATCCTTCCATCAAACCCCACAGGCGTGCCACTTCTTTGGTGCAACCCTGAAGATGCAGCAAATCTTAGGTCACGGACACAGAGACCCTCATTGTTTTAAAATACGGTGCAGAGTCCCTGACACACCCTGAGATTGCTGCAGCCCTAGATCACAGAAACCTGCAATGATCTAAAGGCTCTTTGAAAATTGAGCCCCAGGTCCAGTAATTATTAAAGATAAAATATGAGGGCTGGTGTAAACATTTATTTTCATACACAGTTAATGTGTTCTGTCTTCATAAAACTCTTGAGGTTTATAGACAGCACAATCCCTGGGGTGCCAAAAAAACTCCCACTATACCACTCCCAATACATCATTCTCTAATCTAGACCAGCGTTCAGATCTATGTCATTGTAAAGTACTTTTAGACACTTCTTGTGTGTGTGAGATAGATAAAATGACATTCTATTCTGTTCTAAATGATCATAACTAAACACACTGACAAGCAGTTGGAGTCCTTGGAACCAAGGACTGAAAGAAAAATAAATGCACAAAGAACAAACTAGAATACAGTAGCAATTGATTTTATATAGTGCTATTCACACATACTACATCTCAGAGTGCATTTTATAAGTCACGGAGATGCTGGAAGTACAGTACAGGGATTTTATTTACACAAAAAGAGCAGCAGCTATTAAACAAGCTTGACATTGATACACAGCCCTAGGCCTATTAGAAGAACAGCATAAAATTAGGCAGTTCAGGCTCTCACCCAACTTTGTACCAGTACAAAGAGCACTGCAGAATATGATGCAGTATTATTTTTATTTTGTATTAACTTTCCCATACAAGGGTGTTCAGCAGCAGCAACCAGTACAAAGAAAAAAACGTTTATGTTTAACCCTCTCTGGGGCATTGTCAAAGATTGTTGATAGTTTTGTTTGCTGGCTCCTGGCTCCCTGCAAGCAGCTCTATAATTGAAGTCTGAATGCCTCTCAGAAGAACCCATTTTGTCGAGAGTTAAAAAGTTAGTAGTAGCAAAAATAGAAGATGGTAAATGTTACAAATTGTAAGACGTAGTCAAAGACCGGCCTGCCGATGCAGCGGTAGTGCTACCACTTGCAATGCCAATGCCTTGGGTTTGGGAACAAGCCCAAGTTGTCAGAATGCTGGCTGGGGGAAGGGAGATTAGTGTCCCTGAGGATGCTTTCTACCTCGGTGAAGGCGTGAGGTTGGTCTCCACTGCACTAACATCACCTGGCTGACCACAGGTGGCAGTGTAGCTCTAGCTGAGGATCAGGGTGGAAGGACGCCTACATACTAGGGCTGGGATAACTCGGTGAAGTTCTGACCCTTATTATATAAGAACCAGAACATGGTGAAGTTCTGATTTGTTCTGATTAGTTCTAATTATTTTTAAATATTTGGAAAAAATGTGATAAAATGCATAAAAGTGGCCAAAGTCAGTCATGTTTAACACAGAGTCACAAAGGAAAAAATTTAATGCATGGTCTATATAAATATTTACAGTGAAGCTGCTAAATAAAAGCAATAACTGCTAGCTGCTTCATGGCTGGACTGGACTTGTGGTCTATCCTGCTCTGGCCCATGATGTGAGTGTGCTGGGAGAGAGAAATAGAGAGTCAGAGAAAGAGACACACAGACAGATTTTTTGTTTTATTTTTTATTTATTTTTATTTTAACTTTTAACAGGTAAGCAATATGAGCCAAAGCCTGTTATCAAATGTGACCCAGGACAGTTATAAAGATACAGTCAAGTTGTTAAATACAGTGCAAATACAGTAAAAACTTATAGAAATAGTACAGATAACATAGTGGATTAGTAACAGCCACATTCAACATATTTAAAATACTGTCTTACAGATAATTTAAAACATCTGAACAGATCAACAGATCTAAGCACTATTTTGCCTGTCTGCCTTGTACAATGTATACACACTGCACATCCACACTGAGGCCAAGATTAATTTCTTTATTTACGATTTCTGATACCTAAAATTTCTCTTTGGCCCCCAGTAGTCTAGTCTCTCTCTCTCTCTCTCTCTTCCTTTCTCTCTCTCCCTCTCCTTCTCCTCTGGATGGCACAAGTCAAAGATTTATTTTGCCAGCATGCCTTTGTTCTGTACAAAGACAGCCACAGTGAGACCAAAAATAAACTTTATTTGTGATTTCTATGACTATAAAATTTCTCTCTGGCCCCCCAGTAGTCTAGTGCCTCTCTCTTTCTTCTCTGAATGGCACAAGTCAACATTTATTTTGCCAGCCTGCCCTTGCCCTGTACATAACTCTCCGCTCCCCCTCTTTCTGGTACTTACTAAGTTAATCTTCTCAGCTCTGTCACCATCTACGTGTCTCCTCCAAGATGGATAGTCATTCAAAAATCACAGAGAGCACAAGACCAATGACACAGCCAGCCCGAGAGTCACCGACTGACCGACCACAGCAGCTGCAGCATACACTCAGATCTCCCCACCACACTTCAAGTGACTATGACCTGTGGTTGTTTGGCTCCAGGGTTCAAATCCACCCTCCTCTCCTCAGTCTTTTGTCCATCTGGTGCCATCCATTCCTCCAGCTGTTTAAATTTGCAGTGAATAATAAGCAACTGCATGGCAACTTGGGAGGGGAGGTACCCAGGGCAAGAAGAGAAATAAAATGATAAAATCCCAATCTTATTAATATTATTGCCCCACTCTGTAGGGCACCAGGCATGTAGAAAAAAAGTACACACAAAAAAAAAACACACACACTCCAGAGCTAGGAGAGTCACTCACCCTCCAGTGAAGATATGCAATAATTGGCACAAATACAGTTTTTGCTGCAAAATATTTACTTTTGAATTCAAAGATTACAGAAGAAAAAGTGAGTGAAGGCACAACAATTACATGCAATGTCCCCTTTTTTGCCAGTTAAGGCTTCATCAGGGGCATGGACCTTGCAAGTTTAGATCACTTATATACCAATTTAATTCAAATAATAGTGATATAATTGAAATTGACCAATTCAGAAGCTCCATTCTTCAATTCAGAATTTAGAGACTATAAATTGATATACAGACAAGCAAATATCAAAATAACATAATGCAAACATCCAGAAATATATATGGTGCTAATTTTAAGGCAAACTAAGAAGTTTTGCATACTCATTTTGTAACAGCCAATCAGAATGTCTGATTTCCAAAAGGACCAAATTATTGGAAAATTTCCTAACAGACCTGAAAGGCTCATAAAAACAAATATTTGTCAATGCAGAATGTTTGCTTGCTGGTATTAGCATTGGAAATGCAGGAGTTAGAGAGATGCAGAATAAGAATGGCAGTGAAGGATTGAACTTCACGCCAACCACACCCCCACCCTGCAGAGATGGACAGGCATTGGGGTATGCATTTAGGTCAGCGTCCATAATGTTCATGCCATTTAACTTCACCCTATCCTGCAGACACCGACAAATGTTGAGGTGTGCCTTGGGGTGTTCGGCTTTACAGTCACCCCATTCCATAAGGACATATGCTGAAATGGGTACAGTACAGGAGAATGGGGTGAACTCTGGGGTCGAAGAGTCCAAGGCACACCTCGATGCCTGTCACTGGCTGCAGGGTAGTGGGGTGGAGATGGAATTGCATGAGCATTACAGTGGGCAATCCAAGGGCACACCTCTGATGCCTGTCAGTCTGTACAGGGTGGGACGTTATGGTTAGAAACCCTAACGCCCCAGGCGTTTGCTGATATTTGCACTACAAATTTTCAACATGGCCTTTTTGTGACCTCCCATCTCGTGAAAGCATTTGAGACCTCCTCTCATGAACAGTGGCACTGTGATTTTGGTAATGTGTCCCAAACTTTGAGTTCCCACAGCGACCATGCCATTCCATGCCAGATGTACAAAAACACAGATCGGGCAGGATGTGAAGAATGACAGCTGTACCATTCATAGGGTGATGTGAAGAAATGGAAATATTGAAAATCTGTAGTGAAAATAGTAACAATACTCTAACTTCTGGGCTTACGTGGAAACTGCGTAACGCATGTGCGTAACACAGTCATTTAGTGGAATTTGTTCACCAAATTTTCAATATAGGCATTTTGTGACCTCTGCTCATGAACATTGTCACTATGATTTTCCTAATCTGCCTTGAACATTGATTTCCCACAGTGAACCTGCTATTCTGCGCCAGATGTGTAAATGCATATTTTGGGCAGGATATGAAAAATGACAGCTGTACTGTTCATAAGGAGGTGTGAAAATGCCAATGTTGAAACTCTGGAGTGAAAATATTACAAATGCGCAAAGTTATGAGGGTGCATGGAAACTGTGCAATGTACACTCATAACACATCATTTCATGCACTTTTGTCACTAAATTTTCAACATAGACATTTTAGCACCTCTGCTCATGAACAGTGTCACTGTGATTTTTTTTTTAATCTGTCCCAAACACTGACTTCCCACAGTGACCGCGCTGTTCTGTACCGGAAATGTGAAAACACATTTCAGTCAGGATGTGAAACATGACAGCTGTACTGTTCATAAAGAGGTGTGGAAAAATGACAGTGTTGAAAATCTGGAGTGAAAAAATTACAAATTCGCAAAGTTATGAGCGTGCATGGAAACTGTGCAACACATGCTTGTAACACAGTCATTTTATGGACTTTTGTCACAAAATTTTCAACGTAGGTATTTTAGGACTTCTGCTCATGAAAAGTGTCACTGTGATTTTCTTAATGTGTCCTGAACACTGATTTCCCACAGCAACCGCTCTATTCTGTGCCGGAAGTGCAAAAACACATTTCAGTCAGGATGTGAAAAATGACAGCTGTACTGTTCATAAGGAGGTGGGGAAAAATGCCAGTGTTGAAAATCTAGAGTGAAAATATTACAAATTCATGAAGTTATGAGCGTGCATGGAAACTGCGCAATGCACGCTCGTAAAACAGTCATTTTTTTCATGTTTTCACCAGATTTGCAACATAGAAGCTTTTTGAGAGCCCATCTCATGAACACTGGCACTGTCTTCTTGTTAATCGGTCCCAAAAGGTGATTCCATGCAGTGACCGCGAAATCACCTTTTGTGACCGAATAATGCCATGACAGTGGATGAATTCATGAGGAGGGGTCCCAATAATATGATGTTGAAAATGTGGTGCCTTCCCCCCAAATGCCTGAGATATGCACCACAGTTGAAAAAACCCTGTTTATGCCATTATACAGCTTACCAGCATTTCTTCAGTTCGTGGTCGGCTTTGAGGAGTGCAGAAGTGTTGCCAGTCCACCTAAGATCGTCACGCCAGGCTCCAGAGGTAAGTATGGGGTGATGGGGGGTGGGGAGGTAGGGTGCACAGTGGGTGGGTGCGGGTTGGGGGAGGGGACGGCGACCGGCATGGGACCGTTTCTTTTCTTTCATGGAGAGAAAAAAAAAGCAAAGACGTCGCGGGAAGGTTTTTTTTTTTTTCAGGCTTGCTTTCAGCACACTGCGGTGGGATCCCAGTGTGCCACCTACCTTTTTTGGGGTGGGGGGACTTAAGCCGATGGGGATTGGGCCCCTTGTTAGCAAAGAATGACTGTTTAGTGGGGCATGATGCAGAGGGGGATTGGGCACCCCCTCAGCACACAACAAATGGGGAAGGGGGTTACATTATGCCGACGGGGACTCGGAGTGGGCTCCCCATTGGCAAATGAACTGGGTCGGGAGCATGCCGATAGGGGGACTGGCCACCTCTGTTGGTGTTCATGGGGTTGTGAGGTGGCGGCAAGCTGTCACCATGTTTACAAAAAATGTTTTACTAGGCAAGGTACTGCCCTGCAATGATGGGTCGCTCCCTCATTGCAGTGGAATGGCTGATGCTGCAAAGACAAGGTGGACCTCATTGCAGCAGTGAAATCATATCAACTTGGTGGCACGTTTGGAAACCAATGTCATCAGCACAGTGTGCCTGCATTAGTTCACCAGTGCCAAGCCTCCAAATGCAGTGCCGCCGTTGGCTGCCACAGTGCCGCACCTCCACAACTCGCTTCTCTCCTAAGCTGCTGCATAATGTTTCTTGCACATGCACGCAAGCAAACATAATGAGGTGGAGGAATTACTTAAATTAGTAAAAACTAACAAAAAATCTAGCAAAAAGGATACGCAGTAAACAATAGTAAAAATGTAAGCATTCAAACATCATGTTTACAGTACAAGTTCAACAAATTGATTCTTGCTACTTCAAACTTTTGAGACATTATTCCAATGTTACATAATTATATTCCAAGTACATATTGATGATGAAACTTGTTACATCTCAAGGATTTTGGAGCTAAATCCCAAAAGCCTAAGCCATGAATTATAGCGAGGCCAAAAATGGAAGGCAGATGGTTCTGTGCTCACATAACACCTGCAGGAGAATGCAGTGTATGCATGTTTAGGTATGAATTTTATCTTGTTGTATATAAACAGTATCAATACTACCCTAAAGTCAAGTAGTAGCTCTGATAATCACTAAACAGAACACCTGAGGGCTCAGCCATACTAAAATAAAATATTCCCTGTTATTAGTCATCAAAATTCATTCAATAACATATTTTCATGAAATAACATATTTGTAAAGGGGGGATCTGGAACCAAGCCTCAAAATGAAAGGGAAAAGAATATTTTCATTAAAATAAAATAAACATATATAGGTGGTGGTGGGAGGTGGGAGGAAAAAGAAAAAAAAATGATTTTACTACCAATGAAACCTTGCATGCAGTTGTTGTGCCTTCACTCACTTTTTCTTCTGTAATCTTTGAAAACAAAAGTAAAAGTAAATATTTTACAATAAAAACCTATTTGTGCCAATTATTGCATATCTTCACTGAAGAGTGAGTCACTCTCCTGGCTCTGGAGTGCATAATGTTTTTTTTTTTTTTTGTGTGTGTGTACTGGATTCATGGGTTCGCAACCCATGCCCTCACCCCACCCCAGCTTGGAAGAGTGGCCCTGGAGTAAGTTATGCAGAAAAAAAGTCCTGCTTTCCACAGACCTGAAACTGGGCTGCTGGGGGGAAGTCCATATTTATCCAGGTCTGTGGATTCAGGATTTGATCTGGGGGTTCAGGTTTTCTCACAGAACAATCCTCCTAGCCCTTATACATACTGTGAAGTGCAATGCATGGATAGGGTGCACATGAGTCATGATGGGAGTTCCTCTCAGCATCCTAGGGGCTGGGAAATGAGAAAAATGGAAAAAAAAAAACTATCTCTTCAGGAGGACTTCTGCCCCTTACCTCAGGCATCACACCACTGACACAGCCATCTCTTCAAAGTACAGTGACAGAGTCCCTCTCAGTGGCTAGGGTCCACCCCCGATGGCCCTGCCTGTGGGGGGGGGGAGTCATGGTGGAAACAGAGAGAGTTACATCCAGGAGAAGGTGGGTGATGTGTTTGGGGGACTGGATCAGGATTGATGGGAGCCAGTCAGACAGGGGGAAATAAAGCATAATAAAATAAATAAAAAAGTAGTTGGCTGTATCTTTTTATTTCTGAGTTATTCTCCTTTTTCCTTTTGTTAATTATGTTTTCAGTGTGATGGTAATTTGCTTGATGTGTGGAATAACACTCTGTCTGCAGCTGATATATTTAGTTCTACTCTTCCTACTTCATCATCAGCACTGTGCCCTCACTGACTGTGACATCAGAGGTGACTGACCTGGCAGCTACTTAGTGACTCTTCCTGAGCAGCTGTGATGTCACAGTCAGTGCAGTTACAGTGCTGATGATGTAATGGGAGGAATAGAGCAAAATATTTCAGTTGCTAGGCAGCGTGCTCTTCCACACGTCACACCTTCTAACTAGTGATGTGATGAATTTTCAAATTCTAGTGGAACAAAATTCCACAGAATTTTCAAAATACCACCAAATATTGCACAAAATTTCACCAAAAATGGAATGGTGGAATTCTGCAGCAGGAAAGAGTTGAGAAATGATTTTCCATGGAAAAAAATGCTGTTCCATGGAATATTATTCCACGGATCTCAATATTTCCATGGAAGATGTTGCAGAATACTTTTCCACGGATAACTGCTTTTCCATGGAATATTATTCTGCAGATCACAGCAGCAGAATTTTGCAAAAGAACCAGCGAAATTCCTGCAGAAATTCTGCAAGTGGAATGGTAGTTCCGTGCTAATTCCGCTGGCAGAATTGCACATTCCATTGTTAGGCATTAGGCCTAACATAATGTAAGAAAATATTTTTCTTAACCAAAGGGAAAAGAAAAAGTAAAGCAGATATAAAAGGCAATAATTAACTACTTTTAAACACTAAAATTGTCTCTTACGCCAGCAATCAGGCTCTGGGAATGGACTAGGATTACTGGGGGTCAGATGGGACGGAAGAAGACCAAGAATTCATGGGACTACTGTCTGCTCCTGGGGTGGGGAGGCATGTCAGCCAGGTATTTTGACTGCCACCAGATGGAAGCCTGGTGGCAATACAGCATGGGTGGCAAGACCATGAGGGTGCTAGAGCACCAAGTCAGGATCGTGCATCTCCATGCTCAAGCATGATGCTCTTACAGCGAGGGAAGGGGAAGAAACAGGAAAATACCATCAACAGCTTTGTGGAGCCATGCCCCTGCATGCCTCAAGCCCACACTGCCACCCAGATTCCTGCTTTTGGGTCTGCATTGGATAATTGTACCGTCATGGGGGAGGACAGCCCTCCTCCCTCTGGCCCCACCACGAAGAGCAGAATTGTGGGAATACTCTGACTGGAAGATAGGTCTTACAGGTGGCAGTAGCCAGCTCATGAGTGAGGGACAGGGGTGATGGTGGCCAGCTCGTGAATAAGTGATGGGGCTGATAAGCCACCCTTGAATGCAGGAGGAAAAAGAATGGGTTGTTAAAAAAAAAATAGTTTTAGTAGGTACACTAGTTATTTAATGTTTGGCAAGCCACCAGGAATATCTCAAGTACATTTTGAAATGTGTCACAGGGGATTTAATGTCCCCTTAGATAGACTGGCCCAGTGGGTAGGAGGGCTTAGGCACTGGGTGCCTCACCTCCTGTCATGCTGATGATTTTGGTTTGGAAATGGATGAAGGTCACTTGGGGGCTGGCTGAGGAGGCAGAACTGAGCAACCCAAGGACAGCTCTTCTGCCACTGAGTGGGCAGACAAGATGCTTTGCTTAGTGGCTGCCACCCAGTGGTTCCAGTTTGCAGCACAGTGCAACATCAGGGAAGGTGACTCGCCCATTAACACTGGGGGCTGCATCCATGAAGGTAGAGTGCAGACAGCATGTCATTGCACTTGACTCTGGCCCAAGCAGTAAACCAAGGTAGAAAATCTCAAACCCTTGCAGGATGGTGGACCAGTTCATCCCAGACTTCAAAATGGTAACGGGATTCTCCCAATGTCTCTGGCCAGGGTCAATGGGCAACAACAAGGTAAGCCCAAGGGAAGCTGGGTGATGAGGATGAGGGGACTGGTCCTTACTGGGGGCCAGGGCAGCAGTGGAAGGAGAAAAACTACTAATGAAAAAGCCCCCTTAGATAACCAACAGTGATTGGCTGAATGGGACCTCTGTTCACTCTCTTATCCAAAGAACAGATATCCAACAGGGCTACATCCCCTTAGTATTTCACAGCAATATTAACTTAAAGAGCTGCGGACACCACAAAGAAAACTTTGAAAAACAATATTTATTTACAGTTCAGCCTGTATAACATACATATTATATAGATTTCTCCTCATCATTAATATTACTGAGGAAATGTGCATGAATACATGATCTCTACCTCAAAGAGTTCCTCCGCCTTTATAGCTGACTCCCTACTTCAAGTCATAATTCTCTGTTGTGACATCAGAATCTATTGCCATGGGAGTAATGGTGATGTCACAAGCAGTGCATTATACAAACATATGAATTTGCCAGCAGAAACAGGCCATAATGGTCTATCAAGTCTGCTAGAGTGTGCAGCTCTCATTAGTTCCCTGGAGCTTCTTCCCCTCCCCTACTCCCACTGGAGTCGATTATCCCTCCCCTAGTACCCTCCCTTCCCCCATCCCAGGAACACCTACCCTAATTTTCTTCTTCACGCTAATCCCCCGAAACTAGTCACTGTATTTACTGCAACCACCTCCTCCTCTGGCAATTCGTTCCACCCGACACCACCCTTTCAGTGAAAAAGTGACTCCTCATTCCTTCTTAAATTTACCCTCTACTAGCTTCATGCTGTGCCCCCTTGTTATACCCACCATCCTTAAGTTAAAGATGCCCTCTGATCTTACCCTGTTTATTCGCTTACGGTACTTGAATGTGTCTATCATATCCCCTTCTCTCTCCTATTCTCCAAGGAATGCATGTTTAGCTCACTCAGCCTCTCCTCATATATTTTGTCCCCCATACCCTGGATCATCCTGCTTGCCCTCCTCTGGACCCCCTCCAGTAGCTTGATATCCTTCTTCAGAAACAGGCACCAGAACTACACACAATATTCCAGGTGCGACCTCACCAGTGACCTGTACAGTGGCAAGGTGACTTCCTCCCTCCTAGAGGTTATTCCCCTAGCGATGCGGCCTAGCATTTTATTTGCTTTGGCTGCTGCCTTGTGGCACTGTGCTGAGTGTTTCATGTATCCTCTGGCCATCACTCCAAGGTCCTTTTCCTCCTCAGAGGCTGCCACCCGTACTCCCCAAGCTAGTAGCTGGGCCCTGGGTTCTTGGCACCCTGGTGCATGACATTGCATTTCCTGGCATTAAAACCCAACTGCCAGATGCCTGACCAGTCCTCCAGCCTAGCCAGATCTTCACTTAATTCCTGTCTCCTCTCCACTGTGTCCACCCTCCCACAGAACTTGGTATTATCTGCAAAGAGTCAGATCTTACTTTGACCCCCTCTGCTATGTCACCAATAAAGGTGTTGAACAGCACAGGTCCATGTAATGAGCCCTATGGGACCCTGCTGGTTACAGGCCGAGGTTTAGATAGTTCCCCCCCACCAAAACTCTCTGATTCCTATCCTGCAGCCAGTTCTTGATCTACCTCAGCAGTCTGTCCCCCATTCCCAGGTTCCTCAGCTTTCCGATCAGCCTGCCATGTGGCACTGAACTGAACACCTTGCTAGAAGTCTAGGTAACGGATGTCTACCACCTGTCCCCTGTCCAACGACCTTGCAACCTAGTCAAAGAAGTCAATTATGCTGGTTTGACAAGATCTCCCCCTGACAAACCCATGCTACCTGTCATCCTGGAGACCATTATCCTCACAGAAGGACACCAGTCTTTCCTTTAGAATGACCTGCATTATCTTCCTCACTATGGAGGCCAGGCTAACTGTCATGTAGTTATCTGACTAGTCCCAGAGACTGCTTTTATGGAGTGGAACCACATGAGCTGTTCTCCAGTCCTGTGGAATACACCCTCCTCCAATGAAGTGTTAAACAGGTCCAAAAGCAGGGCTGCTAGAACCCCCAACTCCCTCAGGACCCTTGGGTGTAAACCGTCTGGTCCCAGTGCTTTGTCCACTCACAGTTCACTTAGCCCCTTAAGACCCTGGCCACCCCAATCTCCCTTTCATAATCCACCCCGCCCGGCTCCCTTCATTCCTCCCCTGTAGTATGGGCCCTTCCACTTCCTTAGTGAAGACAGAGCAAAAGTATTCATTCAAAGCCTCAGCTTGATCTTCCCCCTTTTCTGCCCACCTCCTTCCCTTTTTGTCCTTAAAATCCCATCCCTTCTTCTTCTTTTCTCCCTAATGTATCAGAAGAAATCCTTCTTCCCTTCCTTAATCCCCTGCACTAGTTTTAGCTCTTTATCCGCCTTTGCTGGATGGACCTTTCCCCTGCACAAGATATCTCTGGGTAAGCCTCTCTGTCCTTCTCCTTTAAGGTACTCTTGTACTTCAGGATGGTCTCCCACTTTGCTTTCGCCTTCTTGGCCATACTTCTGCTATATCTGCTGGGTTTTCAACACCTGTAGTTCTTTTTACGAATCTTCATGCAGGTGTCGGTGGCCTCTATTAACTCCTTCTTGATGACTGCCCATTTCTATTCGGCATACATCTGCAGCTCAAGCTTTTTCAGGTGCTCCTTCAGCGTGTTACCCATTCCAGTGAAGTCTGCCTTCCTGAAATCCAACACTCTTATTTTTTCTTGGCTGCATCTTTTCCCTTGTTAATGTAAAACCACACTGTGCTGTGGCCACTGCCTGCAAGGGGATCCCTCACTTCAACTCCCTGGACATGATCCCCATCCGACAGAGCCAGATCTAGTATGGACCCCTCTCTTCTTGGCTCTGTGACTCCTTGTGCCAGAAAACACTCCTGGATAGCATCCAGGAGGACCTTCTTCCTGCAACAGGAAGTAGCTGGGGTGCCCCAGTCAACACCTGGCAGATTGAAGTCACCTAGGATTATAGTGTTCCTTCTCCCTCCTGCCCTCCTAATCTGTTCCTCCAGCTCTCTATCCAGCTCTATGCCCTGTGCTGGTGGCCTGTACACCACCCTCATCTGAACCTGTTTCCCTGTTGTGTTCTGTAGCACCACCCATAGGGCTTCAGTTGCTCTCTCCTCCCCTTCCTCCCTGGTATACATTATCCTATCCTTTATGTACAGTGCTACTTCTCCCTGTCTCCCCTTCTCTCTGTCCTTTCTATGTAATTGGTAACCCAGGATCTTCAGGTCTCAGTCATGGCATTGGGTTGCCCATGTCTCTCTAGTGGCAGCTGTGTCTAACTCCCCTTCTGCCATCAGTGCCTGTAGGTCTGCTGTCCTGTTTGCCAGACTCCCGGCATTCAGGAGACTACTTTTCATCTCGACCCCTGCTCCATGTTTCCTCTATTCCCTTTTTGACTCCCTTTCCCCTTTTATCTGCTATCCCTTCCCCTTGCCCTCTCCTCTCCTTCAGGTTCCCTCCTGGGGGGGGGAGGCTTGGCAGCCCCCCTCACCTGGTGCCAAGTGCTGTGCCCTCTACTGCACCTCCCTTGTCAGTTTAAATGTAGCTTAATGTAGCTTATCTGTCAAGTACCTTTCCAGGTTGTCTTTCAGGACCCTTGAGCCCTCCTTACTCAGATGCAGTTTGTCCTGTGCATATAGGTCATTGTGTTCCCATGTCCTACCCGGTCTCCCAGAAGCCGGTACCCATTTGCCTCCCTCCAACCTCCCAGCCATGTATTGAATTCTGCAATCCTTATCTTTCTTGCAGTATTGGCTCTAGGGGCAGGTAGTACCTCTGAGAATGCTACTGCTTTCCTTTCCCCACTGCAGATTCTCCCCAATTTCCTGAACCTTTCCTGCACCAGATTCACCTCATACCCTGCCAGGTCATTGGTTCCCAAATGAACCACTATGTGTGGCTTCCCCTGTTCCTGTCCCACACATTTTGGTAGGATTGTTCCCACAGATATGCACTCCACCTTTCTGTTGTTCCTACTAGTATGTTTGTTACCCCATCATACTTCCTTAAGTATCGAGTACCCAAGAATTACCACCCTCTCCTCCCCCTTCCTGACCCCTCTGCCATGGTCCCCCCACCGTTTCCCTTCATCTATATATTCTCCTCTGCTGTGGGTACCACCCAAGGCAACTCCTCTTCTCTGTAACCCAGCTTCCCGTTTCCACATGCTTACCCCCAGCTTTGCCTCACCACATGATCTGGCCTTTTCTCCCCACTTGGAGATTCTCTTACATTGCCCATGCCTCCCTCCTCCCTTCCCCCTTTCCCATGCTTATCTTGTCTGCCAGCCGTCTTGTTTGTTCTATCTCCCTGCCCCCATTACTTTTCCCTAACTCTCTCCCACTCCCATTTCCCTGTGCCCCCTTACTGGGCATTTCCTCTGCCTCTCCTTACTTCCTGCTCTTCCCCCTTCCCCTGCTCATCCAAACCCTGCAATACTGTATACCTGTTAGAGGTATTATTTTCCCTGCCTTTAATGCCTTGTGTTTCCCTTCCCTTCCCAGCTCCTTCCTCATCTCTCCTTGCTCTGACCCCTTCCCTTCCGTTCTCTGTGTCCCCTCCTCACCACCTTCCATTTCCTTCCTCCCCCAGTCCCCGCAGCGGCAACGATGGTGTTCCCTGACTCCATTATGCCTTCCTAGTTTCCTGCCCTGGTCCCATCACTGCACTGGCTGGCTGTAATTTGCCCACATCCCCCCTCCTACATAACTATCCCCCTCCTCATTCCCAGTTCCCATCTCAACCTCTCTTTTCCTCCCTAAGCTGCCCAAGCTGCCTATACACTAGACAGCCCCCTGCCCTACACATTGGTCCTAGGAAGATGGCTGCTCCACACCAATTACATCTGACTATCCTCCCGTGACCTCCCATATGCACCATCTACTACCCTGCCCCACCAACCTTCCCCCATGCTGATTCTCTTCCTTAAGCTGCCCAAGCTGCCTACACACTAGACAGCACATTACCGGAAGTTCAGAGCCACCTGCAGGGACCTGGTTCACCGTGACATGGAACTGTCCACAAGGAGAAAGTCACGGAACTCACCCAGCAAAAACCACAACCAAATAACTTCTGTCCACACAAAGATTTGCTTAAGAAGTGACAAGAGAACATAGCACCTCAACCAGAGGTGGCAAAAAAATCTTTACACTAGACAGCCCTCTGCACTCCACATTGCTCCTCGGTAGATGTCTGCTCCACACCTGTTATATCTGACCATCCTCCTGTGACCCCCTGTATGCTCCAGCTACTATCCCTGCACCACCAATCTTCCCCCATGCTGCTTCTCTGCCACCACCCCACTGCTAAGCTGCCACATTGTCCCCTGTATCTGTGCTATCAAATGCCTCTATACTTCCCCTTAGAAGTTTACTTCCCTATTTACCCTGCCCCAGCTTGGGCTTTGGGGTCGCTCGCACTTCAAGTCGCTTGACCCTCCCCTTGTAATATAAGTGGATTCCAGCCCTGCTATTATCTGGTCTAAGTTATGGGACCACCATCTCCCTTCTGTGTAGTCCCATCCTCTTGCTCCCTCACTCAGCTTCCTCCTCCCTCCCAACCCAAGACAAAATCATGTGTCTTACAGTTTCACTGTTTAAATCTCACAGTACATACGGTCTTCTCAGTAAAAGCTACCACAATACTAAAAGAAAACACACAAACATGCAGCACAGAGCAAGTACTTCCCTGAACCTCCTGTCTCCTCAGGTCTTCAGCTCCAAATGAACCCAAACAACTAAACTGGTTCCTTATCAGTCACTTGATCCCAGCCCCGCTATTAGTTCGTCCAAGTCACGTGACCACCCCTCCTTAGTAGTCCCACCCTCTCCCTTCCTCCCTCCCTCACTCTGCTTCCTCCATCTTCCCTTCCTTATGACTTTGGGAAGGGAGAAAGCAACAGGACTAGATGAACTCTTCAGCGACAAAGATCCTGTTATCATGCAAATGACCTCAGTAATAAATAATGGGGAGGAAAAATACAGAACTAATGGGAAATACAAGCTGAACTATCTGTAAATATTATGTTTCGTTAAAGTTCTTCTGAAGGTATCAGCTGGTCTTTAAAGCAGCAGTGCATGTTAAGGCAAACATTTTTCCCTATACCTTTTTATTCCATATTAGAGTTCCTCCTATTTTCTGTCTTGTATGATGCCCTTCTTTCCTCATTTTGAGTTTACTCTAGCTCTTTTTGTTTACAATAAAAATAATGAAAGGAGTGCTCCTTTTAACATGTCTCAGGAACAGGCCCGGTGGCACTGAGGGTTGAGGTGCTGGACGCCACACCTCGCTCCGCGCCGGTGACCCAGGTTCAAGAATGAGCCCAGACCACTGTGGGTCAGCAGAAGGGAGAGAGGATCAAGCATCTGGAGGACTGCTCTCCTCTCTCAGGGAGGGATCCTGGGGTAGCCCAGTGCAGCAGTGGCTCCCATGGAGACCGGTGGCACTGTGACGCTCAGGGGCTCACGAGCGAGGGGTAGACATTGGCAGCTGCCTTCTGGACATAGGTGGGAGCACCCACGTCATGGGCTGATTCCTACTTTGAGGGTGTAAACATCCAGAAACAACCCTCCGGCTCAGATAGGCGACAGCCCTGCCAGTGCCACCACCACACGCCCAATGCTGGTTCCCCGTCACTGTCCCCTACGGTTTCCCCGAGTTGCCATCCCCCGACCTGGGGAACTGTGATGAAATTGAAGATATAGGGGAACACAGCAGGTGGTAGAGCGAGTCGGTGAGTGCAGTGGCCCAAGAGAGTTCCGAGGTGGAGCGCCAGAAAAATAGTTGTAAAAAAAAAAAAAATGTCTCAGAAGAGGTTTTCATCAGCATTTTCAGCATTTTTTGTACATCTATTGTCCCATACGGTCAAGGAGAAATGTCTGCTGAACACTAGTTCATTTAAGTCACAGGAAAAGAGATGTTAAACAATGGGTATTCAAAAACAACAGAGAATACCAATGGAAACCTGAGCAGAGTTAGAATAGGAACCTGTTGTATATAAGAAAAGAAAGTCCATACAAAGTAGGGCCATCTAGTAGGGCCATCCAGTAGGGAAAGCTCTGAATTTCAATCAAAGCTGTGCTCTGTAATTGTAACAGCTACAGGACATTAGTGGTGATCCATGAGATAGTAAGCATGAAAGCCAGTGGAGACTAACCTCCCAGCTGGGAGAATTTCCCTTTAGCAGAATGGTTAAACTTCCTGCCTTCAGTAGTCAGAATCCTGTGTGTGATTCCAACAGGGAGGTATTTATGCCCAAGTAGAGGGGAGAGACATAACAAAACCCATGTCCCCAGAGCAGGATATAAGCCAAGGACCATCAGTCAATCAGTCAATCAATCAATCAACACATTTTATATTGTAGAATGCCCCATCCTGCCAGTAAAAATGATAGTCTGAAAACAGTTTAGACCAGAGCTACCAGATGACCCAATGGCAGCACTTTGCTCTACCATGCTAACGACCAGAGTTAGGGTGAACTCAGGTGCTGGTGATTTGGCTGCCAGTCTGGGAGGTAGCAGTGCCTATGGTAGTGTGTCCCTGCTGGGGGGAATGCAGCTGTATGCTCTGGTGTGGAAGTGGCTCCTACTGGTGGGCCAAGGTGGTTCCTTTCCCAACAGGAACACACTGCTCGCAGCCGAGACATGAACCCCCACATGTGCTTGAGTGTCACCTGAAATTGTGAGAGAAAAAGGTGGAAAGATGAAGCTGGCTATGGCAGGATGATGGCAGCCTCTCACAGGCTCTGAACCACCAACGAGGCATTCCCCTCAACCAAATCTGGCCATTTGGAGGGGTACAGATACCTGAAGGCCATGTCATGGGACAAGCTGTGAGGGACAGAGATAAGGGTAAGTACCTAGGGAAGGTGAGTGACAGGGCTTGAGAGACTGACCTGATGGGGTCAAGTTGAGCAAAGGTGGCAAAAATACAATAATAAAAGACAAGAAAAGAAAAAAAAATATTTAGACCTTGTAACCCAGAAGCATGACTACAACTGATGGAGTCGCTTTACTATCAATAGGGGGGTGCAAGGGGCTGATTTTTGCTATTTGTATTTGTTTCTGTATTTGTGTCTCTTGTATTTGTATTTGTACTGATACATAGATACATAGTTACTGTTGACAGATAAGGGCCGCAGGCCCATCCAGTCTGCCCATTTCTGCTACCTTATGAAGCAATCAATGATCCTATCTGGTCACTGGCTTTAGCTTTTTTTCCTGTCTCTAATATTCCTTTATACCTGTCTCATGAATATTTGAAGCCTGCCACCATAAGGGTGACCACCATTTTCTGGGGCAGGCTATTCCATGCATCCACCACCCTCTCTGTAAAAAAGAACTTGCTGACATTACCCCTTATGCGGCCACCCATCAGTCTCATATCATGCCCTCTTGTTCTGGAACTACTTTTAAACTGGAATATGTTTTCCTCTTCCACCTTGTTCATGCCCTTTAGGTAGTTGCACATTTCTATCATGTCACCTCTCTCCTTCCTTTGCTCCAGCATGTACAAATTGAGGTCTCTGACTCTTTCCTCCCAAGGCTTGTGATGCAGACCCTTCACCATTTTGGTCACCCTCCTCTGCACCATCTCTGTTTTGTCAATGTCCTTATGAAGGTGTGGCCTCCAGAACTGGACACGGTACTCGAGGTGAGGCCACACAAGGGTCCAGGACAGTGGAACCATCACCTCCATCTTTCAGCTTGTGATTCCCCTTCCAATATACCCCAACATCCCAGTGGCCTTCCCTACCACCTTGGCCATCTGCTTTGTGGCGTTTAGGTCATCTGTGATTAGGACTCCCAAGTCTCTCTCTCTCTCTCTCTTCTTCAGTAACTGCCAATAGGTCTCTCCCCAACCTATACCTTGCTCCAGGGTTTCTGCTCCCCATGTGCATGGTTTTGCATTTCTTTGCATTAACTCTTAGTTGCCACAAATCATGTGATCTGACATGTGCAATGACTGGGTTGGGGCAGTGTACTTCTGATGGGTATGGGATTCAAACCCATGACCAGGGAGCCATTTCATTCATAGCTGAGTGCTCTATCCTCTACACTATGTTGCAGAGCTTAAAATCAAGTGATCTGTCATGTGCAATGACTAGTTCTGGGGCAATGTACTTGTGGTGGGTGTGGGATTCAAACCCATGCCTATGGAGGCTTTTGTTTTATAGCTTAGTGCTCTAACCTCTGTACTACATTACTGCATTTGGATTTGCACCTGTACAGTATTTGCATTTGTTTTTGTATCTATGTCTCTTGTGTTTGTATTTGTAAGGCCTTTAACACCATTCCTCATAGAAGGTTGCTTAACAAGTTGGGGAATCTGGGTGTGGGCTCTAAAGTGGTAAAATGGGTTGGTAAATGGCTAAAAGGCAGGACTCTGAGGGTGGTAGTAAATGGCATAAAATCAAAAGAAGGGGAGGTGACCAGCGGGGTTCCACAGGGATCACTTCTGGGTCCAGTTCTATTCAATATCTTCATAAGCAACATTACAGAGGGACTGAAGGGAAAAGTATGCCTGTTTGCAGATGACACCAAGATCTGTAACAGAGTCGACACACAGGAGGGGCTAGATAAAATGAGAAATGACCTAAGACTACTTGAGGAATGGTCAAGGGTTTGGCAGTTGGGTTTCAACACTAAGAAGTGCAAGACAATGCACCTGGGACACAGAAACCCAGACAGGAATACAGGATGGGGGGGAAGGTTCTAGCCACCACAAGTCAGGAAAGAGACCTGGGGGTTATCATATCTGATGACCTGAAGTCAGTCAAACAACGTGAAAAGCAATGGGGAAGACAAACAGAATGCTAGGGTGCATAGGAAGGGGCACAACCAGTAGGAGGAGTGAAGTGGTGATGTCACTGTATAGATCACTGGTTTGGCCTCATCTGGAATACTGTGTCCAATACTGGAGAGCACATTGTCAGTCTTTGGATTTAGTGAACAATGTATATATCACCAGAAAGTTCTTAATGACTAGTACAACAATAAGCCCCTAAGAAATAAGAAATTAAAATGGTCCATCCTTACAAAAAAAGAAAACAAAATTACAAGGAAGTACATAAATTGCTTTTCTTGAGGAATGGAAGTGCAGGGTCCTGCACTTCCACACCCACATGCACATGTTGATAAATGGAAGCATGGAAGTGCTGGGCCCAGAGGTCCTTGTGCTCCCATAATCACATGGATGTATTCACACAGGTTCTTCAGGACCTGCATGAATGATGATAGGATTGTACTGTCTCAAAATGTAAGGAAATTCATTGCAAAAACTTTGTTAATGTAACAGTTAGTGTTAGGGAAATGTGATGTTAGGGTTTCCAAACCTAACATCCCGCCCCTACCCTGCAAGTAGCAAAAAGAAAAAACTTTACAATTTTGGCTATCTTGAGAGAGACAGATCAGGCCTGGGGTCTTCCTTTGGGTTATCAACTCTAACGCTTACCCCATTCTCACATAGTCAGCACATCTGAACTTATTTGCTGATGGAATGGGGGATTGGTTAGGTTTATGACCCCTAGAAAAACCCCAGCCTGATATGCTAACACTCAAGACAGCCAAAACCATCATTTTTTTTCTTTTTGCTGCTTTCAAGGTGGATGTGGCTTGTTAGGGCTGGAAACCCTAACACCACATTTCCCTACTTTTATCTGTTTAGCCCTAACTGGTGCATTAAAGAATTTGTTTTGCAATTAACTATTTTATATGGCAATGGGTCTGTTACAGCCAATCAGTGAGGAGAATGGCAGTACCTCTTATCCCATGTAGAGGCATTTCCTCCTGCTGGTCATCCAACATGCTTGATTGTTGGCCAAACCAGCACAGTACCTTGGGGGAGCTCAGAAACCAAAAAAAGTACAAAGCAAGCAATAATACATAGGTACATTGGAGAGCGAAGAAAGACCAAGGGAGGGATACAGAGACTTAATAAAGGGGAGAGAATGTGGGCAGAGGGTGACAGTGAAAAATCAGGGATACTGAATGAATATTTCTGCTCAGTATTCACAACGGAAGAGGAGGGGGAGGTACCTAAACCAAATAAGAGAGAAACTCTGAATAGGGGATCGTTACCAGTCCATTCGCAGAAGAAAGGGTTTTGAAAGAACTCTTGAAACTGAGGGTGGACAAAGCAATGGGGCCTGATGGGATTCACCCAAGAATTCTAAAAGAACTAAGGGTAGAACTAGTAACACCACTGACTACTCTCTTTAACAAATCATGGGGGATGGGGTGGTACCTGAGGACTGGAGGAGGGCAAATGTGATTCCACTTCACAAAGGTGGGAGCATGGCAGAGGCAGGAAACTACAGACCAGTTAGTTTAACTTCGGTGGTAGGGAAAATGATGGAATCACTTCTGAAGGAAAGAATTGTTGAGTACCTAGAGTCCATTGGGGCACAGGACTCAAGGCAGCATGGTTTCACAGCAGGAAGGTCATGTCAGACAAGCCTAATAGATTTTCTTTGACTGGGTGACCAAAGTAGTAGACCAGGGAGGGGCTGTGGATATGGCCTACCTAGATTTTAGCAATGCATTTGATACAGTCTCACACAAAAGATTAATATACAAATTAACCAGCCTTGGAGTGGGACCCAAGGTGGCAGCTTGGATAAAAAACTGTCTGGACAACAGGACGCAAAGGGTAATAGTAAACGGAGTCCACAGTGAAGAAAGGAGGGCAACTAGCGGGGTACCGCAGGGTTCGGTACTGGGACCGGTCCTCTTTAATGTCTTTATAAGTGACATTGGAGAGCACCTGGAAGGAAAGGTATGTCTTTTTTCAGATGACACAAAGATCTGCAACAGGGTTGATACACAAGAGGTGGAGTGGGAAGAATGAAAAGGGACTTGGCAAGGTTGGAGGAATGGTCAAATATGGCAGCTCAGATTCAATGCAAAGAAGTGCAAGGTAATGCATCTGGGAAACAAAAACCCAGGAGAAGAGTACACAATGGGGGGTGAGTTAATAACAACAACAAAAATCAAAAGAGACCTAGGAGTAATTATATCAGATGACCTAAAGGTAGGTAAGCAATGTGAAAAGGCAGTGAGGAGGGCTAAAGGGATACTGGGATGCATAGGGAGATGCATCAACAGTAGAAAACAGGAAGTTGTTATCCCTCTGTACAGACAGTAAGTGAGACCCCATCTGGAGTACTGCATGCAATTCTGGAGATGCCATCTCTGCAAAGACATAGACAGCGTGGAGGCTGTTCAGAGGAGGGCAACCAAAATGGTGCAGTGTCTGCACCAGAAGACATACGAGGAGAGACTAAAGCAGCTTAATATGTATACCCTTGAGGAAAGTGGGGGCGGTGGGGACATGATAGAAACTTTCAAGTATCTCAAGGGAATTAACAAAGTACAAGAGGGTAGTATCTTTCAGAAGAACAGATGTGCAAGAACAAGGGGGCACAATTTGAAGATCAAGGGGAGGACGGCTCAGAGGTAATCTTAGAAAGTGTTTTTTCACAGAAAGGGTTGTGAATGCATGGAACAGCCTTCCTGAGGAGGTTGCTGAGTCAGGAACAGTGGGAGAATTCAAGAATGTATGGACAGGCATAAGGCAATTCTAGTGGAGGGTAGGAAGAAGTATGCTGTTGATTAACTAGAATCTGCAGCTTATCCATCAGGTAGGAAAATGGGCAGACTAGGTAAGCCAAGTGGTCCTTATCTGCCGTCAAATTCTGTGTTTCTACGTTTCTATACCCTTCAGGGTGGGGAGGTAATGGGCAATACTGGACTGCCCAGTGGCATAATGGGGCCCAACACTGCAGGTGGAGGGCCTTTCTAGCCCCTGGAAGGTCCGGTATTGCCCAATACCGCCCACCCTGGAGGGTATTATTGCACTTAGAAAATGGGCTATTTGTGAAATTTTAATTAAATCCTTAAAAGATTATTTAATAATGTTAAAAACAGTAAAAAATGAATACAATTTAATTTTGTTGTACAATAGTCCCTGTACTGGTATACCTGTCAGTGAAGGGTGTTGCTATTTTGTATATATGTTTTTTTAACTTTTGTATGGTTGGAGGTCTCTCCACCCCAAGCATCAAATCAATGGGGAGCACAGAAAAAAAATAGACCTAGAGAGAGGGCAATGCGGTCATTTCACACACACACACACACACACACACACACAGAAAAAAAGCATTCCCATTTCTAGCATGACAGCAACCAGATATAGCCTGCCCGCAGAGTCTAATCACCGACCAAAGCTCCACAGGTTTGGAAGATGAGACAGGATGAAGAGGATTGAATATGGCCAGTCCACATCTCAAAGCTGGCTTGAAGTTTCGTGACCGATCTGATCATCGGACAAGTTGCGACCACCCACACTATAGTCAACGTACTATAGAGCAGAAATTCAAAGTAGAGATTCTGAAAAAAACAAAAATCTTTTGTTACATTGAAATATAAAAAAGTGGGTGGCAGAAAATAGGTGCTTGATAAGCAGCAGTGAACAGAACGGGCTGCCATCTGGAGGAGGGGTGTGAGAGAAGTGTCAGTCAGGAGAGTGGTGATGCCGTTAGAAATGGGAATAGTTCTTCTCTGTCTCCCTGACTGCATGATAAGAGGGATAAGAGGGAGAGTGTGTTTCTTTCATGGTTTGTTTCTTCTTTTGTTTTTTTTAGAAACAGAAACATAGCCCTTTTACATTTAATTCTAGATTCGATCCTTGGCAGAGGAACATGCCAGCAATATGCAGTGTAAAGAATGCACCGCAACTGTCTTTTTTTTCTTTTTTCAGAAACGTTATCTTTGTGTTAAACCAAAGTGACAATGAGTCACGGGGTGGCTACCTACAGCTTGCCCACTTGCTAAAGACAAAAAATTGTGGTACATCGAATGCTTCTTGGCACTGCGATACCAGTGGTGAGGCTGATACAGTTGGTACCTGTTTCTCACAGGGCTCCAACTGTAAGTTAATGTACCCCTGGCATCTCAGGTAGTCAATCAAATCTTTACATTTATAAGCCCATTTTCTAATGCAGAAATAAAAGACATTTAAACTAATTCCATAGTCATATTGTGGTGCTCCATTTCCATATAATGTGATTATGGGTATAGTAACTGATGTTTCTTACTGTTTAACAACTGCCTCTTGCACTGGCTGGGCAGACAGAACCTCTCAGCCTTACTTTGCGATCTTCTCACCCAACCAGCATGAGAGGCACTTGTTAAATTTTAAGAAACATCAATTACTATATCCATAGTCAATCATGTAAAATGGGTTGCAAATGTCCTGCTTTCTGATTGGCTTAGGCAGGATGGCTCCAATACATGTACCACAGCCTACACAGGTAAGAAAAAGTACCTGTGCTAGCCTACCCCATAATAAAAAAAAAATCCACGTGCCATCTTAGAATCTTAGACTTTTTATCTCCACCATGATTTTATATGTTTATCAAGACTCACATCATGTAACTTCCCCCTCACCCATACAGCTCAACAACTGAGTCTATAGTTCCCAAAACAGAGTAGGTTTTTTTAGTTCAAAAGAAGTATATTTTTGCTGAAACTGACCCTGAAAAGAATTATCTTCAAGAGAAACATAGAAACATAGAAGTTGATAAAGGAATAATGCATGACAGGGTGTGTGTCGTGGTGGGATATCGCCACGCCTGGGGTTGGCACGAGGTCAGCAGGTCGAAAGGCCCAATGCCCCAGGCATGATAAAGTATCCCAAACGACACACACCCTGGAGTGCATTATTCCTATTATACAATGGCTCATTGTTATACAGCAAAAAAAAATTATTGTAAAGATGTTTTTGTGTGGAAAAATATTTTTTGTTTTTAAGAGAAGGTGAAACAGTCAATAAAAAGCTCAATCAAATGCTCATCTACATGGGTTCACAGTGCTGAGACTAGACCTGTGGCATCGTGCTGGGATAACGCCATGGGTCCAGCCCCAAACTGACCAATCACAGTCCAAGATTCTTTCTTGCCATTGTATAGTGGCAGATAAGGACCGCAAGGCCCATCCAGTCTGCCCATTAATTTTTCTACCTTATAAATGTGCTATTGGCCTTTGCTCAGTCAATGACCTATCTATTCATACTCATCTGTATTGCTCCCTTATGCCTATCCCATGCCTGTTTGAAGCCCTGCACTGTATTCATATCCACCACTTCCTGAAGTAGGCAAGTTCCATGCATTCACCACCCTCTTTCTGTGAAAAAGAACTTCCTCACATTCCCCCTTAATCGGCATCCCTCTAATCTCATGATGTGTCCTCTTGTCCTGCTATTTTTCTTATATTGAAACATGTTAGACTCTTTCACCTTGTTAATGCCCTTAAGGTGTTTGAATGTTTTGATCATATCACCTCTCTCCCTCCTTAGCTCCAGAGTATACATATTGAGCTCTGTTAATCTGTCCTCATATGTTTTCTGTTGCAGTCCCTGCACCATTTTGGTTGCCCTCCTCTGGACTGCCTCAATTTGGTTAATGTCCGTGTGAAGGTGTGGCCTCCAGTACTGCGCATAGTACTTCAGATGGGGCCTAACCAGTGTCTTGTAAAGAGGGATTATTACCTCCCTCCTCCGACTTGTGATACCCCTACTAATACACCCTAACATCCCCCTAGCCTTACCTACTGCTTTAGTGATCTGCTTGGATGATTTCAGGTCATCGGTGATGATGACGCCCAAGTCTCTTTCTTCCCTTGTGACTGCTAGCAACTCCCCTGCCAGCCTATAGGTGGCTTCAGGGTTTCTCTTCCCTATGTGCATGATCTTGCACTTCTTTGCATTAAACCTCGGTTGCCACTCTTCCGACCATTTTGCTAGTTTATGCAGGTCTCTTCTCATTCTACCCACCCCATCTGGGATCATCTACTCTGTTGCAGATCTTGGTGTCATCTGCAAACAGACAAACCTTACCCTCATGTCCATCTGCAATGTCACTGATGAAGATATTGAAGAGGACTGGCCCCAGGACTGATCCTTGAGGTTCCCCACTTGTGATTGAATCTCTTCTGACTGTATACCATTTACCACCACTCTCTGTTTTCTGCCTGTCAACCAGTTTGCCACCCAGTTGACCAACTTTTGACCCACCCTGAGCCTATTCAGCTTATTAATCAATCTTCTACAGTATGTGGAACAGTATCGAAAGCTTTGCTGAAGTCAAGGTAGGCGACATCAACTGCTCCCCCTTGGTTCACCACTCTGGTCACCCAGTCAAAGAAATCTATGAGATTAGTTTGACAGGACCTTCCTTTTGTAACCCATGCTGTCTTGGATCCTGTGCTTCTATGAATTCCAGGTGTTGCACTATCCTTTCCTTAAGGAGTGCCTCCATAATCTTGTCCATTACTGAGGTAAGACTGACTGGTCTGGAGTTCCCTGCCTCCTCCCTGCTACCGCTCTTGTGGAGCAGGATCACATGAGCCCTTCTCCAGTCTTCTGGGACCTCTCCTGTGCTCAGAGACTCACTAAACAGTTCTGATAATGACTCTGCTAGTTCCACCCTTAGCTCCTTTAGTACCCGAGGATGTCTGCCATCAGGTCCCATTGCCTTGTCCACCCTGAACTTATCAAGCTCTTGTAGGACCCTTTCTTTTGTGAAGGGACTAGTGCTCACTTCCTTCCCCCCTGTGTCCATGGTGCTGAGCTGTGGGCCCTGCCCTACCTTCTCTTCAGTAAATACTGAGCAGAAGTATATATTTAGGATAGATGCTTTTATTTATTCTATTTTATTTATTGAATATAATCGGAATTACAATCCTTTGAGTCACAGACTCTTTTGCAAAAGCTCCACGTCGGTTACAAGGGGTGGAGGGTAAACAAATACAGAAGAAACATACATAAACAAGCAGTATTCACACAACAGTACTGGCAGTGCAGTCCAGACTTTACCTTAGTTAACTGGTGACAGTAGTAGGCAGCATTCTGGATATCACTTGACAGAGATGTGTAGGATGCTGATTCATGGAATCTAGAGAGATCCTGTGTCGGGTATTTGGAGGGTTTGGGAGTACAAGTGGTGGGCAGTGTTAGCCACAGTCACATTTAGCAGACTCAAGTAGTTGAGCTTTGAGGCTTGTTTTGAATAGGGAGATGGTATGGGTCTGAGAGAGCGGGGGTGGTAACGTATTGAGCCAAAGAGGGGCACGGTAGCGGAAGGATCTTTGCCCAAGGGATGTTCTACAATGGGGGACCAGAAATGAGGAGTTTGCTGCGAGCCTTGTATTACGCCTGAGGGGTGCTGCGCTGATTATGGGGAGAAGGCCGACGGGGGCTAGCTGGAGATGTATCTTTTTTGCGAGGATGCAGGTGTGATACTTTAGTCTTTGTTGGAAGTTTAGCCAACCAGCCAAAGCATAGAGCTCACAGGTATGAGTTAGTCTGTCACTGCCAGTGACTAGATGGCAGGCTTTATTCAAGGCAGTGTTAATGCTACCTAGTGTGGTGGGTTCTGCTGAGCCATATATCACTATCCCGTAGTCAACTAGGGAGAGGATTGAGGAGGAGACTGCAAGATGCATGGCCTGTGGGTAAGCAGTGTTTAAGTCTGTAGTTATGTTTACATGGTCCTTCTCCTCATATGCCCCCTTATCTCCTTTGATCTTAGCAATACCCCATCTGGACATTCTCCTTTCACTAATGTGTCTATAGAAAGTCTTGTCCCCTTCTTTTACTGTTTGTGCTAGTGTTTCCTCAGTTTGGGCCTTTGCCTGCCTTACTGTCTTACTGCCTTTCCTGCTTCCCTTAGGGTAGTTTGATATGCCTCCCCATTTTCATCCCGCTGTGTTCCCTTATATTTCCTGAAGGCCAGTCTTTTGGCTTTGACCTTTTCTGCTACTGTTTCTGAGAACCAAAGTGATTTCCTTCTTCTTTTGCACTTCCTTTTCTCTCTAACACAATGGGATGTTGCTTAAAGTATTGCATCCTTAATGCTTGCCCACTTTGCCTATATCCCCTCACCTGTATTTCTTTTTGCCAGGGCTAGCTTAACTCTGTTGGCCATCTTATCAAAGTCAGCTCCTCTGAAGTCCCATATTTTTGCCTTGGAATGGGATGATTTAGTTGTAGTGGTCAAATTGAACCATACCATGTGATGGTCACTGGCTCCCAGGTGACCTTCTACCTGAAGATCTGTGATCCTTTCCCTGTTAGTCAGTACTAGATCTAGGACAGCCCTGTCTCTTGTGGGTTGTTGTACCAGTTGTTTGAGGTCCTCCTTCTGCAGGGAACCCACCATGTTTCTAGTTCTGGCAGATGTTCCTGCTGGTATTGACCAATCTGTACCCGGCATGTTGAAGTCTCCCATTATCAGAACCTCCCCTTTAGCTGTTATGTTTTGTATATCTTCTAATAGTAATGTGTCTATGTCCTCCCCCTGGTCTGGGGGCCTGTAGACAACCCCAGTTCTTATGGCTGTCCAATTTCCTGTTTCCAGTGTGACCCACAGTTCTTCTGGCTCCTTATGTGTATTCTGAATTTCTGTAATCTTTGATATTTTCATTGACATACAGGGCCACTCCACCCCCCCTTTTTGCATCTCGGTCTCTTCTGAACAGTACATAGCCAGGTACTGAAGTCTCCCAAGTGTGGTTACTGGTAAACCATGTCTCGCTAATTGCTACTTTGTCCAGTTTAGCCTCTGCCATTATTGCCTGCAGGTCTGGGATCTTGTTTCCCAGACTGCGAGCATTTGTGTACATGATTTCCATTGGCCAGATTTTAGTGTGTTATTTGTTGGATGAGGTCTGGTGTTTCCCCTGTGCATTGTATTGGGGAGCTACACCTTTTTCCTTACCTGGTGATACAAATGAATTGCAAACATGCTGAACTCCTGTTTGACCACTAGCTGAGGGGGGAGGTATGTTCTTCCCATTCGACGTATGGGGTGCTGCACCCCTCTCCCCATTTGCTAGTTTAAATATTCTGCAAAGACATCAAAATTCTGCCCCAATGCACTGACTCCCTCCTTAGTCAAATGCAGTCCATCAAATTTAAAGAACATTCACTCCCAGAACTGTTGGCAGTTCTCTATAAATTTGTGTCCTTTTTTCTGGCACCAACCCTTGAGCCACATGTTTAACTCCTCTATCTCCCCTTCTCTGACCTTCCGTCCATCTGCCCCCCTCTCCCAGACTGGCAAGATCTCTGAGAAGGATATGCCAGATAAAATGGATGATAGTTTGTCACCCAGCCTGGTCAGGTGTTCCTTGGTCTCCACAACTGACCAGCTGGCGAGATCATTAGTCCCTATGTATATCAGGATGTCAATGTTTTTGCCTGCTTCCTGAACAATTTTAGCAATGCAGTCAGTGTCTCTCCACGCTGATGTACCTGGTAGACATCTGATCATTATCCTTGGCTGGAGACAGGTATCAACTCACCGAATCATGGAGTCCTATGGTCAGAAGTTTTTTGGATTTCCTTTTTGCTTTTTTTGTTTTGGTTCCTGTTTTCGGTGAGTTTTGTTGTGCTAGCTCCTGTGCTGCAGTGCCCTGCTCTGCAGTGTCCTCTGCCCCTTTGTTTGATTTTGGAGATAGAGGCAGATACCTGTTTGTAGTTTTTTGGTTTGTGGAGGTAATATGTTGGACAGCAATGAGTGATGGGGCACCCTATTTGCCCCTCCTAACCACCTGCCAACCTCCCAGACCAACTACCCTCTGAGGTCGAGGTGCTTCTGTTGGATGTTGGAGAAATGGCAAGTGATTCTTATAATATATTTCCTCTTACATATGAAATTTGAGGCACACAATCTCTGCCCATGCTGCCTGGAGCTGAGCCCTAAGATCTCCAATGACCCAGCATGTAGGACAGTGTCCTAAATCCTGTAAAACTGCCCTTCTGAAAAGTGTTCCACAGTACCTGCAGTTAAATATATCCATTCCAGATATGTTGCTGGGTTTATAACCTGGTCAGAGTAATTAGAAGGAAGAAAATGAAAGTAAAGGTTTGATTTTGTATTTTGTTTGTTTGTTTTTGTATAACTTGTTATAACAAGTTAAATTACTAGTGCCCCTGTAAATGAGGTCATCGTGTGGATACCCCACTGATCCACCCCTTCCTGCTTTGCCACAGTTAATGTCACGATTGGGCTATCCTATAAAAGGAGTGTAGTGTGGTGTGGTTGGGGATGGGGGTGGGTGGTTGGGCCCTTCTCCTGCTGAAAAAGAACCACAGATGAAAGAAACAAGGAGGTAAGAGCAGAAACAATCAGTCAGCAACAAATGCAGTAACCCTGAAAGCGTATCCTAATGATAGATAAAACTGCAAAACCTGTAAAGCACCACCTGTAATAATTTCACAGAACATATACCCTATAAGAAACACTTTGCTACAGAGAAAAATAAAGCAGTAACAGAAGATATACCTTGCAAAAGACTATTTGAATCAGAAGATTACAGCATTAATTTGTAAGCACACACCTGTAGGCACACTCTGTAATAATGCAGCTGAAGGTATACCCAGCAACAACAATTTGAATCAGAGAAAAATAAAGCAATAACATGTTAGCAACAAACAGTAACAATCCTTGTAAGTACAAAATAAAAATAACAACAGACAGTAAACCTGCCTAGCCAAAAGAAGTTTTAATCCTTCCCCTTGCTCTGGTAAGGTTCTTTGCTCTGTCCTTTCAAGCAACCTAGAAGGAAAGAGCTCAAGTGAAACTAGGTGCCTTGGCCAGCAAACCTAGTCTTCATGTTCCAGTCCCTATAGGTGCCCAATCAGCAAGTACACTTGCAGCCTGACTTGCAGGCATATATTAGCACCCTAGCTCACACTATCAGTACCTTCCCCGCCCTCTCTCAAATAGTTCAGAATTACACACTTCTGGTCCCCAGGACAGGCAGTGGGGACCAGTAACAATCAAGACACCGTTCCACATAGTAAACTAGCAAGCAAGCTTGGGTATCTTAGGAGTAGGTCCAAAGGTGGTAAACTGGATAAGAAATTGGTTAGGGGTAGGCAACAGAGGGTTGTGGTAAACAGAGTTATATCCGAGGAAGGGAGGGTGAGGTGCCTCAGGGATCAGGGCTGGGACTGGTCCTCTTTAATGTCTTTCTAGTTGATATTGCAGAGGAACTGGAAGGGGAGATCTGCTTCTTTACAGATGACATCAAACTCTGCATTAGGGTAGATGGACATTCTGGGGGGATGAGCAGGGACCTCAAAAAACTAGAAGAGTGGACAAGGTTATGGCAGCTGGGTTTCAGTGAGAAAAAGCAAGCACTTGATACACAGAAACCCAGGGGCAGAGTACACAATGGGTGAAGCAGTATTGTTGAACACAAAGCAGGGAAGAGACCTGGGGGTAATCATATTGGATGACCTAAAGGTGGATAGGCAGTGCGAGAAGGCAGTATGGAGGCAATGGAATATCAGGGTGTATAGGGAGGGGTATCACCAGCAGAAAGAGTAAGGTGGTGTTGCTTCTGTATAGATCACTGGTAGACCCCACCTTGAGTACTGCGTCCAGTTCTGGAGACCACATCTCTGGAAGAACATAGACAGAGTGGGAGCAGTCCAGATTAGAGCAACAGAAATGGTGCAGGGTCAGCATCAAAAGCCCTATAAGGAGACTAAAGGACCTTGTATTTACACCCTGGAATGGAGGAGGTAGAGGGGGGATATGATAGAGACCTTTAAAGAGAGTAACTCACAGTGGTAAATAAGGTACAGGAGGGAAATATTTTCAAAAGAATAGGTGCTCAGGAACAAGGGGACATAGATACATAAACATTGTTGGCAGATAAGCCCTATGGCCCACCCAGTCTGCCCATTTGAGCTTGTAAATTCCCGTCACGTTTTTCTAGAAGTCTGTTACCCTTACCCCTGATCTCCAGAATTCCATTATGTCAATTCTTATGTCTATCCCATGCATTCTTAAATCCCACGATTGTTTCAACCCCCACCACTTCCTCTAGCAGGGTGTTCCACATGTCCACCACCCTTTCTGTGAAGAAATTATTTCTCACATTTCCTCTGAATCTCCCTCTCTCCAAGTTCATCCCATGTCCTCTAGTCCTGTAACATCTTTTTCATTGGAAAATAGTGTATTCCTGCACCCTGTTCCTCCCTGTAAGATACTTGTATGTCTCTAACATATCCCCTCTCTCCCTCCTTTCCTCCAGGGAGTACATATTCAGGTCCTTCAACCTGTACTCATAGGACTTATGATGCAATCCCTGTACCATCTTTGTTTCCCTCCTCTGAACCTTCTCTACTCTGTCTATGTCCTTACATAGGTAAGGTCTCCAGAACTGTATACTGTTCTCTAGGTTGGGGCCTTTTTTATTTTCTTGTTCTTTTCATTTTTTAAAGTACCTGATTACCCATTTTATAAGTGAAGTAAGAAACTACAGGGTAGGCCTTATGCTGTGATAACCACCTTTGCAGGGGCTGTGTGGCCCTCCCACTACAGTGTCTGGCCTCACTACACATCTGGGATAAAGTCTCTACAAAAAAAGAGTCATATGGGGGCACAATGGAATAATGGACAGCGCTGTAATTCTTCTCCAAATAAACTTTATTTATATTTCTTTAAGGCACATTGCTCGACATTTCACCTACACCATGTAGGCTTCATCAGGAGGTGCCTGTTAATATTTTTATCAATGGCTTGGCTTCCCTTTGTACCATAAAATTTCCCTCTGAATGGGGATAGGTCAATCCTGGTTGTTATTTTGATAGAGACTTTCCTTTATATTTGCTGTTTCATTTTCCTGTTTTGACCTTTTTATCCTTCAAGGGCTTCTTTCAAAACAAACCCATACTATTTGCTTCAGAATGCCACTCTAATTCTTTTACATATTCTATCGTAGCTTCTCAGGACGTACTATGTTCTCACTACATTTCTGGGTAGGTTGTTATCTCAGTGCGAGGTCCTATCAGTTGGGTCTTAGTGCTTTCTTATGTACTGATCTGTTTCTTGAGTCTTTTCAAAGTTTTCTGCCCCAATTGGTTGGCCTTCCTGCACAACATCACTCTGGACCAAAGAGGACTGAGTTAATAATATTCTGCCATTTCTGCGTAAAATAACTGTATTTTTGCCATATGGTTGCCCATAAATTGTTATAGCAATAGATAATGGAACTGCCAATATGGTACCCGATTAGATAAGCACTACCAGAATAGCGCCAGTCAACTGAGCACTAGTCTGGATAGCACTAACTAGGACAGTGAGAGGGGATTTACAACGCTTGCAGTAAGCATTCCCCTCATCACTGTCCATGGTGCTGCTCAGTTGCAAGAACACTACAATCCAGGGAGGTGGCCGAGCTGCTCCTGTGGCATGGAGGGCTGGGACATATGGAGGGCTGGGGCATAGAGCAGCTCAGTCAGCGCTACTGGAGATCAGGGTTCTAATCCTGGTATCCAGTCATTTTGTATGGTATCAGGACTTGTGTTTTTTTTTTCAAAGGGCCGTGGAAACAGTATTCCACAGCTCCAGACATTTAAATTGCCCTGTAATCCCCTCCCCCTCCCCCCCGGAGTGAGAATAATTAAGTCCGGTGGGTGTGGGGGCAAAGTAAAATACAGAAACGGTGCCTTTTGTGCGACGTGCACTTAACGTGTGCTATTCTGACTCGCACTGTTTGGACCCAGTGCAGCCAATATCACAAAAGTATAGAGGACCATGTTTGACATGGTGGTTAGAGTCTTCAGTGATGCATGGCAACATACAATGCATTTTGTTTCATTTTTTTCTTTTATGGTATGCTTGTAGCAAAGAAACCTTTATTAGATAAGTATAATGCTATAATGTAGTGTGGGATTGTTTTCTTGTCATTGCTGCCTCTTCATTGCACTTTTAGATGCACAGCATTCTGTGGGAGGCGACAGGGTGCCATTTCAGGTACTGATGTTTTTCTTCCAGCTAAGAAGTGGCAAAATAAAACCCCCTTTGTATGAATAAACTGTAACTGTCACTATACATTTATATGTCATTCCTTTAAAAAATATCATAAAAGGTTGTGGATTGTAAAAACAAATGACAACAAATGAAACACTGTACATTACTGTAACTAAACTGACATCATCAGAATGCTGTGGAGTAAACAGATAAGAAAAGGTAGACCAAATAACAGTTCATTAGCTGGTTAAGAATCCATTCCCGTTCCCTCAGAGACAATGACTACACTGTTAAATGGATTGAATGGCTGTAGCCAAATGGTTACTGAACACATAAGATCAGTGCACATGGAAACATAGACAATACCAGCAGAAAAAGGCCGATGGTCCATCAATGTTATATGTGATATGGGACATTGAGGCCTCAGTTAATAACTTACCACAGAATGGAGAGGATGTCTCTGCAATGCAGGACTGTTTTCTTTTTTTCATAGGCACTAAAAGTGAATTTGTTCGGGGCTCTCAGGGGGAAGAAGGAGGTGGGGCAATAGTGGGGTTGTGTGGGGGGATTCACTTCATGATCAGGATCAAGATGGGTAGGGGAAGAGCGGGGATTGACTTTGGCATGCAGGTGGGGGAAGGGTTATACTTGCAATATGCTCAGTTAATAGTGTGTGTGCATGGCAACAAACTTCACTGGGCAGGAGAGGGAGTGGTTTCACAGTCCAGACTGGAAGGATAGGGTGAAATGGAAATATAATGGCCCGTGTGGTGGGAGAGGAGAGGGAACAATTAAACTGAGATGGTGGAGTTGGTAGGGTTTTTCTTAAAAAAAGTATTTTAAACTTCACAGTGCCAAGTTGAGGTAAAAGTTGGGAACTTCACAAAGCTCTAGCTCTGCGAACTACACGACTTTGCACCAACTTCACAATATCTGTACTCATTTCAATCTAGAAAGTGAAACCTGCATCAATACATGATGTATGCATTATTTTCTTTTGGCTAAAAAGCAGGAGAGCTGTTGCAAACGTATCTGAATGTTTGAAAACTGTATTAAAATAATGTTGGTGCATTTGTTTTAATGCAGAAGCAACTCCAAAATTAGGAATTGTGCCATTGCCAAGACTTTTGAAAATCCAGCCCTTTTTTCTAGTTCTAGCAGTACAGGTGAAACAGCACAAATTTTAAGTGTCAATATTTTAAATTTGTATGATAGAAAGAAGAAGGATAGTGACATTAACATAGAAACATAGATACATGGAATTTGATGGCAGATAAGGACCACCTGGCCTACCTAGTCTGCCCATTTCCCTACCTACTGTATAAACTCCAGATCCTACTTGATCTGCAGCCTACTTCCTCCTACTCATCCCTAGTGTTGCTTTCTGCCTGTCCCATGCATTCTTGAATTCACTGCCGTTGTTGCCCCACAAACTCCTCAGGGAGACTTTTCCAGTGTTGTAATGTGATGAACCCCAATACATGCATAGGGCCAAACAGACCCCAGTACTGACACTGTAGTGCAGCATGAGAGGGGTGCTGCACTTCTGAGGTGTCGTCTTTCAGATGAGATGTTAAGCCGAGGTCCCATCTGCCTGGATTGGTGGTAGTTCAGGTGGATGTTAAAGATCCCATGGCACTTATCGAAAAGAGTAGGGGAATTTTATTAAGCAAAAGAAACAGAACATCAAGTTTATACATGAAATAACAAAGTAAAACAAAGGGTCTAACATCATACAATAAGCAGATACACATCATTCATGAGGAAAATGAGATACAGAAAAGAAATGTGAATACTGTCATAGCCTCTCAACAGCTAAACATTAACAATTAATACAAAAAATTTACCTTATTCCATAAGGAAGGAAGAAAAGCGAGTAAACGAGAGCTGTTTATGCTCCAACTCCATAATAGTCAATAAAGTATTTTCCATTTGTTGTATAATAGTGGGAAGAAAGGTTAGAAGTTGCTGTAGGACATATTGACATTGGGCTTGCCACAAATAGTATTTACACACCGCAAAAATCACTCTGACAGTACTAGGATGAAATCTCGTCCAAGGAGCAGAGAAGTCACCCAATATCAGAATCTGATATGTGACTCTACTAAGAAATGGTCACTTCCATTTATTAGCTAGTGTTTTCCAAAATAAAAGTGCATCTGGGCAGTCAAAAAAGAAATGGGACATAGTTTCCTCAATGTGAATGCAGGAAGGTTTAGGACAATATCGTTCCTGAGAGGATTTATGTTTTAAATTCCTCCGAACTGGTAATCGTCCGTGGCAACACAGCCAAGTAACATCCCACATGTGTAGAGGGATTCTTGTATCTCGAAGAAGGGACAGAACACAGTTCATTCGAGCAGAAGGACAAACCATAAACTGCAACACTGGTCTGGAAATGTTTACAAAAGTAGTATATAATTGTTCTTTGGATAGCTTTAAAATGGATGTCTTACTAAGCTTCCAACACCGCAGCTTGCAGAAACTATCCAAAGCATAAGCTGGGAAACAGGATACACGGGAATGTGTAGATGGGAGCATGTCCCAGTTATCCATTATAGAACACATGGCATAGCTAATCCAGGTATCACAAACATGGGATGTGAACCCTACTCTAAGAAAAAGATGAAAAGGAAAAAAAGAAAGAAAAAAAGCTATTGGGTGAATCATGCCAAACCCTCCCTGGCATATCGACAAATAGGTGATGTCACATTTAACAGGATTGAGGCAGCTGCCCCATACCATCTGAAAGAATACACTAAAGAGTCTTGTTTCTAAATGTCAGGGGGAGCATATAGATAACTAAGAGACAAAAAAAAAGGAAGGATACATTTTTTTAACAACTAATACCCTCTTTCTCTTCCCTAATTTCCATGACTTCCATATTTTGACCTTATAATCCCCAATACAAAGGTGTTTTTCCCAGTTATAGGTGGCTGTATCAGTGGCATTAAACCATATCCCTAAAATACATTGAGGAGACATACAAGTCCAAATACCACCCACTTCAGATACTACTGCAGATTCAGGATCTAAGGGGATGGAGACACTCTTCTGAAGATTAAGAGTGCCCCCTGAAATCACAGAAAAATCTTGAACTATGCGAATGGCCCAGTCTCCAGAATCTTTATTCTGGGCAAATAACACAACATCTTCTGCATATGCAGAAATCTTTACTGGGGGTAAAGTAGGGTGAGGTGCGAGACCTATAATGTGAGAGTCCCATCTAATTTGATGAATGATCAGATCCAATGCAAAAGTATATAATAACAGACTGAGCGGACAGCCTTGACGAATCCCAACCATCTGGAGAAGAGTACCACCCACAAAACCATTAATTATAGGTGCGAAGTAGGCTAGGAAGAATATATGGGTGAGCCATCGGAGAAAAATTGCTGGGATACCACAGGATTCCATGACCTGTAATAAGTAGGAGTGTTGTACTGAGTCAAATGCTTTTGCTTGGTCTAGTGAAAGGACGAACCCCGAAATAATGTTACATTGTTTGGCCTCAAAAAACTCTCCTAGGAGAAATAGATTAGTGTGTATAGAACGTCCCGGTATAGTGCACAATTGGGCAGGGTCAATAAGATCAGGAGCAACACGGAGTAATCGGCATGGAAGAATTCTAGCCAAAATTTTAAAGTCCAGACAAGAATCTGAAGAGGCCTCCAATTTTGTAAAGAGCAGGAATCTCCCTTTTTATAGATAAATTTAAGAAAGGACATGCCAAAATCAGGGATATCTTCTGTAGTTTGTAGGATATAATTGAAAACTTGAGTCAGTACTTCTAGTAAATCATCCCGAAATGTCCTATAGAACTCATGTGTTAAACCATCAGGACCCAGGGTGACCTGCAACTTAAGGTGAGAGATGGCACATGCCACTTCCTCCTGGGTAATTAAGGTGACGAGTTCTGAAATATGGTGCACAGGGAGCTGTGGGATCAGAGCCGAAAAAAACGATGACAAGTCAGGCAGTGTAGGCGGTAATGTACAAAACTGGTGTTGCAAATGAGAACTGACAACAGACATCATGCCAGGAATATCATAAACAATAGTATCCTGTCAATACAATAGACCGTTCATAACTGTAGTCTGACTTCTATCTTTGTAGGCTGAAAATGGGTTCGCAGAGGGGGAAGTTGAGGTACCTACCCTCATAAAAAAGTCTAAAGTACAGGCACTTTCATACTGATATGCAAACATGCGACATTGATATTGGCAATTTGGGAAAAATAATCAATAGGGGAAGAAGCAGACAAAGACATCAGTTTATATAATTGATTTCTATGTGTTAAATATGTAAGGTACTTATCACGGACCACCCGTTTCCCCACAGTCTGAAAAAAGCTACGTACATCTAATTCCGTATCTTTCCACCATGTCCAAACAGAATCATAACAGCAAAGAACTGAGATCCGGGCATGAAAGAGGGTGCAAACTTGCACTTGTATAGCAAGAGAAGAGAATAGAGAATTGTTCAGTTTCCACTGAGTCGAAGTGGAAGATAGAGAAAGTGGGGTGGTATTCAAGAGAAATACGCAAGTCAGTAAATGGTGATCAGAAAGCTCTGTGGGGGCAAAGAGAAACCTGACAAGGAACACAGTGTGGAGAAGAAAAATAATAATCAATCCGAGTGTAGAAAAGTGATCTGTAATATGTGTAGCCAGCAGCAGTATGTAAGGAGCGATATGCATCAGTGAGACCGGCATCCTTTATTAGGGTAGACAAAGCAAGGGAGTCACAATAAATTTTCTTCCCCTCTGCTGTCCTGCAGGCAACATCAATAGAACAGTTGAAGTCCCTTCCCCAAATAATATGTTTCCTGGTACACAAATAAGGTTTAATAAGGTCAAATAAATGAATACGAGTAGCCTTGGTTTGTGGGCCATAGATATTGATTAAATGAAAAGGATGGGCCTGAAAGGTACAGTCAAGAATCAGTGCCCTGCCAGGACAAACATCAATAATGTGTGAAATGGAAAATGTTGAGGAAAAAAACAGGACAGCCACACCATCAGCTACATCATCCCCAAAAGTCCAATATGAGGGGCCTTTAATCCATCCCTGTTTAAGCTGCTAAATCTCAAAAAGGGTGGTCAGGTGAGTTTCTTGTAATAGAAGGACATCAATGGGGAGAGAAGCAGCAAGGTGCAAAAAAAAAAATCCTCCTCTTGTAGTTTTTTAGGCTACAAACATTGAAAGAGGCTATTCTGATAGAAGCCAGAACAAACAGTCACTCAACCACTCCCATCTGTAAGGGCCATATTTTTCCATTTCTTACTCCCCTTTTTTAGTCTAGTAGTTTTTTTACGTGAAACATCAGGAGGTCTAACAAAAGTGATGTCCATGTCAGATGGCAAGATAGAAGCATCAGAATCACCATCAGATTCCTCTCTTCCTCCCTTTAAACAGTCAAAAGGATTGGAGAGAGGAATTTCAGGAGTTTTTACAGTTTTGCGAGCAGTTGCCCTGGTGACCCATCTACTGAGTTGAAAACCTTCTGAATCCATAATGGAAACATCAGTAGTTGTAGTAGGGCATGGAGGAGAAGCAACAGTAGGCACAGCAAGGGGTGGAGGCACCGTATCAGTAGGTGGTTCTAATATAATTGGAGTCTCACTACCACCAGAGGAGGTTGGGGGGGGGCAATGTCCGTGGTATTGGATAAAGTAACCTGAGTAAGAGGCCATTCTTGGGCTTTATCCTGTGCTTTTTGAACCAGCACATCAGGATTCCACCCCTCATGATGGTTCTTGCTCGCCCAGGGACATTGATGGTACGCATGTCCTTTTTCATCACACAAATTGCACTGAAATACATTCTCGCAGGAAACACTAGGGTGGCCATATTCCCCCACATAGACTACATTTTAACAACTCACACGTGTTGCTTAAATGTGTGTGAGCACCACATTTGTAGCAGGCTCTGTGTTGTCCCCATAAAAGAAGACACCCCTATCTTTACCTAAGAAAAACTATTAGGTAGGTGTATCACTTCTGAGTTAACCTGGAAGAGTTTCACACAGAATTTCCACCCTCCTGTCCAGAGCCCCTCTTCATCTACAGTGGCTTCGGGGGGGGGGGATAAGACCATACACCAGTTTTGCAGCCAATGGTATATGTCACTAACACTAACACCCTCATTTCTAAACATAATGGTAACAGTGCTAACAGCAGGCTTAGTGAGAGGAATAACATAGAAAAGAATCCAAAGGGAGACATTCTTTAAAGTGGCATACTTATGCCAAAATCTATCTAAACCACTAGTAGTTTTGAAACTGATATCAAAAGTTTCTTCCCCTGATATGTGAATTAAGGCGTAAATATCTGAAGCCTGAAAATGCATAGTACCTTTCAATAAGGTCCGTGCCACATAATAACGGTCAGGGAATTCAGAAAGGCCACCCTTATAACGTAGACGAACTGCGTTACATCTAGATGCCTGTTCCAGTTTATTTTTAAACAAATCAGAAAGGACAGTCCCTCTGCCAGAAGCAGGAGGGGGGTCTAAGGGGGAGGGCTGTAATGCAGGGGGCATAGTCGAGGGCCTTCCCAGGATCATCCAGGAGAGATGGTGGTGATGAAACTGATGGAACTGACCCTGAAATGGGCAAGGGTGCTTTAGGAACAGAATCAGTGGTCTGCCCAGAGGAGGCAGTAGGCTGGATAGTAGTGGAAGCCCCTGGTTCCTGAGCTATGTTAATAAGGGGTGTGTCAACATTTAAGGGCTCCGCAGTGGAGCTACTAGGAATAACTACAGAAACAGCATCCTGAAAATCCATTATATCCCCCCAAGTAGCTCCAGAAACAGTAAGCTGAATAGAAATATTAGTGTCCTTAACAATAGAAATGTCTTTTGATACAGGTACCTTGGTGGAGCTCTTGTTGAATGTTGCAGGCCTGGTGGGAGAGAATAAGACCTTGTGTTTATCAGCATCCCAGGAGGGGTCCGGAGTCCAGGATCCTGAGGCACTTTGTGTCCATCCCGCACTTTGCAAAGCCTTCATGGCAGTCCAGGCAGGATCCGTGACATCTGGGGCATTTATCAGTCCAAATCGAGAACGAATGACCACAGCAGCGGTGAACAAGGTCGTAGTGTCCAAGGGAGTGGCTGACATGGCGGGTCCAAGGCGCCAGTTCAATCCCCAAAGTGCGGCTCCAAAGCCAAGGTGACTCTCCTGGTGCTAGGATAGGAAACAACGGGGGAACATCCTGTGCTATACCCTGTGAAGACAAGACAATGAGTTCCACTGTAGAAACCAGCAAAGGAACCGCAGGAACGAGTAAAGGCTCCAAAATCAGAGGTTTGACCGATGTAGAATGCTCCATCGCAGGTAACGAGAGTTCTGTCACAGGTAACGAGTGTTTTGACAAATCTTCACTAGCGCCAGATATTTTCTTATGCTGGATTAAGGCAGGGGCTGCCACAGACAGCAGCACAGTATCAGAGGAGAGATCTTCACCAGCGTGATGCTGAAAACCAACTGATCCTTCCATGGCTGTGATCAGAGGTCCCCTTACTGACGAGAGTAGGGGAATTTCCCCGGTGTCCTGGCCAAATTTCCCTCATTCACTAAAAATACTACCAACAGCTTAATCTGGTTCAAGGTGAGTAAGCATTCATCTGTATCCCCCTCCCCCGGGTCATGCCTGAAAATAGTCAGAATTTGTTTAGTGCACTTACCCGGTCAACAAAAATGAAATAAATTAACATATTTATGTTTTGTGAAATGCAGAAAAGAATATGTATTTGCATACATTTTTGTAAGTTTCAGACTTAATTAACAGAAAATATGAAACCCACAGCTTGCAGAAAACACATTTTGTAAATCTACAATTTTCAGTAATAATTTCAATAGTCAATAAACGTCTGTAAGTGTGAACTGGCAAGAATTTTCCGAACAAATCTGCATTTTTACACAAATACAAAAAATAGAAATCGGCAAATGTCTGCTTGTAGATTTTTAAATTTCCCGCCTCTACATAGGAATTTGAGAAACATGGCAACAGGTCTCTTAAATTGCAGTAGCTGGCATATACCACTTTATCAAGGATGATAATGGAATGCCCCTTACACAGTACAGTAATACCAGTAATTACCAGTAATACCATAGAGTGGATCTAAATCAACCTTGTACAAAGAATGACATTCACTCTCTGGGGACAGAAAAGTATTACAGACATTACTTTGAGCTTTTGGCAGAAGTGACAAAAACAGCAAAAAGGCATGTAGATAACAACCAGACTGATTATAAACTGGCAGAAACAGAGGGCAGTATTTAAACTGTTGTAAACATCTCCCTACTATTGTGACCAGTCTCACCCATGCTGCTCCAAGGAATTGCCTTTCTTCCACAGGTTCTACTCAGTACAAGATGCTATCTAAACTGAGCTTTGGGGATAAGGAAGATTTCTAGAGTGTTGCCCTGGACAATGGTCTGTCTCCCCATCTCTCACTGCTTCTGTCATTTGTTTATTGAAAACTGGTAGCCAGGAAAGGCACACTGAGCCAAGGCTCATTTCCAGGTGTGACCCGGGGGAGGGATATAAAAAGAGAAATACCTTCAGTAGAAAACTGTAGAAAATATTAACAAAGCAGTGTACTAGCAAAACTAAACCAAAAGTCAAAATAAACAGGCAGATATAGACAAAATATACAATACAAAACAGCAGGCAAAATGAGCAATTTGTGGCAAAATAAACAGTGGGAGAAGTACAAACAATGGGCTCTATGCAGTAATGTGCATCGGGTACACTAGAGAGGCATGTACCTAGCCTGCACAGCTCAGTACCCATGGACAGGCATGCACTGGCCAGCATTTGCGTTCGCTGGCCATCTGTTTGTGTGCCTGCTCCCTGGCATACAGCTGCATGGGGGTAGACTGAGGGACACAGGCAGACATCCAATTGGATAACAATCCTGTTTCCCAAAGTGGATCTCCTGCTTTACATGAGCAGGGTATCCTTGGAAGGCACAGGGCCCTGTACTTTTTAAACTTCAGGTGAGTGCCCAAAATGGCTGCCCCAGCTGTTCTTTTCAGCCCGGTGGGCTGGGGCAATAGTATTGAGGGTGTCCCTGTTCCACCACTGCAAGCAGGTGTCCATTGGGGGGTGCATACAAGTTGTGGAAGGGTCTTTACTCACATAACTGGAACTCCATGCCCAACATCTGCACCATTGTGAATAGTGCTGGAGTGTGGGCACTCCCCCTAGACTGCCCCCAAGCATAGCTGCAAACCGACCAGGGGGATCCTGTGTGGAAGGGTTGCACCTCTGTTCTGTGCAAGTGCGCAGGGGTCCATGGGAGCCCAGTGCATGGCAGGGGCACTTAGACATAGTCCATAGAGCTTAATGTTTCCAGTGAGGTTGTATTGGCAATTAAAACAATAAAATATACAATCATTTTGGTGGAAACCGGTAAGGGTGAAGAACAGGTATTTAGGAATTACTTGAATCAGTGTAGGCTTTCAGGACGCAAGTATAAATTTGATAAAGGTGCAGAGGTCACAAACAACCCACTAGAAGAGGTAAGACATGGGAAAGACTAGCCAGGGCAAGAGCAAACACGAGCAAAGAGGAGGTTTTTGTTTTATTCTTTGGTAACTGGGTAAGGCTCAATAGGCACAAGTGCCTGTTTTCAGAGGCAACCCAGGAGCATTCGGGAGGTTAAGTGACTTGCTCAGAATCACACAGTATACAAGTTGAGGTTATGGGAATCAAAAACAGGTCTGCTGGATGTACCAAGCTTATTCATAGCTCATTACTGTAACCTCTAGGCAATACTGCTAGCCCCATCAGAGTTACAGCAGATGCTTTAGTGAATGATAGGAGGATAGATGAAGTGTGGGCTGATCCAGATGGATGGAAGACAGGAGGAGAAAGTAGATTGCCTGGCAGTAGATTTGGAGTAGGGAACAGAAAAGGTGAGGGAGTCTCTAAAGTAAGGAGTGCAGCAGGCAGAAGGGACAGGATAGAGGTGAAAGGAGAAGTAAGGAGGGAGAGATAAGAACCAGTATATAGGAAGAAGAAGAAAAGCATAGTGAATTAGATATCAAAAGACAATGGATGAAATCAAGAGGTTAGTGTAAAGAGAGCAGTGATGGGCACAGGAGGGCACATTAGAGCCAAAATGTCAGAAGGCATTGTAGAGAGTACCCAGTCTGGTGACAGAGGAGATATGGCTGATGCCATCGGCCACATCATTATAATCAAACACCTGAAGCAGCTATTTGTTGACAATTTCCTTGTGGACTGGGACTGGTAGACAAGCCTTGTTGTGGTAGAGGATGCCAAGTTTAGGATGGAGGTTTCTGTGAATGGCATCGATATGGGTGGAGAAGCAAGCCTTCCATCTTGCCATTCACCTAGGTATTTGAAGTAAAGAATGCTTTCAATGGGGTGCCCTCCAGGGTAGAAAAGACTTGGGAGGAGGGAAGACTCACAAGCTTAAGGCTTGAGCCAAAGGTCATGAACACTGTCTTCTTGACATTGACCTGATGTTGGTGGGATTGGAACCAGTATTGGGCATTATGGAAGTCATGCTGAAGGAATGTTTCCAAGGAACAGACCAAGGCATCTGAGGCAAAAAGTACAGTATCACCTGCATACTTATGTGAGCTGACACAAACTGAGGGGAGGTTATTAAGGAAGATTGAGAATAAAATGGGTCTCAGGACAGAGCCTTTGGGAACCATAGACTGTATTGTTGGGGGCAAGGCATTACCAACCTGGACCAACTAGAGGTAGAGAGGTAGGCTCTCATTCATTGTCATTCAGGTGCAGCTCAAAGAATGGGGCCATAGGGGCTTAAGACTCCCTAAAATGTAATTGTGTAATTTTCTATAATTTACTGTTTGTATCCCATCCTACTTGTATAGACATAATCTTGTTTAGGATGCTTCTGCAAGATCTGTGTCCATCATCAGTTAAAGATCTATCCATGGCCTGCCATGCCAGTCCCCTCGAGTCCCAGCTAAAGCCCAAGAGCTCACACCTTTGTGGTAGGGCCTGGGAATACAAGCCCAGGACATTGACATGCATGTTGTGCCTGCTTCTAAGGGGAAGACATGAGCAGCATCCAGGACTGTGACATGGGATGGGAGACCAGCTGACTTTGGTATGAAAGGTGGCATGTTTCTGTCCTTCTTTTTTCCCTCCCACCTACCTTATGCAACTGCCCAGTGTCTTGTGCTATGTGCTTGGCCTGCAGAAGGGGGCATACTGTTGTATGGTCACTCACTAACTGTGACATGGAAGCTGTGCAGACCACAGGAGGTATGTGCAACAGACACCATCTTCTCCCCTCTCCAGAGCTTGAGAGCACTGCCTCCACAGTACTCTCACGGTTCCACTGGTACAAGATGGGTTGATGGGGCCATGCACAATATCCAGGTCTACCACATGAGAATGAATTCCTTCTGCTGGCATCACTGGACAAGGTGTTACTTTATCTTTAAACTACCTTGTATTAATCTGCTCCCAACTTGTTATGTCTAGAACCTCCTCTGCTGTTGCTTTCTTGTGCTCACTACAAAGCCACCTCACTTGTGGCTCAGAGCCTCACATACTCACGTTGACTCTATCACAGTTGTTCCTGCTGATGTCAGGGCTCTCTGCTCATACCAGGACTTGTGCTCACTTGTGTCTCATTTCCCAGGCAGCCCGCCCCCCACCAGGTAATGAAATAGGGAATATTAAGTAATATTTACAGGTTAGTGGTTATAAACCACTGACAGTGAGTGCCCAACAGCTCTATAAACCACATAAGTAGTTTATGGAGTTCCATAAACCACATATGTGGTTTATAGAGCTCCATAAACCATGGGCAGAATAATACCACATCATCACCAGAAAAAACACTGAACAAGCTGTCTTTGCACTGGATGTTCACAAGCGCTACACAATTAATCACTCAGCACAAGACAAGCTTGTCAGCAGTGACAGTTAGCCTCACAAAGTAACAAAAAAGACAATTTAGACCAAAACCCACCAAAAACCAGTAAATATGAAAATTAAAACATGGAGAAGTTAGATTTTATGCACCCTCAGTGTGTGCATAAAACTCTATAAACTACACTCTCCATGCATTATTCTCTATTAGGTGTCCATTGCACAGCAAGTGGTAAAGACCTACTGATTGGTACAATAAGTTGCAAAACATAATCAATCAATCAACTTTTATTTATATAGTGCAATTCTCACTATGATTCAATGTGTTTTACAATAAAAACATTTAAAACAAACACAAATACAGTAGCATAATAAATAATCATTTTTAAAACAGTAAAATATTAATCCTGTTCTGGGAAGGCTAAACTAAATAAATAAGTCTTCAGCTCCTGCTTAAAATACTCAGCATTCTGACTCTCTCGAATAGGGCAAGGCAGAGAATTCCACAAAGTTGGGGCTGCATGTGTGAAAGTACAAGCCCCAGATGACTTTAATCGAACTCCTGGAACCCCCAGCAATCCCTTATCCATGGAGCGGTGGGGGCATGAGGGGCGATAAGGCCAGCGGAGGTCTTGCAGGTAGTCATGCCCCTGCCCATGTAGGACCTTACAGGTCAGCAAACCGACCATGAAGGAAATCCACCACCTAAATGGCAGCCAGTGCAGACTGTGGAGCACAAGAGTAATATGATGTGACCTAGATAGGTCTGTCAACTACCTAGCCACCGCATTCTGCACTAGCTGCAGGTGCAAGGATCTACCCCAGACAACCTTAGGTATAGAGCATTACAGAAATCAAGGTGAGAGGTCACAAAGGCATGGACCAGTGCTGGCAGATCACCAGAGGGAATCAGGTACTTAATCCTAACGATGTTTCTCAAGTGGTAAAACTAGGTTCGGACCACAGCTGACTCCTGATGTTTAAGTGTCAAGCCACATTCCAAACCAATGATGAGATTCCTCACCCAATTCCAGGTAAGCAACTGTAAGTCCCAAAGCTGAAGTCCAGGGACCTGAACAGATTGATGCCTTGGCCCCTTGTGACCAGATTCCAGCACCAGCACCTCAGTCTTGTCTGAATTCAACTTTACTCAGTTGGCCGTCATCCAGCCTTGGATCTTAGCAAAGCAGCTGTTACATACCGAGACCAGCTCCTGCTGCTCAGGTGCAAAAGACAAGTATAGCTGAGTATCATGTGCATAATATTGAAATCTCAGCCCATGCCATCTTATAATGGCCCCTAGCAGTAACATGTACATTGGGAATAACATGTGGGACAAAACAGAGTCCTTCAGTACCCCACGTGGCAATGACACTGGTGCCAAGGGAAAAATCCATGACACCACCCACTGCAACCTGCCAGTGAGGAAGGATTTAAACCAGCTATGGACTGTACCAGCTAGTCCACAGCAAATTCACAGGTGCTTCATCAGCACCCCATGGTCCACAGCATCAAAAGCCACTGAGAGGTTTAGGAAAATCAAGATGGTATGTCTTCCTCGATCCCTCGCCACCAGGAGATCACTCAGCACCCAAACAAGGGCAGTCTCGGTACTATGCCTTTTCCTGAAACCAGACTGGAGAGGATCATAGATGCTGTGAGTTGTTAAAGAGGAAATGTCATCTACAAGATTTCTTAATGCCTGAAAGCCCATAGAAAGCTAATCTGAGTGAGCATTTTGTTTTTATCGGTGAGTATTTGCAGTCCAGAGTTATTCATATGTAAATCAGCCTGTAATTAAGGGCTGGGGCAGCCATCTGTTTTAGGCTCCTTACAGAATTTAATGTCACCAAGGGCCTTGGCTCTCCTTTGACTGTAGGTTAAATAGGAAATCATCTGTTTTATTAAATGTGCTTTAAGGTGTTATTACAACGCTTTCTACATTTATAATAAATTGCTTTGTATGTGCATTGAAACTAGTGAGTTATCACCTTTACATTTTAAACTGTTAGTAAAAATAATCCATCTTCAGGATTGCTTTAACCTCTAGGCTGTACTGCCAGCTGATCATTTAAAACTGCACATCTCAAGGCTGGCTCTGTGTTGCCAGCAAGTATAGGGGCCCCATATCAAGATATCTGATCATGGCTATGTTCATGTCAGTACAGATTTCTGGGACTCCCACACCACCAACTTCTGCCTTTTTCCATTTCCTCTCTAACAACCTTTGCTCTTACAATTTTGGGTGTGAACTCAGGTCTTCAAACTGCAAATGTGGCTCCGGACCTACTGGCCTGGCATCATAGGGACAGCCTTGAAATGTGTAGTTTTTGATTATTAGCTGGCAGTACAGCCTTGAGAGCTGTGAACAAGTTTCATTCAGCCAGTATAATGGGTTTTGATTCCAGCATGCTCTACATGTATATTGTGTGACCAGAGCAAGTCACTTAACCTCCCTGTGCCCCTCAAAACACACCCAGGAGCAAGCTGTAGCTCAGTGTGCCTTTCCTGGAGAAATACAGTAAAATCAATCTGAGCATGTGTTATGATTCTGAAAATATTATACTCTTTCTATCCAGATTCGACTTGAAAAGAAAAAATAGAACACAATTATTTGCTTATTAATTGCACAAACACATAGATGGACAACAATGTTAAAACATGCATAACCTAAAATGCATTATTAAAATACAGAATAATATATGGGTGGGTGTAACCAGAATTTTACACAAACACACACACACAGAGGTGTGGGATGCTACTTAAAAGCATCCCACACTGTGGGTGCAGTAAAATTCTGCTTTTTACAGACACGCACACACCCCGACTGACCGGTTCTCCCTTTTTTCTTTTCTTTTGTGTTGTGTTTCTTTTTCTTTCTTTTTTTACATTACAGTGAAAATGGCATTCTGGAAAGTCACGGGCCACTGGCACAGCTGTGGAGTGTAAGACACGCTCAAAGGTTATGAGTGGCAGGATCAACCAGATTGATTTATTATTTCATTTTCAAGGCAAGATCAAAAATATAGATATTTAAAAATATTTTAAATCTTACTTGCCTTAACAGTGTGAGGCAAAGTGCTTGTTAATGGAGCCGCCATGTTGGGCAAGATGTTCAACCCACCACAGAGAAACTACGGACCAATTAAAAAATATCAACTGGGATGCTGTAACTGGAGGCAAAAGTGCCTTTATCCATATGTAGATAAAAGTGCTGTTATCCATATGTAAAGAATGATCACCATTAATTAAAGAGTATTTTACTGCTTTTGATGAAGTTAAAAGTATAAAAGTTTCTTACTGAAATACTTTGAATTGAATGGGATTTTCTACCATAACAATTCCAGAATTCTACTGGATTATTTTTACTAACAGTTTGAAATGCAAAGGTGATAACTCACTTGTTTCAATCATGTGCAAAACAATTATTATAAATGTAGAAAGTGTTGAAATTACAAAATTAACAACATAATTAATATGCTTTACATCCATTACAAGGATATTTATTACCTAATGCTGAATTTGCACATGGTGTGTACTGGCTTTTAAGTCAACATGATGACTAATGGTATCATGATTGTTATATGCTGTTTTAATGTGTCTATCTCTTTAATGGATTTCTTGTATTTAAGCACCTAACACTTTATGTCCTATACACCTTTGAGAAAGCTCTTCATTGAGCGAAATGCGTCAGGTGATCCAGGATGCTACCAGGGAGTAGGAAGTAATCTATAGGGAATGGTATGTATGATTCGTTGCAGAATTTCTCTGGATTATATATTTTATCTTGCTGTTTGCACTAATAAAAGGAATTATACTATGCACAACAAGAAGAGTCTGGAGTTGTTGAGTTTTGCACTCAGATTTTGACTGTGACTATAAAGACATTCTCTAGTCTTAGCAAAGGTACAAGTCCCTGTTTTACATATTTATTTGGGCACACTACTACAATTTTTGATATTACTGTCTGTACTGCAGTCGACTTATGCACTTTGTCACTGTTTTTGTAATATCAGCATCAGCCTGGCTTGCATTTCTTTGTAGCTTTGCTCTCCCTTTCACTTTTTCCTGGGTTTTACCTGGAAATGAGCCTTGCCTCAGTGTGCCTCTCCTGGTCACCAATTTTCAAATAAATTAATCAATAAATGCAAGTAAAAGGCCTCTGCAGTATTATAATGAATTGAAGATTGGGAATGCAGGGTGAAGTCCCCAGTAGCTGCTGAATTATTGTAACATAAGACTGGAGTGCCATCCCATTAGGAAGGTGTGGGCTTTGAAAAAACAGTGAATGTCAGATGGTAGTGGCTTGAAGGTTGCAATATATGTTAAACTGTGCCCACTGCATATTATACCAGGTGCCCACTCCCAACCAGGGATCATGGGTAATGATATTTACAGAGGCCTTTGTCTAATCTACAATGTAGGAATGGGGGAGTGGGTAAAGATAATTACAGAGGCCTTTGATCCATCTATAATGTAGGAATGGGGGAGATAAGTTACTATAAGATAGTGGAGGGATTTATAAAGGCTGTCAGGTTTGAGAAGGGATTGCAGGAGGCCATATAAGATTATTTGAAGGTATTGGAGCCCCCAAGATGGAATGGAGCAAGGAATGGCTGGTCAGGGGAAGGGGGTTACATGGAACTAGTCCTGACCATGTGGGGGAAGGGGAAAATCATTCATTGAATTTTTTTTGTACAGGTGTGATCTAAATATACTCTATTTATTTATTTGGTTAGTTTTTGGGTTTTGTTTACTGGGTAAGTGCTCTAGCCATGAAATGACTATTTTCAGGCATGACCTGGGAGAGTACAACAATCATAAACAAATACATACTGTAGCATGAGTACAGGGAAATTACATATAGGGTAGGTCAAACAGTCAGTGAAAATGATACATACAGCCGAAAAACATAACATGATATCAAAAAATACACACAGAGTCATGGTAAATAACTTGCACAATAAATGAGAAATAACACAGCAAGGTAATATGGAATATTGGTTAAGATGGTCACAACAATGAACATTCGTAATGCAGCACAGCAAGGCAAGGGCAAATTCCTGGCTGGGCAGGATGCACCATCATGGCCTACAGGGTAAGACTTGGTATTAAGAGGGAAGGCTAGATTTGCCACTAAGGCAATTGGAAGGTTTGAGTGAGGTTAGGGGAGTGGAAAGTATAGCAGGAGGCAGCTGGAGGTTGAGGGAGATTAAGGAGGATCAAAGCACGTGCAGGGGTCAGTGACAGATAAATGATAGTGCAGCTCCCTTTTAAAGCTGTCATGGAAGCCTACCTGTTGAGATGCTAGGGGAAAGGAGCTCCAGAGCTTTGGGGCAGAGTGATAAAAGGCACCAGCGCCTTTGGATGTTTTACATCTAAGGCACATTCAGTAGGGACTTATCTACCAATCGTAGTCCACTGGAGGAGATTTGAGGCACAAGCATCAAGACAAGCACTGAAAGAGTTTGATTTCTGATTACCGAGTCAATCAGGGAGCCAAGAGAGTACTGTCAGTAGGCAGAGGAGGAGAGCCAGCCCAGGTCTCTATAAAGTTGGCAGTAGTGCTTAACCTGGGTGGACGAGGAGGCATACCGACAGATAGTATTATAAGTGATGTCCCATTTATCAAGGGTGATTTTATGTGCAGCAGTATAGATGGGAGCATGGTGCACAAGTGAGGGCAGGGAGTAGGATGCTTCTGGCAATAGCCAGCTTAGCAGAGGGAGTAAGCATAAAGCTAGTCTTATAAGCGACTCTCAAGTTTTGCATTCACTGCTTCCAAGTAGACTGTATATGGAGATTGAAGTCAAAGGATTTGTCCAAAAGAACACCCAGGTACTTAAATGATGTTACACTCTCTATTTGTGCACCACCTGAGTCTTGCACCAGCAGGGAAGTTTAACATGCCCTAAGCATAGGGTCAGAGCCAAGTAGCATAGCTTGTGTTTTCTTAGTATTAAGTACAAGCTTATTGGCAGACAGACAGTTTTGTACATTTGTGAAATCAGAGGAAAAGGATGAGTTTATGCTAGCAATATTGTCAGAGTTTGAATAAAGTACAAGATCATCCACATACAGAATAGATGAGCATCAATGAAGAACCTCTGCTACATTATTGATAAAGAGTGAGAAAAGAAAGGGTCTCAGGATAGAGCCCTGTGGGACCCCAATGTTGATAACAGGTCTATCAGATAAGTAGGAGTTAAACTTCACAATTTGAGTCCTACTAGATAAATAGCTTCTGTACCAGTCAACTACTGTGGGTGAAAAGCTCAAATTGCAAAGAGTGGAGAGAAGCAGGGGGTGATCAACAAGATCAAAAGCCTTAGCAAACTGCCCCTGTTAGTTGACCAGTGTCCATATCAGTAAGCGTATCAGTAGTGCATTTGAGAAGAGCTGTGGAGGTACTATGACCTTTCCAGACACCATGCTGAGTGTCCGAGAGAAGGTTATACTTTAAGTAGTTAATGGTTTGAGCTGCAACTAGTTTTTCTACAATTTTACTTAAGACCGAGAAGATAGCTATAGGGCTGTAGTTAGTGATCTCCTTAGGATCACCTTTTTTTAAAAACAGGTGTTACACAGGCAATTTTCCAGTGGTTAGGAACTTGGCTGTGAAAGAGAGACAACATGAAGATTTTAGTTAGAGGGGAGGCAATAAGAGTGACACTAGTTTTAGGAACCAAGGCTCAAGGGTATCTGAGCCAGAGCTGGTGTCAGAGATAGTCTGCAATAGCTTTAGGACCTCAAGCCTTGAAATTGCCTTGAAAAGGAACTGGGGAGTATTAGGCTGTTGTCTGGTAGGATAGCTGAGGGTAGCTGTCTGAGGTACAGGAGAAAACAGAGAGGCTGTCTTAGATAATGAGAAGGAGGAGGTATCCTGAGACAGATCTGAGAACATTCGATTCAAAGAATTAGCTATGGTGTTGAGTCATTACAGTGTACACCATTTAATATCATGTCACTTGGGGTAGACAACTGAGAAGCCTCTAGAAAAGACTTGACATGGGTCCAGAATTTCCTGGGGTCCCCGGCAGAGCTTAGCAGCAAGTCTTTACAATAGGCACTCTTAGCTGTTGTGACCTGTTTTTACAGGAGTTCCATAGGGCTCTGTAGGTATTATAGTCAGCTTGAAGCCCTGATATTTTGTACTTCTTCCAGCATTTTCCCCTTGTATGCAGATTTGCCAGCAGGTCTTTTTGTAGCCATCTGGTTTGTTTACCCCTAACCCTCCAAGGTTACCTTAGGGGCATGATTCCATTGAACAGCCAGGAATTCATCAAGGAAGATACTCAGTGCACAATCAGCATCACAGGAATGATAAATTTCAGACCAGTTTATTCTGGAGACATCATACTGAAATGCCTCTACAACTAGGTTGGCAAAATTGGTAAAGGTGACATAGTGCAGTGGTGGGGAGGGAGCAGCCTCAGGGCACCAAATGCAGAAAATTGGGGAATGATCAGTATGTGCATCAGCTAAGGTGCCTGCTATAGATAAATGATATAGCCGGTTGACCAGTACCCAATGAGAGTAGAGAATTTTAGTGATGGAGTAACTCTAGTGGGCTCTGATAACAGCTGGTGAAGGTTATAACTTTGTGAAGTGACAGCAGCATACTTTGAGCCATCTTCCAACCAATTTAGGTGTAGGTCACCCAATATTATGACCTCATTCTGTTTGGAGTGCAAGTCGGTTTGATCCAGTAACTCCTGTAGTCCTACAGTGCCCCCATTTGGAGGGTCGTAGGCACAGACAGTGTGGATATTTTTTGGCACCCAAGGTGAGAGTTGCATGGAGGGAGTTACAGGCAGAGGAGGCAGAGGCAGGGACAGCCATGATATTAAGATGATCTTTGTAGAACAAGGCAATCCCTTCACCACGCTTTGAGGAAAGCCTATCCCTATGGATCAGGGAGTAGCTAGCCAGGGAGCACACTGAGTCAGGAATCCAAGGTTTAAGCCACGTTTCAGATAAACAGAGCATGTCAGGCTTGTAAACATCGACCCATGCCTCAAGATCTGTGAAATTATGGGACAGACTTCTAATGTTTATATAGGCAATAAAGAGCCGTTTGTTAGAAACTGCAGAAATGTCAACTGAGGAGAAATGGACAGGAGGACCCGGATTCATTTTGACATCCCATGCAAGAAGAATGGCTACGATGACAAGGAACCACAGTTTATGATTATAAAATGATGAAGGAGACACATGACTCAGACGTTTTCTAAGTGTGGTAACCATATAAAAGTTGCACCCCTTAGAGAATAGGAGATGATTAAAAGCAAGTGCAGGCTGAGATATAGCAATTAGGTTGGAGAAACTGAAGCCAGTATGTAGAGAAGTAGAGGAACTTGGGAGATTGATGCAAGGGAAGTTTGTTGCTACCCAGTTAAGGAATGGTAAGAGTAGGAGTGCAGAGATCAGCCCTAACAGGTTATGGAGAGCCATGCATATTTGGGGGAGTATATTTAAAACATGGAGGGTTTGGCAGAGCAGCAAAGTACCAAAAGAAAAATTCTAATATGGGGCAAAATGGAGAACTGCAAGGGGGATAGAAAACATAGAAATCAAATCTGTGTTTGCCTTCGATAGTGAAACAGTATTTTACCCAAAGAGAGCTGAGTATACACAGTCCTATGTGCACAGCTAACAGTGGTTTAAGGTATTATATCCAAAAAGGATGGATACACAGTCCAGTGGGCACAGATAGGGCTGATAAGCACTGGTTAAAGTATGACTATTTGCCCTTATGGTAGAGTTAGGGTCCAGGTAGAGGATTTAGAGAGGCAAGCAAAGGAAAGAGAAAACCGAGTTATACTAAAAAGTGCACTTCTCTTAGTAACATATGCAAAGATGTTCAGAGAGCTAGTTCATAAACAAGGTCATGCAAGGAGACAGCACTCTCCGTGACAGTGATGTGGCAGATCAGTGAGGAGCATAAATCCACTTGTTGTTGGTTTATCCCCTAGCAGCTGCTCTGTATAAGAAGCCAGTGGAAAAGTAGATACTTAGTCATCTGACTTGGGGTACATATAAAAGAAAAGGGTCACCCAGGGTGGGTGAGGTAAGGGTGGGTGGGGACCCAGCGCAAAGCGCCGGCAGGATGATAAGGTGTTGATGGCTTTTCGACCAGCATCTCCAGGTGAGCCACCAGAGTGTGGTTTAGTTCAGGCCAGGCTAGCAGGTCAGGTTTTGGTGGTTTCTTTTAGTTTCTAGACCCTGCAATGAACCAGAGTTCAGAGGATCCCAGGCAGCAGTACAGCAGTGGAAAGCCACGTGGTCTGCCATCAGCAAGAGCAGGACCATGGATCAGTTTCATGGGGCTGGTTTTCTGCTTCTCCTCCGGCGGCGAGGTCCAAGCCCCAGTCAGGCATGACATATCTGAAGGGGAGAGGAAGGGAGAAGGATTAAGTAGAGGCAGACAGGGAGGGGTGGTGAGCTAAAACAAAAGAACAGGGTGGGCAATTTAACCAAGAAGGAGGAGGCTAATCTGGGCAGGTAGAGGACAGAATCAGGGAAGAGATTTAGCAGGGTGAGAGAGCAGACTGGTGAGAAAGTGAGTAGTCAAAAATTAACCCTAATACAATACTTAGCACTGCAGAATAAAATAAAGTAAGCTTAATGCACTATGGATGTCACACTCAAATTCATTCTAAGAGGGATGCAATCACTTTTAAATGCTGAGCAAGTAACACAGTTTAGAACTCTAAAAACCTTCGGGAGGGGAGAGAGAGAGAGAGAGAGAGATAGTAAAACACTTACAGGCCAAACTGGTTAGATATGTGTTACATGGAACCAGAATAACAAGCAAATAGTCTATAATTACTGGGTAGCGCTTTTTCCCATAGGAAAACCCGGTTATAATTTGCTGTTATAACCATCTGGGCTGGTTATAACAGCAAACACGCGCCAGGTTTCACTTGGAGCAGCCATACGCAGTCCCCAGTTTCTGATCTTAAAATTCCATGCAGCAATCCAGAAGCACACTTTCTGGTCCCTCTTATTCACTGGTAATTTACTTTTTTAATTTTTTTTAAAATGAACTCTTTCATGACTTAACAAACGAAACAAAATACAAGTAAAACTAGTGCCGTGTTTCTTGTCAGCATGCGACTGCAGCCGAGTGAATGGCACAGACTGTCCCTTCCTTGTGAAGCTGGGAAAGACCCTGCAACTGCCACTCAGAGGTAAAATCAATGTTTCTGGACATTTTAAACAAAATATCCACACCCTTTTCCCCCGACAAGTGTAGCACTGTTACTAAGAAGACCGCATACCACACAGAATCCAGACTGCTTCGCGGCTTCCTGAACAGCAATCTTATTTTATTTTTTATAATTGCTAAGGCGAAAAAGTGCACACCAGCAATTATAAAAAAATAAAACATGGGAGTGTGTGTGTAAACTCGTTTACACCCTCGATAATGGATGCTTTTATAAACCCCTCAAGCTTCGCCCTTGGGGTTTATGTAGCATCCCACAACTCGGGTGTGTTTAAAATCTCGCTACACACACCACCCCATATATTATTCTCTATGTTATTCATCGTATTTTTGAAATTATATTTGTAATGTATGGAGATACCTAAATAATACAACAGTATCCCATACAAAAAAATCCCGGTAATATACCAGTAGCCAAAGTGATAATATTATCATTAGCAAGTGATAATACTATCGTTCAGAGCTCATAATACTATAGTTCGAGCTCTGAATGATAGTATTATCACCAAACCTCAAGAGCGCAACCGCAAGATCTTCCAGTAGCATACACTAGTTCCTGACATCCCTAAGGCAACCTTCTAGCCCTGCGTGCTGACATTCCTAAAACCGCGCCTTCTGATTGGAACTGGTTCCTCTGTGGGTGGGCAGAACAATTAAAAAAACATGGCGACCATGTCTCGCTAAGCGAGAGAATATCGTCCTTTTGCTTTACAGGCAGCATATTTTTTATTCCCCACAACAGTCTGATTAAAGAAGCAAGGTAAGATGTTTTTTCAAGTAAAACAGACACAGACTGAGTTTGTGGGTGGATGGGTGAGCAGTGGTGATGGGTGGACAGAAAGTACACACACACAGAGTGAGTGAGTGAATCCTCACTGCTGCAGCAGCAGGCCTCACAGCACCACATTCACAGAACTGCTGCAAACAAAACTGGGCTCCAGATATTACAAAAAATAAAAAATAGGCAAGGGTCTATCACTCAGGAGTAATACCATCTCGAGGTTCTGGGGACAGGAGAACCTCTCGAGCTTCGCTCTCGAGGTTTCCTTGTCCCCAGAACCTCTCGATGGTATTACTCCCTTGTAATAGACCCTCACCTATCTATTATTCTATTTATTCAACACCTTGTAACAGTGCACACTTCCCTGGTGATTGAAGACTTTCTGCTTTGCTTCATACCTCACAACTTCTGCAGGCATGATACAGCACAACTGTACTACCACTCCTGTGTGATCAATTACTTATCCATATGTCAAAAGATGCAACTTCAGTCATAATTTTAGCACTCATTTTACTAACCCAGTACTATAAAACTTTTGAACTTGATGTGCAGCTCCTTACTAGCAGAAACAGATAACTATCCTTCTCAGAAGCAGGTAAAACATTAAAGTCCCATTAGGGGGTCTGTTCTCCCATGCATGGTCCCTCTTTGAACCCCATTCCTGATGTTGAATCATGTTGCTCTGGACCAGTGCAGCAGCTAACAAGAATGATCTGCACAGTTCTTGGTTTTAGTTTCAGTTTCAAAGTTTATCTGTTCAACAAAATTTGGCTTCACAAATATTAAAACAATTTTAAAACTGTTCGTGCAAAAAAAAACCTTAGGACAATAGATAATAACCACTATACAGGCTTACAATAAAACATTTTCATTATAATCACTGTTTTTACATGCTAAGGTAGTCACATATAGATGATCCAATTGCATTAAGAAGATACAAATGTAATCTGAAAGGGCTTGAAGATTATTATCACAGTAAGCATGGTTATGCAGCCTGTATTTGCAAAAAAGCTATTGATGTTGCACCGGCCTGGTGGTGCTGAGGGTTGAGGCACTAGATGCCTTACCTCATGGCATGCCGGCAACCCAGGTTAGGGAACAAGCCTGGGTCATCGGAGGTCAGCAGCGGGGGAGGGGCTGGGCTGGATAGAGCTGCTGGCAGGCAGGCAGGCTTTCCTCTCCGGGGAGGTGAGGCAGCATCCCTCGGCCAATGGTGTCCCCTAGTGGAGGCTAGTGGTGGCACGTGCTCAGAGGGGTGCCAGGTGCTAGGCCATGGGGTGGGGGAAAGGGGTCATGCTTGGGGCTGTAGGTGCATGTGCACCTCCACGCGCATGCGCTCCTACTCCTGGGGCCCCTGGGCAAAAATTAGAGGACAAAAATGCTGCCAGCAGCAGGATGATGACCAACTCCAGCAGGCTGTGCTCATGGGCCGGGTACAAGGTTAGCACCGGCTGTTCAGGGTGATGGGGTTGGGGGAGTCAGTCGGAGGGGGGAGGCTAACCGGAGTAGCATAAAAAAGAAATAAAAAAAAAAAAAAACATTTATGTTACTCTAGATAGATACACAGCAAGAAAGAAGACAATGTACCTCAAAAACCTTGAATAATAGCATAAAGAGACTGGATTTATTTATTTGTTTATTAAGATCTAGGATTAAACACCTTTGAGCTGAGAGCTCATTTACAAAGGTTCCACATCAGTGGGAGGGAAGACAGTATTACAAAGGATTAAACAACATAGGGTATTAGACATGTTCAATAATTACAGTGGTTTATACAAGCAGGTTTGTAAATACAAGACAAAACAATAGAGGGAAGGTACCTTCGGTTTGCATATAGAATACGTTAGTGGAGAGGATAGTTGAAGGTAGGGGTAAAGTTAGCAGAGAGAATAGTTATTGGTGAGAATAGTAGGAGGTAGGGAAGAGAGGGGCTACAGTGACAGTGGGCGGGGGGAGGTGGTGAGGTGAGAGAGAGAGTTGTAGCAGTCATGGACCTTGTCAAGGGAGAGGGTGTGGGGGGGGGAGTGGTTGGAGGCAGCTAGTGGCCAAGACAGAGTTGTGATCCACCATGTGGCAAGGTAGTAGGGGAGGGATGGAGTGTAGGAGGAGGGTAGAGGTGGCACAAGACCATGCCAATACTGAGAGCCATAAAGAGGATTAGAATATTTAACTTCATTATGGGTTCTTCTGCCATTTATGTTAGAGTTGTCTCCTAGTTCCCATTTACCATCCAGAGATAGCTAAGATTTCTAAGCACTCTGATTGTTAAAAAGATTTTCTATATCTCATCAGCTCCCTAAGAAATTTAGCCAAGGCAATAGCCTGTTTGTTTTCCATAGGGTGAAGCAACACATTTAGTCCATCATCCAAATTGTTAGCATAAGGTTTAACATAGTTTTCTATGTAAATTGTTCTCCATTTATTATACAAAGTGCAGAAAACAATCATATAAAAGAGAGATTCCTTATGTCCCTTGTTACAGGGATACATACTGTCCAACAGGTCCTTTTCCCTGTTTTTATATCTATATTTTATATGTTTTGTAGGTAAAATTTTTAATCTAGCCATCCTTAGCAAGCTTTCATATTCTGCTTAAATGGGCATGGTTAGTGGCCCAGTGTCACTGAGGGTTGAGGTGCTGGATGCCACACTTCATGCTATGCCAGCGAGCTGGGTTCAGGAATGAGCCGGGGTCACTGGGAGTCGGACAGGGAGGGAGTGGATTGAGCATCTATAGACTGCTCTCCTATCCCTGGGGTGAGTTCCGGGCTTGCACAGTGCTGCAACGGCCCCCAATGGAGAATGGGGGTTACACAGTAGCAGTGCATCTAGTGGCTAGAGTATGGCAGATGTCAGCATATTGTTCATGGACATCATTGCACATCCGTACTCCTAAGGGGATGAATGGCAATTGGTCATGGCTGCTTGATGGCCAGGCCTCTGCACACCCTCAGACTCATATGGAATCGCACCTTGATATTAGATCTGGGCCCAGAGGCTGGATTGGGGGTCCCACCATGGGTATTGTGCATGTTATCCCAGTGTGAATGAGCTGCCAGGGATCGCATGGGGTGCAGAGAGTGGTGGCCAGATGATGGCAGACCAAGCTGTGGGGAGAAACAATGTTGTGATAAAAAAATAAATGAGCATGGTTAGATAACTTTCTAGGCTGTGAAGTGTTTTTATTTAAAGAGAACCATGGATCTACTTTGATTTTCCCTATAATTAAGTCTCCTTGTGTGGATTTGTAAAAAGAAAGTTTTTTTTAATCCTTTTTTGAAAGGATTGTGAAATTGGTACCATATTTTGATAATGGAGGCAGATGGACTCATAATGAATCTCACATAGTGTCTTTTTAAAACGTTGAAGCCAACGTGAGGTCAAACCCATCAGTTACTGGTTTTAACTAAACTGAGCCTAGAGCAGGACTCCCAGTGCATTTATCAGTGTGCCATTTCCAGCCTTGTGTTTGCATTTTGCAATTCCCAGGGGTTATACTTCAGGGCATGATGACAGAGTGTTGTCCTCAACTGACGCTGCCCTCTGTGGTACTCGGGGAAAATCAAATGCTATACTGTCTCCTGCACATGATGTGAGGCCTTCAACTGAATCCCTTTCAGTTAGCATTCATATGGTTGAGTGGAAAAAATTATCTTTACTAGAGTTTGTGAGCACAGCCTCAGCATTGCAACCTAGACTCCTTCAGCTTGAGTTGAAAGTCTACTAACCTAGTTCTCCCACATGGAAGTACCCATGTGCATCTCCAACACCACATGGCTGGGCAATAAATAAAGGATAATGCCTGGGAGGTTGTGTAATGAGAATTTAATAAAGATGTCGGATGCTACATAAACCCTGAGAGCAAACCTCAAGGGCTTTATAATGGCATCTCAAACTGAAGGCATGCATTAAATTTGAGTTTGTCACAGTTCCTTAAGCATTGATTTATATAACTTCTAGGCTCTATTTTTTCACCACAAGCCCCTCTCCCACCCAAATGGAGCAGGCTGTGACCTGCACTCTGTATGGGCTGAAATTTGAATGTGCCAGCTGGTAGTTTCACTTTCCAAGCTCATACATTACAACAGCAGTGCAATTTCTCTCCCTGGCCCCCAAGCAACCCACCAGATGCAAGCCACCCCAACCCTGTAATCCCGATTTTTCTCCAGGGCTTACTTTTGCATGAAGCAGGGTAGTCTGGGTGTTCGTCAGGCACAGGGCTACCTGGTGGTTGGATGTCAATCAATCAATCAAAGTCTTTATTTAACCAGGCGATCACTGTTGAGCAAGTTCATTTTCGAGGTGGACCACTCCGGAGACCTCCATTCTTCTGTTTTTCTGATCCCCTGAGGAGTGAGCGTGCAATGCTGCCCAGACCTTTCCATGCACACGTCTGTTCATGGAACATCGGAAGCCACCACTCAGCTTGTCTTGGACAGTCCCAGCTGCCTTGTTCCCAGTCGATGCTTGGAGCAAGGCAAGTGCAGGTCACTGTAACCCTCCCTCCCCATGAGAGGAGAGCAGTCCACCAGATGCTCAATCCTCTACCACCCCGACTGATCCCCCATCTTCCCAACTCTGTATACAATCCTAGATTGCCAACATGGTGCAAAGTGTGGCATCTGGTGCCTCAACCCTAAACAACTCTGGGCCAGCTACATTATAGGAGCTTGAGTGTGCATATGAATTTTTAAGGAAACCAATCATACAAATACTGTTCTAACCAGCTGATTATATTGGCAAATTATAGCAGGATTTCCCAATGGGAAAAAAAGATCAGTTATTATACACTTTCTATAACCATAAAAACCAAATGCATGACTGGACCAGTCTGATTGTGGGACTTCAGTGTTTACTCTGCATACTAGTTTCCATAATGTTCTATCCCTGCTGTTTACCTGAAGCTTTGCCCTTTCACACTGGAGTACTGGGTTTCACATCTAAGTTGTGAATTCCAAACCAAAAATACATGGCTGTTCAAAGCAGACATGCAATTTGTGTGAATCTGTAACATTATAATTTCCCCCCCACCACCATTTGTGTCCTACTGTTGAGTCAATTCTCCACCCACCTTGTTAATTTTTTTCCCACCCATAGGTCCCACAATTTCCTGGGCAGCCTCTTGTGGGGTACTAAGTCGAGTGCTTTGCTAAAATCCAACAATATTATATTAACCACCTGTCCGTTATCTGTTGCCTTCGTTATCCAGTCAAAGAAGCTGATCAGGTTTGTTTGATAGCATCCCCCTGATATGAACTCATGCCGACTCTTGTCCAGAAGCCCATTTATCTCAATGAATCATACCAACCTTTCTTTTAGAATGTACTCCATCAGCTTACAAATAATGGAGGTCTGACTGACCAGCCTATAGTTTGAATGATCATCCCTAGGCCCACTCTTGTGCAGCGGTACCGCATGTATGGTTCTCCACTCCTGCGGTAACCCTCAATGTCTAGTGAGGTATTGTACAGGTCTGAGACTGCACTTGCCAGTACCACCGCTATCTCCCCTAACACTTTTGGTGCATGCCATCTGGTCCCAGGAATCTGTTTACTTTCAGAGGCAAGAGCCCTTCCCTAACCCTGTCTTCTGTTATCATACCATTTTGTTTGCTTGTGTGTTTGTTATGAACACTTTATATCATCTTGGCTGAAGCAGTCTTGGGCTCCCTTCATAGCAATACAAGGGATTAGGGAAACATATTATGTTTTTCAATTACATTTTAAATTAGTAAACATGGTATATAGAAGAGTGGGAGGTTTTAAGGGCAGGGTTGTTTTCATTTTCTAGTTTTCTCTTAGCTTCCTCACCTATAGTACAGAATTTCATATCACTTACGATAAAATTTGTATATGGGCAGCATGGTGCTAGGATGTCTGCTTGCGTTAAAAATATTCCACTGCAGTCAAATGTTATAGTGAGAAAGGTATGAAGTATAACTATTATAATTCTGTGAAGTATGCTTGTGGAAAAGTTGTTTTCTATATATTTATACCTTGAAGGCATTGGCATCCCCTAACTAGACAACCAGACATACATATAGATTGTTCATCCTTTTATAAATATATGTTGGGAGATGATAGAGAGTTGGGCAATAATATAATAGACTTCATAACAGCAAAAGTAAGGACACTTTATTACAGCGTTACCTATGTCGGAGTTATAATATGCTAATTGGTCATTTTTATGTTAAATGTATCCATTTGGGAAAATGTAAAACTACCGGTGTATGGATGTTACTGTATAAAATATTGTTTGATTTAAACATGTCTCTCCTGCCCCCATTCCCTTTCTTCCTCACTCTAGTTTGAACTAAATGTTCTCCCCTAAAAGACATTTTCTTTCATTTTTTCAGTGATATGATTTTGTTTGTATAGGAGTTCTGCTTTTTGACCACTCCCCATGTTGTTATTCACTTTTTTTATGGAACATTTTTAGCAGCACTGCTGGAAAGGGCTCTGTGGCGGTGTGCAGACCATCCAAGGGCTCCATCCCTCGTCATGGGGATCATACTGCAAGACAGTGGGGGAGAGATTTTCCATAGTTACAGAGGTGGCTGCATGCCCCAAGGATCTCGGCATGAAGGACCAAGGTTCATGCATGAAACCATGCAGAGGGCACGGCTTCAGCAAAGCAACTACTGGCATCCCTCCCACACTGCATCTCAGCAGAGCAGTGAATAAACACTGCCTGGGACAGGATAACTGCCATTTGGTGGCTCATTCCAGCTCCAGCCCTCCCACCTCACGGCCGACCCCTGATAACCCAGGCTCATGCCCGAATCCGGGTCATCAGCATAATGCGAGGTGTGGTGCCCAGTGCCTCAACCCTCAGCACCACTGGACCAGCATTTGTTATTCGCTTTTAGTATTTCTCTGAGCGCAGACTGCCATTAGTAAATGTATGCTGATGACACTAAATGGCTTCAAATATTGTAACTTAAAAGTATGTAAAATCCCTTATGATATGAGGTCTGGTATCAGATTGAAAATTTTATAAAAGCATTAGTTCACTATCACTGATGTTCCTTCATTTTGATGTTGTATATTTTCTTCTGTGTGGTTTGCTTAGGAAGGCAGCTGAGACTTTTGACCAGGCTTCCACATTGAATGAAAGCTCTTCATGGTTACAGCTTGATGGGATTCTTTAATTAGCATATTGCTATTGGTGGCACTGTGAAATTGAATGGAATAGAATCTAAAAAGCTGTGATTCAGTTCAAATTCATGAATTAAGCATGTATGGTAAAAAATTATTTAAAGGTGAAGCTGGTCATCAGAAATACCTCCCCCTAACAAAGAGACTTGTTAAGCCTCAGAGTGCTGGGGCTATAGTCTTGATCTTCTTGCCTTTGCAAAAAAATCATTAGGAGTGATTTAAATTAATTAATTAAATGCAGTTTTGGTCCAAGAGTGCTCTTTCTTCTTTATAGTGGACTCGGGCTCCCTTCAACCCTGTCACTGCCAACCCCCACTAACCAACACCTCCCCAGGCTTGCCTGCATTGCCTGAATACCCCCATGGATTACCTGCCATGACAGAGTAAGGAAGGGAAGGCCTGTCTACTCTCCCTGAAGTACAATCCAGTCTCGGGAGGGGGAGGGCTGTCTACTCCTTCCAAAGCACAATCCAGTTTCAGATGCCCAGGTCCCAGGTGGTGAGGCAGGTGGGGGATCAGCACACACAGCATCATTAATGTCTGCCTTGCCACAATTTTCCACCCCGTTTCTCCCTGGAAATCTTGCTGGGGTGCACATGTCAGTGTGCACTTGTGGAGGTACAGTATGTGCACACCATGGACTCCCACAGCACCCACCATTCTCTGCCACTCCAGTCCCACACTGCCATCAGGCCTTCAACTGATGGCAGTCGTTCAGCAGAAATGGCAGTCCTCTCTACCCTGGAGAGGATAGCACTCCCTCAGACACTTTATCCTCTACCTTCCCGGCTGACTGCCAGCAAACAGTGTTCATTCCCAAACCCAGGTCGCCAGTGTGGAGTGAAGTGTGTCATCCATTGTGGCAATCCTCAGCACCATTAGGTGGCTTCTGTTATCATATATTGATCCATTTCCCCTCCTCTCATTTTCCCCTTCCCTCATTCTCCCTTGAGGCACAGACCATCCTTTTCCTTAGTGAAGACAGAGCAGCAGTATTCGCTGAATTCTTTTGCTTTCTCTCTATTATTCCCCACCTATCCTTCCCCCTTTTTCTCTTTACTAAACCCTCTTTTGTGTCCCTCCTTTCTCTGATGTAATGGGAAAACCTTTTCTCTTCCTCCTTTATCCCCACTGCAATTTGTAGCTCTTTCCTTGCCTTGGCATGCTGAACTGCCTACTAGCCTTCTTTGCTTTCTCCAGGTATCTCTTCCTCAACTTTTGGGATTTCTTAAACTTTCTGTATGCAGCCATCTTATCACTCATGTACTGGATCACCTCTCTGTCAAACCAGCATGACTTTCTGGCATTGGAATTTTTCCTTTTTGTCTAATGTAACTTTTAGTGGCATCCACCACCATGCTATTCTTAAGACCTGCTAGGTGTACAGTACCTTCATTAACTCTCCCATTTTCTCATAATTGGCTTTCCTAAAGTCCAGCACTTTTTAGTTTTAGTGCTAGCTGTGTTCTTCCCCATATTCACCTGGACCACACCATGCAGTGGTCACTGGTTTTCAAGGGCTACTCTACCTTGATGTCCCTGATATGGTCACTGCTTGTTAGTATCATATCCAGAATGGTTACCTCCCAGGTAGGTTCAGTCACTCCCTGGCCTAAGATCCTATCCAGTACTGTGTCCAGGATCACATGACTTCTGATGCAGGAGGAAGATTGGACACTCCAGTTTACCTTAGGAGGATTAAACTCCCTCATTATCGCTACCTCGGCCCTTCTAGCTGCTATCCTTAGAGTGGTTCTCAATTCCCTGTCTTTATCCTTGCCTTGATTTAGTGGCCTATAGACTACCCCTAGCCTCACTTTCCTTCCTGTTACTCTTTGTATCTGTACCCACAGAGCCTCTATGTTTACCCCCCATCTCCTCCTGTGTGGCAGTGATGACTTCCCTGATGTATAGTGCCCTCCCTTCCCTTTACTTGGAATTGTAGAGACAGCAGAAAGTAAAAGAAGCCCATCTATGCTGTCCCCTTGTTCAGTGATAATAGTCAGCAAGTTCCTTTTCAACTAAATATTTATCCAGTGTCTTCTTAAAGAGGTCAAGGATACCACTATTCACTACCTCTGATGGCAGACTATTCCAGATGTTTACTATTTTCTGTATAAAATACTTTTTGCCTTTTTCATTTCTAAAATTTGCTGACTCAATTTGCTTGTTATGTCCTCTTAAATTATGAAGTCATCTATATATCAGATTCATACCCTCCATTAAATCCACATTATTCACAGTTTTGTACATTAACAAGTCACCCCTAATGCGCCTATTATGTAATGTATTTAGTTTTAGAATTTTCAAACAGTCCTCATAAGGTTTATTCCAGTCCTTTAATTGATCTTATTGCCTTCCTTTGAATGCATTCCTGTTTGTTACTATCATTGTTATTTAGATCACCACCTATCACTGTAGCGGTCCCTCAAGTTGGTTAAGGGAGCTGGGGTCAACAAGGCCACCGAAGGCTGTGAATCACTTTGGAGTAGAGGGAGGGTTACAGGATTAAAATGGAGGAATTTGTGGTGGTAGCAGTACAAGACAACAACACAGTTTGGCACCACAACCCATACAGGTCCTGCCAATCAGATTAATGATTACCTTACACTCAGGTTTGGAGAAGAAAGAGGTGTTTGCTTTGTTTCTGCCCCTTGTACCACAGCAGCCTCCATAACCTGCCAGCCCCATTCTGTTCTTCCCTGCCTTTTACCTAACCTCCTCCTAAAAAGAACTTTCACCTCCAGGGTGGGGTCCATGGGGATCCGAGCACAATAAGCTGTCCACAGAAAAATGCACTTCTGTTAGGCATTTATAGTCAGCTCATCAGACCCCAAAGGTAGACTTCTTCATCCTGCATGCATGCAGCGTTTTCTGTATGTAACCCTTTGACTTCTTTGTGGTCTTCGAACATCAGTATCTGATTAGTAGTATCCTTTCCTAATTGAACCAGGCCCAGACCATACCACATTCCACATAAGGGGGTGCAGGATCCAAGGAGACTCATCTTGTCATTTTTTCATTGCAGCTCACTGACCTCCCCTTCCTCTTTCTCAGTGAAGCTCTGCCGATGATTCTAGCCGGCCTCCCTTACCATCGCCATCACATTTACAGATAAGGCTTGTCCCACTTGTTGGGTTTCCAGCTTATCAAATCATTTTTTAAAAATGTCCCAGCATGTAGGCATTAGTACAAGTGATCACTGGGACTCCAACATCAACTCCAGACTCTGGGTATACAAGAAATAAGGTCTCCATCAGACCATTGATTCCAACCACATTACAGTATCTGGAAACCCTACTGGGTCATAATAGTATTTTGACCCCATGCCTCTTGAAACTAAATACCCACTGCTAAGCAGCCTAGATAGGAACAGAGCTTTTCACTGAGGCCTCAGAGATCCAGTTCTTTTAAGGGCAACATTGGCAAGTGACTCAGATGGGCATCATAGAAGTGCTTCAATACCTGCATGACTTGAGAACTACTGTCCAACATTGTTTGAACTCTGGCCACCAATTCTCACTGTAATTTTAGAAGCCCATTCAATTAGAACTTGCACCAGTGCAAGGGACTTTTTAGTCTAGTGTTGATTTTTTATTTATGTATTCATTTTTTTTTATTTATTGAACTGTATCAGAATTACAATCCTTTGAGTCAGGGACTCATTCACAAAGGCTTCACATCATAGAAGTACAAAAAAAACCTGTACAGTTTCCATTATACAATAATGCTGGTACAGGGGTCAAAACAAATGGCTTACATTGTAAGTAATACAGGTAGACAGTAGGGGGTAATTACATAATTACATCCAGGCATTCCTAATAAACATGCAGGTCCAGGGAAGTACAATAAGGTAAACACAAAAGTTTTGTTAAATACATTGTGAGAGGGGGTACAGGAACTGGAAGGGAAAAATAAGTTTTAGGCACTGGCAGATAGTCACAGTTAGGGTGTTGATACACTATTGCCAGGAGTTTACCAGGGCATGAGCTGGACATAAGTCCATTGTCTATTGCACCCTGCTGTCAGGAATGCAGCATAGGAGAGGTATGCAGGATAGGGTCCTTCGTCCAGGGAGAGTTTGCATGGAGATTGGCTAACCAGGGCAATGGCAGGAGTGGGTTGCCAGTAGGTAGTCCTAAAGGAGGGACTTGAGAAGCCCAAGTTTAGGTTTGAGAGAGATGGGACTTGGGAGGGAGTTGAACCAGGTGGGGGATCGGTAGGAAAAGGAGCATTGTGCCAGGGATGTTCTACAGCATGGGACTAGCAGGTTGAGTTTAGTAGAGCTGTGTGTGGCAATGGAATTTGTAGTGAGTTTGATGAAGAGGGTGAGTGCAGGTGGGGCCAGACCCTTGGTGACTTTATGAGTGAGCAGGCAGGTCTGGTACTTGAGGTGTTCATCAGAGTTTATCCAGGGGATCAGGTCGTAAAGTGTGCAGGTGTGGGTGAGCCTAGGGCAGCCAATGGTTAGCCAGCATGCCTTGTTTATGGAGATTTCAATTCTTTGCAATGCCGTATTATTGGCAGTCCCATAGACTATGATCCCATAGTCAATGAAAGGGAGAACTGAGGATGAGATAGCAAGGTGGAGGGCTTCAGTGGGGAGGCAGCAATTGTGTTGGTAAAGCATACCTATATGAGAATTGACTGCTGTACTAAGGAGGTGAATGTGATTGTGGAAGGTGAGAGCAGAGTCAAGGGTGATCCCCAGGTACTTAAGCGCAGTCACTTGCTCTAGTGATTGGGAGAGGCTGGCAAGTATATCTTGGGAGGAAGCACTGTGCTTGTTCTGGTGGATGGTCAAACAGAATTACCTTGGTTTTCTTTTGATTTAGTTTGAGCTTCTGGTCGATGAACGAGGATTTGACCTCTGTGAAGGAGTTCTGGAGAGATATTTGGAGGGATGAGGGGTCAGAGAGAATAGAAAAGAGCACTGCATCATCAGTGTATAGAAGTATTTTACCCAGGCAGGACTTTGGGAGGGAGTTCAGACAAAGGCTAAAATTGAGGAGTCCCAAGATGGAGCCTTGGAGAACACCAGAGAGTGTGGGGAGTGGGCTGGGGAGGGTGTTACTGATTCTGACCCATTGGGTTTGATCGGATAGGTAGTCCTTAAACCAGGTAGTGACTTCTAGGAAGAGGCACAGGTGAGAGAGGACTGTTAGCAGAAGGGCATGATTGATGGTGTCAAACGCCTTTGACAGGTCAAGGAAGGCGGCCCCCGCAAGCCGCCTGTTGTTGAGGGAGTCATATATACAGCTGGAGAACTCCAGGAGGGCAGTGGTTGTATTATGACCATGCTGGAAATCATGTTGCCCTTTTGCGAGGAGGTCATATTTGGCAAGATAGTCAGTGAGTTGTCGGACACAACTCTTTCGAGGGCTTTTTTTTGGGGGGGGTGAATATCGGGCAGTAGTTTCCAGGAAGGAGATGGTCACCACTTTTGTGGATGGGGATGATGACAGTGGTCTTTTAGACAGAAGGGAATTTATTAAGGCAGAGAGATCAATTGAGCAGACTGGTGAGAGGAGAGAGGACCACATCTAGAACTAGGCATAGTAGTTTGAGGTCCAGGGAGTCATTGCTGTGACAGAAGCCAGTAAGGGCTTTAAGAAAGTATGGTCTGGCTTCAAGGGGATTGAGGACTCTAAGCGGAAGGTGGATTTGGGGGTTAGTGGGGGCAGTAGGGGCACTGTGGGATCAAAGAAACTGGGAGGCAGGATTTCACTAAGGTCGGAGAAGGAGGAATTAAGACCATCAGCAATGCTTTTAGGGTCAGCAGTTATGGAATCATTTATGTTTAATTGCAAAGGGGGAAGGGTGGTGGATTTACCAGTGATGACCTTGATGTTGTCCCAGAACTTGAGGACCTGAACCTCAGGTGGCAGTAAGTGAGGTTTTGAAGTACTCAGATTTTGCTTTGTGAATGGCCCAGGTGTATTCGTTGAGCATAGCATGGTAATTTTGCCTATCTGGGTGTTTTCTGGAGCTGGTGGCTTTTTTCCACTGCCACCATGCTCGATCTCATATTCTTCAATTGCCCGACAAAATAAGTAACATCACAGTACTCCCAGATGTCTTCAGTGACCACTCCCCTGTCATATGCACCTGGTCCAGTAAAGCTGAAAAAACTGTCCCCAAAATGGTTCTTCGCTATCTCCTCAAACCTGGCAGGCTTGGCCCCTTCAAAGACCTCTTTAGAACTGTGGGCAGGCCATGCAACCCGACCTGCCTGCAGTCTTGAAGAGCCTTTTCACATCTGGAGTGTGACGAGCTCGCTCGGTTCTTTGTGGATAAGGTGGCTGACATCAGGGCAGAGATTCGATCTGCACACTCTATGGGGGATGCTATTGATCGGTGCTCAGCCACTATTCCCCATTTTTCCTGGAGTACCTTTGACCATCCAGAGTTCCCGGATGTCATGCAAATTGTCCAGAGTATGCACCCTATGTGCTGTACTTCGGATCCGAGCCCAATTTCCCTGATCATGGGTTGTTGTGACATTATTGGCCTGGTCCTGGCACAGATAGTTGGTGCTCCCTTGAGTTGGGTCAGTTTTCTAGCTCTCTGAAGGAGGTGGTGGTGACACCCCTCTGAAGAAAGCTTCTCTGGACCCAGATTGCCTTGCTAACTACAGACCCATCTCTAACCTCCCCTTTGTGGGGAAGGTGATTGAGAAGGTAGTGGCTGTACAGATGGAGAACCATTTGACCATCTGTGACATCTACGAACCTCTCCAATCTGGTTTTCAAAAGAGGCACAGTACTGAGAGTGTGCAGTTTTGGGTGCTCAATGATCTCCTGATGGCAAGAGATAAGAAAAGCTATTCCATCTTGGTGCTCCTTGATCTATCTTCAGCCTTTGACACTGTGGACCATGGGGTGCTGCTCTAGTGCCTGAGGTTTATCTTTGGCCTGACTGGTACAGTCCTCAGGTGGCTTAAGTCCTTCCTCACTGGCAGAACTCAGAGGGTGGTGTCGGGGTTTATTCCTTCGACCCCCTCTCTCTCTGTCATATGGGGCCCCTCAGGGCTCAGTGCTGTCCCCCATGTTGTTTGCGGTGAATATTCTGCCCCTCGGAGACATTGTAAGATGGTATGGGCTGAGGTTTCAGTGCTATGCTGATGATACCCAGCTCTACCTGTCTTTTGCACCTGACCAGAATAGTGCACTCTCAGTATTTAATAACTGCCTCACTGAAATCCAGGATTGGATGAATTCCAGCTGGCTTAAATTGAACTCGGGAAAAACTGAGGTGATGCTTGTGGATCTGGGTGACTGGATAGAGGGGTTAGGGGCTGGTCAGCCTACAGGGCTTTCCTTTGGGGTCTCTGCGCTCCTTGCCTCTGAATGGGTGCGGGATCTAGGGGTGATGCTTGATGATGATCTGACACTGCGATCTCAGGTGTTAGCAGTTGTCAAGTCGTGCTTTTACCATCTGAAGAACATCACTAGGATCAAGCACCTAGGTCCATCTGGTGAGCTTCCCACGCTGATCCATGCCTTTGTGACCTTGCACCTTAATTATTGCAACTCCCTCTACTTAGGACTACCAGGGGCTGATATCCACCACCTGCAGCTGGTGCAGAATGCAGCAGCCCGCTTGTTGATGGGACAAATAAAGCTAAAGGAACACTCTTGACACCGAGATTAGCTAGGTCCTGGAATTGTTGGAATAAATCTATTTGTATTTTGCAGCTAATCATCGTGTCAAGAGTGCTCCTATAGCTTTATTTGTCCAGTTCTGTCTGAGGTTTGCCTCCTCCAGCTGGAGCACCACCTCGCAGTGTTTGTGCTGTTTCGCTCTGTTTTTTTGTATTTTTCGGTTGTTGATGGGGACTCCCAGGATGTGTTATATCACACCGGTGCTGTGCAAACTGTACTGGCTGCCGATTCAGTGACAGATCACCTTCAAAGTCTGATTACTGACTTACAAAGCCCTACACAGACTTGGCCCAGACTACCTGAAAGAGCTTCTGTCCCCCTATTGCCCAGAGCAATTGCTCCGCTTGGCTGATGAGGGGTTGCTAAAGATTCCATGGGTATCTTTATAATCTTTACTGGTATGTGCATATATGTACATGGCCCCAGCCCTTTGGAATTCTCTACCCCATCAGCTATGGGAGTGCACGACTGTGGGGAGCTATAAACAGGCATTAAAAACCTACCTGTGGCACTAAGCCTATCCTGTTTGATTATATTGAATACTGAATTTTGTTCATTATCTGTTTTATACTGTTGTTCTATTTTGTTCTGTTTTATCTATTTTATGTAAAGTGCCTTGATAAATTTGAAAGGTGCTCAACAGATAAAGTTATTATTATTATTATCTAGGTCCAAAGCCTGGGGATGATGCACTAAAAATGTGGACGCTCACTACATCTGTTTGCTTTAGGATCCCAAACAGATCTGCCTTTCTTCATGCTATCTACCTTTTATATAAGGATCCGAGTGTGGTCCCCATTGGTAATGTCTCTTAACTGTCAGCCCCTCTTACACCAAATAGGAGTTCAGCTGGTGCCCAGCACAGTGCACTGCCTGGTCTAGAATTAGTAACAGTTCTCAAGTCCAGGAAAGTCCCAGAGACTGTCTATTCCAAATGTTATAGGTCACAGAATAGCAGCAACTGCAGCAGTTTGACCTGTAGAGTCCCATAATCAATACGTTAAGCTACAAATATTCCCTGCTGCACACCAGGAGTGCTGGGGAGGTTAAAGTTCAGAAAAATCTCAAAATGGAACAAAGTAGGGGTTACACATGCAGTACTTGTCTTTCTTCACCCCAAAGACTCTGACTGCAAGTGCTCAGTGGTGTGTCCACATGCTGACGCATGCCTGCACAGGTCAGAGTCAGTCAGCCTTCCCAGTTCCAACTTCACCTGCACCATCTCCCATGGTGGTCACTCATGTGGTGATAAAGTAGCAAAGTCTTCCTCTCTCCCTCCCTCCCTGAGAGGGAGAACATCCTGTGGAATGCGCAGTCTTCCTCCATGAATTGTTCCTTTAATGTTTAGGGCTCATTTCTGAACCTTGGTCACTGGCATCTTAATTGGCAAACCTGCCACTGCACTAATGGGCTGGCCCAAGAGAGAAGAGTTTTTCATTCTGGCACATAGAAAAAAAGCCTGGGAGAATTTAAAATGCTAATGCTTCCCAACCAAACAATGGCAACTTAAAGAAGGCAATGGAGGATGAAAAAAAAATCTGTGCTAGTAAGTCAAGGCAATTTTATTATGTTTGATTTTTTTTACGTGCACTCTTCCAGAGGCTTAGGGAACCATACATATCACTGGACACTTAGCAAAATAAAAAAGAGATATAATAAAAACATTAAAATAAATAAATAAATAGTAAACAAGCATGCAGTAAACAGCTCTGAAGAACAGAACATCCTCACATGCAGAATATTCGAAGATACTTTAAATTAAATCAGGCCAGACAGTTTGCCAACTTGAACAGGTAGAACCTTAGTGCACCTTTGAAGACCTCCACTGTTTTTCCAGAAAGAAAGTGACAAGGTAAAGGATTCCATAATAGTGGTGAGGTACCATAAATACCCTGTCCCCGGACAACTTCAGCATTGATTGGGCACAGTTAATAAGTCAGCATCAGTAAGGCAGAGAGGGCAGAGAGAGGTATGTGGCATCAGGAAAGCTTTCAGGTAACTAGGTCCAATATCACGTAGGGTCTATACACCAACAAGTCTGTCTTAAAGGTGATGCACCTTCAAATAGGCAGCCAGTACAGATCATGCAGTATGGAGGGATATCATCCCTTTGAGGTGTACCAGATATCAATCAGGCTTCTGTGCTCTGGGCCAGCTGCAAGTGATGAATCAGACTTTCTGATTGCCCTAGGTACAGGGCATTACAGTAGTGCAGCATGAATATGATGAATGCATGGACTGTCATCACCAGGACTCTGGGTGCTAGATACGGTTTAATCCAGGCAAATGTTTAAAGGTGGAAAATGTAATTATGGACAACAGCTGACACCTGATGCTCAAGTGTCATCCTACAGTCCATAGTGACCAAAAATTGTTCACCACATCCACAGTTCTCATAGTGCCACAATATTTAGAGATGGAAGCCAATGCCACTCCTTGTCATTGCTGGCCTATGGGAAACTGGTTTGATGATTATCACTTCAGTCTTACTTGGGTTCAGACTTAAACAGTTGGAGGCAATCCAGTCATTGATCTCCTTCAAATAATGACACAGCACAGGGCCTGGTCTGCACTATCCAGTAAACATGACAAGTATAGCTGGGCATCAACTGCATAGCACAGAAATTCCAGACCATACTGTCTAATGGTCTCACCCAATGGCAACATGTATATAGCAAATAAGATAGGGTCCAGGATCAAGCTGTGAGGTACAACATAGTCAAGCACAGCTGTCTCAGGGATGAAATTACCTAAGACAACCTGTTGTACTTTTCCAGTAAGGTAGGACTCAAACTATCCCCAAACTGTGACAGTGAGGCTCACATAGTGCCTCAGGCATTCAAAGACCACTCCGTGGTTGAATGTGACAAAGGCTAATGAAAAATCCAGAAGGACACAAATAACATGATGCCCTCTGTCCCTTGCATTGAACATTTTGATAAGTGTGATCTCCATGCTGTGACAATGGTGAAATCCTAACTGGAGAGGCTTCCAGATGTCATACCTTTCCAGGTGAATCCCTAACTGTGTTGCCACTACCTTCTTAATCCCCTTCATGAGGAAGAAAAGTTTCGATACAAATCTATAATTCAGTGGGACATCAGGATCCAAAGATTTATTTTTTAGGAGGAGCTTCCCACAGTCCTCTTCAGAGCCTCAGGGAAAACCCCTTCCTTAAGATGTAACCTAACACAATAATCAGACAAAGGGTCTCCCAACAGCAAATAAACAGCCTGTTAGACTCTGGATCCAATAGATAGTAGCTATAACACCATCTCAAGATTACCCAGAGAACCTCTTCACCCAAAACTGGACTAAACTCCCCCAAATGGATGATTGCCTGGGCCCATTCTAGGACTGGTACTGCCAGACCATGATGGGTCACTTGAGGAGATCCTGACCCATTTGGAAGAGACTTTTTTCAAGAAAGAAGCAATTAAGCCATTGAATTTTTGAGCTGAAAATTCTCTTTTGGACCATAGGATTTATTTTAGCAGACTGTTAGTGATATAAATGAGTTAAATTGGTCCATTCTTCCTCTCAACAATCATCATTGACAGGAACTCTGACTTTTTCAGAGTGACTGCAAGCTAATAGTTACTGTAGTAAGTTTTCTTGTCCTCAGATGAGTGTGAACTCCACCAGGAGCACTCCAAGCTCTGCCCCATTGTGTTCAACTGCCTCAGCTCCGCACAGTACCCTGAGAAGTTGTGGTGGGATGTTCATGGCTGAACACAATATTGTTCTATGGAGCAGAGGGCAGTCAGAACTACAATGTTGTAGCCCTGTACAGCATTCTTGACTCCATAGACCCAATATCATCAAGAGTTTGTGAAGCTCCAGATTACATTTAGGGCAGTAATGGAACATCTCCACAGGAACAGAAATTAACAGGGGGACCTGGAGGACAACACATAAGAACAATCCTGCAACTTGCATCTGGTCCACCCCTAACCACCACACATTCAAACAATGTAGTCTTTCCTGTGGGGCATACCATGAGTCCCAAAATGGCTCTAAAACAAATGATCACCCCACATGCTCCCACATCAGGGAATTTACCTCTGTGTACCCAGCTGGGATAGATGATTCTAACATCAGGCCATCATTATCCCCTAGCTAGGTATTTGTGATCCAGACAAGGTCAGATGAAGAGTTTGTGATGAAGCCCTCCACCACCACAGTTCTTTTCCTTATCAAAGCTGTGTTGCATAAAATTACCTGTAGGGTAGGTGCAGGGTCAGCTTGTCTAGTTATCTATTGCTTTTTAGTAGTCAGTGGAGCTCTGGGTATTGAACTCAAGCAAGGAAGGCCCCCTTCAGGTTTCAAATTCTCCCAGGATGTTTCTGTTACCTTACATTTCTATCCTGCCTTTCTAACATATTATTCAGTCCTTGCCTCCAGTATCTGCCAGCCTCCTGAGGATCCTCAGATCCACACAGCAGCTAATAACTCCTGCGGGCAGATCAGAAACGGATCCCCAAAAGTAGCAGAGCTGTCAATGTTGCACCAAGGAGCAAACGTCACAATCTTGGACCCAGTGAAAGCACATATTGCCAAAAAATAAGAACTGAACAATCAGGTCTCCCTATCTGTCCCTGCATGTATAAATGTTCAGTGTAAACTTAATACTTATTGTTTTTTCAAAGAAGGAAGTAGTAAAGGATTTAATTTTTTTGTTTAAATTTGCTATAATTTTGGAAGGGACCAGATCCCATTGTCCCTACCCCCTGCCCATCCCCATCATCCACTGCCCCTGGGATGTACCCACTGGAGTTACACCTAGGATTGCCCCCTCCAGGGTGGGGCCCACAGGAGGGGCTTCTCCAATATCCCTCCCAGCAGGTTGACAGGATATGACTCCAGGGTGCCACAGGTCAGTGGTGCGGGATCTGTGGAGTTCATTTCATTTTTTTTTTATACTTGATAACTTGATGAGCATCACTGCCCATTTTCACAAGTGGCAAGTAATATATTGATACATAATAACAGAGTAACACAATACAAACTATACACACAATAAATTACATGTTTCACCATATAGCAAACTGGTCAAAAGCTAATTCTTAGAAGAACTAGTAGTACAAGGACATGTAATAAAACTTTCCAGCCAAACCCTAAGTTTTGATTTAAAAGTGAACAATGTTAGACAATTGCTAATTACTGTTGGAATGGAATACAAAAATACAGAAGCTCTAAATGAGAGAGATTTCTGACCAAATGTTTTTTAACTTTTGGAACCCAAAACAGGATCTTACATTGGGATCTTGCACAAAAGGGTTGGAGACTTTGGGGAATAAAGACAGAACTGCAGCAGGAAACTGACCCTTAGAGACCTTGCATAACAGAGTACCAAGTTGTATTTTAATTCTGTTTTCCAATAAGGGAAGATTGGCATTTCTCAACAGGTCACAACCATGTGTCCTAGGCAGAAGTCCTGATACAAATCTTAATATACTATTATACGTAACTTTAAGTTTAGAAAGAAATTCTTCAATAGTATGAATAAATCAGAATACCATAGTCAAGAACCCCTAGTAAAAAAAAGTTAGTAAATTGTGCCCCGGATTGGGGGGCAGGAACTATTTAACTCTGTGAAGTCCCCTTAGCCTCTGATGAATGATTTTTATCAGTGCCGAAATATGATTTTCAAAAGTTAGTTTGGAATCCAAAATAACCCCAGGTTATCTAAAATGGTCAGCTTTGTCCACCATATCTCCATTTAAATCAACAATTGGGGAAAAAGCCCTATCTTGTTTCCTAGAGCTGAAAAATATTATATACTTTGTTTTTTAACATTCAATATTTGTTTAGAAACTAGCCAGTTATGGAATAACAAGAAATCACTTTGAACAATGTCAACTGCAACAGATGGATAGCTATGATTTTAATAAATGACCGCATCATCAACAAATAAAATTATATGAGACTGAAGGCATGTTTGCGGAACAAAATTCATATATGAAGAAAAAAGAAGAGGACCAAGGATGGAGCCCTGTGGGACTCCACACTTGTTATTTCTAGGTTGTGATGATTCTCCATTAATGGCAGTTTTGTGAGCTGTTTCAGTAAGATAGTTAATAAACCAATCAGAAACCTCATTAGAAAAATTAACCTCAGAGAGTGAATAATGAACCAAATCATAGTAAACAAAGTTGAAGGCTTTAGTGAGGTCCACGAAAGTGGTTGCAACAGAGGTCTCCTTATTGAGGAAACTCTGCAAGCGGCTAATGAACCCCACCAAGGCTGTCTTAATACTGTGCGTGGGCTTAAAGCCATGTTGAAATTCAGACAATAAATCATATTTAACCAGGAAATCTATAGATTGATCAAGAACTATGCTCTCTAATATTTTTGACAAGGGTGGGAGGAGGGAGATCGGCCTATAGTTAGACAGATTATCCCTCCCACAACTATTGTAAATAGGTTTTATAATGGCTATTTTTTAAACCTGAAGAAACTCTCTAAAACAAAGTGACAGATTAAACAAGTCAGCTATGGGGTATGCAAGAACATCGATACCATATTTGATAAAACTAAAATCTAGGTCATCATGACCAATTTTAGGTTTGGGATAATTCCCAAACACATAGTCCCTAACAATAGCAGAGGTAAGGGCTTTAAAATAAAATGTTGGCACTGAACTATGTTCATGGATTTCAGGGTGAAGTATATTTATATTGGTTTTACCTTGATATTGGTCAAGGTCACCAAAAACTTATTGAATAATTCTGCTAGTTGTAAAGGTTCAATTATTAAATAGTCACCATCCTTAATAACAAATTTAGTTTCTTTGTGTCCCTTCCCCAGTAAGTTGTTCAAACTATGCTCTGTTTTGGGGGATTATTAGTATATCTGGCCTGTTCAGAGAGAAAAAAAATTATTTCGGATTTGCGAACCTCCATTTTACATTCATTTCTTAATTGTTTGCAGATTATTAATTTAGAAGAGTCCCTTTTTTTGTATACTTTTTCGAGACTTTATCCCATAGTCTCATCAATTTAAGTAATGTATGATTTACCCACTTATTCTTAGTAGCCTTAATAAGCATTCATTTCCATTTCCATAATGACATTAACTAAAGAACAGAATAAATTTATATATTCATCAATGTTAATTATGGTTCTAAGAACTGTCCAATCAATTTTATTACATTCAGCAGTAACTAATGCAGGTGTCAAATGTCTGAAATTCCTGGTCTCAACAAAAGCAGAGGGATATTTTTGTACCTTGGTTGATCAATAACATTGTACAGGACAATGGTCACTAATTGCATCTGAAAGTACTTGTGACAAGGTGATATTTTTATTTTAGTCTTTGGTAACCTGGTAAGGCCCACTAGGCACAAGTGCCTATTTTCAGGGGTGACCTGGAAGCACTGGGCAGTTAAGTGACTTGCTCAGAGTCACACAGTATGCAAGTGGAGGTTGTGAGAATGAAACGCAGGTCTGGTCTGCTGGATGTGTCAAGCTTGTTCACACCTCATTCCTCTAACCTCTAGGCTATACTGCCAGCCCTTGTTTGGGTGGTAGAAAACAATCCAGTCAAGAAATGACCCCAGACAAGATTTGTGATTGAATCTTGTTGTTTCTTTAATAATCTGTTGGACCCCAATCTCTAACATCTTTTTGACAGAAAGAGAGGTATCCAATTCTCAATTGCAATTAAAATCTCCCAGTATGATCCATTCCTTATTGACCACACAGGTGTTTCTAGTTCCTAACAGGAGTTCAATCCATCATTAATATTACCAGTATGCCTCTCCGACAGTGACACCATTATAGTGAACAATGTCTATGCTGACAACATTGATTGAGTCCCCAGCACTCTGTCTCCTGGTCCTGCACCCCCCCCGAATCAACACTGACTCAGAGTTGATTATATTTATTTCGGGGGTGTGGAGGCAGAGCCCCCCACATGGGGGGGTTCAGGCGTGAAGCCACCCAGATAGAAAAATGGACCAGGTTTCCAAGTGGATTTATATCAACCACAAGTTGCGGGCAACATAATATTCATCGCTGTGATTCCGGTCGACGAAATAGTTGTCGAACTGGCATCATAGATCCAATATTACCTGGGTGACTATAGATGGGACTAATGACAAGAAATTTATTTTGCCCAAAGGTGAGAATTACAGAAATCAAAACACATTTAGAAATGTGAAGTGAAGAATCCAATATGGTACAGATAAATTTCAATTTTACATAAATCAAGACTCACCCTACCCCCTCTTGGCTTTCCTATCTTTCCTGAAAATATTATACCCATGGAGATATAGTTTGGCATCATCAATGTTTCCAGTCAACCAAGTTTCCAAAAGAGTAATTATGTCAAAATTATGTTGAACTACTGATGCCTCAAATAAGGGCCCCTTTGCCTGAATACTTTGTATGTTCATGTGAACAATATCAAGGGTGGAATTAGCTTGTCTCAGGCTTGGATTGTGATCCATATTGGCATCAGAAATGGAATTAGGTAAATTAAAAGGACCAGGATGGGGATGAACACAGCCTGAGCGTAACAACAACATGACTATCAGTCTCTTGGTGGGAAGTTTAAAATAATATCTCATTTTATGTTTACAATTGATAGCTGTAATGACATTAGGGTTCCTAGAAAGGTGGCAGCATAATGATTGAAGGTAAAAATAGCAGGTAACCCTAAGTTGTACATTGAACCATGAGACACTAGGTTTATACCACTCAGTACTCAGTACGCAATAAAAGCCCCAAAAATCCTGATGTGATTCATCCCATGTAAAACTTTGTAATCCATGTTTATTTTGGGTTCTACATTTACACTGTAAAGTAGGCAACACGTGAATACTAAATATAGCAGCATGATATTAATGTTAACTGAATAAACAATATGATAAAGGAATAAAAATTTGGTAAAAACAATTAAAAAAAAAGGAGTGAGGCAGCAAGCGGGTGGCATCCTACACAGTCTCAGTTTTCGATTTTTCCTCACCCAGTGACTGCTTGCACTGGCTGTCAGACCCCTGGCCTCCACCAGAGGTTGGGTGAGTGCTGGGTGCCTCCACACCCTCCCCCTGGAGGAGAAGAGCAGTTCGTGGGATGCTTGATCCTCCTTCCCGCTGCTGTCCCTCCAATGCCCAGGTTCACTTCCGAACCTGGGTTGTCAGCTTTGCAAGCAGTAGCGCTACTGCAGCACCAGTGGGCAGGCCAAGGATTTTATATTATATTCATGACCTCAGAGTGCTCTCTGAATGATTGCTATACTGGGTGTTACGCTCGAGAAGCACCCAGCCCAACTAACAGGACTGCATAGCATAAAATCACTTGCCATGTCCCGAGCACAAACTATAAGTTTAAACTGCCAAAAATATATTATTAAATCAATTAGACATACACTAATACCCTCTCAACCATGCATTTCAAGGGTTTTAATGCTTGGTCTATGGTTGATCATCCTCAAATACCGTGTGCATTTTTTGTTCTTAAGACTATTTCTATATAATGTATGGTTTGCAGTTATTGTGCACAGAAAATCATAGAATCATAGAAACCTGGCAGCAGAAAAGGACCCTCTGGCCCATCAAGTCTTCCCCTCCTCCCTCCTTACCTATGTCATGGGACATCCCCTTCCCCCCACTTGTCAGCCCCTTATGTCTACCCCATGCCCTCTTGAATCCCTCCATCATTTCTGCCCCCACCATTTCCTCTGGTAGTTTATTCCAGGCCTCCACAACTCTCTCTATGATATAACACCCCCTCACATTGCCCTTAAATCTTACTCCCTCCAATCTTAGAGTATGTCCTCTAGTTGTAACCCCCACCTTCCTTTTAAATAAACTTCACTCCCTTATCTTATTGATCCCCTTCATGTACTTATATGTCTCTATCATATCCCCACTCTCTCTCTTCCAGTCTCCAACGGGTACAGATCCAATTCCCTCCACTTATCCTCTTGTGACTTCCCTTGCATACTGTGCACCTTCTTGGTTGACCTTCTCTGCACCCTCTCAGTCTCATCTATGTCCTTGTGTAGGTGTGGTCTCCAGAACTGGACCCCATACTCCAGGTGCGGCCTCACTATGGCTTTATGAAGAAGCATCAGTACCTCCCTCCTTCTGTTTGTTTTGTCCTTCCCAGTGCAGGCCAACATTCTATTTGCCTTTCCAACCACTTAGCTGCATTGATGACCTACCTTAAGGTTGCTTGATACTAAGTTCCCCAGATCCCTCTCCTGCTGAGTTGGCTTAAGTACCCCCTCCAAGTGTAAGATGCTTGCGGGTTCTTATGCCCCAAGTACATCACTGCACAGTTTTTGGTATCGAATTCCAGCTTCCAAGTTTCTGACCACCCTTCCAGAATCTTCAGGTCCCTTCCTCATGGCTTCCATCTCCCCATGGGTGCCCACCCTATTGCAGATCTTCATATCATCTGCAAATAGGAACACCCTCCCCTCTAGCCCATCCACTATATCACTGATATAGATATTCAAAAGGAGGGGCCCCAATACCGACCCCTGGGGCACTTCAATCATCACCCCCATCTTCCTGGAATGTACCCCATCAACCACCACCCTCTGGCTTCTGTCCTTTAACCGGTTTCCTACCCAGCTAGAAATCACACAAGTCAATAACCTTATTGTGCTCCTTCCAAAGGGCTTATTGTGCATGATCTAAGCTAATTGTGCACATTCTAAACCCCTTATTGTGCACATTCCATATGCAAAACATCCCCACAGTAGCTTGCGCTGTCACCCACCAACTTCTCTGCCTATTGTTCCTTCATGGCACTTCAGAGTACCCTGGAGAAGTCAGAACAGTGCTTCTTTAAAAAAAATGTCAGCCAAGTGTAGCTCAGTTCTACAAACTATCAAAAAGACAACAATTCATACATGATCAAGAAAACAAGTGGACTGCCCAAAAAACAGCACTCGACATGAGATAGGTAAACTCTTTCTTTATAAATAGGGGTGAAACAGTCACTGCACCTTGAAAACTACAACATCAAATCACAAAAAACCTCACTCTTTCTATTTTAGTTTTCCTCTTACAGACGACTGCCGAGTCCAAAACTCAGTAGAAGATGTACTGATGTTAATTTAAAGCGGTAAGCATAACTAAAAACCCTGTTACACTGTCTGACTCTTTAATCAACCATACGCTATAAAGAATAAAATATGGATGATCATACACAACTCACCTTGTGTTTCTATCTTGGGGTTCATATACCAGCATGAACCTCTCGAGCTTCATTCTCAAGGTCCATATGCTGGTGTCTCTAGCCCTTGATGGAAACAACAGTCTCTTTGTGTATGGTTACCCATACATTATTCTTTGTATCTTTAGTTTAATATCAGCAGTATGAAGAAAACCTTTATTTTAGAACAATGAACTTCATAATAGGTTGTTTTTCCTTGCCTGTTTCATATGGTTTCTCTAGATACATACATGGAAGGTGATGGCAGAAGGGGACCACAAGGTCCATCAAGTTTGGCCAGGATTTGTAGTTTGCTACCCCCTCCTCTGATTACCTTTTCTGGATAATGTTGCCCCTATGCCTGTCCCAAGCTTGCTTAAAGCCCCCAATAGGTTTAGCCCAGATGGACTCAGGGGACAGGATGTTACAGGCATCAACCACCCTCTCTGTAAAGATAAACTTTCTGATATTTGTCCTGAGCTTGCCCCTTTCTGGCCTTAAATCATGCCCTCGTGTTCTATTCATTTCTTTGAAGTGAAAAAGTTCATGCACCTGAACCTTGTTTACACTCTTGATGAATTTGAATGTCTCTATCATGTCACCCCTCTCCCTCCTCTGTTCCATGGAGTACATGTTTAAATCCCTTAGCCGTTCCTGTTATGGCTTCTGGTACAATCTCTGAATCATTTTTGTCACCCTCCTTTGTACTGGTTTCAACTTGTTCATGTCCTTTCTGAGGTGTGGCCTCCAAAACTGTACACTGTACTGCAGGTGGGGCTTTATCAGTGTCATATACAGTGGCAAAACTACCTCCCTCCCTTTACTTATGATCCCCCTCCTGATGCAACCAAGCATACCACCAGCTTTTAGTGCTGCCTTTTCACACTGTCTTCCCACCTTCAGGTTGTCTGTTATTATGATCTCCAGATCATGTTCCTCACTAGTTTTTGCTAATCTTTCTCCCACTAGATAGTAGTAAATTCTTGGGTTGTTCCTTCATAGGTGCATAGCCTTGCATTTTTTTATGCGTTACATAGATACATAGATACATAGACAGTGTCGGCAGATAAGGGCCTATGGCCCACCCAGTCTGCCCATTTGAGCTTGTAAGTTCAGTTTGTTTTCCTAGAAGTCTGTTGCACCTTACCCCTGACCTCCAGAATTCCTTTATGTCTATCCCATGCATTCTTAAATCCGTGATTGTTCCAGCCCCACCACTTCCTCTGGCAGGGTGTTCCACTTGTCCACCACCTGTTCTGTGAAGAAATTCTTTCTCATGTTTCCTCTGAATCGTCCTCCTCCAACTTCATCCCATGCCCTCTAGTCCTGGAACATCTTTTCACTTAAAATAGTGTTTTCCTGCACCCTGTTCCTCCCTGTAAGATACTTGTATGTCTCTATCATATCCCCTCTCTCCCTCCTCTCCTCTCCTCCAGGGAGTACATGTTCAGTTCCTTCAACCTGTCTTCATAGGACTTGTGATGCAATCCATGCACCATCTTTGTTGCCCTCCTCTGAACCTTCTCTACCCTGTCTATGTCCTTACGTAGGTATGGTCTCCAGAACTGTACACTTAAGCTACCATGCTACTGACCTTTTTTCCAGTTTCTCTGGGTCTGACTTCATTCTTCTCACTCTTTCAGTAGAGTCCACTCTGTTGCATATTTTGGTGTCATCAGCAAACTGACACACCTTTCCCTCAAGCCCCTTTGCAATGTCAACTATGAATAACATGAATAGAAGATGCACCAAAACAATAGAGCCCTGCGGTACCCCTCTGGTTACCTCCCTTTCTGTAGATAATGTACTGTTTACCTACACCCTCTGCATCCTATTGTGTAGCAAGTTTTTTACACACATTACTACCTCCTGTCCTACCCTCCCATGCAATCTAACTTCTTTACCAGCCTTCTGTGTGGGACTGAGTCGAAGGCTTTGCCAAAGTCAAGGTAGACCACATCAATGGCCCCTCCCTTATCCACAGCCTTGGTCACCCAATCAAAGATCTCGATTAGGTTAGTTTGGCATGATCTTCCTGCTGTAAACCCATGCTGTCTATGGTCCTGTTGTCCATTGGATTCCAGGAAGGCTATTATGCTCTGCTTAAGTAATGATTCCATCAACTTTCTCCACTACAGAATTAAGACCCACCAGGTGGTTGTTTCCTGCCTGCTTCCAGATTTGTGCAGTGTAACAACTGTCACCCTTCTCCAGTCCTTGGGAACTTCCCCACTTTCCAGTGATTTGGTGAAGAGTTCTGCTAGGGTTTCTGTCAATTCATTCCCCAGCTCCTTCAGGATTCTCAGGTGCATGTTATCTGGCCCCATGGCCTTGTCCACCTTCAGATTGTTACTGCTTTCATGACTTCATCTGCCATGAAGGGCCAAGTATCAACCCCTGTATTGGGGGGAGGGCTACCCCACCTTCTAATTAGATGTATCAGAAAAACTAGCCGACAATAGGATTATTATGCTTTTTAAAACATGAGCAGGGATTCAGCTCGGAGAGTGGATTAATAATGGGGCAAGGCCACAAGGGGTTGGGCGGGTTCAGGAAATTACAGGCCAAACAGAATGGAGACTCAACCCCCACCCCTTGTGGACTTGCCCCATTAATAATCCACTCTCCCTGAACTGAGTCCCTGCCAATTTTTTAATAAAAAGCATAATAATCCTATTGTAGGCTAATTCTTCTGATATATTAGGAAGGTGAGGCAGTGGAGGGGGGAGGGGGCAAGTCTTACATACTAATACTGTATGCCAGAGAGAGTTTTGATGTGAATTTGTATTTAAATAAAAAAAGATGCCGTGCATATGACAGGCCAGTCCCCTCCTAAACCCAGTTTCTGGTGAAATGACAACTGGATACCTGTGGTGTCAAAAAACAGCAACACATGGAGAGAACAATTTTAGCACAGTCTGACTAGACAGATCTTTAGCATTTAGCACCACTGGCTTCAATCACCTTTTAAAGTCACTGGTGATGTTATTAACTTAGCATCTTCCAGCCATCCCTCTGCTTTTAAATAAATGAACCATCCAGTATCCAGCTGTACTGGACATCCCCGAGGAACAAGATAGAATCTGCAATAACAATGTCCAAAAACTTAAAGCCTGCATTCATTCAGTTTGGTAAGTGAACTAAAGACATAGTAAATCCATCAATTAGGATCCCATCACTCCATTTATTTGTACATTGAGCAGGACATCCCTACACAGCTTACCTTTAGCGTTGTGGATTATTACATCAAAATAAGACACACCAGAATACAATAATTTAAAAAAATCTTCAGTTTTATGCAGCATGATTCCCCCAAATTACTTTTGTCTTCTTGGTTTAGAAAGCTCACTGGGAGTCAGGGGTCAGGCCTTGCCCCTTTCCGTTGACACAGTCAGGTCTCTTCTGTAATTCTAGGGAACAGTACTTAACCAGTTAATGGGTGCCAAAATTAATCCGGCCATGGTCCTGTGGCTCTCTATATCTGTATGCTAGCTGGATTCACCCTTTTTTTCTGAATGCTCCTACATTCCTGAAATTCATGCATCTGATCTGTAAAATATTCTCCTCACAGTATTTGTAACTACCACTGTCCTTCTAATTCTTCCAAATACAGTATGCTTTTCTGCTCTGCATCTGTTTGTAATTTGTAACACTGCCATGCATCATGTTAGACTGCAACCTATTCCTCTTTCACAATATGTTCAACTCATTCATGCATTGTTCCAAATATGTTTACCTGTACCCTTTCCTCTCCCAAGTGCTGCCCTTTTTTACTCTTGCACCCCTTAAAAATTTGAACCCTTCCACTGCACTCCTCTCAAAAGTAGTTCACATCTCAAAGAAATTGTATGCCTTTAGTTCTGCATGCCTTTAAAAATGTTCACTTTATACCTCTCCAAAACTTTAAACATGTATCTCTGGTGTCCTCTGAGTCAGAGTCCTCGCTCCTCCTGACTCCCTCTGATGGACCATCTCCTGGACCTTCTTGATGCTTTTGCAATGCCAGACCTAGTCTAACTGTCACTGAGGAATCGCTCCACTTGCACATGGTGCTGACCGAGTCTGACTCTGACAAGACCTACTGACTGTGGCTCCCAGCTCCTCTAGTACCAACTATGACTACTACCTACCAAATGCACATCTAAGAAAACCAAATGGCATATGGTGGCAATGGTGCCGAAACAGGAACTGCAGCTGGCAGCTTCCATTCATGCTGGACGCCGCATGTGTGTTTTAACCCGGGTCACCATGTGACTGCCCTCCCAACCACTGGCTCCAACTTCCAACAATGACCAATCTAGATTAATATTTATGTTCCTGCCAGACTCCCAAACAAATGAAATTGCACCGCTGAGAGAGTGTGACCCTACCTGACCCCCAAGTGGCCCATGTGCTCCAGCCTCCAATGTTATGTGAGGAAAAATTCTGTTTCATTTGCCCAGCAGTGGACAAAAAAACACACACACACGACTATGACTGGGGGGCGGTGGTTACCCAACTTCAGGGCTTCAGCCCTCACGCCCATATTTGGTGCCTATGCTTATAATCCATACCCAGTTGTCTGAGATTAATCATTTTTTACGGTACAGATAAATAATAATCACATGAAAAGGAGAACCATCCTTAGATGGAGAAAGTGTTCAAGTCTCAACTGTGCACGCATCTCATCTTGTGCAATGAGTACGACTGCGATCCCACTTCCTAATGTTGTCCAGGAATATGCTCAGTCCGACTTGTCTTCTGCACTTCTCCACCCCCCTTGCTCCCCTATACTTCCCCTACTTCTGCCTCTGGCCTCTGCATCCCAAAGCTTTCTGTGCCTAAACCCCCTAGGCCCGGGCAGAAAAACTCTATGAGACAGTCACTCCCCCAAACAATCTCTCCATCCTGCAATGATCATCACATCTCTTTACAGCAATGACAATACCCTCTGGGTTGATTTTCCTCCAGCCTTGTGTTGTGACATCACCTGTACTGCTCACTTGACTCTCTGGTACCTCTTTCTTCTCTGCCATCCCCCCCAGCTCCCCTTCAGCTGTACCTCCCCACAGCCTCCCGTCCCTTTCCTCCTCCCCCTTATTGCCCAACTTTTCTGGTCAGGGCAATTCTTTCCCAATCTTTGTTACCAGCACTAACCATGTGTCTAATTCGTATATCTTTGCATGTATTGTACCCTTGTAATTATATTGTTTAACTTCAACGTGTAACTCCACCTCCCCCCTTTTTGGCCTGCTCTTTTTTTCCCTGTAATACTGTTATCTCTGACTTCCCTGGTTTGAAATGTAGTTCGTGATTCTAAATGCTTAATTACCTGTATTATTGTTATTCCCTACCTGTCTGTCATATGACATGTTGCCTGTTTACTTGTAATCCTTTGACTTGGAACCTTTGTAAAGGAGCAGTATTGCTCAAAGATTGTTAATCTGAGATTCAATAAAATAAAATAAAAAACTGTCAACCCCAGCAGAAGTAAATTAGAAATAATTTTATAAAAGGTAGAGAAACCAAGACATATGATTAACCAAATGGAATTGCATGACTGTCTATTATTCCAGCACAATGGTGCAGATCAGAAATACTGTATTTAACTTTCTGAACCACAGTACTCAGTTTTATAACTATCCAATTTAAACAGGAATTATTCATGAACAGTTCATAAATCCAGCTCATGAATACCCATCAAGTATGTATCAAAATGTTTACGAATGTTGAAGGGTTGTATGGAGTTAGCAAATTCCACTTTCCCTGAATTTATGTGAAATTCAGTGAAAATGAAATGTTGTTAATGTTTTTGAAATTCCTTAACTGGTCATAATGCAAACATTCTTATAGCTGGAGACTTGACATCTGGCATCTTTATTGTTAGTAAAATGTCCTAAATGGGTTTCGAGTTACATGCTATTTGAATGAGGGGTGTGGAACTTACAGGGGCTCAATGTCTGGAAAATGTATTATTTTTGTCAAAATATCTGAAGATATTTCTCATCTTACAATTCAATCACCTTTGGATCTACAGAATTGAAAATGTACATGCTTTCTTTCTTTGAAGAATCTTAGAAACTGCAAAAATTGTAAGTTACAGGAAATTCATAATTTCACAATTTAATTATTTATTGAATTGTTTGAAAATTGTGCCAGCATGGGGGTAAGGAGGGCTGAGGTGTTGGACACCTTACCTCTTGCCATGCCGGTGACCTTGGTTTGAGAACAGAGCAGGGTCTCTTGGGTGTCAGCTGTGAGAAGGAGGATTGAGCATTGATTGATAGTTCTTTTCCATATGGGAGGAAGCTCAGCATATACCACTGCTTGGTGCCACCTAACAAAGGCTTGGTGGCACAGCAGTGGTCTCATACCTAGTTGACAGGGAGCAGGAAGAGAGGGGTGCTGCATCTTAATGCAGTATTCTGACACCATAACATGCATTCCAGCCTGGGTTGGGGAGAAAAACAGAGAAAAAAACACTTCCACTGATAGGATTAGGCCAGCAAATTTGCAGGCCCCAAACCAGCTCCTGATGAATCCACTAACTCGTGGTGGTAGGAAGAAGCAGATGGAATAAATCCTGGGTTCAGTGGGTTATGGGTCTGAGTGTCACCAAGCCTAAGGAGGTTGGTGGAGAGATTGAGATAAAAAGTGCAAACATTTTCAAAATATTATATGTTTGTAGGTCTGCTGCTGTTGCAGGTATACACCACAAGTTTGGCATTCATACCCAGTGCAACTAGACCCTGAAATCTAATAAAGCTGGACATGTGATTTAGCAGGTTAAAATTTACTGTGGAAACTTCAGACATTATTAATTAGCAAAATGTGCTCAAAAACCCATGAACACATAGTAGGTAACACCACTGGAATTCCACTTGTGGAATTTAACTTTCATTCTTTCTGAGTGACTACATTGTTCCCCCTCCAACTTTTTTCTCTGAGCTTGATCAGATAAGACTCTGAACTGACCTGTCACACTGATTTCATCCTTGTTTATGACAGACAAGCTCTCTTCAAATTCAAACATGAGCCACCTACTCCTTTTCCTGTAGGACCTATCTTTTAAAATAGCCAGAATTTCTCTTTCTTGGTCCCCAGGTCATTTTCTTCTCCTACAATGTCTGCGTGAGTTCCTTTAAGTTTCGTACTTCCATGTGTGCTTGGTTCTCAGACAATGTCAATTTTGTGGGATGTGATTCTCATACAGTATTTCCTGCTTTGAATTGAGAATTTTCCCTTTATGCTTTCTTGCACCAACTGGCTGCCTATTATTCATCTGTTGCTTAGCCCAGCTGCCATTTCCTTGGTGAACCCATTCATCTAATGTCTACTATTCATGATCCCTGCACTAGCTGCCTTCCCTATCTAATAGCTCAGATATCCTTGACTTCCCTTTCCATTGATATGATCATCCTCCTCCCTCTTTGCAGAACATCTGTCTATCTTGGGTTGGCTACTTTTTTTTATTCTATTTATAGTCCTGGACCCCGGGCATCCTTCAGGAGTGCCCACTCAGATGCAACCCTAACTCCCAGTCTGAACCCTCACATCTCCCAGGATCTTCCCCCTGAATCATCCCAGGCAGGCCCAACCTCACCTCTGGGGCTGGTTCTGCCCTCCCCTAGTTGTCAACTCTTAAGTATGAGGTGCCTTACCTGTGGCTGATGGATCAGCCATGGAGAGATCTGGGCACATCCGGGCCAGCGATTGGGATGTGGGTGCTCCCCTGGGGCCACCATCATCTCGCTGGTGGTCCAGAAGGCCTTTTTTTCTTGTAAAGCTTTCCCCCTGAGTGCAGTCATGCAATGGTGTCAGCACACAGGCATTGTCCCCTTAGACACCCACCGCACTCGTCCCCAATTCTTGTTCCCTTGCAGGCAGTACCACTGGTCTTCACTGGGGGTCACTATTGCACCAGGAAGACCCCTGGATCCCTCTCTAGGGAGAAAAGGGTTGTCCTATGGATGCTCGATCCATCTCCCTCCCCTGCTGACCCCCAGCCCCCAGGCTCACTCCTGAATACGGGTTGCTGGCATTAGGCGATGTGTGGCATCCAGCGCCTAAACCTTCAGTGCCACTGGGGTGGCTCAGGTTGGTTATTGATCTCATTCATTTGTCTCATTCTGCAGGCAGGTGAATCACCTCACTTGCATTAGCATCATGGCCATGTAATACCCATCCAATGCTCCTTTAACAGCGATGTCCAGCATCATGCTCCATTTTGAGCAAAGATATGTAAAATATTCTGTTACAGTGGCCTCAGTCACAACTACTTGTAATAACTGGTAACATTGGGTGGTGGTCAGCTGGCATATTGCAAGATGTCAGCTGGTGCACAGTGATGTCTATGACTATTCCTCATGGCTCTTCACTCAAGATACCTACCTGATGCTTGGCACTCTTGCATCGAGCCCTGCGTCAACCCTGCTGCTTGACACAACTGTGGCAAACTACTTTGAGGCAACAGTGCCAACTTTTAGCACATTTGGCACAGTTGCAACAGTTTCCACACGTTAAAGCAGCTTGCGCCAAATATTTGGCACAGCCCTGTAAAATTGATCCCACAAATGGCATTAGTTAGAGCTGGGGGGAGCTGGTCTAACTTGTGTCATTTGGTGCATGGAACAAATATCCCAATTGGTACCAAAGGAATGTTGCAAGCCCCCTGCACCATATGTTAAGCACACCAGGAATTTACGGCATCCACATGTTGTTTTAAAATTGGGTCCCCAGCTTCATTTTTATGTTGTCTTGCTCATGCAGTGCAAGCAACATTTTGTGGCAGCTTGCTGAAGTATCAGGCTGTGGAGTTGTGGCAGTGCTGTGGCCAATGGCACCAATGCTTTTTGGGGGTGGTCTTTGTGGCACCAATGAATGAGCACACTGTTTGTGACAGCAGTTGAGGAGTGTGCCAAAAACTTGAAAGAATTTTTGCTGCCACAGTGAGGGAGCTTCCCATCATTGTATGGCATGCCTTGCCAGCTGAAAGATTTCAATAAACATGGTGGTTGCTGTCGACGTCTTCCTCTTACAATCCTTAGAAAGCCGACTATGGGGGTGCCCAGTCCCCCTGTTGGCATGTTTATAACCCCCTCTCAAGATTGTGTGGCACACTGGTAGCCCACCCATCCCCTTTGTGTGCCACACTAGGAGCCCACTCCAGTGTGGCCAACATAACCCCCCAAAGTCATGGGGCACACTGGGAGCCCACCCCAGTTTGCCCAACAGTTGGTTTATTTCGCCTGTAAATAAAGAAAACCTTCCCTCGATGTCTGTTTTTGAAACTAAGAAAATGATCCATCATTGAGTCCAGAGCGCCCCCTCTCCCAACCTACACCCAACCTCTGCGCACCCTACCTCTCTATACCCCCTACCCCATACTTACCTGCAGAACCCAGCACAATGATCTTCAGTGGAATGGGAGATATCTGAACTCTTCAAAACCCAACCGTGAACTGAAGAAAATCATGGTAAGCTGTATAATGGCATCAATGGGGAGGGGGGGTTCAACTTAGGTGGATATCTCAGTCATGTTTGTGTCTTTTGGCTTCAAATTTTCAACATGGGGTTCTTGGCACCCCACCTCATGAACTCAGTCACTGTCATTTTGTTATCTGGTCCCAGAAGGTGATTTTGCAATCACTGCATGGAATCACCTTTCAGGACTGATTAATGAAATGACAGTGTAACTGTTCATGAGGTGGGCTCTCAAAAAGCCTATGTTGCAAATTTGGTAAAGTATTCCAAAAAAATGACTGTGGTATGAGCGTGCATTGCTCTTTTTCCATGCATGCTCATAACTTTGACTATTTTTAAGATTTTCACTCCATATTTTCAACATTGCCATTTTTTCACATCTCTTTATGAACAGTACAGCTGTCATTTTTCACATCCTGCCCGAAATGTGTTTTCACACATCTGGTGCATAATGGCAAAGTCACTGTGGAAAATCAATGTTCGGGACAGATTAAGATAATCACAGTGCCACTTTTCAGGAGCAGAGCTCCCAAATGCTTCAATGAGGTGGGGTCACGAAAAGTCCATACCGAAAATTTGAAGTGCAAATACCAACAAATGCCTGGGGCATTAGGGTTTCTAATCATAACATCCTGCCCTGCAGAGAGTGACATGCATCAGGGGTGTGACTTTGGATTGTCAGCTGTAATGTGCATACCATTCTACACTCGCCCCCACTCTGCAGCCAGTGACGGGCATCAAGGTTTGTTTTGGACTCTTAGGCCCCAAAGTTCACCCCATTCTCCTGTACTGCACCCATCTCAATGTATTTCTTTACAGAATGGGGTGAGTGTAAAGTCCAATGACCCCAAAGCACAATGTAACACTTGTCAGAGTCTGCAGTGTAGGGTGAGGTGAAATGGCATGAGCGTTATGGCCGTCGACCCAAAGGCACACCTCAATGTCTGTCAATCTCTGCAGTGTGGAATGGGGTTGGAGTCAGTTCCATACTTCACTGCCATTCCTATTATACATTTCTCTAACTCCTGCACTATCAATGTCAATGGTAGCAAAACAACATTTGACATTGACAAATGCCTGTTTATTATTAGTAGTAATCTTTTGTAACTGGGTAAGACTCACTAGACACAACTGCCTGATTTCGGGGATGACCAGGGAGCACAGGAGAGGTTAAGTGACTTGTTCAGAGTCACACAGTATACAAATGAAGGTTTTGGGAATCAAACTCATATTGGCTGGATGTACTAAGCTCATTCATTGCTTGTTACTCAACCTCTGTGCTATAGTCTAGGTTCAATCATGCTAACAATATTGGTGTTATTCTGTTCTATAATTTTATAGCTACAGAGGCATAATATTTTGCATTTTACATACTTGTGACATGTAACTTAAAATTGCTGAATGTTTGGAGGCTTATACAGTAACTCATTCATTTGTACAGATAGGAATCTGACACTCGGTACACTTCTCCATGGGAAATAGTATATTCAACATATCAGTTGAGGTGAAATACCTGCCAAATTAGATGGGAATAGCTGAAGTTAGAATTTTGACAAATGTCACAATACTTTTAAGAAAATTTCACAAAATATGACAGAAGTGAAATCACAATATCTTAGAAATTTCACTACTGGCAGATAACTTTTGCCCAGCCCTAATGTTCATGAATTGTACATCTCCATTAAATTGCACTCCTGTGTTCGTGAATGCTCATAAACATAAAGGTACATTAAAAGCCAGAGAAAGTTCATGAAATCCCTCCACTGAATTCCCATGAACACAATTCATCTATATTTTTGGTGATCCAAAATTCCTGTCTTTTACAATATTGGTTAATATACATCAGGCAACCCTGTTTTAGCCTTATTCTGAAAAGTTATTTGCCCTCAGAGGCAAACTTGTTCAAACCTCAGTTGTTTATCACACAACCTAAGTAATTAACCATGACAATTTAATTATTTTAACAAATTCAATATTTTTGGATCAGTGGCTTTTCTTATTATACATTTTAGAAGTAGGAACTTATACATACTTTTTTCCATTGTTGTTCTTTCAAATAGAGTCAGTAATCAACTTCTTTCTGTAAAATGAAAGGCCCCAATTACCACGTATATCAGATAAATCTGATACTCTTTCAAAAGGGACACTGCCAACAGTACCCAGTTAGATTACCAGAATAGTGCAAATCAACTGAGCACATGTCTGGATAGCGCTACAACGGACAGTGAGCAGGGATGTAGAGCACTTGCGATATGCACCCCCCTGGTATCTGTCCATGGTGCTGCCACAGGACAAGGGCAGCAAAATAGCAGGGGCTGGCCGAGCTGCTCCCATGGTGTAGAGGGTTGGGGCATGGAACAACTCAACCAGAAGGCAGTGGAGACCAGGGTTCTAATTCTGGTCTCCAACCATTTTGCACAACTTGGGACTTGGTTTTGTTTTACAAGGGGCTGTGGAAAATGTATACCATGGCCCCTCAAATTTAAACTGCCGTGTGATCTGCTCCCCACAGAGTGGGAATCTTTAAGTTAGGCGGTGCAGGGAGTACAGCCCCCCATGTCAGGGGGGTGGTGGGGGGCTTAGCCCCCCATAAAAATAAAATTGACAGCATTTTTGCAGAGCTGTTTTGCTGACAGAATTGTGGTCAGCTATGTTCTAACCCAGTGCACACTGCCAACTCTCTTAGGCCTCAATGTGTTAGTAGGAAAAAAATACTATTTATGATTGGTCACATTCTGTAGGGATTGCTGATGTAACTGGTAGTTTGTTTCTCTTTCCTTTCTTTTTTCCTTTTTAAGTGAAATAAATGACTGTCCACCATGCTGGTGTTGCCACACAAAAACTTGTTGGTTTATAGTCCTTGAACAAGTCCCACTGCATCTTTCCTGGACTTGCGAACACCCACAACACAGTCTAGCCAGTCATGATGAAGTGGGAGGAGGGGAGACTATTGCATCATGAGTGGTTGTACTTTTTGGGATCTTCCTAATATTCAGGAAGTACAGTATGTAATACGAATAGATCAAGGATTTGAAACCAAACAAGGTCAGGTATGATTACACTATTAGCATGCATTTCAGTTCTACTAAGAAAGAAGGCAAGGGAAGGCAATATTTATTTAAAAGATGTCAGATAAAACAAACATCAACACCTCTGAATTTCAGAAAAGGTAAACAATCATAAAATGTGGGTTTTCAACTAGAAATACAGTAATAAGATGCAAACTGGGTTGGTAGTATCCTCTTTTTTGGGAGGAGGAGGGGTCTGGTCCCATCCCCTAAGCAGGTCAGTCCCGACCTCTGGTCTATTACTAGCCACCCTGGGAATTACCTCAGATGTTTTTTTTTAAACTTCAGTTTTAATTAAATACATCACTGTACATACAACAGACATACAAATATTTTGCCAGCATAGGACATATAGATTAATTCAATCCAGTCTTAAAATTACTATTACTAGTTTACTTTTCTCTTTCAGATGTGTTCCTTCATCCTGGATCTGGCAGGACCTTTTAACTTGTGTGTAGCTTCAATACCGAATCTGTTTATCTCCTAGATTTCCAATGAAGATCATCCAATGTCCTAATCTTTCAGTTAGCACAGATCAATTTATAATGCAAACTTTGAACAAATAAAATAAACAATCAACAAACTCTTTGAGTGACTATTTTTACCAAAATTTGTATACATATACAGATAATTTATTTATATGCCGTAATGTATAGATTACATTTCAACTTTCTGTTTGGGACCTCATTCACCTTTCATATATAGTGAACTTTATGGGAAACCAAGACCCTCCTCACCTAAATGATCTCTTGGAATCCTTTCATACTGGAATCCTTCTAGGTGAGCATTTAACTAAAAATAGATAGATAACACCCCCCCACATCACCCTGTGGCCATTTGTTCCAAAACTGTTATCCCACTGTGCTCTTCCACCAGATGCATAAATGGGAGCCAGACCTGATTTTACTTATCTCTGTGTAAGTGTAAAGTTGCCATAATTTTTTCCATCCTGGCAATTTCTTTTACTATACTCATCCAGTCCTCAACCGTCAGTGGAGCTGGAGTAAGCCAACATCTTGTAATGGCCTTACAGGCTGCAGCTAATAATATTCCAGTAAATGATTTCTGTCTATTAGATCTGTGTCCTTTAGGAAGAACACCTAGAATTAATATTTGAAAATCAGGTATCTCTTCCCATTCAAACATATCTTTCAGGTGGGAACCTATTTCAGTCCAAGAAGGTTTAACAACCGGGCAATCCCCAAAAATGTGGGAATGGGTTCCTTTACCCTGACAATTTCTCCAACAGTGATCTGATCCCCCTGGGGTATAATACTTCATCCTGGTAGATGAATGGAAGTACCTGGACACAATCTTCCATCTAAACTCTTTCCAATGATTTGATGAAGACATGTGTTTAACTCCATCCCATACCCTATGCCATGTTTCTTTAGACAGAGATATATTCTGTTCCTTTTCCTATTCTGTTTTACAGAGGGGCGGGGATAAACCTCTGATGCTTCTATAAGATACCATGAGTCTTGAGATCAATCTTCGCTCTCCCATATTACCCATTGAATCCCAAATAACATGGTCCAGCGGAGATGGAGGTTTTAGAACAGAACTTATATTATTCCCCTGTATGAAGAAAGGACCTGACTTGTAAATATCCAAAAAAATGGGAGTGTGGGAGTTGAAATTCCCTTTGGAGAGATTGAAAGGACTTAACCTGACCTTCCTGAATTAATTGGCAAAATAACCCAAGACCCAATCACTTCCAATGAGTAAAAGATAAATCCAGTCTGGGAGGGATGAATTCTGGGTAGCTTGCTATTTCAGATTTGTTATGTAATGTTTCAGTTATATACAGTTCTTACTTCATTTCCCCCCATATCCTGTATGTGTGCTTAGTCTGAGGGTTTTCTATAGTTTTATTGGATAAATATCTGGTGGATCCCCTAAAATCCACTAGAGGTTTTATCTCCAGTTCTCCCTGTAATTCCTGAGAAACCTAGCTATTAGTGGGGTTTTGGCCAGATAGTTAACCCATGTCCCTAGGTTTGCCATTTGGTAGTATGATCTCATGTTTGGAAGACCAAGTCCCCCCTCCTCCCTTACTCTTTGTAATGTTCTCAAGCAATTCTGGGTCTTTAACCTCCCCATACAAAACTATGTAATGCTTTATTTATTTTGTTCCATTCTAGTTTTGGAATCTGCAATGTGAGGGTATTGAACAAAAAACAGGAATCTTGGTAGTACGTTCATTTTGATGGACTCAATCCTCCCAAGAAGTGTTAGTGGAAGAATATTCCAATGCTTTAGGTCTGTGAAAACCTCTTGGAATAATTTATCATAATTTACATGATAAAGTTGTGACAGGTCATTCGGAATGTAAATTCCCAAGTAACGCACCTGGGTGGAAGCCCATTTATATGGGCTTATCTGATCCAGTTCCTTGGTACATTGAGCACTGACCAACCTCACCTCTGTTTTATTCTCATTTATTTTAAAACCTGAGATATGGCTATATTGTTCCAATATTTGATACAGGATAGGGAAGGTTTGCAGGGATCCCTCAAATACAGCATAGTATCATCTGCATAAAATGAGATTTATTTCTTTCCCCCCAATCATAATCCCCTTTAGTCCTTTATGTTCCCTAATAGCTTGTGCCAAACGTTCTATGCTAAGAGCAAAGAGGATGGGGATAGGGGGCACCCCTGTCGTGTACCTCTATTAATACTCAGAGTTTGGGAAATTGTACCATTTACCTTCACTTTAGCAGAGGGTTGACTGTAAATTTCTATTATCCATTCTATAAATTGTGGCCTAAATCCGAATCTCCGAATCCGAATTTCACTAATACTTCCCTTAAATAGTCCCAATGTAAGCAATCAAATGCTTTTTTGGCATCAATAGCTATAACTATTTGTGTTTCTTTCCCTTTTTTCCCCATGTGTAATATATTTAAGCAACGTCTCACATTATCCCGTAGATATCTGTTTGGGACAAACCCTGCCTGGTTTGGGTGGATCAAGTCTAGAAGGACCACATTCACCCTATTTGCTAATATTTTAGTAAAGATTTTTGAATCAACGTTAAGAAGTGAGATTGGTCTATATGAGCTGCAAAGCTCTGGCGGCCTTACCTCCTTTGGGATCACCATAATGAAGGCTTCACTCCATGAATGTGGGAGGCCCCCTTCCTCCTTTTTTTTTATTGAAGACCTGGACCAGAATAGGAATCAAAGTCTTTTTAAATATTTGATAAAATTCGGAATTAAAACCGTCTGGACAGGGTGACTTGCCACCCTTCAAATCGGTTATGACCTGTGTAACTTCCTGTGCTGTTATAGGTGGTATAACTGTGTCTTAAGATTTTCTCCCAACCTTGGGAGGGGGACTCCATCCAAAAATTTTTTTATGGAGTCCTCTGTTACAGCAGCTGTTTGTGGGGAGAGTCATACAGGCCCCTATAATACTCCCTAAAAATATTTGCAATGTCATTTGGTGTGTATACTTGGGGGTCTTCCATCTGTAGTCAGATTTTTAACATATCTTTCTGCCTGTATACATCTAAGGCAGAAAGCCAGCAAATAGCTGTCTCTATTGCCTGACTCATAATACCTTTGATTCAAGTATCGAAGCCTCCCCTCGACCTGGTGGTCAAACATATCATTTAATTGTTTCCTGATGGCTTGAATCTCCTTAAGGAGACCTGAACTCTCCTGTCCTCCACTTTGGGCCCTCTCTTCTGATTGTTTTAATTTGTTTTCTAGGTTTTTTTCTTGCAGCACTCGGGCTTTTTTGTAATATGACGCATAGGAGATAATTGCCCCTCTTAAAACTGCTTTACAACCATCCCAAAAGCACTGGGAATCTGGGCCTATAGGTGAATTATGGGTCAGATAATTCTCCAGCACTTCCTGTATATGGGTTTGAAACTCTTCCCTGTCCAGCAGGGATGAGTTCATCCTCCATTGTGTAATTCTGTGCCAGTCTCCCAACCTTAAGGTAGGCTCCACTGCTAAGTGGTCAGATACCACCTGAGGAAGAATCTCACATTTTGAGACTTTGTGGAAATCTGTCATACTACACAGAAAATAATAAATTCTAGAGTGAACCTTGCTAGATGAGCAATAAAAGGAGTAGTCCCTCACTGTTTTATGTAAGTTTATGTAAGTTTCTCCATATATCTACTAATGCCAGTTCTATCATTCCCTCTCTAACTGTTCTGTTCATCCCCTTGTTTGTGGTTTCATTTTGGGAAGAACGATCAACCTGTGGGTCGATGACACGGTTGAAATCCCCCCCTACTAAGAGTATTCCCTCTTTTAAATCCGCTATACTTCTTGTGACAAAGGTGGGTTCTTCTCTGTTGGGGGCATATACATTTGTGATATGTATTACTTGGTCACAAATCTTTCCAGTGACCACCAGTCCCCTCCCTTTTTCTATTGTTGTCTGTGAAACGATCTCCAAGGGAATGTTTCTCCATCACAGTATGGCTACCCCTGCTTTCTTACCTGAGGGGTGAGAGGAGCAATACACCTTACCCACCCAACTTCTCTTCAATTTGTCATGTTCTGGGTCTGAGAGTCTGGTTTCTTGAAGTAACCCAGTATCCACCTTTAATTTTTGCAAATAGTGAAGTATCTTGGCCCTTTTGACAGGTGAATTGACCCCTTGTACTTCAGCAAAACCACCTTCAGAGATTCCATCTCTCAGAGCAACAATAAGGCCCCACAAGCTTAGTGCCATTTCCTTCAGTATAAGTGTATTTAGTTAATATTTGTCCGCTCTTCCCTGTTTCCCATAAAGTAACTCATTTTTCCCTTGGCCCCTTACATATCATTAATACTTTCATCACATGAGTAACTTCATAACAGTAAAAACATAATATGCATCTTGAACAATTCTGGTGCATTAATTTGATGTACTAGAACAGAACTAGTCAAAACAACAATCACTGATAATTTGTGAACTTAAACGTTTGCTTCCTAGGTGTGTAAATGGAACATGATGTTAACCTTCGAAAAGTGGAAGGAATCAAGCCAAGGCTCCTGTCCCTTACTATGCGTAGGCCTGATTCAGTGAATCAGCAATCGTGGTGAACACCACTCACTGGCAAAAAGGATGTATAAAACCCTCATTATACCAGCGGTAACCCAGTGCACTGCTCCGAGCTGCCCAGCCCCTATCTTAGGAGGGGAGGACAGAAACACAGGTCGACCGAGCACTGGGCCCCCTCCCCCAGAAATAGAGGGGAAGAATAACCAGTACCACGGGCCCTGGGATCACCTTCGCTTCCCCCCCCGAAACCCTCACCCCACCAACAGCTTAGGACACCACCCAAATGAATCAGCCTTCTTTATACTTGTGTTATATATTTCAGCCCTGTCGGACCCAAACTCGTCCACTACTTTCTGAGACTATTACAGATGTACGGTAGATGTGTGCCTTTAATGTATTTCATGCCTCTTAATCTGCATACGGGTGGCTCTCCCCAAATATTGTGAAAATAAACAAGAGAACGAGGTAGTCAATTATAGAATGAAGCAGTACCTCAGGAGGGTTTTAGGTTGAATCCCATAACTTGGCACCTTTGATGATGTTGCCTCTGAACTTGATGTTTTGTTCTCTCTGTCCATGATGGCTTTCATATCCTGCCTGAGGTGAGAGGGCCATGTGAGCGATGAAGGATATGTTCTTCTGGGTTTGCCTGCTCATTTCCAAGCTGAGCATGCTATTTCCTTCTCCAAAATGTGAGATTGGCATTCTGGGCACTGGATACCGAGTTGCTTCAACATCGGGGCTGCTTCATAGACATTATCATAGTGATTAGGGCCTTTCTCAGTGTGTATATGTAGTTTAGCTGGGTAAAGTATCTGAATTCGAATTTTCTTCTCCTTGGCATGTTTAATTACACCACAAACCATTTTCCTCTTCTCATTTAACCAGTCCGAAAAGTCCTGATTGAAATACAGCCTCTGATTATCTAGTTTGACCTCTCTCGTTTTCCATGCAGTTTGTAATATTAGTTGACAGTCTTGATAGTTCAGCATCTGGATTACTATCGATCAGGGACTGGAAGCCTGATCTCTTGGCTTAACAGCAAGGGAACGGTGTGCTTTTTCAATAGGAAGGGGTATTTCTGATGATGTTTCTCCCTGGTTTATTCCCCCAAGGCAGGGCCACCAACTAGACTCATTCCTGATGCTGTTCAAGTCTGGTCCCCAGCAGATACCTCTGCTGATGTTTCTCCTAGAGTGGGGCCACTGGGCTGGGCCATTCCCAATGGCATTAAAGCTTGGTCCCCATCCAAGTGCCATGGTCAGCAGTGTGGGGCTTATGACGAGGTGTGTCATTCAGTGGACCAGAATTTTTTAGATACTGTTTTTTCTCCATGGTAGGTGTGGCATGCATACTGAAGTCTGGCATGCCTCCCTTGCAACATGAGTTCTGGCTGCTTTTCCCCCAGGCCTTTACCGGTGATCAGTTAAGCTCTGGGTGTTTCCCCACCCTCCCCATGGAGGAGAAGAGTGTCCATTGGTCAGTCCTCGTCCTCCCCCAGCCTGCTGTCTGACTCCTCAAATTCCATTTCCAAACCTGAGGAGTCGGCATCACAAGCAGAGACAAAACTGCTGCTCCGGTGGGCCAGTCCTGACAGTCAATTCAAGATAATGAAATTGCTCTCACCAACTATAACATTTTCAGACAGGATAGGGTAGGTAAGAAGGGGGGTGGGGTCATGATTTGTGTTAAAGCTAAGTTTGATATTCTTGAGGTACTGCTCCAGCCTAATAAATCTGACTGTGATGCTATTACAGTTGATCTCTTGCTTGGATCAAATAAGTATGTTATAGTTTCTTCTGTCTACAGTACTTCCCCTCAGGTTTTTCAAAACAAGGCTTAGAACTGATACTCCACATTTAAAAATCCCTCCCATTAAACAGGGACTGGATTTTTAATGGGTGATTTTAATTTATATTATGGCACTGAGCAGAATACCTCATTATTGGATTTATTCTTAGATTTAGGTGTTCAGCAGTTGATTACACAACCATCAGGTTTAATTATAAATCAGGAGGGGGTTCTGTCTTTGGTTGGGTTGTGGTCACTCACCCTTCCAGGATTATACATTCTGGAGTGTTATCTGATGGAGTGACCACTGCCCTGTATATTGTGAATGGTCAGCTAAAGAAGTACACAGTCCCCCGTTACATAGAGTTTAGAAATATTAAAAAAGTAACAAATGAAACCATGAATGTGACCTGAGAGGAAGTGAATTGGTCTATTCTTGATACACTACAGGATATAGATGTCATGCTGGAAACCTTTAGTGGTTTGTTTAATCAAATTGTTGACCAACTTGCTCCACTCAAAACAAACATTTGTCAATGCTGAATGTTGTCTTGCTGGTTTTGGCAATGGTAGTGCAGGAGTTAGAGAGACGCATAATAGAAGTAGCAGTAAGTATTGAACCAACATTAACCCCACCCTGCAGAGAGTGACAGGCATTAGGGAGTGCATTTGGGTCACTGGCCTAAACGGTCATACTATTTCACCTCACCCTACCCTGCAGAGTCTGACAAGTGTCGCATTGTGTCTTGGGGTCATCTGGCATTATGCTCACCCCATTTCATAAGGAAGTACATTGAGATGGATGCAGCATAGGAGAATGGGTTGAACTTTTGGACTGAAGAGTCCAAGGCACACCTTGATGCCTGTCAGTGGCTGCAGGGTGGAGGTGGAGGACCAATGGAGTGAGCAGTACAGCAGACAATCCAAAGACACACCCCTGATGCCTGTTAGTCTATACCAGGTGAGATGTAATGGTTAGAAACCCTAATGCCCTGGGCGCTTGTTGGTATTTGCACTCCAAATTTTAAAACATGGTCTTTTTGTAAACCCACCTCATGAAAACATTTGGGACCTCTTTTCATGAACAGTGCCCCTGTGATTTTGTTAATCTGTCTCAAACGTTGATTTCCTACAGAGACCACACCATTCTGCACCACATGAAAATGTCAGCTGCACCATTGATAAAGAGGTATGAAGAGATGGCAATGTGGGAAATCTGGAGTGAAAATATTAAACATTCTCAAAGTTACGAGCATGTGTGAAAACTGCACATCACACGCTTGTAACACAGTCATTTAGTGGAACTATTACACCAAATTTTTAACATAGCCATTTTGGGATCTCTGCTCATGAACAGTGGCACTATGATTATTTTAATCTACCCGAACATTGATTTCCCACAGTGACCATGTGATTGTGTGCCAGATGTGCAAAACTACATTTTGGGCAGGATATGACAAATGACAGCTGAACTGTTCATAAGAAGGTGTGCAAAAATAACAATGTTGAAAATCTGGAGTGAAAATATTACAAATTCTTGAACTTACAACTGTGCATGGACACTGCGCAACACACGCTTGTAACATAGTCATTTTATGGAATTTTTTCACCAAATTTTCAACATAGGCATTTTGGGACCTCATGAGCAGTGTTACTGTGATTTTCTTACTGTGTTCTGAACATTGTTTTTCTACAGTGACTACGCCACTAAATGCTGGATGTGTGAAAACACAGTTCAGGTAGGATATGGGAAGTGAAAGCTGTACTGTTTATAAGGAGGTGTGAAAAAATGACAATGGTGAAAATCTGAAGTACAAATATTAACAAGCATTTGTCAATGCTGAATATTTGGTTGCTGGTATTAGCATTGGAAATGCAGAAGTTAGATAGATGCAGAATAGATATGGCAGCATTGACTTCCAGCAGCGACAGTGCCATTCTGCGGCACATGTACGAAAACATAGATTGGGCAAGATGTGAAGAATCACAGCTGTACCATCCATAGGGAGGTGAGAAGAGATGGCAATGTTGAAAATCTGTAGTGGGAATATTAAAAATGCTTGCACGTCCGTGCATACCTGGAAACTGTGCAATGCATGCACATAACAGTCATTTATGGACTTTCATGACCGAATTTTCAACATAAGCATTTTAGGACCTCTGCTCATGAACAGTGTCACTGTGATTTTCTTAATGTGTCCCGAACACTGATTTCCCACACCAATCACGCTATTCTGTGCTGGAAGTGCAAAAACACATTTTGGCCAGGATGTGAAAAATGACAGCTGCACTGTTCATACGGAGGTGTGGAAAAATGACAATGTTGAAAATCTTGAGTGAAAATATTACAAATGTGAGAAGTTACAAGTGTGTGTAGAAACTGCACAAGGCGTGTTTATAACACAGTCATTTTATGGACTTTCATCACCAAATTTTCAACATAGGCATTTTAGGACCTCTGCTAATGAACAGTGTCACTGTGATTTTCTTAATGTATCCTGAACACTGATTTCCCACAGTGACCAGGCTATTCTGCTCCTAAAGTGCAAAAACACATTTCGGCCATGATGTGAAAAATGACAGCTGTTCTGTTCATAAGGAGGGATGGAAAAATGGCAATGTTGAAAATCTGGAGTGAAAATATTATAAATGTGCAAAGTTATGCGCGTGCATGGAAACTGCGTAACACACACTCGTAACACACTCATTTTATGGACTTTCATCACCAAATTTTCAACATAGGCATTTTGAGAGCCCACCTCATGAACACTGGCACTATCATCTCATTAATCAGCCCCAAAAGGTGATTCCATACAGTGACCGTGAAATCACCTTTCGGGACAGATTAATGCCATGAGAGTGGCTGAAATCATGAGGAGGGGGTCCAATGACCCCATGTTAAAAATTTGTTGCCAAAATTCCCCAAAATGCCTGAGATATGCAACAAAGTTGAAAAAAAAAACCCTATTCATGCCATTATACAGTTTACCAGCATTTCCTCAGTTTGTGGTCAGCTTTGAAGAATGCAGATCTGTTCTCGGTCCACCGAAGATTGTCACACTGGAATCCAGAGGTAAGTTTGGCATGAGGGGTGGGCCGGGGAGGCAGGATGCACAGAGGGTGGGCACGAGTCGGGAGTGGGGCCACCGGATGCAACAAGGAACCATTTTCTAATTTACAGGTAAAATAAAAAACAAAAACATTGTGGGACAGTTTTCTTTTTTAACAGAGACATTTGGCATGCTGATGAGGGCTTCCAGTGTGCCAACTAAGTTTTTCTTGGTGAGGCCACCTGTAGCCAACAGAGGATTGGGCATCCCCATCAGCACATGGGAGTGGCAACAGCCGAGGGGGATTGGGCACCCCCCTCGGCACAAATATGCTGTTTTTGTGGGGGGGCATTATGCTGAAGGGGAGTGGGCTCCCCAGTCTGCACATTAAATTGGGATGGGGACTGAGGTTGATGGGGATTGGGGCATCCATCTACAAACAAATGCTGTTGGGGATGCATGCTGCAGAGGGGGATTGCACACCCCCTTGGCAGTGAGGGCTTACTAATATTGTTTGTGAACATGGAGGCAAGCCACCGCCATGTTCACAAACAATATTAAAGCAGGCAATGTTCCACCCAGTACTTACAGGATGCTCCCCCATTGCAGCAAATGCCTGATTCTGCAGTGATGAGGCAGCCCCTCATTGCTGCAGTGAGAATATTTCAAGTTGGTGGCACTTTTGGAAGCCAGTGTCATCAGCACACTGTGCCTCTATTGGCCCACCAATGCCAAGCCCCCAAATGCAGTGCCACCATTGGCTGAGACACTGCTGCACCTCCATCATCTGCTTATTTCCTAAGCTGCCACATAATGTTTCTTGCACCTATGCGCAAGCAAACATAAAAATTATCGAAGTTATGAGCATGCGTGGAAACTGCACAATGCATGCTTGTAAAACAGCCATTTAATGGATGATTGCCACCTAATTTTTAACATAGGCATTTTAGGACCTCTGCTCATGAACAGAGTCACTGTGATTTTCTTAATCTGTCTCAAACACTGATTTCGCACAGAGACCACGCTATTCTGTGTGGGAAGTGCAATAACACAGTTCGGCCAGGATGTCAAAAATGATAGCTGTACTGTTCATAAGGAGGTGTGAAACAATGCCAGTGTTGAAAATCTGGAGTGAAAATACTACGAATTTGTGAAGTTATGAGGGTGTGTGAAACCTTTACATCGCATGCTCATAGCACATTCATTTAATGGACTTTCGTCACCAAATTTTAAACATAGGCTTTTTGAGAGCCTACCTCATGAACAGTGGCACTGCCAGTTTGTTAATTGGTCCTGATGGGTGATTCTGCACAGTGACTGCAAAATCACCTTTCTGCACCAAATAATGCCATGACAGTAACTGAATTCAGGAGGAAGGGTCCCAATAACCCCATGTTGAAAATCTGGTGGCAAAATTCCCAAAAATGTCTGAGATATGCACCAAAGTTGAAAAAATCCTATTTATGCTATTATACAGCTTACCAGGATTTCTTCAGTTCGTGGTCGACTTTGATGACTGCAGATGTGTTCCTGGTCCACTGAAGATCATTGCTCTGGGCTCTGGAGAAAAGTATGGGGTGAGGGTGGGTGTGGGGAGGTGGGATATGTAGTGGGTGGGTGCAGATTGGTGGAGGAGCTGCAGACTGTGAGGGACCATTTTCTACTTTACAGGGTAAAAAAAAAACACTGCAGGAAGGTTTTTTTACAGGCACTTTTGACACGCTGGGGTGGGCTCCCAGTGTGTCACCTGCATGTTTTCTTGGGGTGGGACTGGAGCTGATGAGGATTGGGCACCCTGTGTCGGCAAATAAAAAAGAGGGGGGAATGATGCTGATGGGGATTGGGCTTCTCCGTTAGCAGATGAACTGGGGAAGAGGGCATGATGATGCCAACAGGGGGATTGGGCACCCCTATGTTGAAGCTTTTTTATTTACAGGTACATTTGACACACTGGGGTGTGCTCCCAGCATGTCACCTGTGTGTTTTTTTCTTCGGGGGGGGACTGTAGCCAATGGGGATTGAGCACCCTATCAACAAATAGAAAAGAGGGTTGGGGGGATGATGCCGATGGGGATTAGGCTCCCCCATCAGCAGATGAACTGGGGAGGGGGGCATGATGATGCCAACAGGGGGATTCGGCACCACCCTAAGTCAGCTTTTCTGGGGACTGTGCGAGGTGATGTGGACCTCCCTCATTGCAGTGGCTAAAACCTTTCAAGGTGGTGGTCATGCTTTTGCACTGCTGTCATACACTGCATGTAATCTAATTTGTGCCACCGATCCCAGCCCCAAAAAGCAGTGGTGCCACAGGCCACAACAGGACCCCGCCTCCATAACATGCTATTCCAAAGTTACCGCAACATGTTTCTTGTGCAGGAGCAAGACAACATAAAAATGAGGATCAGAGTTAAAAAAAGTGAGTGTGTTTCTAAAGATTTGTTAGCTTTAATGAAACAAAGAGACAGACCTTGGAAAGCTTATAAAAACATGGGGACCAGAAGTTACTTTTAAATTATAAAATGCTCAGGAACAAATGCAAGGCTTCAATCAGGAAAGCAAAAGCAGATTATTTTCAGAAACAAACAACTGAAATCATTGGACAATCCTAAAGAAACATGACGTACACTTAATAGTTTAATTGGAAGGAAGGCATATGACACCACAATCACTTTACGTGATGGTGATCAACTTTTAGTGATCCCTACCAGGTGGCTGAGATGTTTAATGACTATTGTGGTGACTTGGCAAGGTTCCAAGTCAAAAATAAGGCTATGGACAACACAGAATGTCTGGATAGGGATCCTAATGTAAGTCATTCCCAATTTTATTTTCATGTTGCCACCCCAGAACAAATTATTGATTATGTTTTGAAGCATAATACTAAACCCCCAAATTGGGCAGGATAAAACAGATTATAGGTTTTTAAAGTTGGGAATTAAAGTCTTAGCTAAACCTCTCACAACTATGTTCAATCATTCTCTTTGCTATGGCGTTTTTCCTAAATGTTGGAAATCAGCCCTAAAGGCCTATATTCAAAGCAGGGTCTAAGAATCTTGTTTCAAATTACAGACCCATATCCCTTCTGGCACCTCTGTCAAAGATCCTTGAAAGAATTGTATTTGATCAGACTCAGGAGTTTTTGCTGAAGTACAATTTACTAACAAGTTCTCAACATGGGTTTAGATTGAACCATAATACAGAGATAGCCTTTGTAGGATTCACAACTGGTGTACAGGGTGCCATAGATTTGAGGCTTTCAGTCACAGGGGGTTTTGTGGCCCTCACCAAGGCCTTCAATTTGGTCAGTCACTCTCTGTTGTTGGAATCATTAAGAGATATTTATTTTTCAGTGGAAGTTATATCCTGGCTAGATGGGTACCTATCCAACAGGGAGCATAGGACTATAATTGCCCAGAAATGTTCAGATGCTCATTTAATTACCTGTGGAGTACTGCAGGACTCTATACTAGGCCCACTTTTGTTTTCCCTGTTTATGAGCGTAGCCCCTATATCCTCTTTGAACTCCAAACCAATATGATTTTGTACGCAGATGATGTGGTTATTTTTTTATATTTGGAGTTAACCCAGATCAAGCCTTAACTCTTGTTCAGTGGGAGTTTTTTCAGTTTCAAAGGTGGCTGCTTTGTCGTGAACTGGCTCTAAATTCTGGGAAGACAAAAGTTATGATATTTTCAGGCCCGAAGACAGTTAGGGACATTAATGTCTCAACTGTTGACCTTAGGGGGATAAGCTAGAACTTGTAGATAGTTTTAGTTATTTAGGGGTGACACTTGACTCATAACTTACTTTTGAATTTCATGTGAGTAAATTAGTCAAAAGAATTCATCAAAAGCTGGGAATGTTATTCAGAGTCAGATCTTATCTTATTCCTGAATCCTGTAGATTATTAGCACACAGTTTCTTGCTTAGTACATTTGATTATAGTGTAATGGTTTACTCTGGTTCAAGTGAAAAGGTGTTACATAAGCTACAAGTAACCTACCAAAGTATATTGCGATTCATGACTGGTCTTCCACTGAGAACCCACCATTGTAATCTTTTGAAGGAAACTAATTAAGCAATAAGGCATGACAGGGAGTGGTATATCATGGGGTATTGTCACTGCTCGGGTGGTTGGGCACGAGGCCATAGGCCGAGTGTGTCCAATGACCCAAGAAGTGATGACAACCCATGATATACCACACCTTGGAGTGCCTTATTGCTATTATGAACTGGTTTCAATGTTTTAGCAGAAAAAAAAAACTTTTAAAACATTATGAAAATGCCATTTTTGGGTTGTTGGAGGATTACCTTTTCAGAAAAATTTTCCTGGAGGGCTGTGGACAGCAGGTGGTGCTGTTGTGAGGAGGTGCAGCTCTGAAATATGTGTCACACTCCCATCACTGTTCCAGGATGTTGTCCCAGCACTATCTGTTCTGGCATCGGGTCAAGATCTGTGTGGAGGTTTATTTTTTAAATTAAAATCCGACAAGTTCTCAAGCGATAGTTCTCTGTGTGTCTGTCACCCCACCATGAAAAAGCTGTGTGCTTCACAAATGTTGAACGGTTTCAACTGTACCAGGTGTACAGCAACAGTCAGAAGACTCAGGTAATAGAATTGGCATGGTGGCACTGCACCACTTTTCAGTTAAGACCGGTGCTTTTTGTTATGCAACGGGATTCTTATTTAAGCTAGGCATATTTAAGAGGAGTTGGTGTGTGTGTTTTCTTTTTATTTGTGGTGGCCATGTGAAGGTCTGAGTCTCTGGACCATGGGATGTGGGGAATGCTGTACTTGGATGAACTTGGCTGCAAGTGAGAAGGCTGGTGGCCGGAGGTTTTTTGAAGCCGTGATGATGTAGCCTGATATCATCACAGCTTCAAAGACCTCTCGACCAATCAGCTTCTTCCATTTGTGTGAGCCAGTTCATAATTGTCCTTCTTTAATAGATAGAATCAACTTCAAGATGGATACCATTGTTTTTGAAAGTATTAAGGGGTTTCACACTCCTTCTATCCAGTCTTTTTTCATTAAATTGTAAAATATCCAGGTAACAAGGTCACAGACTCGAGATCTTCTTAGGGTCCCTTTTTTTAGGAAAACTATAGGTCAGAGGTCAGTTGAATATAGGGCCTCTACATTCTTTAACAGGATCCCCACTGTGTAGTCACTGATTGTAGAACTGCTAGGTCCTTGAAGCATAAGCTTGCCCAGTGTCTTGATTCCCTTACTGAGTGTGCCTGTCTTCAATAGTAATTGATTATTATGTGTATGCTTGTATGTATTTATATTTTGTATGTACTTATATTTTGTAACCTGTTTTATTAAGTATGTACTGTTTGATAATATGCTTTATATGTTAACTTGTCACTTGTGAAAACAGGCATTTTGCTCATCTTGCTAGCAAGTATAAAATTAAAAAAATTAAATCCTTTTAAACTGTGATGAATTTAAATGTTAATTCCTTCTGATGCTCAAATAGTTAATTGTTTTGTAAAACATATTGTTTTTTTTTTTTACTCCTAAATTGAAAAAGTTCCAGTTTTGTGATACTTTACTATCCTTACAATGGGAAATCATTCATTCTGATATGCAAATCTATTTTTGTCTTAATTCATCATGATTTTTTTAAAGTTCAGAAAACAAACACAAACTATGCCTTTCAGCAATCTGCAACCTTTAAAGGTAGAGCAATTTCATGAACTTTGTGTTGAACATTTCTTGAACTTTGTTGAGGATCTGTGTTCAAAACGGTTGACAAACTGATGGATGTTCATTAACCATTCATGAACATTCATCCATGTTCATACGATACTAAACATCATTCTGCCTGGGTAAAAATCAGGGGATCCATTTTATAATCACAATAATTCACTTCAGGGTGTGTGTTATGACACAGGGTCATTATGTTGCATGCAAAAAAAAGTGCAGCTAAAAATGCCGCAGCCAAGCAGTGCAGAACACAAACAGAGTTGGGCAAAACACCAAACTGTCGGGAATAGCATGCCCATTGACAACAATGGGACTTTATATTTTTTTTGTAGGGGGCTTTACCCCCACACCCACAACTAACTTCAGGGGGGACTTCAGGGATGGGAAGAAACTCAGGAGGGGGGAATTTTTTTTTTAAATGCACCAAAAAAAGTAATAGCAGGGGAGACCTGGAGGGGAATCAAACCGTGGTCCCAGGTCTCCCAATTACACCAATGTTGGTGCCCTAGCCACTCCACCATGGGAGTGGCTTGAACAGGCCCCCAGCACACAGCTACTTAACAGCTCCTGAATTGCATGCAAAGTGACAGGATGGGGTAGTGGTATTTTCCTTTCGCTGTCATACTCCTGTCACTCTACATGCTCACGCGGTCTAGTTTGCGTGGGTATTGACACGCTATTCCGGGTGCGACATATTGACCTGGTACTGTGTGTTATTATGTGATGACAGAACTTCTTTAGTGCATAAGGCACAAGCCTTTGCCTCACTTCTAGAAGTGGTACAGTCACTCCACAGTAACGCACACCTACTCATACCTTATTGACTTTATTGCTTAATGCAAAAGGGTTAAAGTTTCATTGTATTTTTTATGACATGTTGAACTTCAGAATGTTTTGAGAAATGTTGTTTTTTTGTTTACTGTGTCCTACATCTTGACTTGTTTCATGGCACCACAAATTAGACATGTATAGAAAATGAGCCAATTACTTCTGGCTGGTCATAAGGGGCACAGTGTGACTAAAAGTGCAAGGTAGTAATAAATAACATTTTTAGCTCTGGAACATTTCTGGGAAGGAATCAGAAGCTGTGATGAATCATCATAGCTTTTAATCTTGAAGAACATTTAGAAGAAAACCAGTCTCTCTCTCTCTGTCTCTCTCTCTCTCTTTTTCCTTGTTCTCTTTCTCACTCTCCCTATCTACTGTAGCATAGCAGAGGAAAGTCTTAGCTGATACTCATCACTAGCAAGGTTAGAGACATACTGGCTGGCAGAGCGGAGGCTTCAACTGTGCCTACCCGATTGTTCCCCTGAGTCTTGACCCAGGGGAATTCCGATACAAGAGCAACTTATTCTTAGCACTGACCTGATGCCAGAGTGAGGGTTTTCTATTGCTGTTGTAAACTTTATTGCATAATTTGTTAAAGATTGTTTATTAATTGTTTGTGTTGAAACATTTTACTAATTAATGGATGCCAATGAAAATAAGCACTGGCTCTCCAAAATAAAACAGTGTACTAAAGCAACAGAGTACAAAAATATATTTTTTCCAACACTTCAATTTTGATTTACTGTTTTGCCACCATGAGACACCCCTCTGGTGAAATTTGAAAGTAAAAAAAAACATGAGGGAAATCAGGATACAAACTGAGCTCTCCTGGTTTATAGTCCTATGTCTAATTATTAGTTGTGTGATGGCTGCTAGGTAGCTCAGTTGCTTCATTCTCAAGACATGCTGACACAAACATTAATCCTGGAAATTGCTTCCTCTATTTGAGTTTTGGGGGAACAATCTGTCATATCTACTTTTTCTGCTGTAGGTATTCCTCATCTAAATCTTTGCCTGGGACACAAGGGAAGGTGAGCTAATAGTTCTCTAAAACAAAAATGCCATTACATTGAAAAGTAAATAACTCCAGTGACTTCACTGTAAACGCAGACCAGGACCCAACACTCAGTCGAGTATTGTATCCCGGTCTCCTTTCACAATGAAGTCACTGGAGCTATTTACATTTCTGAATTCTCTGGTTTTTTTGTTTAGTAATATTTTGATTCACATAGAAGCACCAGACTGTTCTGGGTGTATGTTGTGGTTTGTCTAGTTCCAGGTTTATTAATTGAGTTATCTATCTATCTATCTATCTAATCTATTTATTTATTTATTTATTTCAAAAGCTTCACCAGGAAAGACATACTGAACTGAGAAGCAGCTTATTTCCAGATGCATCCTGGGGGTAAGGGGTGACTGGAGGTAAAGCATAACAAATCAAAACAATATTTACAGCAGGAAGAGAAACATAATTTGCATAGAAAACAATAACAATTGGCAACTTTAACATATATACATTAGGCCTGAATAAAGCAGAGGTAACAAAATTAGGTGTGACATGGGGATATGCAGCTGTAGGTGGAGGGGGCTAAGCAGTAGGTAAGTAGGAGGGAAGTAAGCATGTGGTGCTAGGGCAGAGCTAGTGGGGGAAAGAGAAGTCAATGGGAGAAATGGTGGGGGGATAGTAGAAAGGAGGAGCAGAGGTGGAGATCAGGTGCATTTGCAGGAGGGAGTGATGAAGTCATGGAGAAAAGAGAAAAGAGAGAAGGGAAGAGGCATAGTGGATAATTAAGGGAGAGAAATCCATAGTTTAGGGAAGTGGTAGGAGAAAGCAGCATGGCCAGCTGAGGAGGACCTTAAAGGGAGTGCTAGAGGGGAAAAATTAGAGTTGTGAAGGGTATAGGAGGAAGGAGGGGAAAGAGAGAGAAGAGGTAAGAGGGGAGAAAGGCTAACCAGTGTTTATCAAAAAAGGAGGAACAATGAGAGATGTATCTGTCTTCAAGTGAGGGAAAGGAAAGGGAGGTGTAAAGGTAGCAATGTTGGGTACGTGGCAGACAATCCAGGGCAAAGCGGCAGAAGGAGTGATAGAGAGGGTCCAGTCTGGCTATAGTGGACTCAGGAGCAGCACTGTAAAGAGTGCAGAGCAGAGCCCACAGTGACCCAACCATAGTCAAAAATAGGGAGAATCTTTTTCTGGAGAATGGCTCTGTGAGCTGGCAGGGGGATGCATCCATGGATTCTGTATAATGCACCTAATCTTGGGAGTAGTTTTTTGTGGACACATGCCCAGAAAAGTCAAGGTGATGATCAAGCCAAACCTTAAGGTACTTGAAGAAGAGAACTGCCTCAATGGAGGACCAATCTAGAGTGTGAAAGGAAGGGAGGGCAGTAAGTCTGGAGAGCTTTTGCTTAGTACCCAAGATCATAGAGACCATTTTTTTGCAATAAGGGACAACTGATTCAATCAGAACCAGTGCTGAATGTTGTTAAGGTTCAGCTGGAACCTGGTCATCAGATCAGTGGGGGAAGAGCCAGAGGCAAATATAACTGTATTGTCTGTGTACATATGTATGGCAGCAGAGGTGCAGGCAGCAGGGAGGTTGTTTAGAAAAATCAAAAACAGTATATGGCCAAGGATGGATCCTTGTGCGACACCGGTGCTGATAGGGAGAAGAGGAATGGGGACTCACCAGTTCTAACCAACTGAGTCTTACTCACAAGGTAGGAGCAGAACCAGTTAGAAGAAGAGATGGAGAGTCCTGCAGCTGCAAGCTTAACAAGGAGAATGGAATGGGCTACGATGTTGAAGGTTTTGGCCATGCTCACAAATATGACGGAGGTGATCTGGCCCTTATCCATGCCTGAAAGAATGGAGTCAGTAAGACAGAGGAGTGAGGAGTAGGTGGAAACCAGATTGGAAAGAGGTGAAATAGGAGGATGAATCAAGGAAGGAAGGGAGCTGAGAAAGTACTAAGTGTTCTTGAAATTTAGGAAACAGCAATGGTCGTCGCTCCACTAAATCACTCATGCTAGGCTAAACAAGTCAAATTAGCATCAGGAAAAAAGTCAGCACTGGGTTACCAGATGAAATTCCTTTTAATAAATAAAAATTAGAAACAGCTTACAATATTGATAGGCATCCTTCCATAAAAATTCACAGAGAGTGTAAAAAGTGTAAAACAGTGCAGAGCAGGCCTACACAATGACCCAACCAGTTTTGCTCGAGAACTCTCTCAAGAGTCTTAAGAAAGCTCTCAAATGAAACCGGTTTGGTCACTGTCAGCTCTGCTCTGCACTGTTTTGCACTTTTTACACTCTCTATGAATTGTTCTTGAAGTTTAGCAAGGGTAGGAAGCAAGGAGATAGGGTGGTAGTTTCCAGGAATGGAGGAGTAGCCACCTTTGGGAAGAGGTATGACTGTGTCATGTTTCTAAGAGTTGGGGACAGAGACGAGGGAGAAGGAGAGGTTTTGGAGGGAGGTGATTGGAAGACTGATGGCAGGGGCAGAGAGAAGGAGGAGTTCATGGTCAAGCCTGTCAGGGCTCTTGCCTTTGAGAGGGCTGAGAGCTAGGAGAGCCTTGAGAGTGTCTGCAAGTGAGGCAGGAAAGAAGGAGAAATGGTGGATGGATTGGGGCAGGGGAGGGAGAGGAGGAGGAGGAGAGAAGGGACAATGTGCAGGAGGTGAAGAAGGCACTGAACTGAGAGGGAACAGAGGAGGGGTCAGAAATGGTGGTTTGTCTCACCTTGAAGACTGGGGTGGAGGACTGGGCTGGGGTGTGAAGACAGCATGAGTGATCTTCCAAAACTTGGAGGACTGGTTAATGTTGTTTTTGGAGGTGGAGGAAAAGTATTCAGCCATACTATGTTTGGTGGCTCTGGTGCAGACATTTCAAATGTCTCAGTATTTGAGTAACTCAGCAGGGGAGCCTGAAGACTTGTAAGCCTTTCATGTAAGATCCCATGCACGCAGGCAGGCCATCAGTTCAGCTGAGATCCAAAGCAGGTGGGAACCTCAGATCCTGGTTTTCTAGTGGAGACCATGATTGTCCCTTATAGACAGGAAATTGGATTTGAAATAACTGAGGGCAGGGTCAAAGATGCTGGCAGAGGAGATGGGCGACCAGTCAGTAGCTGCTAAGTCATCATGGAGGGAGGACAAGTCCAGTGAATGAAAGAATCAGATCAGGAGGAATTTGGGCAGGATTTTAGGTCTATGTATTTTGCATACACAGTCACAATAATAAGGTGTGGGTTGGAGGCAAGAGCCCAGTACAATAAGGTGTGTTTGTTTGATTTGTGATTGAGGTGGGTGGATCAGAGATCAGTTGGGACTTGATATTATGGTAGAATTTTGATAGAGATGGGGATGGCCAATTTTTATTAAAGTCCCAAAGGATGAGAAATTCACCAGCTGAGGCATAAGAGGAGATAGAGGAGAGAAGGTCAGTGATAGTGAAGGACGGTAGGTTGGTGTTTCTGCACTCCATTCCCACATTGCAAATGCACTACAATTTGACACAATCTGCAAAATGTGCCAAAGAGCCTTAGGATGAGTTGGACATTATTACTGCAGCACCCCCTCCCCCCCCACCACCACCACCACCTATGGTACATACTGTAGGTGTAAGCCATGGCAAAGTAATTATTATAAAGGACTTAGCTTATCTGGATTTCAGGCAGAAGGTCCTTCCTGGGGTCCTAGATGCAATAGTTCTTGGGTTTAATGTTGTACAGTGTCACCACGTTAGGTGGATTCTTTCATAAAGCAGACCTAGACGTGTTGACTTCTGGAAAATGTACTTTGCATTGTACCCTTTGGGGTAGGGTCACTGTTTACACTTGGAAACTGTAATGATTAATATATGGCTGGGGACTATCTCTCATATGATATCTGACTTTAAACCTCAATTAACAACAATTCATAATTTACCTTCATGTCTTCAGTGCATCCATTAGCATACCACTGGCTCTCTGTTTGTAGCATTAAGATTAGTTTTATAGGGCACAGACTTCATGTTGCAGTGAAACAAGAACAACGTTATTTATAAGTTGTCTATGTGGACCTTTAGATATCATTACCATTCAGATGGTAACCAGTGGAGTTTTTTAGTGACATTTGTGGGCATTCTCTATCTGCAATTGTTTATTTAAACTTTGGTGACTAGGATAGGCACACAGCACCAGGGCTCATTTCCAGGTGTGACCTTACAAGCATTACTAGCACTTGCAGTTCCAAACTCTTGTAGATCCTAGCTGGAATAGCTGAGAGTTGCAAGAGCAGGTAATGCTTGAAACTTCCAGCTCTTGCAGATCCTAGCTGTTGCAAGAGCTGGGAGGTGCAAGCATTACCAGCTCTTTGCAACTCTCAACTCTTCTGGCTAGGATCTGCAAGAGCTGGGAGTTGCAAGCATTACCTCTGTCTTCCAGCAGTGTGAGCCTATTTGTGCAGAACATTTTAAACCTCACTATGAATGAAAGGTTCAAAGCAGGAATGAACAAAATATTGTATTCATGCAGTATTAATCCAGTGAAATGGCCAATCCATCTTGGAGAAATTCCACAATGCTGAGCTGATGACATTCCTGTGGAATGCAGATTTCTGCCAGACAGGATCTGTGCATTTCCATGAATTCTGGTAAAATTTTATTTGAAAAACTGAAACAGTCCCCCATCACTACCTTAGAGGATTAACATGTAGAAATATGTTAAACAGTTTAATAAATTGGCTGGTCAGTGTGGTGCAGTAACAGCAGGTGGCACACTGGGATGTCATGTTTCAGACCTGGGCTCACTTTTTAGACACAGGGGGCTGGATATTCAAACTGCGCTATTTTGTGGTGCAATCCATAGCGCTGCACAAAATAGTTTAGCGAGGAGTGTGTCAGAGCTGATATTCAAAGGAGTTGCGCCCTTGAGCAACTCCTTTGAATATCACCCCCCCGCCACAGCCACTGTGCATGGTGCAGTGGAACTTGCACCACTGCAAGTTGTCAGAGTGGAGCATACAGCTTGCGGTGGTGCAAGTACCATTGCGCCATGTGCAAAATCCCGATATTCAAAAGGTGACATGCAAATGGGGCCATAATTCATGCAAGGCGCAAGGGGTGCCATTTGCATCTGATTATGGCCCCATTTGCATGCCATTAGCATGCAGGTGCGCCGATCCCCGAGGACTTGCACCTGGCGCCGTGCCAGGCATCAGCCATTGGGGACCGACGCCCCCTGCAGCCCGATCGTGGGCAAAACAGTGTAGAATCCCCCACCACCCTCACTGGCCCGATCGCAGCATAGTTTACTTCCCCCACCAGCCTGACGCAGGCAGCAATGTGGCTCCCCCTCAACGTATCCCTGGTGGTCCAGTGGACCGTAATCCCAATCGAGGATGGTAATAAGTAAACCCCCCAGAGTAGCTCTGGTGGTCCAGTGGACCGTACATCCTGATCATGGGATGGAGCAGAACCCCCCGAACACATCCCTGGTGTCTAGTGTCCCCACCCCACCCATGAAGCCCCACTGCCCCGTTCCTCCAGCAGCCGGCGTGCGGCAGCATCCACCGCCTGCCACCCCGCCACCCGCAATGACTGCCCAGTAGGGCTGCACGCCCATTGGTGCAGTGCAAGAGTTAATGGACGGCAGCCCATATCATGTAAGACAGTCCAGTTTTGTGAAGGAATTCATTCACAAAACTGACTGTCTTGAACGGTATGGGCTGCACGCCCATTGGCTCTTGCACTGCACCATGGCGGGCAGGCTCACCGGCAGTCGGTCGGTGGGTGGCAGCACGGCAGGCAGGTGGATGCTGCCACCACCGCCGCCGGGGAGCGGGTGGTGGGCTTCAGGGTGGGTGGAGTTGGGTGGGGACACTCAGACACCAGGATGTGTTCGGGGTTTCTAATACCATCCCGCGATCGGGATGTAAGGGTCCACTGGACCACCAGGGATACGTTCAGGGGGGGTTACTTATTACCATCCTACGATCGGGATGTACGGTCCACTGGACCACCAGGGATACGTTTGGGGGGGATTTACTTATTACCATCCCACAATCGGGATGTACGGTCCACTGGACCACCAGGGATACATTGAAGGGGAGCCACATTGCTGCCCACGATCAGGCTGGTGGGGGGGACTTAAACTATGCCCGCGATCGGGCCAGTGGGGCTGGTGGGATTCCCACTGTTTTGCCTGTGACTGGGCTGCAGGGGGGCACAGGAGTGGTGGGGTTAGCCACAGGTGGCAGCTGCTGTGTTGTGCCCTGCAATGCAGCAGCTCACCTGTGGGTGGCCCTCGACTTGATCCTTTTTTTTTTTTCTCAAAGTGGTGCAGGCGCAGGTTAGCGGTTGCACCTGCACAACTCTGCACAGCCCGGCTGAATATCGGGCTGTGCAGTTTATGCATGGTTCCTCCCCCTCCAGTTCAGCATGCATTCATTTGCATTGCACTGTTGCGCAGCCTGTTTTCAGTGGCGCAACTGCCTCCTGCTGAATACCGCAGAATGGCGCAAGTTCGGACTTGCGCAGGCGCAACCCTATTGTGCATGGCGCAACCCTTTTGAATATCTGGGCCAGGAACTTCAGTAGAGATGGAGAGCCAGAGTAAGAATCCCAGGAGGACTCCCTCTGCTGTGGGCAGGAACTATGCATCCACTCACAGCAACAGTGTGACCCTTTGGTCAAAACCTCTAAATAAATGCATGAACTCATGTGTGGCTGCCATAGTAGTCGGAATATCACTAGGGGATGTAGGAGGGGAGAAGAAGCAGGCTTCAATTCCCAGCCTATGTGCCATGAATCACTGTCTTGGGATATCATAGGTATGCATTCTATGGCAATAGTGGGAAAAACCTGTCACACATGGTGTGGTAGCTGGAAAAAGAAGTCAGTTTAAAAAGGAAATCTCAAAATTAAACAATGTAATAAGAGTTCCACCTGTCCATCACATAGCTGAAAATTGCATCCTGAGTTCATTCACCTGGCATACAAACCTTTAATAACAGACTGGTTCTCAGAAGACAGTCAACCATGATGATATGATCCATAAGTTAGCAGTTTCATATATGCGTTTGTTTATATGTTTAATGTAATGATCACATTTTAAATAAGAAACATATAATCAGCCTCTCAAGACAGGTTACTAGAAAGCCTTCAAGGAGTTAAGCAAGACCCTGGGAAATGCTCTGTAGTAGGCATCAACTATGATCCAGGGTGTCTAAAGTTTGTTCTCTGTGTTTCTAAACTCATCTTGAAGCAGGAAGCTCAGACATGAATAATTACTTATGGTCCTGTCCTTCACCTTTACATTATAGCTGGGGAAGGCTAGCTGAAAGCTGGCCATTCCAAGGTCCAGAGAGATTCAGACCTAGTCCAGGAGTTATGATTGTGACGCTCTGCCATCTGCTTATTGTTATATTATATAATATTTGCAATATAAATACATGGTTTGTGATGGTCTGCTTAGACAAGAAAACAGCCTAGCAGTGATAAGTGACCTGTGACCCCAGAGGTGACAGTGTTGAAGCAGCTGGCTGTTAGAAAAGCTGGCTATGAGAAAACTGAATCAAAGGCTTCCTGTTCTTTTTAACAGAGGGCTCTGGCCATCTGCCAGGAGATACGACCTCATAAAATATTATGATTCCTGCAGGAAGAGACAATTTGGTCACATAACCTTGTTAAGATGTAAACCTAGGATCATTCTTGCAAAGCAGAAAACCAGCAGACAGATCAAAGAAGAAATGTTTTGATCAGAAACTCATATTTTGGGAAATTGCTAGTTTCTGATTTTTCACTGTAATAAAATACATCCTTGTGGATACCCATAGTCAGATTACAGATTCATCACAGATCTAACAGTGACCTCATGGGTGGCATCACCAGGAGGTGGAGAGAACTGACTTTGAAATATTGCTTGCAAGAGAAGTTTGGGGCAGAAGTACTCCCTGAAAAGCAAAGACACACTTAGTCTGTGGACTGGCAACTAGGCACTTAAATAAAGAAATAATTCAACTGGAACTTCAGTATTTTTTTTTTTTTGGTAGGCTGTCTGTGTTCTGTAACTTCCCATTTATTTTATGTGACTGCAAGTTATTGATATAATTGTTCTGTGTTTGATTTTACCTGTTTTACAATTTTTTAGTAAACACTATTTTCCTTAAAATTCTGCCTGTGCTTTTTCTCAGTTATTTTACATGTGAATGATGGACCTGTGTTTAGGTCTGACAGCTGTTAAGGGCTTGAATGTGTTACTAAACTTGTTACAAGGTATGAACATACCTAGGTCTCATATTGAGTTGTAAGGGTACATTTTGGGAATCTGGTTGGGAGCCACTGGGTGAAAGATTATAATACATTTCCCCAAAGAAAATATATATCTGAGCCTGTTAAATGGGTATGCTAGCATAAGGTTCACATTTTGACAAACAGGACTTGAGACTAGTTGGTGATTTTGGACCCAAAACAGACAGGAGGGTTACTCTGTCTGTCCCCTGTTCACATTATTGTGCTTCAAGGTTGGCACTGTGGGAGCAGAGGGCCTGACCTGCAGAGCTTGTTTGTGACAGATTTGGTTGGCAGCGGTGTGATTTAAAAGTATTTGGTATCATGAGCATTAACAGTTCAGTGTGCCAGATTAATACTGTACAGCTCACATGCAAAATAAGGCAGTGATTTTTAAAAAGTAAACAGAACTGTATCATTGTGCCTACAGTCAAAGTTCCCTACCTGTTTTATTTTTTTTTGGGTGCAAGTTAGTGTAGCTGTAGTTTGGGAAGAAGATGGTTTCCAACTACAGCGAGCATACTGCAGATCGACTGAGGCAGTTGTGCCAAGAGAGGAGAGTCTAGCACAAGGGTTGAACCAAAAGGCATCTCGTAGAGGGTCTGGTGGCAGCCGATGCCCAAAGCCTCGAGTCACAGTGTATGACTGAAAAGGACTGAACCTTGGGTGTGGAGGGGCCAGGGTCTAATGCAGTGTCCTGATCCAGTGAGGAGAACAGCAGGGCCAGTGCAAGCCAAGGGCCACAGCAGCAGGAGAAGGTCACCAGCATTCTGGTGCCAGAATGGATCAGGCTACAGATCGAGTAGCAGAGGATGGAGTTGGAGTTTGAACAGAAAAGGTTTGAAGCCCAGCAGCAAAGGGAGCTGGAGTTCCAGAGAGAAGAGAGATAAAAACAGTGAGATGCTGAATGACAGCAGTGAGAAGCTGAACAAGAAGAGTGTGAGAGCCAGATGCAACATGAACTGGAGAAGCTATGACTCCAAACACCTGCATCAGAGCAGGTAAGTGGCCTGGGGTTAACTAGGACTCCAGAACTGAGTTACAAATTAAATTCCAAATCGATAGCTCAATTTAAAGAAGGGGAAGATATGGATGCCTTTTTAAATTCATTTGAAAAAGTATGTATTCAGACAAATATTTCTAGAGGGTCCTGGAGCTTCCAGCTATTCCTGCTACTTACCGGAAAAGCTTGGGATGCATTGGGTCAAATGAACAATGAGGACAGTAATGATTACAGTAAACTTAAAGCTGCACTTTAAATAAAATATGAGCTAACAGCAGAGGCATACAGAGCTAAATTCTGTGAGCTCAGGAGAAGCCCTGACATGAGCTACAATGAGTTAGCCACTAAACAACATCAGTTTTTAAAACATTGGTGGGAAGGAATTGAAGCAAGCACTGTAGAAAAAATTGAAAATGCTGTACCATTAGAGCAGTTTTTTTGAGCGTGCCCAGCAGAGTTGAAAACCTGACTGGAGGACTGATATCTAAAAACAGTGCAAGAGGCTGCTGAACTCTCTGACCGCCATGCCAGGAGCAGACCTGCTCTGAGATTGAATAGGATGTGCATGGCAGCGCAGAAAGGGAAAAGCGTGCCTTCAGGGAAGCTAAAGACTCCCTGCCTCCACTGAAACCAGGTAGCCCGAGGTTACAAAGAAACGAGTTACCTGAAAAAAGAAATGAATGTTGGGTTTGCAAAGTAACTGGACATATTGCAAGGCAGTGTCCCAAAAGGACAAGCAGTTCACAAAGTGGTGCTAGAAAAGAAGTGGGTTGTTTGTATGTCCCTGAAAGCATGCCAGTAAACATGAGGAAAAACATACACCCAGTCACTGTGAATGGGGTACAGACACATGGGTTGAGGGACACAGAGGCATCCCTGACTTAGGTAAAAGGGGATTTGACAGAGCCTGGTCAGCTTATATTCAATCAATTTGTGATTGTACAGGTGTTCACTGGGGAAGAGAAAACCTTGCTACTCACTAGTGTTCTAGACTGGGGTGAGACAGGGGGAGTTGTGCAAAAGGTTGCTGCAGCTGAGGCTTTGGCTGTTGATGTAATGATTGGCAACCATCTCAAACAGAGGATGGTGTGTGCAGTTAACTGCAGCCAAGCAACAAAGGAAAATTGTAGTTCCCTGGATCCCATAGAAGCCCCTGTGGAAATCACTGGGAGGCTGGTTCCCCAGCCTGTGTCTCCTGATATGGAGAATAATGAAAAGGGGGCAGAAACTCCCTAGGTTGCAGTTAACCAAATAGCTATCGAGGGTTACTCTGAAGAAGGTGGGGTGACCCATTGTCAGAGGGTTAGGGATGGCAGTGATCCTGAATACCCTGATGATAGAGCTAGGTACCCTAGTTTAGACACTGAAGGGGACTGGTCCCGTTCCTTGGGAATGTGCAAGGAGTTTGCAGTTGCACAGAAAAGTGACCCTAGTCTAGAGAAGCTGAGGGCTTGGGCAGACTCTGACGGAGCACAGGGAGGTGATGGGAAACATAAAGTTTATTGGGACAGTGGACTGATATATATGTAGGATACAAAGACAGAGGGTGGGGTGATAGGCAGGCAGCTTGTCGTTCCCCAGTGATACCAAGAGCAGTTGCTCAAGATTTCACATGATATTCCCATGTCTGGCCATCTGGGAATCATGTGCACTACACAGCGGTTGGCTCAGAATTTCTACTGCCCAACTTCAACCAGCAGGTGAAGGAGTAATCCAGGTCTTGTCACCGGTGCCAAGAAATAGGGAAGGCAGGTAAGAAAACCCAAGCCACCTTAATTTCTTTACCCATAGTGGAGGAGCCATTCCAGAGGGTGGGAATGGATATTGTGGGGCCTTTAAATACTCCCAGCTCCTCCAGGAAGAGGTTCATCCTGACTGTGGTGGATTATGCCACTCAGTACCCAGAGGCAGTTGTTCTATCCTCACTGAGGACAGACAAAGTGGCAGATGCCTTACTAGGGATTTTCTCCCATGATGGGTTTTCACAGGAGGTAATCACCGATCGAGGGGGTTCCTTCATGTTGGACCTGATGAAATGTTTGTGGAAGAAGTGTGGGGTGGTGCAGAGATGCACGACTCCTTGTCACCCACAAACCAATGGGCTTGTGGAAAGATTTAATGGTACCCTTATGTCAATGCTCCATGTGTTTGCTGACTAGAATGGGAGGGACTGGGAGAAATATCTTCCCCACATGTTTGCATACAGGGAGGTACCAGAAGAGTTGAGAGGGTTTCCCCCTTTGAGCTCTTATATGGACACCGGGTATGTGGGCCCCTAGACTTGATCTGGGAGGACTGGTAAGGCAAGCACACCACCCAGGGAACTCCCATAGTGGATTATGTCTTTAGCTTTAGAGAAAGGCTGAAGGAGCTTATGGGGACAGCCCAGAGCAACCTGGCAGCTGCCTAACAAAAACAAAACATGTGGTATGACTTCAGAGCCAGAGCTGTCTTGTACACTGTGGGTCAAGAAGTCATGGTCCTAATCCCGGTCTGGAAAGACAAGCTGTAGGCCAAGTGGGCAGGACCACACAAAGTAGTCAGATGGGTAAATGATATAAACTATATTATAGAGTTACCTGACAGGAGACATACACAAAGAATGTACCCTGTCAACATGATGAAGCCATATGCTAATAGGGCTGACATGGTGTTTGCAATGTGTAGCCCTGGGGAGGGGATGGACGAAGGAAACCCCCTTCTGGACTTGCTGGAAGAAAGCAAGCGAGATTCCTCTGTGGAGGCCATTAAAATGTCACCCCAGTTGAACCCGGACCAGATCCAAGAAGTAAGGAAAGTTTTAGCAGACTTTGCACCACTGTTTAGCATCAAACCTGGACTAACCCCATTAGCGACGCACAATGTGGAGACAGGGACGCAGGCGCCATACGGGGGACAGCATATCGAGTATCAAAGGCTGTCCAAAAGGACATTATGAGGGAGGTGGAGGAAATGCTGGATTTAGGGGTAATCCAGAAATCCCATAGCCCCTGGACCTCACCCATAGTCCTTGTTCCCAAGCCAGATGGCTCTACCTCATTTTTGATTTTTGTGTTGATTATAGTGGACTCAATGCCATCACAAAGTCAGATGCCCACCCAATGCTATGGATGGATGGATGAACTCCTAGACAAGTTGGGAGGGGCAAAATATCTTACAACTGTTGACCTGACAAAGGAGTATTGGCAGGTAGAGTTAACTGCCAGAGCTAGGGAGAGGTCGGCCTTCATCACTCTGATAGGGTTATTTGAATTTAAAGTAATGCCTTTCAGAATGAAGAATGCCCAGCCACTTTCCAAAGGTTGGCGAACCAGGTGTTAAATTGTGCTGAGGAGTATGCCGTGGTGTACCTAGATGACGTTGCCATCTTTAGTGTCAGCTGGGAGGATCACCTATCCCACCTTAGGGAAGTGCTGGGCAGGATACAGAGGGCCCAACTCACTGTAAAAGCTGAGAAGTGCCAAGTGGCCATGGCTGAGGTGGCATACCTTGGGCACATTGCAGGCCGGGGACAGCTCTGTCCTAACTATGCAAAAATAGAGGCAATCAAGGCTTGGCCCAGACCAGAAATGCAGAAGCAGGTCAGGAGTTTTCTAGGGATGGCAGAGTACTATAGGAAATTTGTAACAAATTACAGTGCCCTGGCTGCTCCCCTAACTGGCCTGTTAAAGAAAAGGATGCCTAAGAAAATTACCTGGAAACCAGCCTGTGAACAAGCCTTTACCAGACTGAAGGAGGCACTGTGCAGTACTCCTGTATTGACAAGTTCAGACTATAGTAGATCCTTTTTAGTCCAGACTGACACCTTAGATGTGGGTATTGGGGCAGTGCTGAGTCAGAAGTTAAACCAAGGGAAAGATCACCCCATAATGTACCTCAGTAAAAGGTTACTTCCCAGGGAGCAGGCTTACTCTACTGTGAAAAAACAGTGTCTTGCCATGGTGTGGAACCTAATGAAGTTAGAGACTTACCTATATGGAGATCATTTTGAGGTACAAACTGACCACAACCCCCTAGTTTGGTTGGCACAAATGGGTAAAACGAACTCTAGATTACCAACAGGGAGCCTTGACTTGCAAGGGTATGACATGACAGTCTCACACAGGGCAGAGGTCAGCCAATGAAAATGTAGATGGATTGTTGCATAAGTTTGAGCAGCGAACTGACTTGGGGAGCTCATCCCATGCAGGAGACAGAGCCCCCAAATTCAGTCTAGGTGGTGAGGACTGTGATGCTCTGTCATCTGCTTATTGGTATATTGTGTAATATTTGCAATATAAATGTATGGTATGTGAAGATCTGCTTTGACAAGAAAACAGCCTAGCAGTGATAAGTGACCTTTGACCCCAGAGGTGACAGTGTTGAAGCAGCTGGCTGTTAGAAAAGCTGGCTATGGAAAAACTGAATCAAAGGCTTCCTGTTCTTTTTAACAAAGGGCTCTGGCCATCTGCCAGGAGATAGGACCTCATACAATATTAAGATTCCTGTAGGAAGAGACAATTTGGTCTCAGAACCTTGTTAAGTCATAAACTTAGGATCATTCTTGTAAAGCCTGAAACCAGCAGACATATCAAAGAGAAAGATTTTGATCAGAGACTCATATATTGGGACATTGCTAGCTGCTGATGTTTCACTGTAATAAAACATATCCTTGTGGACACCCATACTCAGGTTACAGATTTATCACAGATCTAATAGTGACCTCATGGGTGGCATCACCAAGAGGTGGAGAGAACTGACTTTTAAATATTGCTTGCAAGAGAAGTTTGGGGCAGAAGGACTCCATGAAAAGCAAAGACACACTTAGTCTGTGGACTGGTAACTAGGCACTTAAAAAAAATAATTCAACTGGAACTTAAGTATTTTTTTTGGTAGGTGTTTGTCTTCTGTAACTTCCCATTTATTTCCTGTGACTGTAAGTTATTGATATAATTGTTCTGTGTTTGATTTTACCTGTTTTACAATTTTTAGTAAACACTATTTTCCTTAAAATACTGCCTGTGCTTTTCCTCAGTTCTTTTACATGTGAATACTGAACCTGTGTTTAAGTCTGACAGCTGTTAAGGGCTTGAGTGTGTTACTAAGCTTGCTAAAAGGTAAAAATATACCTAGGTCTCATATTGAGTCGTAAGGGTATATTTTGGGAACCTGGCTGGGTGCCACTGGGTGAAAGATTATATTGCATTTCCCTGAAGAGAATATGTATATCTGAGCCCGTTAACTGGGTATGCTACCATAAAGTTCTCATTTTGACCCCCAGGACTCGAGTCTAGTAGGTTATTTCAGACCCAAAACAGACAGGAGGATTATCCTGTCTATCTCCTGTTCACACTATTGTGGTTCGAGATTGGCACTGTGGGAGCAGAGGGCCTGACCTGTGAAGCACATTTGTGACAATGATTAGATTTTAAATACAAGGACACGTGCAGAGTAGGACCCTACTGTATACACCCTCAAGCTCTCCTGTGGTGGGAAAGGGCAGCTCCTGGAAACAGCAAGGATGGAGACCTGACAGGATGCCTGTCAGAGGAAGGAAGATCAGCAGCCTGTTGGGTCCCCTCTCAAAGGATGACCTGAGATCCTTGCAGAATCACTCTCACCAGAAGAACACAAGGGAAATTCTGTATAAATGAGTTCTTCTGCAATCTACTTAGAATTTTGTGTTGGAAACTGGTATATCTCTTTAACTCTTAATCTTACTATGTAACCTCAGTCTCTGCTACATGCAACAGCATGGTGAACACTGGCAGTGAAAATGGTGCAACTACTTGTACAAGAGAATGGAAAACTCCAGTGAAGACAGGATACATACTGTATGGATCCTATTTAATAAGGAAGTGCATTGAAAATAAATTCCTCCATTGAATACCTCAATTACCCAAACAGTAGCAGCCTGTATTCTACCTCTGGTACTTGAGGTTAAAACTGTTTTTCAAAGCATCTGTATAAAACAGTTATATTCCCTCATGCACAAACTTTGGAAAAAAAAATATCCTTCCCATGTTGTACCTCAAGGGTTTAGCCCCATGCTTAGGGTCATAAAAAAACTCTTTGCCAGCTGCTATTATTAGGATATGCTACTAGGCCAAAAAAGATGTAAATTTGACTCTCGCCCTCCCCAATCATCGGGCACCCTTTCCTAGCCCTCTCACTTTAGCCCCTCGAAGAATATAATAACCAATCCCTCTCTCCCTCCCTCACCCTTCTCATCCAAGCCCCTCAAGTAATATAGTAACTCCTCTCTCACCCATATAATAGCCCTCTCCCATCCTCCACCCCTCCCAGACCCAAAAAACAGAGACTGATAAACTGAAATCCTCCCTTCCCCCTACTATTGCATTAGTATCATTTCTCTAACTCATTTTCCCTCAAAGAAAAAACACAGATTCCACCTTCCCTCTAACGCACAGCACCATGTCTCCCTCCCTCCCTCCTCTCCTCTCCTCAGTGGTGCACTAGTACCTGAACCCTGGAATCCAGTACAGCCCTCCTCATGCCACTTTGGCTGACCACCATAGAAATGAATCAAAGTGCATACATGCTGAAATATTAACATTTTAGTAAGCATGTGTTCATTCATTAATACAGTGCATTGCCAAGGGGGGTGTGAAGAGGGCTACATAGGTTGCTTTGCATATTGGTGTGAAATGCTTGTCCAACTCTAGGGGGAGGGTCTGGTGGCAGAAGGTCCTGAGAGGGTTGGAGGAACCTACTAAAATTATTTTTCACTTTTGAGGAGAAAAAGTTAGGCAATAGTACTAGTACAGAAATAAGTAGAGGGACGTCTATTACCCTCTCTTCTTTGGGTCTGGGAAGGAAAGGTAGGCGGGAGAAGGGAGATTTGAATATGGGGGAAAGGGGTTACTATATTTTTTAGGGGCTTGAGAGAAGAAGGGTGGGGGAGGGTGCCAGTGTGATGGGGAAGGCAGGATTCACTTTTACATCTTTTTTTAGGCTTTGCCAAATTGCAATACAAGTGGCTGCTGACAGTTTGCTTCATGGCCAAGGGCAAGGGATAGCTCCCCCCAACCAGGGTCCAACAAGGGGACAATTAACTTTTCATTTAATAGGAAGATGGCTGTTGCTTAAAAAAGTGTTTTGCAGCAAATATCTGCAAAACACAGTTTAAAAACATACCAAATATCTTGACTACCCAAATACCTGACCCATATTTGTTGAGTATCTGTTGAATACAGAATTCTTGTATTCGCACTTGTCAACAGTTTAATAATAAAACAGTGCTATAAGCAGTTGCAACTAACTGATACTAAGTGGTTGCATCAACTGCAGTTCCCCCCTCCCCCCCCCCGTCTACATCTCACAGGTCTCACTGTGATGATGCTCAGGGTTGGGGAGTGAGAGGAACTTCTCATCAACTCTTCATAAGCCACTCTAGAGCAGCAAATGATTAATACAAAAACTATATTTAAGAAAATGATTTAATGGCTTTTGGGACATAAATCTCTCCCTGAGGGATATCTCATGAGCAAGTATGTAAAACTTGCATAGATAGAAAAACTTTTCCTAAAACATGTAAATGTACACTGTTGATAGCTTGGCCAATATGACCAAATGGTCATTGACTTTGCAAGATGATATGACATGGTGTTTTCTATTTGCCCCAGAAGTGAACATGGTAGGTAACCAGGCTATCACCCCTACTGTTTGAACCAGATTACCAACATGTTAATGTACAACACAAATCAGAGCACTGAGTCCTAGAAGATTCCTGGCTCCCCCTCCTTCCCCAGCTTTGATACGCTGTTGCATAGTGCATGGGTGCATAGGAAAGGGCTATGCAAATGCTAGGGATCTGCCTTGGAGAGGTGCTTTTTGTCCAAGACAGTGAGGAAGCAGAAGGAGAAGGAAGAAGGGAAAAACTAGAGAATGGAAAGAGGAGAGGGCTGAGGACAGAACATCTAATGGAGCTAAAGATAGGAATAATTAAAACCAACTTAGAGTGTATAGAGGCTTGAGGAGAAACTGAAAGTGAGAGAGTGAAAAGATTAAGGAGAACTGAGAGTTCAGATGCCCCACAGTCTCATAAAGGAGACTCTTTTAAGTGGAGAAGTGGTGAGTTCCCCTCAAGAGAGCTGCCAAAGGGCTTTTCATGACCTCCTCCAAATGTCATGGTGGGGGAGGAGAAGAGCACCATTGGCCACAAGACAGAGATGTGGGAGATTCAGGGTGAAATCCTGCAGCTACAGCCATCAAGTCATCAAGTTAGAGTGACTGTGGAGGTCACACATGTGTGATGAGCATGGCCTGTTAGGTATGTGGCTCTGCCCTGAAAGTTTCAAGAAAGTTCTTCCTATGGTGAGCTGGAGCTGAGAACAGGTTGTGAAGATGCATGGGGAGAGTTACCCAACTAACATTGACTTCCCAGTAAAAGGTAACAGTGACCCCTATGTAGCACCAGGAGATTGGTGGCTATAAGATGTAGCACCCAGCCCACCTTACAGGGTGTAAAACGTATAGTATTGTAATAGGTGAAGTGGACTAGTACTAAGTAACAGGGTGCTCTTATACAAGGGTTCCCATGAAGGTACACACCCGGAGTGATGTGACCCATACAGATGGTAAGCTCTGGCAGAAGTAAAAATGTAGAGGGATCTCACTGCATGGAACCCTTATGTACATGGGACCTGTGCATATTGTATGTTGTTTAGTGAGCATTTTGGAGTGCCAGTGGGCGGAGAGCCTTGGCAGAGGTGGTAAGCACATTTTACCATCATTGCTGCACCAGTTATTATAGCCACCTCTGCCTTGTAAATTGTTGTCACCCAGTGCCTAGCATGTACCTGCAGTGTAATTAGACAGTTGTGCATTGAGACACTGTGTGCTGTGCAATAAAATTCTGCAGCCTGAATTTAACTATTAGCGCTGTGTGCTGTATAACATCATTCTGCAACCCGAATTGAATTATTAGCATTGTGCACCTCAATTTCACCATCTGCCAGATATTGGAGCTGGGGAGGAGCCAGCCAGGTTAAAAGATTGCATACCCACAAGAGTGGCAGTGTTTTGGACTGGCAGCAAGTGGAGATGCTTGGCAGATGTGTTGAGCAACATTTCACCATCATTGCTACACCAAAATCTGTAGCCTCCTCTGCCTTGCAAACTGTTATCACCCAGTGCCTAGCATATACTGGACCTGCAGTGTAATTAGACCACTGTGCATTGAGAGACTGTGTGCTGTATAGCTTCATTCTGCAGCCTGAATTGAACCATTAGTGCTGTTTGCTGTGTACAGGGCTGGCATTAGACACCTGCAACCCCCACAGCTGCAGGGGCCCACACACAAAAACATTAACTGAAAACCACTTAAGACACTTCTTGCTGTAGCACAGTCCTGTCCCCATCTCCCTCAGCATTACTGAGAACATCTGTAAATTATGAAAGGGGGTGGGTGGGAGGCAGCTGGTGGACAGCCACAGAACTAGAAAATAAACTTCTTTTATAGTTCTGTGCAGAAAGCACTCCCATGCAGGGACAGGTTGACTGAGACTTGTTGTTTTTCTTGAGATAGTATCAGTATGTGAGTGTCAGACAGCTTTGCTGTGGGGATCCTCCTGTTCACACTTCCCAGTTTCCCCCAACCAACATGATCATCTTTTGGCTACCTGCCATCCACAGAGGCTCAACAGGTAACTTTGAACTTTCTTTGCAACTTCAATTTGCAAGCTGACAATAAAACTCCAGAGAGAAAAGTTGGTCTATGTGAAAAGTAAGTCACAGGATTTTTGTTTTAAAACTTTTTTTTTTAGTAAAATATTAATGCTGCTATTTTCTTAATTTACTAAAGAAAGTTTGTAAACAATTTGGGACTGCTGCCTTCCGTGCCTTGTCTGCCATCTAGGGAGGGTAAGGTTCTGAGATCACAGTCCGTAGTGTTGCTAATGATTTGATGTATATTGGATGGTTGAGGCTCATTTTATTTTGAACAGTGTTCTGTTTATTGATGATATTTATAGTACTGGTTGTGTTTACTGTGATCTATTAAGTCATAATAGTACATATTTTGTTTTCTTGAATACTTGATTTCTTAAGTGTTTTGGGAACATGCACAGGGATTTAGGACTGGTGTACCTGAAAGTAATGTGTACAACTGTCTTGTTTATTTGGCATTTTATTTTGAGTGCTTACAGTTCCAGAAGATGTAATTAAAATATTTTTTTCAGTGTAAAGTAAAGCCCATTATCAAAGGCTATTCATTAAAACAATCCCCTGACTGGTTCCACTGTTTTTTTTGTTTTTTTGGGGTGTATGCAATCTAAGACCCTGTGTTTGTAACCTTTTTTTAACCCCCATCCCCCAAATGGCAGGGGTTTATCTGATTTCTCCATTTTGTCCCAGGAAACACTAGCCCTCTAAACTATCAAATTGTGCCTTCCTATGTGTTGTCTGAAATATGCACTACACTACATCTATATTGGTGGCCAGGTTGCTTAGTATGTTTTTGTTCAGAGTATATAATTAATAAAGGCATCTCTGACTGCAGGCCACCAGGCAGAAATTCTAACCAAAACATGAATCATTGGGTATCAAGGTCCAACAAGCACCATTAAGCATTTGATAAGGAATGGTTTGTAAAGTGCAGTCTGGAGTTATGTTGAGTGATGTGTACTATCATTAGCTCTAGCTAGCACCAAGGTTGGAGGTCAGAGACAATAAATATGCCTGAGAAAACAAAGCTGTCTTACTCTATGTGAAAGCAGAGAATTCTACCTAATTAAAAAGACATGTGTTCAGTACTTTTTTGCTTACTAGTAGGACATTATGCTTTTTGAGTCTGAAAAGAGTACATAACAGAAACATAGAAACATAGAAGTTGATGGCAGATAAGGACCATGAGGCCCATTCAGTCTGCCCATTTTTTCTACCTTATGAATGTGCCATAGGTCTGTACTCTGTCAACTGCCTATCTATTCATACTCATCTTTATTGCTCCCTTATGCCTGTCCCATGGCTGTTTGAAGCCCTACACTGTATTCATATCCACCACTTCCTGAGGAAGGCCGTTCCATGCATCTGCCACCCTGCTGTGAAAAATATCTTCCTCACATTCCCCCTTAATCGGCCTCCCTCTAATCTCATGCTATGTTCTCTTGTCCTGCTATTTTTCTTATCTTGAAACATGTTATACTCTTTCACCTTGTTAATGCCCCTAAGATGTTTGAATGTTTCAATCATATCATCTCTCTCTCCCCTTTGTTCTAGGGTATACATATTCAACTCCGTTAATCTGTCCTCATACGTTTTCTGATGCAGTCCCTGCACCATTTTGGTTGCCCTTCTCTGGACTGCCTTCATTTCGTTAATGTCCTTGTGCAGGTGTGGCCTCCAGTAGTGCACGCAGTACTCTAGATGGGGCCTAACCAGTGTCTAGTAAAGAGGGATTATTACCTCCCATTTATGACTTGTGATACCCCTACTAATACACCCCAACATCTTTCTAGCCTTACCTACTGCTTTATTGGTCTGCTTGGATGATTTCAGGTCATCTGTGATGATGATGCCTAAGTCTCTTTCTTCCCTTATGATTGCCAGCAACTGCCCTCCCAACATATAGGTGGCTTCAGGGCTTCTCTTCCCTATGTGCATGATCTTGCACTTCTTTGCGTCAAATCCCAGTTGCCACTCTTCTGACCATTTTGCCAGTTTACCCAGATCTCTTCTCATTCTCCCCACCCCATCTGGATCATCTACTCTGTTGCAGATCTTGGTGTCATCTACAAACAGACAAACCTTACCCTTCAGTCCATCTGCAATGTCACTGATTAAGATATTGAAGAGGACTGGCCCCAGGACTAATCCCTGAGGTACCCCACCTTATGACATATGTCTCTTCTGACTATATACCATTTACCACCACTCTGTTTTCTGCCCTCCAACCAGTTTGCCACCCAGTTGAATAACTTCTGATCCAAACCAAGCCTACCCAGCTTATTAATCACTCTTCTATGTGAACCAGTATCGAAAGCTTTGCTGAAGTCAATGTAGGTGACATCAACTGCTCCCCTCTTGATCCACCACTCTGGTTACCCAGTCAAAGAAATCTATGAGATTAGTTTGTCAGGACCTTTGTGTTGTAAACTCATGCTGTCTTGGATCCTGTGCTCCTACGGATTATGGGTGTTGCACTATTCTTTCCTTAAGGAGTGCCTCCATAATATTGCCCACTACTGAGGTAAGACTGACTGGTCTTTAGTTCCCTGCCTCTTCCCTGCTACCACTTTTGTGGAGCGGGATCACATGAGCCCTTCTCCAGTCTTCTGGGGCCCCTCCTGTGCTTGGAGACTCACTAAACAATTCTGATAATGACTCTGCTAGTTCCAACCCTAGCTCCTTAAGTACCCTGGGATGTATGCCATCAGGTCACATTGCCTTGCCCACCCTCAGCTTAGCAAGCTCATGTAGGACCCTTTCTTTTGTGAAGGGACTAGTGCTCACCTCCCTCCCCCCGTGTCCATGGTGCTGAGCTGTGGGCCCTGCCTACCTTCTCTTCAGTAAATGCTGAGCAGAAGCATTTGTTTAGGATAGATGTTTTTCCTTGGTCCTCCTCCTCACACTCCCCCTTATCCCCTTTGATCTTAGCAATACCTCCTCTGGACTTTCTCCTTTCACTAATGTATCTACAGAAAGTCTTGTCACCTTCTTTTACTGTTTGTGCTAGTGTTTCCTCAGTTTGGGCCTTTGCCTGCCTTACTGCCTTCCCTGCTTCCCTTAGGGAAGTTTGGTATGTCTCCCTATCTTCGTCCCGCTGCATTTCCTTATATTTTCTGAAGGCCAGCCTTTTGGCTCTGACCTTTTCTGCTACTGTTCTTGAGAACCTAAGAGGTTTCCTTCTTTTCTCGCTCTTGCTTTTCTCTCTATTACAATGGAATATTGCTTCAAGTATTGCATCCTTAATGCTTGCCCACTTTGCCTGTACCCCCTCAGCTGTATTTCTTCTTGCCAGGGATAGCTTAACTCTGTTGGCCATCTTATCAAAGTCAGTTCCTCTGAAGTCCCATATTTTCGCCTTGGAATGGGATGATTTAGTTCTAGTGGCCAAATTGACCCATACCATGTGATGGTCACTGGCCCTCAGGTGACCTTCTACCTGGAGATCTGTGATCCTTTCTCCATTAGTCAGTACTAGATCTAGGATAGCCCTGCCTCTTGTCGGTTGTTGTACCAGTTGATTGAAACCCTCACTGTGCAAGGAATCCACTATGTGTCTAGTTCTGGCAGATGTTCCTGCTGATATTGACCAGTCTGTATCTGGCATGTTGAAGTCTCCCATTATTAGAACCTCCCCTTTAGCAGTCATGTTTTGTATATCTTCTAACAGTAATATGTCTATGTCCTCCCCCCTGACCTGGAGGCCTGTAGATAATCCCAGTTTGTATGGCAGTCCCATTTCCTGTTTCCAGGGTGACCCACAGTTCTTCTGGTTCCTTATGTGTATTCTGAATGTCTGTAGCTTTGTTATTTTCATTGACATAAAGGGTCACTCCACCTCCCTTTTTGAACTGTGGTCTCTTCTGAACAGTACATAGCCAGGTACTGAAGTCTCTCAAGTGTGGTTACTGGTAAACCATGTCTCGCTAATGGCTACTATGTCCAGTTTAGCCTCTATCATTGCTGCCTGCAGGTCTGGGATCTTGTTTCCCACACTGTGAGTATTTGTGTACATGATTTTATATTGGCCAGATTTAGAAGTGTTAGTTGCTGGGCGACGTCTGGCATTTCCCCTGTGTGTCATATGGGAGCTGGACCTTTTTCCTTACCTGGTGATGCAAATGAACTACAAACATGCTGAACTCCTATTTGATTACTAGCCGAGGGTGGAGGGGTGTTCGTCCTTTTCAAAGTATCGGGTGCTGCACCCCTCTCCCCATTTGCTCATTTAAATATTCTGCAAAGACGTCAAACTTCTGCCCAATGCACTGACTCCCTCCTGAGTCAAATGCAGTCCATCGAATCTAAAGAACTTTCACTCCCCAAACTGTTGCAACTATCTACAAACTTGTGTCTTTTTTCCTGGCACCAGCTCTTGTGCCACATGCTTAGCTCCCCTATCTCCTCTCCTCTCCTCTTCTATTACCTTCTGTCCATCTGCCCCCCTCTCCCAGACTGGCAGGATCTCAGAGAAGGGGATGCCAGATGAAATGGAAGACAGATTGTCACCCAGCCTTGTCAGGTGTTCCTTGGTCTCCACAATTGACCAGGTGGCGAGATTGTTAGTCCCTATGTATACCAGGACATTGATGTTTTCTCCTGCTTCCTGCATGATTTTAGCAATGCAGTCAATGTTTCTCCACGCTGATGTACCTGGGAAACAAGTCATAATTACCCCCGGCTGGTGATAGGTATCAACTCCCCAAATCATGGAGTCTCCTATGATCAGAAGTGTTTGGGATTTCCTTTTGCTTTTTTTGTTTTGGTCCCTGTTTTGGGTGAGTTTTGTTGTGCTAGCTCCTGTGCTGCAGCGTCCTCTGCCCCTTTGTCTGATTTTGGAGACGGGGCAGATACCTGTTTGTAGTTTTTATATGGTTTGTGGAGGTGATACATTGGAGAGCACTGAGTGATGGGGCACCCGATTTGCCCCTCTTAACCACCTACCAATCTCCCAGACCAACTACCCTCTGCGGTTGAGGTGCTTCTGTTGGATGTTGGGGAAATGGCAGGTGGTTTTAATATTTCCTCCTGAATATACAATTTGAGGAGTGCAATCTCTGCCCATGCTGCCTGGAGCTGAGCCCCAAGATCTCCAATGGTCCAGCATGTAGGACAGTGTCATAAATCCTGTATTACTGCCCTTTTGAAAAGTGTCCCACAATACCTGCAGTTAATAATATCCATTCCAGATGAGTTGCTGGGTTTATAACCTGGTCAGAGTAATTATAAGGAGGATAATGAAAGCAAATGTTTTGTTTGTTTTTGTATAACTTGTTATAACAAGTTAAATTATGTGTGCCCCTGTAAATGAGGTTACTGTGTAGATACTACTCTGATCCTTCCCTTTCTGCTTTGCTACAGGAAATGTCATGACTGTGCTATCCTGTAAAAGGAGTATAGCGTGAGGTGGTTGGGGATGGGGGTGGGTGGCTGGGCCCTTCCCCTGCCAAAAAGAAGAACCACAGACAAAAGAAACAAGGAGGTAAGAGCAGAAATAATCAACCAACAACAAATGCAGTAGCCCTGAAAGCTTAGCTTAATGATAGATAAAACTGTAAAACCTGTAAAGCACCACCTGTAATAATTTCACAGAAGATATACCCTGTAAAAAGTGTTTTGCTACAGTGAAAAATAAAGCAGTAACAGAAGATATATGTTGCAAAAAAACAATTTGAATCAGAAGATTACTGCAGTAATCTGTAAACACAAACCTGTAGGCACACCCTGTAATAATGCAGCTGAAAGTATACCTTGCCGCAACAATTTGAAAAAAAGAAAAATAAATTAGTAAAATGTTAGCAACAAACAGTAACAACCCCTGTGAGTACAAAAGAAAATAACACACAGTAAATCTGCCTAGCCAAATGAAGCCTTACTCTTTTTCCTTACTCTAATAAGATTCCTTGCTCTATCCTTACAGCAACCTAGAAGAAAAGAGCTCAGGTGAAGCTAGATACCTTTGCCAGCAAACCTAGTCTTCCAATAAAGAAACATTTTGTCCCACAAGCATATTATAAGTGGTAAGTCAATAATTTCATTTAAAAAAAATGTAAGGTTACACACTGATTGTTTTACATGTCTGGGGAAACTATGGGGAGATGGATAGGTACAGCATCCAGGAGGGGTTTGTACCACTCTGACACCAGACTCACTTATATTTTACTCTTAGTGGAGGCACCTTGGCAAACCTAAAATATGTTGATTCAAACCCCCGATTCAGGAACATCAGAACCCAGGCCCAAAGGCCATAAAAAAATTCTAAATAGAAGCAGGGGGGCTCTCAAAACTCCTGTGAGGTCAGCGCTAAAGAGGAAAGACATTTTGAGACACAACTGTTCCCCCAAAAAACATTACGTTATTAACAAGTTACAAAACATGGAACAACCCAATGAAATTATTTCACCTAGTCCTATGACGTCACTTCTGGTGGGTTAATGGAACATTCTCACCAAAACACTTACTGCTTAAAATATGTATATTGTTCCTGTGCACCAACAGTTTGGTTTTCCTGGCTACTCGGCTCATAACCACAACAAAAAAAGTAAAGCCAACCATACAGAGCACTAGATACTACTATAAAATGCTGTGTCGCAGTTGCAATGCAGGTGTTCAAAAACTGACTTCTGGGTGGTGCGCGTATGTATCAACCTAAGCAGTCATCTTCAGAACATGATCCCAGGCCCCTCAACTTTGTTTCAGTCCACAAGGCAGGGGTAGTAATCTCAACACCCACAGCAACCCTGTTACAGTTTGTTTTTTAGGATCCCTCAAACCGTATGCTTGGAGCCTGGGTTAACTTTTGTGGGATCCAAGGCAAAGAAGAATGTGTGGATCTTGTTTGTTAGCAACTTTAGAGACAGTGGGCAAGATTTTCAAAGCCCCAAAGCAACAATGGCAGCTTGCGTTGAGTGCCGGTGAGTCCGGTGACCCTCTGCCTGATTATCCATCAGACTGGATCCCAGCACCTAAGTCCTATAGCTTGTAAGTGGCAGTGCACCTAAGAGATGGCACACCCACTTGAAATGCCACAGCAGTGGCAGGGCAGATAAGGCAAGAACTGTGCCCTTGTTTGGGGGTAGTCCAATGGCTCATGCCCCCTCAAAACCACTACCATGCCCTGATCTGCTGATAGGATAACCCAGGAGTACCCTTAGGGCCTTCCTCACTCTGATACCCAGAAAATCATGCAGGGTCTAAAACTCCCTTGTGATCTAGTGGCCCCACACCCCCCACCACCCAAGCAGATAGTACCTACCACCTGCACCCCTCAATGGGTCATCATTCGGTAGCTGGCCATGGTGGTAGGAGGAGGGCTGTACTGGTTGCCAAATTTGGGGTCCAGATGGGGTGGGTACAGGGAGGTGGGTACTACCTGCCTGGCTGGGGGTGGGGGCCACTAGACCACCAGGTAGGGATGGTTCCTGCAGCAGGTATTTGGGCTGAGGGCGAATCCACTGACAGGGGTATGTATGCATTATGGACATATGTGGCAGGGAGGAATACCACCTACTGTCCAGTAATGCCATATTGAAGAAGGGGCTTGGGAGGATACCATTAATGCAAAGGAGACTGAATGGTATGGAGGGCACTGGCTCACCAGGGTAGTGGGTCGGGCAGGTGTCAGGTACCAGCTGCTGGTGGTTGGGGGGGACTGTAATGGCCTATGGTGCTGACCCTCCCTGAGGATCCCTATGTACCGTTAGACCAGCTCTTGGCTGATCTAACTGTACTTTGAACTTCATCCTCAGGATCGTTTCTGAAAATACAAGATTGGGGAATATAGCAGCTGGCCTCTGCCACAAGCCCCCTAACGCAGTGACATTTGTGGTGCAAGGCAGATGCAGGTCCCTCTGATGCATGCTGCCTGCAGTTTGATGCAGGCAACATTGGAAAATAGTGTGGGGTACAGCCACTGGTGCAAGATGCCTGTTACGTCAGAGATTTTTGATGCAAGCACCTTGAGTCATTCTTAGGGCTTTAAAAATCCAGCCCTGTGTGTTTATATTCTTTGTATTTTAGGAGCTCTTGAAGCATATGCTTGTAGCCTGGGTTAAAACAAGTTGTAGAGCCCCAGGGAGAGGGTGAGATAGAAGGAATGTGTATCAGTTTTATTGTGTTTATGCAAGCCAAGATTGCGTGTTTGGATACTTTGTATATGACCACTAGGACTGTGTGTTTGGAGCCTTTGTGATTGTGTGTATGATTGGTGAATCCATTGTGTACGAGGCTTACCTCAGGCTGTGTGTTTGTAGCCTGGCTATAAACACATGGTCTGTGGTACGCCTCCTACAGTACACAAAAGTATCCACCATCCACCACCAAAACACACACGCACAGTACAAACACACAACCCTAGGGATCCAATACAAAATTTGACAAACATTTTAGATTGCTTACAGACAAAAGATCCATGCACCTCCCCCCACCGGGGTTCCACAAACTTCAGCCCAGGCCACAAATACATGAGGATTAGTTTGTGTGGTGGTGGTGGTGTGGTGGTGGTGGATCCTTTGTTTATGTATGAGGCCAACCTCAGATCATGTGTCTGTAGCATGATGTAGCATCTGTGTGTGGAAACTGTTTGTGTGTGGAAGATGTGTGGAAACCTTGTTTGTACTGTAGGTGTACTAGGACTGTCTGTTTTGACCCTGGGCAGTGTCTGTGTGTGTGTGTGTGTGTGTGTGTGTGTGTGTATGTGCGTGTGTGTGTGTGTGTGTGTGTGATGGAGGCAGGGTTGCTGTTGGACCAGCATGGCTAAGAGCCAATGTATTTGAATTGTAAAGAAGACATTTGAAAGGTGAGGAATGGATAAGAAAGGAAGTTAAAAAAATACAAACACTGTCTTATTAAAGAGTTTATTAACATTTATTGTAGTAGTAAACTTTACGAATAGAGTGCCCAGTCCCAGGGGTTCTGAGAGCTAAATGACGGGTAAACAACCAATTTTGTTCATAAGAAAATTGGGTCCAAACACTGTTTGTTGTGGATGATGGCGGTATGGGTCTGCTTTTTGATTGGGGGGATTTATAACACCTACGGCTGCATGCTGTGGGGAAAAAAAAAAGGTTTTCATTATCTAAAGGCACAGTTCTGACAAATGATAGAGTGTGCTTTACAGACCAGGAGTTGTGCTAACAGATTATTGTTTGAAATTATGAGTTTCCAACCTCTATCATTAAAAAATGCACATCAGAAGACCATCAGAATTCTCTGTTTCAGGTTGCTTGTTTTATAACATGGGTTGTTTGTGTCTGCACATCCGTTTTCACTGATGGGTATGGCCTGTGGATACATATAGATATATAGATACATAGACAGTGTCGGCAGATAAGGGCCTATGGCCCGCCTAGTCTGCCCATTTGAGCTTGTAAGTTCAGTTTGTTTTCCTAGAAGTCTATTTCCCCTTACCCCTGACCTCTAGAATTCCTTTATGTCTATCCCATGCATTCTTAAATCCCGTGATTGTTTCTGCCCCACCACCTCCTCTGGAAGGGTGTTCCACTTGTCCACCACCCGTTCTGTGAAGAAATTCTTTCTCATGTTTCCTCTGAATCGTCCTCCCTCCAACTTCATCCCATGCCTCTAGTCCTGAAACATCTTTTTCGCTTAAAAATAGTGTTTTCCTGACCCTGTTCCTCCCTGTAAGATACTTGTATGTCTCTTTCATATCCCTCTCTCCTCCTCTCCTCCAGGGAGTCGTGTTCCAGTTCCTTCAACCTGTCTTCATAGGACTTGTGATGCAACCCATGCACCATCTTTGTTGCCCTCCTCTGAACCTTCTCTACCCTGTCTATGTCCTTACGTAGGTATGGTCTCCAGAACTGTACACTGTACTCCAGGTGGGGCCTCACTAGTGTCTTGTATAGCGAATTATGACCTCCTTTTCCTGCTGGTGATGCCCTGCCTATACATCCCAGCATCCTATTTGCTTTACCTGATGCCTTGTCACACTGTTTCCCTACCTTGAGGTCATCAGAGATGACAACCCCAAGATCCCTTTCCTGCTTGGTGCATGTCTCACCCCCCAACTGATATATTGTGCCAGGGTTTTGTGTCCTATATGCATTATCTTGCACTTCTTTGCATTGAATTTCAACTGCCAAACCCTTGACCATTCTTCAAGTTTCTGCAGGTCCTTCTCATTCTGTCTACACCCTCTGGTGTGTCTACTCTGTTACAGAGCTTTGTGTCATCAGCGAACAGTGAAATTCTGCCTTCTAGATCCTGTGCAATGTCACTGATGAAGATGTTGAATAGGACCGGTCCAGCACTGATCCCTGTGGTACCCACTGGTCACTCTTCCCTCTGTGGAGTGACAGCCATTTACCACCACCCTCTGTGTCCTGCCACCCAGCCAGTTACCTACCCACCACACTACTGTCCTGCCCACACCCATATTCCCCAGTTTGTGTAATAGTCTTCTATGTGGCACAGTGTCAAAGGCCTTGCTGAAGTAGAATGGGCCATGTCCTGCCCTCCCTGATCCACCTCCCTAGTCACCCAGTCAAAAATTCAATGAGGTTGGTCTGACGCGACCTCCCTGATGAAACCATGCTGCCTTGGGTCCTGTAGTCCATTGACAACCAGATGTTCCACCAATCTCTCCTTCAGTAGTGCTTCCATGATCTTTCCCACTACCGAGGTGAGGCTGACTGGTCTGTAGTTCCCTGCTTCCTCTTTGTTCCCACTTTTGTATAAGGGGACTACATCTGCTGTCCTCCAGTCTTTGGGTACCTCTCCTGTTTCCAGTGATTAGCTGAACAGGATAGCCAGAGGTTCAGCCACCACCTCTCTTAGTTCTTTAAGGACCCTGGGGTGTACCCCATCTGGCCCCATTGCTTTATCAGCTCTTATTACTTCCAGTTCCTTCAGGACCCTTTCGTGTAAAGGACTTGTGTCCATTTCTGTACCATTCTCACCCTTGTACTCCTTCAGACCCATTACCCCCTCTTCCTTAGTAAAGACTGAGCAGAAATACCTGTTCAATATGTCAGCTTTACTGTTGTCATCCTCCACTCGGCTCCCATCCTCCCCTTCAGTCTCACTATCCCTCCCTTTGTCTTTCTTTTTTCACTTATGTACCTGTAAAAGGTTTTGTCCCCTTTACCCACTGATTTTGCAATGTGTTCTTCTGTCTGAACTTTGGCTTCCCTTACTGACTGAAGGAATATAAGGAATGTTGCATACTGTAAATCATTTTATAGCTTGTATAATGCCAGATATTAACTTGCATGGCTGTATTACATGAGTATTTTAGAATTCTCCATATTCCCTGAGCTGGCATTAGATTTACACCCTTTTGTCAAATATTTTTTGAACATGGGATGGCAATGAAGATTATTACACAAAGTTAATAAATTTGATATTTCTACCGCTGAAGTTTAATGTGTTTTTATACACACACACACACACTCTGACATTTTTAGGGTTTCATGTCATAACACCAAAGATTCAGTAGCGACTGACACATGAGCGAGTGCTAATTGCCGAAAACAAAAGCATCGATAAGCACTATGCCGAATAGAAGATCAGCAACATTCCAAATGACAAAAGCACTGCATGTCATGTGGGGAGCTCTGCCCCTCACATCCCACAAACTAAGTAGTCTCAACTACAGGGTGGGCGGACACTGAGGGAGGGAAGAAAACAAAGGAGGGAGCTACAGTTGTGGGAGGGAAAACCTGCAGGTGGGGGAACAACCTGGGGGGAATGGGAGCAATGTAAAAAAAAATAAAGTACCCAGCAGCACAAAAAACAAACTTACTAAATGCCAACATGCAGTCCCAAATCCAGGACCACGCACACCATGAGCATTGATCATAACTGCTACACCAGGTGGCCAGCTCTGTGGCAGCCTGCTTTCACCCACTACCTAACCTTCTTCCTCTACGCTTGCCAATACCCTCAACACTTGCTATTCTGACCTCCCTACCTCGCTATCCATGAACCTACTGTACTACCTCACTATACTTCCATACATAGATACATAGATACATAGATACATAGACAGTGTCGGCAGATAAGGGCCTATGGCCCACCTAGTCTGCCCATTTGAGCTTGTAAGTTCAGTTTGTTTTCCTAGAAGTCTATTTCCCCTAACCCCTGACCTCTAGAATTCCTTTATGTCTATCCCATGCATTCTTAAATTCATGTGATTGTTTCAGCTCCACCACTTCCTCTGGCAGGGTGTTCACTTATCCACCACCCGTTCTGTGAAGAAATTCTTTCTCATGTTTCCTCTGAATCGTCCTCCCTCAACTTCATCCCATGCCCTCTAGTCCTGAAACATCTTTTCGCTTAAAATAGTGTTTTCCTGCACCCTGTTCCTCCCTGTAAGATACTTGTATGTCTCTTTCATATCCCTCTCTCCCTCCTCTCCTCCAGGGAGTACATGTTCAGTTCCTTCAACCTGTCTTCATAGGACTTGTGATGCAACCCATGCACAATCTTTGTTGCCCTCCTCTGAATCTTCTCTACCCTGTCTATGTCCTTACGTAGGTATGGTCTCCAGAACTGTACACTGTACTCAGGTGGGGCCTCACTAGTGTCTTGTATAGCGGAATTATGACCTCCTTTTCCTGCTGGTGATGCCCGTGCCTGCCATCCCAGCATCCTATTTGCTTTACCTGATGCCTTGTCACACTGTTTCCCTACTTAGGGTCATCAGGATGACAACCCAAGATCCTTTCCTGCTTGGTGCATGCTATATCCTCACCCCCAACTGATATATTGTGCCAGGGTTTTTGTGCCCCATATGCATTATCTTGCACTTTGCATTGAATTTCAACTGCCAAACCCTTGACCATTCTTCAAGTTTCTGCAGGTCCCTTCTCATTCTGTCTACACCCTCTGGTGTGTCTACTCTATTACAGAGCTTTGTGTCATCAGCGAACAGTGAAATTCTGCCTTCTAGATCCTGTGCAATGTCACTGATGAAGATGTTGAATAGGACCGGTCCCAGCACTGATCCCTGTGGTACCCCACTGGTCACTCTTCCCTCTGTGGAGTGACAGCCATTTACCACCACCCTCTGTGTCCTGCCACCCAGCCAGTTACCTACCCACCACACTACTGTCCTGCCCACACCCATATTCCCCAGTTTGCCCATACTCGCTCATATTGTGGGCACACATATTGGGTCACTCATTTTGAGTCACTCAGTTTGCTTCACCCATATAACTGAATACCCATTTTTAGGAGATGAAGGGAGCATATTTGTCCAGCTCTGCAAAGAGAAATTCACAGCAGCAGAAGCATGATGATGCAAAGCAGCAAAGAATTTCAACTGAAAAGTTTTCACCACCCCATCACCATCATCACACTCATACGAAAGTATACATACCAGGAGTAGATATTGAAGAAGCACCTGAAAATGGAGTTGAAATTCCTACAACTGCCACCATGGAAGAAATTGGGTACTCAGATGAAAATCCAGCCCTAGGATTTTCGTCTTCATCAGTGGAGACCATGAACACGTCTGGCACTGTCAGTACTGTGCCCACCAAGTGCTCAGATACCATAAACTGCAATTTACTGGGATCTTCTAAACTTTCATTTGAGGATCTGGGAACCTGGCCAGACATAATAAGGGATGAGGTAAGAGTATTAACTGTGCAACATGGACCTGTGCAAGTTATACTGCCACAATTCCCAGTAAATGAGAATAAGAGAAGACTTACCACTGAATTTTTTTTTTGCACTGTGGTGAATGGGGAGAGAATAAAGCACACCTGATTAACCTACTCTGTTTCAAAAGATGCACTGTTTTGCTTTGCCTGCAAGTTATTCAGACAGTCCAACAATCTTGTTTGGATTGGAGGTTATCGGGCCTAGTGTGAGATGTCCAAGGCCTTACACTCCAATGACTGAGCACCAGAACATATGGCAAACATGCTAAAATGGGAATACCTGGAAACAAGGTTGAGGAGTCACCAGACATAAGATGACAAGAGGCAGCTACTAATAGAAAAAGAAATATCTCACTGGTGTGGAGTCCTAGAACGTATTATAGCTATTATTCAATTTTTGGCAGAGAGAAATATGGTTTTCCATGGCACAGGTGATGTGCTTCACACTCGTGGCAATGGACATTTTTTGGTTCAGGTGGAACTCCTTTCTAAGTTCGACCACCTTATGGCAGAGCATCTTCATCAGATTCACGATAAAGAAATAATGGATCAGTATGTGAGGAAGGACATTCAAAATAAAATAATTCTAATCTCTGGAGCAATAATAAAGGCCATTGTATCAAAGATAAAATAATCCAGGTATTTTTCAGTGCTCTTGGACTGTACTCCTGACATTAGAAACCAAGAGCAGACGTCCCTTGTTATTAGATCTGTGGATGTTTCAGAAAATATAACCACCATCAAGGAACATTTTTTTGGGATTTATGTCAATGAACGATACAACCAGAAAAGTCCTGTCCAACTCTGACAATGGGAGAAATATGAAAGGAAGAAGAGCTAGTGTGCAGGCTTGCATAAAAAAATTAAATTGCAGAGCATTTTATGTGCCATGAGCCTGCTGAAACCTGAACCTAAGTAACAGTGATGGAGTCTATTCATCAAGACATGCTGTGTCATTCTTTGGTTGCCTGCAGAAGGTCTACAATCTTTGCTCTGTGTCAGCAATCCACTGGCAGATCCTCAAAAGTCATGTAAATGTAACTGCCAAGCTGCTTTCTGAAACTCGGTGGGAGTGCCGCATAGAGCTGGTAAAAGCACTTCACTATCAATCTTAGAGATTTTTGAATGATTTGGATGAGACTGTGGAGTCTGTAAGGACCAAGGATGCCACAGCACATACTGAGGCAATGGCACTTCTTGCTGAACTCCTGCCATGCAGATTCATTGTATATCTACTTATTTGGCATGATGTGCTTCTTAAAGTCAACTGTGCAAGCAAGGTATTGCAGAGTGCTTCAGTTGACATTTCTGCCTCTTTGAAGGTGCTTGGTTCTATTTCTGACTTTCTTAAGAATTACAGAGATAGTGGGTTTGAACATGCACTGGTACAGACCTCTAAGATAGCAGAAGATTTGGGTATCAGACAAGCTATAGCTCAGTCAGGCGGCTCTTTGATTATGAGGAATGTGACAGTGCAGTGTAGGATCCAAAACAAATCTTTAAAGTGGAATTTTTTAATAAACTTCTGGACACCACACTGATGTCCTTTACTGAGTGCTTTCAGCAACTGAAAAAGTTTGATAAAACATTTGGATTTCTTTCCAACATTAAAACTCTAAATAATGTTTCAGTGGAACACCTGATACAAAAATGTGAAGGTCTTAAAGAAAAATTAACAGACAGGAAAACTAACCATTCTAATTTTGAGTCTTTTGAACTGGCATATGAACTTAGAAGCCTGGCAGGAATGATTGAAAATGCACATCACCTATGGAGGTTTTACATTTTCTCCTTGGAAACAGGCTACAGGATATCTATGAAAACACCTATTCATACTTGGATTCATACTAGGATTGGATAGGAGCAAGAGAGCCAGAAAGGCCCACAGTAAAGCTCCTATATATTTAATATTAACTAAAAATTCCACCTGAAAGAATAAATTTATCCAACTGTCGTTTATATGACTCCCATGAATTACAGGCAATCACTTCAATAGGTAAGCTGTTCCACAATTTGATAATTCTTACTGTGTAAAAAAACTTTCTTGGAGGAAGGTTACATTTTTTCAACTGTAACTGCAAGGGATGTCCCCCTATGACATAAGTTGAATCCTTGAAGAGAAACTCCAAATTTGTTATTAAATAAAGGTCATTTATAATATTATACATACAAAGGAGATCTCCCTTTAAACGCCTAACAAATAGGGACATCAAATCAAGTGAAATAAATCTTTGTTCATATGGAACATCTTTTAAACCACGCACCATTTTAGTATACCTCCTCTGATCTCCTTCTATTTGTGTAATATCTTGTTTTTTCAATGGACACCATAATTGGAGAAGAGTAACCCAAATGTGGAATAACATAGGACCTATACAGAGGCATCAGAACTTTAGCATCTCTCGATGTAATATACATTTGATGGACCGAATAACATGATTAGCCTTAAGAATGATTTCATTTAAATGAGAATTTGGGAGAAAATCATCAGTTATAAATACACCTAAGTCCCTTTTTATAGATGAATTAGTTAATGCTATCTTGTCCAAAATATATATGTGCCTCAGATTTTTTAACCCAAAATGCATTACTTTGCATTTAGAGTGATTTAGCTTCATTTCCCAATTGGCAGTCCAATCAGACAATTTGTCCAAATCACTCTGAATGTCGGCTATTTGAGTGGGCTTTTCAACAGGTCCACCAATCTTGATATCAACTGCATATTTTACTGAATTTATACAATCCTGTTTAGTGATATCAGCTATAAAGAACTGAAACAAACAAGGGCCCAAAACAGACCCATGAGGAACCCCGCTGGTGAGACGACCCTTACAGGAAAGTTGTCCATGGATAAGAACATACTGTGAACGATTATCCAGCCAGTTTGCTATCCATGCTGTTATTTTAGGATTAATTTTTGAAGATGAAAGTTTATGTATGAGTGCCCAATGGGGGAGGTAATCAAAGGCCTTACTAAAATATATGTATACTACATCATAAGGATGTCTGTTATCTAAATGAAGATTCAGATCTTCATAAAAGCACAGTACGCTGGTTAAACAGCTCCTACCATTTTTAAATCCATGTTGTTCATTATCAACGTTAACACATGAAATAGTAATCAAGTCCTTAATAAGACTTTCCAGTAGTTTACCCATATAAGAGGTAAGGTTAATTGGTCGATAGTTTTCCCATACATTTTTTGGGCCTTTTTTGTGAATAGGAATAACAAAGGCAATTTTCCATAATTCTGGCACATAGTTAAAATGTAAGCAATGTTCAAATAACAATTTAAAGGGGAAGATTAGGCAGTCAGCCAATAAGTACAAAAAATGTCCTGGAATGTCATCAGGAGGAACACTTATCTTTCCCTTAAGATGACTAAGTTTAACGTGAATATCTGATTCAGATATTGATATGTATGTGCCATGAGAATGATGAACAGGATGCATGTGTTTTGTAGTCTGAAATACATTGCAGAAATTTATGTTAAAATGGTTGGCAAGTTCCAGTGGATCACAAATTAATTTATCATCCACTTGAATTGGACCAACTTTACAGCTATTTTTCTTCATGGAATTGATATAAGTAAAAAAGGTCTTGCTATTATTTTTTCTTGCATTTAAGGCCAGATTTATCTCAAACCTCCTTTTAGATCTTTGTATACTGTTTCTACATTTTTTTTGAATATATAAAACAGAATTCCAGTTTGAGGGACTACGATTTTTTAAATATTTTGTATAGCTTTTGTCTTTCTTTTTAATGAGTTTAAGTAATTTCCTAGACAGCCATCTGGGCTTAAGTTTATTGTAAGATATTTTATTTCTGGAAGGCACATATGTATTTCTTAATTCAATAATTTTTTTTGATAGTATATCAAAATATTTGTCAATGTTAACAGTATGATTGTACCTGTAACTGTGGCTACAGTGGAATGCAGCTTTTCAAAACTGAAATTGATAAAGACCTATCTGAGATCATTAATGAGCCAAGAAAGACTGCCTGGACTGGCAGTGGTCTCCTCGGAACATAAACTGGCCAAGAATCTTTGGTACAGTAGCCTCATTGATGAATTTGTCTGCAAACAAATTTGAAAAGTACCTCCAAAGCTTTAATAATTTTAGTGTCAATGGTTCAACAGCTTGCATACTTGCCTCTAAGGCCAGAAGATTGGAGGGTTGTGGGTTCTAATCCTACACCAGGAACTTGAAGTAAAAAAAAACTATGCTGACACTGCAGTGTGGCATGATAAGGAGGATGTACTTCTGAGGTGCCATCTGTAGTTTGAGAAGTTAAAATGACATACCATTTGCCTGTTCTGTTTGTTGTCCAGGTGGTCATTAAAGATCCCATTGCACTTCTCAAAAAGAGTAGGGGAATTTTTATTATAACAAGAAACCAAACAAAGCAAAAATCACCAAAAAATAACAGAGTTACAAACTTCACTAAGTAAGGAAACAAAAAGAAGGAACACCAAAAAAATAACACAGCAATTACCATAAAGAAAGGAACATAATATAATGTATTCCCATACATTCAAAACATAGGTCTAAAACTTACCTACCTATTTACACAACTTTAATAAAGGACTGGGTTTTACAAATAAATTTTAAACTTAATACATAAAAGAGCAATTTCTCCATAACTACCTCAGTTACTGCAGTAAAGTACTGTGTTCTTCCAAGTTGTGAATCTTACACAGTTCTAACTGCACATACATAACTATTTCCATGTACCCAACATGTTTCTGCTGTAGCATCCAGTCACACCTGGATTACCAGATATAATACTGCAAGATGGTACCAACCACCTGCAAAGTTATTATATCATACTTTCTCCATCTGCTGTCAAAGAGACCCCAAATTAGTTCTGTATGTGATATTACAGTAAACAATGGATCTTTTCATTGTGTAGCCCAGAATCCCCCATATCTCTAAACAATGGGACAAGTAAAAAACAAATGATCCTGGGTTTCCAGTATTGCCACACAACTGTCTTGGGGGCAATACCTATTTGATATAGGCTTATGTTTATGTGAGTTCCATACACCCAGAATTCCATGCATACTTAGCCATTGCACATCCTACACAAAGGGGGGGGACCTGCCATTATTGAGGTAGCATAATACCATAGGCTGATCTTGTTTTGCACAATGCTAGATCATGAAGGGAGTTTGGAAGTGTGTCTCTTTATTTCTGCATATAGCAATTTTCTGTGAACAATCATGACATCATCTAAATCCAAATTCCAAGTTTTTATTTTAAGAAAAACATCAATAATATACTCCGGGTGATAGCTAGACTTTCTAATCACTTTCCGATTTCTGGCACACCATTCAGTCATATAAGGTTGCAGCCATTCTAAGACCTCTGCAGTCCAAATTTTCTCATTTGACTTTAAGGTCATACTAATATTAATAGAAATAAAAATGCTGTAATAGAAAGCAAGGTGGTTAATCATACCAACTCTATCCTCCTTTTTAGGTTTATATGTAATTTCGCTTTTGAGTGGGTTCAACCAACTGCCCCAGCATGCTTGAAAACAACAAATTAAAAAGACTAGTGTCCATAGCATGTAGGAGTGGGAATACAAAACTAACACATAACTAATAAATAAACTAGGGGAAGAATTAAAGTTTTAATCAGGTAAACTCTTTTTAATTTTGCAGTTCTCTTGTTTTTCCAGTTGTTTACTTTGAACTGTACTGTCTGGAGGCAAGTGTCCCATTTCTTCGCTGCCATATACTGTTTCCCAAAAGTAACTCCTAACGATTTAACATCTTGATCCGAAATCAGGATGCCTGCAATACTCTGCAATAAAGGAGAAATTGGTTCCCCTAAATGACAGCCAATGCTTTTATTATAATTACTGAGAGACTCAGAGGCCCTCTCAAAACTGTGTAGTATTTGGACAACCAGTTGGTCATCTACATCAGAGGTGAAAGTCAAAATGACATCATCCGTGTATGCTAAAGATGGGACAGAGTTGGGTCCTACAGAAATCCATGTAAGACTATTGTTCTGCTGAAATTTCAGAATTAAAGGATCTATACTAAAATATATAGCAATGGGCTCAGAGGGCAACCCTGCCAGACCCCTGTATGAAACAAATGCGTACATCCAAGCTATCCATTCATATAATGACATAATGTGGCATGGTTGTACAAAGCCTATATCCAGAAAATACATTTTTCTGGTATGTGGGAAGTATGTAAAACCCTAAACAAATTCGAATGAGATTATTTATTAAACACCTTTTCTTGGTCTATACCCAAGAGATAGCCAGTGAGTAAATTCTGATTTCCCCTCAAAAAAGTTCTCTAAGCCATAACAGAGCATTATGAATGCTCTGAGACTTAATAGAACACATTTGGTGCAAATTGATTAATTTTTCGGCTACCATTCCCAACTGACATGCCAAAATCTTAGCCAAAATGTTGTACTCAGTGTTGAGTAAACAAAGCAGCATCCAATTCTTTAGAGTGGCTTTGTTACCAGGTTTATGGATAAAAATCAGAAGAGCTAACAAGTGAGAATCAGGGAGGCATCCTGCAGCTAAACAGTAATTAAAAAGTTCTATTAGGACAGAAACTAGTTGATCTTGGAAAGTTTTGTAAAACCCAGTGCTAAGACCATCATCACCAGAGGCCATTTTTTTTAACAATTTTATTGCATTCCAGACTTATGGGCCTATTGAGTTTGTTAGAATTTGCAGTTCACTTACTGACAGAGTTGGAATGTCCAAATCTGTCAGAAAATCACTAATAGTTGGGACTTCCTGTGCAATCCCACAAGTGGAGGCCCTAATGTCTTTGCCAAATTCATCCATTCACTAAAAAAACAGTTAGAGATGTTGCAAAATAAAATTTTGCTGGCAAAATTATCTTAAAATCTTCAATTTCACAGCATGAAATATTTCACGAAATTGCAAAATTTCACCCCCAATTTCACCCGAAAATGGCCATCATTGTGATCCTATCCCTGGTGTCTAGTGGTTCCCCAAGCTGATCATTGGCCCAAATTAAAGAAAAAGAATCTCCCTGGTGTCTGTTCTCCCCAGCTGATTACCAGCCCAAATTGAAGACCCCCCACTGAGATTTACCCTTATTATTTCCCCATCCACCAATCTGTAAAAAGAAAATTCCAATCCCCACTTCCTGGTGCCTGGTGGACCCCCCACCCCTCCACCCTGCCATCAGATAGTGCTCACCCTACTCCCCCAGTACCCTGATTGGGCCACAGGCATAGCCCTCCACTCACCTCCACAGCCAGCAGCCCAACTGAGCACTTCAGTGAATAAGTGTGTGTAAGCACATGCTTATTCATTGAAACAGTCAGTTGGGCTGTCGGCTGAGGAGGTGAGTGGAGGGCAATGCTGATGACCCAATCAGGGTACTGGGGGCTATTTAATGACAGGTTGGGGGGTTCACTAGACACCTGGGAGTGGGGACTGGATTTTTTTTACAGATTGGCAGATGGGGAAATAGTAAGGGTGTATCTCGGTGGGGGAAGGGCTTTCTTCAATTTGGGCTGTTGATCAGCTGGAGGGGAACAATAGACAACAGGGAAATACTTTTTCTTATATTTGGGCTGGTGATCCATTGAGGGGGACCACTAGATACCAGGGAGATTCCTCATCTTAAATTTGGGCCAGTGATCAGCTGTGGGGGGGGGAGACCACTAGCCACCAGGGCTGATCTAATTGATACTTAAAATGGTGAAATTTCACCCATGAGTGACAAATTTCATCATTTCATGGGTGAAATTTCCAGAGTAATGTAAATTTTGCATTTCTGTACTACAAAATATTTTGCAAAATGCACGAATTTAGTGAAATATTCTGTGTAATGAAATGGGCTAATTTCGCACAACTCTAAATATGGTACCACCAACAGCTTAATCTGGTTCAATTTCAGTTGGTTCCATTTGTTTTCCCCAACCCCTGGGACAAATCTGAAAATGGCATAATTACCTAGCCCTCCTGTCCCAGTCAATAAAAACTAAATAACCCACAGAATGATTTATTCTTTGTGGCTTAATGTTTTATAACTGAAAGTGTATGTATGCATGTGTGTGTGTGTGTGTGTGTACTGCCTCATAAATTCTTTAACACAGCTTGTTGCATACTATTTCATTTATCAAAGAGATTATTTCTAGGCTTAAAAATGAGATTTCGCACCTACGTGTGAATTGGTATTTTAATTCCATAAAATTTGAGTAAAATACCAGTCACATTTAAAATGATAACTGGGTGAGGGGCCCCAGGCATACATTTTGCTAGGGCTCCCAAAGTCCTAAAACTGTCCCTGGCTGTGTAATATCATTCTGCAGCCTGAATTTAACTATTAGCACTGTGTGCTGTGTAACATCATTCTGCAGCATGAATTGAATTATTAGTGATGTGCACCTGAATTCTATCACCTGCCAGATGTTGGAGGCAGGGAGGAGCCATCCAGGTTAAAAGACTGCATACCCCTGAGAGTAGCAATGTTTCAGAGCAGCAGCGGATGGAGAGACATGGCAAAGAGGCATGTTTGCCTTGTCTGCCGCATTCACCTGACCTGGCAAGAAACTCTGCCCCTTAACACATTTCTGACATACGTTCATCATTATTTAATGTTTTTTATTTGATTACCAGTTTTGCATTTTGTTAAAGGTTATATTGAAAGTGTTAGGTATCAAATATGTCAATGCCTCATTTCTTTTATATTTTGGTTTAGAGTTACTTGATATCAAACTTTACTTAATTATTTATTTATGTTTTAGAATTGTATTTCTTTTCAATATCTTAATATTATTATATACAGACTGAGAACTGAATGATATTAGCCCCGAAGTGTCAAGTGAATTGTTAGGTAACTGCTGACTTGATAACTAGCTGTGGCACTGAAGGGCACTTTTATTATTAATGTGTTAATCTTATGATAAAGGGGCCCTCGGTTAATTGATATTAGCCTCCCCCCAACCACCAAGTGCACTACTGTAAATTCGCTTTGTTTAAAACCAGTTGCAAGCAGTGATTGGAGCTCATTATTTTATTATATATGGACTGAAAGCTGAACAACATTAGTCTATCCCCTCCCCAAACCATCAAATGCACAATTGTGTAACTGTTAACTTTATACCAGCTGTGACGTTTAAGTGAGCTTCTATTACTGATGTGTTCATTTATGATAAATGGGCCTTTGGTTAATTGATGCTAGCCACTCCCCAACTACTAAGTGCATTATTGTGAAATTGCTCTATTTGAAATTAGTTGTAAGCAGAGATTGCAGCTTACAGTACATGTTTTTAATTTAGTAGATTAATAATTTTAAAATTGAAAGTTCTGCAAGTTGATATGGCAAGAATGTTATTTTAGCATTTTATAGGAGGGAACGATATGAAATAGGAACACCTATCTTACGTATGTCTCTATCAGGATAGTCAGTACTTATTTTCAGAGTTTAATCTTTATGCTGTAAAAGTGATAAAAATGTTTAGCAATATAGGAAGGGTAGAGGTGTGAAGGACAAATACCGTATTTCACCGTTTTATAGCCGCCCTCAAAAAGAACCCGCCCCTGAATTGTAGCCGCATACCGATTTCACTATTAGCAATAGAAGCCGCCCTCATATATAAATCTTATAACTGTAAGTCAGCAAAATTCATTTACTGTACTGTCATAGTGTTAATATGCACTAGTAACCTTAAGCGGTATTCAGTCATCCAAATTAATTTTCTCTCAGTTTCCTTAATAGTGTTAATATGCACCGGTAACCTTAAGCAGTACTCAGTCAGCCAAATTCATTTACCTGTAGTGGTCATCTGTGCATTGCTAGAATTTCAAAATCGCTAACCTTAGTATTCATTCAGCTGAATTCCACTACTACTGGTATGTTAGCAAGCAAGCGAGCAAGTTTCCACACATAGGGTTGCTACCACATGGCATTCAGTTGCTACTGCGTCATCGCACTACTAGCAGCTGACATCATAACCATAGGCATGCTAAGAATGAAAAATAATGACAGATGATCAGTTTTTGAAGCTTTATTGCTTATCAGATTTTTTTTTTTGTTTGTCTTTTTTGTATGCAAGTAAAAGTCAGGCATTTAGCTAATCCAAATGGATTTTAATGGAGTTCATCATCACTGTCTGGGTTGGCTTCTGCTTCTGAGCCACTAACTTTAGGCTCCTCAACATAGAACTGGATATCATGTGAGTTCTGCTATAACATTTACGCTTCTCCATCCTAACACAGGTAACACAGATCTCTACTGCAGCACACCTTTGGATTTCAGGTACCAAGACTTTGTACCATATTATTAGTAATAGAAGCCGCCCCCAAATAGTATCCAGCCTCAAATATAAGCCCTGCCCCAAAATAAAATAATCTAATGGAAGCCATGGCTTCTAAATGGTGACATATGACAGTCAGTCTTTGTGGTTAAAAGAAAACAGTCTGATAATGGGTTCTGACCGATTTAGAAATAAAATAAATGTATCTATTTCTGTTGATCACTTGTTTAGTGCTTAGATAACTGATCACTTAATGAAGATAATTAGTGGAACTCATTAGATTACACATGCAAATTAATAGATATTCAAACTGCTATGATTCTGGTTGATTGGATTTACAAACATAATAGAAGAAATTGTTTCTATGTCATAACAGCAACTGCCAAATGGTGATTGTCATTAGGGCTCATGCACATCCCTGATAATAAAAATGGCAATGCACACTTGCAGCAAAGACAGCGGGCACACAGATAATTTTGTGTATGTGGGCAGCTCTGCCCCTCACAACTCCTAACTAATTTTTCTCAACTCCAGGGTGTGCATGTTGGGAGGGGTGAAACTTGTGTAAAAAAAACAAAAAAACTGCTGATGCAAAACTGTACTGCACCTCCCCAGCCCTGAACCCTACACCCTGCCCACTCTAGCCAACCACCATCACCACCACACCACATTGCCAGCTTCACAGCCTTCTGCTGCACTGCCTCCCACATACCTTCCCTCCTCTTCCATTCCCTGTGGTGATTCTGGTCACCTTCCTTTTTACCTGTTGCTACCCTTTCAGGGTAGCTCACAACACAGGCACTAAGAATACACTGTTCATATTTGAGTCTCTCAGTCTCAGGTGCCCTTTTTGTGGTATACTGAAGAAATCTGTTCATGAAAAAGATGTAATGTTGGTCACTGGATAATTTTGAATATAGGAATAGTGAACAGAAATTATGGTAAATTGCTGAGATTGCACCATGAATCTATTTTAAAAAATATTAATGCTGATAGTTAGTGAAGACATAGAATTAAACTCTGGGCCAAAGGAAAAAAATTATAAGAGTAGCTCATGGCAATGCTAGAAGCATGGTCAAGAAAATGAGCCAGATAAAAATCTAGGTTAATTAGGAGGACAATGACATTATTGGATTAATTTATTTATTTTATTTATTTAGTGTTTTTTGACCAGGTGGAGTGCACTAGCCATAGCAATGACTATTTTCAGGCATGACCCGGGATGTTACAGAACAGTTCATATGAAAGCAACAACAGTACAGTAAGTACAATACATAATTAGACAATTTTTAAGAAAAAGATACAGTCAACGTATCAAGATAAACAAACAGCAGGGTAAAATACAATATGGTGTCAACACAGGAGTATAAGGAGGAAATGCAAAATAAGGTCATAAGAGCTTCATTTGGAAACAGATTAAGGTTTAATTATACATTGATGACTGTGGACAATATAATAGTCATACAGGATAGATATAGGAGAGTTAGGAATAGACAGAAGTAGGGATGCTGGATAAGGAGGGTAGGATGGAGTAGAGAACTGTGGCATGGGGAGAGATGAGGCCAGAAGTAATGAGGGTAGGACAATAGGGTAACAGGAAGAATACGGCAGACCATATTCATTCATTTAATAGGGAAACAATTCATAGAAAAAAGTAATGGAGTGCGATGTTCATAGAGTGGATGGAAGGCTAGGGTGGTTCTAGACAAGAGCAAGAGCAGGAATCAATGAGATGGTTATGTAACAATTTTTTGAAAGAGGCATGGGATGAGGCTAAGCATGTAGTTAGAGGAGAGAGTTCCAGTGTTGAGGGGCATGACAGGAAAATGCACTAGCACCTTTGGAGGAGTTTATGTCTGGGGATGTGGACAGGGGCATTGAAATGTGGTTAACTAGGAAAATTTTGGATTTTGAAACTAGACCTCAAATAATATATTACAACGTCAACAAGAGGAGAGAATATTATAGCTATAGTTCAAAGCAAAGATAAGGTAAATATTTCCAATTGTAAGGTCCATGCACAGCTTGGAAATAGTGGCTACGATATAGCATCTTTCAGCCTTGAGGAATATATACCAATAATTAAAGGATGCAGGGAGATTTACAATTTCAATACAGCAAACCAAAAAAAGAGTCAGGAAGCTCTGGCCACTGTAAAATGGGAAGAGATTCTAAGCAATAAAATGCAAGTGAATTGAGGGACACTGTTTAAAAACTAATTCCAGAGATGTGATCTGCACATAATCAAAATGAAAAAATATAACAACAAGGGATTAAAGCTGAAATGGCTCACCAAAAGGGTAAATCAATTAATAAAGAAAAAATGTAAACTATATAATGCTTACTACAAGGATAAAGCAGAATAAAAGTGGGAGACTTATAAAAAAGTACAACAATGCAAAAACCTTATAAGAAAAAAATAAACAGAAAATGGAAATAGCATTAGCAACAAATGCAAATAAGGACAACTTAAAAAAGTTCTATGGATATGTAAATTCCTTAAAAACAAAACATATTGTACTGTATTCGATAATATCTGAGAATAAACAAATTGATGATCACAAAGAAATAGCTGATGTATTTAACAAGTATTTTGGTTCTTCCTTTTTAAAAATCAATTCATATGTAGGAGACATACCTTTAAACATGTCATAAATAGATGAGTTTGCTTTAGAAAAAATGAAGAACAATATTCAAGCCCTGAAATGCACGCACTCATCAGGACCAAAAAATATATCAGCTAAAATGATGAAACTACTAGCACCACAAATTGATATTCCACTAAGATTACTATACATCAGATCATTATTATACAATTAAATACCAGCAGATTGGCTATCAGCCTTTGCGATTCCTATACATAAACAAGGAAACTGATCAGATGTCATACATTAAAGACCAATAAGTCTAACCTCTGTACCGGGAAAGATTATGGAATCAATAATAAAAGATGTGATAAACTAACATATTGTGGAAAATAATTACACAGATGCTCAGATGCATGGGTTTAAGGTGGCGAGATCTTGCATTACAAACCTTCTGTGTTTTTATGAGAAAATATTGGCATCACTGGATGTGGGCTCATTGGTGGATTGCCTTTTCTTGAACTTTGTGAAGGCCTTTGAAAAAGTGCCACACAAAGCAACAATAAAAAAAACTAATAGAAATGAGGTTAGAGCATAACATTAGTGATTAAATTTGTAGTTGGCTAAGTGGGAGAAGTCAGAGAGTCAGTATAAAGGGGTATCTATCTGACCAAGTGGGTGTGATGAGCAGGGTGCAGCAGGGCTCTTTCTTGGGACCATTGTTGTTTCAGATATTCATATCAGATATGGGCAAGCAAACTACACACTGGATAAGTAAATATGCAGATGACACAAAAATAGCAAATATAGCTAATACACAAGAAGATATAGATATACTCCAAGGAGAACTAGATGAAATATCAAAATGGGCAAATGAATGGAGAATGAGGTTTAATGCTGATAAGTGTTGTCTAATGCATTTAGGACATCACAACAGAGGAAATATATATTATCTAAATGGGCTAGCACTTGGAGAAACAGCAGAAGAAAAAGGCATAAAAATAGCAGGGACATTAGCATATGACACTCAATGTAATACTCAAATCAATAAGGCAAAAAAAAATAATAATACTTTCAATAATCAAAAGAAAGTTCAAGAGTAGAAGTGAGAAAGTGATAATGCCATTGGCAGGTCATACATAGGACCACTACTGGATTATAGCAGTGAGGCATGGGGCTATATAACAAAGGGGACAGCAGATGGTTTGGAAAAAAGTTTAAAGACTAACAACTAAATTAATCCATAAATATAAGAACATGCCACACAATGAACATCTAGAAAGTTGAACTTTATAACTCTAGCAACTACAAGAATTAGAGGTGATTTACTTTTATGTTATGATATTATGCAGGACAGCTATTTTATAAATGAACTAAATCTTTAATTTACAAGTTCTGACATAAGCATAAGAGGTCACCCACTGCAACTGAGGTCAAAACGGTTCTTCACAAATAGGAGAACTGACTTTTTCACATAGAGAGTGATTAATCCATGGAACAAATTGCCATTGGAAATAGTAGTTAGTAAGGACAAAAAGCAGTTCAAAAATAGACTTGATAATTAGATATTATCCAGAAATAGCATTATGCGTGATTGGTAGGAACACTCATGGGCATACAGTCTTCTCAGCTCCTTGAACCTTAGTAATAGTATAAATGGAAGGTTTTATATATTACAGATGTGATAGATGATAGAGAGGCAGAGAGCTATTAATATATTTAATGACAGAGAATTGGGCCAAACAGAATTAACCTATGCAGGAAGTACTGATGGAATGGAAGTAGAAATGGTACACATCAATGCATTAGATATATGTGTAGGTGTGGTATACTTACCTCCAAGAGTAAACACAGAAAAGTGTTATAAATTGGTGCAGTGTATAATTGAACACTCAAAGGAGAGGGAGTTGATAGTTTTGGGGACTTTAACTCTGTGTGGGGCAGACCCGGGGCAACTACTTAGCAACAAGTTTTTCTTCCTTGGGCCTGATCCAAAATGTGGATTCCCTTATGAGAAAGAGCTCTTGTCAAAATGTTAATAATATATTAGATTTAATATTTTCATCAACAAACATAGAGGTATTAAATGTAAATGTGGATGTCCCAGATTTAAGTGATCACAATCTTACTGCATGTTCAATCAGTAGAACAACGGAAAGGGAATGTAGCAATTCCACTTTGAAGAAATGATGATTTAAAAATGTTATATATCAAATTTTCAAAGAGTTGTATTACAAATTAAAAGGGAAAGACTTAATTTAATACCTGATGTTAACTTAGTGGTGATGAATTTTTAGTAAACATTCTTAATGGCCTATAATAAACATAGTTCTTTAAAGAAAGGAAGGAAAGCTCTAATCATGTATCTTGGCTAACTGTTCCATTAAATAAATTAATTAGAATAAAAGACAGGATATGGAAGAAGGCTAGTAAAACATTAAATATGAATGACTGGGAAGCCTTTAAGAAATTCAGAAACAAATTTAAGGGTCAGATCAGAAAAGCTAAAAACCTTTTTTATAAAACAAAACTAAAGGAAAGCACAGATCCATCAACATTTTGGAAACTAATTAAAACTTTGAATGAATCATCAAATACCAAAATAAAGATAAATATTTGAGATGAAAGGGGGTTGGAACTTACAAAAACAGAGACAGCAGACCTGTTAAGTAACTATTTTTGCACATTACTTGATGTACAGTAAACACACCAGAAAATGGACCAGTAATACAAGAAACTAACAATAAGACGGTATGTACTGAATTAAAACAACTTAGATATCCCTGGTTTTATTTTAGAGTTATCAAGTAAGGAGAAGTATGGAATTAAATAAATAGGTTGAATTCTAAAAAATCACGTGGCCTGGATCATATTGAAATGACATTTTTGAAATATTCAATTGAAATCATAAATGCTGTCCTAGCAAAAATCTATAATAGGTTTCTAACAGGAGGAATCTTTCCAGACTGCTGGAAGTTAGCTAAGGTTGTATCCATTTACATTTATAAAGGGAGAGATTGTAATAATAAATCAAATTATCAACCAGTGGCGTTATTGTTTGTTGTATCACAGGATTTCAAAAAGTTGATTGGAAAACAGATAAATGAACATCTGGATAAATATGATTTATTGACTAAACACCAATCTGGTTTTAGGGCAGGAAGGTCGATGGTCACTGCACTGATGGACTTTGTTAACACAGTGGCAGCAGGACCGGATAAGAGGGAGTCTGTGGGTACAGTGTACATTGACCTCTCCAAAATGTTCGACTTAGTAGACCATGTAATATTACTAAAAAGACCTGAACAGATAGGGTTGTCAGAAAGGACTATTTTAGAGTTTCAGTAATATCTTCACAATAGGAAACAACGAGTCATTGTGAGTGGTACACTTTCAAATTCACAGACTTTGAGTAGGGGAATATGGCAGGGTTCCATTTTGGGATCCCTGTTTTTGATATACAGTGTGTCAATGATTTGCCAAATTGCATAACCAGAACAGAAATAAAACCATGCAGATGAAACAGTGTTAATTAGTAGAGCAGCATCTCAAACTGGACTGAAAAATGTTTTGCAGCATGACTTTAATAGACTATAGGAATGGTTCATGACGTCAAATGTGATGTTGAGTGCAAAGAAGACTGAGGGGATACTATATAGGCAAAATAGGATAAACACTAAAGATGTAACAAACTTAACTATGGAAATACTAAACAGGCAGACATTAACAAATGTTAGAGTATACAAACATTATGGAGTGATTATAGATGATACATTGAAATTTGATTCACATATAAATAATGCTGTTGAAAAGGTAAATAAAAGACTAGGTACATTGAGAAGAAAAGCATATTTTATTCTTAAAGAAACTAGGAATACAATAGTGGTACAAGTTCTACCATCTTTGGAGTATGGAAATATAGTTTATCAGAATGCTAATTATACTGTACTAAATACATTAGATATGTTTAAGTGATAACATTCATTTAGTTGGGGTATATGAAACAATAACCAACTTCTGTGGATAAGTAAATGCCGAGGCAAAGCCGAGGTGTTTAATCCCCACAGAAGCCAGTTATTGTGAGTATACCCCAACTAAATGAATGTTTTTACTATTATACAACGTTGGCACCAGCAAGTTGCCTTTTTACTTAGAGTTGCCTTCTGTACATTTTTATATTGCCAGGAACCACCACTTAGTTTGTTGTGGCCCCCCAATCAACTCATCGAGAACACAGGGTAGCATCAGATTGGACGTCCTTTGAAACCGTCACTCGCACCCCCACCAGCAAGGTGCCTTTTTACTTAGAGTTGCCTTTCTGTACATTTTTGAACTGCCAGAAACTGACACTTAGTTTGTTGTGCCCCCCCATAAGCTCACTAAGAACACAGGGTAGCATTGGACTGGACATCCTTTGAAACCTTCACTTGCACCCCCACCAGCTAACTGACTTACTAATAATCTACCTCTTTTGTTCAGCTCTGACACCCAGACTCACCAAGCTCTTCTGGTTACCATACTTCATACACTCTCAGATCACATGCTCTGACAATAGGCAGAAGTGAAACAGCTGAGATGGATGGTCTCTGTGATGCCCTTATTTTTTGGTTTCTGTTTTGAGGTTCACGGTGTCAATAGATGACTGTGAGCATGGTAACACTTTCATTAACTGACTGTGGGCATGGTAAACATTTCATTAGCTGACTGAGGGCATGGTTAAGTTTCATTAAACAACTGTGGGGGGGGTTCATTAAATAACTGACTCTGGGTGTTTCTACATATAGTTTGTGAAAGTATAACTGATGGCTGTTCTCTATTGTGCTTGGCTGAAAACAGATACCTGTTGTATAATATGCAATAAATTAGTGAGCTTTGTATTAGGATGTGCCTATGATCAACACCACTGTTTGATGTACAGGGACATAACATGGTATTCCTTAGAAATCAGGAGAAAAAACTAAGAGCAATAACAGCTTTTAAATTAAATAAGGGACTCATTAAGGACTATGAATTTGAAATAAACAATGGGCTGGATATTCAAACTGCACTATTTTGAGGCGCAAGCCCTTGCGCTGCACAAAATAGTTGCACATGGGTGTGTTCAGAGCGATATTCAAAGGAGTTATGCCCTTGAGCAACTCCTTTGAACATCACCCCCTGGCCACAGCCACTGTGCATGGCGCAGTGGAACTTGCGCCACCGCAAGTTGCCAGAGTGGAGCATTCAACTTGCGGTGGTGCAAGTACCATAGCGCCATGCTCAAAATCCCCATATTCAAAAGGTGACATGCAAATGGGGCCATAATTCATGCAAGGTGCAGGGGGGGCTATTTGCCTCTGATTATGGCCCCATTTGCATGCCATTAGCATGCAGGTGCACCGATCCCCGAGGACTTGTGCCTGGCACCCTGCCAGGCAGCAGCCATCAGGGACTGACGCCCCCTGCAGTCCGATCACGGGTGAAACAGTGTACAATCCCCATCACCACCCCCCACTGGCCCGATCGCGAGCATAGTTTAATCCTCTCCCCCCACTAGCCCGATCGCGGGCAGCAATGTATCTCCCCGAGCGTATCCTGGTGGTCAGTGGACGAAAGCCCGATCATGGGCGGTACTTGTTTAAAAACCCCCTCCTGCATTCATCCCTGGTGGTCCAGTGGACCAAAAGCCTGATCACGGGCAGTGGTTGTTTAATAACCCCTGCCGAATTCATCCCTGGTGGTCCAGTGGCACATCCCAATCGCGGGATGTATATATTGAACAAACCCCGAACATAGCCCTGGTGGCTGGTGTCCCCCCCACCCACCCATGAAGCCCCACCACTCTGCCTCCCCCCGCCGGCAGCGGGTGGCAGCATCCCACCTGCCTGCCGCCCGCCACCCACCGACTGACTGCCGGTGGACTGCATATCCATGGTGCAGAGCAGAGCCAATGGCGCAGAGCCCATATTGACAAGACAGTACCAGTTTTTGGAATGAATGAATGAATTCATTCACAAATCTGACTGTCATAGAATGGTGCGGCTGCATGCCCATTGGCTCTGCTCACCAATGGGCATGCAGCCTTACTGAGCAGTCAGTAGGCAGGCGGCGGGGTGGCAGGCGGGAGGATGCTGCCGCCCGCCGCCGGGGGGCGAGGTGGGGCTTCAGGTGGGTGGGTGGGGACACTCAGCCACCAGGGCTATGTTCAGGGGGTTTGTCCAACATATACATCCCACGATCGGGATGTGCCACTGGACCACCAGGGATGAATTCGAAGGAGGGGGTTATTAAACAACCACTGCCCGTGATTGGGCTTTTTGATCCACTGACCACCAGGGATGAATGCGGAGGGGGTTTTTACACAACTACTGCCCGCGATCGGGCTTTTGGTCCACTGGACCACCAGGGATATGTTCGGGAGCTACATTGCTGCCCGCCGATTGGGCTGGTGGGGGATTACACTATGCCCGCGATCGGGCCAGTGGGGTGGTGGGGATTTACAGTCGGCTGCCCACCGATCGGGCTGCAGGGGGGCACAGGGACTGGGTTAGGCCAGCCACGGGTGGCAGCTGCTGTGTTGTGCCCTGCAATGCAGCAGCTCACCTCAGGGTGACCCACAACTTAAGCCTTTTTGGGGCTCAAAGTTGTGCAGGCGCAGGTTGGGGTTGCACCTGCACTCTGCACAGCCCTGCTGAATATTGGGCTGTGCAGTTTATGCATGGTTCCTCCCCCTCCAGTTCAGCATGCATTCATTTGCATTGCGCTGCTGCTCAGCATGTTTTCTGTGATGCAACTGCCTCCTGCTGAATATGGCAGAATGGAGCAAGTTCGGACTTGCGCAGGTGCAACCCTATTACGCATGGCGCAACCCTTTTGAATATCTGGGCCCATGTGTCTGTGTACGTATAATCTGCTGGAAGTACAGGACAGAAGATTTATAATTCCTAGAATATCTCACTCATATGTGAAGATGAAAACCAGTTGGTGATTAACAAAATAATGGAATGCTCTGTCTCTTGAGGTTCGATAAGTTTCCACATTAGAAATGTTTAAATCTTTGATAAATAGGAACCTAGTGGACATCTGTACATGTTACTGAAAATGATAAATGACTGCAAATTATGGATATATTGTATTGAATGTATTAATGTGTAATGATGTGTATGCATTAAGTCTTATTCTGTCTGTAAAAGCTTTCCATTTTTGTCTGTTGAGCATGGCAACCTTTGCCATGTACATTTGATTAACTTGCATGACTCCTTTGTAACATGTTGCAGGACAACTTTGTAAAACAGGGTTGTGAAAAGTCCCAACAGTTTTACCCTGTTGAAAAATAAATGTTATCAATCTATCTATCTGTCTGTCTATCTATCTAGCTATCTATCTATCTATCTATCTAGCTGTCTATCGTGACCAACCCATGTAATATCTGCAGAGTTTAATTCATTAAGTTCTGCTCTACTCAGCTTCCCCTGAATGGACAATGGGATATTTTTAATGTTTAGATAGCTGTAATAATTAATAGTAGCATTAAGAGTAGGAATTGGAGAACCTCTAAAGTTTCTGAGGTTCTTAAAGGTTCTGATAAGCAAAACAATGCTCGGATGCTTATCCGAACCTTTTATAACCTTTATGGTTTTATGGTAACTGTATGTGGAAAAAATCTCTTTAAACAGCTTTTAATCAACATATATATATATATATATATATATATATATATATATATATATATATATAAAAAGCAATTGAACCTTTGTTTAGTGGTACAAAACATCATGAGTAGTGAAATGAGATGATGAGCGAATAATGTCACTGTGGATATGCCTACTAGAGGATGTCGATGATTTGGCCGAAAGGCACCCAAGTCCCAGATCTCTATTTTTATTTTTTTTGCATTATCTGTTTATACTATCCCCCGTATATGTGACTGGCCACTCCTTTGGGCAACAGGAACAGACTCATCACCTCTTGGGAACCTCCATCCTCCATCTCATATTGCAGCCTACCCAGGATAACCCAATGTATCTCTTTGGACAGGTTCTTTCCTTCCAGAGAGAAAGTGTCTTGTGGCTTACCTTTCTTGACCCTGGGTGCTACTGAGGTAATGGCTATCCAGGGGCTACATGGTGACGAAGGTCCGAGCGGCAATCATCTAGTTGATTGAGATACCATTTTCTCTGGCTTTCTTGTCCCCTCCTGTTGTGCCACTCTTGTAATGCTCCCAGTTTCCACCAGGGGCCACTACAGAGTGAGGTAAACTTCCCAACCCACCCCAGGAGAGGAGAGCAGTCATCTGGACGCTTAATCCTCTCCTTCTCCACCAACCCCCAGTGTCCTGAGTCCATTCCCTAACCCAGGTCACCAGTGTGGCATGAAGTAAGGCATCCAGCACCTCAGCCCTCAGCGTCACTAGGCAGGTCAATCTCTATTTTTTAACCAGTATCCCGAGTCTGACTTTTTGTAGAAGAGAATATGTTTGGCACCACTTTTGTTTTGCAATGGCTCTTTTTGTAGAACACAATGTGAAGCAACATGGCAAAAAAACCAGAGCACCAGGCAGTCTTAAAGTCACCACTTCACTATTGCTACTGCCACTATTATCAGGGCAAAAAAGAGAGGTAAGCAACATTTTTAAATTTTAATCAACCTGGTTAAGGCACATTTAGCTAAATGATCTCCTCAGAATGAGAAAGTGACTGTGTGTGAGATCAGGGACTTGTCTTCCACAATTGCTACCGGTATAATCATGTCATGTACTGGCTGCACCTCCCACCCACCGCCAGGATAACAACGATATGGTCCAAATGAAGGCATGTCCCAGACCTCTATTTTTTTAAAACCAGTCTCTGGAGTCTGTCTTTTTGTAGAAGGGGACAATGTGTTCGTAATGTATGTCACCAATTACTGTTTGTTCAGCAATGGCTCTTGGTATGGAACACAACAGGTGATAGGGCATCCCGCAGAATGTGAGCACTAACAAACAGAAGCATCATACTGGATCAAGGCTCATAAATGATAAGTGGGCATCCTGATTTGTGCTGAAACTGAAGATTAAAAAAAAAACACAGGGTTGCTGCAAAACAAGTTGAAGTGGTGTGATACGTGATGACCGTGAGCGTGATTTGTCATGACGTGATGTGAGTCATGAACTTGGCACTGACAACACTTTTCAGAGCACCAGAAAATGGATGGAACTGAGCTTCCACAAATAGTTGCCATTGAAAATTTGAAATACATATGGCTGTACTTCCCTGAACTGCTACCATGTTCGCTCTGAGATTATATCTACCGGATAGAGCCGGCTTGTGAGGCAAAGATTTGAGTCCATCTGCTAGGAGGACATCCTGAAGAACGTGAACACTAATAGAATCATTGTACTGGACCAAGGCTCGTGAGTGACATGACATGATTACTGGGTGTCCTGATTCGTGATGAAATTTAAGATTTTTTTTTTTGGGGGGTTATTACTTTTTCCTCCTTGAGCCAGCTGTCCTCTGGAGGGCACCCCAGCCTTGTCCCCGGCATCCTCTGTCCGGCACTGACCCGAACTGCCAGGGCATGCCCCCCCAGTGGGACGAGTGGGGTTCCTCAACCACCACTGGAGTCTGGATTCAGTGGACCAGTGCCGTGGCTGGCCAGAAGTGGAGCCTGTGAGGCCCCTTCCACCATTGTGCTGCAGCTTCACTTTTTCCTGGTGTTATCCCAGGAGCTGGGGCATGCAATGACACCCACAGAGAGGCATGCGCATGCATCTGCACATGCTCCCTCCAAGCATCTGCCCAAACTCCTTCCCATACTGCAGTGCAGCACCCTGTCCCCCCAGCCTCCACCAGGGGGCAGGTGAGTGCCGACCACTGAGGACCCCACCTCCCAGGAGAAGGAGAGCAGTCCATCAGACACTCAGTCATTTCCTCCCCTGCCGACCCCTGGTGACCCATGTTCGTTCCTGAACATGGGTCACTGGCCACTGGCATAGCGCAAGGTAAGGTGTCTAGCACATCAGTCCTCAGCGCCACTGGGCCGAAACTGAAGATTTAAAAAAAAAACATGGTTGCACCAAAAAAAGTTCTTTGATCTGTAATCATGAAGTTTGGAATAGGTATTGTAGGAGTATTTTTGTAGGATTTCTATGTCAGTACAATCAGAGGTAAACTTTGTTATGCATCCTTTAGATACCTTCTTAGTAATGTCTCTTTTATGAGAACAGAACAAAACATAGTATGTGTTTAAAGAATGGATAGTTTCTTTGTAATGTCCCAAATACTAACATATTAGTTTCCAGCAGATTAGACCTTACTGTCTATCGAGTCTGCTCGAACCTCAGCTCCCTAGTTGGGTACTGATACCCTCCCCCCCTTGTGTTTCAGAAACCCCTATCATCCATCCCCACCCCCCTGGGCCAGGCCATCATCTGATACATCCACTCTCTGTATCTGTCCCACACTCTCTTGAAGCCCTCCACTGTGGATATCTGAACCAGCTCGCCAGGCAGCGTGTTCCAAGGATTCACCACCCCCCCCTCCTCTTTTCCCTCCTTATCCTTCTACCTTCTACCTTCCAACTTCAAACCATGTCCTCTGGTGATACCTCCTTGCTTTAGTCTAAAGATCCCCTCTGTGTTTACCCTATTTATTCCCTTGAGGTACTTGAGAACCTCAGTCATGGCCCCCCCCCGTCTCTCCTCTCCTTTAAAGAAAACAGGCTGAGCTCCTGAAATCTGTCTTCATACATCAAATCCCCTAGTCCTCGTATCATCTTAGTAACCCTCCTCTGTACCCTCTCCAGGAGCTGTATGTCCCTCTTCAAGTGTGGTCTCCAGTACTGTACACAGTACTCAAGGTGTGGTCTAATCAGTCCATTCTACATTGTCAGAGTCACTTCCCTGCTACTAGAGGTGATTCCCCTTATGATGCATCCTAACATCCTATTTGCTTTGCTAGCAGCTCTCCTGCAGTGCTCAGAGTTATTCATACATGCATCCACCATGACTCCTAGGTCTTTTCCCCCCGTTGAGGCCTCCAGAGCCTACCCTCCCAGGACGTACCTGTGTTTAGGGTTTCCCCACCCAAGATGTAACACCTTGCACTTGGTGGTATTGAAATTTAATTTCCAGGTGTGAGCCCACCTTTTCAGGGCATCCAGGTCCCCTTGCAGGGCCAACCTCCCCTCTTCCCCCTCAACTGCTGCTCCCATCTTGGAGTCGTCAGCGAAGAGACTCATTTCACACCCTATACCCTCCCTAATGTCAGATATGTAAGCATTAAACAGGATCAGATCCAGGACCAAGCCCTGCGGTACCTCACTACTGACCTTTCTAGGGTTCAAGAGCTCCCCACCGACCACTACTCTCTGACTGCATCCAGCTATCCAGTTTCCTATTCATCTGACTATCAAAGGGCCCACTCCCAACCCCGTCAGTTTCTCCATAAGACCATTGTGGGATACTGATTCAAACACTTTGATGAAGTCCAAGAATAGTACATCCACAGGCTTTCCCCTGTCCAGTTCCAATGTTACCCATTTGTAGAACTCCACAAGGTTGGTTTGACACGATCTACCTGGCACAAACCCATGTTGCTAACTTTCCAGACCTCCCACATCCTCCAAGTGCACCCCTAGTCATTCCTTTAGTATACTCTCCATTAATTTTCCCACCACCGAGGTCAAACAGATGGGTCTATAGTTATAGTGTCCAAATGGGATAACAAGAACTCAAGAGTTGTAATGATGCATGATTTCTCTTTCTGAAGAAGACAAAATTTAAGTGTTTTGTATCTCAGAGCCGAGGATGCTGTCCCTACTGTAGGGTTTGCTACTACTGTGGTTTTGTACTAAAACAAGCTCCCAGAAATAGTTGGCAAATGTGAAAATCGTGACCATGATGACAGCGTGAGTGAAGATGATTGTGACTGTGATGACTATGAATGTGATTCATCGTGAGGATGAGGAATTGTGTAACAGTGGCAGTGCTTCCCTGAGCTTCAGATACGGAATGGAACTGATCTTCTTCATTACCATGATGACCACGAACATGAATATGTATTGTTTTGAGGATGAAGAATTGTGTAACAGTGAGTGCACTTCCCAGAGCTTCTTGCACTGGATAGAGCTGAACTTCTTCGTGACTGTGAATGTGATTTGTTGCCAGGATGAGGAATTGTGTAACAGTGAAAGTGCTTCCTGGTGTTTAAAACACTGGATGGAACAGAGCTTCCAGAAATAGTTGCCAAATGTGAAATTCATGACCATGATGACTGTGAAAGTGATTTTTTTTAAATTTATTCCATGTGATGTGAATGTGATGGAATGCCCTGCCCATTGTGCCAAAGCTTATGCCCCACAGAGCGAGCACAGGGAGGATGATGACAGATGACTGACTTCTTGGGGGGGCACACAGTATGCAACAAGTGGCAATGGTGCACTGATGACTGGCAGATTTTATTTCACACACACACGCACACAGTATTATTTCACATACCACCTACGCTAAGGGTGATGCTGAAGGCACTGCCGCTGCCCACACAGATTCAGGGATCCTGCCTGGTATAACCCTCTATGATACAGTACTTTTTCCCTTCAAGGATTTTTTTTATTTATTCCATGTAATGTGATGTGATGGAATGCCCTGCCCACTGAGCCAAAGCTTATACCCCACTGAGTGAACGCAGGGAGGAAGATGACAGATGACTGACTTCTTGGGGGGGGGGGGAATCACACAGACATTATATAAGAAGTGGCACTTGTGCACTGACAACTATCTGGCTGATTTTATTACACACACACACTCACAGAATTATTTTATGCACTAACTACACTAAGGGCGATTCTGCAGCCGCTGCTGCTACCCACACAGACTCAGGGACCCTGCCTGGCCTAATCCTACCTTCAAGGATTTTTTTATTTATTCCATGTGATGTGATGGAATTCCCAGCCCACTGAGCCAAAGCTTATACCCCACTGAGAGAGAAGAGGGAGGAAGATGACAGATGACTGACTTCCTCTGGAGGGGCTCCACACAGTATGCAAGAAGTGGCACTGTGCACTGACAACTGGCTGGCCTGGCATATTTTTATTTCACACACACACACACACACACACACATGCACACACATTATATTAAATAAAAATATAGAAATCCCCACTGCAGTGACTGAGTGAGCACAGGCAGGAGAGCTGAGAGAGCTGACTTGATGTTGTTGGGGGGCAACTGGATAAACAGCAAGAAGGCTAACTGGGTGTGGTGTGGCAGTGGGTGGAACACTGGCACAGTTCAACAGACTTCACCCCCTTGGCTAGATTTCTACTCCCCCAAAAAGTGAGCAGTCTGGCTGTGGCATTTAATGGTGAAGTCTCTCTTTAATCTCTTGTTCTCTCTTTCTTGTCTGCACTCTAGTCAGTTTTCAAGTTCATTCTCACAAGTTGCCCTCCATCTCCTCTAAGTGCCTCATCACCTCCCCAAGTTTCCTCAATAAATAACTACTCTGCACCTCAATCCCTGACTCCCACATCCCGTCTTTGGCTCTGTCCCCTCCTGAGTTCTGGACTCCCAGTTCCCTACTCTCCCCAACCAACTTCCCCAAGTTTAATTCACTTGTTTTGTTTTAGTACCTATATATATATATATATATATATATAATGTCAATTCTTCTTTCAGTTTTTAGAGTCAACTTCTTCCTCTGTTGCTCAATGGTGCAAAATGTCTAAGAAGTAATTAAAACGCAATTTGCATAAGCACACAGAATCTGCAGCATGTAGTAGCCTACAGAAGGTGCTGCTCCTTCTCTGTCCCGATTCCTCTGTGTAGGTCTAAAATGGACAACGTGGGTTGCTAGATCAACAACCCAATCAGGTGCCACCTTAGAAAGATGGACAGCTCAGGCATCCAATGAGGAACCAGACTCTTGTTTCTGGTTCCTCCTGTGGGTTCCTCCTACTCTGGCTCTTCTCGTGCTGCATTTACAGCAATACAACAGCCGTCTGACCCAATCTGAACAGCCAAAAGTGTTCAGAAGCTATTCGTTTATGAACACTTTGGCATGTTCAGGTCGGTTCATAATTTTGCTGAACCGGTTCACCCATCCCTAATTAAGAGACCCAGTGCCCAGACACAAATCAGATGCCTTGTCAGTTCCTCAATTGGGGGGCACACAACACAGCATCCAAGGGGCAGGCTACAGGTAGCAGAAAGTTGTTCCTCTTATCTGACAGTATGCTCAGCTCATTGATCAGGTGGTCAACAATCATGATATGGTCCACAAGTTAATAGCTTCATCTGTACATTTGCTGATATGGCTGATGAAATGATTACATTGTAGATAACGTATAACTCTAAGATAAGTCCTGTACTCTCCTTAATCATAAATACTCTAGAAAATGCCTTAACCAGTGATGTCCATGCTGAAGCTACTAAGGGTGCAGCAAAGCTCACTGTCTGAGGAACATAGAACATAGAAAGTGATGGCAGAAGAGGACCGCATGGTCCATCTAGTCTGCCTAGAAGCCTAGCCCCCCCTCCCTTAACTGCTATTCAGTGTTATAATACCTTTGTGTCTGTCTTCTGCCCTTTTGAATGATTCAGCTGAGCCACCCTCAACAACCTCTGGTGGAAGGCAATGTCAAGCGTCTACCACCCTCTCGGTAAAAAATAACTTTCATGTGTTGCTCTTGAACTTGCCGCCTTCCAGCTTCCTGCCATTGCCCCTCATTCTTGTATGATTCTTGACCTGAAATAGGTCCTGAACCTAGACCTTGCTTATTCCCTTCAGGTACTTGAAGGCTTTGATCATGTCCCTCCTTTCTCTACGCTGTCCCAGTGAATACATGTTTAGGTCATGCAATCATTCTTTGTATGTCTTGTTGTGGAGTCCAAGTATCATCTTTGTAGCTTTCCTTTGTACTGTCTCCAGTCTGTCTATGTCCACACTATATTCCAGATGAGGCCTTACCAGTGATCTGTACAGTGGCATAATCACCTCCCTCTTTCTACTTGTAATTCCTCTTCCTATACAGCCCTACATACTGTTTGCCTTTAATGCTGCTTTTTCACACTGCTTAGATGTTTTCAGGTCATCCATTATAATTACACCCAAATCCCTTTCCTGCCCAGTGGCTTCCTGTTTTACTCCACACTGAAGGTATTCCTCACAAGGATTTTTCCTCCCTAGGTACATGACTTTGCACTTTTTGGTGGTGAAATATAGTTGCCAAGTTTTTGACCAGCTTTCTAGTCTTTGTTGGTCAGCCCTTATCCTTTCCACTCCACCGGGAGTGTCGACCCTATTACATATTGTTGTGTCATCTGCAGACAGACTCAACTTGCATTCAAGGCCCTCAGATATGTCACTGATGAAAATATTGAAGAGGATAGGCCCTAGTACTGATACTTGAGGCACACCACTAGTTATCTCCCTCTCCTCTTAGGAAATACTTGCCATGTGTTTGCCAATGACCATAAATGCAGTAAATAAAAGCTTTCTTATCAGCTGTGACTATATATAACCACAGAACCAAAAGAAAGCAAATCAGAAATGAATCACCAGGGTTAGGACATGGTTATGGTGCTGCTAATCATTAGCAAATAGACCTGTATATACCCTGCTAAGATTGTTGAGTAGATGATGTGTATAATAAAACATTTTGCCAATATTTTCTATTTATCTGCTCACTTTGTAAATGAGGTAATGACCTATGGCTTTACTGGACATATACAAGTTTGGTTTTACTGATGGGAAGCAGATGGGTTGTGTTATTACTGGACCATTATGGGAAAGTTGTAAAGTGGGCTTATTCACAGACTATGCAAAGCAGATTTCATTATGCCTTAAAGTACAAACTGTACAGTAGCAGTTAACAGTACGTAGCAGTACTTTGTGATATATCATGCCATTTTTAGATATTTCATGGGATATCACAGATATCCAATTTATTTGAATGAAGCATCTATGATACTGAAAAATGCAAAATATATTTAAAATATTCACATTGAAATGCATTTAATGCAGTATACAGTTACATGTGTTTAGAGTTCATTATTTGGTGTTACCTTCCAAACATAATGCACGTCAAAGATGTATACACTTTAAGCCGAGTTGATTTTTAGCTGCTTTTAACATATAAATATATAAAAAAAAAATGTACAATGCTACTAAAGTTTGTTGTGCTAATGACTGTGTTAATTACTGTAGAAAGTAGACAAAGTAAGGTAAAGTAACACAGTAGCAGTAACAGGTTATAAATGCTTGCTGACATTTTACAGTAGCTGTAATTATATTTTCACTAATGGAGCTAATAGGACAAAACAGAGAAAATGAAATGTCAACAAACATTTCACATTTTACAGTATTCCATAAAAAATCACAAAAGTTATTTATTTATTGAAAATTGATAAGTGGGACAGGCATACTGGGTTGAGACTTGTTTTTCAATTGTTTAACCAAGAGAGGCACACTAAGCTGAAAGCTTGTTTACAGGTGTGACCTGAGAGCACAGGGAAGTTAAGTGACTTGCTCAGGGTCACACTGTATGCAAGTGGGGGCTGTGGGATTCAAACCCAGGTTCTGCAGGTTTGCAGCTCAGAACCTTAAACCACTGTGCTATATTGCCTCTAGGTGGGATTAGGGGTTAAAGGGTACAGGGAGACAAATACATACAAAATGGTAAAAGTGCAATTAATGATAACAAAACAATATATAGGCAAGTATGAGCTACCAAGGCAAAATCAACATTATGATGATACAAACAAAAGTACACAGAATTAAGAATCAAGCAATAATGACAGCACATTGCAAAAAGTGCATTGAGCAAATGCCGCAATATATAACCAAATCTGGTGCCACTATTATCAGGCAGAATCAGGTAAGTGTTTTCCATGTACACATTTCTGGAGGCAAACTGGGACTAAAAGTTCAGACATGCCTGCAGTATGGAAGGCTGTTGTTAGCAATGCCTGACTAGCATTGTACAGTGAGTGTACTAAAGGTTTTGTGCATAAAAATATTTTCTGATTTCCAAAGTTCACAATAGAAACTTAGGTGAGCATCCTTGTTTTTGGGATGCAACTTTTAAAGAACTCTGGAGGTTCTGAAGCAAAAGTCATTATCATTAGAAATAATATATTGGATCAGTTCTCTCCTATAATACTAACTAAAAAAACTGAATTCATTTACATGTGCTTTGGTATCTCAGAACCAAATAATTCCACCACAGACCCTTGCTCTCTGTATGACCCCAGAGCAAGTCATTAAATCACTCAGTGCTTCAGTCTACCAAGCTGTGGAATAGGCAAAAGCAAGACCCTACTGTAAATGAGATGCTGAATCTAAACTGGGCTATAATGGATAAATGAATTGGGGGACAAACTTGTGATGGGTAGTCCTCTGTTACCATTAATTGGAGATGTTCTATCAGAAATAAGCTGCACTGGTCTGTAAAATTCCCAACATATGAATTGAAAATTATTTTTCATGATGGCACACGAGGCCTGACCCTCCGTTCCAATTATACGACATGAGCTTTAGAAGCCATGGTAGCCTTGTCTTTAAACACAGCTCCTTCTCCCAATCCCTATTGCAAATAAAAGGCAACAGTGCATGAATTACTTGGTTGGTTAACTGTGGAGAAGGGGAAGGCAAACATTTTTCAAACCGCCTTATTGTTCCTACACTGATCTGAGTGCTGTCAATGATCATGATGGGTTTGGGGGGATATTACTGTGAACCTTCCAGTCTCCATTCTGTGCCTTCTGCTTTCTAAAAGGAATATGTGACAATAAAGAGCATTCAGGATTTTCAGTGCTACTGGAACAATGTGGTGTTCCATGCCTACATTCAGTGCCATCTGTAAGGATCAAGAATAGGATTCTGCAGAACTCTGTAGAATTTTTCAGAATTCTGCAGGAAACAGTGCAGTTCAATAGCAATTGATAATCCCTTTTGTTATGCAGGAATCTGTAACATTTTTACCCCTGCCCTTATAATAATTCTAGTCGACACCAGTGTACCAAAGAGCATGATAACAGTCATGTATCTGTTTTATTTCATATTCTGTAACCTGGATTTGAACATAGTAACCTAAAGCATCAGTTCCATCAAACTGTGTTATGCATTTTGGGATACTTACTTGCTTTCCAACACAAATTTGCAACCAGATAGAGTTTAGCTGGATAAGCCATCTCCTGTGACCAGCGATTTACAGTCTTCTTGAGAAATACAGCTTAGAATAAATAGCAACTTTATGCCAACTTATTTTGCAGTAGTAAAGCATATGCAGGAACTGAAGTGAGACCACTGTTATTGATCATTGAAAGTAGGCATTGTTTAAAGCAAGTTAAAGGTACACTGCCAGCCCTCCCCAAGCAGTTGTATATACTCTCTTGATCTAAAATGTATGTGTGTGTGGGGGGGGGGAGAAGGGGAGGGGGTTAATGACAAAATGTAATTTTGTGTAAAAGTCCTCAAGTTCCAACTTTTTAAAATACAAAATGCTTGTAATGTAATAACACATTGGGCATGCACTCAATGCAAACTAATGGTGTGCTTGTGTTTTTGGGTTACCAGTTTGACACACCAAGACAGTGTGCAATTTTTTAAAATAATCGTTTTCAAACAGGATGTCATTGAGAGGTCTTGTACACAGCATTAAATTCTGTCTTAAAAGCAGTAGTATATGTTGTAATGAAAATGTTTGCCTATACATTTTATTCAATTTTAAAGTGCTTTACTCTCCATTTTTGTGAGATGCCCTTTCTTCCCCATTTCTGGGTTGGCTTTAGGATTTTTTTTTTTGCATTTGAAATAATTAAAATGAATGCTAATTTAAATATGGCTAGCCCCAGGTTTTTACATCATAATCTCTTTTTGAAAACTGTCATTTGACATTGTTTTTTTATGATTATGGTGAACTAGGATGCAACCGACTCTGCTTATTGACTTCATGAGAAGAGTGTTTAACAACAGTTGCAAATGATGACAAATACCTGGGAAGTCCATATTTAAAAGATTGTTCCTTTTTTTAATTCTCTTTTTACCCACTGTGCCCTGATTAGCCCCCATCTACTTAGACCCTCTAGCCACTTCTCATCAACATGTACAAGGGCTTATCACCAGCCAGTATCCCCAGAGATTGCCTCCCCAGTGGGGTCAGTGGAGCCCCCAAACCCTCCACTGTGAGACTGTATCTAGTAGATGGAATGTGTGAGCACAGCGGGTGGGGTGGGGGGCTTGCTAGAGTCTGAGTGCCATCCTACCAATGAAAGTTTCCTTCTTTTCTCCACTGAAGGGAATGGCATGCAATGATGCCATGATGTGTGGCCTGTGCACCCACGTGCCATGCATCAGCATCTGCCTACCTCTTCTGCCTGTTTCAAGGCAGACCCAGGTGCCTTTCCCCAGCATACTGTTAGGGGTCAAGTGTGCATCAGGCACTGTAATCTGTGGCCCATGCACCCACATGCCATGTGTCAGCATCTGCCCACCTCTCCTACCTGTTTCGAGGCAGACCTAGGGGCCTTTCCCCATCCTATCATTAAGGGCCAAGTGTGCACCAGGTACTGCAATCACCCACCCCAGAGGAGAACATCAGTCCTCTGGATGCTCAGTCCTCCTTACCCAGCTGGTCCTTTGATGCCCTGTGCTCGTTATCGAACTTGGGTCACCAGCATCATGAGGAGTAGCTTTACCATTGCATTGATGGGCCAGTTCAAGGATTGCTCTTTTAATTTTTTTTAGATGTCAAAAGAAATGTTTAAACAGACTATAAATAGGGATAAAAGGGTGTCTTAGAAGACAGAAGAGCAAGGGTACCTGAAAATAGAATAAAACAGAATAGATTAAAACATTTTTTACTGTAACACACACTGCTGCTTTACAGCTACAGTATAAACTCCCACATTAGCTAAAAAGGGCTCAAATCAGCCTGTTGTGGAGGCTAAACATCTAGATTTAAATAATTTAAATGTCTTATCCAGAGTGTGGATATATTTCATCCTTCTGTGATAGACATTGCTTATGCAATAAGGCCTGATGAAGAGGGTAATAACTGTCAGATATTGCCCCAAGTTGATGGAGTAGCACTTGAGGAGCAGCTGAGGGTGCTTACCCACCCAGAGTAAGGCCCAATACAGAGGGCTTTATTTCAATGATATACCTCCCAATGGGTTAATTAAATTAAAATAAAGCTAAGAAAGCCTAACTTTAATTTAAAAACAGTTATAGCCATGCACCTCTGTAGAGGGTCGTTTGTTCTGTGTACAAAAGCAGTCAATTACCAGTGGAATAAGGACTGCTAGTAAGCCAGTCAGAGGCTGGGATTCCCTGATGAACATTCTGTGAGGTATATGATTCCACAAAGGCTTTTACCTATGAATTAGGACCTGTTCTTACTTAGACTACAGATTGAAGTTCAGAACAATGTCCCATTACTTTTGCAACCCTTACTTTGACTGAAGCTGAAAGAAAGTACTTTGTTACAGAACAGAAGGCTATAGGATGTGTATGGACAATTGAGAAATTATATATGTGTATCTGGTTGTGGAATGAACACTATAGCTTTTTATGCAGATCACCAGGTGCTTCAGGCAATAGTTTTGTTTTTCTTTGAAGCATTTGATTAAAAAGTAAACTTTATTGACAAAACAGAATCTTTATGTGACATTTGTGCATGTAAGCTCTGCCTTTGAAAAACAGCAGACTGTAGAGTGTTCATCATGGAATATAAGACAGGTAAAAGCTAAAGGTATAGGTTCTGATCAGTTCTGGGTGTGGCTAGGGACATAGTAAGATGGGTAGGTAACTTGCTAAAGTGGAGGCAGCAGAGGATTATGGTTAATGGGTTCAAATCAGAAGAGAGGGAGGTCAAGCGTTGGGTACCACAGGGATCTGTCCTGGATCAGGTCCTTTTCAAATACGTTCATCAGCGACATTGGAGAAGGAATCCAGGGCAGGTTGTGTCTCTCCACAGGTGACATTAAGATCTCTGGAAGGGTGGATAACAATGATGGAATCAAAAAAATGCAGAGTGATCTGCAAGGATTAGAGAGGTAGATCTAGGGTTTATCAGTTGAAATTCAATGCCAAAAAGTGCACGGTAATGCACCTAGTGAAAAAGAACTCCAGGATAGACTACTGGATGGGTGGGTAAGACTTAGCATTATACAATGGCAAGGAAATTTCCTGGACTGTGATTGGTCAAACTGGGACTGGAGCTGGGATGTTATCCCAGCATAACATCCCGACTGTAGTCCCAGTACAGATGGGACCGCATAAATAATTTAAAAAGAAACTCTCCGCAACCTTGTCTACCAGCAGCTTTAGTAACCCGTGTGCTGCTTGAAATCGGCTGTCCCGGCCCAGCTCACCAGTGACACAAGATTCAATTTTCTGCCTAAAACAACAATAAATGGCCACCCCACCACACACAAACAAAATATTATTTAAAAAAACTAAAACATGGATTCGAGAGTGCTTGGCGAGTGAGCCGAGTGTAGCTGTTGGACAAACTACCTACGCGGCTCCGCTCACACGCATCTTGCAACGAATTTGCTGACATAATTTTATTTCAATAAAATCTCCTCCTACCAAGTCCCGACATTCATTTCACTCACCACATCCTCCTGGCACCAGTCGGACTGCGGAAACAAGCGCAAACTACACCTGGCGGGAAGCATACAATACCGCAGATCCGAAACACAGACACGAAGCAATATGAAAACCGGCGTTACTGTGGGAAAAATAACAAACGAGGACATTACTGTGGGAAGTACAAAACCAGCAGCTTAGTCAGATATGAAAGACATTAACAGCAGCTCCACCCACTGGTCACAACAGTAAAACAGCACTATTTTTTTAATAAGTACACCTACACATGAAATAAACAGCAAAAAATCAACTTTTTAAATATAGTTTTTTATCTTTTCATTTTTTTTACAGTAGCAAGCCATTGTATAATAGGAATAATGCCCTCCAGGGTGGGTGTTATGCTGGGATAACATCCCGCCTTGGGTGTTGGATGCCCTCGGCCGTTGGCCTCAGGCCCAACCACCCAAGGTGGGATGTTATCCCAGCATAACACCCACCCTGTCGGACATTATTCCTTAACTATGACACAGGAATGGGACTTAGGAGTTATCTTTACTGGCTTCCTCAAATAGTCATGCAAGTTCAACAAGGCCTATAGTAAGGCAAATAGGATGCTAAAATGTATTGTGAGGAATATTGACAGCAGAAGCCAGGCAATAATATTACCTCTATATAGATGTTTGCTGATCCACAGTTGGAGTTACTGCTCCAAGTTCTGGAGTCCTCACCTCTGGAAAGATAAGGACAGGCTGGAGATGGTGCAATAAATGATGATGAAGATGATTCATGGACAACAGGGTAGATTTTACAAGGACTGACTCAAGGCAACTGAGCATGTACTTGGGGAGGCCAGGTGGGAGAGGGGAGATATGATAAAGACCTTCAAGTTCCTGAATGGAATAAACACTGTAAACTGCATGAAATTATTTAGCATGAGTAAGACTTCAAGGTCACCAGTACACAAGTGGAAATTGAGAGGAGGGTGGTTCAAGAGGGATATGAGAAAGTATTATTTTACTTAAAGGGTGATGGAGCCATGGAAAGTCTACCAGTCAATGTGCTGGTCACAAAAAACATTAATGGTTTACTTTTCTCTGCTATCATTTTCTATATTTCTGTTTCTTTTTATCTTTTTTACAAAGTAAGGAAATACATTGCAAACAACTACATAGTTGCATCTATTAGGGTTGAAGTATAAATTGTACAAACTTGGGAAATGAAAAAATTATGGTAAAACATCCCTGGAACCTCGGTGAATCTAATGATGTGGTGTGCCTCAGCAGTGCAGTACTGGCATTACCCTAATATTGGCACCCTCTATGTCAGCATTGCTGTGTCACTATTCTATTCTCTCTGACAAGACACTGTGCCAATACTAAGGTGCCGTCAACATTGCATAGCATGTTCACTCTAACTCTGAGAAAGAACACACTACAAACTTGTTAAGGTTCCAGGGACTTTTTACCCAAATTTTGCATTCTCCTACTTTGTGTGCTTTCTGTTCAGTCCTAATAGATGCATTAATGCAGTAGTTTGTAATTTATATAATATGATTATTTGCAAAAATCAGTGTTATAGCACCAGTTAGGGTTCAGATTGAAGTGTCAAAAGTAGGGAAATGCAGTGTTAGGTTTTCCAACTTTAACTCCTCCCCCCTCACCCCAAGTAGGAAAAGGAAAAAAACAGTACAGGTTTTGCTGTCCTGACTGTTGATGAATCAGGGGTGGGGTTTTCCTTGGGGGTCTCAACCCTAATGTTCAACTCACTGTGATATAGTCTTCAAATATACAGCACTGCATCTCCCCACATGTTGCCAACAACCTGTAGGCACTGCATGAAAAAAACATAAGAAATCTCACCTTATTTAATCATAGAATGGGGTGAGCATTGAGGTTGAGAACCCCAAGGAAGACCCCATCCCTGATTCACCAACAGTCAGGACAGCAAAAAACAAGCCATTGTTTTCAGCTATCCAAAAGAGTGTACTGATCATGTTCAGAACTGAAATTTCAAATCATTAGCACTTTGGAAACTATTCATATTTTTTGACCAAACCAATGAAAGACACTGCTCTGGCCCAAGTCCTTCCTACTCTGAAAATTTCAGACCAAAATTCCAAACCATCTGAACAACAGGTGATGATAAAAAAACAGCACCCCCCCCCCAATTGTTTCATTTTTTTTCACTTTTTGGATCTTTGAACGGAACAAACTCGGCATGTCAAAAGACATTACCCCAAGATGACACAAGCAAAATTTTGTGCAAATCTGTTGAACAGAGATGAAGCTATTGAAGAGCAAATTTAGGGGTTTAACATTAAACAGCCTACTCAACCCTAACTTCAATTATGCTTCCGTACCATTGTAATACATGATGATTCATTTTTCTACATAGGAAAACTGCAAGTTTACCATACTGTATATCAATCAATAGAATACCCTTTACACCATTCATTAAGGATTGCTTGCCAGTTTGGCCTCCTTATTTGAAGAAATGGATCACCTGACAGTCTGCTAACATAAAGATAACATGCTCAAAATCGTGTTCCTTCAGCACAATAATGCTCACCAAATGCACAGTAAACTATCACAGAGGTCAACAAATAATATGCAAATGGAACTATGCAAATAACACAACCAAATGCAATCATATCACAACCCTTCACCCACCATCCCCTCACTGGGGAAACACAAAATTATGCATAAAATATAGCATTCAAAAGATCTAGCTGACAGACCACACAGCACAAAACTGCAACTGAAAAGAAACAAATTATTTGTATGTGTCTGTATTCATCTTCACTTAACGTGATTGTTTTCTAGTTCAATTAACTGTAGAAAACTCTGTATTACCATGTTATTCTTGTTCTAACCTTGGCACCAGGAAAGACAACATGAGCTGTAAACAGCTCATTTTCAGAAGCATCCTGTGGGGAGAGGGTACATAAATGGGAGGATTGAGCTAAGTCTAAACAATCAAATACATACAGTGCTGTACTAGTACTATGGAATACAAATACCAAATAATCAACTACGTAAGTGCAATTCAGATGAATACAGTGTTGTGCTAATACAATGCAATACTAATCAGTATGAGACAACAGAAGTTAATGTAAACAGGGAGTGGTATATAACAGAGTGAGGCCAAGACATAGGGGCAGAGAGGTAGTCATAGTCATTGAAAGGAGGGTGGTAAAGGACAATGAGCAGATAGCATGGGTAACATTATGCAGTAGTAGTTGTAGTATAGATATGGGGTAGGTAAGGGGCTGAAGAAGGGGAAAGGGGGTAGGAGATTATGGTGGGTGTGGTTGAGGAAGGATTGTTAGGGAGAGAGATGTGTTAGGTGCACATACAGGGTAGCAGAAAGGGTAGTGGCAATGAGGTGGCGAGTAAGTGCAGGTCCAGATCCAAAAAGTCAGTATTTGAGAATAGCTAAGTGCTCAAATGAATTTTAGGAAGGAGAGTAAATGCACAAGAGGTAGGGGAGGAGGGATGGATGGGAGAGAGGAGTTACTGCTTGAGCTGCAGGTGGGGATGGTGAGTGGGAGGTTGGAGGGAAGCCAAGAATGACTTCCTCCAGGATGCGGAAAACCCAGCGGGGGAAGGAACCTGGCAAAAAGGAGTGGTGGGAGAAGGAAGGGGGCTAGGAGGGAGAGAAGGGGGGAGACCAGGAACTGATCCCCGGGAACTGAATGCCCTTTAGGATGCTGAGAATCCTGCAAGGGACGGGGTCAGAGTAGAGGGAGAAGGGAGGTAGTGGGGGAGATGTGAGGTGGGGGCAGAAGGAGGGGTAGATAGGGTCAGGAAGGCACTAGCTAGAGGCAACATGGGAGGCAGGGAGGAGAATTTCGGTGGAGGGGGAGGAGGAGAGTATGGTGGGCGGAGCAGAGGACTTTTTTGGGAGAAAGAGAGAGGTAGTAGGTGAAGATACAGGAATGAACAGAGTGTTTATGGAGGAGGAAGGAGAGAGAGTGGTGCAATTGGGCAGATCAGATTCCTAGAGGGAGGGAGTTCCAGATTACAGGGAAATTCTGGAGAAGGCGGTGTGGCCAGATGATGTGCACCGAGGTGGAAGGGTGATAATCCTATGGGTGGAGGTGCAAAGGGAAAAGCAGGATGGGAGGGGGTTTGATAGGAGGCAGAACAGGTAAGGAAGCAGAGAACCAAACTAGAGCTTCCCAACTGGATTTGTGATGTGTGAGAGGCGTCTGTCATGGACAGAGGGAAACCAGAGTGAGGAGTAAAGGTCACAGTGGTAAGTACGAGGGGAGCAACCAAGAATGTAGTGGCAGAAGGAGTTGAAGAGAGTGTCTAGTCTGGCTAGGGTGGTTTTCGGTGCGAAGTTATAAACTACATCCCTGAAGTCAAATACAGGAAGAATCATCTTTTGGACTATTTCTCACCTGGCATGTTGTGGGCAGCATCTGTGATGTTGGTACGAGGTGCCAAGCCTAGGGAGAAGTTTTTTATGGATTCCTTCAATGTGGACCCCAAAGTCTAGATTCTTGTCCAGCCATAGCCCAAGGTACTGGAATGTGGCAACATCATCCAGTGTTGAGCCAGAGAGGGTGTGGAAGGTAGGAGAGGAGTCAAGCCTGGCCAGTTTTTGTCTGGAGCTGAATGTCATAGATACTGTTTCTTTGACATTCATGGAGAGTTGGTTAGCAGTAAACCAGCGCTGGACATTGTTAAAGTCCAACTGAAGGTTGGTGGTCACCTTGGAGGGGAAGTTGCAGGAGGAAAATAGCACTGTATCATCAGCATACATGTGTATGCATGAAGATGTGAAGGCTTTCATGAGATCATTCAGAAATATGGGGAATAAAGCCGGACCAAGTACCAAGCCTTGGAGCACACCTGTGGTGATTAGGAGGGAAGGGGAGATGGAGTTGCCAGTTCTGATGGATTAGAAGCAGCCTATGAGGTAGGAGTGGAACTGGCAAGTGGCAGAGTCAGAGAGACCGGCAGCAGGAAGCTTGCTGAGGAGAAGGGAGTGGAAGACAGTGTTGAAGGCTTTGGACAAGTCGACAAAGATGGCTGAGGTTATACGTCCCTGATCCATGCTTGAGAGAATGGAATCCGTGAGCCGAAGGAGGGAGGTGGTGGTAGAGTGGTCTCTACGAAAGCCATACTTTCAGGTTCTCTCCTAGCCCGCCGGGGCTTAGGAACCCGCCATCGAGACCCCCAGTGCCGCTGAGGACCCTCCGCTTGCCTGCCCAGGTACCTCCGAAGAGCCACCAGTCCTGCTGCAACCACCAAAGTCCTGCGCCCAACCCGCCCAGGAAGCCTGTTGACAGGGGCCGTCCGCTGATACGCGCGCCCAGAAGGAGAACCACGAGCTCGGCCGCACCCTGGTCCTTTGACCCGCTAAAGGCGTAAAAGCTGCCAGGTCCTCTCCTAGCCCGCTGGGGCTTAGGAACCCGCCATTGAGACCCCCCAGTGCCGCCGAGGACCTTCCGCTTGCCTGCCCAGGTACCTCCGAAGAGCCGCCAGCCCTGTCGCAACCGCCAAAGTCCTGCGCCCAGTCCTTCCAGGAAGCCTGTTGATAGGGGCCATCCGCTGATACACACGCCCAGAAGGAGAACCATGAGATCGGCCGCACCCTGGTCCTTTGACCCACTAAAGGTGTAAAAGCCGCCAGGTACGTTTTCACCGCTTTCCAGCTGCCGGTTGCCTCCAGCTCAGTCTGTAGTGCTTCCTGGCTGTACTCCCTCAGGAAAAGCGGCTGTTTTCACCTGAACTGCTGGCCTTGGGGAACTTTCTTGGACTGGGACTACTGAGCGCCACTCGAAAGTGCCTCCCTACCCGCTTCAGGTTAACTCCCAGCGGAATCAAGACTCAAGTGCTACAGCCCCTTCGGTGGCAGTTTGTCCCACTGGCGCTTCGTGCGGCTCCCCACCCTCCCCCCACCTCACCCACCCTGGTCGACCTTTAGATTTATAGCTCTCTGAGTGTCATATGACTAAATGCCCACCCATTGGTCCCTTATACTCTCTCACCACTGGGGGAGATCTACCCTTAACGTCTGTCTAAATTTTTCATAATCCTCCTCGCGCCAAAAGTTGTAAGCTCCCCTGCACCAAATCATCCTCCCCCTATCCTTTTCCTCCTGCGTACACCAAACGGTTTTGTTTATATATACTCACTCCTAAACTCTCCCCTCTCATTAGCGCCACTGGTTTCCCTTTCCATCTCTTTCTCCCTACCTGCTCTAACTTAATTTTTCAGAACTTTGCTCCAATACCACCACTCCCCCAGCTCACCCCTGTAAAAACCTCTCAGCTGCCTATTCAAAAGTGTTGGCACCTAAGTGTGAATCATGTCCTCCTCGCCTACACTAGCATCGTGTCCCCATGGCAGACTGAATGGGATTATCTTCCTGATCTTCCTCCTCCTCCTCTGGTGCATAAACGGTCTCTTGTCTGCACGCCCGACACCCTCAGAACTCCCTCAGCCACTGACTTCAGTTTCTCCAACCTCATGACTGCATACCTTATACCGAAACCCTCCTGGGAACACCTTCTCCTCCACAAAGGCTGCACTTATCGAGCTCTGTCCTCCCTCAGAAATAAATGGAGGAGTTGCAAGAATGCTCCAGACCTCCTTAGCACACTGCTTTTGTACCTAGCATCACTCCTGATAATACTTTCTGGGGATATTGAACTGAATCCTGGCCCGTCCAGCAGTGGGGCTCCCCCGAATGGATCTTTCAACAAATCCAAGGGATTTTTCATATCGCATATGAACATCAGAAGTCTCTTAAATCACCTGCCTGAAGTAGAAGCATGGCTCAATGTTCACAATCCCGACATACTGTGCCTGTCAGAGACCTGGCTGAAACCTGGAACACCTGATACTTTGTGCACCATACCTGGCTACTCATTTATTCGGAAGGACAGACTGGGGTCAAAGAGGAGTGGAGGAGTTGCCCTCTACCACAAATCTCACCTGGACGTTAGTATCATCACTGACTCAAACCCCCAAACCACGAGCGAATCAATGCACGCGCTCCTGTCTCTTGGCTCTAAAAAACTTCACATAATCTGTATTTATAATCCTCCCTCTGGGGGAGTAAATGGGCTTCAGGAAGCACTCCAGCTCACCCTAAAACACATCAACAAAAATGAAGCTATCATCCTTGGTGATGTCAACTTGAACTGGCTAGGTCCTTCTCACAATTCCCTGGCTTCACTAGTGCAAGGCTTAAACTTTCATCAACAAATAACGGAAAACACTAGACTGTCTGGGCCGCAGTCTGGCACACTTATTGACTGGATCCTGACAAACAGACCTGAACACATGACCTGCTCTGGGATCCTGGCAGATACCATCACTGATCACTCCCCTATCTAGTGCCAGTGGCGGGCTGGGCAGCCACCCCCCCCACCTAGGCAGGTCACCTTTACGAATTTTGCAAACATGGATACAGACTCCTTCCTCCGGGACATCTCAAACATTGACTGGTCGGATATATACCGTGCAGAGAATGTAGAGGATGCCCTGAACACATTTCTACAGCATTATCTCCCTGTACAAAACAAGCATGCTCCAAAAACCACGCGTAGAGTCAGGGGAAAACAAACTAGATGGCTACATAAAGATCTCCTAAAACAACTAAGATACAGGGACAAGCTCTGGAAAACCTTCAAAAACTCTAAATCGACTAGGGATTATGCAAACTACAGGCAAGAAAGAAATTCTTGCATGAGGAACATAAGACTGGCAAAAAGTGTGTACTATCAGAACTTGCTAAAGAACTCAGCCCATGACCCCCGTAAATTTTGGGGCCACATAAAAACCTTCCTGGGGACACCTCAATCAGTTACACCCTCTGACATGGTAATAAGTGGCTCCCATTGCAATAAACCCATCACCATAGCAAACGCCTTCAATAGCATGTTCTCTGATCTCTCCCCCATACCAGCGCTCTGCCACCAGCAGCCTCCACTGCCACACTGTGCCTCTTACTGACCCTGCCACCTTCGCCAGCGATTAAAAACCTATACCACACCTCCTCTATTTCAAAGCCATTACCAGCTCTCAGGTCCTGTACCATCTAAAAAAATTATCGGAATACACCAGTCCTGGCTCTGACCAACTTGAACCTCGCCTTTTAAAACTAGCTGCGCATTTTATCTCCAAACCTCTAGCTAGAATTTTCACCTTGTCCCTCACCAGCTGTGCAGTCCTAGAACTATGGAAAATGGCCAGGATCACCCCATCTTCAAAAAAGGGAACAAGAAAGATATCTCTAATTACAGGCCTATTGCAATACTATCCCCACTCAGCAAAATCCTTGAAAAACGTGTTGCCACACAGATCCAGGAATTCCTCGAAACCACTAAACAGCTCAATGATGCACAACTTGGGTTCAGGAAAAACCACAGTACTGCGACGGCTCTTGCTAAGTTCACCACTGACATCCTCACTGGCATGGATCTAGGAAAGCTCACAGGGGCTGTCTTTATTGACCTAACCAAGGCATTTGACCTTGTTGACCACCCCCTGCTCCTATCCTCCCTAAGTGAAATAGACTGCTCCTTCCCTGTGCTTGAATGGTTCAGGAGCTACCTGACCAACAGGTCCCAGGCTGTTAAATTCAACTCAGCCATCTTCTCCACTGTGGAAACGAACATTGGAGTGCCCCAAGGCTCCATTCTGGGTCCTCTTCTATTCACTGTATTCATCAATAACCTACCTGCCTGTTCCTCGCTCCTCTATGCAGATGACTTAGTTATCTATGCCAGCTCACCCAATGTAGAGCACATTAACACCTCGCTAAATAGAGCCTACTCCAGTGTCCAGAATTAGTTAAACTCCCACCGCCTCATTCTGAATTCCTCCAAAACAAATGCCATGTTACTAGGCACCACTCAAAAGATCCGAATGTGTTCCACTCCCCTGAGCATCCTAAATTTAAATGGCGATCCTCTGCAGATAGTTACCTCCTTTCGTTACCTGGGCATCCTACTAGACCAATCGCTTGATTTAAACCTTCATATCCAAGCCACTTGCAATAGCGTTAACTGCAAGTTAGGAGCAGCCTATAGAACAAGTTATATGCTTACCTCCTCCACTAAGCTTGCCATAGCCAGAGGGATCCTGCTACCAACGCTTACCAACTGTGCACCTATACTTACCTCTGCCCACAAATCTGCACTGCACAAATGGGATGTTACCTACAATAACATATGCCGATATGCCTCACAATCCCCACGGCTTCTACATCACTGCCAGCTACATATAAGGACCTTGGGTGGCTCTCCCCCTCGGCCGTCAGGAGCTACTTCCTGGCCTGCCTAAATGACTCCATACTGAGACAAAGTCAGCCTGCTGCACTTGCGAAGCTCCTTCTTCCTGCAATTCCTAACCGCATGCTCAGATCTGCTGACAAAGACCTGCTGGAAATTCCCTGCTGCCGCACCAACAAAGGAACAGGCTCCTTCCAACATGCAGCCCCCAAGTTATGGAACCAGCTCCCTCTGGACCTCAGGCATGCACCCTCCCATCCCTCTTTCAAACGTGGACTGAGACTACACCTGGCTACCATAGATCCATGCACCTGCTTTGATCCAACCTGATCCCCGAATCTTCCCTGCCCCTAATCCCCACTCCCCTGCTACTGGTCTCCACACCACCCTCCTTTGTCCTCTCTCGCCTGAATCCAACCCCTCTCCTTAAACCCACTATCATTATAATCATGTATAAGTTTTTATGAATGTTTGCACTTACTTACTTCTACCTACATTACTGTTGTATTATGTATTGTTTTTATCCTCTGCACTACCTAGGCACTGCCCAAACTTACTACAGGTGGATGTTGGTACTGAAAGGCCCCACCTCCTCCCTCCCTTTCACTTGTCCTCCATTACCGCTTGAGGTCCACGGCCAGGGACTGACACCTTGCCTTTATGCCCAGCCTCGGAACCACAGGCCGGCTGCCTTCCACCTCCTACCGCTAAAGCATTATTTTTAGCCGCCTTTCCTCACCACCACCCTTTTTTCTTCATCCCTGACAAGCGGGACATGAACCTGGCGTCCCTCTAGCCTGCCGTTGGGATGTCTCTGGCATCCTCTCTTACTTTCTCTGGACCCCCTGAGGCTGCACAGGCTGGCTGCTGACAGCCGACAGTTTACGGCACCTCTTACCCTTCCCCCATCTCTTACCCTCTGCGCTACCGGGGCGCTGCCCATACTCACCACAGGTGCATGTTGTCTACACCTCCTCCCTCCCCTTTCTCTTGTCTACCTCTGCCGCAAGATGTCAAAGGCCTGGGACTGCCACCGGTCCTTATGCCCAGTCTCGGAACCACCAGCCCGGCTGCACCTACCCACCTTCTACCGCCAAAGCCGTATCTCAAGCCACCTCTTTCACCCATCCACCCCTCCCCTTTTCTCTAACCCCGACTGTGGGGCCATGAACCTGGCGTCCCTCTAGCCGGGATGTTCTCTGGCATCCCCCTTACTTCCCTTTACTTCCCCTGGGTACTCTGCTACTGCTTAGGCTGGCTGTTGACGGCCGAGGTCATAGTTCCTCTACCCTTCCTCCTGTCTTTTTCCACAGTGCTGGGTGCTCCTATGTGTTTCTCCCATATATGGCCACCCCTCCTGAGATGCACTGGCTAACTATCTCTCCCACTATTCCTGTTGCCCGCACCCTTCCCTGCCACTCCACAACATCCTGCCCGGTTGGGAAACCACAAACCCGGCAGTCTCCCTATGCATTACTCGGTAAGGCAGCTAGCATTCCTTCGGGTCCTATACTCCTTCCTTACCTGTTACCTGTACCAATACTCCCCTGAGACACCTCCTTGCTCTTGGCCTGCTGGTTATGCTTAGTATAGACTAAATCATGTGAGACTAGCTGGAACCATCTCTATATATCTGGAATGTACTCTGTATGGTTGTTGCCTAAGTTGTATTGTTTGCTTCCATGTGTTATGCTGTAATGTACTCTCCCGGGTCGTGCCTGAAAATAGTCACCTGTTGGCTAGCGCACTTACCCGGTTAACAAAAACTAACTAAATAAATAAATAAATAAATACTGGAACTGGGTGAAAAAATAGAGTTGTTCCAGGACAACATGCACCTGCAATTTAGCCGGAGTAGGGAGTAGAAAGTAACGTCCTTCAAACTAAGCAACACAAAATACTGACATACTGTACAGTTAAAACTTCAAATACATTAATGAAAGCAAATCTGACTAAACTTTTCACTCACAGAATAAATTTTTTTTTTTTGCTCCCCCAGCTACAGGCCAGCCTCTCCTTTAGGCCTTCCTATTCCCCTCACTGCTGCCACACTGTCCCAATGCAGCCATCCATCACCCCACATTGCAGAGCCCAGGAAAATCCAGACATAACCCTTCACAGGGTGGGTCCATCTCCTCTAAGCTGGAAGGCACTGGTGGTGCAGCCAGCGCTATTCTTGGCCCAGGTGCTGCTGAGGTGGACCGTGGACTGCTGGGGGTCTCATGGCAGTGGGAGCTGGTGACCACCATCTGGTTGGCCATGGGGCTTTTTTCCCATTTTGCTCCCTGGGGACATGGCATGCCACAAACATCAAGGCATATGCTGATGTTCACCATGCCCCATTAATCGCTGGGCACTAGCGCATTGCCATATCCCCAACCTCTGCTGGGGGTCAGCAAGCGCTGGGCAGCTTCCCTGCCCTCCTCCCAAGAGAAGGCGAGCAGTCATCTGACGCTCGAGCCCTCTCTCCCTGGCCAGCATTCCAGCACCTGGGTCCATTTCTGAACCTGGGTCACTGGCATCGCAAGTGCAAATCCAACCGCTGCACAGAATAAACTTTTAAATCTTAAAGGTTTTGAACTGAATGCTTAAATTGCTTACGCACAGCACATTTTTCTCTGTGGTAACAAACTACGAGAGGAAATCACACTGGAAGACAAATTCACTATGCACTGCCATGTGATTAGGAAGAAAGTCTTCAGAGACTTTTTTTTTTAAGTGACAGTACTATGCAAGGCATGCTTCACTGCACTGGCCTTAGAAACATGAATTTATTATTTAACCTCCAACCCACTTGGTAACTGGATTAAGGCATTCCAAAGTATGTACTATACCTTGTAACATGCCATTTGGTGGTTTACAGCCAAAGCAGAACCCACCCCTTTGCATGTTGCTATGATATAAGTAAGAAATAACCAATGACAGAGTATGGGGTTATTCAGGATTAATCAACACCCTGAGTGCATTGTAAGGCATGAGACTGTAGGCTGAGTGTCCTCACAGCATCTGGGGTATTGAATGATCCCCAGTGTCCGCATACCCTAGAGTGTGTGTTGGCACTTATGACATGGATTATGGTGAAAACTAGGAGAAGACAACAAAAATGGGTTTTCTCCTTGTTTAAATTTCAAAAAGGTGACTATCCTGCCACCTGGAAAAATAGTCCCAACACATAATACAAATGTGAGTGCTTTTATGCACATACGAATGTCAGAAATACAGTACTGATATGATTTCTGACATTTGTTGTGCATAATATATTTTGTGACGCAGCGTGCTGTCTCTCTGCAGTGAGGGACATTCAATCTCTCTCTCTCTCTCTATCTCTTTCTCCTTCTTGCTGTGTCCTCCAGTGTGCTTATCTCTCTCTGTCTCTCAGCTGTCTGCTACTGTATTGTACCTGTGCAGTGCATCACCCACTTCCTGCCTTACTGTCTCCCCTGGCATCCCAGCAAAGGACCGCACACAGACAGAGAGATACAAAGAGAGAGACAAAACTGCAGGACTTCTGCATGACACACACCAAAGACTGACCACGTTCAGGGCAACAGCCTCCTAGACCATGTATGTCAACTTCACTGAAACCATGGTGACAGGGAGAGGTGGACACACAGATAGAGCTTCAATGGACAACACTCATAGAAAGAGAGAGACAGCATGTGAACATATGAGATAAATAACTGACACAACAAAGCAGGGATCAAGTGCATAAAAAATGCACCAGTGCATTCATCAATTTATTTTCAGAAAAATACAAATATTTACAGAAATAAAAAAAAGTCAAATAATTAGTTCTGTACAAAGAGATTCAGACCTCTGCTTCCTTCAGCAGAGGCTGCTGCTTTACTTTAGCCCAGATAGTCCAATGAATACTTTTCTCAGGTAACCTGTGTGAAATAAATACATACATACATACACACACACACACACACACACACACACACACACACCCCCCCAACTGTAGGTCTTATCCTACTCACTGTCAGCACTACACTGACTCGACTAGCTAACATTCCCCTAGTGGTAAGCACTTTTTATAGCTCCTTGTGATTGCATCACATAATTGAGGAGTTTCTATAAGTTATGACATTACATAACTGGGGAGTTTCCATAGGCCGTGACATCACAGGCTTCATTATTCTATTTCATATACAGACCTCAATCACAACATCTCTGGGGCTGTTTCTGTACAGGGTACACTTTATTCTAGACACTATAGGATGTACAGTTACCCTTGTCCATTGTGTCTCACTAGCCAGCAGTCAAGTATTCAAATGACTTTGATCTTGCCGCTGGCGCAGCAGTCTTTTATCTTTTTCTTTTCTGTTTTTTCCTTTTCTTTTTTCTTTTATGTTTCTTCCACTTGCTCCAAACAAGGAGCGTACATTCAGCTGCTATATGTGGCTACACCAACATGGAGCAACCCGCTCCAAAAAAAAGAATTGCTCGGTCACACTCGGGGACCAGCACTGTCCCTCACACTGGAGTCGCATGAGTCAAAAGAGCTGCACTTAGCAGCAACGGTTCCAGAGCTTGGCTCCCCTAAAATAGGTGCTCCACTTCTTCTTAAACCAAGGATCACCAGACATTAACAATAAAGCGTGGCTTGAGCTATTCATTATCTCTGCAATCGGGAGCATAATGCTGTGTGCATAAAAAAGGGATAAAGAGAATAAGGGACAGCAAAGAGTTTTTGCAGATTGCCAGGTTGGCCACCCTGACAAGAATTTAGAGAAAAGGCAGAAAAAATAAGAGGAAAGGAAAGAGTGAAAGGAAGAAGGGAAGGGGGGGATTGCACATATTCATGTTTATGACAGGGATTTAAACACATAACATGGGGCTCCCTGTTACATAGCACTGCAGGAATTGTGCATTGCATGTGCCAATCCTGATCTCACCGTCAGTCTCTCTCTCTCTCTCTCTCTCTCTCAGTCTCTTTGATGTAAGAGCAGCAAACACCTTTAGCAATTTTCATCTCCAGCACATATCTGCAGCACCTCACTCTTGGTCTATAAGGGGAAAGTGTCATCATCGGGAATGGTGCAGTGAATAACTAAGAGGCAACAGGACAAGAAGAATAAAAGGTTGATCAGTAGTCTTGATACCACTGCAAGACAGTGGAGAGATGTGAGACAGAACCATAGTACAAATGCTTTCAAAAATGAAGTGCAGTCTCTTGGTCACTCTCTCGCCCCCTTACTGTGGCAGTGTACCTTGAATGAAGGGATGGTGTGCCAGGATCAGGGGACATGGCCTCTCCACTGTTGTTTGGGATGGACTGTCTCACACCCGCTCTGCGGAAGCACCACCTGCATATTGGACCTGCTGACTTGCTATTTCTTGCTCCCTGTGCAATACCAGGGAAAGGGTCTGCCACTACATCGGGGGGGCAGGGGGGTCTCTAGCCACAAACAACACAAACTGACCCACACAGAGGCAAGAATGTGGAGCAAAGCACACAGCAAGAGAGAGAGAGAGAGGGGCACAGCACAAGTTCTGATTCATACCTTGCCATATTGATAAGATATCTATTCTATGCTGAGTGGTTCTGTCCTGGTCAGTGCTGCATCACTTTGATCTTGCAGTGCCTCTCTCTTTCTCTAGCATGGTGCTCTGACAGTACCACTTTCATCTGCAGCACACAAATTCAATGTTCCCATTCATATGCATAGCATATGAATGCAGTGCTGACTGTGACCTGTCTCACCCTTCAAGGACCCAGTACGCTTCACGTTTGGCTAAGTACTGCTTCTCTGTAACTGTTCCATACTATATTCATCTGACAGACACCTGATCTGGCTGTGTTTGAGCACTTTCCTTCTAGCACTACCTGCATTTCTCCTGGGGTCAGTTACAGCATAGTTTGATTAGGGTAGCTTGAGAGTCTTGTTTGTCTGGGCAAGTGGTAGTCAGATTTATTTTCTGTGCAGTAGTTCATATGTTTAGCCTGAGCTGTTCTGCAGTCTGTGTGGTTGTTTAGTTATCTTGTAGTCCGAGCATAGTGCAGTGCTGGAACCCTCTCTAAGAGTTCCTTGGGTCCTATGACTGCAACTCTGTGACACTCTTGACCTATCATACCCAGGAGGTGTTTGGACAGTTCATTTGCTTGGCTCTGAGTCATCTACTGCACCTGCTATTTACATACCCAGTTTCTACCGGTGGATTAAATTTCCTCTTTAATCCACAGTTCAACTGAGTGACTCAGGGGATTTTCCGCTGGCTGTCATTATCTTCAGTGCACAGCAAAGCGGAGTGGCAGCCATATCAAATCAGGAGACAGTGAGTGCAAGTGGAGAAGATCTCATTGTTATAAAAACACAGTCAGCACTGCATCCATATTCTATGCAAATGAATGGGAACATTGAATCTATGTGCTGCAGATGAAAGTGGTACTGTCAAGGCACCACTGTAGATAGATAGAGAGAGAGAGAGAGAGAGAGAGAGAGAGAAAGAGAGAAGAGGCACAGTGATACCAAGGTGCTGCAGCACTGGCATTGGCAGACGTACTCAGTGTAGAATAGATATCTTATCAATATGGCAAGGTATGAATCAGAACTTGTGCTGTGCCCCCTCTCTCTCTCTCTTGCTTTGTGCTTGCCTCCAAATTCTTGCCTCTGTGTGAGGCTATTTGTATTTTTTGGGGCTAGAGACCCCCACGTTCACTTTCCCCATGATGTAGTGGCAGACACTGTCCCTGATACTGCACAGAGAGCGAGACATCACAAGTCAGCAGGTCTGATGTGCAGGTGACAGCAGTGCAACAGAAAGTGCAATGTAGTAGTGAGCTGTTTCAGCAGAATGGGTGCAGGGTAGCCCATCCCATACAACAGCAGAGAGGCCATGTTCCCTGATCCCGGAACACTGACCACTCATTCAAGGTAGACTGCCACAGTGGGGGGGGGAGAGAGAGGAAGAGAGAGACAGACATAGAGACCACATTTCATTTGAGAAATCATTTATACTGCTGTTCTGTCTCATATCTCTACCCACCTTGCAGCAGTACCGAGATTAGCGAACTACTTTTTTTCTTCTTGTCTTGTTGCACATTAGTTATTCACTGCTCCGTTCCTGATCATGACACATTCCCCCTTCCCCCGTTGACTGAGAGTGAGGGGCTGCAAGGGACCAAGAGTGAGGTGCTGCAAATATGTGCCAGATGAACAATGCTAAAGGTGTTTACCAGAGCCCCACTCCCCTCCAGTACATCACGCAGACTGAGAGAGAGAGAGAGGCACTGACAGCAAGACTGGGATGGGCACATGTAATGCACAATTCTTGCAATTTTGTCTATCTCTTTTTATGAGTGTTGTTCATTTAAGCTATGTCTGTGTCTCCACCTCTCCCTGTCACCAGAGTTTCAGTGCGGTTGACATACATGGTCAGGTGGGTTGCCGTCATGAGCACAGTCAGTCTCTGGTGTGTGTTATGCAGAAGTCCTGCAGTTCTGTCTCTTTCTCTCTCTCTCTCTCTCTCTCTCTCTCTCTCTCTCTCTGTCTCTCTGTCTCTCTGTATCTCTGTTTGTGTGTGGTCTGTTATGATGATGCCAGGGGAGACAGTGAGGCAGGGAATGGGCAATGCACTGCACAGGTATGATACAGTCAGTGTTGGGTAAATTACTTTTTCTATTACATTTGGAAACTTGTTCCAGGAAGCTCTGTGCAGTCACTAGCAAGGATGGAGAAGTACTACAAAAAGTAATACACCTTACAATTATAACTACTTATTTCTTTTTATACAAAAACAATACAAAAACAACAAATAACTATAACAGATTACATTTTTTGAAAGTAATAGGTTAGTTACTAGTTACTTTCAAATAAATGTAATCAGTTACAGTTACGCATTTCTTTTGTATAAAAGACATAAGTAATTGTAATTGTGGGTGTTATACTAATCCATCCTTACCAGATGACTTCTGGGCTAAAACGATTTCAAAAACAACAGAAAGTAATAGAAAAAGTAACTTACCCAACACTAGATACAGTTGCAAACAGTTGAGAGAGAGAGAAAGAAAGAGAGAGAGAGAGAGAGAGAGAGAGCGAGAGATAGAGGCACACCAAGAGACACAGCAAGAAGGAGAGAGAGAGAGAGACAGACTGAATGTGCCCCATTTTAAAGAGATAGCACACTGTGTCATAAAGTATATTATGCACAACCAATGTCAGAAATCATGCCAGTACTATATTTCTGTCATTTGTACGTGCATACAAGCATTCACATTTGCATTATTTGTTGGAGACTATTTTTTCTGGTGTCAGGATGCAGTCACTGTTTTGGTATTTAACAAGGAGAAAACCTCTATATGTTGTTTTCTCCTCGTTTTCACCATAACCCATGTTATAAGTTCAATAACACCCTCCAGGGTATGGGGTTATGGGGGATTAATCAACACTCCCAGTGCTGTGAGGGCATAAGGCCACCTCACAATGCACCCCGGGTGTTGATTAATGATGTTAATTAATTATATTGATGGCAGTATAGCCTAGAGGTTAGAGGAACAAGGTGTGAATGAGCTTGATACATCCAGCAGACCAGACCTAAGTTTGATTCTCAGAACTTCCACTTGCATACTGTGTGACTCTGAGCAAGTCACTTAACCGCCCAGTGCTTCCAGGTCACCCCCCCTGAAAACAGGCACGTGTGCCTAGTGGGCCTTACACGGTTACCAAAGACTAAAATAAATAAATAAAAAATAAGCCCCATACCCTGTTATGGGTTATTGCTTATGTAACTACTCACCCCTTAATGGCATTACATCTATGCACACTATGCTTTTCTAGCTTTTATTCTAAACATAATATATTATAACTGTTTAGATAATATTAGATATTTAAAGGTGAGCTTGAGAGTGAGTGAAGCTAAGCAACTGGAGTAGGCCTTTAAGGAAGATGAGAAGGAAGATTTAGTTCTGAAAGATTATATCCTATGAGCCATAAAGAAAAAAGTGTACAGTATCTCTCATACTATTTTTTTTTTGTAATGGAATTGCATAATATAATATTGTTTATTAATTTATTAAATTGATTTTATATTAACACATCTGAGAATTATAATGCCATAAGTTATAGGAACCGCATGAGAGACAGTGTTGAAGATGAAGTGCAAGATGTAACAGATTAAATACCACAGCTAGCAATTATTGTAGAAACATAGAATTTGATGGCAGATAAGGACTGCTTGGCCCACCTAGTCTGCCCATTTTCCTACCTAACAGATAAGCTGCAGATCCTAGTTAACCAACAGCTTACTTCCTTCTACCCTTCACTAGGACTGCCTTATGTCTGTCCCATGCATTCTTGAATTCCCCCACTGTTCTTGACTCCACAACCTCCCCAGGGAGGCTGTTCCATGCATCCACAACCCTCTCCATGAAAAAAATACTTCCTCACATTACCTCTGAGCTGTCCCCCCTCTATCTTCAAATTGTGCCCCCTTGTTCTTGCACATCTCTTTTTCTGAAAGATGCTACCCTCTTGGACTTTGTTGATTCCCTTGAGGTACTTGAACGTTTGCTTGTAGGACTCTGGTTCTATTTTGTTGGTTTTCAGAAATGGGGCAGTAGTTATAGGAATGGTTGAACACATTCATACTATCATTGTGCCAATAGAAATCCATGGATTGACACAAGAAAAATACATGAGAACTAGTGACAGAAAATATTCAGTGCTCTTCTATAGGCTGATAAGTCCAGGTAATGCCAATCAATCAATCAATCAGAATCTTTATTTAACCAGGCGAACATCATTGAGCAATGTTCATTTGCGAGATGGACCTGGACAGGTACCAAGAACATTAGACTACACAGTATACAACATTACAATAATGCCATTAAAAATAGATAAAGACAGATCCAGAGGCAGGTACACTGTACAAGGTCACTAACAGTTTCAGGCTAAGACAACAATTTATACAGTATATACAAGCAAATACAGGTTTAGACAAAGAAAGCAGGATAGTATCAGAAAGCAAAAGGAAGAGCATCAAGGGTTAGGTTAGGAGCTGGAAGAAAGAAATTGGTGGGCAGGGTAGGAAAGGATGGCACAGAAAAGGTGTGGCACCCAATGGGGTTGCAGGAACATGGGACTAATATCAAGGCCTAAGGAGGTAAGTACACAGGCTACAAGTTGGAGGAGGTGGGCAGTCATACGAATGAGTAGGTAAATGTTCCCAATTCAGTCATCATCTCCTAGGCAGGGGAACAAGCTAAGTAGGGAAGAAAGGATTGCTGAGGAGGGGATATGGAGAGGAGCAATGAGGTCAAGTGAAAAAGGGGCCATAGATGAGGGACAGTAATGGCAGGGGACAGGCAAGCAATGGCGGAAATGGCTCTGATAACAGGAAGATACGTCAATGATCAGGGGAAGCAATTACAGGAATCCTTGAAGTAACTCCATTTCTTAAAGGGAATTTTGGATTGCAATTATCTTCCATGAATAAGGAAATGCTGAGAATAACAGTGACTTAGCAACACTCCATAGAAGTCAGAGTTTCAAATATGATCAGATACCATCATAGATCTGACCATAAATGATGCCAACTAGTGCTCTGGTGATGATAGGCCCATGACCCCTTGGCAACTTCCAGGAAATGAACATGGCAGTTGTCTCACATAGCCTAAAACAGGACAGGAAACCTCACCTGGACAGGCATGGACAGGACGGGCAGATGTTAGTTATTTCTCTAGTCATTGTGTGTTGGTACATGGTCATTCATAACTGTGGAATCAGAAAAGGGCACCATATGACTTGGTAGTCTGCAATTGTCTTTTTGTCCATTTGGGACATTCTGGCCATAGTTAAAATATTTCTGACCACTGTTAGCCACTCTTTGACCATTGGAATGTCTACCAATTCCATCTCTGAAGGAGTACAATAGGTACTTGGCTTCAATGCCCACCATAAGCAGCCATGGATGCTGGTGGGCTTGGATCTCTTTCCTTATGTGTCTCCCATCCCATTGTCCCCACTGTCTTCTGCCTCCCTTTCCTCCCTCCTTCCTACAACCTCCTCCACTCCCCTTTCCAAGGCAGTCCCCAAACCTACCACTAGAGCATGGCTGTGCATGTTCACAATCAGTAATTAATTATGTCTTGTTATTTGTTGCAGCTGTAATCTAAGATTTTTGCCTGATCCCTGTATGTTTTTGTTTTGGCTTGACATTGCTTATTGTAATTAACTTGTACTTTGTGTCCAGGACCATCTTGCAAATGAGTTTGCTCAATGATGTGAATGCCTGGTTAAATTAAGTTTGATTGATTGATTGATTGATTGATTGATGTGGATATTCAACGGGACCCAGTATGTAGCACTATGTGTAAATTAGGAACAGGGTTCCAAATACCTCTGTGCAGCTCTTGTGTACCCTGCTTCAGAAGTGTAACATTTGCAGGAAGGACCATAAGACATATAGGAGATTCACAGCAGTCACTTGTCACCTCCAGCAGTTACTGTGTACAAGTAAGCCTAGAGTCTTAAACTGAGCAGTGGTTCAGTACCAGTGGTGCAACACCTCATTTTGTCTGGGCAGGCTTTGAATTTGTGGGCAGAACACATGGACCAACCTTCACAGTTGAGTTCATTCTTCTTCCCATTTCCCTTTAACCTTGAGAAAGGGGTCTGGGATAGCATCTATGATCGCTCTGCATATCTGGATTGCTTTACACTTTTGTGCAGCTAGCCAGGATTTAACCAGGTGCAGGACTCTGACAACAGTTTTAGATGGCCCCTTAGTCTGTAAATTCCTTTAAATTTAAAACCAAAAAATAATTTAACATTCTTTCCTGTCATATTTCCTCTCATTTTCTCATATTTTTTCCCAGTCTTCCCCCTTACACACTTTAAACAAATTGAAAAATGAAGTACTATTGACAGTTTTAATTCCTGTTTTTTTATGTTTGCTTGCACGCATGTGCAAGAAACATAGTGCCATCATAGGAGTTTTTGGAGGTGTGTCAGCCCTCTTCAAATTCAGTCAGTGTGTTTGCAGGTGCGGTCACAGTTCTCCAATGCCTGCTGGAGCTGTATATGACAGCTCCAAAATGCAGTGGCATACAGTTGAAAGGGGGAGCTACACTTCAGTGAGCAGCGATCAGATATCACCTACTCATGTGCACTCCCCCTACACACACACACACACACACACACACACACACACACACATGCTGTGTGCTGTCCCCTCCCAATGCACACACTGTATAGCCGACAGGGGTGCCTAATCCCCCGTCGGCTGTGCTGTGCCCCCTTGAAACACAGTTTCATATGCCACACTGGGTGCCCACTCCAGCATGGCTATGTTGTATAGCCGACGGGGGTGCCCAATCCCCCGTCATCTCCACTGTGTCTGCCCTCCTGAGTACAGGGTGCCACACTGGGAGCCCACCCCAGCATGGCAACAGATGCCATGGCTGTTGGGGGTGCCCAATCCCCGTCAGCTCCATGCTCCCCCAGCCATCCTCCTGCCATGCTGGAGCCCACCCCAGTGTGGCAAACATCCAGCGTCATCATCATAAAAAAACCCTGAAAATCAAAAAGCGGTCCCTCGCTGTGTCTGCCCCACCCGTGCCCACCCACTGCATCCTACCTCCCCCACACCCCCCCATACTTACCTCCAGAGCTGCACGATGATCTTCAGTGGACCGGAACACGCTCTGTACTCTTCAAGGCCGACCGCTAACTGAGGAAATGCGGTAAGCTGTATAATGGGATAGATAGGGTTTTTTCAACTTTATTGCATATCTCAGGCATTTTTTGGAATTTTGCACCAAATTTTCAACATGGGGTTTTTGGGACCCCTTCTCATGAATGCTGTCACTATCATGGCGTTACTCGGGCCCAAACGGTGATTTTGCAGCCACTGTGTGAAATCACCTTTCTGGAATGACTAATGAAATGACACTGCCAGTGTTCATAAGGTGGGCTCTCAAAAGCCTATTTTTAAAATGGTGGAAAATCCTAAAATGACTTTTTTCTGAACCTGCATTGCGAAGTTCCTCACATGCGCTTCGTAAGTTAGCAATTTTCAATATTTTCCTCAGATTTTCAACATTGCCATTTTACCACACTTGCTTATGAGCAGTACAGCTACCATTTTTACATCTCGCCCAAAATGTGTTTCTGCACATGTAGCTCACAATGGTACAGTCGGTGTGCGAAAACAATGTTTGGGACAGATTAAGAAAATCACAGTAACACTGGTCATGAGCAGAGGTCTTAAAATGGCTATGTTGAAAATTTGGTGACAAAACTCCATGAAATGACTGTGTTACGAGTGAGCATTGCACAGTGTCCACGCACCCTCGTAAGTTCATGAATTTGTAATATTTTCAGTCCAGATTTTCACCAGTGGCATTTTTCCACACCTTCTTATGAACAGTACAGCTGTCATTTTCCACAACATGGCCAAAATGTGTTTTCACACTTTCAGCACAGAAATGCATGGTCGCTGTGGGAAATCATTGTTTGGGACAGATAAAGAAAATCACACTGACACTGTTCATGATCTGAGGTCCCAAAATGCCTGTGTTAACAATCTGCTGTAAAAAAATCCCCAAACTAGTTACGTTATGGGTGTGCATTGCACAGTTTCAACGCACGCTCGTGACTTCACCAGCTTTTTTAAGATTTTCACAGCAGATTTTCAACATTGCAATTTTTTACACCTCCCATGAACAGTACCGCTGTCATTTTTCACATCCTCTCCGGAATGTTTTTGCACCTGTGGTGCCAAATGCCATAGACACTGAGCAAAAGCAGTTTTTGGCTAACAAACTGATATTGCCACTGTTCATGAAGTGCGGGTCACAAAAAATACACTTTGAAAATTTGGAGTGAAAATACCAATGAATGCCTGAGGTGTTAGGGTTTCCGACCATAATGCCCCACCCTGTAGAGAATGACAGTCATCAGGGGTGTGACTTGGGAATTTTGCCTGTCATGCTCATACCATTCCACCCCACCCACACCCTACAGCCAGTGAGAGGCATCAAGGTGTGCCTCGGACTCTTCGGGCCCAAACTTCTCCCCATTCTCCTATACCACACCCATCTCACCATATTTCCTGATGGAATGGGGTGCGCATAAGGGCCAAAGACCCCAAGGCACACCATGACACTTGTCAGTGTCTGCAAGGTAGGGTGTGGTGAAATGGCGTGGTCATTATGTCTGACGACCCAAATGCACACCCCAATGCCTGTCACTCTCTGCAGGGTGGTGGTGGGGTTGGCTTCAGTTCAATACTTCACTGCCATTCCTATTATGCAGCTCTGTAACTTCTATGCTACCAGTGCCAATGCCAGCAAGCAAACATTCAGCTTTGACAAATGCTTGTTTTTGTGTGTGACCATAAAAAAGTAATAACAGCCTTCAGTCCTCACCAGAAAGCAAAGGCAATCTCTGCTGCTTTCCCCACCACAGATAAAATTGTGACCTTGGCTCCATATAAGGTCTTCTGTTGTGTGTCTGGAAGTCAATAGTTTGCCAAAAGAATTCTGCAGAACTGTGAATTATTGCATACCACAGTGGACAAACATTTTTTCAACTGAATGTGTGGAAAGACAGATGATTGACAAGTAAGGAAGGACACATTTTTACTGGCTTCTTCTAACAAAGAAGACACCTGTTTTTAATTTTTCAGTGGGGAACCAGGCAACCTTACCACATACCACAACAAATGCTACAAGATTGTGTCCATTTCCAAGTATCTTCCAGAAACGTTTTTTTTTGCTGCTCCCCTACACTCACATTGCTGCCAGCTTCTGTCTGCCCTCACCTTCTCTTCTTACTTTGCTGCATGGTCATGGTTCTTGGGTGTTTTGCCCTGGCCTCTACATCCCAACCTTCCTGTTGTTGACAATCTGATGCCGCTTGCCTTCCTGCCTACCTTGCTGCAACTCCTCCTTGGTAGTGGTTGTGCTCAACCTCCTGCTTTCTTTGGGCCTTTCTACCACTCATCAGCTTGTATGTGTGACCTGCCTCACCCTTCAAGGACCCAGTAGGCTTCATATTTGACTAAGTACTGCTTCTCTGTAAGCATTCCATACTATATTCAACTGACAGACACCTGATCTGCCTGTGTCTGAGCACTTTCCTGCTAGCAAAACCTGCACTTCTCCTGGGGGCAGTTATGGCCTAGTTTGATTAGGGAAGCTAGAGAGTCTTATTTGACTGGGCAAGTTGTAGTCAGATTTATTTTCTGTGCTGTAGTTCATATGTTTAGTTCAAGTTGTTCTGTAGTCCAAGCACAGTGCAGGGGTAGAAACATCTCTAAGAGTTATTTGGGTCCTATGACTGCAACTTTGTCCACTCTTGACCTATCATGCCCAGTCAGTGCTTGGACAGTTCATTTGCTTGGATCTAAGTCATACACTTCACCTGCTATGTACATGCCCTGTCTCCACCCATTTGCCTTCCTTTACTGGGATCTTTCTTAGTAGTAGATACTAGTAGATAAGGGACCTTGCTCCATAAACATGGGGTGGAGCCCCATTGCTTAGGCCTCCTTTAGACATATGATTGAAATCCACTGCCACTCTGTGACACCCATCTTGGTTTTGGCTTCATAAGGGTGCACAGATTTGGCATTTCTCCATAGCAGAGCTCAGTTCATCACAGGAGGACAATCTTCCTTATTATGGGAGCCAAGACTCTTCTTTCAATGGTGCAGCCTTCTCTCTGGGTCCCTTTAGTCATATGATATCAGCTCTGTAACACCTTCAAGGATGAGCATTCCATTAGATGGATGGAGGGAGTTCCTACTTCTTCCAAAGTATACCAATCTCCTTGTGCCTTCCTTAATTACACAAAACTCAAGCCATTGAGCTGCCCAGTTTTCTGCATTTTCTCCACATCAGGTTTTCAGTGTTTCTTATTATGCCTAGATTTAAGAGACAGTCGCGTAGCCTGGAGTGATGATGGCCTAAAAACTTAGATTGCCAGTGTCCTCCTCCATGGTGGGTTGGGGGGGGTGTTTGCTCTCCTCCATGCTGAAAGTTATAACTAGTAGATAAGTACTTTGCATTTGTAGTTCTTTCACCAGTAGAGCTGGGATTTGGATGGTGACCCCTTCACTTGGAATTGCTGGCCTTCCCTTACTCCATAGCAGCATGATGTCCACATGGTTTTCTATGCCTTCACCTCTGAACCTGGATATTATTCCTATGGTAGCTTTGGCCAAAAGGACCTCACTTCTGCAGCACCTCTGAGGGTGGGACCCTCCTCAAGATGATTCTGCCCCCATTTTATTCTGAAAGGGTTAGTTCTTCTTGAACAGAGCACATGAAAGGCCACAAACACATATCCAGCCACATCCTGTTCCATAACTGCACAAGCACTATCATGTTGCATGAGCATCCCACACACCTAGTTGTCTGCTGGACAAGTGAAATTTCAGAATTGCTTGAGGTTCAGGGGGCAGTGGGTGACCTCACCACATCCTCCACTGAGTGCTATAAGAGCATGCCCATTTACAAGTGTCCTCCAGATGCTCATTTCATTGCTCTCACAATCCACCCTCTTCTCTGGGCTCACCCCTCTCAATGTGGGCATCATCCCATTGGTAACTTTAGCCAAGGGACCTCACTCCTCTGGCACCTCTAGGGATGAAACCCTCCTCAAGTGGTTCCTTGCCATTGCACCCTAAAAGTGTGGTAGTTCTTCTGGAATGAAGAGTGCAAATGGCCACACACAGACACACACATCCAACCACATCCTTTTCCACAGTAGCACAAATACTAACTTCTTGTACAAGCATCCCACACAATTAGTCATCTGCTGGACCAGTGAAGTGTTATTTAAATTATTTCTCACTTTACCCATTTTAGAAGTACAGTACAATTAGACACTCCTGGTTATGGGTTAAGCAACACAAATGTCTTTTCAGGGTCTGTAAGGCAATCTATCTGTGGTGCTGGTCATCACTACACCCTTGGGGGGGTGTTTATCTCAGTCTAACAAAATACCTGTTGTGTCTTACTGCTTTCTGACTACTACTAAAGACTTACCTCTTTCTCTTGGCCTTCCTGGATAAATTTGGGCTAAAGTATTATAATAACCATACTTTTAAGATTATGTGTATTGATTTTAATGAGATTGCATGCTAAATAATGTATAATGTGTATTTTATCCAACCCGCATTTCATAGAAACATAGACTTTTATGGCAGATAAGGAAAGCTTGGCCTACCTAGTCTGCCCATTTCCCTACCTGCAGGATAAGCTGCAGATCCTAGTTATCCAACAGCCTATTTCTTCCTACCCCCCCACCAAGAATTGCTTTATGTCTGTCCCATGCATTCTTGAATTCTCCCACAGTTTTAGAACCCACAACCTCCTCAGAAAGGCTGTTCCATGTGTCCACCACCCTTTCTGTGAAAAAAATACTTCCTCACATTCCACCTGAGCCGTCCCTCCTCTATCTTCAAATTGTGTCCCCTCGTTCTTGCACATCTGTTTTTCTGAAAGATGCTACCCTCTTGGACTTTGTTGATTTCACTGAGGTACTTAAAAGTTTATCATGTCCTCCCTCTTCCTCCTTTCCTCAAGGGTATAAACATTAAGCTCCTTTAGTCTTTCCTTGTATGGCTTTTCTTGCATACCCTGCACCATTTTAGTTGCCCTCCTCTGGACTACCTCCACCCTATTTACATCCTTGCGGAGATGGGGGTCTCCAGAACTGGATGCAGTACTCTAGATGTGGTCTCACCAACTGTCTGTACAGAGGGATAACAGCTTTCTGTTTTCTGCTGGTGATGCCTCTCCCTATACATCCCAGTATCCTCCCAACCCTCCCTACTGCCTTCTCACATTGCTTGCTAACCTTAAGGTCATCTGATATGATTACCCCCAGGTATCTTTCCAATTTTGTTGTTGTTACTACCCCCCCCCGTTGTGTAATCTTCCCCTGGGTTTTTGTTTCCCAGGTCATTATTTTGCACTTCTTTGCATTGAATCCAAGCTGCCATACTTCTGACCATTCCTCCAACCTTGCCAAGTCCCTTCTCATCCTTTCCACATCTCCTTGTGTATCAACCCTGTTACAGATCTTTGTATCCTCTGCAAAGAGGCGTACTTTTCCTTCCAGTCCCTCTGCAATGTCACTTATAAAGTCATTAAAAAGGACTGGACCCAGAAATGAACCCTGCGGTATCCCACTAGTAACCCCTCTTTCTTCAGAGTGGACTCCATTTACAATTACCGTCTGTTGTCCAGCCAATGTTTTACATAGGCTACCACCCTGGGATCCACTCCCAGGCTGGTTAATTTGATCATTAATCATTTGTGTGGGACTGTGTCAAATGCCTTGCTAAAGTCTAGGTAGGCCATGTCCACAGCCCCTCCCTGGTCTACTACTTTGGTCACCCAGTCAAATAAATCAATTAGATTCATCTGACATGACCTTCCCACTGTGTATCCATGCTGCCTTGGGTCCTGTGCCCCATTTTCCTCTAGGTACTCAACAGTTCTTTCCTTCAGAAGAGGTTCCATCACTTTCCCTACCGCAGAGGTCAAACTGATAGGTCTGTAGTTTCCTGCCTCTGTCTTGCTCCCACTTTTGTGAAGGAGAATCACATCCGCCTTCCTCCAGTCCTCAGGTACCACACCATCCTCCAATGATTTGTTAAAAAGGGTAGTCAGTAGTGTTACTAGTTCTCCCCTTAATTCCTTTAGAATTCTGGGGTAAAATCCATCAGGCTCCATTGCTTTGTCCACCTTCAGTTTTAAGAGTTCTTTCAGAACCCTCTGTGAAAGGTCTGGGATTGACCCCCTATCCAGAGTGCTTTTGTTAATTGGATTAGGCACCTCCACCTCCTCCTGTTTTGTGAATACTGAGCAGAAGTATTTGTTCAGTATCCCTGCTTTTTCACTGTCCCTCTCTGCCCACCCACCTTCCTTTCTATTCAGCCTCACTATCCCTCCCTTTGTCTTTCTATGCTCTCTGATATACCTATAAAAGGTTTTATCACCCTTCTTAACTGAGTTGGCTATCTTTTTCTCAGTCTGGGCCTTTGCTCTTCTGACTTCCTTCCCTGCTTCCTTCTGCCTTAACTGGTACAGTTCTCAGTCCTGCTTCTTCTGTGTTTCCTTATACTTCCTAAATGCTGTTTTTTTCTCCCTAACCTTCCCCACTACCTCTTTTGAGAACCACAGTGGCTTTTTCTTTCATTTTGATTTGTTTATTTGCTTCACACAAAGGCTTGTTGCCTCTGTGATGGCAGTTTTGATATTTTCCCATTGTTGCTCCACCCCTCCTTCTAGCCTGTTTGCTAGTGCTTTTCTAAGGCACTCTTCCATCTTGCCAAAGTCAGCCCTCCTGAAGTCCAGTACCTTCACTTTAGTATGGTTTGACTCTGTAGCTGAGTTTGTCATGAACCACACTGTTTGGTGGTCACTTGTTCCCAAATGGCTACCCACTTCTAGATCTAAGATCCTCTCGCTGTCCCCATTTGAGAGTACAAGGTCTAAGATTGCTCCCTCATGAGTGGGTTCCAAAACTAGCTGTCTGAGGCATGCCACCTGTAGGGCATCGAGAATGACCCTGCTCTTGGATGTGGCTGCAAGCAAATGTGCTCCAGTTAACATCTGGCATATTCAGGTCCCTCAACAACAGTATGTCCCCTTTCCATGTCATCCTAAGGATGCCTTGTATCATATCCTTGTCCATTCCCTCTCCCTGACATGGGGATCTGTAAACAACCCTTCCCTGTTTGCATTTATGTAAGGTACCCAGAGCCTCCGTGATTGGGCACCATAGAAATAAATGTGCCTTCCCTTGCCTACTGAGTTAGGTGGATTTACTGAAACAAATGCTTGTAGGTCTATTTGTTCAAGATGTAGTTGTGCTTATTGTGGACGGTTTAAAATAATGACATGAAAGTGTGATGATCACATAAGTTACTGCATGCCATTTTAGTCCTCTTGTTTGTGGGCTTCCCAAAAGAGATTGTATCCATTGATTAAGTCCAAGTATATGTAAATATATCACAGAAAATCCCTTTTCAGTTAAATGGAATTTATTGTAATATATCTACTGGAATAAATCTTCTGCTACCAGTGTGTGTGTGTGTGTATGTTTGTGTGTGTGTGCCTGCATACGTGTGTGTGTGTGTGGCCACTGCAGGCAGGCCTTGTGCTCAGTGGGCTTTTCCTGGTTTCCAACGAATCAATAAATAAAAATGGTCAGTGACCTTGTAGGTGATCCACTTGCCTCTGAGACCAGAAGATTGGAAAATTATGGGTTTGAGTCCCACGGCAGGAACTTGGGAAAATACCAAATACTGACATTGTGAAACAGCCTGGGGGTGCTGCACTTTTCAGGTGCTGGCCATCAGATGAGATGTTAAACCAAGGTCCCGTCTGACCATCTCTACTAGACATTGAGGTCCAATCTAAAGATCATGTGGCACTTATCCTAAGAGTAATGTATTTTCCTCAGTTTCCTGGCCAACATTTCCCATCAAATTAAACAGGTCCGCGTAACACAGCCCCAGGATGCACCTGGCAACAAGCTGTCACTGCTCAATGTGTCTAGCCTGATGTCTATTACAAATAAAATAAACATGCAATGCAAAAACCATCAAAAATGTTGCAGGTATCTGGCCCAGTGGCACCGAGGGTCCAGGTGTTGATAGCCACACCTCGCACCATGTTGGCGGCCCACATTCGGGAACTAGCAAGGGCTGCTGTGGGTCGACAGGGAGAAGAAGTATTGAGAATCCAGAGGACAGCCCTCCTTCTCTGGGAAAGGGGGGATTCGGTAGTCGGCACTAGCCTGGCCCCTAGTGGTGGCTGGGGACTGGTGCACCAGCGGTGCAGGATGGGGATGGGAGTGGTGCAGACACTTGATGGGGCCATACACGGGAGAGTGCATGGCACCATTGCAGGCATCATTGCACGTGCCGCCCCGATAAAAGAAAAAATGGAAAAACCACAGTGGGCTTGCCCTATCATTATCCCTAACATCTTGATCAACTCAGAGACCTGGATAAAACTGCACATTAAGGATGAAGAAGTTGCCATTCCTGGGTACACTGTCATCTACCATGATCACCATAGGAGCAAATGTGGAGGCAGTGTAGCCATGTACACTTGCATCCTCACTTATATTCACCCAAATCTCATTGCCTGCACCCGCACAGTCCATTGATGCCTTATTGCTTAAGCTAATACTCCCCAGACCATACTCATATTCATTGCAGGATCATACTGCGCATCTGACGTTTCTATGCCTGACATTCTAGTCCATCTCAGCAACCTAACATCACTGGCAGAGTAGAACAAACTTTATATCCTCTGGGATTTCCACTGGAATTGGCTTTCCAGTGGTAGCTCTAAACTTCAAAACAGGGTTGCTGATGTCAGTCTGTCCCAAATGATCTCTGAGCCCACACGTCTGAACGCCAGATCCCTAAACCACTGTCTCCGTGACTGGTCCCTCACAGCCCACCCACAACATGTAATAGCCTCTGGTCTATTATCAGACTCCCTCAGCAATCATCACATGATATACTCAGTAAGAAAAGTCATCAGGCCAAAAGCACCCTTCCCCCCCCAAAACCATCCTGATCAGATCCTTAAAATCATTGGATCTTGCTGCACTACTAAACAACCTGGCCACCGCAGACTGTTCTTACATCCCTCTGGCTATCTCCATTGACTCTGCCCAGGAATATTTCAAGACCAGGTTCCTCGCTGTCTGGTATCACTATGCCCCTCTCAGATGAGCCAGAGTGCAAGATGCTCACCTTCCCTGGATGTCAGCTGATATCATGGCCCACCTCAGAGCATGTGAACTGGCCTGGAAAACCTACAAAGTCTCTGCGGCCCTCAGATCATCTCCAGAATCGGGCTTTATATAACACCTGCTTATGTCAAATCAAGCAAGCTAAAGCCAACTATTTCAAATCCACCTTCTCCATGAACCTAAATCACCCTGAAAAATTCTGGAAGGTGGTAAAATCCTTATTCTCCCCACCATCCCAACCTACAGCCCCTGCCTTAAATATAGGTGGTTCCACTGTTACAGATCCTCATACAGTGGCTGCCTAGTGTCACTGCTGTCTGCTCTCCCCCCTTCCCTCAAATCCACCCAACCCGCCTCCAACCCTGCACAATCCCCCTCCCACACTCCATCCTTTGTATTCCACCTGGTTACTGCAGAAGGAGTATTACATGTGTTACTTGCTCTAAACCTATCCAAAGGTAAATGCCCCACTGGCCTAAACTCTAAAATGTTGTACCTGTCAACCCCTGCCATCACCTCCCTCCTGGCCACACTACTCAATCTTTCCTTCTCGCTAGCCATCATCCCACCCAAGTGGAAGCATGCCACTGTCATCCCACTTCTGAAAGGTGGCTACCCATCAGTCCCTGGAAACTACTGCCTATCTCCCTTCTCCCCATACTGGATAAATTGCAGTAACACTTTGCCCTCTCTCAACTTTCCGCCTTCCTTGATGTTACATCCTTTTTCACAACTTACCAGTCTGGTTTTAGGAAAACCCACTCCTCGGCAACTTCCATGCTAAGGCTTATAGACTTCATCCACTCTAGTATGGACAAAGGACAAATCATCTCAGCAATCTTTGTTGACTTGGCAGAAGCTTTCAACACTATCTCTCACCAATTCCTCCTAGCCAAACTCACACTAGCAGGACTTTCCAGTGAGGCATTAAACTGGCTTCATTCCTACCTGATTGGTAGACTACAATTGATTTGAATTGAAAACACCATCTCTGCCCCTTCCCTCTCACTACTGGCATGCCCCAGGGCTCTGTCCTTGGGCCGCTCTTACTTTCAATATTCCTAAATGACTTGCCCTCTGTTTGCCTTCACACATCCATCCACATGTACATGGATGATACAGTGTTGTATACTTCCAGCCCCACAACCACTGATGTGTTGACCAGACTTTAGATGGACTTCAATAATGTCCAGTGCTGGTTTTGCACAAATCAGCTCTCGCTCAATGCCATGAAAACAGTCTTTATGACCTTCGGCACTAGGCAGAGACTCTCACGGCACACTTCCACCACAGCCTTCCACACCCTGAAAGGGTCTCCCTTGGAGGACTGCTCCTTCTTCATATATCTCGGGGTTTGCCTCAACAAGCACCTCAACTTTTCTGTACATATTGATGCCATCCAAAAAAAGCTGCACCCCAGGTTGGGTATGCTATACCGTAATCGTGGATGCATCCCACTGATGGCCTGCCATGACATTGTACAGAAAATTATCCTGCTCATTTTTAACTATGGAGATGTAGTCTACAATGCTGCACCCAAGTCCACCCTAGCCCTACTGGATACACTATTCCATTCTTTCTGTTGTTTCACTCTTGACTGTCCTCCTACCACCCACCACTGTGTCCTCTACCTGTCCCTGGACCTCCCCTCCCTTCAGTCCCATAGGCTAACCCACTGTGCTAACATCACAGCCAAGCACTGGACCCAGTCCCTTCCCTCCTACTTCTCATCTGTGCTATCTGCCCCAACCACTCTAGTCTATTCCCTGAGAAACAATGATAGCGGGCTTCTAGCAGTTCCACACATGTCCACCACTGCCAGCCAATCAGTCTTCAATTATCTTATGCCAACACTGTGGAACTCCAACTCCCTCTCCAGGGGAGTTAGACATGCCACTTCACCCCAGCACCTCAACTACCTCCTCAAAGCTATTTTCTCCTCCCCCTGCAACCATTTTTTGCAGACCACCCCCTAGGGCAACTCATTCTTCTCATACAAATTGTGCCAGTAAAATGTGCTGCTCCAAAGTTTCTGTATTACTTCTGTATACCAGCTTAAGGTCTACTTTATGTGCACTTTACCTGCTGCTGCACGGTACAGCACTGCAACTCATATTTTTTGTAATGTTGTTATGAAGGATTAGTGCAACTCTACTGTTTTGAATTCTACTTTACCTTAGCCTGTATTTGATGTTTTTCCTCTTAATGCTTACGTACTGACTGTGTACCCTTCCCCCCTCCCCAGAACACATCTGGAATTGAGCAGTAGTCTGCTCAGCATGCCTTCCTGGTAAAACTCTTAAATAAATAAATAAAGATGAAGGGGGAGCTTGCAGGCCCTGCACCAGGCCAGCCATGGCACAGAAACACTAGATCCAGTCTCAGAGGGGGTGGAGGTCCCCTCTGACCCCACCAGGGGGGGTAAGCCCTGAGGCAACTACTGTACCGGTTGATGGACGCCGGTGTGACAGGACTGGGGCTCCCGCAGATTGTGAGGGCTGTGGGGGCAAGGAGCATAAACAAAAATGTTGCAGGTAATACCTTTTATTGGACTATCATGGGGAGGTGGAGTGTTAGCTTTAGAAAGTTGTGCTTTTTCATCAGGACTGTGGAAGCAGAGCTGGGATTTATTGAAGATATTCTGTATCAGTTGGATGTTGATTCCAAATCAGACACAGATTTGCATGATTAAATATTAATGTCTGGTATGTGATGTACCTGGTAATTCTAGGGGTACATCCATTTTCTATGCCACCCCAAAGCATATTTTAATTTTGCATAACCAGAATAAATGTACTAATCTTTTAACAACTGACGCCTCAAAGAAAACTTAAAAAAACATAATTAAGTACAATTCTGCTTACATTCAATTTATATTTTATATATTTCTCCTCCCCATAATTGATTGCTAAAGAAATGTGTATGAATATATGATTGTTGTCCCTTAGAGTTCGTTTTGAGTTCATCTGCCTCTATAGCTTACTCCCTACTTCAAGTCATAATCTTCTGTTGTGACATCACAATCTGTTGGCATGGGAGAAACTTTGAGGTCACAAGCAGTGCTCTGTGACTACAGGTAGGGAGAAAGCACCAGGAACAGATGAACTCTTCAGAAGCAAAGATCCTGTTTTCATGCAATTGACCTCACTACTACATAATGGGGAGAAGTAATATAGAACTAATGGGAAATACAAGCTAGACAGTGCCTAAATATTATGTTTTGTTAAAGTTCTCCTGAACTATCACCAGCTCTTTAGCAATACAGCCCCTTGTGTGATCTCTCTTCGGCACCAGCTTGATATAGTATAGCAGGTAAGTAAAACTCTGGTTTGAACCCCACCAACTCTAAAAGAAAGTATGTATATTCTTCAGGTAGGCAGATAAAGACCTCCATTGAAGGGACTAAGCCACTCAACATGGTTGGCAGAAAACCAACCAAACCTCTCAGCCTATAGCATGGAGTATTGCCATTACATTATAGGACTGGGCTGAGTCCTACTTGTAATTTTGAAATAAAGTTTGGGGAAAATAGTGCTGCCTCATGTGCTGCCATTCTATTACTCCTTAGTGCTGAGTCAGTCCTGCTTTACAGCCCTTGTCCTAAAAACAGTAAAAAAATGTCCTTTGGTCCCAGAAGAGCATTGTTTATCCTCCACTGTGTAGGCTTTTTAATGTACTTTTTTTTCTTTTAAAATACACATTCTCTGTTTATTTTCACTTCTCTTCAACATGCTGAAGAACTCGAGGCATCATTTAAAAGTTTGCCTCAGAACACTGTCATTTTTTGGACATTTCTGTACTCAATTGTTACAGAACTCACAAGTGATGCATGACTCAGAGTACGGTTGCTGGGTTGTTTTATTATGATGTGGAACAGCAGTCATAAAACACTCATAAAATATTCCCCCTCACGTCCCTTCCTATTTCCTGTTGAATGGATGTGATACTATCACTGATAACTATGTTGTTAGACTTTATTTTCCCACTGGAGCTACGTCATCCAATTCTCATCTGAACCTCTTGTTAACAAAACCTATGAAAGTACAGAAGATGCAATAGGGATGATATGTATCCAGAATGAATAAATGAATGCATGAATGAATGAATGATTGAGTAATGTCTTTCCTACAGTTTTGTTTATTTATTAGATTTTTTTAGCTAGGTTGGCTGACTGAGACTTTTGTCCCTTTTTTCAGCAGTGGCCCGGATAAGTGGCATCCAGTTTATGGCACATTTTCATTACGGTACAGCAGCAAAACCTAACTTGCTGAGGTTTTAGCCATTTGAGTTTTGCTAGAGGCAAATACATCATTCCTTCATTCATTCCAGTACTTAACACTGAACAGAGAGGACATCTCTGCAACGCAGGGCAGTTTTCCTTTTTTACAGGGACAAAGGTATTTTTGAGGGGAGGGCTTATGGGGAGACGGGGGGGTAGAGACCAGAGTTTTGGGTTGGGTTGGGTTGAAGGGCAGAATGCATTTAAAGATAGGGGTCAAGTCTAATGGGAGAAAATTATTTTGGCATACAGGTGGGGGAAGAGTTACAACTAGCATTGACATATGATCAGCTGATTTTTCTGTGACTGCAAACTTTGACAAAAGGGTGGGAAACGGGTTATTGCAGAGGGTGGAAAGGTGGGGGTACATTGATTGAGGAGGGTCTGGGTGCAGTGAGAAGATTATTTATGGTACAGTGGGTGAGAGACTGGGTTAAGTTTTTTTTTAATTTATTTAAGGAGTATCACTGGGAGAAGTTGGATGGAGAGTCTGAAAGTTTGAGAAATTTCAGTAAGTGTGACAGTATCTGATTTTGTACCAATTTTGCCAGTAAAGTTTAAATCCTCTGCATCTCTAGTGCCAGGTATATCCATAAACATTTTGAGGGCTTGGGGAAAAGGGATGTTGGGTGCTACTGGGAGTAGGCCGGGAGTTTTCATTTTAATTATGGAACTCAGGGCTTTTGAAGGGGTGGGTGGAAGGGGTGGTTGCTTGTCTAGCATGGGTGGGAGGGTAGGGATTTTTACTGTCTGACTTTAGTGTATTACTTGAATGGAACTTCACTGAGACTGCAGGGAGAGAAAAGGATGGGTGCCAGTGGGAGAATGGGTGGGACAAAAGACATTTAAAGCACCTGGGAGGTGGGGGGGCTAAATAGCTGCACAACATGGGGGTAGATCTCACTTTAAAAGAGTTTTTTGTTTTGTTTAAATGAATGCACACTTCACATAGTTCTTTACCATGGCATGACACCAACACTTTCACCAGCTCACACACCTTTAGTGCCCATATGACTTACAAACAACTTAGCCAACTATTGCCACATTTAATAATTGCTCCAATACTTTCAAAAGTAGTATGCATGCAAATGATCAGCTATATGGCTCCAAAAAGTTATAAGCAGGAAAATGTTTGGGGCACTTTCATGAAATTTCCTAAAGAAATCAGCTTCTAAATTTGGATTCCCTGTATGTTGAAAAGACACGTTATGAAATGTTTGACAATCTGACCTTTAATTAGAGTGTTAATCCATGGTGAAGCTTGCCAAGCTTTGGGCTTCTTGGTTAAATAATGACTGAATTATAATCAACTAAATATACTGGCATATTCTAGACATTTCACAAAGAAATAAACAACCATTTTTTTTGTTTGTTTGTTTGTTTGCCTTTTTCTTTTGGCCGGAAAAGCACTCTGAGCCAGAACCCATTTCCAGGTGCATCTCAGGGGCACAGGGAAATTACAGGTAAGTGCCTTACACTAGGGCATACGGTATGCATGGGGAGGTGTGGGGATCCAATCGCAGCCCTGCTGGGTGACTGTGTTCACACAGATTGGTACTATAACCCTCTAGGCTATGCATTCCCCTTAAGTCTGTGAACAGTCCATAACTGAGATGGAAATGTGGCAGGTGATTTGAGCTTTACTCCGGGTGAGCATAAAAATATTTAGGTCTTTAACTTAAAGCAGTAATAATTGCTAGTTGGCCAAAAATGTCATCATACAGGTTTTTTTTAATCAAAAATATATTTGATATCCTTAGATTCATCATCTCTGTGTCTTTTATTTCCTCATATATGTTTGAAGCAGCTTTTATTAGTACCTACTGTATGAAATTAATAACTCAAGTCAATAAAGATGGCCACCATTGTTAATTTTTCTGAATCTATTTTGCTGAGGCAACTTTATGAATGTACTAATGAGATTCATAATGTGACAGCATTAGGAAGGTACTGTCATACATTTCTGATGGTGAACAGCACAGCATCACTGTGAGATGGTTAAAAACTTATGTGGGTCTTGCACTCTCTCAGTCTCTACACTAGCTGGCTCCCTTCTTGAGATAGTCTTTTGCTTCAAGAATCTTGGAATCACTGTGGAACCATTTCATGACTTTTCCTTATATGGCATGGTGTCTTGTAAGACAGTAAATGCTAAATAAGGCCTTGCTTTTAGGATGAGATCCAGCCTTACCTCACTAGCCTGTTTGGTCATAATTAATGGTATCTTACTGTCTAGTCTTAACTCCTGTGTGCGAGTCTTTTTCGGTTCCTCGAAGTCTCCCTTAACCATGTGGGATATAGTATATATAAAAGCACTTTGCTCTGGGTGCTGCTCATCCCACTCATCACTGCACCATTTCTTCATCCAGGAGCTGGGCCTCCCTGCCTGAGTATTATGTTCCAGTCTCCTGCTACATTCAATAATCTACATTCTAGACATGTCCTCTTAATCTATGAGCCTAGGTGCTACTGTGGAATAGGCCAGTCCCCCTTGGAATTTTTTTACCTCATACAAGCAGGTGCTCATATTCCTATCAGAACTTCAAATGAGCATTATGTAAACAATGACAATATCTAACTACATGCACCTACTCATGAGCTGTGGTGTTTCCTGTGTCTAAACTGTATTTTTATGTTGATTGCATGCAGCGCAAGAAACATATTGGGACAGCTTGCTCAGAAGCAGGTTGTGGAGGCATGGCACTGTTGTGCAAAGGCTTGTCCCACTTCCCCCAATGCCGTTGCATGCTGCTGGTGACAGTAGTTTGGAACCTTGCCACCAACTTGTGACAGTTTCGCTGCTGCAATCAGGGGCCACCTCGTCATTGCAGCGTCAGCCATCCACTGCAATGAGGGAGTGACCTGTCATTGCAGGGCGGATCTTCCAAACCCTGATATTGCTTGTGAACATGGCGGCCATGTTCACAAATGATATAACCCCCCCACAGTGTTTATGTGCTGACAGGGGCCCCAATCCCCATCGGCTTTGGTGCCCCAATGTTGATTCTGCTGATGGGGGAGCCCACTCCCCGTCTGCATCCGGTAACTAACCCCACCCCCTGCTTTTATTGTCTGTCGACAGGGTGCCCAATCCCTGTCAGCTACTGCTGCCCCCCTAAAGAAAGAGTCCTTTGGCACACTGGGAGCCCACTCCAGTGTGACACATTGCCCTGTAACGTAAAAAACGGTCCCGTGACCTCTTTTTTTTTTTTAACCTGAAAAAAAGGAAATGGACCCCTGGTGGTCTCCTGGCCCCCTGCCAAATCCACACCCACCCATTGTGCACCCTGCCCCCACAATTCTCCACCCAATACTTACCTCTGAGCCCAGTGCAAACGATCTTCAGTGGACTGAATCACATCTGCAGTCTTCAAAGCCGATCGCGAACTGAGGAAATGCCAGTAAGCTGTATAATGGAATAAATAGGGGGGTTTCCAACTTTAATGCATATCTCAGTCATTGTTTGGAATTTTGGCACCAAATTTTCAACATGGGGTTTCTGGGACCCCTCCTAATGAATTCTTGAACTGTCATGGCATTAATTGGCCCTGAAAAGTGATTTCTCGGTCACTGTGTGAAATCACCTTCTGGGGCTGATTAACAAAATGACAGTGCCACTGTTCATGAGGTAGGCTCTCAAAAAGCCTATGTTGCAAATTTGGTGGAAAAAATCCCAAAAATGACTGTTTTACGAGTGTGAGCTGTGCAGTTACTACGCACGCTCGTAACTTCGTGAATTTGAAATATTTTCATGCCAGATTTTCAACATTGCCATTTTGTCACACCTCCTTGTGAACAGTAAGTACAGCTGTTATTGTTCACATCCTGGCAGAAATGTGTTTATGCACTTCCAGCGCAGAATAGAGCATTCACTATGGGAAATCAGTGTTCTGGATAGATTAATAACATGACAGTAACACATCCTGGCTAAAATATGTTTTCACACTCCTGCCAGAGAATAGCATGGTCATTGTGGGAAATCATTGTTTGGGACAGATTAAGATCGAACAAGTAAGGGGGGGGTGACCGAGCTCAACTGAGCTCTGTCGGGACTGCTGCGGATTTGTTTGTGGGTAGATAAAGGTGCCAACAGAGGCAGGAACCCAGTACAAAAGGGTAGCCAGCAGTGCCAGAAGAAACAGAATGAGTAAGTGACACGGGGGAGTGAGCAACCTCAACTGAGCTGTGTTGGGACAGCTCTGGATTTCTTTGTGGGCAGAAAAAGGTGCAAAAGCATGCAGGAGCCCAGTACAAAAGGGCAGCCTGCAGCGTTGGGAGAAACACAATGAGCGAGTGAGAGAGGGGGAGTGAGCGACCTCAATGGAGCTCTATTGTGACTGCTGCAGATTTCTTTGTTGGCAGAAAAAGGCGGCAACGCAGGCAGGGACCCAGTACAAAAGGCCAGCCTGCAGTGCCAGCAGAAACAGAATGAGTGAATGAGAGACGGGGAGTCAGCAGGCTTAACAGACCTGTATTGGGACTGCTGCAGATTTCTTTGTGGGCAGAAAAAGCCACCAACAGAAGCAGAAGCCCAGTACAAAAGGGCAGCCTGCAGCATCAGGAAAACAGAATGAGCGAGTGAGAGAGGAGGGGGAGTGAGCCACCTCAACAGAGCTCTGTCGGGACAGCTGCCAATTTCTTAGTGGGCATAACAAGGTGCCAATGCAGGCAGGAGCCCAGTACAAAAGAGCAGCCTGCAGCATCGGAAGAAACAGACTGAGCGAGTGACAGAGGGGCAGTGAACGAGCTCAACACATCAACGTAATCAATATTTGGCATTGACAAATGCTTGTTTTTATATTGGTCTGCCTTGTTATTATGTGTAGCGTATACTGAATGCTTTACTTCCTTGATTGTATCATTGTATTAAATATATAACCTGATATTGTTATGTAATACTCATTGAGTTGCACCATAGTTCCCAGGTAATTTCAGAAGATAGGCATTTGTTTGCCTAGTGTACTCACCTTGTTACTAAAAACTAAATAAATATATTCATACGGGGCATGACACCCAAACAGACACTTTTAAAAATTTCAAAACCACATACCTGGTATCACAGTTCAGAGATTAAACAGAATGAAAATATACATATATGAATGTTTTTGCCAGAAATACATTCCTGCAAGTAGGGAATCAAGTGTACAGCAAAAAAGTTTTGGATGAAACAAAATTATACAGAAAGATTGCACGCATGCACAATACTGTATAGAGGATTGTGTATAAGAAGTCATACACAACAAGGATATTCTTGTATCAAGAGGTATTCTTGGTAACAGATGACCTCGAGAGTGCAGCTCAAGAGGTGCTCTTTTACCAAGGGAACCTCGAGATACAAGAACATCCTTGTTTGTATATGACAGCTCATACACAACCTTTTATAGTGTATGGGCAGTCACAGCATGGAAAATCACACAAAACCAGCTAGTGAAGACAATGGAGAATAGAAATTTTAAAATTTTCTTTTTTTTTTAACTGACACAGTGTGCTGCAAATGTTTCTGCAAGTTAAAGTTTAAAAAAAACAACTTCCAGCTTAATTGGATAGAGGAAATCAACTATGTGGCGGCATTCCAAGTTGTTCTGCTGTAGTAGTGATATCACTACTGCAGCAGAACAACATAATGATGTCACTACTGCAGCAGAACAAGTATATTCTGGCATGGAATTACATGCATAACAGCATTCCACCATACACTATAGCTTTTTGTATGTCATGTTTTGTTTAGTACTTGCTTGTGGCAGAGGGCAGCCAGTCACGTACGTGAGAAGAGGGTATGTTCCAGCAGCTGTCTCGGGCCACAGTAGAGAAGGGAGAGAGGGTAGGAACTTTGGCATGGAGGACTGCCACTGGGAGGGAAGTGGGCCACTAGACTACCTGTGAAGTAGTTTTTATTTTAAAAAGAACTTTATGGGCATCTGGTGAAAGAGGGAATCAACTAGACTGACAGTGAGAGTGATTTTGTGGCAAATGGATTCTTGGTTAGGGAAGGGCAGCAGACTAATAGGGAGTTATTTGGCATGGGGTCAAACCCCACAGAGTCAAATACTCAATGTGTGACTTTGAGCAGGTCACTTTACCTCTCACTGTACTCCATAGCTGTTGAACTGGGTTAGCAGGAACCCACTGGAAACTACATATCACTCAGCTGGCCTAGCTTCAGTAACAATATTGGACTTGGTAAAGCAATACCAAATGCCAGCTTTATATGTTTGACAATGTTACACCAATGTTCCCAGGCTCCCTGCAATCCAAGGAGCCAAGGATTGCATCTTGGATGTAAACTTATCTCTAATGAGATGGTAATTACTTTGAAGTGCCTTCTTGGCAGCCTGTGCTCATTTGCATTTCTCCTTTTAAAGATTATACCTTAGTGCAAAAGGCCAAACACCTTTGGAATAACCTAAGAACTACTTTTCCCCTTGGAAACACTCTTGTTTCTTTTGAATATGATACAGTTTTGTAGCCAGCTGGGGTCAGTACTTCATGCTGGAGCATCTGTTATGGGTTTGGTTTGTGCTGCCCTCTGTGAGCTATTTTGTAACATGCTTTTTCTCATGCAAAGTTTGCTTTAAACTGTTTTATAAGTAGCAGCCTTTATGTTTTGCATTAATTTGGGCTTTGGATAGTGATTTTGCATGGCGCGAAAGCTCCTCTTTAAAAAATCATGACCATCTTGCCTGAAGGACTAAATTTTCATACCTGCTGGAATGACAGGATCCACCACATATTTGTTACTAGGTAGAGACAGGGATGATCACTGTTTTCTTTCTGAATATTTGGTAGTGTCATGTTAAAGGACAGCGTGCAGATAAAAAGACAAAGAACCTCAGCACAAAAGCACTGAGGCAAGGGTTACCAAGAAAGGTCATTGACAACAAAGTCAGGTTTTAAAGAAATACAAAATCACACATACCACAATGATACAAAGCATCATGGGATGTACATGCAAATCACCATTAACATTTAGGCTACTTCTGTTTTAAGCAATAAGGCACAGTGCCTCAATCTGCAAAGGTTGAGAACAGAAGACACAGTGTGTCTTCTGTTATCAGCCATTGCAGATTATGTGAGGGGCCCTTAGGCACCATGCATTTCTGCTTAAAGCAGAACCATCCTAAATTGTCATGTGATTTTTATGTACAACCCAGAGTGTACTTTGTTTTTTGGAATGCTAGATTCCATACAATCCAGAATTATTGAAGGTATTTTGCAGTGCCTGGAGATGTAGCCTGCTGGATTATTCTTTTTTGACTGATTGACCCACTTGAATTATAGACTTAAAGTTTTGGCATCAATCATTGAATGTGAGGTTAAGGCTGTGGTAATTTATCATGTTAAATTTGTGACTGTACAAATAGAGGTGATACTGTTGACATGGCAAAACTAATGCACTCAATTCTCTATCCATCTGGGAGTACAGTACCTCAGTTCTACAGGTGAACGTATTTTGCTGGCATAAGTAATTGCAGACACAGATTTCGGTAACTCATTTGAGCCGGAGCTGCTCTATGTACAGTACAACAGGGCTGGCATATACAACTAGTGTGATTCTCTTCTGAGTATCTGAATAGCCTATGATAGTGTCTTGAAGTTAAGTACTGATGGCTTCACAATGATCATCCATACACTTTCATAGCTCATCTTTCTGGTTAGCTCTGGTTGGGTTGTTAGTGTGGCAATTCAGGTATAGTTTAATTTAGTTTATTGTTCTAGGAATTACTACCTTTGAGCCAGAGGCTCTTTTACAAAGGTTCCACGTCAATTAGGTACAGTACAAAAGGTTACATAGATAACACAACAATTTGTGTTGTGTCAAGAGCAAGAAAACATATACAAATACATATCAAATCATTTGTGCAAAAGGACATGAGATATCATTACAATACAATACAATACAATAGTAAGCACAGTAACGAATCAGTCCCAGAAGACTACATATCTCATGAAAGTTCCTCTGCTCTCTAGCTTGCATGGGTATGGCTGACACATTTTGTCAATCAGGCAATTCACCCTTCTCTGAGAATATGTATCCAAAATATTCACATATGTTTAAATTAAGTGTCAGATTGTACTCTTGAAAATGTTGGAGCACTACTTTGAAATTGTCATGTTCTACTTGAGTTACAACAAACCCTAAAATGCCATCACTGATAAGTACTATCTATATTTCAGATGTTGATGCTTCTCTAATGACATTTTACTCACTGCTAAGATTCCAGAAAGCCATGATTTATATCAGTGAAGGTCAACATGAGCTGTGAAAGCAGCCATACATCTGGTTTAAGGGTGAAACTCTGGCTGATGATACCTTGATTTCAAGTCAAGCATGGGGAACACTTTTGTTCCATTACCATCTGAAATAATCTTGTCTACTGTGTGGGAAAGGGGTCCATGTCCCATTTTATGATTTCATTTTGGCCACGGCATATTACTACATTACCTAATCTTGTCAGGTTACTTTGGTTTAGGGATGCAGCAAAATTTAATTTTGCCAGCAAAATTCCATCAAAATCGGGACTTTCACCTGTGAAATATTTTGCAAAATTCATGTATTTTGCTGAAATTTCACTGATGCAAAATATGGAATTTTGAGTACACAGCCCCCTCAATTTTTTTCAAAGTGTTTTCCCCACTCCCATCCAGGCCAACATTAAAGTCTTTATCCCCACTGTCATCTCTGGTGTCTAGTGGTCCCACCCCCCAGGCCAATTGCTGGCCCAATATGAAGAATTCTCCCCGCCATGATTCAGTCCACTCCTCCATCCAGAATTTGAAATAAAAATAGATTTCTCTAGTGTCTAGTGGCCCCACACCCTGGCTGATCATCAGTCAAATGAAGATTAATGACCTCCCATGGAGATTCACACCTGTCCCCCCATTGTCCATAAGTGCCACCGACTAGTCCAACACTGGGGCCTGCATCAGTCATCTCATCTTGATCATGTAATGAAAAAAAACTTTTCCTGGTGTCTAGTGGACCCCTTACCCCCCCACCCTGTCTGCTAGTAACCCTTCCACACCACACCGCCCATCTAGGACACCAGCTGGCCACCGGCACAGCCCTCCACTCACCTCCATAGCCAGCAGCCTGACTGAGCTCTTTTACAAATGAGACTGACTGAGCCCTTTCAATGAATGCCAGACATGGTGGGGGAGGGTCACTGGACACCAGGGAAAGTTTTTTTTATTACATGATGAAGATGAGATGACTGATGTTGGCTTGGCTACAGCACTTATGGACAACAAGTGGGGGATGGATGTAAATCTCGGGGGTCATTCTTCATTTTGCCAGTGATTGGCCGGGGTGGTGTGGCCACTAGATTACCAGAGAAATGTATTTTTGTTTCAAATTCTGGATGGTGGTGGGGCTGAATCTTAATGGGGGTGGGATTCTTCATATTGAGCCAGCAATCGGTCAGGGGTTGGGACCACTAGACACCAGAGATGACAGTGGGGATAAAGAGTTTAATGTTGGCCTGGATGGGGGTAAACACTTTTTAAAATATTATCATCCCCACTGGCTTTCAAATGTGGAATTTCACCCACCGTGGCTTAAATTATTTCAATGGCAAAATTTTGAATTTTGCCCTGGGGGATTTTTGCATTTCGACCTGCAAAATATTTTCCCACGTAAATGCGGGATTATGTGAAATATTTCAGTGGGCGAAAGTTTTTAATTTCACCCATCACTACTTTGGTTTGGTCCCACAGCTATAGATGAAACCCAGGGTGCTGGGTCATTATCTTTTTCAGTAATGTTAAGGGCCTCCACCTGTGCAGCATAACCTGGTAGTCCTTCAGATTATCAGGCACCTGAAATACAGCAGAATTATTGCTCAGGATCTGACTTACTTGGTTATCGCCAACTTAATAAACAATTGTATAAGGATTAGCTCAATAGCAGTCTTGGAGCTAAGCAGTTTGCTTGCATATTTTGTTACTACACAGAGTGCTTGACACCTGGCTGTCTCTGGCATGTAGTGGACATTAAAACTTGCAAAACACTGCAAAAGGCTATGATGACCCACAAACATATATCTGGATACTAGACTGCTCAGGCTAAATTTGACAGGCAGTAGTTCATAAAATACATATGCCCATCACTTGTACTGATGCCCATCAAAACTTTAATTGGATGTCTTTGGAGCAATATTGTTGTTCTGGTTCCATTATAGTCTTTCACTACTCTCTCGCCACATGGGGCAACAAAAATGTAGGAATCTTGCTATCTCTGGAATGGCTTCAGCAGGATACTTATCAGGTAACCATGTGTATGTCTGAATTAGTATTTCAAAGCTGCAAATTCTCACAGAATTTACTTTTCTACAGTTTCAACAAATGACAGCCTTCACAGGGCAAACTGTGGTGTGTGGGTGCTCACCATCATAGTTAAAGGACTTAATCTGAAGTGTGATATATGCAAGAAAGCAGTACCTCCAGCCTTTGTTCCATTATTGTTACCTTTTTCCATAGCAGGTTTAGTAATGTTCACAGTTGACCCTTTTTATCTTTTCTTGCAAAAGGCAAGTGAAACAAATTGTAAAATAACAAAAAGTGTGCACACAAAGAACAGTTTAAATAAAATGATTCAATGCATGAGCTGTGGAGAACAACATACCCACATTGCTGATAGAGTTCGTCCAGATGCTGCAACAAAATTGCTTCAGGAGAAATGGGGGGTTTTCTAAGCTTGCCATTCAGAGAGCTACATTTGGGCACTTGGTTATCCTCAGCCAGTCAGCTTAGAGATAGGCAAATGTGTTACTTTATTACTACTACTCAGCCACCACTGTGTAACAAAACACATACCGTAGTTTGTATGTATTTCATGTGAGATGTAAGCAGTATATGTCCGGGCATATCAGTAAATGGCTTTTTCAAACAGTTATGTGGGGGGATATAGTAATTTTCCATTTCTAATGTTTGCATATGTGTGCAGTATAGGTTTAAAATGGTCTTTGCTGATAACTGCAAATGTGCATATAAACAAACCCAATTATCACCATTCAGTGGTATGAGGGAGCACAAGGGTAAAGTGTGGGTTAGAAAAGGCACTGTAGCCTGTTTAAGCTCTGCTACGCTCTGTGGTCCATACACAGTATACAACACAAAGCACATCATTCAAGTTGATGTTGCTATTTTGTTCATGCTGAGTACAGTTCTTTCAGTTTCATTCACATTCACAAGAGTTCACTTTGTGTAAAGCATCTAGTTCAAATTGCAGAGAATGGATGTACAGATCTCAGATGAAGCAACTGAAAAGTGCAGCTAAATTCAGTTCAAAACTATGTATTTAATAATCCCATTGGAGGGTCATACCCCTCCAATACTATGGTCTGCCACAAAAACCCTGCATTTCGCTCATAGAGCGTCAACAGGGACTGTAAATCATGTTTTAAGGGGTTGTTTCTGTTAGTAACCAGTCAGAATACAGAAACATGATAATCTGCATTTCTGCTGTTTGAAGTCACTAAGAGGGCTTTGCTGCTTGTGTTGCAGAATACCAACTGAACTGTCAGGCTGACAAACACTCTGATTGCAGAACCCAACACCCCAGGACTTTTCAACCCCTGCCCATATTAGTAGCCAATCAGGGTGCAGGAAAATCATTATTTGTCTTTCTGATACTTCAAACCAGTGAGCCTCGATGACTGTGCTGCAGTATACCCGTTTGTCTGTCAGGCTGCCAATCACTTTGATGACATAGACCAACAGCTGCCACAAATCAGTGAGAGAGCTTGCTACTAGTGCTGCAGCAAACCCATTGGTCTGAAAAGCTGTCAATTATTGTAATTGCAGATCTAAGATGATCCAGCACTTACACACACATGACACATGTATGTACACACATGTGCGTGCATACACATACATACACGTATAGATACAGTAGTTGAAGTGCAGGAAAATGATAAGCTGTCTTTCTTCTGCTTCAACCCAGTGAGAGATCTTGCTGCTTGTGCTGCAGTATACCAACTGGTCTGCCAGGCTGCCATCACTTGATTGCAGATCCAAACAGCTGCCTCATATCATTGAGAGGGCTTGCTGCTTGTGCTGTAGCATACCTTTCTGTCTGTCAAGCTGTAAATCATAGTAATTGCAGAGCCCAACAGATTACCCCCACCACCACCACCACCACCAACAGCAACAACCAGCACCACCACTTTCAAATTACAGGCACAAAATCAGTTGTTTTGTGCAACTTATCACATATTTTACAGAGGCTAAATTAATAACTGGTTTTGAATGCATTTGCTCTGTTGGGGACATAGCTCACCACCCTATAGGTTTTCTCCCCTTTTCTAGTCTTTCAGAACTGCAGCTTTCACATTCTCACTGCAGCTCTGTCTCTGCAGAATAAGCTCACCATATCAGGCCCCTGAATAAACAATCAGGATTCATAAGTGGGTTGCAACAGCTAACCCTAATTATAAACTATCTGCAACAATATTTAACATTCAGTTCAGGCCCTGCAAGTTCTGTGAAAGGGCACAATCCCTAAATAGTTGGGTCTTATTATCACTTCTAGGGCAACCTCTTGCAGTAGTTTGAAGGGGGATAGTTGTAGGAATAATAAACCCTGTCGCAGGCACTGGGAGACATCACCCCTAAATATTTTGCATACAGTGCAGCCTGCCAAGATGTAACTTCATTCTGTGGCATTCTGCAGCAGAGTTACTATAGGAAACAAGACATTTTCAGTGGCATTTGATCCCTTTTGTCATGCAGGATTCTGTGACTGTGTTGCATCCCGATGGACAACACCAACATTTTTGTTCTTGTAGTTTCCTTTTTCCTCCTTAGGCTGGCTTGGGCAGCTGTGTCTGCCTGTCCCTGTCAGTACCATGGCCATTCTGGAGGACTTCAGTAAGCTTCCAGACCCCATTTTTCCACTGATTTTATCCCCTTACTTTCCCTAGAGCCCCCAGTGAAAGGTTCTATGTGTGCGTGGAGAAGCGCACGCATGCCTTGACCTGAACTGACCCCGCTCCTCCCACCAGGCCTATCCCCTCTGACACCTGCACCACCATTACACCTCTACATGGTGGTGGTCAAAGGCCTGGAAAGCTAACCTCCCAAAACTGGAAGAGAAGAGCTGCCTGGTGGCTGCTCAGTCTTCACCAAGCACCCCCCCAGGCTGAACCCCAGAGACCCATGCTTATCGGCAAACATGGGTCGCTGGCATGGCAGGAGGTAAGATGTCCAGTGACTCAGCCATCCTTGCCACTGGGACAGCTTCCATTGTAGTTTTCTGAAACCTTGAGAATCTATTAGCTAGCTGTTGAATGCCCATATACTTTCATTTTTTATTTGTCAGAAATTGTATTACTATTTATACTATTTTTAATTTCTTTATGTACTCAGTTGTGAATGCAGTCACCCTTCTCTCATGTTATTTGTTGAGGATACTAACGTGTTCGTACACTGTGAGCTGTACCAGTTACATTTATTTTATTTAAGCTCTGCCCCTAACTAAGATTTGCTTTAGGGTTGAACTGCAGGGCTTGGTCTTCAAAGGCATCCTGCTGAAATAAATGTGCACTAGCTTGAAACAAGAACTTTGTTGTGCTGTGCCTTTTTTCATTCTTTTGTCTAACAAGTTGGCGAGGTCTGCTCAAGCACTGCCAAGTTTCCTGAACACACTTTTTGAATAATTTGCTTGCATCTATATAATTCAATTTTGGGCAAGATAAGCCCATTAACAAAATTGAAACACAGCAAGGTGTCAACAGAAAATGGCTTATAGTCCATCATGTCTGCTCATTTTCCTAACTGAGTCAGACCTTCCTACATTTGCTTGGTCTGCCTTGGCCATATACCCATTGGAAGATCAGCTATGCCACCCCCACTCTCCATCAATGTTTCTTTTGTTTTTACCAACCCCTTATAGTGTTCCCACACTTTCTTGAAATCTGTACCAACACCCTTGGCAACCTGCTTCATCTATCCACCTCTTTCTGTGAAGAAATACCTCCTCACATCATCCTTGAATCTACCCCCCCCCCAGTTTGTACTCATGTCCCCCAGTTACATAGAAATACCTATAATAATAGCATATAATACCTATAAGGCAGCTAGAAACGCCTGCACCAGACTCAACCGACAGGCTAAAGCCTCCTACTATAAGGATCTACTAACCACAACCTGGGGTTCTGGAAGAGACATTTGATGCTCTCTTAAATCCTTAATGGGCAAAGCCCCAAAGACCCCCCAGATCTGACTGTGAAGGAGCCCCTACAGGAACCCATCAAAATTGCCAAAAAGCTCAAAACTATATCCATCTTTCCTCCCCTTTCGAAAGTACTGGAAAGAATGGTCTCAGAGCAGCTTACTGAATACCTTGATAACCATAACCTACTCTTCCCTCAACAGCATGGCTTCTATAAAAAGCACTCCACACTCACCGCTCTAGTTGATTATTCATCCCAACTATAAAACACCTTGAATAGTGGTAAGGCAGTTGAATCAGTCTTCATCAACCTTACAAAGGTTTTCGACTCTGTTAATCACAACCTCCTCCTAAGTTGCCTTCTATCTACAGGTCTATCCCCAGATACGGTACTATGGTTTGGCAGCTACATACTGTATCTAACAGATCACAAGTCAAAATTGGTGAAACCCTATCCACAGCTAAGGAGGTGCAACTCAGGGTTCCACAGGGGTTAATCCTCTGTTCTCTACTCTTTAGCCTTTTCATCAACTCCATCTCAATGGCCTTCTCAGCAAGCACAGTTCTCTATGCTGATGATGCAGTGATCTCAGTTGTTGGTAAAGACCAACAATCCATCACAACTGAACTCCAAAGCAGCTTCCATCAATTTGAATCTTGGTTTATGGAAAACAAGCTACTATTAAATGTCAAAAAAATAGAGAGTATGCTCTTCACCACCTCTCAAAACAAAAAGAAATACCTGCCCCTGCGTATTCATAACCAAAAGGGTGAGATCCTAGACCAAGTCTCTAATTTCAAACATCTTGGCTTTAACTTTGATGACATGCTTACCTTCTCAAACCACATTGACTCTGTTATCAAGACTGCAAATATAAAACTTGGTGTACTTTATCATTACAGACATTCAGTGACACTGGATGTACTCAGACTAGTCACCAGTAGCTCAATACTGTCTACCATTGACTACAGGTTGCCTATACTGTATATGGTGCGGGCACAAAAACTGCTCTTAACAGGATTAACACACTCCTCAATAAGGCCTGTCATCTCACTTTGGGGGTTACTCTTGACACCCACACCTGCTCACTGTACACTGAAACTGGGTGGCTCCCACTCCATCTTAGAGGGCAATACCAAACCTGCCTACTTCTAAAAAAAGTACTACTTGTACTGACATCCTCCACAATGGACGGACTGTTTAAGCTGGCCACTCCAACAAAATCTACCCATATTGCAATCGTTGATAAGATGGTGATTCCCTTCAAAAGGACGAAACTTGCCCAGAACTCCATCCTATATCAAGGACTGAAATGGTACAATGAACTACCTGCTGACCTCATTGATACTACCAAGATTAGTATCTACAAAGCAGGGCTCACATCTTTCCTTGGCTCTAAAATGAATTGTACCTCCCTGCACTAATGTGATAGTACCACGCTTCCAGGTTTCCGTTTACCTACCCCCCTACATCATTCTGCTATATACCATTTTTTTCTTAACCTGCTCCCCAACCCCCAATTACCTGATGATGGCCTCACTTGGTTGAAAGCTCCACCTCTCTCCCACCTCAGATGATGCCACCTCCGGCTGACCCTCCCCAACCCCCCTCTTATCTAATCAGTCTATTTGTTAATATGTACTAATTTGATGTGTATAAGTTCAAATTTTACTATTACTGCCTGTGTATATGCTTCAATGTTCTTCTTTTTTTCTCTGTAAACCTTGTATTTTTGTAATGTTTGTTCAGCACTGATGTGGAACCTTTGAAAATGAGTCCTTGACTCAGAGGTATTAATCCCAAACTGAAATAAATAAATAAATAAAATAAATATACAAACATAGAATTTGTCGGCAGACAAGGACTGCTTGGTTAACTCAGTCTGTCCATTTTTCCCCTATCTACAATATCACTGTAGACGCTACTTGATCTCCAACTCTTTTTCCCTCCCCCCATTTCTTTTCACTAAGATCCCCTTTTACATATCCCATCATTCTTAAACCCCATCACTGTTTTTGCTTCCACCACCTTGGCTGGTAGGCAATCCAGAAATCCACTACCCTTTCTGTGAAGAACTTCCTCACATCTCTCCTGAATCTATCCCTCCCCCAACTTCACAGCATGTTCCCTTGTTCTTGTGCATCTTTTCTTCTGAAAAATTCTACCTTCCTATTAGTTATTTACCCCCATGAGATATTTAAAGGTCTCTATCATATCCTTCCCCCTCCTCTCTTCCAGGGTGTATTTACTGAGTTTCTTCGGTCTCTCCTTGTAGTGCTTATTATGCATATCCCACACCATTTTAATTGTTCTCTTGCGGACCGCCTCCACTCTGTCTATATCCTGCCAGAGATGTTGCCTCCAGAACTGTACCATTTATTCTATGTGAGGTCTTATCAGTGATCTATACCAAGGTAGCACCACCTCCCTCCTTCTGCTGGTGATGTCTCTCCTTGTAAGGCTTATTATGCATATTCCACAGCATTTTAGTTGCTCTTTTGTGGACCACCTCCACTCTGCTTACATCCTTCCAGAGATGTGGTCTCCAGAACTTCACCCCATATTCTAAGTGAGCTCTTATCAGTGATCTATACTGAGGTAGTACCACCATACCACTCTCTATGCACTCTAGCATCCCACTAGCCCTCCTGACTTCTTACCTATGAGTTACTTTTCCCTCATATGCTTAAAAAGGCTATAACATTCTACCCTGTCTATCCCATTGAATAATTTAAGTTTCTGTCATATCCCCTTTCACACCTAGACACCAGTGAGCACATGTTCAGACTGGCCAGACAGTCCTCATATGGTTTATGCTGTTGACCCTGTATCGTCCTTTTAGCACACATTTAAACAGATCACGTAGGTTTGGTCCTTATCCTTTTGCAGGTGTGGGCTCCAGAACTGAACACAACACTCCAACTGTGGCCACACCAGTGATCCAAAGAGGGGCAACAGCACCTCTTTTTTTCTCTACTAAAAAACCTTTCCCTATATATCCCTGCATACTGTATGCCTCCCCGAGTGCCTTGGTGTACTTTGCCATTGATCTGAGGCTGTCACTAATGATGACTCCCAAGTTCCTTTGTACAGTGGTCAGACTAATCTCTCTTCAACCAATGACCCATCTTCATGTTTCCCTTCCCTATGTGCATAACTTACCACTTCTTTGAATTAAACTGCCATTGCGGTACCTTGGCTCCCATTTTCAACCTTTATAGGTCTCTCTCTATGCCTCTGACCCATCTTTAGAATCTGCCCTATCACATATGTAATCTCTAGGTGGCGCTATTCTAAGGGCTACTACCCCTGCCTGTATGGCAATGCACAGGTTGAGGGGCCTGAGTTCTCTAATTAGGTGCCTCCACCCAGAGAAACGGTATTGGGGTTGCCTATCTGCTCTGATCTAGCTCTCCAGGAAGCTATAACCCCCCCATCCATCCTCCTAGTGGCCTAAGAAATAACACAATATTATATTCACAATCAATAGGCAGTAGTAATAATGTGCTCACACCCTTTTTACCTACCACCATGGCTGGATCTGCTGCAAGTGCCCTGATGACCCCCAAGAAAACCAGATCAGCAATGCAACAATTCAGCATTAACACTGTAACCCTACTAATAATATGCACACTAGCCAGTTTAAACGTGAAAGAAGACAATCAGGTTTATTTATGGGCAGTGAACAAGGGAGGGGGAGTGAATCTAGCAGAATGATTAGCAATCTGATTTAAATCAGCATTGTCTGGCATGTACTTTAAGTCCCAGTTTGACAGTTCAACAACCCTGGGTACCTAGAATGTCATGCAGGCTAGCCTGAAGTGTTGCACGGGGTGGTCCTTGTTGCAGCTGATGTTGGGGCCTTTAAGGAAAGAAAAACAGTTAAGCATGCACTTAACCCAGTAATTTGTAATCCAAGCTGGATGGCTCAGTCCATTGCAAGAACCCAGTAAAAGAAACAATTAGTTGGTACCACAATGAATTTTGCTTTCATTGCAGGGGGCTACCCTGATTTGTACTCATGCTACCAGGACCTGGATGCAGTGCAGGCGAGATTAGACCTTGTGGTGGTGATTAAGAAGACAGGGGGAAGCTGGGCCAACACGAATCACTTCCGGGTGGTCGCTACCTGCTTGATGATGTTGGGTAGGGGGCCGAATCCCTAAGCTGGTCTTTTGCCGAGAAGGTCTCTGATGTAAGAGTAGAGGCCTAGGCCAAGATGGCAGGGCCCAGGCAGGATGAACAGTTCTAAGAAAGTTTGTGATCTTCTGCTGGTGATGTCTCCAGCTGGCATAAAAGATTCTGTTTGGGGAACCAAATCGAAACCTACGAAACAGATTTGGCACATTTATATCACTAACTGCATTCTGCAGTTTGGTAAACAGACTAAGGAGAAGCTGCCCGACACTTACCCTCCATGCAAGGTACGGGTTGGAACTCTGAATTTTGGCATCTACCCCTGGAGGATTCTCACTTGTCCCTGTTTGCCAGTGTTTCTCACACTATATGCAGCAGTTCAGAAGTCTTCTAGGGACTGCTGCCAAGAAATTAATGCTAGGACTGTCCTCTGCTTGACATGTTCTTGATTTCTCACTTTAAGTAATGCTTAGTCTGATGTAGAGATTCCTTAACAGTTGGTTTAAGTTTGAGAGAGGTTATTAAGGTAGTGTGATTTTGCTATCTGCCCTGATCCCTGTGCCCTTTCTCTTAGAGCTGTAAGTCTGTGGGCTGCACCCTTGACCTCTGTGTCCCATTGAGGCTGCTGCAGTGCCCTTCCCCCAAAACTTGCTTCAGAACCTCCCTGCCTGTTCTTTTTTTTTTTCTTTTCCATTAGCAGATTATATCTTTTAGCCACTAGAGGGCCCAGTTATAAGCACACTTACCCAATCCAACACAATACAGTTCCTGTCTCATCTCACTTATTGCATGGTCAGTCTATCACTATTCATCAGTCTTTGCCCCCTCCCTCTTATACTGATTGATACTGATTTTTCCTATTTGCAGCTTATACTCTTTGCCCACTAGAACGGTTATCCCCAAACTGTGCCAAAGCTGCTCTACATCTCCTTACTCTCTACTACTCCTGGACACTCTTCTTTTACTGCTCAGCTGCTATGGGTACCTACACTCCATTACTAATTCTGCTCTCCTTCACCCTCTTGGTACAGACCTCACACTGATTGGAGCAGTGTTCCTCCACACTAGGCACCTCATTCCCAGACTACCCCACAGTGACTCGGCCCTCCCCCACCCTTGACACACCCGTGACCCCCCAACACCCCCACCCTGCCAGCACCTCCCCCTCTGCCCCTCCAAGGCCTGACCTGGACCCAGCTCTCCCCTGCCATTCCCACCCTTCACACTTTATCTATCCCATGCACCCTGATTGTAAAGTCCTCAGCTGGGTGTTGACCCAAGGGTCTCCATCACCTCCGGCCACTAACCATAATAATTACACTGCTATTATTATTATCTGGTAATGTACACCCAAACCCAGGACCTATGGCTTCCAGCCCTTCTAAACTCTGTACTGCAACTGGCCTCTGCTTTGCATCCTTAAACATTTGCAGTCTCCTAAGGAAATCTGCTGCCCTCCAGTGCTGGGTCATTCAACATCAACCTGACATAATTGCACTGGTAGAGACTTGGCTCTCCAAATCCACCCCTGACTCCACTATCACCCTCACTGGATATACCATCTACAGGGAAGACTGAGTAGGTAAACGCAGTGGTGGTTGCACACTACTAATATGGGACTCCCATATAGATCAGGCACTCCCAGCTCCTAAACTTGATTATGGAGCCCAAGCCCTCACCTTGAAAATCACACCTGACCCAGCCCAAGGCCCTCTCTTCCTCATGGTCTCCTATGTACCCCCAAGGAATCAAAACCAAGTGGTCCAGTCCCTCATTGACTACCTCACATCTCTCCCTCACAAAGTGGAGCAAGTCATCCTAGGTGATCTCAGTGTTAACTGGCTTGCCTCCACTGCTACCCATATAAGGGACTCCTTTGCTGCCCTGGATATGTCTCCATTAGTCACCCAGCCCACCAGATTCAACCACTCTACTGGCACCAGCACTCTCCAAAATGTTGTTATATCTAACCACCTCTACAAAATCTGGGATGTCACTATCCTCCCCGACTCTCTTAGCTATCACTCCCCAATCATCTGTCTCTGGTCATCCTCCACTCTAAAGCCAGTGTCACAGGCCACTCTATGCCGCCGTTTACGCCCCGGCAGCCTCAGAAAATTAAAACAATACCTAGCCCAGCTAGAATGGTCCCCTATCCAGCGAGCCCCTGACATTGATTCAGCTCTTGACCACTTACAAATGCCTTCTGTATGGCTTGTGACCTTTTGGCCCCCTCACCAGGATCCGCTCCAAAAAATGCAGTGCCCCATGGATCACCCCACCCCTCCTCTAGAGACTCAAAAACAGAGATAATCTCTGGCACATTGCTGTAGAATCTGGAAAGGCATCTGATAGGCAGACCTACAACGCAGAACACAATAAGTGCACTTGGGCCATTAGGCAGGCCAAGGCAGAGCACTACCAGACCACCCTCGCTTCCACTTGGGGTTCAGCCCAGACCTTCTGGGATAATAAGAAAGAGCTAAATGGGAAGTCCCACCCCCCCCACCATCTCAGCTCTTCATCAATGGCACCCCCACCACAGATCCACTCCTTATAGCCAATTGCTTTAACACTTCCTTCTCTGCCCTAAGCTTGGTCCTCACCAGCAGCTTCTTTGACCCAATCCCCACCTCTCTCCCTCTGGTCCTGCATCACCCACCATTCTACCCGTGCACCCTATCCCCTGAAGAAGCCAGGCCGCACCTGCTAAAAGCCTTAAGCAGCAATAACCCCAGCAGTGACCCCCTCAACTCCAGGATCCTCTGTATGGTCTTGGACAAAGTCCTAGTCCCCCTGACTGACCTTCTAAACCAGTCTCTATGCCTGGGTCAGTTCCCAAGTGCTTGGAAAACTGCTGAAATCATGTCCATACATAAAAGTGGGGACCGGTCCACCCCCAACAATTGCCGGCCAATATGCATCCTCCCCCAACTCTCTAAAGCCCTTGGAAAAGTGGTGTTGATCCAGCTCTCTGAATACCTAACCAAGTACGACATTATGTGCCCAGAGCAGCACAGTTTCCACCCAGGACACAATACAACCATGGTTCTTCTGGAATTCTCCCAACATCTGCATGCTGCTGTCGACTGGCAGCCTTGCAGGAGCAGTGTTCATTGACCTCTCCAAGGCCTTTAACACTGTCTGTCATCCCCTCCTACGTGACTCTCTCTCCACCAACTTGGCTTCTCTGGTGGTCCCATTTCCTGGTTCTCTAGCTACCTCTCTGCTAGATCCCAGCATGTCAAGATAAGCAGCTTCCTCTCCAGCACTCTTCCCGTTTGCTTTGTGGTCCCTCAGGGCTCCATCCTGGGTCCAATACTTTTTAGTCTCTACCTCAACACCTTCCCCAGCTCATGTACCAGTAAAATGCTCCTCTACAGCAAAGATGCAGTCCTCGTTGCCTCATATCCCAATCCCACATCCCTCCAATTATCCGTCCATCAAGCTTATAACCAAGCCGAAAGGTGGTTCAGTGACCGCAGACTGGTCATTAACCTAAAGAAAATCAAATCAATGCATCTTCTCCCACCACCAAAATAAAGCTAAAAATACCCCCCTCTTAATTATCCTCAGCACTCTGCACCCGCTAGAACAAGTGACCACATACAAGTACCTAGACATCACGTTCGATACTGCCCTCTCCTTCCACACCCACATTAATGCCCTGTCAGTCGCCATTACCTCTCAGATTGGCCTGCTATACCGGCACAGGGACTGCCTACCTCAGGTTGCCCTTAGGCTGGCCATCACCTCCTCCATCTTGTCCCTCGTGGACTATGGATTGCCCATCTACACTGCAGCTGACAACACTGCCCTCTCCAAAATCCAACTCTCCATCAATAAGGCCTGTAGGCTCCTGACCGGTGCCCCCAGCCGCACTCACACCTGCCTTCTCTATACTACCACAAATCTGCTCAACTTTGAGGAGCGACTGCTCTACCAGATCTGCCTTCTCGCTAAGAAATCACTGCTAGGACTCCTCCCCCCAGGGTCTCCACCTCCCTACAGCAGTCATCATCATCCATCGCCACCCGTAGCTCTGTTAAGGCCACTTTCAAGGTGCCCAGAACCAAGACCTCTCTTGCCCAGAGATCCTTCCTCTACCAAGCCCCCACCTGGCTCAACTCCCTCCCTAGCTGCATCTCCAACTTGCCAAAAATTGGCACCTTCAAAACAGCCCTTCGGAATCATATCTTTAATACCCACTGTTGTAGGTGAAACTAACCCCCTGTTGTAACCTGTGGTACCCACCTGCCTTGCACCCTGACTCAACAACGTCCACTGGACAGCCTCTCGCTCCCCCAGACCCACTCCTTCCCTGCTACGTCCAAACAGGGATGTAACCCGTTGTCTTCTCTGAGGACCTACTATATCCATGAGCGTAACTCACAATTTTGTAACACTATGTAACCTAAGTAACATACAAACTACTACATTATGTAACCTAAGTGTATCTATGTTAAATGTTCCTTTTACTGCACCTGTAATGTTATCCTCTGTTTTAATCTGCACTGTAATAACTGTCTTGATGTCTGCCCCCCTGCAACAAGGTGTCTTTGTAAATGAGTCTCTGACTCAAAGGTTGTAAACCCGATTTGTAATGAATAAATAAATAGAATAAACTTCGTTAAGCAACAGTTTGGATACCATCCAGTTGCAAATAGACAGCTTTACTGCACAATCCCCCCCGATCCGAGGGTAACTCTCACAAGCTGGACCAATCACTTCTGGAGCAAGTCTTCGGTTCAAATCACAAGTTGCAATAACACTTCTTTCTTCTGCCATAGTTCCAAGGCTGGAAACTGGACAGATACAACTTCTGCAATAGGCAGTTCGAATTACTGGAGAATGTGGCAGAAAGGCCAGCTTAGCCTCTTCCCGCCGATTTCCCTACACTCCTACTGGGAGCAGCTGCTCGAAAACTCGAGCAGTTAACTCTTCCACTTCCAAGTCTAACTGATCCACTGCTTCAGGCAGTTCTGGGCATTTCCCTTGTAATCCAAAAGGTTTGGTTGGCTGAGGTAACTGTCAGTGACAGTAAGGACTCCCCCTTCAGGTCCATTTAGGTGCCAGCACTCCAAAACTACAAAACTACAGAATTTCCTTCCCACAAGACCCTTGGGGGCAGGGTCCATTTTAAGTCCCAAATGGTTCACTTGGTCCAGATACTGGAAATCCAGGACCTAACATGGTGACTCCAATCTAAATGTTCGAGCTGCAATGAAAGCAGGTAAGGCAAGCTTCTCTGTCTTTACTATAACAGCAAATAAGCAATAAACAATCAAAGTTCCTATGAGAGCTCCCTCTGTGCAAGTAGCAACTGCAGAATGGAGCAAAATAACATACTGTCTGGCCAGTCATAAGCCCTCTTAAAGAGACAGGTGTGAAGGCTCACTAGGGCACTCTCACACAAATAGATAAAACTACTTAAGATAGGACACCAGTCTGACAGTGGGCATTAGGGAGCCCAGGAAGACATTATAGTAAACCCCAATTTGTAGGGGGGGGTTACACATACATTTGTACCATCAGCAAAAATGCAAAATTTTCTCTCTATTCTTTTCCCTATGTCAGAGATGAAGACATTAAACAGTAATGGCTCTATTACCAGCCCATGTGGTACCCCATTTGTCGACTTCCTGACTTCTCAATATTCCCCTTTTTTTTACTATCCTGTGGGTCTTTCCTCATTGTCAGTTTTCTATCCAACTTGTTATATTTGCCCGAACCGGTAGATCCCCAACTTCTTGATAAACCTTCTGGGGGTTAACAAGTCGAAGGCCTTACTCAAATCTAGCAATAGCATATCAGTTGCCTAGCATGTGTTCGCTGCCCCAAAACTTAATCAAGTTGGTTTGACATGCCCTTCCCTTCATAAAGTAATGCTGCCTTCCATCTCAGAGCCCATCTTTGTGAACAAATTCCCTCAGTTTCTCTTTGATAAGAATTTCCAGGAGCTTACCTACTATAGAGGTCAACTAACCAGCCTCTATGTTCTTGGGCCTTTCCTCCATGCATTCCTGTGCAGGGGGACAGCATCTGCCCTCCTCCAATCCTATGAGACTATTCTAGTCTCCAAGGAGAGGTTGAATAAGACTGCCAGAGGCTTACTAAAGTAGTTCCTGTTCCAATCTCCTCAGCATTCTGTGGTGCATCCATAGAAACATACAGTACATAGAAGTTGTCGGCAGAGAAGGACCTCTTTGCCCACCTAGACTGCCCAATTTCCTCTTCCTACTGTGCCACTGCACGGGTCTCCTTATGTCTATTGCATGCATGCTTGAATCCTGTTACCATTTTAGCACCACCACCTCCACTGCGAGGCTGTTCCAGGTATTTCCTACCCTTTCTGTGAAGAAGTATTTCCTCACATCTCCTCTGAGTCTCCCCCTTCCCCAGCTTCATAGCATGACCCCTTGTCCTCAAGCATCTTTTTCTATGTAAAATGCTACCTTCATGTACCTTATTAGTACCTGTGAGGTATTTGAGTGTTTCTATGATGTCCCCTTTCCATCCTTTCCTCTAGAGAGTACGTATTTAATTTCTTGGGACTATCCTCAAAGAACGTTTTTTTGCCTCTTCTGTACTGCTTTCACACATTCTATGTCTTTCCGGAGATGGGTCCTCCAGAACTGGACACAGTACTCGAGGTGGAGCTTCACCATTGATCTATACAGTGGTAACACTACCTCCCTCTTTCTGCTGGTGATACCCAACCCTATGCACCTGGGCATCCTGCTAGCTTTTCCCATTGCCTTATCACACTGCTTTGCTACCTTCAGGTCATCAGAAATGATAACCGCTCAGGTCCCTTTCCTGTTTTGTGGTTGTAAATACCTCTTAGCCCAATTGGTGCATTGCCCTCAGGTTTCTGTCTCTGTTTCAGATTGTGCTTCATTTTTCCACCACCCTGGTGACCCTCCCTGGTGTGTCCACTCCACTGCAGATTTTTGTGTCATCCATGAACAGGCAAACTTACCCTTCCAGCCTTACTGCAATGTCACTAATAGAGGCATTGAAGAAGACCAGGCTTAGTACTTCGTAAGGCTGTGAGGGCCATCTGTGCCACAGCCCTCCCTTGAGCTGCAGCACTCACCAGAGCAAGTAGTCAGCATCTCTTCATGAGGTTGTGAGGGCCAGCTGTGCCACAGCCCTCCCCTGAGCTGCAGCGGTCACCAGAGCAAGTAGTCATCTCCCCTTCATGAGGTCATGAGGGCCAGCTGTGCCACGGCTCTCCCCCGAGCTGCAGCAGTCGCTGGAGCAAGTAGTCAGGTTCGGCGGTGGGAGCAACGGACAAATTTTAAACTGCAGCATTTTGGCCCAGCCGATGCGGGAATGTTGGCTCTCCATCTCCCCCACCACCACCCTTGCTCGACTATCTTACTTATAGTGGTGGTCATGTGCACAATTTGGCCAATCAGGCCAGTTTTCCATTTGCTGGCTATCGCAGCCCACCACTAGAGGCAGTACTCCTCCTGAGTCTACCTCCTTCAGAAATCATGACCATGACCTGGATGGCAGGGTTGGCAGCAATTTTAGTTCTTGCCCCTCTGCTCTCATCCCCCTGCATTGTTTCTGGTGATGCTGCCGAATCTACAGATATTCCACATCCCAGCCTCTACATCTCCCACCTCCCATACCTCTACCATTCAGCCACCCCCTACTGCACTGCAGTTAAATTTATTTGCTAGCCCTACTGTCCTCCCATCCTCCTTTCACGCCAGCTTAATTGCCCTAAAGGTTCAGGCATTAGCCTTCTCAACAAACCCAGGACAGGCATTGCACTCGAGTCGGAAACTCCTATGGGCATTTCCTAACAGCAGGGTCCTGTTAACCATTCTGCTTCTGCTTGCCGGTGACGTTGAATGCAACCCAGCCCTCACCCCAACCTCCGCCCGTCCAACTCCCACCCCCACCTCTCACTGCCCCATGGTTTCAAACTCATGCACCTAAATATTTGCAGCATTCTAAATAAAATCAGCCTTCTGCAACCAGTTGACCTCTCCCTAAAACCAGACCTACTGACCATTAAAGAAACATGACTGAAACCACACAATCTCGATGCAGAGTACATTATCCCGGGCTACACCCTTATTCGTCAGGACCGACATGGCCCCAAAAGAGGGGGAGGCTTTGCCATGTTTATAAACTCTTCTCTGCAGTTCACAATGATCCCGCTGCCTAGACCCATGCAATCCATTGATGCCATCCTAATCAAACTGTCACTAGCCCACACCTACCCTGCTTTTGTAGCCGGGGTCCTATTGTCCTCCTGACACATCCTCGCACTCCATTATGGAACACCTGAACAGCATCACATCGCTGGCCAAGGAGGGTGAGTTGCACATCCTCAGGGACTTCAACCATAACTGGCTGTCCAGTAGCAGCTCTTGCTTGCAGCACTAGGTGGCCGCACTAAACCTAACCCACTTAATCACAGAGCCCACACGCCTTAACCACAGATCCTCAAATCACTCTCTCCTGGACTGGTCCCTTACGGCGCACCCACATCGTATACATTCCTCTGGCTTGCTACCGGACTCTTTGATCATAACATGATTTACTCCATTAGAAAAATCCATCGCCCCAGAGCTAACCCACCCAGGACCATACTCATGAGATCCTACAAATCTCTGGACCTAGCATCCCTCCTGTGCGGCTTGTCTAATTTGGATTGGTCTTTCATCCAAAGGGCCACCTCTATTGACTCAGACTGGGAGTACTTTAAGTCAAGATTTATAGCAGTCTGGAACTCACACACCCCTGTTAAAAGGGCTTGTGTGAGGGGTACGCAACTGCCTTGGATTTTCATGGACATCATGACACTCCTCAAAGACAAGGACACAGCCTGGAAGGCTTTCAAGGTCTCTGGCACTCAGATGGACAAACAAAACTATTGTGCCCTACGCAATGCCTGCACTAGGCAGATCCACAGGGCTAAGGAAAAATACTTCAGCGGCACCTTCAAAGCTAACCTGAGCCAACCTTCCAAATTTTGGAAGGTGGTAAAACCTCTCTTAACCCCCCACTCACAACCCTCTACCCCATCCCTCAACACCGGCGGCCACATGATTACTGACCCCAAGACGTGGCCTCTCATTTCAATGCCTTCTTTATGGACTGTACCTCATCTCTCCTGGGTGCCCCCAACCCTCAAGCCACCCCAACTTCTCTGCCTTTGCACCCCCTTAAAGCTCCCCCAGCAGGCTGCCCTTTCACATTCTGGCAGACTACCCCTGCTGAAGTACACAAAGCTCTTCTTACCCTAAACCCTGACAAGGGCAAATTTCCTACTGGCCTTGACTCCAAACTACTCTACTTGTCAGCCCAAGCCATCCCCGCCCCCCTAGCAGCTCTCTACAACCTCTCTTTCTTACTTGCCACTGTCCCCACTGAGTGGAAACATGCTACAGTCATCCCTCTGCCAAAAGGTGGTGACTCCTTGACACCCGGTAACTACTGCCCAATTTCCCTGCTTCCTATCCTTGCCAAAATCCAGGAAAACTAGTTCTTTCTCAACTCTCCTCCTATCTTGATTCCTCTTCCTTTTTCACACCCCACCATTCTGGCTTCAGCAAGTCCCACTCCACCACCACATCCCTACTAAGATTAATTGACTCCATTCTCACTGGTATGGACAAAGGCCTAATCACCTCAGCTATTTTTGTTGACCTGGCTAAAGACTTCAACACTGTCTCCCATACACTCCTGCTATTGAAACTCTCTGAAGCAGGACTCTCAGACATAGGCACCCAGTGGTTCCAGTCCTACCTATTAGACCGCCCCTAAGCTGTCAGAATTGGCAATGCTACCTCTGCTTCCCTTCCTGCCACTTCTGGGGTTCACAAGGGTCAGTCCTGGGCCCTCTCCTGTTCTCCATTTTCCTCAACAACCTGCCTACTGCCTGCCCCAACACATCCATTTACTTGTATGTGGATGATACAGTTTTGTACACATCTGGCGCCTTGACTGCTGAAGTAGCAACCAGACTCCAGCAGGACTTCAACGAAGATCAGCGCTGGTTTCACTCAAATCAGCTCTTTCTCAACACCAAGAAAACCATATCCATGACCTTTGGTACAAGGCAGAGACTTTCAAGGCAACCCCCCACCCCCCTTTCCGCACCCCTGATGGGTCTGAGATTGTTATTTGCTCCACTTTCAGGTATCTCGGCATCTGGCTTGACCAGCACCTTGACTTCTCTGCACGCTTTGATGCTATCCACAAAAAACTCCACCCCAAGCTCAGAGCACTGTTCCGAAATCATGGCTGCATCCCATTGCCAGCTAGACTTGCCATTGTACAGAGGATGATTCTTCCCATCTTCGACTATGGGGGTGTAGTGTACAGCACCACTCCAAAGTCCACCCTGGCCAGGCTGGACCCCCTCTTCCATTCCTTCTGTCATTTTGCCCTTGGCTGTTCTCCTAGTATGCATCACTGTGTCCTTTGCTACAATCTAGACCTTCCCTCTTTTCAGGGCCAGCGTCTATCCCATTGTGCAAGTCTCACAGCCAAATTCTGGTCACAGTCCCTCCCCTTGTATCTCATCAGAGTCCTCTTCACCCACACCCCCCAGGGCTATGCACTGAGGAATAAAGACTCTTGTCTACTGGCCATCCCATGCATGTCAACCTCCGCAGCCCAGTCAGCTTTCAGATTGCGCATGCCCAGCCTCTGGAACTCTCTCACATCGGACATCCGGCATGCCACAACTGGGAGGCACCTTAACTCCCTTCTCAAAACAAACTTCCACCCTACCTGCACTTACCCCACTGGGAGCTCACTGACTGGGAGTCCTCTAGCTCCGGCATCAGGGTAATTACCCCTAGCACTCAACTTTCCCAAAGGTCACTGCTCAGTGTACCTACCTGATGATGTAACCTCACAAAAGTCTCCTGGCATTTGGTTTGTTCTCCTCATATCATAAAAGCTCACTACCGTGAATCTGGCACCTTGTATGTATTCCTCTTGGAGCCTTGGCTATGTACCTGCCTGTAGTGATTGTACTCTACCTTATTTATGTTTACTCTGTGCTTTTCATGTAAATCAAAAAAACTGCATATGTTTGTATGCTCTCCTATTCTTTGAAGTACATCATGTAATGTACCTTACTGTTTATGTTTGCATGGTCTTCTACTCCCCCCCCTTCCCTCAGGATGCATCTGGAATTGAGCAGTAGTCTGCTCAGTATACCTCTCTGGTGAAATGCTTAAATAAATATAAATAAATAAATAAAGTACTGAACCCTTCGGTGCCCTGCTGTTCACCTTGCCTTCTTCAGAGTGATCACCATTTACCACCACACTCTGACTCCCGCTGCTTAACCAACTTCTTACACATTTTACTACTTTTGGACCTACTCCTAGGCTGCCCAGTTTGCTTACCAGCCTTCTGTGTGCAATGGTGTCAATGGCCTTACTGAAATCCAGGTAGGCCACATCCACCGCTCCACCCTGATCCACTTCCCTGGTCACCCAGTCAAAGAACTCGATCAGGTTTGTCTGGCAAGATCCACCCCCCTCTGAAACCATGCTGCCTCAGATCCTGTAATCCATGGGGTCACAAGGTATTCCCCAATCCTTTTCTTCAATAGTGATTCCATTACTTTACTCACCACCGAAGTCAGGCTCACAGATCTGTAAATTCCTACCTACTCCCCATTACGACTTTTATGAAGTGGGACCACATCTGCCCTCCTCCAGTCCCCTGGAACTTCCCCCATATCTAGAGACAGTTTAAACAGGGCTAACAAAGGTGCAGCTAGCACCTTCTTGAGCTCCCTCAGTATCCTAGGGTGTACCTCCTCAGGCCCCATTGCTTTCTCCACTTTTAGTTGTGCTAGTTCCTTGAGGACTCTCTCCTCTGTAAAATGACTATTGTCCACCTCCCTTCCTTTAATGCCCTTGTCCCTTATCTGTGGCCCATCACCTATGCCTTCATCTTTAAATACTGAACACAATTATTTGTTCGATAAGCTTGCTTTTGTTTGGTCCTTTTCCACACAAACCCCTCCTTCCCCTTTTAGCCTTATTCTCCCTCCTTTGGTCTTCCTCTTTTGGCTTATATACCTAAAAATTGTTGAATCCCTCTTTTTTACTAACTTGGCAACATTCTCCTCTGTTTGCACCTTTCTGCTCCTAACTGCTTTCCCTGCCTCCCTTTGTTTCTCCTGATAGCTCTGCCTATTCTCCTCTTTCTGTGTTGCCTCATACCTTCCACATGCTAGCTGTTTTGTCCTTTTTTTCTCTGTTACTTCTTCAGAGAACCATCTTTTTCACTTGCCCTCGTTAACCTTCCTGACACAGAGGTTTGTTGCCTTCTCAATACCCTCCTTTATTTTTGCCCACAGTTCCTCGACTCCACCCAGTTTCGATATCCCTGCTAGAGTCTCCCTTAGGCATTCTCCCATTTTCTTAAAATCATCCCTCCTAAAGTCCAGGACCCTTATTTTTGTGTGGCTTGATACTGGCCCAGTTCCTATACTGAACCACACTGCATGATGATCACTGGTCCCCAGGTGGCTACCACTGTGACGTCAGCAACACTGTCCCCATTTGTTAGTACCAGGTCCAGTATTGCTTCCCCCACAAAGAGCAGGTTCCTTAACTAGTTGCCTGAGGAATGCCCCCTGCAACACCCCATGCAGGGTTTCCAGGATGTCCCTACTTCTAACTGTTGCTGCCGCTGGGAGGCTCCAATCCATGTCAGGTAGATTGAAGTCCCCACCAGCAATACCTCCCATCTAATTTTGGAGACTTATCAACCCTGAGTGCATGTAGCCCCTTAAGTACAGTACCGTATTTTCCAACACCAGTACTTATTATTGTTACCTCTTCCTCCCTCCCTCCCTTTGCCTGCCTTCCTCAATCTGGTAGTGGTCACCTCCACCCCAACCATGACTGCTGAGAAGAACTCACTAAGGATGTTAGTCTTCTTTCTATCCCCCACTAGACAAAGATTTCCAGGTTTTGGCCGCACAGTTCCCTCCTACAGTAAGTCATCCACTTTTTATCATATATCTAAAGAATGTCACGTTGTTTTCTTTTACACCCTCAGCTATCCTCAGGTTCATCTCTGCGTTTGCCCTCCTTATGACTCTGCTTTACTCCTTTATTTTTACTAAGTCTATCTCTCTATTAGCCTCCCATTGATCACCTTTGTACAGTAGCACGTGAATGCAGCCCTTTTTGCCCAAACTGCTTCTCCCACTTCTCTAGAGAACCAGAGAAGCTTCTTTTGTTTTTGTTTTTGTTGTTTCTACTTACCAGCTTTACACAGATTTCATAAACCTCGAAAAGACTACTTTTAATGAGTGCCCATGTTTTCTTCACCCCCCCATGACCCCACCTCAGTTTGTTATGGAGTTTCAAAACCATTCTCCCCAAATCTGCTCTCCTGAGGACCATTGTCTTAGACTTTGCCCTCCTGTCTTTAAGGGCTAAAGTGAACCAAACTGAGCTGTGATCACTAATGCCCCTGGGTTTCCTCACTATTTCACCCTGTCATGGTTAACAGAACCAGATCAAGGATGGTTCTCTCCCTGATGGGTTCTTTCACCCACTGTATAGGGAAGCCCTCTTGTAATGAATCTGCAAGGGCCTGGCTCTATACAACCCTAGCTGATGATATTTCATCCACATCTGGGAGAGAAAGATCTCGCAGTAGTACCAAGTTCCTTATTGTGTAGCCCTTATGATTAGTTCTCTGAACTCCCTGTCCCCCTTCTCGAAATATATATTGGCTGGTAGGCACCTCCCCCTCTGAGGTTCTTCCCTTTATTAACAATCAGCTTAACGAACACTGTTTCTATCCCCCAGTGATTGAACAAGGTTTGGGAATTGAGGGGGGGGGCAGTCAGACAGGGGCTCCATGATAGCAAAAAGCAAGACTCAAACACACAAACCAGGTGGAAGGAAGCCACAAAAAGAGGAAACTGCAGAAAAGCAAAAGCAGCATGAGTGTAGGCAGGCAGGCAGGCAGGCAGCTTCTTCTATGTGAGGAATGAGGGAGAGCAGGATGTGGAGCTACAGATTTTATGGGCCCATTCCAGTTCAGCACAACCTGCTGCTGCTTTGTCCCACCCTGGCCCTGAGAGTCTGAGACCAAGCTTTGGGGGGGGAGAGGCACAGCCTGGTGGACTTTACACAAAACCAGTTAGGCTGCCATGTTTGGGTCATGGAGTACATAACCTAAACAAAGACTTTCTAACTCCATGACCTGATCATCCTGCTTACCAGCAGCCCTTTACCACCTATCCTGTAGTTAACCCTCAAACCAGCATTTTGGCTGACTGAATGGTGATCGTAGAAGAACAAGACTCAGTGCCAGCCCAGGTTGGCTAGCACATCTTTGTTTTAAACTATTCCTCTGGACCCATCAGCATGAAAGTAGGAGTGTATGGTTCCAAGGTACCATTCTACTCCCAGCAATACCAGCTGCTTTTCTGACAGAGTGGGGGTGGGGAGGGGCAGCATTTACAGAAAAGTCAATCTAGACAAGCAGTCCTGCTCCTGCTAATCTATGATCACGTGACACACAATAGAAAGCCAACACAAGTCTTTGTTTACATTTTTCTTACCAGTGCAAAATCTAAATGCTGTTACTGTTAAGGTTGATCATAATCTATTCTTTATGGGTTTCCTCAGAGAGTATAAATGGCATAGTGGAGGTGCCAGTACTCAGACTGTGGTAGTTGGGGGGGGCTCTCCCTGCCCCCCTCCCAGGTCCTGAACTTCCATTAGCTTAATGCTGTCCATCATCTTAATGCTGTTCCTAACTTCTATCGCTTTATTGATGCCCCTAATAAAACACAGAAACATGGAAAATGAAGGTAGAAAAAGGCCCACTGGCTTATGCATTCTACCCAACAACAGCTTACAACATTAAAACAGTAAACAGTAAAAAAAAAATTGCAAAAGTCATCGATAGCATCCATTCTCAGTCCATTTGTGCTCATGCATTTGGCAGTGGTGAGTGCACTTACTTAAGTGCTTTGTTTATATACCTGCCTGCTGAGCAAACAGACTCTTAGTGCTTTAGTGTAAAACTTAATACACTAGGAGCTATCACAGAAAGCTTGTATGTCAGATTTTACAGTAGACAACTTGACTGCAGTTCCCAGTTTAATACTATACTGCACAAGTGCTCCTTGATACAGAAATTCTTTTGTGATGCCATTATATCTACAGTGTGTTGGGGCTGCAGTAACTATCCTCATGAGGTAAATTGCAATGTAAAGCTGGTAATGGGATTTAATTTGATTTATATGGCAATTAATTTACATTTACTGCCCAAACCTAACATATTGAAGCCATCTTCAAAATGACCCACTTGCTCTTTATTTTTATCAATCTGTTTTATTAATGTTCACTGTTTGTTCTCAGAACCCACCCACACTCCTTCTGGCTTACATGCCCTACAACTGGAATCCTAAAACTGGAGTGAAGCAGACTGTACAGTCTCAAAGTCCATACAGCCTGACATGCTTCCAGAAGCAGGCTCCCCTGATCTGCATGCTACAAATCTTCTGTGATGAGCAGCCGCACTGTCCCAGTTCCTCCCATTGCTATAATTGCCAAAGCATTGAACAGGACAAGGAGGCCGTGCTGTTACCATGTTGGATCTGCCATGGGCTGCAGTGACTCAGTGGATGTTAGGGTACAGGGCTTAGTGATGGCACCATCATGTCCTTGCTCCTATGGTCACCCTTTGAGATCCCTCATCAACATCCAATAAGATGGAACTATAAGCAGAGTTCTTATTGGAAAAGCTCCCCCTGAGCACAAGGGGGCAGCCGCTCCATGAGGAGGATAGGAAATCCTCCTTGGGGAGAAATTAGCATCCATTGGACTGCTCCTGTAGCACCCTGTCTCTGAGCTGGGACCCTTGGCCCTAGGATTGAACATGTGGTCCCTTGAGTGGAAGGCTGATGCCTTAAACACTAGACCTCTGTGGTGCTGCCACTTGCCCTTCATGCTTCAAGTTCCACCTGTCCAGGGTTAATCATTGTAAATGACATAAACCCCAAACTATGGCAGGATATTAGGCTCAGCAGGGACTGACTATGTGCTGTAATGGTAGCATGGGCCAAGAACAAACAGCTCTTCCAGCCTTTGACTACAAGACACTAGGTAGCATTTTTTTTCCATTGTCCCCCTTCACTCACACTAGCAGTAGCAGTGCCATCACTGCCATTTGGACAAACATCTGAAAATTAATGGCTTCCTTCGGGGAGACCAGTAGTGGCAGAGAGATGAGGCAGCACAGGGAGGGAAAGCAGAACCAAAAAGTAGTAGGGCTATCCCACGCAGACCCTTAAGGATTAGATTGTACAGGAACCCAAAAGAACTACTGAATGTTCCACTTCTTCTAACAAAATTATAGAGAGAATGTTTTTTTCTGACATGATTTTCCCCCACCAGTCTTGGCCTGCTCACCTATTGTGCCTCTATGGGTTGACCCCACGGTGGGCTCATTATGTTTAAGGCCCCTCCCACCTTGCTTGGATCTGACAGAGGAGAGCAAGGCTGTCAGTTTCCAAGAGCCCCATTCTTCCTGCATGCATCCTGATGTCAGGGTATTTTTGAACTTACCCTAGTTGCAGCTGATGTTGGTGAGGTCAGTGAGGAATCCAACCCCCCCACCTCCCACACATCATGTTTCATGCATGCTCTGGCTCAGCATATCTGTGGACAAATGTCCCATGTAGATCACATTTTATAGCTTATGGCTTGCTGGAGACTAATTGGATACATATAGCAGGTCCAGTCAGGATTCATAGGACTCAAGTCTGGTTTCTGCACCTCCACCGCCCCAAATACTGAGCATGCAATGTCCTCTTAACACTACTATGCTCAAGCAGTGTCTCATTCTCCCCCACCACACATGCAATGTCTCTCCCCATACATGATCTGTTACCACAGACTCCTGCACACATGTACTATCACCCTCAGACCCTCCCACAAATGACCTCTCACTGACACAACCATGCACACATACTCTGTCCCCCACAATCCTCCCAGACACATGCACTATCACCCCAGACCTTCAAACACATGAATTCTCACTCCTAAACCACTCATGCAAATGTGCTATCCCTCTTAGATCCCCACACAAGTTTATTGCCACCAACAAACCTCACACATATGCACTGTCACCCACAGAACCCACATATTCTCAAACCCTCCACACACATTACCTCTAATCATCACAGCCCTCCACACATGGTCATTCCTCCTCAAACTTTCCAGATACAGTGGATTCAACTTGTGTGCCATTCGGATATATGCACATTCCTGATGTACAGGTATGCACAAAAAACTGAAGTCCCGATTCTTGCCCTATTCCAGCAATGTTAATTGTTTTGTTTATATGCACACAGTTTTTTTGGTTATATGCACATTTTTTTTTATCTTGACATGTTCCCCAGCAGGTCCCCAGAAGTTCTTTGTCACCTGTTTGACAGTTGCATTCAGTTGTCAATCCCTTGAAGCCACAAGATTGTCTCCTGTAGCTAATCCACGAATCACCTGACAAATGCCAGAGCCCAGTTAAACCTGTACCCACCCCTCCCCCATAGTGACAGTGACTGATGTTAGTTTTCAGTTCTGATTAACTTACAAAGGGTGATGGACTGATGGCAAAGGATCTGACTTCAAAATGTATGCTAATCACTGAAAGCTGCATTCACTGTCACTTGCTGCATTGGAAGTGGGTCAGCATAATAATAATAATAATAATTTTTATTTATACGGTGCTTTTCTACTTCCAAGGTGCCTTACAATCTAAAACAATTAAAACAACCATATATAACATCTAATAATATTCAACGCAACTAAAAATCATAATCAGATAAACTAGTTCAATTCTCCAAGAAGTGAGCGTTCAGTTTAGCAAAAAAAAAAATATACAAACATACAAAATTGCCAGCAGATAAAGGCCTTCTGGTCTATCGAGTATGCTCAATTGTGCAGCTAGCAGTTCTTATTCTGCAGCTGCCCCTCCCTCCCCTGCACCTGTGACCCTCCCCCTTACCCTGGCCCATCCCCTGTTGAAGCAGCCCACTGTTCTACAGGATACCACTTTTGCAGGCAATGCATTCTACCCAGACACCACCCTATCCATAAAAAAGTGTCTTCTCATTTCCCTCTTGAACATTTCCCCCTCCAATCTCAGATTATGGCCCGAGTGTCCTTCTCCTCCCTTAACTTGAAAAGTCCCTTCATGCCAGTCCTGATTATTACTTTCATGTATTTGAAGGTTTTGATCATATCTCCCCTGCCTCTCCTTTCCTCCAGGGAGTACGTATTCAGCTCCCTCAACATGCTCACTCAGGGTATGTACACTAGCCCTTTGATCATCTTTGTTGCCCTGTGGCGCACCCTTTCCAGTAACTTAATGTCCTTCTTCAGGTACGGGCACTAGAACTGCATGTAGTACTCCAGATGTGGCCTCACCAGCGACCTATATAGCGGCAGGATCACCTCCCCTCTCCTAGAGGATATACCCCTGGCAATACAACCCAGCATCTTGTTGGCCTTTGCAGCTGCCTTCCTACATTGTGCTGAGTTATTCTTTGAGCTCATAATGATTGCTCCCAGATCCTTCTCTACCTCTGTCGCTGCTAGCTGAACCATCCCCGACTGGTAGTTCCTCCTTGGGTTTTTCGCTCCAAAATGTAGCATCTTGCTCTTTTTGGCATTGAACCACAACTGCCAAGTGTCTGATCAGGTCTCCAATTTTGACAGATCATCTTGCAGCCCCTGCCCCCCTCCTAAGTCATCCACTACCGCTCCCATTTTGGTGTCATCTGCAAAAAGACCGATCTTACTCTTGATACCTATCGAGATGTCTGCTATGAATATCCCAAACAACACTGGCCCCAACACAGAACCCTGTATCACCCCACTTGTCACCGCCTTTGGAGATGAGAGCTCCCCTCCACCACCATCCACTGCTGTCTCCCTTGCAGCCAGTTCACTACCCATCCCACCATTTGTGCCTCCTCCCCTGTGCCTTCCAGCTTACTTCCTAGCCTCCCATGTGGCATTGAATCGAATGCCTTACTGAAGTCCAGGTATAGGCCACTGCATGGCACTTGTCTAATTGTCTAGTTACCCAATCATAGTAATCCACCAGGTTGGTCTGACAGGATATGCCCAAGACAAATCCTTGCTGTCTACCATTCTGCAGTCCATTAGTCTCCAGAAGGGAAACCAGCCTATCCTTCAGGATCATCTCTATCAACTTTCCCACGATGGATGTGAGTCTGTTGTTCCCTTGTTCATCCTTGGGCACGTTCTTAGGGAGGGGTACCATGTGAACCATTCTCCAGTCCTGAGGTACACTCCCTGAGTCCAGGGAGGCATTAACAGATCTACCATGGGCTCTGCCAGGACTTCTGCCAGTTCCTTCAGCACTCTGGGGTGTATGCCACATGGACCTGGTGCCTTGTCTACCCTCAGTGCCCTCAAGCCCTCCAATACTTTGCCCACTGTGATTTCCCCATTTGTCATCTCCTCCCCACTGTGCCTACCCTCCAACCCCCACTGGGTACCTCCCCTCCTTTCTCCTTATTAAATACTGAGCAGAAGTATTCATTCGGTGCTTACGCCTGCTCTGCCCCTGTTTCTACCCACCCCCATCCCTCTTAATCCTTACGATTTGGTCTTTACAACTCCTTTTCTCCCTGATGTACCTGAAGAAGTCCTTCTACCCCTCCTTGATGCCCTGTGTCACCTTGAGCTCCCTAGACACCTTGGCTGCCCTTACTGCTCTTGTCACCGCCTTCAACTCCTACAGGTAATCCTCTCTATCCTCCCCTTCCCTGTTTTTTGAGCCTCCCAAAAGTGGCTCTTTTCTTTTTTACTTTTTTGATGGTCCCCTTGCTCATCCAGCTAGGTTTCTTGACTCTAGCCCTCTTACTCTGGACCCCAATAAAGGTTTTGGTTGCCTCCTCAATCCCCATGTTGATGACCTTCCACCTCTGGTTAGTGTCCATATTTGGATGGATTTTGGCCAGATACCTCTTCACAATTTCCACCATCCTCTCAAAGTTGGCATTTCTGAAATCTAGTACCCTTGTACTTGTTACTACTCCCTCTCTGCCCATATTTATCGTGAACCACACTGAGTGGTGGTCACTCCCTGCCAGCAGTTCCTCCATCTCCAGCTCCCCCACAAACTCCCCATTAGCCAGCATGAGGTCTAGGGAGCTCCCTAACCTGGTTGGCTCTCTGACCATTTGTAGCAGGAAGCTGTCCTGGAAGGCACCCAAAAGTACCTGCTCCCTTCTGTTCATGATGGCTGGGGTACTCCAGTCCGCTCCCAGCAGGTTGAAGTCCCCCACAATCACTGTGCTACCCTTCCTGCAGGTCCTTCTAATCTGTCCTGCTAGTTCCTGTCTAGCTCCTCTGTCTCAGTGGGTGGCCTGTAAACCACTCCCATCCTGATAGTCCTATTTTTTGAATCTTGTATCTGAATACATAATGACTCCGTACTGCCCTCTTCCCCCTCCTCCCAGACACATTTAATAGAATTCATACTAGGAATAATAGATGCACAGAAGGCTGTGGCCCATATGATTACATCTCCAGCAAGCTGGGAAAATTACCCATGGTTTTATAAGTATTTGTCTATGTTGTTCTTGAAGGTCTCCTGACAATTTGTATTAAGAATAGATTTAGGGAGTGAGTTCCATAAGGAGATTATTCTCTGGGTGAAAAAGAAGCATCTGTTGTCCTTCCTTGGGTATGTTAGTATAAGTTGATGCATGTGACTTCTTAGGTTACAGCCCCATATATTAAATGTCATATCCAATTCCGACATCAATTCTGCTTCTTTTAATATTTTAAGCATTAATAATCTAAAATCCATCTTTCACATACAATGCCACCCCTCCCCCTTTCACCCTATCCCTGTGAAATATCCTGTACCCTGGTACTGTCAGGTCCCAGTCATGGTGATGGGTGACCCATGTTTCAGTGATGGCCGCCATGTCCACTTCCCCATCTGCCATGACAGCCTGTAACACTACCACTTTGTTCCAGCAATGTTAAAGGCTGTCACTTTTCATATTGCTTAAAATAACATTTTTTTTCCATATTCATTATGTTCATCATGCGTGCAAGTGCAGATGAACATGTTAGTATGAGAGTTACTAGAGAGAGGTGTGAGGGGTGCTAGCCAAATGGCCAGTGGTACTGTAGGGGCCGGTCTGTGGCCAGCAAATCAGCAGGTAGTGTCCTGATGACACTGGTTTGCTGAGGGGGCTGGTCTCAGCAAACATTTCAAAGGACAGAGCCAGTGCTGCGCAGGGCTCTGTCCTTTGAAATGTGAGCCCTTCAGCTGCAGCTTAGTGTGTCTTTCCTTGCTTAACAATGCCCCTTTCCCTGCTGCTGCTTAGTGTGTCTTTCCTGGTTAAACAATTTCCCCTTTCCCTGCTGCTACTTAGTGTGTCTTTCATGGTTAAACAATTTCTCCTTTCCCTTTCCAACACCAAGATGTCCACTTCCAGTGCCCCCCAACACGTTTATATCCCTAGCAGACACTGGGGTGGCCAATCCCCGTGTCAGCTCCCCCCCCCCACCACCACTATTGTGGCACACTGGGAGCCCACCCCAGTGTGCCTAAATTTATATTTATTTATTTTTTTACTTTTAAATGAAGAAAACCTTCCCTCACGGTCTTTATTTTTTTTTTCACCTGTAAAACAAAAACATCCTCGCTGTCTCCCATCCCTTCCCCATCCCGACCCTCCCTCTGCACACCCACCTCCCCACACCCTCTTACCTCATACTTACACTCCAAGGTTGGCGGACACGATTTTCTGTGAAGCGGGACCCATCTGCACTCTTCAAAGCCAACCAGCAAACAGAAAGAATGAAAGGTAAGCCGTATAAAGGGACTCAATGGGGATTTCATGTTAGGTTGATATCTCAGCCATTTTTAGGAATTTTGGCCCCAAATTTTTAACATGGGGCTCTTGGGACCCCCCCCCCCATGAACATGTCACTGTCATTTCGTTCCTCTGCCCCGAAAAGTGATTTCATGGTCACTGCATGTAATCACCTTTTGGGACTGAGTAATGAAACAACAGTGCACTGTTCATGAGGTGGGGTCCCAAAAAGCCCATTTGGAAAATTTGGTGAAAAAATTCCCAAAAAATGACTGCATTATGAGTGTGCGTTATGCAGTTTCTACGCATGCTTATAACTTCATCAATTTTTTATATTTTCACTCCAGATTTTCAACATTGCCATTTTTCATACCTCTTATGAACAGTACAGCTGTCGTTTTTCACATCCTGCCTGAAATGTGTTTTCGCACAAGTTGCAGAGAATAACGCGATCATGGTAAAAAATCAACTTTTGGGATGGAGTAACAAAATCACAGTGCTACTGTTCTTGAGGGAAGATCCCAAAAGGCTCATGTTGAAAATTTGGTGAAAAAATTCCAAAAATTAACCGCGTTATGGGCATGCATTGCACAGTTTCTGTGCACGCTCGTAACTGCCAATTTCTCATATTTTCAATCCAGATTTTCAACATTGCCATTTTTTCACACCTCCTCATGAACAGTACAACTGCCATTTTTCACATCCTGCCCAAAATGTGGTTTAGCACCTGTGTTGCCGAATGGTGCAGTCGCTGCGCGAAATCCCCGTTTGGGATTGAATAACGAAATGATAGGGCCACTGTACATGAGGTGGTGTCCCAAAAAAGCCCATGTTGAAACTTTGGAGTGAAAATACCAACAAACATCTGTGCCATTAGGGTTTCCAACTGTAACCAGCCCTACCCCCTACCCTATAGAGACTGACAGGCATCAGGTGTGTGCCTTTGGGGTCATCGTCCGTAATGCTCACATCATTCTCCCCACCCCACCCCGCAGCCAGTGACAGGCATTGATAGCTATCGTAGAAGTTAGCAACTGTGATTGAGCACTTTCAAGAAGGGTGACTCAATCACAGCGCTTTTACTAGGGCTACTGGGAAGGAGGGCAACCAGATGGGGGGGTCAGCGAATATAGCGATGGGATGTTGCTATATGTACATGCACATGGGGGGTCCACATTATGCGATGGGCAGAAGGGGAGGGAGTGTTTGTGGGGCATAGTGTGGCGGTGAGTGGCCAAGCTGGCCATGTGGCGTGGTGGGTTGGTGGCAGGCTAGGGTTGGGAGGGTGGTAAGTTTGGTTCCGTGCACCTTCTCACTTTTTGCGTGGGTTGGGGATTTATTTTTTCCCCATTGTTTTGCACCCCACTGACATGCACCCACCAGGAGTTACAAATCCTTTAGAAGGGGGGTGCAAGGGCCCACACCCCCTGCATAAAAAGAAAAATACAAGTGTCCAGTGCCCTTTTGCTGTGTGCTATGAGTCTACATCACCAAAATTCATTTTCAGTGATGTAGACTCGCCCAAACTGTTATCACATGAAACCCAGGCATCGGGGTGAGCCTTGAAATCTTTGGCCCAAACGTTCAACCCATTCTCCTATACTGCACCCATCTTAGCTTATTTCATTATGGAATGGGGTGAGCATTAGGTCTGAAGACTTTAAGGCACACCGCTACAACTCCCAGTGTCTGCAGGGTGAGGGTGGAATGGTGTGAGCATTATGGCCTATGACTCAAAGGGACACCCATAATGCCTGTCAGGCTCTGCAGGTTTGGGATGGTACATTAGGGTTGGAAACCCTAATGCCTCATTAAGGAAGTAAATCTGGGAGGGACATTTGATGTCACCTACCTTGATTTCAGTAAAGCCATCGACAACGTCCAACATAGAAGACTGATTAACAATATGAGTAGTCTGGCAATGGGGCACAAGCTAATAAACTGGGTTAGAAACTGGCTGATGGACAGGAGGCAGAGGGTGATGATAATGGGATCCAATCTGGGGAGAGGGGATGACCAGTGGGGTACCTCAGGAATAAGTCCTGGGACCAGTCCTGTTCAATGTCTTCATTACAGACATTGTGGAAGAGCTAGATGGAAAGGTCTGTCTGCCTGTTTGCAGGTGACTCCAACATCTGTAACAGAGTGAACACTCCATAAGGGGTGTAGAAAATGAGCAGGGACATGGAGAGGCATGAAAAGTGGTCTGAGGAGTGGCAACTGAGGGTCAATGCAAAGAAGTTCAAATAATGCACCTGAGAAGAGGGAAACCTGTGGAGAGTTACAGGATGGGGTGGAGGTGCTGATGATCACCAAGGAAGAAAGGGACCTAGGAGTTATCAATTCTGATGACCTAAAGGTGTCAAAGCAGAGCACAAATGTTGCAAGGACGGCCAGTGGCATGCTGGGGTGCATAGGCAGGAAGTATCACTAGCAGAAGGCATGAGGCGGTGATGCCATTGTATAATGCACTAGTGAGGCCTCACCTACAGTACTGTGTGCAATTCTGGGAGGCCAAAATTGCTCAAGGACATTGTCAGGGTGAAGGTAGTCCACAGAAAGGCAAGGAAAGGCACATTTTATTTAAAAAGACGCCCATCCTAGAGGCTCTGGGCGCTGAAACTATAAAAATTTCATACAAAACTCCATCAATAAATTATATATACACAAACAACACAATTTGAGACATAAATATAAAATAGTTCAACAATTACTATAGAATTTATAAATACTACCCTCAATTATAGCTACTAACTCAGAAATAGACATGGACCAGTTAAGGCATAAAGGTCAGGAGTCAAAATATGGCTATATGGCAAAGTCCAGGAAGGCCTGATTATACAAGAAGGCCTTGAGGCAGGCTTTGAATACCTCAAAGGAAGGGGCCTCTCTAACAGCTGGAGAAAGCAAATTCCACAGGATGGGGGAGGCAACACTACATGCTCTGTCACCTGCTGTTTTTAGCCTCATCCTGGGAATCGCAAGGAGGCCCCTAGAGGAGGAGTGGACTTAGACAGCAGGTGTAAGAAGGTCTTTCAGGTAACCAGGGCCCAGGCCATGTAGGGCCTTAATGGTGAGCAAGTCCATCTTAAAGGGGACCCTCCACCTGACCAGCAGCCAGTGCAGTTCACGCATCACCAAGGTGATATGACAGTACTTAGGCTTTCCTGTCAACAGCCTAGCCACCACATTCTGCACCAGCTGCAGTTGGCGCAGGGTACCCCCAGAGACCCCAAGATAGAGCACATTACAAAAGTCAAGCTTAGACATCACGAAGGCATGAACCAAGGTAGGGAAGTTCAGAGGTGGAGCTAGTGGCTCTATCCTAGTGATATTCCTCAGATGATGGAAACTGGTATGGACAATGGACAACACCTGAAACTCAAGTGTCAATCCACTGTCATGAATAACGCCCAGATCACGCACCCTAGAGGTGGCCTTCAATGGTGTGGAGCCAAGAAAAAGCCCTGTCTCTGCACCAGAGGCCAACCTATCATGCCCTCTGTTCGACTCCACCACCAGTACCTCATTCTTATTGGGGTTCAGTCACAACCAGCTGGAGAACATCCAGTCATTGATCTCAGCAAAGCAGTTGTTAAGCACTTCCACAGCGCAAGATGTTCCCGGAGCAAAGGAAAGATACAGCTAGGTATCATCAGTATAGCAATGAAAACCCAAGCTGAACTTCCTAATGAGCTCTCCCAGGGGCAGCATGTAAATGGTGAACAACATAGGCGACGAGACTGAAACCCGGGGTACTCCACATGACAGGAGGCTAGGGGAGGAGGAGAAATTCCCCATCACTACCCTTTGCCACCTGTTAGAAAGAAAAGACTTAAACTAATAGATGACAGTGCCAGCGAGTCTGCAAAATTCCCTTAGGCGGTCAAGTAACACACGATGGTCCACCGTGTCAAATGCTGAAGAGAAATCGAGGAGGACGAGAATTGTCCCCACCCCTCGATCTCTTGCCCTGAGAAGGTCATTGTGCACCCAAACTAATGCAGTTTCTGTGCTATGCGTCACATGAAACACAGACTGGAACAGCTCATGTAGATCATGGGCCATGAAGTGCTCCTCAAGCTGAAGTGCCACCACCTTCTTCATAATCTTACCCAAGAATGAAAGGTTGGAGATGGGACGGTAATTTGCCTTGACGACAGGGTCCAGTGATGGTTTCTTCAGAAGTGGTCTTACCAATGGAAAGACCCCCTCCAACAGGGAACACTGGACAATCAAGGCAAACACTGGGCCAACAGAGTCAATACATCCCGTTAAGAAATAAGTCGGCACCTGGTCCAGTTCACAAAAGGTGTGCAGTAGCTTGGAAGCAATCTCAATGACCTCAGCCACCTCCACCAGTCTAAACTTACCCCAACCAGGTGGAGTGCTGTCCGGATGCCCATGGCAACCACTGTTGGCCAAACTATGGCTCACTGGCTGAACTCCCTGCCTGATGGTGAACACCCTGTCTGAGAAGAACCAAGCAAACTCCTCGCATAATGCATTCGAAAAAGCTACTTTCGGCTGTAGACAGGAAGGATGAAGAAGCCTGTCCACAGTCCAAAAGAGCACAGTTGGTCAGTTCCTCCTGGCAGCAATCTCCCTGAACAGGAATTCTTCCTTCTTATGGTTGATTGCCCCATTATGCACCATAGTACATACGCAGGGCCAGTTTGTCCACCTCCAGACCAGACTTCCGCCAGCAGCACTCTAATCTCTGACCCATAATCTTCATCGCCTTGAGTTCCCCATCATATCAAGGGAGTTCAAATGAGAAGATTTGGGTCATACACGGACTGGTACGAGGGAGTTGAGTGCACCAGACAATGCTCTATTATAGGCATCAACTCCGCGAAAACACCCCCAACGCATGCACTATTCACACTAGATAGATCAGCCACCGCCAAAAGAACCTCAGGGGTCAACCCCCTCAAAGGGCAGTAACTGACCATCTCAGCAGGGGAGGGCTCTCAGGGGGGTCCACGAACAAGAACTCCACCGTGCAATGATTGGACCAAACAACCCAATCAATCCTGAGGCTATTTATCTCAATCCCCAGTGAGAACACCAGATCCAACATATGGCTGCCCTGATGGGTCGCAGAAGAAACTACTTGCATCAGGCCCAGAGATGAAATTATCTGGAGGCAGTTGTAACCGAGCTGAGAGGATTCATCATCGGCCCAAACATTGAAGTCCCCCAGCACTAAACATCTGGGGGCCTCCAATGTTTCACTGACAATGAAAACGGTTACATTCTGCAGGAAATCTCCCACCGCCCCAGGAGGGCAGTAGATCAGGAGAATCTGGCAACCTGTGCCCGTACCCCCATGGATGGCCACACATTCAAATGAACCCGGTGTTCTCACCAGGTGCAGGGTGAAGCCTAGTTTGGATCTAAAACAGATGGCAAACCTCCCGCCCCTGCGTTCCACTCTGGGGCAGTTCACTACAGTATACCTCGACGGGACAGAGGCCTTAAACAGGGACAGCATCATCACCAATCCAGATCTCTGTGATGCAAGCTAGATCAGCTGAAGAAACCAAGTCTGTGATAATTGTGGTCTTGTTTCTGACTGATCTTGCATTACAAAGCACTGGCCTTGGGGGACTGGTGGACTGTGCAGCCCCACTGGCTACCTGCCCACTCAGTCTGGTGGGAACCCTAGTGATGGGAACTAAACATGTCTGGCCTCTTCCCAGTACCTGTCTAACCCCAGGGCACCTTCTGCATCCAACTACCTCAATCCTACCACCCACCACAGTGCATGGGGCACCACAACCCAATCGAAGAACATGGTTCTTCTTTATTTCAACCTCCCTACAGTGCCTTGCTGTAGTGGCAGAAACTGGGAGGTTGAAAAAAGGCCATAAATCAAGCAACTGGGATTCCCCATACACTATCCTAGCCTGTCCCAGGCCCTTGCACCTTCCCAGACACTTCTCTCCTGACTATGCAGTCCCGGACCCACAAAATACTAATCCCATAAACACACACTACTAACACACACTACAACAATAAAGGTCTCTATACCACACCTCCACACACACACACATATAAAATTAACTAAAACCCCTAACATTTATTAAACCAAATAAACCCCCAACACCCCACTCCCACAAGGAAAGTGATAGAAAAACCAAGAGAAGAGCTTGAATAAGGGAGTAACACTGACCGCAGCTCAACATAAAAGTCCTATAAGACAGGATAAATTAAAACAGTAACATATGGCTGGTACATTGCTTGCAACACAGAACATATCAGGAGAGATTAAAAGGACCCCAATCTGTACTTATTGGAGGAAAGGAGGGAGTGGGGAACATGATAGATACGTTCAGGTACCTCAAGGGCATAAACAAGGTGCAGAGGTGGACATCTTTCAATACATCAAATGTTTGGAATTGACAAATGCTTCTTTTTTATCATTAAAAAAAAAAGAAAATTGTCCATCATTGTCCGCTGTGTAACCCCCCTCCCCTAAACAGTATACAGACACTGGGGGTGCCCAGTCCCCCAGCGTCCTCATCTGTCCGTCTATTGTTGTTCACAGTGTAACCCCCACCAAACAGTATGCAGACACTGGGGGTGGCCAATCCCCAAGTGTCATCTGTCCATCCATTATTGTCCATTGTGTAACCCCACCCAAACAGTAAACAGACACTGGGGGTGCCAATCCCCCAGTGTCCTCATCTGTTCAGCAAACTCCCTGAAAAAAAGAAAACTGTTCCTCATTGTTTTATTCCCCTGTAAACAACAAAAGCAAAAAACATCCACTGTTATCCACTCCACTGTTACCTAACCCCCTACCCTCCCACTCAGGACCCACTCCCCTACACCCCATACTTACCCACCAGAGGTCCGTTGCTGTAATCTATCTTGGACTGCAAGCATATCTTCACTCTTCAAAGCCCAACCACAAACTGAGGTAAGCACATCAATGTTTTCAACTTAGTGCCATAACTTGGCCATTTTTAAATATTTTTGCCCCAAATTTTCAACATATGTTTTTTGGGACCCCACCTCACAAACAACTTCACTGAAGCAATTTTCAAACATCCCTTCCCCCCCATGACACCAGCGCACACAACAAGCATTCAACATTGACAAATGCTTGTTTTTATCCTGCTCTGCAGGCAGGCATCAGTCCTCTTCTCAGCCTCCAGTTGCCTTCCCCCAGGTACCCTGTGCCGTAGCTCCCCCATGGATTTACTCCCCCATGCAGGGTGTGAAGGGAAGGGGGCCATCCTCCTCCCTCCTTGACCATATCCAGAGTGGGCTATTGCGGGTGATCCCGAGGCATCAGCGCCGGCTTGCTGGAGGGGACTTCATTGAGCCTGCAACCATTTTCCTCTTTTTCTGGTCCCTCCCCCGAGGCCATGAACATGTGCATGTGGAGGCACATACACCACAAAGCCACTTTCTTGTGTCTCCCGGAGTCTGGCACTGCCCCCATCCTCCATCAGGATGCAGCCATGGAGCAGGACGACATGCCCACCTGTCCCCAGGAGCTGTCATGGGACACTCGATCCTCTCCCTCCCCTGCCGACTTCTGGAAGCCTGAGTTTATTCCTGAACCTGGGTCACTGGTGTGGCACGAGGTGTGGCATCCAGCACTGGGCCGGCTACTTAAAATAACATTTAACAGTATTTAAGATGGCTTAGGTGTATTTGTGAGCATGTGAGTTAAGTTTGTAAATGAGTCCCCATTGATTTCAGTATGTACCCAATTATTTTTATGGCATTCTGGTTGTATGCATATTCTAGTTGTATGCACAAATTCAGCTTGCCCCAGGCATGTGCATACATCAAGAATCCACTGTACATGTACTGTCACCCTCAGACCCCACATTCCCAGAACTTCCATATATATGCCTTCTCACTGCCACAACCCTGTACACATGGTCTTTCCCCTACAAACGTCCCAGATACATGCATTATCACCCACAGACCCCACACATTCACAGAACCTCTACATATATGCCTTATCACTGCTACAACTCTGCATGAACCTCCACATATATGCCTTGTCACCACCACAGCCATGCATGCATGGTATGCCCCCCTCAAACCTCCCAAAAACATTCACTATCACTCCCCAGACCCCAACCACCTGCATACTCACTCCTAAACCATCCACGCACGTGGGCACTCACTCTCACACCTCCCACACTTTCACTGCCACTCACAGACCCCCTGCACATATTCACTGTCACCCACAATCCTCTGTATGTATGCTCTGTCTCCCAATAATCCCTAGACCCATGCACTAACTCCCCTAGACTCCAAACACATGCATTCAGACTCTTAAACCACCTACCGTACAGACATTCACTGTCACCTACAGACCACTGCACACACGCTCTACCTTCCACAGTGCAGACACATGCTCAAACATCCCAAGACTGCAACACACAAGTATTCTCACACCTAATCCACCTATACAAATGCACCATCATACTATGACCCTCACATATGTTCACTGTCCACAACAGACCCCCGTGCACATGCAGTATCATACACAGACATCACACAATGACAGAACCTCCCAACACATGTAATCCTATCACCACAGCCCTGCACATATGATCTGTCTCCAACACACCAGAAACATGCACTAGTAGTAACAGTAGTAGTAAATTTTATTTACAGGGTGCCCTTCTTCAGAGGCTCAAGGCACCATACAAGACAGGTAACATAAAACAGATAAGGAATTATGGGCCTAATAAATAAACTTCAACATAAAATAAATCCTCCATGCTCAAAAAATAGAGCAGAATTTCAGTAAATAAGTATATTAAATACATAAAGTAGCAGTGTCATCAGATAGATAAAATATCTCAGCGCTATCACTGGTCTCCAAAGACCTGACTGAAAAGGTACATTTTAAACCACTTTTAATGGCCTCCCCGAAGGGGTACTCCCTCAGTACCCTTAGAGGTACAATCCACAACACAGGGCCATCAACTTCAAAAGCTTGATTTTTGGAGGAGTTTAACCTGGCCCTAGAAACTGAAAGAAGAGCCCCCTTGGTAGAGAGGACATAAGGATCAATGGGGATTCAAGAGTTCTGACAGGCAGCTGGGGCCCAACCCTTGTTATGGCCATTAAGGTCAGCAGACTAACCTTAAAGGGGACAGGAAATGTTTGCTAATTGGCAGCAGTTAGTAATGTTCCTAGTAAAAAAAGTGATAAACTTACCTCCAAAAGAGCCATATTTAACTGTACCTGAATAAACACTGATGTGAAAAACTGTGTTTTCAGTTGTTTTCTTTTTATGGACAACATTCTGCACAGTTCTCTTCATGGAACCAGTAATTTGGAGTGTTTACTATGGCATGGTTTGAGTACAAAATGCTAAATGAGAGCTATTGTCCTATCAGAATCATACTTAAGAGTTCTTTGCTCAAACTGTGACATAGTTAAAACTCCAGACCACTGATTCCATGAAGAGAACTCTAACAGAATGCTGCCCATAAAATCAAAACAATGCAAAATACTGTTTTTCACATCACTTTTTATTGAGGTAGAGTTACATATGGATCTGTCAGGCTGATGGACATTATTTTTGTAAGTGGTAACATTATAAACAGCTGCATATTAGAACTCATTTCCTGTCCTCTTTAAAGGTAACATTAACACCCCCAGACCTCAAATGGATGCATTTAATTCCTGAACTAAACACACACACACACACACTCACACACACACGCACACTCACCTGCTGTCACTCACAGACCCCCAGACACATTCGTTGTCACCAACAGACCCCCTTTAAACATGCACTGTCACCCACAGACCTCACACAAGGAAAGGCTGAAGGAGCTCAACATGTACGCACTGGAAGAGAGAAGGGAAAGAGGGGACATGCTAGAGACCTTTAAGCACGTGAAAGGCATAAACAAAGTCAGGGAGAGAGGAGTGTTCTGCTTAATAGAGGAAAGGGTCACTAGGAGACACAGTCTGAAGTTGGAAAGATGAAGGTTTAGGAGGGAAATGAGGAGGCACTACTTCACAGAGAGAGGGGTGGTGGGTTGGAATGCACTGCCGGAGGAGTTAGTCGCTCAGAGGACAATGGATAGCTGTAAGCAGGGTTGGGATTGAGTCAAGGGCAGGGTTAGTACAGGCAAGAACACAAAGGGGGGAAGGACCGTGAAAGAGGAAGAATGTAGGGGTTTGGGTGGGGGTGGGCCAGCTGTAGTGATATGAAACTAAGATCTGCACAATCAGGCAGACTTGATAGACCTGTGGGCCTTTTTCTGCCTGCAATTTCATATGTTCATATGTACATAATCACAAAAAACTGCACACATCCCTTCTCACTGCCATAACCCCGCACACATGCTTTGTCTTCCACTACCCCCAGTTACATGCACTATCAATCCTAGACCTCAAAACACATGCATTCTCACTCCAAAACCACATGCACACTTGCAGTGTCATACTCTGACCCCACTCACAGAACCCTATATGCATGCACTATCATCTTCAGATCCCACACATTCACAGACAATCACCATACCTGACCTCTAACCACAACAACCATACACACATACTCTGTCTCCCACAATCCCCCCAAACACATACACTATCACCCCCAGACCCAAACATGGGCATTCTTATGCTTAATCCACCCACACATGTGGGTTGTCATTCTCAGAGCCCTCAAATTCACTGTCACTCACAAACCTCCATATATAACTGCATGTTTTTTTAATATACGTTTGTTTGACACAGGAGTTAGGGTACCAAAGTCCATACTCCCCGGCACACACACTTCTGACAGTGGGTGCCCAACCCAGGTGTCAGACAAATTTAGTTAAAAAAATAGGCAGCTACCAGCAGTAGAATACCTGTGTCTGTCTTTCTCCCTCAAGTGGTTGGCACTGGGAGCCTAACACCAGTGTCGCCTAAGGGCTCTTCTACCCACTCAGACAACATCTGGCCCAGACTGTACACCAGTCAGGACAAGCAGCAGTGTGACCAAAAAGGTCTGAAGGTACAGGTTCAGGTGGCTATCCTCAGAAACAGGAAACAATGAAACCTCACTCAGGAAGGAAATCTCACTGGATTCTTGATAAAAATAGAAAACTTTTATTTACTGCCAGGAAGGAGGGCAACCATGCCCCATCACTTTGACCTCTGCAGGCCTTCATCAGGGTATGTGTCCTTACCCTCAGTAACAGACCTTATAAAGACCCACATTTAAACAGTATGACCTTGAATTTATCATACATTACAGCATATCAAAAAAATATCCAAGACATAACAATGCATAACATTAATGGTGCATAGTGCTACATGGTAGAATACATTTTAAACCACACTTTGAGGTCCCACACACACATATCATTATATGTAAGTAATTTCTATCATCCAAAAATAGGGGGGTGGTATTGTTACATTCAAAACAGGTGCTACCCGGAAATAAGGAGGGGGGGGCAGAAGGTACAGTTAGTAAAGGAAGAAGGAAGGAATGAGTGACATAGAACTGAGGAGCTGTTCCCAGAGTGACTGCCTGATGGCTAAAGGACTGGGCAAAGGAATTGGTTTAGTTGAATGAACAATACAATTGTAAGCTAACTATTTTAGCCATTCTCATTACAATTGGCAATTTCATTGTAAATTATTTAAAAAAAAATATGTTGTACTTGTTTCAACAAACAAAAACAAACAGTTCAAATGGAAAATGGTTGACATAGTTGTCCCAGATCCTAAAGCTGCATCTGAAAGAAAGAAAGTTGGGGTAAAGAATAGCTATATTATGGAGTCGGGTTCATAGACATATGACAGAGCTAGACACTTGTGTCAAGGAAAGAGCAAAATACTGAGCACTGTCAGGATAAAAACTTAGCTGATACTGTAACCTTTAAGGAAGGGAGCATTGTACACTTCTTCATTAAGTCCTGTGGGTTAGACAGTGTTTAAGCTCATCGTGCACTGAGTTCCCTTCTGGAGCAAATGTGTAGTGCTGTTCCCCCTATTTTGAGAGATGGTACATGTTCGTTTGCCATGAAGGTCAGCTGTTTAGGGTCCGAATTGTGAGATATGGAAGTGCCCACACAGGGCACTCCTGTCATTGCCATTGATAATGGCTCACATTTGTTCCTGGATGTGCATCTTAAGAGGGCACATAGTACAACATCCGTAATGTTTTTGGAACAGACACCAGGCTATGTATGCAATGAAGGGAGTGATACAGGAAATAAACTGCCTTTTATAGGCTTTCCTGTTGTTATTGTTGTTGTTGTGGTGTGTGTATACTGTACCTTCCTGTGCATACCTGTTTATGTTGCAGTGGACACATTTGTAAAAGCACAGTGGCTTGGATGATAGCCAATTTAGGTGTGTGTTATGTTTGGTGGCTTCAAAGTGGCTACTAGTTAGCATGCCCTCAAGATTGTTGGTTTTACAAACTGTTACCTTGGGTTTTTCGCCCACTTCCTCTTTTAAGCTATTGTCACCAAGTAATACAGTTCAATGTTTATTAATGATGTTCCCAACACTCGCTGCTATGCTAGTGTACTCAGTAGAGAATGTCACTACAGAGTTGGCATCAGTACCTTCGTTTCTAGGTGTCAATAACATATCCCTATTAATTCCCCCGTGCTTTGTATAGTGCTGTGTTCAGAACTGTTGTACTATACCTTCTTTCCAGAAATCTTTAGTCATATTAGAAGCCTGTTGTTCAGAAAACATCCATGTTTTAGCAATTTTGCATAAGGCATAAATATTTGCTATAGGGTATAGATATACTGAGCCTGTCGGGGTGTGTACTACTGGCTTGTAAAACTGTATTTGCTGCAGTGGCTTTCTGTATCCTATAGACTCCACCACGTGTCCTGTCAAAGCACTGAGGATCACATCCAGGAACTTTATTTTGCTACTGTTCCATTCATATATTTATCTAAGACTTTCACTGGTGACATTTAAGTATGCCATAAATCTATAGATGTCATCCTCTGTACCATGCCAGATACAGACAATGTCATCTATAAAGTGATACCTAACAACCACCTGGTTGTGGTATTCATTCTTATTAGGGTTGAAGATATACCTCTCCTTCCACAGGCCCCTGAACAGTTGGGCATTTCTGTCTGTAAAAGACATCATTAAAGGTGAAATAATTTCTGTACCCTTCACTAACCTCCTCGACTGCTGTATCCATCACAACCGCGACAGAAGAAATACAAGCACACTTGCAAACACTAACCCTCAAGTCACCAGGGGCTCTTTAAATAAGTGCTTTCCTGAAGATTTCTTTTTTGTTTGATTTCAGTTTCTGAAGGTTGAATGCAGCACAGTGCCACTGTGATGTCATCAAGCATTGTGAAAGCTGCTCTCCAATTGCTTTTTTTTATTTTTTGTACTTGTAAGCTAATGAGCATAACTGCCTGTTTTCATTAATGACAAGAACATACAAACAATACACAGTGATACAAACAATACAAAGAATACTAACACATCAACAAATAAGTTGGATAGTTGATCTTAAAAATGTACAAATGCTGTGTTGAAGTAGCCATGATTACACATTGGTTTTAAACATATCGGGGCCGATTCACAAAAATGTGCACCAGAGGCGTGTATAAGGGCGCACAACTCTGCACCCAAGGGAGTTCCGTGCAGGGGCCACTTTCACGAACACCAGCCCCCTTATGCAGCCCCTCCCTCCCGATGCACAGGTCCGTGGGGGGGGGAAGGTGGATGCGGAGCATGGATCTTGGCAGGTAACCAATCTGCTGACTAGGCAGGGACCTGCAGTAGATCCCTTGCATGCTACTGGTGCCATGATGCTGGCTGGTATCAGAGCACCGACTGTGCTGATGTGGGTGTTCACCCTGCCTGCCCACTCGACCCCAGCCTCCAGAAGTGCCTCAACAGCAGGATCTACATTGTTGGGGGGCCAATGCCCCCCGCCATGTCCCCTGCATCTGGAGGCAGCCTCCCCTTGGGGTGAGTAGCTGGCCCCGGTGGTTTATGGCTGCTCTCCCAAACATGGAGCCAGAAGCCCCATGTACAGCACTCTGTGAGGTCTGCATGCCGTGGAGTACTGGCCCCCCTGCATCGCCCCCAGCCTGCACCCATGTGGAGCTCCGTGATCGGGTTAAGGGATCGCAGCGTGCAGGGGGCGTGACACTCTGTGAAATGTGGCCGAAGGAACACAGCGTGTATGGGCGGCTGTGCAGTGGCTATGCGCCCAACTTACATGGCACATACCCACTGCAGCTGTTTGTGAATATGCCCCATTCATAGTAGAACAATTAACAGTTTCAGGGTTTCCAGAAAAGCACACAGTACTCTAAGTGCGGTCCCAATGTGGATCTTTACAGAGGCAGTATGACCTCCTCTCTTCTGCTTCTGAACCCCCTACATATGTAACTCATCATCCTGTTTGCCACCACTGCTGATTTATAGCACTGTATAGAGGTGTTCTTGTTGCTAGTAATTGCAATCCCTAGGTCTTGTCCTCTTCAGACTCTGCAATGGTAATCCCCCCCTCCGAGCTTGTACTCCATCCAAGGTTATTTTTCCCCACGTGCATGACTTTGCACTTTTTGGCACTGAACCTCAGTTGCTAAACTCCAGATCATCTCTCCAGCCTTTCTAGGTCCTGCCTCATATCTCTGCCCCAGTGGCCTGTGACCACCCTCCCACGGAGCTTGGTGTCATCCTCAAAAAGGCACATTTTGCCCTTGATACCATACCCAAATTCATTAATGAACATGTTGAAGAACAGCAGGCCAAGCACCAGCCCCTGTGGTACTCCAATGATAACCTCACTTGTTTATTTATTTATTGAATTTTGTTGGCTGGGTAGGCCCACTGGGACCACAGGAGTCCTTTTTAAAGGGGCGGCCCATGACTAATTTCAGAGAATGTAACAGGACAAGGTAATACAATATCAATTTGTTAGTTACAGTAGGTACAGTGACACATATGAATCAATTCACACAGGGAAGGTAGATACAGCTACATGTAACAACTTCACATGGTGAAGAAAAGTTCACGCATAAAGAGTATAGCAAAACAGACTTGTGTACAGAAAAGATGGCTAGGCTAAAACATTAAAACCTAGTCAATGGAAGTATCGAGGGGTGACAGGGTCAGAGAGGCAGACCAGCATAAGTAGGGAGAGACCAGATACAGTTGCATAGACTACACTCCATTAGGAGGGTCTTCAGGCCTTTCTCAGGCTCATCGCCAAGGGTTCCATTCCAACTACTAGTCTCTGGGTCCTCCCTTCTAACCAGTTTATCACCCACCTAGATATTTTGCCCCCATCTCGAGGTCATCCAACTTTTTGATCAGTCTTTTATGGGGGACTGAGTTAAAGGCCTTGCTGAAATCCAGATGTAGTATGTCTACTACCCGGCCCTTTCTACCACCTTTGAGACCCAGTAGAAAAAATTTAAAAAGTGCATTTCACATGACCTCCCTGAAATAAACCCATGCTGTCTGTCATCTTGGAGCCTTTTTACCACAAGAACCTCTCTCAACTTTTCCTTAAGAATTATTTCTATCTGTTTGCCAATGATCTACTGCTGTCAAGCTGAATGGTCTATAGTTCTCCTGCTCATCCCTAGTTCTGCTCTTCTGCAGGGGCACTATATCCATGGCTCTGCAATCTTGTGGTACCACACTTGAGTCTTGGGAACTTTTGAACAGGTAGTTGGTGGGGCTAATAGTACTGCTGCCAGCTCCCTCAGTACCCTTGGGTGCATACCATGTGGCCTGGGAGATGTATTCACTTTTGACATTGTTAGTCCTTAAAGACCCTGTCAGCAATGATCATCTCATCACATCTTTATCACCCTCTCCCTCCCTTTGCATATCTTACCTCATGGTATCCATCCATCCTTCTCTATAGTGAATTTTGAGCAAAAGTATTCATCCTATATTTCTGCCTTTCCTTTACTGTCCTTCACCCACTCTGTCTTTGTCTCAGTTTGACAATTTTTTCCTTTGTTTGCCTTTTTTCCCCAGATGTACTGAAAAAAGTCATATCTACCTTGGAATTTCTTTCCAGATTTTACAGCTGGGAGGAGCAGAAGCATAGGGAGATCAAATAACCTGCCCAGGGTCTCATAGCAGCACAGAAAACAAGTCCTAGACTGGAACCTAGCAGCAATCATTAGAACAGTTGGTAAAGCTGCACTTCTAACCAGAATCAAACCTCAAACTCTAAATCTTTTTTTTTTGTACTTTCTATTTTTTTCATCTCTCCCCTCCAGCTCTGGTCTCCTTGGCTGTACCTAGGAGTCATCCTTCTATGGTCCGCTCCACCTTGGACAACCCTCCTTTGCCCATGTAGCCACAGTTTATCCCCTGGGCGGGGACAAGGTGGGCCCCAACACCCCGAACCCTCTGGTAGTGTCGGTCAGGAGGCTGCCAGGAGTGCAGCCGTAATCGACGGCAAGCTCCAGTGCTCCATCTCTGCCTGAGCTGGAAGAGCATTTTCCCCTGTTTCTAGGGAGTGGCTAGCACCCTGACATCAAGGCTTGCCACTCCCCACCCCTTCTCTGCATTCCAGTGCTTGCTGTGCCTCCGGCTTCCACCAGAGGCCATCCAAGCACCATGCAGGGCCCCCCTCCCGCCTGGGAGAGGAGAACTGCACTCTGGACACTTGATCCTCTCCCTCCTCTGCCGACCCCAAGCAACCCGGGCTTATTCCCAAACCTGGGTCCCCGGCGTGGCACGAGGTGTGGCATCCAGCGTCTCAACCCTCAGTGCCACCAGCCCAGTCAAACTCTAAATCTTAAAAGGATGAAAGTGCAGAATTATACTGGTAAGATGAAGTAGCAGTTAACTCACTTCATCAACCTAGTAAGAGATTATTGGAGTCCCCAAATCAGCAGGGATTCCCATATTAATGGACAATTATGTGGTCTACAGCAAAGATATTTCCGCTGGCTTCAATTGATTCTACAGGAAAACTAATAACTGCACTTGCCATAGGAAATAAAGTAGTTTACATAAAAGCAAAAGAAAATTATCATGGCATTAATGACAAATAGAATTTGTTCCGGAAGTCCTGGACTGGGTTATATTCATCTGAGTGCATTAAATTACATAACAGATTACACAAGGCTTTGTGGAGTGCTGCTTTGTTGCTAGGCAGCATGCAACACTTGAAAAGTGGGACTTTATGTGTCATTTCTCTTCTATTTTACTTTATGCCAGCAATCCAAAATGATATTCACTGGGCTGTTGTACATTATAATGTCAAAATGGCTGTGAGACTCATGGGCATTATTGTGATATTAAACCATTTTGCAATTTATTGCTTTTGGCAGGAAAAAACAGTTTGCTCTGTAGCTGTCCATAAATAATACTGAGTAAAAAAATGTTTCTCTCTTTTGTGGCACAGTTTCAGCATGAAGCTTGTAACTGGCTTGATTTTTGAGATCCTCTGCCCTGAAGGGATTTCAGCTCTTTTTGTTGTTATTTTGGTATGTGTCATTTCTCAGTCTTTGGCACCATGCAGTGCTATTCATGCTTTGATCTTCTTCCTCATTTATGTCATTTTGTTCTGAATCCTTCTTCCTTCCATACTAGAACCCCATTAATTGCAGTTCTTCCATTAGCCTTGGAAATGCCAGCCCAGCGCAAGAGATGAGAAAAGTACTCAGTCCCTCCCACATGGCTCAAATAATAAACATCACCCCTTTCCTAACTCACTTATCACCCAATACCCTTTCCAGGGTCATGATAATAATTAAATATACCCCATCCCCAGCCCACTTAGCACCCCAACACACACCGAATTCCTCCAGGTGCACTGACTTTAAAAACAAACATTTGTCAATGGCAAACATGATTGCTTGCATGCTGTTACAAGTTAGAGCAACAATATCTTGAGGCTACTAGCAGACCTTTCTTATATCCAGTAGCCATTGTTTTGTGGGCTTTGTGTTCCACTGGGTTTAGGGTTACAGGTCCCCATATTCAGAGCCAGCCTTGTGCACTCCACAGCAGTAAGTACACGTCATGGTCACTCGGAATATTCAGACAATTAGCATGCTCAGACCAGAGAAAGAAGTCTAAATATGCGGCCATATTGACACAGTACATAGTGACTATGCGCTATGCTGACGCAGCCCTAGATGAATATTGCCAACAGAAGCCAAATGGAGATAGTGCTGCCCAAACAGGATAGTGCCAAGGCTCCTGTGGGCAATATTCAGCCCTAACATCCTAATGAACCTATTGGGCATGCATAGCACTATGGGCCATCTGCATGCCCCTTATAGGCTCATAAACATGCATGCATTGTCCACTGAGCACCTATTGTATAGCAGTCTTGCATATTCCTGGTAGTCTTGTGGTATCCCAACCCCCCTGATCACCAGATCTGTAGGAGTCTTGAATATTCCTGGTGGTCTAATGGTCCTCCCTGATTGCCTTTCCAGTAGCTGTCTTGAAGATTTCTGGTAAGGACCCTCCTCCTTGCACCTCCAGTCACTCTGGCCACCTATGCCAAACTATGACAATAGTGACAACGATGGCACAGCCCTCGGCTCACCACCTAAGCCAACTGTGTTTGACTGTCAAGAAGTGTTTGTGAGTACTGAAGAAAAGCTGTCTGACTGTCAATGAGCAGTACTGGGTACTGCAGAAACAGCTCACGATACAGCTACAATACTCACGAGTGCTCACTGACCATCAGATGGTGGCAGGCTGATGTTGTGAGCAGAGGGCCGTGCTGGTCACTATCACTTTTGTAGTAGTTTGGCTTCTCTAACTGGAGTAAGCGTGTGTGGGGGAGGAGGGTAATGGACAGGCGGGGTGGGGAGAGAGTCAGATGTCCTTGGGGAGGAAACACTAGACAACCAGTAATATTCCAGACAACTAAAGAATGGGTGATTGTAGTTCTTTTACAATGTATTTTTCCAGGACAGATCAGCTTAGATGCAATATCTTTTCCATGGAGTTCTGCTGCAGTGTCCTACTTTTACACAGTTGTACAATGTATTTACCCAGGATAGCCAAGGTGAGAGGCAGTTTCTCATTTTTAGCGGGAACCAGCTTTTACGATATATTTTTCCTGGACTGAACAGCATAGATGCACATCTTTAAGTAGGGTTCTGCTGTACTGGGGTCCTGCTTTGACTGTTTTTGCTATGTATTTACCAAGGACAGACCAGCTAAGATGCAGTATCTCATTTTCAGTGGGATCCTGCTTTTACACATTTCTGGACTGTTTAACCCAGGACAGCATAGCAGAGAAGTAATCTTTTGCTTTCAGTCAGCGTCTTGCTTTTAACATTTTTACAATGTATTTAGCCAGGATAGCCTGGCTAAAAGGCAATATCTCATTTTCAGTGGGGTCATGCTTTTACCCATTTTTAGATGGTATTTACATATCACTGATATGTAATATTTTATTTTCAGTTGGGGCCCTGCTGTTACAAATTTTTACAATGCATTAGGCAGGATAGCATCACTAAGCTACAATATCTTATTTTCAGTGGAGTCCTGCTTTTATTTATTTTTCAAATGTATTTATGAGAATAGGTCAGCTGAGGTACACTATCTCATTTTCAGTGGGTTCCTACTTTGACACATTTTTCCACTGTATTGAACCAGGACAGTACAGTTCAGATGCAATATCTTTTTACTGTTTTTTTTTTCAGTGTGGTCCTGCTTATATGTATTTTTACACTGTATTTCCCCAGGACAGTGCAATAGAAAAGAAATAGTTTGTTTTCAGTGGAGGCCCAGTTTGGAGCATTGACTTTAGGGTACCGTTAAATCTTTCCACAAGCCCATTGTCTTGCAGGTAATAAGGTGTCATGCGTCTCTGTACCACCCCACACTTCTCCCACAAACATTTCAGGTCCGACATGAAAGAACCCTCTCAATTGCTGATGACCTCCTGTGGAAATCGAACATGGGAGAAAATTCCAAGTAAAGCATCTGACACTTTGTCTGTCCTCAGTGAGGATAGGGCAACTGCCTCTGGATACCGGGTGGCATAATCCACCACAGTCAGGATGAACCTCTTCCTGAAGGAACTGGGGGTGTTTAAAGGCTCCACAATATCCATTCCCACCCTCTGGAATGACTCCTCCACTATGGGCAATGGAATTAGGGTGGCTTGGATTTTATTTCCCGCCTTCCCTATTTCTTAGCCCTCATAACAAGATGTGCGATACTCCTTCACTTGCAGGGTGAAGTTGGGTCAATAGAAATTCTGGGCCAACCACTGCATAGTGCACACGATTCCCAGATGACCAGACAAGGGAATATCATGTGCCATCTTGAGCAACTGCTCACGGTACCCCTGGGGAACGACAAGCTGCCTGCCTATCACCCCTCCCTCTGTCTTAACATCTTGCATATACAGTAGTCCATTGTCCCAATACATTTTATGTTTCCCATCACCTCCATGTGCTCCATCAGAGTCTGCCCAAGCCCTCAGCTTCTCTGGACTAGGGTCACTTTTCTGAGCAGCTGCAAACTCCTTACACATTCCCAAGGCATGGGACAGGTCCCCTTCTGTGTCTAAACTAGGGTCCCTAGCTCTAGCATCAGGGCACTCAGGATCACTGTCATCCCTAACCCTCTGATAATGAGTAACCCCTCCTTCTTCAGAGTAACCCTCTGTAGCTGTTTGGTTAACTGCTACCGGGGGAATTTCTACCCCCCCCTTTCATTAGTCTCCATATCAGGAGACACAGGCTGGGGAACCAGCCTCCCAGTGGTTTCCACAGTGGCTTCTATGGGGTCCAGGGCACCACAATTTTCCTTTGCCGCTTGGCTGTGGGTAACTGCACACACTATCTGCTGTTTGAGATTGTTGGCAGTGATTACATCAACAGCTAAAGTTTTGGCTATGGCAGCCTTTTGTACAGTCCCCCCTGTCTCACCCCAGTCTAGGAGGACACTAGCAAGTGGCAAGTTTTTCTCCTCCCGAGTGAATCCTCATATAGTTACAAATTGATTGGGTATACACTGACCAGGCTCTACCAGATCCCATTTTACCAACATCAGGAATGCCCCTGTGTCTCATAACCCTTGTGTCTGTACACCATTCACAGTGACTGGGTGCATGTGTTCCGTCATGTTTACAGATATGCTTTCAGGGACACACAAACAACCCACTTCTTTCCTAGCACCACTTTGCATACTGCTTGTCCTTTTGGGACACTGTCTGGCAATATGCCCAGTTTCCTTGCAAACCCAGCACTCATTTCTTTCCTCAGTTAAATCTTTTCTTTGCAACCTGGGGCTACCTGGTTTTGGTGGAGGCAGTGAGGGTTTTAGCTGCCCTGAAGATGCATTTTTCCCCTTTCTGCACTGCCACACCAGCCCCTTTCACTCTCAGAGCAGGTCTACTCCTGGCATAGCAGCCCCAGAGTTTAGCAGCATCTTGCACTGTTTTTGGATCTCAGTCGTCCAGTCAGGTTTTCAGCTCTTCTGCTGGGCATGCCCAGAAAAACTGCTCTAAAATACAGCATTTTCAATTTTTTCAATGGAGTCTGCATCAATTCCTTCCCACCAAATGTTTTAAAAGCTGATGTTGTTTCATGACTAGCTCCTTGTAGCTCATATCAGGGCTTCTCCTGAGCTAACAGAATTTAGCTCTGTATGCTTCTGCAGTTAATTCATACTTTTCTAAAACTGCAGCTTTAAGTTTGCTGTAATCATTACTGTCTTCATTGTCCATTTGACCCAATGCATCCCGAGCTTTCCCAGTAAGTAGTGAGGATAGCTGGAAGCTGCAGGAACCTCTGGGAATATTCACCTGAATGCAAACTTTTTCAAAGGAATTTAAAAAGGCAACCAAATCTTTCCCCTCTTTGAATTCTGCTATCAATTTAGAATTTAATTTGTAACCTAGTCCTGGAGTTCCAGTTAAACCCATGCCATTTGCCTGCTCTGGTGCTGGGGTTTGGAGTCATAGCTTCTCCAGTTCATGTTGCCTCTGGTGCTCACGCTCTTCACACTCAACTTCTTTCTGTTCTCACTCCGCTGTTCGCTGTTCTTGCTCTGCTTCTCACTGAAGTTGCTCCCTCTTCTCCTCTGTGGCTCACTTCACTCGCTCTGCTTCTCACCGTTCTCACTCAGCTTCTCGCTGTTCTCGCTCTGCCTCTCATTGAAGTTGTTGCTCTTCTTTCTGGAACTCCAGCTCCATTCTGCACAACTCAGTCTGCAGCCTGATTGCTTCTGGCTCCAGAATGCTGGTGACCTTCCCCTGCTGCAGTGGCCCTTGGCTTGCACTAGCTCTGCTGTCCTTCTCACCAGACCTGGACACTGCACTGGCTGCTGGCCCTTCCATGCCCAAGGTTTGGTCCTTTTCAGTCACAGATGGTGACTTGACACTGTGGGCATGTGCTGCCATCAAAGCCTTCATGAGGTTCTGCTTGTTGGCTCTCCCCTAGTACAGGACTCCTCTCTCCTTGCACAACTGCCTCAGGTAGTCTACAGTGTGCTCACTATAGTTGGAAGCCATCTTCTTCCCTAATGATGGCTACTCTAACTTTGCACCTGAAAAAAATTAAAACAGGTAGAAACTTAGACTGTAAGCAAAATAATATAGTTGTTTCTTTTTTAAAAAATCACTGCCTTATTTTGCAAGTGAATTGTACAGTATTAAGCTGACACACTGAACTGTTAAAGCTTGTGCTACCAATACTTTAAATTGCATGACTGCCAACCAAATCTGTCAAAAACACACTCCGCAGGTCAAGCCCCCTGCTCCCACAGTGCCAAACTCAGAGTGCAATAGTGTGAACAAGTAACAGACAGGGTAACCCTCCTGTCTGCTATGGGTCCAAATAACCTTTAGCCTTGAGTTCTGGAGGGATTCAAATTGTGAATCTTATGCTAGCATACCCAATTAACGGACTCGGATACATACCCTCTTCGGGGGGGGGTATGCGGTACAATCCTGTGCCCAGGGGCACCAAGTCAGGTTTCCAAAATGAACTCTTATAACTCTATAAGAGACCTAGGTACTTCTTACCTTTTTCAAGCTTAGTAATGCCATGCAAGCCCTTACAGCTCTCAGACTTAATACCGGTTCAGCAATGACATGCAGAGAGGACTGAGAAGACACAGGCAGTATAACAAAGAAAATGTTATTTACTAAAAAGTTTAAAACAGGTGAAATAAAATACAGAACAAATATCAAGAGCTCACAATCACATAAAATATGGGAAGTTACAGAATAAAGACTCCTACCACACACTTAAGATCTTTCCTATTGACCAAAGTGCTTTCAGAGTGTAGAAGTTCCTCAGAGTCCAAAGACGCTATGACACATTCCCCAGACATTATTTAATTTCAGGGAGCATCTCCCTTCCCCTTTTTTTGTGACATCAGTTAGACCCTCCCTTGGAGTTAATTCATAACAAAATTATCTACAAGGATGAATTTTAAATAATGTGAACATCAGCAAAAACCATTTCCCACATATGACATCCTTTGATCAAGCATCTCTCTTTGATGTCCCTCTGCTGATTTCCTGTTGCTAGTGTGATCTCAGGTTTTATAACTTATGACAAAGTTCTGTGACCAAATTGACCTTTTTCTTCATGAACCATAAAGGTTTATGAGGCTTATATCCTGGCAGCTGGTCCAAAAGTTCTAATTAAGACAAACACAGGAAACCTTTAATCAGGTTTCTCTGGTCTGTTTAACGACATTCTCTCTGACACTTTGAAAGTTAAAGGCCAAGTCTCACACACTGGTGACTGGGGGAAGAGAATTTCATACATAGACCATTTATTTATAATACCAATATCATATAGATAACTATAAGCAGAAGGCAGAGCATCACACCCTGTACTGACCGGAACCAAAAAAATAAACCAGCAGAAGTGGACACACACTGGCCATGTCAGACTCTACTTTCTGACGAACGACTGAGAGTGCCTGACAGACGAGGTTTCTTCCAGGGCATTCTACTTCCAGGCTGACTGAATCACAAGGAAACCAGGAGCCGGTGGCCGTAAATCACACCAGGTTAGGTCAACTTCGACCAATGGTGGACGATAAGGAAGGAAGATGCTGTAGAAACGTAGAAACATAGAAGTTGATGGCAGATAAGAATTTGACTGTAGATAAGGACTGCAAGGCCCATCCAGTCTGCCCATTTTTTCTACCTTAGGAATGTGCCATAGGTCTTTGTCAATGGCCTATCTAGTCATACTTATCTGTATTGATCCCTTATGCCTATCCCATGCCTGTTTGAAGCTCTGCACTGTATTCATATCCACCACTTCCTGAGGTAGGCCATTCCATGCCTCCACCACCCTTTTGTGAAAAAGAACTTCCTCACATTGCCCCTTAATTGGCCTCCCTCTAATCTCATGCTGTATCCTCTTGTTCTGCTGTTTTTCTTATATTGAAACCTGTTAGACTCTTTCACTTTGTTAATGCCCTTAAGATGTTTGAATGTTTCGATCATATCACCTCTATCCCTACTTTGCTCTAGGGTATACATATTGAGCTCTGTTAATCTGTCCTCATATGTTTTCTGATGCAGTCCCTGCATCATTTTGGTTGCTCTTCTCTGGACTGCCTCCATTTTGTTAATGTCCTTGTGCAGGTGTGGCCTCCAGTACTGCATGCAGTACTCCAGATAGGGCATAACCAGTGTCTTTTAAAGAGGGATTATTACCTCCCTTTTATGACTTGTGATACCCTTATGAAAATGGAATATATTGCAATGTATTGAAAAATATGAGTTAATGTATGTCAATACACTGAGAAATACATTGACACAATGAAATATAATATACAGTGTATTTCCACATAAACTAAAACCATGCATTTGTAATTAAAGAAATTGCAAATGATCTTATTTATGTTAAATGTATTGAAAGAATATATTTTATTACAAAAATGAAATACATTTCAGTATACTGGAAATTATGTTAAGTATGTTAATACACTGAATTGATGAAATACATAAACAAATATATTTCAGAAATATATAATCATAAGGTATTTCTGCCTCATGCATTGCGTGAAAGCTTGTCAATCTATTTAGTAATACACTGCCTGACATATATTATTAGTATTATTCAAAATATATACAATATTCTTTGAATATGTTACAACTATTTTATATAATATGTTACCTATATGTTTAGACATGTTACATTTATAGTTTATATGTACAACATATATTCCTTATATATATATTACATGCATTTTTATACATTACATATAATTTTATACATATACATATATTTACTACATGTATTTTATATATGTTACATATATATGGTATATATGTTAAATATATATATGTGTATATATTCTGTACACGCAAACAGTAACGGTAACGCAATTGCAAATGCAAAACAGTTACAGTAACAGCAATGATGATGCCAAAGCAAACAGTAATGCAAATGGAAATGCAAATGCAAGCCAGTATGGAAATGCAAATGGTAACGCGCACGGTCATGGTACTGCAACTGGAAATGCAAATGGTAACGGTAACACCAACGATGATGCCAAAGGAAACAGAAACGCAAACGGAAGTGCATACGCAAACACAAATGGTAATGCACATGGTGATGCAAAACGAAACGTAAACAGAAACAGTAATGGAAACGCAAATGATAACAGTAATGCAAATGCAAGTGCAAATGAAAACGCAAAGGGTAACGCACACAGTGGCTTAGACAGGAACTCCAGCGCAAACAGTTACAGAAATGCAAGTGGAAACGCTAACTGTAACAGTAACGAAAGCGCACACCCTTTTTTCCCCAAAAGCTGCATTGAGAAACACAGTGAATACAAAGAATGTAAGCATAATAATGGGCCTTGGAACAGAAAATGAACACTTGGAATACTAAATTGCTTATATCTCAGGAACCGTACGATGTAGAAAGAAAATTAAAATTTCATATCATTTATGACTTTCCTGGCTAGTTTTGCACTTGGGGCTAAGCATTTTTCTGATGAAAAGTCTGTATCTCGAAGTGTTCCAAAGATACAGGCCCCGAAAGGCACGATGGATGCCATACTGTTAGTCTATGGGAAAAATGGTCAACTTTGGAGTATCGTAATTTTGCAGCCCTCGAATATTTTGTCACCAAACCACCAACAGGCACATCTGTGTGATCTTGGCTTTCTTCCCTCCAAATTTCAGCTCAAAAGATCAAACCATTCTTTTGCAACTGGATGGCAAAGATTTCCTATTCTTTTGAGCATAGTGTCGCAAAGTAGTGTGCAAATCATTACACTTTCACAAAAAAAATCACTAAAGTGTCACAAGTGTGACACTACTTTGCGACATTACAGTTTACAAAAATTTGAAAAACATCTTGTGGGGTGTTTAACCCCCCTCCAAAAAAAAAGACATGGCTAGCATCCTCAGGGCTCGAGTAGGTGAACACAAAAAGAATTGTGCCCCTAGAGGGTCCCAAATTTAAATGCAAAGAATTTCTGTGACCAGTAACTAAAAAATAAAATGCTGACTCATGACACTACAGGGGTAATTTGCAACACTAAAAACTGCATTTGTGACACTGTCAAACTTTTTGTTAACTTTTTACATTGTCTATAATGGGAAACTTGTTGTTAGAATAACTTTTGAACCGTTTAATATTTTTTCACAAAATCTTTGAAAGACACATCGGGGATCCTGGCCACATGTTCCCTGAAGGTTTTGGACCACTTGCACAAACTGTGCGACCAGTAGGTGCGAGCAAAGAATGTGCAGAAAAAAATATGACTTTCAATTGTGCTTTATAGCTCTGCAAACATATATCCGACCATTACGAAACTTGGCGGAACCAGAGATCTATGGTACCACTCCATGCCCGCCAAATTTCAGGCAAATCCATCATACGGTGGCAAAGTTATTAAGCTGCTAAATTTCACACTTTAACCTTAAAATGGGGTACTCAACCCTAACTATAGTGTCACCATGGTGCCACTATAATATATACAGTGTGTATATATATATATATATATATAATGTTTATTCATGTTACATACATTTTTATGCAGGTTATCTATTTTTTTTTTATTTTACTCTTTGGTAACCAGGTAAGGCCCACTATGCACAAGTGCCTGTTTTCAGGGGCGACCTGGGAGCACTGGGTGGGTAAGTGACTTGCTCAAAGTCACACAGAATGCAAGTGGATGTTGTGAGAATCAAACCCAGGTCTGGTCTGCCGGATGTACCAAGTTCATTCACAGCTCATTACACTAACATCTAGGCTATACTGCCAACATATAATGTATCATTTTTATATATTACATATATTGTATATATGTTACATATATATATATATATATATATATATATATATATATATATATATATATATATTTACATATATGTGTATGCATGTTACATGTTTTTATGCATGTTACATATATTTCTATATATGATACACATGTTTTATACATGTTAAATATATTTACTATATATGTTACATATATTTTATACATGTTAAATATTATGTCACATATATTGCATATATGCTACATATATATATATATATTGTACATATGTTACATACATTTTGGCCCAGATATTCAAAAGGGTTGCGCAATGCACAACCCACTGATGTGCCCTGGCGCGATATTCAAACGGGAATTGTGCCTGGCACAAATCCCGATGCGCCGGAGCACATCAGTAATGTATGCAGGCACAGGTGGGGGGGCGTGCCCATGCATACTCTGCACAGCCTGATATTCAGCCCAGGATGTGCTGAGCCATGCATGTGCAACCCCTACTTGCGCCGCACAAAGTTGAGCAAAAAAAAAAAGGAGCAACTGCCAGCCATCCACAGGTGAGCTGCTGTATTGCAGGGTGCAACACGGCAGCTGCCGCATATGGTGGCCACCAACTCGGCTGCACCTCCATGGTGGCGCCCCCTATATGCCCGATGGCGGGCGCATTGTTATGACAGCGATTCCTATATCCCTGGTGGTCCAGTGACTGCTGTCAGCCTGATCACAGGCTTCCGGTAAAAATAAAACGAAGCCTATATCCCTGGTGATCCAGCGACCACCATCTGCCGGATCGAGGGCTTCAGTAAATAAAAATAAATTCTATATCCTGGTGGTCAGTGGACCTCTGTCTGACCAGATCGTGAGCTGTAAATAAAAAAGAAATCCTATATCCTGGTGGTCCAGTGGACCCCCCACCTGCCACTGATCCCCACCGCCTGCTCCCCCATCAGCGGTGGCGGCGGCACCCTACTACATGCCGCCCGCCCGCCCACTGACAAACACTGTTGTGGGCTGTCGCCCATTGGTCCACAGCGTGAGCCAATGGGCATGCATCCGTACCTTACTACACATTCAGATATGTGAATGGATCATTCACATATCTGGAGATATCAATGTAGAGGCTGCATGTCCATTGGCTCACGCTGGTGTACCATAGGTGTACAGCCCACCGACGGTGTTAGTCGGGTGGGCGGTGGGGCGGCAGGTGGTGGGTGTGGCACCCACCGCTGACAGGGGAGCGGGTGGTGGGATCAGTGGGCAGTGAGGGGGGTCCACTGGACCACCAGGGATATAGGATTTCTTTTTTTGTTTACTTAAGCCCGCAATCTGGCAGACAGTGGTCCACTGGACCACCAGGGATATGGGATTTCTTCTTTTATTTACCTAAGCTCGCGATCGGGCAGCTAGAGGTTCACTGGACCACCAGGGATATAGGATTTCTTCTTTTATTTACCTAAGCCTGCGATCGGACAGACAGCGGTCCACTGGACCACCAGGGATATGGGATTTATTTTTTTATTTACCTAAGCCCTCAATCAGGCAGACAGTGGTTCACTGGACCACCAGGGATATGGGATTCTTTATTCATTTTACTAATGCCTGCAATCAGGCTGTGGAGCACATTGCCGCGCTGCAGGGGGCATCGGTCCCTGACGGCTGCTGTCTGGCAGGGCACCAGGCACAAGTCGTCGGGGATCAGTGCAATTGCATGCAAATGGGGCCATAATGACCTGAAAATGGCCCCAATTGCGCCTTGCATACATTATGGCCCCATTTGCATGTGCATCCCCCACTCCACTCTGGCCACTTGCGCTGGTGCAGTGCCACTGCGCCATGTGCACTGCAGGTGGCCAGGTTCGACATTCAACGATGCTGAGCCATGCATAAGAGTTCCATTGCATATCGGCCTAGTCCACCTGCACAGCCAAGTTTGGCACAGTCTAGGCTTATGCCACAGCCTGGCTTAGTTTGAATATCTGGCCCTTATATCTATTTATATATATATTTATATATGTTACTTATATTTTTATATATGTTACATATACTTTTATATGTGTTACCTGTATTTCTTATTACATATATTTTATATATGATACATATATTTTATACATATTAAATATACTTATATATGCCGCATATATTGTATACATGTTACATATATAATATATATGTTAAATATATTTGATATCTATTTACATATATATTTATACATGTTACTTACATTTCTCATCTATGTTATATATATTTTAAACATGTTACACATATTTCATATATGTTAAATATATCTTTGCACATGTTACATTTATTTTTATACGTTTCATATATTTATGTATGTTACATATATTGTTTATATATGTTACATATATTGGCCCAGATATTCAAACTGCACCCAAAAAGTGCGCAATAGCAGGAGCAATCACAAGTCCATTGTGCCCATGCTCAAGAGATGCGATGTTCAAAAACAGAGCAGGCCAAACTGCGCCTACAGCCGACGACTGAATATCGCACCACCTGCGCCATAGGGCAACTAGGGAGGGGAAGCTAAGCTGATCTGATGAGCCATAGCGCAACAAGGGATGTGCAGCTGAGCAGTCCAGAGGTGCCATAGAGTAACCAGGGATGCCCCCCAGCAGCAGAGCAATGCAACTGCACAACCAGGGATGTAGGGGTCCACCACCCATGCCACAGATGGGCACAGGAACACACAGCAGGACAGACATTGTCATCCCACACCCCATGCACTGCACAACTGGGGGAGGGCTGGAATAACCACTGGCCCATGGAGACAAGCAAACAACCCACAGCCGGGCCATGGTGCCCTATCACACCCCCCGGCAAGCTGTGACTGGCACACAAGGAGGGCTGACCACCCCATGCCACACCATCCCCCCAATGCAGAGCACACCCTGCACCGTGACCCCCAGACACCCCCCCAGGAGCAGCAACCACCACTGCAGGAAACCCCGTGCATGCCACCACCCCCACTGTGACAATGCAACCCTGTGAACCACAGAACCATGCAAGCCAGCCCCACCATGAGCATCCATCAGCGGGTGGCAGCACACAGCAATTCAACAGCGGCAGACACAGTGCCACCACACACAGTTCCCCCCCAAGGTACTACTGAGAGATCAACCATGCGTCGGCACATGAGGTACCCCACATGGGACAGGGCTTGCCCCGGACACCACCACCAGTGGTACAGCACCCTGCATAGTATTCCAATGACACATCCCTGACCCACCACTGGCCACAACAGCCAGCACAGACACCCACAGTGATGCATGGAAGCATGCACCACACCGGATTCCACATAGTACATGGACAGACACCCACCCATACCCAAGGGCACAACAACACAGGGACGCAGTGGTGGGGCAACCAAGCCCCCAGCATGGGCCCATGTAAACTGTGTACACACAACCCACAGTACTCCATGGCACTGGAGTGCCAGCCACCCTGCGCAGGCACTGTGGACCCATACACCACCATCATTTGCCCGGAGCACAAGTCACAGACAGTGGTGCACATCCCCTGCAACACACACAAGGCACAGCATGGAGGTGGGACAACAACTGTGGTGGCCACAGTGTCACCCGAGGCAGACATGCACCACATCAGTGACAGGAGACAACCCAGCAATGTGACAGGTACGGTGGCTGCTCTGCAGAGACTGCCACCACTGACATGCCAGCAGACTGTGCAGGTCACAGACATGCATGTGTCAGCTGCACAGGCCATGGATGGGCTGATAGGGGCACCATGGACACAGAGCGTGCACCATGGACCACTGCACACAGTCATCCAGTGCACAGGGCACAACACACACACCACAGACACTGACTGATAGCTACCCCCACACCATAGTCACCTCCACACGGACACACACACATACCCATGACCACACCACCCCTGACACCATGCACACCACTGCGCTGAGCACCTATAGCCCACTGCAAATCAGAGGCCACCACAGTATTCATATCAAAATAACTGTATTGAACAAACACATAAAAGTCAACTATTTACAAGACTATTTACAAAATATATACAAGGTGGGGAGGCCATAAACAAGGTGGGGGTGGGTAGGGGGCAGGGGTGGACAAATGGGATGGGAAAGGAGGGGTGTGAGAGTGGGTCCAGGGGAGTAGGGGATTACAGGGACTGAGGGACCCCTAGCAGGAGCGCTGCTCCCCACTCCAACTCCATCATGCTCGGTGTCTCCGCAGGACCCCGGTGTTGTCAATCCTGTGGAGGATGTCCAGCAACGCCCTTGCCACCTGGAGTGTCTCCCACAGCACCTCCCTTATCTCCCGGAGATGGCATGTACCTAGGACAAGGGAGCACAGTCAATAGGTGTGAATGCAAAACCCTATACAGCGCACCCACTGTGCATGGCATACGGCCATGGGACATACCTCTGTGATGGTGTGTGACCACCCACAGTGATCACGTCCACATGACCTGCCCACCCAGGTGCATACAGCCATGCGGAACACTGCATACACCCACCGGCCAAGTCACGCACAGCACCACCGTGGCTGTTTAGTGACATGGCTATGTGGTGCAGAGGCAGTGGCACAACCATGTACCTGGTGCATGCATGGACCACCATCGACGCACTCCCAGACATGCACTGCCACTGGACAGTGTTGACTGTGACAAGTCGCGTGCATGGCAGTGGTGTCGATGGATGGTGGCCATGCCCCACTGCCCACCCTGTTACACAGCATGCAATAGTAATCATGAAGGTATGGCACTCACCTTCATCAGGCCAGTCCAGTGGGTGGTGAGGGCCCTCGCCCCGCCTGGCTTCCCTCTGCTCCTCCTGCTGCCGAAGATCCCGGGCACGGTGGTATTCCTCTGGACCTGTGGTGCAAACATGGAGAGAGGAACATCAGTACAATCCTGTAGCAAAGTCCCCCTGCTCCCAGGTGTGTGACCTCCCACCCAGCGAGACCCACCCACCCCACATCCTGATAACACCACCACAGCCAACCCCAGATGGTCCCTCCTCCATGTGCTGGACACATACAACAGTGATACCCATATGGAAGATAAAAGTGTGTTGACGTAACACCTACCTGGCCGTGGCACCATGCCCCTCCTGGCACTTGACCGCAGGTGTGCTAGCAGCTCCGGCTCCCTACGACACAGGTCCCCATACCTGTGGCAGCACTGCTCAGCACTTCTCCCCCATCCTGTGGCCTCCTCAAGCGTAGTGGCCACCTCCTCCCACACCTGGGTCTTGGACCTGTCCAGGGGTGCCTCCCCGAACAGTGGCCCATGGTGGGGCTCCACAATGGCCACTAGGTTGGCCAGCTCTATTGCCAGCCACTGAGCTACCCTCCTGCGTGCCATGCTCTCTGCTCGATTTGGCAATATAGTGCTCTGCAGCACGGTTCCCCATGTGCAGATGCTGCACGGCACAGCGTTGCCATTCCCTAGCATGCTGTCACCGAACAGTGCGATAGAGGTGCACCCATGCCTGAAGCATGCTGCCTGGGGGCAAAGGTCGGGCACAGGGTCAAGGGTCTCTGGCGCATGGACACGCACAGCACCATTGGAACCCAATGCGTGTAGCGCAATTGGCTGCCTGTGTGCTACCACCATTAGCGGCCTGCTGCGCAGTTGGCCCAGTGCGCCTATGATGGCCCAGTGCCACAGCACCATGTAGTGACCATCGCTATAGCGCCACTGGCACAATGTTGGCCATGCCCTGCATTGCTTACCGTGCACAGCATCAGGCAGCGGCAGACGCCTGCGCCAGCAACCCAGGCATGCGCAGTGAGGTGTGTACTATGCATGTCACAGAACTGCGCCATTGGCTCAGCACGTTCAACACAATTGCGCAAAGCGCAAAAGCGCGATATTCAGCCATCATATGCAAATCATCTAATCAGCCATTCAATGGCACAGCACTGCAATTTGCATCCACTTAAAGTTGTGCCTCTCCTCATTTGCATGGGTTGCGCTATAAAAGTGCGACATTGGGCTGTAGTGGCCATAGTAAGTTACTGCAGTCTTTTGGTGAGTTGCATGCTGTTTGGGAGTGTGGACTGTGGATTTAGGGACATGCATGGGACTGCACAGTCACAGGTAACAACTGCCATTCTTACAGGCTAAATAATGACCAAGCAAGTTGTGGGAGAGGAGGAACACAGTGCTGGGAGGAGGAGGAGGCCTAACTTTACCAAGGCCGAGACCGAAGCCCTATTTGAGGCCTACCTGGATCAGGAGCCGCTTCTCAGCGGATGGCAGGGAACACCTCAAGCCTGTGCTGCTGCATGGGAGGAGGTGGCACGTGCTGTGAACCTGCATGGCAGCCACCAGCGTTCCGTGCAGGAGTGTAAGAAAAAGATGGGCATGGACAGGAGTAGGATAAAGGAGAAGGTGGCTGCCATCAGGGCAGCATGAGCAGCAACAGGTGGGGGACAGACGGAGGTGGTACAGCTGACCCCACAGGAGGAGAGGCTTGCTGGAAGCATGCAGTGTAGTGTCATTGAGGGTGTTCCAGGTGGTGGCTTCCAGACGGGTGGTGGACCATCACTGCATGGTAAGTCATGGTCTGTCTATGGGGGGGCAGGGTAGGTCACATGTAGAAACACAACTTTGCTTTCCCTTACAGATCCTGAGTGTCTGCATGGGTCAGCGGTGGTGGGCCTGTCCACTGAGGACAGTCAGCTGGAAATGGAGGAGGGCCCATCCACCTCCACAGGTATACTTGGATCAGTGTGACAGTGGGGCTGCCTGGCTGTCCACACTGATGTCATTGTAACAGGTGCAGAGGAAGCCCTGCCTGTGTCCCAGCATGCTGGCATCCACGGATGCCAGCATGCTGTGACTGGGGCCGGTGCAGAGTCCATCATCGATGATGATGTCGCTAACGTCATGGGCAGTGACACATGTGTGCCACGGGATGGCCACACAGCAGGACACATCACAGCCACGGCTGTGGGTGGTGCTGCCGTGGAGGCCTGCGTGTCATCAGAGTCCCAGCCTGTGCCTGTCAGCACCAGTGGGGCAGCACTGGTGTTTGTTCAGGACAGTGGGACTGTTGCGGCCACTGCGGCAGCACCACTGAGCCCTGGGGAGCGGCAGTCAGAGGGGCAGCATCAGCAGTCGGCCAATGGGCTTGGGGGTACAGGGTTCAGGTGGTGGCATCTGTGCACTGCCTGTGGACATGCCCAGACCTGGTCCTGGTGCGCAGCGCCCACCCTCAAGGGGTGCTGAGCATCAGGGCCGCGCACACCCTGAGGGACAGGATGCCGAGGAAGCAGATGACCTCTTGGATGAGCACATCCGCCTACTGCAAGCATCAGTCCAGCAGGAGATGCAGCTTGCGACATCGGTGGATGCACTGCATGTGGCTCTGGAGTGGGCAGAGGAGTGTCGCAGCAGGGACACCACTCTGATCCTGGCAGGGATGGACCATTTGCGGGAGGATGTGACTGCTGCCATTGACAGGCATGCACAGGCATTCACTGCCGTCATGGCCACAATGGGCACACAGTCAGGTGCCCATGCATCGTGGACACCACGCAGTGCACTGTCCACCCCCCATTCCCGGCATCGTGCATCTCCCTCCCTGTCGACACCGGGTTCAGCTGTGGGCATCCCGAGCACTCCTGGCACATGCATGTTCGGTGTGCTGCAGACCCCTGTGAAAGCACGGTTGCATTCACGTAGTGGAACCCCTGGGGGACCTTCGGTGCCACCCCATGAGGCCAGTGGTCAGCCTGTCAGTGCTGGTGGGTCTTGGCGGGGCCGCCCATGCATCCATGGTGGCCGGGGCACTGTGTTGCATGACTGACCTGTCTCCCAGCATGGATACTGTCTGGTGCTGCCCTGTGTGCATTGTGTCTTTGAGTGGGCAGTGCCCGGGTGGGTACCCGGCTCTGCATGTGGACACACAGTCCACCTGCACACCCTCCCGGCTGCTGTCCGCAGTTGCATGTGCATGATGATGTCTGCATTGTGCTGTACACCAATGTGCAATGGTGCTCAACATCTGACACAAGCACATGGACAGGCAGTGGGCGTGGTGGCCTGTGGACATGTGTGTGGCTAGGGTTGGCATTCTGGGTCGGTGTGCCTCCTGCCCTCTGTGCACGTTTGGTGCATTGTGTGTGTGTGTGTGTGTGTGTGTGTGTGTCCGTCCACGTGGCATGTTAGTCCTCACCCATCCCTGGTTGTGTGTGCTTCTGTGCCCTACCACTTCCCTTGATGGCATGCACCCCTGGTGTGTGTCCATGCATGTTTGTGGGTTGTGCCTTAGCCACTGTTGGCTGCACATGGCCCCATGACTTACCTGGATTAGCTGAAGTGCTCCTCCATGATGGTGTCCCAGTGCAGCTGTGCCAGCCGGATCAGTCGGGGGTCCCGTCGCCCAAGGGGGGCTGCCCATCACCATCGTCACCGGCGTCCTCATCGTCCCCATCGCTGTCCTTTCTTCAACCTGTAAAGCTATCCCACATTCATTGGCCATGTTGTGCAGGATGCAACAGGCCAGGAATAGCCCGCTGGCCTTTGAGGGGCTGTACTGTAGGGCACCGCCGGAGGTGTCCAGGCAATGGAAATGTGCCTTCAGCATCCCGAACACCCACTCGATGACATTACGTGTGGTGGCGTGTGCCTCATTGTAGCATTGTTGCGATGGGGTCATGGGCCGCTGGTAGGGTGTGAGCAGCCAGGGACGGAGTGGGTATCCACTGTCACCTGTGTGTAGAGGTGGAGGTTGGGTTTGGTGATCAGCATCGCCTGCCCTGGGCCATGTAGGCCACTACCCATGTCACCTCTGGCCATGCCCCCCAGGCCCTATGATTGTCCATGTGGTTTGCATACTCACCCACTAGGTGGCCAGTGGGATGTCCCCACTCTCGAATCTGTGGCACAGTGCTGACTGGTACCAGATGAAGGCATCGTGTGTCTCCCCAGAGTGCGTGGCAGAACGTGATTATGCCCCTGGCAGCCAGCACCACCTGGCAGTTAAGCTGGCATAGCCCTTGCAATTGATGTATGCAGGTCCCTCGGGGCCAGGTGGTGTGCGTATGGCCACATGGGTGCAGTCTATTGCCCCAGCACACCAGGCATACGTGCTACCCTGTGGAACTCCTGTATGTTGCTGTGTGCTCCGCCAGTGTGCTGGGGAAATGGATGTACTCTGCAGCATGTAGCAGCAGTGCACTGAGGAATTGGGTGAGGTGGCTTGATGTGGCCAACTTGGTTATGCCTGTGGTGTCCCCAGTTGGTCTCTGGAAGGTACCCGTGGTGAGCAAGCACATGCAAGCTGTTACTTTAGTCTCCACTGACAGGGCATGGCTCCGTCATGTGGGTGCCTGCATCACATCACTGCACAGCTCACAGAGCCACCTCAGAATTGTCTTGTTCAGGCGGTACGAGTCCACAATCTCAGTATCACTGTACAGCTCGAAGCTGGTGTGGGTTCGGTACTGTCTGTTGGGGGCATACCGCCGTCAGGCCCTTCCACGGCCATGCCGCCCACCTTCTCACCCCCCTCATAATGGCCTCCATCTGGAAGGTGGCACTGGCCATGTCCCTGGCTTGTGTTCACCCCCCCGGCAGCTGTTACTGTATTCCCCCCGCTGTCCTCCCTGCTACTTCCCTGCACCGGGAACTCCTGCCTGTGGTGGCCTCTGTGCTGTGTGGCACTTCCCCCTTCTGCACTGACTGTGGCTCCCCATACCTTCCCTGTGCCTCTGTGTTCAGGGTGCCCTTTCCCTGGCCTGGCCTGCCCTGTGTGTCCCTCCTGCCCTGTCCGTGTGGCTAGAGTTCTGCCTCATGTGCCTTCCTTGTAGCGTTCTTGCGCTTCTCCCTTGCTCCTTTTTATTTTGGATCATTTCCACTATGGCGCAACTTCCGCTTGTTCCCCTATTGCGCATGGCACAAGTTGTTGAATATCGCATTGTGCCATTTATGCATGGTTCCTCCCTCTTCAGTTGTGCATGCCTTCATTATTATTGTGCTGTTGCTCAGCATGATTTCGGGGGTGCAACTGCCTCCTGCTGAATATCGCAGAATGGCGCAATTTCGGACTTGCGCAGGCGCAACCCTATTGTGCATGGCTCAACTCTTTTGAATATCTGGGCCATTTTGTATTTATGTTACATATATTTTATACATGTTAAATGTAGTTATATATGTCACATATGTTGTATACGTGTTAAATGTAGTTCTATATGTCACATATATTTTATATATGTTACTTATATTTTTATACAGCACATGTTACATATATGTGATATATGGTACATATATTTGTACATGTTACATGTATTTTATATATGTTGCATGTATTTTTATATGTTACATATATATTTTATATATGTTAAATCTATTTTATACATGTTACATATTTTTATATATGTTACATATATTTAAGATATGCTGGATGTATTTTTATATATGTTACATATATATTGTAGATATGTTACATACATTTTATGCATGTTACATATATTGTTATATATGTTACATATATTTTTGTACATGTTACATATATTGTTTATATATGTGACATATATTTTCATAAATGCTTAGTTTGGTCCCAATTTTACATTTGCAAAACTAATTTGCATATTTTAAAAATGTAGTTTGGCAGCCAAAAATCATGATAATTAATAATACTACAATAATTTCAAATTCACAACATTAGCTTACATACTGAAAGGAAAGGTGCAAGTTATAAAGCAAGTACATGTAGGATCTGACCCTGACCTAAAAGAGAAACAAAATAGGGTGGTATAAATACTGATCTGAGCCCTTAAGAAGCATGATATTGTGAGGTAAGTCATATGTGTAAGTATAAATATATAAAATGTATGTTTGAGTTAAAGCTGTACTATAAAACAATAATTCCAAATGAATATGTCTCCATGGTGATGAACTATAGTTGTACAGATAAAGATAAATTAAAAACAATAAGTTCAATGTACATATTGCTATGGTGACCCCTTATTTCAGTATATTTGGAATTTAATCAATATATTTTCCAATATGTAGAATATATTAAATAATAGAAATTAAATACATTGACTCTATACATTGGACATACATTAATATTATAAGTGGAACACAGTAAAAATATTTATGCAATACATTTAGTCACTATATGGGGCATGCATAAATAGTACATGTGTAATATACTGAACAATATATACATTGATAATATATGTGCTATCTATCTATCTATCTATATATATATATATATATACCTATGTATGACTATATAAACTGCACATATTACAACATACTAGTAGCATAATGTGAATACAATTCAAATGTATGCAAGGCTTTTGCATAAATGCATTTATCAATATATTTCATATGCATTTTCAATCAGGATCAATATATGTAGAATACACTGGGGTTTTGACTATCAATGTATGTAGTATATGTTGCAATATATATAAAAAGAGTATAACAATATATTGACAATTATTTATAAATATACATGCTTAATATATGTTGAATACATATTACATATATTTTTATTTAATAAATGTATTGAATATGGGATCGGGCAGGAACACTATAGACAAAACACCACAGGAAAATCTATGCAGAATGAACATCGTGGGACATAACATTGCGACGTCCATAAGAAAGCCGGAACAGAATGCAGCAAAAGGGAATGCCATGCACTGCAACAGTGCAGCAGCTGAGGAATGTACAGATGCAGGATTGAGGGGCTAGTATGAGCTGCCAGGGTGGGCAATCGGGAGACCGCCAGCAGCGCCAGCAACATGACATGATAGCCAAGGCCCTCCCCGCCCCCCCAGCAGGCCCCACCACCCGCAGACTCACAAAGACATCAGTTTTGGGACCATAATGGAGCCCACACACTGACAGGGATGTTACTACAGTGGTGGAACCCTGTCAAATGGAGGCCGCTGGAGGGACATGGTGCAATGAGCAGGGACGGGCCAAAGGACAACGGCTGCAGTGGGAGCCAGAAGGACATGGAAGAGCTATATGGGTGGGTGGAGGAGACAGATGGCTGGCAGCAAAGATGCTCAGGGAACACACAGGATGTGTGCCTGTTGAAGGGAGGCATAGAGGGAGGTCACTGATGGTTTGGAGGGGGTCCATGCAGGACTGAAGACCCACAGAGTCATTCCAGCTGCTGCCTGGGGCCCATGGTATTGTGGTATACCACCCCCAGATGGATAGTCTATTGTCATAGGGCCACTCCTGCACCATGTATGTTGGCCTCCACACTTGGGTACATGGAGGGGTCGGACAGCGTTCCAAGTGCTGGGGATTGGTGCCAGGGCTTCATGGCCTGTCGGCCTGTCCTCCTGCACCATTCTTCTGTGTCCCACCATTCTAGGCTATTACCCATGCCCAGCAAACCATCATCCTGACACCATTCCCCCATCCCGTGGGAGGCTGGGTGCAAGCTGCAGTGTAGTTGTCAACCCCCTGGCCATGGCCGGGTTTGTTTGCAGTTCCATTACCATCCCTGGCCTGCCTGTCCCACCACCCCATCAGTAATGCACTGTCTGTACCACATGGTCTTCCCTCTGGGTGGTGCTCACTGAGTGGACTGGCATTTCTGTTGGTTCTCCTGGTGGTTGTACTGTGTCCTTTACTCACCCCAGCAGTGGAGCCCCCTGCACTGTTCCATTCCTACACCACCTGTGGCATTATCGGGCAATGGCTCCTTTCTCTGTGCTGTGCCATTCGGGGTGTGTTCCACAGCGGGTGATGTTTGCTGCCTGCATGGTGCCTCTCATGCAGCATTCTGTCCCATGATATGTTCTACCACCGACATTGCAGGCGGCGATGTTATTGCCGCTTTGTAATTGTCAACGATATTTTGTCCGACGATGTTCCTGGCTGGATCCTTGAAAATTTATTGAGTAATGTTTTCTTTGATATACGTTGAACGTTGTGCAATGTATTACACATGCATTTATAAATGCATTTGTTGTATATTCGTAACCATATAAGATAATATTGGAATATATTTATGAATACACTTCCAAGATATGCTTAGTACATTTTGGAATGCAATAACAGTGTACTGCAAATATACAGTGGTGCATACAAATAAGTGACACAAACATATTTTATTATATTATAAATCTGTTACACATGTATATTACATCTATTTAAGAAATGACATTTCCAATGTTTCAGTGATATATTTATACACATATTACCAACATATTGATTACACACATTATCAATACTTATTACAGTATATTTGAAAAAAGCCAATATATTTTCCAATATATGGAATATGCTAAAGCAGCCATACTAGTTATATTTTCTGCATATACCAATATATTTCAAATGTCAGCAATATATTTCAGTATATTGGAGTTACAATATATTGCAATATATTTTACAACACAAAGATATAAATATACTGAAGTACATGTACATATATTTTTAATAATATATTTCAAAATATATTTCATTTTCATAAGGGTACCCCTACTAATACACGCCAACATCCCTCTAGCCTTACCTACTGCTTTAGTGGTCTGCGTGGATGATTTCAGGTCATCTGTGATGATGATGCTCAAGTCTCTTTCTTCCCTTGTGATTGCCAGCAACTACCCTCCCAACCTATAGGTGGCCTCAGGATTTCTGTTCCCTATGTGCATGATCTTGCACTTCTTTGAGTTAAACCCCAGTTGCCATTCTTCTGACCATTTTGCCAGTTTATCCAGATCACTTCTCATTCTGCCCACCCCATCTGGATCATCTACTCTGTTGCAGATCTTGGTGTCATCTGCAAACAGACAAGCCTTACCCTCTAGTCCATCTGCAATGTCACTGATGAAGATATTGAAGAGGACTGTCCCCAGGACTGATCCCTGAGGTACCCCACTTGTGATTTGCATCTCTTCTGACTGTATACCATTTACCACCACTCTTTTTTCTGCCCGCCAACCAGTTTGCCACCCAGTTGACCAACCTCTGACCCACCCTGAGCCTACCCAACTTATTAATCAATCTTCTATGTGGAACAATATCAAAAGCTTTGCTGAAGTCAAGGTAGGCAACACCAACTGCACCCTCTTGGTCCACCACTCTGGTTACCCAGTCAAAGAAATCTATGAAATTAGTTTGTCTGGACCTTCCTGCTATAAATCCATGCTCTCTTGGATACTGTGCTCCTATGGATTCCAGGTGTTGCACTATCCTTTCCTTAAGGAGTGCTTCCATAATCTTGCCCACTACTGAGGTAAGACTGACTGGTCTGTACTTCCCTGCCTCCTCCCTGCTACCACTCTTGTGGAGTGGGATCATAAAGGAGCCCTTCTCCAGTCTTCTGGGACCTCTCCTGTGCTCAGAGAATCACTAAACAGTTCTGCTAATGGCTCTGCTAGTTCCACCCTTAGCTCTTTTAGTGCCATGGGATGTATGCCATCAGATCCTATTGCTTTGTCCACCCTGAGCTAAGCAAGCTCTTGTAGGATCCTTTCTTTTGTGAAGGGACTTGTGCACACCTCTCGTCCCACTGTGTCCATGGTACTGAACTATGAGCCCTGTCCTACCTTCTCCTCAGTAAACACTGAGCAGAAATATCTATTTAGGATAGATGCCTTTCCTTGGTCCTCCTCCACACACTCCCCCTTATCCCCTTTGATCTTAGCAATACCCCCTCTGGACTTTTTCCTTTCACTAATGTATCTATAGAAAGTCTTGTCCCCTTCTTTTACTGTTCGTGCTAGTGTTTCCTCAGTTTGGGCCTTTGCCTGCCTTACTGCCTTCCCTGCATCCCTTAAGGAAGTTTGTATGCCTCCATATCTTCATCCTGCTGTGTTCCCTTATATTTCCTGAAGGCCAGCCTTTTGGATCTGGCCTTTTCTGCTAATTTGAAAGTGAAGAACTGTGAGATTCTTCTCTGGCTGAAGACTGCTTCGGTGAAGAATTAGCTGTGAACAACTCCAAAAGGTGTGTTTCGGCAGAAGATTGATTCCATACACTTTGCACTAAAACACTGTTAATTCCACTTTGCACTACACCACGTGTTCAATGGTCACTGGGCAATTGTTCATAGCAGGGGCAATTTGCCTGGAGCATGGGCAAATTGCTGAAATCTTGGCACTTGTTTGTTGCGGGGCAATTTGCTTAGAGGGGGGCAAATTGCTGAAATCCAGGGCAATTGTTCATTAAAGGGGCAATTAGCCTGAAGCAGGAGCAAATTGCTGAAATCTGGGGCAGTTGTTCATTGCAGGGGCAAATTGCATGGAGCAGGGGAAAATTGTTGAAATCCAGGGTAATTCACCAGAGTCTGAGGCAAGCGTTCAAGGCAGGGGCAAATAACCACAATCCTAGCATAATACAGTCTCGGTACTTTGCAATCCACAAAACATTTTAGATACTGAGTAATATGAAGTTCATTAGCTGACAGTCATTTAATAGAAGTTGTACGCTAAGCACCCCTTGGTTGAACCCTTCACACTTGTGGGCCACTTTTTCACTAGGATCTGGCTACCCCTCTGGAAACTTTCATGGAGAGCCCCCTTTCCACTCCGCCCCTTTCTTACCCCATAGCTGCTGGGTCCCTCTGACTTCTATGGTCTATTGACAGAGCCCATTTCTAAAGAGGGGGCTACTCACTGCCCCTCCAACTACAGCGGACCAAAGGCTGCCCCTCTTAGTTGCTGACAAGCTTTAAAATGTTTCCCTTCAGTTTGGCCTAGTACTGACCCTTTAAACACTGAGCCTGTATTGCCCCTTGAATGCTGGGCCTGTATTGCCCCTTCTCACACCTGAGCTTTCCTTGGGCCTTTGAATACCGGGCGGCCCCTTTATCTGCTAGGGCCTATGATGCCCCTTTTAAATACCTTTGGGCTGGCAAGGCCTTAATGCCAGTCACTCCGGGCTCGCCCCACCTTTATTCCGTCCCTTCATAAACATTTAAATTAATCCCCATATGGGCCTCTATGACTGTCCCCTCCCTGTGGGTGTCACTGCCCAGAATATTCAAATTTCAGGCTGGTCCTCCCTCCTGGTCCCACGATGGCTTTACTAGCGCTAAACAATTTAAAATATTTTATTTTTTGTAAACTCTCAGATGGTCAGCACGCTTCACTGTGCTGCTGCCTGACTCACCACCTCAGCCCGGGGTGAAGAAGCTGGGAGGAGGAAGGTGTTCACTGGCAGTGGGAGGGACTGTCTGTGAAGAGGGCAGGCAATGTGGCAGGCAGCCGGGGGCCTTCCGGGGGCCGACAGCTCCAGGGATCAGTTGATGATATGGCTCTTCTGGCTGCCAGTGAGGGAATGAAATTTAAACTTCAAGACTGGGCGCACAGGGCTCAGAAAAAATAATAAAATGGGCTAAACAGAGCCAAAACTGCTGCAGGGGATGGGATCTTCTTTTCTTCTGGGCACCAGATCACCGGACTTGACTGCAACAACAGGATCAGCAGTCTTCACTGACTGGAGGAGGTCATCATAAAGAGTCAACAAGACCGGCTTCAATCCCACAGGTAAGCCCAGGGTCTCCATCACACTCTCCAGGTCCCTTCTTCTCCATAGCCAGCCCAAAAACAACCACAGAAAAAATTTATTTTTCCTTGAAAAAGTGCTCAGAGGTCTAATTCTAGAACCCCATGCTCATGCCCACACAAACAGCTAGGGATTCAAAACAGGGCACCATGCTCCTTCCAGGGACAGCCGTCTCAGCATGTGGGTGCCCATTCTCATGCTGCCTGCTTGGGGATGGTGGAATGGAGCAGGAAGGCAGCAGAGAGCCACAGGAGCAAAAACGTTTCTTTTTTTTTTTTTCAACGTACCTTGCCTGACAATTCTCTGGGAGGGAAGTACTACAAGGAGCCCCTAAACACAATGCCTCATGCACCACAACACAACAGGGGACCCTTGGGGCATTCTTAACCTCTTGTAATTTTCTGTAGTGCCCCCAACTTTGGGGCATTACAGATTCGGGCCAGCTTAAAAATTCAGGTTTGCATGTATTCCCCTTTTTAACACTTCATATAGATAAAAAAAAAACATTCCTCAACTATTACTTCTGTAGGTGTTTATAACATTTCTAACATGTTAACATTTCACTTAAATCTCTAGGTCATCCTACTTTAGGTAAAACACTCTTAAAACATCTATAACTTTCTGTAAAACCTTCTTATTTGCAAGACTAAGTGATCATGTCTTAGAATTACTCTTAACAGGACTCTATAAAAGGAAGGTGCTACTTGAAGGGACTTCTAGTATATATTTATTTTATTTTATTTATTTAGTTTTTGTTGACCGAGTAAGTGCACTAGACAAATTCTGCCTATTTTCAGGCACGACCCGGGGGAGGGGGATACAGATGAATGCCAACTGACCTTGAACCAGATTAAGCTGTTGGTGGTATTTTTAGTGAATGAGGAAAATTTGGCCAGGACACTGGGGAAATTCCCCTACTGCTTTGCTGGCGGTAGGGGGAGCTGTTGCCGTTGGTCTGTGTCTGGTCAGTGTGCTTCACATCAGCAATGGAGCAGGATGCTGTTTCGTGCTCTCCGGAGCACAGTATAGAAGCAGAAGATGTTTGTGAGACTGCTTTACCAGAGGTGTCGAATGAACAAAGGAGTGTTCCGATTATTCAGGCTGTGTGTCAGTCTGCATCGAAGTTTACTGGTACAAAGCCAGTACTTGAGATCACAACCATTGCTCCCCCAATGTGACGGCTGGTTCTCCGGAACCTTTATTGCAGCAGCCAGTTACTGGTTGTGGTGAAATGAATGGCCCACTGTCGGGTTGCGAGGTAGGGGAGAAGCAGAATGAACTTCTGGGCTTGCTGCAACAGGGACTACAGGATGGTGTGGCTCCAGGCATTTTTCTGGTCGATAGTGCCTTGCAAATTGTACGGAGGCAGTTTGGCTTACCTCAGACTTCAACAGGTTTTTCCGCTACAGAGTGGTCAGCAGAGGATGCTCTTTGTGATTCCAGAAGGATGTGGACTTCAACAGGGCAATGGATTCCCGATCTGGACTGGAAAGAAGTCTCCACAGAGAATGGGACTACCACAAAGCATGCCAATGGTGTTAAATTCCTGATCTCAGGTATGGACTTGAATGGGGGTTTAGGGGGTCATGGTAAAGCTGCGCAGCATTCAGATGAACATACCTTGACCTTGTCTAGGACAAGTACATCCTCAACAGGGGAGGGTCCTTATTCTTCTCAGCTGGCAGGATTCTGTCAGGATAAGTCTGATAGTGGGGCTAGTCAGCACAAACCTAGGGTACCTATGTCTGAATTTTTTAAAAATAAATTAGAACAAGCCCCAGGAAGGAATGCTGTTAGATTGCGTTGTAGAGGAGGGTTATCTGAACATCCAGACATATACTACATTGCCAATCTTTTATTGAAGGGTTCCATGAATTTCTTGCCTGCAGACATTTTTGCTTTAATTCATATCTCTGGGGAAGATTCCTTTGACATTAGCTTTAAAACGACACATGGTTTAGAGAAATTTTGGGACAAATATTCTACTTTAAAATCCACCCCGCTTTGGACCCCCTTTTATGCAATTCCACTTACTAAAAACCAGATTAGATATATCACCATCATGTTCAGGAATGAAGGGGTTAGCGTCGGTAATATCTATCATTGGTTACAGAAGCGTTGTGATATTTTGGGTCCCCCTGAAGCTATTTTAGATTTGGAAGGCATATGGACAGGAAGTTGGAGGTTTAAGGTGAAATTATTTCAAGTAAATAGTGATATCATACATCTTCCTAACAATTTTTTTGGGGGGAAAGACAGAGGTGTTTCTTTTTATGGGGGCCAGCCCCGGGCCTGTTATAAATGCGGGCAAAACTCATATAATCAGCTCCTGTGATTTGTTGAAATGTTCCTTATGTGGTGGATATGGGCATTCGGTGGATAGATGTGAGAATATATTTCAGTGTAATTTGTGTGACGAAAAAGGGCATGCTTTTCACCAATGCCCTTGGGCTAAACATAATAGGACAGGAGGTTGGGATCAGGAGGATTTAGTGAACAAAGCTCAGGAAAGAAGAAGGGATCATACACTTTCCACCCCTACTCACACTCCAGAGCTGGGAGTACTTCAGGAAGGAAAGGTAGGGTTGAACCCTGTTGGAGCAGATGTGTCCCCTTTAGTTACTGACCCTGTGTCTACTGTTCAACAGGAATCTGATTCCCCTGCTATTATGGTTACGACTCAGGTACAGAGGCCTGTCCTTTCTGTCTATGCCTCCTCCTTTTGAAGCTGTTAAAAACCGACGGTTTACCAGGGCCTCTCTTAAACAAACAGTAGTTAGCCCTATCCCAGTAGAGAATTTTTTTTCTTCTTTACAGAGTGAAGGGGGAGATTCAGATTTGGAATCTGATACCTCACATCGCTCTGAGTTAGTCACTGAGGATGAGGAAAGCAGGGCTACTGAGTTGGCTAAAGAAAAAAAAAAAAAAAAAAGAAAGGCCAGTTTTAGTCAAAAGGGTGGGCTTTGACATTAATTTTTTTTATGGCTACCGTAAAAATATTTTCCTACAATGTGTGTAGTCTTAAAAATTTCAAGAAAAGGCTTTCTCTTTTTTCCTTTTTTAGCACCCTGTAGGCTGATATTATCCTCCTTCAGGAAACTAGATTATCTTCTCTTCCTGAAATTGATCAGGCAAAAAAAAAGATGGGTCTGGGGGCCTTCCTTCTGGACATTTGGCCCTGACTTGGCAGATGGGATAGAGATTTTGCTTAAGTCCACCTTATTCAGAATCTCAAAACTAGTAGATATTAGTCCTGGTCGTGCGTTAGTTTTGGATTGTTGTCTTCAAGATTTTGACTTTCGTATTATCAACATTTATGCTCCACAAGTCAAAACTGCTTGAATTGAGTTGTTTGAGGACATTAAACTTTTTCTCTATACTAGGAAGCATATAATTTGGGGGATTTCAACTGTGATATTGATTTGAAATTTGTAGGAGAGGTTCAGAGGAAAATGTATTGTGATTCACAGGCTTTAAAACAGATTGTTATAGATGCAGGCCTCTCTGATGCTTATAGGGCCTTACATAGTAAAGGGGGTGCTACTTATCATAGACATATTTTTTCCACTCGTATAGATTTAATTTTTGTTTCCAAATATTTGAAGCCTTATTGGGGTATGGTAAAGCCAACTAAATTTTCAGATCATCAGATCTTACTCTGTCATCTTAGTTTAGCTGGGGTTCCACCTAAGGTATTTTCAACCTGTCCAAGATGGAGGCTGAATTTGTCTCTTTTGGAGTCCTTTGATTGTGTACATGGCTTAGAGGTATTATTTGAAGCTCAGCATTCTGCTATCTGCCTTTATGAGAATTTATATAATTGGTGGAAGGATACTAAAACTGAGGTTAGGTCCTTTCTGCTCACAATGGGGAGACAGAAGGCTAATTTTCAGTATTTAAAATATTTACAATATTGGAATCAGTTGTATAAATTAATGTCTTTCCCTCCTCGGGATAAAATACTATTTAAATCACAAATTTCTGAAATTAAGAAACAAATGTCCCTTTACCAATATGATAGAGCAAAATCTTTGGATATGGAGTTTAGATATGGGTTACGATCGCAGCCTGTTTCTGATCCATACAAAGCTTGTAAGCAATGATTGGATAAAACTCTTATGATTGGGTTAATGTCCACTACTGGTAAAATTGTGTCCATTGATTTGGAGATGTTATCTGTGGTGCAGAGGTTTGTCTCTGATCTTTTTAGTAAGGATACAGGGCCTACTGAAGTGTTGCCAGCTGAATTTACGACACCGCTTCCTTTAGTGGATAAAACACTTAGACAACTTCTAATGGTGCCTATTTCATCTCAAGAAGTGGAAGGAGTGATAAATGCTTTAAATAGTAAGACATCTCCAGGCTTAGATGGTATACCAAATGAGTTTTATAAAAAATTCCTCCCCTATATGAGTTATTTTTTGCCACTAGTTTTTAATTTCATGTTGACCTCAGATTTAGGATTTCCAGACTTTAGTACTTCACTGCTGAAATTTATTCATAAAAAAGGTGACCCATCTTTATTGACAAATTGGAGACCCATTAGCTTACTTAATAGTGATTATAAAATTCTTTCTAAAATTATCACAAACAGATTATTACAGCTTTCAGATTTTCTTATTCATCCAGCCCAGACTTGTGTAATTCCTACTTGTAAGATTCAACATAATCTTTATCTTTTGTGAGAATTATTTGAAAGTAGTAACTTAGGACATGGCTCTATTTTTGTAGTTGCACTGGATCAAGTTAAAGCCTTTGGCTGAGTTAGACATCATCTGTTTGATTTATTACTCCGTTATGGTATCCCACGTCCATTTGTGAAATGGATTGCTATGTTATATTCTGACTCCAAAGTACTTCCAATGGTGAATGGCCTATTGGGGTCTGAGATTCAGTTTGCTAAGGGCGTAAGGCAGGGATGTCCTTTAAGTCCCCTATTATACACATATGTTTTAGATCCAGTAATTAGATATATCCATGGGAATATCTGTATTATAGGGCTTGCCCCTGATCCTTCTTTACCGTCAGAGAAAATTGCAGCATATGCTGATGATGTTACTTTTTTTATGAAAGATGAGACTTCACTTAAGACTGCTTTACATAGTTTTAAAACATGGGGTCAATATTCTGGGGCACAGATAAATATGGCTACGAGTTTTATTTTTTCCTTGGATCCTGACCATGTTGTCAATTTGGAGGTTATGGGTATTCCTCTGGTCGCTACACCTCAAAAAATGTTGGGTGTATGGTTTGGGCCAGGTGACTTGGCTAGCTTTAATTGGGAACAGCAGTTAAAAATATGAGAAGGTAAAGTCAACATGTGGAAACAATGGAAATTTGGATAGAAAAAACGTACTTTCATTATTAAAAAGTTTTTGTTGCCTGTTTTTTTGTATTTGAGTTATCTTTATCCACCCCCCCCCCGTTAATTTAGAAACTAGGTTATACAGTGTTTTTTTTTCAAATGTTATGGGGTAATAGACTGAATCCAGTACAAAGGGATATTACTTATTTGCCTGTGAAGCAGGGTGGCTTAGCTATGATAAATCTGATTGTATTTTATCATTCAATTTTTCTGTTTAATTCCTTTAGTTATTTATAGGGGACGGTTACTTTACCATGGCAAGTTTGGTCGCATTTTGCTTGGGCTCGTTATTTTCAAAAATGGAAATTTTGGCCCCCTAAAATTTTAGTTCAGGATCATTTACCAACTTATGGGATTTCAGCTCTGAAAAAATGTCACCAGTGGAAGTTACTATTTCAAAATGTTATTTCTCGTACTAGAAAGTCCTTTTACGCATATATAGTTTTTGAAGTGCAGAGCATTGTGTTACTTTTTCTAGAATGTGTCCTGTCTAAAATGACCTTTGCGCTTCATAAATTAACTGACTTTAGACTTCCTGCCTTTGTGTGGGATATAGTGCGGATGTCAGCTCAGGGACGGTTAGGGGTTCGAGGAAATCTTAAATACAAGCCATTAAGGGATAGATATTGTCCAAGGCTTTCATATACTAATGAGGAGGAGAGTTTATTACTTTTTTTTATTACTTGTTCCTTTAGTAAGATTTTCTGGAATGAGGCAGCCAGCCATTCATTGGAATATGCCCTTTCTCTCATGTATTACTTAAAATACATTAATTTTAGGGGATTATTCTGGGGCCTGGAGTATTTATCATAGTAGCACATTGAATATGTTTTTTGCTTTTCTTCAGTTTTATTTATGGCAAGCAAGTTGACAGTTTATTTTACAACAACAACAAGTATTAAATTCTACTATAATGTCTCAGATAGAAGATGGATTGTTGAATGTTAAAAGTAGAGATAGTCAGAGATTTACACAACTCAAGTTTTGTTCTCTTTGGAATCATTTCTTTTTGTAAATATTTACATAAATGAAACCTTTTGTTTTATGCATGTATATAATCTCTGTTATTGATGCTATGCTGTAAGATATCTGCTGTTATTTTGGTGATGTTATTTTTTTTGTTTAATAAACTTTCCCTACTCTTTTCAATAAGTGCCATGGGATCTTTAACATCCACCTGAACTACCACCAATCCAGGCAAATGAGACCTTGGTTTAACGTCTCATCCGAAACACGGCACCTCAGAAGTGCAGCACCCCTCTCATGCTGCACTACAGTGTCAGTACTAAGATATTAACCCAAGTGCCAGATGCGGGAACTGAACCCACAGCCCTCTGATCTCCTGGCCTCAGAGGTGAGTGTGCTACCTACTGAGCCACTGACACTGACAATCCTATCTCTTAGGGGAGATACCAAAATTGGATCTCTGTGATCGACAAGGCTGAAAAGCTACTGGTTCTACTGGAATACGCTCTGGATCCAAAGGATTAACTGCTGGTTCTAGTAAATTGGAAGGTTCTGGATTTACTGCTGATTCAGCTAAAGGGTGATTAACTGAGTGTACATGGGGAGCACCTAACCCAGGGATCCATATACCATTTTGTCAGTGAATCGAGTTCCATCATTTTGCAGGTAAGGTTCTCCTACCTCTCCTCTGATGTAGAGTTCCTTGTAGTCTTGGGTAAGACACTGTCTCTGTAGGTACAAGGTTTAAGAAGATTTTGATGCATTATGTTCGAGCCACTACCAGTTTCTTTTTGAATCTTGTACAGGGGTAAGTCAGGGTAGGGAATTTCCACAATGAGGAAAGGTTCTGTTTCCCATCTGGTAGCTAACTTGAGTCCTTCTTAACAATACCCATTCTCCAATCTGCAGTGGGGTTGCATTGGCTTTGGTATCATACATTATCTTTTGCTTCAGTTGCACCTGATCCATGTGTTGATTTATAATCTAACCAGCTTCTTGCAATCTTTTGCTGTGTTCTTGCACCCAGTCTGTAACATGTGGTTCATCCTGTTGGACTTCAAGCACTAGATCCATGGGGAGTCTACCATGGCGACCAAACATCAGGCAGTGTAGGGTATATCCAGTTGAATAGTGGATGGTGTTATTGTACAAGTAGGCGAGTTCAGAGAGTAAGGCTGGCCAATACAGATGCTTGTATTCCGGTAGGGCTCTTAACATTCCCAAGAGTGTCTGTTTTTTTTCTTTCACATAGTCCATTGCACTGAGGGTGATATGCAGTGGTTTTCACTTTGTGACTGCCATACAGGGCATAGTGTTCTTTAAAGAGCTGTGATTCAAAAGCAGTTCCCTGATCGGTCAAGGTCTTGGTTGGATATCCATATGGATGGACAAAGAGTTTCAAAAATGTTTCAGCTATGGTTCAGGCTGACAGATCTTTGACAGCCCTGACAACCATGAATTTAGAGTAATGGTCCACCATTATCAGGACATATGACTGACTATTAACACTGGGTTCCAACTTGAGATGGTCTAAAGTGACTAATTCCAGAGGTGCTCTGCTTACTATGGGATGGAGGGGAGCTCACTGGTTGCTTTTGCTAGGACGTTTCAAACTACAGGCTGGGCATTCCTCACACCATTTTGTGACATCATCTCTTATTTCAATCCAATAGAACCTTTTTCAAATGATGGCCTCTGTCTTTTTGTGACCAAAATGTCCAGAGTGATCATGATAGGCCTTGAGTACTGCTGGTGTACTTCCTCTGTGAACAATTGTCTGGGAGATCTCACAATGGGTAGTTGGATCTCTGGTTTGTCGAATGAGTCTAGAATTCTTTATGATCAAGCAGGTCCTGTGCCTCCACAACTTCACTGCTTCTGGATTCATCCTTTTACATTCTTGAGGTGTCAGACTCTGTTTTGTTAAAATATATGTCTTTGTTTGACCACTGGGTCTTGGTCTTGTAACTGCACCCATAAGTTACTTTGTTCTGCAAATTTGACTGGATGTTCTAGTGCTTGCTCTGCTTCTGTACCCTCAACTGCACTGGTTTGATAACAGGCCTGTACTATCTCTGTTGGTACCCAAAGAAAAGGCGTCATTTCCACATTTTCCAAAAGTGTATCATCAGTCTCACTCTCTGACTGGGTTGGTACTCTGGATACCACATCAGCATTGAAATTGGACCTGCATGATCAATATTTTATGAAGAACTGGTAATTAGCCAACCTTGAAGCCCATCTCTGTTCTAGAGCTTCCAGCCTTGCTGTGTTTAGATGTGCCAGTGAATTATTGCCTGTGAAAATGGTGAAAGGAGTGATGGCTAAGTAATGCCTGAATTTTTCAGTGATTGCCCAGACCAAGGCCAAAATTTCCAACTTGAATGAACTATAGCAGGCATCATTCCACTTTGACCCTCTCAGATCATGACTTGCATATTCTATCACATGCTCACTGCTGTCTTGTTCTTACACCAACACTGCACCCAGTCATTTATTTCTCACATCTGTGTATAGCCATAATGGTTTAGAGTAGGCGGGGTATGCCAGTACAGGTTCTTGAGTTAGAATCTGTCTTAACTTGTCAAAAGCCTCTTGTTGTTCAGCAGCCCACTTGACTGGCCATTTTTTGGGTATCTGCCCTGCTTTTGTTCCTCGGAGAAGTTCATTTAGTGGCAAAGCTATCTTGGAGAAATATTTAACAAACCACAGATAGTAACCAACGAAACCCAGCAATCTTCTGACATCTTGCAATGTTACAGGGACTGGCCATTCTCGCACAGCTTTCAGCTTTTCAGGGTCAGGTGACACACTGGTGGCAGACACTATGTAGCCTAAGTAATTTACTTGAGACTGCAGGCGGTGAAATTTGGACAGTTTCACTTTCACCGTACTGGGTCAGTCGAGCAAAGACTTCGTCTAAGTGCAGCAGGTGCTCCTGGTGGTCCCTGGAATATATAATAATATCGTCCAGATGCAACAATAGAATATCAAAGTTTTGGCTTCCCAAGCAGCATTCCACTAGTCTTTGAAAAGTTCCTGGGGCATTACATAGGTCAAAGGGCATGTGGATGAATTCAAACAGGCCGATAGGTGTTATGAAAGTGATTTTCTCTTGATCCTCTGGAGCCATGGGCACTTGCCAATACCCACTTGTCAAGTCAAGAGTGGAGAATATTGCAGCAGACTGTAGGGCTGTAAGAAAGTCATCAATACTGGGCAAAGGGTAGGCATCTTTGTGGGTGATAATGTTTAGTTTCTGGTAATCTACACAGAACCAAATCTTCCCATCTTTCTTTTTAACAAGGACAATGGGAGTAGCCCAAGGACTGTGACTTTCCTAAATAACCTGTGCTTCTTTCATTTCTGAAATCATCTACTTCACAGGCTGGTACATGGCCAGTGGAATTGGTCTGAATCTTTCTCTTATCAGTGAGTGCTGATTGGTATGGATGTGGTGCTGCACCTCTCAAGCCAACCCAAAATCTAATGGATGTCAACTGAAAGCCTCTTGATTCTTGATCAGTACTTGGATGACATCTGCCTTTTGTTGTTCTGTAGTGTAGGGGGTATCCAGGTTGAGCTCCCGTATCTACGCTGGTACACTGGGGTCACAATGGTTTTCAGTCTCTTCCACTCCGATGGCTGGTGTTCTTTAGTCCTTCTGGTTGAGTATTCTGGTTCCAAAATGTCTTGGAGAGACACAGTGTGTAGCTGTGTGACCACCTAATTACGATGGAGTCGTACATCACGATTCCCGTAATTGATGACCAGAACAGGGATCCTTCCTTTTGTGACCATAGCAACACTTCTGGCCATCAGTATGGGCTCTTCTTTCTCATTAGAGTAGGGTTCAACCAGGGCATCATAGTCCTGACCATGAAGGCCCACCTTGGCCTTACGTCACAAGGTAGTTTCCGTCCCTGGTTTTAGAGTAATGGGTAGGGCATAAGACACTCGGACCTTTCCAATCTCACCAGTTGTACTTGCAAAGCATTGATGGCACTGAGGAAGATGAATCATCTGCTTAAATGTTTGTTTTTCCACACCAGGAGACCTCTTTGCTTGGGTCTACAGGATCTGCATCAAATCCTTAAAGCAGTGTTGGAAAAAGATCATTCCAAGAATGAGTTGTAGCAAGTTGTCACTCTCTGTATCACTGATAATTATTCCTTGACAGTTCTGTACATTCTTTCCCAGCTGGAAGCTCATTTCCAGATACCCTAGATATGGAACCTCAGCTCCATTGCTGGTGATCAAAGTAATACAAAATTTTGGAGATGGCTGAAGGTCTTCCATTGTCCAATGTTGCCAGAAATATAGCCCATGATTGTAACCTGGGACCCTGTATCAAACAATGCCAGCAACTCTACTCCATCTACCGGGATTGGAACAGTCTGACTCCTTCCAATAAAACAGGATCAATTCATTACTGGGGATGGACCTGGTTGACCATTCTTTGAGGATCAGCTCCCATCCCTGAAGACTTCCTGTTTAATGTCACTGCGTGTTCTGAAGGCTGCTGGCATCACCTCTCAATATGGCCACTGACACCACCTCTTCGGCAAATTGGTCTGCCTTGGCCATCAGACTTATTAGTCGACCATCTTCCTTCTCCTCTTCTGGGTCAGGACTAAGGTTCATCAAACCACCTCCCTCATTCATTTTGAATCTGGGAAGTGTCTCTTCTCCAACCTTCTTTGAGCCCTTTTACCTCCTGACAGAGCTCTGTCATTTTCCGCATCAGGGTAGCTATTTACTCCACTAAGTCTGGATTCAGGCTGCGGTTGGTTGCCGTTAGATGGACTGATGCCTGCACCATCTGACCATACAAGGGTTGGGAATCTGGGAGATAACAAGGGTTCCCACCCATTGGTTCTCAACCATATGCCCATTCTTTACTGGACACTTCCTCGCCCAGTGGTTGCCTGCACCATGTGTGTTCTCATATCAATCATTCCATTGGATACCCTGGCCATGCTGCATCTAGAGGTGTTGCCATCTGAGGGTAGGTCACTTGTCTTCTCTTGCTCAACCTGGTCCCAATACCCTGATAGCGTTCTCTTTGAAGTCTAGGAAATCCTCTTCTGGATCTTGGAGCAGCAGCATATGAAGCTCCCTCCTTATGACTTCACTATGCATCCCCTCCACAAATTTTTCTGACAGGACATGATCTGGATCTGTAATCTCTCTGGTGTCCACCCTCTTAATTTCCCTCAATAGTTCTTGGAGACATAGTGCATACTCTTGGAGAGTCTCTTGAGGCCTCTGGGTATGTGAGAAGAATTTCATCTTTAAAGTAAATACTGTACGAGTGTCAAATATCTGTTGCAATCTTTGCAGAATCTGGTCAGCTATGGTCTTTGCACCTGCTGGCCAAGACTGAACTTCCCTGTGGTCAGCACCTTTGAATTGTCCAATAAGTATTTCTACTTTCTGTCTTTCTGGAATTTGGTATAGCCGAAACATGACTTGCATCTTACAGTGGAACTTGCCCAAATTACTAGTTCCACTTCCATCCTTTTCTCCTCTGAACTGGGGAAGCCAAGGCAAGTCAAAGTAGTATGACATTGTTAGAGGTGAGGGAGGTATATTCTCTCAGTCTTCCATCCCAGTCTCTATGGATTCATTACCTATGGATGCGTTATCCTCTCATGACAATCCACTACTACAACCCGATATTGCTTGCATCTTTCTTTAGAAGCTCTGGCTTTGGACTCCTTCAAATTTATTCTGCCGACTACACCAGGAGTGGTGATCTAATTCAATGGAGTGCTGACCATGAAGATCATCTATCTCAGCTGCACACCTAGTGTTGCCTTAGCAGGTGCACTGGTGAGACAACATTGTGGTTCGAGTGGGGTTGGGTGGATGGAAGAACCCAGTAAGGAGAGGCAGGAGACAATCTATAAGTTTGATGCCCAAAAGGTTTTATTCATAAGATATAGAAAGGTAAACACAGTCAGAAGGGAAGAGGGGAACCAAACCACACAAGAACAGCAGGTAACACTCTATACCAACTCTAAGAGGTGCACCTTGGCCTAAGGCCACTATTTACTATACTCTGTGTTAAGCTTTCTCTAAATGGTCTAAGGAATGAATTCAAACATCTATCACTTTATAATGAGATGAGACAATTACTGCAGTGCACAATGGATACTCGGACAAATCCTGGAAGATTAGGTGGCATAAACACCTCTAAAAGTCCATAGGATCAAATGAAGTCCAAACTTTTCCTGCCTTCTTCATGTGCACAACTGAAGAATGGAGTAGCAATGGGGTAAAAGGGAAAATGGGGATCCTTCTTGGCACAAAGCTACACCTGTGTGAAAACCTAGGAGAGGTTGCGAGAGGAATAGGAGACATTTTTTAAACAGACCCTGATTCTTTGACCAATCCACTCTCCAAAGTTGCTGGAGTACTCTGGCACAAGAGAACTGAACTTTGCTGAATTCTTCCCCAGCACAAACCCTCGACCAGGGCTGCCAAGGATGAAGAAACCAAGACTTGGCATAGAATGCACTTGAAAGGATTGCCAAGGGTGAAGATCTGCTGCAGATTCCCCAGCTCAAACCCTTGACCAGGGCTGCCAAGGATGAAGGGACAAAGAATGGCTGAAGTTCCCTGGCACAAACCCTAGATCAGGGCTGCCAAGGAGGAAGGAACACAAACTTGGCATCGAAACCACTTGCAAGGATTGCCAAGGATGACGATACATTGAAGCTTCTTTGGTGAAGAATCCACAGGAGGATCACCAAGATCAAGCTGAATCCCAGAAGACAACACGGGACAAGCAGGACGGGACAAGCAGGAAGAGTAAGATGCAGGGAGAAGATAAGAACCCTGTACTGTCCAGAACCAGAAAAACAACAAACCGGCAGACGAGGACACACACTGGCCACATCAGACTCGACTTTTCAGTGAATGACTGGTAATGAAGAACAAGGCTTCTTCCAGTACATTCCACTTCCAGGCTGACTGAACCACAAGAAAACCAGGAGCTAGCATCCGCGACTCACACCAGGTTTTGTCGACTTTGACCAACGGCGGATGACAGGGAAGGAAGATGCTGTGAAGTTCTTCTCTGGCTGAAGACTGTTTTGGTGAAGAATTAGCTGTGAATAATCCCACCAGGGGTGTTGTGGCAGAAGATTGAGTCCATACAGTTTGCACTAAAACACTGGTAATTCCATTTTGTACTACACCACGGTGTTCAATGCTCACTGGGGCAATTGTTCATTGCAGGGGCAATTTGCCTGGAGCAGGGGCAAATTGCTGAAGTCCGTGGCAATTCACCAGAGTCTGAGGCAAGTGTACAAGGCAGGGGCAAATAACCACAATCCTAGCATAAAATAGTCTTGGTACTTTGCAATCCACGCAACATTTGCAATACTGAGTAATACACAGTTCATCAGCTGACAGTCATTTAATGGAAGTTGTGCACTAAGCAACCATTGGCTGGACTCTTCACACTTGTGGGCACCTTTTCCACGAGGATCTGGCTACCCCTCTGGAAATGTTCATGGAGAGCCCCCTTTCCACTCTAGGCCTTTCTTACCCCATAGCTGCTGGGTCCCTTGACTTTTAAGGTCTACTGACAGAGCCCCTTTCTTAAGAGGGGCTACTCACTGTCCCTCCAACTACAGTGGACTGAAGGCTGCCCCTCCTAGTTGCACAGGGTTCCTATATTGTTTCCCTTCAGTTCTGGCTTAATACTGACCCTTTAAACCCTAGGCCTGTATTGCCCCTTGAAGGCTGGGCCTATATTGCCCCTTGAATGCTGGGCCTGTATTGCCCCTTGAATGCTGGGCCTGCATTGCCCTTTCTCACACCTGGACCTTCCTTGCCCCTTTGAATATCGGGCCCCTTAAACTGCTAGGGCCTGTGATGCCCCTTTTAAATACCTTTGGGCTGGACAAGGCCTTAATGCCAGTCACTCTGGGCTTGCCCCACTTTTATTCTGCCCCCCTCATAAATATTTAAATTAATCTCCCTATAGGCCTCTATGGCTGGCCCCTCCTTGTGGGCTTCGCTGCCCAGAATATTCAAATTTACAGGCTGGTCCTCCCTCCCAGTCCCACAATGGCACTACTAGTGCTAAACAATTTAAAATATTTTATTTTTGTAAACTCACAGATGGTCAGGACTCTTCACTGTGCTGCCACCTGACTCACCACCCTGGTCCGGGGTGGAGAAGGTGGGGAGGAGGGAGGTGTTCATTGGCAGTGGGAGGGACTGTCTGTGAAGAGGGCAGGCGATGCGGCAGACAGCTGGGGGCCTTCCGACGGTCGACAGCTCTGTTGATCAGTCGATGATGCAGCTCTTCCGTGCCGCCGGCGAGGGAACAAAATTTAAACTTCAAAACTGGGGCACGGAGGGGTGCAGAAAAAATAATAAAATGGGCTAAACAGAGCCCAAACTGTAGCAGGAGACAGGACCTTCTTTTCTTGGGCACCAGACTGCTGGACTTGACTGCAACAACAGGATCGGAGCAACAGGAAGAGCAGCAGTCTTCACTGACTGAAGGTCACCATGAAGAGTCAATGAGACTGGCTTCAATCCCACAGGTAAGCCCAGGGTCTCTGTTGCACTCTACAGGTCCCTTCTTCTTCACAGCCAGCCCAAAAACAACCACAGAAAAAATTTATTTTTCCTTGAAAAAGCGGTTGGGGTTCTAATTCTAGAACCCCAAACTCATGACCACGCAAATGGCCAGGGATTCAAAACCAGGCACCATGCACTGGCCAGAGAAAGCAGTCCCTGTGCATGGGTGCCCACTTTCATGCTGCCTTCTCTGTGGGGGGGGGGGTTGGAATGGAGCAGGCAGGCAGCAGAGAGCCAGAAAAGCAAAAACTTTCCTTTTTTTTTTAATGTACCCTGCCTGACGATTCTCTGGGGTGGGGGGAGTATTACAAGGGGCCCCTAAACACAACCCATAATGCCCCACAACACAATGGGGGACCCTTTGGGCATTCTTAACCCCTTCTAATTTTCTGTAGTGCCCTCAACTTTGGGGCATTACACCAGTGTTACAATTTATTTACCTAGGATAGTCCAGCTGAGATGCAATATCTCATTTTCATTGGGGTCCTGCTTCACCCATTTTTACACTGTGTTTACCTAGGATAACACAGTAGAGATGCAATATCTTGTTTTCAACAGGGTCCTGCTTTTACAGTTTGTTTTCCCAGATAGAGCAGCATACTGTAGATGCTCATCTTTTAGTTGGGTTCTTCTGTATTGGGTGTTGTAGATGTGGAACTGACCATCAGGAACTACCTGGCAGCCATCTTACGTATAGTTTTGTCCCTGATAGAGTTGGGTGTAGTTGGCAGACTTCACTCCATTAAATAATTAGTGAATTTCATGCAATTTGCAAGGCACAATTCACAAAATTCACACAATTCGGGAACCATGAAGTGCAAATTTTTAACCGCGAGCTGCGGAATTTTGCCACAAAGTGTGAAATTTGACAATGAAATTCTGCACTTCATGATAAAATTCCTCACTTTGTAGCAACAACATCTCAGTTTGGGTGAAGTAGATGTTTCCCAGGTCTGGGGAAGCTTAGAGAAGCTCCTTGAAGTGGCGAATTTCGCCACTTCGTGAGAACTTTACCAGTGAAGTTTTACTTCACCACATCTCTAGTCCTGGAGTCCTTTAGTGAGCAATTTGTAGTCCATGTAGTTTCCTGTCATGCTTAGTCCAAAGCCCTTTAATCTTTAATCTCAGTGTGAAATGTCTTGGTCTGGAGTTTGAGTAAAGATGGCATCATAGCAACGGAATCTTGAGTCTTCTATTCTTCACAACAAGAATGCTACAGTGGTGATGAGGGTGGGAGAGTAAAGTGTCTTATTCAGAAGTTTAAATAAAGATTGCAGCTTAGCCACTGCTTCCTAAGTCTGTATCAGTTTGCTTTTCATAAGAAAAAGTGCTGCACTGGGGTCCTACATTTACACTATTTTACACTGTATTTACTCAGGGTAGCACACGGGACATGCAATATCCCGTTTTCACTCATGATCCTGCTTTCACCCATTTATTCAATTAATTTGGTCAGGATAGCCCAGCTAAGAGGCAATGTCTCATTTTTAGTGGGTCCTGCTTTTGCAATGTAGTTTTGCCAGGACAGACCAATATAGATGTCCATCTTGCAGTGTGGTTCTACTGACCGATGTCCAGCATTTGCCCATTTTTAATGGGGTCTTGCTTTTACACATTTTTATACTGCAGTTACCAGGATAGTGGAGGTGAGATGTAATATCTCATTTTTAGTGGGATCCTGCTTTTACAATGTATTTTTCCAGAACAGATCAGATTAGAGGCAACATCTCCTTTTCAGTGAGGCTCTGAAGTAGGGTTCTGCTTTTACAAATTTTATAATAAATTTACCAAAGATAGCACAGCGTAGATGCAATATCTTGTTTTCAATGGTGTTCTGCTTCTAAAAATGTTGACAATGTATTTACATTCGTCAGGTGTGGGGTAATTTTTCATTTTTTTGAGGTCCAGCTTTTACAATGTATTTTTCCAGGATAGAGCATATGAACATACAAAAAAAAAGCCAGCAGAAAAAGGCCAAATTGGTCTATCGTGTCTACTCAGTAAATGATGCAGGGTTCATAGCTTACACCAATGACCGTGCCCTCTCCTCCTGTGTCTTCCCCTCTCCCTCTTCTCCCCCTCCTCAATCCCATGGGTTCCTTATATCTTTGTCTCATACCCTCTTAAAGACCCCCACTGTCTTTACTGAGACCACCTCCTCTGGCAGCTCATTCCATGCGACCACCACACTCCTTGTATAAAAATGCTTCCTAGCATCCCTCCTAAACATCCCCTCAATCAACTTTAAGCTGCCCCCCCATGGTTCTGTTGTCACTCATTTTAAAGAGACGTTCTCTTTCCACTCCGTTTATACCCTTCAGGTATTTGAATGTCTCTATCATATCATCTCTCTCCCTCCTCTCTTCCAGGGAGTACACCCTTAGGGCTCCCAGCTTCTCCACATAAGACCTATTCTGTTGCCCCTTGATCATCTTGGTTGTTCTCCTTTGGACCCCCTCCAATAAGATGATGTCTTTCTTAAGGTATGGATGACTGTACTTACCACATATTCAAAATGTGGTCATGAGCAACATAGATAGATATCTTTTGGTATGTTTCGGCTGTGCTGGAGTCCTGCTTTTAAACATTTTTACTGTATACTTACCCAGAATAGATCAGGTTAAATGCAGTATCTCATCTGCAATTGGTACCTGCTGTTATACACTTTTGTACTGTTTTTACCCAGGATAGTAGAGGGCGGTGTTCTGCTTTTACAATGTATTTTCCCAGGACAGATCAGCTTAGATGCAACACCTCTTTTTTAGAGTTTTTTTTTTCTGGACTGTAGGTTTCTGCTTTTACACAGCTTTACAATATATTTACCCACAATTGTCCAGCTGAGATACAATAACTGATGTTCAGTGGGGTCTTGTTTTGACCCATTATTGCACTGTATTTAGCCTGGATAGCACAGCAGAGATGCAACATATCGTTTTCAGTGGGATCTTGCTTTTACTTAGTATTGCACTGTATTTACCCTGGATAGCACAGCAAAGATTCAATATCTCGTTTTCAGTGGGATCTTGCTTTTACCTACTTTTACAATGTAACTGTCCAAAACAGGTGAACAGAGAGGCAATATTTTATTTTCAATGGGCTCTGACATTTTGACACAAAATTTCCAACACAGTGTTTTTATGACCTTGTATTATGATCAAGGCAGGTGGAACTTTCAAAATCCCTTGTAAAAGATGATTTGCAGAGTGACTGCAAAAACATGTTTTTGGAATTTGAAAATTGACACCTGCCATGTTCATGAGGTGGGGTGACACAAGGGCTATGTTGACATTTTGTGTAAAAATTTTAAAAATCACAAAGTTATGAGCAAATATTGTATACATTTAACATTTCTTCAATCATTCTTTTTTTTTTTTTGCCCCTAAATTTCAACATTACTGTAGCATTTTTATGACCCCACTTTATGATAAAGGCAGGTAGAATTGTTTAAATCCCATCTGAAGGGTAATTTTGTAGAGCAACTGCAAAAACAAGTTTTGGAAAGGATTTGAAAAATAACACTCCCTTGTTCATGGAGTGGGGTAAAAAAAGGCTATATTGAAAATCTGAGGCATAAATATTTCAAAAAAGACAAAATGTTGTGAGTCAAAGTTCAAAAGCCATTAACCTAACTTACCTTGCTTTCAGTCAGTTTGCCCATGCACACAAGCAAACATAAAAAGATGAAATGTCACTGTGAAGATTGTGATGGGGGCAGCCCTGTGCAAACTTAGGACAAGCTGATGTCATATTTGTATTCAGAGAACATGCAAAGATCCTACATTTTGGACACTGGTGAAGCAGGCCCAAAGGAACTCAGTTTCCGTTTGGTATAGAACTTTGGGACTTTTATGTCATGACACAACATTTTTTACTGGGCGCTCACCCTGAATGTGCCCAAGTTGTAGACAAGCCATGTGACCTGTGGCAAGAAACTGGTGATGCTGGAGATTGAGAACTCTCCTTGTGCTACACACATCCCAGAACCATTTCAAGTTCTCTCTTACAGGGACAGGACCTGTCCACTGAAGGGGCTCAATTAATATGAAAAAGAGTGACTTTTGTTCAGAAAAGTTTAAAACAATCAGAAAATCATTTGCATTATCATGCCAGTTATCTAATTATCATTACACTTAATTGCAGGTTCAGGCCGGCTAGTGAAATCATGTTGCAGAGGTGAGGAGAGAGTGTACAGTGTGAGCCTACATGGGCAGCTACAGGTTGGACAGGGTAGCCTGTGATTATGGTGACCGCGATTGAGCGCTTTCAAAAAGGGCGACTCAATCACAGTGCCTGTGCACAGGGTTACCATGCAGGGAGGGTGACTGGATGGGGGAGAGTCCACAAATATAGTGACAGGATATTTCTATATGTACATGCACTCGGGGGGAGACCATGATGGGTGGAAGCGGAGGGAGGGTTTGTGGGGTGTAGTGTGGCGGTGGGTTGCCGAGCTGGCCGTGTGGCATGGTGGGTTGGTGGCAGGCTAGGTTTGGGAGGTTCCAGGTTCTGTTCTAGGTGCACATTTGTTTTTTGTGCCAGTCTGAGAATTTTATTTTTTTATCTTTTGCACCCCCCCCCAGCATGCACCCTCCTGTAGCTGAGAATCCTTTAGTGGGGGGTGCTGGATGTACAGCCCCCCACATAAAAACAATCCAAGTCTCCAGAACCCTTTTGCTGTGCATCAGGAGTGTACATTGCCGAAACTGATTTTCAGTGATGTATACTTGCTCTAACGGCGATCGCCTTTCCGCGATCACTGTTATCACATGGAGCTGGTTAGGCAGCCTCAGCAGCTAGGCAGAGTGAATTGTACAGACTGGAAAGGTGTAGAAAGATGTTTGAAAGGTTTGACAAAACTTTTTTTTTTACTGAGTGCTAGTATTGAAGAATGCACAGAAATCTATATTTACTATTTTTTTAAATTTTGTTTTTCCCCCCTACAGCAGGAGCTGCACAGAGTAAATTTAACAGGCTAGAAGAGGAGCAGAGATAGGTTTGTAGGAAATGACAAATCATTTGCTTGTTGGTGGTGCAGGGCACAGAAATCCATCTTTATTTTTATGTGTTTTGCCTTTGAGCGAAACTTACAGTAAGTGAAGTAGGATGTTGCAGTCAGATGAAATGTCATTCAGTGAGGGTGAGGAGAAGGGTGTGCCAGTGCTTCGGTGACATGATAGGCATCTGTATGTGGGCGGGAATGTCTGCTGCCATGTGTGGAAATCGTGAGGAACAGAACTGGTGGAGAAAGGAATGCAGGGGGAGAAAAGGAGCAAGAAAACATTAATACATGCCAGCTTCCCCAAGTGCCAGTTCTGTAAGTTGTGGTGGTGATCATAGTGGTGGGGCAGGAGCCACACCTCAGAAAAAGATTAAAGTTAAATAAATGATAGTATGCCCAAGGAAACCATGGCAAAAGTCCCCGGAAGTTGACTTGCTCCACTCCCACTTAAATCAGTTTTCCCTGTTGGTCATCCGGTGTCTCTGGTTATAAAACCACCTTGAGCAATGCAAAAACACACCAGTCTCACCTTATTTCTCTTGCAAATGCCTTGAGTTTAAGAAATCTCTCTAGACCTCGTTGACTTCTATTCACACTTCATGAAAAATTAGGTGAGATGGGCAATGTCAGGACTAGTCATGTTTTCTCACTGTTTCTCAAATCTAATTAAACCACATCATATAAAATGGTGTGAGAAAGGTCAAGTCAGAGCTAGTCTTATTATGTAAAATGAAGTGACAAAGGCAAAGTCAAGACCAGTCATGTTTTCTTTAATCATGTTTTCTTGGCATGTGCTTCCCACCATGTATGAGGCAGTATGCAGGAGACAATTTTCTTAAACGAATATTGCCTCTGAGGCAGCACGGCCTCAGAGGCAGATGACTTCATCCCACCTTCCACTGTGTCTCATTGGTTAATACCTTCTGAAGGACAATAACTGAGTTTGCCTGCCTCTTGCTGCTGATTGGTTGCAAATGCCATTGCCTCAGAGGCAGACTACTTAATCCTGCCCTCTGCTGTGTCACATTGGTTAATACCTTATGAATAACAGTAACTCAGATTTCTGCCTGTTGCTACTGATTGGTTATACATGCTGCTGCCTTGGAGTCAGACCACTTAATCCCACCCTCCTCTGTGTTTCAATGGTTAATACCTTCTGAAGGCAGTTACTGAGGTTGCTGCCTGTTGCTGCTGATTGATCATTCATGTGGTCCCTAAATGGCCATCCCACATGTTTTTTCTTGCTCTGATTGGGTGGTTCTAGCCTGCCCGTGATTGGTTGACATACAGAAAACTGCTTTTTTAAGACATTTTTTTAAACGAAAGTTGCCATTCAGGGACATCCGCCTCCAAGACAGCCCTGCCTTTGAGGTAGGAATGGATAGGGGTGCCTCCCAGGCAGGACTTTACCCCAATAGCTAAAGACCTGCATGTCACATGCTGTTCCAGCTTGGTGGTGTAGTGGAAAGGTGTACAACCTGATAAATGATAGGTTGAGAGTTTAAATCCACACAGGGTCCCCTCAGATGTCTTTTGTCAGAATTTCACTTGAGTGGTGATCCATGGCAGCACAGTTTTAGAATAGTAAATATGTAAGAAAAGTGACTTAGCTGTGCATCAGAGGCAATATTCATTTAAGAAAAGTGTTGCAGATCTGCCTCCAATGCAAAACATTATTGTTGCAATTATTCTTTCTCACAGCTTCAGTATGTCCCTTTTCTTATATACTTAGTATTCTAACACCATGCTGCCATGAATCCCCACTCAAATGAAATTCTGACAAAAGAAAACTGAGGGGACCTTGTTTGGATTCAAACTCTCAACCTCTTGTTTATCAGGCTGCAGACCTTTCCACTACACTACCAAGCTGGCACAGCAGTGAAGCTCAGGTCTTTAGCTATAGAGGTTAAAGCACTGCCTGGAAGGCAGCCTAGGAGGCAGATCTGCCTTAAAGACAACTTTCATTAAAAAAAACATGTCTTTAAAAAGGGTGCTTTCTGTATGTCAGCCAATCAGGGGCAAGCTAGAACCACCCAATCAGAGCAAGAAAAAAATGTGGGAGGTCCATTTAGAGACTAGATGAATAACCAGTCAGCAGCAACAGGCAACAACCTTAGTTACTGCTTTCAGAAAGTATTAACCAATGAGACACAGCAGAGGGTGGGATTAAGGGGTCTGCCTCTGAGGCAGCAGCATGTGTAATCAATCAGCAGGAAGAGTCAAGCAACCTCAGTTACTGTCCTTCAGAAGGTATTAACCAATGAGACACAGCAGAGGGTGGAATTAAGTCATCTGCCTCTGAGGCAGCTTTGCCTTAGAGGCAATATTTGTTTAAGAAAAGTATCTCTTGCAAGTGGCGTATACATGCAGATGGTACCACTTATAAAGAAAGTGAAGGTGGGGTGCTACTTTTAATGCTGAATCATCAACTCTTAGCATGGCCATTTCCATGGCAACTTTACTTTAATGTCATACATGCTGTTATTTATGATCTTCTAGAGCAATCAAAAAAGCAGGGTTGTTAGTGATAGTAGCAATCATGGCACTGGTGGCGGTGACAAACATTTAATAATGGTGGTGGAGGAACAGGTCGGGATACCACCATCACTTCATCTGAGTCTTCGTAGCATTAAAAATATAAAAAAAAAAGAAAGAAAATTTAAACGCTAAGAAAAATACATCCATGGACAGACAGTATTGTGAAGGGAAATGTAATGCCTTACATTTTTTCTTTTCATTTCTTTTTATTTTCTTTTATGTTTTGAGATGTGTAACTTGTTTTTCTTTGGGTGTATTATTATGTAATTTAAAAATCAATAGAGCCAGAGAGAATAGAATATGTTGATAAATGCTGGAACCAGAGTTTCTTCATAATGTTTAAAGTCATACAGTTTTCAAACAGAAGTAAAAGCTATATATGTTTAACCAGCTGGATTGTAAGTGTTTTATTTAGATTTTGTATTGAATATGTTGTTGTGTCTAAGTTAATCCTGCATATTGTAGGTATTCATTTTAAGTATTCATGACTAACATCTTGGCTGTTTGTAAGAATGGCCCCGGGTCGTTCATGAAAAAGGGCCTTGGCTCATTGTACTGTATTTACCCAGAAAACAAAAGTTAAATAAATAATGTGGTAATTGACATGAAAGTCTTTTCTCAGCTAGTAGCAGCAAAGGTAGAGATATCTCAGCTCTGCACTGAGCTCAACAGGAGCTCATCCTCAGATACCCCTACTCCCCCAGAAACCCACTGGTCTAGAGGGGTGAAGTGTGGCAGGGTGCAGGGGAGAGGGGCAGCCATAAGAAGATTGTCTGGTCCAGTATCATCCAGACGGTGAATAACTTCACACCTCTAGACAAGGTTCAGGCTTCTGACTCCATCGGGGGGACTCCAGGTCAGTTGGCTGGAAAGGGTAGGACATCACATTGGCACCCATGGGGAACAAGACTAACAGAAGCATCATAGTGGTCAGGAATTCAATGATCAGGGAGAGACAGGGTGATAGGGAGGGTTATATGGGAGGGGGTTTGTCCAATGCCTACCTGGAGTGTCAGCCACCGTGATTTAGACAGAATAGGGAGGATGGTGGTGGGGAGAGGCTCGGATTACTGGTACACCTTGGTATCACTGATCTGGCCAACCAGTTGGTAGAGACATTGAAGTGGAACTTTCAGAGACTGGGGCAAAGATTGGCAGCATACTCAGCCTCCCTAGCCTCTACCAAATACCTCCCTGTGTGGGGCAGGAAGGGGAGGCAGGATAGCGTTAGGAGTACTGAAATAGAGGAGTTTAACTGCTGGCTTAAGGGGTGGTGTCAGGGCATGGGGTACCACTTTGTCAGGGATTAAGGGGGTTCCTGTGACAGAAGACTCTTCAAGGGTGATGGACTTCACCTGACAAGAGAGGGGGATAGCACACTAGAGCAGAAGCTTGGTGTCTACATCAGACATTTAAACTGACTGTGGGGAAGTCTGGGTCTAGGGGATCAATGATGGATGGTAAGCAGAAGGGGATCCTAGATAGAACTCTTCCACATCCATTTGACAGTAACTGCAAAGAGGGTACAGGGAACACAATAGGGTTTACAGGACCTAGGGAAGGAATACCAGTGAGGAGGAAAGCAAAAGCTATAAGTACAAATAAGGATGGAAGAAAACACAAAAAGCAAAAGGACAATAGCAGAGTTAGCACGGGGGTTAAATGGGGGGTGTTGGGATTATGTCTTAACACCAGGAGCCTAGGCAGATAACTCAGTGAACTCCAGGTGTTGATGGCAGACATTGAAGTGGACCTGGTGGCCATCATGGAAACGTGGGCCACAGATAAAAATGACTGGGAGATGACAGTCTCTGGGTATTTACTGTTCAGGAGGGATATAAGAACTGGTGGGGTGGAGGAGTTGCCATTTTAGTCAAGAAGGGCATGGAAGTGGCAGAAGATAGAAGTATTAGGAGTAGCAGTGAGGAGGCTGAGTCAGTATGGGTGCAACTCACTGCAGCCTTAGGCAGGAAAGTGCACTTATGGGTGATCTATAGGCCTCCAGGGAAAGAGGAGGAAGGGGGAAGAGAGAGAGAGAGAGAGAGAGAACTTGAGGAGGAACTTAAATGAGAGGCAGCAAAAGGGGAATTATTTGTGCTGGGTAACCTGAACCTGCCTGATGTCAGTTTGGAGGTCGCGGAGGCCAAGAGTGCCAGGAGTCAGACTTTACTGGACATGTTCCAAGACTGTCTACTGGTAGAGCTTGTTAAGGAATCTACAAGGCAGAACCCAGTACTGTGTTGCTCACCAACTCAGAAATGGTGGGTGCTGTGGGAGTAGGGGAACCACTAGGGAACAACTACCATAACTTAATTTGGTTTGAACTGGCCTTTGGGGCTGGCATCCACAATCAGGCCATATACTCAGATTTCAATATGGAATAAGCATATCTTTGCAGACTATGATTTTAATATCTTGCTGTATTTATTTTTGTTTTGTATTTATTACTGATTGCATCTCTTGTACGTTTTTAAGATTATAATGTCCATTAAGTCAAACAATAAAACTATTACCTACCCACAATCAAGAACCAAAGTCCTTCACTTTAAAAGGGCAGACTTTGATAGGATGCAAAGGCAAGCATAATAACAATATCTAAAAAAAAAACAAGTTTAAGTGACCCTTATGGTTCTCAGCTAGGGTCAGGAAAGTGGTTAGGGCCAAAAAGAAGGCCTTCTAAAATACAAGGAAAAGCAGGGGGAGGCAGAATGGGAGGATTATCTGAAGAAAAATAGGGAGGCAAAATGGTCCATCAGGGAGGTGAAAGCAGACATGGGTCTGCTTATCACGGATGGAGTCAAGAATGAAAAAAAAAATATTTTTTTAGATATATCTATGACCGGGAGCTCCTGCCACTCTTGAAGACTGACCTTTTCTTAAATCTGTTGCAACAGTTCTTCTATTTCTAAGCCTAATCTATCCTTTACTATTTCTAGTCCATAAGATTGGACACCTGTGGGCACCCCCTTCTCCCTCCCTTGACTATGCTACAGTGTCCTCTTTATTTTTCATTTTTCCCTCTCAGGTCCTCGTACAGGGAGGTTATTGTGGTGACTTCAGAGTATATGTAAAAAAGGTTGTGTTTATTGTTGTTGGATTTAGTATGTAATAGCACTATGTTATAAAATACCTTAATGTATATACTTTATGTTTATGAAACCTGTAAATGTTGAAAATACCATGGCACTAGGTGTTTTTGATAATGGTAAAATGTATTAGGTGACTATTATAGAAATTAAGCTAGTTGTGCTATTTAAAATGCATGTAAATTGTTGTAAATTAACAAGCCAGAAATGTCATGGTGATTTGCATATATCCCATGATGCATTGCATTATGGAATTATGTATGATGTTGTATTTCTTTGAAACTTGATTTGTTGCCAGTGCCCTTTGGGGTAACCCTTCTTTCAGTGATTCTGCATTGAAGTTCTTTGTTTATAGTTTTTTTTTTCTTTTTGAGCCCCCACTACCCAAGCAAATAGGGCTTGCATAGGAGTGGTCGATACATCTCAACTAGAGAACTGGATCAGAGATCAGTGTCAGTAGGTGCTGGCTAAGTGCAGAGAAAGGACATTCATAGTCTGTTGCTGCAAACTGATGTACTGGAGAAGGAATATGGCATTGCAGAAGCTTATTTCTTGTATTTTGAATAAACATCACACAGAGATTGCGTGTGGAACCTGAAGTTTGGTGTCTGGTCCATCTGTTATCCCACAACCCCTCCACAATATCAATGAAAAAGGGTGACATTGCACACCTAGTTAACAGGATAGGGAGATAGAGGAGGATGAGCAAAAGGCTGCAGTCCTGAAGGACTATTTTTGCTCTGTATTCACTAAGGAGGACTGCGGGTCCATGCCAGAAAGCATCATCAAAGTGGCCGCTAGGGGAGTCCCAGAAATGAGGCAGCCAATACTTACTAGCAAGAGGGTCCTGAAAGGGCTCGCAGCCTTTAAGAGAGATAAGGCCCCAGGACCATATGGGTTGCATCTGAGGATACTTGGGGGATTAGCAACAGAACAGGCTGGGCTGTTCAACGGTTTACTTAGTTCTGAGGAAGTTCCAAGGGTTTGGAGAATGTCAGACATTGTACCGCTTCATAAGGGGAGGATGGGGAGCATCCAGTGAACTACAGGCTTATCAGACTGACCTCCATCTTGCGGAAGCTGATGGAATCAATAATCAAGGAGGACCTCATGGACTACCTAGAGAGCAACAGACTCCAGGATAGTAAACACAACAGTTTTGGGGTAGGAAAGTCTTGTCAGATTAATCTGATTTTTTTTTTCTTTTACTGGATGACCAAGGAATTAGACAAGGCCATACTGTAGCTCTGCTGTACTTTAACTTCAGGAAGGATTTTGACTCAGAACTGCAGAAAAGGTTGCTTAAAATGATGAAAGGACTGGGATGCAACTAAAACCATGGTGAACTGGGTGGGTAGTTGGCTAGAATGGAGGCAGTAGATGGTGGTGGTCAGAGGGGTTAAATCAGAGGAAAGGGAGGTTACAGGTGGGGTTCCATCTGTCTTGGGTCCAGTCCTCTTCAACATGTTCATTAGTGACATTGGTGATGGAATCTGGGGCACACTGTGTCTCTTTGCAGATAACATAAAACTATGTGGGAGGGTGGATAGTGGTGAGGGAGTCAGGGGTATGCAGAGGGACTTTCAAAAATTAGAGGGGTGCTCAAAAGGTCTGGCAGTTAAAATTCATAACCAAAATGCGCAAGGTAATGCACCTAGGGAAAAAGAACCACAAAGCACAGTACTGGATGGGTGGAGTGAGACTTAGCACTACAGAAGAGGAATAGGATCCTAGGAGTAATTATCAGTAACTCTGTTAAACAAACAAGCCAGTGCAACAAGGCCTATAGCAAGGCTGACAGGATGCTGGGATGTATTGGAAGGGGTATTGATAGCAGAAGAAAAGAGGTAATACTATCGCTATACAGACTCCTAGTGAGGCTTCACCTGGAGTACTGTGTCCAGTTCTGGAGTCCTCACCTCAGAAAGGACAAGGATAGGTTGGAAACAGTGCAGTGCCAAGTAACAAAAATGATTCAGGGCAAGCAGGGCAGATTCTATTAGGGGTGCCTGAAGGCACTAAATATGTACTCACTGGAAACCAGAAGGGAGAGGGGAGATATGATAGAGACCTTCAAGTTCCTTAAAGGTATTAATAAGATAAACTGAGGGAAATTATTTACCCTAAATACCAACTCTAGGTCACGAGAGGAATTAACAGTAGGGAGGTTCAAGAGGGACGTGAGGTAGTACCTCTTTACGGAAAGGGTGTTGGAACCTTTGAACAGTCTGTCAGCCGAGGTGGTGGGTGCAAACATAGCCAGGTAATTCAAGTTGGCATGAGATAGAATGAAGGGAATAATGGTCACCTGGGGTGACAAGACCAGAGAGGAGAATGGTGGTAGGAAGGGGAAGGGTTAGTACCCTGGAGGAACAATTGGTTCCAGGGAAGGTTCCAGGGATTATAAGGAGTATGGACAGACTGAATGGACCTCTGATCTTTTTCTGCCATCATAGCCTATCTTTCTATTTTTCTCTATGGGACCCGCCTTTAAAGAAGTTTTGCATGGTGCCATAATATCATACCAATCCTGGTTTTATCAGGAGAAACATAAAATGATAAAGAATTGCAAGAGCCAGATGTCAGTATTTTGTTATGTTTGCTGAATGTTCAATATATGTTTTGTACCGTAATGTATTTATTGTCAGGTGTGACTGAAAAAGGGCAGTGCCCAGTCACCTCCTGGTTAAAAAAAAGCAAGGAAAAAAACAATAAATATTATAATGAAAGGATGATGTGTAGATTAAAACTACAACAAGAAATTAATAACGGAACTGAAAACAATATCAAGAATTAGAAAAGCACTCTACCATCAAGGAGATAAAACAGGGAGGCTTCTAGCAAATGAATTGAAAAAACAAGCATTTGTCAATGCCCAATGTTGTCTCACTGGCATTGGCACTGGTAATGCAGGAGTTAAAGACACATAATAGGAATGGCAGTGAAGTACTGAAGTGATGCCAACCCCATCCCCCACCCTGCAGACACTGACAGGCATTGGGGTGTGCCTTTGGGTCATCAGCTATAATGCTCATGACATTTTACCTCACCCTACCTTGTAGACACTGACAAGTGTCGTGGTGTGCTTTGGGGTCTTTGGGCATTATACTTATCCCATTCCATAAGGAAATACGCTGAGGTGGGTGCAGTATAGGAGAATGGGGTGAACTTTGTGTCCGAACACTGCAAGTCACACCACAATGCCTGTCACTGGCTGCAGGGTGGAGGTGGAATAGCATAAGCATTACAGCTGAAGACCCCAAGTCACACCGCTGATGCCTGTCAGTCTCTATAGTGTGGGGTGCTACAGTTGGAAATCCTATCACCATAGGCATGTGTTGGTATTTTCACTCCAAATTTTCAACATGGGCTTTTTTTGTGAGCCCACTTCATGAACAGCAGCACTATCAGATTGTTAGCTGAAAGGTGGTTTTGCACAGTGGCTATACCATTTGGCGACACAGGGACGAAAACACATTTTGGGCAGTATGTGGAAAATGACAACTGTATTGTTCATGAGGAGATGTAAAAAAGTGGCAACGTTGAAAATCTGGAGTGAAAATATGAGAAATTGGTGAAGTCATGAGCATGCATAGAAACCGTGCAACACACATCCGTAACCCGATTATTTTGGGGATTTTCTTAACCACATTTTTAACATGAGCATTTTGGGACCTCCCCTCATGAACAGTGGCACTGTGATTTTGTTAATTTGTCCCAAATGTTGATTTCCCACAGTGACCACGCCATTGTATGCCACAGGTGCAAAAACACATTTAGGGCAGGATGTGAAAAATGACAGCTGTACTGTTCATAAGGAGGTGTGAAAAAATGCCAGTGTTGAAATCTGGCATGAAAATGTTGCAAATTTGCGAAGTTACAAGAGTGCATGGAAACTGCGTAATGCACACTTGTAACACAGTCGTTTTATGGAATTTCATCACCAAATTTTCAACTTAGGCATTTTAGGACCTCTGCTCATGAACAGTGTCACCGTCATTTCCTCAAACTGTTCTGAAAACTGATTCTGCACAGTGACCGCGCTATTCTGTGCTGGATGTGTGAAACCACATTTTGGCCAGGATATGTAAAATGACAGCTGTACTGTTCATAAGGAGGTGTGGAAAAATGCCAATTCTGAAATTCTTGAGTGAAAATACTACAAATTCACAAAGTTACGAGCGTGCATGGAACCTGTGCAACACACGCTCGTAAAACAGCCATTTTTTGGATTTTTCCCACCAAATTTGCAACATAGGCTTTTTGGAGCCCTCCTCATGAACAGTGGCACTGTCATTTCATTAATCAGTCCCGAAAGGTGATTCCGCACAGTGACCATGAAATCACCTTTTGGAACTGAATAATGCCATGACAGTGCCTGAATTCATGAGAAGGGGTCTCAATAACCCCATGTTGAAAATTTGGTGTCAAAATTCCCAGACATGCCTGAGATATGCAACAAAGTTGAAAAAACCCTATTTATGTAATTATACAGCTTACTGGCATTTCTTCAGTTCTCGGTTGGCTTTGAAGAGAGCAGACATGTTCCCCATCCACCGAAGATCATTGCGCCATACTCCGGAGGTAACTATGGGGTGAGGGGGGGTGTGGGAAAGAGGGGTGCACAGAGGGTGGGCGTGGGTATGGGGAGGGGGCAGGGAGACTGCGAGGGATCATTTTCTATTTTACAGGTAAAAAGAAAAAAAAACATTGCTGGACTTTTTTTTTACAGGGTACTGTGGCACTCTGGGGTGGGCTCCCAGCATGCCACCTGAGTTTTTTTGGGGGGGGCTGTAGCCAATGGGGGATTGGGCACCCCCCATTAGCAAATACCAATGGGGGCAGTAGATCCAAGGGGGATTGAGCACCCCCCTTGGCACACAACAAATGGAGGAGGGACATTATTCCAATGGGGAGTCGGCTCCCCCATCGGCAGATTGAACTGGGAAAGGGGGGGACTGAAGCCAACAGGGATTGGGCCCCCATCAGAAAAGAAAGACTTTTTTGGCAGGGTGTATGATGCCGAGGGGGATTGGGCACCCCCTCGGCACACAGCAGAAATGGGAGGGGGGACATTATGCTGATGGGGATTGGGCTCCCCCATCTGCATTGTGACAGGTGGCAGCAGTGATGGTGGCAGTCACTACCGCCATGTTGCTTGCACGTTGGGAGGTGTGTTGTGGTCTCTCTGCATGAGAGCTTCACTTTCATTGCAGTGGACCTTTTCTTAGATCTTGTGGCCACATTAGGGATGCATGATGTCAGCGCCTACTGCTGGCTTATTGGGGAATGAGGCACACACCTACTGATGCGTGCCCTGCATCCGCCCAACAGTGACTGTACCTCCAAATCTGATACTACCACAAGATGTTGGCTGGCATGCAAGCGCAAGCCAACATAACAAAAACTACAAAATATAATTCCTGAATTAAAAAACTAAGGAGGGCACACTCACATCAGATACAGAGGAAATAGGTGTCATTATTATTTTTTTTAAACCATCTATCATAATAGCATAACGCTGATATGGATGCAATGGAAATTTTCTTGGGAAAAGAAATACATGGAAAGTGCAATTTGTGTAAGGCAATTTCTCTCTGGAAGAGATTTATGAAGTCCTTAACTCTTTACCTGAAAATAAAAGCACAGCACTGGATGCGCTCACACATGTGTTTTTCCAGATATTTAAAGAAGATCTTGCCTCACGGCTACTAAGTATTGTACAGGTAATGGTGGATGGGGTAAGGGGATTTTCCAGAGACTATGCATGTGACAATGGTGGTACTGTTATTAAAAGAGTGGAAACCTGAAGAACTTTCTGAAAGTTACCAACTGATAACAATTCTTAATGCTGATTATAAAATGATTAGTAAAAAGTTTGCAACAAGACTTATGCCCAAACTCCTGCAATCCATCCACCAAGACCAAAGTGGATTTGCACCAGATATTGCCATTGCTGCGGTGACTAAAAAGTGTAGTAATTATTTGAATACATTCAGAGATATGACAACAAATATTATTCCCTAACATTAGATGCCAGCAAGGCTTTCTACATGGTAAACAGGACTTATACGATGGGAATATAAAAAGAATGGGATATTCCTGAGTTATCTAAGAAAATAATTCAGCTGCATAAAAATACAGTGGTAACATTTGCTGTTAATGAGTCTCTCATTTAGAAGTTATATATGTTTAATGGGGTAAGACAGGGCTGCCTCTGCCACCCCAGTTTTGTTTATTTTGTGCCTGGAGCCATTATTGCAAGTATTTAGAACAAATCAACAAAATGGGGGGGGGGGTAAATATTTGAAATGAAGAAATTAAATTGTCTTTGCTGATGACACATTACTACTGATCAGATTTAAAATCTTCCATCCCTACTATTGGAAATGGTATCAATGTTTTTTCCCACATTGCAGGGCACACATTGAACCAGCAGATGTTGGTTATTTTACAAATATCTTTGGGTGACAGGCACAAGGAATGTAAGGATTTGAGCTTGTTTACTCTGAAAAAGTAAAGATGGTGGAGGCATTGCAAATGCAAAACTCCTCTATATCCTCTGTTGCCAAATATTTTGGAATATCCAAGAGTCAGACTGGCTGCAGCCTTAATTGAGACAGAATTATGGGTGAGTGGCAGGTGAATTCCAACCCCAAGAAAAAGAGCAAAAGGAAAGGGAAAATTACACAGGTGGAGAATTATTTACCGTTGTAGTTCTAGCATGGGGTCAGCAAGGGTGCAAGGCCTTCTGGACCACTTCTAAAAAATGGCAAATGAACTGGCTGCTCACCTGTAATGTGATTCATCTGATGCCTTTGATTGGTGGCTTTCCCTGTAGAATTCATGCCACAATATTGTCTTAAGGACTTTTGCTTCTGTGCTGTATGAACATGCTAGGCACAGAGAAACTCCCACTGCTCATCATCGGCAAAAGCAAGAGACCACTTAAAGGAATTTTGTAATGGAGTGATCTTCTACATGATGGTAAATTTACCTCTTAATTTAAAGCGAGACTAGGAATTTTGCTGGCTAGTAATTTTTTTGGTATATTTGTTTCTTCATGAAATTTTCAGGCGTCTTACAAATAAATGTAATACTATAGGGCCAGATTTTTCAAGAATTGTCTCCAAAAGAAAAATAATTAATTGGTTCCTCATTAACAAATATTCTTTCCATAATGTAAAAGGGGGCATGGGATTGTCATAAGGGACGTACTTATAATATTCTTTGATGATAAATACAGGTATTTATGTTCAAATAGTATACACATCTTTAAAAGAATAACTGACATAAAGGTAAAGCAAAGACTAAGGAGGATAAACATCTTGAAATCAGCAATGAATATTTTTTTTTAAATGGACATGAAGGTGAAGAAAAGAATACAGAGGGTGAACGACTTGAGGTCAGCAGTGAATAATAACTTTTACTATAGCTCACACTGGACCATGGCAGTCTTAATGGATTTTACAGGATCTGTCACAACACCCCAATCACTAATCCACGTCAGATGCATGACAACAGTGCCTGTGATGAGTAAACTACAGTAATTCATATTCTTTGCAGACCCCAAAGCTTTTTAACTATCCTTCTGTAGTCTGCTTTATACATAGCCAGTCATTACACTGGTGAAGCCAAACTGAATTTTCTGGCCCAATGTGAGGCTGAACTGAAGCTGGCATTGATTCAGTTCTTTCACCTTTACACTACCTTAGCTAGCTGTCATCAGAATAAAAGAGAAAAAAAGCACACTAATAGTGTGCTTTGTTTAATACTTTGCTGCCTCAGAGAAGGAAATATGAGGAGCCAGGAAGTGGATTAAGCTTTCCATGAGTTCTGAATTTTGAAAAATGAATAATAACACAAATAATTGCATTTTGAAAGGCTTAATTACATTTTGAAAAGTCTGTCAGTCTCACTAGAATTGGGTGAATTGAGACACAACTAACAGAATCACCTACCACCCTGAGGACAGTGTATTTGGACACCCCAAAATGTTGGTGGGGTACGGGTGACTATCTATAGCATGGCACCAGTAATAAACACTAATGCTTTATACTATGTAAGGGTTAATGGTTAGTTATTCCTATGCACATTGTGTGTTTATTACATAGAAACACAGAAATTGTCAGCAGATAAACACCGCTAGGCCCATCCAGTCTGCCCATAAGCCCTACACTTATATGTAGCCTCGGACCCTATTCGGTTAGTGGCCTTTCATCACTCAGTCTCACCTCAAGGTTCCCTTGTGCTTGTCCCAGGCATGTTTAAAATCCCCACTGTGCTAGCTCCCACCACCTCTTGTTGCAGACTATTGCATGCATCCACCACCCTTTCTTTAAAGAAAACTTTCTCACATTTCTTCTTAATCTACCCACCTCTAATTTCATATCATGCTCCCTCGTTCTCGTGCTCCTCCTACATTGGAAGAGGTCTCCCCCCAGCACCTTGTTCATGCCCTTGAGGTACTTGAAAGTTTCTATCATGTCCCCTCGCTCCCTCCTTTCCTCCAGTGAGTACATATTGAGGTTCTTTAGTCTCTCCTCATATGTTTTGTGGTGCAAGCCATGTATCAACTTGATCGCCCTTCTCTGGACCACCTCCACTCTGTCAATATCATTGTGCAGGTGTGGCCTCCAGAATTGCATGCAGTATTCTAGGTGAGGCCTCACCACCTCCTGCCTTCTCCTAGTGATCTCTCTTGCTACGCACCATAGCATGCCACTGTTCATCCCCGCAGCCTTTGTGCTCTGCTTTGACACCTTTAGGTCATCAGAAATGTTAACCCCTAGGTCCCTTTCCTCTTTGGTGATTGTCAACAACTGCCCTCCCATCCTGTAATCCTGTAGTACTTGGTCCATTGGGTGGGATGACAGAAAATGGGGACTAACTGCTAAGTGGTTGGAGAAGTGAGTTATTTTTTAATTACTTGGATCATGGGGATGGGGATAGGATATAAAGTGCTGCTAGGGTGAAGGGAAGGGTAACTTTTTTAAAAACTGTGTGTGTGTGTGTGTGTGTCTGTGGGTGGGTGGATAAATATGAGACATCATACTTTATGAAGGTTTTGGTGAAGTGCCAAATTTGCCAGCACCTTGCCTGACCTTCGCAAAAGGGTGACATTTACCACCCACTAGGCTTACCATCAAAGTTTCAGATTGCATCATCTCTAGTCTCCAGTTTGTCTGAGTTTTTTTTGTAATTTCTGTGGTTTATTGGTCCCCATTTTCTCCCTGACCCTGGCCGATACATACATGCACTTGCGTGGAGGCACACGCATATGCCGGGTACTGGTCCGGCCCCTTCTGCCCCACTCATGGCTATCACCACCACCCGTCCCAACTACGCTTCCCACCAGATCACCACCCGGTGGGAGCAGAACTACGGGAGTGGTGCGGGTAACCACCCAGGCAGGAAAGCTGCCTTGCAGCTGCTCAACCCCATGCCCTTCCTTCCTCCCCCCCTTCTGGCTGTCCGACAACTCAAGGTCATTCCCGAACCCAGGTCACTGGTGTAAGTGTGAGGTAAGGCATCCGGTGCCTCAGCCCTCAGCACCACTGGGCCAGCAAGTCCCCAGTTTTTTGACATTTCTCTTATAGATTAACTACCTTAACTGTGACCAATGCTTGTCCCACTCCCTGCCCTGTGATTCTTCCTCTGCTTGCTCATTCATCATTATTTCATTTGAAGTGCTACTATCACCTACCAGTTCACAAAGCTTAGAAATACATACAACAGGGGGTTTCTTTTCTTCCAGTCCAACCAAACATACCTGTGGCTCTCAGGTACTGGTGTGCAGGTTCCACTGCAGGTGCTAAGACCTATTACATATGCAACAACCAGAAATGCAGTACACGCTTAATGAGACACTTAGAAACCAAGGCAACTTGCTCATATTTTTTTTTATTTAGTTGTTCAACCAGGAGTAGCACACTAAGCTGAAAGCTTTTTTACAGGAGCTACCTGGGAGCACAGGGAAGTTAAGTGACTTGCTCAGGGTCACACAGTATGCAAGTGGAAGCTGTGGGATTCAAACTGAGGTCTGGTCTGCCTGATGTCACCATTCAGTCACATAAATTTATTTAATCTAACTAGGAAAGTGCATAGACACCTTGAGGTTGTTTACTTTATGTGCTGGAACCTGCCTGAGTAAATTTACTCAATAAATTTATGTGAGCAAGCTGCCTTGGCTCCTAAGAGTCTTTCGTGTGCACTGCATTTTTGGTCACTGTTTTCTTTTCTCCTCATAAGAACACCTACAGCAAACTCCGATATCACAGCATTGTTTTTCTGGCAAAACCTCCCTCATTGCTTTTGCATTCACTATGCAGTCATGAGTCAAAGATATAGGAGTTCATACATGGGCAACTCCTGCCGGGTATTTTTCAGCTGAATTGTAAGGCTATGCCTGTGGTTCAATGGGCAGAGCAAGCAACCATGCCCCTGATCAGGCCTTATAAGGATGCTCCTCCTGGTCACTCCAGGATAATTTTTCATTGTGGCTGGAGGCTCTACCCTCCTAGCTTCTGCTTCCATTTTTCATTGCCCCTTTCTCTTGTTCATTTTTGCCTCTGGCCACTTGCTTGTTTCTCTTTTTTTTCCCAATTGTTTAACCAGGAGTAGCACACTAAGCTAAAAACTTGTTTACAGGTGTGACCTGGGAGTACAAGCAAGTTAAGTGACTTGCTCAGGGTCACACATTATGCAAGTGGGGGCTGTGGGATTCAAACCCAGGTCTCCAGATTTGCAGCTCATAGCCTTAAACCTCTGCGCTATACTGCACTGGAGTGCTCCAGGAGGAATGCCATAACAGCAGCATGAAGGAAAAGAGATTGGACAGGAGGAGCACAAAAGCAGGCATAGAAGCAACAAGCAGTGACCCAGCTGTGGGGAGCAAGTGGCTGGGAGAGGAGAACAATGCAGCAAGAGGGAAGGGAGGGACAGAGAGCCAGTGATGGGAAACAAAGAGCAGCAGAATGAGGTATGAGGGGAGGGTGGGACAAGACAACATGAATGCCGCACAACAAGTGGAGGACAGGAGCAGACATGGGAGTTTGGATCACCTGAGCTCTGCTTGCCTCCTTCTTGGCCTTGACCCATTACTAGCATTTTTGTGACCTGGGTTCACCTTCCATGGCTCCACCTGCTTATACCTGTAGATACCTGGCTCTCTTTGCTTTCCCGACTCCAAGGGTTGCCAGCTGTGAGAGTTCTCTATATCCCATTCTCTGCACCTGTCCTCCTCTTGTTGTGCAGCATTCATGTTGTCTTGTCTCACCCTCCCCTCATACCTTATTCTGCTGCTCTTTGTTTTCCAGTTTGTTTCCCATCACCGGCTCTCTGTCCCTCCCTTCCCTGTTGTTGCGTTGTTCTCCTCTCCCAGCCACTCGCTCCCCACAGCTGCTTATTGCTTCTACGCCTGCTTTTGTGCCCCTCCTGTCCAGTCTGTGTTCCTTCATGCTGCTGTTATGGCCATCCTCCTGGAGCACTTCGGTGCTCTGCCTGTGTCTTGTATGCCACTTCTGTCTCTGGGTGCACCTTTGGGGCTCCCTTCCATGTCGCCTGTCCTGTACCTGTACTTCACTGCTTCTTTCCCATTCTTGTTCTTGACCTCCCATCCTCCTTCCTACAGGCTTGGCTTTCCATGTCCCTGACTGTCACAGCTGGCATCCCAGTCCTGCTTCTTGGTCTTGGTCTGCAGTCATTCTCCTGCTTCTCTCTCACCTTGCTCAGCTCACCATCCGTGGCGCCACCTGCTTATACCTGTAGATACCTCGCTCTCTTTGCTTTCCTGACTCCAAGGCTACCTGACTTCTTTCTCTGCTACTTGTTTGGACCATCTGAGCTCTGCTTGCCTACTTCTTGGCCTCAACCCATTACTAGCCTTTTTGTGTCCTAAGACCTCAGAACTGCTCCCTCTGTTTACTGGATGGCGAGTCCTGCACCACCTCGGTTCATGCCTCTTTTGTACTGTTTTCAGTGATGTGCCCTATCTTTGGGCTTCTTCTCTGCCTGCCTCAGTCCTTTGGGGTTTCTTGCCCTACTACCACCCGTCTCTCCTGCCATCTTCTCAGTCATAGTAGCTCATCCTTTTCCTTTCTTACCTCACCTGCATTGCCCTTTCCCATAAGTCACCTCAGCTGCTGGCCTTTACTCTTTTTATTTCCATTTTTCTGTTTCCATCTTGACCTGTATGCCCAGCTATAGCTGCAGGTTTCAATCACTTAATTATTTCCCTAGTTAATTGACTGCTGGGTGTCACAATACCTAGTCCATGGCTGTGCTGTTTTCCCATGGTGTCGGACTGTGTTGTCACAGTGGACATTGTGGCCCCAGGAAGCAGGAGTAGCTTTATCTTTCTGTATAATTAATCAGTATTGCCTCACCCCACTTTCTACTGTTGCTCCATACCGGCCTTCCAGGCTTTCTCTCCATCAGCATATATAGTCCATTCATTCCCAAACCTCCTCTCTTCCCATACTGACTTCTCAGCTCACCATTGCCTGTGGGCTTCACCTAGCTGTCACCATCTCTCCAGCTCATACCATTCACTCTCTTTCTGCTGTCCCATGGCAGCCTTTAAGGCTTTCCTCCATCAGCATCTCTCGTCTATTCATTCTTGAACCTCCTCTTGTCCATTCCAACTTTGTAGCTCCTACCTCACTACTCAAGGTCCTTTGTACCTCCTACCTCACTACTCCTGGTACTTCGTACCTCACTTATTGGCTGTGGGCTTTGCCAGACACTTCTTGTCTTTCCCCTCATGCAGTTTGATCCACCCCAAATTTGGCTTCTCAATGGACCTGATTGGCATGCACTCCTGTGGTTACTAATTGCAAGCTGCCTCATCAAGACCCAAGTCAGGGTCTCCTTTGATCAGTTTGACCTCTATATAGGTCTACTCGTCCACATTGATTTTCCAAACATAACCCTCATGTGGGTCTTGTGCGACCTCTCAACCCTACCTTCTCTCCACTCAGAGACATCCCTTCCATTTTCATTACTCCATGGCTCAGGGCTAGCCTGTAGCCAATGATCTAACTCTCCACCTATGAAGTCTTCATCTACATCATGTGAAGCTCAGAGCAGGGTCCTTCTCCCTCGCCCATAATGAGAATGTCTCCACTCCGGGTGGACCTTCAGTCATCATTCATTCTGGCAACACCTCTGAATGTAGAATGTATGACTTCAGCTTTGAGGGGTGAGGCTCTCATCAGCAGGACCCCTTTGGCTGCCTGAGCAGGTTCAGAGGCACCCTTTACGCTATTCTCCCTCCGATCACCTCTGGTTCACCTGGTCTGCTTCATAGGCTAGTGTAGGCCAGCTGAGTGCCTCAGTGATCATCTCTCCCACCTTTGTCTTTGGGCACCTAGTTGTAAAAACATCAGTTGCAAACCTCAAATGCATTCCTTTTAGAAGGATAGAGTGAGAGCTTTCTCCAAATTGGAATCTTTCCTCTTCCCTTGATCTCGACTCTAAATTGCAGTAGCTGAGTCATCACTAACCAAAATCCTGAGAGGTTTTCTCCTTCAAAGGAATTTTTTCCTCTCCTCCATGCCAATGGTCATTATACTAAGTAGGGTTTGTAATGTCATAGGTTCTGTAGTCAGGTTCCACTGTTGGATGGAGTCAGATGGTGTCCCCCTGGCTGTTTCCTCTCTCCTTAGAAATTCATGACCTCATGCCTCGTATCAGCCTCCAAACAAGTAGGTATTCCTCCACTGTCTCCCATTCCTCTCAAGTCATAAGCATCTACACATATTGACCTCTGTTCATATCCTTGGTACTGTTCTGAATCCATTACTTCCTTCCTGAAGCTCAACACCATTTTGGGTACTCTTTTTGGGCTCCTTCCTAAGGTACCTTTAGCCAAAGGAATCATTCCCATGGCACCTCTAGGGATGGAACCCTCCTATAGGATTCCTTGCCATTGTACTCCCTGCAAGTTAGGTATATCCCATGGATAGAGAGACAAAAAGCCACAATGTATCCAAGTCACACAAGCATAACATCATATCAAGTTGCATAAACACATTGAATTGTAAGGCTATGCCTGTGGTTCAGTGGGCAGAGCAACTAGCCATGCCCCCAATCAGGCCTTAAAAGGCCACTTCTCCTGGTCATTTCATGATAATTTTTCATTGCTCCACCATCCACCCATCCTCCTCCAATGGCTTGTCTCTCTCTTCCGTGGGCTCCTTCCTAAGCTACCTTTAGCCAAGGGAATCATTCCCACAGCACCTCTAGGGGTGGAACCCTCCTCTAGGGTTCCTTGCTGTCATACCCATACAGGGTGGTATATCCCACAGATACAGAGGTGAACAGCCACAGTGTTTCCAAGTCGCACAAGCATAATATTATACCAAGTTGCATAACTACATTGAACTGAATATTTAATGCTATGACCCCCTGTACAAATTTGACTTTTCAATACAAGACTTTTTTTTCCAGTCATGTCATCTGTTCAGGGCTTGAGCTGTGCAAATTGTTTTCTGCAAGTGAACTTTGTGAAATAACTGAATATTCACATTTGTGCAACTTCACAGAATCTTTGAAACGTTTCCTGAAATACTACCATGCACAGTCTTCATTTCAGGGAATAAACAAAATGTGTGAAAAAGTATCCATACTGCAGTCAGTTTTTGTTAATGTTTCAAGGAAATTAAAGTACAAGCAATGTCCTTAAGTCACAGAACAAATCAAAAAAATTCAAGTTGCAGGGAAGAAAGTCTGAAGTTCCTGAAACTGAAACAAACTGGTGAATTGGCAACTTTATTGAAAAATGTGTAGTCTTTACATATTTTGCAAACTTTAAAGGAAATAAACTTTTGCAAAGCTAAAATGGACAACCCATGCATTGACATTTTCAGTAATGTTTTTGACATTATGTAAACTCTCATATTCCCTGTGGTAGAACAATACATGACACATTGTAATATATTGTAAAAATAATATATTCTAGATACAGCTGGTATTCGATGCTAGTAATTAATGATGTGGTAGCAACTGCTTAATGGTTAAGGCCCCTTTTCTGGGGCAGTGAAATACATGAAAAACATAATTCAGTGTGTACTAACTGACTGGGCTGACAGTATATTTTCATACTCTCTGGCAATAGTGGTTTCTTTGAAATTAATTAAATGAGTGCTACTATATCATGAATTCCTTCTGTGTTACAAAAGAAATATATAATATAATAGTATAGTACAGTATAGTACAGTATAGTATAATAGGAATCTACAGTATTTGCAGATGAAATAAAGCCGAGGTTCAAGAGTTATAACACAAGGAATAGTGAAACATCACCATATTTAATTCCCCCATGCAGAACTGATATGTACCACAGGGCCTTTTCATGGTTTAGACCTACTTTCTTAAACAAATTTATAGGGGTGGTTAATATAGCTAAAAATGTAATACGTTTTAAACTGCTGTTGTTTGATTTGCTACATGATGTTAACAATTGTGATTGTAAGTATTATATTGTCTTATTTATGACAATTATTGTTGATGTTTATGTTTTAAATGTTTTGTGTCAGGTATGGCTGAAAAGGGGCTGTGCTCAGTCCACCTCCTGGCTAAAAATGAAAAAAAAATAAACTGGTATAGTATATTACAATATCGTATAATTATCATGTACAATTAACAATATAAATTTACTTTGAAATATTTGAACTTTAAAAATCCTAGTGTGATGTGAAACAAGATAACAATTGGCTGAATTGCTGGTAAAATATTGTGGTGACAAATTGTTAACTGTGAAGAACACAGAGCACTGTATGTAATTTTTTCTTAGAGCTGGGGAAAGGAATTACTCCCACATTGTGCACCTGTGGATTTCACTTGCAGAGTGTGTAAATTCTGAAGTTTTTATAAAATCTGCAGAATTTTCTCCTAATCCTGGAGAATGGCACATAGTAGTTCAAAAGATTGTGCAGTTTGACAGAATTTGTGGAATTATGGCGAGGCAAGGCAGCATGTATTTATAAAGTGCCCAATTCAAAAAAAAGCTCTGAGTGATGTGCAGAGTAAACAAAGTCAATCAGTAATATCAAAACACTATAATGTAAGTAAAGCCAACACTTAATCAGTGAAAGCTTTCTGAAAAAAAAAAAGTTCTCAAAAAGGCTTTAAAGGCCTCCACCGAGCTGGCCATTCAGATGTTCAAAGGGACCGTATTCCAAAGCAGTGGAGGCACCACTCTGAAAACTGTGTCCCCAGATAGTTTCAATCAAGACAGGGGAACACGAGCAGGCATGCATCTGTGGAGTAGAGGTGACGCATTGGTTGCTAGGTAAAGAGGAATCTTTTTCAAAGTAGTCATAAGGAGGGAGTGGTGACAAGTGGGGTCTCTCAGGGCTCAGTCTTAGGACCAGTTCTGTTTAACAAGTTTATCAGCAACACAGGAGTACTGTAGGTGTCCGGGCAAAATTATACTGTTCATGGATGACACTAAGCTAGGTGGTAGGGTGGACAGTGAGGAAGCATTTGTGAACCTACAGAAAAATCTGAAAAAGTTGGAAAAATGGTCTAGTATCTGGCAACAGACGTTCAGTGCCAAAAAGTGTAAAGTGATGCATCTAGGCAAGAATAACCTGAGGATAGCCTATTAGGTCAATGGGGTCAAGCTCAATTACTCACAAGAGGAAAGAGATCTAGGAACTATTATATTGACACCCTAAAATAAACCAGTGAATGCAATGCAGCATATAGTAGGACCAACAAAATGTTGGGCTATATAGGGAGAGGATTCAACAGTAGGCATCAGGAGGAGATAGTGTTACTGTACAGATCCCTGGTGAGACTCCACCCTGAATACTGTGCCCAGTTTTGGAGCCCACACCTTAAAAAGGACAGGTATGAGCTTGAAACTATGTAAAGAAGGGCATCCAAAATGATACAGGTTCTCCAGGGGCTACTGTGTGAAGGGCATCTTGAGGCAAACATGTACTCACTGGAGGCAAGGATGGAAATGGGGGATATGATAGAAACCTTCAAGTACATGAGGGGGATTAACGCAGTGCCCTTCTCTGAACTATTCAACAGGGCATCCAGCTAAAATACAAGGGGGCATTGATGGAAGCTGAAGGGTGGGATATTTAAAAAGTATCTTAGGAAACACAGTTTCTCAGAAAGGATAGTGAGCCATGGAACAGGCTACTTGCTGATGTAGTGGGAGCTAAGACTATGTCAGCCTTCAAGTGAAGATGGGATTAAGAATAGACTTAAATTAAACCTGTAAAAGTATGGGCTAGGTCCCGGGATCTCCTAGGATCTTGGAAACTCATGTGCAGACTTGATGGACCTGTGGTGTCCTTCTGTCGTCACCTTTTTGTTTCTATGTTGCTATGTTACTATGTTTCTATGACCCAGACCACATTTGGCATTGTAAGTTGCAGATCTTGAGGGGGATGCACCACTGCACCAGCAGCCAGTGCAGTGCATGCAAGACCAGTGTGATATGCTTGCTGTGTGAAGAGCTCACAATCTTCTGGGATGCAGTGTTCTTTACCAGCTGCAGGCATCTCATCAAACCTCCAGATAACCTTAGGTAAAAAGCATCACAATAGTCTAGCCTTGAAATGGTGATTCACAGAACTAGGTGCAAACATGAGGATTTTCAGATGGGATTTGTTCATGTTTATGTCGGCTTGCCGCGCTTGCGTGAAAGTCGACGTCTTGCGGTAGTGCAGCTTTGGAGGCGCGGCCACTGTTGGGCGAATGCAGGGCATGCATCAGTAGGTGCGTCCCTCATTCCCCAATCAGTGGCACCACACCATGCATGCTAACGTGGCAAGCACATCTCAGGAAAGGTCCGCTGCAATCTGAGAAAAGCTCGTCGGACACAGCGGACCCTTCCTGCATGCTCCCACATTAGTAGCACATGGCGGTGGTCACCAACAGCTGACCTCAGGTGCCCAATCCCCCAGCCAGCCATTGTGGCCACAAATTTGGTGATGGGGAGCCCACTCCCATCGGGGCATACAGCAGCCCCCATTTCTATATGCCGAGGTGCCCAACTTCAGTTCTTGCACCCCCCACTTTCATTGCATGCTGACGGGAGCCCACTCCCATCGGCATAAATCAGCCCCACATTTCTTATATGCCAAGGGGGTGCCAAATCACCCTCTGCTCTTGCCTCCCCACCGCTGTCATTGTGTGCTGACGGGGGTGCCCAATCCTCACCAGCATACATTCACCCCCCAAGCCCCCATTGTCTGCCGAAGAGGGTGCCCAATCCCCTGTTGGCTGCAGAAACCCTCCCAAAAACAGTTAGCTGGCACACTGGGAGCCCACCCCAGTGTGCCAAATCCCCTGAAAAAATAAAACTGTCCCATGATGTTCGTTTTTTTCTTCCCTGTAACAAAAAGGTCCATTGTAGTCTCCTACTTCCCACCCACACCCACCCACTGTGCACCTTGCCTCCCCACACCCCCCTCACCCCATACTTACCTCCAGAGTCCGGCGCGATGATCTTCGCTGGACCGGGAACACATCTGCACTCTTCAAAGCCGACAGCGAACTGAGGAAATGCCGGTAAGCTGTATAATGGAATGAATAGGGTTGTTTCAACTTTTCCGCATATCTTGGGCATTTGTTGGAATTTTGGCACCAAATTTTCAACATGGGGTTTTTGGGAGCCCCTCCTCATGAATTCTATCACTGTCATGGCGTTAATCGGCCTCGAAAGGTGATTTCACAGTCACTGTGCGAAATCACCTTTCGGGACCCATTAACAAAATAGCAGTGCCAGTGTTCATGAGGTGGCCTCTCAAAAACCCTATGTTCCAAATTTGGTGGAAAAAATCCAACAAATGCCTGTTTTACGAGTATGCATTGCGCAGTTGCTATGCAGGCTCATAACTTTGTGAACTTGCAACATTTTAATGCCAGATTTTCAACATTGTCATTTTTGCATACCTACTTGTGAACAGTACAGCTGTCATTTTCCACATCCTGCCTGAAATGTGTTTCTGCACTTCCAGCGCACAATAGAGCAGTCGCTGTGGGAAATCAGTGTTTGGGCCAGACTATGAAAAATGACAGTGACACAGTTCATGAGCAGAGGTCCTAAAATGCCTATATTGAAAGTTTGGTGATGATACTCCATAAAATGACTGTGTTATGAGCGTGTGTTGGCAGATTGCATGCAACGCTCGTACCATCGTGCATTTCTGATATTTTCACTCTGGATTTTCACCATTGCCATTTTTCCACACCTCTTGATGAACAGTACAGTTGTTATTTCATATATCCTGCCCAAAATGTGTTTTCGCACTTGCGGCGCAGAATAGCGTGGTTGCTGTGCGAAATCACTTCTTGGGACACTTTGAGGAAATAACAATGACACAGAACATGAGCAGAGGTGCTAAAATGCCTATGTTGAAAATTTGGCGCTGAACGCCCATAAAATGGCAGTGTTGCAAGGTTGCATTGCATATTTCCCACGCACCCTTGTAACTTCGCAAATTTGCTATATTTACATGCTACATTTTCAACACTGGCATTTTTTTACCCCTCCTTATGAACTGTACAGCTGTCATTTTTCACATCCTGCCCAAAATGTTTTCCCTCACTGCACTACCAAGCACCCAAAGGGACACCCCAATGCCTGTCAGTGTCTGCAGGGTGGGGGTGGGTTGGCATCAGTTCAATACTTTACTGCCATGCCTATTATGCATCTCTCTAACTCTTGCACTACCAATGCCAATGCCAGCAAGACAACATTCGACATTGACAAATGCTTGTTAAATACTGTATATTCCTTGAATAAGTGACAGGTGGCATGCCAGTTTAGTGTTAATTCTACACATAGATTACTTTTTTGCACATTATTAGTTTCTCTTACAGTAGAGGATTGTGGACCCCAAATATTACTTACTGAATATGAAGAATAATAGGATACTCAATATCTGAATCCAATGACTGATGATTGTTCTCTGTTCAAGTTGCATACAGGGACAAATTCTGAAGGAGACAAAATATATAAAACCCCTACTCTCCATCACTCCTTAGGCAACCGGGATTGTCCATTGACTACCATCTTGATCAACCCTAGTCATCTCCTGCCCTCTCCTCCTCCTTTCTCTCAGAATGATTTTAAAAATAATTTTTGCTTACTGCACTGTCATTAGCATTAACTGTTGTGACAATACATCCTTTCCTCTCTAGTCTGACTACCTCAGTCTCCAAAGTACAGTAGTAGTATTTAAAAGTTGGGCCCCTTCCCCTGATCCTTGATTTGTCTATGGTTGATGAGGGTGTGGCAAATAAACAAACCCCGGTCCATTTGAGAAGGATAGTTGTTTTCTGGACCCTTTTCTTTGATATGACTAATTATTCAGGTGAAAAACTCAGCTCACAATATAGTAACTGGCATGACAAAATGGGCTTAAAAATCCAGAAAGCTGATTGGCTAAAACCTAGTTTTAGCCATGTCCTTATCAGCATGTATTCTGCCAACAGGCACTAATTCTGCCAAGCTGACCACACCACACAAAAATATCACTGTCCCCAATACCATCCTGTGTCAAAAAATTACCTGCAACTCCGTGCCACGCTAAACAGACATAGAAGCACTGTGCAGTAGACCACCTGCTCAACACTCTCGCTCTGCCCCGGACCTCGATATGTACACACAGTCTCTCTTTACTCAGAAAAATGCTCTAAAAATCCATCCAGACCTTTTTTTTTCCTCAAATAAAAAAGAAAGCGTAAATACCTCACTAACAGCATTAAAACAAGAGCCACTCGGTGCTGACATCTTTCCCATTCTCAACATGCTCCCTCCACTCTTGTTACCCCGACCCCTTCATAAACTGTGCTCCAAACCTGTAGATCAAACATCTATAAAAAAGTGCTCATATTTGTCCACACTATCATGGCATGACACAATAAATGAACTTGGGGGGAAAAAAACGCAAAAACAGCTCTATACAGCGGCTGCCATAGGACACACTTGCTCAGCAACTTACTCGGTCCCCAGAACAATTCAGTCTGCTTCAATCCCTAACAACAGTCTCAATACTCACATCGCCTAAAAAAAAAAAGTAAAGGCCCCTGACAATGAACACGCTCGCTGGAACTTAAACGGCAAGCTAGCACTAAAAGAAATGCCAACTCTGCTCACATTGTATTGCTGAGCGAGTAACTGATTTTAATTAAATCTGTGTTTTTGGTAAGGAGCAAACGACAAAATTACAATCACTCTGTCTCAGAAACACAGTACCAGGACACAATTTGACCACTACCTCTCTTTCTGTGTCGTTGGGGGGGGACACCCTGTACTGGCCATCAGGAATAACCAGTGGGGGGGGGACTATTTTTTTACTAGTTCACTCTTAAACCTCAATTTACATGTATTTGCTAATTTTGTTTTGTACTTTTTTTATTCTCAATTAGCTACTCAGTAGCCCATTTTACAAGCGCAATAACACACTCTGAGGTGTGGGTTACATACTGATAAGAGCATATCCAGGGGCATAAGGCACTTGGCACAAGCGCCCCATGCATTAGTACACCCCTGGGCATGCTCTTATCAGCACATATCCCACATCTCGTGTGTTATTGCTTGCTTAAGGTAAAACAGACAATAGACTTGGGGTAATAAAAGCTTTTAGGTCAGCAATGAATATTTATTACTCTAGCTTCTTTGCAACAGGTGGTGTGGGTATGGTTTGCTGGGGACTAATATGTTTGTAGTAGTGTGAGGGAGTCTGTAACCCATTAAGGCCAAGCTACACTGATGGTAGAATAATAGTAGTAGTTATAATAATGTTTATTTTACAAGCATCTATTCCCTGGGGATCAAAGCACCTTACAAGGCAGTACAATAAACAAAACATATAAAAGATTTTAGCAATAATAATAATAAAACATATAAAATTACAAATATGTGCAAAATCACTGTAAACCTATAAAATATAAAGGCAGAAAGAGCTCAGAGAGGGAGCCCGCTAAAAAGTACTGAAGGCCTCCTGAAAAAGGAAGGAAGAAGAATCAGAATTTATACAGCACTTTTCATACACAGTGTATCCCAAAGTACTTTACAAGCAATGCTAGACTGGTAGTGAAGTGACTGAAAGTGTAGTGGTGGCCATATCTTACATCAACACCCACACACAGCCTGGACAATTGCATGAACTGGTTTATGGGAAGGGGAATGTTGTCCAGGAGACCAGAAATGTCCCCTACTCTTTGCGAAGAGTGCCCTGTGTTCCTTTACTTTCACCTGAACACCCACCAGGACAGCACCAGGATGGGCAGAAGGGACCTCAGATTAACGCCTCATCTGAAGGATGGCACACTGCAGCAGTACAGCACCCCCCCAATACTACACTCAGATGCCAGTGTTTTAGGTACAGGTCCAGTCCTGATGTGGGACAAGAACCCATGACTTTCTGGTCCTGGGGTGGATGTGCTACCAACTGAGCCATGCTGACACCTTCAAGAACTTCAAGTAAATCTTAAAGACCAGCTCCACTGAGAAACCTTCCTTTAAGGATCCTTGCAGTCTGGTCCACAAGGTAGGTCAAGCAAACACAAATGCTCAAACATCCAAAGATTTGAGGCTTGTCCTGGGAGCATCTAGGAGGCCAGACTCAGAGGAATAGAGGAGAAGGATGTATGTTAGGGAGAGAGCAGGTGTCTCAGGTTACCAGGAACCAACCATATTGAGCCTTATAGGTCAGCAAACTGACCTTGAAAAGGATGTGCCACTCCACCAGCAGCCAGTGCAGTTTGCATAGGACCAAGCTGTATGACAAGACCTGTGAAGGCATGTGAACAACCTGGCAGTTACATTCTGCACCAGCTACAGGCATCATTGGACACCTCCATTCAACCCAAGGTATAGAGCTTTACAGTAGTTAAGACCTAACAAACACATGCCCAGTGATGACTGGTCTTCGTGGGGATTAAGGCTTTGATCAGAGTGACGTTTCTTAGATAGTACAATTCATTCTGGACTACAGTCGACAGTTGAGACTCAAGTGTCTGCTTCTCATCCATAATGACTTCCAGATTCTTCACCATAACAAAGGCCACCAGACTAGAGGAGACAAGCACTAGGCTAGCCATTTCCCCAATGGCCTCCACAACCCACCTCTAATCATTCTCAATCACTAGAACCTCTGTGTTGTTTGGGTTCAGTCTTAGCCAGCTTGATGACATCCAGTCCTGAATCTCAGTCAGGCACAAATCTAATACCTTGACCATGTCTGATGCTGATGGTGCAAAGGACAGATTCAACAGGAGACTGTCATTAGCAAAGCAGTGAAAACCCAGATTGTACCATCTAATGATCCCTCCCAGGGGAAGCATGTACATTGCAAACAACATGAGTGAGAGGATCAGTCCTTGAGACACACCACAGAACAGGGGCTTCGGGAGTGAGGAGAAATTCCCTAACACTGCCTTCAGCATCCTACCTCTCAGGAAGGATGCAAACCAGCTGATGACAGTGCCAGTGGGTTCACAGTGCTCCTAGAGATGATACAACAGCAACCCATGGACCATGTTGTCAAAAGCTGATAAGGGATCGTGAAGAATGAAAACTGACCACTATCTTTTATTTCTCACCCTAAGAAGGTCATTATGCACCCTGACCAAGTTGGTCTCAGTGCTGTACCTTGACCTAATCCTGGACTTGAGAGATTCATAGATAAGAAAGGCCATGAGCTGTCAGACAAGCTATAGAGCCAGGAAGAGGACTTAGAGACTGGCCTATAATTTGACAAGCATTCTAGATCCTGTGATGGTTTCTTTAGGAGTGGCCTAATCAGCACATTTTTCAATGAGCTTAGAGAGGTCTCCTCTGAAAGGGAGCACTAGACTAGTTCAGCACACGCTGTAACCAGAAGCCATATGCACTAAAAGGCACATCAGGCTCACTTCCAGCTCACAAAACTTGGGCCATGTCTTCAAGATCACCCCAAAACCTCTTAAAGTGGCCTATATTCTTCCCAGACAAGCAGAGGGACACTGTTAACTGCCTGCTTGACCATGCTAGGTTGTGACAACCCAGTTGTGGATATCCCAGACTGAACTGAGGACACGCTGTCAGAGAAAAAGCAAGCAAACTCTTCACAACAAGCAGATGAATTTGCTCTCAACTGTTGCAGAGAGACCGTATGACATATGATGTATTCTGTCTACAGTCCAGAATAGCTGAGCTGGTCATTTTTTCCCTGCCAAAAATTCCCTGGACAGCAACGCTGTCTTTTTTTTTTTTCCACCCTCTTTTTGTCCTCCCTGCCTTCTGTAAAGTATCCGCCCTGCTCACAGTGCCCCCAAGGCTTCCACTGCTTGATGAGCCACTCACTCCCCTGGTTACCACCGGCTTGCCTCCGGGAGGTGGTGCAGAACACCACGGCAGGAATCGGCACCATGTAATCTTAACCGATTGAGAGAGCCCTCAGCCAAGTAGCTAATCAAAGCCTGGGGGCAGGGTGTCAAAGATAAGAGACGTCAGGCGAAGAGGGAATTTTTTCATCCCTGTAAGCTGGGGTGGAGACGTGCAATGACGCCTGTGTCTGTTCTGCCCCAGTGCCCCATCAACCATGCATCAGTGCTCAGGGCGATACACCCGGCTTGCGCTAGGCATCACTCTCACACCAAGCACAGAAACTCCTCACCCCCAGAGAAGGAGAGCAGTCCATAAGATGCTCGATCCTTCTCCTCCCGGCCGGCCCTCTGACGACCCGGGCTCGTTCCCGAACACAGGTCACCAGCGTCGCAAGCGGAAATCTAACCACTGCACCAGTGTGCTAGCAGAAATGCTGTCTTCTTACAGGAAATTGTCCTTTGATACTCACCACAGTGAGTCCTCATAGCCAGTCTGTCTTCAACAGTCACCAACTTCCTCCAACAATGGTCTAACTTTCAACCATTATACTTCAACTCCTTCAGCTCCCTGTCAAACCATGGGGATCTCAAGCACAAAGTCCTGGAATATATACAGACTGGTGAGACTGCATTGAAGGATGAGGAGCTGACCTTATTATAGGCCACCACTCCTCCTCTGATCCAGTCCCACAAGCAGCCATCACATCTAAGAGATCCACCACTGCCTGGAGCCCTTCTGTGGGCAACTCCTTCAAAGATCAGTTGTTAATCATCTCCAGAGTGGCAGACTGCAATGAGGGGCCCTGAACAAGAACTTCATTATTCAGTTATTTCACTAGTTGACCAGATCAGTCTCAAAGTTGTTTATATTGAGCACTAGTGATAAGACTAGGTCCTAGTCATGACTGTGTTGATGGGTCAGATAAGCAACTACCTGTGCTAGGCCCAGTGATTACATCAGCTAGAGGAATCCATAAGTAAACTACAAGAGTTCATTGTCTACCCCAACATTGAAATCACCCAGAATCAGCCATCTGGGCAACTCCAATACTCTCTCATTAATGAAATCCATCATTTCCTGCAGAAACTCCCTCTTGTGCTCTGGAGGTTGGTACACAAGAAGGATTCTGCAACCTGCACGTGGACCTCCACACATGGGCATGTATTCAAATGACAAAACTATATTTCTGATGCCAAGCAATATATATATATATATATATATATATATATATATATATATATATTCTTTGCAAAAAACTTTGTTAATGCATCAGTTAGGGTTGATTCCACAGTGACAAAGTGTGGAAATTTAATGTTAGGGTTACCACCCCACCCCCACACCCCATCCTCAAAATCCTAACTCCGCATCCCCCCCACACACCTACACATGCAAGACATATGCAAGACTGTAAGACACTATACAGGTCAGTCACAGCTGTAAGCACAATAATCACTACACTGTACACATTTCACATAACACTATGTAATGAAAAAACATATACAGTGTGATCGACTCTATACTGCCAGCAGAGTATGATGACACATTATAGCTGGCATATCTTTTTCATACAGTGAAACTTTGTCTGAACAAAGTTTCTAAATATTGATTTTTATATGTCATAATTCAACAATTGGCTTGCTGCAGGTATCACTACTACCACATAGGCATGTGGTAACAGGAAGGATAGAGCTGGCACATACATAATACTTTTCAGATACTGCTCATGTATGAAACTAGCACCATCACATGTTGTTATTCTGCTGCGTTACCTGGAAATACTCATCAGCAGCATGTTATGGTTAGCTTTGGATGTTACAACTGTTGCGCTCACATGTTGCTTGTAAACTATACTACAAAACATTACTTTTATTATTAATACCATTTGTTATTAGGACTAACTCACTGCATCAGAAAAAAAATGCAAACATCCAGTGACTGTTGCTAGGGTTCTCCAAACTCTTATTTCTAATGTAGCTAACTATAGATAGCATACTGTGTGTTTCATCATTTGTAAACAATTGAAATATAGGCATCTGCTTAAATCTTGTTATTGATGTTTGTAACAGAAATATGCTTACTGTGGGCCATTTCCCATAGTTGCCCAGCATGCGTGTGTACCCCCAAGGCACTCTGATGGCAGCAGAACTCATACAGTTGCTGTACCATGATGATGGATGTGTCTTCTACTACGATTAGAGAGTTTTGTTTTACTTCTGTTACCTGATGCTGGTTGTCTCTGATTGGTTGTGTTGCCTTGGCCCTTTCCCTGCTTGTATATATGTGTGTGTCTGTGTGGGGGGGTGCAGAGTTAGGGTTTTGAAGATGGGGGTGTGGGGGTGGTGTGGTCTGGTGGTAACCCTAACATTGAATTTCCACACTTTTGTTGCCATGGAAACAACCCTATCTGATACATTAATGAAGTTTTTTGCAAAGAATTTCCTTTCATTTTGAAAAAGTGTAAAATAAGTAGTAAATGGTATGTGTTTGGACCCCGCGCTCCCACCAAGCTGCCCATATGTGCATAATGATATGTGTCTGTGAGAGCACGGGCCCTCAGAGCCCTGTACTCCCACTTACATATAATTATGAAGCCATACAGCAGCCCTATAAGGCAAGGAACCCTTGTAACACAAATCTGCCAAAATCTCGTGAATTGTAGCAGCAAGGAAAAAAAAAGAAATAGTTGTAATCATGACAGTGTGACGTCCACACAACATACATCGACCAGATCTGTATCTTGCATCCTTTACGAGATATGGGCACCGAAAAATGCTACCTGAATGGTAACTCTGTGGGCATAATAGTGGCCCACGGACATGGAAATAAGCAAATGGCATACTAATTCCCAAATATCTCAGTAACCGTACAAGGTAGAAAACAAATTCAAATGTAGTGGTATTCATGTCTTTCCAACCTATGTCTGCACGTAGTTCCCCTACTATCTAGAACTGTATTTGAGATACAGGCACCGAAAGGTGTCATGGGTGCCGCAGTGTTATCCTATGGGAAAATTTCTCAACTTCAGAATGCTGTAACTATGGGCCTGTTCAATGTTTTCATACCAAACCACCAAAAGGCACATCTGTGGGACTAGGGCATGCCACCCAGACATTTTCAGGCCAATAGTACAATCCACCTTGTCACAATGAAGTGACAAAGAAAACAACGCATAGCAAAATGTGCTTGTGCAGTGTTACTGCGATTAATGTTATCAAGACACTCCTATCTCTAGAATGGGAATATTATCGCACACACAAAAATGTTGCCATGATTGCTTTTTTCCCTGAGCATGATTGTTTTGGCAGCAACAAAAAATTTTGACAGGACTGAAAAATGGCAAAAGTTAAAAAAATATGTTTGCAGACCACCTAGTAAAAAGCTAATGCCAGGGGCGTGTTCCTCAGGGCCCGATTAGTTAAACACAACTGTTGGTGTTTACCAAAGGGCATTATTTTTTGAGCTATAACATTTTTTACTCTGTTGCTAATTTTAAAACAAGATGGCAGCAGCACAAAAACAAATTAGGAGAGCATGACAACAAAAATGTGATCGCAAAAGTTTTTACAGTGCACATATAAATTTTCCCATACACTATAATGGGACATGAAAAAATGGAATAACCTTTTAACAGAGCAATATTTTTTCATCAGATCTTCAAAAGGCACCAGTTCAACCCAGGCTATATGTAAAGAAACAAATTTGAAGCCACACAAATGCATTTTTCAGTCCAATATGGCTTACCAAAAAATGTGCATAAAGCCTGAAATTTCACTTTTTGAGTGCCCCACAGTTCCGCAACAGTACATTCAACTGGAACACAAATTTCCAGATCTAGAGATCTATGATAGGTGGATCTACATTCCAAATGTCAGGAAAGTTGGACAAAAAGTTCCAAAGTTATTAAAATGAAAACTTTGAGGTTTAACATAGACATGACCGTGCAACTCTAACTATAGTGGCACTACCATGCCACTATAATATATACTTTTATTTCCATACATAAGGGCAGTATAATGGTAGGGACAGTGCTGTATCTATGTCTCATGATATTACCTGTGAGATCCTGTGGCTAGAGGAATGCCATTTTTAAAATGCCGGTGCCATCAGAGCATTTCTAGAATTTCTCGAGCGATCAGGTACTTAATATCTTACTTTCTTCTGGCACTTGCAGAGGGGATCAGAGAGGTTAAGCCCCAATCTTTGCAGCAGTTGGGACTTCACCTCTCCCAGTAGTTCTCCTTTAACAACTATGATGTGGGTGGTTAGGTAGTCACAGAGCCAGGTAAGTGAAGAGTCTAAATCCCAGGTTTTCTAGTTTGAGGAACAGTATCTAATGATTAACAAGATCATAAGTCTTAGGCATGTCTAATAGTGTAGCCCCTGTCAGCAACCAATTACAAATTGCCTGGTATAATTCATCTGTAAATGTAACCAGGGCAGAGGAATCTCCATCATGTTTTCTGAAACTATGTTGAATAGAGGATAGGAGATTGAGAGGATTTATCTGTAGCAGTTTTTATTGACCAGATAAGTGCACTAGACAAATTCTGCCTATCTTCAGGCACAACCCGGGGAAGGGGGATACAGATGAATGCCAACTGACCTTGAACCAGATTAAGCTGTTTGTGGTATTTTTAGTGAATGGGGGAGAATTTGGCCAGAATTTGGCCGGGGCACTGGGGAAATTCCCCTACTGAGCTGTAGGGGGGCCTCAAGGGCTGGAGAAATGGCCACTTGGAGTGGGTCTCCAGAGAGAATGGATGTCAGGGAGATAGAAGATCCGGTCTCCTCTCCTGCCTTCTGTGTGCAAGAGACCAACAGTATTTCTGTACATGTGCCTGAAATAATTAAAACAGATGGAGAAATCAGTGATATTTTTTTATCTAAGAAGGATTTGGCCATGGACGTTTGTCTCCTTGCTGCCGTGGAGGATAGATCGATGGTAGACCAAGTGATGGTTCAGCTTAAGCAAGAGGAAAAACAACATTTGAAAGCTCAATGCGAGCTGAATGCACAGCTCGCTAAATACAAATTTTCTGCTTCTGAGTACAAAGCTACCACCCTGCCTGTCAACCTTACAACTGACGCAGTCACTTCAAAGGCCCTGCCTGGGTCAGGTGAATCACCCTATTGGAATGCTTCTTTTTCTGCTGTTACTATTTCCACTGCCAACACGCAGGCTGGCAATCTGAGCGCTGCTGAAAGCACATGCTGACAGCCTGAACTGTTACCTGAATTTAATCCTGTGATTGATGTCATCAACACTGAAAGTGCTAGCCAGACTGGCAGTTTAACTGCTGCAACTGGCATGTGCCCTGAGCCAGGCGTTTCCCATAAAGTTATTTCTTCTCAAGCATCTATTGATGCTAATGTGATGTCTGACACCCCCCCCCCGCTGAATTGCATACAGGGTGGGGAGTCTCTGCACTATTGAAACATGGATTGGAGATCCGCGGTATGGACCATATTATGAGGGCAACTGGCTTTGTGTTTAAGCAGCCCATGGGCTTAGCGGGGGTAGGAAACCCCTTGCCCAAGGAACAGACTGTTTAATATCAAACCAAAAAGGACTCCCAGGAGGGGGGTTACTACCTTCTCCTTTGCTTCCAAAAATACTCCGTTAAAAATAGGGAAGTCTGAAGACTTGAAGGGGAAACATGCTACAATAGCTCTGGCTTATAGAAACATTGGGGCTATATTGAAAATGGGCATATTCCCCACACAGTTGAAGATCCACAGGGTGCAGCAGTACAGGCATCAGTTAACTACCCTTTTCCTATTCTATCTAATGACACATGGTCCCCTCACAGTGCTTTGCAAAATGCAGGCTGGCAGCAGACACCCAATGGGAATTGATTACCCAATCTGGATTGGGCCCCCAAACTGAATTTTTTGCAGGCTTCCCCTGAGTGGAGGCCACATCTCCCAGATCACAGCATTTCAGGATCTTTAGGGCCCATGCTCCCTGCCATTAACAATACCATGGGTAAGTAGGAAAATCTGCACAAGAATTGCCTTTTTTCTCAAAAGAAGTAGGCCAGCAACATGTGATAATGCCTCAGCAGTCTGGACAAGTTATTGCTGCTGACAAACCTTAGTCAACCCCAAAAGAGGCACTACCTGATGAACTTCCACCACAAAAGCCTCTTCTTTCTGAATTATTTTCTAAATCTGAAAAAGATGGAGCTCCTAGGCAGAATGCAATTCATATTTGTTATAAAGGGGGGCTGGCTGATAGACCTGATAGGCAGTTTTTACGGGAAAACCTGTTAAAAGATTCTTTGAATTTTTCACCAAGAGAAGTTTATGCTTTTATTAATATATCAGGGGAGGGCAACTATATGTAAGTTTTAGAACTACTTATGCCTTGGATTTATTTTGGAAGCATTATTCACAGGTAAAGTTTTCTCCCACATGGACCCCCTTTTTGGTAATTCCTTTAACCAAACCTCTTATAAAATATGTTATGAAACTGTTTCGGAATGAGGGGGTTCATGTGGAGGACATCACGTATTCGTTGTACCAAAGGTGTGACGTATTAATGTATTAAGATTAGGAAATGTTTTGGACAGGGAGATGGAAGTACAGTACAAAGTTAAGCTATGATAAACTGATGCTGGCATGGAGCATATCCCTGATTCTTTTATACTTGGAAGGGATCGGGGAGGGGTGCTTTTATGCCAGGCAACCCAGAGCCTGTTATAAATGTGGCTCCAGGACCCACTTATCCAGGAGTTAGGTCATATCACTATATAATGAGCTAATCACACCAGATGTGACCTGTGTGAGGAGTATGGCCATGTCTTCGGAGAATGTCCTTGGGCTGCGAAAAATAAAGCCTCTTGCATCAGTCCTGAGCTTTTGACTCAACAAGCCCAGAACACCACTTCCATTTCTTTACCCCAGCCTAAGTATCCTTCTTCTGTTTTAGTATCATCCCACCCTCCCCCTCCTCCATCCCCAGAAGTGAAATAAATAGTTGTTATTCCTGACAATCTGCCTCAGGTCCCCCTTAAGGAGGATCCTGTACCTAGTGATTTGGTTGATCCAGTATTGCTGGCCCGTTTGTTATAAAGATCCTGTTACTGCAGAAGGAGGTCCTATGAACCCCATTGTTTTACCTCCTTTACCTAAGAGGTGGTCTATTAGGAATTTAAAACCTAAGTCACTCCCTCCTCCAGTATTTTTCGAGTCTGATAACATTTACACAGCTTTGTTTACAAATGAGGGTGATTCCAAGATGGTGCAAGGTGACTCTGACTCTCAAACCATGGGATCAGATCAACCCCCTAGGGGAGTAGAAAAAGGAGACTATAAAGGGAAAAAAAAAAGAAAAAACGAAAGAAGAATGTATAGTTTCTCAATTATTTTTTTCATGATGTTTTCATTGTCTAGTGGATCTTTAAATATCCATAGTTTGTTAAATGGTGTAAAGCGGCAGGCTGTTTTCACTTACGTTCATGAAAGTAAATTTGATATTTTTTTTTCTTCAGGAAACCTGGAAGTGCTGTAGGGAACAGGTCATGACTTTCAAAAGAGAATAGCTATGGGGACCTTCATATTGGTCCTTTGGCCCTGACTGTGCTGATAGGGTGGGAATTGTGTTTGGTTCTTATGATTTTTCTTTAAATAAACTGATGGATCTTATTCCTGGTAGGGTTCTCCTTATAAATGGCTTTTGGAAATCCATAGCTTGCCGCTTTATCACTACATATTGTCCACAAATGAAAGCCACCAAGAATTTCACTACTACAAACCATTCAGCCATACTTAGTTACTTCCTATAAATATTTTTTTTTTTGGAGGGTATTTTAATTGTGATACTCAGTGGGTGCAAAAGCCTAACGGGAAGAGGAAAACAATCTATAGTGACTCCAAAATGTTACCCAAGGTTATAGATACTGCAGGCTTGATTGACTGCAGTGTATATAACACAGGTCCACAATTTACATACACCAGGAATAGGTTTAAAACCACAATAGATCATACGTTTATGTCCCCTAATTTGCCTAAATGGACTTAGACTATTGTCCCTTTAGAATTCTGGGACCACTTGATGCTGGTCTTGAGACTGACAGCCTTTGACGGGGGCCCAAAAATCAAAAAGAGATGGAAGCTAAACACTTCGGTGTTAACAGATTGCCAAGTTAAAAAGCATATTCGCTCCCTTTTATGAGCCAAACTGTCTGTTCAGTTTTTGTTCTCAGATATCAGAGAATGGTGGACAGATACTAAGACAGATTTTAAGGCCTGGTTTATTAGGTACAGAAAAAAACAGGGAATGATAAGTTCCTGAAATATTTATCTTTACGCAGGCAATTGCAGCATCTTTATACAATAGCTTATTTTTCTAAACAGGATTTATACTGGCCACATTTCTCAACTAAAGCAGGACATGCAAGCTTATCAATATGACAGAGCAAAATCAATCCAGGCAGTGCTCTATGGAGAAACTCAAAGAACACTGGTGAAGGACCCCTTTGAAGCATGCAAAAAACTGCACGATACCATGACTATAGAATATTTAACTAATTCAGATGGGGAAAAGATAGAGGCTGTTAGTGGAATAGAAGATATTATAAAGGAACATTATCAATCTTTGGTGCCATCAGATCCCCTACTGATCAAAGTATTCAGAATTATTTACAGGACATACATGTCCCAGCTTTTCCCGCAGAGGCACTTAAACTGCAAAATAAAATTACATTTGCTGAAATAGAAGTTGCAATCAAAGCATTTCAGATTGATACTTCACCTGGTTTGGATGGTCTCCCAAATCAGTTTTACAGGCCTTTGTCTCTGAATTAGCAATCTGTCTAGAGTAAGTGTACCGAATTTTCTTTCACTCTGATAATATTGCTCTCTCTTTCACTGAAGGTGTATTAGTTTACCTCTTCAAATCAGGGGACAGATCTAAAATACAAAACTGGAGACCCATTATTTTAATGAATACTGATTATAAAACACTTCCGCATATTCTGAACAATAGATTCAAACATTATGCTAATCTGTTAATCTCCCCACAACAATTCTGTGGACTTCCAAATAGGAAAATTCAAGATAGACTTACAATCATTAGGGATATAGTTGAACACTTAATACTTTCAGGATCAGCAGGTTGCATAATCTCAGTTGACCAAGAAAAGGCATTTGATCGGGTTCTCCACTCCTTTTTGTTTGTCACTCTCAGGGCGCATGGGGTGCCTTTAGCAGTCATCAGGCATCTACAATTGCTTTATTCTAAAGTTTATGTCCAGGCTCTTATAAAAGGGCAAATAACAGAGGGATTTCCACATTTCACTGGGGTTAGAAAAGGGTGCCCCATGAGTCCCCTTTTATATATATTTTCTTTGGATTCTTTATTAAAACATTTGATTGGCAGGCCCAAATGGGTTGGTTTGCTGGGTTTGGGAAGCCAGCAACCTTTACTGATACAAACATATGCAGATGGCATTTGTATTTATTTTTTTTGCTAATTATAACCAATTACCCTTTTTTTTACAATAATCAAACTTGTATGCACATTTATCTAACTCTAAACAAAATTTTTCAAACAGCAAGGGACTGTTTGTGGGTACAGGGAATCCCACTTTTTGTCAGGTACAGGGTTTAACCTTAGCCACAGCTCCTATCAAAATTTTAGGCATTCTTTTCGGGCCACAGAACCTCCCCCAGGATAATTGGGAGACATCTCTGAATATAGTAGACTGTAAAATACAGTGGTGGAAGCACTGGAGATTATAAAAACTAAAAAGAATACAGATGTTGAAGCAATTTATCATTCCCCAGTTGCAATATGTAGCTAATATTTTTCCACCTCCAGTACATCTTGAAACAAAAATCTATGGAATTTTTTTCAGATGTTATGGGGCAATAATCGAAACCCCATTAAACGGTGTTACACTTATTTAAGTAAAGATAAGGGTGGGTCGGGTATGATAGAACCAAGTGTTCTTGCATTCTCTATTCCTTTTTCATACTGTAAAACATGGTATATCTCCCACAACTACAGTTGCTCATTGTTTCGTGAAACTCACATTGGGATGATATTTAGCTGCATGGCATAACATGGCTCCCAAATTACATCCCCATTTGCATATTCCTGATTATTTTTGGCCAGCAGCCCAAAAACTCTTTAAATGGAACATTACTAAATTATCCATTCTGCAAGGTACTCAGAAAAATTTCTATCAAGATGTTCTGTCCCAGATGTATCCCACTGAGCCTTGCTTTAAAAATTGCCCTTCTAGCTCTATTTCTTTAGTTTTAAAACAACTTACAAATAGTAGAGTCCCTCAACAGATGTGGGCAATTTCATGGCTCACGGTATATGGGAGATTGAATGTTAGAGGCAAAGCAAAGCATAAAGCATTGGCAGAAAGGAATTGTCCATATCCAGACTGTATTGATAAAAAGGAATCCATGGATCATTTGACATTCTTTTGTTCCTATTCAAAACAATTATGGTTATTGTTAGGTACTAGATGGAATATGGGATGGCTACAGAGCTTAACTGATGATATTTTAGTGATAGGGAATTATCCCTATGGGTATTCACAGTTACATCAATACACTTTTATGATTTTTCTTTGTTGTTTGAGGTTTTATTTATGGCAGGCCAGGTGACAATGGGTGATTTATCAAAAGAAGATGCCTTATACTGTATTTAGCCACTTAGTTTCCCAAGTAATGGGGAAAGTATATAATAATGATTCAATGTTATGCCCTAGAGATAACGTTTTTAAATGGTGGAAGGGATTTAAAATCTTTATTAAATACAAATAAGGGACATTAATATGTCAGCAAATTACCTCATGTTTGTTTTTGCCTTTAAAGAAAGTGCTTTCTCCTTTATGACAGTAATTCATGATTGTGAGAGTATTATTTTTATTTGAAGTTCAGATCTTATGAAGTCAGATTGGTTGTGATGACTCTAAGTTTAAATTATTTACAGTGTTGTACTGTATTGTTATAATTCCTTTTTGTTTCCTGTTTCTTTTATCATTGATTCATTTATTTTTTCCTCTTTTTTCCTTTCCACGCATCTGTGACATTATGTAACACTGTATGAAATGTGTGATTTATCAATAAAAACTCCCCTACTTTTTGGAGGGGTGTTGTTGGAATACTTTCAAAGTTGAAGGATCCAGAGGAAGAAGAGGAAAGAGTTCTGTAGCAGGCTGAGGAGAAATCCTCCCTCCTAGTCATAGCAAGCCAGGAGGATGATGAGTTTTGTTTGGGGGATGCAAGGGGCAGAGCCCCCCCACATGGGTGGTGTGGGGGCAAAGCCCCCCCGCAAAAAAGCACTTGTGTCCCGGATGGCACAATGCTAGCTGTTGGCATTGTGCCATCGCTGTAATAGCTATCAACAGAATTTCTGTCACCACAGCATGGTGGAACCCCCACTTTCTACTTATTTCCCAATACGGTTGGAGTTGGAGCAGGAATTGTATTGTAAAGTGGGTCTTTCAGTGTCATCAATGTTCTTTATTTCCCTTAAGACACTTCCTGGGGATCTCAGAGACTCTGTGATAGATACATCAGTATGTGTTCACTCTCAGTTTTGTTCTTTGATGAAATATAAGTTCACTAGAGATGTTATGCAACCCATTCTACAGAATCCTAACTTCAAAAATTGGGGACTAAGTAGTGAATGAAGCTTGGCTACCTCAGTTAGCTACTACTAAGGTCAGTGATTTACTTCAGCAGGAGTATTATGTTCTTCTAAAGCTGTCTTGGAGTCCTACCATCTCGGCAATGCAGACATTTTTAAGATACTTCTGCTGCACCACACCTTGATGCAGTGGTTTTGGTCTGGTACTTGGGAGATTAACCAGTCTGAGTTCTTGCAATCTGTTATGGATATCTTCCTAAAGCCACATGCAGTTGCTAATTTATATTCCCTCATGTTTTCTAAGTTATTCCCAGAGTTAGTCACTCACCGATGTGAGCTCTACTCTCGACTGGAATGGCTCCCCCCAGAAAAACACCGGATCTACACCATGGGTAATTTTATTGACAACATAATTCGAACGGTCGCTCCCGCCTCACTTGCCCTCCCCCTGAAACATGCCTCCCCCGTCTACCACCTTAGGTCCTGTGCATCCCAGACCCGCCTGCTCCCCAAGACCCACACCCTCACTGAGGATAGGGCATTTACCTCCCACGCACCCAAGCTGTGGAACTCCCTTTCCCCACAAGTTCGTGCTTCCCCCTCCCACTCCACCTTTAAAACTTCCCTTTGGAGCTTCCTGAAATCTGCTGTGACCTGCCTGTGTGCCGCCTAATGCCCAGCCCCACAACCTATCTGCTTTGGTACCCCACCCAGGCTCTGTCCCCCTCACCACCTCGGTGCTGCACTCCACTTGTAGGTATGTGACTTATTGTGTCTTTCAACCTGGGGGAGTTCTCATTCCACCCTGTAGCCCCTGGGCCTGTATGTTTGATAAATCTGTGATTGTTGATATGTAATTCCGTTGCTTGTTCTACCACCTTAATAATCCCTGATGTTTTATCCCACTATTGGAGTTCTGTCTGCTCCTGATTGTAATGTTGACTATGTAACTGATGCTCTGTCCCACTATCGGAGTATGTCTGCTCCTAATTGTAATGTTGATTGTGTATTTCTCCTATGTAATTACCTTGTAATTCTCCCGGGTCGCACCTGAAAATAGGCACTTGCTGTCTGTCGTGCTTACCCGGTTACCAAAAGCAAATAAATAAATAAATAGGTGGGATGACCTCCTATTGGGATAATCAGTTCCCTCTTAATTCTTTTCAGTGGTAGAAAATTTGGGAGGGTCTTTATGCTTATGTTTCTCAATATAAGCTGTGTTTCACCCAATTTAAAATTTTGAATAATTTGTATTTTACACCCACTAAACTTGTAAAAATGGGCTAGCTGCCATTCCCTCTCTGCACTAGGTGGGGTCAGGCTGATGGTAATTTAATACATACTTTTTTGGTATTGTTCTAAAGTGGCCCCACTAAGGAGCTTAATTGAATCTAAAGCGGATCCTCTTCAAGGTATAAATGGCCTTTTTATGCCAGCCATGTGTATAACTGGTGACTACAGCTTGATTTCAGTGAAAGAAAGGAGGTATTCTATGGCCTTAATTTCTCTTTCAGTTAAGACAGTGGCATTATGTCATTGGCTTGATCAGGTTGATGTTTCATATCTGGAATGGCTGCAAGAGCTCCTGTTTAATCTCTGTGTAGAGCCAAGCATATGACTGTGAGTCTTCACAACAGACCTATGTTATTTGATAAGAGATGGAGCAAGTTATATACTTTGTATATGATTTAAGTTTCTTTTGTAACCCTTCCATGTGTTCTTAAATAAATGAACATTTTTATCATAAGTTGTGTGCCCTGTTTCCTTTCTGGCTAGAATCACAGATTGGACTGCTATTTCTTCCCACTGTCAGATCATCATGATTGTTATTGGACCTACAGGGTTAACTCTGACTGGTCACTCTGCAGTGGTGGAGAAGAACGTGGGGTGGGAGATTGATGTGGTGATTTCTTAATTGTTGTGCTGTTTTATTTTGTCATATTGTACTTCTTGTTATATTTTAATAAAGTTTATTGAATTTCAAAAAAGAAATATATTCCCACAAAAAGCATATGAGACAATATGGGCATCAAGATAAATATGACCTCCACAGTTCTTCATAAAGTGCCTATTTATTTGTTGCTTTAAATGAAAGGAGCTACAGGCCAGGTAATTTGTTCATGTAGTCTTCCCATTCATCTAAGGTAGATACTTCTGACCTCCATTTCCAGTACATCAGTCTTTTAGCTTCTCTGACAGCCACCATAAACCAAAAGTGAGGGGGTTTGTGCAAGACTGGGATTTTGTTAGTATTGCCCCGGACCATGAGGGATGCATGACCCCTGACATTCTTGCCAGAAGCTGATTCCACCAACCCTTCAACTTAGGACAAGACCAGAGGATATGCAGTAACATGCCCTCTTGTTGGTGGCATCTCCAGCAGTCAAATGTGTTAATCAAGTTTACCTTTTTCAACTGGTTAGGTGTTTTATACCACAGATGCAGTATTTTCAGTTGCATAAGTCTTCCTCTGTATCGTTACAAGAGCCATAGGCATTAGACCAACAGCAGTCCCAGTCCTCCTCCTCCTCCTCGTTTATTTGATAGCCAAGCTGTTTTTCCCACCTAGTTTTCAGTTTTTCTGTTGTGGGAGCATATTCCTGCAGGGGACACTTACAAATCTGCCCTATTTTGGGAGGTGTTCTAAGGAATTGTCCTCCACCTGCTAAACTAAAATGTCATCCCAGGTGCCCCTTGCAGGTAATTTGAGCTAAGAGCTGGTGTAGGAAGAGATGAGATGGCGCATCTGTAAATATCGCCACAAATGAGATTGTGGAAGGGAGGTCTGAGTCCTAATTTTTTGCAAAATCCTAAAAGAGACCAGAGTTAGAATGGAATAAATCTGCAACATGGGAGACACCCCCCCACCCGTGACTAATTCACACCAATATATAGGTGTACCTGCCACTGATAATTTAGGGTTGTTTCATAGCAGCCACCAATGAAGTGGTGTTTGCCATGGGGATTTAACTATCTTGCTTAACTTCTTCCAGACACTAAGAGTATGCTGGCACAGGGTCACTCTGCCAAAAGCAAGAAATGAGTGGTAATCAATGCCACAAGCAAAAGGGCGTGTGCTGCAATATCGTCAGATAAAACACCAACCCAACACAAACAGCGCACACCATTTAAAACAATGGGCTTCTTTATGTTTTTCATAGGGCTTTGTCCTTCACACCCCTCAACGTGGGGGGCTTTGCCACCAACACCCCCCAAAATGATTATAACAAACTCTGGGGGGGTGGACTTCGGGGAGGAGGAGTAACTTGGGAGGGGGTTTAAATAAAAGTTGTAAAAAGTTGCAGCACAGGGAGACCTTATGGTAACTGAACCATGGTCCCAGGTCTCCATTTCTGCCATATGCTGGTGCCTTAGCCACTCCGCCACAGGAGCAGCTCAACCAGCACCCCAGCACACAGCAACCTTTTTTTTTTTTACATAATAGCTTTTACTATGATTTTCATTTATACAATACAACTTGTAAAACAAGAATAGATCCATATAATTATACAGTTCTATACAACTTTCATTTAAATTCATTCTTATAATAACTTCACTTATAAAAGACTAATCCTAACTAACATTTCAATTAGCATTCTTAACATAATAAGTTGCACCATGTATCACAGTATACAGACTCTGAACCAGATTTAAAGATCATGTGCAACGGTTTTTACGTATGTTTTATGAAAGTTTGAAAAGCTGACAGTCAAGTCCCTGTGTCATGATTAGTGTTTCCTGAAAATTGCATGCTGTTTGATTTTGTGGTTTTCTTTAAATCAGCATTTGTTAATTAGGTCTACAGTGGCTGAAAACAGTGGAGTTATTTCTGTCCTCTCAATCAAACTTAGAGTGCGATGACATCATTTTGGAATAGCTTACTGTTTCAGATTCCCAGTCAGAGCAGTACTTTGTAGAGTTAATGATTTGCTGAGCTCTCCAAGTTTCTTACAAACCCAGTCTCTGATTTGTGTTTAGATAGATCAACTTAAAACATATCATTATCTTCTGATAAAAAGCTTATCATTTCAGTTTCAATGCAGAATTGAAGTAGTGGAAATCTTTCTCTGTGAAAAATCAGCTTGTTGTATCACAGCTTTTAGTTCTTTCTAATCAAAAATCGGATTTTTTTCTATCTATATAGCACAGGGCTGTTTAATGAATATAAAATAAATCTAAATTTTGTTCATTCACAGAAACAGTTTGTTTTTGATGTAGCCTTCATAAATATGTTCATGTAAGAACCTTTTTTATGTCAGATTGAAAAACAGTATATGTGCTTGAAATACTTTAGCAGAGTGTGACAGGCACCTGTCTGAACTCACAAATTTCAGTTCTTTGGTGGTTTCTGTGTGAAAATATATCATGTACTTATACAATTAGAAACACTATGTGGCATCCCGATGCACCGTATCTCTGCCCCACTGTTGAGGAAGCTGCAGTCTACTGCCACCTGTCCCTGCCCCACAAGCCCCCTGCCTTCTGCTCCACATGCGAGACTACTGCATCCTGCTGCCCACTGTCTTCTCCCACACAGTTAGGGATTGTGCACCCTGCTACCTCCATCCCCTGCCTAAAGAATTAGGGCTGCTGCACCCTGCCACCCCATGCCCAGACAGTTGGGGATGATGCACCCTGCTGCCCTCTCTCCCTCTCTCCCTCTCTCCCTCTCTCTAACAGTTAGGGAAGCTGCACCTGTTGATCCCTGTTCCTGTCTCCACAGTCAGGGCTGCTGTGCCGTGCTAAGCCCTAGTGTACCAGGTCCCCCTGCCTCCACAGCTGGGGCTGCTGTACCATGCTGCCCTGGCCACCAGAGGTTGGGCTTTTGCTATAACCCTGCTACCCACTTCCATTGCCCCAAATGGGCAAGGCTGCTGCACCATCTGTACCCCATCTCATAGTCAGGGCTGCTGTACCTTGATGCCCCTTGTGTTCTGCACCACAGTCAAGACTTCTGCATCATGCTGTCCTCTATCCCTTGTCACCAGAGACAGAGCTGCTGCACCCTGCTCCTTTCTACACAGTTGGGGTTGCCATGGCCTGCTGTGCTCTAGTTCCCCATGCTGCTGAAGTTTGGGCTGCTGCACCATGCTGCCACTTGCTACAAGATGCAGGGTATTTGCTGTGCCCTGTTGCATGCCTCCAAATTTGAGGCAGTTGCACCCTGCTGTCCCCTGCCACCAGAGCCAGATCCTTTGCTTTACCCTGCTGACCACATTCCTTGTCCCAGAGAGACATGGCTATTGCACCCTATCCCACAGTTTGGGCTGCTGTATCCTGATGCCACCCCTATCTCCTGCCTGAACATTCAGGGCTGCTACACCCTGCTGCCCTCTGCCCCCACGCTCACAGTCAGGGCCACGGCACCCTGTTGCCCCCTGTCCCTGTCTCCACAGTCAGGGCTGCTGTGCTGTGCTACACCCTAGAGTCTCATGCCACCTGCATCCACATTTGGAGCTGCTGAGCCCTGCTACACATTTCCATTGCCCCAATTGGCTGGGCTGTTGCACAATGTACTCCCTGTACCACTGTCAGGGCTGCTGTATCCTGATGTCCACCTGTGTCCTGCCCCACAGTCAAGGCTTCTGCACCATGCTGTCCTTTGTCCCCTGCCACTGTTGTTCCTGCTACCACAGCCCTTGCCTCCACAGGCAGGAGACAGGGTGCAGCAAATGCCCTTACTCTTGTGCTGCACCCTTCCCAAACGGTTGGGGTTGCTGCACCCTGCTACCCTCTCTCTCTCTCTCTCTCTCTCTCTGTCTCTCACAGTCAGGGACACTGCACATGTTGCCCCCTCTTCCTGTCTCAGCAGAGTGTAGCAAAGGATCTGACTCTGGTGGCAGAGGGACAGCAGGGTGCAACTGTCTCAACTGTGGAGGCATGCAACAGGGTACAGCAAATGCCCTGAATCTTGTGGCAGGTGGTAGCATGGTGCAGCAGCCCTAACTGCAGAGGCATGGGGCTCTAGGGCACAGCAGGCCACAGCAACCCCAACTGTTAGAAAGGAGCAGGGTGCAGTAGCCTTGTCTGTGGTGATAGGTGATAGAAAACAGCATGGTGCAGAAGCCTCGACTGTGGGACAGGACACATGGGGCATCAGGGTACAGCAGCCCTGACTGTGAGATGTGGTACATGTGGTGCAGCAGCCCTGCCCATGGAGGCAGGGAACATGGCACTTTAGGGCCTAGTGCAGCACAGCAGCCTTGACTGTGGAGACAGGAACAGGGGGCAATAGGTGCAGCTTCCCTAACTGTGAGGGTGGGGGAGATAGAGCAACATGGTGCAGCAACCCCAATTGTTTGGGCTTGGAGCAGCAGGGTGCAGTAGTCCTGATTCTTTAGGCAGGGGGTGGAGGCAGCGGGGTGCACAATCCATGACTGTGTGGGAGAAGTCAGTGGGCAGCAGAGTGCAGCAGCCTCAAATGTGGAGCAGAAGGCAGGGGCTTGTGGGACAGGGGACTGCTGGCAGTAGACTGCAGCTGCCTCAACTGTGGGGCAGAGACACAGTGCAACAGGATGCCACATAGTGGTTCTAGTTGTACACGTACATGATGTATTTTCACACAGAAACCACCAAAGAGCTTACATTTGTGAGTTCTGACAGTGCATGTGCTTGAAATACTGTAGCAGAGTGTAACAAGCACATGTTTGTCAATCTGACATGAAAAAAATAATGTTCTTACATGATTGTATTTATGAAGGCTACATCAAAGACAACCTGTTTCTGTAAATGAACAAAATTTAGATTTATTTTATATTCATTAAACAGCCCTTTCTTATATACTGTAGTTAAAAAAAATTTGAGGTTTGATTAGAAAGAACAGAGCTGTGATACAGACAAGCTGATTTCTCACAGAAAAAGATTTCCACTACTTCAATTCAGCATTGGAACTGAAATGATCAGCTTTGTAAAATAAGAGAATGATATATTTTAAGCAGATCTGTTTAAACACAAACCAGAGACGGGGTTTGTAAGGAAACTGGAGAGCTCAGCAAACCATAAAACTCTACAGAGTGCTGCTCTGATTGGGACTCTGAAACAGCAAGCTACTCCAAAATGATGTCATCACACTCTAAGTTTGACTGAGAGGACAGAAATAACTCCACTGTTTTCAGCCACTGTAGAGCAAGTTAACAAACGCTGATTTAAAGAAAACCACAAAATCAAACAACATGAAATTTTCAGGAAACACTAATCATGACACAAGGACTTGAATTTCAGCTTTTAAAGCTTTTATTAAAAATATGCAAAAACCGTTGCACATGATCTTTAACTTTCTTAAGAGTGTCCCACCTCTTAGGGAAGTAAAAGCATAATAGTCTCACAGTCCCTCCAAAGGAATAAATGGTGACCAGACACTGTTATTGTCATACAATTTATCTAACAGATGATAGTGAATTCTTTCATTACTTGAAACAAATTCCGCTGATTATACCATTCATTTAATGAGGGAGACTCTTTATCTTTCCAATACCTTAATATAAGCCTCTTTACACTGAGGGAGGCATTACATAGCAGACGTTTTGGAATTTGTTCTGGTCTAGGCAATCTGAGAATATCCCCAGAATAAAAATCAATAGGGAAGGGGGGATCTCAACACCTATAACTAAATGGCATATCTTTAACGCCTCCACCCATAGTTCCCTAATCTTAGTACAGTCTCAAAGCATGTGTAGCATATCAGCTTCTCTACTGTTGCATTTCCAACAGTCAGCATTTCCCTTAACTCCTCTTATATGCATCCACTTAGGACTTAGATAAAACCTATGCAACACTTTAAATTATATGAGCCTACCTTGCAGTCCTTCAAAGATTTGTTTGCCATCCTCCAAGTGGATTCTCAATCCTCCATAAAGAGCAATATTGTAAGTTCCTCTTCCTGGAAACTCTTGGCCTTGAGTGTCAAACAGGAAGACCAGATGATATGTATAGCCTCGAGGAAAGGAGGGAGGGGGGACATGATAGAAACTTTCAAGTACCTCAAGGGAATCAACAAAGTCCAAGAGGGTAGCATCTTTCAAAAAAGAGGTGTGCAAAGAACAAGGGGGCACAATTTGTAGATAGAAGGGGGGGCGGCTCAGAGGTAATTTAAGGAAGTATTTTTTCACAGAGAGGGTTGTGGATGTGTGGAACGGCCTTCCGGAGGAGGTTGTGGAGTCAAAAACAGTGGTGGAATTCAAGCATGCATGGGATAGTCATAAGGCAATTCTAGGGGTTGGGGGTAGGAAGAAGTAGGCTGCTGGTTAACTAGGATCTGCAGCTTATCCATTAGGTAGGGAAATGGGCAGACTGGGTGGGCCAAGCGGTCCTTATCTGCCGTCAAAATCTATGTTTCTATGTTAGCGGGCAGCAGTTTATAAACAATACTAGCTCCACTTTTAAGTGAGCCCAGCTTTACTAACTGTTCCCACTCCTCATTTTGTGATAAACTGTAGGATTCTGTCAGGCAGCTATTTTTTAAAAGCTCTCTAAGCCCTAAATAGTAGTGAAATTGGTATTTTGACAGAGCACATCTCTTTCAGTTCTGTAAAGGATAATAGAACCCTAGATTTGTCATCTGTTAGTTGACCAGGTTTTTGATTCCTGCCTTCAAGCAGTCTAGATTGAATAGACCTTTCTTGTTTCTTGTGATCACTGTGTTGTTCCAAATAGGCATGCATGTAAGGGTGAATCTTTTCTTTGTTGACTTACGTTTAATACTTTTTCAGGGTTGTTACTGATCCTTGTATGCACGGGTTCCCTTTAACATGCTGGGGCAATGCCACATATATAAAATCAGTAAGATTATGAGATTTGAGCAGTTTTTTTTCCAAATCTACCCAAAGAAGTTGCTTTGGGCCCACGTTGTCTGAACGGACCACATGCCTTGTTACTTGTTTAAAAATTAATGCAAGCTGATATTTCTCCCATTAAGAGAGTGCAAATCTCCCTTGTTCTTTTGGACTTCTCAGTTTAGATAACCCCAGTCTTGGAGGGCTGGATCCCCAAAGAAATAACCTTTCTTTCTAGGTGTTGAAATAACTAATAGACAGCACAGTGGGGAGGTTCTGAAATAGGTAAAACATTTTTGTTGCCAGAATCACTTTAATTGCATTAATTTTACTCCAGATTGATAGATTGAGTTTTTCCCACCTATCTAAATCTAGTTCTATATCCAATAATACTGGATCATAATTGAGTTCTACCAGCTTCCCTATATTTGTTGAAATCTGCAATCCTAGATATGTGATTACAGGTTTAAACCAGTCCACCGAAAGTTTCTTTGTTAGAACTTCCCTACCTTGGTCTGTTAGGTTATTATGCAGAACTTGGGTTTTCCCCCAGTTAATTCTCAGGCCTGACATCAATTCAACTTTTTTCAAGACCAGTTGCACTTCAGAACAGGACTGAATAGGTGAGCTTAGAGTGAGTAGGAGATCATCTGCAAAAACAGACAATTTATGTTCTGTACATCCTATTTTTACTCCTTTTATTTTTAGATTATCATTGATTAGTCTAATTAGGGGTTCAAATACCAGAATAAATAAATAAGGAGACAGTGGACAGCCTGGTTTCATCCCACATGTTAAGTTGATCTCAGATGACAATACACTATTTATATCACTTTAGTAGTGGGGTTTTCATACCGTAGGGCCACCCATGAAATACATGTCTCACCAAAACCAAAATTGGAGAGTGTCCTGAACATGTATTGCCAGCTTATTGAATCAATTGCTTTTAATATGTCCAATGACAGAGCCACAAAGGGATCTCTAGGTTTCTTATTCCACCTTGTAAGATTCAACAATCTGTGAATACTATTTTCCTTAGATCTGCCCAGCACAAACCCCCCCTGTTTGGGGACAATTAAATATGTGACAACCGTTTGAATTCTCTTAGCCAGGATTTTAGTCAGTATTTTGTAATTTGAATTCATTAATGAAATCGGTCTATAACTGGCACTTTCTATCTTGTCCTTGCCTTTTTTAGGTATGAGAGTTAGAAAGACCTCTTTCATGGTGTGCAGGAGAAACTTATCCATCCATGCCACATTAAGAGTATTATGGATATGGGGTGTTACTACACTGGAGAGCTTATTATAAAATTCTCCTGGGAGTCCATCCGGGCCTGGGGCTTTTCCAACTGGTAGATCATGATTTGTTTGTTAAACCTCCTCAAAAGTAATGTCCCTTTACAAGATCTCCTTATGTTCCACAGGTACTAAGGGGAGGCTGAACTTCTTAATAATAAAAAATAGCACTGCTTTATCAGTTGATCCCTTTCCTGCATAAATGTCCCTACATAACCTGATACATTCTCTGTTAATATCCTACTTACTTGTAACTACTTTTCCAAGTGTATATTTGATACCCAGGTTGATGCTTTGTTGTTGTATTTTTTTAAATCTAGTGGCTAATAGCTTCCCAGATTTTTCCCCAGCCTCCCAATAATTTTGCTTGGTTCTGAACAATGATTATTCAGCCTTTTGAGAAAGAATGTTATTCATTTCCCACTTTAGAATAGTTATTTTATGAAGCAGGTCATGCTGTAGAGTCTTAGCTGTTTTTGAAATCTGTTCTGGGGTGGCAAGTTCTTGATGGTTTTCCTTGAAAACCTTTTCCATCTCCTTTTTTCTTTTGGATGAGGAGTTGATGCTAATGTATGCCTTGTAAGTTTCCCAGAGGCAAGTTTGTGACACTTTTCCATTATCATTAATGGAAATGAATTCCTTGGTTTGTTCTGAAATCTACTCAATGGATTCCTTTTCCTTTATTAGACTAGTATTTAAAGCAGCAGTGCAACGAAAATGGGTTAAAATTTGACCCCACTTTGTTTCTTCCTAATTGATGCCAGATGTCTTCCAGTTTATTTTGGTGGTAACATTTTCAGATTTCATCATCATTTAAGAATTTTATGAAAGTTTCTAAGTAATTATTTCTCAAGAAAAAAAGATGGCTCCTCATTTTTGCATAGAAATAATATTGAAAACCCAGACAAAAATGTAAATGTACAGTACACAGCATAGGAAGCATCCAGAAAACCCAAATCAACAATTCTGTCTATATGTTTTATAACCATAGCATAAAATTAGCTTTTTGGAATAACTTTTTTCATTGCATTGCTGCTTTAACCTCCAATGGTGTATTTTTAACTTGTCATCTGCTAATATATGCGAAAACTGACCAAAGCATGCTCTGAGATAACTATGTTATCAATTTTCACATACACCATTGAGGGAATAAATCTGTTCGATGCAAATATATAATCTAGAGTATGATTTGCACCTATTGGAGAAAAATTAGTAGACCCTACACTGAGGGTGGACCATTCCCCAACTATCCAGTAGGCCTAAATCTGCCAACATTTTCCTAAAAGAGGCCCTTACTTTAGTTATTAACTGAATTTGCTTTGCTGAGGATCTATCTATGACAGGGTCTAAAACCTCATTGAAATCCCCTGTCACCACTAGATCATAGCCTGAGAAATCCCCCAACATAGACATTAGAAAGTCGAAGAAGGGACTCCGATTCTCATTAGGGGCATACACATTACAAAATGCAACTTTTTGCCCATCCAATGTCCCTGCTAGAATTTGATATCATCCCTCCTTGTCCACCACATGTGAAAGTTTGCAAAAGTTAATGCCTTTTCTAATGACAATCGAAGTGGCCCTTTTTTTGGATGTGTAACAGCAGTTTTCGGCTTGTCCCACCCAGGCCTTTTGGAGTTTGTCTGCTTCTGGCTGTGTCAGGTGAGTTTCTTGTAAGAAGGCAATGTCTACCCTATTTTTGTTAAGCTAGGATAGTACTTTCTGGTGCTTAATTGGGAGCCTAATACCTTGACATTCCAGGAGGAGATATTGTAGGGGGATACCATATTTAGTTTTTTGTCCATACACTTACCCAACAATTAAAAAAGTATAATAATGCCAGCCTGGTGGCACTGCAGACTGAGGCACTGGATGCCTTACCTCATGCTACACCTGTAAACCATGTTCAGGAATGAGTATGGGCCACCAGGGGTTGGCAGGGGATGGGAGGGAAGGGATCGAGCATCTAAGGGACTGCTCTCCCTCTCCAGGGAGTGGGGACTCCAGTGATCGGTGCATGATTGTCCCCTGACAGAGGCTGGGAGCAGTGCACTGATGCTGCAGAAGAGGGGCTGAGATGGGGCAGATGCTTGGAAGAGCACGTGCGGGTGCGTGTGCGCTCCCTTCACTGGCATCATTGCACGCCCCACTCACGCAAGGGAAAAAATGGGAAAAATTGTCTCTGGTCATGCAGGATGAAGCAGCCACCTGCCGCAGGCCTGACTCTGAATGGCGCTCTCCGAACTGGATCCTGGTCAAGGTGAGTTGAGCTAGGGGGGGCTCCTCACTGCCCTGCCACAGAGGGTAAGCCATGGGGGAAAAGGGCTATGCTGCCTGATGTTGGGGTGCAGGGCTGGATGGGTGGCTGAGGATGGATGCTGACTGGGACCCGTGGAGAAGCAGATAAAAAAAAAAGTATACTAATAATGACAAGTAGCAATAATGTACAGGGAAGCACCGGGATACTGAACAGCAGAAGGACTGTCTTAGCTCAAAGCCTCTTATTTTTCCTATATTCTGATAGCGTTCCCTCTTCCCCCGATCTCAAGTTAGACAAAAAATATTATACACAGGTACAGCAGTTCCACAATTCGCCAGGTTATTTAAACCAGCAATTATAAACTTATTCTTATAGAACTACATCCTTCTTATCAATATAGATATTATAGCAAAAAATAAATATTAGTTATAAATACAGTAATAACAGCTATGATATCATAAACAGTTAACCAGACTTACAAGAAAATAGCAAATGTACAGTTGTTGGGATACAATAACTAAGGGGGGGTGGAGAGGAAGAAATCACTAAAGGGAGTGTTACTCTGAGTAAATTGAACAAGACAAAAACACTAAAAATTAAGTTCACTACACTTGTATATTGTAATTATCAAAAACAGTATGAATACACTCAAACTAGATGCAGTAGGATGTAATCTACTGCAGATCTATAGTCCACCAAACTAAAAATAGTCCAAGGTAGGTAAGATACTGTTGGTGTAAAAGCTAGCAGAACTAAGACACCCATGCAAACCAGAAAGCTGAAAATATCTGGTTTGAGTCAAATTGCTTAAACCTGGAGGACCATCACATGTGGTATAATTTGACAGTTGGTCAACATCTACATTAGTGGATGAATGCAGGGACCCTTAAGACCCACAATGGGGAGGGGGGGATAAACAATGAAGTTACTAAAACATATCTGGGAGGGGAAAGACATGCAAGGGTGAGACAGTGAGCAAGTGGGAGGTGGGAGAAGTGATCAGACAAAGGTGCTAACCTTCATAATCCTAGTAATAAATATCATCTGGCTAATAAAAGCAGTAATAGTATTCAGACCAGATATAAGTAGGGTGCTCACCTAGTCATCATAAGCCTCAGAAGACTTAGATGTGTATATTAATACATCTTCAGCCAGGTAAACATAGCTACGCCTAATTGTACAGGTGGATTTAGAAGAGGCTAATTATCTTCTGATTATTTCCCAGAAAAAGCCACTAAGCAGCAGTTTTATGACAGCTTCTAATCTCTTTTTATACATTTCAAGTTTAAATTATATTGTTACTTCACTAGATCATCTAGCACCAATAATATTCTCAGAATCAACACACAACAAAGTGTAAAACCACATTGGGGGGGACATAGCGAGTCCCCAGGGTGCCTCCTTTTTAAAAAAAAACATTCATTACCCTATGCTGTTCAGCTTACAATAGGACTCACCACCAATTCACACCACATGCTATTAAATAATTAAGCAGGTTGCCAACAAAGCAAAAAGAGAGTACACAAACCTGTCTCTGCCCATGGGCTTGACGGCCAGGAAGCCCAGAGTTAGTAAATAAGGATTCTAAACCTTATGCAGCTTTTTTAATCCTTCTGTTGCAAGGCAGAGAATAGTCCTTTGATGAAATTATTCTTGGATCACCAAAATGTGCCATCTTGCATAGGGGAGCCCATGATCATACTGGAAGAACAATACATGCTTGGACGTTTGTCTCCACCAGAAGTCCCGGTATAGAACAAGAACTTTCTCTAACTGCTGTTCCTATGGACTGATGTGAGGTAGGGGTGCTGTAAATAGAGGAGTACTCCATTTGTGTGATGTCATCATGCATGTTCCTGTCCAAACCTGGAGAAAGCCTAGAGGAAGAAGACAGCACACTGTCCCTACTTCAGCCCTGTTTTCTTGAATTGCATACCGAGGCCAGGCTGGGAATGTTGGAGTGGCAAGAAGATGCTCTGGACTTAGGATTGATTCCAAGTGTGTGAGAAGAGGAGTCTGAAGGTTTACAGCTGCTGCATAACTGTAAGGTGTAGAAGGACCCATGTTGGAAGAAATTTTAGAACACTGTGGTAGGCCATGTTCTATGGGCTTTTCAATGAGTACATGCGGATCTTCTGGAGTGCGAGAAGGCTTGGGGGCCTCACACTCTAGTTTGGAATTCGAGTGGTGGTTAACTCTAGCAGTTTTTTTTTTTAATAAATGCCTTTGAGTTCTGGTACTTTTGCACAAATGACCAAGCTTCCCCAACACTGTCACATTTAACACTCCTGCCCTCATCCTGTTGTATCATCAGGGATGCTGGGTATTTGAAGTAATATGACACATCATACTTCTTTAACTGCTGTTTAACCTCATAAAAGGATTTCCTCCTTTTGACAGTATCTGTGTAGAAGTACTGATAAAAAGTGATCAATTCCCCCCTCCACTAAAGATTCCTTTTCCTTCTAGATGGCCTCAGTATTTCTTCCTTAGCAGAGTACCTCAAAAAGTATACTATAGTTGACCTGGGTCTCCCATTTTTATTTTTTGGCCCTAGAGATCTGTGAGACCTTTCAATCTCTATAGGCCAGGGCCACTGATGACATAAAACTTCTGGCAGCATCTTCTGTAAGAAACCAATCATGTTTGGTCCTTCCAGAACCTCAGGTACTCCCAAAATACAAATATTATTTTGGTGACCTCTGTTCTCAAGGTCGTCGACTTTGTCCATCAAATAAGCAATTTGAGAGCTTTGTTTTTGTACCAGTTGCTCAAAGTAACCCACTGAATTTGTTAGCTCACTGATTTTACAATCATTATTATTAATTTTTGAAGAAAGCTCTTCAGCATTACTGGCTAAAGATGCTACAGTATTTTTAATTTCTGTCACATCCAATTGCAGTCCCTTGAGCATTGTTTTAATTTCATCTACAACTTCTTTAGTTGCTGCCAGTCTAAAACTTTCTGTACCTTGGTTCATTTGGGTTGTTGGTTGTTGTCTAGTAACTGGTGATCTGCCAGCTGTGGCCCACACTTGCTACAGCTTACAGGACTGCAAACTCCTCGGCTGATGTTGACAGGATGATCAGATGTGTTTTCAAAGTCAAAATTTATATCTGGTTGTAGCCCTGTGGTTCCGACATTTGGTCTACCATTCTGACTTTTGAAAAAATGTATTTGTTGTTAAATAAAATAAGAAAATGCCAGTTGCAGTCCGGAGCTACTCTTTCAGCCTGCCATCTGCTGTTAGTGCTGGCTTGCAGCACATGGCAGCCTGATACAGTACTTCCACATTTTCAGTGTACAGCAACAGGGGTAGCTGTAATCCTCTACCGCTGTTCTACCCCTGTCACTGTAATTCCAGGTATGCTATACCCAGCGTGGTTACTACCATGCTATCGTTCTTGCGTAGCGTTGACCCAGTACTGAGTATACTCATGGATTGGATACATATGATTAATCTTGGAGGGATCCCATAGGACCACTTTGGGCACCATTCCTGAGCCAAATGCTCTTCAATGGCGATCCATCTGGCCATCTCACTACATCTATCTGCATAAAGCAACATCCAGATCTGTCTAAGTCCTGTTGCAAGGTAATAACCTTTAAACCAAAGGGCATGGAATCTCCCTTTGGACCATAGGGCAAACATTCTTTACATTGATATTCTGGGTTTTCATCCCTCCCACAGAAAAACTCTGACCAATTGTTCCAGAGACTTCCATACAGATTCCAGAATATATAACTGCAATTATTAAATGATATAAGGAATCCTAGGGAACACCATCAATTGCAATGATTAGGTTTTCCCCCATAGTGACAGGCTATCAAAATCATTCTCAGGGATGTCAGTAGTGGGGAGAAATTTAAATGTATCCATTTCTTCCAATAAGGGGAAATGAGAAGACCAAGATATCTTAGCAGATGGGTTGCACATGAGAGACCTGTACTCTGAAGGATAGAGGCAGTACATTTCCAGATTAAAGCCACCGCTTCAGTTTTGCTCCAATTATTAGGTAGGCCTGACAGTTCTGCAAACTGGTCAAATAAACTCCTTGGGGTGGGTATGTACTTATCTGAATTTTTGAGCATAATCAAGATATCATCTGCAAAGAGCATGGGTTTGTACACCTCAGCCCCCAGGTTGATCCCTTGAACTTACTGAGATTCATGAATCTTTTGAGCCAGAGGCTCAGTTGCTAAAACAAATAATGCCAGTGACAAGGTACACCCTTGTTGCGGGCCTCTACCCATGGGAAATCTAGCCAAAATATGCCCAATGGGGAGGACCAAATCTTGCAGAGCTGAGTAGATAATGTGAACCCATTTGATGAACATTTTGCCAAGGCTAAAATCCTGAAGTGTGGCAAACAGATAGGGCCATTCAACGGAGTCGAATGCTTTTTCTGAATCAAGTGCCACAGCTGCCACAGGATCCCAGAAGGATTCTGTGGCCCACATTAGGTTACCCAGTCTCCTAATGTGGTCTGCCCCATCTCTACCCACCATGAACCCTCCTTGGTCCTGGTGGATTAGTAGTGGCAAAACCTTATTCAATTGTAAAACTAAGACTTTAGCCAAAATCTTATAGTCCTCATTTAAAAGAGAGATGGGGTGGTAGCTGGAGCACTGATAGGGATCCTTCCCCTTCTTAGGCAATACAGTGATGATAGTTTCTGTCATAGACTCCAGAAATGAAGTGCCATTCTAAGCCTCCTGGAATGTGGAAGCAAACTGTGGGTTAATTAAATCTTCTAAGAGCTTGTAGATCTCAATAGGGAAGCCATCAGGGCCTGGTGCCTTTCCACTCATGATCTGGCCTATAGCTATTCATATTTCCTGTGGGGTGACCAGGCCCTCCAGACTGCATCATTGCTCCTCAGTTAGATGGAGTAACTTTAAAGACTCCAAAAACTTGTTAATACTCATGAACACTTGTTCCCCCTAATCTAACTTGGATGCAGACAGCCCTGCACAATACCCCCGGAAGGCTGCGTTCACTTCCACCAGAGCCACTAGGGTGTCTGACCCCTTCCAAACTCAAGGAATTTTTGCCTCCCCCACCATTTTCTTTAGATGATAAGCTAACAGATAGCCTGCTTTTTCTCCACCCTCCCAATAAGTATGCTGGGAATGGTGAAGAGCAAATCTGGCCTGTTGGGAGTTTAGAGTATTAATCTTATATTGATTGGAGGCTGCACACATCCTAAAGCAAATTAGGAGAATTATCTCCTTTTTTGTGTCTTTTTTGTAGTTCAGATAACTTTGTTTCCAAAGACTGCAAGTCTTGAGCCCTTTCTGTTTTCTTCACAGAGGTGTAGGCTATAACACCTCCCAAGCGTTTGAGATGTGTGAGGGCTCTTTTTCAATTTAATGGGCTATTTATCACATGTACATTTCAAGTTATAGCTTTATATGCCATGGAAGCAGAACTAGAAAGACTGCTCCCACTGCCCCTTGGGATAGGTAACAAGTTCGTAGCTGCCAGCACTCTGCATCAAAACAGGAAACAAACAGAACTGCAGTAGTACAACTTAGGCTAAACACAACAATAATAAACAGATAGTGTACTGAACTATGTACAGAGTAATAAGTAAGAACTTCCCTCAAGTCCATGTTTGGAAGGCTTGGTGTCCACAGGGGTACCGCCCAAACTGATCCTGTGGCACCCACATCCCCAAACCACTCTGGTCTGCATTAATTACCAAAAAATATAGGTAAAAGGCACCAACTGCTGTGTCCGAACTATAAGGCACCTCTTGAAAAAACATTGCCTGCACCAGTGTCATCCACGAACCACTCAGGAAACCCTGAGGAGTGTGGAAGCACCTATAATAATGCAATAATTAATGACTTTTGTTTTTTCCCATAGGGAAACCCATGCCATAATTTGCCGTAATAAAGGTGTTTATTATGGCAAACACGCGCTGGGTTTCCCTCACTCTTCGCATGCACCCGGCATCGCTCTGCCACACCACCACAAGCAAACTTAATGGTCAGACACCAGACCGCCATTCAGACTCGGCGGCAGGTACAATAATTAAAAAAAATAAACAAACAGCTGCCTCCTCTTAAAAAAAAAAAAAAAACAACAAAAAAACACAAGCTTTCTCAGCAGCCGCTGACTGCTGAAGATCCTGAAACCCGGTTGCACCATGGCTGCATGGATACATCTTCTCTCTTATTTTATATAATTGCTGTGGCAAAAAACTGAAACCCAAAAATTATATAATTTAAATAAGGGGGTGGTGTAGTAAAAACTCGAATTTTGCACGCACCCTCGGTGTTGGATGCGTAGATAAAGCACGAGAGCATTTATGTGACATCCAACACCTCAGGTGTGTGTACAATTATTGTTACACACACCACGCAGTGCTTTATTCTATTTGTAAGGGATTTGCAAATTAGAAAGAACTGCCCTCATCCTGAAGCCCGTTAATGGGGAAGTTCAACAATTCATTCAGGCCATGTATCTGAAGCTCACAAAAATAAGTTGGTCACTTAAGATCAACAGTTCCACAGGCTGCTGTGGTGGGAAGGTGACCCAAAAATATTAAATCAACCAGCTCCCTCTAAGAATTAATACTGGGCTACTATCCCACCACAACACAAATAGATGGCATCATTCACTGCCTCTGGAGTCATAAGGACTGTGAAAAATGGTAAATATAGGCAGCCTACCCACTGGAGGCTTGACCATAATGGATTAAAAAGATCACACAGGTGAGAGCACCCATATTCCAAAAGATAGGTAAAGGACTGTAAGGGCAGCAGAAATGGGGTCCAGTTTTCCAGCACTGTAACCAGGCAGTGTACCTACAAGGCCAACTAATAAATGAAGTAAAGAAAGTAAAGAGCTGACCAGTAGAATGCAGCAATCACACCAAGGACAGTCACACAGAAATCATCCAAGGTGCCACCCCAGTCAACTTATTGAACAGGAACATACACTACATAAGCTAATGGATAATGTGCAACAAGATATAACAATTGCGTATACAAAAGTGAAGCAAGTGGAATTGGGGCCTTGAGGAGTAGCAGTGGTGTGTGGCTAGTCCCAGAAGGAACCTCCCCCTAATGGCCGCTGATCCCCAAGTTCAATCCCATGCAAGTAGGAAAACGAAATCTAGTCAGGGAGCTAGTGTCCAATTATAAGGACAGACTACAAGGGGTAATCCTGTGTAAATCTCTTCATTTGGCACTAGTTTGAGTGAGGTTCATGGGCTCATTATAGGAGGAGTGTGGAAGCTCCTGTAATAATGTAGGAAAGGGTAAGCACTTTAAAGAGAACTGCCCTTGTCCTGAAGCCCACTAAAAAGCAAGCTCAACAGTTCATTCATGCAAAGTATCTTAAGCCAGCAAATGTAAGTATATCACGTAAGACCAGCACTACCACAGGCTATTGGGATAGGAAAGCAACTCATGAATATTCAGTCAAACAGGTCCCTGTGAGAATCAATGCCAGGTCTGCATCCCATCCCGACTGCCAGTAGATGGCATCATGCTCATCCTCAAGAGTTAGAACAACCATGTAAAATGGTAGATATAGGCAGCTTACCCACTGGAGGCATGAATATAATATATTAAGGACATCACACAAGTAACAGCACCCATACTCCAAAAAATGAACAAAGGGCTCTAAAGGCAGTGGGAACAGGGGCCAGTTCCCCAGTGCTGTGGCCAAGCAGCATACCTAACAGGTTAGCTAATAAGTAAAGTAAAGAATATAAAGGGTCAGATCCATAAAATTCAACAGTCACACCAAGAACAGCCATGCAGAAATCATCCAAGGAGCACTCCCTGCCAGTTTGTCAAACAGTAACATACACTGTATAAGCTAATGGATACTTTGCACTGAGGTATAAAAATTGCATATACTAAAGTAAAACATATGAAATGGGTCTGTGAGGGGTACCAATGGCATGGGGCAAGCCACAAAGAGAACTGTCTCTTAACGGCTGCCTGATCCCCAAGTTCAGTCCCCACAGGTAGGACAACGAAATCAAGTCAGTGAACCAGTGCCCAGTTTTAAGGGCAGTTTTGAGGGATAGGCTTGTGTAGGTCTTTATCTGGTGCTACTTTGAGTGAGGTCCATGGGTTTATTATCATCCACTGCAGATTTTGTCAATGACAAATCATGAATACTGTTCCCTGCTTTAGACTTGCAGGTGCGGGCAGTGGTAGAACCTCACTGGGGCTTAGGATTCGAAGGAGTGCCATTTCCCTTTGGTCATTCAGGCGATGCTTGCAGTCCTAATTTTAGTATAAAATGCCTCACATCTGTGGGGCTGGTTAATGTTTCTGTGGATTTTCCAATTGTGATACAGAGCACCTCTGGTGGACTTAAGACACATTTCAGGTCTCACTGCCAAGCAAGATCCCAGACCAGGTCGAATGTGTCATGCTGGTCAATCACTCTTCTGATATACGGGTTGATTAGACAGTTTGACACCATGACACAGAAGCTTCTTTTTCTGCCTGGCTTTAGCTATAATCCTCTTTCTGTCCTGATAATGCAGGAGCCTAAACACAATTGGTCTGGTGCGGATATTTTGATTAACAAAAGGAGGACCAGAAGGAACCTGGTGTGCCAGATCTATTTGCACTGGGGAATCCCAGTAATAGTTGAGGAGTTGTGGCAACATTTTTTGTAAATACTCAAACATATTGGAGCCATCTGATTTTTCTGGGAGTCTAAAGATCCTTAAATTGTTGTGTCTGTTCCTTGTCTCATAATCATCTATTTTCTCCCAAAGTTGTTTGAGCTCTCACTCGAGAATAGAGATGTGGCACTCCATTGGATGGGCCCAGTCTTCTAGTTTACTCACCCATTCTTTCACTTCAGCAATATGGTTGCCCAAATGATCAGTTGCCCCTTTCACAGCATTGAAGGTGAGGGTAATTTTTGATAGCTTTTCAGTGATGTGGCACATAAAAATTCTTTATTTCAAAGAACTATTGACTGATGCTGCTCTGCTCCCCATCAAGCTGTGTCGTCACCACCTTGATCTGGGGATTCTCAGAGTTGACAGGCAAATCCTCATTTTTTTACTGTTTTGGTCATTTAAGCATCAGTCAGGATGTCTGAATCAGGCTTCCTAACTTTAGGGGCAGCAGGTTGGTAGCTCATAATCCAACAAAAGAGTGATTTGGGGTGCAGGTCATGCAAGAGTTGATGTCTGTAGGCAAAGCCCCATGAGTCAATCATCTCTGAGGTCAGCTGCATCATGTGACCCCCTCCCAGTGGATTTTTATAAAATATTCAGAGAGGAGATGAGGGAAGTTCTGATGAGGATGTTAACTGAAAGCATAGAATAGGGAAAGCTGCCCCTCTTCACATGGACTGTCACAATAGTGGTGCTCCCTAAACCAGGGAACCAACTAGGAGGAGGAAAGAAACAGGGAATTGAACTCACAAATACTGACTGCTGCAGGGAAGGGAGAGGTCATAAAAGAGGGAGATTTCAACCTGACCAACGTGAACGGGGAAGGGGGTACTGGCCATGACCTATGCCAGGCGTCAGGTGATCCTAAATGCACTGCAAAATGGGTTCCTGACTCAAGGCATCACAGAATCCACCAGGGAGGGGGATAATCCTTAATCTGGTACTGAAAAATGTGGAGCATATCAAGGATATAATGTTTGTGGAGCCCCTGGGTGGAAGTGAGTAGCACACAGTGTGGTTCTGTTTGAACATGGACAGGGAAAAAGGCTCCATCTAAGACTAAAATCCTTGATTTTAGAAAGCTGGACTTCAGAAAGATGGGGGAGTTGCTAAGGAGTCACCTGGCAAGCATTTGAGTGAACATGCGGGTAGACCAAAGGTGGTCCATCATCAAGGAGGGAAAAATGGTTCCCACAGAAGAGTGCATTAGCCTCAAGCAGAAAAACTTAAGTACCAAAACACCCACCTGGTTTAGTACTGAGGTCACCCAGGCAGTAATGGAAAAGAGGTCAGCCTACAAGAAATTCAGGAGGACCAAGAGAGTAGAAGGCAGGAAGGATTACTTGAAGATGGTTAGCATAGCAGGTAAGGTAGTCCAGCAGGCTAACGCTCAGAAATAACTTCAGCTAGCTGAGGGAATTGAGAAGGGGGAGGAGGCCTTTTCTTGTTATATTCGTGAGTAAAGGAACAAGAAACATGGGATTGTTAGGCTCAAGAAAGAAGAGGGAGTGGTGGGTGGAGGTGAAGGGGTGCAAAGCAGAGGTACTGAATGAGTACTTCTGTTCTGTCTTCACCAAGGAGAAAGATGGGCCGGTGCCACTAGTAGGAAGGAGAGGAGCAGGTGGTTGAGGAGCACAGATGTTGTGATAGAGGTGGATAGGATGAGGAAAGGGTTGATAGCATTGAGGGTTTACAAATCCCCAGGCCTGGATGGCATACACCCAATTGCACTGATGGAACTTGCAGATCCATTGGTTGGTCTGTTCAATAGTTCACTGGAGTCTGGCATGTTACCACAGAACTGGAGAATGGCACATGTAGTGCACCTCCATAAGAGTGGTCCCAAGCATGACCTGAGGAATTACAGACTGGTCAGTCTGACCTCAATTGTGTGCAAGCTAATGCAGACCATACTTAAGGAAAGGCTGGTAGAGTATCTGGATGAGCGTGATCTCCAGGATGTGAGGCAGCACATGTTTATGAAAGGGAGGTCATGTCAAATGAATCTGGTTGACTTCTTTGACTAGGTCACTACAACAGTAGACAAGGGTCAAGTGGTAGACATCCTTTACCCAGACTTCAGCAAGACCTTTGACTCTGTACCCCACAAGAGGTTGATCAGGAAGTTGGCAGATCTCAGGTTTGAAAGAAGTTGACCACATGGGTGGAAAACTGGCTAAGGGACAGGACCCAGAGAGTGGTGGTGGGGGGTGAGCTATCTAGAGTACAGTAAGCATTACACTTTAAAATGAGCTCATTGATACTGAGTTGTTGTTCAATTTAATAAACCAGTTTTCAATGAGCTACACTCTAAATATTGAAATGTATTATCCACTATGCAATGAAGTGCAAAACAGTTGTCAGTTCTGTAATGTAATCATTAATATTAGAACAGGGAAAACTGGTTAACAACTGATTAGACTTTACATATTTATCAGACAACCTGTATTAAAAACCATCAACCTACTGAAAATCAACTCATACTTAATCTAGCTAACAACGTATTTCATTTCAAGTATAATGCTGACTGTGCGGCAACACCAAGGAGGTCATCAGTGGGGTCTCACAGGGCTTGATGATTGGACAGGTGCTGTTCAGTGTCTTCATAAATGATGCTGCGTATGGCATTAAGGGCATAATTTGCCTATTTGTGGATGACACCAAGCTCTGTGGGAGGGTGGACACTGCAGAATGGATGCAAGACCTAAAGGAGGATATAGGAAAACTAGAGAGGTGGTTCAGGATTTGGCAGCTTGGCTTCAATGCAAAGAGATGCAAAGTTATGCACATTGAACTGAAGAACCCAAGGACTGAGTACAAGTTCAGGGGGATCCAGGTTTCTGCATAACAGAAGAAGGATCTTAGCGTGATGACTACTAGTGAACTGAAGCACTATGTGCAATGTAAGAAAGCAGCGCAAGGGCAAATAAAATGTTAGACTGCATTGCCAGAGGGATCAGCAGCAGGTGAGAGGAGGTAATACTGTTCTTGTACAGGTAATTAGTGAGACCGCATCTGGAGTGTAGTGTACAGTACTTTGTGCCCATACCTAAAAAAGACATCAACCTGCTATAGACAGGCCAAAGGAGGGCAATGAAATTGATCATGAGTTAGCAGGTTAGATGTATGAGGAGAGCTTGGAAGCCTGCATGTGAACTCACTGGAGGAGAGGAAAGACAGAGGGGACATGATTGATTGAGACCTTCGGGTATTTGAACATAATAAATAGGGTGGATAAGGAGGGTCTTTTTAAGCTTAGTGGAAACCAAAACATGAGAGGACACAGTCTCACGTGGGGGGGGGGGTAGGATGGAGGCTAGGAGGCACTTCTTCATGGAGAGGGTGGTGGCGGGTTGGATTTTGGAATGTGTTTCTGGAAAAGGTGGTTTTGTTGAAGACAGTGGGCAGCTTCAAGAGCAGCTGCGATAGAGTTAAGGGGAAAATAAAGGTCAAGGGAGGGGCAGACAGATGGGAAGGGTGGATTCAGGAGGGGGGACAGGGTCTGTAGTTTAAGCTGAGGACCCTGCACTATGAGCAGACTAGATATATAAATATACAGGAGGCAGTGTGGTTCAGTGGTTTAAGGCTCTGAGCTGCAAACCTGGAGACCTGGGTTTGAATCCCAGAGCCCCCACTTGCATACTGTGTGACCCTGAGCAAGTCACTTAACTTCCTTGTGCTCCCAGGTCGCACCTGGAAACAAGCTTTGGCTTAGTGTGCCTCTCCTAGTTAAACAATTTCCCCTTTCCCTATGTCAAATGGCCTTATTCTGCTGGCTTCTTCATATGTTTGTATATTTGTATATAGGGAAAGACACAGCCCTGTGTGCCTCATATAGGCCTGTATCACTCCTGACAGCAGATTGCAAAATCTTGGCTAAAGTGATGGCCAACAGACTTGAATTGGTACTTCCTGGTGTAATACATCCTGATCTGTCTGGTTTTGTGAAAGGAAAGCAGGGTAAAGGGAATACAAGGAAGACCCTGAATGTGCTGAGTAACTGGGGAAAGTGAAAGGGAAACCAGCAGGAATTGTGGCCCTGAATGCCAAAAAGGCATTCAGTCACATGGATTGAGTGTATCTACACAATGTGCTGGTAAAATTTGGCCTAGGAAGTTCTTTCAGAGATATGTTGATACTATTTTACACAAATCCCACTGCCCAGATAATAGTAAATGGGTGACTCACCCAGCCATTCACAGTGCAGAGAGGCACCCTCAAGGGTTGCCCACTATCACCCCTGCTTTAGGTACTTTCACTGGAACCACTGGCAGCTGCTCTGAGAGGTAAGGGGTGTCTGAAGGGCTACAGGGTGGTGGAGGAAGAGGTGAAAGCTTCACTGTTTGCAGATGATATGTTATTGTACCTGAGGAAACCATTAGAGGGTCTGCCCACTTGAGGTCAAACATGGTGGAGTATGGAGCCTTATCAGGCCACAAAATAAACTGGGGAAAGAGTGAGCTGCTGCTGGTAGGGGGAGGGGAAGGGAAGGTGAGGTCCTGTCCATGGCATGGTTACCCATTCAAATAGTTAAAATGCTGAAATATCTTTGGATCCAGATCAGGGGAAACTGGCTAAATTGTATGAGGCTAACTTTCCTCTTTCACTGCAGGAAAGTAGGGCGGATCTGGACAGCTGGACTAAGATGCATTGTACAGTGATGGGCATGGTTAATACCCTAAAGATGTGTGCTTTTCCTAGGTTACTTTATGTCATGTGGGCCAGAGGGCCATGGAAATTCTACAAAACAGTTCAGAGCCTCTCCCACTACTCCTATGGAGGGGTAAAGCAGCAAGAATTAAAATATCCACCATACAGAAATTGTCAAAATGGGGGGGGGGCTTGGCACTCCCTCAGGTGCAGTAATATTGCTGGGTTGTAGAGTTGTCCTGTTTGGCAGAGAGTGCCATTTGGGGCATGGGGGTCTTGCTGAGCTCCCTTCTTAGTACAGCATTGGGAGGAAGATTTTCTACCCCCTGAGAAACCCCTTCACTAAGCTCACCCTGGAGATAGAGAAAAAGTTCCCAGATACATAAAACATCAGGCAGGGATATCCCCTCTAGCAGATATCATCATGGCATTCAAATGCCAAAAGGGATATATATCCTTTGTTCATCAACGTTAATTAAAATGGAAACAAAAATAGGGATTGAGTTAATAAAAGATCTATACTACGATGGAACACTAAGGTCTTTCACAGACCTAACAAATTAATTCAACTTGTCCAAAAATTCCTTTTTTGTCTATCTCTGGTTGTGTGGAATTCTGTGGGAGCCTTGGAGTGAGGAGGCAGGTGCTTGGTACTTCACAGGTAGAAAAAATGTTGCTAAAGTCACACCTGATATAAGACCCCTGTCCACATTCTACAACTGATCATACAGGGAGCACCTCCCTTACAGGAGACATACAGGTCTGCCTGGGAAAGGGACCCGGGGGGGGATCTCTTCAGAACCATGGCCCAGGGCAATCAAGCATGCCTGCACCTGCTCATTCTGTAACAGACTTTGCCAGATGCAATATAACTAATTATACAGGACATATACAGTATACATCCCAGTCAAGACTGCATAAACATAGGGAAGAGGTAAACAGCCAATGCCCAAGAGGGCACCTTTGCACATATGGTTTGGAGCTGCCCCCAAATACAGGGAAATTAGAGTGGAATCCATCCATTAATGGGGAAAGGTATTAAGGGGCCACTACCATCAACACCACTAGAACTCTTCCTGGGGCAGAAACTGGGAAAGGCACACAGAAAAGTCATCCACTATGGCAATTGGCTCTGGTCAATACAAGGAAAATGCTAGCACAATATTGGGTGAAAGAAGAGACTCCATCCATAGCCCAATGGTTAGAGAACTTAAAAGATTGTATAAAGTTTGAGAAGGTTCAAATGTCAGCAAATAGAAAAAGGGATGAATTCAAACAAATATGGGTGCCCTTCTGTGAGGCTATGGTAGATATGCAGATATAGGAAACCATGTACAAGACAAGGGAGATGCCTAGGGAGTATCTGACAATATTGTACCATTGACGTAGCTGTCTGATGTTGGCATTCTAGATAATACTGCGTACAGTTTAACATCCTTACCTTGGAAGAAGGAACACCTGGGGTTGTGTCTGTGTGAACTTTGAGATTATGCTCTACAAAGAATATTCCAGGACTGTAATATTCACTAACATGTCATCCATTGTAACGTTGCTTGTAACGTTGCTTGAAAAGTTTAAAAGAAATCTGATCCTACCATAAAGAGACAATGAGCTCTCAAGAATAGTCACACTGCGAACAAAAGAAGTACTTAGAGTCTAAGACAACAGCATATTTTTTTATTCATCATAATACTGTATATGTACTCTTCCACAAAGCATCACAATGATTAAAAACACTAAATTTTGCATGGAAAAAGATAGGTCAGCATGAGCAGTCTGCTAGGAACAGTAGATATCACTCATGCTGCCACAGTGAATGTTACTCTTTGATGTTGATGACATGTAACCCGGGTGCCATGTAACAATGGACTACTACCCCTGCCTGTTGGGCTCCAACCAGGCTGAGGTGTCTGGGCTTTGTTTTGATGGTAACAGGGGGTTCTTTCCCAAGATAAAATAAATAGCGCAGTGCCTCCACCCTGAGTAAAGTATAGTGGGCCAGAAGTTTGAGTAGTACCCTGGGATGCTGTACCTACCCACTTCCCCTTCCAGTCACCCCACACACAAAATACCATAAATAGTTACAGTACTTTACTTTGCATATAATTAATTACTTTAGCTAATAATATGCTCACAGATATTGAGCGACAGTAAATGATTTATTAAATAGGGCAAGGGGACAGGGATGCAGAAATAAAACAACTGGCAATATTTGATAAAGCTGGTAGAACTATAAGCAACAGTAATTGCAATGCCTATCCTCAATATCAACAACAAACAGCAAAACCCACCCCCTCACTAGTACCAGTGTCTCTAAAGTCTAACTGGGTACCCAGACAGAGATGCAGGCCTGTACATTGCTGCAGGATGGCCGGCATTGGTGCACTTTTAATAAACTCTGACTTGTTGTGAAAACTTTAATATAACTCCCAGGTCAGGGCAGGCCCTGTTTTACTCACCATTCTGCCATTCAATTTATAGGGTCTGGCAATGGGTGCAGGTGCAGTCAGTTGAGCTGGGGGCCTCGAGCTGTACAAACAGGGGTGTAGCAGTCTTGGATGTGGCAGGAACTTGCAGCTTGTCACCTTCAAGGCTGTAGCAGTTTCTGCAGTTACCTTCTGTGCCACTTGTTACCTTCTTGTAAGCTGAATCTGATGCTGAAGCAGTCCAGTACTGGGGACCAGGGCAAATATGCCACCAGGGGAGACAATGAGAAGTACCTAGTGGTAGCAATACCTGGTTGATTCCCCAGACCATCGTTGCTGGTGGTAACTTCTGTCCTGGAGCTCAGGAAATCACACAGTCTTTTCTGCTCTGTGGTTGGCAGCAGTGGATACCTGTGGAAACAACAAACTCCCTCCCTAAGACTAGGAGTGGCAAACAGTCTCTAGGCAGTTTTTTTCAAACTGCAGCTTCAAACTACAAGTAGTTTTCTCACTTCAAACTGACTTTTCCCAGATGCCGGGAATGTTCTGCAGGTGCCTCCTGACTTTGCCTGCTTGAACCCAAGAATTGTTCAGGCTCTCAAGAAAAACACAGTCCAACCTTCTTTCACAGGTGGAGAGCTTTTCTTAGGATGCTTCATGGTTTCAGTTGCAAACACTCTGGCTTTCCAGATAGTAGAAAGCTATTTGGCAAGTCTCCTGGCATTTGGCTGTGGAAGCCTTAAGGCGACTTTCAGTACTTTTCCTCCAACACAGTCCAAGCTGTTTTGTCTCACCGAGAGCTCCAGCCAGACTGTCCTGAGCTGTAACTGTCCCTTGGGCTTGAAGGGAGAATGACAGCTTCCTATTGATTGAATACAGCTGCCCAAGCCATGCAAAAGTGAGGGTACAGGACATTAGGAGGGCTAACTTTGTCAAAATCGGAGAGTGAATCAGAAAAGCACTAGCAAACGGGCAAGAAGGAGGGGTGGAGGAACAGTGGGGAAACATCAAAACTGCCATCACAGAGGCAACAAGCCTTTGTGTGAAGCAAATAAACAAATCAAAATGAAGGAAAAAAAAAACACTATGGTTCTCAAAAGAGGTGGTGTGGAAGGCTAGGGAGAAACATATAGCATTCAGGAAGTATAAGGAAATGCAGAAGGAGAAGGGCAGAAAACTGTACCAGTTCAAGCAGAAGGAAGTGGGGAAGGTAGTCAGAATAGCAAAGGCCCAAACCAAGGAAAAGATAGCCAACACGGTTAAGAAGGGGGATGAAACCTTTTATAGATACATTTGAGTGTAACAGGGAGATGCCTGTTATGTGTTTAAACTCCTGTCATAAATATGAATATGTGCAATCCCCCCTTTTCCTTTCACTCTTTCCTTTCCTCATACTTTTTCTGCCTTTACTTTAAATTCTTGACAGGGTGGACAACCAGGCAAGCTCTAGAAACTCTTTGCTGTCCCTTATTCTCTGTACCCCCTCTTTATGCACACAGCATTATGCTCCTGATTGCAGAGATAGGAAATAGTGCAAGCCACACTTTATTGTTGATGTCTGGTGCCCCTTGGTTTAAAAAGAAGTGTAGCACCTGTTTCTTGGGTCACTGAGCTCCGGAAACGCTGCTGCTGAGCGCAGCTTCTTTGACTTATGCAGCTGTGGTGTGAGGGACAGCTCTGGTTGCCATGTGTGACTGATCAAGTCTTTATTTTGGAGCAGGTTGCTCTGTGTTGGTATAGCAGCATGTAGCAGCTGAATGCATGCTGCTTGTTTGGAGCAAGTAAAAGAACGATTGCTTCAGAGCAAAGACATGCTCTGAAGCAAAAGCTGACTGCTGCAGTAGCGGCAAGATCAAAATCGCTTGAATACTTTAGTGCTGGCTAGTGAGACACTATGGGCAAGAGTAACTGTATGCCTTGTAGTGTCTAGAATAAAGTGTGCCCTGTACAGAAGCAGCCCAAGAGATGTTGTGATTGAGGGCTGCATATGAAATTAAATAATGAAGCTTGTGATGCCACAGCCAATGGAAACTCCCCAATTATATGATGTACTCAAAAGGAGCTATAAAAATGGCTCACCACAGGAGAATGTTAGATAGTCAAGTCAGTCTAGTGCTGACAGTGAGTAGGGTAAGACCTACAGTTGGTGTATGTGTGTGTCTCAATTTCACACAAGTTATTTGGGAAACATATTCATTGGACTATCTGGGCTGAAGCAAAGCTGCAGACTCTGCTGAAGGAAGCAGAGGTCTGAATTTCTTTGTACAGGACTAATTATTTGACTTGTTTTTATTTCTGTACATAAGTGTATTTTTTCTAAAATAAATTGATAAATGCCTTTGTGCATTTGTTATGCACTTGATCCCTGCTTTGTTGCATTGTTTATTTATCCCACATGTTCACACAGAGAAAAGAAAGACCAAGGGAGGGATAGTGAGGCTTAATAAAGAGGAGGGTGGGTGGGCAGAGGGTGACAGTGAAAAAGCAAGGATACTGAACAAATACTTCTGCTCAGTATTCACAAAAAGAAGAGGAGGTGGAGGTACCTAATCCAGTCAATAGAAGCACTCTGGATAGGGGGGTCAATACCAGTCCATTCACAGAAGAAAGGGTTCTGAAAGAACTCCTATAACTGAAGGTGGACAAAGCAATAGGCCCTGATGGGATTCATCCCAGAATACTAAAAGAACTAAGGGAAGAACTAGTGACTCCACTGACTACCCTTTTTAACAAATCATGGGATGATGGTGTGGTACCTAAGGAATGGAAGAGGGCGTATGTGATCCCCCTTCACAAAAGTGGGAGCAAAGCAGAGGCAGGAAACTACAGACCTGTTAGTTTGACCTCAGTGGTAGGGAAAATGATGGAATCACTTCTGACAGAAAGAATTGTTGAATACCTTGAGGCCAGTGGGGCAGAGGACCCATGGCAGCATGGATTCACAGAGGGAAGGACATGTCAGATGAAACTAATAGATTTCTTCAACTGGGTGACCAAAGTAATAGACAAGGGAGAGGCTGTGGACATAGTCTGCCTATACTTTAGCAAGGCATGTGACACAGTCCCACACAAAAGATTAATAAACAAACTAGGCAGCCTGGGAGTGGGTCCCAGGATGGTAACCTGGGTAAAAAATTGGCTGGACAACAGGACACAGAGGGTAATAGTAAATGGAGTCCACTCTGAAAAAAGGAATTTACTAGCGTGGTACCACAGGATTCAGTACTGGGTCCAGTCCTTTTTAACGTGTTTATAAGTGACATTGTGGAGGGACCGGAAGAAAAAGTATGCCTCTTTGCAGACAACACAAAGATCTGCAATGGGGTTGCTACACAAGGGGGGTGGAAAGGATGAGAAGGGACTTGGCAAGGTTGGAAGAATGGTCAAAAATATGGCAGCTTAGATTCAATGCAAAGAAGTGCAAAGTAAAGCACCTGGGAAACAAAAACCCAGGGGAAGAATACACAATTGAGGGGGCGGTATTAACAACAACAAACATGGAAAAGGACCTGCAGATAGTCATATCAGACGACATAAAGGTAAGCAAGCAATGTGAGAAGGCAGTAAGGAGGGCTGGGGGATACTGGGATGTATAAGAAGAGGCATCACCAGTAGAAAGCAAAAGTTCTTATCCCTCTGTACAGATAGTTGGTAAGACCCCATCTGGAGTACTGCACGCAGTTCTGGAGACCCCATCTCTGCAAGGACATAGACAGGATGGAGGCAGTCCAGTGGTGGAAAACTAAAATGGTGCAGGGTCTGCAACAGAAGCCATTACAAAGAGAGACTAAAGGAGCTTCATATGTATACCCTCGAGGAAAGGAAGGTGAGGGGGGACATGATAGAAACTTTCAAGTATCTCAAGGGACTCAACAAAGTCCCGGAGGGTAGCATCTTTCAGAAAAAGAGATGTGCAAGAACAAGGGGGCACAATTTGAAGATAGAGGGGGAGATGGCTCAAGGACAATGTGAGGAAGTATTTTTTCATGAAGAGGGCGGTGGACACATGGAACAGTCTTTCTGAGGAGGTCATGGGGTCAAAAACAGTGGGAGAATTCAAGAATGCATGGGACAGACATAAAGCAATTCTGATGGGGAATAGGAAGAAGTAGGCTGTTGATTATCTCGGATCTGCAGCTTATCCAATAGGTAGGGAAATGGGCAGACTGGATGGGCCAAGTGGTCCTTATCTGCTGTCAAAGTCTGTGTTTTTATGTCCATCTGTAAAAGTAATAAACATAAAGTCCCCTCAGTGCTAAGAGCACAATATTCCTAGGAGCCATAACTGCAGTCTTCCACGGATCCTTGAGCTTTGATTGGTTGTGACAGAGGTCAAAGGCATAGCAGGGGGTCAAAACCATGGAAGATAGCTGCTGCAGTTCTATTTTATGGAAAGTCCCAACTTTGCAGTCTCTTGCAGCCAAACCCAAGTGTTTTAACTTATAAATGTACCAAGGTCCTTTAGATGCCCCTCTGCCCTATTGTCCAGTGGCAGAGTGTTTTTTGTCAGTCTCATCCTGCAGTCACAAGTGCCATAGCCCCATCTCCCCAGGCAGTAGGCAGACAATCCCCATTCATTCAGCAGTCTCGCTGCTCTTATAGCAACAGCGCTCCATTTAAGCAATGACACCAAAGAGTGTTTTCATAACATTTTTATTTTTCTCTCCTCTGTTCTTCACGGTGTGCCTCCAGATGCCTATTCACGTTCTAGGATCCCCAAGGCTGTATCACACAGAGGGGAACCCCTGGATAGAGCCACTGCAGTGGCTTTCACGCTTAGCACTGTAGCACTTACACACAGGCAGTCTAGCAGGCACCAGCTCATCCATTTGAGGAGGCTTCTTGCTTGACCCCCTGCATGCCATACTGTGCAGCTATCTGTGAACTATGAAGCAGGTGGCTTACTTCCTCATGCTCCTCCAATCCTACATACAGGGATTTAGGCACATGGCAGCTGGCAGAAGAACAAGGAGCCACAGCAGGATCCAGGACTGGCAGACAGACCGATCAGGAGCTGCAAGGTAAGTCTCACCCATAAGGAGGGAGGGTACACTCCCCCATACCTTAAAAACTTGGTATCCACACCAAGTCCCTATCAAGGACCTGGTGCCAATAACATTGGCCAACATTTTAAATCATTCTCTGTCTGACTAAACAAATGATTCCTATCTAGCATAGGCTATCATTGTATCCTAGACTAGACAGGTGCAAACTATCTACACAATAACAAGGCTATTACTAACAAATTTTCAGGGTTTAGGCAATTACAATAGCATTACCAAGCATACCATAGGTATGAGTACTTTCAAATCTCTGTTCAGTGACATGTTTACTGTTTTCTTGGCATCAGGATTGGCTACTCTCTGCTCATCGACCAGAGATGAGGCATCCTTAGACAAGGTGGGTGCCAAAACTTCCTCTGTTTCTGCAGCTATGTTCTGCAGGCTCTGAAGGGTCAACATCGACTTCAAGAGCAAAGGGCTCCATGCTGGGCATGACTGGTGAACAGGCGATCCCAACAGTGCCTCCATTTTGTAACCCAGGCATGGTGTAACAGTGGGCTACTGCCTCTGCCTGTTGGGCTCCAACCAAGTTGAGGGGCCCACCACACACTGTTCTAATGGTAAAGGGGGGGTTCTTTCTCAAGACTAAATAAGTAGTGCGGTGCCTACACACAGAATTAAATATAGTGGGCCAGATGATTGCATAGTACAAACCCCAGCATGCTGTACTTACCCACCTCAACTTTCAGTCACCCCACACATGGAATACCATAAACTGTTGCAGCCTTTACTTTGCATGCAGTTTATGACTTTAGCTAATAATATGCTCACAGCCAGTATTGAACAACAACAGTAAATGATTTATTAAATAGCGAAATGGGATAGGGATGCAGAAATAAAATAACTGGCAATAGTTAATAAAACTGGTAGAACCATAAACATCAGTAACAGCAATGATTGCCCCTAACATCAGTAACCAACAGTAAAACCCACCTCCCAGCTAGTACCAGTGTCCCTAAAGTCTAATCGGATACCCAGACAGAGATGCAGGCCTGCACATTGCCATGGGTTGGCCAGCATTGGTGCACTTTTAAATTAACTAACTTGTTGTGAAACTTTAATATAACTCCCCAGGTCATGGCAGGCCCTGTTTTACTCATCGTTCTGTTGTTCAATTCACAGGGTCTGGCAGTGGTGCAAGTGCAGTTAGTTGAGCTGGGGGGCCTGAAGTTGTGAAAACAGAGTGGCAACTGTATTGACTGTGGCAGAGTCTTGCAGCTTGTCACCTTCAAGGCTGTGGCAGGTTCTTGCAGCTTGTCACCTTCAAGGCTGTGACAGGCTCTGGCAGCTTGTCACCTTCTGTGCCACTTGTCACCATCTTGCAGGATGGATCAGATGCTGGAGCAGGCCGATACTGGGGACCAGAGCCAACATGCCTCCAGGGGAGATGATAAGTAGTGCCTAGTGGTACCATCACCTGGCTGACTCCCCATACCATCCTTGCTGGCAGTAGTTTCTGTCCTAGAGCTCAGGAAATCACATAGTCTTTTATTCTCTGTAGCTGGCAGCAGTGGATACCACTGGGAACAACCACCTCACTTGCTATGGCTAGGAGTGGCAAATAGTCTCTAGGCAGTTTTTTCAAACTGCAGCTTCAAACCACAAGTAGCTTTCTCACTTCAGACTGGCTTTCTCCAGACAATGGGAGTGTCCTGTGGGTGCCTCCTGACTATGGTTGCTTGAACCCAGGAAACTTTCAGGCTCTCAACAAGAACACAGTCCAACTTTCTGCACAGGCTGAGGGTGTTTCTAAAGGTGCTGCAAGGTTTCAGTTGCAAACACTATGGCTTTCCAGACAGTAGAAAGCCTCTTGGCAAGTCTCCTGGCATTTGGCTGTGGAAGCCTCAGGCCGACTTCCAATAATTTTCCTCCAACACAGTCCAAGCCCTGTTGACTCACTGAGGGCTTCAGCTAGATTACCCTGAACTGTAATTGTCCCTGGGACTTAAGGGGAAAATGGCCGCTTCCTATTGGTTGAATATAGCTGCCCATCTGTAAAATTAATAAACATTAAGTCCCCTCGATGCCTGATTGGTTGCCTGAAATGGAATGTTCTGTGCTCCCAGGGACTGGAGCACACAGAGGAAACCATTGTATAGAGTTGCCGCAGTTGCTTTCACACTTAGCACCAAAGAGATTACACACAGGTGAAATGGCAGCGGCCAGCTCGTATGCTTGAGCAGGTTTCCTGCTTGACCACCCATGCACTATACTGTGCTCCGATCTGTGAACTGCTAACAAGGTGGCTTACTTCTACATGGTCCTCCAGTCCCCCACACACAATTTATGCACATGGGGACTGGTAAGAGCATAAGAAGCCATAACTGGACCCAGGATTATTGTACAGAGTGGTCAGGAGATGGCAAGGTAAGGCCTACCCATGGGGGAGGTGTTACAGGCAGACTCAAATGGAGAAGGCAGGAATGAAAATGAAAACATAAAGACTGGTACAGGTGGAGTCAAAGGACGCTTATAGACATATGTAAAGAGTAAAAAGAAGACAGTTGCCTCATAAATTTGAAAACATATGAACATTTTAATTAACATGAACATGCAATAATTGAAAACTGTTCACAATCAATCAAAAGTATTCTCTTTGATCTAGTGTACTATTTTGTTTTTCAGAATAACAGTGTACAGTTAGAATTGTTTTAGGTTACATATATTTCTTATGATTGGGTGTACTGGATAACATTTCATTTGTTTGGGAAAGCAAATGAAGTGACAATGGCAGCATGTTACGAGAGTAAAGATTGGGAGGGGAGGGACTGAAAGCAAATAAGGGAGAGCAGGTAATGTGAATGATGTTGAATAGCAGGGTTTTGCAAGAGCAAAGATCAGGAAGGGGTATAGAAAGCAAGTGGTGCAGAGCTCCAAAGATATATCAAGAATAGAAGAATGTTGGAGGGGTCAGAGATGAGGTATAATAGAGGTGAAAAGCAAGTGCTGAGAGAGGTTACTATATAGTAATAATAGTAGCATTTTAAGGATGAAGGAAAAGATGGAGGGGGAAGAGACTGAAAGGAAGTGGAACACAGAAGGTAGTATGAAACATTGTTGAAAGTGGTAGGATAGGGAGCAGAGATGGCAGAGGGAGAGAAGTGGCAAGGAACAGGTACTGGAAAGTATGAGAAATGGCAGGAGGTCAGTAGAGGAAACAAGAAGGGGTACAGGGAGCAAATGCCAGAAAGTGTGTGATGAATATGGAGAATAGCAGTATACTGGGGAAATAAGAGATGGGGGGATCAGGGAGAGGGAAGAGAGGGAGTACCACAATAATCTTAAAGAACATGAAGGATGGCAGTGATTTGGGGGGAGCACAGAGTGTAGGGGAGCTAGAGATAAAGCGACAAACAGTGAATAATATGAATTCTTCTCATCAATTTGCATTGTATACACTGCTGGAGTATACTGTATGTATGATAAAAATAAATCAAAAGTTAAAGTGTAATTTGTGAGAATGCCAGTAACATTCATACAATCAAGAGCTCAGTGAAAATGTATATTGTGGTGCACAACATAGTTGAAAAGTAAAATGATTCATTTCAATGGGTATGTAACTAATATAAGCATTATTTTTTTAAAATAATCTGACTGCATCCTACTAGAGGTATACAATTAGATCATTAGTAAAGCTGTGTACTCAGGGCCTTTTACATGCTCACATACAGGACATGTAAATTAGGAGAAGTAATGTAGAAATGGTGGTGGCTGTATGACGATTATGTTCAATAACAAATATGGTAAGAAAGAAATCAGTTGCATTGGGACTGAATCACTGAAATACTACAATTTTTATGTAATTGATTACTGGTGTTGTGTTCCATATTTCTTCTGGATCACCTTGATGCAAGTTCAAGATAAGCTTTGTTGCAAAGAAGTGTTAAGGAAGATCGTGGCACAGGGAGGAGTAGGAGATGGACTTGACTGAGAGATGTGGTGGCCAGAAATAAAAATTTAAATATATGCAGCTCTTATAGATTTTTTCTTTGTTCATTAACATTTATAGTAAAAGGACCAGGGTTGCAGGTGGAGTAATCAACAAGACTAGGTTAGCTTTTATTTATTTATTATTTGAATTTTGGTGACCGGGTAGGACCACTGAGACAATCACAGTCCCTTTTTCAGGGTCGACCCGGGGTCATAAATGATACAGTAAAGCAGAGCAATTGTACAGGGAGTCAGTGCAGTACAGTATCAAACTTAACATACATTGTACAGTGGATACAATAATGTAGAGCTAGTCATGTACACCATATCTACTTACCTGTAAATTCTATATACATCAGGTTTAAACTATACATAGGCAATTGATGTCACATTTGAGCATGAAGAGAAAGGGAAGAGTAGTGCTGTCAACTATTAGTGACTGTATAGGGAGGGGGGAGAGGGAAGGGAAGAGGGGGTAGGGGTCAGTGGGCAGGTGAGGTAGAGGAAGTTAAGAGCCTCAGTGGAAGCAGAAGCAGGAGGGAGAGGCTGTGAGACAAGAATACAGATTGGACTTGAATAGAAGAAGAGAAGGACTAATCAGGATGTGGGAAGGAAGGGCATTCCAATCAGAGACAGCAGCAAATGAGAAGGACCTTCTGGAGAGAGGGACAGACGTAGATTGGGGAGGACTAGCGGGGGGGGGAGGGAGGAGGACCGTAGGGTGCGAGGTGCCTGCCGGAGGTATAGCAAATCTCTAAGGCAGGGTGGAGTAAAGAAGTAGACAAGTGTGAACATAAAACACATGGAGAAATACTTCAATTTAGCATCGTAAGGCAACCAGCCTAGAGAGGAGAGGATGTCACATTGGTGTGATCGTGAGTTAGCCCCCAAGGTGAACCTACCAATCCTATGGTAAGCCTGGGAGAGGGGAAGAGAGATAAGGAATTAGCAGATAGTAGCAGGGGGCACCATATTTTAGGAGGGGAGTAAGAGACAAAGAGGTAATTCTTAGACAGGAGGCAGAGGTGAGATATGGGCGTATTTGGTAGAGCAGACCAAGCTTCTGCTGCATATGTTTAACTATATTGGAGATGTGACTGTTGAAAGAGAGTGATGGGTCCAGGGTGAGGCCCAGGTATTTGAAGGATGGGACTGTCTCCAAGGTATCTCCCATGACTGATGTTATGTTAAGAGTGGGAGGAGCAAGCTTGGAGGTAGAACAGGGAGAGAAGAGCATGCATTTAGTTTTCCTGGTATTGAGAATGAGCTGCTTGCAGTTGAACCAGTCCTTGACGGAGGCAAAGTCAGTGGCAAATTCTCGATTGATTTGGTCAAAGTCTGGTGATGACCGATAGATAATTGCATCATCTGCATAAAGATGTACCATGGCACCACCACAAAATCAAGGGAGGTCATTAATGAAGAGTGAGAAGAATAACGGTCCCACAATGGATTCCTGCAGCATGCCGCGGGATATCGGTCTAAGTTCTGAAAGGGAGCCATCCCATTTAAATTCTTTGAGAGCAGCCAGATATGTAGCTTCTTGCCCAATTTAGGGCACTTTTATCCAGACCTATGATGTGTAGTTGGTGGAGCAGGAGACCATGGTTTACCAGGTCAAATGCTTTAGTGAGGTCGATGAAGATGGCACCAGTGGCACAACCCTTGTCCATATCATGAAATATATCCATTGTCACTTTTATCAGGGCCATTAGACTGCTGTGATTCCTTCTGAAACTGTTTTGATGGGGGGATAGCAGGTTGTGAGATTCCAGGTAGTCCTGAAGGTGGTTATTAAGAACTTTATAGTAGGATTGATATAGTATAGGGTATGCACATTGTTTCATAAATAGAAAATAACAGTTAAAAAGAATAAATGAAGACAGTTTGACATAGAAATGTACCAAATGAGAATAAAACTATCTGGAGCAACAAAAGAAATGAAGGTAAACATGAAAGGAGGTGTAAGGACAGCAAGCACTTTATGTGGTATCACTGTATTTGTAAGGATATGGGGAAAAACAATGTAAGCAGTAGAAATGTGTAATAAACACTAAAAACACAATTATCAAGGAAGCGCCACAGAGTGGTTAATGTGATTTACAGTTAATGGTGACACATTTGTGTGGGACAGAGATTGGTAAAGAGGGGAAGAGGGCAAGTGCTGGAGATTAGGAGAGAGAAAAGAACTTCCACAGAGTGGCAAATGTATAGGGAGAACACAGGTATGTTGGGGGAAGAGATTGGGGAGAGGAGGAGTAGAGTGCAAGTGTCACAGAGTGGCAAATGGGAATGACAGTGAATGGTGACATACTGGGGGCAGAGATTGGGGAGGGAGAGATCAAGTGCTAAAGAGCAGCTAATGTGAATAGACAATGACAGCATGATCGGGGAACAGAAATTTGGGAGGGGAGGGATAGGTACCAATTGCCACAGAGCAGCTAATGTGAAGGATGGAGAATGGTATCAGATCTGAGGAGAGGGGAAGAGATCTAGGAGGAGAGAGAGAGAGAGAGAGAGAAAATGCTGCGGGGCAGCTAATATATAGGAAGACTATGGGCATATTGAGGGGGCAGAGATTGGGGAGGAAGGGAAGGAATAGAGAGAAAGTGCAACAGAACAGCTAATCAGAATGATGGTGAATAAGGGCACATTTGGGGCACAGATTAGGAAGCGGGACAGCAAGTGCCAAAGAGCAAGTTATATGTAGGGGCAATGTCAGCATGTGGGTGGGGACAAAAGTTGAGATGGGGAGGAATGGTAACCATACGTTTTTTATATGCCATGAGTTTTGTCAACCAGATTTGAATAAATGTTACCACCATGTATATTTCTTTTTTCAGTTTAAATTCAGTTTACGCAGTAATAGTTTTCTCTCTAAACGTGAGTTATCATATAGAAACATAGACTTTGACGGCAGATAAGGACCGCTTGGCCCACCTAATGTGCCCATTTCCCTACCTACAGGATAAGCTGCAGATCCTAGTTAACCAACAGCCTACTTCTTACTACCCCCCACAAGAATTGCCTTATGTCTGTCCCATGCATTCTTGAATTCTCCCACAGTTTTAGACCCCACAACTTCCTCTGGAAGGCTGGTCCATGCGTCCACCACCCTCTGTGTAAAAAATACTTCCTCACATTGCCCCTGAGCCATCCCCCCTCTATCTTCAAATTGTGTCCCCTTGTTCTTGCACATCTCTTTTTCTTAAAGATGCTACCCACTTGGACTTTATTGATTCCACTGAGGTACTAAAACTTTCTATCATGTCCCCCAATCCCTCCTTTCCTCAAGGGTATACAAGCTCCTTTAGTCTCTCCTCGCATGGCTTCTTTTGCAGACCCAGCACCATTTTAGTTGCTCTCCTCTGAACTGCCTCCATCCTGTCTATGTCCTTGCAGAGGTGGGGTCTTCAGAATGGACACAGTACTCCAGATGGGGTCTCACCAACTGTTTGTACAGAGGGATAACAACTTCCTGTTTTCTGCTGGTGATGCCTCTCCCTACACATTCCAGTATCTCCCCAGCCCTCCCTACTGCCTTCTCACATTGCTTGCCAACCTTAAGGTCATCTGATATGATTACCCCCCAGGTCCCTTTCCATTTTTGTTGTTATTACTACACCCCCCATTGTGTAATCTTCCCCTGGGTTTTTGTTTCCCTGGTGCATTATTTTGCACTTCTTTGCATTGAGTCAAAGCTTCCATACTTCTGACCATTCCTCCAACCTTGCCAAGTCCCTTCTCATCCCTTCCATACCTCCTTGTGTATCATCCCTGTTGCAGATCTTTGCATCATCTGCAAAGAGGCATACTTTTCTTTCCAGTCCCTCTGCAATTTCACTTATAAAGACATTCAAAAGCACTGGACCCAGTACTGAACCTTGCGGTACCCCACTAGTAAGCCCCTCTTTCTTCAGATAATGTATATATATATATATATATATATATATATTGTGATCTCGGGCTGAGGCCTAGGAAACTCGTGTTGATTCTTTTGCTCATCTTTAGATCTTTTCATCCCCATCCCAATCCTGTTCCCATGTTAAATGCTCCTGCCCCCAGTGATAACTTCACTTTAGACCCATCGGCAATTAAACTTGTCCATTTAGATACACACAGTGTAACATCAAAATGGGCTGAGTTTGTTGCCTGGAATGAGCAGCATTCATTTGATGTTATCACTCTGTCTGAGATGCGGCTTACTGCTCAGGTTTTAGATTCAGAGATCACTCTCCCTGACTACAATCTTTTTAGAAAAGACCTATTGGAAAGAAGAGATGGAAGTCTCTGTATCTATGTCTCTTCTAGGCTTAAATCAAATCTATACTCTGTTTCTGATTCTAATTTAATTTGTGATATGGTTTCAGTGGAACTTGTTTGGGTCTTGAAAAAGCATTTTATTTTGAGTTCAGTTTATGCCCCTCTTGGTAACATTTCTTTCTGTATGGCCCTACTTTCTCAATTTAAAGGTGGCCTTCCTCTGAATTGAGGGTCAATGGCCCTGGGAGATTTTAACTATGACTGGGGTTCTGACCGTAACAACTCTGACATTAAAGGAACATTGTTGGACTTGGGATTTCACCAGGTTATAAGTGATGTCACAAGGCCCATCTACAAGACAGGCCTGGACACTGTGTTAGACTGGATATTGGTCACCCATCCCGGCAGGATTCCCTTTTCGGGGGGTCCTGCTGGATAGTATGAGTGACCACTGTCCCACCAAGTGTCCCCACCCCCAAGTAATTGAATTCAGGGTGATTAAAGGTCTCTCCTCTGAACAATTGGATACAGCATTTTCTGAAGCTGATTGGTCCCCAGATGAATCTATCTCTGATCCTTCCCTAATGCTCTCCTTTTTTTCTGATATTTTTCAGGGGGTAGTCAATCAGATCACCCCCAAATGCATGAGAATTAAGTCAAATAAACAATCTTGGGGATCTCCCATGTTACTTAAGTTAATGCAAACCAGAGATAGAAGTTGTAGGGCCTATTGGAAATCCAGGGATGCTTCCCTATGGCAGGCCTGCAAAGCACTGTGTAACAAATGTAAAGCTACTATCAGGAAGACTAGGACCCAATATTTTTTAACTGCCCAGAAGAATACTTATGGAAACCCCAGGAAGACCTGGGGTGTGCTTAACCAGTTACTGGGTAGAAATAAGACCCAATCTTCTGTTTCTTTACTGAAAGATAATTCACTTACTAGTGATCCTGTTGTTACCACCAGGGTCTTCAACAATTACTTTGGTGACCTCGCTTCATTTAGGTCTCCTTTTTCTCCTACTACTTTGCTCAGTCCCTCTTAATTGAGTGATAATAATTCTCCTAAATTTTATTTTAAAAGTGTTTCCCCTGAACTGATTACAGATTATATTATAAAAATGAACCTCCAACTGTTGTCCTGTTCTGATGGTATAGATTATGGGTTGGTCAAACTTGGAGTTAAGTCCCTTGCTTTTCCTTTATCTCTCATTTTTAATGCTTCCTTAAGTTCTGGTTCTTTTCCCACACTTTGGAGACATTCTACCATAAAGCCCATCTTTAAGTCTGGGAACCTAATCTTCCATCAAGTTATCGTTCTATTTCTCTTCTTCCCCCTTTATCTAAGATTCTTGAGAAGATAGTCCTCAATCAGACCTCCAAATTTATCAATAAATACAGTCTTTTAACATTGCAGCAACATGGTTTCAAGCAATTACATAATACTGAGATGGCCTTGGTGGGGTTCACAAGCTGTATTCAGGGTGCCCTTGATTAAGGGCACTCTGTTGCAGTGGTATTTGTGGACCTCACCAAGGCCTTTGACCTAGTTAAGCATTGTATGCTACCCGATATTTTGTCAAGCTTGCATTTTTCCTTATAAGTTGTTTTGTAGTTCTCTAATTATCTTGGTAATCACTCCCATGCCATGTCTCTTGATGGTTTTCTTTCCCGAACTACTCCCATTGTTTGCGGAGTCCCTCAGGGCTCAATAGTGGGACCATTGATCTTCTCATTATACATGAACTCTGCTCCCAGTATCTGCACCCAGACTTCAATTATCATAAATGCAGATGATGCTGTGTTATTCAGCATTGCCCCCAAACAAAATGATGCTATCACAAAAGACCAGATTGATTTCAAGTTTTTTCAAGATTGGCTTCATCATAATTATATGGTATTGAATGTTCAGAAGACCAGACTTATGGTCTTCTCTAATAAACCTAGTGTTGAGGATCTTATCCCCCTTGTTGATCTGAAAGGTACCCCAATTAAGCGTGTTGATCATTTTACATATTTGGGACTAGTTTTGGATTCCAAACTATCTTTCGAGAATCACATTGCTCATATTAGGAAGGCCATCCACCAGTGAAACATAGAAACATAGAAACATAGGAAGTTGACGGCAGATAAGGACCGCAAGGCCCATCCAGTCTGCCCATTTCTTTTTCTACCTCATAAATGTGCCATCGGCCTTTGCTCTGTCAGTGACCTATCTATTCATAGTCATTTGTATTGCTCCCTTATGCCTATCCCATGCCTGTTTGAAGCCCTGCACTGTATTCATAGCCACCACTTCTTGTGGTAAGCCATTCCATGCATCCACCACCCTTTCTGTGAAAAAAATTTCTCATATTCCCCCTTAATCGGCCTCCCTCTAATCTCATGCTGTGTCCTCTTGTCCTGCTATTTTTCTTATATTTAAACATGTTAGACTCTTTCACCTTGTTTATGCCCTTAAGGTGTTTAAATGTCTCGATCATATCACCTCTCTCCCTCCTTTGCTCAAGGGTATACATATTGAGCTCCGTTAATCTGTCCTCATATGTCTTCTGATGCAGTCCCTGCACCATTTTGGTTGCCCTTCTCTGGACTGCCTCAATTTGGTTAATGTCCTTGTGAAGGTGTGGCCTCCAATACTGCACGCAGTACTCCAGATGGGGCCTAACCAATGTCTTGTACAGAGGGATTATTACCTCTCTTACGACTTGTGATACCCCTACTAATACACCCTAACACCCCCCTAGCCTTACCTACTGCTTTAGAGGTCTGCTTGGATGATTTTAGGTCATCAGTGATGATGATGCCCAAGTCTCTTTCTTCCTTTGTGACTGCTAGCAACTCCCCTCCCAGCCTATAAGTGGCTTCAGGGTTTCTCTTCCCTATGTGCATGATTTTGCACTTCTTGCATTAAATCCCAGTTGCCACTCTTCTGACCATTCTGCTAGTTTATCCAGATCTCTTCTCATTCTGCCCACCCCATCTGGATCATCTACTCTGTTGCAGATCTTGGTGTCATCTGCAAACAGACAAGCCTTACCCTCTAGTCCATCTGCGAGGTCACTAATGAAGATGTTGAATAGGACTGGCCCCAGGACTGATCCTGAGGTACCCCACTTGTGACTTGCATCTCTTCTGACTGTATACCATTTACCACCACTCTCTGTTTTCTGCCAGTCAACCAGTTTGCCACCCAGTTGACCAACTTCTGACCCACCCGAGCCTACCTAGCTTATTTATCAATCTTCTATGTGGAACAGTGTCAAAAGCTTTGCTGAAGTCAAGGTAGGTGACATCAACTGCTCCCCTTGGTCCACCACTCTGGTTACCCAGTCAAAGAAATCTATGAGATTAGTTTGACAGGACCTTCCTTTGTAAACCCATGCTGTCTTGGATCCTGTGCCCCTATGGATTCCAGGTGTTGCACTATCCTTTCCTTAAGGGTGCCTCCATAATCTTCCCACTACTGAGGTAAGACTGGCCGGTCTGAGTTCCCCGCCTCCTCCTGCTACCACTCTTGTGGAGTGGGATCACATAGCCCTTCTCCAGTCTTCTGGGACCTCTCCTGTGCTCAGAGACTCACTAAACAATTCTGCTAATGGCTCTGCTAGTTCCTCCTTTAGCTCCTTAAGTACCCTGGGATGTATGCCATCAGGTCCCATTGCCTTATCCACCCTGAGCTTAGCAAGCTCTTGTAGGACCCTTTCTTTTGTGAAGGGAGTAGTGCTCACCTCCCTCCCCCCTGTGTACATGATGCTGAGCTGTGGGCCCTGCCCTACCTTCTCTTCAGTAAATACTGAGCAAAAGTATCTATTTAGGATAGATGCCTTTACAGGGTCCTCCTCCTCACATGCTCCCTTTCTCCATTAAGCTTAGCAATACCCCTCTGGACTTTCTCCTTTCACTAATGTATCTATAGAAAGTCTTGTCACCTTCTTTACTGTTCGTGCTAGTGTTTCCTCAGTTTGGGACTTTGCCTGCCTGCCTTACCTGCTTCCCTTAGGGCAGTTTGGTATGCCTCCTATCTTCATCCGCTGTGTTCCCTTATATTTTCTGAAGGCCAGCCTTTTGGCTCTGACCTTTTCTGCTACTGTATTTGAGAACCAAGTGGTTTCCTTCTTTGCACTTCCTTTTCTGTCTAACACAATGGGATGTTGCTTCAAGTATTGTATCCTAATGCTTGCCCACTTTGCCTGTACCTCCTCACCTGTGTTTCTTTTTGCCAGGGCTAGCTTAACTCTGTTGGCCATCTTATCAAAGTCAGCTCCTCTGAAGTCCCATATTTTTGCTTTGGAATGGGATGATTTAGATGTAGTAGCCAAATTGAACCATACCATGTGATGGTCACTGGCTCCCAGGTGACCTTCTACCTGGAGATCTGTGATCCCTTCTTTGTTAGTCAGTACTAGATCTAGGATAGCCCTGTCTCTTGTGGGTTGCTGTACCAGTTGTTTGAGGCCCTCCCCCTGCAGGGAATCCACTATGAGTCTAGTTCTGGCAGATGTTCCTGCTGGTATTGACCAATATGTATCTGGCATGTTGAAGTCTCCCATTATCAGAACCTCCCTTTAGCTGTCATGTTTTGTATATCTTCTAACAGTAATGTGTCTATGTCTCCCTCTGGTCTGGGGCCTGTAGACAACCCCAGTTCTTATGGCTGTCCCATTTCCTGTTTCCAGGGTGACCCACAGTTCTTCTGGCTCCTTATGTGTATTCTGAATTTCTGTAGCTTTGATATTTTCATTAACATACAGGGCCACCCTCCCCCCTTTTTGCACCTCGGTCTCTTCTAGACAATACATAGCCAGGTACTGAAGTCTCCCAAGTGTGGTTACTGGTAAACCACGTCTCACTAATTGCTACTATGTCCAGTTTAGCCTCTGACATTATTGCCTGCAGGTCTGGGATCTTATTTCCCAGGCTGTGAGCATTGTGTACATGATTTTCCATTGGCCAGATTTTGGTGTGTTAGTTGTTGGGTGAAGTTTGGCATTACCCTGTGCATCGTGTGGGAGACAAACCTTTTTCTTACCTGGTGATGCAAATGAGCGGCAAACACGCTGAATTCCTGTTTGACCACTAGCTGAGGGGAGGGTGTTCTTCCATTCGACGTATGGGTGCTGCACCCTCTCCCCCATTTGCTAGTTTAAATATTCTGCAAAGACGTCAAACTTCTGCCCCAATGCACTGACTCCCTCTTTAGTCAGATGCAGTCCATCAAATTTAAAGAACTTTCGCTCCCAGAACTGTTGCCAGTTCCTACAAATCTGTGTCCTTTTCCTGGCACCAGTCCTTGAGCCACGTGTTTAGCTCCCTATCTCCCTTCTCTGACCTTCCGTCCATCTGCTCCCTTCTCCCAGACTGGCAGGATCTCAGAGAAGGAGATGCTGACGAAATAGATGATAGTTTGTCACCCAGCCTAGTCAGGTGTTCCTTGGTCTCCACAACTGACCGGCTGGCGGAATCATTAGTCCCTATGTGTACTAGGACATCAATGTTTCTCCTGCTTTGTGAACAATTTTAGCAATGCGTCAGTGTCTCCATGCTGATGTACCTGAGACATCTGACCATCACCCCTGGCTGGAGATGGGTATCAACTCCCGAATCATGGAGTCTCCTATGATCAAGTTTTTGGATTTCCTTTGTGCTTGTTTAGTTTTGGTTCCTGATTTGGGTGAGTATTGTTGTGCTAGCTCCTGTGCCGCAGTGTCCTGCTCTGCAGTGTCTTCTGCCTCTTTATTTGATTTCAGAGATGAGGCAGATACCTGTTTGTAGTGTTTATATGGTTTTGGAGGTAATGTGTTGGAGAGCAGAGAGTGATGGGGCACCTGATTTGCTCCTCCTAACCACCTGCCAACCTCCTGGACCAACTACCCTCTGCAGTCGAGGTTTTCTGTTGGATGCTGGGGAAATGGCGGGTGGTTCTTATAATGTATTTCCTCTTCAATATGAAATTTGAGGCGTGCAATCTCTGCCCATGCTGCCTGGAGCTGAGACCTAAGATCTCCAAAGGCCCAGCATGTGGGACAGTGTCCTAAATCTTGTAAGACTGTCCTTCTGAAAATTGTTCCACAGTACCTGCAGTTAATGAAATCCATTCCAAATAAGTTGCTGGGTTTGTGACCTAGTCAGAGTAATTAGAAAGAAAAAATGTAAGTAATGGTTTAATTGTGCTTTGTTTAACTTGTTATAACAAGTTAAATTACTAGTGCCCTGTAAATGAGATCACCTTGTGGAGGCCCCACTGATCCGCCCCTTCCTGCTCTGCCACAGGAAATGTCACAACTGTGGTACCCTATAAAAGGAGTGGCGTGGGGTGGTTGGGGATGGGGGTGGTGGCTGGGCCCTTCCCTGTCTAAAAGAAGAACCACGGACGAAAGAACAAGGAGGTAGAGCAGAAACAATCAGTCAACAACAAATGCAGTAACCCTGAAAGCTTATCCTAATGTTAGATAAAACTGTAAAATCTGTAAAGCACCACCTGTAATAATTTCAGAGAAGATATACCCTGTAAGAAACACTTTGCTCCAGAGAAAAATAAAGCAGTAACAGAAGATATACCTTGCAAAGACAATTGAATCAGAAGATTACAGCAGTAATCTGTTAGCACACACTCGTAGGCACACCTTGTAATAATGCAGAAGAAGGTATACCAGCAACAACAATTTGAATCAGAAAAAAATAAAGCAATGAAATGTTAGCAACAAACAGTAGCAATCCTGTGAGTAAAAAACAAAAACACCACCACCACAGTAAATCTGCTTAGCCAAACTAAGTCTTAATCCTTCTCCCTTGCTCTGGTAAGTTTCTCTACTCTGCCTTTCAAGCAGTCTTAGAAGGAAAGAGCTCAGGTGAAGCTAGGTGCCTTGGCCAGCAAACCAAGTCTTCTACCTCCAAGATATCAATAACCTGACTTTTAACCCTTCTTTCTGTTGAAATACTGACAGTTTGCCAGCTCCACCCCCACATACACACCTAATCCTTTGGAAGAGCTGTGGAGAAAAGCAATTAGCTCCTTCAATGTGAGAAGGAGACTGAAACACCTCTGAGACAACAAACCTTTTCAACAAACAAGAATAAATAAAACACAGTGTCAAACAGTAATTTTGCTTAGCCCAATGATAAAAGTCACAAAATGTAAGCTCCACCTGTAATACAGTAATTTCAGAGAAGATATACCTGTAAAAACACTTTGCTCCAGAGAAAAATAAAGCAGTAACAGAAGATATACCTTGCAAAGACAATTTGAATCAGAAGATTACAGCAGTAATCTGTTAGCACACACCTGTAGGCACACCTTGTAATAATGCAGAAGAAGGTATACCAGCAACAACAATTTGAATCAGAAAAAAATTAAGCAATGAAATGTTAGCAACAAACAGTAGCAATCCCTGTGAGTAAAAATTAAAAACACCACCACACAGTAAATCTGCTTAGCCAAACTAAGTCTTAATCCTTCTCCCTTGCTCTGGTAAGTTTCTCTACTCTGCCTTTCAAGCAGTCTTAGAAGGAAAGAGCTCAGGTGAAGCTAGGTGCCTTGGCCAGCAAACCAAGTCTTCTACCTACCAGTGCTTTGGTGCTTTATATTGTGTTGAAGCATGTCTTACTAAAGAATCCAGGACTTTGCTAACTCATAGCTTTTTATTTAGCAAACTGGATTATGGTTTAATAGTTTACTCATCCACTTGTAAAAATATCTTGGATCCACTCAGGGTTACATACAATTCAATTATTAGGTTTATGTTGCAGATCCCATATCACACTCATAACTGTTCTCTTTTACAGGAGTCTAATTGTATATCATTTGGCTATTGTATACAGTTTAAATATTGTATATTGCTGTTCAAAATCATATTAGGTCTTCTCCCCCACTCTGTTTCTAAACTGTTTCCCAGGTTTATCAATGGTAGTGGCACCCGTTCCCAGGACAAATATTCTTTTCAGATATCGCTTTTTTGCAGGTCCATTGGCCAGAGATCAATTCTGTATAGGGCTCCCAAACTTTTTAATTCCCTTCCCATCGATTTTATTAATTTTAAAACCACTGGTAATTTTAAACATAAACTCTTCATGCTTTTACGTAGTTCTCAGAAATGTACCTGTTAATTGTTTTTTTTTTTATTTCACATTGTATTGTATTAGGTGTATTGAATTGGTATTGTCTAATGTTATTAATGTCATTTTGTATTATGCTCATTTTTTTGTAATTGCTTGTCACCTGTGAAAATGGGTAGTTTGCTCATCAGGCTCACAAGTGTAAAAAATAAACAACAAAAATAAATTAAAAAAAAATAAAATGGAGAACATGTACCACAGAGTGGTTTACGTGAAAGATTGTGAATGCTGACTGGTTTGGGGAGGAGGTGCAGAGATCAGGGAGGAGGAGACAGAGCATGTCCCACTGAGTAGTTAATCTGTAGGGACAATGCTGGCATTTTGGGGGGTATATGCAGAAAGGTGACATTGTTCGGGGAAAGATCCAGGAATGAAGAAACAGAGAGCAAATGACATATTATAGGTAATATGAAGTATCAGGAACGGCAAGGCACTTGAAGATGGATGGGAGAGAATAACTACTGCAGAGCATCTAATGTGTAGGGACAATGCTGTCATTATTTTGGTGGAGCAAATATCATGGAGGGGTGGAATAAAGAGCAAGTGCTGTAGACCGGCTAATGCGAATGACAATAATTGGCAGCATTTGGACAGGGCAGAGACTGGGGGAAAGGGAAAGTGCCCCACAGCATTTATTGCATAGGGAAAATGTTAGCATGCTGTACGGGATGGGGGTGAGATCCCGCTAGAGATGGCTATAGAGCAAGTGCCACTGACAAGTTAATGTGAATTATGTTGAATGGCAGCATCTTTGGGGGCAGATATCAAGGATGGGCATAGAGCAAGTGCTACAGATCAGGTAATGTGACTGATGGGGAATGGAGGCACATTGGGGCAAAGATCAGTGATGGAGGCGAGAGCAAGTGCCACAGAGCAGCAAATGTATACAGAGAATGGTGGCATGTTGAGTGGGTCTGAGATGGGGTAGAACAGGGATAGAGCCAATGAGTGCATCATGAATATGGAGAATAGTGGTATGTTGTGGGAAAGAGAAATCAGTGAGGAAGAAATAGACAACAAATGGCACACAGCAAGTAATATGAAGTACTAGGAGTGGTGAGACAAAATCAGCATTTTGGGGTAACAGATATTAGAAAGAGGAAAAATAGAGACCAAGTGCCACAGAGTGGTTAATATGAATGAAAGTGAATGGCAGCATTTTTGTGTTTTTTTGGGGGGGGAGGGGCTCCAGTGCAGCAGACTGATCAATGTATAGGGAAAATGTTGACATGTTATGCAGGGGGCAGAGATCAGGAAGAGGATGAATAATGTGCAAGTGGCACAAAGCAGTTAATGTGAACTATGGTGAATGGTAGCAGTTTGGGGGGGGGGGGAATAATGAGGATGGTGGAGAAAACAAGTGCCACAGAGCAGCAAATATATACAGAGAATGATGGCATGTCAGGGTTGTCAGTGATGGGATAGAAAAGGGACATGGGAGAATGTGCCATGAATATGGACATCAGTGGTATGTTGGGTGGGGGGAGATGTCAGAAAGGGAAGGAATACAGAGCAAATGGCACACAATGGTAATGTAAAATACTATCAGTGGCATAATGTTTGAGGAAGGGTGGGAGAGATTAAGGGCTGAAAATTAGCTAATGTATGTGTGGAATGAAAGCAGTTTGGGGAGCAGAGATCAGTGAGCATCAGGATAGAGATCAAGTGGCAAACATCAGATAATTTGACTTAGTGGGAAATGGCAGGACATTGTGGAGGGAAAAGGTGTGGAGTGAGAGATGACAGAGCAAGTGATAAACTGCAGATAATGAGAATTATGGGGAATGGTGGCATTTTGGAGTGGGGGCATAGATTGTGGAGCGGGGAGAGAGCAAATGCTGCAGAGCAGCAAGTGTATATGAACAATGGTAGCATGTTGGGGGGTCAGGGATCATAAAGGAATAGAGACTAAGTGGAAAAGTATGGATCATGTGTATTATAGTTGGGGCAACAGAGTTTAGAGAAAGGTGTAAAGAGGAAGTGTCACTGAGCTGCAAATGTAAAGTAGTGAAGAACACCCTTCAATGTGTTCACAGCATTGTGGAGAGTGTTAAAAACACTAGGCAGAAGAACAGAAGTGAAACTTCAAGAAGGAACAAGGTCTCATTCAGGCCTACAAATTGTACATGAATACTCTCTACTTTGCATTTTCAGGCTTGTGATTGGGCAATATCTTCAAAACAAAGAAAAAGGCAGAGAGTGGATGGACGGAATTGGGCAGTTAGATTCAGCATTCAAGATCTGTGCTAAGTGAAGAAGGGATATGTCCAAAAAGCCATAACAGTTCAGACTGATACCAATGGATTCATTTGCTTTACAAGCCCTTTATATATTGTACTGTATGTGTTATGTTGAACTTTGTTTAGTTTGCTGTAATGACCAAAATGCTTTAATTTAAGTGTTCAAAACACAGATAAGCAGAGTAACACAGCTCCTTACTTATAATGTTCAATGAGTGTAGGAACAAGTTAGAACTTGTTTTACTTGCTTTTTACCACATATAAGAATACATTAATTATATGTGTTGCAAGCACTGCATCATGGGTATGCAAATTATATAAGGTGTGCAACATATCTGCCATTTCCTGAGAAACAAAGCATTAAAATGCACCACATATGAAAGAAGTAAATGGTAAACAGGCATAAGGTTTCAGTCAGAATGAGAAGTTACGCAAGATCCTTGCAGTTTGCATTGTCCAGCCTTGTGACTGGGCAAGAACTTCAAAGAGAAAAGGAGAAGAAATGTGGACAGTGAGCTGAATTAGGAAGGAGAGTTGGTATTCTGAATCTGAAGCTGTGATAGGTGAAGGATGGGCATGCAACAAGAAGCCCTTTCACAGCACACTAGTATGAATATATTTGCATGCTCCATAAGTGAACACAATAAAATATTTGGATTTAATTTGTGATTTGTAAAACAGATCACTGTCTGTGATGCTATCAGCCATGGGATGGACAGAGTTTAGTGATAAAATAGAAAAAATGGAATAAAATGATAGTTAGCATAATGAATAATTCTACTGCCCAATGGTAGAATCTGCTTTAGCCCTATAATTCCTCTTATGACCCAAGGGATGTGGTAAACAGATGCTTTGTTCCTCCAAAGGATAAAACCTCTGAGGGTAACACATCCTTCAGTATGGTTCTCCTATTCAGAAGACATTTAATTCCTGAAATTAAAAATTGTCATTCACTCTCTAAATCTGGAATATCAATTGAATGTTTATTTTGCAATGCTGCCATTACATTTAGTAACTAAGAGTTACAATATCATATTATAGATTTTGGTAGAGTATATATACATTTTAATGTCACTATATAAATGTTACTTTATCGATTTCTACTTAAAGGTCGACCTTGTGAATGAGATTTGTTTTCTTTTTTTGGACTTTCCTGAGTAAGTACACTGTAAATAAAAAAATAAATATATAAAATCATCCCAAGCTATTGAAATAACTTTGAATTTTTAGTGACCTTTTTAACAACCAGTGGCGGGGGCTGGAGTGGTTTTTTTTCTGCAGGAACTGAGCAGTCACTATGAGGTGATAGTTTTCTGAGCACTGTGGAATTACACTGCTGGATGTAGGCAGCAGCAGATGGTACTGCTGCACTACGGAGCCTAAGAGCAAGTACTGTATCTACTTATGGGGTTACTTTTCAGGTTCATGGTGCTTTTATTGTTGGCCATAGTTTGAACATTGTTTCTTTCCTGTTTGTGATGGTACTTTAGTAACTCATTGGGTCCAGTAGCTGCCATATGGCATCGAATCATCCATTGCTGAACCTGACTCAAAATGGCCACCCAGACCCAATGAGTTAAATGCTATTGTTGTGGAGCCCTTTACTTCTAATTTTTAACAGTTGGGCTGTCTGCCAGGAAATTATGTTAGTTGGAGAAATACCATAGCTAACCACAAAGCTGAATTCCAGTACCACATAGTTTAATATCACTTGTTTTCTGGACTGCAAAATAAACAAGGATTGTAGCTGGGTCATTGATGCCCACTGATTTAATGTGGTCACTCACAGAAAAATGTTGAAGTTAGTACTTTTGTACATTCTGGCCCTGTACACACTAGACATCTTAAACCATGTTAGGGAGATTAACACAGTTTAAGATGTGGCTAATACGATTTGCAGACACATTGCAGTTGGACTTAAACTATTTATAAGAACCATATTAAAACACTGGTAGCTATTGTACCTAGGCCCACATATTTCATGATCATGAGATGTGCCATGCATCCCCAGACTTGGGCGGGCTGTTAAGGGTGTGGGGCATATTCAAAGACCACCAATGTGCCATGCACTCTTGACTGTACTGTCTTGCACAATATTATGATGTGACTCTGCAAATGAGGATCTCTCATGCATATGTCGTGCATCACAATATTGAATCTCCCCCCATGCATAAAACTGGCCAGCTGCAAAGGCACATAGTTACACTTATGAAACTCTACTTTAACTATATGTGGGTTAGGGTAGTGTGCCATGCACAGTATAGATCCAGGTACATAGTCCCCCCCAAGCGCTGAGCCTCATAGATGAATAAGGAATGACAGCCCTGGTGGTCGAATGGACCCATCCCACCCAAATGGACCCATCCCACCCCAATCACCTGTATTATGTTAACATGTACCAGTCTCTCTGGAGGTCTAGTGCCCCCCCCAGCCCTGATCTCCATAGAGATAAAGAATATGCCCTGAGCACCCTGGTAGTCTAGTGGCCACTCTCCCCAGCACTGATTACAGCTGTCATAAAAATAAACCAATCCCCTTTCCCTGGTAGTCTAGTGTGACCCATGTCCCCAGCCCCTATAACAGACGAAATAAAAATAAACCAAACCCCATTCCTTGGTAGTCTAGTGTGACCCCCCTCCCCAGCCCTGATCACAGCTGTAATAAAAAAACACCAATCCCCTTTCCCTGGTAGTCAAGTGGCCCCCCACCCCAATAGCCAGTGACCCACCACCCTGCTACCCCACCAACCCGACCAGAGCCAGTGACTGGCACAGTCACCTCACATGGCATTGGCCAGCTGCTGACTGAACAGTTCCAGTCTGGAGCACTGTACAGTATATAGTACATTCCCATTGGTCACCAGCTCCACTCGGGTTGGGAGGAAGTGGGGTGGTGGGTCATTGGCTAATGGGATGGGAGGGCCACTTGACTACCAGGGAAAGAGGATTGATGTTATTTTATTACAGCTGTGATTGGGGCTGGGAAGGGGGTGTCACACTAGACTACCAGAGTGCTTAGGTGTATTCTTTTTTTCTATGCAGATCGGGGTAGGTGGGGGCTGGCCTGGTGCATTACGCCAGATGCATCCATGCAAATTAAATCATAATGGGTCTGTAAATGGCCCCTTTGGGCCATGCATGCCCAAAGGGCTCATTTGCATGTTTGGGCTGAATGTCACCCATGGGGGCTACAGTGCATAGAGGTATGAGCCACGCATTCCCCTATTGATGTCCTCAGCCCTGCACCCATGATGCGCTGCATGGAACTTGGTGACCCTCCAGCTGTGCTCCGTGCAATTATGGTCCAATATTCCAACAGATTGTGCTATCTGTTGGGATTGTACAATCTGTCTGAATATGGCACCAGAGCCAACTGGCCCAATTCTTTTGTGTGGTACATCATTCTGTGCATGCATCTGGCTGGCTCTGAATATGGGGCCCCAGTCTTTAACCTGGTTTTAAAAATGGTTTAAGGTAAACACTTACCTTGCAAGTGTGTACACAGTGCAGTATTCCTCTTCCTATGCACAGTGTTCAGTTGTAAAACATGGTTGCTGACATTGATCCCTGAGCTTCTGCAGTGTGTACAGGATGTATGTTTTAACCCATTTTACAAACTGGGTTAGGAAAAAGTCTTAACCAGTGTTTGGAAATGTTTTATAAATCTGATCGCAAGTGTTTACATGCCCTCAGATGAATGTGAACATTTGCAACTTGCAAACACACATAGATGCACACTTATGCACATGCTCACACATGTGTAGATGAACACACACACACACACACACACACACACACACACACACCTACCTTATAGCTACAGACTACACCAGAGATGGATCCCTTAAAAATTCTAATCTGAACTATTTAGGTGATATTGAAACATAAACTAGTTCAAAAAGTGTATTTTCACAAATATCATACCAAATGCATGTTCCATTAGCATCATTTACATAGAATGGGTAGTTCCCCCCAACAGGGCATCGAATTCTATAATGCGTCTCAAGGGGTGTACTGGTTTTATGCTAGAGTGTAACTAGAGAAGTTATAAATATTAAGTGTATATTAAGTAACTAGCAATACCCAACATGGTGGGCAGTATTGGGATATACTGGACTGCCCAGGGCCAAAATGTGGCCCGACATTGCAGGCGGAGGACTTTATAGCCCCAGGAAGATCTGGTATATCCACAAACCACCCACTCTGGAGGGTATTACCGCACTTAGAAAATGGGCTATTTGTAGAGAATAAAGACACAGAACCAAAGAAGAAAAACATGTGAATTTATTTAACTTGTAACTTGTTTAAAACTTGGAAGAAAAAATAGTAAATTTTTTGGGAATGGGAAGGGGAAAATAAATTAAACACTTTTTAACTCAAGGTGCACTTTATTTTGCATGATGCAATTTGAGGTTGTAATTGTTGAAGTTGACAGGTCCAGTAATGATGCAGTTTACTAGGCTGAATGGATTTTATCCTGCTGAAGTTGTTGCTGTGTTGTATTTTGTAACTGGCACTAGTGAGCTGGAGGTGCTTGCTGATGTTGTAGGCTGTTCTCTCTGTTAATTTTTATGGCTGCAGGGGTGGATCCTGCAGATGTCTTTCTATCACTTGGGAAAAAATGGCATGTCAGACTCTTTCCGAAGCACAGTTTGGGAATTGAACCACAATCCTTCCACTACCTGAAATCACTGTGCTGGGAAGGGGGGTGGTCCTTTCCTACTTGTAGCATTCTCCTGCCAGCTCAAATTAAAATCAGTGGAGAACAAACAGCACAGGCAGCTTGTTTTAATCTGAAAGAACACTTAACCTTCTTTTTACTCATGTTTATCTAAACAATGCCTTGTTGGCAGGGGTGCAGTGCTCTCATACTTCTTAAAGTCTTCAATTATGTTTTTTTTTTGTAGTTCTCCAGGCAAAAATCTTAAATCAGCAACTGAACAGTCTTGAAGCACAGCTGTAAAGGAACTTTGTTTTATCTCTCTGCTGAATTCCTTCACAGAGGAGCACAAGGTGATTTGAGATCAGGTTTTGGCTTGTGGCAGTGGTGTCACTGGGCTCTGACAGGTAGACAGTTATTGTGATGAGCCTCCAATTCAGTAAAACAGGGTCATTTTTATGGCTGCAGTGGGAGGAGCCCTACAGACATCTTGCTTCAAATAGGGACTCAGCATTACTTCAAAGCCTTCTTTGCCACCGAAGAACATGTTGGACTTGTAGCACAGTCTCCTATGCCAGATAAAAAGTCCCTTCCCCAAAAAAACAAGAAAAAACAAGTGAATTTCCTTTTCAGTTGCAACATCTCTCCTACTGTACTTTGCCAGAGTCAGATATCAGTCATTAGTCCAGAATTCCTTTACATAACATCCCAGTTCTGTCTGTAGGCAGTAAGGGTTAACAGTGCTGTGCTCAATCAATCACTGCCATGCTGTTTCCACCTAGGTTTAATGGAGATCAGAGAGGGATTTATATGCTCATTGTTTTGGAAAAAAAAATTCTCTTGATAGAATTACCATACTGCAATTTAAGCAACCACAATTATGCTATACCATTTATATCTATACTGTTATTAACCACAAAAATAGATATTTACAAAAGTAGCACAAGAAACAGCTACAGTATATCACACATTTCCTTTCTGTGCCATGCATTTACACTCACATCATGACAAAATGTTCTATAATTGTTTAAAAACTGATTTCTAAATCCATTTCAGTTAACACTAAGGGGCAAGGTGATAGCACTGGCAACCATAAACGTATAAAGAGCTCAAACATTTTCCTTTAACAACTGCACTAACAGGGCCACTGTCCACACTTGTTGGTACTTTTTTAAAATTATGTTTACAAAACTGCAGTGTGCAATATATTAATAATTTAAAGAACGTGTCAGCAGAAGGGGACCATATGATCAATCTAGTCTGCCCAGATTGCCTAACCCACTGTTCTGTTCTTCTTCCAAGATTACCACAGTACTTGTCCCAGGGACTCCACATCCCTGTTGGATTATCCCCCACCCCCCTTTTTTTATTGGGTTCTGTGGACCTTTTTAGTTCAGCTCTTAAAGGAGAATGTTTTCACTCTTATTAGTTTACTGTAGCCAATGCAGTCACATTGCTCCTTAGTGAAGTTCACTGAAATGGATTTAAAAAATATTTTTTAAAGAATTATAGAACATTCTGCCATGGGGCAAGTGTGCATGCATGACACAGAATGGAAATGTGACATACAGTTGTTTCTTGCTCTGCTTTTGTAAATATCTCATTTAATGATTAATATCAGTATAGATATAAAGTGTATAGTGTAACTGGGGTTGCTTAAATTGTATCAAATGGGAAGGTTTTTTTCTAAAACACATTAGCATAGCAGTCCCCCTATGACCTCTGTGATCTCCCACCATGAAGTTAAAATGTTGAAACATCCAGTACTTTTTTTCTCACTTTGTGTCTGGCAAAACCTTTTTACTGGAATGCAAGCTCAGATGAAAATCACTCATGCCACCTTTAAACTCCAACCAAAATTATTGCTTTTTATGGCTGCAGTGGGCAGAGCCCTGCAGACATCTTGCTTAAAAAAGAGACTAAGCATTACTTCAAAGCATTATTTCACACATAAGAACATGTTGGACTCACAGAACAGTATCCTATACCAGATAACTATGCCAGATAAAGTCTCTTCCCAAAAAGCAATAACGTGTTTTTCCTTTGCAGTTACAGCATCTCTCCTACTTAATGATGGGTGAAGTGACCCCCTTTCGCTCCCGTGAAGTGATTCTTGGAGTGAAGGCAAATTCGTGGAGTGCTCCACAACACAAAGTGGAGTACTTTGCGTTATAATGGGTAACGCAAAGTCCATTGAAAACAATTACTTTGCATTACTCCGCCTTCCACTTCCCCTCACTTCACCTTGTTTTTAAGCTTCAAAGGTGAATTTTGCACTGATTCATGGGATTTCAGGTCACATGGGCCCTAGATTGTTCTGCACAGCCTCAGTTTGTGGTAATGTGTGTAGGAAGCTGAAGGAGACAATCTGATCTGAGAGCTCTCTGCGATTCAAACCTTCAAAAAGCTGTTAAAAAAGCCTTTTTGAGTCATTTTTTTTCTGAAACTTTAGTTCATCGATTATAGGAAACCCTCCTGTGCTCATATCATTGAGCATTTATTGTTTGTGTATGGATTTTTAATGTTAATGTACAATATTCAGTCTGTGTACTGAGAGACAGTGGAAGTGTGCTTTGGGGAAGGGGAGTATCTGTGATGTAGGTAGATTAACTTGGAGAAAAAGACAGTGCTTTCTGTTTTGGTGATATTTTTCTTGTGTAACTGTATTAATGTACACACAGTAATATTTTCAATATTTCTTGTCTTTTTTTGCTAATTGTTGTGGTGCAGCAGTGCATAATTTTAGTTTGTTTAAAATATGTGGTTATATTACTGAAGTTTTCAATTTGCTATGCATTACTTAGTGTATGTGTGAGTATGTGTGTGACGCGTGTCATCAAATCAGTCACCTTTTATTGTGCCACATAATAATTTTAGCAATGTGAAGCTGCTATCCACTGCAGCTGTGTGATTTTTATACTTCTTTGTGGTATCTTTACTGGTACTAGTACTAGTGACTGTTACTGCAGCAGTATAGTACACTGCCCCCCCATAGTCCACCCCAACTGGCAAAGGTATTCTTTTCCAGATTTGAATTTCTGGTGGTGAACACTGGTTAGGTGTTTTGCCTTTGTGTCTGCATCTCTTCAGTGCACAGTGCAATCTTAATCTGTCTGTGCATTTGCATCTCTTTAGGGCCCAATCTCCATCTGTAACTTAAGTCACAGTTGTTTCTTTGGCTTCCCTTCAGAGTACTGGACAAGTGTGGTGCTTAATTCTGCATGAACACTGTACTCATTTATACGCGTTTTTAAGTCGGGACCATCAACATGAGTCAGTCGTGATACAAATCACGTTCTTCATCATCACGGTCACAAATGCAGTCACAAATCACGATTCACAATCATTCACATTACAAATCACAACATTAATTTTTTTTCTGGTTACTTGGATGTATTGTAAGCCTGTTTTGTAGTATATCTCCAGGCTTCACCACCCCACCATTGTACTCATTGATACCTGTTTTTAAGTCTGGGAGTTTTAAGCTACAGCTCATTGGGGCCTGGGGAAGCACAGCCATAGGCATTCATGTTTCTTCATCTTCACGGTCACAAATGCAGCCACAAATCACAATTTATTATCATGTCACTAATCACAAAATTATTTTTTTTTACTAGTTATTTGGATGTATTGTAAGCCCATATTGTAGTATCTCTCCATGCTTCACCACCCCTCCATTGTACTCATTAATGTTTGTTTTTAAGTCAGGGAGTTGGACAGTGTCTGCAGTACATACACAGAATGGAAAGAAGACTGCACACATGCAGTTTAGCACAGTATACTTGCACTGCTCAGAATACAAAGTGTCACGCATATGGAAGACAACAAAAAAGGGCATAATTACATACAAGGGTCAGGGATGGTGGAGGAATACATTTTATAACACAGCAAGGAAGGTGTCGGGGGTGCACATGGTGTGAGGAAAAAAAAATAATGTAGGATCCCATGGTGATCCAGCAGCAGTTCCAGCATGGACATAATTTACAAGTGATGTCCTTCTATGTGATCCAGCCACTGTTCCACAGCACTCACCCTCTCGTTGTTCTCCTCGACAGCACTCCTGGGAACTGCCAAGTTAGCCTGTGTTACGCGCAGCTCTCTGGGGTCCACACATTCTACAGGCTGACCTGCTTATGGTAGTGGTGGGGTTGGGGGTGCTGGTGGAGCAGCAGGTGCTGCTGTGGCCCTCCTCTTCTTAGGGATGCCACAATGCACAGCTGCACCCTCTGCCACAGAATGGCCAGCAGGTGCAGGCATGGTTTGTTCTGTGGCAACCTGCCACTCCAACTGCTGGTGATTGAGCATATGGGTGTGCTGGCCCCCAGTCCCCCAGTGAGTCTCCCAGGGCCCCAGCACACCTCCACCTCAGATATGTGGCACTTGACCACACTACTGTCTCCTGACACAGTCAAAAAACTGCCAAACAACAGAGGTGCGGGGAAAACCAGGCACAGGCAGGGTAATACCTGTTATCAATTACATGTACCCTGTACCCAATTGTATTTGTCTGACCACAATGTGACGTGGCACCTCTGGTGAATGCCTGTTGATTTTTTGCAAATCTTTGCTATGTAACCGAAACGCAATGTATGTCTTTATGTGACGAAGTACCTTTGGAAATGAGCCTCTGGCTCAAAGGTTGTAAACTGATTCTTAAAATAAATAAATAAATAAATAAAACTGGCAGCCGGCTGGTCACGGTGCTGGACAGGGATGGGATCCACACCTGGGCCTGGGGGAACAAGCACATCCTGCTCCAGAGGACCTGGTGCTGGACTTGGTGGTCGTGGTGGTGGTGGTTCAACTGCCTCAGAGTCAGGACAGGAGGCGGTGATGGTCCTGCTTCTGGGGGGGGGCACTCACAAGTTTTGAGTAGTCCAACAGGAATGGATGCCCATGCCTTCAACACATGCGCATGGTACAACGATTACCACTACCACGCTCTCCCAGAGTTGCCCCCACCCCAGACATTCAATCACCCTGGTCCATTTCTCCTACTGAGCTCCCTCAGTCTGAGCAATCACTACTCACACTGTCACACAACACATACACACAGTCACAGAGACACAGACAAACAACTACTTATAAAGGTGAGAAAAATAAAATTTACAGAAAGAACAAATTAAGTAAAAAAGAGTACAGAAAAGACAAAAAAATGTAGCTTTTAAAAAAGCTGTTGTGTCTAAATCCAAGTTTAAATCTCTTCCTCGCTCTGATCTAAAAGTATCAGCAGTCACAAAACACACTACTCTCTCTCCGTCTGCACAGGAAAAGAAAAAGTGTCTGCTTGCATGACTCACTTTCTTCCTGCCTAGCTAAAGAGCATATGACTTACAGTACTGTAAGCCATGCGATGTGTGGGGGGCTGCCAAATCTGAAACACCAAGTGGATCACTTAGAATCCTAATAAGGAAAGTGAAGTCCATTAAAAACAATGACTTCGCCTTACTTAGCATTGCCATTCCTCCTAACGCAAGTGGTAATGACATGGAGTGAGCACTTGCATTAGCTCAAACGCTTAAGTGCACACTTCGCTTTCACTGCTTGTAGAGGAATTTAAATCACTGCATCTCTACTCCTACTGTATTTTGCCAGTGCCAAATATCAGTCATTAGTCTAGAATTCCTTTACGTAGCATCCCAGTTCTGTCTGTAGGCAGTAAGGGTTAACAGTGCTGTCCTCAATCAATCACTGCCATGTTATTTCCTCCTAGGTTTTACCAAGGTCAGAGGGGGGGGACTGATATGGTCATGCGTTTTTAGAAAAAACATATTTCACTAGATAGAATGACCATCCTGCAATTGAAGCAACCACAATTAAAGTGTGATATAGTTGTTTCTTACACTACTTCTGCAAATGGGCAAGAACTAAGGATGCAATACTTGAAGCAACATCCCATTGTGTTAGGGAGAAAAGCAAGAAAAAAAAAGGAGGAAATCACTTTGGCTGTCAAAAACAGTAGCAGAAAAGATCAGAGCTAAAAGGTTGGTCTTCAGGACATATAAGGGAAGGTAGTGGGATGAAGATAGGAAGGCATACCAAACTTCCCTAAGGGAAGCAGGGAAGGCAGTAAGGCAGGCAAAAGCCCAAACCAAAAAACAGTAGCACAAATAGTAAAAGAAGGGGACAAAACTTTCTATAGATACATTAGTGAAAGAAGAAAGTCCAGAGGGGGTATTACTAAGATCAAAAGGGATAAGGGGTAGTGTGTGGAGGAGGACCTAGGAAAAGTATCTATCCTAAATAGATACTTCTGCCCAGTATTTACTGAGGAGAAGGTAGGGCAGGGCCCACAGCTCAGCACCATTGACATAGGGCGGAGGGAGGGAGGTGTGCACAAGTTCCTTCACAAAAGATAGGGCTGTACAAGACCTCACTAAGCTCAGGGTGGACAAGCAATAGGACCGGATGGCATACATCCCAGGGTACTAAAGGAGCTAAGGGTGGAACTAGCAGAGCAATTAGCAGAACTGTTTAGTGAGTCTCTGAGCACAGGAGAGGTCCCCAAAGACTGGAGAAGGGCTCACATGATCCCACCCCAAAAGAGTGGCAGAAGGGAGGAGGCAGGGAACTACGTAAGCAATAATACCTGACAGGGTGGGTGGTATTGGGCAATACCGGACCGTCCAGGGGCGTAATGAGGCCCGACGCTGCAGGCGGAGGGCTTTATAGCCCCTGGAAGGTACGGTATTGCCCATACCGCCCACACTGGAGGGTATTATTGCACTTAGAAAATGGGCTACCTGTAGCATTTTTATATAGGATTTAGAAAAGAATAAATTAATAAAATAAAAAAAGAGTAAGAAATAATTTAAAGTCTTTTTCTAGTAAAGTAGTCCCTGAGCTGTTCCATCTCCTGTTGCACCCTCCCCATACAGCCATTCTCTTGTATCCCAACCCCACCTCCGAAATAACAAGCCCATTTTCTAGAGGAAACACATGTGTATTTGGCTAAAAGTGCATTTTAAAACAGTCTGCCAATGGAGACAATGAGCAGCATTCAATAGATAAAATGAAAAAAAAATGTTTGTTCTCTGTCAAATGAGGAAATGTTCGTTCTCTGTCAAAAAGACTCATCTGGCTGTAGGAGAAATTATGATTACATCGCAGACGGTAGTGCCCCGCCTGCCCCCCCACACACCCGCACACTGAATTACAATTTGGTAGGCTTTCTTTATTTTAAAAAAAGTGCAGTTCACTTGCCAACAGCCTGGACGATGGCTGCTAAACTGCTCTGTCTCTTTCTCTCTCTCTCTTTTGCGGTGTGCAGACACATCCCAGTCCAAACCGAACCGTTGTTCATGACACATGATACAATTAGACCCCACAGAGTCTTTTATCGTACCAAAGATGACTGGGGGAAACAACAGAAAGCCAAGCAGCGGTGGCTGAAACTAATGGCACGTTGCCAGCTGCTCTCTTCTGTCCTAGACCGTAATTTACATTTGCTGCTTTACAACTCAGTGAAACCACATGCCGGAGAAATGAGGAGAGCAGCGAGTTTTCTTTTAATATACCGTTACCACCAACTCTCTCTCTCTCTCTGCATTCCTACACACCCTCTTGCTTTTCACAGACAGGAGCATACAAGGAAAGGGGGAAATAAAATAAAAGGAAGGACGATAACTGCTCCTCCTGACTTATCTATTCTCGGTTTAATACAAGACTACATAGAAATAGAAGCGTCAGCTAGAAACTGGAAGTTGCTTCATTTTCAGGAGCCACTGGGAGACTGACCGGAGGAGCGAGAGTGTATTCTGCTCTTGAAGAGGCAGGCTGTTGGTTATGACAGTAGTACCAAGTGTGGGGCAGTAAAGTCAAAACAACAAAGGGTAATGCGACATGAGCCCATTACATGGGGATGTACATTTCGTCAGTGGCTGCCATTGAACTGCTGACAGTTTGGTGGACAGTTCTTTTATTACCGGGAGCGACTGAGCAATGGGAGAGAGGAGCGAGAGCGCAGTCTGCTGTTGAAGAGTTGGGCTAGCAGTGCAGCAAAAAGAATGGGATGATAAAATATTGAAAAATAAAAAAGTGTGGGAGAAAAAAGACCAACAGTGGGTGTGATGTGCAATTCATCAGCTGCTGGCACCGAACTTATGAGCATTGGGTGCCGGTGGCCAGTTCTCTCGCTAAGCAGCAGAAAGAAAATGACGGTATTTTCAAATTGAATTCATGCTCTCAGCCAATGGGCAAGCAGGGTGGGCACAAAGATATTTGGATGTGTGAAGGAGCACTTGTAATGGAACTTTTGATTTGCTGGGCATCTATTGAAAGTTAATGTACACCCCCTGGCGGGGGTGCTAGCCAATCAGAACCCAGCAAATAAAAAGCCTATTTTCTAAAGACCAGTCAGTCTTACCTATGTAGTGGGCAAGATTATGGAGGCACTCCTTAAGGAATGGATAGTGCAACACCTGGAATCCATAGGAGCACAGGATCCAAGACAGCATGGGTTTACAACAGGAAGGTCCTGTCAAACTAATATCATAGATTTCTTTGACTGGGTAACCAGAGTGGTGGACCAAGGGGGTGCAGTTGATGTCGCCTACCTTAACTTCAGCAAAGCTTTCAATAATGTTCCACATAGAAGATTGATTAATAAGCTGAGTAGGCTCGAGGTGGGTCAGAGGTTGATCAACTGGGTGGCAAACTGGTTGGTGTGCAGAAAAGAGAGTGATGGTAAACAGAATACAGTCAGAAGAGAAGTCACAAGTGGGGTACATCAGGGATCAGTCCTGGGGCCAGTCCTCTTCAAAATCTTCATCAGTGACATTGCAGATGGACTGGAGGGTAAGGTTTGTCTGTTTGCAGATCACACAAAGATCTGCAACAGAGTAGATGATCCAGATGGGGTGGGCAGAATGAGAAGAGATCTGGATAAACTGGCAAAATGATCAGAAGAGTGACAACTGGGGTTTAATGCAAAGAAGTGCAAGATCATGGGGAAGAGAAACCCTGGGAAGAGAAACCCTGAAGCTACCTATAGGTTGGGAAGGGAGTTGCTGGCAATCTCAAGAAAGAAAGAGACTTGGGCATCATCATCACAGATGACTTGAAATCATCCAAGCTGACCACTAAAGCAGTAGGTAAGGCTAGAGGGACATTGGGGTGTATTAGTAGGGGTATCACAAGTCATAAGAGAGAGGTAATAATCCCTCTTTACAAGACACTGGTTAGGCCCCTTCTGGAGAACTGCATGTAGTACTGGAGGCCACACAAGGACTTTAACAAAATGGAGGCAGTCCAGAGAAGGCAACCAAAATGGTGCAGGGACCGCATCAGAACACATATGAGGACAAATTAACGGAGCTCAATATATAGAGCAAAGAAGGGACAGAGGTGATATGATCAAAACATTCAAAAATCTTAAGGGCATTAACAAGGTGAAAGAGTCTAATATGCTTCAATATAAGAATAATAGGACAAGAGGACACAGCATGGGATTAGAGGGGGAGGCCATTTAAGAGGTAATGTGAGGAAGTTATTTTTCACAGAAAGGGTGGTGGATGCATGGAGCAGCCTACCTCAGGATGTGGTGGATATGAATAGAGTGTAGGGCTTCAAACAGGCACAGGATAGGGATAAGGGATCAATACAGATGAGTATGAATAGATAGGCCATTGACAGAGTAAAGGCCTATGGCACATTCATAAGGCAGAAAAACTGGGCAGACTGGATGGGACTTGTGGTCCTTATCTGCCATCAACTTCTATGTTTCCATGTTTCTGTGTTATACTGTATAGTTCATACCTGTACTGATATTAACCACAAAATGAGATATTTACAAAAGTAGCACAAGAAACAACTACAGTATATCGCACATTTCCTTTCTGTGCCATGCATTTACACTTGCCCCATGACAAAATGTTCTATTTTTGCTTAAAAACTGATTTCTATATCCATTTCAGTGAACACTAAGGGGCAAGGTGACAGCATTGGCAACCATAAATGTATAAAGAGCACAAACATTTTCCTTTAAGAACTGCACTAACAGGGTCACTGTCCGCACTTGTTAGTACCTTATTTTTTTAAACTATTTTTACAAAATCGCAGTACCCAATATATTGATAATTTGACTCCGTGTCCCTGTTGCATTATCCCTCCACCTTTTTTTATTGGGTTCCGTGGACTCTGTTAGTGCAGTTCTTAAAGGAGAACTTTTGCACTCTTACTTCTTGTTTACTATAGTCAATGCAGTCACCCTGCCCCTTAGTGAAGTTCATTGAAATGGATTTAGAAAATATTTTGAAAGAATTACAGAACATTCTGTCATGAGGTGAGTGTACATGTATGGCATGGAATGGAAATATGTGATATAGTTATTTCTTACACTACTTCTGCAAATATTTCATTTGGTGGTTAATATTGGTACGTATATATATTGTATAGAGCAACTTGGGTTGCTTAAATTCCAGGATGATAATTTAATCAAGTGAGAAGTTTTTTTTTAAACACATGAGCATACCAGTCCCCAACTGACCTCCATGACCTCCCATTCTGAGGTTATGAATATTACACCTTAAATTAACACACAGCCTTACAAACTGTAGTAGCAGGGAACAGAGAGAACCTGTAAAAAGAAAAAGTAAAACAAGATTAATTATATTCATAACCTATCTAGTCCAATTTAATTGCTTATATGCTCGTAATTGTTGATGTAATTAAATTATAGTTTGACAAAGAAATAACGTAAGTAGCTGGCTCATTGGTGTACAGGTCTGAGGCACTGGATGCCTTACCTCTTGTCACACCAGCAACTCTGGTTCAGGAATGAGCCTGAGGTGCTGGGGGTTGGCTGGAGAGGGAAAAGATTGAGAGACTGCTGGATTGCTCTCCTTTCCAAAGAAGCTAGGACTGCCTCATCCACTGAATGGCTCCTAGCAGGTGGATGTGTGGGGTAACGCAAGTCTGAGGATGGCAGGGAAAGGCTCAAACTGCTGGATTTTGTAGGCTTGCACACGCTTCCATGTATGCACATCCAGCTTGCATGCCCGAGTGCAAGGATGGGGCAGAAAATTGAAAACTGGAAGCAGAAGTAGGCCCCATGATTCTCCTACCATGCTTCCACCCTCAGGTATCCTCAGTTTAGGATTTGGAGGGAAGGGAATGGGTGGAAGTGGGGGAGGGAGGAGAAGGCAGAAATGCTAAATGACTACTTCTGCTTGGTATTTACTAAAGAAAAGGTGGGAGAGATACCCAAAGGGGGCTTGAGGTCAGAAATGAACAGGGAGGGTGTGACAGACAGGGAAATCACAGAGGACAGGGTACTGGAGGGTTTGAGGGCACTGAGGGTGGACAAGGCACCAGGGCCAGATGGCATTCATCCCAGGGTACTGAAAGAAGTGGCAAAGGTACAAGTGTATCCTTTGGCAGACTTATTCAATGCCTCACTAGATTCAGGGTGTGTATCTCAGGACTGAAGGATGGCTTACATGGTAACTCTCCATAAGAGTGGCCCCAAGGATGAGCCGGGGAACTATAGACCAGTGAGCCTCACATACATATTGGGTAAACTGATGGAAACAATCCTGAAGGAGAGGCTGGTGTCCTTTCTGGAAGCCAGTGGGCTATAGGACAATAGGCAGCATGGCTGTGCCACTGGCAGATCTTACCAGACCAACCGGGTGGAGTACTATGATTGGGTAACTAGACAACTGGACAAGGACCATGAAGTGGATGTCCTGTACCTGGACTTCAGTAAGGCATTTGACTTGGTGCCACATGGGAGACTAGGTAGTAAGTTACATGCTACAGGGGCGAGTGTGAAGATGGTGGGCTGGGTAGTAAACTGGCTACAAGGGAGGCAGCAGAGAGTGGTGGTGGGGGTGGAGCTATCATCCCCAAGGGTGATGACAAGTGTAGCTCCACAGGGCTCAGTGCTGGGACCAGTGTTGTTTGGACTATTCATTGCAGACATTTCTGTGGGCATCAAGAGCAAAATCAGTCTGTTTGCTGATGACATCAAGATGGGAGTGGTGGTGGATGACCTAGAGGGTTGGCAAGGGTTACAAGATGATTTACCAAAGATGGCATCCTAGTCGAACACCTGGAAGCTGGGGTTCAATGCCCAAAAATGCAAGATGCTGCATTTTGGGGCTAAAAACCTGAAGAGGAGCTACCAAATTGGGGATCAGCAATTATCTATGACTGAGGAGGAGAAGGATCTGGGTGTACTCATTACAGGAGCGATGGACAACTCAGCACAATGTAGAAAGGCGGCTGCAAAGACAACAGGATACTGGGTTGTATTGCTAGGGGTATATCCTTAAGGTGGGGATGTGATTCTGCCCTTGTGTAGATCACTAGTTAGGAACAGTACTGGTACCCATACCTGAAGAAGGGCATTAAGTTACTGGAGGGAGTGCAACACAGGGTGACAATGATGATCAGTGGTCTGGGGGACTTAGCTTACTAGAGTAGGCTGAGAGAATTGAACATGTACTCGCTGGAGGAGAGGAAGGAGGAGGGAAGAGGAGAGATATGATTGAAACCTTTAAGTATATTAAAGGGATAATCAAGTCTTGTACAGAGGGACTTTTCAAACTATGGGAGGGGAGGGACACCCAAGGCCATTATACGAGACTGGAGGGGGAAGGTTCAGGAGGGAGATGAGAATACACTTTTTAACCGGAAGAGTGATGGCCAGGTAGAACGCACTACTGGCAAAGGTGGTATCCAGTAGTAAAGTGGGGGGCCTTCAAAAGGGGATGTGACAGGGCAAGGAGGAGGGGCAAGGGAGGAAGGGGCAGCCACAAAATAAGGGCTGCTAGCTGCGCAACCAAGCAGACTTAGTAGACCATAAGGCCTTTTTCTATTGGCAGTTTTTGTGTGTTTGTAGGCCCCGATCCAATCTGGATTATTGATCGGGGGGGGGAATGACCCTACCTCCTGTACATATATAAAAAAGGAAAAAAGAGGTTGGAATGTGTAAATCAATCACATGATGAACATCTTATCCCTTTATAATACCACTAGTTTGTGAAGAGGGGATACAGTCTAGATGGAGGAGCTAGAGTCTCATGGATGTAATCTTTTGATTATGTCCAAATGCTTGTGCTGCTCAAAAAACACATATAGTATGTGTTTGTTATGAAACTGTCTTTTTTACATATTTTTCACTACCATCAATAATGTCATTTTGCAGCCATATTGGTTCTGGCTTGAGTTTGTTGAGTAAATCTGTTTGTTTGCTAAGTTAAAATTACTTTCCCTACTAAGGTAAGTAAAGCTTGTATAACCTCTGTCCATATTTTGTATTGAAAATATTGTGGAAGAATGTGTGTGGTTAAACTTTATTTGCATTTGTAAGGAGTTTATTTGAAAATACTGACTGATTGATAAAAAAGTGGCAGTTTTATTGGTGCCTGTGTCTAATGGCTGTTTTCCCTCTAAGACTTGCATGGTATTGTAAGCAAGAGTCTCCTTTATTTAGTACAATAATTAAACATGTAAACAGTAAGATAGAGTAACTATGATATTAAACTGGGATTACACTTAGCTGATACCTGTTGTATGGTAGTGCCTAATTATACACTTGCGATAGCATGGACCCTGGAGTTGAATGCACTGCTCTATTTTGACTTGTCATATTGTCTTCTACGTATCTACTTGTGTGATATTTTTCTGTTTGTATTAAATTAAACATTTGGCTGATGTGATAATGCTATGTAGGTTTTGCTGTCCAAACAAGCATAAGAAAGTGCCAAACATATTTGGTTTCATGCTGTTACAAGTCAGAACAACAATATGTTGATGGTATATGCAGGCCTTTCTTAACCCATGAGCCATTGTTTAATGGACTTTGGGTTTCACTGGACTAGGGAGTATAGGCCCCCATATTCAGAGCTGGCCATGTGCAGTCTGTGCTGTTTGTGCACAGCCTGCCTGGAAGGCAATATTGACACAATTAGCTCACTGCAACTGGAGTATGTAAATTGTCTAAATATGGGGCCATGTTGTACAGTGCATAGTGACTTTGCACTGTGCTAACACAGGCCCAGACTGAATATGGCTGACAGGAGCACAAAGGAGGTAGTGTGGATCAAATGGGATCATGGCAGAGTTCCTGTGGGCCATATTCAGCCCTAACATGCTAATAACCCCTTTGGGCATAGAAGGCAGTAGAGCCTATTTGCATGCCCATTAAGGGCCCATTAACATGTGTGCATGGCTCCCCCCATTTTGTAGCTGTATTACATATTCCTTGTGGTTTAGTGGTCCCCCACCCACTTATTCACCTTTCTTGTAGCTGTCTCAAATATTTCTGGTGGTGTAGTGGTTCCTGTACCCCCTGATTGACTGTCCTGTAGCTGTCTTGAATATTCCTGGTAGTGTAAAGGTCTCCCAACTCCTGATCACCTGTCCTGTAGCTGTCTTGAATATTTCTGGTGGTGTAGTGGTTCCTGAATCCCTAATCCAACATCATGTAGCTGTCTTGAATATTCCTGGTGTAGTGATCCCCCCCACCCCAGTAAGGGCATCTGATCCTCTGTCAACCCACCTGTTCCGGATCCTCCTACCCACAGCCCCTTCCCCCACTCAGGTCACCTAAGACGAAGTACAGAAATAGTGACAGCAACCTACACAGACCTCTGCTTACCACCTTGGCCAGCCACCGTCTAACTGCTGGTGAGTGATCATGGGCACAGTAGACACAGGTGATGGTACAATACTTGTGATTGCTCAGAGACCATCAGATTGAAACCAGTTCAGGTGGTGAGTATAGGGCTGTGCCAGTCATCACTATTGCTGCAATTTGCATTATGTGACCAGGGCTGGGGGTGGTGGTGCTTGACAGGGTCAGTCAGGAAAGGGTCAGATGCCTTATGTGGAGGACCACTAAACCTCCAAGACTATACCAGACAGCTACAAGATGAGTGATCTGGATGCTTTTACAAAGTATTTTCCCAGCACAGATCAGCTTACATGCAACATCTGCTTTTCAGTAGGGTTCTGCTGTAGGGTTCTGCTTTTATAGTTTTAAAATATATTTACTCAGGATAGCATAGATGAATTGTGATGTCTTGTTTGCAGTTTGGTTCTCTTTGAGACAGTTCTTACACTATATTTACCCAGGATAGCATAGCGGAGATGTAAGATCTTTTTTTTTAGTGGTGTCCTCCTTTTACCCATTTTTATGATGCATTTACCCAAGATAGCTGAAGTGAGAGGCAATTTCTCATTTTCAGTGGGGTCCAGCTTTTAATAAGTTTTTTTCCAGGATAGAGCAGTATAGTGGACATACGTATTTGTTTTACTTATTTAATGTGCAAAGCAGTAGTGCATGTTTAAATGTCTTCTCCATGAAGGATTTGTAACTTAATAATGTGGCAGAGATAACTTTGTTCTTGTCTTGAAGTTGGTACTTTTTATTCATGTGAAAGTTAGATCTGCAGTCTGGGGAATGTCCTGCAGAAATCCTCTAACCCAGCAAACAGCTAGCTGTACCTGTGCGACTTGAGGTGTAGCTAGTACTATGCAGAGTGCAAGCGAGGAGCAGACGACTAGTCACCTCATATAAGCCTGTGAGGAAATAATTCTCACAAGCTGGGAGTCAGGACTTGGCTGAGATTAAGTGAGACAGACGGTCGGTGCCAACAAAACAATATGAATTAATAATCAGCCTGCCCTTATCATAAAAGGAGCAGTGAGGCAAGTGTGCTGTTTTGTATTAATACTTTTGTTTGTATTGAATGGCCTTATCTGACAGTGAGGGCCTGGGCTGCATCCAGTGACTTGAGTGATCTCTCTTTCCACCAAGCTTGCTCCTTGCTGTGAGCGAGCATGGAACCCGTGAAGTCAAGTCCACATGCATAAGATGGTGGATGGCAATTCTTCAGCATTAAGCCTGTGCTGCATTTGGATGAGGCATTAGGTCATGTGTGTTTTTTGGATTTGGTGTCTGGGATGACTTCTGAGTGGGTGTTTAGGGTGGGATGAGCCTATCACTGGCATTGCCACTGCCATTGCTATATGACTGGGCTGTGTACATGCCATGGGACATGCTTGGCATTAGGTCATCATCTGTTACATTTGGCTGTCATGTGTGGGTTATGCTGGAGTGCTTGATGGTGTTGTGGTTCCAGTGAATGACATATGGGAATTTGGGAGTTGGCTGCCATGTACTGGATATGAATGGGAAACATTATCCTTCTGTAGAGTAATGATAATTATGGTCATGCCACTGTCTGAGGTCTCACACAGGTTGCAGAACCCTTGCCGCATGTCACATCTGTGGGCTGTGATGTCACTGTATATGCCTTGTTTTTAATGTAACTGTCCCTGCTGAGTCTTACCCTCCCTGCTCCAACTGTCTCAGTTCAGGGTACATGCAGATAAAGCATTCATGGCCTGGTATACATCCTGTGTCAATGCTGGGCCTTGAGGAACCCTTCAGTGGATCCTGTGTATCAGTTCCATTCTCTGGCATGCATGATCTATGTAAATGTCTGCTGTGTGACAGACACATGCCCCTCCAGGCTGGTGTTTTGTGTGGCCTTCTCACTGCCTTGTATGCCTGACTGTGTGGTGCACCTTTGGGGGAGAAGAGTCTTATGTTCAGGTTGCAACATAAAATCAATCAATCAAGTTTATTTAGAAAAGGCGCCTTTTAGTTCAAGGCACCTATACATACAATAAATATCACATAATTCAATAATTTCCATACATTACACAATATATAAAACGATAAATATAAAAACAGTACAACCAACAGGTTACTTAAAAGAATGACAGCCAACATTATTGTTTGTCAGAAAAAGCCAGGCCAAAGATGTATGTCTTCAATTCAGTTTTAAAACTTTGTATGGTCAGGCATTCTCTTATCTGATGAGGTAGAGAATTCCACAGGGTAGGGGCCACAAATGCAAATGAACAGACACCAAATGTTTGTAAGCTCACCCTTGAAATCTGTAGCAATCCCTCATCAGTGGATATAAGTGTCCAGGAGAGGCTGTAGGGAGAAAGGAGATCTTGCAAGTACCGGGGTCCCTGGTCATATAGGGCTCTGTAGGTCAGCAAATTGACCTTGAAGGTGATATGCCACCGCACTGGCAGCCAGTGCAGTCCACGGGGCACAGGTGTAATTTGACTGGTCCTAAATGTACCAGTCAAAAGAGTGGAAGCCGCATTCTGCAGCAGTTGCAGGTGATAGATATCAACCCCCATTAACCCTAGGTACAGGGCATTATGGTAGTCAAGGTGAGTGGTCATGAAGGCATGGACCAGTGTTGCAAAATCCTCAGGAAGGACCAGGTGTTTCACCCAGGTGATATTCCTCAGATGGAGAAAAGAGATCTTGGAAATGGCTGACACCTGAGATTTCAGGGTTAAACCGCTGTCAAAAGTAACACCCAGGTTCCACATCTGATCTGAGGTGGTAAGTTGGACACCCCCAAGCCAAAGACCCGAGGGTTGTCCCACTGACACACCCACCTCACGATGATCCAGGTCCACTGCCAACACCTCAGTTGTATCCAGGTTCAACCTCCTCCAACTAGCTCTCATCCAGTCTTGGATCTCGGATAGGCAGTTGTTAAACACCAAGAGAATATCTCCCTGTTCTGGTACAAAGGACATGTACAGTTGAGTATCATCTGCGTAGCAGTGAAAACTCAAACTGTACTACTTGATAATGTCTCGTAATGGCTGCATATTCACAGCGAACAACATGGGTGCCAAAATGGAGCCCTGTGGTACCTCGTAGGATAGAGGGAGAGGGTCGAAGGAATAAATACTTGAGACCACTCTCTGTGTCCTACCCTGAAGGAATGATTGAAACCATCTGAAGACAGTACCAGACAGTCCACAGATAAACCACAAGTGCTGCAATAGCATACCATGATCCACAGTGTCAAATGTCACTGAGAGATCAAGAAGGACCAAGATGGAATGAGTCCTCTGATCTCTTGCTATTAGGAGATCGTTAAGCACTCAAACAAGGGCTGTCATGGTATTGTACCTCTTCCTATATCTGGACTGGAGAGTCATAGACATCATGGATGGATAAATGATCATCCAGGTGCAGCACAACCACCTTCTCAATAACCTTACAAATAAAGGGCAGATTAGAGATAGGTCTGTAGTTGGAGAGATGGTCTGGATCAAAGGAGGGTTTTTTCAGGAGTGGTCATACAACCACCTCCTTCATGGGTCTGGAAAGACCCCCTCTCCAGCGACATCCAGACTATCTCAGCCAAGACTGGACCAATTTCCTCAATGCACCCCACAAGGAGATGCATTAGGCCCGGGTCCAAACTACAGCTGGTTGGCTGCAGGGTCTGGATGATCCTCACTATGTCTATGATGTCTGCCCAGCCAAAGTCAGACCAGACAAACCGAGTTCTTGCAACCTCCCGCCGACCTCCATAATCCCCTCATACAGGGGGCTGGGCTTATACGGTACCTGATGGTGACAATCTTATCCATGATGAATTGAGCAAACTCATCACATCTTTCTTGTGACAAAGCTCCACCAGACTGCAGACAGATTGGACTGCACAATCTGTAGACAGTCCAGAAGAGCTCTGCTGGTCGATTCTGCATGACGGCAATCTCCCTAGACAGGAATTCTGCCTTCTTATGGGTGATTGTTGATCTACAGATAATATAATGGTCTGTCAATCTAAGCCTGTCAACCTCCAGGCTGGACTTCCACCAAGCCCTCTCCAACCTTCGACCCACTCTCTTCAGCTCCTTCAAGATCCCATCGAACCATGGGGACCTTGGGCGAAGAGTAAGTGGTGGAACATGAATAGGAGCAATGGAACCCAGGGCATTTGACATGGCCTTATTATAGGCAAGTACAAGATCCCCTCAACCCATGCTTTCACTTGACAGGTCCGCTAGGTCTAGCACCACTATTAGGCTCTCTGGGGTCACTCCCCTCAAAGGGCAGTGCCACACCATCTCTGTAGGGGCATGCCCATAAGTGGGAGCCATAAAACTGAACCCTATGGAGTGATGGTCAGACCAACTAACAGGTTGCACCACCAAGTCAGTAATCTCCCTCACCAGGAGGAACACCAGATCCAATGAGTGACCACCAATGTGAGTTGAGGAAGAAATAACCTATGTGAGGTCCAGCAAAGACATAAGCTGGAGGAGTTCTTGACCAAAATGTGAGAGTTTATTGTTGACCCAGGCACTGAAATCCACCAGAATTAACCATCTGGGGGATCCCAATACCATGTTGACAATGAAGTCAACTATGTCCTGCAGGAATTCTTTCCCATCACCGGGTGGACAGAAGATGAGCAGAATCCTGCACCCCACACCCGTGCCTACGATACACTCAAAGGACCTGGTGGACCCCACTGGCACATCCACAAGGCCTAGTTCCACTTTAAAACAAATGGCTACAGCCCCGACCCCATGATCTGTACTTGTACAGTGTATTACTGAATACCCAGCCGGAACCGCAGATGCCAGTATTGGGCCCACATTCTTGTCCAGCCAGGTCTCAGTGATGCGTGCCAGGTCAGATGAACCAACAAGATCTGCAATTATAGCAGTCTTGTTTTTAATAGACCTGGTGTTGCACAACTCCGCCCAAGTTGGATGAACTGACAAGGAAGACTGCACCACCTGCTTGCATAAAACAGAGCCCTTGGATATCAGAACCAGGCAAGGAAAACCCCTATGCCTGTCCCATTGTGTCCCAGGGTGTCTCCTTCTCCCAATCACCTCTATCTGGCCACACCTTTCCATTCCCCAGCCAGGTTCAGGACCCTCCCTCCTCTTACTCCTCCTGTCTATCCCCAAAGTGTGGCATCTAAAATATATCGCAGATGGCAAAGGGGTACAGCCAAAAGGATGGAGGTCCTGAAGCTTGAAGGGGGAATGCAATGCCTGCTGCAGTGATAACTGAGAAGTGGTGTATATAGTTAGATGTTTGATGGCTGGCTGGAGTGGGATTTCTTGCTTTAGTTTTGACAGTTTTTTTAAAAGAATATAAAAAGTAGTTATTTTGATAGTGATATTGTTTGTTCGTAGCAAGTCAAAGAAGGCTTTAAAAGCAATCAAATAGTCTCAAAATGACCCTCAATCAAAATACACAAGAATGCATCTAAAACCTGATAGCTTCTGGGGGCCTTGGTGGCCCCCCAGACCACTGGCCTGTGGGGGGGTTGTGGACATCATAGTTCATGGACACCATGCACCTCTCACTCCCTCACTCCCTCTCTGCCTCTCTCTCTCTCTCTCTCTCTCTCTCTTTCTCGGAACCAGACTTATACATTGAAATTCTGAAAAGTGAAGCTGACCAAATGTAATAACTTCCTTGACTTTTTTGTCAACTTAAACTTTTAAATTATTTCCCAGCCTTTTACAAATAAAGCTTACTATGTGCACTGAATGGAGGCGGATGGCTTGGATAAAAAAATATGTATTTCTGAAATCACTGACTGTAACCTGCAGAATATAGGTTTATACATGCCACGGTGACACCAAAGTCGCTGACATCCCCGACATCGACAGACACAATGCCGAGTGTCAGCATTGTGCTTTCAGTATGCCAGTATGTTTTCCTGTGAGCTAATTAATTGGTGTTAACACATGAAAGTATGCTATTGGATTTAAATGTATCATGTGATTTCTGACTATACTATATACGCCAGGCACTGTGTAGGTGCACTAGATTGCTCTGATGATGCCTGGCAGCAGCCAAGTGAAACGTTAGCAGCTTTTTGGGTGGTTTTACCACAGCTTTGCATGTTCTTTTTACCATGTGTGTAATGTGCACTATGTTCATTAAAATAAGGACCAAGCCCAAGGACATCAGCACAGTGGTTAGATTTCCACTTGCGACACGGTGACCTGGGTTTGGGAACGAGCCCAAGTTACTGGAGGGTCAGCCTGGGGAGAAGGATGGAGCATCCTACAGACTGCTCTGCTTCTCCGGGGGGGGGGGTGCGGAAGTGTCCGGCACATGGGGGACACCTGGCAGAGGCCGGGAGTCACTTAAGCCACTGGCGCTCGCATGTATAGGAGGCAGGGTGGATTCTGGAATCATTGCACGTCCCCTATTCCAAGAAAAAATGGTGGAAAAAAGAAAGGCAGGTGGGTCCTCTGTCTCCATGAAGCCCTCTCTGGAGCTTCAATTGGCCATCATTGCTGAGCTCTCCCGCCTAGATACTGGTCCTGCGGCTCTGGATAGGGGACCAGTGCCATGCCCCCACCCTCCGAGGGGGGTAAGCCTGGGTAACTAGAAGATGCTGGCCATAGATGGTAGGTGGAAGCTCCAGGGGCTGTGACCAGGGCGGAGACTAACAGAAGGACCTTCCAGGTAAAAATGAGAATTAAAAAAAAAATAAATAAGGACCTGATTTAGCTCAACTTATGTCCTGGTTGTGTGCTGCTGCTGTGGGTGCTTATGACTGTTTTTCGTTGCTGTGCCTTCTCATATCTAGTACTGTAGCACCAGTCCTGGAGCACCCCACTCCCCAGCCTGTCTATCCATGACTACTGGCTTCCACTCTTTTCTCTGTGTCCCCCCTCCCAAGTGCAACAGGCCAGGGCCTGGAGCAAACAATCACCCCCGCTAGGCCCGAGTCAGTCTCACTCACTTGCCAATCATTCCTCCTACCGGAACTCCCCCTCTCCCCTAAACTGCTGGGCTGTATCCCCCCACACACCTGTGGTGTCGTCTTGATCCCCAGTGCTGAGAAGAATTAAGCCTTTTCCCTACTGGACAGAATTAGGTCACAAGTCCCAGGGAGGGGCGACTAGACTAGCAATCTCCAAAAGGGGGGTTACATAAACATAGAAACTGATGGCAGATAATGACTGCTGGGCCCATTTTTAGTTATGATCACTTTTGCTGCAAATCCATCTTGCCCTACAGCACTGTCTCTTCCACCTTCCACCCCCTTCCTTCCTCTTAGGATTCCTTAGTGCCTGTCCCAGGTATTCTGAAAACCCACTACTGGTTTCACCCCTGCTGCCTCCTATGGTAGGCTGTTCCAGGAATCCATCACCCTTTCTATGATGAAGTACTTCCTTACAGTTCTCCTGAATCTACCTTCTTCCAGATTCTTATCATGACCCCTTGTTCTACTGCACCTTTTTCTCCAAAACATATCTCCCTCCTATACCTTATTTACCCCCAACAGGTATTTAAAGGTCTCCATAACATCCCCCTCTCCATCCTGTCCTCCAGGGTGCACATATTGAATTCAATTAGTCTCTCTTCATAGGGCTTCTGATGCAGACCTTGCACCATTTTGACAGCTCTCACCTCTCTTCTTGACACAGTCTCCTTTTTCCAGTTGTTCCTCCTTCCACACCTTTCTCCTTTAACTGCTCCTTTTCCCTCTTCTTCCTTTGTCAACCTCTTGCTTCTTTAAATAACTTGCAACCTGGTGGGCCTCTATTCCCTTGGGATCTCCCTACTCTCTCTCTCAGCTTGTAGTGGCCCTCTTTCTGCCTTCCCTATTTCTTCAGTCACCCCCACCCCAGCTACTTTAAATATCTATCAAAGTAACATTTGAATAATCCAGTAAGGACCATGATTGCCTCCTGGATGAAAGCAGGCCATCACCTCTGTATAGGTTCTTATCCTTTTAGCTGGGCACACAGTCCCCAATGTAGACATAGCTCTCCAACCTATACCATTCCTTCTACCATTACTTGAAGGCCTTGGTGTGGAGCTCCCTTTACATCCACATATAGTACAACATGCACTTGCCATTCACATTTAAACACATGGGAAACACAGGATCAACCAGATACATTATATACATTTACCAAAAATGAAATTTACACAGAGAGCTGACTAAGGCAATTCATCTTTACGTTTAAGGCCATGAAACACCCTTATCAAGTTAATGTAATAGCAACCATAGTGGCTCTGACCAGAACCTCTTTTTGTAGTCTTCTGTTGCCCGCCCAGAATGCTTCTTTACTGTTCCCTGTCAGTGGATGATACAGTCCAGTAGTTGGCTAGACTTGCCTCATGTGTCACTTGCAATTTCCTTGGGCGCTAGACCAGCGTTACAGAGCAGTTGGACTGCTGCTCCCATTATACTGTGATGAGTGTATCTCTGGCTGAGCTGGGCTTAGGCACTCAGATTCACCATGAGTACTCTGAGGAAGTTCTTCACCATAGGTTCATTTGTGTACAAGGTGATCTGTGTGTCCAGGAATGGCTGTGATAAATATTTGGGATGCAGGGAAAATGACTTGGCATGTGCTGGAATCTTGCTGACATATTTTAGGAAGGATCTGACTGGGCATAGTGGGTGGTCTGGCTGCTCATATATGTAACCCCTTTTGCTTCCTTGCTGGGTTCAAAGGGATTTTTATGATTCTTGGTCTCAGGGTTGTGACTCAGAGTTATGTATCTGCATCCATTTTTATTCATTTTTTACTGTGAATGATTGTGGTGTGAGTTCTCCTAAGCCCTCTTGCCCATAACTGGGCATGTGTAATTGTATGTTGAACAATACTTCACTGAGCAGGCCATGTGTGGTGTTGGGCTAGAGGTCAATACAGATTTTTAACTTCTGGAGGTCTGCAGGGCTTATTGGAAGGTGGTGTGCAGCAGTAACTTTATGTTTTTTTCTGAGTTATTTCAGGATTAAGGAGATCATGTTTGATGATTTGAATGTAGGTTCTGCTATTACAGAGATGTTGTGGCTAATATCTGGTGAGTTTGAGTCAGTTGATTCCTGTTTGCAGACAGTAGCATCCCAAGACAGAATACCACTCTTCTGCTGTAGTTCTTACTTCGACATAAAACTTACACAGTATACTATTTATAGTTTCTGGTGAGTTACTTTTCCAGTCAAGTTTTATGCTTCTGTTGCTTGCCCAATCATTAAACACTTATACACCCATACCATTTGTTCTTAGTGTTTTCTTCTTGACTGTCTACTTCTATTTGATCAATGTCAACGTCACTTAAATGAATGTGTCTCCGACTTATACTGTAGTTTTCTGGGGGTTGGTGGTGGCATAGTTTCTGTAGCAGTTTTGTCCTGTCTGAACATTTCCTCAAATTAGTGGTGAATAAGGAGGTCATATTTCGCTGTCAGTTTGTCAGATGTTTGTTGTTGCTTGTGGCAAGTGGGCTTTCTAGTGGGCACTTGAAACAAAATGGCAGCTGTTGTGTTTCCTTTGGAACATTGGCACAGGGGCACCATGGGGTGATGGGTAGTGCCAGCTGGGACTTGTTTTTCACTGGGCATTGTTAAAAAATAAATGTATGACTGACAGGGGTTCTCAGCCAATCATTATTCAGGATTTCTGAAGCCCATTTTCTAAATGATGTTACATGCCAGCTACATTATATAATAACCACATAATAAAGATGCAGGTTCCTTGCAGTACATTACATTCATAGGTAGTGCTTCCCTCACTGACATGGAATCATATTTACTGACCCACTATTTGTAACTACATTGAAAATGCAGTGCATATGAGGAACTTGCAGATCCACATTTAGCCACATGAACTTCCTTTGGTATAATATAGCTGAACCTGCTGATGGGTGACATTTCAGACAGTAAATATGGGTTTGGTAAGGGGAACACATCTATGAATGTTGAATATTGAACAGAATCTGCCTCTTATTAAGCCGGTATATAGTCTAACTAGCATGTAATCTCATTTAATAGTCAGTTGGTATTTATACCTATTACATACCTAGTATGAAACAAATGAGCCCATGAGTGGCACCCTAGGAACTAGGGACTATAGGACTGTGGGCAACCACCCTTTCTATGTGCATTACTTACATTTTCCTTAGAGAATTGATGGTAATCACCCCACATAGTCTTGCTAAAGAGACTTAAAAATAAGAGTTTGAAGCAAAACATAAATGCCCCCATTCATCAAACTAGAACACAAATACACAATGAAATATCCTTGAGAGTATGTATCAAATTAGCATCTGTGAGCTCCATTGCTTGTTTTTTGAGGCCAGAAAAAAAAAGTGCTTATCTAACATTAACAGTAGGCCTTCCTCACCACTGTTTTGCTGGATGCTAAAACTGAAGTCTACTTATTTAGTTTATTTAAAGGTTTTACCTGGAAGGCATGTGGAGCTGAGAAACAACTAATTTCCAGAGGCTAGTTTGGCTGGGTCAGTTTTCTAAGTAACATAACTTCTGTTACAGTAGCCCTGGGAAGCTGGGAAAGAAGGCTGTACAAAATTGATATTTTAAGTAACTCATAATATAATTTTCAAACTATTAAAAAAGCTTACAGTTTTAAGTGCTAAGAATTGATTCTGATTACTTTGGTAGTATTAGGAACAACCTTGAGAATTTAATTCTGTTTGCTTTCTTTTACTTTCTGAAGCAGTCCTACAGTAACTAAAGTTTCTTAGAAGTATTCATATTTACCAGGTTTCAAGTTCATTTTAAGTTTAATCCTTAGGCTGCTGACAGAATTAGAATGCATATGAATTCTGGACTGATATATCAGTCTGCGGACAGCAAAGATTAAGAGTTACAAAGTTGCATCTCATTATTTACAGCCTGTTTAGTTGCCAACTTTTACTAGATGCTGTTCCGAAACATAATTTTATCTGTTTAAATTCCAAATGTTTGTATGTTGTTCCTTATCACTTCTTTAGATCTTTAATATTATATTCAGTAGCATTTTAGAGAGTAGTTGTGCTTCTAATCTGTACAATGATGTATTCTGTAATACTAGGTTGGACTGCATTGATGGACCAGTGCTATCAAAGAAATATAAACTGATTTTTTCTTCATTTTAAAATGTATGGGTTCAACCAAGATCTCTATTTTATATTTTATAAAGTCCAGATAACAAATCAGCCTGAACTTTACCTTACTTTCAATTTGTAAAATAAATCTCACTAATATCATTTCTACGAATGTCAGTGACTATGGGTTCCCTATTAAAAGGAAAAAGAGTGTTGAACTAGTTTAAAATCCCCCCAAAAACCTGATATTGGTCTTTTACAGGAAACCTTCCCTCTTAGTGACAAAGCAGAGAAATGGAAATGCAGATGGGCTGGAGAAGTATTTTATAGTTGCTTTAATTAAAAAAAAAGAGAGGAACAAGTTATCATTTTTAAGAAAGGCACAAATTTTGTCTATTCTTATTAACCTCTGGGGCACATGACAGATGGCAGATATTGATTGGCTCTCATAACTGTAAAAAACTTGCTATATGTAGTAACTATACACCAATACTCATTAGTCAGAATTCTTCTTTGTACCTCTGTTGGATTAAACACAGTTAGTGATCAGAAGATCATTATGGGGGCAACTTCAATTCCACTACTGATCCATTGCAAGATAGAAAAAAATGCATCCCTCCAAAATTCTGGCCTAAAACATTCTGAATCCCATTGTGAAATTTCAAACATTTTTTACCAGTGTGACTCATGGAGGTCATTACATCCAACAAGGCAAGACTATTCAGGTTTATCCCCATCCTAGCTGTTACAGCCAAAGTGATTACATGTGTGTCTCTCAAAAGCTGAGTAACTTTCTGGCAGAAGCAGTGATAAATAACATCCCTTTACCAGATCATGCATTGTGTAAACATTCACGTTTGAGCCTCAAAATAAGAATAGCTGCAAATCGAGGTTTAATACCTCACTTCTGAAAGATCAAATAAAAAAAGGGAATGACTAATGACTGAAGCAAACATCTACTTTAAAATTAATAAACAGTGGAGAGGTTAGTTATGAAGTTGTTTGGGAAGTTTGTAAAGCTCCCATGAGAGGGCATATCATTAATTGATCCTCACACAAGAAAAAGAAATCCATGAAGGAATTAAAAAAGGAAACTTGTTGAACAACTTGAATCTGATCACAAATCCAATTCCAAGAAAAATTCCCATTTGTTACAAAAAGTAATTTCTCTGAAATATCAAATTAACTGCATTCATAGTAATAAAGCAGACTATGCCCTTTTTAAAATAAAACAAACATATTGGGAATTGGGAAAAACAGCAAACAATTTTCTGGTGTGCAGACTGAACAATAGGCAAGCAAAGAACACAATTGATGGAATCCAATTAGAGAAAAGTAAGACTATGATTACTCCATGGGAAATTAATGATCAGTCAAAAAAATTTTACCAAATCTTGTTATGCTTCATTTAATAAGACTCTTACAGACAAAATAGTTGATTTTTTTTATCCAGAATCAAACTCCTAGCCATCCCAGACGTGCAATAGTTAGGCCATGACAAACAAATTATCAGACAGGAAATATTCACAGGCTTTTTATTTTTGCTATTTTCGCTGGTTTCATATTAGCATAAAAATAACTGACAGTGAATATTATATGAATCACTGTACAACAGCAACACTAGTGTTCCACCAGTGAAAATAAGATGGTGTGAACATGTTGAGTGTGCTTGGAGCACTAAATATAAGAGGTGTGAATATAAGCTGTTATACCGTAATCTCCCTTCCCTCTGCTTCTCAGGTCCAGATGGATTTTAAATGAGATCTATAAAACCCTAAACCCAGAACGTTTGGAATTTCTTAACCATCTATTAAATGAATCCTTTGGAAAAGGCCAGCTACCTCTATGTGAAAAGCTTGCATTACTGTTATCCATAGGCAAGATAAAGATCCTTTGCAATTTAATAAGTATCCCTCTATATCTCTCTTGAATGATGATTATAAAATGTTAGCTAAAATATTACTGTAGCAGTTAGGATCTAAAATTATCTAACCTCAATCATAGGAAAAGGATAGGTGTGGTTCTTTCCAAATAGAGCTGGCATTGATAATATCTGTAGACTAGTATCTACAGTCTGGACATCACAAACCAATAAAATTGCCATAACTGCACTATTGTTTGACATAATCAAGGCTTTCAACTCCCTTGACTGGGATTTTCTGGATTGCACCCACACATTTTTGGCAATGGAGAGACTTTAGATTATGGATTTTAGTTGTTTGTAAAGAAACAACATCATCAGTGACAACAAATGTGGTTAATCCCCCCTTTCCCATTGTTCACTTTCTCCATTCGTATTTACAACTGCAATTGAGTCTGTGTTTAGGAAAATCATAAACTGTAAAGAAATTAAGGAAGTGAAGGTTGATAATTCCTGTAACAAAATGTCTACATATGCTGATGACTTGCTCTTTACCATGGAAGACCCAATTATGTTTTCCAACATGCTCAGGCATGCTGCTGCCGAATTTGGTAATGTTGCTGGACTACAGATAAACTGGAGTAAAGAGGAAGCCTTGATTCTGAACAGAAAAGTAAACCAATTATCAGTTTATAAAGACAAAATTCTAGTTGTATAGCCAGTGGAAAGTTTGAATTAATTAAATAAATTATTTGATTTAGTTAAGTACACTAGAACAAAAGGTGCATTTACAGGCATGACTTGAGTGCTTAAAATGCCTAAAATGATCCTTAACATAATAAGATACTACATTATAATACACATATAAAAATAAAATAGGAAAGGACATTAGATATGATTTTAGAATATATCTGTAGCTGGGTATCCCAAAGTTTAAAAATGTGGACCAAACATTTCAATAACCACTATCAATAATATTTACAGGTAGACACAGATGACACATAAGCAAACAACTTATTCCTAGTGGTTAATACTGATGTTGCTTGACATATCTCTACTGGAAGATCATTTCATTGATTTATTCACATAGTAAGAAAATGCTTTTTATCCTATTACTGTTCTGCAGGAAGGAATCAATAACAGACTCTTTGGCTGATTTTAAGCCTTGTTTTGGATTGTACTTTAGCATCATATCTGCTAAAGGATTTCTGTCACCCAACTTAAGGTTTAAAAAAAAACTGGAACAAATAATAGGCCTGATCCATGTCAACTCTACTAAAACTAATGCAATGTGGTAAAAAACAGTGCAGACAAAACTCTGCTAGGCAAATCAAGCCTGTCCATAACAGCTAAATGAAAAAACAGTGTAAAGGGAAAAACGTTACACACTAGCCACACATACAACAACACATACTACTCCACGAATAGAACAAACAACCTTTCTCTTAAAAGTAGATTTACTATTACCACACAGTGCCACCATGGATCATCACCCCAGTAAAACTTTTGCTTTAAGTAAGATTTACTATTACCACACTGTGCCACCATGGATCACCACCCCAGTGAAAATGTTGCTTTAACTGTAGATTTACTATTACCACATCGTGCCACCTTGGATCACCACTCCAGTGAAATCTGAGGTAAAAGGCATATTAGTGGACTCAGGACTGACAGCGCATGGTTAAGGCACCTCCTCACTATGAAGCGTCACACAAGTGCTATTTTGTATACCGTGCTCTTCCATATTTTGACATTTTGACCATATGCTATTCATCACATTCCTCTGGTCCATGCAGACTTGATGTTATACCAATAGCTATCACTTTGTGCTAATGGCAACCAATTCACTTTTGCATATAAATTGCAGTGATGTTCTCTAAAAGAACTGCTAGTAGCAAAATGGTAAATCACATTATAGAGGACTTGCCTCTTCCTTATAATTCCAGCAGAGGTGAACCCCTAAATCAAATTGTCATATTCTAGTGTTGAAAGTAGACAGTTTCTGGCTATCAGTGTTTTTGTTTCTAAGGATAATACATTTTTTAGACTGTACAAAAAACCTTTTTTTATGCAAGCATGACAGACATTTTCCTGATGTTTTATGAATGTGCACTGAAAACACTCTGAGGATGACCCACAAGGTTGATATGTAAGCATACCTCCACCCATGACACACTGCATGGTAACAAGTTTAGTTTGTGTTAGAGTTCAGGCCAAAAATGTTTTCCTAGTCCTAAGCTTTGGTCTTTTTACTCCTTTCAGCTATGAAAGCCCCTGGATGCCTTTGGATTTATAAGCACCAGCTATCAGTTGACAATTTTGGCTGTAATTTCACGGCTTCAGTTCACCATCCCTGACTGTAATGTAGATTGTTGGACTTGGGTTTAGTATAAAACACTGTTTTTGGTTCCACTTTTTGTTGCTGTTTTTGAATGCCTTACACTCAGCTGCTTTTTTGCATAAATGTGCATTTTTAGTGCATATTTGCATTACACCACACATGTTATTTTAGGGTCACACAGTTCATGTGTAATTGATGTTTTTAACTTGCTTAACTGCTTCAATAAATGGTGTTTTAGTGTGACTTGTTGTCCGCTATTTTGATAGCAGTGCTTACCATCTCATAAACAGTGAGTCCTTTTCCTACTGTATCTTTTTTACACTCCTGGTAGTGAACGCTTTAAAAAATTGTAATAAGTGGGAGCTCCCCTAACCCCCATTGCTTCCTGTTTTTTCCAGATGTTTGTCATAACTTAAACAAGAGTCTAGCATTCTCTGCTTGTTGATGTACAGTTTGATCTGACACGTTTATACAAAATTGGCTTGCATATTTAGCATATTTCTGTGATGTACCATAGAGCAGGGTCTTTGTCTTCATCTTGTTAAGCTGTAGCCTATGTGATTCAAATTGTCTGCAACTCAGCAAATTCCTAAGATAAACATTTATTAAAATAATCAATATTTGTGTCTGACACATACAACACTGCATCATCAGGCATACAATATTATATCTGAATTTAAACACAAACTGGGCAAGTTATTTAGAAAAAATTGTGAACAGTAGGGGCACAAAATGTAACCCTGTGCTAAACCATAATATGTTAAACCATCCCACTCTAGTTTACTCCCTGAGATCTTCTGGACAATCTCCTCTTGAAATTCCTAGAAGTTCCACAAAAAAGAGGGAAGTTTCCTTTGTGATATCTGTACCCAAAACTTGGAACTCCCTTCCTCTAAATGTCAAACTCTCCAAATCCCACCAAGCTTTTCAAAAAAGAGTCTTCGATCCTTCCTTAGGAACTCTGACATTGCTTCTGCTCTGATATTATTGTGCCTCCCAACTAGTTGCTATAACTGCTCCACGAAATGGCACTTACTCTCATATCTGTACTTGCAACACCTGCCTGAGTACTGCCTCCTCAATATTATATCAAAATGTTATTTGACCCAGTGAATAGACTGTCTTGTGGACTCAGTGCTGCATAAATCAGTCTGTGACTTTAATACTGTAGTCCTGCCAGTACCCTGCATGCCACTCTCCCTGGTTGTTGCCTGAAAATAGTTAGCATTCTTGTTTAGTGCACTTAATTAATGTATTTGTCTGTTCTTCTTGCCATTTTATCTGTGTTTTTCCAATTGTAAACACTGCTTTGTTATTCAAATGTTGCTTAATTCCTGTTGTAACATGTCCATTGTATGGTAGGTAGGTACAATTTTATTTTTAAACAGGTAATACAAGTCATTTGGAAAAAAAGTCCAGTTTACAAGACAGACCTGTGTGATCCCTATCTAAATACTTACAATAAGGTTCCATTTCCTGTCTGTACAATGTTCCATGCCTGACGATGAGCAAGATAAGCAACATTCTTGTCTAGTGCACTTACCTGGTAAACAAAAACTAAATAAATAAAAAAGTACCATCTAATCTCACGTATTGCTTTTGATTTTTCCAAATAATTTCCAAACAGTTTTAATGCTGATGCATCAACACGCAGATTGTCCTGCTTTGACTCCAGGAAAGAGTGGTCCTCTGAATCAAATGTATTGGCCAGTTAGCCCTTTCCCATATTACAGTGAAGGACATATGTGAACCTAACTAAAGCAATAGATGTCCCACATCTTTCCTGAAGCCAAACTGGGATTCAGTGAGGAGCTGGTGCATGTCCAAGTTTATGTATTCCATCTGATGTGCATGCACCAGCTTCTCCTCAATGTTACCAGTTCAGGAAAGCAGGGTTATAGGCTTATAGTTTCACAAAGTTTCAGATCCCCGTCCCTTATATAATGCCATATCATGAATCACAGCTAACTCAGCAAATGCTGTCTTCCAGGGTTCTGTGATTTCACAAGCCATAAAGGATATATTTATTATTTTCATTATATGGTAGACCAATTGCTCCATGCAAGTTTTATAAAATTTGTAACAATCCTGTCCATCCTGGGTCCTTTAATCACATCCAAGGTTTTCAAACCACTGCACAACCTTGGAGCACCAGCTGTTGTGCGCCCCATCATTAGGGCACCAAATTCAAAAGTCATCACACCCTACCCGAGGTCTACCCCCACGGAGTTAGAATCCTAAGTGGGGGTGGGGTGATTGCATGAAACCTGATCGACAATGTTTGGGTTTGGCACCCTAATGACAGAGTGCACAATGGCCAGCGTGTTCTGATGGTGGAACCTTTTCAAACATTTTAAGACTTCTTTCTTATGACAACCCTTCAACAAAACTGTTCTCTGTCTAATTCCACTTTTTTAATCCCCAATTGTAAATTCCTTATTTAGTTGATTTAAATTGTTCTCCAAATTTGTAAAAGAATAATTAAATTTACCTGCAGTCTTTTTTCTGTAAACCAATTCCCTACCACCATCATTTATTTTAGCGACTTTTATATTTGTATGTAGTTTAACTCATTCACTGTTTTCCAAAACATCTTTCCATCAGAACATTTTTTAATTTATGTTTTATCATGTCTTTCTCTTTTTTCATTTGTTTTTTACATCTGTTTCTCAGATTTCTGTATAGCTGCCAAATGCTTAAATTACCAGATGTTTTATAGATTTTCCAAAGTCTGTTCTTTTCTTTGATTCATTTTATAACATCTTGATTTAGCCATGTATTTTAATAGAAAAATAGAACTTGTCAGCAGAAAAGGACTGTCAGGCCCACCCAGTCTGTTCCAGCATCCTGTGAACAAGGTGACTGAAATTGGGTGCCTACACAAACAGCAACTCGATTACGGTGCCTGTGTTCATGGCTACCATGGGGGGGGGGTGACCCAATACTGCAGTGGGTGAAAAACCTTAAAGGGAAATAGGGAGTATATGTGCACACACCCATGGGGGGAGGCAGGGGAGGGATGATATGTGGGAGGGGGGTGTGGCGGACAACTGCTGAGTAGGACCACTGGCGTCATGGGGAGTGTGATCAGCTGGAAGGCACAGGATTTGGGTCAGGCACAGTGCAGGTTTTTTTTTCTGGCAGCCCGCATATATTTTTTTAAGTTTTTCACCCCCCTGGAGTTGAGAATCCATAAGTAGGGGGTGTGGGGGGTGCAGCCCCCTGCATTAACAATGAGGCCTTTATGTCTCTGGCACTGTTTTTGTCCATGCTGTGAGTGTACATCTCCAAAATTGATGTTTGGCAATCTACACTAGCTGTAACGGCGAACACCTTTCTGTGATCACCATTATGACATGGAACCGTCTGCCCCAGTTTCCTAGCATGCCACTTGGACTTCACTATCACCCCCTGCCCCCCTTTCCCAACTCTAACAGGCCCTTATGTCTATCCCATGGTCTCTTGAATCACCCCACTGTCCCTGCTCCAACCACCTTCTCTAGGAGTCTGTTCCAGTTATCCACCACCCTTTCCTTGTAGTAGAATTTTCTGATGTTACCCCTGAACCTTCCTCCTACAATCTGCAATCCATTCCCCCTTGTTCTTGACTGCTTCCATAGCTGGAAGATATCCTCTACAGGTATCCTGTTGATACGCTTAACTCTCCTAATAGTAAATGGCACATATGTATCCAAAACTAGGGATGAAATTTGCTGGAAAAATTCAAGGGCCTCATTTACCTCTGTTACATGATTTAACGATAACCAATTTAGTTTACAGAGCTCAGTTTTGAAGTGGTTCTCACACTTATTACATAATCTTCTAAAGTTTATTAATCTTGGTTGTTTTGTGGTCTTTTATTGTTCCATATACAAAATATTGGACATGGTTACTTATGCTTTCTGGTAAAATACTGTACCACATGCTGAGATATTTATTCAGTTATTAGACATAATTAGTCAGTTTAAAATACTTGGATCCTATCTACATTAGCAACTATTAACCTTAATCCCTTAATGAAAGAAACCCAGAATGATCTAATTAAATTAGAAAAGTTGTTCTTGTCTTGATGGGGAAAAGTAATTTCAATTAAATTGAACCTAACCCCCAAGATATTTTATTTGCTAGTCAACCTTCTGGTCATTATTAGACTCAGTTGGTTTTAAAAAAAGTAATTATTTATCCCTTAAATGTTTATAGAGGCAGTAAACTTCCAATATTTAGTCTTGACAAAGGTAACAGCATGGGCACAACCTTTGCCCCAAACCTGGCCAACGTATGTTGATCTGTGGGGAAACAAATACATATTTCATACTACATTCAGTACTTTTTCTAGATTCATTACAGAATAGAAAAGCTACAGAGATGATTGTTTTCTTGCATGGAGAGGGGGTGAAGAAATATTGTCAGAATTTGCTGAATTTAGTCACTCACTAGTGCTAGGAAGAGATGGCTGCCTGAGAGAGAGCTCTCCCACCATCATAATCTGCCTGTAATTTAAAATAATCCTGAGTAGTCATAGTGTAGTTGTGAATTGGCCAGTTAACAAATATAGTTATTTTCTGCAGTTTTACCAATTTTTGTATAAATACAACACCCTTTTCTCTTTATAACACCTCATGGCATATCTAGTGTTTACCTTCTCACCAGCATGCTGACTGACAGGAAGCTCGAAGTGGCAGGCACATCAGGTTAGCCCAGGGAGTCTCCGTTGAGCTCTGGTATCCTCCATGGAGGTCATGCAGGTACCAGGAATAACTCTATAAAGCAGAATGGAAAAGCTATATCTAATTGCCTTAGTGACATGGACTACATTAAGGATAAATTACATTCTATGCACCTAGACATTGTTTCACTTAAACAACAGGCAGGGGAGGAAAGTAACAAATCAGCTGTTATGGAGGAAAGAATGAATACACTCAAGGAAAGAGCAGCATTACTGGAGGAGCCACTATGTGTAGTGGAAGACATGGCGTGGAAAAATAACTTAAAAATACAACAATTGGGAGCTAAAGTTGACGACTTGGAAAATAGATCCAGGAGAAATAACTTACATGTTGTTGGGGTCCTGGAAAAACTAGTGGGGAAAGACATGATTAGTTTTTTACAGGAGTTTCTTCCCTCAGTGTTAAATTACAGTTGGAATTGGCCCTTGGAAATAGAAAGGGCCCACAGATCCCCAAGAGCTTTTCCTAAACAAGGACAAAACCCAGGGCCCATTATTGTGCATTTTTAAGGTTCATTAATGAGGAAGAAATCTTATCCATAGCAAGACAGAGAAAAGCTTTATTCTGGGAGAAGAAAGAATCTACATTTTCCAAGACTACTCCTCCGAGATTGTAGAGAAAAGAAAAGCATATGGGGATATTAGATATGTTTTATAACACTTAGAAGTTCCCTACTATATTAAATACTCTGCAGCCTTGGTGCTAACTAAAGGAGGGGGGTCTCATAATTTCAAAAACCCCAAAAAGGCTTGGAGTTTTATTCGGAGACATTGGAGTGAAGCTGAAATGATTTTAAACAAACGGAGTAGGGAAATTAAAAATTTCACACAGGCCCCAACTACCATTGACAGAATCCAGAGCTCTAAGATTCCAACCCCAGAACGATTGGCCCATGCAACTACTCCTAAGCATAGTCCACGAGCTAATACTTCATCACAAGATACACAAGGAACAGTGCCAAAGCAGACCCACATCCCGGTTCTGAACACAATATAAGGCATCCAAACACCAAGGCATCACTTCTCAAGTCTGGACCCTGGCTTTCAAAGATCACATGAAAAACACAAACATTTTACAAAAATAAAGCAGATATTTTGGCTTCAGTGTTATCAAAGCACGTACACTCCTCTGATTGGACTCATAACCATTCTGGCCCCTCCACTCATGAGCACCTTTCTTCAAATGTATTTGGTTTACCTGATGCTTTAAGAGGTCCATACAGTCCTGTCGCCAGCATGTTTGAGGAACCCCCATCAACTGACCTGTCTAGCTTGGAGATTGAAACTTTGGTGACCTGAAATGAATGCGCAACAGGAACATTTGTTTAACCCCAGTAGGCGGATCCTAAACATGGTCATCCTCCAGGATTGGATATCATAGACCACATGGCTTTATTCGTATTGCTTTCTCATCCTAAAATACCAATTTAAAGTACTTCTAATGTATATTTCTTTCTCTTTATTTTATTTAAAAAATATATGTATTAGCTTATTGTCTTTATTACATAGAGGAGAGAATTGATATAATGCGGTGTCAAAGGTCATGAATCACTTTCTGCTCAGAGAGATGGATGTTCGTGTCATCAGCTTCACAATTCCCATGACCAAAACATCCTCAAGAGGCACAGTAGGCACAAATATTAATTGTGTCTTTATCAAGCTATGCTTTGAATGCTAAGTCAGTAAGAAGGCGCTTTGGTTTTGTGATCTCATTTAAAAGATGGAATCAGTTTTGGTGTGTTTAGAAGAGGGATCTGTTAAAGTAATTTTCCCTATCTACGATTTTAGTTATTCTGGCTTTTTCATCTTCCACCATCCTCACTTCCTTAATCCATGGTATCCAGTTATGCCTATTGCTAGATAGCAGATAGAGCCCAATTTTATACGTGTGAGATGGATCTACATGAGCTTTCACATGATGGGCTTTATTTGTATTCTCTCTAAGCCAGTCGGGTGGTTTTAAACAAGGTCTTGGGAGAGTGGGAGCTTTTGCTGAATGGTTTATATATTAATATATCTGCCAGATGTGACTCTGTCTGTCTAGACTGATGGAGAGATCATGTCTGTTGATGGATTGAATGTATAAGGCCTTATTTTCAGTCCATTGCTCTTACTACAGGTATTTCCTTGATAAACATTTACATGCTGTCTAAAACATCTACATAATTAAATATGGCATTTTTGGAATTCCTTAAATTTGTATTGACTTGAGTTGAGTGGGAACTGTTGCTGGAAGCATCATGCCGAATGACTAATCTTACAGTAAAATACATTGTTCAGTCTAAGACATAGTTGTGTTATTACTACTTTATCCAAGATCCCAAAAGGTTTTCTTTAACACCAAAAAGAACTTGGATGTTTTATCCTATAACCTGTTTAAGGGATTATTTATGGAAACGGAGTAAAGTTTTTTACCTTGCTAATCATCACAAACTGGCTTTCAATCCAACATATTTAATTACTTAGGTTATTTCTATTTTTTGTCTTCAGGGTGGATTCCACAGTAAACCACCGTTTGTTTGTGTGAGTGTCACTTTGAGGTTTCCTTAGTGAATTACCACTCAAACTACTGTGTTTGTTAGTTAGGACTTATTCTAAGCAATGTTCCTTTTGATTTTTTGAAGGTTACAAAAGGTGTATCAGCTAAAATACAGTGTACTATTTTGTGTGTGTGTTTTGTTTTAAGTCTGCCAAGAGATACACAGGGGTTTACTTGTTACTGATTTTTTCCTTTTTTCCTTTTACTGTTATCTAAATCCCTACATTTAATTGTTGCTCCTAAAGTATTAACTATTAAGTGAATTACTGGCAAGAATATATCCTGAGTATTTTATTAACCATTATTTAACATTTTACTATGTTTTTTGCAATGAGTAATCTTAACATAGGTTTATGGAATATGCAGGGGCTTGGACCCCCAATCAAAATATATAGAGTGTTGAATCATTTAAACAAACACAGAATAGACATAGCCATGTTACAGGAAACCCATTTGACTCCCATCGAAGCAGAAACACTAACTTGAGGTTGGGTTTCTTTTGTAGAATACTGCAAAAAAGACAGGTGTGGCAATTTTGATAAGAAAAGGTATACATTTTATTAAACAGTCCCATATCACGGACCCAGAAGGAGAATTATACTGTAGACATATAGCTATTTGTAATATTTATGCCCCTAACACATGGCAAAAAGAATTCTTTCAAAAATTAACCTATACTCTTGCTAATTTAGGGCCTTATGAAATTCTATTGGGGGAGACTTTAATTTAGTTATGGATTCTTCCCTAGACAGGTCACACTCTCAGTTCTCCTGTTCTTTATCCATTGCACAGAAGAGTCTACATAACTTATTGTTGGAGTTGGGTCTATTAGATATGTGGAGGCTCTTTTATCCTGATGGTAGGGATTATTCTTTCCTGTTGACCAGACATGGTTCTTTTAGCCAGATTGATTACTTATTTATGAATTTAAGGTGGTGCAATGACACTACCCAAATAGGTTATGAAAATGCATTTAGATCTGACCATTGTCTGCTAAAGAGTGCAATACTTTTGGAAAACAATTCTGCTAAGTCGGCAAGCTGGAAATGTAATTCTTCACTTCTTCAAGATCCTCAGGATCACCGGAGCAACTGCACAGGGGAGGGAGCTGGATGTCATTGTCTACCTAGGGACTAATGACCTGTCTATGAAAGGAATCAGAACAGTGCAGGAATAGTTTGTAGAGTTGGGAAGGGGCCTTAGACAAGTAGCACACATAGTAACCTTCTCGGAGGTGCTGCCTGTCTATGGCATAGGTGAGGCTAGGGTGCTCCACACCATGGGATTCAATCAGTGGTTGAGAAACTGGTGCAGAGCTCAGGGATTTGGCTTCATTGGGGACTGGGGGTCCACCTGGAGTGACGCAGGCCTATACTGGCATGATGGTCTGCATCTGTTCAGGAGGGGAACTAGGATCCAAGGTGATAGGTTTAAATGCTTCATTGGCAAGGATTTAAACTTGCCAAGGGGGGGAGGCACTGGAAAGGAGCAGGGTCATCTTAGCCCCCCACAAAAAGTCAGGTTAGTAAGTGAGGTAAACACAAAGATAGAGATGTCGATAGGGAGAAGAGAAGGGGTAAATGGAGAAAGTGACAAAGGCAATAAGGACAGGGATGGGGCAAAAAGGAGTAAGGCCATCAGGAAATGGAGGGTAATGAGTACCAATGCCCATTGTCTGGGCAACAAGCTCCCTGAACTGGTGGCCTTGATGGAAGAGGGATGCATGGTTATTGTAGCAGTCACAGAAACATGGTACACAGAGAACCATGACTGGGATGTTAACATACCAGGGTACACAACCTACAGGAGAGACAGGGAGGGGAGGGGAGAAGAGAGGGAGGAGTAGCTCTCTATGTAAGGGAAGGGATAAAAGCAACTGAACAAAAGAATAAACAGGGAGGAGAGGAGGCACTGTGGGTCACTTTAAAGACTGGACATGGCACCACAATCTTCACGGGACTGTATACAGACCCCAATGTGAGGGGGGAGGGAATGGACAAGGATATGATAGAAGGCATTCTTAGGATGGCAGAGAAAGGGGAGATACTGTTGATGGAACACCTGAATATGTCAGATGTTAACTGGAACACATTTGCTGCAGCCACATCCAAGAGAAAGGTCATTCTCAATGCCCTACAGGTGGCATGCCTCAGACAGCTAGTTTTGGAACCCACTCATGAAGGAGCAATCTTAGACCTTATACTCTCAAATGGGGACAGTGAGAGGATCTCAGACCTACAAGTGGGTAGCCATCTGGGAACAAGTGACCATCAAACAGTGCGGTTCATGATAAACTCAGCTACAGAGTCAAGCCATATAAAAGTGAGAGTACTGGACCTCAGGAGGGCTGACTTTAGCAAGATGGGAGACTGCCTTAAAAAAGCACTAGCAAACAGGCTAGAAGGAGGGGTGGAATGACAATGGAAAAACATCAAATCTGTCATTGCAGAGGCAACAAGCCTTTGTGTGAAGCAAATATACAAATCAAAATGAAAGAAAAAGCCACTATGGTTCTCAAAAGAGGTGGTGGGGAAGGTCAGACAGAAATAGATAGCATTCAGAAAGTATAAGGAAACACAGAAGGAGCAGAACAGAGAGCTGTGTACCAGTTAAGGCAGAAGGAAGCAGGGAGGGAAGTCAGAATAGCAAAGGCCCAAACTGAGGAAAAGATAGCCAACTCAGTTAAGAAGGGGTATAAAACCTTTTATAGGTACATCAAGGAGCGTAGAAAGAGAAAGGGAGGGATAGTGAGGCTGAATAGAATGGACGGTAGGTGGGCAGACAGGGGCAATGAAAAAGCAGGGATAGTGAATGAATATTTCTGCTCAGTATTCACAAAAGAGGAGGAGGGGAGGTTCCTAATCCAAGTAACAGAAGCACTCTGGACAGGGGGATCGATCCCAGTCCTTTCACAGAAGAAAGGGTTCTGAAAGAACTCCTAAAACTGAAAGTGGACAAAGCAATGGGGCCTGATGGAATTCACACCAGAATTCTAAAAGAATTAATGGGAGAACTAGTGAAACCACTGACTACCCTTTTTAACAAATCATGGGAGGATGGTGTGGTACCTGAGGACTGGAGGAAGGTGGATGTGATTCCCCTTCACAAGAGTGGGACCAAGACAGAGGCAGGAAACTACAGACCTGTCAGTTTGACCTCTGTGGTAGGGAAAGTGATGGAATCACTTCTGAAGGAAAGAACTGTTGAGTACCTAGAGGCCAGTGGGGCACAGGACCCAAGGCAGCATGGGTTCACAGTGGGAAGCTCATGTCAGATGAATCTAATTGATTTCTTTGGCTGGGTGACCAAATTAGTAGACATGGGAGGGGCTGTGGACATGGCCTACCTAAATTTTAGCAAGGCATTTGACACAGTCCCACACAAAAGATTAATAGCCAAATTAACCAGCCTGGGAGTGGGTCCCAGGGTGGTAGCCTGGGTAAAACATTGGCTGGACAACAGGACACAGAAGGTAATTGCAAATGGAGTCCACTCTGAAGAAAGAGGAGTTACTAGTGGGGTACTGCAGGGTTCAGTACTGGGTCCAGTTCTTTTTAATGTCTTTATAAGTGACAGTGCAGAGGGACTGGAAGGAAAAGTATGCCTCTTTGCAGATGATACAAAGATCTGCAACAGGGTTGATACACAAGGAGGTGTGGAAAGGATGAGAGGGAACATGGCAAGGTTGTAGGAATGGTCAGAAGTATGGCAGCTTGGATTCAAAGTAAAGAAGTACAAAATAATGCACCTGGGAAACAAAAACCCAAGGGCAGATTACACAATGGGGGAGAGGTAGTAACAACAACAAAAATGGAAAGGGACTGGGGGGTAATCATATCAGATGACCTTGAGGTTAGCAAGCAATGTGAGAAGGCAGTAGGGAGGGCTGGGGGATACTGGGATGTATAGGAAAGGCATCACCAGCAGAAAACAGGAAGTTGTTATCCCACTGTACAGACAGTTGGTGAGACCCCATCTGGAGTAGTGCATCCAGTTCTGGAGACCCCATCTCCACAAGGACATAGACAGGATAGAGGCAGTCCAGAGGAGGGCAACTAAAATGGTGCAGGGTCTGCAAGAGAAGCCATATGAGGAGAGACTAAAGGAGCTTAATATGTATACCCTTGAGGAAAGGAGGGGAGAAGGGTGACATGATAGAACTTTTAAGTACCTCAGTGGAATCAAAGTCCAAGAGGGTAGCATCCTTCAGAAAAAGAGATGTGCAAGAACAAGGGGACACAATTTGAAGATGGGAGGCATTTCAGGGGTAACGTGAGGAAGTATTTTTTTTCACAGAGAGGGTGGTGGACACATGGAACAGCCTTCCTGAGGAGGTTGTGGGGTCTAAAATTGTGGGAGAATTCAAGAATATATGGGACAGACATAGGGCAATTTTTGTGGGGGGTAGGAAGAAATAGGCTGTTGGTTAACTAGGATCTGCAGCTTATCCTGTAGGTATGGAAATGTGCAGACTAGGTGCACCAAGTGGTCCTTATCTGTTATCAAAGTCTATGTTTCTATGTTCTATTAATGTTTCTATTCCTTAAAATGAATACAGGACGAGACACAAGCCTATTTTAGACTGAATGATAATGGGGAGGTTTCATCTAAGATGGTATGGGATGCATATAAGACATTTATAAGAGGGGGAATAATTGGCTTTGCATCTTGGAAGAAAAAAGTAAAACAAAAGGACCTGAAACTTAAGGAAGAAAAACTTGGGGATATATTGACATGTTTAAAAAATAATCCCAAAAAAACAAATGAGAACTCCTTTTTAAAGTTCTCAGTCTTAAATGTGAAATCAATAGATTGCATTCAGATAAGATAGAGTATTCCCTTTTTAGGATAAAACAAAAATACTGGGAATCTGGAGAAAAAGCTAGCAAGTTACTTGCACACAGACTTCTCAAGTTACAGACTCAAACCAACATTAAGGGAATTAGAAACAAGGATGGGGTGGTGACACATAACGTCAAACAAATTAACGATTGTTTTAAGTTATTCTACGAAGACTTGTATAAATCTAAGAGAGCTTCAGAATTAAATACTGTATAGGATTTTCTCAATAAAGCAAACCTACCAAGTATATCCACTTTAGATAAACTGCAACTAGATTAACCAATAAACCTACAAGAGATCTAAGCAGTCATTGCTAAAGCCCCCAAGTGGAAATCTCCTGGCCCAGATGGTTTACCTGGAGAATTTTATAATTCTATAAATGACATTATTTCTCCTCACCTTTTAAATACTTTCAAAAACTCCTTTAATGAAGGCTTTCTTCCAAGTACTATGAATGAAGCCTATATATGCTTATTAAATAAGAAAGATAAGGATTCCCTGGACTGTAGCAACTACAGACCTATTTCCTTATTAAACTTTGATTACAAAATTATTGCTAAAGTTTTTTGGCTAACAAAATTTCTAATCTTCTGAATAAGCTGGTTGGTAAGGAGCAGGTGGGCTTCTTACAGGGTAGGCAGGCTGCAGAGAATTTTTGTAAATTATTCTCCATTATTTGGGCTACAGATTCAACATCAAATAGCTATATTAACAAACCTGCAGCTGCCATTTCCCTTGACATAGGAAAAACATTTGACTCTTTAGAATGGGATTATCTCTACAAAGTCTTGTCCAATAACAACTTTGGACCAGGTGTATGATGATGGATTCAGACTCTATATGCTCGTCCGACAGCAAGTATTATAACAAATGGACTTAGATCCACTCCACTTTTATTAAATAGAGGCTCTCGTCAAGGATGTCTGATTTCCCCATTACTTTTTGTATTAGCCATGGAGCCCCTAATCAGAAGAATACTAAATTTAGACAATGTTCATGGAATACTAGTTGGTAACTATTATAATAAGGTTTTAGCTTTTGCTGATGACATTCTTTTGACTTTATCCCAGCCAGCATACTCACTTCAGGCTATCAAACCCTTGCTGCAAGATTTTGGTGCTATATCAGGCCTATTTTTCAAGTGGTCCAAAACTGAAGGTTTGATGCTAAATTACTCTAGGTCAGAATTTAAGAAATTGAGAGAATTCCTAGACATTACTTGGTCTGAAATATCTAGGAATCAAAATCTTTGACTCAATTGAAAAATCCTGAATCACAACCTATTTAATTTACTAAATAATTTCAAATCTGAACTGGATAGATGGTCCAGTTTGCATCTTTCTCTGTGGGGGGAAATCAATTCTATTAATATGATATTAGCTCCAAGATTATTCTATTTTATGAACAACTTCACAGATAACATTCCAAGCTTTTGGTTCACCAAGACTGACAAGACTATCTCCACTTTCTTATGGGAAGGAAAGCCTTTCAGATTATCTAAACTGAAATTAAGAGCTCCAGTAAAGTCAGGAGGGTTTGCATTACCCTGGTGGCAGGGCTATTTTTGGGCTTATAAATTAAAACATGTTGCCAGTCAGTTCAAGTCTCATGATACCTCAACTGCACCCTTATGGTTACAGTATATATTGAAAAAAATATTGTGGCCCCTAGAACCTACCAGATTTGCTCTTTATACATGCTCCCTTTAAGATATCAAATCATCCTACTTTGCAGATTTCAGTTCTGGTTTGCAGAAAATTCAATCAGCTCAAGAAGTCTGAACTTGTACCCTTAAAATATATGCCCCTTTGGAATAATGCACTGCTTACCAGAACTGACAAAGGTATTCCTGACCTTGGGTGGGGAAAATATGGCATACGAAACATTGGAGATATGTTGGACAAAAATAATAGACTTTTATCTTTTGAGCAAATGAGGTCAGTTTACAAGCTTAATAAATGTGATTTGTGGCTACTCCTGCAATTAAGGAAGCACCTATCCAATACCATTTTGGATGGAAGCTTCTCTACGTTTCCTTCAAGTTTATGAATGTCCTTCTACAAAATAGCTCATCTTCCAAAAGGTTTTAGCTTAATATATAAGATATTACAAGATCTTGAAGAAGGCCTAACTGATCATGCCAGAGTTAAATGGCAAACCGACCTGAACATAAGTATTCCCATAGATACCTGGGACAAACTATGGGACATTGCTATCAAAACATGCAGAGAAACTCAAAGCTGATTGGTTCAATTTAAAATTCTACATTATTATTACAATTCCCCTCGGATTCTCTTTAGGTTGGGCATATCCTCAAATAATAGCTGTTGGAGATGTGGACAATCTGATGCAGGTCTAGATCATCTCCTATGGTCATGTAATGAGATTAAGGAAAGATGCAAACAGATACATGACATTTGTAAATATATTCTTAAAGTCAATTTTCCACTATCCCCAACTTTATATATACTGGGTGATATTTCTGCCTTTCCAAAAATACCAAAAGAGAAAAAAACTATGGGTTTGTGCAGTAGCTTTGTCATTTAAAAGATTACTTCTCCAAAACTGGAAAGACTCAAATGTCCCTTCCATTCCTCAATGGATAGATTACCTTAGCAGAATAGTTCATAAAGAAAGAATTAGCTACACACTCTTGGAAAAAAGAGACTTTTGAAATTATTTGGGGCCCCTTTCTAGAATTCTGCTCTTGAATAATTTGTGATGGTTCTTTATATTGCTTACAAACTATAAAAATATTATTGTCATTTGTATTTTATATTATTATAGATGTGCACAATAATAGTTTAATGTTTACTTTTGTGTTATGCTTAACTGATTGTATTATAAGACCTTTTTCTCTTTGTTTCTTTTTGTTGAAAACTTAATAAAATCTGAATTAAAAGAAGAATTTGCTGAATTTATTAATAGCACAAATGCCCATCTAAAATTTATTCTACAGTGGGATAAAAATGAAATTAATTTTCTGGACTTAACTATATTTAAATCAAATGGGACACTGAAGATGAAATTGTTCCATAAAAACACAGCACATAACACAATGCTACTAGAAGATAGCTGTGACCCTAAGAATGTTATTAATATTCTGAAAAGCCACTTTCTCTATGTTCAGAGAACATGTTCAGAGGACAGAGATTTTGAAACACAGAGTACTGCAATGGCAAAAAGATTCAATGCCCAGAAACATGATAAGTAGTCGTGGGGCAGCAGTCTTCAGGAAGATCTTCTAGAAACTGAGGCTGCTCATTCTGTGTGTACCTCTCTTGGTTGGTGGAGAAGGTAAGTAGACTTGTGGCTGTATTGGTTACAAGCCAAGATGAGGTCATTAGATATGAGGCTGCATTGGCTAGGGGTCAGGTGACCTTTTCTCCCACCAATGGACCATGAAGTCCAACTCCTTTACCTTAAAGGTTGCCAGATAGGAGAAGTGGCTGAACAATGTTGGGCTCAAGGAGGAAGGGGGTTGTGGGATCTGGAAGGTTGGGGGGACCACAGACACATTCCTTAGCCACAACTGGTTCTACTGCAAAATTCCTAAGCTGCTCTGGTGGTGCGGGATTGCCAAGAGGAGGCATCTATGGAAGTAGCCAATAAGAATGTTGGGGCCCTCCCAGGTGGAGGCCTCAAGGTGGGTATGAGAGGACCCCAGAGAAGGATGTAGAAATGTCTGGTAGAGGACTCAATCATTAGGGGGATAGAGTTGGGAGTAGGAAAGGGATGGAGAGGGAGTTCAGGTGCCTTCACAGGGCCACAGCATGGCATGATGGGAAGCATAGCCTATGGATCATTAGAGCAGTAGGAAGGGAGGGGGAGCTACAGTAGATGCCATTGTCCTCCTGGGGACAAATGACCTGGTTAGGGATGAGGCAGGTACAGTGCAGGGAAGTTTGGGGAGCTGTGAAGAAGTCTTAGGCATGTGGCACACTCTGTAGCTTTGTGGAGGTACTGCCTGTCTACAACAGGGGGAAGGTTAGGGAGCTCTGCACCAGTGCCTACAAATCATGGTTGAAGGAGTGGTGCAAAGTGGAGGGGTATAGCTACAATGAGGACTGGGGGCTCACCTAGGAATATAAGAACCTATATGGTGGTGATGGCCTACATCAATCAGGGATGGGAACCACAGTTCTCAGTGGATGGTTTAAACGTTACTTTGATGAGTGTTTAAAAAACTGAGAGGGGTGGTGGAAGAAGGAGGGTAGGCAGTAAGTGCCCTCCATAGGCTAAGATATTGCATAGGGAAATCCCAAGTGGTAAGAGTCCCAGCATGGGGCAAGAAAATCAAGCAAAGAGGGGATTAGCAAAGAGGAAGGGGGGTCAGAAAAGAAGAGGGGAAAAGGGTCACAAAAAAAGGGTGAAGTAACAAACAGAGGGGCAACCAATCTGGAAGACTACATGTGCTAATACTTGAAGCCTATGAAATAAGATCCTAGACCTAGAGACCATCAAGCCAGAAGCTGACCCAGCTATTGTGGCCACTACCATGTACAGTCATGACTGGGACATGCTCATACAAGGCTAGAGGATGTTCAGGAGGGACAGGGTAGGAAAGAAGGTGGGGAGTGGTGCTTTATGTCAGAGACATAAATACAACAGACGTACAGGGAATTCAGCAGGGTCAGAGGTGCTGTGGGTTATCCTCGAATTTGGAAATAAAGCCACTATTCAGACAGGGTTGATCTACAGGCTTCCAGCACAGGGAAGGACTTGGATAAGGAAATGTTAGAAGCAACTGGTAAAATAGCAAAAAAGGGGAAGGTGTTGCTGGTAGAAGACTTCAATATGTTGGGTGTAGATTGGAGCCTCCCTGCGGCAGTTTCAGTCAGAAGTAGGGGATATCCTGGACTCCCTGCAGGGGGCATTCCTCAGGCAACTAGTCCATGAACCCACTCGTGATGGGGCAGTACTGGATCTGGTGCTCAAAAACAGGGACAGTATTGCAGATGTTAAGGTGGGAAGCCATTTGGGGACCAGTGATCATCCTACAGTGACAGCTGCAGAATCCAACCACAAAATGGCAAGGGTCCTGGACTTCAGAAGGGCTAATTTAACTAAGATGGGTGAATGTCTCAGGAATGACCAGGCTGGAGGAGAGGACCTGGAGGAAGGTGGAAGAAAAATGGGACAAAATAAGTGAGGGCATAGTGAAGGCAATGAACCTCTGCATCAAGCAGGAAAACAAAAGTAAAAGAAAGACAAGGCTGCTATAGTTCTGAAAAGAAGCAGTAGAAAAGTCAAAGGCTAAAAAGATAACATTCAAAAGGTACAAGGATACCGAGAGAGAGGAGGATAATGAACAGTATCTGGGAAAACAGAGGGAGGGAGGGATGCAGGCAAAGCAGTAAGGAGTACAAAGGCACAAACTGAAGAAAGAATACCTCAGGGAGTATCAGAGGGGGACAAGACATTGTTTAGGTATGTTAGTGAGAAAATAAAGACAACAGGAGGGATTGTATGGTTAAAGAGGAAGGGGTTACTGTACAGAGGGGATTCAAGAAAAGGAAACATCTTGAACAAATACTTCTACTCAGTATTCACAGTAGAAGGAGAGGGATAGGGACCTTACAAAGGTAGCTGGAGCATTAATGGGAGGGAAGTGGACATCAGTCTATTTTCTGATGAGAAAGTCCAGAAAGTACTAGCTAACCTGAAGGTGGACAAAGGAACCGGTCCAGACAGGGTGTATCCAAATGTGCTGAGAGAGCTCAGGGAGGTACTGGCTGCACCTCTGACAAATCTGTTTTACAGATTACTGGAGAGTGACATGGTCATGGAGGACTGAAGAAGAGCAGATGTAGTCCCACTTCATAAAAGTGGTAGCAGGGAGGAAGCAGGAAATTACAAGTCTGTCAGCCTGACAATGGTGGTGTGTAAGTAAATGGAAACCTTTCTAAAGGAAAGGATTGTTGAATCTCTGGTATACAGTGGATTACAAGGCACAAGGCTGCATGATTTCACAGAGGAAAGGGCATGCCAAACAAATCTGATAGAGTTCTTTGACTGGGCGACCAAGAAGTTGTGTCAGGCAGGGGCAGTGGACGTAGCCTACTTCGACATCAGCAAGGCTTTTGACACTGTTCCTCCTAGGAGACTGGTAAATAAGTTGGGGAATTTGGGGGTAGATATTAAGGTGGTAACCTCGGTAAAAAATGGTTAGGGTACAAGACACAGAGGGTAGTGGTAAGCAAAGTTTGCTCTGAGGAAGGGAGAGTGAACAGTGGGGTGCCTGAGGCATCAGTGTTGGGACCAGACAGCTTCAGTATCTTTATAAGTGACATAGTGGAGGAATTGAAAGAAAAGGTCTGCCTCTTAGTGGATCACACTAAGATCTGCAACAGAGTGGAAACTCTGGTGGGATGGAAAAGAAGAGTAGGGATCTGAAAAGACTGGAGGAGTGGTCAAGGATATGACAGCTGGGGTTTAATGCAAAAAAGTGCAAAATAATGCACTTGGGCCATTGAAACCCAAAAGCAGAGTACAAAGTGGGTAGAATGATACTGACAAAGACCAAGCAGAAAAGAAACCTCTGAGTTATCATTTCAGATTACCTAAAGGTGGCCAGGCAGTGTGACAAGGCATTTGGTAGGGCTAGTGGGATGCTGGGGTACATAGGAAGGGGCATCACCAGTAGGAAGAAGGAAGTGGTGCTGCCCCTATACAGATCACAGGTAAGCTCTCACCTTGAGTATTGTGTCCAGTTCCGGAGACCATATTTCAAGAAGGACATAGACAGATTGGAGGCATTCCAAAAGAAGGCTACCAAAATGGTGCAGGGTCTGCAACCAATGCCCTAAAGGAGAAACTAAAGGAGTTAAATATGTACACCGTGGAGGAAAGGAGTAAGGAGGGATATGTTAGAGACCATTAAATACCCCCATTGAGATTAATAAGGTACAGGAGGAGGGTATTTTTCAAAGAAAAAGGTGCTCTAGAACAAGAGAGCATGCTATGAAGGTGGAGGGAAATAGATTCATGATGGATGTGAGGAAGTACTCTTCACAGAAAAGGTGGTGGATGCCTGGAAAAGCCTTCCAGCAGAGGTAGCGGGGAGAAAACAGTGGTGGGGTTCAAAATGCCTGTGACAGGCAAAAGGGAATCATGCAGGTAAGGAAAGGAAGGGAAGAGATGATGCTGTAGATCAGGTAAGGTCTGGAGCAAAAAAATGAAAGTTAAAAAAACAGGCAGACTGGATGGGCTCAGCGATCTTTATCTGTCATCACATTCTGTTTCTGTGTTTCTTTGTAGTACCAAGAAGTGATTAGCTGAGTATCTGGAATGCCGAGTCCTAATATTGACCAAGTATTTGAAAAAGGCACTCATATGCTGGTCTGCTGGTGCAGCAGTAGGGCTACCACTCATGACTCTGGTGACCTAGGTTCAAGGACAAGCTTGGGTTAATGAGGGATGGCTAAAAGGAGGATCATGCATCCCAGAGAATGTGCTCCTCCTCTGGGGGAGGCGAGCTAATTCCACTGTGATACTGCCACCTGGGTGACCACAGTTGGCAGTGCAGTCAGGAGCATTTTTGTGAGGAGGCAGGATGCTAGCTGGGGCCATGCTACTAGAGGTGTGTGAAGTGGCCAAATTCGCTCTGCGAAGCAAATCGCAGAGTAATGCAGAATCCAAGAAGGAATCTGCAATGTGAAGCTGGTACTATACATCATAATAAGGAATACTAGTCCATTGATAACAATAACTTTACATTACTCTGCCTTCTCCCAACCACTTCTGCACCAATTTTAATGTGAAGTACATAGAAATCAATGTACTTCGCATCACTTTGCTTTGTTATTGAGCTCCAAGGCAAATTCTGCAGTGATTCACGGGACTGTAGGTCACATGGGCTCTAGATTGTTCTGCACAGCTTCAGTTCTGTGTAGTATGTGTGTAGTGGTAGATGAAGACAGTTTCTTCTCAGACTGCTGTGATTCAAATCCTCTAAAAGCTGTTAAAAAAGCCTTTTGGAGCCATAGTTTTGCTCAAAATTTAGTACACTGATTGTAGGAAACCCTCCTGTGCACATATCATCGAATGTTTATTGTTTGTGTGTGGATTTTGAATGGTAATTTAGAACATTTAGTCTGTGTACTGACAGATACTTGAAGTGTATGTTGTGGAAGGGGCGCATCTGTGGTGGAGGTAGGCTAAAACTGGGAAAAAAAGCAGTCTTTCTGTTTTGGCTATATTTTTCTTGTATAATTGTGTTGATGTACACACAATATTTTCAATAATTCTTGACACCTTTTTTGCTGATTGTTGTGGTGCAGCTGTGCATAATTTCAGTTTGTTTAAAAGATTTGGTTATATTACTGAAGTTTTCAATTTGCTATGCATTACTTGTAGTGTGCGTGTGAGTGAGTGTGTGGAGCGTGTCATCAAATCAGACATATTTTATTGTGCTATACAGTAACTTCAGCAGCGTGTACCTGCTATCCATTGCACCTGTGTGATTTTGCACTGCTTTGTGGTATCTTTGTTTTGGACTGTTACTGCAGTGCACTACCCCAAACTGGCAAAAGGTATTATTTTCCAGATCGGATTGTGACTTGTGAGCACCGGTTAAGGTGTTGTTGTGACTTTGCGTCTGCATCTCTTCTTGATTGCGCAGTGCAATCTTAATCTGTCTGTGCTTTTGCATCTGTTTAGTGCCCAATCTCCATCTGCAAGCCACAGTTGTTTTTTTGGCTTCACATCCACCGGCCCAGACTGAAAGTTCAGAAATCTAAATTTGCTTAGAATTTTCTTGTTGTTCCCACAAAACGCCTGCAAAGAGACGTGCAATCAAAGCTGTTTTTGGCCATGGCACTACTGCCAGTGGCAAGATTGTCCATAGGCATGGTAGTATGCAAAAATGCATAGCTGATATCAGTAAAGGGATTTCTCCATCAATGTTTTTTTACAGAGCAATCTGTAACTTCTCTCATAGTTGGAGGAGATGATGTTATCCCAGCTGGTGGTGTTAGTACAGTTTCTGCTGGCATGAGTATTGCTGCCTCAAGTTACACTTCTGTCCAGTTAACCATTTCAAAAAATATAGTTGAGCCTAAAGCTGTGACTGACAGTGTAGATTATGTCATACTCCCCATTAACATCCCCATGGTAGTTGAACATGTTTCTGATCCTGTCAACGATAACTCACAATGTCACATTTCTTCCAGCGCTGTTGAGGTCCTGCCTTTGCCGTCCAATGATTCAAAGTGTGGTGCAAAAATATCGGGTGATGATGATGAAGATGATGCTGTGGTTAGAACATGTTCTCCACATGACAGTATACATGCTGAAAATATGGATGCAGATGATGTTGATGAATATGATAATGATGTCAATGACCCCTGTTGGGAACCGGAGAAAAAGAAAGTCAAGGTGGCTATGTTTGGGTCTGTTGGCGTTAAATCCCCCCTCCTCAAAAAAGCTGTGATTTAGCAGTTCCTGTTGATGACAATTATGATGACCCAGTAATAATCATAGGTAGTCGTGGTGGTCAGTCAGAGTCCAAGTGTGTCCAGCCTGAAAAATCATGTAGCACACACCCCAATTCAGGGGTTAAAAAAAACGGAGTCCAATAAGCAGCATCAGGACATGTTTAAAGTAGGGGATCACAATTCCTTGTTTGGAATTTTTTTGTCAAAGATGCAAATGATGAGTCAGTTGCAATCTGCCAGCATTGCCATGTGTGTACGAGTTGAGGTAAAAAGAGAAGCCATCTGGGCATAGGGGGCCAGTATACACATCTTAAGAACAGGCATATGGCACTGTGGACCCATCACGACATGGCAACTAATGCCATAGTGGGGCGTTCACCCTCATCATCAACCTTACTTAGCATGTTATCCCCTTCCATGAGTGTAAGACCAAGTAGGAATGTCTGCAGCAATGATGAAATAACATCAGAGGATTACTACAGGCATGATGAAGGGGAGGATTATGATTTAGAAATCTTGTCAAGAGATGTGTGGCACATCGATCCGCACATCTCAAAGATATGCTGCACAAAGTTAGGTGTGTAAAAAACCCACCTAACTGGTAGCCACCAACAGCCAGGCTGCTGTACTGTACTGCACAGTGCAGCACAGCAGCTGCCAGCCCCTGGGTGGCTATCCCCCCATCCACATACCCTGTCCGAACTGTAAATATAGTAACAATAACATACCTGGTAGTCAAGTGGTACCCCCCTGCCATGTACCCCATCCAACCTGTAAGAACTATACTCAAAGTTGCCCTCATAATCTAGTGTCTCCCCCCCCGCATTGAATCAATGATTGAATCAGAAAAAGTAAGTAAATCCTTCCATGGTAGTCTAGTGACCCCCTCCTTCCTGATACCTGTTCATAATGTACAAATGTTCATACGAATAACCCTGGTAATCTAGTGGCCCCCCACCTGTCCCCAAATCCAATTGAAAGGTAATACAAAACTCTCAGTATACCTGGTGGTCCAGTGGGCTTCCCACTCCCCCACCCACTGAGGTGACCACACCCAACCCTACTCCCCCCAACTGAGTGTGTCCAGTTGGCCATGGAGCTAGCTGGCAGCACATCCCTCTATACACCACCACAACTGTCCGCTGACTGAGCTTTTAGTGAATGACAACTTTTACAGTACACCTAGAAGTCCATTGGTAGACACTGTTGACCAATTGGCTTGCAGTGTGTACTGTAAGCTTGTATTAACAACTTTGTGTTAGTCACTACTGGCCATGCTTGGTTGGGGGGAGTGGAGTGGAGTGCAGTCATCTCAGTGGGTGGGGTGTCCCCTGGACCACCAGGAATACAGGGAGTTTTGTATTACCCTATAATCAAATTCGGGAATGGGGGGGAGCCACTAGACTACTAGGGAAGGATGTACTTATTTTTTCTGATTTGATTGAGGATTCAGGGAAGGGTGAGGAGACACTAGACTACCAGGGTTGTTCATATGAACATTTGTACATTACGGATGGTTATTGGGGAAGGGACGGAGGCCAGTAGACTACCAGGGAAGGGTTAACTTATTAATTTTGATTCAGTTGGGGATATGGAGTGGGGGAAGAGCCACTGGACTACCAGGGACTATGGGCTGCAATGTGTCTGCAGGGCACCCCGGTGCATTCTGCCATGTGCATCCCTACACAGGACATGCAAATGGGGCCATAATGACAAGCAAATGGTCCCAATTGCACCTTGCATGCCTAATGGTCCTATTTGCATGTTGCAATCTGAATATCTAGAATTTGCACTTGGCGCATCTCCATTCCACATATTGAGACCGCAAAGGGGGATGCACCGGTGCATCTTCGGCAGCACCCATTTGCGCCACCCTCATTGTTTGCTATATTCAAACAGGATGAATCATTGCACATCTCATTTGAATATAGAACTTTTGCACTCTGGCACATCTCAGATGTGCTGAGCAGCCACTTGTGCCCTTTCTGGGTGCAGTTTGAATATCTGGGCCATTATATGCAATAAGTATGATACAGCAAAATCAAATTCATACCTGTCTTTCAATTCTATCAGTTAGTCTCTACTGGTAAAAAAAAAATCACACTTTCAAATTTAGGTTCCAAAATAGAACCCTTAAAAAGAATATTCATTTATCTGGCCAAGGTCCTAAACAGTCATGACATGCATTCTTTTCTTGTTTTTAAATACATAAACATTACAATCCTGGTACATTAAAAAATATATAACAACAGCATCCACCAATTCTATTCCTCAAAGGTCACTGGCATACTCTATATTTTAAATTCTCCTAATTTAGAGCATAGTCATTATAATTTTTGCCTATCAACCTGTGGTTATTACAAAAGGTTAAAAATATCCATGTAAGCTTTTTCTACATTCACAGGAGTTCCTTTCACATTTAGAAACAGTCACTAATGTTCCACAGTCTGCAGACACAAATTATATAAAGACGGCAACCTACCTAGTCTGTACTTCCCTGTTTATTTCTGCTTAAAAAATCCTTAAAGTAAGATTTTGCATATGCCTGCAATGAGAACGATAGGGAGTGCTGTCATTGTCAATATAGGAGCTTGTTTGTTAAAGTCTCTTTCCTTTTAACAAAGTGAAGTAACAACTTGTTACTGTGGTTTTTAACTGTTTTCACATTTGTTTAAAAATATGCAAGAAGCCCCAAAACCTTGAGTGTAGCAAGTATCGATAAATTGTCATGGCCAGTGTGTTTCCTGGCAGCACTTACACTGTTCTGAGCTGCTTGCTCAGTGAGGGTTGCCTTAAGTAGTGGCTGAACCAGAGGGCAGTGAGGGGTATCAACCAATTAGTCCACACCACACTACTCTCATGGAGGTAAAGGATGTTGTGGGCTTCCCCCAAGGGAGACATCCATTGGTTGCCTAGCAACCAAAGTACACATTGCAACATATGGATCAGGGCTGAATGACTATACAGTATCCATTACCTTCCTAAGATATGTTGTGAACATTTGTACTGGTATCAGGTTATAACTTCTTTTGGACTAATTGTACTATTGTCCATATTGTAACGGAGAGATTTGCAGAAATTGGTAATAGTTTTGAAAACAGGCAGATTACAGTTGGATTCTCTGAGGCAGAACAAAAGAATCTGTACTCAGCAATAGGAGCTGGTAGGAATTTAGAAGTAGGCTGTACAGAAAGACATTTATATATTAAATTAGAGCAACTACAGAAGATAACTAGTAAACTTCAGTGGCATGGCATTGTATGAAAACTATTTCAGATTCCAGGGGACGTACTTTAGACAGAAACAAGAAACAGCCATGGGGAGTACACTAGCCCCAACATATGTGAATCTGTATATGGACTCATTTGAGACTCAATACATTTTAAATCCAATGTACAGTATAATCGTTTCTTTAAACATATTAAAATATATAAGTCCTTTATCGATGAGATCTTAATATTTTGGACAGGTACTGAAGCTGATTTACTTAACTTACACATATTTATCAATTCATCTGTAAACAATTTGAGATTTGTAACAACTGTCAGTAATGAGGAGGTGTTGTTTATTTATTTATTACTAGGATTACAAATACCTTTGAACCAAGGGTTCTTTTACAAATGTTCTGTGTCAGCAATGGGTGCAAGCAAAACAGTGGTAAGATACAAAACAAGGTCAGGGGGTTAACATAGAAGTAAGCAGAGGTAAGATACAATACAGATCAGGAGGTTAACTTAGTAGCAAAAGACAGTACATGTGTATAGACTAGTACAGTGGCAAATAATGCACAATTAACAATACAGGTGTATATATAGCAAGACACAGATACAAATGAAAACCATCCTATGGGTGACATAAGTAGAGCAAGGGGTGGGGTGGGGGATTAGAGGGGGAATAGGCATTCAAGGATTTGACATTGTCATAAGTGCAAGAACAGAAAAATAAGTTCTAGGTAGTCTGGAGTGGAGCAACAAGAGATAGGGTGATAGGGAGGGGGAGACAGGATGAGAGGATTGGGAGAGGGGGTGGAATAATAGGTGGGAGATGAGATGGGTAGAATGGTAGGTGGGGGTGGGAGAGAGATGGGGAGTAGCAGGGGATGGAGGGGCAGAGAGATGTGGGAAGGGTAGCAAGGGAGGAGAGAAGAGGAGGGAGAGGTGAAACAAAGCCTCAAGCCTAGGCTGAGCAGTCAGAACTGCTGAGGTCAGCGAGGTGCTGGCGGGGTTTGCATTTAAATGGGCCAAGCTTGTTTTCTGCTGCAATTTCAGGGGGAAGGTTGTTTAGTAGCAGTGGGGTCCTGGTGTGGAAAGCACGTTGAGCCTGGTTGGTATGGCAGAATCAAACTATAAATGTTGGTTTGATGGAAATATGCACAAAATGTGCAGTGACTGTGGGCAACATTAAGGCATGAGTTGCAGGGGGTGTGAGGTTAAGACAAATTTTCTTAGCCAGTAGGCAGGTCTGATAGGCAAGTCTGCTATTTAGATTGAGCTAGTTGGATTGCTTGTAGAAATCACAGGTATGCATATGCTTCCCTGTGCCAGTGGGAAGTCTACAGCATTTGTTAAGGGCTGTCTTGACCTGTTTTAGGGTAGTATCAATGGCAGCCCCATAGAAGACAAGCCTGTAATCAATGACGGGTAGGACTGAGGCAGTTATGGCTGTGCACATTGCTTCTGTGGTAAGATAGTGACGGTGGTGGTAGAGGACCCCAATTCTTGAGTTGACTGATTTTGAGATGTGTTGAACATACGAGCTGAAAGACATTGTGCAATCAAGAGTAATACCAAGGTATTTAAACTCCTGCACTTGCTCAAGTGGCTGTTCAAGTTCATTATTTATGGTGAAGTTTATGGATCTGTATTTGTTGTGAGAGCTATGGAACAGCATGGACTGTGATTTTTGCAATTCATCAACAGCTTATGTTGGAGAAGCCAGGTTTCAACTAGGCTGACGTTTGTCTGTAGCACCTTGGAGAGCTAGACAGGGTCAGTATGGGAGGAAAAGAGGACTGCATCATTGGCATAAAGTATTAAGTTACTATTGCAAGCTGCAGGAAGAGTATTGATAAAAAGGCTGAAAAGTACAGGGCCAAGGATGGAACCCTGGGGTGCACTACAGTGGACAGGAAGGGCACTTGAGAGAGAGTCAACGATTTTGACTTTTTGGCTCCTTGCCGAGAGGTAGCTTTCAAACCATTTGGTTACATTATTAGATAGTCCAAGGGAGGAAAGTGAGTGAAGCAAGAGCTGGTGGTTCACGGTGTCAAATGCCTTGGTCAAATCAATGAACGCTGCACCCAGTAGGTGGCCAGTGTCAGTCCCCTTATGAATATGGCTGGTGAAGTCAAGCAGGGTGGTGGTAGTACTATGGGCTTTTCTAAAGCCATGTTGCTGCTGGCAGGGTAAGTTACAGTACAAGTCACATTAAACTGTTCCACCAATGAATTGGTTTAGCATTGATTTTTACAGTTGGCAATGCACTGGCAACTCATATTGAATTACTTTTCAGTGCCTAACCAGCTCAGGAGCAATGTCTGCAAAATGTTTTTGCAGCACATGTGGACTGCATCAGCAGTTCGGTCAAAATGCAATGCAAAACTGCATTTTAACTCTTAAGAAACAGTTTTTACAGGGTTTTGTGCTGGATCCAGCAACACTTATGCAACTCGATCAGAAATGCTAAAGCAACTCAATGGAGGAACAGTTTAATGTGACTTGCACTGTATATTTGTTGAGGTATTCAGACAACTGGTCAGCTAAAATTCATTCCAACGCCTTGGAGAGTGGTGGGAGGATAGAGATAGGGTGGTAGTTAGAGAAAAGAGACCTATCATCACGTTTATGAACGAGTATGACCACTGCTGATTTCCAGAGCTGGGGGAATTGTTTATGAGAGAGTGAAAGATTCAGAAGTTTAGTGAGAGGTTGTAAGACGTCAAAGGAGAGAGAGAGGAGTTTGAGATCAAGGGTATCACTGCTGAAACTGGCTTTGCTTAGCACTTTGTTAAGATATATTTTAGCTTCAGATGTGGATACCCTCTTAAAGTAGAACAGGGTATTACTGAGTAGATTGATTTTATTATTGAGGCAGTGCCAAGCAGAGCTGTCAAAGAAGTTGTGGGGAAGGACACTGCTAAGATCAGTGAATGAGAGATTAAAGGAGTCCGCTATTTCTTTGGGGTCCTGTAAAGCGGAGCCATTAACCTCAATCATAGTGGGGTAGGATTTGCTTGGTTTACCCTTGAGGCTCTTGATGTTCTTCAAGAAGGGTTTGCTATTTCTCCAGGAGTTAGTAAGTTCCTGTTTCTAGAAGACTTGCTTGGCTCTGTGTATAGCTATTGTGCAGTGGTTCCTAGCCACCTTATAGAGCTGTATATCGTGTGGTTTTCCTGAGTCCATGGCTCGGTGCCAGAGGTTATCTCGGTTTTGCATCATGGAGATGAGTTTGGAGTTAATCCAGTGATAAGTGGTACATTGAGTTTTGCATTTACATAGGGGGGCAAAACTGTTACAAACTTTGTTAAACTGGCCAATGAAGAAGTCAAGTGCTTGGTTGACACTGCTCAAGGAGTCAAGGGGTGTCCAGTCAACTGTTGACAGGGCAGCAAGGAATTGTGGAAGATTTCCTTTTGTTAAGATTCTTTTATAGGAGAAAGAGGACTTAGGTTTAGATACCTTGTTTGACCAGTGGCAAATAACTGGGGAGTGATCACTGGAGGCATCTGGGAGAACTTCTGTGTTAGTGATTCTGCTGGGATGGGAGGAGAGGATCAGGTCAAGTAAGGAGCTACTACCAGACCTATAATTAAACCTAGTGGGAGAGGCAACCATTTGAGTAATGTCTAGGGCAGCAATGGCATCCTTATTTGGGTCGGCTTCTGGAGCTAGCCAGTTTCCTTCCTTGATCTGTGTATCTATAAAGCTGATGGTATACTACAAACAAAAATTTTTAGAACAGAGACTGACCGAAACTCACTGTTGCATGCCAGCAGTTTCCACCCCAGACGTCTCATTGAGAGTACTCCCTACTCACTGATTCATTGGGCTAAAATAAATTGAAGTAATCCAGATGAACATGAGGCAGAGAATCACAGGATGGCAGACAAATTTCAAAATTGAGGGTACAGTAGAAAGACCACTACAAATGTTATAGAGAGGACCAGAACTAGTAACACTGGGAACATAAAGGGAGAGCACAATGGCACAAATAGAGTAGTACTGACACTTGGATATTCAGCCCTCACTAAACAAATTAGGGATATCACTTTGAATCATTGGGACACCATACAAGCAACAGAAATTCCTGATTTTAACACTGAACTGATTATTGCTTCTACAAAGGTGATCACCTTAAAGGATAGATTAGTACACTCTGAGTTAAAAGGACCAAGTAGTCATCAGAGAGGACATCAGCTCTTTTTGGGACCACTTGAGGGAGGCATGCACCTGTGTGGTAGATGTGCTCAGTGTAGTAGCACCTCAAAAAAGACTGAAATTTCATTCCAAATGGGAACACTTAATATAAGATAAAAAACATTTGTAAACTGTGAGTAGGATCATGTCATCTATGTGTTACTCTTCTCCTGTTCTAGATACTATGCAGGAAAAATGAATAGATCTTTGAATAACAGGATAAGTGAACATAAAAGCAGAATCAGAGCAAGATCAGAAAATTTCCTGGTGGCTATATATTTTGCAGCAGAGTGTCACTCTGCTGCAACCTTATGCTTCTGGTGAATGGAAAGAGTGCATCCACCTACACATGCGGGGACTGGAATAAAATGATGGAATTGAGGGAGATGTTTTGGATTTATACTCTAGACAGGTTGGGCATCACTGAAGATGAAAACTGGGCTGTATGCTGGTAGGGTGTAGCCTGTGGCCATCAGATGCATCTTGTAACCGAAGGACTATGCCAAATATTTTGAGATATAAATCACTTTCCCCTATTTCTTTTGATCTGCCCACAATTCCTTGTTATGTCTCCCCCCACCCCACCCCCACCAGAACATCTGCCTTCCCCTGCCTAAATAATGTGAATGACTTGTTATGATAAGATCAGAAACTGATAAGGACATTGTAGACTTATGTACCATAATATCATATTGCCCTTCAACACGCAGTAGAGAAATTCAAATTGAATACTGAGGAAAATTCACCCTTAGATATGTAGTCCAACAGCTCACTTAGAGCTTGTTAAGAGTGTGTTGGTTTACTAGAATGAGCCCAGATATGACCTGGATTCCTACCTAGAAGATAGGATATTATGTATTGAATATCTGGTGGAAATCCATAGGGTTATTATAGAATGAAAATTTCCTAAACAGGTCTTGCAAAATAACCATTAAAAAAATGCCCCTAGATATACAGTTCTGCAGCTTACCATGAGCATGCTAATATTTCAAAAATAACAAGAGTGTGATCTATGCAATGTGGAAGCTATATGGCAGTATAATCCTATGACTACTATAGCTGGTCTTGGGGGCGGAAAGCAGAAACAGCAGGGCTGCGAATTCTGCCCCGATCCCCCATGTCTTGCTGCGTGTACTTAAGTTGCTAGGCAACCGATGGGTGTCTACCTTGGGGGGGGTGCACAGCATCCTGGACCTCCATGAATGTGGTGTGGTGTCATGGGATGATTGGCTGATACCCCTCACTGCCTTCTGGTCCAGCCACTACTTAAGGCAACACTCACCGAGCAAACAGCGCAAAACAGTGTAAGTGCTGCCAGGAACACATCAGCCATGACAAGGTATGGATACTTGCTAGACTCAAGGTTTTGTGGCTTCTTACATATTTTTAAACAAATGTGATAGTTGAAAATCACAGCAAAAAGTTTTTACTTCACTTTTTTAAAAGGAATGAGACTTGAGCAAACAGTCTTCTTTATTTAAAATGACAGCTCTCCCTATCATTCTCATTGTAGGCATATGCAAAACCTTCCGTTAAGGATTTTTTAAGCATGAATAAACAGCAAAATACAGAATAGGTAGGTTGTTCTCATTATATGATTTGTGTCTATGGTCTGTAGAACATTAATAACTGTTTCTAAATGTGAAAGGAACTCCTGTGAATGTAGAGAAAGCTTACATGAACTTTTTTAACCTTTTGTAATAACCACAGGTTGATAGGCAAATGTTATGATGACTATGCTCTAACTTATAAGATTTTAAAGTGTAGAATATGCTGGTGACCTTTGAGGAATAGTATTTGTGGATGCTGTTATTATTATTTTTTTGAATGTACCAGGATTGTAACATTTGTATATTTAAAAACTAGAAAAGAATGCATGTCATGACTGTTTAGGACCTTGGCCAAATAAATGAATATTCTTTTTATGGATTATATTCAGGAACCTAAATTTGAAGGCATGAACTTTTTGTACCAGCAGAGACTAATTGAATTGAAAGACAGGTATGCATTTGATTTTGCTATATTATACTAATTGTGTATATTACTATACATTTATTTGCCCCATTATGGAGTCATGTAACTATATTTTTAAGATATAAAATTTGATTTAAAAAGGGCAAAATATTTGAAGTATCTGTTTGAAGGGGAACTTTAATAGTGGAATAACAGATGCCAGGATTATTTAGAAAGACAGTAACCTATTTTGAAATACCCATAAGATTTGTATGCATATATTGATTTATGATTTACTAAATTACTACATTTTATGTAATCAACCATAGATCCTTGCACCTAAGGAAGCCCACATGGTGAAACATTGGGCATTATTGAGGTATTTGTTTGGCAAGATAATAAGAATAAATAATCACGATTTTGGAAAAAAAAGCATTTGGAGTGTGGCTGGTTCCTTGTACATTATTGCATCTATATGACTCTGTCATCAGCCCATTTCCTTGGTGGCCATTTTTTTCCACTCATCCATGGCAAGGCAGTGGTTGCACAAGCTGGAAATCAAAAATAACATGCCTCAGAACTGCATGATGTAAGACATGCTGATGTGGTGAGACTCCACCCCAAATGACTGAGTTGTATTGAAGAACTACAGATGTTGATAGCGGCACCACTGGTAGTCCTGTTTAGTGAGTCACTCAGTACAGGAGTGGTTCCGGAGGACTGGAAGAGGGCACATGTAGTCTGTCTTCATAAGAGTTGAAAGGGGGAGGAAGCAAGAAACTATAGGCTGGTCAGCCTCACCTCAGTAGTGGGCAAGATTATGGAGGCGCTGCTTAAGGAAAGGATTGTGGAACATTTAGAATCCAACAGAGCACAGGATCTGAGGCTGCATGGATTCACAGCAGGAAGGTTATGTCAATCAAATCTGATAGACATTTTTGACTGGGTGACAAAGGAGGTGGATATCGCCTACCTTGATCTCAGCAAGGCCTTCTACACCATTCCATACAGAAGACTGGTTAACAAGTTGAGTAGCCTGCAGGTTGGCCACAAAGTGGAGATCTGGGTTAGAAATTGGTTGGGGGACAGAAATCAGATGGTGGTGGTTAATGGGATCACTCCGAGGAAAGGGGGGTGACCAGTGGGGTGCCTCAAGGATCAGTCCTGGGGCCAGTCCTTTTAATGTCTACATTAGTGACATTGCTAAAGAGCTGGACCGGGAAGGTTTGCCTATTTGTAGATGACAACAAGATCTGCAACAGGGTAGACACTCCGGGGGGGGGGGGTTGAGAAAATGAGGAGGGACCTTGTCGTAGGGTGTGGGATTTCACACAAACAGGCAGACAAAATGTTAGGTGCATAAAAAAAATGCATAAAAGCGTTTAGCATTTTATTTTTGTAGAAAATTGAAATAATAAAATACATCTTTACAGAAAAGAAAATACAGTGTTAATTCAGCACACCTAAAGACTCCTCCCTAGTCTTAACTTAGCTTTAAACTCAGTACTGTGTGGTAACACACAACTTCTCTGACTGAGGACAGCAACAGACTGACCCACCTATCTGAATTTCACCCTTGGTGGTCAGTTTATATACTCTGCTACTCAGGACATTATTAGTCAGGTGGTTAGGCACTTAAGCTGTTTCAGCACTTAAGCTGTTTCTCTATCTTTCTTTCCCCAACTTTATAACATCAGGCAGAATGACCCAGGAGCATAAACCATTCTGTATTAGCTTTAACATCAGGCAGGTAATGTGGTAACAACAGACATGTAGGACTACTGAAACACTAATAGCCATGAATAACAAATTAGGTTCTAATGAGCCTTAGCCCCACCTATTATCTTGAGAGTGACAGCACTTTGTAGCATAAAGTAGGGCATCAGAGGGTGCTGCCTTCCCTATAGGAAATTGTTCCATCAGCTCCTGGCTACAGGTAAGCCTTGCACAGGTGAATGGGTAGGGTGCAGAGAAATGGATGTGGTTTACAGCAAGACATTTTGTAACACAGTAAAGGAGGTTTTAAATGCTTGCATTAAGTATTACATGTTCAAAAGCCTTTGCTCCTTATCCCTGTTCAAAGCACAGCTAACTATATAGCTCTTGTACCTTTTTATTTATATACTAAAGAAACCTTGTACTATTTCTTCACAAACTGCCTTATTTTCAGCTTCATACTAAACACTGACAAACAAAATGAGGCATTTGTGTGTTACTGGTGGCTGCTTTTGCAAGCCATCGGCTCAAACTTTTCTTTTGGCCTTCTTAGATTTGGGGCTTCTGAAAACAAATGGCAAGAGAGCCACATACCTCATATTTTAATATTGTTTGTGGCTCCTCTTTACTTTTGGGCTGACAGATTGGACAGAGAGCAGCAGTAAACAGAACAGAAAGAAAAAAAGGGATTGCTGCTCCTGTCTACCCAGTCACTTTATACAGTACTTCATTTTCAGATATATAAGGGGAACTGGGGTCGCAAGGCAAGCCTCAGCTGTATTAATTCTTTGAATTTCTACTTGCCAGCTAGGAATTCTTTTCTCAACATCTCCTACTTCTAATTAATTATGACAATACCTCTTTAATAATGTTTGATATGCATAACATTTGTATGAATTTTACATTTGCACATTAACACATAACACTTTATTGCTGCACATGACCACTTTATATACTTGCACTTTCAAAATGCTATACAGTACTTTATGTAATCAGCCAGCAAATAAGTCTGGCAAGTTAGCCATTTCTGTGCTTTCTTCACTTAAAGCAAGGTTATGGGAGGTCAAGGTGATGGAAGGAAGGTGAAAAAGAAATATCAAAGATGTAAAAAGATTTCAGAAAGACAAAGTAAGGACTGTCATAGGTGGCCAGCCTATGTCAGTTGAAGAAATGAATAGGAAAGGCATTCAGGAGCACTGTTGCACATCAGATTTATACAGAAAGAAGAACAAGAGAACAAACGAGACATCCCTCCTCCTTGGCATGCAGACTGGTAGAACACATGTCTACCACAGACCTGGGAAAGCTGAAAAAGTGGCCCAATGTCTGGCAATTAAAATTTAATGTACAGAAGTGCAAAATCATGCACCTGGGATGCAGAAACCCTTCAGGAAGTTATAGGATGAGAGGGGAGCTGCTGATGGTTACCAGGAAAGATGGATTTAAGAGTAATCATCTCAGATGACCTAAAGGTGTAGAAACAGTGTACAAAGGCTGTGGGAAGGGCTAGTAGCATGTTGGGGTGCATGCAGTAGGAAGGGGTATCTATAGCAGAAGAAAGGAGATGGTAATGCCACTGTACAAAATGCTAGTGAGGCCTCATCTGGAGTATGGTGTACAGTTTTGGAGGTCACATATTTGTAAGGACATAGACATGGCGGAGGCAGTTCAGAGAAGGACGACAAAGATGGTGCAGGGCATGCACCTGGAGACATATGAGGAGAGATTAAAAGACCTCAATATGTATACACTGGAAGATAGGCAGGAACAGGGACATAAGATAGAAACCTTCAAGTATCTTAAGGGCATAAACAAAGTGGAAGTAGGCAACATCTTTCAGTATAGGAGGTGTACTAGGATGAGGCGGCATGATATGAGGGAGGCAGAATAAAAGCTGAATATAAGGTTTTCTTCACAGAAAGAGTGGTAGATGCATGGAATAGCCTACCCCAGGAAGTAATGGGAGCTAGCACAGTGGGGGGATTCAAACATGCATGGGATAGGCACAAGGGAACCCTAGAGGTTGGTAGGAAAGGCAAAAGCCAATGACCAAGTAGGGTCAGTCACCAGTAATGCAGGCAGGGAATAAGGGCAGACTGGGTGGGTCTAGCAGTCCTTATCTTCCATCAAATACTATGTAACTATGTACAAGGCACTTTCTGAATATATGGTCATTTCACACCACTCGTGATGCCGTTGGGGCTTCCATGAGCTTATCAACTGACTAGTGGCATGCCATGGATGCCTTGAGTCTCATATTATAGTCTTATGAACATGCCACACAGGCAGATAGTGGCCAGATGGAATCCATAACTCAAGCAATCCCACTTCTGCATATGCTGAGATGGGCAAGATGCACTTGGGAAGTGAGCACTCTGCTTGCATTGCTCTCATGTAGCACATGATGACACTACTTCAGAACAATGCTTTCCTATAATCCATCCCAGGAATACAGAGAGTATAGAGTTGCCACCTTATTAGACCTGCAGTACAATCTTGGTCTCCCAGCTCTGGCATTAGGTCAAGATGCCACCAACAATAACAGTGCAGTCAAGAACCATACAGGAAAAATGGCACCAACAATAACAGCACCCAGGAAAAATGCCATATGCAACAATAACACCAATGGTAGTGACCCAAAGACACATGGAGGATTGCAACCATGGCAAAGTAAAAAAATGAAATTTGTGTTTTTATGGGGGGGGGGGCTCTGCTCCCTGCACCCCCCAATGTGGGGGCCTTCATAACCCACACACCTTGATTTTTTAATATAATCAACTCCACGGGGGGTGGGTGCAACTCAGGGATGGGAAGAACCATGGGGGGAGGGGATGAATCAAGGAAAACCAACAGTTGAGGAAAAATAAAATAAGGCTTGGGGGGGAGAAAAAAATAAACACTTTAAATATTGGAGCAAAACTGAAAATGTAATACTTGGGAGACAGAGAACAGAATCCAGGTCCCTAGGGCTCCGCTGCTCTGGATTCAAGGACTCTAGCCTCTTTACCACAGGACTGGCTCAAACAGGAACCTCACTTCCTGCAACTTGACTCCAGCAACTTCACTCCTTCCTGTCTGCTTTGACAGCTACAGGAGTAGCTATAGTTGACTTTCGCTATACTACCCCTGTCGCTGTCAAGGGAGACATGGTATTTGAAGTACTGTTTTGACAGCGCTATTCTTGATTTGCTCTTTTGACCTGGTATGCCCAGCTCTTTGGGGAAGGGGGAGGAGATGAATTCCAGCTTGTGAAGAATTTTTTTTTGCAGTTAAACTTTTTATTGAGTATAACTTTGCAGACAGACATCACGATACACTCAGTGCTACATTTGTTAACAGGATGGGTAACATATCTCAGCAGCATCACTACTATACTAGCAGGCAGAAGCTTTACACAGATGACATAATTATAGCTTGACATTCACAAGCACAGATGGAGTAGGCACATAAGCATTCAGCTCCTTTTTGGTCATGCACAATACTGCATCATATGGGGTGTTACAGATCCCCAGTCCACATTTACAACCACATCACCCTTTAATAACTTCAGACTGATAGTAAAACTCCACTTTCTTTCAAGGTGGGTTTAGCAGGTCCTTGCTGGTGGGCAAGGTGAAGAATTATTTGATTGAAAAGAGGAATGACCAGCAACTGACAGCAACATTGCATAATATGAAGATGTGATCAATAACCCTGAAATTACAATCTTTTAAAAATGATCCAAATGGTGACACTGACACGTTGATGGATAAATTGGATGTCAGCACCCTAAGTACTACCACAATCCACATCTAAAGGCCGCCCTAGTAGTAGTAGCAGTTTGAATTCTCTGTGGGCAGTATTGTCACAGGTGGGTATGGAGGAGGTGGATAATAAGGAGTAAATGGAGGGCATCACCCATAAGTCTGCAGAATGTATGGTAGGAGGATACCTATCTGACTCAAAAAAACTGAACTTTGATAAGGAGCCACTTTTGTACTGGTCAACAAAGGTTCAAGTGTGACCAGCATTGTCTTTTGTCACAAGTCAATATTTAAGCTACCAATCATCCAGTTTCCATTCTAAGAGAGTGTTCATTTAATCTGAGACCATCATTATTGAGAAATGTACAAATCTGTCACATCAAAATGTTGAATGACACCTTCACAAAAATAAATAGCTAGTGAATATCTCGCAGCATCAGATCTACACTGTCACAGACTAAAGAAGGGTCCTGCCTAAATTCCCCAACTGGTTCCACTCAGGTATTAAAAAGGAGAGGGGGCATTCCAAAATGAAGGGCCAAGTGGTAACAGAGATAACTATTTGTATGATATAGTCATTGATGACCAAGTAGAAACATAGAAACAGATACAGAAATTGATGGCAGATAAGGACCGCTTGGTCTACCTCATCTGCCCATATTCCCTACCTACTGTAACACCATAGACCCTACTTGATCTCTGGCTCCCCCCCCATTACTTCCCACTAGGGGTGTGTGAAAAAAATTCCATCTGTGAAATTTCGGCAAAAGTCAGATTTTCACTTCTGCGAGAATTCAGAAATCATTTTGCCAACTTTCATGGAAATTCTGACAAAAACTGCAGAATAAATGAAAGAAATGTAGGTTAATGTATTAAAATGTGAGAAATAAAATCAGCAGGACTGATTACTGTCAGTGTTCAGTTCTGTGGCTTATGTATTAAACTACGGGGAAAAAACCTGCAGAAGTAATGCAAACTATGGATCATTACATGATCTATGGCGAAATACTAAGCAAGAGACTTTATTCCCGCATGTCATGTAAAAAGTCTGCAGTTCATAATTAAATGCTGCAGTACTAGGTGGAAATCCACAGTTATTTGGTGAAAGTTCAGAATTCTGCCACAGATGAAAGAGCAGAAAATTCCATGAAATTTTTAAAATTTTGAGGAAGTTCCACAACAGCAAAAATCCACACTTTAGCCCACCTCTACTTCCCACTAAGGTTCCCTTATGTCTATCCCATACTTTCTTGAATCCCATTACAGTTTTTGTCACCACCACCTCTGCTGGAAGGCTGTTCCAGGCATCCGCCACTCTTTATGTGAAGAAGTACTTCCTTACATCTCCACTGAGCCTCCCCCCTCCCAGCCTAATAGCATGACCCCTTGTTTTTGAGTATCTTTTTCACTGAAAAAGGCTTCACTCTTGATGCTTACTTATACCCGTGAGGTATTTGAAAGTCTCTGTCATATCCCCCCTTTCCCTTCTTTCCTCCTGGGTGATAACATTGAGGTCTGTCAGTCTCTCACCATGGGTAATTTGCTGTAGACTCTGCACCATTTTAGTTACCCCTCTGGATTGCCTCTACTCTGTTTATTGCCTTCCAGAGATGTGGTCTCCAGAATTGGACACAATACTCTAGATGCTATCTCATAACTGATTTATAGAGCAGTATCATCACTTCCCTCTTCCTGCTGGTGATACCCATCCCTATGCAGCCTGGCATCCCACTGGCTTTCCCCACTGCCTTGTCACACTGTGTGGCCACCTTTAGTTCATCAGATATAATGATCCCCATGTCTCTTTCCTGTTTGGTGGTTGCCAGTACCACTTCCCCCATTTGGTACTCTGCCTCTGGGTTTCTTCGCCACAAGTGCATGATCTTGCACTTATTTGTATTGAGACTTAGTTGCCATACTCTTGACTACTCCCCAAACATCATAAGATCCCTGTTCATTTTCTCAATCCTCCCTGGAGTGTCTACCCTATTGCAAAATTTGGCATCATCTGCAAATAAACATACCTTCCCTTCTAGCCCCTCTGCAGTGTAGATAATAAGGACATTATAGAGGACCAGTTCTAGTACTGATCCTTGAGGCACCTCTGGTCACCCTTCCTTTCTCAGAATGTACCCTGTTTACCACCACCCTCCGTCACCTGTGCCCCAACCAATTTCTTACCCAGTTTACCACCTTTGGCCCCATTGACAGACTGACTAGCTTGTTCATGAGTTTCCTATGTGAAACAGTGTTGAAGGCCTTACTGAAATCTACGTAGGTCATATTAACTGCTCCACTCTGATCTAGTTCCCTGGTCACCCAGTCAAAGAAATCTATGAGTTTTGTTTGATATGACCTGCCCCTGTGAATCCATGCTGCCACAGATCTTGTAAGCCACTGGATTCAAGATATTACACTATCCTTTCCTTCAGTAGTGATTCCATTAATGTCCCCACCACCAAAGTCAGGCTGACTGCCTGTAATTGCTAGTCTCCTCCCTGCTTCCACTTTTGTGGAGCAGGACTACATTTACCCTTCTCCAGGGTACACCCTAAACAAGGTGACAGTGATTGAGCACTTACAAAAATGGCGACTCAATTATGGCACCTGTGTTTAGGGCTACCTGGCAGGGTAGTGAGCAGATACCTGGGTGGGCAAGGTAGGGCATAGGGAAGTACATGCATATACATGCACATGGGGGGAGGAAGGGGCAGGCAGCTGCCGAGCTGGACCACTAGCGTGGTGGGTAGTTGCTTGGGAGGTGCAGGGTTTGGGTCTGGCGCATTGCGTTTTTTTTGCCAGAGTTGGCTTTTTATTTTTCAGGTATTCCACCCCCTCCAACATGCACCCCCTCCCCGAGCTGAGAATCCTTTAGTTGGGGTGTGTGGGGGGGGCAAAGTCCCCCACATTTAAAAACAAATTGTCATCTCTCGGATGCCCTCTTCCCATTTGCCATGATTGTGTACTGCTGAAATTCATTTTCGGCTATGTACACTTGCCCTAATGGTGATCGCTATTCTGCAATCACCGTTATGACAGAGAACCCTTCTCCAGTCTTCCAGGACCACTCTTGTCTCCATGGAGTGGTTGAATAGGACTGTCAGAGGTGCAGCAAGCACCTCTTTGATCTCCCTCAATATTCTTGGGTGAATCCCATCAGGCCCCATTGCCTTGCCCACTTTTAGATTTGCAAGTGCCTTCAGGACTGTCTTCAGTAAATGGACTAGTATCCACCTCTCTTCTTTTGATTCCCCTAACACTTATCTGTGGCCCCTCTCCTCTCCTTTCCTCCATGAACACTGAACTAAGTATTTTTTCAGGATGTGTGCTTTTTCCTTGTCCCCTTCCACATACCCCCCCTCCCCGCTTCCCTCCTTAGTCTTACAATTCCTCCCCTGGTCTTTTTACTTTCGCTTTCATACCTGAAAGATATCTTCTCCTACTTTCTTTACTGCCTGAGCCATTTTCCCCTCCATTTTTGCCTTTGTGCTCCTGACTGTTTTCCCTGCCTCCAGCTGCTTTTCCTGATACACCTCCCTATCCTCCTCCCTATGTGTCTCCTTATACCTCCTGAATGCTAACTTTTCTTGCCCTTACCTTCCCAGCAACCTCATTTGAGAACCATTGGGTGTGTTTTTCCTCCCACTTTTGCTTACTTGCCTGCTACAGAGGTTTGTTACCCTCCCTATCCCCACTTTTAGTTTTTCCCACTGTTCCTCCTCTCCACCCAAGTCCCATCCCCTTGCCAGGGCATCCCTGATAGACCCCAGAGACACCATTGTCAGTCAGAATTGTGAGCTGCAATTTACAGCAGTTGCAATTATTTGAAAATGCTCTGAATTGCAGCCACAATTAAGAGCAGTTGTAGTTACATTAAGTCGACAATTCTACCACAAATAAACTTGACGGCCTGACACTCAAAACTTGTCTGGGATGTCACCTCAGCTTCTCAGCAAATTATGTACCCCAGACTTCTCAACACCAACCATCCACCAATGAGAAGGAGAGAGAGAGGAGGAGCCAGACATTGTGCGCAAACTGCACGCTGTCTGTGAATACATGAGGAGGGCGGGAGTCCATTCTGCTGGGAAGCAGGCAGCGTCACGTGAAGTAAGTCGATGAGAAAAGTGCAGTCATGTTAAAATTTATTTAAATCTTTTAAGCACCTAAGGGCAGTGTCAGTGAAGAATCAGTCTGACTTTTTTGTCTGGTGACTTCACACTGTGGGAGGGGAGCGTCTGTCACAAGAGCAAGGTCAGCCAGGGTGAAGGCAATGAGTCGGTCATCAACAACACCAGTTGCGGGTCAGACAGATAGAGTGAGCCAAGGAGAGAACTCAGAGGCCTAGAGGGACACTCAGGAGACCCACCACCATCCGAGGGACCGGAGGAGAGAGAGAGAGAGAGAGCACGTGGCTGTGGGCCCACTGGTCCAATGAGGAGTAGGTAGTGAGAGTCGTGGCATGAGCCATGGAGTAGCAGACCATGGAGCAGTGAGCTTGAGAGGTGTGCTGAGTGTGTGGCTGTGCACGACGATGGACAGGTGGGGTGCAGGCATGGGTGTGAGGAAGACATGCCACCGGGCCATTAGGCCAGCCAGACTTCTTTGGGCAGTGGCAGTGTGACACAATGACTATCTCTGGAGGAGTGAACGATCAGCGACAGAGTCAAGTCTGAGTGAGAATGGCATTTGGGCACTCGGGTGGGAGCATAATAATTACAGTACTGTCCTCCAGGCCTAACTAGTGCAGTAAGTAAGTGCCTTAGTGTGTGGTGGGCTGTGTTGGCCTGCTAGGCCTAGGACACTGAAGGGAGGTGAGGGAACATGTTTGAGTCATTGACTCGAGTAGAGTCAGGCAGCAGGTGCAGGCCCTACAAATGCTAGGCCTGGCAGGAGTCTGTCAGATCAGCACACACAGCAGTGCAAAGGAAAAAAAATGCATGCAAGCAGCAGCAGAATGAGGAGACTGCTCAACAGCAGCTGCCTTGGTCCCTTTTTGATCTTGTGAGACAACTACTGGCAAGTGTCAAAACTAAGTAAAATGCTTTAATAAATTAATGCTGAGCTGTTGCATGATGGTCTTACTGTTCTTAATATTTTGGACCGAGAGATTGAATTGGATTTCTATCCAGGGATCGGGCAGTGCAGAATTACCAATGCATACATGTAAAAGAAAAGAAGCACTAGTACTATTTGCCAGCATATAAGGGATTTGATTTAAATTTTAGCCATTTAGCTGTTGTCTTCTTTTTATTGGGGGACTGGGCAACTTGTTGAGGGGAAGGCAGGTGGTTTAAGTCTGACATGGACTGCAGCATCCCAACATGGGAACTGTAGTTTTATTTCTTGCTCTATTATTTATATTCTACAGTATATTATCCAGATTGCCATGTTACTTGCCTTATGAGCAGCTCAAGTAGGCATGCCTTGGCTCACTGGGCTATGCTAGTCTGGCCTGCCCTGCACTGCTGCAGCTCAGCTGGAGTTGTCTGGACAGTGTATGAGTCCTGGACTTGGTGGCATGTATTTACAAAAGGAAAGAGAGAGATTATGGTGATTCACCATTGCAGGGAAGGGGTATCATAGTTTACTGCGATATCTCACACCAGGGTGTAATGCTGCTGTTTATGTGGCTTCAGGGTAGGATGTAGCATGATGCATCCACCCACAGAAGGGTCTGATGCTGTTTATGTTGTTTTGAATTTTGAACTTGAAGGGGTGTACTACTCAAACACCACTGTCTGGTTATGTAGCCTCAGGGGTGTACTACTGCTGCAGAATGTAGTGGTCTTATCTGCCAACAATTTCTATATTTTTATACATGCCTGGGACATGCACAACTGGATCCTTAGAGGTGGGAAGAAGGGAGAGGGGAAGCTGCTGGCCAGATAGCGCCAGAGAATACAGTAAAGCTTACAGGCAGGCTGGATGTACCTACCAGTCCTTATCTGCTGACAATTTCTGTGTTTATATGCAGTGCAGCATCATTGCCACACTGGATACATGGCTGGATATGAGGCTTTCGTTGTGTATTGCAGCATATCACAGGTCTAAGGCTGGTTATGTTCTGTTGCTTTGGAGGTTTATTGGCTTCTGCAGCATGCTGGATAAAAGGCTGGTTATTGTGTTGTACTGCAGCATGCCACAACTGATACAAGGCTCCTGAAGGCTGCTTATGTGGCTTTGGGCCTGGGGCTGTACATTAGTATCCTTCAACTGATACAAGGCTGCTAATGTGGCTTTTGGGGTGTACATCAGCATCCCACTCCCACACCAGGGTCTAAGGCTGTTCATGATATGTGGCTTCAGGGGTGTACTGTAGCATAATTCCATCACCAGGCTTTAAGGCTGTACATGACTTTGGGAGTATACAGAAGCATCCTCCCACATCAGGGCTTAAGGCTGTTTATGTGACTTTGGGGCCAGGGAGTGCGAGGGTACACGACAAGTATGCTCACGAGGTATATAAGGCAAGCAAGCAAGGCCAAACCAAAACAACAATGAGAAAAATAATTAAAAAATAAACTGAGGTTCTGTAACATTGGCCCCTAGCAATGTTTCCTGGCTTTCTCATAAAGGGGGCAAAATAATAGTACATCTCTTACATTGTTAATCGCTTTTATTATTGCAATTGCAAAATTCTGTTTGAATGTCTGGTCGTCTTTGTTGACAGTGGATGTAGTTACTTCCAAATAGTTCTGATCTGTATCTTGTTCTATACTAGTGTATTCACTAAGTAAATGAATGTGCTGTAAAGTTTTTTCACTAATGGCACTCAAAAAGTACTTCAGATTAGTACATAAATAAAATGCAGTGATGGTAAAAGTTGAAAAAATTGGTTGAATTTTCTTTAGTTAGTTGAAGTCATAAATTTCAAACTAGTTGAAAAAATCAGTCATAATGTGTGGTAAGTCAGTCATAACTGGTTTTTCAACCTGACTTCGGGGTCCAATCCCTAAGGCATTTCCCCATCTTTGTAAGATCTGCCATTTTGAAGTCCAGGACCCTCACATTTTGTGGTTTGCTTCTGCCACAGTTCTAATAATTAACCACACCATACGGTGATCACTGGTCACCAGGTGGCTACTCACCGTGACATCTGCAACACTATCCCTGCTACTGAGTATAAGGTTCAAAATCACTCCCTCATGAGTAGGCTCCTTTACTGGTTGCCTGAGGAATGCCCCCTGCAAGGAGTCCAGGATGTCCCTGCTCCTAGCTGAAGCTGCAGCTGGGATGCTTTGTTCTACAGCTGGCAGATTGAAGTCCCTCACCAGCAGCACCTCCCCCTTATATGTCATCTTTTGGATGGCTTACACCATATCCTTACCCCCCATGCTGGAGGTCTGTAGATTATGCCAGTGGGAATGGCGGATCCATTGCCCTTTTTTAAGGTACCCACAGTACCTCCAATCCACCCTGTGTTCCCTGTAACTCTGTAGCTCTTATGCTATCCTTCATGTAAAGAGCCACTCCTTCCCCCTTTCATACCCACTCTGTCCCTCCTGAATAAAGTACAGCCTGGTATGACTATGTCCAAGTCATGGTACATATTGCACCATGACTCAGTAATGGTGACAATGTCCAGGTCAGCCTCTGCCATAGTGGCCTCTAGATCTGGGATTTTATTTCCCAGACTTCAAGCATTTGCATACATGGCCCTGCAGATTCTGCTACTATCCTGTTTGCAAACCCCCCCTTTTCCCTTTCACCTTTCCTCCTTACTCCCTCTGTCCTCATTCTCATCTCTCTTCATTTCTACCTTATTGTTTTTCTTGTTATCAGTTACCCTTTTGATTTGTCTCTGGTTGGGTTCTCCCTACTGACTACTTTGGCTTGTGGGGGGGGGTACTTTATGCCTCCCTGCTTCCTACTGCCACCCCCCTTGGCTAGTTTAAATGCTTGCCAGTGTAACATTTAAACTACTCAGTGAGGACGTGGGTTCCCCTCTTGGATGGATTCAGGCCGTCTCCCCTGTATAGGCCTTAATCCTTCCAAATGGGATCCCAGTCCCCAATGTAGCCAAATACCTCCCTTCTGCACCACTCCTTCAACCATTTGTTGAAGCTCCTGGTATGGAGTACCTTATCCTCCCCCCTGTAGTAGACAGGCAGTGCCTCAGAAAAGGTCACTGAGTGTGCTACCTCCCTAAGAGTCTTCACCAACTCCCTGAACTCCTCCTGCACTATCCTTGCCGCATCCCTAGCCAGGTCATTAGTACCTAGGTGGACAATGACATCCAGCTCTCCCTCATGTTTTGCTGCCCCAGCAATCCTCAGGATCTGCTTTCCAGCCCTCCGAGCCATGGCCCAGGATAGGCATTTAACCTTCCTCTCCCCCTCCCTTCCTGCCACCAAATCTACCCCACCCTTACAATGGAGTCTCACAACTGGAGTTGCTTCCTCCTCCTCTGGGATCTTCTGCCACCCTTCCTGGGGACTTCACCACAAAGATCCCCCACATTCTCCCTGGATAGGCAATCCATCTTTAAAAAGAAAAAAAAAACTTAAAAAGAGCACTACTATGCAATTCTATTCTCCTTCAGGACTATTTCAGTAAGTCTAGCTTTAATTACTGCAAGTATCCCCCCACCTCTGAGCCCTACTCCACTATGCCTACCTTTAGTCACTCCAAGCTGCCTCCTCCTCCTTACATTCCTAACATGCATACTTTCTTAAAACACTGGTGACCTGACAAGTGATCTACTGTATCTGTTGTTGCCAGCAATGATAAACATGTCAGACAGGCATAATGTTTCTGAAATACTGCTAACCTGCCATGTTGTTGCTGTACCTACTTTTCTGTCAGTAAAAATAATAATGTCAGAGAGACATTATTTTTTGAAACTCTGGCAGCCTTCCATGTGTGCTGCTGTGTCTTTTTTTCTGCCAGCAAAAAGAAAACATGTCAGACAGGCATTATGATTTGAGACAGTGGCAGCCTACACCCATGGGCTGCAATGCAGTTTGTACCTACTGCATACGCATCTTAGCAGACACCACAATTAGGAGTCCCCACACACCCAACCTCAAATCTGTCTCATTTCATTTCCAATCACAGGCTTCAGCACAGAGTGTGCACAGTCAGTATTTCTAAAATAAATAAAAAAAATATTTGGTGAAACACATTTTTAAAACCCAGCTGACTTCCAAAGTGTACCAAGAATAAGCTCAGTATAACTGTACAATTATCTGTGCAATAAAATAATTTTGTTTTAACCCATTCCACTTCCATCCTACTTCCAATCTTACCGAGCTTACTCTAAATGCAAACTATCAAAAACAGCTGTTCTAAATCTAGTTTTTATGGCTGTGGGTGGAATCTACAGCCATCTTGCTATCTGTAGCTGAAAAATGTAGTATCATGGCACAAATGTTTTGGACTTTTCAATGTATCCTTCCATGCCAACTGAAATAAAATACTCTATTCTTTCTATTTAGAATGTTGGAGACATAACTCCAAGCTGCTTATTAGATGCCATTAGGAAACTGAAACAGCTTGTTAAATATTAGTTGCCTATTAAACTGGAGATTTGTTTACCCCCTTTGGAATGCAACAACTTGCACATTTAAATAGCTTCTTGCTACTAGTTTCACTTGGGAATGTATTGTCTTTCAAGAAAGATTGATACTTCATAAATGTCACCCTTTCCCAGCAAATGTATAATTTACACTGTTTTTATAACCTCTAAAGACACTATCTGATAAGTACTGTCTCAGACATATGCCAGATCGTTAGTGAACTACCCAGACTTTTCTACTATGCTTTTTGAGAAAAAATATATTTAGCTACAGCTAACACACACACACACACACTCTCACACTCTGTACACACCATGCTCATGATCACAACATTCAAAATAAATACTGCATTCTAATATATTATAAAACAATAAAGAAACTGTTTATGTCAGTGAACAAAGTGAAGTCCAGTTTGGAGCACATTTCCTTTAAATATTTCTTATGCTATATTTTGTGTCCTGGATACACACACACACACACACTCTCACACACACACACACACACTCACACACACTCACACAAACACACACTCTGTGTACACCATTCTCATGACCACAACATTCAAAATAAATACTGCATTCTAATATGTTATAAAACAATAATTATACAATGGCAACACAAAATCCTGGAACCTGATTGGCTGTCTGCCCTTGGCAACAGTGAGGTTATCTGAACACAGCCTCAATGTATTGATTTGTTATTGCATTGTTTGCATCTTCTCTTAAGAAGAAAATATATATTGACACACTAAAAATCTAGAAAAAATGTTTTTAAATTGTTTTTATTCTGTATAACAATGAGCCATTGTATAATAGCAATAATGCTCTCCATGGTGTGGGTCGTGCTGGGGTAACCTCACTTCTGGGACATTCTACGTAATCAGCCTGTGGCCTCATGCCCAACCACCCATGCATGAGGTTATCCCAGCATGACCTACAGCCTCTAGTGCATCATTGCTTAAAGAAACTGTTTGTTTAGGTCAGTGAGCACAGAAGTTCAGTTTAGAGTAGATTTCCTTTAAATATTTCTTATCCTATATTTTGTATCCTGGATAGCACTGGGGAGATACTACATCTCACTATTATAGTGATCTTCATTTGCACATTTTTGCACTGTATTTACTCAAGCTGTCCCAGATTAAGTGCAATATTTTGTTTCCAGTGGGGCCAAGATTTTACAGTTTTGATAATGTATTTCTTCAGGGTAGCCTAGTCCAGGGCTTCCATATTCAAAGGAGATGCATGGCACATCATGGCAGAAAAGGGAGCTGTGCCATGCAACTCCAACAATGCACCACAACGTAATATTCAGATGTGAGGGATGCACCAACAGCAAGGGAATGGGCCAGGGTGTACACAAATAGTATGCCATGCAAGTCATGGGTGCATCCCCATATGCTGTTCTGTGGCATACTCAGTGGTAATGAACCCCTCACAGTCTAGAGCAGAACAGTCCACAGTTAGGCCATGAATAGCTGGCCTAACCCAGTCAGCCACCCACAGGTGAGCAGCAGAAGTGCACCCAGGTGCACAGCAGCCTGGCAGCTCTGGTGGACTACAGGTACCCCCATCCCTGATTGATCAAACTGCATCCCTGAAGAGCTCCATAATGTAGGGCCCCCCCCAGACCCAATCACACCAGAGGATACCACAGTCCATATCCATGGCACAGAGGACTCCCACCCACCACCTACTTACATAGACACCCCTGCTCCCCCCTACCCGACCTGTTGCAGAGACTGGTACTGCCTCCACACTCTGCAACAGCCAGCCACCAACTGCATGGGACCCAGGCTGGGGACCTGCACTCCAGAATGACCCAAGTGGCTGTACCATGCATTGGGTCACTATGCAAGCTGTGGACACACCAATGTATGCAGCTGTGTGTATGTTCCTGGCAAACCACAAGAGGGAATTGACATACCTCCAATGCATGCCTTGTCGATGCTATATCTTCCTGCTGTCATACACCACTGCAGACCCACACTCTTCCCAGTTCCCCTGTGTAACATGCCACCCTCCAGACTGCTGAGGTATCCTGGGTGCCATGGGGTGCCAAGATATCCTGTGTGCCATGGGGTGTGGTATCCTGCAATGCCATTTGCAGTGTACACTCCAGAAAATGAATAGTGCGTCTACGGTTCCCTGACTGTACAAATGAATGGGAGGTTGGCTGTAACATGCCTGTTCCAGGACCTGTGTTAGTGGGTACAGCATCGGCTGTCACCCCTACTGAGCAGTTCAACAGTACCAGGATGATGGATCCAGATGCGAGAGCCTGCGGTGTATGGCCACTGGACGTTATCGCCCGCACACAGCTCGTGCCTATGTAAGACACATTCCAGCATCCTACTACCAGGGCTCGCCACCCAAAAATAAGATACCATTTCTTCTGTGAACTATCCAGACTAAATATATAGCTATCAGCAGGCATATTCTAGGAAAATACATTGCAAAAACGTGTAAAAGGAAGACCATGTTGAAACTGCCTCTCAGCAGATCTGCATTGTGCAAAGTCATTAGAAATAATGGGTAAAAGCATCCCACAAGCTCTCCACGACCATATTAGCTCTGACTAGAGTTGTTCTAACTGTTCCTGACTCATTTTCTTCATAGCAAAATGGAGGCACATTTACTTCTCCCTTTAACAGGCTTGGGCAGCACACTGTCACATGGATACATCCCTGTACCTCCTGTGGCAATGTAAATATGTAAGCATCCTTTTGCACCTGCAAAGCTAGTCAACCTTCACAAAGTAGTACTGACTTTGCCAGCAAAGCAGCTTGCATACTTTTGTGAAATGCACTATCCCCCAAATTTGATGAAGTGAAGTCACTTTATGAGGTCTTTGTGAAGGGTGAAGTTTTTGACTGCCGCATCTTCACTGGTGAGGGAAGACTTTACAACATCTCTAACTGTAGCTATTTTTAGAACCTCTTGATATCATGCAGGGTAATGTTGGGGCTAGTCATATTGTAGTTAAGCCCATCTTCGCCCAGCATGAAATCATATGGTTTCAAAAATTGTGGCAAGGTAATATCCCTAATAGGGCAGAATTAGTCATCAGTATCTGTTTACTGTTGCCAGCTAAAGATAGGCCCAATACCTCAGTAGAACTTTATCTGGGCCTTCAAACTATGATGGGCGCTGTTCATAATTATAAGTCTAATAAATTATTCATGAGGCAAATGCACGTTCTGATTGGCTGGTGTACTGGCTTTAATCCTTTAGAAATGCCCAGTACTAGCCGGCCCAGTGCCACTGAGGGCTGAGATGCTGGACGCCTTACCTTGCACTAAGCCAGTGACCCAGGTTTGGGAACAACCTTGGGTCTTTGGGGTTCTAGTATAGATGGGAAGGTGGGAGCAGGATTGAGCACTGGCTCTCCTCTCCTGGGGGGGGTTCACCCACCTGTAGTCCCTCCGTCACTAGATGGAGGTCCGGTGACAGGCACAGGCAGTAACGGCATGACAGGTAGGGTGGGACATCCTGTAGTGTGTGGTGTGTGCGTGTCTCCACACATGCACACAATGCCAGGATGTATGGGATCAGGGAACACAAGCTGAAAAATGTACAAACTACTTATGGAAAATAAAAAAAAGAAATGCAATGTACCGATTGCAATAACGACCTCACAACCAATCATTTCCTTTTGAATAATGACTGGCTCGGTGGGTTGACCCTTAACTGCACATTGAGCCACCCCCTCCAAGTCTGTTGTTAATTGCCAGGAAATGACTGGCTGTTCCTTCATTATTGTTTAAGTGTTTCCCTTTCAAGTAATGGAGTCTGCGCATTGCACTGGCCTAATAGGAGTGGCTTTCAAAAGTGCTTTAGGCATTAAGAGTAGGCTATGTCTGCAGTTCTTCACATTATAATTGTTGAAGTGTGGCCATTCTTGTCTTGGGTCCCAACAATGTGGCTTGTATTTGCTCTTACTGTTTAACTTACTAAAACCATCACATTTCATGATAGTTATGTAACCCCTAGATGGCGCTATCCCCGGGGCTACTACCCCTGCCTGATTTGCCACTAACAAGTTGAGGGGCCTGGATCCAATGGCGGGTGCCTCCACCCAGAGGTCAGGGTTTGCAATAGTTAAACTAACTTGGTCACAGCCCTCTGGGGCACTGCAACCCCTTTCTTCCCACTAGTGGCCCACACAATATATCAGAATTACCTTCACAGTATACACTTACCCCAGGTCTGGTTCCGGCACTGGGACCTCCTGTGAAATGAGATACAGTGCAACAATCACAGTACAGTACTTTAACATAGACAAATACCTCAGGCAGTATAACTTTGCTGAAACAAGCAGCTCTGATTTATTTAGGGGATATAACAAGGACAGGGGAAATCAGGTTAATTAGCTTATCACTCTAATAATCTACCTATGGCTCTGTGCACAGGCCTATCCCTATCAGTTACTGTCCCTGGGTACCCAAGCCTAGTGGCTAGTCCAAACCGTGGCAGCTGGTAGGGGCCCTTTCACACAGAGAAAAGGAGAATTAAACAGTCAGCAGTACAGTAATTCCATTTGGATTTAATGTGGCAATTCAACAGGGAGCGACCCTGAATTAGTACTCACGACCTCAAATAAGATAGGGTCCTTCAATGTTAGCAGGGCTCACTTGAGGTACACAAACCTCTTCACACATCCATATAAAAGAAAGCACTATACCAGGCAGGCTGCATCTGTATCCCGATCGTAATTACTGCACAATACCGGGAGAACACACAGCAGATTCAGTTCCTGACAGACCGAGTGCAATTTTCAGCAATTCCTCCAGTCTTCTACAGGGTGAGCCTGGTTTCTACTCTTCAGAGATCCTTTGATTCTTTTCACAGGACGGATTCAGTCCTAACAAGCTGTTACACAAGCTGCAGACTGGAACTCTGGGCCTTACACGTTTTTTGACTAAAACTGCACACTGAAAAAGCACAGGGCTCCTTCCTTCTTCACTGCCAAAGCTCAACTGAAACTCCAACCAACAAAACCGGCACTTCCTTTGAGTTCCTCCCAGTTCTTGACTGGATTGGCTGTCACCACAATAGACTGCTGCTGTTGGTCCAAAAGGCACTGAAGTCTAAACTACATCTCCCAGAGTCACTGCCCATACAATCCTCTTGTGGCTGGCTCAGATTATGAGTCCAAGTTCTGATTCGTCCAAGGCACCATTTTAGAGCTAGCTTACCCCACACTGATTGGTCCAGTTCAGCAGTTCAAAACTAGAATGGGGAACTAGCAGACACAGTTCTGACTGCAAAGAAAGCAGGTTAGACAAACTGTAATTTCATTATTACTCTAAATAATTTCTGGCAAACAGTTACATCTTTCAGATAGGTTCCCTTTGCACTCCTAGTGACTGCAAAATGAAGTGAATTGGCAGCAGCTCGAGTGGTACTCAGAAGCACACAGTCCCCCATACAAACTAATTATGTCTGCAAGCAGACAGCTCTTAAAGAGCAGTACCAGAGGCTCTAAAACACTCACTGATAAATGGCTTAAATGCCAAACACCATTCAGGCTTGGAGCATTCAAGCAAGCTCCTGAAGTCTTTGGAACCCCCATTTGCAGAGGTTACCCTTCCTGGCCTGGGAAAGCAGCGTCCCGCGTCAAGCAAGTACCCCATAAGTTTCAACTGCAACCATATACATTTGCATTAGGCTCGCACATGTAATCATCAGTCAATATATCATTTTACCAAGAACACATTTCTGAAACATTGCAGTACGTCACTCTTTACACAGTATTACATACACATTGTACCATAACTCAAGTTATTACCTCTTGTACATGAAACCTGAAGAGAAGGGGGCCCTTCCCTATCAGTTACCTTGGGGCTGGATGGGGCAAGGGCACCATACTTAGAGGGCAACACAAGTAACTTGGAGTTAGCACTGATGCTCAGTTTGGGCAATGAGCTCGGGGACACATGCACTCCTTTATGGACAACATTGAAGCAAGTCCACAGGCCTCCCAAGTGAATCATAACTGAGGTGCACCACAGGCTTCACAGCTCAACCAGTCTTTCTAGGGGGAACTGTTATGGTCTCTGCCTCTGAGCCTCATTTTCAGCATTGTCCTCACTTGTCAGGAGTCTCCATGGGGGTAGAGAGGCTAGAACTTGGGGCACTTTCAGCTCCAGGAGTTACAGTTTCTGAGTCCACAACATTTGGCTCGCATGGAGAGCTTTCGGACACTGGCAGTGGACTGTCAGGGCACTCAAAATACTCTTCTTGTTCAGGTGTATCACCAGTCTGCCCCAATCTATCATTTTCCTCCCCTGAAAGCTCAAACAGTTCAACCATGCACAATGATTCCATTTCATCTGATCTGATGCTTTGCACTTCACTTTCTGGGAGCATTGGCTCCAGGGATGAAGCTGGGGGCTTAGACAGTCCAGAAGGCCCAGCTTCATCTCCAGTATTGACTAGGGGATTGCCCAGAAACAATTGACTCAGTTCATAAGAAGGATAGTATTCAAAGTCACTCTCACTTTCTTCCGATATGGACTGACAGTCATGCTCAACTGGGACTTGTGGAGGGGAACACTTTAACTTTGCTTCTGTAGGTGCAGACTTTCTTGATCTTTTCTTAGCAGCAGCTCTAGTCACTGGTCCAGAGGGGCATCTTTAGGGGCTCAGACTCAATTAAGATTTGTCCAATGGGCAGTAAATGATTTCTATGCATTGTTTTTACATCTTTTGAATTATTCTCAGGCCTTACTTTGTACACTGGCAGATCATCTAGTTTGCCCACTCACAATGTGAGGAGATGGTGCCATCTGTCAAGCAATCTTGTGCTTGCCATGCAGTCCCAGATTTCTTAGCAATACCCGATCTCCCTCCTAGAGTTCCTGTGCTTTCACCTTTTTATCATACCTTTCTTTGTTGGCCAGATTTCTTTTGGCAGCCATGGTTTGAGCCAGTTGGTACGCATAGAGTTAGCTGGGCCTTTAACTTTTGCACATACTGTAAATAGTTGTCAGCTTGAACCCCATCAGGAGAGACCCCAAAACACACATCTACTGGTAGTCGAGCTTCTCTTCCAAACATCAAGCGGTGAGGGAGAATCCAGTGGCATCACTTTGGTGCAGTTATAAGCATGTACCAGGGTGCTAATTTGTTGGCTCCATCTAGGCTTGTCCTTAGGGTGCAGGGTGCCTAGCATATCTAGCAAAATGCGGTTGAAACGTTCAGGCTGTGGGTCCCCTGGGGTGGTAAGGAGTGGTTCTGGACTTCGCCTCCCCACAGAGAAAGCATCTCTTTGATCAGACGACTCTCAAAGTCTCCCCCTTGATCAGAATGGATTCTTTGTGGAGCCCCATAGTGAACAAAAGTTTTCTACAAGTACTTTGGCCACAGTGGATGCTTTCTGGTCTTTGGTGGGGAAAGCTTGGGTATATCTCGTAAATGGTCAGTGACCACCAGCACATTACTGATATTTCTTTGATCTGACTCCAAACTCAGAAAATCAATACAGACCAGCTCCATGGGTGCACTGGTGGTGATGTTAACAAGGGGGGCAGCCCTCTGGGGCAAAGCTTTCCTCTGTAAGCAGCGACTACAAGTTCGAATGTGTTGCTCCACATCAGCCCCCATCTTAGGCCAATAGAATCTGGATCTCACCAAGTCAAGTGTTCTGTCTATACCAAGGTGCCCCATGTGGTTGTGCAAGGACCTCAGTACTGAGTCTCGAAAGGCAGTGGGCAGCACTAGTTGTTGTTTGTCTACTTGTCCCCCTCTGTCTACTGTTTCTCTGTATAACAGTTTATTGATCAGTTTCAACTTAGGACCTTCTTTGTATAACAGTGCAGTTCTCAAATCAGTGGAGCGTAATTTGGACACATCTTTTCCTGCATAGAGGGCTTCTAAAGCTGCTTTGATCATGGGATCGCGGGATTGAGCCCATTGAATACTGTCATTGTCCAGCTGAGGCAGTGCACCAATGTCTATTGCAGAAAAGTGGCAATAAGCAGCAGGTATGCAATTCTCAGAGGCTCCCAAGCAATCCACCATGAGTCCACTCGTCCGTGGACATTGTTCCTCCTGTCAAACTTCCGGCAGAGTGCCCAAATGTCAGGTTCTGCCAATCGGACCCAATCATTCTGGGAACAGGCCTCGGGAGAGAGCATCAGCATCTATGTGGTTCAGACTGCTCGTATTCGAGAGCATAGTCATATGTAGATAATGCAGAAAGCCACCTATGGCCAGTGGCATCCAACTTAGCTGAGGTCTGCACATAGGTCAAAGGATTATTGTCAGTTTTACTAGTATTTTGGCCCCATACAAGTACTCATGGAATTGGTCAACAATAGCCCACTTCAAAGCTAGGAACTCTAACTTATGTACAGGATAGTTCTTTTCAGATGGGGTCAGGCTTCTACTGGCAAAGGCCAGTGGTCTCAGGCCATTCTCGTGCTCTTGGTACAACACAGCCCCAACCCTTGCAAGCTAGCATCAGTGTGCAGGACGTAGGTTTTCTTGGATCGGCATAGGCCAGCACTGGAGCATGGAGTAAGTTGATATATGATCTCAAGAAAAGCAGTCTCACAATCAGGAGTCCAGAGGCCCCAAATACTTCACTGGATGAAATACACTCTTTTCAGTCTTGAGGCGTGACTTTTGGTATTTTTGTGGGTTGTGGGATACCCTTGAGTAAGGTTAAGTAAAGGGGGATCACTCTTGAATAGTCCTTGATGAGCGCCGATAATAACCACAGAATCCCAGGAATCTTTGCAGTTCTTTTGATTTTTGGCTGTGGCCAGGTGGTCAAGGCCTCAACTTTACTGGGTGGGTCTCTCTATTCCTCGGTGGATACTATGTGTCCCACATACTTTACCTGATGTTTGAAAAATTGACACTTATCAATGGACAGTTTAAGGCCAAAGTCCTCCAGTCGGTCCAATACCTTAAATAATCTGCTCTCATGTTCCTCAGTGAGCTGCCAAACACAATAACATCATCTAGGTATACCAGGCACTCTAGTAAGTTCATGTCCCCACTGCACGCTCCATCAATCGCTGAAAGTGGCTGGGGCACCTGAAATCCCTTGAGGCATCCTCCTGAATTCATAGAAGCCAAGTGGACAGATAAAGGCCGTCTTCTCTCACGTCCTCTGGGGCCATGGGATCTGGTAGTACCACTGCGAGATCAGCACAGAGGACCACTTGCTCCCGTTTAGGCAGTCAAAGCATCCTGAATGCGGGGCATTGTGTACTGATCAGGGATAGTCCGCCGGTTTAAGGTGCGATAATCCACACACATCCTTACTGTTCCATTCTTTTCCTCACTACCACAATGGGGAAACATAAAGAGCTTCTGGATTCTTGTATTACACCAACAGCTAACATCTCTTGCAGATGCGTCTCACATCATCTATGTCAGCAGGTGCCAGGCGTCGAGACCTCTCCACGAAATGGTCTTTCGTCCCATGCAGCGGATATTGTGCTCAGCTCCTTGCACGCATCCACCATCCCATTCCTTTAAAGAAAACACCTGGTCTCTCTGGGCAAGCTTCTCACTGATCCTCACTTTCCATTCAGCTGGCAGCGGGAGTGCGAAATCAAACAAGTCAGGCGTTACTCTGTCATTCTTCGCGAACTCTTGCTGCTGGGTAGCACTGCAGTGTCTGCACAATGCACATTAGCCAGGATGCAACCTCTGTTTACTCGAATGTCTCTTTCAGACACATTATGAACTTGGACCATTACCCTTCTGCCATAAGCATGGGCTCTAGCGGGCAAATACTAGGCTTGACCAGCAGTCCCTCTTGGCAATTTTCCATCGCCTGGTGCATCCAACATTAATATTTTATTCTTAACATCCTTTCTGATACGGATCTCTCCTGTAAGGTACACTGGGCATTTGGCGCCAGGATCAGAGACTCAGGATCATTCTTCCACTACATTCCGACGGTTCCTCTGGTTCTGTTTTTCAGCATCTCTGTGCCTCAGGCCTTCTTAATTAAAGCCGGAACTCTTAAAGCTCTACTAGTCTTTGACCCTGTTTTCCTGATAACACAACTGTGCCAGCCTTCCGAACATATGAGCATTTGTTCCAATCAACAAAGGGACACCATCATACAGTCCAGTGGGGGACACACTAAGGCTAGGGTCTCTACTTGTTTGGCCACTCCAGCCACGGAGGTGGGGAAAAGACAGCCAAATTCGGATATATACCAGACAAGGGTGAGCCTTCTCCCTTAACACCCACATACAGTCCTTCTAATGGTTGTAAGGGTGCGTCTGACAAATGCTTCTGATACCAATCCTGGAAACATAATTGTCACTTGGGAGCCACTGTCTAATACAGCTCTTGTAGACACTCCATTCACCTTTACAGTGGTCTCCATGGAGGGACCCACTATTCTGGACCAGTCTGGAGGCGGTATGGGGCCTGGGCAACTGACCTTGCCACAAAGGACGGAATTAGCATTTTGGTGCCTCACTCGGATCATGTCGTCACCTCTTAACCACTGATTTCTTCTCCGAAGCTCTCCTTGTAGCCTATATGCAACTTTGTCAGTGTCTTTTGGGGACTGGCATTCCCTTTTCATGTGCCCATCTTTTCCACAATTATAGCAAAACATACTTTCTGGAGTTTGAGCTGGCCGGCGCGCCACACTGGGAGCCAGGGCGGGGTATTACTAACTGGAAACTGGTCTGCCATCTCTGTCTCGTGATGATAAGCATTTGGAGACATCTCGTCAGTTTCTCCACTTCCATGGTCAAGGAATTGAGTTTGGAGCTGTTATCAGAAGGAGATACATGGGTGGGTACCCCACCCCATAGCAGATACAGTCGGATATAGGTCAGGGGCCGTGCATTGCAGGCGTGGCCTTCATAAAGGGACTGTTTTTGAATTCCCGGATCTCTCTCAACAGTTCGTCCCATTGTGGCATATCTTTTCCTTGTCAGAGCACTCATTGACTGTCAACCTCTGCCCTGAACTTCACTTGATGGGTCACCCTCAGTCACTCGGGTCGTAGCCACAGCTGTTGGTGCAGGTACCTCCAGGTCGCCTTTTCTCAACTCCTCGAATTTCTCTCATTAACTCATCATAGGAGGGTGGGATTCCAGTCGATTTGCCAGGCGAATTGAAGCAACAGCAGTTCTGAGAAGGGGCAGACTTAAGGATTCTGTCAGTCTGGTTCGGTCCAAGTTCAATCGCTGGCAAACTACCCTTTCTGAGGCATTCTTGCAACAATTTTTCCAGCCGAGAGACATACACAGACAACAACTCCCTTGGTACTGTTGTGTATTCTTACCTCCACCATAGGTCCTCATCAGAATCTGGGCTCCCATACACATTCTCCAAGGCCTCAAGATAGGCCTGTGCAGTCACTTCAGGGTTACTGGCCCGTTTAGCATGGATGGTAGCCAGGGCGGGACCTCGGAGCTCTCACTAACCCTCTTAGCTTTTCGCCTTCCGAGTCATTGCCATTCTAGCAGCTTGGGGCAACATAGTCTATCCAGGTCTCCCAGTCATCCTCCCTTGGGGAGTGGGAGGGTGCCAGAGAAGATCCTCAACCCCGGTAGAGTCGTGACTAATGGCAGGTGCAGAAATAGGAGTCTGCATTGGTTCAGCCACCATTACAGGCACTGGAGCAGGAGAGGGTGTTGGGGAGGAACACCCCAGGTGGCAAGAATAGTTTCTTCAAGTCCTCCAGGTTTCCCTCTCCCAGCAACCATTCAGCAAATTTCTCCTCAAAGTTTCAGATAGTGGTGGGGCTGATTCCCCTGGTCTTTACTGTCCTTAGTTATCACTCTCCAAGCAGTGAGGGCTTCCTCTGGGAGTAATGGTCTGTGGCACTTTGGAGCTATCTATGGATCTTAAACTCTACTAGGGCCAGGAAAGTGTGGGTGAGCAGATTAGCATGCCGACCCACCACCACAGGGTTTTGTAAACCTTTCACCTTGGAAAGTACTCCCTGCACAGTGTCCGTATTGATTATTGATACCCAGGGGGATGTCCAGGATAAGCATAGCATTTTGGGGGTCGATCTCCTCCCCAGTACACACCACTCCACCAGCGGTGCACAGCCACTTCGCCGGGTACCCATTTTTTCTTAACAGTGGTTCATAAATATGGCCACTAGAGGACACACAAATCCCAAGCGGTGCCTCCAAGATGTAACCCTAGATGGCGCTATCCCAGGGGCTACTACCCCTGCCTGATTTGCCACTAACAGGTTGAGGGGCCTGGATCCAATGGTGGGTGCCTCCACCCAGAGGTCAGGGTTTGCAATAGTTAAACTAACTTGGTCACAGCCCTCTGGGACACTGCAACCCCTTTCTTCCACTAGTGGCACACACAATATATCAAATTACCTTCACAGTATACACTTACCCCAGGTCTGGTTCGGCACTGGGACCTCCTGTGAAATGAGATACAGTGCAACAATCACAGTACAGTACTTTAACATAGACAAATACCTCAGGCAGTATAACTTTGCTGAAACAAGCAGCTCTGATTTATTTAGGGGGATATAACAAGGACAGGGGAAATCAGGTTAATTAGCTTATCACTCTAATAATCTACCTATGGCTCTGTGCACAGGCCTATCCCCTATCAGTTACTGTCCCTGGGTACCCAAGCCCTAGTGTAGCTAGTCCAAACCGTGGCAGCTGGTAGGGGCCCTTTCACACAGAGAAAAGGAGAATTAAACAGTCAGCAGTACAGTAATTCCATTTGGATTTAATGTGGCAATTCAACAGGAGCGACCCTGAATTAGTACTCACGACCTCCAAATAAGATAGGGTCCTTCAATGTCAGCAGGGCTCACTTGAGGTACACAAACCTCTTCCACATCCATATAAAAGAAAGCACTATACCAGGCAGGCTGCATCTGTATCGATCGCAATTACTGCACAATACCGGAGAACACACAGCAGATTCAGTTCCTGACAGACCCGAGTGCAATTTCAGCAATTCCTCCAGTCTTCTACAGGGTGAGCCTGGTTTCTACTCTTCAGAGATCCTTTGATTCTTTTCACAGGACGGATTCAGTCCTAACAAGCTGTTACACAAGCTGCAGACCGGAACTCTGGGCCTTACACACGTTTTTGACTAAAACTGCACACTGAAAAGCACAGGGCTCCTTCCTTCTTCACTGCCAAAGCTCAACTGAAACTCCAACCGACAAAACGGGCACTTCCTTTGAGTTCCTCCCAGTTCTTGACTGGATTGGCTGTCACTCACAATAGACTGCTGCTGTTGGTCAAAAAGGCACTGAAGTCTAAACTACATCTCCCAGAGTCACTGCCCATACAATCCTCTTGTGGCTGGCTCAGATTATGAGTCAAGTTCTGATTCATCCAAGGCACCATTTTAGAGCTAGCTTGCCCACACTGATTGGTCCAGTTCAGCAGTTCAAAACTAGAATGGGGAACTAGCAGACACAGTTCTGACTGCAAAGAAAGCAGGTTAGACAAACTGTAATTTCATTATTACTCTAAATAATTTCTGGCAAACAGTTACATCTTTCAGATAGGTTCCCTTTGCACTCCTAGTGACTGCAAAAATGAAGTGAATTGGCAGCAGCTCGAGTGGTACTCAGAGAAGTAACACAGTCCCCCATACAAACTAATTATGTCTGCAAGCAGACAGCTCTTAAAGAGACAGTACCAGAGGCTCTAAAAACACTCACTGATAAATGGCTTAAATGCCAAACACCATTCAGGCTTGGAGCATTCAAGCAAGCTCCTGGAAGTCTTTTGGAAACCCCCATTTGCAGGGGGGTTACAGTTATAACAAGAAAAGAAATCATCTTCTATTCACTAAATCCTAATAAGCTGCTGAAAATTTGCTGCATGGTTGGAAGGCCATCATATTTTTAGACGCCCCCCTAGCTGCATCTCACTTGGCCCTGCCGTTAGTCATGTGGACTCTGTTGCCTTATTAAAACCTGCTCTCCATCACCTACTCCTACATCTGTACCTGCATGAGTCACGTCCCTACATCTTTTAGCTCACATTCATAGCTTATAAAATGCAAAATCTCTGTTTATCTAACATATTGCCTGGTAGATATGATGCTGTTTTCTCCAAAAACTTGCTGTTTTGTTGCAGTCTGTTATTTCTGCTAATAAAATGGATAAGGATAATCAGGCATCCTGTTTGGCTGAGAAGATTCTGAAGCCATGTCATTCAGGAAAAGAAACTCATAGCTCTGAAATTCTTCTGGCAACCAGGATGCAGTATGCTGGAGTATCGATGCTTCTCAATTTTTTTTTTAAATTCTGACTGCCATGTAAGTACTGTACATACAGTCACCTCTCACATTTTGCCAAAACTTATAAAAAATACTTATTTCTATTGCATCTACCCACAAAAAACCTACTCCTCATATAAAACACACATTCCTCTACTTTTAAATCCAAATTTCACTGCATAAAGTCATTCTTGCTTTGCATTCTATTACTTCATCTTAAGTCCGAAGCCCAGCTGTCTCCCTTAAATCTGTAATCTACCTTGCCTAACACTCTCATCCCCACAATTGCCTTAGCCGATCTTTGTTCCAACTCACTGTGATTCCTGACCTCATGCACTGCCACACTTGAGAATGGCACTGACTGCCCGCATGAGACAAGCAACAGTGTTGAATTAAGTCTCACCCAAAACAATTTGCCCCATTGCATCAAACTGTACACATGAAACAGTGCCACACAGGACACAGAAAATACCCTGGGGCTTAATTTATGGCCTTCATGCACGTACAAGGAGGCGCAGATGCACTATGCTCCTGCAACAGGCCAAACCCCCGAGTCATCTCCACATGGTGGTAATTCTACAGCAGTGTAGCATACCACCCTCTATAGGAGAAGACAGCTGCCATCAGATGCTCAATCCTCTCCCACCCATTCAGCCCATAGCAACCAAAGTTTGTTCCAAAACTTGATAGACTGGTGTGGCCACAGGTGTGGCATCAGCACCTCAACCATCCATGCCACTGGGCTGATCCGCCATGTTTTTTATTATAATTTTAATAAAAGCACTGATGTTCACAAGGATATTGCTCTACATTTTATTTATTTATATATATTTTTTAATAAATCATTTTCTTCACAAAGTCAGGTGGGTGGGTTCTCAGGCCTGTCCCCACTCCCCATGACTAGTGTCCACCTCCTTTGGTCTTCTGGGTTTAGGTTACCTACAGATTTCCCCCTGTGGCTGAGCCAGAGGAGGGAGTGTCATCCTTCACCTCCAGTGCACAATACAGAAGAACCCAGGTGCAGAGGGACCAGGCGGCAGTGTGGGCTGAAGGAGAGTGGGCATGGCTTCATTAAACCCACTTGGCTTCATTTTCTATTTTTTCACAGTCCCCTTCCCACAGCAACATGTAAGTGCATGTGCATGGAGACACACATACACTACAGAACTGTGGCCCCTTCCTTCAAGCTGTGCATTGCCTGCACTACCACTGGACCTCCACCCAGTACCAGCCAAAAGCCAAGATGGCTTGCCACCCCCTTCCCCCAGAAAAGAAGAGTAGTTCCTGGGATGCTTGATCCTCTTCTGTGCAGCCGACTACAGTGACTCAAGTCCATTCCCAAATCTGGGTCACTGGTGTGGTGGCAGGTGAGGCACATGCACCTCAGTCCTCTGTACCACTGGGCCAGCTCTGGTTCCACATTTAAAAAAAATGCACTTAAGGTTGGTGCACTTCCACATTTTAATAATGATCACAGAGGAGAAAAAGCACTCTGTGTTTGTGGGATGATCGGTGCGGGGCTAATTTCAAAATGATTGGGGAGACTTAAAGTTAGTGTGGGTTGGGCAGTTCCACTTAAACTAAAGTAAGTGTAGGGGGAATCGGTTATACTAACCTGACACGTGTAAAAAAGATTCATAAGTATAAAGCTTTATTTAATGGCTAAACATAAGAAATAATAGTGGGACTATTTCTCCCACATCCCAATTAAATGTAACATTTATTCATACAGTTTTTCAAAAGCCAGATTTTTCCATGGTTTTATGTTTTGCCAATAATTTTGTAAGCACATTAAGACACTCCAGGGTGTGTTAATGTGCTCCTGAACCATACTTCCAGGTTGTTGTAGGCTCTCGACACTAGTGCCTCATGTATCACAGTGCACCAGAACAGGTGGTTGAGAAAATGAAACCCATGCCCTGTTGTGTCTTATTACTTACAAAATTCTCTGTATGAATCCAGGACAGGTAGGTATGGTTCACTCATAACTGTTGCAGCCTCACCAAATTTAAATTATGATCGCATTGAGGATCATGCATCATAAACAGGTGTTTCATTCCAGTGTTCAGTTTTGATCTGTGTCCTTACTCAAACTGGGTATAGTCAGTCACTGCCAGGCAGCATGAGAAGCAGACAAGAATGATCTTGAATCCCTTTCATCAACAAAATACCATGTTACAGTACAATACTTATCTGATGCCCTGAACATTTTAGGCAGGCAGAATGCCTGTAGTTCTCAGAAGCTGGGGTACAAAACAACAGTACCAGCTTGTAGGCAACAACACAGGCACAATTAAAATTTAGAAAAGGACTGCTTGTTGCATCAAACAGTGCTTTTACTGATGTGAGCTTCTAAGAGGGATATAAAAAAAAACAACAGAGTACCAGATGAGGAGCCCAAACTGAATAAATTATCAGCACCAATGGCTGCATAGCTGTGTTTCCTTATTTTAACCCATCATTATTAGATTTTGTGTGTAATTATTGTATGTTTTATTATGGGATCGTGTGTTACTTTGGCTCAAACACCAATATGTAATGATGTACAGTATTAAGTCTATCTCTTTAAAAAGCTACTATAAATTGCATCATCACTGTGTTGCCTTACCTTTGATAAAGCACACAGGATGCATGAAATGTTTCAGGCATCTTCTCGGTGGTTTTTATGGCTACTCAATAATGTTTTTAACACTTGCGTTCTGACTCCTATGACCGTATATGGTGCTGAGTGCAATGTCTTCTTTTTCCAAGAGCCCAATTTGCTAGCTGAAGTTCCCTGAATTTTCCCTTAAACTTGACATTCAGCAGTCACTGTCACAGAATGTTATGGCAGACGTGGCTGTGTGATGATGTCAAGCGTTTTGTGAGTGTGTCAGTCTCCCAAGTTGGATGATTTATAATAATTACACAGCAGTAATGAATAACCCAGTGACAATGTGGAACAACACAGAAAAACTGCAGTATGTTACCATGTTACTATGTTAAAGGGGAACACTCATTAACACGGCCTATCATAGCTTTTAAAGGACCAACAAAGTTAAGTTTAAATAAGAAGTGGGCTATGCTGTTGCTCGCAGCAGCCCAGAGATCTTGATAATTTAGTTTACTATATATTGTTGATAGATTGCCACCATTTCTAGAGCTTTGTGATGTTATGCAGTTTGAAGCTGTGCCTAATCACATTGTAGTTATGTGCAACTTCACTGAACATGGCATCACTAGCTTATAATAATGGAGGGAATGTGGTATTAATATAGGACAGACTTAGTCATCAATACCTCTGGATTGCTGCTAGCTACAGGTACGAGTAATATCTCATTTAAAAGTGCTTTTCATGGTTTTTCAAACTCTGATGAATGGTACTCATAAGACCCTTTACATTTCTTACCATGTTTCCTTCATCTGGACAGGAGGGCTGCAACCTTTTACTACATTAACGTTATTACATTAAAAAAATGCCATTATAGAAATTTGGGCCACAGAGAATAACAACTGGGACCTGACAGTCCCAGGCCACACCATGGGGCCAATTAGAAAAAATAAACTTTGGTGCAAAGTGTCTCGAAATAGGGATGCCTTGTGCCAAAGCCATCCTATGCCAATCTTGTGCAGAAGCACCCTTGTGCAAGGTCACAAGCAGGCTTGCGACATGGCAGGGCTGCACCATCTTATTTTTTAAAATTTTAGAAGTCCTGCAGTGGTCACAACAGAGTGCTGAGTTTGAACCAGCCAGGAGCTGGTGTAAGGGCACTGCACCACTGCCTGGCAGAGAGGCAACTGGGGGGGCTGGAAGGTCAGGACTAGGGGCAGAGGGAGCAGTGGGGGTGCCATAATGGGCAATGGGGGTACAGCTGTACTGTCAGGAGGCTGAGGTGGCACCTGGTAGGTGTGCCCTGCACAGTGGAACACAACCAATCAGCTCAGGTAGAGTGGGTTGGCATGGCTGGACCATGACCCAGACCACAGATAGCAACAACTCTGGCACCTGCCCCACATCTGCCACAGTCCTAACAGTGTAGGTGGGCAGTAGTCTGCCTCCACTTGCGGAGATGAGTGCCAAGGGACTGTTGCAGTGCCAAGGAAACATCCCCCTCTGCTGACTACACCCCACATCCTGCAGTCACTGCCATCAGCCACAGACAATGGGCTGTAGCACCTCTGGGGCTGGTGCCAGCTGTGGTTCAGATCATGGTCCATTCCTGCTAACTACCCTCTACCCAGAGCAATCTGCTCTGCTCCACTGCACAGGGCAGCCCCCTCAGCTGCCAGTGCCACCTCAGCACCTTGACACTGCCACCATACCCCTGTCACTCCACTGTTACCTCTGTCCCCGGAACATTGTTTTCAGGCATCTTCACTCCCCCACCTTTGCAGCTCCTCTAGGGTTGCACTGGGTGGAGGTGGCTTGATGGGACCTCTATCAAACTCCTCAGCTATACCAAAGGTTTTGTGCAACCCGGTGACTGCTACAACTCTCAAAACTTTAGTTCAGCATTGAGGCACTGGAGGATGGCTACATCAGGGGCGGTAATGGGAAACAGAATTGCTGTATATTCAGCTTATGGTGGCCTCAGGCAAGCAATTATGTTGTAGGTGCTCTATAGACCACCACATCGGGGGAAGAGAGAGATAGGGATATAGGGGCAGAAATACAAAGGAGTAACAAAGACAGAGTTTGTTCTGGGAGATCTATTGATTTGGACATTCCAGCAGCAAGGAGCACCAAAAGTCTGGCCCTACTGGATACATTGCAGAAATGCCTGCTGATGAAGCTGGTTAATGAGTTCACTAGATAGAGATAGGCTGCCATTCTCCATGTTGTGTTCACCAATTCAGAAATGATAGGAGAAATGAGAGTAGAGAACCTACTGGGGTTCAGCAACCATAACTCTATATTGTTTGAGGTGGTTATTGGGACCAATAAGCCCTCATCAACAGCTGTAGCCCTAGATTTCAGAACAGCAGACTTCAACCAGATGAAGGAGCTGGTCTGGAAAAAGTTAGTCAGAGTGGCCAGCAGCAGGGGTGTAAAGGAAAGATGGGAGGACTATTAAGGGGCCATTCTTGGGGCAACAAAGACATGCATGAGAATAGTAATCAAAAGAAACTGGTACAAGAGATCAGTATGATTTTCTATGAAGGTCAGGGAAGCAGTGAGAGTCAAAAAGAAGGCCTTCACCAGGTATAAGGAAAAACAAGTAGAGAAAGAATGAGGAGGGTACCAAATGAGAATAAGAAAAGCCAAAAGGGTGGCCAGAGAGGTCAGGGAAGCAAAACTAGACACAGAGCTGCATATGCAGAGGGGGTACAATCCAGAATGACTGGCACTAAAGCAAAAGGTTTCTTGGTGCTACCATGGAGGGTGACCACTCTCGAGTGTCCAGACACTAGGCAAGACAATGGTGCACAGAGAAAGGACTGGCACTCATATAATGTGCTTGGTTGAAATTTACTGGCATTTAACATAATACAAGCACAGACAATAAATCCCACCATGCAGGTGCCCCAGCACTTTGTTAATTAGAGCTTTACCAACAGGTGATGAAAGAAACAGAGCATTCACCTTAAATGGTACAGACATGACAACATCAAAGCTAATCCTGAATTGACATTTATAGTAAACCAACCAGTATGTCAATAGGATGCCTGTGACCCAATAACCTGAAATAATGTATTTCAAAATGCAAAAAATATATGAAGTAGAAAACCTGCGAATGCAGGTACAGGAATACACTAAAACATAAATACAAAATCCCGTTAATAAATCTCTGAAATATAAACAACTGAAAGTGTAAATGGCAGTAAGGAACAATTCTGAAACATTTACAAAAAAGGCAAATAATCCTCCCATTGATAGCAACAACAGCAAATTATATAGTATTGCAGATTTCATAAGGCTCAATAACTTGGCCTAACAGGACCTAACTAAAAGCACTAACTGTTTACAGAGCAAATAGTAATGGTATAGTAAGCTGTGATTGCACCAAGTCCTAAGCAGGGGCCGCTGTGGCTGGGGATTCACAGTCTGCAGAAACCAAACCATTTGTCTGTGAAGAAACAAACAATTGGATAGTGGTCAATATAAAATATAAAAAAAAAACTGAAGTAATTAGGCAGGCACATGCCATGATATTCAGGTCAGAATAAACAAAATATACAAATACAGTAGGCAAATCAATATGGCCAGGAGAAGGACTATAAGTATAGGCAATAAACTATAATACATTGAGGAAGCTATCTAGGGGATCTAGAGATAAGAATAAAATGAAAAAGATGAAACGAAGGGAAGCAGATAGACATGAGGAGTGGGGGCGGGGGGGACAACAAAAGGGGAAATTGCTTAACCAGGAAAGGAACACTAAGCCAAAGCTTGCTTCCAGGTGCAACCTGGGAATACAAGGAAGTTAAGTGATTTGCTCAGAGTCACACAGTATGCAAGGGGGCTGTGTGATTCAAACCCAGGCCTCCAGGTTTGCAGCTCACTGACCTTAACCACTGCGCTATACTGCCTCCTAAAGGGGGCTAAGGTCAAAAGGCCAGTAGAGAAAACATAGATAGAAAAGAAATGATTAAGTCTGCAGCAAAGTAACATACTGTAGACTTTGGAGTATTCATACTTAATCCAAATGGGATAAAATGAATGCAGGAAAAAAATGTCTGAATGCTCAGACATTCAAAAAAACGGTTTCAAATCTCAGTCCTCGTTCAATCAATGGTGCTTAAGGATGTTAAGTGTTAAGATCCAGAAGATCTCCCTTTGAAGAATCCTTCTGAGTCTGTCCCCACCATGGTTGTTAGCATGGCTATTTTTCAACCCAATGAATTGTAATGACTTAGGGTTACCATTATGTGCTTCATGAAAGTGCTCTCCCACCAGAGGTTCAAGGTTGTGATTTTTAATACTTCAGACATGTTCCAAAATGTATTCTTTCAATGAGTGTATAGCAAGTCCGATATAGGCTTTATTGCACTCACACCAGATAATGTATAGAGTGAAATAAGTCGGGCAGTTAATAAATTCTGTACCTCAGAAATTGTCCTTTGGCGATCAAAAGCATGAGGCTTTTGGGATGCCCACCTTAAGGAGGCTGATCAAAGCCACATGTTTTCATTAACTCTTACTAGTGACATCAACCACTTCACCCAGACTGAAGTCCAAAAAATTCATTTCAGTCTTATTAAACGTGCTGGTGAACTGCAGATTGTGGTCATTAGTATTGAGCCAACTGATGAAAGCATCAGCTTCATTAGCATCCCACGCTCAGACCACATTGTCAAAATAATGATAACAATAATTATACAATGGCAAGGAAATTTCCTGTATTCTGATTGGTCAATGGGTGCCTGAGACAGTGATGATATTACACAATAACGTCACTGTATGGATCAGCTCATTAATGACCTCTTCTCTCAAGAAATACTGCCACACTAAAAATCTTCTAAAAAATATTTTTAAATGTTTTTTATTTTGTATAACAATGAACCATTGTATAATAGCAATAAGGCACTCCAGGGTGTGTGTTATTGTGTAATAACGTCACTCCTGGGGTGATGGAAGCACTAGGCTTCACCTCGTGCTTCAATCCACCCCAGGAGTGACATTATTACACGATAACACACACCCTGTCGTGCCTTATTGCTTAAATAATGTGGTCTGTGTGTGGTTGTTGCCATCACTATACATGTAGTTTTTTTCCCATTTTCCAAGGAATAAAAACATTTGCAAATAAGGGTGCCATGGTAGCCCCCATGGCCATTCCACATTTGCAAAAATAATTCCCCATTGAATTCAAAATAATTGTGTCAAAGCATGAAGTCCAAAGCTTTGAAAAAAAGGTGACAGAGAGGGTGTTTATGTAAAAAGTTCTTGCAAGCAGCCACACTTTGCTCATGGTCAATGCAAGTGTAAAGAGAGACCACATCAGTGCCTAGGAAGTTGTAGTTTTCCTTCCATTTTAGTTTCTCTAGTTTCTCCAGTAGATTTGTCATGTCCCATAAATAGGACGGAAGACCATCCGTGCACTGTTTCAAAAGAAATCCAGAAATCTACAAAAATGTTCATGTAGAGATCCCACACCAAACACTATAGGGCACCCAAGTGGGTTATCATGATTTTTGTGGAGCTTAGGTAATATGAAAATAGTTACAATGGTGAGAGTACTATTGCAAATATACTGAAATTCATTTTCAGAAGTGTACCCCGCATCATTTGCTCTCTCTAGAAGTTCTAGGAGTTTCTTTTTGAAACACTCATGTGGGGTCAGTAGTCAGCTTACGATAATCATGTTCATTTGACAACAGTTCCTGTACTTCTTTTTACATAGAAATCTTTTGACATTATCATGTTTCTCCATTTGTCTGCAGACTTAATCACTATATCAGGAGCTTTTAAATTCCTTCAGAGCATAATTCTTAGCTACAATGAGATTTCTGCAGACAAAGGGGGTATCTTCTGAAATCAGTTTATCAATCTCTTTCATGACAGCTTTCTCAAACGTACATGCCACAGGGCTACTACTAGATGGACAAAATAAATATTTTAAAATGGATTTTCTGAGGTTGTGAATTGTATTACCTGTAACATCATACAGACAATGTCCCTCTTCAGTATTTTCACTCAAATCTCCCAAAACAGCTCTTCTAATGCTTCCATTTCAAAAACTCCTGATCAGTCCAGTTGCCCATATCTTCCAAGTCCGAATCCAGGTGTTTTACCCTATTATTAAGGATTAGTTCCAAATCATCTGTATCATTGGGTACAATCCCAGTGGTAGTTCAATCTTCCAAGTCTAAAGAATGCTCCACATTTGCTTCTGGTTTGGGATGTCAGCAGTGAATCTGTTCCTGCAGATGCAATTTATGGAAACATTTGTAATTATCTATTTTCAACTGTAATTTGTCCAGTTTGTTGAGAAAAACAAAGGACAACCCATTGGATAACACACCGGTTTGAGCTTCAAATAATTTCAAACTACTGAGATTCACTATTTCTATTGTGCCTTCTCTTGTTTGTGGAGGAGATACTGCTTTGCCTCTTTCTGTCTTGCCCCTTGTTACTTTGCATTTTGACCTAGTTTTCCCTTTTGCTTTTCTTGTATTTTTTCTGAGGAGGTTGGGATAAAAATCTCACTACCTTATAAGTTGTGGTTCAGATGATGCTGAGGCAGAAGTTTCGGGCAACTCTTCAGTCGCCCTTGCTGGAACACAGATGTTGCTACCTGTTGTGCAGGTATCTGTTTCTGGGATTTTGAGGCAGAGAGGCCCTAATTGACAGATCTGTTGCACCACCCCCAGAAGTAGATCTACCTCTCCTGATAGTCTGCTTCAACCCGGTCTAACTTCTTTCGTTTCTTTTTTGTAATTTCAACTTTGTGTTTCTCTAAAAGTTCTTTGAGGGCCTTATCCAAAGGAGCAAACTCTGATGATTTCGAAAATCTTGATAAGTCCTTTTTGCTTTTGCAATATATTTTCTTAGTTCACTGTGTCTTTCTGTGTTCTCTTTTATCAGGAGTTGGATAAAAAGCACTTGCTGCAAGCTGCTGCCATGTTGTCTCAATCTGCAAACAAAAACAAAAGCCCACATTAGGACAGTAGTGCCCACAATAATAGTTCAAACTTTAATAAAAGAAAAAAATGGACACTCACCACTGCTTGTCATGTATTAAGGTCTTTGAGAAAACATTCTTACAGATCTGAAATGCATTAGGCACTGGAAGGTTTATGTTTAAATGGCACCTTAAATAAAGAAGCACTCATTTTTTTTAGCTACAGTAACTGAGTCAGAGTGGCCTCAATACATGTCAAATGGTGATGAGTGAACAAATATTTGTTTGGTTAATGTTCTTTCACAGTCCAGATGATTGTTATACCCATGAGGGCCTCCAGATGGTAATTTTGTTATCCACAGACTTCTCAGAGCCTGATCTCATTTAAGGTAATGCTCTAACATTATTATAGTATCTGTTAAGTTTATTTCAGAAAAGGAAAGTCTCTCCAAAACCAAAAACAGTCCATTGTCGTCCTCAGATACAATATGTAGTGGTGCAGTGTGTACTTTCCTGCCAAGTCATGATTTTGCTTGTTTCTTGCATGAACTGAGCTCCATGGTTTCCCCAAGGCTGAAAGGTTGGTCTTGTTGTGTGTGCTTGATTCCACCATCTTGGCCCCAAGCATGCTAGTGGATATAAAAGTGATTTGAAGAACATGACCAAACCAAGCTAAAACTGTGAACAAGGAGTATACTGAGCCATAATTGTCTAGTACTTCCCAGGCCAAATTGAGAGTGGACAGTCTAAATACACAAAATTGCCCACTGGCTAGTGGGTGACCAGAGTAGCACAATGAAGGCCAACCTGTGTACACAATCTAGAACAATTGGCACTAATGGGAAAGGTATCCTGGTGCAATCATGGAGGGCAGCCACCCTCCCATGGCTCAGATATTAGGCAAGACGATGCATATAGAATGAACTGAAACTCATATGATGTGCTTGGCTGAAATTTATTCTGCACATAACACAATGTAGGTACAGACAATCAAGCCCACTGTACAGGTGCCCCAGCACTTCGCTCGCTAGAGTTTTGTCAGGGGGTGAGGAAACAAGCTAAGCATGCCCTTTAAATAGTACACACCAGATACCACCAAAGTTAATACTGTATTGATGTTTACAATACACTACATCTATTTCTAATCTAGATGGTGCCTGTAACCCAATTACCTGAAATTATTCATTTTCAAAGTGCAAAAAACAAAATATGAAGTGTGAAAACAAGTGCAGTTCTTTAGATACTTGAAGGTAAAAAGAAAGAAGGGAAGGTGAATTGTTAGGCTATCAGAAGGACGAAGGGCAATAGAAGACAAGCTGCCATCCTTAAGATTTACTTTTGCTCTGCCTTCACAAGGGAAGACAGTGGGCCCTTCCAAAAGAGTGGCATTAAGGTAGCTGTAAGAGGAATCCTAAAGATGAGGCAACAAGTATTTATCAGTGAAATGTCCAGAAAGGGCTAGCAGACCTAAAGATAGATAAGGCACAAGATCTAGATTGGGTACATCCATAGGTGCTCAAGGAATTGGCATCAGAAACATAGAAACAGTCAGCAGATAAGGACCGCTAGGCCCATCCAATCTGCCAGTAAGCCCTATACTTGTTTGCAGTCTCTGACCCTATCTGTTCAGTGGCTTTTCATAATTCCTTCCCACCTCAAAGTACCCTTGTGCCTGTCCCAGGCATGATTAGCCCCCCCAACTGTACTTACTCCCACCACCTCTTGTGGCAGCCTATTCCATGTGTCCACCAGCCTCTCTGTGAAGAAAAACTTCCTCACATTTCCTCTTAACCTGCCCCCCTCTAATTTCATACCATGCCCCTTGTTCTTGTACTCCTTCTACATTGGAAGATGTCTCCCCCTGCACCTTATTTATGCCCTTGAGGTACTTTAATGTTTCTATCATGTCCTCCTGCCCCCTCCATTTCTCCAGTGAGTACATACTGAGGTCCTTTAATTTGTTCTCATATGTTTTGTGGTGCAATCCCTGTACCATCTTGGTCACCCTTCTCTGGACTGCCTCTACCTTGTTGATGTCCTTGTGAAGGTGTGACCTCCAGAACTGTACATAGTACTCTAGGAGATGCCTCATTAGTGTCTTATACAATGGCATCACCACCTCCCGTCTTCTGCTAGTCAAATCTCTGCTTATGCATCCCAGCATGCCACTGGTCCTCCCTGCAGCCTTTGTGCTCTACTTGAACACCTTTAGGTCATCTAAAATGATAACCACCTGGTCCCTTTCTTCCTTGATGATCATCAGCACCTCCCCCCCAATCCTGTATCTTTCATAGAAACATAGAATTTGATGGCAGATAAGGACCACTTGGACCACCTAGTCTGCCCATTTTCCTACCTAATGAACAAGCTGCAGATCCTAGTTAACCAACAGCCTACTCCCTCCTACCCCCCCACTAGATTTGCCTTATGTCTGTCCCATGCATTCTTGAATTCCCCCACTGTTTTGACTCTACAACCTTCTCAGGAAGGCTGTTCCATGTATCCACAACCCTCTCTGTGAAGAAATATTTCCTCACATTACCTCTGAGTCATCCCCCCTCTATCTTCAAATTGTGCCTCCTTGTTTCCTTGTTTTTGCACATCTCTTTTTCTGAAAGATGCTACCATCTTGGACTTTGCTGATTCCCTTGAGGTATTTGAAAGTTTCTATCATGTCCCCTCTCCCCCTCCTTTCCTCAAGGACACACATCTTTAGTTCCTTTAATCTTTCTTCATATGTCTTCTGATGCAGACCCTGCATCATTTTGGTTGCCCTCCTCTGGACAGCCTCCACCCTGTCTATGTCCTTGTGAAGATGGGGTCTCCAGAACTGTACACAGTACTTCAGGTCCTTTAATCTCTTCTCATATGTCTCAGGGTTCCCTCTACCTAGGTGCATTATTTTACACTTCTTTGCATTGAACCTCAGTTGCCACACCTCAGACCATTTTCCAAGCTTCACCAAGTCCCTCCTCATTTTCTCAACCCCTTCTGGGTTTTCCACCCTGTTGCAGATCTTGGTGTCATCTGCAAACAGGCAGCTCTTCCCCTCCAGCCCTTACGCAATGTCACTAATGAAGACATTGAACAGGACTGGCCCTAGGACTGATCCCTGAGGTACTCTACTGGTCATCCTCCCTTCCCCGGAATGGATACCATTTACCACCACCCTCTGCCTCCTGTCTATTAGCCAGTTTTAACCCAGTCTACCACCTTGTGCTACATGCCCAGACTACCCATCTTCATAGTTTGTTTACAAGTTCAGTAGGTTTTCACCTTTTAAGAACTTGCCACCTTCTGATCCCAAAAGGTGGGACTCAAATTTGTTGGCACCTATGTAAATAACCAATCTATTTTTAAAAGTAGTAATATTGGGACTATCTATTATTTGCTGCAGTAAGGCATTCCAGATTGTTACAATTCTTTGTGTATACCATCTACTTCTTTTTGTTATTCTATAGTTTTCTCCCATTAATTTACTATTATGTGATCTTGTTTTTTTACCTATATGATTTACTAATCCAATTGCTTCCCTTAGAGTCAGATACTTACTAGCCGGGTATGCTAAACATAGGTCCCCTCTTAGCCTTCTGTACTCCATTGAGTAGAGACCTAGCTTTTCCAGTCTTATTTGGTAACTAAGATTGAGCATATGTTTATTTTTTTTGGTTGTCTTCCTTTGTACTCTCTCAGTAATTCTCTTATCTCTTGCTGTTTGAGGAGAGAAAAACTGTGCACAGTGCTTCAAGGGCGGTCTTACCAAAGTGGAGAACGGGTATAATGATCTCTGGTTCCTTACTTTTTATATTACCCAGAATACATGCTAATATTTTTTGACTTTTTTAAACTTTGAATATTGAGTTTGTTTCAAATGATAAATCATTTGTTACTTGCATTCCCGGATCTTTTTTGTTGGTAATGGTCTGTAGTGGGATGCCATTTAGGGTATAAGTGTATTGACGGTTACTGTGTCCCAAGTGCATGATCCTGCATTTATCTAAGTTAAATTTTATTTTATTTTGTTTTGCCCAGTTATCAAGTAAGTTGATGTTCTCTTGAAATTCTTCCCTTGTTTTCTGATTGTAAACAATTGCTCCAATTTTGCAATCATCTGCATATTTAGTTACCCATGCATTGTTAGCTGTTTTCATGGATGATACTAAGCTGTTAAATAGAGTGGATCCTAGAACTGATCCTTGTGGGACCCCACTGGTCACTCCACCTTCTGATGATAAATACCCCCTTATGGCCACCTTTTGATGTCTATTTTCTAACCATGAACTTATCCAGTTCACTGTATTAAGATGCAGATCGATTTCAATCAGGCATTTAACAAGTATCCTCTGTGACACTTTGTTGAATGCCTTAGAGTAGTCCAAGTAGAGAACATCAACAGGCATTCCCCTATCTAGAGCTGCACTGACAGGTTCAAAGAAATGAAGCAGGTTTGTGAGACAAGGTCTTCCCTTTGTAAAGCTGTGTTGTAATGTATCAGTATACCCTTTTTCTGTAATATGTGTATTTATACATTGCTGAATTAGCTTTTTTAATTGCTTTCCAATGACTGAGGTGAGGTTAATAGGCCAGTAATTATTGACATCTGTTTTCCTACCATTTTTATGTATTGGGATAATAACAGCTTCTCTCCATCGCTTCAAGGTTTTACTCTCTGTAAGGGATACATTAAATAAGTAAGTAAGTGGACCCACCAGAACCGATGATTATTCCTTATGTAATTTTGGTGGAATTTCATCGGGCCCTGCTGAACTATTTGTTTTAGTGAATCTAACAATTTCAATAACTTCAGTTGTGAAGGGAATAGCATTCTCAGTGTTATTGGGGGTGTCTTTAATTTGGTGCTCTTTGGGTTCATATACACTTATAAAATAATTATTGAGTACTGTTGCTGTTTCTGTTTCATTTGTTACCAGACCATTTGTTGTTTCAACTGGATCAGTTGCTTGCTGGTTTCCCCTAATTGAGCCAATATAATTATACAACTGTTTTTTGTATCCTTTGTTAACATATCCAGTTTTAATTCATATTCCTTTTTTGCTTTTCTAATAGTATTTTTTATCCTGTTTGTTATCTTTTTGTGCTTGTCCTTTGCATTTTCTGTATGATTTTTGGAATACTTGTTAAAGAGTTTCTCCTTTTTATTGATAAGATTTTTAATAGTCTTGTTCCACCAGGGTGGAATCCTACATCCATTGAAGTATTTTTTTTTTCATTTTGGTACCCATTTGGCAATGTAATATTGTAATTTGTCATTTAGTTTGTCCTAAGTCATTTCTAAATTATGATTTCCAAATCATTTTCCCAATTCCAAGTTGCTAACCATTCCCTTATTTTGTTCTTAGCATTATGATAATCTTTCATTTCAGTTCTGCTTTTTGTTTCAGATTCTATAAGCTCTAGTTCAAATTCAACCATTTTATGATCACTATCACCCAAAGGTGGACATGTTTTGGGTTCTGATCTTCCTGTTTCTATATTTGTTAATGTTAAGTCCAGCCTATTGTTTTCCCTTGTGTTTTCCTTTACTAGTTGATCTAGGTTGTTTAAAATAGAAATGTCTATGTATTTGTTTTAATTTCTGTTAGTACCTTCTAGCTTCTCCCAGTTGATAGATGGGAAATTAAAATCTCCCATCAGTATACAGTCCTTATCTGCTACCATGCTCTCTAAGTCTATCAAGAATGTATTAGTTTCATCAGAATTCAGATTTGGAGATCTGTAGCCTAAACCTACTGTTGTTTTCATATTTTGGAGATTGGTTTTTGCCCAAACAATTTCTGATTTATTTTGTTCTGATTTAGGAAGGATTTTATAGCTTTTGTATTTTTCCTTGATATATAATGCTATATCCCCATCTCTTCTATCAGTAAGTTTTTTCCATATTTTTGTGTATCCTGGAATGTCGGTGTTCCAATCATCATGATAGAACCATGTCTCTGTCACCCCAAAAATGTCAATGTGTTTATTATCCAAAATAACTTTCAGTTCATCTAATCTAGTTTTTAGACTTCTTGCATTTACCAATAATATACTAAATGTTTTGTTATTGTTTATTCTATTACATTCATTTGTAAAAGTGGGGTCTGATATTCTGCTTCTAACAGATGTTCTTTAACAATAAGTGTGTTTCTTCCTTTTGGTGAACCTTGTCCTTGTTTTAGAGAGACAGCTGAAGTGCTCCTCTCCCCCTGGTATTTTAGTTTAAACATTTATTAATGGATGTTAATATGTTCTTTTCTAGCTGGTTACATCGTCTCCTACTGAGATGTAACCATCCCAGCTGAAGTATTCCATCTTTTCAGTGAAATTCTCCCATTGTGTAATGCATTTGATATCCTGCCTCAGGCAGCCTTTTATGTGGGACAGTGTTGAAGACTTTACTGAAATCACAGTAGGTGAGGTCCACCGCCCTCCCTCTCCAATTTACTTCCTTCATCATTGAATCACAAAAAATGTATAAGATTCATTTGACATGACCTTCCTGCTGTGAATCCATGTTGCCTTGGATCCTGGGCACTGTTTGCTTCTAGGTGCGTCACTAGTCATTCTTTCAGCAGTGCCTCCATGATCTTTCCCACCTCTGAGGTGAGCCTGATGGCCTGTAGTTCTCCACCTCTTCCCTACTACTGCTTTTGTTTAAGGGGACTACATATGCCCTCTTCCAGTCCTCAGGAACCACTCCTGTGTTGAGTGACTCTGTGAACATCACTGCCAGAAGCACTGCTAGTTCCCTTCGTAGATCCCTTATTATCCTTGGGTGTATGCCATCTGACCCCAAAGCTTTGTTTACCTTCAGTTTGACTCTCTTCACTATAAATTGACTGGTGTCCACCTCTCCCCCCTCAATTTGAATCTGTTGCCCAGGTGTAGTCCCTGAACCTACCCCTCTTCCATGAATACTGAACAGAAGTATTAATTCAGTATTTCTGCCTTCTTAAGGTATCCCTCTTTACAATCTCTTTCATCCCCTTTGAGCCTTACTGTACCTCCCCTAGTTTTTCTTCTTTAGCTGATATACCTATAGAATGTTGAGTCCACTTTTTTCATTGTCTGTACTAATCCCTCCTCAGTTCATGCCTTTGCTCTCCTAACAGCCTTCCCAGTTTCCCTTAGTCACTCAAGGTACACCTCCCTGTTTTCTTCCATTTAGGCCCCTTATGCTTCCTGAAACTAATCCTTTTAGACCTTACTTTGTTGGCAACCTCTTTTGAGAACTAGTTGCTCCCTCCTTCTCAACTTTGGACAGCAACCTGATGCATTAGTTTGTCATGTCCACCATGGTGCCCTCTAGTTGCTCCAACTGCTCCTCACCCCCTTTACCTTCCCCTTCTCCAGTGCTACTCTGGTACATCTACCCATTTTAGCAAAGTCAGCCCTCCTGAACTCTAATACCTTTGCCTTTGTGTGACTAGCTTGTGTCTCTTTCCCCATGCTAAACCACACTCTGTGGTGGTCATTGGATCCCAGCTGACCTTCCCCCTGGATGTCTGTGACTCTGTCCCCATTGGTCCCTATGAGGTCCAGAATCACCCTGTCCCTGGTGGGATCACTCATTAGCTGCCTGAGGCCTGCCCCCTGTAGGGAGCCCAGGATGTCACGGCTCCTGGATATAGCAGCTTCTGGGATTGTCCTATCCACGTCTGGGATATTAAAATCATCCAGCAGTAATACTTCACCCTTTGCTACCATCTAATGAATTTGATCCACTAGATCCCTATTCTCTTCCTACCCCTGCACTAGAGGTCTTTAGATAATGCCTGTGTGGATTGCTGTGCCATTGTCTGGCTCAAGGGTGAACCACAGTGCCTCGGCCTCCCCTGCACTGCCATTGCTTTTATGCCCTCTCTTAGGTACAGGGCCACTCCTCCTTCTTTCTTACTCCCCCTGTCTCTCCTGAATAGAGCATACACTGGAACATTTGCATCCCAGTCATGATTAGTGGTGTACCAGGTCTCTGTTATTGCTGCTATGTCAAGGTCTGCCTCTACTAACAAGGCCTCCAGGTCTGGGATTTTATTTGCCAGGCTGCAGGCATTTGTAACCATGGCCTTCAATATTTTGCTGCCTGCCCACCATTCTGTTGTTTGTTCTCCTGCCTTTTTCCCCAACCCCTTTCTCTTTTTTATGTTGCCTTCCTACCCCTGCCTTTCCCTTGGTAGCCAGTACAGGTATCCCTATCTGCAATCTACATTCCTGTTCCTCATTTCTGCCTACAGTCATATTTGTGTCCTCCTTGCTGTCTACATTAACCTGTGGGGGTGGGTGGTATGATTTACCCTGCTCCTTTTCTCCACCTCCCTTGGCTAGTTTAAATACTTTCCAATGAAGCATTTAAAAAGTTCACTGAGGACATCAGCCCCCCTTATAGGTCTGCATCCCCCAGGTGGGTTCCCATTTCCTAATAAAGCCAAAATCTTGCTCTCTGCACCAGCTCTCCAGCCAAGTGTTGAAGTTTTTGGTGCAGAGATCCCTAGCCTCCCCCTTGCCATGGATAGGTTGCACCTCCAAGAAGGCTACAGAGTTTTCTACCTGCCTCAGGGCTCTCACCAGTTCCCTGAACTCTGTCTGTAATCTTGCAATGTCTGCCTTGTTCCCAGCTAGGTCTTTTGTCCCCAGATGGATAATGACATCAAACTTCCCCCTCCTTGCTACCGCCCTAGAGATCCCCGGATCCTCTTTCTATCCCTCATAGCTATGCTTCCTGATAAGCACTTTACATCCCTCTCCTCACCCTCTCCTGCTGTTCCTAGCTCTACTACCCAGACAAATGGAGTCCCACACCAGCAGTATCTTCCTCTTACTTTGGGGTTCTCCACCACCCACCCTTGGGGTTCCATTCTGGAGGCATGCTCATCCTCTCTGGGTGCAACCTCGGGTGGCCCTGTGTGGCATCCCCATTCTTCCAACACAGCATAGGAATTCCTTAGTTGACACCAGCTGGGGGGATGTGCCTCTGACCCACCTCCCTTACCCTGCCCAAGCCTACTGTAATCCAACTGCAACCTCTGCTGGGCAACCTTTGAGGTAGTGAGTGTGGATACGGTGGCCTCTGGGTGGGGGAAAAGGTCTCTTGAATCCTAGCCAGCTCGACCCATAGTCCAGTTACCTCCACCCTCAGCCCAGAGAGGTGCCTGCAGATGGGGCAGCACCGCAGCCTCCAGAACATCTCCTGGAAGACTGCTTACCCACAGCCACTGCATTGTACCATCCCCATCATCATGTTTCTTGCTGGCCTTCCCCATATAGTGTTTAGTTGTTTAATAAAACTGTTGTTTTGCACTGTGGTTGCTCTGTGACCTTTTTAGATCCCCCTTTTCCCTGTTACTCTCCCTCCATTCCTCTCCTCTCTTCTGTCTTTTCCCTCTATCTCCCCCTCTTATTGACTGCACCCTGTCTTGCCTTATTGGAGATATTCCCCTGAGATTTAGTCAGTATAGCTGCTTGAAACCTGCAGTTGTGCCTTTTCCAATGAACCTGTATCTTCAGGACCCTACCCCCGCAGGAGCACAATAAAACTAGAGTGCCTCAGGAATGGGGTAGAGATGGTATGTGTAACCTCCGGTTTCTCTGTAAACAAAAGAAACAATCAGCCTTTTCAGTCTGCCGCTATCAGAACCACTTCCCTCTTCCTTTCAGTGCTGCACTCCTCAGCTCCCTGCTCCTACAACCTGCAGATGAATGGAGACAAGAAGCATCCAAACCGTGGTTAAAATGTCCAGGTGTGCAGCATTTACCAACCAAACACTGACTCTGAAATCAAAAGTTAAGTTGGAAGCTCTCCGTTGCTTGTGTAGTCACCCAAGTGGCTACATGTTTACAGGCTAGGTGTTCAGTGACTCCCAGGCCCTGCAGGAACAAAAATGGTGATTATTCAATGCTTCCCAGCTGTGTCTGATCCTTCTCCCAGGTAAGCCCTGCAATGTATCAGCATATTTGTTGAGTTTATGTGCTCCCTTTCCCTGTAACAGAACAAATAATATGCAGCTACTCCCTGCTCCTAATTCCAACTCTGTTCCCCTTTTACAGTGATACTCTGCAAATGTACCCACAATTTGTTAATCCAACAATATCAAGCCCTGTGCTCACTGATCCATGTCCTCTCACCCACAGCCAGCAATATGGACTGTTGATCAAGCTGCTTACAGCTATTTAAGCTCCTTTGCTCATTTTGAATTTGGCACCTTTTTACTCTACCACCAGATTGGCTGCCATTTTCACCTTTGTGTTCCTGTGCTGTTCACTTTCCCTCTCCTGTGCTTCTGCTTCCCAAGACAGTATTTAAATCCAAGTACCCCATGGAGATCCTTTAGAACCTGAAATAAATTAATTAAATATATCAATCCATGGATATTCTTGAAGTCCAGAAAAAGAAGGTATAACAACTGAAGAAAAATAAATAATTGAATAAAAAAAAAATTTAAATCAAGCACCCCATTGAGATTCATTAGAACTAGGGTTGTGTGAATACCTTTTCCTGAATATTCGGCCAAATATTCAGTATTCGGGTCCCAGGTATTCGGTATTCATTATTTGGTATTCATTATTTGGCCAGAAAAGGTGTCTTTTTAAGGAAACTTTAAAAAAGCACTTTAACAATACCATTAATCACCCATTAAACCTCGTGTGGCATACACATCTCAATGAGACTTCAACCACCAATGCAGAGCTCTCATTAATGCAACACAAGCTACATGTGGCACACTTGATCCACCACATCACACATATAGCACTCTGAAAATGATATCAAGCATTGCATTGGCTCAGCACTGGAGGGTGTTCATGGTCACAGACATGGTAGCCCATGACATGGGCATCGGCGATTGAGTGCTTGCAATAATGGAAACTCAATCCTGGTGCAAGTCAAAGGGGCTACTGCTGAGGAAGGGTGACTGGATGGGGAGGTGGGCTCATATAGTGAAAGGACATCACTATATGTGTGCATGTGAAGGGGGGGTCCAGCGTGACGGAAAGGAGGAAGGGTTGGCCGGATGTGGTTGGTGTGGGGCTGCCAAGCTGGCCCCATAGTGTGGTTGGTGGTTGTCAGCCTAAAGGTGCAAGGGTTCCAGGTTTGGGTCCGGGCACGCCTACATTTTTGTGTGCCCATCCCCCAATTTTTTTCTCCAGATTTTGCACCCCCCCTGACATGCACCCCCCCGGAGTTAAGAATTCTTTAGTAGGGGGGTGTGGGGCAATGCAAGGGGCACAGCCCACTGCATGGACAATCAAAATTTAAGTCCCTGGCACTGTTTTCCTGTGCGTTGGGGGTGTACATCACTGAAATAGATTTTTGGTGATATATACTTGCCCTGCCACCAATTGTGATTGCGCTTTCGTGGTTATCACATAAATCCACAGACACAGGGTAGACGGTGCTTTGGCCATGGGCATAAGAATAGTGGTAACGGTGGCTGCCATAGTGGTGACAACTGAAAGGGTTGCTGCTGCATGAATGGCACTGGTGGTGGTGGTGGGAAGCACACTGACTGTAGATGTAGCAGCCATAGTGATAGCAGTGGGAACACTGGTGGTGGTGTCTGCTGCTTCCTGCACAAAGCATGTATGCACTAATGCCCTCCTACTACCGCACAAAAGGATGTGACAGTAAATGTATAGATGGAACAGGTGGTGACACCAGTAGTAGTAGTAATAGTTCTGCCGGTGGTATTAGTAGTAGTAGTACTATTCCCAATGCTACAAGAATTAAAAGGCTTGCTTGGGGAGAAAAACATTTGAGACCATCTAATAAAGAGACATCTGTCTGTCATTGTCCACATTCTCTGGAATTGTATTATGTATCAGTAGTATACAGTGAAGCAAGACAAGATGCAATTCAGTACTTTACAGTAAATGCTGTCACAAAATATTGGATGACTAGAGATTAACTGCCTTTGAATTACACTGCTCCTTGCAGCATACTGCAGCACTTTGCAATAATTTTGCAGGCATGGAAAATAATTGAGACTGGTGATGCCACACAGGTAACTGGAATATTTCAGGCATGTGAAATACTTGAGATGGGTGATGTCATACTGGTAACTAGAATATTTCAATCATGTGAAATACTGGAGACTGGAAATGCCATACTGGTAACTGGAGTATTTCAGTCATGTGATATACTGGAGACGGAGATGCCATACTGGTAACTGGAATACTTCAGGCATGTGAAATACTTGAGAATGGTGATGCCATACAGGTAACCAGACCATTTCAATCATGTGAAATACTTCAGACATGTGATGCTATATTGGTAACTGGAATATTTCAGTCATGTGAAATACATGAGACAAGTGATACCATACTCATAACTGTAATATTTCAGTTATGTGAAATACCTGAGACTGGAGATGCCACACTGTTGACTGCCATATTTCAGGCATGGGAAACACTGAGACTGGAGATGCCACACTTGTAACTTCCATATTTCAGGCATGGGAAACACTGAGACTGGTGATGCCACACTTATAACTGCCATATTTCAGGCATGGGAAACACTGAGACGGGAGATGACACATTATTAGATACCATATTTTATGCACGTGAAATACTTGAGACTGGTGATGCCACACTGGTAACTGGCACGTGGAAAGCTGTTAAAGGGATCGATGGAATATGGGCACGAGCAACACAGGGGATGTAGCAACACCAGTTGAGAATTTTGTATTGGGAACAGCAATCAATAGGTGGGTGGCAGTTTTAGGCACTGGGAACTGCAGGGCATGCTTGTTCAAAAGAATACACCATGACAGTGGAAGTAATAAAGGAAAAGGGTGCTGGTCCCACATTTGTGTTAGTATGACTTTGAATATAAATGTTAACATGTGCTTATTTGCAAACAGAACAATGATGGTTAACACAGAATGGCTTGTGTATGGGTCAATGCTACAACACACAAATGTTGTATCCAGTACAAGACAATTATTTAATGCAATTGTTAGTGGCCATATGTGTACCCAAGGTGAGGTAGATTTATTTTTATAAACACAAGTTGTTCTACATATGCTGGGTCAAGTGAGGACTGGTGAGGTTCCACCTCATCCCCAGCAGTGCTGAACATTCATTCAGATGGTATGCTGGTAGGGGGGCAACAGATATATTTAAGGGCCAACTGTGCCAAGTACGGAGATGCTTTCATCCTTTTGATCCAGTACTCCACTGGATTTATGGAGAATGACTCCAGAGGCTCATTGAAATAACTGTTCAGCAGATTGGGTGCCAACTGTGGCTGCTGTTCTGTTCTCTTCCGCTGTTCAGCCTGTAGTGATGAGTTGAGTTCAGTCCAACAGTCACCCTCCTTCTCAAGGTTTTCCATTCTGCTTTCAGTCTGTGATTCTGAGGCTGGCTCATCAATAGGGTTACCTGCTGGTTTCATCAACCCAAGGATGCAGAAACTAAGTTCTGAGCACATCTGCTTCTGAATGTCTGTAACCCTGTGAGTGGGCATTATAAGGTGTAGTAACTCACACTTGAAATGTGGATCCAACACAGTGGCAAATATGTGCTTTTTATTGGAACAGAGATCAGAAAATTTAACTTCTAGTTCTGTGGAGAGGTTTTCCACAAGGTAGCACTATTCCTGGTGTCTGGTTTGGATCTTTCTCAGCATTTTCAGTGAATCTACCCATGGCTTTTTTCAGGATCTGTACAGCAGGAATTACCTGACTTAGCAGTGCAGAATCAGAGCTAAGGTCACGAGTGCTCCTTTCAAATGGGGCTAAAACCTTTACCAAGCGCTCAATCACAGCCCAGTCCTGATGTCCGAGGACTCCCCTGTATCAGTTTCCATGCTCATCTCATGAAGGGCCCCCCTTTTGCTCCAGAAGTTTTTGCAGCATGTAGTAGATGGAATTCCACCAGGTCTGTACATTCTGGATGAGCTGACGCTGCGGCATTTGAAGATGCTCTTGTAGCTGATGCAGATGGTTTGTGGCTTTCACAGAGTGATGGAAGTGGCTGCATATGCTTCTGGCTACTTTGACTGTGTGATCTTCCTCCGCTGTGTTTGCCAAAGCTTTGTCACAACCAAATTTAGTGTATGAGCAAAGCAGCGTATCCCCCTCAAAATTGCCATCTCTAAGTGCTTTTATCATATTTGTGGCATTGTCTGTGACCACAAACCCTACCTGCAAATTGTTGCCATCAATCCATGGGCTCAACATCTCTTGCAGGAATGACAGTATGTTTATAGCCCAGTGTTCCTTTTCCAAAACACTGACATTTAGCAAAGCAGACCTGCAGGGAGAGGGGGAAGAGACAGAACCAGCACCAGTACCACCATCACCACCAGTGACTACCACATCTGCAACACACCAGTGTGCTGTCAGTGACATATATGCATGATTTGAATTCATGCTGGTCCATATGTCAACTGTGCAGTGGAAAACTCCACCAACAGCCTGTGCTAGTAGTCTGGCAACTTCTTTTCTCAAATCATGGTAAATGTTGGGTACTACAGTAAGTGAAAATGTGGTCTGTGATGGTATATTATACCTAGGGTGCAAATGCTGCAGCAGCCTATGGAAACCTGTGTTTTCCACAATGGAAAATGGCTGCAGATCCAAGGCCATCATCTCACCAATTAAACTGGTGATATGCTGTGCTGTTGGGTGTGACGCCTGGTATTTGGTGCTGGCATGGAAGGCTTGCATGATGGGTGTAGTCAAAGCGGTACCAAATCGCATTGATTTTGACTTTGAACCCATGGTGGAGGGTGTTATAGCAACAGACAATTGAGCAGAAGAAGGCAGAATGGGTGATGCTCCTGTACGGGGATGTGCTATAAGTGGTGTAGGGGGAGTTGAGGGCACACTGTCTGTCTCAGTAATGGAATCACTAACAAAACTTTGTGCATCTACTGGACCAGTGCCAGAAAAGGGGCTGACAGGCACATGTTGTGGAGGGGGAGGAACAGCTGTGGATCGCTGAAGTGCACTGGGATGTTTCATTCGGAGATGGTTCATCATTGATGTTGTTGTGAGATTTAAAAGGTTTTTATCATGACTTATAGTACAGTCACACACACAACATATTGCCTTTGTTAGATCATATTTTACAACACTAAAGTACAGCCACACCACACTTTTCCTTGCACTGACAGTGGAAGTACAGGCTCCAATAGGGCGACCATGGGCATGCTTTGCCCCTTCCCCTTATCTGACCTGGTGCAGTGGATGTAGTTGTTCTACCCCTTTCTTTCTCTGCAACAGATGTAGTTGCAAAACTACTTTGTGTATCAGATGGAGTTGAACTTGACACAACTCTCTGAAAAGACAGGATGGGTTGTTTGTTTTTTTTAGGAGGAGGAGAAGGGTGATCCTGACTGGCCTGCTTACCACGACAAGAAGCACTGCATTTTTTGGCAGCTGCACATTCATGCTTCTCACACAGATATGCTGCATATTCAGCCTCATCGCCAACTTCACTTAGGTGGGTATCACTGTCAGATGATGTACTTAGCAAGTCTTGAGGCTCTGGTAAATATTTAGAACCAGATGAATGCTCTTCTTCAGAATCCTCCACATCAGCAAAAGGAAATGTGAGAGGAAACTTGCGAAGCTGAGCAACAGTACATTTTGGCAATACAATTGGTGCAGTCATTGTAACAGTCTCATGGTCTGTACTAGTCACAGTACCTATGGTCATGGGCACAGTTGGCAAAGTAGTAGCACTGTTGACTGTAGTCCTGTTACCAGAATTACAATCAGGAGTTACAGTTGAAGAACTTGGCATCATAGTACAGCTAGTTGTATTACTGGCAGCAGTAGTCATGGTGACAGCAGAACACTCAGGACTACTAATGGAGGCAAAGGTTGTGGTGACAGAGGCTGTGCAAGGAGCACAAATAACAGTGCACACTGTTATGGCAGTGGTGGTGTCAACAGCACAAAAAGGATTTGCTCTGGTTGCTGAAATCATAGCACTAGTGGTGGTGGGGAGGAGCACACTGATAGGCGATGTTACCTCTATGGGGGCAGTTGTGTAACTAGTACTACCACTGATAGAGGGGATGTGTTCTTGTATAACTGGAGATGTCGGCTGTAAAGCCCTCCTACGTTTATAAAATGATGGTGTTGCAAATGCAGTACTAGTAATAGTAGTGGCAGCAGTTGAAGTTATAGTAGTACTAGTACTACCCCCAATCTTACTGACACCAGAACCTGAAGGCTTATCAGGAGAGAAAACTATTTTAGAGCAGCTAATACGAACTCTTCTCTCACCCTGTTCCTCACCACTTATGACTAGTGGTGAAGATGACTTGCTTGGGTTGGACCATGCACATTTACGGGATTGATGAGACATGGTCCGTAACTTACTGTGTATATTATTTGTGATTAGTGTCTTTGTTTATGTTGGTGCTTCTTGCAGAAAACAACAATAGCAACACCACAAATGTAGTAGCTAATAAAGTCAAGCTGATATTAGAGAGAGATGGAGTCAGCAAACAACTTCTTACTTGTAAGGTGTCAGTTGTGCAGTCATACAGTACAGCAATTCAAGCTTTGAAGGTGCACCAAATAACTTACAACACACAGAACCCAGTGAGTCACACCTGACATACACAGAAATACTAAAGCAGTTCACAGAAAATTTACTTGTACACACTCACAGTAGTGCACACACGGGGGCGAAGACACAAAAAGGAAAAAACTCACATACACAGGTGGCCACTCAGGTGCAGTGAGCTGTGGAGGGAGGAGTTAAGTGCAACACCCTCCTTACTCAGTTGTACAGGGAACTGAGCCAAGAACCAGACTACAGTCAGCAACAATTCAATGGGCCAAGCCTGACCTAGTGAGAAAAAAATAAGCTGCTTTATATATCACAAAAAAAAAATGTGTGCAGACAACTGTGCATGCACTGCAGTACACAGATTACATGAACAACAATACAACACACACACAGATGATGTATGTGCCATGGTAAGCTGCAATGCAGATAAGAGGGAATCAGATGACAATCACATCTCACTTATGAAGGGAACTGAGCCAGGAACCTGATTACAGCAAAATATCAATTTTCTTCACAAAAGAAATAGAAAATACCACAGGGGCAGTGTGTGGATTTGGAACAAAAAGCTAAGCAAGCACAGCAGTGGGGATGGAGCAGTCAGCAAAAGCTTGAGCCACTCACTATTACTGAACCCAGTAACAGTTACTCACTACATGCAAAAGCCAAACTGGACTTTGTTGACAAAAAAAATCCTGATAAGAACTAACTGGTTCTTAAGCAAAAAATGAAACCACACTGCTTCAGCTGAGCTGTGAAACTGTAAGCAGTGGGGAAGGGGAGTCAGCATGCAGCAGCACACACACAGATTCACTCACACACAGACTCTCCTTTTCCTTGAAACTGAGCCCAGTTTCAAGGATGAAAACCAAAACTGCAATCAGATGCAGTCACAAGGTGATCAGATGTAAAAACTGGATCACACACAAAACATCTTTAAACAGTTATAAAAGTTACAAGTGATAAACTAAATAGAGCTAGCTCTCTGAGAAACAACTGTCTCCTCTCATCTACACACTCAGAGTGAGGAAATCACATGGTGTTCCTGGCTCTGAGCTCCAAAAACAAGCTCTGATTGGCCAGCGAAGCTCTGTGAGATTTTGAAATCTCACCCACCGAATAGTATGTCCCGAATAGTAGACGAATAGTGAACTATTCGGAATGTCCATCTGAATATTCGGCAAGCCTACTATTTGTGGTATTTGGGAAATACTATTTGGACAATGCACAGCCCTAGTTAGAACCTGAAATAAATTAATTATAGCACTCCATGGAGTTTCTTGTCGCTCAAAAAAAGTAACAAATGAAATATAGCACCCCATGGAGATTCTTGTGACCCAATTTAAATAAAGCACCCCACGGAGATTCTTTAACACACTGAAAGAAATGAATTAAAGATAGCACCCATGGAGATCCTTGTAGCCCCTGAAGGATACAAAAGTTGAAAGCACCTACAGAATTCTCTTTTCCTCTGCTGCTTGTGTAGTCACTGGGTGACGGCCAACCAAGTGGCTGCACGTTTACAGGCTAGGTGTTCAGTGACTCCCGATTCCTGCAGAACAAAACTTGTGGTTGTTCAATGCTTCCCAGCTGTTTCCGATCCTTCTCCCAGGTGAGCCATGCAATGTGCCGGCTTATTTGTTGAGCTTATGTGCTCCCAATCCCTGTAACAGAAAAAATAATATGCAGCTACTCCCCGTTCCTAGTTCTGACTCTGTTTCCCCCTTTACGGTGATGCTCTGCAAATGTATCCACAATTTGTTAGTCCAACAATATCAAGCCCTGTGCTCACTGATCTGCATCCTTTCATCCACGGCCAGCAATATGAACTATTGAACAAGCTGCTTACAGCATCAGAACTAGCTAAACCCCTGCTACTGCTTTAAAATAGCTAAATTCAGACAGAGTTAGTTCAAAAATACTGGAGGGTATTGCTTCTTGATGGGTGGTGGGTCATGGAGCAACTGGGCAACTACAGATCTGCCAGTTTTACCTCTGTTGTGGGTAAACTGATAGAGACACTAGGTAAAGAGGACTTAATTGAATACCTGGAGAGCAACAGACTTTAGGATAGTAAACAGCATGGATCTGTGGCAGAGAGGTCTTGTCAGCACAACCTTAAAGTCTTTGTTCACTGGATTACAAGGATAATGGATAAGGACCACACTGAGGATTTATTCTACTTCGATTTCAACAAGACATTTGACTCAGTGCCTCAAAAAAGTTTGCTATAGAAGATAGAGGACCTGGTTGCAGCATAGGCCACAGTTAGAAGGCTGGGAAATTTTTTGGAAGGAAAACAGAAGAGGGTTGTGATTAACAGAGTCAAATCAGATAATAGGGAGGTCACTAGTGGGGTGCCATTAGGGGTGCGCAAGCAACAAATATCATTTTCCAAATACCACAAATAATGTGCTATTCATTATTTGGATCCCAAATAACAAATAGAAGCGCTATTCATACCCTACTAATTGGAACATGTATATGTGTGTGTAATATATATATATATACATACTGTATGTATATATATGTATATATATATATATATATAAAATGAAATAAAGCCCTGGTGGTCCCCAGCACTGATCATAGAATTGAATTAACACACCCACAATCACTGGCCACTGAGTTGGCAAATAAAAATAATGCCCTTAGAGCCCCAGTGGCTCCCGCTGATCAGAATTGACCCCACCCCATTGATCCCAGAATTGAATTAACACACCTGCTGATCGCTGGCCACTGAGTCAGCAAATAAAAATATAAAATATATTTTTATAAATAAATTCAATCCCTGGTGTCTAGAGGACCCCCCCACTCCCTCACCCCATCAGGGAGTGCCCCACCAGGACCACACCACCCCGTTCCCCTCATCCTGATCCTACCACGATGGGCCACAGGCACTGCCATCCACTGACCTCCACTTCCTGCAGCCCGGCTAAGTTCTTAATGAATGAGCACATGATTGTACAAGCACGTGCTCATTCATAGACAGAACCAGCTCCCGGTTATTTTAGTTGCTTTTTCAGGCGGCTAGGAAATGGGAGGGGGCTGCTCCAGTCACCAGCGGGAGGGAAGGGGGGAACAGTGTTGTGGATCCTAGAGGGGTCTACAATGTCATTCCCCCTCCATCACGCCCCCACTGCAGCCCCCTCCCATTCTCTAACCCCCTGAAAAAGCAACTAAAGTGACCACAAGCTGGAGCTGTCAATAAATGAGCATGTGCTTGTACAAACAAGAACAAGCTCATTCATTAAAAGCTCAGTTGGGCTGCCAGCCATGGAGGTGAATGGAGGGCTATGTTGGTGGCCCATTGGGGTGGGATTGGGATGGGAGGGAGCAGCATGGTATGGTTTTGGTAGGGCACTCCCTGATGGGGTGGGGGATCAACTAGACACCAGTGATTAAATTTACTTACAAAAATATATTTTATATTTTTATTTGCTGACTCAGTGGCCAAAGATTGGCAGGTGTGGGGGGGGGAGGCTGAGGAGGGTTTGTCTATTTCAACTGTGGCCCATGATCAATGGGGGGAGCACTAGGCACCAGGGAATTAAGATATATTTATTTATATTGGGACTGGGTGATTGGTGGGGTGGGGGGTCCACTAGTCAACAGAGATTTTATGACTTAAGGGGTGGATTTAGTCTGACAAGGAGGGTGGGAGACTGTTAATTTGCCTTTTTTTAATTACACCCCCCTCTCTGAACACGAATAACAAATAATGAATACCAAAATATTTGGGGCCCCCAAATAGAATATTCAGCAGAATATTCAAAATAAGGAATTTGCACACCCCCAGGTACAATAGGGATTGATCCCAGGTCCTGTCCTTTTCAATATGTTTATCAGCGATATAGGGGAAGGAATTCAGGGTATGATGTGTCACTTCACAGATTACAGTAAGCTCTGTGGCAGGGTAAAAAGTGAGAAGGGAATAAGGGTGATGCTGAGGGACCTGCAAAGGCTGGAGAGTGGGTCCAAGGTTTGGGAGTTGAAGTTCAATGCCGAAAAGTACAAAGTGATGCAAATAGAGAACAAGAACCTCAGTACAGAGTATTGGATGGGAGGGGTAAAGTTGGGCACTGCTTTTGACGCAAGAGACCTAGCAGCCATCATCAGTAACTCCCTAAATTAATCAAGCCAGTGTAAAAAGGCCTAGGTAAGGCAATCAGGATGCTGGGGTGTATAGGAAGGGGTATTGATGGAAGAAAAGGTATTACTACCTCTGTATAGATCACTGGTGGTGAGGCCACGCCAGGAGTACTGTGTCAGTTCTGCAGTCCTCACCTGAGAAAAGAAAGAACAGGCCAGAGATGGTATAATGCAGGGTAAGCAAAATTATTCAGGGCTAGTAGGCCAGATCTTTTGAGGACCAGCTCAAGGCACTGAAGATGCACTCACTGGGGGCCAGATGAGAAGGGGGAGATACTGTATGACAGAGACCTTCAAGCTCCTGAAAGGCATGAAAAAAAGTACACTTCTAGGATCTGTTTAGCAAGAGTAGTGTGTCAAGAACATTGGGCATGAGTGGAAACTTTCAGGTGGACTGAGGAGGGAGGTTCATGATGGTTGCGAGAAAGTTTTATATTTTAGAAATGCTGGCTAAGTCGTGGAACAGTCTACCAGCTGATGTGGTGGGCAGCATTTGTATTTTGCAGGCAACAATGGGTGTACTCTGTCAATATTTTAATCTTAATAATACTTTAAGCAGATAGTCTGCACTTGTTCTTTTCCCCAGAACGTTCATAGAAGTTTGAACCAATTCCATTATTGAACAACCACCCCTTGTGCTGCAACTGCCAGATCAATTTCAGCTGCACGAAAGACTCAACATCCTGGAGTCTTCTAAGCTCTGCATAATCATTTGAATCATAAGTCAAACTGGCATAAATGAAATCCTAAGTGGGATCATTATTTTTCTGATCCTGACACTGATATTTATGTGTGTGTGTGTTAGTTTTTTGGTTCCATGTTTAAAGGGAACCAAAAGTTATTTTCATTTCTTTTAGTTTTCTCAATTCTGTACTGCAAAATACTAAATATACTTGAGTTTATACTGTGAATTTGAATGTATGTCACTTGACACCAAGAGACTGACAGGAGCACCCAGATTCAAAAAGTGGGTTACCTACAAAAATTAAAATCCCTAAGGCTGACAGTCATAGACTGTGTTTCAAGCTCCTAGACCCTCCTCCCCAACATGCTCATCATGGATTGCATGCTGCAGTTGTCTCTCAACTCATTTCATGTTCAGCAAGCATGATTTAACAATAGCAAACAAAGTTTAATAAAAGTTTTAATTAGACTTTACAAATAAAGAAATGCTGCTGCTGTGAAATGGAAACAGCAAACAAACTGGAGTAGTATAATAGGAGTGGTCAACTAGGTCAGTCTGTTCAGGTCAGACTTCAGACGTGGAATGATTCTGGTCGCTGACCAGGTGAAAGTATTGCCTGCAGTCAAGTGTGTCTGGATGGGTCTCATCAAGTCTTGGAGGATGATCAGAATTTATTGCATGTGGTGGCAGAGGTGGTGAACCAGGTGGGGTTGAACTTGGAGTAGTGATAATCATGTTTTTTCTGCCTGGACTGGAGGTCTTACTGAAGGAGCTGCTGCCTGAGCCAAAGAAGCTGGACTGCTGCTATGACCTGCCAAGACCATTCATCACTGATTCAGAATACAGTGCAATCATCGTCTCAGGCTCCTAGTGGCTGACAACTCTCAGCATGTAAGATAAGGGGGGGTTGATGGCAACTGTGAATTTTGTGGATTAAAATACTGTGAAAGGGGGAGCACTTTGGTTTACTCGAGTGCCAGGTTGGGGGGGGATTTCTTTGGGAGTTGAATATGGATTCAGAAATGGCAGCGTTCTGTTCAGCGATCATCTTGCTGTGATTTCCATGCTCTGAGTAAGATCTAACTAGCCAACAGAGTGAGAGACTGTTGTGAGCTGTATGGAGAGGAGGGATCAGCATTCTACTTAATGTTGCAGTGAGTGAGGAGAGTAAGGAACTTCTTGGCTCCACTAAGTACTTTTGCAAAGAGACATTTTGTGGGGGGTTCAGGTACTAACTGCTGCTGATTTCACCTGAGAGGCGGGGTTTCTTGTAGTTAAATTCCCCATGCTGCTCACAAGCGCAAGTGCAGTGAGTGGTGCGAACGCCACTCGGAGTAGAACATTTTAAATGTTGTTGGGCTCTGGGTAGTCAGAGAATGAGTTTTCTCTTATTTAGTTTGATTTTATTGGGGGGTTGTGGGGATAAGTTTCACTGTTTAGATGATACTTATGATTTTAAACAGGTTAACTGTTATTTCATGAAAGTGTGCATGTAATGGAGACAGGAAGTGGGGAACATTTATCTCATGGTCATGTTTCATTTTATTCCATTGAGTGTTATTTACTTCAGGATATTTATTCTGTGAATGGGAGGAATTCTCAGTAGTGTATGTTTCAGTTCTGCAAAAAGTATTTGAAGCAATGTTCTGTTTCTAATTCTGTTCAGATGACTAGATATTTGGGGGGACAAGTGTTTTTCTAACGGTAAAGGGTTGAGACGAATGGTTGTCATGTTTTTATTATTGTCCTTTTCTGTTCATCCAAATCCAGGTCCACAAAGTAATGGTTATAGCAATGGAAAGTGGAGGGGGTGGTAACTATTACTCTTCTTTGCATATTGTTCATTTAAACATTCAAAGTTTATTGCCCAAAATGAGCTTGTTTGAAAGTTGGGTAATGGAAAATAAGTTTGATGTTATCACCCTGACAGAGACCTGGTTAAATGGCAGAATTAGTAATGATGAAATATATTTGCCAGGTTATTCTGTATTAAGGAAAGATAGAGTAGGTAAAAGGGGAGGGGGGGATGTTGGTTTTATGTTATTGATCCTTTAAAATTTGTACAATATCCTTTAGAATGTAATGAACCCTCATTTGAATCACTGTCTATTGATGTTGAAATTGGTGGGAATAAGCTGATTACTATTAATGATGTATATCTACCACCAGGAAATCAAAAAATTGGACTTGAGTCATTTTTATCAAACTGGGGTCATCTGCCAGTAAATAGAGAGAGGTTGATATTGGGAGATTTTAATCTTAATTGGGCATCCAATCAAGCTACTGATGCTAAGAATTTATTAACTGAGTTAGGCCTTTCTCAAATGATTGTTGATACTACTTGTGTTAATTATCATTCTGATTATGAATCAATATTAGATTGGCTCTTAACCAATTATCCCACACATATTAGTGTTTCAGGTGTATTACCCGACAGTCTTAGTGACCACCGTCCCATTTTTTGTCATTGGTCAGTTAAAATTAAAAACCTTCTCCTAGTGTATTTAATTATCGTAAGGTTAGTGATTTAGATGAACATGTTTTTTCAACAGCAATTGAGGCAGGGGATTGGTCTTTTTTGGATGATATTAAGGACATTAATCTTGCACTGGAGTCTTTTTATAAACAGTTTACAGCATTGTGTGATGAGTTTGTGCCATATAAGAAAGTTAGATGTAGGAGAGTTACTAAGGAATGGATTACCCCTATCTTGTTAAAGATGTTTAGAACACAGAATAAATTATGGTCCAAATATTGTAAAAATAAAACTGATGTAAACCTTCAAGCCTATAAATATATGCATAATCAATGTAGAAATGAAGTTCGTAGGGCAAAGGTTAACTATTTTAGAGCGAGACTTAGATCTGAACAGGGGAAATCTAGGGCTACATGGAATACCCTAAATTCGTTATTGGGCAGGGGGAAAAGTGTTGTTCCTATGATTATTGAGTCAGAGGGTCATTTAATTAGTGATCCCTTACAGGTGGCACAGTTGTTTAATCTGCACATGTCTAGTCTGTACAAATATAGATCACAGGACCATCTTAATCTTGATAACACCAACATTTTTGAACTAATGCAAGGTGAAGGTAGTGTTGTTCCTAAGTTCTATTTTCAGGCTTTATTGCCTGAGGATGTGTTTTTTATATTTAACATAGAAACATAGAATGTGACTGCAGATAAGGACCGCTTGGCCCACCTAGTCTGCCTATTTTCCTACCTAACAGATAAGCTGCAGATCCTAGTTAACCAACAGCTTACTTCCTCCTACCCCCCACTAGGACTGCCTTATGCCTGTCCCATGCATTCTTGAATTCCCCCACTGTTCTTGACTCCACGACCTCCTCAGGGAGGCTGTTCCATGCATCCACAACCCTGTCTGTGAAAAAACACTTCCACACATTACCTCTGAGCCGTCCCCCCTCTATCTTCAACTTGTGCCCCCTTGTTCTTGCACATCTCTTTTTCTGGAAGATGCTACCCTCTTGGACTTTGTTGATTCCCTTGAGGTACTTGAAAGTTTCTTTCATGTCCCCTCTCTCCCCTTCTTTCCTCAAGGGTATACATATTAAGCTCCTTTAGTCTTTCTTCATATGTCTTCTGGTGCAGACCCTGCACCATTTTGGTTGCCCTCCTCTGGACAGCCTCCACTCTGTCTATGTCTTTGCGGAGATGGGGTCTCCAGAACTGCACACAGTACTCCAGATGGGGTCTCACCAACTGCCTGTACAGAGGGATAACTTCCTGTTTTCTACTATTGATGCCTCTTCCTATGCATCCCAGTGTCCCCCCAGCCTTCCTTACTGTCTTCTCACATTGCTTGCCCACCTTTTGGTCATCTGATATAATTACCCCCAGGTCCCTTTCTATTTTTACTGTTGTCAGTATCTCAACCCCCATTGTGTACGCTTCCCCTGGATTTTTGTTTCCCATGTGCATTACCTCGCACTTCTTTGCATTGAATCTGAGCTGCCATACATTTGACCATTCCTCCAACCTTGCCAAGTCCCTTCTCATCCTTTCCACTCCATCTTGTGTATCAACCCTGTTGCAGATCTTTGTGTCATCTGCAAAGAGACATACTTTTCCTTCCAGTTCCTCTGAAATGTCACTTATAAAGACATTAAAAAGGAAGGGTCCCAGTACTGAACCCTGCAGTATCCCACTAGTAACCCTCCTTTTTTCTTCACTGTGTACTCCATTTACTACTACTCTTTGCGTCCTGTTGTCTAGCCAATTTTTTATCCAGGCTACCACCTTGGGACCCACTCCAAGGCTGGCTATCTTGTGTATTAATCTTTTGTGTGGGACTGTATCAAATGCCTTTCTAAAATCTAGGTAGGCCATGTCCACAACCCCTCCCTGGTCTACGTCTTTGGTCACCCAGTCAAAGAAATCTATTAGATAAGTCTGACACGACCTTCCCATGGTGAATCCATGCTGCCTTGGGTCCTGTGCCCCACTGGCCTCTAGGTACTCAACAATTCTTTCCTTCAGAAGTGATTCCATCATTTTCCCTACCACTGAGGTCAAACTAACTGGTCTGTAGTTTCCTGCCTCTGTCCTGCTCCCACTTTTGTGAAGAGGAATCACATCTGCCCTCCTCTAGTCCTCGGGTACCACCCCATCCTCCCATGATTTGTTAAAGAGAGTAGTCAGTGGTGTCACTAGTTCTACCCTTAGTTCTTTTAGAATTCTTGGGTGAATCCATTCAGGCCCCATTGCTTTGTCCACCTTCAATTTTATTAGTTCTTTCAGAACCCTTTCTTCTGTATATGGACTGGTATCAACCCCCGTCTTCAGAGTGTTTCTCTTGTTTGGTTTAGGTAACTCTCCCTCCTCTTCCTTTGTGAATACTGAGCAGAAATATTCGTTCAGTATCTCTGCTTTTTCACTGTCACCCTCTACCCACATTCCCTCCCCTTTATTAAGCTTCAGTATCCCTCCTTTGGTCTTTCTTTGCTCTCTAATGTACCTATAAAAGGTCTTATCCCCCTTCTTAACAGAATTGGCTATCCTTTCCTCGGTTTGGGCCTTTGCTATTCTGACTGCCTTCCCAGCCTCTTTCTGCTTTAACTGATAAAGTTCTCTGTCCTGCTCCTTCTGTGTTTCCTTATATTTCCTGAATGCTGTCCATTTCCCCTTAACCTTCCCTGCCACCTCTTTTGAGAACCATAGCGGTTTTTCCTTTGTTGTGTTTATTGATTTGCTTTACACAAAGGCTTGTTGCCTCTGTGATGGCTGTTTTGGTCACTCCCCATTGTTCCTCCACCCCTCCTTCTTGCCTGTTTGCTAGTGCTTTTCTGAGGCACTCTCTCATTTTCCCAAAGTCAGCCCTCCTAAAGTCCAGTACCCTTGCTTTTGTATGGCTTGATTGTATGGCTGTGTTTATCGTGAACCACACTGTTTGGTGGTCACTTGTTCCCAGATGGCTACCCACTTCTAAATCTGAGATTCTTTCTCTGTCCCCATTTAAGAGTACCAGGTCTAAGATTGCTCCCTCCCGAGTGGGTTCCAATACTAGCTGTCTGAGGCATGCCCCCTGTAGGGCATCAAGAATGACCCTGCTTTTGGATGTACCTGCAGGAAAAGGTGCTCCAGTTAACATCTGGCATATTCAGGTCCCCCATCAACAATATCTCCCCTTTTTCTGCCATTCTAAGAAAGCCTTCTATCATTTCCTTGTCCATTCCCTCCCCTGAGATGGGGTCTGTATACAACCCCATGCGGATTGTGATGCCATTCCTGTCTCAGGGTGACCCAAAGTGCCTCGTCTGCTCCCTGTTTACTCTTTAGTTCTGTTGCTTTGATCCCTTCCTTTACATAGAGAGCTACTCCTAATCCTCTTTTACCCTCCCTGTCCCTCCTGTAGATTGGATATCCTGGTATGTTGACGTCCCAGTCATGGTTCTCTGTGTACCATGTTTCTGTGACTGCCACAATATCCAGGCAACCCTCTTCCATCACAGCCACTAGTTCAGGGAGCTTGTTACACAGACTATGGGCATTGGTACTCATCACCCTCCATTTTTTGATAGCCTTATGCCTTTTAGCCCCATTTCTGTCCTTACTGCCTTTGCCTTTTTTTACATTTAAATCTGTTCTGCTCCCTAATAACTTCTGTACCTTGGTGTTTACCTCACTAATCACCATGTTTTGTGGGGAGGCTGGGATTTCCCTGCTCCTTTTCAGTGCCTCCCCCCTTGGCTAGTTTAAATGCTTGCCAATGAAGCATTTAAACCTCTCACCTAGGATCCTGGTTCCCCTGGACAGATGCAGACCATCGCACCAGTATAGGTCTGCATCCCTCCAGGTGGCTCCCCAGTCCCCAATGAAGCCAAAACCCTGGGCTTCACACCAGTTTTCAACCACTCATTGAATTTCCTGGTGAGGAGTGCCTAGCATCTCCTTGCCATAGAACAGGCAGCACCTCCGAGAAGGTTACCGTGTGTGCTACTTGTCTAAGGCCCCTTCCCAACTCTATAAACTCCTCTTGCACTGCTCTGATCCCATTCCTAGCCAGGTCATTTGTCCCTAGCTGGACAATGACATCCAGCTCCTCCCTTGTGAAGCTCCTCCCACGAGCCTGAGAATTCACTTCCTGTCCTTCCAAGCTGTGGCGCCAGGAGCCTTACCTCTCTCTCCCTTCCTCCCCATTTCTACCCCCTAATGTTTGGGTCCCCCACCAGGGTTGTTTCCTTCCCTGTGGGTCCCATACCACCCTCCTGTGGGTATCCTTTGTGAAGGTTCCCAGCATCCTCCTTGGTGTCCACTGCAGGTGCCTCCATAGAGGAACCACTATCCACCAGAAGAGCGAATGAATTGTGGAGGTACAGCTGGAGGATGCAACTCTGTTCCACCACCATCTCCTCCCTGAGCCCACCCTGGTCCAGTCTCTCCTCTTTCTTGGCAACCTCTGAGGTAGTGGCATTGGCCCTGGTGGTCCCTGGGTGGGGGAGGAGGTTTCATGAATCCTAGCCAGGTCAGCCTGGAGACAGACAACCTCCTCTCTCAGACCAGAGAGGTGCCTGCAAATAGGGCAGCATCACAGCCTCCAGAATGTCTCCCAGAACACTGCCGCCCCACAGCCATTGCACTGCACCACTCCTAACATGTCTTATTTTGTATCCCCTCTACTGTTTCTCTCGATGCTTACTCTCTCCTCTCCTTACAACTCTCACCCTTCCTGTTCTGGGACAGCACCTTCTTATCTTCTTCAGTAGCATCCTTCTTCCTTGCTCAATATCAGACCACCAACAGCTGGGTGGGGGGGGGAGAGTGAGCTACTTTTATCCTTTAGGGTTTACAAAACCAATGTTTCTCTATGATCCTTTCCTTCCTACTGCCAAACAGGAAGTTTCTGTTGACAGTCAAATCCAGTGGCTATAAAAATAGAACTGGCTTTGGGTGCGTGGGATGGAGGGCAATTAGTAAGAAAAAAGGATAGCAACAGGAAGTTGTAATTTGACTCACCTGCTTTTATAGTGTCTAAACCACACCCCCAATTATTCTCTCTTTCCTCCTACTGGTTTAGCACAGTCAGCTGATACAGTACCCTTCCCAGCACAGAACACACACTGACTTACTTTCTTTTCTTTCCTTTTTAACCCTAAATAAGACCCCTTCTACTTCTAATAAAGTTATCTGTCTACTTAATCTTAACAGACAATGACTCCTGCTGAGATATAAGTTTTAAATTAATAAGAAAATGTAGCTTCTTTTAGTTAGCTGCTTTCTGCTCTACAAGCAAGGCTAGCAACAGGCAACTTAGTCCTTGTCCATATATTGGTTCTGATAATGTTGATTTTCAGATTCTCAAGAGAGTTGCTTATGTGATGGCTCCACTTATTTCTAAATTGTTTAATTATTCTCTCTCATTTGGTGTTTTTCCACATGTTTGGAATTGCACTTTGGTTAAGCCTGTCTATAAAGCTGGTGTAAAGACTGATTTAAACAATTATTGTTCTATATCTCTTCTTGCCCCATTGTCAAAAGTCCTAGAAAGGATTGTTAGTGATCAGATTAATGAGTTTATGGGGAAATATAATCTCTGGACCCCTGCTCAGCCTGGCTTTAGAGTAGGTCATGATACTGAAACTGCCTTGGCGAGGTTCACAGGCCATGCCCTTTCCACCATTGATAGTGGTGGTTTGGTGGCTGCGGCCTTTGTGGACGTCACCAAGGCATTTGATCTTATAGATCATGACATATTGTCATGAACGCTGTTGAAGGCTCAGTTTTCTGATGATGTGATCTTGTGGATTGGACATTATTTAAGAGCTAGAACCCAGAGAACCCATATTGATGATTCATTGTCCCAGGAGAACTTAAGAAGATATGGGGTTCCGCAGGGGTCCATTTTAGGACCCCTGTTGTTTTCATTGTTTATTAATACATTGTCTGAAATATGTAACGATACTGAGATTGTCTTATTTGCAGATGATACGATATTATTTAGTGTTGGTACTGATGTTCAACAATTACAGGATAATTTTCAGAGGACTTCAACAATTTACACTCCTGGTTTATTAAACAAAGATTAACAGTTAATTCTACTAAAACCAAATGTTTGATTTTTTCTGGTTGTAGAAATCATATGGATTATAATTTTGTGCTTAAAGATAATTTTGGTAATATAATAGAAAGAGTTTTTACCTTTAAGTATTTGTGTATAATATTGGATCAATACTTAAATTTTGATCAACACATTGATTTTTTGATTACTTGCCTACATCAGAAACTTGGTATGTTGTTTCATGTCAAAAAAATTCTTGATAATGAGTCTAGGAATTTATTGGCAAACTGTTTTTTGTTTTCTTTACTCAGGTATGGTTCCACTGTTTATTCATGTTCAACTGTTGAAATGTTAAACAAACTTAACAGTACTTATCACAGTATTCTACATTTTATTACTGGCCTATCTAGGATGACTCATCATTGTACACTTTATGAAGAATCTGGTTGCTTACCTCTTAGTATTTTCTTGAAACATAGGTCTTTAACCTTTTTGCACAAGATTCAATTAGGTTTTGTACCTGATAGTGTTGCTAGTATGTTCCCCATCTCTGTGCACACTGTTATGACTAGAAACAGTTTTAGTAGGAAGTTTAAGCTACCACTGATTAGATCAAATTTTATGAAGAACTTGATTCATTTTGAATTGTTGATTCAATATAATCAATTATCTAATGTAATTGTCTGTTGTACTGTGTCAGGTTTTAAAAATTTGCTTGAACAAAAGTTTTTGTCAGAGACTGTTTGTAATTGTTTGTATTGTATTTGCAACAAAATGTTTATTGATGTATTTATGTAATTTTGTTTCATATATTGTCGATTTATTTGTCACTGGACATCTGTGAAAATGGGCATTTTTTGCTCACAGATTTTTTTCAGTATAAAATAAATGAAATGAAAAAATAAAATGAAAAAAATGAAATTCTGATTCTGACTCCTATTTGGTAATTCCAAGCCCTGCCTGCCATCAGAATCAGATGCAGAGTCAGGATCAGAATTTCTGAGAATCTGACAAATGCACGCAGAAGCAATTCTGCTGAATCCGATCACCCCTGCTATCTTGTCCCTCAGATGGATAGCTGCTGTCCCTGGATGAGTCCTATAGATGTGGCAAATGTGATGCAATCACAGCCAGCAATTGTGCCATCCACTCATTTATCTGAAGAAGGAGATGAAGGAGAAAGTTTTCATACAGATTCAGCATCTGAAGTAATTACTTCAGAAAATACTAAGGATACAGGGTTGGTGGGATTTGCTTTGATTGGATTCCACCTGATTTATTCCTCCTACAACACATTTTGTGCAATATGTGTGATTGCCTTAGTAGGTTCCCATTCCCCTGAACAAAAGACAATGTTTGATGCTTTGGAGTGTGGAGGGGTTGTGGGATAACAGATGGACCAGACACAGAACTTCAGGTTCAGCACACAATCTCTGCGTGATGTTTATTCAAAATACAGGAAATAAACTTCTGCAATGCCATATTCCTTCTTTAGTACATCAGTTTGCAGCAACTGACTAGGAATGTTCTTTCTCTGCACTTAGCCAGCACCTATTGACACTGATCTCTGTTCTCACTTACCAGATGAGATGCAACCTCCACCCTCATGCATGCCCTGTTTGCTTGGGTAGCGGGGGCCCAAAAAGAAAAAAATATGAAACAAGCTATAGACAAATAACCTCAATGCAGAATCACTGAAATAAAAGTTATCCCAAAGGGCATTGGCAACAAATCAAGTTTCAAAGAAATACAACATCATACCTACTTCCATAATGCAAAGCATCATGGGATATATGCAAATCACCATGGCATTTAGACTTGTTCAGTTTACAGCAATTTACATGCATTTTAAACAGCACAACTAACTTAATTTCTGTAATAGTCAGCTAGTACTTTTTACCATTATCAAAAACACCTTGTGCCATGGTATTTTCAACATTTACAGGTTTCATAAACATAAGGTATATACATCAAGGTATTTTATGACATAGTGCTATTACACACTAACTCCAACAACAATAAACACAACCTGTTTTACATACACTTGGAGGTTACCACAATAACCCATCTGTATGAGGACCTGAGAAGGAAAAGGAAAATTAAAGAGGACACCATAACATAGTCAAGAAAAGGGAGGGGATGCTCATAGGTGGCCAACCTTATGGACTAGAAACAGTAAAGGATAGATTAGGCTTAGAAATAGAAGAACTGTTGCAACAGATTTAAGAAAAGGTCAGTCCTCAAGAGTGTCAGGAGCTCCCTGTCACATGGAGAAAATGTCCACAGCCATGTGCTCATTTAATGAATGCACAGGATACCAGCAGCATGACATGAGCAGCCCAGAAGTCACAGCAAGTCTTTGGATAGTGAGCCTCATACTCTGGTCTGTTCCCTAACCCAAAGGACCAACCAAGTAGACCCAGCTTTCCAAAAACATATCCCTCAGGAGGGACAGTGGCATCTGAGGCATAGGGATAGCTCTCAGGCTGTGTGACATCCACCCCTCCCCAATCAGATGGTACTTCATACATGGGACAAGTACAAAAAAGGCTGTCTGCAGACCATCCCCATCCAGGCATCTGGTCGTTGGGGCCTCACCTATTCCCAGCCTCAACAGGAACCCAAATGTAACAGAAACAACTTCCCCTGTTACCTCCTTATACACTACTTGCAAGACTACCGTGCCACCACAGAAAAAGCAACATGCAACCCCCCCAGCACATCATGCTTGCTATTCTCCAGCTCACCTTTTATATCTGCTAGGAACCTGTCACAACCAGCATCTGACAAGCACACGCTGTCTCTTGTGTACAACTATGGAATCATTGTGACAATTCCATTATGCCATAGCACAGAATTAGCAAGAGTCCATGAACATCTACAGTACCATATTTATTATCCAGCAGGCCTTCTTTCTTGCTCAAGAGACACTTCTCTTAAACCAAAGTTGCCTGTGAGGCAACCCTGCCTCAGAGGCAGACCCCGCTCTTGCACTTGGTTGCAGCAGGGATCTTTACAAATACCAATGGTGCCTCTGAATGATAGGAGATCAAACCAGTACCACCCATGGCCAGGCTTCCAAAATGAACTACACATTGTATTTTATTCAGCACAGCAAATTGAGTGATTTTTCTAACCCAGTTTTATTGCTGTCCACATGAACCAGTTGCACCTTGGTGGGAACCCATCACTGAGTTTTTACTGTGACCCAGGGAAATACGTACCCTCACTTCATTCCCAGTCAACTCATCTAGTGCACCTGCTGCTGTTGTGGGTCCAAGACAAGGTTATCTCCCCCTGGGGTACTGCCTTGCCCATCTGGTTGCCCAATGAGTAAAGGGATATCCACACCTACATAGCCTGGAAAGTGCAACCTTCCAGTAAACAAAAGACAAGAGAGTTAAAACAAATGTCTCATGTATCTCTCACATGCCTGCAACCTCCATCACCCAGGAGTCTGTATCTGGCTGTAAGTCAGCCCTTTGGCCCTTGCATTGGTGGTCTTCCAGATGTGGAAAGAAGGTTATTGAATTCTTCCAAATTCAGCCCCAACTCCTTCATAACTTGACCTGGGATGTGTCTGAAATGGAACTCAGTAAGCATGATCCTGTCTCCGTTGCAGAAGAATACAACCCCACTATCAGGCTTTTCAACCAAATACTCCTGTATTATGGCCCACACTTTCCACCATGCCTGCAGAGATGGCCATAGGATGTGTTAGTAATCCCTGTCCAATCAGTCCATTTTGTTCTCATGGAGCTGCAAAAAGACCTGTTCACTTGGCAGCTGCCCCATCTGCACTGGACAAGGTTACTGTGGTACCTGGGCATTATTTAGTTGGACCAACTTAGTCATCTGAAATGCACCACAGAAAGCCACCAAGAAGGTTGTGTGGAACAATAGGGCCTCAGATGGTGATGAGCACACCTGGAGCAACTAACCTAAAACCTGTTCCAACAGGTTAAGGCTAATTTGATGACATATGTCAACCCACCACAGGGCTACCCAGAACCAGCCTTCCAACATCTTGTGAATCCAGAAGGCCTGCATGTTGTCCTCCAGCCCTGTCACCTTTGAAAACCAAGTTGTCCCCACTTGGTGTTGACCAATCTATCCCTATGTCAAACCCTCCCATTTAATTTTGCCAGGTACTGGCATAGCTGGTCCACCAACTGGCATAGCTGGTTCACCAGTATTGGCCACATGTTTGGTCAACTCTTGACCAGACAGAAATTCAGAATGTTTTCAACACAGCTGCTGAATGCCTCCCTGATGCTGGGAGCTAAGAAATTCCTGAGCTGAGTAGCTCCCAGTGGTATGGATCACCAAGTCCCAGAGGAAGGATGGGACTTCCCTGGGTTGCTCCTCCACTTTAGGCATGAATGCCAAGAACTTTTGCCACTGCAAATAAGACAGAGCATCATCAATACAGTTTTAAACCCTGTACACATGTACAGCCTTGCACTGGAAATTCAGGAGCAGGCACCTAAGGATGAAGACCCACATGAGGTTACCCTGCAGACCCTTTAACAATTGTTGGCAACTGGTCGTGTGAACCTCTCTGTGTTATCCATCTTGAAGAGGACATCCCTCTCCAAGAAGTGGCTGCCCCAAACCAACAGGGATATCATGATTGGAAAGAACTATAGCATGGTGTCCTGGTTGATCATCCCAGCTTCTAGCCAGGAGGCTAGCCACTGTTCAGGCACCATGTTCCCTGAAAGTATGCCCTGAAGCCGAAGCCGACAGATGTATCAGATGAAGAGCTTCAGTTCTTGACCAGTGATCACTGCTGGCCATATGGACACCCCACTAAAATAATTCAGGAATGACAGCCACACTGCCAGGAGAGAGGTGAAGGGGTCATAGCATGGAAATGTTTCAGGCAAGTGTGGTGGGGGAGAACGGCACCACTGAAACACAGAGGCCACTAACCATGCTGAGCAAATGGCTGACTAAAGCCCACCATGATGACATGGTTCTCAGCCTAGCCAGTTACAGGTGGGTCCCCTTCAAAATGTTGACTCACTACTTGTAAATTGGAGCTGGAAAAGAGGAGTATTCGAGGACATCAAGTTGAAGAAAGACAGACACACTCCAAAATAGGAAATCCTAGGATCATTTATTCAAACATCATGTCCCACCATGAGCCCCTGACAATCCCCAATGTTTTGCCTTCTGTAGGTTTTCTCAGGGGCAAGGATATACAGTATATGAAAATTTATAAACATCCATACTGTATATTCATTCTCAGGACATCCAAAGATACACAGCTTTTAAATCTATGGGCGCGATAATCTTACTATTATATTTAAGTAATTCATAAAACATCACTATGGAATGTGATCACTAGAGTTGCTATGACTTGTGGGATACACTTTACTGTTAATGGTACTTGGAATATGTATATTATAAGGACTATGAGAGAGAGGGTTGATATGTAGAGGGCAAGCATGTTGTTTAGGGAGATTTAAAAGCTGTATATCTTTGGATATCCCGTGAATGAATATATGAATGTTAATTGTATTATTTTATACATTTTTATAGAGCTCCTTGACCCTGAAGAAGCCCACGGAGGGTGAAATGTTGAGCATGGTCAGGAGGCCGTGGTGTGTCATGATCTTTGTTTAGATAATACTGGAATTTCCTAATTTTGAGTGTGTCTGGCTTTCTTCAGCTTGATGTTGTGGTTACCTGCCTACCAATTATTGGCTGAATGCTGACTGCTGCATATAGCCTTCCTCACATACATACTGGACCCTTGAGGGGTGATACAGGGCAAATGCCCTAGCAAAGGGTGGTAAAGAAGGCCCAGAAAACACAGAATATGGAGCACAGCCACAGTCACAGCTGTAGGAACCTGGAGGCAAGCAGTATGACAGACAGACCAGGGCAGCTGACAAATGGGGAGAAGGATTCATCCCCAGCCAGCACCGTAGCAGTGGGAGCAGCATACAGAGAACATCCCCTGAAGGCAGCAGGAACACAGTCTGGGCAGGAGGGCATGGAAGCAACAGCAAGAACAGGTAAAACACAGCAGCTGCCCCAGCAAAGCAGGAGACAAGCAATGGATGAACTACAAGAAGGAACAGCTGCATACAAGCCCACTCACAGTCAACTGAATGGCTCCATTGCTCAGAGGTTAGAGCACTACCCTTGCAAACCAGGTGTTGCAAGTTCAAATCTTGCTGAGATCTCACTATATTTAGATGCATAAGAACAAGAGGACATGGTATGAAGCTGGAAGGGGGTAAATTCAAGAGAGATGTGAGGAAGTACTTCTTTACTGAAAGAGTGGTGGATGCTTGGAACAGTGTCCAGTGGAGGTGGTAGGGGCAAAACAATGGTAGGCTTCAAGCATGCATGGAAAAGGCATAAGGGAATCTCAGTGGGAAGCAATGGGGGAGTAACTAGGGATCAAGAAGAGTCTGCAGTGACGGCATAGGCAGGGGGAAAAAATGGCAGACTGGGTGGACCAAGTAGTCTTTATTTGCCATTGAATTCTAAGTTCTGTGCTTCAACAAGGCTGTAACAACTAGTTCTTGTTAGTTCAGTTCCATTCCCAATAACTGCAGCAGAAAGAGGCATAATATTGTTGTATTTTATTTAGGATCTACCTGTACTAAAACAAATTAGTATCAGCCCTTAGGGAAGCATGTGAGAACTCTTTGCAATAATGGTGACTTGCACTGTGTACACAAGTTCTTTATCATTTCAGGATCATAAAAATTAATAAAATTATGTCTATACGGTAGTAGTATAGAAAGAAAGCAACATCTGCATAATATCCCTAAATGACCAGTAATAAAAAAGGTACTAACTCAGACAGATTCTGGAGCAAAACAATTTAGTAGTGCTAGTTTACCAGTGCAAAATAAACATCACAACAAACTTTCACTCTCTGTAAAAGCGGAGCCTTGTAGGACCAGCTATCTTTTCACACATCGCACATATTTGGGTTGCTTTATCAGAGGTACATTTTCACTGATTAAGTGCCCTGATATGTGAGAGGTGTGAAACATAAGCTGGTGCTGTGAGCTGTAGAGTTTGAGGAGAGTGAGAGACTGCTGTGATAGTTGATGTTTTGCAGCAGAATATGACTGGGTAGGTACAGTACTATACCTCTTCATATTATTGATCATTCAGTGTCAGCATACAGCTCCTACCTTTCTTTTTATGGTGTGTAATTCTTTACAAGGGTTAGCCACCTATGACCCTTGAAGTTTTTTCTCCCTTTTAGTATGATCATACAGTTGTTGCAAATCTTCAGCCCTCCCAAAAATCTACCGGAAAAAGAATATTCTGTGAATAAAACCATTCGTGTTTCATATGTTCATCCACGTATTAAATAGTTAACCAGCAGCTACCATACTTCTATAAGGCAATCTGTGATTCACTGTGTTCTGGAAACTCTCTGACCAAAAGCTGAGCTCTGCTCCTTCATTTATTATTGTTGTTTTATGTTTTAAACGTGCTTTGTCAGCTTCCTTAATTGAAAGATTTTTTTTATCTTTATTGTGTGGGTTCAGTGGTGAGCGTGGGATCCAGGAAAACAGCAAGGAGCCTGCTGCTTGGGGAGATGGTGCAGGCAGCAGGTGATTAAAAGTTAATCAGTTTTGATTGACTTTATCTGACATTAAAAAAAGAGTTTCTCCCTGAAGTGAATTCTGGAAATATGAAAAAGGGATGAATTAAATAACAAATTAACTAGGAAAGAAAGCATTCATGATTCACTTAGGGCATCAATGACATGGCAGTGACAGAATCCACTTGTCAAGCTATGACAAAAAAGCATTAGCTGTAGTTAAAGAGTTATTTGCTTGTGTTTTGAAATTGGGTGTTCCTGACTGTCAGGGAACACAAGGTGTTTTTTTGGGGATGAGAAGCACATAGATGTTTAGAAGCAATGAAGCAATCTGATTGCCACTCTGCAAGGCTAGTTGGCTACTTGTTTTATATACACAGTAAGTGTCAATAACTGAAGGTTAGAAGGGAATCTAGATCTATCAGATCCATCTCTTCTTCACTTCATAAGTAGGGATTTACAAGAGCACCGTGCAAACATTGGTTAATTCCCAACCCACTCCAGCACCCAAGGTATCCTGTAATTACCTTGGTAAGCAGAATTTTGTCAAAGCATATCTTGAAGGCTTTAGTCTTCCACAATTGAGGAGATGGCTGGTCAGTGGCCATTTTACATCATATTTCCAGAGTATCAGAAGCATTGATTGCAGGAGTTAAACAAAAGGCAATGAGCCAGCATGGTAAAACATACATAACCTTAAGCAACATTACCTGTTAGACAGTTAACACATTGAACTCATCAGAAAGGGCATGAGCCACAAAATGTTGACATTTTCTGTATTATTGGTGTCATTAATTTTTACATATAGTCAATGATTTGTTTAATGCATAGCAGTTAAGCATGCCTCAATATTCTGTCTCACTATTTAAGGAACACTGTGATTCCTTTGGCAAGCAGAAATTTGTCCAGGCTACTCTTGGAAGGCATGCATTTTCTTCATAACCACTGACTCCAGTAGTATGCTGTTCCATAGGTCCAGATCTCTCTGGGAGAAAAAATGTTTCCTAATGTTATTCTTGAATAAAGAAACTTTGGCCATTGGAGCACGTCAATGTATCCTGCTGGAGCACACCAAATCAAACATTTCAATCTATTTAATCTTGTTGATATTAATGCAGCAGGCTGAGAATGTGTTTCCTCCTCAGCCTCCTTTAGTACACGGAGAACATCTTAAGGGCCACCTGCTGCCTCTTATAGATTTGTCCTCTATACTGCTGATCATTTGGGTGGCCCTGTATTTGACCAAATCAGTTCTTTCAATGTCCTTGTTTGGGGAGACCAGAACTGCATGCAATACTACTGATAGGGCACAAACTAGAGCTTCGTAAAGAGCCAGGGTTACTTTCCCTGTGGGTGAACCAGTTTTGCTGGCACCTACCCAACAGTAACAACTTTCTAAACACTCGAGTATGGGTCAGACACTGCATGAACTGAAGGAGTCCAACCTTGTTGCTAAAGAAAAGTGCTTGATTTTATTCAACATTTTCAGTTTTTTTGGTGCGGCAGACAAGCAATTCAAAAGGTCCCTTCTAACAGTACTTCCCCTCAACTCAGTCTGCTTTACCTACTTTACTATTCATCTTTGCTGCAGCCCAGCATTCTACCAGCCTTCTGGACAGCAGATGTGCACTGCTTGTCATGCTTTTCCTTTTCTCCTCTGCTGCAACAATGGGATGGTAACATGTAATGTGGGTGACTCTGGAAAAGCAAAAGGAAAAGAGGGCCAGGGAATTACAGCGAGGACCAAACAGTAACGTAAGTATTACCCCAACCCCGAGGTGCTAGGACCTCGGAGTTGGTTATTTAAGTAAGGTGGTGCAGGGGCAAAGCCCCCTGCAAAAAAAGAAAAGTCACCATTTGCGACCTCACTGTAATCCCTTCATGATTCAGGATATCCATTCCAGAGTCACTGTTATCACATAAAAGCCAAAAGGAGCCTCACAATGTGTAGGCCTTACTTTCTGCTTTTTTTTCTTCTCAAGTGTAGCACCTTGAATATTGTTACATTTATCTGAGATTCCAGACATCCAACCTTTCGGCCAGCTTGATAAGATCCTCCTGAGGTTTGTCCACATCCTCTGTCACTCTGGCCAACTTAGTGGTGTAAGAAAATTTAAGCAGCCTTGACCTCAAAACAAGTGATCCTTTATTCTGTCATTGACAGTGGGTTCCAGGTCCTTACCCAGCATTAATGCCAGGCGGACTGGCCTGTATTGACCCAAATCCAAGCTTAACTTCTTCTTTAAGATGGAGGCCATGTGGAGGTGCGGCCAGCAGCTGAGCAAGACAGATGCACATAGCTCGAACTCTGTCTCAGGGGTTCTAAAATATAAAATTAACAAACAGAATTTGAGAGTTTTCTTTTATCTACTTCAGCATTGGCTGATATACTATCTCTCAAAAACAGAAAATCCATAACTAGCGAGATTCCATTGAAATGGGATGATCATGAGGAGAAGGGAAGACAAATTCTGCCTGCGGGACCATGGGGCCTCCAAACGCAGTGGTGGGACAGCAACCTGCAGGTAGCAATTTGGATGGAACAAATACAGAAGCACTCCAGAAAGCAACAAACATGCTTACTGAAACCATACAGAAGCTGGATAGAAAACTTGATCTGCAAAATGAAAAATCGGTTATTATTAAGCATCGTGTGGACGCGATGGCAGAATTAATGGAGGGGCATTGTCACATGGCAGAGAAGGCACTAGCTGTGATGGCAACTGTCATCAAAGAGCAGACTGTGGTTTATAGCTGACTGGAACAATTAGAGAACATGGAAAGAACGGCTAATAGAAACATAGAAACATAGAATTTGACGACAGATAAGGACCGCTTGGCCCACCCAGTCTGCCCATTTCCCTACCTACTGGATAAGCTGCAGATCCTAGTTAACCAGCAGCCTATTTCTTCCTACCCCAACCCCCTAGAATTGCCTTATGACTGTCCCATGCATGCTTGAATTCCACCACTGATTTTGACTCCACAACCTCCTCTGGAAGGCCGTTCCTTGCATCTACAACCCTCCCTGTGAAAAAATACTTCCTTAAATTACCTCTGAGCCGCCCCCCCATCTTCAAATTGTGCCCTCTTGTTCTTGCACACCTCTTTTTTTGAAAGATGCTACCCTCTTGGACTTTGTTGATTTCCTTGAGGTACTTGAATGTTTCTATCATGTCCCCCCTCTCACTCCTTTCCTCGAGGCTATACATATTAAGCTCCTTTCGTCTCTCTTCATATGTCTTCCAGTGCAGACCCTGCACCATTTTAGTTGCCCTCCTCTGGACAGCTTTCATCCTGTCTATGTCTTTGCAGAGTGGGTCTCCAGAACTGCACACAGTACTCAGATGGGGTCTCACCAGCTGTCTGTATAGAGGGATAACAACTTCCTGTTTTCTACTGGTGATGCCTCTCCCTATGCATCCCAGTATCCCCCAACCCTCCTTGCTGCCCTCTCACATTGCTTGCCCACATTTAGGTCATCTGATATGACTACCCCCAGGTCCCTTTCCATTTTTGTTGTTGTTAGTATCTCACCCCCCACTGTGAACTCTTCCCCTGGGTTTTTGTTTCCCAGGTGCATTACCTTGCACTTCTTAGCATTGAATCTAAGCTTCCATACATTTGACCATTCCTCCAACCTTGCCAAGTCCCTTCTCATCCTTTCCACCCCACCCTGTGCATCAACTCTGTTGCAGATCTTTGTGTCATCTGCAAAGAGACATACTTTCCTTCCAGTCCTTCTGCAATGTCACTTATAAAGACATTGAAGAGGACGGATCTATACTGAACCCTGCGATGCGCCACTAGTAACCCTCCTTTCTTCTGGTGGACTCCATTTACTATTACTCTCTGTGTCCTATTCTCCAGCCAATTCTTTACCCAGGCTGTCATCTTGGGACCCACTCCCAGGCTGGCTAACTTGTATATTAATCTTTTGTGTGGGACTGTGTCAGATGCCTTGCTAAAGTCTTGGTAGGCCATGTCCACAGCCCCTCCCTGACCTACTACTTTGGTCACCCAGTCAAAGAAATCTATCAGATTCGTCTGGCATGACCTTCCCGCTGTGAATCCATGCTGCCTGGGGTCCTGTGCCCTCTGGCCTCTAGATACTCAACAATTCTTTCCTTCAAGTGATTCCATCATTTTCCCTGTCACTGAGGTTAAACTAACAGGTCTGTAGTTTCCTGCTTCTGCCTTGCTCCCACTTTTGTGAAGGGAATCACATCTGCCCTCCTCCAGTCGTGGTGCCACCCCATCCTCCCATGATTTGTTAAAAGGGTAGTCAGTGGTGTCACTAGTTCTACCCTTAGTTCTTTTAAATTATGGGATGAATCCCATCAGGCCCCATTGCTTTGTCCGCTTTCAGTTTTAAGAGTTCTTTCAGAACCCTTTCTTCTGTAAATGGGCTGGTATCAACTTCTGCATCCAGAGTGTTTCTACTGTTTGTTTTATGTACCTCCCCTCTTCATTTGTAAATACTGAGCAAAAATATTTGTTTAGTATCTCTGTCTTTCACAGTCTCCCTCTGCCACCCTCCCTCCCTTTACTAAGCCTCACTATCCCTCCTTGGTCTTCCTTCGGCTCCTGATGTACCTATAAAGGTTTTATCCCCCTTCTTAACTGAGTTGGCTATCTTTTCCTCGGTTTGGGCCTTTGCTGTTCTGACTGCCTTCCTAGCCTCCTTTTGCTTTAACTGATACAGTTTCCTGTCCTGCTCCTTCTGCGATTCCTTGTACTTTCTGAATGATTTCTTTTTCTCTTGAACCTTCACTGCCACTTCGAGAACCATAGTGGTTTCTTACATTGTTTTGTTTTGTTTATTTGCTTCACACAAAGGCTCGTTACCTCTGTGATGGCAGTTTTATTATTCCCCATTGTTCTTCACCCTCCTTCCTGCCCATTTGCTAGTGCATTCCTTAGTCACTCACCCATTTGGCAAAGTCAGCTCTCCTAAAGTCCAGTACTTTTGTCTTTGTATGGCTTGACTCTATTGCTGTGTTTATTGTGAACCATACTGTTCGATGGTCGCTAGTTCCCAGATGGCTACCCACTTCTACATCTGTGATCCTCTCTCCATCTCCATTTGAGAGAATCAAGTCTAATATTGCTCCCTCTTGAGTGGGCTCCAATACTAGTTGTCTGAGGCATGCCCCCTGTAGGGCATCTAAAATAACTCCACTCTTTGAAGTGGCAGCTGCAACTGCACTCCAGTTAACATCTGGCATATTCAGATCACATCAGCAATATCTCCCCTTTTTCTGCCATTCTAAGTATACTTTCTAGCATTTCCTTATCCAATTCCTCCCCCTGAGAAGGGGGTCTGTATACAACCCCCTGTGCGGATTAGGGTGCCATTGCCTGTCTCCAAATTTACCCACAGTGCTTCTTCTCCTCATCCCTGTTTACCCTTTTGTTCTGTTGCTTTTATTCCTTCCCTTATGTAAATAGCTACTCCTCCTCCTCCTCCTCCTCCTCCTCTTTTACCCTCCCTGTCCCTCCTGTAGATAGTGTCTCCTGGTATGTTTACATCCCAGTCATGGTTTTGTGTGTACCATGTTTCTGTGACTGCCATGATATCCAGATGTTCCTCCTCCTCCATCAAGGCCACTAATTCAGGAAGCTTGTTACCGAGACTACGGGCATTGGTACTCATTGCTCTCCATTTTTTGATGGCTTTACCTTCTGTTGCAGCATCCCCCACTGACCGTTCTACCTCGGTCTTTTTCTCATTTAGTACCCTGTTTTGTAGGGAGAGGCTGGGATTTTTCTGCTGCTTGTCAGTGCCTCCCCCTTTGACTAGTTTAAAAGCTTGCCAATGAAGCATTTAAACCGATTGCTCAAAGACTTGTTCCTTCCTGGACAAATGCAGACCATCCTGCCAGTATAGGCTGGTGTCCTCCAGGTGGAACCCCAGTCCCCAATGAAGCCAAACCCCTGTGCTCCACACAATTTTTTCAACCATTCATTAAACTGCATGGTGCTAATTATCCTCACCTCCCCCATGCCTTTGACAGACAGCACCTCTGAGAAGGATACTGTGTGTGCTACTTGTCTTAGGCCCCTCCCCAACTCTGCAATGTCCTCCTGCACTGCTCTAATCTCATGATAAGCCAAGTCATTTGTCCCTAGGTGGACAATTACGTCCAGCTCAGACTCCCTTGCAGCTGTTCTTGTGATCCTGAGGATGCGCTTCCTGTCTCTCCAAGCCATGGCACTAGGCAGGCACCTTACTTTGGTTTTCCCAGCTCCCCCCAGTTCTATACCCCTAATAATTGAGTCCCCCACCAGGAGCTGCTTCCTTTCCCTGTGGTGTCCTCTGCCTCCTTTCTGTGGGTCTCCCTTGTGACAGTTGTCATCAGTCTTCTCTGCGGGTGCATCCATAGGGGAGCTATGCTCCCCCAGAATGGTGTATGGATTGTGGAGTGGAACAATTGACTGGGTGTGCCTCTGTTCCACCATCCTCACCCTCCCTGAGCCCTCTGTGGTCCAACTGCTGTGCTTTCTTCGCAACCTCTGAGGTAGTGGTGGTGGCGCTGAGTGCTCCTGGATGGGGAGGTTCCCTTCCTACTGTCCAGTGTGGCCTGGGGAAGGTTTCCTTACTACTGTCCAGTGCAGCCTGAAGATGGGCAACTTCCTCCCTCAGGGCAGAGAGTTGTCTGCAAATAGGGCAGCATCTCAGCCTCCAGAAAGACTCCCGGAAGACTGCTGCCCCACAGCTGTTACATTGCACTACTCCCCACATGTTTATCTACTTTTTTTTTGTTGTTTTGTGTGTGTGTGTGTGTGTGCGGCATGCGTGCGTATGTGATTGGTTATATAGAAATATATATATATTATACAATGTGTATGCTTATATTGTCAGTGCAGTGTGCTAGAGAGGATATGACAGTGATATGCACCTTGCACTCTTGAGAATGATGTCAGAACCTCAGGCATAAAGGAACTATTTCCAGGGGTGGGTGGGGTGAGGGGTGGGAAGGGTTGGGCCCTAAACTGTGCCCTCACAAAACAATCAGTTAAAAGCTCTCACCCACCGCTGCGATGAGTGCCTTCCTGTCAACCAGATACCCTACAACAATAATTTGACAGAGAAAATACCCTGCTAATCAAACAGAGAAAAATCCAGTCATCCAAGTCAGACACAGGTAAACCTCTCCAGCCCCAAAACAGCCTGGTGGTTTGTTAGCCACAAAGGAAAATCAAATATGCAGTTATTTCAGCCCTTCTGAAGATGCTGACAAGATAAGCAGTTTTGAAAACCCCCTTCCTGAATTAAAAACTAAAATAATTAAACACAAAGCAATACCACTGTAAAAGTAAGGAAAACTTCTCTCAGATGTAAGCAAGAGAGAGAGATTAGTTACAGATATCTAGTCCAATATAGTATATCACATGCAGCTTCTCAGTTGTTTCAAAGCACACCCAGTACACAACTTGGAAGAAGATGGACTTCTGTCTGAAACAGGATCACACCAGTAGTTTATAGTAATTGATCAATGCTGAACTAGTCAAGCTAGACAATTGGCTGTGATGCAGGCCTCTGACTTGTGAAGAAAATTTCCCCCACCTCAGGCTATGTCTTGCATCCAATTACAAACTGCAGCCTTTGCTATTTTAAATCACATAACCCCACCACATATTGCAAAATATATTGATGCAGATTGTCACAGAATTCTAGTAATCAGTCCAGTTAGCCACAAAGGAAAATCAAATATGCAGTTATTTCAGCCCTTCTGAAGATGCTGACAAGATAAGCAGTTTTGAAAACCCCCTTCCTGAATTAAAAACTAAAATAATTAAACACAAAGCAATACCACTGTAAAAGTAAGGAAAATTTCTCTCAGATGTAAGCAAGAGAGAGAGATTAGTCACAGATATCTAGTCCAATAAAGTATATCCCACGCAGCTTCTCAGTTGTTTCAAAGCACACCCAGTACACAACTTGGAAGAAGATGGACCTAGAATAGGCAGCTTCTAGGTATCCTGGAGGGAAGTGAAGAAGGGGATCTTCCAACATTTCAGGAAAGGTGGCTTCCTAAAGCCATCAGTCTGGGTTTTGCTGTTCTGATCATTAAAACCTTCAGGATTACCCTGCACAGAGTATTGAACAACATGTAAGGAGCATGAGCTGTTCTTTTTTTTTGTGATTCCTGGCTTGTCCCTCAGCCCCAGCACTGCCTCATCCCATCCCCCAGGACTTGTGTCTGTCCACCAGCATTCACCCTGGATTGTCTCCAAGGCAGGGCTGTTGGAGCCCACTTGCAAAACCCCAAATGGTGCCACCTGGTTAGTCCAGTGATGGAGTGCCTTGGTAGCTGCATGGGGCTTTGGCAGGGATGGGTTTCATCCTTCAATGGCTGGAGTCCAGTTTTCCCCATTGTTGTTGGGAGGTGCAGCATGCAATGACATATGGGTGCAGGCACCACGTCTGGAACACCTCTAGGAACATTCAGGCCTCATCTATGATGACCCCTGTCCTCTGCCAGGGGTAGGTCAAGCACTGAGTGCTTCCCCACTCTCTCATTGGAGGAGGAGAGCAGTCAATTTGATGCTCGATTCTCCATACCCTTGCTGAACCCTGACACCACAGATTGCGCTGGATCCTTGGTCACAGGTATCCTGGCAGGTAACGCATGGTGCCTCAGCTCTCCATGCCACCCAACTGGCAAGCACAAACTGTTCTTCTCACAACATCCACTTCAGCATTGAGATCAGATTTTGGGGGCAGCAAAGGAGGCTTCACCTGTTACAATTGAAGATGCTAAGGAACTTATTTTGCTGACTATTCCTATGTCACCAAATAGAGGTACAAAGCTTGTGAAGGGGTAGTAAAGAAACTGAAAATCAGAGAGCTTATTTACAGACTTCTGTTCACAGCCTGTTACAATTCAATTATCAAGACAAATCATCCTTATTCACTGGTGCCAAAGCAGCTGGAGGCTTTGCAGCAAAGCAACCACCCAACAATTCAAATGAGACTAACATTGCACCCATAGCTGCTGAGTCAGAGAATGAAAACTGATGCATATTAACATATGAAATTGCCAGCAGAAAAATGCCCACAGGTCTGTCAAGTCTGCCTGATTGTGCAGCACTTAGTTTCATATTACTACTGCTTCCCCAGCCCCACCAAACCCCTCCTTCTTCCCCATTCCAGGTCTTTCCCCCTTTGTTCTTGTATGTACCAATCCTGCCCTTGGCTGTATTCCCAACCCCACTTAAATCTATCCTCTGTCCTAAGTTCGATTAACTTCTCTGACAGTGCATTCCATCTCACCACCACAATCTCTGTAAAGTAGTGCCTCCTCATCTCCCTCCTGAACCTTCCCCCTTCTAGCTTCAGACTGTGCCCCCCAAGTGACCCTTCCCCCCTTTAAGCTGAACAACCCTCCCTCTCTGACTGTGTTTATGCCTTTCAAGTACTTAAAGGTCTCTATCATATCTCATCTTTTTCTTCTGTCTTCCAATGAATACAGGTTGAGCTCCCTCAATCTTTCCTCATATGGAAATTCCCACAGTCCAGTGACCACTGTCATAGTCCTGTGTTGCACCTCCTCAAGTAATCTCACATCCTTTTTGAGGTATGGGCACCAGTACTGCACACAGTACCCCATGTGTGGCCTCACAAGTGAGCTATACAAGAGCAGGATGACCTCCTCCCTTCTAGAGGTGATACCTCTGGCAAAGCATCCCAGCATCCTATTTTCCCTTCCTGCTGCCCTCCTACACTGTGCTGATACCTCCATGCCCCCTGTGACTATTACTGCGAGGTCCCTTTCCTCCTGTGAAGCTGTTACCTGCACTCCCCCCAGCTAGTAGCTGGTCCTGGGATTTCTCTCTCTGAGGTGCATGACCTTGCACTTCTTAGCACTAAATCCCAATTGCCACTCCCTAGACCAGTGTTCAAGTTTAGCTAGATCCTCCCTGAGTGCCTGCCTCCCTTTCTCATTGTCCACTTTTGAAAAAATCTTAGTGCTATATGTGAACAGACTGATCTTACTGTTGACCCCCTCTGCAATGTCTCCAGTGAAGGATTTGAACAAAACAGGGCCCAACACTATACCCTGCGGTACCTCACTTGTAACTGGCCTTGGCTTGGCTTGAATGCCCCCCCCTTACAACTACCCTCTGTTGTCTGCCCTGCAATCAGCTCTCAACCCACCCAATCAGTTTCTCTCCCACCACCATATCTATCAGCTTGCTCATTAACCTCCTGTGGGGCACCGAGTCAAATGCCTTACTGAAGTCCAGGTAGAGGACAGCCACAGCGTGGCCTTTGTCAACCGCTCTAGTGACCCAGTCAAAGAAGTTGATCAGTTAGTTTGGCATGATCTTCCTGAAACAAACCCACGATGTCTCTCATCCTGTAGACCATTACTATCGAGAAAGGTTATCAGCCTCTCCTTTAGAATGGTCTCCATCAACTTCACCACTATGGAAGTTAAGCTTACCAGTCTGTAGTTGCCCGGTTGGTCCTTGGGTCCACTCTTGTGAAGGGGCACCATGTGACCCATCCTCCAGTGCCTGGGTACCTTCCCCATCTCCAAGGAGTTGTTGAAGAGGTCCATCAGAGGGCCTGACAACACCTCCACCAGTTCCTTCAGGACCCTTGGGTGTACACCATCTGGTCCTTGTGCCTTGTCCACCTGCAAGGCATTAAGACTCTTCAGAACTCTATCCTCTTGGATGATCTCATCTGTTATCTCTGCCCCCCTTCATTCTTGCTCTCTTTCCCCTGCAGTATTGTGCCATCCCTTTCTTTTGTGAACACCAAGTGGAAGTACTCATCGATTGCCTCTACCTTTTCTTCCCCTTGTTCCGTCAATCCCCCATCCCTTTTGATTCTAACAATGTCATCTCTACAACTCCTTTTCTCCTTTATGTAATTAAATGAAACCAGCCCAAATTGTGGATTCCCTCCCCTGGACAGCTTACCCTCCGGTTTAGCTCTGACTAGCAAGAGCAGAATTTTTGTGCCCCAAAACTTGCTGTATTTACATTTTTAAAACTCGGGAACCCGGAAGTATGGAGGAGGCAGCGACGCTCCATTTGCTGAAATGGTGCAGCAATGAACTGCTTGCTTCAATACTTTTGTACTGAAGCAAGCAGTGCAGCGCCACACCATTTCAGCAAATGGAATCCTCCTGCCTCCTCCATATTTGAGGGTTCCTGAGTTTTAAAAATGTAAATACAGCAAGTTGCGGGGCACAAAAATCCCAATCTTGCTGGTCAGAGCTAAACTGGAGGGTAAGCTGTCTGAGGGAGTGAGCCCACGTTTTGGGCTGCTTTCCTTTAAAGAACCCATTTTCCCCCTCTCTGATCCATTGAGCCAACTTCAACTCCTTTGCTGCCCTAACTGACTTGGTCTCCTCCCTAGATGCCTTTGTGAACACCTCTCTATCCTCCTTATGCCCCGATTTTTTTAACTTAATGAAGGCCAATCTTTTTTTTCCCCTCACCTTCCACTCTACTTCCTTGCTGATCTAGCTAGGTTTTTTTTTTAACCTGGACAGCTTACTCTGAGATTTGGCACACGTGTTCATGGCCTCATTCAGTCCCTTCCTAATGATTACCTACTTCTGTTCAGCATCCATCAATGGGTTAATTTTAGCTAAACACCCCTCTAGGATGCTGCCCATTCTGGCAAAATCTGCCTTCCTGAAATCCAATACTCTTGTCCTGGTTGTACCTTACTCCCTCCCTGTGTTGAGGAGGAACCACACTGAGTGGTGGTCGCTTCCTGCTTTGAGGGTCCTGTACTACCACGTCCTGGACTTGATCACCATTTGTTAGCACCAAATCCAGTATGTTCCCCTCTCTAGTAGGTTCCATCACCCCTTGCACTAGGTAGCTGTCTTGGATAGCCTCCAGCAGCACCTGTTCCATGGCATGTGCTGTTAAGTATTTGACATTATTGGACTGATTCTGGTGTTCTCAATCTCATGCCTATGTTTTCTACCAGTATGGAATAGATTTATACCTTTTTGTACTGGCAGTTTTGTGTATTGCTGATCCCTAGTAGGTTTCCCCACTCAATAAGTTAATGGTAGTAACATGCTAGTAAATTCTGACGACTGTGGTGAGATTTGAGCATTTAACACTTAGGCTGCCAACAGATTTAGAATGTATAGGAATTTTGGACTGATACATTAGTCCATGGCCATGCAAGGGTTAAAATACAGGATTTGGGATATAGTGTGGGATTGGGAGCTAGGACGTTACACTGGCCACTGTTTTTTGATGGTACGATCTCTGTCAGTGTGTTCTCTACTCTTGACAAATACTATTGCATTTTTTATTTTTTGTAAGGCTAATTAGTGGAAATCGGAGCTGGGGTGTGCATGTTGGTGCAATATTTTGATCACCTTCATGGTAGCATAAGATAGCAGTGTTAATATTGAAGTGCAGTCCTGAGCAGTCAGTATGCCTGGCACGGACGTGGCATATGCATTACTAACAACAAGCAAAATACCTCCCCCTCAAACACCATCTGCATTATCTGCTCCATCACACTCGCTCCATAGACTCGGCTCGTGGAGCTATTAACACATGAAAATACTCTCCTGGTAATTAGTTATAATATCCTTTGGTTGAGATCAATGCAGGGAATCTTTTCCCTTTTAATGAAAGATAAAGAAAAAGCAAATTCCTTTGTTTTATGTTTTACGCAAAGTAGCTCCTTTACATATTTTTAATGGGGCTACACTTTAATGCTATGCACAGTTAGAGGGACCAAGTTTGGTTGCCAGTAAATTCAGTAGTTAAACAAAAATATGCTGAATGGGAATGCTCTATGTATATAGCCTTCAGGCTAGTCATCCATACATATGATTTAACAATTCTTGAGTATATACCTCCCAGAGCACTGGCTGCATTATATGACCATATACTGTGTTAAATAGTTCTATCATGTTTATGTGTTTACCCCCATTGTAGTTAAAACAGAAATGGGAGTCATGTTTTTCCTGTATAAATTGACTGTGTAATGAGACATCTGATGTAAGGCCATTCCTTGGCAGCAACACATATAGTAAGTTTATACTATTAAATGCAATAAAAATAATTTACAAAAATAAAAGTTGGAGTCCACATTGGCCACTTTCTAGTCCACCTGCTCCACATCTGTCTGGAGAAACACATAAAGGATTTCAAGCAGCATGAACAATTTTTCTTTTGCACTATTACAATTCTGGGATGTATCCCATCCACCACTTGGGGTTACCTGGCTTGGTCTACATCAAGTAATCAACTACCAGAGTGGAGTTAATATCTGATGCTGTATTATGGTTAACTTTGATGCCATAGACCCTCCCAGTGAGCACTTCCATCACCACCTGGGCCCTTTGGTGAATACTGAAGTGAAGCATGCATTTAGAATTTCAGCCATTACTCCAGGTTCTTCCTCTTCTATTTCCAGTGGCCCACTCCCCTCATTTATCATCTTCATTCCATTTATAAATGGAAGGTGGCTTTGGTGTTATCTTCAGCTCCTACTGCTATCCTAGCTTCTAGTCAGTCACTGGCTTTCTCAGTTCTAGACTTTCTATTACATGGTGCTGCTCTGTACTCATGAGTTCTCTCTTGCCTTGTGGAAATATTACTTTTTGCATTAATATTCTACTGAGTTTGCATTAATGGCACAAATTGGTAAAGCACAAAATACATAACAGAACTGATAATTATATATTTTTAGGTACAGAGAAAATCCATAAATACATGTATGATTTTAACAATAGCATTATTTAAAACTAATATAATAATGCACAGTTTTTTATGACGACACTTTTAAACACTGATATCCTACACTAGGATCATAACAGTTATCAAGAAAAATTAATTTTATTCCAACTACTAAATTTTGCATTCAGTACAGTAGTGTGCTGCATCTTCAAACCATCCTTCATAATTTAAAACACTTAAAAATGAGTTTCCATTACATTCTTAAAGGGTTTGTTAACCACAGAGCATTTCCAGGTTTTTAGAATAATTAAACTCTTTGTGAACTATAGTGTTGCTCCAGTCAGAATGTTTGATTTATCAACTTGTAAAGCTATACTGTACATTAATAAATGTGCATGCATACCCTATTGTGTCTTTTTTCCCTAAAATTTTGCAACAACAATATTTTGTTTTCTACCAGCAATTTAATACTAGTCAGCAGAACCAACAGGAATGAAACATTCCTGCCTGTTCTCTGCCACTGTGCCAGCAATTTGAATTGGTTGCTTAACCCATTTTAAATATAGTATTGGGTGTACAGGATGCTCTATTAATTATTGTAAACTGATTTTTTGTTGTACTCTTGAAAGAGAGTAGAAACAGAATGTCACACTATTGTATATCCTGCAACTGCACATTATTGTTCTACTTCACTTATTTTCTTACTCGTGAGAATAAATCAAGATTAATTCGCAAATTCTCAGTAACCAAATGAACAGGCCCTATCTTAACTTAACGTTATGGATTTTGGGAAAGCTGTCCTGTATTGTAGTTCACCAAATTACTGAGCTTCATTTTAAAAATTTTCAGAGAGGTCTGTGTGAGATTTGCATACCTCCATATTAAGGTTATAGATTGATACATGACAGGGATAACTGTATAACAGCCATGTCAAACTGACACCTTAGATTTTATTTAAATGGGGAATCATTTTGGAAGCAATGAGGCTAAAAATTTCATCTATTTAAAAGCTCAGTGTAATCTTGATATGGTAAGGCCTCACAGATACCATGCATTGCTACATGAATACAGTAAATATAGATAAAGCCAAAAAGTGTGAATGTACTATAGCTATATATTTTGGCACACATTGATACATGAAAACTCTGCAAATATGGGACAACTATACTGACCATACTCTAAGCATTCATTTGAAATAAAAATGAAATTCCTCATCCATGTGGTTCCAAAGTGAATCCTTTCTAAACAAATTAATTTGAAAAGCACTAACCTTGAAACTGATCTAGGAAGTCCCTTCCTTTTTAAATAAAAAAAATTCATCAGTTCATCATAATAGATTTTTGATATACATTGAAATGTTATCAATATTATAGTAGTGCAGAGCATTACTTGAACTAGGACTCGGTTGGCACTTGGACGTTAGCCCCTTACATTTGTTCATTTATAACTTGGCTGGCACTGAACCTAGGGACATGAAAATTGTCATTAATACCCTTGTGGCAGGATCTCATAATATACCAAAATGTAGTAAGTGTGGTTAAGCCATTTTTATCTTTTATTCAGTATACTTCCCCCCACTGCTGACAGCCCAGTACCTCTGCCTGGTTACAGACCCCAGCCACCACCTCCATATGGGACCACAACCCTCAGATACCCCCTGGCTTGCCCCCCAGGGTGGGCTTGTAGCTCTGACCCCTCTTACAGTGCCGCAGTACGGGACTAGGTCTGAGGGCCAGTCCTGGAGGCTAATCAAGGCCAAGGTAGGCATCATCTAGGGATGTCAGCAGGAAGTATTTTGCATGTTGTTTCTGGGGGGTGGGAATGTGCACTGAAATCCTGCATCTACCCAACCCCCTGGATCACTCTCTAATGCCAGTTACTGTGGTACCCCTGGCCTCTGTTCGTCAAGCACTGGACATTCACCCCACCCTCCTCCCAGAGAAGGAGAGCAGTCCTTGGGATGCTCCATCCTTCTCCCCATGGCCAGCCCTCTGATGATTCGGATCCATTCCTGAACCTGGGTCACCAGCGTCTCAAGCAGAAATCCAACCATTGCGCCGACGGGCAGGCTGGTTAAGCCATTTTAGTTATCAGGCTGTGTGAAAAAGTTAACATTATCAATGCTAAGGTTTTTTTTTTAAACTAATAACTAAAATAATTGGCCAATGGTGTATCAATATAGCAGTCTGCATCTTCAAGTTAAAGTTCAAGTTTATTTATGCTTTCACATATTTAAGATCACAAATAGAATACAAGCAGTTTACAAAATAACAATACATACAGAATTCCAAATCAGTATATCAGTTAATACCCATAAGGTTTATGGGCGAGGTACAAAAATACAATCAGAGGTCAAATACTGTTCAAAGTCAGATAAGATTCAATCTATTTCTCATTAGAATAAAGTTGTGGGTAAACATGGCAGTAGCTCTTGTTACTATTTCATTACTATTATTGAAACAGAAGAAAATTATTGAGACTACTGTAAATCTAGATATCTGATAAATACCCCACAGAAATGTTTGCCTAATTAATCAATCAACATCTTTATTTATCCAGGCGGGCACCTTTGAGCAAAGCCTAAGAGAGGCATATAATGGGCAAACTAGTAGAAATGGCACATATACTCTAAATGTTATTATTATTATGTTATATTATTGCAGGGATATGTGTGTAAAGGTATTACTATTTTATAATATTTACCAAGCAGAACCAAAGTAGGGAATGTTAAAACAATCTTAAGTGAATGCTGATTGGAGTAAAGTGGATTTAAGAAAATTCAAACAGGTTTCTTAAGAATTAAGTTTCTTACTTAAAGGACAGAAGACTGCAAACCTGGTTTGATTCATACTATATTGCATGTGACATATCAAGCAACATTTCATGATGACTTATGTTTAGTTGTTTTGCTTTAATGTTGTATTTTAATATTGTTCAGCACCCAGAGCATCTGAGAATGGGTGGTATAAAAATAAGATATTTTCTTACTTATTGACTTGCTAAAGACAGCCACATGCCTTTTTCTGATAATCTCAAATAATAGGTGACTTTTGATAAAGCTCACCAAGGCAAATTGAGTATTTCATTCTTTCCAAGCAGTCTACATTTGACCATCACCGTACCTCTGCCACAATTATCATTTAAGAATTAACCTTCATTCTGAAAACCCTTAATGCTGTACAAGGGTTACTTCCCCGATATTTAGCTTTATATTCAATTTTTCTGATGATGTTTTCTTTCACTGATGACACTTATTTGTAATATGTTTTACTACAGCTACCAGAAATTGAAAAAAAAGACCCAGATATACAAATTTATTGACCACTTCTACTTTATGTTTACTGGCAGACCAATTTAAATGTGGGTGTTTTCTTTCAAAGGAGATTATTTTTAACTAATTTATATTCATTTTGAAACCCCAGCTGTCAGTTAATTCAGAAAGTTTATTAAGTGTCCTTTGTAATCCAATTTGAGATGTGGAAATCAATATCCCATATCAGTATGCAATAGCAAATAAGTAGTTTACATGATTTTTCAGTGAGACATCTTGCAACTACTGTATCAGTATACTTACTGGTATATTGATATAGAGTTTGCATTGGTCAGACTGTAGCTGGCCAAAGAAGTAAGATCAGGATTTAGTCAACCAACACCTCTAGAAAGAGCCACTGGATACCTGGTACTGCTTCACATTAAGGTAGGGTGCGGGAGGAGCTGCTACTGGATGCCAAGGATTTATTAGACAAAGGGGACTGGACTCCAAACAATTGCTGCAACTGAGGTACAGTGAAATAAGGAATGCACTGGACTCCAGAGATTACTTGTAACTAAGGCTGGATGAGGACTGGGGTGTCCCTGGATGGTGGGGCTGTTTGGCACAGGAGCAGGGTGAGGAGTGGGGTAACATAGAAACATAGAATTTGATGGCAGATAAGGACCGCTTGGCCCACCTAGTCTGCCCATTTCACTACCTAATGGATAAACTGCAGATCCTAGTTAACCAACAGCCTACTTCCTCCTACCCCCCACTTGAATTGTCTTATGTCTGTCCCATGCATTCTTGAATTCCCCCCACTGTTTTTGACTCTATGAGCTCCTCGGGAAGGCCATTCCATGTATCTACAAACCTATCTGTGAACAAATACTTCCTCACATTACCTCTGAGCTCTCCCCCCTCTTTCTTCAAATTGCGACCCCTTGTTCTTGCACATCTCTTTTTTTGAAAGATTCTACCCTCTTGGACTTTGTTGATTCCCTTGAGGTATTTAAAAGTTTCTATCATGTCCCCCCTCTTCCTCCTTTCCTCGAGGTTATACATCTTAAGCTCCTTTAGTCTTTCTTCATACATCTTCTGGTGCAGGCTCTGCACTATTTTGGTTGCCCTCCTCTGGACAGTCTCCACCCTGTCTATGTCTTTGCAGAGATGGGGTCTCCTGTACACAGTACTCCAGAAGTGGTATTACCAACTGTCTGTACAGAGGGCCAACAACTTCCTGTTTTCCACTGATGATGCCTCTCCCTATGCATCCCAGTATCCCCCCAGCCCTCCTTACTGCCGTCTCACAGTGCAGACTCACCTTTAGGCTATCTGATATGACTATCCCGGGTCCCTTTACATTTTTGTTGTTGTCAGTATCTCACCCCCCACTGTATATTCTTCCCTTGGGTTTTTGTTTCCCAGGTGCATTATTTTGTACTTCTTTGCATTGAATCTAAGCTGCCATACATTTGACCATTCCTCCAACCTTGCCAATTCCCTTTTTATCCTTTCCACTCAACCTTGCATATCAACCCTGTTGCAGATCTTTGTGTCATCTGCAAAGAGACATACTTTCCCTTCCAGTCCCTCTGCAATGTCACTTATAAAGACATTAAAAAGGATAAGTCCCAGTAATGAACCCTGTGGTACCCCATTAGTAACCCCCCTTTCTTCACTGTGGACTCCATTTACTATTACCCACTGTGTCTTGTTGTCCAGCCAGTGTTTTACCCAGGCTACCACCCTGGGACCCACTCCCAGGTTGGCTAATTTGTTTATTAATCTTATGTGCGGGACTGTGTCAAATGCCTTGCTAAAGTCTAGGTAGGCAATGTCCACAGTCCCTCCTTGTTCTACTACTTTGGTTACCCAGTCAAAGAAATAAATTAGATTTGTCTGACATGACCTTCCTTCTGTGAATCCATGCTGCCTTGGGTTCTGTGCCTCACTGGCCTCTAGGTACTCAACAATTCTTTCCTTCAGAAGTGATTCCATCATTTTCCCTACCACTGAGGTCAAACTGACAGGTCTGTAGTTTCCTGCCTCTGTCTTGCTCCCACTTTAGTGAAGGGGAATCGCATCTGCCCTCCTCCAGTCCTCAGGTACCACCCATCCTCCCATGATTTATTAAAAAGGGTAATCAGTGGTGTTACTAGTTCTTCCCTTAGTTCTTTTAGAATTCTGGGGTGAATACCATCAGGCCCTATTGCTTTATCCACCTTCAGTTTTAAGAGTTCTTTCAGAACCCTTTCTTCTGTGAAAGGACTAATATCAACCCCCACCCCATCCAGAGTGCTTCTATTGACTGGATTAGATATCTCCCCCTGCTTTGCCACTGTGAATACTGAGCAGAAGTATTCGTTCAGTATCCCTGCTTTTTCACTCTCGCTCTCTGCTCAACCACCTCCTCTTTATTCAGCCTCAGTATCCCTGCCTTAGTCTTTCTTTGCTCCCTAATGTACGTATAAAAGGTTTTACCCCCCTTCTTAACTGATTTGGCTATCTTTTCCTCAGTTTGGGCCTTTGGATGCCTGAGACTGCTCAGATTAGGGCAGAATGAGGAATGGGGTGCCACTGGTACCACGGACTACTTAGCACAGGATCTGAATAGAGGACAGTGGACTATAGTGGCTTTTTCAGTAAGTGTGGGGAGAGAGTGTGGAGTGTCACTTAAAATCAAGGATTGCTTGCCATTAAAAGTATTGCCAATGCCAGCATTGTCAGTTCCCTGTGCTTGGCACAGTCTCTCAAAGCATTGGTTTTTGAGTTGATTAAAGTACCTTGAAAGACAATGCCAGAATAAGATAAAGTTGCACTGTATTTGTTCCAATCCCAGGAAACACACATTCACTTATATTCTGAGAACCATTGTTTAACTTCATGTTTCTCTACTTTTGTGGCCTTGTGTTTCAATCCTATCTGATGCCTAAACATTGTTTCTGCAATGAATACTTATACCAATACACTCAAATTGTAACTGTTTAAACAATATGCATATATTTTTATCTCTTTCAAACTTTTATTATTCTGGCTCATATTCATTTCAAAAATATGACTGGCATGGTTCTTCAGAGAATACAAAATTCCTAAAGTGGTGTGATCAAGTTGCAAAAAATCCATTTCTCCTCGAGTAACTCTATAATCTTCCTATACTTAAACAGGCTTTGCTTGCAAAAGCATCAGAAAATAGTAATTACCGGTCAAGCAAGTGATTGTAAGGCTTACATAACATAGTGACAGGAAGTGTTCAGTTGTCAAGTGGTTGTTACTATTCGTCATTATTTTCTAGCAGCTTCCATATTTTGTGTGATATGCATGGTGAATGGAATGTATTTTACACCAGATTGTGCTGCCACCAGCAGAAAATACATCACAGAACTAATGTAGCATATTTTCCTTCCTTGTTTTTTTTTACCTGGGTAATATGCAGATGGTTCATCAGTGGAGAGACTGCTCAGCAATACAATATCTCCTGAATTCCTTCCACAGAATGAACCAAGATTTGTACTGGTAGTAATCCATTCCTGGGGTGGGCCCCAAACTTGGTTTCTTTTTCCCTACCTCCCAAAAGTCAACTACAAAATGTATTTTTCCTAGACTATTCTGACTCTTATTAGGCCCACGATGCCCATATCTCAGATATGGGATCAACAAATGTCTGTGACTTTAAGGCTTTCGTTTTTAACAAGGACACCATGTAGCATTAATTCCTCCACGGTCTCTAAATGGTGTCAAAGACATCACATCCCAGAAAAGACGTTCCTTGTGCTGTGAGACATATTTCATATTTCTGCTCCAATAACAAATTATTTATGTATTTATTTACAGAGTTGGGCCTGGAAGGCATGCTAAGCTTGGAACAGTTCATTCCCAGGTGTGATTGTGGAAGAAGGAGAGCATTAATGCATCAATGCAGAGATAAAGGAAAAAACTGTACACTATACAAACACACATCACAGTACTTATGGTGTGCATTACTGTACAGTATATATTGTATATAGAGTAGTTATATTAAAACACAAACAAAAGTGCAGTGTAAAACCTTCAAGAAGGATAAAGGAGGGTGGGAAGATGTAAGATACAGAACAAATATAAGAACATCATGTTGCACTAAATGCAGTTTTACAGCTTTACAGTTATGTTATTTTCTAGACAATCTGCTGTAGAACTGGAGCAACTGAGTCTAGTCAGACTGTGTTCTTGGTTAAAGCTGAGAGGTGGAGGACTCAGTTTGTTTGTCTAGGTTGTTCTACAGGTTAGACACTATCCACAACAAGCCTACCTGACTATCAGTTTTTCAGCATCTACAGATAATGAAAATGGGAAGATTTGTGTTTAGTGGGGGGTAGGAGTGGGGAAAGAGGAAGGAGAGAATAAAAAGGATAGGTACAGGGAATTTCTTAGACCAGTATTTGAGGACAAGCAATACACCATGCCTAAGCCTCTACCTGTCCAGTGAAGGCAGGCCCAAATTGCAATACAGTACTTGTTGCACTTATGGGTATGGGGAAGGGACTTTAGAAAGTAAACTGGCAAAAGCCATTCAACAGAAAATGTACAGCCTAGTCACCTTATGCTTTGTAGTGACCTGCCATTTCCACACTCACTTTGACCCTCCTCCAGCTCGGCTACCCTCTGCCTGCAAGCTGGTGAGTCTCTAATCGCTAATCCAATCACAGAAACTGGTTGACATATTTAACAAATATTTTACAAGCTGTGCTAAATCCCTCATCAAGCAAACTTTACCTACATTCCTCTTCCTTTCCTGTAACATGTACTCCCACCACCTCTCATAGTATTTCCTCTTTTTCATTCTCCCCTGTCTCTTCTACTGATACCTGTCACAAAAGCACTCAACAGGTCAGGGCCTCTGCTCTCACAGTGCCAACCTCTGAGTGCAATAGTGCGAACAGGTAACAGATAGGGTAACCCTCCTGTCTACTTTTGGGTCCAAATCACCTTTAGTCTCAAGTTCTGAGGGAACTCGAACTGTGAACCTTATGCTAGTGTACCCAATCTATAGGCTCAGATACCTACCCTCTTCAGGGCTTGTGGTACAATCTTTCACCAGGGGCACCAAGCCAGGATTCCAAAATTAAACCTTAAAACTCTATAAAAGACCTTAGGTATATTCTTACCTTTTCCCAGTTTAGTAACACCATCAAGCTTTTGGACAGCTTTTGTCAGTCTTAATCCTCTATACATCACATGCAAAAAAGAACTGGTAGACACCACAGGCAGTCTTTTAAAAAAAAAGATACTTTACTACAAGATGATAAAAATATGAAAAATGTAAACACAGAACAATATATCAAAGAGCATGCAATCACTTAAAAGAACAAGGGCAAAGTACAAAACAAAAACTCCTACCACAATACATTTGGACTTTTTCTATCCAATGAATTACCTCTTTAAGTGCTTGTCAGAGCTGTGTTTCTCTACAGTCCCAAGATGGAATATATCTAAACAGTTCAGACACAGTATAGTTTAAACTGTGTCTCTCCACACCCCTTCTCTGAATCATCTAGCTCATCCTTTTAGAATATAAAAAAAAATACAAACAGGATGTCCTATCAGGAGGTGTATTAAATAAGGTGACATCAGCAAAACTCCACTTCCTAACTATGACTCCTTAATTAAACATTTTCTCTTTGATCTGGTGTAGTTCCTATTCCCAGGGCATATAAAAGGGTTTTACAGCTTTAGCACCAGGTTGGTATAAAATGTTCTTCGTATAGGAATCATAAAACTTTATGAGCCCTATATCCTGGTAGCTGGGTCAGTTCTAATTAAGACAAAAAAACAGGAGACACTTAAGTCTCTCTGGTTTTTTAATTACCTCCTGGTTTCAGGTTAATATATCCTGTAGCTTCTCTGAAACCTGGGAGGGCACCCATAAACACAGTCTGTCTTATGTGAGATAATCACCTACTAAATTTTTATATTACAAATCACAAACAATAATCATAACCAGCTGGCCAAGTGTCACACTCCTCCCCACCTAGACTGAATTTGGGGGCTCTATCCCCTATATGGGATGAGCTTCACAAGCCAGTTCACTCCTCATATAGATGCGATAAGCCATCTGCATTCTGATTGGTTGCTTCAGCCCTATGTAAGATCGTTATGTCATTCCTTTTTGAGGCAAGACTCCATCTTAATAGTTTACGATTAGTTTTTCCCATTTGTGTCAGCCTATCCAGGGGGCTGTGGTCAGTTTGTACCTCAAAATGCTGCCCATAAATGTATGGCTCTAACTTCTTTAGGGCCCACACTTTGACAAGATACTCTTTTTCCACAGTAGAGTAAGCCTGCTCCCTGGGAAAGAACTTTTTACTCAGGTTCACTACAGGGTGATCTTTCTCTTGGTTGGATGTCTGACTCAGTACTGCCCCAATACCCACATCTGAGGTATCAGTCTGGACTATAAAGGGTCTGCTATAGTCAAGACTTGTCAATACAGGATCACTGCACAGTGCCTCTTTCAGTCTGGTAAAGGCTTTTTCACAGGCTGGTTCCTAAGTAATTTTTTAGGCATCTTTTTCTTTACCAGGTCAGATAGGAGAGAAACCAGGGCACTGTAATTGGGTACACATTTCCTATAGTAACCTGCTGTACCTAGAAAACTCAAGATCTGCTTCTGCATTTCTGGTCTGGGCCATGCCTTGATCACCTCTATTTTTACTTGGTTAGGATGGGACTGTCCTCGGTCAACAACATGCCCAAGGTATGCCACTTCAGCCATGGCCACCTGGCACTTCTCAGCTTTGACAGCGAGCTCAGCCATCTGTATCCTGCCCAGAACTTCCTTAAGGTGGGACAGGTGTTCTTCCCAGCTGGCGCTAAAGATGACAATATTATCCATGTATGCCACGGCGTACTCCTCAACACCATTTAACACCTGGTTCACCAACCTTTGGAAAGTGACTGGGGCATTCTTCATTCCAAAAGACATTACTTTAAATTCAAATGTGCCTATTGGAGTGATGAAGGCTGACCTCTCCCTAGCTCTGTCAGTTAACTCTAACTGCCAATACCCCTTTGTCAGGTCAGTAGTCATGCAAAAAATGCAAAAAAAATGGTCACCATGGTCTTTGGCTCCAGACAGAAGCTGGTCACCCTCCCAACCCCCAGCAGTCACCACCTTGGACAGCTCACCCTTGAACAAGTCCCAGCCTTCAAGTACCTGGGCATATGGCTGGACAGCCACCTTAACTTCTCAAACCATGTCGAGGCAATCTGCAATAAGCTCTGGCCCAAGCTCGCTGTCCTCTATCACCACAAATCTTGCCTACCGATCCCCACCCGCTGTGAGCTAGTACACAAAACAATCCTACCAGTGATAGGCTACACAGACATTGTCTATGGCACAGCCCCATCCTCCTCCCTCTCCAGGCTGGACATCCTCCTAAACTTTTTCTGCCATTTCACCACAGCTCCCCCCCCACACACACCACTGCCTGCTCTACGGTCCTCTCTCCCTGTCCCCACTCTCCCACAGAAGAACCATCCACTGTGCCTCCTTCTTAGCAAAATTTTGGCTGGGTTCCCTCCCATCCTATCTCACTTCCCACCTCACCACAATGACCTCACTCAATTACCCTCTTCGCCACAGGGACCTGCGTTCCTTCCACCTCCCCCACCCCCACACTCTTTCAGGTCAAGAAGCCTTCTTGTACCACCTCCCCCACATCTGGTACTCTCTGCCCTCAAGCCTCCACATGGCCCCTTCCAGTTCTGCTTTTACTCAGCTACTCAAGCTCCTACCAAGCCCACCATGCCCTAAATACTCAAACACCCCAACACGCTGATGAGTCACTACTCAGTCTCCTCCCACTTGCCTTAGCCGCAGCCACCAAAGCTGACATCTCTTCCTCTCTCACTCCTCGCTAAGCTTTTATGGTTTAGCTTAGGTGATGTAATTTGCACTCTCTGTAATAAGTACATGTGTTCCACCCATCTCGCAAAGTTTTTTTTACTGTATAGTTTAGACAACGTATTGCACTCTCTGTTAAAATGTTTTTTGTGTGCCTCCTGTTTTCCTCACCAATTTTGTTACTGCTTGTACGATCTGTACCCGGGTCACACCTGGAAATGAGCCTTGGCTCAGTGTGCCTTTCCTGGTCATCTAATTTTTTAAATAAATAAATAAAATAGTCATAAGGTATGTCACCACTCCCAACTTGTCCAGGAGTTCATCCATCCTGGGCAGCGAGTGTGCGTCTAACTTCATGACTGCATTCAGTCCATGATAGTCCACACAGAAACAAGTACAGCCATCAGGCTTTGGCACAAAGACTACTGGTGAAGCCTAGGAGCTGTGGGATCTTGGGATTACCACTAAATCCAGCATTTCCTCCACCTCCCTCCTAATGTCCTTTTGGACAACCTCTAACACCCGATATGCTGTGCACAGTATGGGCATCTGTGTCCCTGCCTCCACATCATGTGTCACTAAGGGGATTAGCTCAGGTTTGGCACTAAACAGTGGGGCAAAGTCTGTTAAAACCTCCCTTACTTCCTGGATCTTGTCTGGGGCCAGCTGGGGTGACAATTTAACTGCCTCCACAGAGGACTCCCACTTGCTTTCTTCCAGCAAGCCCAGAAGGGAGTTTCCTTCATCTGTCCCCTGCCCAGGACTACATACTGCAAACACCGTGTCAGCCCTATTAGCATATGGCTTCATCATGTTGACACGGTACATTCTTTCTGTATGTCGTCTGTCAGGTGTCTCTATGATACAGTTCACATCATTTACCTTTCTAACTACTTTGTACGGTCCTGCCCACGCAGCCTGTAGCTTGTCTTTCCAGACCAGAATAAGAGCCATGACTTCCTGACTCACAGTGTACAAGCGAGCTCTGGCTCTGCGGTCGTACCACACTTTTTGCTTCTGTTGGGCAGCTGCCAGTTTGCTCTGGGATGTCCCCATAAGCTCCTTCAGCCTTTCCCTTAACCTAAGGGCGTAATCCACTATGGGATTGCCCTGGGTGGCATGCTTGCCTTCCCAGTCCTCCCAGATCAAGTCTAGGGGCCCATGTACCCAGCGTCCATATAAGAGCTCGAAGGGGAAAATCCTGTTGACTCTTGGGGCACCTCCCTGTATGCAAACAACAGGTGGGGAAGGTACTTCTCCCAGTCCCTCCCATGCTGTTCAGCAAATGCTTGGAGCATTGACTTCATGGTACCATTAAATCTTTCCACAAGCTCATTGGCTTGCAGGTCATAAGGTGTCATGTGCCTCTGCACCACCCCACACTTCTCCCACAAACATTTTATCAGGTCCAACATGAAGGAACCCCCTCAATTGGTGATAACCTCCTGCAGAAACCCAACACAGAAGAAAATCCCAATAAGGCATCTGCCACTTTGTCTGTCCTCAGTGAGGATAGGGCAACTGTCTCTGGATAACGGGTGACATAATTCACCACTGTCAGGATGAACCTTTTCCCAGAGGAGCTGGGGGTGTTTAAAGGCCCCACAATATCCATTCCCACCCTCTGGAATGGCTCCTCAACTATGGGCAATGGAGTTAGGGTGGCTTGGGTTTTCTTACCCACTTTCCCCATTTCTTGGCACAGGAGACAAGACCAGCAATACTCTTTCACCTGCTGAGTGAAGCTGGGCCAATAGAAATTCTGGGCCAACCGCTGCATAGTGTGCACAATTCCCAGATGACCAGACAAGGGAATATTGTGGGCAGTCTTGTGAAACTGCTCATGATACCCCTGGGGAATGACAAGCTGCCTGCCTATCACCCTCCCTCCTCCCTCCCTCAGTCTTCACATCCTGAGTATACACCAGTCCATTTTCCCAATACACCTTATGTTTACCATCACCTCCCTGAGCTCTGTCAGAGTCTGCCCAAGCCCTCAGCTTCTCTAGACTAGGGTCACTTTTCTGAGCTGCTGTAAACTCCTTACACATTCCCAAGGCATGGGACAGGTCCCCTTCAGTCTCTAAACTAGTGTCCCTAGCACTAGCATCAAGGCACTCGGGATCACTGTCATCCCTAACACTCTGACAATGGGTCACCTCTCCTTTTTTGGAGTAACCATCCATAGCTCTTTGGTTAACTGCTACTGGGGAAATGTCTACCCACTTTTCATTAGTCTCCATATCAGGAGACACAGGCTGGGGAACCAGTCTCCCAGTGGTTTTCACAATGGCATCTGTGGGGTCCAGGAAACTACAATTTTCTCTTGCCAAGGATGACATCAACTGATAACATTTTGGCTATAGCCATCTGTTGCTCAGTTCCCCCTGTTTCACCCCAGTCTAGGAGACCACTAGTGAGTGGCAATGTGGTCTCCTCACCAGTGAACCCTTGCACAGTTACAAATTCATTGGGTATAAGCTGATCAGGCTCTACAAGGTCCCCTTTTACCAGCATCAGGGATGCCCCTGTGTCCCTTAACCCTTGTGTCTATACACCATTCACAGTGACTGGGTACATGTGTTCCCTCATGTTCACAGGCATGCCTCCAGGGACACGTAAACAACCCACTTCTTTCTTAGCCCCATTCTGCATATTGCTCATCCTTTTGGGACACTGTCTGGCAATATGCCCAGTTTCTTTACAAACCCAATATTTGTTTCTTTTCTCAGAAAATCTTTTCTTTGAAACCTGGGGCTAACTGATTTCAGTGGAGGCAGTGAGGGTTTAGCTGCCCTGGTGGAGTGTTTTTCCCTTTCTGTGCTGCCACGCCTGCCCCATTCATTCTCAGAGCAGGTCTGCTCTTGGAATAGTGGTCTGAGAGTTCAGCAGCCTCTTGCACTGTTTTAGGATCTCGGTCCTCCAGCCAGGTTTTCAGCTCTGCTGGGCATACCCCAAAAAAGTGTACTAACAAAATAGCATTTTCAATTTTATCTGCACAGTTTGCTTCAATTCGCTCCTACCAATGTTTTAAACATTGACGTTGTTTCATGACTATCTCCTTGTAGCTCATGCCAGGGTTTCTCCTGAGTTTACCGAATTTAGCTCTGTATGTTTCTGCAGTTAAAGCAAACTTTTTTTAAAGTGCAGCTTTAAGTTTGCTGTAATCATTACTGTCCTCATTGTCCATTTGACCCAATGCATGCTGAGCTTCCCAGTAAGTAGCAGGGATAGCTGGAAGCTCCTGGACCCTCTAGGAATATTTGCCGGAATAAAAACTTTTTCAAAGGAATTTAAAAAGGCATCCATATCCTCCCCCCTTTAAATTCAGCTATCAATTTGGAATTCAATTTGTAACCCAGTCCTGTAGTTCCAGTTAAACCCAAGACATAGGACAGGTCCCCTTCAGTCTCTAAACTAGGGTCCCTAGCACTAGCATCAGGGCACAAAGAATCACTGTCATCCCTAGCACTCTGATAATGGGTTATCCCTCCTTCTTTCGATTAACCCTCCATAGCTGTTTGGTTAACTGCTACTGGGGAAATGTCTACCCACTTTTCATTAGTCTCCATTTCAGGAGACACAGGATGGGGAACCAGCCTCCCAGTGTTTTCCACAATGGCTTCTGTGGGGTCAGAGGAACTACAATTTTTCCTTGCCGCTTGGTTATGGCTAATTGCACACACCATCCCCTGTTTGAGATTATTGCCAAGGATGACATCAACTGCTAACATTTTATCTACAGAGTTTGCTTCAATTCCCTCCCACCAACGTTTCAAATACTGACGTTGTTTCATGTCTAGCTTCTCATAGCTAAATGTCAGGGCTTCTCCTGAGCTTACCGAATTTAGCTTTGTATGCTTCTGCAGTTAAATCAAACTTTTTTAAAAGTGCCGCTTTAAGTTTGCTGTAATCATTACTGTCCTCATTGTCCATTTGACCCAATGCATGCCGAGCTTTCCTGGTAAGTAGCGGGGATAGCTGGATGCTCCAGGACCCTCTAGGAATATTATCCTGAATACAAACTTTTTCAAAGAAATTTAAAAAGGCATTCATATCCTCCACCTCTTTAAATTCAGCTATCAATTTGGAATTAAATTTGTAACCCAGTCCTGTAGATCCAGTTAAACCCAAGCCACTTACCTGCTCTAGTGCTGGTGGCTGGAGTCATAACTTCTCCATTTCATGTCACCTCTGGCACTCATGCTCTTTACGGCCCACCTGTCACGGTTCACATTCAGCTTCTCACTGTTCTCACTCCCTCTTCTCCTCTGCAGCTTGCTGCTCTTACTTCTCTTCTCTCTGGAACTCCAGCTCCATTCTGCACAACTCAATCTGCAGCTTGATTGCTTCTGGCTCCAGAATGCTGGTGACCTTCCCCTGCAGCTGTGACCCTTCACTGGCACTGGCCCTGCTGTCATCCTCACTGGATCTGGACACTGCACTGGCAGCTAGCCCCTCCATGCCCAAGGTTTGGTCCTTTACAGTCAGAGTCTGTGACTCGATACTCTGGTATCTGCTGCCATCAGGGCATCCACAATGTTCTGCATGGTGGCTCTCAACTCCTGCAGAACTCCTCTGTCCTGGCAAAACTGCCCCAAGTAGTCTGCAGTGTACCCACTGTAGTTGGAAGCCATCTTCTTCCCTAACTATGGCTACTCTAACTTTCACTTTAGAAAAAAAAAATAAAACAGGTAGGAACTTGACAGTAAGTAAAATTATGTAGTTCTGTTTCCTCTTTAAAAATATATCACTGCCTTATTTTGCAAGTGAGCTGTACAGTATTAAGCTGACACACTGAACCGTTAAAGCTTGTGTTACTAATTTTGTCACACTGCTGCCAACCAAATCTGTCACAGATGCACTCAGCAGGTCAGGCCCTCTGCTCCCACAGTGCTAACCTCTGAGTGCAATAGTGTGAACAGGTAACAGACAGGGTAACCCTCCTGTCTTCATTTGGGTCCAAATCACCTTTAGTCTCATGTTCTGGGGGGAATTCAAACTGTGAACCTTATTCTAGTGTACCCAATGTACAGGCTCAGATATGTACCCTCTTTGGGGATTGGGGCACAATCTTTCACTGGGGCATCAAGCCAGGCTTCCAAAATTAACCCTTAAAACTCTATAAAAGACCTTAGGTGTATTCTTACCTTTTCCCAGTTTAGTAACACCATCAAACTTTTGAACAGTATTTGTCAGTCTTAACCCTCAAAAATGAACTGGTAGACACCCCAGGCAGTATTTAAAAAAAAAAAGATACTTTACTACAAGATGATAAAAATATGAAAAATGTAAACACAGAACAGTATATCAAAGAGCTTACAATCACTAAAAAGAATAAGGGCAAAGTACAAAACAAAAACTCCTACCACAATACATTTAGACTTTTTCTATCTAATGTATTACCTCTTTAAGGGCTTATCAGAGCTGTGTGTCTCTACAGTCTCAAGATGGAATATATACAAACAGTTCAGACACAGTATAGTTTAAATGGTGTCTCTCCACACCCCTCCTCTGAGTCATCTAGCTCCTCCTTTTAGAATATAAAAAAATACAAACAGGATGTCCTATCAGGAGGAATATTAAATAAGGTGACATCAGCAAAAATTCCACTTCCTAAATATGACTCCTTAATTAAAAATGTTCTCTTTGATCTGGTGTAGGTCCTATTCCCAAGGCATATAAAAGGATTTTAGAACTTTAGCACCAGGTTGGTATAAAATGCTCTTTCTATAGGAATCATAAAGCTTTATGAGCCCTATATCCTGGCAGCTGGGTCAGTTCTAATTAAGACAGACAAACAGGAGACCCTTAATTAAGTCTCTCTGGTCTTTTAATTACCTTCTGGTTTCAGGTTAATATATCCTGTAGCTTCTCTGAAACCTGGGGGGGGGCACCCATTAGATCAGGCTGTCTTATGTGAAACAATCACCTACTGTATTTTTATATTCCAAATCTCATACAATAATCATAAGCAGCTGGCCAAGCATCACAATACCTTCATGGCTTTTCAGGCACCAGATCCACAAAACAATAGCAGCACAAATGGTTTGAAACAGACCCCTCTCTTGTGCTGCTCCTTCAATCACCATCCCAGTTCTCTACTTTCTAAACCTCTTGTTCAACTCCTCCACAGTTCCTCCAGCCTGGAAGGTGTCAGGAATTATCTGTCTCTACAAGGGGTGGTGTAACCCTGCATGGCAACAACAGATCCATCTCTTCCTCCTCCCTTCCTGCTCTCTGCCCTTGAAAACTGCAAGACTACCTTGTTCACTCTCAGCTTAATGCTTTTCTCTCTTCCTCTGTATTCCTAAGCCCTACCTTGTAAGACTTGAGGGGCAAATCTCTCTAACATCATCACCCTTTTGAGGCTAGCTGACTACCTCCTTACTGGGATGGATTTGGACCTACTCATTTCTGCCATGTTTATGAATCTCTAAGGCCTTTGACACATTGTCCCACCCTTACTATTAAACAGCTGCCAAGTGCAGAATTGTCTGTGCAGGCCATCTCCTGATTTACAGCTTGAAGAGAAATGTACTATAGAAACAGAGTGTGTCAGCAGAGAAAGACCCAGAGGTCCATCCAGTCTGCCCATTCCCCCTGCACAGCTCCATGCATGGCCTAATGCTGAACTGGATTTAGAGTTTCAATAGCCCCAGTGGCTAATTATCTCCCCCTTTCCCAGCCTGTGGGTGCCACTATTTAATTATTTATTTATTTATTGTAAAGATCAGTTTTACAACCTTTGAGTCAAAGACTCGTTTACAAAGGTACCTCATCAAGAAAGGTGGGGGGAGACGAGAAATAGAGTGGGGTTAGGACAGGGATGACAGACAGGTTACATACATAAAATATACATTTGGAGAGTGCAGACAGTGAAGCTGTACTGGAGCAAACTCGTGTAAGGTGCTAACATTGGTAAAACAACAGGAGATACATTATTCAATTAACAACATGTCACAACTAATATGTAGAGTTAAAAGGACCGGACGGCGAGGGGCTTGAAAAGGTTAGAAAGGACTGGCACAGGGCAGCTACAAACATTTACAGCATCGGTTGTCAATAATATGCTGGCGGAGGGCGATTTTGAAGCGGCCAATGCCTGGGATCTTGGAGATGGTTTCAGGAAGGGAGTTAAACCAGGACGGGACTAGGTGATGGAAAGATCTTTGGCAACGGGAGGTCCTTGCTCTGGGAACGTTGAAGGTGGCTGCGGTGGTGTACCGGGTTGGCAGGGATCTAGCAGCCCGCTGCAAAGGTCCAGAGACCCCAGGAGGCAGAGACCTGACATGGATTTTTGGCCAGTAGGCAGGTTTGATATTTCAGTCTTTCCTCAAGAGTGAGTATTTTGTGGTGGAGTATAGCAGACAGGTGTGGGTTCTGCTGTGGGCACCGGTAAGGAGCCTACAGGCTTTGTTGATGGAGGTCTGGACTTTGGATAAGGCAGAGGCATCAGCAGCTGCGTAAACAGGGAGTCCGTAGTCAGCCAGTGATAATACCGATGAGGTGATGGCAAGTTTTAAGGCGGGTTCGGGGAGACAGTCTTTGTGGCGGTAGAGAAGACCGATCCTGGAGTTCATTGCAGATGCCAAAGCTTTAAGGTGGGCGTGGAAAGTAAGGCCGGAGTCAAAGGTGATGCCCAGGTACTTGTAGGACAAGACCTGCTCCAGAGGGAGGGGCACGCTGGTGGTGATGTGGAGGGGAAAGTCCCTGGCATTGTTTTGCCGATGAGAGAATATCATGGACTTAGTTTTCTTTAGGTTCAGGACTAAGCAGTGATTACTGAACCACTTTTCGGTTTGGAGGAAGGCGCTTTGCAGCATGACTTGGAGTGGGAGTGGGTCAGGGTGTGATGCAAGGATAACAGCGTCATCAGCATAGAGTAATATTTTACTGGAACAGGAGCTGGGAGGTGTTCAGGAATAGGCTGAAAAGGGTCGGGCCAAGGATGGAGCCTTGGGGACCCCAGTGTACAGGAAGGTAGGGGAGAGGGTCCCATTTAGCTTGACTCTTGGGACCTGTTGTGTAGGTAGCTTGCGAACCACTTAAAGGGGGCGCAGACCCAGTACGCTAAGGGAGTTTAGTAGCAGGGTGGCACACCATGTCAAAGGCCTTGACAGGTCTATAAAGACCGCCCCTGCAAGATGACCTTTGTCAAGTGCTGAGTGAATGTGGTGGGAGAATTCCAGAAGGGCAGTGGACGTGCTATAGCCAGGGCAGAAACCATGTTGCTCTGGACAAAGAAGGTTGTAGTTAGTAAGATATTCCGAGAGCTGTGTGTTCACTATTTTTTCTAAGGCTTTGGATGGGGGGAGGATGGAGATGGGCCTATAGTTATTAGGGCAGAGTGCGGTCCCCAGACTTGTGGATGGGGGTTATTTTCAGCTTGCTTCCAGGCCTTAGGGAATTGGCGAGGCATAGGGATTTGTTAATGATAAGCGTCAGCATGGGTAAGCATGACATCCAGCATGAGGCAAAGTATCCTGGAGTCAAGAGGTCATTGATAGGGTTCTGAGAGGCGAGGATTTTGTTAAGAAAGGTTGGCATCGTGGGGTGAGATCATCGAGTGGAATTGTGGCCTGGAAATGGGAGCGTGGGTGGGTTTACAACCGGGTCTGAAAAGTGGGCGGGAGGACGGCACTTAAGTCAGTGAAGGTTTGTTAAGGCAGTCAAGCGATACAGGTGGGGTCAGTCGAGACAGTCCATTTATGACAATCTGGGATGGAGGGGGAGCGGGTCTTACCATTTAAATCTTTAATGTTGTCCCAGAAGGCTCTGGATGAGCCCCAGGAGGATGTCAACGCAGCCTGGTAGAATTTAGCTTTAGCCTGCTTGATTGACCAGGTGCATTGATTTGGTGCTGTCCTGTAGGCTTGTCTGTCAGCAGCCTACCGAGTCATTAGCTAAGTGCCAGAGGTTATCTCTCTTTAGTTGTTGGATCAGTGCAGGAGTTATCCATGCAGCAGTCCGTTTTTTATCCTAGGAGAGTTGAGGGTGCATACAGGTCACAGGCATGGTTGAAGGCCGTGGAGAGGTAGGTTAGGGCAGAGTTAACGTCAGGAGCGCTGGCCAATGGGGACCAGTCGATATGGGCGGTGGCGTTTGAGGTTGGCGAGACCTCCGGGGAGAAAAGCGGCGGGGTCCTACTGTACCCAGGGCAGAGGTGGGGAGGACCAGAAGCAGATGACAGGGAGTGGTCACTGAGTGAGTCCGCAAGGACTTCAACGGAGACTATTTTATGAGGCCGGTTAGAGAGGATGACATCCAGGAGGGAGCTAGTTCCTGTGACTTTAAGTCTAGTGGGCTGAGTGACCATTTGGGACAGGTCAAGGGCTACAAGCTCATTCTTCAAATTATCAGCCGACGGGCTGAGCCAATTGGAATTTAAGTCACCCATAATTAACTGTTCGGCTTGGGTAAGGTAGCCAGGTAGTCAAGGAGAGAGGTGGCCGCAGAGTCTTTGTTAGACCCGGGTAGAATAGCCGCAGTTAGATAGAGCGGACTGCGTCCAGGGTGAGTGTGACTTTTAAGGTGATGGCTTAGCCCATGGTTTTAGCTCAGGATTGGGGAGTCTTGAGCCCGAGGACCGAGTTGCATAGTAGATAGCACCCCCACCACGCCTGCCCATCCTATCGGCCCTGAAAATGGTAAAGCCAGGAAGGGAGATGGCAGAGTCAGGCGTCTGGGGAGGACAGCCAGGTTTCAGCAAGCAGGAGAATATCCGGAGAGTGTTGGGTGACCCAACATAGAAGGGCTGCAGTTTTCTTTAGGAGACTGCATACATTAATGAAGCGATTTGAAGGCCTTTGCCATCTGTGGGCAGAGGCGTGGCTGGGACGACCGGCCGGGGTTTGGAGTTCACGTTGCGAGGCAGGAGCAGCAGGAGAATTGGCACCTGCATGATGTTTGTAGCTGGTGGTGGGGTGCATATGGCAGCGGGACCTCGCCTGGGAGGAGCAGGGGATAGGAAGGAGAGAACAACTGAGGCGCTAGCTGGGAGGTCCATTTGTGAAAGGAAACAAATACTGAGAGGCACATAAGTGGTTGGTGGGTGGGGTGGCATGGTAGTCCAGGGTACGTGAGGGATTTGGGGTGGATAGAGGGTAGATGTGGGGTAATCCATGGTGAAGCAGGGGATTGCAAGTGGGGGCAATGTGCTTTGGGTGGAGGCTGGTTAATGGGGGATATAGAGGGGCAGAGAGAGAGCATAGGGTGCTGTAGCAGGAGGAGGGCCAGCATGGCAAGGACTATGCTTGGGTGAGACATTTCCCAATATAGAGCAAGAAGTGAGGGCAGGCTCCCTCTAGTGCTGGAACGATATAACCAGCAAATGGGAAAGTAGGCTGATTGGTTTTTGCGCCTCATGTGACAGAGAAAAAATACACTATATAAGGGAGAGCCGAGCAAGGGTGGTGGTGGGGGCGGCGGGGTTTTTTCCAGTGCACCGACTGCAGAGGAACAGAGGGTGATGCGAGCCTAGTGGAAAAAAATCCGTAAACCGCATTTCAAATGCAGAGCAGAAGTCCACAGGTAGGCTGGCGGCTGGCTCACTGACTATCGTGATTTATTTTATTTTTTAGTTTGTTTCCCAGAGCAAGAGTTCCCCAGGCAAGAGTTTAGCTCCGTGGACCCCTTGCGACCAATGGCTCCCGGGGGTGGGGGTGTCCTGGCGGCAGGTAGAGTCTGCAGGGAGGGCAGTTCAGCTTTGCCCTCGCGACCAACGGCTCCGCTCCTCGGGGGTGGGGGTATCCTGGTGGTGGTTGCAGGATCCAGGGAGGGCACTTCTAGTGCAGCCCTCGCGACCTTCCAGCTCCTCGGGGAGGGGGGAATAGATCTGTGGAGAAAAGGGCAGAGGTTAAGTAGGCAGGCAGGGGGAGTAGCGATTAGGGGGCGGGCAGTGCAGGCGGGGGAGTTTTGCATCTGAGATGCGCGTGGCAGGATAAGGTAGGGATATGCTGTAGTGAGTAAAATAAATTAATTTATGTGGAATACAGAGGTTCAGGAAGGAGAGAAAAGAGCAGGCTGGCAATAATACAGGCAGATGAAAAAAAACTGTTCTCACAAAGCAGTACTTGAGGCTCAGAAACTAGGTACTAACAAAGCAAGCAAAAACAGTGCAGAAAAAAAAAAAAAAAAAAAACAGGAACATCCTCAATAAATTCATACAGTCCCAGAAATGCATATGGTGACACAATTCATCGGGGTTTTTTCCAGTGCACCGACTGCAGAAGAACAGAGGGTGATGCGAGCCTAGTGGAAAAAAGGCGCCAAAGCCGCATTTCAAATGCAGAGCAGAAGTCCACAGGTAGGCTGGCAGCTGGCTCACTGACTGTCGCGATTTATTTTATTTTTTTTTAGTTTGTTTCCCCAGGCAAGAGTTCCCCAGGCAAGAGTTTACCTTCGCGGACCCCTTGCACGACCAACGGCTCCTCGGGGGTTGGGGGTGTCCTGGCGGCAGGTAGAGTCTGCAGGGAGGGCAGTTCCAGCTTTGCCCTCGCGACCAACGGCTCCGCTCCTCGGGGGTGGGGGTATCCTGGTGGTGGTTGCAGGATCCAGGAAGGGCACTTCTAGTGCAGCCCTCGCGACCTTCCAGCTCCTCGGGAGAGGGGGGATAGATCTGTGGAGAAAAGAGGCAGAGGTTAAGTAGGCAGGCAGGGGGGAGTAGCGATTAGGGGGCGGGCAGTGCAGGCGGGGGAGTTTTGCATCTGAGATGCGCGTGGCAGGATAAGGTAGGGATATGCTGTAGTGAGTAAAATAAATTAATTTATGTGGAATAAAGAGGTTCAGGAAGGAGAGAAAAGAGCAGGCTGGCAATAATACGGGCAGATGAAAAAAAACTGTTCTCACAAAGCAGTACTTGAGGCTCAGAAACTAGGTACTAACAAAGCAAGCAAAAACAGTGCAGAAAAAAAATACAAAAAAACAGGAAGATCCTCAATAAATTCATACAGTCCCAGAAATGCATATGGTGACACAATTCATCGGGGTTTTCCAGTACCGACTGCAGAAGAACAGAGGGTGATGCGAGCCTAGTGGAAAAAAGGCGCCAAGCCGCATTTCAAATGCAGAGCAGAAGTCCACAGGTAGGCTGGCGGCTGGCTCACTGACTGTCGCGATTTATTTTATTTTTTAGTTTGTTTCCCCAGGCAAGGTTCCCCAGGCAAGAGTTTGCGGACCCCTTGCACGTGCTTGTCCTCTCGGGGGTGGGGTGTCCCTGGCAGATAGAGTCTGCAGGGAGCAGTTCCAGCTTGGCCCTCGCGACCAACGGCTCCGCTCCTCGGGGGGTGGGGGTATCCTGGTGGTGGTTGCAGGATCCAGGGAGGGCACTTCTAGTGCAGCCCTCGCGACCTTCCAGCTCCTCGGGGAGGGGGGAATAGATCTTCGCGGACCCCTTGCGCGACCAACGGCTCCTCGGGGGTGGGGGTGTCCTGGCGGCAGGTAGAGTCTGCAGGGAGGGCAGTTCCAGCTTTGCCCTCACGACCAATGGCTCGCTCCTCGGGGGTGGAGTATCCTGGTGGTGGTTGCAGGATCCAGGGAGGCACTTCTAGTGCAGCCCTCGTGACCTTCCAGCTCCTGGGAGGGATAGATCTTCGCCGACCCCTTGTGCGACCATGACTTCTCGGGGGTTGGGGTGTCCTGGCGGCAGGTAGAGTCTGCAGGGAGGGCAGTTCCAGCTTTTCACTTATTCTTGTCCTATGTGTGTTTAAATCCACATACAGTCTTAGCTTCAACCACCTCTCTGGATAGTCTATTTGATTTGTCCACCATTTGCTCTATGAAGAATTTCTTCACATCCCCCCTACCCCCAATATCACTCTCCACCCATGCCCCTATTTATTGTGCTGTTGTTCCTCATGAAGTCAGCTCTTTTATTCCTGGCCTATAGTGTATACATGTTAAGGTCTGCCAACCTTTCCTCTTATAACCTCCCCTGCTGCCCCTGGATCATTTTCTTTGTCGCCTTCTTTTGAATAATTTCTATGCAGTCACAGTCTTTTTTGAGCTGTAGAATCTAGAACTGGGCATGTCAATGTTATCCAGGTGCAGGCTTACTAGGGACCTGTACATGGGGCATTATCACCACCTTCCTCCTACTATCAATTATCCTTCCTATGCATCACAACATTCTGTTTGCCTTACCATAAGTTTTGTTGCCCTGTGAAGTGGACTTCAGGCTATCTCCTCAGGTATCTGCAACACCTTTACTCCCACTATGAAGTAGAGACAAAGACTCACTCACCGGTAATTTTTTTCAGGTGTTTTATTTGAACAAGATATAACACACTGGCATATTAATGCAAATAGTTTGTTGTTTCAGGTCTGTGCTCTGACCACTTTATCAGAAATTAATAAGCCATCTAAACCAAGGTATTTCTACTCTTCTCCTGATTTGTTTCACAAATGTGCAGTTTATGCTAGTTCAATGTCTCTGGCTTCTCAAACCCATCAACACCTCATCTGACAGTGTTTCACTAGTGCAGTAGGGTTCCAAAACTGTTAACATTAATATGCCAGTATGTTATGATCTCATTTGAATAAATTATCTGAAGAGATTAACTGGTGAGTGGGTCTTTGTCTCCACTGTGTAGTGGGATTCTATTTGAGTGCTTGTGGAGCAGATCCCTCCCAGTGTTTGTTTTTGTTTTGTAGGTACTTGGATGGCCACACTGCTATATGTGATGAATTATCCTTACACCCCCCACACACACACACTTCCAATAGTCCATTTTAGGGTTCTAGCTACCAAAATGCATAACTTTTCACTTTTGAATTTAACTTTAGTTGCCATAATCTGAACCATTATTCCAGTTTTCCAAGTCTCCTTTCATTTGTCACTCAAGGATGGATCAGAGTCTCATCACTTCCGCCATTTTTGTTGATCTAGCTGAGGCATTCAACACTTTTTCCCCACCCCAACCTCCTCCTAGCAAAGCTCTCTACTGCTGGCCTCTCAGCAGCAGCTGCCAACTGGTTTAGCTCCTACCTTAAGGGCAGGTCCCAGTCAATCAAAACTGGGGACACTATCTCCCCTCCCCTACCCATAACCACCGGTGTTCTGCAAAGCTCTGCACTCAGACTGCTGTTATTCTCTATCTTCCTCAATGACCTCCCCTCAACCTGTTCATACACTTCCATTCTCATGTATGCAGATGACAGAGTCTGTATACCACTGGCCCTTCAACAACTGCTGTGGCACATAGACTCCAGCTTGACTTTGACCAAGTTCAGTTCTGGCTACACTTGAACCAGCCCTTTTTAAATGCCAAGAAGACCATCTCAATGTCCTTTGGTATCAAGCAGAAACTCTCCAGGCTTACTTTCCTTCCCTCCTTCCACATCCTTGATGGCTCCTATTTGGAGGATGTCACCTCCTGTAGATATTTAGGGGTATGGTTAGACCAACGCCTCAGTTTCTCTGGCCATGTGGATGCTATTGGCAAAATATTGCACACAAAGTATTGTGTCTTATACTGAAACCGTAATTGCCTCCCATTGCCAGCCCACCGAGCTATTGTTCAGAGAATGAGCCTCCCAATCCTTGACTATGAGGATGCGATCTATAGTGCTGCCCCTACTACAATCCTTGCCAGACTGAACACTCTTTATCACTGTTTCTGCAATTGTGCACTGGACTGTCCCCTCTGTACTCACCACTGTCCTTTGTACCAAGCCCTTTCCATTCCATCGCTTGAGGACAGGCACCTCACCCATTCTAAAAATATTGTCAGTAAATTCTGGTTTGGTTCCATCCCCTCCTACCCCACCTTCTCACTCTCCCTACCCCTGTCCACCTCCCACTTCCTCAGGAGCTCAACCAATCGCTCCCTGGCCATCCCTTCTGCTGCAACAAAAATCCGCCAACTGGCCTTCAGCTATCATTTCCCTAGGCTCTGGAATTCCCTCCCTCACACCATCCAAAATGCCCAGTTGTCTTGTGCACTCTCCTATCTCCTCATAACCTCACCCCCTCCATCTGCAACTGTTCCTAATATCATTCCACACTCTTCTTCACTCTCCTTCCCAACCCCCATGCCCCCCCTTTTTGCACAGCTAATTTATCTTGTGCCTATCAGTATTTTGCACTTATCACCTGTGCACTTTGATCTCAGTATAGCTCAGAACTCTACAGTGTAATTCTGTAAATGTACTTTGGATGTAATGCTCAAAATTTCTTACATTGTTATTTTGCGATGGTTTTCTTGCATTGTCTTTAAATTCCTGTACTGTATTATCCACCTCCCTTCCCCCCAGGATGCATCTGGAAACAAGATTTTAGCTCAGTATGTCTTTCCTAGAGAAATCTTTTAAATAAATAAACAAATAAATACATAAATAAATAAATGTCACAAACTCCCTCCTGTGAAATACAACCCAATCTGTACTTGTTGGGGGTCCACCTCCCCTCCCTTTCTGCTGACACAGGATCCCCCAAGGTTCCATCTTTGGCTTTAGTCTCTTTTCAATATTCCTAAATTACCCTCCCTCAGCCTATTCTTTGTCACTCATACATGTGTACTCTATGTGAGCATTATAGATGTTTGCCAGTGGCTCCAACATTTCCTTACACACAGCCAGTCTGTCAAGGAGGCCATTTTGTGGTGATATTAGTCAGATCTGTTACCCTGAGTGCCCCCCAAAACTGGCCATGACCTTCAGTGCCATCCCTCAGCTGGCATCACTAACTCCCCACCCTCTACTCAGAAAATGTGATGACACCCCCACTCCCAGAATGATGTCACATATCTCAAAGTCCTAGACATGTAATAAGATCAGTCATTGGAATTCTCTAACCAAATTGACAACATCTCATCCAAGGGTCTCACCAAGCTTGGCACCCTTCACAGAAACAAAGCTTGCCTAATGTAGTAAATGGGTGACTGTTTAGAAAATTACTCCTCCTTGTTTTTGACTATGATGACATTGCCTATGGTGCTGCCTGCAAGACCCTGTTAGAATGACTGGACCCCCTGTGCTATCCTTCTACTGATTTACCCTCAACTGCCCATCTTACAATCATCTCTGTAACTTCTACTTTGCCCTCTGGTGGCCTTTCCATGAGAACCACCTTGACTTGTGCTCTGTCCTATTCATCTAGAAGCACTGGTCTAACAGCCTCACCGAACACTTTTTCTCTCTGCTGATGCTCACCCTGCCTTCCGTCTATCTCATGAGCTGCTCCAACTACTTACATCCCTTACCCCCAAGTGTTGCAGGCCACTTTGGAATGGAGCTTTTTCCTGGAGGTTCCAAATCATATGGCATTTCCTCCCTCCTCTCCTTCAAACTTTTTAATCCCTTTGGTCACTGCAGAAGCTTTTAATGGAGCTGCTCCCTATATCCTGTGTCTGCTTCTCTATGGCCTAACTATGCTGGAGTTCACTCACTAGCACCTACAACTTGTTTTGCTTCTGTTTCTAATATTTGCTGCAATGTTCTCCTTTAGGGTATCTGTTTCTTTGGCTGCAATTGTCTACTTTACAAGGTTTCTTTCATTCATGGATGTTCTGTGCTTTTATTTTGCACCATGTTTGACTTCCTATGGTTTGCACATCTGATGGCTTCATTTTTATTGTTTTATTTGCTGTATTATCTTGTATATTTGTATCATTCCATTATCCCCTTGCTACAGGATGTGCTTTGTAAAGAGTTGTATAGCACAGTGTGTCTTCCTGGACAGAAAATAAATAAATTTCTGCACCAATGATAAGGATTATATTGGTCACACCTTTATATTTTCCTTGAATGTTTTTCTACAGTGACAATACACCACATTATATTACATGGATGGGCCATCTTCCCTACAGAAAAAACCATCAGATATTTCCCCATATCTGATAGAGATAATTGTCATTTATACATCCAAATAGCACCCTTACTTAATTATTGTTATGGAGCTGCAGTTTTATGGATTAAAAAAAAAGACTAGCTATGAATGTTTATTATTGTTTATGTTTGATTTTAATTTATGTACAAGTGCTTTGGTCTTTAAAAGGTGCTTTTTATAACTAAAATATGATTTGATTTGATCAATCTGCCAATACCTTATTAACACATTAACACCTGACAAGCACTTTATTACAATGTTACTAACACATGTTGTACCTCAATGTCTGCCGTTGTACTTGCTGTATCTCCTTATCTACCATTGTATTTTGTACCAAAGTATTCTTGCAATTGTCTCTCTGCTATTTTACCAAGACCCCTGGTTGACCCTGAAAAAGGGACTGTATTATCTCAGTGGACTTACCCGGTCACCAAAACTCAAATAAATAAATAAACACATGTAACAACCACCTGACTAACACATGTAGCAACCATCCTTAACACCTCACAACCTCTTCCATACAGTATACAAACCTAAAAAAGAGGAAACATACAAAAACATTATTCTTACAAAAACTGCGCTATCCTATTGGAACCATTAAGCCCTTTGCTGCATCTTACAATTGCATGGTTATTTCAGTTTGACTAAAGGCAGTATAGAAAAAAGTTCTCTAGCCCAAAAATCCTGCCACTAACTCAAAACCTAAGGCATCTTCCTTCACCTTCCTGTTGCTGTCAACTACCACCTGGATGTCTCTTTCTCTCTCTCTTCTGAACTTTTCCTGCTCTGACTCCCTTCAACTGATGCCATTTAGCATTGTCACCTACTTTGTCTCCAACAGACACTATGCACCTTATTGTCCACAGTCCATAGCTTTATTCAATTGCTGTTTTATATCTGATCACCTCACTTGCTATTACATCTATCTGTATATGTTGCCTATATAACTGTATTATGTTTTGCAATATTGCTTATTCTATAATCCTCTCCCTCGTATCAAATATAGGTTGTTAAACGCTTAGACTAAACAATCTAATTATTCTTTAAGGGAGAATTACCTTGAACTTGCAAGCCTGTGGTTTCTCTGGATTGTTATCTCTTTTCTTGATTTAAAGTTACTTCTTTGGCTGTTCCCTGAGTTAAATATTTGTGATAAGGACAGTTTTAGAAGGGCAGTGATGTAGGTTAAGTCCTTGATTAACTCATACATTGTTCCAATGCATCTGAGTTCTACTATGAACCTTTGTGGTTGAAAGCGACATACACCATATCATGCAGTTCTAAACTGGTATTTATCATCACTGTGTGAGTCAGAAAGGCCCACCGAGTTTTCTAAGGAGACAATAAAAATGGAACGATAACTTATATTGAACCACTGCTTCAAATATAGTTTTACAAGAAAAAAATGGCTCACATGTTAATGCATTTCTCTTTTAGAGCAAAAACCAACTGAATGGGAAGTATAATTGCAAATAGAATACAATTAAATAGATAACATTAAGTTTTGTAAAATTACACACATCTCCATAGTGCAATGCATACCTGGAAGTGTAGGCAAATCAACATGAATGAAGACTGGTTCTGCTTTAAGCAAGTCTTCTGTTTTCAGCCTTTGCAAACTGAGAGGCCATTTCACACCATTCACTCTTGCTTAAAGCAGAACCAGTCTAAATTATTTCATGGTGATTTGCATATATTTCCCACAGTGTTTCACATTATGGTGATATGTGTAATTTCTTTCATACCTGGCTTTATTGCAATGCCCTTTCCAGGTATCTCTTGCCTCAATGCTTTTGTGCTGAGTTTCTTTGTCTTTTAGATAACATTAAGATTTGTTTTCAAAGAAAAGAAAGAAGCCAGCCAAATGTTATTTATTTGTAAGTTTTTGATGAGAAAAAAACACACTGAGCCAATACAGCTAATTTCCAGGTGCATCCTGGAAGCTGGGTTAGACCAGTTTTATTGATAGGGGTAGGAATGTTGGCCAGGACACTGAGGGCAATTCCCTACACTTACCACAGTTGCAGTAAGTGATATATGAATTGGTTTATGGGCTCCATCCAAGGTCTTTCAGGGGTGTCACAATAGCAGGAATTTTCAAACTTCAGAGCAAGACTTCAAATTTCAACTCCCCAATCAACTCTGCTGCTGAGCCACCCCAACGGATATTAGTCATGGGACCTGCAAAGGGACAGAGTGAGAGTTTCATTTCATCAGCTAAAACTCTCCTTTACCTTTCATTTCACTTCTAGCACCAATTGTTTCACACAAGGTGAGCAGCCTATCGGGGACTGGATTTTCAAACTTTGGGCCAGGGATTCATACTTCCCTTCCCTTAACTCTGCACCTCTCAAGCCACCCTTCTGCAATGTGGCCCTTCAGTGCTAAGGACCACAGCACAAAGGACATAGAGGAGCCTGCTGGAGTCAGCCTGTGGTTGCTTGTTGACATCATCACCTCCTGGTGTTCTAAGGATTTTGGACATTATCCAAAAGTGACTGTTACATTATGTCTTGCCTAATTTGCTGCACCTTCAGCCCCAGCCTATCGGGTATACTCTGTATACTTATTTTGTTCTTTCCATATTGTGTCAGCAGCAGTTTTCCATATTGTGTTTGCTTAGTTATCAACAATTTGTCTGTTGCTTTATTACAGTCTGTTTCATTGCTGCCTACTTATTGGCCTACTCCCAGTATAGTCTCCATATTTTACAGCCTCTCACTAACATAAATGCCTAGCTGTGTCTGCCTACATATTCTCAAATTTCCCTATTTGGATCAGCCATTACATTTAGCTTCATATTGCCTAATCCTGTAGCTAGTCTTTATTACTATCCAGCTTGCCCAAACCATTGTTCTCCCAATTGTTCTTGCTAATGTGCTGCTTGCACATAAGAGTAATACTAATTAACTACTCACTTGCCTTAAGCATCCTGAGTACTGGCTGCTTAGCCACTCTTTGTTTTATCTGCAAATTTTCTGATAAATCCGGTTACTTTTTATTTATGTTCTCCATCTTACCAGTGCCTTTGCTTATCTGGGGGGAGCCCACCTTCCAACTGAAGACTATGCCTCCTCATGTTATGGTTGCCACACAGCTTAAAGAGACTCTCCTTATCAACCTTATTTATCCCTTTCAGATACTTGAAGGTCCCAATCATGTCCTCTCTCTCTCTCTCTCTCTCTCTCTCTCCTCCAGGGAGTGCATGTTTAGTACTCTCAACCTCTCCTCATATGCCTTACCCTGCTGACCGGCTATTATCTTTGTAGCCCTCCTCTGGACCTTCTTCAGTAGGTTAATGTACTTTTTGAGGTGTGGGCACTGGTACTGAACTCCTTGTGTCCTTACCAGTGACCTGTACAAGAGCAGTATAACCTCCTCTCTCCTAATACTGATCCCCCAGACATTCATCCCAGCGTCTTGTTTGCCTTTGCTGCTGATTTCTTGCACTGTGTGAAGTGCTTCAGGTCACTAGTGATCATCACTCCCAAGTCCTTCTCCTCCTCTGATGCAGATACCTGGACTCTTCCCCAGGTAGCACTCTGTCCTGGGATTCTTTGCTCCAATGTGCATAACTTTGCATTTCTTGGCATTAAAGTCAAGCTGCTAGACCCTGGACCACCTCCACAGCTTTTCCAGATCATCAGGCAGGTGCTGTATCCCTTCAGTTGTGTCCACTCTCCCACAGAACCTGGGGTCATCTGTGAATAGGTACATTTTGCCCTTAGTGACATTCCCAATGTCACTGATGAAGACATTGAACAACACCAGCTCAGCACCGAGCCCTGCAGGACCCCACTGGTGAATTCTCTGGTGCCAGATAACTCTTCCCTCACAACCACCCTCTGGGTTCTGTCCATCAGCCAGTTTTCCACCCATCTAGCCATCTTATCCCGAAGCCTGAGAGCCACCAACTTCCTGATCAATCTTTTGTGGGGCACAGAGTCAAAGGCCTTGCTGAAATTTAGATAGATGATGTGTGCCACTTGGCCCCTGTCTACTGTCTTAATGACACAGTCAAAGAAGCCAATCAGATTTGTTTGACAGAACCCCCCTCCCATGAACCCATGCTGCCTTGAATCCTGGAGACCATGCTCCTCTAGATATTCTACCAACCTTTCCTTTAGTATGATCTCCATGAGCTTGCATATGATTGAGGTCAGATTAACTCATCTGTAATTCCCTGGGTCATCTTTGGAATGGCTTTTGTGGAGGGGCACCACATGTGCTGTTCTCCAGCCCTGCGGTATCATGCCTGACACCAGTGAACTATTAAATTGGCCTGACAGTGGTCCTGCCAGCTCCTCAGCCAGTTCCTTTAGTACCCTTGGATATTCTCTGTCTGGGCCTGGAGATTTGTCCACCTTTAATGCTAGCAGCACCTCCCTACCTCACTCTATCCTCCTCTTTCACTACATCTGTGTTCCCCTCCCCCCGCTCCTCTTCTCCCTCCTGAAGGCACTGGTCCATCCTTCTCCCTGGTGAAGACAGAACAGAAATATTAATTTAGAGAAAGATCACGTGCCACGCTCAAGATTTATGGCAGCTTGATCTGAAGGTCTCCCACTGACTGCAATTAATCATAATCCTTTACCTCAAAAAGTGTGGAAAAATAATTAATTATTATCTGAGGCTTTTGCCAGTGAAGCGGTGGTACATTGGTGAAGATCTGAAATGATTGAGGCATTTTTTCTTAAAGTTATAATCTCGATAAGTTTCACTGTTTCTCCCATCTGGTCCATGCTCTCTGACAGCAGCAGTAACGTGGCTATGGCTTCCTGGTACTGGAGGGTCTCCCCTCCAAGGTTTGCTGATTCTTCCAATGGGCACAGCTCAGTTAAGTCCATTAATACAAAAAATAGCAAATCCTTTCCCAATGGGTCAAGAGATATGGACTATATAAAAGATAAATTGCAGAGTATGCATATTGATATTGTTTATTTAAAGCAGCAGGCAGGCAGGGGTAATGAAAGAAAAATCAGAGGTGCTAGAGGAGAGCTTAAACACAACTGAGGAGAGATTAGCATTTATTGAAGAGTCTCTATGTAAAACTGAAGACAAATATGACTACAATGCTTCAAAATAGACATTTTGGGTGCCAAAGTAGACGATTTGGAGAACCGCAGCAGGCAAAACAACTTGAGAATTGTGTGGGGTCCTGAAGTATTGGAGGGTAACAACATGTCTAGATTTTTGTAGAAATTTATCCCATCCATTTTAAATTATAACTGGTCCTTGCCCCTGGAGATTGAAAGGGCTCATAAGTTCCTGAGAGCCATTCCTAAGCAGGGACAGAAATCAAGGCCCATTATTGTCTGCTTCCTGTGCTTTAACGTGAAAGAAGTAATATTGACAGTGGCAAGAAAAAAAAAACGTTATTCTGGGGGAAGGAAACAATTTATCTATTTCAGGATTTCTCTGCAGAGGTGGTGGAGAAGCGTAATGCCTATGGTTACATTCGTTTTGCCCTACAGAAATGTAATGTGCCCTATATATTAATTACCCTTCAGTTTTGGTGCTTTCTAAAGGAAGAGGGTCTCATAGTTTTAAGACCCCTGAAGAGGCTTGGGAATTTATGGTAAGGAACTGGCCACATGCGTGTGCAGATTTTAAAAGAGGCCTAAATTTCACCTGAGCTCCAACACTTTGCCAAACTGCCATTTCTGGTGTTCAGATGGTCAATAGTTCTAAATTAGAATTGTAGCCTTGAGCTCCTTCACTGAAGAGTAATTCACATGCTCAGCCTTTCAATGTTGAAAACCGTGCTGAAGTGCATAAACAAACTCTCATACCTGTGCTAAAACATGGATCTAGGCATCCCAACACCAGTACCAAACCTTCACTTCTTAAATCTCCTGCTTGGTCCTCAAAGATAAACAGAAGAACCCAGCCCCCGTACAAAAACAAGTGTGCCATTCTGCCATCTATTGCTCCAGTCTCCTCCCCCAAAAAAACAAAAGGAGATTTCCAAATGCTAAGCATGTGGATTTACAAGGCTCACCTGCTCTGGATGTATCTAACTGTCTGAAGTCTCCTGATAGTCCAGTTTGTGATACGTTTGAGGAATTCTTCCCTCCTGACCAGGACATGGCTGAGATAAATTTTTAACTAACTTGAGTGGCATAAAAAAAAAAAAGCTGAAACAGGAGTTCCTTATTGTGATGGATTGGTTCATTCCTGCAAATTTGAATGGGTGGATTTTGATTGGCTCTTGTTAAGCACATGACTGCCTAAAGCTGCGGATGAAAACTCTCTGTTGATTCCTTTCAAAAAGTATTACTTGTTCACTGAACTTGATTTCTGGCATGGATTCAGTTTTATTATATATATTGTCAGTATGTTTTAGCTAATATCTATGACTTTATTTCCAGTTCGGAGGGCAATTTGGGGGGACAGGGGTCAGCCTTAACTTTTTTTGAACTAGCTAGCAGGGCAAGTTGATTCAAAATTGTACTAGCCTGCAGATGGTTGCACTAGCCCTTAATTATTATGGTAAATTTTGATCATTTATGCAGGAAAAATGCAAGCAAAGCCAAGAAATACTCTGATTATTGCACATTTATCCTGCTCCACATTGCTTCCAGCTCCCCAGCAGAAAACAAAGACTGCAATGCCATCACAGTGAGCCCCCCTCATTGTTTTCTACCATAGTCTCCTCTCCTCTCCCTCTTTCTGCCCCCCACACCAAACAGAGAGAGGATATCACAACAGCAAATGATCAATCAAGCAGTCCTAGCTCTGCGCACACAATAGCTGACATCGTCATGCGCCTCACCACACTGTCACCACCATCCACAGGGCAATAAACAGAGTCAGGCAGAGAAAGACACTCTCGGTCCCCGCCCTATAGTCAACTAGAGACCTGCACTTTTGAAAGTTTTTGTACAGTCTCAAGTGAGCCAGGAGCACATCTAAGATTTCTTTGGGGTGGGAGCTAGACAAACCTAAGGGGCTTAGGAAATAGAAAACTATGAGATTTTTATTTTTAAAAGCATTGATTTTAATATGATCAGCTCCAACAATAACAGATTTTTCTTAAACATTGTCCTTTCATCAGCCCAGGGGAAACAGTACACAGGCATAACACTATACTATTTCTATTTCTGTATAGGATGATCTATGCACCCCAGGAATGCCTATTTTAAGGTTTCAAATTATGTATTTTATCAAGGTTTATTTTTGTACCACACATGATCCAGAGCTTTGTTTATAGGTTGAAAGGACATGCTGAGTGGGATAAGGGTGGAACTGTATGGATGGTGATGGCTGGCATATGAACATACGAAATTTGCCAACAGATAAAGGCCTAGAGGTCTATCAAGTCTGTTTGAATGTGCAGCTAGCACCCCTTATTCTGCAGCTGCCCCTCCCTTCCATCCTTCCCCTTCATTGACCCTCCCCCTTGTCTTGTCCCATCCACTTTTGAAGCAGTCCACTGTTCTACTGGATACCACTTCTGCAGGTAACGCATTCCACCCAGCCACCACCCTCTCTGTAAAAAAGTGTCTCCACATCTCCCTCCTGAACCTTCCTCCCTCCAGTCTCACATCATGGCCGCTGGTGTCCCTCCACTCCCTTACTACCTGTCTTGTTTATTCCTTTCATGTACTTAAAGGTTTCAATCATGTCACCCCTGTCCCTCCTCTCCTCTCCTCCAGTGAGTACATGTTTAACTCTCTCAGCCTCCTCTTGTATGATAAGTCCCTCAGCCCCTTGATCATCTTTGTCACCCTGCGCTGCACCCCCTCCAGTAACTTAATGCTCCTCTTCAGATACGGGCACCAGTACTGCATGCAGTACTCCAGGTGCGGTCTAACTAATGACCTATACAGTGGCAGAATCATCTCCTCCTCCTCGAGGATATACTCCTACAATACAACCCAGCATCTTGTTGGCCTTTGCAGCTGCCTTCCTACATTGTGCCGAGTTGTTCATTGACCCTGTAATGAGCACCCCTAGATCCTTCTCCTCCTCTGTCTGGGCTAGCCGCACTCCCCCCAGCTGATAACTCCTCCTTGGGTTCTTCATCCCAAAATGCAGCACCTTGCACTTTTTGTCATTAAACTCCAGTTGCCAGGTGTCTGACCAGGTTTAAAGCTTTTCCAGATCATCCTGCAACCCCTGCCATCCCCCTATGTCATCCACCACCGCTCCTACCTTGGTATCATCAGCAAACAGACTGATCTTGCTCTTGATGTCCAATGATATATCTGCCATAAATATCCCTAACAACACTGGTCCCAACACCAAGCCCTGTGGAACACCGCTCGTCACTACCCTTGGGTGTGAGAGCTCCCCACCCACCACCACCCTTTTGCCTTCCCTGAAGCCAGTTCTCTACCCATCTCACCAGCTTTGCACCTGCCCCTATGCCTACAACCTTACTTCCCAGCCTTCCATGCAGCACCGAGTCGAATGCTTTACTGAAGTCCAGATACAGGACATCCACTGCATGGCCCCTGTCCAGTTGCCTAGTTACCCAGTCATAGAACTCCACCAGGTTGGTTTGGCAGTATCTGCCCCATATGAAGCCATGCCGTCTGCTGTCCTGTAGTCCTTTGGCTTCTAGGAGGGCCACCAGCTCACTGGTCTGTAGTTTCCCGGTTCATCCTTGGGGTCACTCTTGTGGAGGGGCACCACATGAGTCATCTTCCAGTTCTGAGATACACACCCCGAATGTAGTGAGGCATTAAATAGGTCTGCCAAAGGTCCTGCAAGGACCTCTGCCAGCTCCTTCAGTACCCTGGGGTGGATGCCATCTGGGCCTGGTGCCTTATCCACCCTCAGTGCCTTCAAACCCTCCCAAACTCTGCCCTCCATGATTTCCCCATCTGTCATCCCTCCCCCCTGTTTCTGCCATTCTCCCCCCTTGGGTGTCACCCCTCCTTCTCTTTAGTAAATACTGAGCAGAAGTACTCATTCAGTGATTCTGCCTTATGGCACCCTGCTTCCACCCAACCCCCCTCCTTCCTAATCCTTACTATGTGCTTCTTACAGCTCCTTTTCTCCCTGATGTACCTGAAGAAGTCCTTCTCCCCCTTCTTAATGCCTTGTGCCAGCCTGAGTTCCATAGATGCCTTGGCTCCCCTTACTGCCCTTGTCACCTCCTTCGATTTCATCAAGTACTCCTCCCCTGTTCTCCCCTCTTCCTGTTTTCTTGTACTTCCTAAAGGCAGCTGTTTTCCTCCTTACCTTTTCCATGACCTCCCTGCTCAACCAGCTCGGTTTCTTAGCCCTAGCCTTCTTGCTCTGGGCCTTGCAGCAGGTTTTGGTTGCCTCCACTTTCCCGAGCTTTATGAGCTCCCACCTCTGGTTAGTGTCCATACTAGATTGAATTCTGGCCAGGTACCCTTTTACCACTTCCTTCATACTCCTAGAATTGGTCCTCCTGAACTCCAGGGCTCTTGTGCCAGATTCCACTCCTTCCTTGCCCATATCCAATGTGAGTCATACTGAGTGGTGGTCACTCCCTGACAGTGGTTCCTCCACTATAAGTTCTCTCACAAAGTCCCCATTTTCCAGCACAAGGTCAAGGGTATTCCCTAATCTGGTTGCTTCACTTACCATTTGCAGCAGGAGGCTGTCCTGGAAGGCATCCAGCAATACCTGCTCCCTTCTGTTCCTGGTTGTTGGGGTATTCCAGTCCACTCCTGGCATGTTGAAGTCCCCCACAATCATCACACTACCCTTCTCGCAGGTCCTCCTGATCTGTCCTACTAGTTCCCTGTCTAACTCCTGTGTCTGAGATGGCAGCCTGTACACCACTCCCATTCTAAGAATCCTATTCTTGGAATCCTGGATTTGCATCCAAAGTGACTTCGTACTACCCTCCTCCCCTTCCTCCTTACACACTTCAGTCCTTCCTTCCCTCACATATAGTGCCAAACCCCCTCCTTTCCCAATCACCCTGTCCCCATGAAATAACCTGTACTCTGGCACAGACAGGTCCCAGTCATTGCATTGGGTGGCCCATGTTTCTGTGATGGCTGCAATGTCCACCTCTCCCTCTGCATGAGCACCTGTAACTCTACAGTTTTTCTCCCAAGGCTCCTAGCATTAAGGGTAACCACCTTCCACCCTTTTCCCCCTCTCCCATCCTGCCCTCCTTTACTAGCATCATCAGTAGTACTTGCCATTTGTCCTCTGCCACTGTTATGGGGGGTAAGCTCATATGGTTTCCCAGCCTGTGGTCTCTGCATGTGTCTTGCCCAATTGCCACCCCCCACTCCTAGTTTAAATTCCCTACTTCCTTTTTGTACTCCTCCATCCTCTGTTTCAACACTTTCTTTCCCTCCTCACTCAAGTGTAGTCTGGCATGGTCCATTTAGAAGAGCTGTGGACCCCCTACACTCGCTAGTAATGGCAGCTATGGATCAATGGATTGTCACTTCAGAGTCTGGTCTGCAGTGGTGTCCAGGGAAAGAACAGAGTTAAGAGATTTGGAGGAGAGAGGGAAGTTATGGTGAGGCTGGGATAAAACCCGCCACCTTCCTGTATACCTCTTTGCATTTTGTCACTAAAACGATGGATACAAACTCTCAAAATGTAGAGAAATGAGGGGCACTGGTCTTAATAATACCAGACAAATTGTTAAACATAGACACATTCAAAAAACTGGAACCTAGTGACTTAATAGCACTCTACCCTTGATCACACCCTGAACACCAACTGAAAGTCTTAACAGTGGAGTGATAATGACTCACATTGAGTCTTTTGTGGGATCGATCTCTTGAACTGCCAGATAATTGCAGCTGTTAATGAGCTGTTAATCACACCTGGCCATCTGGAACATTGAGAGAGATTAGCATGAAGACTAGAGCATGCTAAAGTAGAGACATCTTTAACTACACTAACAGCCATGAAAATCTGCACTAGTCAAGGTGGGAAAGTAGAGAGCTAGCTGCACTAGCCCTGGTCAATTTGCACTAGTGTTTGGGCTAGTAAAACAATGTTAAGATCGACCCCCTGTGGAAAGGTAATGTTGCTCCTCTCCATTTAGCAGTACCATTAAAAAGTTTAATCTGCCATATGCATTGCTATTAATTTCTCAGTGACCTTTGAAGTAATGAATGAATAGTACTGTCTGAGTCAGTTTGAGGAAACTGTGTTTTCTTTACTCCTTTACTCTGGGCTATCCCACACCAGGGGCGGATTGATATGCTGGTTGTTTTTTTTTTTTTGAGGGCTTAATGATAGATTTCAGCCTATGGATGTGGTATGGCTTTTTAGGGGGTAGGGTGGCAGGAATGTGGTGTTCACATATCATTATATACATTTTTATATTCAACCTAAATAGCTCCTATTCCTTCACTGTCTGTTCTGCTTGATAAGTGCCAATCTGCTGCTGCTTTCCTATAAAGCTGTTGGCTGAGACTCCTATCACTGTTATCCAGTCCAGAGTGTAATAGTCCTTAGAGCCAAGGCAATTAACTGCATGCCTTGAACAATGGGTTTCCTGCTTGCCTGCTGTTCCATTGCCTTAGGTGATTACATGTTAAAATGGCATATAATTTTGCTGGTGCTACCGGAAGAAAGGAAATTAGGTTTTCTGCTGCCTTACCAAAGGATGTGTCTCTTACAGCATCAGCTTCCTGCATCACGGTGAGGTAAGTATTGACATGTGAGGGGACACAAGTTTGTTTGTGATTTTATGGTAGGCCTCCTTATATAACTCTTTATGTATAACTGCTAATGTTATATTGCTTTTTAACTCATTTGGACCCTTGTTTCTGCCTCCCTTTCTCTAACTGCCAGTTCCAGAAAGACTTGTTAGTGGTTAAATAGGAAGGAGCGGGAATAATCCAACATTTCAAATGGTACTGTATGGGCTAGGATGAAAACACAGTTTCACCTTTTTCTCTTCCTCCCTGTTTTTTGTGAGCTATTAGTTCTCTTATTCTAAGTTTCTACTTTTTAGGGTAACCTATGCAAGTGTAGATTGTTCACCGTTTAGCTGCCAATTAACTGTGTGTCTCCACTTTGAGGTCTATCCTCAGTGGATTTTCTCACAGTTTACTTGTGGTGTTTGTGTGGGTGTGTGTGTCTGCAAATCGTGTGTTCAATGTTTATCTATAAGTACTCTTTCTATAATCCCCAGAGGGGTTAAGATGCATTAATATTTTACAGCTGAATATAATTTGTAGGAGATAAGAGGTTTCTGGTATTTGCTTATTGCAGTTTACTTCATTAGTACTGTTTAGTTTATATCTTACTCCTTGTGCTTGAAGGCTTTTTGGTTAATACTATTGTTAACTGTACTTTACAGTAAGTGGCACAAATGCATGCAAAATGAGCTTGCTTAATTTAGTTACCTGAAATGTATAAGGTTTGGGTTCGCCCATTAAAAGGTACAGGGTCTTAAACCTTCTAAATAAACATAAAGCAGATGCGGCAATGTTACAGGAGATGTATTTAACACCTGCAGAAGCAGACAAACTGGCATGTAGTTGGGTAGCTATGGTAGAACATTCTTGTTTCTCTTCCAAAGGGGGGTAGCCATCTTGATCAGAAATGGGATCAGTTTTATAAAACATGGTTATTTAACTGATCCAGAGGGTTGGTACCAGTTGTTATTGGGATGCCGGCATGGTAGAAATGTGGCTCTTTGTAATGTTTATACCCCAAATTCAAGACAAAAAGATTTTTGTTCAATCCTTAGGTTATGTTTTAGCCAATTTGAGTGTAACCCCCTTGTTCCCAGGGGTTACTAGAATCCCACTTAGAATCAATGGCAGGCAGGGAAGGCAGCAATTGAAATGCCAGGTAAATGGGTTTCACTCTGTCATGCTCTGTTTTCAGCCTCAGCTGAGCTGGAGTGATGATGTAATCTTAGAACTCTCGCAGCTTCATAAGTCACACCCTGGCAAGCAGTTTTGTCAGTTAGCTTAGAACGTTCGGTAGTCTTAGAGTGGAGTTCAAGAAGAAGGCTGCAGCTTGCTGTGCAACCCCTCAGTTTAGCTCTGAGAAAGAGCTACCTCCTTGGTTCTGGGTAGTTTGTTCTCACCCTAGAAGAAGAACATAGAAGGCAGTGTTTGAAGTGGTGGAGACCTTGCCAAGTGGGTTTTCCTTTGCCCCATCCCAGGAGGGATGGGGATGATCTTCAGGATTCAGGGGCAATCCCCTCAACCCAGTCTCTCTGGTGAAGCTGCCTTTGTACAACTTCAGCAACTGTGAGTACTACTTTTGTGTCAGCCCAGGAGGGGCACCTGCAATACCTAGGGGTGAATTTCTCTGTCAAAGGGACTCTGTCACCTAGTCTTTCTGTGTTTAAAAGTGTCTGCCTATGTTGAAGTCCAGTATGTGACCATCCAAGTACAGAACTTTTGATTTTCTGACACCTCTGAGGCATGTCATGTAGTATGTTAAGTGTAAAAAATATTTCAAGATAGCATCTACAAGTTTTCTGTGATGGTGTTATTAACTAGATGAATGGCTGAGTATAAACTTTGAAGCAAAAGGTGGGAGACCCCTCCAATCTGGAGTAACCATTTTACCTCTCCAGGTTCAGTTTGGGCACCAGTAAATTTTCAGTCAGTGCATTTGGCCAGTGCCTGATGGAAATAGTTACCCAGATGTGGGTTTTGAATTCTCTGTTCTCAGTTCACCTCAGTATAGTGGGTGCTGGAAGATTTTGAGCCTGGATGTGTTCCTTTGTGGTCATGTGTACCACCTTCATTCCTCATGAAATATGGGAAAGTGACCTAGTACTGGCCGTGTGTACCTAGTCAGTGGGAAATGTACCAGTTCTGGCCATGTGTGCCAATCTCCATTTCAGAACCAGGGTGTTTGCTGTTTGTGTTTCTTCTGCCTATGCTAAATGGGAATTCAGGAATGTTTGTACTCTGGAGAATCTGCATTACCAGTATATGTAGCCCTGTGGGGGTTGCTACTTTGTACCGTGAATAAAAGCCACACTCTAGAATCCCAGCCTGGTTTGGACAGTATTGTTATTGCTTCCTTGTGTGGATTTACTTGGGTGCCCCTGTCCAAGAGTGTAAATCTAGCATAATTGTGAGCAAATGTTTTCTCTCAGGGACTTGGGTTGCTGGCCATGGTAATTGGTCCCCCCAGGTGTGTGCCATGTAGCCACACTTAAGTTTGACTGTTCTAGAGTAACAGTCAGGTCACCTAACCTAATTGCCATTTCTCTGTTTTTCCAATCTGTATTCACTTATGTAAACCCCAATCTCTCTTGTTTGCCCCTAGATTTCTGTGGTGAGAGGAGCACCCTGCTAGTTAAAGAAGGGGGGCCAGTGGGGGGGTTATATGAGAAATTATGAAATCATAATCGGGGATGATTTTAACAAAGTCATGGATCCCATGTTGGACAGATCTAATACAAAAATCCTGGGCCCTTTATCTGTTGGGGAATTTTGGTTTATTTGACACCTGGAAAATGGCCCACTGCAGTGAGCGTGATTTCTCCTTTTTCCTTTTTATTGGCTAGGCATGGTGTATTCAGTAGATTGGATGATTTTTTTATGCAATTAGAGCTATGTAATAGCTTAAGTCAAATAAAGTATGAAAGTATTCAAATTTCTGACCACTGTTTGCTGATGGGATCAGTATTTTTTGAGAACAACTCAGGGAAATATAGCAGATGGAAATTCAACATATCTCTTTTGCAAGATGAGAAATTCAAAAGCTGGTTACAGCAGGAAACAGTGTCATATTTTAAAATAAATTGCAATGGGGAGGTCTGTCTTAAGAAAATTCTGGAAGTCTTTAAAACATATATAAGGGGAGGTATTCTAAGCTATGCATCCAAAAAGAAGAGAGAGAGAGAGAGAGAGAGAGAGAGATCTAAAACTTATGGAGGAAAGTTTAAGTGAGGATATGGAAGAGCTTAAAAAAATACTCGGGCTAACAAAGACTTGGTATTTAAAATTTTGGGAAAACATATGAAATAAATAAGATTCATTATTCAATGAGTGAGTACTCTTTGTTCAGGGTAAAATGATGATTCTGGGAGCCAAGTGAAAAGCCAAGGAAGCTGTTGGCATATCGGCTGAGCAAATAAAAAAATCAAAATAATGTAAAGGGGATTAGGTGCGGGGGGGGGTGGAGTGGCCATTTATGTCAATGAAAATATCTAAGCTACAGAAATTCAGAATACACATTAGGAGCCAGAAGAACTGTGGGTCACCCCGGAAACAGGAAATGGGACAGCCATCTGAACTGGGGTTGTCTACAGGCCTCCAGACCAAGGGGAGTACACAGACACATTACTGTTAGAAGATATACAAAACATGACAGCTAAAGGGGAGGTTCTGATAATGGGAGACTTCAACATGCCAGATACAGGTATGTCAATACCAGCAGGAACATCTGCCAGAACTAGACACATAGTGGATTCCCCTGCAGGGGGAGGGCCTCAAACAACTGGTACAACAACCCACAAGAGACAAGGCTATTCTCGATCTAGTACTGACTAACAGGGAAAGGATCACAGATCTCCAGGTAGAAGGTCACCTAGGGGCCAATGACCATCACATGGTATGGTTCAGTTTGGCCACTAGAACTAAATCCTCCTATTCCAAGGCAAAAATATGGGACTTCAGAGGAGCTGACTTTGATAAGATGGCCAACAGAGTTAAGCTAGCCCTGGCAAAAAGAAATACAGGTGAGTGGGTACAGGCAAAGTGGGCAAGCATTAAGGATGCAATACTTGAAGCAACATTCCATCATGTTAGAGAGAAAAGGAAGTGCAAAAAAGAAAGAAACCACTTTGGTTCTCAAAAACAGTAGTAGAAAAGGTCAGAGCCAAAAGGCTGGCCTTCAGAAAATTTAAGGGAACGCAGTGGGTTGAAGATAGAGAGGCATACCAAACTTCCCTAAGAGAAGCAGGGAAGGCAGTAAGGCAGGCAAAATCCCAAACTGAGGAAACACTAGCACGAACAGTAAAAGAAGGTGACATGACTTTCTATAGATACATTAGTGAAAGGAGAAAGTCCAGAGGGGGTATTGCTAAGATCAAATGGGATAAGGGAATGTGTGAGAAGGAGGACTATGTAAAATCATCTATCCTAAATTGATACTTCTGCTCAGTATTTACTTAAGAGAAGGTAGGGCAGGGCCTACAGTTCAGCACCATGGACACGGGGGGAGGGAGGTGTGCACTAGTCCCATAAGAAAAGAAACGGTCCTACAAGAGCTCGATAAGCTCAGGGTGGACAAAGCAATGGGACCTGATGGCATACATCATACATCCCAGGGTACTAAAGGAGCTAAGGGTAGAACTGGTAGAACTATGGGGGGGTGAGATACTAACAACAACAAAAATGGAAAAGGGACCCGGGGGTAGTCATATCAGATGACCTAAAGGTGGGCATGCAATGTGAGAGGGCAGCAATGAGGGCTGGGGGGATATTGGGATGCATAGGGAGAGGCATCACCAGTAGAAAACAGGAAGTTATTATCCTCTGTACAGACAGCTGGTCAGACCCCATCTGGAGTACTGCGTGCAGTTCTGGAGACCAGTTTTCACAAAGACATAGACAGGATGGAAGCTGTCCAGAGGAGGGCAACTAAAATGGTGCAGGGTCTGCACCGGAAGACATATGAAGAGAGATGAAAGGAGCTTAATATGTATAGCCTCGAGGAAAGGAGGGAGAGGGGGGACATGATAGAAACTTTCAAGTACCTCAAGGGAATCAACAAAGTCCAAGAGGGTAGCATCTTTCAAAAAAAGAGGTGTGCAAGAACAAGGGGACACAATTTAAAGATGGGGGGTGGTCAGAGGTAATTTAAGGAAGTATTTTTTCACAGAGAGGGTTGTGGATGCATGGAACGGCCTTCCGGAGGAGGTCGTGGAGTCAAAAACATTGGTGGAATTCAAGCATGCATGGGACAGTCATAAGGCAATTCTAGGGGATGGGGGTAGGAAGAAGTAGGCTGCTGATTAACTAGGATCTGCAGCTTATCCAGTAGGCAGGGAAATGGGCAGACTGGGTGGGCCAAGCGGTCCTTATCTGCCGTCAAATTCTATGTTTCTATGTTTAACCATTATCCGAACTGTTTAGTAAGTGTCTGAGCACAGGAGAGGTCCCAGAGGACTGGAGAATGGCTCATGTGATCATGATCCACAAGAGTGGTAGCAGGGAGGAGGCAGGGAACTATAGCCCAATCAGTCTTACCTCAGTAGTGGGCAAGATTATGGAGGAACTTCTTAAGGAAATGATTGTGCAACACCTGGAATCCATAGGAGCACAGGATCCAAGACACCATGGGTTTACAACAGCAAGGTCCTGTCAAACTAATCTCATAGATTTCTTTGACTGGGTGACCAAGGGGGAGCAGTTGATGTCACCCAACTTGACTTCCGCAAAGCTTTCGATACTGTTCCATATAGAAGATTGATTAATAAGCTGGGTAGACTTGGGGTGGGTCAGAAGTTGGTTGACTAGGTGGCAAACTGGTTGAAAGGCAGAAAACAGAGAGCGGTGGTAAACGGTATGCAGTCAGAAGAGATCCAAGTCACAACTGGGGTACCTCAGGGATCAATCCTGCAGCCATTCCTCTTCAATATCTTCATTAGTGACATTGCGTATGGACTGGAGGGTAAGGTTTGTCTGTTTGCTGATGACACCAAGATCTGCAACGGAGTAGATGATCCAGATGGGGTGGGCAGAATGAGAAAAGATCTAGATAAATTGGCATTATGGTCGGAAGAGTGGCAACTGGGGTTTAATGCAAAGAAGTGCAAGATCACGCACATAGGGAAAAGAAACCCTGAAGTCACCTATAGGCTGGTAGGGGAGTTGCTGGCGGTCACAAGGGAAGAAAGACACTTGGACATCATCATCACAGATGACCTGAAGTCATTCAAGCAGACTACTAAAGCAGTACGTAAGGCTATGGGGATGTTGGGATGTATTAGTAGGAATATCACAAGTCGGAAGAGGGAGGTAATAATCCCTCTTTACAAGACACTAGTTAGGCCCCATCTGGAGTACTGCATGCAGTACTGGAGGCCACATCTTCACAAGAACATTAACCAAATTGAGGCAGTCCAGAGAAGGGCAACCAAAATGGTGCAGGGACTGCATCAGAAAACATGAGGACAGATTAACGGAGCTCAATATGTACACCATAGAACAAAGGAGGGAGAGAGGTGATATGATCAAAACATTCAAACACCTTAAGGGCATTAACAAGGTGAAAGAGTCTAACATGTTTCAATATAAGAAAATTAGCAGGACAAGAGGACACAGCATGAGATTAGCGTGAGGCCGATTAAGGGGAAATGTGAGGAAGTTCTTTTTCACAGAAAGGGTGGTGGATGCATAGAATGGCCTACCTCAGGAAGTGGTGGATATGAATACAGTGCAGGTCTTCAAACAAGCATGGGATAGGCATGAGGGAGCAATACAGATGAGTATGAATAGATAGGCCATTGACAGAGCAAAGGCCGATGGCACATTCATAAGGTAGAAAAAGAAATGGGCAGACTGTATGGACCTTGCAGTCCTTATCTGCTGTCAACTTTTATGTTTCTGTTAGGGGAAAGAATCTGGAAATAACAAATAACCTTAAGAAACTAATGATCATTTCAAAGATTATAATGAGGATCTATATAACTTATCTGGCACAGCAAAAGGGGAACCTCTGAAGGAATTTTTAGGCCAGACGTTACTGCCATCTTTATCTTCTACTGATATACTTCAGCTGGATGCCCCAATAAAATTACATGAAATCATGGAAGTTATAACTGAGGCACCCAATGGAAAAACTCCTGGTCCAGATGGTCATCCCTGTGAATTTTATCAACATTTATGTCCTAATATTGCTCCCCATTTGTTGGAGGCTTTTCAGTCCTCTTACCATGAAGAATCTCTACCTGAATCATTGAACATGGCCTATATATGTTTACTTAGCAAGAAAGGAAAAGACTAATTGTAATGTGGCAGCTACAGACCAATATCCCCTTTAAACTTCAATTATAAGGTAATTGCAAAGGTCTTAACTATCAGAATTTCCGATTTACTAAACAAGATGGTAGGTGAAGAACAAGGTGGTTTTATGAAGGGTAGGCAAGCTGCAGATAATATTTGTAGGTTGTTCTCAATAATCTGGGCAGCTCAGTCATCAGAAGGTCAAACAACTTCCAACTCTGGCTAGTTCTCTTGACATAAGTAAGGCATTTGATTCACTGGAATGGGATTATCTTTACACCAGTTAATAAATTTGGCACTGTCATTATGAGATGGATTCGAACTTTATATGCCAATCCAAGAGTTTGTGTCATTGCTAATGGCCTTCGATCCTCCCCCTTTAAGCTTTACAGGGGCTTTAGGCAAGGATGCTCACTTTCCCCTTTACTTTTGTCCTGGATATTGAGCCCTTAATTAGGAGACTGATACAGTCTGACAGGATTCATGGTGTCCAAACTGGAAATTATTTCATCAGAGTTCTTTCTTCTGTGGATGATATTCTCCTAACACTAACGCAGCCATCTGTCTCCCTACAAAATGTAAAAAACTTGTTACCAGATTTTAGCTCAATTTCAGATTTATTTGTCAACTGGTCTAAATAAGAATGTTTAATGTTGCCTCAATTCCTGATTGACTAAAGTGAAACTTAACGGGGTGGCTGATGTTTCCTGGCCTCTGATGGTTTAATATACCTAGGGGTAAATATTTTCAATTCATTTGCCAAAATTCTATAACACAATATGTCTAAGATTATGGAAGATTTAAAAGGTGACTTGGATAGATGGTCAAAATGCTATAAAAATGGTTTCAGCCCCTAAATTGGTTTATTTCATGAACAACTTTGCAGACAACATCCAAATGAGTTGGTTTAACAGGATTGAGAGAACAATTTCTAGATTCTTAGGGGATGGCAAACCTCCCAGATTATCAAAAAAAAAAGTTAAGAGCCCCAGTGAAGCTTGGGGGCTTGCCCTTCCATGGTGTCAGGGTTACTTCCTGGCTTTCAAACTAAAGCAAGTGGTAAACTGGTTCTGCTCTGAGGAAGTACCCTATACTCCCCTATGGATGAAGGTAGAAAAAGAATTGGTTACACCTCTGAATCTGACTGATTTATTTTTTTGTACACATCCCATTGAATTTGAAAAACCATCCAACTCTCCAAATCTCAGTAGCAGTGTGTAAAAAGTTCAACCAACTTAAAAAGGCGGAATATGTCCCTTTTTCAGTTTATGCCTTTATGGAACACTAGGCAACTTTTGATTGATGGGCAATGTATAAGAGATATAGGATGGGTGGGAAAAGGTATTACAGCCTTGGGTGATTTACTTAATGGTCATGGTAGGCTTCTTCCTTTTGAAGAACTTAAGTCAAAATTCTGGATAAATAAATTTGAATTCTGCCTTTACCTACAGCTAAGGAACTTTCTTTTGAACACATTTTTAGATTCAAACTTCACCATCCCATCATCTTCAGCGTGCGACACTCTCCTCACGATAGCTTATTTGCCAAAGGGTTTAATTTGGTTTACAAATTCCTGAACAATGTTGATCCCTAACAGATTCTGCTTGGTTTAAGTAGCAAGTAGACCTGGGTGTAACAATATCTGAGGTAGTTTGGGGGAAAATGTGGGACAATGGTTTGAAATCTTGTAGAGAGATCCAAGAGATTAATCCAATACAAAATACACCACTATTTTTATTATTCTCCCAACAGCATTTCAGTCTAGGACTAGCCCCAAGTGACACTTGCTGGAGATGCAGAGAAAGGATTCCTGGTTTAGGGCACTTATTTTGGTTTTGTAGTAAAATTCAGGGGAGCTGGAAGCAGGTTTATTCTATTTGGTAAACTGTTTTGGGCACTGTTGTGCCCTTTTCTCCTTTGATTTTTGTCCTGGGGATATTTGAAGTATTAAAGGTTTCTCTAAACTAGGAAAACTTTGGGTTTTGGTGGCTGCTCTAGCTTACAAGAGACTCCTCTGGCAAAACTGAAAAGAAGTAAAAGTGCCTTCAATTAAGCATTGGTTGGACTCCTTAGCTGGGGTTGCAAATAATGAAAGAGTCTCTTACATTGCATTAGGAAAAATCTTACATTTTCAATGAAGTATGGGGCCCCTTTTTATCCTTTTTGTCTGGAAAAATGATAAGATATATTCTCTATTTAGGATTTTAAGCCTGAGGACATTCATCTGTCATGGACTGATTTTTGTTTTACTTATGTCTTAAAGATAAAAAAGGTATTTACATTATTTATCTTGTTGCAATATACTTTATGCCTTGAAGTGATAAATTTATGTGTTCCATTTTCTACTGATTTTCCTGTATGCATTTCTTTACATGTTCTTTGTATATGTGAATAATCAATAAAATTTAAATTCCAAGGAAGGGGCGCTGTGGGGCCCGAGCTTGATGGACGCAAGAAGCCATAGCTCCATGCATTTATTTAGTATAATACAGATAAAACAGTTTTTTTGCCACTGTTCTGAGCAATTTGGAGTGTGGGAATAATAAGCCAACCATAAATGTGGATAACATGGGAAACCCAAAGAGGGACAAAACAGCAGGAGGACCTGACAGAGGACAGGTGCTAGCATGGCCCAGACCTCGTGGTCAGGCCTAGAAGATTTAGCCAGGACACCCGCAGACACAGATGAATCTCTAGCATTACTAGGGTTAAAAATGCAAACATTATTTAATTCAGTCACCAGTCTCTCCCAGAAAGTGGACTCCCTCAATGGCCGAGTGGTACTACTTGAATCTTCCGTGGAGGGCCTAAAATCAGAATTTGTGGAGGTGACTAAAAAGGATGACTCTGCGATGAGAGCTACTGCACAGATGACTAAAGAGCTGCAACTCTTCTGCACGAGACTCCAGACCATGGAGAATCAAATTAGGAGTGCTAACATTTGTGTATTGGGCTTACCCAAGGGTCTTGAAGGGGATCACCCTATAATGGCAATTCAGGACTTTCTCACTGAGAAGCTGGTTATTTCAGACCAAGACAAGATTACAGGGCTACAGAAAGTCTATAGAGTCACTCCTTGTGGCCATCAACAAACAGAAGTACCCCATACTTTGATGTTGGTTACCTCTGGGATTGGTGTACGAGACAGAATCCTAGCACTAGCTCGATGCCATGGTCCGGTGATGCTGGAGGACTGCCAAGTTTATCTCTTCCTGGACTTAAGCTATGCAACGCGGCAACACTGCAAGAAATTTGATGCAGTCAGACGTACCCTTAGAGAGACTGATATTGCTCATACCATCACTTTCCCGGCTCGCCTCCGAATTGTGCATGAGAAGAAGGTTTACCTTTCTGGGGATCCTGTAGAGGCCAGTAAATGGGCTACTAGATTGGCAGCGAGGTCCATGAGTATCCCTGAGGATCCCAATCTGGACACTTGAAGATATTATGTGCAGCCATTTTTCTCCTTCATTGTGGCCAGAACAGAGTCAGATTTCAACGTAACGTTCATTTTTGGGGTGGGGGGGGATTTTCCCTCTCACTCTCCTAATGTTCTTTTTATGAAAAAAGTGTTATTCTTAAGATACTAATGTTGTTTGATTTCTCAAACTTTAAATTTAAATTTTGTATGGCTTCTTGCTCCAAGTAAAGTTCAAGATTTATTTTCTTTAACTTAGGTATATCGCATGGTGCCATAGCTCTTTTGAGCAAGGCCTATTATGAGACTGATGCTGGACATTAATAACTTTTAGTAACTGCCGTGCTGCTCTTTGGAAAATTTATTCAGCGATAATATCAGGTGTTATTCTTTTTATTTAGGTCAATAATTGTACAGTAGTACTACCCCGTATGTGGTAACTCTATATGGCAAATGCATATATGTACTTATATTAAGGGATTTATTCCCAGAAGAAAATGCTTTTATGGTCTGTTTGCTGTATGCATGTTCGATGCTATGACATTGGAAAACAAATAAAAAATGAAGTAAAAAAAAAAATAATTTGAAAAAAAAATATTAATTTAGTAAAATATTAATATAGTATCTCTGCTTTTCCCCCATTATCCTCCACCCACTCCTCCTCTTTCTTAAGCCTAACTATCCCATCATTCTTGTCCCTTTTTTCATTTATATAGCTAAAGAAGGCCTTCACCCCCTTCTTAATTCCTTCCGCTATCTGCAGTTCCTTCTGCGCTTTAGCTTTCTGGACTTTCTTACTTGCCTCACTAGCCAACCTTAGGTAATTTTCCTATCCACCTCTCTCTGTCTTGGTCTTCTTGAATTTTCTATAGATTCACAGATACTGGTCTGCAGAAAAGGACCATCTTGGCCCATTGAGTCTGCCCAAGTCCCCCTCATTACTTGCCCCTCCTAGCCAACCCCTTGTGTTTGTCCCATGCCCTTTAGAATCCCTCCACCATTCCGGCCCCCACCATCTTCTCTAGCAGACTGTTCCAGGGCTCCACCATCCTCTCTGTGAAGTAATGTCCCCTCTCATTTCCCTTAAACCTCCCCCCTCCACCCTCAGTCGATGACCTCTAGTTTTAGTGTCTACCTTACCTGTGAAAAGCCTCCCCCACATTATTTATCCCCTTCATGTACATGGACATTTCTATCATGTCCCCCTTTTTCCCTTCAGGTATCTAGTACAAATCCAACACACTCAACCTCTCTTCATATGGCTTTCCACTTAATCCATGCACCATCTTGGTGGCCCTCCTCTGAACCATCTCCATGCCATCCTCATACCCAAGGGCTCCTGTATGTCAGGGCCGGTAGCCCGGATGGCTAAGGAACCTCGTCCATCTTGAGTGGTACTGTGTAATGCCAGGTCTATAAACAAACAAGTCAGCTATTATAGCTGACCTTGTTGGAACAGCAGACCTGTCATGCATCATCAAGACCTGGCTGGATGGAAATGCTGGTCTAATTTTGGAGGTGGCTATTCCCGCTGGTTTCTCGGTGATGCACCACTTGAGATCGGACCACAGGGATGGGGGTGTAGCTATCTGTTTTAGAACAGAATTGGGACTTGCAGAGGTTCCAGTTGAAGGTTACAGATCATTTGAGTGTACTGGCTGCAGGTGTGGGTTGCAGGTTCATTCTCATTTGCTGTTCATCAGGTAGTGAGAGTGTGTTCCTGCAGGAAGTCACAGACTTCATCACCGACATGGTATTGGAGTCATCCAGGTTGATGGTGCCGGGTGACTTAAATGCCTGGATCGATGATGAACTCTCACAATTTGGTCTGGACGTCCTCCAATTTATGAATATGTTAGGCCTCACACAGGTTGTTGCATCTGCAACCCATGTTCATGGTCACTCATTTGATCTGGTTTTCCTCCCGGAAATGGAAGCCACCGACTTGGTGGTAGAACTGGTTGGTTGGTCGGTCTGACCATTGCACTGGAAGATTCAATTTCCGAGTACCCCCCTATAGGCCTGCTCCTGTGGAGATGGTTAGATTCCACCCTTTGAGAGATGTTACTCCTACTGGTATCTCAGCGGTTCTCGGTCTATCGGAATGTACAGATGCTAGTGAGGGTCTGGAGCACCTAGTCCAGGCCTATAATAAGGCTGTGGGGGACACTCTGGATTCTATCGCTCCCATCTGTTTTTGCCCCCTCACTCTCTGCCCTCGGTCCCCTTGGTTCGATGGGGCCTTGAGGCATGCGGGGTGAAGGCTAGCGCGGTGCTGGCAGAGATCTGTCCTGGATGCCAACCACCTTAGATTGATGGAACATTATCGTGTTTATCAAGCAACAATCTCCCATAAGAAGGCAGAGTTCCTGTCCAGGGAGATTGCTGTGGCTCAGAACCCACTGGCTCAGCTCTTCTGAATGGTGGACAGACTGTGCAATCCAGCCTGTCTTCAGGTCTGGAGAGCATTTTCACAAGATAAGTGTGATGAGTTCACTCAATTCTTTGCCAATAAAGTTGCCGACATCAGAGCTGAGATCCATTAGGCATGCTGTATGGGGGATTGCGATGATCGGTATGGGGTCAATACAACCGGTCTTCTTGGATCACTCTGACCGGCCGTCAATCTGATGTTATCGGATTGTCAAAGTATGCAGCCTCCTTGCTGTAGTCTTGACCTGGGCCTTACATGCCTCATTTTGGGTTGTGTAGATGTTATCGGCCTGTATTAGCATCGCCTTCAGTTGGATAACCATATGACCATCCATGACATCTATGACCCTCCAGTCTGGTTTTCAGAAATGGCACAGTACAGAGACTGCTCTGGTTCGGTGCTCAATGATCTCCTGATTGCTAGAGAATGGAGTGTCCTTCAGTCTTGGTCCTTCTTGATCTCTCCTCAGCCTTTAACAATGTGGACCATTCGGGGCTGCTTGAGTGCCTGAGAGACATCTGTGGTCTGTTGGGCACAGTCCTCAGTTGGTTTAGATCTTTACTCACTGGCAGAACTCAGAGAGTGGTATCGGGGATTTATTCCTCAGCTCCATTCTCACTACAATGTGGGGTTCCTCAGGGCTTTGTGCTGTCCCCTATGTTGTTCGAGGTGCATTTGTTACCATTGGGAGACATTGTAAGACTGTATGGGCTGCAGTTTCATTGTTATGCAGATGATACCCAGCTCTACCTGTCTTTTGCCCCTGTCCAGGATAGTGCAGTCTCTGTCTTTAATAACTACCTTGTAGAGCTCCAGGACTGGATGCGGGCCAGCTTGCTAAAGTTGAACCCTGATAAGACTGAGGTGTTGGTGGTAGATCCAGGTTGCGGGATAGAGAGGACGGGAGCATGGCTTGACTCCGGGCTTTCACTCGTGGGTCGCCAGCTCGTGTCCTCTGTTCAGGTGCTGAATCTGGGTGTTATATTTGATGAAGGGCTGACACTTCATTTGCAGGTGTCAGCTGTAGTCAAATCCTCTTTTTTCCATGTGAGGAATATCGCCCAGATTAAGCACCTTGTTCTGCCCCACAACCTTCCAATGTTGATCCACACCTTTGTGACTTCCTGCCTTGATTACTGCAATTCCCTATACCTAGGGCTTCTGGGGTTGATATTCACCACTTGCAGCTGGTGCAGAATGCTGCAGCCAGGTTACTAACTAGGGTTTCTTGGATTAGCCATGTTACCCCTGTGCTGCACGAAGTGCACTGGCTGCCAGTTCAGTCGTGATTCACCTTCAAGGTTGGTTAACTGACCTATAAGGCCCTGCATGGACTGGGTCCAGGCTACCTTCAAGAGCTCCTGGTTCCTTGCCACCCACTTCAACCCCTCTGTTCAGCTGATGAGGGATTGCTAAAGGTTTCCAGGGTCCGACTGAAAACTTCTGGTGCGAAAGCATTTATGTATGTAGCCAGGAACCTGTGGAATTCTCTACCTTGTCAGATTAGAGAGTGCCTGACCGTGGAGAGCTTTAAGACGGCTTTAAAAACACACTTATTTAGCTGTGCTCATGGGTATTGTTGAAGTTATATTATTTGATTGTTTTTTTAGCATTTAATGTTTATGTGTTTTAATCTTTTGTACAGAATTTTGATATATGTTTGAATTGTGCTATATAAATACAATTTTATTATTATTATTATCAATGTCCTTGCGACGGTGAGGTCTCAGAACTGAATCCCATACTCCAGATGATGCCTCACCATAGACTTGCAGACTGGCATCAGAACCTCACGCCTTCTTCTAGCTACCCCTCTGTCTATACATGCCAGCATTCTGTTTGCTTTGCCCTGCTTTGCTGCATTGGATCCCTGCTTTAAGGTTGTCTGTAATTAGAGATTCCTAGATCCTTCTCCTGCTTAGTTGCTTTCATTCCCTCACCCCGAGTGTGTAATTTGCTTGTGGGTTATTCTGCCCCATGTGCATCACTGTGCATTTTTTAGTTTAAATTTTAGCTGTAATGTTTCCAACCACCCTTCCAACAACCTTAGACCTTCCCTCTTAGCCTCCACTTCCTCTGGGGTATCCATCCTAGTACAGATTTTTGTATTATATGCAAAAAGGCAGACCTCCCCTTACAGTCCCTCTACTATGTTGCTGATTTATATGTTAAACGGGATGGGCCCCAGCACCGACCCCTGATGTACCCCGCTTGTCACCCCTACCTCCACGGAATGCACCCCATTTACCACCACCCTCAGGCTTATACCCATTAGCCAGTTCTCCACCAACCTTGTCATTCTTTGTCCCATCCCCAAGCTCTCCAGTTTGTTAACCAATTTTCTGTGGGACACAGTGTCGATGGCCTTCCCAAAGTCCAGATAGGCCATCTCCACTGCCCCACAATCAATCATCCTCCTCACCGAAACTAAGAACTCGATCAGGTTCATATGACATGGCCTCCCTGTGTGAAGCCATGCTGATGTATGTCCTGCAGCCCACTCTCCTCCAGCTATCTAACCACCATTTTCTTCAGTATCGCCTCCACCACTTTACCCACCACCATTGTGAGGCTGACCAGGGGATAATTGCCCGCCTCCTCATTGCCGCCACTTTTGTGAAGTGGCACCATGTCTGCCCTCTTCCAGTCCTCCAGCGCTCACCCTAACTCAAGGGACAAATTGAGCAGCCTCACTAGTGGTGCTGCCCGATCCTCCCTTAATTCCTGGAGCACCCTTAGATGCAGGTCAATCGGACCCATAGCCTTGTCAACCCTCAGCTTACTTAATTCCTCCCTGATCCTATCCTCACTGATTTGGCTAGGATCTACCTGTACAACCACCCTTCCCTTCCCCCTAACACTAGTCTCCTTCCTTCTCCCTCTAACTGAAGACTGAGCCAAAGTACCTATTTATCACCTCTGCCTTCTTGAAGTCCCCTTCCATTGTTACTCCCCCTCTCCCTTTACCCTTACTAGTCCTTTTCTTGATCTCCTCTTCTCTCCTGTATACCAAACAAAGTCTCATCAACCCTTTTGTCCTGTTGAGCAATTTTCTCCTCCATTGCTGCCTTCCTTTTCTAACCCTCTGCCCTGCCACCCTGAGCTTCTCCCTGTAAGTTCCCCTGTCCTTCTTCACTTGTGTCCTCTTATATTCTCTGAACACCCTTTTTTTTCTCTCCTATTGCCATACTCACTTCCGTGTTGAACCAAAGCAGCCTTCTTCATCTTCTGCTCTTTCTTACTTTTCTTACACAGCTCTCTGTGGTTTTTAGTATCCCCCTTGATCTCATTCAATAGGTCCTCCACACCTTATCTTCTCCTTCTCCTCCATTTCATTCCAGAATATCTCCCTCATTCTGGGAAAATCTGCCCGCCTGAAGTCCAGGACCTTCATGATGGTTCCACTCGTTTCATACCCCACTCTAACCCTGAAGCTCACTGAGTTATGGTCACTTGCTCACAGGCTGATCCCCACCCCAACTCCCTCCACACTATCCCCTTTGGTGAGGACCAGTAGGCTAACTTCTTTTCCCTTACTGCCTGGGTGACCCCAGAACTGACCCAGCTGGGTGTTTTGGCCATTGTGTTCTTTCTCTTGAGCCTAATGTACTCCTCTGTGTCAACCAGTATTCCTTCCTCAATGATGAACTACTTTTGGTCCTCCCATATCTGCTCTGATGCCCTCCAGGTAAATTCTTAGCACATCGCGCATCTTCCTGAAATCGCCCTCCTAAAAGCTAAGGTTTTGGTCTTAGTCGAGATGCTTTCCCTGCCCATTTCCAACTGGAGCCACACTGTGCAATTATCACTCCCACCCAGGGGATCCCTGAATATTATTTCCTGTACATGCTCCTCATTTGTGAGCACCAGATCAAGAATTGCCTCTGCTCTTGTTGGTTCTGTGATGCCCTGAGTCAGGAACCCACTTTGAAGTCCTTCCAGGATGGCTCCATGTCAAGTCTGCTCATGAAATCCCATCGCGGAAAATAGCAGCATGGTCATTTTGCTAAAATAAAAAGCAGGGGTGCTGCTGAGTGGCAACATGGTGGCAGCATTATGAGGGAATTCTACTAGCCTAAGAATAGAAACATCAGATGTTGCAAAAACCTTAAAATACAGACTCCTTTTTGAAGCGGTGTGCACCGGAATACTCCCACAGCAAGATGAGCCTTAAGAGAGATGTCAAGCGCTCATCTCAGAACCTAGATTATTACCTGACCCCCCAAGGAGTGGTGAGCAGCGCTGGGCCTACTCCATCTAAAGAGCAACCCGCTTCAGAGTTACTGACCTCACAGATTTTGGCCTTGTTATCTAAAATCCAAGCTACAGGAGATGAAAGGAACACACTCCTGGCAGTGGTAGAAGCTAAGCTTTTGGAAAACGATCATCGTGTTCAGGAGAATGCTGCAGCCATCTCCGAGTTGAAGGCAGAGGGTGATCACCAGCAGCAATACAACTCAACATGTATAAGGGATGTTAATCTGTTGAGGGCAAAGATGGAAACCTGGAGAACTTTCAGCAGTATAGCTAATATCCGCATTGTAGAATTCCCTACTAAATATGCCTGATCGGAGGTCAGTGCCTGCTTAACAAGACTAATTTTCCAGGACTTACAATTATTGCCAGGAGATATGGGATTATGGTCCTGAGAGCCTTCTCGATTCCCCAGTGTCAGAAGCCAAGAGACAGGGTGCAGCAACAACGTGCTGCGATTGCCACACTCTCAAATTCAGATGCCAGGATCATTCTTCTGCAGGCCGCTCGCCCAGAGGTGAGACACTTTGGAAAGGACACTGTCTCCTTTTTCCAGACCTATCATCCCAAACCCAAGCCCACAAAAAGAACTGCAGGTGATCAAGAAGGATCTACTATCAGATGGTATTGTAGCCAGCTTAATTTTCCAGCAAGACTGTTGGTAAAACATGCATCTAAAACACATGTATTTGTTGATCTGGCTGCAGCCTCCATTTTTCAGAGAAGTTAATCCAAAGCCTTAAACCGACCAAGAGAGTTCAGATGAGGAAGGCTGAGGTCTGTGTTAGAATTATTAGAGCTCTACACTTTATTATAATGCCTGTCAGTATCTAAATGGAAAGTATGGGTGCAGGTTGTTGAAGTAGATAATAGATGATGTTCCTCATGTTGCTGTACATTACATTTTCTACATTAAGTCTTACAGGCCTGTGCTGCAATTTATAGATGGATGCAATAAGCATCACTTAATTTGTGAACTTGATTAACAACCTAACATGATTTGTTCCTCCCTAGAGTGGGTTGCCTTGCCTACTGAAAACTGGTGGAGGTAATCTAACTTAATTGAGCCCAGGCAGTCTGAAAATGTTTATGCAGTTTTGTTTTCTCCCCACCCCTTTGAAGTTCTACAAGGAGGTCGGCTTCTTGGACATTTTAATTTTCCTCAGATGGTTAATCTTAGGTGAGAGGACCAACTCTCTACAAGAAGTATGACCAGGACTGTACTCCTGTTTAAAAGATAAATGGACTCCGTCAATTTATGGTCATTGATATCGGATTATATTTAATTGTAATAACATCTGTACATGGCTTTAGGGGGTCTGTGTACCTCGCTAAGTGCTGTTTTGTTTTTGAGATGCAGCTGGCTGTAAATCAGAAATTTCATAAATAAAAAGTTAAAAAAAAAAAGAATGCAGACAATTTAGCATCAGCATACTTTCATCATGCTTTTGCTGCTTGAGTACAGCAGTCCCAGTAGAAAAGATTGAATGTCGCATAGCAGTGAAAGCACCATAACATTCAGAGCCATACTCTGTCCATTTACAGACAGCTGTGTGAGTGGAGTGACAGTGGAATAGATGACAGAGCTGTGTTTGGTGTGCCATTACAGCCCGGTGTCCCTCCCTACACTGCAAGCCATCCTACTTCTTGCCCTCTCTACTTCACACTGAAATTACTTACATGTAATTCACAAGGTAGAATTTCTAGTGCTGGTATTAATGCGTGCAATTGACATGATACCTTCCAGGATCCCCTGACTCCTAGCACATGTTGTGGCTAGTACTCTCCAGTCCAACTTGGGAAGGTTGAGGTTCCCCCACAATGACCACCTCTCCTTTCCCCACAGCTGCCAATATTTGCAAGCTCAGTTCCATGTCCGCTTCCTCATCCTGGTTGTGGAGGTCTGTAAACCACCCTCAGCCTCAGCTTTCTGCATCTATTGGACTGTAGCTGAATCCATAATGCCTCCACCTTCCCTTTCTCCAACTCCTCCCTCATGTGATTATTCCCTCCTGATGAAAACTGCCACACTTCACCCCCCCTTCTCAACCCTGTCCTTCCTGTATAGTTTATATCCCGAGATTGCAAGGCCTCATTCATTGTGTGGTGTTGCCTCAGGTCTTTACATTGCCACTATGTCCACCCCTACAGTCTGCTAGTGCCTGCAGGTCATCCATCTTGTTTCAAGACTTTTCTATTCAGAGACACCACCTTCCACCTAGAATCTGATCTTCCTTCCTTCCTCTATTCTTCTCTTCACATTTCTCCCTTTGTGTTCACCTCCACCTACCCTCATTATGTGTTCCTCACCCACCACACCTTTGCTGTTTTCTCACCCTTCTACCTCCTCCTCCAGATCTCTTCTATCACTGTGGGGCTACAGGTTCAGTGACCAGATCCTCTTGGATTCTTTCGGCCTGCAGGCCCACCCCCCCTTCAGTAGTTGTGTGTGGGTGTTGATGTGTGATATGGCCTCCACTACACATTCAGTCACTTCACTACCAGTCTAGCACTGCTTGTAAAGTGCTTTGGGATACACAGTGTATGAAAAGTGCTATATAAATGCTGATTCTTCTTCTTTAAATTAAGTGTAGTGGTAATGTATTTCTCCAGTGTGTCCCTAAGTACCCTCAAATCCTCACTACTGAGGTATAGTCAGTCTGGTGAAAAGAGTGCTTTGCTTGACAAGGTTTTCTCCCAGTCCCAACTCTCCACTACAGATGAACATCTCCTCCCTGCACCATTTCCTCAGCCAGTCATTAAAATCCTCTATTTTTCTTTTTCTGGCTGTGTTAGCCCTAGGTACTGGTATCACCTCTGAGAATGTCGGAAAACTTTCTTCCTCACTTTTACCATCCAAATGTAACAGTAAATCTCAATAATCTAGAACTCAGTGGGCTGCTACTTCAGATGTTCTATCAGTACTAGAACACTATGCAAGGAAAGCTGTTTCTAAGCAAAGCCTGATCCTAGCACATAAAATATTTTTCAATAAATGCCTTTTTAAAACAAGAAATCATCAGCCCAGAAAGCCCATCAAACAGTAACAAAGACACAGTATCACATAATCAGCAGGCCACAACACAGGAACAAGTCAGCTAATCCTGGTGACAAGGACAACCCACAAAATCTCAAACAAACTGCCTAAACACTGTACATAAACAAAATGAAACCTACACAAGATGTGAGTCACCACAGAACAAACATACTGACTATCCTGTCCCTACCAACATGAAACACACAAATTCCATACCTTTCTGTAGGCAACAATACCTCTTCTCAATCCACAAACTGTACACAAAAATATTTAAAAATTAGAAAAATATAGAAAATGCTCACTTAGCTATGGGAGCTCCTCACAGAGTAAACGCTGCTGCTTCAGCACTGTAAAATTGTATGAAGTACTGTAAAGTGAAGAAATACGATGGTCTACTGAATACATTACAATGCATTGCTTTACTAAAGAACAGTTGTATGATTTCTGGAATGGTCTTTATCTTTCAGGTGCAAGGGTAGTTTTCAGAATATAGGGGAGTTTGGGTCAATACAGTCTGACATTTTTTAATTTGGATATTTGGTATTGCACTCTTATTTTTTGCATTGTAGGAATTGCCTCTTTGTTCTGGCCAGTATCTAATGTGTTATGCTGTATTGTGTTTTGCACTGTTTAACATAAATAAAATCCTCTACTCTTACACTAAGTGCCTTTTCCATTTGGTCAGCCACCAGAGATAGGCCAAAGGGACTTGGGTTCAAAATGTCATACCGAGTGAAATGTCAGCAGTGCAGCTCCCCCCCCCAATGGTGCTCTATAATATCAGTATTGAGCTTATACACATTGCTAATAATGTTGTGTGGTATCAGTATTGCTTATACACAAAACTGACACAGTAGTGGGTCCAGCCTACCTGGCAAAGCTCCTGCACTTGAACACCCTAGTTCACCACTACAACCTTCAAGGAGGGCCTCCTGGTGATGCTGAGGGCAAGATTGAAATCCTTGGGTGATCAGGCCTTTGAAGTAGCTGGCTCATCCCTTTGAAATTCCTTGCCCAAGACCTTGAGGAAGGCCCCCTAGGTGGACATTTTTCAAAAGGGGCTTAAGACATACTTATTTCAACAAACTTTTGGAGAAGCTCTATTATGTACATTTTCAGCACATCTTATAGATTTATTGAGTTTTAATGTATTTATGCTGTTTTACTGGATGAAGGTGGTTATTGTATGCATTGGGAACTGTCATAGTTTATTGACCGTATTGTTTTTATTTCTGTATTTTTTATCATAATGGCACACTGGGATTCAGTGGAAGGGCACCAGATATAAATAAAATCTACTACTACTATTAGTGTAGTATCAGTGTTGCTTATACACAATACTGATACTGTAGAGTACTATCCATATGTTTATACTCAGTACATATACTACACTAGTGTATGGTGTCTAAGCACAAGTCCCTGGTGAGGGACTAAAACATGCAGCAAGTCAAACACAATGATGAAGAACACAGTTTACACATAGCATACTTATGTTTCATGGAATAATGCTAAACGATGGCAGAGTGGAAACTGAAAGAGCAAAGTTTAATTCAGAGTTGATTGGTTTGTGAAAAGTGAAGCACAGAGTGATGAAAAGGACTTAGCCTAGAAACATTATTTGGAAGGTTCACTGATAAAACACTGAAGAAACATATAGGTGTACGGTCAGTATGGTACAGACCAAGAGCATTCTGACCAGGCAAAAAAGTTGTCTGCTATAGTGCTGTGCATAGCTTGCAAATTATACTTTACTGGATCCTGCTGGATTTAAATATTATAGACTTTTATGGAATTGTGTGAGTTTTTTATTAAGCACTGTCTCTGCTGTTTTTTTATCTAGAGTCTTGTAAATCATCATGCTTATTTGTATATAAAGTGGGTTCATCACTTTTGAAAAAAATATAAAGAACAAAATATTTAGACATAATTCAACTCATAGTCCTTATATTTTCTGCATCTCTTCTTTGTTCTTTATAACTAGGTTATCTTGCATAAAAACATAAACCTTATCCCCCCAAATTCATCTGCTTCTACCATTTAATTCTCTGCCGAAGTCATATAATCAACTGTTTGTGACATTACATGTTATTGCCATGGAAAGGTTTATGATGATTCCACAGATAGAAAATTGTGACTTCAGCAAGAAATAGATATCAGGAGTGGATCATTTATAGGGAATAAGGATTCTGTTTCAAAGAAAACTGACCTAGCAATGGAGAATGAAAGAAACTGGAAAATCTATAAACTGAACTCTGTCTAAATATTATGTTTATCAAAATGTTATCAAAAGTAACAATATCCCTTAAGGGACCTAAATGCCTGCCAAATATCATTGTTTGTACTTGAGTAGTTTTTAACACAGGGGATCAAAGACTAGTATGTTATTTCTTTGTGAAATCTTAAGAAAATATTTCTCTGTTAATAACTCTGTGATCTTTGGAGCTAAATAACTAAAATTATACATGTATATATTGTGCATAACCTTGTTAGAAAGGATCTTAAATACTGCTCAGTGTTAGCCCATCAGTCCAAAAGCTTTATTATTTAGCAATATGCCATTATAGTTCAAAGTTCAACATATTAATGGTATGGTATGGTAACATTTTATTTATACAGTGATACAGCCATTAGGGTTCTGAAAGTTCCTATTCACAAGGCTTACCTGTTTACATTATGCAAAATTATTACAACTATACATTTATAACAATATAGGTTACAGAAAAGTACAAAACAATACATCAGAGTTTACAAACTCATCAATAACAGGCATATTAGCATTTTTAGATTTACATTAATTTCACCTATTACAACAACAACGAAAACTAAGTTTGTGATTCAGGCCACTTTTAAAAACATAATCAGTAGTTGTTAGTTCACTAAAAAAGAAGACAATTCCAACTTTTAGCTACTTGATATTGAAGGGTCATTTCACTAAATCGATTTTTTAACTTTGGTATTATTAAATCTCTAGCACCAGTTTTCTTAAATTTAAACCATGTTTTGGTTTTGTAATTTGTTTTTAAGTTATCTAAGGATTGATTTTCAAATATATTTCGAACCTGATTTAGCCAGATTCCCTAGCCCGTAAGTCTAATGGAATCAACCAAATCCGTATACATAGTGCATTAATACAAAAATGCCAATAAATATTGACATTCAAACACACAGAGACACAATGTAACACTTTTTCAGAATCCATAACATTAATGTAATACAATAGCTGAATTACAAGACATCATAAACTATTTGTGTTAGCCAGGACACCTTCAAATCAAGTGGAGGGATATGTCTGTAGCAAAGACATACAGTATAAACAAAAATGATGATGATATTTATAAGTATTTTCTAGCTTAAGGCTGCTTAGAGGGATTTAGATAGACCAAGAAACAAATACAATTTCAGATCCTTTGAGGGAAGTCTGTGCCATGTTACAAGTCAATCAATCAATCAATCAAAATCTTTATTTATCCAGGCAGGCACCATTGAGCAAGGCTCATTTGCAAGGTGGACCTGATCATGAATACATCAAAGTATAGTACAGAAGCAGGTATATTAAAAGCAATAATATGTAAGGAAGAAAAAGTATATACAGTGTATACAGTACAGTACAAGGTTGAAATAAATAAAAAAAAGCATTATTTTATAATTGAAGAAGTCAGCAGATGTACAATCAACTATAGGCATACAGGGGTTATAAGCAGAGATCTTTTGAGTGAGGCAGCTGGCAACTACACATATAGGGGAAAAAGGCCGTGTATGGGGTGGCAGGTTAGAGAGGAAAAAAAGAGGAGGGATGTATTACCAACGACTGGGGGGAAAAAATGGGCTAAAACCACAGAAAGTGACGATGGCTGTCGTGTACTTGTTTACTATGATAATGATGGAGGAGGGGTAGATCATTGGGACACTACTATGGATGGGGTGGGACTTTATCCAGGCTGGAGCAGACAGGGAAGGGTGGGTGCAGCAGGAAGAGTTAATAGGGAAAGAGTGAGAGCCAGGGGTAGAAACATGGTGAGCATCAGAATGGAAAGGGGGAGTTGCAGAATTAGTGGGCTAGCTGTGAGGAAAACATTTGCAAGGTGCTTTCATGTAGTGATCATAGAGCGCCTTGAAGATATTCAGGCTAACAGGGCAGCTCAGCTTCAAGTTCCTTTGTAAACCGTTCCACAATGTGGGTAAAGAGAAGCTTAAAGCAGCTTTGCCAAAATGAGTTTTGACCCTTGAAACTTGGAGGGCAGTTAGGGAATAGCTCCTTAGAGCATAGGTGCCTAACTCACTCTGGGGAATACAATCTGAGACATATGAGGGGAGCTTGTTGGTCACCACTCTGAAGGCCCATAAGGTGGCATTTCTGCTCCTTCTATAGTGAAGTGAAGTCCAGCCTAATGATGAGTACAGGGAGCAGTGTTGTGTGGAAAGTGGAAGGCTGTAATGAACCTGATAACTCTGTAGAAGAGGGTGTCCAACTTAGCCAGTGCAGAGGCAGTGCAGTGTCTGTAGAGCAGGTCCATGTAATCTATTAAAGATAGGAAGGTAGCTTGAACCAGTTGAATCTTGGCCTCCATGATGCATGTCTGAGCCTCACTTTATCACCCTCAAAAATACAGAATTTTCAAACATTTTAATAAACCCCTCAACAGAAAGCTATGTATGATCATGACTACAGATTCTAAACACATGGGACAAACTCTTCCAATGTCACTTATTTAGAATATTGAAGGTGCCTCAGGCCTCAACGTTCTCTCCTTTTGGACAATTATATGGGCAAAAACCACACTGAATGAGGGATGTCATTAAAGTAATATCAGAAGAATAGTCTTCTAATTGAATAACATTTTTCAGACATTGTAGTCAGTTTGGTCCAGGAAAATTTGTTGCAAGTGTAACCACCCAGTCCCCTGGGGTTACTAGAATCCCCTCAGTATCAGTGCTAAGCAAGAAGAGGCAGCTGCTGATTAACTAGTTAAATGGTTTTTCACCTGCTCACTCTTCCATTTACTTGGCTTCAGCTGAGATGGAAGTGATGAGCTCATTTGGAACTCTCACAGCAGCCTAACCCTTGTGCCAGCTGTTGAAGTGGGAGCTAAAATGTTGAGATGGGAGGCAGTGTCAATTTGGAGTGTCTGGAGCTGGACTGAAGGAGTGAGAGTTGCTGCCAGTGGGCTCTGAGTTGAGTGCCCTTAATTATCTCCCTAGTTCGGGTGTTCTCCAGCTTGCCAAGTGAAGTGGTTGAGACCTTTTCTACAGCAGGATTTCCTGATTTTCATCCCTGGAGGGGTGAAAAGGACTGCTAGTCGATGGATCCATGGGGCAATCCACAGTTTGATCCAGGATGTTATGAAGCTGCCTGAAATGTCTAACAGTGTGTGAATTCTGATTTTGCTAGAGAAACCAAGTACCATGTGCAGTTGTGTTCAATGTCTAGAGGGAAGGCACAACTTATTTTCTTGTAAGTACAGGCATCTAAGACTGTCTTTGAAGTAAAGTTGGCTGAGGTGTGTGATGTCCATAGGTATGACTATACCACACTGTTCAGGACTTTTTACCTTTGCACTACTGAGGTGGTGAATTTGAATTCTGAATGCCAAGTTTCAGTCCATAGTAATTCAAAAGATTTTCAAATGTTTAAGGTGTAACTCTGAAAGAATGGCTGAGTGTGGCTTTGGGAGCAAAGGGTGGGCAGGACCCCATCTGGAGTAACCAGTTCAGGACTAACAGGTTTAGTAAGGGTGCCTGGTTACTTTAGACAAATGGTCAAATGTCTGAAGAGAAATGTTTCCCCCATGGAGTGGGTTACAGTTTCTTCTCTGGTTATGAAGAATGGTGCTAGTGTTAGAAAAATGTGTTTTCAGTTGTGGTCCGTATGCCACAGGAAGCAATTTTATATGCCCTACTATAGGTGGGAATACAAGTCCAAGTTTTTCTATGTAGTGCAACATGTGAGAATACAAAGTTCAAGTGTCCTATGTCCTAACACGGTGGGAATACAAAGAGTTTCTGTCAGATACAGTTCTGATTGTGTTGTTCTGCAAGCCCTAGTGCCAAGATATGTAAACCTTGAGGGTCCATCCTTGCTTTAAAGAGTATCTTTTGAATAAAGTCACACTCTAGGACCCCACCTATAGTCTGGACATGTATGTTATTGATTCCTGTGTGGATTTACTGGGTACCCCTCTAGAAGATAGGTCTAAAATATGCCTAGCAGAAAATCTCTCCCCAGGACCTAGTTTGTAAATACCAATAGGTTATGTTTTTTGTACACTCCCACCCCTTGATCTCTAAAGGATGAGCCTGGTATACATATATTTCCAAAGCTAGGGGTGGTATTATTTCTAAAATTTGAGTCTGTGCCCAGTATGGGTGCCATGGGTGCTAACTGAGTAAAGTAGCTGTAGGGTTACACAAGCCTACATGCTCAGTCTATACAATACAACAAAGTGGCTAGGCTATGTAAATTTTGACCCAGAAAATGAGTCCTTCTCTTGCTCCGTAGTGCTTAAAGTAAGCTGCTAGTCAAATGGCAAAACCATTGTGAAGTAATATGGAAGGTACAAAAAGTAGATAATAAAAAAGCTCCTCCATAACAAAACAAAACATGCATGTCTATCATTTCAGTCTGTAGAAATGCAGGAAAACATGAAAAGAGCTATCTGTTAATCCAGAGGCAAAATGCTATGACTTTGCTTCACATGTTGCAGAAGTGACAGAACTTGAGTAGATACAAAAGCTAGTGGTCTACACCCAGTAGATGTGATGCTGGAAAGGTGGTGGAAGGGTTTGTTTAAATTCTTGGGAGGACATATGCCATAAGCTCCTGAATCCTGAGAAAAGATCTCTTTTGACAAACACTCCAGTCTTTACCACTTCCCTGCCATGACTTTTAGGTTACATAGGACCCTGGTAATGTTTCAGTAGTTGATGGATAATGGCTTGCATGATGAGAACTATGCAGCTGCATGTACCTAAACTATTTTATATATATATATATACCCCGTGTTTTCAAAAATTTGCTAATCTTTGACAAACAGCATGGGTTTGTGCAGGACAATCATGCCAGATCAACCTATTGGTATACATTGACCAAGTAAGAGGTCAGTGTATAGCCTGCCCAGTGGTGCTGAGGGTTGAGGCACTCAACACCACAATTCATGCCGTGCCAATGACCCATGGTCAGGAACAACCTCGGGTGTTGGAGGGTCAGACAGGGGGAGGAGGATTGAGCATCCCAGGACTGCTCTCCTCCTCCTCTGGGGAGGGTGGGGTGGGACAACCATGGCTGCACTGGCTCCTGGTGGTGGCTGGGGGTCAGTGTGTGTGGCGGTTTGCTGTAAGGCTAGCACGGGCAGGCATCAGATGTGCAGTGCACAGCAGCATCATTGATGCCATTGCACACCCATGTCATGGGGGGAAGCCAGTTCATGACAAAAAAATCCTCCAGCATGCACAATGATGTCTGGTCCCATCAGCACTGCACCACTCTGACTCACGATACTCCTTCTGGATCCTGACATCTGGCTTCCACGGTGGTGGGGTACATACCCACCATGAAGCAGCCTGTGAAAGGAAAGCAGGAGGTGGTCGAGCACAGGCACTATGAGTGCTGTGGTGTCATGGGCCTGAGCGGATAGGAGGGAACCATAGGCAACACCCCCCAGCCAAGGAGGGAATAAAGAAAGAAGCTAAAAAAAAAAGAGGGCAGTGTACAAGATGCCGAATGTGGATGTTCTCCAGTTTGACTTCAGCAATACTTTTTATTTTTTGCTGCACAGAAGGCTACTAAAAAACTGGAGAATCTAGGGAAGGGCTCATTGGGTGGATCAGGAGCAGATTAGGAGAAAGAAAACAGAGAACAGTGGATAATGCACTCAGATTTGTAAACAGGAAAGTTACAATTTTGGCACTGTGAAGGTTGGCTCTAGTTCCCATCTTATTCAATGTGTTCATTAGTGATAACAGGAAGAGTATCTGGGGCAGGATGTGTCTCTGCAATGCAGTAGTGTGGACAATGAGGAGGGGGTCTGGGAACTGAAGAACGACTGAGAAACACTGGAAAGTTGTTCCAAATTCTGGCAGCTAAAGTTCAGTTCAAAACAGTATAAAGTGATGCACATAGGCAAAAGAAACCCAGTCACGGACTACTGGATGTAGAGGAGGTAAGCCCAGATAGCCACAATGCAGAGGACAGAGATCTAGACATTATCAGTAACAGTCTCAACACCTCATGTCAGTGCAGCAATGCATACAGCAGGGCAACAAGGGTACTACTATGTAGAGCAAGAGGGTTCAATAGCCAGAATGAGGAGGTGATATTGCCACTGCTCAGGTCCCTTGTTAGGCATCCAGCTGGAGTGCTGTGCAAAGTTCTGGAGTCAACATCTGAGGAGTGACATCCAGGACAGGCATATGTAGTGCATTGCTGAGTCACCAAAAACTGGTCCAAGGACAGCAGGGCAAACCCTAGGAGGAGAGACTGGCACACCTAAAGACATGCACTCAGGAGGCCAGAAGGGAGAGGGAGAGGGAGATGACTGAGGCTTACAAATTCCAGAGAGTAATAACAAGATAGACAGTGAGGATCTATTCACCAGGTACAATGTCAATAACATAGTGCTGAGAGGACATGAGGAGAGCTGGTTGGGGGAAATGTTTTACATATTCCTTTTTTCACTGGCTGACTTGGACAGGGGTTCTCTGTTCTGCATCAGGGGAGATTTTAAAGGGATATTAGGAAATTCTCTACCAAGAGGGTGATGGAATGGGGGGTGTCTAATGCCAAAAAAAGATGGAGGTCTGACCCTTTAGCTCTTCAGCACCAAGAATGTATCCTAATGCTATCCACACTTCTATGAACATTTTCTAAGGTCTGAATAGCTGCATACAGGAAAGCATCACTCAGAGAACCTGCATAGCCACTTTGAGATTGTTACAGTTACAAACTAAAAAATTATCACAATTACAAAATTACTGCTAATCCAGGCTGTAAGTGACCATAAGAGCTGATTACTCATGGCATCAGCATGGCATCCCTGCTTCAATCTGAAAGACAGGATCAAATGTATAGAACTGAAAGCATGTTAAATCGGGTCCTGACAGAAATCACAGATTGCAAACAACAGTCTGTAATACATCAAGAGCAACTGATAACTCTCATTTTTAAGGTGTCCTCTAACAAACAACAGAGCACCCAAAATGAACAGACATGCCAGGATCTTCAAAGTACCCTCTGCAAGCAAGCTCACACCATCCAGCTAATGAAATCTAAACTGGATAGCAAAAAGAGGGGCTGCCGGAATAACCTCCGATTTGTTGGAATACCTGAAAAGGCTGAACTGGGGGATTGTATTGCCCTGTTACACCACATACCACCAAATATGTTAAAAATATCTGATGAAGGCTACTATGAAATTGAGCGGGTGCACTGCTCCTTAGCCTCAATGCTTAGAACAGGAGGAAAATCTTGGTTGATAATTGCATGCTTTCTCCATCTCCAAGATAAAGAATTCATACTACAACAGGCTTGAGAACTAGGCACTTTGAAATGGCAAGGCAATAAAATAATGATATTTCAGGACTATTCAAAGGATTTAATTAATCAGCGCCAAGCCTTCACAGATGCCAGGCATGCGTTTCATAGGGCAGGGGTTTCATTTTCACTCCACTACCCTGTTGTTTTAAGGATCTTGCACAATGGGTCTTATCTAACTTTCAGCACTCCTGAAGCAGCAATGACTTTCATTCAAAAACAGTGGCCCAAAGCTATTCTGCACACCAAAAAGCAGACTGTGTTAGTCCAAAGACTATGAAGCTGCACACCAAAGTATGGACACTGTGCCTCCAGCTGCTACAGGACAGTCTGGACCACCAGTAGCTCATAAGTTGCAAGTTATGATTGAGGACCTCTGGATTCTCCCACCAAGGCATAAATGAAGAAATAAACTGCAAGAGACCAATCGCCAAACACCAAACAGGGAAAGATCTAGGAACTGAAGCCATAGTGGGTGATTTGAGCAACCCGAAGACCCCTATCCTGCAGCACTCACAAAGAATTGGTATGCACCCATAATGAATCTAGAGGACAATGAGGGACTGAACTACACCCTGATATCTCCTACACAACCCCACACTGTTATACCACTACCTGAAATCATACCTGAAAGGGCTCCTGATGTCACCAGTCTTGGGCAGCGATAGTTGCAAGCTCAGATTCATCCCCCACCTTGAGTTAAAGCATCGGACACCTGAACACACAAGCATGGCCCACAGCCCTGGATGCTTCATGTGCCAAATCTCCACCAGTCATCTGAAACAAAAAAGACTTGTCAGATATAATATGCAAAGGTGTATAATTATACATCTGAACAAGTTAGAATATTGTTGTAATTGTTACTCCTATTGTCTAACCATGGCTTCACAGAAAGTAAATAGTACAATGCTGGTCCCCTTCCCCCATTGGTTTTCTTATCCTCTTTCCCATAGAGTTGTTAAAGTCTTTCCAGCTTTGTACTATTATGGTAAACACCTGAGTTGTTGTATGGGGCCCCAGTATATTTTCTCACTGCCGTGAAATGATGAAAAGATGCTGGGGCATAAGGCACATAAGGACCTTCTCCTATTACTTAACCTCTTTCCCTTTGTGGAAACCCAACTGTGCCTGTTCCCAGCTATTTATCTTTATAAGAAGGTATGGATCTAAATCTGCTAATATCCTTCTTTAAAATATGATTATAATGGTCCCTTTATGTGCCCGCATCACTGGAAAACTGACAGAGCCACTAGGCACCAGTTGTAATGTATGACTTGTCCCAACTGCAATGGAAGGTAGTAGTATAGAATTAGGGTCATACTGGGCTTGTCACTGTCAGGGCTTATACTGTTCCTCCCTTTACTTTCTTCCCAATAACTGCTAGAGATATACAAATTCCTATAATGCTGGGACTGGTTTTGAAACCAAAGTTGAATAGATGTCGCTATGGGGAAGAGTGGATGGGCATTGCCTCAGAGGACTTACATCGTAGTAAATCTTAACCCTCTGGGTGTATTTTGGACTTTGTTTTTTTCATGTTGGGCCTTCCGTGACACACTGATTAATTTAAACTAGCCAGGTGAGGACCCATAGGCACAATGCATACCACTTATACGGATCCCCAACACACTCATATGCGAATGTCCCTGCTGATGGACAGCAGAATTGCATACTAGAGAGTATGCTTTGCTGGTATTTTAATGTACGAACAGCAAAGAGAGATGGTACCTTTTCAAATTTATGCAGTAGCGATAGATTTCTGTAATGCTGGATCTGCTAGGTAGCCACACGATGTTTAACACTGACTTTCTGCATAAACATCCAAGGCTTTCTCACTATACTGTGGATTTTCCCCACGCTGACTCTAGTTTATGCATTGTATAAAGCTCAAAGTGAGAAGACACTGCCATTTAATGGACAAAGCTCAGAACTGTGTGTTGCTACTATTTTCTCTGATGAAGAGTTCCCCTATGTCCTAAATTGGCTCATATTCATCCACAACCCCCCCCATAAGCTATACTGACACCAGTAACTTATGTATTCTAGTATTGTTATATAAGCCAACCTAAATCCCACTCCTATGTACTACCTCTGTGCTTGTTTTCTGTTCATTTAGAATCCCCCTCCTCCTTCTCTCCCTTTTCTTAATCCCTAACTGGGTGATATGCAGAACAACATTGTGCAGTAGGAGCTCTCATTACAGATCGATTGACCTTGGGTGTTGAGAAAACACAATTGCACATACCCCAAGACAACATACTCGTATAAGGATCCTCAACACCCAAGAACTACAAAACAAACCCCAGAGCAAATGCCCTGAGGTATGGGTTATCCCAGAGTATATTGGTCATGCAGCCAAAATTTAAGGAAAACACAATTGCACAAAGACTTCTGTTAATAGTGGAGTCATATACTGGGATATGCATAGAAGTGAGATTAAGGTTGTCTTATATAATGTTACCCCTGATATGAAAACCACCACTGGTATCTAAGGAACTGCAACTTTCTTGCAGCACGGTAACTACAATACCTCAGAAGAAGCAGATTACAGTTTGCTTATCTTCTCCTACCCCCATTTGGATCTGGGGAGTCCCAAGGATAATATTTTTTCTGGCTCAGATTACCCTCACTAGATGTTTGAACATTTAGATATAATACTGTTCAAGATCCATCCCATGCCTTTAAGCTTAAGACAAATGTAATATCTTATCAGTGTTTGTTACAGTTGTATACAGTTTGTTCTAAGATATAAGCACCAGATAGCTGTATTTGATACGAAACTTGTCCCTAAGGTATATTGGAGATCTCATTTCATTCTCTGCTTAGGCCAAAGACCAGAAGAGCATCACCCACATCAGCAGCTGTTTGCCCTTAAAGAAATATCCTGTACCCATATTTGTTCACTTCAAATGGACCATGGAGAGTCGGCCAAGTGGTGCTGAGGGTTGATGCACTGGATGCCACACCTCAGTCTGCACAGATGATCCTGGTTTGGGAATGACCTCAAGTTGTTGGGGGGAACAGTTGAAGCAGGATCAAATGTTGGCTCTCTTCTCTCAGGTAAGGGGTGGGGTCACTGCCCATAGTCCCGCAGTCATTAAATGGAGGTTCACTGCCAGTGCAGGCAGTCAGTGGCTTGACTGGAAGGGAGGGGCATCCTGAATGGCTTGTGCTCAGGTGCCTCCACATGCATGTGCTATATTGGGGATGTGTGGGTGTAGGGGTCAGGAGAAATCCCAGAAACTATACAGTATATGAAAAAAAATAGACCACGGACAAAATCACGTCGCAGTTGGAATGTGATGGATCTTAACTCCCCTATAAAGCTCAAGGAGATCCTGACTCATTTACAAATGCTAAAGTCACAAGTGGTACTATTACAAGAAACTAAGCCTACTGCCCAGGAAGCCCAAAAGCTGAGAAGGGGATGAGTAGGTATAGAAGTACACAGTGTTGCTCCAACCAAAAAGAGAGGGGTCTCCATCGTCATCCATAAAAACCTCCACTGGACTCATTGCAAGTCTCATCATGACCAAGAAGGTAGATGGGTCCTAGCACATTTCAACACTCCACAGAGCCCTTACTATACTCAATCTATATGCCCCAAACACAGATTCCCCCCCTTTTATCCATACCCTAGCATCTCACTTAACAAATCTTGCAGATAAACACTCCCCTATCATAGTTGGAGGTGACTTCAATCTAACTTTAAACCATCAACTAGACAGAAGTCAATGTAACCCTGAGCCACACTCCCAGGCTTTACAAGCAGTTTTAATGTGGCTAAAAGACCAAGCCCTTAAAGATATTTGGAGACAGCATCACCCAAGAGAAAATGACTTTACCTATCAGTCCCCAACCTATCGCTCTTTCATTCAGAAAGACATGTGAGTCACATCCCAAGATATGACTCCATTAGTAACAGCAGTCACTATTAAGCCGATAATCATATCAGATCACACCCCCATTCAACTGAATTTCTTGATGGGAAGCTCTCCACAAAAAATCTACTAGCAGGAGTTTGGAATCCTACTTTACTTTTGGACCCCCAGTTCAAACCATGGCTATAACAAGCCACTCTAGAATATTTTAAAGACAACAATACCACATCAACTATTATGCTGTGGGAGGCATTTAAGGCCACCCTCAGAGGCAAAATAATCAGGAACACAACTCACTGGAGGAAAGAAAGAAAAAGAAAAACAACTTGCTAATCTGGAAGGTCAATTAAAGGTTAAGGAAACAATCCTGAAAAATACAGTACACCCTCCAGTAAGATTAAGAACTCTCCCATCCACATAGAAATCATTGCCATTATACAAGAAATAAACACAATCATGGCATGCAAAGCAGAGTTAGCCCTCTGAAGACTGAAGTACAAGTACTGGTAAAGTGGAGAGAAAAATGGAAAACTTTTAGCATATAGGCTTAAGAAACAGCAATCCGAATGGTACACCACATCATTGGTATCCCACTCTGGTGCCAAAAGTACTAACCCCATGGAAATAAATACTATTATGTCCCAGTTTTACCAGAAGTTGTATACCTTGACTACCTCCCCATCCCCCAACAGCTAATGAATTTCTTACACTCCCTGACCTTACCCAAGTTATCCGCTAGCCAATGCTTCTCTTTAGAATCACCAATTATGTCCCAAGAAATTAAGGTGGCAATTAAAATTCTAAAACCTAGACAAGCACCTGGCAGTGATGGACTCCTTATTGACCTATACCAATTAATAACATCCCAAATATACCCAATTTTAGAACTCTTATCACAGAGCTCCCACGTTCTGGAACATTCCTGCCATCTATGTCACCAGCTACTATTATGATATTATCAAAACTGGGTAAGGACCCTCAACATCCAGCTAGCTATAAACCTATCTTTCTCATTACTGTTGATGGGAAAATATATGCAAAAATACTTGCTACCCGATTAGAATCCTTTCTCCCATCTCTGATCCACCCTGCCCAAGCTGGATTTGTGCAGGGTAGACTTAAGTTCAGACCATATTAGAACTCTCCTGAATATTTTGCACATTGCATCCTCCTACCCCACCCCAACAGCAGCAGTAACAATTGATTTTGAAAAAGCCCTCAACACAGTTAAATCTGTATGCAGTCCTCACTCACTTTGGTATAGGTTCCAACTTTCTTTCCACCCTGCTGGCCATGTACTAGGCCCCAAAGCTCAGGTTCTTACCAGTTCAAATATATCTCCCCCCTTCTCTATCACTAGAGGTATGAGACAAGGATGTCCTCTGTCACCATTTCTCTTTGTTTTAGCAATCAAACCCCTTGCAGCTGCTATTCGACAGGACCTGAACATCATGGGAATATCAGCTGGAGACCAAGTTTACAAAACTCTGCTATACGCTAATGATCTCTTAGTGATTTTGGATCAGGCCAACAAGTCTCTTACCCATTATTATACATCCTAAATAACTTCTCAACCCTCTTGGGACTTAAAATGAATCACTCTGAATTTGAAATCCATCCCCTTAATAAGTTAGCCACCCCCCCACAGATCTTCTCATCTATATCCTTCGGTGGTCTCCTTCATCAATAACATACTTAGGAATAAATATAACCCCTAGAATACTGTACATACATTATGTGACCTAAATTCTAATTCTCTAATCTCCCAAATTAGACTAGAAATAGACTGATGGAAAACCTTGCAACTTTCTATAGTGGATAAAATAGAGGCGATAAAAATGCTTACAACCCCAAAAATCTTCCATCTGTTGTCACACTTGCCTCTCCCTATACCCAATAAATGGTTTGACAGCATCGATAAACTAATCGGCAACTTTCTGTGGGAAGGCCGTAAACCCTGATATACTGTAGTAGGAGTAAACTTAGAATGAGCTGGAGGCAGGATGGTTGGAATCTCCCTTGGTTTAAAGGGTACTACTGGGCATTTAGGAATGCACAAATGCTGCAATCACTTCCTACATCTGGTCCTCCGCCACCTCTGTGGACACAAATTGAGACAATTATATGTGGGCAAACTAACCCGGTAACAAATCTTTTTCTCAAAAACTAAACTTCCTCCTCATGCTCCTCCCACTGCTAATGCTTTACATATAGCATGGCAGCAAACTAATAGATAGATGCATATAGATCTATGTTACAGCCCTCTAACTCCTATTTGGCATAATAAATCCATCAGTGTTGCTGGCAAACCTGTGTATTGGTTAGAATGGGAAATGAATGGCATCCACACAATATCTGACTTACTGATCCCCCAAACCAATACAGTAGACTCCTGTCAAGGGCTGCAGATTCAATACAAAATCGCACAATCAGATTTTTGGAAATATCTTCAGCTGCAAAGCTCCTTAAAGAAACACTTTAAAACACTGACCCAGTTTCCCCAAACTAACCAACAACCCCTTTATTCAAATGGGGAAAAGCCACACATGAATAAGCAGGCCTAATATACTCCCACATAAGAGATAACATCCCTCATCGAACAGCCCCAGCCAGGCACTACTGGTCATCGGTCCTTCGTACACCCATCTCAGATGAGCAATGGAACAAATGCTGGTGCACGGCCCATGTCTTTGTTAAGGACTGTAAGAGTCACCTTATTCAAAGTAAGATATTCCATTACTGGTATTTCACACCCAAAATACTATTCACTGCTAGTACTGTACCATAACATCACTGCTGGTGTTGTGCACAACCAGATGGTGATATATTCCATATTCCTTTTTAGCTATCCACATATCCCAAAATTTTGGGCAGAGGTCATAAAGACCCTTTTCAACATCCTACATCAACCCATATCCCCCTCTCCTGAGATGTTCCTTATAGGCATTGAAAACAGTATGATGTCTATGCCCAAGAGACAAAGAGTACTATTATTACAAACAAGCATTATAGTGAAACGTCTGCTGTTACAAAAGTAGGGAACCTCAATTGTACCTATTATAATTGAATTCCTCAGTAATCTATCCCAATTGGCCACCTATGATCGCCTATCTCACTATTCACACAACGCTATTCACACTCACATTCTCACCTAGGAGACATGGAACCAGTATCTGAGAACCATCAATAATAACACAGCTATGGGCAACACTTTTCACCCAAGACAGGGCATAGGATAGACATCCTTTATGCCCAACTCTGTACCACTTCTGTATGATCTTCTGGCCTCCACGCTGTGCTCTGGGACATCCTTATATACCTTAAAATGTACACCCAAAAGCAAATACTGCTTTTTACCTACTGTTGTATTACCTTCTGTCTTTGGAATATATATAGTTACAGTTTTATTTTCACCAGACTACTAAAGTGTATGATACCTGCCACTCCTACCTAAGTATATCACCTTCAGAACTTGATTATGAGAATACCTTAACTAAATTATAGTTGCAGTGGTCTAGATTGTTTTGTAATATAAATTCACTGTTTAGAAATGACACTTGAGTGATTGCATAATGGTAAAGGTTATGCAGGATAACCCTGTAAATCACAGTATGAAGACTAACTTTAACCTCTCGAAGAACATAGTACTATCCCACTGCTGTTTTTCCCTCTTGTATTTCTATAGTTATTATAGAGTATTAACTAGGTGTATATACTGTTTGTATCACATATGCTATTATATGTATGATGCCAACTTTTGCATTCTGTACTAAATGTTTTATGTTGAAAACTCAATAAACAGTTTAACTTAAAGAGAGGGTGGGGGACTTCCGGTGTGATGGCTGCCTGGTGAGAAGCTCTTACCAGTAGATCCCCTGCCTTCCCCAGTATATTTGCTCTGTTTCTAACTTAAGTGCCCCAAGAGTAGATATAACCTAGCCTGAAATCGAGAAGAATACCAGACGATCTTAACCATTTGATTAGAGGCAGAGTTTCGGGATGGAAACAGAAATGAAAGCGCTGGCTCTCCAGCACACTCCACTGCCGACGCCAGGGAAGGAGAAAAACCTGAAAAGGCCTAAAGTGGGTGACCCAGAAAGTCCTGCCTCGATAAAGCAGCAAGCCGTTCTTGCAGAAGAGTGGTTTCTAGAAGAGAAGGCACCATTAAAAGAAGCTCTCTTAACCTTAGCCACTGATGTTAAAGGGCTAAAAACCACCATGGAACATCCAAATACCCGCATTACTGATAATGAAGCCTGGATCTCCTCGCTGGAGGATTGGAGAGTGAAACTGGACCCAGAAGTTGTGAGTGTGAGACAGAGAATCAAAAAGGCAGAAGACCGACTAGAGGATCTTGAAGGTCATTCAAGAAGGAACAACCTTGTAGTTCTTGGCTTGCCAGAGGGTAAGGAAGGGCAGCAAGTAATCATATTTGCACAGAAATTGTGTGAGAAGTTAGCTGGACCTTCTCCAAATGGTCCCTCCTATACTATAGAAAGAGCACATAGATTGCTGCACCCTATGCCTTCAGTAGGATAGCCTCTTCGCCCATTTATTTTTAGAATGCTAAATTTTTTAGATAAGCAGCACATCTTGCAGAAGCTCAAGGAGGTAACAGATGTCCAGTGGGAAGGGAAGAAAGTACGTGTGGTTCAAGAGTTGCCTTACACAGTTCACCAGAAGAGATCAGCTCTGCACCCACTGGTATCTAAACTAATATCTGCTGGGATCCGCTTTAGAGTGCGTTACCCTGTTACACTGCAAGTTAACAAGGATGGTCACTGGCACTTGTTTGATACCCTGGACTTGGCCACGGTAAGTTGTAAAAAGTGGTATCTAGACTTAATAAAGTGAGCTCTGAAAGCAGTTACATTGCAGTGAATGCTGCCGTCTAGTGGACATTTAGTAGTATAAACTCTTGTACAGTAATGTATATGGAGCTTTACCCAGTCATTTTGGTTATCGGAATTTGTTATTTCAGGGGTAAAATTTCTCTAAATAATAATGCTGAAGGGCTACTGTTAGAGTGAAAAAGACATCCTTTCTGTTTGTTATTTCTTTTTTCTATCAGGTCTGGGGATATTAAGATAGCACAGTAGAATAATTAAAGGGTCATGGAAAGGTTATGAAGACTGAAATGTGGACCCTTCCATTTTGTATTTGGCATTTGTTTAAAAGGTGATACAGCTGGCTCTTTCTGATAATGCCTTTAAGTTTTTCAATTCCAATAAGGGATCTGGGGAATTTAGCGATGTAAGGAATCTTCAGACATATGCATCAACTATTACATATACCTTACAGAGGCAAGTAAATTGGTTTATGGGACTGAAATAAATGGTTTGAGGTAAGACTGGCTGATCTACAGTTATGCTATGAGAATTGTAGATTAAGATTTTATAGTTCTATATTCATAAAGTAGGATAGGATGCAGTTAGCGTTAAAGTTTAATAGCATTATGGAGAGCATAGTCAGACTTAATGCAGCATGAGATAAAAAGGATAGAGGGGTAGGGGGGAGTGGAGTGGTAATTGGAGGCAGCAAGATAAACATCACACCTAGTGAACAGTTAGGAGTTCAGTCTCAGGGACTGGGGGTAGCTTACGTTATATTATTTTATAGAAAATACAAAATCACACATGCCCACACAATGCAAAGCATCATGGGCTGCATATGCAAATAGAGTCATAACCTACAATTACGTACTTATGCCCAGGGTGGGTTTGGCTGGGGACAGGGGTTGCAGTCTTATAGCCAGTATACTATCTAATTTAGTGGAGGGGGATGGGGGGAAGCCAGTATTGGAGAGGATACTTTAAGGTAAAAGTAATCTATCTAAGGTTAAGAACTAAAATCTTATATGGGGAAGGCATACCAAACAGATAGAAAGGAATGAGAATCACCTCATGGAATATTAAAGGGGCAAGAGCTAGAGTGAAACACCACCAAATTCTTAAGCACTTAGCACTTGTGTTGTCGGATATCACATTCCTGCAGGAGACACACTTGAAGGGTGGTGAAGGTAATTTGTTTTGAAGAGATTATATTGGTCTAGTCTATACTGCAGGTAACTCCACTTCGCAGAGAGGGGTTGCTATCTTAATAGCCAAAGGGTTGCAATTTCAATTGTTACAAGAGATCGGAGACCCACAAGGGAGATTTCTGTTTGTGAGGGGGTTGATTGATCATAAAGAAGTTGTTATAGGCACTATATATGGGACTAACCACTCCCCCCCGAATTCTTCTCCCAATTAGTTCTCAGGTTAGCTCCTTTTAAGCAGGTGCCAATGATATTAGCAGGAGACTGGAATATAACGTATGGAAATAAGTTGTATAGATCTACACAGAATAAACCAACTTTATCCCCTGCACAAAAATTTCTGCAGGAAATGATGGAAGGGCTGGGCCTTGTAGATCCTTGGCATCTTTTACACCCAAAAGAGAAGGCATTTACCTTTCACTCATCTTATCATAAATCCTATTCATGGATAGATTTCTTCTTAGTAAACAAGGTTATGATGATGAGCCCACTGGACTGTGGGATTCTCCCCAGAGTATTATCAGACCACTCTATGATCTGGTTGGAGGGTAGGATACCTCAGTCAGTCCCCAAAGTTACCAGTGGAAGCTTAATACTCAAATGTTATCCCAAGAAGACATTGTGACTAAGATACAGGAATTAATTAACCAATACATGGAACATAATAAGGGGTCTATTAAGGTACATGACCAACTTTGGTGTTCCCTGAAATGTTTTTTAAGGGGAGAGTTTATTAGGCTAGCTGCGACCCAGAAAAAAAAGAGAGAAACAGTAGCGAAATCCCTGTTAGATTCCATTCAGAAAATGGAGAATGAGATCAGTGCCTGCCCTACAATGGCAGATTTAATTCGGCTGGAGGTCCTTAGGGATCAATATGCCAATGTTCTAAGAGAAAGGGCTGAATATGCCCTGTTTAAAACCCACATTAGGTATCTGAACCAAGGAGACAAGGCCGGACATCTCCTGGCTCTTAAGTTAAGACAGCAGGAAGAGTCTAGGCTAATAGCTAATATAACCACGGTGGAAGATGGAAGCATATTGACAACTCCTAAAGCTATAGTGAGTGAGTTTGAAAGGTTTTATAGGAATCTTTATGGTTGCCCACCTAATAGTCCCACAGAAATTGAGATACAACAGTACCTTTCTAAATTTTCTCTTCCTGTTCTCAGCCAAATTCAGAGAGCCCACCTGACCTCCCCATATCTCGGAGATGGAAATATCAACTGCCATTCAATCTCTTGCACTTAACAAAGCTCCAGGACCAGATGGGTTTCCATCAAACTTTTATCAAACTTTTGAAAAAGAGCTTGTTCCTATTCTCCAAGAATTATACTCCCATATTTGTATTTATGGGATTGTTGATTCTACCTTGTTAGAAGCCACTATCATTGTTCTGCCAAAACCAGGGAAATCTAAAGATAAGATAGCAAATTACAGGCCAATTTCCCTGATGAATTATGATGTTAAAATATTAGCTAAGGTTTTGGCCTCAAGGATTATCAACGTTTGGGATAACTTAATTAGCCCCAAATAATTTGGGTTTATTGGTGGCAGAAACCCCTTGGATAACTTCCGCAAGCTTTCCCATATCTTCTCCGCATCCAGAGATGCAATGGTACCAATGGCCCTGGTCTCTCTGGATGCAGAGAAAGCTTTTGATAGGGTTAGCTGGCCTTTTCTATTTAATACTGTGTCTCAATTTGAATTTCCTCAAGAATTTATTAGGTGGATTAAACATTTATCCTCTAATCCTACAGCTAAAATATACTGTAATTTTTTTTTTCTAAAAACTTCCGGTTATACTTTGGAACCCGTCAAGGGTGCCCATTATCACCATTACTGTTTAACTTGCATTTGGAACCCTTAATTTGTAATCTCCAACTATCTCCATCTATAACAGGTATTTCAGTGGGCTCTTAAGAGCTGAAACTGTCAGCCTATGTGGATGACATGTTACTCCATCTTTCGTACCCAACAGAAGCTATCCCAAAAGTGTTAGATATAGTAAAGGAATTTGGTAGATTGTCAAACTACAAGTTGAATATTAATAAGACAGAAGTTATGCCACTTAATGTTTATACATGTAAAGGTGATTTGGCCAAGTTTAAGATGACCTTGACAAATAGACTTAAATATCTGGGAATCATCTTGTTAACCTCAATACCTCTCCTAAAGAAACTTAATCTAGACAATCTTCTTCTAATTATTCAGCAAGATCTAACTAGGTGGTCCCCCTTATATATGTCCCTACAGGGTAGAATCTATGTAATCAAAATGAACGTACTGCCCAGAATATTTTACCCTCTAAATATGTTAAATATCTATCTTCTCTTATCATGGTTCCGGAAACTTCAGAGCATAATTACAAAATTTTTGTGGCAAAATAAACCCCCACGGAAATCCTATAAATGCCTAAGTGCTCCAAAAGAATTAGGAGGGCTGAAGCTCCCAAATTTTTATCACTACTATTTAGCAAGTCATATGGCCAAGTATATGCAGTGGGTGAAGGCACCTTTTAAGGATGGGCATTCCCAATATTGGCCCCTGTGGCTACAAATAGAGAGGACTCTGATAACAGGGACCAAAATAACACTGGATGGCCTTTGGTATATACTCCCTAAGGATTTGCCTAAGTCACTTAGATCTACGGTTATCTACACTTCGGTTAGGGCTCATAATCAGGTGAGTAGAACCTTTGGCATAGTCAATATTAAGGATGTTCCCAACCACTATTTGGTAACCCTAACTTCCAAATTGAGAAAACTTTTCTCTTACCACATAGGCTGGGTGTACCACCAAACACGAGAGTCAGTGATGTAACTGACTTGGGGAGAATACTTTCAGTTCAGGACATAATGGAGAAGGTTCACTTAACATCTAAATATGCCTTTTACATTTATCAAGTTAGACACCTGCTTATTACTATTTTTGGCACTGACCAGTGGAATATTAATTATAGTGAGATGTTGGCTGAATTTAAAAATAAAGCGAATTCGCCACATGCAGTATCTGGGCTTGTTATGACCCTATATGAGAAGATGTACTCTAATACAGTGGACTGCTCACAATATTGGATGGTTACCCTTCCAAATAGCAGTGCCAACTGGGCATATATCTGGAATATAGTGCCAATGATAGGCTTAGACTGACACAATACTATATATTACACACTATGCATTTGACTCCAGTGAAGCTGTATAAGACGAGTAAATTACCAAAAGACGAGTGTTGTAGATGTGGTCATGCTCAGGGCTCCCCGATTCACAGTTTCTGGAAGTGCCCTTTAGTGGGTTCATTATGGTCAGAAATTAAGGCCAAGGCAGACCCCTTGTTGGGGTTACAAGATCTTTTCACCCCTGAAGTTTGTTTGTTAGGAGACTACACAAAAATTGATGTGAAGAAGAGGAGATATTATATAAATTTAATCTCACTTACGGTGAAAACCCTGATATTAAAACACTGGAAAGACCAAATGGCTATTCCTTACCAAGAATGGTTGGCAAGGTTATTATATAATTTAAGGATTGAAAAAACTATCGCTAGCCTTAGGAATACAATGCCTAAGTTTAATGCTCGGTGGGAGAAATTCCACGACCTATGGTCAGTGGCCAAGATATAGATCCAAGGTATTGTGGTGGTAGATTATTAGCCCATTAAAGGAAGCAGCTGTCATTCCTTCTTTCTCACTTCCCTTAGCTGATTGACTTTAATCTTAAGTCCAGTAGATATAGAGTAATAGTGGGTAACACTACAAGGTGGGTACTGGCTGGGAGGGTAGGTAATGGGAAGAAGGGAGAGACTTTTTGAGGGGGATATACATGGGGAGGTAAAAGATGGATAGGTGGGAGGTAGGGATAGTGATTGACACATAGATTTGTACCCTTGGTAATGTATTTTTATGTGTTTCTGTTATTTCTTGTATTATTGACTGTACATATATGGGGGGTCAAAAAGAGGGGTGGATTGGGAGGAAAGGGAAGGGGTGATACAGAAATTTGCATCCAATGTAATGTACTCACGTCCTTCTTTTTGTCTCATGTATTAAGTACTGCATTGAGGCTGACTGCAAATAATAAATAACGAATAAAGTATATTTAATTTAAAAAGAGAGAGGGTAATGGAACAATGGAATGATTTCAAAAGAGGTGGTGGAGGTGGTGTCTATAACAGGTTTCGAGGAAGGCTAGTACAGATTCATGGGGCTGCTGGTCCCAAAAGTGGAGGCAGGGTACAGAGGAATGTAAAGTGGCAGGGATATGACACAAGGAAGGGTGGATCAGAACAAAAGGTAACCACCCTATCTGGCTACTGGACAATAGGGACAAGGTAGACACTTTTGGACAGACTCGATGGAGTTTCGATCTTTATTTTATTTATGTATTTAGCTTTTGTTGATCGGGTAAGTGATCTGGACAAATTCTTCCTATTTTCAGGCATGACTCTGGTGAGGGGGATACAGATGAATGCCAACTGACCTTGAACCAGATTAAGTTGCTGGTGGTATTTTTGTCTGAAAACATTTTTTTTCCCATGTGTCTATGTGTCTATGTTTCTATTTCACAGCACATGAATGTGCTTTATGAAAGTTTGTGTGGAAACTGTAGCTGTAAGCTACTTGGAAGATGCACAGCCAAATATGCACCAAAGGTTTGATATATGGTAGGTCAAATAAACTGCTTTGAAAATCTTGCCCAGCGTATCTAGTCTAATTAGCTGGGGATGGCTGAGTCCATTCTTTACTCAGGCAGGTAATGGCCCTTCAGATGTGCTCATTCCTCGCTACACAGATGCAGGTGATGTCCTTTTGGAGACTTCTGAAGCTATTATCAGATGTTTGTGCTTCTGGGGCTATCATCCAAAGTTTGTGCTGAACATTGCAACCCTTGCTGCTCCATTATTTTATCTCACTCAAAAACCGCACCAGTTCTTGTACAATGGTTGGAAACACATGATAAAGCCTTCATCACTCTAAAAGCAATTATATACAGTCAAATTGTTAATAAAGTTATTTATTTATTTGAAAATTGGTAGATGGGAGAGGCATACTGAGCTGAGGCTCATTTGCAGGTGTGAACCCGGGAGAAGGGAACAGGAGATGCACAGTGCAATACATCATGCAAGTCAATAGCACAGCATTTAGTAATTTGGTACAGAAATGAGTAGGTAAAAAACACAATTATATAGAAAAGTGCAGTGCAGTCACAGTACAAAATGAGATATCAGATTCAAAAGCCAAGGGAACATAACAATCCACAGCGTGATATACCCTGACTTCAATAAATCCTTTATCTTATTGACTAGCGCCCCTAACACTGGTCTGTGGCTGGTTTTGTCTCAGTTAAGTTGCTGTAGTCCACCATCTTGTACTGGAGTAGGGTATCCGTTCTCCATTAATGTAGATATGTCATTAAAGAGTAGAAGTGTTTAGTGGTCTGGTGGACAGTAATTGCTTTTTGTTATTACATCTGGGATAGCCCATTTGTCCTCATAATAGACCATACACCCCTCCATTGTTTCCATGATGTGAAGAATTCCCACCCCCAGAATATTATGTTTTTATTGTATGTATTTGTTTTTCAACTTGGTAATCCCCCTCCCCCTCCCCACACCTAGAAATAACCCACATCTCTGTGAGTCTTTCCTAGTTAAAGAAATTCTAATTAACAAAATAAAAGTGGTTGGTATCTAGATTTCCAGTCCCAGTTCTTTGAGGTACCCCATCAACATAAGAAGCATAAGAAAATAAGAATATAATCATAAGAAGAAGAATAATGTTGATTTATTTTCTCCCTTAAAGATGGTGCTGAGCATTCCTCTGGCTATGCTCTTGGGGAGTATGTGAAGGAATGTATATACCCTTCAGGATCCTCACAAGGAATTCCTCTAGGCCACAGATAATCCATCTGCCTTATATAGAATAGTGTGTGGGCAAACACACACAACACAGAGGATAGTGGATGGGCAACAGTGAACAGTGGGTATGTCTCTAGACCGTCACCTTCTGAGAAGTAGCCTTTTTGCTTCAACAGTGGCAACCAGGAGCCATTATCTGGAGGGAGCTGTCATCAAGACTCCTGCAGTTGGTACATCCAATAATATCAGTTCCAAGGTTGCAGGAATATGTTTGCCAAGAACGGTAGTGCAATACCTGATAACCTGTTGCCAAAAGTTAGCTATGGGAGCACAGCTCCACAGGACATGGAGAAGATCTGCCCCAGGTGAGTTGCATCTACAGCAATTGTTGTGGGGTTAATGGCCCATTGTCTTAAGTTAGGCAGGGGTTCGATACCATTGATGCAAAATTTGGTTTTGTATCAAGAGGCTACACTGGTCAACTCAAGAAATATGGGTGATTTTTCAGCATTGGGACCGTACAGCTTCTGTAATAGTAATGTGAAGTGATTGCTGCCATTTGTGTTTTGGTGAGGTGAAGGGATCAGGCGCAGCGCCTCTTAAAATTTAATAGATAGTAACAGCTACACCATTTGTCTTTTTACACCATGCCTTAGTAGGAACTCTAGCAGACTGATGTGAGGACATTAGGGGTGGGCAAAAGTGCAGTTTTCACCACCTTAGAACTTCTGTGGAAATCAGGGAACTTTCGTGTAAGCTTCCGAATTTCTGCCTGTGGTGGAGCGGAAAACGTCCGAGAAAGTTATTGGCGAAATTTCACCCAAATGCCATGGTATGACTAGTGGCCCCCCCACCTGTCCCACAAGAAAATAACATTACAGTCCCTATTCCCTGGTGGCTAATGGTCCCTCCTCCCTGCCAGATCACCCGCCTGCCCAACTACTAAAAAAAATTTAATTCTACTTCCTTATGTAGTGTGATCCCTTCCCACATCCTCTGCCCAATAGTGCCCAGCTTATGAGCCCACACAACCTAAGTCACAAATGACCTGGTGGCTAATGGTCCCTCCCCTCCACCCATTCACTCCCCAACTCCGTTGCGGTACTGTTAAAAAAAATCCCTGGTGGTTTAGTGGTTTGAAGAACTGCTTTCACAAGAATCAACCCATCCCCAGCCCCTCTCCATCCCGAGCCCTAGTCCTTTAGTACATTTTAATCCCTGGTGGACTAGTACCCCCAAGCCAACAGGTGTCCCCACCCCTCCACCCCGGTTGTAAACCCCAGTGTGGCAGTCAGCACAACCCTACTCTCTCCTTCATGGCTAGCCCACCCACTGAGTTGTCAATGAATGAACATGTTCCTGCACAGAGCCATGTTCATTCATTGACAGCACAGTGGTGGGCCAGCCATGGAGGAGAGAGGAGGGCTGTGCTGGTCTGCCTGCCGGGTTTACGGTGGGGTGGGAGTGGGGTGGTGAAACACCTGCTAGGTTGGGGGGTTGGGGGAAACTATCCCACCAGGAATTAAAAATCTACTCGGGACTGGGTGTCAGGGATGGAGAGGGGCCGGGGATGGGTTGATTTTTGCGAAAGCAGTTCTTCAAACCACTAGACCACCAAAACTTTTTTGTAGCAATACTGCAACTGAGTTGAGGGGCTGAATGGGTGGAGGGGTGGGACCACTAAGCACCAGGACATTTGTGACTCGGGCTCTGTGGGCTCATGTGATGGGCACTGTTGGGCAGGGGGTTGTGCTACTTAAGGAAGGGGAATTAAATATTTTTTAAAAGTCGGGCAGTTGGATGATCCGGTGTGGGGGTGGGACTGCTGGCCACCAGGGAATAGGGGTATGTAATTTTATTTTCTTGTGGGGAAGGTGAGGGGAGGGACCACTAGCCACCAGGAGTTACCAGGAAACCTTTACGTAATTTGTTTTGAAAATTATAGGGGAGGTGTAATTTCTGTGAAAGTCTGGAAATTGATTTCTGAACTTTTGTGGAAGCTAAAGTCTGACTTTTACTTTGTTCCGCTGACAAAAGTATTCTTTTGCACACCCCTAGAGCGCATTGTGGTATAGCTGGAACATGTACATTTAAGCTTTTGCCACTATGCATGCTGCTAATCTGGAGATATTTCAAGAAATCGACTTTAGTTAGGTTATACCTATATTGTACATTTTAGAACAGTGGTGGGCAAACTGCGGCCCACTCTGCATTTTTTGCGGCCCCCCGAGATGCTCTGTAAATTTAAAAAAAATTGTGCTGTACCTTTAAGATTATGACAGTTGTTCAGTGTGCACTTTGTACTGATGCAGGTTCGGTTTGCCATTTCATTATTCTGGCTGCAGAACACAGTCATTGTCGAGTAGGCTGCAAGCTGTTTTGGAGGTGAGTAGCTTCCCACAATGCCAATAACATTTCTATGACTGTTTTGGCGATTACATTTGCTGGTAACTTTTCTGTGACTGTTGCAGTGATCGGTGAATACATAGTTGCAGCATACTGATAGGACATGGATGGAACAGGGAACAGTCAAGAGCAGTAGTGTGTGGCTAACACAGTTCCTTGTTTCCCTTTGAAACTGTGCATAATTTGCGACCGGTATCAGGACAAGGAGAAAAATTGCAAGTTTTTAATTTGGCTTACTTTGCTCACTAAGTATGCAGACAATTGAAAAGTGTTAGTCTAGGTTCAATTAATCATTTGTTACAGCTGCATTATTCTTGTTTTCCCCTCCATTCTAATTAACATGTATATAGGTTCATCTTCACTAGTTTCACTTCAGCCTCCACTGTCACTGCCACAAACACAGGACGGCACACTGCATCACTGAACTGCTAAAAAGGGACACATTTCTAAAACTGTTTTAACATGATTAGTGACATTAAAAAAGCTTTTTGCACTATTAAATGATCTACTTTGCATCATTTAGCTGTAAATATGGACCTGTAAGGTCCTCCATGCTTCCATGCCTTTGTGGCCCTCTGGATCACTGGAGGGCCACGCTCGTGGCCCTCATACAATCCAATGTTGCCCACCACTATTTTAGAAGAATTCCATAATGCTAAGATCTAGAGTCAGTAAGTCCCCGACAGTGTGTATTTTACATACTTTCCAGTCCATCCAATTAATAAGTCTGTTTTCAATGCAAAGAGAAGTGTAATTTCATAGGGAAGATTTTTGTGAGAATACCCACATTTTTCCATGTGACGTGAGCTGCTGCCATCGTAAGTCATTGTGGTATTTTTTGGGAAGTGGAAGGCCCAAATATGCTGGGTGTGAATCATCCTGAAGAGCGGCTTCTATATCAATCCAAACTGGACTGTTTGCTGGATGGGGAGTGAATAATTGACAGGTTTTGGCTATGATAAAAGTGCATGAGTAATATAAAAAATGTGGAAGGCCTTACCCACCCCACAGGCCAGTGAGCTCACAATTTTGCTCTGCTGTATCAGGAAGATTTACCATCCCAGAGGAAAATTTACTATAAAAGAGTCTATTTTTTTAAACCACTTGTGGTGTATTACAATTGGAAGTTGTGCAAGAATGTGAAATATCTTTGGGGTAGCCATCATTTTTATTGCAAGAAATGTTTACTACTAGGGATAAGGTTAAAAGATGACATCTTGTCAGATAGGTTCATAGGCAGTTACAAGTTCGAGGGACAAGCCCATTTAGAACCTGCCACCACATATCCTAATGATGGAAAAAGAACTTTTGTTCACTCATATATTGGTCAAGCCTAGATTTGAATTGACTAATGTTGGCACTACAGATGACAAATGGTGGAAGAGAGCTCCATAATGGTGGAATCCTTTGAGTAACAAAATTTCTTCTTCTGACAGTCTTATTATGACTAGTCACTAATTTAAATGTGTGCGATCTTGTATTATTAAGTGTGTTCTGTTTTTCAAGACAATATGTTTCAAGCATTGCAGGATCATTTATGCTCTATGCAAGGCACAATTCCCCTCTCACAGATTTATAATGTAAAGAGTACAAACCAAGTGATTTCAGTCTATCAGAGTAATCCAATGCAGACAAGTTACACACTTTCCTGGTGATTCTTTTCTGAACCCTCTCTACTAAACCTTTGTCACCAAGCGATGTAGCAGCACAGCAGGGATAACAATATTCTAAGTGAGATCTAACCAAGCTTGTATATAGGGCACAATAAGCTCCTGTTTATGACTCTTGATATGTTTTAGAATACAGCTGATTATCCCATGACATTTTTTAACTGTATTAGCAGTATGTACCCCAAATTTTTGATTATTAGAAATAATTACTTCTAAATCTTTTTCAGTAGTGACTGGTTGTAAGTAATTACCATTTAATTTGTAGTCTGTGAGTTGTTTTTACCTAAATGCATCACTCTGCATTTACTGATGTTAAAGGCTAATTTATTTTCATTTGCCCACTTATACAATCTGTCAAGGTTAGTTTGTAAAGCTGCAGCTGACTCACTGTTATTTACAGTACATTACAACCATTTTTGCTGTCATCAGCATATTTCTTTATCCATACTCCATCAACAGTCTGCATGGAGGCAATCAATACATTAAACAATAAGGTCAGATCATCCTGAAGTCTCTTTATCAACAGTTGCAAGTTGTTAGGGATGATGTGGCTGAGGATGGAAGTGATCTTGATCCCTAGATATTTGATAGTTGTAGGGTCCCATGCCAGACCAATGTTTTTGATAATGTCTGGTGCTGTTGTGGGATATAATGGAAGGATTGCCATTTTATTTAAATTAATAAGTAGGCCTTACAGCTTAACAAAGGAGTCTAGTAGTGTCAATAAGTGGGATACCTAGTAATGCATCACTAGTAGAGATGCAGTGAATTTAAATTTCACCAGCGAAGTGGAAACTTTGCATTGTCAATCCACTATGTAGAGTGGCCAATACAAAAGGCTCACTTCATCTCATGATTATTACTTTGCATTGACATTCCTCCTTAGCATGAGGTAAGGTGAAATGACAACAAAACTAACAGCCCCTCACCCACACACTCACCAGAATTAATGTGCATCACCAAAATGCTACTGTCTTGTGTCCAGAAATTTACCCAGTACTGACAAAGTGAAATGAGAGCGTAACAAGAAATGCAAAGTCTCCCAGAATTAATGGTGCACTCAGTCATGCATGCAGTGGTCACACACAGTCACCAGATATAATGTGCATTCCCAAAATGCTGCTGTCTTGTGTCAGAAAAACTCCCCAGTGCTGTCGAAGTGAAATGAGAGGTAACAAAAAATGCAAAGTCTCCTAGAATTAATGGTGCACCCAGTCATGCATGCAGTGGTCACACACAGTCACGAAAATTAATGTGCATCCCCAAAATGCTACTGTCTTGTATCCAGAAAACTTCCCAGTGCTGATGAAGTGAAATAAGAGGGTAACAAAAAATGCAAAGTCTCCCAGAATTAATTATGCACTCCATCATGCATGCAGTGGTTACACACAGTCACCAGAATTAATGTGCATCTCCAAAATGCTACTGTCTTGTGTCCAGAAAATTCCCCAGTGCTGATGAAGTGACACGAGAGTGTAAGAAGAAATGCAAAGTCTCTCAGAATTAATTGTGTACTTCAAACATACAGACAGAGTAAGATTGTGCTGCACACTCAAGAGATGCAGATGCAAAGGCACAACAACACCTAACCAGTGCTCACAAGTCACAAATCCACATCTGGAAAAAATACATTTTGCCAGTTGGGGGGGTAGTGCACTGCAGTAACAGTCCACTACCAGTAAAGATACCACAAAGCAGTATGAAAAATGTATGCAAGTGTGGTGGATAGCAGGTTCACACTGCTGCAATTACTCTGTGGCACAATAAAAGGTGTCTGACTTAATGGCACACATCATACACACACTCACACACATTACAAGTAATGCGTAGCAAATTGAAAACCTTTAGTAATATAACCAAATGTTTTAAACAAACTGAAAATATACACTGCTGCACTACAAAAATCAACAAAACAATGCCAAGAATAACTGAAAATATTACTGTGTGTACATTTAACACAGCTATACAAGAAAAATGTAACCAAAACAGAAAGACTGCCTTTTTCTCCCAGTTAATCTAACTACACCACAGATATGCCCCTTCCCCAAAGCACACTTCACAGTACACAGACTGACTGTTCTAAATTAAAATTCAAAATCCACACACAAACAATAAACACTCGATGATATGAGCACAGGAGAATTTCCTGCAATCGATGTACTAACTTTTGAACAAAAAAATGGCTCACAAAGGCTTTTTTAACAGCTTTTAGAGGCTTTGAATCGCAGTTAGTCAGGACTAAGCAATCATCTGCATATCATTTTGTGCAATATTCAGATTTTTCAATTTAATACCCTTTCTATTTGGGAGGTCAGAAATCACAGCTGCTAGGGGTTCAATAACTATTATGAATAGTAAGGTGGAGAGGGGCATCCTTGATTCATCCCTCAAAATAGTGAGAAAGGTTGAGACAGTGGGTTATTAGTAAGGAGACATGCAGTGGGATTGATGTATAGCATTTTAATCCAAGTACAGAATTATGAGCCAAAGTTCAGATGCTCCAGGACCACTTGGAGATATCCTAACTTCGCCAAATCAAAGGCTTTCTCAAAGTCTATGGCTCTTGCCATGGCTGCAGTGGGGATATTTGCAACTACCTGCATTAAAGAGATGTGAGCATTGAGGTGACCTGAACCTACTGAATTCTGCCCTATATAAACCCTCCTTGAGATGGGTGGATGAGAGATGACAGAATATTTTCAAGATCCAGTGCTAGCAATTTGGCTATAATTTTTGCATCTGCATTGATTAGTGAAATGGATCTGTAACTGGATGGCATTAACAGGTCCTTACCCTCCTTAGGTAAGACTAATAATAGCTTCTCTAAGAGTCCCAGGAAGAGGATTTAAAGTATGAGCCTCCATGATCATGTGGAGCAAAGGTTGTGATATGATGTCCTGTATTAAATGATAAAAATCTATTAGGAAACCATCCCTATCAGGAGACTTGAAGAGTCATAACTTTGATAGCCAAGGAAATTCCTCACTTGTGAATGACACATTAAGAGAAGCCTTTTGAGTGTCAGTTAACTTAGAAAGGTTAAGAGTAGAGATGAAAGATGTGAATTTAAGGGCATCAAAAGAGTTCTGAGATTGAAACATGGAGTGATAGAAGTCTTTCAGTGTGTCCGTAATAGTCGTTGGGGTCTTATGCACCTGTCCTCGTTTGTCCTTGAAGTATATGCTGTACCTCTCTGGTTGTTGTTTGCATAGACTATATGAAAAGAATTTGCAAACTTTTTCTTCATTAACCCAGTACTTCTGATTTGTTCTGTGCAACTGCAATTCCATCTTTTTAGAGGCCAGGACATGCCGTTGTAATCTAAGGGCAATTATTTCTGTTATCAGTGTTTTATTTTGTAAGTTGCCATGGTCTTGTTTATAAATATTCCCTTTTTCCTTTAAGCAGTGTTTGTAGTCTGTTATATTTTGCCTCCCTTTGATGTCACCTCTGTGTGGCAAAGCCAATAATTTTACCCTGCATTGTTGCCTTAAATTGATCATTTTCTGGAGATATCCAACACAGAACCTGAAATGCACATGAGAGCCCTCCATACACTTCAAGACTTAATATCCCTGCATCAACTATCGGATATATGGTGCCTGACTCACTGATCAGATAAGGATTACACATACTTCTCTGAAACTCAATTAATGGCATGCAGACTAGACAGATGGTTAGCCTCCAAGCTCATTACACCATTGGTCTCTGTTGTCAGTGTTGCACCCCTCTATCTATCTGACCATGCACCCATAGTCATAACTACTATACTGGATCTCCACTTGCACAAATCTCCCACTTAACATCTAGACCCAGTACTTTTACTACTTTTACAAGACAGGGACTTTAAAAAGTGTCTCAAACCAGAAGCCAATCAATAAGTTAAAATCACCACCTACAATGATATCTGGGTTGTCTGAGGACAAATCCAAGAACACCTGTGAGATGGTGATAAAAACACTGGATGGTCCTCATTTGAGGCATACAAATTGCCGAGCATTACTGGGCCTGGGGGAGTTGAAAATTTGGCCAAAGTCCATCTGCTGTCATTATCACTTTTTTGAGTGATGGGGGCCATTTTATTATTTTATGAAGTAAATGATAGAGACTTTAGGCCCGATTCTCAACAATTTTTCATTTTCATTTTTTACTTTTTATACTTGTAAGTAGGATGAGCAAAACTACCTGTTTTCACCAGTGACAAGTTACAAAACATACTTAAGCGTACATAATATTACACACAGACACAATAATAAATATAATACAAAAATACAGAAGAAAAACAACAATTAACAGTTAGTTATTTAACATGAACAGGTGTCTTTTTCCATCAACCAATATTTCAGCCTAGTCTTAAAAGACCACATTGTCATACTTTCTATGATATCAACAGGTAATGAATCAAAAAACAAAGGAGCCCTATACAAAGTAGATCTCTGGCCAAAAGCAGATCGAAACAGCGGAATTTCATAGGTAAATTTAGTCTGGGATCTAGTACCACTAGAATTAAGATACCTAGGAAATAATAATGAAACGATATGAGGCCATTTTTTACCTCAAACATAACACCTATTTTATGCAAAATCCAATTTTTAAGAGATACGCTATGAGTATGCTTAAATAAAAAACAATGGTATGTTTGAAAGCGGACATCAAGCATGAAACGTAAAATAGAGTTATAAGTTACCATAAGTTTGTTGAATAATTGACCAGAAAAATAAGAGTAAATAATAATACCATAATCCAGAGCACTCAACAAAAGACTATATGCAAGTACAAACCTAGATTCCCTGGTTAAAAACTGCTTAACTCTGTAAAGTGAACCTAATCTCTGAAGAAGAGTTTTCCTTAATTTATTCAAATGAGGTTCAAAAGTTGGTCTAGAATTGAGAATTATCCCCAAATATTTAAAACTATTACCAATTCAATCACATTTCCATCCTGTGTAACAATATGATATAAACCATTAGGCTCAATGGCCTTATTTGAAAACAACATGACTTTAGTTTTACCTGAGTTAAGTACCATAGAATTTGAAAGCAGCCATTTCTGAAAGGAATCAAAGTCAGACTGAACCTCAGCCAGAGCATCATTAAAGGTGGGACCAATATTATAAATTACTGCATCATCAGCATAAAGTATCACTGATGAGTGAGAACACACCAAAGGGGCAGAAGTCATGAAAAATGAAAAGATCAACAGGCCAGGAATTGAACCCCACTTTTAATAGTACGAGGAGAAGAAATACTATAACCTATTTGAGTACAATAGGATCTAATAGAAAGATAATCATAATACCAAGAAATAACATTATCAGAAAAATGAAAATTAGAAAGAATACCATTTAATAAACGATGTTCAACCAAATCGAAGGCCTTGGTGAGCTCCAAAAAAACCACCGCAACAGTCTGCCCTTTATCAAGGGCACCCTGAATGGCACCCGTGAACCCCACTAAGGCAGTCTCAATATTATGGTATGGCTTAAAGCCATGTTGACAAACAGAAAGCAAATTATGTTTCTGTAAATATTCAGACGTTTGATCCAAGATAACTCATTCCAAAATTTAGGTAGGTGTGATAGCAAGGAAATTGGACAATAATTAGATAATAGAGTAGGATCACCAGATTTCAGAATAGGGGTGACCATAGCTGTCTTCCAGAGACTAGGAAAAACCCCAGGCATAGAATGATGCAAGCTGTGGCATTCGGTTGCTTGCACCAAAGTTTAGTGTGCCATGACCCTGCACCAGATTCTGGTACAGGAGGGGTCTCGTTGCGCAAGTCCCCATGCTGGCTGCAACCTCTCCTATGCGGGAAACACATGGCGCATGGAAAGGTTTGCTGCTGGCTCTTGAAGCAAGGCTAGAAGTCCCCTGAACCTTGATCAGGTTCTATTACCCAGGACATCAGGGATCAGGAAACGGTTTAATTTTTATCTATTTTTACCAGTGGTCTGGGATCGGAAGCGGGGACAGTGGCACATTGCCACAAACAAGCAACTCTCCCAGAGGAGAAGTTTCAAAGTACCCTTAGACCAGCACTGGCTGGTCTAAGGGTACTTAGAATTTCTTCCTCTGGGAATGTTCTGAAAATCTCACATTCGGGGATGTTGCAGCTTGCAGCTGCCACATGCCCCAGTGACATGTTGCAGCCCATTTCTTAGTGCATTGGCAATGCAAGCCCTATTTGGGGCTGGAAAACTGAAGTGGCTGCAAGCTGTCATTGAGAATATCTCTCGGCACTTGGTTTTGTGTAAGTTGCACATTGCACCATTCATTGTGGCGCAAGCCCCTTGTACTGCATCGGGAGCTTTGAGAATCGAGCCATCCATGTTTAGATTTCCGCTAAGAGCTGTGTATTTCCCATCCCACCCATTGTCTGAGAAGTTTTCATGTTTAAATCTTAGTAATTTTAGTCTCTTGAAGAAATGCAATATGAGTATTGAGTTTCTTCAGGTTAGCAAGAATTTTTTTCCTCTTTAGGGGAATATTGAGTCCCCTAACGTTAAATGTAGGGAATTTCAATGGGGTAGCTGTGGCCATATTGACAGTGAAGTAAGTAATAATACCCAACAGGGTGGGCATTATTGGGATATAAGGGACTTCCAAGGGGCATAATGAGGCCCGATACTGCAGGCGGAAGGCCTTATTGCCCCTGGAAGGTATGTTATATCTCCTAACGCCCACCCTGGAGGATATTATTACACTTAGATAATGGGATTACATTATTTTTTTTTAGATGAGTTTCAATTTGAAAAACAGTGTTAAATATTATTACAAATGAACAGAAATGTGGGTAATGTAAAATAGTCCCTTGCCGCTAGAGTGTGCTGCTGTTTTTGATGTGTGTTTTTTTTTTTAGTGGAGTGTTGAGAGACATCATCGAAAGGATAGGAAGTAAATGAGTGTAAGCATGGTCGGGAGACTGAGCAAAACACTATTGGCAACTTAGAAGAGGAGCTCAGATGCAAGGCAGGAAAGTGATTTTTTATTTAAAAAAAAAAGACAGACTTACTTTGGTGTTTCGGCTGCTGTTTCTTTACTGCGCGACTATGGATAAAATGAACATGACCTGGGACTGGAATGGAATGGGTGGTAAAAAGTAAAAGTAAGAACAGTCGGCGGACTGCCAGAAATGTTATTAGCAGGTGAAAAATGGAGTATAGGCTTGAGGAAATATGTGAGGCAGGTAAAAAAAAATGAACCAGTATTTTGTTTTTGCCACAATTTCTGTTTAAGGTGAGGATGGGCAGAAAGCAATGTGGGTATGTCAGGGAACCGCTCGCTTACCAAGCAAAAAAACAAATGGTGCTGGCAAGATTAAAAATTCAGTGTGGCAAAGGATACTGTTGGTAATAGGGCATCCCAAACTGGCAATTGTTTTGAAGTGGGCCATTGTTAACAAATAATAGCCCAAGAGGCAGGCTGTTTCAGCCAATTAGGATGTGAGTTTCAGTTTACCCATTATCTAATGTACTGTATAGCACCTTGAATTCATGCCCATTATATTTAGCTCACCAAGCACACCATACATATTCACTCCATCTTATTTTCACTGGTGAACACTAGTGCTACTATTGTATAGTGCTCCACCTAATATTCAGACTTTTTATTTTCACACTAATATGAAACCAGCGAATATAGTGAAAATAAAAAGCCAGTGAATATTTCCTCTTACACAGTATGTCTGAAACCATTCAATAGAAACAAGTGCATTGCACCAAAATGCAAAGTTAAACATTATCAATTAATGATATGGCAGTCCCAAAATGGACAGAAGTTTGCATCTGTGAAAGAAAGAAAACCAAATAGAACACGGAAAGGACCCTACGGTCAAGAGAAGTGGGACATATGGAGCAGGAATACCCCAGAGATCTGAGAAGAAAGCAAATATGCTTCCTTTAAGGGCAAGGGATTTCCCCTCTGGGAAGGAGGAATTGGGAAGCTAACAGAAGAATCTCAGCGCATAGTATAATGACAGAGCTTCTGCTTGCTGTTTGTTTTCCTTTTACTATTCTTTTTGTTGTATTTCCAGGTTTGTATACATTTCATCTGAACATATGAAAATAGCCAGTAGAAAAAGGCCTTGTGGGTTAGCTAGTCTACCTGAGTTTGCAGACCTCTCAGTATCTACTAAGCAATTGGCCCCCCTACCTATCCAGTCCTCCCTCCCCTCAACATACCCTTCCCCCTCACATTCTCCCCTCTTAGTGCAGTTTTCCCATTACCCTTTCCCATCCCCTCTTGAAGTTATCTACCGCCTTCCGGAGAGTATACTCTGACAGTTCATTCCATTTTGCTACCACCCTTTCAGTGAAAAAGTGCCTGCTCATTTCCTTCTTGAAGCCCCCCACACACAAGCTTGCAGCAGTGCCCTTCAGTGGTCTTGTTCCTGCTAAAGTTGAATAGACCCTTAAGGTTTGCCTTTTTGAAATCCATAGGGTATGTATAGGTTTCAATCATGTCACCCTCTCCTCCTATCCTCCAGGGAGTATGTGCTGAGAGCCCTAAGTCTGTTCTCGTAGGGCCCACCCAGTTGTCCCTGGATCATCTTGATCACACTTCTCTGCACTGTACCTAGTAAATTGGTATCTTTTTTTAGGTAAGGGCTCCAGTACTGCACACTGTACTCCACATGCACCTAACCAGTGATCTGTACAGTGGCAGGATGGCCTCTGCCTTTCTGCTGGTTATACCCCTGGCTATGGATCCTAACATTCTATTTGCCTTTGCCACTGGTCTCTTGCAGTGTGCTGAGTGCTTCTTGTCACTCGTGATGATCATACCCAAGTCTTTCTCCTCCACTGACTTGGTGACCTACACCCCCCCCCAGCCAATACATCATCTCTGGCTTCTTTGCCCCTATGTGCATTACCTTACACATTTTGGTGATAAATCCCAGTTGCCAAATACCCAGCTATCTCTGTGTTTGTACCAAGTGTGCATTTATTCATTGACAGCTCAGTGGGCTGCTGGCCATGGAAGAGAGAGGAGGGCTGTGCTGGTCACCAACTAGAGTTTGGGGTGGTGGGACATTGCCTGCAGGGGTGTGGGGGCAGGGGTACACTAAACCACCAGGGAAGAAATGTTTAATTCACAGATTGGGGATAGGAAGGGAGGGTCACTAGACCACCAGGAAGAAATGTTTTGTCTTTTTTTCTCACTATGCAGTGGGAGATTGGGATCAGGGGGTTAATTGGAAGGGCATGATGTTCTGAACTGTTGAAGTGGGTGATTGGGTGGGGGGAAGGGACTGCTAGCCACCAGGGATAACAGAGGAATTTTTAAAAATGGGGCTGGTGATTGGGTGGGGTGGGTGGGACTGCTAGCCACCAGAGAATAGAGGAATTTTTTTAAATGTGGGGCAGTTGATTGGGTTGGGATTGGGACCACTAGCCACCAGGGATTATATTAGTATTTTTTAAAAATGTTGGGTGGGTGATCAAGTGGGGGAGGGACTGCTAGCCACCAGGGATTACAGGGGAATTTTTTTAAAAATGTGGCGCAGGTGATCGGGTGGGGAGAGGGACCTCTAGCCACCAGGGATTACATTGGTATTATTTTTTAAATATGGGGCATGTGTTCAGGTTGGGGGGAGGTATTGGTAGCCACCAGGGAATTAACTGAATTCTATATTTGACAGCCATACAGGGGAGGTGGAATTTCAGTGAAAGTTTGGAAGTGGATTTCCGAACTTTTGAAGAAGTGAAAGTCTGATTTTTACTTCAATTTCACTGGCAAAAGTTTGCTTTGCACACCTCTAACAGTATACCGATGTTACCATGACAATTTTACATCACCCAATACTACACCAACACCAGTGCCAGGTCGCTGTAGTGTCAGCATGGGACCACAGCACTGCTTTCTGGGGGTATTGCACCCTTCCCCGAAACAACTCTGACTCAGAGTTGATTATTTTACTAGTGGGGGGTGCGGGGGGACAGAGCCCCCCACATAGGAGGTTCAGGTGGCAAAGCCCCCTGAAGAAAACAATATGTTTTATGACCCCCTTTATGTTGACCGCAAATGCAGTCAACATAAAGGAGTCACTGTGACATCAGCGGACAAGGAAATTGTCAACTGACTTTCATGGATCCCTTCTAATCACAACCCCAAGTCCTTCTGCTTCCTAACCAATCTCCTGTGGGGAACAGAGTCAACGGCCTTGCTGAAATCCAGATACAGTACATACACTGCTTGGTCTATGTCCACTCTCCTTGTTACCCAAGCAAAGAAATAAATTAGGTTGGTCTGGCAGGACCCCCTTTCAACACGAACTCACACTGCCCATCATCATGAAGACTATTATCATCCAAAAAGTTTACCAGTCTTTCCTTCAGAATGGTCTCCATGAGTTTCCCCGCTATCAAGGTCAGACTAACTGGTTGATAATTACCCGGGTCATCCCTCGGCCCATTCTTATGTAGCAGCACTACATGAGCTGTTCTCCAGTTAAGGGGAACCAGTCCTGTTTCTGCTTTTTGAAAGGCATTAAACAGATCTGCCAGGGAGCCCACCAGCATATCTGCCAACTCCCTCAAAACCCTTGGGTGTATGCCATACAGCCCCGAGGACTAATCCACCTTTAGGGTCTTTAAACCTTTCTTCCCTCTATCAGTCTCTATTATCCCATCCATGGCTCCACCCCCCCACTCCCATTTTCCTGAGGGACTAGGCCATCCTTTTCTTTCATGAAAACTGAACAGAAGTACTCATCAAATGTACCTCCACCTTTTCAGCACTACCCTCCACCAATCCTTTTCTTTTCTTCAGTCAAATTATTCCAGTCTTGATAATCCTCTTCTTCCTGATGTACTGAGAGAAAGCCTTCTTGCTCATTTTCACCCCCTCAGCCAGCTGCAGTTCCTTCTTTGCCTTGACCAGTCGTACTCTCCTGCTCACTTTTTATGTTTGCTTGCACGCATGTGCAAGAAACATATTGCCATCATCCAAGTTTCTGGAGGTGTGTCACCCCCTCTTCCAATACCCTCCGTGTGTTTGCAGGCATGGCCACAGTTGCCCAATGCATGCTGCAGCTGTCTATGACAGCACAAGAATGCAGTGGCTTACAGTTGAAAGGGAGAGAGCTGCTTCAGTGAGCACGATCAGATAAGGGAAGTGCTCACTGAAGTGATCCCCCCCCCAAACAGTCTTCCAGGTGCCACGCTGGGAGCCCACCCCAGAGTGGCAACAATGTGTTTGGCCGACTGGGGTGCCCAGTCCCCAGTCGGCTCCACAGTCCCCCCCAAGGGGTTACTGGGGTGCCACGCTGAGGGAGCCCACCCCAGGGTGGGCAAATTCAGAGAATAGCTGATGGGCTGCCCAATCCCTTTGTCTCCACTGCCCCCAAAGCTTTTCAGCTGCCATGCTGGGAGCCCACCCCAGCATGGCAAATGTCCTCAGACAGTAATCATGCTGGGAGCCCACCCCAGTATGGCAAACGCTCCACGTCAGAATCACAAAAAAACCTGAAAACACAAAAAATGGTCAATCGCAGTCTCCTGCCCCTCCCCACTCGCGCCACCTCTGTGCACCCTGCCTCCCCACACCCCCACCTCACCTCATTCTACCTCCAGAGCTCGGTGCGATGATCTTCGTGGACCAGGAACACGCCTGCACCTTCAAAGTCGACCGAGAACTGAGGAAATGCCAGTAAGCTGTATAATGTAATGAATAAGGTTTTTTCAACTTTGCTGAATATCTCAGGCATTTTTTGAAATTTTGGCGCCAAATTTTCAACATGGGATTTTTGGGACCCCTCCTCATGAATTCTGTTACTGTGATGGCATTAATCGGGCCCGAAGGGCGATTTTGTGGTCACTGCATGAAATCACCTTTTGGGACTGATTAATGAAATGACAGTGCCAGTGTTCATAAGGTGGGCTGTCAAAAAGCCTATGTTAAAAATCTGGTGAAACAATTCCCAAAAATGACTGTTTTATGAGCGTGCATTGCGCTGTTCCTACACACGCTCGTAGGTTCGTGAATTTTCAATATTTTCACTCTGGATTTTCAACATTGCCATTTGACCACACCTCCTTATGAGTAGTACAGCTGTCATTTTTCACATCTCACCCAAAATGTGTTTCCGCGCATGTAGTGCACAATGGCGCAGTCGGTGTGCGAAATCAATGTTCGGGACACATTAAGAAAATCACAGTGACACTGTTCATGAGCAGAGGTGTTAAAATGGCTATGTTAAAAATTTGGTGAAAAAATTCCCACAAATGACTATTTTACGAGCATGCGTTGTGCTGTTCCTACGCACGTTCGTAAGTTCACGAATTTTCAATATTTTCACTCCAGATTTTCAACATTGCCATTTTACCACACCACCTTATGAGCAGTACAGCTGTCATTTCTCACTTCTCACCCAAAATGTGTTTCCGCGCATGTAGCATACAATGTCGCAGTCGGTGTGCGAACTCAATGTATGGGATCCATTAAGAAAATCACAGTCACACTGTTCATGAGCAAAAGTGTTAAAATGGCTATTTTGAAAATTTGGTGAAAAAATTCCTAAAAATGATTGTGTTACAAGTGAGCATTGCGCAGTTTCCACACACCCTCGTAAGTTCATGAATTTGTAATATTTTCAGTCCAGATTTTCACCAGTGGCATTTTTCCACACTTCCTTATGAACAGTACAGCTGTCATTTTTTACAACATGGCTGAAATGTGTTTTCACACTTTCAGCACAGAAATGCATGGTCGCTGTGGGAAATCATTGTTCGGGACAGATACAGAAAATCACAGTGACACTGTTCATGACCGGAGGTCCCAAAATGCCTGTGTTGACAATCTGCTGTAAACAATTCCCAAACTAATTACATTACGGGTGCATGTTGCACAGTTTCTATGCACGCTCATGACTTCACCAGTTTTTTTAATATTTTCACTGCAGATTTTCAACATTGCCATTTTTTTACACCACCCCATGAACAGTACAGCTGTCATTTTTCACATCCTGTTCGGAATGTGTTTTTGCATCTGTTGTGACAAATGATGTAGTCACTGTGCAAAAGCAGCTTTCAGCTAACAAACTGATATTGCCACTGTTCATGAGGTGGGGGGTCACAAAAAACCCATGTGGAAAATTTGGAGTGAAAATACCAACGAATGCCTGAGGCGTTAGGGTTTCCGACCATAACACCCCACCTTGTAGAGAATGACAGGCATCAGGGCTGTGACTTGGGATTGTCACCTGCAATGCTCATACCATTCCACCCCCACCCACATCCTGCAGCCACTGAGAAGCATTGAGGTGTGCCTTGGACTCTTCGGCCCCAAAGTTCACCCCATTCTCCTATACCGCACCCATCTCACAATATTTCCTGATGGAATGGGGTGCGCATAAGGGCCAAAGACCCCAAGGCACACTGTGACACTTGTCGGTGTCTGCACGGTAGGGTGTGGTGAAATGGCGTGGCTGTTATGCCTGATGACCCAAAGGCACACCCCAATGCCTGTCACTATCTGCAGGGTGGTGATGGGGTTGGCTTCAGTTCAATACTTCACTGCCATTCCTATTATGCAGCCCTGTAACTCCTACTCTACCAATGCCAATGCCACCAAGCAAACATTCGGCATTGACAAATGCTTGTTAGCTTTACTATTGTATTCATCCCTGTCCTCATCCCTCTTGGATGTTTTGTACCTTTTGAAGGCAACCTTTTTGCTCTTAATTGTCTGAGCAACCTCCCTGTCAGTTCAGCTGAACTTCCTGGCTCTGGCTTTTTTGCTCTTTATTTTTGCACACACATTAGTTGCTGTCAATAGCCCTTCCTTGATGACAGCCCATTTTTGGTCCACCCTCATTTCTTTCTTGATTCCAGCAATGTGTCCTTCGAGAATACCCCCATCTTTCTGTAGTGTTCCCTTCTGAAGTCCAACACTCTTATCTTAGTTGCTATTTTCTCTTTGCCCAAGTCCAGGTGAAACCACTTCATGTTGTGGTTGCTTCCTGGCAGTGGTGCTTCCACACCTCACCTCCTGAACACGTGCACCATTTTTCAGAACCAGGTCCAGTATAGCCCTGTCGCTAGTTCATAAAGAAAATACAATACAACACAACATCATACATACACATACATACAATGCTTACCACTTGGGTACACTACAAAGAATTGCAAACTCAAAGAAAAGGCTATAAAAGATCTTAGTGACCTCCATTTGTGAGGGGGTTAATACTGTACTGTAGATAGCAACCTCAGCAACATATACAAAATAACAATCCAAATAAATAATACCTGATAATTAACTTTATACAACATGGTCATTATTTGGTTCCCTTCGATGTCTTAAGGCCATGCACAACTACTTAACAATATGACCTCATTGAAAATATAGCATTCCTCCTGTGATTTTACATTGACCAAGAAAAATAGAAAGAGCTTAAAGCAGCAGCATTTGTTAGTAACCATACATATTTTTCAGTAATAATGTTTGACTGGTAAAAATATCAATATATACATTTTTCTTTTCATTTTCTTTCATTCTTGAACCAAGAAATGGGATCTTGAAGTTTTAAAAGTTCCCATGCCATGCCAGTGCCACGCCCACTATATAAAAAAAATTAAATATTTTGTGCTGTATACTATCAGAAACATGTGGAAGAGCCATCCAGATACAACTACAATATGAAGTTAACACATACATTCAACAAGTAACACCAGGGGAAGAAATGTTTTAAAATGGTGAATAGCGGCCATATTTAATGATGTGAGTCATTAATTACAAAATCAGCTATAAAAAAGTCTTAACAACATCTGAGAAAACAAAACTTATACTGAACATGTATATTAGGTTGTCATAAATACATTTTTGCTAAAAAAAGCTATATGATTAATTTTTTTCACTGACTAACAAATACATCCTTTTCCAGCCTTACGACTAGAGGAAAGGTTTTTATTTTTGGAGCAGCTAAAAAAATTACTTTTTTACATTACAAACATATGCAAACTAGTAAAAAAAAAGTCATATACTGTAAAACATTTGTGTTGAGCAGTTAGGAAGTGAAGAGTCAAGGGCTCATGGGATCAATCCTAAGTATAAAAACAATGTCTTAGGGGAGTTGTTAGTCCATCTTATGGCTAATTGAAACAAGCAAAGAAAGGAAGGAATGGGTGCACTCTCCCCCAGTAAAACTGATTCTATTTATTTTCGTGTTATTTCCTGGTCACTTATTGACACCCAGCATTACATGTCCTTCTTCATCCTTTTGTCAAGGGCGGATGCTGTCCATACAAAAATATAATTACATCTAGGGATGGGTGAACCGGCTGTGCCACACTTCTGAACTCCCCTGCCCCCGGACCAGGCCAACTCGGCACTGATTGGGAAAACTGAGCCTTTCATGCCTTAATTCAAGTTACTGAGTTGGCCCAGTTCAGAAGTACAGTCCATTCTGGAAATAACATTCTCACTACCAGTACTGTATGCAAGTTACTAAACAAGGCAGAGCAGGGGGCAGAAATTACAAAACAAAAAAGTGTTTTTTTTTTCAATCTCTTAATGAATACTCCTGAGTCCCTGGACCATCACTTGACCAGCTAGGGCCAACACTCATGATGATGAAGGCAGACAACCAGTGAGGTTCTCTGTTTTGTGACTGGCTCATGCTCTAGCCAATCCTGTGTGTCAGCCACCACAGGACATCCCTAGAAAACAGTGTATTGAGCACATTTATGGCTTTGAATTGAAAGGAGACAGTCATGTGTTGGTGCAGAGATCCCCCCTCCCAAAACAGGCAAAAACAAAACAACATTTTTCATTTTCTTCTTTTCTTTGTCTGAAAGAGGGAGAGGGAGAGTAATGACCCAGGAAGAAGTAACAGAATTACAGAAGGTTTTGGATACAGTTTCTGATTGGACTATTACCAACCAATTAATGTTAAATGTCGCGAAATGTAAAACAAAGCATTTGGGAAAAACAAATAAATTCAGTAATTATTCACTTGACAATTTACAACTTATCAATACTATCGAAGAAAAAGATTTAGGGGTAACCTTTTGTCCTGATTTCAAGTTAAACGTACACTGTAGAGCCCAGACAAAGAAAGCAGTCCAAAATTTAAACAGTATACTTCACTATATTGCAAGTAGCGAGGCCAATGTTCTAATTCCACTCTATATAGCCTTAGTTAGACCCCATCTTGAATACGCTATTCAGGTTTGGTCCTCACAATATAGAGAAGATATTATTAAAATTGAATCTGTTCAGAGAAGACTTACAAAAGCTATTAGGGGAATGAAAGAAATGTCCTATCCAGATAGACTTGTATCTCTTAATTTATATTCTTTATGTCACAGAAGATTAAGGTGTGATATGTGCATGCTATTTAAGATAATTGAATCTGGTAGTTATTGTTCTGAATTTGGAATTTGTCCTAGAACCGACGAATATGGCAATAGAAGGCATAATAAACAACTGATACAACCTAAATGGAGACTTAATATAAGAAAGCACTGGTATAGCCACAGGGTGGTTGTCCCATGGAATGCTTTACCATGAGCTGTAGTCAACAGTCAGAGTATGACTCAATTTAAAAATAATTTGGATCTACATTATGGTGAAAATAAATTTTTATTTTAAAATATGCTACAAAAGAGCAAGCTTTAAGGACGTAAGTCTAACAGCTTGTAAATATCTATGAAATCTATGAAAGACAGAGTAGAGAGACCAACAAATTCAACAAGTGCAGATGATGCAGCAGAGTAGTCTGTAAAAAAAAATGTTAGGAGATAGGTAGAGTGGAGAGTGACAGACCGTCAAATTCAACAGCACAGAGTGCAGACATTGCAGAATTCACAGTAAAGAAAGAAACATCAATTTTTCATTAGATGGGGGGGGGAGAGAGAGACACCAACAAATTCAACAATAAAAAATATTAAGGGGGCAGTGTCAAACAGGACAGGAAGAATCTGTCTGAAGGTCATAGTACCTCAATAATTTTGAAAGGGGGCTTATTGTGCAGTATAGATTTTGAACAGGGGGAAGGGTGTCACCCATGTCTCAGACTCTGTATTGCCCATCTCTGTGCCTCCCTGAAAGGTCACACTGTCATAGACTCTGTGTTTTCTATCTGTGTGCCTGAACTACAACTTGGTCATTGTGCCATTCAGATTGTGAAAGGGGGATCATGTCTCTGACTCTGTGTTACCTACCTCTGTGGCTGAACTACTACTAGGGCCTATTGCCATAGCATAGACTCTGTGTTGCCCATCTCTGTGCCTGAATAACTGCTAGGTTATAGTGCTGTACGGATTTTGAAGGTTGGGTCATGTCTCAGACTATGGGTTCCTAATCACTGTGCGTGAACTACTACTAGCTCATACTGTCATAGCTGAGACTCTGTGTTGACCATATCTGTGCTTGAACTACTACTAGGTCATAGTGAAGTGCCACACAGACTGTGAAGGGGGAGGGTCATGTTTCAGACTCTGTGTTGCCCATCTCTGTGCCTGAACTACTACTAGGTCATACTGCTGTAGCTTAGACTCTGTGTTGCCCACCTCTGTGCCTGAAGTACTACTAGGACAGGGGTAATGTCTCAAACTCTGTTATCCATCTCTGCATCTGAACTAATAGTGCTAAGTAAGCAAAAATGTTGGTCAGAGGTAGGGAAGTCAGTCAGAATAGTGAAGGCCCAATCTGAGGAAAAGATAGTCAACTCTGTTAAGAAGGGGGATAAAACCTTTTATAGGTACATTAGGGTGTGAAGAAAGACCAAGGGAGGGATACTGATGCTTAATAAAGGGGAGGGAATGTGGGCAGAGGGTGACAGTGAAAAAGCAGGGATACTGAACGAATACTTCTGCTCAGTATTCACAAAAGAAGAGGAGGAGAGGTACCTAAACCAAACAATAGAGAGAAATAGAGAGACTCTGGATAGGGGGGTTGATACCAGTCCATTCACAGATGAAAAGGTTCTGAAAAAACTCTTAAAACTGAAGGTAGACAAAGTAATGGGGCATGAAGAGATTCACCCAAGAATTCTAAAAGAACTAAGGGAAAAACTAGTGACACCACTGAGTACCCTCTTTAACAAATCATGGGAGGATGGGGTGGTACCTGAAGACTGGAGGAGGGTGGATGTGATTCCGCTTCACAAAAGTGGGAGCAAGGAAGAGGCAGAAAACTACAGACCTGTTAATTTGACCTCAGCAGAAGGGAAAATGATGGAATCACTTCTGAAGGAAAGAATTGTTGAGTACCTAGAGATCAGCGGGGCACAGGACCCAAGGGGATTCACAGTGGGAAGGTAGTGTCAAATTAATGTAATAGATTTCTTTGACTGGATGGCGAAAGTAGTAGACCTGGGAGGGGCTGTGGACATGGCCTACCTAGACTTTAGCAAGGCATTTGACACAGTCCCACACAAAAGTTTAATATACAAGTTAGCCAGCCTTGGAGTGGGTCACAAAGTGGTAGCCTGGGTAAAAAACTGGCTGAACAACAGGACGCAGAGGGTAATAGTAACTGGAGTCCACTTTGAAGAAAGGGGGGTTACTAGTGGAGTACTGCAGGGTTCAGTACTGGTACCTGTCCCCTTTAATGTCTTTATACGTGACATTGCAGAGGGAATGGAAGGAAAAGTATGTCTCTTTGCAGATGACACAAAGATATGTAACAGGATAGATAAAGAAGATGGGGCGGAAAGGATGAGAAGGACCTTGACAAGGTTGAAGGAATGGTCAAACATACGGCAGCTTAGATTCAACACACAGAAGTGCAAAGTAATGCGCCTGGGAAACAAAAACCCAGGGGAAGAGTACACAGTTGGGGGGGTGAGATATTAACAAATAACAAAAATGGAAAGGAACCTGGGGGTAGTCATATCAGATGACCTAAAGGTGGACAAGCAATGTGAGAAGTCAGTAAGGAGGGCTGGCAGGATACTGGGATGCATAGGGAGAAGCATCACCAGTAGAAAACAGGAAGTTGTTATCCCTCTGTACAGATACTTGGTGAGACCCTATTTGGAGTACTGAGTACAGTTCTGGAGACCCCATCTCTGCAAGTACATAGATAGGATGGTGGCTGTCCAGAGGAGGGCAACTAAAATGGTTCAGGGTCTGCTCCAGAAGACATGTGAAGTGAGATTAAAGGAGCTTAGTATGTATATCCTTGAGGAAAGGAGGGATGGGAGGACATGATAGAAACATTCAAGTACCTCAAGGGAATCAACAAAGTCCAAGAGAGTAGCATCTTTCAGAAAAAGAGATGTCCAGGAACAAGGGGGCACAATTTGAAGATAGAGGGGGAACAGCTCAGAGGTAATGTGAGGAAGTATTTTTTCATGGAGAGTTGTGAATACATGGAACGGCCTTCCTGAGGGGGTAGCAGAGTCAAAAACAGTGGAGAATTCAAGAATGCATGGACAGACATAAAGCAATTCTAGTAGGGGGGATAGGAGGAAGTAGGCTGTTGGTTAACTAGGATCTGCAGCTTATCCATTAGGTAGGGAAATGGGCAGACTAGGTGGGCCAAGCGGTCCTTATCTGCTGTCAAATTCTATGTTTCTGTGTTTCTATTTGGACAAGCTACAGCTTCACCATTGCAGTTCTATGGGTCTTGCCCACCTGCACGAACCAAACAGCAGACCATTACTGTGATGCTTGAACAAAAAACTGCCTACAGTAGATCACGTCAAGTCACATTAAAAATGAATCAGTATATAGCTGAATTTATTGCCAAGGACCTCCACCATTTTCCGTGGAGGAGGAAATGATGGTTTTAAAGCCCTTTTAAAATATTTTGCTCCATGTTACAATATACCAAGCCATAAATATTTTACGACTGTGACTGTTCCCAAAATGTAAGAATTTATGCATGAGAAAAGTTTCTAGCACACTCATACCTTATAAGAGGAATACAAAAAGGACTTTGAAGCAGAAGAGGTACTTCAAATCATTTATTGTACCATCGCAAACAATATCCCGCCTGACAAGGCCTTTGACATTGTGATGGTACAATAAATGATTTGAAGAACCACTTCTGCTTTAACATCCGTTTTGTGTCCCTCTTATAAGGTATGTGTGTGCTAGAAACTTTTCTCATGCCTACTTTGTAGTTTCTAAGCACCACGCTCTCAGTGCGCACTCATTTTGCTTTCTAGCCTATGTATGAATGTATGCAAAGTAAATTAAAAATGACTCTTCAAGAGAGTGAATGTGGCTCTGTGCACCTGACCACAGACATGTGGATGAGTTCTCAAGCCAATGATTATATGTGCATCACAGCACACTGGGTGTCACGATCATCTTCAAACACCACCACCAGCAGACAAGCAGCAGTGTACAGGAAGGAAGACAAAGAATGTTAACTCTTTCCATTAGCATGTTTGGTAAGCATCACACCACTGATGATATTTTGGAAGAGTTGCATGAGAAAATTTCTGAGTGGTTAGAGCTCCTGAGACTCAATACTGGATTTGTGGTTTCAGACAATGGCACCAATACTGTTAGGGTTCTATGTGAAAACAGCACAGAAAAAAATGGCGACAAAAAACAGCAAGGCAAAAACAGCGCCAAACAAAAACAGCGTAGAGCACTACAGCATGCTCCAAAATCAGTGCTGCTATACTTGCTTTTTCCCCTCACATACCTCTTTGTGGGGGCTTTGCCCCCTGCACCCCCATCATTATTATAATTATGAACCAGGGGTGATGACATTGAAGGGCAGGGAAAAACTCAAGAGGGGGGCTACTCCACAGGAGGACACAAGTCAGCAGGGGGAAGAACACTGGGAGGCAACCTGCAAGCGGGGGGAACAAAGTCAGGATAATGGGGGAATGGAAATTAAACAAAACAAAAACACTTAAACAATAATATCTCCCCTCAGCCAGTCCTGAACCTGGTTTTGCCAGCCACACAGGTGGTGACTGTAATCACTACACCAAACAGCCAGCTCAGGACTGACCTGACAAACAACTCCCTATCTTCTTCAAACAATAACTACTCCCTACTGACTCCCTACCAAAATGAAAGTGCTGAACTTACAATGTGCTGTAACTAGCACATAGCCCATTTCACAATTGCTGTTGTTGCCTCGCCCAAATTGACTCATCAATTGCATTTGGAGAAATTGGAAGGAAATTGTAACTAAGGACCAATAGAGTTATTCGTTTGTGTTTTTTGTGAGATTTGGGACCAGGAACACTTTTTACAGTGCTTGTGTTCTACAAACAAAAGTGCCCAGGCCATGCCCTACCTGATTTTAAAGTGGTAGGGCCATGGCCTGGGTGGGCCCACCCGGCTCTGCCACCTGTGCTCACTGTAATGGAGTCTCGCTATTCACGGGATACTGACCATTATTGCATTGAAATGTGGCGATTTTACTCACATTCCGTGCTTTGCACACTCATTACATCTGTTAGTATAGGACTTCTCCCACAAATGAATGCAGCCCATGAATATACCATGGAGCACAACATAGTAGATGATATTGTTCTGAAGTCATTCCAGTGGGGGGTAATGGAGCATCTTACATTGCTCTTGACTCCCTTTGAGAAAGCAACTAGACAGTTTAGCGAAGAGAATGCTACTCTAAGCCAGGTTATCCACATCACAAATGTATTGAACAAGGAACTCAGGAGGCTGTGTAGAGGTTTTGACCAAACAGGAGACAAAACTGGTACATCCCTTATGGATCAACTGATACAGGAATTCCAAAATTGCAGAAGACTTCACAATATTATGACAGAAAAAAATGTCTTCTTTCCACTCTTCTTGACCCTCAGTTTAAAGTGCTGCTGATGCCTCAAAGAAAACTTTGAAAAACATGACATTTAGGTACAATTCAGCTTGTATTCGATACACATTCTATAGATTTCTCCTCTACATTATTTATTACTGAGGAAATTTGCATCAATACATGATCTTTATACTTCAGAGTTAATCTGCCTCTTTATCTTACTCCCTACTTCAAATTATAATCCACTATTGTGACATCACAATCTGTTGATTTAGAAATAACTGTGATGTCACAAGTAGCACATTATGGGCCCAATTCTCAAAGGGATATGCCTGGCGTAATTTTACATGAGCCAAAAAAATGGTGCAAGTAGCCAGTTATGCCAGGAGACGCGGCATTCCATGTTCTGCAAAGCAGACTGTGACATGTCACAGGCTGCTTGCACCAAAGTGGACTTAGGCCATCAGTTATGCCCTAAACCCTCTGCTACATGTGCTAGGGGGTATATGGTAGCAGTTGTGCCCTATTCTGTAAGGGCAGCAACAAAGTCCCCCAGGGTGCTATTCTGCAACAGCCCCTGGAGGACATCCACCAAAGTACAGTTACACCAGCTTTTAGCTGGTGTAAGTGTACTTACACCCTCTGGAGCTTGTGCAGATCTACCAACGGGCCAGCTCCCAAGACATGTGCCCCCCATGCCCCAATCCACAGTTTGTTAGTGGGAATGTCCCACACGGCTACACATGCCCCCCTGTGCCCCATCCCCCCAATACGTATTGCCTCCGCAGGGCTAGCACATGCCCCCATACCCTGATTTGTGCAAAAATCTCTACTTGGCTAGGTCATGCCTTGACCCCAATAATGCAGAAAGAGCCCGCAGGGCTTGCTCATGCCCACCGACTTCCCCAAAATTCATAAAAAGCACTGCAGGACTAGGTCTTTCCCCCCCATCCCTGATCCCCAATAGTTATGCAAACAATGAAATACCGTTCTCAATGGTAGTCTAGTGGCCCCCCCACCCAGCAGTGCCAGTCCACCCTGCACCCTGAACTCATACTCATTTGGTGACTGACACAGCCCACTTCTCACCACCATAGCCAGAAGTATGAGTACTTACTACTGTAAATAGCACATGCTCAATTCATTCATTGAGCGCATACTATTTACAGTAGTACGCAGTCATTCAGAGCTCAGTCAGTGGCTTGCTGCGGTGGTGAGAGGTGGGCTGTGCCAGTCGCTGACTAAGTTTGGGTCGGGGGTGTGGGGTGGACTGGCATTGCCAGGTGAAGGGGTGGGGGGCCACTAGACTACCAGGGAGAATGGTATTTTGTTGTTTGTATAACTATTGGGGATCAGGGATGGGGGGGCATGACCTAGGCCTGAGGGGCTTTTGTGCATTTTGGGGGTTTGGTGGGAATGAGCAAGCCCTTCAGGGCTCTTTATGCTTTATTGGGGGTCAGGGAGCATGACCTAGCCCAGCAGGGCTTTTGGCACAAATCTAGGTATGGGAGCATGTGCTAGCCCTGCCGGGCTTTTAAATCTTTATTGAGGGTTGAGAGCAGGGGCAGCCTCTTGCTTTTATGTTGTTCTTGGGGGTTGGGGGGAGTGAGCACTTGTGCCGTGACATCCAGGGTTGTGGCTTTCGACAAACCCTTCAGGTACACTCTCCATTTGGTGAACCTGTGGAATGTTGAAAGTCATAGGGCTTAGCTGCCAGAACCCTGCCTCTTCCAGAATTGAGTGCAGGGTCCTTGGCATAATGGGGATTGGAGCAAGTTGCCTTTGGAGCGACTTGTGCCACCCTTGTAGAATGGGGCCCTATGACTTCAGGTAGGGAGAAAGCAACAGGAGGAGATGAACTCTTCAAAAGCAAAGATCCTGTTTTCATGCAAACTACACCAGTAATAAATAATGGGGAGGAGGGATACAGAACAAATGTAAAATACAAGCCAAACTGTGTCTAAATATTATGTTTTGTTAAGGTTCTCTTGAAGGCGTCAACTGCTCTTTAAGTTACAACAGTTGCCTCCTTCAGATCTTGGTGACTCTTATCTTGAGTACAAAAACATGCTGATTTCAGCAATTGCACAGGAAAAGGAAGGAACTGTATATGGGAATACAAGTGAATCATGTGATGTGGATAATGGATACTGCATCTAATGATGCAACATCAGTTGGTAGTGGCAGCAATAATTTCTATTTAGTGCCACCATGTGCTCCTTCATCAACATTGGGTAGTCTTGCACACAGTCCTCTTTCATGGCCCTTGAAAAAGGCACTTCATTCTAAAAAGCACACAGATGACACTTTTTGGTCAAAACTCATGGAAACTGATCTCTCAGATCTGTCTGTCATGGATCCACCTTCTTTGTCTTTGTCTGATATAGGGGATGCCCCTTTTGTGAACTGGCTGGAAAAGAAAAACATCTGGCCTGCACTATCTCCATTTCCTATTAAGCTTCTTAGGTGCCCTCCCACTAGTGTTTACTGTTAGCACAGCTGGAAATGTCTCTGATGGCCGCACAAGGCTTACTCCTGAAAATGTACAGCGCTGTACCTTCCTAGAAGTCAGTCTCAACAAATTCTCTTACCAGGTCAGTGAAGAGTGGCAGGAATATAAAAGCAATGACGATAAACAGCTGCAACATGTGTCTCCTAATAAGGGTGCTTCCTAGGTGGGTGGTGTTTGAAGACAGCAACCAGCAAAGAAAACCATGGACAACACATCTTGAGACACTCCAATTAGGACAACAAATTGCTTTGAGCTACTAACAGAAGGGAATCAGTTAGCTCCACTTGGGGGGAGGTGCTAATCCCATCAAGGGGTGAACATCTCAGCATCCTCAACAAACACCTCAGCAAAACAGTCAAGGAACCATCAATGGGGTGAAGAATGCAGAAACCTCAAAAAAACAGTAGCAGACCTCAGCAGGCTAGTCAAGGAACCAAGAAGATCCTGGTAGTCCGCAACTCCATGATCAGAGGAATGGAATCTAGGATGCACAAGTAGTCACAGAAGATGGTGATGGTCAGATGCCTTGTTGGTACCTCAACAACAAGAGACTGCAAGTGCATCAGGAGAACTGTGGAAATGGAGGACAGAGACATTGGAATACTGGTACACATTGGAAAAAAAAAATGAGCTGGCTGACCAGAAAGCGGAGGATGCAAAATAGAGTATCAAAAAGCTGAGAGATAGGCTTTCAAGAACTGTGATCACAGTAGCATTCTCAGAAGTCTTGCCTGCATGGGGTAAAGATGGCAGCATGGAAAGAATCAGACTGGAGGAAATAGATGAATTCAACAATTAGTTGAAGAGCTGTTGCCAGACAAGAGGCTTCCATTTTATCGGATCCTCGGGGAATTTCTGGGATAGATCACTCTTCAGACAGGACTGACTACACCTCACACAGGAGGGAACAGGAGCACTGGCCCAGAAGATGGAAGTATATTTGAGCCATTTAAACTAATCAGAGGGGAGAATAAGACATGGAAACAGATATTGTGCCTTGTCAAATCCCCCCAACAGGAAACCTGACAGCAAACATAAGTGCACCAATCACATTAGGACAAACAAAGCATACAACAAAGGACCAGCAACAGAAAAATGACACAAGGGGTCATCAGCAGGAAAAAGGGAAACAAAATTGCCCAGCAAGAATCATGATGCTAGCTCATGGCGAGGCATCTGCATCAATGCTAGGAGCTTGGGCAACAAGATCAGTGATCTCCAAGCTCTAGTGGCAGACACAAAGGTTGATCTGGTAGCTATTACTGAATGCTGGGCCATGGACAACAATGAATGGGACCTAGCCATTCCAGGCTACACACTGTTGTGCGGGGAACAACAGGTGGGGATAGGCGGGGGGTGCACTTTATGTGAGGGAGACATCGAAGCAATGGAGGATGAAAGTACCAAGGCTGGAGGGGGGATTGGAGTCACTCTGGGTGCACTTAGCCACCAATGCAGGAAATAAATTGTGCATTGATGTGATATACAGACCCCCAGGGCATGGAAAGGGGAAATATGAACCATTAGCAGATAAGTTACAAAAGATGGCTGGTAAAGGTGACATAGTGGTGGTTGGGGACATTAACCTGCCAGATGTGGACAGGAATATTCCAGCAGCCAAGAACTCCAGAAGTCAGGCTTTACTGAACACAATCCAGGAATGTCTCCTATCTCAACTAGTGAAGGACCCGACCGAGGGGTGCCATCTTGGATCTGATCCTCATAAACTCTGAAGAAATTAGATCTGTGAGGGTGAAAGAACCCTTGGCAAATAGCAATAATAATACAGTCTTGTTTGAAATAACCACGGGTGCTACTAAAACCACCTCATGCACAGAGGTGCTGTGCTTTCAGAAGACTGATTTTGGTAGATTGAGGCAGATAGTGAGGGATAAGTTGACAAACATCACAGTCAAGCCAGACATGGAGGAAATATAGAAAGATATTAAGGATACCATTCAAGAGATAACAAGACTCTGCAACAGGACTACAACAATGAAAAATAGGTTTAAAAGACCACTGTGGTTCTCCCACCCAGTAAGAGAAGCAATCAGGGCCAAACAGAATGCATACAAATGGTTCAGGCAACATAAAGGAACAGGGAGTGGGAGGATTACACTCAAAAAAGTAAGGTGGCCAGGAAAATAGTGAGGGAGGCCAAGGCAGCAAAAGAGCTGTAAATTGCTAGTGGAGTCAAATCAGGAGAGAACACCTTTTTCTGCTATATCAGTGAAAAAAGGAAGAAAAGGGGAGGAATTGTAAGGTTAAAAGTGGGGGATGAGGCTGTGGAGGACTGCAGAAAAAAAGCAGATGCCCTAAATGAATACTTTTGTTTGGTATTTATGAGGGAAAATCAGGGTCCACTGTCAAGACAGTGGTATCAGAACCAAGATCAGATGGGTTCAGAGAATGTGCACCCAGGAGTTCACCACAGACAGGGTCAGGAAGGACCTTTCAGACATCATACCCAACAAGGCCTTGGTCCTGGTGATTTACACCCTAGAGTGCTCAGGGAGCTTGCAGAGGAGCTGGCAGTGCCTCTTGCGCACCTATTCCACAGACCACTGGAGTCAGGAGTAGTTCCAGGTAACTGGAGGGTGACTGACAGGGTACTATGCACAAAAGTGGAGACAGGCAATATACAGGTAACTATAGGCCAGTCAGCCTTCATCAGCAGTGCAGGGTTTTAAATAATTGATTAGCATTTTTTTTTCTTGGGACTATACTAACTGTACAGGAAGTATTTATATAGATTTTGTAGAAGTGCTATGTTTGCTAAACACAGTGAAGCAAGAGCTATGCATTTTTACAAAGATTTAACACTTTTATGAGCAAAACGCTAATCAATTTTTAGAGTTAAATAAATCCCTGTAGTGGGTAAAATTATGGAAGCCTTTATCTAGCAAGATCTAGTGGAATACCTCAAAGTAAATCACCTCCAGAACTACAAACAACATGGGTTTGTGATGGGCAGGTCATTTTAAATGAACCATATTACGTTCTTTGATGAAGCGATCAAGGAGTTGGACAAGTGTCATATGGTGGACTTGATTTACTTTGACTTCAGTAAGGCATTTGACACAGTCCTGAGCAGACATCTCTTAAAAAAGCTAGAATACCTTGGGGTAGCAGAACAGATAGTAAAGTGGGTACAGAGTTGGCTGAGGGACAGAAAACAAAGGGTGGTAATAAATGGGGTGAAATCTAATGAGAGGCAGGTCACTATTGGGGTGCCTCAGGGGTCAGTCCTGGGGCCGGTCCTCTTCAATGTATTCATTAGTGACATCAGCGAGGGCATAAATGGCAACATGGTCCTGTCTGAGGACGACACAAAACTTAGAGGAAGAGTGAATAGTACGGAAGGAGTCAGACAACTGCAGGAGGACCTTAAGAAGTTGGAAAGGTAGTCACAAATATGGTAATTAAACTTCAATGCTAAGAAGTGTAAGGTGATGCACCTGGGTAGGGCCAACCAAAGAAAGAATACTGGCTAAACAGAGTCTAGCTGAGCTCCTCTGCTGAGGAACATGATCTGGGACTCATTATTAGGGATGACCTCAAGCAACAAAGTCAGTACAATAAGGCTTACAGTACAACTAAGAGGGTGTTAAAATGCATTGGCAGGGGGATAGACAGCAGGGACAGGGAGATGATACTACCACTTTGTCAGTCATTGGTGAGGCCTCATTTGAAGTACTGTGTACAATTCTGAAGGCTTCACCTAAGAAAGGACATTGATAAATTGGAAGTGGTCCAGAGAAGGGCAACAAAAATGATACATGACCTTCAGGAAATCACCTATGAAGAAAGGCTTGGGGCTCTGAAATCGTACTTGCTAGAGACTAGAAGGGAGAGGGGAGTTATGATTGAGATCTTTAAGTTCCTTAAAGGTATCAACCAAGTGCCAGAAGCACAGCTTTTTACCAGGAACCTCAATTCTGATACAAGAGGGCACAAGTGGAAATTGAAGGGTGGATAGTGCAAGAGGGACATCAGAAACTATTACTTCTCAGAGAGGGTGGTGAAACATTGGAATAGATTACCTCCTGAGGTGGTGGCTGCAAAGTCAGTATCAAGCTTTAAGCATGAGTGGGACAAGGATTGGGAACAAACACATGGCACTGACAAGGGCTAGGATGGGTGTCTAGGAGGACAGAACACCAGTGCACAACAGGTCCTGGGATACCTCACTTGGGCAGACTCGATGGACCACAGATCCCCTTCTGCCATCATCTTCTGTGACAATGGTGAATATATTATTTAATTTAATGATTTATTTCTTTGAATTCAGAGGACAAAGGTCAGTAACCATAACAAAAAGATCAAGAGAAAAAATTATTTCTCATGCCGTCATGGTGTATATTACATCATATGTATTGCTGTAGGGGTTTTTCAAGTTTTGAACCCAGGTGGAGTGTAAATTGTTTATTTAGCAAGTTAAAAATGCAGGGTCTGGTCTTGACCCGACCGCCCTGCTTTACTCCACACATCATGTCCTCCTGAAAAGTTTAACATCTCATCCCATACTTACCTCAGTAAGAATCCACGAACAGCTATGTTTGTTCTTATGATACATAGTGTGGACGGACCCTATTCAGCCCCTTCGTAAAAACTGTAATCTGAGAATTGGAGGCAAAATGTTTTCAGAAGCCTGGATCTCTCTCTTGGGGGGACTGACGATTAAAGACTCTTTACAGAATGAGGAATGCTTGATGGTAAATGCTATCCCTAGTAGTTTCAAAGTGGGGCCTAATCACACTTTCAAAGTATATCAGGTTAAACATATGATAGTGCAAGTGCAGGAGGATCTTAGGGCAGGTGGACTTCCAGATAAATACTTCGAGGTACTAGCCCAGAAGGTATGGGACCAGCGTGTAGTATTCAGATTATACACCTCCCTATTCTAACAAGAATATGCAGTTCTTGATGGGGTACCTAAATACTAGGTGGATCACTTCCCAGAATCAATTAGGAATTGGCAGGGTATATGGCAAAATACTTATCATCACATCACCCAGGACAGGCTAAGGGTGATTCAGTTTCAATTTTCTGAATAACATGTTTTGGACCCCAGTCAAATTATACAAAATAGGTAGAACAGCTACTCCTCTGTGCAACAGATGCCACCAGGAGGAAGAAACTCTTTACCATATATTTTGGGATTGCACCCCAGTAAGGGAACTATGGGATGCCATCAAGACCAAAGCAGACACACTTTTGGGCATAGAATGTTGTTTCACCTCAGAGATTTGTTTATTGGGTGATTACAATGGGGTGGAGGTGAAGATCAGAAGATACTACATGGCCATCATTTCCTTGGTTGGAAGACTTCCCCTTAACTTACACCGAGTGGCTGAGAGAAATGTTGTCCAACTTGAATGTAGAAAAATTAGAGGTGAGTCTGTGGAATTGTCCCTCCAGATATACTAGAAACTGAGAGGAACTTCATGCTCTTTATCTGCTCCAAACTGAAGCAGTTTCTCCCGATGGCTCAGCAGCAGAGGGAAGTTCTGGGTGCTGAGAACCCCACAGGTACCTAATTAAGCTATCACATGTCTGGAGGTCTCTCTTGAGAACACTGGCAAGGCTGGGGATTTGGGAAGGGAGGGAAAAGGGTTTCGGGGGAGGTGGGGGGCAGGGTAAGGGGTACGAGCAATCTAATAATTGTTGTAAGTTCTATTCTGTTCTGGTACTGCCTCTTGCTCTTTATTGTTAAACTCAATAAACTTGAATTTCAAAAAAAAAAGTTAAAAATGCAGCGAAATGCTGGACATCTGGGTGGAGGGCAGGACCAAGAAAAAAACCTATGTGCATGCATGGCTGTTGTTAGGGTGCTATAGGCACAATAGCAGTCATAAGCTGCCAGACCCTGCCAAAGTGTAAAAAGGATGTTCACCTTAATCTTAGCTGCCATTAATGTACATTAAAAGAACTGGTCATAAAAACATTTCCTTTTAAGTCTCTTGTCTAACAAGACCTGCAAATGCTTAACACTGGTATATGGAACTCATCTCAGCAATCAGAAATCATGGATTATACCATGGTCATCCAATGACAGCCAATCAGATGAGCAGGCTGGCACCTTACCACCATTGTAAATCCTCTGATAATCAATGGCAAAGGTGCCAGCCTGCCACGGTCATGTGTCAGCCTAAAATTAAATCAATCTGACCCCTGAACCATGATTGCAATACCACCATCTTGTTCACCGCTCAGCTACATTTAAAATTCATAGTACAAATCACTCACCCACAGTACAAGCCTCCACAGTCTGAAATCTAACCAAAGCTATTGTGCAGACATTATTCAACTCACCTAACACTATCCTACATCATGTCAATGGGATTTCACATGGAGACAGAAAAAAAAATCACGTAACTTGGAACACCTTTTCCCCAAATGATAACCCACTGTGATCCCAGGACCACACACTGAGCTGTCGCACCACAATGTCACCCATCTCCCCCTGCAGCTACGTTCATGCACTGTCTCTGCAGCAAGCAACACAGGAAAAAGCTGTAGATGTACACAGTTTACCCCTAGTCTCCACGTTGCTATTCTACCAGAGCTCTCTCTCCACAGTGTAAAAAAAAACAAAAAACATGTACCGAGCATGTGCTGTATGTTGCTCTTCTACCACACCTCTTTCTCTCTCTCTCTCTCTCTCTCTCTCTCTCTCACTGGCAACCTGTCTCAAACCCCAAGGATTATTTTTTTGTAGTGGAGTAACCAATGCAAAAAAAATAAATAAATAAAACACAAAAAAAAGGATGCTTTATTTTATTTTTTTGTATCTAAAAAAGGCACCATGGTATAATTGCAATAAGCCACTCAGGGGATGTGGGTTATCGGGGTATTTACCACGGCTGGAAAGGATTTACCCACTTCGCTGCACCTTGTGGGCAAACCATGCCAGCTACAGTAAATCCCCCAATAACTCACACCCCCTTGTGGTTTATTGCTTAAACAATCCACATTAAACAATATGCTTTAAACCTGCTAACTCCAAGGACATTTAAAATGCCAATTGAATGAATCCATTAGACTCATACATTGTGCAAAGAGTTGACAGCTCCAGAAGTACTTTAAAATCAAAACCCAATGCTTCTTAGGTTACTGAGTCATACCATAAGAAACGGCTTACCTCTGAATCCATACAACCCAACAAGGACCTTATTCCTCGAAACACGAAACCACCTGCTACCAACTACCCCAGCACCAAAAACCACCACAAGATATTCTCCATCACCTCATTTTTTGAAAATGCACAGTGGAAGGTCTTGTAGTTATAAGTCTATTAATTGTCACCTCATGGACAAAGTTCAAGAGGACAATAGGCAGGTCAATGACAGAGTGTCTGATGAGTAAGAACACATCCACACGTGTGTTATAGACTTTCGACCTCGATAAGCTTCTGCCCAAATATGGCTATACTATTCCAAAACCTCATGCTACTTCTGAGGAAGGATGAAACTTTATGACACTTCTAAGGAAGTATTTTGCCTATATAAGACGTCTCTAAAGATCAACAATTTGTAATTACCTACTAGCTGCCATCTGAAAGTCTATTTCATTGCTGGAAGAGATCTCACATCTGCATTACTTCTGAGCTTTCAGAACTATTTTTCTGCTGAACTCTGAAGACTTTTGGCTTTTTCCAGAAGTAAGAGACATTGAACTTGTACTAACTTTGTCATTTTATTTGCAAACCTCGAGGAGAAAAGAATTTAAAGAGACAGGAAGAAACCTTCTTCAAACAGCCATCCAATATGCTTCAATTCTCCTGGCGAAAGGGAGACAAGAGACTCTTTGAAAAGTTGGCTGTATATATAGATTATACAGACTTTTAAGGTGCTTAAATATGTGTCTTTTAAGAATCCTGGTTCCATATTTTAATACACAGATGAACTGCAGGGAAATATTGTTTAAATGCTAGCAATGATTATTAGTACTGAGGAATTGTTAACCTGTGTTAAAGCTATTCTAAAGTGAATACCACTTTAAATTATCTCCGGAGAGGAGTTACAGGGCTTCATATGTACGCAGTAAAGATTGCGTAAGGAGTTAAAGCACATAAACTGAAAAAGTCTAAAGATAATCTCTAAAAATGTCTTGTACTATTTAAGTGTCAGAAATATGTTAAATGTTAACTGTGTATTGAAATAAAAGCTTCTAATTGCACTACATGTCCGAGTAAATCTGTCATCTCAGGAAATGACCACGAAAATACATCAGCATAGTTTACTGCACATCTTTCCTTAAGACAGCCACAGAATTAAATTGGTTAATAGTAATTGTACTTACAAAAATGGCATCCCTGAGAGTTATGTTAATTCTAGCTATGACAGACTACCTTGGAAGGAACAGCAATTGAAATATTCTTAGGATTGCATTAAAAGGTAAATGTTTATAGACAAAAAAACAATATACTGTTTCTTCACTTTTGAAACTGCCAGTTGAGGCAAAAAAGTCATTTCCTTTGTCCTCACCTAAAGCTGAAAGACACTCTGTAGAAAAATGGAAGTAATTTGTGACCACAAATGGTTATCAAAAACACAACAGGTTTTTAAAGGCTTTAAAGGCACAGAAGTACGTTCACAGTGCTCTACTTTATAGAAGAAACAAAAAAATGTTTTCATTGGGGTTTTTCCCAGGGGATCAAGAGGATGCTCCTACAGTACTCACCCCCATGAGTAGTCCTCAAAAGGAAGGGGAGATTAAAGATAACCTCCCAGAGCTAGAGATTTTCTTTGAATATCCAGGGGAGACCCTTTCTGAGGTTCAGAGAGAAATGTGTTTTTTTTCGTGAGGCAATTTTTGATCAGAAAATTCCTCTAGAGAGATTACCCGCTACAAGAGCTGCAATGCTCAGAGCTTGATTGTCATCTAAGATCAATTTTGACTGAAGCCAAAACCAGATTAAAGAAAAAACAACTGAACCCCACATTAATAGGATATATCCTTTATCTCCTACATAAAGTCTGCCATCAGGCAGCCCAAAGCAGGCTACATACACCAAGGGAGCTTAGCTTTTGACTTGACCAATGCAAGGAGGACCAGACCACCAAAATTCTGGCTTTGGGATTAGAATTACAGTCAAAAGAGTCCAACTATTTGCCTATTCTTAAAATCAATGATGCAGACAGGAACAACTTAAAAGCCATAACCCAAAGGTTGACAGAAGAAGCTGGGGAATTAAAACAGCAAATTATCCCTGGACCTAGCAAAGTCAGGGACCTGAAGCAGCAAATAAAAGCTTTAAAAGCTGAAGTGATCAGATTAAGAGCAGAAAATTCTGGGTGTCAGGAAAAAATTAGCAGATGCTGTAATGCAAGCAAAAGCAGCTCAGGAGGTAATCCAGAGATCAGAAGAACAGGTAGGTGCAGCCCATCAGGAGATAGACCAGCTGCACGAAGCATTTACTGAGTCCCTTGATGCTATTGGTCAACAGCTGGGGTCACTACAACCAGCTGAACCCTTGCCACCTTCTGTCCCAGAGCCCCCCCCAATGTCAGTGGCAGAGGACCTTGCAGTCAAGGTTCAGTATTTTGTGAATGAAATTTAAGACTTAAAATGGGGTGGGGGAAACAACTTTAAAATGGCCCGCAGACCTCTGATAGCCAAAATAGTACCCCTGCAGGAACAAGCCAATCGCTACCTGGTCCTGTCACAGCTGGCCCCACTACCTCTAGCCCCACAACTCTGTACTAACCAGATCCAGAGCAACTGATCTGAGTTGTAAAGGGCATAGGTATGAGCTTTGACCTCAAGATCAATACGGAGGTAGAAGGTAACATTTTTGATTTTTATTGCAATTGGAATACTTTGGGATCAATAACCCTGAAGATCGGTTGTGGGTCTTAAGGTTTTCTGTGGTATCAGAAGTTCAAGCCTGAATGACTAGACAAAAACCTGAAATCAAAAACGATTTTGTTGTAGAAATTTTTTTTTTTCAGACAAAAAGTAGACAAGATACAGTACACATCCAGAGACTCTGTACCATAGAATTAACAATCAACAGGCAATGTACATGTACAAATTTCCATTAAGCAAAGGGAGGGGAGTTATAGGTGGGTAAAAGAGATGGAAAAGGGCGAGTAAAGCAGGACTAAGGAAAGAGACTGGGGGAAAAGGTATAAAGCTTGGAAAAAGAGAGGGGTGGGGAGTAATACAGACATACATTTTTATTCTCTCAGAGGTGTACAGACAGCTAATTATACACACAGTACTCAGGAAGAAAAGTCAGACATCAGGTTAGGAAGAAAAGTCAGACATCAGGTTATAAAGTAAGGTGAAATCAATTCTGGTAGGCTCTGAGGCTGTACACAGATGAGAAGTTTGATGAATTGAGGATAGGGTGCTGAGCTGGGGGGTAGGGAGAGGGTACCCTGTTTTGTCCTCATTCTATTTCCAAGTAAGTAACAGATTATTGTACTCACCAGAGTATGATTCCGTCTCAATCATGCAGCTTTGATGGACATAAACATACCAGACACATTCTATAGGTCTAGACAGGCCAGGCAAATCCAGTCCCTTTTCACGGCCTCAGGAGAAGAGTTGGGTAAGATTGTGTATATGCGCTGCAAAATCCGGGTTTAACCTGAGACAGAAAACAAATAAATCCCAAAGCTTAAGTTCTTAACTTAAATACATTATAATAGAAGAACCATGTCAAGGGTACAGCCAGTAAAACCTGATAATAGGAGGGTGTTCTTTAATGAACTAGAATCAATCCGAGGGGGGGGGTTGAGGGGAGGGTAGGACAGTAACCATCTTACACAGCACTAGGTCACTTAATAACACTCCACAGTCAAATCTCAAAATATCCAACAGGTGATGCAGGGAAATTCATCCTATGCCTGTTTGTGGGTAGAAACAATGAAGATAGTTAAGATAGTGTGCCCAGCAGAGTCTAAATGTGGAAATTTGAGATATCTGAAGGTGAAAAATTCTATCTAGTTTAGCCAAGGTTGTGAGGGATGCCATTATCTCAGTTACTGTGGGGACAAGGGAAGATCTCCATTTAAATAGAATGGATCTCTTGGTTTGCAGAGCCAGCAACGCTAGCCATCTATATTGTTGTGGGGATAACTTAGGTATGTCACTACCTATCCCCAAAAGAGAGAAGAAAGGGCTAATGGGAATCTGCTGTTGTATCATCTTAGAGGCTACCTTCTATATTTCCTGCCATGGGTGCTGGATCTTTGTACAGGACCATAGAATATGCAGCAATCAAAATCAATTTTGATAAAATGTGCCTAGCCCTGATCAAAGAGTATACTACTTATTGAAATCCTATAGCAGCTTTTAAAGAGACATACTAAAAGAATCAAGTCCCAAAGGATTTTTACAAAGTGCTGAGTAGAATGTTTTTCTCAGGAGGGGAGGAGAAAGACCCAGACCTGCTTCCTCACCTAAAAGAAGCCTTTGCAAAAGGCCATCACCCCTCTGTTAGGACAATAGTCCAGCCATTGGTAGAACCAGATATTCCCATGAATGATATCACAGAGTAAGCCCAAAGAATGTTTATAACTGTCAAACCAGATGCAGGTAAGAAACCTACCATGGATCCTCAAAATAAGCTTTTTGCCATTACTAGTGATAAGACCTCCTCCAAATGGAAGGAAAATAATTGCCCCAAAACAAACAGGAGTTCACTTCCAGGCTTCCTAGGGATAATAAAAAATTCCCAAGTCAAAGGAGTGAGTTCTGGAACCCAAGATCTCACAACCTCCACAACCCAAATGAAAAGGGGTCAGAGGCTTCCAGAAGCACCAGAATGCCTGGAATGATCAAACCTGGCTTAAGCAAGACAGAGACACTAATAGCTATGCTTTGACCAGCTAAAAAGTCAAATATGGCAAATAAGAGAGGAAATTCATAAATACACTCCCAGGGCTCCATACTGGCACTGTGCACCAAACCTTAATGCCACTCCTTATACCCCTAGGAGTGCCTATTCCAATGGCTACCCACCAGCACCAGATCCCCACTCCTCTCCAACCTTTCACAGGGGGCTCATCTTTAGGCCAGTCCATACAATGTAGTTAAGGCAGATGTTAAAGCATGTAAAAACATTTTGGGTTAACCAAAAAGACTCAAAGATGGTTTCAAGAGTATATGCTTTACGTTGAAAGATGCATGAAAAATATTTCACTCCAGTTAAAAACTGTTGTTGTATTTTCTGAAGTCCCTGACATAGCCACTAGAATAGAAAGAGCTGCCTCCCTATTCTTTTCTAGTTTAAGAGCATTAGGAACTGCTTCTGGACTAGGCATGAACAACATGAATTAGGTACAAATTTCTAAAATAAAGGATACAGTTAAGGAACTACACAGAGATATGGGTAACATTAAGGCACAACTCACTACACAGCAAAAGCTTCTATCAGACAGGAAAAACTGTGGGAGATACCATAGTTATGGTTAACCTTGATACTACCCTTCTCAATAATACCATGCAAAAACTCCATAACCGAGGACAAACTGTGGGTGAAGATCTTACCAATATACAGCAGATTAGATCAATTGCACAACAATTACTGATAGAAATAAATAGTGGCATAGGAGATTTAATGGCATGAAGAATTCCATGCTATTTCATTCCCCCAGAATTGATGACTAAAATTTTGAATGTAGCCACCTCACAGAAGATAGCGCCACTACATGTGAGTATTGCTTATAGTGTAGGAAGTGATATCCCTGTTCATGTCCATTTAGAAAAGATGACCATTGCCTTTTTTATTAAATGTTCCCCTGGTAGAACAACAAAATATCTACAGAACAAAGACTATTTTTAATGTGGGTACCTGGCAAGGAGATACTTATGCAAAAATTAGCACTCCACCTGTAGTAGTATATCATGAACTTAATCCAGATTTATATTTAGTCCCAAACTTCCAAATGTGTCAAACTACTAAAGAACAACATTGGATCTGTCCCATAAACCTTTTCTAAAAGATATCACTGAGGTTCTTTGTGGCATTAGCAACACCAATGCTCCAGAAAAGTGTAAGGTTACTTTGACCTGTGCAGGTGAAGCTAAGAAAACAAATGCTGAAATCACAGGAGCTGAATGATTACTTAGCACCAATTTTATGGACGTCACTTTTACTTATAACAGACATGGTACTACTACTCAGCTTACTTTATTCAGCAATATAATACTCATCTCTGTTCCTGCAGGTGCACATATCCATTTTGGACATATCGCCTTGTATTACCATGATCCAGTTTTCCAGGAAATGGAAATCACTCCCATTTCTGCATTCTGCGGTCATGAGCTTTCTTTAGCCGATGACCTCAAGTGTCTTTTAGATGCCAAGGACCTTCATGAAATTGAGATCACTGTCTCTGAGACTGACCTGGTTATCTGTGATAAATAATTCAGTCCTGATGATAAGGAACAAATTTGCATACCAGTACAATGGCCTCGCATTATTGTATTCCTCTGTGTCTTAAATATCACCTTGGTTCTTGCTTTCCTGTGGATGTTATATTCCACCCACAAGCAACTTCATGATAATCATGTGAGAATACAAGGTTTGTATAACCATGCTTTGGGAATCGAAATGAGACCTTGTCCCCCACCTACGTCTTTTTAACAACCAACCCAACTCTCCAGCCTTATTCCTAATAAATGATGAGGAAGAATATGCCAATATGTAACCTCTTAGAGAAACACTGTAACCGTATGATCCACCTTTAGAAAAACAGGAAATGAGTGAAATGTTCCATGAAAGGGATTTTTATGGCATAGCTTAGGAAACAACAAAAGCAAGGCTTAAACCTTAAAGAGCTTATTTTATTATGTTTAGTTAAAGTAAACATGGCGGGGCAATGCTTGCATGCACTCCTATAGGCCATGTTATAGAATAGGAATTGTGACATTTACTTGCATTAATGATTTTAATATAATTAATAGTAGTCTTCCTATATAACGAAAGGATGATATTGACTAGGTATAGCTTAATAGACATATATCTCAGTATTTACAGATATGTGCTTAGAAAATTATATGTTTTAGCTAATCTGAAATGGTTGCTAAGTATAGATACTTTTAGATTGTATCTTAAGATGTTGATTTAGAGAATAACAGCTTTATAAAGTTAAAGATATGGAACCATGATTCTCGTAAGTTTACACTATTGCACTTTGACAAGTTCTTAAGTGCCACATCCTTTTGTGATGTACCAATGCTATGGTGGCACTGTCTCATGAAAGGGGGCGGTAATGTAGGTGCAACAGTGGGCATAACCTGCCAGACCCTGCCAAAATGTAAAAAGCATGTTCACCTTAATCTCAGTTGCCATTAATGTACATTAAAAGAACTGATCATAAAAACATTTCCTTTTAAGACTCTCATCTAACAAGACCTTTGAATGCTTAACACAGGTATATTGAACTCTTCTCAGCACCTAGAAATCATGGAACAATCTACATTAAATAATATGATTTAGGCTTGCTAACTTCAAGGACATTTAAAATGCCAGTTGAATGAATGCAACAAGGACCTGATTCCTTGAAACAGGGAACCACCTGCTACCAACTACCCCAGCACCATAAACCACAATGAAGTAATCTCCATCACCTCATTTTTGAACATACGCAGTGGAAGGTCTTGTGTTTATAAGTCAATTAGTTGTCACCTCATGGACTAAGTTCAAGAGGACAATAGGCAGGTCAATGACAGAGCATCTGATAAGTAAGAACACCTCTGCATTTATGTTATAGACTTTTGACCCCGATATGCTTCTGCCCAAATATTGCTATATTTTTCCAAAACCTCATGCTACTTCTGAGGAAGAATGAAACTTTGACACTTCTGAAGAAGTATTTTGACAATGTAAGATGTCTCTAAAGATCAACAATTCGTAATTACCTACTAGCTGCCATCTGAATCTGTGTTTCATCGCTGGAAGAGATCTCACATCTATGCTACTTCTAGTGAGCTTTAAGAACTATTATGTTGCTGAACTCTAAAGACTTTTGGCTTTTGCCAGAATTAAGAGACATTGAACTTGTATTAACCCTTAGGCTGCCGGAAGATTTAGAAAGCATGGGTTTTTAGGACAAAATATTATGTCGGCAGCAGTCTAAGGGTTAACTTTGTCATGTTATTTGCAAGTCTCGAGGAGAAAAGAATTCAAAGAGCCAGGAAGAAACCTTCTTCATACAGCCATCCAAGATGCTTCAAATCTCCAAATGAAAGGGAGACAAGAGACTCTTGGAAAAGTTGGCTGAGTATATATAGATTATACAGACTTATAAGGTGTTTAAATATGCGTCTTTTAAGAATCCTGGTTCCATATTTAAATGCATAGATGAACTGCACGAAAATATTGTTTAAATGCTAGCAAAGGTTATTAGTGCCAAGTAATTGTGTACCTGTGTTAATTAAAGTTATTCTAAAGAGAATAACACTTTAAATTACCTCCGGAAAGGAGTAACAGGGACTCATTTGTACATAGTAAAGATTGCATAAGGAGTTGAAGTGCACAAGCAGAAAAAGTCTAAAAAGAATCTCTAAAAATATCTCGTACTGTCATTGTACCCAATAGCTCAGTATGAAGTTCAAACCATCCATTGATTCTCCTGATACAAAATAGCCTCCTAGGGTATAATGAGTTCAGTGTCAGAAATATGTTAAATATTAACTGTGTATTGAAATAAATAGCTTCTAATTGCACTATATGTCTGAGTAAATCTGTCATCTCAGGAAACAACCACGAAAATATGTAAGCACAGTTTACTGCACATCTTTCCTTAAGACAGCCACAGAATTAAATTGACTAATAGTAATTGTACTTACAAAAATGGCGTCCCAGAGATTTATGCTAATTCTAGCTACGACAGACTGTCTTGGAAGGAATTGCAATTTAAATATTCTTAGGATTGTGTTAAAAGCTAAATGTTTATAGACAAAAAATGATATACTGTTTCTTCACTTTTGAAACTGCCACCTGAGGCAAAAGAGTAATTTACTTTGTCCTCACCTAAAGCTGAAAGCCACTCTGGAGAAAAATGGAAGTCATTTGTGACTGTAAATGGTTATCAAAAACACAACAGGGTTTTAATTGCACAGAAGTATCTTCATAGTGCTCTACTTTATAGAAGAAACAAAAAAATGTTTTCATCAGGGGTTTTTCCCAGGGGATCAAGAGGACTCTTTTCCAGTACTCACCCCCATGGGTAGTCCTCAAAAGGAGGGGGAGATTAAAGAGCTAGAGATTTTCTTTGAATGTCCAGGGGAGACCTTTTCTGAGGTTCAGAGAGAAATCAGTGTTTTTTTTTTTTTGTGAAGCAATTTTTGATCAGAAAATTCCCCTAGAGAGCATACCCACTACAAGAGCTACAATGCTCTGAACTTGATTGTCATCTAAGATCACTTTTGGCTGAAGCCAAAACCAGATTAAAGAAAAAACAAGTGAACCCCACATTAATAGGATATATCCTATATCTCCAACATAAAGTCTGTCAACAAGCAGCCCAAAGCAGGCTACATACACTAGGGGAGCTTAGCTTTTGACTTGACCAATGCAAGGAGGACCAGACCACCAAAATTCAGGCTTTGAAACTGGAATTACAGTCGAAAGAGGCCAACTATTTGGCTGTTCTTTAAATCAGTGATGCAGACAGGAACAACTTAAAAACCATAAACCAACGGTTGACAGAAGAAGCTGGGGATTTAAAACAGCAAATTATCCCTGGACCTAGCGAAGTCAGGGACCTGAGGCAGCAAATTAGAGCTTTAAAAGCTGAAGTGGTTAGATTAAGAGCAGAACATTCTGTGTGTCAGGAAAATTTAGCAGATGCTGTAATGGAAGCAAAAGCAGCCCAGGAGGTAACCCAGAGAGCAGAAGAACAGGTAGGTGCAGCCCGTCAGGAGATAGACCAGGTTCACAAAGCATTTGCTGAGTCCCCTGATGCTATTGGTCAACAGCTGAGGTCCCTACAACCAGCTGAACCCTTGCCACCTCCTGTCCCAGAACTCCCCCAAAGTCAGTGGCAGAGGATCTTGCAGTCAAGGTGCAGGATTTAGTCAACTAAATTTAAGACTTAAAATGGGAGAGGGCACAACTTTCAAATGGCCCTCAGACCTCTGATAGCCCAAATAGTAGCCCTGCAGGGACAAGCCAATCCCTACTTGGTCCTGTCACATCTGGCCGCACTACCTCTAGCCCCACAACTCTGTACTAACCAGATCCAGAGCAACTGATCTGAGTTATAAAGGCCATAGGTATGAGCTTTGACCTCAAGATCAATACAGAAGTAGAAGATTACATTTTTGATTTTAATCGCAATTGGAAAACTTTGGGATCAATAACCCTGAAGATCGGTTATGGGTCTTAAGGTTTTCTGTGGTATCAGAAGTTCAAGCCTGAATGACCAGACAAAAACCTGAAATCAAAATCAATTTTGTTGTAGAACATTTTTTTATTTTCAGACAAAAGGTAGACATGATACGATATACATCCAGAGACTCTGTACCATAGAATTAACAATCAACAGGCAGTGTACATGTACAAATTTCCATTAAGCAAAGGGAGGGGAGTTATAGGTGGGTAAAAGAGAGAGAAAAGGGCGAGTAAAGCAGGACTAAGGAAAGAGACCGGGGGGAGGTAAAAAGCTTGGAAAAAGAGAGGGTTGGGGATTAATACAGACATCAACTTTTATTCTCTCAAAGGTGTACAAATAGCTAACTATACATACAGTACTCAGGAAGAAAAGTCAGACATCAGGATATAAAGTAAGGTGCTATCAATTCTTGTAACCTCTGAGGCCGTACACCGATGAGAAGTTTGATGAATTGAGGATGGGGTACAGAGCTGGGGGGTAGGGACAGGGTACACTGTTTTGTTCTCATTCTATTTCTGAGTAAGTAACAGATTATCGTACTCACCAGAGTATGATTCCATCCTAATCGAGTAGCTTTGATGGATGTAAACACACCAGATGCATTCTATAGGTCTAGACAGGCCAATCCAGTCCCTTTTCACGGCCTTGGGAGAAGAGTTGGGCAAGAGTGTGTATATGCTCTGCAAAATCCGGGTTTAAACTAAGACAGAAAACAAATAAATCCAAAAGCTTAAGTTCTTAACTTAAATACATTATAATAGAAGTACCATGTCAAGGGTACAGCCAGTTAAACCTGAAAATAGGAGGGTGTTCTTTATTGGACTAGAATCCCTCCGAGGGAGGTTGAGGAGGATAGTAACCACCTTACACAGCACTAGGTCACCTAATAACACTCCACAGTCAAATCTCAATATATATCCAACAGATGATGTGGGAAATTCATCCTATGCCTGTTTGTGGGTAGACACATTTAAGATTGTTGAGACAGGATGACCAGCAGAGTCTAAATGTGGAAATTTGAGATGTCTGAAGGTGGGAAATTCTATCTAGTTTAGCCAAGGTTGCGAGGGATACAATTACCTCATTTACATGGGGACCAGGGAAGATCTCCATTTAAATAGAATGGATCTCTTGGTTTGCAGATTCAGCAATTCTAGCCATCTATATTGTTGTGGGGATAACTTAGGTATGTCACTACCTATCCCCAAAAGATAGAAGAGAGGGCTAACGGGAATCTGCTGTTGTATCACCTTAGAGGCTACCTTCTGTATTTTCTGCCATAGGGGGTTGGATCTTTGTACAGGACCATAGAATATGCAGCAATCAAAATCAATTTTGATAAAATGTGCCTAGCCCTGATCAAAGAGTATGCTACTTATTGAAATCCTATAGCAGCTTTTAAAGAGACATACCAAAAGAATCAAGTCCCCAAGGATTTTTACAAAGTGCTGAGTAGAATGTTTTTCTCAGGAGGGGAAGAGAAAGACCCAGACCTGTTTCCTCACCTAAAAGAAGCCTTTTTAAAAGGCCATCACCCCTCTGTTAGGACATTAGTCCAGCCATTGGTAGAACCAGATATTCCCATGAATGATATCACAGAGCAGGCCCAAAGAATGTTTATAACTATCTACTCAGATGCAGGTAAGAAACCTACAATGGATCCTCAAAATAAGCTTTTTGCCATTACTAGTGATAAGACCTCCCTCCAAATGGAAGGAAAATAATTGCCCCAAAACAAACAGGAGTTCACTTCCAGGCTTCCTAGGGATAATAACAAATTCCCAAATCAAAGGAGTGAGTTCTGGAACCCAAGATCTCACAACCCCCACAACCCAAATGAAAAGGGGTCAGAGGCTTCCAGACAGCACCAGGATGCCTGGAATTATCAAGCCTGGCCTAACCAAGACAGTGACACTAATAGCTATGCTTTGGCCAGCTAAAAAGTCAAATATGGCAAATAAGAGAGGAAATTCATAAATACACTCCCAGGGCTCTATACTGGCACTGTGCACCAAACCTTAATGCCACTCCTTATACCTCTAGGAGTGTCTATTCCAATGGCTACCCACCAGCACCAGATCCCCACTCCTCTCCAACCTTGCATGGGGGGGGGGGTCATCTTTAGGCCAGTCCATACAATGTAATTAAGGCAAATGTTAAAGCATGTAAAAACATTTTGGGTTAACCAAAAAGACTCAAAGATGGTTTCAAGAGTATATGCTTTACGTTGAAAGATGCATGAAAAATATTTCACTCCAGTTAAAAACTGTTGTTGTATTTCCTGAAGTCCCTAACATAGCTACTAGAATAGAAAGAGCTGCCTCCCTATTCTTTTCTAGTTTAAGAGCATTAGGAACTGCTTCTGGACTAAGCATGAACAACATGAATTAGGTACAAATTTCTAAAATAAAGGATACAGTTAAGGAACTACACAGAGATATGGGTAACATTAAGGCACAACTCACTACACAGCAGAAGCTTCTATCAGACAGGAAAAACTGTGGGAGATACCATAGTTATGGTTAATCTTGATACTACCCTCTCAATAATACCATGCAAATACTCCATAACCGAGGACAAACTGTGGGTGAAGATCTCACCAGTATACAGCTAATTAGATCAATTGCACATCAATTACAGATAGAAGTAAATAGTGGCATAGGAGATTTAATGGCATGAAGAATTCCATGCTATTTCATTCCCCCAGAATCGATGACTAAAATTTTGAGTGTAGCCAACTCACAGAAGATAGAGCCACTACATGTGAGTATTGCTTATAGTGTAGGAAGTGATATCCCTGTTCATGTCGATTTAGAAAAGATGACCATTGCCTTTTTTATTAAATGTTCCCCTGGTAGAACAACAAAATATCTACAGAACAAAGACTATTTTTAATGTGGGTACCTCGCAAGGAGATACTTATGCAAAAATTAACACTCCACCTGTAGTAGTATATCATGAACTTAATCCAGATTTATATTTAGTCCCAAACTTCCAAATGTGTCAAACTACTAAAAAACAACATTGGATCTGCCCCATAAACCTTTTCTAAAAGATATCACTGAGGTTCTTTGTGGCATTAGCAACACCAATGCTCCAGGAAAGTGTAAGATTACTTTGACCCATGCAGGTGAAGCTAAGAAAACAAATGCTGAAATCACAGGAGCTGAATGGTTACTTAGCATCAATTTAATGGAAGTCACTTTTACTTATAACAGACATGGTACTACTACTCAGCTTACTTTATTCAGCAATATAATACTCATCTCTGTTCCTGCAGGTGCACATATCCATTTTGGACATATCGCCTTGTATTACCATGATCCAGTTTTCCAGGAAATGGAAATCACTCCCATTTCTGCATTCCGAGGTCATGAGCTTTCTTTAGCCGATAACCTCAAGTGCCTTTTAGATGCCGAGGACCTTCATGAAATTGAGATCACTGTCTCTGAGACTGACCTGGTTATCTGTGGTAAATAGTTCAGTCCTGGTGATAAGGAACATATTTGCATACCAGTACAGTGGCCTTTCATTACTGTATTCCTCTGTGTCTTAAATATCACCTTGGTTCTTGCTTTCCTGTGGATGTTATATTCCACCCACAAGCAACTTCATGATAATCATGTGAGAATACAAGGTTAGTATAACCATGCTTTGGGAATCGAAATGAGACCTTGTCCCCCACCTACATCTATTAAAAACCAACCCAACTCTCCAGACTTATTCCTAATAAATGAAGAGGAAGAATATGCCAATATGTAACCCCTTAGAGAAACACTGTAACCCTATGATCCGTATGATCCACCTTTAGGAAAACAGGAAATGAGTGAAATGCTCCATGAAAGGGATTTGTATGGCATAGCTTAAGAAACAACAAAAGCAAGGCTTAAACCTTAAAGAGCTCATTTTATTATGTTTAGTTAAAGTAAACATGGCGGGCAATGCTTGCATGCACTCCTATAGGCCATGTTATAGAATAGGAATTGTGACATTTACTTGCATTAATAATTTTAATATAATTAATAGTAGTCTTCCTATATACTGAAAGGATGATATTGATTAGGTATAGCTTAATAGACATATATCTCAGTATTTCCAGATATTTGCTTAGAAAAATATATGTTTTAGCTTATCTGAAATAGTTGCTAAGTATAGATACTTTTAGATTGTATCTTAAGATGTTGATTTAGAGAATTACAACTTTATAAAGTTAAAGATATGGAACCATGATTCTCCTAAGTTTACATTGTTACACTTTAACAGGTTCTTAAGTGCCACATCCTTTTGTGATGTACCAATGCTATGGGGGCACTGCCTCGTGAAGGGGGTAGGGGGTAATGTAGGTGCAATAGTGGCCATAAGCTGCCAGACCCTGCCAAAATATAAAAAGCATGTTCACCTTAATCTCAGCTGTCATTAATGTACATTAAAAGAACTGGTCATAAAAACATTTCGTTTTAAGTCTCTCATCTAACAAGACCTTCGAATGCTTAACACAGGTATATGGAACTCTTAGCACCTAGAAATCATGGAACAATCTACATTAAATAATATGATTTAGGCTTGCTAACTCCGAGGATATTTAAAACGCCAGTTGAATGAATGCAACAAGGAGCTGATTCCTTGAAACAGGGAACCACCTGCTGTCAACTACCCCAGCACCATAAACCACAATGAAATAATCTCCATCACCTCATTTTTGAACATGCGCAGTGGAAGGTCTTGTGTTTATAAATCAATTAATTGTCACCTCATGGACAAAGTTCAAGAAGACAATAGGCAGGTCAATGACAGAGCATCTGATGAGTAAGAACACCTCTGCGCTTATGTTATAGACTTTTGAACCCAATTAGCTTCTGCCCAAATATGGCTGTATTTTTCCAAAACCTCATGCTACTTCTGAGGAAGAATGAAACTCTGACACTTCTGAAGAAGTATTTTGCCAATGTAAGATATCTCTAAAGATCAACAATTTGTAATTACCTACTAGCTGCAATCTGAATCTGTGTTTCATCGCTGGAAGAGATCTCACATCTACTCTACTTCTACTGAGCTTCAAGAACTATTATTTTGCTGAACTCTAAAGACTTTTGGCTTTTGCCAGAATTAAGAGACATTGAACTTTTATTAACTTAGTCATGTTATTTGCAAGCCTCAAGGAGAAAAGAATTCAAAGAGCCCGGAAGAAACCTTCTTCATACAGCCATCCAAGATGCTTCAAATCTTCAAATGAAAAGGAGACAAGAGACTCTTTGAACAGTTGGCTGAGTATATATAGATTATACAGACTTTTAAGGTGTTTAAATATGTGTCTTTTAAGAATCCTGGTTCCATATTTAAATGCATAGATGAACTGCAGGGGAATATTGTTTAAATGCTAACAAAGATAATTAGTGCAAAGTAATTGTGTACCTGTGTTAATTAAAGTTATTCTAAAAAGAATAACACTTTAAATTACCTCCGGAAAGGAGTAACAGGGACTCATGTGTACATAGTAAAGATTGCGTAAGGAGTTAAAGCGCACAAGCTGAAAAAGTCTAAAGAGAATCTCTAAAAATATCTCGTACTGTCATTGTACCCAATAGCTCTGTATGAAGTTCAAACCATCCATTGATTCTCCTGATACAAAATGGCTTCCTAGGGTATAATGAGTTAAGTGTCAGAAATATGTTAGATGTAAACTGCGTATTGAAATAAACAGCTTCTAATTACACTACATGTCTGAGTAAATCTGTCATCTCAGGAAACAACCACAAAAATACATAAGCACAGTTTACTGCACACCTTTCCTTATGACAGTCACAGAATTAATTTATTAATAGTAAATGTGCTTACAGTGCTTAGCCCTGATCAGATTTTTTGCAGTCTTAAAAATGCAAAACAGACAGACTAGTGGCATATTGGGTAATAAAGCATGTTTATTACACAAACAATAAACAGTTGCCCTATGCAGGTCTTACCATAGACACTGGAAGCCAAAAGTTTCCCAAATACCTCAAGGAGTGAAGAAGGTCTCGATATGAATATGTAATACATCAAGTTACATACTATGATTATTACCATGGCAACTTAGAAGACTAGATTTTTGGCTAAAAGTTAGGTGGCTCAACAGTGTTATCTATACTTATGCATTATTTGTAATGTCAGCTAAAACATGAACAAAGGATGCATACAAAATACAGAATATATTGCAGTAATGCATAAATCCAAAAGATAGCCATGCAGACTGTATAATAAAACCAAGGATACACAAGGACACTGGTGTGTCTTGGCACACTATGTGCTGTTACTAAGCAAGGTAAAACAGAATAAAATCATAATGTTTCCCTGACACTTACACCTGTACGGTAAGTGCCAATGCCCTACAGGTTAGTAATCATTGTTATATATATGTAACATAAGGTTTATCTAAGGTGCATGGTGGGAGGCCAATTAGAATGTGGGGACCTCACATAACATTCCCCCCTTGTTACCTTACCGAAAAGGCAATGACACTATAGGAAAATAAGTGGGAACAATCTTCATCATTTACAGACCCAATGCACAAGCCTTATAAAGGAACCTGAGTAGTTCACAATGTTGTTTGAGCATACGTCTTAGGCAGCAAAGTGTTAATATCAAAAAGACAATTAAAAATGCTTGAATAATAACAAAACCTTTAAAAGTAAGTTCTAACCAAGTATTGGAGAGTGCAGTATCTAAATCACCATCATGAATAAGTGTGTTGAGGGCATCGCCAGCCTTGGAGATATTATTGCTAATGTACAGTAGATAATATGGGTATCTTTTCTATCTAATAGGGATTTTAAGGTTACTGTCAGTGGGTCAATATGGACATTAAAAATAGGTAAATACTGAAACAGAGCAAGCATAAGTTCAGGGCACTGTCAATAACATCCGGTTCTGCAATGGGAACAGAAGTAATAACTGTATGACCTATGACTGTAGTTTGATGAGGAATAAAACAAAAGTTAGGAAGTTCAACAGTGCAAGTCTTAAGACCATAGGTAAAACTTTTATAATTAGTAACAATGCAATACTGTCCCTCAGAATTATAAGTCATTTTAACAGTAGGAGCCCTCCATTTCTTCAACTCTATTGGGCAGGTGAAAGATTGATTACTTAGTCTTGTAGTCACACGATGAACCTCTTCTGCATAGTTCTAGTAAAGGCATCCAATGTTGCCCACTGATGATGCTGTTGATGGTGCCCTGGGATTATTGGTATCATTTGATTTAATGTCCATGTCCACAGTGAAGGACCAGACAACACTGTCTGGTAAATAGCCACAGCCAGTGTGTAATCAGCCTGAACATGATGATGGAAGATGGCCGTCATGCTGAGCACGCTGAGAGCAAGCTGCTGAGCTATATTTGTTTTGTACTCGTGTGTCTGTTTTATTCCCCTGTGTTATTCTTTGTATTTTAAAGGTCCTGATTTACTGGTAAAAGCAGAACTAATGTTCAGTAAAGTTGAGCCTTAGAGCATCACTGGAAGACGCTCAGCCGTCTTCGTAGTGTGCACTGGAGCTATTTGACTGCACCATTTATCGTTCTGACCGTAGGAGGAACATTTTTTATTGTGTATAATTTGCTGTAGCCCCTCTGCTAGTTTTGCAGATTCTAATTAGGAGATAACTGTATGAGCTAAAAGAGAAATGACCGTGATGAAGAGAGTGAGTTCTGGATAAGAGAGATTTGAGTGCGAGTCCAGAGAGGATTATGCCGGGGGACTGTTTGGCTTTTTGTTTGAGTTCCTGGAGAGACTGGTTTGGAGAGGATTACATCGTGGGACGTAAGAACTTTTTGTTTATTTTGGAAGTGGTATCGTGATCTTGGTGCATTGCCGAACAACCTGGATTTTGACTATTGTTTGGTGGTTGAATTCTGAATTAAGCCTCTGCCGCGACAGCAGGAGGACCCTGTGTTGTGGCTTAGCTGCCTGAGTCTGACCCTACATGGGATAGCTGGGTTCGGACTGGCCAGGTAGCTGGCTGGTGTATCTGTGGTCTCCTAGGCTCTGCATAGGTATCGACTAGTATGCCGGTGCCAGTGGGGAGTCATAGTTGTGGGGTGCAGATATTTTGGGTGGTGACCCACTTAAGGAGGGCCTCCAGGCTGTTGTCATCACCTGAAAAATTGGATTATCATCTGGAGGACTTGTCAACCACGAAATTTATAGGAAAATAAACGGTCAGGTCTCTTAAATTTCTTTTTCATTCAAATAATTACTGTGGTGGGCAGTGAAAATGCCCATACTCATCTTGCTTACTTTGGATCCCCCAAGGTAGTGAGAGTGCCTGGGGGTCTAAACTTTATTTAACACAGTTCATCCGCTTTATATAACTGAAGCTTTTGGTTCAGGAATTGAAATTTGGATTTTGACTGCTTGCTGGGCCTGTGGAGCTGATGAAATATACTTTTAGTAAAGGCCTCTGACAGGCCGATCATAGTGCTTCAAGGACTTCTAGTGACTTTAAAGTTCAGCCTAATGGGAGGGGGTTGGGAGAGGTCCTAAAGTTCACTCAATAGTGGTGAGAGCACTGTGAGGGGTTAGAAAGTGATTGAAATAAGGATTAATTTTGATTTAGAAAAGGGATATATTTACTTGTAAGAGTTTTAAGAAGAATTACATTAGGTGGGAGGGGGTGAGTGAGTGGGAGTGTGACTGATTTAATACTGGTGTGTATGACAGTATTTGTGCTATGTCCTGGGGAGTTAGGAATACAGTCAGGCAGTACTTCCCCTTGAGATTAAGGGACCTCCTCCCATTTGATCATCCATCACTCTCATTTGAAGTTTACTCTAGATGTCATGCTTTTGGCATCTTGAGGAGACGTGGGAGTGGAAGGAGCGGGGGTCCTGGAACTCTCGAGGGGGATGGGAAAGGAGTGGATGGATTGGTACAGTGAGGACTAGGAGGCACCCTGGTATGAAATGGACACAGGAAAGAGGTTATCCTTGCCTTGTGCCCATACCCAAGGGTTCTGACCTTATCAGGCAGGAAGATGGCCAGCTCTGGACCCCAGTCCCTTGCGGGCGGTGTTAAGCAATGCCAGGTCAATTAAAAAGAAGACTGCAGTGGTTGCAGATCTTGTGGCATCTGCTGACCTGGCTTGTATCACTGTGACCTGGCTGGACGATAGTGCTAACCCCATTTTGGAGGCTGCCATTCTGGCCGGGTACTCAGTGATTCACCGCCCAAGAGAGGACTGTTGGGGCGCGGGGGTTGCTGTCTGTTTCAGACAGGAACTGGGTCTCAGGGAGGTGCCAGTGGGAATGACCAACTCCTTTGAGTGTATAGTTGGTGCAGATGTAGGCTACAGGGCCCTTCTCATCTACCGTCCACCAGGTGATGGGAGGGAGTTCCTGAAAGAGGTTGCGAACTTCATCGCCGAGATGGTATTGGAATCCCCCAGATGGCTGGTTCTGGGGGATTTCAATGACTGGGTCGATGATGAACTCTCACTGCTTGGACAAAACCTCCTCCAATTGATGGATTCATTGGGCCTAACATTGGTTATCACCACTGCTACCCATGAGAAAGGGCACTCACTGGACTTAGTGTTCCACCTGGGGATGGAGATCTCTGATGTGGAGGTGGAGCCAGTCAGTTGGTCTGACCATCGCATCTTGAGATTCAGTTTCGCAGCTCCCCAAAATAGACCTGCCTCAAAGGAGTTGGTACAGTACTGTCCTTTGAGAGGAGTTACCTCAGAAGGCCTAATGACAGTGCTGGACCTCTCAGGTTTTCCAGGGGATTGCACTGATCCAGGGCCTCTTGTGGCAGCCTATAATAGGGCTATTAACGAGGCTTTGGATATCATTGCTCCTTCTCATGTTCACCCTCTTACCTCTCACCCGGGTGCTCTTTGGTTTAAAGGGGAAATCCGTGAGTTGAAGAGGCAGGGCAAAGGTTGAAAAGACATTGGCAGAAAACTCACCTGGAGGTGGGCAGACTTAGATTGATGGATCATTATCAAACCTATCAATCAGCAATTTCCCAGAAGAAGGCAGAGTTCCTGTCCAGGGAAATTGCTACAGCAAAGAACAGGCCAGCTCAGCTCTTTCAGACTGTGGACAGACTGTCCAATCCAGCCTGTCTTCACTCGGGTCAAGTGTTGTCACAAGTGCAGTGTGAGGAGTTTGCACAGTTCTTTGCTGATAAGGTGTCCACCATCAGGGATGAGATCAGCCAGTGCCTTCTCATTGAGCCTTGCGTTGATCAATCGGGTGGTACTAATGCCCGTCAGACCTGGTCTACCTTTAGTCAGCTGATAGTCATGGATATAGTGAGGATCATCCAGACTCTGCGATCAACCTACTGTAGTTTGGATCCAGGCCCTACATGCCTACTAGTGAGATGTGTAGAAGTCGTCGGCCTATGTCCTTGCTGGGATAGTGGGGGTGTCATTGGAGAGAGGGATCTTTCCAGATCCCTTGAAGGAGGCAGTAGTACACCCCTTTTAAAAAAACCTCCCCTGACCCCGACTGCCCAGCTAACTACAGACTAATCTTGAACTTACCCTTTGTAGTGAAACTTATTGAGAAGGTGGTTGCTCTGCAGCTGGAAGATCATTTAACTAACCACAATATCTATGATCCTCTCCAGTCTGGCTTCAGAAAAAGGCATAGTACCGAAACAGCCCTTGTACAGGTACTTAGCCAGCCTTCTGATGGTGAGAGATCGGAAAACCCATTCCATCTTGGTTCTCCTTAATCTCTCAGCAGCATTTGACACCATGGATCATGGGGTGTTGCTCGAGCACCTGTGGTTCTTCTGTGGACTTAGAGGAGTGATCCTCAGTTGGTTTCAGTCTTTCCTCGAGGTAGATCCCAGAGAGTGGTATTGGGGATTTATTCCTCGGCCCCTCATGGGCTACCCTGCAGGGTTCCATAGGGATTGGTGCTGTCCCCCATGTTATTCGCTGTGTACATGCTCCCAATAGGGGACATTATAAGACAGTACAGGTTGAGTTTTCATTGCTGTGCTGATGATTCTCAACTGTACATGTCTTTTGTGCCTGAACAAGAATTAGATTCTGCTGTGGTGTTTAACAGCTGCCTAGTAGAGATTCAAAACTGGATGAGTGGCAGCTGGCTTCGGCTGAACTCAGGAAAAACAGAGGTATTGGTGGTGGACCTTGGTTATAGGACAACAGGGGCATGGGTGGGAAAACCATTAGGATTAAATCTTGGGGCAACCCCGCTTATTGCCTCAGGCCAGGTGCGAAAACTGGGCATGGTATTTGATGAAGGCTTGATCCTGAGTGCGAAGGTTTTGGCTGTAGTCAAATCTTCCTACTACCATCTAAGGAACATAGCCCGGGTGAAGCACCTGGTCCAGGCCGAAGATCTTCTTACCTTGGTCCATGCCATTGTCACCAGTTGTTTTGATTACTGCAACACTCTCTACCTAGGGCTCCCGGAGGTAGACATCCGCCACTTGCAGCTAGTGCAGAATGTGATGGTCAGGTTGTTGACTGGAACTTCTAGGTCTAGTCATATAACACCTATACTGCATGAACTGCACTGGCTGCCAATACAGTGGTGGATTACTTTCAAGGTCGCATTGCTGACCTATAAAGCCCTACATGAGCAGGTACCCCACTACCTGAAAGAACTCCTATGTCCTTACTGCTCCACCCATTCACTCCAATCCGCTGGTGAGGGATTGCTAGAGATTCCCTGGGTATCCCTAAAAACATCAGGAGGAAGAGTGTTCACTTTTATGGCACCTACCCTGTGGAATTCTCTACCTCGCCAGATACATGAGTGCCAGACCATAGAGGGTTTTAAAAAGCTGTTGAAGACCCACTTATTTAGTCAGGCTTTCTCAGCAATCTATTAATGTGCACACTGTTATGTTTTTATCTGTTTTAAACTGTAACACTGTGTGTTTTTATCTAGTACTGTAAAGGCACCCTGAGCATGGGAAGGGTGCCTTATTCAAATGAAATATTGATTGATTGATTGATTGATACTGGTTTAATGATGACAAAAACATCACAACATAGATAATGGAATCTCTTCTTAGTACAACAGTCTGTATGAGATGCCACCCATGCTTCAAGGGTGGAATGAAAAAACAGAAGAGGTGGAAGTTTGATGCATTCTCTGGGTAGCCTGTGATATTGGTGCCTGAATTAAGGTGCCATCTGAAATGGCAACGCGATGTGGGCAAAAGCCCAAATGGTGATGGGGGCAGGGGTGACCAGATGTGGTGGGGTGGGTGAATGCAGTGACAGGATGTCGCTATATGTATACACACACACACAAACACACGCGTGCACGTGGGGGGGAGCGAACATGGTGAACTTGGCCTGGGAGGGGGTGGATGAGATGTAGGGGGTGGTGCTGTGGTTGGCTCCCAAGCTGCCCTGTGGCATAGGGGGTTGGCCTCCGCTTGTGGTGTGTGGAGTACCGGGTTTGGATCTGGGTCCGGGAGCTACTGCATTTTTGTTGTGCCCGGCCCAAAACTTGTTTCTTATTGCTTAAGCACCCCCCTGGAGTTGAGAATCCTTTAGTGGGGGGTGCAGGGGTGTGTGGGGGGGTGCAGCCCCCCCTTCAAAAAGCAATAGAATCAAGTCCTCAGCACCATTCCTCCATGCGCCAAAGATGTCAGGGTGGCAAAATTGTTTTCACCACCCAGGCATCACGATAACGCGAGTTGCCATTCGGCGCTCGCCATTATCACATGGAACCCATTTTCTGTAGATATCCTCATCAAGGTGCCCAATGGAGTGAATGGAGGCTAACTGATCAAAAAGAGCTGTACTGGGATCAAAATGTGGTAAATATACAGTAAATGTCACAAACATCGTGTCTGATGGTGCATTTGCTGTATAACAGGGGCACCTAATGGGATGGTGGGTCACATAACCTAAGTTACATGCAGCTAACATGGGGATGGACAGTGACCTGGAGGTACACATTGTGATGCAAGCAATGGATTTACAATGGGGACAATACCATTTAGCAAGTCTTCTATCATGAATAATATCTAGAATACTTCCAGATTCCAAATCACGGAAGAGATTATTGACAGGGGTTATGCCATAAGAGCCATAAGCAGAGCACAGGAGTTCCCTTGCAATGTATTGCTTTTCTGCCTCCTTGTCATTTTGTTGAACAAGTTCATTAATTTTATCTTTAGTATCTGTAAAACTCTTTACAGTATCGTACATATTATTCATGGTAAATCAGTCTTCCTGACTAAGCCCATCTACACCATGCAATAAGGGTGGTATTATAACGTTTTTCATGCCATCCTGGAATTTGGACATTTGGCTAGTGACAGAGGCAGCATCTGCTCTTTTCCAAATGGACATGCCAGTTCTGAAGAGACCGGAAATAGTGCCTGTGGCACTAGTGACAGCAGTGTCACGCCTCCTACGAGTGAAGGAAGGCTTGGACTTTCTCTTGTCATTAGGGGTAGACCTAGGCCTGAATAAACCTAAATGTTCAATAGTATGTGTACCAGTTACTGGGTCTTGTGTACGTGTCTGGTAGGCTGCAAGACTGTCTAATAACATAGTACTGAAAAACATAAATGTGCTTGTATTATGGCACATACCAAATTTAGCTATATTCCAATAAGTAAGATTAAAAATAAATGGAATGTGCATAAACTGCACATTGTTTACAAGGGTCTAAGGTAGAGAAGTGGAGGTGAGACCACTGATTGGGCTAGGTTCCTGCAGTGGACAATCAGTCAATGCCACTTCAGTAGTGGGTACACCTGTCAAGAACATACAGTAGCTGCTGTAGCTTTGTAATGATGATTACAGAAATCTTTTGCAGAGACTTGTGGGAAACTTTCACAAAAGGCAGGGTCAATTAGAGAAGTCATTTTATATAAATCATAATGTCTGACTGCCTTGGTGAATGGACAGGGTACCGTAGGGGTCAATGCTATTATTGGACCAACCTTGAAAAGTGCCTTTTGTAAGGCAGGCAATGGGGAGTGTTCTTCCGTTGTTAGTTTGCCATTCAATTTCAAGGGAAGATTTGTCAGGGTCCACAGCTGCAGCAGTGAGGAAGGCATCCTTGCCTTCCTGGACAGTAATCAATTTGTTGGAAACATTTATGCTAACTCCTTCAGGGATGGTGGTGGGTTTGTCTGTTGGGATCAAATACCTTCCCTGAGGATGATCAAGAAGTAGAAGGAGTTTCCTTAGACGTTATTTGTTTTTGGATATAGTTTTCATATCCTTGCCATGGAAAAGGAAGAATGCTCCTAAGAGGAGGATCAGGTGCAAGATAGCCATCTCGCAGGAATACTTGTAAGGAAAAAGAAAAGGTCAGTAGGTACAATTCCACCCAATGGGGTTAGGAAATGTAATTATACTTCTTTAAATAACTTCTTCTGGTTTGCATGCAACCATTTCTCAGTAAGTTTCTTCTGCTGAAGGAGTCTCACTTGGTAGACTGCGGGACTGAATTTGTTGACAATGGGATACTAACATACTAAAATGCCAGCAGAGTAGGCCTCACGGTCTATCGAGTCTGCTCGAGGGTCAGCACCCATAATGGGTATCGTTGCCATCCCCCATGCCTCCCTCCAGGAAACTCCCACCAGAGCTCCCTCCCCAGGGTTGACATTTCCAGTCTTCACCCTCCTCCTGTACCTGTCCCAGCCCCTCTTGAACCCCTCCACCATATCAACCTCCACTAACTCCTCAGGCAGAGGATTCCATGGCTCCACCACCCTTTCTGTGAAGTAACGTCTCCTCCTTCTCTCACCTCTGAGTCTCCCACCTTCCAGCCTCAAGCTGTGCCCCCTAGGTGGCTCCTACCTCCTTCCTCTGAAAAACCTTATCAAGTCCCACCCCATTTAACCCCTTTAGATACTTGAAAGCCTCTATCATATCCCCCCTGTCTCTCATGTCATCCAGTGAGTACAGGTTGAGCTCTACAAGCCTATCCCGATAGGATCTATCACCCAGACCCCGAATCATTTGAGTTGCCCTCCTCGGAACCCTTTCCAGCAGTACCATGTCCTTTAAGTGCGTCTGCCAAAACTGCAGGCAGTATTCCAGGTGTGGTCTAACCAGGCAGTTATTCAATGGCAGAATTACCTTCCTGCTTCGTGAGGTAATCCCCTTGGCTATGCAACCTGGCATTTTATTAGCCTTCACCGCAGCCCTCCTATGTTGCTCAGAGTTACTCATTCTGGTGTCCACTGTCACCCCCAGATCCCTCTCCCCACTAGAAGCCAGCAATGTAACCCCCCTCCAGGGTATACACATGGCCAGGGTTCCTAGGACCCAGGTGAAGAACCCTGCACTTCCCTGTGTTAAATTTCAGTTTCTAGTTACATGACCACCGCTCCAGAACATCCAGGTCCCTCTGCAGGGTTTCCCTACCCTCTTCCTCATCCAGCACTGCTCTCAGCTTCAAGTCATCCTCAAAGAGGCTCATTTTGCTCCTGATACCCTTTCTGATGTTGGATACATAAGCATTAAACAGGAGCGGGCCCAACACTGATCCCTGTGGGACTCTGCTAATGACCCACTTGGGAGATGAGACAACCTCCCCAACCATGACCTTCTGGGCATGTCCAGATATCCAGTTCCCAATCCACCTGACAAACAGACCCCACACCCCCATCCTCTCCAGCTTTACCAGTAGACTCGAGTGAAGTACCAAGTCAAATGCCTTACTGAAGTTTAGAAAGAGGACATGCACCAGTCTGCCTTGATCTAGCACTGTCATCACCCAGTCATAGAACTCCACAAGTTTAGTCTGATACGACCTACCTGGGACAAAGCCTTGCTGGCAATCATCCAGGTTCCCTCTTTTCCTCCAAGAACACCCACGTTGTTCCTTTAGGATGGCCTCCATCAGTTTGCCCACCACTGACTCTGTTTGACAGGCCTAAAGTTCCCCAGCTCCTCTCTAGACCCACCTTTGTGGATTGGCACAATGTGTGCCATCCTCCAATCCAGAGGCACTCTTCCTGTCTACAGGAAAGTGTTAAATAAGACCAGCAGGGGTTCAACCAGTATGTCGGCTAATTTCCCTAGCACTCTGGGGTGAATTCCATTCAGATCCATGGCTTTATCCTTTTTAAGTGACTTGAGGGCTTGCCACACCCTGTTGACAGAAAAGTCAGGGTCTGTGAGCCCTTCCCTACAGCAGAGTCTGCCTGACTCTCCCCGTACTGTGCAGTCCCCTCCTGCCCCCTAAAACCAACAGGTATTTCAACATTTAAGCTCCCAACCATTCCAACACCCTCAGATCTGTGCAGCCCAACCCTCCTCCTTGGTGAAGACCGATTCAAAGTATTCATTGAGCACCTACACCTGATTCTCTGCCTCCTCTGCCCACCCCTTCCCTGACCGCAACCTGCTAATCTGCCCCTTCATTCTCCTTCTTTCCTCGATACACCTAAAAAACCCTTTATTGCTCTTACTAATCCCCTCCACCAGCCTCTTCTCCATCTTTGCCTTCACCAGTCTCACCACCCTAGTGACTTTCCTGGCTGAAATCTCATACTCATCCCTGTCAATGACCCTATGCAAATGCTTATACCTACTATATGCAGCCCTCTTCTCCCTCACCGCTCCCTGGACTTCCTGAGATCATCCGCATGGCTTTCTGGACCTACCAAACTTGCGTCTCACCCTTGCACAGGTTCTAGTAGTCTCCAGAATCCCCTTCTTATTAATCATCCCCCTGGTTTCTGCATCCATGTCTAGTCTTATCCGCTCCAAGTGATCCTTGAGGATTTTCCCCATGCCCTTAAAATCTGTGCCTCTAAAATTAACTACCACCGTTCATGATTGATTATCCCCCTCCCCCAGGCCGAGTGTAAACCAGACTGTGGAGTGGACACTCCCAGCCAGTTGGTCTCCCACCTCAAAATCACTAACCAGGTCACTGTCTGCTAGGACCACATCCAGAATATGGCAGTCCCTCGTCAGCTCATCCACCAGCTGATTTAGGCATGTGTTCTGGAAGACATCCAGCAGTCTATGCTCCTTGGCCGATGGGGACATCACAGTCCCCCAATCAGTTCCCGGTATGTTAAGGTTATCAAACACCACCACCCCATCCCCATCCCTACTGCAGTGGTCCTTAATATTAACCACCAGACTTTCTTCCAGGTCCTCCGCAATCATGGGGGGCCTGTAGACCACCTGCATTACTACCCTTTTACCCCCTGGCATCTGCAAGTTAACCCATAATGATTCCACGTTACCCTCTGCTCCCTCCACTTTGCTAATCACTATATCATTTTTAATAATCAAGGCTACTCTGCCACCCCCCACCCTCCACCCTGTCCTTTCTGAGTACCATGTAGCCTCTCAGGTTCAGATCCCAATCATGACCTGGAGTGGCTCAAATTTCAGTTACAGCCACCACATCCACTTCCCCCTCCACCAGCATAGCCTGGAGCTACCTTGTTCCTCAAGCTCCTAGCATTTATAAGGACCATCCTCCAACCCTTATCACTACCCCCCCTCACTTCACCAACATGAGAGCTTCCTGGTAACTGCCTATTAGCACCCCCATACATGGTTAGCATCCCCCATTAGGGGATGAAGATTGGATCCATCCCTGGGAGGCAGGGAAGCATCTGTCTCACAGTCCAACCTTCCCCCTTCACAAGTTTATACCCCCCACCTAGCTTGGATAAATCCAGCCAGTTTCTGCTTTAAAACATCCCTCCCTACTGGATTAACATGGAGCCGATCTCTTGCATACAGCCCCTTGTCCTCTCAGGTAATTCCCCACTCCCCCACCAACCCATACCCCCGAGCCCCACACCACTCATTGAGTCACTCATTGACTTTTCTAATTTTTTGTTTGTTTTCCACACTGGCTTTTGGCACCAGTAGGCTCTCCGAGAAGGAGACTGAGCTTCCTAAGGCATGGCAGACCCTGACTAGATCCAGAAACCTAGACTGTATCTCCAGCACACTGTTCCCTTCTATATCATTAGCACCCAGATGCACTGAGATACTAGGGTTCCCCCCACAATCAATAGCCAATGCATAAACCAGGTGCTTGGCCTTATGCACAGTCAGGCTGGACTGACTCTTGACCCTAACAGCACAGGGTTCTCTTCTGCCATGCACATCCCACTGAATACCTCTAATCATTGAGTCGCCCATCAGTAGTAGCCTAACTCCCTCCCCATCACTGGGCCCTCCCCTTTGTTGGCATTTCTACTAACTCCCACCACCCCCTCATCCCTCTCCTTGCCCTTCGACTGGGTGCTGACCAGATCCCCTATTCGTGTGACAATTGAAGCCCGTTCCCTCCTATTCCAACCTTCTTCCCATCTGACTCATCAGCCCCATGAGCAGGCTCATTTACTCCCATTCCCCCAACTAACCCATCCACTCCTGCCCCCCCCACTGTGTCCCTCCAGTACAATACACCAGCTCCCCCTGGAACTACTACCACCCCTGAGGTCCCAAGGTTCACCCTCCCTCTCCCAACATCGGATATAATGTCCTCTCCCTCCAAATATACTTGCTGGACTCCCAGGTCTCTCTCCTTCCCTCCTCCTCCTCCTGAGTCCTCGTCCTCCTTGTGCAGAGCCCCGCTGCTCCCATCTTTGCCTCCAGCTCCAACTGAATCATAGGTGCCCTGCTATCCCCCTCTGTGTCCACCATAATTGCACACTGCACATTTCTGACAACTCCCCCTGCCCCCACTGGATCCCCCCACAATTCATCAACTACCCTCCTCCCTACAGTAGTGCTGACGGCACATCCCTTCCCAAGCTTGCTCTGTTTCCAACTCCTTCCCGTACTCCCCCTGTTAACCTGGACCCCCATCCTGCCCTCTCACTTCCTTATTCATTCTTGCTGGGCCAGCCGCACCTCCAGCCCTCTGATGGATCTTGACATGGTCCTACCCCCTTACCTCCTATTTACTTGGCCATCCCTCATGCCCAGCCCACCTAAAACCCCCTGTACCCCTCCACCCCGTTACCTCATCCTCCCTATCCCCTATTAAGCACAGAGGCTCAAATCAGTTGTTATCCTTGAAGCCTACACCCATGTTTCCCCCTGCCAATGCCCCCCACTTGTTCTCTTCTGTGGAGCTGTGGGCCCTGCTCACAACCATCATTCACATTTTAGACTCCTCTTGCATTTAGTCCCCCCACTTGGGCCCCCAGCACTCCCCATGTGTCTTCTTCCACTCCTCTTTTCCTTTTCAAATCATAATCTCCGGTATAGCTGTTGCACCCAATGTACCTTCCCCAAATTTTCCTCCTTCTCACCCAAATCCAGGGTAGCACCACCCCCCTGCCCAACATCCTCCTTACCTCCCCACCTCCTCCTTATTTGAGCCAGCTGATGGCACACAAGACAGACCCCTGTTCTCCAAGCCAAGGCCAGAACCATGGCCAACCCACACCCAGTGCACCCCAGCACTTTACCAAAGATGTCTGCTCTCATGATATGAGGCCTTTGCCCTAGCCTCATCCCCATCCTAACAGGTCTACCCCCAGCCAGTTGCCCCTTCATCTGACTTGCACCTTGTAAGGTCTGATAAGGAAATGCCCAGTAACCCCCCCCCAGAGAACTTTAGAAAAGGAAGGCACCCCCTCTGCAGGGTGAACAATGGCAATCAGGTAAATGTTAGCAATTCATACTAAGCACAACAATAAAATCCCAAATAAAGTACTTAAGATACAACCAAGAAAGACAGAATATACATACACCAAACAGCTCAAATTACACCAGGGCTTGCAACCAAGTCCAGCCCTCTCCCTACCAGTGCTCCAACCCCCCTTGCTCCTCCCCCTTAGCATATTTAATAGAGATCAGGGCCAGCATGGGTGGGCAGGAAGAAAATTATAGCTCCTCTTGGTGGTTGCGTCCGTGCATTCAGCCGGGCTTCAGCTGTATAGCTCAGCCATGAGTTCAAGTCTCACACCCTTTCAGGTGATTGGCCCATTCTTCCAGGGCACTCCTAGCAAAATCTCCTGCCTCTCCCAGGTAAGATAGTGTCCTTGTCACTTATTGGAGAAGGAGTGTGTAGGGTGAGCAAATCTGAGTACCAATACCTGATCTCTGACTTGCCAGTCCACGTCTTGTGCATGTTTGTCAAACTGGAGTTTGGATTGTTGTTGGGCTTTGCCCATACAGTGTGCAGCATAAAAGTGGGTTTTAACAATGTCATCTCTGAGTTTTGTAACATAATTGTCTACAGACACTCTGTCTGCAGTGGGTGTGTTCAGATCAAACAACAGATGTTCAGGCAGTCTCCTGGTTCTACCAGTCATCACCTCAAAGGGTGTCAACTGGGTCATGGCTGAAGGAGTGCCCGTAATTGCAATAAGGAGTAAAGGCAAAAGGGAATCCCAGTCCTTGGGATTGTCCTCAATAAATTTGGACAGCATTTGCTTAATCCATCTGTTGGTTCTTTCTACCTGACCTGATAATTGAGGATGGTAAGGTATGTGAAACTTCTGGTGTACTCCTAGAAGTTCAAGCATTTCTTGCTTTAACTCACCTGTAAAACTGGTTCCTTTGTCAGAGTCTACCTTAAGAGGTAGGCCTCACTGGAAAAACAATTGTTCTACCAGAACTCTTGCAGTTGCTTTGGCTGTACAATTCTTAGTGGGGAAAGCCTCAATCCACTTAGAAAATAGGTCTGTGACAATAAGCGCATACTTGTTCCTGCTGGTATTGGTCAAGGGACCAGTAAAATTGATTTGGGTCACATGCCAAAGGCCAGATTGTCTCTGAGGAAGTAACTTGGTATTTTGCTTGGTTGGGGCAGGATTGTTCTGGGTACAAATTAGGCAATTTTCTATGTAGTGTCTGACATCCTTAGTGATGCCTGGCCACCAACCAACAATTTTGAGTCTCTTGAGTGTGTTTTCCACTCCCTGCTGTCCACCAGTTGGGGTGTCATGAACCTGGTGGATGAAATCAGATCTCAAGGATTCAGATACTACCCACAGCTTGTAGTTCAAGTAGTCAGACTTATACCATATCAGTTTATTGTCCTGCAATAGATGCAGTTTGTTTGCATGTCTTTTGTAAGGGCTGTGGGTGTGCAATTCTTGTTCAGTTCCTTTGTCAAGGAATCTGGACATTTCTCTCAATTGAGCAATGGACTTCTGTGCTGTGGACAAGTCCAGTGGCACAAGGGGTTTGGATTTCTTCTTTATAGCAGCTAACTGTACAGCTACTAGAGCATGGGGTGATCCATTTGCCATGTTCCCCCCCCCACCCAAGCACCCTCTTTGGCAAGAGTATCTGCTCAGTCATTAAAAGAATGGTATGGATTGGACTTTGAGTGGGCCTTCACCTTATGAATGAACAATTTGTGTTGAGAGTGCCGAGACATCTTGTGAATGTAAACAAAGAGTGCTTTGTACTGTACTGGGGTGCCATCAGAAGACAAGAAGGAGTTCTTCTGCCAGAAAGGTAAAAATTCTGTTGGAGAGCAACAGACCCAATTAGAGTCTGCAAAAATGATGGTGTCCTCAGTGCCATGTTTTATCAGTTTGAAGGCACAGGCCACGGCTGCCAATTCTGCATACTGAGATGACTCAACGCTGCAGCATTTAGAAGCATGAACAGTGTTACCAGAGGATACATGATGAGCACTCCAAATCCAGCTATCTGTTCTCTTTGAAAGTATGAGGCAGAGCCATCAGCAAAGACATGACACAGAGAGGTGTCAGCAAGGAGTTTTGGTGTAGCAGAAAGAAAAGGGCCCAGTTCAGGCAAATTAGGTGGTTGAATTGTGCAATCATGTGTGTCGCCTTGGTATAAGAGACCATGGGGTACAATTGAGGGCATTTTGGAAGGGAGGACCTGTATATCATGGTCCTGGAGAAGAAGAGACCAGTGTGTCCATCTGGTGTTGGATACAGATCCATCCTTTACTCTGTCTGACAGCAAGAAAGTTATAGGGGTGTGGTTTGTGTTCAGAATGATAGGTGAGTACCCAATGATAAACAGGAAATGCTTTATGGCCCAGTAGGTAGACAGAAGGTTCTTTTCACAAAGGCTGTACTTCTGTTCCACTAGTGACAGCATTTGGAATGTATATGTATTAGGTCTCAAGGTACCATTCACTTTCTCAACAAGGACTGCAGACATAGCTATGTCTGAAGTAGCTGACTCCAGATGAAAAGGTAAAGCTGGATTGGGGTTTACTAAAGCTAGAGCAGAGGCCAAAGTTTGTTTCAGAGGTGTCACAGCCTGAATGTGGATAGGACCTCAAGTCCAGGGAATATCCTTTTTCAGGAGCTCATACAGAGGAGCAGCCTTCAGTGCAAAATCACAAAAAAAGTCCCTGGAATAGTTGACCATTCCCAGGAAACGTCTGAGTGTTGTCACACTAGATGGTAATGGAAAATCCTGTAGGCCTTGGATTTTCTTCCATGAGGGGCTCCTGCACTGTTCTGTTATGAACAGGCTAAGAAAGATGATTTCCTTCTGGCAGAGTTGTGCTTTTGCAGGATTACATTTGAGGCCTGCCCTTTGTAAGTGTCAGTAGTTTATCCAGGAGATCAAAATGTTGCTCCTTGATGGCAGTTGCCAACAGTATATCATCTATATACTGCAGAATACATTGCAGGGCAGAGAAACCCTCCAGGATCTCCATCATGTGCAGATGGAAGAGGGAGGGCTATTGTGTAACCCCAATGTAAGCAGGTCCATGTGTACTGTTGACCCTCAAAGGTAAAGACAAATTTATATTGACTTTCCAGAGCTAGGGGCAGTGACTAAAAGCCACTGGAGATGTCAAGGGTGCTAATCCATCCATGATATGGGGTTAGCAATATGAGCACATCAGGTGCCGATGCTACTGTGGGTGAGCAGCTAGAAGTAACTTGATTAAGTCTCCTGTAATCAGTGGTGAGTCTCCAAGATCCTGTGGTCTTTTTCAAGGGCCAAATGGGTGAGTTGGCAGTCAAGACATAAGGCCTGATCATACCTTGTTTGAGGAGTGACTGAATGGTTTCTCTGAGTGATGTTATGGCCTCAACAGGAGAGGGGTATTGCCTTTGCCTGTCATGTGCTGGGCCTGGAATTTCAATGATGGTTTGCATTCTCCCACAATCATGTTTGTGTGTGGCAAAAGCATCCAAATATTTCTGCAGGACAGGTAAGAGTTTCTTGGAAAACTCATGTGTTTTTATTTATTTATTTATTGAAATGTTTCACCAGAAAGGGCACACTGAGCAACAAGATTCTCATCCCACAGTGCAACCTGGGGGGGATACAAAGGAGAGTACATGATACAGTACATTGAATTATACATTGGAGTCCATGATACATAACATTAAGTGTACGTGATACATTACATTGAATTACACATTGGAGTCCTGGATTTAGGGTGAGATTGCATACATTGCTTATACACAGGATTTAAGAGTGTCAATTACATACTGGAATAAGAGTGACATTTCGTACATAGTTTACAGACATATATACATACATACATATGTGCTTACATAGCATACAATAAATTGAATTCTAAATTACACAGTGCTGAAAGCTAGAACTTGTTGCCATGGGAGTGTTGAGAACAGGGAGTGGGGGTTTAGACCAGGATTACATTACACTAAACATAGATAACAGTCACTGACTATGGGAGTGCGATTGACTGGGAGATGAACAGAAGTGCAGTAATGGGCAAGTGCATAGGTTGGTAGGAATTTCATGCTAGCATTAGAGGTAGTTAGCTAAAGCCACTGGTCAGGCCACATAAGATGAAGGGGGAGACGATAAGGGGGGTAGTAGCAGGAGGGGGGACTAGGTCAGGGTCATGAACAGTTTGTAGCATAGTAGTTAATGAGGACAGAGGATAGAGAATGCCTAGAGGAGGAATGGCAGATTTGGGCTGGCAGGTCATTCCACAGCTTAGGAAGATGGTAGGAGAAGGCCAATTGACCTGCAGAGGTCCGCCGGTGAGGAATTACCAATAGCTGGGAGTCAGTAGACCTGAGGGCATGAGAAGGGGTTGGTGGGGAGGATAGGTAGAAGGCGAGATAGGGTGGAAGGGAACCGAGACAGAAGTTAGAAGCAAATTTAACACTGTGAAGTAGCCACTGGTTGCTCAGGGATGGGAGGGCCAGTGAGTGGAAAAGCTCACAGTGGTGGGTAAGAGGAGAAGCATCAGGGCAAAATAGCAGAAAGCAGTAAAAAGGGGGACTGAGTGTGTCTGAAAAGAACTATGATGTCATATTCCTTGTCACTGGTAGTAATAACTGCAACTACGTGCAAATCCAAAATCATGACCGTATGGTATTGTCCCCTGATCTGGATCAGGTGCATGTTAGCTAGATCCACCATACAAACATGTAGTACAAGAAAATCAATACCCAGAATGCTGGGATGATCATGTAATACCATGAGGTCAAAGGTATGGGTCATCTTGAGGTTGATTATTATCACGGGAAGTATACTAGAGAGGTAGGAGTATAGCCTTGAGCCATCCACCCCTGATGTACTAGTCCTCTCTCTGAGGGACCAGAAAGAATTCATTAGATCTTCATTATGCAGTAAAGACACAGAAGCACCTGTATCTAGCAAGGTAGTCAGTTGGTGGCTCCCGACCATGGCCTCAGTATAAGGCCTCCCATTTGTGCCAAGAGTAAGTCTATTCACAATACGGACTGGGGCCTGAAGTTGTCAATCTGAACTGCTGGTAGCAGGAGGTTCTAGAAGGAGTAGGTTGGCCTGCTCTTGTTGGGCCTCTTCCAGGTTCTGTGTAGCTGCAATGAAGGGTGCAGCATCAGGGTTCAGGCCTGGTGCAGCCTGATCCGAGGAGGCTCCCATTTCTCTGTGGCCTAATGAGGCCTGTGATGCCAGAGCTAACGCTGCAATGGAGCATGCTTGGACTGAGTCCGTCACTGACCGGACATACCTGATGAGGTTGTGGAGGTTGTTGTTTTTATCTGGGATATCACCATAAGGAGGGCCTGATCAATTACTTTGATTGCCCTGATTGGAATTAGTGCTATTCCAGTTTCACTTGTTATTCCTGTTATGATTCCGGTTTCCACTTCCGGACTGGGAGTGCTGCTTGTTGTTAGTGGATGTAGCCTTTTTGTCTTTGGCCTTGCCCTCCACTTTGTAGTGGGTTGTGGACTCATCAGTGGATTGCACCATGGCCATTTTTTTTTAACCGGAATTCAGATCTTGGAGGTAGAGTTGGTAATCCCTCTAGGTCTTCCGAAGAATGTCTGCAAATTTGTCCATTTTGGGGACAATCATGGGCTCAGCTTTTTCATGGACTGCTAGAATCATGTTCCAGAGGTACAAGTTCTTGTACTCAATTAGGTCTGTATCCACAGATTCACTTGAAAGATGTTTGCCAATACGATAAACCATCCATAATCTTTAGTGGTATGTCACTGGGCTTTCTTTCACAGTTTGATTCATGGGGTAGGCCAACATCATGCCGACCAAACCTGGGTTGTGTGCAGAAATGAATTCAGCAGTGGTCTCATCAAAGGCCACCTTCATGTCTTGGTGGGCCATTTCTGGTAGTTTCACCCAGAGGCTGGAGTCTATGGTCTGCAGAGGATCTGTACTTGGTAGTCTGCTGGCAGGCTGAGCATTTCACATTTGGAACATACCTTCTCCAAATGGCAACTGAGATTGGCACTGGGGCTCATGTTGCCCATACTCTCAGCAATCTGCTGCACAGAGTGGGCCAAATGAAGGGGATTATTGTGAGCTGCTGGGCACTCAGGGAAGGGATTTAGGTTGTGTGCTCCGTGAAAGGTAGCCTCCACTGTGGCATCAGCCACAGTGTGGATAACAGAAGTCTGAGAAGCAGCCTCCTTCATCATCACATCTAAATGCTGTTTGAAGGTCTGTTTGCTTTTGTCAGATATTTCCTTCCGAGAGAGACAGCGGTCTCGATCATTTGATTGATCTCCGCTTTGTTGCATTTAGTCAAAGTGGCAATCAGAGGGGTCATTCCTAGTCATTGACCTCCCCTCCATCATGGGGGTCACCATATTGGTGGCACACATGATAATCGTTATTCTGCTGATGACGTAGGATAGTGCTAGCATAGTGAAGGGATCCTCCATCTTGTGGGTGGCGGGGGGCACTGGATCACAGTGAGGGTGTGGCTGGGTGCCATCTTGGCAGATATCATCACCAGAATTGTCATCAGTGGATGACATAAGGTTGATGAGTGTGTAGTCTAACCCACCCATCACCTTGACGTGACCAGCCAGCATTTCTCACTGATGGTGCAGTTTCACCATCTTTTGTCTACAAGCTATGTGACTAACTTCTGCAATGTTCTGCTCAACACCTTTTGCAACTTCTTTCTGTAACACTCTATACACGGTGCTTAACTTGCAGTTGTCTCTAAGCTCCCTATCCAGTTCTTGACTTACCCATTTCAGGTCATCTCTCATCTCATCCAGCTCCTCACACAAAGTCTCATTCATACCACTCAACAAATTGTTCATCTGTAACACTTTCTCTTATCCTGTCTCAACCCTTCACATTCATCTCTCAACAGACTTAAATCATGATCACTACCCTGTTCAGAACAGTGCAAAAGAGTCTCGTTCTTATTGAACAATGACTGAAGTTCTGCTTCAAGCTGTTGCTCCATTTTCAAACTTTCAGATGCCTTTAATCCCATCTCTTTCTTAAGAGAGGAGAGTTGCAGTTCGAGGGAATGAAACCTTGATTCAGAGACTTCTAGACCAGCATATAGAGCCATGACCAACAGCCTTTCAGCATCACACTTTTTTGCTGTTTGCCTCACCTCAGAATACTGGGTTGAAATCCCCAGCATGGGGTTGTCAGAGCTATTTGCATCCAGTGCAAAATCATTCCAGCCTGCATGGGAGGTAAGGAAGTTAAAGACATCGAGTCTCAAGTCTGCACAGATATTAGATGTAGATATAGTGGTATCAGAAAAAGTTTTGGGAAGCACAAAATGTTAATCCATCAGTGGGCACTGTGCTGCGTATCGATCCACAGCAGACAAACCAACAGATGGTCAGGCTACTGTACTCTCACAATCCTGCAATTCAAAACTGCCATTGAGCAAGGCGAGACTGCATCGACCAAGCCCCAGTAAGCAGCCAGATATTACAAGATGCTACAGAACTATAAACAGTTGCCCTAAGCAGGTCTTACCATAGACACTGGGAGCTGAAAGTTTCCCAAATACCACGAGGAGTGAAGAAGGTCTCGAGGGGAATACGTAATACAGCAGGTTATATACTGTGATTATTACCATGGTAACTTGGGAGACTAGAGACATTAAATAAGCCCTACTGGCTAAAAGTTAGGTGGCTCCACAGTGTTATCTATGCTTATACGTGCTAATACATTATTTGTAATGTCAGCTAAAACGTGAACAAAGGATGCATACAAAATACAGAATATAGTACAGTAATACATAAATCCAAAAAAATGGTAGTGCATTGTATAATAAAACAAAGGATACACAAAGAAACTGGTGTGTCTTGGCACACTATGTGCTGTTACTAAGCAAGGTAAAATAGAATAAAATCATAATCATAATGTTTCCCTGACACTTACACTTGTACGGTAAGTGCCAATGCCCAAAAAGTTAATAATCATTGTTCTATATATGTAACATGAGGATTGTCTATGGTGCATGGTGGGAGGCCAGTTAGAATGTGGGGACCTTGCATAACACTGTCATGAGTGCAGGCCCTCATGGTCATCAGTTTCTGCACTGTGCAGATCCCCACCAGCTTGATGATGGGGGGCGGGGCAGGGACTGGCATGTGGGCTTCACAGCATTGGCAAACAGCTCTATAAAAATACAAAACAAAAAAATATACCATAGTTGACTGCGCACAGCCACCATGAGTTCAACCCTTGCGGTCTTCAGATCCAGCACCATGCGGATCCCCGCTGGTTTGATGGGTAGAGTGGTAACAGGGCTGTGGACTGGTAAGTGGGACTCATTGCAAGAGTATGTGGCCACCAGGGCCAAACAGCTTTATTAAAAAAAATTGCAATGCTGGGTGGGTGGGGGACAAGTTCAACCAGATTTAAAAAAAGTAAGTTAGAAAACAGAAGTGATCAAAAATAATTGGCCAATCAGGCAGGAGTGTGTGGGATGGTTTAAGGCCCAATGATATTTGCTATAACACCAAGTAGGCAAGCAAAATAATAATAAAAAAAATCTCAAGACAAAATGGCAGGATGGATGGCTGGGGCCCCATCACATATCCTGCTCATGCTGCATGTCTCCCACCAAAAAGCATGCCAGGCTGGGTAAATGTCTGGCTGCACTCTGCTGTTGTCTTTCTGCTAGTGAATTCATTGGTCTCTCTCTCTCTCTTTCTCTAACATTTGATACACTCCCTCCTTTCACTTCAAAGCCTCAAATGACCTGTGTACAGTGTGCTGGATTCACAAACGTTTTTGGGACTAAGTTCCACACTGCAGCTCCAGTTGCAGAATGAAATCTCTGCAGCTGTGGAGATTGCTATTCATATCCGCAGTAGTTGTGGAAGATGTTAAGGCTGGTCCCACCAGATGAAACATTTTCCACAGCTGGGGGAAGTTCCATGGTAACATCACCCACAAGCTGACATAAATCATGGAGCCAGTTGAAACCAGCTCCATTTTTAAGAATACCATGACTCAGGGAGACACTAAGTGACAACCCAATTGCTCTGAGTTTTTCCCCCAACTGCAGGATTTTCAAGAGTTTTGTGAATCCAGCCCACTGTTTTCTATTACTATCATGTGGTGGTTGACACACAGGACTGGCAAGAACAAAAGATAATGTATTTTTTATTGCTGGTGGCTGCTTGCTGACCTTGAATGTCATGAAAATGCAGACACAGTTTTTTTTTATTTAAATTTTATTGTTTTAACAGAGGGATCTAAAAGAATAATACTGATGCATTTATCATACTGAAATAAGCTAAAAATAGGTCTACAGTTCATCAGAGGAAAGCAGAGTAAATTAGAACCTTTTGGAAATAAATCAGTCAGAATCAGAACTGAGTCAGAGCTGACCCACCCATCCCTAATTACATCAGGTACTTCAATATACATTATATGCATTAAGGTAACATTATACCATTAACTTTTCTAACAGCTTAACATACTGTTTGTAGACTAAGGCAGAGAGTGAACTGGAGGAAGAGAAGAAATAAGAAAGTTTGGAATAGATAAGTTTTTGTTGCAGCTTAGCAAAAATAGGAGTAGGGAGATGGGTAGGAAATTGCCAGGGGAGGAAGGATCACCCTTTGTGAAGTGGAAAGACTTTAGAAATCTTCCAAGACTCGGGGATTGCACAGAGGGAGGAGTGGTTGAGTAGCTGAGTAACAGGAGATGCAATGGTGCTGAGATGTGGAGGAGTTTGGGATTCAGCCCATCAGAGCTGTACTTAGACAGGTTAAGGGAGGCAAAGGTGACCAGAGTTTCCTGAATAGTGACAGTAGAGAAGTGGAAACCCTGGGTGGGGTGGGGAGGAGAGGGATGGGAACAGGAGGCGGAGGGAAGGAGCCAAGAGGGTGTGTGGAAGGGAGGGCACAGGTGATGAAGAACTCATTGAAGTGAGCAGCAACAGAGGGAGGGTCAGACAAAGGTAAACTATTTATGAGAAGGGCAGGGGATGCGGACTGGGTGGGAGAGTCAAATAGAGATTGCATTGCCTTCCAGAATTTAGATGGGGTGTTAAGGTTGTTCTGGAAGTTGATATTAAAATACTGCAACTTTGCAGTCTGGGCAGCCTTTGTGCAGGAGTTTCTACTAACCATGTGATTGAGGAGGTCAAGGAAGGAACTGGAAAATTTGTACCTGGCCAAAATGAGATCACGGAACTTACACCGGGCAATGATTTAGGGGTAGTCCAGGGGTAGTGATGAGTTCTGACCTGGATTTTCTAAGTAGGGCATGCTTGTCTCAAACCAAGGAGAATTTAGAGTGAATAAGAGAATGCCATATTAATATCGGGTGCTGTACATTCTGTTGCAGTAAGGTCACTCAGGAGATCATTGGTGTTGAGCAACAGAAGGGTCCTAGCCCAGATGTACTTTGAGGGAAAAGGTGGATGCCAGATTTTCCTGATGCAAAATGTCATGCAGTGCTCGCTGAATGTGCATCTGGCAGGATACATACTGTAACAATGCAGTGGGGATGGGAGGAGAGTACCCAGTCTGAGACGGTATTGTTGCGGGAGTGGGGAATGAGATGAGTGGGTTCAAATATAGTCTGTGAAAGATTGAGGGACTTAACCCTGTGGCTGGCCAGCCTGGAGGCCATGGAGAGCCAATTGATACTTAAATCACCAAGTAGGATGAGTTCATTTGTGGAGGAATGAGAAGCAGTGTTAGTGAGGGAATCAACTGGGGAGGAAGTGGAGATTTTGGATGAGGCATAAAAGATCATAATGAAGATATGTGAAGAGGAAATGAATGATAACTTCACAAGGAGAAACTTGTGGGATGAGAGCACAGCCTCTTTGATAGCCATTGTACAAGAAAGGCTCTGATTGATATAGATGGTGATGCCACCACCACGTTTTTCCCTATTCTGTCTGAAGAGATGAAAATCAGGATGGGTCAGGCATGAGTCAGGAGTCCTAGAGGAGATCCAGGATTTTGAAACACAGAGGATGTGCAGAGAATTATGTGAAACCCAATGGGACAAGAGGTCACATTTTGGAAGAACGCTCTAAGTATTGAGAAGAAAGATGCTCAGGCCCTTAGTGGCTGGGGAGGAAGAAGAGGAGGGAAGAGAGAGAGAGAGAGAGAGAGAGAGTGTTGAGGGTTGGGCTTCACATTGCCAGACAGGAGAGGGAACAAAAAGATGGAATGCAATTTCCTCCCTTTTGAGCTGGGGGGATGAGGAAAGGAGAGGAAGGCACGGTGGATAAACTCCAGGTTAATGGAAGGAGAGGAGAGGAACCCATGGTGGATGGGAAGAGAAGAGGCTGAAGGGGTTCAGTGGGGGCTAGATGGGTGGAAGGGGTGGGGAAGGGAGGGAGGGAATGTAGGATTGATGAGGGGAAGGTGGAGTGGTAAGGAGCATGACAGGGAAAGGGAGAGGTCAGAGGAGGGCAATGTACATAGTGGTCTGGATGTGAGATGCAGTAACCAACAAACATGCAGTACAGCAGCTAGGAGTATGATCAATTAGTATGATTGACTAATATGGCTGCAACATCCAGTAATAGGCCTAAGCAGTACCTTGAAGTATAGGACAAACAATAGGCTGGTTAAAGCTGAAACAAATGGAAACCAAAATTGCTACCTAAGCTGAATTAATTATATTAGCTGGTGAATTTGCACTGAGTAACCACTATGGCATATCCAAATCACAAAAAAGTGGACAAAGTTACAAAATAGATAAAATAAGGGTGCACCCAGATAGGGTAACCGTAGTCGTCATGAAATATAATTAACGTTTGACCAGAGCCTGCAAAAAGCAGGAAGGGAAGACAAACTAACAGACTAAATTTGAATAACAAAATGATCAAACAGTTTAACACACTGTAATGACAAGTTAAAGGCCTGCCCAGGTAGGCTGATTTTAGGACAGCACAAATTGAAGCACATTACCAAGCAGATTACAGTTAGTAATGAGGCAAATGATCTTCCAGTAAAACAATGCAGTAGCACAGTGATACCAAATAAATGCAGCAGCTTGAGCAGCCCCTGCAGGTTAGGCAGGCAGGAGGAGGGTGAACAACCAAGAGCCACTACAATGACTGCAGGGAGCAAAGCACAATTACCCTAATGCAATACAGGTGCCAACTCAATACACAATAGTAAAGGCTGTACTCACAGTTCAGTGAAGACTTATGTCTGGGTTGGAATGAGGCAGCCCAGTGCAACAGCATGGCTGGACAAATGGCTGACTCACAGCTGACTTCAGGCAGACTTCTTCCCTGTCTTTTGCACTATGGTTCTTAATGCAGAGGGCTGCGCCACCGAGTGCCGTTGCGTGGGGGTATTAGCAGTAAGTAGCAGAAGAAGGGAATTGTAGCCATACCCATGAACTTCCAAACTGGAGGAGATTTGCATTAGCCCAAGCTCCAAATTACAGGCAGAAGTCCAGATGAAGGGTGGAGGGAGAACCAGTAGGGGAAAAACTAGCCCACACTCAATCACTGTACAGAAATCGGGTCTGGACAGTCTGCAGCTATAATGCAGCTCAGGATGGCACATGGAGCACTTTGAAAATTGTGCTCAGTAGTGCAGCCGACACATGAACCTCCTGATTGGAGGAGATTTGCAGCAGTGGTCTAGCAGCAGCCCAAGGTCCTATTTACAGGCAGAAGTCCACATGCAGGTGGAAAGAGCCAGCAGGTGAAAAACTGGCCCATGCTTAACCACTGTGCAGAAATCAGATCTAGAAAGTCAGCTGCTGGAATGTGCCTCTGGATGGCAGGCAGAGTACCTTGAAATTCATATGAAAATTTGTTATAGACATCCCACCTACCTCCTTCAACCCACAATAACAAGCTTGTGAAAGCCACACATCTTAGTTCAGGAATGAAAGAAAATAAAAATAAATATTGGCATAATAATGTTTTTGCAAGAGAGACATCACTGCTAAATATAATGATATGATGACTAACAAAAACTACTACAGCACTTTAAAGAAAAGCTTAAGTAGTTCATTTTAAACCTCGCCTAGTTCTTTTTACAACTTCACTACATGTGTGGTACATAACTCAGCTTGTATAGTCACATATACTGTACCTGGCTACACGTAACAGTTTTGATCTTCATACACATTTGAGAGATGGATTTCTCTGACACCACTTATGTGTCTGGTAATAAATTCAGATTTACAACCAAAATCTTATTCTTGTCTGCTGAAAGAGCATTGCCTTTGAATATGTCTGAGTTACACAAGCCAAGTACCTCAGCTTCTTCACTTCAGACCCACCAGGAGCTCCAGAACAAGTGTAATCTAACCTTCTTGCTAAGAAAGCTAATTCAAAATGCATTTTTTATTTGCTTCTTTTTCATCTTTGTGTAAGCTTCAGTTCAGCAATCATTTTCATCAATTTGGGAGGCACATTACTGACCTTTCCTTGTAAAAATCTACCAACCAGCCAGAGGGCACACACATAAAGCAAACACATTGCTCAGCCATCCCAATGCCCCCTTTTTTTCTTTTGCTGCTAATGTGGAAAACAAAGCAAGCCAGAGCAGTCATTTCAGCTGAGCTTTCATTTATTAGCCCTGAAGTGCTCACAGCAGCCTAGTTTATTTCTCAAAATCTTGTAAACATTTATCATACTGTATATGGTCTGACGGTGTCGTCTATGAAATTCTGCCACCTCACATGTTGTTATACCATTACTGTGACATAAGGATGTTTTGTACCATGATTCTGATGCTACATCAAAGTACAGTTATACCACCAGGAATTACCCTGAAAGTTGTTCTCTCCACAACCACAAACCCTGTAGTGAATACAGATTTCAAGTAAAAAATGCAAGTCAATCCCACTCACTCCCAAATTTTCAATACCACACCCAACTCAGGCCCTAAGCAACCCTGGTATTTTGAATTAATGAACCTCTTCATTCTATATGATCTGAATCACACACCCTGAAGTCTAAATTGCAGTCTAATAGGCCTCCTGGTCTGAACTACCATTTACATTTGCTCTTTGTTACATTTGCTTGTGTGTATGTGCAAATCAAACCTATTGGTGGCATCCAGTGCAGTATGATTTTCAAAGGTGTGAAGGTTTTAGGGTCCATGGAGTTGAGGTTAGAGGAGCTTGGGCTGTGAGCAGTGTATTGATATAAGGTTGGCGATGACGCTGTTCTGCTTGCTGAGGGCCAGAAACATCTTTCCTATGAACGGGCTAAACTACCCCTATCATATGCAGTTTTTACCCATTTACATGCCAGCAGGCCATGATCCCTGGTCCCTCACCCCAGCCAAATTCCAGCTTTACAAATCTAATGGGTGTTGGGTTCTCATTCAATCCCACCACTGGTCTTCAAACCCACTGGTGGCATATTACTCTGTCTTGCCCAGTCCAGATTAAATTGTAACTAGCTGAGGGTGCTCATTCAACCCTGCTGTCAGTATCCCCACTTCCTCTTGACCTGCATAATTCACATCACTGGAGTGGATGCCCAACTGTGCTGCCAATACTCCCCCCCCCACCTGACCTAGCATTTATTCAGTGTTCACCCCCCACACAAACAGTCCAACTCCAGAGTGCACATCACCAGTGCCAACTAACAATCCCACCAAACATGATATGGCAGCAGGAAGCCCACCCCCAATGCTATCAGTTGAGTACCTAAAAAGAAGGAAATCATCCCTCATCATCATAGCTCCCTTTTCTTGTCCCTGTAAAAAGAAAACAAAAGGTCCCTTGATAATGTCTACTGCCCCACTGCCCTCATTCCATCCACCATTCAACTGCCCACTCCCATGACCCTCCTCTCTGTATCCATCACCCATATACCCCAACACCTCTCACTTACCTAGCAAATCTTTTTCCTACAACTGCCATGTCCTGTTGTGTCCAATGCCAAACCAGAAATGAGTGAAACAAGGTAAATTCAGTTAATGACTTTTTAATGCCTTTTGAATTTTTACTCACACATTTGTCATTTTTTAACAAGTTTAAGTGAAATTTTCAACATGGCCTTTTAGAACCTGACGTCATGAACAAGATCAGTGAGATTTTTTTGAATCCCCCAATACATGTTTTCACACTTGCTCTACAAACTTACTTTTTGGATGGGATTTAAAAAAAATCTACCACTCTTTTTCATAATGTGGAGTCATCAAAAGACTATGTTGAAAATTTGGGGTCAAAATGTCAAAAAAAACTAAATAAGTTATGAAGAAATTTGAATGTTTTTCAATGTTTATGAATAACTTTGTGATTTTGGCAGATCTTGGCTTCAAATTTTCAGCATAGTCCTCTAGTCCTCTTGAAACATGAGACATGTATTCACAGTCACTCCCCAAAATCACCTCTTGAGCAAGATTTAAAAAAACACCAAATGTCTTGTTCAAAAATTGGGGTCTTAAAAAGCAGGGCTGTGCAAAAAAAAAAATCTGCCAGCAAAATGTCTGTGAAAGTGTGACTTTTGCTTCCACAAAAATTCAGAAATCACTTTTGCAACTTCTGCACAAATTCCACCTTAAAACGGGCAGAATAAATGTATAAACTGCGGGTTAATAATGATTAAACTGCAGCAAAAAATCGGCAGGACTGATCACTGTCAGTGGTCAGTTCTGCAGATTTTTTACCTTGCAGTTTAATAGATTATTAACAACAATAACATCAATACCCCCCAAGCGCCAATCGCAGGTCCCCAAAAAAAAAGTCTCCCTGGTGGCTATTGGTCCCACCCCCAACTGCTGATTGTAGGTCCCATTAATATAAAAAAAAGAAACCCAGCCTCTCCCCAGTGGCTACTGGTCTCACCCCACCCTCCAATTGCGGGTCTCATCAGATATAAAAAAAAGGTCCCTGCTCCCTGGTGGCTAGCAGACCCCTCTCCCTATGAGGCATGGAAAGGATGAGAAGAGACTTGGCAAGGTTGGAGGAATGGTCAGAAGTATGGCAGCTTGGATTCAATGCAAAGAACTGCAAAATAATGCACCTGGGAAACAAAAACCCAGGGGAAGATTACACAATGGGGTGGAGGTAATAACAACACCAAAAATGGAAAGGGACCTGAGGGTAATCATATCAGATGACCTTAAGGGTGGCAAGCAATGTGAGAAGGCGGTAGGGAAGGCTGGGGGGATACTGGGATGTATAGGGAGAGGCATCACCAGCAGAAAACAAGAAGTTGTTATCCCCCTGTACAGACAGTTAATGAGACCCCATCTGGAGTACTGGTCCAGTTCTGGAGACCCCATCTCCGCAAGGACATAGACAGGATGGAGGCAGTTCAGAGGAGGGCAACTGAAATGGTGCAGGGTCTGCAAGAGAAGCCAGACAAGGAGACACTAAAGGAGCTTAATATGTATACCCTTGAGGAAAGGAGGGAGGGGGGGACATGATAGAAATGGTTAAGTACCTCAGTGGAATCAACAAAGTCCAAGATGGTAGCATCTTTCAGAAAAAGAGATGTGCAAGAACAAGGGGACACAATTTGAAGATAGAGGGGGAATGGCTCAGGGGCAATGTGAGGAGGTATTTTATCACAGAAAGGGTGGTGGATGCATGGAACAGCCTTCCTGAGGAGGTTGTGGGGTCTAAAACTGGAACAATTCAAGAATGCATGGGACAGACATAAGGTAATTTTTGTGGGGGGGTAGGAAGAAATAGACTGTTGGTTAAATAGGATCTGCAGCTTATCCTTTAGGTAGGGAAATGGGCAGACTAGGTGGGCCAAGCGGTCCTTATCTGCCATCAAAATCTATGTTTCTATGTTTCTATCCCACCCCTTAATAAAACAACTCAAGTCAAAGTGTATTATGCTGTCCATTGCTATAATTTAAATTATTCCCAGACTGTTAGTTCAGTTCACCACTCCCCGCTTCCCCCATCTCGACCCCAAGTGGGCCAACACCACCCCACTCATCTTTTTTTTTTTTTTTTTAGTTGTTTAACCAGGAGTAACACACTAAGCTGAAAGCTTTTTTACATGTGCAACCTTGGAGCACAGGGAAGTTAAGTGACTTGCTCAGAGTCACACAGGATGCAAGTGAAGCTGTGGGATTCAAACCCAGGTCTGGTCTGCTGGATGTCACCAGATTTGCAGCTCAGAGCTTTAAACCACTGCGCTATACTGTCTCCCTAATTTTCTAATTTCTAATTTATTTATTTAAATTGTTTCACCAGGTAAAGCACACTGAGCAAGAACTGCTTGTTTCCCGGTGTGACCTGGGGGGAGGGGTACAGTGAGAAAGAGGACTAGGGTAGTCTAGGTCCTGATATACAATTACAACTGAAAACATTTGACAGAAATAGTTGGGCATAGATGACAATTTACCCTTACTTATAGTATAGTAGCAATTAGAAGAAGAAGAATCAGCATTTATATAGCGCTTTTCATACACAGTATCCCAAAGCACTTTACAAGCAATGCTAGACTGGTAGTGAAATGACTGAATGTGTGATGGCGGCCATATAGCACATCATCACCCACACACAGCCTGGATAATTGCATTAACCAGTTTATGAAAGGGGAATGTTGGCCAGGACACCAGGAATGTTCCCTGCTCTTTACGAAGAGCACCCTGGGTTCTTTTACTTTCACCTGGACACCCACCAGGACAACACCAGGATGGGCAGAAGGGACCTCAGTTTAATGTCTCATCCAAAGGACGGCACACCCCAGCAGTACAGTACCCCCAATACTGTACTCAGATGCCAGCAATTTTTAGGTGCAAGTCCAATCCCGGTGTGGGACAAGAACCCACGACTTTCTGGTCCAGAGGCAGATGTGCTACCAACTGAGCCACGCTGACATTGCATAGGGAAGTCATGCTTTATACCTTGAAAACATATAATTAGATAATACAGCTGCATATGTTTGACAGGAATAGGTGAGTGTGGATTAATATATATACCCTAATGGTCGAGAGTAACAGTTACAATGAGGAAATCCTGCTAAGGTGTTGGGTTGTGGTATATAATGAGATAGGGGTAAACGCAAGCTAGCTAGCTCAAAAGTTGGGATCAAGTGCAGTAGTTGGGTGAGGTTAGCGAAGTAGCACCATTGGGCCTACTGGGAGAAGAAATATAGGAGTGTCTGAGGTAGCATAGATTGGAGATTTAGCTGCAGGAGCAGTTTACTGGGCAGTGGTTGGCAAGGGTATAGGACAGTGAGCAGATAGAGGAAGAGTGGTGAATTTCAGAGCGGAAAGAGTTCCAGAGTTGAGGGAAGCAGTGAGAGAAGGTGGTCTGGCCAGCTTGGGTCCTATGTCTGGGGACTACCAGGAGCCGGGAGTCTAGGGACCTCAGAGCATAGGTGGGTGCCAGAGGGGGTGATAGTACGGAGGTCAGATACACTGGGAGGGTACCAAACCAGTTCTTTGAGATAAACTTGGCACAGTGTATTAGGCAGTGGTTCTCAAGGGAGGGGAGAGCAAGGGAGCAGTATAACTCACAGCGGTGGGTGCGAGGAGGAGCGTCAAGAGTGAACCGGTAGAAAGCATTAAAAAGGGTATCCAGTTTGGATAAAACTGACTTGTGGGCAGCACTGTAAACAATATCACAATAATCGAAGGAGGGAAGTACCATCTTCTGGATAAGCTCATGACGGACCAGGTAAGGGAGGCTAGAACGGTTACCATATAAAGCTCCGAGCTTGGGGCGGAGTTTTGTTACTATAGAGTCAGCATGGACTGTGAAGGTGAGGTGGCGGTTAAGCCAAACTCCAAGATACCGGAAGGAGATGATGTCCTCCAGCTCTGACCCATCAAGGGTGTGGAAAAGTGGGAGGAAGGGGAGCCTGGCTAGTCATTGGGATGTACCAAAAGTCATAGTTACAGTTTTTTTAGCATTTAGAGAGAGCTGGTGAGAGTTGAACCAGAGCTGGACTCTGTTAAAATCCACCTGGAGGGTAGAGGCAACTGAGGCTGGGGAGGAGCCATAAGAAAATAGGACAGTATCATCAGCATACATGTGGATCGAGGAGGTACAACAAGTTTGGGGCAGGTTGTTTAGAAAAATAGAGAATAGGATAGGCCCAAGCACCGATCCTTGGGGGACACCGGTGGACGTGGGGAGGGGAGGGGATATGGCATCCGCAATCCTGACAGACTGAGTGCGGTCTGTAAGATAGGCACTGAACCAGGCAGTAGCAGATGTGGAGAGGCCAGAGTCAGACAGGCTAGATAGTAACAGAGTGTGGGAGACTGTATCGAAGTCCTTGGCCAGATCAATGAAAATGGCAGAGGTGATGAGACCTCTATCCATTCCAGATTGGATGGTGTCAGTGAGCCTTGGTAAAGAGGAGGCAGTGGAGTGATCTTTCCCGAATCTGGACTGGTAGTGTGTGAAGAAATTTGAGTCGGCGAGATAGGAGGTTAGCTGGCTAAGCACTAAGTGTTCTTGCAGCTTCGCCAGAGCAGGGAAGAGGGAGATTGGCCGATAGTTTAAGGTGGAGGAGGAGGCCCCTTTGTGGAGAGGGATGACAATGGAGTGCTTCCAGGACAGAGGGACAGATGCAGTGGTGAAGGATAGATTTAGAAGGTAGGCAATAGGGGTGATTGTGGCAGAGGCCGAGAGGAACAGAAGTTTGGGGTCTAGTCCATCTAGGGAATTCCCATTTGGGGGACTTAATGTTAGCAGGGCTTCTAGAGCTTCATCCAGACAGATTTCCCTGAAGGAGAAAATACCTGTATTTTGCGGTAGTTTTTGCCCTGTAGGTGGTGGAGATGGTGACTTGGGGGGTAATGAGGAAAGGAGCGAGGAAGCACAGGTGGAGAAATATAAGTTCAACTCAGCAGCGACTGAGATAGGATCCGAGAGTGTGGAGTTGTTTACACTAAGGAGAGGCTAGAGCTTGGCTGCTGGGGGGTGAGAAGAGGGAGTGTATGACCTTCCACAATTTGGAGAGGTTATTATGGTTAGATTGGAGGGAGGATCTAAAGTACTCTGCTTTAGCTAGCCGAGTTACTCTAGTGCACATGTTGTGTGGATACTGGCAGTGGGAGAGGTCCTGAGGAAGGGCTGAGGCTTTGAAGGCTCGCCATGCTGAGCCATGGGCATTCATACAAGCTGTGAGCTCTTGGGAGCTCCAAGGCAGGTGGGTACCGTGTACCCTTGTACATTGTAGCGAGGTGTAGGAATCCCATATCTTAAGGAATGTGTTTTTGAAGTGAAGTAGGGTGTCATCTATCAGGTTGGAGAGGAGCCAGTTAGTTAGGACAAGGTCATTTAGGAGGGGAGCGAGGTTTATGGATGTGAACGACCGTTGGACTAAGAACTTAGGGGGGGATTTGAGATGGTGGATTTTGCGAACAAGGTAGATGACATGGTGATCATTAATAGCATCAGAGAGTAGGCCTGTTTGGATGACTCTGTGAGGATGGGATGTCAGAGCCCAGTCGATAAGAGAGTGGTTACCTGATTTAAGGTTTAGGCAGGTGGGCTCAGTGATGAGTTGGGTTAAACTGAGGGCAGCGACATCCGTCCGGGTTTTGTTGAGGGCTGGGGCTAACCAGTTTAGGTTAATGTCATCCATAGCATATAATTCCCCAGTGAGTGCTCGTGAACTGATTTGTGTAAGAAGGTCAGTAATAGTTGTGGCAGGTGTGCCTGTTCGGCAGTAGATTCCGGCAACGAATATGGGCAGCGAGAAAGGTAGTGTGAGCTGGAGCAGCAAGAGTTCCTACTCTTTAGGTTCAGTTTTAGATAAGATTATTTCATAGCGTATGTCTGAACTTATGAAGATGGCTACACTGCCACCTCTCATGGCCCTGTCCAGGCAGGCCATCGTGTAACTAGAGATTACGACTGAGGAGTCGGGAATGTTTTTGTTAAGACAAGTTTCAGAAAGGATGAGAACATCAGGGACATGTAGGGCAGCGAGAACTTGTAGCTGGTTGATTTTAAGTGGTAGGCTATGACTATTTAGGTAAAGGAGACAGAGGCCTTTGTGGAGCGGGTAACCTGACAGTTGGAAGGGGATGGGATGCGGGATGGGGTGACAGCTGAGGTTGGTGAGCATGTGGTGGTTGAGGGTCCCGGATTTGGGTGTATGTCTCCTGCTACGAGAAGGAGGAGGAGGGTGAAGAATAGGTGTTGAGCTAGTATACAGAGGCAGCTTGGAGCAGAAGAGTCCTGCAGCAAGTGGGGGCAAGGATGTACATTTGTGTGGGTAATAAGCATGGGGCGAGAAGCAAGTAGGTGCAGGAGAGTCCAGGAGGGGGAGGGCCTGATTAGGAAAGGGGGGACATATAGTGGAGTGTGCCCAGGTAGGAGTGGGCAGGAGAGAGAGAGTGCAGGGTTGGAGGAGCAAGAAGGAGTTACACTATGAGCCAAGTAGGGGGAAGGGACATGGGAAAGGTAGAAAGCATGGTGGAGAGGAGAGGTGGGAGGCAGGAGAACAGACAATTGAGTAGAGGTAAAACACTAGCCACGGTGAACATGGTGCTGCGATTTTGTAGCAGCTTCTTAAACAAGGAGGTAATTATGAGGAGAAAGGAGCCTGAGATTGGCTGGGATGAATGTGCTGGTTGGCCCCTAGGAGGATGAATGGCCAATAGGTCTAGAAGGTGAAACAGAGAGAATGGGAATTCTAGAGTAGAGGGAAGCCAATGGAAGGCTGCAGGAGGTTGGTGGGAGGTGGGATCGAAGAAGAGGTGGGCAGAGAGAGTATTTAATCGGGGGGGAGGGAGGGGAGGTGGGGCCAAAATTTAGAAGACAGTAAGAGGCGGGTTTGGGGAGGTTTAGCAGAACAATAGCCTTGGAGAAATTGTGCACCAAAGAGAGCTGACTCAGTGGGCGGTGGGTTTCCAGATTCAGAAAGGAGCTGCAAACACTTAGCCCATAGTGCGAATGTTTCTGCAGCGATAGGGGAAGCTCATTGTATGGTAAGAACCCAAGTGGGCCACCGGTGCAGCCCTCCTCTCTCCTTCATTGCCAGTGACCCACTGAGCTCAATGAATGAGCGAGTGCTTGCTAGTACAAGTCCACGCTCATTCATTTGCAGCTTCTGGTTATCTACAACACAGTTTTCAGGGGTAGAGGAGGGGAAAAGGCTGTTCTGGTCACCTGTGGGAATGGCAGGATGGAGGGAATGATGGTGTTATGGACCCCTCTGGGGCCCACAACACAGTCCCCCCATTCCACCCACCCCATGGGCCACCAGAACGGCCCCCTCCACTTCTCTACACCACTGAACTGTGCTGTAATGACTGAGAGCTGCAATGAATGTGCGCATGCCTGTACAAGCAAGCACATGCTCATTCATTGAGCTCAGTGGGCCACCAACCATGGAAGAGAGAGGAGGGCTGCACCAGTGGCCCACTCAGTGGAAGGATGGGGGGGAAGCTGGGTGGTGGTGGATGAACTGTTGGGGTGGGGCTCCACTAGACACCAGGGAATTGGGACTACTTTTTTTTTTTTTTACACTGGATCGGAATGGGGGATCCACCAGACACAAAAGAATACTGGGAATAGAGGGGGATGAGTTGGTGGACTGCCAATTGTTTTTGTGGATTAAGGAAATCCAGGTGTGGGGGAGTCTGTTAGACACCAGGGAAATAAAACATTTTGGAGAGGCCATGATAGGCAGGTGGGGGTCCTCTCGACACCAGGGAGGGATTGAAGTGTTTTTTCTTCTTTACCGGGACCCACGATTGGTGGGCAGAGGGGAGGGGACAACTAGACACCAGGGATCAGGGTTTGTTTTACTAGGAACCCACAATTGGTGGCTGGGGGGCCACTAGACACCTGGGCTTAGGAGTCTGGATCAAAGTTTTTTTTTTATTTCTTTACTGGGAACTGCGATCAGCAGGTGTGGTTGGCCACTAGACGGGGAAGGGGGGGGCTGTGATATGAGTTAGGATGTAATTGTGAAATACTACATTAAACTGTGGATAGAATAAATTCCGCAGTTTATATGTATTATTTTGCAGTTCACAAAGAAGTCCGCAGAACCGGGTGAAAATCCATCGAAAAACCCAGTTTCACCAATGGCAAAACAGAATTCAGAAATTTCACAGAAGTTCCGTGAAAGCAGAATTCGCAACTTTTGTCCACCCCTATTAAAAAGACAATGTTGAAAATCTGGCGTCTAAATATCAAAAAACAAAAATTTGATCAGGAAACACTGAATTCTATCAACATTTACTTACAACTTTGTGATTTTTACTGATTTGGGCCCCAAATGTGCAACATCACCCTTTTGTTACCCCACCTGATAAATATGGCAGGTATCATTTCATACATTGTATGAGTGTTTACTGGTTAAGACTGAACCCGGACAAGACCGAGGTGCTGGTAGTGGACCCGGGTCACCATGTAAAGTTGACTCCTGGGTTTCCCTCTGGCCTCGTGTTAGGGGGCAACCAGTTGAGACCTTCTGATCAGGTGCGGAATCTGGGCATAATTCTTGACAACGAGCTGATGCTGAAGATGCAGGTGTCAGCCATTGTTAAGTCTTCCTTTTACCATCTGAGGAACATAGCCCAGATAAAATACCTTGTTCCACACGATGACCTTCCTGTGTTGGTTCATGCCTTTGTTTCCTCGCGTCTTGATTATTGCAGTGCTCTATATCTAGGGTTACTGGGGGTGGATCTCCAACACCTGCAGCTGGTGCAGAATGTTGCGGCAAGGTTGTTGACTTGGTTATCAAGAACGAGCCATGTCACTCCTGTGCTGCACGAACTGCACTGGTTGCCAGTGTGGTGGAGGATCACCTTCAAGGTCACGTTGCTGACCTACAAGACCCTATACGGACAGGAACTGGGCTACCTGCAAGATCTCCTTCAGCCTTATCGACCTCTCCGCCCACTCCGTTCTGCTGACGAGAAATTGCTATAGATTCCTAGGGTTCATTTGCAATCATCGGGGGCCAGAACTTTTTCTTTTATTGTCCCAACCCTGTGGAATTCTCTACCTCATCGGATAAGAGAGTGCCCATCCACAGAGGCATTTAAGGTCTCTCTGAAGAGTTATCTATTTGATCAAGCATTTAAAAAAAAAAAAAAAACTTTTTTCACGCAGTTGTCTTTTAATTGGTTTTATATTTTGTATTTTTTATGATGGATGTTAAATTTTGTTATGTTCTGTGCTTTGATATTCGAAAAGCGCATTATAAATAAACTTTGATTTGATTTGATCCCATCCCAAAACATGTTTTCACAGTCACTCTGCAAAATCCTCTTTTAGGCTAGATTTAAAAACTTCCAGCAGTATTCATCATAAGGTGGCGGGTCATAAAAAGACTATGTTAAAAATGTGGAATAAACATGCAGTTATGAAGACACATTGAATTTTTCCAGTGTTTACTCATAACTTCATTTTTTTTGCACATTTTTCCCAAATGTTCAACATAGTCATTGTTATGTCCTACCTCATAAGGGTACCAGGTGAATATAGCACTGACTAAATAGCACATGAATGATCGCACTGCCTATAGTGCGAATGTTTCTGCAGCGACAGGAGAAGCTCAGCATATGGTAAGAACTGCTACCCCTGTCACTGTAAGATGATCTGGAGAAGTGTCAAGGAGGCTGCCAGTGCAGTGCCTGGTTGAGCGCTCCCATGGTGGTGTATCTAGGTGTCATGTGGGACCTGGGACCACGGTTCGGTTCCCATCAGATCCATTGCTGCTGCAGGTTTTTTTTTAACAAAATTTTCCCCCTCCAGTGTTTCACCCCATCTCTGTAGTCCACAACCCCTCAGAGTTAGATATATTAAGTCCGGGGTGTGTGGGGGTGAAGTCCCCCATATTGGGGGTCTGTGGGTCAGATCCCTCCACAAAAACAAGAGATATTGTTTTTTCCTGTACCTTGTGTGCTGTTCCATGTATGGTCAGTTTTTCTTCCCTGATCTTGTATTGCTGCACACTGTTTTGTGTGCAGCATTGTTGTGTTGTGCAGTTTTGACCTCAACATCATGATCCCGTGCCCCTCATGAACATGACAGGTATATTTTTTTAAATCCCTTCTGACATGTTTTCAAAATTGTTCTAACTTCTGACAAATCATATTTCAAACAGGACTATAAAAAACTACACCTGTTCTTAATCATAACATGGGGTCACAAAAAGAATATGTGGAAAATTTGAGGGCAAAATCTGAAAGAACAAGTAAGATGCAGAGAAACATTGAATTTCTCCAACGTTTACTCATGACTTTATTGTTGCAGATTTTGGCCTAAAATTTTCAACATATCCGTTGTGTTACCCCCACCCTATGAACAAGCAGGTACATTGTACCAGTCTCCTCCAACTCATGTTTTTGCAGTCACTCTGTAAATCATCTTTCAGATGGGATTTAAAAAAAGAAACCTGTATTGATCATAACGTGAGTTTATAAAAAATATATGTTGGAAATTTGGGAATAAAACATTGGAGCCCACAGAAAATCAGATATTGCCTCCCAGCTGGCCTAGCCTGGGAAAATGCATTGAGAACAATGCCTGTCCAGGTGTGTGTTATGAGGATTTTCCACACACCAGAGGTGTGTGGTAATACATAAACTCTGAGAGCAAAGTACGAGGCATTTATGAGATTATCACACTACACCGAGGGTGTGCAAAACATCCTTATAAGACAAACCTTTTGCAGACATTATTTTTATGTTGGTGCACTTGTGCAGACAACATCTTGTGGCACTAGAGATTTGGAGGTGCAGTCGCTGTTGGGCAAATGCAGGGCACGCACCAGTAGGTGCGTCCCACATTCTCCAATCAGCCAGCAGCAGGAGCCAACACCCTGCCTGGCTAATGAGGTGAAGAGATCTGACAAAAGGTCCGCTGCAATAAGAGTGAAGCTCTCATGCAGCGTGACCACAACACGCCTCTCCCTATGTGCAGGCAACATGGCGGCAGTGGCTGACGCTGTTGCCTGTCAATCCCCCTTCCTTCATTGTATGCCAATGGGGATGCCCAATCCCCATCGGCATCATTTACTCCCATTTTTGATTGCCGAGGGGTTCCTAACCCCTTGGCATCATGTACCCCCAACAGTTTCTCTTGCCTCAGGGTGCCCAATCCGCCGTGGCATGTATCCTCCCTCCCCTTGAATTTTGCAGAGAGGGGAGCCCACACTCTGTCTGCATAATGTGGTCCCCCTTCCATTTTTTTGATTGCTGAGGGGGTGACCAATCCCGCTCAGCTCCTGCGGCTCCCCCCCTTTCCTTGTTTGCCAGCGGGGGTGCCCAATGCCCTGTCAACTAAAGCATCCACACACACACACACACAGGTGGCATGCTGGGAGCCCACCCCAGTGTGCCAAAGCACCTATTAAAAATGAAAACGGTCCCCCAGTGTCTTTTATTTTTTTTTCCCTGTAAAGAAGGAAACGGTCCCTTGGTCTCCCTGGCTCTCTTCCCACAATCCACACCCACCCACTGCGCACCCTGCCTCCCCATACCCCCCTACCCCATACTTACCTCAGGAGCCTGGCTGAATGATCTTCAGTGGACTGGGAACACATCTGCACTCTTCAAAGCCGACTCCAAACTGAGGAAATGCTGGTAAGCTATATAATGGAATGAATAGTGTTTTTCAACTTTGCTGCATATCTCTGGCATTTTTTGGAATTTTGGCACCAAATTTTCAACATGGGGTTTTTGGGACCCTTCCTCATGAATTCTATCACTGTCATGGCATTAATCAGCCTCAAAAGGTGATTTCTCAGTCACATGCGGAATCGCCTTTCGGGACCGATTAATGAAATGACAGTGCCAGTGTTCATGAAGTGGCTTCTCAAAAAGCCTATGTTGCAAATTTGATGGAAAAAAATCCCAAAAATGACTGTTTTATGAATGTGCGTTGCGCAGTTGCTATGCAGGCTCATAACTTCACGAATTCACAATATTTTCATGCCAGATTTTCAACATTGTCATTTTTGTACACCTCCTTGTGAACAGTACAGCTGTCATTTTCCACATCCTGCCAGAAATGTGTTTCCGCACTTCCAGCGCACAATAGACCGGTCGCTGTGGGAAATCAGTGTTCAGGCCAGATTGTGAAAATAACAGTGACACAGTTCATGAGCAGAGGTCCTAAAATGCCTATGTTGAAAATTTGGTGACAATATTCCATAAAATGACTGTGTTAGGAGCGTGCATTGGCAGATTGCACACATGCTCACAAAGTCATGCATTTGTAATGTTTTCACTCTGGATTTTCACCATTGGCATTTTTCCACACCTCTTGATGAACAGTACAGCTGTCATTTCACATTTCCTGCCCAAAATGTGTTTTTGCACTTCCGGCAGAGAATAGCACAGTCGCTGTGTGAAATCACTTTTTGGGACAGTTTGAGGAAATAACAGTGACACTGTACATGAGCAGAGGTGCTAAAATGCCTATGTTGAAAATTTGGTGCCGAACGCCCATAAAATGATTGTGTTCCAAGCATGCATTGCACATTTCCCACGCACCCTTGTAACTTTGCAAATTTGCTATATTTACATGCCACATTTTCAACACTGGCATTTTTTTACACTTCCTCATGAACTGTACAGCTGCGGTTTTTCACATCCTGCCCAAAATGTTTTCCCGCACTGCACTACCAAAGCCAATGCCAGCTCGACAACATTCGGCATTGACAAATGCTTGTTTATAACTGGTGCAAGGTTTGGACAGAGACAAAATCAGTAAGCTGTTTTGTGTGACTGAGCATGTTTCAGAGCAGCCTTCATGGTCATACAAATACAGTGTTCTTTCAGTGAAGTGAGAGTGCAATGGAGAAAATGCTGTAATAAACCGGTACTGAGTTATTATAGAATTCAGTGGGTTATTACAGCATATTATCAGAACTGAATATCTAGTCATTATAGGGGGTCACCAGTTATTTTATTGTAATAATGCGTAAAAGCTTGGCCCCCACAGAAAATGAGATATTGCATCACTACTGGATTATCCTTGGTAAATACATTTTAAAACTGGATAAAAGCAGGACCCCAAGCTACCCGGTAGCACAGTGGTTCTGCTACCAAATTGTTATGCCAACAATTAGCATTCAAGAGAACAAGTATACACCATTGGGGGCTGACTGTGGGAGGAAAGACTGAATATCCCAAGGACTGCTCTCCTTCCTTGGGGAGGTGAGGACTCTGTTCCCACTGAGTGACTGCCAACTGGTGGAGCTCAACTGGCAGAACAATCAGGAGCAGCAAGAGGGGAAGGGTTGCTGCCAGATGTCTATCATGCATGCATGTAACTGCATGTATGAATGACTGCCTCACTGCAGGCTGCCACCCAAGGGGAGAACATCAGGTGGGGGGAGGAAAATGCTGGCCATCGAAGCCAACACACACTGCAGGCTCTCTCACAACAAAGCTGGCCACCCACCACACTGTGGTCCTGGATGCCATGGTGGATCACCTGTAAGTCCATGAAAAGGTCAGTGACAGAGCTGGGGGCTTGCTGCACGATGACACTGGAACAAACAACAGCTTTGTGGTACATAGAAAAAAGCAGGACCCCACTGAAAGTGAGATATTGCATTTTAGTTATGCCATCCTGAGTAAGTTCAGATACATACATAGATACATAGACAGTGTCGGCAGATAAGGGCCTATGGCCCACCCAGTGTAAACATGTGTAAAAGTAAGACACCATTGTAAATGGGATATTGGTGCTGTTCTAACTTGTTTCAGCTCACAAGCAAACATGTTTGCCATTGACAAATGCTTGCTTGAAACAAGAAGCGGTGCTATGAATATGTATTTGAATGAATTTTTATGGTTTTTGAAATGTGACTATATATATATATATATATATATACTGTATATAGGTATATCTGTGCAGTATTTTCTGATACGCTATAATTGATTATCGTATTATGCGTTGCTGCTTTAAAAGAGCTGCTGAATACTAGTGAGGTATAGAATTTTCAAATCCTGATATACTGTATTCCATGGAAAATTCCATCTAATTCCATGGGATTTTGCTGTAATCAGAAATCACAAATTTAAAAAATGAAATTTAATGGGCATCTAACACCTCTGGGAAAACATTTAAAAACATAGGGCTTAATTCTCAAAGGAGTCAGAATGCTACAAGCCCCAGGTGCACTGAATAGGTGATGCATGGGACTTGCCACATTCCTTGGTTGGCAATTGGGATTCTCTATCCTATACACTATATGTGCCATATGCAGCGAGTTAGACCAGATTGTTTCTGGTCTAACTTAAAGTCACACATGGGACCTTTTTATGGGGTTTGTGCTAAATATTTGGCTCAAGCTACCATAAAGGTGGTAAAGTGTTGCAAGTGTGTGTGACCTTCGAGAACTGGCTGCAAGGTGCATCAGTGTGTTTGGTGCAGTGATGGGTTTGATGCAGGGCTTGTTGCAAGCCTGTGTCAACCATTGAGAATCGAGCCCATAATGTTTAGGCTCAGTTTGTAATTTATCTATTTGCTATATTTCTGTTCCTTGTGTTTTATTCTTGCTAAAGGTATTTGCATATAAAAATGATTGCTGTCCCTTAGACTTTATTGTCTGTGACTGTATATTCCCCACTTGAAGTCACGCTCCTCTGCTTGTGATATCAGTCACTTCCCTAGCAGCATACTGTGATGTCACAAAAAGAGAATTATGACTGCAAGTGGGGACTGAACAACAGAGTGGATGAGCTCTAAAGCTCAAGGACTCTGATTCCATGCCAATATCCTTAATAGTACGGAACAAATGATGACTAATACTGAAAATATTTAAATTATATGCAATATTTTGTCTAAAAATTATGTTTCTCAAAGTTTTTCCTTGAGGCATCAGTTGCTCTTTAAATTATAAATTATCAATCTATCAATCAATCAAATCTTTATTTATCCAGGTGAACACCATTGAGCATAGTTCATTTACAAGATGGACCTGGTTAACACAGGAACACAGGATATATAATATATGAACAGTCACAGCATAACACCTCAGTAATATTATACAATACGTAGTACAATAGTTAAACACAGTCATAAGTGGAGAACAGTTTGGAAACAGTGGTTCAATTCCTTTGTGGTGTATAATGAGTCTAATAACATTAGCTGGAAGTACTAACAAGGACAATTGTTAGCTAATGATACATTACATACAATGCCATAAGTAACAAGACAGACAGTGAGTTAAAAAAGGAAAAAAAATAGTGTAACAGGGTAGGGGGGGATTTGGTGGGCAAGGAGAGATAGGGTACAGGCATGGTGGTAGCGGATAGATGAGGGACAGATGAAGCCTCGGAGAGGACACAGGACAGGAAGGTGGGGAGCACAATTAGGTATTAGAAATGTGAAGGAGACAGTTCACAGTTTTCTGTACATAAACCACAGATTAGGGTTCTGCAAACCAAGTAAAAATATAATCTGGGCTTACATAAACAGTGGAAAACCAATCTATGGTTTAAATCAAGAATTTCAGAATTTGATGTCAATTATTGTAAACTTCCAAAAAGCATTATGGAAGTGAAAGTGCCATTCTTCCAGAATTCCCCCGGCAGAATTCAACATTCTGTAGTGCTCTATTGGATACTGGAAAATCCATCATAAGAGACTGGTCACTCTTACAAGAGTCCATAATACAAAAGGGAAAGTGACAGCATGGATAGAAAGATATCTAAAACATAGGCAGACGATAGGGGATAATGGATGGGCAACAGTGAACAATGCTGTGTTCACTTCAATAGGTTGTCATGATAACCAAGCAGACCTCGAGAGTGAAACTTGAGAGGTCTACAGATGTCATGACAACCTCAAAAAGTGAGCAGGTTTAGTAGACAGCATTCCCCCATATATTCCACATTCACCAAGTATTCCTCAATTCTAATGGACACCCAGGGCACATCCACATTTATGTCGCTCACCGTCATAGTTATTCTGTCCTCCAATTACCCGTCAACATTCCTCACCTGTTCCTTGTTAAATGACTTATGGATCTAAACAAAGACCAGTGTTTCGTATATAGTAACATATTGTAGTTACATAGTAATTGAATGTTAGTTGGATGGGACTCAAAGTTTATCATATCCACCCATCCTGCTTCATAAGTAGGGAACAACAAGTATACTATACTATACTATACTATACTATACTATACTATACTATACTATACTATACTATGCATTTAAAGAAGAAAGGGTCCTGAAAGAACTCTTAAAACTGAAAGTGGACAAGGCAATGGAGTTGACCCCAGAATTCTAAAAGAACTAAGGGGAGAACTAGTGACACTACTGACTACCCTTTTTAATGGGGAGGATGGTGTGGTACCTGAGGACTGGAGGAGGGCAGATGTGATTCCCCTTCACAAAAGTGGGATCAAGGCAGAGGCAAGAAACTACAAACCTGTTAGTTTGACTTCTGTGGTAGGGAAAATGATGGAATCACTTCTGAAAGAAAGATCTATTGAGTACCTAGAGGCCAGTGGGGCACAGCGGGAATGTCATGTCAGACAATTTTCAGATTTCTTTGACTGGGTGACCAAAGTAGTAGACCAGGGACATGGCCTACCTAGACTTTAGCAAGGCATTTGACACAGTCCCACACAAAAGATTAATAAACATGTAAGCCAATCTGGGAGTGTGTCCAGGGTGAAAGTCAAGGTAAAAAATTGGCTGGACAACAGGGCATAGAGGGTAACAGTAAACAGAGTCCACTCTGAAGAAAGGGGGGGTACTAGTGGGGTACCACAGGGTTCAGTACTGGGATCAGTCCTCTTTAATGTCTTTATAAGTGACATTGTGGAGGGAATGGAAAGAAAAGTATGCATCTTTGCAGATGACACAAAGATCTGCAACAGGGCTGATACACAAGTGGGTGTGGAAAGGATGAGAAGGGACTTGGCAAGATTTTTTTTTACTTTCCATTTTCTATGCTTCTACTGTCTCCTAACCTCCACTCCTTCAGGCCACCAAGGTGCTCTCCCCCCCCAACCCTACTGACTACCCCGGAGTCTGCTCCTAGAGTGACACACACTCGCGAATCTTGGGGTACCTTGATGGCCCGGATTGCCCCCCGGGTGGGGTGAGGAGGGACTCTCCCAACCCTCCTGTCTTCCTGAGTGATCAAGTTGCACACAGCAGAGTCTGCCCCTTATCAGTCGGCGGGTGGCGAGGCAGGCAACGGTGGTCGTCATCTAGGAGGCTTAGGAGATGTTTTTCCTTCTTTTCCTCTCTAGAGAGCCCGACGTGCAATGACGTCAATGCACTAACGTGCAGACATCTGCCGGCTCTCCCCCCATGTTAATGTCTGTACCTGATGAACACCCAGCCACCGCTAGGTGTCACTGCAGTGCGGCGCATATCCCTAACCCACCCCAAAGGAAGGAGAGCTGTCGTGGGACTCTCAATCCTTCCTTCTCCCTGCCAGCCCCTGGTGACCCGAGTCCATTCTTGAACCCAGGTTGCCGGCGCGGCACGAGGTGACTTGGCAAGATTGAAGGAATGTTCAAAAGTATGGCAGCTTAGATTCAATGCAAAAAAGTGCAAAGTAATGCACCTGGGAAACAAAAATCCAGGGGAAGAGTACAAAGTGGGGTGGGGTGGAGTACTAATAACAACAAAATGGAAAGGGACCTGGGGGTAGTCATATCAGATGGCATAAAGGTAGGCAAGCAATGTGAGAAGGCAGTAAGGAGGCCTGGGGGGATACTGGGATGCATAAAGAGAGGTATCACCAGTAGAAAACAGGAGGTTGTTATCTCTCTGTACAGACAGTTGGTGAGACCCCATCTGGGGAACTGTGTGCAGTTCTGGAGACCCCATCTCTGCAAGGACATAGGCAGGATGGAGGCAGTCCAGAGGAGGGCAACTAAAATGGTGCAGGGTCTGCAGCAGAAGCCAAATGAAGAGAGACTAAAGGAGTTTAATATGTATACCCTCGAGGAGAGGAGGGAGAGTGGGGACACGATAGAAACTTTCAAGTACCTCAATGGAATCAACAAAGTCCAAGAGGGTAACATATTTATGGAAAAAGAGATGTGAAAGAACAAGGGGGCACAATTTGAAGATGTACGGGGGATGGCTCAGGGGCAATGTAAGGAAGTATTTTTTCATGGAGAAGATGGTAGATGCAAGAAATGGCCTTCCTGAGGAGGTCATGGGGTCAAAAACAGTGAGGGAATTCAGGAATGCATGGGACAGACATAAGGCAATTATGGTGGGGGGTAGGAGGAAGTAGGCTGTTGGTTAATTAGGATCTGCAGCTTGTCCAATAGATAGGGAAATGGGCATACTAGGTGGGCCAAGCAGTCCTTATCTGCCATCAAAATCTGTGTTTCTATGTTTTACTATACAATACTGTACTATACTATACTATACTATACTATACTATACTATACTATTCAAACATATACTAATTTACAGGAATTTTCCACCCGACCTACTACCCAGGTGACTCTTGGTAAGCAGAAATGTGTCCAGGCTTGGCTTACCTTACCACTTAGGCTGCCAGAAGATTTAGAACATACAGTATATGTTTTTAGGATGTGTATACAAGTCAGTGGCACAGCAAGTGTTAAAGGTCTAAACTGTTTTTTGTTCACTGATGCTTAAAGGCAATAGGAGACAGTTTTGTACATCTGTGGATGCCACCCTCTTGTCCCTTTAATGTCTATCCAACATTTTGATATGTTTCTGATCTTTTTTGTTGAATTAATGCAGCAGTATTTGTTAGTCCCTATATAGTTTTCTTTCAATAATTATAATAATAATAATTTTTTGGCAAAAATATCAATATACTCAATTTTCTTTTTGTTTTTCTACCATCCTTTACTAAGATATGGGATTTGAAGTTCAGTTGAACCACTGGTTCAGATGTTCCATTGTCCATGGCCCAGTACTTAATACTGACCCCTTCTTCATCCCCTGCCAAGGATATGCTCTCCATGGGCTCCCTGCCCATAGACATGGGAAACCCGGGCACCGAATGGTTGGCGCTGCCTCTAATGCCACCTGAGAACCTAAGCTCAGACTCCCCATTAGCAAAGCACAGCATTAGCAGCCATCCAATTGGAACATGAGTGCTCTTCGGTGTTGGCTTCTGATTGGCTCTTGCAGTCTGCTTCTGTGTCCATTCTAAACCAAGCATAAATCTGATTTCCATGCTGAAATTTGCCAAAAAAGAGCTGTAATTACTTTTCTCCTTGACTGTTAAGAGCCTTATCCTTCTGTTTAGAGTGTTACATTTAGTGATGCTGTGTGATTACACTACTTTTTTTCTGTGCTTGGGCCAGCTCCCTACACGAGCGGCTGATCACTTCTCCCTACTGAAGGTCTTACTAAGTCTCATCTTATGTCCTCCTTAAATATTACAGAAGCACTCTGAACTGATATTTAACACTGAGTAACATTGAGTACTTACTTGCATTAATTGTTTTTTACTTTTGTTATTTGGCGCTATTGTAAATATATCTGTATGCACTGTATCATTTGACCCGGAGCTAACTGGGTCCATCTTGTAAATGAGCTTGCTCAATGATGTTCACCTGGATAAATAAAGATTTTGATTAATTGATTGATTGATTGATTGAAGTTTTTAAAATGCTCCCTTCATGTGGAATCCCCACTAAGAAAACAGTTGTTATCTAGGTAAAGTGCTGTGCTGTTTAACATCAGAAACATATATTAGCACCATCCTAATATATCCACAGTATGAGTCTGGTATGTGCATTCACCAGGTAACCTTAGCAGAAGATACTTTAAAATATTGTGAGTGGTGGCCATCTTTAATGACATAAGTCATTAATTACACAATAAGCCAAAAAAGCTGTTTTAAAAATATCTGAGTAAAATAAAAATACACCAATGATGAATCTAATGATGACAGAAATACATTTTGCTAAAAAAAAACTATGTTATGAATTTTTTTTTTTTTTGCTAACAAATACTGCAGCTTTAATAATTAAATTTCATTGCTGTAGTAACAACCTTTAATCCATCTTTCCTCTGTAGTTGCTCCTGTCTCTTTTCATAGTGTCTGAACATTCAATGACATCATTAACACAATTCCAGGCCATTCATATGAATAGCATGGAATGGTGTACTCAATGTTATGGAATGTAAAAAATGAACAGTAGCTGGTGAGGATAGTTGACCTTGATGTAGATATGAACGCATTTATTTATTAAAAATTGGTAAAAGCATATCAGAATATATCACTGTCAAGGAAAGGAAGATAGGAGAGTAGTTAACAATGTAATATTCTTTTCCTATCATCTTTAAAGGAGAACTGCACTGAACTAGTGAGTCATTTTTGTCAAAAGAAGCTGTTTCATAAGTACTGGTTCAAATTCTGTTGTTGCTCCATCTCTATGGGCCTTTTAGTAACCTCAGTTGGTGTTTCTGCTTTAGAATCTGCTGGTAAGCACCATTTTAGAATTGTATGATGTAATTTATGTCCCTCTCAGCCACAGAGTTCTGTAGTAGAACTCGGATGCATTGTACTGACAATAGAAGAGTTGAACTGGGACATAAAGTAAACTACATCATACAGTTTTGAAATGGTATTTAACTTCAACATGTTAATCAGAAACACCCACTAGGATAACTAAAAAGACTGGTTAGTTATAGCAATAACAGAATTTGAACCAGTATTTAAAAAAAACAGTTTCTAATGGGAAAAATGACTTACAGATTCAGTGCAGTTCTCCTTTAAGGAAAAACGCAGAGGGGGCAAAAAGAAGAAATGTTAAATGAGGAATAGAAGACAAATGGATGGTGTTATACACAATTGGCAAAAATTTAGGCAACAAGATGGAAGAAGTGCAGATGTTGATGGCTTTTAAAAAAGACAGACATGGTGGCCATTACCAAAACCTGGCCTGACTGACCAACTGTTGAGAATCACGCTGTACCTTGTCCCAAGATACAAGCTCTTTGGAAAGGATAGAGAAAACAGGAGGAGGTGGGGTGGCAGTGTACATGTGGAAAGATATTAGGGAATCTGAAGATACAACAATTGAAGAGGGGGAAATTGTGGAGTTAGTGTGGTTATCCATGATGGAAGGAGGAGGAAGGAAACATAGTGCTGGGGTAGTGTACAGGCCACCAGATCAAAAGGTGAAGATGGATGAAGTTATGGTGTGGAAGATGAAAAGAAAAGTGGCAGGATTTTGAGGTAATAGTGTTATTGGGTGACTTTAACTTCCATGCATAGTCTGGGGCACATCAGTGCCTAGTAGACAGAAGGAGCAAAGACTTTTGGATGTCACTCAGGTCTGCTACCACAGGCAGTGGGTGGGTGAGAGTACAAGAGGACAGTCCATACTGTATCTGGTAATTTCCAGTCAGGACATTATTAGGGACATTAGAGTGGTTGCACCAGTAAGCTAGACTGATAATTACATAGTGAAATGCAGCATGAAGCTGGAGTTGCAACATGTAAGCCCCGACACATGGGTGCTGGATTTCGGGTAAGCAGATTTTAAGAAAACAGAGAGAAGATGTGGAAAAGACTTAAGGACTTCCATAACATCAAGGTGGTGGAGGGGAAGTGGGTAGCATTACAGCAAGCTATTGAAGAGGCCACCTAAGACTGTTTCAGGAGTATAAGAAAATGAATTAAATAAAAAAAAATGTATGGTTAAACAGGCTAGTAAGGAAGGTTCTTACAGGCAAAACAAGGTGTTTAGGACTTACTAGGAGGAACAGAGTGAAGTAAACAGAAAGAGGTGTAAAGAGCAACTGGATATTAGTAAAAAGCCCATCAGTGAGGCAGAGGCAGAATTAAGGATAGTCACAATGGTCACAGAGAATGACAAATCTTTCTCTAGATACATTAGTGAAAGGAAATGAAAAGGGACAGCATAGAAAGAATAAGGAAGGATGGGGTGAGTGCAGGGGATGATGGTCATATAGAAAACAGATGCTAAGTGAATACTTTTGTTTGATTTCATGAGTGAGGAGGCAGGTCCATTCCCTTACAGCAGGAGAAAATTCAAGGGTGATGCAGGAAACAGATTTGGGATGCAAGGAGTATTACAAGTGTCCAGGTACTGAAGGGAATGGAGAAGCTAAAAACCAATAAATCACAAGACCCAAATGGGATTCATCCTAGGGTACTGAAGGAAACATGGCAGGTGCTTGTGTAGCCACTGGCAGTCCTCGCTGTACAATCAGTAGCAACAGGTGTGGTGCTTGAAGACTCGGGAGTAGCACATGTGTTTGCCTTACACAAAAAGGGCAATAGTGAAAATTAAGAAACAACAGGGTGCTGAGGCTGACATCTACATTGGCAAATGTTTGGCAACTACTAATAAGTTTAAAAGTTTTCAGGTTTTATTTAATGCAGCATAAGATGACACTTAGCCAGTTAAGCAATGCTCATTTTTAAAAGGTTTGCCTGTGATTCAATGGCTGAAGCAACAGCCATGCCTCCACCCCTACCTGACCTATTTAGACATTTCCTTCCTGCTTCATTCAGAAGCATTTGCCTTTGCCAGCTGGAGGGTCTGTGTTCTCCCTTGGCACCTGCTGGGGCTTGACCACACCTCCTCCATTGCTGCTTGTGCTCTGGGCTCTGCTTGATTTGTGCTGGGCTCTGTTCATTGTTTCTCCTGCTTTTGGTTAGTATTTGCTGCCCTCCTGCTGCTGCATGCTTCTTGTGTTGCTTGTTTCTCTGTTCTCCTGTGTTTGTCTTTATTGTTTTGTGTTTTCTTTTGGGAGGCTTTCTAGTTTTTCTACCATCCTGCTGCCCTTTGTTTGTATTGTGCTAATCCTGTGCCTGAGCTCTCAGGCTCCCATTTACTCACCAGATAATGCAAACCCTAAATTCACTGCATTATCTGTATGCTTCAGCTCAAGCCCCCTGCTTCCCTGCATAGCAATCCTCAGTTTCCCTGCAACTGTTATCATATGCTGCAGCTCACACTGCTATTTCTCTGCTGTCTCCTGTATTTCCACCTTAATTGCTTGCATCTGATCCAGGCTCATACTGCTCAGCTAGCTGCCACTCCCTGTGTTTGTATTATTCAGGATCATTTGTTGCTCTTTCAGAATAGCCTCCTACCTCTCCCAGGCTGCTGGCTTCGCCCAGCCTCCTCATCACTAACCTACTACTTAATCCACTGCAGTTCGTTTCTGACTTCTGCAATACTCAGATGTTTACCTTTCACTTTGCTCTATTTTTTTGGGGGGGGAGGGGTTCTACCCTTCCAGCATTACAGTTGCTACAGTACAAGTCAGATTAAACTGTTCCTCCAGCTCACTGTTCTAGCATTGTTTTTTTGTGCTGCTAATGCAGTGGCAAGTCAAAATGCTTAACATACAAACACTTTTTTAACTAGTCATCAGCTCACATACAGTGAACTTTCAGTCACTGTTAATGCACTTCGTCTCCCTCTCTAATTGGCATGTAATGCATTTTCAAATGCATTTACAGTGCAGTACATAATGTGGGGTTTTTAATTCCAGCACTATCCACCATCTTGGTTTTCACTCGCTTCTACTGTACTGTACTGTACAGTACTGTACGTATAGTACTGTAAAACACAGTACAGTAACACTACTTCAAAAAAAAAATAAGGGTAGAGAAGTTATTTCTTTTAGATTAATTTACTGTGGGATTTGGGTAAAATCAGACTGCACTGCTCGTCTGCTGTCCATCTGCTCGCTGTTGGTTTTCGGCTCTCACTTTCTGCTCGACTCCCCTTCCTGACTCGTACTGTACGTATACTGTAATATTGTAAAACACAGTACAGTAACCCCACTTCAGAAAAAAAATAAGGGTACAGGAGGTAGAGAAGTTATTTATTTTAGATTATTTTACTGTGGGATTTGTGTAAAAACAGACTGCACTGCTCGTCTGCTACTCGCCCACTCACTGTTGATTTTTGGCTCTCGCTTTCTGCTTTACTTCCCTTCCTGATGTACAGTACCTGTACTCAGTAGACTTTTTAGCTGTACTGTATAAAATTCCATCAGTTATCGGCAGCTTTCCTGCCACTTCCAAAAATAAATGCTACGGTATGAGATCTGCGCGAGGACCTGCCTTGGGGACCTGGAAAGTGAAAGTGATTGTGGGCTGCATCGGAGATTAGTGGTGGCAGGAATCATCATTTAATAAAACCAGAGTACAAACCAGTACCTGTACCTGTTTTTGAAATAAATAATGAAGTTTCTGACTTGCAGAAAAGTCTTTTTTGTACAACAGTGCTGTACAGTATTTTGGCAGGGAATGAACCACAGTTTGCATCAGGGGTTGAGAAAGTGAAAGTGTAGGTATTATGAAGTGGATGTAGTGATCGGGGGTTTGAAGGTGAATCATGGAGGTGAATCAGTGAAAGCATGGGTGCCTGGAATTTTTTTTAAATAAATGGCAAATGGAAACAGAATTAAATTGGGCAGATTTGTATAGTACAGTACTGTACTGCACATTGCCGTACAGTACTGTAGTGAGATTAGGCTTTAACTCGTTAGTTAAGCATGTTTTAGGGGTTGCTTAATGTGTGCATTAATCATTGCACTGCAGTAACAAACATTTCCAGAGAGCTGCAAAGTAAGATGAAATGAAATGGCAGCTAGATAGAGACCATTAGGAAACTTTTATTAATTCATTGCTCTGAGACGTGCACACAATAAGCAACTCACTGAATAATGCTAAACCAGTGAGTTGGAGGAGCAGTTTTATGTTACTTGTACTGTATTTGGTCTCATTTTTTTATCTTTTTTATTTAGCTTTTTGTTGACCGGGTAAGTGCACTAGACAAATACTGCCTATTTTCAGGCACGACCTGAGGGAGGGGGATACAGATGAATGCCAACTGACCTTGAACCAGATTAAACCAGATTGAACCAGAGTAAGCATGGTTCTCAACTTGCGACTTCCCTGTTATTCCAATGGTGGGGGACTGTGATATCACAGTTGGGCATTGTGGCTCCAAGTAGTAGGAGTATGCTTTTATGTAAGCTATGAGATTTTGCCCAAATCCCATAGCCTAAATGACTTTTCAGTTATCCATGCATAAATACTTTAACCTTGCAGCCTACATGGCTTTCAAGATCTTCAGTCCTTTCCATTACTGGGTTATAAATGCTCCTTACTCCAATAACCTAACTCTGCCTTAATGGCATTTAAGGTTTTCATGTCACTCATATCAATTCTCTATTTATGCTGTAACAATAGCAATCACTGCTAAACCTCATTGTCTCAATTACACTAAACCTCACTAAATAAATTTCTGGCAACACAGCCTCTTACTGCTTAATCACCTACCTTCTATGACACCGATAATTTGGCTTCCTTAGTGGAACTGGTTGGCTTGCTTTCACTGGCTTTACTCATATCAGTCAATCATATTAAGCATTCCTGTCAGTCTCATCACTCAATCATATCAGTCCATTATATCAGTAAATCATCTCAGTCAATCATTCGCATTCCAATTCCTAACTGATGGCCACTGGCTTCACCCAGCCACCTCATATTTAACACTTCATAGTTGACTGAATGCTCTTATTTATAAATTGGAGGCATGTCAACCATGACCATTACTTTCTATGGCTCAAGGCCAACCCTCCAGCCCACTGTCTCACTCTGCATCAAAAGCCACATCTTGAGCATGCAAAACTTGGGGTGAGGTCCTTCTCATCTGGCCCATAGTGGGAATGGCCTCCCTCCAAGTGGAGCTTTAGTCATGCAGCCAATTGATGGCACTTTTTTTTTGTAGACTTTATTTCTTCATCTTCAGAGGGGAATTCTCTGCAGCTACTTCCTTCCATGATCACTACTTTCCGTTGTGATGCTTATGACTCTACTCCTCACTCTGACCTAACAGAACCCCTGGATCGAAACCCCCACAGGGAAGGGCCACCCTATCCATCCAGGGCACTATTACTATAGTATAGAGCACTGGGCTAGAGTGGCGAGGAAGGGAGGAGAGATGGGCACCCAGCATTGGGAATGTGGATTGGGGGAGGCACCTTTGCCTATCCCCAGTAAAGGAGTTTTTCTTCTTTTCTCCCTTTTCCTGAGGAGTTCAGACATGCAATGGCTGCTGTGCACAACACACTGCTGCCTGCCCAGCTTCTACCCATATTCCTTCTGCGCCACATCTCTGTGCTTCAACCTACTACTGCCACATGCCACAACAGAGTGGTGCAAGCCCTGGAACCCTCCCTGGGAAGGGAGAGCTGTCTTTCAGATGCTCAATCACTTCCCTCACCTACTGACCCCTGGTGGCCCTGGCTCATTACTGAACCAGTGTCACTGGCATGGTGTGAGATGTGGCATCCAGCATCTCAACCCTCAGCACCACTGGGCCTGCTGATGGCACTTCTTGATGTAGACTTCAATACTTCAGCTATGAGGGATGGTGCCCTCATGCCCAGGAGTGCTCCTTTAGGTAACCAAATCGGGTTTAGCAGCACCTTCTACCCTACTCTCCCCATGACTGCCTCTGGTTCATTTGGTCTGTTTTTAGTCAGTAGGCTAGCTGAGTTCCTCAGCAGTCATTGCTCTCCTCCTCCCACCTTGGTGGTCCCGCTCTCACTTCAGAATATCTATTGTTGCAGAGGACTCTTGCAACCCTTCATGGCATTGCTGGTAAAGGGATCGTGAGAAATTTCCATCAAATTGGAATATCTTTCTCCCTTGGCTTGAGTTTCTAAATTGCAGCAGCAGAGTCATCACTAAATAAAACATCCCTAGCCTGGGGGGGGAAGTGACCTAGGCCTTGGATCCTCCGAGGTTTCTTCCTCAAAGAGGGGTTTTCCTCTCTTCACTGCCAAAGGTCATAATATCTAATTACTTTGGGTGTAATTCTTTAAGTTACATAGGTAAGTTTCCATAGTTATTTAGGAAAGTTTCCTCTGCTGGATAGAGATGGATGGTGGCCCTCCTTGCTGTTACCTCTCTCTTTGGGAAGTCATACTCTCTTTATAATTCATTCTACCAACGTTAAAATCGTTACTCATTTCAGTTATCTCTGACCATTACCCTTATCTAAATACCCCTAAGCTCAATAAAATAAATAAATATCTCTGCTGACCAATGTGTATGTACAAATCTCAATACCAACTCATTACCCTCTGCAATGCTTTCCAATCTACTTTCTTTTTGGGATTTTCATAAGCTACATTTAGCCTAAGGGAATCCTTCCCATGGCACCTTTAGGGGGTGGAACCCTCCTCCAGGATTCCTTGCCTTCAGCATCACTACAGGATGGTATTTCTGAGGCATAGAGAGGTGAACAGCCATATCAAAGTTTATTCAGAAAGTTGTAGAAGCACAACACTGCACCACAGCAAGTTGTGACAGCACATTGAATTGAAAGGCTTGTCTGTGGTTCAATGGCTAAAGCAACAGCCACAATCCCCTGCCTGACCTATTTAAACCCTTCCTTCCTGCTTTATTCAGTAGCATTTTTCTGTGCCCCACTATCCTCCCTTCCTCCTCCAGTGGCTAGTTTCTCTTATTGGGAACTTTTCATAAGCTACCTTTTGCCTAAGGGAATCCTTCCCATGGCACCTCTAGGGTCAGAAGGTTGGCCCATGAAATGGGTGAAAACAAAACGGTGAGCCCAAGTCAGTGAGGTCATTTTAGTGAGGATGAAACAGTGGCAAATGTTTTACCCCTTCCCCAAAGTGCTATGACCTTTGAGTTAGTTATTTAAGTAAGGAAGGTGAGCCGTTTCTGTCCTTGCCAACATGCCATTGAGATTGTGGGCTCGCTGTTTTGTATTTGCCCATTTCACATAAAACTCGGGTGAAAACCTCCTACAGGGTTCCTTGCCTTCATCATCCCTACAGGGTGGTATTCCCAAGACAGAGAGAGAGAGGTGAATGGCCACATCAAAGTTTATTCAGCAAGTTGCACAGGCACAACACCACACCAAGTTGTGTAAGCATATTGAATCAATTGTCTCCTAATTACAATAATTAAAAAGTTAAGCACAGATAAATAATAATGTTGGGATATTTCAATTATAAAAGGAAATGTGTTAAATGGATGGAAACCAGCATAAGTTCACCAGGCATCAGTTACGTCAGAAGGTAGTCACACAAATGGTAGACAGGGGCCAGGCAGTGGCCATGCCATGCTTTGATTTTAGCAATGTCCTTGACTCAAGTGCTATGTAGGAGATTGGTTAAGAAGGTGAGAGATCTGGGAATGGGGAAGAAATAATTGGATGGGTTAAAAACTGGCTGATAAAACCCGGATGGGTGCTCCTAAAGGGTAAATTCTCTGAGGACAGGGCCATGACTAATGGGATATCACAGGGGTCCATTTTGGATCGTCCTGTTTAATGTGTACAGTATAGTACAGTATATCTGTGACATAGGAGATGGCATCCTGGGCAAGGTGATCATGTTCTAGATGATGATTTCAAGTTCTGCAAGAGGATCAGCACCACAGAAGGTATTGACATTATTAGACAGGATGTGAGGAGATTGGAAAAGTAGCCCTGTATTTGGCATTTGTAATTCAACAACAAAAAGTGCAGAGAGATATATATGGGAGGGAAAATTTTAGGAACAGTATATTACAATATATTGCTGGGACACAGTTACATAGCATGGAAGAGGAGAGAAACCTGGGATGGTGCTTAGAAATAACTTAAAGTCAGTTGCTTAGTGCAACTGGGTAAGTGGGAGGGTTAACAGAATTCTGGGGAATATAGGGAGAGGGACTGCTAGTACAAACAGGGAGGTGATATTACCTCTGTATAGATAACTGGTAAGACCACATCTGGAATACTGTGTGCAGTTCTTGATCCAGTGTATAAGGAAAGAGAGGGATGAATCACAGTGCATAGAATTGCCATGAAAATGATCCATGGCAAACAGGGTGAGGCATATGATGAGAGACTGAGAAGTCTTAACATGTGCAGTATTTACTGGAGGGTTGAAGGGAGATGGGGAGACATGATAGATACATTCTAGTTCATGAAAGTGTTCAACAGCGAGGACATAGCAAGTCATTTTAAACTAAGAAACAGCGCATCCGGGGGCATGTGTTCATACTGGAAGAATTTTGAAAAGGACATTAGGAATTCTTTATGAATGCAGGGGGTGGTGGATGGGTGAAGAAAATTTCCTGATGAGGTTACAAGGTCATGGAGGCAAAGATAATAGGGGTGTACAAGAGGAAATGGGATGCATATAATGGAGTTATCAGACAGGAAGTGGAGAAGGGTACTGGGAGGGAGGCCAGAGACTAAAGTGTCTCTGTATAGGGAATGTTGGGACAGACTGGAGGGACTGTATAGATCTTTTTCTGTCACATTTCTGTCTCTATGTTTTTGAGTGTTGACTGGTGGGATATTTAATAATCTCACCACTCTATGGGAGAAGAGCTGCCTGCTAAAGTAACCCCTGAATTTACCACCTTTGAGCTTCAGGGTGTGTCCCCTCCTCTTGCTGGAACCCACCAGACTAATCATCTCCATCAGTTCAGCCGTGTCAGTACCCTTCTGAAGACTTAGTGCATGCCCTTCCCTAAGTTTTATCTTCTCCAGTATGAACATGTTAGGGCCTCCAATCTCTCCTCATAGTGTTCATCAGGTATTCCCTTGATTATTTTGCAGGACCTGTGCTGCCTGCTCTCTAGTTCTCCAGTGCTGTTTTCCTACTAGGGAGCCCAAAACTTCACAAAGCACTCCTGGTGGCGACTGACTAGGGTCTTGTAAAGTGGTAAGATTAATTCCCCTGCTCTGCTTCTCACCCCTTTTCATGTTTGCTTGCATGCATGTGCAAGAAACGTAATGCGATGATCCAAAATGCAGTGTCATACAGTTGAAAGGGAGAGCTCCGCTTCAGTGAGCAGTGCTCCCCCCACACATGCATGCATGCAAGCACGCATATTGCGTGCTCATGCACTCCCCCCATTCACACACTGTATGGCTGACGGGGGTGCCCAATCCCCCGTCGGCTTCACGCCCCCCCAAAAAAAGTTTTGCAGGTGCCACGATGGGAGCCCACCCCAGTGTGGCAAAAATTGTTATGGCCAATGGGGGTGCCCAATCCCCCATCAGCTCCAAGACCCCCCAAACAGCCTTCCAGCTGCCACGCTGGGAGCCCACACCAGCTTGGCAAATGTCCCATGTCATCTTCCTAAAATAAAACAAAAACCTGTAAACAAAAAAGTTCTCTTGGCAGTCTCCCTGCCCACCTACGCCCACTCTCTGAGCACTCTGCCTCCCCACACCCCCACCTCACCCCATACTTACCTCCAGAGCTCAGTGCGATGATGTTCGGTGGACCAGGAACACATCTGTACTCTTCAAAGCTGACCGCAAACTGAGAAAATGCCGGTAAGCTGTATAATGTAATAAATAGGATTTTTTCAACTTTGCTGCATATCTTAGGCATATTTTTGGATTTGGGCACCAAATTTTCAACGTGGGTTTTTTGGGACCCCTCCTCATGAATTCTGTCACTGTCAAGGCTTTAATCAGGCCCAAAGGGAAATTTTGTGGTCGCTGCATGAAATCACCTTTCAGGACTGATTAATGAAATGACAGTGCCAGCGTTCATTAGGTGGGCTCTCAAAAAGCCTATGTTCAAAATTTGGTGAAGAAATTCCTAAAAATGACTGTTTTACGAGCGTGCATTGTTCAATTCCTACGCACACTTGTAAGTTCACAAATTTTTAATATTTGCACTTTGGATTTTCAACATTGCCATTTTACCACACCTCCTTATAAGTAGTACAGCTGTCATTTTTCACAACTCGCCCAAAATGTGTTTCCGCCCATGTAGCGCACAATGGCATAGTCGGTGTGTGAAATCAATGTATGGGACACATTAAGAAAATCACAGTGACACTGTTCATGAACAGAGGTCTTAAAATGGGTATATTGAAAATTTGGTGAAAAAATTCCTAAAAATGACTGTTTTACGTGTGTGCGTTGCGCAGTTCCTATGCTCGCTCGTAAATTCGCAAATTTTTAATATTTGCACTCCAGATATTCAACATTGCCATGTTACCACACCTCCTTATGAGCAGTACAGCTGTCATTTTTCACATGTCACCCAAAATGTGTTTCCGTGCATCTAGCGCACAATGGCACAGTTGGTGTATGCAATCAATGTTTGGGACAGATTAAGAAAATCACAGTGACACTGTTCTTGAGCAGAGGTCTTAAAATGGCTATGTTTAAAATTTGCTAAAAAAATTCCCCAAAATGACTGATTTAGGAGCGCACCTTGCATAGTTCCTATGCACACTCTCAAGTTTGCAAATTTTTAATATTTGTACTCCAAATATTCAACATTGCCATTTTACCACACTTCCTTATGAACAGTACAGCTGCCGTTTTTCACATCTCACCCAAAATGTGTTTCTGCACATGTAGCGCACAATGGTGAAGTCGGTGTGAGAAAGCTATGTTTGGGACATATTAAGAAAACCACAGTGACACTGGCCATGAGCAAAGGTCTTAAAATAGCTATGTTAAAAATCTGGTGACAAAAGTCCATAAAATGACTGTGCTATGAGTGAGCATTGTGTAGTTTCCACGTACCCTCGTAAATTCATGAATTTGTAATATTTTCAGTCCAGATTTTCACCAGTGGCATTTTTTCACACTTCCTTATGAACAGTACAGCTGTCATTTTTCACAACATGGCCGAAATGTGTTTTCACACTTTCAGCACAGAAATGCATGGTCACTGTGGGAAATCATTGTTCGGGACAGATAAAGAAAATCACAGTGACAATGTTCATGATCAGAGGTTCCAAAATGCCTGTGTTGACTATCTGCTGTAAAAAATCCCTAAACTAATTACATTACGGGTGTGTGTTGCACAGTTTCTATGCACGCTCGTGACTTCACCAGTTTTTTTAATATTTTCACTGCAGATTTTCAACATTGCCATTTTTTACACTTCCCCATAGACAGTGCAGCAGTCATTTTTTACATCCTTTTCGGAATGTGTTTTTGCACCTGTGGTGACAATTGCCGTAGTTGTTGTGCAAAAGCAGCTTTCGGCTAACAAACTGATATTGCCACTGTTCATGAGGTGGAGGTCACAAAAAAAACATGTTGAAAATTTGGAGTGAAAATACCAATGAATGCCTGAGGCGTAAGGCTTTCTGACCATAATGCCCCACCCTGTAGAGAATGACAGGCATTAGGGTTGTGACTTGGGATTGTCGCCTGCAATGCTCGTAACAATCCACCCCCACCCACACCCTGCAGCCACTGAGAGGCAGTGAGGTGTGCCTTGGACTCTTTGGCCCCAAAGTTCACTACATTATCCTGTACCACACCCATCTCACCATATTTCCTGATGGAATGGGGTGCGCATAAGGGCCAAAGACCCCAAGGCACACCGGGACACTTATCAGTGTCCACAGGGTAGGATGTGGTGAAATGGCATGGCCGTTATGCCTGACGACACAAATGCACACCCCAATGCCTGTCAGTCTCTACAGGGTGCTGGTGGGGTTGGCTTCAGTTCAATACTTCACTGCCATTCCTATTATGCAGCTCTGTAACTCCTACACTACCAATGCCAATGCCAGCAAGCAAACATTCGGCATTGACAAATGCTTGTTAGATGCACTCTAGCATTCTTTCAGCCTTCCTCACCACATCTGTTACCTGTTGATCATAAGATAATTGTAGAGAACTTTTCTTCATGAAGTATTACCAACTTCACGTCAGCTGCCACCACACATTGGGCACTTTTTGCCTGACAAAGTGCCTACCTTCACACAATAAAACTATATATAGTGGGACATTTCTGGTGAAACTGTCAGCAAGGTGCCACTATGAAGAGATTCACCTTGTGAAATCTGCATCATCCAGTGAATTCCATGTAGTGGCACTTTGCTGACATTTTTTATACCTTGGAGATTGCAGTACCCCTTCCCCACAATCAGCAATGCATTTGATCAGGCTGCTTCATTTCCACAGTTTGCTAGGTATCATATTCCACTGAACTGCTTGGGGCCTGAACCATATACACAATGTGACACTTGTGACCATTGTTCCCTTTACTGTACCTACGTGGACTTAGAGGCATTGCCTCCCTCCCAACAATTACCTCTTTGTTCTCAACAGTGACTTCCCCCCTCTTATGATGACAGCAACCCACCCCATTTTATATGACCACTTTTATTCAGTCTATTTCTAGATGAATTGGACTTTGGCATAGAAGGAAGGCAATTAAAGTTGGCTGATGATAGTAAATGACTGCAGAGTGGGAGGAGTGATAAATTGCCAGGAAGAAAGCAGGAGACTGTAGGAGGACATAAGCTGGTTTGGAAATGGATAAATAAATGCCAGATAAAGTTTAATGTGAAAACAATGCTATGCCATTTGTTTTTCCAGATTGTTTTAATAATTACAGTACTGAGAGCGCTACTTACAAATAAATACAGTATAGGAAAAAGAAGGCATATATGCACTGCTAGAACTAGATGAGATGAATGAAGCTGTGCACTATTAATTTATTATAGAACTATTTCTCTCTATTGGAGTGCAGTATTCTTGGTTAGTATATGTATGTTGTTGTCTACCACATATTCAGAATTATGGAGTCTTATTTATTTTAGCAGAATTCAACAAAAGTTAGAGTTGAGTAGCATGTTTAATGTTAAACTTCACATTTTGCACCTTAATAACTTTGCAACTGATCAATGGATTTGCACAAAATATGGTATGCCTTGTCCTGTGGGGTAGGTTTCTTAATGTGGCAAGTTTCATTCCAGTTGTATGTGCGGATTCTGAGTTCCAGACAGTTGAAAAAGTCATAAAGTTGCCACTTTCTGCAGTTTTTTCCTCATTGCTGTGTGCCCAGATGGTGTGGAATTTTGGTGTGATTTGTGTACGATTGAAACATCTTCATAACAGAACTGCCATGCTTAGTTTGGTGAAAGAAATATTTATCTGTTGCAAAGTTATTCAGTTTTTCATTTCCCATTGCTTTCAGTCTCAGGATAGATGGTAAAAGTTCGGCAAAGGGTCTGCTCTCAGAAAAAAAGGATTTGATCTCATGAGACTAGTTCCTTTTTTTGTGAGAACTCAATCCTTTTTCATGAGAAAAAATCCTTTCTCACAAGCTACCATTTTGTTTTCTGTTTTTTTTTTATTTCAAAAACCACAAAAATTACATCCTGGAGAGAGACCACCTCACCTAGCTGGCTGATCGTGACCCCCTTAGGTGCAATCTGCACCTCAATATTATATATATGGCCCAGAAATGTGTTTTATTTCCTGTTACAAATCCATTTTTATGATTGTGTGATGAGTCATGAAAATAAGGATCTTTGCTCATGAATTCTGTGCTGTTCCTCCATGGTGTACTATATTTTCCTGGTGTCTAGTGGCACCCACCTTACCTCCCTGCTTTTAAAAAATATCTCTCCTATAATCTGACACTGGGATGCCCACCCCAGGTGTCAGATGCCACCTCCTTGCAGCCCCTTGTTTTATTTGCATTAGCCAACATCAGGGTGCTCAATCCCCATGGTAGCATTTTGAAGCCCCCTACCCAACAGTTTGAGACACTGGAGATCCCACCCCCAGTGTCCTGAAATACATTTAATTATGTATTTTTTTTTGTGTACCTGTAATAAGGAAAACCATCCCTAGCTGTCCCTGCCACCCCCTCCCCTCTTCTCAACTCTCCCACTGGGGGCCAACCACCCTAACCACCCTTACCCTATACTTATCTTCGGAGGTCATATGTTGTCATCCTCTGTGGATCGGGACACTTTTGCACTCTTCAAAGCTGAACCACAAACTGAGGAATCATAGTAAGTGCTGTATAAATTCAATGGCATTTTGAACTTATGTTCATAACTTTACCATTTTTACGTTCGCTTGCGCGCATGCGCAAGGAACGTTTTGGGAGAGTAGCACACTTGGAGGTGTGCCTCACCCAGCCAATGCACTGCTCCCTTGAGCAGTCATGGTGGTCCTGCACCAATGGGTGCAGGAGCTCTGAATGACAGTGGTGTTCCTCTGCTTCAAAAGAAAGCACCACTGCCATACTGAGCGCCACACACTGTCCCCCCCTCGCATCACGCACTGCCCCCCTGCGCGCATCACGCCACCCCCCCAAAGCTTTGGTGCCATGCTGGGAACCCACCCAGCATGGCAATGTTGTTTGCTGATGGGGTTGCCCAATCCCTGTTGGCTCCACGTCCCCAAGTTTTCTTGCTGCCACACTGGAGCCCATCCCAGTGGCAAACGTTGGTTTCTTTTTGCCGACGGGGTGCCCAATCCCCGTCAGCTCCTCTGTGCCCCCCACGTAGTTTGCCAACGAGGGTGCCCAAACTCCCATCAGCTCCTCGGCCCCCCAGCCATCTTCTGCCACGTCGTCTTTTTTAAACCTGTAAAATAAGCGGTCCCGTGCACGCCTCCGAGCCCCTCCCAAAACCTGCACCCACCCACTGCGCATCCAGCCTCCCCACACCCCCTCACCCCATATTTACCTCCGGACTCCGCGCGACAATCTTTGGTGGACCGGGAACACGTCTGCACTCTTCAAAGGTGACCGCGAACTGAGGAAATGCTGGTAAGCTGTATAATGGGCTAGATAGGGGGTTTCAACTTTATTGCATATCTCAGTCATTTTTTGGAATTTTTGCACCAAATTTTCAACATGGGGTTTTTGGGACACCTTCTCATAAATGATGTCACTGTCATGGTGTTATTCAGGCCTGAAGGGTGATTTTGCAGGCACTGTGCAGTCACTGTGTGAAATCACCCTTTGGCCTTGAATAACACCATGACTGTGACATCATTCACGAGAAGGGGTCTCAAAAACCCCATGTTGAAAATTTGGTGCAAAAATTCCCAAAAATAACTGTTTCACGAGCGTGTGTTGCGCAGTTCCTACGCAGGCTCATAAGTTCGCGAATTTTCAATATTTTCACTCCAGATTTTCAACATTGCCATTTTATCACACCTCCTTATGAGTTGTATAGCTGTCATTTTTCACATCTCACCCAAAATGTGTTTCCGCCCATGTAGAGCACAATGCGCAGTCGGTGTGCGAAATCAATGTGTGGAACACATTAAGAAAATCACAGTGACACTGTTCATGAGCAGAGGTCTTAAAATGGCTATGTTGAAAATTTGGTGAAAACATTCCTAAAAATGACTGTTTTATGAGTCTGCGTTGCGCAGTTCCTACGCATGCTTGTAATTTTGTGAATTTTCAATATTTTCACTCCAGATTTTCAACATAGGCATTTTACCACACCTCCTTATGAGCACTGCAGCTGTCATGTTTCACATCTTGCCCAAAATGTGTTTTTGCCCATGTAGTGCACAATGGCACAGTCCGCGTGTGCGAACTCAGTGTATGGGACACATTAAGAAAATCACAGTGTCACTTTTCATGAGCAGAGATCTTAAAATGGCTATGTTGAAAATTTGGCAAAAAAATTCCTACAAGTAACTGTTTTACGAGCGTGCATTGCACAGTTCCCACACACGCTCGTAGGTTTGTGAATTTTCAATATTTCCACTCCAGATTTTCAGCATTGGCATTTTACCACACCTCCTCATGAGCTGTATAGCTGTCATTTTTCACATCCTGCCCAAAACATGTTTCCGCCCATGTAGCGCACAGTGGCCCAGTCCGTGTGCAAACTTAATGTATGGGACACATTAAGAAAATCACAGTGACTCTGTTCATGAGCAGAGGTCTTAAAATGGCTGTGTTGAAAATTTGGTGAAAAAATTCTTAGAAATGACTGTTTTACAAGTGTTCATTTTTCAGTTCCTATGCACGCTCTTAAGTTTGAGAATTTTCAATATTTTCACTCCACATTTTCAACATTGCCATTTTACCACACCTCCTTATGAGCACTGCAGCTGTCATTTTTCACATCTTGCCCAAAATGTGTTTCGGCCCATGTAGCACACAATGGCACAGTCGCTGTGTGAACTCAGTGTATGGGACACATTAAGAAAATCACAGTGTCACTGCTCATGAGCAGAGATCTTAAAATGGCTATGTTGAAAATTTGAACAAATTCCTAAAAATAACTGTTTTACGAGTGTGCATTGTGCAGTTCCTACGCATGCTCGTAAGTTTGTGAATTTTCAATATTTTCACTCCAGATTTTCAACATTGCCATTTTACCACACCTCCTTATGACCAGTACAGCTGTCATTTTTCACATCCTGCCCAAAACGTGTTTCCACCCATGTACTGCACAATGGCGCAGTCGGTGTGCAAAATCAATGTATGGCATACAGTAAGACAATCACAGTGACACTGTTCATTAGCAGAGGTTTTAAAATGCCAATGTTGACAATTTGGTGAAAAAATTCCTAACAATCACTGTTTTACCAGCCTGCATTGCACAGTTCCCATGCACACTCCTAGGTTTGCGAATTTTCAATATTTCCACTCCAGATTTTCAACATTGCCATTTTACCACACTTCCTTATGAGCAGTATAGCTGTCATTTTTCACATCCTGCCCAAACCGTGTTTCCGCCTCTGTAGCACACAATGGGGTAACAAAAAGGTCATGCTGACAATTTATTGTGCAAATACCAGCAATCACACAGGGCATTAGGGTAAAGCACCATACATGCCAAACACCACTGCAAACACCTGCAAGCGAACATTCGGCATTGACAAATGCTTGTTAATAAATAGTTTATTTTTAGGTATTGTTTCACCAAATTTTCAACATGGTCTTTTTGGGACCCCACCTCATGAACACTGTTACTGTCTTTTTGTTAATCGGGCCCAGAAGGTGATTTTGTGGTCCCCACATGCAATCACCTTTTGGAACCAGTTAATGAAATGAAAGTGCCAGGGTTCATGAGGTGGGGTCCACAAAAGCCCATGTTAAAAATTTGGTAAAAAAATTCCTTAAAATGGCTGAGTTACATGCGCTCATTGAACATTTTCTATGCATGTACATAACTTTGGTAATTTTAAGTATTTTGAGTCCAAATTTTCAATATAGCCATTTTTTCACACACCCTCATGAACAGTGCAGATGTCATTTTTCACATCCTACTCAAAACATGTTTTTTCACCTGTGGCAGGGAATGGCATTTTGGCATGGATTTTAACATTTTCACCTATGGGGTTTATGAAGTGGAATCGTGAGAAGGCTATGTTCAAAATTTGGGGTCAAAATATGAAAAAATTCTAAACTTATGACCATTCATTGAAATTTTGCTACTCCTTCTCATAACTTCAGACATTTTAAATATTTTTATCTCATATTTTCAACATATCCATCTTATTACCCAAACTGACGTATGCCCCAGTTGTTGTTTTTCCAGTCCTGATCAAAATGTGTTTTCACACCAATGGTGCACAATGGCATTGTAGTTGCACAGTTACATTTTGGCATGGCTTTGAAATTTCTCTGAACTGGGGTAATAAGATTGCTATGCTGACAATTTGGTTACTGTTGTCCTATAAATGGAAGTGCAGAGCCCTGAGAGCCCTGTGCCTCTACAGCTACATATACTATATATACGTATCTATGGAGGGATGGGAGGTCAAGGTCTGAAGGACCCTGCACTCCCACAGTAAAATAAGAATACTATTATACTATCTCAAAAAGAAAGGAAATAATTTACAAAAAAAAAAGCTTTGTTAATGCATTAGTTAGAGTTAAAGCAACAAAAGTAGGGAAATGTGTTAGGGTTTTCAACCATAACACCCAACCCACACTCTGCACAGACCAAGAGGCAGAAGGGATGGCATTGGGATCATTAGCCCTAACAATCACCACATTCTCGTATACTGTACCCACCCAGCTTATTTTCTAATGGAATGGGGTGAACATTAGGATGGATGATCCCAATACCAGCCCCTGATGCATCTTGGTCTGTGCAGGGTGGGGGTGGAGTATTAGGGTTCAAAAACCCTAATACCAAATTCCCTACTTTTGATGCTTAACCCAACTGATGCATTAACAAAGTTTTTTTTTTGCTATATATATATATATATATATATATTCATGGCAAAAATCTCCATTTAGTGCATCAGTTAGGGTTGTTCTACAGTGACAAAAGCAAGGAAATTTGATGTTAGGGTTGCCACCCATTGCACCCCATGCCCACCTCGCCCTCACCACCAGGCATCAGAGTGTGCGTTGGGGTCAAGGGTCCTAACTATCACCCCATTCCATGTGTAAACAAGCTGAGGTGTTGCAGTATAGGAGAATGGGGTAAGAGTTAGGGCCAACAACCCTCCCGATGCCTGATAGTGGGGGTGGGGTGGGCATGGGGTGTAAGGGGTGGCAACCCTAACATCGAATTTCCTTACTTTTGTCACTGTGGAACAACCCTAACTGATGCATTAAATGGAATTTTTTGCAATGAATTTCCCTTCTTTTTGAGAATGTGCAGTGTAAATAGTGAATGGAATGTGGTGGTGTGAGCGCAGGGCCCTTCGGTAATGGTAACACAATAGGGAACAGAAATGGTTACGGTAATAGCAAAGAGTATGCCAAAAGAAACAGTAACAGAAATGGAAGCAGAAATGCAAGCATGTAAGCAAATGCAAATTGGTAATGGTAATGCAGTTGGAAACATAAACTCTTACTGTAATAGCAACAATGACACCAAAGGAAACAGAAATGCAAACGGAAGTGAGTACGCAAATGCAAATGACAATGCACATGGTGATGCAAAAGGAAACATAAACACAAACAAAACTAGTAATGGAAATGCAAATAGTAACAGTAATGCAAATGCAAACGCAAACGTAAAGGGTAACGCACACGGCGACATAAATGGAAACCCTAATGCAAAAGGTCATGGAAACGCTAACTGTAACAGTAACAGAAATGCTCCCACTTTTTATCCCAAAAATGTGCAGTCAGAAGCACAGTGAATTCAAAGAATGTATGTATAATAATGGCCCTCGGAGCAGAAAATGAACACTTGGAATAGTAAATTGCTTATATCTCAGGAACCGTAAGACAAAGGAAAAAAATAAAATCTCATATTATTTATGACCTTCCTGGCTAGTTTTGCACTTAGCCTTTGTAGTGGGGGGCTAAGCATTTTTCTGATGAAAAGTCCATATCTCGAAGCATTTTCGAGATACATTCCCCGAAAGGCACGGTGGATGCCATAATGTTAGCCTATGGGAAACATTGTCAACTTTGGAGTGCTGTAACTTTGCAGCCCTTTAATATTTCCTCAACAAACCACCAAAAGGCAAATCTGTGGCATCGTGGCTTTCTTTCCTCCAAATTTCAGCCCAAAAGACCAACCATTCTTTTGCAGCAGGGTGGCAAAGATTTCCTGTTGTTTTTGGCATAGTGTCACAAAGTAGTGTCATGATTTGTGACACTTTCACAAAAAAAATCACAAAAGTGTCACAAGTGCGACACTACTTTGCGACACTACTGTTTCCAAAAAATTTGAAAACATATTTCTGGGGTGTTTAACCCCTAAAAAAAGACATGGCTAGCATCCTCGGGGCTCGACTAGGTGAACACAAAAAGAATTGTGTCCCTAAAGGGTCCCAAATTTAAATGCCAAGCAATTCTGTGACCACCAACTGAAAACAAGATGGCAGATTTGCGGCACTACAGGGGTCATTTGTGACACCAACAACTGAATTTGAGACACTGTTGAACTTTTCGTTAACTTTTCCCGTTGACTATCATGGGAAACTTTTTTTTTTGAATGACTTTTGAACAGTTTAATATATTTTCACAAAATCTTCGAAAGGCACATTGGGGACCCTGGCAGCATATTGCCTGAAGGTTTCAGACTGGTCACACAGACCGTGTGACCTGTAGGCACAAGCAAAGAATTCACCAAAATGCATAATTACCATGTACTACAGCTCTATGTAGCTCCACAATCATATATCCAACTATTACGACACTTGGCAGATCCAGAGATCTATGATACCTCTCTATGCATGCCAAAGTTCAGGCAAATCTGTCATTCAGTGGCAAAGTTATTAAGCTGCCAAATTTCGGAGTTTAACCATAATTGGGGTACTCAACCCTAACTATAGTGGCACTATTGTGCCACTATAATATATATCTATATATAAACTTTAATGTTCCAGTTAGCATCAAAGTGACAAAAGTTGGGAAATGAGGCATTAGGGTTTCAACCCTAGCACCTTACTTTCCCAAACCAGGCAGGAGAACAGGTGTGGGGTGTGCCTGGGCATCTATAGCCTAACATTCACCCCATTCCATCTGTATATAAGGTTAGGTGTGTAGACTTTATGAGAATGGGGTGAGCGTTAGGCTTGAGAAGCCCAAGGCACACCCCACACCTGTTCTCCTGCCTTGTTTGGGAGTGAGGGGTGTTAAGGTTGGAAACCTTACCACCTCATTTCCCAACTTTTGTCACTTTGACCCAAACTGGAGCATTAATGAAGTTTTTTGCAACTTATTTCCTTACTTTCTGAGATAACATACTAGTATCCTTATTTTACTGTGGGAGCGCAGGGTCCTTTGGACCTTTAGCTCACATCCCTCTGTATATATACATTATGTTGCTCCCACCCAATTATAGTTTTTGAGATAGAGTAATCACATCCTTATTTGCTTGTGGAAACGCAGGCGTCTTTCGGCCCTGCGCTCCCATCCCTCTATAGATGCATATATGTATGTAGTTTTAGAAGTGCCCTGCGTTTCCATTTATAGGACAATAGTTACCAAATTTTCAGCATAGCTATCTTATTACCCCTCCTCATGTGCCCAGTACAGAATATTTTCAAATCCCCACCAAAACATAATTCTGTGCAACTGCAATGCCATTCTGTGCCATGGGTGCGAAAACACATTTTGGCCAGGATTTGAAAAATGACAGCTGTGGCATACATGAGGTGAGGTAATAAGAAGTCTGTGTTGAAAATTTGGGGTAAAAATTGTTAAAATTTCAAAAGCTATAAGCATGCATAGTGAAAATTGCAATAAATGGTTATAACTTTGGCATTTTTTCATATTTTGACCCCAAATTATCAACATTGCTGTCGTATGACTCCACCTCATAAATAAGGGCAGACAAAATTTCAGAGTCCTCTCTGAAAGGTGAAATCACGAAGCAACCACAAAATTATCTTTTAGGTGTGAGTTTCATAATGACAGTCATATTGTTCATGAGGTGGGGTCCCCAAAAGGCTATGTTGAAACTATGAGGTCAAAGTGTCAAACAATGGCTGAGTTATGTATAAAGGTTGAAACCCCCATTGAAATACATTGAACCTCATTTACTGTACCTTAGTTTCTCATATTGCAATCACCGGTTCCAGCAGCATGCCGTGTCTTCTATCGGAGAGTGGATCTTAAACCTGGGACTTCTTCAGGTGAGTGAGGGTGTATGGGGGTGTACTTGGGGTTATAGGGTGGTGGGTGCTGAATGGGAGGAGTGGGGGGGCTGATCTGTGAGGGACCATTTTCTTTTTTTGCAAGCAAAAAAAAACATTGAGGGACAGTTTTCTACATTTGCAGGTTGTGCCTGAAATGGGATGGTGGGGGGGGGGGGTGCCACTAGACACCAGGGAACAAACTTGAGAGCAATGAGATGGTTTATTTATTTATTTAAACATTTTACCAGGAAGGCACACTGAGCAGAGAACTGCTCGATTCCAGGTGCGTCCTGGGGAGAGGACATTGAGAGCATCAATACAAAATACTATACATAAAAGTACAATATTGCAGCATGAGCAACAATCCAGAAAACATAAAAATATACAATATTGCAGCATTGACATACAGAGGTATGTCTTACAGAAGTGTAGCTAATACTAATTTCATAACAATACAAGAGGTAACAGCATTGTGGCAACAATCAATTACAAAGTAGGGGAAATTCAGTTAGAGACCACAGTTCAGTTACAGACAAGTCTTACCCACAAGTACAGGTTGAGGAGAAATGCTCATAGATGAGGTGGCTGAGGTGCTGTGATGGAGGCACTTGCTGAATACTTGCAGGGAGGGAGTTCCAAAGTTTAGGCATGCAGTGTCTGAAAGCTACTTGGCCAACTGAAGAGGACATGCATGGAGACGAGTGTCAGAATTCCTGAGGGAGTAATCAGGAAGAGAATGAGCAGCTAATGCAGAGGCAAGGTATGGAGTTAAGGACTGGGACCAATACTTAGCCATGAGCTAGTAGCAGTGAGACTAATGATGGTCATGGAGAAAGGGAAGATTGCGAGACCAATAGAGCATGCAGTGGTGAGAGGAGGGTGGTCAATTGAGGGCAAAATGACAGAAAGAGTAGAAAAGGGGGTCCAGTCTGGCTAGAGTGGACTTGGGAGTGGCACTGTAGACTACATTACAATAGTCAAAGATAGGGACATTCATTTTCTATACTAGTTCACGGCGGGCTGGCAGTGGGATGCATCCACAATTGCAGTAGAGGGCACACAGTTTTGGGTGTAGCTTTTTGTAGTTTGCATCGACATGTACAGAAAAGTCAAGGTGCTGGTCCAGCCAGACCCTGAAGTATCTAAAGGAGGAGCATGCCTCCAGAGTGGTGCTATTCAAGGTATGGAAGGAAGGGATGGTGGTGAGCCAAGAGAGCCTCTGACTTGTGCTGAAGGTCATAGAGATGGCCTTATTGGCATTGAGAAACAGCTGGGGGGTGCCACTAGACACCAGGGAAGAAAAAGAAAACTAATGGGATGGTGATCAGTGGGTACTGGGGTCCCACTAGACAAAAATAATGAATTAAAGAACTGGTGGATTGATTCTGCCAGAAGTATGAATGTCATGTATACATTACCTTTGACTGCTACTGTCCTGCAGATTCATTAAATTGGCAATTGTGGTCATGATCCTGTTTCGCTATTTTGCCTGTTTGCGCTGTTACCAGAAATCAAGGTTCATGTGCTGTGCCATTTGTTGTTCTGTCAACCAGCAGTGACATATTTGGAAGAAAGCATTCAGATTAATTTGCAGTTCTCTTTATGCTGGGATTCATTTTTCTTCCTGTGGTGACCGAGCGCTGAAAGTTGTAGACAGCTCAGATTGTAAAGCCAGTACTTGTGTGCATAGGTACTGAAAACAAAATGAAAGGTTGTATACAGTTTGTTAGTACTACAATAAATGTGAGCCCTCACCACCACGTATGATACTGACTCTGTGATAAATATAAAAGGAGGACATTTATTGCATTTTAAAAAACCATAAAAGCACCCCGCCTGACATGTTTCTGGTCAGCCTGGACCCTTTCTCAAAGGCTAGGGCATTCAAAGTGCAAGTGCTTTAAATACAGGTGCAAATTATTGTCATCATGATGTCATCAATCCACTGGTTAACTTCTTTAAAAAAAACAGAACACTCAAATCATATCAATACCATATTAAAAAGTATACCCAATAAAAGAATAAATACATACACTAGTAATGGAAAACTATATGGCAGAATGAAGGGTGGGGGGTTAATTTGTCAGAAGAGGAAGGTAAAAATTGAGGTTTAGAGTGCATTGTGGGGAAATTCAGTATTCTGGAAATAATACAAAATTAGTAAAACCAGGCAAGAGAAGGTGGGGGCATTAAATCAACTCTATACAGTCTCCTAATTTATTTCTATCTGTTGTGTTGTAGATACGGTTTGATTTATAATGGAATAAATAGGGTTTTTTTCAACTTTGATGCATATCTCAGGCATTTTTTTTGGAATTTTGGCACCAAATTTTCAACATGGGGTTTTTGGGACCCCTCCTCATGAATTCTGGCACTGTCATGGCGTTATTCGGTCCCGAAAGGTGATTTTGCGGTCACTGCGTGGAATCACCTTTCAGGACTGAATAATGAAATGACAGTGCCACTGTTCATGTGGAGAGCTCAGAAAGCCTATGTTGCAAATTTGGTGACAAAACTCCCAAAAATAGCTGTTTTACGAGCGTGCATTGCATTGTTTCTACGCACGTTCGTAACATCATGAATTTGTAATATTTTCACTCCAGATTTTCAAACTTGCCAGTTTTCCACACCTCCTGATGAACAGTATAGCTGTCATTTTATATATCCTGCCTGAAATGTGTTTTTGCACATCCGGCGTGGAATAGCGCAGTTGTTGTGCGAAATCACTTTTCGGGACAGTTTGAGGAAATGACAGTGACACCATTCATGAGCAAAGGTCCTAAAATGCCTATGCTGAAAATTTGGTGCTGAAAGTCCATAAAATGACTGTGTTGCAAGCGTGTGTTGTGCAGTTTCCACACACCCTTGTAACTTTGCAAATTTGCGATATTTCCATGCTAGATTTTCAACACTGGCATTTTTTCACACCTCCTTATGAACAGTACAGCTGTCATTTTTCACATCCTGCCCAAAATGTGTTTCTGCACCTGTGGCACACAATGGCATGGTCACTGTGGGAAATAAACTTTTGGGACAGATTAACAAAATTGCACTGCTGCTGTTCATAAGGGGAGGTCTCAAAATGCCTATGTTACAAATGTGGCTACCAAACTCCCAAAAATAATTGGGTTACGGACGTGTGTTGTGCAGTTTGTATGCATGCTCATTGCTTCACCAATATTTCATATTGTCACTCCAGATTTTCAATGTTGCCATTTTTTTACGCCTCCTCATGAACAATACAGTTGTCATTCTCCAAATGCTGCCCAAAAATGTGTTTTTGTCCCTCTGTTGCCAAATGGCACAGCCGCTGTGCAAAACCACCGTTCAGCTAACAAAGTGATTGTGCCACTTTTCATGAGGTGGCCTGACAAGCAGCCCATGTTGAAAATGTGGAGTGAAACTACCACCACATGCCTACGGTGTTAGGGTTTCCAACTGTAGCACCCCACCAGGTACAGACTGACAGGCGTCAGGGGTGTGACTTGGGATCATCAGATGTAATGCTCAGGCCATTCCAACCCCCCACCCCCATCCTGCAGCTACTGACAGGCATCGTGGTGTGCCTTGCGCTGTTTGGCCACAAAGTTCACCCAACACTGCTATACTGCACCCACATCAGCATATTTCCATATGGGATGGGTAAATATAATGCCCAAAGACCCCAAAGCATATTCTGACACTTGTCAGTGTCTACCGGATAGGGTGAGGTGCAATGGCATGAGTGCTATAGCTGATGACCCAAAAGCACATCCCATTGCCTGTTGCTCTCTACAGGATGGGGGTGGGGTTGGCATCACTTCAATACTTCACTGCCATTCCTATTATGCATCTCTATCTCCAGCACTGCCAATGCCAATGCCAGCGCAACAACATTCAGCATTGACAAATGCTTGTTTTTACTCTGACAGGCTGTTGTGTTACTGAGTGAAGCAGATGTGATTTTAGTAGTGTTAGTAGTGACAGTGACACCATTACTTTCTGTGTAAACAGCATGAAAAGAAATAGGTTTATTTCTTTTGTGAAAAGTATTAGTGCCAATTCTAACACATGCAGGCATATCCTTAAAACTTGCTTATGCTGTTTTCACAGACTGCAGGGATTTGTTTCATTCTTCGTAACACTGAAGTTTGTATAACCACAATGAAGCAGTGATCAGGAATCTTGCACAATGCAAGTGAGTGTCAGCTCCTGCTCTGAATGAAAAATCAAAGTTATTATGTGACATTCAATGTTACTCTTTAAAACATCAGACAGACATGCCAGAGTTCACACATCAGACTATGACTTAGCGTCCCATTTCTTGACACCTGTCCCCCAACCGAACACAGTACTTTCCCTGATCTTACACAATTTTGTATAATAAAATATCACAAGTCATTCAGATTACTTTTACTTTTTTATCACAATATAAACAAGTATTTTTGATGCACTAAATATTGTTACTAAATGCTGTCATTACTTCAGTGACAGGCATCACAATCTCCATCTCAGAGCCGCATAATGCTGCTTAACCATAATGGGTCAGATTTCAGCTCTCCCTAGCTGGTCCACTGCAGTACATCTGCAAGCTTACATTTACTTTACTTTTAAATTGGGCTGTCACTCAAAAATAGTCACAGTTTAATACACAGTGCAACCCCTATAGCTCCTGATGAGGCACAGTAGTAAGAGAACTTAACAGTTTGCCCCCTAAAGAGTCACATCCAGACCGACTTCACCGCTGCATGCACCCCCTTTTGAACCTGGATTGGCCACTGAATTGAGCCAGAAAGACAACAACCACCACATTGGTGAGAAAAATACTTTTATTCATAACACCATACTTTCTTGAAAGAACTACCAAACTGGTTGCAACCTGTCAGAACAAAAATAAAGACATGATCCACTTGCTCTTCAATAGGGGACATTGATTCATGGGTGTGGGGTGCCACTAGCCACCAGAGACAGCAATGGAGAGTGGGGAAGGGGGCATGATGACAATTCACACTGGAGCCAGGAGCACAAGTTCAGCTGTGGCTGCAGAAGTCAAAAAAATTCACAGTTCTCATATAGAGAATGTGGGGGAAGCACTCCTTTCACTAAGGTGAGCATCTGGGATTTTGGGTGCCCAGAAAAAGTATTTTTGGCCTCACTGTAAAATACAAACATCAGAATCTAGCTAAACGGGGCCTGTTTAGCTAGGTTCTGATGTTTGATTTTTAAATGACAATAGTTTTATGCATTTTCCATACTTCTTACAGTAGTTTGTGGAAAAAAATCAACAAGATGGTGGCTCACAAAAAAGGATTTTTTTCTTGCAAAAAAGGATTCGCCCCTCATAAAAAACAATCTTTTTTTCGTGAGTCTAAATTATTTGTCAGACTTTTTTCCTCTATCATGGAGGGTAATACTCCCACTGAAAACAATGGGAACTTAAAAATTGAATAACTTTGCAACAGGTTAATATTTTTTTGCCAAACACATGCAGTACATTACTGTTACCCAAGCAGTATGTACCATAAAAATTTCACCCCAAAAGTCCTCACCATCTGGGTGCAAGGCAGTGAGAAAAAACATTAAAAAAGTAGTGACTTTAAATTTTTTTATACTATCCAGCTCTCAGAATCCATGCATCTAACCACAACAAAATGTGCCCCGTCAAGCGATTGACTCCAGAGGACAGAGCATGCCAAATTTTGTGCAAATCCACTGTTCGGTTGCAAAGTTATTGAAGTGCAAAATGTGGGGTTTAAATTTAAACATGCTAGTCAACCCTAACTATAGGGTGTGGCCATGCCCCTATTAACAATATAAAATATAAATATATATACAGTATATATATGTGTGTGTATGTGTTTATACATATATACAGTATATATGTATGTATATACATACACATATATTTAATTTTTTTCTGTGTATGAGTTCAGAGCTTTTGAATGGTGCTGGATTGACAGCACTGGATCCTGAAGTTCTCTGCTTATCCATGACAGGTGCAGCCCTAGGGATCACAGTTCAAGCTTCCCCACATTGCCCTGCCAATGTGCCTCAACCCTGCCATGGAGGGACCCATAAACAAGTGAGTGGGTTGTTGGCACTTCATACCCATTCAGACTGTTGTCTCTTGTTGAGACTGCAAGCGATGGTGCCTATTAATGCCAATTGTGTTGGTGTTTTTTTGATGCAGACACCTGCTCTCTGGGAACTGGACTGACACCACCGCAACTCACTTCACATAGGTCACCAAACAGCCCTCAGTTAATAATGGAATTTGGCCACTACACATCTGTGCTGAAGCTGAATCAGTAACCTAAAAAAGAAAGGCTTCTTAACCCACTACCCCAATACCAATCCTTGTATCCATCCAGTCAATGGTACGTTTGTAACTATGCATTTAGTGGACTGTTAGACCATGAATATGTATGGCATTTAATGTATGCACCTTAGGTTAAACACTAACAAACACAATACAAAAATGCAGAACATTTGAAAAGGTAAATTTTTAGAATAATAAAGAATGGGACAGTATCTTACCTTTTTTTCACAATATGCAAGGAAGGATTACCTGCACCCAACTCACCTTAAAGTGTGATTAAGTTGTTACTGCCTTCAGAATTTCAAAATCAGAGGCACAGAAAGCATCTTCCATCAGCCATTCAACTGGCCTTTCATTCTCCCCCTGGTGTCATGTAGCATTTAAATTGTTACTTAAACATAGCTGTTTCATGTGGCTTCTTGGGTATAATCATAGTGAGATATCACTCCAAATTAAAAAGCCAGCAAACAGATAAAAAACTGTTCCACTGATTGTTTTTCAGGGGCAGGCATCTTTATGAGAGATTCAGTTTTAAATATAAAGAATATATTTGGAGACTTGCTACAATGCTAAACACATGCTTAATATACTGCCTCTGAGTCCCTACAAACTAAAGTTTGCATTTCTGCAGCTTTAGTTTACTTTCTTAGACTCTTTTCTAGATTTGCCTGTGTCTATATTTGTGCTCTGCTGGTGTAGGTCTACACACTAGGGATGGGGAAGGTCAGCTGTGACCCAGTTCTGATTCTGACTGATCTGTTTCCAAAAGGTTCTGATTTATTCAGATTTACTCTGGTTACCAGTTGGCCAAAGCAGGCACATTTTTCCAGACTGAATATAAATCAGGTCAGAGATAGATACTGATTAGGTCCAATTCCAGACTACAGTTGCATCTACTCCCTTATTATATGCCTTTTCTTTTAAGTCATTTATGTTTACAATGGTTATTTTACGTTTTCCTAACAGTTTCTCAATTTTAACAAGAATAATCCTCCAAAATCACTTACAGTACATTATCCAGTTAAGGTCAGAATTGGTTCTCTGGCAGATAAGAACCTTGCCCATACTCTGGACTAGGTCAAATCAGAGTTGAGTCACAGATCACTCTGATTTCTGGAATCAAGCAGAAGTGGGCCACTTTGGAGGGGTCCTGATCTGACACAAAGATTACCCTTCCATCCCAACTATAGACCAATAAATCACACACTGCTGATCTTCTAAAGTTGCTAAAAATTCTTAGCAAACACTGAACTAATCTAAAAAAGGAAAATGCAAATATGTCCACCTGATGTGTGCATGCATACAGTAGTAAATGCAGTGGCATAAATACTTTCCTCAATCTTTCTTACCCACTGTATGCCAAACTACTTTTAAGTCATGATCAGCTGCATCAAGCAGTTGGTCTGCATAGCGTAGTGCTGGGCAAAATTTCTAGTGCTCTTGCAAAACTGCACAACCCTACCAATTTTGTATTCATGCAGTTTTTGCAAAATAGTGTTAAAATCTAGCATAATTTTTCTTTCCTGATTTTGTAATTGCACATTTTCCCCCAAATTGTATGTTTCTTTTAAACATGAGTTCTTAAGACTGCAATTTCAACAACTAGCACCCTTTTGCCCCCAAACAGCATATTTTTTTAAAACAATTTGAATTCTTGAAAATAAATGTGCAAATTCAGCAATAGTACAATTTTTTCCAAAACTGCCATTTTTTTATAATTAGGAATTCTTAATAATGTGTTGTTTCACAAATAATGCCATATGCTATGCATAATTTTTTAAGTGTGCATTTTTATAAGTCTTAAGCTGCAAAATTGTTTAATTTCACTCATGCTGCACAAAAAGTTACATGGTACTGTATATTGTGCTCTGTTCAAGAAACCATGTAAAATTTCACAAAAAAATATGTAATTTTGGATAAAGTGCACACAATGATTTTTCACAGTGCCACCCAGCACTAGCACAGGGAAGAATTCATTTTAAACATGAAGGCTTGGATTTTCAGAATTTTGAATATAGGACTTCAAGTTGTTCTGCTGAAGCTGCATCACTGCAAATGCACCATCATGTTAGTGTGCAATTTTCATATATGTTGATGCATTTGCAACATCTTGCTCTCTTTGAGGCAGAAAAATAATGTATGCAAATTTGTTTGCTGCATGCATCATTTTTGAGGTGTAACTTGTGGCATTTACGACATAAAGTTAGACCATGTTTTAGGTAGTCAAACAGTCATGTAACAAGTAGTGTGACTCTGGTAAAATTGTGCCGCAATTCTTTAAAACTCTATCCAAAACACTTTTATTATTAGTGTAACCTTTCAGATTGCTCTTACTTTGTAAATCATGGAACTGATATTATTGCTAGATCCTTAATGTGTAACAAGTTTATTTATTGTTCTTGTCTTGTGTTTTATCTTTATAACTGCAAACATGGCTAAAAATAGGGCTTTATGACTCAGAACACCTTTTGTGATAAAACACCAACTAATTTGCTAGCTAACTAACAAGTTAACTAAATAAATGAAATGAGATTTAAAGAGCTACTGACACTTCAAAGAAAACCTTGAAAATCATAATAACTAGGTACAATTCTGCTTGCAATCCATATACATTTTATATATCCCCCATTATTTATTCCTAAGGAAATGTGTATGAATAAATTATCTTTATCCCCTTAGAGTTCCCTTTAAGTTCATCTGCTTCTGTAGCTTACTCCCTACTACAAGTCATAATCCTCTGTTGTAATATCCTAGTCTATTGCCATGGGAGTAATGTGATGTCACAAGCAGTGCATTATGACCTCAGGTGGGGAGAAAGCAACAAGAGTAGAGGAACTCTTCCTGAGCAAAGATCCTGCAAATTACCTCAGTAATAAATATTGGGGAGAAGGACTACAGAACTAATATGAAATACAAGCTGAACTGTGCTTAAATGTTATGCTTTGTTAAAGTTCTCCTGAAGATGTCAGTTGCTCTTTTTAAGTAAGGGTAAGGATAGCTGGAAGAGAGTGTGACAAAAAGCATAGTCACAAGAGCCTCAATTATTAAAGGGCCTGACATGGTCCAGGGACTACGTCCCAGGACACAAACTGCCCGTGCAGAGATAAAAAAAAAACCTCTGCATCAGAGGACGTGCTATTTTTGTCCATAGTATGCATGAGCAGCAAGTGCAGCTGTGAAGAATGTCATACCTGATAATAGTAGGCATAGCATCTTGATGCAGCTGTACATGAAAAATGCCTGAACGTTGCTGTAAATCATGGAGCAGGTAGCAAAACAGCTCTGCATTCAAACATACTATGCATGCAGTAAATCCTGCAGGTTCACAAGTGAAATCCCCTTTACACATGGTTTCTGCTGCCTGTGCATGGTTTTCTGATTGTCTGAGAATCTGGGCCCAGGAGGTTAAAGCAGCATGCACATTTAGTTAAAAACATTATATTGTACCTCTACTGTTTTATTCTAGTTTAGAGTGCCTTTTTCTCTCCTGTCTTGTAAGATGCTTTTTTCTATGTTGAGTTTGCTTTAGCATTTGTTTTTGTTTTTAAACTGAAATAAATAAAAGTAGCACTTCTTTAAATGCAGGTATCCACAGGTTTCCATCAATGTTCTCAGCTTTTAAACACCATGGGACCCATATTTATTTATTTAGTTTTTGGTAACCAGCTAAGTGCACAAGGCAAGAATGTACCCATTTTCAGGAGTTGCCAAGCAACCATATTAAACAATAAGAATATTTGCACAATCAAGAGACAATGAATAACAATCCACACATTATAGCTATAAAAGCCAAATACTATACATGATCCCAGTAGATCAGTAACAAGTACAGGTAGATAAGTTCCGGTAGTTCCTGATGACAGCCTGTTTAAAGCAAACATGAGAATTTGTGCTCCTGATCAATGGAACAAAGGAACTCCAGAACCTAGGTGAAGAGACATTATAAACTACAAGCCTCATCTCAGTAGTGCAATTTGGCTCATGAAAGACAAGAACATCACAAGAAAGGAGGTCATTGGGTGTATCAGGAGACTGCTTTGTGGATGATAAACAGTGAGGGGTCCTAGATCTAATAAGTTTAAAGGACTTGAGTGCTACTCAAGGTAACTATCCTGAGCACAAATGAGGGTTGTGCCCAGATACTGTTATACTGTAACAGAAATGGTACATGTGAAGAGTGCACAATTGATGTTCTAATACAAAGGATAATTTATTGACAGCCATGCTCAGCAATCCTGTGTCTGCACTGAGAGGTTTCTAGGGCAACCTGGAACCTTGAAAGTAAAGCTCAAGATGTTCCCTGGTTGCCATAGAAAACTTTATAATGAGAACACAGACTTGTCTATGTATGAATGCCTATACGGTACATTGTCTTTTATAGTGTAGGAGCATCCATGCCCATTTGAGATACTCCACTTCCTTTCAGTGAACCAGTGGTTGGTGGGGGAGGCACTTCAGGACTGGTGGCAGACTCAAGTTATTGATTCAATGTGTGACTAGCAACTGCAGCTGTTGCTGTAAGATCAAATTTAAACTAAAATAGCTTCCAGTTCGATTGGCTAGAGGAAAGCAGGTGGTCAGTGGTATTATACAATACTGGGCTGCCTGCAGTAGTGACATCACTACTGCAACACAACATAATTGATGTCACTACTGCAGTGCAGCACCCCTCTTCTAGGCATGGATTTCAATTCAGGGCAACATTCCACCATACAATATATAGCAGTATTAGTGCAAGGCACTAACAGGTAGCCACAATTAACAATGTTGTGTGTGATCAACATGATGAATATGTTATGTTGAATGAATATGACTGTGTGGGATCAATCGTGTATCCCAAACAAATATACTGCTTGTGCTGCACACTGCCATATTCAAAGAGTACAATGTTAATATCCCCATAACAAATGCCAGCCACATACAACATATTTGTATCCCATAATGTGGCTATTAACCAGGCTGCACCATGCTTCTGCACTGTGAATAACCTTGAGGTATAGTACAGCCTAACCAAAGACCCTAGACCAACCTTGGCAAGTAAGAGCCTGGCTCCCTTCCTCTCCCAATCACCTTGTCAGCTTTATTATTATTATACTTATAAATGTCCCTGGTAGTCTAGTGGTCCCCTCCCTCAACTGATAACCTCACTATCTTATTATTATTATTATTATCATCATCATTATTAGCAGCATGGCTTCCAGTCTGGTCAGTCTTGTCAAAAAAATCTACTAAACTTTCTTAACCCAGTCAGCAGCGCATTAAATAATTGTCTACATGTGGATTTATTATACTTAGATTTTTCAAAGGCGTTCAACACCATGCCCCCTAGACAACTTATTAAGCATCTACTAGAAATTGAGTTGGACTTTAATATTGTTAGATGGATTAAACACTCATTTGATGGTAGAAAGCAATGTGTGGCCTTAGTCAGTAACAGATCACCATGGGCTGAGATAACAAGTGGTGTACCACAGGGCTCAGTTTTAGGCCCTACATTTTTTAGTATGTACATCGCCCCTTTACAAACATCACAATCATGTTGGAGCACAGAATTTGCTGATGATATTAAGCTAACCTGCATTGTGAATAATATTCAGTCTGTCGATCTTTTTCAAGAAGAAATTGGTAACTTGCCCATTGGGTTACAGTGAACATGTTGACTGCTGAATCTTGAAAAATGTAAAATTATGCACTGGAGTCACAGCAATAAGAAATCCACTTATTATTTGTTTGGAACCCCAATTGCATAATGAGATAAGGAAAAAGATCTAGGCATAATAATAACTCAAGATCTAAATGTTTCAGCACAATGTGGAACAGCAGCAAGTAAGGCACAGAGGATTATGAGGTCTATTTTCCGAAACATGAGTAGTAGAGACAGCAGAGTAATAATTCAATGTTATGCCTCCTTGGGGAGGCTGCATTGGGAATATTGTGTTCAGGTTTGGGCACCATACAAAACGAAGGATAAAAACTTGTTGGGACAGTTCAGAGGAAAGCAACAAAAAAATAAGCACAGTAAAACATACAGATTATGGGAATAGGTTACAGCAGTTAGGTTTATTCAGTATGGAATGTCAAAGGATAAGAGCTGATCTGTATATGGTGTTTAAGGCTCTATCTGACACAGACTTGTGGGAAAACATAGGGCTAGTCAAAAACAATGACAGAGAAAACAGATTCCACCAACAACAGTTAAGTGGTGATTTTCATAGAACAAACCAATGGGGCAACTGGCTGAACCAAAGGGTTGTTAATACTTGGAACAGACTACCCTCAAATTAGTAAATAGCATGTCATTGCAGTGTTTCAAGACATCATTAGATGATGTTATGGGAGACAATAAATTTGCATTTTAATGTGCATTGGATGACTCCATATGGCCACTAGGCTCCCGACTTGTATTGCTCTGTGATTCTGTGATTATTATTATTACTATTAATATAAATATTTCTACTTGTACAACTGACCCCCATTCACCCAATCCCTCTAACAGCTTTAATGTTATTATTATCATCTTTAATATTATTATAAATGTCCCTGGTAGTCAAGTGCCCTTCCCTGATGTCAGACCTCCCTGACCCCCATGTCACCAGCACTTAACCTCTTCTCACCTCCATGGCCAGTCACTGTCTACCACTCACAAGTACAGAACAAACTACCCATAACAAAACATATATTGTACCTGCACACTGACTTAATTGTTTTATGTGCATTATTGTTCCAGCCATAACTTTTATGTCTGACAGGTGTCTTTTTTGAAACCTAGGTGTAGCCCTGTGTATCGCCCCACCTCACAGCCACATATTTGGTGACATGTTAATGTGTTTTTTAGGAGAGTAGCTTAATTCTGCCTTTGGGCAGAATTTACACATACTTCCATAACTGGTCATGGATAGGGATGTGGCACCTAGAACATCACCCAACTTTTATGATAAACACTTGCTAGACACAAAAGTTATGAAACATAGAACACTGTACATAAAATAAACTAAGTCTTCATGGACACACAGCACATGTTTTGGCATACTTAATTTTTGTTTCATCTCTTGTGGGTGCCCAATAGTGGACAGTTGCAGAAGTGAGAGGAGAGTAAGTGCCAGATGCTATCATGGGGCCACAGAGGTAGGAGTGGAGAGAATCTGCGGGTGGGCAAGGAGGGGGTATCATGGTTTAGTAAATGCTATTAAAAGCATACACTCTAAAAAATGAAGTGTTATTTTTTTACACTGTAAATGTATATACCACTGTTTAACACAGTGTGTGTAACATATACTCACGCTTTTGTCATATTTATGAAAACAGCAATTTACACTATCTCAGTGTAAAACAAGCATTTGTCAATGCCGAATGTTTGCTTGCTGGCATTGGCAATGGTAGTGTAGAAGTTACAGAGCTGCGTAATAGGAATGGCAGTGAAGTATTGAACTGAAGCCAACCCCACCACCACCCTGCAGAGAGTGACAGGCATTGGGGTGTGCGTTTGGGTCATCAGGCATAACAGCCACGCCATTTCACCACACCCCATTCTGCAGACACTGACAAGTGCCACGGTGTTCCTTGTGGTCTTTGGCCCTTATGTGCACCCCATTTCATTAGGAAATATGGTGAGATGGGTGCGATATAGGAGAATGGGGTGAACTTTGGGGCCGAAGAGTCCAAGGCATACCTCGATGCCTCTCAGTGACTGCAGGGTGTGGAATGGTATGAGCATCACAGGCAAGAATCCCAAGTTCCACCCCTGAATCCTGTCATTCTCTATAGGGTTGGGCGTTATAGTTGAAAAGCCTAATACCTCAGGCATTCGTTTGTATTTTCACTCCAAATTTTCAACATGTTTGTTTTGTGACCCCACCTCATGAACAGGGGATATCAGTTTGTTAGCCGAAAGCTGATTATGTACAGTGACTACGGCATTTAGCACCACAGGTGCAAAAATATTCCGAATAGGATGTAAAAAATGACAGCTGTACTCTTTCATGGGGAGGTGTAAAAAATGGCTATGTTGCAAATGTGTGGTAAAAATATTTAAAAAAATGGTGAAGTCACGAGCGTACATAGAAACTGTGCAACGAACATTCGTAATATAATTAGGCTGGGGATTTCTTACAGCAGATTGTCAACTCAGGCATTTTGGTGCCTCCGATCATGAACAGTGTCACTGTAATTTTCTTTATCTGTGCCGAACAATGATTTCCCACAGCGACCACGCATCTCTGCACTGAAAGTGTGAAAACACACTTCGCCATGTTGTGAAAAATGGCAGCTGTACTGTTCATAAGGAAGTGTGGAAAAATGCCACTGGTGAAAATCTGGACTGAAAATATTACAAAGTCATGAACTAACGAGGGTGCGTGGAAACTGTGCAATGCTCACTCATAACACAGTCATTTTATGGACTTTTGTCACCAAATTTTCAACATAGCCATTTTAAGACCTCTGCTCATGAACAGTGTAACTGTGATTTTCTTAATCTGTCCTAAACATTGCTTTCGCACACCAACAGCACCACTGTGCGCTACATGTGCCAAAACACATTTTGGGTAACATATGAAAAATTGCAGCTGTACTGTTCATAAGGAAGTTTAATAAAATGGACATGTTGAAAATCTGGAGTGAAAATATTAAATTTGCAAACTTACGAGCATGCGTAGGAACTGTACAACGCACGCTTGTAAAACAGTCATTTTTTTGAATTTTTTCACCAAATTTTCAACATAGCCATTTTAACACCTCACCTCATGAACAGCATCACTGTGATTTTCTTAATTTGTCCCGTACATTGATCTCGCACACCAACTGCGCCGTTGTGTGCTACATGGGTGGAAACACATTTTGGGTGAGACGTGAAAAATGACAGCTGTACTGCTCATAAGAAGGTGTGGTAAAATGGCAATGTTGAAAATCTGGAGTGAAAATATTGAAAATTCTCGAACTTACGAGCCTGCGTAGGAACTGCGCAATGCACGCCAGAAACAGTCATTTTTGGATTTTGCAGATTAATCAACATGGGTTTTGAGACCCTTTCTCATGATTGATGTCACTGTTATGGTGTTATTCAGGCCTAAAGGGTGATTTCACAGTCACTGCGCGAAATCACCCTTTGGGCCCGAATAACACCATGACAGTGACATCAGTCATGAGAAGGGGTCCCAAAAACCCCATGTTGAAAATTTGGTGCAAAATTCAAAAAGTGCCTGAGATATGCACAAAGTTGAACCCTCCTATCTAGCCCATTATACAGCTTACCGCATTTCCTCAGTTCGCGGTCGCCTTTGAAGAGTGCAGATATGTTCCCGGTCCACCCAAGATCGCTGCCGAGGTCCAGAGGCATGGGGGGTGAGGGGTGTGGGAGGCTGGGTGCGGGTGGTGCGGGTTGTGGAGGGGAGCGGGAGATTTCGCCGTGGGACCGCTTTTTCTTTCAGGTGACAAAACAAAAACGGACAACGTGGGACGTTTGCCACGCTGGGGTGGGCTCCCAGTGTGGCACAAGGACGTTGGGGGCATTCAGCTGACGGGGGATTGGGCACCCCCATTGGCCTATGAATTGCTTGCCACGCTGGGGTGGGCTCCCAGCGTGGCAGTCACTACTGGGGGAGAGGACAGTGCAGCCGACGGGGGATTGGGCACCCCTGTCGGCTATATGATTATTTTCCACACTGGGGTGGGCACCCAGCGGCATTTTGGAAGCCTTGGGGGAGGTATGGGAACGCAGCACAGCCAATGGGATTGGGCACCCTGGCCGGCTATACAGTGCGTGGCATGCGGGTGCGCACACCTGCGGGCGTCTGTGTGTGTGTGGGGGGGAGCTGCACGTGAGCAGCCTTATCTTATCGCTGCTCACTCAAGTGTAGCTCCCCCTTTCAACTGTATGCCACTGCATTTTGGAGCATGTCATAGACAGCTCCAAAGTGCATTGGCTTACAGGGGCCGCGCCTGCCAGCACACTGACTGAATTGGAGGAGGTGGTGACACACCTCCGAAATCTCCGATGATGGCACTATGTTTCTTGCACATGCGTGCAAGCAAACATAAAAATGACACTTCGTAAGTGTTATTTTTTACACTGTAAGCATATAAATAACAGTGTAACACAGTGTGTGTAATATTAACTCACAAATGTGTTAAAAAAATAACACTTACTTCTGTTAATCAACTGTGCCCAGAATTGCATAGTGCTGTATTACAGTAATTAATTAAAATGTTTTTGCAAGCAGTAATGCGATTTTCATTTTATTTTACAGTTTTAATAATGTTTATATACATGTTAAGTTATATACTTTTAATGTTGGCACTCTTGCACAGCCAACATCGTGGGACAGTGCAGCTTTGGAGGTGGGGTCGCTGTTGGGTGAATGCAAGTCACGCGCCGGCAGGTGCGTCCCTCATTCCCCAATCAGCCTGCATGCCAGCACCACACCATGCATACATAATGTAGCAAGCACATCTAAGAAAAGGTCCGCTGCAATCTGAGCAAAGCTCATCATGTGCAGCAGACCCTTCCTATGTGCTAGCTGACATTATGAGCATGGTCAACGAGCGGGCGGCTGCCCAACTACTAATGACTTTGGGGGTGCCCAATTACCCTGTCAGTTAACCCCCCTTACTTTCTTTGTGTGCTGATGGGGGAGCCCACTCCCCGTTAGCAAACCCCCCCCAATTGTTGAATGCTGAGGGGGTGCCCAATCTCCTTCGGCTCACCCCCCCACTTTCTTTGTGTGCCGACGGGGTGTCCAACTCGTCAGCATTACTTCCTCATCCCCCGTGTTGTGTGCTGATTAGGTGCCCAATCCCGTCGGCTATAGACCCCCTCTAAACAGGTGGCACACTGGGAGCCCACCCCAGCGTGACAAATCCCCTGCAAAACAAAAACTATCCCGCAATGATTTTTTTCCCTGTAAAATGAAAACGGTCCCTCGTAGTCTTGATGCCCCCCACCTGCACCCACCCACCCTCTGTGCACCCTGCCTCCCCTCACCCCCTTCACCCCATACTTACCTGCGGAGTCCGGCGCTATGATATTCGGTGGACCGGGAACACGCCTCACTCTTCAAAGCCGACTGTGAACTGAAGAAATGCCAGTAAGCTGTATTATGGAATAAATATGGGTTTTTCAACTTTAATGCATATCTCTGGCATTTTTGCAACTTTTGGCCCCAAATTTTCAACATGGGATTTTTGGGACCCCTTCTCATGAATTATTGCACTGTCATGGTGTTATTTGGTCCCAAAAGGTGATTTCGCAGTCACTGCATGGAATCACCTTTCCAGATTGAGTGATCAAATGACAGTGCCACTGTTCATGAGAGGGGTTCTCAAAAAGCCTATGTTGCAAGTTTGGTGGGAAAAATCCAAAAAAATGACTCTTTTACAAGTGTGCATAGCAACTGCATGATGCACGCTCGTAAGTTAGCGCATTCACACTATTTTCATGGCAGATTCTCAACAATGGCATTTTACCACACCTTCTTATGAACCGTACAGCTGTCATTTTTCACATCCTGGCCGAAATGTGTTTTCGCACTTCCGGCACAGAATAGCGTGGTCGCTGTGTGAAATCAGTGTTTGGGACACATTACGAAAATGACAGTGACACTGTTCATGAGCAGAAGTCCTAAAATACCTGTGTTGAAAATTTGGTGACAATAATCTATAAAATGACTGTGTTATGAATGTGCGTTGTGCAGTTTGCATGCACGCTCGTAAGTTTGCAAACTTATAGTATTTTCACTCCACATTTTCAACAGTGCCATTGTTCTACACCTCCTACTGAACATTACAGCTGTCATTCTTCACATCCTGACCAAAATATGTTTTCACAGTTCCTGCGCACAATAGCGCGGTTGCTGTGGAAAGCCCGTGTTCGAGACACATTATGAAAATGGCAGTGACACTGTTCATTAGCAGATGTCCTAAAATGTCTATGTTGAAAGTTTAGGGATGAAAGTCAATAAAATGAGTGTTTTACGAACGCTCGTTGCACAGTTTGCATGCACTCTCATGACTTTGTGAATTTGTAATACTTTCACTCCAGCTATTCATCATTGCCATTTTTCCATACCTCCTTATGAACAGTACAGCTGGCTGAAATGTGTTTTCGCAAGTCTGGTGCAGAATTGCACGGTCACTGTACAAAATCACTTTTTGGGACACTTTGAGGAAATGACAGTGACACTATTCATCAGCAGAGGTCCTAAAATGCCTATGTTGAAAATTTGGTCGTGAAAGTCCAGACAATGACTGTGTTGCAAGCGTGCATTGCGCATTTTCCATGCACCCTTGTAACTTCATCAATCTGCAATATTTTCATGCCACATTTTCACCACTGGCATTTGTGCACACCTCATTATCAACAGTCCAGCTGCCATTTTCCACATCCTGCCCAAAATGTGTTTCCGCAGCTCTGCCTCACAGTGGCATGCTTACTGTGCAAAATCACCTTTTGGGACACATTGACAAACTCACAGCGCTATGCCTCTCCACCTCCGCCACTGCCAATGCAAGTGTGAAAACATTCAGCATTGACAAATTGACACAGATGCTTGTTTAGAGTTGCACCACTGTAAACTCCTTCATGTCAGTTTGCATATACATCACATGATGCTTTGCTTAATTTGGTGTGTACAATAGTGTTTTTCTTTTAAAGATGACTACATGGCCAATACATTTCCAGCATAACCTTTGTCCCAGTGAATTTGCTCTGGGGTTTTTATCTTTTGTATTCTCTTCTCTACTTTGGGCTCCCCATAACATTAAACAGTAAGACCCTCATAGTACCCCCAGGGTTCCTAAGCATTAGGTTGTGATGCAAATACAGCATGTTAATGAGCTCCAACAAAGGCATGTCAGCTGTGTAGGTTTGCTGTGCATTGACTTTGTTGGTTACATTAGAAGGTCTGTTGACATTAAAATTAAAATTCTTTAATAGGGGTTTGTGAATATTTCTGGTTACCAATTGTGTTTTCCATTCAATCTAAATACGATTAATATACTTCAGAATTCACCACTCGTTATGTGCTGAAATAACACATTCAATATGGACATTTTAACACATGAATGCATTGAAAATTCAACACACCAGTGGTAGTAAAAGCTACACATTTGTGTGTTGAACACTTTACACACCACTGTGTTAAATTTATTTAACACACTACGGGGCCAGATATTCAAAACTTTGCGCCTGGCAAAAACCGTTTGTGCAGGTTTAGCGCGGGATTAGCGCTGGTCTGCTATATTCAAAAGGCCAAATAGTGTGGGCAAACTTCATTAGCACTGGGCAAAATTATAATGTATGCAAGGGGCAAACTGACATGAATACAAGCGCAATGCTATATTCAGCGACTAGCGCCGCGCTAAGTGGTTTTGCGTGACTTAGCGCGACACTTAACGCGGTGTACATTACCACCCAGAAAAAGCTTGTCTTAACCCTGGGCAACCAGCTTTGTGCGACACTATATGGCTTGTGCTGTGTTTGCGCGGGTTTAGCGTGGGTTTTGCCCAACCCTAACAAAGAAGTATGACACATAGATAAAGCCAAACATAGAGGAAGCATGCTGCTAACTGATGGCATCACAATGATGCCATCATCTGCCACCAGTCCCAGCCATGCCAGGCAGTAAGTGGTGACCCTGCTGCCAATGGACAGCATGGCAGTGTGGTCATACAGCACACACCTGCGGACCACACTTCTGTGGACACCAACAGATGCCAGCACACACATGCAGCACTGTGGGCATGGAGGATGTTGAGGGGAGTATGTATGGGTGGCAAGGCTGTGCCACAGACCAGGTGTGGCCGCAAGGCTGGGACACATCATGCAGTGCACATGGGCCAGTATTGGGAATACCCCCAACACCAGTGTGTCCTTGTGGATAATATATGCCCCCCACACAAACCACACAGCTGTACAACTGCCACAGCACACAAAGCCAGAAATGTACATGTCACTGTGAGCATCCCATGCCACAGGTACAGCATCTGTGGGTCACACAACAGCATAACAGTAATGTCCACTGTCAGTAAACACCTGCAGGTTGGGCCTCTCACTGTGTATAGTGCAGTCATCATCACTGCCCTACACACCATAGGCAATGCTGTGTCCACACACTACTAGCTCCCCTTGCTACTGTAGTTTCTGCTGTACACTGTAGCATGACCTACAATGTGACAGTTGCATGCAGCACCACCACCATCTGTGCCTATGCTGTGTTGTCCCAGTACCGCTGCAGGCAGCAGTGCATGTGGAAGTAGTGTTCAAAACTGTATAATATTCCCCAAGCTGCGCAGCGCTAACACGTTTGTGCAGGTTTAGCGCAGGGCTAAACAGTTAGCCCAGTGCAAACTGCATGCAAATCAGGTCATAATAAGATGCTAATCTGGATGTTTGCCCACAGACTACCTAAGTAGGCTCATTTGCATGTCACTTTTGAATATGGCAGAGTTTAGCTCCGGGCAAACATGTTTGCTCCGGGCTAACGGTTTAGCTCTTCGCTAAACCCACGCAAATGTGTTAGCTCTGTGCTAACAGTTCGGGGAATATTTTACAGTTTTGCACACTGTACTTTCACATACACTGCTGCCTGCAGCTGTACTGGGTCCACGCATTTGCTGGCACACACATTGGCCACATAGTTCATCTCTATCTACCTTCACATCGCTGTGCACTGTGTTGCTGTTGTGGTTTGCACTTCCTGGTTGCCATATTCAGAGCTGTCTTATTCCAGGGCTAAGTTTGCCCTGCACTCCCAGCCCAGTTTGCCCGACCTCATTCCCATGCTATATTCAGAAACTGTTTGCCCTGGGCTATTCCATTTGAATATAGCTTGCTCTGTGTTCCGGGCTAAGTTTGCCCGCCGGGCAGTGCTAATTTTGCCCCAGGGCAAAGTTTTGAATATCTGGCCCCATATGTGTTAAATTTAATGCACACTGTGTTTTCCCTAATGGCACTAACTGCTGTGTTAAAAAATAACTAATTAATAGTCAAATTTAACACTTCCTTCTTTCTTTCTAAGAGTGTAGTGTTAAAACATGGTTTACAGAAGCATTCATTTGTACTGCACTGCCAGCCTCTCAACCCATCCAGAAACAATTAAATATGGCAGTGTGACCAGTAAGCAGTGAGGACAACCTCATGTGCACAGATGCCTGGTTCTAACCAGTGCATGCATGCTTCCAGATTAGCACTGTCCTAAGTTGGTCTTTGAACACAGTGGGAGTCATGCGAAGTTAAGCAATAAATCCTGACATCCAGGGCATAGTGAAACTTACACCAAAGGCAGATGACCTTATAGCCCTGGAAGTGTGTGTATCCCCCAACTCATACACTCTGAAGGGTCTTATTGTGCTTAGCAAATGGGTTGTGTTGGTCTGACACAACTCATTTTCTAACTATGATAACATGGACTCTTAAAGTAAAGTGCTGAGCAGAGTGGAGGCTGATGTGAGCAAGTGGAGGGCTTTTCAGTATCAGCATAAGATGCACTGTAGAAATGCAAGCCAAGTACTGGCTCTTTTCTTCCTGTGAGTAATATTGACTGATACCCACACCGCTCATGATTGCTGTAGGCCAATTGGGTTAAAGAATTTTCTTAATGCATTTTCTGGCAGGGTTTAGTCCCCACTATATCCAATTAGTGTGGGGCTAATCCTGTTAGTGCCATGCTAATTGCTTTAATACTTGGGCTCCATTGTTTAATTTCTCTGTTTCTGTTACTAGGGTAAACTAGCATCAGCAAACACTGCTCACTGATTTTATGAGGCTTTATGTGATAATGTTTGTTCAAAAACAGCTGATAATAGTGGTGAAAGTCTGGAGACAGTCACACTAAATTGAGCGCTTCTTTATCTCAAATCTCAAAAACCTGCTAATGAAAACTCAAAATGCGGAAAAGTAATCTTCCAAGATTGGAGAAAAAGGGTAATATACAGTAAACTAGTATAAAAATATATAGGGTAAAACCATTTTTGCAGTGACATGCACTGATGCTTTCCATGATTTTTGTCAAGATCATGCAATGATTGCTGTATATGGATAATCAAACCTGAATCTCCATATTTACAAAACTGTGCTCTGCTCAATAGGCAATACTGCCTAATCATTCACAAGTTTCATGAGCTGCAGGGAAATGAGTCACAAAATCAACAAAAATGTATGAAATTGGTGGAATTGGTACTAAGTAAGGAACTTGCAGATATGTTTCTCACAAATTATTAAATTATAAAACATAAACTCCATAAATCACATACATACATACAGTACAGAGGAAACATCTCTCTAGGACTACTAAATATGGGACCTGAGGATTTTTCACTCAGTAAATATGACATTTGCCACACAACACACTTAAATGTAAATTTTTTTTCATGAATTTTTTTTGAATGTGAAAATGCTACTTTGTGAAAATGTTCCCAGTGAAAACAACATTTTGCTCAGCCCTTCCTGAAGTGGTAGGCACAGTATGTTAGTGATCACCTCTATATTTGTTGGTAGATGGTAGTCTTCCTACAAAGTTGCACTATTGCTATCACCTGCTGTGTTGAGAACTCTCTGGTAACTTTCTATTCCTTTCCTCATTGATCTGAAGTATTTACTCATTCCTGTTAATCAGTACTGTTACTGTATGTTCTTTGTGGAATCTGTATATTTTCATTATCTCAGTCTAAAAGAGATGTATATGGTTTCTGATCCATGTTTCTTCCCTTCCATTCCTTTACGCTCCCTTTTCTCAACCTCTAGCCACCAAGTGTTTTCTCTTTTTTGTTCCTTTTAAATAGTGCCTTTTCAAATCTTAAACTGAAGTTTTTTCCCCATGCTGTTCATAATTTCTATTGATGGTAAAATGACTGATTGAAGCTCTATTCATGACTAACAAGGGGAACTGATTCATATACAGTGTATTATTTCTGATTGTGGTATGCAACCATTTATATCTTTGCTTGTTCTGATATGCCAAACATCAATCTGTGTTATGTCTTTCTTGATGTGCTATCCTTGATGTATTCTTTCAAAACTCTAACACTGATGTAAGAGTGTCATATAATGATTCTTCTGAGTTACTGCTGTCCTCAATTTAGGACACCCACTCTTACTCTTATAAGTCTCATTTTAGAATAAGAGACACTTGTGTGGCATTCAATGTAAAAGGAAAACAGTACACATCTTCTTTCTTACATCAGCTGCTGTAACCCCCCCCCACACACACACACACACACATATCAATTAAGGCTTCCAAGTATAAATTAATTGTTTGTACCATTTTCTACCATTTTGAGATTCTGTTCATGCAATGCCATAACTTCCAAGTATGAGTAATGCCCATAGATATCTCACATGCACCAGCTGGTTTTCAGTGCTTTCAGTATGCTACTAAGTGCTGTCAATTAATTGCTAAGGTCCTCAGTGCTTATTAGTATATTGAGAGCACATGAAGCTAGCTTGTACATGCAAGATGGTGACAAGCATTGCTCATTCTCAGATGTTAGGGTGCATTATGAAAAGAAACTCAAACATTTAGAAACAGGTAAAAAAAAAAACAAGCTGTCATTTATACTTAGAGGTCCTAATTGTGGGTTACCACAACAATTTATGAAAGAAAGAAGATTTTTGCAGTTCCCCTTTAAGAGTCAGAGATAGTGATAGTTGGGACAGATTCATAAACAAGCTTGCTGTGTTATTTTGCAAGACCCAGGGTTTCAGAATGAAACACATGGACTGGGGTTGCAAATACTATCAATCATAAGATCTGAATTATTTGTGTAAAATAATGCTATCGCGAAACCGGAAGTTGCGCGGCGACGCACTTCCGGTTTTGCTGGCATAAATACACCGCACTAGCGAGTGGGGTGAGCGTGCATGGGGCTGTGTGTGGAGATGTGGGCAAAGACATGCGCGTCATAGCTCGTGTCTATCGTGTCCATTGTGGATGTCAGGATAGCGGTCCAACAACTAATGTACTGGTATCACGTAAAGTGGGAAGTCCAAGGTACTGTACTTAAAGTTAGAGTGTCATCAAGTGTTGCTACCTTGTATCATAATGAAAAGAGCAAACAAATACTGTACTTCCTGTCAGATGTATGCAATAGGCAAACAAACTGCCAATTACATCTGCGACAGGTGTATATTAGTTAAATCATTACAGGATGAAGTAACTCGACTTCTCAACATAGTGGAAACAACTCCTGATGTTACCCAACATGTTGTTGACCCAGAAATAGAAACTTTAGAGGAATATATTGACCATATGTCTCTCCTACTGGAAGCCAACAACATAACCTCCCCCCAACGATAATGGACTTCAGGGTGCATCAGGAATAAACTCTTTTCATAACGAGGTTCATAAGACTGTTTCAACTCCCCAGGGTACCTCAAGAATAAACACTACTCATAATGAAGTACATAAAACTGTTTCAACCCCCCAGTGTTCCCACTTCCTTTCAGAACCATTGTCATTTCCTGATGCCACTACTTGGTCCACTATTGCACCCTCAAAATCCAATAAAAGAATTGATCTGCAGGTATGGGGGGATCAACACTTCTCCCTCAATTATGTTGCATAGTTCTTATGAATCACTAGTTTCTCTTTCAACTGATGACACTTGTAATCAGAATCCGGAATCAGCAAACACCCAGGCTGACATCCCTCCCCGTCTTCCTCATAATATTAACCCCACTCAGGTCTTCGTATTAGGTGATTCCATGATCAAATTTATAGATCAAACCATCTGTAACCGTGACAAAATAAACAGGACTTGTTCAAGCTATAGGGGAGCTAGGGTTTCAGACATAACTGCTATGACCAAAACTGCTTTATGTGCAGCAGGCAATAATCCGTTAGTTATAGTCCATGCTGGGACTAACGATACCACCAAATCCCACTACAACAACTTAAACAAGATATAGTTGCTCTTTGTAACTTACTAAACGAAAGGGGCTGTAATATCGGTATATCTGAAATTCTCCCCGTACCCCGAGCCTCATTCTATATCCAAAAAAAGATTAAATCACTAAATGAACAGCTCCAAAAATGGTGTCTTAAACAAGGTATAGCGAATTCAATGACAATCCTTCCCTATTCTGCTGGGACGGTCTGCATCTCAGCCGAAAGGGAAGTTATCTTCTTGGCTGTCAGCTTTTGTCATTTATCAATAATTATTTAAACTAAAACTTAAGGGGGAGACTAGGCCCAAAAAGCCATCTCTTAATACTTTACATAAGCTGAACGTCCTATCCTTTAATGCAAGAGCACTTAACAAAATCAAAATGGCAGAATTAGAGTTGATAATTCAGGAATTCAACATAGGACTGATCGCTATTACTGAAACATAGGGAAACCAGGACAAACAATGGATAATGAACATCCCAGGGTTTAAACTCTATTACAAAAATAGAGCTAATGAACAAAAAGGTGGAGGAGTCAGTCTCTACATTACTAACAATATTCCATCTTTCGAATCCTCCGTACCAATATTAACAGAAAGTATCTGGGTTTATTTGCAACCTAAAGGACATCCCCAGATTCTGGCTGGCAACTGTTACCACCCCCCTTCCTCAGACTTTGCATATCTCAATCAACTATCTTCACAAATTACCCAAATAGCAGATAAAGGGTCAGTAATAATTTTAGGGGACTTTAACCTCCCATCTATAAATTGGGATACACTTTCTGGACTCAATCAGTATGACTTACAGTTAATCTCAACCATCACAGATCTTGGCCTTACCCAACAAGTTAGAGAACCTACACATGGGAATAATATTCTGGATCTAGTATTGACTAACATGAAGGCCTCCTTGTCTAATTTTCGGGTGTTAGACCCCCCTGGGCAATAGCGACCATATGACAATTCAATTTTCTATTCTTCTGGCTCATAAAAATTCTATTAACAACTGCATGATAAAACAATATGAGAAGGCAAATTTCTCAAAAATTAACGAACATCTTACAGCTATACCTTGGGACTCATTACTTACATCTCTTAATATTAATGATGCATACAGCATCTTCAAAGAAACTGTACACAATCTAGAAAACAATTACGTACCAGAAAGAAAGAAGTATAATAATAAAGGCAAGGTTCCCACCTGGTACAACAATAAAATTAAAAAAACTCAGTATTCACAAACAAAAATTATTTACATCTTTAAAAAAGTGCCAACCTGAACAAATAGAGGGTAAACTTATTTATTTATTTATTTATTTATTTATTTATTTATTTAAGAGATTTACCAGGAAAGGCATACTGAGCAGAGTACCGCTCGATTCCAGATGCGCCCTGGGGGGAGGGGAATTACATGGGAAACGTAGTGCAAAGAGAAACATACATTGATGCGTTTAGTACAATCAAAACAAGGAGGAGACTGTCATAGTGCAATACAGCAGAAACATTTACATTACAGATAAAATCGGTACAACATTTACATTACAGATAAAGTCAGTACAAACAATAGGAGCTGGCAGCAACAACACTAACGAAAATGGAGACCCAGACAGGTGTTTGCAGCAGGTAGTTAGTAGTTGTGAGGGGTGCAAAGGTGGGGGTTACAGGAACAGTTGGTAGAGAAGTATGTTTTGAGAAGAGCATTCCGGTGTGGGGTAGTTGTGGCGTGTCTAATATCGGGTGATAGGGAGTTCCATAACTTGGGCAGCCTGAAACTGAAAGCAGCCTGGCCTAACCGGGTGGATCTGTATGGAATGTGCAGGAGCCTGGAGTCAATGTTCCTGAGTGCGTAGGCCGTTGGGGGGAGGGCAGTTAGAGAGGACGACAGGTAGGAGGGGAGTGTCTGTGACCAGAACTTGGCCGTGGATTTGGCGCAGTGTAGCAATCGCCGGTTTTGAAGAGAAGGGAGGTCCAAGGCTTGGTAGAGGGCACAGTGATGAGTATTTGGAGGGCGGTCCAATGCAAACCGACAAAAAGAGTGGAAGAGGGGGTCAAGCCTAGCTAAGGAAGTTTGGGGGGCAGCACAGTAGACAACGTCGCCATAATCCATGATCGGGAGGATCATTTTTTGGACTATTTCTAGCCTGGTAGGTAGAGGTATGCTGTTTTTGTTCCGGAAGAGAGCTCCCAGCATGGGATTCAGTTTTTTGTGTAGAGCATCTATATGCGCCGAGAAGTCTAGGTGCTGATCTAACCAGACACCGAGATACTTATAGGAAGCACAGGCCTCTAGGGGAGAGCTATCCAGAGTGAAGAACGTGGGGGGGGCAGTAAGGCGGGTTAGTTTGGCCCGAGAGCCGAAAGTGAGGGAGACGGTTTTCTTTGGATTCAAGAATAGTTGATTTGAGAGGAACCAACGTTGGATGGAGTCGAAATCCTTCTGAAGACAGGCTGTCACGCCATGAGTGGATGGGCCTGAGGCAAACAGCACCGTATCGTCTGCCTACATATGGATAGCCGAAAGTGGGCAGGCAGCAGGCAGGTCATTAAGAAAGATAGAGAACAGTAGAGGGCCGAGTACAGACCCTTGGGGGACTCCACTGGTGACAGGGAGTGAGGAGGAAAGAGTCGAGCCAATACGGACCGATTGGGACCTACCTATAAGATAAGAATGGAACCAGTTAATTGCGTTCGTAGAGAGACCAGCTTGGGCGAGTTTAGCCAGTAGCAGGGGATGAGAGACAGTGTCGAAAGCTTTAGCCAGGTCGATGAATATGGCTGCTGTTATATCCCCATTGTCCATGCCCGTAAGGATAGAGTTGGTGAGGCGAAGAAGCGAGGTGGTGGTGGAGTGGTTTTTTCGGAAGCCGGCCTGGTAGGGGGAGAAAAACAATATGGTTTCTAGATAGTCTTGGAGCTGGGAAAGAACGAGGTGCTCTTGAATTTTGGCTAGGATGGGGAGCAGTGATATGAGGTGGTAGTTTGATGGGGAGGAAGGGTCCCGGCCTTTTGCAAGGGGAATGACTGTGGCTTGTTTCTAAATTGTAGGGACTGCCCCGAGTCTAAAAGACAGGTTGAAGAGCAGGGATAGTGGGTGGCAATGGCAGGTGCTGAGAGCAGGAGCATTTTGACTCAAGCCCGATGGGCATTTACCTTTGGAAGGGTTTAGCGACTGCAGAATTTCTAGCACCTGGTTAGGTGAGACCGGCCGAGCGAGAAGGAGGTCTGGGAGGATCCGTAGGGGAGCAATGATGGGGATTGGGGTGGAGGCGAGAAGCTAAGCTGTTGAGGTGGAAAAGCACGAATTGAACTCAGCTGCAACTAGGCTAGGATCCACGATGATATTTCCTCCTAGGTTTAGAGGAGTAGGGGTTGAGCCGGTGGGGAAAGAAGGGATTTTATTGACTTCAGAATAGGTAGGGTGAGGGTTGTTATTGAATGCTGTTTTAAAGTAATTAGATTTGGCCTGTCGTATGAGTCTTGTGCAGGCATTTCTTAGGGTCCTGTAATGTTGTTGAGCCATATGAGCCCTGTGGCCTTGAAAGATTTCCAGGCACGGTCCCTGGCCTGTGAGGTGAGACATGAGGTAGGTAGTGACCCATGGTGAGTGGGCTCCTCTTACCCTGGATTTCCTGAGAGGAGCATGGACATCCCTGATGTCAAGGAAGTTGGCAGAGAAGAATTTCAGGGCCTCGTCCAAGGAGGTGGCCCTAGGGATGAAAGACCAGTCGATGCTGTAGAGGTCATTTAGGAGAGCAGTCAGATCAAGGTATTTGTAATCCCTGTTGTAAAGTGTGCGAGGTGGCGGGGCCTTGGGACGGAAGATTTTACGCACCATGTAGATCATATGGTGGTCACTTAGGGAGTCAGGTAAAAGGCCAGCTTTAATTATCCGATGGGGGTGGGTGGTAAGGGCCCAATCCAGTAGTGTGTGTTTACTGGATTTGTGATTTAGGCGAGTGGGTTCGCCTATTTGCTGATGCAGGTTTAGGGCTGTTATTTGGCATCGCATTTTGGAGGCTACATTTCCTAGCCAGTTCTGGTTAAAGTCTCCAAGGATATGGAGTTCACCGCCTGCCATGAGGGACCTCAGGTTGCCAATGTGTTCAAGGATGCTGCACAGAGGTGTGTCAGGTGGGCAGTATGACCCTGCAATGTATACTGGGATAGAGTGTGGCAGGGGAATTTTAATTAGAAGGAATCTATAGATTGAATGGGTACTGTAGGTGTGATTTTGGAAAACTGGAGTTTAGAGGAGATATACATGGCTATGCCGCCACCCTTCTTTCTGCCCGGCCTGTCTTGGCGGATTAAGTAGAACTCGGGGATTTGGAATTCCCCGTCCAGGTTATGGGGCTTCAGCCAAGATTCAGTAATGACTACAATGTCCGGGCGAAGGGCTAGGACAGTGGTTTGCAGTGTGGCTATTTTGTTTAGGATGCTGCATATGTTTAGGTGGACAATTTTGAAGCCTCTAGGGAGGTGCGTAGCTGGGGCGGGGGGTTGGCCAACTAAAGTGGGTGGGTGGTGGACCTGGGTTACATTCTATGTCCCCGGCTATAAGGAGAAGGAGAGCCAGAGTGTGTTTTACTAGACGCATGGTCTTAGGAGTTGTCCTGCATTGAAGGGGACGGTTTGGAGATTTCAAGTTTGGTTTAGGGTCTGAGTAGAAGGGGATATATAGGGATGGTAACTCCGCATGGAAAGAGGGAGGGAGGATAGAGGACCCCAGGGACCAATTATGCCAGTGGTGTTGATTATGGTCCTCTGGTGCAGAGGAGGAGTGGAGGGGTGGCCTAACTGCTGAAGAGAGAAGTGGCAGTAAGTCAGTAAAGGCAGGGTACGATGAGGGTGGAAGGGAGGCTAGGGTTAGGCAAAGCAAAAGAGTTGCAAATGTGAGATCTTCCATTTTTTGTAGTAGATTTGAAAGTGCTCTGCGGGGGCCACTAGTGGTTGATTAGTATAAGGAGCTAATGGGAAAGTGGGCTGATTGGTTCACGAGCTCACCTGATCGCACCTTATATAAGGAGGAGCTCACCAAGGTTGGTGGGGGGGTGGGGGAGCTTGCGCGTAGCGCAGGTGGGGCTACAGCTCCCTGACAGTACCTTCCTTTTGTAAACCCATGCTGTCTTGGATTCTGTGCTCCTATGGATTCCAGGTGTTGCACTATCCTTTCCTTAAGGAGTGCCTCCATAATCTTGCCCACTACTGTGGTAAGACTGACTGGTCTGTAGTTCCCTGCCTCCTCCCAGCTACCACTCTTGTGGAGCAAGATCACATGAGCTCTTCTCCAGTCTTCTGGGACCTTCCTGTGCTCAGAGACTCACTAAACAGTTCTGATAATGGCTCTGCTAGTTCCACCCTTAGCTCCTTTAGTACTCTGGGATGTATGCCATCAGGTCCTATTGCCTTGTCCACCCTAAGCTTATTGAGCTCTTGTAGGATCCTTTCTTTTGTGAAGGGACTAGTGCACAGCTCCTTCCCCCCTGCATTCATGGTGCTGATCTGTGGGACCTGCCCTACCTTCTCTTCAGTAAATACTGAGCAGAAGTATCTATTTAGAATAGATCATTTTACATGGTCCTCCTCCTCACATGTCCCCTTATCTCCTTTGATCTTAGCAATACCCCCTCTGGACTTTCTCCTTTCACTAATGTATCTATAGAAAGTCATGTCACCTTCTTTTACTGTTTCAGCTATTACATGGGTTCAAAGCAAGTTCTCAAAGTTATTCTGGCTAGTAAATGACCAGTATCATCAATTTAGGCAAAAGTAAAAAAATAGCAGCAGCTTTGGAAGAATCAGAAAGGTTTAACTTAAAATTATTTTTCAGTTTCCTGCAAAACACTCACAGTCGGCATCAGCAGGCCGCAAATCGAATCACATTCCCAAAAATGTTAATTTCAGGATATTCCATTCTTAATTGCAAAAGATATTATTATAAAAACAGGGGCCTGGATTTTAAGCTCATTCACAAACTAAGTCCTGCACTGCAGACACCACTGCGAGACAAAATCTCCACACCCGTGAAGCATTGTATTTTCAACTGATGCATCTCTGGGGGACATTATGCTCGGTACCACTGAGCATAACACTTCCCACAGCTGTCGATCAAAAATGGATGTAAGCTGCCATAAATCGTAGAGCCAGTTATAAACCGGCCTTACCTTAGAAAAAATGTGGCTGTAGGAAAAACTATGGCTCCATAAATGGCTAACCACTTGCACCAGTTTTTTCCTGCAGCTGCACCGTTGTCGGGAAGCTTAAAATCCATTCCAGGAACTTTACCCCTCAGACTTTATCTGACTCTATTGCTTTTCCTGCCTTGAATCGAAATGACCTGTTGGGACATCACAACCTGTAGGCATAGAAATTATTCTAATACAATAAGTATAGCATTGTGACTTCAGGACAGGACAAGCACTAAGGACAGTTAACATCTAATGAAAATAAAAGCCCTTTTACAGGCAAATGACTTCTGTAATAAAAAAAAAAGAAATGTCCAAACATTCCCAACTAATTAAGGCACCATGTCACACAAACCGCTGTTCATAACTGTTAATTTACTGTATTTTTTTATTCCAGCTACATTTTGCTATGAAACTCTACTCTGGTGGAATAAGAACAAATAGTAAATTATTTAAAGTGCAAACCAAACTGAGGTAAAAAGCAACACATTCTGCATAGCAAAGATTCTGTGACTTAAGTATGAAAAAATAATACAGTAAGTACATAAACCAGTTCCACGTTTGTCATGGATCCGCCTACTGTACTGAAATTAGAACTGAAAGTTATATTTTGAAAATACAGTACTAAAGTCCTAAGGCAAACTACTTGCTATAAATGTGGAGGCTGACCACTTGGTGGCTGGGACTACTGCAAATAGCCCAAATGTGCAAGATGAACAGGAAATGGAAGAAAGGCAGTGTAGCAGAAAGGTAGTGGTGGTAGGGGACTCTATTGTGAGGCATATAATCAAAGGTGAAGGAGTTGTCAAACCCCTCAATGAGTTCCAATAATATCTTCTATTGTAATCTACCTGTGACACTGGGCACACTGCTCTATCATGCTCTTTCATGTCTCAGAGCTGTCAATACTAGCATTGCAAGGAGGGCCGACCACACTGAGTTGATAGGTTTTCAACTGTTTCTCCTCTCATCATGGATCAGCATTTGAGGGGTGAAGTGATGAGCATGGGGTGGATAGAGATCATTTTGGATCAGAGTATTGGACTGTCAAGAAATCAGACATGCACATTGACCATTTAAGGAGTTGCCCCTTTACTCTACCATAAAGTTTGTGCACTTCTCCATGTAAAGCAGATTCAGCCATGGATGTCACACTCTGTGATGAGCATGTCAAATGTTCCTGAATGGCAAACTGGAGAAATTTCCATTGCATTGCATTGTGTTATTGATGTATTCTGAAGCATGTCACTGGCGGAAACTGTGATAAGAGCACTGCATCATGACTGACTCAACTGTATACCATCACCTACCCCATTTCATTGCTCTTAGATTATCTTAAGTTTCTGGCTGCTCTATTCTTGTATTCCTGTATCTGATGGGTGCCCAGACATTTGGGTTACCTCACCCTGCCCCTCCTTGCACTCCCCCAATTCAAAATGGGAATCAGACTCAATAAGCAGACATATGCCTCCTGTATGGTAGTCAAATGTGTTCTTCCTAGTAGCATCAGTTAAGGAATGCCAAAATGATTTATAATTAAGCAACAATAATTGATTTAGTGGTCCTTTAATAGTAAAACAGGAACCAATAGGAAAGTTTATGACTAGGTATAGCCTAGAGAAGTAACACTTTACAGGTCCTTAATAGACAAATAAAGGCCCAATGCAGATTTCCAAGTTGATATTATAAACATCCTGATGGTGTATAAAAGGAATTATTTCAATGTATGGCCCTTTTGGCCTTGTTCTAAATCTTATATGTTGAATAGCTCACTCCAGGTAAATGGCAAATCTGCAATAACCATTCTTTGTGGGTGGCTGAAGGCCCTTGACAGCACCTTGTGCCTCACAACTTACCAAGGGCATGCAGTTATTGCACTATTGCCACACACCTGATCATAGATGATTACTTACTCAAAAACTGTTAAACAGCTAAGCACATGAAAATGGTCATGGTGTTCTGTTCATGTTTGACAACAACACTATAGGGTTTGGTCTAGTTAACAAGTTGACATGAGGATATCAACATTGAGAGTAATACTGCATCCAACTAACATACATGAGATCTGTTTTAAACTTATAATATGATTTTTTTGTTTGATAAATTTGTTTCTTAATAAATGAATTAAGCCAAGTTGGGACTTTCCCCCATGGCTGTACTTTTTAGAAAGGAGTACATACTCATTTTCAATCTGGGTTATTTTTTCTTTTAGTAATTCCCATGATTGGTTTACCATTTTGCTGTGAAAACACTTATCCCAATCAGTGTTGTCATGACACTGTTTGATTTGTGATGTTAGCTCTATTATAGTCCCTCAGCTTAGTTCATCCATATTGTTTAGGTAATGAAGCTAATAGATCAAAAGTGACCATATTATGGTCGCTGCTCCCCAAAGGTGGTAATATTTTTAAATTTGAAAATATCAGCATTTATGCTGATTATAATAAGGTCCAAAATATTAAGACTTCTGGTAGGTTCAATTATCATTTGTTTGAGGCTATTTGTTATTAGGTTATTTACAAATTCTTGTTCAAAATTTTTGAACCAACTAGGTTGTTTCAATTAACACCAGGAAGATTAAAATCACCCATAATCAAGACCTCACCCATATTGGAAGCTGTTGTGATTTCATTAAGAAGTTTCATTTTAGGTTGCTATCCTTAGACAGGTGGTCTGTAACAGGTTCCCAAAATGAACTTTGATCTGACATTTAATAAGATACTAACCCAGATACTCTCAGTTTGCTCAGTTGTGGACTCAGATAGTGGAAGCTGATGAGATATAATACTATCTTTAATGTAAATACCTGTACATACTCCACCACCAATACGTTTCTTTCTGTTATTATGATATAGTTTGTAATTTGATATATTGTTCATCCAATGTGCTGACTCATCCCACCAAGTTTCCTTAATTGCGATTATATCCACACTATCATGTTCAAGTACTGCCATCAGTTCCTCCATTTTTGTTTGATTAAGGCTTGTAGCATTTAACATCATGATTGTACATTTATTGCTAGTGTTAACATTTGTACTGTCTGCCTTAAGAGAAATATCATAAGAGATCCTCTTCCCTGTTTTGCTAGTCTAAATGATCACTTCTCAATTTGTGATTTGATGGCCCAACAAATTACTCTCTCTCCTACTGAGGTGTAGACCATCCCAGAAGAAGAGGTTATGCCAGTTTTTGTAATGCTTCCAGTTGGTTATACAGGGTTTTAAATAATTGATTAGCAGTTTTTTTCTTGGGACCATGCTAACTGTACAGAAAGTATTTACATAGGTTTTCTAGAAGTGTTATGTTTGTTAAGCACAATGAAGCAAGTGCTATGCATTTTCACAATGTTTTAGTATTTTTATGAGCAAAACGCTAATCAATTTTTGGAGTTAAATAAATCCCTGTTATACATGTGAACCCAATTTTTAAACACCATTTCTTGAGCCATTCATTGATAATCTTGATTTTGGATGTTAATGTGTTAGTGGCTCTTGGGACAGGTAAGATCTCAGAAAAACAAATATCACTTCCTTTATTATTTAATAGTTCACTTAGTGAGATGAATTCCTGTTTAATCTGATCTATTCCTTGTGAAGTTATACTGTTTGTCCCAGCGTGAATTATGATTAATGTTTTTTCTCCTGCGCTGTGCAATATATTGTTCATTATATTAGTTAAGTCTGATATCTTAGTTCCTCTGTAGCTACAGTACATCATACTACATTTTCCTTGTCTTGTATACAGACATGCCTATCAATGTGCTTAATAATGGAATCATCGAGGACAAACACCTTGTGTGGGGTTAGGTTAGTATTAGATCCATTAATAGTACTTGACTGCATTCATTCTGGGATGGGTTATGCTCAGGTTCTAGAGGGAAAGGCTTAAATGATACAAGGAGATTTGCCAGGGTGGCCGATGATGTTCCTGGTAGTACTTCTATAGTAGATGTAGGGGCTATATTGTTTGGCAATTCATTGGGTTCATCATTATTAACTGTAATTAAGGGGGATCCTTATTATTTGGTGAAATGAGTAGTGACATTGATTTCATAGGGGTGGGGTCCAAACAGTTTCTTTCCAGGGAACCTAACCTATTTGAAAGTGGAATATCAAATGTTTGTGCTTTGCAACCCTTTTTAAAACTCCATTTGTCTTTAATACTGGTTCAATCATCATCATCCTCCTCAGCTGAATCAACCTCCTCCCTAACACTTTTTTGCCTGATATATCAGCTGGTCTGTTCTCCCCATCGCTAGACACGCTGGATAGATCTGCAGTAATACTATTGCTACAGTCTGCTGAAGTTTGAGCAATACACACAGTTTGTTTTATGTCTGGCACAATTTTTTCAGCTTGATTTTGGTTTGGACCTTGATTTGGAAATGAATCCATAATACTTATATGAGGTTTGTTGTTTGAAGAGAAAAAAACATTTTTTCATGTCCTCTTGGCTTTTTTCAAGCCTATGAATTTTATCATTGAATGCATTTACTTCCATTTGCAACTTGATGTTAGTTGTACATTTCTCACATATAAATTATTTATATTTGTTGACATCCTGCACTATCTTATACATTCTACAATTATGGCACCAGATGCCTGTTTCACCATCTAAAGTCATAATTGTTACTATCTCCATAGCTGTGAATTTTTTTATTTATTTATTGTCCACAAACTTAGGGACATCAAGCATCAATAAAAGGAGGTCTGGAAAGTCGCACTAGTGCTAGAATACAACTAGTAATTCATGGGCACACTTTCTGGAAGATTATGTTATCAGTCTGAACTATCTTATCTTAGATATGCAATAAGTTTCTTTATACTAAACCTATACAGTAAATACAATACAGCATGGTTAGCTCAAATGAAGACACAGCAATGAACAGTCTTACGATTTCATATACATATGGAATTTAGATCTACCTTGAAATGTTTGAAGTACTTTGGTCCTATTGCCCTGTTCTCTGCTTGACATGCTCGACACACATGTTTCTTCATGCATCTCCACATGAGTAGATGCATGCTCATGCTCACCCTGCTCACAAAGAGGCAAGCTCTATATAGAATGTGACCCTGAAACACATTCCTGGGGTCACACAGCCCTCAAAACTGCACATACAAATAATATTAAAACTAACTAGTTAAATTTGTATTCCATGGCCTTATCTGATGGCGAGGGGCTGGGCTAGGCTGGGCTGCATCCAGTTACTCGAGTGATCTCTCTTTCCTCCAAGCTTGCCCCTTGCTGCCAGCCTCCTGTCCCCCTCCTGTGAGGAAGCATGGAATCCATGAAGTGAAGTCCACATGCATCTGATGGTGGATGGCAATTCTTCAGCATTAAAGCCTGTGCTACATTCGAATGAGGCATTAAGTCATGTTTGTTTTTTTACTTTGGTGTCTGGAATGACTTCTGAGTCAATGTTTAGGGTGGGATGAACATATCACTTGCATTGCCCCTGCCCTCACCATGTGACTGGGTTGTGTACATGCCATGGGATGTGCTTGGCATTAGGTCATCATCTTTTCCAGTTTGCTGTGCACCCCTGAAGGTTGGCTGTCATGGGGATTTGGATGCTGGCTGCCATGTACTGGATATAAATGGGAAACATCATGCTGCTGTAGAGCAGTGATAATTATGATCATGCAATTTTCCGAAGTCTCACACAGGTTGTGGAACCCTTGCTGCATGTCAAGTATGTGGGCTGTGATGACACTGTGTATGTCTTGTATTTCATACAGCTGTCCCTGCTGAGTCTAACCCTCTCTGCTCCAACAGTCTAAGTTTAGAGTACATGCAGATAAAACATTCATGACCTGGTATACATCATGTGTCAATGCTGGGCCTTGAGAGACCATCCAGTAGGTCCTGTGTATTAGTTCCATTCTCTGGCATGGATGGTATATGTACATGTTTGCTGTGTGACAGACACTTGCACCTCCAGGCTGGTGTTTTGTGTGCCCTTCTTGCTGCCTTGTAGTCCGACTGTGTGGTGCACTGTTGAGGGGACAGTCTTCTGTTCAGGTTGCAAGGTAATAAGTGCAATGCCTGTTGCAGTGATAGCTGACTGTACTCAAGAGAAGTGCTATATAGTCGGATGTTTGATGGATGGGATTTTTTGCTTTAGTTTTGACAATTATTTTTATGAAAATAAGGAAGTTATTTGGTAGTGATATTGATTGTTTGTAACAAGTCAGAGGCTTTAAAAGTAGCCAAATGTCTCACAATGACCTTCAAAATGCACCAGAATGCATCTAAAACCTGATAGATTCTAGGGGCTTTGGCAGCCTCTAGACCCCTAGGTTGTTGGGGGTGGGTTGGGACATCATAGTTCATGGAGACCCCATCTCTCTTTCTCTCTCTCTCTCTCTCTCTCTCTCTCTCTTTTCTTTCTCTCCAGAAACCAGACTTATACAGGGAAACACTGAAAGGTGAAACTGACCAAACATGATAACTTCTTTGACTTTTACTTTTTTTTATAGTTACATAGTAGATGTCAGCAGAAAAAGACCCCTTGATCTGTTTAGTCTGCCCTTGTACTGTTGTATAATTAGTTCTTACTTTCCCACTACAGATCTTATTTGATCTGCAGTCATTCTCCCCCAGTTCCTGTCTCCACAATTAACTTCTGCCTGTCCCATGCAAGTTTGAATGCCACAATGGTGTCCATGCCCACCACTTCCTCTGGTAGCTTGTTCCAGGGTGCCACCACTCTTTCCATGAAGAAATACATCCTTACATTGCATCTGAGTCCCCCCTTCCAGCCTCATATCATGTCCTTTTGTCTATGTGAGACTCCTTTTCTGTAGCAAGCTACCCCCCTATACTCTGTTTATCCTATTGGCATATTTGAATGCCTCTGTCATGTCCCACCTCTCCCATCTAACCTCCAGTGAGTACATATTTAACTCCCTGAACCTCTCCTCATAGTTTTTCTGATGCATGCCGTGGATCCTTTTGGTAGCCCTTCTCTGCATGCTCTCCACCTTTTCGATGTTCTTCCTGAGATGGGGCCACGAAATCTTGACACTGTACTTGAGGTGAGGCCTCACTAGCGCTCTATACAGGGGTAATATTACATCCCTCTTTCTGCTTTTAATACTCGTACCTATGAAACCCAGCATCCTATTTGCTTTTCCAATTACCCTACCACACTGACATGCTACCTTAAGATCATCAGTTATGATGACCCCCAGATCTCTTTCCTGATTAGATGCTGCGACCTCCACTCTCCCTAGTTGATATGTTGCCCTTGGGTTCTTGCACCACATATGCATAATTTTGCACTTTTTGGCATTGAATCCTTGCTGTCATACCTTTGACCATTCTTCTCACCCTTTCAATTCCTTTTTCATAGTTTCAACCTCCTCTGGTGTATCAACCCTAGTGCAGATCTTTGTCATCTGTGAACAGGCATACCTTCCCTTCCAGACCCTCTGCAATGCCACTAATGAATACATTGAACAATAAAAGCCCCAGAACTGACTTCTGTGGTACCCCACTTGTTACCTGCTCCTCTTCTGATTGTACCCCATATACTACTACTCTTTGGCTCCTGTAACTCAACCAATATTGCACCCATATTACCACCTTTGCCCCGATCCCTAGACTTCTCAGTTTGTTTACTAATCTCCTGTGCAAAACGATGTCAAAGTCCTTATTGAAGTCTAGGTAGGCCATGTCCACTACCACCCCGATCCACAAATCTGGTCACCAAATTGAAGAACTTGATCAGTTTTATCTGGCATGATCCCCTGCTGTGAACCCATGCTGCCTTGGATTTTGTAACCCATTCTCTTCCAGGTACTCTACCACCCTTTCTTTTATCAACTTCCTCATAATCTTCCCCACCACTGACATCAGGCTTACTGGTCTATAGTTCCCTGCCTCCTTCCTATTCCCACTTTTATAACTTGGCACCGCATCTACCCTCCTCCAGTCCCTCGGCACCACTCCTGTTTTCAATAATTGATTGAACAGAGCTGACAGTGGAGCAGATAGTTCTCCCCTCAGTTGTCTTAGTATATTTGGGTCACCCCATCTAGACCCATTATCTTATTTATTTTTAAATTCTTAAGTTCTTTGAGTACCCTCCTTTTTGGAAGGGGGCTTGTGTCTACCCCCACTCCAGTATTTCCTTGTACCTTTACTTGAGGTCCATTTCCCACGCCTTCTTGTGTGAATACTGAACAAAAGTACTTGTTTAGTATGTCCACCTAGAGTACTTCTGGTCCTCATCCAGACTAACCCTCCCTCTCCCCTATTATTCTAACTATTCTTGCTTTACTTTTCCTCTTCTCTCTAATGTATCTGTAGAATGTTTTGTCTCCTTGTTTCACTGGCTTAGCTATGTTTTCCTTTGTGTTTCCCTTTTCCCCTCCTAACTGCCTGTAATACATCCCTTAACTTCTCCTGATATTCCTCCCTGTCCTTTTCCCTCTGTATTTCTTTATACTTCTTGAAGGACAACCTTTTTGCCCTTACCTTCATTCTGACTTCTCTGGAGAACCATAGTGGTCTTCTCCTTCTTCTCCTGTTCTTTGTAACCTGCCTGATGCATAGGCTAGTTGCTTCCTCTATGGCCTTTCTGATTTTTATCCACTTTTCCTCTACTCCTTCCTCTTTTCCTATCTTTGCCAGTGCTCTCATAACCCCCTCACCCATTTTTTCGAACTCCACCTTCTGGAAATCCATGACCCTTGTTTTAATAAAATAGAGAGAATTTTCTGCTTTATGAAGAGCTAATTTATTGAGCTCCTCCCTAATCACTTTCAGTTGTGGTAATAAGTTGGGATCCTGCATCTTCTGATGTTACTTTTCTAACTCTGATAGTTGAGCTTCAAAATTGCAGTATGACCTCCAGTGCTCTTTATTATTAAAAAAAGCACATGAAACCATATACCCACGAACTACTGCTTTTAGGCCATCTTAAACAAACTTCAAGGGGCCACCCTTCCCAAAATTGTCTTCCAGATAATGTTGAATTGCCTCTTTAACTTGAGAAATAAGTCTTATCATGAAGTAATCAAGCATTAAGATGCCAGAGACCAATCTTTTTTATGGGTCCCAACTAACAAAGCATGGTCTGAAATAGAAATTGGATATATAGTAATCCCTTTATACATTAATACTAATTTTTGCTGTATGTAAAATTGGTCCACACAGGCATATGAATTCAAAGCTGGAGCATAGAAAGTGTATGCCCTGGAAGTTGGATGTTGCTGGCACCAGGGTCCCCCAATCCACTCTCCGTAATTAAGGTTTGTAGCAATTTTAGAATGTGTTCCTTCACCCTTTTGAGGAACTGGGGCTCTATCTAAATGAAAACATTAAACACAGTTCCAGTCCTTGGCACATATTAAATCACCCTCTAGAATGGGGGCCAAAAATGCAAAAAAATTGATGAAAGAAATTTTTCGAGGGAGGAGTCAGAGCATAAACCAAAACAAAATTTACAGATATGCCCAGCAAGTTATCTGTAGCCACGACATATTGCCCTCCTGGATCTGTCTGAACTATTAACAAATGGAAGGGAAGACCCTTCCTCAACAGTATGGCTGTCCCTGCTCTTTTCGCTGATGGGCGTGCTACTGAAAAGATTTGTCCCATCCATGACCTCCAGAGTTTAAAATGCTTCTCCTCAGACAAGTGTGTTTCCTGCAAAAAAACAACATCACATCTGTGGTGGCTAAGTTCTTGCAGGGTCCTGGCTCACTTTACAACATTATGAACTCCCTTTACATTTAAAGAATAAACTGTTAAACTTCCCATACAGTTTATAAGAAAACCATTGAACAAAAAAGATCTTAACATTTCCTGTCCTGACCAAAAAATGTTATTTAGACCCAACCCCCTACTCCAAACATTCAACAAGATAAAATTCAACCAAATTAAATTTACCCTCCTCCAAAATTGTAGAACAAACCACATGAAATGAGAACTTTTCATCTTCCATAGATGAGAAGGGACCTGTATTTGCCCAAAATAACAACAAGATCTATATAACAATACAGTATAATAAAGACCCCTTAAACCATAATAATGAACTCCCTCAAAAAGTACAAATCTTTAATATACCTCCCCCAAGGCATTTTATGGGCCAATACCACCACTGTGCAAAAGTAGGTCACCAATAGAAAACAAAGCCCTACAAGATTTTATTTTATTTTATTTATTTACTTGTACATCAGTTTACAACCTTTGAGCCAGAGGCTCATTTTCAAAGGTACCTCATCACAAAGAGGACAAATACAGTACAACAATTTTGTTACATCATTGTGGATTACAACAATTGGTAATACATGCTGTCATATCTTAGTTGCAATTTTAAAGTTACAGGATTAGCAAGCATAGGTTGGTACAGATATTTAGTACTTCATAGACAAACAATGGTATGAGCATATATGCAGTGGGGTGCAGGGACAGGAGGAGGTGATAATTGATAGGGCTATGGGATGTGGTTGGTAGTAGGTTGGGTGCAGCCACTCAGAGAGCTTTGTCAGGGCATTGAGCAAAGACAACTTAGTAACAGTCACAGCTACGCATATCAAATAGGTGATTTTGAAGGGAGGCTTTGAAACTGGAGATCATGGGGGTATCAGAGATAGAGGTGGGGAGTGAGTTGTACCAGGATGGGGCTCCGAAGCAATAGGCCCTTTGACCGTGTGTGGTCCTTGCCCTGGGGACTAACAGTGTGGTTTTGCAGGAGGTTCGTGTTTGTACTAAGGGTTTTGCTTGGTGGATGGAGGCTGTCAACCCTGGCAGGGATAGTCCAAGGAGAGTTTTTTTTTTGTTATGAGGCAGGTTTGATATCTGAGTTGTTCATCTAGGTTGAGCAGCACAGCCTTTACATATAGTTGGCAGGTATGTGTTAACCTGGGGGCCCCTGTAATTAGCCTACAGGCCTTATTTAGTGTGAGGCAGATTTTGTTGGGGGCGGTCTGGTCTGCAGCATCATAAACTAGTAATCCATAATCCACAAGGGACATTATAGAGGATGTGACCGCGAGTCGGAGGGCATCGGGGGGAGACAATTTTTGTAGCGGTATAGAATACCTAGCTGAATACTGGAAGCTGAGGCTAGGGCAGCAATGTGGTCATGGAAAGTGAGAGCAGGGTCAAAGGAGATCCCAAGGTACTTATACGAGTAGACTTGCTCGAGTGAAAACTTGGTGCTAGAGAGGACATGGAGTAGAAAATTGCTGGCTTTGTTTTGGGGGTGGGTGAAGAGCATGGTTTTTGTTTTTTTGAGATTTATTACAAGTCTATGCTCTTTGAACCAGGCTTCAGCATCATTATAAGATATTTGCAAGGTGTCCTGGAGGGCGATAGGGTTTTGCTCAGAGGCACAGATGACTACATCATCTGCATACAGTAGAATTTTTCCAGTACAAGCACCTGGCAGGGTATTGAGGTATAGTGAAAAGAGAAAGGTTCCAAGGATGGAGCCCTGGTGAACACCAGAGTGGATAGGACATGCGTTGGAGAGTGTCCCATTAATTTTAACACCCATATAGGTTCTCCAAAGAGGGTATATATCCTCCTACTCTGGAGGGACAACAGTGAATAAAGGGGTAGCCCCCACCAGAGAACTATCCCTCTAATGCACCGCCCTCTGAAAAAGAAGAAACTTTCAGTGCCCACACAAGAGTTACCCACCCCATACCCAGATAGAACTTATCATCACTTGGGCAATCGTTTATAACCGATTAAGTCCAAGTGAGATATTTCAGAAACTTTTCCCTCCAATAATAAAAAGACCCTTGTGCAGAGTCTTGTAAAGAGCCAACTTAAGATTCAAATGCATTTTCTAGTGCTCAGACTAACAGCTCCTCTGCCTGCAGCAATTATCTGGTAGAATGAGTTGCCAGCAAGAAAGGAATTGTGAGGGGTAGAATCCTCTCTCTCAGGACCCTGCTACTGATAGAGTCCTTACAGGAAACAAAAAGGTCTACCATAACAGAGACTTTATAAATTACTAATACCTCCATTAAAACTATTAACCCTGAGCCAGAACAGTGCCAATAATAGGTAAATCAGTGACAGCCAGGGGATTAGTTAAGTAAAGCTGACCAAATTAGAAGAGTTTATGTTTCTTCTATATGAATGTGTTCTCCGCAATACAGATAAAGAAAAAAGAAAAACAACTCCCACCCCAACCACCAAACCTATGCAATCATAAACTAAAAATTTATCCCTCACCTACATTTATGGTAGTGTGAAGATTGGTATAAAAATATAAAAATAATAAAGTATACTGAAAATCTATTAGGGACCACTGCCATCTTGAGCTTAAACCAAAATGTTCCATAAAGAGTCATTCAAATGAGGAAGAAATAGTCTCAGTTCTCAGTTCCCATAAGAAATCTACTGAGACAAAAAATATCTGGCAATAAAGTTCATTAATATGGGACCTCCGGAAAAAAAAGAAAATAACTGAAATGAACAAAAAAAGTGAACAAGGTCTCACGTTAAAGTCCCAGGATGTATACACAACACAGTCTGTAGTATTCAGATATCCAATCTCTAAATGATAAGCTCCAAAGGCATGTTTAAATTCACCGTACAGTCCCCCATTAGTACTCACATAGGGTCTTCTGTTCTGAATGGCTGCAATGTCAGATCCGGAAAATAAGAGCTTGAAAAGATGAAAAGGAAACTGCCGATAATGTAAGTTAAAGCAAATACTCAAAATATATTGAGAGGTTGCCATCTGGTGTTCAGTACAAAGAAGTCCAAAAAAAGCATATTGCAAATGACATAAAGACCGTCTCTACTCGTAGAAACATTGAAACATAGAATTTGTCACCAGATAAGGACATACAGCCCACCTAGTCTGCCCATTTCCCTACTTGGTTTGGCATTCCCTACTTTTATCTGGACTGCTTTTCCCCAGCTGTGCTGTACAGCAGGGTGCCTTTATGCTTATCCCATGCACTTTTGAATCCCCATACTGTTTTTGCTTCCACCGCCTCCACTGGTAGGCTGTTCCATGGAACCACCACCCTCTCTGGGAAAAAACTTCCTAGCATTCCCCCAAAGCCTTCCTCCAGCCTTATGTTATGTCCCCTTGTCCTTGTGCACTTTCTTCTCTGAAATATGCTCCCCGTACCCTGTTTATTCCTCTAAGGTATTTGAAAGTCTCTATCATATTCCCTCTTTCCCTTCTCTCTTCCCGTGAATAGATGTTTAGTTCCTCTAGTCTTTCCTCATAAGGCTTGTGGTGCAGTTCATGTATCATTTTTATAGCTCTTCTCTGGGCTGCATCCCTTTTGTCTATGTCCTTCCTGAGACGCGGTCTCCAGAATTGGACACAGTATTCCAGATGAGGCCTCACCAGGGATCTATACAGTGGCATCACCACTTCACTCCTCCTACTGGTTATGCCCCTTTCTATGCACCCCAGTATTCTGTTTGTCTTCCCAGTGGATTTTTCACATTGCTTGGCTGACTTCAGGACATCTGATATGATAACCCCCAGGTCTCTCTCCTGACTTGTGGTTGTTAGATCCTGCCCCCCCCCCCAATCCTATATTCCTCTCTTTGGTTTCTGTGTCCCAGGTGCATTATCTAGCTTTTCTTAGCATTGAAGCCCAACTGTCAAACCCTGAACCATTCCTCAAGTAGTCTTAGTTCGTTTCTCATTTTATCTAGCCCCTCCTGTGTGTCAACTCTGTTAAAGATCTTGGTGTCATCTATGAAGAGGCATAATTTCCCCTCTAGTCCCTCTGCAATGTCTCTTATGAAGACATTGAATAGGACTGGACCCAACACCGATCCCTGTGGAATCCACTGGTCACTTCCCCTGCTTATAATTTTATGCCATTTACTACCACCCTCTGGGTCATGCCTTTTGGCCAGTTTCTAACCCATTTTACCACTTTAGAGCCCCACCCAGATTCCCCAATTTGTTAAGCAGCTTTCTATGAGGAACGGTGTCGAAGGCCTTACTGAAGTACAGATAGGCCGCATCCACTGCCCCCTCCCTGTCGTCCACCCTGGTTACCCAGTCAAAGAAATAGATAAGATTAGTCTAACAGGACCTACCCTCAGTGAATTCATGCTGTCTTGGGTCTTTTGCACCACTTGACTCCAGAAACTTCACTACCCTCTCCTTAAGCAGGGACTCAATCAGCTTCCCCACCACTGAGGTCAGGCTAACAGGTCTGTAATTGCCTGCCTCCAGTCTTGTGAAGGGGGACCACCTCTGCCCTCCTTCGGTCCCCAGGTACCTCCCCCATCTCTAGAGATTGGTTTAAGGAGGTTGTCAGTGGACCTGCTAGGACTTCTCTTAGTTACTTCAACACTCTATGGTGAATCCCATCTGGTCCCATTGCCTTGTCTGTCATTACTTTTCCTAGTTCCACCCAGACTCTATCCACCGTAAATGGGCTGGTGTCCACCTCTCCACCTGTACATCTTCCCTCATGAGTCTTGGCCCATGCCCTAACTCTTCCTTGGTAAATACTTAGCAAAAATATTTGTTCAGTATCTCAACTTTTTCAAGGTCGTCCTCCACCCACCCACCTTCTTCCTTCTTTAGCCTAACAATACCATTTCTGGTCGTCTTTATTTCACTAATATAACGGAAGAGGGTCTTGTCTCCCCCCCATGTTATTCCTTCCTCTGTTCTTACCTTAGCCCCTCTGACAGCTTTCCCAGCTTCTCTCTGCTTCTCCAGATATTTCAGTCTGTCTTCTTCTTTCTGTGTCTCTTTGTATTTCCTTAATGCCATGCTGTAAACTACTCCAGCACGGATGGTTGTTTTGTTCTTTGACTGCAGAGTGACCCCACAATACCTCTGCTTCTTCCCTTGATCCCTGAGCCTCCGTAGCTTTAGTCCCTTCCTTTACATACATAGCAACCCCTCCTCCTCTCTTCCCCTCCCTATCCTTTCTAAAAAGTGTATACCTTGATATGGCTACATCCCAGTCATGGTTCCCTGCATACCATGTCTCTGTAATAGCCACAGTGTCCAGGTTTGTGTCTGCCATCAGTGCTGTTAGGTCTGGGATTTCATTTCCCAGACTGAAAACATTTGTGCACATGATCTTCCACTCTGTGTACCCCCTTAATTGTTCTTGTTTATTGGTCTTTGCCCTGCCCCACATTAGTGATGTACCTTCTGTTCTTTCCCTCATTGTAACCATGGTAGTTTTAATGTTAGATATTGTGCTAGTCAGTTCTAGAACGATCCATGTAAGTAAACAGTATCCATAGAGTAAGGTTACAGAGATGGGACCTCCAGCAGGCAAAGGAGACATCTGCATTATACAGGTAAACAGGTGCAATCCAGCGTCAGAGTCCCAGGGTGTAGTAATGACTCATAATAAGCATCATAATACAGCATTTTGAAATAATCTGCCCCAGAATCAAATAGAAAATGCAAATGTTCATTCAACAAGCAGTTTTACAATAATACTCATGCAGGCTTCTCTCTTCTGACGGACTGTAATAAAGCCTTCACCTACTCCAGAGTTTGTTCCAAATGGTGCTTTTTCCCTGAAGGGGAGACTTTTGACCACACATTTTTCTGTAGCTCCTTCTTCTCCCTTGTCTTGGAAAACTCCATACTTTCCTCTGCATCCAGGAGACCCCTAGATTTTTGCTCTTGTACAACCACATTGGGTTCTTCAAATAACTTGACATCATCTTGAAAAAACACTTTAGGTCTGGTTGGATAGGAAGTGGCGAATTGTATTTGATGTTGCTTAAGCACACATAGAATCTGAAAGTAAGGTCTCCATTTGGTTGCTAATTCTGGAGAGTAATCATTGTCTAATCATATTTTATGGCCCATATATAACAGTTGTCCCGTTCTCCAAGCCTGTACTAAAATAGCCTGTTTCACCTCAAAATTAGGAATCTACAGACTATAGAGTGGGGTCTTTGATCCAGATGAGTGGGTGCAGAAGTTAAAGCCCAATAAGCCCTCTGTATAGACAGAGGGCACAAGTCTTGAATGTTGATGAGATCAGGAAGCCAACTCTTTAGAAAGATGACAAAGTCTCCTTTTCCTTTGTTCCCCTCTGGGAGACCATATATTCTAATATTATGTCTACAGGAGTGATTCTCGAAGTCATCAAATTTGTCCACTAACTGAGTTGTTTCTTGTATAATTTTTATCAAAATATGCTCCACTTTTTACACTCTGAGGTCTGTTGCAGATTGATGAATTTTCAAATCTTTAAATTTAGAATGCAGGGTCCTCAAGTTGAGTTTAATTTCTTCAAGCATTCCTTTAGTTTCACATAGGAATGCTTGTAACTCATCTAAGAGAGCTGCAGTAAAAGGAGCAGCTGGCATTTCTGAAGAGGCCGTGTCAGGTGCAGACATCATCTTGATCCCTTGGGGTTAAGCTGAAGAATTGCCAGCAAAACTATCAGGTAAATCTCAATCTCTAGATTTCTTGAACTTTGCCATATAGACAGTAAGCCTGATGAAGATAAAAGCAAGCACCAAAATTGAACAAGTTGACTGCAGACAGGAAAAAAATTGGTCTGCATGCAGAGGTAAAACTATAGAGCTCCCTCTTAGATGATGACATCACCAGAAGTCCTCCATGACCCTTGTTTTAGTGTGGAATGCTTTTGATTCTATTCTATCCTCGAACCTCATGTTATGATCACTTGCCCCTAGGTGCCCCCCCCCACTGTGACATTGGTGAGACTGTCCGTGTTAGGTAGTACCAGGTGAAGCATGGCCCTTTCTCTTGTGGATTCACTAATGAGTTGCTTTTGAAATGTGCTTTGTATTGCTTCTAGGACTTCACTACTTCTATTTATCCCTGCTACTGGGATGGTCTAATCTGCATCAGGCATATTAAAATCCCCCAGCAGTATTACCTCCCCCTTCTTGGACATCTCCCTGATTTCTTTCATTATTTCCCTGTCTTCTTCCTCTGTCTGTGCAAGTGGTCTGTATAGTACTTCTGTTCAAAGTATAGCCCCTCCCTTCATCTCCAGTGCCACCTACAGCATATCTTCCTCACCTCCTTCCCTTGGAATCTCAGTGGCTTTAATATTCTCCTTCATATAAGGTGCTACCCCTCCTCCTCTGTTGCCACCCTGTCCCTACTGAAAAATGCATACCCTTGTATGGCTATATCCCAGTCCTGGTTTTCACTGAACCAGGTCTATGTGACTGACACTATGTGCAGGTTCTTTTTATGTTTGCTTGAGCGCATGCTCAAGAAATGATTCGTCACAGCTTAGGAGAGAAGTGGGGTTTTGGAGGTGAAGCACTGTGAAGGCCACCCCCAGTGCCTTTTGAGGTTTGGCCCACGTTCCCCAATGTGGTGGCATGCTGCTGCTAACACTAGTTCAGCCTGCGTGCCACCACCTTGAAATGAATCTGCCACTGCAATGAGGGGATGACCTGTCATTGCAGGGCAGTGCCTTACCTGGTGTAACATTTCCTATAACATGGTGGCAGACGGTGGCTCTCACCTCCACCTCAGAGTCCCCGTGAAAGCTGACTTGGGGCTCCCAATCCCCCTGTCAGCATTTTCCCACCCCCAGTTCATTTGCCAATGGGGTAGCCCAATCCCCATTGGCATGATGCACCCCCCATTTGTTATGTGCCAAGGGGGTGCCCAATCCCCTTCGGCTCATGCACTCCTACTCCCCCCCACCACATCGTATGGCTGACGAGGGTGTCCAATCCCCATAGGCTCCAGTACCCACCTCCCCAACAAACACCCTGCCAGGTGGCACGCTGGGAGCCTACCCCAACATGCCAAAAGTGTCCCACGATGTCTTTTTTTATTTTAAATCCTGTAAAAAAAGAAAATGGTCCCTCATTGAGCCGCATGCTCCCTTCCCCAACCCGCATCCTCCCACTGTGTACTCTAACTCCCCACACCCCCTTCACCCCATACTTACCTCCGGAGCCCAGTGCAATGATCTTCAGTGGACCGGGAACACATCTGCACTCTTCAAAGCCGACTGCAAACTTAATAAATGCTGGTAAGCTGTATAATGGCACACTGTTAATGTTTTTTTTTTCAACTTTGGTGCATATCTCAGCCATTTTTTCAAATTGTGGCACCAAATTTTCAACATGGGGTTCTTGGGACCCCACCTCATGAATTCAGTCACTGTCATCTCGTTATTCGGTCCTGAAAGGTGATTTTGTGCTCACTGTGTGGAATCACCTTTCAAGACAGATTAACAAAATGGCAGTGTCACCGTTCAAGAGGTAGGCTCTCAAAAATCCTATGTTGCAAATTTGGAGAAAACATTCCAAAAAATGACTGCGATATGAGCTTGCATCACACAGTTTCTACGCATGCTCATAACTTTACGAATTTGTAATATTTTCACTTCAGGTTTTCAACATTGGCATTGGTCCACACCTCCTTATGAACAGTAGAGCTGTCATTTTTCACATCCTGGCAGAAATGTGTTTTCACACTCCTGGCACAGAATAGCATGATCGCTTGTGGGAAATCAGTGTTCGGGACAGATTAAGAAAATCACAGTGACACTGTTCATGAGTAGAGGCCCTAAAATGCCTATGTTGAAAATATGGTGACAAAAATCCATAAAATGACTGTGTTACAAGCGTGTGTTCGTAGTTTCCACGCACCCTCGTAACTTTGCAGTTTTGTAAAATTTTCACTCCAGATTTTCAACATTGCCATTTTGCCACACCTCCTTATGAACAGTACAGCTGTCATTTTTCATATTCTGCCCAAAATATGTGTTTGCACATCTGGCGCACAATGGCACAGTTACTGTGGGAAATTAATGTTTCAGACAGATTAAGAAAATCATAGTGGCAGTGTTCATGAGCAGAGGTCACAGAATGCCTATGTTGAAAATTTGGTGACATATTTCCATTAAATGACTGTGGTACAAGCATGTGTTGTGCAGTTTCCATGTATGCTCAGAACTTCAAGCATTTTTAATATTTTCAGTACAGATTTTCAACATTACTATCACTTCACACCTCCCTATGAATGGCAGAGCTGTCATTCTTCACATTCTGCCTAATCTGTGTTTTTGCACATTTGGCGCAGAATGGCATGGTTGCTGAGGGAACTCAAAGTTTGCGACACATTACCAAAATCACAGTGCCACTGTTCATGAGAAGAGGTCCCAAATGCTTTCATGAGGAGGGGGTCACAGAAAGGCCATGTTGAAAATTTGTAGTGCAAATACCAACATATGCCCGGGGCATTAGGGTTTCTAACCATAACGTCCCACCCTGTACAGACTGACAGCCATCAGAGGTGTAACTTTGGATCACTGGCTGTAATGCTCCTGCCATCCCACTGTCACCCTGAAGCCAGTGACAGGCATAGAGGTGTGCCTTGCACTCTTCAGCCCCAGACTTCACCCCATTCTCCTGTACCGCACCCATTTCAGCGTATGTCCTTATGAAATGGAGTGACTGTGAAGCCAAACACCACAAGGCACACCTCAACACTTGTCAGTGTCTACGGGATATGGAGAGGTGAAATGCCATGTGCATTATGGCCAACAAACCACAGGCACACCCCTGTGTCTGTCCATCTTTGCAGGGTGGAGGTGGGATTGGCGTGAGTTCATTACTTCATTGCCACTCCTATTCTGCATCTATCTACCTCCTACACATCCAATGCTAATATCAGCAAGCAAACATTCAGCATTGAAAAATGCTTGTGTACTCTGGTGGCCTCTAGTTCTTCCACCTTGTTGCCTAGACTCCATGCATTTGAGGTCATAGCCTTCCAAATTGTATTGCCCCTTCCCTCTTATTGTGCTTTATCTCTTCCCTCTTTTCTACTGTGTGTCTGTTTCCTACATCTCCTTCCTTGCCCCCATGCTCCCTACATTTCTTGTGGTTCCTCTCCTTTGTCTATCTTATTATTGTCTGCTAGCCTTTGGGGATGGACATCCTTTTTCCCTGCTTCCTAATCTGCCCCCACCCCCCAGCTGGTATAAATGCTGGCCAATGTAGCATTAAACCTTTTCATTCAGGAGCCCAGTTCCCTTCCAGGATGGATGGAGGCCAACAGCCTTGAACAAGCCTCTATCCCTCCTTGTGGGTCTAAAGTCCCCAATGAATCCAAAACTCTCCTTCTCACACCATTTCATCAAACATGTGTTGAGGTTTCTAGTGTCCTGGTCTCCCCCATGTCCTTGACAGGTAGCACCTCTGAGAAGTTGATGGATTTGGCTACCTGCTTTAGACCCCTCCCCAATATCCTGTACCGCCTCAGGTTCATCCTCTGCTAGATCATTTGTCCCTAAATGGACCATGATATCCAGCTCACCCTCTCCTCCACTCCCCTCCTGCCCTCCCAGCAATCCCTAGGATCCTCCTTCTAGCCCTCCTAGCAGTGTCACCTGCAAGGCACCTTACTTCCCTGTCCTCCTACCCCCCAATTCCTAACTACATTCCCCTCAATATAGAGTCCCTCACCAGGATTTGCTTCCTCCTTCTCTGGGGTCTCTTGCTCCCACCATTGAGGTCCCCACCTTGGTGGACCTGCACATCCATCCCTTCCACTATGCTGGGTGCCTTAGTTTGGCAGTCACCTCCTGCCAGTGTGGCATAGGAATCATGCAGTGGTATGGATCTTGAGATGTGCCTATGCCACCCCTTATCCTCCCTGAGCCCACCATTGTCCATGTATCCCTTTTTCTTGGCATACTTTGAGGCAATGAAGTTGGACTGGGTAGTTTCTGGATGGGTTTGAAGGTCCTCCTGACCCAGGTTATCTTAGCTCTGAGTCTGGTGACCTCATCCCTCAGTCCAGAGAGGTGAATGCCAATAGAGCAGTACCTCAGCATCCAAAATGTCTTCCTGAATGTGGCTGACTCACAAACACTAAATTGCATCACTTTCCACATTGTGCCCCTACTTATCCCTCTTATGACCGTTATGCTTTCAAACCTACCCCATAAGCTCTGATTAATTTCTTTTGTGTTTAAATCTCTAGGTGCCTAAGCACCCGAACTGCCCAGTAACTTTATCCTCTGTCTCCCCGCACTCCATAAGTTGCTTAACTCCTCTGATAAATTATTTTTGTTCTACCTTTCTGAAAACCTTCCCCCGATTTAGACCTCACAGCTCTCTCCCTGATTCCTTTATCTGGCCCTAACCTGCCACTTCTTTCCCATTAGGAAATCACTCCTGACCAGGTGACTGCTACCTCCAGAAGCTCCTGTTACTGTGCGGCTTGCCATCTGTGACCACTGCCCAAGCCTCCCCGATGGTTCCTCGCTCAAGGTACTCTGCTCACCACAGCTCTCTCCTGATTGGGCAATTGTGGTATTCGGACATTGTGATTGACTGGGATCATCAGGACCACCTCAACCATTGGCTACCTGCTTGCCAAAGACAAATCCCCACTGAAAAAGCACAGCTCTTTCTTAGGAAACCCATCTCTGCTTGATCTCTGCACTGTTACACTGAATTTTCTCCTGCCAGCCCACCCCCGCCCTGACACACTTTAAATACACCTCCTCCCCCCACGGCCCACCTCATCTGTTGCTGCTGACAACATCTCCACCTTAAAGGGACATCCTTCCAATATTAACGGCACATACACTTGGACACTGTCATGATGTGCACACCCTGCACCTGTATGTACTGGCCCTACTTTCCTGACCTCCACTGGCTCTGGTAAATGAGGAAATGCATGTGGACCCCAGTTACCTGTCAGTACTCTATTATTTATTTATTTATTTATTTATTTATTTATTTATTTATTTATTTATTCTAGGATTACAAGTACCTTTGAGCCAAGGTTCTTTTACAAAGGTTCAACATCAGAAATAACAAACAACAAGGAAGCAACAGTGAAATAACAGCAAACAATTCATGTACAACAGTATGAAGAGTAAGGTGTAGAGGAAGAGGAGGAGAAATGTAGGTAGTTAACGGAGGCAGCTATAGTAAGATGGTGAACACAGCTGGGATGCATATGCCCATAAGGAATGGGTAGGGTCAGGCGCCCGGGGTGGCAGAGAAACAGGGATGAGAGGAGAGGGGAAGGATGAAGATGCAGCTGGATGGGTGGCAGAGAAACAGGGATGAGAGGAGAGGGGGAGGATGAAGATGCAGCTGGAGGCATTTGTCGAAAAGTAAATACGAAGGAGTGATAGAAGAGATCAAGAGGGTAGAGTGGGGAGGATAAGTGCTATAATGGAGAAAGGAGAGATTAATGAGGTGGTATGAAGACCTGAGATTTGAAGTGGTGCCTCAGAAGCTGGGGGGAGGGGGACTGGGGGGCCTGGGGTTAAGCAGTACATAAATTAGGATTAAAGCTGTGTAGGTCATCATCTAGGAGAGGCAGTCACAGGAGCTAGAAGCAATGAAATGGGCCCGGATCCTGGTTTTGAACAGACCTAGTGTTGAGGTAGAGGAGATGGTGTGGCTGAGACCATTCATCCATGCAGGAGCCCTATAGACAAAGGAGCATTGGCCCTGTGTAGTTTGACAGCGAGGAACTTGTATAATCTAGGTTGTCGAGCTCCTGGTGTTCTGTCGGTTGGTGTTTTGATGCAACAAGGCAGTTAGGCCTGTGAGGCCAAGGTTGATTTTTCCCGCCATAGCACATGTGAGATACTTTTTACAGTTGGAGAGTTGGAGCCATCCGGATTGTTTATAAAGGACACAGGTGTGGGTGAGGCGGTGGGTACCAGTTGTGAGTCGGCATGCTTTGCTATAGAGAAAATACTTATTGATCTGTTACAGTGGATTTCCAGGCTGCTAACGCAACGACCTTTGTTTGAGCCACCTAGCCTCTGGCATGTTCTGAGCAGCTCCCATCACACTCAAGCATGTCATGGCCCAGATGGGCACTTATTCTTCCAACAATGGCTTTTCAAAACCTAGTCACACTAGCCGCAGACAAGCTCAAACTATTAGGTCCTGGTGGAAGCGCTATATCACCAGGATAATATTCATCCTCCTGCTGATATATGGGACTGTCCCCCAAACCCTGGCCCTGGCATCTTTTGTAACCCCACACATCACAGGCCAATAAAAACTGTATCTATAAACATAGGCAGCCTCCTGCCCAAACTATCCCAACTCCAGGCCTGGGTCACAATACACAAGCCTGCCATTATCTCACTTATGGAAAAATGGCTTTCACCCAAGATTCCAGATACCTCAATCTCTCTAGAAGGTTATACAATCTTCTGTTTAGATAGACTGGCCAAGCGAGGGGGTGGATGCCTTGTATATTTGAGAGGTAAAATCTGTGTGCAAGCCATGTCCTATAATACCAATGCCAAAGAAGCTCAAATAATGTCCATAAAACTCTCAATAGGGCAACAAGATAAAGCGCTGTTACTGACAACAGCATACATACCCCTAGGAAAACAAGGACCAGGACTCGAGCCATTTTATGATCACTTAAGTAAGGCAAAACAAGGATGGGAACAGGTTATCTTAGGGGACTTTAACACAAGTTGGATGGCTCAGGATACAGCAGTTGCAAGAGATAAAATACATGGCCTCTACCTCATGCAGATGGTCAATCAGGCAACTAGAATGAACTCCTGCGGAGGAACCAGCACTCATAGGCTGGTCCTCATTACTTCCCCCTAGCATATCAATAATATCCCCATTCTACCAGACACCCTGAGCAATTTCTCTCCAATAGTTTGCTCCTGGACTAATAAGTTTTCAAAAGATCCCACTCAGCTCACCAAAAACCACACCCTGAAAAAAGGGCAACTGTTTCATTTCAAAAGGTACTTGAAAAATGCAGACTGGTCCCCCCAGATTATTGTGATGATGCTAATAAGGCCCTTGATCATTTAATCACAATCCCTGTTTGCCCCTGTTAGGAGTTCCAAAATTAAATGCGCTAATAACCTGTGGCTCAATGGCCCCCTCATGGAGCTAATGAAGCAGAGAGACACCATCTGGCACAAAGCGAGAGTGACCGGTACTCAAGATGATTTTACAGCATATAAGATTGCTAGGAACAAATGCACCCTATTAGTTGGGGATGCAAAGGCCAGACAGCAATTAGGAAAATGCTGGGGGAATGGAAGAGACTTTTGGAACAACATTTAAAACCCTGACTGGAAAGGAATCAAGAGCTCCACCAGATCTTGTTGTTACCCACTCAGGCCCACTACAGCATCCTAAAGGCCTAGCAAATGCCTTTAATTAAGCCTTTATGGACCTAAGTTCTAACTTTAAAAGGAAGATCCTTATTCTAACCACCCACCAACCCTGAACACCAATCAACCTCTCTTCTACTTTAAACAGATCACCCGGTCGGAAACTATCAAATATATCAAAAGGGTCTTAGGCAAAACTAGAATAGTCAGTGACACGCAAGACATGAAGCTAGTCGCTTTCACGTTGGACAAATTAGACTATCCTCTCACAAAGTTATTTAACATATCTCTTAGGACTGATATATTTTCTGATAGGTGGAAAACTGCCCTCATTATCCCAGTCTTCAAAAATGGCGACAGACCCAATAAGGGTAACTACCGTCTGATCTCCATTTTACCACCTCTCTCAAAAGCCCTTGTGAGAATTGTGTCTGACCAACTCACGGAATTCCTGAGCAAACATAATCTATTCTGTCCCCACTAGCATGGGTTCCAAAAATCCCACAGCACTATTACTGCACTCACTGGCTTTACCGCCCACCTCTATGATGCTCTTGACTCCAGAAAGACGGTTGGGTCTATCTTATAGACTTAACCAAAGCATTTTACACTGTTAATCACTAGATCTTGCTCAAGAACCTCTACTCTAGGCCTATCCATCGACACAGTTTCTTGGTTCTCAAGCTACCTTTTACATAGGAATCAGCGTGTTAGGATAAAAGGAGTATCCTCTGAACAACTGAAGGTTAATCTGGGGGTTCCCCAAGGATCACTATTAGAGCACCTATTCTTGAGCCTATTTATCAATACACTCCCCAGAACCTGCACTGCAAAGATTCTGCTCTATGCAGATGATACAGTGATCTCGATTCCTAGGAATGAACTGCCTGAAATAACTGCAGCTCTTCAAGATAGCTTTTCCAAACTTGAGTCTTAGTTTTCACATAACAGACTCCTCTTAAATAAAAAAAAAACTAAATCTATGCCCTTCACTCTTAATCACTCTAAAAAGAATGCAGACCCTCTGATCCTCCATAGTCACAAAAAAGATGTACTTGAACAGGTCTCTACCTTCAAATAGTTTGGCGTCTACCTAGATGATGCCCTCTCTTTCACCTTCTATATTGATCACGTGATAAAATCCCCTAATATTAGACTTGGGTTTCTTTACCATCACAGAAAGGCCATGACCCCAGAGGTTCTCAGCCTTGTCACACAGAGCACCATTCTGACACTTATTGACTATGGCCTAATCATACATGGTGCTGCCACTGAAGCCGTGCTAATATGTGCAAAATAATTCCTCAATAAGGCCTGTTAGCTTGTACTAGGTGATGATCACCTTTTCACATGTGCAGACTTTATTCCTCCACTGGGTAGCTCACGTTGCACCTTAGGACTAAGTATCAAGCCTGCTTAATGGGTAAAAAAGCCCTCCTAAGACTAACACTCAAATCAACAGCAACCTTATTCCAATGTAACTTAACCTCCAAAAATACCAGAAGCTCTGTTAAGGGCATGTTACATGTCCCATTTAAAAGAACATCCTTCACCCAGTGATACCTTTCTTATTGAGGCTCCCAATGGATGAATGACCTGCCCCCCACCATCTTACAACATGAACAAATTGGCCCACTTAAAAAAGACCTTTGTTCCCTCATGGCCGGAGCCAGTCACTGTGATTGCATCTTTTAATCATTAGCTATGCCTCCAGTGCACTTGGCTTACTACACCCATCTTCTCTCTTCTCTTCCCCCATCCCCCACTCATCCCTTACTGCCCCTGGACCTAACCTTTCCCAGGCCATTACCCTTCCCCCCTTGCATTTGTCTATATAGGTTCTCTGCACTTGGCTTCCCTTACTCCGCCCACACTTAGTACCCCTTCTTACCCCTACTCATTCCATCTTGACAACGCAGTTTCAGACTGCTACCTCCCACCTCCCCCCTCCTACCATCCCCTTTTACCCCTACACACCCGCCACTGAAAAAGCCATTATTGGCTGCTATTTCCTCACTAATTGCACTTATTAATGTGACACTCTGACTGCTACTAATTTTTGGAAGTATGAGTACCTGTTTGTAATCATGATTACCAATTTTGTAATTTGTTTCCACATTGTTGATACTACCTTTCCCATTCAGAGCTGTTATAACTACCTTCCTGTTGAATCTCCTATCTGTGTGTTCTCTGTATTGTAATGTTATTTGTCTATTGACTTGGAGCCTTTGTAAAAGAGCCTTTGGCTCAAAAGTTGTAAATTCAGAACTGAAATAAATAAAATAAAAAAGGTTTGCTTTCCCCTATGCACTTGGTCAGGCCCTTTAACAAGAACCCATTTCCTTCTTCCTGAATTGCCCTTGGAGTCCCCCCATAGTTTTTTTCCCCCTCTTCTAATTTTCTGTTTGTCTTCTACTTCTTTCTCCTCCGGGGTGTGTGGGTAGGGGGAGGGTGTTTCTGTGTCTTTCAGCCATGAGACAATCAGCCCAGTTTTTGGGTTCTGCCTCCTTTCCTCTTCCTGTGCTCCCTGTAACAACAAAAGAACAAAAAAAACACAAATGGGACAAAGTTCACAGCTTCAGTGGGTGTGCTGCTCTTTTTATCCTGATGTACTGCAATCCCATTCCATGACCTCTCTCCTTTCCCTCTGTCCCCTGTCTGCTGTGCTGCTCGCTACTAAGTAATGGACAAGCATCTGAAAAAGAAACACAAAAACAGTTAGATTCCCAGTCCATCCTGCAGAATCTAAATGAAGCAAAAATAATCAGTTAGTGTGCTAGCCTGCTCCAGTAAGCCATGTCCTGCAGTTCCCTGATCCTATCCCTCCAGATGGCATCTGCTGTGTTTGCTCCCCGAGGAACCCTTATTAACTGTCCTGCCCAATTGTTTAAAAACAGTGCCTTTTCCCTGCTTAACTATTGACCTGCTGCCACCTACATCACACCCCTGCCTGTTCACTTATGCTCTCACCTACTTTTGTTTCCGTGCCTCTCAGCTGTGAGACAATCAGTCCAGTTTTCGGGTTCTGCCTCCTTTCCTCCTCTTGTGCTCCCTGTAACAACAAAAGAACAAAAAACACTATGGGACACAGTTTAGAGCTTCAGTGGGTGTGTTGCTCTGTTTACCCAGCCATTCTGCAGTACCGTTCAGTGACCTCTCTCCTTTGCCTCTGTCCCCTGTCTGCTGTGCTGCTCGTTACTAAGTAATAGACAAGTATCCAAAAAGGAAACAGAAACAGTTAAATTGCCTGCCAATTCTGAAGAATCTAAATGATGCAAAAATAATCAATTAGTGTGCTAGCCCATTGCTGTATGCCCTGTCCTGCAGTTGCCAGATCATATCCTTCTGGACGGCATCTGCGCCACTTATCAACTTAAACTTTTAAATTATTTCCCAGCCTTTTACAAATAAAGCTTACTATGTGCTCTGAATGGAGGCTGATGGCTGGAATAACAAAAGTTTTGCGTTTCTGAAATCATTGACTGTGACCTACAGAATATGTATGTAATATTCATCACAGCTGGGCTTGATGGAGTGCACAGAAAAATATGACATAGGTATTTAATTTGTTTTGTTTTTAGTTTCATTTAATCCTCAAGCCCTCGTCTCCTTACCCCTCCCCCTACAACCACCATGCACATGTGTATCTAAGCTTGCTGTGTAAACCAACTGAACGAGTGCAAAACTAACTGTGTGCCTTATCCATTTGAGTCAGATAACCTGTCATACATAGAAATGTAGCCCTCTCTCCTGTGTCTACTGGTATGGATGGAATATGTCCATGGGAAGGGGCACCCACAGAAACAGAAACACTTTCAGTGGCCATGTTACCCAGGCCCAGATGTCACACACAGGGTCCCTTTTCCTCACTAGTACTGGATGAAAACAACAGGTTAAGTCATAATAAACTGTTCCTTTCAATAACAGAATGTCCACATGGAGCTTGAAGAAAAAACAGGGATCCCTAAATCATTATGCATATTCACACATAGCTCCAGGTGGCATCAGTTAATTCATGGGGAACACATTCAGCTTTCACAAGGCCAGTATGGTCATAATAGCAGTTTTTACCTGAACTGAGGAGATTGCATGGTCTTTAGGGTAGCATTAAATCAGGACCACAGTGGTCACAAAAGTTTGAAGGCAGCACAAGTCCCAACAGTTCACAGTGCCTAACAGCCCATTATTCTTCACAGGCACCCAAACTCTACACAACATCCATCTCTCTCTCTCTTTCTCCCTTCACACTGGCTCAGCGGGTCCCCCTCAGAACATGCAATCCTCGTGACCTGGGGATTTGGTGGGTTAAGTCATGAACCCTACATCCTTTCCCAAAACTGGCAGCGACTGTCTCCAAACTGAGAAGGGGGACACGTCCCGTGAAGCTCCAAGGCAACTCACTCTCTGGATACTACTATCCCCGCTGCATTCTTGCCACTGGATCCCTACACGAATCGGCGCAGGCTGCCAGGGCACTCTGCAACTTACGGCTGCTGGCCCCTCTTTCAACTTCAGTGGCCCTCCAAGATATTGTGAAGCTTGTGGCTACTAGCTCCCACTTCTTCCTCTAGGCTCCCCAAGTGCCACCAGCAGGGGGCCATAGCGAATGATCGCCCCCACCTGGCCTGGACTCACTCTCACTCTCACTCCTTCATCACTCAGTCCTCCAACCAGAACTCTCCCTCCCACCTCAACTGCTGGGATTTATCTCCCCACACACTCATGATGACCTACCAACCCACAGGAGGCTCCACCTGAGTACTGAGGAGAATTACCTGTTTTCCCTACTGGGACGAATCAGGCCAGAGAAGCCCAGGGGAGGGGTGAATAGACTAGTTATCTCCCAAAGGGGAGGGTTACATAAACATAGAAACTGATAGCAGATAATGACCTCTAGGCCAGTCTAGTCTGCCCATTTTAATCATTATTGCTGCAGACCCAACTTGCTCTATAGCACTGTGTCTTCCTCTTTCCACCCCCTTCCTTCCTCCTAGGATTCCTTTGTGCTTGTCCCAGGCATTTTTTAAACCCACCACTGGTTTCACCTCCACTGTCTCCCATGGAAAGCTGTTTCAGGAATTCACCGCCCTTTCTGTGAAGAACTACTTCCGCATATCCCTCCTGAATCTACCTCCTTCCAGCTTCATATCATGACCCCTTGTTCTACAGCACCTTGTTCTCTGAAACATATCTTCCTCCTGTACCTTATTAACCCCCAAGAGGTATTTAAAGGTCTCCATAACATCCCTAATCTCCGTCCTCTCCTCCAGGGTATACATATTTAACTCTTTAAGTCTCCCTTCATAGAGCTTCTGATGCAGAATTTACATCATTTTGACAGCCCTCCCCTCTTTTCTTGCCACTTTCTCCTTTTTCCAATTGTTCCTACTTTGACACTTTTCTACTTTGACTGCTCCTTCCCCTCTTCTTCCTTTGCTAACCCCTTACTTCCTTGAATAACATGCATCCTGGTGGGACTCTCTTACCTTGGGATCTCCCTGTTCTCTATCTCATCTTGTAGTTGCCCACTTTCTGCCTTCCTTATTTCTTCCATCATCCACCCCCCCCAGCTAATTTAAATGTTTATCGAAGTAACATTTGAATTGACTACTGAGGACTGTGGTTGCTTCCCGGATGAAAGTATGCCGGCATCACCTCAGTCTAGGTTTTTATCCTTCTGACTTTGCCAACAGTCCCCAATTTAGACATACATCTCCTCCCTGCACCATTCCTTCTACCATTTCTTGAAGGCCTTGGTGTGGAGCTCCCTCTCTTTCCACATAAAGTACAACTCGCACTCACCACTTACATTTAAACACAAGGGAAGCACAGGATCAACCAACTAAATGATCTACCTTTACCAAAAATTACATTTACACACAGAGCTGACTACGATAATTCATCTTTACTTTTAAGGCCATGAAACATGCTTATCAATTTAATGTATTAGCAGTGGTAGTGACTCTGACCAGAGTTTGTTGCATATTGTTTTTTCCCCTCAGCCAGCAGCTTGTCTCTCAGGGATATACCCTGTTCACAGGGATATACTCTGATCAGGCTGAACCCAGCCATCATTGAGTTGGCTACTGGGTGTTTTTCCAGCATTTTTCCCTCCCATCTTCCCTGGTGGGTGCAATGCCTCTGTCAGTCTCACACAGCCACAGTTTCTCCTGTGTCAGAAGTAATCTTCCTAGTCCAACCACAGGGTTGCTCTGATGGTGAAACTCACCACCAACCTTCCCCAACCAATATGAACTGCTGAGTGGCAGATGTCTTAGCCATACCTACCTCTCTACGTGACTTCCTGGGTTCCGTTCTGAACATCAGCATGGCAGTGCGATGTTCTGCTTCTGGGCCATGGGGGTGGCCTGAAAGCATAATATTTAGGTTCAATGATCCTAACAATGATATGGGCTTACAGTTCAGCAGTTTACATAATTAGAAAATGTTATTTTAAAATTCCCATACATTTGGATGCTTATACTTCAGTCAACTTTAAAGACAGAGATCTGAAACTTGGTATACTTCTGTATGCACCTTGGTAAAGTCATTATACCAAATGAAGTGACATTTGGACACATAGCACACTTTTGTATGGCCCTTGGTGAAGTTGGCATACCAGATTTGGTGCCATTTGAACAAATACTCTAAAACGTTGATGGAAATATCTGAAATGACAGTTTTGGTTACATTTTTTCAAAATTTTCACTGAAATTTCATGGAAGCGAAATCAGAATTTTGCCTGAATTTTGCTGGCAGAGGATGAGTTTCACCCAGCCATAATGTCAGCCTACTCAAGGCTTGCTGTTATCACAGCAGCAAGCATACCTTGTCATTTATTTATTTATTTATTTAGTTAAACATCAGTTTAGAAACCTTTGAGCCAGAGGCTCATTTACAAAGGTACCTCATCACAAAGAGGACATCAGAACAGTAGTACAAGGGACACAGTACTTACAAACAAAAAAAGTTACAGTTCAATTACAATTTTGTTACAATAGAATACAATCTCCAACGAAGCAAAAGATGACAAAAGGTGCAAAACTTATGGTCAGGGGAGAGCTGGTGGGAGTAGAAGGGAGGGAGATAGGGGAGGAGGAATTAGTATGGAAAGGAAGGAGGGGGAGCCGCTCAGTGAGCATTGTCAGAGTATATATATTTTTTTTTTACACTAGGCTATGGGGCGAGTTGCATTATAGAGCTAAGCAGGAAGTTTCTGAGCCTGGGCTTAAAGCAAGCTAAGGTTAGTGAGTTTGAGACACTGGCAGGGAGGGAGTTATACCGTGGGGCATGGTAGGGAAATGCCCTCTGACCTTGAGAGGTCCTGGCTCGAATAACTAGGGTAGCTCTTGAACGAGCCTAAGCGTGATCAGGGTCGGGTGCAGTATGGCAATGGAGTTGGATAGGCCTATGGGGATAGGGTACGCAGGGCTTTGAAGGTGAGCTGGCATGTCTGATACATGAGTTGCTCTTCCAGGCTGAGTAGGGTAGCCAGGGTGTACAGCTCACATGTGTGAGTGAGTCTGGGAGCACCAGTGATAAGTCTACAGGCCTTATTAACTGTAAGGCGAACCTTGTTGAGGGCAGTCTGATCTGCTGGAGCCATAGACCGAAGGCCATAGTCAATGAGAGACATGACAGAGGAGGTGACAGCTGTATGGAGGGCATCAGAGGGAGGCATTTCTTTGTGCCGGTAAAGAATGCCTAGCCGTGAGTTGAAGGACAGAATTTAGGGCAGATATATGTCCATGGAATGAAAGTGCAGTGTCAAAGGTTATACCAAGATATTTATAGGACTGCACCTGGTCAATGATTAGATTGGGTGGAGGGACAGCTAAGGAAACTTGCTGTACTTATTTTGGGGGTGGGAGAAGAGCATCGCTTTTTGTTTCTTTGGGTTGATAACAAGTCAGTGCTCAGTGAACCAGGTAGCTGCAGAGTCAAAGACTAGTTGGAGGGAGTTCTGTAGCAGCATGGGGTCATTGTGGGAGGCAACGAGAACAACATCATCAGCATAGAGAAGCATCTTACCTGTACAACTGCTGGGTAGGGAGTTAAGAAAGAGTGAGAATAGTAGGGGTCCAAGAATTGAGCCTCTGCACCCCAGAGCTAATGGGGCATGTTTCAGAGAGAGTACCTGGACTTTCACACATTGGGAGGGCGGAGAGATAGCTGGTGCACCAGGAAACAGGTCCTGAAGCAAAGCCTATTAGGTCGAGGGTGGAGAGCAAGAGAGATGCAAATGGTATTGAATGCTTTAGACAGGTCAATGAATATAGCACCAGCCAGGGCACCAGAGTCCAAGGAGGCATGGAGGAAGTTGGAAATTCCAGGACTGCTGTGTTGGTACATGACCTGCTCTGAACCCGCTGTTCAGGGCAGAGAACATTGTACTTACAGAGGTAGTCAGAGACTTGGGATGCCACAATTTTCTCTAACGCCTTAGAGAGAGGGGGAGAGGATTGAGATGGGTCAGTAAGTCACCGGAAGAGTCCTGTCACCACCTTTATGGACAGGGGTAACTGTGGCAATCTTCCAGGCAGAGGGAATTGTCCGAGACAGAGTGATTTGTTGAAAATGCACGTAATAGGTGAGAGGACCTGATCCAGGACCTGACGTAAAGGCAGGGACTGCTGAGTCATTACCGATGGTGTTACATTTGTGGGCTTTAGCAAGTAAGGCCTAGCTTCTTGCATGGTGACATGACGCAGGTGGAAAGAGGGGCGGGCAATGGGTGGTGGTACAGATGGAGGAGGTGGACTGAAAAGTTACCAGGAAGTACTGAGCTAAGGTCGGAAAAGGAGTTATTGAGGTGGTGGCACGAGGGCAGGGTCAGAGGAGACGGTACCATTGATGTTGAGAAGAGAAGGAGAGGAGGACTGGGAGTGACCATTCAGTTGCTTGATGTTGTCCAGAAGCACCTGGGGTTCCCCAGGAGGAGGTAGAGAGGCTTGGTAGTATTCCGCCTTTGCTTTGCAGATGGCCCAGGTGCACTGCTGCGCGGCAGCATAGGACCGCCTGTCAGCTGAATGGCCAGTAGCAACAGCAAGGTGCCAAAGATTGTCACGCTGCTTGCTGCTACAGTAGGGCAGGGTGATCCAAGGCATGTTTCACTTTGGACCCCTAGCAGTTATGGGAGCAAAGATATCACAGGCAAAGTTGAAAGTGCTTACAAAGAAGGCCAGGGCCAAGTCAATGTTGGTTGCCCTCGCCAGAGGGACCAATCAGTGTGGGCAAGGAAGCGCTAAGGCTCTATGAGTCCCCAGGCCTAAGCCGCCTTCGAGAGGTGGTTTTGACCGGGGATGAGGGCCGAGGGGTTTCCCAGTTGAAAAGCACAGGGGAGTGGTCACTGAGGCAGTCAGGGAGGATTTGGATGTTGTGGATGCGGATTGGCCTGTTGGTGAGGACCACATCCAGGAGGGTGCTTGTCCCCCTAGGGTTTTTTCTAGTAGGCTGTGTGACCAGTTGAGTTAGGTCAATTGAATCAAAAGCCTCACGGTGGGAGGAGGACGAGGGGCAGAGCCAGTTTATATTCAAGTCGCCCACCAAGATTTGGTCCGACGAGTTGGGTAGGGAGGTGAGGTAGTCAATTAGTGGGCCCAGGGCCTGGGATTGGTTCTTGGGGGGTATGTAGGCTACGGTTAGGAATAATGGGCCTCTAGCTGGGTCAGGGGACAGCTTTAGAGTAAGTGCCTGGGCCTTATGGTCGAGGGTCAGGCGGGGGAAGGGTAGCCCCATGAGAGAATCCTTCAAATAGAAGACATAGCCCCCACCTCTCCTGCCGACACGGGTCCAACCGGTGAGTGTAGCGGGAGAGAGACATGAGAGTTAGGAGTGGAGGGAGACAGCCAGGTTTCAACCAGGGCAACAGCATCAGGTTTATGAAGCGTCACCCAGCAGTGTAGAGAGTCCAGTTTTTTCAGGAGGCTACAGATGTTCATAGAAGCAATGCGCAGCCCAGGAGATTTCAGGGGGAGGACCAGTGCTGCCAGGCCCGGGATTGGGGTGGACATTGCCTGACAGGAGCATGCTTTATTGCTTAATCATCTGCTGTAAAGGGTTTTTGATGGGGATGGGTGGGCTTGATTTTTCACATTTCATAACTGGCCTTTTTAACAGTAACAGGGAGAATTAACCTCTTTAGCCTTCCAGATTGAATAAGTGAGGAGGGTAAAGAGATAATCTGTGCTATATTACTGAACTTCAACAGATGTGTACTGGAATGTGGAGGTTTCTAAATCTGAGAGTTAGGTGTTTGTTTTCTTTTTAGCCCAGCTCTATGGTATGGGTACTGTGCTTCAGTTTTCTCACCATAGAAAACTATGCTCTTAAATGGTAGAATGCTGGTTATCATCTAAGGCATACCCAGACTCAAATATAGCTGTTGAAAGGTTTTTGGACTTAAAGATTTTAGGGTGCCTATCACTTTCTTCAAATGGGCTACTCAGTCATTTCTCTCAATGCTTTTTTTAATAATTCAAACTAATTATGACATGCTATAAAACCTCTGTAAATGGTTTCTTGTGGTAAAATCAGAAGAGCTTTGTTGCTTTTGAAGTGACCTCTCACTGAGGAGGCTAACATAGGTAGTGTACAAGAGTGATTTGGAAAACCTAGGAACAGATATTTGCATGCTTGATGAGAAATGGAAAACTCATAAAATCTGAAGGCAGTAGAAATAGTTTTAGAAAGTAAACAAATCAGTTGCTGTATATTTTGTCATGGGATTTGTGATATTAAAAAAATATTTCTTCCCTGATGTAAGTTTCTCAGCTCTCAGTAGACATTTCAAACATCTTCTGCTCTTCAAATATTAACAAAACAGTTCTTTATTGCAGCAATGTATTCTATCCGAGCATTGCTCCAATATTACCATCAGCATACTCATGTTTAAAGGCCCCCAGTGCTCCAATCAAAAACATGGAAGAATTAGTGATAAAGTATTTTCTGTAGATTACTGTGGTTGTATAATGGTCAGAGTTATGCTACCGTGTTAGCTGGAGGGACTTAAAAGCATTGAAGACATATATATGTAAAACGTTATGTGAAATGCAAAATGGACACCCACCTATTAGACACCGATGTAAATGCAGAAAACATTTTGATGGATATCTCATGTGAATGTTGCTTGTAAAGTAAGGAAGCATTGCTCTTTTGTTGATGTGCTGTATGTCAAGAATTACCCAGTGAAATGCAAGTTTGCTTTTTAATGTCAATTAATGGGCAATTTCTTACTTAAAAAAATGACAGGGGACTTCAAAGAAAAAGGCAACTGAAACTTGATTGAATGTAGACTGTAAAAGGAGCACTGTATTATTGGGGTTCTTTAGAGTGACAAAATACTGAGCCTGCCATTTACTTCAATTGTGCTTACGCAATGTGATAAGATGTATGCTTGTCTGACTTTGATACATTTGTGGCTGTTTGCCTCTCTATCCATGGGATATACCACCCCGTAGGGGTATGATGTAAGGAACCCTAGAGGAGGGCCCCCCATAGGTGCAAGGGAAAAATTCCCTTTGCTAAAGGTAGCTTAGGAAGCAACCCACAGAAAAGAGAGATGAGCTACTGGAGGAGGAGGAGGGGGGGGTGGATGGTGGGGCAATGAAGAAATGAATCCTGGAATAGTCCAGGAGGAGTGGCCATTTAAGGCCTGATGGGGGAGTGATGTTGTTGCTCCACCCATTGAACCTCAGGCTTAAAGCCCTTCCATTCAATTGTGCTTACACAACTGGATGAAATGTATGTTTGTGTGACTTTGATACATTTATGGCTGTTAGCCTCTCTATCCATGGGCTATACCTCCCTATAGGGGTATGATCAGGGCCCCTACTTTTCTGCGGCACAGTAGGACCAAGTTCTGCGGCAAGACTACCATTTGCTGCAGAACCTCTGCGGCGGTGGTTTGCAATTTCTGCAGAAGTTCTGTGGCACTAACAAACTACCACATCACAGTGACAGCTTATCATCCTGACTTCACTTTCATGGCAGTGGTTATAGCAATCAGGATGGTGGAAAGCACAGTAACACTAGTTCAAAAAATAACAGAATTATAAAAATAATTTTATGCCTAAAAAGCAAAACAAATGCCTCTCCCTTAAGGTCCTAGCCTGTTAAATAAATGACATATGCAGAGGGGATCTTATGTGATAAATACGGTATTTCTGTAAGCATGCTGTCTATCCCACTAATGAGGTTTCCACTGTCTATCACTTATATATTTGTATGTGCTTTCTACACCACTCATGAGGTTCCCACTGTGTATCACTTATATATTTATATGCAATCAGTAACATAAATACAAGTGTGTGTGTGCGTGTGCATGTGTGTGTGTGTGTGTGTGATAAGAGAGACAGAGATACTGTGTGTGTGTGTGTGTATATATATATATATATATATATTTTAATTTCCATGAACTTGCATCCTCAATCATACAGGTCCCATTAGAAATGGAATAGAGGAGTTATTGCAAAACTCATTTTTGATGTCAACCTGCTTTCCCTGACACACTGTGTTAACACCATCAGGCCATGACATGCATGTGAACAGATTGTGAGATCGAGCTCTCTAGACCAGCACAATGTGTCCACCGTGTGACAGAACACTGCACCATACCTTCCCATGCTCCGAGCAATGATGTGTTCCACCAATCCTTGTGCTGTCCAGCCAACTCCCAGAGCTAATCTCTGAACCTGAGTTGCCAGCATGGAAACACAGCATGCTACCCTCTGGCCCAACAGCTGTCCCTGCACACAACATTTCTCCATAACCTTTAGGTGATTCTATCAACCAATGACAATATGTAATCAATAATCCTGGCAGAAATGCATACAGTGCAATTATTTATTTAACAGGTCTATTCTTTCAACAGGTCTACACATTATTATATTCCACTTTTCTGGGCATAATTACATTATTTTTCTTAAAAATGACAGTTACATTTATTTTACCAGTTATTCATTTCAGATGGCATCTCTATACCTTAAAGGCACAAATAGGTTTGTACAAAGTGAGGTATGGACTTAACAAGTCTATGCTATTGACAAGGTTTTGTTTAAGTTGGCCCTAGTGTAATAATGTAAGACTATAAATTGTATTAGGCTGTAGTGCAGGTTGAGCAAATATCACCATGCCCGGAGTGAATGCCACTGTTCTGGCAGTGGAGCTGTGTAGATAAGTGACTGTTCATTTCTGTTGCAGATTGCAGCCATTTCATTAGCTAATGTATGATGTTATAGCAATGATAACATAACATTCTGAGCATATAGGGGGTTTAGGATATAAAAAGAGGGGAAGGGAACCAGATTCTATGGAAAAACAGAAATATTAATAAAAAATCAACTAGAAGAGTGAATTCTGTGGCACTGCAGAAGTTCTGCAGTAGATTGCAAGTTCCTTGCAAAATTCTGCGGCCGCAGAATTGTAGGGGCCTTGGGTATGATGCAAGGAATCCTAGAGGAGGGTTCCTCCCCCATAGATGCCATGGCAATAATTCCCTTGGCTAAAGGTAGCTTACGAAGATGCGCAAAAAGAATACCCAAAAGGGTGTCGAGCATCAAAGAGATGAGAAATCAGAAGATATTGAGACCAGAAAGTAAGGAAAGAGACGTAGATGGGAAGGACAGGAGAAGAATGAGATACAATGAGGACAATGGATGAAATGGAAGCTGACAAGATACAGATGGCTGGACTTTCTAATGAGAGAGGGAACAGCTGGGGCCACCATCTGACTCCATCCAACAGTGGAACCTAACTTTGTAACCTATGAAAGCACTAACACTGTCTAATATTATGACCATTGGCATGGAGGAGAGGAAAAAAAACCTTTAAGGAGGAAACCTCTGGGGATCCAAGGCCTAGGTCATCTTCCCCTCCAGGCTGAAGGATGGTTTGATTAGTGATGGCTCAGCTACTGCAACTAGAGTTGATATTGGGGAAGAGGAAAGGATTCCAATTGAGAGGAAGCTTACACTCTGTCCTTGTAATGGGAATGCAACTAGATGCTCGAAAGCAAGAGAAGAGAGAAATGACAGCTGAGGCACTCTGCTGACCTATGCAAACCTACAAAACAGACTAGATGAACCAGAGGTGATCAGATGGAGAACGGCGTAGAGGGTGCCTATGAACTCACTCGGGCAGCTAAAGGTGCCTTGTTGATGAGAGGCCAACGCAGCCAGCTTCGAGCCAAAAGGCAATGGACATGGAAGGCATGTCTTCAAGAGGAGATCAGGTCAAGTTGAGGTAGCATGGACCAGAGAGGGTTATGCTCGAATAGTCCATGCAAAGGAATGGACCCACAGAGAGGTCAGATGAGCGAGGGAGACCAAGATGTGGTCATGAGAAGACTGAAGGAGGTGATAACCATGAGAATGCAGCAGTTCAGTGAGGTAGCATAGACCCAATAAGAGGTAGGCTCTATTAATCAATGTGATTAAGTAGACCATGAGGTCAGACTGAGGGAAGGAGAACCAGACTCATGTCATGATTAAGTTACCCATGATTGGTAGCTACAGGAGTGCATGCCTTCTGCTTCCATTGAGCTCAAAATTAGGAATGGATATAATTGCATAAAGGTAGAAACGAGAGTGGCCGGGTGAAGCCGGCAGCCGATGGTGAGTTAGGCAGTATGAGGAGGACGGCTGAATAGTTTTGACTAGAATGAGGGAATGGGGTTGGAGGAGGAGACCAGTAAGTAGGGCGATATGCAGGAGGAAATATTAGGCACTATAAATAAATAGGGTTGGTGGTATGGGACAGCAGGATAGGGAAGCCCACAAAAGAAAGCAGAGGTCAAAGAAGGAAAGGAATGGAGGGCAGAGGGAACAAGAGGAGGAGGGTGAGCACCAACCATGGGGAAGCACAGGAAGGACAAAATTAAGAAAGCACAACAGGGTGGAACCAAGAATAAGGAGTGGTGAAGGGAGGAGGAGGAGGAGGAGGGCAGGATGGTGCAGTTTCTGTCCGTGATGCACTCAGCAATTGCAAAAGCAGAACAGCCCAACATAGGAGGTGATGCACCCAGTATGTGAGGTATCACTACTGAGAGGTGACAGCTGAGAGGGAAACATTGCTAGGGAAACTAGAAACATGTATAATGAAGATATACCAGTGACTGGAGCTAGGCTGAAGACCAGCAGTAGTAGTAGGAAACAGAGTGGGGAAAAACAAATGTGAAAGCAGCAGGGAGGACCCAGAAATGACTTCCCATTATTGAGGTGGCTTATGAGGGCAGCAGAGAAAGATATGGTGCCAGCACAATTGGCAGGAAAGACAAAAGGAATGGAATAAGTAGGAGGGGAGAAATGAGAGAAAGGCAGAGACAGAAAATAGGCACACCACACCATGCGATAGAGGTAGTGGATGGTAGGCACATCAGAGCTGAGGGTAGTGGATCTGAGGAGCTGCGCACTTAAAGCACAGAGGACCCCCAAAACAGAAAGAGTGAGCAGCAGAGAGAGAACAATGGAACATTCACGATGGAGGTGAACGGAGGTTCCGTAGATGGAAGCGAGAGCAAAGACTCAGTTAATGAGGAAGACGTGATAATGAGCTGGTTAGAAGAAGGAGTGGAGAAGTACCAAGGGCAGGAGGCCACAATGGGGAGTCAGCAAGGAGATCATAGAATGTCGGGAAGAATGGCAAGATAGCAGGGTCAAGCTGGGTTGACAGAACACTGTACCGACTCAGAAGAGAGAATGGATGGCAGGGAGCCTTGGATGGTGGGACGAAGGCAAGCAGCAGAAAGGAGAGGAACTACAGGAGTAGAGGTAGGATGAAAGGGGAGGATGAGTGAGCTGAAACACAATGGGCAGCTGCAGAGCAAGAAGCAGGGATAGAGAGAAATGTCACAGTGGAAGGGAAGGGTGATAGGAGAGGAACAGGCAAATGGCCACAAAACAGCAGTACTGAGGAGGAAGGGAGAAAGGGAAGAAAGGGGAGGAATGGCCAGATGGAAGCAATGAATCAGAGGCCAGAAAAGAGTGGGGGGGTGAAGACAAGACAAAAGATGAAGAGACAAGCACTGAATGCTTCAGAATGAGCGGCGAACACAAGAAGGGGACCGGCAGCCAGAGGAGCAGCAGAAATACAACAACAGCCCATAGTGAAAGAGGGCAGCTCCTCCTGCTACAATGAAGAAACAAATCCCAGAATAGTCCAGGGGAAGTGGTCTTTTAAGGCCTGATTGGGGAGTGACATTGTTGCTTCTCCCATTGAACCTCAGGCTTAAAGCCTTCCCATTGTGGTGGCTGTAGTTTGAGGATAGAGAGTTTTCGAGGGTAAAAGCAATTGCTTTATCCTGATATCAACTGCCAGAACTTCCTTATTGATAATCTTGCACAGTGACCTGTTGTATTGCTGCATCAAATGTGCACTGAATGGCTCTCAAATATAGATATCTAAAAGAACATCTCTTTTCTACTTATATGCTGACTATACAAACAGTATACAATTAAAACAGTAACACAAGGGCAGTTACTCCACTGGTCTTCATGGTGCTACTTTAACTAACTAGTCCAATGCACACAGAATACAAGGTACTCACCCAGCCTCTTTGTAGATAATATCTGTATTCAAATATTTACTCAACATGCAAATGTAAAATACATTCATGTGCCAGTACAAAATAAACTCACACTGACTATACCACTGTTTCGCACAAAGGAGCACTTCAGGTAAGTTGTCATAGGCTAGTGGATATTGAAATTATTGATCGCCAAAATAAATTGACAAATTAGCATACTTATATGATGTGTACATTTTAAAATGTTCATGTGTCTACAATCCTCCAAAGAGTGACACCGCAGGACTAACTGTCATCCATCCTATCCTCTATTGGCCAACATGATACTATAGAAATGGGGGATCTCAATCTTCATTGGCTCAGCCCAAAGCGATGTTCATGCAAAATGCTTATTAGTAGAGCCTGTCTCTCAAATCATCTCAGATCCAACACACTCCTCTCCAAGTGGTTCCTCCTCCTAACAGTTAAACTGGATGCTCACTAACCATCCTGACATGATCATAGAGTCCAGTGTTCTACCAGACTCAGTATGTGATCACTCCCCCACTTATTGCCTTTGGAAAGCACCCCCACTAAAATTCCTCCCAAAGTCCTCACCTTCAGAAACCTTATCAGCCTTGACTCCATCATGCTTGAAGCCGAGCTTCAGCTCATTGACTGGTCCCACCTCCTAGCCACCTCTAATGTAAACGCTGCTCTGGAAATCTCCCAATCACACATCTCCCAACTACAAGATAGGCTTTTCACAAAACTACTAGAAGGCAAGTAAGGGGCTCTGCCACCCCTTGGCTCCCCATCACCCTCTTCTCACCTCTATAAAGAAAGAGACTGCCTCTGGCACTCCCAAAAATCATCCTCTGACCTCTGGGACTGGCAGAACTACTGAACTCTACAGAATCACTGTAAAAGATACCCGATGAGCAGAAACTCCTTTTGCAAATCCAAGTTTACTGTGTCCACTGGCAGTCCCAGAATATTCTGGGATCACTTGAGGGACTCCTGGGTGCTTCTTCCAGATCTCCAGCTCCACTGCAACAACACCCTCACAATAGCTAATGCTTTCAATGCCCACTTCACTGATCTCTTCCTCATCCCATCCCAATCTCCCCCCATCCAAGACCCCCACCCCCAAAAACCCACCCGACTTTCTACCTGAAGGTTGTCTCAAAGTGTGAAGTACTGTGTCTCCTTAACTCATTACCACTGCATGCTGCACTTGGCCCTGACGGGATTAAGACCAAGTTTCAAAAACTTTGGGCTCAGCACCTGACCGTCTCCATTACCCACATCTACACACTCTCCCTCACCTCTGGGGTAGTCCCATCCCTCTGGAAAGTAGCCAAGATCATCCAACTTCCCAAAAAAGGGGTCTCAGACAACATATCACAATATTGTCCCATTGCTCTACTGCCCCTACTGGGCAAGCTCCTCGAGAAAATAGTAGTCACCCAACTCGCAGACCATCTAAACTTGCACAACCTCCTCATCCTTTGCCAACATGGTTTTCACAAGAACTACAGTATATCTACTACTCTCATCAAGTTCTCAAATGACTTCAGATCCACCATGGACCATGGCTCACTCACTGGGGCCATTTTTATAGACCTATCCAAGGCCTTTGATCTCATTGATCACTCCCGTTTCACTCAAAAGTTAGCCCTGGGCTTATCACCACATGCCAATTCATGGTTTGCCAACTACCTGTCTGGCCACAGCCCGTTTGTTAAGTATGGCATAGCTATGCCCCCTACACTGCCCATTATCTGTGGTGTCCCTTAGGAATCTATCCTCTGCCCTCCCCTTTTTTCCATCTTTATAAATTATCTCCCAACTGTATCCATTTCCTCATCAATTGTTAAGTATGCAGATGACATAACCCTCTATTGCAGCACGGAAAGCACCCAACTCATTAACTCTCAGTTAACAAAGGACTTCAGACTCATTCAAAAATAGCTTGCAGCAAGCAACCTTATTTTCAACTCTGCCAAATCCCAAGTGATGCTGTTTGGATCCCAGATCTGTAGAGGTTCCAGCCCCTTCCCTCTAGATATCAGCTGCATCAATAGTTCCCATCTCTCCACAGTTGAGGAATTCAAATACCTAGGCATCACCCTAGACCCTAGCCTAGACTTCCACCTCCACATCCCAAATCAGTGCAATGCTGCTAATACTTGGATTTGGATGCTGTTCCACCTTAAGCAACTACTCACGCCCACTGCCCAGAAGATCAACTGCCCAGTGCTTTCTCCTCATCAGCCTATAATACAGGTCCCTCCTCATCTCGAATGCATCCTTGGTTTCCCAGTACAAGTGTGGCATCAATTATAAACATGTCTGCTGATTTTCCCTTTCACCCCCACACCTCACCCACCACTGCTCACTCAATAACTCTTTAAGGTGGCTATCCCCCCTCAGCATCATGATCCTTTGCTCTAGGTTGTTTTATATATATGCAACTACAGTTACCTCCTCCTGCTATTACCTTCCTGCTCTCTCCCAGTGCAAATGCTGCATATACCCTCAGATCTCACAATCCCACTCTGCTTGCCACACCCAGGTGTGCTACGAAAATGGGTGATCAGGCCTTCTCTGCTTTTGCACCTAGAATCTGGAAATCTCCTCCTCTGACAGTACACTGCTCCACCTCCACCCTGTCCTTTAAATCTATCCTCAAAATCCATCTCTTCCAGTCCATGAACTGCAAATGTTTCCAACCAGTGTGACTCATTGACTTCCAAATCTGCTCCACTGCCTGCTCAACATAATGTATTTTTCCCTATTTTGACTGCTCTCTGTCCCCATCCCCCTCTCCTGACTCGTCAGTACTGCTGTCTCCTACTTTTATGCACCATGCTATTGATACTGCTCACTACATCTGTCTAAAAGAAATCCATGAGTGGATAGATTCTAGCTGGCTGAGGTTGAACTCAGAAAAAACAGAGGTACTGGTTGTGGACCCAGGTCGACAGATAGGGGGATTGGGTGGTGCTGCACCCTCCAGAATTTTTCTTGGAGGTGTTTCTCTCCTGACCTCTGAACGAGTGAGGAACCTGGGGGTAGTTCTTGATGATAGACTGACACCGCAGTCGCAGGTGTTGGCTGTCATCAAGACTTTCTTTTACCATCTTAGGAACATCGCCAGGGTTAGGCATCTTGTTCCATCTGCCGACCTGCCAACTTTAGTCCACGCCTTTGTGTCCTTGCACCTGGATTACTGCAACTCCCTCAACCTAGGGCTTTCAGGGGTTGAAATCAATCACCTGCAGCTAGTGCAGAATGCTGCAGCCCGGCTTTTGACGGGTTTTTGTAGATCCTGTCATATTACTCTGGTGCTGCGCGAACTGTACTGGCTGCTGATCCGGTGGCAGATCACATTTAAAGTCGGCTTGCTGACTTTTAAAGCCCTACACGATCTGGGCCCGGTCTATCTGAAAGAACTTTTGGTTCCCTACTGCCCCAATTGATCGCTCCACTCAGCCGACGAGGGGTTGCTAGAGGTTCCAAGGGTGAATTTGAAATCATCTGGCACTCGGCTTTTCTTATGCTGCCCTCACCCTTTGGAACTCTCTACCCTGTCGGTTACGGGAGTGCACTTCTGTGGAGGGATTTAAGTGGGGTTTGAAGACCTTTCTTTGGGAAAAAGCCTTTTTGGAACACTGACTGACTTAATTATCTTGGTTTTACTGAATATTTTTAATGACATTTTAACTGTTTTAACTGTTATTTACGTAAGGCACCTTGATAATTGAAAGGCACCATATAAATAAAAAATAATAATCATTATTATTGGACAGTACAAGTTTATTATTAGCTCTAGCACTTGTTATGTATTAGCAGTCCTACAATTACTGAACCCCTCCTGACTCACAATGCTCAACTGTTTGCAATGTTTGCTCCTGATGTACATAATGGTCTATAGACCTCCCCTATTGTCTATTCTGTTCTGCCAAGTACAACCCCCCCCTCAATTTTAAAATCCACTGTTTATAGCTATTGCACAACCTGTTAATACAACCATTACTTGTATAATTCCTTTTCCTCCTGCTTGCATTGTTCTGTTGTTGCTATGATGCTGCTTTTTTGAACTGTTACTAGTTTGTGTGTAAGTGCATTTGTGAAACATTATTTTGTTCTTGTGAAATGTAATCTCCCAGGTCATACCTAAAAATAGGCACACTGTTGTCTAGTGTACTCTCCTGGTTACCAAAACCAAATAAATAATAAATTAACTAATAACAGGTGATAGTAACAAGACACATTATAATATTAAAACTGCTAGACAAAAAGAAAGTGTGCATTTAAGTGTGATCCCATATTGGTTAAATATAACAAGCTTATACTAACTTTACTAAGGCAATAAATTCATACACAAATAGTAAAAAGTCAGAAAACTGTTTCAAGACTAGTAGATCACATCTGTCCAAGTTATGGAATGTATTTTGCATTTGAATTTTGAATGTTTTGATACTCTTAAAAATTATCTGTGAGTTGATATTTTCTGTGATGCAAATATTATCTACAAGGATGTTGGGTAAGTGCTTTGTATTTTGTGTATGCTAGCCTAAATGAAAACCAAAAATGCCAAATGAAATTGTTTTTAATATTGGAATATAAGAGGTACATTTTTGTGTTTACATGACAATCTCATTTGAAAAAGCAAATACTACTGTTATACTGAAGCAGCAAGGCATGCCAGGGAGGGCCATCACAAGGTAAATCTCCTGTGCCAAACCACACAAGTCAATGGCAAGTGTAACTCCATAAAGATGTAGGAATAAGTTGGTAACCCAACCCCTCTGGTGTTGCTGTACTACTAGTATAAAATGGGGTAAGGCAGGTGACTTGAAGAGGTTTTTTATAGTTTTAAATTTAAAAATGTACTTTTTATCCCATGCGTGCATGTTTCCAGCAAAGGCACAGCACATGGTATTCACATGGATTCTGACCAGTCAGAAGGCTGGCTCTTTGAATCCAGCTTTTTAATTGATTTTTTTTCTTCAGAATTTCATCTCTCCTGAATTAATCCTATTAAGGGTATGGCATAATAATAATAATAAATTGTATTTATAAGGCACCTTATCCATAACCAAGGCACCTAACAATTTAAAAACAGAACAAGCATCAATAAAATTAACATTAAAATAACAGTGCACCAAAAAGCAAAGAGAAAACTCAATCACTCACTGAATGCCTGGTGCCACAGAAAAGTTTTTAAAGATTGCTTAAATCCCTCCACAGTTTTGCACTCCTGTAGCCGAAGGGATAGAGAATTCCAAAGGGTGGGGGCTGCATACATAAAAACTCTCACCCCAGATGATTTTAAACACACCCTTGGAATCTCTAGCAACCCCTTGTGAGCTGAGTGGAGTGATCGTCCAGGGCAATAAGGAACCAGGAGTTCTTTCAGGTAATCTGGGCCCTGCCTGTGTATGGCTTTGAAAGTCAGCAAACCAACTTTAAAGGTGATCTGCCACTGTACTGGCAGCCAGTGCAGTTCATGAAGCACCGGCAAAATATGACAGGATTGAGCAGGTCCCATCAAAAGCCAGGCCAACGCATTCTGCACCAGCTGAAGGCTGTGGATTTCTACCCCAGGCAGCCCTAGGTAAAGGGAGTTGCAATAATCTAAGTGCGAGGACACAAAGGCATGGACCAGAGTAAGAAGGTCACCAGATGGAACTAGATGCCTAATCCTGGTGATATTCCTGAGATGGTAAAAGGAAGATTTGGCAACAGCCAACACCTGAGAATGCAGGGTCAATCCTTCATCAAAAATGACCCCCAGGTTATGCACCTGTTCAGAGGTCGGGAGTGAAATGCCACTGAGAAAAATTCCCGAGGGCGAACCAACCCCCAACCCCCCTATCTGGGGACCTGGGTCCATAACCAGCAGCTCAGTTTTTTCCGATTTCAACTTCAGCCAACTGGAATCCATCCACTCCTGGATTTCTTTCAGACAGTTATTAAAGACTGAGAGAGCTCCATCCTGGTCAGGTGTGAAAGAAAGGTAGAGCTGGGTATCATCAGCATAGCAGTGAAACCTCAGCCCATACCTTCTTACAATGTCTCTGAGGGGTAGCATGTACACTGTGAATAACATGGGTGACAGCACTAAGCCCTGAGGCACCCCACACAAGAGAGAAGTAGGGCCTGAAGAAAAAGACCCCAGACACCAGTCTCTGTGTTCTACCCATGATGAACAATGTAAACCACCTGAGGACCATTCCCGACAGTCCACAGATGTGCTTCAGGTGACAAAGCAACACCCCATGGTCCACGGTGTCAAATGCTGATGAGAGATCCAGAAGAACCAAGATGGAGTGGCTCTTCTGATCTCTAGCCATCAGGAGATCATTGAGCACCAAACCAGCACTGTCTCAGTACTATGTGTCTGTGTTTGAATGTTGCTGGTGCTGTCCTGCAAGTGCAAACCTTCATCATTCCAATGGCTCAGAATAAATGAGCTAAAACTTTGAAACTAAAAGTATATCATAATCTGAAGAGTTCTCTCATACATCAAAATGGCACCTATCATAGCAATCACATCATATTTCTTTAGATTTGATGCCAACATATTCTGCAAAATACTCTTGCCCACTCCTTATTATCAAAATAATATTTCATTTTGTCCTCAGCAATTTCATTGTTGGCATACAATTTATAATCCGTTTCACTCTTACGCCTTGCTGGAATCTCTAAAATGCACCCCTCACAGGTCACTTGAGTGAGTATAACTCAATTGGTGCCATGTCTGTACAATAGTTTCATAAAAATCAAAAAATTGGGTTTATGACCTTTAGTCATCCTAAGTCATTTAGAATTATTTTACAGTTGTTTTCATGAAGAATTTTACTGTACCACTGGCTTGCAACCAGATAGGAGTAATTTCACATAAGATAGGAGTAATTTCTCATTTCTGGAAACTGAAGCAATCAGCAGATATTTGAGGCTACCTGCTATTATACAGTGATGCATTATCAGTCTTTACTACCTGTGGTATGACAAAAGTAAAGAACTTTTTATCTAGTTTTACAATTAAAGCTGTTGCTGAAGATTCAAAATCTGTCTCTGGATAGATGGAATAATCAGCCATCACAACTTATATGCATATGGGGTTGTGTAGCAATTCAGACATATAATGTAATCTGAATTACCCTTAACTTAGCATGTTTGTATTTGGTTTGAGGAATCCAGAGATACTTGGGCATTTTGGCATGCAGATGTATAGAACATGTGCATCAAGTATGAGGAAGGGTTTAAATTTGTTCAGGTTTAGAAGTTCAGATCCAAATGTCTCATACTTCAAAGAAAAACATAATGGGATGGACCTGTTCATGCATCCTTACTGTATAATTCATTACTGCTTTAGCTGGGCAAACTTTTCTTTTCTCTGTAAAGTTTGTAAGCATTTTCCATGTCTTACAACAAGAACATTGTTGGGAACATATGAGGGAATTGTTTAAGCTTACTTCATGGCAGTGACCAGAAACTGTGAGAAAATATTGTACACTTTCTTGTTTACAGCAGAAGCCCCCACACCACCCATACTTCAGCTATGTTAATTTAATAGGAAACAATTTTAATTCATTGATATTCTAATGACTCCATTTCATGCATTATTTATTTGTTTCCTGCCTATATAACCTTTATATATTCTTTGACTAGTTTTCTTCAAAAAGAACAGTCAGTAGTTTCCTGATCCCCTAGCCAAAATTCTTCCATGCACCAATCAACCATTTGATTAACCTGTTGCATTATCAATCAGTTCACATCTGGGCACAGTGAATGGGAAACTGTTATAGTATATGGTTAGATGGTGTTATGCTCCTGAAAATGAGCCTCAGCTCAGTGTGCCCTTCCCAGTAACCACATTTTAAATAAAATAAATAAATCTAAGAAAATCAATACAATTTTATATGCTGCTGTACCACAGTATTGATGTCATCATGCTGTCATACCACAGAGGTGATGTCAGAATTCTGTTGTACCACAGTAGTGGTGTCAGAATGCTGTTGTGACACAGTAGCTATGTCTCTACTGTGGTACAACCATATAGAATCCCATGTATATTAAGATTCCTTATGCTTACCTAAACTACACATCCCTCATAGCAAACTTATCAGCAAGACTAAAAATACCCCAAGTGAACTTTGTTAAAAGATGAACTACTAGAAATTGTCCCAGCTCACAATATTACTTAACCCTTTCACTGCCAAGGAAATGTTGCTAGGAATATTTCTTCACATATAGGCAAATAAAGTTTCAACAGTTCTCAATGTGTTCCTATATGTTGTATTGGGGACCTGCTTAATTCCTTATCCTGCAGTGCCCATTGTTTCACTCCAATTCAAAAGAAAAACCACATCGGTCCCTATGCACAAAGGGGTGGGATATACATGCCTAAGGTGCGTACCCCCTCTCTCAGCTCCGCACCAGTGGGAGATCTGTGGGTGGCCACATTCACTAACAGTGGCCACCGTACGACACCCATATTTGGCCCCACCCCCTGGTGCACAGGCACATGGGGGCAGTCTGGTGTGAAGCCACAGATCTCAGAGGGTGGCCAATCAGCTGCCTGACACAGACCCCACAGTGGATCACCTGTGCCTGAGTGCAGGGTACTAGCACATAGAGCATCGCGTGCAGAGTGGGGGTTAGGTGCCTGGACAACAACTTGCAGGCCCCCCAGTGTACCCCACATGCTGCAGCTTCCTCAGTGTGGGTGCACAGGATCCCATCTCACAGCTGCAGCCCGTGGCTGTCGCTCCCGTGTGGCCACGTAACTTGCCCTCTGCCTTTATAGCTGCTCCAACCTGATAGAGGTGCTGACACCTGCGCCCAGCACTCTGCGTGTTTGTGCATCTTGCAGAGTTCCAGCATGCCCCTTGCACCTCCCCCAGTCTACCTCACACATAGGTCTACACGCTGCAGGAGATCCAGTGCGGAGGGGGGTGTCCAGCCAGTTGTGAATGCCATGAAGGGGTGCAGGGCCTGGGCAGGTGCAGAGGGCTATGTGCCAGGGTTATGTGGAGCAAACCCACTCTGCACCTTTGTGCATAGGGTCCAATGATTATAAATGCATATATGCTTTACTTATCTAATTTGTGTCTGTCCAACTGAGCTTGTGATATTTTATTGTATTAATTTGATATGATGTTCTATGGATGCACAGTAACTAATATTGTATTAAAAGTTGCCAAAATAAGTCAGAAACATCAAAATGAAGTTCATGACATACAGAGTACATTTAGGGGCACTAAAGGCATGAATACATATTTAATGTATTTAATTTTATTCTGTCACTTGCTGTTTTCTATTTATTTGAACACAGTTCAAGGTAGCATAAGAAACAAGGTAAACAAATTAATACAATCATGTACTATACAAAATGATTATGTTTCCATCTAAGGGTTAGGAGATACCATAGATACCCTTTGTGCTTCACTCTCGAGGTCCATATGTTGTCATCCCACCCCTCAATAGCAACACAGCCTTGTGGTGTATGGTTGCACATATGTTTTTCTATATGTGTAGTGTGCTGTATTAGAGACTGGCTGATGTATTCTACTACTCTATGGAGGCACCTGCAGTAGAGACCAAGGAGGATGCTAGGAACCTCCTCAATGGAGACCCACAGGAGGGTGGCCCAGGACCCCACAGGGGAAGAAAACAACTGCTGGTGGGGGACTCAATTGTTAGGGAGGTAGAACTGGGGGAGGGAGGGGAAAGGGAGGTAAGGTGCCTGCCCAGTGCCAAGGCCTGGAGGGACAGGAAATGAATCCTCAGGATCATGGGAGCAGCGGCAAGGGGGAGGGAGCTGGATGTCATTATCCACCTAGGGATGAATGACCTGACTGAGAATGAGATCAGAGCAGTGCAACAGGAGTTTGTGGAGTTGGGGAGGGGCCTTAGACAAGTAGCACACACAGTAATTGTCTCGGAAGTGCTACCAGTCTATGGCATGGATGAGGCTAGGGTACTCCACACCATGGGATTAAATGACTGGTTGAAAAGCTGGTGCAGAGCTCAGGGATTTGGCTTCATTGGGGACTGTGGCTCCACCTGGAGGAATGCAGGCCTATACAGGTGTGATGGTCTGTATCTATCCTGAAGGGGAACCAGGATCCTAGGTGATAAGTTTAAATGCTTCAATGGCAAGCATTTAAACTAGCCAAGGGAGGAGGCACTGAAGAGGAGAAGGGAAAGCCTAGACCCCCCCAAAAAATCAGGGTAATTAGTGAGGTAAACATCAAGACAGAGCTGTCGATGGGGAGAAGGGCAGGGGTAAATGGAGAAAAAGACAAAGGCAGTAGGGACAGGGATGGGGCAAAAATAAATAAAGCCATAAAAAAGTGGAGGGTAATGAGTACCAATGCCCATAGCCTAGGGAAAAAGCTCCCTGAAATGGTGGCCTTGATGGAAGAGGGTTGCCTGGATATTGTGGCAGTCACAGAAACATGGTACACAGAGAACCATGACTGGGATGTCAACATACCAGGGTACACAGTCTACAGGAGGGACAGGGAGGGAAGAAGAGGAGGAGGAGGAGCTCTCTATATAAGGGAAGGGATCAAAGCAACAGAACTACAGGGTAAATGGGGAGCAGAGGAGGCACTGTGGGTCACCCTGGAGACTGGAAATGGCTTCACAATCCATACAGGGGTTGTATACAGACCCCCGTCTCAGGGGGAGGAAATGGACAAGGAAATGACAGAAGACATCCTTGGGATGGCAGAGAAAGGGGAGATATTACTGATGGGGACCTGAATATGCCAGATGTTGATTGAAGCACATTTGCTGCTGTCACATCCAAGAGCAGGGCCATTCTCGATGCCCTACAGGGGGCATGCCTCAGACAGCTACTTTTGGAACCCACTCAGGAGAGAGCAATCTTAGACCTGGTACTCTTAAATGGGGATGGAGAGAGAATCTCTGATCTTGAAGTGGGCAGCCATCTGGGAACAAGCGACCACCAAACAGTGTGGTTCACGATAAACTTAGCTGTAGAGTCAAGCCACACAAAAGTGAAGGTACTGGACTTCAGGAGGGCTGATTTTGTCAAAATGGGAGAGTGCCTCAGAAAAGCACTAGCAAACAGACAAGAAGTTGGGGTGGAGCAACAATGGGGAAACATCAAAATCTCCATCACAGAGGCAACAAGCCTTTGTGTGAAGCAAATAAACAAATCAAAACAAAAGAAAAAAACACTATGGTTCTCAAAAGAAGTGGTGGGGAAGGTAAGGGAGAAAAATATAGCATTCAGGAAGTGTAAGGAAATACAGAACAAGCAGGACAGAGAACTGTGCCAGTTAAAGTAGAAGGAAGCAGGTAAGGCAGTCTGAATAGCAAAGGCCAAAACCGAGGAAATGATAACCAACTTGGTTAAGAAGGGGGATAAAACCTTTTATAGGTACATTAGGGAGCAAAGAAAGACTAAGGCAGGGATACTGAGGCTGAACAAAGAGGAAGGTGGTTGGGCAGAGAGCGACAGTGAAAAAGCAGGGATACTGAACGAATACTTCTGCTCAGTATTCACAATGGAAAAGCAGGGGGAAATACCTAATCCGGTCAATAGAAGCACTCTGGATAGGGGAGTTGATATTAGTCCTTTCACAGAAAAAAGGGTTCTGAAAGAACTCTTAAAACTGAAGGTGGATAAAGCAATGGGGCCTGATGGGATTCACCCCAGAATTCTAAAAGAACTAAGAGAAGAACTAGTAACACCACTGACTACCCTTTTTAATAAATCATGGGAGGATGGTGTGGTACCAGAGGACTAGAGCACAGTGGATGTGATTTCCCTTCACAAAAGTGGGAGCAAGACAGAGGCAGGAAACTACAGACCTGTCAGTTTGACCTCAGTGGTAGGGAAAATGATGGAATCACTTCTGAAGGAAAGAATTGTTAAGTACCTAGAGGCCAGTGGGGCACAGGACCAAAGCAGCATGGATTCACAGCAGGAAGGTCATATCAGACAAATCTAATTGATTTCTTTGACTGGGTGACTAAAGCAGTAGACTAGGGAGGGGATGTGGACATGGCCTACCTAGACTTTAGCAAGGTATTTGACACAGTCCTGCACAAAAGATTAATAAACAAATTAGCCAGCCTGGGAGTGGGTCCTAGGGTGGTAGCCTGGCTAAAACACTGGTTGGACAACAGGACACAGCAGTTAATGTAAATGGAGTCCACAGTGAAGAAAGGAGGGTTAATAGTGGGCACCGCAGGGTTCAGAACTTGGGCCAGTCCTTTTTAATGTCTTTATAAGTGACATTGCAGAGGGACTGGAAGGGAAAGTATGTCTCTTTGCAGATGACTCAAAGATCTGCAACAGGGTTGATACACAAGCTGGGGTGGAAAGGATGAAAAGGGACTTGGCAAGGTTGGAGGAATGGTCAAATGTATGGCAGCTTAGATTCAATGCATAGAAATGCAAAGTAATGCACCTGGGCAACAAAATCGCAGAGGAAGAGTACACAATGGGGGGGTGAGATACTGACAACAACAAAAATGGAAAGGGACCCAGGGGGTAATCATATCAGATGACCTAAAGGTGGGCCAGCAATGTGAAAAGGCAGTAAGGAGGGCTGGGAGAATACTGGGATGATAGGGAGAGGCATCACCAGTAGAAAACAGGACGTTGATGGCTCTCTGTACAGACAGTTGGTAAGACCACACCTGGAGTACTGTGTACAGTTCTGGAGACCCCATCTCCGCATAGACATAGACAGGGTGGACGCTATCCAGAGGAGGGCAACCAAATGATGCAGGGCCTGTATTAGAAGACAGACTAATGGAACTAAAGAAGTATAGCCTCGAGGGAAGGAGGGAGAGGGGGGATATGATAGAAACTTTCAAATACCTCAAGGGAATCAACAAAGTCCAAGAGGGTAGCATCTTTCAGAAAAAGAGATGTCCAAAAACAAGAGAGCACAATTTGAAGATAGAGGGGGGACGGCTCAGAGGTAATGTGAGGAAGTATTTCTTCACAGAGAGGGTTGTGGACACATGGAACGGCCTTCCTGAGGAGGTTGTAGAGTCAGAAACAGTGGGGAAATTCAAGAATGCATGGGACAGACATAAGGCAATTCTAATGGGGGGTAGGAGGAAGTAGGCTGTTGGTTAACTAGGATCTGCAGCTTATCCATTAGGTAGGGAAATAGGCAGACTAGGTGGGCCAAGCGGTCCTTATCTGCTATCAAATTCTATGTTTCTATGTTTCTACAGAAGCAACTGCACCATAGTGACTGCTCAGGGTTGAGTCATTTGTTGATTATAAAGCACTTACAATCATTTATCACATGTATTGACACCATTCTTTTCATTGCAGTCTCCTTTTATTCAATATTGCGCTGCCTTACTGTTTAAATCTCATCATAAATAGCTGAATATATCATCTTCTCTATTGCATTTCATTCCTAATGTTCTCTTTGTCTCGCTCTTTCATAATTGTTTAATTGGCTATCCAATTTGTCATGAAATCCCACAATGCTGAAACTACCTTTCATCTAATATGGTATATGCAATGTTAAATGTCCACATAATGTAATAGTTTTGTGAAATTGTATACTATAGTTTTTTTATTATAAAAATAAACAAGCAATACAACAGCAATGCATAACACAAAATCATTGATAATGAAAACCACAATACCATCTGAGAAATGTTACCAAAACAAATTGTATACTTAGTCTACTTACACCAGTATATTACCTTCCTATTGTGAACACTTATAAAGTATACAAGACAGTGACAGAAAAAGCTCTCCATTTTAATTTTCACTGCAAAGTGCTTTGAGATACAATTTGCATGAAATATACTAAACAAAATAAATCATATTATAATTACTAGTCAGTGCAAATATCAGCCTAAAACCAATAGCTGTCTAACTCCATAATATTTGTTTTTGATATCACAAACATGTATGGAGGTCAGCTCTGCAAGTTGTTTTCTCACACTTACCAAAATGTCTCCTTTTCTTGACCATTAATTATAAAAAAATAAAGATATATCATTGTTGTTCTCAATTTTTTCACATCCCTGTGGCATAAGATAGATTTATAAACAATTAAAGTTTTGCTTTCATGGTTTATGTAGTATCACACACCACAGGGTATAAGACACCATGCAAAATCCCTCCCCCAACAACCAGGCACACAGTGGCAGAGATGACTACTGCCTTGCACATTACAGTGCACAGTAATGTTCATGACTGGAGATATGAGCAACTTGTTTGCTCAGTGTGCCATTCCTGGTGAACCATTGCAATAAATAAATGAGCCCTCCACCCCCCCTCCACACACACACACTGTCCGGAAAGATGACATTGGGGTGCCCAGTCCCCATGTTGGCATATATCCCCACCTTCACCCCATTAATGTAGCACACTGGGAGCTCACTCCAGTGTGCCAAAATCATTGTTTATTTATCCGACCCCGGGATGCCCCTCCCAAACCCATCTATTTTGTTTGCTGACATTGGGGTGCCCAATCCCCATGTTGGCATGCCCCCCACCCCTATCCCCACTATTGTGGCACACTGGGAGCCTACCCCAGTGCACCTATATTAAGTTTTTTCTTGTTGCCAACATCGGGGTGTCCAATCCCTGTGTGAGCATGTCCCCCCAACATTGTGGCACATTGGAAGCCCACCCCAGTGTGTCTAACTTAATGTTTTCCCCAGTAAAATAAAGACAACCATCCCTTGAGGTGAGGTCTGCTTTTTTTTTTTACCTATAAAAAAAAACAGTCCTTCTTAATCTCCCCAGTCCTCCCTCACCCAACCCACACCTTCCCTCTGCACATCCCACTTCCCTGCACTCCCCTCACCCAATACTTGCCTCCAGAGGTTGGGAGCAGCAATCTTCTGTGGACCAGGAACACATCTGCACCCTTCAAAGACCAACTGGGAACTGAAGAAATGATGGTAAGCCCTATAATGGAATGAATTGGGGTGGGAGGGGTTCAGTTTAGGTTGCTATCTCAGACAATTTTTGGAGTTTTGGTTCCAAATTTTCAGCATGGGGTTCTTGTGGCCCCACCTCATGAATACTGGCACTGTTGTTTTGTTTTTTAGTCCCAAAAGGTGATTTCACTGTTGCTGCGTGTAATAACCTTTCAGGACTGATGAATGAAATGACAGTGCCACTGTTCATGAGGTGGAGTCCCAAAAAGCCTATGTTGCAAGTTTCGTGAAAAAACTCAAAAAAAATGACTACGTTACGAGCATGCATTGCACAGTTTGTATGCATGCTCATAACTTTGCCAATGTTTAATATTTTCACTCCAAATTTCCAACATTGCCATTTTTCATACTTCCGTATGAACAGTACAGCTGTCATTTTTTGCATCTTGCCCAAAATGTGTTTTAAAACCTGTGGCTCAGAATGGCATAGTTGCTGTGCAAAATCAACTTTTGGGACAGATCAATGAAATCACAGTGCCACTGTTCATGAGGGGAGGTCCCTAAAAGGCCATATTGAAAATTTGGTGAAACAATTCCAAACAAGCATTTGTCAATGCCGAATGTTTGCTTGCTGGCATTGGCAGTGGTAGTGTAGAAGTTACAGAGCTGCGTAATAGGAATGGCAATGAAGTATTGAACTGAAGCCAACCCCACCACCACTCTGCAGAGAGTGACAGGCATTGGGGTGTGCCTTTGGGTCATCAGGCATAACGGCCACGCCATTTCACCACACCCCACCCTGCAGACACTGACAAGTGTCACGGTGTTCCTTGGGGTCTTTGGCCTTTATAGCACCCCATTCCATTAGGAAATACGGTGAGATGGGTGCGATATAGGAAAATGGGGTGAACTTTGGGGCCGAAGAGTCCAAGGCATACCTCGATGCCTCTCTCTGGCTGCAGGGTGTGGAATGGTATGAGCATTAAAGGCAAGAATCCCAAGTCACATCCCTGATGCCTGTCATTCTCTACAGGGTTGGGCATTATGGTTGGAAACCCTAATACCTCAGGCGTTCATTGGTATTTTCACTCCAAATGTTCAACATGGTTTTTTTGTGACCCCACCTCATGAACAGGGGGAATATCAGTTTGTTAGCCGAAAGCTGCTTATGCACAGCGACTACGGCATTTAGCACCACAGGTGCAAAAACATTCCAAACAGGATGTAAAAAATGACAGCTGTACTGTTCATGGGGAGGTGTAAAAAATGTCAATGTTGCAAATCTGCAGTAAAAATATTTAAAAAATGGTGAAGTCACGAGCGGACATAGAAACTGTGCAACGCACACCCATAATATAATTAGCTTGGGGATTTTTTTACAACAGATTGTCAACTCAGGCATTTTGGTGCCTCCGATCATGAACAGTGTCACTGTGATTTTCTTTATCTGTCCCGAACAATGATTTCCCACAGCGACCTCGCATCTCTGTGCTGAAAGTGTGAAAAAACACTTCGGCCATGTTGTGAAAAATGACAGCTGTACTGTAAATAAGGAAGTGTGGAAAAATGCCACTGGTGAAAATCTGGACTTAAAATATTACAAAGTCATGAACTTACGAGGGAGCGTGGAAACTGTGCAATGCTCACTTGTAACACAGTCATTTTGTGGACTTTTGTCACCAAATTTTCAACATAGCCATTTTAAGACCTCTGCTCATGAACAGTGTCACTGTGATTTTCTTAATTTGTCCTGTACATTGGTTTCGCACACCGACTGCGCCATTGTATGCTACATGGGTGGAAATACATTTTGGGTGAGATGTGAAAAATGACAGCTGTACTACTCATAAGAAGGTGTGGTAAAATGGCAATGATAAAAATCTGGAGTGAAAATATTGAAAATTCGCAAACTTACGAGTGTGCATAGGAACTGTGCAACGCACGCTTGTAAAATAGTCGTTTTGGAATTTTTCCACCAAATTTTCAAAATAGGCTTCTTGAGAGCCCACCTTATGAACACTGGTAGTGTTAGCTTAAAGACCAGTCCCGAAGGTGATTTGTAGTGACTGTGAAATCACCCTTCGGGCCTGAATAACGCTATGACAGTGACAGCATTCATGAGAAGGGGTCCCAAAAACCCCATGTTGAAAATTTGGTGCAAAAATTCCAAAATGCCTGAGATATGCAACAAAGTTGAAAACCCCTATCTAGCCCATTATACAGCTTACCGGCATTTCCTCAGTTCGCGGTCGGCTTTGAAGAGTGCAGACGTGTTCCCGGTCCACGAAGATCATCGAGCCAAGCCCGAGGTAATATGGGGTGAGGGGGGTGGGAGGCAGGGTGCAGTGGGTGGGTGCGGGTTGTGGGAGGGGTCTTGAAGACTGATGGGACTGTTTTTCTTTTCAGGTATTTAAAAAAAAAAAAAAGAGTAGTGGACATTTGCCATGCTGGGTTGGGCTCCCAGTGTGGCAGAAGGATGGCTGGGGGCGTGGAGCCGACGGGGATTGGGCACCCTGTCGGCCATGGCATTTGTTGCCACACTGGGTGGGCTCCCAGCGTGGCACCCTGTACTCGGGGAGACAGTGAAGCCGATGGGGAATTGGGCACCCCGCCGGCTATATAGTTGAGTTGCCACGCTGGGGTGGGCACCCAGCGTGGCATTTGAAGGCTTTGTGGGGAGGCAGCACAGCCGATGGGGACTGGGCACCCTCATCAGCTATAGAGTGTGGGGGGGAGCATGCAGTATGCATATGTGTGTGTGTGTATAGGGGGAGCTGTGCATGAGCAGGCGATATCTTATCACTTCTCTCTGAAGCATAGCTCCCCCTTTCAACTGTATGCCACTGCATTTTGGAGCTTGTCATAGACAGCTCCAGCATGCATTGGCGGAACAGGGGCCATGCCTGCCAACACACTGACTGAATTGGAAGAGGGGGTGACATACCTCCGAAATCTCGGATGATGGCACTATGTTTCTTGCACATGCGTGCAAGCAAACATAAAAATGACTATGTTACGAGCGTGCATTATGCGATTTATATACATGCTTGTAACTTTGCCACATTTTCATATTTTCACTCCAGATTTTCAACATTGCCATTCATTCACACTTTTGCATGAACAGTACGGATGTCATTTTTCACGTCCTGCCCAAAAAGTCTTTTCATACCTGTTGCACCAAATGGCGCAATTGCTGTGCAAAATCTGTCCCAAAAAGCCCATGTTGAAAATTTGGAGTGAAAATACCAATGGACGGCTGGGACATTAGGGTTTCCAAATATAATGTCCCAGCCTGTACAGACTGACAGGCATCAGGGGTGTGGCTTGGGATCATTAGCTGTAATGCTCACACCATTCCACCCCCACCCTCACCCTGCAGCCATTGACAGGCATCGAGGTGTGCCTTGGGGTCTTCGGCCCTATCGTTCACCCCATTCTATTATACTGCACCCATCTCAGCTTATTTCCTTATGGAATGGGGTGAGCATAAGGGCCAAAGACCCCAAGGCACACTGTGACACATGTCAGTGTCTGCAGGGTGGGGTGAGGTGGAATGGCATGAACGTTATGGCCAACGAACCAAAGGCACACCCCATCGCCTGTTAGTCTCTGCAGGATGGGAGTGGGGTTTGGTGTTAGTTCAATACTTCACTGCCATTCATATTATGCATCTCTCTAACTCATGCAGTACCAATGCCAATACCAGCAAGCAAACATTCAGCATTGACAAATGCATGTGTAAGTGTGTGTTTATTGCACTATAGTGTGATTAAAAGAGGACTTGAACACTATTTTTGTGTCCTACAGTCCCTGCTGCAGCTGTGGGTGCTATTTTCTTCTTTGTTTGCCTTCAGCTCTAATTTGAGCACCATAGCCAAGTTTCTGGTGCTCAACCTTTCTTGTTTCGTGTACATTTCTCCTTACTCTTCGGTGGACTGGAAACATGTCTGCACTCTTCAAAGCTGATCGCGAACTGAGGAAATGCCGGTAAGCTGTATAATGGAATAAATAGGGTTTTTTCAACTTTGATGCATATCTCAGGTATTTTTTTAGAATTTTGCCACCAAATTTTCTACATGGGGTTTTCGAGCCCCCTCCTCATGAATTCTTGCACTGTCATGGCGTTATTTGGTCCCGAAAGGTGATTTTGCAGTCACTGCATGGAATCACCTTTCAGGAGTGAGGAATGAAATGACAGTACCAGTGTTCATGAGGGGGGCTCTAAAAAAAGCCTATGTTGCAAATTTGGTGGGACAAATCCAAAAAAATTACTGTTTTATGAGCGTGTGTTGCGCAGTTCGTACACACGCTCGTGACTTAGCGAATTTGCAATATTTTCATGCCACATGTTCAGCATTTACATTTTTCCACACCTTCTTGTGAACCATACAGCTGTCATTTTTCACATCCTGCCCGAAATGTTTTTTCGCACTTCTGGTGCAGAGTAGCGCAATCGATGTGGGAAATTAGTGTTCGCGACAAATTACAAAAATGACAGTTGAACTGTTCATGAGCAGAGGTCCTAAAATGCCTATGCTGAAAAGTTGATGATGATACTCCATAACATGACTGTATTACGAGCGTGCATTGCGCGGTTTGCATGCACGCTCATAAGTTCACGAATTTATAATATTGTCACTCCAGATTTTCAACATTGCCATTGTTCTGCACCTCCTTATGAACAGTATAGCTGTAATTTTTCACATCCTGACCAAAATGTATTTTCTTAGTTCCAGCGCAGAATAGCATGGTAGCTGTGGAAAGTCCGTGTTCAAGACACATTATGAAAAGGACAGTGGCACTGTTCATTAGCAGAGGTCCTAAAATGCCTATATTGAAAATGTGGGGCTGAAAGTCCATAAAATTAGTGTTTTACCAGTGTGCATTGCATGGTTTGCATGCACGCTTGTGACTTCGGTGCATTTGTAATATTTTCACTCCACATGTTCAAAATTGGCATTTTTCTACACCTCCTTATGAACAGTACAGCTGTCATTTTACATATCCTGGCTGAAATGTGTTTTCGCACATCTGGCGCAGAATTGCACGGTCGCTGTGTGAAATCAGTTTTCTGGGCAGTTTGAGGAAATGACAATGACACTGTTCATGAGCAGAGGTCCTAAAATGCCTATGTTGAAAATTTGGTGATGAAATCCCATAAAATGACTGTGCTGCAAGCATGCATTGCGCAGTTTTCATGCAGCCTTGTAACTTCATACATTTGCAATATTTTCATGCCAGATTTTCACCACTGGCATTTTTGCACACCTCCTTATCAACAGTACAGCTGCCATTTTTCACAGCCTGCCCAAAATGTGTTCCTGCAACTGTGGCACACAATGGCGTGCTCACTGTGGGAAATCACCTTTTGGGACACATTAACAAAATCACAGTGCCACTATTCACGAGAGGAGGTCCCAAAATACCTATGTTGAAAATGGGCCTAAAAAACTCCCACAAATAATTGGGTTGTGGATGTCTGCTGCGCAGTTTGTATACATGTCCATTGCTTCACCAATATTTCATATTGCCACTCCAGATTTTCAACGTTGCCATTTTTTACACCTCCTCATGAACAATACAGTTGTCATTCTCCACATCCTGCCCAAAACTGTTTTCATCCCTCTGTCACCAAATACCACAGCCGCTGTGCAAAACCACCTTTCAGCTAACAAAGTGATTGTGCCACTTTTCATGAGGTGGCATGGCAAGCAGCCCATGTTGAAAATGTAGAGTGAAACTACCACTACACACCTACGGTGTTAGGGTTTCCAACTGTAGCACCCAACTCGGTATGGACTGACAGGCATCAGGGCTGTGACTTGGGATCATTGGATGTAATGCTCATGCTATTCCACCCCCAAGCCCACCCTGCAGCCACTGACAGGCATCGTGGTGTGTCTTGCACTATTTGGCACAAACTTCACCCTACGCTCCTATACTGCACCCATGTCAGCGTATTTTCTTATGGAATGGGGTAAGTATAATGTCCAAAGACCCCAAAGCACACCATGACACTTGTTAGCATCTACAGGGTAGGGTGAGGTACAATGGCATAAGCATTATAGCTGACGACCCAAAGGCATGCCCCAATGCCTGTTGCTCTCTATTGGGTGGGGGTAGGGTTGGCGTCACTTCAATACTTCACTGCCATTCCTATTATGCATCTCTAGCTCCGCCACTGCCAATGCCAGCATGACAACATTCAGCATTGACAAATGCCTGTTTAGTACTGCTGGAATAATGGAGCTTTAAATGCCAGTGAGACCAGCAGTGGTTGTACAGATAGTGGGATCTGGTCATGAGACAGAGCACACCAAGCAAGGAAATGTGGGCTAATGAACCTTTCCATGCCACCAATGGAGAGTGAGGCTGTGGCTAGATGAAGTAGGATAGCAGGGGAACTCCAGGCCATGGCTCATCATCAAGTGTGATCTAGCATGAGTGTGCAGCATGACCTTGGTGCTGAGCTGGACGATTTTAAACCTTCTCCTACTGTGAGAGGTAAGAGGTAAACAAATGAGAGGGGCAGCTAAGGAAAAATGGCACAATTTGAAAGTCTCAGATATGGGGAATGGGGGTATATGCTCACTAAACGATTAGAGCAAAATTTTACCGTGCAGCTTTTCAAGTGGTAGCACAGTGATTTTAAGAGTGCTAAGGCATACTGGGTTGGCAATACTTATTTCCCAATCTCTGTTGGCACATAAATGCACCTCTTGCCAAGGGTTTCAGCCAATCAGAGACCAACCCATTTTCTAATGAAAAATACTTCCCTCCTGTACTTCATTTTCTCCCGTGAGGTATTTAAAGGTCTCTATCATATCCACCCCCTCCCTCCTCTGTTACAGTGTGTACATATTGAGGTTCTTCAGTCTCTTTTATAGTGCTTTGGATGCAGGCTCTCCACCATTTTAGTTACCCTCATCCGGACTGCCTTCAATCTATGTCCTTCTGGAGAAGTGTAGCCCGATTCTACAAGCTCCCAGAATGGCACAAGGGGCTTTCACCACAAGGAATGGCGCAAAGTGCCCCTTGCACCAAAAGATGCACTGAGAGTGATTCTCAAATGCAGCCGATATCAACCACAGGATGCATGCATCAAAGGGGGTTTGCGCCATCGATGTGGCACAAGATGGGCTGTGGCATGGTGCTATGTGGCTTGCAGCAGACATAGGCTGCCAAATTCCCTAATTCAGGATTCTCAAAACTCTCCCAGAGGGCACATTTGTAAGTACCATTAAACCAGCCAGGGCTGGTCTAAGGGTACTTAGGAATGTGCACTCTGGGAGAGTTAAGCAACTTGCACCTATGAGCCATGGCCCCCACCTCAGCTTATATTACCCTTTGAGTATAGTAATCAAGTCCCTGGTGGTTTTGGCGACCCCCCAGCCCCACTCCCTTTACCTGTAAATTAAACTGGTCCCTGATGATCTAGCTGCCTGCCTATCTGCCCTAATATTACAATGTTCATTCCCTGGTGGTCTAGCAGACCCCCAACCCCGATTCTCTTATCACTATAAACCTCAAGTCCCTAGTGGTCTAGTGGACCCCCCCCCACCCCAATCTGCTAGAATAATCAGATATTCTGTTCCTGGTGGTCTAGTGGCACCCTCCCTAGCCTCGAGCTGCCCATTTTATATTCATATTTTTTTTCCCCAGGTGGTTTGGTGGACACCCCCCCAAGCCAGCAAGCCTCTTCACCCCGTTCCCCTGTCCCATCACTGAGCCAGTGACTGGCACAGCTCTCTGCTCATCACCATGACATGCTGCCTACTGAACTGTCAAGGAGCGTGTACTGTATACAGTATGTGCTCACTGATTGACATCTCTGATGCCTCCTTGGACCATAGATTCAGCAAGTACTTACCTAGTGGGCACTGAAGGCTAGATTTACAACTGAGCAATCATTTGAGGTTTAAACTGAGTGGGTAATCTGCAACAAAACTGCTAGAGTCTTTACTAATTATAGCATTGATTCCCTAGAGTGATTTGTGTGCTTTTTAGGCTAGGTACAGTTTGATGAAATTAAAAGCTTTAAAAGGAAAATGTTTACTCCTGCTTGCTAAACCTAGATAAACATAGAAAACAGAAATACTTAATTAGTATTATTTAGTTTAGGTAAGAAAGAACATCATGCTTCTATCTTCAGATTATTGCTGCAGTATTTTCTCTCACTGAATCAGTGGTCCCGGACGCATCACTGTCAAATAAGACAGCATGCATTGTAAGACAAAGAAGAGCAATAAACCATGCTACCATGGAGATCCCCACATGCCATAAAACTAGTTGGAAATTTTAGAAAAAAACTCCTAATTGCAGACAACGGGAGAGACACACAAGGACTAAACACACAAATCAAAACGCTCTGCGCAACATATGTTTTGGCTGCTTTTGACTGTAGTACTCCTTTAAGAAGTCTGGGGCATGTTTTTTGTTATGGATGCTGAGGTTAGAGGTACTGATGGCCATTGCACTGTGGTGTTTGTTTGCTGAAGAGACGAGGGAGGAGGTGCCATCACTAGCAGTGAACAACACTGAGGATAAACTGAGCAGGCAGCAATTTGTATTCTGAGTGTGTGGAGTGCAGATTGTTGAATGGGGGATCAAGCAGTATATGGATAGAATGCAGTATCACAGTCAGAGCAGGACAAAGAGAGAAGAGTGCTCCCAAGATTTTACTATCTTCAGTCTGCCCCACTCAGCATTTGCCATTGGCAGTAGTCATACCTGGTTCATTATCTTTTCTTTTAATTGTAGTCAGTCACATCACATTGTCTACGATGCCAGATGTAAATTAACCCTTTAGTCCTAAAATTAGCCAGACTCATTCCTTTATCCCACTGAGGACTTGCTCACTCTATTACACACTTTTGTGACCTCACAGCTGAATTACTGTAACACCCTCCACCTTGGTGTCAGTGGAAGTATGTTGTGGTACCTGCATCTGGTGCAAAACGGGGTTGTGAGGTTTTTGATCAGCCTTTCGAAGATGAGTCACATTACCCCAGAACTGTGGGAATTGCACTGGTGAAGTTGTGTTTTTCCTAGAAGGTTGGATTGCCAGCCTATAAGACCCCACATGATCTGGTTCAGGACTACCTCCTCGAGATCCTTCATCCTTACCTGCCTACAGAGACTTCAGCCTGTCTGCCTTCAGAGCACCCCAGGACACAGAAGTATAACCACAGCCAGAGTTATTCAGTTATGTGAGGAATTATGTAAGAAAAGTTAACCTTACCATGAGAGTTGGTTTCCAGGTGTTGGGCCCGTGTTCATGTTGCTGCTGCAAGGTCTGTAGCCTGCAGCACAGACTTTCTGTAGTGGGCAGGCGGCTTGGGGAGTCCTCATGCTGTAGGATGATCCAGAGAGGCCTGGGAACTGGTTGTTTTGGAGCTGGATACAGCCTGATCAGTGACCCACAAGAAAATGGCAGAATCACAGTTCCTGAACAAGTCAGCTTTCTCATTCATCATCCGGAGTCCTCTCCATTTCATCTTTTCCAAGAACAACCCCTCCCCCTAGGATAGGCTTGTTAACTGGGGAGAATGGGAAGACGCTAAGATCATCATGTGATGGCTCTTGTGACAGGAACAGCATTCATGCGAAATGAGGGGGAGATTGCATGGTCCCAGTGTTATTGGGCTGCTAAAGCAGCGAGGCTTCAGGTAGCCCTCCTACCCTGAGTGAGTGGACGGCCACATTGCCTCAGCTTTCTTGGGCTGCTGAAGCAGGTAGCCTCTGTGTTCTGTTGGAGGAAGGGAAGACACTGTTGTGTTTAGGCAGTGTCCTAAGATGCAGGTAGACCCCCATTTAAAAAGAAGAGAGATGTCCAGTTCCTCAGAGAGGGCAACATCTCACCTTACAATAGTATTGTCTGAATTGGGAGCATGAAGGTCTAGTGCCAGATATAGAACTGGGAATATGTAGGTATGTACTCAGCCATCAGGGTGAGCAAGAGGACAGCAAAGAGAAAGAGAAGAGGACTAGGTGAAAAAGAATGTGAAAGTCGAATGCACCTCGACAATTGGCAGGCACTGCTTGTATACAGTAGTATTCGCTAGTGCCATAGACCAGACGACCCCTGAAAAGTACATAGATCTGTTCAACTATTTGAATAGGATTATGCTGGCACACAGGCAAATGGGTGGGGTGGCTTGGTTAGAATATGATGAGGAATTCAGGCAGCGGATGCAGTATAACCTGTCTCTTGGTTGTGGAGTATTGGACATGTCTCTTTTGGTCAAAGTTATGCATGGTGGAGGAGTCATCCACACAGATAGTTGTTTAGACATCAGGACCCCTCAGTCACAGCTGTTAGACACCACTGGGCCTTCCCCTCAGAAATGCTTCAGCTTCTGCAAGGAGAATTGTTCCAGAAGCAACTGCAGGTTTCAGCAAGAGTGTGTCACTTGTGGGCAGAGTCAACCCCTCGTATGTTGCCCCTTTCCTGACCCCCAGAAAGGAGGAAGCCACCCTTTTCACAAAAAATACAACAAAACCCACAGTGGTAGGCCTACTCACCTGGTAGTGGTGGACAGGCTTAGACCTCAGCTGGACCACAACCCAGATTGCAAGGTGGTCCACCTGCTAGTGGATGGGTTCTCAGTGGGCTTCAGAATGTCATACACTGGCCCCCACTGAGAGTACAAAACAAATAACCTGAAATTGCTACAGACTATCCACAAAGGTGAGGCTCTGCCTGATCATACACTTTTTGCACCCTTAAGGAGCCTTGGTCAATGACTACATTTATCCACCCTTCTTGTCGGTTCAATATGTGTCGTTTGATAGACTGGTTAAAGCTGTAAAGTAGACAGACCCACCTGGACATAGAGTCAGCCTTCCAACTACTACCAGTTCATCTGGCAGACTGGGACTTGTTAGGGATAAAGTTTGAGCACCAATAATACGTGGATAATTCCATGTCCATGGCCTGCTCAGTAGCCTGTACAGTGTTCAAAGATTTTAGTACCATCCTTCACTGGATAACAGCCCAGATGTCAAGGAACCATGGCATCTTTCACTGTCTTGATGGCTTCTCATTCATGGGCCAGAGCACTCTCTGGCCTGAGGGAAAACACACTAGATAGTCCTCATCAGGGCCTCTGCAGCCAAAAAGATTGCCATGCGGGAATTACAAATGAATGGCACCAAAACTTCTCCTGCTGGGTCATCCTCAATGGGAGGACTGTCTTACAAGGATGTAGAAGTTGGGAGCAGGTGCACAGAAGCCTTATCACCAGTTCTGGGTGACTAAGGAGTTTCTGTGAGGACCTGCAAGTTTAGCATACATTCATTTTCTATTTCAGTGGCATATTGATGTGGCCAGAGACAATGGACAGCCCAAAGCTAGAGCTATATTGAGATGCTTCAGGAGGGCTAGGGTTCTGGGCATACTTTCAAGTCGAATGGTGTGCCTCAGCTTGACCTTCTGAGTGTGCAATGATGGGGCTCCACAGGCAGATAACACTAGTGGAGTTCTTCCCAATTGTGGTGGCCCTGTGTTTATGTGGTTCCAGGCTAAGAGACAAGAAGGTTGTCTTTCGATCCAATAATGTGGGTGTGATACACACCATAATTGGACAGTTGAGGTCTAGGAGCCCATTGGGTGACATTATGAGAATATTTATCCTGAAATGCACATTGCTGAATCTGCATTTTAAACCTGCACAAGTTCTTGGCATTGAGAATGGTATTTCTGATGCTTTATCTCAGTCACTGGGGCAGAAAGTCAGGGAGTTGGCTGCAGCAGTGAAACAGAATCCATGAACAGTCCTGTCATTTGTGTGGAAGACAGTGACCTTGATACCGGAACTGTGTAGGTAATGTGACTGCTCCCCAGACCAGAGGGGTCTTCAGACATAGCAAGGAGCATTGCCATCCAGACTGAATGGAGGCAGGATGGCCAAACAGCTGGTTCATTCTGGTTGACCAACTGTGCAGTTTTATAATGTAAGTGAAGCGGCAAGGTCTGACGCCACACATCTTCAAATGGCACCTTGCGGCCTGTTAATGGTTTTCCCATGTTTTGGGCTTCACCCACATCACCCAGTGTTTGAGGTCAAGAAGGTCCTTGAAGGGTGGGGTAAGGGCCATATCAGTGAGCCGGATTCTGTGCATGATCACACCAGTGATTGTCTAGCAGGTGTGGGCAGCATTCCCAGTGGTTTGCTGGAAGGCTTACGAGGCCAAGCTTATATTTTTTTTATTATTGTATTTTTGCTCCTCCTTCCATGGAGCTGACAGGCAGCTCTGAATCTCCCTTGGAGGGCTTGTTCTCCGGTTCCAGCATCCCTGCATCAGTTCTACCATGAGATTTCCCCCTTGGATTGCCCCCCATGGTGGGGCCAGAGTGAGGAGCGTCGACTTCCCTGCCCCCACCCCGGAACAAAAATCCATAATCCAAGGAGGCTGGTGCAGGTGCAGCCGGGCCATCATGGAGCCTGCCAGTTCCAATTTCATGTTTTTCTTCCCTCCCTTGCCATAGTCACTCAAGTTAATGTGGAGGCACATGCATGCATTGATCCACAGTGCCCTTCCTACTTCTAGTCGCTCTCGTCTGCACTGTCCTCAGGCCTCCACCCTGGGGCATCGCTTCAGTAGGAGTGACTGAAATCCTCTCTGGTAGAGGAGAGCTGCCTTGCAGCTGCTCAATCCAGCTCCCACCCTTTCTTCAGGCAACCCCCAGTGACCCAGGCTCACTCTAGGACCCAGGTCACCAGCGCAGTGCAAGGTGTGGCGTTCAGTGCCTCAACTGTCAGTCCACTTGGCCAACAGTCAACTTTTTTAAGATCTCATTTGCCATGGCATTTTGAGGGGCATTCCTGATCTCTGAACTGGTGCAGACTGCGCAAGCTGGAATCAGGGTGAGCTTGACAGACGCAGACATTACAGTGACTCAGAAGGGATCTTCATCTGTTTACGACGGAGCAAAACACACCAGAGGGGAATCTGCTGCTGGTGTTCCATAAAGGCCCCAGCCAAGACAGCACTGGATTTAAAAAGCAGCTGATGCCATTAGGAGAACTTTAACAAAACATAATATTTAGTCACAGTTCTGCTTGTATTTCACATTAGTTCTGGATTTCTCCTCCCTGTTATTTATTATTGAGGTCATTTGCAAGTTCATCTATTCTTGCTACTTTCTCCCTACCTGAGCTAATAATGCTCTGCTTGTGACATCACAGTTACTCCCATGGCAACAGGTTGTGATGTCACAACAGAGGATTATGACATGAAGTAGGGAGAAAGCTGAAGAGGCATATGAACGCTTATGGATGCAGATCATGTTTTCATGCAAATTTCCTCAGTAATAAATAATGGGGAGGAGAAATCTATATAAAACATATAGAATGTAAGTTAAATTGTACTTAAATATTATGTTTTTCAAAGTTTTCTTTGAGGTGTCAGCAGCTCTTTAACATCATTGGTGGCCTTCTATGTGGTGCTTCTCCCAGAGGGAGTGAGTTGTTCTTGCAGCATGCAGATGGCAAGACTGTGACAGCCTATGAATTTACATACATCTTGGCATTGAAAGTTCAGTGGGCTGGCCTGAATGTTAATGAGTACAATACCCATTTCTTCAGGATTGGGGCAGTAATGACCACCAGGGCCCAGGGGCTTTTGGATAGCAAGATCCAGGACACAGGGCAGGGAAAATACCAAATGTTTTTACAGTATGTCCATCCAAATTTGCTGTAACAAAATGTGTCTTGCTCTGTTCCAGGTTCCCTTGATGGCACCAAGCACGTGTGGATCTGCAGACATTCCTTCATCTACTGGGCAGTGGAGATAGCAGCTCCTCAGCCCGGGTGGAAGAGCCTATCAATACCATGGCAGAAGGTGCAGATTCACTAGTTGGGCATGAGACACATGCACTGGGAGAAACTTCACCCCAGGCTGGTGGCAGAGACCTAGGAAGGGAATTCACCAGATGCCCTCAAGATTCATCTGACAGGAATAACCTGGGATTCCAGAAGACCGTCAATCTACTCCTAAGGATGAAGGAGATTCTGTAGTCCATTAAGGAATGGTGGCTTACGACCAAGATTATTTGGTCTCACCTCATTCAGCAGATGCACTGGCAGCATAAAATTGATGCTAAAGTGATAGACAAGGCATGCATTAGTGAGAAATTCAGCCATTCATGGGGCCTATCGAGATGACTGTAGATTGGTAAAAGGGCATTAGCACCTCCTGCCTGAGAGTGTAAGCCAAGAATGGTGCATTTGCACATTGAAGGATGGGACTTGTTGGATGCTTTCTATCAGGTTTTGCTGCAGCAATTGGAGTAAGCCATTTGGGCGGGGGTTGGACTGCATCTGTCTTGTGTCGGCTTGCAAATATCACAGACCAATGGTGAAGGGCAAAAAGGAGGAATGAGTCAAATTCTTCTGAAGGGCTTGTTTCCTCTGGTCAGCATGAGGCCTGTGAGACAGAGAGACATCAATTCCAGTTGGGGAGGGGCACAGTCCAACCTTATCAGGCTTGCCTGTGTGTGTGCAATGACACCAGATGGGGGTGGTTGGTTGCTACTGTGCCACTTGATCCCCCACTCTTGTGACTTGGATACCAACTCAGGAGGTAAATCATTTCCTTGACCCACACAAGTGGCTGACCCTTCACTGGAAAGGGTGCGGGAGCCCTGAGGTATCTGCCAAGATCTCCCAGCTGTGCAAGCCATTCAAATAGTGTAATACTAGTGAATAAACATATGACTGTGGCAGTTTCTCCAAGACCTATGTGTATATATGTGTGTGTGTGTGTGTGTGTGTGTGTATTCTTCAAAGGAAGGGGTATAGGGACTACAAAGACAAATAAGAGTGAGAGATGGAGGAGAAGAGGCTGTAAAAAAATCTCATTTAAGCAACAAATCAAGAAATAAATGATATTCAAAAGCTGACCAGTAGTAATAACATCACAACTGAAAATCAACCTGAGAAGTAAACATAGAAGTAGACAGGTACATACTTGCTCTTTAAATAATAAAATGGGCAGGGTAATTTTGGATTCTGCCCCTTTCTGTAGCCACTTTTTATATTCTTAATCAAAACAGATTATTGTATATACTCATAAATAAATTAAGTTTTTAGTGCCAAAAATAGGAACTAAAGATAAGAGATTCTCAACTTGTACATGAGGTCAACTTATCCAAGGAGTTTCTCTTGCTTTCATACAGGAGTTACTCAACCTGTATGATAGGTCGACATATACAAAAGAACCGCTTTGTTTTATCTTTTATGTCCCAGTATGAATCCACTGCTACAAATCTTTTTCTCTGCATGTATGTATGCAACTTCGATCAAAAAGGCTCAGAAAAAAAAAGTTTCAGAAAGGCTCCACGATGGGTGCCATATATGATTTGACAGTACAGTAAAAATGGTATAAGAGGGTTAACCTATATGTGAGGTATATCTATAAATCTATTAAAATCCCATGGAAATGGGAATCCACTTATAGGCGAGGTTGACTTATATGTAAGTATATTCAAGTAGAAGTTTTTTGTTGACTCATATACAAGTACTATATATTCAAGTAGTAGTTTTGATTAATTTTTGTTTAATGATATGGGTGTGTGAAAGACGAGAACGCTCTTACAATGAGGTTGCATACTGCATGCTCAGAAAAAGCCTATTATAGTGTATTTCGCGGTAGTCTAAAAGACACATTCACTGAGAACTGATATCAACTGTAATTATACTTACTGACAGATATATTTATTTGAAATAAAAAAAAAAAATCCCCATCCCACAGAGTGACACAACACAAAATTTCACCATTGCTTGGAGCCTGCCCTTAGTTCTGGAAAACAGTCTTCCATAGTAAAAAGAGTCTCCTATCAGTATAGTATATTGCATCTGTGTGGACATTTAAGGCAGTGTCGCTTGGTATTCCAGGGCAGTAAAAAAAATCATTCAGCCCATTTTTCCTTTCCCACTTGGCTCTCTTGTGATGGCAGTGTTGTGCTGCTACATGTGAACTATACTAGCACAACACATGGAGATGGAAGTACACTGAAAAATACCAGGCTTGATTTTCAAAAGGCCCAGTGATCTAGGGCTGTGGCAAACTCTGGGTGCATCAGGGACCCTGTGCCTTATTTTATAAATAATAAGGAGCTGGAGCCAGCATGGTGGTGCAGAGGGCTGAGGCGATGGATGCCTTACCTTGTGCCGTGCCGGTGACCCGGGTACATGAATGAGCCAGGGTGGTCAGGGAGCCAGCCGAGGTGGGGTAGAGAAGCAGGACTGAGCAGCCATAATGGCAGCTCTCCTCTCCTGGAGAGGATCTGTGTTGACCCCCCCCATAGTTCCACTGCCATCGCCTGGAGAGCTGATGAGTAGCATAGGTGGTCGGGGGTAGAAAACTAGCAGGGAGGGTGCCTCTGCATTACGACATGCATGTGCCTCCAATGCACGTGCATGACTGGGCATGATGAGGATGAAAACAGAGGGGAAGGGCTATAAAATAAATATATATATATATATATATATATATATATATATATATATATATATATATATATATATATAGATATGTATGTATGTAATCGATAAATAAATAATAGGGGTTCTGGTGCTGAAGACTTGTGAGTTGATGCAGTCGGAAGGTTGCAACACATATTGGGCATAGCCATGTTGTTTGATGGCGGGATCCAGCACTACCCCTCCCCATTTGGCACAATCCCAGATGACCCATGGAGTTTTGGGGGGTTGCAATGCCTGGAAGGTGGAGAACAGAGGCCAGTGGAACTCTGCTGGTGCCATGCTGGTGAGGAGGCATAGTATTATTAGGAGGGATGTGTGGAGGCAGCTGAGGGAGATGCCATGCAAGCTGCAATACAGCTGATTGAGTCAAGTGCTGGGGTCATGGCTGGATCAGCATGTTCCATACCTCAGTGGACAGCAGCCCTGGCACATGCCCCACTGGATGCACAGTCCTTTAAAGACAGCGAGTAGTAATGGGTGCAGGTTGTGGGGTGCATGTGGTGGTCAGGGAATTGCCTCAGGAACCGTGACATGAAAAACATACAGAGCCCCCTGTGTGGCAGCCGGTGGATGCCAGAGTACAGTGTTGGGGACTGTGGGTACTGTGGGGCAGGTTACAGGGCTGCTTTCCATCACCAGGGCTCCATTGTCCCCATGTCCCCACCTTCCTGATATCCCCCAGTCACCACCAGGCCAGGCAGTAGCACAGGAGCCTTAGACCATCTCCTGGCTGGTTTAAAGTCAGCACCATTTTACAACCATTGTGAGGCTTCTGGAATAGCAAAAAAGGGGATGGTGCAGCCACCCTTGAGATCTGGCACACGGGCACTTCGGGCACAAGAGTGGCACAGGGTGGCTATGGTGCCCGGCAGCTGATTTTAATGCAGCTGGCATCTGAAAATTGGGATAACCACAAACTACAATGCAAGGTGCCGCTTGCATCATACCTGTCTGGCACAGACATGTTGCGTCCTTGTCTTAGTTTTGAAAACTGAGCCCACTGCATCTCCCATCTCACTGGCAGCTTGATAGTTAAACACTTTCTAGATCTGCAGAATGTATCTAGATTCATATCAGATTAAACCTTAGAATGCCAGCAAGCCAACACTGCATTCTCAGTAAAGTACAGACTGTGTTAAAGTAATTTTGCATTTGACTGGTAATGAGCAGTGAACTGGGTTGCAAATGAACTAACTTCAGGAACAGCAGTGAGTTTCAAATGAGTTCTCAGTAAATTATACGTTCATTTTGTAAAGCATTTTGATAAAGACACAACATAAGCAAATCATTCACAATGAATCTGCACACTTAAGAAGCTAATTTTAAAAGCAATTTTCTCTTTGGGCTGTCAATGTGCTGGCAATGCATTGCAAAGTTATTTAAATGTGGAGTGTACTGTATGTTTGATGATTACTAGCTTGCATGTTCTTGCTAGCTTGGCTGGGCCAATCATGAACAGTCAATATGGCAGTCAATCAATGTTTTTTAGATCTATTACAAACCTACATCGGGAGAATTCAAAAAAGTAAAAAATATAGGACTCACTACTCCAACCATGTCTGTCCTATTCTGTGTAACAAAGGTAATAAAGCTGGCCCGGTGGTGCTGAGGGTTGAGGCGCTGGACGCCACACCTTGCACTATGCCGGTGACTCAGATTCAGGAACGAGCCCGGACCACCAGGGGTCAGCAGGGGAAGAAGAAGATTGAGCATCCGGAGGACAGCTCTCTTCTCCTGGGAGGGAGGGGACCCTAAAGGTCGGACATTGACTGCCCTCTGGTGGAGACTGGGGGCGCTGCAAGTTCCCAGTCTCACAACTGGGGAAAGTGTATGGCGGATGTTGGGAAGGGGAGGGCCTTGATGTCTGGATGCACACCAACACAGGAACACCGGAAAAATCACCCTGTACGCTCCTGGAAGACAGAGCACTCTAGCGCAGACCCCATAGCCCACCTGCCTGTCCCGGTCCAGCGCCCTGATGAAATCAAGATGGTGCGGGAGTGTAGGAGACCCATCCCTGTCCTCGCCTGGGAGGGCAATCAGAGGCTACATGGAAGGTACTACCAGGGTGCAGGTAGGACGAGGCTGGGGCAGACGAAATTAGTGACTCCCGAGGTGGTGGAGTCTAGGGGGCAGGGGAGAGTATAAACAGCAAGTTAAAAAAGGAAAAAAGAAAGCTAATAGGGTTTCATAATTAGTTGAGTTACATACAGCTTGGGAACAAACAAAAAAAAAATACCTGCTGAGTTTGACATGTTTAGGGTTATTGACTTGAAAACCCTAACTGAATGTTTTTAAGTTTTTATGCTTTGTGAACTCTCATGCTAGCTCAAGGTACTTTTAAAAAAAAAAAATCTTTTTCTTGCTCTGTCATTTTAATAATACTACCCTATCCAAGTCAATGTTCTGTGTACAAGTTAACTATCCTTGGATAAATGCTGCTTTGAAGAATTATGACAGTCTGACTGACGTCCACGAAAGTCTTAATAGTGAGCACATTCTCTTTAAGATAATTATGAGAGACATAAAGCTGAAAGTCTTCCAAATTGTCCTTTTCTCTGATTGCATCTGTAAACCCCCTACAAATGGGGGGTTCCCGAAAAGTCTTCCTTGAGCTTGCCTAAATGCTTACTGCCAGGCTGGTGTCCTGCATTTTAGCAGTTCAAATGTGATTGCCACAGAGTGCCTGTATAGCCTCTGTGTACTGTCTCTTTAAGAGCTGACTGGATTGCAGTCATAAGTAATCTGAGAGGGAGCGTTGTTGAAAGATGTAACTATTTGCTGAAAATCATTTAGAGTGATAATGATAATAGAGTTTGTCTAACCTGCCTTCTTTGTAGCAAGGACTGTTTTGTTTATCTCCATTATCTTGGTCCTGGACTGCGAATTGGACCAATCAGTACTGGTGGGATCTAAAATGGAGCCGGACTACAGGAGCTGTCGCGAGTCAAAGTCTGTATGATTTGTAGTTTTGGGTTTTTTGCGCCTTTTGGCACCTGAAGGGGGAGCCTTTGTTATGACTGAGAGGAGGATCAGCCAACCGAACCTTTTGGATCTTGTGAAATTTCCCAGGCTGCTGCAGCTAGTTTCAGTTTTGAGCTGGGAAGTAAAGAAGTAACAGCTCAAGTGATTTTGAGCAGCAGTTCTTGTAGTTTTGCATGGGAGAACTGTGAAGGGGCTGAGTTTTGGCCCGCCTGTCAGCCTGCTGTCCCTGAGAGGGAAAACAGAGTTTATTCGAGACTGAATCTGAGTTGTGAGGACTATTTAAGCCACTGGACTGTGACCAGGCTTTAACCTGAGGAAGACCAAAGATTTGCTGAATGTGATGGGTCTGTCAGGATTTCCAACTGCTTTTGCATCCCAGGTTTGTGCAGAGACTTTGCAATCGTGACCGGAGAGCAGTTTGCCTGGTACAGTAGAATTCCCTTACGTGTAAATGTGCTGTGTATTGAAAGTGGGTCATGATTTGGTCCCCCACTGTGTGAACTGTGTTCTGTCTGCTGGAAGCTTTATCCAGCAGCCTAATCTGACTGAATCTGCGTTCATCTCCATTTGGCCTGGGCCATGCCACATTGGCCCTGCCAGACTACCCCACTGCAAAGAGAAAGCCACCGACAAAGGATCTGCCTGGGGTTCAGCCACCTGCTCCACACTTGAACAGGAATGACGCCTCAGAGAATTGTGTCTGCCTGCTTCTCCTGGCACTCCAGATTAACCACCTGCTGTCTCGATTTTCGTCCAGCCTGTGTCCAGTCTTGGGTATCATGAGTAATAATCAGGGTAGCTCCCTGCAACAACAGCCTAATCTAAAAGTGTGTCATCTGATTGTGTTGTTGTTTTCTTTTCACGAACTGAGCCCTCCGGCTCCAGATTACAAATAGTGTGTGTAGTGCATGCTGTTTTCTTCCATCACAGGGCCCCAATCAGCTGCAACATTTCTGGCCAGCTCACCATTCTCCATCTGGGTATCCAGAATGTGTGACTGTTTATGGACCCTGAAGTGCAAGCATAACTGTTTTACTGATATAGCTTTTAAGCAAATTAACCTGATTATGCCCCGTCCTTGTTCAAGCCCCTTAAATAAATCAGATCTAACTCATTTTTGCATTTACCCTGACTGTGGTTTCAGTTTGTGCAAGAGTACTGTATTGCTGTTATTTGTTGTGTATAACCTTGTTTTACAGGGAGTCCCCAGGGCTGGGCCAGAGGAAAGCCCTGGTGGTAAGTGCAAAACAGTATGGGTACTTGTGTGGTGTATCAGGGGTATTATAAAAGTGATTATTGTGTATTGTTCTGGCCACTAGTAAGGAAAGAGGGGAGTTACAGTGTCCCAGAGGGCAGTGCCCAAGTTAGCTTGACCACTACCAGCCCAAACCTCCAGGTGGAGGCACCCGTTTCAGAACTCAGACCCCTTAACCTGCTACTAGCCAAGCAGGCAGGGGTAGTATCCTCTGGGATAGTGCCACCTAGGGGTTACATTTTGGAGGCTCACCGCTGGGATTTTGTGCCTTCTAGTGTCCAAAAATTAAGAATTTAATGGATACCCCAGAAGAAATGGCTGTACACCAGTTGGTGGGGTGGTGTACTGGGCAGGAGATCGACCCCCAAAGTGCTCTACTTATACTGGATATTCCCCTGGGTACCAGTAAAGACACTGTAGAGGGAGCACTCTCTAGTGTTGAATGTTTAAAAAACCCTGTGGTGGTGGGTTAACAGTCTGATTTGTTCGCTCAAACTTTCATAGCCTTGGTAGAGTGCAGTGACCTCATGGACAGCTCTAAAGTGCCACAGACTATTGCCCCAGAAGGGGTTCCAGTTGACTGGAAAGTGATGACAAAAGACAGTAAAGACCCTGGGGAGGATGAGCTCCCACCATTATCTGAGACTTCTGAGGAGAAATTTGCTAAGTTGTTGCTGGAGAAAGGGGAACCATAGAGGAGTTTAAGAAACTATTTCAGCCACCTGGGGGTGTTCCTTCCCCTACAGCCCCTCTCACTCCAGCACCTGTTACTTCCCTGCCTTCTGTGCCCATGCCAATGCTGGCCCCTATATCTGTACCAGCCATTAGTCACGACTTCTACCGAAGACTGAGAATCTTTTCGGGCACTCTCCCCACCCCCCCATGGGGAGGATGACTGGGAGACCTGGATAGGATATGTTGCCCCTCTAGCACTTGAACGGCAATGCTCAGAAGCAGAGAAATGAAAGAAGTTGAGTGAGAGCCTCTGCGGTCCTACCTGGCTACCATCTGTGCCAAGCGAGCCAATAACTCTGAAGCAACTGCAGAGGACTATCTTGATGCATTGGATAATGTGTATGGGAGACAGATTCAGATGAGGATCTGTGGTGGAGAGTAAGAAATGCTCAGCAGTATCCAGGGGAGCCATTGTCTGTGTATGTACCTCGGTTTGAAAAGCTGCTACAAGAGTGCCTCAGAAAGGGTAGTTTACCATCAAATACTTAGACTGAACTAGGCTGGACCGGATCCTTAAGTCTGCTCCATTTTCAGAATTGTTACTGCTTCAATTGCGCCTTGCCACCCGACTGGAATCGCCCCACTCCTATGATGGGCTAATGAAAGAAATTCGGGGGGTTGAGCAAAAATGACCCCATGGGGGAATTGCACCCATTTCTGCTGCTGCTGTGCAAGTGACTGAGAGTGATCAGCCAAGCGAGGCTCAGGAGCAAAAGTTGGCACTTAATGAGCACTCTGAGAATGCACAGAACTTCCCACCCTGGGCCCAGCATTGGAAAGACAAGCTACTAAAGGAAGTCCAAGAGTTGAAGACGAGTGCCTCTGCAAGGGTTTCCCCCATGGAACAAGATTCTGGTCCCTTTCAGGATGTGACTGCCATGGGGTTGGGGGTGCACCCTCAGGCATCCGCTACTGAGGGTGGGTCCAAGGCTGAGATCACTGGATTGACTGCCACTTTATAGGAACTGTTAAGACACATTGCACCACTCTCACCACTGCAAGCAGATACTAGACCCCAGTCTCTTACTACTGCTTCAGTTCCTCATACGATGCTCTCTCCCAGGATGACCCAGGAGTCTATCATTTACCACAACTGTGGAAAGGATGGCCATATGAAAAGAGAATGCCAGTCTCAGAAGGACTTAGAAAGAGTAGTAAATAAACTCCATGGGGAGCTCTGAAAAGCAAATCAGTGGCCAAGGGGGTGCCCGAAATGACCGCAGGGAGGGTTTGAGAACCCCCAACTCAAATTTCTTTGTGGCTAAATCGTCTGTCCAGGCCTCTGCTACTGCCTCTCCAGACTGGTCCAAAATAGTGGGCCCTTCAATGGAGACTATGGTGACTGTGAATGGTATTCATATTCTGGCTGTGCTTGATAGTGGGTCACAAGTAACCATTGTATTCCAGGACTGGTATGACAAACACTTATGTGATGTGCCTTTGCAATCCCTGGAAGGCCTACATTTGTGATGCCTGAGCGACAAGTCTTATCCCTACCTAGGGTATGTCTGCCTCTGGTTGTCTTTTTCTGCAACTGTAATGGGTGTAAAGAGCGAGTAGAGATATTTGCCCTAGTGTGTCCCCCCACCGGACTCTATGATGGGGTCCCCCTGTTAATTGGGACTAACACCCATATGTGGGAATCTGGCTCTACTCTATCACGAGAAACAAGGGCGATGGCCTGGGTTGGCCCTGAGAATTCCGGCTCTGATCAAAAGGGCCTATGATCTGCAACAGAAACCTGAGGAAGTAGATCAGGATAAAAACAGTGGAGATTGTGTGGAAGAAGGTTCCTGATTCAATTGTACTGGCTCCTAACGCCCAGTGTACCATTCAAGGGAGGTCCACCTCCAGAAAGATGTCAAGAACAAAATACTGATGTTTGATGTGCCAGACGATGGAAAATTGCCAGAAGGATTATTGGTCAAGCCCAGCATCTTGCCTGCTCATGCCCATACCTATGCATGATGAGTGATGGTCCAGATTCACAATGTATCAGATCGGAAGATCCAGGTGAACAGAGGGTGCACCCAGGCTATGGTACACTGCGCAGACACTGCAGTATTGCCCAGCAACAAGCACCTTTGTAAGAAGGAGAGAGTGACCTCAGACTTGTTTGACTTTGGTGATTCCCCATTGCCAGCTGAATGAAAGGCTAGAATTAGCAAGAGACTTGCCCAGAGAGAGACCAAGTGTTTTCATTGAAGGAATGGGATGTGGGATGTGTCCAGGGTGCGGAGCATCACACCTGCCTGCACAATGAATGGCCATTTTGAGAGAGGTTCTTACACCTAGCCCCAGCAGACATAGATGATGTGAGAAGACACCTGCAGGAAACGCAGCTGCTGGCATGATACAAGAATCCAGGAACCCATACGCCTCTCCCAATGTGGTTGTGCGTAAGAAGAATGGGTCTGTGAGGATGTGTGTTGATTATCAAACCCTGAACCGGAGGACCATCCCAGACCAATACACTATGCCTTGTATACAAGATGCTCTGGACTGTTTGAATGGGAGCAAATGGTTCTTGGTGTTGGATCTTAGCAGCGGATACTACCAGATCCCGATGGCTCCAGAAGACCGTGAGAAAACAGCCTTCATCTGTTCATTGGGGTTCTATGAGTTTCTGAGGATGCCACATGGGATGTCGGGTGCCCCGGCCACCTTTCAGCTACTGATGGAACGTGTAGTGGGACATATGAATTTGCTAGAATGCCTAGTTACTTGGACAATGTCACTGTGTTTGGGAGCACCTTAGAGGATCATGAGAACCGACTGTTTAAAGTCTTAGACCATCTGGAAGACTTCAGCCTCGAGCTGTCCATTGACAAGTGCCAGTTTTTCCAAACCTCCGTGAAGTATGTGGGGCACATAGTATCTACAAAAGGGATAGAGGCTGATCCCAGTAAGGTTGAAGCACTGACTACTTGGTCCCAGCCCCATAATCTGAAAGAACTACAATGTGTCCTGTGGTTCTGTGGCTACTACTGTAGGTTCATAAAGGACTATTCCAAGGTGATTCACCCACTCTTGAACCTTACCCAGGGTTACCCTCCTTTCAATTGTAAATACAAAAAAGGGTCCATTAAAGAACCAGAAAAAGTATACTTCTGCCCAGGTGAACTCTTCAGACCCCACTGGATGCCCGACTGTGAAGCAGCCTTTCATGAGATCATATACCAGCTCACCCACACCCCCATCCTCACCTATGCTGACCCCACCAAACCCTACAGTATGTGCTGCATATGGATGCTAGTCTGCAGGATCTAGGAGTAGTGCTGTATCAAGACCATGAGGACTGCCTGAGACCAGTAGCTTTCGCCAGTAGGAGCTTGACCCCGTCCAAACAAAACTACCCTGTGCATAAATTGGAGTTCCTTGCACTAAAATGGGCCATCATTGACCAGTTTCGTGAATACCTCTATGGGTCAAAGATATTGGTGAAGACTGACAATAACCTGTTGACCTATGTATAGACTTCAGCTAAGTTAGATGCCACTGGGCACCGGTGGCTTTCTGCATTATCAACCTATGATTATGTTGTCGAATACAGACCGGGCCTGAACTATATATATATATATATATATATATATATATATATGTATTTTTTTTATTTATCATTTTTCCTGGGAGACCTACGTCCTGGGTCTGCCATGGTCACGGCCCCCGAAACTCCCACCAACCGCCAAGTGCTGCCCGGTTACCCCCGGCTTGCCCCCTGGAGGGCAGGGTCATGGTGCCGGTTCCCCTAATTCCGGCGCCGTGGAACTAGTATCTGGTTCGGAGTGAGGTGGTAGTGGATAATTGAAGCCCGGGAAGGGCTTCATGTAGATGGAGGCTCTCCTCTCCATTTTCTTAGCTTTTTCTCCGAGGTGGGGATGTGCAATGATGTCCAGCCTCTGCCCCACCTCCATTGAATGTGAGCACCAGTGTTGTGGGACCCTTGGCCTCCACTATGGGTCCGTCATGCACCGGGCACTTACCCACCCTCCCACCGGAAAAGAAGAGCTGTCCGTAGGACGCTCAATCCTTCTCCCCCAGGCCGGCCCTCCAGTGACCTGGGTCTGTTCCCAAACCCAGGTCACCGGTGTGGCAAGCAGAAATCCAACCGCTGCACCAGTGGGCCTGAACCATATTGATGCTGATGCCCTATCACAAAGGCCCACTTTCAAGAGTGATTAGGTCAGGCTGTCTGAACCTGACATTCAAGCATTGTGCCAAAAGTTTGATAGAGATGAACAGATGTCTGCAGACATAGTGAACTGTTTAGTAGATTGCTTAGGCCCTTCTGACACCTGCATACCAGCTGCTTATTGCCACTTCTCTGCTCTAGATATTAGTACACTACCTCAGTTTGACAATGACAGGATTCAGTAGGCTCAATCCCAAGATCCTATGATTCAGCCAGCACTTGATGCCCTGCGTGCGGGGAAAGATGTGTCTAAGTTACGTTCCACTGACTTACAAACTGCTTTATTGTTTAAAGAAGGCCCCAGATTGAAGTTGCTCAATCAGTTGTTGTATAGAGAGACAGTAGATTATAGTGGCAAAGTAGACAAGCAACGATTGGTCCTGCTCACAGCCTTTAAAGATTTGGTACCGAGGTCCCTCCACAATCACATGGGGCACCTCGGTATTGACAGAACCCTTGACCTGGTATGATCTCAGTTCTACTGGACCAAAATGGGGGCCGATGTTGAGCACCATGTAAAGACTTGTAGTCACTGCCTGCAAAGAAAAGTCCTGCCTCAGAGAGCTGCCCCTCTTTGTTAATATTAGTACCAGTGCCCCCATGGAACTAGTCTGCATAGACTTCTTGTGTTTAGAACCTGATCAGCGGAATATTGGCAATGTGTTCGTGGTTATGGATCATTTCACATGGTATGCACAAGCTTTTCCCACCAAAGATCAAAAGGCATCTACCATGGCCAAGGTGCTAGTGGAAAATTTCTTCGTCCACTATGCTGCTCCCCAGTGGATTCATTCTGATCAAGGCAGAGACTTTGAAAGTCAGCAATTCAAAGAAATGCTCTCTCTATGGGGGGGTGCAAAAGTCAAGAACCACCCCCTATCACCCGGAGGGAGACCCTTAAATAGAATGTTTTAACTGCACCCTTCTAGACATGCTGGGCACCCTCCACCCCAAAGACATGCATAAATGGAGCCAGCAGATTAACACCTTGGTGCATGCATATAATTGCATAAAAAATGATGCTACTGGGTTCTTCCCCTACTGCTTCATGTTCAGGAGAGATGCATGGCTGCCAGTTGATGTCTGTTTTGGGGTGTCTCCAGATGGGGTCCAAGATGAAAACTACTTGCAATATGTACAAAAACTGAAAACTCAATTGAACCATGCCTATCCACTGGCCAAGACAATGGCCGCTAAGAAAAATCTAGCCAACAAAGAGAGGCATGATAAAAAAGTAAAGGCTCAAAAGTTTCAACCTGGAGATCATGTGTTGTTACACAATTTGGGACTGCATGGTAAACACAAAATTGCTGATCAGTGGCACCATCTTCTCCATGTAGTAGTTGGAAAGTTGGATGATTTACCTGTGTACAAGGTGCGCCCAGAGAACAACTCTAAAGCTGTCCAGACCATGCACCGTAACCACTTGCTACCTACCAGCCAAGTCATGATTGAGGCTGAACCCTCAGAAATTGAGCCCCCTGGGCCGGTGACTCAAACTGCTGCAAGAAAGAGACAGAGTCAACCTACCCCATTGGTCACAGATTTAAGGTTTCCTCTGCAGCAGGCTCGGAATGATAGTGACTGTCAGTCCACTTCTGATGAAAGTGAGTGCGACTGTGCCTATTACCTCTCTTATGAACTGAGTCAGCTGTTTCGAGGTAACTCCATGATAAATTGTGGGGATGAAGCTGGGCCTTCTGGACTGCCTAACCCCCCCCAGCTTTGTCCTTGGAGCCAATGCTCCCTGAAAGTGAAGTGCAAATTATCACGTCTGAAGATGCTGAGTCTGTGTATTGTGGAACTGTATGATTTGCCTGAGGGAGGGGCTGATGGAATAAGTCTTTCTGATGACATACCAGAACTTGAAGAACACTATGAGAGTGCTGACCACCCCCCTTTAGTGCCTCAAAGCTGGATTGTGCCTTCACCTTCACAAAATAAGTCAAGTGTTGTAGAAACAGAGCCTACAGAGCTAGGAGCTGATAGTGCTCCAAGTTTGGATGTTCCCATCCAGGCAGAGGCACCCCTCACAAGTGACGAGAGTCTCAGACCAGTGCTGAGAGTACAGAGACTGTGGTTGTTCCCCCACAGAGAGACTAGCCGAGCTGTCAAGCCAGTATTGTGTTTCAGCTATGATGCTCCGGGGAGGCCTGTGGACTTGCCTCTCCATGTAGTTCACAGAGGTGTGTATGTTTCACCAAGCTCACTGCCCAAATTGAGCTTGATTGCCCATTCCAGTTTACTTGTTCTGCCTTCTCACCATGGTTCCCCTGCCCCATCCAGCCCCAAGTTAGCTGATAGGGAAGGGCCCCCTCTTGCATTGTTCAAGGTATGAGAAGTCATTACCTGATCTAATATAGTAATGTTTAACTGACTTGTGTGAAATATGCCTAATGTATTGTCAGAATGGGCAAAGTATTGGGAAATGTAGTGAATATGTAGAGTAAAGTAATAAGTTTATGTTAACTGATGCATGATGGTACAGACTTGACGCGGACATCAGGTTTTCTCTAGGCAGGGAAATGTTTAACCCCCCTACATATGGGGATTCCCAAAAAGTCTTCCTTGAGCTTGCCTAAACAATCACTCCCAGGCTGGTGTCCTGTGTTTTAGCAGTTTAAATGTGATTGCCAGAGAGTGCCTTTATAGCCTTTGTGTACTGTCTCTTTAAGAGCTACCTGGATTGCAGTCATAAGTAATCTGAGAGGGGGCTCTATTGAAAGATGTAACTATTTGCTGAAAATCATTTAGAGTGATAGTGATAATGGAGCTTGTCTAACCTGCCTTCTTTGCAGCAAGAACTGTTTTGTTTATCTCCACTATCTTGGTCCTGGACTACAAATTGGACCAATCAGTACTGGTGGGACCTAAAATGGAGCCAGACTACAGGAGCTGTCTCGAGTCAAAATCTGTATGAATTGTAGTTTTGTTTTTTTTGCGCCTTTTTGCACCTGAAGGGGGAGCCTTTGTTGTGACTGAGAGGATGATCAATCAACCAAACCTTTTGGATCTTGTGGAATTTCTCAGGCTGCTGCAGCTAGTTTCAGTTTTGAGCTGAGAAGTGAAGGAGTAACAGCTCAAGTGATTTTGAGCAGCAGTTCTGTGTAGTTTTGCATGGGAGAACTGTGAAAGGGCTGAGTTTTGGCCTGCTTGTCTGCCTGCTGTCCATGAGAGGGAAAATAGAGTTTATTCGGACTGAATCTGAGTTGTGCGGACTATTTAACCCACTGGACTGTGACCAGGCTTTAACCTGAAGAAGACTGAAGATTTGCTAAATGCAATCGGCCTATCAGGATTTCCAGCTGCTTTTGAATCCCTGGTTTGTGCAGAGACTTTGACCGCAGAGCGGTTTGCCTGGTACAGTAGAATTTCCTTACATGTAAATGTGCTGTGTATTGAAAGTGGGTCGTGATTTGGTTCCCCACTGTGTGAACTGTGTTCCGCTTGCTGGTACCATAGAATTCTTTATATGTAAATGTGCTATGTAATGAAAGTGGGTCGTAATTTGGTTCCCCACTGTGTGAACTGTGTTCTGCTTGCTGGAAGCTTTATCCAGCCTAATTGGACTGAATCTGCATTCATCTCCATTCGGCCTGGGCCATGCCATGCTGGCCCTGCCAGACTACTCCACTGCACAGAGAAAGCCACTGATGACAGACCTGCCTAAGGATCAGCCCCCTGCTCCACACTTGAACAGGAATGATGCCTCAGCAAATCGTGTGGGCCATGCTTCTCCTGGCACTCCAGATTAACCACAGCCTGTCTCGATTTTCATCCAGCCTGTGCCCAGTCTTGGGTATCATAAGTAATCATCAGGGCAGCTCCCTGCAACAACAGCCTCATCTAAAAGTGTGTCATCTGATTGGCTTGTTGTTTTCTTTTCATGAACTGAGCTCTCTGGCTCCGGATTACATATAGTGTGTGTTGTGCATGTTGTTTTCTTCCATCACAGGGCCCCAACCAGCTGCAACGTTCCTGGCTAGCCCACCATTCTCCATCTGGGTACCCAGAGTGTGTGACTGTTTATGGACCCTGAAGTGCATGCATAACTGTTTGATTGATATAGCCTTTAAGCAAATTAGCCTGATTATGCCCCTCCCTTGTTCAAGACCCTTAAATAAATCAGATCTAACTCTTTTTTGCATTTACCCTGACTGTGATTCCAATTTGTGCAAGAGTACTGTACTGCTGTTATTTGCTGTGCATAACCTTGTTTTACAGAGGGTTCCCAGGGCCGGGCCAGAGGAAAGCCCTGGTGGTAAGTACAAAACAGCATGGATACTTGTGTGGTGTATCAGGAGTATTGTGAAAGTGATTATTGTGTATTTTTCCGGACACTAGTAAGGAAAGAGAGGGGTTACAGTGTCCCGAAGGGCTGTGCCCACGTTAGCCAACCCTGACCTCCGGGTGGAGGCACCCATTTCAGAACTCAGACCTCTTAACCTGCTACTAGCCAAGCAGGCAGGGTTAGTAGCCCTTGGGATAGTGCCACGTAGGGTTGCACATCTCTTGATACCTTTTGTTATTCCTTGTCAAGTACAGTACATTTAAATTACTGGGAACTAACATCTAACATTTAGCAACACTACTGTGGATAATTTGTGTTTCTTTGACTTTTGATAGGGATACAAGAATATAGGAACAGCTAGACAAAAAGGCAAAGGGTCAACCATGTTCATGCCCCCAGCCTTCCAGGTACCAGAAGCATCCAACATTAGATACAAAAAGAGGGAACCTCATGGACCTCCTTCAATAAATTAAATATTTATTTTTTTAGTCTTTTGGTCACCGGGTAAGACCCACTAGGCACAAGTGCCTGTTTTCAGGGGCGACCTGAGAACACTGGGCAGTTAAGTGACTTGCTCATAGTCACACAGTATGCAAGTGGAGGTTGTGAGAATCAAACTCAGGTCTGGTCTGCTGGATGTACCAAGCTCGTTCACACCTCGTTCCTCTAACCTCTAGGCTATACTGCCAGCCCTTGCAGATATACTGTACCATGTAATGTTTTTCTTCATGAGCAACTGATTCAGCCTGAATTTTAAATATGTATTACTCTCCAGCTGTACAGTTTTATTTGGGGAAATGTTCCATATGTCCAACACTCTCTGGGTGAACAAATGCTTCCTTACATTCCCCACAACTCCACCACCAGCTATAAGGTATGCTCTCTGGTTATATTGCCATGAACAAGCTGAAAAGATTGTTTTGATTCACCTGATCCAATCCCTTTAACATTTTAAAAATGGAATATTTTTTCCTCTTAGCCCTTTTTCCTGTAAAAACATACAGTACTGAGCTCTTTTAAACATTCCCAAAACCATATGCTGTCCTGTCCCTTAATAATTGTATTTGCCTTCTTCACTACTCTTTTACTATAAAATCATTTTTGTAATGCAGTGACCACAACTGCACACATTGCAATCATACCAGTAATGGAACATTTACTTCACTTTCACAGCATACTGTACCTCTTTAAGTTTGCCTTGTCTACTGCTGCTGCACTTCCCTGTGACACTATCAATTTACCTTTAGTGACAACACTAGATCTTTTTTCTGGTCTGTTGCAGCCATTTGTTTTGTATTTAAACAGTAAATCTAACCTTAATATTGGGGCCTAATTAAAGGACTTACCCACATTAAATTTCATTACCCATTTGTTAGAATCCCCCAGTAAAATCTTTACAAACAAGCATTTGTCAATGCCGAACGTTCACTTGACACACCACGGCTATTATAGAAGCGGGGGGCAGAGGAGTGAGCACTGGGAAGAGAGAGTGTGGTGGTCAACAGGAGCCACTAGTAAGTGAAGCCACACCACAACTAATGTTGAAGCCTGGGGGGTGGCAGAGGAGCAAAGACCAGGGAGAGAGTGTGGCGGGTGGCAGGAGATGGCACAAGTAAAGCCACACTTCAGGTAATGTTGAAGCCTGGGGGGGGGGGTCAGAGGATCCAGGGCCAGGGGGAGAGAGAGTACGGCAGGTGGCAGGAGCTGCCTATGTAAAAGCTGTAACCATAACTCTGGACATGCGCATTAGTGTCAGCTCTAATGTGCATGCCCAGAGTTACGGCTACAGAAAGAAATTAAACACTTATTGGAGCGGTTCATTTCTTTCAACTATAGAACGTGCACATCCACAAGCAGAACTACTGTCATGACTAGAGTGCCTGGTCACTTGTGTACAGTGCCATGCCCATTGCAGTTTCAGCTATAATTGGCTTGGCAGTGACACACCTCTCAAATGCCATTAGTAGCAAGATGTTCCTTGCGCAAGCGCAAGTGAATGTAAAAATGGAACTAAGAAATTGTGGTGTGGGACTGACTGACGTGTGTCACATAACTATGTGTTGATTCACCTCATATCAACAACTACATAAATAAACTTCCATGCTATAATTATCAATGCAAAAAATGATAAAGAATCCTGTAGAACTCAGACACATTATAAAAAGCTAAATAAACTTCTGCATAACAACAAGTTGTAATGTGACTCTGTAGCAAACCTCTTACATTCTAAAAGGATAAACATAACAACTATACCATAGCAACATAAACAGATATCAATTCACTTTTTAAACTAATTTTAAGAAGTATGCTGCTCTTTTCTTACATTTTCTGAAAAAGAAACTTCAGGAGTGCAATTATCTACTCCATGATGGACACAGTGGGATATCGCTGCGCTTCCCAGATGCTTGTTGGTTGAAGACATATGGCTGTGCCTCATGCTATGGAACTATTGGTGTGTGGAGTCAGGAATTTTCCCAACTTCACATAGTATGAAGCATCACATCTTGTAATTCTTCACTTGGCATAGACTTGACCTCACTTCACAAAGAGGAATTCCATAAGTGAAGTGGGAGGGAAGTATTAGCAGTCACAAAACAGGAAAGAGACTTGGGGGTTATAATTTCTGATGACCTAAAGGTAGCTAAACAGTGTGACAAGACAATAGAAAAGGCTACCAGAATGTTCAGATGCATAGGGGAAGGGCAACAACAGCAGAAAGAGGGAGGTAATAATACCCCTGTATAAACTGTTGGTGAGACCCCACCTTGAGTTCTGTGTACAGTTCTGGAGACCTCATCTCCAAAAGGTGATACAATGAGCAGAGGTGGTGTAAAGGAGGGCAACCAAAATGGTGCAGGGTCTGCATCAGAATCCCTTTGAAGAAAGGCTTAAGGATTTTAATATGCACTCCTTAGAAGACAGAAAGGAACAGGGGGCTATAATAGAGACATTCAAATACCAGACAGGAATAAACAAGGTCCACGTAGGGAGCATTTTCCAAACAAAAAGATGCTCGAGGACAAGGGGTCACAATATGCAGCTGGGGGGGGGGCTCAGAGGAAATGTGAGGAAGTTCTTCTTCCCTGAAAGGGTGGTGGACACTTTGAACAGACTCCCAGCGGGAGTGATGGGGGGCTAGAATGATCACAGGATTTAAGAATGCATGGGATAGAAACAAGGGAATCTTAGAAGCAAGAGGGAGATGTAAGCCAGAGTCCAAGCAGGGTCTTCAGTGGCACTATATGTAGAGACTTCAGGGCAGACTAGGTGGGCCAAGTGGTCCTGATCTGCTGACAACATCTATGTTTCTATGTTTCTAAGTGCCGCTTTACATAGCACTTTGACTTCGTGCTATAAAAGCAGCATTTCACCTATGAAGTTCCACTTCATGAAGTTGTAAAAGGCATCATAAATTTAAAAAACAGTGAAAGATTCTCCCCCATCAACCTTCTAGAAACTTATCCAACCCTCCTCCCCAGTCCATCATTTTGAAGTTAACCCCATCCCCCACCCTCTTATCACCCAAACCATACTCCTCTCCCCAGCTCCTATGAAGTTAAAAATACTGTAACAGGATTGCCATGAAATTAGGGCCCTTGGGCCCTATGGCAAAAAATTGCCTATATAAATAGTTTTTTTCTCTACTTCTACTACTACTGTAGTACCATATATAATATTAATTCTTATGTAGGCTCCAATAGTGATAAGTGTTCATAACATATATTCTGCCGCAGTAATGAGCAGTCCCAAAACCCTCACTCCTCTCGCTAGTTTTGACCAATGAATTAAACAAACTCACTGTCTACCCACCATCTAGTGGCACCAAATACCACACCTTCCCCCATGTAACAGTTAAAGGATACCTAGAGATGGTAATAGTAACAACTTGTTGGCTGATCATAGTGACCAGTATGGTTCCATTCAATTGATGGCAGAGACAACAAATAGGGAGTCTGGTCACCAAAATGAGGGATGTTTTCCTCTTTTATAGGTCACATCAAAGTTAAGTACCACCTTGACTTTAGTCGTATCCTTTGGGGGTAATTGGGGGAGGAAGGGTGGGGTGATGGAGGGGTGTAGCATGTGGGTCTTCTTCTATCTTAACTGCTTCAGCTGGGTAGAGGGAAGGTGGGTTGCATGGGAATATGCAACTTTGGCAGTGAGTAAGAGTTACTTATCATAAACATTGATGGGACATGAGGTGGAAGAAGATATGGGTGCTGTGATAGTTGGGGGAGGGGTTTAGAGTACACTCAGACCCAGTGGGAGGAGCTGGGACAATTGGCTTACATGGGGTGGTGATTGTTTTTGTTTTAAATCCATTTATTTAGTAAAAAATAACTTCACCATGCAAAGTTGGGACATAGACGGAAACTTTGTCCCACCATACTTAGTGCAAAGTAATCAAATTTGCACCAACTTTGCAAACAACATTTTAATTAGCTGGATCTCTAGGTATAAGAATATTGCCTCATGCAGTTTGTGCAAGAGATGTGATATTACTCACATTTTTAAATTAAATTTTTATTAAAAAAAAACTAAATAATAGTCAGACAGCAGCCATACATTCAGGATTTTCCAAGGGTTCAAATGTGTAAATAGTTGCATTAGAAATATCTGTTCTTAGGGCCAGCTGAGACACTCTGGGTTCAGATACAACATAGAAACATAGAATTTGACGGCAGATAAGGACCACTTGGCCCACCCAGTCTGCCCATTTCCCTACCTAATGGATAAGTTGCAGATCCTAGTTAACCAGCAGCCTACTTCTTTCTGCCCCCACCCCCTAGAATTGCCTTATAACTGTCCCATGCATGCTTGAATTCCACCACTGTTTTTGACTCCACAACCTCCTCTGGAAGGCTGTTCCATGCATCCACAACCCTCTCTGTGAAAAAATACTTCCTTAAATTACCTCTGAGCTGCCTCCCCATCTTCAAATTGTGCCCCCTTGTTCTTGCACACCTCTTTTTTTGAAAGATGCTACCCTCTTGGACTTTGTTGATTCCCTTGAGGTACTTGAAAGTTTCTATCATGTCCCCCTCTCCCTCCTTTCCTCGAGGCTATACATATTAAGCTCCTTAAGTTTCTCTTCATATGTCTTCGGTGCAGACCCTGCACCATTTTAGTTGCCCTCCTCTGGACAGCTTCCATCCTGTCTATGTCTTTGCGGAGATTGGGTCTCCAGAACTGCATGTAGTACTCCAGATGGGTCTGACCAGCTGTCTGTACAGAGGGATAATAACTTCCTGTTTTCTACTGGTGATGCCTCTCCCTATGCATCCCAGTATCACCCCATCCCTCCTTGCTGCCCTCTCACATTGCTTGCCGACCTTTAGGTCATCTGATATGACTACCCCCAGGTCCCTTTCCATTTTTGTTGTTGTTAGTATCTCACCCCCCATTGTGTACTCTTCCCCTGGGTTTTTGTTTCTCAGGTGCATTACCTTGCACTACTAGCATTGAATCTAAGCTGCCATACATTTGACCATTCCTCTAACTTTTGCCAAGTCCTTCTCATCCTTTCCACCCACCTTGTGCATCAACTCTGTTGCAGATCTTTGTGTCATCTGCAAAGAGACATACTTTTCCTTCCAGTCCCTCTGCAATGTCGCTTATAAAGATATTGAAGAGGACCGGTCCTAATACTGAACCCTGCGGTACCCCACTAGTAACCCCCTTTTCTTCAGAATGGACTCCATTTACTATTACTCTCTGTGTCCTATTCTCCAGCCAATTCTTTACCTAGGCTGTCATCTTGGGACCCACTCCCAGGCTGGCTAACTTGTATATTAATCTTTTGTGTGGGACTGTGTCAAATGCCTTGCTAAAGTCTAGGTAGGCCATGTCCACAGCCCCTCCAAGATCTACTACTTTGGTCACCCAAAGAAATCTATCAGATTCGTCTGGCATGACCTTCCCGCTGTGAATCCATGCTGACTTGGGTCCTGTGCCCCTCTGGCCTCTAGATAATCAACAATTCTTTCCTTCAGAAGTGATTCCATCATTTTCCCTACCACTGAGGTTAAATTAACAGGTCTGTAGTTTTCTGCTTCTGCCTTGCTCCACTTTGTGAAGGGGAATCACATCTGCCCTCCTCCAGTCCCTGGTACCACCCATCCTCCCATGATTTGATAAAGAGGTAGTCATTGGTGTCACTAGTTCTACCCTTAGTTCTTTTAGAATTCTGGGATGAATCCATCAGGCCCCATTGCTTTGTCCACTTTGTTCAGTTTTAAGAGTTATTTCAGAACCCTTTCTTCTGTAAATGGGCTGGTATCAACTTCTGTATCCAGAGTGTTTCTACTGTTTGTTTTAGGTACTTCCCCCTCTTCCTTTGTAAATACTGAGCAAAAATATTTGTTTAGTATCTCTGCCTTTTCACAGTCACCCTCTACCCACCCTCCCTCCCCTTTATTAAGCCTCTTTATCCTTCCCTTGGTCTTCCTTTGCTCCCTGATGTACCTATAAAGGTTTTATCCCCTTCTTAACTGAGTTGGCTATCTTTACTCGGTTTGGGCCTTTGCTGTTCTGACTGCCTTCCCAGCTTCCTTTGCTTTAACTGATACAGTTCTCTGTCCTGCTCTTCTGTGATTCCTTGTACTTCCTGAATGCTTTCTTTTCTCTTGAACCTTCACTGCCACTTCCTTTGAGAACCATAGTGGTTTCTTACATCATTCGTTTTGTTTATTTGCTTCACACAAGGCTTGTTACCTCTGTGATGGAAGTTTTATTATTCCCCATTGTTCTTCCACCCCTCCTTCTTGCCCATTTGCTAGTGCATTCCTTAGGCACTCACCCATTTTGGCAAAGTCAGCCCTCCTAAAGTCCAGTACTTTTGCCTTTGTATGACTTGACTCTATTGTTGTGTTTATTGTGAATCATACTGTTCGATGGTCACTAGTTCCCAGATGGCTACCCACTTCTACATCTGTGATCCTCTCTTTATCTCTATTTGAGAGAACCAGGTCTAAGATTGCTCCCTCTCGAGTGGCCTCCAATACTAGTTGTTTAAGGCATGCCCCCCGAAGGGCATCCAGAATAACCCCACTCTTCAAAGTGGCTGCTGCAACTGCACTCCAGTTAACATCTGGCATATTCAGATCACCCATCAGCAATATCTCCCCTTTTTCTGCCATTCTAAGTATACTTTCTATCATTTCCTTGTCCATTTCCTCCCCCTGAGAAGGGTGTCTGTATACAACCCCTGTGCAGATTGTGGTTCCATTGCCGGTCTCCAAATTTACCCACAGTGCTTCTTCTCCTCCCTGTTTTCCCTTTTGTTCTGTTGCTTTGATTCCTTCCCTTATGTAAAGAGCTACTCCTCCTCCTCTTTTACCCTCCCTGTCCCTCCTGTAGATAGTGTATCCTGGTATGTTTATGTCCCAGTCATGGTTTTGTGTGTACCATGTTTATGTGACTGCCATGATATCCAGATGTTCCTCCTCCATCAAGGCCACTAATTCAGGAAGTTTGTTACTCAGTCTAAGGGCATTGGTACTCATTGCTCTCCATTTTTTGATGGCTTTACCTTCTGTTGCAACATCCCCCACTGACCTTTCTACCTCAGTCTTTCTCTCATTTAGAACCCTGTTTTGTAGGGAGAGGCTGGGATTTTCCTGCATTTGTACATCTTCTGTTAGATAGTTGTACAGATCGAAGCCTGCCACTGTATACCATTTCAAGACTACACAAACAATCTACACTATATGATAACACAGAACTGATTCTGGGAACCCTAATACTGGTTGCTATTTCCAATGAAAACTTGATTAATTTTCTAAATCTGCTACTCTTCATACTGCTTCCAAACTCTTATCAGGGTATTTTCATACAGCGTAGAAGTCTGGTCCCAAGTAAGTATGAAACCCTCTAGATCCAAAACTATAATTTTTATGGGACAAAATCTTGGGAAATGCGGCATAATATAGCTTACCCAATTCAGCCAGCAATTTTGAAATTTGACCCTTAGACACAAAGCGGTTACCCCCCCCCGACAGCGACATTTCTCCAGTGAGGTCCCCCATAATGACTATAGCATCTAGCCATGGTGGGAGACCCACTGGAACCTGACGCTGTCTGTCAGGGATCCTGCACCCCCCAATCAGTTCCAACTGGAGCTGAGAATCCTTAAGTGGGGGTGTGTGGGGCATAACCCCTCTGACCCATTCTGCAGCAGCAGTAGTGTCATTTTCTGCCTTTTTGACATGAATTCTGTGGTAGCAGATGTTATGTCTCTCTCTCCATCGAGATAGTCATCCCATGGTTGGCTCAAACTGAACACCTAAAAATTAGGATAGGCTACATGCTTTTTCCATTAAAAGATTATCTGCAAGTAGCACCCCTTGATCCCTGGAGGCTGTGAACTATCTATGTAATGCTTCTTCAACTTGTGGATCTTTGCCATCTCTTTTTCTTTTTCTGTTAAGGTTACCACAGCTGCTCTACTCCTAAAGGACCTGCTCTCGGTTCTGCATAAACCTGCCAATGCTGGAAACATTGACCCTAAATTCAGCAACAAGTTCATTGCGTGACACTCCTGGCAGAGCTGCTTTCTCAATAAGAGAAGCTTTTTGTGCTAGAGAAAGAATGTTTCTCTTTGTTTTATCCATTTCTATGCCTTTCTAAGCTGAAACTCTGAAACATTTAAGGGAACAGCACACCGCACCATTTTTAACTGCTGATCTAAACAACTTACACCTATGTTCACACCCAATTAGGTGATTAGGTGGCTGTAAACCTCACAAAACAGCAATTCAAACAGCGTTTACAACTGATAAATAGGCATGCAAGTGAAAATCACAAGGCATACAAATAAATGTTTTAACATTGTTGAGATAGGAAATAAATTGGCACCGCGAAATAATAGACATATAAATGGAACAGGCATGCATCCAAATGGTGTACAAGAAGAATTGACTGTAATTGCAATGCTGAATATTTAGATCTTCTTTGAGGATATCTCTTTCATCAGGTCACACCTATGGAACTCATAGCTGTCAGGCTCTAGCACCACATGGAAACTTTTCTCTAGCAGTTTAGTGGGGGCTACCCACAATGTCATACACTAACGTCCTTGGGTATATAAGCATGAGTGGCTCTGCTACGTCTTCGGATTTTTTCCACTGTCGACCATACTCACGTGGACTCTAAGGAAGCTTCATCTTTCAGTCAACTGCCAAATTTACCTACCTTTTTTACTTTCTTCTCTGCAGTGGAGTCACTTTATTTTAAAGTGATTATCCACTTTGTGTATGTCATCAATGAAAGAATCTGCAAACCTTTTCCATAGCTGCCACTGTGGAAAGAAGATTTACTCCAAAGATAAACATGACCTTTCTGTTTCTTTGCTGTCTCAGGCCTAACCACAATTTCTCCACCTGTGAGCATAACCATGATGTCCTCACCTGTAAGCTCTGCCTGAAGTTCATCCTCACCACCCGCTGCCACCATCAAAAAGCCCTGCAGGCCTTCCTTTTGGAGCAACAGGTAGCCAGGATGGAGCAGGGACCTTTGAGGATGACCCCCTTTCAGTTATCAACCCATTCTTTGGTCTCTCAGGTCTCCAAGGCCCAGGACAAATCTTCGGGGAAACATTCTGTCCAGGACAAGGAGTGTAGTAAAGACCATTTCCTCTGGCAGTGCTCCTGGTCCAGTTACTTCTTTTTCCTCCAGATTAGCACCATTAACTGCTTTGGTGTTGACCTCTCCTGCAGCTCAGGCCTCAGTACCCTCCAGGCTGGCTATGGCAGTGAGTTCCAACAGGCCCTCCAAAGTCAGTGATGGGCCATCAACCTTGGGTTCACCTGGGTCATCGATGTCAGCCCAACCGCTGCAACCTCCGTCACTGCAAGGTCCATCAGCTACTGGCTCTGCTGGCTCCTTATTGACCAGTGATGATCAGGCAGCACTGGGGCCACAGTCCCCCTGTCGCTGCGGCAAAGCCCTCTTTTGCCTTAGCCGACCGTCAATATTAACACGGTGCTCTCCTCCTTTGTGGCGATTAGCTAGCATCTCCTCCCTCACACAGGTCCTTTGTCACTGCTGCCAGGGAGAGATACTCCAGTGCCTTCTCCCACCCAGCCTTGGCATTCTGAGCCCTCTCAGAGGTTGTCATCATCGCTCCCGTCAGTGCCTCCCTCTAAGACCGGTGACGATGAGGATGAATACCATTCTGATCGCATCCTCCCAGATGAGGATGGGGAGGAAGATGACCTGGTGCAGACTCAGACAGGTCCTCTGTCTCTTCCAGTAGTGAGGAATCTACCAAGGATACACCCAAGTACCCGCCTGAGGATCCTTCCTTTTTCTCCCTCATGAAACAGCTTCAGCCTAAAAATGGAGTTTCAGACTGAGGAAGAGGATATCACCAGAAAAAACCTGGTGGATTTTCTGGAAATTCTGGAATCCCAAGCTAAGGTCATCTCTCCTCTTTTGCCGGCATTCGAGCCACCACAGTTGCTTGGCATCAGCCCAATATGGTCCCTGCCATATCTAGGTAGGCTGATAAACTGTACCAGGCCCCTTTAGGGAAGCCTTTTTATGCAGCCCAGCCCAAAACTGATTCAATGGTGATATAAGCTGCTCATGACAGGTCCGAGGTGCCTAAACACCTCAGTTCCCTCACCCAAGACCAAGAGTAGTTCAAGTTCAAGTTCAAGTTTATTGCAGGAAGACTCCAATGAGCAAGCTCATTCACAAGGAGGTTCTGATGCTTGTACACAGACAATGAAACATTACATAGTAAGGCAACCTTGGTTACCAAATATTTAAAGTGCACTCAACGTTTGAAACAGGTATTACACAGAGAGGTACAACGTTGTAAATATGTATGCAGTTAAGGAACATTTGGAATAAAGCGTACAGGCAATACAAAGTAAGGTTCATAAATTTAACACTGTTTAATGTAATAGATAAGCTTAATGTAATGAGCAAATGATAGGAAGGATAAGATAAGTAGGGTGAACAGGGTTGGGGAGGGGTCAATTAGCAAGCGGTAATATATAGGTAGGAGGCCTAATGTAGGAAAGGCTATAGGAGCAGATAGGAAGAATCCTATAGTTTAGTTAGCCATGGAACACATTTTGCAAGCTGGAAGGTTTCAGATCTCAGTAAGGCTAGTACCAGTAGAGATGATAGTCAAAAAGCACACATGGGGTAGAGGAAGGGCTTAGTAGCAGCTAAAAATATCTTTTATTTTAGATGCAATTAGCACTTTGTAGAAGTTAACTGAGACAATGCTAGTTAGTTTTAGTACAGATTGGAGTTGGTTCCATATAGTGGGAAGGGCATGTGAGATAGCTTGTTTGCCAAAGGAGGTACGAGTCCTGGGTACATCAAGCATGATAAAGTCTGTTTTCCTGAGGGAATATGCACTGTGGGAAATGCAGATTAAAGATGTTAGGTAACATGGTAATTTCTGTAGGAGCAACTTAAGGGTCCAAAGACCAGCGTGGAACAGGAGTCTAGTGGTGAGAGATGTCCAACCAACAGCTGCATAAAGTTCACAATGGTGAGTCGGTAGGAGGAATTGGTAATAAATCATAACGCACGGTGATAGAGGACATCCAGCTTGCTTAGGCTTGAAATTGTAGCTGAAGTATAAATTAAATCACCGTAGTCGAGTAGAGGAAGGAATGTGGCCTGGATGAGCCTGGTACGTGTCTCAAGGGGGAAAAGATACCTATTTCTAAAAAAGAATCCTAGTCTTGCTTTAAGCCTCCTGTCTAAGTCATCAATGTGGTAATTAAAAGAGAGCTTATTATCTATCCAAATACCCAGATATTTGAATTTAGGAATAACTTCCAAAGGTTCACTTAGTGAGGTAACAATAAAGTCATTTGGTAGGACAGGGGAGGGACCAGAGGAGGTACTATGAGAGAAAATCATTGCTTTCATTTTCTTAGCATTAAGGAGAAGCTTGGCTTTTATCAGATTATGTTTGAGCTAAGTAAAGTCAGCTTGTAATACATTCCTGACTTCCGATAAAGTTGAACCAGAGGTATACAGAACAGTATCATCCGTAAAGAAGTGTAGGTCAGGGCTAGTTATGTGAGAGTCAAGATCGTTGATGTACAGAGAGAACAGGATCGGGCATAGAATGGAGCCTTGGTGGACTCCTCTGGCAACTGGCAGAGAGGCAGAGAAAAGGCCATCTGCTTTGACTTTCTGTGTTCTCCCTGATAGGTAACTAGTGAACCACTGAGTGGTGGACGGAGTGGCAGCTAAATTGGACAGGCAATTGACTAAGAGGTTTTGATCAACAGTGTCAAATGCTTTACTAAGGTCCAAGAAGACGGCACCAGTAATCATCTTAGCATCGACAGCGGAGATCCAGTCATTAGTTACTTTAGCCAGTTCTGTAATAGTGCTGTGATTTTCCCAGAAACCAGATTGAGCTGGGTTAAGGAGTGAAAAGGTTTTGAGGGAAGTTTTAATTGGTTATAGACCAATTTTTCGAAGACTTTAGAAAGGATAGGAAAGATGGAGATAGGGCTATAGTTGTTCAGATCACATGGGTCCCCTGATTTAAATAGGGGGAGGATGTGGGCAGATTTTCAACAGGTCAAAACTAGAGCAGAAGTGATGGAGAGATTGAAGATATGGAGAATGGGGGCAGTGAGGTAGGCATAGCCTACTCTTAGGAAGAAAGGTTCAAGACGTCATCCCCTGCGCTCTTTCTGGTATCAAGTTTGAGAAGTGGATCTTCTACTTCTTTATAGTTAAGTGAGTGGAATTGAAAGGGGCAGGATGAGGTGCAGGTTGTCGGGGAGGAGCTAGGCTGGCCTTCGCATAGCTAGCATAAGGTGAGGAGTCAAATGTTAGACCGGCTGTAACAAAATGGGAGTTAAGTTCTTCAAGAATTTGAGAATTACTTTCCACTACCCTATCATTTGTAAGTATCTTAGTTGGAATGGAGGGGGCAGTGGGCCGCCCTTCAATAGATTTGAGTGTCCTCCAAATTTTGTGAGAGTCCCCGTTTGCCTGTTCAAGGGTAGAGACGTAGAAGTAGGCTTTGGCAGTGCGAATATTTTTTATACAGGCATTCCTAGCAGCTCTAAAGGCCTGCCAATCTGCAGGGCTCTTGGACTGCCTAGCTTGAGCCGAGAGCTTGTCCCTGTTAGTAAGAGCTGTCTTAAGATCTGGGGTGAACCAGGGATGAGTTTTTACGCACCCTGACTTTGATAAGGGAGCATTCTTATTTGTCAGAATGGCAAGGTTACCATTGAGGACAGAGACAGCCTCATCAACATTTTTGGCAAGGTAAAGATCCTGCCAGTTGGATAGGAAATTAGCTGAACTGAACTTGCGAAAGGACCATTTTGTTATAAATGTGGGCTGCTGACGGGCCTTAGTTTGAGATCTTATCATACAACAACCCCATGGTTACTCATATTGTTGTGGAAAACTGCTGAGTGTGAAATTTTATGAGGATGAGTGGTTAATATGATGTCTAAGAAGGAGCTAGTGTCTAAATTAAAGATATTGTTCCTTGTGGGTTCGCTAACTAATTGCACAAGGCCAAGCTCATCACAGAGAGATTTAAGGCAGTGAGATTTTGTGGTAAGTCAATCCATATTGAGATCTCCTAGGAATATTATTTCTGTATTAGCAGCAGAGATTAAGGATCTTAGTGTATTTAAGATTTCAGAACCCCCAGTTGGAGGCCTATAGACCCCGATAATATTGATGCATTCAGAGGAAGGAAGGTGAAGCTTCAGAGAAACAATCTCAAATTCCTTGGCTATCAATTTGCAGCTGATATCAGCAACTGTGTACTTGAGTTTAGAATAGATTACTACACCCACACCCCAAGATTCCCTGTCTGCCCTGAATAGTTTGTAGCCCGGGAGGGTAATCTGTTGGTTGTAATTAGCCTTTTTAAGTCAGGATTCTGTAATAATGATAAGATCCGGATTTGTATTCACAGCCCATGCTTGTAGTTGGACAAATTGTTTGGTCAGGCTTAGTACTTTGACTAACATCATTTTAAGACCCGGGGCAGCTGCGGATTCTGATGGGGAGGTGAATTGCACTGGCGGGCCAGGATTTAACTCAGTATTACCTGAGCAGAGGAGGAGCAACAGTAGCATTTTCTTTGAGGATCTGATCAAGAGGGAGACAGCTTTTTTTCTTTGGGACCTCTCATGGTACCTTGCCAGTGGTGCGTTTTTGGAGCTGGAGATGGTAATGCTGAATTGACAATTTGATATGATAAGGGAGAGCACTCTCATCATCATAGGTGAAAATAATAGGAGGGAAGGGGGAGGGGGAAGGGGCAGAATGTGGGATCTGGGCGTGATGTGGGTGGGTCAACAAAACGTGGGAGGTGCATTGTGCAGGGGTAACATAGGATGCAGTATTGGGGTCCAGGACTAGATTAGATTGAGGTACTTCATGTTGTAGTGTAACATAGGGTACACTGTTTTCTAGATTCATGAGAATAACAATAAAGTATGCCAAACTTCCAGGAAGATGGGGACTAGGTGTTTTTAGGGAATGGATGTTTCTGCCAAGTAGGAGACAGGGACACAAACAGACACCCTCAGGACTCAATGTGGAAGTAATAAAAGCTGTGGGCAAGGCAAGAGGAGAGCAGAGAAAATAACTTGATGATCACTGTAACACTGCATCATGCAGCACAGGCTGATTTGCTCAGCTCCCCTATCAGTATCTGTTGGGTTACAGGCCAGTATCACCAATGAGTAGGCAGGAGAACCAGGGAGGGCGGAGCAAAGTTGTATTTAATGGTGGCCTGAGAGGGGTTGGGGGAGAAAAATATTCAAGGAACACTTCGGAGTGCAGAGGCACTACAGGAATTGCTGTACAAGTCAATGGGTACGGGCGCACCAATCAGTGTGTAGCAAGGAAGCAGGCAGACCAATCGGTGTCTGCCTGCAAGCGCGCTGCACCAGTCAGGATCGGCCGACCATGCTGGATCCACAGAAAATTCAGCGATTGTAACTGCAGAAGGATCTGAGTTAGGCGATCAGAAATCCAGCTAGGGCTGAAGTGAAGGGTCAGGCAGCAGCCGTAGAGATGGCTGGTCCGCCTTTCTTCTGGAGTGCCACTCGGGCATGAGACCCTAGGAAAAGGAGGAAAGAGGCAGAATAAATGAGCAGGCTGAGAGGGAGTTCAAGGGTGGGAAGCTGGTGGCAGATCGTCAGTGGCGGGGGTGGAGGTGCTTGCAGGTTGGACAAAAGAAACGATTAGGTAGTCTTGGTGGGGAAGGCCAGAGGATAATGGGCAAAGTGAGAAAGGGACAGAGTGGAAAATAACAAGGGGGAAGGGCTGTCTCAGTAAGAGACGAGAGGGTGAGAGGTAAACCAGATCAGAAGGGGGAGAAGAGGATTTCGAGTGGACAGAGATGCAATATAGAGGAAAGATTACAAATAAGAGATAGGATACAGGTATGAGCAGCAGGTGGAGGGAATCAAGCAATCAAAACAAACAGTCTGGCGCTAACACAATCTTATACTGCAAAGGACAATCAGGCTGAAATTTTAGTAAAAAAAAAATAACATAAGAGTATTCAGTACAGTATTAGTTTAAAACAACTCCTTATCTAAAAAATATTTTACATAGTAGGTACAGGCAGTTTGAGGAAAATACAAAAACATCAGAGGAACACTTCGGAGTGCAGAAGCACTGCAGGAATTGTTGTACAAGTCAATGGGTATGGGCGCACCAATCGGTGTTTAGTAGGGAAGCAGGCAAACCAATCGGTGTCTGTCTGCAAGCACGCTGCACCAATTGGGATCAACCAGCCATGGCTGGACATCTGGGGTAGGAGGACCTTTGCTTTGGCCACTTTGGGACTTACGATTGCCACTTACCTGTCTTATATGGTCAATTTCCAGAACACCCCCTGGAAAAAGGGCAAAGCTGTAGTCCAGGCCCTTCTAGAGGGTCCCTAGAAGCAGGATCTGCTCATGGCCCTTCAGTTTGCAGCAGATTTGAGCAAGCATCTGATGAGAGCCATACACAGTATGACATGTCTGATGCCACAGCCAGGGCTGTCACCACTGACATCTGCCTCAGAAGGCACTCTTGGCTGAGAGTGTCTGGATTTGTTGCTAATGTCCAGCAGAATATCTTGACTGCCACTTTTGGGTGTTTCAAGCTTTTTGGGCCTGATGTGTAGGATATTATTAATGACCTGCAGGCCTCTGGCAGGGCTATGAAGTCTGTCCACTCTCATTACCACGCACAACCCAGGAGTAGACAGAGGCCTTCCTTTTGCGAGCTCTCCCAGAAAGCTGGTCAGGGACCAGACCCAAGGGTAAATGCCGAGCAGGGTCTCCCTTACCTGCCCCTTCCTCCACCACTGGGCCTTCCCCTAAGAGCCCCGGAGGTGGAGGTATGACTCCTGGCACTGGATCTGCTTCAGCATGACTCCTTGCTTGACCGCCCTCCCCCCACCAGTCACAAGTCAGGAGGCGGTGGTAGGGGATCATTTCTCCCTCCACTTGGAACAGTGGAGGGCCTTAATTTCAGAAGCTTAGGTCCTTCAAATAGTAGAACAGGCCATGCTCTAGAACTTCTGGAATAGCCTCCAGATTTCCCTCCTGTTCCCTCAATTTATCATCAAGACCACATACCAGTACTTCTAGAGGAATTGCATACCTGGCAGCGAAGAGAGCCACAGAACTAGTACCCCAGCAACAAAGGCACAAGAGGTTCTACTTCTGTTTCTTTCTCATTCCCAATTTCACAGGGGACTTGCATCCCATTCTAGATCTCAGAGACCTAAACTTCTACATTCAATACAAGAAGTTCAGAATGGTCGCTCTGCAGCATCTGCTGCCCCTTCTGAAGCACAGCAACTGCATATGTTTCCTGAACATGCAGGGCATTTACCTGTACATCAAGGTTTGTACCCCTCACAGGTGGTACCTCCCGTTTCTGTTTCAGAGGGAACATTACAAGTTCAGGGTATTGTGCTTTGGTTTGTCATTTGCGCCATGGGTCTTTACCAAATGCTTACCTGTGGTAACAGCCACCCTCGGCAGGGGGAGACTGCATGCCTTCCCTTACCCGGATGACTGGTTGCTCAAAGCTCAGTCAAGGGAACTTCTGTTGCAGACCCTAGCATGCAACAGACAGTTTTTCCAGGCACCAGGGATCACTATCGATGTGCCCAAGTCTGTCCTGAGCCTGTGCCAGTGCTTACATTACATAGGGGCTGACCTGAACACAACTCAAGGCATGACCTTCCTGCCCAAGGACAGAACAGACTGCCTGATGGATCAGGCCCGGTTGGTCTCTCACAGCTGATATGTCACAGCCAGGGCATTCCTGAGGCTGCTGGGCCTGATGGAAGCTGCCATCATTACTGTATCTCTGGCCAGGCTACACATGTGGATTCCACAGTGGACACTAAGTGTGCAGTAGGATCAATGTACCAACAGTCTAGAACAGCAGGTTCTAGTCTCCTCCCCTGACCGCAAGGTGCTCCAGTGTTGTATAGACCCGAACAATCTGTTGAGAGGGGTCCCCTTTCTCATTCCTTCCCCACAGCAGATCCTCACCATGGATGTCTTGGGTATGGGCTGGGGGGCACATTTGTTTCCCCACCAAACCCAAGAGATGTGGTCTTCGGTGGAGACCTTACTCTACATAAGCATTCTGGAGATGAAAGTCATTCTGTATGCTCTGCAAGCCTTCCAGAACCATTTGTCCCTGGTGCCTCTGCTGGTTCATTCGGACAATCTCTGTGTAGTATACTACATAAACAACAAGGGGGGACTCATTCTTCAACTCTGTGCAAGGAGGCAATGAGAGTTTGAGATGGGACTCTTGAGCACAGCCTAGAACTGACAGCTGTCCATGTTCCTGGTGCCCAAAACAACCTGGCAGACAGGTTAAGCAGGTCACAGTCCAGAATGCATGAATGGGAGCTACTGCCTTCAGTAGCAGAAGACCTGTTTGACAGGTGAGGCTATCCAGAGTTAGACCTTATTGTGTCCTCACTCAATGTAAAACTGCCACCTTTTTGTTCACTCGATCCTAGACCTGGAGTTTTCTGGCAAGACAAGTCCTTCTCTTAGGAAGGGAGGTTCCTCTATGCCTTTCCTCCCTTCCCTCTGATTTAGAGTGTGCTAATCAAGCTCCAAATGGAGGGGCCACCCTAATTCTTGTGATGCCCTTCTGGCATCATTGGATATGGTTTCCATTATTTTAATAATTAGCAGTGGAACCTCCAGTGTCCCATCCCTTTGCAAGGGCCTGCTGACTCAGGAATTGGGCACCCTGATCCATCTGGACCTCAAGTCATCTGTCTACATGTGTAGCTCCTGAGAATATAGCTATTGCCAGATTTTTGGTGTCCCCAATAGTGGCTGATATCCTGGTGGCTGCCAGGAAGCCCTCCACCAGGACTACTACTCAATAAAGTGGAAGCATTTTGCATTATGGGCTGTTGTCCATCACCTGGATCCCTTCACTTGCCCAGTGAATCAGGTTCTGGAGTACCTTTTGTCCTTGTCTGATGCAGCACTTCCATACTCTTCCATTAAGGGACACTTGTCTGCTGTATCAGCCTTCCATGTACCCATTGATGACTGTACTGTGGCACAGCTGGTTGTGGCATGTACATTTCTGGGAGATATTTTGCAATTGAAGCCTGATTGGAACCTGAATTTAGTATTAGAAAACCTTACATTGGCTCCTTCTGAGCTGGCCGTGACTTGTGAGCTATGCTTTCTGTCATGGAAAGTGTCATTTTTAGTTGCTATTACTTCCGCTTGAGTGATATCAGAACTGCAGGCACTTGTGTTCCAGCCTCCTTATTTGATTTTCAACAAGGACAGGGTATCCTTGTGGACTAACCCTAACTTTTTGCCTAAGGCAGTGTCTGAGTTCACACTAAATCAAACCATCCACCTACCTGTGTATTATCTGGAGCATGCCAATTCAGGGGAAGCATTGCTCAGTACTTTGGATGTGCATAGAATTCTTAGATATTACCTAAACCATACTAAAGACTGTAGAAAGTCCTCTCAGTTGTTTGTTTCCTTCACCCCTGGGAGAGAGGTTTCCAGTTTCTAAACAGTGTTTGTCCTAATGGTTGGCCAACTGTATTACTTTCTGTTACAGGAAGTGTGGTAAGGAACCTCCTGGTGTTATTCATTGCCAATCAACCAGAGGCATGGCTGCTTCTGTTGCCTGTTTCAGGAATGTGTCACCTGCAGAAATCTGTGCTGCAGCAACTTGGAGTACTGTCCACACTTTCACAAAGCACTACAGTCTGGACATTGCATCTAGGAGGAGGTCAGGCTTTAACCTAACAGTGCATCAAGGCCTTCTGTCTTAGGCCTTTGGTCTCCTGCCACTCATACTGTCTTGTTCTTTGTACTGTTTGGTACTCATTCCATAGGTGTGACCTGGTGAAAGAGATATTCCTGAAGAAAATAGAACAGTTACATAAGAACTTACCATAACAGTAGATCTTCAAGGGAGGTTCTTTCATCAGTTCAAGCAGATCCTCCTTCCATCCCCCTTTTTTTTGAGAAATCAGGTCTCTCCTGCCCCTGTCTGTTTCTCCAGGAAGGCATGCCTATTGCTCCAACCTTTCAGACAGCTGTGCACCTCTTTTCTCTCCTTGGTTCCCTAGAGGGGAGCAGTTAATATTGGATTTGGTTTCCCTAGATGGAGGCCTGGCGAGCATGGTCTCCGATGGGGGAACTAAGGAGGGAGCAGAGCCATGCATGCTTATATGCCCTAGGACATTGGCGTATGATGTTGTTGTGGTCATCCCCTTCTAGACTGCTGCAGAAATGTTTCTGCATGGTCCTAGTGCCTGACAGTTATGATTCCATGGGTGTGTCCTGATGAGAGATTCCCTCGAAGATCTACTATAACTGTAAATTCTTACGTAACTGTTTTTTCAAGGTGATTTCCCATGCCAAAGAAAACATGAATTTATTCCAATATTTTGCATGTTACCTTGTCTTATTTCTAGGGCAGGGATTGTAACAGAGATCTTGGAAGAGCAATTATTCTGAATGTATCATTCATGCAGTCCAAGTAAGATGATGCATGCATTTTATCTAACTACAGACCAATATCCATATTACCAGTTTTTGCCTAAATATATGGAAAAGCTAACAAACACTCAGTTATGGGATTTCTTACAGCAACATAACCTTATTATGCCACTGCAATCATGATTCAGGTCCAAACATAGCACAAGCACAGCATTGGCAAAGCTAACAAATGATTGGCTTACAGCCATAGATCAAAAATATACTACTAGAGTAGTACTCCTAGATCTGGCTAAAGCCTTTGATACTGTAGACCACAACATACTGTTACAGAAATTACAAGGTATCGGAGTCAATGAAGTTGCTATGTTGTGGTTCAAAACTGACCTTATAGGCAAACAGCTAGAGATGCAGTGAATTTAAAATCCAACTGCGAAGTGAACACAAAGTGGCCACTTCACTACGCGGAGTGCCCCATAGGAAAGGCTCACTTCACCTTGTTATTATTACTTCACGTTGTCATTCCGCCTTAAATGCAAAGTAAGGCAGAGTGACAACAATATTGGCAGCTTCCCACCTACACAGTCACCAGAATGAATATGCATCCCCAAAGTGCTACTGTCTTGTATCCAGAAAATTCCTCAGTGCTGATAAAGTAAAATGAGAATCTAACAAGAAATGAAGAGTCTCCCAGAATTAATGGTGCACTCAGTGATGCGCACAGTGGTCAGGTCACACACAGAGTCACCAGAATTAATGTGCATACCCAAAATGCTACTGTTTTGTGTCCAGAAATTCCCCAGTGCTGACAGAGTGAAATGAGAGAGTAACAAGAAATACAGTTTCCCAGAATTAATGGTGCCATGCAAATCCACAGAGATTAAGATTGCACTGCACACTCAAGGGATGCATACGAAAAGGCACAACACCACCTAACCAGTGCTCACAAGTAACAAATCCAAATCTGGAAAGGAATACATTTTGCCAGTTGGGGGATTAGTGCACGGCAGTAACAATCCACTACAAGTAAAGATACCACAAAGCAGTATAAAAAAATGCATGCAGGTGCAGGGGATATCAGGTTCACACTGCTGCAATTGATCTGTAGCACAATAAAAGTTGTCTGATTCAATGGCATGCATCACACACACACTCACACTCAAGTAATGCATAGCAAATTGAAAGCCTTTAGTGATATAACTACATGTTTTAAACAGACAAATTGTACACTGCTGCACCACAACAATCTGCAAAAAAATGTCAAGAATTACTGAAAATATTACTGTGTGTACATTAACAGTTATACAAGAAAAATATAACCAAAACAGAAATGCTGCCTTTTTCTCCCAGTTAATCTACCTACACCCCAAATACACCCCCCCAAAGCACACTTCACAGTACACAGACTGACTGTTCTAAATTAACATTCAAAATCCATACACAACAATAAACACTTGATGATATGATCACAGAATTGTTTCCTACAATCATTGTACTAAATTTTGAGCAAAAAATTTTACTCAAAAAGGCATTTTACACAGCTGTTAGAGATTTTGAATCACAGAGCTCTGAGACCAAACTGTCTCCAGCTACCACTGTACACACACTACCCAGGCCAGATATGAGGCTGTGCTGAACAATCTAGAGCCCATGTGACCTGCAATCCCATGAATAACTGCAGAATTTCATTTGGAGCTCAATTGCAGGGTGAAGTGAGGTGAATTACATTGATTTCAATGTACTTTGCCTTAAAATTGGTGGAGAAGTGGTTTGGGGAAGGCGGAATAATGCAAAGTCATTGGTTTCAATGGACTTTGCATTCTTCATTATGAAGCAAAGTACTCCGCTTCACACTGTGGAGTTCTCCGCAGATTTCACATTACTCAGTGAATCACTTCACGGAGCAAATTGGGGCCACTTCGCCCACCACTACTTACAGTACTGTAACTCACATGCTGTACTGGAAGGAACGCGAATGCCTATGACTGTACTTCCCCGATGGGCTGTAGCACAAAACTCCCAGACTTAAAAATGCTTATTAATGAGTACAATGGTGGAGTGGTGAAGCATGGAGAGATACTACAAAACATGCTTACAATACATCCAAGTAATTAGTCAAAAAATGAGTGTTGTAATTTGTGACATGATTGTGAATCGTGATTTGTGACTGCATCTGTGACCTTGATGATGAAGAAAGTGATTCGGTGATGACGGTGTGAGATAACCAAATGAAACTGTATTGGGAACGTGAATGCCTATGGCTGTACTTCCCTTATGAGCTGTAGCACAAGACTCCCTGACTTAAAAACGCTCATTAATGAGTGCAATGGCGGGGTGGTGAAGCCTGGAGAGATACTACAAAGCAGGCTTACAATACATCCAAGTACCTAGTCAAAAAATTAGTGTTGTGATTCATGACGTGATCATGAATCATGATTTGTGACTGCATTTGTGACCTTGATGATGAAGAATGTGATTCAGTGTCGATGGTGTCAGATAAACAATAAGAAATTGTATTGGGAATGCAAATGCCTATAGCTGTACTTCCCTGATGAGCTGTAGCACAAAACTCCCTGACTTAAAAATGCTCATTAATGAATACAATGGCAGGGTGGTGAAGCCTGGAGAGATACTACAAAACAGGCTTACGATACATCCAAGTAAGTAGTAAAAAAATTAATGTTGTGATTCGTGACTTGATCGTGAATAGCGATTTGTGACTGCATTTGTGACCGCGATGATGAAGAATGTGATTTGTATCATGAGTGACTTATGATGGTCCTGACTTAAAAATGCATATTAATGAGTGCAATGTTCATGCAGAATTATGCACCACACCTGTCCAGTACTCTGAAAGGAAGCCAAAGAAACAACTGTGACTTAAGTTACAGATGGAGATTGGGCCCCTAAAGAGATGCAAATGCACAGACAGATTAAAATTGCACTGCACACTGAAGAGATGCAGATGCAAAGGTACAACACCTAACCATTGCCCACCATCAGAAATTCAAATCTGGAAAAGAATACCTTTGTCAGTTGGGGTGGGCCGCGCCACACGGGGGGCAGTGTATTGCACTGCTGCAGTAACAGTCACTAGTACTAGTACCAGTAAAGATACCACAAAGAAGTACAAAAATTACACAGCTGCAGTGGATAGCAGGTTCACATTGCTGAAATTATTATGTGGCACAATAAAAGGTGTCTGATTTGATGACTTACGTCATGCACATATTCACATACACGCTAAGTAATGGGTAGCAAATTGAAAACTTCAGTAATATAACCATGTATTTTAAACAAGCTAAAATTATGAACTGCTGCACCACAAAAATCAGCAAAACAATTGCAAGAATTATTGAAAATATTACTGTGTGTACATTGACACAGTTATACAAGAAAAATATCACCAAAACAGAAAGCACTGTCTTTTTCTCCAAGTTAATCTACCTACACCACAGATACGCCCCTCCCCCAAAGCACACTTCTACTGTCTCTCAGTACACAGACTGAATGTTGTACATTAGCATTCAAAATCCACACACAAACAATAAAAGCTGAATGATATGAGCACAGGAGGGTTTCTCCCATAATCGATTAACTAAAGTTTCAGCAAAAATAAATGACTCAAAAGGCTTTTTAACAGCTTTTAGAAGGTTTGAATAACAGAGCGCTCTCAGATCAGATTGTCTCCTACTGTTTCCTACACACACTACCCCAAACTAAGGCTGTGCAGAACAATCTAGAGCCCATGTGACCTGAAATCCCATGAATCACTGCAAAATTCACCTTTGGAGCTTATAAACAAGGTGAAGTGAGGCGAAGTACATTGTTTTCAATGTACTTCGCCTTAAGAATTGGTGGAGTTGTGGTTTGGGAAGGTCGAGTAATGCAAAGTCATTGTTTTCAATGGACTTTGCATTTCCCATTATAACGCGAAGTACTCCGCTTTGCGTTGCGGAGCACTCGGCAAATTTGCCTTCACTCCGCGAATCACTTCACAGAGTGAATTGGGGCTACCTCACTCATCTCTACAGACAGCAACAAATTAAAGATGAGGGCTCATTCTTCACCTGTACACCAACCCAGATGGGAGTACCTCAAGGCTCAATTCTTGGGCCCCTCTTATTTATGATCTATACAAATGACTTCAGTAGGAATATTAATAGAGCTTCTATTCTCCTTTTTACATACAACAGTTTTCTATACTTCTAAGCCCACCTTACCAGAAGTGCTCCCAGAACTACAATTGGTGTTCAGTAAATTACAAGCAAACTTCAACCAAAGCAAACTTCTCAACACAGAGAAGATCAAAGTTATGTTTTTTTTTCAACTACCAACAAGGCACCATCTCCTACCATGACTGGAAGCATATCTACCCTTTTAGGCAAATCGCTTAAAGTAGAACAGAGCCTTAAACACCTTGGTTTATGGATAGATCACAAATTATCCCTCACAGTGCATATACAGGCATAATGTAAAAGGTTTCATTGCAGGTTGAGCTTTTTCTTCAGAAACAGATGCAGTATGCCAGGAAGAGACAAGTGCTAGCAACATTCTTACCTCTCTTAGCTTATGCTGACTTAATCTATGGTTAGTGCTCTCCATCCCACTTGCATACATTGGATGTCTTGTATCACAAAGCCCTGAGATGTGTTATGAATATGATTCCTAGAACTCATCAATGCAATTTATAGGAGTCTGTCTGCTGGTCATCTCTAGCCAGTAGAAGGCAATAGAATTCGTATAACTGGACCTTCAAAGTACTTACTGAAAAGGTCCTTAGCTACACCACAGTGTCATTTAAAAAATCTAACAGTGCTTACTACCTAAGAAAAAAACAGTTACTTACTATTTGCCACTCCAAGGGTTTCCACTCATTATGGCAAAATGACTATAAGTTGTGTCCTTCCAACTTTATGGAATACATTACAGAAATCTCTTAAGCTCACTAGCATGGTCAGATGCACAATATTTACCTCTGTGATCGAAAGCCTATGCAAAAAAATGTGTGTATCATTTCATTTTATTTTTTCTACTGGAAAGGCATGAGAGCAAAATTACCCATTTTCAAAAGCATCCAGTGACAAGAGAACAGTAAATACATCAATTACATATAAGAGCACAAGAATATTGGTAGGAGTTAGCAGGCTGTACAGTACAGGAACTTATACAGGGAGTAAAATAAGTAACACTGAATATTTAGTCCACACATTATACAAGTAGAAGGTCAAGGAGAAAACAACACAATTTTAAGTGCAGTTGCAGAGTGAATAAATCAAGGGAGGTACACTGGACAAGAGAGTAGGGAAGGCTATCGAAAAGTTTTGCACCCCTGAAGGAGATGGAGTGCTGGCCTTGGAGGGTGTGGCAGAAAGGGACAGTGAAGGAGTGAGTGGAGGTGAGTCTAGTGGATCGAGAGTTTGTGGGCCTCTGGAAAATGGAGACAATGCTATTGGGTAGATGGCAATGAAGGAGTTTGCACAAAAAGGTCTGGATTCTACTGCTGAGTCTGTCCTCCAATGATAACAAATTAGCAGTCTTATAAAGGTTGCAGCAATGGGTACTTTTAGGGAGGCTAGTGACAAACCTGAAAATGTTGTTATATGTTGCCCTAAACCTACTGAGTTTTTTGGGGGAGGTAGAAGGGTAGTAAACAATAGATCAGAAGTCGATTGGTGGCATTAAGAAACTGTTGGCTACCAGTGCCTTAGTTTTGGGTCATAAGAATCTGTTAATGTGGAAAAGCATTTAGAGCTGCTGGTGTAAAATTTTCATAAGTTGAGTAATGTGGTATTCATAGCAGAGGTGTGGATAGAGATGTTGCAAAATTTTATTTTGCTGGTGAAATTGCTGTGAAATAGGCAATTTCGCTGCATGACATATTTCATGAAATTGCAGCAAAATTTTGCAGTTTCACTCGCAGTTTCATCTGCATCCATATATGGCCATTGTTGAATTTATACCACTCCTTGGTGTCTAGTGGTTCCCCCCCAGCTGATCCACGACAGAATTCAAATCAAAAGAACCCTTCCTCCTCCTTGTCACCCTGAGCCCCGGCACCCAATCTTTGTAAAGAAACAATCTCTCTCCTATCCCTGGTGTCTAGTGGACCCCACCCCACCCTATCTTAAGTCAGGCCAGCTCCGCTCCCCAATTACCCACTTAGCCTAGGGCACAGTTTTCCTTCACCTCCACAGTCAGCAGCTCTATCTGAGTGTTCAGTGAATGAGCACATGCTTAACGCGTTCATTCACTGAGCACTCAGATGGGCTGCTTTCCATGGAGGTGAGTGGAGGGCTGTGCCAGTGGCCTGATTGGGGTACTGGGAGGGAGCGAGGTGGGCTCTCACATAACACAGGGTGTGGGTGGTGAGGGGTCCACTAGACACCAGGGACAAGGGAGGGGAATTTATTTTTACAAAGATTGGTGCCAGGGCTCAGGGTAACTGGGAGGGAGGGCTCTTGATTTTAATTCAGCCGGTGATCAGCCAGAGTGGGGGACCACTAGACAGCAGAGACATGGATGGGTATTGTTCTTTTTTTGTTGCAAAGATTGGGAGCCGGGGCTCAGGGTGATGGAGGCGTTTCTCTTGATATGAATTTGGCCAGTTATCGGCCGGGGACTACTAGACACCAGGAACAGGGAAGTGGATTTTTTTTTTTTTTTTTTTAAGGATTGGGGGTCCAGTGGCAAAATCAATAAATTTCACCCATGAGTGGTGAAATTTCACCTGCTAGTGGAAAATTTTTTCAGATCAAGGGCAAAATTTCACCTGACCAAATATTTCACGAAATGCACAAATTCTGCAAAATATTTAGCCTGGCGAAATTTTCAAATTTCACACAACATTAGGTGCGGATCAAGGTAAACACCCTGGTATTTAAATTCTGTGACTCTTTAGATAGGGTTCCCATTATTGTTGATTGAAGTGAAGTCAAAGTCTGAGAGTTTCCTAATGCCCAAGAATACAATGACTTAGTTTTTTTTGGCATTGAGGACCAGTCTATGGGAGGAGAACCAGGAATGAAGTTTACTAAAATTGTGTTGAATTTGTTGAGGAGGGCTGAGGGACACTTGTCTTTACAGAAAAGATCTGCATCGTCAGCATAGAGGATACGAGTGGTGTTATTGCAAATATTGGGAAGGGAATTGATCACAAGTGAAAAGAGCAAGGGGCAAGATGGAACCCTGTGGTACCCCATATTTAATGGGATGCAGTTCTGCAAGTTGCTTACCTGTCAGAGTTCTGTGAGATCTTCCACTTAGATAATTCCAGAACCAATTCAGTACAACCTCAGAGAGGTTTAGGCGGGAGAGTGTGTTAAAGAGTACCTGGTCGTCTACAAGGTTGAAGGCCTTGGTTAGGTCTACGAACACTGAGCCAGTGTAGAGATCTTCATTACTGGTCTTGTTGATAAGGTTAGTGAGTTTTACAAGTGCCGTCTCTGTGTTGTGGTGTGCCTTAAATTCATGCTGGGATTCTGTGAGTAAACTAAAGGTTTCTAGAACATCAATGGTTTGGTCAAGGACAATTTCTTCTAAAATTTTGGAGAGTGGGGTAAGTAGGGAGAGAAACTTCAAGTTGCAGATATCATTATTAGAACTAAATTTATGGAGGTGTTTTAAAGTGGCACTCTTCCATTTGGTGGGGAAGACACCGGTACATAGTGATTGGCTGAATATGTTGGCGAGGGGAGGGTTTTGTCATTAGTGACCAGCTTGAGGATTCTGTAGTCAGTGGTATCAGAGCCAAGACTGGGCCTTGGATTGTTACTTTGAATGTAGTAAACCACCTGTAAGGGTGTGAGAGGGCAGAAGTAAAAGTGTGGGCAGGTTGTCATTGAAGTGAAGTAGTTCAGGAGGGGCAGGGGATGTGCTCACCGTGTTGGGGAAACACGGGCTTAAATCTGTCAAGGTTAGAAAAGAATGAGTTAAATAGGCTGGCAACCTCACAGGGTTCATTAATGAGTTTACCATCCAAGTTAAGGATAATTTGCTCTTCCTTTGCTTCCCTACCACGTAGTTGGTTTATGGTTTCCCAGGTGAGGTTGGAATTGCCCCAGCTGCTGAATGTTATCTCTTAGAAAATTAACGTTGGCTGTGTGAACAGCTGTTCTACACCTATTATGAAGGGTTTTACAGTATATTGCTGTAGGAGGTTTGGGATTTTAAGTTTTCAGTAAATTGACCAGGCCTTGTCCCTTTTCCACATAAGGTTAAGGAGATCAGTGGTGATCCAATCATTTCTGTGGTCTTTGACTCTTAGCCTTTTGAAGGGGATAAGTCACATATTCTTAGGAAGGTTTTACTAAAGGATCCTGAGGCATCATTGATACTTTCCATGTTTCTGGTGAAGGACTAATCGGCAGCTGAAATGGCATTAGCAAAGTCTTCAGTATTCAGTTTCTTTCATTGTCTGGACAGAATGTAGTTTGGTTTACTTTTGAAACCATTTGCAGACTAGTGACAGTAGACTACACTGTGGTCACTAATGGAGTTGGGGAGAACACCAAATATGGTGGCTCAGTAGGGGTTAGTGACAATAATCCAGTTGAGGAGTTATTCATAGCCAGAGTTATAGTTTGTACAGGTGGTTGATGAAATAATCTGATGCAGTGTGAGCCCACAGATGAGCTGTTTAGCTCATCAGCCTGGCTAGAGTGCAATTAAGATTGAAGTCACCCAATATGATCCATTTTCAGCTCCAGGGGGAGTGAGTGTTTTGCTGGAAGGAGTGTTTCTCTCTTGTTAAATGAGGAGCCAGGGTAGATGCAGGCAATAGGTAGAGTAATGATTTTGCTGTTACCTGGCTCAAGGGTGGGAGTGCTAAGCTTGAAATCAAATTACATGAATGTAAGTTGGCTGGAGATGTAAAAAAAGGCAACCACTCCCCCCCCCCACACACACACATTTTTCCATGATCTGTCCCTTCTGATGAGTAAGTAGCTGGAAATGTAAATATTGGAGGATGGAATTCTTTCAGCGAGTGCAATGATATCAAATCTGTTGGCTGAGAGCCAAGATACAAATCAAAGCCTTCTGGCTAAGAAATTCTGAATATTTAGGTGGACAGTAGTGATAGTGCTGCAATTTGGAGCTGGGGGAGCTCTGGGGGTTGGAGTTATGGGAGGCGGGGGCCTGGTTTGGGGTGTATAGAGCTAGAGATCAGTAGAAGCAGCAGGAGAATATTTTTGTGTCTATATGTAATAAGTTTTTTTTTTGTGGCTAAAGGAAAATGCATGGATACTTATTTTCCTGTGGTAATGTCCCAGAAAGGAGAAGCAGCTCTGCTGATAGCAGATGAAGTTGAGAAAAGAGTCGAAACAAAGGAAAAATACTTCCTAAGAACTGCAGAGATTGGATGTACCAGAAGGTCCCTTTGAGGGGTTGGAGGGGCTAGTAGTTATGGATTGGAGAGAAGGTGTGTAGGTAGTTTGAGTGGTGTTGGGGTCACTTTATTCCTTGGGTTATCACACCCCCATAAGGAGTAGCACACACAGAGGTAGCAGTATACTGTGTGACAGGATAAGGGTTGGATGCATTCATGTTGGGGGGATGTGAGGTTTGGCGGCAGGAGCATAGGAGCAGTAGTGTTGTTACCTGATAGCTCATTGTTGTATAAATACTGTATGTAGGATCACATTTATAATATTTATAACAAATGTTCCAGATTTTTCTGTTTTATTTTTCCAACCATCAAATGCTAGTTTACTCTGTTAAGTTATATCACAATATTATTCTGTAATTTATATTTTTGGAACTGTACCAACTGTGTAACTATTGTGCTATATGGCTATGTATCTCATCCTGATTATTATAATATACAGTATACTGTCCTACCCAAAACCTCCTTAAAAATGAGCTTGCACAATGGAGCCTTATTCTCGTAAAACAAATAAACTAAACCAAATAGAGTGGTAGTCATTATCATCTATCCAGGCTGTTAGTAAGTCGACATTCAAAAGGAGTACAGCTAGACTAAGGCATGCAAGTGAGAGCAGATGAAAAATTAACACCTAGATAGTTGAGCTCAGTCTGTGCCCCAGTTTGGGGGAACTGATGTTTGTAAAGAAGCTGACGTCATCCATTGAAGAGATAGCATCAGAGTTTTGGGTTTGTTTATTTTGTAGCCAGAAAGGCATCAAAAATCTAGCAAATGGTTTTTAATTACAGGAAAGGAGTTCTGTGGACTAGTCATGTAAAAGAAGGCATTCCCTGCATACAAAGTGATAAAATGTTCACAGCCCTCCCACCCAAACTATAGAAAAAGTAATGCCGTTGTGAGAGATGCTTAGCCAGTGGTTCCAGACAGAGGGTGAAAAGAGGATTAACAAAGGGCAACCCTGAAAGGTATCTCTGTGTAACGTAAATGCTATCAACAAGTGACTGTTCACCCAGCCCATTGCTCCATGATCTATATATCAGGTGCCTATCAAATCACAAAATCCTGGGGAGAAGCCCATTAATGCTATGCAACATGGAGAAAAATCCACATGACACAGTCAAAGGTCTTCTCCACATCAAAGCCATCTAATAAGACCAGGTGAGTTCCTTTAGCTGCATCATGAAGGAAATGTAAAGTTCAGAGTACTCTGTCTAGAGTCTGTCTATTATGGACCAAACCTGACTGATCTGCATGGATCAATGAGGGTACAGGAGGGTCCAGGCAGTGAGCCAAAAGAGAGGGGAACACTATAGTCAGTATTTAAAACCAAAACTAGCAACTAAGACAAGCAATGAAATAGTCCTTTCTGGGTTTAGGGATGACAGAAATCAGTGTAATTCATCATGTGGGAGGGGGAAGGGCACCTCAGAGTGTCTCATTACAGACCCAGAGAAGAATTTATCTATTTATTTGAAAATTGGTAACCAGGAAAACCACACTGAGCTGGATCTTGTTTCTAGGTGTGACCTGAGTGGAGAAGGGGAAAAGATGATAAATTTCCTCCAAAAAGGTATTTAGAAATTCTGCTAGATATCCATCAGAACTGGGTCACTCATTAAACTTGAAATGCAATTACTATATAACCACTTTGAGTGATCCCACTTCTCTCAAGATTTGAAAGCGTATTTAGCTATACTGAAACTCAGTAAATAATGCACAGCACACTCAAGAAAAGTTTATTTACTTTATTAGAATTAAACATTCATTTGGTACAAAGTTCCTTGGTTGTTTTAAATTTATATATCATGGGGTGTATTAATTTTTCATTTTATTGTTGATAGTCCTGCTGTTTTAATAAATATACTGGACAAGCCAACATATCCATGGACTTTTGTTTAACTGCAGATGGTCTTCTTTTGAACAGATAATTCAGGCTTCTAGTATCTGTAACAGTAAAAAACAGTGAAGTTATTTATTGTACTAAGTAATGTTAGAAAAGCTTTCATCTTGAATCAAATAAGTTGGAAATGATGTGTTGTACCTTGCTTTGCTATAATGCAACAACAAAAAAAATTACAAAAAAAAACCTGGAAATGCACTAGAATAATCACATTTCTTGATCAGCGACCAAAGGACTGTATCTCAGATTGAGGGGGTTGTGGACGCTTTGAATAGGTTCTGCATAGTAGGCTTGAAAAGCTTCAGAAATCTGACCAAATATCATTTTGTCTGCTCCAAATATTGGGTCTTTTGTTTTAGAAATGGTGACTTTTACCCTAAGAACTCTTAAACTATGTGCTAAGAGCCTAGCTGCCAGAGGTTTACCTTGATAATATTTATGGCATAAATAATGTAGTGTCAGTTCCATTTGATAAAGGAATAGGTTATCAATCTCTGTTTTAATCTGCTAGGAATTGACAAATGTATCTAGCTTATGTTGCATCTGCAAGACGTGCAGGGTCCCCTCCAAATCATTTCTGTGTGTTAGGCTTTGTTTGTTCTTTTTGGCTGTAAATTCAGTAAAGAAAATCTTAAGCACCACCTTCAGTGTGTCCATAAAATACTAGCAGTATTGTCTGGTCCTGTTGTGTGTCAATCAATTCTTCATTTTGACACAGTCCAGAAATTTCTGGTCCTTTATATAAGTAAGTAATAAGTCACAACAGGATGTGCATTATATATAGAATATATAGGGTGGTGTGTGTGTAACGAAGTTTACACACCGAGAAGAAGATGCTACGAAGCCCTGAGGCAGCGAAGCTCGGGGGGTTTGTGCAAGCATCTTACCCCAAGGGTGTGTGTAAACTTTGAGTTTACACACAACACCCCATATTTTATTTTTTATAATTAATGGCATTTGCACTGTTTGTGCAGCTTTGCTCGTCTTTGCAGGGTTTGCCGTTATACACAATCATGTATAATGGAAAATTATGCCACAGTTTCCCTATGGGAAAAAGGGAAAGCCATTAATTATAGGATTTTAATACACGCCTCAGGAGTGTAGTAAGGGACAAGGCTGAAGGTCAAGTATTCTTATGCACTTAGAAGTGCATTAAAATTCTATGATGCACACTGAGGCTTATTATACTTACAGAATGTCTCTAAGTAGTTTTTTTTTTTGGAAAGGAAAATTATATTTGGTACCTCATTGTGCATTTGTAAATATTTAATGCATGATCAGGTGATGTATCTTGGCCAATTACATTTCAAGATTTTTTTCTTGCCATTTTATAATAGGTATTAAAAGAGTCACATCACTTGCTGATTTAAATTACAAACTGATGTTGGCAGAGCTCTACAATACCAGAGAGAATGGCTGAAATAAGAAAGTACAAAATATACCTTTTTTGAAATTAAATAATCTTTATCAGGAACAAACATCAAGACATGACAATACCAGTAACAATGCAACAGTTATAAATCCAACCCCATCAACCCCCACCCATCTGCACCCCCCTCCCCCTCCAGTGGATCCACTGTAAAACTAAACCAAAAGAATAATACAGCAGAAGAAGAACCCCAATAATATCAAAGTAAATTATTACAGTACAGCATCACATTTACCAAATTTAAAGCATTGAGGATCTATATATTGTAAAGAGTATGAAGTCTGCCCCATCTCTTCTCAAAGAGTGAAACCTGTGACAAAGACTTGTTATCATACATTCTGCTCTAAGGTTAAACAGCAATTCCTGTAACCATTCTTGATATGAGATAGAAACCTGGTCAAGCCAGTGCAGCAGGACCACTTTCTTCAAGGAGATAGAAATGAAGGCCTTGTAAAATTTGTGCTCCCTGACTGAAACTGAAATATAAATCCCCAAAATACATACAGTACTTCAGGCATAAATAAGCCCTGTAAACCCAAAAAAGGGTCTGCCTTAGCACCAATAAGGCTCCATAAAGGAGCAATCTTGGGACAGTGCCAGAAATTGGGCAACATAGAATCCTCATTTTGTTCACATCTAGTAAAGACAGAAGAAGATAGTCTGCTAATCTTAGCCATTTTTATGTTGATTGTACGCATATGCAAGAAATATGTTGCGGCAACTTTCTTCACAAGCAGGTTGTGGAGGTGCGGCACTGTTGTGCCCAATGCCCCCACAGCCTGCAAAGGCTTGTCTCCCATCCCCAATGCAGTGGCTCACTGCTGCTAACAGTAGTTCAGCCAGTGTGCCACAACCTTCTAAAAAATCTGCCGCTGCAATCAGGGGCCACCTCATCACTGCAGCGTCAGCCACCCGCTGCAATGAGGGAGCGACCCGTCATTGCAGGGTAGGATGTAGGATCCTTGATATTGTTTGTGAACATGGCAGTGGCTTGCCGCCATGTTCACAAACAATATTTACCCCTCCACTATGTTTATTTGCCAATGGGGGAGCCCACTCCCATCGGCATAATGTAAACCCCCCTCCCAGTTTTATTGTCTGTCAACGGGGTGCCCAATCCCCATCGGCAGAAAGGAATCCACCCCCACTTTTGTTGTTTGCGATGGGGTGCCCAATCCTTGTTACAGCAGCCGTCCCCCAAAATCAAGACTCTGATAGCACACTGGGGAGCCCACCCTAGTCTGCCACATGGCCCTTTTGGAGTTTGCCGATGGGGGTGCCCAATTCCCCGTTGGCTACAGCTGCTCCCCCCAAAATCAAGACTCGGGTAGCACACTGGGAGCCCACCCCAGTGTGTCACATGACCCTTTTGTTGTTTGTTGATGGGGTGCCCAGTCCACCATCGGCTACAGCTGCCCCCCCAAAGCGAGACTCCGGTGGCACGCATGCCCCTGTAAAGTTAAAAATGGTCCCGCAATTTTTTTTTTACCTGAAAAAAAGGGAATGGTCCCTCGTAGTCTCCCTGCACCCATCCCACAACCCACACCCACCCACTGTGCACCCTACCTCCCAACACCCCCTCACCCCATACTGACCTCCGGAGCTCGGTGCGATGATCTTCGGTGGACCGAGAACACATCTGCACTCTTCAAAGTTGACTGCGAACTGAGCAAATGCTGGTAAGCTGTATAATGTAATAAATAGGGTTTTTTTCAAGGAATTTTTAGGAATTTTTTCACCAAATTTTCAAAGTGGGTTTTTTGGGACCCCTCCTCATGAATTCTTGAACTATCATGGCGTTACTCAGCCCCGAAAGGTGGTTTTGCGGTCACTGTGTGGAGTCACCCTTCAGGGGTGATTAACAAAATGACAGTGCCAGTGTTCATGAGGTGGGATCTCAAAAAGCCTATGTTGCAAATTTGGTGGGAAAAATCCAAAAAATGACTGTTTTATGAGCGTGCGTTGCTCAGTTGCTATGCACGCCCTAACTTTTCAATTTTGCAATATTTTCATGCCAGATTTTCAACACTGGCATTTTGTCACACCTCCTTGTGAGCAGTATAGCTGTTATTGTTCACATCCTGGCTGAAATGTGTTTTCGCACTTTTGCCACAGAATAGCATGGTCGCTGTGGGAAATCAGTGTTCAAGACAGATTAAGAAAATGACAGTGCCACTGTTCATGAGTAGAGGTCCTAAAATGCCTATGTTTAAAATTTGGTAATGATGCTCCATAAAATGACCAGTGTTTACGAACTGCATTACTTGCCAGTTAGCTTACATACGCTAATCCTTCACGAATTATAATATTTTTCCAGATTTTCAACATTGTTATTTTCCCAGACCTACTTATGAACAGTACAGCTGTCATTTTTCCCATCCTGGCCGAAATGTGTTTTCACACTTCCGGCGCAGGATAGAGTGGTCGTTATGGGAAATCACTATTTGGGACAGATTAAGAAAATGACAATGATACTGTTCATGAGCAGAGGTCTGAAAATGTTTATGTTGAAAATCTGGTGATGATTGCCCATCAGTTGACTGTGTTACAAATGTGCATTGTGCACTTTCCACACACTCTTGTAACTTCGCAAATTTGTAATATTGTCACACCGGATTTTCAACAGTGCCATTTTTTTACACCTCCTTATAAACAGTACAGCTGTCATTTTTCACATCCTGACTGAAATGTGTTTTCACAGTTCCGGCGCAGAATAACGTGGTCACTGTGGGAAATCAGTGTTCGGGACAGATTAAGAAAATGACAGAGGAACTGTTCATGAGCAGAGGTCCTAAAATCCCTATGTTGAAAATTTGGTGATGAAACTCCATAACATGACTGTGTTACAAGTGTGCGTTGAACTGTTTCCACACACCCTTGAAACTTCACAAATTTGTAATATTGTCATGCCACATTTTCAACAGGGGCATTTTTTCACACCTCCTTATGAACACCACAGCTGTCATTTTTCACATCCTGGCTAAAATATGTTTTTGCACTCCTGCCGGAGAATAGCACGGTCACTCTAGGAAATCCATGTTTGGGACAGATTAAGATCGACCGAGTGAGGGGGAGGAGTGACCGAGCTCAACTGAGCTCTGTCGGGACTGCTGCAGGCTTGTTTGTGGGCAGACAAAGGCCCCAGCACAAGAGCCGAGTACTAAAGGGCAGCCTGCAGCACTGGGAGAAACAGAATGAGAGAGAGCGACTGAGGGAGGGGGGGAGTGAGCAAACTCACTGAAGCACTGTCAGGACTGCTGCAGATTTCTTTGTGGGCAGAAAAAGGCATCAGTGCAGGCAGGGGCCCAGAACAAAAGGCCAGCCTGCAGTGGTGGGAGAAACAGTATGAGCGAGTGAGACAAGGATTTCTTTGTGGGCAGAAAAAGGCACCAATGCAGGTAGCAGCCCCGTACAAAAGGACAGCTTGCAGCACCAGGACAAACAGAATGAGCGCATGAGAGAGGGAGACTGAACGACCTCAACGGAGCTCTGTCAGGATAGCTGCGGATTTCTTTGTGGACAGACAAAGGTGCCAATGCAGCCAGGAGCCCCATACAAAAGTGCAGTCTGCAGTGCCAAGAGAAACAGAACAAGCGAGTGACAGAGCAGTAAAGAGAGAGCTCAATGGAGCTCTTTTGTGACTGCTACAGATTGCTTTGTGGGCAGAAAATGCAGCAACGCAGGCAGGAGCCCAGTACAAAAGGCCAGCTAGCAGCGCCGGCAGAAATGGAATGCATGAGTGACAGAGGGGGAGTGAGTGAGCTCTATGGATCTGTGTCAGGACTGCTTCAGATTTCTTTCTGGACAGAAAAAGCTGCCAATGCAGGCAGGACCCCAGTACAAAAGGGCATCCTGCAGTGCCAGGAGACACAGAACAAGCGAGTGAGTGAAGGAGAGTCAGTGAGCTCAATGGAGCTCTGTTGGGACTGCTGCAGATTTGTTTGTGGGCAGAAAAAGGCTGCAATGAAAGCAGAGGCCCAGTACAAAAGGGCAGCCTGCAGTGGCAGGAAAACCAGAGTGAGTGAGTGAGTAAGCTCAATGGAGCTGTATTGTAACTGCTGCAAATTTCTTTGTGGGCATAAGAAGGCAGCAATGCAAGCAGGAGCTCAGTAGAAAAGGGCAGCCTGCAGCACCGGCAGAAATGGAATGAGTGAGTGAGAGAAGGGAAGTGAGCGAGCTCAATGGAGCTTTGTCGGGACTGCTGCAGATTTCTTTGTGGGCAGAAAAAGGCGCCAACAGAGGCAGGAGCCCAATACAAAAGGGCAGTCTGCAGCGTCAGGAGAACCAGAATAAGTGAGTGAGACAGGGGGAGTGAGCCACCTCAACGGAGCTCTGTTGGGACAGCTGTGGATTTCTTTGTGGGCAGAAAAAGCCACCAACACAGGCAGGAGCCCAGTACAAAAGGGCAGCATGCAGTGCCAGGAGAAACAGAATGAGCTAGTGAGAGAGGGGAAGTAAGCCACGTCAGTGGAGCTCTGTCGAGACAGCTGCGGATTTCTTCAATGGCAGAACAAGGTGCCAACGCAGGCAGCAGCCCAGTACAAAAGAGCAGCCTGCAGCACTGGGACAAATAGACTGAGCCAGTGACAGAGGACCACTGAGCGAGCTCAACAGACCAACGCAATCAACATTCGGTATTGACAAATGCTTGTTTTAGGAGTGTAATAAAGATTATTCAAAATATTAAATTGAGTAGGTTGTAGTCTGTCCTGAGCAACATACAGATACAAATCAGTCCATATAGTTTGGCTGAATGGGGGGGGGGAGGAAATAAGGTGCCCCATGAAGGAGGAGAGCCATCCAATTTAGGGAAGAGGTTACAAATAACAGAATAGAAAGCAGACACTGCATGCAGTTTTAAGACCAGATTTTGTAAAAGTAGTTAGCAACTCCGAGAAATCAGTGGTCCAACCGGCTGGTTCAAACCAATGCAGAATAACATGCCTGTGCTGAAAAACCTTAAAAGTATGGTTGATCCCAAACTCTATGAAAGCCAATATAACTTTGTCGATAACAGAGACTCTTCAGACAGCAATTCACAAGCTTGAATGTTAGCCAATTGCGGAAGCCACACCATAGTAATAATGTGACCCTCAATCTTAAAATTACAGCTACGGAGAACAGGCTGGGATATATTCTTAGAAATTGGATGTTTCATACATGACCAAAATTGGGCATATACTCGAATCGAGGTTCCCATGACACTGTTATGTAATTCAGTGGGGAGAGATTTCAGAGGGGTAAAAAAAGGGAGATGTCACTGATAGCCCAAAACTACTGAGTAAGTCCAGTTCCAGTTCCAACCAGATGGGTACATAAAAAGAGTTAGGGTCTTGAGAATGAGGAGAGAGCCATTGAAACAGCTTGTTAAGGTGGCTAGAAAAATAATAAAGAAGAAAACGATGAAGCTTAAGGCCACCCAAATTCTTGTGGGCAGAAAGCTTCTTGTAAGTGTGCCTTGGAGCTTTCCTGGCCCAGATACATTCGGTAATCATACTGTGGACTCACTGAAACCAGGTCAGAGGAATCCAGAAATGTAACATATTGAGGGGATAAAAAAGACAGGGGAGTGTGTTCATTTTAATAATGTTGACTCTCCCCCACAAAGTCAAAGGGAGGGCCTGCCACTTCTGAAGATCCTGCTGAAGATTAACCACCAGGTCATCTAAATTAAGCCTGTGTATTAAATCAGTATCCTTTGAGAGGTGTAAGCCAAGATATTTGATGGAACAAGGGGACCAATTCATACCAAGTGAAAGAATGTCCTCTTTAGCCACTATAGGCAAAATGGGCATGACCTCTGTTTTATTGAGATTTAATTTATAATTGGATAACTGACCAAATTCTTCTATAATATGTAGAGAAGACGGCAACAAGTTCTTGGGGTGAGAAATGTGCAGCAGGATATCATCTGCATATACAGATAATTGTAATGTGTGAGGACCAACAGGAATGTCATTCAGATCAGGACAAGACTTCAACTTGCAGATAAGAGGCTCTAAATACAAATCAAAAAGAAAAGGGAAAGGGGACAACCTTGATGAGTGCCAGAAAATAGAGCAAAGGGAGAGGAGAACACTCCATTGCAATAAATCCTGGCAGTCGAGGAAGAATATAATACCTGAATCCATCTGAGAAGATATTGTGGGAAGCCAAATTTTCAAGAGTCAGCAGTAAAAAGTGCCAACCAACCCTATCAAATGCTTTCTTCACTTCCAGGGAGACCAGCACCATAGGAATAACCCAATCCCTAGACACAGAGAAAACATGAGCTAACTTCTGTAGATGGTCGACAGAGGACCCGGTGGACACAAACCCCACCTACTGCCGACTAAAAAGCCCTGCCCAAACCCAGCTGACCCTGTGTGAGAGAATTTTAGTTAAAATCTTAATGTCACAATTTATTAAAGAGATAGAACAGAACAAAATATACTTGTGTTTAATTTTGCAAGAGTACTTTATTTGTTTATTTTACACATGTTCCATCACCAATGAATCGGAATTTCTCAGTAAATATAAAAGTCTGTATTGAAGTTATGCTGCTTTTCCCAGTTAATACAAGGAAAGTTGTTGAGGTGTGCCAGTATAATGGGGCATAGCACTGACTTAGTTATCTGTTTGTGACCCTAATACTGAGCACCCACCATCTAGGTCAAAAAACATTCAGTAAGAACATAGTGCACTGTGCAGGTGGTTTCTTTACTTCTGAGACTGTATGTCCACCATGGTCATTGTTTTGTTTTGCTCCCCTATTTTCCATGACAACTCTGCAATTCTGAGGGAGTCTACACCAAACAGAAGAACAGTTGACACTCACTGAAAACAGTGGCCAAAATGATAGAAACAGACCACCCCTGCCAGCTCTACAGTAGCTGTACCCTATTAGCAGGTCCACTATTTTTGGAGTGCTCATAAATGTTAAAAACAGTCATTTATTTGGCAACTGAAGTTCCAGTCCTTAGAATCTAAAACCTAAGCAGCCATCTTAGATGGTAGCTTGCTTGTTTTCACCCACAGTCAGTACATTTCTAAAATTTTATGTGCTAGGAAACCCTTTATGTGCTCTGACACAACTAGTTTAATTACAATACCTTTCTCACTCTATCTAGGCCAACATACAGTATTGTATTTCTATAAATATCTGGCTTACAGTCTGTGAAAATGAACTATATGCAGGAACTCTGAAAATTCTGTGAAGAGGTATCCTTGTCAAAACAATCCAAAAAAGTTGAATTCACATCATTGAATATAGCACAAATATAATTTTAATGGCAGCATTATTTAACTCTTTTTAATTGCTAATGCGCACCTTAAAGAGAATTGGTTAAACTTCGGTATTAATAGTAGTTAAAACAGACAGCACAGTAAGACAAAAAAACAATCTAAACTACACATGCTTTGATGTTTAGAGGTAGTGTGTAAAACATGATACTGAGCACCTGTACTCATCCTTTACCTGACACTGTAAAGACAGGTAACTTTAAATTTGTAATATTTTTAAATATCTATTTAGTTGATCCTGCTGTCCCAACATTAAAAATTTATTTGGTTAACCCTGCCATTTGAACTCTTCAAGCAGGTCTTCAACACAAAGCAGCTGCATTGGCGACAGAATGCAACTGACTAGCTAACTTAACTTATTGCAGTTCGCACAGTCATTAAAAAAAGTTATAAAAAATCTAATGAATGCCTGTACTGGAAAGGGAGGGACAGGCAGTGTGTGTGTGTGTGTGTGTGTGTGTGTGTGTGTGTGCATGTGTGTGTCTGTCTTTCTTTCTGTCTTTGACAGAAGTGCTGCACTAACTTACTCAAGTGTGTTGAAAGGAAAAAAATAAGGACCAGTAATTAAATTAAGAAAAAAAACATGGATGGTTATGCGTAACCAGAATTTCTTTTTTTTTTAATTTAGTGTATTTTATTGAGTTTTCACAAAAAACAACAAGAAAAACGTACAAAACAATACCAACACCTGCTAATAATGAAAATTCACCTACCCCCTACCTCCCCATGCCCCCTAAATCCATACCCTTCACCTTTTCAACCCCCTCCAAGAGCCTTGGGGACACTAAAATGGAAGAAAGGAGGGGAAGTTAGAAAATTATTGGTTATCCTCAGAGATAATTAGAAACCAAATATAATAATATGAGGTATATAACAGTTCTATCTGTCCCACTATTCACTAGGGCACAGTCAGTGGTAATCCATACATGATTAAAAACCAATTGGGAAAAATGGACAAGAAGATACTCTGGAATTTCCTTCAGGAATTGGAGGCAAGTGAGATCAGGGTATGAGGCTTATCCCACCTTCTGTGATACACTAGGAGCCGATCCAATATACTTGCTATCATTTTTTTCAAGGTGGAGATTAGCCAGAAACTCAATAAGCCATTCGGTATATAAAACAGTAGATTGGTCCTCCCAGTGGCACAACACCACATGCTTCACAGGAAGGCAAATGAGTGACATATAGTATTTCCTGTCTCGTACACTTATCTGTGAGTAGCCTCCTGCTAGACAAATTTCTGTCATAAACAGATTGTTCAAATGCAGAAGAGGGTCCATTTTAGATTGAATAAGTCCCCAAAGCAGGGCAATTGTAGAACAATCCCCCACAATGTGAAGCAGAGTGCCAGGTTCCTGATCACACCTAAAACATGAAGAGGATCGGGATTTCTTAATAGCTGCCAGTTTGGAAGGCTTAAAATAAATATTGTGGAGACTATAGAATTGTATGAGGTGAAGCCTGTCATTCAAGTTGTGGGTGTAGAGGTCCTGCCAAATCTGTTTCCAATTGAAAATTTTAGTAGGGAAAGAGGAAGACCAAAAAAGGGATTGCCTGTTCACCTCAGGGTAAAATTTGAGAAAGAAGGTAGATACAATTTTAGATACGGAGTGAGGCTGCCAAGATAAAGTCTGAAACGTGGAGTAAATCACTGGTTGGTGGACCAGGGGGCTGAACCAAACTAACTAATTAAAAGATGAAAAATCTGGTATATTCCAAAGGTACAGTTAAGCAGGAGCTGGAGTATAGTCAAGAGTTCCTGGGTGGTACCAATTGGTCCATGGTTAGTTAAATCGTGGATTCATATTCCTGCAACTGGGAGCATTCCTCCAGGATTTACCATTCATCCCTCTACCTGAAAATTAGGATTATTTTATTTTTATTTATTTAGTTTTTGTTGACCGGGTAAGTGCACTAGACAAATCCTGCCTATTTTCAGGCACGACCCAGGAAGGGGGATACAGATAAATGCCAACTGACCTTGAACCAGATTAAGCTGTGACACAGTGGTTGAGAAATATCCTTGGTGGAGTCATACTTAAGAGTCCTACAAAGTTGGGCATGAACCTTCAAGGAAATATAAATAACTGAGGCATGGAGAGATGCAAGCAGTTTCATAGGGACGATAAACAGGAGGCTAGCTGGGAAATAGTCGATTCATTTATAATGTGGTGTTCAATCAATAACCAGAGGTAAAGATAATTAGGTTCTTCCAGAGGAAGATGAGCTTCATCCCATCTAAAATATTTAGCCATATGACTGGCCAGATAGTAATAATAAAAGTTGAGTAATTTAAGGCCGCCATATTGTCTTGGGGCTCCCAGTCGAATGTAGGAATGCCTTGGGTGTTTCTTTGACTAAAGGAACCCAATGAACATGCTGTGAACTTTTTGGAACCACTTCAAAGGAAGGTGGAGATTCAACATGTTTAGGGGATAGAACAGGCAGAGAAGGACATTCATTTTGATGACACTAACTCTACCTTAGATAGAAAAGTAAAGAGGAGCCACCTATCCAAATCCTGATGAATCATAGTAAGAAGTTCATGTAAATTAAGTTTCTTCATTTGGGCAGAAGATGAGGCTAGAATGATGCCAAGGTATTTGATCTGGGGTGTCCAGGCCAAATGAAGTGCTATAATATCTGACTTAAACACTTGGGAGTTCAATGGTGTAACCAGAATTTCACACTCTCCCTCAGTGTGGGATGCTTTTATAAACCCCTGGACCTTCGCTCTCTGGGTTTATGTAGCATCTCACACCTTGAGTGTGTATAAAATGCTGGTTGCACGCACCCACTCATATATTTATTTATTTTTATTTATTCAAGCATTTCACCAGGAAGCCATACTGAGCCAAAAATAGCTCATTTACAGATGCATCCTTGGGGAAGGATAATTGGGAGTAATACAGTACATAGACATGTGATATCAAATGAGAATAAAAGAAACATCACAGAGTACATAATAGCCAATGGAACATTAATATTCAACAAATTTGCACAGTTGTTTACAACATAATACAAGTGCAGTATGAAGACACGGTAGAAGGAAAGGCTCTGGATAATATGGGTAGGCCACCAAATTAGTTAAGGGCATCAGTAGATGGGGCTAATTGGGGTAGACCATTAGGTGGGTGCAGCTCAACAGGACGCGTCCTAGGGTAGGGTGTTAGGGGATAAGGGGTGGAGTAGCAGGTTCTGCATGAGGTGAGAGGTCAGTTGTTTTGGCTGGAGCAGGTAGGGTTTGTGTAGTCCCATAGAAGGATGGAGAGTGCTTTGTGTGAAGAGCCATTGTGGATGGGGGGGGCATTCCACTGTTTAGGGCAGTGGAAAGAGGTGGCAGATTGCCCAGTGGCAGTAGAAAAGTGGGAGATTGCGAAGGATTTTAGATCAGTGTTACATAGGGAATAAGTGGGTTGGGAACAAGTGCAAATGGAGGAAGAAATATGGGGTGCCGAATTACCAGTCCAGAATTTGGACATGAAAGTGGCAGTATGGGATAGACATCTGAACTCAAGGGTGGGAGTGACAGAGCTTTCTATAGGTTGCAATGATGAGTGCAAGGGGGCAGGATAGCACAAAGCAGCAAAAGGAGTTAAAGAGAGGGTGTCCAGTCTGGCCAGGGTAGTTTTTGGGGCAGCACTGTAGACTATATCAGCATAGTCAAAGGTGTGGAGGATCATTTTCTGCACTAATGCATGGTGTGCAACTTGAGGATTGCAATCCTTGTTTCTGTATAGGGCACCAAGCTTTGGTGCAGGTTCTTTTGGATTCCATTTACATGTGCCAAAAAGTCCAGACCCCAAGGTACCTAAAGGCAGTGACATTTTAGATAGGTATACCTTCCAGAGTGTGGAAGATGGAGTGTGGAAGGCGGGGGATTGGAGTTTAGATAGCTTCTGCCTAGTGTCCAAGGTCATGGAGTCTTTTCATGATCAGGAACAGCTAGTTGGACTGGAACCACAACTGGACCTTGTTGAAATCAAGTTGAAGTTTTGTCTCCGCATCTGTATGTGAAGTACTAGACGTGTACAGGATAGTGTCTTCCACATACGTGTGGATTTGGGATGAGAAGCAGACTATAGGGAGATCGCAGACTATAGAGAGATCATTGAGAAAGATGGAAAATAATATAGTGCTGAGTATGGAGCCCTGGGGGATGCCAGTAGAGATTGGAAGTGGAGGAAAGAGGGAGGAGGCAATCTTAACCGATTGAGATCTGTCTGATAGGTAGGATGAAATCTACTCTGTGGCTGAGGAGGTTAGTCAGGCAGCTGTGAGTTTTTGGAAAAGGGAATGGAATACTGTGTTGAAGGTTTTAGCCAGATCTACAAATATGACAAAGGTTACATGTCCCTGATACATATTAGTGATTATGGAGTCAGTGAGCTATACGAGGGAGGAGGTAGTAAAGTGGGATTTATGGAAGCCAAACTGGAACGGTGTGAAAAATAAAGTAGATTCAAGGTAAGGAGTGAGCTGAGCAAAGACAATACATTCTTGAAGCTTAGCTAGAATTGGAAGAAGGGAGACTGAGTGATAGTTCCCAGGGGCTGTGGGATCACCACCCTTTGGGGAGAGGAATAATGGTAGAGTGTTTCCAGGTTGAGGGAACTGAGGTTAGAGAAAAAGACAGGTTTAGTAGAGTGGCTAAAAGAGAAGCTATAGCCGGAGTGGAAAGGTAAAGTAGTTTGGGGTCCAGGTCATCAGGTCTCTTACCCTTGCTGGGGTTCAAAGCATGGAGGGCCTTTAGAGCATCGAGTGGCAAGATGAGAGAGAAAGAGAAGGAGGGAGTGGTAGAGAGGTTTGGTGTAGGAAGAGGGTTTAGTGGGGCAGTGGGTGTACATGTGGGAAGAGTGTTTAGGAGTGAAGAAGCACAGTCAGTGAAGAAAGCATTGAGGGTAGATGCAACAGATGGAGGGTTGGATATCATAGCATTACCATGTTTGAGGGTTGAGATGGGGGGATGGGAGGGACAAGAGAAAAGAGATTCGACAACTGTCCAGAATTTAGAAGAATGGCTTTCGTTGGTGTTGAAGGAGGTGGAGAAATATTCAGATTTAGCATATCTGATGTACTTTGTGCAAGCATTTCTAAGGTAATGGTAATGTAGAATGAGGGTGTGCGATCTGGATTTCGTGTAGACCTTCTAAGCCTGGTCCTTGGTGCACATACAGGCCAACAGTTCAGCATTAATCCATGGGAGTTGTGAACCTTTGACTCTTGTTAGTTTAGGAGGAGTGTGCAGGTCCCAGATTTCCAGGAATTTTGTCTGGAAATAACTAAGGGCATTATCCATAGAGGATTCTGTTGAGATTGGGGACCAATTGATGTGGTATAAGTCATTTAGCAGGGGAGTTAGGTCAAGGGATTGAAAAGAACGGTACTCTGTCAAGTGAGCACTACCAGAATAGCGCTGCAGTATACGGTGCTAGTCTGGTAAGCACTGACATGGACAGCGAGGAGGGTGGATTTACAGCGCTTACTGTAAGCACTCCCCTTATCACTGGGGTGCTGAAAGGGGATAAGAGCACCAGGAGCCAAGAGGCTGGCTGAGCTGCTCCTGTGGTGTTGAGGGCTGGGGCATCGAGCAGCTCGACCAGTAGCAGTGGAGACCAGGGTTCTAATTCTGATCTCCAACCTTTTAGCATACCTTTGGACTTTTTTTTTTACATGGGGCAACAACTCCCCCACAAATTTTAACTTTCTCCAGGATCAACTCCCTCTTGGAGTGAGAATCCTATAGACGGGGGTGGGTGGGGTACAGAGTACCCCGCAACCCCCCAACAACAAAAACATTGCTGTTTTTACTGCACGCACCATGCCAACATTGTTCTTGTCGTCACTCTTTGGACCCAGTGTCGAAAAGAATGTAGAGAGATCAATTTTGGGGGAACTTTAGCCTGATGAACTTCGCAGATACGGTAAATCATGTGATGATCACTGAGGGAATCTGGGAGAATACTGGAGGCAATTATCCTGTGGGGATGAGTAGTAAAAGCCCAGTCCATCAGGGTGTGATTGAGAGATTTGTTTTTGAGACAAGTTGGCAAGGTTATCAATTGCATTAAGTTTAGGGAGTTTACTTTGGAGCATATTTTAGAGTTAGCAGATGACAGCTGTCCATGTTTATGTTGCCTGGTATGTATAGCTCACCTGAGGTAGTGTGGGAGGTAATAGTAGTGATAAACTCAGCTAAGACGGATGTAGGAAGACCAGGGCAACAGAAGGAGTCTGCTATGTACTATATATAGGCATGGTAAAAGGGTTGGAATGTTGATGAGGAGAAGCTCATATTGGGATGGGGAAAAGAGTGACAGAACATGATAGTATTTGAGGTCAGAGGATAAGTACATAGCGACACCTCCACCTTTGCTGAGTTTGTCTCGTCTAATGATAGAGTAGCCAGGAATAGTGAGATTATTGTCAGGTATCTTGTGGGATAGCCATTAATATTAATGGGAGAATAGTATTATTCTATATTTATTTCTCAAAATGGCACAAGATGCATAGACATGATGTGCTGACACCCATTTGTATAGTTTCTCAAAGATGATTTATTTATTTTTTTTTAACTTTATTTCTGCTGTAGTCCACTGAATGCTCTCCAGCAGATCCCACTCTCCATGGCCACTCTACCACCTGCCTGATCCTTGCATCACCAGAAAATTAGGGGACAGACACTCCCCACCTTACCCTGATCTGGTGACTGCCCAGACTGGACCCAAGGCAAGGCAGGAAATTGGGTGAGCCAGCAATGCAAGTTCGGTGTTGGGTGTGTGGCAGCAGGCACTGAAGGTTGCCTTCACCTATCCAAGGGCCAGGGATTTTTGTTGCTTGCTTAGCGGTCCCCCAGGAGTGTGGACATGCGGTGATGGCTTGCAGGCCACGGGCACACTCCCGCACCCACCCGTAAGATGTCCACCGGCACCCCAGCCCCTGAGGAGTGTGCCGCAGATGCACCACCCACAGTCATCACCAGAAGCCACTGGCACTGTGGCAGGTGCAACCCCCTGCACCCAGGAATGGAGAGCAGTCCTCCAGATGCTCAATCCTTTCCTGCCCCTGCCGACTCCAGTCAGCCCCAGCTTGCTCCCAAACATGGGTCACCAGTATGACGCGAGGTGTGGTATCCAGCACCTCAACCTTCAGCACAACCAGGCTAGCTTCTCACAGGTGACTCCATCACAATGGACTCAGAACAGGTCTTGTGGGGTGGGGGCAGTGGAGAACAGCACAACCAGTGACAAAATGGAAAAAACACAAAGCAATTATGAAACAAAAAAGCAATCTACTGCATTTGTATACATAGCACATGCAGTACAATGGTCTCTGTTAAAATATGCATTTGTTTTCCATTTGTGTGGGGGCAGAATTACTGTAACATATCTCGCCCATGGCTGGCCACTCTAGTGGCCCAGTGGCAGCATGTTGCACTGCCGTGCAGGCAACCTGAGTTCAAGAGTGAGCTTGGGTTACCACCTTGGGAGGCAGGCAAGGCCAGGGCAGTTGCCATGTCACAGTGCACTTCAGCTGAGGAGGTTCAGAGGCGAGTTCTGGTACCCCAGCAATTGCTGCGGCTGGGTCAGAGAGCTTGCTCCTGCTGCAGGGTCAGCTCTGTCCATGAGAGACAACACAAGAAGGCTATGCTGTCATCAGAAGAGGGACCAACAAAGAGGAGAAAAATCCACTTCTGTCTACAGGACAGTGTGGATCCTTTGAGACACCCCTGAGTCCTTGTGCCTGCCATCACTAGATCTTAGTCCACATAGTGGACTGCAACCACCCTGGAGCCCCTGCTATGGGGTGTAAGCTGTGAGGGTCATCAAGGGTTACAAAGGCCTGAGGGATGTGAAGTTGCAGGCCAGAATGGGGTATATCCCTGGAATTAGAATATACACATGAAGGGTTTATGTGATGGCAGCTTGAGAATCAGCAGCAGCTCTCCATTGCTACGTGCCTCTGCCATCTATTTCAGTTCACACGTACAGTTTCTCCATCTATTAGCGAGTTAAAACTGCAATTCTGCTTAAAGTTGGACCAGCATAACATTCTGTGGTGATTTGCATATGTAGCCCATGATGCTTTGCATTGTGGGGGCATGTGTGATTTTGTATTACCTTAATTGTTGATATCCTGGGACTTCAGAGATCCAATTTAGTTATGCAGGTCTACATGAAAAAAGTGTTGCCAATACATTCGTCGCCGCCAACCCCGGAGAAGGACAATACCGCAAAACTCCCCAAGCACCAGCCTGTGGGCTCCAGCAAATCCACTACTGCAGCAGGTGCACTTTCAGAGGAAAGGTTTCTAGAGATTATGCAACCTTTTTAAGATAAAATCTCTGAAATCTCTGAGGATCTGCAGCAAATTAAGTCCTCAGTTCACTCCCTAACTATCCGGGTAGGCGACTCGGAAGCCAAGTTAGTGTCCTTGGAGAAAAAACAAGATAAAAGCGAGTTGACTATGACACGGTTTGGTTGGAGGCTTAAGAAACTTGAAGAGGGACTTGAGGACCTGGAGGGGAGAAGCAGGAGAAATAATCTCCTTATCGTTGGGATCCCTGAAAAAGAAGAGGGGGCAGCACCAATCCTTTTCCTCCAGAAGCTGTGTGAAAAAATTGCAGGTCCCTCTCCGAATGGAGCCTCTTATGTTATTGAAAGGGCCCATCAAGCCCTCGGCCCTCCTCCACCACCTAATTCGCCACTTCGACCTCCTATCTTTAAATTGCTAAACTTCTTGGACAAAGAAAACATATTGGCAAAAGTACATGATCTACAAGATGTCCTATGGGAAGGGCATATAATTAGTATTACCCAGGATCTCCCACAGTGCGAGTGAAATGACAAGAAATGCATCCTCTTGTAGCGAACCTTATTGCCGCGGGAACCCCGTTTTGAATGAAATATCCAGCGGTGCTTCAGGTGAAGTCTGGGGATCACTGGGTGTCCTTTAAGTCACATGACCAAGAGAGCCAAGAGCTTAAAAGCCTTGTTCCAGATCTCTTTAAGTGAAGGAACTGAGGAGAGTATGTGGAAATATTCCTGTTGTGGGCAAATATGTCTGTCTGCTAATTTTGAAGGGCCTGTCCTGAGTTATAAGAAAGTGGCCTAATTCTATTAAACCGGATGTCGTATTCGACTGGCAGGGCTTTTTACATGGATATGCCCAGAGAAGTGGCATGCTACAACTGTCAGTGTTTTGTATTGGAGTATACCCTCTGAAGAACTCTATTACTTTCCATATGTAAAAGTGCAGAAAATGGAACAATGTTTTCCAAGTAAGCGAGTGAAGCTATTTGGGTGTTTTTTCTCGGCATGTCGCTGATTATCAACAAGTATGGTGACTAGACACTAACCACAACATTTTTTGTTTGCCTCTGACTACAGACTGCTGGTGGACATCCATGGGACCTTGGATGCTGTCCAGATTTGATGGAACTTTAAAATACTTACGGAACATTATTTTTCTTTTCTGGTGTCTGGTCTCTTCTTCCTCCAGTAATATGCAGAGACCACATGTTTATTACTGAATTTTTGATATGATTTAGAAGTCAGAGTGATGCCTTGTAAGAAAAGGTTTAATATGGCAAATAATTTACATTGAATAGTCACGATTTAGCATTGCGACCCGCAGTTATAATGTTTTGTTTGATTGTTTGTTTTCTACACTGTTAGATACATTTAATACTTTACTCTGTAAGTAGGTAGCAGGGGCTGGGCGAGAATGAGGGAGGGGAGGGGGAGTTTCTGGTGCAGCTCATCTCCTGCGCTAAGACATCACTCACCAGAGTTGGTATAGTGGTGTAGTTGATTCGAACTGGGGGTAGGGGAATTAGTGGTATAGCCAGGGTTTTGTTTTGATTAAAATAAGGGTAGGTTTCAAGGACATAATGGCAAACAGGTTCCTTTTTTCTATTTCTATTATGGGAATTGGGGGCAATGAATCAAGTGTGTTAACAACCTTTCAAGGTTAACTTTTCCTGGTGTTCAGGTGGATAAACCTCGGATCTTATTCTGAATTGGGTTCTGCATGCTTAACCATCATTTTTTCCATAAAGCAGCATAATGAGTGGCCCCTATAAGATTGTAAGCTGGAACATTAAAGGTGCACAGGACAGATGTAAGAGGCAGGTTATTCTGCGACACCTTCATCAGCTACAAGTTGGGATTGCCTGCCTCCAAGAGATGCATCTTTGCTGAGAAGATGTCAGGTTACTTGCTAAAACTTGGATGGGGTAAGCATATGGAGCGGGGAAATCTATGTATAATGAGGGAGTTGCAATATTAATAGATAAAAAATTCCCCTTTAAACTTGAAAGAGAAATTTGGGATCCTAATGGAAGATGCATTATCCTATATGGTCTTTTGGAAAAGCATCAAATCATTTTAGGTGCTGCGTATGGGCCGAATTGTGAATCCCCTCGCTTTTTTACTCATTTACTGGGCCTAATAGTTGCTAACCCACCTGTTCTAACCATATTGGGAGGGGACTGAAATGTTGTTCCTTATTTACATATAGATAGATCTGACTCTCGAAAATAAGGTTTATTCCTCTCACAAAAGGTTTTATATGCTCTTCTGACAGGTGCTGATCTCCTGGATGTGTAGAGAGTTCTTAATCATGGAGAACATCAATATACCTATTTTTCACCTCTGCATAAGTCATTTTCCCACATTGACTTTTTCCTTTTGAACTCCTTTTCATTGCCTGGTGTATTAAATGCAGATATACATATGAGAGTCATATCAGACCACTCACCAATCCCCCTTACATATCTCCTTGGACCAGGCAAACAAAGAGATGTTCTGTGGACGCTGAATAACCAATTGCTTCAAAATCCTGATTCACAGATACACAGAAATGTGATGGCAGAGAAAGGCACCATGGCCCATCTAGTCTGCCCAACACCCTGCCTCCCCCCTTCTGTTATGCTTCCACCCTCTTTTACCAAGCCCTTAAATCTATCCCAAGCCCTCTTGAACCCCTCCACCATTTCAGCTGCCACTACCTCCTCTGGCAGCTTGTTCCAGGCCTCCACCACCCTCTCCGTGAAAAACTGCCCCCTGACATTACCTCTGTATTGCCCACCTTCCAGTTTGAGGCTATGTCCCCTCATGTTCACTCCCTTCTTCAATTTGAACAAGCTGTTACCTTCTACCTTATTTATTCCCATCAGATACTTAAAGGACTCAATCATGTCCCCCTCTCCCTCCTAGTTTCCAGAGGGTACAAATTCAGCCCTCTCAATCTTGTCTCATAGGGTACATTCTGCATCCCTCGTACCATTTTGGTTTCCCTTCTCTGCACCCTCTCAATCAGCTCAACATCTCTTCATAGGTGAGGCCTCCAGAACTGCACCCCATACTCCAAATGCGGCCTAACCACGGTTCTGTACAATGGCATTAGCACCTCCGTCTTCCTGCTATTAAAACCCCTCTCAATGCAGGACAACATTCCATTTGCCTTTCCCACCACCCTGCTACACTGGCTGCCCACCTTGAGGTCACGCAATACCATAATCTCCAGGTCCCTTTCTGTTTCCTTCTCCTTAATCACCAGGCCCGCAAGGGAGTAAGTTTCCCTTCTATTCTTCCTCCCCAGGTGCATCAGTGAGCACTTTTGTGTATTAAACTTCAATTTCCAGGTATCAGACCACCTCTCCAGCCTCTCCAGGTCCTGCCTCATGGCTTGCACCCCACTAGGTGAATCCACCCTATTGCTGACCTTTGTATTGTCTGCGAACAGGCACACCCATCCCTCCAGACCCTCCACTAGGTCACTAACATAGATGTTAAGGAGTATTGGTCCTAGCACTGACCCCTGTGGCACCCCACTGGTCACCGCCCATTCCCTGGAATGTGTCCCATTTACCACCACCGTCTGACTCCTTCCCTTCAACCAGTTTTCCACCCACCTGGTGATCCTGTTGTCCACCCCTAGTCTGTCCAGCTTATGTACAGTACCATTCCACCATGCAGAACGGTGTCGAAGGCCTTATTGAAATCCAGATAAGCCATGTCCACTACTCCTGCCTGGTCCACTATCTGTGTCACCCCATCAAAAACTCTATCAGGTTAGTCTGACAGGACCTTCCCTTGGTGAAGCCATGCTGCCTGTCATCCTGCATGCCATTCATCTCCAAGTATTCTATCAACCTGATCTTAAGTAGAGTTTCCATTACCTTTCCCACCACCGAAGTAAGACTAATAGGATGGTAGTTTTTGACCTCGTCCTTCCACCCCCCCCTTATGTAGTGCGACCACCTCTGCCCTCTTCCAGTCTGTTGGCAGCACCCCGTGACCAAGGACAAGTTAAACAGCCTCGCTAGATGTGGCGCCAGTTCATCCTTCACCTCCTTGAGAACCCTTGGGTCTATTCCATCAGGCCCCATTGCCTTGTCTACCCTAAGTCTGCCCAGCTCTTCCCTTACTCCTTCAGCAGTGAATTCTGCCACAGCCACCTGCCTGTGGCTGTCACCATCCCAACCCCTTCCCGGTCCCCTACTCTCCCTTTCCTTGGTGAAGATTGAGGTGACATAGCTGTTTAATGCCTCTGCTTTTTTGATGTCCCCTTCCAGTATTGTTCCACTTTCCCCCCTTATCCTTCCAATCCCATACTGTGCCCTCCTCCTTTTTCCAACGTACCTAAAGAAGGTTTTGTCCCCCCGCCTGCTTCGCTATCCTCTCCTCAGTGGCCTCCTTAGACCTCCTTATCTTTTGCCCAGCCTCCTTTCTTTTTTCCCTGTCCTTATCCTTTTGTGTCTTCCTGTACCTCTTGAATGCTCTAGTCTTCTCCTTGACCCCTAACGCCATCTCTCTAGTGAACCATAGAGGTCTGTTCTGTCTTCTATTCTTTCTTACCCTTCTTATACATGAGTCCATGGCTTTAAATACCCCCCTCTCTTGATGGCTGCCCATAATTCCTTCACCCCCTGCACATCCCCTATCCTCAACATTTCTTCCCCAACTACCTTCCTCGTTCCATGAAAGTCAGCCTTTCTGAAGTCCATTACCTTGGTTCTTGTCCTAACCCTCTCCCTGCCCGCTCTCACCCTGAACCTGACAGCCCTGTGGTCACTAAGGTGCCAAGCTCTTCCCCACCTCCATCTTCTCCACACTGTCCCCATTTGTGAGGACCACATCCAACTGGTTTACACCCCTAGTGGGCTCACTGACCCTTTGTTGCAGGAATATGCCCTGAAGAGCCTCTAAGATGCCCCTGCTCCTTGAGGAGATTGCTGTCTGGTCCTCCCAGTTGATGTCTGGAAGGTTTAAGTCCCCAACTAGCACAATTTCCCCTTTCTGTGTCATCCTTTCTACTGATTCTACAAAGTGTCTATCCCCTTCCTCCCCCTGCATAGGAGACCTATAGACTACCCCAACACACAGGTTTTCCCCCATCCCTTGTCTAGGGTGACTCACATTATCTCTGTTTCCCCATCCTCATCCTGCCCTTCCATAGCCCCAATCCCTTCCCTGATATATAATGCCACTCCTCCCCCCTCTTCCCCTCCTTATCTTTCTTAAACAACCAATACCCTGGGATCACCGTCTCCCAGGCGTAGTGCTTATTCCACCAAGTCTGAGTCACTGCTACAATATCTAGGTTCTCCTCCATCATGGTGGCCTCCAGTTCTCCCATTTTGTTCCCCAGGCTCCTGACATTTTCAACCAGAGCCCTCCAACATGTAGCCCCATCCTGTCCTTCCCTGCTGCTAAGTGTTCCCTTGATGAGTGTTGTGGCTTGGGGGGAGGCTGATAGCCTCTCTGCTCTGCCTCACATAAGGCTGGCCCTGTCCTTAGCCACCCCCCCTTATTTAGTTTAAATTGAAATTCCTTGCCATGAAGTACCCCAGTTTACTTTTTAGTGCAGCTGCCCCTGAAGAGCTCAGGTGCAGCCTGTCTTGGGCATACAGCCCCTGCTCCTCCCATGTAGAGCCCCAGTCAGCTATCCAGTTGAACCCCATCCGACTGCACCAACCTTGTAGCCAATTGTTGAATGCCCTTATCGTCTCCTTTCTGGGTATGCTCGCTCTTGGTACTGGCAACACCTCAGAGAAGGAAATGGAAGGAAAAACAGTGTTGCTCCTACAGAACCTAGAAAGTTCCTCAAACCTTGCCTGTACCTCCATCAGACTGTTCCCTTCCAAGTCATTTGTACCCATATGAAACACCAGATGTGTTCTTTCATCCTGCTGCTTACCCCAGGAAGGAATATGATGCCTCATCTCCAGCACTGTCATCCCTGGCATACACTGTACCCATACTGCATTGTTTTTTTGCTGCCTTCCTTCCCCATTTTAGTCCCTTAATTATTGAGTCCCCCAAGAGTGCCACTCTACTGCCCCCTGCTTCCTGGGTGTCCTTTTGGCCTCTAGCTTTGTGTCACAGGGTTTGGCTCCCTTTGGACTCCTCCTCATGTTCCACCCTGACTTGGTTTCTGCCGCTACTCATCTTTTGTTCCCCATCACCTAGCCTATCCTAATTTTTATCCACACCCAGCATCTGTACCTCTTCACCCTCTCCCTTTAGCCTTTCATCAGACTCCTCCCTCCTGTACCTCTTCATCCCTTGTACTTCTACCTGGCTTCCTTCATCCCTGCAGACCCTTCCTGCTTCACTGCTTGAGCATGATCCAATTTCACCTGACCCCTCCTCTAACTTCTCCTGGCCTTCCCTCATCTGCATCACTGTTTGAGATTGTGCCAACTGTGCTTGATCCCCCTCCAACTGTTACTGTCCTGCCCATCTTTGCAGAAGGTTTTGAGCACCATACTCCACATGGGGAAGTCTTCCTCCTTACCACCTTCCCTGTCTGCATATTTCCTCTCTCCTGCACCCTGCCTGGCACATGCCCCAGCCTCCTACTGCAGCTTCTACCCTGCAGGGTTTCCTCTAGTTCATTTTCAGCCTCCCATGAGCTCAACTCCAGCTCTTCCAGTGCTTCCTTCCTGCCTGCCCCTTTTCTTATGCCACAATTCCCCTAGTGCCACCTTTTGGTGTCCCCATAATGTGCCCGTCCCCTCCTCCACCCCTTCTCCTGCATGCGATGTGCCTGCCTGCTCCTCCACCCTTCCACTGCACCTGAGATCTTTCTTCCATCGTCCCCCAGCCGCTCTGCACCCCCTTTCTCTGATGACCCCTGCCTGACCCCTGACTCTCCAATCTCCTCGACTAGAATACCTAGGAGGGCAAAACTATTTGTTACTTCCACCCTCTGGCCCATTTCACCTATGCCAGCATCGTCCTTCATACTGGGCATCCGTCTGCCTTTTCCTGATCCTACTGTCTTCCATTCCTCCTGATCCCTGACTGACTCCTTTTCTCTAGCTACAGGCATCATTTTTGTGCCTCTAGACTTCCTGCTGTCAGTTCCCACTGACCCCTTTCCTCCTGTCTTGGGCATCCCTGTCCCAGATCTGGACTTGCTGCTGTCTGTTACCACCTCTGGTCTATCCCCTCTGGATCCCCTTCCATCCTGTCCCTCCCAAGCCCTTGACTTCCGGAACAGTGTATCTGATCCTCCAGTGAATCCACTCAGCCCTTCCCACTCCTTCCTTGGCTTATACCGTCCATCTCTCTACCCCCTTTCCCCAGCTTCCTCTCCCATTTAATCCCCACCTTAGCCCCGCCACTTCCTCTGTCAGCTGAGTGAGCTGCTTACACATCATACAACCCATCATCCTCCAAGCCCAATTTATGATCATAGCCGTTCCACAGTCACTGCACCCCACCATCCTGCCAAAGATCCCCTTCCCTTGGTTGCCCCTCTCTCTGTGCTGCCTTACCATTTCTTCCGTGATACTTAGATACAGTCCTAAAATCACCCTTATGTATTTTTTGGGCCCCCGACCCTCACCACAACCCACAGTCAAGACTTTTTAGACATAATAAAGCATGTGCAAACCATAGGCATCAAGAATTAATAACCATAGCCACCACGTTCAAGTCCAAGTCACCAAGTTCAAGTCCAAATCCTCAGCACCTCCAGCGTCAGTTGTCCAAGATCAAGTTCCCAGCACCTCCAGTGTCAGTAGTCTTGACCCAGTTAATTTCACCTCAGTTTTGGCTCTTTTGTGAAAGATTTCTTAGTGCCTGTGTCAATTTCCCATATCCTCCGGGATTGAAGTCCAAGTTCCCTGTGGAGAAATGCAGGATCCATTTCTTTTGCTGCAAACCAGCTCCTCTCAGTGATTTCCTTAGCTCAGGATGCTCCTTGCTCCCACTTTCAGTCCTTCTATCTGACTGGCTAGCTATTTTTAAAGCCTACCACCTTGACACCTCTCTCCCTCATTGGCCTGATCCTACACAGCTGTCTGCGGTTGGCCGGCTGTCCCTGCTTCAGTTGTCAGACTGCCACCTGTGCCCCTTGCTATTTCAGCTCCAAACAGCTCAGGTCTCCTTCCTCTGATCACCAACCTCGATCTCATTGCTGACTACAGCCACAGCTCTGTGCAGCTCTCCACTCTCCTTTCTCCAGTTGCCGACAGCGACCCACTCCCCCACTGCTGACACAGCTAACAAACACAGGAATGCACAGTTCAATTTCTTTCTGCGCCACCTGGGCTTTTGGTACAACTTATGACAGAGGTCACACAGGATCACAGCTAGGCAGGGATTGACAAGAGGCTTTGGCTATGCAAGACCTTGCAGGCATGCACTCTCCAGCCCCATTACATTGATAGCCTGGGGCACACTTATTCAAGTACAAGTGCAGAATGTGAAATTCTTCTGTCCTTGTACTTCCTTTGTTATTTAAAGAGGTTGTTTAACAGCCCACAAATACATCCCTTAGGAGCAAGCCAGACAAAAATGTGGATCTGAGCAGGACCCAGAGTCACTGGAGTTTGTTAGATCTAGTTGCTTGACTTCTGTTTTGCTTGGGATAGCTTCCAAAAAGTTCATTTTAAACTGAAATGCAAATACCTTGTGGTGATGCTTTGCAGAAATCCAGTCCAGGAGACCTTCACAGAAGTAGTGAGCAAGAATGGTATAGTTACTCCAAGCCGAAAATCATGTAAATCCCCAAAAATTAAGCTACAGACACAGACAAACACAGACAGCCACCCACACAGACCCAGGAGGTGGAGCTCCAGCATATTAAAAATTTTCTCTACAATTTTTTACTTGATAACAGGAATTCAGTCAGTAGAATAGACATGATGTGGGCAGCTCTAAAGTGCTCCCTTGGGAGAGTGCCTTAGATTATTGGCTACAACATTTTGTAAATTCCATGCGCAGCAAGATGCATTGCTCCAAGCTATTTATCGGCTGAAGCATACTCTTAATCGTCAATTCCCAGATGCTGATTGAGCAGACTTACATAACTTGCAAGCCCAATATTCGGCCCTCATGTACCAAAAGGCAGAGCTTTCATTAAAGTGTACCAAAATGAAATACCTAGATACAGGGGAGAAGGCAGGAAAGCTCTTAGCAATTTGACTTAGGCAAGCTATGGCTGGCGAAGTTATCCCCTGTATTAAATCGGGCACGGATGACCACCTTGCACCTAGAGATGTGGCTGAGATTTTAAGATCTTACTACCAAAAGCTCTATTTTGAAGCCCAAGAAGATAGGCCTGCAGCCTTAGATATTTCCACTTACCTTAATTCTATTGAGCTCCCTAAACTAGAGACTTATCAGGTTGCCTCACTAAAAAAATTGATTAGTATACGAGAAGTTATGCTAGCAATAGAACAACTCTCACTTGATAAATCCTCTGGCCCGGATGATCTTTCTAACAACTTGTATTAGAATTGTCTGCAAGAGCTTGCTCCACTGCTAATGGAGATCTATAATTGTTGGTTCACTGAGGCATGTCGGAATCAAGTTTTCTTAATGCATTAATTGCTCTTATTCCCAAACATGGCAAGGATCCTACATATCCCGAAAGTTACAGACCTATCTCGTTGATTAATACTGATGTTAAAATTTTAGCTAAGATCCTTGCCACGAGGCTGGGTCCCCTGCTTTCCAATCTTATAGGTAGAGAACAAATTGGATTCATGAAAGGTAGGTCATCAGTGGATCATATGCATAAATTAATGAACATTCTCTCGGCGTCCAGGGACTCAGATTTTCCAGCTGTGTTGATATCCCTGGATGCCAAGAAAGCTTTTGATAGGGTTTCCTGGGATTTTCTTTTTGCAACTCTTGCCCATATGGGTCTCCCTCTGAGTTTCCTCAGATGGATTAGATTACTATACTCTTCCCCATCGGCCCGGGTTTGGTGCAACAGAATATTGTCCAATCCCCTCCTACTCCAGAGAAGGACCAGACAAGGTTGCCCTCTCTCACCAGTATTGTTTAATCCTTATTTAGAACCCCTGATCCGGAGATTGATAACCTCCCCAAAGCTCCAAGGAATAAGACTAGGAGACCAATGTTACACCCTCTCTGCATATGCAGATGACCTTCTTTTACATCTCTAACACCCCTTAACAGGTATCCCAGCTCTTATTGATGAGATTGACCATTTCTCTGCAATTTCCCTCTATGAAAGTGATAGAAATAATGCAGACAGAACAGCAGCTTTTCTGATTAAAACTGCAGTTTATTGACTGGAGAAAAGACTGCAACCCTAGCGCCTCGGCCCTATAATCAGGCCTTCGATTAGGGGTAAATTCATTGCTTACAGGTGCTACCTTTATTCTGGTAGCTTAAAGAAATACACACACATATAATACAAATAACCTATCATATAGTAAGGCAAACAGGATGCTAGGTTGTATTGGAAATGGTATTGAGAGTAGACGTTAAAGGTATTGCTACCTTTTTATAGACCATTGGTTTGAAAGGACCTGAAGTACTGTGCCCTGTTCTGGAGCCTACCCAGTCAGAACAGCGCATGTCTTACAGTACATGTAAGAAGCGTGCTGTTAAAACAGCTATAACCCACCCCGGCCAAATGGGGGCTTACATTAGCCTTGCAGCTTCTGTTTCCTCCTGCTGTCCTTAGTGCCTGCTGACATGGTCTGCATTTTTCCCAGTCCTCCTGGTCCTTTTTCTGCCCTCTGGTGCCTCAAAAAGCAGCCCACAAAGAATCTAGCCCTCTGGGGCTCAAAATGCTTAGCCAAGGTCTCCCGCTCGAAGCCATGCCCTTGGGGCAGTGGGGATCACACAGGCATGAGTGTTGCCTTTGAAGTTCGACCACTCAAACTTGTGGTCAACCCAGAGAGTGTTCCGTCAGTCCCGGGATCCCCATGTGCTAAGTTGGACCCAGTGACCACTGACAGGGCCCTGAGCGGTGCTCTCTGGAGGATTAAGAGAGATCCAGGAGGAAGTTTTGATTGGGGCTCATAAATATTCATGAGCTGGAGCCCCAATCTATTTTTATATTCATGAGGGTCTGTCTGCCCTCAAGGCAGCTTGTTCTCAGCTGCAGCCGAAAAAGGGAAAAAGAATGCTGTTTAAAATTAATAATTGTAACTGCATTGGGTTTGAGGTTATTGCAAAGTGGAAAGGTGTTTAAATAAATAATACTTTACTCCTGGCTGCACCAAACAACTATTGGGACTCAGATGAAAACAACCTGTCTGCTGCTGCATGTCAGGGAGCTAAAATATCGGCAGCAGCGACAGGCTTATGGACTGAGCAGTTTAGTTAATCTGTGTAGCAATAGCAAGTACACCACCAAGGCTAATGGACTGTGGGGCATTGGGGCAAATATTTAATTATTTCTGGCTGCACCAGAACTTGAATTTAGGACTGCACATATTCTGCTTAAAGGACAGTGGGTTAAGCAGCCATTGCAAAAGCAGCTACAGCCAATTGGAAAGCCAGGATAACAAAGCTAGGACTTATGGGACATTAACCAAAGCTCATGGGTAAATGCCAAGTGCTCATGGGGACTTATAGGGATCTAATTTCTAGGCGCCAAAATAGCAAATCAACAGTGCATCGAGTGAGGTTCATGCATAATTCATTGTTCTGACTGACAGGCCCTCCAGCCAATCAGAGGCCTTACACCCAAAGCTCTCAGCCAATCAGGAGCCTCAGGAGAGCCTTATAAGAGACTGTCTTTTCCAGCATTTTGCCAGATCGAGAGAGATTCGAGTTGGAGCCTGCCCACAGGGGTGGGCGCTCAGGCCCCAGTAGAGAAAATGGGCCTGGTAATCCAGCCAAGCCTCTCCATCCAGGAGGGGGAGTTCTTGCTTTATTGAAGTTAAGTTTAAAGTAATGTAGTTAATGTGGAAATTGCTAGCCTGGGAGTTGCCAGAATGCAGGTGCTAGCCCTCCCCTGCATGTCTGGGAAAGATGTGGACCTGAACCAGATGACATCAAGCAGCTGTAAGAGAGCTGAAAACAACCTCAATTATGACAGAACTAAAGAACATCAGGAGCCTTCATTGCAGAGATCGTCCATGAAGAGCCTGAGTGAGTACTCTTCTAGCCCCACCCGGTGCAAGAAAGAAAGAAACCTTAGTTAATCTGGGCCACCTTGCCCAAGTGACTGTTCAAGGGACCACGTTCCAGGGTCTGCATCCTACAGCTGCACATAACTTCAGCCCAGCAAGGGTGGGCCTCTATTGAATCTGTTTCTGCTGTTTTGTGACTGTCTATTTCGTCTGCATCCCAGAGCTGCACATAACCTTAGCCCAGCATGAGTGCACCTCTGACAAAGTGTTCCTTCTGATGTGATACTGTCCATTGGGTCGGCACCCTCCTGCTGCGTAAAGCCTTAGCCCAGCGGGGGTAGACTCCTTTAGTAGAACTGTTTGCAACCATGACTGTTCGGGTACCCAGTGAGACCCCTGGTCAGACTAGTAAATGTGCTGAAATGTACTAGCATTAATTTTCTGGTTGAAAATGTCCTGCGAGCCACCACCCATAGCCACATTGCCACATTAAGGGACTAAGACCTCTAAGTCAATTAAGACTGTCTTATACAATCTGGAAAAGGCAGTTTTCCACTGAATTCAAGGTTACCAGGGTGGCTTCCTGGCCCCTGGTAAAAGGTGTTCCCTTTTGGTGACTGTGTTTAATTATGTCTGGAAATATAGAAGTACTGGATGTGATTATGTTTTGGAGATATAAATGTACAGTATACGACAAAAGTATAAATGTGCTGAATATTCAGGATTGCTAATCCAAGTTTCAACCATAATAACCGGCTGGTTACCATCCCCTGAGTTTTTCAGTCTGCGACAAGCAGGGCACTCCCTCCCACACTGCCAAAAGCAGAGCAACCCCTGCACTTCTGAGATCTAAAGAGTTGCTGTTGGTTAAATTGCTTCTCAAATTAAACCACTTCCCTTTTTAAACAAACTGTAGTCAGAGCCGATAAGGCTGCGCTGAGCTCTTACCTGTCCCGGTATGAGAGCAGCGGCAGCACAGCCCATAGAGCACTGAAGCACTGGCGGCGAGCACTGGAGCACCGGCAGTGACATTGGAGCCAGTCACGGAGTGGTAGTGAGCAGTTGCCCTTCTAAAGATGGTGGCGGGAGGGACACTGCACATGCACGATACTCGTACATGTGCAGTAAATGCAGAAGTGCGCCTATGAAGTAGTGCGCCATGGGAAGGGGGAGCTCGTTCTGCAGAGGGGAGCTTCATCATGGAGGACAGCTGCTTTACAGTAAGCGCTGTCATGACATTGCCGATGCACCATAGGGGAACAGAGGGTCACTTTCTGGAGCCGACCCCCTATTCTCCTACGATGATGGCATAACGTCTGCTGAGCTCTTCCCATGCAACTATAAAAAAGAAAGCTGGCCAATGCCTCCAGCTGCAATGTCCAAGAGGCCTGCAACCATCCAGAACTTTGGTAATTGGATACCCAGGGTATAGTGTGAGATTGCGGGGTTTCATACATGTCTGGGAACTGGTACCAGTGTGGGGAAATGAAATGTGTTCCATCTGGTTGGTCAGCAGCTAGATAGCCAGGGCTCTGGGTATCTTTCTGGTTGGTAAAATGTGATTCTCTATTCTGCTTAATCTGGTACTCACCTAGCTGGAGGGTTTCACCAGCACAAACCAAATCAGCTGTACATTTTGTAAATATTAATCAATGCATAACCTCTACTCCTCCTGTTACCCCCTTCTATGTTCCCCCAAAATAAATATTATTGTTACTGTTTTTTGCAAATGTTTTTGTGAGCATATTATTAGAGAGAGTCTTTAATTACCAAATGTCTGAAATGTGGGTAACTGTATGTTGGATCATGTGTTAGGGTGGCAAAAATTCACAAAAACTAGCAGGCAGTATAGCCTAGAGGTTAGAGGAATGAGGTGTGAACAAGCTTGATACATCCAGCAGACCAGACCTGAGTTTGATTCTCACAACCTCCACTTGCATACTGTGACTCTGAGCAAGTTACTTAACCACCCAGTGCTCCCAGGTCGCCCATGAAAACAGGCACTTGTGCCTAGTGGACATTACCTGGTTACCAAAGACAGAAACAAACAAAAAAAAAAAAGTTTGTGATATGACATCTCAGGGGGTTGTACCAGATAACAGCTAGCCCACTTTAAAGCTAGACTCTGAGTGGAGGCACTGTGCATTACAGAACCTAATGGAAAAGCACCAGTCTAATGTAAATTTGAGAACCCAAACCCCTCGACCTACATCCTAAGTAGCAGGCATGGGTGTAACTCTAGGAGTAGTGCCACCTAGGGGTTACACAGTGAAATGAGGACAGCTACAAGGGGTAGAACAGCAAATGGCAATAACCACAACCCATGTAGCTGTGACCTCAGTGGGAGAGACCGAAGGGAGTAAAGAAGCATGGAAGAAAAGTAGTGGCTGGCTGAGCTACTCCCATTGCAGAGAGGGCTAAGGCAAAGAGCAACTCAGCCAGCATAGGGCTGGAGACCAAGGTTCTAGTCCTGGTCTCTGATCTTTTTCTGTGAGTCATGTTTCCAATATTTTTATAAGTCCCATCTCACGGTACACTCCCCCCCATCCCAAATTGCACTTTCCCCTGCAATCCAACTCTGACTCGGAGATGATTATTTTAGTAATAGGGGAAGTGGCGGGGGTGGTGCCCCACACAAAAACATAAATTTAGCATTCTGCGTGGAATCTGTGGTAGCAGTACTTCATGTGTGCTAGGACCGCTACCAAGTGCAAAAATTGCAGGTGCTGCTGTTATGGTGCTTTAATTTTTTTAGTTGTTTAACCAGGAGTAGCACACTAAGCTGAAAGCTTTTTTATAGGAGTGACCTGGGAGCACAGGAAAGTTAAGTGACTTGCTCAGGGTCACACAATATGCAAGTGGAAGCTGTGGGATTCAAACCCAGGTCTGGTCTGCTGGATGTCACCAGATTTGCAGCTCAGAGCCTTAAGCCACTGCGTTATACTGCCTCCTTATTGGTGAGCACTATTGTTGCATTCGTGTTTCTGACCTCCTGCCATTCTGGAGTCCTCTCCTCAAGAAAGATACAGACAGGCTAGAGATGGTGCAACAAAGGGTGACCAGGACATATCAAGGCCAGCAGGACAGATCTTACAAGGACTAGCTCAAGGCCCTGAACATGTACTTGCTGGAGACCAGACGAGATAGGGGTGATATGATAGAGACCTTCAAGTTCCTGAAAGGAATAAACAAGGTGAATTGTGAGGAACTATTTCACATGAGTGACAGTTCAGGGACACAGGTGCACAAGTGGAAACTGATGGGAGGGAGGTTCAAGAAGGATCTGAGAATATTTTATTTTACAGAAAGGGTGGAGGAACCTTGGAATAGCCTGCCAGCTGAGGTGGTGGGTTCCAAAATCATAAATGGTTTCAAGCACTGCTGGGACAGAGTAAAGGGTATAGTGATTACTTGGGGTGGTTGTAGTAGGGCAGGAAACAGGTGGGTGAAGAGTGAGGGCTAATGCCCTGTATGGACAATAGGTCCTGGGGTTTGATAAGGAACTGCAAACAGACTGGATGGACAATTGGCCTTTTTCTCCTGTAATTGCCTGTTTCTATGTAATAGGGGTCAGCATTTTTTTCAGTTAAAGTGTGAAGATTACTTGAAACTCTGTTTTTGTGTGGTAAGTATTACTATGGTTACTGTAGTGATTTGGCCTTTTTATGGCTGTGGGCCATAGTGCTTAGGGCATAGTGCCATAGAGAACTTGGCAATAAATCTTGTATTAGTTTGAAAGATTGACTATTAAGTCATTTTTTCCTTCACTGGAGACTATCTCTTGGCTCTGGAGTATGAGCACTTATTTTGCCATGTGATCTTTCATTTCGGATGATAGCCTGGTGTTCTCATGCTGCCCTGTTCGTTGAAGTGCAGCATTCCTCTATTGATCCATCTGTCCTTTCTCCTCTGGCTGGCCAGGGGTGTGTATCTCTAGTAACTTTACTCCTGGTCTCAATGTCATGGTCCTGGTCTCCAATATAATCAGGAGTGGAACACCAAACTCGATTGTTATGATTTGTGTGTGTTTGTCAGGACATGGGTGGGTTGTTTTGCTGTAGTGGGTGGGTTTCTGAATGCTGATCAGCAGTCATCAAAGGAGCCAGCATATGGGGTAACACTGGAAGTCACTAAATGGAATCGAGGACCAGCAGATTGGGCATAGGAGGCAGCTCCTTTTCCCTCAGGCCGGCCAGGGGTGTGTATCTGTAGTAACTTTATACCTGAACTTGATGTTATGGTCCCTGTCTCCAGTCTAATTAAGAACATCTGGTGACAGATGACAAAACTCTAGTGCTGTGGTGGGGTGTGTTTGTCTGGAGGCGATCAGGTTGTTCGGCTATAGCAGGTGCACTTCTGTAAGGCCCCTCAGCAGCCATCAAAGGAGCCACTATGGCCAGTAACACTGGGAGCCACTAAAGAGAACACAAGACAGGCACAATGTAGGAGGCAGCTCCATCCAGAGCATTTAAAAAGTCTGCAGTGCCACTACTGCTTTCCAAGTCTGCAGAAGTACTGAAGGCTCCCTCCACATAAGAAGGAACTTGGCGACTCTGGCCAGCCTGAGGGGAAACAGTGGGAAGAGTGCAAAGTAACAAAACCCAGTGACCAAACTGCAGTGTCATGGGGGGGTGTGTTTGTCAAGAGGTGAGTGGGTTGTTCGACTGCAGCAGGTGGGTTTCCTTTAAGGCCATTCAGGCCGCTCAGCAGACATCAGAAGAACCACCATGGGTGGTAATACTGGGAGCCACTAATAGAAACTGGGGGGTGCCATGAGAAGGGGCCAGTAGCTGAGGAGGGAGTGGGAAGTACAGGGATGGAGGGAGCAGTAGTGTTTTTTTTTCTTAATGGATATGACTGGTTGACAAAGGGGGAGCAAGAGATGCAAAACCTGGTTGAGAACTGAAAGTAGGGGTGGCAAGCACACAGAAAAAGGGAGTGGGTAGTGTTTTTCCATTTTACAGAAACTTGGCATATGTATGAGCTGGGAGAGCACTAGAGAGGCAGGGGTTCTTCAGCACCAGTGAGAGGGTTTCTGTGTATGTTGGCAGGAGCAGGGGTGCATGCAGAAGGTAGACTGGTTGTTCCGGGAGCAGGCTGATGAAGATGACACTCAACTGACTGACGGGTGTCATCATGTAGATGAAAGGATGCAGCACTCTGACAGGTGCAGCTGCCTCCTTTCAACTACACAAAATTTCTGTCCATCAGCCAGGCTGAACAGCATCCCCATAGCAAAGAGTCAGGGTAGCGCTCGAGAGAATAGGCAGCGTCAACTTACGGTTGGAGTCAGAGAAGCATCTCTTACAGATAAATAAAGGTACATTTTTTTTTTTTTTTTTGTTTAGTTTTATTCCTCAGATGAGTCCCAGCTTCAAGAAAAAAAAATGGAAGAAAAATATGATTTGCTGCAGTTTGTTGGTGTTGGGGCCTGAACTGGTGGCTGCAGTGAGTGGGCAGACCAGCAGAGACACTTTAAATAGACTATAAAGCCCCCATCCCCCCTTGTCACAAAAGCATTTCTCTGGTCCCTCACCATGTCCTGGAGTCCTTGGGACCAGAAAACATCGGGGTGGAGGATACAAACAAGCAAACATTTGACATTGGCAAATTTGCGATTTTGTTAGAGGTACTGCATTAGCACTTCATTCACTATAAAACTGCACTTCTGTCCCTTCTACCTTTGTCCCCACAAGTCTAGCACTGGTAAGTCATAAACACTGCCCCTTGACTTGTAGCTCTGTTTTGTAAGTCAAGTGATCAGCACTCAAACCTTCTCCACTCCTCCCCATTATTTTCACCACACTCAGGTGTCTATCCCACCCTCTCTTGAAATCTTGAACTGTCTTAATATTGAGAAAAATCCCAGGGAGAGGGTTCCACCCATCCCCCATCCTACGAACACACGAACATATGGAAACTTCAGCTGAAACAGGCCTCACGGTCTATCAAGTCTGCTCAATTGTGCAGCTGACCCCTCAGTTTGCAGCTACCCTTCCCTCCTCTTTTCATAATTATCTCCTCTCTCACTCTGTCCCATCCCCTCTTAAAACTGTCTACCATGCTACAGGCTACTCCCTCCTCAGGCAGAGTAGTCCACTTATCCACCACCCTCTCTGTGAAATAATGTCTCCTAACTTCCCTCCTGAATCTCCCTCCTCCACTCTCAGCTGGTGCCCCCTTGTGACCCTCCCCCTTCTAATCTGGAAAATACCTTCTGCCCTAGTCTTGTTAATCCCCTTTAAGTATTTAAAGGTTTCAATCATGTTCCCACCCCCATCCCTCATCTCCTCTAGGGAACACATGTTCGGGTCGCACAGCGTCTCTTCATAGGAATATCCCTCTAATCCCTGGATCATATTTGTCGCCCTCCGCTGTACACCCTCTAACAATTTGATGTCCTTCTTCAGGAATCAGCGTTAGTACTGCACGCAGTATTTCAGGTGTGGCCTGATCAGTGACCTGTAAAGAGGCAGGATCACCTCTCTGTTTCTGGAAGAAATTCCCCTCGCTATGCACCTCAGCATCCTGTTGGCTTTTGCTGCCACCTTCCTGCACTGCGCTGAGTTGTTTATACTCCCCGTTATCAGCACCCCTAGATCTTATTCTTCCTTGGTGCATTCCAGCCGTACCCCTTCCCCCCAACTGGTAGCTCCTCCCCTGATTTTTAGCCCTGAAGTGCAGTACTTCAAACTTTTTTGTGTTAAACCCCAACTGCCATGCATTTGACCACTCCTGTAGTTTGCTCAGGTCCTCCTGCAGCCCCTTCCACCCTTTGATGTCATCTACCACCGCTCCCATCTTTGTGTTGTCTGTGAAGAGATTGATCTTACTCCAGAACCAATAGGAGATATCAGCTATGAATATCCCGAACAACACCGGTCCCAATACAGATCCCTGTGGCACCCTGCTCGTCACGCCCCTCGGAGATGAGAGTTCCCTCACACCCACCACCACCCGTTGCTGCCTTCCTTTCAGCCAATTGATGATCCAATGAACCATCTTTGTTCCCACCCCTATATACTCCAGCCCCCGTCTCCCATATGGCATAGAATCAAAGGCCTTGCTGAAATCCAAATACAGGACATTCACCACATTGCCTTTGTCCATTCCCTTGTCACCCAGACATAGTACTCAATCAAGTTTGTCTGGCAGGATCTACCTAAGACAAACCCATGCTGCTGACTGTCCTGGAGAGCATTATTCTCCAAGAAGGTCACCAGCATCTCCTTTAGGATCATCTTCATGAGTTCTCCCACAATTAATGTGAGACTCACTGTTCTGTAGTTGCCTGGTTCATCCTTTGAATCACTTTTGTGTATGGGCACCACATGGGCTATCCTCCAGTCCTGTGGTATGCATCCTTTGTCCAAGGAGGTATTGAACAGGTCAACCAGTGGTCCTGCTAGAATCTCCACTAGTTCCTTGAGTACCCTCTGGTGACTACCATCTGGACCCGGTGCCTTATCCCCCACTCAGCGCCTTTAATCCTTTCAGCACCCTATCCTCTGTAAACCATATATCATTCACCCCCTCCTCCCCTGCCCACTCCTCCTCTCCCAGGAGGTGTCTGCCACCCTCTCTCTTTTGTGAACATGGAGCAGAAGTAATCGATGAGTGCCTTTGCCTGGTCCACCCCCTTCTCCACCCAGCCCCCATCCTTCTTAATCCTCGCTATCTGATCCTTATTTTTCTATTTCTCAATGATGTATCTGAAGAAGTCATTCTCTCCATTCCCAATGCCTTGCTCCAATCTCAGTTCTCTGAAAGCCTTGGCTACTCTGACCAGAATGGTAACCTACCTGGATTTCTTCACATACATCTCCGTCAACCTCCCCCCTAATTTCTTGAGTCTCTGAAATACCTTTCTTTTGGCCCTCACCCCTTCCATAATCTCTTGTATCAGCCAGCTGTTTTTTTTTTTTTACCTTTCCTTCTTACTCCTTGTTCTTGCCCATGTCCCATTCCCCTCCAACAGCCTTTCCCTAATAATCTCCCATTTTTGGCTGGCATCCATATCTGATTGAATACACGTTAGATGCCTGCCCAAGATTCCCCCCATCCTTTTAAAGTCTGCCCCCTTAAAGTCAATCACCCTGGTCTGTTCCCCCCTGTTTCCCTGCCCATATTGAGTGTGAACCATACCGTGTGATGGTCACTCCCAACCAGAGGGTCCTCCACCTCCCTATCCCTTGCTGCCTACCCATTTGATAGAACCAGGTCCAGGGTCCTGTCCAGTCTAATTAGCTTATGGACCAACTGTACCAGAACGCTATCCTGAAGTGCCTCCAAGATGACCCGTTTCCTTACACTTGTGGTGGTTGGTATGCTCCACTCCACCCCCGGTAGGTTGAAGTCCCCCACCACCACAGTGTTCCCTTTCCTACAGACACTCCTGATTTGATCAGCCAACTCCCTTTCCAGATCACCCCTTTGGGCTGGCGGCCTGTACAGCACACCCAACCTCACTGTACTATCTTTAGAGTATTGAAACAGCATCAATAGGGCCTCTGTTCTGCCTTCCTCCCTCCTGCCTAATTCACCTTAACCCCTCCTGTAAATATATTGCCACACTCCCTCCTTTTCCCTTAGCCCTATCATTCCTGAATAACGTGTACCCTGGGATCATCAAATCCCATTCCTGATACTTGGTGGCCCACATTTCCATAATGGCCACTATGTCCACCCTCCCTAATGACAAGATAGTCTATAATTCCAAATACTTTGTGATACAATGTTCAGTAACTTGCAGGCTGACTTCAGCAAGCTACACACTTGGTTCTCTTCCAAGACCATGGTTCACAACTCCAAGAAGACCAAGTTTATGATTTTCTCTGGCCCAAGAAAAGCCCCAGTCATGGGCTGATACCTCTTAGAAAATCTTGGTAACATCATGGAACAAGTCTACAAATTCAGATACCTTGGACTGTACTTAGACCCTCACCTGACCTACAATATCCCTATTACCAAACTCATTAAGAAAATCCATATGAGGCTAGGTCTCCTATACTGAAACAGAAAGTTCCTTATCCCCATCTCCAGACTACGCCTCACCAGCTCACTTCTCCTGCCCTTCCTTGATTATGGCTCTATTGTCTACTCCCCCCAGCACATCCCCCCTTTGTTCCAGACTCAGGATTACATACAATAATATTGCATGTTTCGTAACCGGCATCTCCTGGATGATCCATCACTGTACCCTCTATGCCACCCGCAACTGGCTCACCCTTGAAGGCAGGTTCCAACTTGAAATGCTCTCTTTCCTACACAAAGTTCACCATAACCTACTGCAGATCAGCGTTAACTCTGTTTTCCCCTTATCCCAAGTGCAGTACTAGAGGGGCCATCTGTCATATCTTCGACACCCCTTTTTACCGCGTCAAGCGTGTGCAGAACTCCATCACATACAATGGCCCTAAGTTTTGCAATAAACTGCCCCCTGAACTTCAGGCCTGTAGTTCAATTGGCTCATTCACCTCCTCCCTCAAGGACCACCTCCTCCAATCCACCACCTGTGTCTGCTCCATTAGGTAACTTCCCCTAAATGTCCAGCAACCCTTGAGTTATTTTAGAGTTTATAAGTATCTGTATATTGGCTCTGTTGTGTGCTCTGTATTTATTTTTCTCTATTATAGATGTGAAAAAGGGCATTTTTGCTCATGTACCTTCCAGTATAAAAAATAAAATTGAATTGAATTGAATTCCACTGATTTGTTACCAAGGCTTCTCGCATTCAGTGAGACCACCCTCCAGCCTGTCCATGCCCTTTACCTCCCTGAAATACCCCTTCCTATTCCCCCCTCATACCCCTGCTCCTAGGTCTTCACTACTAGCCTCTGGGGCTTCCATGTTATAACAGAGAGTGTATATCACCAAAAATCTATTTTAGCAATGCACACTCGCAGCATAGACAACAACAGCACCCAAGATCCCCGACTTAAGGATTCTCAACTCCAGCGGGGTGCATGTCAGGGGAGGGGGTAAAAACTTAAAAAAAATACATACCACCTGCCGACTAAAAAAAAAAAAAAGCACCACGCCAGACCTGAACCCTATACCCTGCTCCTCCCAGATGACCACCCTCCCCACCATACTAGCAGACCAGTTCCGCAGCCACCCACCACACCCCTTCCCACATACCATCCCTACCCTGCCTCTCCCACATGCATGTACACATATACCCGCTACATCCTGTTGTGGTATTCGCCCACCCCAGTATCCAGTTGCCTTCCTGCTTGGCAGCCTTGAACACAGGCACCATAATCAAGTCGCTGTTTTTGTTGGTGCCCAATTTTTGTTGCCTTGTTAACTAGATACTGCCTGGGGGCTAGGCTCATTTGGTTCCCCTCTCTGGGTTCCCTATCTACCATCTCTCCACTCACCTCCCCCCATACCTAGTTTAAAACCACCTCTCAGTGAAGAAGTATTTTCTCATATTCCTCCTGAATTTCTCCTACCAGTTTGTAGTTATGTCTCTTGTAGCAGATTCCTCACTTTGCCTGAATAGTTGCTGGCTATCCACCCCTTTTTGTCCCTTCAGATATTTGAAAGTTTCAGTCCTAGCACCACTTTCTGTTCTGGTCTCCAAGGAGTACATATTTAAATCACTCAGTCATTCCTAGTAGGTCTTACCCTGTTACACATGGATCACTTTGGTTGCTATCCTCTGGACTGATCCTAAATTATCCTTCTCCCTTTGAAGGTAAGGAATCCAGGATAGCGCACAGTACTTTGAGTGTACTTTTTGGTGAGAGCCAAAAGGTATTGAGGTGCAGAATCACTTCCTTCATTTTGGTAAGAAAGACTCTGCTAATGCAACATGGCATCCATCTGGGTTCCCTATATGCCTTATTGCATTCAGCAACATTTTGAGGATATCACTTATGGTAAACCCAGGTCTCTTCCCTCTGAGGTTTGGTCTAACATGAATCACCCCAATCTAGTACCTTGCTTTGGGGTTAATTTTCCAATGTGTATGACCTTGCACATTCTGCATTAAATCTGAGTTGACAACTTTTGGGCCACTTTTCCAATATCTCTAGATCATCCTTCATCTCTATCTTCCCTCACTGTCCAGCCAGCCACATAACTTTGTGTCTTCCTCAAAGACAGATATTGACGTAGACCCCTTTTTCAGTCTCACATAATGTATAAGAGATTGAAGAGCACAGAACCCATGACCAACCCCTGGGGCAACACAATTACAGTATCACCTTCCAAATCTCAGCTTGCCTTCCATTTAGCCCTACCCATTGATTTCTTTCCTCTAACCAGTTTTCTGTCTTTCTTGTTTCATCCTCCTCTGCCATCCAAGACATCCAGCTTCTTCACAAGATGTCTGTGTGGCACTGAGTGAAGTGTCTTGCAGAAACCTAGATACAGAATGACACTCACCAGGACCTTGTCAATTGCCTGCGAGACCGTGTTAATGAATTCTATAATGGTTATTTGTCAGGACCTCCATATCACAAAGCTTGCTATCTTGGAGAACAAAATTTTCTAGTGATTGTAGAAGCTTCTTCTTGATAATGGTTTACAACAGTTTCCTTATGATGGAGGTCAGGCAGACTGGTCTGTAGCTACCTACATAGAAACATAGAAACATAGAAGTTGACGGCAGATAAGGACCGCAAGGCCCATCCAGTCTGCCCATTTCTTTTTCTACCTTATAAATGTGCCATCGGCCTTTGCTCTGTCAGTGACCTATCTATTCATAGTCATTTGTATTGCTCCCTTATGCCTATCCCATGCCTGTTTGAAGCCCTGCACTGTATTCATAGCCACCACTTCTTGTGGTAAGCCATTCCATGCATCTACCATCTTTCTGTGAAAAGAATTTCTCACATTCCCCTTAATCTGCCTCCCTCTAATCTCATGCTGTGTCCTCTTGTCCTGCTATTTTTCTTATATTTAAACATGTTAGACTCTTTCACCTTGTTTATGCCCTTAAGGTGTTTAAATGTCTCGATCATACCTAGGTTGCCTCTCTCCCTATACTCATAAAGATCCACAACATCAGCCAAATTCCAGTCCATAATGATCATGCTTATCTCTAGTAAGCAGCTGAACAGGTCTTCCAAGAGCATTTCTAGCACTTTCCCACCAATCTAAGCACCTGGGGATGCAGCCTGCCACAGCCCACTGACCCCTCAGACTCTAAACTGCTTTCAGAATCCTGAGCACTCTGTTCTCAGCGATGGTCCCTCTCATCATTATACTTTCCCTGCCATCTTTAATGGGATTCTGGGCCAACAAGGCAGATCTTGAGAGGATTACCTCAAGGCGCTGAGCATGTACACATTGCAGACCAGGTGGGAAAGGAGAGATATGATAGAGGCCTTTATGTTCTTGAAAGGAATAAACAAGGTGAGCTACAGGGAATTATTTAACATGTGTAATAGTTCAAGGTCATGAGGGCATGAGTGGAAACTGACAGGATGGAGGTTTAGGAGGGATATGAGAAAGTATTATTTTACAGGACGGGTGGTATAACAGTGGAACAGTCTACCAGCCAAGGTCGTGGGTCTCAAAATCATAAATGGGTTCAAGCATGGTTGGGCAGAGTAGAGGTTACTCAGGGTGACAGTAAGAGGGAGGGGAATGGGTGGTGAACAGGGAGGGTTAGAACCATACATTGACAAAGGGTCCTGGGGTCAGATAGGGAATGAAAGGTACATTGGATGGACCATTGGTCTTTTTCTGCCATCATTGTCTACTGTATGTTTCAATGCTTCTATGCTTCTTAAAGTCGTATTGCAGCAGGGGCCCTCCTTCTTCAACCATAAAGAATGAGCAGAAATATTAATATGTTTGATGTTTCTTATCTTCTTTCACCTATATCCTCCCTTCTTAACTTCTCAATGCCCTCCCTTCTTTTTCTGTTTCTCTTCATTACACACCCTTCTGTGCCTCTCATGTCCCCACTAGTTGGGGAAGTGCTAGCTGGGTATCCCTCACCTGAGTTCCCACCAAGAATACCCCTAGCATCCTCTCCTACTATCCTTCTTTGGATCTTTTATAGTACTCTTCCTACAATCTTCCTTTTTAGTATGCAAACTCGAAGTATACTAAATGCCCTATGATATTGATCATCTACAATATTTGAGAAAGATTTACTAACTGCCCATAAAGTGTCCATTTCCAGGACACTGCAGGACAAGTGAGACACTCATTACAGAACCAGAGTGTCTAAGACACAGAGGAAAGGATTGCTCCCATTGGTCAGGAGTATTTCCTTGATCTGTAATTTCTTCATGGTTTGATTGCATTGTCTGTCTTCTTTGCTTGGCAGAACTGCTCAGTTACCTAAAGATCTCAGTATGGCAGTTTTTCTAAACTGGAAGCTACTCATAATAGATTAATCAATGTTACTGAGATCTATTTGCTATAATTGTATCCACATGAACCTAAAATAAGTTAAAAAAATAGAAAATTAATATGGGCCTCTCTATTAAACTATTCACCAAGCACAGAACATAAATTGAAAATGAGTGTCATTTTGCAAACACAGTAGAATACAGTGCATCCAGTATTAATATGACGAGTGTGATTAGCTAACCTGATGTAATGTGTGATCTGTGTCTGCAGTTTTCTGGAGGCTATATACTGTATGGTTGCTACAAATGTTTGGTTATGGTGGCCATGATTCTACAAGTCAGACTGGATGTCCCCACAGAGTCAACAGTAGTTCCCTGGCATCAGTGGATGACATTTGACAATCATTAAGTACATTGCTCTAATTGCTTTCTCACTCCTCCTCCTCTTTATCGAGGTTGACCAAGTAGAGACACATGCTATTTATGACCTGTTCTGTACCATTCAAAGAATCTCATCTATGAGCCTTCTTCCCCATGGCAACATCTTGTTGAAACCCAGGAACAAATCCTGATCATCCAGGATTAGCAATGGTAGCACTTCACTCTAACTAGTAGACTAAACACTGCTACCAATGGGAATGGTTTGGGAACCTGCACATTGGAAACCATGTTTGACTATCTGCTACAAGCTGGTGCACTATAAGTGGAGTCCACTTTGAAATAAGAAATAAGGCTAAGAGCTTCACTGTACTAACAAACTGCTAAACCATGCATGCTCCAGAGTGTTGTGATGGTTCACTATGGGAAAACCCAGGATTTTCCTTTTTTCTGACACATAGGTGGTACTTAGCCTCAAGATGTTAAACAAAGACTAAAGATTGCCAGTATTGTAAGTGGATGTAATTAATTTTCAACTAAAGCTAATAATGAAATATAACAACATAGTTTCCTTACATGTCTAGCGAAGCTGCATTTTTACCTTACCTCATAAGCTGGTATATTATCAGGGGTGAAATCCCTGCTTCACATTTCAGCAAGTGCTCATTATTTTATTTACTGTTGAGAGGCCCTACAAGGTGGATCTAAGCAAGTTTTTCTCATAAGCTGTAAAAAAATATACCTTTCATAGTATATAGTGGAGTGTTGTTCTGTACAGAATTCCATCCCTTTCAAAATGCTGTTCTACCACAGTTCCAAGGTCATGGAATGTGATTCTACCAACTGTGGTAGAACAGCATTCTAGAACCACTACAGACTGTATGAGTCAGTTTCATTTTGAAAGCAAAAGAACTCACAAAACACATATTTCACAAAGTACTATACACTATAAAAATACAGGATGAGCAACTCTATGTACAACCAGTGTGTTTTGCCACCTTGGGGTTCTGATTCCCATGGACCGCTTGATCTTCGCTCTCGAGGTCAGAGGGAATCAGAATCCCTTTGTGGCAGAACACACTGGTTCTGCATAGTTGTCCATCCAGTATTCTCTGTATTTAATAGTCTGACATGCAAAACAATATTATGTAAATGAAATAATTATAGGGCCGCACTATCATGTATTATGCCAGATTTTTTTTTCTGTTTGTGTCTCTTAGGTTGTAAGTAAAAGTCCAAAGGTCCTAATGAGCTTTTTCTCCTTTTCTGTTTTTCAATAACTTGTCTCATGTAAAGTAACCCTGAATGCTTCTGGTAATAGCAGAATTGTAAGACGAGATTAAATGTATTCAGCTATAAGAAATGAGGTATGTTTTGTCTACACTAATGGAATTACCCAAATGGATTGCCTCAATTGCAGCTTTTACATGGATTGTAATAAGGACAATCATTAACATTCTAATTAGAGCTCTGCCTTGTTTCCTTTGTTCCTCTAATTGAGGCCTGTCTTTGGGAAAATGGGAAACAGATGGGCCATAAAAAGTTGGAATTGTACCTGTCCAGTGTAGTTCAAAGTTACTAATAGAAATGCTGTCATTTCTAATTTGAGTTTGTGTTAAGCAATGCAGTATTACAAGGTATTTAATTACTCATTTTTGTATTTACAATATTTGGTCAGAAGAGTAAGTTGGCATTGCAAATGCAGCCCACATGGGATGAAGAAGAAGGGTGAGCACACACTAAAGATTGCCTTAGCAGCAAATATCAAAATCTGTGTACCCCATCCTGATCTCTGCATACAGTACAATTTTATGAACATGCTACCACACTTAGCAACCTGTGCACACCTTCACTGCTTGAATCTCCGAAGTCAGTCATTCTCTCACATTCAGCCAACTCATGTTTATTCTTTGGGACAATGAAATGACTGGCAGAGGGATTCTTTTACAAAATTGCCCACAGATCAGCATTTCACAAGGCACAAGTCTTTAACATTGATTGATTTTTATAATAGCAGTAAAGCAATCCCAGAGAAACACAGAAACATAGAATTTGACGGCAGATAAGGACCGCTTGTCCCACCCAGTCTGCCCATTTCCCTACCTACTGGATAAGCTGCAGATCCTAGTTAACCAGCAGCCTACTTCTTCCTACCCCAACCCCCTAGAATTGCCTTATGACTGTCCCATGCATGCTTGAATTCCACCACGGATTTTGACTCCACAACCTCCTCCGGAAGGCTGTTCCATGCATCTACAACCCTCTCTGTGAAAAAATACTTCCTTAAATTACCTCTGCGCCCCCCATCTTCAAATCGGGCCCTCTTGTTCTTGCACACCTCTTTTTTTGAAAGATGCTACCCTCTTGGACTTTGTTGATTCCCTGGAGGTACTTGAACGTTTCTATCATGTCCACCCTCTCCCTCCTTTCCTCGAGGCTATACATATTAAGCTCCTTAAGTCTCTCTTCATATGTCTTCTGGTGCAGACCCTGCACCATTTTAGTTGCCCTCCTCTGGACAGCTTCCATCCTGTCTATGTCTTTACGGAGATTGGGTCTCCAGAACTGCATGCAGTACTCCAGATCGGGTCTGACCAGCTGTCTGTACAGAGGGATAATAACTTCCTGTTTTCTACTGGTGATGCCTCTCCCTATGCATCCCAGTATCCCCCCATCCCTCCTTGCTGCCCTCTCACATTGCTTGCCCACCTTTAGGTCATCTGATATGACTACCCCCAGGGCCCTTTCCATTTTTGTTGTTGTTAGTATCTCACCCCCACTGTGTACTCTTCCCCTGGGTTTTTGTTTCCCAGGTGCATTACCTTGCACTTCTTAGCATTGAATCTAAGCTGCCATACATTTGACCATTCCTCTAACTTTGCCAAGTCCCTTCTCATCCTTTCCACCCCACCCTGTGCATCAACTCTGTTGCAGATCTTTGTGTCATCTGCAAAGAGACATACTTTTCCTTCCAGTCCTTCTGCAATGTCGCTATAAAGACATTGAAGAGGACCAGTCCTATTACTGAACCTCATGTACCCCACTAGTAATCCTCCTTTCTTCTGAGTGGACTCCATTTATTATTACTCTCTGTGTCCTATTCTCCAGCCAATTCTTTACCCAGGCTGTCATCTTGGAACCCACTCCCAGGCTGGCTAACTTGTATATTAATCTTTGTGTGGGACTGTGTCAAATGCCTTGCTAAAGTCTAGGTAGGCCATGTCCACAGCCCCTCCTGATCTACTACTTGGTCACCCAGTCAAAGAAATCTATCAGATTCATCTGGCATGGCCTTCCTGCGTGAATCCATGCTGCCTATGGTCCTGTGCCCTTTGGCCTCTAGATACTCGACAGTTCTTTCCTTCAGAAGTGATTCCATCATTTTCCCATCACTAAGGTTAAACTAACAGGTCTGTAGTTTCCTGCTTCTGCCTTGCTCCCACTTTTGTGAAGGGGAATCACATCTGCCCTCCTCCAGTCCTCGGGTAGCACCCTCCTCCCATGATTTGTTAAAAGGGTAGTCAGTGGTGTCACTAGTTCTACCCTTAGTTCTTTAGAATTCTGGGATGAATCCATCAGGCCCCATTGCTTTGTCCACCTTCAGTTTTAAGAGTTCTTTCAGAACCCTTTCTTCTGTAAATGGGCTGGTATCAACTTCTGTATCCAGAGTGTTTCTACTGTTTGTTTTATGTACCTCCCCTCTTCATTTGTAAATACTAAGCAAAATATTTGTTTAATATCTCTGCCTTTTCACAGTCTCCTTTGCCCACCCTCCCTCCTTTGTTCATCCTCACTATCCCTCCTTGGTCTTCCTTCACTCCCTGATGTACCTATAAAAGGTTTTACCCCCCTTCTTAACTGAGTTGGCTATCTTTTCCTCGGTTTGGGCCTTTGCTGTTCTGACTGCCTTCCCAGCCTCCTTTTGCTTAAACTGATACAGTTCCCTGTCCTGCACCTTCTGCAATTCCTTGTACTTCCTGAATGCTTTCTTTTTCTCTTGAACCTTCACTGCAACTTCCTTTGAGAACCATAGTGGTTTCTTACATTGTTTTGTTTTGTTTGCTTCACACAAAGGCTCGTTATCTCTGTGATGGCAGTTTTTATTATTCCCCATTGTTCTTCCACCCCTCCTTTCTGCCCATTTGCTAGTGTATTCCTTAGGCACTCACCCATTTTGGCAAAGTCAGCCCTCCTAAAGTCCAGTACTTTTGTCTTTGTATGGCTTTACTCTATTGCTGTGTTTATTGTGAACCATACTGTTCGTTGGTCGCTAGTTCCCAGATGGCTACCCACTTCTACATCTGTGATCCTCTCTCCATCTCCATTTGAGAGAATCAAGTCTAATATTGCTCCCTCTTGAGTGGGCTCCAATACTAGTTGTCTAAGGCATGCCCCCCGCAGGGCATCTAGAATAACTCCACTCTTCGAAGTGGCAGCTGCAACTGTACTCCAGTTAACATCTGGCATATTCAGATCACCCATCAGCAATATCTCTCCTTTTTCCTGCCATTCTAAGTATATCTTCTGTCATTTCCTTGTCCATTTCCTCCCCCTGAGAAGGGGGTCTGTATACAACCCCTGTACGGATTGTGGTGCCATTGGCTGTCTCCAAATTTACCCACAGTGCTTCTTCTCCTCCTCCCTGTTTACCCTTTTGTTCTGTTGCTTTTATTCCTTCCCTTATGTAAAGAGCTACTCCTCCTCCTCTTTTACCCTCCCTTTCCCTCCTGTAGATAGTGTATTCTGGTATGTTTACGTCCCAGTCATGGTTTTGTGTGTACCATGTTTCTGTGACTGCCACGATATCCAGATGTTCCTCCTCCATCAAGGCCACTAATTCAGGAAGCTTGTTACCCAGACTACGGGCATTGGTACTCATTGCTCTCCATTTTTTGATGGCTTTACCTTCTGTTGCAGCATCCCCCACTGACCGTTCTACCTTGGTCTTTTTCTCATTTAGTACCCTGTTTTGTAGGGAGAGGCTGGGATTTTCCTGCTGCTTGTCAGTGCCTCCCCCTTTGACTAGTTTAAAAGCTTGCCAATGAAGCATTTAAATCAATTGCTCAAAAGACTTGCTCCCTTCCTGGACAGATGCAGACCATCCTGCCAGTATAGACTGGTGTCCCTCTTGGTGGAACCCCAGTCCCCAATGAAGCCAAACCCCTGTGCTCCACACCATTTTTTCAACCATTCATTAAACTGCATGGTGCTAATTACCCTCGCCTCCCCCATGCCTTTGACAGGCAGCACCTCTGAGAAGGATACTGTGTGTGCTACTTGTCTTAACCCCTCCCCAACTCTGCAATGTCCTCCTGCACTGCTCTAATCTCATGATGAGCCAAGTCATTTGTCCCTAGGTGGACAATTATGTCCAGCTCAGACTCCCTTGCAGCTGTTCTCGTGATCCTGAGGATGCGCTTCCTGTCCCTCCAAGCCATGGCACCAGGCAGGCACCTTACTTCAGTTTTCCCAGCTCCCCCCAGTTCTATACCCCTAATAATTGAGTCCCCCACCAGGAGCTGCTTCCTTTCCCTCTGTCTCCTTCCTGTGGGCCTCCCTTGTGACAGTTGTCATCAGTCTTCTCTGCGGGTGCATCCATAGTGGAGCTATGCTCCCCAGAATGGTGTATGGATTGTGGAATGGAACAATTGACTGGGTGTGCCTCTGTTCCACCATCCTCACCCTCCCTGAGCCCACTGTGGTCCAACTGCTGTGCTTACGTTAATGGCAAACTAATCACCCCCTGAAGCATATGACACTTGGCTGTGCCTCACATCATGTTCCACCCCAGGGTCTGTTTGACAGTTCATTAACATAATCCCTGGTCATCCCTTATTGCTTAATATTTTGATGACTGATAACAGGAGAAAGTTAAAAAAAATAGAAAACATTAATTTCGATGAGGTGTACTTTATCAACAAAAAACTCCAAGATGTTAGCTACCCTTCCGTTTTCTAATTGTTCCACACGTTGAATATTTAAAGGAATGTTTTCCTGAAGGAGAATGGCAACCCCTGCTCATTTATCCGTATTATGTGAAGCTGAGACCACTTGACCCTCCCACATCCATCTGAGTTTCAAATGCTCAGAGTCTGAGAGTCTGGTCTACTACAAGAAACCTATATCACAATTAAGTTGTTTAAGATGAGTACAGATCTTCATCCTCTTTACCACTGATTTAATTCCCTGGACATTTAAGGAGAGTATATTTAAAGTTCCCATTGTTCCTAGAAGTTAGAGGTAACCATGAATCTTATGTCTGCACCACTCCCAGACAGGTCAAACATTTGTGTTGCCCCAAACTTACAATAAGATAAAAAAAACATGGAACAGTATAAACCAGTAAGTAGTACAACAGGTGCAAATATATACATAAGTAAGTAATAAAAAAAAAAGGCAGAGCATAGATAGTACTTCCTAGGTGTATCATTGTCCGCCTACTCCTGTGAAGGCAGAGTACAGCCATATGACTGTGTTGCTTACATTGTATAACAAGCCTGACCACCTCAAAAGAGAGGTCAGAAAAAGGCTCAGGTGAGGCTTAGTGAAAAATCCACTATCTATAGTAGGCTGGAGTAGAAGCCTGGCCATGTCTCTGAGTTGTGGGTAAAAGCAATGAAGGTGCCCGATAGCCATGGTAAAGCGTCTAGGTACCGTATATGAATCATATTCAAAGAGGACTGTTAAACAACATATACCCAACTGAGCTCAACCCCACACTGACAGACAGTGCGGGTTCAAAGGTGAATTAGTTCAATGTTTGACATTCCTCATGGAAAGCCCATTGCTGTCTTGCCCCCAGGAGGGCCTGAGTCCCGTCCCCTCCCCACTCCTTGCTGAACTGTACACGACAAAGAGAAGTCTCAGCAAAACCAGATTGTTCCCTAGGGTGTTTCCCCAAAAACTGAAAGTGAGGCTAAATGAATCACTGTCCTGTTACTTTGATCAGTGTTTTCAAGTCAGGTCTCAAATGACATGCTGATTGGAAATGAAGTAGTGGGCCTGTGAGGCTGACCCATGTCAAGTCTCTTTGCCCACACAGCCACCACCAACCCCAGCCCTTACTTAAGAATAAAAACTAGGCAAAGAAGAAGAAAGGGGGGTATCCCCACTGAGTGAGAAGAAATTGCCCTGGATAAGTGTGCAAAGCTAGCTATGCATGGAGCTCTGTACAAGGCATCACAAAATTGCTAGGATGAGCTTTAATATGTCAGCAAACAACCAAAAAGAGAGCTAGTTAAAGTTGATTGAAAGAGCCATTCAGTCATGGCAAAGACACTCCCAAGACCTCCCAGGCTAGCAAATGTTAGCATCCTAAGCAATATAAATAGTAGGAAGTGGCCTTTATCAGATGCCATGGGTAGCAGCAGAATGGTTATAAAAACATGTTGCCTAACAGCGAATCAGTGGCTGAAGGCAAATAGAAAAAAAGCATATCCCTTAAAAAACCTGCCCTGCTTCCAACTAGAGAGTGCTCAAATTAGTCACTGTGTTCCCCTTCCCCTTAAACCACAGATGTTAATATTTATGCCAATGTGCACAGTTAATAAGAATATAAAAGCACTAATAGTAAAACACTGAAAGGAAGTGCATTAGCCAGTGGTATATTGGGGCTAACTGCATGGTCAGTGAATAACCATGAAAAATGTCAAAAAGCAGGGCTGCCACCACACAATAAGTCCACACAGTCCACGTACTGGCAGGACGGTGAGTAGAGAGGTAGGCAAAGTGTAATCAGAGGGGTAATTAAGAAAATACAGTACCTGGTAACAGTAAGAATAGGGGAGGCTCCGGCATTCCGAATATTATGGGCTATGATTTGCCTGTTGATGAGAGAGGCTTCTCCTTGTAACAGTGTCTGCAGGTCTGCTTGCAAATGTCCCGGAGGAGTGTCAGTGGTTAAATTCACTCATTTCGGCAGTCCTGTTTTCAGCCAGGCTATCAGGGAGAGTTGATGCTCCAGTGTCTCCATTTCCAGGTAGGGGAATTTAATGCCCATTTTCCATAGTGTGGGGGTTGCCTCATATAGAGTATCAAATGACTGGGATCCAGAATCTGTCAAAATCCTCACTCCAGCAGGATAGTTTAATTGAATGTGGATGTGTTTTTCTTTAACTTGCTTAATGATGTTCCAAACTGCTTTATGCTTTTTGATTAAAAGATCAGGGAATAGATTTACAAAATGTTGTTCCATCACAAACTCAGTTTGCGCCGTGCAAACTGGGCTTTTCCCCAATGTGGTATTCACAAAATCCTAGTTTGTACCTGCATATATATATATATATATATATATATATATATATATATATATATGTATATACACACACACACACACACAATACATATATTCATTTCAAATAACTTCATTAATGCATCAATTAAAGTTGATAACACAGTGTCAAAAGCATGGAACTGTGATGTTAGGGTTCTTACGCCTCACCCACCCTTCACCCTCACACATCAAAAGACATTGAGGTGAGCCATGGGTCATCAGGTCCAACTCTCATCCCATTACATTTGTATGCAAGCTGTCATGCTACAGTATAGGAGAATGGGGTAAGAGTTAGGCCTGACAACCCCATGGCACAACCCAATGTCTGTTGGTGTGTGGAGGGAGTGGGTGGGAGTGAGGTGGTGGTGGGAGGTAACCCTAACATCACATTTTTATGCTTTTGACATTGTGCTAGCAATCCTAACTGACACATTGATGACGTTTTTTGCAATGAATTTCCCTTCTTTTTGAGAAAGTGTAATTTTAGCAGCCCCCCTAGCAAAGATTTTCACTCTCTCTTTGTGTCAGAGCTCCATCCTGGACATCTGGAAAATAGCCAGAGTTATCCCTGTACTCAAAAAGGGTGATCCACTTAACCCTTCTAACTACAAACCTATTGCCTTACTATTCCGCACTCAGCAAAATTCTAGAGAAACTGGTTGCCCTCCAAACTACTGACTTCCTTCTGAAAAATGACCTCCTAACTGATGCTCAACATGAGTTCCAGAAGGGACACAGTACCACTAATGTCCAGCTCAAACTCATGTCTGACACCTTAGTGACCATGGATTCTGGCTGGCTCACGGGTGCCATTTTCATAGATATGACCAAGGCATTTGATCTTGTAGACCACTCCATCCTCATTGCCACTCTAGCCTCACTAGGTTTCTCATCAAATGTTGTGAACTGGTTTAATAGCTATCTGACTGATAGGTCTCAATATGTGACATTCAACTCTGCCCTCTCTGACAAGGTCACCATCAATATCAGTGTACCTCAAGGGTCCATCTTGGGTCCACTACTTTTCTCAATTTTTATAAACAATATCACATTCAATCTCCTAAAGACTTCCTTTCTATTATATGCAGATGACATTGTATTGTATACCAGTTCAGACAGTATAGAGGACATAAACTCTTGACTTTCCATTGACTTTCAGTTTATCCAACAGTGGCTAGCAAATCACAAACTTATTCTAAATAACACTAAGACCCAAGCTATGCTATTTGGGTCCAAGCTCAAACTCAAACACTCCCAAGACCATTTCAATGTTTCCTCCTTGGATTGCTCTTCAGTTGGGGTGGTTAACTCCTTCAAATATTTAGGGGTCACCCTTGACCCATCACTGAGTTTTGACCACCAATTTCAATCTACCTGTAAGCAGGTAAACTCTAAACTAGGCATCACCTACCACACGAGCTATGCACTCACCCCCTCAACCAGGCTGGCTATTGCCCATGGGATATTACTCCCCTCACTTACCTATGGGGTTGCTGCTTACATCTCTGCATGCAACTCAAGTCTACAAAAGTGGGATGTTACCTATAATAATATCTATCGCTTTGCTTCCTTCTCCCCCCCCCCAGCTGAAACATCACTGTCTCCTCTACTCAGATCTGGGCTGGCTTCCCCCCCAAGAACTTAGGTATTATGCTCTTGGATCCATTACTGATAACATCATCAGATCCCATACACCTAAACCCCTCGCCAGTCTCTTTCTCCACCAGAAAACCAACTATGCCTTACGCTCTGCTGACCAGGCCCCTGTTCTAATTCCAAGACACCGCACTTCCAAAGGTTGTCATGCCTTTGCCTGTCATGCTCCCCTCTTCTGGAACACACTCCCACTAACCTTACGTCAATCTGCTTCCCATATCTCCTTCAAAAGAAAACTACACTACTATCTCTTCTCCTCCTATGTCTGCTCCTGTTTTAAACTACCCTAGCCCTTACTTTCCCTCTTCTAACCCCTCTCCTCTGTTTATCCATTGCCCCTGGGGCCCACTCCAACAGGGAGCACTTTTTTCTTTTCTTTCCCATTTCCCACTACCAACCTGTCTCCTACTTTACTACTACCTGCTCCCATTGCGCTCTATTCCTCATCCCTTATATACTGCTCAATCACTCTAAAAATGACCTGATTATATTTTGTTAAATGCTTAACCTAAATGATGTATTGTTTCTGTCAGTTTTCTGCTGTTAACTTACTCAAACACTTACTTGTCTCTTGTAGTATTGTTCTAAAATGTTTTTCCTGTAGTTTGTCTCTGTACCCTCCCGGGTAGTCCCTGAAATTAGTCTTGTTGGCTAGTGCACCTACCCAGTAAACAAAAACTAAATAAATAAAAACTAAATAAACTGGTAACTGGTATGTGTTAGTGGGAGCGTGGGTCCTCTGTGCCCTGCGCTCCCGTCGCATTGCCCAGATTTTGCATAATGGTATGCGTATGTAGGAGCGTGGGCCTTATGGGCTCTGCACTTCCACTTTCACAGAAGTACGGAGCCATTCAGCAGTCCCATAGTATTCAAAAATAACCCTCCTAACACGTATTTGGCATTGTCTCACTAACTATAGCAACTATGAAAAAAATTCCACTGCAGTTGTAATCATGACTTCCAAACCTCCACGTGTTGGACTAACCATTGGGTAGCAAAAAATCCATATCTCGAATTGTTTTAGAGATACGCGTGCTGAAAGGCACCGCATGTGCTGCAATGTTATCCTATGGGAACATTTACAATTTTTGAGTTCTATAACTTTATAACTGCTTTACATTTTTTTACCAAACCACCAATATGCACATCTGTGGAGCCAGGGCTTGCGACTCTGTAAATTTCAGCCAAAAAGCCTTAACTGTTTAGATGCAGTGGTGTGGCAAAGAAATTGTATTTTTTGGTGCAGTAGAGTTGCAAATTGCGACAGTACAAATGACAGTGTTGTGACTTGTGATAGTGTCACAAATGTACTGTCGTGATTTCCAACACTACAGGGGGCACAATATTTAAAAATATATTTCTAGGGGTCCTAGAAAAAAATTGATGGCACTATTGTGTTCCTCAGGACCCATTTAGGTAAACACAACTGTCAGTGTTTACCTAAGGGTAGTAGAATTTAAATTACAAAACATTTTTCTTCACCACTAACTGAAGCAAGATGGTGGCAGCATGATAGTAAAAAGTGCATTTTTAGCACTAAAAAGTGGTTTTACGACAGTTTCGAGAGGCACATATATTGTTTTCCCCATTGATCTCAATGTTGAAACTTAAAAATTTTATAATGTTTGAACGGTTTAATATTTTTTCACCAAATCTTCAAAAAGCACATCAGTGACACATGCTGCATCTTTCGTGAAAATTTCATTCCAGACAGGTAAATCATGTGGGCTGTAGCCTCGAGCAAAGAAATACACAAAGAAAAGTTTTAGCATGTTTTGTGGTACTCTACAGCTCCGCAACAGCTCTTCTGACTGTAACACAACTTGCTAAATCCAGAGATCGATGGTGCCCCACCATGCATGCAAAATGTCAGGCAAATCCATTGTACGGTGGTAAAGTTATTAAAGTGCATATGTCATTTACCAGCTGATCAGTTTTCCTCCACACAAATCAGAAAATGTCAAGCGCAGTCACCTCTATACACTACAGTTCATGCATTCTGTCTCTGCAATCCCCATGAAAATCCTACCTTTTTCCTTCATTCCTCCCTAAATATCAGCTCTTTTTCTCACCTCTTGAAGTACAAATCATCCATCTCGCCATCTGCAGTGCTTTCTGTAAAGACGGCTGCATTCCCTCCACATGTCACACTCCCTTGACTGTCGGCAACAATAAAACCGATGTACATATCTCTAACAGAAAATAAACTTTTGATACTGCAAGCAAAGCAAAAAAAACCTGTTTTTTTTTGGATACCAGAATGTTTAACTCTAAATGTAACCTGCAGCGGCAAACTCAGTCAGTCGGTAACCAAAAACCACTGCCGCCATGTTCTGTAAAGTATTCAACCCACCCACATGTACACTGACAACCAATCACAACCATCAGTCTCACTGACTGACGTGTTTCTCTTAGCAACATTGCTGCAGTTCCTAGTTACCACCTTGTACAAGGGTACAATAGCAAAAAATAATTTCACAAATTCTATGAAACACAAAAATTAAAAAACATTATTTCTAAACAAACAAACCTAAATCCAGCACAATAAAATCACAACAACATGTGGCCCTATTGTATAAATTAAACACATTATGGGCAGGGGTGGAATATGGAAAATATTTACACTCATGAGCACTGACCTCAGGAACCACCACTCGTGGCTCAGCTATGCTATGCCACTCATGAGGTATCCCAAGGTCACTGTTCACTCTTGTAGATATTTTCCATATTCTACCTCTGCTCATCATGTATCCCCTATTTATATATACATGTATGTGTATATATATATACATACACACACACACACACACACACACACATATCTATGGAAGGATGGGAGTGCAGGGTCTAAAGGACCCTGCACACCCACAGTAAAGTGGGCTGGCAATATAGCCTAGAGGTTAGAGTAACGAGCTGTAAATGAGCTTGGTACACCCAGCAGACCTGGGTTTGATTCCAGCAACCTCCACTTACATACTGTGTGACTCTGAGCAAGTCACTTAACCATCTCACTGCTCCCAGGTCACTCCTGAAAACAGGCACTTGTGCCTAGTGGGTCCTACCTGGATACCAAAAGAATAAAATAAAAAAAAAGGTAAGGATACAGTATCAGCCCATAACATAATTTTAGAAATATCGCCACAATAATATCGCGGATAAAAATGTCTAGGAGCCTTTACAGCAACAAGGATATTACACTGTTGCAGAGTTACGTCTGCCCCTGTCACTGTATGTGTAGGTGGAGCAGGGAAAGCAGAAGTGGGAAAGGGATATGAGAGCAGGAGGTGTGGTGCCTGGCTGAGTTGCTCCTGGAGCAGAAAAGACCTGGGGACCAGTGTTTGGTTCCCTGTCCCCCAGAACTAAACTTTAGTGGGGGGGGGTTCAAGGACATTTCCCCCTCCTGACTTTCTCCCTGTCCCTGAGGTCCAGACCACTTTGGAGTTGATTATATTAATTCTGGGGAGTGTGGTGTGGGGTGCTTCCCCCACAAAACAAAGAAATCCTGCTATTTTTAGTCAGTTTTTCTTTTGTTTTGGTATTTGTGTCAGTCGGTGTTTTTACCAACGTTGACATTTGTTTTAGATATTTTGGCTGTGGGGTTGTGTACTCTGATGTTATTGTAGGCAATGTTATTACCTGGATCCTAATATACTATCTCAAAAAGTAAGGCAATAAATTGCAAAAAAGTGATTTAATGCTCTAATTAGGGTTAAAACCACAAAAGTAGGGAAATGTGGCATTAGGGTTTCCAAACATATCACCCCACCCCCATGCTGCACACACGGACAGGCACTGGGGGTGTTCCATGGGGTCATCAGACCTAATGCTCACCCCATGTTCCTATACTGTACCAATCTCAACTTATTTACTCATGTAATGGGGTGAGCGTTAGGACTGATGATCTCAAGGTACCTCCCCCCCAATGCCTGTTGGTTTGTGCAGAGTGGGGTTGGGGTGTTACATTTAGAAACCCTAATGCCACATTTCTTTACTTTTGTGGCTTTAACCCTAACTAGAGCATTAATGAAGTTGTTTGCAATTTATACATAATATATGCACATGGACACATTGTGCAGAGCTGCTAATGGCCATAAAATGGAATGCAAATGACCCATTGGTACCTTGCATACTGATGTGATCATTAACATGCAAGATTCTGAATATGGTACCCAGGAGCAAAGCCACAATTCTGTTTGGGATAGGCTATCACCCTTTCTTCCTGGTAGTCTGATGCCAGCAGGGGGCTGTGCTGCTGTGTGCTGTGCTTATGCACTCTTCATGGTGCTACCACAGTCCAATATTCATACATGCTACCTTATGAATATGCCTCCCCAATGACCATGTGCAATTTTGCATGGCTCAAATGACTGTTACTGAATATGGGGGTCTTTACTTCTACTGCTTGTTTAAAGTGAAGTTGGGAATTGAGCTAATGTGATTGGAAATTTAAAATATGTTTCTGAAAAACACAAAATAGCAAACTCAAGAAAAATGGCTAAAACACTGACACAAAATGAAACCCAGGCATTGAGGTGATCAGTACATGTGATTTTGTTTTTCAGTTGTACTGGTTAGCTAACCTTGCATGTTTTGTTTTGTCTTGCTTTTTGCCTCAAAGCAATTGTATTTCCCTTCAGAATCAAACCTGTGTTGTGAAAAGGAAATATTTAATAAAAAAGTAAATGATGTGATGGGGATGCCTTTTGGCTAATTTAGTCCACCCCACTGTACCCATTTGGAGTCTACCATAAATCCTAGAACACAGCAGTTGAATACCAACAGTATCCGAGAAATTCTGCGGTATCTGACAGCATCTGATTATCTGAACAACATTAACTTTCATAGTTTTCCCGTCCTGCAAAGCAGTGCTGTAAGGAGAAATTAAAGTCAGAAGATTCTAGTGCATAGTCTGGAAAGGAACCACTGCGAGCAACCTACAACACATAATGTGTAGTGGGGTTGTGCAGGTGTGGGGTTTTGTTTATACTGTAGAACACTTGACTTCACAGTCACAGCACTCTTGGTTTAAAATCCTTGCTTGAGTGATTTTGCACAGAGTTCATTTTCCTTTATAAATTCATACTTCTTTGGAGATCACAATGACCCAAACCATTTCCATTACGTGTATGGCTGACTTTGTGCCTGGGCATGAGGCAAAAAGCTATGGTACACTAAGGACTCCTAACAAGGATGAAATACATGTCACTGGTTTGCCTTCTCAGCCTTCGCAGATTGGTTGTAGAGATGAAGCAAAGTTAAACATTGCTGGCAAAGTTGTCACAATGTGGCCAAAAGTCAGTTTCCAACGCCCTTCAGGAACTTCGACTTTACTGAAAATCATGAAGTTTTACTGCAAAGTCAATGAATTTAAGCCACTTCATGGGCGATTTTGCCCACTTTCCCTGTAACCTGCCCTTCACAAATTCACACAATGTGAATTTTTCAAATTTCAGAAATTAATTTGCAAAGCAACTTTCAGCAACATTGACCATCCCTAATTGTTTGTGAGTCCATTTCACACCTTACAGTCTGCTTAATGCCTAGTAAGCCTTAATTCCATAATGATGCTTTCCATGTATTACCAGGATGCCTTGCATTATGGCGGTATGCGCAATTTAAGCAATAAGGTACAGCAGGGCATATTTTGTGTTGGGATAATATAATGCCTTTGGTGTGCCTTCTTGTGATTATAAAATGGATCAATTTTTATTTTTACAGTTTTAAGTGTTGTGTTTTGTGGGCATTAGTTATCCCTGTGAGGTTGTGATGGGATAACATCATAGGTGAAAATTGCTCTCCACTAATAATCTTTCAGCACATTTTTTCCTAACAATTTTATAATTTGACTTATTTTATTCGGCTCTGTGCTTAGGTCCTAGAAGAAAGGACAGTTACTCATCATAATAGTTGATGTTTGGGAGAATCTCATCCATTGGGGCACACCTTTGGGACCGTAAGACATTGTTATCAGGACCACTAAGAAATGTTCGCTGGCTGGGGCCACTTATGACGATGAGCAAAGTTGATACCTATATAATCATGGGCAGCCTCATTGCACATCAGCTTGGATGGTCTCTTACCATGAGAAACCAGGAAACCAAACCTGTATCAAGCATATGAGGAGTAGCATGGGACTGGAAACAGTAATCATAAGACACTTATGGACACCTCCAAACAAGGCAGTGAACAAACCTGCAAGCATATACCTCAGAAAGGGGAAAAGAGGGTGAGTGCACTGTTGCCCACTGGAGAACATTCTCTCAAAGATCTACTGTTACAGTGAGTAACTGTTCTGTCTTCATTGAGGACATCTCCTCCCTTTAGCCACACATTTGTGTAACCCCCCACCCCTCGTGCAGGGCCTTACCTGCGAGCCCCTTTTGGGGCTGCTGCTTCACTGCTTCTTACCTGGTTTTTACCGTCCTGTGCCACAATTTTTCCCGTTTGTGTCCCAGTCCTGGCTGGTTCCCCAGACAGCCCTGATAGTGTTCAGGATCCTCCCTTGGGCACCTGCAAAGTTGTTTTAAGAGCATGGCTGAGGGGGCTAAAGTGCAGAGCTGCCAGTTGGAAGCTGCACCTTGAGTGCATACTGGAGCTCTGTGCATGCACAGAAAGTGCATATTTGTTCAGCCGTTCAGCAGCCATTTTGGCTGTCTCTCCTGTGGTCCTGGTCCCTCTGCCAATCCAAATGGGGACCGGAGATATTTGGGAGACTGGAGAGGCAGCAAGGAACAAAGAGGAGCCATTTTTCAGAGTGACAATCATACTCGAGGAATCAGGAGCCACCTCATGAATTTTAATGAGGCAGCTCATAAATATTAAATGGGAATGCCTGTCTAGCACTGGAAAAGGTAATACCGCTAGAGAGGCTGAAGGAAAAGTAAAATTAAAAAAACCTATTGCCATGAGTGTTAGGGCTCAAAAGGGGCTATCAAATGCTGGGGCATTTTATATATAAAAACATTCGGGTTGGATGCAGAGACAGTGGGAAGTTAGGATCTAAATGACCTGTAATGGGGCCATATGTGTGGCTGCCTGGGGATTCTTGAAAATTTCAGCAGGGACTGGCAGAGGGCTGACTTGAAATGTTGGACAGTGCTGTCACTTATTAGGGCACAGTGATGGCTACAAGTGTGAGGGGAAACAATAAAGTAGAAATAAATGATTTGGCTGCTGGAGCATTTAAAACTTGGGACACTGTACAGACTGTACTGGGACTGTTTATACTGCAGGCATGTTAGTAGCCATGTGATCTCTGCTCCACCATTTACAGCTTCAGGATTTTTGCCAAGGACTCTTGGACTATTGAAAAAACTCTTTCGGTAAAAATACCGGGGAATATTCTGGCTCCATTCTGAGCAGTCAATGAGGCATCGAGGGGGCCTCATACATATTAATTTCCTGAAAGGACAGTGGCTTCAGCCAATGGGGAGCTGCAAGAAAGCTTCCAAAAATTCAGAACACCTAGATTCTAGTTCAGTTCAGCAGGAGCCCCTTCACAGGAAGGGGGCTCCAGCCTCTATGCAGAGAGTGTGGCTGTAAGGCTGGGAGAGCACCTGTCTGGGGCCTACCAGCAATCTGTCCCCCAGTGCTGGGTGTTGGCCTTCCCCCATCTGAACAGAGTTGAAGGAGAATGTGGAGGCAGCTCTGCAGAGAAGGAGAGCTGCAGGAGTTCTGATGATATGGAAGAATGTTGCACCACAGCGGTGAAAGTATTAGAAAAGGACATTGGAAAAGGGAAAAAGGATTAGGAAAATAGACTGATCCTGAGGAAGAGAGCCTCCTTAGTATTTGACTGCACTGAAACGGTGAGGCAAAGGTGATCAGAGATGTGTGATGAAAGAGTTGTGTGAAAATATGGAAAAGGAAAGAGGTTCTGTCTGACCCTGGCATAGTCAAAGCATCTGAGGAGATATGGGGAAGACACAGGCCTTAGGACTGGCTGTGGCATGGAAAAATGTCTACTGGAAATTTGAATGGGAATCCAGATTCTGAGACGAGAAGAAAGAGCCTCTTCTGAGATTGTTATGCACCTGCATGGTGAGAAAAAAGACTTTCTTGATGTTTTGCTGAGAAAGAGTTCTGGAAATGTGTGTGAGCCAGAGTGATCACTGTGTTAAAGTTGAGAGACTGTGAAAGCAGAAGGATAAGCAGATGCTGTCTGGGTGGATGCCTGCTCCTGAATTACAGATGAGAAAAGAGATTATTGTGATAAGCCTGTTGTTTAGACTCTGCACCCCTTGGAATCTGGGAATCGGAAGAAATAGAAAATGCTTTGGGTACACACCATAGCTGGAATTGAGCGGAGAAAGAATGATGACTTAAAGCTTCTATCCTAAATCTGGAGCCAGGCTGGGAACTCGTTAACCCCGCTCAAGTGGGGTCTGCTGGCTGCAGGGGATCACAGTTTCATTCTTGAGTGCTAGGGCACTCTGATCTGCATAGGAGTTGGGCTATGGGGCTACTCCTAGGTCTGGGTCCCATGTGGCTGACGCCTTGCCACATGCTCTGCAATGGGCCTCAATAGGCTGAAGGGGACAAGCTGCGAGATCTCCAATCAAGCAGAAGATTCAAGCTGCAGCTTCCTTGTTCCTGCAAGTTCAAGCATCGAGTCCAGTTCTGCATTTGCTGTTTCCACCAATACCCCAGGACTTCAGTCATCTGTGCCACCAAGGGACTGATTCTGCAGAACCGTGAGTAACAGCAGGAATTGCCCTGCAAAATCTGGAGAATGTACATAGTTGTCTTAGTTTGGTGCCCATGGGCACGGGGTAACCTTAAAGAAATTGAAGGAACAATGCAGAGTTGTTTAATTCTGCAAGCACTCCATGCTGGCTGATCAGCTGTACCTCAAGCCTGCAACTAACACATGGGTACCTAGGGACAGAATTTGGACATCATTCTGGAACCAGTGGGTCTGGGTTTGATAATACCTACAGCAGTCAGATAGCTAGGTAGATGATGGTGGCTGCATTGATTAAAAGGTTTAGGTCCGAATAATAAAAAGGGAAAAATGATTGTTGTGAAAATGCTAATCTGTAAATGTCAATCCAAATTATCTGCATAACTTCTATTCCACCTTACCCCATCCTAAGCCTCCCTATGTAAATAAATTATGATGTTACTGTTTCAGGAAGAGCTGATTCAAGAGACTAATCTAGTAAGCATATCAGTAGCTGAATTTGAAAGTGCCAACTGTTTAAATGTGGGGATGCTAGAGAGTGGTACATGCATGGCTGAAGTAACTGTTCGGGGAGGTGGGTTGGTACAACATCCCAGGGGGTTGTACAGGCAGAGATCAGACCCATTAAATGTACTCTGGCTGGAGGAACCACCATTTTTATTTAATTTTTGGGAAAGGACACCCAGTAATAACAAGTATAGGAACCCAGGCACCTTCACCATGGTCTGGCCAGCAAGATGGGGGTAGTGGCCCTCTCTAGGTTGTTGCCAGAGAGGGGCTACATTTGGACTGATTCTTAAGCAGTACACAGTACCCAGTAAGGATGGCAGAGTTTTGATATGCAGACAGAACAGAAGACCTTGAACGCCACAAGACCAAAGCCAGCACATCTATGAGAGACAATGTCTAGATCTGAGTGCTTAGTAAAAGTACGTATGCACAGTGTTCCATGTGGTAACAGCACATATGTTAGCTGCAGAAACATTCTAAATGCAAGAAGCAGAAGTGGCTATACCATGTACAGAGTGGCCATGGACAGCACCAGGAAATTCCTTACCATATTTCCTATGAAAGACCATAATACAGTGGATTAAAGCAGTATAATACATAGAAACATAGAAACATAGATTTTGACATCAGATAAGGACTGCCTGGCCCACCCAGTCTGCCCATTTCTCTACCTACTGGATAAACTACAGTTCCTCGTTAACCAGCAGCCTACTTCCTCCTACATGCCAGAATTACCTTATGTCTGTCCCATGCATTCTTGAATTCCCCCACTGTTTTTGACCCCACAACCTCCTGATGAAGGCTGTTCCATGTGTCTACCACCCTCTCTGTGAAAAAAATACCTCCTCACATTGCCCCTAAGCCTTCCTCCCCCTATCTTCAAATTGTGCCCCCTTGTTTTTGCTCAACTCTTTTTCTGAAATGTACTACCCTCTTGGACATTGCTGATTCCCTTGAGGTACTTGAAGGTCTCTATCATGTCCCCCCTCTCCCTCCTTTCCTCTAGGGAATATATATTAAGCTCCTTTAGTTTCTCCTCATATGGCTTATGGTGCAGACCCTGCACCATTTTAGTTGCCCTCCTCTGGACTGCCTCCATCCTGTCTATGTCCTTGCAGAGATGGGGTCTCCAGAACTGTACACAGTACTCCAGATGGGGTCTCACCAACTGTCTGTACAGAGGGATAACAACCTCCTGTTTTCTACTAGTGATGCCTCTCCCTATGCATCCCAGTATCCCCCAGCCCTCCTTACTGCCTTCTCACATTGCTTGCCTACTTGTAGGTTATCTGATATGACTGCCCCCAGGTCTCTTTCCATTTTAGTTCTTGTTAGTACCACACCCCGCATTGTGTACTCTTCCCCTGGGTTTTTGTTTCCCAGGTGCATTACTTTGCACTTCTTAGCATTGAATCTAAGCTGCTATACTTTTGACCAGTCCTCCAACCTTGCCAAGTCCCTTTTCATCCTTTCCACCCCCCTCTTATGCATCAACTCTGTTGCAGATCTTCGTGTCATCTGCAAAGAGGCATACTTTTCCTTCCAGTCCCTCTGCAATGTCACTTATAAACTCATTAAAGAGGACCAGTCCCGGTACTGAACCCTGTGGTACCCCACTAGTAATCCCCCTTTCTTCGGAGTGGACTCCATTTACTATTACCTTCTGTGATCTGTTGTCCAGGCAGTTTTTACCCAGGTTACCACCATGGACCCACTCTCAGGCTGGCTAACTTGTTTATTAATCTTTTGTGAGGGACTGTGTCAAATGCCTTGCTAAAATCTAGGTAGGCCACATCCATAGCCCCTCCCTAGTCTACTACCTTGGTCTCCCAGTCAAAGAAATCTACTAGATTCGTCTGACATGACCTTCCCACTGTGAATCCATGCTGCCTTGGGTCCTGTGCCCCTCTGACCTCTAGATACTCAACAATTCTTTCTTTCTTTCAGAAGTGATTCCATCATTTTCCCTACCATTGAGGTCAAACTAACAGGTCTATAGTTTTCTGCCTCTGCCTCTGCCTTGCTCCCACTTTTGTGGATGGGAACAACATCCACCTTCCTCCAGTCCTCTGGTACCACACCATACATAGATACATACATAGATACATAGACAGTGTCGGCAGATAAGGGACTATGGTCCACCCAGTCTGCCCATTTGAGCTTGTAAGCTCAGTTTATGTTTTCCAAGAAGTCTGTTGCCCCTTACCCCTGACCTCCAGAATTTCTTTATGTCTATCCCATGCATTCTGAAATCCCATGATTGTTTCAGCCCCCACCACTTCCTCTGGCAGGGTGTTCCACTTGTCCACCACCCGTTCTGTGAAGAAGTTCTTCCTCACGTTTCCTCTGAATCGTCCTCCCTCCAACTACATCCCATGCCCTCTAGTCCTGGAACATCGCTTAAAAATAGTGTATTCCTGCACCCTGTTCCTCCCTGTAAGATACTTGTATGTCTCTATCATACCCCGACTCTCCCTCCTCTCCTCCAGGGAGTATATGTTCAGTTCCTTCAACCTGTCCTCATAGGACTTGTGATGCAATTCATGCACCATCTTTGTTGCCCTCCTCTGAACCTTCTCTACCCTGTCTATGTCCTTACATAGGTAAGGTCTCCAGAACTGTACAGTGTACTCCAGGTGGGGCCTCACTAGTGTCTTGTATAGTGGAATTATGACCTCCTTTTCCTGCTGGTGATGCCCCTGCCTATGCATCCCAGCATCCTATTTGCTTTACCTGCTGCCTTGTCACACTGTCTCCCTGCCTTGAGGTCATCAGAGATGATAACCCCAAGATCCCTTTCCTGCTTGATGCATGCTATATCCTCACCCCCAACTGATATATTGTGCCAGGGTGTTTGTGGCCCATATGCATTATCTTGCACTTCCTTGCATTGAATTTCAACTGCCAAACCCCTGACCATTCTTCAAGTTTCTGCAGGTCCCTTCTCATTCTGCCTACACCCACTGGTGTGTCTACTCTGTTACAGAGCTTTATGTCATCAGCGAACAGTGAAATTCTGCCTTCTAGGTCCTGCACAATGTCACTGATGAAGATATTGAATAGGACCGGTCCCAGCACTGATCCCTGTGGTACCCCACTGGTCACTCTCCCTTCTGCGGAGTGACAGCCATTTACCACCACCCTCTGTGTCCTGCCACCCAGCCAGTTACCAACCCACCACACTACTATCCTGCCCACACCCATATTCCCCAGTTTGTGCAATAGTCTTCTATGTGGCACAGTGTCAAAGGCCTTGTTGAAGTCCAGATAGGCCATGTCCATTGCCCTTCCCTGATCCACCTCCCTAGTCACCCAGTCAAAAAATTCAATAAGGTTGGTCTGACATGGCCTCCCCCTGGTGAAACCATGCTGCCTTGGGTCCTGTAGTCCATTGACAACCAGATGTTCCATGAATCTCTCCTTCAGTAGTGCTTCCATGATCTTCCCCACTACCGAGGTGAGGCTGACTGGTCTGTAGTTCCCCGGTTCCTCTTTGTTCCCACTTTTGTATAAGGGGACTACATCTGCTATCCTCCAGTCTTTGGGTACCTCCCCTGTTTCCAGTGATCGGCTAAACAGGATAGCCAGAGGTTCAGCCACCACCTCTCTTAGTTCTTTAAGGACCCTGGGGTGCACCCCATCTGGCCCCATTGCTTTATCAACTCTTATTACTTCCAGTTCCTTCAGGACCCTTTCTCGTGTAAAGGGACTTGTGTCCATTTCTGCACCATTCTCACCCCTTGTACTCCCTTCAGACCCATTACCCTCCTCTTCCTCAGTAAAGACTGAGCAGAAGTACCTGTTCAATATGTCAGCTTTACTGTTGTCATCCTCCACGCAGCCCCCATCCTCCCCTTTAGTCTCACTATCCCTCCCTTTGCCTTTCTTTTTTCACTTATGTACCTGTAAAAGGTTTTGTCCCCTCTACTCACTGATTTTGCAATGTGTTCTTCTGTCTGAGCTTTGGCTTCCCTTACTGACCTCCCTGCCTCCCTTTGCTTCTCCTGGTACTTCTCCCTATCCCTTCTGCCTGTGTCTTTTTGTATTGCCTGAATGCAATCTTTTTTGGCTTTCACTCTCTTTGCTACCTCTTTGGAAAACCATAATGGTCTCTTCCTTTTCCTCTTGCTAACCTGCTTAATACATAATTCTGTTGCTCTTGTAATCCACATTTTAAATACTGCCCACTGTTACTCAACCCCTGATTCCTGCCCCATTCCCCTTAATGCCTCTTTCAAGTATCTCCCCATTTTCCCAAAGTCTGCCCCCCTAAAATCCAGGATACGTGTTTTTGTGTGGTTTGGTTCTGCTCTTTCTGTGATTTCAAACCACAGTGACTGGTGGTCACTGTTCCCCAGGTGCTCCCCCACTGTTACCCCCATCACACTGTCCCTGTTTGTGAGCACAAGGTCCAGTATTGCCTTCTGCCGAGTTGGTTCCATGACCAGTTGCTTGAGGAAGGCACCCTGAAGGGAGTCCAGGATAAATCTGCTCCTAGTTGATGCTGCTGCTGGGATGCTCCAGTCCACGTCTGGAATATTGAAGTCTCCAACCAGTACTACTCACCCTTGTCTGCCATCCTTTGGATGGCTAACATCAGCTTCCTATCTGTTTCTTCCTCCTGGGCTGGTGGTCTATAGTCCACACCTGTGCGGATGGCTGGCCCCATTTTCCTTTCCAGCTTAACCCACAGTATCTCGCCCCCATTTTGTTCCTCCTGAATCTCTGTGGCCCTTATGTCATTTTTCACATACAGTGCCACTCCTCCTCCCTTTCTGCCTGCCCTGTCTCTTCTGAATATGTTGTAGCCAGGTATGGCCATCTCCCAGTCGTGGTTATCATTACACCAGGTTTCAGTGATGGCCACAATGTCCAGGTCTGACTGCACCATGACAGCCTCCAGATCTTCCATCTTGTTGCTAAGGCTCCTGGCATTTGCACACATGGCTTTCCATGATTTGACCTCCCTAGACTGTTTTGCTGTTCTACTCCAGCCCCTTCCTTGGTTGTCCTTTATCCCTGGTTCTCCTTGCTGTCTGCCCTTCTGCTGAATTTTGCCCCTTTTCTGCCTATCCACCTCTTGGGAGCTAATCTCCATCTTTCGCACACTGCTTTGTAGAGACTAGTTCTCCCCATAGTTCTTTTAGAATTATGGGGTGAATCCCATCAGGCCCCATTGCTTTGTCCACCTTAAGTTTCAGGAGTTCTTTCAGGACCCTTTCTTCTTTGAAAGGACTGTGATCGACTCGCTATCCAGAGTGCATCTTTTGTTTGGTTTTGGTATCTCCCCATCTCTTCTTTTGTGAAAACTGAGCAAAAGCATTCATTCAGTATCTCTGCCTTTCAATGTCATCCTCTGCCCCCCCCCTCCCTTTATTAAACCTCACTATCCCTCCCTTGGTTTTTTTCTGCTCCCTACTGTACCTATAAAAGGTTTTATCCCCCTTCTTAACCAAACTGGCTATCTTTTCCTTTGCTTGGGCCTTTGCTCTTCAGACTGCCTTCCCTGCTTCCTTCTGCTTTAACTGATACAGTTCCCTGTCCTGCTTGTTCTGTCAGTCCTTATACTTCTTGAAGGCTATCTTTTTCTCTCTAACCTTCCCTGCCACCTTTTTGAGAACCATAGTGTTTTTTTTTCCCCTTTGTTATGATTTGTTTATTTGTTTCCCCCAAAGACTTGTTGCCTCTGTGATGGCATTTTTGATTTTCCCCCAATGTTCCTCCACCCCTCTTTCCTGCCCACTTGCTAGTGCATTCCTTATGCACTCTCCCATTTTGCCAAAGTCAGCCCTCCTAAAGTCTAGTACCCTCACTTTTGTATGGCTTGACTCTACAGCTGTGTTTACTGTGAACCATGCTGTTCAGTGGTCACTTGTTCCCAGATAGCTACCCACTTTTAAATCTGAGATCCTCCCTTCATCCCTGTTTGAGAGGACCAGGCCTAAGATTGCTTCCTCCTGAGTGGGTTACAACACTAGCTGTCTGAGGCATGCCCCCTGAAGTTAGTGTTGGAACCAGTGACTAGGGAATTAAACAGATTACCTATAGAATCCCAAAATGCAGTATCCCAAACTCTATAAAACTGAGTTCGGGAGACTGAATTTCGGCATCCCGATAGGTACCCTGGACCGAAGTGTGGGATCTTGCAAGGGACATGCATTTAATGTGGAGGGCTTTGCCCCTCCACACTCATCCTAACTAAAATAACCAACTCTGACGGGGAGCGGACCTCGATGTTAAAAAAAAAGTTACGGGGGGCAGAATGGAGGGGCGCAAAATTTGCCGTGACTTGGAACAGAACCTGGGTTCACACAGCCATGCTGACTGAGTTGCTAGTATCCCAGTCCTCTGCACCATGGCAGCTGTTCAGCAAGAATCTGCTTCCTCTCCTGTAGTGCCTGACAATGGGCAGGGTAGCGGTATGTCACATCCACTACCATACCCCTGTCGGCATTGCCTGTGTCAGGACACTGCAGCTGTCAGACAAGTGTGTGTCAGGAGACTGAACTCGGTCCCATGAGTGTCAGGATTCCAAGCTGCAGTCTCCTGAACATATTTCTACTAAACTGGGCTAACCACTAAGTCCCAAATGCCTCCATAAATAAATGTTGCTTTGTGTACAAAATTAATGTCCCTAAATGATACTGTTTACAGTATGTGCATTTTGGTAAATTTAATTGTTATACAGTATATATTTTAATTGCTAATCTGTCTGTACCTGCATCAGAGCTGTTGGTAGTTTGTTTCAATTTACTTTCAAATGTGGTGTGCCACATAACAATAGTGTTGCCATTGTCAGCCTAGTAACAAATGAGTTCATATGTTAGAACCATCCATCAATAAAAATATTATAGGACCTCACCCAAGACAAAAACATTAACAAATTATTAGAAAATTGACATTAAAAAATATAATGATAAAGAATATTCTATGTGGGTATACATTTTAGAACCCTTTTCAGCTTACCCAGAGAGCTACCACACTTGCTGTCCTTATCTTTTTCCTTATCCAGTCAGCAATATATATGATTAGTAAAAGGTTTGGTCCTTCTATATGGGATACATGGTCCTACTATAGGGAATACAGCTGATATATTCAGAGATTAATAGCATATCAGGTGTTGTCTCCTTCCCTGAATTTACTTAGAAGTGAGAAAACTACTGGGCAACTATGACTGTCTCATTCGGTTAGGCTGAATATGAATTGAGAATCCAAAAATGAGAAGATGAGTATTTTTTTTTTTTTTACGTTCTTCCTTAATATCCCTCCCAGTTTGAGCATATGTTCTCTAGTTCAGCTTGCACTTAGCAGCTCAGATAACTGTCTGTTCTATTCCCTGTCTACCACAGTCAGGATCTGGAACACTGATCACGTTCCCTCATAGCTTTCTATTTTTTAGGCTGAATAATTTTAAGTCTTGTTTACACTGTATGCTGCAGTCTGCAGCATTGAGTCTTACTGCGTAACATGCACCGCTCCAAACTTCTTTCCATATATTGCCTCCTGCACCATTGACAGGTCAAGCAGCATCTCCAGGACTGTTAAGCTGGGGGATGTGAGGAATATACTTCAGGAGGCCAGCAGAGAGTTTGAGGTAGTGTTCTACTGCTTTGCTGGGAGAGCTACATGTTGTGTGTATCACAGGCAATATAACATCATTAACATTAAAGTTGCCATTCTAGTCAAGGCTTTTCAGAGCCATATTACAGCAACTCTACAGTGTGAATGATAATGTCTAGACCACCACACATGAAGCAGATTGGCAGTACTGTACTGCTCACTGCAGTGCAGAGATTGTAGTGCAAACATACTGTAAGTATGTCCAATCTCTCATAGATTTTATTTCCTGTCCTGGTGGTTTATAGGTCACCGGGACAGGGGAGGGAAGTGATAGAGAGTTAATGGAAGAAACTAAGAAGGTGTCTGCAAAGAGGGAGGTAGTGGTTTAGGGGAATCTCAACATACCAGACTTAGATTTGGATAGTCCAGTAGCTAGGAGCACAAGAAGACAAGCTCTGCTGGATATGTTGCAAGACAACCGAATGGTGAAGCTAGTCAGGGAACCAAAAAGGCAGGGTGACATTCTCAACGTGGTGTTACCAGCTCAGAAATGGGGAGTAGAGTGTGGGTTGGAGAACCACTGGGTCCAGTGACCATAACACTATACACTATGAGCTTGCCCTGGTTAAAGGTATACCCTTATGAAAGCCAGTGGTTCTGGATTTCAGATGAAAGCATTTTGACCAGATGAGAGAATTAGGAAGGAGAAAACTGCTAGGAGTGGTAGGGTAGTAGAGCAGAGGAGATCAGACATTAAAGGGAACATTTGTAAAAAAAAACTAAATCATGCCTGAGAACAATTATCACAAGACGCAAACACAAGACACTGAGTTTGTTCTCCAAGAAGGTAGGGAGCAGTGGGTGCCAAAAAAGGTCTTCATCAGCTACAAGGCAAACCAGGGTGACAAGTAATAGAGTGAGTAAAAGTTACAGATGAGGGAGGCCAAGAAGGTTGTCAGGGAATTCAGACACAGATCTGTGAGTTGTGGAGGGTGTCATGGGGAGGTGGGAGTTCTTCAGGTGTATTAGGGAAAAAAGGATTATAAAAGGGGGAATTATAAGGTTGGTGGAGGTGGGAGGTTAATAGATGATGACAATCAGAAGGCAGCCATTTTGAATGAATACTTCTGCTTAATATTCACAATGGAGGACAATGGGCGTCTGCCACATAGTAGCATACTTTTCCTTATCATAATTGTGACTGACAAACAGCGATGCATGAAAACGAAGCTGAGCCCACAAAGCAACCACTTTGGGAAATGTCTTTTTTTGAATGCCCCCCCCCCCCATTTTAGATACCAACTCTGGGGGAAGGCACAACTCAAGGATGGGGAGGACATGGTTGCACAACTCTGTTGGCGCTGTGATTCCATCACTGTTCTACTGCTTCATCCTTCTTCAGTCACTGTCCTCATGGACTACTGTTGCATACAGTAAGGGAAGCATCAGAGGTATTCAAGAAATGAGTCTGATGTGCTGTAGATAACTGTAGAAAGAGCAAGAAAAAGGATTGCAAAACTGAAAGTAGATGTGGCAGTAGGACCAATGGTGATGCACCTTAGGGTGCTCAGAGAACTGATACTGGGTCTTTGCTAAGCTCCTGGCAGGGCTATTCAATAGCTTACTGCAGTCAGAAATGCTTCCAAGGGACTGGAGGCTAGCAGATATGGTCCAACTCCACAAGGTAGGGGGATAGGGAGGACCCAGGAAATTACAGGCCTATCACTCTTACCTCCATTGTAGGTAAACGTATGAAGATACTAGTGAAGAAGGACATGGTAACCTACTTGGAAATCAGTGGGCTCCAGGATAGTAACCAGCACTGATTTATGGCAGGAAGCTCTCCTTAGACTTGTTGAACCAGAGAACCCAGTGCACACCATCCCCCATGGCAAATCATTCAAATATTCTAATTTCCTTTCTGCCTCATTTGATTACTCAGTTATTTTATCCCGAAGGAAAGTGAGGTCTAGTGCTCAGTTCAGAGCTCTAAAGTGAATGTCAGCACAGCAACCAAACATCATGTTGGACTTACTATTGGCTGGGTCCCCTCTTCTAAAATGCAACTGCCTGAATTGGTTCCTTTTAAACAAGATGTACTACCTAAATTGGCTTACTTTAAATTGGGTGCACTCCCCAGACAATGTGCTGGTGATTGAAGGGGTACTTGCTAATGAATACAATCATATACAGTATCTCCTAAACATTGAACAAACATAAAATTGGCATCATAACCCTTGCTCATTCACAAACGTTTAATCATTTTTTTATTTACTTGCATGCATATGCAAAGCCAGCATCTTGGCAGCATGCCAGCACTGTAGGGCTTTGGAACGTGTGATGTTGTCTTGGCCACTTCAGTTGAGCATTGTTGAGGCTCATCTGTGAGCCGCATGTTAGAAGTAGGCTGGTGATGACGCTGTTCTGGTTGTTGATGGGCAGAAACTTCTCACATATGAAAGGAAGAAATCACTTTCATCATATCAAGTTTTAGCCCATTAGCATACAAAATGGGATGAATCATCAGAACTGCAGAACTTATGCCAGCCGCCAGAGAGATTTTTGGTCATCCACTCCCACTTTGATGTCTGGCTGCCAGTTCCACCACCAGAAAAGTCTCTGGCTCCCTTCTCTTCCCATACCTCTCAACCTTCTGTCTTGTAAATCAACAACAGAGCTTAAACAATAAGGGCAAATAACCAAAATCAGGAATAACTTTTAAAAATGATCATATCTTCTCATGTAGCTTACTATATTGTGCAGGTTAATGTAAAAAGTGTGTTTCAAAGGAGAACTAGACAGTAACGCTGATGTCTGTTATTATTTTTTGCTTCAAATCCTTACTCTTCAGTGACAGAAACACTAATTTTAAAGAGCAACTCTACACTTCAGCATATGTTTTCATAAATAAGATGTTTCTACTGTTACAATTTACTACAGAATATTTTTTTTTCATTTCCAATTTTCCTTTCCAAGATTTACAGTACATCTTTGTAGTCAATCTAAAATGTCTGTATAGAAAACATTTGACAACATTTGCCTCTACCCTGTTAACTTCACAATGCATTTATTTATGACATAATAGTGCTCACCATGACAACAGACTGTGATGTCACAAACAGCAATTGTGTGATTAGTAGGGGAGAGTCAGATACATTTTGAAAGACTCAGTGAAGTAAGTGCTGCATTACCTACAATATTTAGTACATCAACAGCAGGGGAAAGTAAAACAATAACAAATAACTAGGACAATAATAAAATTAAAATATAATTGGTGTAAATCTAGTGTTTCTAAACATGTTATTATAATACAGAGTTGCTCTTTAAAGAAGACCAGAAGAAATAATTTAAGCAAAATCATGGACAGTTGAGATGTTTGCCTTCCCTGTTTATATCTGGTGGTTAGGGTGCCCAATTCCACTGCTGTAGAAGTCTCTGGTCACCTCTCCCCCTTTCATGTCCATCAGTTTGCGGTGCCCAATCCTACCATTGGAGGAGTCTGTGATTCTCCCTCCCCCTTTCATATCTGTCAGTCAGGGTGACCTGTCCCAGCACTGAAAAAGTCTCCATGTCTGCCCTCCCTTTTCATGTCCGATGATCAGGGTGTCCAATCCCACCACTGAAGCAGAGTATGTTACCCCTTACAGGCATCCCCCTACAACTCCACGTAAAATAACAGGGTGCCAACCCCTGGTGCTGTCAAAAAACGTATCGACAGTGTGGTGCCCAATGTCCAGTGTGGATGCTGGAAATGAAGAAAACAGTTTCTCATTGTCCTTTTTCTTGTTTTTTTAACTGAAATTAAGAAAACAGTCCATCGATGTCTTGACACCCCTCCACCCAACAGCCTGTCAGCATCTACCATCACACACTCCCCCTCCGATCACTTACCTATCTGGTCCTTCTCTCGTAAGGCCTGAAAGTACTGCTGCCTTCAACTCTGACAACGAACTGGCTAAAAAAAATATTAGTCTGGGTAACAGCTTTTTAATGAGTTTTGACTTTTACTTATAACTTTGTCTTTTTAATATTTTCACCCCAACATTTCAACATTGCCTTTTTATTACCCCACCTCATGAACTAGGTAGGTGACATTTTTTGAATCCCCCTTCTCCCGAAATATGTTTTCAAATTCACTCTGTGAAATCACCTTTCAGACAGGATTTAAAAAATTCCACTTGTTTTGTTCATAAGGTGGGACCATCAAAAGTCTATGTTGAAAATCTGAGCTCAGAATATCAAAAAATAAATGAAGTTAAGAAGAACTGTTGAATTTATGTTTAAGGTTGACTAATACATATGTGATTTTTGCAGATTTTGGCCCCAGATTTGAAACATAGCCCTCTTGTTACCCCACATCATGAACATGTCAGGTGTAATTTTTCAAATTCCCTCTGAAACATGTTTTTGCAGTAGCTCTGCAAAATCACCTTTTGGGTGAGTTATAAAAAAATCCACCTGTTTTTATCATAAGGCAGGGTTATAAAAAGGTAATGTTGAAAATTGTGGGTGAAATGTGAAAAAACAACTAAGTTGTGAAGAAATATTGATTTTCTCCAATGTTTACTTATAATTTTATTGTTGTAGATTTTGGCCCCAAATTTTCAACATATCACTTGTTTTATGCTCCTTATGAACATGACAGGTGCAATATTTCAAATCCTCTTTGGACCATGATTTTGCAGTTGCCCCACAAATCAGCTTATCTATGGGATTTAAAGATTCCATCTGGCCTGATCAAAATGTGAGATCATAAAAAAACTATGTTGGAAATTTGGGATAAAAATTTCAGAGCCCAATGAAAATGAGATATTGACTCTCAGCGGGTCTGTCCTGGGCAAATACACTGTAAACATGGTTAAAAGATTGGCCACCAAAGGAAACAAGATATTGCATCCCCACTGTGCGACTGTATTCAGAGTAAATACTGTACAGGGATGAAGGAAAATTGAGTACAAGCAGGGCCCCATTTAAAATGAGACAGTGAATCTCAGCTTGCTGATACTGGAAAAATACATTTTAAAAATGGATAAAAGCAGGACCCCAAGATGACCTGGCAGCACAGTGGTACTGCTACTACTTGTTATGTCGGCAATGTACGTTAAGGAATGAGTGCCAGTCTTGGGCAGACTGAGGGAGGAAGGATTTTGCATCTTAGGGACTAATCTCCTTCCAGCAGAAGGACAGGATGCTGTTCCTGCTGCATGACTACAGATTGCTGGAGACCATTTGGCAGCACACTTGGGAGCACCAGGATGGAAAGGATTGCCACTGAATGCCTATCACACATGTGTACCACTGCATGTATGTACATCTGCTTCATTGTATGCTGGGGGGGAGTAGGAAGCTGAGCTTATTATGGTGTAGGCTGGCTTTTAAATATCCTGCACCCAATCACCAGTACAGCAAGTTGCTTGGGGTGGCTAGGAGCAACTTGTTGTCTTGAAGATATGATTCAGGTGCAAATTTCTGACCTTTTGGAGGGGGACTTGGAATAACTTACAGAGCTGGGGAAGGTGCAATGTGCTGGGTTGTTATGGGGCAGAGAATTTGAGCAGGGAGACTAGAGTTTGACTTTCCAGGCTGGATGAAGGGGTAGATGGATAGTAAATCATGTTTTCTTTTTAATTTACTGTACTTTCTCTTCCCTGACTTGTCCTCATTGGCTGCCTTCTCTCTGGGACTGAAAGAGAACCTGTACAATACCACAGGGTTTATCAAACCCCCCACCCCCATGTGGTAGAGCTGCCTGGGTTCCAGGTTCCCCAGACCTGGGAGGGATTAGACTTGGGTTGTTGTTGGCTGCCCAGCAAGCAGTGCATGGCCTGCAGAGAGAAAGGCAGCATCATGTTGCTACCATGCAAGGAAGCTTTTTACCTTAGGTCCCATCCCTGAGTGCCTTGTTGATGTCTGCACACAAGCATGCAGAAATCCTTAGTCAGGAGGTGCTTTGCCCACCCATTGTGATTCCACTGCACTGTCATCTATGGTCACCCAGGTGGCAGTCTCATAGTGGAGCACACAGACTCTTTCCTCCCCAGGGGAGGATAGCATCCTCTGGGATGCTAGATCATCCCCCCCCACCAGCCCCTGATGTCCCGGGTTTGCTTCCCAACCTGGGTTGCTGGTATCACCAGCAGTAGCACTACTGCTGCATTGATGGCCAGCAGAGCAAAAAATCATGTTACAAATCACCCACATAATACTCAACAGCACCACAAAAAAAAATGTTTATGGGGGTCTAGGTGGCTCAAGGCCCCCCAGAGTGTAGTATATATTTTAGGATCTTATGCATATAATTTTTTAAAGGCTGGTTACTCCATTGGTCTCTGTATAATTTATGTTAATGAATGAATGCTGCAACAAGGTTTTTGAGTGATGTGTCTAAGTCTGATCACATCACTGCAGAACTGTGCAATCTGCACTGGCTGCCAGTGAAGTGGTGAGCAAAGTTTAAAATTTTGTTGTTGACATACTGTATAAGGCCATAATTTACATGTAAACATAAGACAAAAGCAGCAGAATGTGGCCATTAGGTTTATCTAGTCTGTTCATATTGCAGAGTCCTCAGCCTGAGCTACTGACCCTGTTCCCCCTCCCCAATCTGCCTTTTCCCTCCGTCTGCCTCTCTTTTGAACCTTATTTTCCCTTTAACTCTATCACAACCTCTCTTGAAGCTGCCTGCAGTTTTAACCAAAAACACTTCCTCAGGAAGCACATTCCAACCCAACACTTTCCTCTCCATGAAGAAGTGCCTCCTTGCCTCTCTCCTGAACCTCCCCCCTCCAACTTACTTGAAACTGTGTCCCTCATGTTTCTATTCCCACTAAGCTTGAAGAGACCCTCTTTGTCAATCCTATTTATTCCTTTCAAACACTTGAAAGTCTCAGTTATGTCCCGTCTCTCTCCTCTCCTCTCCTCTCCTCCAGCCAGTACAGTTCAGGGCCTCCAACCTCTCCTCATATGTACTACCCTGCTGGGCCATGATCATTTTCATTGCCATCCTTTGGACCACCTCCAGCAGGTTTATGTCCTTTTTAAGGTTTAGTTACCAGAACTGTATACTGTGCTCCAAATGCAACCTCACTAATAACATGTACAAAGGCAGTATTAACTCCTCTCACCTGCTGCGGACCACTCTGCATTGCAGTCCACATTTTTATTTGGCTTTGTTGCTGCTTTCCTACATTGCATGGAGTATTTCAGGTCATTAGTGATCATCATCTTGAGGTCCTTCTCCTCCTCTGATGTAGATACCCAGCCCCTTCCCAGGATGTACACAGTCTTTGTGTTTTTGGCTTCAATGTGCATAATTTTGCACTTCTTTGAATTGAAGCCAAGCTGCCAAATCTTGGACCATCTTTCCAGCTTTTCAAGATCTTCCTTTAGGTCTTGTTTCCCTTCTGCTGTGTCTACCATCCCACAGAGCTTAGTGACATCTGTGAATAGTCAAATTGTACCATTATTGCCATCCCCAATATCGTTGATGAAGACAATGACCAGCATCAATCAGAGCCACGAGCCCTATGAGACCCCACTGGTGACCTCTAGGATGCTGGAGAGCTCACCTCCCACCACCATGCTCTGGGGCTTGCCACTCAGTCAGTTTTACACCCACCTAATCAATTTGTCACTATCTCCTAGATCTGCCAGCTTCCTAATCGACCTGTTGTGGGGTACTGAGTCACAGGCTTTGCTGAAGGTCATGTAAAGGGTGGCCCACCACTTGGCTCCAATCCACTGTTTCAGTAACCCAGCCAAATAAGTCAATCATATTTGTTTAATACAACCTCTGTCCTGTAAACCTGTATTTCCTCTCATCCTAGAGACCATTCTCATCCAGATACTCCACTAGTCTTTCCATAAGTCTAATCTCCATGAACATGAAAACAACTGAGGTCAGACTTACTGGTCTGAAGTTCCTTGTGTCATCCTTGGGACCATTTTTATGAAGGGGTAAAACATATGCCATTCTCCAGTCCCATGGTACCACTCCCGACTCTAGTGAACTATTGAACAGACCAACCAAGGGATCTGAAAGTTCCCCATTCAGCTCCATCAGCATCCTTGGGTGTATGCCATCTGGGCCTGTGGATTTGTCTACCCTCAGTTCTAGCAACTCTGTCTTCATCGTATCCACCTCTATCAAAACATCTCTGTCCCCTGTCCCCCCAACACACCTTCTTCTCTTATTCCTCCTAGTGGCACTGGTCTGTCTGTTTTCCCTGGTGAAGATGGAACAGAAGTACTCCTTCAGTACCTCTGCTTTGCCTCAATTCTCCTCTATTTATCTGTCCCCTTTCCTGAGCCTAGCCATCCATTTTTCTAGTCCTTGTTCTTACTAATATAGTGAAAAAAGGCAAATGCCCCCTTTATAATTCCTTCAGCTAGCTGCAGTTCCTTCTGAGCTTTAGACAGCTGGACTACATTACTACTCTGCTAGCCAACTTCAGGTAGTCCTCCCTGTCTTCCTCTCTCTGGGTCCTCTTGAATTTCTTGTAGGCTGAGCTCTTATCTCTTACTGTCTGGGTGAACTCAGGGCTAACCTAGCTGGGTGCATTGGCCCTCGAGTTCTCCCCTTTGAGCCAAATGCACTCCCTTATGGCAACCATTATTCCTTTCTTGATGATGGACCACATTTGATCCACCCTTATATACACTCAGATGCTTGCCAGGTGACTCTTTAGCAGCTAACCCATATTTCTGTAGCTAAAGTCCACCTTTCTAAAATCCAAGATGGTAGTCTTAGTTGGGGCCTGTTCCCTGTCCTTGTTCAACCAGAGCCATACTGTGCAATGTTCACTCCCATCCATGGATTCCTTGATCTTTATATCTTGGACGTGCTTCCATTCGACAGCACCATGTGAAGGATTGCCCCCTCAGTGGTGGGTTCTGTGATGCCCGGAGTCAGAAATCCATTTTGCAGTGCATCTTGGATCATCTTACCCCTGGTGCAGATTGTGACCAGTACCTTCCAATCCACCTTGAGCAGGCTGAAGTCTCCACAAACTGACCCACCTCCCAACCCCTGTCCCCCCGCCACACACAGATATTTGAGACCTGCTTTCAGCCTGCCAGGAAGACTGTACTGGAAGCAAAGTTCTTTGCTTCGACATCCGGAGTCCTCTGTCAACCCATCTCCCACCCCCCAAGGTTGAAATCTGTGTGTGACAGTGAATTAGAAGCATGTGTTCCAAGGCTGTGGAACTCTGTCCCCAGTTCCCTATGTACTGCTCCATCAGTGTATGTTTTTAAATTGGGCCAAAAAATTTGGCTTTTGAGAATTGCTTTTCAGAGTTCTATCTATCTCTGCCTAACTACCTACACTGATCCATCCAGCCATCCCTCCATCCATCTGTCTGTCCATATTTTTGTATGTTCAGGATGTGAAATGGAAAGAATCCTTTAGGGCAGATGCCCCATTTGCAAAGAGATTCCAAAGAGGGAAAAAAACAGTGTAGAAACAGAAATAAATAAATGAGATGAAATACATACAAGTGGCAGTTTTAGTTATGAAGAGCTCTATATTAAAGATTACCTATGAATATGTTGCTACTACAGCTGAAGAGTCTCCATGGCAGAGCAGAGATGTTACAAATGCTTTTGATAAGACTGGGTTCAGTTTCTAGGGGAACGTGGAAGAGACAAGCTTGGGAATCCTGTTTTTGTTAATTCCAATAGTTGAAGTCCTTAAATCAATACATAACATATGAGCTATATAGAAAATAATTTGCAAAAAAAACTCTGCTAATGTAACATTTAGAGTTATGGCTAAAGCAACAAAAGTAGGGAAATTTGGCTTTAGGGTTTCCAACCCTAAAACCTCACCTTGAGCCCTGAAGCAAATCAGGGGTACTGTTTTCCTTGCCATTGTCAACCTTAAAGCTTACCACATTAGGTGTGTATGTTTCTAGAGCATATAGAATGAGGTGAGCTTAGGGTTGACAATGCCAAGGAAGACTGCACCTCTGATTCACTTCAGGGGTGGGATTTTGGGGTTGGAAACCCTAAAGCCACATTCCCTACTTTTATCACTTTAGTCATAGTGCTGAATGTTACATTAGCAGAGTTTTTTTGCAAAGAATTTCCTCACTTTTTGGGATAGCATATTTTATTTATTTATTTCAATCTAGGATTAGACTTTTGAGTCAGAGACTCATTTACAGACATTCCACGTCAAGACAGATAACAGTAGACAAAAACAGTATTACAGTAATACAGAACAAATTAGAGAATAATGAATAAAAGAGAGTACATATCCAGTGATATCTATACACAGTCCAATTAGCGTGTGCAAATTCAAAATAGAGAAAATAAAAAAGAAAAGGGACAAAAATAAAATATAATCATCTAGAACATGTAAAATGGTAACAGTTCTGTTGTCTAAGTGTAAAACTGATGCTAGCCAAAATTAGACTAGCCTCACGTATGAGAAGTGCTACAAGGTGAACAAATAATTGCAAGATATAGGTTGCAAGAGGAAACTGAGGAGCCCAACAGTAGGAGGTAGGGGGTGGGCTAAGAGAAACTAGGAGGAGAGGCAGAGATTGGAGGAAGGAGAAGAGAGGGGAAAAGGGGAGGGGAAAAGAAGGAAACAAGGAGAAGATAGTAAAAGGTAGGTGGGGTAGAAAGCGCAGAGGTGGAGGACAATGGAGGGTAGGGGAGGTGGGGCAAGTAGGGTTTGATGGAGTGTGGAAAGGTGGGTGAGGACAAAAGGGAAAGGAGAGTAAGGGAAGTATGAATTACAACTACCAGAGGCCTGTAGTTTCCAACTACTACATGGTTCTTAATGGGCCTGAGAAGGGGGTGGGTGAAAAATGTCAAAGGAGACAGGGAAGGGCCAAAAATATACAAGTATGGAGAGGATAGGGGTAAGTAAGTGAGAGATAGAAAGAGAGGAATCAATATTGCTGAGGCAAGGAGGGGAATTAGGAGCCACAGTTGCAGATGCTGTCCCGAGTTAGTATTTTTAGTAGTTTTAAAAGAGCCAAGTTTGATAATCTTATCCTTATTTGTCTGTGGGAGCACAGGGCCCTCTGGTCCCTGAGCTCCCAGCCATCTATAGTTTTTCAGATAATGTAATCCTATCCTTATTTGCCTGTGGAAGCACAGCCCTTGTGGGTCCTGTGCTCCTATCCCTCCATAGACATGTATATGCATGTTGTTGTGGCTCTGAGTTTCCATGTCTTGCACAATAGCAACCAAATTATCAGCATAGCCTTGTTATTACCCCACCTCATGAACCCAGTACTGAAACTTTTCAAATCCCCACCAAAACATAATTCTGCGCCACCATAATGTCATTCCACACCAGAGGTGCAAATATACATTTTGGCAGAGATTTGAAAATGACAGCTGTCACATTCATGAGTTGATGTAAAGAAATGGCTCTGTTGAGAATTTGGGGTGAAAATATACAAGCAATAATACCTGAAATGGTGGGTGGGTGGTATTGGGCAATACCAGATCTCCCAGGGGCATAATGAGGCCCCACAATGCAGGTGGAGGGCTTTATAGCCCCTGGATGATCTGGTATTGCCCATACTGCCCACCCTAGAGGCTATTACTGTACATGTCATTTTTTGTAGGATAAAAAAGTTAAGAAAAAAAAATGACTATAATTGAACATTTAGCCCTTTTTTGCTAAAGTAGTCCCTCTACTTCAGGTATTTGGTGATAGAGGGAGCTGCTGGTGTAATTACCAGTAGAGGGTGCTTTTCTACCTGTTTTGTTAGTTTTCTCTATACACAATTTGGCGCCTTCGTTGAACATGTGTCAGATCTCATAAAAAGGCATTTGAGGGGTAACAAAAAAGTGAAAGAGTTGGACAGCCCTTTTGGACTAAATTTGCCTGCATGGCTGCAGTTCCTCATAAAAGTGTGCTCCTTTGTAGGCTGTAAAGCCACAGGATCCTGTGTGGAGAACCTGCTGAGCTGCACTGGAGACCAGGACTGCATGGAGCACTACTCAACTGAGGAGGAGGACTGAACGTTTTCAGTGAGTAAAAGATACACAGACTGTCTGAGTGGTTGGGCCTTATGCCTGCTTACAAGAATCGGGGAAATGACACAGAACTGTTTAAAGCTTTATTAAACTCCACTTTGTGTTTGATCTAGACAAATTTATTTATTGTTTTTTTATTTATTTGTAAATTGGTTTACAGCCTTTGAGCCAGAGGCTCATTTCCAAAGGTACCTCGTCACATTGAGGACAGACAGAACAAATTTAGGTTACAGAATACAAATCACTGACTTAGAGTTACACAGAATGATTTCATACATTATACAGTTTAGTAGCAATTACAGTTATACAGCTGAGCACGTGCTGGTTTTAACAGAGGCAGGATGCACTGGGGGAGAAAGTGGGGGGGGGTGAGGTGGAGTGCCGCCCAGTAGGTGTTGTCAAGTATGGAGAGATCTAGGCCATATCTAGAGACAGGAGCAGCTGCGAGTGTTAAACAGTTGGCTCTGAAGGGCGGCTTTGAAGTTGGAGATTGTGGGGACATTGGAGAAGGAAGCAGGGAGAGAGTTAAACCAGGATGGGGCTCTGTAGCAGAAGGACCTCTGACCATGGGTGGTCCTGGATCTGGGGACCAGTAGAGTGGTCTTGTTGGAGGTTCGGGTTGCGATAGTGGGTGGGGTATGGTGGATGGAGGCTGTCACTCCGGAGGGGAGAGCCCGAGTAGAGTTTTTTTTTGTGAGGAGGCAGGTTTGATAGCGTAGTCATTCATCTAGGTTAAGGAGCTTTGCCTCATCATAGAGTTGTCATGTGTGTGTGAGCCTGGCAGCACCAGTAATCAGCCTGCAAGCCTTATTTAGGGTGAGGAGAATTTTGTTGAGGGCAGTAGTGTCAGCAGCACCATAGACTGGCAGGCCATAGTCTACAAGGGACAGTACTGAAGACGTAACAGCAAGCCAGATAGCATCGGGGGAGGCAGTTTTTATAGTGGTAGAGGATGCCAAGCCGTGTACTAGTGGCGGATGCAAGGGCATCAATGTAGGTGTGGAAAGCGAGGGCTGAATCGAAGATAACCCCAAGGTATTTGTAAGAGCAAACTTGTTCAAGCGGTTGTTTGGTACTAGGGAGGATAGGGAGTGGGTAGTTGCAGGCTTTGTTTTGGGCAAAGAACATTTTTTTGATTTTTTTGAGATTAAGGATGAGTCTGTGCTCCTTAAACCAGGCTTTGGCATCATTGTAGGATTGTTGTAGGGAGTCCTGGAGGAAGATGGGATTGCAGTGGGTGGCAAAAATGACAGCATCGTCTGCGTACATAAGAATTTTGCCAGAGCATGCACTGAGCAGGGTGTTTAGATAGAGTGAGAAGAGTAGGGGTCCCAGGATGGATCCCTGGGGTATCCCTGAGCAGATGGGATGAGTTTCAGAGAGTGCCCCATTGATTTTTACACACTGGGAGCGAGCGGATAGATAGCTCGTGCACCATGAGAGGGGGCCAGCAGAGAAACCAGTGTGGCAGAGGGCATCCAGCAGAAGAGGGTGGGAGACAGTGTCGAAGGCCTTTGCGAGATCAATGAACACTGCACCAGTAAGGGAGCTGGTGTCCTGGGAGGAGTGTAGGAAATTGGAGAACTCAACTAGTGGAGTGCTGGTACTGTGACCAACATGGAAGCCATGCTGCTCTAGGCATAAAATGTTATGCTTAGTCAGATATTCAGTGATTTGAATGGCCACCACTTTTTCTAGGGCTTTGGGGGGGGTGGAGATTGGTCGGTAGTTGCTGGCGGAGGACCTGTAACCCCCTTTATGAATGGGTGTGACTATGGCTGATTCCATGCAATGGGAAATTGCCCCAGGCAGAGGGATCAGTTAAGTAGGCTGGTGAGTGGGGCAAGGACTTCATCCAGCACCAGTCTGAGAATACTGGAGTCCAGGGAGTCGCTGCCAGGACTATTGATATTTAATTAGGAGATGTCTGGCTTCCTGGGCAGATACCTTGAGTAGGTGGAAGCTAGGGCGTTGGAGGACAGGGGGAGGTAGGCTGGGGGGAGGGTCAAAGAAAATACTCTGGAGGATAGAGCTAAGGTCAGTAAAGGAGGTGTTAAGGCAATTAGCAATGCAGGCAGGGCTGGTGGAAGTAGAGCCATCAATAATGAGCTGGGATGGGGGAGGGGAGTGTGATTTCCCATTTAGCTGTTTAATATTGTCCCAGAAAGTCTGGGCAGACCCCCAGGAGGAGGTGAAGGTGGCCTGGTAATGGTCTGCCTTGGCTTTACCTATGGCCCATGAGCACCTGTTCTGAGCAGCATTGTAGGCCTGTCTATCAGCCATCCGGCCCGTTTCAGTGGCAAGGTGCCAGAGGTTATCCCTATTTCTGAGCATTTGTAGTAGTTCAGGGGTAACCCAGGTTGCATTACGTTTTTCAGATCAAATTTTGGTGAGGGGTGCAAAGAGGTCACAGGCCTTGTTAAAGGTTTGGGAGAAAAAGGCGAGGGTAGTGTCAATGTCAGGTGCATGAAGAATGGGGGACCAATTAATCTGGGTGAGAAACTGTTTGAGTTTTATCAGTCCACCAGGGCGGAGGCACCTGCGGAGTGTGGTCTGGTCTATGGGTTTGGGAGTGGGGACCGCCCAGAGGAACAGGATAGAGGAGTGGTCACTTAGGGAGTCTGGCATATGAACTAAGACTGCATGATATTGGTGGATCTGCATTTAAGGTCACCAAGCCTGTTTTGTACAGCTGACAAGTTTCTCAATGTTGTTTAATGCTCAGCTAAAAGGTATTTTATGAAGTTTTGACCAGGAGGGAGAAGAAAATGCAGCATCTGCAGTCCATGCTGACAGTGTCTACTAAGCTGCCATTTGGCACCTTTGACGAACGTGTGTCAGAGGATAATGACACTGTCTAGTCTTGCTTGTTTGCCAAGACCTCACCTTCTGACACAACTTGTCCAATGAGTGCAGATATAACTTCTTTTTTCATTGGGTATCAAAAGTGGTGCAAGTCTAAGTGGGGTTGACACTGAGTTGAGAGGAGGACACTTACAGCACAATGGCTGTTCTTTTTTCTGTAACAGTATTTTTTTACATTTTAAAGCTAAAGTCACAGCCAGAAGATGTAGGGGTTAGGGGGCAGTGGAGAAAGGTTTTGAAACATGGTATTGGGTGTGCATTTGTGGAGGACTACACTAACTAGGTTGTTACTGATAGCTGTCGGCAGCTAGGGGGTGGAGGAAGAGGGTGCGATGATGAGTGGCTGAGCTAACAGAAGGATTGATGGCACTGTGTAACTGCACTATGCTGAATAACATATTTTTTTTATTTAAAACTACAAAGAAGGAAGTATGAAGCAGAAAGCGGGGGGGGGGTTAATAACCCTATCCTCCTTCAAAAAAGAGCTTACCTCTTTCCTACTAACCCCCCCCCTCTCTGCAAATGCTTTAAATAACCTTTATAGCATTGTTAATGCCTAGTCTATGTTACTCTGATAGATGCATCTTGTAATCCACCTGCTCTCGTGTTCCTACTATGTAAGTATTGTATAATGTTAGTTATTCTGTTTATTTATATATGCTTAATGCCTGATCTGTTTTAAGTTACTTACCTGGCTTTCCACTGTTATAATTTTTTCAGCATTGTTAAATTTCTCTGTATCTTGCATAATATTATTATTGTATTTATCTATTGTACTGTGTTCACCATTGTCACCTGGGTCATCACTAAAAAAGGGACTGCATGGTCTCAGTGAACTTACTCAGTTACCAAAATTCTAATAAATAAATAAACTTGGGTCTTGCTAAGTGACAGTAAAACAAGTCACCTACCAATGTGGTTAAAATTCCATGGCACTATGATATTGGTAATCAGGTAGGTTTAGACTGGCACTTTATACTTTCTGGGCATCTACTGAAAGTTAATGTAACCCCCCGTCAGGCGTACCAGCGAATCGTAGTCAAAGAAACAAAAAGACCATTTTCAAATCAAAATTACTAAAGTTACCAGTGAGTGTAGCTTAATTTCAATGGATGCACATAACTTTGCCATTTTAACATATTTTCACCCAAATTTTGAACATACCTTTCATATAACCCCACTTCACGAACAAGGGTGATGAAAATTTCAAATCCTGCTAGAAATGTGATTTTGCCAAGTGACCACAATATTGCCTTTTGGACTGGATTTGCATAATTCCACCGACATTGTCCATGAGATGGGGTCTCAGAAATGCCATGTTGAAAATGTTGGTGTCAAAATTTGCAAAAATGGTAAAGTTAGGCACCCAAGTTGAATACCCCATTGAAATACATTGAAATGCACTTACCTTATTTCTTGTACATAGATACATAGATACATAGACAGTGTCGGCAGATAAGGGCCTATGCCCCACCCAGTCTGCCCATTTGAGCTTGTAAGTTCAGTTTATGTTTTCCTAGAAGTCTGTTGCCCCTTACCCCTGACCTCCAGAATTCCTTTATGTCAATCCCATGCATTCTTTAATCCCGTGATTGTTTCAGCCCCCACCACTTCCTCTGGCAGGGGGTTCCACTTGTCCACCACCTGTTCTGTGAAGAAATTCTTCCTCATGTTTCCTCTGAATTGTCCTCCCTCCAACTTCATCCCATGCCCTCTAGTCCTGGAACATCTTTTCGCTTAAAAATAGTGTATTCCTGCACCCTGTTCCTCCCTGTGAGATACTTGTATGTCTCTATCATATCCCCTCTCTCCCTCCTCTCCTCCAGGGAGTACACGTTCAGTTCCTTCAAACTGTCTTCATAGGACCTGTGATGCAATCCATGCACCATCTTTGTTGCCCTCCTCTGAACCTTCTCTACCCTGGCTATGTCCTTACGTAGGTATGGTGTCCAGAACTGTACACTGTACTCCAGGTGGGGCCTCACTAGTGTCTTGTATAGCGGAATTATGACCTCCCTTTTCCTGCTGGTGATGCCCCTGCCTATACACCCCAGCATCCTATTTGCTTTACCTGCTGCCTTGTCACACTGTTTCCCTACCTTGAGGTCATCAGAGATGATAACCCCAAGATCCCTTTCCTGCTTGGTGCATGCTATATCCTCACTCCCCAACTGATATATTGTGCCAAGGTTTTTCTGCCCCATATGCATTATCTTGCACTTCTTTGCATTGAATTTCAACTGCCAAACCCCTGACCATTCTTCAAGTTTCTGCAGGTCCCTTCTCATTCTGTCTACAGCAGGCATTGGTTCCAGCAGCAAGACATGTGTTGGATAGGAGAGTGGATCTTCACCCTGGGATCTGTTCCAGTGAGTGAGGGTATGTGGGGAAGTCTGTGGAGGTGCAAGGTGGTGGGTGCTCATTTGTAGGTCTGGTTTGGGGGGTTGCATCACCGATGGCCCATTTTCTTTTTGACAGGCTAAAAAAATACATTAAAGGACCATTTTCTTTTGTTCAGTCCTAGACAGGCATTGAAGGATTGGGGGTGCCACCAGACACCAGGGATATTAAAAATGTCAAGGTGGATGGTGATCAAAGAAGAGGGCCACAAGTCACGAGGGACATGCTTCTAAATTATAAGTATGGCAATTGGAATCTGGGGGGTGCAACCCATAATTACAGGGACAGCGATCGGGGGGGCAATAGACACCAGGGAAAAAAATCTTATTAGTATGGGGATTGCGATCAGATGGTATGAGGCATCACTAAACACCAGGGTTAATTTAAACAACCACGGGGACAGCGATCGGGACGGGGGGGCCACTAGACACACTGGTAAAATGAAAAAACAACAGTGATGGCAATCTGTGTTGGGGCACCACTAGACACCAGGGAAAATATAAAAAATCACTGGTATTACAATCTGAGGGGTATACTATTAGACACCAGTGAAAATTCACAAAATACTAAGTCCAAAATGTTTTTGCATGAGTCGCAATCCTTTTTGTTTGAATGAAAAAGCATTCACAGAAAAAGCTTTAGCGAGTGACAAAAAGGGATTTTAAATGTTAAAATAAAGACATTTTGGGATCATTTCTCAAACAGTAAAGTGCAGAATCTAGCTTAGGGAGTCCAGAAAAATGCATGTTTTGGGCTCTCTGCAGGATGCCTTTTTTTTTTTTTTGGTGGGTGAAATTAAAAAAACAACAACAAACAGACAGCAAGATGGTGGCAAACAAAAAAGGAGTTGTTCTCTATGAAAAAAGACTGACCCCAAATGAAAAAGGATCTTTTTTTGTTTGAAGCAAATTAGTTTTTCATTCCAGATCTCTATCCAAAACACTGTACTGAGCATGCTAAGAACCTGAAATTGTACAATTTAATAACTTGGGAATGGATTAATATTTTTTCACCAAGCCACTGAAAGGCACTATTGTGGGCCAGTCACTTTCTGTCCTGAAAATTGCAGACCAAAATTCCAAACCATCTGTGCACAAGGAGCTGACAAAATACAGTAAAAAAAATGATTTTTTTACAATTTGTCACTGTCCAGATCTCTAAATCCACACATATGACTGGAACACAACTTGCCAGGTCAAGAAATCTACCCAATGAGACCACACTGCAAAATTTTGTGTAAATACGTTGAATAGTTATTAAAGTGCAAAATTTGAAGTTCAACATTGAAATCCTTGCTACACTCTAAACAAAGTGGCACTTAATTCTATGGAATTCCATTGGCAGCTGAAACCTGAAATTTCAAAAGCAGAATTTCTTTGCATATTAAAAAGATGTGGGTTTTGCGCAATCCTGAGAACACTGTTCTGCATTTTATGTAATCTGTAGAATATTATTTCATGCTTTACATAGTGTAGGAATGCTTCTCAGAATTCTGCAAAATTTAAAATGGAATTCTAAAAAGTATTTTGGAAGTAGAATTGTCACTCCTTACAATATTCAGCTAGTAGAAGTTGACATTCTGTACAGACTTTTACCTAAAGAATCCATGGAATCCAGGTGGACACACTAGTGTAGTGAATCATCAAACTGCATCCTAGCTGTCTCATTTTGATTGCCTCACTAGATTAGCATTATATATTTTAGGAACCTCACCAGCTGTCTCAATTTCTATAACCAGATTACCTAGCCCACAGCAGAAGCTGTTACAAAAAATCTGTGTAACCACATGCTTGTATTTCATATGTTGAAATTCCATGCACTGGCAGGCATCCCAGCCCTGCTCCTCAAGAAGATTTATAAAGTCTCAAGCTGACTTAGCTGGCTGCTACAGAACCCCCTCATTAACCAGTGAGATAGGGCACTATATAACTAAATTGTCTTGCCTTGCCATTAATAATGTAGAATGATTAAATTAGTTAGCACTTAATGTACAACAATTAAATTAACAATTGTGGTTCTCAAGAGTGTCAGAACAAAGGTTTCCTTAAATGATACTGATGAATGATTGTTAAAGTACTATACATCACTAGAGATGAAGCGAAATTTAATTTCGGCAATGAAATTCTGGTGAAATCACCAATTTCACCCAGCGAAACATTTTGGCCCAGATAGTCAAAAGAGTTGAGCCATGTGCAATATGGTTGCACCTGTGCAAGTCCGAAATCGTGCCATTCTGTGATATTCAGCAGGAGGCAGTTGCACCCCTGAAATCATGCTGAGCAACAGCGCAATGATAATGAAGGCATGCACAACTGAAGGGAGAGGAACCATGCATAAATGGCGCAATGCGATATTCAACAACTTGTGCCATGCGCAATAGGGGAGCAAGAGGAAGTTGGCCATAGTGGAAATGAGCCAAAATAAAAAGGAGCAAGGGAGAGGTGCAAGAATGCTACAGGGAAGGCACATGAGGCAGAACTCCAGCCACACAGACAGGGCAGGAGGGACACAGAGGGCCAGGAAAAGGGCACTTTGAACACAGAGGCACCGGGAAGGTGTGGTCAAGCCACTGCCAGTGCAGAAGGGGGAAGTGCCACACAGCACAGAGGCCACCACAGGCAGGTGTTCCCAGTGCAGGGGAAGTAGCAGTGAGGACAGCGGGAGGAATACAGTAACAGCTGCCGGGGGGGGTGAACACAAGCCAGGGACATGGTCAGTGCCACCTTCCAGATGGAGGCGTTATGAGGGGGGTGAGAGGTGGGTGGCGAGGGGTCGTGGCGTGGAAAGGCCAGTCGTGATATGCCCCCAACAGGCAGTACCGAGCCCGCACCAGCTTTGAGCTGTACAGTGATACTGAAATTGTGGGCCAGTACCACCTGAATAGGGCAATTCTGAGGCAGCTCTGTGAGCTGTGCAGTGATGTGATGCAAGCACCCACATGACAGAGCCATGCCCTGTCAGTGGAGACTAAAGTAACAGCTTGCATGTGCTTGCTCACCACGGGTACCTTTCAGAGACCAACTGGGGAAACCACAGGCATAACCCAGTCAGCCACGTCACGCCACCTCACCCAATTCCTCAGTGCACTGCTGCCACACGCTGTGGAGCACATCCATTTCCCCCACACACCAGCGGAGTGCACAGCAAACATACAGGAGTTCCACAAGGTAGCATGTATGCCTGGCATGCTAGGGGCAATAGACTGCACCCATGTGGCCATACTCACACCACCTGGCCCCGAGGGGGGCCGCATACATAAATTGCAAGGGCTATGCCAGCATCAACTGCCAGGTGGTGTGTGATGCCAGGGGGCACATAATCAATGTTTCTGCCACGCACCCTGGGGGAGCACACGATGTCTTCATCTGGCACCAGTCGGCACTGTGCCACAGATTCAAGAGTGAGGACATCCCCACTGGCCACCTAGTGGGTGTGTATGCAAACCACATGGACAGTCATAGGGTCTGGGAGGGCATGGCCAGAGGTGACATGGGTAGTGGTCTACATGGCCTGGGACAGGGTGATGCTGATCACCAAACTAACCTCCACCCTCTACACACAGGTGACAGTGGATACCCACTCCGTCCCTGGCTGCTCACACCCTACTGGTGGCCCATGACCCCATCGCAGCAACACTACAATGAGGCACACGCCACCACACATAATGTCATCGAGCGGGTGTTTGGGATGCTGAAGGCATGTTTCCGTTGCCTGGACACCTCCAGCGGTGCCCTATAGTACAGCCCCTCAAAGGCCTGTGGGCTATTCCTGGCCTGTTGCATCCTGCACAACACGACCAACGAATGTGGGATAGTCATACAGGTCAAAGAAGGGGCCAGCAATGGGGACGATGAGGACGCTGGTGATGATGGTGGTGGGCAGCCCCCCCTTGGGTGACGGGACCCCCGACTGATCCAGCTGGCACAGCTGCACCGGGACACCATCATGGAGGAGCACTTCAGCCAACCCAGGTAAGTCATGGGGCCATGTGCAGCCAACAGTGGCTAAGGTACAACCCACAAACACGCATGGACACACACCGGGGTGCATGCCGTGAAGGGAAGTGGCAGGGCACAGAAGCACACACACAACCAGGGATGGGTGAGGGCTAACATGCCACGTGGATGGACACACACATGCACACACACACAATGCACCAAACTTGCACAGAGGGCAGGAGGCACACTGACTCAGTATGCCAACCCTAGCCACACACATGTCCACAGGCCACCATGCCCACTGCCTGTCCATGTGCGTGTGTCAGATGCTGAGCACCATCGCACATTGGTGTACAGCACAATGCAGGCATCATCATGCACATGCAACTGCAGCCGGCAGCCGGGAGGGTGTGCAGGTGGACTGTGTATCCACATGCAGGGCCGGGTACCCACCCGTGCACTGCCCACTGAATGACAAAATGCACACAGGGCAGCACCAGACAGTAGCCACGCTGTGAGACAGGTCAGTCATGTGATACAGTGCCCGGCCACCACGGATGCATGGGTGACCCCGCCGCGACCTGCCAGCACTGACTAGCTGACCACTGGCCTCATGGGGTGGCACTGATGGTCCCCAAGGGGTTCCACTGCATGAACACAACCGTGCTCGTGCAGGAGTCTGCAGCACACCGAACATGCCTGTGCCAGAAGTGCTCAGGATGCCAACAGCTGAACCTGGTGTCGACAGGGAGGGAGTCGCACAATGCTGGGAATGGGAGTGGACAGTGCACTGCAAGGTGTCCGTGATGCATGGGCACCTGACTGTGTGCCCATCGTGGCCATGATAGCAGTGAATGCCTGTGCATGCCTGTCAATGGCAGCGGTCACATCCTCCCACAACCAGTGCATCCCTGCCAGGATCAGAACGGTGTCCCTGCTGAGATGCTTCTCTGCTCCCTCCAGAGCCACATGCAGTGCATCCACCGATGTAGCAAGCTGCATCTGCTGCTGGACTGCTGCTTGCAGTAGGCAGGTGTGCTCCTCCAAGAGGTCATCTGCCTCCTCGGCATCCTGTCCCTCAGGGTGTGCATGGCCCTGATGCTCAGCATCCCCTGAGAGGGGGCACTGTGCACAAGGACCAGGTCTGGGCATGTCCACAGGCAGTGCACAGACGCTGCCGCTGAACCCTGTACCCCCAAGCCTATTGGTCAACTGCTGATGCTGCCCCTGCAGCTGCTGCTCCCCAGGGCTCAGTGGTGCTGCCGCAGTGGCTGCAACAGTCCCACTGTCCTGAACAAACACCAGTGCTGCCCCACTGGAGCTGACAGGCACAGACTGGGACTGTGATGACACGCAGACCTCCATGGCAGCACCACCCACAGCCATGGCTGCGATGTGTCCTGCTGTATGGACATCCTGTGGCACACATGTGTCACTGTGCATGTCGTTAGTGACATCATCATCGGTGACGGACTCTGCACCGGCCCCAGTCACAGCATGCCGGCATCCGTGGATGCCGGCATGCTGGGACACAGGCAGGGCTTCCTCTGCACCTGTTACAACAACATCAGTGTGGACAGCCAGGCGGCTCCACTGTTGCACTGATCCACGTATACCTGTGGAGGTGGATGGGCCCTCCTCCATCTCCATCTGACTGTCCTCAGTGGACAGGCCTGCCACCGCTGACCCATACAGACACTCAGGATCTGTAAGGGAAAGCAAAGTCACATTACTGCATGTGACCTACCCTGCCCCCTCCATAGACAGACCATGACTTACCATGCAGTGATGGGCCACGACCCGTCTGGAAGCCACTACCCAGAACACCCTCAATGGCACTACGCTGCATGCTTCCAGCAAGCCTCTCCTCCTGTGGGGTCAGCTGTACCACCTCCTGCTGTCCCCCACCTGTTGCAGCTCATGCTGCCCTGATGGCAGCCACCTTCTCCTTTATCCTCCTCCTGTCTGTGCCCATCTTTTTCTTACACTCCTGCATGGAGTGCTGGTGGCTGCCATGCAGGTTCACAGCACGTGCCACCTCCTCCCATGCAGCAGCATGGGCTTGAGGTGTTCCCTGCCATCCACTGAGAAGCGGCTCCTAATCCAGGTAGGCCTCAGACAGGGCTTCAGTCTCGGCCTTGGTAAAGTTAGGCCTCCACCTCCTCCCACCTCTGTGTTTCTCCTCTCCCACAACTTGCTCAGTCATTATTTAGCCTGTAAGAATGGCAGTTGTTACCTGTGACTGTGCATGTCCCAAAATCCACAGTTCACACTCCCAAACAGCATGCAACTCACCAATAGACTGCAGTAACTGACTATGGCCACTGTAGCCCAATGTCGCACTTTTATAGTGCAACCCATGCAAATGAGGCGAGGCACAACTTTAAGTGGATGCAAATTGCAGTGCTGCACCATTGAATGGCTGATTAGATGATTTGCATATAATGGCTGAATATCACGCTTTTGCACTTTGCACAATTGTGTTGAATGTGCTGAGCCAATGGCGCAGTTCTGTGACGTGTAGTATACATCTCACTGCGCATGCCGGAGTTGCTGACGCAGGCATCTGCCACGCTGCTGACATGCTGTGCATGGTAGGCAATGCAGGGCACGGCCACCATTGTGCCAGTGGCACTATAGCGATGGTCACTACATGGCGCTGTGGCACTGGGCCATCATAGGCGCACTGGGCCAACTGCGCAGTAGGCCGCTAATGGTGGTAGCACACAGGCAGCCAATTGCACTACACGCATAAGGTTCCAATGGCGCTGTGCGTGTCCGTGCGCCAGAGACCCTTGACCCTGTGCCCGACCTTTGCCCCCTAGGCGCCATGCATCAGGCATGGGTGCTCCTCTATCTCGCTGTTCGGTGACAGCGCGATAGGGAATGGCAGCGCTGTACTGCGCAGCATCTGCACATGGGGAGATGTTTCTGCAGAGCGCCATATTGCCAAATTGAGCAGAGAGTGTGGCATGCAGGAGGGCAGCTCAGTGGTCGGCAATAGAGCTGGCCAACCTAGTGGCCATTGTGGAGCCACGCCATGGGCCACTGTTCAGGGAGGTGCCCCTGGACAGGTCCAGGACCCAGGTGTGGGAGGAGGTGGACACTGCACTTGAGAAGGCCACAGGATGGGGGAGGAGCACTATGCAGTGCCACCACAGGTATGGGGACCTGTGGTGGAGGGAGCCGGAGCTGTTAGCACACCTGCGGGCACATGCCAGGAGGAGCATGGTGCCATGGCCAGGTAGGTGTTACATCAACACACTTTTATCTTCCATATGAGTAACACTGTTGTATGTGTCCAGCACATGGGGGTGGGACAGTTCAGGGTTGGCTGTGGTGGTGTTATCAGGGTGTGTGGTGGGTGGGTCTTTCTGGGTGGGAGGGCACACACCTGGGGGCAGGGGGACTTTGCTATGGGATTGTACTGATTTTCCTCTTTCCATGTTTGCACCACAGGCCCGGAGGAACACCACCTCGCCCGTGATCTTCAGCGGCAGGAGGAGCAGAGGGAAGCCAGGCGGGGTGAGAGCCCTCACCGCCCACTGGACCAGCCCGTTGAAGGCGAGTTCCATACCTCCATGATTACTATTGTATGTTGTGTAACAGGGTGGGCAGCGGGGCATGGCCACTATCCATTGACACCACTGCCATGCACGTGACTTGTTACAGTCAACACTGTCCAGAGGCAATGCATGTCTGGGAGTGTGTCGATGGTGGTCCATGCGTGCACCAGGTACATGGTTGTGCCACTGCCTTTGCACCACATAGCCGCGTCACTAAATGGCCACTGTGGTGCTGTGCGTGACTTGGCCGGTGGGTGTGTGCAGCACTCCGCATGGCTGTATGTACCTGGGTGGGCAGGTCATGTGGACGTGATCACTGTAGGTGGTCACACACCATCACAGAGGTATGTCCCACGGCTGTATGCTATGCACAGTGGGCGGGCTGTATGGAGCTGTGCATTCACACCTATTGAATGTGCTCCCTTGTCCTAGGTACACGCCATCTCTGGGAGATAAGGGAGGCGCTGCGGGAGGTACTCCTGGTGGCAAGGCGCCACTGGACATCCTCCTCAGGATTGACGATAGTCGAGAGGTCTCCAAGGGAGGCACCCACCAAGACGGAGTCAGAGTGGGAGTGGCGCTCCACTAGGGGTCCCTCAGCCCCTGCAATCCCTACCCTAGACCCACCCTCACACCCTCCTTTCCCATCCCATTTGTCCACCCCTGCCCTTACCCACCCCCACCTTGTTTGTGGCCCTCCCCACCTTGTATATATTTTGCAAATACCTTGTAAATAGTTAACTTTTCTATGTGTGTTCAATACAGTTATTTTGATATGAATACTGTGGTGGTCTCTGATTTGCAGTGGGCTATAGGTTCTCAGCTGCAGTGGTGTGCATGGCGTCAGGGGTGGTGCAGTCATGGGTATGTGTGTGTATCCATGTGTAGGTGACCATGGTGTGGGGTAGCTATCAGTCAATGTCTGTGGTGTGTGTGTTGTGCCCTGTGCACTGGATGACTGTGTGCAGTGGTCCATGGTGCATGCTCTGTGTCCATGGCACCCCTATCAGCCCATCCATGGCCTGTGCAGTTGACACACATGCATGTCTGTGATCTGCACAGTCTATTGGCATGTCAGTGGTGGCAGTCCCTGCAGGGTAGCCACTGTACCTGTCACAATGTTGGGTTGCCTCCTGTCACTTGTGTGGTGCATGTCTGCCTCAGGTGACACTGTGGCCTCCACAGCTGTTGTCCCATCTCCATGCTGTGCCTTGTGTGTGTTGCAGGGGATGTGCACCACTGTCTGTGACTTGTGCTCTGGGCAAATGATAGTGGTGTATGGGTCCACAGTGCCTGCACAGGGTGACTGGCACTCCAGTGCCATGGAGGACTGCAGGTTGTGTGTACACAGTTTACATGGGCCAACGCTGGGGGATTGGTTTCCCCACCACTGCGTCCCTGTGTTGTTGTGCCCTTGGGTATGGGTGGGTGTCTGTCCATGCACTGTGTGGCATCCGGTGTGGTGCATGCTTCCACGCACCACTGTGGGTGTCTGTGCTGGCTGTTGTGGCCAGTGGTGGGTCAGGTTGTGTCATTGGAATACTATGCAGGGTGCTGTACCACTGGTGGTGGTGGTGTCCGGGGCAAGCCCTGTCCCATGTTCCGACGCATGGTTGGTCTCTCAGCAGTACCTTGGGGGGACTGTGCATGGTGGCACCGTGTATGCCGTCGTTGCATTGCTGTGTGTTGCCACCCACTGATGGGTGCTCATGGTGGGGCTGCCTTGCATGGTTCTGTGGTGCACAGGGTTGCAGTGTCACAGTGGGGGTGGTGGCATGCATGGGGTTTCCTGCAGTGGTGGTCGCTGCTCCTGGGGGTGTCTGGGGTCACGGTTGCAGGGTGTGCTCTGCATTGGGGGATGGTATGGCACGGGGTGGTCAGCCCTCCTTGTGTGCCAGTCATAGCTTGCTGGGGTGTGTGATGGGGCAATATGGCCCGGCTGTGGGTTGTTTGCTTGTCTCCATGGGCCGGTGGTTATTCCAGCCCTCCCCTAGTTGTGCAGTGCATGGGGTGTGGGGGGATGATGTCTGTTCTGCTGTGTGTTCCTGTGCCCATCTGTGGCATGGGTGGTGGGCCCCTACCTCCATGGTTGTGCAGTTGCATTGCTCTGCTGCTGGGGGGCATCCCTGGTTGCTCTATGGCGCCTCTGGACTGCTCAGCTGCACATCCCTTGTTGCGCTATGGCACATCAGATCTGCTCAGCTTCCCCTCCCTAGTTGTGCTATGGCGCAGGTGATGCGATTTTCAGTCATTGGCTGTAGGAACAGTTTGGCCTGCTCTGTTTTTGAATAGCACGCCTCTTGTGCATGGGCACAATGGACTTGTGCTTGCTCCTGCTGTTGCGCACTTTTTGGGTGCAGTTTGAATATCTGGGCCTTTGTGTAATTGTGCCCTTATGGTGAAATTTCATTGTCAGTTTCACCTTTCACCTGCACATTTTGACTCATGTTAGTATCAGACAAAACTGGGAAAAAAGCCAGCCCGGTGGCACTGAGGGTTGAGGCACTGGATACCACAACTTGCACCATGCCAGTGACCTGGGTTCAGGAATAAGCCTGGGTCATCGGGTGTTGGCAGGCGACAAGAAGGATCGAGTGTCTGTCAAACTGCTCTCCTTCTCCAGGGAGGGGGGTGCACTGCTGTTGGTGCCCTAGTGGCCTCTAGCTATGACTGGGGGCGATGCAGGGCACAAGCAGACTGTGGGGGACATGCTGTGGCAGACATTGGGAAGGAGTGCGTGCGGTAACACACAAGCTCCTGTCTGTTGGCATCATTGCATGCCACATACACCAAGGGGGAACAAGGAAAAGGGCACTAGTCACAGCGGCATGAAGGCCATCTTCATGGGGGGATGTGCTTAGTGCCAAGGGTACACAGCAGCAGTGGATCCGGTCCTGGTGGTAGAGCACAGTAGGGCTCTTCACCTCCCCGCCGTGGAGGGCAAGCTGTGGGGGTAAGATGCAGGACCTGAACATGACATTGAGGAGTCTTTGAGAGACTGTGGCCAGAGACCCCTGGAGGATGCCTGGACATGTGTGTGTGAGGTAGGCAGACTGGTTGCCAGGGAGAAAAAGCAATAACAAACAAAAACAAAATTTGGAAAAAAATGCTTATCACGTGACTTTTTCTCTGGCAGACTGCTGGTCACATGGGTGACTGCAATTAGGCAGGAAGCCAGACTAAATGTGCTTCCTTTAGAGCTGTTTCAGCCTAGTAGTAGGAAGTAGATAGAACAGAAGAGCAAAACGTTAGATTTATAAAAAATAGTGTTTGTGTGTGTTTGCTTATTTGTGATCTGTTCCCCATTAGTTTAAAAAGTTAATATTTTCTGTTAGTGTTTTTTCTGCATTGTTATATTTATCTGTCTTTATAGTTTGTGTGTGTGCGCATGTGTTTGACTCCCCATTCCCCAGTCCCTCCCTGTATCTTTCTTTCTTTTTTTTCTTCTTTAGTTTTATAGTAAAGAAAAATGTTATTTATGATGGAGAGGGAGGTGGTAGTGCACCACCAACAGGAGGAGGATCTGTGATCCGCCTTAACAAGCAGGCATTTTCTACCAAGTGCCCCCCAAGAGAAAGATGTGACCATGGCTCCCCCAGCAGCAGCTGCCCCCTCCCACAGTCGGCAGCAGCAAGAGCACCTTGCGCTCCACCCCAGCAGCATGTGCCCCCTCCAGGGCAGCAAGAGCAGCAGGAGCCATGCATCCCCCAGGAACATACGCAGTCTTTACCTGCCCTCCCCAGCAAGAGCAGCAGCAGGTCTTAGAAGAGGAAGCTGCCACAGATGCAGCAGAGAGATCAACTGATGAACCCCCCAAGGTCTGTCCGTCTCCAGTTTGGGCATTTTATTTCCACAAAATTTGGAGATGATTATATTGCAATCTGCAACTTTTGTGGCAAAGATGTGCAGCATGACAAATGAGGGTCCCACTTTGGGATGGGTGGACAGAGGGTCCACCTGAGGTACCACCATGCTGCAGAGTGGCTTTCCAAACTGCAAGAAGCTGCAGGAACAGGAGGCAGGGATGTGTCCAAGCATCAGGGCATCCATCGTCCCAGGGGACGCCACAGTAGCTGCAGCAGGAGAAGTGATGAGACACCTCACACACCCACCGGTGCAGGAATGCTTCAACTGTTCCTTGTCTGGCATCACAGGCTGCAGCAGCTCCTCCACCAGGACCAGGTAACATCAGGATGGAGGACCTTGAGGCTGTGCACCAAGATGTGGTAGCAGTACGCACGGAGCTGCAAGGTCTCTGGCAGGAGGTGGACCAGTTCCACCAGGAGGTCAGGGAGAACTGAAGAAAATAAGGGAGGACCAAAAGAAGGTCTTGGACCTCCTGGCAGAGCTGCGTCTTGGGGGAGGGTGGTGGCGGTGGTGTCAGCTGAAGTGGCATTGGTGCAAGTGATTAAAACTGCTATGTGTGCACCAATTTGTTTTCTGTCCTCTTTCTTTAGCAAGTCTTGCTCTTTTTTCCTCTCCACCCCCTAAAAATAAGAAAAACACCAAAAAAATAAAAAAAGTAAAAAAAAAAAAATCTTTTCTGTACTCCTTCTCTTCCATTATATATCCTCTTTGTTATTTTTCTTGTCCTGTGGTTTTCTATCTTATATGTTATGTTTTATGTAATGTTTATGCTCCCTCCATTTCCCCTCTGTCTCACAATTTAATACCCTTACCCTGAGTCTGACTGTGCATGTCCCCCCGAGTACTATGCCCATAAACTGTGTACCTTCTTGCTTGTTTTATGTTACTCTTTCTTTATTTGTTTCCTCCTATCCTCAAATGTCAAGTGCTGTAATGTGTTCATATGAACAAACATTTTTTCCCAAAGCTATGTGATGTTGCTGTCTGTTGTGTGTGTGCCACTGCTAAGGGCTGGTGGCAATTGCTTTGGCTGTGTGCAGCATCAGTCCGAATACAGTACATACACAACAGCCATAGAATGATATAGTTAAATGAGCACTATATTGTGAAGTTAAACATGAATTTTTTTTACGCTGAACAACACGTGTGACCTTGCCACCTTCAGAAATGTTAACTTTGTGTCCCTCCCCTCCTCCAGTCATCATGATAATGTTTTATTAATGCCTTATCACATCCACCACAGGTTCATGGCCCCGGTGAGTGACTCGGTCCAAAATGTGGACTTCGGCCACGGTTTAACACAGCTTCTTGCCACCATACTCTTTTCAGACTACAGCAGGAATGGTAAAAGGAGAAATATGACAAGAGAAAAGTTTGATAAACTTCAGACTGAAATATGGTCTGAGTGAGGATGTGAATTATGTGCCCCCCCCAGCACCACCACATCCACCACCCATACATTAAATAGCTGTTTTGGGGCCTGTTTCCAAAATATTTTAGCAAGAATCTCAGGCAGCACTGATTATGCCAAACAGGGCCTGAAAGTCTGGAAAAGTTTCCTGACAAATGTTACATTAAACTCAGACAGAAATCTAGACCCAGCCATGATGTTTCATGGCAGCCCAACCCCCTACCCGGACCAAGCAATGGTCTTTGCTCCCCTGTTTACAATTGTCTTTAGGCCACATCTTGTTTCTAAAACTGCAGTTCAGGCAGTAATTAAATGTCCAGAAATGTTACAGAAAAATGGTACATCAAATTGAGACTGAAATGTGGTGTCAGTCCTGATGTTTTACAATGCCTCACCCCCCAGCAACCAGGCATTTAAATGCAGTTTGGCCACATCTTGTTTCTGCGAGTGCAGCTCAGGCAGTAAATGTCCAGAAATGTTACAGCAAAAATGGTACATTCAATTCAGACAGAAATCTGGTCTCAGCCATGATATTTTATGGTGGCCCCCACCACCACCCAGACATTAAATATCTGTTTTAGGGCCTGTTTGCCAAATATTTCTGCCTGAAACCCACTGCTGCTGGTGCTAAACCAGGCCTTCAAGTTCAGAAATGTTTACCAAAAATGTTACATCAAATTGAGACTGAAATGTGGAATCAGTCCTGATGTTTTGGGGTGCCCTCAAGCACCCAGACATTAGAATGCTGTTTTGGCCACTGTTTATAATTGTTTTTAGGCCACATCTTGTTTCTGCAAGTACAGCACAGGGAGTAAATGTCCAGAAATGTTTCCCAAAAAGTTTCATAGTACATTCAGACAGCAATCAGGCAACAGACATGCTCTTACATGGTTCACATCCACCCACAGGACCCAAATGTGCTGTTTTCTGTACTGTTTAAATGTTTTTCATGCCAATGCTGCCACTGCCTAACATGGCCCAAAAGTCCAGAAATGTTTCACAAAAAATTGCACAGTACATTCAGACAGAAATCAGGTGTCAGACGTTCAGTTACATAGTTCATATCCACCCGTAGGACCCAAATGTGCTGTTTCCTGCACTGTTTACATGCTTTTCAGGCCTAACAGTGGTGCTTCCACTGCCTAACATGGCCCAGAAGTCCAGAGATGTTTACAAAAAATGTTACAGTAACTTCTGACTGAAACCAGGTCCCAGCCATGATGTTTTATGGCACCCAAACCCTCACCCGGACCAAACAGTGGTCTTTGGTCCACTGTTTACAATTGATTTCAGGACTTCTTTCTGCGAGTGCAGCACAGACTGTACATGTCCAGAAATGGTTCCTAAAAGATGGTACATTAAATTCAGACAGAAATCTGGTCTGAACCATGTTGTTTCATGATGATCCCCCCACCCCCACCAAGATATTAAAATGCAGTTTTGGCCAATTTTTATAACTGCTTTTAGGCCACACCTTGTTTCTGCAAGTGCGGCACAGGCAGTACATGTCCACAAATGTTTCCTTAAAAATAATACATTAAAGTCAGACTGAAATCTGGTGTCAGACATGCAGTTACATGGTTCACATCTACAAAGAACCCTAATCTGCTGTTCTCAGTACCATTTCATATGGTTTTCATGCCTAACTGTGGTGTGGCCACTGCCTGACATGCAACATAAGCCAGTTTGCCAAGATGAGAAAAATAAATCCTCCTGTAAAATGGTCCTGCGACTTAAAGTTGCTCTTACTTCCTCCTGCTGTTGCTTTCTCAATTGATTAAGAACTGTGGAATTATCATTTTGCAGTGATGCCCTTGTTAGCTTTGTTGTCTCTGTGGTTTTAAGTCAGTGTGGATTGAATGTCATTTTGAGTGGTTCTGCTGCTGCTGCCTGTAACTGCTGCCTGCTGCTCTGACTAGTTGCCATGATAAGTTATGCTTTGTCTGCTTCATGGGATCCTCTTCACATAGTCGATCACTGCTGCTGCTACTGCACACGTAAATATCTATATTTATTTTTTTGGGTGCAAGAGAAGGGAGATGGTGGGCTGCTATTGGGACATCTTTCTTGAGTTCTTACATGTTTGTACTTATTTTATATTTATCTAGTGTGCTGAGGAGTACATCATCATGACAACATGAATGCCAGCCCAGGATTCGGATACGGATGTTGGAATGCACCACATTTTACATTGCACAAAGACAAGGTAAGTATTACATTTTTCATTACTGGGAGGGATAGGTGACTGCAGCTCGGATATCTGAGACAGATTGTAATTGTATTATTTTTTCTTTCTCAACACATGCAGGAATACTGGAACTGTTAACTCCAGGTGCGCTGCTGCTGCTGTTCAATATGTGTGCAATTCATTAACTGGTGGTAAGTATTTCTTAATTTGTGATGGTCTTTGGTGGGCAGGTGGTGGAAGAGGTGGTTGAGGCCTGGTTGGTGTGGGGTTGGTGGATATGGTTAAGTATTAAGTTTGTGGTTACTGCAGGACAGAGATGTCAGACTTTGACAGTAACTATCTTCTATATGGGTCTGTCAATATTCAGGAATTCCGCTGCTGGGGTGTGTCTGTTACCTCCCTCCCAATCTGGCTGCTGGCTGTGCACACCAGACATAGTCTGTTCATGTCAAGTCTTCCAGCTTAATAGCCATTGCCTGATGTAAGTATAGCTTCATGTAATGATGGTGGTGGGGGCGCACCTAGTTGTAACAATGCTCAAAATGTCTTCTTTTTTTCTTATTGCCAGCCAGGTACAAAGTACTTCGATTGGAATGGTGGCTTAGTTTTCTGATGGTCATTTGCTGACGCATCTCATCTCTGTATGACATTAGTGATTAAATACAAGTCTTCCATCCTGGTGTGTGGACAGTGGATCGAGGCACTGCACCTGCAAGGTGTGAGCCACTGCTGACAACTAAAAACATACATCATCATCATCATCATCATCATCATCAATGGACACCTGTGAAGGAAAACACACATATTATACATATACTGCTGTGCTAATGTGAAAATCGTGACCTTGCATTGTACCCACATGTGTTTTGCCATTGCCACTGTGGAATCACCCATACACAGCTTAAATAAGTCCCTTGATTGAACCACTGTAAGATGATGGATATATTACTTTTATCCACGAATGTGCAACTGACACTGTAAATGGCAACATAACCATTTATCATCTACACTAGGATGCTACCTGAACTAACACTGTTACCTATATTAAAAATTAATTCCTTCTGAACAGAACATTTAATTTGACTTGACAGTCACTAAATTCAAGACAGATGTTGTTTGAACCAATGTTATCTTTAACAAGCATTTGTCAATGCCGAATGTTTGCTTACTGGCATTGGCAGTGGTAGTGTAGAAGTTACAGAGCTGCATAATAGGAATGGCAGTGAAGTATTGAACTGAAGCCAACCCCACCACCACCCTGCAGAGAGTGACAGGCATTGGGGTGTGCATTTGGGTCGTCAGGCATAACGGCCACGCCATTTCACCACACCCCACTCTGCAGAGACTGACAAGTGTCACGTGTTCCTTGGGGTCTTTGCCTTATGCGCACTCCATTTCATTAGGAAATATGGTGAGATGGGTGCGATATAGGAGAATGGGGGTGTGAAGTTTGGAGACTTAAGAGTCCAAGGCATACCTCGATGCCCTCTCAGTGACTGCAGGGTGTGGAATGGATGAGCATCACAGGCAAGAATCCCAAGTCACACCCCTGATTCCTGTCATTCTATATAGGGTTACGATTTAGTTGAAAAGTCTAATACCTCAGGCATTCATTGGTATTTTAACTCCAAATCTTCAACATGTTTGTTTTGTGACCCCACCTCACGAACAGGGGAATATCAGTGTGGTAGCCAAAGCTGCTTATGCACAGTGACTACGGGATTTAGCACCACAGATGCAAACATATTCCAACAGGCTGTAAAAATGGCAGCTGTACTTTTTCATGGGAGGTGTAAAATGGCTATGTTGCAATGTGTAGTAAAAATATTTAAAAATGGTGAAGTCACAAGCGTGACATAGAAACTGTGCAACGACACCCATTATATAAGTAGGTTGGGGATATTTTATAGCAGATTGTCAACTCAGGCATTTTGGTGCCTCCGATCATGAACAGTGTCACTGTGATTTTCTTTATCTGTGCCAACAATGATTTTCCATAACGACCACGATCTCTGCACTGAAAGTGTGAAACACACTTTGGCCATGTTGTGAAAATGGCAGCTGTACTGTTCATAAGGATGTTGAAAATGCCACTAGTGAAAATCTGGACTGGAAATATTACAAAGTCATGAACTAACGAGGATGCGTGGAAACTGCACAATACTCACTGAACACAGTCATTTTATGAACTTTGTCACCAAATTTTCAACATAGCCATTTTAAGACCTCTGCTCATGAACAGTGTAACTGTGATTTTCTTAATCTGTCCTAAACATTGCTTTCAGACACCAACAGCACCATTGTGCGCTACTACGTGCGATAACACATTTTGGGTGACATATGAAAATTGCAGCTGTACTGTTCATAAGGAAGTTTAATAAATGGACATGTTGAAAATCTAGAGTGAAATATTAAATTTGCAAACTAACGAGCATGCATAGGAACTGTACAACGCATGCTCGTAAAAGTCATTTTTAGGCATTTTTTCACTAAGTTTTCAACATAGCCATTTTAAGACCTCTGCTCATGAACAGTGTCACTGTGGTTTTGTTAATGTGTCCCATACATTGAGGTTGCCCACCGACTGCGCCATTGTGCGCCATATGGCGGAAACATTTTGGGCAGGATGTGAAAATGACAGCTGTACTGCTCATAAGGAGGTGTGGAAAATGGCAATGTTGAAAATCTGGGTGGAAATATTGAAAATTCGCAAAACCTACTGATGCGTGGGAACTGTGCACAGCGCACACTCGTAAAACAGTTATTTTTAGGAATTCTGTCACCAAATTTTCAACATTGCCATTTTAAGATCTCTGCTCATGAACAGTGACACTGTGATTTTCTTAATATGTCCCATAGCATTGAGTTCGTGACAACGATCGGCTTATAGCGATACATGGGCGGAAACACGCTTTGGGTGAGATGAAAATGACAGCTGTACTACTCATAAGAAGGTGTGGAAAATGGCAATGTTGAAAATCTGGAGTGGAAATATTGAAAATTCAGTAACCTATGAGCGTATGAGACAGCGCACACGCCGTAAAACAGTCATTTTAGAATTTTTTCACCAATTTTCAACATAGTCATTTCAAGACCTCTGCTCATGAACAGTGTCACTACAATTTTCTTAATTTGTCCTATACATTGATTTCAAGACACTGACTGTGCCATTCTGGCGCTACAATGGTGGAAACACATTTTGGGTGAGATGTGAAATGACAGCTGTACTACCTATAAGATGGTATGGTGAAATGGCAATGTTGAAAATCTGGGTGAAAATATTGAAATTTCATGAACTTACGAAAGCTCCGCGAGGAACTGCGCAACGCACGCCGTTAAACAGTCATTTTTGAATTTTAAAAAAATTAACATGGGGTTTTGGGCTATCTTCTATGAATGATGTCACTGTCATGGTGGTATTTCATCCTGAAGGTTGATTTCGCAGTCACCGCGCAGTCACTCACGCGAAATCACCCTTCGAGCCCGACAACGCCATGACAGTGACATCATTCATGAAGGGTCCCAAAACCTATGTTGAAAATTTGGTGCAAAAATTCCAAAATGCCTGAGATATGCACAGTTGAACCCTCCCATCTAGCCCATTATACAGCTTACCGGCATTTCTCAGTTCGCGGTCGGCTTTGAAGAGTGCAGACGTGTTCCCGATCCACTGAAGATCGACGTACAGAGTCCGGAGGTGAAGTATGGGTGAGGGGTGGAGGCTGGGTGCGTGTGGGTGAGTGCGGGATGTGGGAGGGGGCTCGAGAGCGCGCTGAGGGACAGTTTTTTTTTTACAGGGTAAAAAAACAAAAAGACGTCCGTGGATCCGCTTGCCACGCAAACTGGTGGGCTCCAGTGTGCACAAGGACTTTGGGAAGCGTCTGTCGACGGGATTGGGCAGCCCCATCGGACAAAAACAAAAAAACGAGTAGGACCATTTGCCACGCTGGGGTGGGCTCCCAGCGTGGCACAATGACTTTGGGGAGGTGGGCTCCCAGCGTGGCAGCAACTATTGGGAGGTGAGAGACTACAAATGGTTCAGCCCGATAGGGGATTGGGCACCCTGCGCGGCTCTCGGCATGCAGGGCGCAAGACGCCTGCGGCTTGGAGCGCGTGAGCAGCTCCTCACGCTGCTCACTCAAGCATAGCTCCTCTTTCAATCAGAAGCCGCTGCATTTTGGAACGGTCATGACAGCTCCAAAATGCATTGGCTTACAGGGGCCGCGCCTGCCAGCCCAGTGCCTGAATTGGAGGAGGAGGTGACACACCCCCGAAATCTCTGTTCATGGCACTATGTTTCTTGCACATGCGTGCAAGCAAACATAAAAAGGGGGAGAAAAACTATTAAAAAAAAATTGCATTTATACTTACCTGTGCAGTGTTGATACTTACCATTGATGTTGGCAACATGACCAACAATGTCCCACCACTGAAATGATTTCAGTTATGAGCCTATGATGAAACATACCAGGACATTCAGTGCCTGGAATGGAGTACACAAAATCTAACAAGTGAAAAACATTACAATTCCAATACTGACCTGTACATAATGATGCTTGCAATGTGTATTGACTAGGCTCTGAATGTGCCATGTCGATGTATCATCCTTGTTCCATGGTCCTGGCCTCACATGTCGTCATCATAGCAAACCCTGCATAGAGTTAAATGGAAATACATAAGATAACTTATACAATAAGGTGTTCTGCCTCCCACACATACTTGACATTCTATCGCAACAAAGGCATGCATAACAGCACAATGGAGGTATAAGTAATAACATGACAAAAACTGATGTCTAATTACCATGAATCAGTTGAACAGAAGACAGGCTATGGAGGAAGAACATATATATTTCTTGCTTCATGATGATATGTGTTGCTTTCTGAGTGACTGTTTCTTTTGCTGGAGGGAAAACAACACCAATTGTGCTTGTTGGGTTGAAAATGCTGCATCGTGCTGGTTGATGTGCTGGTCCAAAATGTGCTGGCAATGCTGTCATCATGGGTGGTCAGCAGGAGGGAAAACAACCCCAAGTGTGCATGCTGAGATGAAAGTGATGCATTGTGTGGGTTGATGTACTGGCCACACATGTGCTGGCATTGGCAATGTTACAGTTCTTCTTGGTGGAAGACTGCTGAAGGAGGAGGAGGAGTAGGAGTAATTTAGCTGGACTCAGAGACAGCATTAATGTACTGGTCTGAGACTGCTGGTTTTTACTGGAGCATAGAATCATAGATTTTCAGTGGTTGTCAGTATTTCTTGGCAGTATGACAGTGATGGCCCACACTGTTGAAGTCTGTGTTTTACAAATTAGGATGGATGACAAGGAGGCAGGTTACGTGATGATTAATTTTATACATGGGGATGGAGTATGCATGCATTTCTGAGTAACAGTATTGGCTGTGCACTGTCCCACTAAGTTGTCATTGTTCTATATACAGTGGTGGCACACTCACTAGAAACTCATTCATGGTGTCCTAGAGGAGGTAGATGTGGAAATGGGGAAGATGTTCGGTATTTGTCGCACGATGGGGTCATTGTGAATTGCTGAGATGATGACATATTCATTCCAGTTAGCCAATAAATTTTCAAAAATGAAATGAAGTAAACATTATGACTAGGTTGGGTAATCAAATTGAATGGTTTAACTGAATATGTAACACAAAACAACCAGCAAAATAAAATTAAAAATGTATAACAATAACATAAAACAGCATATTCAGTGGAAATGGGGTAGGGATGCTGGTGGTGGCTGGGAGGAACAGAACACCTTTAGCCTTCTTCCAGTGACACATCATCCATGAAGCAGCCCTCACAGTCTTCAAGACTGGAGTCATCACCAGGTGGAAATTCAGTCATCATTGCTGCTTCATCAACCTCCCTGCTAGTAGAGGCCTTACCACTGTGGACATCTTCATTGTCATCTTCGTCTCTGAGACACAGTTCTGGGGGCAATACCATCTAAACAATTGTGTTATGTGGAATGTGAGCCTCATTCATTTTTATGTTGTCTTGCGCAGCCAACATATTGCAGTAGTAGCAGATTTGGATGAGCGGACACTGTGGGCGAATGCAGGGCATGCATCAATAGGTGCGTCCCTCATTCCCCAATAAGGCAGCTGCAGGTACTGACACCAGCAACACATAACGTGGCCACCAGATCAAAGAAAAGGTCCACTGCAATGATAGCCAAGCTTGTCATGCAGCAGCACCTTCTGACGTGCCTTTGCTGGTGAAGCAAAAATGGCAGCAGTGACTGCCGCCACCACCTGCCACAATGCTGAAATTCGTGGGGTGCCCAATCCCCCTGTCAGTATACTCAAACCCACTTCATGTGCCGATGGGGGAGCACACTCTCTGTTGGCATAATGCCTCCCCTCATTTGTTGTGTGCCGAGGGGGTGCCCAATCCGCCTCGGTACTTACCCACCCGTTGATATGTACTGCCGGAGGTGCCCGATCCCCTGTCGGCTAGCCCCCCCAAACACTCAGGTGGCATGCTGGGAGTACACCCCAGTGTGCCAAATTCCCCCATAAAACAAAAAATGTCCTGCAACTTTTTTTAAAACCTGTAAAAGAAGAAAATGGTCCCTTGTGGCCCCCCCTTTGGTATGTGCTGGCGGGGGTGCCCAATACCCTATTGGCTAGCCTCCCAAGAATAGGTGGCATGCTGGGAGATCACCCAGCATGCCAATGTTCCCTGTAAAAAAAAACAGAGATGTTTATTTTTTTTTAAAACCTGTAAAAGAAGAAAATGGTTCCTCGTGGTCTATCGTGTTCCCTCCCCAGGCCATGCCCACCCTCTGCGCACCCTGTCTCCCCATTCCCCCTTCACCCCTTACTTACCTCTGGAGTCTGTGTGATGATCTTTGGTGGAATGGGGACATGTCTGCACTCTTCAATGTCGACCGTGAACTGAAGAAATGCCGGTAAGCTGTATAATGGCATTAATAGTTTTTTTTTCAACTTTGGTGCTTATCTCAGGCATTTTTAGGACTTTTGGCACCAAATTTTCAACATGAGGTTATTGGGGCCCCTCCTCATGAATTCAGTTACTGTCATGGTATTATTCGGTCTGGAAAGGTGATTTCGCGGTCACTGCATGGAATCACCTTCTTGGACTGATTAACAAAATGACAGTGCCACTGTTCATGAGGTGGGCTCTCAAAATGCCTATGTTGCAAATCTGGTGAAAAAAATCCAAAAAATGACTGTTTTACGAGCATGTGTTACGCAGTTTCCATGCACGCTTGTAACTTCATGAGTTTGTAATATTTTCACTCCAGATTTTCAACATTAGCATTTTTCCACACCTCCTTATCAACAGTATAGCTGTCATTTTACATATCCTGGCCAAAATGTGTTTTCACACTTCCGACGCAGAATAGCACAGTCGCCGTGCGAAATCAGTTTTTGGGACAGTTTGATAAAATGACAGTGACGCTCTTCATGTGCAAAGGTCCTAAAATGCATATGTTGAAAATTTGTTGATGAAAGTCCATAAAATGACTGTGTTACAAGCATGCATTGCCCAATTTCCACGCACTCTTGTAACTTCGCAAATGTGCAATATTTTCAAGCCAGATTTTCAAAACTTGCATTTTTTCATACCTCCTTATGAACAGTACAGCTGTCAATTTTCACATCCTGCCCAAAATGTGTTTTTGCACCTGTGGCGCAGAATGGCTGGTCACTGTGGGAAATCAACTTTTGGGACAGATTAACAAAATCACACTGCCACTGTTCATGAGGGGAGTTCCCAAAATGCCTATGTTGAAAATGTGTCTTTTCAGGGTGTGGGTGAGGTTGGTGTGAGTTCAATACTTCACTGCCATTCCTATTATGCATCTCTAACTCCTGCATTACCAATGCCAATGCCAGCGAGACAACATTCGGCATTGATAAATGCTTGTTATAAATGTTAGGATGGAAACATTCTTCAGTGACAAATGTGTCCTACTGTCATGCACAATGGCCCCAACAGAACTGAACACCCGTTCCACACTGACACTGGATGGTAGGCAGCTGAGGTATTTAAAAGCAATAGACGCCAGTGCAGGCCAGTCACCCACTTTGCTACTCCAGTACACCAATGGCTCATCAGTGATGCCAAGATGCTTGGTGTATCCCATATAGGCATCAACCATACGTTGTGCTGCCCTGAGTCCTGCTGCCTCATCATGCTCCTCCTCCTTGTCTTCAGTTTCTTTAATGCCCACCTGGTACAGAGCATCCCAAATGGGATTACCTGCCATGCTGTGCTGCGACTTTGATATTTTCTCCAATTTGGTGGCCTCTGATGATTTACTGGTGTGGTGCTAACAACACCTGGTACATATATATGTGCCCTTTTTGTCTCTGCATTTTTCACCTGTGCACCATGTACCTGTCTGACAAGGTAATCGGTCAATTTGTCCACTCACACATGACGCACTTCAATCAAGGCAGGCAAGCCACATTTGTACCGTGGATCCAGCATGGTAGCAATAGCAAACTCATTAGCCTGCATAATGCCACAGATATCCTGGAGTCTCTCAGGTAGAAATATCAGCTAGGGTGTTGTCTGATCATGCACCAGTCAGAATGGAATATCGACTAAGTGCAGGAGGTAAGAGATCTCCACAATGGCGGCTGAATAGCCAATTACTGTGAGACAAAACCTCTTTAGAATACATTGTGGATTTCATTGCTTCTTTCCTTAGTAGAAATCAAGGATCAGTGACTAAATATGACTTCATTTGGGCAGCTTTGAAATGTTCTTTAAGGGGGGAGTTCATAAAAATGGCTTCCAATAGAGTTAGGCAGCAGAGGGTGTAGATGGAGGAGCTTCGCGTATCCATTAAAAACCTGGAACATGGTCTATCTCGTTCATCACCAGTAGAGATGTGGACCAGACTTCATCAACTACAAGCTCAATAGACAGGGCTGGTATCTCAAAAAGCAGAGTTGGTCCTGCAAAGAACCATATTCAAATACCTAGAGGTGGGGGAAGGGCAAGTAATTTACTAGCTATGCGAATCCGTCAAGTAGAGGCTTCACAATGTATTGCAGGAATTTATGCAGGACAAAATGGTCAAGTTTGCACTGACCCTCAGGAAATTGCGAGATTGTTTGGTTCCTACTACCAAGCTCTTTATGCAGTAGACCCAGCCCAGCGTCCCACTAGTGAAGGAATAAATTCCTATCTTAGTTCTATAAGTCTGCCTAAGATTACAGTTGCAGAAGTGGCCCTCTTAGGTGCCCCAATATCCCTAGCAGAAATTCAGCAGGCAGTCCAGACGCTACCTCCAGATAAATCGCCCGGACCGGACGGATTACCGAGCAACTTTTATAAAGCCTGTCAACCTATAATAATACCAGTATTAAAAGATGTGTATAATTTTTGGTATGATAATGGGATATCAGACCCAAGTTTTCAGGAGGCTGTAATATCCCTGATTTTAAAACCAGGGAAAGATCCGCTAAGTCTTAGTAGTTACCGCCCTATATCTTTATTGAACATGGATATTAAAATCTTAGCAAAAGTATTAGGGAAACAGACTCTCCAAAGTTATGGGTACTCTCATAGGTCACGAGCAAGTCGGATTTACGTTGGGAAGATCATCTCAAGATCATATGAGGAAATTGTTGTATCTTCTTTCGGTATCCAGGGATTCCAGCATGCCAATGGTGTTGGTTTCCCTGGATATCGAAAAGGCGTTTGATAGAGTTTCCTGGGACTTTCTGTTTGCTACCTTAATCTCAATTGGATTACCCAAAGAATTTTTAAGATGGATACAACTTCTATATTCCTCCCCCACAGCCAAAGTTAAGTGCAATGGCTTATTTTCTCCCTCCTTTAATCTAGCTAGGGGAACAAGGCAGGGATGTCCATTGTCCCCCTGCTGTTTAACATATACTTGAGCCTCTGATCCTTAGACTGGCGGACAATATTATTATTAAAGGGATCCAAATAGGCACTGTAAGATATTCCATCTTGGCGTATGCTGATGATATATTATTACATGTGGAGAGGCCAGACCTGTCAGTCCCAGCTATTTTATGTAGATAGAGAAATATGCTTAAGTTTCATTTTCTAAGCTAAATCAATAAAACTAAGGTTTTACCTTTAAATAGTAGAGTAAATAAGGTGGAACTCTCATTCCTTGGCCTTTCCTGGGAAGCAGCTATAGTATACTTAGGAATCAAGATTTTAGAGATCTTGGTACTGTAATAAGAGACAATCTGGATAGCTTAGTCAAAATGATAGCCCGGGATTTGGAAAGGTGGTGATTACTTCCTATTTCCTTATGGGGCAGGCTAAGTACAATTAAAATGAACATTCTGCCAAGGATGCTGTACCCATTGGGTATGCTGGGCACTTATTTGACAAAAACGTGGTTCCTTAAATTGCAAAGGATAGTAAATACTTTCTTATGGAACAAGAAAGGTATTCGCAGATCCTATCTCAAGTTGACAGCCCCAAAACACAGAGGAGGTCTTGCGGCCCCTTCTTTCTTTCTATATTATTTAGCACAACATTTGAGCAAGCTGGCCTTTTGGAATAAGGAAAATACGAATTCAGAATATCTCCCTTTGTGGCTCTCTATAGAAAAATACTTAGCCTCCAAAGCGAATTGTTCGTTGGGGGCGCTCTTATATGCTTCGCCATCTCACACCCCTAAGTCAATTAAGAATAATCCCATGGGTTGGTCATTGAAGGCTTCTCATCAGGCCCAAAAATACTTAGCAGTGAAGTGGTATCAGTCTTTAGATCAACCAGTCATTGGCAACCCACATTTTAAGATCAATAATGTAACAATATCCTCCAATTTTTGGCCTCGGCTAAGCCAATGCAAAGCATCAGACATATGGTCGGATGGAAAACCACTCTCTTTTGCTCAATTCTGGAAATTCAATGTAGCATTAGATAAAGAAGCCTTTAAATATATTCAAGTTAGTAAGGCCCTTGCATCCTTTTTTCTCGGTTCCCGCTAATGGATCTAGAGGGAAAGATCTAGCTACGCTTTTAAGGTTGCCTCCCAATCACACTCAGTTTCTAATATATACAAAACTTTACAGGCATGGGATAGTAGGTTACCTTCAGGTGTTTGTCTTTATTGGGCAAGAAAGTCAGGAATGTCAGAGGACCCTGGTCTATGGAGGAAACTATCGGTTTCAATGTATAAATTCATAAAAAAGGACAGAGTCAGATTAGTTCATTTTAACATTATGCAGAATATTTATCTCACGCCAGCTAAGCTCTTCAAGTTTGGGACATTAAATACTCTTATGCAGTAAATGTAGGTGACGTCGTGGTTCCTTTATCATATGATATGGTTGTGCCCTACGCGCAGACCTTCTGGCAATCCGTTATTAGGGCTTTGGATCCTATTCTTGGCTTGAAGACCTTATTTACCCCTGAAATCTGTTTAATAAATTATTTTCCAGATGACATTCCCAAAGTTAGGAAAGCACATATGATACTTATCTCTGCGGTAGCTAAGCTGATAATTATGAGGCATTGGACGGAAGATAAGTCTCCTAATGTAATGGAGTGGTACAAGGAAATTAATCTGGCATTACAATTGGAAAGACACATTGCATCTATGTATAATAGGTTAGGAGCTTATTTCTCTCTCTGGGGTAGCCTAGAGACTTTACTGTTAGTTTGGAAACCATAGGAATGTGTAGTTATATTAGAGGTGAGACATACTAAAGATATTGGATGGTGTGTAGTCAGGGTGGGGGGGGGTTAAGTTTTGTATGTATTTTAGCACCTATTACTCTGATATGTTCATGTAGTATCTAATGTACTTTGACTGGTGCTCAAACTAATAAAACTTGTTAAATTAAAAAAAATAATGTCACAGATATGTGTATTGCTGTCCACTATACAGAGCATGTGACCCATTACATGAGCTGAACTGTGATCATCACTTGCCTCCTTCTGGTGATGGACATTTATCAGTGTCTGCCTCAGCACACATATAAGGGGTATTGACTGACTTATACAGGCAGTGTCCCCACTCACCGCCTGTGCTGTATGCTCAAATGGATGCAGAATGCATATTATGCCATCCATTTGTTTCCACTGCTCCATTGTTAGGGCAATGGACACTCCAGCACTATCCTGGGTGGTGTGCAGCAGTAGGTAACCTGAAACCGCCTTGTATTGCTCATAAAGCCGGTCCAGCATGTACAGTGTGGAGTTCCATCTGGTAATAACATCGAGCTTCATAAGGTGCTGAGGCAGATGGTTAGTGCAATGCAGCTCACGCAGATGATCATGGGCCTTTGCAGATTGGGCAAAGTGCACACAGATGCATCTGGTGACAGACACAGTTTCCTTTATTTCATCATGGTTCAGAAATTGTTGCACGATGAGATTAAGGCAGTGTGCCAAGCAGGGAGCTCTGAAAAAAACATGTCAGTAATGCACTTAACTATATTGGAGCCATTATCACTGGCAATAAACCACGCTGTGAGTGAGTGTGCATTGAGCCACTCATCAATTGGATTTAGCAGCACATTCAGAATGTTCTCACCTGTGTGAGGCCCTATAACTCTTTGCATAGTTATGGTTGCATTCTGACGAATACTAGGTGTGTTGCTACCACCACAATTTTGCTTTGCGCAACTTTTGCCAGGGCCCAAATCAACAACCACCCCAGGTACCTATGCCCAATGTGCTGTTATGCACAGATATGAGCTGCTCGCTGTTTGCCCACTTGTCCACATATCCATGCTAAGGTGGATGTATTTTGAGGCACAATGCTTCATGGCATGTAGTACACACTGTGAAACTCTGCTGTAGAGTTCGGGCATGGCACATTTGGAGAAATATGTTCGCAGTGTCACCTGCCATTTGGGATTGGCACGGGCCATCAAACGGCAGAATCCTGGATTCTTCACAAAAGAAAAGGGCAACAGCTTGATGGCGAGCTTTTCAGCTGTGGCAGTGTTCAGTTCATGTGCAGCAGCATGATTGGGGGGATACTCTGTGTGCTACTCAAACACACTCTTCAATGAGGGCTGCATCTTGGGAGTGGGTCAACAAAAACGCTTTACTTGTGCCACCAATGTTGTTCTTGCTGGGGCACCAGGTGAATCTTGGGGCCTGGGATGTGCAGCATGTATGAAACTGGTTATTTTGGTGGATTTGGTGCCTGGTTGTGTACTTTTATAACTCAAGGGAGTGGAGGCTTCACTGCTATATGCCCAGTGCTCGAGAGAGAAAATGAATTCTCACACTCCTCCTTAACCGACCCACTCAGCCCTCCCTCCTCCTGCTCTATTGCATTGCTGTCATTAACATTAAGCTTGACAAGGGAAATCCTGTCAACAGCTCTGGTATCTTTCTGGTGTTGGTGCCAGTGCAATTGGTGCTTGTTTTTCAAGTGGGTGTGCTGACCACCGGTGCCTATGTGACTGCCCTTTTTTCCATGACTTACATGTGCTTGGCACAGCTGACATTTAGCCATGGTGTCATCAGCTGCATCAAGCATGAAAAAATCCCAAACTAGGGACTTTGCACCTCTAGATTTGACATGGGATTGAGACTTAGACAGCGTAGCCAAATGTGTGGAAGTTTTTTTGCTTTTCGTGTCTCTTGCATGATATATACCATGCTACATTTGGGTGGTGTGGTGACTGGACTGCTTGTTTTAGGCTTGCTGATATCCTCACCCTCAGTTTTGTCATCTAAATGAACTACATCATCACCCTTCATCTTTTTCACTTCTGGTCCCCATAGGGGATCCAACACCTCATCATCATCTGTACCAAAACATATTATATCCTCCTCCTCATCCCTATCACTGTCTACTGCCAGACAAACTTTTCCCTTCCCTGGCATCTCCTCACTGTGGGGGGTTGACTTTCCTTACCTCCTTCTCCAAAAGAAACAGACTGAAGCTGGACACTATCACTCTCACCACCATCAGCTCCTCCTTTAGCAGGAACAACTGTCACACTGACAACTTTTTTGACCTCCTCCTGGACCTCTGTGGCTCCACTGGTGTGAGTGTGTCCCTTGTTCCCAGTATCATCCCCAACAAGCATACTAGTTACAGATTGGGCAGTAAAAAAATGAGTCACAGACTTCAAGCCACTTCTAACTTTGATTTTGCTGCTACTGGCTGCCACAGCAGCAACGGAGGCCACAGAGAGCACTGATTCAGAAATAGATTTGTTTTTTCCAACAGACTTCTTTGAGCCACCTCCCACCCTCGCACCTTTACCTGAAGTCGAATGTGTCTTGGCAGGCATATTTATATGTTTGTTTCATTTGCCTTCCTCTGTAACTACTGTATATTATTATATATTTCTGTTAAATAAGTGTGATTTAACACCTGCAGTGCTATCTACAAAGACAAACAGAAATCAGAACTGGTAGCTGCCCTGTAGTGTATATAACTACCTACAACTGCTACTGTGGCTTGTTTGAGTGTGAAAACACTATTTTATTTTTCCAATTACAAAAACACAAGTTAAGTAACATGGGGTCTACTGTCTGTGAACTCCACACAATTCTGGGGGGGGGGGGAGAAGGGCGCAAACCAGAAGAATTCACACATAGTCAGATCCTCTTGAATATAAATATCTGATTCCTTTACTATAAATATTGGCCCATTTGCTCAATGTTTCATCAATAAATCATTGGCTTCCTCAGGAGATGCCTTTTAATCATACTTCTATCCATAAATGTGAATCCGTTTTATTCACTTAAGATTGCTCCAATCAATGTTGTTTCTTGTTCAGCCTCTTATTTTTCTGCACATCACAATCTTAGAAAACTGGTAAATAACCCCTTTTATGGGCAATTCTTGACTTCTCATGTATACGTCCATGCTGTGGCTCAATTTGTACTAAACTGAGCCACAGCGTGGACGTATAAGTGAGAAGCCAAGAATGGGCCAATATTTATAATAAAGGAATCAGATATTTATATTCAAGAGGATCTGTCTACGTGTGAATTCTTCTGGTTTGCACCCCCCCCCAGAACTGTGTGGGGTTCACAGACAGTAGATTAAAGAACACATCGGAAGAGGCAGCAGAACTAAGGACTCTAGGTTCTGAATAGTTGTAATAACATTTCCTGTGTTTTTTTCCAGGATGTTTTTCTGGATTAAGTAACATGGGGTAACAGGAAAACAAACGTAAAAGACTTTCAATATAAAACTGACAGAGAGCACCACCACAACAAGGTTGTACTGTAAATGCAGAAAAGAATACTTAAGTAGTTCTTAATCAAATGTCAGTTTTTAAATGAAATGATTATTGTACAACTTGATAATAATCAGATACGTGCTGGTAGGTTCACAAAAACTAAACTAAGCTAACTGAACAGAACATCTCTCAGTCAAAATACAAACTACAGTCCAGGTAAGTGGTGTCTGGATAAGGCGATTACTGCAATGTGTTAGTACTAACTAAATACAGTTTTGGCTTACAGATATATCAGATGGAAGGGACAACAAGATTTGAAATGTACAAACAAAGTCACCTCCAAAACTCATGCAGGGACCATCACTATCTAGTTGAAAACTATGTAGTTTATATATAGTGGGTCAGGCAGTAAACAACAGTGGTGTAACAGGGAGGAAAGGGTTAATATGGTAAGCAAATTCAATAGAAAAACAGGAACACTGCAATGCAGAGGCTAGATCAATATTAATTTCTGTGAACAATTCAACAATGCAGTGTACCTGGATATGGACAAGTCAAGTGGTCAATACACACGAATACTTTCAATAAAAAAAATAAATCACATACGTGATTAAGCAAAGGGAAACGGGAGCAGAACTACTCAGTCAGAATGTAGTAACTGTTCAGATAAAGTTACCCTAAAAAGGGTCAATATGTAAGAAAAATATAACAAGTAGCACACAAATAAAACATATTAAGACTTAAAAGAAACTACAGAAACTCACTCACAACTTGTGAGAAATATGTTAAATATTAGGAACTAGCCTGCTCTACTTTCACATGCACGCACACACACACCACATGGTCCACCCTCCCCCACTCAATTCCCTCACAGACACAGACACAGAGAAAATTGAAAACACTACTTAAGTTTAACTAAGTATTATCCAAGGATACAAAAACAAAAAAAAATGTTCGGTAGCAGCACTAGGAACTAAATTGAGATTAACTCTCAAAAATCACAAAGAGGTTTTGAAGGGTTTATTGACTGTGATGCACCACACTGAACTGCTCTCCACTCACCAGACACTATACTGTGCAGGAAACAGCCTGCACATGATATTTCAGCAATCTACCAACAAAGCATTGCAATTTCAGTGGCAAAATTAAAAAACATTGGCAAAATTAAGGATAATGGCAAAATTTCGCCTTACACAAAAGTGAAATTGGCAAATTACGCATTATGTGAAAGCAGAATCAGAGGTGAAATTACATTTCGCCTAGGAGAAAAATGTTGCGTAATGTGGGAATTAAGCAAAATATTTCCCTAGGTGAAATTTTCCGATTTCTCTGTATGTCACAGGCATAATTGCAGCAACAGAATCATGGCTTAGAAGATATTGCTTCAACCGCACATTAGGTCCAGAAGCTAGTTTATTAATTCCAACAAATGTGTTTTGTTTGCACTATTACAGGGGGAAGGGGGAGGAGGAATTGTTTGATCAGGGAAGGCACAGTAAGCTGAAGCTTGTTTTCAGGTGTGACTTTTGAGCACAAGGAAATTAAGTGACTTGCTCATGGTCACACAGTATGCTAGTTGGAGCAGTAGGATTCAGACCCAGGACTCCAGGTTTGCAGTTCAGTGCTCTTAGCCACTAAGCTATACTGCCTTCTCAGTGCAGTGCTCCTCATTTACAGTGTTGTCCTCATAAAGAAGGAGCATAAAAATGTATTTTGAACAAATTGTATACAGGCTTTAGTCTACTATCTCAGTGCATGCATCACATCATTAAGCAACATATTTTTCTACATCAGGTGAATAATAAGTAAATGCATGCCCTGTAATTTAATATTAACATCCCTATTGCTTCTCTCTGCAACAGTCAGCAAATGGGGGTGGGTGGCATTCAGGTATAGTATACCATGTAAAAGCTCACAAGTGCACATTTTGTAAACAGAAGCAGTATGTCTTGGTGGCTAGAGTGCAAGCTTGGAAACCAGAAGCCACATGTTCAAATCTGGTCAGCGATGTAATCAAAGTATCAATGGCACTAAATGCATTAATGAAGGTCTATCATTTGTGAACTAATTATGTGGCCAGAAAGCAGGCTGACAGGTTACCCTAGGCAATGAAAGGAACATGGTTTAGGGGGCTGGGGGCTGACACACAGCATCTATGATCACTCAGGGCATAACAAAACTAAGAAACCATACAGCCACACCCCCAGTAATTAACAACATTTTTAAGGGGAAAAGGCAAACAATGGAGTTGATTTTCTTACTGCACATGCAGAGTCAACCATACACCTCAAGAATCACAACTTAGTGTGTACAGACACTCGAGGAGAAATCCAAAACAAGGAATAAAAACAGCTAGAAGTTAGGAGAACTGTTTTATTTGTAGAAATATGAGTAACCATTTCAGTGGGAGAATAGTGCTTCAGTCTACTGGTCTTCATCAGGGGCCATGTCTCGGCCATGGACAAGAACCAACTTTATTTCCTATCTTTTCCTTTGTGCTCCTCTGGCAGGCTGGGCAGCTGTATCAGCCCATTCTTTCTGGCACCATTGCCATCCCAAGGCTCTGAACTCCAAATTCATCCAAGCCTGGGTGGACCATCGTCACAGGGCTTTATTAAGTCCCAACCCCCAGTTTGTTCCACCTATTTTCTCCCAGTATTCTCCAGAGCCCCAGACAAGGTTGGGTGTGAAGTTGGAGGTGTGCACGCATGTCTTGGCCTGAAATGACTCCGCTCCTCCCACCCCTGGTCTAACACCTAGTCCCCCCACATCACCTACACCAGCAACATGCCTCCATGTGGTGGCAGTCAAAGGCTGGGAGAGCTAACCCCCCATATCAGGGAGAGGAGAGCAGCTTGATGGCCTTTTAGTCCTCATAACGCACCCCCCCAGTGACCCGTGCTCATCACCGACCATGGGGCCACCAGTGTGGCAGATGGTAAGGCACCAGTGCCTCAGCCTTCCATGCCTCTGGGCCTGCCAACAAGAAACAACTTTTAAAGTGTAAACTGCACACCCAGGGTCAACTTCAGATCTCATGATTCCTCAAGCAAAATGTGTTATTGATGTCACCCCTACTCTGTATACACTACTATAAATATCCTACAAAAACACAAATCAGCTGAAAAATGTATTAAATTAGTAGGTAGCTTTGGCAGTTGAGTTATAGAAACATAGAAATATAGAATCTGACAACAGATAAGGACCACTTTGGCCATCCAGCCTGCCCATTCCTCCCTACCAACACTAAAGCTAAAATATTAAAGTTTAAACTAAAGTCATGCTTTTTTAGCATCACTACTCACTCCCTGCTAATGCTGCTGGAGAATTTTCATGGGTGCTGCCTTCATCCATCACTCTTAAATAGACATTTCCTGCCTTTCCAATGGTGGTGTTGAGCTGGAGGTAATCTGGAGTCCAGGACACAGGCAATGGTTGTCATGGCAACTGTTATTATGTTCTCAATGCCAGTTCTAGAGCCCCTTCAAACCGTTCAATAACTCAATGACTGCTAGAGCAAGCCGGGTGATTCAGGGTTTTCCATTCCCAATCCTGCATGGGATACTAGGAGAAGCCCATCATGTTGGGAATATACAGTTCTCTATTCCTGCTTGTGCAGGACACCAGAGAAGGCCTACCCTTCTTGGAGGATGCTGGGGTTTTTTCCAGCTTCTGCGGGACAACAGGAGAGGCCCACTATACTGGTGGATGCTTCATTTCTGTTCCTGTTTAACACCAGGAGAGGTCTGCCATGTTGGCAGAAACTGGGTATTAATTACCTCTTGTGCAGAACACCAGGAAATGCCTGCCATGCCAGCACATGCTGGGATTTCTGTTACTATTTTTGCAGGCCACCAGGAGAGGACCTTTGTAGAGGCTGCTAGGCCACCAGGTCTATGGGGAGGGCTGGTACTCAATATTTTTTCAGTTGGAAGTTTCATGGAGTAGACAAGTGCTGAGGTTATCCACTCCTTGTTCCCACCTCCAACCCACTCTTCTGCTCCTGTTCTCAGGATTGATGACTCCCTTATCTCTGACCTTACTGTTGTTGCCTCTTCCAGTAACTTCTACTTTACTGCTTGTACCCTCTCTCAACACTTCCTCCTCCTCCCCCCTTCCTTCCCTCCCTCTACCTTTTTCTCCTGTTAGTCTCACTTTTTCCTTCTCGACTACCACCATAAAGGCTACCCTGAAGTAATTGCTTTCTCTTAATCCTCACAAATGTGATAGCCCTGATGGCTTTAATCCCAAACTTCTACTTCTCTTAGCCCCTGCCATTGCACTGCCAATTAACCTGCTACTCAGTCTTTCTTTTTCATCTGCTACTGTTCCAGATGCCTGGAAGCAGGCTACTATCATTCTTATCCCTAAAGGTGGAGATCCCTCCTCTCCTGGTAATTATCATCCCATCTCTCTCCTTCCTACCCTAGCTAAGTAACAGTAACACCATGTACTATCGCAACTCTCAACCTTCCTTGACTCCTCCTTCACCCCTTTTCGGTCTGGTTTTAGAAAATCCAGCTCCACCTCCACTTCCCTCCCATGGCTCACTGATATGGATCTGGGTCTGATCACGTCTGCCATTTTTGATGATCTTGCTAAAGCTTTTGGCATAGTGTCACATCCTTTCCTTTTGGAAAAGCTAAAAGCAGTGGATCTTTCTGACTCTCCAGTCAGCTGGTTTCTCTCATACCTGGGGGTAGAGCTCAACCTGTTCAGGTAGGTTTCTCCTCTCCATCACCACTCCCTGTCTGCTCAGGTGTCCTTCAAGAGTCTGTTCTGGGACCTATACCTTTTTCCATATTCTTGTATGACCTTCCGTCTGTCTGTTCCCCTGTGTCCATTCAGTTCTACAATTATATTGGATCACTAAGAGGGAAGGAACCTCCCATTGATCCATTACTTAAAGATAATGTGCCACTTACTAATGAACTGGACATGGCTAAAGAATGCAATGACTATTTTCTTAATGTATATAAAACCAAGGATATTGCTTGCCTGGAAAATTTTGCCACTGAAGTGTCATACTCACTGATCATCCCTGAGGAGGTTAAAACAGCTATTCAGGCCACTAAAGTCAATTCCTCAGCTGGCCCTGAAAATGTACAAGCTAAATTCATTAAAGAATTTGCCACCGAATTAGTGGACCTATTTACGTTACTATTTAAAGTTTCCCTCCATGAAGGTTATGCCTTAAGGGAATGGACATTAGCTACTGTAGACCTATACACAAGGGTGGTAACAAACATCTAGTCAGTAACTACAGACCTATTAGCCTCACCTCCTGTTTAGGTAAATTGATGGAAAGGATTTTAAAGCAATAAATGTTAGATCATTTACAGAAAATAAACTTTCAGGACATTACCCAGTATAGTTTTGTACAGGGTAGATCATGCCAACTTAATCTCATAAAGTTTTTTGAGCCAGTGAGTTTGAAATTAGACCGGGGTCTTCCAGCTGATTTTGAGAAAGCCTTTGACTCTGTCCCTCATGGAATTTTGATCAAGAAATTGATAGGCTATGGGAGCCATGCAAACATTATTAGATGGATAAATTCCTGGCTCAGTAATAGGAAACAAAGGGTCAGCATTAAGGGGCTAATGTCTGAATGGGGGGAAGTTAGTAGCGGTGTTCCACAAGGCTCTGTTTTTGGCCCCCTGCTGTTTAATGTACTAATTACTAGTATGAAAACTTCAAATGATGTCTGGATACACAAATATGCTGATGACAGGACAGCAAGCTCGGTTGCATTGTTAATGATTCTAAATCAGTTAGTTCTTTACAATCTAATCTGGATAATTTAGGAACTTGGTCAGTAAGAAATAAAATTACCTTTAATTCTGCCAAGTGTAAGGTGATGCACTTGGGCAAAAACAGTATGCTAGCATCCTATAACATAAATAATTACACATCACAATCTGTTACAACTGAAAGGGATTTGGGCATAACTATTGCAAACAACTGAAAGTTTATGACTCATCATAATAACATAATTAAGAAATGTCATAGTACACTTTCCTGTATCTTTAAACATGTTAAGAGTAGGGAACCAGATGTTCTGATCCCCTTGTATTCAAGTTTCGTTAGATCACATATTGATTTTTGTGTCCCATGTTGCACTCCAACTTCTGTGGAAGGTAAGGCATCAATAGAAAAGGTACAAAGCAGAATCACAAAAAAGGTCAGAGGTTTGTCTAACATATAATGCCAGACTTAAATCTCTTGGCCTATTCTCTCTAGAATATAGAGCATATAGGGGTGATCTATGCTTGGCATATAGATAATTTCATGATCCTGCCTTATGTGAGGCTCTTTACCTCAAAAAACGAACAGGCCATAATACTAGAGTACATAGTTTAAAATTGAAAGCTACAGTAAATAACACCTCAAAAAGAAACAACTTTTATATGCAGCGGCTGCCTCCTATATGGAATTCATTACCAACAGAAGTTGTCATCAGTAATAGTTTGACACAGTTCAAACACAGACTGAATAATTATATGGGAATGAAGAAATTTGTTTATCGCCACTAGGCGACGAGTTCATAATGGGTATGTCCCTCAAACTCGTATCACACCTATGAACCTATGAACCTATATGTAGCTGATGAAATCATTATTTTTGCATCTGTCTCTTCTTCCCATGATCTTACCTCAAAGCTTCTGCTAGATTTTGACAATGTTCAGTGTTGTTTCAAGTCTAACCAACTATCCATCAATACCCCCAAACATAGTCTCCATGTTTTTGATAACCATCAGAGGCTTTCTACACTCACCTCTCCCTGCTCTTCACACCCTTAATGGTGCTATTATTGAGGATGTTTCCTCTTTTAAGTACCTCAAGGTCTGGCTTGACCATTATCTTGATTTCTCATTTCATATTGATGCCATTCACCAAAAGTTTCACCCCAAGCTTGGTGCACTCTATAGGAACAAAACAAGTATCCCACTTTCTGTCCACCGTGAGATGGTTTTAAAGATGATCCTCCCTATTTTTGATTATGGTGACATAGTCTACAGTGGCACTCACAAATCCTTCTTTGCCAGACTGGACCCCCTTAGCAACTCTTTTTGTCATTTTGCTTTAGATTGTTCCCCATGTACTCACCACTGTTCACTGTTCTCTGTTTTTTCGCTCCCCTCTCTTGATGCTGGATGTCTTTCCCACTGTGTCTCCTTTATAACAAAATTCTGGTTTGGTTCCCTTCCTTCCTTCCTACCTTACTTCCCTCTTATCCTGTCCCTCAGCTTCCTGCTATCCTCTAAGTAATATTACTTCCCATTTCCTTGCTATTCCTTCTAGGAAATCTACAGCTGATCAATTTGCTTTCTCATATTGCTTTCCCAAACTGGTCCTCTTTTCCCTTGCCTATTCACTCTGCCTCTTTGGCTTTCTCCTTAAAGTCTCTCCTTCATGACTTTTTTCTCCCTCCTGCAACTGACCTTGACCCTCTATTTGTATTTAAATTTTGATTCTTTTTCCATATATATTGTATTTGCTGAATTTCTCTCTATATATTGTAATTCCTCTACCATCAGGATGCATCTGGAAATGAGTTGTCCCTAGCTCAATATGTCTTTCCAGGTGAAACTTTTGAAATTAATTTCTTTTGTAATTTCTTCAACAATTTACACAGTACTGTTTTATGGTGCCTTACAGCCCTCAGCTGTCAAATACTGCATGCTCTACGCCAGGAACCTAACCCCCATTGCAGTTACAGTGCAATTCAATATTTAAACATTACCTGAAACATGTATTAGACCAATAACAGCAGAAGTAAAAAAAAAGAAAGAAAACATAAGTTCATGATATTCTTATTTACTGCTGGTGGGACAACAGCACAGAGGCCACATTATAATTTGTGTTGTTGATAGTTTTTGACCAGTGAGCTGTGACAGCTACTTCTAGCTCCATGGGGATGTGACAATGACCTGTTGTTGTGTTATGTTGGGTATTAGCCCAAGTTCATTGTGTGGAACTAGAACCCAAAACTTTCTGATCATTGGCTTACCTTCCTCACTTATTAATAGTTTTTCATATGCAACATGAGAAATGTAGTGAGAAATAAAATAAAAAAAACAATTGAGAATCAAATCCAGGCCTTCTCCACACTATTGTTGTGCTGATCTGCCAGTGTGGTATGAGGATGTTCCTAGAGATTGATGCATGCACCAACATAAATTGTAGTTACAAAGAAAAATAAATGTCCAAATTGGGAATCAAATACAGGTCGTCTCGCAACTACTGTCCTGTTGCTCTGTCACTGTGCTTTCATTTCACTTAATAAAATAGAACGGTTCTAGACAAGAGACCAATGCAATGAGAAAACACTTGCTGCACTGAGTGCAGACCTGTCAGACACAGCTGCAGGGGAGTTTAGTAATAAACTTTTTTCTAATGTGTAGTTATGCTTCCCACAAATTGACAAGCCTCAAAGTATCAGCCTGAACTAATTAAGTTGGCTGCAACAAAGTAACTGTTTAATGTTCTGAAAGTCTGCTTCAAACCTTGCTGAAACTCTGTCACTGACAACAGCAATGATATCTAACAATTTCTCTCATACTACTGTAAGCAGATGGGTCAAGAGCAGAACTAAGATCACACAATATTTCTTTGTTGCAAGGCACAAGAGTACCATTTTCTACTATGTATGTAACTGCTAGGTTTGTAGTCTGAGGGTATGAGGTATGGAGAGGTCACTCAAGGCACTTGTGGGAGAATAGTGGTCTAGTTCTCTGGTGTTTGTTTGGGTCCCTGGGGTTGGAGTTCCTGAATGAGGGAGGTTGGTTATTCCTTTATACCTGCTCTGGTACCCCCACTGTGTCAGATTTTGATCTATGCAGACTATGATCAGTACAAAAAGGTAAATGAGTAACTAAGCCTGGATTAGTGATGACAAAATCTGTAGGTGGTCCGGAGGAGGTTAGCTCTTATTTATTTGATGGTCCTAATAAAAAGGTTCCATCTGAGGAATCTGTTCCTGGTCAGTTACTATACATCAATAAAAAGGTGATGAAAGGTATAGAAACCCATCCTTTGCAGGTACTGGTTACCTTCAAAGCTAGGGGGTATGTGATATGGGAAGGAACCCTATTCCTGTTGGAAAAATATAATTAGGTTTATTACATCACTGCAGGAGCAAAGCTTTCCCCATGGTACTGAATTAAGGATATGTTGGGCATTATGTAAACTCTTGAAGTAAAATAAATGTTATATTTATCTTTTCTTTCTATGTGTAAGTGTATGCTTCCTAGTCTGTCCTTTGGTCTTTCTCTGTGCCCCGCCACTGTCAGTGTGTAAGTCTGCTTCAAATGTTGCTGAATCTCATAGCTGACATCAGCAACGACATCTAATAATTTCTCCTATATTACATAAATTGTAGCAGAAAGAAGGAAGGTTCTGTATTGGGAATCAAATCTAGGCTTTTGTAGGTATGAAACCCTATGCCAAGAATTAAAAACCAGATCACTATCATCATCAATTACATCATAAAGCTGAGCCTCTCAGACTGAATATAAACTCAGCCTTGACTTAATGAAGAAAACAACATGCATGACCCCAAAATGTTCTAGCAAGCTTTGCTTGCTGTCACCCAAAAGTGGGTAAAAGCTGGACATTACTGAAAACATTTCAGATGAGCTATCCTGAGTAAATCAGTTATATAAACAAAACAGCATTTCAAGGATAACTGAGCTAAAAGAAGTAAGGCTTCAAAAAATAAAGAAATGTGCTGTCACTGAACAGAGTACACTTCTATCAAATTAAAAGCAGTAAACTGTAACAACCGTTGTGCAAAAGCAGTGTGTGAAACCCTCAAAAACATAAAAATCAAGACTATCATTCAGTCAAGCAATAAGTCAAGCTGATAAAAATTAAGAACATTGAAAATGATTTTTCTCTCTTTTGTTTGTTTAGATTCCATATATATGCACACCACACCATTGTGAATAACAATACATCTAATTATCTGTACAGTACCAGGTTTTGCATTAGAAAAAAAGTAAGGTGCTTCTAGGAGTCTTGAGTTTCAGTTTGTCTTGGTGTAGTTGGTAGTGCAACTGAAAGGTATTCCAAGTGGTGTAATTCAAATCACTTCTAAATTACTTTTTTCTTTCTTTCTTCTGTTCGGGTTCCAAATCCATATACAGTATATTCATCCTGTACCTTAGTAAAAGAAAAGAAAATGGATCAGAGCAATGTATTTAGTATACCAGGCCCCCTCTGTGCCTTTGTCTATTGTGGCCAATGGCTGCACATACTCCCTGCCCCATCTATTAAAAGCACACCATTGCCAGTAAGTTCTCATGGAAATGCCAAAATGAGGGAACAAAATAATTTTCTTCACCGCAGACCTGCTGACCACTGTCCTGCTTGCTTTTACATTTTTCAACAATTCTTCAAGTGGATATGCTCAAACCACTTCTACAAAGATAATATGGGAGCAGCTGTGGGAACATGCAATCAATCGGGAGCAGCAGCATGCAAATGAACTAGAGCATTCACTTAGCCAGGAGATAAGAACATTTATTTTTTTTTTAGTAGAGGAATGTGGCTTGCAGGCATCCTCACTAATGTGCACTGCAGTTACTGCAGAGGAGACATGGAATGAAATCCTGAGGTGGGGGTTGAACTAAGAGGATGGGGACTGTCATCAGGCATAACAGCACATCAGTTTTGAGAATTGGAACAGGAAGAGGGCAGATCTTTGAAAATGGGGAAGGGAGGGGCAGACATGTGAGAACTTAGATAGCAGGAAGAAGAAGGAAATCTAAAAACTGGGACAGAGAAGGTGCAGAAATGTTATCATTGTGGCAGAGAAGGGGCAGAAATATAAGAACTGTAGCAGAAAGGGGCAGATATTACATTACAATACATTACATCATGAAGGACAGGAAGAGGTGGTGCATATCTTGTTTGTCTTTCTGTTGTCCTAGGGGTCATAGCTGAATATGTCTTTGGATCTTAAATATGCACTGAGCTCCCTTTTTAACACCAGTAGGCTAGGTGACTACCCCTTTCACTGGAAGTGTGTGCCACAAGTTCACTACTCTGTAATGAAGTGCTTATATAAGTCAAGTCTGAATCCATCTGTCCATATTTTGCATTAATGTCACCTAGTTTGTCCTTTTGCTACATGTTTCCAAAATATTCTACTATCAAGCCCTCCAAAGCCCTGCATGGTCCCTGTTATGGACCATTATCATATTGTCCCAAAGTCTCCTGTAGTCCAGTGAGCACATGTCCAGTCGCCTTAATCTTTCATCATAACTTGATCCCTTGACCTCTGTAACCAGGTAAGTTGCACTTCTCTGTACCCTCTGCAGATCATCCACATCCCTTCTCAGATACAGTGGCCAAGCCTGTAGGTAGTATTCCAAGTGATGCCTCTTGTATATTATACATAGGGTGGCAAATACCACTTTGGTACTGTTAGCTACTTTTAGTACTTCCAAGCACTGTATTAGCATATTTGGTCATGTTATCACACTGCTTATTACTTTTTAGTCCTTTGTAAATATCACACTCAGTTTATTTATTCTACAAACTGCAGGTCTATGCCTCACAAATTGTAAATTTGTTGATTATGATTATTGTTATTATTATATCTGAAATGGAAGACTTCAGACTTGCTAGCATTAAAGGACATCCTCACTTAATTGCCCACTAATACATCTTATTGTGATCTGATTATAATTTTAAAGCATCTTGCTCAGTTGCTATTGTTCTCCTCACTTTAGTGACATCTAGGGTTGCCACCTCTGGATGAGGCAAAAACCGGATCCTAAGCTCCGCCCCTAGCCCCACCCCTTTTCATGACTCATCATGCATTGTTCCTCCTAGAAGTCCATTTGTTATACCATTAAAAAACAACACTTAATGCAGCAGTTAAATAAAAACTGTACTGTGCCTGTTAAAGTTACTTTCCTAGGTTCTTCCTATTTATTTATTTATTTATTTATTGACATTGGTTAACCAGATAAACATACAGAGATAAAAGAAATCTCATTTGCTGATATGATCTGGGGGGGGGGGACAAGGGAAATACTGTAACTAGCATACAACAGTATACATACTTTATATCTTTTTCTGGCTCTATTTCCTGTTCTTGTCCAAAGTACTATTTCAAAGCCAAAGAAGTGACCACACTTTTTTCTTGAGGAAAAAAAGAATTTAAATCATTTAAAAATGCCTAAATTCTGTTCGAGATGAAAATGTTCAGCAAATGAAAGTGGAGGACAACTGGCTCTGTTAATGTTACAAAAGGTGGGGGCAGCTGTGCTGCTATGACACTTTAAGATGCAGTGGAAAGATTAGGTTAAGTGCTAATGGTGTTAATGGCCATACTTTACACCTCCCAGGGTGACTAGATTCACAAACAACAGGCTACATTGACAACAGAACTTGTCTGTAACCTGGACATGTAGCTGAAACAATGAATTATATGACAAAATTTGTTTCAAAAGTATGTGAGCACTCAAAATGGCTCAAAAACCTGACCAGCATAGAGCAAAACCGGATTACCTGATAGAGACCCTGAAAACCTGATCACCAGGTAAAAAACCTGACAGGTGGCAACCCTAGTGACATCTGCAAATGTAAACACTTATTTTCCAACTCCAAGTGCCAGATCCCTAATGTATTATTTAAAAAGGACTGGTCCCAACACAGACCCCTGGACCAACTGGTGTGTGGGGAGGATAGAGGAGAAGCCACACATTGTGATGCACCTGGGCATGAGTGACTTGGAGGGCAAAAGGGTAGAAGAGGTTCACGATAGTTTCCAGGAAGTGGGGAAGCTGTGCAGTGAAGTGGGAAGGTTGATAGCCTTCTCTGAAATTCTCCCAGTATCAAGAGCAAGTGCAGCCAGGAAGCAGAGAATCACAGACTTCAACAAATGGCTGGGGAAATGGTGTGGGTCCATGGAGTACGGATTGGTGGGGAAGTGGGGCAAAACGTGGGAGAACAAGGAACTGTAAGAGCTGGATAGGTTGCACCTTAGCAAAGTAGGCTCACAGGTACTGAAGCAGAAGTTGGGGGAGTTTATTCAAGTGAATTACAATTTAAACTAGATGATGGGGGGCAGCAAAGGAGCGGGCAGTCACGAGAAGAGGAGCTCCTTTTGACGTCCCCCCACAGCACAGCAGGGGCCACATTCAAATAGGAGAGGGGATGGGGGAGGTAGAGGAGAGGAGGTAAGATCACATTGTAGGGTGATATCATTGAATTCTAGGAACCTAGGTAAAAAGACAGCAGAGTAGCAGGCAATGATGGTGGAAGGGGAAATGCACATAGCCATCATCGTTGAAACATGGGCAACCCAGTACCATGACTGGGACCTAGCTATCCCAGGATTCAAACTACACCATAGGGACAGAGAAAAAGGAAGAGGGGAGGTAGCCATCTATGTTAGGAAGAGATAATGTGCAACAGGGAGGAGAGGGAGAGAGGAAGGAAGACAGGGCGGAAGCCTTATGGGTGCAACTACACAACTCAAGGGGTAGAAAGGTTAGAATGAGGGTTGTATACAGGCCTCTGATTCAGAAGGAGGAGACTGATAGGGAGCTGGGAGAACAGTTAAGGAGGCTTAGTGGCAAAGGTAGCACTGTGGTGGTTTGGGACTTTAACCTGCCAGGGGTGGATTTGAACATCCCCGTCACCTCATGTGCTAGGGACCAAATAATCCTGGAAGCCTTCCAGGATGGCTTCCTGACACAGACAGTAACAGAGCCAACTAGGGAAGGGAACATTCTGGACCTGGTGCTGATGGACAGTGAACAAGTCAAAGACATTGGGGTGGAGGACCACCTGGTGGGAAACGATCACCACACAATGTGGACTTCTCACTCAGTCCAGGAAAGAAGGTAGCCATAACAAAGATTAAGGTACTGGACTTCAAAAGGGCAAACTTTGGCTGGATGGGTAGTATACTGGAAAGGCACATAGCTAACATCCATCCACACATGGACACTGGGCAAAAATGGCAATCATTAAGCTGGGCCTGGCTGAGGCCACTAACACATGTGCAAAGAGTCAGAGTAAGAAAACCAGGACCAAGAAGCTGAGCTGGCTGAACAGGGAGGTAGAAGAGAGGATGAGGGAAAAGGGGACCATCTTTAGAAGCTATAAAAGATAAAACAGAGAGGAGGACAGAGAGGAATACATAAGAAAATCCAGGGAGGTGAGTAGACTAGTAAGGGCAGCCAAGGTGTCGAAAGAGCTGAGTCTAGCACAGGGGATCAGAGAAGGTAAAAAGGATTTCTTCAGGTATATACGGGAGAAGTGAAAGAGTAGGGATCAGATTGTTAGGATCAAGAATGGCAGTGGATGGGTGGAAAAGGGGGCAGAACAGGCTGACATATTCAATGAGTGCTTCTGTTTAGTATTCACCAGGGAGCGGGAAGGGCCTGTACCTAGAGGGAAGGGTGGTCTGGGATCAAGGGGGGAGGGAGAGTCAAGCATCCACTTGGCAGGAGCGGGACCTGGGGGTTATCATTTCAGATAATTTGAGTGCAGGTAGTCAATGCAAGAAGGCAGTGCAAAAGGCTAGTAGAATGCTAAGATACATAGGAAGGGACATCACATGCAGAAAGAGGGAGGTGATCCTGTCACTTTACAGATCCTTGGTAAGGCCCCACCTGGTGTACTGCATCCAGTTCTGGAGTCCTTATCTCAGAAAAGACATACATAGATAGAGATGGTACAGAAGAGGACAACAAAAATGATCAAAGGTCTCCATGAGATGACTTATGAAAGCAAGTTAGAGGAGCTTAACATGTACTCACTGGAGCAACGCAGAAATAGGAGGGATATGATTTAGACATTCAAGTACTTAAAGGGTATAAACAGAGTCCAGCTCCAGGATCTCTTTCTTGTCAATAGCTCCATGAGGACAAGAGGCCAAGATATGAAATTACAAGGAGGAAGATTCAGGGGCAACGTGCATAAGTCTTTCTTCACGGAAAGGGTCGTTGACCCATGGAATGAGTTTCTGCCAATGTCATTGATTCCAAAAAAGGAAGTGAATTCAAATCAGCATGGGACAGACTCAGAGGGACACTGACAATTAAATTCTGAAGAGGAGGGGAGAGATCAGGGCAGACTAGATGTATCTTAGGTCCCCATCTGCTGTCACTTTCTGTGTTTCTATGTAAAAACTCATGGGATGATATCTACTCTTTCAAACAAATCATTTGGTACCTGTATCATGTACATGTGTTTTTTGTACATAAGCTAGGATTCAAGTAATATCAATAACATCACTTTACAGCCATATTGGTGCCTAGTGCTCCCAGGTCGCCCCTGAAAACAGACACTTGTGCCTAGTGGGCCTTACCTGGTTACCAAAAATAAAAAAAACAAGAGCTAGTTTATACCAACTTTTGACTGACTTTCTGCAAAGCACAGTGGAGACACATCTTACTCCTTCCCCTAACACTCTAAGACTGGACACTGTTCAAAGTTATGTAGGTTTTATATATGTTAAACAGACATAGCTTTTGAAACAGTGGTGATCTACCACATGAGCTGCTATTTCCACTATATATATCATTCTTCTGGGAAAATATTGCTTTCCGTAATTGTCAGACAAGCACATTTTGAAAACATTGACATGCTTTAATTCTGTACCAATGCAAAGTATTCTCGGTGGTTGCACATCGCCATGCATAAGTAGGAGCATTTGAAGTGATGCGGGGGGGGGGTGGGGATGTCTATCAGCTGGTCTTACATCAAATTGTGAAGCCTGTCTGACCCACATGCATCAAAGTGACACAGAACGTCCTTGTGTCAGAACTACCAAAACACCACAGAACAGTTCCTTCTGTTATGTGCATATTTAAAAAGGAAGACATCTTCTATCATGAAAAAAGGCTAACATGAAAATTATTGCTACGTATTTCACCAAAATGAAGAAGAAATCTGACAGTTAACAACCTACTGTATATATGCCGACGAACTCCCACCACCTAACTCATACTTCATGCACAAGAATTAGCCTGAATGCTTCAAAGTTGACAAATGCATGAATTTCAAAATCAAACAAATAATTTGCATTTCACATAGACACTTTGCATCAAAAGTTAATGTAGCATGTAGTTGAAGAAACAGTTCTAAGTTTTAGGATGGTATTGGGCCCAAGCATATGCCAAGTGGCACCATGCAGCTTCACAGAGCACTACCTTTTAACTCAGTTTTGAAACACTTTATTTTTTACTCAACAGTGGAAGCACCAGATGGGTAGGAGGCTCTTGAACATACTTGTTTGTTCACACCACATTAAGACCTCACAGTGGCTCTCTCTCTTTTTTCTTTATCTGCAGCAACTGCTAGATTGTTGACTCCATGACAGCTGTCATATCTATTTTTCCTGCTCAAGATAAATCTGACAACCGCATTATGGTACACTATCTCCTGGTAGCAGTGCCATGAAAAAAAAAAAAAAACATAGTACTGGTATGCCACTCCTCCTCATCATCCTCATCATCATCATACTGTATTTATTCATCACATTTTCTTAATTGCAACTCAGGGCACTTTACAATAAAACATTGTAAAATATTAAAACCTAGCATAGCCATAATTAAAAGACCCTTAATAACAGGTTAACTAACTAACCAGAAGTAAAGGCTTGATTAAATAAAAAAGTTTTTAGCTCCCGTTAAAAGATATCCAGGGACTGAGACTCTCAGATCTAATGGGGCAGGGAGTTCCACAGGGTTGGTGCACTGTATGAAAATTCCCAATCACCAGATGTTTTGAGGTGAACCCTGGGAACCTCTTGGGGGGGTCAGCAGACTGTAAGCAAATAAAGCAAATAAGCATGCTGCTCCCCCCCCAAAAAAGAAAAACCGTGGCACAATATATCAGTTGGGGGGTGAGGATATAGCATGCACCAAGCAGGAAAGGGATCTTGGGGTTATCATCTCTGATGACCTTAAGGTAGGGAAACAGTGTGACAAGGCAGCAGGTAAAGCAAATAGGATGCTGGGATGTATAGGCAGGGCATTACCAGCAGGAAAAGGAGGTCATAATTCCGCTATACAAGACACTAGTGAGGCCCCACCTGGAGTACAGTGTACAGTTCTGGAGACCATACCTACGTAAGGACATAGACAGGGTAGAGAAGGTTCAGAGGAGGGCGACAAAGATGGTGCATGGATTGCATCACAAGCCCTATGAAGTCAGGTTGAAGGAACTGAACATGTACTCCCTGGAGGAGAGGAGGGAGAGAGGGGATATGATAGAGACACACAAGTATCTTACAGGGAGGAACAGGGTGCAGGAAAACACTATTTTTAAGCGAAAAAGATGTTCCAGGACTAAAGGGCATGGGATGAAGTTGGAGGGAGGACGATTCAGAGGAAACATGAGAAAGAATTTCTTCACAGAACTGGTGGTGGACAAGTGGAACACCATGCCAGAGGAAGTGGTGGGGGCTGAAACAATCACGGGATTTAAGAATGCATGGGATAGACATAAAGGAATTCTGGAGGTCAGGGGTGAGGTGCAACAGACTTCTAGGAAAACAAACTGAACTTACAAGCTCAAATGGGCAGACTGGGTGGGCCATAGGCCCTTATCTGCCGACACTGTCTATGTATCTATGTATGTATCTATGTATCAGGTCAGGTTCTGATGACTACATTTAAAAAACACATCAAAACTGCTCTTGATATAAAATGGCAACTGAAGAACTAGCTTTTGATTTCTATGGGAAATGGAGTTCAGTCCTGTGGGGAGGGGCATGGTGAAGGAAGACATTGCTTCTGGGTGGGAGGACAGAACATAGACCACAATTGCTTCACATAAAACAGTACAGTGCCATCTAGTGACCATGACAGCATTAAAGGGACTACTTTCCACAAAATAAATTAATTCATAAATATATATATATTTACAGTATTTTTATTTTTTTTAAACTGTTTTGTTTTAAAATACAACCCCAATCCAATTTTTTAAGTGCAATACTACCCTCCAGAGTGCGCAGTATTGGGCTATATGGACCTTCCAGAAGCTATAAGGTCCATCACCTGCAGTGCCTGGGCCTCATTAGTCCAATACCACCCACCCTGTTGAGTATTATTGCTTATGTTCCAATGGTGGAGCCAGGTCTGGGTGACATGGGTGCTATCTGTCTAACAGGGGCTCTAAGACACAAGCAATTTGCCATTTAAAGTGATTTTTACAAAATTCAGAAAAACATTTTAATATACTATTGAAACATTATATAGCCTACAGTATAATTTAATCACTCTGCATTCACCTCCCTCAATCATTTGCATGCAGACAGGATCTTTATCCATAGATTCTGTGGCACCATCCTGCTTTTCCCACATTATAAAGCATGACATCAGTTTTAGGAGATCAGGATTGTTTATTTCTAAACATTTCACACACTCTTAATCTGAAAGGGTCTCAAGGTTCTGAAGTTCTAAGTTCAGTTGGCTAGTTTAAAATATTTTGATTTTAAAAAGGCAATGTCAACACATGTTGAATCATATTATTTCTAGGTTTTTTTGTGTCTATATCCACCTGTAACTCAGCCCCCAGCTTCCTCGGTCCATGCTTACCCTCGGAACTTACCTCAAGTTGATGATCATCCCAGACTTACCCCCCCTTAGGGTTGGGTCACCGAGTAGGTGCACCCACGACAGAGACTGGCATAAAGGTTCCTGGCAGACCCCTCAACTGTCAGTGTTCTTTCTAGGTTTAACCCCCAGGGTGGGACTACAGTGTCAGGCCATTCCTGATGGAGGACTAAATCAGTCACCAACTGAGTGCTGTAGTGAGTGTAGCAGGACCAGGAAGTGGAGCATCATCACTGGGGCCAGCGTTATTCATGCTTTTGTCCCTGGGAGGAATGACATGCAATGGTATAAGGTGCCAAAGTCCTGATGTCTGGCATGCCTGCCCAACAGCTCAGCTGTAGTCGCTGCAACCCCTGGCCTATATCAGGGTTTGATAAAATGCTGATTGCTAACCCACCCTCTCCCTGGAGGAGAAGAGCAGTTCAAGGGACACTCAACTCTCCCCCCCCCCCCCCGGCTGGCCTGCTAACTCCTCAGGTCCATTTTTTTTTCCATTTAGTATACTTTATTATGTTTTTTGAATAGGTGTAAGCTGGTAACATATGACAAGCTTATTACTGGATCGTTAAAAAAAAGCAAATACAGTGCATATATGACAAAACAATGAGATACATAGTCTGCAGCTTACAAATTCCCCTCCCATGTACCTCCTCCCCCATATACACCCAGTCTGCCTCTAGTATAATAGGTTCAACTGCATACAAGAATTTATCCAGCCTAATGGAACACAGCTATGCCAAGTAGTCGAGCCCCCAGCTTGTTAGTTACTTATTAGGAGAGTATAGAGTGGCTCCCATCTCCTAACATATTTCTTAGTATTATTAGACAATTTGGCAATTGTATGCTCGGCTTGCAGAGCAAACATGATTTCATGAAACCATTCCAAATAGCTGGGAGCATCAGAGTCCTTCCAGCGTCTTAATATAACGTTTTTCGCACATGTCGATATCAGAGCTATGTGGGCTCTCTGATTGCCCCCAGGTATTAGTATATATTCTCCAATGAGACAGATTTCGATTCGGAAGAAGCCTGTCAAAGCCAGCAAAGGGTTTAAACTGCTCTCTATGCTTCGCCAGAAGGTAACTATTTTTCCACATGACCATAACATGTAAATCATATCAGCAGCCTCTTGTTGGCATTTAGGGCAATGACTGTTGTGCAGGAGACCAAATCAGTGTAATTTGAGGGGGGAATAATATAAATTGTGAATTATGCAAAACTGCATATATCTATATTTATCCCATTTAATATACTTATATAGATGCGCCCAAATTATTGCCCAGTCTATAGAAATGGAGGGGGCTGGGAAATCTTGTTCCATTGGGTGTAACTGTGATTATCCTCCGAGTCAACTGTTGATCTAATAAAATCATAAGAGAATGATATTATGTGGGAAAGAGGTATGGTCTCCAAATATGGGGCTAACATTTTGGAGAAGGAGTCATGCCATAACCCAGCCCCTAAATGCTGCGTCAATGAATGAGATAGCTGAAAGTATTTAAAAATTGAGTTTTTCTCCCAGCGAAACAGAGAGCAGCCTTCCTGAAAAGAAATCATCCTCTGGGCAATGACCAGCTGTTTGACCCTCTCAATACCTATCTGAGGCCAGAACGTCTGTGCTTTTATTAGTTTACCAGCAATAGAGAAATTAGGATTGCCGAATATAGGTTGAGCTATGTCCTTCAGTCTATCTGTTTTAAGGAAGGCACTGAGTTGTTGCTGGGACCGGATCAGAGAGTTTAAGGGGGTATTTCATAGGGATCTGGGAAGCTTTCTTAATGGAATAAATGGTTGAGCTTCCGGATCCATCCCTGTACCCGCACAAAGATCCTGCTCAATCCTGACCCAGGAGGGTAAATGACGAACCTCTTGACTGGGCCGTAACCAGTATCGGACTCGAGCCAGATGTATTGCTAGGTAATATATATAGAAATTGGGGACCTGTAGGCCACCATCTAATTTTTTCTTTGTTAATTTTAGATAGCTTCTTCTCGCTTTTTTATTTTGCCATATAAATTTACTCAAGATACCATGCAACTAAACAAACCATGAATGTGGCAAGGTTTGGTTCAACATTTGAAGTGGGTATAATAATCATGGCAACACATTCATTTTAATAGCGTTTACTCGCCCCCATAGAGTTAGTGGTAGTTTAGACCAGCGTTTAAAGTCTTCCATTAGACTATGGACCAAATTATCCAAGTTAAGTTGTCGCATAACTCTCGGGGAAGGATGAATGTAAATGCCAAGATATTTCATCTTGTCCGGGTTCCATTGTGTCCCCAAATGTGCTACATCTGATTTCATTGTATATTTATTTAAAGGAAGGATTTCGATTTTGTCCCGATTTAGTTTGTAATTTGAGAAGGTTTCAAATTGTGTTATAATCTGGAACACCTTGGGGAGGGATCACCCGGGGTCTGTAATATGTAGAAGCAGATCATCTGCATATGCAGAAACCTTGTATTCTTGATGACCTATTCGGATACCTCTAACCATTGTGGAGAGGTTAATCTTTCTAATAAGAGGTTCTAGATATAAATTAAATAAGTAAGGTGACAAGGGGCAGCCTTGCAGTGTACCTTGTGACAGGATGAATGGGCGAGACAGGATACCGTTACATTGTATTCTGGCCGATGGAGTGGCATATAATATTTTGATCCATTTTATAAATTCCTGGGGTATTCAGTATCAGGGGAATAAAAGGAAAAGATACTCCCACGAGACTCTATCGAACGCCTTCTCCGTGTCCAGGGACACCAGAGCAGCAGAGAGGTCCGAGTCCCTGGATGCGGAGAGGAGATATGCCAGCTTTCTGAGATGGTCTGAAGAGAGTCTATTTTTGACAAAGCCTACTTGTTCAGGGCTGACGAGATGTTCCCACACCTGGGCAAGTCTAGACGAGAGAATTTTGCCTAGAATCTTAAAATCCACATTAATAAAGGAGATGGGTCTGTAATTGGATATTCTAAAGGGATCCTTGTTGGGCTTCGGAATAAGAACTATAGTAGCCTACGATAACGAGAAATCTGACAGACCATTTTGAAATAAATAATTAAATGTTTCGAGTAATATAGGGGCAATTGTATCTTTGAGGGCCTTGTAGAAATTAGTTGTGAAGCCATCAGTCCCAGGTGACTTGTCAATTGAAAGGGAATCAATAGCGTCACAAATTTCAGATACGACAATGGGGCATTTTAATAAGTCTACTTGACGGTCAGATAGACAGGGAGTGTAATATCTTGGAGAAATGACTCCATATGATGAGAGAGATGATGGTTAGAGGGGCTGTATAAAGCTGCTGGTAGTATTCTTGAAAAGCATTGACAATGTCTAGAGGTGAGTTAAGAAGTATACCAGAAGGGGAATAGATCAATGGAATTATTCTCTCTGCTAATTGAGTGTGTAAACGTAGGGCTAGTAATTTTCCTGCTTTCTCACCTTGATCGAAATATTTGATCTTTGAACGTACTACCATAAGCTCTGCTTTTTCGGTTAGTAGTTTATTGTATTGGGCTCGAAGGGATTCCAGTTTGACCCAATCCCCATCAGGGGATGATGGAGAAAGGGAATTTTCTAACTCGGAGATCTGACCTAATTTTAGGGGCAGTTCAGCATTCTTTTGCTTTTTACGTATGGTTGTCAAACGGATTATTTCACCCCTCAGAGCGCATTTGAGGGAGCCCCACAAAATGTCCTTCTTGGACATGGATGTGTCGTTATTCTCCATGTATATACTGAAAAAATCTGGTATCGAACAAACATGTTCGTCCGAATTTAGAATCTGGTTATTGAATCTCCAGACCCGTTCCCTGTGAATATTTGGGAAAAACTTAACTTGGAGATAAACCAGACGATGGTCTGAGATGGCCTGAGTTGAGTAGTACACTGCAGAAACCCCTGAGTTGTAATCCTCGGATAGGAGAAAATAATTAATACGGGAAAAGGTATTGTGGGGTATAGAATGGAAAGAGTATTCTCTCTCTCATCTGGATATGCGAGTCTCCAGGGATCAATTAGTCCCAAAGAGGAGCTTAATTCGTGTAGGGCTCTCTGACCAGGGGATGAACGTGACCTAGTGGACCCCTATCTGTCTAATGTATTTGAGAGCACTGTATTCCAATCTCCCCCAAGTAAGATTGGCAATTTAGACCAAGGAGCCAATATGGACATAATGGAGGTAAAAAATTGCGGGTCCTCTGAGTTCGGGCCGTAGACCGAGCCCAGTATGACTTCTGTGTGAATCAACAGGCCTCTTACAATAACATATCTACCTTCGGGGTCGACTGTGGACTGTAAAAGTTGGAAGAGCACCCTGCAGGTGATTAGAATGGCTACACCACATCTCTTGGTTTCTTTGCCCGCCCCATACACCTGTCCCACCCAGTTTCTGTGAAAGTAATGTGAGTTTGTAGATCTAAGATGCGTCTCTTGCAGAAAGGCTATGTCAATCTGCAAATTTTTAAGGTGGACTAAAATTTTGGAACGTTTAGCAGGGGAGTGTGCCCCTTTGATGTTCCAAGAGCCATATTTAATCCACATTGTGGATCTTAATTAAAGGCTCAAGACAAGTAGAAACTAGCGGGGTAAGCATCCAAAGACAACAAAGGTGAATTAAATCAGTATAGTGCTTCCTGGTGGCAGACAACCCAGTTCCCACTATCATGCCCCTCCTCCCCCCTCCAAATCCCCCACAAGTCATATGAATTAGATATTGAACCATTTAAACATAGATTTTATTTTATTTAGTTTTTGTTTACCGGGTAAGTACACTAGACAAGTTTTATGCCTATTTTCAGGAACGACCCGGGAGAGTACAAAAGGGTACAACAGGTACATTGATACAGTAATTGGTTCAGACGAATACATTCAGATACATCGCCCAACCCCCAAAAACGTAACTATGCAAACTTGTCCAACAACTTAAATGGAAATCACTAGTCACATCAACCTTTCGGAAATGAAGATTGCTAAATGTACTAAATATCTGGCACAAACATACCATGTACAAGCTTGTTTCTAAAAAGTGCCAAAATGAAGGGTTGAACCCGACAGTGATATTATCCCCTACATGTCTATAGCACATGATGCGCTCTTAGTGTGCCAGTTGCTGACTGGCCGCACCCCCCCAAGCGCCAATCTACCCTTATAAGAGACTGGATTTATTATCAAGACTGTCCTGAACACCTAGATATGTAATAAACTGGCATTCTAAAATGAAATCAAATGTAAAGCCTTAATTTGGCAAGGTATTATAGTGACCAAGCAGTTGCACGGGGTATGTAACTCCACATGCACAATATTGTCCCCTTGTTATATACTGATTCGCAAAAACATGCAATTTACGTGCGGTAGACCGAAACAAGTCTTGCTGAGAAAACGGAGAGGCCTTCTCCACTTAATCTCAGGCTTTGCTAATCACGAGTTGACCCAGGGTAAGTAGGCTGGGCAATGAGAGACTCTGTTGCCCCGTTAAACTGCATCAGACCTAGAGCTGAAAGGAAAATAAAATAAAATGCACGGGACCATCTGTGGGACCACTGAAAATATAACAGCCTTTAATGGAGGTAAAAGTTCATCACACAATCTGTCTGAAGGTCCGTGAGCTCAAGAAAAAAAAAAAAAGGCAGTCAAATAGTAATGACTCTTCAGGCACACGGTCTCTTCCTGACCGTACATGCAAGAAAGCATAGAAAAGAGTTTGAATCCCACTGTGCCTCCGGTTATGCTGCTCAGCACTAAGTTCCCACATGCCCACGAACTATTGACGTTTTAAATTTAGAGTCCCCTTTAATGTATTTCTTCTGTTCACTTGGTAAATCTTTTAGGTTCACAAACTTTGATCAGAAGGAAACTTTTTGTGGGAGTAGAGAGACCCTTCGTTTTCTTAAGGTCAGTACTGGCTCCAGATCCCTGGGTGACTACCTCCAAGCGCCGGTGATTCCATTTGCCCCATTAGTCAGCATAAGTCTTTGAACTAAGGGAGGAGGTAAAATAAAGTACGGATGCAATCCGAGAGCCCGCTTACCCTTGTGTAATGACCTCTGATGGAGAATAAAATTGTAAGCAGGGTTACTGTGTGTTCCAATACTAAAAGAAGGTGACTCATATTGATTTTACCAATTACGGCTTACTTGCCTGTGAGTAAAACACGCCGGGGATGAAGGTTCAAGTCCCACTGTGTAACTAGCTGTGCCATTCTTCAGTAAATCTTTGAGTGATAATCCGACTTCATTCATCAGTGATCCATGGCTCGAGAAGTATCTTCAACCCATGAAAATTTCAACAGGTCACAAAAAGATCAGGTAGGAGGGACTGAAGTGCTGGCTGGGCACTTTCGAAATGATGCCATGAGCCTGCCACATTTATTTATTTTTTATTTAATTGTTTAACCAGGTATAGCACACTAAGCTGAAAGCTTTTTTACAGGAGCAACCTGGGAGCTCAAGGAGGTTAAGTGACTTGCTCAGGGTCACACAGTTTGCAAGTGGAAGCTGTGGGATTCAAACCCAGGTCTGGTCTGCTGGATGTCACCAGATTTGCAGCTCAGAGCCTTAGACCACTGTGCTATACTGCCTCCAGAGGCAGAAACTTACAGAGTCTCCTTACAGAGAAGCGCAATGGATATAGAACTCTGAATCGGATCCCCGCTGCTATCAACTTCGTGACCATGGGGTGGTATTCTGCCCGTCTCTGTCTGATGGTGGCTGGTAGGTCTTGCGTGAAGCGAAGTTGTTGACCTTCCCAAAGAACTTGATGTGACTCTTTGGTCTGATTCAGTACATGCCATTTATCTTGGTAGTTCAGGAATTTAATAATGAGAGGTCAAGGGGGTTACCCAACTTCGGGTTTGGGGCACAAGGAGCGGTGTGCCCGTTCAATAACATATGTAGTTATTGGGCGATGGCCCCGCAACTTTGGTTAACAATTTTTGTAGAAAAGTAATGGGCATTGCACCTTCTGTGTCCTCTGGAAGACCGAGTATGAGAATATTATTTCGTCTACTTCTGCCTTCCAGATCTTCGAGTTTGGAGTCTATTTTCTGTTGTTTCGTTTTAATATTTACGATATCACTATCGGTCACCAGTATCTGCTTTTCCAGAGATATTATTTGTGCTGAGTTATCGGAGATGGCTCTCTTGGTTTCTGCCAGATCACCCCTGAGTGATTTTAGCTCCGAGGTCAGTTCTTGTAGGGCAGATTTAAAAGGCTGGAGCTCTTCGATAAACCATTTTTCGGTTAGTGGGGCGTTTGATTGCGTACTGGTGACACTGCTGACAGGCTTATGTGAGGCACCCGGTTGGGATTTCGATCTCTTCGGCCCTTTTTCCGGCGTAGACGGAGGTGTGTGAACTGGAGGGGCCTGTCTCATTTCAGCCTCCATTGTAGATTTAGGCCAGGATAACTCCTTCGCTGAGACATTTCGTGATTCACCGATGATTTAGAAATATCGTTCGGTAATGGTGAGATGGTGAGTCAGACTGATGATAAATTCCTTTTCAGTTGATTAAAGAGCTTAAAATTTTGCCAGATAGCAGAGAAATCAGCACTCCGGGAGGGAGACGATCAGCCAAGCTGCTTCCACTACAGTGCCATCACGTGACTCTCCTCTGGTCCATTCTTGAACCCAGGGCATTGATGTCACAGGCAGAAGCCCTACCATTGCACCAGCAGGCTGGCTTCTTCATATTATTTCTAGTACAAAACCCACATTTTATGATTGCTTATCGTCTCTAAAATTTAGAGATGACGCTGGCTGTTTTATCTGCCTCCTTACTAAGTAGAACTGAAATGCATGCTAATATATATGTAACCCCTAGGTGGCATTATCCCAAGTGCTACTACTCCTGCCTGCTTGGCTACCAATAGGTTAAAGGGCCTGAGTTCTGAAACGGGTGCCTCCACCCAAAGGTCAAGGTTGGTTTGGGTCAAACTAATTAGGCCACAGCCCTCTGGGACACTGATCCCCCTTTTTTCCAACTAGTGGCCCACACAATACACAATATGCACCTTCCCAACACCACAGATATGCATTGTACATACACTTATATTTGCCACTCACCCCCAGCACTGGTTCTTTCAGCTTGACTCTGGGGACCCCCTGTAAAATAAGGTGATGCAGTACAACAGCAACAGTGCAATACCTTTAACATAAAATGACTCCACAGTCAATGTAAATTGCAGAAAAAACAGATCTAATTTATTCCGGGGACTATGACAAGAATGGGGAATAATCAATTAATTTGCTTAATCACACTATGAATCACACTGCAGTGCATGCAATCAGAGTCCCATTCAGTCACACTCTCTGGGTACCCAGGATGGAGAAAAGGCTAGACAGGACCATTGCCCGGGTTAGGCTGGCACTACAGCTGGTTGGGGCCCTGTGAAGGAGAAATAACTTGCACACAAAACCAATTTGTAATCCAGATCCAGAGGGCTCAGTTCGTGAAAACAACACAACAAGAATCAGATGACACACTTTTGATTTAAAAAAGGTTGCAGGTAGCTACCCTGATAATTACTCATGGTACCCAGGCTGAACTCAGGAGGGAGGATGGATGGACGTTCTGGATTGCCAGAGGAAGCAGAGCCCACACGAGTTGCTTCGGCATTGTTCCTGTTCAGGCAAGGAGCAGGAGGCTGATCCCCTGGCAGGCCCCTCGTCGATGGATCTTTTCTGTGCCGCAGGGTAGGGAGATAAGGCCCATATGTCAGGGCCTATCTGCATTAGGCAACAATGGGTTCAGTCCAATTTTAGCTACGAAACAGCTTCCAGCAACTAACACACAGTTCACAGCAAAAGGGGAATTAGACTGTGATCTCCAATCAGCACATAGCACATTCATATGTACGAGCCAGCAGCACACAGTCAGACTAATTTGCACTTGTCTTTCAGTTCACAGTACATTTATATACCAAATTCTACCTGTACCTGGCCAAATGCTCCCCAGTTATGATCACAAGTCCCTGTACACACTGGGAGCTCAGAAGTGACTGAAATTCCTGACAGGCCGATCGCATTCAACAAAATCCTTGGTCTTCTACAGGTTAAGCCTGGTTCCAAATCAGCAGCTTGTTTCATTCTCACAAAATTTGGATTTAGTACACGACAGAAGTCTTCTTTTCCCTCTTAGGGCAAAAGGCAGGCTAGCAGGCCAGAAGTCAGGCCTTTCACTGTTCTCCCCCGTGAACTACGGCGCATAACGGCTGCTCGAACACTCTGAGTTGTTTCTCTCTCAGCTTCCAACTTGAATCTGGCTTGCCAGCAGACAGCCCAGGGGCTTTCATTCAGATCCAAAAGGTTTGGTTGGTCGGTTCAGGTATCAGTCACAACAGGCTCCCTCTATAGGTGCAAAAAAGGCACCAACAGTCTAAAAACTACAATTCCCAGGTCTCTCTCCATTCAGCTCCATTTCTGCAGGCTCCATTTGAGAGTCCCAAGTATTGATTAGTCCCATTCAGCAGTCTGGGACCAAAAATGGAGAGGCTACACAGAACAGTCTTTATTGCAAATAAGGCAGGTGAAAACAAACTACATTTTTACTACTATTTAAATGATCTACCAGCAATCAGTTACCTCTTTCAAATGGGCTCACTCTGCACATTTAGCGATGGCAGAAACGGACTGATTATTTAGCAGCCCGGGCAGGACTCGGACATAGAAACACACAGTCCCCCCATTCAAATTAATTATGACTGCAGACAGGCTGCTCTTAAAGAGAAAGTACATGGAGGCTTTAAAGGCACTCACAGGCAACAACATTTAAATGACTTTAACACCTAACACCATCCAGACTGTGATCAACTAGGCATGCTCTGGGAAGACTTCTGGGAACCCCCATTTATATGGGGGGTTACACCCTTCTTGGCATGGAAAAACTTGGCGTCCGCATCAAGACTGTACCATCTTTATAGTTTCAGATGCAATTAATACTATGCATTTATACCATCAACATGTTGTACCAATCACATTTTATACATTAGTCAACATACTTAACCATTATTATACATATTAGCTATGTTTTATGTTTCTATACCCATTGTAAGTTACATCAGACACATTTCACATTAGTAATTTACACATACTTCTATACAACTTCAGGTTGTCACTTCCTGCATATTGAACAATAATAAGGGGGGGTCCTTTCCCTATCAGCTACCTTGGGGCTAAATGGAACAGGGGCACCATACCTGGAGGGCAGAACAATTAACTGGGAATTTGCACTTATGCTTAGTTTGGGCAGTGAGCTCTGGGACACATACACCCCCTTATGGACCACATTGAGAGGCAAATCCACAGGCCTCCTGGGGGAATCATAACTGAGGTGCACTATTGCTTTGACATCTCAACCAGTCTTCCTGGGTGGAACAGTCACAGTCTCTGTTCCTTTCACTTCAGTCTGCACTTTCCTCACTTGCAAGGGGATTCTCTATCTGGGCAGAAAAGTTCGGACTTAGGGCACTGTCAGTCCCTGGATCTGCAAGTTTTGGTTCTACAGCACTTTGCTCACTTGAATGGCACTCCAGCATTGGGCGGGAACTATCACCACACTCTAAGTACTCTTCAGGTTTGGATAGGTCACCAGTCGGTCTCAGATCATCTCTCTCTTCCTCAGGGAAGTCACACAGTTCCACCATACATAGTGATTAAGTATCATCAGCCTTGACACTCTGCACTTCACTCTCAGGGAGCATTGGCTCCAAGGACAAAGCTGGGGGCTTGGGCAGTCCAGAAGGCCCAGCTTTATCCTCACAATTGACCAGAGGGTTACCTTGAAACAATTGGCTTAGTTCATAAGAAGGATAATAATCATAGTTTCACTCACTCTCATCCGAGGTGGACTGACAGTCATTCTCAATTTGGGTTTGCTGTGGAGGAAACCTTGAGTCAGTAGCTACAGGGGCAGGCTTTCTCTGTCTCTGTCTGGCAGCAGCCCGTGTCACCGGTCCAGAGAGTGTAATTTCTGGAGACTCAGATTCAATTATTATTTGACTGATGGCAACAAATGGTTGCGATGCATTGTCTTGACAGCTTTTGAATTGTTCTCAGGCTGCATTTTATACACAGGCAAATCATTTAATTTGCCTATTACAATGTGGGGAGATGGTGCCACCAGTCAGCAATTTTGTGTTTGCCATGCAGTTCCTGATTCTGCAGCAATACACAGTCTCCCACTTGGAGGTCTTGGGCCTTTACCTTTTTGTCATATCTTTCTTTGTTAGCCAAATTTCTCTTTGCAGCCATGGTCAGGGCTAGTTGGTATGCATGATTTAATTGAGCTTTTAACTTTTGCATGTACTGTAGGTAATTGTCATCTTGGACCCCATCGGGAGAGACCCCGGAACAAACATCCACTAACAGCCAAGTCTCTTTCTCCCAAACATATGACAGTAGGGGAAAAAACTCAGTAGCATAATTTCTGGTGCAATTGTAAGTGTGTACCAAGGTGCTAATTTGCTGGCTCCATCTAGGCTTATCTTTCAGGTGGAGAGTGCCTAGCATGTGAAGCAGGCTGCAGTTGAAATGTTCTGGCTGTGGATCCCCCTGTGGGCGGTAAGGGGTGGTTCTAGACTTCCGCACTCCCCACAGAGAGAGCATCTCCTTGATTAAGTAGCTCTCAAAATCTCACCCTGATCAGAAAGGATTCTCTGGGGGGCTCCATAGTGAACAAAGAAATTCTCTACCAGTACCTTGGCCATGGCTTTTTGGTCCTTTTTCTTTTTTTTTCCATTTGTTTAACCAGGTGAGACATACTAAGCTGAAAGCTTGTTTACAGGTGCAGCCTGGGAGCACAGGGATGTTAAGTGACTTGCTCAGGGTCACACAGTATGCAATTGGGGGCTGTGGGATTCAAACCCAAGTCTCCAGATTTGTAGCTCAGAGCTTTAGACCACTGTGCTATACTGCCTCCCTTGTCCTTGGGGTCCTTGGTCCTTGGAGAGTCCTTGGTGGAGAATGCTTGGGTGTACCTTGTAAAATGGCCAGTGACCACCAACACATTACTAACATTCTGCTGATCAGGCTCCAAACTCAGAAAGTCAATACAAACTAACTCCATGGGGGTGCTGGTGGTGATGTTGACAAGGGGGCAGCCCTCTGGGGCAAGGCCTTTCTCTGCAGGCAGCGACTACAAGTCCATACATAATGCTCAACATTGGCTCCCATATTTGGCTAGTAGAATGTAGACCACTAAAGATTAAGGCTTCAGTCTATACTGAGGTGACCCATGTGGTTGTGTATGGACCTCAGCACCAAGTCTCTGAAAGCAGTGGGCAAAACCAACTGTTGCTTGTCCACTTGACCCCCTGCCCTCGTCTACTGTTTCTCTGTACAGCAACTGGTTAATCAGCTTCAATTTAGGGCCTTCTTTGTACAATAATGCAGTTCTCAAGTCAGAGGAGCGCAACTTGAACACATCTTTCCCTGCGTAGAGATCTTCAAGTGCTAATCTGATCATAGGATCTCGAGAATGAGCCCGCTGAATGCTGTCATTATCCAACTGAGGCAGTGCACTAATATCTAATGTGGAAAAGTGGCAGTAAACAGCAGGTATACAACTGTCAGAGGGCCCCGAGCAATCAACTAGACAGTCTACTGCGTCCATGGACATTTGTTCCTCCATGTCAGACTTTTGGCATAGTGCTCGAATGTCAGGTTCGGACGGTCTGACCCAATCACTTCTGGAAACAGGTCTCCTGGAGAGAGCATCAGCATCTATGTGATTTAGATTCAACAGCGTAATCATAGGTAGACAACGCAGAAAGCCAGCAATGGCCGGTGGCATCCAATTTGGCTAAAGTCTGCGCATACTGTAGGTCAATGGATTATTATCTGTGTTTACCAGTATCTTTGCTCCATACAAGTATTCATGGAATTGGTAAACAATAGCCCACTTCAATGCCTGGAACTCCAATTTATGCACAGGATAGTTTTTCTCAGATGGGGTCTGATTTCTAATGGCAAAGACCACTGGTCTCAGGCCATTCTCATGCTCTTGATATAACACAGCCCCCAGCCTTGTAGGCTAGCATCGGTATATAATGCATAGGGTTTTGCAGAATCAGCATAGGCAAGGACAGGAGCCTGGGTGAGTTGGTATATGATTTAGTGGAAAGCATCTTCACAATCAAGTGTCCAGCGTGACCCAAAAGATTCATTTGGGTGGAAGTATACTCTCTCAGTTTCAGTGGAAGCCATTCTCTTGTATTTTTTGTTAGTGGGAGGATAACCTTAGTTAGGTAAGATCTAGAAGTGGATGAATCACCCTTGAATAGTCCATTATGAACCACCAGTATTAACCACAAAATCCTAGAAATCGTTGCAATTCTTTTAGGTTGTGGGGCTGAGGCCAGGTGGTCAAACCCTCAGCTTTGCTATGATCAGTCTCTATCCCCTTGGTGGACAATATGTGCCCCACATATTTTACTGATGTCTGTTTGTCAATGGACAGCTTAAGGCCGAAATCTTCCAGTTGATCCAACACTTTAAAAAGTCAGCGTTCATATTCCTCCAATGAACTTCCAAACACTGCAACATCATCTAGATATACCAGGCACTCCAATAAGTTCATGTCCCCCACTGCACGCTCCACCAATTGTTGAAAAGTTGCTGGGGCACCTGAGATCCCTTGGGGCATACTCATGAATTCATAGAACCCAAGGGGACAGGCGAAGGCTGTTTTCTCATGGTCTTCTGGTGCCATGGGGATCTAATAATATGCACTGTGAAGATCCAACACTGAGGACCACTTGCTGCCATTCAGACAGTCTAAAGCATTCTGAATACGAGGCATGATGTATTGATTGGGGATGTTCCGCCTGTTGAGGGTCCGATAATCCACACACATTCTTACTGTTCCATTCTTTTCCCTCAACACTACAATAGGTGTAGCATAAGGGCTTTTGGATTCTTGTATCACACCGGCTGTCAGCATCTCCTGGGGGTGTCCTCTTACATCAGTTATATCAGTGGGTGCTAGATGCCGGGACCTCTTACGGAATGGCCATTCATCATGCAGGCATATACGATGATCTGCTCCTTGTACATGTCGCACATCTCATTCTTTCAGTGAAAACACCTGCTCTCTGTGAGTGAGTCTCTGGCTGATTCTAGTCTTCCATTCAGCTGGCAATGGGGAGTCATGAAAGTCAAACAATTCAGGTGTCACTCTGTCAGTTCCCCCACCCCCCGAGTACTTGTTACTAGGTAGCACTGCAGTGCCTGCACAGTATACGGTAGCCAGGGTACAGTCTCTATTCACCAGAATTTCTCAATTTAACACATTGTGAACCTGAACCATTACCCATCGAGCATAGGCATAAGTCCGAGTGGGTAAGATACTGGGTTTAACCAGCAATCCTTCCAACAATTTTCCATTGCCTGGCGCATCCAACATGAGTATCTTATTCTAGATGTCTTTTTGGAAGTGGACCTTCCCTTGTAAAGCACACTGAGCACTGGGGGCCAGGATCACAGAATCAGGATCCTTCTTCCATACAACCCCAACTGGTTCATCCACATCCATCTCATCAGCATTCTTCTGTGATTCATATGCCTTCTTGATCAAGGCAGTAATCCTCAAAGCTTTGAATCCTCAAAGCTCTACCAGTGTGCTGCCCCTGTCTCTCATAGCACAGTTGCGCCAACCTCCCGAGCATATGAGCATTTGTCCCAATTATCAAAGGAATCCCATCGTACAGTCCAGTAGGGGGACACACTAGGCTCAAAGTCTCCACTTGCTCCACCACTCCAGCCACCGAGGTAGGGAAAGACAACAAAATTTGGATGTATCCGGAATAGGGGTACTCCTTTTCACTTAACCCCCAGACATGCAGTTCTTCCAAAGGCTGCACGGGCACATCAGGCAAGTGCTTCTTGTACCAGTCTTGGAACATGATGGTTATTTAAGAGCCACTGTCCAGCACAGCCCTAGTAGACACTCCATTTACTTTCACTGTCGTCTCCATGGAGGGACCCACCACCTCAGACCATTCTAGAGGGACAACAGCAGAAGCCCGGACAGACGATTTAGCCACAAAGAAATTTGAGTTAGGGTTTCTCGGACCCTCACTGTGGTCATTTCATGCACCCCTTGACCACTGATTTGTTTTCTGAAGCTCTCCTTGAAGCTGGCTCACCACTCTCGCTAAGTCTTTCTGGGACCAGCATTCCCATTTCATATGGCCATCTTTCCCACAATTATGGCAAAATATGTTTTCTGGGGTTTGGGGTGGTCAAGGTGTCACACTGGGAGCTGGAGCGGTGGTATTACCAACAGAAAACCTTGGGGCCACCCCTGTCTGTGGTGTAGTGAGCATTTGGAGACATCTCATCAATTCTTTCACTTCCACAGTCAGGACATCAAGTTTTGAGCTGTTGTCAGCAGGAGATGACTGGGTGAGCACCCCCATAGCAGATGCAGTCAGACAAAGGTCAGCGCCCGAACTCGCAGGAGAGGCCTTCATGAAAAGACTGTCTTTTGTTTCCCTGAACTCCCTCATCAGTTCATTCCATGGTGGAGCATCCAAAGCTGTCCCTTTCTGGCTGGGCACCCCTTGGCCAACATTTAGTTCTCGGATTCTGTTATGTGATTTTGGTGATTCCAGGCCATCAGTGGCCAACCCAGCACCTGAAGCAGGGGTTGTAGCAGCTACAGCTGTGCAGGGCTCTGAAAAACCTTCCTCCTCCTCCTCAACTTCCCGTACCTCCTTCATTAACACATGGAAGGGCAAGGGACCAGATTTCCTTTGATACAGTTGCAATTTGAGCAACACCCAGCTGGAGTGCTGGGCAGAGCAGAGTATGTGATCCAGTCTTACACAGTTACATATAGTTATACTCGGCCTTGTTTTGTTTCAAATCATTTGTTTTCTTCTATTGCATACTTCCTTAATGTTAGAACATTACCACCACCCCCCAAATAGTGCAGTCACTTGTGAAGCAATAGTCTCTACTATTCCCTATACAAAATTAGTAGATAAACTGTATTGTGGGTGTTCCCAAGTCCAGGAAAGATGCAGGGGGAGTTGATGAAGGAATGTAAACAAACATGTTTTTGTGTGGTAAGACCAGTATGATGGGCTGTCTGATTTTCACTTTTTTTTAAAAAGAAAAAAATAATAATCAGAATCAAACTACAAACTATGTAAGCAGCTTCTATAGAGTTTCTAGCCTGTAGTTTTATCGCCTAGAGGTTAATGAGCTGTGAATGAGCTTGGTCCAACAGACAGACCTGGGTTTGATTCCAACAACTTCAACATGCATACTCTGTGACTCTAAACAAGTCACTTAACCTTCCTGGTGCTCCTGGGTCACCCCTGAGACCAGACACATGTGCCTAGTGGGCTTTACCTAGCTACCATAAAAGAATGTGAACAATCATAAAATGTTTTTTAAACTAGGAAGTCTTTGAGGCCTAAGGGGTTTGACAGTGTCCCTTTACATTCAAGTTCCAGTAAAAAAGTATTTGACATGATTTATAATGTTTATCATAATCTCTTATGGATATAAGACTGCCTTATCAGGTCTTTTGTGTGCTAGAACTGCTCAACTTCACTTCACAGTTATCTCTTACCCGCAGAACTCAAGAAGGTCATCTTACAACCATAAAAGATGCAGGAACTCAACATATAAACAAACATATGTATTCATGTGTCAGATTGCATTCTATTGTTTTGGAAATGATTATGATGAAACAAGTACAGCACTATGAGGGAAAAGCAGAAGGATGAGAGAAAGACAGTGAACAAAGATTGTGTTTCCATGTAAATGTTCTGAGTAATAAATAAGGAGCAATCAATATAAGAACTAAATTAAGCAGTAGCTGAACCGAGTCCAAGTATCATATTTTGAAATATTTTCATTGAAGTTGGTAATCACTTTAATCCTATGGTCTGGATCCTTGCAGAATCAGGGCATTTTATACTGAAAACTAGACACATGCTTTTCTAACAGCCTGGAAAATCTGCAAACAAAATAAAATGAAGCATACTATTTATTGATGCAGATGCTTGTAACCAGTTAAAAGCAAGTGACAGGCAAAATGTGGTCACAAGAAAACAATCTACAAAAGGAAAATTGAAGTACAATATAACAAAAAAATAATCATTATTTTACATGTTTAATATGAATTTAATTTTCAGTTCCCCAAAAATGTGTTTATAATAATAAATTGATTAAAGCACATTGTATGTTACTGTTAAGCATTTTGACCTCTACTTTTCATTTTAGACTAACCCTTAGCCCCTGTCCTGCATAGCATCCTTTTTCTCCTTTTTGAGTCTCCCTTAGCACCGTTTTACACTTGAAATAGTATAAATCATCCTTTTAAATGCTAATTTCCAGGTTATCATTAGTACTGCACATTGTTCTGAAACACCAAAATATTTAATTTCACTTTTCTTGTGACTAAAATAAATTATCATGCACCAGTCACTAGTGCTGTGCGGTATGTGGAATTCCACTGGTTAAATTAGCATGGGATTAGCCAGTCTCATCAAGAGAAAATCCTATGGTGGAATTCCTGTATCGGCAACCATTACAGCCTATTTGGGAATCCCAAATTTGAAGCGTGGAAATATACTTTATGTGTGTGATGGGACAAGGTGAACTTGCCAATATAGTTAATTGAGAAAAGGTTTCACTTGCCTTTTTCAATCAAGGTGGAGTACCCAGATAACTAGTTATGCAATTCTGTATCTGCATTAGTTTTAAACTAGCTGAGACTAGTATGTGATAGGACTGTTGAATCTGCTGAAGGGAGAGAAAAGAATCTTCAGAAGTAAAGTCAGAAACTATAAACATAGATAATCCCATCCAGTAATGAGGACATAACACCTTGCTTGCAATCTGAAAATTGGGATTCTCAGAAAGGGGTCAGCCAAGATCTTTACCCATGTCAAGGCGGAGCAGTCTACATAATTGTTTATCTGCCATCAGCAACCAGAAGATGGGGGCCCTGATGTAACCCAGCAGGCATACTAGACAAAGGGATATAGAATAATGAAACTGGATTAAGGCTGGCTTCCACACACAGGCTTTTTTCGATTTGGAGCCATTGTGAGACATAATCTGAGGGTAGATTCTCCTGTTTAGAGCTCCACTAAAATTATTTGTGGGTATGTGAGGCTAAATGGTGGAGCTGAAAGTTAGGCACCTCTCAGAATGTTTGTAGAAGGTGAGCACTGGGGTGGTGGTACTACTCATAATAAATTCACAGTCACTACAAAATAAAAGGAGAGCACTCACCCCTGCTAGGAGGAAATAATCAGGCAAAATCCAATTCCAGTCAAACTGCTTTATTTACCATCTCTCAGCAGCAACAGAATACAGTACAGACAAAAGAGGCAATGCCTCCGCACTGCCGACTTACATTTTACCCTTCATTTAGGGCTTCATCAGAGAATACAATACAGGTTAAGCTACAAGATTTTATTCACAGATTGAGCAAAATCAATTACACCATTACCCAATGGGCATGCACTTTTTGTGTCACAGCTTACACCACATTAGTGCATGGAGAATTCAAATTAAAGTCCATGTTTGTCTTCAATAATCCATATTAAAAATGTTATGCTTTCTTCATTATTCACACACTGGTTTTGGCAAGCTACATTGAAAGAAAACACCAAGAGGTGAGTAAAAAATAGTACACGGAAACATCAAAGTTGTTGACAGAGAAAGACCACCAGGCCCATCCAGTTTGCTCGTTTTCCCTACTTGTAATGGTGGCCAGTGCCAATAGTTGGTCACCTGCTTAAGCTATTCTTTCTCATCTTTATGGCCCCCTTATTCCTATCCCATGCTTGTTTGAATCCTGTCACAGTGTGTGTTCCTACCACTTCCTGGGGCAGGCCATTCCATGCATCCACCATCCTTTCAGTGAAAAAGAACTTCATCACATTTCCCCTGACACGTTCCCCCCCCCCCTTTCAATTTCATGTTTAGTTTAGTTTATTAGTCTAGGAATTAATACCTTGAGCCAGGGCTCTTTACAAAGGTTCCACGTCACAAAGAACATTTAACAAAGCACGATACACATTACAGGTAAAACCAGACAGGAAAGTTACATCATAAATTTGCTATTAACAGTTTAAGGCAGTAACGTTTTTTAAGTTTCATAGAAAACAAGCTATAACAGGTTCAAGCGAGTAGACAATTTCGAGGTTAAGGAAACTTCCAGGGAGAGGGTGATCATTAGGCGCCAAAAGGAGGCTAGAGAGGAGGGAAAGGTGGTGAGTGGGAGAGTAAGTGAGAGGGGACAGGAAAAAAGGGGGGGAGTGAGTTTGGGTGGGAGACAGGAAGTAATAGAGGTAGTAGATGTCATGTCCTCTTGTTCTGCTACTCTTTTTATAGTGGAACTTGTTTTCCCCTCTCACCTTTTTATACCCTTGAGGTACTTGAACATTTCAATCATGTCGCCCCGATCCATCCTTTGTTCCGTTGTATACATATTGCGGTCCTTTAACCTATCCTCATATGTCTTATGCAACTATCCCTGCACCATCCTAGTTACCCTCCTCTCACCATCTCCATCCTCTATCCTTACAAAGGTGCACCCTCCAGAATTGCATGCAATACTCCAGATGAAGCCTCACCAGCATTTTGTACAGTGGAACCAGTGCCTCCCCCCATCGGCTCATGATACCCCTTCCTATACAACCCAACTTCCCACTGCCTTCCCTACCACTTTTGTTGCCTGCTTGGTGGCCTTCAGGTCATCAGTGATAATGACCAGTAGGATGGTCTGCCTTTATGCTAATTCGTGATGTGAATATTCAAAGCATTTTTATCTATACACACAATCCTATGGGTTAAAAGGGGGGAGGGATTTTGTTTTAACTGATGAAGCCCCAACTGAAGGGTGAAATGTAAGTCAGCAGTGCGGAGGTACTGTCCCTCTTGTCTGTTCTGCATTCTGTTGCTGTTGAGAGGTGGCAAATAAAGCAGTTTAACCAAATGGAATTGGATTCTGCCTGAGTCTTTCCTCCTAGCAGAGATGAGTGCTGTCCTTTCGTATTGAAAGTTAGGTAGTTGAAGACCCCCCAATTTTTTTTAAAGGGTTAGCTTAAAATAAGCCCTACACTGAGCTTTCCCCTTCCAAAGAAAGGTAGATAGGACCAATTGTAAAATTTTAAACTAAGATGGGGGACATAAATATTAAGCATTTGTATGGGGTAAAGTAAGCGGGGTAGAATGTTCATTTTAATTATTTTTATTCGTCCCTGTAAAATTAGGGGTAATGATTTCCATCTGGTAAGGTCTTGAGTGATCAGCTTAAGCAGGGGATAGAGATTCATACTCTTAAATTTAGATAAAAAATGAGATAAATGAATGCCCAAATTGGTTAACTGGGAAGGGGATAATTGAAATTCTACGTTTAAAATCTGTTGTTTGGAAACTTGCATATTGAGAGGAAAAACACTTGTTTTATTAAGATTTAGCTTTTAGCCCACAAAATGACCAAAACAGGCAATGATATTCAAGACTTTAGGGTTAGAATCTTGGGGATATAAAACATGCAAAAGGAGGTCTGCATAGCCCAATAATTTAAATTTGTGGTCCCCCTAGCCAAATTCCACAAATTCCAGGTGTCATTTTTGTGTTTGCCATGCTCGCAAGCGCAAGCAAACATGTTGGTATGAGTGTGCCCTTTGAGAGGTGTGACACTGTCCCCCTATAGCAGAGCAGTGTTGCAGGGGTGAGACAGTGCTACACCAATCAGCACCCAGGCTGATAATGACAGAGTTTCTGGCTTGCAGGGCAGGGTGGGCACCAACTTCAAAAGACGTTGCCATCCCTCTGATCCAGGCCACCCAGCAAGCTAGGCTGATCTGTCATGATCAGCCTGGAATGCAATAAAGAAAACCAGGGCACTTCCTCTCTTCCCTCTCTGTGGATGGGTGCGGGAGGTATGGTTAGAGTGAGTGGTTGCCTGGCTCTTCTGTATTAAGGAATCAGACTCAGTCTCCCATTTTGATGCAGTTTGCCGTTGCTTGCCTTCCCATCATTTGCATCTTACTTGCGCTCGTCCCTTTCTGCTGTCCCTCAGCTTGCGAGACTCTCCTGACAGATCAGCAATGCACTCATGTGCCTGTACCTGCCTGCTGTGTGATGGACCCAGACTGACAGACTGGCAATTGCTGGGACAGATGACACCGGACTGCTCACTGTGCTGCTGCTAACGGGACCAACCACCCAGGATTCACCATGTCTCATTCTGAGGACCTGCACAAGCTCACAGAAATGTGTACAAGGTGAGGGTCACCCACTCAACCAGCCCCACTGCGGTCATGGAGTCCTTTAGTTGGGAGTGACAGTATTCGAAGTAGGCAAAAAAAAAAAAATGTTGTTTTCCCATCTATCCTGTTTGTATGTCAGTGTACTTTATCTATCACTGGGCAGGAATCCTTGAACTGTGATGTAACTTCATATTGTAATTTTACTCACTGACAGTTGCACTTTTCTGTTTTCAGACATGTACGTAGTACGATGGCAGCAGTCCTTTATCCTACCTGATTCCTGAAACTGAGCTAGATTTTTTTATCCATCCTGAAGCTTGATTCATGCAAGTTCCCCCCACCCCGCCCTACTCCGATGTCAACCATTGGTATTTAATGAAAACAAAGGTGTGGAAGTTGTGCCAGCAGGTTGTGCAATAAGTACAGCTGTTTTTTTATGAGCTATCTCGGGGTCAGTGAATTTATTCCTTTCCCTTGATTTTTTGTTTGCTTTCTTTAGCTCAGGTATGTTGTTTCTAACAGGTGGATGTGTTGCAACTTCTCTTTTAAAGATTTGTCATGCAGAATCATCAGCTTTACATTACTTCATTGTCTTTGTGACTAGACTGGTAGTTGTTTGATTCAAATGGCAGCCTCAAGACATCCCTAACTACTTCATCTTGGCCTTATGTAAGGTGTTTTGTTTTTTGTTATGGTTCTCCAACATGTTATGTTTTCAATTCCTTGGAAAGGAATAAGTCTGGTGGTTAATAACCTTTGTTATTGCCCTAAGAAGGGTGTTTGAGGCTGAGGAGTGGTGTTTTTAGGCCAAAAAAATAGATATTTTTTTAGCTGAGTGAGAAAAGAATCTTCACTATAATTGATTGTATTTTGTATCATTGTTTCACACATTGAGGTTTTTACATGCTTCTCCTTAACCTGACTGGGTATTCATTACTTTGACAGCTTTCCGGATGAACAGATCTATTCCTAAATTTTGGACTGGGTTTGACTGTGAGGCAAGGTGTTCAGGAGGGGAGCTGCTGTAACCATAACTCAATGTGCCAGGGCATAAATGATGCTACTATCTTCTGCTTGCTTAGCTGAAGCTGCTAGTGGCACTGCCTTTTAAGCTGCATCCCTGATCTGAGTCATCATGTTAAAGATACAGTTGTAGAGTTTCAGAGCTCTAGAATGACCTTTTCTCATTGTGTGTAAGAATCTTCCTATTGAAAGGGCATTTCTTTCATAATGACTGAACAGCCTTCTACTGAAAGATTTATTTAGTTTTTGTTGACCAGGTAAAAGTGTTAGGTAGTTGAATGGGTTGGTTGGAAGGGCCATTGAATACAAGGGGCTTACTGCTGTCATGAAATATTACAGTAGGCTAAGGGGTTAGATCATTATGGTGATGTCGTGTGCATGAAGTCTATTAATGTTGCCCCTCACCCTGAACAAATACCTACTTAAAGGTCATGATGCTTTTGTTGTGGGTGGTCTGGGTTTGGGAATGTGCCCAGAATGTCTGAGGGCTGGCTGTGGGGAGGAGCATGGTCTCAATCTTTGGGGAGGGCAATGTAGACACCACTGCACTCCCACCACCTGGGTCATCAAAGGCGAAAGTGAGACTGGCAAGTCAGAGTGTGGATGCCAACTGGCTCACACATGCTTCTGCATACACTATTTTAGCATGTGTCGCTGTCCTCTGTAGGAGGAAGAAATGCAAGGAAAATCTTCACACAATGCATGCAGGATGAAGCAGGCACTTGCTGGTCTCTACTAAGAAGCTCCACTACTTCATAGAACTGTGAATGATCAGTGGAGAACTTTAGCCTTTTCCCAATTGTAAAGTGGTAATTCTGGGGGTAGAGGAGGTGTGATAAGTGGCAGAAAAGGGAAGGATGAGGCTGTGAGGTCACCTAGTTCAAAGCATATGCCACTCTTAGGGTGACACCAATATAGCGAAATGCATACCTGTCAGCAAAATCAACACTTTGCCTACAGGTCACTGTGTTGGTGCGCCCGAGACAGGGGGCATGCCATCTCCTGGTCCTGCACCCCACCCCGAATCAACTCTGACTGGAGTTAAGAATCCAAAAGATGGGGGAGGCGAGGGGCAGAGCCCTCCACATGGTGGGTTTGGGACTAAGCCCCCCGATATAAAAAAAAAAAAAACACGACCGGGAGACACACAGAAATCATGTAGACTGCAACTTGCATTTGACATGATTCCTGTCGGCGAAATGCCAGTCGACATAAAGAATGTTGAACTGGCACGGTAGAGCCAGCTGAAAGAGGGAGGCCTCTGTGGTGAACAAGGAGTGGAAATAGTTTATATATCTACAAAACAAAAGGAAATATATTATTATTTAATTGGATGTCCTCTTGGGTCTGCAGCTCCTCCCATGACCGCCCGTGCAACCATGTGTGCCATGGGGGTGTGTCCATGGACTGGTGCCCCACAGGTTCTAATTGTAGTGCATACCGCTAACCCTGCACCTGCCCAGGGCCGCCTAGGTATACAGGTGGGGTACATGCCTCTTGCGCATATTACCCACCCGTTGGCACATAGGGCCCATTGTGAGTGCCATACTTAGGGTGTGGAGCAGCCTTTCCTTGGATTGTGAAGGGTTTTAAATAAGCCAAAAGAAAAAGATTAATTTTATGCATGAAAGTGCTATTCAGGTCCGAAGAATGCAGGCCAGTAGGCAGACGGATTTGGCAAAATAAAAAAAAACTGGTCATGTTGTTTACTATGCCATGAACTGCCTCAAAAAAATGGTTCCTCTACTGCTATGCATTTCTGGAAATGGTTAGCAATACCCACTATATTGTGTAGCATTTTAGCTATTTATTACCCTTGTAAGAAGAAAGGGCAGTAGCTTCTGAGAAGAGATGTATTCAGGATTGTTTAAAAAGGCAGTTAAAAGTTGTATTTTACCAAAAAAAAATATTAAAACACCAGAATATGGTATACATACTAAGTAGAAAACATAAAGGCAGCCCCACTGAGAGAAAATGGGACTATGTAGGACCTCTGTAACTATTTCCTTCATACTTGCAGAATTGGATGGTTTCTTTCTTCAATTCATTAGTGCATTCTCACTGTGTTTGTGTTAAATTCAAGGCCATTAAGTTTTATGCGGACAATAAAAGTTCTCCTTTTTCCTCCCATTATCTTATCAGAGCACATTTAAAGTGCTGCAGTAATGAAGATAACTACTTAACTGATTTGTGATTCTTCCTTTAAGAAACTTGGAGACAAAGCCAGTGGGCCATATCTAAATTGGGTGGGGGGGGGTTCTTTTGCATTACCAGGTAGGTGGACTTAGCCAAAGGTCAGCCATAGCGTAGGCTAGATAACAGTTGATGAAAAATGTAGGAAGACTTGTGAGAAATTTTAAATTTATGTCAAATCAGCTCACCTTTTTTGGCTAATAGTTTGGGGGTAAAGGGGGCCCTTTCTCTATGGAAAGGCTTACCTGCAGAAGTCACTGACTCCGAAACAGTATGACAATTCAAATCTGCTTGGGATAGGCATAAGGGGATTGTCTCTAAGAAATTCTAAGGTGGGGGGGTAGCACTCAGGGCAGACTAAATGGATCTCTGGTCCCCATCTGCTGTTACTGTCTATGTTTCTATGTCACCCAAAGACATTCCAGTCCCTTTGATCCATGCCGCCCAGCAAGCCAGGCTGATCTGTCATGGTCAGCCTGGAATGCAGCAAGGAAAACTGTCCATCCATGTCTGTTGCTAGTGGCCATAACTGTCCCCAACCCGACTATCCCTGTGCATTAAAACCAATACCCCTGCCAGGCTGCGCCCCGATCCCTGAATCTGAGGAGGGTTTGTGGGCACAGATTATTGGGCCGTTCACTGCGATCCTCAGGCTACTGTACCTCTAGTCTCCATGGTGCTCTCTGGCTCTGCTGCTTCTGAGATGCTGCTGCTGCTGGTACTACAGTACTACTGCTGATACCATGAGAGCTGGTGCTGCTGCGTGGTGTGGCTGCTGCTGCTGCAGCAGCTCCTCTCAGCAGAGCCTAGATGCTGTCACTCAGCATCTCTGATACCTTCCTGGTAAATGTGAACAGTGGCACCTGAAGCCCCCACCTTCCATTACTGCCCCCAGATGCCAGGGCTGCATAGATCCCCTCTGCCTGCTGCCTCTCTCCACTGCAACTCCCCTTCTCCTGCTGCTGCAGCATCCCATAGCTCTGTTCCCACTCAGGACCACTCTCTGCCTCTGCCAGCATCAGTTCATGTTCCTTGGGAGCTGCCACCATGATGTGATCAAATGTTTCCTGTCACTCCTGGACTTTATATCCTGCCAGCAGCAGGGAGACATGTGCAGTGACTGGGAGAGAGGCTGAGCTGGGCAAGGCTCAAGGGACATACTGGGACTCTGGAGAGAGGCTGGCTGGGCACTGCTAATAGTACACACAGGGGGCACAGGAGAGAGGGCAGACACTGTACACATTGGGAGACCACTGACAGGGGGACATCCTGGTACACACCAGGAGGAGACAGATAGCAGGAGGGCCAACATGGGTCATGGTTACATGCCTTTCAGGGCCTGCCAACATGGCCATACCAGCTGCTGCCCCATCCCATTTCTTCCTACCCCTCAGTCCTGGGTTTCCCATCAATGGGACCACCTGGTGTGGTAGCGCTGATGATGCCAGTGAGGAGGGACCTTGGGATGGTGCAGTAGCACAGCACAACCTGCCCTAGTCCAGGGCTTGTTTGAGATTAGTAACAGTATAATAAGGGTGGGTGGGTGTGGGAGTCATGTAAAGTATGCTGGACATCGGGACTCGGGAGTGTTGCTGGGACAGGTCTTACTCTGAGAATGTGCACAGGCTTGCTCAGCCACAGTAAAGTTCAAATACTCTACATATAGAATCATGTTGCAGTTTACTCTGATGCTTGCTATTTGCTGCTCTTAAAGATAAGCTATTTTCAGAATCCAGACAACTTGCCAGGAGAAAATAAATATTATCTTTGGTTTTTTTTAAGTAGACTGTGACTCAGGATTTAAACAAAATACATGCCCTTTTGATTGAAGCTGCTGTCTTCATTGCGGTCCCTCAATTTAGCACTTATAGGGCTGCAGACAAAACATCTGATCTGTCCAGCTCTCAAATGCATTCATTCTAGTTGGTTCGGCAGCCTAAGGGTTAAGAAACAAATTCTCTTTTGAAGCTGCTGCTGCCAGCACCAGTTTACACATAGACAATCAGGCCTCCTCCCCCACCTTGTAGTATTTCAGTGAGTACAGAAACAAAGTTACACTTTAACTCTTTGAAGTCAGGTGGCTGGAGGAGAGCTGATTGTTAGTAATGTGCAACCATTGTTTTTGACTGAACAGTGGTGGTGATGGGTGACATACTTTTTAACTGTTAATAAAATGATTCCTTCACTGAAGCAATTTTTAATGTCACTTTTAGTGGTATCAGCACCACACACCCCTTATGACACCAGTGCATGTGACGGACACTCGGCATTGACAAATGCTTGTTAGTTTCAGTATAAGGGGTTGCAAATACAGATTAAATAAAAAGGAGGATAGGGGACAACCCTGGGGCGTCCCTCATACTAAATGAAAAGGCCCTGAATACAAACCATTACAGGAAATTCAGGCTGTCAGATTAGTATACAAAGACTTTACCCACCGAAAGAAAGATAAAGGAATGCCAAAACAATGCATAATGTGTAAAAGGTAATTACAATCCACTCTATCAAAAGTTTTTTCAGCATCCAGGGGGACCAGAGCTTCAGGAGGCCCCAGCTCCCTGGACACTGCTATAATATGAAACACTTTCCTTAAGTGATCATTTGATAATCTGTTTGACATGAAGCCTACTTGCTCTGGATCTATCAAAGCAGATCAAACTGTCTGAAGCCTGTTGTTCAAAATTCAAGCAAGTATCTTCATGTCAACATTCATCAAAGAAATAGGCCAATAATAATTAAGGAAAGTGGGATCTTTACAATGTTTGGGGATAAGACAAAGAGTGGCTTATGTAAGAGTATGATCAGAGATCCCCTGCTCATACAGCTGATTAAAGATGCCCGTCAGGGGATCTACCAGTTTGTTCTGGAAACATTTATAACATTCAGTCAGAAAACCATCCAGCCCCAGAGCCTTGACTGTCTGTTTCACCTCTGGGACCTGAATGGTCCCATCCAAAAAAAAACTCTGGGCATCAGTTACAGTAGGTGAGGAAGTGGGAGATCTCGCAGGAGGGCCTCTATCAGATCACTAGTGTCTTGATTTGGCTGCTCAGGAGTGTATAACTGCTGATACAAATGTTGAAACAGGCCACTATCTGGTGGGAATTTGTTATTAAGAGTGATTGATCAGTATCCTGTACTCCAACAATTAAGTGGTGGTTTTCCATCTGTCAAAGGTGGCGAGAAAGCATTTGGCCTACTTTTTCTTCCTCATATACAGGTAGGTGTCATACCCTGGCCCTAAAAATGGCCAGTTCAGCTTTTTCATCAATCAATTCAGTGTATTTCACTCTCAAGGTATTTAGCCTTTGCCAAATACTGTCAGGGAAAGTGGAGCTAATATAGTTCTCTATGTCATAAATTTCTTGTAAAAGGGAGGCAGAAATAGTCCTGCCCCTTCTTCTGAATTGTAACGAGATGAATGGACTCATCATGAGTGTAGCATTTAGTCACAGAACATAAGACATTTACCCTGTCAAAAGAAGTCGAGTTATCTGCCAGAAAGTTGGTAATACCTTCCTTAAGTTTCTTGACTACTTTGGGGTTACGTAGAAATTGGGGATTAAACCACCAGGAGTGGTTCAATTCTGTGCCCCATGCCAAGTCCACTTGTAAATGGATGGGAGAGTGATTGGATAATACCCTAGCACTAAGTTCATAGAGCTGAATGTGAGGAAAAACCTCTTGTGCTGCAAGAAAGTAATTACTTCAAGAAAAGGAGCAGAATAAAAAGTACACTGCCACTCCATTGGATACAATAGATGCCAAGAATCTAGCAACCCTAATCCATCCTTGATTTCCACAGGCCCAGAAGACAGGCCATGGTGATAAGAGACAACCTATCCAGATCTGTTTGTGGGACCAAGTTCCAGTCTCCAGCTGACATAATGGGTAGCTGTGTTTACAGTGCCAGTTTAGAGGCCAGACTAGTGAAGGAGGGGGTATCTTGATTTTGTCCATATATTGACCCTAAGATATGTTCTGTTTGTCCTCGTCTGCCATAGAGAAGGATGAAACATCCCTCAGGATACCAGATATCCTGTATAAGGTGGAAAGGGATAGAACAATAAAATAAGATAACTACCCCTCATTGTCTAGTACTGTTCCCCACCCAGTTAACTTGGCCAACCCATTCTCGCCTGAAAAGTGTTGCCTGTTCTCTAGGGAGATGGGTCTCCTGAAGGAGGGCCACTGTAGTGTCCAGATTATATAGCTGCTTAAGAATCCTATTTCTCTTGGCTGCAGTCTGACCACTTTTGATATTCCATGAGATTATACATGGGACTTTAGCCATGGTTAATATGAAATGAAACCCAAGCTATGGTAAAGTTCAAGATATCTGCTGAAATGTGCAATACTACTGCTGTCCAGTCTTGGATTCCCCCACTTCCCAAAACAAACCCTATATACAAAAAAAGGAACATAAAATCCCCCAAGAAACTTAAAAATAAAAACCATAAACAGTACCCCTACTACCCATACAAACTTCCCCTAGCACTGGAAACCATCACCTCTCCTCATTCTGTACGTCCATGATCAGTCAATGAGGTCTACCAACCAGCACCGTGGATAACACTAGCAACACGACATACAAATATCTCCTGCCCCTCCCCCCAAAAGTAACACCCCATAACCAAGAACTGCCCTGAAGGGCAAACTATGTATAACAGAAGCAAAGATACAGAAAACCAACCACTTTTAAATAACGTTGCATCTCAGTTCCTCATAGAAACACTTAAAAGTAATAAACACATACCAACCCATGCTCTTGCAGCTTGCAAAAATAGACAGTGAGGGGGAGGGTATAGAACTATTGAGATCAAAGCCATCGATGTCTGAATACAAATGATGAAATGAGAGACCCTCTATAATCCTAGAAACTGGCTTCCCCACATAACTGTTCCCTACCTCGTCCATCAAATAGACAGCAAGTAAAATAGTAAGCGCTATCTAATATGTGAGGATAAAACCAATGTAAAGTATACCTCATGTAGTATAGCCTAATTAGGAAAGGGGAATAACCTTTCCAGTCCAGTGACAGAAAATTAGCTGACAACTGTAATACTAAAATCAATGACAATAATAATGTGACATTACGGGGAAGGTAAAGTTGCAGGGGCTAAAAAATGAATGATATATGGAACAACTAAAAGATCCACCATGCAAAAGTATAAGTAAGATTGTAAACAAGGCATACACTTAAAGTCTATAATGGAGCTCCATCAGTAGAACAAGTTTCAAAAGTCCCAAAAGGTCTTAGACTAATATGTCAATATCAACTCGGAACCGCTTACTACAAAAAGAATTGGCAACACATGGTCATGATAAACGTGTATAAGCAACACAAAAATATGACAAAATTATAGAAAAACTGAGTTAAACATTCCTTAATATGAATCAGGTCAGAGTCCAGACTATGGGGGGAAAACTAGTTAGTAGCCAGTATCTTTAAAGTACACTGAGGCTATTTGCTGGGAAAGTTATGAAAAAGGTCTGGGAATAGAGAAGGCAGCTCAGCTATGGCTTGGGCAGTTGATTGAAACTGTCATTGATCTTTTGCAGTTTCCACTATGAAATAAGCATGGTATAGCATGCGGAAGAGAATCTGCACAGTCAGTAGCTGCCTCTTATCTTCATGATATGCTGCCCGCTGAGTGTGAATTTGAAAAGTAAGATCTTAAAATGTGTAGATATGCCTGCCCTTCCAGTATAGTTCCTTGATATCCTGTAGTTTGGTCAGAATATAAGCCTTCTCTAAGTAGTTTAGCAGCAGCAAAATCAGGGGTGCAGAAGATCGGCTTCTTAAGGTTGTGGTCATAAGGAGCAGTGGGCTCACTCTATTATATTGGATTATGTGGAGAGGGCCCCATGAGCTTAATTAATAGTTTCTGGACAAGTTATATAACATCATTCCCCTCTGCATGCTCTGGCAAGTCCACCAACACCAGATTATTTCAACGGCTTTGTTCTAGATCTTCTATGCAGTCTTCTATGCTGGTGATCCTTTTGCGGAGGGTTGCAATTTCAGACTCAGGCCACTCATAGCGGTCTTCAAGTGAACTAATTAACACCTCCATGCCTCCAACCCTTCTCAAAAGTTTATGTAATGCAGACTGCATAGATCTCACTTCCATAGTCAACTCTATGGGAAGGGAATGGAGACTCTCCACTTCATACAGAAAATCTCTAAGTAGTATTTCCAATGTTGAGGGCTCTGACTGAGACTGCGTATCATTTGTTTTATGCTGCTTGGGTGTCTTCAGATCTGCAGCTAAAACCTGATCCTCTCTAGCTAGTTCCTCAATTGTAGATGATTCAGAAACATCAACCTCCATATTGAGGTCAATCTAAAGCTGAAAATTTGGACTAACTGAGGTGACCAGCTAGCAGGGCTTAAAGTAAAGGTGTGGTATTTTGCTTAGGGCTTCAAAGCACTCTAGCCTGGGGTGGCAATAGCCCCTCTATGTTAACATTTTAAATTTGAATGCACTGGTGTACGGAAGGGAAGGGATCATAACAGTGACCAAACTGCTGGTGAGGAGATCCCTTTCCTCTTCCTGGTCCTCCTGCTCTACCACTGCGCTGCCAAATCTTATGACATGTGCCCAGGGAGAGCACGGGGATGTGCCCCATACAAGTCTATGAGGCTAATTTTCAGACCATTTTAACAGAACTTTAAGCAGCCTATTAGTTGAGCAGTGGCTTTCATTTATATTGAAAGGCTGGTTAAAGTTCTGTAAAAATGGTCTTTGTGCGTGGGAGCGCGAGGGAGAAACAGGCGAATGAGAAAGTGGAAAGGGATCTGCTGGCTGGCAGTCCAGTCTTTGTCACGATGCCTTCCCTTCCATACACCAGTGCATTAAATTGAACAATTTTAACACATAGGAGCTATCGCTCCCCAGGTTAGCATGCTATGAAGCCCAAAACCTGTAAATAAATACCTCACACCTTTACTCTAAATAAAAATACTAGGAGCCCCCAGAACATTACTCAAGTGGGAGGAAAATGCAGTTTTGTGCAGAAGCTACTGCAGAGCTGGGGCGAGACACAGTTACTCAGAGAAGCACATCATGTGGCTCCCTCCTTTTAGTATTTCAAATGCAAACAAAGATCCTACATCAGCAAATCCACCTTGCTGATGTGCAAATACATTCCAGACACACATAACCAGACTAGTCCAGTTTCTCATGAGAAAAAAAACTTATTTGATAATCACAACAAAGGAACAAGAATGAGGTGAGGTCAGGAGAGGTAAGGTGCAGTCATCAGGACTGGGGTTCAGGCAGCAGGTCAGGTTGGTGGGTCAGCAACAATTAAGCTCTGCAGTAGTGCATGCCCTTGAATGCATAGAGTTTAGAGAGGCTCAGCCACCGACACTTCCCTCTCCTTCTCTCGACTTCCCTCAGCCTCCCACACTATACCGCCTGGTTTTCTTCCTCTCTGTTGTTTTTGAACACCCATCATTTAAACTCACTTTTCTTGAACTATAATGAACCACTGTAGCATGCAGCAATCCTTATGGGACAACAGGTGTACAATAGCAGCTAAGAATCCTAATGTAAATCTCCTCTGAGCCATAGTATAAGGAGTGCTCCTATTATGATTTCAAATGGCAAAAAAGTGTTATTACAAACTCAAAAATTGTGAAACATGGAACAGACATAAAGGGCATTTAACATGTTGACTGGGTATGGACTGTGTACAATAGGAGGACTAGAACTACTACAGTATGTCTGGCAAGTTTTTATATTGATTAGAAAAAAACATTTTTCATTGTCAAATGTTTGCCACTTGCATAGATATTGTATCAGGTTTTGCTTGTACACATTTTTACTATATACAGTATTTACCCCAGATAGGCCAGGTGAGATGCAATATCTCATTTTCAGTGGTATTTTGCTTTTACACATTTTTAGATTGCATCCGCATTTAAGTGAAACTATCTAGTGGATGTGAAGGATGAGAAAACCCGACTGATGCTGTGGTGTACACTAACTCGAACTCATCAGTTACTGACAGCAACCTGTAAACTAATCTTTTGTATGTTTATGCATGTTATTTTGCGAATCTGGCTTATTTTTATGTTTGCTTACGTGCATGCGCAAGAAACATTATGTGGCAGCTTAGGAGAGAAGCGGGTTGTGGAGGTGTGGCACTGTGGCATCCAACAGATGCACTGCATTTGGGGGCTTGGCACTGGTGGTACAATGGAGGCACAGTGTGCCAGTGTCACTGGTCTCCAAAAGTGCACCAAATACAAATGTTTTTTCCTCTGCAATGAGGGGCCACCTCATCATTGCAGTGTCAGCCATTCTGCTGCAATGAGGGATCAACCCGTCATTGTAGGGTGGTACCTCCCAAAGTCGACCAATAAATTTAACATGGCAGCAGACTGCTGCCACCTCACCCCCATTTGTTGTGTGCTGAGGGGGTGCCCAATCCACCTTGGCATCATGTGCCCCCCTGAAAAAATATCTTTGTTTGCTGATGTGGTCCCCAATCCCTGTCAGCTTCACTCCCATCCCTGCCCAAGTTTAATTTGCTGACGGGGAGCCCACTCCCAGTCGGGCATAATGTCCCCCCCAAAACAAACTGTTGCTTTCTGCCGAGGGGGTGCCCAATCCCCCTCAACTCTTGCACCGCCCCCCATATGTGCCGACTGGGTGCCCAATCCCCTGTCGGCTACAGCTCCCCAAAAGAAACAGTCAGGGAGCCCACCCCAGCATGCCAAATGCCCCTGTAAAAGTAGAAAACTGTCCCACAATTTTTACTTTTTTTACCCTGAAAACCAGAAAATGGTCCCACGTTGAGTCTGGTGTCCCTATCCCCAACCCATGCCCACCCTCTGTGCACCCTGCTTCCCCACACCCCCCTCACCCCATACATACCTCCGGAGTCTGGCGTGACGATCTTCAGTGGGCCAGGAACACGTCTGCACTCTTCAAAGCCGACCGCAAACTGAGAAAATGCTGGTAAGCTGTATAATGGGATGGATAGGGGTTTTTCAACTTTGCTGCATATCTCAGTCATTTTTTTGAATTTTGGCACCAGATTTTCAACATGTGGTTTTTGGGACTCTTCCTCATGAATTCTTGCAAGGACATGGCATTAATTGGCCCCGAAAGGTGATTTTGCGATCACTGCATGGAATCACCTGTCGGGACCAATTAATGAAACAACAGTGTCACTGTTCATGAGGGGGACTCTCAGAAAGCCTATGTTGCAAATTTGGTGGAAAAAATCCAAGAAATGACTGTTTTACGAGCATGCATAGCGCAGTTGCTACGCAAGCTCATAAGTTCGCAAATTTTCAATATTTTCACTCCAGATTTCCAACATTGGCATTTTTCCACACCTCCTTATCAACAGTACAGCTGTCATTTTTTACGTCCTGACCAAAATGTGGTGTTGCACTACCAGTGCAGAATAGCGCGGTCGCTATGGGAAATCAGTGTTTGGGACACATTAAGAAAATCACAGTGACGCTGTTCATGAGCAGAGGTCCTAAAATGCCTATTTTGCAAATTTGGTGATGAAAGTCCATTAAATGACTGTGTTACGAGCATGCGTTGTGCAGTTTCCACGCATACTCATAAGTTCGCGAATTTGTAATATTTTCACACCAGCTTTTCAACATTGCCATTTTTACACACCTCCTCATGAACAATACAGCTGTCATTTTTTGCATTCTGGCCAAAATGTGTTTTTGTACTTCTGGCACAGAATAGCATAGTCACTGTGGGAAGTCAGTGTTCGGGACAGATTAAAAAAAAATCACAGTGATAGTGCTCATGAGCAGAGGTGCCAAAATGCCTATTTTGAAAATTTAGTGACAAAAGTCCATGAAATGACTGTGTTATGCTTGCACGTTATGCAGTTTTCACGCACCCTCGTAATTAAGCGCATTTGTAATATTTTCACTCCAGATTTTCAACATTGCCATCTTTTCACACCTCCTTATGAACAGTACAGCTGTAATTTTTCATATCCTGCCTGAAATATGCATTTACACATCTGGCACAGAATAGCATGATACCTGTTGGAAATCAATGTTTGGGACAGATTAGGAAAATTTGAGTGACACTGTTCATGAGCAGAGGTCACAAAATGCCTATGTTGGAAATTTGATGAAGAAATGTCACTAAATGACTGTCTTACGCAAGTGCGTTGCACAATTTCCACATAAGCCTGGACTTTCAAGTATTTTTCATATTTTCACTACAGATTTTCAACATTACCATCTCTTCACAGCTCCCCGTGAATGGTACAGCTGTCATTCTTCACATCCTGCCCGATCTGTGTTTTCGTACATCTGGTGCAGAATGGCATGGTTTCTGTGGGAACTCAAAGTTCGGGACACATTGACAAAATCACAGTGCCACTGTCCATGACAAGAGGTCCCAAATGCTTTTGTGAGGTTGGGATCACAAAAACGCCATGTTGAAAATTTGTAGTGTAAATGCCAACATACTCCTGGGGTGTTAGGGTGTCTAACCATGACATCCCACCCTGTACAGACTGACAGGCATCAGAGGTGTGCCTTTGGATTGCTGATTATAATGCTCATGCCATTCCACCCCACCCCACCACCCTGCAGCCAGTGACAAGCATAGAGGTGTGCCTTGAACTCTTCAGCCCCACAGTTCACCTCGTTCTCCTATAATGCACCCATTTCAGCATATGTCCTTATGGAGTGGGGTGACTGTGCAGCTGAACATCCCAAGGCACACCTCAACACATTGGTGTCTGCAGGATAGGGTGAAGTGAAATGGCATGAACGTTATGGGTGATGGCCCAAATGCATAACCCAATGCCTGTCCATCTCTACAGGGTGGAAGTGGGGTTGGCGTGAAGTTCAATACTTCACTACCATTCCTATTCTGCATCCCTCTAACTCCTACATTTCCAATGCTAATACCAGCAAGCAAACATTCGGCATTGACAAATGCTTTTTTTTTCAGTATTCAGCATTTATTTGTATTGTTCTTTCACAACATCAGGATTGTGCATGATGGAATTTTAACTCATTCACACCACAGCAGCGCTTTGAGACTTTTACCACTTGTGCCATGTATACTCTTAGCACTGCATTCTGGAACTTTATAAGCAAAATCATACAATAATCAGCATACCACAATCAAATGTGAATATCTCTTGAACCGTAAGTGCTACACAGAAAGTATGAGTGACAAAGTTGTTCAGCACAACATTACCTTTTCAATGGTGCTATGCAAGAAACTGTAATCAATTTGGTTTTTATTTTGTACTAGCTGAAATACTAAACAACTGTTTTTTTTTCAGATTTTTTCAAGGTGCTTAGTTGAGGCTTGAGAGACAAATGTCAGCCAGGCACACTCTACCTTAAACAAATGCAAATAACTCCTAAAGTATACATGATAGACACAAAGTATCAGCATCAAAATTGTTCAGCACAAAATTACCTTTCTAACGGTGCTATGCAGTCAATTATAGGCAATTCGGTTTGTTTAATATTTAGGTACAAACTGCTGACTTCCTCAGATGTTTCCTGGCCTTAGTGAAAGTCAGCTGAGTATGTCTACAGGCATTATTGACCTGAGTGGCTATGCTTTCAGACATCACCTACAGGCGTATCTAGGCCTGAATGAGTTAAGAGGCAGGATTTCAAATGTCGGGCTATAAACCGAGTCAGGATTTTGGTGCCGAGCAATTGTCTGTTGGGATTCCATCAGTCAGGATTTAGTACAGATCCCTTACCCAGGATAGGCCAGCTGAGAGGCATTATCTAATTTTCAGTGGGCTCCCACATTTTGACCCCAAATTTCCAATAGTCTTTATGACCTGATGTTATGATTACAGCAGGTGGAATTTTTTTTAAATCCCATTAGAATGATGATTCCAGTGTGAATGTGCAAATAAGATTCAGAGGGAGTTGAAAAATGACACCAGTCAGGTTCAGGAGGTGGGTAATACAAGGGATATGTTGAACATTAGGGGCCAAAATCTGCAAAAATAAAGTTATGGGTAAATGTTGGAACAATTCAATTCAATTCAATTCATAGTTTCTTCATAATTTATTTTTTTCATTATTTTGACTTTGAGTTTTGAAGATAGTTTCTAAATGACCACTCCTTCTGAACACAACAGGTGTCAATTATAAAATAGTGACTGAAACGTCATTTTGGGCCACAAGTGTGAAAAAACGTTTTGTCCAGGATTTGAAAAATTACAGCTGTCATCTTCATGAGTTGAAAAAATGGCTATGTTGAAAATCTGGGGTCAGAATATTGAAAATTACTAATGTTATGATCATGCTGTGAACAATTTCAAGGAATGCTTATACCTTTGATGTTTTGTTAACATTTCTACTCCAAATTTTCAACATAGCCATCAAATGACCTGACATCATATATAAAGGTGGAGAAAATTTTAAAACCATGTTTGAAATCACTGCAAAATCACTTGTCAGGGTGAATTTGCAGAATTTCACCACCCTTGTTTCATGAAGTGGGATCCTAAAAAGGCCATGTTGAAAATTTTGGGGAAAATATAAAAAAAAATGACTAAGTTATGAGGACAAATTAAAAACTCATTGAAATACATTAAACCACACACCTGATTTCCTCAGTTCCCAGTCCGGCATTAGAGAGTGAAAACATGCCTCTGGTCCAGAGAAGATTATGACATTAGACCCTGGAAGGTAAGTAAAGGGTGGAGTGTGTGGAGTGGTGGGTGCTAAGTGGGAGGGTTGGATGGGGGCAGGATAATGGTGGCGCTGTATTGGCAGTGGCAAGAGACATCAATTGATGATTTTCTTTTTTACAGCATGTATAAAATTAAAAAAAAGACTACAAGGGATGGCTTTCTTTATTTCAGGTACTGACACTTGGGATTAGGCATCCCAGTGTCATCTTTATGTTTGGCTTCACCATGGTGGGCTTCCTGGTGTTGTACAGTAAAATTGGGGGGGTACTAGCCAGCACCAGGGATTGGGCACCGCAGTGTTGGAAATTAAAAGTAAAGGGTGGGGGTTGGTAAGTGCTGAGTGGGAGGGTCAGGTTAGGGGGAGGGTAATGGTGATGGAGTGTTGGGGCAGTACAGACATCAGTAGACATTTTTCTTTTTTACAGGGTGTTTAAAAATTTAAAAAAGACTAAGAGGGATGGTTTTCTTTATTTCAGGTACTGACATTGGGGATTGAGCACCCTAATGTTGGTGTTATGTTTGGTGGCATGGGGGGTTACCATTGTCACACTGTAAAAATGGATGAGGTGGAAGGTACTAGCTATCACCAGGGACTGGGCACCCTGGACTCAGAAAATTAAAAATAAGGGTGTGGGGTAGTGGAGGTTGAGTGGGGGGGTCAGGTGGGGGGAGAATAATGACATGATGTGCCAGCAGCACCACAAGACTGATAGCTACTGCAATCCTTAGCAACAGAACACTAGTGCTACCTGAGAAGTGTATTCCTTTCTAGGACTACAGCACCGGGTGGGTGCAGTGTAATGCTTATTTGTTCACTAAGAAGTAGAATATTCCTGTTTTAAACTTCATTGCCTACTACAAAGGCTTCTGCAACTCTAAACTTAATTTTGAAGTGGGTTTGTAGTGTGCTTTGCAGTCGGGATGCCTGCCTTGGTCACCTGTCTGTCCAAGACATTGAGTCCCAATTACAAATAGATTCGCTGTTGTCAGCAGTAGCTTGTTTGTTAGTGTAATAGAGACAGTGTGGCAAGCAGGACTGACCTGTGAGACAGCAAAAAGCTGTGAGACTGGTTCTGGACCAGGCTACTACACTTGGCCTGTATAGATTTATTTAGCAACTGGTAGCTACTGTAATCCTTAGCAACAGAACACTGGTGCTACCTGGGAAGTGTAGTCCTTTTTAGGACTACAGTACCAAGTGGGTTATGTGTAATGCCTATTTGTTCTCTAAGAAGGCGAATATTCCTGTTTTAAATTTCATTGTCTACTACAATGGCTTCTGCAACTCTAAACTTAATTTTGAAGTGGATCTGTAGTGTGTTTTGAAGTCGGGACACCTGCCTTGGTCACATGACTGTCCATGATGTTGGTTCCTGACTACAAATGTGCTTGCATAGCGAGTGTGTGCGGACAAACATACGGTTTCACATGCGGAGACTCTTGCAGAGACGTGCATCTCTGCGTGTGTATTGAGCATGTCTAGTGTGGTCTGCAGGGCTGACAGGACAGTTTGCTTGCCAGTGGGGAAACAGGTAATCATAACTTGGTACTTTATAGTATTAAGAATAGTTAGTTGGGTCAAACCCAATGGCAAGCACAGAAGTAAACTTCTGAATGCTGACCCTTAACACGGGGCAGTTTTTGCTGATCTGTAGTTCATGTAACCACACAATAGATACCATCTCCAGTGCTCACGATATGGTTACAGTGTCAAACTGTCCTTACTGAACAGAAATAGCAGAATTAAAGGAGGAAATTGTCCATTTATCGAAAGAGTTGCAAGAAGCTAAAGAGATTAGGGATTTGAAACTTTATGTAGACAACATGGTCAGAAGTCTCCCAATTACCCTGAACAAAGATTCTGAAACACAAAAAGCAAATCAAGCACAAGATTATATTTATAAAACCACATCTACAGAAAATGGCATGGACACTGTCATGCAACTAGACCTAGTCGCAGGAAATAAAAAATGTTTGCATGTGCCTGCAGTTCCCCAGGTCTCCAGGAATCAAGAATATGTTATTACAAATAAAAGAGGTAGAGACATTTGCTCTGATATAGAATCAGAAGAAGGGTGGGAATCCATCCCGAAATGCAAATTTAGAAAAGGAAGAAGAGCAGGATGTGTTCATGTACAAAATACACTACTGGAAACCAGAAATAGATTTTATCCCCTGAAAAATGAAGAGCTAGAACCAACACATGGAAGTGATGATTCTGCCATAACCTTGCCCATTGTTATCACTGGAGAGTCAATAGTTAAATATGTAAACTCACATAATGGTAATAATGATAATGGATCACTCTATAGTCCATTGTTTTCCCGAAGCAAAAATTGAGGACATTACAGCAAGATCTAATGTTTTATTGTCTCAACTATCAAATGTTATTCTTCATGTGGGTACAAAAAATGTGGGTTACTCACATAAATAGGACATTTGCTTGGACATCATTTAACCAGGAAAAAACAATCAAAGCAAAGAACTATAATGTTTTTATTTCTGGTATACTTCCAATACTTCAAGCTAGGCAAGAAAAGAACCAACACAATTGAGTGGATCAATGCAAGATTACTAAATCAGTGCGCATTAGAAAATTTTACTTTTATATATCACTGAACTAATTTCAATAAAAACCATAAACTGTATGAAAGAGACGGTTTACACTTAAACAGACCTGGAGTAATTGAACTTTGTCAGCAATTCCAAAACCATGTTCCATCTGTTAGCTTAAACTAATTGGGTGGGGGGGGTGTAATCAGCTTAGATAAATGCACTTTTAAACAAAAGACTAACAATTATCTAAATATTCAGCTATTAAATGCTCGTAGCTTAGGAAATAAATTTGATGAGTTGACTATAAGAATAACATCTGATCACCCTGATACAATTGGTATCACCAAAACTTGGTGGCATAAAGATCCAGAGTGGACAAAATCCATAAAAGGGTACACCCTGTTTCATTTGAGCAGAGAAAATAGGATGGGTGAAAGAATAGCCCTGTTTGCAAATTCTGCCTTAATTGTTAACCATATTTCAAATAAAATTAAATCAGAACTTAGTTCAATTGAGTCACTATGGACTGAGTATAAAAAAATCAAAGTGATAGACAGTTCATACTGCTATAGGGCTCCTGATTTGCAGCGGCAAATACTAAATGAAATTATGTCAGAAATGGCAGTTGCAGCCGATTTAGGCAACATCATATTCATGGGAGACCTGAACTGAAATGATATAAACTGGAAAAATAAATCAGCTTCATCCAAAAGTTCAAAATAGTTCTTGGATCACTGCAAAATACTTACTCTTATTCAATTTGTTGCATCACCAACCCGTGGGTCCAATATTCTAGATATCATACTAGGTAGTGAACCCTTAAGTATGTAATAGTAAGTAGTAGTAAAAATCTTTATTTTTATACAGGACAAGCTGGTATAAAACATCTTTAGGATGAATCCTATATTACAGATGCTCCTGCTCATTCTCAATTTAACATAGAATAGAAAGACAATAACACATTATGACAAATATTGTATAGCATCGTAACAACAACATTAAAGCTACATTCTAATCATTGTACATACAACATACACTCAATTCATGTTTTAACTTCTTCATAAATATTTTAACATCAATCTGATTGACTATGCATTGTTTATTGAATTCCATATTTGAAACATAATAGCTGGGAAATGCATAGTGCTATATTTATTTATTAATTTTGGGGGAATAAATCCTCACAAGGGTGTCTGAAGTAAATTATGATGATGTATTTTTTCTAATTTTTCAAATAAAAAAATTGTCTTTTTCGAATATAAAACCTTATGAGTTAAGTTTGCCCATTGCAATTTCCTTTTTAAGGTTGGAGTTAACCATCCAAGATCACTAAACAAAGTACAGTAATGTAAACCTATTCCTTTACCCAGTATAAACCTTGCTAGTCTATTATACGTCGTATCAACTTTCACCAAACTTTTCTTATGAGCAAAACCACATATGTGACTTCCATAGTCCATAACTGGAAGTAGAAGTTGATTTACAACCCCATTATCATTTGCTTATTCAAACATGATTTTGAGTGCCTAAATGCTCCCACTTGTTTATTTACCTTATTATCTTCTATATGGTAGTCAAAAGTCAGACTCTCATCTAGCCAGACAACCAAATATCTGTACGTTGTATCTTGAGCTATTTGATTACCATTATCAGTCATCGTTTTAATACTAGAGGTAGAAATACTCTTTCCTGTTTCCTTTTTCCTAAAAACTATAGATTTTTCTTTTTGTGATTCATAATCAAAACCGATTCCTTGGTCCATGTACAAAGTGCTAGAAAATGCCTTTGGAGATTTCTTTCCATTTGTTCCAAATTCAATCTGTTTGCAACCAAAATGGTATTGTCGGCATAAAGTCTTAGTTTAGAATGTTTAGCAATTTCCACTACTCCATTTATATATAACAAAAATAATGTTGGTCCCAAACTTGACCCTTGTGGTACACCCCTTTGAACAGGTACACTGTCAGAGAGGAGACCATTCACACAGCCCTGATGAGAATCATCCCACCACTTAAATTGACAGGCCTGTTTCTGCAAGTCTGTCACACAGCAAGCCATGATCGATGGTGTCAAAGGCCTTGGAAAGGTCCACGAACACCCACCCACAGACTTGCTTTCCTCCAATTGGGATGCCACCAAATCCAACAGGTCAGCCAGTGCGGTGCCTGTGAAATGATTTTTCCTTAAACCTGACTGGCAGGCAGAAATCAAAGAGTACTTTTCAAGATACTCTTCAAGCTGTTGCTGTATCAACCGTTACAAGACCCTCGACACCACCGAGAGCAGGGCAATAGGCCTATAATTTGTGGGTTCAGATGGTGAGCCAGATTTAAAAACTGGGATAATTTTTGCTTTCTTCCACACTTTGGGAAAAGTTCCTTCTGTCAGGCTCCAGTTAAATCATTTTGTCAGGATAGGCACAATCACATGGATTGAATCTCTGAGAAACATATTCTCAAGTCCATCTAGACCAAATGATTTATGTGGGTTCAGTTTTTTAATTTAATCTTTTACCTGCTTACATGAGACACACTTAAATCTAAACCTAGGAATACTAGAAGGTAAAGAACCATTATTAGAGTGTGTCTTTCTTCTTACTGGAGTATGAATTGGAATATCTTTAAGAGTTGCAAAATACTCATTAAGTATATTCACTGACTTAATTGGAGTCTGACAGAGACTGTTCTTAATCATTTAAATTTTGGGTCTCTGTAAAACAGGGACCACAAATGACTTTATCAAGGACCAATACTGTTTAGAATCTGAGATTTTGTTAAACTTAGTTTTATAATGGGCTTGCTTAGTCTTTCTAATTTTTGATCTTAAAGAGTTTCTCACTGATTTATAGTTTGCCCAGTCCAAAGGATCTAAAGTTCGGTTTGCTTTCTTCCAAAGTCTAGACTTAATTCTAATCTGCTTTTTAAATTTTTCTGAAATCCTAGGAACATGATTTTTCCTTTGCCTTTTTGCACTCAAAAGCTACTAGTTTATCACATACTTCCCTATACCAGTTTGTGAATTCTTGAATTGCTAAGTCTAAAGATGACGTTAGAAATACTCTTTCCCATTTTATCTTGGTTAATTTGGCTATAAAAAGCTCTTTATTATAACCCTTAAAAGATGTCTCTTTTTATTCTTAGGGCTCCATAACTGAATATTCAAGTTTTCCCCTTATCCAAACTTAATTCACTTCTTAGGGAACAATGATCTCCCAGTATCTGTTGATTTACTGAAATTAACTGAGGATTAACCTTGGTTGTAACAAAAATCAGATCCAGTATATTCCCAGGACTTTGTGGGCATGTCTTCCTCATGGATTGGGTAACTAATTGAGTTACTGCAGAGGTTTGAAGCTGGACTCTAGAATATCACCTCTACTTTTACCCCATGGGGCATTAAAATCTCCTGTTAAGATCAGTTCTTTTCCCAGAGACTTTTCCTGTATCTTTAAGGCTAATTGCTCATATTCACTAACTTTTGTTTTTGGTGGTGCATAAATTACCCCAACTATCAGATCAAGTTCCATAATCTCAACCAGTAAACAATCAATTAAACCAATTACCCCAGAATATATTTCTATAGTTTGTCCCAAGTCACATCCCACATAAAGAAGAACCCTCTCCATGTTTACTCTTTCTATTAAACCTAAAACTTGAGAAACCTTCCTTTTCTAATTCTTTTTTTCCTATCTGTGGAGTTAACCAAGTTCCAGTGAGAGAAACCAAGTTTGGGGATTAAGATAGTATCCCAAGTCCTTAGTAAATCAATTTTTGTATTTAGCACTCATAGCATTATCACATTTCAATCTTATTTTACTTAAAGAATTGGGACCTGGATTTCTCTCAACATCTCCACCCAAAGTTAGTATTATAATCAAACAGTTTAAGTTTGCTAAAGGGGGGCATGTCGAAAGGAAAACATCACCCGACCCTTCATGCTTAGGCATATTTTCCCAAATGCATTCCTTCTATTACATACTAACTATGTAAAAGAAACCCCAAACTTGGCTTTTCCCACATTCATTGTTCTTAACTGTAATGCTATTACAGCAGGATTTTGAATCAAATCTGAACCAGTCTATTTTACATAAAGTGCAAGTATAATGCAGACATACAATCCCAACCTTTGTATAATTTTCATATTTTCTTAATTGAACAATATATCTCTCTCACAGTGTTAAAACAGCTTTGTCCTGTTAAATAAAATAATTCCTAACTAAATATCTACCACTATATAATAAAGTGGAAAAAACTACACTAAAACAGCATATTGTGTACAAAAATGATTTATAACCTCATATTATACTACTTGATAGAAAAAGTAGGCAGAAATCCAATTACCGACTAACTGCTTAGATAATTATCAACCAACTGGTTATTTCATGGCTACAATCAATACATTCAATTGTAGATGTAGAACTGTGCCCCTGGTTTAGTAAATGTTTAATATAAAACAAGGTAAATTCCCTTTATCAGACATTAATTCTACAAACAGTGGTCACAATTTTTTCCCCGGTCTTCAATAAGCATAAAATTCCATTCCTAAATACTAAGGTAGGATGTGCAATCATTAATTAGTGACCTAGTTATGTTTAAAGTTTTTAAGATAAAACCTTTCTTCAAATACACTCAAAGCTATATCACATTAACAACCTAATTTTACTTTAAGCTAATGAAGCATAAAAGGATAATTACATCAATTTTAAACTTGTACCTAGCCCTACCAACTTTTTCATAGCTGCAGATAGGTCTGTATTCCTTGAAATTTCTCTTCTGTGTGGTGCTCGCACCACTTACGCTCGTGCAGTACCAGCACAAGCCTTTTGTAGTGATTCTGCCTCTCTCCTCTGCTGATGAATTAAACCAGACAGCTGTTGACAATCTCGATTGCTCCAGTAACCGAGAGCTCATGTCGGCTAATTACATACTGTGCAGGGTAGAGCTTTGGCACAAGAGTTAACAGTGTCACAACACAGATAGTTAATTTAGCTGGCTGCAGTAGATCTTTCAGTTAAAAATAGCATACCTGTATTCTGCAGCCTGGAAGGGGTTCTGTGTGGGTGGGAGTAGTGGGAGTACCACTGGATCACCAGGGATTTGTCTGACAGGGTTCTACCGTGATCATGGCATCAGGCAGGAAGGTACCACCAGACTACCAGGGACATTTAATACAGCAGATCACCAGTGATCGGGAAACAGGAGGGTGGGGGGGGTTCCACTAGACCACCAGGGACTGCGTCTTTATACAATTACCAGCAATCAGGAAGGAGGGGGGTCCCCTGGACTACCAGGGCATGCATCAGTCTACATTTATCTGTGATCAGGCAGGTAGGGGAGGAGGTCCACTAGACTGCCAGGGACAGTCATAATGACATGTATTGGGGTATTGGGGGCTGGGGTGGGAGGAGGACCACTAGACCACCAGGGATGGACATGTATCATCCTTATCAGGGTATTGTGGACTGAGGGGGCCACTAGACTACCAGGGATTTCTCCTTAACCATATACCATTCGATCCCGGCTATGGGCAGGGGATGCCCTGGGATCCCCACTGCACATGTCAGGTTGAGCAGGGCACCGGATGCAAGTCACCGGGCTGCCCTGTGCAAGGCATGCAAATGGGGCCATAATGACATGCAAATGGCCTCATTTGTGCCTTGCATATATTATGGTCTCATTTGCATGCCCCCTGCTGAATATCATGAGTGATGCACCTAGAGCAACTGCACTTGCATTGGTGCATCCCCGTGCTCCCTATCTGTGGCTTGCACCAGTGCAGTGCCACTGTGCCATGTGCAGTATATGCACTGACAATTCCATATTTAATGGTGCTGCATCATGGCGCATCATCGTTGAATATTGCCTGGCCCAGGCATGGGTACATCCCAGTTGCGATGCGCCCAGGCTTGTGCCACTGCCTGGTGCAGTCTGAATACTTGGGCCTCTGTTTTTAATCTTGTTTTTTCATTTTATCACACAGAAAAACTAACTAAAATATTTGCATTTCATAAAGAAGACAAAAATGCTTTGAATAATTATTTGACTGATATAAATTGGAATAATCTTTATCAAGACAAGGACACTGACAGAATGTGGAATACATTTAAAACATTATTTTGGAGGCAGCTACCAAATGTATTCCTAGAATTATGAAAAGTAAATGAAATTGTCTCCCCAAATGGTTATCAAAAAGTTTAATGAAACTTATTTAAAAAAAAAGATTATTCAAGAAATATTTGGTGAATAAATGTGCAAAGACACTATCTGCATTCAAAAACATTCAAAAGAGATGCAAAAAAGAAATTAAAAAAGCAAAATTAGATACTGAGAAATATATTGCTGCACAACCTCAAAAAGGAAATAACAAAATTATTTTCAGTTATATAAACTCAATCAAAAGTCAGGAATGCAAAGTCAGACAATTAATTTTAAATGGCATAGATATTACACATCCAGTGGACATGGCAGATGCACTAAATGTACATTTCTGTAACTCTTTCAGTAACTCAACTGAAGGTATCAGTATAGATACAAATTACACCCAGGATAGCTTGGATATCCCCATGGATACCATTAAACACATACTTAATAACATCAAAAAAGAGTCCTATCCTGGCTCGGATGGTATACCAGCAGAAATGATTCTTATAATGATTGAGCATTTGTGTCTGCCCCTAAAGATCTTATTTGAGAAAAGCTTAACATCAGGTACTGTACCATCTGATTGGAAGGAGGCCAATGTAATTCCTTTATTTAAAAAAGGTGATAGAGGTTCTCCTGAGAACTATCGTCCGATTAGTCTCACTTCTATTTTTTGTAAATGACTCGAGAGAATTATCAAAAATAAGATTACCTCAATAGTAACTACCATTGACTGTAACCAATATAGGGTTGTTCAGTCTCAACAAACCTGGTAAGTTTCTATGATTTCATCAGTGATCAACTTGACAAAAAAAAAAACCTGTGATGTAGTCCTTTTGAACTTTAAAAAGGCCTTTGATTCGGTTCCACATTGGACGTTATTTCAAAAAATGCAGAGCTGTGAAATCAATCCCCTACTCATCTATAGGATATCAGACTGGTTAAGAGATAGAAGACAGAGGGCCAGATATTCAAAACTTTTGCACCAGAACCCATTTGAGCAGGTTTAGCATGGGTTTGCTTTATTCAAAAGGCCAACTAGCGCGCGCAAACTGCATTAGTGCCAGGCAAAATCATAATGTATGCAAGGGGCAAACTGAGGGTATGTGTACATGAATACAGGTGCAATACTGTATTTATCAACTAGCACCATGCAAAGTGGCTTTGCGTGACTTAGCGCGACACTAAGTGCAGTGCACATTACTGCCCAGGAAAAGGTTGTCTTAACCCTGGGCAATCAGCGTTGCACAACATTTTGGCTTTGCACGGTGTTTGCGCAGATTTTGTGTGGCTTTGTGCAACCCTAACAAATAAATATGACACATAGACAAAGCCAGACATAGAGGAAACATGCTGCTCATTGATGGCATCACAATGATGACATCATCTGCCACTAGTCCCAGCCATGCCAGGCAGAAGGTGGTGACCATGCAGCTAGAAGACAGCATGGCAGTGTGGCCATACAGCACACACCTGTGGACCACTCTTCTGTGGACACCATCAGATTCCAGCACACACATGCAGCACTGTGGGCATGGAGGATGTTGAGGGCAGAGTGTACGGGTGGTCAAGCTGTGCCACAGACCAGGTGTGGCCACAAGACTGGGCCACATCACGCAGAGCACATGGGCCAGTGTTGGGAATACTCCAACACCAGTGTGCCTTTCTGATAATATATGCCCCTCCCTGGCCATATACACACAGCTGTATGACTGCCACAGCACACACAGCTGGACACGTATATGTCACTGTGAGTATCCCATGCCAGAGGTACAGCATCTGTGGGTTACACAACAGCATGACAGTAATGTCCACTGTCAGTAAACACCTTCATGTTGGGCCTGTCACTGTGTATAGTGCAGTCATCAGCACTGCTCTACACACCATATGCAGTGCTGTATCCACACACTACTGGCCTCCTTGCTACTGTAGTGTCTGCTGTGTACTGTAGCATGACCTACAATGTGACAGTTGCATGCAGCACCACCACCATCTGTGCCTGTGCTGTGTTGTCCCCTGGGTACAATATTCTATGCTATGCTGTACTTTTTACATGTAGCCTACAGCTATCATCATGCACTGCCTGACTGACCTACACGTGGAGCTGTGGTCAGACCTGGCCAGCTCTTGTACTGCCAGACTGACATACAGATGGAGCTGTGGGACCCTGCAGTAATGCTGGGCAAACTGCATGTAAATCAGGGCATAATGAGATGTTAATCTGGATGTTTGCCCAGAGACTACCTAAATAGGTTCATTTGCATGTCACTTTTGAATACGGCAAAGTTTAGCGCCGGGCAAATGTGTTTGCACCGGGCTAATGGTTTAGCCCTGCACTAAACCCGAACAAACGTGTTAGCACTGTGCAGAAAGATCAGGGAATATTATACAGTTTTGAACACTGCACTTTCACATGCACTGCTGCCTGCAGCTGTACTGGGTCCACACATTTGCTGGCACGCACATTGGCCACAAATGGCAAGTACTATTAGTGATGCTAGTAAAGGAGGGCAGGATGGGAGGGGTGGAAGGGTGATAGGTGGTTACCCTTAATGCTAGGATCCTTGGGAGGAAAACTGCAGAGTTACAAGTGCTCATGGCAGAGGGAGAGGTGGACATTGTAGCCATCACAGAAACATGGGCCACCCAATACAATGACTGGGACCTGTCTGTGCCAGGGTACAGGTTATTTCGTAGGGACAGGGTGATTGGGAAAGGAGGGGATGTGGCACTGTATGTGAAGGAAGAACTGAAGTGTGTAAGGGAGGAAGGGGAGGAGGGTAGTACAAAGTCAATTTGGATGCAAATCCAGGATTCCAAGAATAGGATTCTTAGAATAGGAGTGGCGTACAGGTCACCATCTCAGACGGAGAAGTTAGACAGGGAACTTGCTGGACAGATCAGGAGGACCTGTGAGAAGGGTAGTGTGGTGATTGTGGGGGAATTCAACATGCCAGGAGTGGACTGGAGTACCACAACAACAGAAGGGAGCAGGTACTGCTGGATGCCTTCCAGCACAGTTTCCTGCTGCAAATGGTCAGTGAACCAACCAGGTTAGGGAATACCCTTGACCTTGTGCTAGCAAATGGGGACTTTGTGAGAGAACTTACAGTGGAGGAACAACTGTCAGGGAGTGACCACCACTCAGTTTGGCTCACATTGGATATGGGCAAGGAAGGAGTAGAATCTGGCACAAGAGTACTAGACTTCAGGAGGGCCGACTTTGGGAGGATCAGGGAAGTGGTGAAGGGTACCTGGCCAGAATTCAGTCTAGTATGGACACTAACCAGAGGTGGGAGCTCATAAAGCTGGGGATAGTGGAGGCAACCAAAACCTGCTGCAAGGCCGAAAGCAAGAAGGCTATTGGCTAAGAAACTGAGCTGGTTGAGCAAGGAGGTCATAGAAAAGGTAATGAGGAAAAGAGCTACCTTTGGGAAGTACAAGAAAACAGGGAGAGTGGAGGACAGGGAGGAGTACTTGATGGAATCGAAGGAGCTGACAAGGGCAGTAAGAGGAGCCAAGGCATCTACGGAACTCAGGCTGGCACAAGGCATTAAGAAGGGGGAGAAGAACTTCTTTAGGTACATCAGGGAGAAAAGGAGCTCTAAGGACCACATAGTAAGGATTAGGAAGGAGGGGGGTTGGGTGAAAGCAGGGTGCGATAAGGCAGAAGCAATAAATGAGTACTTCTGCTCAGTATTTACTAATGAGAAGTGGGGGTGACACACAAGGGGGGAGAAATGGCTGAAACGGGGGGAGGGGGTGACAGATGTGGAGATCATGGAGGGCAGAGTTCTGGAGGGTTTGAAGGCACTGAGGGTGGATAAGGTGTCAGGCCCAGATGGCATCCACCACAGAGTACGGAAGGAGCTGGCAGAGGTCCTTGCAGGACCTTTGGCAGAGCTATTTAATGTCTTACCACATTTAGGGTGTGTACCTCAGGACTGGAAGATGGCTCATGTGGTGCACCTCCACATGAGTGCCCCCAAGGATGAACTGGGAAGCTACAGACCAGTGAGCCTCACATCCATCATGGGTAAGCTAATGGAGACTATCCTGAAGGAAAGGCTGGTGGTCCTCTTAGAGGCCAAAGGACTACAGGACAGCAGACAGCATGGCTTCATATGGGGCAGATCCTGCCAAACCAACCTGGTGGAGTTCTATGACTGGGTAACTAGGCAACTGGACTGGAGCAATGCAGCGGATGTCCCGTATCTGGACTTCAGTAAGGCATTTGACTTGGTGCTGCATAGAAGGCTGGGAAGTAAGTTAGTAGGCACAGGGGCAGGTGCAAAGCTGGTGAGATGGGTAGGGAACTGGCTACAGGGACAGCAACAGAGGGTGGTGGTGGGTGGGGAGCTCTCACATCCAAGAGTAGTGATGAGTGGTGTTCCACAGGGCTTGGTGTTGAAACCAGTGTTGTTTGGGATATTCCTTGCAGACATATCATTGAACATCAAGAGCAAGATCAGTCTGTTTGCTGATGATACCAAGGTAGGAGCGGTGGTGGATGACCTAGGGGGATGGCAGGGGTTGCAGGATGATCTGACAAAGCTTAAAACCTGGTCAGACACCTGGCAACTGGGGTTTAATGCCAAAAAGTGCAAGGTGCTGCATTTTGGGATGAAGAACCCAGGGAGGAGTTACCAGCTGGGGGGAGTGCAGCTAGCCCAGACAGACGAGGAAAAGGATCTGGGGGTGCTCATTACAGCATCAATGAACAACTCAGTACAATGTAGGAAGGCATCTGCAAAGGCCAACAAAATACTGGGTTGTATTGCAAGGGGTATATCCATGAGGAGGGAGGAGGTGATTCAGCCAGTGTATAGGTCATTAGTTAGACCACACCTGGAGTACTGCATGCAGTACTGGTGCCTGTATCTGAAGATGGACATTTAGTTACTGGAGGGGGGGGGCAACACAGGATGACAAAAATCATTAAGGGGCTGGGGGACTTATACGTGAGGAGGCTAAGAGAGATGAACATGTACTCACTGGAGGAAAGGAGGGACAGGGGGGACATGATTGAAACCTTTAAGTAGATGAGAGGAATAAACAAGACAGGTACAGAGGGGCTGTTGAAAGTAAGGGAGGGGAGGGACACCAGGGGCCATGATATGAGACTGGAGGGAGAAAGGTTCAGGAGGGAGATTGGGTGACACTATTTTACAGAGAGGGTGGTGGCTGGATGGAATGCGTTACCTGCAGAAGTAGTATCCAGTATAATGGTGGACTGCTTCAAAAGGGGATAGGACAGCACAAGGGGGAGGGTCAATGAAGGGTAAGAGTGGAAGGGAAGGGCAGCTGCAGCATAATAAGGGGTGCTAGCTGCACATTCGAGCAGATTTGATAGACCTCTAGGCCTTTATCTGCTGGCAAATTTTGCATATTTGTATGTTCGTATAGTTCACCTCTACCAACCTTCATGTTGCTGTGCACTGTGTTGTTGTTTTGGTTTGCACTTTCTGGTTGCTATATTCAGAGCTGTCTTATTCCAGGGTTAAGTTTGCCCTGGACTACCAGCCCAGTTTGCCCGTCCTCATTTCCATGCTAAATTCAGAAGCCGTTTGCCCCTGGCTATTTCTTTTGAATATAGCTTTCTTTGTGCTCCAGGCTAAGTTTGCCCACAGGGCAGTGTTAATTTAGCCCCGGGGCAAAGTTTTGAATATCTGATCCAGAGAGTGGTAATAGATGGACATAAAGTCCTCCTGGAAATTGGTCAGGAGTGGAGTCCTGCAAGGATCAGCCCTGGCTCCTGTTATTTTTCAAAATTTTATAGCCGATTTATTGCACAACGTGAAAAGCAACATCATTAAATATGCAGATGATTATAAGATCACAAACATTTGCAGACCTCTAGAAGATTGTGCAATGATTCAAAATGATGTAAACATTTAGAAGTTGACAGCAGATAAGGACCGCAAGGCCCATCCAGTCTGCCCTTTTCTTTTTCTACCTTATAAATGTGCCATCGGCCTTTGCTCTGTCAGTGGCCTATCTATTCATAGTCATTTGTATTGCTCCCTTATGCCTATCCCATGCCTGTTTGAAGCCCTGCACTGTATTCATAGCCACCACTTCTTGTGGTAAGCCATTCCATGCATCCACCACCCTTTCTGTGAAAAAGAATTTCCTCATTTCCCATAATCGACCCCCTCTAATCTCATGCTATGTCCTCTTGTCCTGCTATTTTTCTTATATTTAAACATGTTAGCTCTTTCACCTTGTTAATGCCCTTGAGTGTTTGAATACCGATCATATCACCTCTCTCCCTCCTTTGCTCAAGGGTATACATATTGAGCTCTGTTATTCTGTCCTCATATTGTCTTCTGATGCAGTCCCTGCACCATTTTGGTTGCCCTTCTCTGGACTGCTTCAATTTGGTTAATGTCCTTATGAAGGTGTGGCTCAATACGCATGCAGTACTCCAGATGGGCCTAACCAGTGTCTTGTAAAGAGGTTATTACCTCCTCTTACGACTTGTGATGCCCCTACTAATACACACCCTAACACCCCCTAGCCTTACCTACTGCTTTAGAGGTCTGCTTGATGATTTCAGGTCATCAGTGATGATGATGCCCAAGTCTCTTTCTTCCTTTGTACTGTTAGCAACTCCTCCCAGCCTGTAGGTGGCTTCAGGTTCTCTTCCTATGTGCATGATTTTGCACTTCTTTGCATTAAATCCCAGTTGCCACTCTTCTGACCATTTTGCTAGTTTATCCAGATCTCTTCTCATTTTGCCCACCCCATCTGGATCATCTACTCTGTTGCAGATCTTGGGTGTCATCTGCAAACAGACAAGCCTTACCCTTTAGTCCATCTGCAAGGTCACTAATGAAGATGTTGAAGAGGACTGGCCCCAGGACTGATCCCTGAGGTACCCACTTGGGACTTGCATCTCTTCTGACTGTATACCATTTACCACCACTCTCTGTTTTCTGCCCGTCAACCAGTTTGCCACCCAGTTGACCAACTTCTGACCCACTCTGAGTCTACCTCAGCTTATTTATCAATCTTCTATGTGAACAGTGTCAAAAGCTTTGCTGAGTCAAGGTAGGCGATACCTCAACTGCTCCCCTTGGTCCACCACTCTGGTTACCCAGTCAAAGAAATCTATGAGATTAGTTTGACAGGACCTTCCTTTGTAAACCCATGCTGTCTTGGATCCTGTCCCTATGGATTCCAGGTGTTGCACTATCCTTTCCTTAAGGAGTGCCTCCATAATCTTGCCCACTACTGAGGTAAGACTGACTGGTCTGTAATTCCCGCCTCCTCCCTGCTACCACTCTTGTGAGTAGGATCACATGAGCCCTTCTCCAGTCTTCTGGGACCTCTCCTGTGTCAGAGACTCACTAAACAGTTCTGCTAATGGCTCTGCTAGTTCCACCTTTAGCTCCTTAAGTACCTGGGATGTATGCCATCAGGTCCCATTGCCTTATCCACCCTGAGCTTAGCAAGCTCTTGTAGGACCCTTTCTTTTGTGAAGGGAGTAGTGCTCACCTCCCTCCCCATGTGTCCATGATGCTGAGCTGTGGGCCCTACCTACCTTCTCTTCAGTAAATACTGAGCAAAAGTATCTATTTAGGATAGATGCCTTTACAGGTCCTCCTCCTCACATGCTCCCTTTCTCCATTAAGCTTAGCAATACCCCCTCTGGACTTTCTCCTTTCACAAATGTATCTATAGAAAGTCTTGTCACCTTCTTTACTGTTCGTGCTAGTGTTTCCTCAGTTTGGGACTTTGCCTGCCTTACTGCCTTCCCTGCTTCTCTTAGGGAAGTTTGGTATGCCTCCCTATCTTCATCCTGCTGTGTTCCCTTATATTTCCTGAAGGCCAGCCTTTTGGCTCTGACCTTTTCTGCTACTGTATTTGGGAACCAAAGCAGTTTCCTTCTTCTTTTGCATTTCCTTTTCTGTCTAACACAATGGGATGTTGCTTCAAGTATTGCATCCTTAATGCTTGCCCACTTTGCCTGTACCCCCTCACCTGTGTTTCTTTTTGCCAGGGCTAGCTTAACTCTGTTGGCCATCTTATCAAAGTCAGCTCCTCTGAAGTCCCATATTTTGCCTTGGAATGGGATGATTTAGATGTAGTAGCCAAATTGAACCATACCATGTGATGGTCACTGGCCCCCAGGTGACCTTCTACCTGGAGATCTGTGATCCCTTCCCTGTTAGTCAGTACTAGATCTAGGATAACCCTGTCTCTTGTGGGTTGCTGTACCAGTTGCTTGAGGCCCTCCCCCTGCAGGGAATCCACTATGTGGATAGTTCTGGCAGATGTTCCTGCTGGTATTGACCAATCTGTATCCGGCATGTTGAAGTCTCCCATTATCAGAACCTCCCCTTTAGCTGTCATGTTTTGTATATCTTCTAACAGTAATGTATCTATGTCCTCCCCCTCATCTGCGGGCCTGTAGACAACCCCAGTTCTTATGGCTGTTCCATTTCCTGTTTCCAGGGTGACCCACAGTTCTTCTGGCTCCTTACGTGTATTCTGAATTTCTGTAGCTTTGATATTTTCATTGACATACAGGGCCACTCCCCCTCCTTTTTGCACCTCGGTCTCTTCTGAACAATAGATAGCCAGGTACTAAAGTCTCCCAAGTGTGGTTACTGGTAAACCATGTCTCATTAATTGCTACTATGTCCAGTTTAGCCTCTGACGTTATTGCCTGCAGGTCTGGGATCTTATTTCCCAGGCTGTGAGCATTTGTGTACATGATTTTCCATTGGCCAGATTTTGGTGTGTTAGTTGTTGGGTGAGGTTTGGCATTACTCCTGTGCGTCGTATGGGGAGACAAACCTTTTTTCTTTCCTGGTGATGCAAATGAACTGCAAACATGCTGAATCCCTGTTTGACCACTAGTTGAGGGGGGAGGGATGTTCTTCCCATTTAGAGGCATGGTCCCTAAAATGGAACCTGATGTTCAATACATCAACATGTTCTTTTTTACATTTTGGGAAAAATAATCCAATGACTCATTATTATCTGTACAATAATGTACTGTCTAATAAAAACAAGGAAAGGGATCTCGGCATTATCATTGATTCAGATTTGGACTTTAACATTCACATCACTAATACAATTAATAAAGCAAATAAAATTTGGTGGGCTATTAAACATAACATTAGTGCTAAAGATCCAGATATACATCTCACCCTGTACTTTGCATATGTTAGACCATGTCTTGATTACATTTCCCAGTTGTGGTCCCCCTCCCCCCATAAGCAGAAGGATTTAGATAGAATTGAGAAAATTCAAAGAAGAGTTACTAAATCCATTGTTTCTGACAAATTCTTCTCATATGAGTGAAGGTTATCCAAATTCAATTTAATATCCTTAAAACAATGACTTATTTGAGGAGACCTTTTATTCACGTGGGATATTGTGCATGATATCAGTTTGATGACAGAAACTGGTTTAGATTTTAAGCAAATGATAGTAGACACTAGAGGTCACCCTCTTCAACTAATGAGAGGCAAATTTAACACAAGAAAGAGATCTTTCTATTTTTCTCATAGAGTGGTTAGACAATGGAACAACCTGCCATTAGAAGTCATTATTAGGCCAAATAGAAATACCTTTAAAAACATGTTGGACAAGTTCTTCTTTTCAAAAAGGGATTTTTCTTATTATATGTAGTGTGGAGCTCGATGGGCCTATTTGTCTTTGCTCCTTTTCAGTTCTTAGTATGATTCTTAGTACAAGACATCGCTGGACAGTTTTATTTTTACAGGGTGTATAAAAATTAAAATAAAGCCTACGAGGGACAGTTTTCTATATTTCAGGTACTGACACTGTGGATTGGGCATCCCAGTATTGGTGCTATGTTTGGTGGCACTGTAGATGGCTGCCAGGGTGGTGCACAGTGAAAATAGGTGGGGTGGGAGGGGTACTAGCTGGCAATGAGGATTGGGCACCCCAATGTCAGAAAATTAAGAAGAAGGAAGTAATGAGAGGTGGGAGGGATACTTGGAAGATGGAGGGATGGATTTCTTTTTATGTGGAGAAGGACCATAGACAGCTGATCATGACGTTTATTAGCTGTGCTTGCCAGACAGCTTATGCAGATCTAAGGAAAGAGCTGCTCTATGATTTTGGTGACTCTTATATTTGAACTACACTCAAAGTTTCCAACCAGCAAGACCAGAAGTGTCATGATTAGCCTGGCTGATGACTGGTCTAACACTGTCAAGCCCCTTCCAAACTGCCCTGCATTTGACCAACAGTGACACACCTCTCAAAACTCACTATGGTACCAATGCATTTGCTTTGCACAAGCACAAGGTTGAACATAAATAATGGCTATCAAAACATCAACTTTTTAACTGGTACAGTTAAACTATGGCAGAAGGGATAAGGCTGGCACTCAGAGTCTTTATTTGTCATTGATTAAGCTGACACGTATGGCAAAGGAATTGCATCAGCCAGTTGGAGGATAGGAAATGTTCTACTTCTTTTATGAGTAATCAGTTTGACATGACAGGGTGTGGATTGTTATGGAATAACCACATGCCCAGGTGCATTATGAAGGATGAGTTATTTATGCAAAGTGTCTTCTGCACCTGGAAGTTTGAGTCTCCCTTAACAGGCCACACCCTGAATTGTCCTGTTGCAATTATAAAATGTGTGAAGTATTAAACTATTTAAGATACAAAAAGTGCCAATTTATTAAACACATTCCCACCTGTCAATAATCTATCTTTTCACACATTCACAAGGTGGAATGTTTGTTTATCATTGGATATAGACTGAATACATTTAATCAGTAAGGTACAACCAGGGATTATGTTAGTTTTCTAGCTAATCATCACCTGGGGGTGTACTGTAGCACGAGGAGCAGCTGAGTGCCATATTGTCCCCAGGGAGTGATTAACTTGAACATTAACATAAACCCTGAGAATACTTTAGTGCTATTATAAAATTAAAAAAACTGTGTTAAAAGGGTGTCTGTTGCTATTTATTTAAATCAAAAGTAAGACATTTAGTAAAGTAGTCCATCCACCATCTTTAGAATGCCCTTTAGAACTTTTAGGTGCGTTCTACTGCTGGTGGGGGATTATATTCATAAATACTGCTCAACTTGCTTAAATATGAGTTAGTCTATATAGTGTTACACTTCATAAAACCTTATTTTTCCTCTATTTTGTTTTGTGACATGGACTAACCTGCCTTGAGCTGCAGACAGATTTTCTGACAGTCTGACTGACTTCCTCTTGATTGCATCAAAACCTCTCTGCCTTGACATCTGTAGTACTCCCTTTACCATGGCTACTGATCTCCAATGCTCTGAGACAGCAAGCAAGTTGGAGGTAGCGGTAACAAGGTTGAAGAGTAACAGAATAATAATAAACAACAAAATATTGTTAAAATTCACTCTGTGGCTTAGCAGCAGAAGCACCAAATTGGCATTTTGCAAGGGTGTGTTGATCGTTGTCATGACAATGCTCTATGAGCAGCACTCCTCATACTTTTAAACAGGAAATCTGGGCAATGAGCGGAAGCTGATTTTAAACCCATGATTAGCACTGTGCGAAATTTAAATTCTGCCAGTGGAAATCTTGCAAAATGCAGAATTCACATTCACAAAATTCCACAAAAAACAGGAAAATTTCACAAAATTCCACCTTAAAAGGAATTTTGGCATGTATTGCGGAATAATGTGGTGAACTGTGGAAAATATTTCTGCAGAACTGATTGCTTTTTTCTTTTATTTAGTAAGTAAAAAAACTGGTGTAACTGGGACCCTGGGACCAAAACTGGGAAATGGAGATGTTGAAACTGAATAACTGGGAGGTAACACTGCTGCGACTGATACTGGTGGAACTACAGTAGAAATTGGTATAACTGGGATGAGACTCAGATATAATAAGCTATTGTGAAATATGTGTAATTTTGAATACTGTGGGATGCACTAACAACTGTGAGGATAAACAATTTCAGCTGGGAGGAGATGCTGCCAGAGTGCAAATTTCCTATACTTTAGGTGCCCCTAGGCAAACACTTTTGTCTATAGACATCTACAACCCCTCAGTGCCTGCCCACTGGGACAACTGAGGCATTAGTGCTACTGTATCTTCATTTTTTTCTCCTGTACTCCTACGTTTTTTTCATCTCCCCAGCCCACCCCCTCCCCAAGTGCCTGTACCATCTGCGATGGTGCAGCATTAACATTGCATGACTAAGCTCATCAGAGCAGTTACCATTAGGTGTAGTGGAGAAACCAGGACCAGGAAGGAGCAGTGTGATGGAGAGCTTGTCATGTGACCTCAAAGTCTGTGCACTGAGAATTGTGCTGATTCAGTCATGCAGCTGGTGTCTCATGACAGGTGCTTTCACTAGGCATCAGATCACAGTTTGGAGTGGAGGCTGCTGCTGGTAACTGATCCTTCCCCCAATAATTGTTGTTATGAGTGCTATTCAGCTTATCAGAACATGTTGTGGTGGGGAGCTGAACTGGTTGTCAGAGCAGCAGGCAGCACATAGAAAAACATCTATTGAAGGGCTTTAAATCAGTACTCACAAACCATATTTTTAAGGGCTGCTGACACATATGGAGTTTTAGGGACCCTCACCAGTGCAGCATAATATATAGTTAAAAGTTGTTTTAAGGACTTGGAGATAAATAATTATAGGAACCTACTGTATCAGGGCAAGCAAGCATCAAATTAATTTAAAAAAAGCCCTTTGCAGGGCTTGGGAGCTAATGAGAGCCCTTTTAAGGACTAGAGGAATACAGACAGGTGGGAGAAAAATCATAAAAAAACTTTTCAGAGATTAGAGTATGCAGGCTGCTATTACATCCATTTTCAGGGCTTGCGGGCTAGTGAGTCCTTTAAAGAACTGAGTGGATGCAGACAGGAAAGAGAAAAATCATCACAAAAAAAAAAATAATAATTTCCTCACTTGGGAGCTAAGGTCTTGTTAAGAAATGCAGACTGGCATTAAAGTCCTCATCAGGGCCTAGTGGCTGTCAAGTCCTTTTAAGGTCTAAGGGCACATAGACTGACCGGATGTCATGGAATTCCCTCCCTGGGTCCATTTGGACTACTACGTGTGGGCATCTCAACTCCCTCCTCAAAGCACACTTCTCCTCCAACTGCTCTTGTGCCTTGGTCTAGCCACTGTTACTCCTGAGATTATGCCTAGTTTATCGAACATACTTACCTGTAGATATGCCAGGTTTGACTATTTTGGCTGGATTATATTCGTACAATGTACAGTTTTTGCTCTGTGCCTCATGATATTGCCTATGTATGTAGTTCATTTTTGCCTTTCTCATCCCTAGGTGCTTTGTACAATGTATATTTCATTGGTCTCTGTGAATGGCGTTGTGTTTATTATGTTGTTATCCCTACTATGTTGTTTATCCCTACTCCTGTTTCCTCAGGACGCATCTGGAATTGAGCAGCAGTCTGCTCAGTATGCCTTCCTGGTAAAATTTTTAACTAAATAAATTAATTTGCCACCTTGTCCTTTGCATCCCTCTCTCCATGCACCACTGCTTTCTCTACCAATCCTATCTTTGGCCTCCCCCTCAAGCCTGACACTCTTATTTACTGGTCTGGACCATTGGGGAGGCATTCTACTGCCTCTCATACTCCCCTCTATCTCGTCTAGTCTGCCCCAAACCTCATAGCTGCAATCTCTACCACTCATCCCACCTCCAACTCGTCCATCAACATATTACCACCAGGATGGGTCAAAGGTCCTTCTCCATTGCTGGTCCCCCCTCTGGAATGACCTCTCCCTTCCCCTCAATGCATTTCATTGACCACCCCCCCTCTAAATTTACATACTTCACTAAAAACCCACTTCCTGTTTTCCATGATCTGTTCCTGTCCTCAGACTACTGGCACTCCTGTGTAATCTGTCTATGCCTCCATTGCCTCTTGCCATCTTCTTCTTCTCCTACCTAGGGGCTTGCTTGCTGGCCAGCACCCTGCTCAGGAGTCAGCTGCCTGCTACCTGCAAATTGTAAATATACCCATAAATTATTTTTTTAATACTACTCTTTACATGTCAATGTTAAATGTGAGCTGCAGCTATTGCTGCCAAACCCTGTGTAGCTACTGTATCTGTTGGTATACCTTCCAGTGTGACACCAATACACCGATCTATGTTGTGGCCGATAAAATTGACAGTTCGCTGACAGGTCACTGTAATGGTGCACCCGAGACAGGAGCACACTGTTTCCCGGTCCTGCACCCCTCCCCAAATCAACTCTGACTTGGAGTTGATTATAATTAGAAGGGGGGTGCGGGAGCAGAGTTCCCCACATGGGGATTTTGAGGTGAAGTCCCCCGATAGAAAAACAGACCACGAGTCCATCGGGATTTATGTCAACCGCAACTTGTGGTCGACCTAAATTCCGTCACTGTGATGCTGGTCGATGAAATTGTTGTCAAATCAGCATTAAAGAACTGATCAATGCTGCATGCCATTTTTTTACCTTTGAACACTGTATATTTACCTGTCCTTAATGTTACTTTTCTGAAAGTTTCTGTATGTGCCAGTCTTTGGCTTGGGCAATCCCAGAAAAAGGTGTTTGGATCAGTGCACCAACCCAGTTAACAAAGGAATGAATGAATTAAAAATAAAAAAAAATCCCTGTAAGAGCCTGAATATAAATAATTTATTTTAATGACATTTAGGGCATGCTGATTGCTGACAGGATACAGTTGTTTAAAATGCCCTTTTGAGGCAAATTATTTTAAAAATGCCACTTTACATGGCTACCTGCAATCCATGGAGGGTGGCCATCACAGGTAGGGGTACAGGGGATTGTGTATGCTTTGTGAGTTCTTGAAGGAGGCCAGTGTGAGAGACAGGATGGGATTATAAATAGGAGGTTAAAAAAGCAAAGCCTACATAAACCTCAGAATATTCTGCAAACTGTGGCTTCCTCTTTACTTGTTCAGGTAATAACTCATATTTTAGTCACTACTGCTGCTTCAACTGCATTCATCTCCATAAGTACCCAACATCTACTATATCCTGCAGTAGTGCTGTCACAGCTGTCACAGGTTTGTCTGAATTATTTTTGTGCTTGATATAGACATTACTGCCTTTTGGTTTAGAGTTACTCCTGTCCCACAAAAAACTAGCAATGCTGATGCTGGCCTCAGCTGATTGAGCCCCCCACCAATTGTGGGAACATTTGACACTAAGCAGAGGGTGCCAGCACAACCTCCATGTCAGTCACTACCACTGCTTGAAGATGAACACATCTTTGCCCCCACATTTCTGCTACCACAAGATCCATTTTCTTTCATAGCCCACCATTGTGCAGACAAATAAGTATCTCAGCACATCTAAAATCAATAAGCTAACACTTACATTGCAGAAAAACACTGCAAACACCATCAGAGATTTCACAAAAAACTTTCACAAATAAGAAATGCCGTGAAGTGCAATGAAATATAGCTTTTTGATTTACAAAAGTAAGTTGCAAACAGCTGCAGATCTTTCTTCTTCAACACCTGCTGTTAAATTGCCCAGCAGAGTAGGAAGTGCAGTCACTTGAGAGGGGGGAGGGAGAGAAAGAGAGAGAGAGAAAAAGAGAGGGATGCTATAGCAACTCACACTTTGACCCATAGTCTCCCACCTAATCAAAAAAAAATCAAGTGGCAGCATTGCTTGTGGAATTTTGTGTTCCATGGAAAATGCTAGAGAATGGCAAACTTTTGGACCATACCACAGAATTACAGTAGATTACAGTTTTGAAGTATACCACATAAAATTTAACTGTGGAAAGGAGGGACAATATCACTAAAGAAAGAGATACAAACGGTAAGAAACAGTACTTTACAAATTCAATTCTCAACTAAATTAACGAAATCACATGACTACATGCCTCACAGAATACTTTTTCTGTGAATTGTACCTCTGAACAGCATTTTTTTCTGTAATAAATATTTTCCACAGTTCATTATATATTTTCTGCAGTACACTTAATTATTCCACAAATCAGGTGAAAATTGTGCAGAAAGTGCAAATTTCACCAAAGGTGAATCTTTGGTGAAATTCCACAGAAATCAAGGAATTCTGTGAATTTATTGGGGAAGTGGAATCAGCAGTTTTCTCCCAGCCCTACCCACGATGCCCAGGATGACACTTTTTACTTCCAAGTTACAAATGCATGTGTTTCAGACTGTGTATCTGACATGGGAGTGATTGCGATGGAAGTCTGGTGATCATCTATGTGCCTGTAACTGAGGTGTGCTCCTTGTTTCTATAGTAACCTTCGGTAATCTAGCATTTACATTTTTTACATAAAGAAAAAAAGAGGTTACTGCGGACAGCTGAGGAATGCAAAACTGCCATCAACAAAGTTTTTCTCCTCAGATGTAATTTATATGTGACATTATCGTGTTAGTGGATGTAGAAGCATTGCAGCAGAGTTAGGGGGACTGTTAGCATGTTAACAATTGACATCACTCTACAAGATTTACAGAAATACAGCCTGTATTTCGATATGGAAAATTCAGTTTTTCTGCAGATTTATTTTGCAGGTTGGCCCTTTTTTTTTTTTTTTTTGGTTTTGTGTCTGCTTGTTTTTGCCAGGTCTAGCTGTAACTGTCATGGTGGTTCTCAGTTCCATAAATAAAATTAATTAGAAATGTAGAACATCACTAAGATAATCATGGCTCTGGTAATCAGGCCATACAAGTATATTAATTAACCATTAATGTAGGTCTATCGGAATGCTGCTGACCAATCATAATTTATTATTATTTCTCAGACCCTTTTTAAATTTGTCAGCACGCAAGCATGAATGAACTTGTTGATATGAGAGATGTTAAACAGGAGTGTGAGGGGTGCCATCCCAATGACCAGAGGTGCTGCAGGTGCCGGTCTCTGACTGGCAAATTAGCAGGTAGTGTCCCAATGACACTGTTCTGCTGAGGGGGCTGGTCTTTGCAAACGTTTCAAAGGACAGAGCCAACGCTGCACGTAGGTCTGTCCTTTGAGATGCGAGCCCTCCAGCTGCAGCTCCTTAGTGTCTCTCTCTAGTTCAGCAATTTTCCTGTTCACTGCAGCTCAGTCCATCTTTTCTGGTGAAACAATTTCCCCAGTTCCTGCAGCCCCATAGCTTGTCTTTCCAGGTGAAACAATTTCTCTCTCTGCAGCCCATAGTGTGTCTTTCCTTTAAACAATTTCCCCCTCTCTGTAGCCCCATAGTGTGCCTTTCCTTTAAACAATTTCCCCCTCTCTGTAGCCCCATAGTGTGCCTTTCCTTTAAACAATTTCCCCTCTCTGTAGCCCCATAGTGTGCCTTTCCTTTAAACAATTTCCCCCTCTCTGTAGCCCCATAGTGTGCCTTTCCTGGTGAAACAATTTCCCCCTCTCTGTAGCCCCATAGTGTGCCTTTCCTGGTGAAACAATTTCCCCCTCTCTGCAGCCCCATAGTGTGCCTTTCCTGGTGAAACAATTTCCCCTTTCTGACATCAGGATGCCCACTCCCAATGTCAGATGAGACCCTGTCTATATCTTTAACTGGCAATGGGCTGCCCAATCCCCCCGTCAGCAATGGCACCCCTACCCCATACACACACACACTATTATGGCACATGGGGAGACTACCCCAGTGTGCCTAAATGCTTTAAAATAAAAAAAGATCCCTGTAAAATAAAAACAACTGTCCAGCTGGACTTTTGTTTGTAATTATTACTGTAAAAAAGAAAATCTTCCACCGTCATCTCCCCAGTCCCCCCTTCCCCCATCCAAACCCTCCCTCTGTGCACCCACCTCCCCACACCCCCTCAGCCATACTTACCCTCTGGGGGTTGGGAGCCGAGATCTTCATTGGTCCGGGTTATGTCTGCACTTCCCAAAGCTGAACTAGGAACTGAGGAATCAGGTAAGCCTGTATAATGGGACTCAGTGGGGAGTTTCAACTTAGGTTGATATTGCAGCCATTTTTAGGAATTTTGGCTCCAAATTTTCAACATGGGGTTCTTAGGACCCCACCTCATGAACATGTCAGTGACATTTCATTTCTTAGTCCTGAAAGGTGATTTCATGGTCACTGCATGGAATCACCTTTCAGGACTGATTACCAAAACGAGAGCACCACTGTTCATGAGGTGGGGTCCCAAAAAGCTTGTGTTGCAAATCTGGTGGAAAAATTCCAAAAAATGCCTACGTTACCAGTGTGCATTATGCAGTTTCTATGCATGCTCGTAACTTCACTATTTTTTTATATTTTCACTCCAGTTTTCAACATTGTCATTTTTTCACATCCCCTTATAAACAATACAGCTGTCATTTTTCATATCCTGCCTAAAATGTGTTTTTGCACACGTGGCCCAGAATGGTGCAGTTGGTGTGCAAAATCAACTTTTAGGATGGATTAACAAAATCACAGTGCTACTGTACATGAGGAGAGGTTTCAGAAAGGCCATGGGTTTAAAATGTGGTGAAAACAATTCCACAAAATGCCTGTGTTATGAACGTGTGTTGCTCAGTTTCTATGCACGCTTGTATCTTTGCCAATTTTTAATATTTTCACTCCAGATTGTCAACATTGCCATTTTTTCACATTTCCTTATGAACAGTCCAGCTGTCATTTTTTTTCATCCTGCCTGAAATGTGTTTTCACACCTGTGGCACAGAATGGCATGGCCACTCTGTGAAATCACCTTTCAACATGAGTGAACAAAATAACACTGGCACTTTTCATGATGTGGGTTGCCAAAAAGGCCATGTTGAAAATTTGGTCACACAACTCCAAAAAATGGCCAAGTTACACCTGGTCATTCACAATTTTTTACACACTCATGTAACTTTGGTCACTTTCAAAATTTCCACTCCAAATTTTCAATATACCATTTTTATCACACCATCTCATGAATGGTACAGTTGTCATACAACTTTCTATTGCTCATCTTACACACTTACTTATCTCTACACATGACAATTTTTTTGCATTGAGAAATACTTGTTATAATTTGGTATTTGCAGTAAACAGAAAATTATTCTGTTCTTGGGGTGGAGGGAGAGTGATCTCTAGAAGACTTGTGGATTACACTATCTCTACTCAGTGACAACAGTTTTCCAGTATAGAAGTAAGCAATGGTGGCTTAGTGCATGATGAATGCACAGCTAGGGATGTAGTGAGGCACAAGGCTATAGGGTAAGTTCCTTATTTCCACATGAAATGCATTTATTGCACACTAATATGCACCCTGAATTGTGTTGTTGCACTTATAAAATGGCTATATGTTGAGAAACTGGTATTTAAAAAAATATCAAATTAGTCAAATATATGTTATATAAAATAGTCCCTCCACTTTCCTTAAAGGGAAATTGTCATCTACATGATTTCTTAATGTCTGAAAGCCCATAAAAAGCTAATTTGAGTGCACCATTGTGTTTGTTGGTGAGTCTTTGCAGTCTACAGTTATTCATATGTAAATCAGACAGTAATTAAGGGCTGGGGCAACCATGTGTTTTAGGCTCCTGACAGGAAATTATGCCACTGAGGGTCTTGACCCTGCTTTGACAGTAGATAATCCAGCAGGTTAAATAGGAAATTGTCTGTTTTATTAAGTGTGTTTTAAGGTATTATTACAACACTTTCTACATTTATAGTAATTGTTTTGTATGTGCATTGGAACTAGTGAGTTATCACCTTGACATTTCAAACTGTTAGTAAAAACAATCCAGCTTCAGGATTGCTTTAACCTTTAGGCTATACTGCCAGCTGATCATCAAAAACTATATATCTCAAGACTGGCTCTGTGGTGCCAACAAGTAATGGGGCCCCATATCAGGATTTCTAAACCCTGGCTGTGTTCATGGCAGTACAGATTTCTGGGGTACCACTGCACTAACTTCTGTCTTTTTCTGTTTCCTCTCTTATAGCCTTTTCTCTTACAATTTTGGGTGTAAATTCAGGTCTACAGGATGCAAATGTGGCTCCATATCTACTTGCTTGGTATCATGGGGCCAGCCTTGAAATGTGTAGTGTTTTAGATACATAGATATATAGACACTGTCAGCAGATAAGGGCCTATGGCCCACCCAGTCTGCCCATTTGAGCTTGTAAGTTCCCTTTATGTTTTCCTAGAAGTGTCTTTCCTCTTACCCCTGACCTCCTCAATTCCTTTATGTATATCCCACTAATTCTTAAATCCTGTAATTGCTTCAACTCCCACCACTTCCTCTGGCAGGGTGTTTCACTTGTTCATCACCCTTTCTGTGAAGAAATTCTTCCTTGTGTTTCCTCTGAATTGCCCTCCCTCCAACTTCATCCCATGCCCTTTTAGTACTTGATCATCTTTTTTATTGGAAAATAGTCTATTCCTGCACCCTGTTCCTCCATGTAAGGTACTTGTATGTTTCTATCATATCCTCTCTCTCCCTCTTTTCCTCCAAGGAGTACATATTCAAGTCCTTTAGCCTGTCCTCATAGGACTTGTGATGCGATCCCTGATATCCATCTTTGTTACCCTCCTCTGAACCTTCTCTACCCTGTTTATGTCCTTATGATTGTCAGCTGGCAGTACAGTCTACAGGTTAAAGCAAAGAGCTGTGAACAAGCTTCTTTCATCCAGCAGAATGGGCTTTGATTCCAACATGCTCTACTTGTATATTGTATGAACAGAGCAAGTCACTTAACCTCCCTGTGCCCCCAAAACACACCCAGGAACAAGCTGGAGCTCAGTGTGCCTTTCCTGGAGAAAGACAGTAAAATCAATCTGAGCATGTGTTATGATTCAGAAAATATTATACTCTTTCTGTCCAAATTTGACTTGAAAAGAAAAAAAAATAGGCCACAATTACTTGCATATTAATTGCAAAAACACATAGATGGACAAAGTTAAAATATGCATAACCTGAAATGCATTATTAAAAGAGTATATTACTTATTTTAATGAAGTTGAAAGTATAACAATTTCTTACTGAAATACTTTTGATGGAATTGGATTTTCTACCGTAACAATTCCAGAATTCTATTGGATTAATTTTACTAACCATTTGAAATGTAAAGGTGATAACTCACTAGTTTCAATGCACATACAAAACAATTACTGTAAATGCAAAAAGTATTGTAATGGCACTTTAAAATACACTTAATAAAACAGACAATTTTCTTGTTAATCTGTTGGATTATCTACAGTAAATGAGGGCTAAAACCCTCTATGACATCAAAACATTTTCTAGATTTACAATAATTGTTTTGTATGTACATTGAAAATAGTGAGTTAGTATGATTGCTGGCAAACACTGCTATGTCTAACAATAACCCAGAAGTACTCAGTTAATTGTAAATTTATTGTTTAAGTGGCGATGGTGCTACACTGGGGATTACATGTTTATAAAGCAGTTACATTGCAAGTAGATTATCTGCTGTGGGATGGAAACACATATATGAGAGATTAATTAGGATCACTGCAGGCAGGTATAATAGTGAAATCATTGCAACATTTTTTTCTTGTTTATTTTTTTCATAATGTAGTTGGGTCCTTTGGAAACAAGGGCACAATTATCAGGGTGATTCAGGATACAAATTAGCAAAATAAATAATAACACACCCATTTGGTCATCTGACTTGGCACACCCATTCATTTTTGCCTCTTAGGTTAAGTACTGTATATATTTTTTTCTGAGTCTTGTCTCTCTGTCAAAATCCTTGAAATGTTTGTTCTATTGTTTACCTGATGCTTTGTACAACCTTCAACCTTGAAATGTCTATTTATCGTTATCTGACACTAAGTACAGTCTTTTCCAGTTTGAAATTGTCTCTATATCTTCCTTGTACTCTCCCAGGTCACACCTGAAAATAGGCATCTGTTTTGTCTAGTGTGCTTACCTGGTTAACAAAAGCTAAATAAATAAAAAAAAATGCATGCAAATAATAGAATTATGCTGAAAGTTACATCTAAACAATAAATTCAGGTGCAACTTCAGCAAGTGTTTAAACTGAGAGAGAAGGTTCCATGATGAAAGAACCGGGGACTGCAAATTCCCAAATTAAACAGCACAGTAAGAAAATCATTTTGGGGCTATAACAGTTCTACATAGCAGCTCAAAATCAGATTTATGGCAGCAATGCATGATAGCTGTAAATATGTTTGACCTGTAATTTTTATGTAGCTTGCACATTCGCAAGAAACATGTTGCATCAGCTTCCTCCACAAGCAGGTTGTGGAGGCATGGCACTGTTGTGCCCAATGCCCCCACAGTCTGCAAAGGCTTGTTCCCATCCCCCAATGCTGTGGCACGCTGCTGCTGACGCTAGTTCAGCCAGCATGCCACAATCTTCTAAAAAAGTAGCTGCTGCAGTCAGGGGCTGCCTTGTCATTGCAGTGTCAGCCATTCGCTTCAATGAGGGAGTGACCCGTCATTGCAGGGTGGGATGTGAAGCCCTGATATCATTTGTAAACATGGTGGTGGGTTGCTGCAGTGTTCATAAACAATATAACCCCTTCCCCCCCACAGTGTTTACTTGCCTATGGGGGGTCCTAATCCCCATCGGATTTGTTGCCCTGTTTCTGTTGTTGCTGACGAGGGAGCCCACTCCCTGTCGGCATTCTGTAACCATCCCCTTTTGTTCCTGCTGACAGGGTGCCCAGTCCCTGTCAGCATAATGATACCCCTCCTGGTTTTGTTCCTGCCAACGGGGGAGCACGCTCCCCATCAGCATTCTGTAACCACCCCCTTTGGTTCCTGCCAATGGGGGTGCCCAATCCCCCATTGGCTACTGCTGGCCCCTCAAATGAAAGACTCTGCTGGCATGCTGGGAGCCCACTCCAGCGTGCCAGATGCCCCTGTGAAGGGAAAAAATAGTCCTGTGATGTCTTTGGTTTTTTTTTCTCCTGAAAAAAAGGAAACTGTCCCTCAGTGCTCGGCCTGTCTCCTGCCTGCAACCCGCACCCACCCACTGTGCTCCCTGCCTCCCCACACCCCCTCATCCCATACTTACCTCTGGAGCTCAGTGTGACGATCTTCGGTGGACCGGGAATACGTCTGAACTCTTCAAAGCTGACTGTAAACTGAGGAAATGCCAGTAAGCTGTATAATGTAACAAATAGGGTTTTTTCAACTTTAGTGCATATCTCAGGCATTTTTGGGAATCTTTTCACCAAATTTTCAATATGGGGTTTTTGGGACGCCTCCTCATGAATTCTTGAACTTTCATGGCATTAATTGGCCAGGAAAGGTGGTTTCGCGTTCATGGTGTGGAATCACCCTTTGAGGCTGATTAACAAAATTACAGTGCCAGTGTTCATGAGGTGGGCTCTCAAAAAGCCTATGTTGCAAATTTGGTGGACAAAATCCCAAAAATGATTGTTTTATAGGCATGCATTGTGCAGTTGCTATGTACGTGTGTAACTTCACGAATTTACAATATTTTCATGCCAGATTTTCAACATTGGCATTTTGTCACACCTCCTTGTGAGAAGTACAGCTGTTATTGTTCACATCCTGGACGAAATGTGTTTCCGCACTTCCAGCGCAGAACAGCACGGTCGCTGTGGGAAATCAGTGTTCAGGACAGATTAAGAAAATGACAGTGACACTGTTCATGAGTAGCGGTCCTAAAATGCCTATTTTGCAAATGTGGTAATGATACTCCATAAAATGATTGTGTTACGAGCGTGCATTGAGCAGTTGGCAAGCACACTCGTAACTTCACGAATTTATAATATTTTCACTCCAGATTTTCAATATTGCCATTTTCCCAGACCTACTTATGAACAGTGCAGCTGTCATTTGTCTTATCCTGGCCGAAATGTGTTTTCACACTTCTGGCGCAGAATACAGCGGTCGCTGTGGGAAATCACTGTTCAGAACAGATTAAGAAAATGACAATGATACTGTTCATGAGCAGAGGTCCTAAAATGCCTGTTTTGAAAATTTGGTGATGATAGCCCATCAATTGACTGTGTTACAAGTGTGCATTGCGCACTTTCCATGCACCCTTGTAACTTTGAAGATTTGTAATATTGTCACACCAGATTTTCAACAGTGCATTTTTTCACACTTCCTTATAAGCAGTACAGCTGTCATTTTTCACATCCTGACCAAAATGTGTTTTAACAGTTCCAATGCAGAATAATGTGGTCACTGTGGGAAGTCAGTGTTCGGGACAGATTAAGAAAATGACAGTGGCACTGTTCATGACCAGAGGTCTTAAAATCCCAATGTTGAAAATTTGGTGATGAAACTCCATAACATTTATTTATTTTATTTAGTTTTTGTTTACCGGGTAAGTACACTAGACAAGTTTTATGCCTATTTTCAGGAACGACCCGGGAGAGTACAAAAGGGTACAACTGGTACATTGATACAGTAATTGGTTCAGACGAATACATTCAGGTACAAAAACAGGAGAAAAGACAATTTTTACAGTTTTTACATTTACGTGGAAGGTACACCCAGATATAGTGCTGGGGCAAGGTATAAATTAGAGATAAATTCAATGACCAATAGGGCTGGTGAGGATTATGAGCATAGTAACATCATAGCGTCGGTCAAGCAAGGGAGGGGGGATTTGGACGAGGACATAACGCAAGAGTGGTGACGCCAGAGCAGGAGAGAAGAAGCCGTGACTGTGTTACAAGCATGCATTGAACTGTTTCCAAGCACCCTCGTAACTTCGCAAATTTGTAATACTGTCACGCCACATTTTCAACAGTGGCATTTTTTCACAACTCATTATGAACACTACAGCTGTCATTTTTCACATCCTGGCTAAAATATGTCTTTGCACTCCCACCAGACAATAGCACAGTCACTCTGAGAAATCAGTGTTTGGGACAGATTAAGATCGACCGAGTGAGAGGGGGGAGTGACCAAGATTAACTGAGCTCTGTCAGGACTGCTGCGGATTTGTTTGTGGGCAGACAAAGGCCCCAACAAAAGAGCCCAGTGAAAAAGGGCAGCCTGCAGCACTGGGAGAAACAGAATGAGAGGGACAGTGAGGGAGGGGGAGTGAATGAACTCACTGAAGTGCTTTCAGGACTGCTGTGAATTTCTTTGTGGGCAGAAAAAGGCATCAATACAAGCAGGGGCCCAGTACAAAAGGCCAGCCTACAGCGGTGAGAGAAACAGTATGAGCAAGTGAGACAAGGGGACTTAGTGAGCTTAACTGAACTCTGTCAGGACTGCTGGGATTTCTTTGTGGGTAGAAAAAGGTGCCAATGCAGGCAGGAACCCAATATAAAAGGGCAGCTTGCAGCGCCAGGACAAACAGAATGAGTGATGAGAGAGGGAGACTGAGCGACCTCAATTGAGCTCTGTCAGGACAGCTGCGGATTTCTTTGTGGACAGAGAAAGGTGCCAATGAAGTCAGGAGCCCCATACAAAAGCACAGTCTGTGGTGCCAAGAGAAACAGAACAAGGGAGTGACAGAACGGTAGTGAGCGAGCTCAACAGAGCTCTACTGTGACTGCTGCAAATTTCTTTGTGGGCAGAAAATACGGCAACGCAGGCAGGAGCCCAGTAAAAAAGGGCAGCCTGCAGCGCCAGGAGAACCAGACTGAGTGAGTGAGACAGGGGGTGAGCAACCTCAATGGAGCTCTGTCAGGACAGCTGTGGATTTCTTCGTGGGTGAAAAAAGCCACCAACACAGGCAGGAGCCCAGTACTAAGGGCAGCCTGCAGTGCCAGGAGAAACAGAATGAGCGAGTGGGGGGGGGGTAAGCCACCTCAATGGAGCTCTATCAGGACAGCTGTGGATTTCTTCCTCAGCAGAACAAGATGCCAATGCAGGCAGCAGCCCAGTACAAAAGAGCAGCATGCAGCACCGGGACAGACTGAGCCAGTGACAGAGGGCCACTGAGCGAGCTCAACAGATCAACGCAATCAACATTTGGCATTGACAAATGTTTGTTTATTATGTTGTCTTGTGTGCGCACCACAAGCAACATGTTGTGGCAGCTTAGTGGAGTAGCAGGTTGTGGAGGTGCAGCAGTGTTGTGGCCAATGGTGCCACTGCTTTTTCGACTGGTCTCTGTGGCAGCAATGAATGAGCATGCTGTCTAGGACATCAGTTCAGAAGCACGCCACCGACTTGAAAGAATTTCACTGCTGCGATGAGGGAGTGACCCGTCATTGTAGGGCATGCCTTGCCTGCTGAAACATTTCAATAAACATGGCAGCTGCCACCATCTACCTCTCCCAGTCCATAGAAAGCCAACATCGGGAGTACCCAATCTCCTTGTCGGCATGCCCCCTCCCCACTTGGTTTGCTGATGGAGGAGCCCAGTCCCCATCAGCATAATGTTCCCTCTAGTTTTGTCTGCCAAAGGGGTGCCCAATCCCCCTCAGCATCATGTCCCCCCATGCACAGACATGCTTTCTTTGCTGACGAGGGGACTAATCTCTATCAGCATCAGTCCTCTTTCCTCAAAACACCCAAGTGGCACACTGGGAGTCCACTCCAGTGTGCCTAACAGTTGGTTTTACACCTGTAAATAAAGAAAACCTTCCCATGATGTCCTTCCCCAAAAAAAGAAAATGGTCCATCGTTGTGTAGGGAGGGCCCCCAACCTGCACCCAGCCTCTATACATCCCACCTCCCTGCACCACCCCTTACTTCTGGAGCACGGCACGACAATCTTCGGTGAAGCAGGAAAATGTCTGCACTCTTCAAAGCCGACTGCAAAGTGAAGAAAATCACGGTACGCTGTGTAATGGCATCAGTGGGGTGGGGGGTTCAACTTAGGTGATATCTCAGCCTTATTTGTGACTTTTGGCTTCAAGTTTTCAACATGGGGTTTCTGTGACACCACCTCATGAACTCAGTCACTGTCATTTCTTTATTCCATCCCAAAAGGTGATTTTGTGATCACTGCACAGAATCTCCTTTCAGGACCAATTAACAAAATAACAGTGTGACTGTTCATGAGGTCGGCCCCCAAAAAGCCTATGATGCAAATTTGGTGAAAAAAAATCGAAAAAATGACTTTGTTATGAGCGTGTGTTGTGCAGTTTCCACACATGCTCGTAAGTTCTTAATATTTTCACTCCAGATTTTCAGCATTACCATTTTTTCACAACTCCTTATGAACAGTACAGCTGTCATTCTTCACATCATGCCCAAAAGGTGTTTTCACAGATCTGGCGCACAATGGCACAGTCACTGTGGGAAATCAACATTTGGGACAGATTAAGAAATTCACAGTGACACTGTTCATGAACGGAGGTCTCAAAATGTCTATGTTGAAAATTTGGTGAAAAAATTCCATAAAATGACTGTGTTACGAGCACGCTCATAACTTCAAGAATTTTTTATATTTTCACTCCAGATTTTCAAAATTGCCATTTCTTCACACCTCCTTATGAATGGTACAGCTGTAATTTTTCACATCCTGCCCAAAATGTGTTTTCGCATATTTGACGCAGAATGGCATGGTTACTTTGGGAAATCAACACTTGGGACAGATTAACAAATTACAGTGCCACTGATCATGATCAGAGGTCCCAAATGCTTTTGTGAGGTGGGGTCACAAAAACCCCATGTTGAAAGCTTGGAGTGAAAATACCAACAAAGGTGCTGAACATTAGGGTTTCTAATCATAATGTCCCACCCTGTAAAGACTAACTGATGTCAGGGGTATGACTTTGGATTGTCAGCTGTAATGCTCATGTCATTCCACCCCTGCCCCCACCCTGTAGCCAGTGACAGGCATCAAGGTGTGCCTTGAACTCTTCAGCCTCAAAGTTCACCTCATTCTCCTACACTGCACCCATCTTAATGTATTTCCTTTTGGAATGGGGTGAGCATAAGGCCTGACAACCCCAAGGCACAACACAACACTTGTCTGAATCTGCAGTGTAAGGTGAGGTAAAATGGCAACGACCCAAATGCACACTTCAATGCCAGTCAGTCTCTGCAGGGTGGGGTGGGGTTGGCGTCACTTCCAAACTTCACTGCCATTCCTATTATGCATCTCTCTAACTCTTGCACTACCAATGCCAATGGCAGCAAGACAACATCTGGCATTGACAAATACTTGTTCTATTTCAGACTGCCCATTATCTCTTGACTTCTATGACATTCTACTTTCCCAATTTTGAGTTTGTAAAGACTGTAATAACACTTTTTAACATTTGAAATAATAAAAGGAGCACCCATTATAATATGATTTGGAAGAGGTTTTCATCAGTTTTCTTAGTTGTTATTGTATACCAGTTGTCTCATAAGGTCGACTCAGGGAGCATGGACAGCTGCATGCTGTAGTGGTTCTTTATAGTTACAGTTAAAGTGATTTTAAATGAAGGGTGTTCCAAAACAAAAGACAGGAAGAAAACCAGGTATGAGTCATATTAAAAGAAGAGTTCCTTTAAATTATTACAATTGTAAACAAAAAATGATAAAGCAGACTCAAAAGGGGAACAAAGGGTATCAGACAAGTTTGGAGATACGGTGCAATCTAAAACAGCATAAACAAGCATTTGTCAATGCTGAACGTTCGCTTGCAGGTATTTGCAGTGGTATTTGGCACTTGGATATGGCTTAAAAAATCAGTGACAAAGAAGTACAAGCATTTGTCAATGCCAAATGTTGCTTGCTTCTATGTGCTGTTTAGGTATTTGGAAGTCATTGGAGTGAAAATATTGAAAATTCGCGAACTTACAAGCTTGCGTAGGAACTCGCAAAAAGCAAGCTAAATAAAACAGTCATTTTTGGAATTTCTTCACAAATTTTTCAACACAGTTATTTAAGACCCTGCTCATGAACAGTGTAGCTGTGATTTTCTTTAATATGTCCCATACATTGATTTTGGACACCGACTGCTCCATTGTGCGCTACTTGGGTGGAAACACATTTTGGGCAGGATATGATAAATGACAGCTGCACTGCTCATAAGGAGGTGTGGTAAAATGGCAATATTGAAAATCTGGAGTGAAAATATTGAAAATTCGCGAACTTACGAGCGTGCGTAGGAACTGCGCAACGCACGCTCGTAAAACAGTCATTTTTAGGAATTTTTCACCAAATTTTCAACACAGCCATTTTAAGATCTCTGCTCATGAACAGTGACACTGTGATTTTCTTAATGTGTCCCATACATTGATTTAGCTATTACCGACTGCACCATTGTGCACTACATAGGCGGAAGCACGTTTTAGATGAGATGTGAAAATGACAGCTGCACTGCTCATAAGGAGGGTGGTAAAATGGCAATGTTAAAATTTGAGTTAAAATATTGAAAATTCGCGAACTAATGAGCGTGCATAGGAACTGCGCAAAGCGTACGCCCTTAAAACAGTCATTTTTAGGAATTTTTTCACCAAATTTTCAACATAGCCATTTAAAGATGTCTGCTCATGAACAGTGTCACTGTCATTTTCTTAATGTGTCCCATGCATTGATTTTGCACACCGACTGTGCCATTGTGCGCTACATGGGCAGAAACACGTTTTGGGCAGGATGTGATAAATGACAGCTGCACTGCTCATAAGGAGGTGTGGTAAAATGGCAATGTTGAAAATTTGGAGTGAAAATATTGAAAATTAGCGAACTTATGAGCGTGCGAGGAACTAACGCATACCACGTAGTAAAACAGTCATTTTAGGAATTTTTCACCAAATTTTCAGACGCAGTCATTTTAAGACCTCTGCTCATGAACAGTGTAGCTGTGATTTTCTTAATGTGTCCCATACATTGAGTTCGCACACCGACTGTGCCATTGTGCTATAGGCGAAACACGTTTTGGGCAGGATGTAAAAATGACAGCTGTACTGCTCATGAGGAGGTGTGGTAAAATGGCAATGTTGAAAATCTGGAGTAAAATATTGAAAATTAGCAAACTCCACGAGCTGCAGGAACCATAGAACGCACGTAAAACAGTCATTTTAGGATTCTTTTTCACCAAATTTTCAACATAGCCATTTTAAGACCTCTGCTCATGAACAGTGTCACTGTGATTTTCTTAATGTGTCCCATACATTGATTTCACACAGACTGCGCCATTGTGCACTACATGGGTGGAGACTTTTTGGATGAGATGTGAAAAATGACAGCTGCACTGCTCATAAGGAGGTGTGGTAAAATGGCAATGTTAAAAATTTGGAGTTAAAATATTGAAAATTCGCGAACTAATGAGCGTGCATAGGAACTGCGCAACGTACACTCTTAAAACAGTCATTTTTAGGAATTTTTTCACCAAATTTTCAACATAGCCATTTAAAGATGTCTGCTCATGAACAGTGTCACTGTCATTTTCTTAATGTGTCCCATGCATTGATTTTGCACACCGACTGTGCCATTGTGCGCTACATGGGCAGAAACACGTTTTGGGCAGGATGTGATAAATGACAGCTGCACTGCTCATAAGGAGGTGTGGTAAAATGGCAATTTTGAAAATTTGGAGTGAAAATATTGAAAATTAGCGAACTTATGAGCGTGCGTAGGAACTGCGCAATGCACACTCGTAAAACAGTCATTTTTAGGAATTTTTTCACCAAATTTTCAACATAGCCATTTAAAGATCTCTGCTCATGAACAGTGTCACTGTCATTTTCTTAATGTGTCCCATGCATTGATTTTGCACACCGACTGTGCCATTGTGCACTACATGGGCGGAAACATGTTTTGGGCAGGATGTGATAAATGACAGCTGCACTGCTCATAAGGAGGTGTGGTAAAATGGCAATTTTGAAAATTTGGAGTGAATAATATTGAAAATTCACGAACTTACGAGCATGCGTAGGAACTGCACAACGCACGCTCGTAAAACAGTCATTTTTAGGAATTTTTTCACCAAATTTTCAACATTGCCATTTAAAGATCTCTGCTCATGAACAGTCACACTGTGATTTTCTTAATGTGTCCCATACATTGAGTTTGCACACAGACTGCGCCATTGTGCGCTACATGGGTGGAAACATGTTTTGGGCAGGATGTGAAAACTGACAGCTGTACTGCTCATGAAGAGGTGTGGTAAAATGGCAATGTTGAAAATCTGGAGTAAAAATATTCAAAATTCGCAAACTTATGAGCGTGCGTAGGAACTGCGCAATGCACGCTCGTAAAACAGTCATTTTTAGGAATGTTTTCACCAAATTTTCAACATAGCCATTTTAAGACCTCTGCTCATGAACAGTGTCACTGTGATTTTCTTAATGTGTCCCGTACATCGATTTCACACACCGACTGCGCCATTGTGCGCTACATGGGCGGAAACACGTTTTGGGTAAGATGTGAAAAATAGCAGTTGCACTACTCATAAGAAGGTGTGGTAAAATGGCAATGTTGAAAATCTGGAGTGGAAATATTGAAAATTCGCAAACCTACGAGCGTGCGTAGCAACTGCGCAACGCACGCTCGAAAAAAAAATTTTTAGGAATTTTTTCACCAAATTTTCAACATAGCCATTTAAAGATCTCTGCTCATGAACAGTCACACTGTGATTTTCTTAATGTGTCCCATACAATGAGTTCTCACACCGACTGCACCATTGTGCGCTACATGGGTGGAAACACGTTTTGGGCAGGATGTGATAAATGACAGCTGTACTGCTCATAAGGAGATGTGGTAAAATGGCAATGCTGAAAATATGGAGAGAAAATATTGAAAATTCATGAACTTACGAGCGTGCGTAGGAACTGCACAACGCATGCTCGTAAAACAGTCATTTTTAGGAATTATTTCACCAAATTTTCAACATAGCCATTTTAAGATCTCTACTCATGAACAGTGACACTGTGATTTTCTTAATGTGTCCCATACATTGATTTCACACACTGACTGCGCCATTGTGCGCTACATGGGCAGAAACACGTTTTGGGTGAGATGTGAAAAATGGCAGCTATACTGCTCATAAGAAGGTGTGATAAAATGGCAATGTTGAAAATCTGGAGTGAAAATATTGAAAATTCACCAACTTATGAGCCTGCATAGGAACTGCGCAACGCACGCTCATAAAACTGTCATTTTTAGGACTTTTTCCACCAAATTTTCAAAATAGGCTTTTTGAGAGCCCACCTTATGAACGCTGGCACTGTCATTTCATTAATCAGGCCTGAAAGGTGATTTCATGCAGTGACTGTGAAATCACCTTTTGGGCCTGAATAACGCCATGACAGTGACAGAATTCATGAGATGGGGTCCCAAAAACCCCATGTTGAAAATTTGGTGCAAAAATTCCAAAAAAATCCCTAAGATATGCAACAAAGTTGAAAAAACCCATCTAGCCCATTATACAGCTTACCGGCATTTCCTCAGTTCGCGGTCCGCTTTGAATAGTGCAGACGTGTTCCCGGTCCAGCGATGATCGTCGCGCCGAGCTCTGGAGGTAAGTATGGGGTGAGGGGGGTGTGGAGAGGCGGGTGCACAGTGAGTGGGTGCAGGTTGTGGGAGGGGGTGGGGAGTCTGCGTGGGACCGTTTTTAATTTACAGTTTGTTTTTGTTTCCTAAATTGACGACGTGGGAAATTTGCCACGCTGGGGTGGGCTCCCAGCATGGCAGCAGGGAAAGTTGTTTGGGGGGGAGGTGGAGCCGATGGGTGGATTGGGCACCCCGTTGGCAGATGACGCAGGACATTTGCCATGCTGGGGTGGGCTCCCAGCATGGCACCAAAGATTTGGGGGGGGGCATGACACGCTGCCAGCACACAGCGGTGGTTTTCTTTGAAGAGAAGACCACCGCTGTCATACACAGCACCGCATCGATTGGTGCAGGACTGCTACGCCTGCTCAAAGGAGCAGGGGATTGCACAGGACAGGCACACCTCCACAGTGTCCCATTCTCCCAAGACATTCCTTGCGCATGCGCGCAAGCAAACGTAAAAAGTATGGGTCAACATTTTCTCTCATATCATGTACTGCTGCTGCTTTAACACACAACTGAGGTATGAAGAGAGCTTGATAACAGGAATGGACAAGGAAAACAGATTTGTTGAGACATTACCATTTAAGATTGTCCATGTCAAAATACCAATATAATTACTGCAGCGCTCTTCAAAGGACAGCCAACAAATGTGTAATGCAGAGTATGAGTTTTGACGCAAGAACTGTTATGCAATGTTTGAATCCATGACAAAGTACCATCTACATACAGATTTCAAACATTACTATCAAGGTTTATTACACCCCACAGTACACCAAGTTTAACTCAATCACAATTTGTCACTTCCTACAGTATGTTGCTGACCTTTGGCTCACAGGTGCATTGAGGACCTCCTCCATGGGAGGGGGCCATCTGGGGTTTCTTTACATGTTTCTGGTGGGACCATGGGCAATGAGGTTAGGGAGCACTTTAAATATTTACTACCAAATGCAGTAACTCATTGACCACACAGGCATTTCTAGTTAAGCAGTTGGGGTTTATTGAAAGGATGGGGTATGTTCACTGGCAGGTATCAGGAATGGAGCCAATGCAGCAAGGCCACCAAAGGCTTTACACAATCTAGACACTATAAGACTCTAGGTGGGGAACCTCAGTTGAATCACAAACTTCATTTTCTACTGGACCAGTAACTGTAGTCATACTGTTGATTGATATAGCTCTGTTAGCCCCTCTACAAGAGATTCTTACATAACACACTGATGAGAATGACTCTGGTGCAAACCTTATCAGCTTTCATTTGTGAGGGTCTCATTGGCTGGATACCAATGCTCAGTTGAATGGTCCTCATGGATACCTCCACACTCCATCCCTACACTGCTGCCTACAAGTTTTTAGATTAAATCAACATTACTTTGAGACCCCTCAGGAGAATCCATTAAACTAGCTGTACCTCAGTTCCTTAGTAGTATATATCCTTTCTCCTTCTGCACAGGATACACTCTGCTGCTTCGTCACATCTCTAGACTCGGCTACACCTGACTGGGTGTTCCAAACCATAAACCCCAGGGGGCTTCCATTGTCAGGCCTCCAACATTTCAGCACCATTGCTCTCTGGGTCATTTCAAATTCTGAGAAAAATGCATGCCCTGTCTCACCAGGGACCACTTGTACCAGGAGCACATGCCTGCACAGCTCTGGAGCTCTGCAGATACTAGGCCTTTCTTACAGAGGTTGCACATCCTTTCATTATCTACAGGAGATGTGACTTGACAGTCAGCCAGAGTGGGTAGACCAAACTATTAAACTCTTTCACACACATGGGGGTTGTATATAAAACAACATGGTCAAAAGGACAGGTTTTTGTTGATGCTATTCTTGCGTGTTCTACTCAATAAAATGTTTTAAGAAAGATTAGATGATATTTAAAAAAATGTTGGGCAGGATACACTATAAACCTGATATAATTTTTAGTATTCCCTCTCAGTAAAGCAGTTTTCAGTACAATTACCTATGCCACTTAATAAGATGTCATTAAGTACCTGAAGGTTTCTGTTTATGTGCAGTCTTTCTCTCTCTCTCTCTCTCTCTCTCTCTCTCTCTCTCTCTCTGTCTCTCTCTCTCTCTCTCTCTCTCTCTCTCTCTCTCCCCTCCCTCCCTCCCCTGTGCCCTGGGTACTGTAAAAAAAAAGCAAGTGCCATACAATGGTGGAACAACAGTCCCTGCTTCTATTTACTGTGAAAAACAAAAGAATCACACAGCATAAGAACATTTACTGCTAAAAGCATTTATTTTCCTTTTTATTGTCAAACACTCTCGGACTACATCACAAAATTATATGTCATATTATAAAATGAATAGAAAATGTTTGGAATGCTGATTGATCTAGAGACAGTTTCAGTTGTGATGTTACCTCAGTACAACATGGTATGAAAATAATTTAAAGAAAACCATTCATAAAAAGACCCGTTTTCAACTCTACAGGTCCAATTGAAAAAACATATATGGTACTAGTTTGATACATGTATTATTCTGGTTAACGTCAGTTCTCAGGTGGTGGAATGCACTCAGTTGAACGTCATGCTTCATAATACACCAAAGGCATAACATTATCCTAGCATGGCACATACACTGTTGTGCCTTATTTAAGCAATAATGCCTGTGTAATTGGGTAACTCCTAGGGATTACCACCCAGTTGGGGGTGTTGATGGTGAGAGGCACAGCAAGGGCTTTAAGCCCATGGAAATGCCTGGCTGTAAGATAATTGTTATAAATCTAATCATGTTTGCTTATTTGAAAAAAGGCATTTTAAATAACATACATACTTTACACTAGCAAGCAGATTGTTCTCTCAGCTGTACCAGGAATGTTTTTTATTTTTTCCTCTTTTTTCAGACTGGCCACCCCCATCTGACCACCCCCTCCCCAACCCCATCACTCAGCTTCTCTGGGGCTTACTTTGTTCCACTGTCCTCTGCCAGAGGACCTCCTTCAGATGTGCCTGGTAGCCATTTCGAGGCATGGGAAGGGTTGGGGTTCATCGTGTGGTGGTGGTGATTTGCCATCATTTTTGCCCCAGGCCCACTGTGTGTGCAATGGATGAGATGTGCATGCTCCACCTCCACAGAGACACTCCCAGTGTCCTGAATCATGGGTCCCTCTCCTGCATTGGTCCATTGCATTATTGCTCAAATCTGTCCAGGCAGCAGGCCAGCAGTGGAGCACTGTCACCATCCTCCCCAAGGGAGGTGAGCTATTCTAGGGAGGCTCAATCCTCCCTCCTCCAGTCAGCCCTCAAGTGACATGCATCCATTTTCAAACCCAGGTCATCGGCATGGCAGGAAGTGAGGCAGCCAGCGCCTCAGCCCTCCATGCCAAGGGGCTGGCATCATACTGGGTGTTTCAAAATTATAAAGACCCAATACAGCAGAGCTAATCAGAGCACATTCTGGCTTCATGAATAATTAAGTTGGCATATAATGCTTAATCACTAATTATATTGTGAACATATAGTGACAGTCTTATAAATATTAACTGTATATACACTGTAATGTATTCCATAGCAGCTACTGCATATGTGTGAAATGTAACATGAAACAGAAATTTACTTCCAGAAAAAGACTTATGGCCATCTATTCAACCCAGTTCCTACCTAAGTCAGACCAGTCTAGCACTGACAGGTCCATGTCCAGAATTCTCATCTGGTAGTTCTGCCTGGTGTACTATTTTGTCCCCATTCCCCCTATTCCCCAGCCATTTTCACAGTCACCAGGTCTATCCCACCCCCCTCTTGAACCTTGCAATTATTCTGACACTGACCAGCTCCTCTGATAAATGCTTTCACTTCTTCATTATGCTTTCCATGAAGAAGCATTTCCTCATGTATCTCCTAAATTACCTTCCTACCAGTTCATAATTATTGGCACCTTGTAATGGACCCCTTGTTATTCCTAAACTGTTAGTGGCTGTCCACCCTGTTTATTCCATTCAGATATACTTGATATGAACATACGAATCTGCTAGCAGAAACAGAACACCCGGTCTATCAATGTCTGCCTGAGTGTGCAGCAAACACCCTAGATTGCAACTGCCCCAACCCCCTCCCCATCTGTCTTTCCCATGACGGCCTCAGGTCCCTCCACCCAGACCCTCCCTCTTGCTTTGTCCCACTCACTCTTAAAACTTCCTATGGCCTTACATGATACCACCCCCTCTGTTAGACCATTCCATTTAGACACCACCCTCTCCATGAAATAGTGCTTCCTCATCTCCCTCCTAAATTTTCCACCCTCCAGTCTTAGTCCATGCCCCTCATGTCCCTACCCCCCCTCAGTTTAAACACCCTTTCAGTGCTAGCTTTGTTTATCCCCCTCAAATACTTGAATGTTTCAAACATATTCCCCCCTCCCTCCTCTCCTCCTGCGTGTACATATTAAGCTCATTCAGCCTGCTCTTGTAGGCTTTGACCTCCATCCACTGTGACATTTTTATTATTGCACACCTTCCAGTAAATTAAGATCCCTTTTTAGATAAAGCTGCCAGTACTGCACACAGTACTCCAGATGTGGCCTGGCCAAAGATCTGTAGAGGGGCAGGATCACCTCCCTATGCCTGGATGAGAAACTCTTGTGATACAGCCCAGCATCCTGTTTGCCTTAGCTGCTGCTTTCCTGCATTGGGCACAGTTGTTCATGCTCCCTGTTACCAACACCCCTAGGTCCTTCTCTTCCTCAGTGATCTCGGGCCTCACCCCTCTCAACCAATGGTCCCTCCTTGGATTCTTTGCCCCGAAGTACATAACATTGCACTTTTTTGCATTGAATTCCAGCTGCCACTTCTCTGACCATGCCTCCAGTTTGGTTAGATCCCTTTGTAGTTGTTCCCATCCATCCTCTTAGTCCACCACTGCCCCTATTTTGGTATCATCTGTGAACAGACTAACCCTGCTCCAGACTCCATGTGCAATATCTGAGATAAAGAGCCCAAATAGCACTGGGCCCAGCACCGAGCCCTGTGGCACATGGCTCGTCACTTGTCTAGGTGTCGAGAGCTCCCCCCGACTACCACCCATTGCAGCCTCCCCTGAAGTCAGTTCCTTATCCAGTTTGTCAGCTTCATCCCCACCTCCGCAGCAATCAGCTCCCCCCCAGCCTCCCATGAGGCACTGAATTGAAGGCCTTGCTGAAGTCCAAGTACAGGACATCTGCAGCATGACACATATCCAGCTCTCTTGTTACTGAGTTGTAATATTCCTTTAGATTGGCCTGACAAGACCTCCCTGAGATGAACCCATGCTGCCGTACTTGATAGTTTTTATCTCACCCTCCCTCCTAGCCTTCAGGGAGTACATATTGAAGTTAGTCAGTCTTTCCTTGTACTGTAGGTCCTCATCTGTTGTCTATGCATCATTTTGCTTGCCCTCCTCTGCGTTGAGTTGAGGTGGTCCTTGTCCTTTTTTATAAGTGATGTATGCACACAAGGCTGCTGAAGGAGTTGGCAGAGGAGCTGCAGGTCACTTGGCTGGCCTGTTCACTAGTTCACTGGAGTTGGGAGTGGTACTGCAGGACTGGAGAATGGCACATATAGTGCCCCTCCATAAGAACGATTCCCAAGGATGACCTGGGAAACTGTCAATCTGATCTCAGTTGTGTGCAATGTAATGGACACCATACTTAAGGAAAGGTTAATAAAATATCTAGACAAGAATGGCCTCAAGGATGAGTGGGAACATGGGTTTATGGGAGAGAGAAGTTGTCAAACAAATCTGATTGACTTCTCAGACTAGGTCACTAAAACAGCAGACAGAGGCCTAGCAATGGACATACATTACTTGAACTTCAGCAAGGACTTTGACTCTGTATCTCACAACAAGTTGATCAGGAAGTTGGAAGATTTAGGAGTTGGTGAGAAGTTGACTGGGTGGATGGAGAGCTGGCTGAAGGACAGGACACAGAGTGTGGTGGTGGGAAGTGAGCTCTCCAACACCAGGAAGGTCACCAGTGGGGTCCCACAGGGCTTGGAGCTTGGACTGGTGCTTTTGGATGTCTTCATCAATGATATTGGGCATGGCATTAAGGGCATGTGCCTATTTGCAAATGACAGCAAGCTCTTTGGTAAAGTGGACACAGCAGAAGGGGTACAAGACCTAAGGGAAGATCTGTCAAACTGGAGATGTGGTCTGGGATTTGGCAACTTGGCTTCAAAGCCAAGAAGTGCAAGGTTGTGTACATTGGAGCCAAGAAACTAAGAATTGAGCACAGCCTGTGGGGGGTGGGTCTGGGTAGCTGCATCCGAGAGGAGCAGAACCTGGGGTGATGATCACTAGTGACCTGAAGCACTCCATAAAATGAAGGAAAGGCAGCAGAGGCAAATAAAATATTGGGCTGCACTGCTGGGGGTTCAGCAGTAGGTGGGAGGAGGTGATACTGCCCTTGTACAGATCATTGGTGAGGCCACATCTGAAGTACAGCATGCAGTACTGGTGCCCATACCTTGAAAAGGACATAAACACACCAGAGATGGTCCAGAGGAGGGCTACCAAGATGATCAGGGGACAACAGGGTAGGATTGATAGAAGAAGTTGGAGGCCCTGAACATGTACTCCCTAAAGAAGAAGAGACAGACAGAGAGAGAGAGAGGGATTATGATTAAGACTTTCAAGTATTTAACAGGACTAGATAGAGTGAATGAGGTGAGTCTCTTCAAGCTCAGTGAGAATAGAAACACAAGGGGACACAGTCTCTAGTTGGGGGAGTAGGTTTAGGAGAGAAGCTAGGAGGCCTTTCTCCACTGAGGGACTGGTGGTGGTCTGAAAATGCCTTTCTGAGGAGGTGGTTTTGTTGAAAGCGGTGGGCAGCTTCAAGTAGTCCTGGGATAGAATTAAGGGGATAAAAAGGGTCAACAGGGGGCGGATGAAGGAGAAAGGCTGGTTGGTGGGCAGGGTCAGTAGCTAACACTGAGGACCATGCAATATGAATAGACTCTATAGGCCTAATGGCCCTATTCTGTTGGCCTTGTTGTATGCCTGTATGAATGTCCATGTCTTATTTAGTACTGAAATACTGCATATACTGTACAGTGCCTTACTTAAACTTTTCATTATAAAACATGTGCAAATAACATTTGACAAGTGGGAGACATCTGGTATAATTTCCAAAAGTAAGATGCAGTAAGATACCTGCTTAAGATGCACACAAAACAAGCAAACTGCCACTTCATTATGTTTACTCTTAGTGTAAATACCCCATTCATTTATTTTCTGAAAGAGAACCCATTATTACACGATGATCTCTAGTCCAAGAAAACAGATCACATTTCATTATAAACCTAATCTGAACAGTGATCTTGCAACTGTTAGATCAAAATGTCACAGTGAAACAAAAAAGAATAATGTGCAACAGTCAAACAATTTGGTACTGTTCTCTCAAGTATTGGCTTTTCTCTCAGATATAGGCTTCATCATAAGATATGTAACTAGATGAAACAAATTCTCTAAATGTGTACATTTACAGCAATGGGAATAATATTCTAAAAGAAGCCAGAAAATGGTACTGTCTGTCTTACATTCCCACAGGCAGTGACTCTGACTAAAACACAGCAGGTAAACAACATTCTGTTAGGGCTGTGTGAGGCTTTTTTTGACAGTTTATTTTACCCAATATAGCCCAACTGAGTTGCAACACCTTGTTGCCAAAGGGGATCTCTGTCTACCCATTTCTGTAGCCACTTTAGGTGTACTGCAGAACTATTAGGTTAGGTGATTTGCCCAGGGCCACAAAGTGAGTATTTTGGTTCTTTTGGGGTTGGAACATGGGAGCCTCCAGTTCCCAAACCACTGATCTAACTCACCACCAGACCAGTGCATTTTACTTATTGTGGGTAACGAGTATTAATTGCTCAGTATTATGAATAATGGACAAGTTTTTATTTTAGAGAACTAAACAATGGATAGAATCCACTAATTAGTTTATTTGTATAGGGAAGTGCACTAAAACAGTTAAACAAAAAGACCTTCCACCAGGTGACTGTAGCAATTCCCATGGTCACCATTCCATCGGTGGTGTCCTACCCCTCACCCCACCTTGGCAAGTGGCTACCCATAATATTAAAAAATGTTGCTTTCCAGAAGTAGTAACCATTCAGTATATTTGGTTAGATATTGCTTTCTTTAAACTGACTCCCTGGTAAGTGTGTCAACTTCCTCATATTTGCATAATGCCACCAACAATACACAGGGGAATGCCAAAGTTCAGTTTTAATCAAAAGCTCATTAAACATAATACAGTTACCTTCCAGGACTTCCCCTTACCTGATATGTCATTATATTGAGTTCCCTCTAACCCAAACCTTCCAGCCCCAGTACTTCCTTGAGCAACAAACAAACAAAGAAAAAAAAATAATTAACAAAAATTATCTAGCCTTCACCCGCAACCTCTGATCTCATTAACAGTATACACTTAGACTCTCACTCTCAACTGACAGAGCAGTACAGAAAGCATAACTCTGCTGGTGGAATTCAGGCAGAATTAACATTCTGATTCCATGACATTTTGTGGGTTTTACATTAAAAAAATCTGCCAATGTTGGCTCCTTGGTGCCGAGCAAATGGCGTATCACTCTTGCATGCTGATGACCTGGGTTCACGTCCCAAGCCCAAGTGTCAGGAGTGGAGGCTAGCAGGGAAGGAGTTAAGGGCATCCCTTGGACACTTCCCTCAATGGTGGGGGGGGGGTGGTTTGGTGTGGATCGCTGTTGGAGCAGCTCCTGGTGGTGGTGCGTAGAGACACTCTAGGGTGTGTGTGTGTGACCACACACAGCCGAGCATTCCTGCCCCCAGGATAAGAATGCAGCCACACATGTGGGAGGTGGATGGAGGCCCAAAAGTGGAAAATGTTGGACTGAAACAGGATGCCCCCTGCTGTGTATTGAGGACCCACACAACCTAACCTAAGATGCTCCCCATTGAAACTGGTAGAATACATCCTCTGGAGTCATCCCCTCCAGCCTCTGGGGCCCTGCCTTGAGAAGCAAGCCAAGAAAGAACACTATGGTTGAGGTAAGGCCCAGGAGGACAGGCCAAGGTGCACATCAGAGCTGATGAGGGGCAGTCCATGTATACAGTACAAATTGAGCTTATCTGGGGGAAGGGGGGCTTATTAAAATAATATTTTCATCACTTTGTTCACTTATCATGTATATTGTTTTGGTCAGGTTGTGTTGGTTTCATTTATGGCTCCAGTTGTTTTGAATTGGATCTGATTCCATGTCTGCGTATTTGTTTTAGGCTTTCAGGTGAAACTGGTAATCCTTCAAAGCCTCCTGTTGAGCTAGTAATAGCAACAGACAGCTTCCTGTGTTTTTCCTTTTTTGTCTTTTTTTATCTTTTCATTCAGTAATTGTTTCATTGCGAGTTGCAATGCTGAAATGTTGAATTCTATATGACTGCAAGTAGGAGCACAGCCTTGGAAAACCTATCCTTCCAGTTTGTTACCCAGAACAGACTGTCCTGATATTCACACATTAACTTATGTTGGCATAGTTTGACTGCAGAGAAATTAAGCTGTTCTCCTTCTAATGCCAAATTCATTTTATATAAATACTTTTTGCAAACTGTAACAGAGCACTCTCCTGATTTAGTTTGACCAGTCGCAGATTTACTGGATACAGCAACTCACACAGTTAACATACTCTGTTTTGTCACTTTTAGCACTGTTTTTTTTTTTGGGGGGGGGATTGTTTTTTTGACATTGAAATGGCTTGTCAGTAGAGGGTAGTGAGATCCTCATCATATTATAAACATTATGTGTAAGAGCATGTATATGAAAATTGAAGATCTGTGATGTGCGACATTGAGTACTAAAAGTTACAGTCCAGAGTATGTTCACTGGATGAGTTGTTGTGAAGTTCAGTAAACCTGTGGCTGGTCAAAGTGAATTAAGAGAGTGCTCTGTTACAGTTTATAAGAAGTATATATACGAAATATGAATTTGACAGCCAGCGCAGTGATGTAGAGGGCTGAGGTGCCTAGCACCTTACCTCTCACCACGCCTGTGACCTGAGGTCGGGAATGAGCTGGGGTTGCCAGGGGTTGGCTGGGGAGGAAAGGATTGGGCATCTGGAGGACTGCTCTCCTCTCCTGGTGAAGGGTGGGTTGTGGTTCCCAGCTTCCAGCAACACCCAGTGGAGGCTGGGAGTGCAACTGCCAGGGCCACATTAGGAAAGGGGTGGAGGTGGCAGCAAACATCCATGGGCAAATTACGGTAGCATGCTCATCTTGCAGTGGAGGTCATTGCTTGTCTGTGCCTCGGTGGGGGGACTAAGGAAACCGGGAAACCCCCACTAGCTGAGAAGAAGATATCACTCCAGCCACCCCGTCCAATGCTAGATCCTGCTCTCCTGCATTCTGATTGCCTCCCTCCTTCACCTCTGCCTGCTTAAGCATTGTATTGGTAAGCACACAGTGGTGTTGAAGGCAGCCCTGCCCCAGGGAGTCATGACTGAGGGGTTCTAGTGATGTGTGTTGTGGGTGGATCGGGGTCTAGGACCACAGGCAAGAAAGGATCTCAGGCAGGACGGGAAATGGTGGAGCTGTCTGATGGGGCCATAATGAAGCAGTGACAGGAGGGAAAAAGAGCTTAAACAAATAAGAATTTTATATTGCATGAGAACTGCTTAATTTCTTTGCATTCAAACTATGCAAACTAAGATCATGTGTGAATGTCAGGACAGTCTGTTCTGGGTAGCAAACTGCAAGGATATGTTTTCCAAGGCTGTATTGCTGCAGCCATACAGGATTCAGCATTTCGGCTTTGCAATTCACTATGAAACAATTACTGAACAAAAAAAAACTAAAAAGGAAAACTGCAGAGAGCTGTCAAACTGTTGCTATTACTACCACCAACAGGGGGCTTTATAGGATTACCAGTTTTACATGCAAGCCCAGAACAAATACGCCGACATGGAGGGCAGATCAAAAAAACTGAAGCCATAAATGAAACCAGTACAATCTGACTAAAACTAAATACAGGGCAAATAAACAAAGTGATGAAAATGTTAGTTTAATATCATAGCCCCAGATAAGCCCGACATATACTGTGAGACTGGGCTGTTTGTTTGAGTCAAACTGGCTTTACTGCTTGGAAATCAGAACAGCTGATTTAAGTTGTTCCTCCTATAGTTACCAGCAACTACCACATGAAAAAAAATAAAATCTGACTGATATTGATATTTTTATTTATTTATTTAGGTCTAGGATTACAAATACCTTTGAGCCAAGGCTCTTTTACAAAGGTTCCATGTCAGTTACAATTCAATACAAGAAGATAATATGACAACAGTATAAGCAAAAACAGGACAATAGTCAGGATACAAGTAGCTGCACAGAATTTTAAACTAACAATTTTGGGGGGTAGGTCACAGAAAACAGTGAATGAGGCAGAGAGAGGTTAGGAGACAGAGAATGGAAAAAAAGTCAGAGCAGCCAGGGGCATTGTCATAGACATAGCATGTGGAAGTGCCTGGAGGGGTTGCTGAGAGCTAGAAAGGGAAGCCAAAGCTAAGTGGAAGGAGAAAGAATGAGGATAGAGTAGAAAGTCAGAGGGATAATTTAGGTGAGGCAGTCACAGGAGCTGGAGGCAGTGAGAAAGAGGCGGAGCCTGGATTGAAATGCGCCAAGCATGGGAGTGGAGGAGATGTCACTGCGGAGACCATTTAGCCAGATAGGCGCCCTATAAGCAAAAGATCTTTGACCTTGTGTGGTACGACAGTGGGGAACCTTCAGGAGCTGGGATTCAGTCCCCCTGGTTGTGTGGGCATTATTGCTTGGGTGCAGGAGAGCATTGACTCCACGGGGTGCAAGGCCCATGGTAATTTTCTTCGCCATAGTGCAGGTTAGGTACTTATCTGATTGGTGAGTTGCAGCCATCCAGTTTGTGCATAGAGGTCACATGTATGCGTGAGACAGTGGGATCCAGTGAGGAGCTGCACAGGCCTTATTGAGGAAGGAGGATACGCGTCTGAGAGCGGTAGCAGTGGCAGAGCCATAGATAATCAGTCCATAGTCAATAATGGCAATGATAGAGCTCTGAACAGTGACTGTCAAGGCTTCTGAGGTAAGATGTTGCCTGTGCTGGAAAAGTAGGCCAAGATAAGTATTAGCAGCTTGGCTACACAGTCAGTGTGTGCACCATAAAATAGATTAGGGTCAAGAGTGATCACAAGGTATTTAAAGGATTGCACCTGTTCCAGGGCGACTCCATGGCTGGTTTTGATGGACAGGGGGTGCAGCTTGAGCTTGTTATGAGAGCTGCTGAACAACATAATCTTCTTTGTTTTATAATTTAGGACCAGTTTATGTTTTGAAAACCAGTTTTCTACAGAAGTGAAACCAAGCTGAAGGTTGTGTAGTAGTGGTTTGGGGTCCTTATGTGAGGGAAGAATTACAGCATCATCAGCATAGAGGATGATTTGTTCAGAGCAAGAATTCAGAAGGGTGTTCAGGAACAAGCTGACAGGTAGGGAGCTCAGTATGGATCCCTGGGGGACGCCTGAGCAGACAGGCCTGGCATCAGAGAGGACATCCATGATTTTCATTCATTGCAACTGTTTCTCCAAGTAGCTTTTGAACCAGACTGAGAGACAGCAGAGAGCCCAGCATTCTGGAGCTGCATAAGCAGAAGATGGTGGTGGACTGTATCAAATACCTTAGACAAATCGATAAAGACAGACCCGGTTAGCGACCATTGTCCAGCGAGCTGTGTAAGGCACCAGTGAATTCCAGTAGAGCAGAAGAGATGCCATGTCCTTTCCTAAAGCCATGTTGCTGTGTACACAAAATATTATATTTGTCCAGGAAGTCAGTGAGCTGATCAGCTACTATACATTCAAGGGCCTTGGAGAAGGGAGGCAATATAGAGATCAGGCTGGCGGCAGTTCCCATGGATGGCTCTGTCACCACTTTTATGAACTGGAGTAACAGTGGCAGAGTTCCATGTGTCAGGAAACTAACTAAGGCTAAGAGAGAGGTTGAGAATCCTTGCCAACAGTCCTAGCACCTCTTCAAGGGTGAGGGACAGCAACTTAAGGTCCAGTGTGTCACTGCTAGATCTGGATTTGGAGAATGCTATGGTGATATATTTTCAGGTTCTATGCATCTTGACTGCTTTGAAGTAGAAAAGTGGGTGCTAGGAGAGGGGTAGGAACTGGGGGGAGAGGTGGGAGATTCATATTCCTTGAAAAAGTCAGAGGGAAAAACACTGCTGAGATCAGTGAACGCAGTATTGAAAGTATTCACTATGAGATTAGAGTCAAGTGTAGTATTTCCATTTATATTTAGCAAGGTTGGGGAGGGTTTGGTCTGCTCCCCAGTAACCTTTTTAATGTTGTTCCAGAACACTTCCCATTTCCCCAGGTATCAGTGGCAGCATCCTTGTAGTAGGTAGATTTATTTTGCTGGATATATTTGGTGCAGACTTTTTGGGCACGTTTGTAGTTTTGGATGTCAGTTTGCATACCGGTGGCCCTGGCAAGCACCCAGAGGTGATCCCTTGATTTTAGCTGACCTAGGATGTTGGCTGAGAGCCAGGGATTGCAGAGTGCTTTGACTTTGTGTTTTTTAAAAGGAGGTAGGAGTCACATTCTGCATTGAAGGTGTTGACAAAGTAGTCTAGTACTGTATTAACATCCATTGCTTTGTAAATAGGAGACCAGTCTTGCAGAATAAGGCATGATTTAAGGTGTGTCAACTGCCCACAAGGTAGGACTCTACTAGTGATGATTTTAGGAGGGGGCTTCCAGAATTTGTTAGGCCATTCACAGATGATGGGAATGGTCGCTAAGTGAGTCAGGGAGGACTGAGGTGTTGAAAGGTTCAAGTGCCAGTTTTGTAGTTTTTCCTGGTTGGGGAGTTGGCCATCAAGGTGAGGTTGGCCAATGAGATGACATCCTTATGTCCCACTACCACTGGCGCAAGCCAGTTTATATTAAAGTCACCTAGGAGGATTATTTCAGAGTCAAGAGTTTGGGATCTGGTAAAATCCAGGGCAGCGCTAAGGCCTTTCCCTTGTTCTTTTGGAGGGATATATACAGAGGCTACTGTGAGGGCTTTGTTGTGGGCCTCCAACAAGATTCTGATAGGGAGAATCTAGGAAGTGGTGGCCAAGAGAGGGGTGGTAATGGGGTGTCCCAAGAGAGTGTCTTTAAGGTAAATTGCACAACTACCACCTCTTTTGGACTTCTGATCCATCCTGAAAACATTGTAGCCAGGTAGAGCAACTGCCAGATCAGGGACTTTGGGTGTAAGCCAGGTTTCAACAACTGCAGGGATATCAGGGCTGTCTTAGTTAGAAAAAAAATTGTAGAGTATCAAGCTTAAGGAATAGACTCCAGATGTTGAGAGTTGCAATTGAGAATGCTCCTAAGGGTTTTTCCTGGTAGGAAGAGCTGGAAGTATTTGGGCCTGGGTTCAGATGAATATTTCCCAATAGCAGCAGGAGGAGTATGAACTTAAGGGTGCACAAAGGTAGCACTCTGAGTAAGAGTTTATGTGCCCATTTCATGCAGAAACGTTCATAGAGTTGATGGTGATGATCCCAGAGTGATGGCATGTGTGAGAGAGAAAGAGAGGAGTGGGCCCTGGAGTCATATACAGGAGTAGACAGGAGTGGCCATCCATTAACAGAGAGGTGCATCTGGAGGGGGCCGAGCTCATAATGGAGTGTACCTAAGTGATGATAGGAGATGTCTAGCTGGTTGCTAAGAGGGGAAGAAGGATAGCAGGCTCTGGGAAGGTAGAAGAGGGGAAAGAGGGATGTGAGAAGAAGGATCAGAGGAAACAGTGCATGAAGGGGCAACGTGCTCTGGCAGTACAGACAAATTGCAGCCAGGCAAGGCACAGGAGGTAGGAGAAAGGTTATTGAGGGACAGAGAACAGAGGTCAACCATAAAAGAAACATCTAGAGAAGGGGTGGAGAAAGGCAGTTACATGATGGATGGCTATTGGAGCCGGGGGTGATCACAGAGCAGTAGTGGGAGGGACGGAGAGAGAGAGTAGGTGGGGAAAGGGGAGCACCTAGCGAAAGACCCAATGGGGTTCAAATGGAGGTGCCCCCAGCTGGGTGGGGTAGGGCTAAGGCCTATTTAATAAAGGTGAGAGGTGGGAGGGTGGGTGCAAAATTTCAGCAGTTTTTAGTTCAATTCAATGGGCGCAGCAGCCCAGAAGGTAGAGAAATATAACTTTAGTGTTCTATGCAGATAGAGCAAACAGATTACTTTAATGCAATTTGGCTAAGCAAAAATCAAACTTGGGCTCTAAGTAGCAGTATTACCAAGTATTACCGGACAGCTAGTGAATTAAATAAATCGGAAGGTAGAAACAGTGAAAAACACTAGGTAAGCCTGGCAACCAATCGCAGGCTAGGTCACCCTGAGGAGCAACAATAGCTGGAAAGGTGCCAAAAATTCAAGTCCTTTGTCCCTTACAGTGGTTGCCGAGCACCAGGAATGATGCAGGGATACAGACAGTACCTGGCAGTTTTCAACCGAACCACGATAGTGGTTCAATTCAGCTTTCAGTGCTATTTGCAGGGAGCTGGTGATCTGTCAAGCGAAGGCAGGACTACAGCAGCTACCCCCAGGAATTCAGTTCCAGAAGTTGGGGTGGGTGGCTCCAAGCTACACCACAGAAGTGTATAAAAACACTTAAAAGGTAGAAATCCATCATACATATTCCCTTTACAAGATCAGAGACTGGGAGAGACTATTTGTACTGCTGTCACAGTACACTAGTTTGAATACCAGTTTGCCAAAAATCATGTCATAGTCTGGTGTCCTGTAAGGCAGTTCAGCTATCCCCACCACATAACTTCATTTGTCAGCATGTCAGTGCATGCAGCTGCCACGTCCGGGAAGTACCGATGCTGAGCAGCAAATTAGTGGTATTTCAAGAAGTTAAATTTAACATCTATTCAGACAAACAATAATTATATTTATAATGTAAGTGCAATAATTCCTTACTACATAGTACTGTTAAAATGCATCACTACACTAGCTCTTTAAGGGTGTACATATTATAAGGTGCCAAAAACTGCAAAATAACAGCAGTACTTAAAATTGAATTCTCTGAGTCTTTGTGAAAATTGTGGAACATACAAACATAAAAAATTTGCCAGCAGAAAAAGTCCATTTGATCTATCGAATCTGCTCGATTTATCAGCTAGCAGCCCTGTTCTTCAGCTGCTCCTCCCTCCTCACCCCCCTCCCTTTATACTCCCTCTTGCCCTGTTCCAGTCCCTTTTGAAGCAGCCTACTGTTTTACAGGATACCACCTCTGTTGGTAATGCATTCCACCCTGCCACCACCCTCTCTGCAAAAAGTGTCTCCTCATTTCCCTCCTGAACCTCCCCCCCTCCAAGCTCATGTCATGGCCTCTAGTGTCCCTCCCCACCCTTAGCCTGAATAGCCCCTCCATCCCAGTCTTTTTTATCCCTCTCATGTACTTGAATGTCTCGATCATATCTCCTCTGTCCCTCCTCTCCTCCAGCAAGTACATTTTCAACTCCTTTAGCCTACTCTCATACGATAAGTCCCCCAGTCCCTGGATCATCTTAGTTGCTCTGTACTGCACCCCTTCCAGTAATTTAATATCCCTTTTCAGGTATGGATGTCAGAGTACTGCACACAGTATTCAAGATGAGGTCTAACTAATGATCTATACAGTGGCAGAATCACCTTCCCACTCCTCGACGTTATTCTCCTTGCAATGCAACCTGACATTTTGTTGGCCCTTGCTGCTGTCTTCCTACATTGTGCTGAGTTGTTCATTGATCCCATGATGACCACCCCCAGATCCTTCTCCTCCTCAGTCTCCACCAGCTGCATTCCCCCCAGTTGGTAGTTTCTCGTTGGATTTTTTTTGGCCTAAAATGCAGTACCTCACACTTTTTGGCATTGAATCCCAGCTGCCAAGTGTCCAACCAGGTCTCCAGCTTTTTCAGATCTCCCTGCAAACTCTGACACCCCCTCTATGTCATCCACCACTGTTGCTATCTTGGTGTCATCAGCAAACAGACTGATCCTGCTCTTGATGCCCATGGAAATGTCTGCGATAAATATCCCAAATAACACTGGTCCCCGCACCAAGCCCTGTGGAACCCCGCTCATTACTGCCCTTGGGAATGAGAATTCCCCTTCCTCCGCCACCCTCTGCTGCCTTCTCTGTAGCCAGTTGGTCACCCATATCACCATTTGTGTTCCTGCCCATGTGCGTTCAAGTTTTATTCCAAGTCTCCCATGCGGCACTGAATCAAATGCCTTGCTAAAGTCCAGGTGCAGGACATCCACTGCATGGCCCTTATCCATCTGCTTAGTTACCCAGTCATAGTAATCTGCAAGGTTGGTTTGACAGGATCTGCCTGTGAGAAAGCCATGCTGCCTACTGTCCTGCAGTCCATTGAATTCCAGCAGGGATACCAACTTCTCCTTCAGGATCATTTCCATTAGCTTCCCCATAATGGATGTGAGGCTCACTGGTCTATAATTCCCTGGTTCATCTTTGGGGCCACTCTTATGCAGGGGAACCAATTTCATGATAATTTTGTAGAAGCCACATCCATGCATTTAACCAGCTATACACCTGCCCTGCCATGAAGGAGACAGGAAAAGACTGGGGATACTAGTAATAAGGTTGAGTTAATGGGGGACACCATTGTAATCGTAACAGGGAATACAGACAGATATTCAGGACCTTGATGTAATGCAGGTCAAATGGGTGTAATCCATAGCCAAGTACTACAGGCACTGTATAGGAAGCAGATAACTGTTGTGTGAACTGTGAAAGAGAGTACAAGTTCTGAGGGGCACAAGAAGGTCATTTATTAAATTTGAGATGTCGCCTTCTTGCTCAAAAGGGAGGAAGTTGCACTCCATCCATCTTCTCATACTCCTCTACTCATCCTCCTGTCTGATGACATTGAGCATAACCCAGGCCCCCCTCCTCTGATATATATTTTTTTATTTGTTTAAAAAATTGGTACACAGAAAAGATACACTGCTCCAAGACTCGTTTCCTGGTGTGACCTGAGGGAAGGGGTAGAGGAACACAACAAGCAAATACAATACAGTAGATGATTACAACAAATAAAGTGCAAACAACAGTAGTGCCATTTAGTGAATGGTACAACATTTTCAAGTTACATGTATCAGGAGAAAGAAAGTGCTCTACATTATGAAACAAAAAATTAAGCAACTGGTAGCCAATCACAGGACAGAGAAAAATGGGAGGCATGTAACAATCTCAAGAGAGGGGACATAAATTGGGGAGGGAGGTGGGAAAGGTAGGTCATGAAGGGAGCTGACAGGTGTAGGGAGGTGGGAGTACTGTAGTTTAAGCTGGTGTTTAATTGAGGTTGGGGTGAGTGAGCGATGGAGTGCAGAAGGGAGGAGATTCCATAGGGAGGGGAGATGACAGGAGAAAGTTGAATGCCCAGATGAGCAGCAAGGGTGAGGGAGGGAGAAATTGCTAGCATCACTGGAATGAAGTGAGTATAAGGCAGATGGGATGGAAGAGACGAAAGTGGATAAACACAAGGGCAGTTACTCAAATCAGTTTTTTTAGATGAAGGAGGTGCAGTGATGCAGGTGATGGGAGGGAAGATGGATATGGAAGAGTAGAGTGTGCAATGATGGGTACATAGAGGTGAGTTTGTGGCACAATGACAGAAGCCTTTACAGAGGGTGTCCAGTCTGGTGTGGGAAGTGGATGGAGCAGTACAATGTACCACATTGGTGTAGTCAAAGACTGGTAGAATCATTTTGGTAACCAGTTCCCGGTGGACATGCAGGGACAGACAGTCTTTATTGTGGTACAGGGCTCCAAGTTTGGGGTGAAGTTTAATGTGAATCAGTGGCATCAATGTAAGCAGAGAAGGTAAACCTACTATCAAGACACAAATCCAAGGTACTTACAGGAATGGACCACATAAAGGGGATAACCATCCAGGGTAGTGAATGAAGGGAGAGCAGCAAACCTGGACAGTTTCTGGTTGGAACCAAAGGTCATGGACACTGTTTTCTTTGTGCTGACACAGAATTGGTTGTTGTGAAGCCAACTCAGGACATCGTGGAAGTCCTGCTGGAGTGTAACTTCAACAGCCTCAGCTGATGTTCCTGAGGTGTAGAGAACTACAATATGTAGACTGCATACATGTGAATAAGTGAGTTGACACAGGCCGAGGAGAGGTCATTGAGAAAGATGGAGATGAGAATGGGACCCAGGATGAACCCCTGTGGGACATCCACCTGGATGGAGAGTGGAGGGGGCAAGACATCTCCTAGCTGCACTGACTGCTGATGGCCCAAGAGGCAGGAGCTAAACCACCCAATAGCAGAGTCTAATAGGCCAGAAGAACTCAGCTTATTCAGAAGAGGATGTACCACTAAATCAAAAGCTTTGGCTAGACTGATGAAAATTGACGCACTGATATGCCCCTGATCCACCCCAGAGAGGAGGGAGTCAGTGACACATATGAAAAAGGAGACAGTGGAATAGTGATTCTGAAAGTCAGACTGGAATTCAGAGAAGTTGGAGGAGTGGAGGAAGTCAGACAGTTGTGCGTTGACCAATTTCTCTTACAATTTTGCAAGGGAAGGGAGAAGGGAGATAGGATGGTAGTTTCCAGGGGAGGAGGGTTAATCTTCTTTATGAACTGGGAAAACTATGACCATCTTCCAAACCAGCAGGAAAGTGCTTAGGGTAAAGGAGTGGTTAAGGAGATAAGTTAGGGAGCAGAGAGACAGAGGAGTTGGGGGTCCAGACCAACAGGGATAGATTTGGTTGGGTTGAGTGAAAGGAGGGCAAGCAGGCTATCCTGCACAGATACAGGAGGGAAATGAAACCCCATGGAGGAGGAAGAAGGAGTGGAGTGTGGAGATAAAGGTGTGAGAGATGAATTGCGGAAGGGTGAGGACGAGAGAGTACAAGGGGTTGAAAAACTCATTGAAGTGAGTAGCAAAAGAGGAAGGGTCTGAGACTGGTGTGCCATTTACTGTAAGGACAGGAGGAGCAGATTGGGTTGGGGAATCAGAAAGAGAGTAAATCACCTTCCAAAACTTGGCAGGGCAACTGAGATTGTTTTGGAGATTGGCTTTGAAGTTCAAGGGTTTAGCAGTTCAAATGGCCTTTGCCATGAGGTCCTAAGCACTCTGTAGGAATGAGGGTCAATGGAGATTAGACAAAGTGAGGGAGAATTTGAGCTGATCCCAGACTTGATCCTGGGTCCGGCACAAATCAGTGAAGTCAGTGGTAATCCAAGGATAGTGGACAGATCTAACCTGGGCCTTCCAGACAGGGATATGTTTGTCCCAGATGGAAGTTAAGAATGAGTTGAAGGGGAAATGGCAAGGGCAATGTTTATGTCAGTGGCAATAAACAGGAATAACCAATCTGTTGCAAACAGGTCGCTTAGTAGAGCATCTGTGTTTAGTGACCGTAGGTACCAATATCAGATGAACTTGGGAGAGATATGGGACGCTGAACTTTTCTGCTAAAGTAAGTTATACAATCGTCACTGAAAGTGTCAGGCAATATACCTGAAGCAATGATACAGTGTGGGTGGGGGGAGAGAACCCAATCCAGCAGTGTGGGGTTTAAAGAATGTAGATTGAGGTGGGTTGAGTTCTGTGATGAGTTGTATGAGATTTAGGGACTCAGTTCTGAGGGAAGTAGACTTAGAGGCAGGGGAAAACCAGTGAATATTAAAGTCCTATAGGAGAATTACAGTACTTTACATGAAATGGAGTAATATGTGAACAGAGAGTGAAGTCAACATGACAAATATACTAGCAGTAGTATATTGGAAACACCCCTTAACAGATAGGGTGCAACAATAGACATACACCACCTAGACCTAGATATACACTGGAAACCCATATTAATAGATAGGGTGTAACTAAAGAATATACTCTACCCAAACAGAGTAGTAAATGAGGCACCTTAATTGAACACTATAGTTTCATTTAGACCAGCTGTGTAGCAGTGCAATAATAGTGATGGCAGTATCAAATATTGAAAATGAAATGGAGCCTAAGGAGCAGCATAGCCGTCCAACCAGCTGATTCACAGCTGACTCCAGGCAGACTGCTCAATGTCCTTTATGCTCGGTCCTTCACATGAGGACTTCAAACAGAAGAACATCTTGAAACATAAGGGTAGGAAGCATTGCCCTCAAACAATTTGAGCCAGCTGATTGGTTGCTAGCTAAAAGTTAAATAAAAATGTCTCAATTAGATGGGAATTGCAGCAGTGCCAGGAGCTGTTGTAAGGTCTGTGGCAGGGATGGATTTTTGTTGGACAGAACACCCTGCTGTCCTGCTTAGTGTTGCAGCCCAACTGGAGTGTATTGAAATGGGTCTCCACACCAAACAGGAAAGGAATCCTCACTTGAAACTGATGCATTTCCCTGCACTGCCCTCAGAAAACCTGAGCCAGCTGACTGGTTGCTGGCCAAAAGTTGAATGAAAGTGTCCTAATTAGCAGGTAATTGCAACCATGCTAGGAGCCGTGGTAAGATCCATGAGAGGGATGGAGTTTTGTTCGACAGGAGATTCTGCTGTCCTTCTCAGTGTAGCAGCCCACTTAGTGTGGCTGGAAATTGCACTGTGCGCCAAACAGTAAAGGGATCCTTGCTTCAAACTGGCTCTTTTCCATGCGATGTCCTCATAAAACGTGAGTCAGCTGACAGTGCTGGCCAAAAGTTGAACGAAAATGTCCCAATTATCTACTAATTGAAGCCACGCTAGAATCTGCAGTAAGGTCCATGGGTGAGATGGAGTTTTTTTGGACTGAAGCCTCTGCTGTCCCTCTCAGTGTTGCAGCCCGATTGGACTGGCTGCAAGTGGCACTCCATGCCAAACAGAAGAGGGATCCTCGAAAGAAAGTTACATCTTTCTCTGTACCAGTCACCAAATTAACAAAGGCCTTAGCATTTTTCACATAAGTGATAGGAGCCATCTCCCTAAGCTCAACCACCTCTCTGTTTAAATCTTACAACACTCTCCAGATATTTTCTGCATCTCTGAGTCCTGGCTCTCCTCTAGGATCGCAGACTGAAGCCTGTCCCTTCCCGACTTCTATCTTTCAGGCAGGATGGAGGAAACATGGTACAGGCGTTGCTACCCACATTCACCAGAGTCTCAACTGTACTCTGGTTTTCAGGGAGGCCGTTCCCTCTTCCCTCTTCTTTGTCAGGGTCACATTCCACTCCTATGTACCCATCTTCAGTGGGGTCTACTATGCCTCTCCTAAGATCTCACCTGCTTCTATGAATGAGTCTATCTACAACATCACTTCAGTTTCATCTATTGGTGAACTCCTTCTCCTTGGGCACTTCAACATAAATTGACTCTCCCCTTCATCCAGATCAGCAATCCAGAGGATTAAGTCCCTAAATTCGTCGCAGGTTATCACTGAGCCCATTCGACTCAATCCCATTCCTCTAACCATACCCTTTTGGACTGGGTTCTGTCTTCCCACCCTCACCGCATTGTTGTAGCAGGTATCTTAGCAAGTGCTTTCAGTGACCACAGAATGATGTTCTGCATCAAGGAAAATGTGGCATTGCCCCTCTGCCCCTAAATTCATCTGGTCCAGATGACTCCTTTCACTGAACATTAATGCTGTTCTGAGTGACATTTCTGCAACCGATTGGTCAGCCATCCCCCAGGCTTTTGACATTGATGGGCCCTCTCCATTATTCACTCCACATTCTACACAATCTGGAACATTCACGCTCCCTTTGAAAATGCAGGGTCAAATCATCCCATGTGTCCTGGATTTCCACTGAAATCATTGACCAATGCAAGTCTGGTGATCTTCCTTGGGCACACTATAAATTACCACACCCGCTTCCTGATCTTCTCCACTACAGCGCCCTGAGAAACAAGCACACTAAAGCTGTCCAGGCTTCAAAATCCCTTTCTTTCAAAGTCAGCTTCCATAATAACCTTAACTCCCCTGCCAAATTTTGGAAGGCAATCCATGCTCTTTTTGACCCCCTACCCAGTCTGCTTCCCCTAACCACATGGTTAATGGCTCATCTGTATCTGACCCTTCCTCTGTTGCCACTCACCTCATTGTGTTTTTCACTACATACGCCCTACCCCACACCCCCCATACAGGCACCTTCCTCCCCACCTGCTCCCCATTCCCTTCCCTTCATTCCACCCTGTAGTTCCTCTTCCCCCATTCCACCAATAGAACTGTACTTGCCCTCTCCTTCCACAATCAGTCTAAACCCAGTCCTGATTGGCTTGATCCTAAACTCTTCTGCCTCTCATTTCCTGCAATTGCCCTTCCACTCACATGCTCAACCTCTCATTTTTCATATGTACTGTACCTCGGTCTTAGAAGATTACCAACATTCTTCCACTTCACAAAGGGGGTGGCCTCTCCTCCCCTGGCAACTACCAGCCAATCTTTTTCCTCCCTTCCCTTGCTAAGCCACAAGAGAAGTTACACTAGACTTCTTGACTACCTCACCTTTTCCAGATTCCTTTCACCCTTTCAGTCTGACTTGTGAAAGCACCACTTCACTGTCTCCCCTATGTTGTGTGCCATTGACTCTGTCCTTTCAGGGATGGAGCAGGGTTGTATCACAGCAATCATTTTCACTGATCTGTCAAAAGCCTTTAATTCAGTGTCCCACCCGCTCCTCCTGGATAAGCTGACTTTGGTCAGCCTCTCAGCTCCCGCTGTTGACTGGTTCCTTTCCTATCTAGTGATTTGCCTACAGTTGGTACAAGATGGAGGCATGTTGTCAGCTCTCCTTCCCATCCAGGCTAGAGTGCCACATGGCTCAATCCTAGACCCTATACTGTTCTTGATTTTTCTAAACAACCTCCCCTCAGTCTGTGTCAACACATGTTTGCAGATGAGATGGTCATCTTCACCTCTGGTCCCTCTACCACTCCCACTTCTCCAGCAGGATTTCCACATTGTCCTAGGCTGTTTCCTTTTCAACAACCACAATGTGAATACCCAGAAAATGGTATCCATGACTTTTGTTATCAGCCAACAATTGGCCAGGTTCTCGAAACTTCCAGTCTTCACCATCTAGGGTGGCTCTCCTGTTGAAATGGTGCTGTCTTTCAAGAATTTTGGAAGGTGGCTTAACAAGCTTGACTTTTTGGCCCACATTAATGCTATCCACATGAAATTCTGGCCTAATCTACTGTAGGTGCCCTGTACCATAACAAAGACTACCTATCCCTGCTGGTTCCCCATGAGCTGGTTACCAAAATAGTGCTTTTGATTTTCAACTATGCAGTCATAGTCTATGATACAGCTCCCTCCACCTCCCTAGCCAGATTGGACATTCTGCAATGTTATTTTGTTGCTTTATGACAAACTCTGCTGCACATATGAATCACTGCATTCTATATTCCTCCCTCTACATCCTCTCCCTACCTTCATGCCACCAGTTATACCACACTTCCTTCATCTCTAAGTGCTGATTTGGGTCTCTTTCTTTCTACCTCTCCTTTCTCTCTCTCTCTTATCCCCCTAGCTTCATGTTCCTTCTGCTACAGGGATCAGCAACTCGTCTGCACTTCTTACCCTCATTCCTCTGCTGGGCAATTGTTCTTTTCCTATTGCTTGCCAACAATCTGAAACCAGCTCCCCATTCTCCTCTGCCATTTCTCCTCCTCAGGCTCCTTCAGGCTCCATCTGAATCTTCTCCCACCATCCACCTGCACCTGTTTCCCATAGGAGGCCTCCCATAGTTATTTTGGTAACTCAGATTATTGGGTTCCCTAGTCTTTTACTGATCCCTTGTACACTGCATTGCTTGCCCTTGTACTGCTCTGTTGTTGAAGTCCCAGTTTTTGCACTTTCCCCTGTATGTGCACAACATTCTTCCACTTTAATTGTTTCAAGTTTGTACCAAAGAAGTATTAATTTATTATCTTTGTTTTCATTTTGTGTTCTGTACCATGTAACCTACTGTATTACATCGTTCTGTTGTAAATAAAGTGCTAAAGCAGGCTCAATAAAGGGTAAGAATGGTATTGTAGAAGGCTGAGATCTAGGACAATCTAAAATGGAATAAAGTAGTGTATGTATAGTTTCACTGCTAACATGTATTTCTGCTTTAAATTAAAATACAGTAGTTGGGGAGGCAGCTAATGTAGATGTCACCCATGGCAGGAGTTAGCTGCATGTGTTTACAAAGAAATGGACAGCTGAGCTGGGTAACACAAGAATAATAGACCCACATTTAGAACAATCAATCACAGAGGCACAGCAGTTCCAACTTGAATGCAGATCGTGTAAACAATCACACCCAGCAAAACTGACTAGCTGATACTGAAGCACTTGCAAATCTAGGAGAGGCAGTCAGAGAGATGTAGAGAAGATGATGATGATGGAGCAACAAGAAGGAGGAATTCTAGCTGTTCCAACGGGATAGGTCTGACAGGAAAAGGAGTAGGTGACTCTCTTTTTAAAGTGGTTTGTCACTGTAAAGAACAAGGATGTTACCTGGGGGGGGGGGACAACAGTTCTACTAAATCTATCTGGTCAAGCTAAGAGAGAATATGCATTGGTCGATGCCAGATGTTCACTTGTTTTTATTTGTTGTGTAGTTGTTGGGCATAGATAGCACAAAGGCAAAAACTAGCAAATTAATAACAAAAGTTATAATAATGAAATTGTCTACATTAGAGTAGTTTTTTAATGAATTTCTCTTTTTTTGTGTCATGAAATTGTATCCTCATTCATGCAGGCCCCTTTAGAAATGGAATAAACAGAATAGTGGAGATATTTGTAGCCCCATTATTCATGCCAACCCACTTCTAACACAGGGTCAGTGTCAGGCATGTCAACCCATTCTGAGGGGAAGGCTCCCCTGCCAGTCACAAGATGTCACCTGTGTGGCACAGAACTGTGCCATACCTTCCCAGGCTCAGAGCTGTGGTATACAACAGTGCAGGCCCCCATCCTTGGGCTGGCCAGATGGCTCCCCAAGGTTGTCGAACTGAAGGCACCAGCATAGAAGCACAACCCTTTACCTGCTTGGCCATCACATAGCCCTGTATACAACACTTCTTCATAACTTTTTCTTTGACATTTTGACCCCAGTATAGTCTTTTTATGACTCCTCGAATATCACTGTGTGATATATAAAATACTTCCTGAAACATCATTTTGTGGCACAAGTGCAAAGACAAATTTTAGCCAGGATTTTAAAAATGACATCTGTACCATTCATGAGGTGTGAACAAATGGCTATGTTGAAAATTTAGGGTCAAAATATTGAAAATTACTAACGTTATGAGTGAATGTTGAAATATTTCAATGTACCTTCATAACATTTGTGTTTCTTTAAAGATTTTGAGCCCACATTTTCAACAAAATCATTTTATGGCCGTACTTCATGAAACTGGTAGGTGAAATTTTCAAAATCCTGCCCAAAATGTGATTTCACTGAACAACTCTGAAATCACCTTTCAAGCAGAATTTGAAAAATGGCACCTATTTCATTTATGAAATGGTGTGAAAAAGGGCTATGTTGAAAATTTGGAGTCAGAATATTAAAAATGACTAAAGTTAAGAGTGAACATTGAACATTTTCACCATATCCTCATAACCTTTGTGTTTCTTAAAGATTTTGACTCCAAATTTTCAACATAATCTTTTTATGACTTCACTCCATGAACCTGGTAGACGAAACATTTCAAATTCTGTCCAAAAGGTGATTTCATGCACTGACTGCAAAGTCACATTTCATGCTGCATTTGAAAAATGTCACCTACCTTGTTCATGAAGTGGGATAAAAAAAAAAGGCCATGTTGAAAGTTTGGTGAAATAATATTTAACAAGCATTTGTCAATGCCGAATGTTGCTTGCTTCTATGTGCTGTTTAGGTATTTGGAAGTCATTGGAGTGCAAATATTGAAAATTTGGGAACTTACGAGAGTGCGTAGGAACTGCGCAACGCACGCTTGTAAAACAGTCATTGTTAGGAAATTTTTCATGAAATGTTCAACATAGCCATTTTAAGACCTCTGGTCATGAACAGTGTCAGTGTGATTTTGTTAATGTGTCCCATACATTGAGTTTGCACACCGACTGCGCCATTGTGCGCTACATGGCCGGAAACATGTTTTGAGCAAGATGTGAAAAATGACAGTGGCACTGCTCATAAGGAGGTGTGCTAAAATGGCAATGTTGAAAATCTGGAGTGGAAATATTGAAAATTCGCAAACCTACGAGCGTGCGTGGGAACTGCGCAACGCATTCTCGTAAAACAGTCATTTTTAGGAATTATTTCACCAAATTTTCAACATTGCCATTTTAAGATCTCTGCTCATGAACAGTGACACTGTGATTTTCTTAATGTGTCCCATACACTGAGTTCGCACACCGACTGCGCCATTGTGCGCTACATGGGCGGAAACATGTTTTGAGCAGGATGTGAAAAATGACAGCTGTACTGCTCATGAAGAGGTGTGGTAAAATGGCAATGTTGAAAATCTGGAGTGAAAATATTGAAAATTTGTGAACTTATGAGCCTGCGTAGGAACTGCGCAACGCACGCTCGTAAAACAGTCATTTTTAGAATTTTTCACCAAATTTCAACATAGCCATTTTAAGACCTCTGCTCATGAACAGTGTCACTGTGATTTTCTTAATTTGTCCCTGACATTGATTTCTCAAGACATTGACTGGCGCCATTCTGCGCTACAACGGCGAAACACATTTTGGGTGAGATGAAAAATGGCAGCTGGACTACTCATAAGAAGGTGTGGTAAATGGCAATGTTGAAAATCTGGAGTGAAAATATTGAAATTTTGCGTAACTTCAGCGAGCTCATGAGGAACTGCAACGCACGTCAGAAACAGTGATTTTTGGAATTTTTGACCAATTTTCAACATGGGTTTGGGACCCCTTCTCATGAATGATGTCACTGTCATGGCAGTACCCAGGCTCCAAAGGGTGATTTCAGTCACGTACAGTCACTGTGCAAAATCACCCTTCGCCCGAATAACACCATGACAGTGACATCATTCATGAGAAGGCATCCTAAAAACCCCATGTTGAAAATTTGGTGCAAAAATTCCCAAAAATGCCTGAGATATGCAATAAAGTTGAACCCCTTCTATCTAGCCCATTATACAGCTTACCGGCATTTCCTCAGTTCGCGGTCGGCTTTGAAGAGTGCAGACGTGTTCCCAGTCCACCGAAGATCATCGCCCCAGAGTCCGGAGGCAAGTATGGGTGAGGGGTGGGGAGACTGGGTGCGCAGGGTGGGTGCGGGTTGTGGGAGGGGGGGTCGGAGACGCGCCAGGGACCGTTTTTGTTTTACAGGTTTAAAACAAAAAAAGACTTTGTGGGACCTTTGCCATGCTGGGGTGGGCTCCCAGCGTGGCACAAGGATGGGGGGGCCATTCAGCCGATGGGGATTGGGCACCCCGTCGCCAAAACGTGATTGCCCGAAAACTGGCACCAGCTACGAGGGGCGACAGCAGCTCAGCCGGCGGGGATTGGGGCACCTGTCGGCTACACACAGAATGTGTGGGTGCTGACGCCTATGCAGGGGGGGGGAGCTACGCTATCGGTGCTCACTGAAGCGTAGTTCCCCCTTTCAATCAGATGTTACTGCATTTGGAGCGTGTCATAGACAGCTCCAAAATGCATTGACTTACAGGGGCTGCACCTGCCAGCTCCCTGACTGAATTGGAGGAGGAGGTGACACACTTCCGAAATCTCTGATGATGGCACTATGTTTCTTGCACATGCGTGCAAGCAACATAAAAATGAAGAAATTATGAGTAAAAGTTCAAAACACAATAAAAACACATTGCCCAGACATATCTTATTTTTTCATTTCCTGGTTGGCATTGAAGCAGAAGGATCTGTTTTCCTCACACAGTGGGTTTTCAGCATTGGAATTATTTTAGGTGAATAACAGGTATGGTGGAGTTTGGGGTAGTGAGTGCTGATTGAGAGGTCAGGAAGGAGTAGTTGGGGGTTGGGGGTCAGCAGAACTACAAAATACATTGATGGATGGTTGTCTGCATTGAGGTTTTAATTTAAATCAAGAAATGGAGGCTGGGTATTGTAGACCACACGGCATGAGGTAGTGGGAGGGATTTTCATTTACACCTAAATGTGAAACCTTGGATGGGGGATGGAGATCATGCAGAGAGAGGGAGCAGGAGGGTTTTTCATTTACAGCAGGATGGGGAATGGAGAGTGAGAGCTGGAGATCATGCAGAAGGAGAGAGCGGGAGGGTTTTTCATTTATAATGGGATGGATACTGGAGGGTGGGAGCTGGAGATATGCAAAGGAAGGGAGCAGGAGGGTTCTTCATTTACACCAAGATGGGAAATGAAGGGTAGGGGTTGGAGATCACACTAAAGGAGGGAGTTGAAGGGGTTTTCATTTACACCAGGATGTGAAACAGAGGGTGGGGGTGGAGATAACAAAGAGGGATTAAACAGGAGTTTTTTTTTTTGTTATGTTTGCTTACACATGAGGTATGTTTGATGGGAGCATGCAGGCTGATTGTGATGCTGATCAGCTTTTTTTTGGGTGACATCATGCAGTTGAAAGCATTGTGCTGTCCTGTAACATGAGTGGCTCTTTTCTTACAATTGTACAGGGTTTCCACCCAGCAAGCACAGAACAGTGTCATGATCAGCCTGGCTGATCATTGACCTTTCACTGATTGTCCTGTATTAGACCCAACAGTGACACATCTCTCAATCCCAGTATTGTAGCAATATGTTTGCTTTGTGCAAGTGCAAACAAACATAAAAAGAGTTGGAGTGTGGACAAAATGGTTACCTAGGAAGGAACTACAGGATTACAACCAGCTCAGCTCATCTTATCAGATGCAGTTCTCTGCAAATGTATAATTCCACAAGTGAAATTCTAGAGGTATTACCAATTATGCTACAGTTAAGTATCATGAATACTTTAGATGATGCAAGTAGCAACTTGTGATATTTCTACAGTAAATTTAAAACTACTAAACCAGATTTTACAGTTTTGTTATATATCTGAATACATTGGCATTGATATTGTATTCCAAATTTCAGATCTATATCTACAGTAGCAGTAGAGATGTTGTGAAGTTAAACGTCACTCATGAATTTTGCATGAAGCGAAGAAAATTTGTGCTTCACAGAATTTATGTAGTTTTGGTTGGCTGTCAAAACTTTGATTTGCAAGATTTGCACAAAGTTTTCAGTAAAATTTGCAGGGTTTTTCCATGAAGCACAAAATGTGCAGGTAAAGCCTTAAATTCATTGGTGAAATTAGCTACAAATTTCGTGAAATCGCTTCCCAAAATCTGTGAAATCTACAAATTACCTCACAGATTGAATTTTGCAGACTTCACACATCTCTAAACAGCAAAGAAGTTAGAAAATCTGCATTTTTAGAATATTTTCACAAAATTTCACAAATAATCACTGCAAATTTATGAATCAATGTAAGTGAAAAAAATCAGAATAAAATCTTTCCAAATTTATTGGATTCTATAACCTTTCCAAAAAGGTTATGCATGCTGATTTGCAAATATCAGCTCTAACAATAGCCATGTTATAGGTGAAATTATTTTTACATGTTTATCCAAAAAATAAAATGTCAGACTTTCTATATTTTTGAAATAAATTATCCAGTTGTTATAATTCTTTTATTCTTTGATAACTGAATAAGGCCCACTAGGCATCAATGCCTATTTCCTGCGGTGACCCAGAAGCACTTGGATGGTTAAGTGACTTGTTCAGAGTTACACAATACTCAAGTGGAGGTTGTAGGAATCAAACTCAGGTTTCCTGGATGTACCAAGTACCAAACTCCTTTACAGCTCATCACTCCAATCACCAGGCTACATCACCAGCCCCACTTTTCACATGTCTTTTGGCCACCTCACAAGTAACCATGCTGCCTCTAAGGAATATATGTCAATAGAGGGCTGAGGTCTGACCAAATTAGTAAATCTCACAAATAAAAAAAGCACTAGCAAACAGGCTAGAAGGAGGTGTGGAGCAACAATGGGGAATTATCAAAACTGCCATCACAGAGGCAACAAGCCTTTGTGTGAAGCAAATGAACAGATCAAAACGAAAGAAAAAGCCACTATGGTTCTCAAAAGAGGTGGCTGTGAAAGTCAGGAAGAAAAAGATAGCATTCCGGAAGTATAAGGAAACACAGAAGGAGCAGGACAGAGAGCTGTACCAGTTAAGGCAGAAGGAAGCAGGGAGGGAAGTCAGAATAGCAAAGGCCCAAACTGAGGAAAAGATAGCCAACTCAGTTAAGAAGGGGGATAAAACCTTTTATAGGTACATCAGAGAGCGTAGAAAGACAAAGGGAGGGATAGTGAGGCTGAATAGAATGAACAGTGGGTGGGCAGAGGGGAACAGTGAAAAAGCAGGAATACTGAATGAATATTTCTGCTCAGTATTCACAAAAGAGGAGGGGGAAGTGCCTAATCCAATTAACAGAAGCACTCTTGATAGGGGGGTCAATCCCAGTCCTTTCACAGAAGAAAGGGTTCTGCAAGAACTCCTAAAACTGAAGGTGGACAAAGCAATGGGTCCTGATGGAATTCACCCCAGAATTCTAAAAGAATTAAGGGAGGAACTAGTGAAACCACTGGCTACTCTTTTTAATAAATCATGGGAGGATGGTGTGGTACCTGAGGACTGGAGGAAGGCGGATGTGATTCCCCTTCACAAAAGTGGGTCCAAGACAGAGGCAGGAAACTACAGACCTGTCAGTCTGACCTCTGTGGTAGGGAAAGGATGGAGTCACTCTGAAGGAAAGAATAGTCGAGTACCCAGAGGCCAGTGGAGCACAGGACCCAAGGCAGCATGGGTTCACAGCGGGAAGGTCATGTCAGACGAATCTAATAGATTTCTTTGACTGGGTGACCAAAGTAGTAGACCAGGGAGGGCTGTGGACATGGCCTACCTAGACTTTAGCAAGGCATTTGACACAGTCCCACACAAAAAGATTAATAGCCTAAATTAACCAGCCTGGGAGTGGGACCCAGGGTGGTAGCCTGGGTAAAACATTGGCTGGACAACAGGACACAGAAGGTAATTGTAAATGGAGTCCATTCTGAAGAAAGGGGGGTTACTAGTGGGGTACCGCAGGGTTCAGTATTGGGTCCAGTCCTTTTTAATGTCTTCATCAGTGACATTGCAGAGGGACTGGAAGGAAAAGTATGCCTTTTTGCAGATGACACAAAAATATGCAACTGGGTTGATACACAAGGAGGCGTGGAAAGGATGGAAAGGGACTTGGCAAGGTTGGAGGAATGGTCAGAAGTATGGCAGCTTGGATTCAATGCAAAGAAGTGCAAAATAATGCACCTGGGAAATAAGAACCCAGGGGAAGAATACACAATGGGTGGGGAGGTAGTAACAACAACAAAAATGGAAAGGGACCTGGGGGTAATCATATCAGATGACCTTAAGGTTAGCAAGCAATGTGAGAAGGCAGTAGGGAGGGCTGGGGTCTACTGGGATGTATAGGGAGAGGCATCAGCAGCAGAAAGCAGGAAGTTGTTATCCCTCTGTACAGACAGTTGGTGAGACCCCATCTGGAGTACTGCATCCAGTTCTGGAGACCCCATCTCCGCAAGGACATAGACAGGATAGAGGCAGTCCAGAGGAGGGCAACTAAAATGGTGCCGGGTCTGCAAGAGAAGCCGATGAGGAGAAACTAAAGGACTTAATATGTATACCCTTGAGGAAAGAAGGAGAGGGGGACATGATAGAAACTTTTAAGTACCTCAGTGGAATCAACAAAGTCCAAAAGGTAGCATTTTCAGAAAAGAGACTTGCAAAACAAGGGACACAATTTAAAGATAGAAGGAGGGCGGTTCAGGGGCAATGTGAGGAAGTATTATTTCACAGAGAGGGTAGTGGATGCATAGAACAGCCTTCCTGAGGAGGTTGTGGGTCTAAAACTGTGGGAGAATTCAAGAATGCATGGGACAGACATAAGGCAATTCTTGTGGGGGGTAGGAAGAAATAGGCTGATGGTTAACTAGGATCTGCGGCCTATCCTGTAGGTAGGGAAATGGGCAGACTAGATGGGCCTAGCAGTCCTTATCTGCCGTCAAAGTCTATGTTTCTATACTGAATATCAATAAGTTTTACTGAATTTTGCAGAATTCAATCAGAATTCCTCAAATTCAGCATTTTCTATTATTGCTCAGCCCTACTAAAATCCTCTTCAGCATGCCAGTGGGGAGAGGGCAAAATCTTTCTACATTCATTTATTGGTGGTAAGCAAATTGTAACATGGAATGGCATTAGGGCTCGAAAAAAGAACAGCTCAGAGTGAGAGTCAGCATATGCGCTATGGAAGGGATAGACCATCTGTATTACTATAGTACAATAACAGGGGAGTATTTTCTCTCTTAGAGAAACCCAGTTATAATTCACCATTAGACCCTGTGGGTTATAACAGTGAACACACACCAGGTTTCCTTGTTCTGCGTATGCGCACTGCTTTTGTGCACTCATCACACCACTTCAGTTCAGCTTTTTCACCAAACTTCCCTTCATATTTCTACAGTTGCTTGGCCATTTACAATTTACCAGCCATATGAGCCAATACCACAGGCTCCAGTTTGTCATGGCTTAACTGCATCAGGGTTGAGATTCCCGCAAATAAAAAAAAAGTTGAAGAAGAAATTGCATGAATTCCAATCACAACTGACCCAGTGCTACCCCTACTGCTAACATTACTGTGCATTCTAAGATGGGGGAGAGAGCGCTAGATAATGAAACACAGTGAGGCATGGACTACAAAGAGAATGCACTCAAACTTGTGGGGTGAGATTTAAACACAAATGCTGATTTAGTGCTTTAAAAGGCAATTCCATCTACTGGCCAAACTGTTACTTTTTGTAATAAAATGGTGTAGACAAGAAAACACTTCCCAGGAATTACATAAAACAACACATGAGCCGGGGGGAGGGAGTCAGATACCCATAGGGCATCACAGACCAGCTATGGAAAGGATAGACATAGTCCCAGAGGGAGAAGGGGAAACATATATGTTAAGCAAATGGGGGAGATGCAACATATTCCAGACATGAGGGAGGAGAGCATGATTGGAGAGAAACTGGGAGACAAGGAGATGGAGAGGAGCCCTTCAGCAGGAGGTCAGTACCAAGGATGGGGCCCTAGCTAAAGGGACCAACAGAGGCCTCTGGAGACAGGGTGACTACTACAAGGGGGGATGGTGGTGGGGAGGGAAACCATCAGGCTAGGATAAATGGTTCAGATAAGAGAGGGTTAAAGGGACACCTATTCAGAGGGTTTTGAGTTAAGTGGGCAAAATAGCAAGGGAGGCAGAAAGGGAGGTGACAAGGGTCTCTAATAAGGCAGGAAGACTCCCATGAAATTGCGATCATCATGAATAAAGTGGGGGCTGAGAGGGCATAGTGGAGGTAACCATAAGGATGATGGCGGTGTTAAGGTTCTGTTACTGGAGACTCGATGATTAAGGGTATTCATTGGGAAGGACAGGGGGGTGGATGCCATAGCCAGGTGAAGGTAGTGAGTATCTCTGGGTTGACAGTGCACAGAGCAAAGTTCATGGTGTATGAAATGGTTAGGGATTGTGGAGGGAAACCGGATCTCCTGGTGCATTTGGGAACTAATGATCTAGAGGGAAATAGCATTATGGAAATCCAAGCAGGGTTCCAAGAACTTGCCAGAGTCTGTCGGGATAATGGATGCAACATTTCCTTTTCGGAGATATTGCCAGTACCAAAGGCCTCATTGGAGAAAAAAATTAAGCTCACAGAGGTTAATGAATGGCTCAGGAAGTGGGGTGAAGAGAATGGGTTGGGGGTGTTAGGGAACTGGAATGGAGTTTGGGAGGATAAGGGACTATATGCCAAGGACAGGTTTCATCTTGCCCCATTAGGGAAGGAAGTCCCAAACAGGGATGGCTGACTACATACAAGAAAGGTGGGGTTTAAACTTGTAAGGGGGAAGGGATAAGGGAGGGCTGACCAGAAGCCTCCCCTCCAGATGAGGGAGTAGCCTCTAGCCCAAGGGGGGAGGGGAAACAGACTGGAGGTGGAGGTTTGTGAGGAGCAGGGGAGGATGGAAGCATAAGGAATCTGGGTGGGGTCTGGCAAAGAGGATCAGGGATAAGGGGGGGGTTAGTGTTAGTTAATGCCAGGAGCTTGAGAAACAAGTTGCCAGAGTTCCAGGCCATTCTGTTCTGGGGGGTGGATGTGGCGGCAGTCACGGAAACGTGGCCAACAAAAACCATGACTGGGACCTAAATGTATGGGGGTACACTATGCTTAGGAAGGATAGAAAGGAGGGCAGAGGGGGTGGAGTGGCTATGTTCATTAGAGATGACATAGAAATTGCTATGGTAGTAGAGGCAGAGGGAAACGTGGAGGCCTTATGGGTCACCTTACGATCCCCAGCAGGAGATAAGGCCAAGCTGGGAGTAGCATATAGGCCCCGGGATGAGTGATGTTCTAGAGGATGGTTTGCTGGACAACATCATTGCCCAGTGTGGTCCAAAAGGGGAAGGAGTGGTGTTGATGGGGGACCTTAATATGCCAGGTACAAACTGGGGAACCATGTCCTCTAAGGTGGCCAAGGAGCAGAGGCTGCTGGATGGCTTCCAGGATGTGTTCTTAACACAGCATGTGATGGAGCCCACAAGTGAGGGGCATGTCCTGGATGTGGTTCTGGCAGATGGGGATCTGGTAAGGGACATGGTTGTACAGGACCCCCTGACTGGGAGTGACCACAATACTGTCTGGTTTCAAATAAGCATGGGGGTGGGGGTGAGATCTAGGACACTGGCAGTGGACTTCAGGGGCAGACTTTATGGGCATGGGAAATATTCTCAAGGATCACTTGAAGGGATTACCTCAACGACAAGTGTGGAAAGGAGATGGGAGGTCATAAACGGGACTTCATGAGGCAGTCAGGATCTGCGCTAAGTTGAAACATAAGGGAGCAAGGTCACATAAACCATGCTGGTGGTCCAGTGAGGTCCAGGTAGCAGTCAGAGAAAAGAAGGCGGCTTACAAAAAAATATAAAACAACAAGAGGGGATAGGGATAAGGAAATGTACCAGCTTGCATCTAGAAAAGTCACCCGTATGGTGAGGGGAGCAAAGTCCAGTAAAGAGCAACGGCTGGCACAGGGGATACATGGAGGGGAAAAGGGGTTCTTCCGGTACATTGGGGAGTGGAGAAAAACTAAGGGCCATCTCAGCAGATTGAGATCAGAAGGAGGGTGGGTGGAAGAGGCGAGGGACCAGGCAGAAGTATTTAATGAGTACTTTGCCTCTGTGTTCACTAGGGAGGGGGATGGGATATCTACAAAGCAAGGCACAAAGGGGATAGAAGCGGCAGGGAGTGGGATCAGGGGAGCAACAGAAATGGAGCAAAAGGGAGGGAAAGGTACCTCAGGGGTGTCACATCTGGATAAGGATAAAAAGACCAGTAAGGTGGAGGGGATGGATGATGCCATCCCTCCAAAGGGTGTGGTTTTGCCCTCAAGGCCCTAAAGAAAGACAAATCTCCTGGGCTGGATGGCATTCATCCGAGAGTACTATGGGAATTGGCGGACATACTGGCTGCACCCTGGTGGAGCTTTTCTAGCAGGTCACTTGAGACAGGGAGGGTACCTAGGGATTGGCGTAGAGGCACATGTGGTACCAATCCACAAAGGGGGGTCAAGGAAGTACCAGGAAACTATAGACCCATCAGTTTAACCTCGTGGTGGGAAAATTAATGGAGAGTATACTAAAGGAACGATTGGGGGTTTACTTGGAGGAGGTGGGAGGTCTGGATAGTCGGCAGCATGGGTTTGTGCCAGGTAGATCATGTCAAACCAACCTTGTGGAGTTCTATGAATGGGTAACATCAGAACTGGACAGGGTAAGCCTGTGGATGTATTATTCTTGGACTTCAGCAAGGTTGACTCTGTCCCCCACAATGGTCTGGTGGAGAAACTGATGGGGTTAGGAGTAGGCCTTTGATGGTCAGATGGATTGAAAACTGGATAGCTGGATGCACTCAGAGAGTAGTGGTCTGTGGGGAGCTCTCGAACCCTACAGAGGTTGGTAGTGGGGTACCACAGGCTCGGTCCTGGGTCCAATCTCTGTTTAATGCATACATATCGGACATCAGGGATGGTATAGGGTGTGAAATGAGTCTCTTCATGGATGACTCCAAGATGGGAGCAGTAGTTGAGGGAGAAGAGGGGAGGTTGGCCCTGCAAGGGGACCTGGACACCCTGGAAAGCTGGGCTCACACATGGAAATTAAATTTCAATATCGCCAAGTGCAAGGTGTTGCATCTTGGTCGGGGAAACCCTAAACACAGGTACACCCTGGGAGGGAGGTGCTGAAGCCCCAATAGGGAAAAGACCTAGGGGTCATGGTGGATACATGTATGAATAACTCTGAGCAGTGCAGGAGAGCAGCTAGCAAGGCAAACAGGATGTTGGGATGCATCACAAGGGGATCACCTCTAGGAGCAAGGGAAGTGATTCTGCCAGCGTACAATGGACTGGTTAGACTATACCTTGAGTACTGTGTACAGTACTGAGACCACACTTGAAGAGGGACATACAGCTCCTGGAGAGGGTACAGAGGAGGCAACAAAGATGATACGAGGGTTTGGGGATTTGACTTACGAGGACAGACTTGAGGAGCTCTGCCTGTTTTCATTGGAGGAGAGGAGAGACAGGGGACATGATTGAGGTCTTCAAGTACCTCAAGGGAATAAATAGGTAAACATGGATGGGATCTTAGACTAAAGCAGGGAGGTATCACCAGAGGACATGATTTGAAGTTGGAAGGTGGAAGGGTGAGGGGGGAAAATAGGAGGAGGTTTTTCACTGAGAGGGTGGTGGACCCTTGGAATGCACTGCCTGGTGAGCTGGTTCAGAGATCCACAGTGGAGGGCTTCAAGAGAGGGTGGGACAGACACAGAAAGTGGATGTATCAGATGATGGCCTGTCCCGGGGGGTGGGGATGGATGATAGGGGTTTCTGGAGCACAAGGGATGGGAGGGTCTCGGCACCCAACTAAGGATCTAGGTTCGAGCAGACTCGATAGACCATAAGGCCTAATCTGCTGGCAAATAGTATGTTAGTAGGTGTGCAAAAAATCTCACATTTTATGCATACCCTCAGTGTGTGATGCTATTATAAACCTCTTGAGCTTCACTGTGTGGCCTATGAAGCATTGCACACCTTGGGTGTGTATAAAATTCCCATTAAACACACCTACCCATGTATTAATCTATATATCACCCCCCCATATCATGGATAGGGGTCAAGAGTGGAACACCTAGAGGATTTGGGCATAAGGTACAAAAAGCTACAAGCACCAAGAGTGCTGGGGGAGAATTTAGGCAGTAATGCACAACAGGATGTGTGTCATGCTTGGATAACATCACACTTTTGGTTGTTAGGCAAGATCCAAAGGCCCGGTGAATCCGGCACCTGAGAAGTGACATTGTCCAAGCACAACACACACCCTGAAGTGCATTATTCCTATTATACAATGGCTCATTTACATCCAGAATAAAAAAAAACCTGAATAAATAGTGTTTTAAAATATTTTCTTTTGTCATTTTTCGGTGTGGACACTTATTTTGTTATAAATAACTTCCTTTTACTGTTTTTCAACTAGATGGAGCTGTTGTCATTGAGTTATGTGCTGCTGTGACTCCTCGTGTGGCTCTCTCTCTTGGTCATCCCACCTCCATTTCCCAGGTCTACTTCTCGGTCCTTCCATCCCTGTCTCATTTTTTAAACATTTCTCCCAGTATTGCAGGTCAAAATAATCATTTGTACTGGGAGAAATGTGCGTTTCAGCAAACAGCAGCTGAAGTTTAAAGTTGCAGTTTCAGTAATCAGGTTTCAAAGCTGAAATTGCCAGGGATTATGGGGTACCTGCCATTGGAGGATGTTTTCATTGCAGAGGCTGGTTCTCCATTATTTACTATTGGAACACAGGTTCACTTTACATTTGTAAACTGCTGCAGGTTTATTTTTAAGTAGATAGTGACTGGAGGACAAGACTGAGTAGAGTAAGTGGTCAGGGAAACAGACAGCTATACACTGTAATTTTCATGACCCACATGCTGCATCACTCGCTCATGCATTTCTGTGAAACAGATAAGGAAAAATAATGAAAATAAGTTAAAAGGGATTTCAGTACAGTTTCCAAATAGCCATGTAGAAAGGCATAGCAATTTCTTGGCTCAATGTATATGAAGAAAGAAAAGGGGGAAATAAGAAGTGGGGGGGACTGCAGTGATTTATCTCTTTTCTGAGCTCCTGTTGGTGCTGGACCTTCATAGAGAGATGTAATGCACAGATAACATCACTTGTGAAGGTGGGCGCTAACCAATAAGAGAGCGAGAAATGTTCTTGTCATTTTATATTTAAGGAATAATGCATGACAGGGTGCATGTTGTGCAGCGATAATGTTATTGGTCCAAGTGTGTCCAGTGCCTGAGAAGTGACACAACACACCCTGTACAACACACACCACGGAGTGCATTATTCAGGTTATACAATGGCTCATTTAAAAAAACTGGAAAAGTACATTTAAAGTTGATTTTTAGTTTTTTTTATTTGTTCGGCTGCAGTGGGTAGAGCCCTTAAGACCTCCTGTAATCAAAAAACTTGGTCAGACTTTTCTGACCAAGCAACAGACTGCACAATTTTTCTTCAGGTGGTCATGGCAGAACACAGTATATTCTGCCATGTCCAAGATGACCAAAAAACAGTATTGCACATGCACAACTACTTATGTATGTGCAGTGAAGGTTGGCATCAAACTTGGACATGACAGACTGTGCCATGTTGTGCAGTGACCACCTTTTTCTTTTTATTATATATATTTTTCCTGCACCCGCACCTGACTCCCCCTCTCAGCACCCACCACCCCACACACACACCCCAGAAACATAACAGTGACACTGGGGCTACACAATCCCCCAGTGTTAAGATCAGGAATCCTCAGCTGGTTCCCCCTGACCATCCCTCTCAGCACCTACCACCCCACCAGCCCCCACAGAAACATAACAGTGACACTGGGGGTGCCCAGTCCCCCAGTGTCATGATTATGAATCCTCAGTCAATTGCCCAACCTGATTCTCCTCTCAGCACCCCCCGAAACATAACAGTGACACTGGGGGTGCTCAATCCCCCAGTGTCATGATCAGGAATCCTCAATTGGTTCCCCCCACCTGACCCTCCCTCTCAGCACCCACTACCCCACCTCCCAAGAAACACATAACAGTGACACTGGGGGATCCCATTCCCACAGTGTTACAATCAGGCATCCTCTGTCATTTGTTTTCTTAACCCTGTAAAAGGAAAACCATCTTTGGATGTTTTTTGCAGCTGTTACTGTCCCCCCACCTGACCCTCCCACTCAGAACCCACCACCCCGCACCTCCCCCCGAGCCCTTACTTACCCATTGGGGTTCCAATGCCATACTCCTTTCTGGACCGCATACATGTTATCACTGTTCAAAGCCAGACTGCAAACTGAAGAAACAGGTATGCAGCTGAATGTATTTCAATGGTATTTTGAACATAGTGGCATAACTTGGCCATGTTTGCATATTTTTGGCCAAATTTCAATATTCTTTTATTGGGACCCTGCCTCATGAACATTTGTACTGACATTAGGCAAATCTGTCCCAAAGGTTGCTTTTGCAGTCCCTGCACAAAAATCACCTTTTCAGCAGGAGTTAAAAATGTTCTCTGCCCTTGTTCATGAGGTGGGGTCAGAAGAAAGCTATGTTGAAAAGTTGGTGTAAAAAATATTACAAAACAAAGTTATGAATATACATTGATTTTTGTGAACGCTGGCTCTTAACTTTGGTAATTTTCAATATTTTCACCCAGAATTTACAACATAGCCATATCACTACAGCACCTCATGCCTGTGACAGCTGACATTCTTCAAATCCTGGCCAAAATGTTTTGTTTTTTTACATCTCAAAAGGTGATTTCGTGGTCCCTGCATGAAATCACCTTTTGAACAGGAGTGGAACATTTTCTTTGTCCTTGTTCTTGAGGTGGGGTCATAAGAAGGCTACTGTATGTTCTAAATTTGTGGAAAAATATATGCATCCACCACCCTTTCTGTGAAAAAGAACTTCCTCACATTACCCCTTAATTAGCCTCCCCTCTAATCTCATGCTGTGTCCTCTTGTCCTGCTATTCTTCTTATATTGAAACATGTTAGACTCTTTCACCTTGTTAATGCCCTTAAGGTGTTTGAATGTTTCTATCATATCACCGCACTCCCTCCTTTGCTCTAGGGTATACATATTCTGTAGGTGTGGGTCTGCTGGATAGAGTGAAGTGAAATGGCATGAATGTTATGGGTGACAACCCAAATACATACCCCAATGCCTGTCCATCTCTGCAGGTTGGAAGTAGGGTTGGCGTGAAGTTCAATACTTCACTGCCATTCCTACACTGCATCTGTCTAACTCCTGCATTTCCAGTGCTAATACCAGCAAGCAAACATTCGGCATTGACACATGGTTGTTTAATTTGGGTTTAAATTAGAGGAACAGGCACAAGGATTGACTGGAATTATTGGGTGGGAAAATAATGAAGGAGCATACAGGAATTGGTAGTTGTTTGATATTGTGGGAGGGAAGGATTTACATCTTTTTTTAAATCAGGAAGTATTGACAAACTCAATGGCAGACATGCCAAGTATGGGCAAATTGGACATGGCCTTTGTTATTATTTTTTGTAGTTTTTTTATTTTAACATTTAATCTGGTCTTGCATATGCTGGAGCTAGATCTGTGATTTGCTGTAATAATTCTTGGGTCTAGTCTCAAACTGACCAATCACAGCCCAGGGATTTTTCTTGCTATTATATAATTAATTTTAAGACATATTTGGTGGTTTAGCCTCTTGTCACAGTAGCAGCACTGCTGTTTGCAATGGCAGAAACCTGGGTTTGGAAGTGAGCCTGGATTGTCAGATGGCCAGCTGGAGGAGTAGAACTGAGCATCCCAGAGAATGCTATCCTCCTCTGGGGACAGGAGGGGAGGGTGTACCTTCGACTTCAAAACCACCACCTGGTTGACCACAGTTGGAGGATTGTAGTTTGGAGTGCAGGCATGGTAGGATAAGTACAGCATAATGACAGTGGTGGGTCAGGCTTGCCTGTGATTAACATTGTCATGACACACGCTCACAGGGGTGGGTTGAAAATGACAAATGTGCAACAAATGGTCTAGCGATATCCAGCCTCCCCATGCCCAGTGCAGACCCTCCTTGCCCACATCCTGGAGGATTACATGAACCTCTTCCTGTGGCTGCTAGACAGATTTTTGAGACTGTCCCTATCATCCTGCTGAAAGTAGGTCCCACTCCAGGGATAAACTGAGGGGTGGGCACCAGAGCCACCTGTTTATGGGTCGGGGGAGTAACAGTAGAAGAATGGGCTCTGTGATGAGTCAGGGGACAACAGACTGTGACCCATCAAGGACCTTATTCAGTTGATACAGGAGCAAGGGTATGTTGGAAAAAAGACATGTCAGATAACTAGAGGGGCTGGTAGGTCAACCAGATTACAGGTATACCAAATGGGCATTTAAATAAAACTCACCCTTGGCACCCATTTGGATTTCCTTCCTTTTTTGGTATCTGTGATGGAACTCCTTAAGGTCATATTCAGATGCATCTACTGTCAACAAGAGTGATCTAAAATGCTCAAAGATGCATGGCAGGCTACACGGCATCAATGCCTGCCTCTTTTTTGTGTCACCAAGACAATTTGGTAATCACCAACAAAAAGGAAAAGCATACACTGAGGCTCAAAAGCTGGTGTGGTGCAAACATTCTTCTTATTAACACAAATGTGCAAAATTTGCAGAAAGTTCAAACAGTAGAACAGCTGTGTGTCAGCAGCAAAACTAGGACTGATGCTTAAACCAGTCAGGTCTGTAGCTGTTCCAACTTTCTGTAATGTTTGCACTTTTTGCATGACTGTGATGAATAATACATTTTTGAGACTCTGCTAGAGCTTGTGAGCCTCTGTATTTGTGTTTTTCTTTTCAGTGGTGGCTACAATATGAATGAACTGTTGGGACTGGGTATGCCAAATTAACACCATCTAGTAAGCCTTGTTTTTGGCTCTCAAAAGCCTTTCCTTGCCAAATGTGTCACAATGGCAACAAAATGGAACTACAATGGCAACACAGTGGTATGCTAAAAAATGTGCAGTGGTACTACCCAGTGGTGCCCTGGTATTATAATGGCAGTTTACATTTCAATTTTTCTTGGTGCAGTGGTAGGACAGTGGTACAGTGGTATCACAGTGGAACTGGAACAAATCCACTGTGATACCATAAAACCTTAATGGTAGTGCAGTGGTTATCTCAGTGGTATTCCAATGGCAAACCAATGGTACTACAATGGTATTCCAAAGAAATTATTGTAAGGGTTTTGACATTTTTGTGTCCAACTATCTGCACTGAACTTATCTAAAAGCCAAAGGGTGTTTGCTGCATTTGGTCTTTTGATCCCTCCTTTTCTAGTCTTCAGGAAGGCTAAAAAGAGGCTAAGCCCTCACTGAACACCACTGAATAAAATTCTGCAAATATTCAACTGTGCTGTATTACAGAGGATTGGGTTCTAAATTAAGCTGTGTGTGGGGGACAGGGTGGAGGGAGGAAACCTGTAGTAGGAGCACTGAGGAAGGAAACAAAGGCAAGGGGAATGGGCACCATTAGATGGGCACTGTACAATTTGGCTGCACAATGTCAGTAGGGCACCTGTAGTCCAGGAATATCCCAATCTGCAGTCCTGTGTTTGCTCCATTTCGGCCAACGGACGAGTGGAGGAGCATAAGCAATGGAGACTGGAGAAAGAGTAGCTAAGTGTGGCTTTACTAGCCTGTTTTTCTTTTGATTGGAAATATACTGTGCTGTATTATAGGGAATGGGGCTCTAAATTAAGCTGTGTCTATGGAACAAGGGAGGAGAGAGGAAGCCTGCAGTGGGAGGGCTCAGAGAGTGAACAAAGGCAAGGAGATGGGCACCACTGGAGGGGCACAGTGCCATGTGGCTGCAGTATGCCAATAGGACTCCTGTAGTTTGCAGATATTCCAATTTGCAGTCCTGTACCTGCTCCATTTAGGCCACTGGAGGAGTGGAGGAATGTAAGTTGTTGGGACTGGAATAACAGCAAGTAAGTATGACTTCACTAGCCTGTTTTTCTTTCAGTTGAAAGTGTAATGTGCAGTATAATGGAGGAGAGAGGAAGCCATACAACAAATGCAGATTGAAAATCCTCAGTGCACAGTGCTGGTGCAGTGAACAGGGCAGCCAGCCCAGCTTAAAGACACGTACCAAAAACCTGCACTTGTACCATGGTCTTGTCTGTTACTTCACTGTACTATGCATTGAAGCATTAACATTTATTTCAGTGTGAAGTGCAGTGTTTTTTGCTTTCTAAGTGCAGGTTTTTGGTATGTGTGAGGAGACAGGAATCCTGCAGTGAGTGGGCTAAGGGAGGGAACAAATGCAAGGGGAGTAGGTGCCAGTGTCACGTAACTGCAGGATGGCAATAGGGCACTTGTAGGTCCTATTTAATACCCTCAAGCCTTAGCGACCCAGAGTGTGAGTGCCATGAAGCAGGAGTGTGGTGTCAATTTACCTTGCTTCTTCGGGATTCAGCAAGGTTTCCATATGGAAGACTGCAGGCCATGCTGCTCAAAGGAGGGCAGGTAAGGCAAGAAGTATAAGGAAAAAGTAGGTAGGGGTTAATAAGAGTTGCAGCTATATTACCTATCTGTGGTCAGTCTCCAGAGGAGGCAGCTGGTCAGTGCTACAGCTCATCCCTATCTAAGGTAGACCTACAACTAATCCAGCAGCTAAGGTACTCCATAGGAGATCAACTACCTCTAGTGATTAGATGCTGCAGCTGGTCCCTATCTAAGGTGGGCCTACAACTAGCCTAGCAATAAGGGTACTCATAGCAGGACAGCTAACTCCTAACTAGGAGTGGATAGCTGTGTCATTAGAGGATCTTGACTACTTCCTATCTAGGGTCAACCTACAGGGGAGTTAGCAGCAGAAAATTCAGTAAGAAGGCGTATAGTGCATACCTAGGGCTGATTAGGCATTTAGACAGCTAAGCAGTTAACTCAGTAGCTAACAGGGAAGGAAAGAGTTGCATCTTTTCAGCCATCCTCATCCAGGTCCTAATAAATTAATGGGGAAGGAAGGGGTTACACGGAATGTGGGGCAGCAGTGTTTCTGGGAACCATCTGGGAGGTGAGGGATGCCTGATTTTTAGTAATATTAGCTGAGTGCAGAGGTGTTGGAAGCTTAGGTAGGAGATAGGTGTGCTGGTGGGGGGTTGTAGGGTAATGAAGGAAGAGAAGAGGAGCTGCAGGGCATGGAAGCAGGTATGGAGGAGAGAGTGGGAATGGAGCCATGGCAGGAAGGGGGGCCTAGCAGGGGGATAGGAAGGAAGAGGTAATCAGGCAGAACCCCTGGGATCCTTTCCACCAGCAAGAGAGAAAGCCCTGGTTTGGGGTGGATAACTGTAAGAGAAACAGTAGACTGGGTGGGGAAGGGGTGCTTTGGGAGTATCTCCAGAGGTGCCAGTGTGGAACAGCTTCCGCCCTCTGGATGGGGGGGAATTTGCATGAAAGGAAAAGGACAGTGACAAAGGGTAGGAAGGATATAGTAGTGTGAGGGACCTCAGGGAAGGTAAAGGAGGGGATGGGAGAAGAGTTCAGGTGACAGTGAATGAGGAAGCGAAGCACAGAACAAGGTGGTGGGGAAGGGAGAGTGAGGGGACAGGCTGGTGGGTGAGCAGAAGGGAAGCATAGGGGCAGGCTAGGGGGCAGAGAAGAAGAGGAAGAGAGGGCTGGTATGGGGATAGCTGGTACACAGGGTTGAGGGGGAATACAAGATGGGCAGGAGTGGAAGGAGAAGACAGGTAGGAGTGGGCAGCAGTATGGATAAGGAGGTGGGAGGAACCAGGATTGTGGCAGGCTGGTGACAGTCTTGGGAGTTCAATAGTTAAGGGTGGTGAGATGGGGGAAGAGTCCAGAGCAAACTGTAGGAGGGTAAAATGTATGTCAGGGATGGCAGCAGGGAGAGTGGGATCTCTGATAGCCCAGCACATGGGTCAGGACAGGGGAACCTCAGATTATGGTTCACCTGGGTATGAATGATTTTTGCAGGATGTGAAGTGGGGATGGGCAAGAGAGGTTCACTGAGGTAGTAAAACTTTGCAGTGAGGCAGAGAGATCAATAGCCTTCTCAGAGGTGCTACCAGTCCCAAGGCTAGTACTGCAAGGAAAGTAAGAATAGAATAATTTAATGTATGGTTCAGAGGGCAATGTGAGGCAGAAGGGTATGGGATAGTTGGTGACTGGGGCTGGATGTGGGATAACAAAGCCCTGAATGCACCAGACAGGTTACATCTAAGCAGTAATGGCACAAGGATCCTGAAGGGTAAGCTGGAGGGATTGTGGAAACACCTCAGTTTAGACTGACAAGGGGGGCGAGGGCATAGCATCCTTAGTCACCTGGTGGAGGAGGTTAGTGAGGCTGCCACCCCTCAATCGCTAGCAGTATGAAGTGGAGAGGAGAGGAGGAAGAAAGGTGGATGGCCTGGTGTAGGTGGGGAGAAGAGGGAGGGGTCAGGGAAAAGGGAGCTTGAGTTGCGGTGGAGGGTGGTAGGAAACCAAATGGATGAATTGCCGATGCTGATGGCTAAGGGAGTGGTGGAAATGGAGGCCATCACAGGGACATGGGCCACACAGAACCATGACTAAGACCTCACATTCCTTAGATATAAAATATATAATACCAAACTCTGACAGAGTGGACAAAAATGAAGAAATTAACAATTTGATGAAAAATGTGGAAAGGTTGGCAGTGTGGTCAGATATTTAACAACTAAGATTCAATGCCAAAATGTGCAAAGTGATGCACTTTAGGTGCAGAATTTCACGACTAAAGTAAGGATGAGTCAATACTTAATTTGTATTCGATTAATCTTTTGAAACTCAGCACTTTTACCTTCAATTTGGCCCAGTCATACTTTGGATGACTTCGAGCTGTGGCCAACAAATTAAAATAAAATAACAGTCTAATATTTCCCAGGTGGCTTGAATTAGTCCCATGGTCACCCTTTTACGTGACATTATTTTTCATAAAACAGAATTTTGACTCCAGGCACCATGCCAAGTGTGAACTAGAGATGTTGTGAAGTTTTAATCTGCCAGCGAAGTTATGGCAAATTTGCCAAATTCTCCTTTTCGGATAAATTCATGGATTTCTTTTCTTTTTAATAGGAAGTTGGCATTTGGACATTTTGCCTGGCAACTTTGCCTGTAACTTTGCCCTTGGTGTGCACCAAGGCAAAGTTTTGACAAAATGAGGCTTCTGATAAACAAGTGTCCCCTCCCCCCTTCCCCCAACTCTTAATTATAAGGCCCTGTTGGATCTGATTGACAGGAGCTAAACACAGGGTATAGTAAGGGGTGTGAAGTAGGAGGGGCATAAGGGGGAAGAAGCCCACCCTCAACACGACAAGTGTTTTGACTCATTTATTTATTTATTGGTTTCTTTTCTTTTTTTTTCTTTTTTAAAGAAAATTATCTGAGGATCAGTGGCAGGATTTTTAGGACAGTAAATTAATGAAAAGGAATAGGAGAGCTTCAGTAGCAGACAAGTAGTGGAATAGCAGTATAATTGCAGTATAATGCGGGAGTGGTGCAATGCAGTGGCTGTGGGGGCAGCTCATATTCAGGCAGACCTTCTGACTCTGAGGTGCTGCCCTATCTGCATGCATCTCTCTGGACTGTGGGATGAGGTAGCCAGACTCAGACGGAAGTAAACTGGGTCAGGAGTACCATCACCCCTATCCAGAGACCACGAGGTCCAATTCAACTGCCTCAAAGGATGCCGAGAACGAGGAGCACTTGGATGACAGAGGGTCTAGGGAGGGTTAGAGCGGTCAGGCAGAGGCACATCCCAGATTCTATTCCACTCAAAAACTCATATGCCACACTGGCAAATGAGGACAACCAAATAGAGGTACCCAGAGAAGTGGAAGGAAAGGATGTGGAGGTTAGCCAAGGAGGTGACCTCAGCAGGGAAAGCAGTGGACCCCAGAGGAGGAGGAAGCGAATCCTGGTGGGGGACTCCATCATAAGAGTGATCTAGCTAGGAACACAGGAGGGGGAGGACAGGGAGGTGAGGTGTCTACCAGGTGCCATGGCATGGAGGGATGGAAGGAAGGTCCTGGGGATCACTGGGAAGGCAAGACGGGAGGGTGAGCTGGATGTCATTATCCACCTAGGTACTAATGACCTGGCAAATGGGGAGCCAAAGGAAGTTCAGGAAGAGTTTAGGAAATTGGGGAGGGGTCTCAAGCAAGTTGCTACTTGTCACTTCTCAGAAGTACTACTCAAGAGAGGCAAGGGAGAAGATAGAGTGCATGCACCAGGAACTTTAACTCATGGTTGAAGAACTGGTGCTGTGAGGAAGGGTTTGGATTCATTGGTGACTGGGGACCCACCTGGAGGATGGAGGTTTGTTCAAGCCTGACGCCTGCATCCATCCTGGAGGGAATCCAGCACTCAATGATAAGTTTAAATGCTACATTGACAAGCATTTAAACTAGCAAAGGGGTGGCAGGCCAGCAAGGAGGGTACCTCATTGCTCACCCCCACAGCTAGCAGTGGAACAAGTGAACCAGAGGAGGCTATCTCTGCAAAGCAGTGTGCAAAAGATGGAGATTAGTGCCCAAGAGGTGGATAGGCAGAAAGGGCAAAATTCAGCAGAAGGGCAGACAGCAAGGAGAACCAGGGATAAAGGACAACCAAGGAAGGGGCTGGAGTAGAACAGTGAAACAGTCTAGGGAGGTCAAATCATGGAAAGCCATGTGTGCAAATGCCAGGAGCCTTAGCAACAAGATGGAAGATCTGGAGGCTGTCATGGTGCAGTCAGACCTGGACATTGTGGCCATCACTGAAACCTGGTGTAATGATAACCATGACTGGGAGATGGCCATACCTGGCTACAACATATTCAGAAGAGACAAGAGGCAGGAAGGAGGAGGAGGAGGCACTGTATGTGAAAATGACATAAGAGCCACAGAGATCCAGAAGGAACAAAATGGGGGAGAGATACTGTGGGTTAAGCTGGAAAGGAAAATGGGGACAGCCATCCGCACAGGTGTGGTCTATAGACCATCAGCCCAGGAAGAAACAGATAGGGAGTTGATGCTAGCCATCCAAGGATGGCAGACGAAGTGAGGTAGTACTGGTTGGAGACTTCAATATTCCAGGCGTGGACTGGACCATCCCAGCAGCAGCATCAACTAGGAACGAATTTATCCTGGACTCCCTTCAGGGTGCCTTCCTCAATCAACTGGTCATGGAACCAACTCGGCCGAGAAGGCAATACTGGACCTTGTGCTCACAAACAGGGACAGTGTGATGGGGGTAACATTGGGGAGCACTTGGAAACAGTGACCACCAATCATTGTGGTTTGAAATCACAGAAAGAGCAGAACCAAACCACGCAAAACACGTATCCTGGATTTTAGGGGCAGACTTTGGGAAAATGGGGAGATACTTGAAAGAGGCATTAAGGGAATGGGACAGGAATCAAGGGTTGAGGAACAGTGGGTGTATTTAAAATGGGGATTACAAGAACAACAAAATTATGCATTAAGCAGGTTAGCAGAGGAAAAGGAAGAGGAGACCATTATGGTTTCCAAAGAGGTAGCAAAAAGGTGAAAGCCAAAAGATTGCATTCAGGCAATACAAAAGATACAGGCAAGAAGGGATAGGGAGAAGTACCAGGAGAAGCAAAGGAGGTAGGGAGGTCAGTAAGGGAAGCCAAAGCTCAGACAGAAGAACACATTGCAAAATTAGTGGGTAGAGGACAAAACCTTTTACAGGTACATAAGTGAAAAAAGAAAGACAAAGGGAGGGATAATGAGACTGAAGGGGAGGATGGGGGCAGCGTGGAGGATGACAACAGTAAAGCTGACATATTGAACAGGTATTTCTGCTCAGTCTTTACTGAGGAAGAGGAGGGTAATGGGTCTGAAGGGAGTACAAGGGGTGAGAATGGTGCAGAAATGGACACAAGTCCCTTTACACGAGAAAGGATCCTGAAGGAACTGGAAGTAATAAGAGTTGATAAAGCAATGGAGCCAGATGGGGTGCACCCCAGGGTCCTTAAAGAACTAAGAGAGGCGGTGGCTGAACCTCTGGCTATCCCGTTTAGCTAATCACTGGAAACAGGGGAGGTACCCAAAGACTGGAGGACAGCAGATGTAGTCCCCTTATACAAAAGTGGGAACAAAGAGGAAGCAGGGAACTACAGACCAGTCAGCCTCACCTCGGTAGTGGGGAAGATCATGAAGCACTACTGAAGGAAAGATTGGTGGAACATCTGGTTGACAATGGACTACAGGACCCAAGGCAGCATGGTTTCACCAGGGGGAGGTCATGTCAGACCAACCTGGTTGAATTTTTTGACTGGGTGACTAGGGAGGTGGATCAGGGGAGTGCAGTGGACATGGCCTATCTGGACTTCAGCAAGGCCTTTGACACTGTGCCACATAGAAGACTATTACACAAACTGGGGAATATGGGTGTGGGCAGAACAGTAGTGTGGTTAGTAGGTAACTGGCTGGGTGGCAGGACACAGAGGGTGGTGGTAAATGGCTGTCACTCCACAGAGGGAAGAGTGACCAGTGGGTACCACAGGGATCAGTGCTGGGACCGGTCCTATTCACATCTTCATCAGTGACATTCAGGACCTAGAAGGCAGAATTTCACTGTTTGCTGATGACACAAAGCTCTGTAACAGAGTAGACACACCAGAGGGTGAGACAGAATAAGAAGGGACCTGCAGAAACTTGAAGAATGGTCAGGGTTTAGCAGTTGAAATTCAATGCAAAGAAGTGCAAGATAATGCATATGGGCACAAAACCCTGCACAATATATCATTTGGGGGTGAGGATATAGCATGCACCAAGCAGGAAAGGATCTTGGGGTTATCATCTCTGATGACCTCAAGGTAGGGAAACTGTGACAAGGCAGCAGGTAAAGCAAATAGGATGATGGGATGTATAGGCAGGGGCATCACCAGCAGGAAAAGGGAGGTCATAATTCCACTATACAAGACACTAGTGAGGCCCCACCTGGAGTACAGTGTACAGTTCTGTAGACCATACCTACGTAAGGACATAGACAGGGTAGAGAAGGTTCAGAGGAGGGCAACAAAGATGGTGCATGGATTGCATCACAAGTCCTATGAAGACAGGTTGAAGGAACTGAACATGTACTCCCTGGAGGAGAGGAGGTAGAGAGGGTTATGATTGAGACATACAAGTATCTTACAGGAGGAAATAGGGTGCAGGAAAACACTACTATTTTAAGCGAAAAAGATGTTCCAGGACTAGAGGGCATGGGATGAAGTTGGAGGGAGGAGGATTCAGAGGAACATAAGAAAGAATTTCTTCACAGAACGGTGGTGGACAAGTGGAACACCCTGCCAGAGAAGTGGTGGGGCCTGAAACAATCATGGGATTTAAGAATGCATGGGATAGACATAAAGGAATTCTGGAGGTCAGGGGTAAGGGGCAACAGACTTCTAGGAAAACATAAACTGAACTTACAAGCTCAAATGGGCAGACTGGGTGAGCCATAGGCCCTTATCTGCCGACACTGTTTATGTATCTATGTATCTATGTATCTATGTATCTATGTATCTCAAGGTCACATGGAAGGAGTTCTGCAGTTCATATGGTGCATCGCTAGAAAGTAAGATGGCTTCACTTTCAGTTTTGCTCCCATTGTTAGTCAATGGAGTAGACAGGAGTTTGACTGCTTTCAGGGCAATGCAGCATAGAAAAACCTATATCTTCACTAGTTTATAAGCTTTTTCAATTCTCTTTTTTTTCATTCTCTTCCACGTCTTTGTTTTATTATAGTAAATTATTTTTTATTTTCTGATTCTTTTGGGCTATATTTTTGAAGTTATTATACACCTCTAATTTCACAATTTTTCATCTATCTTTTATTTCTCTCTCTATCGTTCTCTCTCTCTCTGTCTGTCTATTTCATATTATGTCATGGACTCATGGGGGTCGTGCCATGCACCTGTGGCCTACTGCTTTTGGGTATAATCCAGCAGTCACCTCCCAGCTCCCCCAGCTCCTCCTCATGCTCCTTAGCTGTGTAGCAGCCTGAACCACCTGCCCTAGTTGTGCAGAAACCCCCAATTCCCACTGTTCCTATGCAGCCTGAACCTCCTGTGCTCCCCCTGTTACCAACACTGCCACTGGCTGATCCCCCCATGAGCCTCACTCGTCCTCCTCTGGCTCTTCAGTGCAACCCAGACCCAAGCGTTCTCAGTCTTCCATGGTCTGGGAGTTTTTTACAGTTGACCCCCAGGCTGAGAGGATTTTTTTTTTTTTTTACATTCGATTTATTTGCTCTAGTGGAACACAGTATCTCTCAGAAGTGCCCACACCACTGTCGCCTCTACTCCCCTACCTGAGAACTCTCTCCTCCAGGACTCTCTTCCAAGGACTTTCCAGTACCCAGGATCACCCCCTGGGGGAGAGGGTCCACCCCACCTACCTGGCAGCCTTTCTGCGATTAGAAGGTCAGTCCTGGTTAAGGGCCTTGGGGGACCATTGAAGGGATGGTCTGGTGCTGGGGATGTGGGCTAGGTACCTGGAGCCTTCATCATCTCCCTGGTCCTGCAGGGTATTTCACATTATGGTTTCCCCTCTGGAGCAGAGTCATGCAATGAAGTCCTGGCACCGACGTGCCGATGTTCGCTGCTGTTTCACCCCTAGTCACTGCATCACACATTCCTTGCACTGCCCCCAGTCTCCATCAGGGGCCACTAAGGAGCGGTGCTTGGCCCGGATGCCCCCTGACAGGAGAGCAGTTCTCTGGACACTCAATCCCCTCTCTCCCCTGCCGAGCCCCAACGCCCGAGTCCATTCCCGAACACAGGTTGCTGGCATGGTGTGAGGTGTGGCATCCAGCTCCTCAACCCTCAGTGCCACTGGCCCATGGCTGAGAAGATCCTTTCATGCAACATCTGCAAGGTATGGATCAGCTGTGGTAAAAAAGGAGAGCCATCTCAGACCTGGTGGATAGCACAGATATTTAAAAACAAAGCCCCGTGCTCAGTGGGAGGCCATGCAGTCAGAAGTGGCAAGTGGTGGAGGTGGTGTTGACCCATCTGTGGCACTTAGGGCAGAAGCAAGAAGACGCTGAAAAACCAGCATCACCAGCACCAGAACCAGAATAATAACTGGCAACTGCACCAGCCCTGAAAATGTGACCCACAACAACCCTGGCACCCCCACTGTTACAAAACCCTGTGGAGGAACTCACCAAACTGAAGGAGGAGATGGGAACCTCCACCGCCATTTTGGCTTCATGGAGCAGATAATGAACCTGCTTCCCGGCCCTGAAATGTCAACTCCAAATGTTACTTTCCACTAGTTGCTCTTGTCATCCCCCATTCTCGATTCCCCTCTTGCACCCCCTCCCAGACAATCCCTTTCCTTCTACTGCACGCTACTCTATTCTCCATGCTATGCTTCCCAGGCCTCAAATCCGACCTCCTGTTGCCATGTTCTCCGTCATATTCCAACTTAACCCTTTACTGCCTGCTTGCAATTTGTATAAACCTGAGTTTTTTTCCATGTCCATCCTGTACCACATTGCCGCTTATTGTCTATTTTTTGTATTTAGTCCTTTGCCACAGTGAACTATTTCTCAGTTTAAAATCTTGAATTGTGATGCATCCTATTGTAATAAATTCCCTTTGGAAATCTATATATTCTTGTACTACTTTCTCCTATTTATATTCTGTTCAAAATCTGCTTTTCTGTACCTTATCCAATTGTTTTATCACCCTGTTATTATGTATTGTGTACTGTATCTATCACCCGGGTCTCACCTGGAAATGAGCCTCAGCTCAGTGTGCCTTTCCCGGAAACCAATTTTTAAATAAATAAATGAATGCTGTTGGCTAACCAGCAGGTGCTGATTGCTGGCACAGAAGAGCTTGGTCATGGTGGTGTGGGTGCTGCTCTATCTTACAGTGGGCCATAAAAAAAAACATTGTGCATTGCATGTGCAACTATTACACCCTGTCGCCCCATTTTCTGTTTTATCTGCTGTACTCATTCCTCACTTGTTTACACCCTGACTCCATTATTCTTTTTTCCACCTCTTGCTTTAGCCCCCAACTATATAAAACTTTTAAAAATACAAAAAATGGAAATGATTTTTCCTGTATTTGTCTTTTACTGTTTCACTCCATTCTTTCTTGTCTTGATTTCTATCAGTTTTCAATCTCTCCTTAAAAATAAAAAAAATCTATATTATATATATATATATTTTTTCTTTTGTAGCACTATTTATGCACCATCTTAATCTCTCTCTTTTTCGTTGTAAAGCACTGTTTAGATATATAGTGCATTTGAAAAGCATAATACCAAAACTTGTCTGCACCCTGAATAATATATGTCGGTCCAGCAGTTGATGATGTGCTACATCACTCTCACAGTCACACTGTCAGAATTATTCCCTCCCCTAAGGATAGTAATTTTTGAGTTCATCATGGTGCATACTTGCAGACAAACTCATTGCTACAGGGTTATAAACAATTGATTAGCAGTTTTTTTCTTGGGACAATACTAATGCCGCAGAAAGTATTTATATAGATTTTCTAGAAGTGCAGTGTTTGTTAAACACAGTGAGGCAAGAGCTATGCACAAAGATTTAGCACTTTTATGAGCAAATGCTTATCAATTTTTAGAGTTAAATAAAACCCTATTGCTATAAGGTGCTCTACACGGGTGTGTCCAATGGAGAGCTCCATTTCTAGGGGCAGGTCAGTGGCAGGCAAATCAGTCTGCAGGCTTGTGATGACTCACATTCAGCTGTTCAGGCTGAGCAGGATGTCTTTTCAAAGGACAGAGCTGCACCAATAGTGGAGTGGCTCGGTCTTTTGAAGTTGCATTCCTGCATTGCATTCCTGGTTGTGCATTCACACTGCTGTAGCGTACAGCAGTGTGAATGCACTGAGCCCAGGCCTTCTCCCTTGCAGTTAAAAAAAAAAAAAAAGACGGGGGTGCCCAATTGCCCTGTCAGCATGCCCCCTCTCAATTCATTTGCCAACGGGGAAGCCTACTCCCATTGGCATAACGTCCCTCCCCCCAATTTTGTGTGTGCTGAAAGGGGTGCCCAATCCCCCTTGGCACTTGTTCCCCCCTCCAACACTCAGTATGTACTGACAGGGTGCCCAATCCCCCATCGGCTACAGCCTCCCTCCCAAACAAACACTCGGGTAGCACACTGGGAGTCCACCCCAGCATGCCAAATGTCCCTGTAAAAAAAGAAAACCTTCCCATGAGATGTTTAAATTGTTTTAAAACCTGTAAAATAGAAAATGGTCCCTCGTTGAGTCTGATGGGCCCTCCAACCTGCGCCCACCCTCTGCGCACCCACCTCCCTGCACCTCCCTCAACCCATACTTACCTCCGGAGCCAGATGTGATGATGTTCTTTGGACTGGGAACATGTCTGTACTCTTCAAAGCCGACTGTGAACTGAAGAAATGACGGTAAGCTGTATAATGGCATAAATAGCGTTTTTTTCAACTTTGGTGCATATCTCAGTTATTTTTTGGATTTTTTTCACCAAATTTGCAACATAGATTTTTGAGAGCCTACCTCATGAAGAGCGGCACTGTCGTTTCATTACTCGGTCCTGAAAAGTGATTTCATGATCACTGCATTGAATCAACTCTTGGGACTGATTAATGAAATGACAGTGCCACTGTTCATGAGGTGGGTTCTCAAAAAACCTATGTTGCAAATTTGGTGAAAAAAATCCCCAGAATAACTGTTTTATGAGCATGCGTTGCACAGTGTCCATACACACTCGTAACTTCATGAATCTGTAATATTTTCACTCCAGATTTTCAACATTGGTATTTTTCCACACTTCCTCATGAACAGTAGAGCTGTCATTTTCAACATCCTGGTCGAAATGCATTTTCACACTTACAGTGCAGAATAGTGTGGTTGCTGTGGGAAATCAGCGTTCGGGATATATTATGAAATCACAGTGACACTGTTCATGAACAGAGATTTCAAAATACTTATGTTGAAAATTTGGTGACAAAAGTACATATACTAGACTGTTACAAGCGTGTGTTCCGCAGTTTCCACACACACACCTAACTTCGTGAATTTGTAATATTTTCACTCCAGATTTTCAACATTGGCATTTTTTTACACCTCCTTATGAACAGTACAGCTGTCATTTTTCACATCCTGTCCGTAATGTATTTTTGTACTTTTGGCACAGAATAGAGCACAGTTGCTGTGGGAAATCAGTGTTCGTGGCAGATTAAGAAAATCACAGTGATGCTGTTCATGAGTGGAAGTCCCAAAATGCCTATGTTGAAAATTTTGTGACAAAAGTCCATAAAATGACTATTTTATGAGCGTGCATTTCACAGTTTCTGTGCACACTTGTTATGCTGAGAATTTGTAATATTTTCACTCAAGAGTTTTAACATTGTCAGTTTTGCACACCTCCTTGTGAACAGTACAGCTGTCATTGTTCACATCCTGCCCAAAATGTGTTTTCGCACATCTGGCACACAATGGCACAGTCGCTGTGGGAAATCAACATTCAGGACAGAGTAAGAAAATTATAGTGACATTGTTCATGAGTAGAGGTCACAAAATGCCCATGTTGAAATTTTGGTGAAATTATTCCACTAAATGACTATTACGAGTGTGTGTTTTGCAGTTTCCATGTATGCTTGTACATTCTAGCATTTTTTATATTTTCACTCCAGATGTTCAACACTGCCTTCTTTTCACACTTCCCTATGAATGGTACAGCTGTAATTTTTCACATTCTGCCCAAACTGTGTTTCCACACATCTGGTGCAGAATGGCGCAGTTGCTGTGAGAAATCAACGTTTAGGACAGATTAACAAAATCACAGTGTCACTATTCATGAGCAGAGGTCCCAAATGCTTTCATGAGGTGGGAGTCACAAAAGGCCATGTTGAAAATTTGTAGTGCAAATACCAACAAATGCTCGGGCGTTAGGGTTTCTAACCATAACGTCCCCCCTCCAACCCAACCCGTGGTGGGGCTCCAATGCCCTCATCTTCTCTGAACCACAGACACATCTTCACTCTTCAAAGCCAGATCATGAATTGAGGAAACAGGTATGCCCTTCACTGTATTGCACTAGGAATGTGAATTTGGTGGCATAACTTGTAATTTCTGTTGGGAACTGTAGTCCTACCAATCTGTGTGTACCAACATCAGTTCCAAACGATGAACTTTGGCATTGACAAAGCTTGTTATCCCTGTTCTTACCTCCAGGAAGGTTATCCCAAACAAGAAATTCTTAAACAGTGGTAACTACTGCTGTGCTGTTCAAGTCACCCTCTTACACAATATTTGTTAAGCATTTTGAGTTGACACAAGTGCTCAGCAACAGCATATCAATTTTTCACTGCTTGAAATTCATTCTCAATCAAGAAATTATTAAATGGTGGTAATATACTGTACTACTGTTGCTACTGCTATGTGGTACTGCACTTTTTGTCACCTCTGGCACATTTCTTGTAATGCACTTTAGAATACAAAGTGCAAAAAAACACAATAAGCATAACTTTTGTGCTCCAAGAATTGTTCTGCATTACCAGAATAAATACTTCGGATTGCTGCATGCTGCTATGAGATTCCATCCTGTGTGTCTGTCCCGCTGGCACAGTTCTTGTGTAATGCACTTTAGGTGAAAAGGTATGAAAAGGAAAATATACATACATTCTCAGCATGTTCCTTGCATTTTCTCTGGCTGATACATGCTGCTACATAATGCCACTGTGTGTGTGTCATTCAAAACTGCACTGTTCTTATAATGCCCTTTGGGGCAATGGTGCAAAAAGTACAATATGCCTGAACTCTGTCCTCCAAGAATTGCTCTTGGTGAGAGGTACGAATAGGCAATGCTGCTACATGCTGCTATCTAGTGCCATGCTATGTGTTAATCCCAGCAACACAATTCTCAGTTGACTAAACTCTTCTAGCTGGAAATATTAACATGAGAAAATGAAATGAGATGGGCTCCCTGTATTAATATGCTGCTCCTGTGTTCTGCAAGCCTTACACCACAGCTCCTGTCCTGATGAATTGTAGAAGTGACCAGAAATTCTGGATGTTTTTTCATGAAATAATAACACCTCTCTGTGGTTCTGTGGTGCCGACATGGATAATTAATCTTTTAGTATGGCTTTGTGTCTTAACAGCAAAAGTAGGTATTTTTTGGGGGCTGATGGAGGGGGTAGTGTATTTCTAGTCATCTTTTTTTCCTGTTTTTCCTTTTCCAGATGTTTATCACTGAGGTGATTAAATCCTGTTCCTACATCGTGCTGGCCCAGATCTGGTTACTTAATTTAGCAGTGTTTACTACCAGATAGTGCTGTGCGGAATGTGGAATTCCACCAGTGAAATTAGCATGGAATGACTATTCTGCTGGTGGAATTTCTGCAGGAATTTCACATGTTCTTCTGCAGAATTCCACCTGCTGTGGTCCATGGAATAATATTCTGTGGAACAGCATTTTTTCCACTGAAAATCATTCTGCAATCATTTCTGTGGAAATATTAAGATCCATGGAATAATATTCTGTGGAACAGCATTTTTGTTCTGTGAAAAATCATTCTGCAGACATTTCCATGGAAAATATTGAGATCCGTAGTTTTTTACCGTGAAATTCTGTGATTCTGTTTCTGGCGGCATTCAGCGGAATTTTGGTGGAACTTTGAAAATTACACGAAATTTCATTTTGCCAGAAATTGAAAACTCCACACAGTACTACTACCAGGGAAGGTAAGCATTTTTTCCCAATTTTGTTTTTACATTATTATATGTTACTAGGTAATTATCAGCTGTATGAAAATGTAAAGTCAGACAGCAGCATAAGGGGGATGACTGTTATTCACACTGGATGCCGAGGATGGGTTGACTTTAATAAGACACCTCAGAGTCATGGAGAAGCTGGCGGAGAAGAAGGTCTGAGCATGAATCCGTTGCATCAATCACAGCAACGATCTGTTGTAAAAAGCATGATATACAAAAATTCTGTCCACATAGAATTTGTCTGAACTTCAAGAATAAATAATTTGGGCTGCTACATGATGCCATCCATTGTATTTGTCCCACCACCACAGCTATTGTAATGCACTTTAGTTGAAATGGTTTGAAAATCACAACATACTGAAAATCTGTTGTTCCTGAATTTTTCTGAATTACCACAATAAATACTTCAGACTGCTGCATGGTGTCACCCTGTCTGTCTGTCATACCACCACAGTTCTGGTAATACGAACATATGAACATACATATGAACATATGAAGAAGCCAGCAGAAGAAGGCCATTTAGTCTATGAAGTCTGCTCATTTTGCAGGGTCCACAGCTTGAGCTACTATCCCTGCCCACTCTCCCCATTCCTCCCATCCTCCTTACCCATGACCCTTACCATCCCCCTATACCTGTCCCAGCTTCTCTTAAAGCTGTCCAATGTCTTCAATGAGATTACCACTTCTAGCAGCACATTCCAAGTGTCTACCACCCTCTCTGAAGAAGTGCTTCCTGATCTCCCTCCTAAACCTCCCACCCTCCAGCTTAAGACTGTGCCCCCTCATGCTATGATTGCCAGTCAGCTTAAAGAGACTCTCCTTATCAACCTTATTTATCCCATTCAAGTACTTGAAGGTCCCAATCATGTCCCCTCTCTTTTGCTTGTCTTCCAGGAAGTACATGTTCAGAGCCCTCAACCTCGACTCGTATGCCTTACCCTGCTGGCCAACTATCATCTTTGTAGCCCTCCTTTGGACCTTCTCCAGAAGGTTAATGTCCTTTTTGTGGTGTGGGCACTAATATTGAACTCCATACTCTAGATGCAGCCTTACCAGTGACCTGTACTGGGGCGGTATAACCCCCTCTCTCCTATTACTGATCCCCTAGATATGCATCCCAGCATCTTGTTTGCCTTTGCTGCTGCTTTCTTGCACTACTTGGAGTGCTTCAGATCACTAGTGATCATCACTCCCAGGTTCTTCTCCTCCTCTGATGCAGATACTCGGACTCCACCCAGGTAGTATTCTGTCCTAGGATTCCTGGCTCCAATATGCATAACTTTGCATTTCTTGGCACTGAAACCAAGCTGCCAGATCCTGGACTACCTTCCTAGCTTTTCCAGATTTTCCTGTAGATCCTGTACTCTTTCAGCTGTGTCCACTCTCCGACAGAGCTTGGTGTCATCTGTGAATAGGCACATTTTACCCTTAATGCCATCTCCAATGTCATTGATGAAGACATTGAACAACACTGGCCCCAGCACCGAGCCCTGCAGGACCCCACTGTTTACCCGTCTTGTGCCAGATAACTTTCCCCCCACAACCACCCTCTGGGTTCTGTCCTTCAGTCAGTTTTCCACCCACCTGGCCATCTTTTCCCCAACCCCGAGATCCACCAACTTCCTGATCAACCTTTTGTGGGGCACAGAGTCAAAGTCCTTGTTGAAATCAAGATGGAGGATGTCTACCACTTGGCCCCCGTCTACTGTCTTAGTGACAGTCAAAGAAGTCAATCAGATTTGTTTGACATGATCTCACCCCCATGAACCCATGCTGCCTCACATCCTGGAGACCATGCTCCTCTAGATATTCTACCAACCTTTCCTTTAGTATGGTCTCCATGAACTTGTCCACATTGGAGGTCAAACTGACTGGTCTGTAATTCCCTGAGTCATTCATGGGACCACTTTTGTGGAGTGGCACTACATGTGCTGTTCTCCAGTTCTGCAGTACTATGTCTGTCTCCAGTGAACTATTAAATAGGTCTGCCAGTGGCCCTGCCAGCTCCTCAGCCAGTTCCTTTAGTACCCTTGGATGTACTCCATCCGGGCCTGGTGATTTGTCCACCTTCAATGCCAGCTGCCCCTCCCTCACTCTATCCTCCTCTTTCACTACATCTGTGTTCCCTTCCCCCGCACTCCTCTTTTCCCTCCTGAAGGCAGTGGTCCATCCTTCTCCCTGGTGATGATGGAACAGAAGTATACATTTAGTATCTCTGCTTTTCCCCATTATTCTCCACCCACTCCACCCCTTTCTTAAGCCTAACAATCCCTTCCTTCTTGTCCCTTTTCTCACTTATATAGTGAAAGAAAGCCTTCTCCCCCTTCTTAATTCATAGAAACATAGAAGTTGATAGCAGATAAGGACTGCAAGGCCCATCCAGTCTGCCCATAAATTCCTTCAGCTATCTGCAGCTCCTTCTGTGCCTTTGCTCACCTGACTTTCTTACTTACCTCAGTAGCCAGCCTTAGATAATTTTCCGTATCCACCCCTCTCTTGGTCCTCCTGAATTTTCTGTAGGCCAACCTTTTGTCCCTTACTGCCTGGGCAACCCCAGAGCTGACCTAGCTAAATACACTTTAGTTGAAATGGTATAAAAAGCACAATACACATAAACTGTGTGCTCCCACAGTTTTTCTGAATTAGCAGAAAAAATATATAAGGCTGCTGCATGCTGCTACAAGGTGCTGTGCTTTATGTCATTCCCCCCCTCCATTGTACTTGTAACACACCTTAGGAAAAATGGTGTGAAAAAGCACAATTTACAAAAATTATGTTCTCCAGAATTTTCTGAACTACATGAACAAATACTTTGGGCTGCTGCATGCTGCTGCACTCTGTGTAAGTCTCCTCCCACAGTTCTGTTAACACACTTTAGGGGAAAAGGTGTGAAATGCACAATATACATAAATGCGGTGCTTCCACAATTTTTCTGAGCTACCAGAATCAGTATAAAATACTGCTGCATGCTTCTACAGTACATGGCACCTGTGCCACCATGTGTGCTTGTCCCACTGCCACAGTTCTTAAAATGTACTTTTTGTTGAAATGGTATGAAAAGCACAATATACATAAACTCAATGCTCCAGATCTTTTCTCAACTGCCAGAATAAATATATCTGGTTGTTGCATGCTGCTGCAAAGTTCTGCACTGTGTATCACTCCCACCAACACAGTTCTTTAGTGTACTTCAGGGGAAATTATGAGAAATGCACACTATATATAAATGCTGTGCTCCAGAATTTTTCAAGACTACCAGAAAAAATATATAAGACCCCTGTTAATTGCTACAAGTTGCTGTGCTGTGTGTCAGTACCCACTCTACAGTTCTTGTAATGCACTTTAGAAGAAATTGTGCGGAATGCATAACAAGCATAAATTCTTTGCTCCTGAATTTCTCTGAACTACCAGAAAAAAATAAATAAGGCTGCTGCATCATGCTATCTGGTGCCTCTATCACCTTGTGCATCACCTATGTGTCAGTTCCTCTGCCACAGTTGTTGTAAAGCCCATTAGTTGAAGTAATGCCAAAAGCACTTTATGCTTAAAGCAGCACTATCAGCTTTGCCCGTTTGTTTTGCAAGTAAAGTGAGCAGTGTGCCTCTTGGCACACCTCTATCCTAGATGCACTCCACAATGCCCCTACATGTACAAACTTATAACTTTTTGGCTGTTTTTCTAGATTTTTGCAAAAATATTCTGACACTCTGTCCGACAAAAACTCACCCATGTCCTGAAAGCACAATGAGATCTGGAACGCACTTCTGGCATGAGTGCTGTCCCAGAGAGTGTTTTTTTCAGAAGGAAACTGAGATTGAATAATAAGCCTACTCCTCATGTTGAAATATAACATTGCTCGTATCTCCCAGGAAAAAAAGAGTGCTGTGCAGTGTGCAATTTAGAATTTCTCAGTGTTGTCGAAATCCCAAGCTTGCACTTCAGAGGTGCGCTCTTGCGCATGCACAGGATCTTTGTGCCTCTGAAGCGCATGCTCATGATTTCGGCAACACCGAGAAATTCAAAATTGTACACTGCACAGTGCTCAGTTTTCCTTGGAGATATCAGCAATGTTGTATTTCATTATGAGGAGCACGGTTATTATTCTATCTCGGTTTCCTTCTGAAAAAGTCACTCTCCGGGATAGCGGTCATGTCAGAGGTGCATTCCCAACCTCATTGTGCTTCTGAGAGTTGGGTGAGTTTTTATCAGACCGAGTGTCTGATTATTTTTGCAAAAATTGAGAAAACCGGCCAAAAGACTATAAGTTTGTACATGTAGGGGCATTGTGGAGTGCATCTAGGATAGATGTGTGCCAAGAGGCACACTGCTCACTTTACTTACAAAATGAAGGGGCAAAGCTGATAGTGCCCCTTTAAATTCTGTGGTTCAGAATTTTTCTCAACTACCAGAATACTTTAAGCTGCTACATGATGTTACCTTGTGTGTCTTTCCCACAGGTACAATTCTAGTAACGCACTTTATTGAAAATTGTGCGAAAGGCACAATAGAATAAAAATCTGTGCTCCCAGAATTTTTCTCAGCTACCATAACAAAGTCTAGCCAGAGCCAATACGGCTGTGGTGAGCTTAAAATGCACAAAGGAATTAGCACCACTGATGCAACTGTACATGCATGGCACCCACGCATGCACAGTTGAGTTGAATGGCATAATGCCAGTCCCAAGATTGTGGCACTGGAGGAACTGCACTTGTGCATGATGTGCATGCATAATTCTGCTCAGAAATGCAGAACTAACAGGGCAGAAGACAGAGAAGAATATGTGAAGAAATCTAGAGAAGTGAGCAGAGTGAAATCCAGAGAAGTGAGCAGAGTGGTAAGGGCAGCAAAAGCTGCTAAGGAACAGAGGTTAGTGCAGGGGATCAAAGAAGTAGAAAAGGATTTCTTCAGATACATCAGAGAGAAGAGGAAAAGTGAGGATCAAATTGTTAGGATAAGGAGGGGAAGTGGGTGGGTAGAAAATGAGGCCAAGCAGGCAGAAGTACTTAATGAATACTCTGTTCAGTCTTCACCAAAAAGAGGGATGGGCCCATACCTAAGAAGAAGGACGAGGTGGGAGTGGGTGGAGGAGAAGCAACCAGGGATGGGGAAATCATAGTGGAAAGGGTGAGGGAGGGCCTAAAGTCCCTGAAGGTGGACAAGGAGTCCACCCCAGGGTGCTGAGAGAGTTGGCAGAGGTCCTGGCAAGGCCATTGGCGGACCTTTTCAATACCTCTCTGAACTCAGGGTGCATGCCCAGGGACTGGAGGCAAGCACACGTGGTACCTCTCCATAAGAGTGGGTCCAAGGATGAACTGGGGCATTGCAGACCGGTAAGCCTTACTACAATTGTGGGAAAACTGATGTAGACAATCCTCAAGGAAAGACTGGTGCAATTTCTTGAGGATAACAATCTCCAGGACAGCAGGCAGCATGGGTTTGTCTCAGAAAGATTCTGCCAGACGAACTTGGTTGATTTTTATGACTGGATTATGAGGGCACTGGACAGGGGACATGTGGTGGATGTCCTCTACCTGGATTTCAGCAAGGCCTTTGACTCGGTGCCACATGATAGGCTGACTTGTAAGTTGAGGAGTCTGGGAACAGGGAGGAAACTGGTAAGATGGGTAGAAAACTGGCTGCAGGGTAGACAGCAGAAGGTAGTAGTGGGGGAGCATCTAAACCCAGGGCAGTAACAAGTGGTGTACCACAGGGCTCAGTGCTGGGACCAGTTCTGTTTAACATTTTCATAGCTGACATTGCAGTGGGGATTAAGAACAAGATAAGTCTCTTTGCAGATGACACAAAGATTTGTGCCAAGGTGTATGGGGGGGGGAGCAAAAGTACTTCAGGCGGATTTGATAAAACTGGAGGAATGGTCTCACACTTGGCAGCTTGGCTTCAATGCCAAGAAGTGCAAAGTGATGCATTTAGGAGGCAAGAACCCAGACACAATTACTGGCTGGAGGGTGTCCAGTTAGCAAAATCCAAGGAGGAGAAGGATCTGGAAGTGCTGGTAACTGGGGAGATGAACCACTCTGCTCAGTGCAGGAAGGCAGCAGTGAAGGCAAACAGCATGGTAGGGTGCATTACTTCTAGGAGTGGGGAGGTCATCTTGCCCCTGTACAGGTCCCTGATGAGACTGCACCTAGAGTTTTGCATGCAGTTCTGGTCCCCTTACTCAAAAAGGGACATCAAACTACTGGAGGGGGTACAGTGCAGGGCAACAAACATGATTCTGGGGCTGGGGGACAGACCATATTAGGAAAGACTGAGAGTGATCAATATGTATACCCTGGAGGAAAGAAGGGAGAGAGGGCATATGATTGAGACCTTCAAGTACCTGAAGGGTTTAAACAAAGTAGACACCAGGTGTATGTTCAATCTGAAAGGCGGAATGGAAACCAGGGGACACTCTGTGAAGCTGGAATGGGGCAGGTTCAAGTGGGAACTGAGGAGGCACTATTTCACAGAAAGGGTGGTGACAGGGTGGACCACTCTGCCAGAGGAAATTGTATCATTGCAGAGTGTTGGGGGCTTCAAGAGGGGGTGGGACAGATTCAAGGGGAGGGTACAAATTGGGAGGGGTGGAAGATTGCATATGAGGAAGGGGGGAGCAGCTGCAGCCTAATGGACTGAAGTGTTACACACTCAAGCAGACTAGACAGAACTAATGGCCTGTATCTGCTGGCAATTTCATATGTTCATATGTTCTTATGGACAAAATAGTGCCACTGAGTTCTGCAGCGAGTGATCATGGCAGAGTGCCTTAAGCTCCATTTGAGGTTTGGAAGGATACTTCTAAAACTCCGACAGAAGTGTGCCGTGGTCCGCCCATTTTTAGAGTAGATGCAGAATGGCTGTAGGCTCCACCCACAGCCATAAAAATTATATCAGACTGCTGTATGATGCTACATGGTGCCACTTGATGTATTAGTCCAACAAACACAGTTCAAGTAATACACTTAACTTGTGAACCTTATTGCCCCTAAATCTGCATTCTCATAACTTCTTTTGTCTGTTCATTTTCACAGAAGGAAATAAAATGAAATGAAATGGGCTCCTTGAATTAATATGCTTCCTTTGTACTCTGCAAGTGTCACAGCACAGCACCTGTCTTGAAGAACTGTAGAAATTAACAGAACTTCTGTCTTTTTTTCATGAAATTGTAATTCCTGTTTGTGGTGCAGTCTGCAGTCGTGCAGATCCGGATGATGATCATTGAGTAAGGCTTTGTATCCTACCAGCAACGGTAAGTATTTATTTATTTTTTTTTATTTTGGCCTTGTTGGAGTGTATTTCTAACCTTGTTTTGTTCCTTTTTCTCTCGTTTCAGGTAGTTATCACTTGGGTGCTTAAATCCTGTTGCTGCATGGTTCTGATCCCGATAAGGACATTTAGCTGTATGTCTTACCAGGGAAGGTACCATAAGTATTTTTTTTTCATTTTTTTTTCAAATTATTAAATGTTAGTTGTATGTCACTCTGTAACTGTTTTCTGCTCCTGTTTCTCTCATTTCAGATGACTTTCAGCGGTGACCATTTATAATCAGGCAGCAGGTGGATTACTTATTCATAATGGGTACAGAACATGTTGGCTTTAATAAGACCCCACACAGTGATAGAGAAGCTGGAGGAGGTGGAGGAGGAGGAGGAGGAGGTCCAAGCATAAATCTGCATCACTGACTACATCAATGATCTGGTGGATCAGATGGTGATGGTTTGCTTCCTGGAGCTGGAGGCTTCTTGACAGAATGGAAAAAGATCTGTGAATGCAAGATGGAAATTATTGAGGCTCTAGTGCAATTCCTATTGTGTTGCTTTTACATCTGTGAAAGGAAACCAAAAATAAGCAATTAATAACCAAGTAAATCCCTTATTTTGCACCTACGCTTAAAAAAAGACTCCATGGGGATAGAAAGGAAAGGCTGCTGTTTACCTTAATCCTAAAACTGCATTTGTGTAATAAGTATAAATGCAGTTTTGTAGCATTTAACAATGTCAAGAACTCTCTCCTTTCAGAAAGCTCACTCTGTCTGCTCTTACAAATGGCCATAAACATGAGACATGACATAAAAGTGAGAGCTAGACAGCTTGCTATCTCTATACAGGGCTATACCATTTTTTAAATGTTGAGTTGTAGTACAGTTTTGTCAAAATGATCAAAATCATGACTTACTGTACATGTGTGTATTGTGTTAACCAATACACGTTAAGCTATGATTCTGATCAGTTTATTACTGCAGAAATTCAATAAAATAATCAAAGTTGTATTGGCTAAGCCAAACAGCAATACAGTACAGCATTATACTGGAATTTTACCTGGTGATCAAGTGGTTGTGGCATTACTTCCAAGCTGTCCATGGCATCAAAGTTTAACAATTCCTTCCTTCTTTCTTTCTTTCTTTCTTTCTTTCTTTCTTTCTTTCTTTCTTTCTTTCTTTCTTTCTTTCTTTCTTTCTTTCTTTCTTCCTTCCTTCCCTGGTGAATTTATCAAGTCTGTACAAGTCATCTATCCACATTATAATAGCAACATCCTCCACATTTCCAGCTGTTGCTGCTGCCTTCACGTCATGCCCCCTTCAAAATATCATGGCCTCACTGAGATCCATAGCTGTACTCTTTTTAAAAATAAGTCTCCCTCCTAGAGTCTTCATAGTTTCTGAACTGCACACCTGAATGAGTATACTCCTGAAACCATGTATACAGTATTTAGGGGTATCACAAGTCGTAAGAGGGAGGTAATAATCCCTCTTTAAAATACACTGGTTAGGCCCCATCTGGAGTACTGCATGCAGTACTGGAGGCCACACCTTCATAAGGACATTAACCAAATTGAGGTAGTCCAGAGAAGGGCAACCAAAATGGTGCAGGAACTGCATCAGGAAACATATGAGGACAGATTAACGGAGCTCAATATGTATACCCTTGAGCAAAGGAGGAAGAGAGATGATATGATTGAAACATTCAAACACCTTAAGGGCATTAACAAGGTGAAAGAGTCTAACATGTTTAAATATGAGAAAAATAGCAGGACAAGAGGATACAGCATTAGATCAGAGGGAGGCTGATTAAGGGGGAATGTGAGGAAATTCTTTTTCACAGAAAGGGTGGTGGATGCATGGAACAGCCTACCTCAGGAAGTGGTGGTTATGAATACAGTGCAGGGCTCCAAACAGGCATGGGATAGGCATAAGGGAGCAATACAGATGAGTATGAATAGATAGGCCACTGACAGAGCAAAGGCCAATGGCACATTTATAAGGTAGAAAAAGAAATGGGCAGACTGGATGGGCCTTGTGGTCCTTATCTGCCGTCAACCTCTATGTTTCTATGTAAACTGATAAATGATGGGAGACCGCGTAATTTACCAGTATCAGTTGGAAAGAAAAGAGGAAGCATTCTTGGTAGAGTATGCAGTTCACAAACTACGAAGAATCTAGGGGGGTAATTATTGGAAATAACGTTCGTGGATTTCCAGGAGGTAATTAAGAAGTAATTAAATGCCATATATATTAAGTTTTTCATTACAATGGTGCTAGCCTAAACCATATTTAAATAGCTTTAGTTGCATTTAGGGAAGCTTTCAAATGACTAAAAATTTAATTTACAGTCATTTGTTAATTAAAAAAACAACTTTCTGTTGCAGACACATATGGTGCCTTTGTTGGGAGTCGGACCTAGTTTCCCAAGACTTCAAGTCACATTGTAGCACCAGCCAACATGACTAGGGCTTTGCCCTATTCTGGCAATCTTCTACTGTTTCACATTGCATTTTGCAGACAGGAGCATGGTGCCGGACAAGTTGAGATCGTGACACTCGCTTCATGACGCCAGAGTCTCACACGTCATGAACTTACTTTTGTTCTGTGGCATCCTAGTTCAAAAAGAGCTAGAATTTTCACCTGTTCCCTTTTGGCCTTTAACTGAACAATACCAAGGAGCAGTTTTGAGGCACCAATTAGATAAATACTATTAAATGTTCTCTGACGCCCCACGTTAAAAAAACTGTATTTCCAATATGATTCATAGTATTAACTTGTGTAAACATCCATTACAGCTCTCCAAATGTTAAAGAACATTGAATAGCAATACTTGCAAGCTCTTCATAGTCTAACATAATGAGTATACTTAAGTGATAACATACATTTAGTAGAGTATGTCTGCACATCGGAAGCTTGTGATGATTAAATGCCGAGGCATTTAATCATCCACAGTAGCCGGTTATTGTGAGCATACTCCTACTAAATGTATGTTATTACTATTGTACCACTAGGAGTTACATAGAATTGTTTTATGTAATCCATAGTGGAAGAAGAGTTCTGTTACATGTCAAATTGAGGCTTTAAAGTAAAGCCGTGAGTCTGAGTATGCACAATAGTGCCAGAGTTAGTGTGCATGCATACAGTTACATTTTTTACTTTTCAAAGATGGAATTCATTGTCGAGTCAGAAAATCAATGAAAGGAAGTGAATAGATGGTTACTTATTGCTGTTGTTGGTGAGTTCATGTGTGCGCTATTGGGAAATGTTGTTTCTCTGTTTCTGGTTCACTGTCCGATTACACTATTTGCCCTCGTGTTCTATTCATACTCGGCTCACCTGAGGCAGAAAACTGTCTTTCGCTCTTTAGTCTAGTTTCATTCGCCAAGTGTGCTGAAGAACAAGGGTGCGTAAAACAATGAGAAATGAGAGGCCTAGTGGTGAGATAGATGGAGGGCGGAGGCGAGTGTATATTAACATCAGATTTATTGTTGGAGACAGAAGTTCTGCTGTAGTGTAACAGGGGCAACATTAAAATGTCAAAGTGCTGTGTAAAAGTTCTAACAGCAAGTGTGAGGAGATGGGTAGCATGAAAAGATGGTGATTAACTGTGGGCATGCTTAGAGGGCCATTAAATGACTGTGGGCATGGCTAGAGGGCCATTAAATGACTGTGGGTGGTGTTTTCTTGAATAACCGACTCTATGTGTTTGTACCTGTAGTTTGTGAGAGACTAACTGGTAGTCATTCTGTGTTGTGATTGGCTGAGAAGAGATACCTGTGGTATAATGTAAAATAAATTAGAGAATATTATTGAAGTTTAGAAAGCCTTCCTTCAGTATGGTTTATCCCTGACTTTATAACTTAAATTGCAACTTCCTGGTTCACATTTTAAAGTTTGTTTTACCTGACTACAATACAATTAGTGTCAAAAATATCTTTCATTGAAATAATTTCATGATAGAGAATCCCTCCGATGTTATTAAAACTGACATATAACAAAATACAAAGTAGAGCATACAAGCTTCTTGTTAAAAATGCAGTCAGCAGACTCTAGTTAATTGGTAAAAGCTGTGTCTCATTAACTTCCTTTTAACCGCATATTTTAGAATAAAAATTTAAACATTTAGACTGATGTACAGGACATGTAGGGATTGGGATATATAAGAACTGGTTTATAGGAGGTGAACACCTTAAAACAGACTTTATGATATATTTATTAAAGGGACACTGTCAACCCCCTTAGGTCTCAAAGTGTCCTTAGTTTAAAAAATACGTTTTATGATTGCCAAAATTCTGTAAAGATTGCTGTTATAGCTGGTAGTTTGATTCTAACTGTTTACTTAGAAAAAGTGAAAAACAGACTGCCCGCCATATTGGTGTTACCACACAAACACAAGTTTACATTCCTTAATCAGCTCCAACTGCATCTTTCCTGGACTTGGGAACACCCAGAACACAGTATAGCCCCTTGTGATGCAATGAGAGTTTAGGAGGCTACTGCCGGATGAGTGACTGCACTATTTGGATGTGCTTCTAATGCTCAGAAAGTATGCAGTAAGAACAGATCCAGAATTGTAAATGAAAACAAAGTTGTTTATAAATATACATTGCCATGTATTTCAGTTCTACTAAACAAAGAGCCAGACAAAGCAAACAGCAACATCAATCAGTTTTAGAGAAGAAATCAATCATAAACTGTGAGTTTTTAACTAGAAATGATGTGATGAAAAACAGGTTGACAGTGTCCCTTTAAATATATGCAATTTATTATAGCACTGCTAGTATGTGGTCACAGTTTAGAGTGTCCTTATGCCTCTCTTTGGTGCATAGTTTGGTTCAAGCCAATAAAACTTACAATTTAAAAGACTGAAATCTACAAAAAAGTATGGTATCCTGATATATATATTAAAAACTGAATATAATTTTTAACAAGGATAAATTAATTCATTTTAAAGGTATATTCTTTATTGTGGTAGAGCTCAGTATGTTAAATATGTAGCAATATATAAGTGTTATAATAATCCAATTTATTAAGGTGTTGTACTGCAGCCTCTATCGAATTAATTAATATTACATAAATGCATGTTACATTATGTTCCTGCATGACTCAGATTTTGGGCTTGTTTTTATACTATAGCCTGTTCTTCTCTTAAAAGCTGGGAGAGTTTTATGTGCTTTTTATGCAAGGATTTCTATGACTTTTTATGGACTTATTAATGGACCTTAGAAGTTTTAAGTGATTTTTTTTTTGTTATTTTTATTTTCATACAGTTTTAAGTTTTATAGGTTAAAGTTATTACTGTTTTTTATCATTTGACAAGCAGTGAGAGTGCCTGCATCTTTTGCTAGTTCCCCAGGGTGTGAGAGGGCCTGGGTACTGGATACATTTATACTGCAATATTATTACAGACAGTGAGAGTTCCTGTACTGTATGTGGTTCAGCCCCCGAGTCAGTAAGAGGGCCCGGGGAGCAATACATTTTTATTTGAAGACATCTGTTATCAGTATTTGGTCTGTTGGGATTTTATTTTTCATTTTTTTAGCATTTATTTATGATTGCTAATTTATCTCTGTTAAGATACTAAATGATTTATATTTTGTTTAATATTAAGGGGGTTAATTGAGGGTTTCATTTAGGTTGATTTTGAGTTATTTTGTTTTAGTTGTATTAGTCTGTAGGTTAGCTAAGTGTGTACCACCAGTGTTGAGATGTGTCAGAGGCCTGCCCCACAGTCATGCGCTATTCACCCTCTGCCCTTCACACCATGCACCAATTTTTTCTTCCCCCATTGCAGTTTACAACTTTCCAGACCATCGGGCACTGGGTATTGCTCACAAGGGGAGGAGAAGGGTGGGGGGTGAACAGTGGAGGGTGAATGAGCGGAGCCACCACATCAGGATCATGAGATCCAGGAGATGCCCTGAGGTGAAATGGAACCAAGAACATGGTCCTCCATGCCTGGTTTTCATACCCAAGGGCACCACCAATATTGGTGGGCAGGTGGCCCTGGCAGCCCTGGAGGTTCATCCAACTTGGGCTGTGTTATGCAATTCCAGGTCCATTAAAAACAAGACTGCAATTATTGCAGGTCTTATAAAAATGGTGGATCTGGCCTGCATCACCGAGACCTGGCTGGATGAGAACTCTGGCCCCATTTTGGAGGCTTTAACTCCAGCTGGGTACTCGGTGATTCACTGCCTGAGATTGGATCGTGGGGGAGTTGTGGTCTGTTTCAAGACTGAACTTAACATCATGACTGTACCAGTTGAGGAAACTGAGTCATTTGAGTGTACCATGGTAGCAGGTGTATGCTGTAGGATCTCCCTCATCTACTGTCCACCCAGAGATGAGAAATGATTTCTTCAGGAAGTGGTGGACTTCATCATTGACATGGCATTTGAATCACCCAGACTGATGGTTCTGGGTGACTTCAATGCCTGGGTCAATGACGAACTCTCACAGTTTGGACAGCACTTCCTCCATTTGATGTTATCTCTGGGCCTTACACAGAGAGTTACCACTGCTACCAATAAACATGGTCATTCCCCTGTCTTAGTTTTTCTCCTGTGGATCGAGGCCTCTGATTTGGGGGTAGAACCAGTTGGGTGGTCCAATCACTTCACCGTGGGGTTTAGTTTTAATGCCCCCCTTCATAGACCTACCCCTGTGGAGACGGTCAGGTATCACCCTTTACGAGATGTTCTGAAGGCCTGGTGGTGGTACTTGACCAATCGTCCCTTCCAGTGGCAAACAATGACCTAGATGCCCTTGTGGTAGCCTATAATATAACTATCTCGGTGGCCCTGAACGTCACTGCTCCTGTCCGTGTTCGCTCTCTCTCCCCATGGTTTGATGGGACCTTGAGGGAGATGCAGTGACTAGGTCGAAGGTTAGAGCGTTGCTGGTGGAGATCCTCCGTTGATGTAGACCACCTTAGATTGATGGAGCATTATCAAGTCTATCAATCTGCAATCACCCAGAAGAAAGCAGAGTTCCTGTCTGGGGAGATTACGGCTGCTCAGAATCAACCAGCTCAGCTCTTTCACACTGTGGACAGGCTATGTAACCCAGCCTGTCTACATGTCCAAAGGGCCTTTTCGCAAAGAGAGTGTGATGAACTTGCTCGATTGTTTGCAACTAAGGTGGCCAACATTGGGGCGGTGCTCCAACCAGCACACTCTAAGGGTGTTGCCTTGGATCAGCATGAGGCTGCTGCTCCTCGGTTTTCCTGGAGTGCCTTCGACCGAATAGAATTCATGGATATCATGCGGATTGTTCGGGGTGTATGCCCTACATGCTGTAGTTTGGATCCAGGGCCAAATTCCCTGATTTTGGATTGTATCAATTCTATTGGTCCGGTCCTAGCATGGATAGTCTGGTGCTCCTTGAAAACAGCTGAGTTTCCGAGCTCCCTGAAGGAGGCGGTGGTAACACTCCTCCTACTGAAGAAAGCTCCTTTGGACCCTGACTGCCATGCAAACTACAGACCAATCTCTAACCTTCCCTTTTTAGGGAAGGTAATTGAGAAGGTAGTGGTTGTGCAGCTTGAGAACAATTTGACCATCCATGATATCTATGAATCCCTCCAGTCCGGTTTTTGAAAAAGGCATAGTACTGAGACAGCACTGGTTCAGGTGCTCAATGATCTCCTGATGGCTATGGATCAGAAGAACTGTTCCATTCTGGTTCTTCTAGATCTCTCATCAGCCTTTGACACTGTGGACCATGGGGTTCTACTTGAGCATCTGAGGTTCATCTGTGGACTATCGGATGTAGTCCTCAGGTGCTTCACATCTTACCTCACTGGAAGAACGCAGAGTGTGGTTTCCAGGGTTTATTCCTTGGACCCAGTTTCTCTGTCTTGTGGGGTTCCTCAGGGCTCTGTGTTGTCCCTCATGTTGTTTGCAGTGCACATACTGCCCCTCGGAGACTTTGAAAGAAAGTATGGGCTGAGGTTTCACTGCTATGCTGATGATACCCAGCTCTGCCTTTCTTTTGCACCTGATCAGGATGGCGGTCTCTCGGTCTTTAATAACTGCCTTAATGAAATCCAGAAGTGGATGGATTAGAGTTGGCTGAAGTTGAACTCAGAAAAGACAGCGGTTTCAATAGTGGATCCGGCATGCCAAATAGGGGGGGCCAGGGGCTGTTTCACCCTCTGGACTTTATCTTGGGGGTGTTTCACTCCCAAAATCTGAACAGGTGCGTGACCTGTGGGTAATGTTTGATGAGGGCTTGACTCTACATTCACAGGTGTCTGCCATCATCAAGTCATCATTTTACCATCTGAGGACTATCTCCAGGATGAGGCACCTTGTTCCATCCGGTGATCTTTCTATGCTGGTCCACACCTTTGTGTCCTCGCATCTGGACTATTGCAACTCCCTTTATCTAGGGCTTCCCGGGGTTGAAATCCATCACCTACAGCTGGTGCAGAATGCAGCAGCCTGGCTTCTGACTGGTACCTCCCGGTCCAGCCATATTTAGCCGGTGCTGTGCAGACTGCACTGGCTGCCAATGCAGTGGCAGATCACCTTTAACATCAGTCTTCTGATTTCCAAAGACCAGCATGGACTTGGCCCAGACTACCTGAAAGAGCTCCTGGTCCCTTACTGCCCTGGGTGATCGCTCCGCTCAGCTGTCAAGGGGTTGCTAGAGATCCCGAGGGTGTCTTTGAAATCTTCTGGAGCCCGTACATTCATGTATGTGGCCCCTACCCTCTGGAATTCTCTACCCCATTAGTTACAGGAGTGCACGACCATGGAAGGATTTAAAAAGGCCCTGAAAATGTATTTATGGACCAAGCATTTGGAGTCTGTATTTGTCTATCTGTGCTAGTTGTTTTTAATTCTAAGATTTGAAATGCTCAGTCTGTTTTATTTTGAAAGGCTCCCTGCATCAACCTTTGAAATTGAGCCCAATGTTTCCATGAATATCCAGGTCACTGTGGTGGCAGCATGATATACAGTATCTATTGTCCAGTCCTAGTCTTACTATATCTGTCACCTGTGGAAAAAAAAATAGTTAGCATGACTTGGCCACTTTGCCACTGTGTTACTGTGTACCTGTGGAAGAAAACCTTAACATAAAACTGAAAAAGAAGAAAAGAATAATGTAATGATACCTACTTTTAGTGAGGGCCATGCCATGGACTGGTATGTTGGTACCATAGAAAGCTGTGGTGGATGAAAAAGCAATTTAAGTTGCAGCTGTCTTTCCAGTCATCCACATAAATTAGCAAATGTATAGTAAGAGGAAACAAAAGGAAAAAATACACATTTTAATGTCATGAAAGCAAGTTGAAAGATCATCCTGAGCAAGGATGAACTCACCACCAAGAGTGAGAATAAGAAGTGTGCAATCAAGAGAAAGTAACTTATCATCAAAGCAGAAAAGCTTGTGTCTTGCTGGACATCAGGTTTGCTGCCTTGATGGGCTGTCTGGCTGAAGTCTTGGCTTCAGGGGTGGCTGGCTGGATGGCTGGAGGTTTGCATGACAATGGTGTTTCACTTGGATTATAGTCTGCATTTATCTGTCTGAAGTCTGGATATATGTGTGGGATGCAGTCATGGCACATCTTGCTGGCAAATATGGAGTATACAAACAATCCCGAGGAGAAAATGTAGGAGGAAGTGGCTGTGTCTTCTTTCTTTCCTATTTTTTTTCAGTATAGATTTTTCTTTCTTCAGTTTCCTATGACCGGCTTTCACCTCCTCCGATTCTGGGGGCACTCATCTCCCATGGATTCTATCCTTCATGGAGGGGGCCAGGAGATGGATGGAAGGCTATCATCCCCCATGATAACAAATCCAGGTACCTCCTGTTCAGATGGTGGAGTGGGCCCAAGAGAAACAGGCAGGGCTTTGTGTAGCCCATTCTCCCATTTTCTGTTTATTCTTGTCCTGTCATCTGCTACAGTGCCAATACATTTACTTGGAGGTGCACATCTGCAGCCCCTCCATGCTGTAGAGGTATAGGTCAGGAAACATAGGCAGACCAGGAGGAGCTATAAAATTCACAAGTAGCTTTTTATTATTATCAATTAAAATAGAAAAAAAAAGTTATATGTTCTTCTGTGTCAGTTTCAGAGTAAATAATCATTACATTCAACAGGGTAATTACCCTGTAGTTACATGTTTGTTGCATGAAACTACACTGCAGTTGCACTGTATTTAACTGCCACATTAAATAAAGTGTACCCAAAATTAAAATTGTACAGGACAGCTCTTCATGCAACAAAAATTCCTTCAGCAGAGTTTTCCTTTACAATCTTGCCAAACAAAACATGTTCTCTTTTTATAAGATGTGTTTTCTGAGCAGTTTAAACTCTGCATCCTCATGTTGTAAATTACAGTTTCTTTTCTGAGGCCATCCTGAAGAATACATCTAGTCTTAAATGTCCCAGAGCTGGTTTCCAGCTGACAAACCTGTGAACAAACTTGTGGAGCTCAGAATGCATCTCAAGGTCAACCCCAGCGTCCCATGTTACTTTTTCTAATATACCCAAATAGCCTTCTGAAGTCATTTCAACAATATTATTATATACACTTGCAATCCAAGAGATCCCAGTTTCACATAAAGATTCACACACAAACACACACACACACACACACACACAGATATACTCTACGGCCCAGATATTCAAACTGCGTCCAAAAAGTGCACAACAGCAGGATCAAGCGCAAGACCACTGCGCCCATGAGCAAGAAGCGCAATATTCAAAAACTGCGCAGGTCAAGATGCGCCTGCGGCACATGACTGAATATCATGCCACCTGCGCCATAGCTCAAAAAGGGATGTGCAGTGGCACAGTTCAGATGTGCCATAGCGCAACCAGGGATGCTCAGTGGAACAGGGCAGCAGTGCAGCAGCACAACCAGGGATGCGCAGGGACAGGATGCAGGGGCCCACCACCCATGCCACAGATGGGCAGAGGAGCACACAGCAGAACAAACATCACCCCCCACACCCCATGCACTGCACAACCAGTGGAGAGCTGGAATAACCACCGGCCCATGGATACCAGCAACAAACCCACAGCCGGGGCATTGTGCCCCAACACACACCCTGGCAAGCTGTGACTGGCACACAAGGAGGTCTGACCATCCCGTGCCACATCATCCCACCAATGCAGAGCACACCCTGCACCGTGATCCCCAGACACTCTGGCCAGGAGCAGCATCCACCAGTGCAGGACACCCCATGCATGCCACCACCGCCACTGTGACAATGCAACCCTGTGTACCACAGAACCATGCAAGGCAGCCCCACCACAAGCACCCATCAGTGGGTGGCAGCAGACAGCGATGTAACAACTGCATACACAGTGCCACCATGCACGCCCCCCCTGAGGTACAGCTGAGAGACCGACCATGGGTCGGCACACGAGGTACCCCACATGTGACAGGGCATGCCCCGGACACCACCACCAGTGGTACATCACCTTGCACACCCTCACAAGGACACACCCCGACCCAGCACTGGCCACAACAGCCAGAGCAGACACCCACAGTGGTGCATGGAAGCATGCATCACACAGGATGCAGCACAGTGCATGGACAAACACACACCTATACCCAAGGGCACACCAACACAGGGACACAGTAGCAGGGCAACCAAGCCCCCAGCGTGTGGCCACAGAAACTGTGTACACACAGCCAGCACCCCTCCATGGCACAGGAGTGCTAGCCACCCTGCGCAGGCACCATGGAGCTGTACGCCACCAGCATGCGCCCGGAGCACAAGTGACAGACAGTGGTGCACATCCCCGCGACACACACAAGTGACAGCATGGAGGTGGGACAACAACAGTGGAGGCCACAGTGTCATCAGAGGCAGACATGCACCACACCAGTGACAGGAGGCATCCCGGCATTGTGCCAGGTACAGTGGCTGTCCAGCATGGACAGCCACCACTGACATGTCAGCGGATCGTGCAGGTCACAGACATGCAAGGGTGCCAGCTGCACAGGCCATGGATGGTCTGACAGGTGCGCCATGGACACAGAGCATGCACCGTGGACCACTGCACATAGTCATCCAGTGCACAGGGGACAACACACAAACCACAGACAGTAACAGATAGCTACTCCCACACACAATCACTTCCCCATGGACACACACACACACACACACATGACTGCACCACCCCTGACGCCATGCACACCACTGCAGCTGAGCACCTATAGCCTGCTGCAAATCAGAGACCATCACAGTAGGCATAGCAAAGCAAATGTATTGTAAAAGATCAAAAACAACTATATACAGCTATTTACAAAAGGTTGGGGGGAGGGTCACAAACAAGGTGGGGTGGGTAAGGGGCAGGGTTGAATAAATGGTAGAGGGAAGGAGCAGTGTGAGGGTGGGTCCAGGTGGGTAAGGGAAATCATGGGGTGTAGAATGCTCAGCGGGAGCCCCGCTCCCCACTCTGGCTGTGTCTCCCACCATGCCGCCGTCGGATTCCCAGACAGTCTAGTCGCTCCAGGATCTCCAGGGAGGCCCTGGCCACCTGCAGTATCTCCCGCAGCATCTGTTGTATCATCTGCAACTGCCATCCACCTAGGACAAGGGAGCAGAGTCAATAGGTGTGAATGCACAGCCCCCTGCAGCCCACCCACTGTGCATGGCATATGGCCATAGGGACATGCCTCTGTGATGGTGTGTGACCACCCACAGTGATCATGTCCACAAGACCTGCCCACCCAGGTGCACACAGCCATGTGGACCTCTGCACACACCCACTGGCCAAGTCCCACACAGCACCACCGTGGCTGTACAGTGACATGGCTATGTGGTGCGAAGGCAGTGGCACAGCCATGTACCCAGTGCATGCATGGACCACCACTGATGCACTCCCAGACATGCAGTGCCACTGGACAGTGCTGACTGTACCAAGTTGCGTGCATGGAAGTGGTGTCAATGGATGGTGGCCATGCCCCTCTGCTCGCCCTGTTACACAGCATGCAAAAATAATCATGGATGTAAGGCACTCACCATAATCAGGCTGGTCTCTGCGCTGGTCTGGTCCAGCCACCCTTGCAGCATGATGTGGCTCACACCGCAGCCTCCCCTCCCTGGCACGCTGGAGCTCCTCACTGCCTAGGGTGCAAACATGGAGAGAGGAACATCAGTACAATCCAGTAGCAAAGTCCCCCAACCCCGTGTGTGTGTGCAATCCCACACAGTCATACCCATCTGCCCCCCACCCCATACCACCAACACGGCCCACACTGGACGGCCCCTCCATGTGCTGGACACATGCCACCGTGATACCCGTATGGACATTAACAGTGTATGGATGGGGCACCTACCTGGCCATGGAACCGCACCCCTCCTGGCATGTGACCGCAGGTGGGCAAGCCTGTCCGGGTCCCAATGTTGCAGGTCCTCATAGCAGTACCTGCACTGCTCGGCCATGTGCTCCATGCCCGTCGCCTCCTCCAGGGCCACTGCCACCTCCTCCCACATGGCACTCCTGGCCCTGTCCAGGGGTACCTCCCCAAATAGAGCAGCAGCATGGGGCTCCACCAATTGCACTAGATTGGCCAGTTTGACCTGGCTCCAGATCGGTGCCCGTCTCCGTGCCATCCTGCAATCTTTCAGTATCAAAATGGCGCTCTGTAGTGCACATCCACCACGTGCGGATGCTGTGTGGTACTGCACAGCCATTCCCCATCGCGCTGTCACCGAACAGCGTGATAGAGGTGCACCCATGCAGACGCATGGTGCCTAGGAGCAAAGGTCAGCACAGGGTCGGGGTCTCTCGTGCATGGACCGCCACAGTGCGATTGGTACTCACCACATGTAGCATGATAGGGCACCTGTGTGCCACTTCCTGTAGCAGCCTACCACACTGTGGCCCCACTGCACCTACGGCGCCCCAGTGCCAGAGCGCCATACATGTGAACAGTGCAGTAGCACCACTGGCACAATGGTGGCCGTGCCCAGCATTTCCTCCCATGCACAGCACATCAGCAGTGTGGCAGGCATTGGCATCAGCACCCCGGGCATGTGCCATTCGGTGTCCACTGCGCATGTCACAGAAATGCGCCCTTGCCTGATCACATTCAACACAATTGCGCAAGGCACAACAGCGCAATATTCAGCTGGCATATGCAAATCAGCTAATCAGCTATTCAATGGCACAGGTACCGCATTAGCATCCACTTAAAATTGCACCTCACCTCATTTGCATGCATTGTGCTATATAAATGCGACATTGGGCTGCAGAGGCCATAGTCTGGTATTGCAGTCTATTGTGGTGCGTTGCATGCTGTTTGGGAGTGGGGACTGTGGTGTGTGGGACATGCATGAGATTGCACAGTCACAGGTAACACCTGTCATTCCCACAGGATAAATAATGAGCGATCATGAGGTGGAGGAATAGGAACAGAGACGTGGGAGGAAGAGGAGGCCAAACTACACCAAGGCAGAAACAGATGCCCTGTTTGAGGCCTACCTTGAATGGGAGCTGCTGCTCAGTGGACAGCGGGGAACACCACAGGCCCGTGCTGCTGCATGGGGAGAGGTGGCGCGTGCCGTCAACCTGCATGGCAGCCACCAGCAGTCTGTGCAGGAGTGCAAGAAGAAGGTGGGCATGGACAGGTGTAGGATTAAGGATAAGGTGGCTGCCATCAAGGCAGCACGGGCTGTGACCAGTGGGGGACAGCCAGCTGTGCAATGCCTGACCCCACAAGAAGAGCGGGTTACTGGCAGCATGAGGCATTGTGCCATCGAGGGTGTTCCAGGTGGTGGATTCCAGATGGTTGGTAGCCCGTCACTGCATGGTAGGTCCTGATCTGTCACTGGGAGGGGGATGACGCAGGGTAGGGCAGATACATTAATGCTACTGTGTTCCCTTACAGCTCCTGAGTGTCTACATGGGTCAGCGGTGGTGGGCTCATCAACTGAGGGTGACACCATGGACACAGAGGAGGGCCCATTCAACTCCACAGGTGTCCAAGGGTCAGGGCGACAGTAGGCCTGCCTGGCTGTCTGGACTGATGTTGGTGGAGCAGATGCAGAGGAGGCCCTGCCTGTGTCCCAGCATGCCAGCGTCCATGGATGCCAGCATGCTGAGACTTGGACTGGTGCCGGTTCTGTCACTGATGATGATGGAGCTCACATCATGGACAGTGATATGTGTGGGCCGCAGGATGGCCACACAGCAGGTTACAGCATGGGCATAGCAGTGGGTGGTGCCACCTTGGAGGCCTGCGTGACATCACAGTCCCAGCCTGTGCCTGTCTGCACCAGTGGGGCAGCACTGGCATGTGTCCAGGACAGTGGGGCTGTTGCAGCCACTGTGGCAGCACCGTTGAGCCCTGCAGAGCGGCAGCCGGAGGGGCAGTGTCAGCAGTCGGCCAGTGGCCATGGGGGTACAGTGTTGGGGGGAGGCATCAGTGCACCGCCTGTGGACATGCCCAGGCATGGCCCTGGTGTGCAGTGCCCACCCTCAAGGGGTGCTTCCCATCATGGCTGTGAACACCGTGAGGGACAGCATGCCGATCAGGCGGATGACCTCTTAGATGAGCACACCCGCATACTCCAAGATTCAGTCAATCAGCAGTTGCAGCTTGTGACGGTGGTGGATGTACTCAATGCAGCCCTTCACAAGGCAGAGGAGCGGCGCAGCAGGGACACCGGTCTGCTCCTGGCAGGGATGGACTGGCTGCTGGAGGATGTGACTGCTGCCATTGACAGGCTGACACAGACAATCATAGCTGTCATGGCCACAGTGGGCACACAGTTATTTGCCCATGCGTCGCAAACACTGTGCAGTGCAATGTCCACCCCCCCATTCCCAGCATCATGCGACACCCTCCTTGTCGACACCGGGTTCAGCTGTGGGTATCCCGAGCACGCCTGGCGCAGGCATGTTAGGTGTGCTGCAGATCCCTGCACGAGCACAGTCACGTTCATGCGGCGGAACCCCTGGAGGACTGTCGCTGCCACCCCATGAGGCCATTGGTCAGCCTATCACTGCTGGCAGGTCTCGGTGGGGCTGACCATGCATCCGTGGTGGCCGTGGCACTGTGGCGCGTGACTGACCTGTCTCCCACCAAGGCTACTGTCTGACACTGCCCTGTGTGCAGTGTGTTGTTCAACGTGCAATGCATGGGTGGGGTACCTGGCCCTGCACACACACACACACATGTTCCATCTGCACACCCTCCTGGCTGCTGTCCGCTGTGGCGTTTGCATGATGATGCCTGCTTTGCACTGTCCACCACTGTGCAATGGCTCCCAGCGTCTGACACACGCACAATGACAGGCACTGGGCATGGTGGTCTGTGGATGTGTGTGTGGCTAGGGGTGGCGGTTGGGGTCGGCGTGCCTCCTACCCTTTGTGCATGTCTTGTGGGGGGGGGTGTGTGATGATGTGTTTGTGTGTGTGGGTGTGTGTGACTGTGTGCCGTGTTAGACCTTGCCCATCCCTGATGGCGTGTGCGGTTCCATGCTTAGCCAATTCCCTTTACGACATGCTCCCCTGGGGTTTGTCCATGCATGTTTGTGGGTTGTGCCCTTGTCATTGGTGGTTGCACATGGCCCCATGACTTACCTGGGTTGGTTAAAGTGCTCCTCTGTGACAGTGTCCCGGTGCAGCTGAGCCATCCGGATCAGTCGGGGGTCCTTTCGACCAAGAGTGGGCTGCCCATTACCATCTTCACCAGCGTCCTCATCGTCCCCATCGCTGTCCCCCTCTTTGACCTGTACAGCTATCCCACAGTTGGTGGCCATGTTGTGCAGGATGCAACAGGCCAGGAATAGCCAGAAGGCCTTTGAGGAGCTGTACTGTAGGGCACCGCCAGACATATCCAGGCAATGGAAACGTGCCTTCAGCATCCCGAACACCCACTTGATGACATTGCGTGTGGTGGCATGTGCCTCATTGTAGCGTTGCTGTGATGGGGTCACAGGCCGCCGGTATGGTGTGAGCAGCCAGGGATGGAGTGGGTATCCACTGTCACCTGTGTGTAGAGGGTGGACATTAGTTTGGTGATCAGCGTCGCCCTGCCATGGGCCATCTAGGCAAGTAACCATGTCACCTCTGACTATGCCCCTACCAAGATCAATGTCTTTCAGCGTGATTTGCATATTTACCCACTAGGTGGCTAGTGGGGATGTCCCAACTCTTGAACCTGTGGCACAGTGCAGACTGGTGCCAGATGAAGGCATCATGTGCTCCCCCAGGGTGTGTGGCACAGATATTGATTATGTGCCCCCTGGCATCGCACACCACCTGGCAGTTGATGCTTGCATACCCCTTCCGATTTATGTATGTGGCCCCTTCAGGGGCCAGGTGGCCTGCGGATGGCCACATGGGTGCAATTTATTGCCCCGAGCATGCCAGGCATACATGCTACACTGTGGAACTCCTGTATGTTTGTTGTGCACTCCGCTGGTGTGCTGGGGAAATGGATGAACTCTGCAGCATGTGGCAGCAATGCACTGAGGAATTGGGTGAGTAGGCGTGATGTGGCCGACTGGATTATGCCTGTCATGTCCCCTGTTGTTTTCTGGAAGATACCCGTGGTGAGCATCCACATGACAGCTGTCACTGCACAGCTCACAGAGCCGCCTCAGGATCGCCTGGTTCAGGTGGTACCGGCCCACAATCTCAGTGTCAGTGTACAGCTCGAAGCTGGTGCAGGCTCGGTACTGCCTGTTGGAGGCATACCGCTGATGGGCATTCCACAGCTGTGCCCCCCTGCTGCCTGCCTTCTCACAACCCTCATTACTGCCTCCATCTGAATGGTGGCACTGGCCATGTCCCTGGCTTGTGTTACCCCCTAGCAGCTGTTTTACCATTCCCCCCACTGTCCTTACTGCTACTCCCCCTGCACTGGGAACACCTCCCAGTATTGGACGTACTGCCCACTGTCTGTGCCCTCAGTCCTGTGTGGCACTTCCTCGTTTTTTCCTGCGCAGTGGCACAGGCTCCCCACTCCTTCCCTGTTCCTGGTGGTTCCAGATGCTCTGTCCTGTTCCTGTCCTGTCCTGCTCACAGTTGCTGTGTGCCTGCTTGCAGTTTTCCCACATGTGGCTTTCCTGTAGTGTTCTTGCACCTCTCTCTTGTTCCTTTTTATTTTGAATCATTTCTGCTATCGCGCACCTTTCGTTTGCACCCCTATTGCGCATGGCGCATGTTGTTGAATATCGCACTGCGCCATTTATTCAGGGTTCCTCCCCCTTCAGTTGTGCATGCATTCATTACCATTGCACTCTTACGCATTGTGATTTGGGGGGCGCATCTGCCTCCCGCTGAATATCACACAATGGCACATTTTCGGACTTGTGCTGGCACATCCCTGTTGCGCATAGCGCAACCCTTTTGAATATCTGGGCCTATGTATATATATTTTTTTAATTGAAATGTTTCACCAGGAAAGGTACACTGAGCAACTTAATGCTCGTCTCATGGCACATCCTGTGGGAAGGGGGAGTGGGAATTTACAACATATTTAAATGATACAAAAAACATAGTACAGTACAGAGACAGAAGCATATAATATATGACAGTCAATGCATACAGGTAATTCAGTGCAATCATATGGGGGATTCATGATGACTCAATACAACTGGGGGATTTCAATGCCTGGGTTGACGATGAACTCTCGTCATTTGGTCAACACCTCCTCCAATTAATGGATTCATTGGGCCTGTCACGGGTAATTACCTCTGCAACCCATGGGGGGGGCATACATTGGACTTGGTTTTCCATCTGGGGATGGAGATATCTGATGTGGAGGTGGAGCCAGTCGGATGGTCTGACCATCACACCCTGAGGTTTAGATTTGCAGCCCCCCGAAATAGGCCTGCCCCCAGGGAGTTGGTACAGTTCTGTCCTTTAAGAGGGATTACCTCAGAGGGCCTAATGACGAAGCTGGACTTCTCGGATATTCCAAGGGATAGCATGGATCCAGGGCCATTGGTCTTAGCCTATAATAGGGTTGTGACTGAGGCCCTGGATGCCATTGCTCCAATTCATGTTCGTCCCCGTACTCTTCACTTAGGAGCTCTCTGGTTTGATGGGGAGGTCTGTGAGTGGAAGATGAAGAGACAAAGATTAGAAAGACGTTGGCGGAAAACTCAACTGGAGGTGGATAGACTTGAATTGTTAGAACATTGTAAATTCTACCAATCAGCAATTTCCCATAAGAAGGCAGAGTTCCTGTCCAGAGAAATTGCTGCAGCTAGGAATAGACCATCCCAGCTCTTCCGGACTGTGGACAGACTGTGCAATCCAGTCTGTCTCCAGACGATAGAGCATATCACTGGTACAGTGTGAGGAGTTTGCGAAATTCTTTGCTGACAAGGTATCCACCATCAGGGATGAGATCAGCCAGTGTCCTTCTATTGAGCATTGCACTGATCAATCTGGTGGTACTAACGCCCAGTTGTACTGGTCTACCTTTAGACTACCAGCAGTAATAGATATTATGAGGATTATCCAGACTCTGCGACCTACCTATTGTAAGTTGAACCCAGGCCCTACTCACCTGGTGGTGGGGTGTGTAGATGTTATCGGCCCAGTCCTGGCTGGGATAGTGGTGGTGTCATTAGAGAGAGGGATCTTTCCGGATCCCTTAAAGGAGGCGGTAATATACCCCCTTTTGAAAAAGCCCTCTCTTGACCTCGACTGCCCAGCAAATTATAGACCAGTCTCTAACCTCCCTTTTGTAGGGAAGGTTATTGAGAAGGTGGTCGCTCTGCAACTGGAGGATCATTTGTCCAACCACAATATCTATGACCCTCTCCAATCTGGCTTCAGGAAGAGGCACAGTACAGAGACGGTTCTTGTTCGGGTATTGAATGATCTCCTGATGGCAAGAGATCGGAGGACCCATTCCATCTTGGTTCTCCTGGATCTCTCAGCAGCATTTGACACCGTGGATCATGGGGTATTGCTCGACCACCTGTGGTTTCTCTGTGGTCTGAGGGGAGCACTCCTCAGCTGGTTTTGATCTTTTTTGGAGGGCAGATCTCAGAGAGTGGTATCTGGAGTTAACACCTCGGTCCCTCACTATCTGCCCTGTGGGGTACCGCACGGGTTGGTGCTGTCCCCTATGTTATTCGCAGTGTATATAGCTTCCATTGGGGGACATTATAAGATGGTATGGGCTGAGTTTTCACTGTTGTGTTGATGATTCTCAGCTCTACCTGTCTTTTATGCCTGATCAGGAGTCAGATTCCATCACGATGTTTAATAACTGCCTCCAGGAGATTCAGGGCTGGATGAGTGCTAGTTGGCTGAGGTTGAATCAAGGGAAAACTGAGGTGTTGGTTGTGGACGCTGGAGGGAGGATAACAGGGGCTTGGACAGGGAAACCCTCGGGTTTATATCTTGGGGGGGCCCAGCTTCTTGCCTCTGGCCAAGTACGTAACCTGGGAGTAATTTTTGATGAAAGCCTGACTATGAAGATGCAGGTGTCAGCTGTAGTCAAATCTGCCTTTTTTCATCTGAGGAATATTGCCCGGGTGAAACACTTGGTTCCACGGGAAGATCTTCCCATTTTGGTCCATGCCTTTGTTACCAGCCGTTTTGATTACTGCAATGCACTCCATCTAGGGCTGCCGGGGATGGATATCTGCTGCTTGCAGCTTGTGCAGAACGCGACAGCCAGGTTGTTGATGGGAGTTTCATGATCTAGCCATATGACACCTGTGCTGCGTGATTTGCACTGGCTGCCAGTACAGTGGCGGATCACCTTCAAGGTCGCATTATTGACCTTTAAGGCCCTGCATGATTTGGGACCCCACTACCTGAAAGAGCTCTTGGTGCCTTATTGTCCTGCCCGTTCTCTTCGCTCCTCTGATGAGGGATTGCTATAGATTCCTAGGGTACGTCTAAAGATGTCTGGAGGTAGATCTTTTGCCTATATGGCACCAACCCTATGGAATTCTCTACCTCGTCAGATATGAGAATGCCTAACTGTTGAAAGTTTTAAAAAACAATTAAAAACTTTCCCTTTTGCCTTAGCATTTGCTGGTACATGATGAGTAAGTGTACTGTATGGTTGTTTGATTTATTGTGTGTAATGTGATTTTAATTGTTTTTATTGTAAAAGCACCCTGAGCTTGGGAAGGGCGCTTAATATAAATAAAATATTACTTACTTACTTACTTACAACAAGGAGGGGAAGCATAGGTAGCAAGACACATGTAGTAAGTGCTAGGTAATTAAGAGCGATAGGTGGAGGGAGGGAGAGAGAGGAAGGGGTGGGAGGGGAGAGCAGTATACAAGGAGGGGGTCAAGAACAAGAGCAGTTAGGGATCAGATAGTTGAGTAGAGCTGAAGTGAGGGAGTTCAGTGATGAGGAGTGGCAGATTTGAGGGTAGAGAGCATGCCACAGTTTTGGAAGATGGTGTGAAAAAGCTTTTTGGCCAGAGGATGTAGATCTGCTGGGGATAGAGAAGGTGTGTAGGTTGTCAGACATCAGTGAGTAATGGTTGGGAGTGGGGGTACTAAGTGAGGAGGAGAGGTAGGAGAGGAGAGAACCAAGCCATTATTTCTAGATGAATTTGGCACTGTGAAGCATACAATGATTTTGTAGTGTGAGGAAGTTTAAGGACTGGTAGAGGGTGCAGTGATGAGTGAGGTAGAGGGCATCTAGAGCAAAGCGGCAGAAGGAATTATAGAGAGAATCCAGTTTGGCTTGGGAGGACTGTGGGGCAGCACCATAGACTATGTCACAGTAGTCGAATATAGGCAAGATCATCTTCAGTGCCAGCTCACGCCTGGCAGCAAGTGGGATACAGCTGCTATTTCTGTATAGTGCACCGAGCTTAGACTTACATTTTTTTCTGAGTTGCCTCAATGTGTGTTGAGAACTTGAGGTGTCTATCAAGCCAGACACCAAGATATCTGAATGAGGGTGAGTCCTCCAGTACAGTCCCTTCCAGGGTGTGGAATGTGGGTAAGGTAGTTAGCCTAGCGAGTCTCTGCCTAGTTCCAAAAGTCATAGAGACTTTTTTTGGGCATTTTAAAAGAGTTGATGTGAGTTAAACCAGTGTTGGACTCTAGAGAAGTCAGACTGGACCCTGATGGTGACATCAGCGACTGATGTTCAAGGTGCGCATGGAACCGTGTCATCAGCATACATGTGGATTCTGGAAGTAATGCAGGCCAGGGGAGATCATTTAAAAAAATGGAAAACAGAATGGGGCCAAGCACTGAACCCTGGGTACACCAGTAGTTATATGCAAAGGGGAAGAGGTGACATTGACAATTTTAACTGATTGGGACCTGCCAGGCAGGTAGGCATTGAACCAGCCTGTGGCAGAAGGAGAAAGACCAGTGGCTGAGAGGCAGTTCATGAGGAGGAGGGAGTGTGAGACAGTGTTGAAGGCTTTTGCCAGATCAGCAAAGATGGCTGAGGTAATATGACCTTTGTCAAAGCCAGAGAAGACGGTCTCAGTTAGTCTTAGTAGAGAAGTGGTAGTAGAATGTGACTTCGGAAATCCAGATTGGAACAGGGTAAAGAACCCAGAGTCAGATAGGAGGGAGGAGAGCTGATTGAGGACAATGTGCTGTTGTAGTTTAGCAAGGGTAGGTAGGAGAGAGATAGGTCGATAGTTGCCAGGTGAGGAGGAGTCACCCTCCCTTAGGGAGCTGGAGCACAACTGCATGTTTCCATACTGAGGGAACAGAAGCTGACAAGAAAGAAAGGTTTAGAATGAGAGGGAGTGGGTAGGCAATAGCAGGAGCAAAGAGGGAGAGGAGTCTAGAGTTCAGGCCATCAGGAGAGAAGCCTTTAGTGGAGCTGAGGGCAAGGATTGCCTGGAGGGTGGTGGCAGGGGAGACAGGAGAAAAGGATAACTGAGGGGGCTGGAAGAGGTAGGGAGGGGAGGAGGGTGGAGTGCAGCACAGAAGTGAAGGAGTAGAGGGCTGTGAGGAGGCATGCTGCTCAGTTGAGAGGAGAGGGGTTGGGGGGAAAGGAGAGGACACCTGACCATTGGAGGAGTCTGGAAGGGAACCCAGCAGAGAAGAGACACAGGTAGCGAAGTGAGAGTTAAAGAATTTTGCAATAGCCATGGGGTCAGAAAGGATAGTTTGGTTGAGCTTGAGGGTAGGGGGTGGAGGGGTAGTTGCCAGAGAGAAGAAGGAGTGAATGACCTTCCAGAATTTGGCTGGATTATTTGTATTAGAAAGGAAGTTCGATTTGAAGTGTTCAACTTTAGCTAGGCAGATTTCTTTAGTGCAACCATTCCGAAGTTCACAGTAGCATTGGAGATACTGTTGGCCAAGGTAGCTTTCACCTGGCACCATGCAATGTCACATGCCCATTGATAGTCAGGAGTTCTGGTGTGACCCAGGGGAGATGCGCGCCTCGGACCCTTGTTTTGCGGAGCGAGGCACGGGAGTTCCAAATGTGGAGGAATTTGGTGCTGAAAGAGTCAAGGGCTATGTCAGCTGAGGCCTCTGAGATAAGGGAGGACCAATCAATGGAAGTGAGGTCATAGAGCAGAGCTTGAAGGTCAAGAGATACATAGGGTCTAGTGAGTATTATTTTACGTGGGTGTTTGGTCCTATGGATCTTTCGCATGAAGGTGATGAAGGTGATGTGATGGCCACTGATAGAATCCAGTAGGAGACCAGAGGATATTATTCTATGCGGGTGGGTAGTGAGTATAAGGTCTAGCAGAGAGTGGTTTAATATTTTGTTGTTTAGATGAGTGGGTTCTTGGATGAGTTGACTAAGATTCAAGGCTTCAATAGAGGTACAGGTAGTGGCCAGTGAAGGGGCCAGACAGTTTATGTTAAGGTCACCTAGGATAAAGAGTTCACCCTCGATGGCCAGGGTAGTGAGTTTAGCAAGGAGGGCAGTGACATTTGTATGAAGCTGCCCTGGATGGCAATATACACTGGCAACATGAATAGGAGTGGTGTAGGGAAAGGATATTTTAATAAGAAGGGCCTCATGAGAGGCATGGGCAGAAGCGGCAAAGGTAGGGATAGACTGGAGAGATGAGGAGGTGTAAATAGCCATACCACCACCTCTCCCATTATGATCCTGTCTAGCGATAGTAAAGCCTGGGATAGAGACAGCATGGTCAGGGATGGTATGTGACAGCCAGGTTTCAGAGATCACGATGAAGTCAAGGGTATATAAATGCACCATAGATTGCAGTTGGGAGATTTTGGGAGCAAGACTTCTTATGTTTAGGTGGATAATTTTAAGGCCATGAGGGAATGTGAGTGGACTGGTGACAGGTTGGGTGCCAGATGGCTGCATAGCAGTAAGCGGTCCAGGATTTAGGTGGATATCACTGGAAACTAGGAGGAGCAGCACTGCAGCAGTAGGAGAAGATGAAGGTGTTTGTTTGTTTTGTGTGGTCTATAGGAGAGTCTTTTGGTGGTTTGAGATGAGGGCAAGAGGAACATAGGTGAAGCTGCCAATTTTAGGAGGGTAGGGAGCCAGTCAGGCATGGGGGTAATTGATGCACAGGGGATATCAGGATAGTGAGGGAGGAGCCCTGCATCAGGGAAGTGAAGGGTTCCAGTGGAGGAAGCCATATCGTTTATCACCATAATAATAAGAGTTTTAGTAGGGGGGCAAGTGTGTGGCTGTGTGAGAAGCATAGGCAGTATTAATAGGGACAGTGCCAGGAGTAGATACCTTTGATTAACACCCTGCCAGAGAACCATGTTACAGGCAGGAAGGGAGAGTAGTCAGAGGAATAGTGTGATCAGCAATATGTGGCCACTAGTAGAGACTTAAAGTTTGCAGCTGCCTCTAGTAGTAGCAGAGTATAAGCAGCCAATGGGAAATAGGGCAGATGGGGAAAAAAAGGAGGAATGAGCCTGGCAGCAGCTATATAAGTATCTGTCAAGCTAGGGTGGGAGGATGGGGAGCCGAGGCCAAGCGCCAGTGGGGAAAGGTCCAGATGGGACTGTACCTTTGTGAGCTGGAAAGTCAGGCAGTGGACTGCGGGTGGCAGCTGAGAGGATGCTGTCTGTCCGGGGGAGCCGCTTCTTGCACTGCAGCAGCGGTACAAGCCCTGTTCAGGGGCTGAGAGGCTGAAGAGAGAGGAGAAAAGGTAGATTAAGAAGGCAGCAAGTGGGGAGGGACAAGGCAGCAGGGGGTGAAGATTAAATTGTTTGCATCTAGTAGATACAAAAGGGAGGGGGTGAGGTGCCCGAAGGTCTTAGCACAGCAGTTAAAACAGAATGCATATAATTACTATCTAAAGAGCTGTAACACTTGCAAAACTTTTTAACTTAGCAGTCATTTACATAGGCAGTACAGAATTAAATACTTGTAATTGTTTGAAATTAGAAAAAAGCACCAAGGAGGGTAGGCAGAAAATGAAGCAAAGTGCCCAATCAGAGCAGAGACCAGGAGAGCGCTCACTTTCTGACTGGTCCAGATGGGACCGTATCTTTGCGAGCTGGAGAGCTGGGCAGTGGACCGCGGGTGGCGGCTGAGAGGATGCCATCCATTCGGGGGAGCCGCTTCTTGCACCATGGCAGTGGTACAAGCCCTGTTCAGGGGCTGAGAGGCTGGAGAGAGAAGAGAAAGGGCAGATTAAGCAGGCAGCAAGTGGGGAGGGACAAGGCAGCAGGGGGTGAAGATAAAATTGTTTGCAGCTAGTAGAGGCAAAAAGGAGGGGGTGAAGCGCTCGAAGGTCTGAGCACAGCAGCTAAAACAGAATGCATGCAATTACTCTCTAAAGAGCTGTAACACTTGACTTAGCAGTCATTTACACAGGCAGTACAGAATTAAATACTTGTAATTATTTGAAATTAGAAAAAAAGCACCAAGGAGGGCAGGCAGAAAATGAAGCAAAGCGCCCAATCAGAGCGGAGGCCAAGAGAGCGATTGGTCCAGATGGGACCGTACCTTTTTGAGCTGGCAAGCCGGGCAGCGTACTGCGGGCAGTGGCTGAGAGGATGCCGTCCATCCAGGGGAGCCGATTCTTGTGCCGCGGCAGCGGTTCAAGCCCTGTTAAGGGGCTAAGAGGCTATAAGTAATAGATATACCTCTCTGAGGTGTGTGGTCGCGCTCTGATATATGCACACCTTGGTGCGCGTTGTACACACGAGGCAGCAGGCTGCGTGCGTCAACCACCCAAGGTGTGCATATATCAGAGCGTGACCGCACACCTCAGAGTGGTTTATCTATCTTATAAAATGTCAAAATTGTTTTGGAGGGGTTAAAAGTGCAGGTGTGCAGTCACGCTCTAATATACGCACGGACATGTGATGTGTTTTATCCAATCAGGTGTGCTATTATTGATTGAGTTTTCCTACCCATTTTATAATAATACACACACACACACACATATATATATATATATATATATATATATATATATATATATATACACACACACATTTATTTAACACAGAGAAGCAAAGGGAAGAAAAGGCTAGAAACAGCAAGTGAAGAAGAAGGAGATAGCGAAATTGTGGGACCATCAGAATGACCAGTTCCTAGATGCCAGGAGAATAATTTCACAACCAGACAGGCAAAAGACAGACAATTGGCATAATAGAAGAGGACAAAATAGGTATTTGCTTTTAACTTTCTCTACGTAACAAAAGGAACAGGATTCTACCCAACCATGTCACACTCCCTTTGAGTCCCTTGAGCCTGCACTCCCACTGGGACTCCACCGGTGGTAGTCATGGGCCCAGATGGTTGGCCACCCCTCCCCATGAGAGGACAATGGTCTCTGGGACATTTGATCTCTCTCACTCTGCCAATCCCTGGTAAATTATGTTTGTTCCTGAATATGGGTCACTGGCATGGTAAGAGGTAAGGCACTTACCACCTTAGACTTTCTCAACACTTTGCTGACCAAGGTTGTAACTTCTTGGCTGTTGGAGAATGCATGGTCTGCATGGCAGGCAATGGCATTTAAGATGACTTAATAGTCAGGGTTTCTCAATCTTGAGGCTGTGTGCTGTGGAAGTGGTATTGTTGGTGGATTTGGAGGACAGAAACACGATGAAGGTGCAAGAGGAGGTTGTGTCTTGATTGTTGGCAGATGCATGGTCCTCTTGGTTGGAAATGGCATTTACTGTGGTGTTTTTTTTTAGTCAGGAGACTGAATTCTGTGGATATGGCAGTGCCCACTGTTATTGTTGGCAAACTTATCACTTAATGATACATTGTTCAATGATTGCCTAGTTTGTCTGTAAGTATGACATAGGAGAGGGTGAAAGAAGGTAATCAGATGGATTTATTGAACAGCAGCAACACAACTTGGGGAACATATAGTGACAGGAAAACAAAATAAAATCATAAGGAAAAGGATTCAACTGATGAGGAGGAAAGGGTGGACAGAACACATATATTTTTCTGTATTAATTGTAATCCTCAAGGAAGTAGCCCTTCCGGTCTTCCAGACTGGAGTTGTCCCCACATGGGAATTTCTTTTCTATGTGTGCTTCATCTACCTCAGAAGAAGGCAATTTGCCAATGCTGATAACATTAGGCTCTTTATTTTTCACTTTCACCACCACCACCATCATATGGCAGTAATGCAGACATGATTGTAATGCATAGAATGTGCCCTGCATTCATTTTAATGAATGTCATGAATGCCAACATTTCAAGGGTATGCCTGTCCCACACAATGACCCCTGCTGAACTGGATGCCCCCTCAACACTGACACTAGAGGGTGGACAACTCAGGTATTTCACTGCTAAGGAGTTCAGTGCTAGTCAGTCAGTGACCTTGCTACTCCAGTACAGCAAGGGCTCTCTGTGATGGTATGTCCACCAAATACCCACCCCCGTGCGTTGTGCTGTCCACAATCCTGCCACTTCTCTTCCTTTTTATCTATGTCTTCAATTCCCACCTGGGACAAAACATCCCAAAGTGGATTTGTCTTTGTTTACTCATTTGCCTTGTATGCTTTATCAACCTGTTTACCATGTGAAGTGGTAGCAACACCCAGTCTCTGAACACTTTCATGTGTGCCTTACATAACTGTGACTTTAACTTCTGTGCCCCACGTACCCCTCTTATTAACTGATCTGTTAAATTTTGGACATAATAATGCCTAGCATCAAGAATTGATGACAGACCCATTTATTTTGTGTATCCAGCATGCCGGCAATCCCAACATCTGCAGAGTGCAGCATGCTGGAAATATGAGTATTGCAGTCAAAGACATGTAACATATGGTCAATTAAGGCACAGCCCCTATATCACCACCTACATCCAGCATTTGCTGTACCTTTAATAGCATCTGGGTCAGCAGCCATAGAAGTGGAATGGCCAACTAATACAGGCAGTGTCCTCACTTCCTTCATGTGTTGCATGTTTAAAGGGCCTTACAATCATGATCAGGCCATCCAGTAGTTGCCACTGGTCTGTTGTCAGATAGATGGATACTCCAGCACTGTTACAACTTGGGTCTTTTCTGCTCATACAAGTGCTCAATCATGTACAGTGCTGGGTTCCACCTGGTGATAACTTCCAGCTTCATCCAGTGCTGAGGCAGTTTGTTCTGGACCTGCAGCTGCCTGAGATGATCTGGACCTTTCCAGAATAGGTAAAGTGGGCACAAATGCAACAGGCCACAGTTAACATGGACTTGATATCAGGATATGCTAGAAACCCCTGCACAACTAGATTAAAACAGGCATAGCACCCTGAGAACTCCCCCATCACTGATGTAGTTCTTCATATTTCTGCCATTATCACTCACAGTGAAACTTGCCTTCAGGGAATGGGGTGCAGCCACTCATCAATCTCAGTCAGGTGCAACTCTAAGATTTTCTGAGCTATGTCTGATCCTGTTAAACTCATCATTGCCAGTGTGGAATGTTGGTGAATACCTGGAGGGTTGCCATCACTATAGTTGGGTTTAGGACAGTCCCCCCCCCACCAAAGTCCAATACTACCCACGTAGCTGTGCCCAGTGTGATGTAATGCACAGATAGGAGCTATCAGCTTTTTGGCCACAGGTCCACATATCCATACTGAGATGTATGTATAGGGGATACTGAAGCAGCAAGGCATGGATTACCATATGTGGTACAGTCCTATAAAGTTCAACAATGGCACAGGTGGTAAAGTAAGTTTATGAGGGAATTTACCATCTGGGACAGGCATGCACCACCAACCTTCCAAATACAACATTCTCCACAAAAGAGCATGACAATACATTGATTGCCAGCATTTTAATGGTTCCTGCATTCAGTTCCTGTACAATAGCATGACTGAGTGAGAATCTGGCATTATGATCAAACATGCTGTGCAGTGCAGGCTGGATCTTTCTGTGTGCTAGGCTACTGAATTGCTGGATGTGGAATGGCTGCATGCAGGGGTGTAGCTAGCTAGCTGTAAATTGTACATCGACTGGCCAATCTGTTGTTCCTTCAAACAAATTTCATCAGTTCCTACAGCAGTTCTTAGCTGTACCATGTAGTGGTGCATAAGTAGTATAATTTGCATATCAAATGTTGCAAAATTATATATTTAATAATAAACCGACAAATAAAATTGTGTTTTCTGACTTTTATTTGCACAGCACATTACAGATATAGAACAAAATGGTAATGTTAAATGCATGATGATAATAGAAAATAGAGTTAGAATCAATATTTCAACTATAGGTCTTCTTCAGGAGTTATCTGAAAGAGAAAAAAGCAGGTAAGGAAAATAAGAGAAATATATGAAGGAAACAAAATAGGAGGGGCTGGCCCGGTGGCACTGAGGGCTGAGGCACTGGACACCACTCTTCATGCCACACCGGTGACCTGGGTTCGGGAATGAACCCAGGCCAGGGGGGGTTGGCAGGAGAGGGAGTGGATTGAGTGTTCCAAGGACAGTTCTCCTCTCCCTGAAGGGAGTGGGGGTCCATGATCTGTGCTTGACTGGCCTCTGGTGGAAGCCAGAGGCACAGCAAGCACCAGCAGTCAACAAGGGGGATGGGGGAGTGATGATGTCAGCAGTGATGCCATGACACCAGGGCATGTGCCTCTCCCTCACGAACAAGGAAAATGCTCTCCAAGCTCCAAGTATATGGAACACCAGGAGTAGACCCCTCCTGGCCTCACACTGACCTCCCTTCCAGCTCCCAACAAAATCTGGATTGCCAGGGTGTAGCTGCCCCGCCTCATCCCTACCTGGGAGGAAAACCATGACTCCATGGGGCAAGCAAGAAGGGCAAAGCTAAGTGGCGAAGGTGGGGGCAGTCTCCATAGGTGCTCCCGATGAAGTGGAGCTTGTGGAGAGGGGGGCGGATAAACAGAGAGATAAAAAAAAAGAAAATAGGAGGAGGCGGTAGGAGAAAAAGTGATAATATGTAAGGTAAGAATAGAATCTGGAAAATGAAAAGGTGATGACAGGTATAAAAAGGCATAGTAGAAGTGAAAGAGCTGAGGACTCTTTAAGTGGAGAGTAATTAACAGAACCTGGCAATAAGGCAGAAAGCTGAAAGCTATGTGTGCACACTATTTTCATTTTCTATGGATCAAGGAAATACTCAAACTGGAGGGCCAGTGATTTACACCAGATCTGCAACAATTGGTACTCTACATGGACACCAAGCACAATGACACTTCACCAGAGCCATTCAGCCTAACAACATTTTCTGTAATGAGACAACTGGCAAAATCAACCCTAACACCCAATGCCAGTGGGATTGTAACCATGTAGAAAGCAGTGATGTGGTAAATGACGTTACCTTGTAGTCGTAGCAACCATGTTAGAGCAAAGATCTCATAGGCAAACAAGTATTAAGTCAAAATTCCTAGGCTAAATGTCACAAGACTGCATGTCTTTACTTCAGTTGTCATGCCATGGGTTTACACCACCCTGTAGCTCTGGCAGATCATAATACTTAGACACTGTGACTACGCAAACCTGAATATCGGCAAGGCTATAAAAAATGACATCTCACAGCAATAAAATGTTGCCTAAACTTTTTATTTTGAAAAAAGGCAAAAAAAGATATTCAACTTGAATTCAATGTGCAAGGTGAAAGATGTTGGGTGCTCACGCAGTGCTTACCAGAAGGCAATTTTTTTAGCCTGATGTTGTAATAAATTGAGCACACAGTCAGTTGAGCAGTTTTTGTTAACACTGAAACCTGAATATCAAGACACCTACACAATCTCGAGATTCCTGTGATGTCATAAACTTCTTGAGCTTCGTTCTTGAGTTTATGAAGTTACAGGAACCCCTTGATGGGTTACAGCAACCGTAACAGATGGATGCCCATCTGTTAGTCTATTTATGTTACAGCAACTAGTTACTTTTAGGGAAAAGTAATATCTTTACAGTTACTTATTACTTTATTTTAAAAGTAATCCATAACTGTTACTAGTTACCTAGAAAAGTAATCAGATTACAGTTACTAGTTACACGTAACTAATTACTACCCAGCAATGGCTACAAAGAAGCAGAACGCAGAGACATTAAGCTCATGGATGGGCAAACACTGGAGGGGAGATACTAGAGTGGAAGCTGGGCAATGTAAAATACGAGTTGTGAGAAATAAGGCTTTAGGATACACTTGCTGGTCTAACAGTCTTTATCACTCCTTAATGTTTATATTTCCATCGTCAACTATTATTTTCCAAAGGACCCCAGGACCATAAAAATCTTCAAAATGATCTTACTGGATAATGTACCATTAGCTTTAGGAACATCCCTAGTTGTGAATGACTTCTTCATGTCCTTAACTTGTCCCTATGTCAATCATGCTAATGTGGACAATAGTCCTTCCATCAGTTGCACTACTAGGCCCTCAACAGCACTCATTAGGCCAGTGCTGTAGGGAAGCGAATCACATCATGAGCACTAAAGTACCATCATGGTCCTTCAATGCCCCTGCTCCACAGGATAGTGGTATGGATGGGCAGCATTTATCGATATGGCTTTCACAAATATTAACACCAAATGCCATAACTTTGACAAAATCTTATAACATTCTGCCTGAAGTACTTCTGTTAATTTGCAGTTTTGGCTGCTTATACTGTAATCTGACCATTCTTGTAGCAAGAGATCTTAAGGCTGACACATACACCTTACTTTTCTGGGCCAATGCACCTGTCATATTTGGTGAAATACTGTTATGTAGTTGAAAAGTTAAAAGAGCTTAAATGTCTTATTTTATTTGTCCAAAAGCAAATGATTTGATACCTTTTATTGAACCAACATAGATGTAACAAAAGGAAAAAAATGCTTTAGCTTTTGGACCAACCCAGTCTTTCCTTGGAAATTTTGTGAACATTTCAAGAAATACTGGCTGCTTATAACTCAGCCTGTTTAACAGCTAGAGATGTTATTGACATGCACACCATTTATGGTAGGGAACAAATGCTTACCATATGTTGTGACATTTTGTTTAGTTATTCTGAAATTATAGAGGCTAGCAATGTCACAGTTTACTCATCGGTAGAATTGTATGAAAATGTCTGAAATATTGGGTTGTTTATAACTCAGCCTTTCTCAGATTTAAAGATATGAAACTTGACATGCAGTATATACTCTTTTTGAGTTATCATAAAGCATGCCAAAGATTATCAATTTATGCTGAGTAGTTTTAAAACTATCTGGAGAACATTATTACATTTTGGTGACATTTCCTAAATATTTTATAGAAGTTTTATAAAAATTTCATGGAAGTCAAGTTGGTAATTTTGTCTGTTTCAAATTTGTAATAAATAAATATGCCGTTCAAACATATACTATGCAAGGTACCTTGCAATTCTCTTGGTATTGACTTTAGGTTACCTTAAAGGTCATTACAGACTTCATGTCCACTGTCTCCACTAGTAGGCTGTTCCATAGGTTCACTACCTTCTGTGAGAAGAAGAGATCCTAATGTTACCCCTGAAGTTACCACCTCTGAGCTTCAGAGTCTGTCCCTGTATGCTGTGGTGCACACAAGATCCAATCTATTTGTCTATTTTCTCCTGTAATATTTTAATTATGCAAAATGATGATCACTGACACAAAGAGGATGCACACTAATTTCTTTATTTTCTTATAATACCATTATATTCCATTTATCTAATACTTTCTGAAATTTGAGGATCCAGGTATCCAGCTTCTTTTGAACTTCCCTAGCAGTCCATTTTGTAAAGATTTTCTTTTAACTACACTAGCCAACTTAGGATCTGTGATATTTTACACAAACATCATTTCTGCTTCATGGCTCGGGGCCTCTATCTTTTTCTCTCCCTCCTTCCTTGTCATCATCAGTCACCTCAGCAGCATTACTGGGCCAATGAGTAATCCACTGAACTTTATGTTTAATTGTTTAATTAGTATTTCAGAAAGACCTTTGAGCATGAGCTCTTTCACAAAGGTTCCACGTCAGGGTGGACAATAAGACAATACACATATTCAGTGGTTACAGAGGCCTGATCATTAGGCATTAAAGAGTGATTACATGACAATTAGACAAATAGGAGAAAAAACTGAGCAGTTGCAATTGAATACTAAGCTATTTCTAATCAGTTGCCCTAGGTAGCACACCCTTGGAAACCTCCAAATCCATTGATAGACTATGGCAGAGTAACTGCATAGGGTTTAATGCTATCCCAGATGGCAAGAGGCTGGGTGACAGTGAAACAAGGGGGATTGGGTTTGAAACCAACCACAGAGAGCAAGAGGTGGGGGGGATAGTGAAACGGGTGGGCTGTGATAGGGGGGAGCAGCTCCAGAGGGCTTTGTTGAGTATGATATGTGTGTGGGGAGGGGTTGGGAGGGGCAGTACCAAGTCGTTTAAAGAGGACTGTTAGCTTACTTAAGCTCTTAGCTAGGCTGGAATGGGCAGGGTTCTCTTGGCCTGCGGGTTGCCTGGGGTAGCCTGTCTATCAAGTGGGGCCTGAGAAGCATTTTGAGTTAGACATTAGGTGCTGTTTGAGACCTACTTTGAATTGAGACAGGCTGTTTGTAATTTCATCGGGAGTTCATTTATCCAGAGGGGGGCCCGATAGAGAAAGCACGCTGCCCTAGTGAGGTTCGGTGGAATGGTATGGACAGTGCTCCATTCTTCCTCCATCTGGTGATGTTTGCTGAGAGAGAAGCCTCGAGCAGGTTTCCTATACAGGGTGGGGTTTTTCCGAGGAGTGCCTTCTTTCCCAGGAGGCAAGTTTGGTATTTGATCCTGTCTTTTAGGTTAAGCCAGTTTGTATGCTTATACAGGGTGCAAGTATTAGTGTAGTGATCTGCACTCAGGGTGAGGTGGCATGCCTTACTGAGTGCAGTTTGGACCCTTTTGAGCATGCTATCAGTAGCAGCTCCATAGACCACCAGCCCGTAGTCTATCGTGGAGAGTATGGAGATGGAGACTGAGATTCGGAGTGTTTCCGGGGTGAGGGATTTCTTATGCCTATAGAGGACCCTGATCTTTGTGTTTACCACTTTGACAAGGGAGTCTACGTGGTGCGTATAAGTGAGAGAGTCGTCAATGGTGACTCCAAGGTACTTGAACAAGTGCACCTGCTCAATCTGCTCACCAGCCTTGTTGGTGATTACGAGAGGAGAATGCTCGTGTTTGTTGTAGGGGCTGGATTGTAGCATAGCCTTGGTTTTCTTGTAATTTCATAGCAGCTTTTGCCTACTGAACCAGTCCTCGAGTTTATTGAAAAAGTTCTGTAGTTCTGTTTGTAGGGCAACCTGAGAGGTGCTGCTGCTCAGCAGCATGGCATTGTCCGCATACAGAATAAGTTTGGGGTCACAGGCTGTGGGTAGGTCATTTACAAAGAGGCTGAAAAGCAGGGGCCCTAGAATTGATCCTTGAGGGACTCCTAGGAGTACATCTCTGGAGCTGGATAACGTCTGCCCGATTTTGACTCACTGGCTCCTGTGTGTTAGGTAGTCATTGAACCAATTCACGGCGTTTGGTGCCACACCCAATCTTTGGAGCTGGAATACTAGTAGGTAGTGGTTGATGGTGTCGAAGGCTTTGGTGAGGTCAATGAATATGGACCCCACCAGTTTGCCTTCATCCAGTGCCTTGTGTGCATAGTCAGTATATTCCAGCAGTGCCTTGGTGGTACTGTGTTTTTGCCTGAAGCCATGTTGGTTTGGGCAGAGCAGATTGTACTTAACTGAGGTATTCTGTGAGTTGATTTGCCATGATTTTTTCCAAAGCTTTGGATAGTGGGGAGAGGATAGATATTGGCCTGTAGTTTGACACCAGTGCCTTGTCACCATTCTTATGCACTGGAGTTACCAGGGCTTGCTTCCATACCTCTGGAAATTGAGCTAGGGCCAAGGTTTTATTAAATAGCATTGTTATGGGCATAATAAGAATATCAAGGGTGAGAGATAGTAACTTCATGTCTAGCCCATCACTCCCCAATCTGGTTTTGCCTAGGACTTTCCTGACCGTCATTAGGGCCTCCTTCACCGTCACTTTCTTAAAGTAGAAGGCTGGGTGGTTAGTTATGAGCAGGTTGGCACAACCTTGGTCCTCCACAGGCAGAAGGTAGTCTGGAGGCAGCACTGAGGACAGGTCTGTAAAGACCTGGTTAAAGGCATCAGCAATGGCTAGCGGATCTGAGGAGGGTGAGTTATTAATGTTGAGCACCTCAGGGTGCTGCTTTTGATCTTTACAGAGGATGTTCTTGATGTTGTCCCAAAACCTCTTTCCATCTCCCCATGCATTGTTAAGCTGGGTCTTATGGAAATTGGCTTTTGTGAGCCTGATAAGTTTGGTGCACCGATTTCTAGCCATTTTGTAGCACTGTAGGTCATGCTTGCTGCCTAAGTTTAAGGCTTTTTCCCAGAGGCAGTCCCTCTCCTTTAGGAGGGAGAGGAGCTTGCCATCAATCCAGCCGTTAACCTCCCCCCGAATTTTCTGCTTTGTGAGTGGTGCATAGATATTACAGATGGAATTGAAGCCCTCAGTGAAAAAACTAAGGGCCTGGTCCAGCGCAGGTGTCTTGTTGATGGGGGACCAGTTGTAGGCAGACAGGGTCAATTTGAGGGATCCAAGTTTGCCTTTCCACAGAACCCTGATCTCGATGAGGCAGGGTGGGCTTTTGGTTGAAACACAGTGGTATAAAAATCAGTCAAAGGTATACTGGAATGGTTAGCTTCACTAAAGTGCTGTCTTAATACCATTGGTATCTTCTGGATCTTCTGTAAGACTGAGCTGCAAGTTACTACATATTCATATTCTAATAACATCATGGATTATTGTAGGATCATAGCTCCAGAAGCAAATGTTTTAATACCTTTTATTGGACCAACACAGCTGTTACAATACAAGAACAAAGTGTTCTAGCGTTTGGACTAACCAAGTCCTTCTTCAGAAGCTTGATGGCAGTTTTTAGAAAATCCCATACTACTAACAACCAGATAATGCATAAAAACTGAAATAATTCTCATTGGTTTAACATATTTATTTGAAACATAACAGAAGATTAAGTCAGAGAAGCTGACACCAGTATGCTTTTAGATGAGAAGCCCCTGCAGATTAAAGGTTATCAAGAAATAACAACATGCAGAGAGTTCACCTCACATAAATTTTAAAATGTCTCAGTACGTTTCAAGAAAATAGTCTACTGATAACAAAACCATAGGCTACTATTCTTCCTAATTCATTTAAGATGAGGAGCTTACAACTTTAAATGCAAGTGTCCTTAGGCCAGATATTCAAAATTTTGTGCTGGGCCCAAACTATTTGAGCAGGGTTAGCACAGGTCCGCTATTTTCAAAAGGTCAAATAGCATATGCAAATTGTATTAGTACTGGGCAAAATTATAATGTATGCTAGGGGCAAATGGAGGGGGCGTGTACATGAATACAAGCACAATGCTATATTCAGTGAATAGGGCTGCGCAAAATGTTTTTGTGCAACTTAGCTCAATACTTTGTGTGGTGTGAATTACCACCCAGGAAAAGGTAGTCTTAACTCTGGGCAAACCAGCTTTGCATGACTTTGTGGCTTTCCACGACTTTTGCCCGGCTTTGCATGACCCTAACCAGTAAGTATGACTCATAGAAATAAGCTAGACAGAGCGAAAACATGCTGCCCACTGATGGCATCCCTATGATGCCATCATCTGCCACCAGTCCCAGTCATGCCAGAAAGTACGCGGTGACCTGGCTCCCAGTGGACACCATGGCAGTGCAGCCATACAGCACACACCTGCAGACAACCCTTCTGTGGACACCAACAGACACCAACACACACACATGCAGCACTGTGGGCATGGAGGGTGTTGAGGGGAGAGTGTAAAAGTGGCCAGGCTGCACCACAGACTGGGTGGAGTCACAAGGCTGGGACATGCCATGCAGGCACATGGGTCAGTGTTGGGAATACCCCAATGCCAGTGTGCCTGTCTGATGGTATGTGCCCCCCCCAGCCACATACTGCACATCTGTACAGACACCACAGCACACACAGCCAGCCATGTACATGTCACTGAGAGCATCCGATGCCAGTGGTGCAGCATCTGTGGGTCACACAACAGCATAACAGTAATGTCCACTGTCAGTAAACACCTGCAAGTTGGGCTTGTCATTGTGTACAGTGCAGTGGTCATCACTGCCCTACATACCATAGGCAGTGCTGTGTCCCTCACACTACTGGCCCCCTTGCTACTTTAGTGTCTGCTGTGCACTGTAGCATGAACTACAGATTGACAGTTGCATGCAGCACCACCACCACCACCACCTGTGCCTGCGCTGTGTAGTCCCCTGGGGCACAATATTCTGTGCTGTACTACACAAATGTAGCCTGCAGCTACCACCATGCACTCCCAGACTGACCTACAGGTGGAGCTGTGGGCAGATCCAGCCAGCTTCTATACTTCCAGACTGACCTACAGGTGGAGCTGTGGGACCCTGCAATAGCACTGGCAATGGGCAGACTGCGTGCAAATCAGGTCATAATGAGATGCTAATCTGGATGTTTGCCCACAGACTACATAAGTAGGCTCATTTGCATGTCACTTTTGAACATAGCAAAGTTTGGCCCCTGGTAGACGTGATTGCGCTGAGCAAATGGCTTAGCTCCGTGCAAATGTGTTTGCACTGTGCAAATGTTTCAGAAATATTGTACATTTTTGCACAATGTAATTTCACATGCGCTGCTGCTTGCAGCTTTACTGACTTCACTCCTTTGCTAGCACCCACATTGGCCACATAGTTCACCTCTACCTTCCTTCATGTTGCTGTGAATTGGGATGCTGTTGTGGTTTGCACTGCCTGGTTGCTGTAGTCAGAGCTGTCTTATTCCCAGGCTATTTTTGCACTGCACTGCCAGCCCAGTTTGCCCAGCTTCCTTAGCATACTATATTCAGCAGGTTTAGCACTGGGGCTATCCCTTTTGAATATAACAGGCTATGGTATCCGGGCTAATGTAGCACACCAGGCAGTGCTAATTTAGCGCCAGGGCAAAGTTTTGAATGTCTGGCCCCCTTGTGTTTTAAAGAACACAGTCAATGAAAGGCAGATATGTGGATAATAAATACATGCTAAAATGAGGCCTAATTGCAACTTAAAAAATGAGCCCCAAATTAAAATAAACAGAAATGATATATGGCATACAGAGGGTTTAAAGTGAAGTTTACTCAAAGTAAGAAAATGTTTCACACAAAATGTAATATAGAACTTAGCTTGAGACATTTTCCCAACTATGCTGTCAACCAGTTAATACATTTCATAAACGTTAAGGCCTTCAGTGTTGTAACAGGATTTAATACATAATAATATCGATTGTAAGTATAAATGCCAAATAAAAAATAATAAAAAAAAACTGCTTGTTAAGGACTGCCAAAAAATTGAGACCATGAACCCAATATGTATCGATTTCAATACAGTGTCAGTGTACAACAAACGTGTACAGAATCAGTCTAAGAAATCTGAATAAAAACTCATAGGAATAAAATCCCCCAGCCCCCTTCCCTGGGAAAGATAACTAGTAGGAATTAGATACTGTATGTGTACAAGAGTCCTAATACATCATTCACACCAATCTTTGCAATATTTACCCAAAGGAATTAAACCTTTGATGAACCCCCAAGTAAATGAGATATGCATCTTAATATGTTCAGAACTTAAAAATGTGACAGTATGTAATCCAACCACTGACAACTAGTAGAAGGAAGTAAATGTTCACTATGGCCGCTATTCACAAAGGTGCAGCTGGTACACACAAAAGATGTGCAGCGGTGTGTGTGCAGTTGCGCACCACAAGCATGACATGAGACATTCATGAACAAGTGCGAAAGACACCCATGGGGATGGGGTGGGCCAGACAGAGGTGCGCAGCAATGCGAAGGGGCAGGGCACAGACCATGCAAGCTGCACGGAATACCCCTTGACCCCACCATAAATGGACAGGCAGAAGCACTGCGCTGCACCACTATGCGCAGACACATGGAAAACATACGATGGAGGAAGTGAAAGCAGCCACCAGCAATGCAGACTAGGAGATGGCAGGGGCCACGGAGCATGCAGGCAGAGGCATGGGACATGACACAGGCTGTGGAGGGGGCACAAGGCATTGGTTCCCCAACTTCATGGGTGCGCAGGTTGCCTTGTTGGTGACAGAGGTCTGTCACACTACGACGTGCTGTTCAGCTGCCGGACACTCAGCACACCACCCAAGATAAAGACACGGATATGGCTTGATGTGCAGGTGGGCATCAATGCAGCCTGACTGGAGGCACACACACTGTCCCCATTAAAGCACAAGTGGTGTGACCTGTGGATGCAGGTGAAGAGGAAGGTAAGCCTTGCATGCCAGGCACAGCGTGCCACCAGCAGTGGCCCACCACCCCCTGGACCCACACTCATGCCCATTGAGAAGCTTGTGGTGGATATGATATGTGATGTTGTCATGGACGGGGAGCCCAAGGTCATCGACAGCATGCTGGGTGAGTGAGCATGATATGCACCAGAGGTGGTAGCACCACATGGGGGCACAGAGAATGACCACTAAAAGACCTCTACCACCACCCACAGAGCCTGACGATGACAGCATGGGTGAGGGACTGAGTGGGACCAATGGTGCCACCACCCCGCAGCCAGGGGATGCAGGTACGTAGCAGCATGGACATGGGACAGAGTACTGCACCCAACCACAGTGGAAGGGCACTAATCCATGTACGCCCCCAAGTACACCGCAAATCCCAGATGCCACAGTGGAGGAGCCATCATAGCCACCTGCACCCATGGAGGGACAGCAGAAGGGTGCCGAGGCCTGGACAGAGGACCGGCAGCAGGAGGAGGGAGGGGGTGAGGCCACACCCAAAGATGACCATACCAATGTGGAGGACATGATGGCACAAGATCAGGCAATGGAGGAGGACAACAATTTGGCCAGAGTGCACGGGAACATGGGGGAAGACAACCAGCAGGACATCGACACTGACGCACCCCCCATGGGGCCAGGGGCAGATGCCACACTGCTGGATGCCCCAGCACTAGACAGCACCACCCTGGGGGTCTTCCACCCACACAGCACCAGTGGCCATGCAACAGTGGTTCAGCACTGGTGGCCGACTACCCAGACCTCCGACAGCTGGAGCATGACTGGCTGCAGGCAACATGCGACTGCACGGAGGTGGTGCACCAGCTGACAGGCATCCTGGAGGCATCAGTGCATGCACAGGAGAGCCTGGCTGAGGACGTAGCTGCAGGCATGCAGACACAGGTCGGTATGGCCGATGCCACCACGGCAGGTGCGCGTGCCCAGGACAGACTCAAGGATGCAATGGTGGTGGGCACACATGCACAGGACCAGATAGCCAATGCATGCCAAGCCATAGCCGCACACCAGACCATGCATCCACAGCCACCACAGGCCACCGTCATGCCACCGACACAATCAGGAGATGCACACTGGCCATTGCCGCATGACCAGGAACACACACCCTGCACCTCTGGCACAGTCTGATACTAACACTGCAATGGGCCCAGGTAGCATGGCCCAACAAACACTCTGCAGACCAAGGCCACAGTCCACCACACAGCTAATGCCCATGCCACAGGGGAGCAGGGAGACCGGCCATGGGCACGCATGTGGAGGGACAGCACGGACATCTGACACACAGTAATGAGGCCGTGCAATCAGCAACATCTGGCACACACAATGCACAAGCCCCACACACACCATGGACATGCCCTACACACACCACGCAGTGGCACGCCACGTACACCACCGAGGCACACTGCCTCATTGGTTACGGATGCACCACATGGATCAGCACCACATTGGCATAGCAATAGAAGATGCATGGCCAGGGGACACCAAGCACACCTTTAGGCATGGCCAGTGTGTTGCCTATCAGGCACTGCACGTTGTGCACTGAGTGGCTCAGACAGGTGGTCTCATCATCACCACCCTGTGTGTTCACTCACCGTCCAAATGTGCCATGGGCCACATGATGCCTCATGACCCATGCCACCTGCTGCTTCCCATCCCCTGGGTGGTGCCTGTTCACCTTCCTCTGGCGGTTCTGGTCCTTATGCTGGCTGTGGTGGTCCCTCACCATGCTCATCTGGGCTGTCATCTGGGGGCTGTGGCACACTGTGTCAGATGCATATGTTGCGCAGCATGGCACAGGCAGTCAACACTCTGCATGCCATCTCGAGCACGTGTATCATCATGACACCTGTATGGTCCAGGCACTGGAACCACATCCTCAGAAGTCCGATGGTGCATTCAATGATACCACGGGCTCACACATGGGCTGTGTTGTATGCCTCCTCTGCAGGGTGCCGGGGCACAAGGTATGGTGTCAGGAGCGTTGTCCTCCCATATCCACCCATATCCCTCATCCTGCTGTTCCATCTGGTGCCACAGAGCACTGTTGTCATAGATGTATGAATCATGGCATGATTCCGGGTACCATGCCAGGATGTTTGTGACGATGCCCCTAGCATCGCACACCACCTGGCAGTTGATGCTGTGGACACCCATATGGTTCGGGTATGCCACCTCGTTCATGCTTGGAGTGAGAATGGGCATGTGCATACAGTCTATGGCACTGACCATGCTTGGTATGCCATCACTGTCCAGGAACCCTCCCTTGACAGCCCTGAGCTCCACTGGCATCATGGGGAACATGATATAGCACTGCCTGTGGCACACAAGGGCATTGGTCATCTGCCATAGGGCTCTGGAGATGGAGGCCTGACTCACACCTGACATGTCCCCTGTCACCCTCTGGAAGGAGCCTGTGGCATAGTACTGCAGGACTCACAAAACTTTCATCTCCATGGACATGGCCCAGGAATGCCCTGTGCATGGGCATATGTCATCCTCCACCAGTGCACAGACATAATGCAATATTTTGTGGTCGAGCCTGTACTGACGCAGGAAGTCTGTGGCATGGAGGCTCCTGACTGTGAGCTGTGGCCTGAACGTCCGTGGACAGCGATGGTGATGGCGCTGTCAGCGGTGCTCCTCTATGGCATCCTCCAACAGTGCAATGTGTAGCAGTTCCCCAGGGCACATCGTATCACCTCTGCCTGTTTCACATCTCGTGTACACTCAGTGGTGCTGCATGCACACATGTGTGTCCCATGCTTGCCGGGTGGCATGCCGCATGTGCCCTATGGGGTGGTGCCTGGCCACGTGCTGTGGGTGGGACAGCCACAGGGGATGCCATAACTGCAGTGAGTGTCATGGTGCTGCTGCACCACTGATGCCACATGGTGATGTGCTTGGTAGGCTTGCCCTGCCATGGTGACTGTACTGCATCACCAGAGACATGCACTAGCACCTGCTGGAGCCATATGGGAGGTCATGGAGTACAGACAGGTGAGAGGCTGGCCCAGAGTCTGCTGTGTGTGGACCCACTGCTTGGGGGGGCATTCTGGCACATGTCCTTTGCTAACACTGCCTTCTTATTTTCACAGGGGACATGCTGGAATAAGGCCATGCTGGTGCTGGAGCTGTGGGAGGTGGGAGTGCTGGGACAGGCTGTGGTGGTGACACCAGGCCTCATGACATACCACTTAGGATGGACCTGTGGCAGAACACGGATGACATGGTGTACCAGGATGATGATGGGGACCTGTGGGCCTCCGTTCCCCCTCACAGGTAGGTGCCATTTGCATGCGTGTGTGTGTGCCCCTTTGTGTGTTGTGATGTTGCATTTGTTCCCTGTCAGCATGTGCATGTACTGACCCAGGTCTCTTGTGTGCGCTTTTCTCATTGCAGCTTTATCGTGGTCCCCTGAGGCACCTGGTGCTGGAGGAGCGGGCCTTCACAGACAGCAACCCACTCCTTGAGGTGACACCGTCTATGAACCTGGTGGGTATGATGGAGGACTCATCAGACTGAGCACGTGTTCTTTCTGCCCAAATTTCATTGTGCCTGATTCCTTGCCCTGTTGATATGCCCTGTGCGCGGATGATGTGCACCTGAATGCAATAAAAGCCTTTGCCTGTACCACCCTCTATGTGGCCTCTTCTTCACCCCGGCACAGTGTGCAGAGGCAGTGGTGAATGTGTGCCGTGTGTGTGTGTGTTATAGGTCGGGCCCCTGTGTATGGGCCCTATGGGATGTGTTGCTTGTACCTAGGGTTCGCTGTGCTGGCCGTCTGGGTATTGGCCATGCCTGGCTGGCAGTATGCATGCCGTGCTAGGGCCTGCACTCCTGTCATGGTGCCACATGCATGTGCCACCTTCCTGGCACTTGCTTGGTCATGCAGCTCATGGCATGTGTGGCATTGTGCCCTGCCGGATGTGTGCGCTGTCATGGGCATGTCCGCAAGGCTCACATCGGTTCACAGCACATGCCAGCTCTGCTCTCTGTGGAGTCGATGAGCCTCCTTATGGCTGCTTTGTAGATGTGTACCACATGAGCAGCTCTGTAGCATGTCATTCTGATGTATGGTGTGTCGTGAATGTGCATACAGCTCACCGTGCATATGGCGTACAAGGCCATAACCCCTGCATGAGTGTGTAGCTGCGCACCATGTGGGTGTGCATGTCCCTCCTCATGGTTTGTGCATCCTGCGTGGCATTGGCCTATGCGGCTTCCACACGTATGTGCCTCCATGGGAGCCATGCATGCCCTGCACAGCAGAGTGTTGCCTTTGTGAATAGGGCCTTATATATGAGAACTAAGTTCTAGCCACTGTAATAATATTATGTCATGTCCCTGAGTAAAAGCTTACCTCAATATCACCACAATAACCACACCCACTATACCCACAAAAAACAACCCAAAAACCACATAAAAATTGCCCCATACCACACACCCCTCCACATACATGTGCGCACGCACACATACGACACAGCAACAACACACACGCACACATTCACACAATGCTAAGGTGAGAAGTCAATATGTAGATAACCAGATAAAAGGAACTCTGCAAGTATAAAATTAAAACAATCAAAGGCTCACTGAATAACTAAAGTATTTATGTCCATCCTTTGAAGTAAATGTCTGTGTACCGTTAAGTGGAATAATGTGTCATATACCCCACATCAATGTTCATTCCATCCTCCACCATATTGAGAAGTAAAATAAGTCTAATTTCAGAAGCCCGTCTCTGTTGTGTACTGTTGAAATGTCCTTTTTAAGACCATCACAGCCATATCTGAGATTGAGTGGCCATCCTGGGAGAAGTGTTGCACCACTGGTTTGTCAGTCATCTTCATATTAATAGAATTCCTGTGTGAATTCTTTCTAGTGCAGAGTTATTGCTTTGTCTCCCCCACATAACCTGTGTGAGGACATTTCTTGCATTGAATGAAATAGACAACATTACTTGATGTACATGTATAATTCCCCTGTATCCTGAACTGTCTGTTTTGTGATGTAACCACACAATCTGAAGTGGAAATGAGCTTACAAGTCACATCTGCGTTGATGACAGGGTTGTTCTGGTTCAAGTTGACTCTTAATAATCAGATTGTGTAAATTAGGTGGTTGTTTAAAAGATAGTAGTTGTAGTTCTTGAAACATACAATTAAGGGTTTCATTTTCACTAATTATTGGGTGGAGGCACTTAATAATCTCATGTAGAAGTTCAAAGTCAGGATGATACATGACTACTAAGGGTATTATGTTGGTAGTGGTCCTTTCCTTATATTGCAGTAGTTGTTCTCTTGGTACCTGTGTTGCACATTCCACTGATCTGTCAATTTCTCTGGAAGAGTGTCCCTGCTCAATAAAGGTGTTTTTCAACATTGTCAAATGTGTGTCTCTGTCTTCCTCACTTGAACAGAGGCGATGATACCGAAGTGCTTGACTATACATGACAGATTTTTTTGTATGACTCGGGTGATTACTTTTCCTGTGTAAGTATCTCTTTCTGTCTGTTGGTTTCCTGTAAATACAGGTGTGTAGGGTTCCATCCTTGATAGTGACAGTGGTATCCAGAAAAGTTACACTGGTGGCAGAACATTCCAGAGAAAGCTTTATGGTTGGGCAGAGGTTATTAAGTTCCTGATGAAAATCCTTAAGTGTGTCAGTGCTCTTTGTCCAAATTTATAAACAAATCATCAATGTAAAGAAAATAAGTGAGTATTTTTTGTGTATAGTGCCTTAAAAAGTCCCTCTCCAAATTCACCATAAAAAGATTAGCATACTGTGAAGCCATCCTGGTACCCTTTGTTGTTCCCATAGTTTGAACATAATGTTTACCATTGAAACTAAAGTTTTTATGTGTCAGAATGAATTCAATAAGTTTCCCCATGACTCCAGGGTCAGTGTTGCAATCCAATCCTTTCTCAGGCAGGTATTTAAGGCAGGCTGAAATGCCATTTGTGTGTGGAATATTAGTGTAAAGGGATGCTACGTCCATCATGGCTAAAAGGGTATCCGGTGGTAAGTTCTTACAACCAGAAAGTTTACACAGGAAGTGTGTATTGTCTTGAACGTAACTATTCCTTTGTATAACCAGTGTTTTTAAAATGGCTTTTACAAACCCTAATATCCTGTCTGACAGGGTACCATTACCAGAGACTATGGGTCTGCTCCAATTACCAGGCTTATGTATTTTAGGCAGCATGTAGAATGTCCCTGGCTTAGGTTCACAGGGGATGAGGGCATTTAGTCTGCCTTGGACATGGTTTGGAAATTATCCAATTAACTCCTGTAGTTCTCTTTTATATTCTGTAGTAGGGTCACTTTCCAGTAGGTTCATAGGAAATTACAGACATAAGGAGGCAATGTGGCCTTCTAGAATGTCTGCCACTTAACAGCTACTATAACTACTTTCAGGTAATGACTCTTCCAACTCATGTAAGCATCCAAACTGTTTTTAAAGTCTCTTACAGATGCACTTTCAACCACCCCAAAATGTAGCTTGTTCCACATAGTTACTATCCTCTGGCTGAACCAGTATATTCTTGCCCTTCCCATCAAACTACCAATTATTTCATCTTCTTGTTATGTTCCAGGCAATATTTTTCTTTCAGAGACAAACCTACCTCTTGTCCTTCCTCTCTTGGAACATACATTTTTTTTAATCCAATTTCATCTCCCCTAAAAGTAGGAATGTATTGGATGTCTGCAAACCTAATTTATAAAGGTCAAGTATTTGTACATTAAATTGATCAACTCTGACTGAATTGTGCTGGTCATTCTTTACATTCCCAAACTGCATTAAGTAGAGGATCTAATTTGGTAGTCTATTTCATAGGTATTATAGGTAATAGCTGAGCTTAACACAGATTTTTGTCTGTGATACTCACACAATTAATAAACTTGCCCTTTCTCTCTAAAGTATTTGTCTAATTTAGTTTTGAATTCATTCTGACTAATCAGGTCACCAAGTCGCTGCACTGAGATATTATTGCCATTGGGTGGCACTGTATTTAGAGTATGTGTTAATTTTTTTTATTAAGAATTTTGGGCTGGGAAGAGCCATCTGTGTAAACAATGATTTCCAGGTGTGACACAAGAGCATAGGGAGGTTAAAAGACTTGGTTTGGGTCACACGGTATGTAAGTGACAGCTGTGAGACTGAAACCTGAAAAATAAACATCATCTTGTCTAGTGTACCTAACCTGGCAAACAAAAACAAAAAAATAAGTGAACCTTGATCCATTGGTTCTCCAGGTTCACAGCTCAGTGCTATTTCCTTTAGGCAATACTGCCACTCCTAAATACCTGTAATCTGTAATATGTGTTGCACAGTAGGGATGTGATACAAGGCCTTTAGCTGGAGGGAGATGTTGGTAAGGGTACTATGTTTTGAGGGAAGTGATGGGGAGAATTCATAATAATTTTCTTCACATAAAATGTGTCAGTCCTCAACCTGCAATACCATACTCCTTCCCCTCAATAAGCTGCCATACAGTGGTTGATAATCTTTGAGCTCAGTTGTTCATGTTCTAATCCCACCTGTTTCTTTTGCAAACTCATACTCTTACTAGTCTCCATTTATTTGTCTCTTAAGAGTTCCTTAAAGTAATGACTAGTATACTGTATACTGTATGTAATAATTGACAACACTTGTGTTGCAGTGCTGCACAGCTTTAACATAAATAACAGAGTTAAGGTGTAAAGGAAAAGTAGTTTAACGATTCCAGAATGACTATGCTATATGTGGTGCACTTCCAGGCCTGAGGCCAGAATAGCTAAGTACCTTAGAAACAGTGGCTAACAAGTGAGTCTGCCGATCTACTTCCCCCACAGAGTTGCACATCTGAATTATGACATTAGTGTATTTGGATCTCCATGTACCTACCAATCTGTTAGCCCTTGGACAGGATATTCACTACCTTCTCTAATAAGCATTACCCACAGGGTGACTGTGAAATGGTTCTTACTCTTACTGTGAAAAACAGAAAGATTCACACAATCTAAGACCTGTGGCACATGTTGCTGTATTAATTTCCTTTCCTTGCTTCTCACAGACAACCACCCTTTGAGTAGATTGCATCACAATATTATATATTTCACATTTATCCAATATTACATTGATAGTGTAGCGGTGTTCTCTTCAGTATGTACTGCACATACACTGAAATGCATTTTGTAATAAGAAAGGGTCAGGTAATTCAGACAGTGCTTTGAAAAGCCATTCATGGAAAATCACTCAGAGTGATTTATAGCATACAGAAAAGAAAACAAGAATAATTTTAAGAGAGCCACACAGGAGGCCTGTTCAAGTTACTCACCATCATAATTCAAAATGACTTACTCCACAACATGCATGACCATACCTGAGGGATGTCCCTCATGTAATTCTTGAAATTGCTTTTTTCCTCATCTATCTGTCATGCAAAAGGTGCTACCCACACATAGGATATGCTGTAAATTCAGACTTTAAAGATGCTAGATGCTAAATCAACAATAAACTTTATGCACATAAACACAATGGTTACCATTGAGTTCTGAATTTGTTTATCCATGTTTGAAGATATGTCCCTCATTATGAGTGTACGTGTCACTTATTGTCCTTCATGTTCAGTGTCCATGTCCATCGTTTCTGCGACAAAAGATTGAGAGGTACAGTATGTGCATGACAGAAATGCCCATAATGGACTATAATACATGGCATGGAAGGGATTACATTAAACATGACATCCCATGCTACCATGTAAGGTAAGGTACATATTGGATATACCACAAACATAATTGACTCCAATGAGTTTTGTGCCTCACCACATTGTGCTTGTTTAACAGTAAAACCCCCATCTGTAACTGTTGTTCATTTACTCATTGTTAAACTCAGCATACAGGAAAAAAGGTTGCTATGCTTTTATTAAGTATTCTCTGAATGACCTGACTGTTCATGGGATTATTGAGAATAGTGCTTTTAGGACACCATGGAGTCCCATGATATCACTGGCACCCTCAGTATGCTAATAGTGCTGTTCTCAATGGATGCATGCACTTTATTCTATAAGTGGTGATTACTTTTAAATGTCATCTTTTAAATCTAAGCTAAAAAAGTATTTAAATGTAATCAAGAATGTACTTGTTAATTGTTTGTAATGTGTCCTAAATTACTGTATATGTTATCGTATTGTTCATTGTTATTTGTATTGCTTGTCGTCTGTGAAAACGGGCAGTTTGCTCATCAGACTTACAAGGGTAAAAAATGAAATGAAATGCAATGAAATGAAATGACTTAAGCAATAAGGCATGGCAGGAGGTACACTATGGTGGGAAAAAAGCCCACCTTGGGTGGGTTGAATCATGAAATGAAGCTAAGTGTTTCCACCACCTGAGATGGGCTGTTAGTCCACCATAACATACCCGCTGGAGTGCCTTACTGTGATTACGACATGAGTCCTTTTTAGTAAATTGGAAGTATATTTTAAATATATTTCTGTTGAGGCACATTTAGTCAGGCTATTGTGTGCTGGTATAATGACCCAGCTTAAAGTACCTCTTGGACACTCAGGAGTCAGCATTCCTTCTACCCATTTCATAATTAATGGTAAAAGTTGGGTAATAAATACTGTATATACAGTTCTGTGCCTTGTTTAGCCACCATTTTGTGTCCATTCTATTGTCTTATTTAAACAATGAAACATGGAAGGGTGTGCTTTGAGTTGGGATCATGGCACATATCTGGTGTGTTAAATTATGAGATTGAAGGCCAAGTGCTTCCATTGCAGCAGAAGTGTCATGACTCCAACATAAAGCACACCCTATAATACCTTACTGAGGCTATGAAATGGGTTCAGCTGGATCACCTGTTGGATCAGTAAATGCATCTTTTCTTTTAATTTTAATTTAGATTTGTAAAAATACAAAAATGTAAATGAAAGAGAAAATAGTGGTCCTATTGAGCTGTTGTAATTTTGCTGTGTAGTCAGTGGATGGCTGATTGTGCATTTTTTAAAATAAAAGTAAGTGAATCAAACTTGAAAAGTTTGCTTCACTACAACTTTCCGAAGTTGTGCAGCTTTAGTAAGTTCTTTACACTTACTGAAACTTTGCATTTATAGTTTTGCACAGTTGTAAATTTTGAATATCGTCAGTAAAAGTATCAGTGAAGTGTTTCTACACGTAGCTGTTGTTGGGCAAAGAAGCACTTGCCCAGCAAAAAATATGCAAAAGTTTTCTTAAAACAAAATACTTTCAAAGTGCAAAAAAAACCCCTGTCACTATGCCAAATAGTTACTCCTTCCCATCACCCTGACCATTTTAAATTGTGTCCCCCACCTGCACATCCTTCAGCACCAGCACCCATCTCCCACCTCTCCCCTCAGTTACAGCACAGTTAGTCAATTTCAATTGAAGCTGGACTCACCAACATTTAAAGAATAGCCCTTTCCCCAGCTGTGTGCATGTCCCACACCATCATCCTCCACATCCTGTCCCCTTCTCAGGTATTGGTGAACACACATCCCCACCATACCACTCTCTAGCACCTGACCTCTCTCCTCCTCAAGAATCATGAATAAGAAAGGATATAAGCTGCCAGTGCTAGTAAAAGAAGAAAACTGTCCTACACTGTCCAGTGACCTGGCTGCAACTGAATGGATGAATGGATGAATGGATGAATGAATGAATGAATGAATGAATGAATGATGACATCTCACCTATAGTAAACCTGAATGACTAACAGGTAATGTATGATGAGTTTTTAAAAGAATTCTGCATAGAATCATGGTTAACAAATCACCTTCAGGTATTTTTTTTTATTCTCATGGCTCTCCAGCCAGGGTGGAGATGTAAGCCATATCAGTCTAGGACTCCCCAAGCCACCCATCACCCTAGCACACACCTTGCCAGCTCCCCAGTCTGGGAGGACCATGACATAACTCTCATGGTGTGGTCTCCTGTAGGGAAGAACCCATGCAGTACAACTCTTTGGTCCCATGTGAGACTTTTGCTATTGTGTTGATTCAGTGTATAGGCTTCTCATGGTCTTCCTGGTGTCACGATGCTGCTTGCGGAAGGAATTCTTCTTGTAAGTTTCCCCCAAGCTCAGGCATGCAGTGACATCTGAGGAAAGTCACACATGCCACCATGCATGGCCGTGCCAACATCCACCAAGCCCAAGACCCACAGATGCAGGAGGTGTCAGGCACACTAACTCCTGGCTGCCACCAGGTGTAAGAACATTAGAACATAAGAAGATGACAGCGAGGATGTTAGACTATTGCTGACATCCTCACCACACCCACCCTGGAGGAGGAGAACAGTCCATAGGATCCACATCCTCTTCCCATTGGCCAACCATCTGATGCTCCACACTCATTCCCAAACCTGTGTCATTGGCACCACAAACCATAGTGTTATCACTTGTTCCAACAGGTCAGCTAAATTGACTTTCAGGTGAACACAACTATGTAAAGGTACTGCGTTATTCTCATAACTCTAAACAAGCAGGTACAAGCCAGGTTCTGGCAGCCATGTTCACCTAGTCACGCAATACAGAAGTGGTTTCAGAAGATTGGAAGAGGGTACATGGGGTCCTTCTACAAAAATCTGGCATTAGGAAGGAAGCAAGGAACTACAGGCAAGTCAGCCTCACTTCAGTAGTGGTGAAGGTCATTGAGGCACTGCTTAAAGAAAGAACAGTGGAACATCTGGAAGCCATTGTTGCTCAAGACCCTAGGCAGCATGGATTCACAGTGGGTAGGTCATGTCAGATGAATCTGATGCATTATTTTGACTGGGTGATAAAGGAAGTAAATCATGGAGGGACTGTGGATGTCACCTACCTCAGTTACAGCAAAGCCTTCGACACCGTCCCACATATGGGGCTAGTCAACAAGATGGGAAGTCTGGTCATGGGGAATAAGGTGGTAAGATGGGTTAGGAACTGGTTAATGGACAGGAGGCAGAGGATGGTGGTAACTGGGGTACAATCTGGGGAAAAGAGGGTGACTAGTGGGGTAACTCAGGGATCAGTTATTGTGCCAGTCCTGTTCAATGTCTTCATTGGTAACATTGCAGAGGGGCTGGAAGGAAAGGTCTGCCTGTTTGCATTTGACACCAAGATCTGTAACAGGGTGGATACTCTAGAAGGGGTGGAGACAATGAGAAAGGATCTGTGGAAGCTTGAGAAATGGTCTGAGGAGTGGCAGGTGAGGTTTAATTCAAAGAAATGCAAGGTTATGCAACTGGGGCATAGGAACCCTTGGGAGAGATACAGGATGGGGAGGGGAGTTGCTGACAGTCACTGAGGAAGAAAGGGACCTAGGGGTCATTATTTCAGATGACCTGAAAATGTCAAAGCAGTGTACAAAGGCAGCAGGGAGGGCAAGTGGCATACTGGGCTGCATAAGCAGGGGTATCACCAGCAGAAGACAGGAGGTGGTGACGCCATTATATAAAACCCTGGTCTGGCCTCACAAGGAGTACTGTTTGCAGTTCTGGAGTCCGCACCTTCAGAAGGACATAAACAGGGTGGAGGTGGTCCAGAGAAGGGTGGCTAAGATAGTACAAGGCTTGCACCACAAAACGTTTGAGGAGAGATTAAGGGACCTCAATATGTACTCGCTGGAGGAGCAGAGGGAGAGAGGGGACATGATAGAAACATTCAAGTACCTCAAGGAAATAAACAAGGTGCGGGGGGAAGACATCTTCCAATATAGGAGTACAAGGATGAGGGGACATGGCATGAAATTGGAAGAGGGCAGGTTAAGAGGAAATCTAAGGAAGTTTATCCTCACTGAAAGGGTGGTGACACTTGGAATGGGCTGCCACTGGAGGTGGTGGGAGCAAACACTGTGGCTGCATTTAAACATGCATGGGACAGGCATAGGGGAACCACAGAGGCAAAGCAGAGGGAAGGGCAAAAGCCATAAACAAGTACTGGGCTTACAGGCAGACTGGATGGGCCTTGTGGTCCTTATCTACCAATAATGTATCTGTTTCTATGGTACAAAACATTGTGTACCTACATTTTGCTGAAGTAGTTATTATGCACATTAACTGGCCTTTAATTTGGCCTACTCTTCTGAATCAATTGTCTATTGATACTGATGCAACTATGGAATTTTCATTTTAAATTCAAATTTTATGCAACCTTACAAGCACAATCTTACTATAAATGTGATGTCAAGTTTTAATTATGCTGTGCTGTAATGTTCTTATTGTTGTAAAGTGTTTACATGTCAGGTGTGGCTGAAAACAGGCTTTATGTTACCCACTCCCCCTCCCAGTAAAAGAATAAAATGAAATAAAAATAAAATGAAAACAAAGAATACACACTTTATTACACAGGTGTGATCTGCAGGTCACTGCGTCTGAGTCCGCACACCTCCTTGGTGACTGTACAGGGCCCACCTGGTTGAAGGGTTTCAGTTCATTCTTTCTCCTGTGGTATGGGGGGGGGATCATTCTAGAGCAAATAGTAAATAGAGAGGTTCCTTTACCCAGAGACAATAAGGGGGCCTGTTGTTCTGTGCAGCACCACCCCCTGAGATGCAGTACCTACCCATCTCCTTACATTGGACTTGACCACCCCTTGGAGACTACTAAGACAGTTATTACCTTCACCAGTAAACACTTCAGTCAGGTTATACAAACTGGACACACATACACACACACACACACATTTAAAATTCAACAAATTTAAGGTGCTTTTATTTGAGAACACAGGCCTGGAATTGGAAGAAATGGAGAGGGTGAGACAATTGCAATTTACTTTTAGCACTCCCACCCTATTGCAATGCCCCATGGGAGCCACTGTTCTGTGGGACACCACCCCCTCTTAGATTCCACACAATCTGGAAACTACCCACCCAATCAAGGGGCACAAAGAGAAGAATGATACTACACATCTTGTGGTAACTCTTTAGCTTTATCAGTAGTAAAACTATGATTTTAGGTATGACACAAATAACAATGACTCTGGCTACCCTGGAATTACACTAGAGTCCAGGTGCAATTCTGGTAGCTCCATTGCATGGGTTCTTTCCATTGTGCATTTGATGAAAATTAGCATTCTTGCAATTTAACCCCGAACAGACCATAGTGTGCGAACCCAATTTAAAGAACTTGAACTCCAACAGGAAAGTGCCTGAAATACAACTGTAATCCTAAGGCAATAATGGTACTCCAAAACAGGAAAAGTTCAATGGCCCCAACCAGCAATGTCAGTACTCACATAGTCCACAGATGCAGCAGTTCAGTTGAAGAGGGGAACTGCACACAGCAACAGGTCAGGCAGAAATCAGGAGCAAGCCCCAGTGGCTTGGAGATGAAACATTTCAGACTTTCTCTCTCAGACGTTCTGCAACAGCACAGCTCTTCCTGCTCACACCTCTCAGGATCCAGTTCTTCTGGCTCAGATCTCAGTATACAGGAGGACCTGGTTCCCAAGGAGTCCAGAACCCAGGAGTAACCCCTATAGTCAGATGCCTATCATATTGAGATTACCCATGTACTCAGGGCACGCACCCATGTGACTTGCTGTTCCAAATCTACCCCACTAGGTGAGAGCTAGCATGTCCCTTACCTGACTCCGGAGCAATAGGGATTGTGATGCAAGTCTCTGTCTCCAGTCGGTACAGATCAGCAGCTTCAGTATGCAGCAATTGCCCACAAGTTCACACTATCAGCTATTTCTTCCAAGGAGCACAGCCTCTGAACAAAATAAGTTCAGGATAAGGCTCACAGTGAGTTTACTGAAAAAGCCTTGGTGAGGGCTCACAGAAGGGTTGGCATGGCTAGGCCTCTGTCTTGGTCTCACCAGCAGCAGAACATAAATAAAATGATGAGGCTTTATTTAAACAAAACAAAAACCGAAACTAAAATATAGAATATATATATACTTGGTTCTATAACTGGTGGGAAAGAACTCCAAATGTGAACCCTTAGTGGGTATTTGAAAAGGAAATATTTAAGTTCACTGCAAAAAAGATGAAAGATCTGTAGTATTTGCATTGTTACTATTCCAACTATAGGATAACAGCAAAAAGTTTGCTAAAGAAGTAAAAGAACAAGCATTTGTCAATGCCGAATGTTGCTTGCTTGTATGTGCTGTTTAGGTATTTGGAAGTGGTGGTTCCATGCCTTCCTCCCAAGACATCCACTGTGTCTAATGACAGTTGTACTGTTCATAAGGATGTGTGGAAAAATGCCACTGGTGAAAATCTGTACTGAAAATATTACAAATTCATGAACTTACGAGCGTGCTTGGAAACTGCGCAATTCTCACTTGTAACACAATCCTTTCATGGACTTTTTTTGCCAAATTTTCAACATAGCCATTTTATGACCTCTGCTCATGAACAGTGTCACTGTGATTTTCTTAATCTGTCCCAAACACTGATTGTGCACACTGATTGCGCCATTGTGCGCTACATGCATGGAAACACATTTTGGGTGACGTGAAAAATGACAGCTGTACTGCTCATAAATAGGTGTGGTAAAATGGCAATGTTGAAAATCTGGAGTGCAAATATTAAAAATTTGTGAACTTACGAGTGTGTGTAGGAACTGCACAATGCACACTCATAAAACAGTCATTTTAAGGAATTTTTTCACCAAATTTTCAACATAGCCATTTTAAGACTTCTGCTCATGAACAGTGTCACTGTGATTTTCTTAATATGTCCCATACATTGATTTCGCACACCTACTGTGCCACTGTGCACTACATGCGTGGAAACACATTTTGGGCAAGATGTGAAAAATGACAGCTGTACTGCTCATAAGGAGGTGTGGTAAAATGGCAATGTTGAAAATCTGGAGTAAAAATGTTGAAAATACACAAACTTACGAGCATGAGTAGGAACTGTGCAATGCATGCTCATAAAACAGTCATTTTTTCACCAAATTTGCAACATAGGCTTTTTTGAGAGCCCACCTTATGAACACTGGCACTGTCATTTCATTACTCAGTCCTGAAAGGTGATTTCGTGCAGTGCCCACAAAATCACCCTTCGGGCCTGATTAATGCCATGACAGTTTCAGAATTCATGAGGAGGGGTTCCAAAAACCCCATGGTGAAAATTTGGTGCCAAAATTCAAAAAATGCCTGAGATATGCATCAAAGTTGAAAAAAACCCTATTTATTCCATTATACAGCTTACCAGCATTTCTTCCGCTTGTGGTCGGCTTTGAAGTGTGCAGACGTGTTCCCGGTCCACCGAAGATCTTCACCTTAGACTCCAGAGGTAAGTATGGGGTGAGTTGGGGTGTGGGGAGGCAGAGTGTGTAGAGGGTGGGTGCGGGTGGGGAGGGGGTGAAGACCATCATGGAGGGAAGGTTTTTTGTTTACAGGTTTTATGTTTTTTTTTTTTAGGAAAATGATGTGGGATGTTTGCCACGTTGGGGTGGGCTCCAGCATGGCAGCTGGAAGGCTGTTTGGGGGGATCCTGGAGCCAACGGGGGATTGAGCACCCCCGTTGGCCATAAAAATATTTGCCATGCTGGGGTGGGCTCCCAGCGTGGCAACTGGAAAGCTTTTGGGGAGGGGTGTGGAGCTGACAGGGGATTGGGCACTCCTGTCGGCCATAACAATTTCTGCCACACTGGGGTAGGCTCCCAGCATGGCACCTGGAAAGCTTTGGGGGGGGCGTGGAGCCATGGAGCTGACAGGGGATTGGGCACCCCTGTCAGCCATACAGAGTGTGTGTGGAGGGGAGCACATGAGCATGCAATATGCGTGTGTGTGCGTGTGTGTGGGGTGGAGCTCTGCTCTCTGAAGTGGAGCTTTCCCTTTCAACTGTATGCCATTGCATTTTCAACTGCTGTCATAGACAGCAGCAGCATTCATTGGAGAACTGGGGCCACGCCTGCAAACACACTGACTGAATTGGAAGATAGCTGCCACACCTCTGAAAACTCGAATGATGGCACTATGTTTCTTGCACATGCGTGAAAGCAACATAAAAATAGTCCTAAGAATTCAATTATGATTTCAAACAAATACATTGAAGTTCTCTGTTGCAATCAGTTGGGTCAGACTTGGCTTCCAGGGACAGGTTAATTCAATACAGAATTATCAACACAGCCTACTATAATTCCACTCATACTTTTCAAAGACTAACTTTAAAATGATAATAATTGCTGCACTGCAGTAATCCAAGGGCAGATTTACTTCATGGCATATGGTCATGTAAAATGGCTCAAAACTGACAGAACATAGCATATAGTTTTATTTAAAAAAATAGTCAAAAAGCTGTCCCAGTGGCGTTGAGGGCTGAGGCGCTGGACGCCACACCTCACACTACGATGGTGACCCAGGTTTTGGAATGAGCCTGGGCCAACAGGGGTCGGCAGGTGGGCGAGAGTATTGAGTGTCCGGAGGACTGCTCTCCTCTCTTGGGGAAGGAGTCTAGTTGTCCTGCCTGCTGATTGCCCTCTGGCGGTGGTTGGAGGGCAGTATGGATTTGGAGGCTTGAAAGCCAACGTCCTTACATCAGAAGGGAGAGGTGGGAGAAAATGGAAAATGCCTCAGCCTCCTCAGGACCCATGATGGTCTGATTGTGCTGGCAAGTCTGCCTCCCTCCACCAGATTTGATGTACCAGGGTGGTGGGGATCTGCCGGCACCCCCCCACCTGGCCCTGCCATGGAGGGGGAATTCACGGGGGAACCTCATGGGGGGGCAGTTGATCTTGGGGTCGGACTGGAGGATGAATCCCTCTGAGGGAGGGGGCATGGGCCCTGAGGAGGCTGCAGAGGTAAGGAGAAAAGACAATAAAAAAAAAATTTGTCAAAAATATAGACTGAGACCCTGTGTAGATTACTCTAGAAAGTATTAACAAAAACTAACAAAACAAGAATTTATCATCTTTAAAACCAATAATATGTAGTAAAAATGTTACTTTAGAAATACTGGAAAGCATATAATTCTGCAGAACAATTTCCAATGTTTTTTTTTTGTCAACATTGTATGATAACTTTTTTGCTGAAGTTGATCAATTCTGGAAGCTTTTTAAGATAGCAGTTGATAACTGGTCTCAAGATTTCTTTCCCATCTGACCTTTTTTGGCTGGATTATCTCTAAAAGGTTCAAACATCTTTACAAAATGGATAAATATTAACAACAAAGAGTAAACAAACAAATTGTACCAAATGTTAATCAATTATACTTCTGATATTTTGCATAAAATGTATAAGAACTGAAATTTCCTGATATATTATACAGAGTATTTATGATGGCAATAAAGGTCTAAATTAACATAGACTGTTCTAACTTTTGTAATCAGTTTTGTACCTAAGCCTCTAAATGTTACTTCTGTTTACTTTTGCAACCTATACACTGTCTTCTGGTATCACATCCGGATAACAAAACTAAAACAGCAAACTACCACCACGGTGACAAATCTCACCAGGTCGAGATTTTTCGCTGTGGTGGTTCTCTGTGAATCGACAGTGCAACAATGGGTGTTGAGCCCCCACCTCGAATCAAGTCCTACTAAGAGTTGGTTAATTAAAGATGGGGGGTACAGGGGGCAAAGCCCCCCCTTCAGGAAAACATGTGCTTCTGTTGGGAACAATGCTGACTGTCGGCATTGTTCTCATCAATGTCAGGGGTGTTTATGTTGATGCCATTGATATCTTGCTGTGGAACCCTGTATTCTTACCAAACAAAATCATTATTGGCAAAACAATTAAAAGTAAAACTTTGGACTCTATCTTGGATATTCTGCAGTTGCACAGCTGTTCTACCTCATAGTCTAAGGATCCAGCCCTTCTGGTTCAGCTCTAAGAGTATAGTAGCACTACACCATGGCTTCCTGCTTCCCAAAGAGCCCAGACCCCAGGAGCAACCCCCATGGACCAATTTCCCTCCAGATTAATAGTGCCAACATAATCAGGGCACACGCCCTGTGGCAACCTGTTCCCAGAGCCACACCACTAGATAAGGGCTAGCATGCCCTTTACTAGGCTATGGAGTAACCTGGGTAGGATACACGTCTCTGTATCCACTCAGTACAGCTCAGCAGCTTTGGTATGCAGCAATGGCCCACAGACTCACACTCTTAGAAATTTATTCCACAGAGGCTCATCTGGCACAGTCTCTGAACAATATAAGACTAGGATAAGGCTCACAGTGAGTTTTCTGAATGAACCCTGGTGAGGGCTCTCAGGAAGGTTGTTTGGTTTCAGCCGCAGCAGGTCTGAGCACCTCACTGTCCCTCTCAGACTTCCACGAGCTCCTCATTAGCCTAGAAACTTCTGTTTGCCGCTTCACTGTCCCATTGCATGGGCAGGACTGTCCATAAGTCCTTCTGCCATGTCATGCCCTCTCAGTAACCTGCCAATTCTGTGGGGAGGATCTTATTGTATCATCCTCCCCACAATCTCTTGCTTTAGTTACTGAGGCTTCCTAGCCTTCTGACTGGCTAGCAGGGACGGAGGTCATGGAAATGGCAGCTCCCATGTCCTGGTTACAGCCCTTGCTCTAAAGTCTTTTATTTATTTGCCTGCCCCCCTAAATGTGCTGGCTCCATGAATTCATGCAGCCCCATTAGGCTTGCCATTTAGCTTGTTTACAAAAATGTCCAAAGCACCCGTAGCACCAGACAAGACACACTGACCAGGTAGATACCATTCAGGTCATAATTTTAATATAGTGCAATTACCAGCCATATGCTGACTCAATAGCGAATAAAAAAACTAATGTTTCTCCTGGCATGCTGCCAGGCTTCTTCAGAGTTATACATTTTAAATGCAATAGTGCCTTTTTTATACAAATTTGAACACTCGTGATTGTTAAAAACCAGTCAGAAACATCTGACAGGTGAATACACCCAACTTCACTTTTAAAGTGCCAAGTGTCTTAAATTATGCATACGTACTATTAAACTTGGAACAGCTACCTACAACATGAACTTATATATGTGTATAACACACAGATAAATATACAAAGAAACTGACTGCAATAATGACTTTGATATGTAACATAATACATAGACATTACATCTTTTTTATTTATCATTGCACTCAAATATCTCATTTTTTATATAATTTTTTATCTAGTGTGTTTGGAACATAAATGTTACATTATATGTTTGTCAAACTGTTCCAGGCACTCTATTATTTTATCTTGTATTAATCCATTACACAGTCTGATGGCTGGATACCTTATTCACCTCCCCCCAAGTAATTGTTTCTTGTACACATTTTACATAAAGCAACATGGCATCCATTACTGGGGTGGTCACTGATCATTACACAGCAGACAGAATTGTGGTCCCCTCATTTTTAACATCTATATTTTTTCACAAAAGCACTCAGATCGATGCTGTATTTGAGCCCTTTATTCTGACAGGCTCCCAGATCAAACTTCCAGTAACTCTCTCTCTCTGTCCAATGAGTTTGTTCAAGTCCCCACCTCTGCTACCTATTTTTTCTAGCTCAATGCCTATAAAATGGATTGTGTGCTGTTTGGTTTTATCCCCTAATACATGTTTGGCAATTGCGTAGGATAAATCACCTTTTTCTAATGCTCTTACATGCTCACCTATCCTCATGCAAAATTTTCTGACTGTGCGGCCTATATTAAAGGCCCCACAGCTACAGATGAGCATGTATGCCACCCCACTACTATCACATGTGATCAAATCCCTAATCTGTATGTTCTTATTAGTTAACGGGTGCATAAACCCTTTGCAAGTTTTTACATATTTGCAAAAGCTGCACCTGCCACAGCGATGTGTATCTACTGGTGCAGGGGCAAGTAGCATTTGTTTTAATGGTTCAGGATCTGGTATTACTGTATGTTGCTGACCACCATATCTCCAGTGGTTTTACATTTATGAAACACTATACTAAGCTCTTTTCACTGATGTCCTTTGTTAATGTTAATGAAAGTACCATAAGCTTGGGATGATTTTACTTATTTGGAGCTTGATCTTTAAAGATCACAAACATGTGCATTAAAGTACATGTCTGGGTGTAGACTCCTTGCATCCATGGATATCCACACTAGTGGGTGCATCCACAGCCCCCACCCATCCCCTCAAATGCACACAGACACCAGAGCACAGAGAAGCCAGAGTTGGGTTGGAGGGAGAATGGAGTTTGATGGATACTGGCACAGCACTAGAGTGAGTCTCTGCTCTGCATGGTGCAATGGATTGTGGAGTACAGCAGCCCTCCAAGGAATGCTGTAAGCCTGTATCCCTTAAAGTGACACATATTTAAAAGAAAATGGTTCCAGTATGCTATACCAGCTCAGAGGGTTGGGAGTGTCTAGTGCACCAATTATAATTATGTCTCAAGACAGTCCAGTGAATGTGGATAGACAATTAAGAAGAGAGCACACAGTCATTTCTATTGCCCCTTCAAGGCATAATACTGCCATCCTCAACACCACCTCTTCAGCATGGATTTTCTTTTTGTTAATTGCATGGAAAAGCATCCAGTCCCCAAGTGCACCCAGCATCCTGTACCAAGCATGCATATTATGTGACAGATCAGGTCAGTGCAGGCCTCCATGGGAGGAGGACCTTGGGTTTCTGGATGCACTAAAGTTTCTGTAATTATATAGTGATATCTGCACACCAGCAGTTACCCTACACACCCCTGCATGGCTGCAGAAGTTCTACATGGACTTATGTGAACCAGGCCATTATTCCTTAAGGCTATCCAGAAAAATTGTTTTGATTGTTAAGCTCCCATTCATGCTGCTGGTAGTTTAACCCTTAATGAACAAGTGCTATTGCTCCTCATGATCTGCTTTGTTACTCTCTACTGTTGTTTTTGCTTTGATTTGCTGATATGCTTTTTTGTACTCAAGTCACTGTTATCTAGGTCTGTCTCACTCTCATGCCTGTGTCTACTTTTCTGATAGTTCTAGATCACTGCTTTCTGACCACTTCTACCTGTGGCATCCTTTCCTCTGATTTGCATCCTCTCCTCTCCCCTTCCTTGCCAAAATTATGCTCCTTGTTCTGCTTCTCCCACTTAGCATCCATGTTTCCCTACTGGGATAAACCATGTTGTTCCCACCCCTCCCATCTACCATTCACACCCCTCTCCTGTCTTTCTGCCTATGCGCCTTAGCTCCATCACATTCATGGAAACATACGCAGTGGCTTCTTTTCTGCTCACTGACTCCACCTTTAATACCTCTTTTTCTTCCCCCCTAATGTCTTCCCACCCCTCTGCCTCCCTCTCCTCCCCTGTAAGAGTTCCAGTCTTGCCAAACTCTGAACCCTGCAATTCATGTCAGATGTGGCCATCATGCTGTCCACATAAACAAAGTGATCCTAAGCGAACCAGGTCTAAAAAACAAATCAGATTTGCATGCTGCAAACTTGACATGTGCACAGCAGGTAAGCAGGTGTGAACATCTTCTAAAAATTACATCAGAGCCCCAATACTAGAAAAGTTACACCTGGTGTAACTGCACTTGCAGCAAAAATATGTCACAGGTAGCAAGTTATGCCAGCAGTTGTGATGTGCGGTATTCTACAAAGTGGCCTGCGACATGCTGCAGGCCACTTGTGCCAAAGTGTAGACACACCCACAGTTATGCCCTAAACCCCCTGCGGCATGGTGCTACAGGGTTTACGGCAGCTGTTGTGCCCTATTCCAGTAGGGCAGCAACAAAGTCCCCAATGTCGGGATTCTACAAGAACCCCCGGAGGAGACTTGACAACATAAGTTACACCAGTATTTAGCTGGTATAACTGTACATATGGCCTCCGAGGGTCCTGTAGAACTACCTGCAGCACAGCACCCAGTCCATGTGCCTTCCCTCCCATGCCCAGAACACCTATGTTGGTGCCCCACTGGGCATCTCACACCCCTGCCCCATCCCCTGTACTGTATATGCCCCATACCCCCACACAGTAAAAGCCCCACAGGACTGCCCACACACCCCATGCACCTGAACCCCCACCATTACAGGCTCCACAGGGTGGCACTGTCAACCCCCCCAATCCATGCCCAGACCCCGAGACAGTGCCACAAATGGAACCATGCAATATCCCTGGTAGTCTAGTCACCCCAACCCAGCAGTGCCACTCCATCCAGCACCCCCCCACCTGTCCCCAGCAGGCGACTGGCACAACCCTCCTCTCACCACCACAACCAGCCACTGACTGAGCTCTGTCTGAGCACTTACTGCAGAGGCGGCTCAGAAATGAATGTACACAATCATTTCTGTATGTGTGCATGTGGGGGGGACTGGCCATCTGGTTGTGTGCTGAGTTATTGTTACTTTTGTGCTTGCACCTTAAAGTCTGTTTGCATGGAACCATTCTAAACTACGGAGAGAAAATAGTAGGAGTACAGGCCAGTCAGAAGTAATTAAGTTATTTTGTGGGTAAGTTTGTGTATTTAGGGTGGGAAATATCACATGTGTTTCCATTGGTATGTGTGCTACAGTTCAACTGTGAAACTGAGATGAGTAAGAGAAGAAAACTGAAAAGCATAACAGTGGCTACAAGCATGCCACATGCTTGCAGATATAGTCCGATACAGTATGTATTGAAGTACAAGCAAGCCATATGTGTGCCGACAGTATGGCTTAGTGGTTAAAGTCACTGAATTGCAAGCCAGGATATTTGGAGGCATGAAGGCCTGGGTTTGAATCTCATCAACCACCACTTGTGTATGGCGTGATACTGAGCAAGTCACTTAACTTTTACATGTGCCGCTTTCAGTGACCACTTGCTTTTTGCATGCATGCCATATGCATGCAGTCTTTTCCAATTTAACATAAAAATCATGGTTTTCATGCTTGTTTGCTGCACACATACCATATGCATGCAATCGGTTCCAAATTAACATTTAAATCATACGTGCAGCACACATATCACTTGGGTAGTTTTATGTATGCAGCATGAAAACATTTCATATAATTATTTCTGTAAGGAAATAATCAAGAACACATTTATATGAGGTAATAAAAACAGGAAAGTAACATAACAAATATACAATACATGGTTTGCAGGAAGAGATAATTATAAGGTTTTGGTGCCCTGGAGGCAAGAGGCAACCTATTAAAACAATGAAGACCTATTAAATACAATGCAGATGTAGAAGTGTAAATGAAACACATTATGGTTCCATCTCTCGTTAAGTGCTAGGCAGGTAAGAGGAGGGGGAGGGAGGAGGTAGAGAGAAAATAAGGGGCAGTTGCAAGTAGGAAAGTGGAAGTTGAAGAGGGAGGAAGAGATGGACCATGAGAAGGAAGAGTGCCTGATTTGATGAAGCACTGAGTTCCAGAGTTTTGGGAACCTACAGGAGAACGATGATCGGCTTATAGAAGTGGTACACTGTGGGATAGCTAGGGTGCGGGAGTCACTGGATCTGAGGAAGAGATGGGCAGAGGGGTGGGAGGACAGTGAGGAGACGAGGTAAGGGGGAAGACTAGCAAACCAGAATTTAGAGACAAATTTAAAGCAGTGGGCTAGACGGCAGTTTTCCAGGGAAGGAAGAGCTAGAAAGTGATACAGATCTGAGTGGTGGGTAAAGGGAGGGGCATCCAGAGAGAAACAAAAGAAAGCATTGAAAAGGGTGTCCAATCTGGTTAAGGATGACTTCGGTGCAGCACTGTTGACTGCGACACAGTAGTCAAAGATGGGTAGTTTCATTTTGTGGACATGCTCCCACTTGGCCTGTAGAGGTAGGCAACTTTGGTTCCTGTAAAGGGCACCTAGTTATGGGGTACAACTTTTTCAGGATGGAGTCTACTGTATGTGTCCAGTGAAGCTGAGGTGTTTCTAAGATTCCCTTGTGTCTATCCCATCCATTCTTAAATCTTGTGATGTTCTAGCCCCAATGACTTCCAATGTGAGTCTGGTCCAAGTGTCTTCCACCCTCTCTGTGAAGAAGTACTTCCTCATGTTTCCTCTGAGCCTCCCTCCTTCCAGCTTCATATTGTAAGCCCTTGTCATTGAGCATCTTTTTCTTTGGAAAATGCTCTCTTTCTGTACCTTGTTTATTCCTGTGAGGAACTGTATTTGAATGTCTCTATTAAATTCCTTGTTCCCTCCTGTCTTCTAATGAGTACATATTTAAATCCTTATGCCTTTCTTTACAGGGCTGCTGATGCAGGCCCTACATCATTTTGGTTGCCCTTCTTTGCACCACCCCCACCCTATTTATGTCCCTTTGATGATGGGGCCTCCAGAACTGTACACAGTACTCCAAGTGGTGTCTCACCAGTGATATATTCAGGGGTTTTATTACCTCCCTCTTTCTGTTGCTGATACCCTTCCCTATGCATCCAAGCATTCTGTAGCCTTTCCCACTGCCTTGTTACACTGTTTAGCTACCTGCAGGTTATCAGAAATGATAACCCCAGGTCTCTTTCCTTCTTTGTGACTGCTAATACCCCCCCCCCACAGTTAGTATGTTGCTCCAGGGGTTTTGTTCCCTAAGTGCATGATTTTGCACTTTTTTACATTGAATCTTGACTGCCAAACCTGTGTCCATTCTTCTGACTTCTTTAGATCCTCCCTCATTCTTTCAACGCCCCACCCCAGTGTGTCAACTCTGTTGCAGATTTTTGTGTCATCCACAAATAGGCATATCTTCCCCTACAGTCCTTCTGCAATATCACTAATAAAACCATTGAAGAGACAGGGAGTAATATTGACTCCTATGGCACCCTGTTAGTCACCTTGCCTTGCCCAGAGTGTGTCCCATTTACCACTACACCTTTGCTCCTACCACTAAGCCAACTCTCTACCCATTTTACTATTTTAGGACCTACTCCTAGGCTACTGAGTTTGATTACCAACCTTCTATGTGGCACAGTGTCAAAGGTCTTGCTGAAATCTAGATAGGCTACATCGACAGCCCCTTCCTGGTCCTCTTCCTTTGTCATCCAGTCAAAGAAATCAATCAGGTTTGTCTGGCAGGACCTCTCTCCTGTGAATCCATGTTGCCTCAAATCCTGTAGACCACTGGTAACAAGTTATTCTCCAGTCCTTTCCTACAGTAGTAATTGCATTGCATTGCCCACTACCAAAGTCAGGTTGACCAGACTGTAATTTCCCACATCCTCCCTATTTCCACTTTTGTGGAGTGGGACTACATCTGTCCTCCTCCAGTCCCCCGGTACCTCCCCTGTTTCTAGCGACAGCTTCTTCCTGAGCTCCCTCAACAACCTGAGGTGCACCATGTCTTAACCCATTGCCTTGTCTACATTTAACTCTGGCAACTCCTTTATGTCTGTTTCCACTGTAAAAGAGCTAGTGTCCACCTCCCAACCTTTATGCCCTTTTCTTATTACAATGGCTAATTTCCTACCCCTATCTTGGGCTCTGATTGCTCCAGTTTCTCAACATCTCCATCCACATGGACCACATCTCCTCCAGATTCCTCCCTCAGCCTGGTGCCTTCCCATAGAAACATAGAAACATAGAGGATGACAGCAGATAAGGACCACAAGGCCCATCCAGTCTGCCCATTTTTTTTACCTTATGAATGTGCCACACACCTTTACACTGTCAATGACCTATCTATCCATATTCATCTGTATTGCTCCCTTATGCCTATCCCATGCCTATTTGAAGCCCTGCACTGTATTCATAGCCACCACTTCCTGAGGTAGGCCATTCCATGCATCCACCACTCTTTCTGTGAAAAAGAATTTCCTCACATTCCCCCTTAATCAGCCTCCCTCTATTCTCATGCTGTGTCCTCTTGTCCTGCTATTTTTCTTATATTTAAACATGTTAGACTCTTTCACCTTGTTATTGCCCTTAAGGTGTTTGAATGTTTTGATCATATCACCTCTCTCCCTCCTTTGCTCAAGGGTATACATATTGAGCTCCATTAATCTGTCCTCATATGTCTTCTGATGCAGTCCCTGCACCATTTTGGTTGCCCTTCTCTGGACTGCCTCAGTTTGGTTAATGTCCTTGTGAAGGTGTGGCCTCCAGTACTGCACGCAGTACTCCAGATGGGGCCTAACCAGTGTCTTGTAAAGAGGGATTATTACCTCCCTCTTATGACTCGTGATACCCCTACTAATACTCCCATGAGAATCCTGCCTCACCACTAGTGCTAAACGGTAGCGTGTCCATAAGATTTTTCTTCCAGTTTTGACCTTGGGGAAATTGTCTACAGCACATCTACAATGTTATCATTAACAAGCCCAGACACCCTCTTCTATGCTTCTCTAAACTGCTCTAGAGTGGACTCTGTCTTCTGTGCTGCTCTAAACTGCTGCTTCTGGACCCACCACAGTGATGTGTACTTCAGACTGAGCTGGCCTTCCCTGGATAGGTGATGGCTCAGACATTGTGCTCATTTGACTTTCCAGTTGTAAGGCAACACTCTTACTGACTCACTGCCCTCCATGCTTATGCCTATCACCTATCACCTGCGCCCATCCCCTCCATCACACAAGTCCCTGCTCCTCCTTTATTCCCAGACATTGTTTCCTGGTGAATCCCTTCCCTCAGGAACTCCCATCATTCACTGCTCCAGTCAATTCCTATGTGGCTGTTATTTAAGAAGCAGGTCCAGGATTTTAGCATCTTTGAAATGAACTGTAAGAGAGCACCACATAAAGCACCAGATCGAGAAATATAGTCTCATCATTTTATTATTGATATAAAAGTTTGCATATAGCATACCAATGAAGTGCAACATGCAGTGCAAAACACATGCACAAAGCAGGTCACATGATTAATACCATAGTGCTAATGGAATTCAGACACTCTAATATAAGATAAGCAAATATTTACATAAAAGAGGAGACCAAAAAGCAACTGAGACAAACCTACATGCAGCTGCTCCACTCCTTAATGCCCCCCCCCAACATGCCAGTTAGGCTGCATCATACAGTGGCAGCAAGAAACATGGTCAGAATAAATAAATAAATAAATAATTGTTTCCAGATATGGTGCAGATATGATGCAGTATTTCTAAAGAGATTATCTCTTATGGCCCGATACTGGTATTGCATTCAGGTAGGGAATTTATCTACAAATATCATAGAATTTCAGGAAATATCTGACCATGTCAATTGCTGCAACTATATTATATGGCTCTGTATGTCATCTACTTTGCCATGTGATACTCTGTAACTATCAACTGGTTAAAATAGTAAACTTCCAGTTTTGGTTATTTACAATACATACTATTACTCTAATTGATCTCATTTATTTTATTATAATACAGTATATAATTGACCTGACTTTGCTTTTTGTATATTCAGTTAAATTACCTCCAATAGCTCTATTAGAAGTCCTAACCATCCGTTATTTAACTTTAAAACAAAATGGCTGCCTGCCTAGGTGAAAATGAGTTATCTGTAATTCACTCTGCATTTTTTTTTTTGCCATTTTTCCCATGTTCCCTATCCCTGGGACACACCCAGAAATGAGCTGCTCACTGCTCAGTGCGCTTTTAAGGAGGAAACCTTTAAAATAAATACTATTTGTAACTTGCACCAGTAACCACTTGAACCCCTTTGCTTTCATTACATTTGACATTCCAGTCTTGCATTATTAACAAGGATATTGGCCTATAGTCATGGATTAATTTTATCCTAAACACCACCAGTTCTTGTGCAACAAATGTTTTTAGGAACACAAACTGCTGGAGCGGTTAGCAGATATATTGGTCTCTTTCTGCTGTTGTCATAGATAGAGTAAATACTGACATTCTAAAGGTCACCAGTTATTTTAGTACTTAAGGGATAATGTGCTAGTTTGATCACTATATGAGGCAATAATGTGATTAAGTGAACAAAGTACGAGACCAAAGGCTGAGTACTTTATCTTTACAAGGCAATCACATTAATGCCGAGGATAGTGACATAATTGACATATTATAACTATGATGCGTCATGTATTTGCTGCTTTAAGCAAAGAACAATCAGAATGCAAGAAAAAGGATGATGTCACTACTGTCATTTTGTCGACAATGAAATGACTGTCTTTAGCACTGAGCAGTTATTGTATTGAGAACAAAATGAATGATGTGACTTTAAGGTATACAGTGTGTGCAGCCTTGGCTTCTGATTGGAGGAGAGGGTCCACATATAACATAACATAACATAACATAACATAACATAACATAACATAACATAACATAACATAACATAACATAACATAACATAACATAACATAACATAACATAACATAACATAACATAACATAACACAGGACAAAAGGTGGAAAACCTATTCAGTCTGTCCCTCCAATAACTCTGCAGACATATCTTGTTTGAGAACACAGTAGGGGCGTGCAAAAAACAAATTCCGCCAGTGACATTTCTTCGAAAGTAAGAATTTCACTTCCATGAAAGTTCAGAAATCATTTTCACAACTTTCACAGAAATTCTGCCTTTAAACTGCGGAATAAATATACAGACTATGGGTTTAAACTGGGGAAAAAAATCTGCAGAACGGATCACTGCCAGTGGTCAGTTCTGAGGCTTTTTTTAATTGCAGTTTAATTCATTAATCTACTCCCCATAGATCAGGGCTCCCAGTAAATAAATAAATAAAAAACTCAAATCCCTCTCTCAGATCCTCCTGGTGTCTAATGGCCCGCACCTGCTGATCATGGGTCCCAAGTAAAAAATCCCTGATCCCTGGTGTCTAGTGGTTCCCACCCCACCGTCCCGGGATCATAGCCCATGGGTCCTGGTAAAGAAAAAACAAAAACTCTGACCCCTCCCTGGTGTCTAGTGGCCTCCCCACCCACAGATTATGGCCCACAAAATCATTTTATTTCCCTGTTGTCTAGCTGACCCCCCCTCACTATCCAGGATTCCCTTAATCCACAAAAATACAGCTGGCAGTCCACTGACTTATCCACCTCTATTCCTAGTATTCCCTGATGTCTAGTGGGCCCCCCACCCCAACAGTTCATCTGCCACCACCCTGCTCCCCTCCCCACCCTGCCCCTGAGCAGGCCACCAGCACAGCCCTCCTCTCTCCTCCACTACCGGTGGCCCATTGAACTGTCAGTGAAAGACCATGTGGTTGTACAAGCACATGCTCATTCACTGACACTTCATTAAGCTGTGACTAGAATAAATTCCACAGTTTATATGTATTTTTCTGCAGTTCACAAAATAGTCCAAGGAACATGGTGAAATTCCATGGAAAATCCCAGTTTAGCTAATGGCGAAAGTTCTGAAATTTCCTGAAATTTCCACAATTTCATGGAAGTTCCGCAAAAGCAGATTTTGCAACTTTCTCAAACCCCCTAGAACACAGACCACTGAAGTAGGTTACCTGCTGTGACCAGGGGCCGAGTGAAAAAAAGAGACAATCAGATCCCATGATAGGATATGGTTCTGTCTTATGTAATATTTCTTACTATGGTAATCCATCCACTGTTTTTCTGACATGACAACTGCTGGAATAATGTTCAGCCAATGCATTGATTTCTGAGTGACTTGGTTGTTTGGTCCTCCAGTAGCCTATGGTCTGTGGATTTGAAATCCTGCACTTGTGCATCATCTCTTGAGTTCCAATAGGGCTGGAAGAGATGGATTTTCTGACATTTTCCTTCATGGTATTAGCTCCCACCATTTGACCTAGTTTTCACATTTCTGGTAGTGCACAGCCTAGAAGCAGCAGGACTCAGTATGTGTGATTCATGTCTTCACAATGTTAGCTGCTGACTTTTTGATCATTTCAGTTGAATATCCCTCATTCACAGTGTACATTGGCAGGTTTACTAGACTATTTAGATGCATTTCTTTTGTTTTCTTTGTACAAAAATATGTACGTCTTAAAATATGGTATTAACATTGAATCTTGTGAAAGAGAATCACTAAAGATTTTAATCCAGTCTTCAGCATTATGACCCCCCACACAAGATGAGTCTTCAAGGATCATTCTCAAACCTGCTGATCTTTAAACAAAAAGTATAGACACTTTCTTTGGGCTGGGCAGATTTAGTGCTATAGATAAATCCTTAAAGAAGAACAGCCATGAACCAGTAAATCATTTGTTTCCTATAGACACTTTTTACTTTTTTTTAAAAAAAAGTCTTGTTCCAAATCTGTTATTGCTTCAAGTTTACTGGACTTTTAGAAAACTCTCTTGGCATCTCTGATATACCACTGTACAAACTAGTGGTAAGTACACTAGGCTCCAGTATAACTTAATTCCCTTTCAAACACAGAACTGTTTAGTAGAAGATAGACATATTGTGCCAACAATCTAAGACTTAGACAAAAACTAGGACAAGGACATACATTGCATCTTATGGTGCCTAGATTGTCCTTACCCCCAGAGGGTGAATCAGAAACACACACTGAGTCTACTAAACGGGCAGTCAAGAAGGAACAATAACAGAATGTAAACCGGCCTTTGAGAAACAGCTTTTAAAGGAAATAGAGGCTTGTAGAATAAATGCAGTTCTCCTTTAATTGTTTCAGTATCTGAAACAGGTAAAAGATAATCCATTTATATCTAGCAATCTTGTAAATAACCTCAGTGATTCTTGCATCAAAATATGCTCACACCGTTCTGTGCAGTTAACACACTAAAGGTTAGATAATTAATATTATTATGCATTTAGATAGAATCCAACAACATGATTGACTTAGATACCTTCTTAATCCATGATTGAATCCCATCACATACTCACAGATATGACAAATTCCCAGCAGACTTTTTTTTAATGTTCTTTGTATTACGATCCCAACATGGGCCAAACTGCATAGAACAACATGGTGGTACAACAATGATCATACAAAATCATACAATTTACATTTCTTTGTAGTCCAGTAAATACATCTTCAATCAATCAATCAATCAAAATCTTTATTTATTCAGGTGAACATCATTGAGCGTAGCTCATTTACAAGATGGACCTGAGTGGTCATACAAATAAGAGTACAAGTTTTTTACAAAGACATGAGAATAGCATAACATTAGTACAATCAAATAAATAAGAGATATATACAAAATTTACAGATATACAAGGCACAGCAAAATAACTTAACCTGTAAAATGAAGAGGATAATAGATATAGCAGGATAATAATCAAATAATAGGGCTTTTGTAGGCTTTTATATGAAATGTGATAACTGACTGGGTAGAAGAAGGGAAACTAAAAATAGTGGATTACAGAAGGGAGGGGTGTAGGTTGGATGGGAGACTAGGCCTTATGGAAGCAGTTGCACAACTCTGGAAATAGGGCGGTGTATAATCTTTTGAAGAATGATAAGGGTAAGAGAGTATTCAGATTCATAGATTTTTGGAGTGAGTTCCAGACAAATGCTAGGGAATAGCTGATAGCAGCCCTCCCAAACCAGGTGCAGGTATTGGGAATCTTTAGCATAATGAGCTTATTGATCCTTAAGGTGTATGGCCTAGATGTGATTCGGGTGAAACAGTCTGAGATATAGGAGGGGAGTTTGCCTGATAAAGCTTTAAAGATCCAGATTGCAGCATTCCTTTTTCTTCTGTGCTGTAGGGATGTCCAATTGACTGCCATGTAAGGAGAGCAATGATGGGTGCTGGAGGGAAGGTCTGTAATAAATCTTATGGCTGTATGACAGGGTGTCCAGCTTATTTAAGAGGAGAGTGAGTAATGGCCGTAGAGAAAGTCAGCATAGTCAATAAGGGATAGGAATGATGCCTGGATTAATCTTTGTTTGGAGTCTCTGGTAAGGTAGTGTTTTATTCTATAAAATAGGCCAAGCCTTTTGTCTCAACTTTTTAATAGCTCTTCAATGTGGACAGAGTAGTCAAGCTTATTGTCAATCCAGACTCCAAGATATTTGAATGTATCCACAAATTCCAGCTTTTCCAAATAAGGTGGATAATTGTGGGTGATGAATGATGGGGTAGTGGCAGAGCAATTTCTTTGTTGCAAAGAACATAGCTTTTGTTTTTTTGGCATTTAGAAGTAATTTTTTTTCCAATAGGTTGTGTTGTAGGATGGAGAATTCTGACTGTAACAGTTCACAGGCTTTTGATGGTGAGGGATTGCTGACATATAATACAGTGAATTCCCAAAACCACTGGACTAGCAGAAAACATTTTTTTTTTGTTTTAGTATAACGCTTTGGCCTGAACCAACTAGCAGACCAGCAGGTTAAGTACTAGAAGCAAAGCTTCCTTTTCTACAGCTGGAGGGTGGAGCTCTGCAGATGTTTTGCTGGGATAGTAGAAATAAGGAGCTCACCATATGTCTAACAGACTTCTTTTTTTAGAGTTTTATAGCAATCCATGTGCTCAGTAGTCTGTTTACAGCACTATTTGTTATCTTTTAGTAAATGTTTCTCAATGAGGAGTGAGGTTCAGATTCCTCAGATCAACACAGAATGAAGTTTTGTTATATCACTGCAGGAGATCTAGGCTCATAAATATGTCAAGTCTCTCTGGCTTTCCCAAGCATAAAGTTTAATTGAGAGTGAGGAAGGAGGTTTCAGATTTCAAATGCTGTATTAAAAGGCCTGAAACAGGCGAGACAAAAATCAAAGCATAAATGAGAAATCAGATCAGAGACCTACTTTCACATGAAGTGTATAGTTTTATTTTATCTGTTATCCCTCCATGCCACCCATAAAGAAAACACAGACACATGTCTTGGAGGAAATTGCCACAGCCATGCATTTATTAACAATCCAGATTGAGAGCGGCATGCACACCTGGGAGGATTAACTGCCTGTGGTTCTATTGGCCAAGGCTCCTTGGCCACCCCCGTCAGGCACCATCTGCCTTGCAGTATAGCTGTACCTGCTGCAGGTGGACCATGGCCACTCCCCTGGGTCAGGGTACTCAGTTTCCACCTCCATGCCAACCAGAGGGGGTCAAAGGCCCTTCAGAAGAACTTGGCTCATCACTACCCCCTAACCACTATTCCCCTTGATTTTTTTCTTCCTTGCTCAGTGCATATATTATTATATAGACAATGACAGCAGAAAAAGACCACAGATTCATCTAGTCTGCCTAGACTTCCCTATCTGCCCCAGGACCTAGTGTCCATACAGAGCACCCCCTGCTCCCCTTCTTAATGCTGCTGACCTGAGCAACCACCAAGCCCTTCACTCCATCCCAGCCATGCCTGAAACCATTTATGGTCTTGGTGCCCACCACATCCTGTGGCAGACTGTTCTACAACTTCACCACCCTTTCTATAAAATAGAATATCCTCACATCCTTCTTAAACCTTCACCCCTTCAGTTTGAACTCATGACTTCAGGTTCTTGTTTGGCAAAACATGTTTGTTTACAGTCCTTGATCAACTCACATTGCATCTTTCCTGGACTTGGAACCCCATCCCAAATAAAACATCATTACACCAGTGGAAGGGAGGTGAATATGGCATCTTGAGTGGCTGCATTGTTTGGGGGTGTTTCTAAAGTTCACGGAGTATACTGTAAGAATAGGTCAAGGATTTGAAACAAAACAACTCTGGGTATAGTAACACCATTGGTATGCATTTCAGTTCTACTATGAAAGTAGCTGATAAAACAACCAACAACAATAATGAATTTTAGAAAAGATAAGCAATTAGAAAATATGAGGTTTCAACTCAAAATAATATGATGCAAAAAGGGCTGACAGTGACCCCTTTAAAATAAAAATTGAGGAAAAAGAAGAAAGAGGTCATGTTCCTTATTTATCTTGGTCATTGATAGGGACCAATTTTTATTCTTCCTGGAACTGAGTGTGCATGACGGATCGCCACCATCACCAATGGCATCTATAAAATCAATGTGGCAACATTTCTAGGCTCCATTTTGATGACTGTAACTGTGACTGGCTGTCACACCACACCTATGCATGCCGACATTGTTGCATCCATCAGTATATTTGGGCAATTGGTGCCATGTAGCAGAGCAATTTTTTTTTGTCTTCTCAAAAATCATGAGCAAAGCTAATTCAGTTCACAATGGCTAAATCACTGGGTGCATTTTAGCCAGTGGCTAATTTTTAGACCCTAGCATTTACTCAGCTGGCATGAAGCAGCACTGGACCATTTGCTTAATGTCTTATGGAAATATTTTGTACCCCTCCCCATATCATATTCTTTTACACTTTGGAATTGAACAATAGCAATTTCTATTAGTTCTTACTTCTTATCACAGCCCTTTTTGGTAATAAGAAACCTAGAGAAAACTAGACACATATATGCAAGGGGGATAACTAAATTACCATTTTACATGATTATGAGACAACTGTATATGGACGTACAACATCTCCTGTTGCCTCAGAATTCTTAGTGATAATTCCCAAGTATTTGAGAAAACAGCTATGGAAACAGGAAAACAATAAGTGCTTATCAGTTTTGTGTAGAGGCTTGACAACAGGCAGGTTCCGGGCATCCCTCTGCACTCTGTCCACAGGAAAATACATGTGACCAGCTGTCATTGAGCTTGCAACACCAAGCTGTCTCCACTTCTGTATCACCCATTTGATTATCATGTCTCTGTAGCATAGTACAACATGAATTATGTGTGCCACACAGTTTATAGTATCGACGTTGCACATATTTATTTTGCACTGTTACCATTTGAATCACATGACTTGTCATACATAGAAACTTAAAAACTGATGGCAGATAATTACTGCTGTGCCAATCTAGTCTGCCCATATTTAATTATATTCACTTTTGCTGCAAACCCAACTTGATCTACAGCATTGTCTCTTCCATCTCCTTCCATCCTGGAGAATTGCAGTCTCATTACAGGTGATTTTCCAAAAACGAATTAACAAAAAATAAATAAATAAATAACAAGGTTGCAAATAGTAAAAAGTATTCTTGTCTATCTCTCTAGATTATTAAAAATAAAACAAAAATAAATAAAATCTCATATTGTAGCTTACTCAACATTGGTATGCAGCTGGGTACCATCATAATACATTAAATTCATACAGTATGTACCTATCATGTTGTCACGACTCTATGAGTAGTATATTCATTCACAGGTTCCCCTTGATTTTTTCTCCCTTGCTCAATGCATATATTATGACTGATTTGATTATCATCTCTGTATAACATAATACAACATGAATTATTTGTACCACACAGTTTATAGTATTGCCATTGTACATATTAATAATTTTACACTGTATTCATTTGAATCACATAACCTATCATGCATAGAAACATACAAAATGATGGCATATAATGACCACTGGGCCCATCAAGTTTGCCCATTTTTAATTATGATCAGTTTTGCTGGAGACCTAACTTGATCTACAGCACTTTCTCTTTCATCCCCGTCCTTCCTCTAGGGGTTCCTTTGTGTCTATCTGAGGCATTTTTGAAACCCACCACTGGTTTCACCCCAACTGCTTCCCATGGAAGGCTGTTCTAGAAATCCATTACCCTTTCTGTGAAGAAGTTCTTCCTCATATCTCTCCTGAATCTAGATCCTTCCAGCTTCATATTATGACCCCTTGTACTACAGCACATTTTCTCTGAAACATACCTCCCTTCTGTACCCTATTAACCCTTGTGAAGTATTTAAAGGGTTCCATCATACCCCAACTCTCCTCCAGTGTGTACATATTGAACTATTTCAGTTTCCTCTCATAGGGCTTCTGATGCAGACCTCGCACCATTTTGATATTCCTCAGCTTTCTTGTCACACTCTCCTTTTTCCAATTGTTCATCCTTCCTCCCCTTTCTTCTTTGACTGCTCCTTCCCCCCTTCCTCCTTTGCTAACCCCCTACTTGGAATCTCCCTACTCTCTATCTCAGCCTGTAGTGGCCCACTTTCTGCCTCCCCATTTGTTCATCCCCCCCAGCTACTTTAAATGTCCATTGAAGTAACATTTATGCTGCAGTCCGAGGACTATGGTTCCCTCCTTAATGGAAGCTGTCATCACCTCAGTATAGGCTCTTATCCTTCCAGTTTGGCCCTCAGTCCAACACTGTAGCCATACCTCTCCTCTCTGCATCATTTCTTCTACCATAATGTGAAGGCCTCAGTGTGGAGTTCCCTCTCCATCCCTGCATAGTACAAGACACACTCACTGTTTGCATTTTAAACACATGGGAACCACAGGATCAACCAGATAAATGATCTAACTTTACCCAAAATGAAATAAACACACAAAACTGCCTACAGCAATTCATCTTTGCATTTAAGATCATGAAACACCTTTATGAAGTTAACACATTAGCAGGTGTAGTGGCTCTGACCAGATCTTCTTTTAGTAAAGAAAGTGAACCCTATCCCTCCAACAGAAATTTGAGAGTTGTTACGTTCATATCAACTGATCTGCCACTGTAGCCTAGCTCCAACTCTGAACTTGATCCAACTTAGTGATAGGCATAAGACTATGATATTAAATTCTCAGAATAAGGACTCTCCAGGGTCTCAGTGGTAATCTTGAGAATTAATGCATAGAAGTCAACATGAACACATTAATTGTATTTCTCTCAATGCTTTCAAGAAAGGATATGAAAGATAATCAGATCCCTCTATATTGCTCGGTTTGTAGGTGTAACCATGCTGTAATCCTCCCCATATCTCAAATTTCTGTTTTTTAACCTTCTTTGAATACCTCTACCCCACTGTCCTTCAAATCCTTTACAACAGCACTATCTACTGTATAAACGGAACACAATAACACATGCCCACTAATGCTGCCACTGAAAAGCAAAGTAAAAAATTCCCACTAATGTGGCAACCTGGGTTCAGAAACAGACTCTGGCCACTTTGTTCCAGCGTGGTAGGAAGGATTAAGTGTTTTAGGGATAGCTTTCCTCCACTGAGGAGGGGGCACTGCAATATACTGTATGACTTCCACTTTATGGAGGTCACGTGGAAGCACAAGTGGGTGCACACAGAATGGATTGGGGCAGCTGATGGATGTGAAAATCACATGTGTGCACATTGTTGCTCTCCAGCAACATTATTGAGAAAAACTGGAGGCAAAAATATTTGGTACAGAGGACAACACTGGCCTCCCTTGCAGGCTCATGCATGATCAACAGGGGAAACCACCCACTATATAGTGATCCTAGGTAAGGGATAATGAAGCTGTAAGTCCCTGAGAAGGTCATCAACTTGGCTAGGGTTGCCAACAGAAGGGGAGCAGACTGGGGCCAAGAGAAAAAGCTTTATAGAAAAAAAAAACAGAACTAATTTATTATCTTATATACATACACATAAAAAATAGAAAAATTTATAAAACTTATTTTGTTTTCTTAATACACAATGTTGATCCATTGCTAAATAGCAATAATTCACTCCAGGGTTTGGTATGTCATGGGACATTGCTGCTTGTCGGAAGCATGAGGCACTCAGCTTTTGGCTTTGCTCACTAAAGTTCACTAAAGAGTGAACTCTAGCTGTTTTTCCAGAGATTTTTTTCTGGATGTTTGTACTTTCAGCCTAGAGATACATGGTATAAATTCATGATGTTCAGCTCTACTGAATAATGAGATTTCAACAACTATGAAATAGAGACCCCAGGATAGTTATAGGGGACTAGCATGAACAGTGAAAACAAACTATGCAAAAACACTGCATTAGAACTCAGACAGTTTGCAAAGCTAACTGAAGGTAAATGTGATATTTCACACTTTGCTGCAATTTATTTTGTTTAACTATAATTAAACAGACACAAATACTGTGGATTCTAAAGGGTGCTGACACATCATGTTCTCATATGCTAATGCAGATCTCAGGGGCAATGAGATTTCAACAACCAGAAAATGGAGACTACCAGGATAGTTATGGGAACTAGTATAAGCAGTGAAAACAAACTAAAACAATCACATATAACCCTAACAGCTACGTGAAAAGAGTTGTATGTTGACATGTAAACATATAACGTTTACAGGATATGAGAGTGTAGTTTTACTTTAACATGTCCAAAATTGTTCCATTGTGCTATCCTCAAAAGTGCATACCCAAGCAAACCGTAAATCTTTATAAGCTTGTTGGTACTTGACAGAAAAACTGGCCTGCTTTCTAACTTTACTGGTTGATGTCACGTGTCACCACTGCCTGTGCTCACAAATACACCTATCTTTTAAGATGATGAACTGGAAGTGCTACCCTTACATGTTTTTTTGGGGCTTTGTTTTACAGATAACAATGGTATAAAACCCTCTCACATGACTTTTTGCCCTTAAGTGTGCCCATGATATCCCTGAGTCTCTGGGTTAGGAGGCTGGTCCTTCCACTACCAAGAATACCCAGCACCTAACAGTAGAGAATGATAGAGAATAGATGAGAATGGGGCACTTTTTTTCTTTTTTGGCATTTTTTTTTTTTGTCAAAAGGACAAGCATACAGCAGTTTAAAAGAATGGAAGCTGTTTTTCACTCACACACACTCAAATTTGCCAGCCTGCATACCAAGATTCAGTCTTACACACCCCTTCTGTACTGCTTGGATGTTCGTTGGTTGCCTGTCTTTTAAGATGGCAACCCGTAAGTGATGCAGGATGTGAATTCTGATTTTGTGTTCCCCACTGCACTGCTACAATTACAGGGTGCAAGTGCACTATATGTGAGTATCATGGTATTCACATGGGTCCCAGGTAATCAGGAGGCTCAATTTCTGATTTCCATTTCATAACTGACCATATTCAGTACTGCAAGAATAATTGAATTGTCTGTATTGCTCTGTACAAGGGTTGACACTTCAGGGTACCATTATAATTGATGATGATGGTGATCATGATAATGATGACAGACACTAAATTGGGCCTTCTGGCCATCACAGAAACATGGGCTTTGCAAAATAGTAACTGTGACCTAACAGTCCCTGTGTACTCAGCATTCAAGAGGGAAAGAGGATCAGGTAGAGATGGAGGAGTAGCCCTTTTTGTCAAGGATAGCATCCAGGTGGCGGATCATGGGTACATCAGAGGTAGTAGTGGGGAGACACAGAAACACAGAAGCATAGAAATGTCGGCAGATAAGGACTGCTAGGCTCATCCAGTCTGCCTGCAAGCCCTAGGCATGTATGTGTCCTATGACCCTACCTGGTCAATAACTTTTCACCTCTCCTTCACACCTCTACCTCCTGTTGCAGGCTAGTCAATGTGTACACTACCCTCTCTGTGAAGAAAACATTCCTCAGATTCCCCTCAACCTGCTGCCTTCCAATTTCATATCATGCCCTCTCGCTCTTGTACTCCTCCTATACTGGAAGATGTCTCCCCCTGCACCTTGTTTATGCCCTTAAGGTACTTGAATGTTTCTATCATGTTACCATGATCCCTCCTCTCCTCCAATGAGTGCATATTGAGGTCCTTTAATCTCTCCTCATATGTTTTCTGGTGCAAGTCCTGTACCATCTTTGTCACCCTTCTCTGAACCATCTCCACCCTGTCAATGTCCTTACGAAGGTGCAGCCTTCAGAACTGCACACAGTACTCCACATGAGGCCTCACCAGTGTTTTATACAATGGCATCACCACCTCCTACCTTCTGCTAGTAATACCTCTGCCTATGCACCCCAGCATGCCACTGGTCTTCACTGCTACCTTTGTACTCTGTTTAGACACCTTTAGGTAATCTGAAATGATAATCCACAGGCCCCTTTCTTCCTTGGTGATCATCAGCAACTCCCCCTCAATTCTGTAGCTTTTCCCAGGTTTCTTTCATCCCATGTGCATTATTTTGCACTTCTTTGAATTGAACCTCAGTGCCACACCTCAGACCATTTTTCAACCTTCCCCAGGTCCCTCTTCATTTTCTGCACCCTGTCTGGTGTATTCACCTTGTTGCAGATCATGGTGTCATCTGCAAATAGGCAAACCTTTCCCTCCAGCCCTTCTGCAATGATACTAATGAAGACATTAAACAAGACTGGCACAAGGACTGATCCCCGAGGTACCCCACTGGTCACCCCACTGTCCATGGATTGAATCCCATTTACCACCACCCACTGCCTCCTGTCCATTAGCTAGTTTCTAACCCAGTTTACCACCTTGTGCTCCATAACCAGACTACCCATCTTGTTAATCAGCCTTTTATGTGGGATGGTGTCAAAGGCCTTGCTGAAATCAAGGTAGGAGATGTTCACCACCACCCCCGATTTACGTCCTTCATCACCAGGTCAAAAGACAGAGTCACTGTGGGTGCAATTCATGGCAGCCTTCGACAAGAAACTGTGCTTGGGTGTTATCTACAGACCTGCAACAGAAAAGGGAAGAGAGTGACAGAGAGCACAATGAAGTATTTGAAAGAGGGGTGACAAAAGGGGAAGTAGAGGTGGTGGCTGCTATGAACCTGCCAGACATTGATTGGAATGCTCCAGTGGCCAGGAGCACCAGACGTTGAGCCCTACTGGATGCCTTTCAGGACTGTCTTTTGGTACAGTTAGTTAAGGAGACCCCACCAGGCACTCTGTAATTCTCGATGTGGTACTCACCAGCTCATAGATGGTAGGATCTGTTAGAATGGGGAGCTACTGGGGAACATCACACATAATTCAATTTGGTTCAAACTGGCCCCTTTGTCTGGAAATCCCCAGTCAAGAGCTAAAGTTCTTGATTTTAGAAGGCCAGACTTTAACATGCTGAGGGAGCTGGTCAGGGAAACAATAGTTGGGGTAGACAACATGGGAGCTGGAAGAGAGATGGGGTAATTAAGGGAGCCATAATTGAGGCATCTAAATTATGCATGCAAATAGTAACCAAAAGCAAGAGGTTTAAGAAATTGTTATAGTTCTGGGCAAAAGTCAGGAAGGTGGTAAGGGAAAAGAAAAAGGCCTTCTACAAGTATAAAGAAAAGAGGGTGGAGAAAGAATGGGTTAAATACTTACTGAAAAATAGGGAGAAAAGAAGGAGATTAGGGAGGCAAAAGCAGACACAGAGCTGTGTATTGTGGATGGGGTCAAAAATGGAGAAAAGCAGTTATTCTGATATATTAGAGAGAAAAAAAAAGAAAGCGGGGAGAATCATAAGGCTAGTTGAGGGTTATAGGGTGAAAGAGAAGGACAGGCAAAAGGCAGCCATCCTTAATGGCTACTTTAGCTTAGTTTTCACTAGGGAGGACAGTGGGTCATTGCCAGAGAGTGACATCAAAGTGGCCACTAAAGATATACCAGAGATGAGACAAACAATAATTGCAAGCAAAAGGGTCCAGAAGGGTCTGGAAGCCCAAAAGATAGATAAGGCCCTGGGATCAGATGGGTTGCATTTGAGGTCACTTGGGATTCTGACAGCAGTACTGGCTGAACCCATGGTAGGTCTATTCGATAGCTCTCTAAGGATAGAGTAGTTCAGAAGGATTTGAGGGTGGCAGATTTAGTTCCAATCCATAAGAGGTGGGTGGGACAAGGAACATACGGGATCTACAGATCTTTCAACCTTACCTTTATGTTAGAAAAGCTGTAGGAGTCACTAATTAAATAGGACCTTGTGGACTACTTGGAGAGTAATGGTTTCCAAGCTAGTAAACAGCATTTATTTGTGGCAGGGAGCTCCTTTCAGACTAACCTAACAGTTTTCTTTGACTGCATGATGAAGTAATTGGATAGGGGCAACACTGTGGATTTGCTCTACTTTGACTTCAGCCAGGCTTTTGACTCTGTGCCTCACAGATGCTTGTTGAAAAAGATGGAGTATCTGGGTGTGGCTAAGGTCATAGTAAACTGGGTAAGTAACTGGCTAAAGGGAAGGCAGCAGAGGGTTGTGGTCAGTGGGGTCAAGCCAGAGGAGAGGGAGGTCATGAGTTGGGTACCACAGGGAGCTGTCCTGGGTCCAGTTCTCTTTAATATGTTCATCAGTGAAATTGGTGAGGGAATCTGGGGCAAGCTGTGTCTCTTCATAGATGACACTAAGCTCTATGAGAGGGTAGATAGCTATGAGGGTGCCACAGAAATGCAAAGTGACTTACAAAAGCTAGAGGGGTGGTCTAAGGTTTGACACTTGAAAGTCAGCACCAAAAAGTGTAAGTTAAGGCATTTAGGGAACAAGAATCCCAGGACAGAGTACTGGATAGGTGTAGTGAGACTTACCACTACAGATGAGGAACAGGACATTGGAGTTATCATCAGTGACTCCCTGAAACAATCAAGTCAGTGCAACAAGGCATATAGCAAAGTGAATAGAATGCTGGAATGTGTCAGGAGGGTACTGATAGCAAAAGGGAAGAGTTAATACTTCCTCTATATAGATCCTTGGTGAGGCCATACCTGGAGTACTGTTTCCAGTTCTAGAGCCATCACCACAGGAAGGATAGGGATAGGCTGGAGACAGTGCACCACAGAGTAACAAAAATGATTCAGGGCCAACAGGGCAGGTCCTATGAGGAGCACATCAAGGCATTGAACATTTGGAGTAGGACTTTTAAAGTATGGCGCAGGGCTTGCGACAAGCCCCGTGCCATGGCACTTAGGTTCTGGTGGAGCGCCAATTCCATTTGCCACAAATGCACCTGACTTTACAATCTCAGGCACAGTTGCAACAGTTTCCACTATTTCTGGCAGTTTGTGCCAAATATCTTGCTGAAGCTCTATAATAAAGGCCCTCGGGATTGCCGCATGCTAGACCACAAAAAGTTGGTCTAACGTGTGGCAATCAGCACATGGGATAAAAAATCCAGATTGTAGCAAGGAGAATGCCTCAAGCCCTATGTGCCATATGTTTGGCACACCTGAGGCTTGTGGCATTCTTGACATTTTGAAAATCCTGCCCGTGATTGCTGGAGACAAAAAGAGAGAGGGGAGATATGATAGAGACCTTCAAGTTCCTAAAGGAAATTAACAAGGTGAACTGGGGGATCTATTTAGCTTGAATACTAGCTCACAGCCATGTTGACTTGAGTGGGAACTGATAGGAGTGAGATTCAGTAGGGATACGAGGAAGCATTATTTCACAGAAAGGGTAATGGAGCAGTGGGACAGTCTTCCAGTCAGAGTGGTGGGATATAGAACCATTTGTGGTTTCAAGCACAGTTGAGACAGAATGAAGGGTATAGTGGAGGCTTTGGTGAAAGAACCTGGGATGAGAATAGGGGAAGGATGGGATGAGAGCTAAGACCCTAGAGGAACAAAAAGTCCGAAGGCTAAATAGTGAAGTCAGGCAGACTGGATGGGCCATTGGCCTTTTTCTGCCATCATCCTCTATGTTTCCATGATTATATAAAATAAATGCAGTCTACTGGTATTTTAGTACAACCTCATAACTGCAGACCTGGACTAAGGCATTATATGATAGCATGGAGCACTGAAATAATAAATCACATATTTTAATGGTTACTGTGCTGCTCTGCACACCGGGCAAACCTGACTATGAAGAGCAAGTGTTACACATTTATTATTGTTTATAGCACTGTACTATGTCTTGACAGCATGGTACTGAGTTGTTAGTGTTTGTGTCTCTGACTGTGTGCCTGCATATGTGTGTGTGTGTGTGTGTGTGTGTGTGTGTAAAACACACTACAAAACAGTTCAGATTTGACAAGTACTCTGGAAACTAAGTGTTATAGACATCAATTTCCAGGTTTACAATTTAACATTTCTTTTTTGCTTTGTTTAACTTAAAGAAGCACTTTGAGATATAAAGAACTGATATAACCTATTCAGAAGTTAAGAAAAAAACTAAATATTAATGATACCAATTAATCAAACTGCTTTATTTCCTTCCCAGTTCAGGATATAGGTTGGAGTTTCTTTGCCTAGCCCACATTACTATGCCTCCACCATTATAAACATGCGCATCCTCCACCAAGAGACATTTGTGATCTGAAAATAGCTTTCACAGCTGAAGAGAGAGAGTTCAGGAAAAACATGTTTAAATGACTCAAAAAGGGCATACTTGAAAATTGTGAGCTATAGTGAAGAAAAAAACTTGCTGCAGGATGAGAGGCTAAAAGGACCAATGACACAATTTGTCATTGCCAGCCTGACCCAAAAAGTACAAGCTGCGGGTGCAAGTGCAGAAAATAATTACCATTTATACATACCAAAATAGCAGCATAGCTAAAAACCTCTGTGTGGATAATATAATGCCTCAGCACTTTGCACAAATGTGTTTTTTTTTTGTTAGTGAGACTAAGCTGCTATTTTGATTGGTACCATAGTTTGGATCCCTCTAGCAATAAATATATGTCACTGGGACTTAAACCACTCATCCTTAAGTGTGTCTGTTCTTTAGCATCACTCAAAAAGTCTAAGTGCACCATTTTTGGGCCTTTCATGTGTGCTAGGGTGACCACCATAGGGTTGCACTAAGCTTTCGCATTTCGAGCATGGCTACATGTGTATTCCTCTGTATGTTTTAAAAAACACTGCTAAGGGCTGCCAACTTTACTGCATATGCATACTTATTAAAAAACTAATAATAATTTTTTTTAATATTGAATGACCAAAACCTAATAAAGTATAGAATTTAAGGATGTCAGGACTATGTAGTTGTTGGAATTTAAGGATATCAGCAATTCATTGCTGTTAAAAGACAGGTAAAGTGAAAAGTTTTCCCTAGATACTGTGAATGACTGCTTTTATTAACAAATTCTGGTCAGAGCTGATATGGCTGCATAGAGTGGCAAAAGCGTCGAAAGGAATATGCGGTGCTCTCAACACACCAGAGTTAGCCGTATCTAAGATGGCGGCGATAACAGAATTGCGCATGCATGATACTTGCATATGTGCAGTTTGCCCTGGAGTTAGCTGGGTACAACAGGGCAGCGATGACAGAACTGTGAATGCATGAGTATCACAAGTGCACTGTTTGAGTTGGCGCCACCATTGTGGGCATGGTGGCCATCACTTCTGCAATTGCTGGAGAAAAAGTAGTGCACTAGGAAGGGTGTGTGTTTATGCAGTCCATGGAGGGTAAGGGCCACATAAACAGCACCAGTGGACATTTGCCGGAGCACTGTGGAAGTATACCGGACAGTGGTCTAGTTATGTGCTTCCACAGTGCTCTTCTAAAGATCATATGATGGCAAAACGTCTGTGGCGCTCTGCCCACACAGCCATAAAAATTGGCTGTACTTGTATTACTGGAAACAGCATGGGTCAGTAACTCATATAGAGTTAAAGAATCCAAAAAGAATTGAAAAGTGTTGCATCGATCTTTTTTTTTTCTTTTTTTCATAGGGAACAAATGTACACAACTCACAGAAGCCACCACCCATTTCTTTCTGAACAACCAATCTTAGGATGAGCAAGTGAGACTCCATGTCACAAGTTCAGGAGGTAAATGTACTCCTATCGCATTTTTGCACCAAGTAGGCTAAGACCCTCCGAATGGTTTACAATAGTTGAGCAGCTGATGTTCCAGTGATCTGAAAGTCATTACGTTGTATGTTTATTTATTTTAAATTTTAACCCATATATATCCCAGTTGAAATTCAACACCTCATTTCCACTGAGGTCCTGCTTCTGTCCTTTTCTGTAGCTGTGTGGACTGGAGCACCTGAAAGTTAAATGACTTACACATGGTCACACAGTTAATATTTGGTTCTATTGGGGTTTGAACCTGTAATCTCCTGGTTTCCAAGCTGGTGTTCTTACCACTAGACCACAGTGCTTCCACATGAATGATAGCAGAATTTACCAGAAATTAACAAAGTTAACAATTAACAAACAGTGACTAATAGCAGACATACTGTAAGCAACTAAAACTTACTACTTGATGTGGGCTTCTAGCCCCCTCATGTCCTTTGTTATGTCTGAAGAAAGTATGACATGAAAAACTAGTCTGTAAAAAGGAAAATTTCCTATCTTTATCCTACTCACTCTCCTAAGGTTGTAGCTTACTGGAGAAAGGAAGTGTATCCACGAACCACAGATGCAATCAGATGAACCTGTAGCTAAGTGGTAGAGCACCAGCATGGTATTCCAGGGACCTGGGTTTAATTCCCAGTGGGTTGCACTATCTATTTCTCACTACAGTTTGTGACGGTTGTAGCTTAAAAACCATATAATAGGCAGCTAGAGGCTAACTAGGAGGAGGCAGGGTGTGATTCCTCTTCACAAAAGTGGGAACAAAGCAGAGGCACGAAACTACAGACCTGTTAGTTTGACCTCAGTGGTAGGGAAAATGATGGAATCACTTCTGAAAGAAAAAATTGTTGAGCACCTAGAGGCCAGTGGGGCACAACACCCATGGCAGCATGGATTCACAGTGGAAAGGTCATGTCAGAAGAATATAACAGATTTCTTTGACTGGATGACCAAAGCAGCAGACCAGGGAGGGGCTGTGGATAGGTATTTACATAGACTTTAGTAAGGCATTTGACACAGTCTCACACAAAGGATTAATAAACATGTTAGGCAGCCTGGGAGTGGGTCCCAGTGTGGTAGCCTGGGTAAAAAATTGGCTAGACAACAGGACACAGAGGGTAATAGTAAACTCCAATGAAAGGGAGTTACTAGCAGGGTACCTCAGGGTTCAGTATAGGGTCCAATCCTTTTTAATGTCTTTATAAGTGACATTGCAGAGGGACAGACAGGAAATGTATGCCTCTTTGCAGATGACACAAAGATCTGCAACTGGGTTGATACACAAGGGGTGTGGAAAAGATGAGGAGGGACTTAGCAAGGTTGAAGGAATGGTCAGAAGTATGGCAGCTTAGATTCAATGCAAAGAAGTGCAAAGTAATGCACTTGGGAAACAAAAACCCAGGGGAAGAGTACACAATAGGAGGGGGGGTACTAACAACAACAAATATGGAAAGGGACCTGTGGGTAGTCATATCAGATGACCTAATGGCAAGCAAGCAGTTTGAGAAGGCACTAAGGAGGGCTGGGGGAATACTGAGATATATAAGAAGAGGTATCACCAGTAGAAAACAGGAAGTTTTTATCCCTGTGTACAGACAGTTGGTGAGACCCCATCTGGAGTACTGCATGCAGTTCTGGAGACCCCATCTCCACAAAGACATAGGCAAAATGCAGGCAGTCCAGAGGAGGGCAACTAAAAATGGTGCTGGGTCTGCACCAGAAGCCATATGAAGACAGACTAAAGGAACTTAATATGTATACCCTCAAGAAAAGGAAGAGAGGGGGGACATGATAGAAAGTTTCAAGTACCACAAGAGAATCAACAAAGTCCAGGAGGGTAGCATCTTTCAGAAAAAGAGATGTGCATGAACAAGGGGATAAAATTTGAAGATAATGGGGGGATGGCTCAGAGGCAAAATGCGAAAGTATTTTTTCATGGAGAGGATGGTGGATACCTTGAAAGGCCTTCCTGAGGAGGTCGTGGGGTCAAAAACAGTGAGGGAATTCAAGAATGCATGAGACAGATGTTAGGCAATTCTGGTGGGGGGGTAGGAAGAAGCTGGCTGTTGGTTAACTAGAATCTGCATCTTATGCAATAGGTACAGAAATGGGCAGACTAGGTTGGCCAAGTGGTCCTTATCTGCCTTCAAAGTCTATGTTTATATGTAACTACCAGCAGTGACAGAGGGCAGTTATAAGAAGGCAATTAGAAAGAATAAAGGGCTAGTTTAAGTGTGCTGCACTGACTGTAAGTGGAGTTGACAAAAAAAAAGTTGTCAGAAAAGAGTGTTTGGAAAATGGACAACAGTGAAAATGACAATGCATTAAACTAAGAAAATAATTTTCTTGATATTTACGTTAGCAGAGGTGATAGAGGTATTGCCAGGACATTTGACACAGCAGAATACTGACTAAGCTGGTGGCACTTCTCAGTGCCAGATTGGATGAACTTGAGTAGCAATTGTCCATACTCCATGATATACAAGAGGGCGGATGTTATATGAAGAGTGTTCTAGTGGGGGATTCCATGCTGGAAGACATTTCAATATCTAAAATACAGTACTTGATAATATTGAGGGATAAACAAAGTTTGTTAGCAGCTCAGTTAAGTAGGAATCTATGGATATGTTGTTCAGCTCTGTTTTCACTGACCTAAAGAAGAGTTTAACTCTGAAAGCTAGTCTCAAAAATAAATTTGGTAGTCCAATAGAAAATATCACCTGCAACATATTTGTTTTTTTCTTCTACAATACATCTGAAAATCCATGGCATTAACGGATGAGCCAATGCTGAATTTGTGTTTGATGAATGTGCTGAAATTCAACACTTTCAGCTGTCAGTTTGTGGTCTTTTCATGTTACAAAACACTCTGACCTGTTGTTGGTGATCAGGACTAGAGGAGGGGGTAGGGTATGGTAGGAGAGAATGAGGGGGAGAGGAAGCTAGGGTGAGAGAGCAAGGACAGAGATGAGACTACAAATGAAGGGACCTGAGGGGAGGGAGTAGAGGGAAAGAAAGGGATCGGGGATAGGACAGAGAGAGAGAAAGAGACAGAGAGAGACAGAATGAGAGAGAGAGAGAGAGAGATAGATGATGCAAACGGGGGGAGGGTATGTGGCATAGTGAAGTTTGAGGGCGGTGACTAGTGTGATTGGATCTAGGTCAAATAGCTTAACAATGAAGACAAAATGCAACAGCAATATGCTTTGGAGGTAGTGAGTCAGGCAGTGAGAAACAGTGTAAAAAAATGGTAAGGCAGCTAAAGTTAACTCAGACTTTATTTATTTAGTTTTTGTTTACCGGGTGGATGCGCTAGGCAGGTAGCAAGTTAGAATACCGATTCCTGAACAGAGCCATTTACACCACACTGCAGGAACTGCATAAACCTGAATAGTGAGAGGGGTAGAATAGCGAATGTCAAGTACCACACCCCTGTAGCTATTCAGGTAATGGAGGAGGAAGAGAGGAAGTGGAGAACTAGATGAAAAGTGTGGAGACTGGCCAGGTTGCTCCTGTGTTAAAGAGGGTTAATACTAAAGCAGCTCAGTAGGTACAGTTTGGGAGACCCTGGGTCTGTTCCCGGTCTCCCCAATCTTGTGACCACACTTTTTCACCAGCTGCAAGTGTTTCCTTTTTTTTGTATATGGCTGAATCCGCCCCCCAACTTTCTCCCCATCCCTGAGTTCCACCCTCCCATGAAGCTGATTATTTATAAATTGGGGGTTGTGGGAGGCCCCCTACAAACACAGAATTTGTGTTGTGTTTTATTTGCATAGTAGCAGTCCTCCCTGTATTTTTTGACTGCTACAATTGGCTAAATTTGTGTAGTTGGCATTTTACATGGACATTTTTGTTGGCACCGGTGTTTTGACAGTGTAGTTCATTACCGTGCTGTTTTTCCTGTTGGCATTCTAACCTAGTGCCTGCTAGGCATATATTTACCTATTTTCAGGCATGATCCAGGAGGTTACAAGGTATGGGTAGTACAGTACATGTGAGACAGGCAGTACAATTTACAGAGAGTCAATGAATCCTACAGAGGAAAGTGCCAAGAAATTTAATGACAATGGGTACAGAGTTTCAATAGTTAGGTAATATAAAACAATAAAAGAGGTACAATGAATTAGGTGAAACATTTGACAATCAGAACTATGCAACAGAGGAAGACTTCAGAGGCATATAACCCAAGCAGCAAAATAAAATGAGGTAATTGCAAACAAAATTAAAGATCAAGGTGATATTAATTCTCCTGGCCATTTCTGGAAGGTTATTCACTCCCTCTTTGATCCTCCAGCCTACTCGGCTCTCGTCCTCCCCTCCATGTGGCTGATTCATGGTTCTCTGACCCTCTCTCAGTTGCCACTCTAACAAATTCTTCACCACGTGTTCTCTTCCTTAGTCATACTAGTCCTTTGGTCATTCCCTCCATCAGTCCCCTCCTGCCTCTCTCCCACCCTTTGTCTGCAGGCTTCCATTTCCCCCAACTCCCTCCACAAAATCTTCTTCACTTTAACTTCACTTAACCAATCGAAGTCCACCCCCGATGGGCTGGACCCCAAACTTCTGTGAAGCTCAGCTCCAGCTATTGCCTCTCCACTTGCTCACCTTTTGAACCTCTCTTTCTCCATTTGTACTTTCTCTCATGCCTGGAAGGTAGCAGTGGTCTTACCTCTGCACAAACGGGGTGACCCTCCTCCCTTGGCAACTACCAGCTGATGTCACTTATTCCCTCTCTTGCAAAGCTTAAGGAGATCCTTGTCTACTCCAGATTTGTTGATTTCCTTCATTCCTCAGGTTTCTTGTCCCCATTTCAGTCTTGCATTAGGAAACACCACTCCACCTTCTCTTCCTTGCTGAGTGTAACTGACTCTATCCTCACTGGTATGGCTCAAGGACATATTACCTCAGCTATATTCATCAACCTGGCCAAATCCTTTGACTGAGTGTACTACACACTTCTCATCAACAAGCTAAGCTCTGCTGGTCTTGCAGAATCTGCTTTTGGCAGGTTCTGTACCTTATGGACTATCTGCAGTTGGTGCAAGTAAGTGCTGTCCTGTCCCCCACTCTCCCAATCATAGTAGGTGTCTCTCAGGGTTCCATCCTGTGCCTGTAAATTAAATGTGTGACTCTCAAAACATGAGACACAAACTCAGCAGAAGGTGAGCAAGGCCTTCTCACTCGCTTACTCACATGCTCTTATTGGACAGACAGACAACAGCAGTCCCCACACCCTTCTGCACATAGCCAGGGACTTTCTTCATCCCATCAGATGTGAGCCTCCGAACTAAATGGTTCCCAAGTGACAGGCAACAGCTCTTTTCAATCAGTGGGACCAGTAATTATTAAAAGAAATGAATGGGTGGATGTAATACAGAATTTTATACACACCCTTGGTGTATGATGCTTTTATAAACTCTTTGAGCTTCGCTCTTAGTAACATCACACACCACTGCCATGTATAAACATTTTGGTTATTCATACTTAACCATGTATTATCCGTTAGATTTTTTTGTTTGATTTGTTGCCTAGTAGGGGTTAGGAATGGCATATACTGTATATGTGTGTGTGTGTGTGTGTGTGTGTGTGTGTGTGTATATATATATACTGTATATATATATATATATATATATATAAAATAATGTGTGTGTGTGTGTACATATATATATATATATATAGGTCTATCCACAGTAATAGGGGACATATGTGGAACATGGCTGTAGAAAAATAAATGTTGTCATTGCTTTCTTCTTTCATCATCAATACTTTACCCTTAATGTCCTTTACTAAAAGTATAAACAGGAAGATAATATAACTTGTGGTTTTCTCTGAACAGTCCATAATGTTTGGAATCAGTAACCAAGTAATGTATGTAACAGGAACAGAGAATATGTTAACTAGAAAAAAAGTTATGTATAAATATTTTTAAATCTCTACATGAATTAGCAGTACTTTAACTCATTTTGTTAATTCACTGAGCAACTCTAAAATATTTGCACGCAAAATAATGTGAAAACCATCAATCTAACACATGGAAGAGAATTATGGTGCAAAGTAATTTGAAAGTTTTCACTCACCAACATTTCTTGGGTAGTCACAGATTGAAATGCATTCGTAAATAACTGGGAATAAGAGTAGATGATATTTAAAACTTTCTTTGATCACTTTAAAAATTAAATTTTAAAAATCTGTGAAAAAGTGTTCCATTAACAGAGAAAAATTCAAAAACTTTAAGCAGTCCCAGAAAACACTGTGGAAAAAAGAAAATCAGGCAATTGGAGTCCTTTATTCGGTTCATCTTTATGTATAATGTCTAAAGTCATGACTCAGTTAGCATAAAAGTTCTACGGTTGCATACCATCACCACAGAGGAAGTTCATAATACAACAAATTCAGTTTACTAACTAGAAATAACAGACACACTAAGTAAAATTAAATAAAACCATAACCATATACATAGCTTATTACAGACCTAATACTGCCAACAAATGTACATATGTACATCTGGCAGACCCCATGTGGCAGTGTAACTGAATCCACCAGACATAAGCAGGGACACCAGCCTACAGTGACTCACTCAAGCCAGTGTGCACAGTACACCACTTGCAAACACACCAGCACCCCATGAGAGATTCACCAGAGACCTGGCACACCCCAGGTGAAAGTGTAACTGAATCAATCAGAGCAGAACATGGGTGCTGACCTACAGTGACTCCATCTAGCAGGTGTGTGCAGTACACAAATTGCACAACCACCGGGGCCCAATGAAGACTGATCAGGGACCTGGCAGACCTCAGGTGATGGCATAACTAAATCCACCAGATGAGAACCCTGGCACTGGTTCGTTGTGACTCAACTCAAGCTGCTGTGTGCAGTATGCCACTTGCACACCTACCAGGGCCCCATGAAAGATTGACCAGGGACCTGGCAGACCCCAGATGATGACATGACTGAATCCACCAGATGAGAACAGAGGATAATGTGGGTAACCCACTGGATTGCAAACAAAATGGAGGCACGCATAGGCACCAATTGGCTTGCAAACCAAATGGAGGCACACGTGACTGCAGCAACTGGAATGTAAACAAAGTGGAAGTAAACAGGGACACCAACAGAATTGCAAACAAAAGGGAGGCATGCCTGGACACCCACAGGATTGCAAGGAAAATGGAGGCACTATTCCCATCCCCCTCAAGATCCATGTCAGCAGTCCCTGGGGCTTGGTAGACCATTCTATAATTATCCAGTCCTGTCAGTAGCCCCCGGGACCCAAGATAAATCCCACCCCCTCCCCATCAGCCCCGTGGTATGTGAGGTCAGTCTCATTTCCATCCCCAGTCCCTGAAGCATTGTGGCACATTCTTAAAATGCTCCAGCCATGTAAGCAGTCCCATGGGACATTATGTCAGTAACACCCCTCCCCATCAACCCCCTGGAATGTGAGGTCAGTCCCATCTATCTCCCTAGTCCCTGGGGCCTGGTGGAAAATTCCTAACATTCTCCAGCCCTGTTAACAGTCCTGTGGGATCCAAGGTCAGTCCCAAACCCTCCCCATCAACCCCCTGGCACATGAAGTAAGTCCCATCCACATCCTCAGTCCATGGGGCATGGTGGAACACTCCAACAAATCTGCAGTCCCATGGAACCCATGATCCATCCCAGCTCTTCCTCATTAGATTCCTGGCACATGAGTTTAGTCCTGATCCTTTCCCATGTCCCTGGAGCCTGGTGGCACACTCCAACAAATCCACAGTCCCATGGAACCAACAGTAAGTCCCATCCTCCTCCCCATTAGCCCCCTGGCATGTAAGGTCAGTACCATCCCCCTTGCCAGTCCCTGGGATCTGGTGGCACACTCCTACAACTTTCCAGCCCTGTCAGCAGTCCCATGGCATCCAAGGTCAGTCCCACCCACTCCCCAGCAGTTTCCCTGCCACATGAGTTCAGTTCCACCCCCCCTTCACAGTCCCTAGGTTCTGCTGGTGAACTCCAAAATTTTCCAGCCTTGTAAGCAGTCCCATGTAACCCAAGGTCAGTCCCACCCCATCTCCATCAGCTCCCCTGGCACAGAGGTCAGTCCCATCCCCCTCCCTAGTCCCTTGGGCCTGGTGGTACACTCCAGCAAATCCTCAGTCCCATTGGACAAAGGGCAGTCCCACATCCCCATCAGCCTCAGGCATGTGAGCTCTATCCCATCCCCCTTCCCCCAGTCCCAGGGGCCTAATGGCACACTCTGACAAATCTATAGTCCCATGGAACCCAAGGTCAGTCCCACCCCCTCCCCACGAGCCCCCTTGCAATTGAGGTCAGTCCCATCCCCCTCCCCAGTCCCTGGGGCCTGGTGGCACACTTCAACAAATCCACTGTCCCATGGAGCCCAAGGTAAGTTCCACCCTGCTCCAAATCACCCCCTGGCATGTAAGGTCAGTCTCATCCCCCTCCCCAGTCCCTGGAGCCTGGTGAATCACTCCTAAAACTCTCCAGCCCTGTCAGCAGTCCTATGGTACCCAAGGTCAGTTTCACCCCCTCACCATCAGCCCTATGGTATCTGAGGTTAGTCCCATCCCCCTCCCCAGTCCCTGGGGCCTGTTGGCATGTACTATCAAATCTTCAGTCCCATGAGATCCAAGGTCAGTTCCACTACCCTCCCTATTGGCCCCTTGGAATGTAAGGTTAATCCCATCTCTGTCAGCAGTCTCAAGGGTCCTAGTGGCACACTCCTAAAATTCTCTAGCCCTGTCAGCTGTACCATGAAACTTATGGTCAGTCCCATCCCTCTCTATATATTGTCAGCAGTCCCAAGGGTACCTGGTGGCAACTGTCTCCCTCCCTGCTGCCCTATTAGCCATACCTTGGCCAGAACCATTTTATAAATTTCATTGGTGCCATTGTGCTTCCAAGGAGCAAGTTACTACTGCAATCTTTATTTTTATAATATACAAGGGTCTTTAGCTGCAAAACTTTTTTGTTCTAAAATATTGTCATTGGCATTTGTCCACTTTAAATTTCATAGGAAATTACTACAGCACCCAATATGTCTATAGTTTTTAATCTCAGACTTCGGAGCAAACATTCCATTTCAAATTTACTTTCAGATCAGCTGGCAGCCCCCCTCCCCAAAGCATGTGGGTGACTGTTTTAAAACAAAAGTCCTTTGCTGCATCCCCAAAACAAATGCTGAGTCAAAAGAAACACATCTTGTAGAATATCTTAATAATCACAATTAAAAAATAGGGTACCACTAGAAGTCCCATCCATTTGCATCAGGGACCACTGGTTTCCTGAGTTCCATGTTACAAACATAATTGAACTTGGTTGTGTGCTGTTAGGACAACTTTTGAAAATGCTAAAACAGAGTACAGGCTTTTTTTCACTTAAAATGCATCAGTAAATGGCTACAGCACCCAATACTTTTATATTTTCATCTCAAACTTTGCAGCAGACATTCCATTTCTAATTTACTTTTGGATGAGCTGGCAGCAACCCCCCCCCCAAAAAAAAAAAAGCATGTGAGTGGCCATTTTAAAATAAACATTCTTAGGTACACATTCCAAACAAATGCTCACTCAAATTAAACCAAAAAGCATGTAACATCTCTTAATAATAATAATGAAAAATAAGGCACCACCAGAAGTCTCGTTTGTAACAGGGACCACTTGTTTCCTGAGGTCCCTGTTACAAACATGATTGACCTTGTTTGTGGGCTGTTAGGACAACTTTTGAAAATACAGTTTTGGATTCCATGATTTTTTTCACTTAAAATGCATAAGTAAATGACTACAGCACTTAGTACTTTTATATTTTAATCCCAATCTTTGCAGCAAACATTCCAGAAATAATTTACTTTCAGATGACCTGGCAGCTCCCTTCCCCCAAAGCATGTGAAAGGCCATTTTAAAACAAACATCATTTGTTACACCCCCCCAAAACAAATGCACACTAAAAGCAAACAACAATCTCATTAAATCTCTTAATAATCACAATTCCAAAATAAGGTGCACCAAAAGTCTTGTTTGTAACTGGGACAGAAATTTTTAGGAGGTCCCCTTTACAAACATTAGCACGCTACCTCTGTCCCTGTTACAATCAGGACAGTACCATAAGACCACTAAAAAAAGATGTTTGGAAACCTGCAAAAGTCATACATCCACAATGAATTACATAGCCTTACACACCTGTTTAGCACATTGCAAAACTATGAAATTCACAGCATGTCTGGCACACAGAAGGCAGTTATTAGAGCCACAAAATAGATAATCTTGAACAATATGTCAAATACTTGCCATTTTCAGACATACATGGCTATACTTAAACAGCAGTCATAAACCCCAGTAAAATACATTATAAATTCAAACTTTATGTAACATAATTAACCATGTCCAGTAGCCAAATCCTGTTGTAACAGGGACAAATGTATTAACTTTGTCCCTCGTTACAAACATGATTGACATTTCTCTGTCCCCAGAGACCTTACTGAATTTCAATCTGTGCACAGCATACTCCCATTTCAAATCCAGCAATAAAATGTAGTCAGTTCTATAGCAGAGAGTATAAAAAATCATTACTTAACTGCTATTTAGCCCCATTCATGACTGCGTACATTTATGACCAGTTTCCACATTCCTGTTTGTAACACAGTCACACATTTGTAACAGCAAGTTTGGAGGAGACAGAGAATGTTCTCATTTGGTGTTTGGGAAGAAAATTGACTGATCCACAGGCAAATCAAAGCTTAAAAGACTTAATCTGTTGTTGTGATTGGCTAGAAATAAGCCAATGACACTGAAAAAAGTCACACTTTTCAGGCATGATAAGCAGCTGTTACATATGTAGATAGGGGTGGGACAGAGACAGAGACAGATAGACTGGTTCTACTTTTAAAGGTAGCCAGAGCATCTCTGCAGTTTTGAAATGTTTTTTTAGACAGAACAGCAAACTAACTGGGCCTCTTTCAGTTCCTGACATCCAGTGCCCCAATTCTTGCACAGTTTCAAGTTTTTACCAGTCAATCCTGTATGTAACCTAGGGGGACAGAGAAGACTACATACAAGATTGTCACTTTTTTAACTCATTCTGGGAAAAAAAATATATAAAGGCACATACACATCGTGTTGTTACAGGGCTTTTTATGTAAAATGCATAAGGAGACTTATTTTTTTCAGTTCAGCAGTTTGGTAGGTAGAAGGAAAGCATACAACATATGGTGTCTTGAAATGTCCCACCTAGACAATGCAAAAACAAGGGGACAAATCTGTAAGTTTTTAAAAAAAAACATTTTTTGTAAGTATTAGGTGGCTGAAGTTATTTATATTATCTCATTACCTTCTGTAGTAGACAGCAGTGCAGTTTTGAAATATATTTAAACACTCTTTGCAGAGTTACTGTGTGTTAAAGTGCTTGTGATGGAGATGTACCCATTTAGTATGGACATGCCTATATATATATATATATATATGGGATACATGATGGGCACGAGTGTGATATGGAAAATATTTTCACTCCTCTAGAGTGACCTCTGACTACTCACGAGTGGCGAAGCCACGAGTGAGGTTTCAGAGGTCACTGTACAGGCTGAACATATTTACCATATCACACAAGTACACATCATGTATCCAATTTATACAGTGGGGGCCTCATTGTTGCAAAAAGTACAATTTGCGTGGTTTTGCGTGGCTTTGCACAGGTTTAGCAAGGGTTTCGGGTGTAATAAATGGCATTTATTTTAACTCTGCTAATGTCATCAGGATTTATTTCACTTCAGTGAAAATAAATTGTTTTATCTCACTGGAATATGTCTCACCCCATTGTGTAAATATATATATATATATATATATATATATATATATATATATATATATATATATATATATATATATATATATATCATTGTAGCATGGTAGTGCTACCATAGTTAGGGTTGAGGAGTAATTTACATGTTAAACCTAAAATTTTGCACCTTAATAACTTTGCAACTGTTTGATGGATTTGCCTGAAATTTGGAATACATGATCAAGACCCATACACATTGGGATATGCCAAGTTTTGTACTGGTCGCATACATGGCTGCGGAGTTATTAAGCGTGATCTGCGTATGTGTTTATGCTTTTTTTTTAATTCTACAGTCGCACCCACAGGTCGCACAGTTTGCATGACTGGTCTGAAATCTTCAGGAAATGTGTGGCTGGGGTCACCGGTTTGCCTGTTGAAGATTTCGTGAAAAAATATTGAACGGTTCAAAAGTTATTGAAAAAACAAGTTCCCATTATAAGTCAATGGGAAAAATTAACAAAAAGTTCGACAGTGTCGCAAATGAAGTTTTTATTTTCACAAATGGCCCTTTTACTGTCGCAAATCCACCATTTTGTTTTCAGTTGGTGATCAGAAAAATGCTCAGCACTAGCAACCTAATTATTTTTGTATTCACCTAGTTGGACCCTGAGGATGCTAGCTATGTCTTTATTTTGGAGTAAAACACCCCAGAAATATGTTTTTCACATTTCTGGAAAAAAGTACTTTTGCACTTGCCACACTGTCGAATGAATTTGCGAAAGCTTTCACAAATTGCTACGATAATTTTCTAGGTTGTGGGAAAATGACAGCAATTCTTTGGCACCCCGCTGCAAAAGAACGGTTTGGTGTTTTGGGCTGAAATTTGGAGGGAACACAGCCGACATCTCACAGATGTGCCTTTCATTGAAAAAAATATTACACAGCGGCAAAGTTACGACACTCCAAAGTTGACACTTTTTCCCATATGATAACATTACGGTGTCCGACGTATTGCATTAATCCTTTGGTGCCCTACTGCAAAATAATGGTTCAGTCTTTTGGGCTGAAATTTGGAAGGAAGACAGCCAACATCTCACAGATGTGCCTTTCAGTGGTTTGGTGAAAAAATATTACAGGGAGCCAAAGTTATGGCACTCCAAACTTCTCTTTTTTTCCCATAGGATAACATTACAGTATTTGCCGCACCTCTCAGGGCCTGTATCTTGGAAACGGCGCGAGATACTGACTTTTTGCCAGAAAAATGCTTAGCCCCCTAGTGGGGTCTAAGTACAAAACTAGCCAGGAAAGTCATAAATCATATGACTTTTACATTTTTTTCTATGTTGTATGGTTCCTGAGATACAAGCAATTTAGTATTACAACTCCTCATTTTCTGCTCCGAGACCCATTATTATGCTTATATTCTTTGTACTCACTGTCTTTATCTATGAAGCTTTTGGGGAAAACCAGCCTGTGCACTTACATTACTGTTACCATTGCCCTTTCCGCTTGCAGTTCCGTACCCGTTTCACTTACCGTTCACGTCTACGCCACCATGTGCGTTATCCTTTACGTTTTCATTTGCGCTTGCGTTTCCGTTATTTTTTATCATTTGTGTCTACAGTACTGTTTCTCTTTCTGTTTTGCTTTGTGTCACCATGCCCATTACCATTTGTGTTTGCAGGCACCATGTTACTATGTGACAAGACATCACGTGGCGGACAGTTCCCATCTACGCCACCGTGTGCGTTACCCTTTCTGTTCTCATTCGCTCTTGCATTACCATGTGCACCACTGTTAGTGCTTCTGTTTGCATTGCTGTTCCTGTTACTATGTCACAAGACATTCGGGCCCCACGCTCCCACCGCCCATTACATTCACTATTTCTGTTATCATTTTCAAAGAAGAAATTACAGGCAAAAACTCTGTTTAATGCATCAGTTAGGGTTGTTCCACAGTGACAAAAGTGAGGAAATTTGGTGTTAGGGTTGAACCCCCGGACCCCCATCCCAACCCCCCAACCAGCATTGGGGTGCGCATTGGAGTCTTCGGTCCTAACTCTTACCCCATTCTCCTATACCTCTGCTTCTTTACACATGTGATGGGGTGAGAATTAGAGCTGATGACCCCAATGCACACTAATGCCAGTTAGGGGGGTGGTCTGGGGGCCCAAGGGGTTTTCAAGCCTAACACCAAATTCCTCTTATTGCTAATGCGATAAATGATTTTTGCCTCTATCTAGATTTATTAGAGGCAAACTCCTTTTAATGCATCAGGTAGGGTTGTTCCACAGTGTCAAAAGTGAGGAAATTCAATGTTGGGTTGAAACCCCTTGCATCCCTCCAGCCCACCCTCAACTGGCATTGGGAGTGCGCATTGGGTCATCAGCCCAAACTCTCACCCCATCACATGGGAAAGAAGCTGAGGAATAGGAGAATGGGGTGAGAGTTGGGACGACGACCCCAGCACGCTACACCACAACGCCCGGTTGGGGGTGGGCTGGAGGGTGCAAGGGGTTTCAACCCTAACATCATTTCTCTCTTTTGTCACTGTGGAACAACCCTAACTGATGCATTAAACAAAGTTTTTGCCTTTAATTTCTTCTTTTGAGAATGATAATGAGAAGAAATATAATGCAATAGGTAGTGCAGGGTCCCAAAGGTGCCCGCAAATAAAATGGTAATGCGCATGGTGTTGCAAAGCGAAACAGAAAGAGAAACAGTACTGTAGACACAAATTATAAAAATAACACAAACGCAAACGCAAATGAAAATGCAAAGGGTAACGCACATGGTGGCATAGACAGGAACGGTTAGTGAAACGGGTACGGAACTGCATGTGGAAGCAGTAAGGGTAACAGTAACGTAAGCACACAGGCTGGTTTTCTCCAAAAGCTGCATCAAGAAAGACAGTGAGTACAAAGAATGTATGCATAATAATGGGTCTCAGAGCAGAAAATAAGGAGTTGGAATATCAAATTGCTTATATCTCAGGTACCGTATGACATAGAAATAAATGTAAAAGTCATATGATTTATGACTTTCCTGGCTAGTTTTGTGCTTAGCCCCCAATAGGGGGCTAGCATTTTTCTGATTAAAAGTCCGTATATGGCACCGCTTCAGAGATCTTAGCCTGAAAAGCACGGTGGTGAAAGCCGTAATGTTATCCTACTGGAAAAAAGTTCGGACTTCATAACTTTGCCACCCTATAATATTTTTTCCTCAAACCACCAAAAAGGCATATCTGTGGGATGTTGGCTTTCTTCCTTCCAAATTTCAGCGTAAAAGACCAAACCGTTATTTTGAAGCAGGGTGGCAAATAATTCCTGTCATGCAGCGGACGCCGCAATGTTAGTCGATGGGAAAAAGTGTCAACTTTGGAGTACTGTATATTTGCACCCCTACAATATTTTGTCACCAAACCACCAAAAGGCACATCTTTGAGATGTTGGCTGCCTTCCCTCCAAATTTCAGCCCAAAAGACCAAACTGTTCATTTGCAGCAGTGTGGCAAAGAGTTCCTGCTATTTTGGGCATAGTGTCGCAAAGTAGTGCCGTGATTTGAGAAAGCTTTCTCAAAAACTTGCAACATTTTTGTGAGTGTGACACTACTTTGTGACACTACTTTTTTCCAGAAATTGGAAAAACAAATTTCTAGGGGGTTTATCCTCAAAATGAAGACATGCCTAGCATCCTCAGGGTCCAACTAGGTAAACACAAAAAGAATTGTGTTGCTAGAGGGTACCAAATTTAAATGCCAAGCATTTTCTGATCACCAACTGAAAACAAAATGGTGGATTTGCAACACTGCTAGAGCCATTTGTGACACTGAAAAGTGCATTTGCGACACTGTTGAACTTTTTGTTAACGTTTTCCTTTGACTTATAATGGGAGATTTTTTTTTGAATAGCTTTTGAACCGTTTAATATTTTTTCATGAACTCTTCAAAAGGCACATCAGGGAGCCCAGCCGCACGTTCCCTGAAGTTTTTGGACCAGTCGCGCAAACCGTGTGACCTGTAGGGATGAGAAAAGAATTCAAAAAAGCATAAACACATGCGCAGATCATGCTTAATAACTCCGCAGTAGTATATACGAACAGTACAAAAGTTGGCAGATCCCAAGATGCATGGTTCTTGATCATGTATATTCCAAATTTCAGGCAAATCCATTGAATGGTTGCATTGTTGTTAAGGTGCAAAATTTTAGGTTTAACATTAAATGGCTCCTCAACCCTAACTATGGTATATATTAATTATAGTGGTGTGGTCATGCCCCTATACAGTAGTTAGGGTTGAGTAGGCACTTAATGTTAAAAGTGTTTTTTTTGCCCGTTAATAACTTTTTAACCATTTAACGGATTTGCATGAAATTTGAAATGTATGACCTAGTATGGTAGATCTCTTGATTTACCAAGTTGCAGTTTAGTACATCTTATGGGTTTTGTACAGCAAAATGCTAAGAAATGCATTTTTCACCAGTTTTGACACTTTTTTGCCCTTGGTGCTGTGACCACACTGTGTTGGTCTTTTGGTCTGAAAATTGGAATGTAGAAAGAGGTTGGGTAAAGGAACAACCATGCACTGATTTGTTAAAAAATACTAATCCATTCCAAAGTTATTAAATGTTACATTTTCAGGTTCTAAGCATGCACAGTTCACACCAAGAGTTACATGGTTATTTTTTTAGACAAAGATTGGGCTCATGGTCAAGGATTTTGTAGCTCAGGGACTAGGATCCTGGTCTGCCATAAAATTCCTTGTCTGCAAGCTGCCATCTTGTTTTTCAGTTTTTCCCCAAAACAAAATGTTGTAGCTTTCACCACAGGTGACTTTTGGGCCAAATGACAATAACTGACAACTCCTTGGTTCCTTTTTCAAGATGCCCACCTCACTGGGCATGCTGTGAAGTGTGTTTCCCCCCGCTTGCTCGCTGCCTAATTATTTGTCCTGTTTGAAGTTCTTTGTTTGTACAGTTTAGGTAGCCTGTACTATCTTGTTTTTGCTTTATTTTGTGGTTCTTTCTCTTCAGCTGCTTTTAGCTACTTGTCTCGAACTGAATGCTGGCAGTCGAAGGGCTCACAGTGTGTTGTGGGGTGCCATTCAAGCGTTGCCTGTTTTTTTACTAGGATTACTAGGATTTTTGTTGACATAAGCGGGCTATCTGGCCCATTATGTATGTCTCCCACTTAAGTGGGATAATTACACCAGTAAGTTATTATTATAGTACGTACAGTCTAAATAATTTTTAAATATATCCAGACTAGTACTATCTATTGCATCCTGAGAGAGTTTATTCCAGACAAATGGTGTTTTAACTATAAAGAAATAATCCCTTTTGAGTGTTTTAGTCTTTTCAACCAATATTTTCTGATTGTGAGAATGAAGATCGGTTCTTGTATTACTGTAATGCATATTAAAAACCTTTAGACCATCTTGACTATGTATTATTTTACATAATAATAAAAGGTCTTCTCTTTGTTTTCTTGCCTCCAATGAATGCAGACCAGTCTCCTGCAGTCTATAAAAATATTGCTGAGTTTTTAGTCTAGGAAAGTATCTAGTAACTTTTCTTTGCACACCCTCCAACAAATTAACATCTTTCCTTAAGTACGGGGCCCAAAGCTGAGAACCATAATCCAGAATAGGCTGAACATAGGTTTTATATAAGGGTATAATAAGATGTTCTGATCTTCCAATAAATGTTCGTCTTATTTCTGTAAGTAGGGACTGAGTACTATATGCTAGTTTTCTACACTGACTCTTAGACTTAAAACTGTCATTAACCATAATTCCCAAATCTCTAACACAACTAGTTGACTTTATTAAAGTTTGATTTAGGATATAAGAATATCTAGGATTATTTTTACCTATGTGCAGAACTACACATTTATCTATTTAAATCTCATATTATTTTCACATACACATTTTTCAACTTCTGCAAGGTCGGTAATCAACTGAAAGTGTTTGTCTAAAGTATTTACTTCACCACCCAGCTTGGTGTCATCTGCAAATTTACTTAAATGGGATTTAATATTTTTATTCATATCTAAAACATAAATGTTAAATAATAAGGGTCCCAGTACTGAACCATGGGGCACTCCACTAGACACAACCCCCTCCTCAGATAGTACACCATTTATACGCACCCTTTGACTCCTATTTAATAACCAGTTTTGAATCCAATAAATCAAAAAGCTATTAACTTTTAAAGAAATACATTTTATAATTAATTTATCATGATCTATTCTATCAAATGCTTTAGAGAAATCCAACAGGATCACATCAGATGGAATCTCATCATCTAAACCTTTACTAATACTATCGTAAAAGGTAATCAAATTTGTGGTACAAGGTCTCCCCTTAACAAAACCATGTTGTTTGATATCAGTCTGGTTTGTTTCTTCTAGATGTTGCAGCAGCTTGTTTTTAATAATCCTTTCCAATAATTTACAACAATGTGAAGTAAGGCTAATTGGCCTGTAGTTTTCAACTCTACCCTTGTCACCAGTCTTATGAATGGGTACAACCAATGCTTTCCTCCAGTCATCTGGTATACAACCTTCAAATACAGACATATTGAAAAGTAAAGTAAGGGGGTAGGCCAAAAAATGTCTAGTTTCTTTAAGTAATATAGTGTTAATACCATCAGGTCCTACACTGGAATGGATATTGCGCTGTTTTATAAGATTCATAATTTCATCCTCTAGGAAATATACCTCTTCAGATTTTATAATATCAGGTATTTTGTGATTTGACACTTCGGTAAATACTGAACAGAAATATGTATTTAATTTGTTAACGGCTGATTTATCATCTATTATTACCTGATGATTATCCTTAATTGGTCCCACAGCTTGGACCCTATTTAGGCAATTAGTATTCATATAGGAATATAATAATTTCCTATTATTTGTATTAGCTATTTGTAATTCTAACTGCATTTTCCATGATCGGATTGTTTTTTTTTTTTTACAACTTTTGCAATTTCAGATATTTATCCCATCTTTCCTTAGAGGGTTTAAATCTAAATCTATAAAACAATCTCTGTTTGTTTTGATTAATTTTTTTATTTTGTTATTATTCCAAACTGGTATTTAACCTTTATTATTATATTTAACCCTAGTAGGTACGAAAGTATCTTCTATTTTTAATAGTATTTCTTTAAAATTATTCCAAGCATGTTGGATTGATTCTGAACCCAGGGCTATAACCCAATCAATATTTTGAAACCTGGAGTGGATTTGAAAAAAATCTGCTCTTCGATAATCTTTTTCTGTGACTATGGATTTTAAAAATGTCTACCTTTGTTTAGGTGATATTTCATAGTACAGTGATCACTATTGCCCAGTGCTGGTCCTATAATTATATTTTCTAGTTCATCATCTATATTTGTTAATAACAAGTCTAAAAGATTGTCTGTCCTGGTTGGACAATCTACAATTTGTTTTAACCCAATGTTAATGCAAAGGTCAATAAAGTCACTTTCTTTAACATCAGAGCCACTTAAATCTGACCAGTTTATTCCTGGGTAGTTGTAATCTCCCATCACTATCAAATCACCCAATGCACTCATTTCAAGTATTTCATCATTAAGAGCTTGGTTATATTCATTGTTAGCAGCTGGTGGTCTATAGCAATTTCTCAAAATAATAGGTGATCTACCTAAGGGTGTAATTTTAACCCAAATTGATTCTAGATTAATTTTGGTGTTAAGGAGAGAATCAGTGCTACTGGATTTGACGGACTCGTGCACATAATTACATACACCACCACCTTTTTTATTACCTTCCCTATTTTTATTATAAAGCCTATAGCCAGATATATTCATAATACCATCCGAATTCTGGTCCCACCAGGTTTCAGTTATTGCTACTATATGAAGATTGTATAAGGACATTAATGTTTCCATCTTAAGTTTTTTAACCATATTTAAACTTCTTGCATTTGTAAAAAGGACATTACAACCCTCTGCCCTAATTACCTTATTTTGCAATATACCTTCCCCCCCATCACTCAGTTTAAAGTATTGGAAATAACTTTCAAGGAACTTTCTGGGCAATAAACTACTTCCTCTTTTGCTCAAGTGCAATCCATCCCATGCAAACAGATGTTGCCTATCATTAAACTCCTCCCAATGTGTAATGCAATTAAAGCCCCTATCAAGACACCATTTTCACAACCAATTATTGACCAATTTAATTTTATTGATAATTACATTTGTTGCACGTGGAACTGGTAAAATCTCAGAAAAGGAAATAATACAATTTTTTGCTATCAAACTATCACTTAGAATAATGGAATATTTTTTTTATATCTTCTAGATTACTTCTGTTGATATTATTTGTACCAGCATGAATAATTACAATAGGTTTATTTCCACCATTCCTCAAAATATCAGTGGTCATTAGTGTAATATCAGATATGGTGGCTCCTTTAAAGCTACTAGTTCTGTTCTGCTTATCAGGATTACATATATGCCTATCAATCTGCTTAATCATAGAATCTACAAGTACAAACACTTGTTGTGCTACTTCATTTTCAGGAGGATTTTGCACGGGGGGGGCTCAGATATAATAGTATTATTGTCAGAAGAGGAAATTTGAACATGGGCATTTATTTCCACAGCATGAGAATCCCCTGGAATTTGGGTTGATGAAATATGTTTGGTGTTTTTGTCACATGTTGCAGGATTAATTCCTTGTTGAAGATCAGGACTGTTGTTGGAATTCATCTCATTAATAATGTTTGGAACATCCTCCATAATAATACTGTCATCCCAGTCACTCAAGATAGAATACTGCTTTGTAAGAGGTAGTGAGAAGTCCATAGCCATTCTACCTCTTTTAGATTTATTTCCAGTTACAGTAGACTATTCAACACTGTCGTTGTCTGACCACTCAAGATCAGTTTCCTTCCTTTTAACACCTCCATCCCCAATAATAGTTTGTGCATCAGTTGTATTTGGTGCAGAAACTGAGTTTACCATCCTCCCATTTCCACCTAGCATCACATCCTGTTCTTTGAACTGTTTAACTGGTACAGGGTTTAACATATTGTTCATAAGCCTCCAAATATTCTCTTGGGTGCTTATTACATCATTTATTTTAAAATGTATTTCTGCTAACTCCTTCTGTAGGGTAGCTACATAAAGACATTTTGAACAAGTTGGGCCTATATCGAGTCACTCCTTAGCTAAAAATGTAAACATACCACATTGGTGGCATTTCACAGCTACATTTACCTCTAAATCAATAATTCTAGTGTCCATTTTTGGTACCCGAATTGCTTACCAGTATCTACTTATAAAAATTACCACGCTCTTATTAAAATGTCCCAAATGTAGTTTTACTCACTGCTACTCTTGCTACCACTATGGAACACTGCAGACACATGCAAGGCGCACATTGTGTGTCTTAGCCTTTCATACATTTTCTCGGTCATGGAGTGTGCCTTTAAATACGCAGATCCGAAGTGCGTCTGGTAACTAGGATGCGGATTTACACATTAAAAGAAGGGTTTGTAATAAAGTAAAATACCCCTAACTAGTGCCTCGGATACAGGTTTATAGCGTGAAGCTAGGCAGACAAATCTCCTAGAGACTCACTCCCTTATCCTCTCTCTCTTAGAAACATAGAAACATAGAATTTGATGGCAGATAAGGACCGCTTGGCACACCCAGTCTGCCCATTTCCCTGCCTACTGGATAAGCTGCAGATCCTAGTTAACCAGCAGCCTACTTCTTTCTACCCCAACCCCCTAGAATTGCCTTATGACTGCCCCATGCATGCTTGAATTCCACCACTGTTTTTACTCACGACCTTCCTCCGGAAGGCCGCTCCATGCATCCTCAACCTCTCTGTGAAAAATACTTCCTTAAATTACCTCTGAGCCCCCATCTTCAAATTGTGCCCCTTGTTCTTGCACACCTCTTTTTTGAAAGATGCTACCCTCTTGGACTTTGTTGATTCCCTTGAGGTACTTGCAAGTTTCTATCATGTCCCCCTCTCCCTCCTTTCCTCGAGGCTATACATATTAAGCTCCTTAAGTCTCTCTTCATATGTCTTCCAGTGCAGACCCTGCACCATTTTAGTTGACTCGTCTGGACAGCTTCCATCCTGTCTACGTCTTGCGAAGACTGGGTCTCCAGAACTGCACACAGTACTCCAGATGGGGTCTGACCAGCTGTCTGTACAGAGGGATAATAACTTCCTATTTCTACTGGTGATGCCTCTCCCTATGCATCCCAGTATTCCCCCAGCCCTCCTTGCTGCCCTCTCACATTGCTTGCCCACCTTTAGGTCATCTGATATGACTACCCCCAGGTCCCTTTCCATTTTTGTTGTTGTTAGTATCTCACCCCCATTGTGTACTCTTCCCTGGGTTTTGTTTCCCAGGTGCATTACCTTGCACTTCTTAGCATTGAATCTAAGCTGCCATACATTTGACCATTCCTCTAACCTTGCCAAGTCCTTTTCATCCTTTCCACCCCACCTTGTGCATCAACTCTGTTGCAAATCTTTGTCTCATCTGCAAAGAGACATACTTTTCCTTCCAGTCCCTCTGCAATGTCGCTTATAAAGACATTGAAGAGGATCGGTCCTAAAACTGAACCCTGTGGTACCCCACTAGTAACCCCCCTTTCTTCAGAGTGGACTCCATTTACTATTACTCTCTGTGTCCTATTCTCCAGCCAATTGTTTACCCAGGCTGTCATCTTGGGACCCGCTCCCAGGCTAGCTAACTTGTATATTAATCTTTTGTGTGGGACTGTGTCAAATGCCTTGCTAAAGTCTAGGTAGGCCATGTCCACAGCCCTTCCCTGATCTACTACTTTGGTCACCCAGTCAAAGAAATCTATCAGATTTGTCTGGCATGACCTTCCCACTATGAATCCATGCTGCCTTGGGTCCTGTGCCCCTCTGGCCTCTAGACACTCGACAATTCTTTTCTTCAGAAGTGATTCCATCATTTTCCCTACCACTCTTGGAGCACACAAGTAGCACACAGGTTATAGATGGATTTTCTAGCCCCCAAATATTTCTGCCCTGTCTTGCAACCTACTGCAATGTCCAGGATTAGTGTACTTTTTAAATAATTTTAACTGCAGTGCTCGCACCTACTGCCCATACTGTCTCACCACACAAGGAGGTCACACAGCATAAGCACAGTAGTAGGGTTACTGCTGATGGCCCTGTAGCGTACACTGGGACAGCCCAGTTTTGCCCTGGTGTCGCTCCTGATTTTGGCTGGAGCCCTGGGATTTTGTGGCATCTAAAAGTGAAGAAAACATTAGGACTGGGGACATATGTGCTGTCTAATTGTGAAAGAAGATGGTGATGTCCATGACTGATTTGGTTGAGAGCTGGAATTTACATTTTTAGTAAGAAGTGGGTTTGGGCTTTTGGATGAGGAAAGTTTCTAGAAAGGACCTGTTTTATGGTCCAGAGTTTTACCCAGTTGAACTGTGGAGCTGTGAACTATCGAGTTGATGCTTCTTGTTTGGACTGCATTTTTGTGATTGTTGGCTGCTGAATCCTCCTCTGTTTGGGTAGGCTGAGCCGGGCAGGTCAGGGAGTTGGCCTGAGGATGTGCAGTCTGCCTAGGCCTTCTGCTGGACCAGCCAGAAGACTGGCTTGAACTGACTGCCTGAGTTTGTAAGTTAGGTATTTTTGGTGACCGGTTCTCACAAGCAGGGTTCCTGTGTTTGGATTATTACCCTCATCAGATTATTCATTGCCAAAGACACTCCAGTTATTCCAGAACCATGGTCAGACTTTTACTTTCTAGACAGTGAAAGTGTATTTTTTGTACTCCCTGACCATAAAAGGGCCCATGTGTTCTTTTTATTATTGACTTATTTATCTCATCTTCTATATACCCGATGTGAGGTGACTTGTGGTCCTTAACTGTGGCAGTAAGAATGCCCTGATTTCTTATACTACCAGGCTGTGAGAGGACCTGGGGATCTGAACATCATTTGACTTTATTCTTCGGTTGGACTCCTCCATACCCAGTTAGAGGGGGCTGCAAGAGAGTTATTTTCCTGTACTTTTTCTTTTTATTATGTTTTATTTGGCTTACCTTTTCTATTTTATTTTAATTTACAGTTTCTAATAAGTGGTCATTATTTACTGGACTTTCATCTTGTGTTGTTTTTTTCTTTGCCTGACAGTGTTTATCTCTGAATTAAGTGTTGGATTTAATTGTCTGTGTAATTCCAGAAGGGGGTTTGTTTTTAATTTGTAGTTGTAATAAGTGTTGGGTAGTTGTGGTTATTTTATTTTATTTCTTTTCATTTATATATCTTATTTTATATATTATTGAACCTCTCTCCTCTGTGAGAAAGAGTGCGAGAGCTTCAATTGGGGGTTATTGAAATTGTTTGTTGTAGGCTATCTTTTGTGTTATACATCTTTATAGTTGGAAAGTATAGATTATTGGGTTGGGTTTATTTTATTCTTGGTTTGTTAGAGGTCTTTTATGGGCTTTGTGCATTTTGTTTTGATTAAGCCAGGGAAATGTGTTGTAGGCCTTCCCCCCCAGCCATGCACTATCTGTCCTCTGCCCTCTGTGCCTTCCATCCATGTCTCCCCCCGATGTTGTCAACCTACCAGCACTGCAGAGTGCTGGGTATTGTGCATAGCAGGGGTGGTGGGATGGGGGTGTGGACATCAGAAGATGAATGAGTGGGACTCTTACATCGGGGTGTCAGATCTAGAAGATGCCCTGGGGTGAAATAGAGTCTGGAATGTGGTCTGCCATATCTGGTCCACATACTCAAGGGCACCACCATTTCTGCTGGTCAAGTAGCTGGGGTGGTCCTTGAAACCCGTCCAACTCAAGCAGTGTTATGTAATGCCATCTCAATCAAAAACAAGACTGCAATTACTGCAGATCTTGTTGGAACAACTGATCTGGCGTGCATCACTGAGACAAGGCTGGATGAAAATTCTGGCCCGATATTGGGGACTGCAGTTCTGTCATGGTACTTGGTGATACACCACTAGTGATTGGACCACGGGGGTGTTGCAGTTTGTTTCAAGACTGACTTGGGCCTCACCATTGTACCAGTTGAGGAAGCTGAATCATTTGAGTGTACTGTAGTAGCAGGTGTAGGTTGTAGGATAGGTCTCATCTAGCATCCACCCGGGGATGAAAAGTAATTCCTTCGGGAAGTAGTAGACTTCATTGCCAACATGGCATTTGAGTCACCCAGACTAATGGTCCTGGACGACTTCAACGCCTGGGTCAATGATGAACTCTAGCAATTTGGACAACACTTCCTCCAGTTGATGATATCTCTGGGCCTCACACAGATTGTTTCTTCTGCTACTCATGAACACGGTCACTCCTTTGATCTGGTTTTCCTCCTGGGGATCAAAGCCTCCAATTTTGTTGTGGAACCTGTTGGTTGGTCTGATCATTACACCATGAGGTTCAATTTTTGCACCCTCCCTTTGTATGCCTACCCCTGTGGAGATGGTCAGTTACCACTCTTTATGGGATCTGAGCCCTGAAGGCCTTGCCGTGGTGATTGACCTCTCTGAGTTTCCTGCGGCAAGCCCGAATCCAGAGGCTTTGGTCTTAGCCTATAATAAGGCCATCACCACTGCACTGGACTCTGTTGCTCCAGTCTGTGTTCACCCTCTCTCCCACCACCCTCAAGCCCCCTGGTTTGATGGGACCCTGAGGGAGCTGCGGAGACTAGGTTGAAGTTTAGAGCAGTGCTGGAGGAAATCCTCCATGGATGCCATCCATCTTAGATTGGTGGAACATTATCAAGTCTACCAATCAACGATCTCCTGTAAGAAGGCAGAATTCCTGTCCAGAGAGATTGCTGCCACTCGGAACCAACCAGCTCAGCTCTTTCAAACTGTTGACCATGGCCATGCAACCCTGCCTGTGTGCAGCTTCAGAGAGCTTTTTTGCAATTGAAGTGCAATGAGCTCATTCAGTTCTTTGTGCATAAGGTGGCCAACACCTGGGCGGACATCCTCTCAACCTGTCCTATGGGAGATGCTATTGATCAGTGCCCAGCCACTGTTCCTCATGCTTCCTGGGGTATGTTCAACCAGCCAGAGATCCTGGATGTCATGTGGATTGTCCAAAGTATGCACCCTATGTGCTGTAGTTTGGATCCAAGCCCAACTTCCCTGATTATGGGTTGCTGTGATATTATTAGCTTGGTCCTGGCACAGATTGTCTGATGCTACCTGCACTAAGGTGAGTTTCCTAGCTCCCTGAAGGAGGTGGTGGTGACACCCCTCCTAAAGAAGACTTCCTTAGACCCAGATTCTCTGGTCAACTCAGACCTATCTCAAACCGTCCCCTTATAAGGAAGGTTATTGAGAAAGTAGTGGCAGTACAATTGGAGAACCACAAGACCATCCATAACATCTACAAACCTCACCAATCCAGTTTTCAAAAGAGGCATAATACCGAGACAGCACTGGTTTGGGTGCTCAGTGATCTTCTGATGGCTATAGATTGAAGAAACTGCTCCATTTTGGTGCTCCTTGATCTCTCATCAGCTTTTGACACTGTGGACCATGGGGTGCTGTTTGAGTGCCTGAGGTTCATCTGTGGCCTGACTAGCTCAGTCCTCAGTTGATTTAAATCTTACCTCTCTGGCAGAACTCACAGAGTTGTGTCTGGGATTTATTCCTCTGACCCTCTCTCTCTGTCATGTGGGGTTCCTCAGGGCTCAGTGCTGTCCCTCATGTTGTTTGCAGTGTATATGCTGCTCCTCTGCAACATTGCAAGATGGTATGGGCTGAGTTCACTGCTACTCTGATGATACCCAGCTCTAACTGTTTTTTGCACCTGACCAGGATAGTGGCCTCTCAATATTTAACAACTACCTCACTAAAATCGAGGATTGGATGACTTCCAGCTGGTTGAGGTTGAACACAGGAAAGACCGAGGTGATATTTGTGGATCCAGGTCACCAGATAGAAGAGTTGAGGGCTGGTCGGCCCTCTGGATTTTTTGGGGGGGCTCCCAGATCCTTATTTCTGAATGGGTGCAGGACCTGGAGGTGGTGCTTGACAATGGGCTGACACTGCAGTATCAGGTGTCAGCAGTCATCAAGTCATCCTTTTATCATCTTAGAAACACTGCCAATATCAAGCACCTTGTTCCATCCAGTGACCTTCCTACATTGAGCCACGCCTTCGTGATCTCGCACCATGATTACTGCAACTCCCTTTACTTAGGGCTACCTGGGATTGATATCTGCCGCCTGTAGCTAATGCAAAATGCAGCAGCCTGATTGTTGATAGGAGTGTCTTATTTCTCCCATATTACACTGGTGCTGCATGATATGCACTGACTGCCAATTCGGTGGTGGATCACCCTTAAAATCGGACTACTGATGTATAAAGCCCTACAAGGACTTGGCCCTGACTACCTGAAAGAGCTCCTGGTCCTTTACTGCCCCAAGTGACAGCTCCGTTCATCCCATAAAGGAGTTGCTAGAGATTCTGAGGGTATTATTGAAATCTTCAGGGGTCCATGCATTCATGTACGTGGTCCCAACCCTCTGGAATTCTCTATCCCGTCAGCTCCGGAAGTGCTAAACCATGAGGGGATTCAAACAGGCATTTAAGACTTATTTGTGGCATCAGGCCTACCCTATTTTAACTTGATTGCATTGATCTTTACAGACCTTTTATTATTTGTATTCTGATTTTATTGCTGTTTTATTATTTACATTGTGCAGTGCCTTGATATTTCAAAATGCTTTTAAAAATACAGATTATTATTATTATTATTATTAAATGAGGCATGGGTTTTGTTCAGGGTGACCCCTTCTACAAAGCCATGCCTTTGGTTTGGTTTGTTTTGGTCCAAAAATAGCTTTTTAAAATAAAGAACAATTATTTGACTGTGACTTGCCAATGATTCTAGTTCACGAGCTATGAAAATCCTAGTCCACAAGCTCGCGGTCAAAGATTTTGCTGTCTCACGGACTACGATTTTACAAAACTTTACCATTGCATTAATAGTGAATTGTTTGGTGTTTCAATTTGAAATTTTCAGGGTATTGAGGGGATTCTGTACAGGTGTGAATTACGCTGCTTAGGTGTTGGGGAATTAAGTGGTTCCATAGCTATGCCATCATGAAGTTGAGGTTTTTCCCATAGGATAACATTGTGGCACCCCACTGTGCTTTTCAGCATCCATATGTCATAAACAAGATATTGATTCACTAAATTCATGTTGCGAGCAGTACTCATTGTCATGATTACAACGACTTTTGAATTTTTTTTCTAGCTTCTACGGTTCCTAAGATATCAGCAAATTAGTGTTACAAGGGTTCCTTGCCCTATAGGGCTGCTGTATGGCTCTGTAGCTATGTGTAAATGGGAGCACAGGGTCCAGAGGGCCTGTGCTCCCACAGATGCATATTGTTATGCAGAAATAGGCAACTTCGGTCCCCACACTCCCACCAACTCATGTTATTTACTAATTATATTACACTTTTTTCAAAAAGTAAGGAAATTCATGGCAAAAAAAAATGCATTTAATACATCATTTAGGGATAAAGCAACAAAAGTGAGGAAATGAAACATTAGGGTTGAGCCCCTAACTCCCTCACCCCCCCACCCCGTATCTTACACAGACTGACAGATGTCAGGGTGTACCATGGGGTCATGAGGCCTAACTCTCATCCCATTTTCCTTTACTGTAGCATGTCAATCTGCTTACACATGGGATGGGGTGAGAGTTGGGTCACATGACCTCATGACACACCTCGGTGTCTGTCAGTCTGTGGAGGATGGGGGTGTGAGGTGTGGAGGAGGTTAGGGGTTCAACCCTAATGTTTCATTTCCTCACTTTTGTTTCTTTAACCCTAACTGATGCATTAAGTGCAGTTTTTTTGCCATGAAAATATATATATCCAGTATATGCTACATGGATTGGTCTTTTCCCCATGGAAATTGTTAGCAGTTATTTCTATTCACACACTTTCCTTGCATTTGTAATTAAACTAACAATAATCATTCAAATGTATTATATGAAAGATCAGTGAGTCCACTACACTCAGAAATGAACTCATCAAGGGGGCTAACCAGATCATAAAGCCACTCACCCCTCAAACTCATAGCATTATGATTTGGTTAGCCCCCTTGATGGGTTTATATTATTATATACCACACTTACCATCTGTTATTCTATATACAGTATACTGTATGCTACATGTAGGGTTTGCTTGGTGTTTCATTAAATATTGCCATTTTCAGACAGTCATATCATGTCTGTTTTAAAGGAGCACTATCAGCTTTGGCCCTTCATTTTGATCTAACTGTGAAAAGTATGCCTCCTGGCACACACCTATCAAGCATGTAATACTAAATACCCCTACATGTTTAAAAGTGAAGGCTTTTTACCTTAAACAGATATTTTTCATAAAATAGAGATTCCCTCAGTCCGGTTGTAAGGCACCCGTGTCTCGGAAGCACATCCAGGTCGGGAACGCAGATCTGCCATGAGCATGGTCCCAAAGTACAAGTTTTACACATGCCTCCAAGACCAGAATGTTTATCTTGTCCAGGGCTGTATGAAAAAATACTGCTGATATGTCCCAAAGTAAACCGAGTACAGAAAAAAGTAACATTTTCAGTTTTAATTCAGAGCTGAAATCTTGCACATGCACACCAATGACATGCTACTACGCATGTGCAGGATCTTCATTCATGACACAGGGGCGCATGCCTGAGATTTTAGCTCTGTGTTAAAACTGAAAATCTTCTTTTCATGCTGGTTCTTTAAGGACATATCGCTAACGACCCTCATATAGCCGGACAGATAAACATTCTGTGATAATGGCAAGCCTCACGCGGGACTGTGCTCGTAACTTGTCCCGACTGGATCTCTGCAAAACATGGGTATATGTAAATGAAAGGGAATGTCTGTTTTATGAAAAAATAACTGTTTAAAGGCAAAAGCCTTCACTAGCTATGTATAGGGGCATTTGTAATACATGCTTGATAGGTACCAGAGAGGCCTACTTTTCACAGTTAGATCAAAATGAAGGGCCAAAGCTGACAGTACCCCTTTAAATCATAAGACTGTGAAACTTGGTATGCACCTTCTCAGTCCATGGGTCTTTTAACCAATCACATTACAGGAGAACCAGGTTGGTACTTTTAGAGATATTAAGGGGCCTGATTTGCTAGCTAAATTTCTGTCCTCAGATAACTAAAAAATTGTGTGGTATTGAGATATGAAACCTAACAGATTTTGCAGCTATCATATGGAAATGGATTGCTTGGGATTTTTTTTGTTAAAAAATAATTTGTTTGTAAGTTGTGATTAATTGGTCATTCATGTGGGTTAAAAAATATCACAGAGAAAAATACCTAGAGCTACAATGAGACTATTTTTAATATTAAAGTTCTTTACAAGCAAAAACTTTAAGCTATTGCTACCTTTACAAAAACTTAAAAGTAGGTTACAGTTAAGTGTCTGTGAAGGAGGGGTACTATGAAGTTCACAATGTAGTTTGCTGTTTAAATGAATTAATTAGTAATTAATTATAGTTAATAAATTGTATGTTGCTGTATTGGTCCTTGCACAACAAGATGCACAAAATAGGTGATTTGATACTTTTTATTGGACCAACAGAGATTTATTGAAAAAAAACTTTAAGCTTTCAAACCTATAGAGTTATTCATCAAATAGGGAATGGCAGGTTTTCTTAAAAAAAAGATCACTTTCATTCTGTACATGCATGTTACAGATTAGAGAATAATTAGCTGGGAGACACAACTAGAGATAAGACATGTTATAGTAAATAAAAAAAATTAAAATCATATACTTGCTCATTTTTTTTTATAAAATCTACTTAAAACAGGAATATTTTTAAGATTTGCAGTAAGAGAGTTTTCCTACTTTGCATGCACTTTAAGACGTGTTCCTAATTTTTCAAAATCTACTCAAAATACACATTTTTTAAAGATTTGCTGTAAGATGGTTTTCCTGCTCTGCGTGCACTTTGAAAAGTGTTCATAAGGGATGCTACAGTAGAAACAGAGTTAGGGGGATGAATGAAGTCTTATATCAGTGCATATAAGTCGATCTCTACAGTTCAGCTATTATTTTAATATAAGCAGGAGGGGAAGTAAGGAAATGAGGGGTAGTGGGTGTGTTGGATGGAGGATTTTGCTCTTATCTGAGAATGGGGGCTTAATTATATTGTGCAAGGGTGGGCAATAGGGCTTGAAGATGGTAGATTATTTTATTTTAGGGAGGAGGGAGGTGGGTGCTAGTGTATGTGTTAGGTGGGTCTTTTTGCTCTGATCTGGAGATAGGTGGCTTATATTTTGTGGAAATGTGGGTGTAAGTAGAATTTGGCAGAGGGTGGCTGCAGACCTCAATAATTGTATTTATTTATTTAGTATTTGTTGATCGGGTGCATGCACTAGATAAATTTTGTCTATTTTCAGGCACAACCTGGGGGACACAGATGAATGTTAAATGACCTTGAACCAGATTAAGCTGTTGGTGGTATTTTTAGTGAAGTTTATCATAATAAGCTAGAGATTTCAGATTTCAGAATATGGGATGCCAGATACTTCAATCTCCTACATTCAAATTGTCATCCAAAAGTGATTTTAGGATAATGCATTTTGAAGACCAATATCCTAAAATCCTAATATCCAAAAAACACCTATTATACCATCTTTTTTTAACAGATTATCTGATCAACCCTACCTCTAGTCACCGTCAACTGCAAGTATTCTGTACAATTTTAACTATTGTCCACCAGATATCATCTGGTGAGGCAAGGCAAGTTTTATTTATAAAGCACCCTTTCCCAAGGGATCACAGTGCTGTACATAATTTAAAATTATAAGCATAACAAAACCCAAATAATTTAAGACTTAGTAAAATACATAAAACCACTTAAATGTATATTTGTTTAAAAGTCACTAGCTGGGGAAGGCCTGCTCAAATAAAAAAAAACTTTTAATTAATCTTTTAAAGATCTCCAGCATATCAGAACAGGAGATACTTCTTGGAAGGGAGTTCCAAATCAATAGAGACACAACACCAAAAGATCTGTTACCTGATTGTTTCAGATGGGATAATGGAGCAACAAGTAGGCCAGCATCAGTAGAGCATAGGGGTTGGGAATGGAGGAAAGAAACCTGGAGTTCTTTTAAGTAGTCAAGTCACAAATTATGCACGGCCTTGTATATTGAAAGCATATCTGAAAATAAATATTTCAAATGCCTCAAAGACATACCGTGCCAGAAAATGTGTTAGAGTGTTTGGTCTTCAGTTTGAAGGCCCAAGTGGAAGCAGGAGAATGTGGTACATAACAGTCCATGGAAGGACTGCTGTGTTCCCCACCCCCCCGTAGAAGTCTTGCTGGCGTTTCACAACCTAGAAAGGGTCATATGAAAAGTATGTTATGCATTACATCCTGTTTTGCATATGGTTTCAAAGGCCATGTGTAAATGGAGTTACTACACATATTTCTTAAAAAGCAAGGACATTTACATAAAACTAACCACAGTAATAGGCTTTAGGGTTGCTACTGCTCAAGAAGCAAACCGTACAAAGGTTAGAAATAAAGGGCTGAATTTTCAAACCACTGTGCAGGGCTTGTGTCCTGCTCTGCACCACGGGGCTTAAGTCCTGCTGGTGTGCCAAAGAATGTTGCTTCAACTATGCCTGATTTTCCATTCCCGGATATAGTTGTGACATTTTCCATGCTTTACAGCAGCTTGCGCCAAATATATGGCACAAGCTCTGTGTCTGAAGTCCTGGGTAGTGGCTCAGGCTAGAACACAAATATGTGGTCTGAGGACATGCAGTCGGCACAAGGGATAGAAAATCCCGATTGCCAACCGGAGACTGTCGCAAGCTTGGTGCGCCCTATGTTCGCTGCACCAGGAGGCTTGAGGTGTCTCAGCAGGTTTGAAAATCCTGCTCAAAGTATTTGGGTTGCAAACACAATGCCCCAAAAAAGTTTGGAAATGTGCTGTTAGAGTTCTTATGTTTAACTCCCACCCCCACCGTGTTCCCTACCCTCATGACCCAAAGGCAGTCTACAGGTACAGGGCCATAGATTAATGGTACGGTACTTCATACAAAGCCAACATAACAAAATTGGTATATAGCAACCCTAATCTCTACCCTCCCTTCCCCTCCTCTACTCTTCAGACTGATGGGCAAAGTACATGTCCAGAATAGTCATGCCACACAGGTCAGGTGATTCATGCACATTTTAGATTTGTTACAACAGTACTTTGGGGTACATACCTGCAAAGGTTTACATCCATTATAACCTGTGCCCTGCTTGGCACACAATATCATAGACCCTCCAAAAAGCAGAGAAACTATTGCAAATTTGAAACTACTATAAACATTGCATAGTTGTGAATTGCTTTCTTCACAACACATACTGTACTGAGTCAAAGCAAGTAATGTGTTTGGAACATATATGCTCTTTTATGTAGGGTCTTGTAGGTGAATAAACAAACCCCCAGCATAGCCTTGTAAGATGGTGCTAGACCTGTTGCTTGGCCTTGTTTCACTACCTTTGTGGGAGAAATTAGTTTGTGAGCTGGTGATCACTTCAGTAAGTGTGGTTCAAAATGTGTTATGAAATTCAATATTTTCAGTTGCCATCATTTTCCAGGGCTCAAAAATCACTTATTTGGCAGGTGCACAGTTAGCTTGTAAGTATAAAAATGTGGTAGTAAACCCAACTGTTTTACTAGTCATTGGCCATCGGTTAACTGAGTTGTCCAAATTCTGTCTTGAAGGTAGAGGAGGAGGGAGGGAGGGAGGCGGATGACCTCCCACCTTGACATCTGTAATGATGTCCCTGTTAGTGATTACTAGGTCCACTAATGACCCATCACAAGTAGGTTCATTGACTAGTTGCTTGAGGAATCCCTCCTGCAGGGAATTCAGAATGTATCTGCTTCTAGCTGAAGCTGCAGCTGGGAGGTTTCAATCTACAGCTGGCAGACTGAAGTCCCCCACCAATGGCATCTCCTCCTTTCTTGCCATTTTGCCAATGGCTTCCACCAGTGCCTTGAGAAAGGATCAGGTAGATCCAAAATGCATTAGGTGGTACCGAGTGTCTGGATTTTTTTTTGTTTGCAACAAACATAAACATGGCACATTCCGCAATTTCCGAAGGACTTGGGGCTAGATGTTCAAAGCCCCTGTCGGTCCCACAGCTGTGAGAAAAAGAATAGTGCAAGTGGGTCTCCACTTGCGGAGCCACAGTGTTTCCCACAGCCACTGTATTTTCAAAGTGGGGGCCAGTTTATGACTGGCTAATTGATTTTCAGCAGCTTGCATCCAATTTTTCAGCACAACTGTGGAGAAAAGTAAAATCTGGTGGGACCTAGCATAACATATCCTGCAGCTGCACCGGCTGAAAATATGGAACTCCGTAGGTGCAGAGATTTTGGTCTGCAGCAGCAATTACAGAGCAATACTTAGTCCGAGGATAAGCTTAAAATCCAGTCACCTATCTTGTCCTGTGACATCATTTAGAAACTACAAGGTGGGGAATGTCTAATTTTCTCTGTTATGACATTGGTTCCTTCAACTATTGCTTTACATGTGATATTGATTAATCAGTTGTTTCTAATGGGGTAGGGATATAAATTATTGTTGCTATTTTTCACTTATTAACAAGGTCTCTGGACTGAAACCAGTGAGAGTTTCTAACACAGGCAGGTAGGCTTTAGTCTTTTCTTGCTTTACATTTGAGTGCCAGATTATAAAGTACTGTAAAAGATCTTAGCAAGGCAAAGACTTCTTTCCAATCTGTGGGCTCTGTATAGTCAATAGCCTCCAGCAATCAAAAGCACTGATAAAATATCAGTTTGAAAATGAATATCTTTCTAGAAGGTTGTACCCTCAATACCCCATAAGATATAATTATATTGATTTAGCTCTTTGGGGAGCTAACACACATGCTGCTGATATACTTTAAGATCATAGATCTTTATTGTACTGTTTGAAAATCTGAATTAGAATGACAAATGCTAATAAATTATCTAGAATGCTGGCAGCAGCAGAGTGGCTGTCTCTGAATGGATCTCCCATAGTTCAGTTAACATTTTTCACATTTTTCCTAATTTTTATTCATTTTATTTTTGTTTATGTGTGCATGTATACAGTTTGTGGATTGAGAAGGAGAACATTATTGCCTACAGGAAGGTATAGATTTAGGTTTTTGATACTGGTTGGGAGCACAATAGTCACCACATTCATTCTGTGGTGAATCACATCTAATATAAATTTCATGTTGTTTGTGTGTAGTAATTTGAAGGTTTATTTGTGCCTTTTGTGGGGTTGTCCTTCTCACCAGGGTTTGCTGGCTTGTTGCTGTGTGGAAGTCTATTAATTATGTTTCACTGTTTGGTGGGCTTCCAGGGCTACTGATTTCTTGTTTTGGGAAAAAAGCATTTATGAAAAATGTTGTTTAGCTGGAATCTGGCTATTGCTAAAAACCAGATTTCCTGGTATAGTATTCTACTACAGATAGAACATCTGAAGTAGCAGTCCACTGAGTTCTAAAATATTGAAATTTTCTGTTACATTTGAATGATGAAAGTGAAATATATATATATATATATATATATGATTTTTTTCATTTATGAAAGTGTACAGTATATTGTACAAATATGTAATGGTAATTAAACAGGGATTAAGGACATAAGTAAGGGGGTGAAGAAAGTGCCCCACATAGAATTCCATATGTAAGGTAGGCCTTTTTGTATCATAGGATCAGTATGGGGATGATGTACAGTGGGGTGGTAGTAAGTTGTGTGGATGATGGGGTGTTCCTCTACAGGGTTACACTGTGGAGGGGGGGAATTGCCCCATCTGCAGGACATTTTGGAGATCCATGCTAATTAGTAGCAACAAAAGACAAGATATCTCAGCTATGGCACCATCTCAGCTGGAGACCACCCCCATACTCCCACTTCCATAGAGGCTCACTGGCTCAAGAGCTAGAGGAGAACAACAGAGAGAAGGGTGGCAGAGACAATCACAAGGGATTCATCCAGTATCCCACCATTCAGATAGTATATTGTTGTGCACCCATCGATGGGACTCTAAGTCTGTTGGGGGAAGTGGCAGGAAGACTTGGTGGCACCTGAGGGGGTGAGCAGGAAGAAGTTAGCAAGAAGATTCTTAGGGAGTGGGGACTTACTCTTTTGGGGAGTAGACATGGTGGTGGGTGGGGAAGGGAAGGGTAGTGAAATGGTTAGATGCCTTTCTGGTGAGTCAGTCATCAGGGATATAGATAGGATAGGGAGGATGGTGGAGAAGAGGGAGGGGATCTGGGGGGTGCTTGTACACTTAGTTACAAATGATCTGGTGAACCAACCTATGGATGTAGAGAAGTGGAACTTTAAGATGGTGGGGGGGGGGGCAGGTTGAATGTGCCCTCAGCTTCCTTGACCTTTTTCAAGGTCTTCCCTGTGTGCAATAAGGAGAATGGGTATGACAAAGAAGGGAGGAAGAGACTTGAAGATTTAAAAGGAAAGTTCCCTCAACCCATTTTCTATATACAGTTTATTATAGCATGCAAAATATTTATTTATTTAGATTTTCTTTACCAGGTAAACCCACTGAGACCGGAGGTCCCTTTTTCAGGGGCGACCCGGGGTGAGTACACCACCAATTTTACATAAGGTACAGTATACAGCTTCAAAATATATATATATACAATTTGTACAGGAGGTTGGGTAACAGTAAGGCAGAGACAGAGAGCATGTAGCAAGTAAGGCAGCAGACCCAACAACAAAACAGCCCCAACATTTTCCAGAAGCCCACTTTGTCAAGAAGCTGAAGTGCTCACATCCACAAACGTATTATAAAGTGCTCTCAGTTAAAACCACACAGGTGAAAATCTTTTGAAAAAATGTGAGCAATGTGGAAAGATAAGCAGAAAACATTAAAACTCGAGACACTCAGTCATTACATGTAAATGCTAATTAGTTCTATTCCATATAGAACAAAGTTACTATTGCATTTCATTGTCATGGTAATTTGCTCTAATATATTACTAACAGAGCTATTATTGCATTTAATTAACCAAATCATTTTCTCTAATCCTAAAAGATGAGACTTTGTCACTACATACAATACAATTGTATGATGTTGAACAAATTATTAAATATAATTGGCATATACTCTGTACGGAACCAAAACTACTTGAATGGGTACAGCAGTACATGGAATGATGTATAGAAGGGGATGGAATTTAGTAGACATTACAGCACATAATCTTCAGCCTGTTCCTCATCCCACAACTACATGGTTACCTACCCTCCCACCAGGTTTTATTTATTTATTTGAAAAAGTTTCAGCAGGAAAGACAACATGAGCTGTAAACAGCTTGTTTCCAGAAGCATACTGGGGGAGGGGTTACATAATGGGGGTTGGGGATCTAGCAAAAATGCTATAAAATAAAATACATACAGTGCAGTTCAATTACATTAAGAGAGGTACTAACAAAAAATGCTTTCCAGTCATACAGGTAGTATCATATAAAGAAGGCATCAGATAAAGTAAAAAATCAGAAACAAAGGATGAGACATACCAGGGTAAACAGAACAATATGCAGATATAACATATATAGTAGCAATCCAGGAAAAGGTAACCTGTAAGGTATAGGCCAGATGGAGAACAAAAAGTAGCAGGCTGAGCACCGGGATTGATAAGTGCTAATCAGATCTAAAAGGTTACTAAGTACTATATAGCTTTAGAAGAAAGGGAGATTATAACACAAGTGATGGAGGGGTGGGGGAAGGATGGGGGCAGTAAGGGTAGGAGGGAGAGAGGAGGGGCAAGCCAAGAACTATTCACCTTCAGGATGCTTATAACCCTGCAAGGGGATAGGACCTGGCAGAAAAGAAGAAAAGAGAGTAGGTGCAAGCCAAGGGTAGGAGGGGAAGAGAGCAGGGGCAAGCCAAGAACTATACACTTTCAGGATGCTGAGAACCCTACAAAGGGACAGGACCTGGCAAAAAGGAGAAGAGAGAGTTGGAGGAAGGGTAGGAGGGAGAGAGGAGGTGTGAGCCAAAAACTATTCCCCTTTAGGATGCTGAGAACCCTGCAAGGGGACAGGACCTGTCAGAGAAGAAGAGACAGAGATGGATGAAGGGTAGGATGGGGAGAGGAGGAGGAAGCCAGGAACTATTCCCCTTTGGGATGCTGAGAACCTGGCAAGGGTACAGGACCTGGCAGAAAAAGGAGAGGAGAGACGGGGAGGGAATGGGGTAAGCCAATAACTATTCCCCTTCAGGATGCTGAGAACACTGTAAGGGGACAGAACCCAGCAGAAAAGGAGAAAGAGAGAGGGGGAGGGAGGGGAAGAGAGGAGTGGTGGAGCAGTGGGGGGCAGGATGTAAAGAAAAGGGTGCAGGAGACCCAGCTAGAGGTAACCTAGAGATGTAGAGGGTGGGCATGGGGAGGGTGGAGGGGATGATAGGATGGCTGGGGGCAATGAGAAGTGGACTTGGAGAGAAGGGTATTAGGTGCAGTTACAAACATGAACAGTGTGCTTAAGGAGGAGGAGTGAAAGTGAGTGGTGGGATTGTGCATAGTGAATTTCTAGCAGGAGGGATTTCCAGATATTGGGAAATTTGTATGAAAAGGCAGAGTGGCCCAACGAGGTGCACTAGGTTGGGAGGGCGAGGGTTCTGTGGGTGAAGGTGTGGAGGGTATTAGCAGGATGGGAGGGGTGTTGATAAGAGGGAGGACAAATAAGGCAACAGAGAACTGAGCCTGAACTTCCCAACAACATTAGCGATATGTGACATGCGCCTTGCATGGAGGGAGGGAATGGAGAGCAAGGAACAAAGGTCACAGTGACGAGTGCATGGGGGACAGCTGAAAATGTAGTGGCAGAAGGAATTGAAGAGAGTGTCCAGTGTGGATAGAGTGGTTTTAGTAGTGGAGCTGTAGACTATGTCCCCAAAATCAAGGACAGGGAGAAATAATCTTTTGAGCAATTTCTCTCCTGGCTTGCTGTGGGAGGCAACTGCGCTGCCTGTACAGAGCACTAAGTCTAGTGAATAATTTTCTGTGTACCCTGAAGCCATAGTCCAAGATACTTAAATGAGGCTACATTGTCGAGTGTTGAGCCAGAGATGGTGTGGCATGTGGGAGTGGAATCAAGCCTGGCCAGTTCTTGTCTGGAGCTGATGGTCATAGATACTGTTTTTTTGACATTCAAGGAGAGTTGGTTTGCATTAAACCAGCATTGGACATTGTCAAAATCCAGCTGAAGGCAGGTTGCCACCTTGGAGGGGGAGTTCCTGGAGGAGAATAACACAGTATTATCTGTGTTCATGTGTATACATGAAGGTGTGCAGGAGTTAGGGAGGTCATTCAGGAATGTAGAAAATAACATGGAATATAGAAAATAATCTGGGACCAAGTAGTGCGCCTTGGGGGTCATCATTGTGGTAGATGTAAGTTCTGTGATTTTCTCACACCCTCAAAAACCTTTTCACATCCGGAAATGGGTGAAGGTTATAATATTGCCAAATTTATAAATTGTGATACCACTCATGTCATTTATTTGGCCACATGTACTTGTTTTGCTTTTTATGTGGGGCACACTAAAAGAAAATTTAAAGAGAGGGTAGGCGATCATGTAAGTACTCTGTATAATTGCAGTGATGAATATGCCACTGCAGCACATACTATGTTGTCAGGTGACCCTTCATCACACAAGGGAACTTTCACAGGCATTGAAAAAGTTACACTGGGACCCAGGGAAGGAGACCTTGTTAAAACATTAGCACAAAGGAAGGGTTTTTGGATTTTCTATCTGGGAGCAGTAGAGGCAGAGGACTGAATGACTAAATTGAGTTGGCCCCATATTTGTAAAATGTTTTAACTCCAGGTCATTTTTATTTACTTATTAAATTTTGGTGACCGGGTTAGCCCACTGAGCCCCGGAGGTCCCTTTTTCAGGGGCGACCCAGGAGTTATGTAAGACAAGAGGCAAAAATACAGTGTTTTTGCAATTTTAGTTCCATACATTCATTTGTCTATATGCTTCTTTTGTACTTTATATTTATCCAGTGTTATAGAATTCTTTATATGCTATACTCTATGTCTTGCCATTGGAGCATATTGGTACATGTTTTTATGCATATGATCATATGTATAAATATTCAGCAATGGATTTTTTTCACAAATTAGTAGATGGTGTTGTTATAGTTTCACATTAGCAGATTTTGTCTGCTAAAGTGTAATTATCTGAATGTGTGTAATTGATATACTGTCTACACAGTGAAGGTGTTATTGGAAGCCACAAAAACTTTTTTTCAGTAAAAATGTTAGTACCATTTTTTGCACATGCAAACAAAGGCCCCTATGCATGAAGGTGTGGAGTGGCAATGTGCTGTGTAACAGGGCAAGTAGCCACCCCGCACCCTCTGCACCCCCCCCGCTCGGGATGCACAACCATGGTGTACATGGACCCAATGTAACTGATCCCCCACATCTGTGGGCTGCACTGCACCAGGGGCCCTCCGGAGGCATGCCAGAACTATGTGGTATTCACTAATCTGCATAGTGCTGGCTGCATGAGTGTGGAGGGTGGTGCCGGGTACTCCAGCTGGGATCAGGCATAACCTGGTATGCCCCACAGATGCCTCCTGTCGGGTGCAGCAGACCATAGCTATGACCCCCTCCTGCTGCCATGGCCCACTGGGACTTACAGGGGGGCAGGGGCTGCTGAACAGGCAAGTGCCTGGCACCAACCAGCTGTTGTGGGGGTGCTGTCAGTGTCAGGGGGCTGTCATTGCCTACCACTGTTGGTGTGGGATAGTGGCAAGGGTTATGGCCAGGAGTGGCTTGGGGCACAGCAGTAGTGATGAGATGTAATCTGTGGGATAGGGACGGTGCCTACCATCGTGGTCCGTCTGGATGCCGGGCGGGTGCTGAGTGCCATTGGCTAGGATGGGGATGGGGCTATGCCATGCAGGTCTGGGTGCCTGCTGTAGACATGCACTATCCCAGACCCATGCCAAGCCACATGAGGGATCCACTTTGGATGTTGGGAGGGGCATCCCATTGGACGCCCACCCGAGACCTCGACTTCTTCCTCAGATGCCATGTGGAGTCCTATGTTTTGGGAGGCAGAGCCACGGACATGTGGCTAACATTAGTGAATGCTGGTATGGGCGCACCTGTCCATGGGTGCACAGCTATGCAAGCAGGGCACACTCAGCTTCTGATTTCATGTACTCCCACTCACTTTGTGCATAGGTCCCATATACATTACACTAGTATTGGTGACATCCTCCATTAGTCGCTCTACCTAAGCACTAGCAGCAGATGTTATATGGCTTCATGCAGTGTTTTGTTATAATCTGTTTTTTAATAGAGGGCATACTTATTTTTGACATTGATATACTGCTTATCAATCTTTTTAGCAGCAACAGTAATTGGAATATGGTTAAATGCAGCAGTATATTTATATTTAATCTATGTAAGAATAGGGAAAATTTCTTTTTCAGTATGTATTTTAATAAACTGATTTGGAGAATAAATGCATTAATCCATAAGTATGCAGTGTTTGTTAGCATGACACAGTGTGGAGCTCTTACATAATTACCTTCTATAAAGCATAGCCATTAACTATGACTTAGTGCAGTTACATGAATTGAGTTTATCTGTTCTCTGCTTGTATAAAGTAGCTGATTTTTGATCATTTTGTTAATTAAATGAAATAATAGTTCTTTTAGTAATCTATCAGAGCAAATTATCATGACAATGAAATGCAATGGTAACTGTTCCATATGGATTACAACTAACTAGCATTAGCTGGGAGATCACCGCTGTGAGGAACCGACCAGCTCAGCTCTTCTAAACTGTGGACAGACTGTGAAATCCAGCCTGTCTGCAAGTTTGGAGAGCATTGTCACAGGATAAGTGTGATGAGTTTGCTCACTTGTTTGCAGATAAGGTTGCTGACATTAGATCAGAGATCCGCTTAGCTAGCCCCAATGGACAGGGTGGTGATCGATCAGAGATTGCAAAACCACAGTTTAGTTTGTCAGCTTTTAGCCAGCCGGCGATTGTGGATATCATAAGGATTGTCTAGCGTATGCGGCCATCCTGCTGTAGTTCGGACCCAGGCCCAACCTGCCTCCTTGTGGAGTGCATTGAGATCATCAGCCTGGTCTTGGCTGAGATAATCCAGAGTTTGCTCGAGACAAGTGAGTTTACTGACTCCCTGAAGGAGGCAGTGGTGACACTCCTCCTTTAGAAGTCTTCTCTCAACCAGGATTGTCTCACTAACTACAAGCCTGTCTCTAACCTTTGCTTTGTGGGCAAGGTTACAGAGAAGGTGGTCGCACTGCAGCTGGATGACCACCTTACCATCCATGACATCTATGATCCTCTCCAGTCAGGATTTAGGAAGAGGCACATCACCGAGACTACCCTGGTTCTGGTGGTCAGTGATCTCCTGATAGCAAGAGATCAGAGGACCTGTTCCATCTTAGTCCCCCTTGATCTGTCTGCAGCATTCAACACCATGGATTATGCTGTATTGCTGGAGCCCTGTGGGTTATCTGTGAACTGTCAAAGACAGTCCTCAGATGGTTCCATTCATTCCTCACTAGTAGATTTCAGAGTTGCATCAGGAATTTATTCCTCTGACGCATCCTCTCTACCATGTGGGGTACCCTGGGGCTCTGTGCTTTCACCTATGTTTTTTGCAGTATATATGCTGCCATTGGAAGACATTGTAAGGTGGTATGGCTTGAGTTATCACTGCTACGCAGATGATAGTCGGCTATACATGTCCTTTGTGGCTGACCAGGATGACGTGATCTCAGTGTTTAACAACTGCCTCGCTGAGATCCAGGGCTGGATGAGTGCCAACTGGCTGAAGCTGAATCTGGACAAAACTGAGGTTTTGGTAGTGGACCCTGGTTGCTGGGTAGAGGGGTCCTCGGCAGGGCAGGCCTGTGGGCTTTTGCTTGGAGATCATCAGCCGATGACCTCTGAATGGGTGCAGAGTCTTGGCATTATTTTTGATGAGGGGCTGATCCTGAAGTCTCAGGTGTCATCTGTCATTAAGACCTCATTTTACCATCTGAGGAATATCACCCAGATTAAGCATCTAGTTCCACCAGGTGACATTCTGACATTGGTCCATGCCTTTGTAACCTCCCACCTTGATTACTGCAATGCCCTGTACCTAGGGCTTCCGGGAGTTGATATCCACTTCTTGCAGCTGGTACAGAATGCTGTGGTCAGGTTGCTGACTGGACTTTCTCAATCTAGCCATGTCATACCTGTGCTGCAGAGACTGCACTGGTTGCTGGTTCAGAGGTGGATCACCTTCAAGTTCAGCTTGCTGACCTACAAGGCCCTTCATGGACAGGGACTGAGTTATCTGCAAGAGCTACTTTGTCCCTACGGCCCCCTCCAACACTCTGTTCTGTTGGTGAGGAATTACTGGAGATTCCCAGGGTTCATTTGAAGACCTCTGGAGCCCGTGTGTTTGCCTTTTCAGCTGACACTCCGTGGAATTCTCTACCTCTTTGAATAAGGGGGTGCCTGACTGTGGAAAGCTTTAAATCTGCCCTTGAAACATTTTTTATTCTCTCTTGCTTTTCCTGATTATTAATTTATGGAATTCTATCATTTTAATTGCTTTTTAATCATTTACTATTTTTAGTCTTCTGTAAAAGCACTTTCATATTTATTTAATTGCGCTTGAAGCAAAGTTTATTATTATTATTATTATTTGTATGTAATGATTGTCTCATGTTTTAATGTTTTATGCTTACTGTTTTATGATTTTCAAATGTTTTCAAATTATTTTCACCTGTGTGGTTTTAATTGAGAGCACGTTATAGCATGTTTGAGGCTGTGAGCCCTTCAGCTTCTTGACAAAGCACTTACACAAAATGTTGGGGCTGTTTTGTGGCTGGGTCTGCTGCCTTCATGTTATACATGCCATAATAAACTGTTTTCAGCATTTATTTAGGTGGCTTTGAGGGCAGTTTTATTATGTATTTATTAGTATAGTCTCTGTTACGATGCACCATGGTTTTTGAGTTGCCCTGTCTTCTTTTCACTATTTTTATTGTTGCAGTGGGTGGAGACCTGCAGACATTTTGCTTCAAAAAAGGACTCGGCATTACTTCAAAACATTCTTTCCCACTGAAGAATGTGTTGGACTTGCAGCACGGTCTCCTACACAAGACAGCTATGCCAGATAATAATGTCCTTTTCTGTGGTTAATAAGTTTTATTAATTTGACTTATTAAGATGATACAAACATTAAAACAGTCGGATACATTGCAAAGATCTTACAGACTGTTACACATGTCTGTAGAAGCAGAGAACGGAATGTGCTGGCCAAATAGTAACAATACTAGCCAGGTAAGCAGTAGGATAATACTTTGTGCCTGGATGTACAACACCTATCCAGCTGGAGATTAACTTTGAAAGTATTAGCAGTTGGTGCATTGCATTATGGCTAACTCGTACAAACATATCTTACCTGGCCCCATCCTGCTAGTTTCTGCAGTATTTGACAAAGCATTGGAAATTATGAGAGGTCCAGGGCCACTGTCCTCTACTTTATGCCTACAAAATACAAGAGATCACACACACAAAGCAAACAGGTCTTCATTGTCATAGAAGATACTATCCTTTACTGATATTATACCATGTCATCTGTAAAGCAGGGTCCCCTATTATTCAGTAACAATCTCTCCAGCAGCTGCCCCTAAATGCACCATGAGAGGAGACCATTATAGTAGCGTGGTTGTGCCTATTCAGCCAATTCCCTCCCTAGGTTTCAAAAACAGAAGGAAGGGAGTCCAGAGGGCAGTATATTTAAAGATGGTATTGGTCACAGTATGTGATATTCTGGCCCAGTTGCCAACTTGAGCCATGGAGGTAAGTACCTCCCCTAGGGAGGGGATTGTCTGGGACTGCCATTTACACAGTAGGGGTCCTTTAACCTGCATACTGAGTGTCAGAAGTAGTTTCAACTCAGAGAGATGAAGGTGAGGGTCCGAGGTCCGGAGTCCTAATAACAGCAACTCAGGGGACTGAGGCAGAGGCTTCCTAAGTATTTTGGACCACATCTCACAGGTAGCCTGCCATAAGGGCTGGATCAGCCTTCAGGACCAAAGTATATGGAATAGGTCACCTGGGAGTTCCTGACACCTCCAACACAGGTCAGACTGAGCCAGTTTTGCCTTGGTGAGGACTACAGGAGTCTTATACCAGAAGTGAATTACCTTGTTCTGTATTAATTGACTACTAGTGTCAGAATATGCCCCATGAGCTAGTTTTAAACAAGACTTCCACTCCAGGTTTGTAATAGGGGCATGCAGTGCTTTCTCCCATTTATGCTTGGATTCCTCTGCTTGGGACGAGATGGTGCTCCGAATGGCCGCACATACCCAGCTTGACTGTCCTCTTTCTAGGGCCAGCCATGACTCTACCTGGGAGATTTGTTGCTCTTGGTGCTGCTTATACCTGTACGTAAGGATGGCACTTCTTATTTGAAGGAATCACCAGAAGTCTTTGGGAGAGATCCCATAAGAGCACCACAGGCCCTCAACGGAATTGAGGGTATCTGTACCAGGAATGAGCATATCTCGAAGCAATGAGATACCACCACATTTCCATGAGGGCCATGCAATTGGGTGTTTATTGATGGTAATCTTATTATTGCCCCATAGTGGGGTAAGTCTTAGAGGAGATGGGGAGGTACCCAACTTCTTATGCACCTTGGCCCAATATTCCAGAGAGGGACCTGTAGTAGGATGAGAGTGAGTGCCCTTAGGGGGATGGTTAAATAACAATAGTACCAAGTGAGTACACTGACATACCTCTCTCCATATCCAACCACTGGGGAGTGTTGTGTTCAGTGAAAAGGAACCATTTTAATGTCTGAGCCAGCTGAAAGGCCCATTTATACCCCTCTAACCACAGAAGACTTCAGCCCCCTTCCGACCAATGAGCTTATTTCTACTGTACCTAGGTTTCTTACCTTCCCACAAAAAGGATCCCTGCAGGGAGTCTAATTTAGTAAACCAATAACAAGGTATTTTCAACGGAATGTGGGAGAGAAGATACATAATTTTTGGTGCTGTGACCATTTTAATTGCGGATATTTTACCTACAAGTGACAGTCGAAGAGATTTCCATCTGTCCAGTTCTATACGAATGGATTTAAAAAGTGGTTTCATATTCAGGTCCCAGATTTTATGCAGATTAGGAGAGATAGTAATGCCCAAGTAGGTAATCCTCTCCGGAGCCCATCAGAGCCCATGCTGAGTAACCATTTGAGAAGTACACTTAGAGTTTAAAGGTAGGACCTCCGTCTTGGCCTGGTTAATCTTGAGCCCTGAAAATGTAGAGAATTCTGACAAGGTGGACAGTAGAGTAGGGAGGGAGGTGACGATATTGGCTATAAGGAGCAACAGGTCATCCGCATACATAAGAGTAGGGTATGCCCTTGTTCCCACCTGGACCCCAGAAATTAAAGGATTTTACCTAATAGCAGCCACCAGGGGTTCTACTGCCAATACAAAAAGTAGTAAGGAAACTGGGCAGCCCTGATGGGTACCCTACCCAGTATGAATGGGGGAGACAGCATCATATTGGTGAGTATCCATGCAGCTGGGGATGAATATATTGCCCCAATCCAGGCCTGAAACACCACCCCCAAGCCCACAGTGCAAAGTACTTATTGGACATAGTTCCACTCCAGGGAATCAGAAGCCTTTTCAAAATCTATTGCAATGGCAGCAGCAGGGGAAGTTAATGTTTGGGCCTTATGGATTAAATTTACCACCGATCTAATATAATCTGCGCTAAAGCGGCCCTTAACAAAGCCTACTTGGGATGGGTGGATCAAACTGGGAAGGACAGCATTAAGTCTATTAGATAGTATCTTAGCTAGCACCTTGCTATCAGCATTCAGTAATGAAATAGGGTAGTAGCTGGATGATTTAAGAGGGTCTTTACCTTTTTTTGGTAGGATAGTAATAGTCACCTCCTTAAGGGATGAAGGGAGAGACCCTGTTTGCAATGACTCAGTAAAAACTTCTTGCAATACCGGAGAGATTATGGGATGCAACAGCTGCCACACTTCAATAGGGAAACTGTCCCCTCCTGGGACCTTTCCCTTTTTAAGGAAGAGGATGGTGTCTGCCACATCCTGGGTTGAGATCGGGGCATCTAGGGCATTAGCTTGGACTTCCGAGATCTTTGGGGAGATGTAGGGACTCCATAAATGGGCGGATCTCCTGGGGGTCTGGGGCTCTGGAGGATTTATATAATGAGGAGTAAAAATCCATTATTATTTGATTAATATCTTGCACCAAGGTCTGGGTCCTACCCCCTGCATCCTCTAAAGACGCTATATGCCATTTTGGCTTGCTGCTTTTTGAGACGGTATGCCAGCAGCTTACACCCCTTTTCTCTCCCATCCCATTATTTATGCCTGAGTCTAATGATTGAAATCTCTGCTGTTCTAGAGACCGGCTCATTCACTTGCATCTTCAGAGAGGTGACCGTGTGACCTGCCTTTGACGTAAGGGAAGGGACACGAAGGGCCTTAAAAGCAAGCTCCACTTCTCGGAGTTGTCGTTCAAGCCCCCTCAAATGTTGTTCCCTCCTCTTTTGGTACCGGCTCACATACCCTATTATTGCCCCTCTTAGAGTAGCTTTGAATGCCTCCCATGTGGTACCTGCAGAGGTATCTGCTATGAGGTTATGCCAAAAAAATTATGTTGCTTCCTTTTGAAGCTAAAGGGGAAAGTCTGGGTCATGAAGTAGCAATGGGTCCAGCCTCCATGCCAGAGACTTAGGAAAAGGGGGGCCCCATGTGAAGACAAGATGCACAGGGGCATGATCCAAGACAACTAATGGATGAATAAGGGTATTAACAGTGTTACTTGTAATAGTAGGAGAGGTGAGCCAAAAGTCTATTCTACTAAGAGAACTATGTACTAGAGAATGAAAAGTGAAGTCCCACTGGGAGGAGTGAAATATTCTCCAGATGTCCGTAAGGGCCAAATCTTGTTGTAATTGAGCCACTGCCATTACAGCCCTGAAGTGGGGCTCAATATTGGAAAGGGATCTATCCAGGAAAGGGTCCAAAGTAAGATTAAAATCACCCCTTAATAAAATGGGGGTGTCTTCCAGAGCTATGGATCCCAGCACCTGGTCAACTTGTGAAAGAAGGCGGGCAAGTCCTCATTCAGAGTGTATACATTACCCAGGATCAGAAGGCGCTCCCCAGTATCCATGAGCACCACCACCCATCTACCCTCAGGAACAATGTCCTTTTCAAAAAATAAGAAGAAAAAAAAAAAAGTGTGTTACAGTACCTTTGCAGCTGCAGCATCTCTCCTACTATACTTTGCCAGAGTCTCATATCAGTCATTAGTCCAGAATTCCTTTACATAACAGCCCAATTCTCTCTGTAAGGAATAAGGGCTAACAGTGCTGTGCTCAAGCAATCACTGTCATAATGTTTCCTCGTAAGTTTTAACATTCACACACACACACACACACACACACACACACACACACACACACACACACACCACAGTGTTTTAGCCTTGCTTCGCTACCATGGGCTGACATAGTCCAGCATTCTTTTACAGTCATGCAAGAAACAACTACAGTATATCACACATTTCCTTTCTGTGGCATGCATTTACTATTGCCCCATGACAAAATGTTCTACAATTATTTAAAAAATGATTTCTAAATCCATTTCACTTATGGCTGCAGTTGGCAGAGCCCTGCAGACATCTTTCTTCAAAAAGGGACTTAGCATTACTTCAAAGCATTTTTTCCCACTAAAGAACATGATGGACTTGCAGTGCAGTCTCCTACACCAGATAACAAAGCCATTTCCAGAAATAAAAAACAAGAACAAACAAAGTGTGTTACTCTTGCAGTTGCAACATCTCTCCTATTGTGCTTTGCCAGAGTCAGATATCAGTCATTAGTCCAGAATTCCTTTACATAACATCCCAGTTTTGTCTGTAGGCAGTAAGGGTTAACAGTGCTGTGCTCAATCAATCACTGCCATGCTGTTTCCTCCTAGGTTTTAAATTTCTCACAAAGGCGCACACACACACACACACACACACACACACACACACACACACACACTGTGTTTTAACCTTTCTTTGCTACCTTGGACTGACACAGTCCAGCATTCCTTTACAGTAACGCAAGAAGCAACTATAATATATCTCACATTTCCTTTCTGTGCCATGCATTTACACTTGCCACATGACAAAATGTTCTATAATTCTTTAAAACTGTTTTCTAAATCCATTTCAGTGAACACTAAAGGGCAAGGTGACATCACTGGCAGCCATAAATCTACAAAGAGTGCAAAGGTTTTCCTTTAAAAACTGCACTAACATGGTCACTGCCCATGCTTGTTAGAGCCTTCTTTGTTAAACTATTTTCACAAAATCTCAGTACCCAATATATTGATAAGTTGACTCCATGTCCTTGTTGCATTACCCCCTCTCCCCTTTTTTATTGGGTTCTGTGGACACTGTTAGTGCAGTTCTTAAAGGAGAACTTTTGCACTGTTATTAGTTTATGGTAGCCATTGCAGTCACATTGACCCTTATTGAAGTTCACTGAAATAGATTTAGAAAATATTTTTTATAGAATTATAGAACATACTGTCATGGGGTGAGTGTACATGCATGGCACAGAATGGAAATGTGTGATGTAGTTGTTTCTTGTACTACTTTTGTAAATATCTCATTTGGTGGTTAATATCAGTACAAATATAAGTGTAACTGGGGTTACTTAAATTCCAGGATGATAATTTTATCAAGTGAGAAGTTTTTTTCTAAAACACATGAGCATACCAATCCCACTCTGACCTATGTGACATCCCACTGTGAAGTTAAAATATAGAAGCACCCACTACTTTTTTCTTACTTTGTCTATGGCAAAACTTGTTTTACTGGAATGCAAGCTCAGTTGTATTGATATTAACCACAAAATGAGACTTTTTTTTTCCAAGTTCAAGTTTATTGCAGGAAAACTCCATTGAGCAAGCTCATTCACAAGGAGGTGCTGAGGGATGTAGACAGACAAAGGAAATTACATACATAAAATCTTGGTACGTAAAAGTGTATGATACATGTATAGTACAGTATAGCACAGTGGTTTAAGGCTCTGAGATGCAAATCTGGAGATCTGGGTTTGAATCCCTCAGCTCCCACTTGCATGCTGGGTGACCCTGAGCCAGTCACTTAACTTTGGTGTGTTCCCAGGTTGCCCCTGTAAGCAAGCTTTCTGCTTAGTGTGCCACTCCTGGTTAAACAATTGAAAGAAAAAAAACCACACGTGGTACATAGTACTCAAAATAAGACATATAAAGGTAATATTTAAAAACGTAACCTGGAGAAATCATTACAAATAGAGAAACTACAGCCAAAAAAGTTGGAATAAGAGGTGAAGGGAGAGTATAAGATAGGTGCAAAGGGGAATGCAGAGGAAGAAAAGAGGGAGGATCTTGTGAGGTAGGAGGGGGATGGAAAAGGAGGAAAAATACAGAGGAATATCGAAAGTAAGGGTGACTGAAATAAAGAGTAAAGGGAGGGTGGGGAAAGAAAAGGAGATGTAAGTAGAATTAGAAAGTAAAAGAATTAGGGAGGGGAACTTCGTTGTTGATATGAAAGTCAACAGTCAAGTAAGGACTAGAAACAGCTGCAGGTATTTTTTTAATTTGGTCACAGCAAAGTATAAAGAGATTGGCAGAAACAATGCTAGAGAGTTTCAGTATAGATTGGAGCTGGTTCAAGATAGTTGGAAGTGCATATGAGATGGCACGTTTACCAAAGGAGGTACGAGTCCTAGGCACATCTAGAAGTATAAAGTCAGACTTTCTAAGGGAATATGAACTGTGGGAGATGCGAATAAGGGATGTTATGTAGCTCAGAAGTTTGTTCAGGAGGATTTTGAGAGTCCAAATGCCAAAGTGAATCAAATGTCTGATAGTAAGCGACGTCCAGCTGACAGCTGCATATAGATCACAATGGTGGGTTTACAAAAGTAGCACAAGAAATAACTACAGTATATAGCACATTTCCATTCAGTGCCATGTATTTACACTGGGTCCATGACAAAATGTTCTATAATTGTTTAAAAACTGTTTTCTAAATCCATTTCAGTGAACACTAAAGGGCAAGGAGGCAGCATTGACAAACATTAACAAATAAAAAGCACAAATGTTTTCCTTTAAGAACTGCACTAACAGGGTCACTGTTCATACTTGTAAGTACTCTTTTTTTTTATAAAAAAGGAAATAAGAGGTTAGCATTTGCAAATCAATCACATGATGAAAATCTGATCTCTTTATAATACCACTAGTTTGTGAAGATACAATACATTCTGGATGGAGGTGCTAGAGTACCATGGATGTAAGCTTCTGATTAATGTCCAAATTCTAGTGCTGCTCAAAAAACACACATATAGTATGTGTTTGTTATGATACCATCTTTCTTACATATTTTTCACTACCGTCAATAATATCATTTTGCAGTCATTTTGGCTCTGGCTAGACTTTGTTTATATAATTGTATAGTCTGTAGGCATAAACAATGATCCCCTCCCTTACATCCCCCTAATCTCATCCTAGTTTAAACATAAATGACGTTGCTTCTCTCTGTTTTGCCTGATGTGAAAACCGGCATGTCTTCATTCAAAGGGTCATGACCCCACTCATGCAAGGCATTATGGGAGTTGATGATGCATACATGTCCAAGGCAGCAAAAGTTTTTATCTTATTCAGCTCTGTTACATGTCTTGTGAAGTTCTTGTATTCTCTAAAAGCATGTTTTCTTACTCAGATACACTTTAAACTTCAGAAAACAGTAGGGCACTTACTATGCTTTAAAAAGTTTCATGGCCAGCTTAAGACAAGAACACAGGGACTGAAGAGGACAGCAGCAGCACTGACTAATACATTGTAACTACTACAGGCTTTTGCACCAAAATATCATAAAACTCCAGGATGCCTTACATAGGTCAGGTCATGAACTTTGCAATGGAGTTAAGCATGTTTTCACACCAGACATAAGTTCCTTCATTCACATGTAAATCCTGATGAAATTAGGAAGATGCAATAGAGGCAATTATTGTGTGTGCATACAGACTATACAGGGAAATGGACTAAACGGCTGAGGGGACTTCCCCTTTAATGGGTGGTTGAAGAGATGGTGTCAGAAGGAGGTTATCACCTTGTGGAGGACTGGAGTCTTCAGGGACAGGAGGCATCAAGGGTGATGGTCATCACCTGACAAGAGAAGGGGCCAGTGCTCTGGGCCAGAAGTTTGTGTTTACATTTGAGAGTTAAACTGAATGTAGGGAGATGGAGGATAGTGGAACCTCTGAGAAGGGAGAGCAGGAGGGTAACCTAGCTGGGGCTCTCCCTGAACAGGTGACTAGTAGCAGCAAGGTGGATAACAGTAGGGTTGAAGTTCAAACTAGGTTAGGGGAAAAGGCCAATGAGGGAGAGCTGACATAGCCTACATTCCACATGAAAAAAAAGTAAGCAGACTAAGGAAGAATAAGGGGGAAGGAATATAAAAAAACAAGAAGGGATCAGAAGAAAGCTGAAAGATGTTTGCCTTAATGCCAGGAGTCTGGGAAAGAAAATTAGTGAGCTACAGGCAATGTTGTCAGATGCTGAAATGGCTCTAGTAGCCTTAGCAGTAACTTGAACCACAGAGAATAACAATTGGGACTTGACAATCCCAGGCTACACCATGTTCAGATGGGATAGAGGAAAAGGTAAAGGAGGAGACATAGCCCTGTATGTCAGAGAGGGCATAGAGGCAGTAGAGGATGGAAACATCAGTGGAGGTAATGGGGAAACAGAATTGAGTGGGTTCAGCTCACAAGATCCTCAGACAAGAAACTATGAATGGGGTGATCTGTAGACCTGCAGGACAGTGGAAAGAGATCTATAGAGAGAGAGAGAGAGAGAGAGATAAGCAAGCAGCAGAACTAGAAAGGGGGATTCAAAGGGGAAGGTGGTGGTGGTGGGAGATCTAAACCTACTACATATTGATTGGGTCATTCCAGTGGCCAGGAGCTCCAGAAGTCAGGCACTACTGTATACATTGCACAACTGACTGCTGGTGCAGCTAAGGAACCCACTAGGTACACTAGGCTATTTCTTGATGTGGTACTCACCAACTCAAAAGTGGTAAGAGTGAGGGTAGGGGAGCCACTAGCGTCCAGCAGCCATAATTCCATTTGGTTCAGCCTGTCCCTGCGGACAAGTATGCCCTCATCAAAGGCTGAAGTCCTAGATTTCAGAAGGGCAGACTTCAACTGGATGAGGGGAAACATAAAAACATAGAATTTCTGGCAGCTAAAGACCACTTGGCTCACCTAGACTGCCCATATTACCCTTCCTATAGTATCACTGTAGATCCCACTTACCTCTGGCCCATTCACCTAGCTCCCCCTTCCCCTAAGATTCCCTTGTGCCTATCTCATGCAGTATTGAACCCCATAACTGTTTTCACCCCTACCACCTCTACTAGAAGACTGTTCCAGGAACCCACCATTCATTCTCTGAAGAATTACTTTCTCAAATCTCTCTTGAATCTACCCCCTCCATCTTCTTATCATGCATCCTGGTTCATGACCACCTTTCCTGTGAAAAATACTTCCCTAGCATATCTAGCCAAGTAAGCTATTTAAAGGTCTCTATCATGTCCCCTCCCACCATTCTTCCAGAGTGTACATATTTAGGTCCTTAAGTCTCTCCTCATAGGGCTTCTGATGCAGACCCTGCACCATTTTAGTTGCCCTCCCCTGAGCTGCATCCACTCTGTCTATGTCATTCTGGATATGTGGTTTCCAGAACTGGATACAGTACTGTAGGTGGGGTCTTACTAATGATCTGTACAGAGGCAAGACCACTTCCGTCTTTCTGCTGATGATACCCTTCCCTATGCAACCCTGTATCCCACTAGCCCTTCCAAATGCTTTCTTGCACTACCTGGCCACCTTTAGGTCAACTGATATGATTGGGCTGGCAGTATAGCTAGAGGTTAGAGGAATGAGGTGTGAATGAGCTTGGTACATCCAACAGACCGGACCTGAGTTTGATTCTCACAACCTCCACTTGCATTCTGTGTGATTCTGAGCAAGTCACATAACTGCCCAATGCTCCCAGGTCACCCCTGAAAACAGGCACTTGTGCCTAGTGGACCTTACCCGGTTAACAAAGACTAAAATGAAATAAATAAAATAAAATAAATGATTACTCCCTGATCTTTTTCCTGCTTGGTGAACGTCAGTACCACTCCTTCCATTTTTCACTCTGCCCTTAGGTTTCTGTGCCTCAACTACATTACTTTGCACTTTTTCACATTGAAACCCAGCTGCCATCCCCTTGATCACTCCTCAAGTTTTCTCAGGTCTCTGCTCATCCTTTCCACCCCCCTGGAGTGTCCACCTTATTGCAGATTTTGGTGTTACCTGCAAAGTAGCAGACTATCATTTCTAGCTCTTGTGCAATGTCACTTATAAAGACAGTAAAGAGGACCGGTACCAGCACTGATCACTGAGGCACCTTGCTGGTCTCCCTCCCTTCCTCAGAGTGAATTCCATTTACTACCACTCTCTGCTGCCTATACTCTAACCAATTTCTTATCTAGTTTACCACTGCTAGACCCATTCCTATGCCCTGGTGTAATTATAATGAATTAAATACATTTGAATATAGACCTACAATTATATAGCAATTGTGATACATATGTTTAGGATCAGAGGAATGGTGCAAGGCTGCCAAAATTGTGGTGATCTCACTGCTTCAACGCTTCAGTGTGTGTGGATCAAGCCAAAAAAGAGCTATAATAAAAGCTTCTATCTTCTTAAAAAATCAGTTATATTTTGTTATATTTAATTTAACCTGAAAATACAAAATAGTAATAAGGAAGTAAAACAATCAAGATGAGATTTCAGCATTCTCCAACCATACATTGAAGCCGAGCCGTAATAAAGGCTTCTATCTTCTCCAAAGCAATTATATTTTATTTTGATATATTTAATATTCATGTATCTAAGTAGACACTACAAAAAAGTTTATTGGGTGTTTGGAAACAGGCAAATGCAACCAGACATGGAAGGAAGAAAAAAGAAAGTATTGGTTGTGGGGGCTAATAGAAAGTTGAGGAGCTTGCTTGACCACTCCAATGGGGCCACACAGTGACACTACTGACCGCTGGTGGGCACTGGTGGCAGAGGATGAGATGGGCAAGTGCAGCAAGCAGTCAGTGTAGGAGGAGGCGGATGGCTGGCTGCCTGCCAAAGTCCAGCTCTTGTTCTAAATCCCTGGTGGTGCCTGAGTGGCTGTAGCAATTATCTGTGCAGCAGTCCTCTATCTGTAGGTATTAAGGGGACTCAGTTTAGCTGTCCTGTTGTATTCAAGCAGGCTTGAGCTCCATTACAGCAACAAGTCTAAAAGCAGCTCCGGACTCCCAACTCTGCTACTTATACAGGATTGACCACTTGAGTGCAAGGGATCCTCACTGCTTGCAAAGGAGGTAGAGGAGGGTAGCAGTTGGTGTTCATTTGTGTGTCAGGACAGGCAGTGGAGATGGTTGGGCTGGGAGGAGTGCCTTTAATTGTAATGACTGCATGTATCTGAACTGTTATGGATTGCATGGGCATAGACAGGGGGTGCTCAAAGTGATTAAACACCCCCCCAAAATTACCTCAGACATTTTCAAATTCTTGTATTTTATTTTTGAATTGCCTCCGGCTGAGCTGCTAAAACATTCAGTGTCTCAGCAGTCTCCATAGTGGCTGGAGCTACCTGCAAAGTGATGTGCATGCATGGGACAATCGATGGCTACAAGAGATAGAGACATCATCAACAGAGAGAGTGGGAGAAGCCTGGTGAGACAAATTAGTGAGCATGCTGCTGTGCTGTGTCATCTGTACAGTGCCGAGCAATTTGTGGTGTCCCGTTCGCTGTCATGGTGGTAGATTAGGACTATGTGCTGCTCTTCTCTAGCCTCAGATGAACTGTGGAAGAACGTGAAGTATAGTCTACCACAGAAAAAACAGACCCATCTGAGGTCCGTGCTGCAAGTAATGCACAACGCAACTTCTTGACTGTGTTGGACACTGGCTGGACTGGTGATGTGGTCTGAAGAGAAGACAGGAGAGACTGAGGAAAAATCTGCCCTGGCCTAGTAGCCTATAGTCTTGTCCTGGGAGGAGAGCGATTGTTAAGGCAAGCCAACAGAAGGATAATCAGCAGAAAAGTGGTGAGTGGAGAAAAGAATAAAGATTGATTTGGGGAAGGGAACTTCTCTCATTCAGAGAGGTGGTGAAGGGTATTGGCACCATTTCCCAGGTCAACCCATTCATTGTATCTAATCCCCATCGATGTTCTACCCAACTTGGAGCTTATCATGTGGAGTGGGAATAGGTGTGGAAAGGCAGATGCCTGACTGACATCTTTGTCTCTGGCAGTTGCAGACTGTTCCCATGTGCAAAGGTGGAATGGGGTTAGGAGTACTCTCTATATGTAGAGGTAGGGTGATGGTAGATAAGGAGTGATGCAAATGTGTAGAGGTGTCCCCATGTGTAGGAGTAGGATGATGGGGAGCAATGCTCCCCATGTAGGGGCAGTGGAATGAAGGGGTGGATTGCTCTCCATGTACAGAGCTGATATGAAGAGGGAGGAAAGCTTCCCATGTGTGGAGTTTGAATGGAGGGGGAGGAGTGCTCCCTTGTGCAGGAGGTGGGATACAGTGAGAGAAGTGCTCTCCATGTGGGGGATGTGAAATGTAGTGGGAGAAGCACTGGAGGGGTCAGGGGATGAGTGCTCACAATCGCAGCTAAAGTAAGTCAATACCGCTATGGCCTGTGAGAGAGGACTATAGAGGTGTGGATTTAGGCCTGCAGTGGTGAGAGCACAGTGTGCAAACAAGATAATTCATATAATATCTCTTGAATTTTTAGGTTATTTCTTGCATACTGTGCTAATTCATCCTGTATCTGGACTAAAAAGTAATAAGGGAATTTGGGGTCTGATGTTTTGATTATTTATTAGGGGATTTGGGATATACTTGTTATTGTTAAAGATAGGGATATACTAGGGAGTGAGTAGGTGGCTGGTGTGTAGGAATAGAGTGAAAAGTGGATTGAAAATATTGTGCTTAGGGGAAGTCTGAGTGATTGAGAGTGTGTGGGTGACTGTGGGTATAAAGTAAGTAGTCAGATATGTGTTGGGGGGTTGTTACCATGGTCAGGCAGTACTCCCCCTCAAGATTGAGGGACCTGTGACTTTTGGTGTCCCTCGCTTTTACCTCATGTATATTATAGATGCAGAGCTTTAGATATAATTAAAAGGTGGAGGACTGGTGGGTTCTGGATACCTAAAGGAGGATGGGAGAAGGGTGGGCAGATAGAGATGGTAGGGACTAGGAGGGTGCCCTGGGGCAAAATGGGTCCAAGATAGAGGACCTCCTTGCTTGGTGCCCATACCCAAGGGCTCTGAGGAGCTTAGGCAGGTGTTGTGGCCATCTATAGAATCCCATCCCTCTTGGGTGGTGTTATACAATGCCAAGTCCATTAAGAATAAAACTGCAGTAGTTACAGACTTGCTAGCCTCTGCTGACCTGGCTTGCATTACTGAGATCTGGCTGGATGAGAATGCAGGGCCAATTTTGGCAGCTGCAATATCGGCCGGGTTCTCGGTGATTCACTGCCTGAGAGTGGATCATAGAGGCGGGGGGGTGTTGCAGTCTGTTTTAGACAGGAACTGAGCCTCAGGGAAAGGCCAGTGGGTAGCACCAACTCCTTTGAGTGTGTGGCTGTTGTGGGTGTAGGACTCAGGATCCTTTTCATTTACTGTCCACCCGGGGATGGGATGGTATTCCTGAAGGAGGTAGTGAACTTCATCACCAAGATGGTGTTGGAGTCCCCCAGATGGTTAATTCTGGATGACTTCAATGCCTGGGTCAACAATGAACTCTCACACTCTGGACAGGACCTCCTCCAATTAATGGATTCATTGGTCCTGACATGGGTTCTTACCACTGCAACACATGAAGTAGGGCACTTGCTGGACTTGGTGTTCCATCTGAGGGTGGAGATCACTGATATGGAGGTGGATCCTACAGGATGGTCAGATCATCACGTCCTGATGTTTAGTTTCACGATCCCCCAAAATGGGCCTGCCCCTAGGGAGATGGTACATTATCGTCCTTTAAGACAGGTAAAACCTGAAGGCCTTATGACAGTAGTGGACCTCTGGGGTATTCCATTAGATAGTACTGACCCAGGATCTCTGGTACTGGCTTATAATAGGGCAGTAGCTGAGGACCTGGATGTCATTGCTCCAGTTCATGTTCATATCCTGACTTCTTGCCCTGGTGCCCCATGGTCTGATGGGTCACTACGGGGAATTAAAGAAGCAGTGGCAAATGTTGGAGAGACATTGATGGAAAACTCACCTGGAGGTGGACAGACTTAGGTTGTTAGACCATTATGAGGCCTAGCAATCAGCAATTTCCCATAAGAAGGCAGAAGTCCTGTTCAGGAAAATTATCGCAGTTATGAACAGACCAGACCAGCTCTTCTGAACCTGGACAGACTGTGCAATCCAGTCTGTCTATGGTCTGGAGGAGCCTTGTCACAAGAAAAGTGTGAGGAGTTTCTTCAGTTCTTCGCTGATAAGGTGTCCACCATCAGGATGGAGATCAACCAATGCCTCCCCATGGGTTTTTATGGTGGCCTGTTGAGTGGTACTAACACCCAAGTGACTTCGTCTACCTTCAGCCAGCCAGTAGTCATGGATATAGTGAGGTTCATCCAGACTCTGTGGCCAACCTGCTGTAGTTTGAACCCGGGCCCAACACACCTTCTTGTAGGGTGTGTTGAGGTTATTGGTTGGGTCCTAGCTCAGATAATCTGGGCTTCTTTGGAGGGAGGGCTCTTCCCTGACCCCTTGAAGGAGGCAGTGGTCAGGCTACTGCTAAAAAAGCCCTCCTTTGACCCAGACTGCCCTGCCAGCTACAGACCAGTCTCTAACCTACCTTTTATAGGAAAGGTTACTGAGAAGGTGGTCACTCTGCAGCTAGAAGATCATTTATCTAACCATAATATCTATGACCCTCTCCAGTCTGGCTTCAGAAAAATATATAGCACCTAGACTGCCCTGGTTTGAGTGCTTAATGACCTTCTAGTGGCAAGATATTGGAGATCCCATTCCATCTTGGTTCTCTTTGATCTCTCAGCAGCATTTGACACTGTGGACCATGGGGTATTCCTGGAACACCTGCGGTTCTTTTGTGGACTGGATGGAACTGTCCTTAAGTGGTTTTGATCATTCCTAGAGGGCAGATCAGAGGGTGATATGGGGAATTTATTCCCCATCCCCTTGAAATCTGCCCTATGGGGTACTGCAGGGTTCTGTACTTTCTCCCATGTTGTCCGCAGTGTATATGCTACCACTGGGGGTCATTATAAGATGGTACTGGTTGAGTTTTCACTGCTATGCAGATGATTCTCAACTGTACATGTCCTTTGCACCCGGCCAGGAATTTGATACAGTCTTGGTGTTTAACAACTGCCTACTGCAGATACAGAACTGGATTAGTGCCAGCTGGCTGAGGCTAAACCTGAAGAAAACTGAGGTGTTGGTTGTGGACCCTGATCTGAGGACAGTCAGGTCATGGGCAGGAAAACCTTCCAGGCTAAATCTTGGAGGGGAGCCTGCTCAATGCCTCGAACTGGGTGCGCAACCTAGAAGTGATATTTGATGAAGGTTTGACCCTGAAGGCTCAGGTGTCAGCTGTAGTCAAATCTGACTTCTACCATCTCTGATGATTTGTCTACACTGGTTCACGCCTTAATCACCACTTGACTTGACTACTGCAATGCCCTTTACCTAGGGCTACCGGGAGTGGATATTCACCTAACGCAGCTAGTGCAAAATGCGATGGCCAGGTTGTTAACTGTAACCCCTAGATCCAGTCATATAACACCTGTGCTGTGTGAACTGCACTGACTGCCCATACAATGGTGAATCACTTTCAAGGCCGCATTGCTGACCTATAAAGCCTTACATGGGCAAGGACCCCAATACCTGGAAGACCCCTTATCTCCCTACCATCCCTCCTGCTCACTCCGATCCTCTGATGAGGGATTGCTAGAGATTCCCAGAGTATATCTGAAGACATTTGGTGGAAGATTCTTTGCCTTTATGGCCCCTACTCTGTGGAACTCTCTACCTCATCAGATACGTGAAAGCCTGGCTGTGGAAGGGTTTAAAAACTCTCTAAAAACATATCTTTTTGAAAAAGCATTTTTAGGGACATGATATTTCAGGATTCTGCGTTGTTTAATTAGATTATGATTGTAATTTTTAAATGTTTTATTGTATGTTATCTTTGATTATTTTGTAGGGGTGCCCTGAGCACTGGAAGGGCACTTTTTGTAAATACAATTTTACTTATTTACTTACAATGTATGGGGTGGGATGGAGGTGGAGCAATGATACCTATGTGTGGAGATGGAATGGAGGGAAAAGTGCTTTCCATGTTCAAGTTCAAGTTTATTGTGAAGGGATAAAATCCATTGAGCAAGCTCATTTGCAAGGAGGTCCCTTGTACAAGCAATGATAAAGACAATACATGATGTGAGATACAAAAAGTAAGGGCACAATATAACTTAAAATAAAGGAATTTTCTTTATGTTAGTATAGACAATATGTACAATGTTACATTCAACAAGTACTGAGGCCAAATATGATTACATAAGACTTTATGTCCACCATGTGGAAGAGGGCTGGAGAAGGAGAATTGCTCCCCATATGCAAAGGGGGCATGGAGGGGGAGCAGTTCTCTCTATATGCAAATGTGTGATGGAGGGGGAGGAGTGCTCCCCATGTGTGGAGGTGGGATGGGGGGGCAGTCACTTAATGGCCACCATCCTGGACCCCACTCCAGTCTGTGTGTGAAACTTTTTGGAATGGGCACAGTTTATGATGGGGTAGATGTGCAATCCATCTCTTCTCTGGCTGCTGTAATGTATTTGGTTGATAGGTGGGGTGCAAGGAGGGCATTGGTCACTCAGGGAGCACCCACTGTATCCTACCCCCCACCCACCCAGTAGAGTGGGAAAAGTTTTGAAGGGGCAGATACAAGATCCACATTTTTAAATCTCAGTGCCTCAGAGTGCTCTCCATGGGTAGAGCACATTAGGTGGGAGAGCCTCTGGCTGAAGCAGAGTGTTCTGCAAGTGTAGAGGTGTGGTATAGGGTGAGGAAGTGCCAGTCACCCAAAGCCCACTCCAACCTTCATGCTATCTCTAGTGGAGCAAGGACAGATATGAAGGTGCTGATGTGCAACTTGCATCTCTATCCCTGGCTTCTGCATGGTGCTACCCTTGTGAAGAGGTGGGATGGGGGATGGAGCATCAATCTCCCAAAGTCACCTGCCTGGAGCTCACCCCGGCTCTCTCTGAGTGCTCATTTTGTGCAGTGGTGGAATAGATGCATCAAGTTTGTTTTACAGTGTCTCTCCTGGTCTCTCACTCACTCTCTATCTCTCTCTGTCTGCTGCCCCATGGTGAAAGGAAAACTCTTGAGCCCTGCTCTCTGTCCCAGTCATGGCACTCTTGCTGCTTCTTTCTCTACTTCTCTGTATGTGCTGTCTGCTTCCACTGAGCTTCAGAAAGACAAACAAAGAGTCAAACCAACAGCAAGGTGTCAGAAGAGTGAACAGAAATAAAATGGATGGCAACTGGGCTCAGGCGCCCACTGCACTCCATTTCTCTGTTTGGTGTGGGGGGGGTTGACACTGTCTCTGACTGGAACAGATTGGACCTCTACATATATGCCACACTGGAAGTAGCTCTCGCTGTTGCTGTGTCTCTCTCAGGGGTGGGGTTGGGGTGGGAAGGGATGGGGAGGGAGTAGACACTGATAGGGAACAGGCCACCCATTTGAATGAATGTTTGTTCAGGTGCAGGTCTCGGAGCTACTAGTAACCATTGTTATGGTCACTACATTCCACTGCCCCTAATTTCACACTGCCAAGGTGGTGCTGCAATAGTGACAGCCTGTCACCTGGTGATCACTCTCATTCCACTTGCTCACCACATCTCAGCATATTGCTGTCACCGTTTGGGGGCTCATTCTCTGCTCTGTCCCAGACACTGGTGCTACTGACCACCTCTTCTGATCTTACACCCTCTTTTGGTGGGGGGTGCTGCTGCCTCTCCTTCTTGGTGTCTGTCCCTGCAGCCTGTCTGTCTCTCTCTCTCTCTCTCTCTCTCCCTGCTATTCAAGTTTAAGCTACATATCTGCAGGCAATGCTGCCTGACTTCTCAGCACTTTTACTCCTTGTATTGTGTGGTGGGGTGGAGGGCACACTGAGGCAGCATGGACTCTAGCAGATCCATGGGGTGGGTCAGTGGGTACCATCACAGAGAGCAATGCTCAGGCTGGGCATTGTGGCACACATGAAGCACTGAAGAGAGAGGAGCTCAGGGACAAGAACATGCACTGTCATTCACGCAGAGACACAAACAAGTTCATTGCAGACGTCTGTCTGGGTAAGGATAAATGATATTTATTTGTTCTTTACTGCTAGGTCTGTTTACTGCTTATGTTACAGAGAGTAAAGGGATGCAGTGTGTATGGCTGGGTATCTGGACATCTGCAGGATGGGTGGGGAGGCAAGCAGTAAGATCAGTAAGGGCATGAATGAAAGGAATGAAGCACTCTCATTCAAGCACTTTATTTATTTCAACTAGAGAATTAATTCCAGCTGTGAAACTGTGACTAGCATCACAGTCTGGTAGCATGCTCATTGGTCTGTCTGAGACGCGCTCACTGTAGATTGCTGTGCATTGGACGTGTCCCTGACACACCTCTGAAATGTTGTTTTACCACAAGATGTTTCTTGCACATATGCAAGGAAACATAAAAAACTATAAATAATTTAGATTAGTGACTACCCTCATTTGAAAGTCATTTTTGTCCAGAACACAAAAATGCAAAATAATGCACTTGGGGTACAGAAAAGAGCTTTTATATGCAGTTGATTTCTGTTAAACAATCTTTTGAATCTATGGCTGCCACTGTACATCTGATGCAAACCCATAATGACATTCCTCACTTGAAGCAAATTGGGGGGGGGGGGGGATGGAGGTCATAACTGACTCTTTGTTTTTGTATTAAAGGGGTCAGTTTCTTTACAGCAAAAACAAGGAAAGGCATCATTTCTAAAATGTTCAGACAAACATGGGAACCACTTTTTTCCACAGCCTGCCACCACCGGCAGCTACCACTTCAAGACTGCTATTACCCCCGCTTAATACCATCAGGGGAAAACCAGAAGTAGTCTACCAGTGCTGAGATCAGTATGGTTAAGGCACATTTGCCAGAAAGTAATGCTTAGAAAAGAATGAGAAAGTGACTGTGATGATGAGCAAGTCCCAGACCAGATCTCTAGTTTGTTAATACTGTAGACTCCTCCTGAGTCTGATTTGTATGGCTGCATGGTCCAAGTTCCAAGGATGTTATGCCATCATCAGATTTGTATAACAGCACTGTTGAAGCATGTAACTGGATCACTGTCTGATGTGCTGCCACAGTGCTCCCAATGTAGTTTCCAGTGATTCTATTACTTATGACTGACTACGGTGCAGCAAAAGCACTACATATTCTTTTCCATGCTTGTGCCACTCCTGAAAGCACTCTACAGACATATTGGCTCTGACCAGAGTTTGTCTAATCATATGACCCCCCCCCCCATATTCCTCCTTTTGCTTACATACCTAAAAATGTCTTGAACTCCTTCATCACCACCTGTGCTGGTCCCTCTTCAGTTTATGCCTCTGTGATCCTTACTGCTCTCCCTGCTTCCCTTTGTTTCCCCTGATACACCTTCCCATCATCCTCCTTCTGATTCAAGGTATGCCTTCTGAATGCTACCCTTTTAGCATTTACCTTTTCTGCCACCTCTTTCGAGAACCATAGTGGTCTCTTTTTCCTCTTGCTATTGCTCTTTTACTTGACACAGAGGTTTGTTGCCTTCCCTCTGTCCTTTTTAGCTTTGTCCACTGTACTTCCACCCCATCAAGGTCATCCCCCCTGTCAGGGTATCCCTGAGGCATTCACCCATCTTTTTTTAAATCTGCTATCCTGAAGTCCAAGACCCTTGCCCTTGTGTGGTTCATTTCTGCACCCTTCCTTATACTGAACCACACTGTACCGTTGATCACTGTTCCCAAGGTGACCTCCTACTCTGACGTCTGCAACACTGTCCCTGTTAGTTCGTACCACATCCATTATTGCCCCATCATGAGTGGGTTCTGTGAATAGTTGACTGAGAAACTCTCCCTGAAGGGATTCTTGTATGTCCCCACTTATAGCTGATGCTGCAGCTGAGGGGTTCCAATCTACATTCTATAGATTGAAGTCCCCACTAGAAATCACCTCTTCCTTCTCTGCCATCTTGCCAGTAGCTTCCATCAGTACCTTATCTAACTCCTCTACCTATGCTGGAGGTCTATAGATCATGCCATTGCAAATAGATGCTCCATTCCCGATCTTTAGGGTAACCCACAGTATCTCTGCTCCCCACTGTATTACCTGAATCTCTGTTGCTTTTATGCCTTTCCTAACATTAAGCACCACACTCCCTCCTTTCCTTTTACCCTGGGCCTCCTGAACAGAGTATGGCCTGGTATAGACATGTCCTGGTCGTGGTTTTCAGTGCACCATGACTCAGTAATGGCCACTATATCCAGGTCAGCCTTTACCATTATGGCCTCTAGATCCAGAATCTCATTTCCTAGACTTCTAGCATTTGTACACATGGCCTTCCAGATTTTGTTAGCACTCTGCTTGTTACCCCTTCTTTTCTTTTTGACCCTCTCTTCCCCCCTCTCTTTTTAGTGCTTCTGTTCACATTCACCCTGATTTCTACCCCTCTCTCTTTCTCCACCCATTGTTATTTTCCAACATAGGGGATTCCTTTCCCCTTGTGTTCTCTCTACTTTGTACTTCAGCCAGGGGGGGGCAGTTAATGCCGCCACAATTTCTTCTGCCAGCCTCCTCAGCTAGTTTAAATGTTCATCAAAGTAACATCTAAACCATGCTCTGAGGACTGCAGTTCTCCTCCCAGATGGATGCAGGCCATCACCCCTGTAAGGGCTTTAATCTCTCCTAGTGGACCTCAATCCCTGATGTAGCCATACTCCTCTTCTCTGCACCATTCCTTCAACCATGACCTGAAGGTCTTGATGTGGAGATCCCACTTCTACCCCCATCATATACAGGCAGCATCTCAGAAAAAGCCAATTAACATGCTACCATGACCCATCCCCAACTCCTTAAACTCCCCCTGCACTATCCCAGACCCATCCCTAACCAGGTCATTAGTCCCCAGGTGGACAATGATATCCAACTCTACCTTCCTTCCAGATGCTTTTGCTATCCTCTGGATCTGCTTCTTGTAACTCTGGGCAGTGCTGCCACACAGGTGGCAAGATGGTGTGTTAACCCTCTCTGAAAGTCAAATGTTTTTTTTTTTTGCATATGTTATGTCTCATGATTATTGTATGTAACTGGACGCTTGTGTAAATGGGCAGCAAAGCTCACATGCCTTTCCAGTATAACCAATAAAAATTAAATGAACGAAATGAAATGCAGCACCTAACATCCCTCCCCTCCTTTCCTGTTCTTAAATCTATCCCCCTCAAAATTGAATCCCCATCCAGAAGTTGCTTTCTCCTCCTCTGTGGGGTTCTTTTCCTCCCTCCTTGGGGTCTTCACTCCAGAGAACCCCCACATTCTCCCCAGTCACTGCCATGGTTGCCTCATCCTGATAGTTCCACCTCATCAGAATGGTGTAGGAATTGTGTAGTGGTATCAGTCAAGGCATGTGCCTCTGAACCACCACCCCACCCTTCCCGAGTCCAGTGTTGTCCAGCTGCTCCTCCTCCCTGGAAATCCTCTGGGGTAACAGTGTCATAATATGTGGCCCCTGGGTGAGGGAAAGAGGTCCTCTGAATCCTAGCTAACTCAGCCTGGAGTCTAGTGACTTCCTCCCTCAATCCACATTGATGCATGCAGATGGGGGCAGCAGCGCAATCTCCAGAAGGTGTCTCTGGAAAATGCTGCCTCACAGCCTCTGCATTGTACCACTCCTAGTATTTCCAGCTTCAATACTACCTGTATTATCTGTAAATAGTTAGCTACCCTTACCCCTGACATGATGTTCCTAGCTTTCCTTTTTAACTGCTGCAGGGGGTGGAGCCCTGCAGATGTCTTTCTATCACTGGGGAGGAAGGGCACTTCAGACTCTCTCCAAAGCACAACTTCTGAGTTGAACCACAATCTTTCCACTACCTGAAATCACTATGCTGGGGAGGGGTAGAGAAAAAGTTCCTTTTCTACATGTAGCATTCTCCTGCCAGTTCGAATTACAATCAGTGCAGTGTAAACAGCACAGGCAGTTTGTTTTAGTCTTAAAGAACACCTAAACCCTATTATTACACATTTTTATCTAAACAATGCCTTGTTAGCTGGGGTGTAGTACTCCCATACTTCTTAAAATCTTCAGTTATATTTTCTTTTTTATGTAGTTCTCCAGGCAGCAGTCTTATATCAACAACTGACCAATCTTGAAGCACAGCTTTAAGGGAACTTTGTCTTATAGCCTCTGCTGAATTCCTTCACAGAGGAGCACAAGGTGATTTGAGATAAGGTTTTGGCTTGTGGCAGTGGGGTCACTGGCCTGGGACAGGCAGACAGTCATTGTGATGATCCACCAATTGAGTAAAACAGGCTGTCTCATTTTTTAGCAGATCTGTTTGTTTGCTAAGTTAAAATGACTTTCCCTACTAAGGTAAGTAAATATCATGTAATCTTCTGCTCAGGTTTTGTATTGACAATTCTGTGGAAGAATTTGGGTGGTTACACTTTGTTTGCATTTGTAAGGAGTTTATTTGTAAATACTGCTTAACTGATAATAAAGTGACAGTTTTATTGGTGTCAAAGTCTAATGGCTATATTCCCTTTGGGACTTGCAAGGTACTGTAAGCAAGAGACTCCTCTATTTAGTACTATAATCAAATGTAAACAGTAAGACTGAGTAACAATGAGATTAAATTGGGATTACACTTAGCTGATACCTGCCCTACGGTGGTGCTTAATTATGCACTTGTGATAGCATGGATCCAGGAGTTTAATCCACTGTTCTGCTTTGACTTTTCATATTGTCTCCTATGACTCTACTTGTGTAATATTTTTCTGTTTGTATTTAAATGAAGCATTTGGCTGATGTGGTAATGCTATGTATGTTTTGCTGTCCAAGCAAACAAGCATACATCAGTTCCAAACATGTTTGCTTTTATGCTGTTACAAGTTAGAACAATAGTATCTTGAGGCTATAGGCAGGTCTTTCTTATCCCCATGAGCCATTGTTTCATGGACTTTGGGTTCCACTGGGCTAAGGAGTATAGGCCCCCATATGAAGAGCTGGCCATGTGTGGTCTGTGGCAGTTTGTGCACAGCGAGCCTTAGAGTCAATATTCAGACAAGTAGCTCACTGCAAGTGGAGCGTGCAAACTGTCTGAATATGGGGCCATGTTGGTACAGTGCATAGTAACTTTGCGCTATGCTGACACAGGCCCAGACTCAATATGGCTGACAGGAGTTCAATGGAGGTACCTTTTATCAAATGGAATAGCAGCAGGGCACCTGTGAGCCATATATAGCCCTAATATGCTAATGATCCCCTTGGGCATGGAAGGCACTATGGGCCATTTGAATGCCCATTATGGGCCCATTAACATATGTGCATGGTCCCCCCAGTCTGTAGCTGTCTTGCATATTCCTTCTCATCAAGTGGTCCCCCAACCCCCCTATTCATCTGTCCTGTAACTGTCTCAGATATTCCTGGTGGTGTAGTAGTTCCTGCACCCCCATGCAACCATCCTGTAGCTGTCTTGATTATTCCTGGTAGTCTAGTTGTCGTCTCCCCACCACCATAAGGGCATTGGATCCTCTGTCAATCACCTGCCCAGGCCCTCCTTCCCACCCCACCCCACTCAGGTCACCAGGTCACCTAAGCCAAAGTATGGCAATAGTGACAACAAACGTACACAGCCCTATGTTCACCACCTTTGCACCCACTGTCTGATTGTCAGTGAGTGATCATGAGTACAGTTGACACAGGTGTTTGTACAATATGTGCAATTGCTCAGAGACTGTCAGATTGAAACCAGTGGAGGTGGTGAGCAGAGGGCTGTGCCAGTCATCACTTTTGCTACAGTTTGCATTATGTGACCAGGGCAGGGGGTGCCTGAGAGGATGAGTCAGGAGGGGGTCAGATGCTATTATGGGGGGACCACTAGACCACCAGGAATATACCAGACAGCTACAAGGCTGGTGATCTGGATGCTTTTACAATGTATTTTCCCAGAACAGATCAGCTGACATGAAACATCTGCTTTTCAGTGGGGTTATGCTGCAGGGTCCTGTTTTTTCAGTTTTACAATATATTCACTCAGGGCAACTCAGATGAGTTGTGATATCTTGTTTGCAGTGGGGTTCTGCTTGACCCAGTTTTTATGCTGTATTTACCCAGGATAGTACAGCGGAGATGGAAGATCTTGATTTTTTTCAGTGGGGTCCTCCTTTTACCCATTTTTATAATGTATACATCCAGGATAGCCAAAGTAAAGGGCAATTTCTCATTTTCAGTGGGGTCCAGCTTTTACTATGTATTTTCCCTGGATAGAGCAGCATAGTTGACATATTTATTTAACTTGATTAATGTGGTAAATCAGTACTGCATGTTTAAATGTCTTCTCCTTGAAGGATTAGTAACTTTTTAAGCTGGCTTTGGTAATTTTGTTCTCATCTTGAAGTTGATACTTTTTGTTCATGTGAAAGTTAGATCTGCAATCTGAGGAATGTCCTGCAGAATTTCCCTAACCCAGTGAGAGACTAGCTGTACCTGTGTGACTGGAGGTGCAGCTGGTACTATGCAGAGTGTGAGCAGAGAGCAGCTGACTAGTCGCGTCATATGAGCCCGTGAGGGATTAATTCTCACAAGTCAGGAGTCAGTATTTGGCTCGGACTAACTGAATTAGATGGTCGGTGCCAACAAAGCAATCAAAACAATATGAATTGATAACCCACCTGGCGTTATCATAAAAGGAGTTTGAGGTAAGTGTGCTGTTTTGTATTAATCATTTTGTTTGTATGGAATGGCCTTATCTAACAGTGAGGGGCTGGGCTGGGCTGTGTAAATTGACTCGAGTGATCTCACTTTCCCCCAAGCTTGCCCCTTGCCACCAGTCTCCCATTTCTTCGCTGTGAGTGAGTATGGAACATATGAAGTGAAATCCACATGCATCTGATGGTGAATGGAAATTCTTCAGCATTAAAGCTGTGCTGCATTCAGATGAGGCATTAGGTCATCTGTGTTTTTTAACTTTGGTGTCTAGGATGTCTTCTGAGTGGGTGTTTAGCTTGGGATGAGCCTACCACTGGCATTGCCCTTGTCATGTGACCAGGCTGTGTTTGTGCCAAGCAATGTGCTTGGCATTAGGTCATCATCTATTACAGTTGGCTGTGCACCCCTGCCAGTTGGCTGTCATGTGGGTTATGCTGGAGTGCTTGATGGTGTTGTGGTTCTGGTGTATGGCATATGGGGATTTGGGAGTTGGCTGTCATGTACTGGATATGAATGGGAAACATCATCCTGCTGTAGACCAGTGATAATTATGGTCATGCCATTGCATGATATCTCACACAGGTTAAAGAACCCTTGTTGCATGTCAAGTCTGTGGGCTGTGATGTAACTGTATATGACTTGTATTTCAATCAGCTGTCCCTGCTGATCCTTACCCTCCCTGCTCTAACAGTCTAAGTTCAGGGTACATGCAGATAAAGCATTCATGACCTGGTATACATCCTGTGTCAATGCTGGGCCTTGAGGGACCCTCCAGTAGGTCTTTTGTATCAGTTCCATTTTCTGGCATGGATGATCTGTGTACTTGTCTGCTGTGTGACAGACTCATACACCTCCAGGCTGGTGTGTTGCACTGTTGGGAGGTCAGAATCTTCTGTTCAGGTTACAAGGTATCTAGTGCAATGCCTGCTGCAATGATAGCTAACGGTACTCAAGAATAGTGATATATAGTCAGATGTTTGAAGGGTGGCTGGAGTGGAAATTTTTGCTTTAGTTTTGACATCTGTTTTAAAGAAAATAAGTAGTTATTTTGATAGTGTCATTGGTTGTTTGTAACAAGTCAAAGAAGACTTTAAAAACATCTCAAAATGACCCTCAAAATGCACCAGAATGCATCTAAAATCTGATAGCTTCTGGGGGCTTATGGAGCCCCCAGACCCCTGGCCTGTTTCAGGTTGGGGACATTGTGGTTCATGGAGACCCAACACTTCTAAATTGAGCACTACACCACTGTTTGATGGTCAAAACTGAGTCTGTAATGAGACTGCATTGCTCCAGCAGAGATTCACATTACACTTTTATCGCTCTCCCAACTGTGTATGTGTCTGGCAGTGTACAATGATTTACTGCTGTCTGTCATGTCTGTTAACCTTGTCAGGACTGATCAAAGACTTAAAGATAAACAGAGCTCCACCATTCCTCCTCCAACACTCTCTCTCTCTTTCTATGAACCAGACTTATGCAGGGATACAGGGAAATGCTGAAAGGTGAAGCTGGCCAAATGTGATAACTTACTTGATTTTTTTGTCAATTTAAACTTTTTAATTATTTCCAAGCCTTTTACAATAAAGCTTACTAATGTGTGTGCACTGAATGGAGGCTGATGGCATGGATAAAAAAATGATGTATTTCTGGAATCACTGACTGTAACATACAGAATATGTGTGCAATGGTCATCACTACTGGGCTTGATGGAGTACATGCTGTAGTACTATATGGCACAGGTATTTAATTTGTTTTGTAGTACCACAATGTGTACCAGCTGCTATACTGAGACTGGAACTAGGTCAGCATCCTTTACAAACATTGATTAAGGAAAGACAGATAATTTTTCTTCTTAATCTATTTTAACTTCATGAAAATAGACTACTTAGACTCTGCCTCAAAGAGGAAATAGATTATATTTATTTATTTGTAAAAATCAGTTTACAACCTTTGAGCCAGGGGCTCGTTTCCAAAGGTACCTCGTCACATTGAGGACAAACATAACAATTTTAGGTTACATAGCACAGGTTGCTGAAATAGGCATTCATCAGCGGCGCCACGTCACATTGAGGTCAAACAAAATACATTTAAGTTACAGAGTACAAGTAATTGAAATTGGTGTTACACAAGTTGGATTCATATATTGTACAATCTAGTGGCATTACCATATTACAAGGGGGGGTTGCTTTTCCATTCACACAGTTGATAGGAAAGTCTATATTCCTGTCTGGACTTGGACATCTGTTGTGTGAAATATATTTGCAACCGAAAGAAGCAATCATGTACAAGTTAAAAGAAGATTAAGAGATACAGCTGTGGCCACTGATTTTGATAGATTAAGATCTCTAAATTGTTTTAAATGGTATAAAGTACTAAAAACCGAGCAAAAAGTGGAACGTTATCTTAGACGTATAAATGATGTGGATAAAAGGCAACTATGTACTCGGTTTAGGCTAGACATTTATAAAGCCAATTATATATACTTTGGACAAAAAAAGGCCAAAATACAGCATCAGCATATTGTAATTACAATACACAAAATGAGGATGACTTGAAACATGCTGTTCTTCAATGTCCACTATATGCAAGAAGAAGACAAGTGGTCTCAGCCTCCCTCCAGACCAAATTATTTGTTTTCTTTTTAATACACAGGTTAATGCTATTATTTCAAAGATCACTGGCTTTGACCACTTTACATTTGTGACCAATTTAGGGTGAATGAGTATTTTTTATAACTGATAGCTGTACATATGTATAGACAAAATGAAAATAGATAATATATATGTATAGCTATAAGCTATAAATGAGTTTTAGTGTCTCCTTAGAATGTATCAATGTTAAACTGCACTAAGAATTTTATAAGCTAAATTAGTATTTATTGTATATAAAGATATGAGATTGTATACTGTATTTATACTTTTATTTCAATATTGTAATGGCTTATAGTCGATCAATAAAATGGAAACTGAAACTGAAAACAATTTTTTTGTTTTGTTTTTAGTTTCATTTGATCCTTAAACCTGCATCTCCTTACCCCTCTCCCAACAACCAGTACGCACATTTGTATCTAAACTTGCTGTATAAACCAACTGCATGAGTGCAAACTAACAGCTGTGTGCCTTATCAATTTGAATCACATAACTTGTCATATATAGAAATGTAGCCTTCTCTCCCCATGCCTGGGGTATGGGTAGAATATGTCAGTGGGAAGGGGGCACCCACAGCAGCAGAAACCCTTCCATTGTACACATTACCCAGGCCCAGATGTCACACACAGGGTCCACTTTCCTCGCTGGTGCTGGGTAAAAACAACAGGTTAATTCATAATAAACAGTTTCTTTCAATAATGGAATGTCCACATGGAACTTGAAGAAACAACAGGGACCCCAAATTCATTAAACATATTCACACATAGCTCCGGGTAGCATCAGTTAATTTGTGAAGAACACTTTCAGCATTCACATGGCCGGTATGGCCATAATAGCAGCTTTTACTTCAACCGAGGAGGTTGCACAGTCTTTAGGGCAGCATTAACTCAGGACTAATTTGGTCACAAGAGTTTGAAGGCAGCACAAGTCCCAAAACAGTACCCAGTGCCTAACAGCCCATTATTCTTTGTAGGCACCCAAACTCTCAATGATAGCCATCTCTCTCTCTCTCTCTCTCTCTCTCTGCACTGGCTCAGTGGGTCCCCCTTGGAACACGTAATCCTCGCAGCTTGGGGTTTGTGAGGTCCCTTATGAGTTGACCCCTGCACCTTTCCCAGAACTGGCAGTGACTGTCTCTTAATTGAGAAGGGGGACACATCCCATGGAACTCCAAGGCAACTGACTCTCTGGGCACTATACTCATGGCCGCATTTTTGCCCGCTGGATCCATACACAAATCAGTGCAGGCTGCCAGGATACTCTGTGACTTGCGTCTGCTCACTCCCCTTTTGACATTAGCTGCCCTCCAAGATACTGCACAGCTTGTGGCTACTTGTTCCCACTTCTTCCTCTTGTCCCACCAAGTACCACCAGCTGGGGCAATCGCCCCGCCCGAATCCAACTCACTCAGTCCCTTGCCTCTCACTCTTACAAAAGGAAGTCCCACTCCCACCTAAACTGCTGGGCTTTACCCCCCCATGTACCTGTGGGGACCTCCCAAACCCCATGAGGCTCCACATGAGTGCTGAGAAAAATTAACCCTTTTCCCTACTGGGCCAAATTAGGCCACAAATACCCAGGGAAGGGGGAATAGACTAGTAATCTCCCAAAGGGTGGGTAACATAAACATAGAATCTGATGGCAGATAATGACTGCTGGGCCCATCTAGTCTGCTCATTTTTAGTTATGATCACTTTTGTTGCAGACCCAACTTGATGTACAGCACTCTCTTCCACTTTCCTCCCTCTTAGTTCCTCCTAGGATTCCTTTGTGCCAATTCCAAGCATTTTTGAAACCCATCACTGGTTTCAACTCCCACTGCTTCCCATGGAAGGCTGTTCAGGAATCCACTATCATTTCTGTGAAGAACTACTTCCTTACATCTCTTCTAAATCTACCTCCTTCCAGCTTCATATCATGACCTCATGTTCTGTAGCACATTTTTCTCTTAAACATATCCCCTTCCTGTACCTTATTAACCCCCAAGAGGTATTTAAAAGTCTTCATAACATCCCCCCTCTCCCTTCTCTCCTCCAGAGTGTACATATTGAACTCTTTCAGTCTCCCTTCATAGGACTTCTGATGCAGACCTTGCACCATCTTTACAGCCCTCACCTCTCTTTTTGCTGCTTTCTCCTTTTTCCATGTGTTCCCCCTTCCACACTTTTCTCCTTTTTGACTGCTCCTTTCCCCCTTTTTCCTTTCCTAATCCCTGCTTCCTTGAAAAACTTTCATCATGGTGGGACTTTTTCCCCTTGGGATCTTGTTACTCTCTATCTTAGCTTGTAGTAGCCCACTTTCTGCCTCCCCTATTTTTTCCATCACCCCCCAGCTACTATAAATTTCTATCAAAGTAACATTTGAATTGTCCACTGAGGACTGTGGTTGCCTTCTGTATGAAAGCAGACCATCATCTCAGTATAGGTCCTTATCCTTCTAGCTTGGCCCACAGTCCCCGATGTAGACATACTGTACCTCTCCTCCCTGTACCATTCCTTCTATCATTACTTGAAGACCTTGGTGTGGAGCACTCTTTCCTTCCACATATAGTACAACATGCACTTACCAAACACATTTAAGCACATGCAAAACACAGGCTCAACCAGATAAATGATCTGCCTTTACCAAAAATGAAATTTACACATGGAGCTGACTACAGCAATTCATCTTTAAGTTTAAGGACATGAAACACCCTTATCAAGTTAATGTATTAGTTGCTGTAGTGGCTCTGACCAGAGTTTGTTTTTGTTGTTACTGCTGCTAATGTTCCCCTGTACCTACTGTAATTTGCCTTATACTCTTACCATAGATAGGGTGTTGCTCCTATTCCCAGTTTAGGCATACATTTTACCTCTGCCCTTCTCAGCAATGAATGCAATAAAAGGAGTGAATAGGTAAGTAAGTAAAGTTTATTTAAAAATGCTTTTCCAAGGATCAAAGTGCTTTATGAAACAGTAAGCAAACAATACAATATTAATAATATAAAATCATAGGCCATAAGCTTTAGAAAATAAAATAGTTTTCAACTCTACTTTAAAACTCTCAACAGTCAGGCAGCTTCATATCTGATGAGGTAGAGAATTCCACAGGCCGGAGCTGCATATGAAAATGTTTGTGCTCCAGATGTTTTCAAACAAACCATGGAAATCTCTAGCAATCCCTCATCGGCGGATCAGAGTGAGCGAGAGGGGCAGTAGAGAGAAAGGAGTTCTTGCAGATACTGCGGTCCCAGTTCATGTAAGGCTTTATAGGTCAGTAACCCGACCTTGAAGGTGATTCGTCATTGTACCGGCAGCCAGTGCAGCCTGTGCAAAACAGGCGTGATATGACTATACCTAGATGTTCCAGTCAAAAGCCTGGCTGCTGCGTTCTGCACTAGCTGTAGGCGATGAATTTCAACCCCTGGTAGCCCCAGGTAAAGGGAATTGCAATAATCAAGGTGGGTGGTCACAAAGGAGTGTATCAGAGTAGGAAGGTCAGATGGAGGAACCAGGTGTTTACCCGGGCAATATTCCAAAGATGGAAAAAAGAGGACTTAACAATGGCTGACACCTGTGATTTCAGGGTCAAACCGCTGTCAAAAATAATGCCCAGGTTCCACACCTGGCCTGAGGTCAAGAGCTGGGCATCACCAAGCCAAAGGCCTGATGGTACTTCAGCCCTATGACCCGCCTCAAGGCGACCTGGGTCCACAACCAACACCTCGGTCTTATCCGGGTTTAACCTTAGCCAGCTGGCATTCATCCAGTCATTGATTTTGGCTAGACAGCTGTTAAGCAGAGAGACTGCATCATCCTGATTAGGAATAAAGGACAGATACAGCTGGGTATCATCTGCATAACAGTGAAAACTCAGACTGTAACGTCTAATAATATCTCCTAATGGTAGCATATAGACTGCGAATAACATGGGTGCCAAGATGGAGCCTTGTGGTACCCCATAGGACAGAGAGATGGTATCAGCGGAATAAATCCTCATTGTAATCCTCTGAGTCTGCCCCGTGAGGAAAGATTGAAACCAATGTAAGACTGTACCAGACAGCCCACAAAGAAATTGCAGGCACTCCAGCAGCACTCCATGATCCACAGTATCGAAAGCTGCAGAGAGATCAAGAAGGACTAGAACAGTACAAGTCTTTCAATCTCTCTCAATTAGGAGATCATTTAAAACCCATACAAGGGCAGTCTCGGTGCTATGTCTTTTCCTAAACCCCGATTGAAGAGCTTCATAGATGTTGTGATTCATAAAATGGTCATCCAACTGTATCGCAGCCACCTTTTCAATAACCTTACCCACAAAGGGCAGGTTAGAGATAGGTCTGTAGTTAGCTGGGACATCTGGATTCAATGAAGGTTTTTTAAGGAGTGGTCGAACGACTGCCTCCTTTAAGGGGGCAGGGAAAACCCCTTGCTCCAAAGATTTCCAGACAATTTCAGCAAGGATCGGGCAGGTAGTATCTACATAACTTAATAACAGTGTTGTAGGGTCCAGATCCAAACTACAACTGGTTGGTCATACAGTCTGGATAATCCTCACAACATCTGTAAATGCTGGCCTACCAAAGTCAGACCAGGAGACACAAGGGATTGCTTTCTCTCTCCAACCATCACAACTCCCTATAGAGAGAGCAGGACGGATGCCCGATCTGATGCTGGCAATCTTATCTGTGAAGAATTCAGCAAGCTCATCACACTTCATCTGTGAAAAATCTCTTCCAGACTGCAGATAGAGTGGATTGCACAATCTGTTGACAGTCTGAAAGAGTTTAGCTGGTTGATTCTGCACAGCAGCAATCTCTCTGGGCAGGAATTCTGCCTTCTTATGGGTGATTGCTGATTGATAGACCTTAAAATGGTCCATCAATCTAAGTCTGCCAGTATCTAGGCCAGACTTTTGTCAAGCTCTCTCTAACCTTCCTTCTCTCCTCAGCTCCTTCAGAGAATCATCAAACCATGAAGATCTTGAATGCTGAGTGAGTGGATGAACACGAACAGGTGCAATTTGATCCAGGGCATCACCCACAGCCTTATTATAGGCAAGTATGAGATCCCCTGGATCGATGCACTCACTCAAAATACCTGATAGGTCCAAAACTGCCGAAAGGCCTTCCGGGGTAACTCCCCTTAAAGGGCAATATTGTACCATCTCTGTAGGAGTAGACCTCTTTAGGGGTGCCCCAAAGCTAAATCTTATGGAGTGATGGTCTGTCCACACATTTGGTTCCATCCCCAAATGCATGACCTCCAACTCCAGTAGGAACACTAGGTCCAATGAGTGACCCCCTACATGGGTAGCAGAGGTAACAGCCTGTGTTAGACCCAACATTGTCATCAGTTGGAGGAAATTTTTCACAAAAGGTGAGAGTTCATTGTTGACCCAAGTGCTGAAGCCACCCAGTATTAACCATCTGGGCGACTCCAGCGCTACATTGACAATGAACTCCGCAAACTCCCTCAGGAATTCTCTACCATCATCTGGTAGTTGGTAGATGAGGAGAACCCTGAACCCTACACCTGCTCCCAGGATACACTCAAAGAATCTAGTGACACCCACTGGTACATCCACAAGACCCAGCTCCTTTCTAAAAAAGATGGTTACACTCCTGCCCCTATGATCCAACCTTAGGTGATGTATCACCGAGAACCCAGATGGAGCAGCAGAGGTCAATATAGGGCCTGCATTCTCATCCAACCAGGTCTCAGTGATGCATGCCAGATCAGATGTTACAACAAGATCCGCTTTGATAGTGGTCTTGTTTTTAATTGACCTGGCATTACATAACATTGCCCTGGTTGGACGGGTTTTTGAGGAGGAGCACAGTACCAGTCTGCAATTTACAGAACCCTTGGGTATGGGAATCAGGCAAGGAAATCCCCTCTACTGAACCCATTTCTCCCCAGGGCATCTCCTAGTCCCCACTACCTCAATTGATCGGCCCCTTTCCATTCTCCCACTTTGCCCAGACAATAAACCCCTCAAACGCCTTCTCTCTATCCCCAGTGAATGACATTTGTTGTAAACTTCAGGCACCAAAGAGGAACAGTGAAAAGGACGAAGGTCACGGAACAAAGTGGGAGAATAGCTCCTGACCATCTTAATGCCTTCCCAGCACATTTCAATAAACAATAGTTTATCTAAAAATCCAAATAAACAACTTAACAATCACAATAAACAGTTTAACTCAGTAAATTATTACAAAACAAAAATCACATTCCAGAAATCCTGAAGTAGCTATAACACTCAAATTTTAATGTTAAAGTCTTGAAAAGGATTAAGGCCTCTCACTTCCCTAATCCAACAATTACATTCAGATTTTAGTCTCACTAAAATCTAAAGAATTTAATAAGCAAGACAGTTTACAACTCTTTAGGCATTAATAACAAATACAATAAGGGTTCAATGGGAAAAATAGCTGCCAACTGATGGGGAAAGCTTTTACCCCCACCAGAAACAAGACTACAGATCCCAGATAGGACCACTCACCAGTGGACCCCACTAGCAATCCTAAGGGCACCGCTTTTCTGCACCCACCCTCCGGTAGACTGAAATCAATACCATCTGTTCCAATCCCAGCAAGGAAAAAACAAGCAAACTTAATCACCACCGAGAACAGGACTACGGATCCCAGAGAGGACCACTCACCAGTGGACCCCACTTGCAATCCTGGGAGGCACCACTTCTCCATATCCACCCTCCGGTAGACCAGAATCAATACCACCCATCCCAATCCCAGCAAGGAAAAAACAAGCAAACTTAATCCCCATCGAGAGCAGGACTATGGCCCCCAGAAGGGGACCACTCAACAGTGGGCCCCACTAGCAAGCCTGGGAGGAACCTTTCCCCAGCCCACCCTATGATAGGCCAGGACCAATACCACCTGCCCTAAACCCAGCAAGGATAGCAAACAAACAACAGCATCCCAGCAGCTTACCCTGTAATAAACCCCATAATGTCATTAAAATGCTCTGATTATATCAATTAAACAATTCAGTTCAACAAGTTAACAGAGTAAGCACAAGTCCCATTCAAATCTTCACTCTAATATAAATCCAGCTGGAATTTCATGTATTACTCACATGCTAAAATGCCTTCACAAGTCCAGTTTTAAAATCAGGAGCTCCAAAAATAAAGTCAGAGATAGTCCAACCCCACTCAATCCAGTTCTTCAGGTCCTGGTCAGGAAACAAATCACCACAACAGTTTCAGCAGTTCGAAAATGCAGCAGAATACAAAATGACTCTGACTAGTCCAAGGTTTCTTCCCAAACAAAAAGATTCAGCTTACTTGCAAACTCTCCACAGCCCCCACACAATCCCTCGAACAGCAGGATAAAACCACTACTGAGCCGAACGTTTACTCCAACTTTGACTCAAGCCAAAAATTCAACTTACTCATAAACTGTCCACAGTTCCCATACAATCTCTCAAACAGCAGGATAGAACCCCTACTTAGCCGAACGTTTACTCTGACTTCGACTCCGGCAATCACTCCATTCAGATCAGAGCCAAAATCACACACAACAGCACATTTCCTCTTCAATCGATCCCAATCATTTTAATCATTTAAAGATATGCTTTAAACGTCAATAACCATGAACAGAGCCATTTAAAAACACACTGCAGTTGTTGAAAAATACACTAAAATGTGCCAAAATAGACTAAAAATGGACTGCAACAGACGTCGGCAGGACCGTTTTCAAAAACCGCAACAGGAAGCTATAGCAAATGTCAGCAAAGCACCAAACAGCAATACAAGTTAAACTCAAAAATGAAAAACAAATTAAAATACAAATAAATAAAGAACAATAAAGCTTATGGCTTATAACAGAGCTTGTAGAAAAAGCTCACAGTGGCTGACCCAGCGTGGCTGCCATCTTGACGAGATTGTCCTACCTTAGTTAATCAGCAGAGTCCTTCACTTACTTGCTTCCTTCTACTGATGCCTGCCAACACCTAAGATGCCAGTCTTACAGCTGTCCGACTCCTTTGCTGTTCCACTCACTTGGCTTGGACCCAAACATGTGTTGGTACACTTTAGAGGAGGCTGCCTTTTTTCTTTCTTGTGCAGCCCCCTTAAGGGGGGTACTTCCTGTTGGAATACTGAGTCCCTGATTGGTCCCCTAACTGTCAAGTCACTCTGTGAAAACCAACTAATCAGAAATCTGGCTTAGCCTCACCTCCAATTATCAACTAGCTCTGTCCCCAGGCCAGACAATTACCACCCCTCCCCCAAACTACAAGGCTAGACACAGTTCTTAAAATATAGCCTCTAAATGTGGGCTGCTATGGTTGGTCTCAGTTTTACCCCTCACTCAATAATAAATACACCAATTCAACAAGTTTCACTACAACTTACCCCACCTATGTTGTCTCAAAAAAACAAACATGTTTTGTCCTTCCTGTGGCAACTACAGACTGCTTAAGGCTGGAGCTGGTCCAGGACAAATTAGTCAGAGTGGACAGTATCAGGGTTATGCTGGAAAGATGGGGGATAATCAAGGGGGCCATTTCCAAGGCAACAAAGTCTGCATGGGAATTGTTATCAAATCAAAAAGCATAAGAGACCAATATGGTTCTCTGGAAAGGTCAAAGAAGCAGTGAGAGCCAAAAAGAAGGCCTTTACCTGATACAAGGAAAAATAAGGGAAGGAAGAATGGGAAGGGTACCAAATGAGAACAAGGGAAACCAAAAGGGTGGTCAGGGAAGCAGAGGCAGACACAGAGTTGCATATAGAGGAGGGGGTCAAGGGTGGGGAAAGAGAGTTCTTTTGATATATTCTGGAAAAAAGAAAGACGTGGGGAGGATGAATTGTTAGGCTAACAGAGGAAAACAGGGTAACTGGGGGCAGAAAACCTCCATGCTTAATGCATACCTTTGCTCTGTATTCACAAGGGAAGACAGAGGGCCTCTGCCAGAGAGTGACACTAATGCAGCTGTAAGAGGGATCCCTGAGATAAGAAAGCAAGTATTTATCAGTCAAAGAGATAGGAAAGGGCTAGCAGCCCTGTAGGCTATATAGCTAGATAAGGCACTGGTGCCAGATAAGATGCATCCAAAGGTGTGCAAGGAACTGATGACAAAACTTACTGAACCCCTGGTGGGGCTAATCAATGGCTCAATTCAGGCAGGATTAGTTCCAAATAACTATACAGTAGAAAGCACAGTCCTGCTGCAAAAGAGGAGGGGAGAAGGAGCAACCGGGAGACTACAGAAATGTCATTCTTACCTCTAATATGGGTAAACTGATGGAGACACTTGTCAAAAATGACCTTGCAAACTATCTGGTGAGCAATGGACTCAAAGATAATAAATAGCACAAGTTCATGCAAGATTGCCTGACCATCCAAAGCTTTAAAGTTGCTCTTAAAACCTTCCTATTTAGTTTAGCCTATTCTGATTTGTAATGCTGTTATAGTATTTATTGTTTTAATTAGTTGTGTTTCTTTGATGTATTGTTATTTATTCTGTTGTACAAGCACCTTGATTTTTAGAAAGGCGCTTTTTATAAATAAAATTGATTTGATTTGATTTGATTCATGGCAGGAAGATCTTTTCAGACCAACATGATGGTATTTTATGACTGAGTAATGAGGGTTGTGGATAAGGGTCATGCTGTGGTTCATATTACAGTTCATACTATGGTGGGTAACGAGCAAGGGTAAGGAGTGAGGGGACTACAGTGCCCATAGATTCTCCTATGCCACCTAAGCAGTATAGTACTGCAATGTTTGCCTGATAACAGGAACGTATCAAGGTGAGATTTAAACTCAATCTTGGTTTTACTGAATATTATCTCGAGTGGGAGTTTATTCCAAGGGTTAACTGTTCTTAATGTAAAAAAGAATGTTCTACTTTCATAATTCAAGTGTTTACCAACCCATGGAAGGGGATGGCCTCTAGTGCCATGTGGAATGTTTCTAAATTTAAGCCCAAGTTCGATCATAAGATAGGGGTTCTCAAGGATGTTATATAAAAATTAGGTCGCCACTAAGATGTCGGATTTCAGGGGTCATGAGATTTAGTGAAGTCAATCATATGATTGGTTATAAAGACCCTTAATATTCTTAGTAAACCTACACTGAACTTTCTCTAACTGGTTCAAGTTGGTTTTCCTAAAGGGGCACCAGAGTTAGGATACATATTCAAGGTGTGGCCTCACATAAGCTTGGAATAGTGGAATCATAACTTTAGGGTCGTGGGATTTGATATTACGCTTGATGGACCAGATTACTTTATTTGTTTTATTGATTGATGCATTAATGTGTTTAGAATAATCTAAATTATTAGAGATGATAACCCCCAAGTTTCTTTCATCACTTGTTACACCTAATGTAGAACCACTTAAGGTATATGGTGCAGCAAGATTGTTAGAACCCAGATGCAACTTGAATTTATTGGTGTTTAGCTTCATGCCCCAGTTATTAACCCATGAAGAACTTTTGTCAAGGTCCTGTTGGATAGTGTTAATATCATGTGTTTTGGTACATGACCCTCCCAATTTTGGTCGACCATCCTATCCCTCCTTGCCACTCTTAGATCCCTAGGTTTTTCACCAAATGCCACAACGTGGTTTGGCATCTACCTATCTGATCGCAACCAGCAAGTTAAATTCAACTCCACCTTGTCTGATTCTGCGACCATAAACATTGGTGTGCCACAAGGTTCTTTTCTTGGTCTGCTGCTTTTCTCCATTTTTATAAATGATATTACCTCTAACCTTCTCCAGACTGCCTCCCTATTATATGCTGATGATATTGTCCTTTATGCCAGTGCTAAAAACATTACTGAAGTTAACAAAAGACTTTCACTTGACTTTCAAAGGATTCAGCAATGGCTATTCAGCTACAAACTTCTACTGGATGTGTCTAAGACTCAAGCCATGATATTTGGTTCTAATGCCAAACTCAAACTCTCTCAACCCACTGTCAAAGTTACTACCTTAATGGCTCTTCTGTTGGAGTGGTACCCTCATTTAAATACATTGGTCTCACACTCGACCCAACTCTCACTTTTGATCTCCATATTCAACAATCCTGCAAGCTGGCTAACACAAAACTCAGCACCACTCCAGCTATATGCTCAAACCATCAGCGACGCTTGCCATAGCCAGTGGCATACTCCTTCCATCACTCACCTATGGAGTTGTAGTGTATGCTTCTGTAAGTAAAACTATTCTCCGGAAGTGGGATGTCACCTACAACAATATCTGTAGGTATGCATCCTACTCACATTGGATGAAACACCATTGCCTACTATACTCAGAACTCGGGTGGCTTTCTCTGAATGCATCAAGAGACTTCACTTATGGCTCGGTCAAAGATAACGTCATCCATAACCAAACACCTAAGCCTCTGGAGGATCTATTTCTCATCCTGCCATCCAAATACGGTCTTTGCTCAACTGCAAATGCCCCTGTGCTTATTCCTCGACACCACTCCACCAAAGGAGCTAGCACTTTTTCCTATTATGCCCCCTATCACTGGAATTCCCTCCCACTAGCTATAAGGTTAGTACCATCCCATGCTTCTTTCAAGGAATTGCTCTGTGATCATCTTGCTGACTCCTGTTCATGCTCCTGCTTCAAACCACCCTAGCCCATTATCTCTCTCTGGAACTATGCACCCTCTCACCTCAGGTAAGCACTGTACACTCCTCTAGTCATCTACTTGCACTTTTAGTACACCAAGTTCCTATCCCCCTGCCTTTGCATTTCTTTCTATAATATCCCATCCTTTTCCCTTTACTGCTTCCTCTCCCTAGTCATATCCCGGCTCTACTCTATCCTTTATGTATAATTTTAATTTGGGGTATTTGTTTATTATACCATTTTTCTCTACCTTGTTTCCTGCATAATGGTTTATTTATTATATTTGCTCTGTTATTCACTCCATGCTGTTGTTGATGTAATCTGTATTTTGTTTCTTTGCAAACTACTTTGTATTACTACTGTCTATGCTTGTACTGTATTGTATTTTACTGCTTTTGTATTTGTTTCTACCTCTGTTGATCAAATGTTAAATCAATTATTTTGTATCAGTAAACTCCCAGGTTGTGCCTGAAAATGGCCATTGCTATGGCTAGCACACCTTACCTGGTCAACAAAAACTAAATATATAAAATGTAACAGCATCTGCATATTTTGTCGAGGTGGATAGACAGTTGTTTGTTAAATCAGAAATAAATGCTTGTAATAGGCAAGGACCTAAAACTGAGCCCTGTGGTACACCGCTGGTGACAAGAACACCTTTGGACAATTGCCCATTTATCATCATTCTTTGTTTTCTACCATTTAGCCAGTTACCAATCCAATTAATGATAAATGTATTCATTTTAAGATGCTGCAATTTGATTTTAAGGGTCCAGTGTGGCATTACATCAAAAGCCTTGCTGAAGTCTATACAAATAACATCATACCAAACTTTTTTATCTAGCGGGTCACTAATGTGTTCATAAAAACACATTCGATTTGTCAAACAGCCCATCCCCTTTTTAAAACCATGCTGCTCTGGATCAAGGTTGGTGCAATGATATATTTTATAAGACATTTGAATATTTTACATTGGGGAGAGTTACGACTTATGGGACAATAGTTTTCCCAATTAGTCATAGGGCCCTTTTTATGGATAGGGATGACACTGGCTAGCTTCTACTCAGCAGGTATAAAGTTGTGAAGTAAGCAAGCTTCAAATAATAATTTTAGTGGGAAGGCTAGACAGTCAGCAAGTAAGAACAGTTGGTGACCCATGATGTTATCAGGGCCAAGGCATGGTTTACCTTTTTGGGCTAGCAGTTTATGGTAAATGGCATCTATAGTAAAAGAGATTGGGGAATTCTCCGCTGGGTCTGTATTCATATCAGACTGTTGTTGGTTGGAAAAAACTTCACAAAATTTAGAGTTAGATATATTCGCCATCTCTATCGGGTTATGAATTAGTTTATCATCATGTTGCAAGGGGCCTACCTGACATTGAGGTTTTTTAATTAAGTTAATATATGCATAGAAATGCTTACCATTTTTATTAGCTGTGTTGGCTAAATAATATTCCCAATTATATTTAGCTTTCTTAATTTTGGATTTACATAGGCACTTAAGTTTTAAATATGCTGTCTGTTTTTTTGTGTTTTTTGATTTAAGCATTATATTTTTAATTTTTTCATGTAAGTAACCTTTTAATGGTTCTATTAAGCCATTTTGGACAGTGCTTGGAATGTTTATATTTTAGTCTGGTGGGAATAAATTTATCTCTTACATAAGACAATGTGCTCAAGAAGAAACTCCAACAGTATGAGATGGACTGATTAATTTCGGTCACTTCCCAGTTGATATTGTTTAATACCGTTTTCGTATCTTTGATATTGTCTTTATCATACAGGAAGATGTTGCTGGAGTCAATATGGTTTGTGTGGTACTTTTCTAGTAAAATTGAATAGTGTTATGGTCACTATTTGCAATAGGGGCAGAAACCTCCACCTTATTAATGTTAAGGTGGTCATTGTAGAGCGCAATATCCTGAATATTATTTCCCCTAGTGGGAGTATGAATGCATCGATTTAGTTGAAGCTGGGCACAAGATGCTACTAGTGGATTTACACTACTTTTATTTCAGCAGGGCTTTCAACTCAGTGCTGAAGAAGGTAGAGGATCTGGGTAGAATGAAAGACACAGATAGGTGAGAATCTGGTTGGAAGGAAAATGGCAGAGGGTTGTGGTTAATGGAGTCAAATCAGAAGAGAGAAAGAGAGAGATGTCATCAGTCAGGTACCACAAGCATTGGTCCTGGATCCAGTCCTTTTCAATATGTTCATTAGAGACAAAAGAGAAGGAATACAGGCTGTTATGTGTCTCTTTGCAAAAGACACTAAGCTCCGTGGCAAAGTAGATAGTGCAAAGAAGTGCAAAACAATGCACCTGGGAAACAAAAACCAAGGGGAAGATTACACAATGGGGAAGGGAGGTAGCAACAACAAAAATGGAAAGGGACCTGGGGTTAATCATATCAGATTACCTTAAGGTTGGCAAGCAATGTGAGAAGGTGGTAGGGAGGGCTGGGTGAATACTGGGATGTATAGGGAGAGGCATCACAAGCAGAAAACATGAATTTTGTTATCCCCCTGTACAGACAGTTGGTGAGACCCCATCTGGAGTACTGCGTCCAGTTCGGGAGGTCCCATCTCTGCAAGGACATAGACAGGATGGAGGCAGTTCAAAGGAGGGCAACTAAAATGGTGCAGGTTCTGCAAAAGGAGCTTAATATATATATATATATATATATATATACCCTTGAGGAAAGGAGGGGGGCATGACAGAAATGTTTAAGTACCTCAGTAGAATCAACAAAGTCCAAGAGGGTAGCATCTTTCATAAAAAGAGATGTGCAAGAACAAGGGGACACAATTTGAAGATAGAGGGGGGGATGGCTCAGGGGCAATGTGAGGAAATATGTTTTCACAGAGAGGGTGATGGATGCATAGAAAAGCCTTCCTGAGGAAGTTGTATGGTTTAAAACTGTGGGAGAATTCAAGAATGCATGGGACAGACATAAGGCAATTTTTGTGGGGGGTAGGAAGAAATAGGCTGTTGGTTAAATAGGATCTGCAGCTTATCCTCCAGGTAGGGAAATGGGAAGACTAGGTAGGCCAAGTGGTCCTTATCTGCTGTCAAAGTCTATGTTTCTATATGTTTCTATGTTAGGAGGGGGTTAGAGAGATGTAGAGAGACTTGAAAAAGCTAGAGAGGTTGCTAAAAGTTTGGTAGTTGAAGCTCAATACCAAAAATTGTAAGGTGATGCACATAGAGAACAAGAACTTTATAACAGAGCACTGGATGTGGGGCAAAGCTGGGCATGACCTCTGAAGAAAGACATTTAGGGGACATCATAGAAACCTAGAAATTGACAGCAGATAAGGACTACTAGGCCCACCCAATCTGCCCGTATTCCCTACTTGTACCAGTGGCTGCTGACCCTATTTGGTCATCGGCTTTAGCCTCTCCTTCTCACCTCTAGGGGTCCCTTATGCCTATCCCATGTATGCTTGAATCCCCCCACTGTGCTAGCACCCACCACCTCCTGGGGTAGGCTATTCCATGCATCCACCACCCTTTCCATGAAGAAAAATATCCTCTCATTTGCCTTTATCCCGCCCTACTCCAATCTCATACCGTGCCTCCTTGTACTTGTACATCCTTATACTTTAAGATGTCACCACTTGTACTTTGTTTATGCCCTTAAGATACTTAAAGGTTTCTATCATATCTCCCAATTCCCACCTCTCTTCCAGGATATACTTACTGAGGTATTTTAATCTCTCCTCATATGTCTTCTGGTACAAACCCTGCACCATCTTAGTTGCCCTTCTCTGAACTGCCTCCACCCTGTCTATGTCCTTACAAAGATGCGGACTCCAGAACTGCATGCTGTACTTCAGATGAGGTCTTACCAGTGTTTTGTACAGCGGCATCACCGCCTTCCTCCTTCTGCTAATGTTACCTCTTCCCATGCAACCCAACATGGCACTGGACCTCCCCACAGCCTTTGTACACTGTCAGGCCACCTTCAGGTCATCTGAGATGATTATCCATAAATCCCTTTCTTCCCTGGTGACTGTCAGCACCTCCACCACCCCATCCTGTAACACTCCACAGGGATCCTGCATCCCAAGTGCATGATTTTGCTCTTCTCAGCATTAAAGTTTAGTTGCAACACTTTGGACCATTCTTTCAGTTTGCCTAGGTCCCTCCTCATTCTCCCTACCTCCTCTGGACTGTCTATTCCATTGCAGATCGTGGTGTCATCTGCAAAAAAAGGCAAATCTTCTCTTCCAGCCCTTCAGCAATGTCACTAATGAAGACATTAAAAAGGACTTGCCCTAGGACTGATCCTTGAGGCACCCCACTGGTCACCCCCTTTCCTTGGATTGGATCCCATTTACCACCACCCTCTGCTTTCTGTCCCTCAACCAGTTTCTAACCCAGTTTTCCACCTTGTGACCCACACCCAGCCTACCCAACTTGTTAACCAGTCTTTTATTTAGCCATATTACCTAAAGTTAGGATATTATGCTCTAGTTGCTCCGATAGCTCATCTCTTCAACTTGTCCCTCATGCTGGGTTCCATCCCAACAGTATGGAAGACAGTGCAGGTGATTCCACTCTTTAAGTCAGGCAACACTTGTGACTTAAACAATTATCGCCCCCATTTCGTTACTCCTATTTTGTCAAAGGTACTGGAGAAAGTAGTGACTTTACAGCTGAGGCAATACCTTGATATGCACAATCTTCTTAACGAAGTCCAATCTGGTTTTAGGCCTAACCATAGCACAATCCCTGCACTTGCCAAAGTCACAAATGAAGTATGCAGCTTATTCCTTGACCTGAGTAAAGCTTTTCATATGATGGACCACGACCTTCTCATTACCACTTTTCGTATTGTTGAAGCAGACCCACTGTCAGTCAAGTGGTGTACTAGCTATCTCATTGGACACCACCAACAAGTCAAAGTGGATGGCAATCTTTCTACACTGAAAACTGTGCAAAGAGGAGTGCCCCAAGGATCCTTACTAGGGCCCTTGTTGTTTGCTGTCTATATCAACAACTTAAATGATGGAATCTCAGATGCTAGTATTCATCTGTTTGCGGATGACACTGTGCTATACTTAGCCAGGCCTTCTCCAGACCAGGCCTGCAAAGACCTCCAACTTGAATTCAACCATCTACAGGAAAACCTGCTGCATCAGAAATTGCTCTTAAATGCTGAAAAAAAACTAAGCTATGCTTTTTGCTCCAAGTCCATGTATATATACTACAAAGGGTCCCCTCACCTTCTCTGCCATACAGTGGTTGCTTGGTGAATCTCTAGAGTATGTATCAGTCATCAAGTATTTGGGGGTTTGGGTTGACAACAGGCTTTCATTCTCAATTCACATCAAAAACCTAACCAAAAGGCTAAGGCAAAGACTTGGTATCTTCTTTTGTATAAAGCGTCTACAAACTCAGGAGGCAAAAATACGTCTAGTACAAACTAGGTACTTACCGCTCCTAGACTATGCCAATATCCTGTATGGTCATGGGACTTGTGTGGCTTTAGGGAAACTTGACACCCTCTATCATCAGGCAATTAGATTCATCACAAATGCATCATACTCCACTCATCACTGCACCCTTTATGCTTGGCTGCAACTCACTTAGTTACAGACGGCATAAAAATGCTATCCTTTGGACACTCAGAGCATTAGCAAATCAGCTTCCTAAATACATCTCTGACTGTCTACCTCTCTGTCAACCAGGGAGTTATCTTGTAAGAAGTCTTTTGTATTCCTGTCTTGTTATTCCTAAGGTAAACATACACTTTGGCAAAGTGGCCATAAGTCACTTTCTTCCTGTCCTTTGGAACAAAGTGCAAAAATCTTTAAAAATAGTCCTCCCAGAGAAAGTACCCTTCTTCAAAACTCTCTTTGCTAAGACCTTTAAAGAACTATGCAACTGCTCTCACCAGCTTAAACTGTTCTGGAGCTATTCCCCTTCTCTCAGTGTCCAGCTATCTTACGGCTTCTACTACCTGTAACATGTGGTTACAGGGTGACATTCTTTATTAAATGATTTATGCATCCTGCTGTTCCCTTCTGGTTTTTTATCTTTTTTTTTTTTACGTATTTGATGTATAAATGATGTATAAATGTATAATTCTTCTTCTTTTGCATACGATGTACAAACTATAAATTGCAAGATTGTATTGATTGTGCCTTGTATTATATGTTGATCAAACTGTACAAACTATGATCTATGTACAAGATTGTATTTATTGTGCCTTATATTATATGTTCATCTAACTTTTTATACTATATACCTTTACCTGCACCAGGTCCACCTTGTAAATGAGCTGTCTCAATGGTGTTTTGCATGGATAAATAAAGATTGATTGATTGATTGATTGATTTATAAGGAACTGTCGAAGGCCTGGCTGAAATTAATGTAGGTGATATCACTTCCAATGATCCACCTCCTTTGTCACTCAGTCAACAAGCATTTGTCAATGCCGAACATTCGCTTGCAGGTATTTGCAGTGGTGTTTGGCACGTATGGTGCTTTACCCTAATGCCCTGTGCGATTGCTGGTATTTGCACAATAAATTTTCAGCATGACCTTTTTGTTACCCCCATTGTGCGCTACATAGGCGGAAACACGTTTTGGGCAGGATGTGAAAAATGACAGCTGTACTGCTCATAAGGAAGTGTGGTAAAATGGCAATGTTGAAAATCTGGAGTGAAAATATTGAAAATTCGCAAACTTACGAGCGTGCTGTGGAACTGTGCAACGACGTCAGAAAACAGTCATTTTTATGAATTTTTATCAGCAAATTTTCAACATTGCCATTTTAAAACCTCTGCTAATGAACAGTGTCACTGTGATTTTCTTACTGTGTCCCATATATTGATTTCACACACCGACTGCGCCATTGTGCACTACATGGGGGAAAGACGTTTTGGGCAGGATGTGAAAAATGACAGCTGTACTGCTCATAAGGAGGTGTGGTAAAATGGCAATGTTGAAAATCTGGAGTGAAAATATTGAAATTCTCAAACTTATGAGCGTGCATAGGAACTGCACAATGTACGCTCGTAAAACAGTTATTGTAGGAATTTTTTCACCAAATTTTCAACATAGCCATTTTAAAATCTCTGCTCATGAACAGTGACACTGTAATTTTCTTAATGTGTCCCATACACTGAGTTAGCACACCGACTGTGCCATTGTGCGCTACATGGGCAGAAACATGTTTTGGGCAAGATGTGAAAAATGACAGCTGCACTGCTCATAAGGAGGTATGGTAAAATGGCAATGTTGAAAATCTGGAGTGAAAATATTGAAAATTCACAAACTTACTAGCGTGCTTAGGAACTGCGCAATGCAGACTCATAAAAGTCATTTTTAGGAATTTTTTCACCAAATTTTCAGCACAGCCATTTTAAGACCTCTGCTCATGATCAGTGTCACTGTGATTTTCTTAATGTGTCCCATATATTGAGTTCGCTCACCGACTGCGCCATTGTGTGCTACATAGGCAGAAACACATTTTGGGCAGGAGGTGAAAAATGACAGCTGTACTACTCATGAGGAGGTGTGGTAAAATGGAAATGTTGAAAATCTGGAGTGAAAATACTGAGAACTTCTGAACCTACGTAGGAACTAGCATGCAATTACGCTAAAACAGTCATTTTAGGAATTTTCACCAAATTTTCAACATAGCCATTGTAAGACCTGTGCTCATGAACAGTGTCACTGTGATTTTCTTAATGTGTTCCATACATTGATTTTGCACACCAACTGCGCCATTGTGCGCTACATGGGCGGAAACACATTTTGGGTGAGATGTGAAAAATGACAGCTATACATCTCATAAGAAGGTGTGATAAAATGGCAATGTTGAAAATCTGGAATGAAAATATTGAAAATTCGCGAACTTACAAGCCTGCATAGGAACTGCGCAACACATGCTTGTAAAACAGTCATTTTTAGGAATTTTTGCACCAAATTTTCAAAATGGGTTTTATGGGACCCCTTCTCATTAATGATGTCACTGTCATGGTGTTATTCAAGGCTGAAGGGTGATTTCACACAGTGACTGTGCAGTGCCTGTGAAATCACCCTTGATGACTACGCCATGACAGTGACATCATTCATGAGAAGGGTCCAAAACCCATGTTGAAAATTTGGTGCAAAATTCCAAAAATGACTGAGATATGCAATCAAAGTTGAACTCCCATCTAGCCCATTATATAGCTTACCGCATTTCCTCAGTTCGTGGTCGGCTTTGAAGAGTGCAGACGTGTTCCCGTCCAACCAAGATCATCGCCAGAGTCCGGAGATAAGTATGGGGTGAGGAGGGTGTGTGGGGAGGCAGGGTGCGCCAGTGGGTGGAGTGCGGGTTGTGAGGAGGGGGCTGGGAGACTCGCTGTGGGACCGTTTTATTTACAGGTTTAAAAAAAGATGGCGTGGGACATTTGCCATGCTGGTGTGGGCTCCCAGCATGGCAGAAGATAATGTGGGGGCTGAGGGGCCGGCGGAGATTGTGCACCCCATCGGCAAAACAAACATGAGCGTTTGCCACGCTGGGATTTCTCCCAGCGTGGCAGACAGGCTTGGGCCGTGGAGCCGATGGGGGATTGGGCACCCCAGTCGGCAAACATCGCTTGCCACACTGGGTGGGCTCCCAGTGTGGCACAAAAGCTTTGGGCGGCGTGACACGTGCGGGGAGCACGTGGCGCAAGGAGGGGATAAGCGGTGGTGCTCAGTATGGCAGCGAACACCGCTGTCATACTGAGCTCCTGCACCCATTGGTGCAGGACCGCCATGCCTGCTCAAGGGAGCAGTGCATTGGATGGGAGAGGCACACCTCCAAGTGTGCTACTCTCCCAAAACGTTCCTTGCTCATGCGCGCCAGCGAACGTAAAAAGTCTATCAGATTTTTTTTTTTATTTAGTTGTTTAACCAGGTATAGCACACAGCTGGAAGCTTTTTTACAGGAGTGACCTGGAGATTTATTTGACAAGACCTTCCTGCTATGAATCCATGCTGCCTCGAATCCTGTGCTCTGATGGATTCCAAGTGTTCCACAATCCTTTCCTTAAGTAGCATCTCCAAAAACTTGCCCACTACTGAGGTGAGGCTGAGCAGATTATAGTTTCCTTCTTCCACTCTTGTGAAGAGGGACTACATGTGCCCTCTCCAGTCTTCTGGAACCACTCCCATATTGAGCGACTCACTAAACGGGGCTGCCAGTGGTGCTGCTAGCACCATCCGTAGTTCCTTTAATATCCTAGGGTGCATACCATCCAGTCCCATTGCTTTGTCCACCCTCAGTTTTGTGAGTTATTCTAGGACTTTCTCTTCTGTAAATGGACTGGTGTTTATCTTTCTTCCCCCTTTGTTTCTGAAGTCTAGTTGTGGTCTCTGTCCTTCCCCCCTTCATTGAATACTGAACAGAAGTATTTATTCAGTATTGATACTTTTTCTAAGTCTCCCTCCCCACATTCCCCTTTATCCACTCTGAGCCTTACAATCCCACCTCTGGCCTTCTTTCTTTCACTAATGTACCTATGGAATGTCTCGTCCCCCTTCTTTACCGTCTGTGCTAATCTTTCCTCTGTTTGCACCTTTGCACTTATAACTGCCTTCCCTGCTTCCCTCTATTTAGGTACACCTCCCTATCCTCTTCCTTCTGTGTCTCCTTGTATTTTCTGAAAGCAATCCCTTTTGGCCCTTACTTTTTCTGCCACCTCCTTTGAGAACCGTAATGGTTTATTCCTTCTCTTGCCCTTGTTACTCAGCCTAAAGCACTGATTTGTCACCTCCACAATGGCTATTTTTAGGTGTGCCAACTGCTCCTCAACCCCCCTTGTGTTCTTCCTCACCAGGGCTTCTTTGGGACATATCCCCATCCCAGCAAAGTCCACCCTCCTGAAATCCAAGACCCTCACCTTTGTATGGTTGGACCACACTGTGTGGTGGTTGCTGGATCCTAGGTGACTATCCACCCAGATCTCCTTGAATCTGACTCCACTGGTCAGTAGTAGGTCCAAAATTGCCTTCTCCCTGGTGGCTTCTAGCACCAACTGCCTGAGGCCTTCCCCCTAAAAGGATTCCATGATTTCTTGGCTCCTGGCTGAGACAGCCAATGGGATGGTCCAATCCATGTCTGGCATATTAAAATTGCCCAGTAGAGGAACCTCCTCCTCCACCTTCACTGCCATCCTATGTATTTCTTCTACTAGTGCCCTATCCACCACCTTCCTCTGTGCTGGAGGCCTGTAGATCACCCCTGTGCAAACTGTTGTGCCCTTCTCTGACTCAAGGGTGACCCACAGTGCCTCTGCCTCCTACTGCCTACCCTGTGCTACCATTGCTTTAATACCTTCTGTGCTGTAAAGGTTCCCCCCCTTTTATGCTCCCTATCCCTCCTGAATAGAGCATAACCTGGTACACTTACCTCCCAGTCATAGCTTCCAGTATACCACACCTCAGTAATTGCCACTATGTCCAGGCCAGCCTCCTCCATCAAGGCCACCAGTTCTGGGATTTGATTTCCCAGACTGTGGGCATTTTTATACATGGCTTTCCATGTTTCACTGCCTGTACCGCTTGTATTGCCACTTTTACCTTCTTGTCCCCACTTTCCAACTCATTTTTTTTTCTTTTGCTGCCTCCTCTCCCTGCCATACCCCTTTTAATGAGTTCAGGTATCTTTCAACATCTTATCCTCCTGATATGACTTGTGGAGATGGGCTGCTTGAGCCTCCCTGCACCCATCCATCCCAACTTGGCTTGTTTAAATGCTTGCCCAGGAAGCATTTCAACCTTTCACTGAGCACCACTGTCCCCTCCCTGGATGGATGCAGGCCATCACCCTTGTTCAGGCCCACATCACTCCACGTGGGTCCCCAGTGAAGCCAAAATATTTTCTCTGCACCAGCCCCCCAACCAAGTGCTGTATTATTTGATGTGGAGATTCCTAGTGTCCCCCCTACCATGGACTGGCAGCATCTCTGAGAATATCACAGAGCCCACTACCTCTTCAAGGTGCCTTCATAACTCCCGGAAGTCCTCCTGCACCTATTTTATGCTTGCCTCTTCCCTGGATAGGTCATTCATCCCCAGATAGACATTGACCTCCAGCACCCAAGATACTGCTGCAGTGATCCTCTGGATCCATCCCCCTTCCCTCTAAGCTGTGCCTCCTGGAAGGCACTTGACCTCCCTCTACACCTTCCTACCTGTCATCAGTGACTTACTAAAACAATCAAATCAGTGTAACAAAAGCCTACAGTAAGGCAAACAGGATACTGGGGTGCATGGGATTGGCTATTGACAACAGAAGGAAGGTGGTATTACTACCTCTGTAGATCACTGGAGAGGTCCCACCTGGAGTACTGTGCCCATTTCTGGAGTTCTCACCTAAGCACAAACTGGAGACAGTGCAACGTAGGGTGATCAGAATGATTTCAGGCCAGCAGTGCAGATCTTATGAGGATCAACTCAGGGGACTGAATATATATAATTGCTGAAGGCCAGACAAGAGAGGGGAGCTATGAACATGGTAAACTGAGGAACTTGAATAAGTAGCAGACAAAAGAACATTAGGGCATGAGTGGAAATTGATGGGGGAGATTCAAGAGGGAAATGAGAATGTTTTATTTTAGAGAAAGGGTGGTAGAGCCGTGAAATAATCTGCCAGCTGATGTGGTGGGCACCAAAACTATCAGTGGTTTCAGATATGGCAGGGACAGAGTGGAGGGCTTCATGGATGCTCAGGGTGATAGCTGTAGGGAAGGGAGAATGGGGGTGGATAATGTTAGTTAGAACCCTTTATGGACAATAAGTTCCAGGTTTGTTAGGGTTTATGGGCAGACTGGGTGGATCAGTGATCTTTTTCTGCCATCATTGTCTATGGTTCTATGTTAAAAAACACAAATTCCTGCAGCAGTCTTGATGTTGACCATTCCCTAATCTCTTTCCTCTCTTCAGCTGTCACTCATCCACTAGGTCTTTGCTTAACCCTCTTTCTCTCTCTATACTCACCTGACATCAAGCCTCATTGGGTGTCTCCTATTAGTGTGCCTCAGTTGATGATAAGGAAAGAACAGGAGGGTAGGTGTCAGACAACAGGGACGGTATCATCAATGTAGCTGATATTTTTATTTTTAATTTTTCCAGAAAACATTGTATTTCAATCTATGTTTTCATATGTGCTCATGCAGGTACAAAGTTGGGAGGAAGAACCAAGTGAACCCTGTTCCTCCCAAGGAGATCTCAACCAAAAACTGCTTCGCACCACTGGTGGGAGTGCAGGATCCTTGCTGTGCAGGGGAGGACACCAGGCCAGTCAAAGGGCCTGGACAGAGCAATGAGATGGCATTCAGTGGAAATAGGAGGAAACATACCAGCAACAAGGGCAAACATCGCAGCAACAAAGACAAAAAATTACTCATCGTGGGAGATTAGATGATAAGAGGTGTGGAGACCCAATTGAGTGGAAACCCACACACGGAGGTGACGGTCAAATGCCTCCCAGGAGCCTCGGCAAAGAGAGACACAGAATAGTGGACAAAGCAGAGAAAGAAACAGAAGTATTGTGCATCTTGGGATAAATGACCTGCTGAACCAGCAAGTGGAGAAGGCAAAGAGGAACTTCATTAAAATGAGTGAATGGTTGGTGGCTGGTGTGACCTCTCTGGCTTTCTGAGAGGTTCTTCTGGTGAGGGGAAAAGGTGGATGTACAGATGAGATCAGGTGCAAGGAGGTTGAAAAATTCAATGTATGGTTGCATGGAGGGTGTAAGGAAAAGGATTATTTCTCTGTCAAAAGCTAAAAGACTTCTGGGAGAGGAAGCTCTTCAAATATGATGATCTTCACCTTACCAGGGATGGGGTAAGAGAACTGGGGCTGAAGTTCGACGTCTTCACTGGGTGTTTAAACTAGGTGAGGGGGAGTCTGTAGCTAGGGAAACTATCAGCTTCAGCACAAAGAACAGAAACTTAATCAACTCTCCCCCACAACAAAATAAACACCCTGCCACGAACAGAGAGCATGAGTGACAATTGCAGGGGAAATCAGAGCGGCCATAAGGGGAAGAAAGGAACTGGTAATCAACAGATGAATCTAAGAACAGGGATAAAAGCATCCCCAACTGGTGCATGGAAATGGGTGTGCTTCAATGCCAGAAGCCTGGTTAACAAAATAAGTGAACTACAGGTGACAATGGCAGACATCCCAGTGGACCTCATGGCTATCATGGAAATGTGGGCCATTGAAAATGATAACTGGGACCTCTCAGTCCCTGGTTATACATTTTACAGACAGGATAGGAAGGGTGCCAGGGGTGAGGGGTAGCACTGTATGTTCACAAGGGCATAACAGCAGCCACTTTTGACGTTATCAAAAGGGATGGGGTAGAATCCCTATGGGTACAGCTCAGCACGGCATCAGGAAAGAAGATATACATAGGGGTGACGCACAGACCACTAGGTCAAGCAGAGGAGAGAGAGAGAGAGAGAGATTTTGGCACTTTTAGAAGAAATCAGAGATGCAGTAAAAAAGGGGAATGCTGCAGTGGTCAGCAATCTGAACATGCCAGACATTGACCAGGGTATTTCAATTGCTAGAACCTCAAAGTCAGTCTGTTGTTGATGCCTTACAAGATTTTCTGCTCAACCAACTGGTCAGCTCTTGACTAGGTCAGATGCCATCTTCGATATGGTCATCACAAACTCAGAGGTGGTAGGAGCTGTAAAGGTTGGAGAACCACTGGCAAATAGTGATCACAACTCTGTTTGGTTCTAGTAGTCCCAAGGGGATGTAAAATTTCCATCCCGACAGGAGGTCATGACTTTTCGTGGAGCAAATCTTGAAGAAATGAAGCCAATAATTAGGGGCAACCTATCCTGAATCCAGTAAAAGGTAGAGATGGAAGAAATCCGGGAGCTAGTTCTACAGGCCATAACAGAGGCTACAAAACTTGGTGTCAGGTCAGTGACAAAAAACAATAGACACAAATGACTGATACGGTTCACAAACCATGTCAGAAATGTCAGAATGGCAATTAGAATCAAATGGTATGCTTTCCACAAACATAAAAAGAACCAGAATATTGATAGCTGGGATGTCTTTACACAGAAGAGCAGGAAGCAAAGAAGATTGTGAGGCTGGTGAAAGTGGAGGCAGAACTTCGGATTGCTGAGGGAATCAAATCCATCAATGAGTAATTCTATTTTGCTACATTAGAGAACAAAATGAAAGAAAAGGGATGGTAGTCAGGCTTATTGATGGAGGAAAGAGCATAGAGGATGATGGGAAGAAGACCACTGTTCTGAACAGTTTCTTCTGCTCTGTTTTCACTAATGAGCACATGGGGCTGATGCCTGAGAGTGGTGTTAAAGTTGTGGATAGAGGGAAACTGTGTATGGAAACTCCATCAGTTACCACAGACAGAGTCAGAGAGGCACTGCTGCACCTAAAAATAGACAAAGCACCATTGCCTGATGTGCTGCACCTGAGGGTACTAAAGGAGCTGGCAGAAAAACTAGCAGTCTCCTTGATACGGTGACTTCTAATGGTTGTTGTGCTGAAGGATTGGTGAGGAGCGGATGTGGTACCCCTACACAAGGGGGACAGAGGATTCAGAAAAGGCTGGCAACTACAGATCAGTCAGCTTCACATTGTGTTGGGAAACTTATGGAGACCTTAATTAAACAGGATCTGGTAGAATATCTAGAAAGGAATGCCCTTCAGGATATCAGACATCATGGGTTTGAGGTGGGTAGATTGTGCCAGACAAACCTCCTTGTGTTCTTTGATTGAACAACCAAAGAATTGGATGAGGAACAACAAGTAGACCTCCTATACTTTGACTTCAGCAAGATCATCAACTCAGTACCAAATAATCGTCTGTTAAAAATGTTGGAGGACCTTGGCACTGCTGAATCCAGAGTCAGGTGAGTGTGAATTTGGCTCAGTGATAGGAGTCAGAGAGTGGTAATCAATGGAGTGAGATCTAATAAGAGAAGAGTCACGAGTGGTGTACCTCAGGGCTCTGTTTTGGACTGAGTCCTGTTTAATATGTTTATTAGTGAAATAGGAGTAGGTATTAATGGCAAGCTTGAACTATTTGCAGACAACACGAAATGAGGTGGTAGAGTTGACAGTGTGGAAGCAGTCAGAGGCCTGCAAAAAGGCTTACAAAGGCTCAAAAGTTTAAGTTCAATGCAAGTAAGTACAAGGTGTTTCAGCTAGGTAAAGGAAATCCCAAAACAGAGTGTTGGCTCAACGGGGTCCAACTCAGCACCCCTTAAGAGGAGAGAGAATTTGGGGTCATTATAATGGACACCCTGAAGCATTTGAGCCAATGCAATACAGCTTAAAGCAGAGCATGCAAAATGCTGGGGTGTATGGACAGAGGAATGGACAGTAGGAACAAGGAGGTGATCCTCCCACTCTACAGGTCCTTGCTGAGGCCTCAGCTGGAGTACTGTGTCCAGTTTTGGAGATCACACCTTAGGAAGGACATACAAAGGCTGGAGAACATGCAGGGAAGGGGAACCAAGATTGTGCAAGGTCTCCAAGGACTCCCATACAAGGAACACCTGCAAACACTAAACAAACCTCACAGGGGTTGTATACAGACCCCCCCCCCTCAGGAGGAGGACATGGACAAGGAAATGATACAAAGTATACTTAGAATGGCAGAAAAAGGGGAGATATTGCTGATGGGTGATCTGAATATGCCAGATGTTAACTGGAGTGCAGTTGCAGCAGCCACTTCTAAGAGTGGGGTTATTCTAGATGCCCTACAGGGGGCATGCCTTAGACAACTAGTATTGGAACCCACTCGAGAGGGAGCAATCTTAGACCTGGTTCTCTCAAATGGAGATGGAGAGAGGATCACAGATGTAGAAGTGGGTAGCCATCTGGGAACTAGCGACCATCGAACAGTATGGTTCACAATAAACACAGCAATAGAGTCAAGCCATACAAAGGCAAAAGTACTGGACTTCAGGAGGGCTGACTTTGCCAAAATGGGTGAGTGCCTAAGGAATGCATTAGCAAATGGGCAGGAAGGAGGGGGTGGAAGAACAATGGGGAATAATAAAAACTACCATCACAGAGGTAACAAGCCTTTGTGTGAAGCAAATAAACAAAACAAAATGATGTAAGAAACCACTATGGTTTTCAAAGGAGGTGACAGTGAAGGTTCAAGAGAAAAAGAAAGCATTCAGAAAGTACAAGGAGTCACAGAAGGAGCAGAACAGAGAAGTGTATCAGTTAAAGCAAAAGGAAGCTGGGAAGGCAGTCAGACCAGCAAAGGCCTGAACTGAGGAAAAGATAGCCAACTCAGTTAAGAAGGGGGATAAAACCTTTTTTAGGTACATCAGGGACCGAAGGAAGACCAAGGGAGGGATAGTGAGGCTTAATAAAAGGGAGGGGGGTTGGGCAGATGGTGACAGTGAAAAAGCAGAGATACTAAACAAATATTTTTGCTCAGTATTTACAAATGAAGATGGGGAGGTACCTAAAACAAACAATAGAAAACTCTGGATACAGAAGTTGATACCAGTCCATTTACAGAAGAAAGGGTTCTGAAAGAACTTTTAAAACTGAAGGTGGACAAAGTAATGGGGCCTGATGGGATTCATCCCAGAATTCTAAAAGAGCTAAGGGTAGAACTAGTGACACCACTGACTAACCTCTTTAACAAATCATGGGAGGATGGGGTGGTACCTGAGGGCTGGAAGAGGGCAGATGTGATTCCCCTTTACAAAAGTGGGAGCAGGGCAGAAGCAGGAAACTACAGACCTGTTAGTTTAACCTCAGTGATAGGGAAAATGATGGAATCACTTCTGAAGGAAAGAACTGCCGAGTACCTAGAGGCCAGAGGGGCACAGGACCCAAGACAGCATGGATTCACAGCGGGAAGGTCATGCCAGATGAATCTAATAGATTTCTTTGACTGGGTGACCAAAGTAGTAGATCAGGGAGGGGCTGTGGACATAGCCCACCTAGACTTTAGCAAGGCATTTGACACAGTCCCACACAAAAGATTAATATACAAGTTAGCCAGCCTGGGAGTGGGTCTCAAGATGATAGCCTGGGTAAAGAATTGGCTGGAGAATAGGACACAGAGGTAATAGTAAATGGAGTCCACTCGAAGAAAGGGGTTACTAGTGGGGTACACGTTCGAGTATTAGGACCGGTCCTCTTCAATGTCTTTATAATGTTATGTTGCAGAGGGACTGGAAGGAAAAGTATGTCTTTGCAGATGACACAAAGATCTGCAACAGAGTTGATGCACAAGGTGGGGTGGAAAGGATAAGAAGGGACTTGGCAAGGTTAGAGGAATGCTCAAATATATGGCAGCTTAGATTCAATGCTAAGAAGTGCAAGGTAATGCACCTGGGAAATAAAAACCCAGGGGAAGAGTACACAATGGGGGGTGAGATACTAACAACAACAAAAATGGAAGGGGACCTGGGGTTAGTCATATCAGATGACTTAAAGGTGGGCAAGCAATGTGAGAGGGCAGTAAGGAGGGCTGGGGGGATACTGGGATGCATAGGGAGAGGCATCATCAGTAGAAAACAGTAAGTTGTTATCCTTCTGTACAGACAGCTGGTGAGACCCCATCTGGAGTACTGCGTGCAGTTCTGGAGACCCAATCTCCGCAAGGACATAGACATGATGGAAGCTGTCCAGAGAAGGGCAACTAAAATGGTGCAGGGTCTGCACTGGAAGACATATGAAGAAAGACTAAAGGAGCTTAATATATTTAGCCTCGAGGAAAGCAGGGAGAGGGGGGACATGATAGAAACTTTCAAGTACCTCAAGGGAATCAACAAAGTCCAAGAGGCTAGCATCTTTCAAAAAAAAGAGGTGTGCAGGGACAAGTGGTCACAATTTGAAGATGGGGAGGCAGCTCAGAGGTAATGCAAGGAAGTATTTTTTCACAGAGAGGGTTGTGGATGCATGGAACAGCCTTCCGGAGGAGGTTGTGGAGTCAAAAACAGTGGTTGAATTCAAGCATGCATGGGACAGTCATAAGGTAATTCTAGGGGGTGGGGGTAGAAAGAAGTAGGCTGCTGGTTAACTAGGATCTGTAGCTTATCCATTAGATAGGGAAATGGGCAGACTGGGTGTGCCAAGCGGTTCTTATCTGCCATCAAATTCCATGTTTCTATGTACTCACTGAAGACTAGGTGGGAGGGGGATATGATTGAGACATACAAATTCTAGAGAGTCATCAATAGTGTTCCCCACTCAGAATAATTCAATAGGGTAGAGGGCATGAGTGGGGGGAGTGAGCTTCAGGAGGGATCTGAGGAAGTACTATTTTATGGAAAGAGTCATGGACCCATGTAATAGCATGCCAGCTGAGGTGCTAGGTGCATGAACTATGATAGGATTTAAGAGGGAGTGGCATAGGGCAAGGGCTCAGGTAGTAAACAAGTGGTCAGGTACAGTCAAAAGCCTGATGGGGGGGCTAGATCCAGGAATCGATAGTTGGTCTCAGAAACTCTTGTGCAGACTAGATGGACCTTTGGCCTCCTTCTGCCAAAGTCATACTATGCATTGAAACAGTTATAAGTCTAGTTATTGATGATACCAGTGGATGCTCTGATTGGCATTTCCATGAAACTAATGGCCTTGTTGGGGTTGATAGCTCTTGGCTGCAGGCCAGTCATTCACCCTCCCTCCCTGCTGGGCATTTATCCCCAGGAAATAACTGGTTGTTAGGATATTATTGCTTAATTACAGGCTTTAGAGTCATTAATGCTACATTGTATATGAACTTCAGTGCTTGATTCATAAAGTTATTTTCTCAAAGTAATTGATAATTTGTTCCAATCTAATTGTGTAAGATATGAAAAAAGGAGTGAGAGCTTTGATCACCGTTTCATAATATTTATGGTGTCACTTCTTTTTTTGTTTAAATATATACTTTCTTGCATTTTAAATATGGTGTCTGTTCTGTGTAAGTCACAGTTCACTGAATTCACAGAAAAGCAAACAAGCAGATATACTCCATCTTTACCAAGTATACTTTTATTTATGTATAAGACTTAGCCTTGAGATCTGTGAGTACTAAGCTACCCCACTGGTATAGAACACAGCGTGGTGGTGGGTATCCTAAGGGATTCCCCTAATAAATCTATACAAGCAAAGGAATAATATACCTCCTGTTGTTCTGATAACATATTGTAGACTGTTTTGCAATTTAACAATTCCCATATTCAGTTATGGCAGTATTGATTAGAACACTACTACACAATGAGACCTCAAATCTAGGCAATTTCTTAATCAAAAATAGGCCTCTGCTTTTGTGGGGGTTAGTGGGACAAGAATATCAATGTGGTGTTCAAATGACAAGGTCTGATTCAGCTGCAACCCTAAGTATTTAAATTTAGAGGCTTCTGTTAGGTGCTGACCATTTCAAGTAGTTATAGTCAAAGGGACTGGGTTTTGAAATGCAATAGTTAATTTTTATAATTTCAAATACAATAAAATAAGCCTTTTTGAGGGAAGGGGGGTACTTCAGCAGTAACTGATTATCCAATAAACAAGTCTGAAGCTTTGTAAATTCCAATTGTAATTCTATCAAAATCTCTGTGAGTGACTTAGCTCCATATTGTAAAATGGCATGGATCAAACAAAACAATCTGATAGGTTAAAACTGGTAACTTTACCATGCATTAATTCCACATCACTGCATGGTTCAGATTTTTCTTTCTATTTTCTTGTTTTTTTAACCTTTAAAACCATTTGATAAGGGCAACAACATGCTGCAGGTTGTGCTGTAATGCCATAAATGATTCGAGTTTTACAGGTGATTGAAGGCATTGAGCTGCACATTGAACTTTACAGACTACCATTAGCGTGCAGTCATTTAGCCTTACCGCGCACTATGTATTGTGTTCCTGCATATATAAAGTGCAGTATTATTGGTATAAATCTGCAATCAAAAATGTATGGCTTCAGCTTAGTCTGTGTCTATACCATTTATAAAAATGATAAACAGAAATAGGCCAAAAATTGATTACTGGGAAGTATACATTTCACAGCTCTAAAATGCAATGCAAATGAGGGGGTGGGGATCTCCATATTCCCGCAGTCCCATTCACAAAGATTTTTCCACATACAAGAGCCTTTCGTGAAGGCCCTTGCATGGAGAAAATACTGCTGGCTGGGACTTGGCCATATTCCATGTAACCCTAGTGGTTGGTGGAGGTAATGTGGCTCCCTTCTATGTTCTCCAATCACTGCCCCCTATGAAATAAAGTGCAACACTGGCAGTCTAATGTGCCCTCCCTCCCTCTCCCAATGCTTCAATCACCGTCCTGTATGAAATAAAGTGAAACCCTTGCTGTCTAGTCCCCCTCCCACACTGATTGCCATCCCGTATGAAATAAAGGGAATCTCTGGCAGAACACCCTCTCACCCAATCACCCAGAAGAGAAATGTAAGGTAACCAATTGTTTCCCCACCCACCACAAACCCAACCATTGTATTACCTAGGAAAATGTCATGGTGGTCTAGTGGACCCTCCAGCCTGACCCTGCGCAGATTTTACCCACCTCCACACACCAACCTCCAGCCAGTGACCAGCACAGCCCTCTGCTCACCACCACAGCTGGCCACCGACTTAGCTGTCAGTGAGCATGTACTGTACACAGTACTCACCCATAGAGAGTTAAATTGGCAGCCAGCTGTGGTGGCAAAAAGAGGGCTGTGCTGCTTGCTGGCTGTGGGTTGGTTTTGGGGGGAGTTGGATGGTGGATCACAGCTTCACAGAGTGAAGAGCATGTGGATGGTCCACTAGACCACCAGGAAATGTTCCTAGGTATGATACAGGGAACAGGTTTGGGGAAGGGAATGATTGGTTACCTTGCATTTCTTGGGCAGGTGATTGGGTGGGAGGGAGTCCACTACTTTCCCAGGGATTCCATTTATTTCACACATGACTGCAATTGGTGTATGGGGGGGGGCACTAGACAGTCAGAATTTCACTTTATGTCATATGGGGCAGCAATTGGAGTATTAGGAGGGGGGAGATCATACTAGCCTGCCAGGGTTGCACTTTCTTTTTTATAGGACAGTGATCAGAGCATTGCAAGGAGGGAGAGCACACTAGACTGCCAAGGTTGCACTTTATTTCTTATGTGACAGTGATCAAAACATTGGGAGGGGTACACTACACTCACCGCAGCCCATGCAAATGAGCCTATAATGGGTATGCAAAGGACCCACTGGCACCATGCATGCCCAATGGGCTCATTTGCATGGCTACCTCTGTCAATACTGAGTTAGTGCACTGGCACTATTACTTGTGGGGGTATTACCGTGTCTGGGAGTCAGGGCTGTGCTGGCAGGATTTGTGGTAGTGGTACTGGGGTTACCACTGCCTCTACCTAGCCCTATTCACAGTTGGATAGCATCGTCCTCTATCCATCTGTGAATAGCACTTTTCACCACCTGGACAGTCACAAAGTGCAATACAAAATGTGGCACTGCACTTTGCTCTTTTTAGTAAATTCTGACCCTGCTGTTTTCTACTTGACAGGTAGGAAGACAATCTGTTTCAAGCAGTGATTGAACAGCCAGTCCCCTTTAATTTCTGAAGTACAGTAACTGGTAAGTGATTTCTGGAGGGTATGTAGCTCCTGCTCTCACAAACTACCCACTCCTTCTTGAGAGGCAAGTAGTCCTTATCACATCCTGACCATGACACCTCTAAAGCACACATCCTGACATATATATGCCCAGGAACTGTTACTAGGCCACTAAGGTGTGCTGGAGCTCAGGATATTTCCCACCCATTCTGACAGAAAACAATCATGTCATCTTTAAACTGTACCTCAAAATCCTACCAGTGAGAGGTTAGATTCAATGATTTAATTGAAACCAGATCTCTAGTGTACCCAACCAGCTCCAAGCACTGAAAGTAAGCTTTTAAACTGAAACAAACCATTTTATTGCATTGTTCTCTTTCAGAAATTCAGAATGAGTACATGATAAACAGCCAGGTTATAAAATATTGAATAAGATGCAAATTTAAATTAAGGAAATTAACCCTTTATGATCTTTGTTTTAATAATTATAATACCTCGTGTGCTTACAATAATATTGAATTTTAATCATTAATGACCTTAAGGAATTGATTTTAATTGCTAATCAAACGTATGCAGTTTGAACATGTATTAATTTGCAATATTTTGTATGCCTTCTGGTTCATTAACTGAAGAAAATGAACATGAAGCAGAAAGTGATGCTCAGAGTCCATGGTGCCAAGTTACACATGTGAAATCTAGTAAGACAAAAGGTCACAGCACTCACCATCAGATAATAAGGGGTCCACACAGAATGTTATGTCCAGCACGTCCAGCTTCCCTCTTTATTTCAGCAGTGCAACACGTGCATACACAATGGCCATGGCAGCAGAGAGCACAAACTCCTGACCTTCACTTTATAAAAGACTTTTTCGAAGGATTGTGCCCTCTGGAGCATGGTTGCTTTCACAGAACTCCGCTGACTGAGCAATTAAGATAATTAAAGTGACACAGTGCAAATAAATGAAAATGTATGGATCTGTACCAACACTATTACTATATACAGCTACCTAAATATAAAATCACCATTTGTTAATTAGAGCCATCATGTTAAAACCTCCTAATCATAGTTACAAAGCCTCATTAGATTTAAAAGGTTCTATTTTAAGACGGCCAGTGTCCTTATTTGAGACACAGCAAAAGTTCTCATATGCTACAGTTGGGTGTTTGTATTGTTAATGTACAGTGTTTTATTTGTTTAATGAAAATATGTTGCAGTTTGAATGGGATAGAACTGTTGGGCATTGGTATGGTACATTTCTCTAGTTTCTTTTATCTCCTGAAAGAGCTTTGTAGTAGGTTCATGGCAAGAAATTCATTTCTTAGCTGCATTTATGTATTTCAGGAATGTATTTTAGTTGGTTTTAAACTGGTTTCACAAGTAGGGATGTGGGATTGTCAATCGTGTCATATCTGCAACATACATACACTTATGCTAATGTCTTCACATCTGTATGCTGTATCATAGACTTTGTCCAGGAAGAAAAAATGCTGCTGTTTGTCCCAAACTCAGCTTAGATAAAAAGATTCATTGTAGGAAGTTCAGACAGTACTGCTGTCAGAGCATTATTTGAATTGGATTTTTTTTCTCAAGTCACAATAGGCTACAAAATGCACACAGCTCCCCCCTCAAATGAAAACCTATTGACCTTTAAGCAACTATTCACTAGGCAAATATCATTAAAAGGTTTTGGGACTCCCCCTGGTTTATTTAGGACAGCTGCATGTGTAGCAAACAGAAGCAGGCCTACAGGCTATTGAACTAAGAAAAGAAAATGCAAGACTAGTTTTTCTGAAAGCATTATTTAGCAACAACAATGATCCCCAAGTTGGATGAGTAACTTGGCTTTGAGACTCAGGCGCTTACCTATGGGGAATAGAAATAAGCATTTGTCAATGCCGAATGTTTGCTTGCTGACATTGGCAGTGGCAGTGTAGAAGTTACAGAGCTGCATAATAGGAATGGCAGTGAAGTATTGAACTGAAGCCAACCCCACCACCACCCCGCAGAGAGTGACAGGCATTGGGGTGTGCGTTTGGGTCGTCAGGCATAACGGCCACGCCATTTCACCACACCCCACTCTGCAGAGACTGACAAGTGTCACGTGTTCTTTGGGGTCTTTGGCCTTATCGCACCCATCTCATTAGAATCACGGTGAGATGGGCGCGATATAGGAGGAATGGGGTGAAGTTTGGGGCCGAAGAGTCCAAGGCATACCTCAATGCCTGTCAGTGACTGCAGGGTGTGGAATGGTATGAGCATCACAGGCAAGAATCCCAAGTCACACCCCTGATTCCTGTCATTCTCTAGTGGGTTGGGTGATTTAGTTGAAAAGCCTAATACCTCAGGCATTCGTTGGTATTTTCACTCCAAATTTTCAACATGTTTGTTTTGTGACCCCACCTCATGAACAGGGGGAATATCAGTTTGGTAGCCAAAAGCTGCTTATGCACAGTGACTACGGCATTTAGCACCACAGGTGCAAAAATATTCCTAACAGGATGTAAAAAATGACAGCTGTACTCTTTCATGGGGAGGTGTAAAAATGGCTATGTTGCAAATGTGTAGTAAAAATATTTAAAAAAATGGTGAAGTCACGAGCGTTCATAGAAACTGTGCAACGCACACCCATAATATAATTAGGTTGGGGATTTTTTATAGCAGATTGTCAACTCAGGCATTTTGGTGCCTCCGATCATGAACAGTGTCACTGTGATTTTCTTTATCTGTGACGAACAATGATTTCCCACAGCGACCACGCATCTCTGCACTGAAAGAGTGAAAACACACTTCGACCATGTTGTGAAAAATGGCAGCTGTACTGTTCATAAGGAAGTGTGGAAAAATGCCACTAGTGAAAATCTGGACTGAAAATATTACAAAGTCATGAACTAACGAGGATGCGTGGAAACTGCACAATGCTCACTCATAACAGTCATTTTATGGACTTTTGTCACCAAATTTTCAACATAGCCATTTTAAGACCTCTGCTCATGAACAGTGTAACTGTGATTTTCTTTAATCTGTCCTAAACATTGCTTTCGCACACCAACAGCACCATTGTGCGCTACATGTGCGATAACACATTTTGGGTCACATATGAAAAATTGCAGCTGTACTGTTCATAAGGAAGTTTAATAAAATGGACATGTTGAAAATCTAGAGTGAAAATATTAAATTTGCAAACGTACGAGCATGCATAGGAACTGTGCAACGCACGCTCGTAAAAGTCATTTTTAGGAATTTTTTCACTAAATTTTCAACATAGCCATTTTAAGGCCTCTGCTCATGAACAGTGTCACTGTGGTTTTGTTAATGTGTCCCACACATTGAGTTTGCACACCAACTGCGCCATTGTGCACTACATGGATGGAAACAAGTTTTGGGCAGGATCTGAAAAAAAGACAGCTGTACTGCTCATAAGGAGGTGTGGAAAAATGGCAATGTTGAAAATCTGGAGTGGAAATATTGAAAATTTGCACACCTACCAGCGTGCGTGGGACCTGTGCAACACACACTCAAAAAACAGTCATTTTTAGGAATTCTTTCACCAAATTTTCAACATTGCCATTTTAAGATCTCTGCTCATGAACAGTGACACTGTGATTTTCTTAATGTGTCCCATACACTGAGTTCAAGACAACCATCGCGCCCATTGTGCTTATATGGGCAGAAACACATTTTGGGTGAGATGAAAATGACAGCTGTACTACTCATAAGAAGGTATGGAAAAATGGCAATGTTGAAAATCTGGAGTGGAAATATTGAAAATTCGCAAACCTATGAGCGTGCGTAGGAACTGCGCAATGCACACTTGTAAAACAGTCATTTTTAGGAATTTTTTCACCAAATTTTCAACATAGCCATTTCAAGACCTCTGCTCATGAACAGCATCACTGCGATTTTCTTAATTTGTCCCCTATGTTGATTTCGCACACTGACTGCACCATTCTGCGCTACATGGGCGGAAACACATTTTGGGTGAGATGTGAAAAATGACAGCTGTACTACTCATAAGAAGGTGTGGTGAAATGGCAATATTGAAAATCTGGAGGGAAAATATTGAAATTTCACGAACTTACGAGCCTGCGTAGGAACTGCGCAATGCACGCTCGTTAAACAGTCATTTTTTGGAATTTTGGCACCAAATTTTCAACATGGGGGTTTTGGGCCCCCTTCTCATGAATGATGTCACTGTCATGGCGGTATTCAGGCCCGATGGGTAATTTCGCAGTCACTGCGCGAAATCACCCTTCGGGCCCGAATAACGCCATGACAGTGACATCATTCATGAGAAAGGGTCCCAAAAACCCCATGTTGAAAATTTGGTGCAAAAATTCCCAAAAATGGCTGAGATATGCACTAAAGTTGAAACCCCCCTATCTAGCCCATTATACAGCTTACCGGCATTTCCTCAGTTCGCGGTCGGCTTTGAAGAGTGCAGACATGTTCCCGGTCCACCAAGATCATCGCGACGGAGTCCGGAGGTAAGTATGGGGTGAGGGGTGGGGAGGCTGGGTGAGCAGGGTGGGTGCGGTTGTGAAGGGGGGCGGAGGCGACGGCTGGACCGTTTTTGTCTTAGAGGTTAAACAAATACAAAAGGCGTCGTGGGACCGTTTGCCACGCTGGGGTGGGCTCCCAGCGTGCTTCTGCAAATTTTACAGGGGCGTTCGGCCGATGGGGATTGGGCACCCCCATCGGCAAAGGGAAAAAAGCTAAAAAACCTCAGGATCATTTGCCACGCTGGTGGGCTCTCCAACGTGGGCACAAGGATTTTGGGGGCCTTCAGCCGACGGGGATTGGGCACCCCTGTCGGCAAAATCACTGATTGCTACATTGGGGTGGGCTCCAGCATGGCACCAAGTACTGGGGGTGAGGAGATGATGCAGCTCAGCCGATGGGGATTGGGCACCCGTCGGCTATACACTGCATCTTGCGGGCGCACGCTGCAGTGCTGGGGAGCTGCATGTGAGCAGCTTCTATCGCTGCTCACCAAGCGTAGCTCCCCCTTTCAACTGTATGCCACTGCATTTTGGAGCATGTCATAGACAGTTCCAAAATGCATTAGCTTACAGGGGCCGCGCCTGCCAGCACACTGCCTGAATTGGAGGAGGAGGTGACACACCTCAGAAATCTCCGATGATGGCACTATGTTTCTTGCACATGCGTGCAAGCAAACATAAAAAAATGAGTTTTTCTTACAGTACAATAATTATTTCAGTGCCCAACAGGTCCTAGAAACCTATTTCTTTGTTCACATCTCATGTCATGAAAGGGAACAAAACTCTATTTTATGTTCCCTGGTTGAGCAAATCTCCTATATTTTCTTTGCAAAAAAATGCATTAATGCACCAGCTAGGGCTCAAGTTAATGTCCCAAAAGTTAGGAAATGTGGGATTAGAGTTTCTAACCCTAACTACGCATCACCACCACCCAAAGCTGCAAAATGATAAAATAGGGTTTGGGGTTTCCGGAGTGTTGGTGACTCAGTGGTATGGACTTTGTTGGGATTGTCAACCCTCATGCTCATCCCACTCCTCAGCCCATAGCCTCCTGTCCAAAGCACAAGGTACAGATTAAATCCAGTGCTTCATAGCAATGAAATCTTCAAAGGTAGAGAAATGTGTCTCGCCACATGTTGACAACAGAATCTGCATGAAGAAAAGAAATCACATCTGACCTTTTTTGCTCAGGGAAGTGGGTGAGCATTTGGGTTGACAACCCCAAGGAAGACCCCGCCCTTTGATTTGCCAGGACTCTGTAGACCCAAAATCCTATTTTTTTCCTTTTTCTACCTGCTGGTGGGGGGTAAGGAGTTAGAGTTGGAAACCATAACACCGCATTTCCTTGCTTTTGTGGCATTACATTGAACCCTAACAGATACATTAACAGTTTTTTGCAAATAATTTCCTTTCTTTTTGAAACAGTGGCAGTATAACTCTGTGATTAATGGCACTTAGCTGCAAACCTGGACACCTGGGTTTGAATCCCAAAGTTCCCACTTGCATACTGTGTGACCCTGAGCAAGTCAGCTAACTTCCTCGCACTACCAGGTCACACTTGGAAACAAGTTATGGCTCAGTGTACCCTTCCTGGTTAAACAATTTCCCCTTTCCATTTCCCTTCCTAGTGTAATCATATCCTCATTTACACAGCTCACTTAAGGACCTGTGTGAAGAGATACAGATGCATAGAGCCCTCTGGTCTATGTACCAAGGGAAGATTCCATCTGCCTCGGAAGTATAGGGCCCTGCAGGGCCTGCACTTCTGTGCTGCAATGGATGTCAGGAATTCATGGGGCTGTCTAGTGGGCTACGGAAGTGCAGGGCACCCCTGGTCCCTGTGCTTCAATGTGGCCACAGATACAGACACAAGTGCAAAGAGTCCATCTCTCAGTCAGTTCCCAAGGCCTTCTGCCATTGATAGGTGCAGCTGTGCAGGGTCCTATGCTGAGAGATGAGCTCTCTTCACTATATGGTACCTGGGCCAGTGCAGGAAACCATGCACCTTCCTTTCCTTGGCTGGGGGTGGTGCTGCATAATTGTAGTGTCCCCCCAGCCTCACTCCATCTAGCTGGCTCACTAAGCTCGGCCCTGAGCTCAAGTTCTGGCTTGGGAACACAATGTACTACCCACTGGGGTAAAGGCTGACACCACACATAACAGTTCCTAATATCTTTTTTTTTTATTTTGACCCCAAATTTTCAAGATAGTAATTTTATGACTTCCCCTTTTATGCATGACATGTGACATTAATAGTATATTGGTCAAAATGTCATTTCATACCACAAGTGGGAAAACACAGATCATCCAAGATTTAGAAAATGACACCTGTCATGTTTACCAGCTGATGTGAAAAAATTTTGAATGTTGGGAGTCAAAGTATTTAAAATTAGCACAGTTATGCTTCAATATTGAAATATTTTTATGTTTACTCATAACTTGACCATTTAACCATATTATTGCAACAAATTTTAAACATAGCCTTCTCATGATCCCCACTTCATGAACCCATTACATTAAAATGTTCCAATCCTTCCAAAACAGGATTTTGTGCAGTGACACCAGTATCACCTTTTGGCACATATTTGACAAATTTCAACTGTTTTGTTCATGAAATGGGGTTACAAAAAGGCCATGCTGAAAGTTTGCCAAAGAATATGAAAAATTAACAAAGTTATGAGTGAATGTTGAAATACTTCTTCATTCACACATAACTTGTCCTTTTTATTATATTTGTACACCAAATGTTCAGCATAACCTTTTTATAACCTCACCTTATGATGCAGGTGGGTGAACATTTTCAAATCCTGCCTGAAAGATGATTTGCCATAATGACTGTGAAATCACCATTTGGGAAGGATTTGGAAAAATGTTACCCCATTGAGCAAGAAGGGTCCCAAAAAGACCATGTTAAAAATTTAGTGTAACTATGTCAAAAAATGACAAGTAAAAGTTCAAACCATATTGAAATGCATTAAACCGGACTTCCCTTATTTTCTCATATCATAGTCACTGGTTCCAGCAGCAAGATGTGTCTTCAGTCAGAGACTGGATCTACCATGTGGGACATGTTCAGGTGAGAAGTGTATGTGGTGGAGGTGTGGGGGTGCAAGGTGCTGAGTGGGTGATCAAGGTGGGGTGGGTAGGGGTCTGGGAGGGTCATCAGTGAAGGACCATTTTCTTTATTCATCATGGGACTATTTTCTTTTTTTTATAGCGAAGAGGCAAGCCAACACTGGGGACTGGGTGCCATAGTTCCTGGATGATCTTCTGCAGCACAGGGGGTGGGAATCCTGGTGACACAACCTATTTTTCTTTTGGGGGTGACTTGGAGTGGCAGCACAGTAATGAAAGAAGTGGTACTAGGAATAGGAATCCTAGTCCACTATTGTAAATAATTATTTATTAATGTGAATGGGGCATGCAACCTCGAGGGAAGGGGGTAGAAAGTAATGGTACTGGAGGTGGGTACCACAGTCCCCTTTAGATCTGTAGTATAGCAAGATAGGCTAGATAGATAGGTGGATAGATAGACAGAAGCATACTTAGATACATGGATAGATATGATAGATATGAGAGAAACATAGAAACATAGACATTGATGGCAGAGAAGGACCACAAGGCCCATCCAGTCTGCCTATTTTTTCTACCTTATGAATGTGCCATAGGACTTTACTCTGTCAATGGCCTATCTATTCATACTCATCTGTATTGCTCCCTTACGCCTATCCCATTCCTGTCTGAAGCCCTGCACTGTATTCATATCCACCACTTCCTGAGGTAGGCCATTCCATGCATCCACCACCCGTTCTGTGAAAAATAATTTCTTCACATTACCCCTTAATCAGTTTCCCTCTAATCTCATGCTGTGTCCTCTTGTCCTGCTATTTTTCTTATATGGAAACACGCTAGACTCTTTCACCTTGTTAATGCCCTTAAGATGTTTGAATATTTTGGTCATATCACCTCTCTCCTTCCTTTTCTCTAGGGTATACATATTGAGCTCCGTTAATCTGTCTTCATATATTTTGTGATGCAATCCCTGCACCATTTTCGTTGCCTTTTTCTGGACTGCCTCCATTTTGTTAATGTTCTTGTGCAGGTGCAGCCTCCAGTACTGCACATAGTACTCCAGATGGGGCCTAACCAATGTCTTGTAAAGAGGGATTATTACCTCCCTCTTATGACTTGTGATACCCCTACCAATACACCCCAACATCCCTCTAGCCTTCCCTACTTCTTTAGTGGTCTGCTTGGGTGATTTCAGGTCACCTGTGATGACGATGCCCAAGTCTCTTTTTTTCCCCTTGTTTTTGCCAGCAACTCCCCTCCCAACCTATCGGTGGCTTCAGGGTTTCTCTTCCTTACCTGCATGATCTTGCACTTCTTTGCATTAAACCCCAGTTGCCACTCTTCTGACCATTTTGTCAGTTCATCCAGATCTCTTCTCATTCTGCTCACCACATCTGGATCATCTATTCTGTTTCAGATCTTGGTGTTATCTGCAAACAGACAAACCTTACCCTCCAGTCCATCTGCAATGACACCGATGAAGATATTGAAGAGGACTGGCCCCAGGACTGATCCCTGAGGTACTCCACTTGTGACTTGCATCTCTTCTGACTGTATACCATTTACCACAACTCTCTGTTTTCTGTCCACCAACCAGTTTGCCACCCAGTTGACCAACTTCTTACCCACCCCGAGCCTACCCAGCTTATTAATCAATCTTCTATGTGAAACAGTATCAAAAGCTTTGCTAAAGTCAAGGTAGGCAACATCAACTGCACCCTCTTCATCCACCACTCTGGTTACCCCGTCAAAGAAATATATGAGATTAGTTTGACAGGACCTTTCTGTTGTAAACCCATGTTGTCTTGGATTCTGTGCTCCTATGGATTCCCGGTGTTGAACTACTCTTTCCTTAAGGAGTGCCTCCATAATCTTGCCCACTACTGAGGTAAGACTGTCTGGTCTGTAGTTCCCTGCCTCCTCCCTGCTACCACTGTTATGGAGCAGGATCACATGAGCCCTCCTCCAATCTTCTGGGACCTGTCCTGTGCTCAGAGACTCACTAAACTGTTCGGATAATGGCTCTGCTAGTTCCACTCTTACCTTCTTTTAGTTCCCTAGGATGTATGCCATCAGGTCCCATTGCCTTGTCCACCCTGAGCTTAGCGAGCTCTCTTGTAGAACCCTTTTTTTTGTGATGGGATTAGTGCATACCTCCCTCCCCCCTGTATCCATGGTGCTGAACTGTGGGCCCTGCTCTACCTTCTCCTCAGTAAATACTGAGCAGAAGTATACATTTAGGATAGATGGTTTTCCTTGGTCTTCCTCCACACACTCCCCCTTATCCTCTTTGATCTTGGCAATACCTTCTCTGGACTTTCTCCTTTCATTAATGTATCTACAGAAAGTCTTGTTCCTTCTTTTACTGTTTGTGCTAGTGTTTCCTCAGTTTGGGCCTTTGCCTGCCTTACTTCCTTTGCTGCTTCCCTTAGGGAAGTTTGGTGTGCCTCTCTGTCTTTGCATTCCCTTATATTTCCTGAAGGCCAGCCTTTTGGCTCTGACCTTTTCTGCTACTGTTTTGGAGAACCAAAGTGGTTTCCTCCTACTTTTGCTCTTGCATTTCTCTCTAACACAATGGGATGTTGCTTCAAGTATTACATCCATAACACTTGCCCACGTTGCCTGTACCCCCTCGACTGTATTTCTTCTTACCAGGGCTAGCTTAACTCTGTTGGCCATCATATCAAAGTCAGCTCCTCTGAAGTCCCATATGTTTGATTTGGAATGGGATGATTTAGTTCTAGTGGTCAAATTGAACCATACCATGTGATGGTCACTGGCCGCCAGCTGACCTTGCACCTGGAGACCTGTGATCCTTTCCCCATTAGTCAGTACTAGATCTAGGATAGCCCTGTCTCGTGGGTTGTTGTACCAGTTGTTTGATTCCTTCCCCCTGCAGGGAATTCACCATGTATCTTGTTCTGGAGGATGCTACTGCTGGTATTGACCAATCTGTATCTAGCATGTTGAAGTCTCCCATTATCAGAACCTCCCCTTTAGCTGTCCTGTTTTGTATATCTTCTAACAGTAATGTGTCTGTGTTCTCCCCCTGGTCTGGAGGTCTGTAGACAACCCCAGTTCATATGGCAGTCCCATTTTCTGTTTCCAGGGTGACCCACAGTTCTTCTGGCTCCTTTTGTGTATTCTGAATTTCTGTAGCTTTCATATTTTCATTGATATAAAGGGCCACTCCACCCCATTTTTGTACCTTGGTCTCTTCTGAACAGTACATAGCCAGGTATTGAAGTCTCTGATGTGTGGCTACTGGTGAATCATGTCTTGCTAATGGCTACTATGTCCAGTTTAGCCTCTGTCATTGTTGCCTAGAGGTCTGGGATCTTGTTTCCCAGACTATGAGCATTTGTGTATATGATTTTCCATTGGCCAGATTTTGGTGTGTTAGTTGCTGGGCGAGGTCTGGCGTTTCCCCTACGCATTGTATGATTGATAGATAGATAGATAGATAGATAGATAGATAGATAGATAGATAGATAGATAGATAGAACAGATAGACTGACAGACAGTTAGGTATACAGACACAGTAGATAGATACAACAGATAGATAAGATAGATAGCTAGAGAGAGAGCGAGGTAGACAGATAAATAGATAGATAGATAGATAGATAGATAGATAGATAGATAGATAGATAGAAATATATTAGAGAGAAAGAGACAGATATCAGGGGATCGCCAGCTCACTGCTCCAGCTGAAGCTGGCAGCACGACTCCTGCTGTGGCTTCACAGTTCAAGAAATTCCTGCTGTTCTCATGCTGAGAATGAAGGTGACTGGTTCCTCTAACTAAACTGTCCACCCATGATTTTCAGGTGCTCAAAAACAACATTTCCAGGCATATTTTCAAAAAACTAACACTTAGGTTCAGATGATTTTTTTTTAAATACATCATTTATGTATTTTCAATGTTTGCTACTTACAAAAAATCAAGATGGCAACCGTCATGATTGGTATTGTCTCCTCACAGGTAAATCAGGAAAAATAAGCACTCATGATCAAAATTTTTTTACTGTTCATATACTAGGATTATCCAAAAATCAAAGCCTAAATCATTATAACTCTGGAACCATTTAATATATTTTTCACAAAACCTTTGAAAGGCATTACTTTGGCATAGACCGCTTTTACCATGAAAGATTCAGAAAAGAAATTCCGTTCTGTCTAGGTTGTGCATGACAGCAAAAAAATCTATATTAAGTATAGGAAAAGAGTGACTTTTACAAGATAAGAGTTAACCAGTTCTCAGAAACCACACTAGTTGTGGTTGCAAAACTTTTCACAAAATTTTGAGACTATGACAACCTGAACACACATGCACATTTTTTTGGCTATTCCATTGAATGCCACTAAAGTAATTAAGGTGCAGAATTAGAAGTTTAACATTGAGCACCATGCTTGAACCTAACTATTTGGGTGCTACTGTGCCTCTATTATATATATTTATTTATTTATACAATATGTATGTGCTGATAAATAACATGATAAAAATTGCTATCTTGACCCAAGATAGCAAGATAATAATATCTTGCAAAGATAGGGAGGTCACAATGAATGCAGAACCGATCAGTTAGCAGCTTTCACAATGCTGATGACATCACAATAGCCACATGCGGCACAGAAGACAGCAGTTGAAATCAAAGAGAAGCAGTTTTATCATTATATAGACATCGGATTTAAAAGTTTTAACTGGTAAACTGATGTTGTATGAACCAAATATGCAGTGGTCTAACTCAAAATATGCACTTTATCATCACTTGGGATTTTAATACACACCCCAGGGCTGTAGTGAGGCAAGATGCCGAAGGAAGTACATTAAAATACTGCAATGCAATACCCAGGAGTAGCTTATCACATTTATAAAATTACTCTTTTTGTTTAAAATAAAAGAAATAAAAAGGTAATGCATTTAGAAGAACAAAATAACCCTTAAATTTATATTATTTAAATGTGATGATGATTGGGGACTGGTAGTAAATGTTATAAATAGTGCTTCTTTTAATGTCAAAGAGGGTGCTGTCCTATAGCAATGAAGCATGTGATGCTGTTGTATGAGTTACTATACTGTCTATACATACTACACAAAAACATTGTGAAAGGAACAGCTTTTTTTAATTTCCAGGGAGACTGCTTTTTTTTAATCTCAGACAGCAGTAATATGACTGGCTGTGCTGTCTTAAAACCTATTTTGGGGGGTAAGGAGTCAGAAGATATTACGTGGAATTGGGAAAATCAGCACATCTGTGCTCTCAGAGCATTACTCAGAGACAGTAACCAGGAAGCATCATTTGAGTAAGTGGAGTTGTAGCTTGCCATTTATTTACATTGTGGGGCTCACAGTGCTTTGTGAAATGCCAGAAAGATTTGGGAATAGCATCTTTGTTGGGTGACAGATGTGGGAGTGTTGTGTGTTTCAGCAGTTTTGCTGTTTTTGTTTTCAAAATTACCTGTTGCATGGCAGCGCATCAGTGAAATGAAACAATGTATGAATCAGTGCCTTTCTATGCAGAGCCCACAGAAGAAAGTGGGAAATTTTTAAAAATATTTTAGGTAAACAAGTTTTTGTGATATAAGAGTACTATGGTAAGAGCCTGTGAATGAGAGTGGTTTCACTGTGTAGTGTTAGTAATTGCTGAAAAAGATATTTTGAAATTCAGAGTAGTAAAGTAAAATAATTCCAAGATGGCATCTGCTGCCTTCTTTTTACTTTAATCTTGTGGGTAATGATATGTATTAGTTAGTTGAATGATGGCTTTTTTTTAAATGGTAATGAGATCTGGCATTTGATCGTGTGTTTATAGAGATTTAATGCATGGTCGGGTGACATCTCTCATCCAATGAAATTGCAAGATTTTTTCTTGTCATTTCATATATTATATATACACTATTATAGGGATGCAGTAGCACTCCTATAATTAGGGTTGAGTAGGGTGTTCAATGTTAATCCCCTAACTTTGTACTTTAATAGCTTTGGCACAGTTTCATGAAATCAGCTGAAATTTTGCATGTGTAGTTTAAGAGGCAATATCTAATTCTTTGTAAAGTTTTGTAACAGCAGCTTGTGTGGTTTCTGAGATCCAAATATGTCATTTTTCTGTAGATGTCCAATTTTTGTTCCTATACTTAACAACAGATTTTTTCCTCTCACCTACAGCCTACACAGAATGGAATTTTTTCCACAAACTTTGAGGTATAAGCATGATGTCCTAAGGTATTGCCTTTGAAAGGTTCTGTGAAAAAAGTAGTAAATAGTTCCACAGTTATAAGGCTTTAAAGATTTTTTGGTTTTTTTGTTTGTTCCGAGCATGCTCAGTAGGGATTTTGGGATAATGTTCTGCTACAACACCAACAATTCTGTGTTGCAAGATCATTTTTTGGTTTCCCACCACTTGCTTCTCACAGCAGAAAGCATGTTTTTGTGCTGTGAGAACTGCCATCTTGTTTCTTTTTCCCTAGAAATAGAAAACATGGATAATACATAAAACAGTATAATTAAAAACAAACACCTGAACCTAGCTAAATGGGACATGCTTAGCTAGATCATGGTATTTTTTTTTTTAATTACCAGAAGTACCTTTACTGGGCACCCCAAAATCCAGGTGCCCAACTTAGCCAGAGGCATCATTTACCTGTGTTTTCTGTACGAGAAGAGCAGGACTTTGTTAGGTTCTGTAGCCACAGCTAGAGTCCAACTGCAGGCTACAGTGAGAGGAGTGATCCCCATTAGAAAAGTGAGAGTGCAAAAAATTGGGCCTTGTATAAAAAATTATTAAAAGAAACTAAAAGTGCCATAAAACAAGCAACTCAAAAACATGAACTAAACCTGGTTACAAAAGTGAAAGATAACCATAAATCATTTTACACATATATCAATAACAAAAAGGGATGTCAAACTTCAGTGGGGCCCATTAAGGATCAGGATGGTATATTAGTTGAGGATTGCCAAACTGTGACAGGGCTTTTCAATACTTATTTATCATCAGTATTTAATAATAAGTCTAAACATATTAGAGATCATCTGACTAAAATAGATTATAAAATTATTTTAAACAAAAACAATATTGAGGATAGACTAAAGCACCTGGACCGAATAAATCTCAAGAACCAGATGGAATCCATCCTAGGGTCCTAAGGAATTGGCAACAGAATTGGCAGGACCTATAACATCACTGTTTCAGAAATCTTTGGATAACGGGAGGTGATTGAGGTTTGGCAAAAGGCAAATGTGATCCCTATTTATAAAAAGGGATCTAGACAGGAGGTGGGCAACTATAGGCCTGTCAGCTTGACTACTGTACTGGGGAAAATGTTGGAATATATTGTAAAGGATAAAATGGTGGAGTTTAAGGATTCAGTAGGGGATTGTGACGATGCTCAGCATGGTTTTAAAAAGGGGTTATCATGCCAAACTAATCTCTTGGAGTTTTATGAGCATGTGAGCAGAGCATTGGACGAAGGTGTCTCTGTGGATGTGGTGTTCTTGGATTTCTCAAAGGCATTTGACAAGGTCCCACATGGTGAATTGATTGATGCTCTGATTGAACATAAAATATCGGGGTATATTACAACTTAGTTTAAGGCATGGCTGAGTGAGAGAAAGCAGAGGGTCTGTTTAAAGGGAGTTTACTCTGATTGGTTGGGAGTGTAGAGTGGATTTCCCCAGGGATCTGTTCTGTGGCCCTGCTTGTTTAATATCTATATACACTCATTATCTGGAGGAGAGGATGTCTGGGAAACCAAATTTGGAGACGACACTAGAATTGGCATTACTATCAGAAATGGTGAGGATGTGACAAAGTTGCAAAAGTCTTACTCAAAATGGAAAGCTGGGCAAGGGATAAGAAGTTATCCTTTAACACCGACAAATGTGTGGTGATGCACTTTGGGAATAAAAATAATCAAGCTGACTACTTCTTAAATGGACAGAAATTGGGAAAAGTAGTGGAGGAAAGAGATTTGGGGGTTAAAGTGACAAGTGATTTCAAGTTCCACCAGCATTGCAGTCAGGTTATAAAATCTGCTAGTAGTACTCTTATAAATATCAAGAAACATATAAAGAGTAGGAAGAGGGAAGTGATTGTGCCTCTCTTGATTGCACTGGTGAGGCCGCAGCTGGGTATTGTGCACAGTTCTGGTCACCTGGTTACAGGTTGGACATAGGAAGATTGGAGAGGGTTCAGAGGAGGGCTACCAGGTTAGTAGCAGATGTTAGGGACCAGGACTATAGGGGATCGATTGGAGGACTTGGGATGTTCATGTTGGAGTATAGGCGCCTGAGAGGGATATGTGTATGGTGTATAATGCACTTAAAGATGCAAAGCTAAGGGTCAATTGGGACTTACCCTGAGGAACAACGATAGACACTAGGTCACATTCATAGCAACTTAAGGGCATAATTTTAAGACCACAAAAAGAAGGCACTGGTTTAGTGTTAGAGTTATTCCAGTATGGAATAAGCTACCTGAGGAGGTAGTCACAAGTAAGACGACAGTTGAGTTCAAGAAGAAACTGGATAAGTATTGCAAAGCGAATAAAATAGGGGGGTTTCAAAATTAGAATTGACAAGCAAGCACAATGAATGTAAGTCTTCTTTGCTCTGAAATCACCTATGATGATGCCTATGATTAGGCCTGTTTGTCTGTCTATCTATCTACCCATCTATCTATCTGTTTGCTTTATTGAGTAGACCAGGTTGCCCACCCCTCGTATCGTTTCTTTCTCCCCCCCTCAACTTGAGGTGGCCTGCCCACCCTTACCACTCTTAATTTTTTTTTAAAGTAATATATGTAAGCTGACTGGGGTCTCCACCCCCGGTACCGCTTCTCTAGACCCCCTTCCCCTAAGGGTCACCTGACCCTGTTTCTGTACATGCTCTGATACTGGGGTGCTCATTCCAAGTGTTAGAGTTTAACCTGAAATAAGGAAAACCATCCCTCTGTGATTTTTTTAAGCTGCAAAAAAGAAAATGGTCTCTTGCCGTTCTGACCTGACCATCCCGACCTCCCACTCAGCACTCACCACCCTACAGTTCCCACCCTGCACACACACACACACACACACACACACACACAAAACACACTCAACCACCTGAACATGTCCCATGGCATAAATCCACTCTATGATTGGAGACATGTCTTGCTGCTGGAACTGACGACTGCAATATGAGAAAGTAAGGTAAGTGTGGTTCAATGTATTTCAACAGGGTTTTCAAATCTGATGCATGACTTTGCCATTTTTGCATATTTTAAGCCCACATTTTCAACATGGTCTTTCTGGGACCCCTCCTCATGACCAGTGGCAGTGGAATTATGTCAACCAGGCTTGAAAGGAATTTGTGGTCAATTGAAGAAATTACCTTTCAGGCAGGATTTGAAAATGTTCACTGCCCTTGTTCATGAGGTGGGATCATAAGAAGGCTATGTTGAAAATTTATGGTCAAAAATATTTAAAAATAGCAGTTATGAGCGTATATTGAAATTTTGCAATGTACACTCACAGTTTTGGTAATTTTAAATATTTTGACCCCAAATTTTCAACATTTTTTTCATATCTTCTCGTGAATGTGACAGCTACCATTTTTCAAATCCTGGCCAAAATTTGTTTTCCCACCTGTGGCGAGAAATTACATTGTTGCTGTGTGAAATCACTTTTTGGGCTGGTTTTGAAAATGTTCTCCACCCCTGTTCATAATGTGAGGTCATAAGAAGGCTATGTTGAAAATTTGGGTAAAAATATTAAAATCAGCAAAGTTATGAGCGTATGTTGAAATTTTGCTTTCCATGCTCATAACTTTGATAATTTTAAACATTTTGAAGTCCAAATTTTCAACATTGCTATTTTTTACATCACCTCATAAACATGACAACTGTCATTTTTCAAAATCTGGCCAAAATGTGTTTTTGCACCAGTGCAGCCAAATGATGTTTCATTTGAGATTCGAATGTTTTCACCTACCAGCTTGTTGAGGTGGGTTCGTAGCAAAGCTATGTTGAAATTTTGGTGTCATAATATTAGTACACAACACAGTTATGAAGGTACAAAGGTACATAGACATTTCCTCATGCACATTCATAACTCTGGTAATTTTTTGACATCCAATGCTGCATAGAAGGTCAGGGTCAGGGACCTGCATGAATGAGGATACGATCCAACTATCTCAAAAAGAAAGGAAATTCTGTGCAATAAAACTTTGTCAATACACCAGTTAGGGTAACTTAGTGCCACAAAAGTAGGAAAATGTGGCATTAGGGTTTCGAGCCCTAACTCCCCACCCCTACCCACCAAGCAGCGAAAGGAAAAAAACATTAGGGTTTTGGGTCTCTAGAGTCTTGGCAAATCAGTTTTGGGGTTTCCTTGGGGTTGTAAACCTTAATGCTCACTCCCCCCCTGCCCACAGCCTCCCATCCGAAGCACAAGGTGCAGCTCCAAGCCACTACCTCATAGTGATACACTCTTCAAAGGTAGAGAAGTATGTCTTGTCACACATTGCCAACACAATTTGCTGTAGCTTTCTTAATGCAGGGCCCACAGAAGATCATGTGTGATGTTTTTTGCTTATGGAATGGGGTGAGCATTAGGGTTGACAGCCTCAAGGAAGACCCCACTACTGATTCAGCAAAGTTATGGAGACCCAAAACCCTAATGTTTTTTCTTTTGCTGCTTGGAGAGTTAAGGCTGGAAACCCCTAATGCCACATTCCCCTATTTTGTGGCATTAAGTTTCCCTAACTGATGCATTAACAATTTTTTTTGTAAAGAATATAATATATATTCTTTGCAAAAAACTTTGTTAACACATCGGTTAGGGTTTCAGCAACAAAGGTTGGAAAATGTGGAGATAGGGATTCACCCTAAGCAACCACCCTCACCTTGCATACACCATCAGGCATCAGGGGTGCCTTGGGGTCGTCAGCCACAATGCTCATCCCATTCCACAAGTAAACAATTTGAGATGGGTACAGTACAGATACATAGAAAACAATGGCAGAAGGAGACCAATGGTTCATCGAGTCTACCCATGTGAAACCCAGGACCTCATAAAGATCCTGAGATCTACCCTCACTGTGATTTTCCTGTTTGTGCCTGTTGTAATACACCTTAGGTGAGCCCTGTGTTTGTCCCAACCCTGCTTGAAATTTGTCACAGACCCTGCTCCTACCTCCTCTGCTAGTAGGCTTTTCCATGGCTCCACCCCCCTTTCTGTGAAGAAGTGCTTTCTCAGGTCCCTCCTGAAGCTTCCCTTTCTCAGTTTCCATACATGTCTCCTGGTCTTTGAGTTGGTGACCCTACAGAATAGCTTCTTTGACTCTGGCACTTGTTTTTACCCTTCAGGAACTTAAATGTCTTGATCATGTTTCCTTTTTCCCTTGCTTCCAGAGAGTACATTTTCAATGACATCAGTCTCTCTCTTCATAGGCTAGCCCCTGTAGACCCTGGATCATTTTTGTTGCCCTCCTTTGAACTGCCTCCAATCTGTCTCTGTTTTTCTTCAGGTGTGGCCTCCAAAACTGGACATAGTATTCCAGGTGTGGTCTCACCAGTGATCTGTAGAGGGCAACAATGACCTTTTTATTTCTGCTATCGATCCATCTGCCTATACATCCCAGCATACTATTCATCCTGCTGTATGCTTCATTGCATTGTCTTGTCTGTTTCATGGTGTCAACAATGATGGCCCCCAGGTCCCTCTCCTACTGGGGGGTGCTCAGTCTGACTCCATTTAGCTAATATTCTTTCCTAGGATTCCCTTTTCCCAAGTGCATAACTTTGCACTTTTTTGTGTTGAATTTCAGCTGCCACAGATTTGACCATCTTTCCAATTTTTGGAGGTCCTTTTGCAGGTACCTAACCCCTTCTTGGCTATCCACCCTTCCTCCCAGCTTGGTGTCATCTGTGAACAGGGCAATCTTGCCATGGATGTCATCCCTGAAGTCACTAATAAATTCATTGAACAGGACTGGGCCCAGCACTGATCACTGAGGGACTACGCTAGTGACTTCACCCTTGTTTACTTTCATCCCCTTTATTATTACCCTTTACTTTCTGCCCATGAGCCAGCTGGCCTCTCATCTGAATATTGTCTTAGTGGCCCCTATGTCCTCTAGCATTCTCTGTAGCCATCTATGTTCTACCAAGTTGAATGCCTTGCTGAAATTGAAGTATGGAAGGTCAACTGTGTGCTCTCTATCGAGTTCGTCACCCATTCAAGAATTCATGTTGTTTGTTGTTCTGGAGCCTGCTTTCCTCTAAGAATTGTACGAGGTCTTGTTTGATTAAGGACACAATCAGTTTCCCCACAACTGAAGTGAGGCTTACTGGTCTGTAATTCCCTATCTCCTCTCTAACCCCGGTACCACGTCTACCCTCCTTCAGTCCCAACCAGTCTCTCATTAAATATTGAACACTTTTTATGTGAATACCTGGCATTAGAATTTAAATTTCATACTGGGAAATCTTTTCTTTTGATGGGAATATACAGACCCCTCATTCTTCATACAAGGCTTTGGACATTGTTTGCAATGTTTTGCTTACTTATTCTCATCTCCATGAAATGTTGCTAACTGGTGACTTAAACTTGGATTGGTTGAACTTACAAAAATCTAAAAAGATCATAACATTTGCTCTCAGACTAGGTTTGGCTCAGTTGTTGTCTGACCTTACCCATATAAATATGAAATGGTCTGAAGAATCATCCCTGATAGATCTGATATTGACAAATTGCCCTCATCATTTTAAGGCTTTTGGGGTTACTTCAGATTTGTTTAGTGATCATAACATGTTTTTTTGCATCAAGGGAAAGGAAAGGAAAAAAAGGTCCTCCTAGAATTTTAAGTATTATAGCCTTCAAAAATGTTGAATATTATTTTGTTTTATTACAGATTTGGAAAGGTAAACTGGATCATTTAGAATTATTCCAGATATGGGCTTAGCTTGGGAAGCATTTCTGGGGAAATTGCTATAGGTCTGCAACAAACATATGCCTCTTAGATCTTGAAAAATAAAATAGAATTCAGCAGTTTGGTTTGCCTCCACATTAAGGAGAAAGAAACAGGTTAAAAATAATGTTTGGGAAAAGGCCAGATGTTCCAGGAAACCAGATGACTGGAAAGCTTACAGAAAACTAAGGAATGCATAAGTAATAGGGGTAAGGGATACTAAAAAGAAATTATTTAAAGCTAAAATCTCTGACTGTATTGGGGACCCCAAGACATTTTGGTGGTTAATTAAAGGTTAAATTGGCACTCAAAAAACAGTTCAATTATTCAATTGTCTAATGAGGAAATTTTTCTAAAAGACTGTTTCTTACCAGTTAGATTCAATATGTTTTTTATTGAGTCAGGAAAATTTTTCACTGCTTCCCCTAAACTTCTTCAAAATCCTTGGAGTTGGACAGAAGATAAATTTTCACATTTCTCATTTAAGGAAATTGAGCAGCATGAGGTCTTTGACCTAGTTCTGAGTTTGATAGTAAGTGGGAGTTGAATCCAAGATGTTTTGACATCTACTATGTTGAGGTACTCAACTACTCATATAGCTGGCCCACTGACTTATCTGTTCAATAGGTCCATATACTTGGGCCATTTTCCTTATGGTTGGAAACTGGTCAGGGTGGCCTCTATTTGTAAGGGTGGTGACCCTGGCCATTTAAATAATTATAGGCCTATCTCCTTATTGCACCTAGTTAGTAAGATCTTACAGAAGTTATTAGTATATCAGTTGACAGTTAACTTGGAGGGTCAGGACTTACTGGATCAATATCAGTTTGGTTTTAGAAAATGGCATGCGACTGTGGCTGCTGTGTCTAGGGTCTTGGATGATATCAACTCAACAATTGAGGCCAAGTGTTACACTGGGGCTATCTTGATCGATCTCTCAAAGGCCTTCGACACAGTTGACCATCAGCTGCTGTTGTCACAACTTTATGAAGTGTGTATTGGTAGGTTAGCTTTAGATTGTTTCTGTTCTTATTTAAAAGACACACACCAAATCATGGTTGTGAATGGAGTGGAGTCTGCCCCATTGTTGGTGGAGATGGGGGTGCCCCAGGGATCTGTCAGGGTCCATTGCTTTTTCTGATATATTTGAAAGATCTGGGAAAAAATGTGGGGACACGTTTTACCACCTTTACATTGATGATACAATAATCTATTCTTCCAAGTCCTCTATCTGTGGTGTCCAAAATGTTCTTCTGGACAGCTTCGGTAGTCCCCAAACCTTTTTTGCAAAATCTAAACTAAAATTGAATACTTCCAAAATGAAGTGTATGATTTTTGATGCAGCCTCTAAGGTCAATAGCGATAACCAGTTAGTTATCCTGGATGGTACTGGGGATGCCCTTGAGAATGTGGACACCTACAGATATTTAGGTTTTGGTTGGATCAGACAGGGTCTGGTAACATACGTTTAGATAAATTAGTAACCCAATTCAGCAAGAGGGTGGGATTTCTATATCAAAGTCAACATTGCATTGAAGCAGAAAGTTTAAAGCAAATTGTGCAAATGTAAATCCTACCTCATAGATTATGGGGGCATTTTATATAGTAATGCCACTTCTGATAGACTTTACAGGTTAGATGTTTTATATAATCGATTGGCCAGGCTGATTCTAAAATGCCCCATACTATTCCATCATTGTGAAATGTATCAACAGTTAGGAAGGATGTCCTTGTCAAGGAGGAGAGAATGCCATAAAAGTATTTTTCCTATAAATGTGGTTTAGATTTCATCCCAAGACAGCTTAGTGATAATTGAATTTTAGGGGTATTGATTCATCCCTTAGGAAGAGCCATCTTAGGGAAATGTTGGTTCCATATATAAAAACAGACCATTCAGAATTCTTCTTTAGTCAGCTTGTTTAAAGATGCTGAAATAATCTTTTGGGTGACTTTAGACAACAATATAACAAGGCTTCTTCAGTTTTTGTCCTGAACAAACACTTTCTCTGTCTCCCTAGGCCCTGTAGCTGTATTATTTTAAAATATTTTTGTATACGTTATGATGTTAGTCTACTGTGTATTGGATATCTGTATGTAATATTTGTATTGATATGTGTATGTATTTTAACAATTTTGTAATTTTGTATTTGTCTGTAACTTTGCAAGGTACTGAAGATAAGGTTGACATTGTAAATGAGCTTATGCTCTATTGTCTTAACCTTAAACAAACAAGCAAGTCCCCTGGCACCACTCCTGTTCTCATCGAGCTGTTGAACAGGTGTGCCAATGGCACAGTCAACTCATCTGCCAATTCCTTCAGTACTCTCGGCTGTAAACCATCTGTTCCCTGTGCATTGTCTGGCCTGAGAGCTGCCAATCTCTCCTTAACCCTATATGAGGTGAATGTTAGTGATTCCATTGTCTTCATCCCCTTGAAGCCACCCTTATCCCACTTTCTGGCACTGGTCTGTTTTTTTCTTTGGTAAATACCGAGCAAAAAATGTTGTTCAGGACCTCCGCCTTTTGGCTGTCTTCTTCTATTAAGTTATCTCATTCTATCAATTTAGCTATCCCTGTCCCTTTTTTCTTTTTGTCCTGTATGTATCAAAATAATTGATTTCCCCCTGATTTTACTCCTTCTACAATCCAGAGCTCTGTTTCTGCATTCACAACCCTTACTGCCCTCTTTGCTTCTTTATTTTTTCTAATATAATCTTCCCATTCACCTGCCCCTTGGTGCTTTCTGAACCAGAGAAAGGTCTCCCTTTTATTTAGGATTGCCCTTTGGACCCTGTCTGTGAACCAAATGGGTTTCTTCTATTTGTTTCTTTACTTCACTGTTTTGATACAGAGTGTTCTTGCTTCCGGGACTGCTTCCTTTATTCCCGTCCAAATGTCTTTGACAACTGTTATGTCTGTGATGTTAGCCAGACCCTCACTTACTGTCTGCCTCAATTTCACAAAGTTTGCTCCTTTGAAGTTCAATACCTTCATCAGGGATTTGGGTCTTTCAGTCCTAGAGGAAATTTTGAACCATATGGTGTTGTGGTAACTGCTGGCTAGTGGCTCCCCAACCCTAACTGCCTGTACTGCCTCTGTATTAGTTAGAACTACATCCAGTATTGCTTTCTGCCTGGTCAGAACCTTAACCAACTGTATTATCATGCTATCTTGAAGTGAGTTCAGGATTCTCTGACTTCTGGTTGACTTTGCTACCAGAATATCCCAGTCAATGTTTGGTAAGTTCAGGTCTCCTACCACCATTGTGTTACCCCTTCCAGAAATCCTTCTGCTTTCCTAAGCAGGCTCTCTGTTTATCTCCTCCCCTTGGCTTGGAGGCCGGTATACTACCCCCAACTGAAACTTCCTCCTTGTAGCTGATGTTAGATGAACCCATAGGGATTCAACCACCGTGTGACTGTTTTTCTCTTTAACTGTTGCCCCTACACTCTCTCTAACATAAAGTGTGACCCCTTGAGCCACTTTTCTGTCCTATAGGATGTCAGGGTAGGAAGGACCTTAGAGTAGTATAGGAGAATGGGGTGAGCGTTAGGGCTGACAACCCCAGGGCACCCCACAAAGCCTGTTGATGTGTGCAGGGTGGATGTGGGAGTAGGGTGTTAGGGTTGGAAACCCTAACACCGCATTTCCTAACTTCTGTCACTGGAACCTTAACTGATGCAGTAATTAAGTTTTTTTGCAATGAATTTCTCTATGTTTTGAGATAGTATAATTATGTCCTCATTTCCCTCCATAGATGCATGCATGTATGTTGCTGTGGAAGCATTTCAGTCAAAATAACAAACAAATTATCATCATAGCCTCGTTATTACCCCACCTCATGAATGCTCATGAATGCTGGGATGAGAATTTTCAAATCTCTGCCAAAATGTTATTTCTCACCACCACAACATCATTCCTCACCACAGGTGAGAAAACACATTTTGGCCAGGATCTGAAAACTGGCAACTGTCACACTGATGAGGTTATGTAAAAAATGATTATATTGAAAATCTGGGGTGAAAATGTTGAAAATTATGAAAGTTAGCTGCGAGCATAGTGAAATGTCAATAGATACGCACAATGTTGCCATTTTACCATATTTTGACCCCAAATTTTCAACATACCCTTCTCATGACCCCACCTTATGAAAAGATATGGTGAAAATTTTGAAATCCAGCCTAAAAGGTGATTTTACCAACCAACCAAAAAATCACATTTTAGGCAGTATTTGTGAAATGACACCAACTGTGTTTATGAGGAGATGGCTCCAAGGGGCTATGTTGAAAAGTTGGTGTCAGAATCATTAGAAATGACAAAGTTATGCACCAAAGTTGAAAACCCCATTGAAATAACATTGAACCACATTTACCTTAGTATCTCAATTCCCTGTTAGTCTTGTGGTCCCTCCCCCTCCCCATTCTCCAATCACCGTCCAGTTGTATAAAATGAATGTCATGGTAGTCTTTTGGTCCATCCCACTCCTCCGATGTCCGGTCACTGTCCCCATAAAAAAAAAATATATATGTCCCTGATACTGTAGCTGTCCCTCTCCCCTTCCTTGTTCACTGATCGCCATCACCGTATTAAAAAAACATATTATTCCCTTGTAGTCTAGTGGTTCCTCACCCCTCCCCCATTCACCAATTGATATCCACATATGAAACAATATCTGTCCCTGGTAGTCTAGTGGTACCACTCTCTTCCCCATTTTCTGATCACCGTCCCCTTATACAAAAGTATGTTTTTCCATGGTAGTCTAGTGGTACCTCCTCGAATGTCTGATTGATATCAATGTATAAAAATATTTCATTTCCCTGGTGTTCAAGTGGACCCCCCATCTCCCCATCCATTCAGATAGTCACCCACCACCCCACTCCCCCAATCTTGAGTGCCAGCTAATGACCAGCACAGCCCTCCTCTCACCTCCACCACTGACCACTGACTGAGCTTTGTTTGAGTGCGTACTATATACAGTATGCACTCATTCACAGCTCAGTCGGCAGCCAGCAGTGGAGGTGAGAGGAAGACTGTGCTGGTTGACAGCTGGCAGTCAGGATGGGAGGCAGCGGGGTGGTGGGTGACTACCTCTATGGGTGGAGCATCCACTAGAACACCAGGGAAATTAAATATATTTATAGTGGGATGTCAATCAGACATCAGAGGAAGGGACTACTAGACTACCAGGGAAATATATATTTTTGTATAAGAGTAAAGAGATTGGACATTGCAGGAGGGGGAGGGACCACAAGATTCCCAGGAAAAAAACTATTTTTATACAGGAACACCGATAGGAGATTGGGGGAAGGGGAGGGACAACCTGGGCAGTACGTTTTTCACAAATTGTGAAAAGGAATCCTTTTCTGTGATTCTTTTTCTGCAATTTGTGAAAAATAATCCTTCTCTGTTGCTCACAATCCTTTTCTTCTGTATAAAAATATATACTTCCCTTATAGTATTGTGGTCCTCCATCCTCTGATGTCCGATCGTCATCACCGTATAAAAGTATCTTTTTCCCTGGTAGTCTAGTGGTCTCTCCCCCCTCCCCAATGTCTGATTGCTATCCCCTTATACAAAAATATATATTTCCCTATTAAATTACTAAAAAAAATAGAGGACTTTAAGAAGCACGAACAGTTGTGTTTACTTAATCAGGCCCATATAATTGGATTCTGGGGTTATTTTTTGATTAGTTAGTTAGTCAGAAATATGCTTTTCTTAGCCATGGAAATCATTTTTCACAAATTGCGAAAAACTTATGCCACAAAACTGGATCTTTTACAGTAATTCGCGAAAAAGGATTTTCTTTAGCCCCAAAGTCCAAAAAAGAATCTCAAAAAAGGATTCTTTTTGGCAATTTGTGAAAAAAGGTTTTCTGTTACTACAAATTGTGAAAAAAGCTACTATGGAAAAGGACTCTTTTTCGTAATTTGCAAAAAAGGATTTTAAAGATACTGTAGCTGTTTCTTTGTCACTGCACATTTCCAACATGGTTTGTTATTTTGGTCTGAAATTTTGCGAGTACAAAGGCTTTGCCCAGACATGTGCCTTTTGCTAGTTTGGTGAAAATATAATACTTGGATCTGGAGTTCTGTGAGGTTAAATTTTGCTTAGTTTCTCATAGGATAACATTGTAATAGGAAGTTTATCCAGTTGTTTTTTTTGTCACTCCGCTGTGAAGAAATGGTTTGCAAATTTGTTTTGAAACTTTCAGGATACAAAGGGTTTTCCCCACCGATGTGCTTCAAATTTTCCCATGTTTTCTATAGGATAACACTGCAATGTTAGGTGTTTCTTTGGGTCTGCACTCTACAGGATGGGATGGCAGGGCCCAGATGACCTTGCACTCCCACAGGCAAAGAAAAGTAGCACTAAACTATCTCAAAAATTATGCATGTATGGAAGCACAGGGTCCAGAGGACCCTACACTCCCATATCTAAATATGGACACCATTAAGGACAGATGGCAGTGCATGGCCCAGAGGGACCTACTCTCCCACATGGAAATAGGAATACAATTACAGTATCTTAAACATTATGGATGGATGGCACTGTGCATGACCACATGCAAATATGAATAACATTATGGAATGATGGAAGCCCAGGCTTTATGCATACTTGGCCAACACAGGGCCCTCCAGGCCTTGCACTCCCACAAGCAAATCCAGAGAGGATTATATAGTGATGGGAATGTAGGGCCAGAGGGCCATGCACTCCCACAGGGAAATAAGGATACAATTGGAATCTCTCCAAAATTATGGAAGGTTGAGAATGAAATACCAGGAGGACCCTCTGCTCCTACAATAAAATAAGCCTACAATTAAACTTTTTCAAAAAGTAAGAAAAATTCTATGCAAAAAAACTTTGTTAATGCACCATTAGAGTTACTACAACAAAAGTAGGGAATTGTGGTCTTAGGGTTCCTAACCCTAAGACCCTATCTCGGTTTCCAACCATAACAATCAACCCCCACCCTGCATGCAGGAACAGGTGTGGGGGTGTGCCTTGGGGGGTTGTGAACCCTAATGCTTATCCCATTCTCCTATACTGTGCTCATCTCCGCTTTCTTACTCATGGAATGGGGTGAGAATTAGGGTTCACAACCCCAAGGCACATCCCCCATGCCTGTTCCTGCATGAAGGGTGTGGGTGGTATGTTACAGTTGGAAACCAATGATGGAGGTGGGGTCATAGGGTTGGGAACCCTAAGACAACATTTCTTTACTTTTGTTGCAGTAACCCTAATGGTGCATTAACAATATATATTTTTTTTGCAGAGACTATATAGATATAGATATAGATATAAATATAGAGATATAGATATATAGTAGACAAAGAACCTCTGTGCATAAACACCGAGGCAAGGGTTACCAAAGGGCACCTGGCTGGAAGAAGTTGTAAAAATAACACATGCCCCTACAATTGTGGGGGTATGGAGATTTTAGCTTTTAGATATATAGTATGTGTGTATACTTATATATAGTATGTATATGCAATGTGTTTAAAATAGTTTCTGATCTCTGTGCTATAAATGTTTTGAAGATCTCTTTTTTCTATAGGAAACAAAATTTTCTGTTTGTATTATATATATATATATATATATATATATATATATATATATATATAATTTCTTCTATTTAATACCTAATGGAGAGGCATCCTTCCCCCTCCCTCTTTGCTGGGTAAAGAGCTGGTGTGGGGGCTAAGTATAAGACACAGAGTGCAAGTGTTCCAGTGCTGTCATGCTTAGGAGATGCCATTTCTGCCTGTTCTTTTTCTTTCCACCCTTCCAACCCTCCTCCCACCCCATAGCAGCATTCAGATCTGATGACTGGATCTAATGCACACAGATATCCCTTGACAGATGGAGTGAACTACTTCAGCCCACCATCAAGGGTTGCTGTGGTACTAGCCCCCCAGGCTGAGACACAATGCAATAGGAAACCCGATGCCAGCTCCTAAGTTTACTCCAGAGCCCAGGTCACTAGCATGGCGCTGCAATGTGGAAGGTGCCACAGGGCCATCGATCGGATCCTAACTGCAGTCTTTTTAACTATGTGGTTGCTTGTAGTTCTATGATGCAATCTAAACTGTTACTTTTGCTGCATGAATAATTAAAGGGGAAGAAAAGTTTTTAGGACAGTGATTAGCCTTTTCGGATGAGGTACTATATATTGGTCCTACCTGTAAGTGTCAGCATTGCAGAGCAATAAATATTTAAATCAGTAAGCCAAATATTAAAATAAGGCAGATGTTAGGAGCATGCAAACACCTTTGTTTACCACTTGATAGGCTGATGGAGGTGGTGTAATGGTGTTGCTGTAGGTTAGGGAGTTAGCACTTGGATTGCAGTACAGTAGCTGGGATTTCTGCTACTGGCCTTCAAAGTCACAGATTGGTGATCATGTGGGGGCATTGCTATAAACAATGGTAGTTTACTCACCTGGTAAAGGTAATTGCCTGATCATCCCATTGCAGTCTCCCTGACCATTACCATCCCCTTTTTTGAAGGATTCTACCCCCTGTACCTGAGTTATACCTTTTAGGTATTTGAATGTCTCTATCATGTCACCCCTCTCTCTCCTCATCTCCACTGAATACATATTTAGCTCTTTCAGCCTCTCCTCATAAGACTTCTGATGCAGCCCCTGTACCATTTTAGTAACCCTTCTCTGGACTGCCTCCATCCTGTCTATGTCTTTTCTGATGTGCAGCATCTGGTACCGGACACAGTGTTCCAGATTAGGACTACCCAATGATCAGTATAATGGCATCGCCACCTCCTTTTTCATGCTGGTCATTCCTCTCTCTATGCATCCAAGCATCCAGCTGGTCCTTCCGACCTCCTTCTTACACTGTCTGGCCACCTTTAGGTCTTTAGATATAATCCCTCCAGATCCCTCTCCTATTGGATGACCAAGAGTGCCTCCCCCCCAATGGACTACTCCACCATTGGGTTCCTGTACCCTAAGTACATAATCTTGCACTTCTTCAGATTGAATCCCAGCTGTCATACACTCAACCACTCTTCCAGCTTGCCAAGGTCTGTTCTCATTTTTTCCACTCCCCCTGGAGTGTCAACTTATTGTAGATCTTTGTGTTGTCTGCAAAGAGGCATAACAAGGTCCTAGTCCTTGATTTAGTATTTCAGCAAAAATGTTCTATGAATTACATTATGTTTGCCTCACAGTTACCACATTCTTAGTAACTGGGTTTTACTACCCCCAAACATGCATGCCTCTAAAGAATCACACTAGCATTGTCCTTTTAAATATAATACAAGCAACTGCTTATACTGTAAGCACAACTGAGTTAAAAGGTCTTAGTACTGAACACTGGTTATTCATAGACGGGGGGTGTAACCTAATGAGGGGGAACCTTACAAAGACATTATTCTTAAAGACAGTAATTTTTCTTAAATTCAGTGTGGGAGACATGAGATGGGGATAGAGAGTGAGAAATGACTAGTGTTGGGATGGGAGGTGGACTTGCCTGGACACCTGTATTTTTCCCATAGGACCACTGAAAACAGAAATATTCAGTACTCAAACCAGAATTCTGACAACCCTATTTTTTATTATTCAGAATCTCATCCCCATGATCTGTAAAGCAATAAAGGAATCACAAAATGAGAGATAGTGCAATACTTGGAGACAGAAGCCAATATCCCTAAAAACAAGGAGTACATAGAGCATGTATTTCTTATCACATGGTCTCTTCCTCCCATATTTGGTGTGCATATATGTGGAAATATCTGCTATGTTAGGACCTTGTTAAACACCATCACACTTTCTGCATACCAGAGGGGCCACTTGCTGAAAGGGCTGTGGTGAGCTGAGGACCAATCACACATATAATGTGGGTAGGGATGTGCGAAGTTGGGAAATTTCACTCGGCGAAATAATCTGCAAAATTTCATGAATTTCGTAGATTATTTGGAGGATGCAGGTCATGAAGTCTTACCCGTGAAGTGTGGAATTTCACCTGTGAAAGATGGAACTTAGCCTAGAAAGGCAGAATTTGGCCATTTGTGGGTGAAATTCCACACCTTTGTGATGAAATTTTGCAAACAAAACACTGCAAAATCTGATAGGAGAATTTGTACCCTGACTGCAACATCTCATGGATTGCTCCACAGATGTGAAATTCCTGACTTCACCAGGACTTTGCCAGTGAATTTTGTTTGTGCTGCATCTCTAAATATGGACATGTCCAGTTATGCAGTTTTATATTAAAGCAGTGCAGAGTAGCATGGCATAGGTATTATGCCAGGTGGTGGTCCTTACTCAGCAGCAATAGTTGTTACTCCAGTATGCAGTAGGCAGAAGAAACTGCATATTAGATTCATGCTGGGAATTATGATAAAAAGTCAGTAACTCAAAAGTGGTTAACCCCTCACTTCCCCAACTATAGAGGACTGAAGATCTTTAATACAATATAACCCATGAAGCACATTGCTTTCATATTAACTGATAGAGGGAAACAATTAGGCAGTAAGGCACACAGGGGATGTGCTTTGTTGGGATAACAGCACACCTCAGGAGGGTTAAAGCATGGGCCCAAAGAAAAGTGCTTCCACCATCCAAGAAGTGCCATTATCCCACCACAATGCACCCCCTAGAATGCCTTATTGAAATTATGAATTATGTCTATTCAAATGTTTAAATTAGTTTATTGAAAATACCAAACAGTTTCAAAACAATTAAAAGAAAGTAAAATTTAAAAGTGAAAAAAAAAGTCCCATTCTGGTATTTTACTGAGGTGCTAATAAGTAATGTAGGTGCACCAACATTACATATCAACACTTCAGTAGCAGCCCCCATCATCACCCCTCTGTTGCCATTATGTAAGGGCAAATCAAAGGCAGGAAGAAGCTTAAATTCAGATCATTGAAGTCCCAATGTGTGCCACTTGAACAGTAGGTATTGCCAACATTGAATATTGGTAGCAGTCCACCCCCACCTTCACCACCCTGCTGTTGCCATCAAGTAAGAGCAAAATGAATGCAAGTAGCAGCTTCAATTCAGAACATGGTAGTTCTGATGTGTGCCACTATCAGATAGGCCCTACTGGACATTTCTGGAGCTATGGTTTTTGTGTGGCATGGGAAGGAGTAACAGTTTTAAAGTGTGCCAGTAATAGGTGGGCACCTCTGGGCATTTCTGGAGCTGTTGTTGGTGTGTGACATGGGGAAATATGACAGTGCGGTGACATTTGACATGTTATTTAAAGAAGTGCTAGAGCCACTGTGCAACACTGAGAGTGCATAGCACTTGGCAGTTGATTTGGAAGCCAGGGTGATTTCTGCTGCCTTTTTATGTTTGCCATGCACATGTGTGTGCAGCAAACATCTTGCTATGATAGTTGGCTTTTGAGAGGTGTGACACTGTCCATGTAATGCAGAGTAGTGTTTTAGGGGCATGACAGTGCCACACCAATCATCAGCCAGGCTGATCATGACAGAGTTTTGGCTTGCTGGGCAGAGACATTGTGTACTTGAAAAGAAAAAGCCAACCCAATCATGTGTCGGCTGTTTTCTTTGCTCTATGCCACCTAGCAGAAAGAGCTGATCTGTCATGATCAGCTTAGAATGTCAAATATCCAGGGGCTCACAACAGTTGTAACAAAGAAAACCATCCATTGATGTCTGTCATGGTGACTCCATAACTGTCCCCTGCACCCAACCTTTCCTCTCAGCACCCCCCCCAAAAATATAACACTGACACTGGGGGTGTCCAATCCCTTAGTGTCCCTGTCACCATCTGAAATAATGAAAACCATCCTTCATTGCTTTTTTTTTACTCTGTAAAAAGGAAAACCCTCCATCAATGTCTGTTGTGTCATTAGGCTTCCCACCCAACCCTCCAACTCAGCAACCACCATCCAACACCTCACGAGCCCTTACTTGCCCACTGGGGTGCAACACTGTAATTTTCTATGAACAGCAGAAACATCTTCACTCTCAAAAGCCAGACCACAAACTGAGTAAATCAGGCATGTGGTTCAATATATTTCAACTGGGATTTGAACTTAGTGGCATAACATGGCCATGTTTGCATATTTATGCACCACATTTTCAACATGCCTTTTTGGGCCTCATCTCATGATCAACTGAAGGAAATTAGACAAATCTGTCCCACTAGGTGATTTTTTAGCCACTGTGTGAAATTACCTTTTGGCAGGAGTTGAAAATTTTCTCTGTCCTTGTTCAAGAAAAGGGGTCATAACATGGCTATGTTAAAAATTTGGTGTAAAAATATTAAAGAATGTGAACACAGATTTATAACTTTTGTAATTTTCAAAATTTTTACCCCAGATCTCCAACATTGTCATTTCTTTACAGCACCTCATGAATGTGAGAGCTGTAATTTTTCAAATCCTGGCCAACAAGTGTTTTTACATCCCAAAAGGTGATTTCACAGTTGCTGCTTGAAATCATCTTTCAGGCAGGAGTTAAACATTTTCTCTGCACTTGTTCATGAGGTGGGGTCATAAGAAGGCTATGTAGAAATTTGGGGAAGTAATATTACAAAACAACAAAGTTATGAGCCTATGTTGAAAATTATGAATGCAGACTCCTAATTTTGGTAATCCATGAACCACAAAGTGCTCAGCAACGCACCTAGTACCTAGGGCTTCCATACCAGTGGCAACCATCTGGCATTGACAAATGCTTTTTTTTTTTTTAAGCTGCTTAGAAGCCAGGTGGTTGCTTCTGGAGCTGCAATTAATGCAGCTGCTGTTTTAAATCTGTTTAGGAGGTCAGGGCAGCAGTTAACTATAAAACCATAGTTAATGTGGCTGCTGTTTAGCAGTTTGTTTGGGAAATCGGGTCAAGTGCTACACTGAACTGTTGTATGAATATTTATTGGGGCAGAACTTATTATAATAAAAAAAAAAGAAGTTTCAGTATTGGTGATCAAGAGCAAGATTTGAGGGTAGAAGCCTGGATTGCCCTGTTTGAATGATTTCTGGCTGCCATGCTTAATGTTGGCATTTCAGTGCTGGTCAGAAGCACTGTGATATCTGAGTGGCTGAAAAGGGTAAACAGGTCACAGATCTTTTTCTGATCTCCTTGGCCAGTCCAGTTTGGATTTTCCATACCCATTTCATAATTCAACTTTAAATGGGGCTTCTGGATTTACTATATCATGAGTAAGGAGGATCCAGACTTTATACAATAGAATGGGTTAATTAGAATGATGCACTAGGATCAATGTCTGATATCTGACTTGGTTTGAGGGTTCTTAGTCAGCTCCATTGTGTTCCCCCTCTCATTCATAAATTCTTTATTGCTGGGCTCCTGAAAATTCTTGGCAGGGATCATGGATGAAGTATTTAGTTAACTAATGATTAAAGAATAATGTGATGGGGGGGGGGTCATCCATCCATTACAGTGTAGTAAAATACATGGTGCCATTATTTATTATTTGAATGCAGTCTTTACTTTATATGCTTATGAGTTCATGGTGTTTTTTGCATGGACTATTGTATTCTGGTTTCATGATATGTTTTTAAGCATCAATAACAATAAATTTACAAAAAATAAAGGAATTAATATTTAAGGCTTGCACATTTCTAGCAGACACCATAGCACTGAAACTTGAGACAGTAAGTGATGTTATTGCTGGACAGAATGTGCCTAAATATGGTTGTTTCCATCTTCTTAATAGGCAATTTGATGTATTACTAATTGTGATTAATGTGTTGCTAAAAGACTGCCTACATTTGTAATATTTATTAGAGGGGGTTCTTTTTTTTCCCCAAGTCTGAGTTTATGACCCATTCATCACCCCGGTTGCCCCCATCTGACCCAGTGTGGGCAACCTACCAACCCAGGCACCCTAATCTCTAGCTTGGTTACCTTACACCTCTGCTTTCTCCTGTGGTGGGACCAGCAGGTGGGGGAAATAGCTGCAGGGGTAATTATACACTTGCCCTGCCTGGTAGGGAGTGTAGGCCAAAGAACATGCAGGCTGTCATCCTGCCGCTAGGAGGCTTTCCCATCTGTTTATTCCCCAGGGGTGCAGTCTATGAGCTCCAGGGGCATGTGGATTCCTGGGCATGCTGTCGTAGATCTGTGCCTGACAGCTCCAGCCTCAGATACTGGGTCCTAAGCTTTAGTGCCACCCATGGTCGCCTAGGTGGGGTATTGCAATGAGACCTATAATCTCCCATCCCATGGAGGTGGAGAGTGCCTTTGGACTGCTCAACCTTCCCCTGCCAGCCCTCTGACAATCCATCCTCAGGGTTTGAACTCAGGTAGGTGGCATTTTAAGCAGCAGCAGCCCTTACAAACTGGAGTGGATTTATTTTTCTAAACCAGCTCACTCATACCAGTTTATACTATCTGCTTCATTTGTCCACACCACTTCTCTGCACTCCAGGTAGCACTATGCACTCTTTAAGTTTGTAAATATCCATGACATAGACTGTATATGAAATGGTGGTCTATGTTGTTAAATACATCTGCTAGGGAGGGAAACTTTGTAAGTATGCATTGCTATCTTCTGACTCTTTCAAAGGCAATGCTTGCAAAGGCAAGGATGAATAGTGGTAGAGAAAGACAGAGAGAGAGAGAGAGAGAGAGAGAGACAGAGAGAGAATGTTTATAATGTGAGTTATTTCTTTATTCATTTTTTGATGCTGACTTATTTATTAATTTATTTAAAAGAGTTGGCCAGGAAGGCACCCTGAGCTTTACAGTTCATTTCCAGATGCAGGTACACCCTGAGCAAGGGAACAATTGAATAATACAGATACACAAGATAATACGGCAAATATATAAAATATGAAAACCATAGCGAGTCAAACAGTTGGTAGAGAATAATGTGACTAGAACATCCATGAATCAAGCAATCCCATAAATGGAACCAGTTCAGTCAAAGAAATAAGCACCCTAAAGGGGACCAAAGGTATAAAATGCAAGTGAGTGTAAAATGAAACTGTGCTAGATACTTGTTAAATTACTTAAAATGGAATCAAGATTTAGAAAATGTTTAATAACACTTACTGTAATAACATTTTTTGAAAACTATTGTGGTTTTAAGTTACAGTCATACAGTACCACACATTTTGTGTCATCACCTGCAGCTGGCATGGTTCTTGGGTAGCAAAGCAAGGAAAACTGGTACTTTCATGATCTTGCATGCTAGGTGTAGCTACTGGGGCCCCAAATAACAAGACAAGGCAAAGCAGGGTGTACTACACTCAGCCAGAAAAAAGCAAAAAAACACCTCTTTGTGAAAAGTTGTGAAAATGTATTTCACTAAACGGTTGGCAAGATCATATACAAACTTGGGGGGGAGACATCAATGTGCCACAGCACTTCATCACATAAGGCTTTGTCAGGGGCCATCCAGCCCAAACCACCATTGAAAGGTCATATATCATAAGTAGGATCCCTATGCAATATTTGGGGAACAACAGTTGTCAGGTTCCAGGCTATCTCCATGAGTCCCCCTCTCTAACCCATGGCATGGTGTTCATAAGTCTGACTGATGAACAGCATGCTCTGATTCAGGAAGGGTGGAACTACTGATTTTTCTTACAGTTGGAGTACTATTGCCTCAAACATGAAATTATGGATTGTGGATCAGTTGGTAAGGTACTCTTTGAATCAATAAATCTTTGGAGCTGGGGGGTTTGTTTATCTCATTGTGGAGTAATGTATGGTTATGTGGTATGTTTCATTGACTCACAGAACATGATTGTCACACATTTTCTGAAAGGAAGAAAGAAAGAAAGAAAGAAAGAAAGAAAGAAAGAAAGAAAGAAAGAAAGAAAGAAAGAAAGAAAGAAAGAAAGATATTTGTTGCAAAATAACTTAATGCTCCAGTTAGTGTAATTTAAAGAGTAGCTGATGCCTTCAGGATAATGTAAACAAAACATAATATTTAGACACAGTTCAGTTTATATTTCACATTTGTTCTTTATTTTTCTCCCTATTATTTATTATTGAAGACATTTGCATGAAAACAGGATCTCTGCTGAAGAATTCATCTATTCCTGTTGCTTTCTCCCCACCTGAGGTCATAATACACTGCTTGTAGCATCACAGTTACTCCCATGGCAATAGACTGTGATGTCACAACAGAGGATTATGACATGAAGTAGGGAGTAAGCTATAAAGGCAGATAAACTCTAACAGATAAAGTCAATGTATTCATAATTTCCTTTGTAATAAAAGATGGGAAGGAGAAATTTATAGAATATATTTGGAATGCAAGCTGAATTGTACCTAATTATAATGTTTTTAAAGTTTTCTTTGAGGCATCAGCAGCTCTATAAGGCCACAAAAGTAGGGAAAGGTGGCTTTAGGATTTCCTACCCTAAATCCTCAACCCCAACCCCCAAGCAGCAGAAGGAAAAAACATTGGGGTTTTGGGTCTCTGGAGTCATGGCGAATCAGTGGTGGAGTCTTCCTTGGCGTTGTCAACCATAATGATTCACTCTCCCCCCAGCCCATAATCTGTTGTATGAAGCACAAGGAATAGCTCCACATCTATGCCTCATAATGATACACTCTTCAAAGGTAGAGAAGTATGTCTCACCCCATGTTGGCAACACAGTTTGTTGTAGCTTTCTTCACTCAGGGCCCACAGGACATCATTTATGATGTTGTTTGCACAAGGAATGGACCCCACCACTGACCCCACCACTGAATTGCCAAGACTCCAGAGACCAAAAACCCTAATTTTTTTTCCTTTTGCTGCTTGAGTTCTTGGGGTGGCAAGTTAGGGCTGTGTACCCTAATGACACATTTCCCTACTTTTGCGACATTTAGTTACCCTAACTGGTGCATTAACAAAGGTTATTGCAGTGAATTTCCTTTCTTTTTTGAGATAGTAGAATCATGTTCTCATTCACACAGGTCCCTTTGGGATCAGTGATGAATTTAAAGAATTCATGGGGCTGTGTGGCAGGCTGCTGCCTTGTGCTCCCTGTGCTTCTTTGTGGCTGCAGATACAGATGCACAGCCAATGCACAGGGACTTCTGCCACCGACTGATGCAGAGGTACAGGGTGCTGTGCCAAGGGAATAATTGTCTTCACTATATGGTACCCAACATCAGCATGTGGCATGTGCTGACAGCCCTGCACATTTTATTTCCTGGGTGGTGGGTGTGGCATTACAGTGACATCTTCCCATACTCATCCCATTCAGTTGGGTCACTGAGCTTACTGCTAAATGCAGCTCACTGGCACAGGATCACAAAGCATACCCACTGGAGTAAAGACTGGCACTACACAGAGTTTGACATATATGTGTGTGTGTGTGTGTGTGTGTGTGTGTGTGTGTGTGTATGTGTGTATTATGGTAGCACGGTAGTGCTACCATAGTTAGGGTTGAGGAGCCATTTACATGTTAAACCCAAAATTTTGCACCTTAATAACTTTGCAACTGTTAGACAGATTTGCCTGAAATTTGGAATACATGATCAATACCCATATGCCTTGGGATCTGCCAAGCTTTGTACCGTCGGATACGGCTGCGGAGTTATTAAGCATGATCTGCGCTACAGCATTTATGCTTTTCTGGAATTCTTACCGATCGCATTCCACACTTCAAGAGACGGTTTGCTGGACCAGCCCAAAATATTCAGGAACATGCGCCAGGGTCCTCATGCCTTTTGAAGATTTCGTGAAAAAATATTAAATGGTTCAAAAGTTATTCAAAAAACAATTTCCCATAATAAGTCAATGGGAAAAGTTAACAAAAAGTTCGACAGTGTCGCAAATGCATTTTTACTGTGGCAAATGGCTCTCTTACCTTTGCAAGTCCGCTATCTTGTTTTCAGTTAGTGAACAGAAAAATGCTTACCATTTAAATTTGGGACCCTCTAGCAACCTAATTCTTTTTGTATTCACCTAGTCAGGCCCTGAGGATGCTAGCCATGTCTTTATTTTGGGGTAAAACACCCCAGAAATATGTTTTTCAGATTTCTGAAAAAAGTGCTTTCGCAAAGTAGTGTCACTACTATGAAAGTGTCATAAATTTTGTGTAAGCTTTCGCAAATCACGACACTACTTTGCGACTACTCATGCCCAAAATAACAGTAATTCTTTGGCACCCCGCTGCAAAAGAACGGTTTGGAGTTTCGGGCTGAAATTTGAAGGGAACGCAGCCAACATCTCACAGATGTGCCTTTCAGTGTTTCATTGAAAAAATATTACATGACGGAAAAGTTACTGTACTCCAAAGTTGACACTTTTTCCCATAGGATAACATTACGGCGTACGACGCATTGCAGCAATAGTTTGGTGCCCTGCTGCAAAATAACGGTTTGGTCTTTTTGGGATAAAATTTTCAGGGAACACAGACAACATCCCACAGATGTGCCTTTCAGTGGTTTGGTGAAAAAATATTACAGGGAGGCAAAGTTATGGCAGTCCGAACTTCTGTTTCTTTCCCATAGGATAACATTACGGCGTTCGCCGCGCATTTCAGGGCCCGTATCTCAAAAAGGGTGCGAGATTCGGACTCTTTGTGGAAAAATTTCTTAGCCCCTCATGGCTAAGTACAAACTAGCCAGGAAAGTGATAATTCATATGACTTTACATTTTTTTCTGTCGATCGGTTACTGAGATATAAGCAATTTACTATTCCAAGTCCTCATTTTTGTGTTCCGAGAGTAATTATTTTGCATACATTCTTTGTACTCACTGTCTTTCTCTATACAGCTTTTGGGTAAAACCAGCCTGTGCGCCTACATTACTGTTACCATTACCGTTTCTGCTTGCGGTTTCATACCCGTTTCACTTACCGTTCACGTTTATGCCACAATGTGCGTTACCCTTTGCGTTTTCATTTGTGGTTGCATTTGCATTGTTTTTAACATTTCTGTCTACAGTACTGTTTCTCTTTCTGTTTCGCTTTGCGTCACCAAGCGCAATATGATTTGCGTTTGCGGGCACAATGTTACTATGTGACAAGACATCACATGCCGGGAGCGCTTGGCCACCACATTACATTCACTATTTCTCATTATCATTCTCAAAAAGAAGGGAAGGGCCGATGACCCCAATGCGCACCCCGATTCCAGTTGGGGGGGAGGGCTGAAGGGGTGCAAAGGAGGTTTCAACCCTAACATCGAATTTCCTTGCTTTTGTCACTGTGGAACAACCCTAACTGATGCATTAAACAGAGTTTTTTGCCTCTAATACATATATAGATAGATATAGATATATACATAATTTATTTATTTCACAATTTGGATTAATACCTTTGAACACAAAATGGTTCTTTTACAAAGGTTCCAAGTCAAGCAAGACATACATTACAAGAACAACAGAATGACAAACATCAAATTAACAGAGAATAACATAGGATACTCAGGATTACAACATTTCAAATACAAAGTTACTAAGTGCAGTCTGTTTTACATTATGGACAGGATCTAATAAGAACTCTAACTTTCTAATAAGTGCTAGCCAGTACTTTCATAGCAGCCTGAAAAGGCTTACTCAGGATGTCAAGAGAGATAATGAGAAATAAATTGAGGATGAGAAGAGTTGGGGAGGTGAAGAGAAAGTAGAAGTCAGGGTAGGGAAGAGTGGGGGTAAGGGGAGGAGGAGGGTTCCACTTTTAGGAGGAGAGGACCAATGTGAGGCTGCCAGGATCAATCATAAGTGTAATAGATGGGTGGTGGGACAGAAACAGGGATGGATAAACTAGTTTATGAGTAGGATTGGGGAAGTTAGGTAACAGCAGGGGTGGCCCAGAAGTGGAGAACTTAAGTAAGAGTATGAGTGGCCCAGTGTGAGGACACAGTTCACAAATGAGCTGTACTTCAGTCACATAAGGTTTCAGTTGCCAGTTTTTACTTGGCAGACCAGTTTATGGAAATGCAGCCAGAGAAGGCCATGTCAAGGGAATGGGGCAAGGTATAGGGAAACTAGTACTGTGCTGGAAGGGGATGGAGAGGAAGTACAGAAGGGATATTGAGAGATCTTGGGTAGGAGAGTGGGTAGGATTGGATAAGGAGAGCTTGTCTCGATTATACCATATGGAATAACCATCATGCAGGGCAGTCACAATGATTTACTTGCATCAGCATCAGGGGCAGTTCACTTTTAAAAGAACTTATTTTGTCACAATCAATCAGGGAGGAGGGGAGGTCATTGAACCATTGAGGTAATTTATAGGAGAAAGCATGCTCAGTGAAAGTGGTGTGTCTGAAATGTACCAAAAGAACCCCCTTCACAGACCTCCTTGTCATTTTGGAGGCCCTATTAGGTTTAAAAATTTCAAATGTAGAGGCTGGCATATGATCCAGTTGAGATCTTTTTGCCAGTAGGCAGGCCTGGTACCTGACTCTTAGTTGGAGGGGAAGCCAGCCAGTCTCAGCATAAAGGCTATAAGTATGAATGACTCGGTCAGCCCAGAGGACTAGCTTGCATGCGTTGTTTAGCAGAGTCCTTACTCTATCAAAGACTGAGTCCATTGCAGCACTATAAATGATGAGCCCGTAGTCTACTACTGACAAGATGGAGCTCCTAGTTACAAGGCTTAATGCTTCAGGTGATGCATTGAATGCCGATACCTATATAGGATCCCAAGTTTAATGTTTGCCATCTTGACAACATGGTCAATGTGGCCTGTGAAGGAGAGGGAATCATTGTGATGACTTCCCAGATATTTAAGCAAATTAACTTGTTCAATGGTGTCCACTTTATGGTGAGGCTACATAAAGGGCCTGCTTTATTCTTGTTGTGTTGAAAGGAGAAGTGCATAATTTTTTTTTTTTGTAGTTCAGAAGTAGTTTGTTCTGAGAAAACCAACTCTCAAGTTTCCTGCAGCATTCCTGGAGGGTGTTTGCGATGTCAGAAGTAAGGTTACCTGGTATGGATATGATGGCATCATATGCATACAGCACAATGTCAGTCACACATGCAGATAGTAGTGTATTAATGAAGAGACTGAAAAGCAAGGGGCCGAGAATAGACCCTTGCAGTACACCCAAGGTTACCTTCCTGAGTTTGGATGAAGAGACCCTTATTTTAATGCATTGAGTCCTGTGGGATAAATAGCTGCAGAGTCAGCTAACTGTTTTATATGACAGGCTAGGTGACACTAGGTTTTCAAGTGGAGCCTGGTGGTTCACAGTGTCAAAGGCTTTTGTAAGGTCTATAAAAATGGACCCTACAGACTTGCCAGCATCAAGCTTGTCATACAGTTTTGTGGTGTATTCAACAAGAGCAATGATGATGTGTTTTTTTCTGAAATCATGCTGCTGTGCACACAGCAGGCTATACTTGTTCAGGTATTCTATAACTTGATTGGCCACGATCCATTCCAAGGCCTTCGAGAATGCAGGAAGAATTGAAATTGGCCTATAGTTACTAAGGCATGCTTTGTCCTCACTATACATACTGTATATACACAGATATATATATATATATATATATATATATATATATATCTGTGTATATATATATTTATACAATGTATGTTGTCAGATAAATAACAGTATAAAACATGATATCTGAGGTGGCCAGTGAAGATAACATTGTTATCTTCATGTTCCATACATCATATGTTATCTCCATGTTCTATCGTCATATAAAACTTATCTGAATTGATCCTGCACTCTGAGCTCTTCTTTCCCTGTAATTGTAGCGTGACCCAGCGCTATCCACACAGACAATTGCTACATTGCCAAATGTTTTCTAGGAGTTGCCCCAGGTTCAGTAACCGAGAAAACGCTGTGCTTTATGCTTATCTTGCTGTCTCTTGTTGAAAAAAAGCTGCCGACTGCACATAGAGTGCAGCAGTGACTGAGCCGGCGGCTTTTGAACAGTAAAAGGAAGCGCGAGTGTCTGTTGCCAGGCAACAGATGCTCGCGCTCCTTTACTTTCTTTTCAAAGCCACTGGTTCGGTCACTGCTGCACTCTATGTGCAGTCGGCAGCTTTTTTCAACAAGAAACAGCAAGCTAAGACAAGTACAGCGTTTTCACTTACTGACCCTGGGGCAACTAGTAGAAAACATTTGACAATGTAGCAATCGTCAGTGTGGATAGCGCCGTCACGATGCAATTACAGTGAAAGTGAAGTGCTCAGAGTGGCAGGATCAACTAGATAAGCATTTAAAATATCACTTTTCCCCAAAATAGTAGCAGGATCAACCAGATATTTTAGTAATTTAAATTGACAGGATCAACCAGATATTTGAAAACCCTATGTAATCTGTTATGTTGGGGGCATGTAGAGCTCTGTTGGGGGGGCATGGCAGAATAAACCAGATAAGACTTTTTAAAACTAACCATGAATAACAGGATCCACCAGATATTTTTTAAACAATTTATGACATCTGCTGTTTTGGCAGCGTTTCTGTAAGTAGGGTTGCATTGCTAGGGCCATCACCTTTATATCACCCATTGCATTGAGAGGGGCATGTGGTGAGTTGTATTGGGGGCAAAGCATACATTGTATAAACAGAATATGACATGGCCTGACTGAAGACATCATATTTATCTTTACTCGAGGCCAGTGATATCATGATATCACTAGCCTCTCGTGAAGATAAATATGATATCTTCACTCAGGCCATGTCATATCCCTATATATATATAGATATATATATATACATACATATATATATATATTAGTTGCCAAAAACTTTGTTAATGCTTATAGTAGGGTTGAACCGCACAAAGCAGGGAAATCAAAAATAAATCATTAGGGGTTAGGTATATATGCAGGGTTTTAAATAATTGATTAGCAGTTTTTTTCTTGAGAGAATACTAACTGTACAGAAAGTACAGTATTTATATAGGTTTTGTAGAAGTGTTATGTTTGTTAAACACAGTGAGGCAAGTGCTATGCATTTTCACAATGTTTTACCACTTTTATGACCAAAACAATAATCAATTTTTAGAGTTAAATAAAACCCTGATGCGAAATGGATATCAGTCCTGTGAGGCAGCAGGGTGTCTACATTATTTTTTGTGACATCCAGATTTGGGATTTTTGGGACTGTTACATTTATCATGGGCCACCCTGCAGTCTCTCTCCCTCTACCCTCTGGATGTCATAACAAGTCAAAGATTTATTTGGCAATCCTGCTGCCCGTGCCCTGTATACAGAGCCACACTGAAGCCAAGACAAAATCATTTTGTTTGGCATTTCTGGGACTGTAACGTTTATTGTGGGCCATCCTGTAGTCTCTTTCTTTCCCATCTGAATGTCACAAAAAGTAATGTAGACTCCCTGCTGCCCTTGCCCTGTTCACACAGCTGCACTGAAACCAGGAAAAAAACAAATGTGCCTACCCTACAGTGCTCTTTCTTCATGCCATCAGCTTTCAGTTCTGAACATTTTACAGATCATATGGTTCAACACATAACTATTGCTTTATCTACATTACAGCAATGGCAGAACGTGTGTGGCATGCTGAGTATCTGTATGCTATCCTTGGATCACAAGGGTATTTTTTTGTATAGGTGGAGTGGTTCTGTTGGTGGTTGGGGGTGGGCGGGAATTAGGGTTGAGATTTACCAGAAGCAAGGGCCTCACAGGACTGATATCCATTTCATATATACCGAACCCCTAATGATTTATTTTTGATTTCCCTGCTTTGTGTGGTTCAACCCTAATATAAGCATTAACATTTTTTCAACTAATTTCCCTTCTTTCTGTGATAGTGGAACTGTATCCTCATTTGTGCAGGTCCTGCAAAATGAGCTAAACACAATATTGGAGACAGTCATACCGTGCAACACACACACTCGTAATGTGACTATGTTTTAGAATATTTTCACCAAATGTTCAACAAAGACTTTCTGGGACCCCACCTCATCAACACTGCCACTGTTATTTCATTAATCAGTCCCAAAAGGTGATTCCACACAGCGACTGCGCCATTCCGCACCACAGATGTGAAAACACATTTTATTTATTTATTTAGTTTTTGTTGACTGGGTAAGTACACTAGACAATTTCTTGCCTATTTTCAGGCATGAACCAGGGGAAGGGATACAGATGAATGCCAACTGATCTTGAACCAGATTAAAAGATTGGTGGTATTTTAGTGAATAGGGGGAAATTTGGCCAGGGCACCGGGGAAACTTCCACTACTGGACTGTAGGGGGACCTGCCATCTGTTTGCAGGATGGCCAATCGGGCTGGAATGCTGGAGGGTGCAGGTGTGCTTGAGAAGGGAGAACAGGCCTCTTCTCCTTTCTTGGATATGCCAGAGGCTGAAAATTTGGATGTGGTACATTTGGGACAAGATTCTGATGAGGACATCGCTGATGTCTGTATTTTAACAGAGGATTTAAGTAAGCCTTTATTTGTGGAGAAGATAAAGGATTTAGCCTGTAATTTGGAAGACAAACAACAGGAAATCTTGAATTTTGTATGTTTTGAAGATGAAAGATATAGACCTGAGAGACAGCGCCTTGCAGCTTGACTTACTATGCTTACCACTGCAGTTTCTTCTGTCATCTCAGAGACCCGGCCTGTCAAGCATTTGGATGACATGGAAGGATCAAACGCCCCAACGGGGCCAGGTGAGTCTGTTCCGAGTTGTTTGGCTGATGAATTTTCATAGGCTGGCAGTTCTAACACCGATTGCGGTGTGTGCAAAAGTCTGAAATTTTTACTGTTAGCGGTGATGTGCAAAATTCAAAGGCTGCTGACTTTGCAGTCGAGCAGAGCTTGCGTCTCAACCCGCTTGACGCAGTGGCTCTTGACAGTGTTGCCATTGTAATTACGCTCTCTAAGACTGCTGGATTTGTTTTCTAACAGCCACAGGTTGAGGGGACTACACAGAACATGATGTATCAAACCTGAGACAATTTTTAAGAGGGGGCTTAATCAACTTTACTTTTAAAGGAGCTGGTTCTAAGCAAGGAAGGGAGGAAGGATGATGTTAAAGATAAAAGGGTTGCTTTAACACTCGCTAAAAGACAGCTTGCTGAATTATCAGACATATCTCTGGTCACAGTGCCATATATTATGCAGGAGGCAATTACATCCCCGTGTGACCCATGAACTCCTCAGAACGCTTTGACTGGAGCAGGTTGGTAACAATCTCCTGGGGGTATTTGGGTCCCTAACCCAAAGTGGGATTCCCCCTTTCCTATCTCACAGGCTTCCCTGGAGTGTAAACCACATGAACCTGAACAGCCAGGACAAGGTAGCACTCCACAGGTAGAGACGGAAGCGATTGCTGCACCCACTTCATTGGATCAGCCAGCAGGCCTCCCTGGGGTGGCTGATGCTACAGGACTTTCCCAGAATTTCCCACCCTTACAAACTCATAAGACACAAGATAGGGGTTCTTCGCCACTGCAGGATACTTCTAGGCATGCTGACTCTGATCACAAGCCTTTATTATCTGATCTTTTTTCTAAAGTTAAAATAGAAGCAGCACCTCAAAGGAATGCTGTGTGTATACGATATGGGGGGGGGGGTTTGAAGGACAGACCTGATAGGTATCATGTGGGGAAAATCCTTTTAAAAGATTGTTTACATTTTACTCCGAGGGAAGTTTATGCTTTCAATAGTATTTTGGGAGTGAGGATTATTTTGATGTTAGTTTTTGTACAGCACATGCATTGGATTTGTTTCGGGAGGGGTATGGGCAAGTTAAATTTTCTCCTACATGGACTCCCTTTGTGGTGATCCCGCTGACTAAACCCCTGGTGAAATATGTTACTGTCATGTTTAGGTACGAGGGAGTACACGTAGAGGATATTAATTATTGGATATCTCAGAAATGTGATGTGTTGGGGGAACCAGAAGCCATACTTGATAGTGAACTTTTTTGGACAGGAGGTTGGAAGTACAAGGTTAAACTTCAACAGAACGAGACTGATATTGAGCACCTCCCTAATTTCTTTTTACTAGGCAGGGACAGAGGGGTGTATTTTTATGCAGGGCAGCCACGGGTATGCTACAAATGTGGCTCTCGGACTCATCTCTCGAGTTCATGTGATAGGCCCAGATGCAATAATTGTGGGGAGATTGATCACATCACGATGCAATGTGCAAATCAGACAAAGTGTGATCTCTGCGAGGAGTATGGTCACGTCTTTGGGGACTGCCCATGTTCAGCACGGAATGAGGCATCCTGTATTAGCCCGGAGTTACTTATACAGCAAGCGCAAGACACAGCCAGTGTTGATTCTGCTTCTACAGCAGCTCCCCCTCAGGATCCTCCACCTCCCTCTTCCCCTGAGCCTAAGGTGATAGATCTCACCTTACTTACAGAAGAGATTTCAGTACAACCTGGTCTAGTGAGCACTAAAGTGGGTCTGTCTTTGGTTCCTGGGTCTTTACGCCCAGTGTGTTATTCAGACCCAGTTGGTGAGGATGATGGGAAGCATGCCTTGCCTGCCCAAAGTCCTTTGGCTCGTAGAACATCTTCCAGATTTATGAAGACAGTGCCTCCTGATCCCCCACTCCCACCCTCCCAATATCTCCTAACTCCCCACCCCACCCCACCCCCTGGTGGAAACTAAAAATTCTTATTCTGCTTTATTCACTTCCTGGGGTGATTCTGAAATGAAGGTGGGGGATTCTGACTCTCAGAAATCATTTATGGAACAGGGGACTTGTTCTGTGGACCAAGGGTCATATAGGGAAAAGAAAAGAAAAAGGGAAAAAAATAGTCAACCATTTCTGTTTGGGTCTTTTTTTCATTTTCATGAATGGCTTTCGGTACTGTAGGATCTGCCAATGTTCACAGTTTGTTGAATTCTGTTAGAAGACAGGCTGTTTTTCAGTACCTTCATGATGCTAAATTGGATGTTAGTTTACTTCAGGAGACCTGGATGTATACTGAAGAACATATTTGGATGCTCAAGAAAGAATGGGGTTGGGGCCCTTCATATTGATCATTTGGACTGGAGGATGCTGATGGGGTGGGAATACTGTTTCATTCTTATTTGTTTATTTTACATAAACTGATAGATTTGATTCCGGGGAGGGTTTTAATTTTGGATGGCCTTCAGAAAGGTATTAGTTGCTGGTTTATTAGTGTTTACAACTCACAGGTTAAAGCAGAAAAGGTTTGCCATATGAAGTCTATCCAGCCTTTTCTGATCACAAATGATAAAGTTTTTCTTTGTGGGGATTTTAATTGCAGTATTGTAAAGGATTAAAAATGGAAAAAGGAAGAGGGTAACAAAGTTTATTGTGATTCCAATGCTTTGGCACAAATGGTTGACACGGCCGGCTTAATTGATTGTCATAACTATCATAGAAGAGACCCGAAATGTACTTATATGAGAAATGTATACACGTCCACAATTGATTATATGTTCATTTCCCTGAATCTCCCTAAAGGGGCACTGACCATTACTCCTGTAGAATTTTTGGATCACCTACTGTTAATGCTATCTTTGGACCAGGTGGTTGCCAGCTGCACTAAGAATGGTAGGTGGAAACTCAATACCTCGCTTTTGGCTAATCCAGTAGTTCTTCAGGATATTGGGGCTCTGTTGACAGCCAGACTATCTGTGGAGTTTTCATATTCAGGTAAAGGAGAATGGTGGACAGATAAGAAACAGGATATCAAGGTTTGGTTCATGAAATATGTCAAATCACTTGGTAGTAATAAATTTCTGAAATATCTATCTCTCAGACGGCAGTTGCAAAGATTGTATACTTTGGCCAATATTTCCACACAGGATTATTCATCACAGAGTACTACCATTAAGAATAATATGAAAATTTACCAATATGATAGAGCTAAGACAATTCAGGCAATGCTGTACAATGGCACTCAAAAGACTTCCATTGGGGACCCCTTTGAAACATGTAAAACAATCAAGAAATGTATGACTATGTATTTCTTGATTTCCCCAGAAGGGAGGAGGGTTAGTTCACCAGAGGGTTTGGAAGAATTAATTAAGTGGCATTATGAAACACTTCGGCCACATACTTCCATTCATGAGAGTGACATTTTGACGTTTCTACAGTCGGTGGTGGTCCCTGATTTTCCAGCTGTCATAATTAAATGACAGGCCCCTAGCACTACATCAGAAATAGTGTATGCTATTAAGACACTGACAAATAATACTTCACCTGGTTTGGATGGCATTCCTCACTTATTTTATAAAACCTTTAGTCACCAGATTGCAGCTGGCTTAGAAACTGTGTAGGCACACTTTTTTTTAATTCTGATACAATTCCTCCTTCTTTTTTTGAGGGATTATTAATTTACCTCTATAAAAAGGGAGGTAAAGCTAATATTAACAATTGGAGGACTATTGTGTTGTTTAATACAGATTATGAAATTCTTGCACATATTTTAAACAACCGTTTAAAGGGATATGCTTCGCTTGTGATTTTTCCTCAGCAGTATTGTGGGATCCCGGATCGGAGTATTCAGCATGCTTTGATGATTCTTCAGGATGTGATAGAACACTGCAGTTTATTAGGACATGTCCAGGTGTGTGGTTGCGGCTGACCAAGAAAAAGCTTTTGATAGACTCTATCATCTTTATTTGTTTTTGGTTCTGGAAGCATATAAAATACCATAGTACGTCTCAAACAATTGAAACTGTTATATTCTGCTTTTTCTGTGCGGCCTCTTCTTAAAGGGCTGGTTGGTAATGTCTTTGATGTTTATTTAGGGGTTCAGCAGGGATGCCCTTTAAGCACTCTTCTATATGTTTTCTTGATAGATCCTTTGCTTAGCTCCATCATGGTGCAGCCTAAATGGGAGGGTTTGTCAGGATTAGGAATCCCACAGCCTTTATGCATCCAGGCATATGCGGATGACATTTGTGTTTTTTTTTTTACATAAAGAACAAATCTTTTGGTTTTTGCAGGAACTTCATAGATACCAGCTCATTTCTAATGCCAAACTTAATGTGACTAAAAGTAAAGGGCTTTTTTATAGGACCGGGTGTTTCTGTTACTGGTTTAGTGGTGGGAATTGACATGTCTCATGAACTCTATAGAGATTTTGGGTATTGTTTTGGGGTGTCACAATCTTCCTTACGAAAACTGGGAGAAATCACTCCATAAGGCACAGCTATAGATTCACAGACAGAAACAGTGGAAGCTTTCTAAATTTAAAAGGACAGCACTTCTAAAACAATTCATGCTTCCACTTTTACAATATGTGGCAATGATTAACCCCTTACCAGTACATTACGAGACTAGACTTTATTGTCTTTTTTTCAGATGTTGTGGGGTAATAAACTAAATCCGATTAAGAGATGTTACACATATTTAGGGATCAAGGAAGGAGGCCTTGGCATGATTGACCCTGTGGTTTTTTTGCATGTGTTTTTTTTTTTTTTAAGCAGACAGTGCAGACTGCTCTTACTGTGACTGAGACTGTTCATAATGCTTGGATAAGGCAGTCTTTAGATAAATATCTGCAGGTGTGGACTAATTTGGCACCTAAACTGCATCCCCATATTCATAGTCCCCCTTATTTTAAAGCAGCTGCACAGAAGTTGTATAAATGGAGGTGACGAAGGCTGCTATTCTGATTAATGTCAATAAAAAATTGTATCAGGGCTTTATGCTTAGAATATATCCACTGGAACCTTGTTTCAAAAACTGTCCCATGACTGATAATAATCTAATCCTCAGACAGCTTACACATCTCAGGATTCCTCATAAAATGTGGGAGAATCTATGGCTTACAGCCTATGGTAGATTCAATGTGAGAGGAAATGCTAAACACAAAGTCTTAGAGGAGAGAAATTGCCCATATATGGAGTGTATAGCTTTGACTGAGACTATGGAACATTTTCTTTTGGAGAGCTCATATGTTACAGCATTGTGGAATGTTTTAGCTGCCAAATGGAATATGGGTTGGCTTCAGGGTTTGACCTATGACATTTAAGTTTTAGGGAAATACGGCAGACGTTTGGGGCATTATCATCCTGATACACTATTGCTTTTTTTCTGCTGCATTACATTTTACTTGTGGCAAGCACATTGCCAATGGGGGTTACATCAACAGAGAATGTCATATGAATGCCTTAGTCTTTTGGTTTCAAATGAACTAGGAAAAGTTTATATTAGGGATCAATCTTTATATTCTTCACAACAGGTGTTGAACTAGTGGAAGGGGTTTACTTATTTTATAAAATATAAGTAAGGGACTGTGGGGTAGTCACTAGTCTTGTTTATCACTGCAATTTTACAGCTTGGAATTTCTAAGTAATTTCCGTTTGATGCTCAGTTTTTCACACAATGTCCTGATTGTATTGCTGTTTGTGACCATGTTTTCTATATATGTGTTTTTCAATAAAATTTCCCCTACTCTTTTTGAGAAATGCCATGGGATCTTTAACATCCACATGAACTACCACCAGAACAGGCAGATGGGACCTCAGTTTAATGTCTCATCCGAAAGACGGCACCTCAGGAGTTCAGCAGCCCCCTTCTGCTGCACTACAGTGTCAGTGTTGGGATATTAACTTAAGTGCCTGGTGTGGGGATAGAACCCACAGCCTTCTGATCTCCCAGCCTCAGAGGCCAGTGTGCTATCTGCTGAGCCACTGACAATGATTTTGGGCAGCATATAAAAAATGATAGCTTTTCTGTTCCTAAGGAGGTGTGAGAAAATGGCAGTGTTGAAAATCTGGAGTGAAAATATGAAAAATTGGCAAAGTTACGAGTGTGTGTTGAAAGTGTGCAATGCATGCTCATAATGCAGTCATTTTTTTGTAATTTTTTACCAAATTTTCAACATAGGCTTTATGGGTTCTCTCCCCATGAGCAGTGGCACTGTCATTTAGTTAATCCATCCCACAAGTAGATTTCACACAGTGACAAAGCCGTTCTGTGCCACAGGTGTGAAAACACATTTTGGGCAGGGTATGAAAAATGACAGCTGTACTGTTCATAAGGAGGTATTGAAAAAAATGGCAATGTTGAAAATCTGTAGTGAAAATACTAAATATTGTCAAAGTTACAAGTGTGCATGGAAACTGTGCAATGCATACTTGTAACACAGTCATTATTTGGAATTTTTTAACTAAATTTGCAACATTGGCTTTTTGAGACCCTACCTCATGAACAGTAGCACTGTTGTTTCGTTAATCAGTCCTGAAAGGTGTTTCCATGCAGCAACTGGGAAATTACCTTTCAGAACCAAGAAACAAGATGATAGTGACAGTGTTTATGAGGTGGGTCTCAAGAACCCCATGCTGAAAATGTGGGCTCAAAATTCCAAGAAATGGCTGAGATATGAAAATAAGTTGAAAACCCCATTGAGTATCATTATACAGCATTTACCTGTATTCCTCAGTTTGCGGTTTGGCTTTGAAGAGTGCAGATGTGTCCCAGTCCACAGAAGATGAGAGCACCAGACCTCCAATGGTAAGTATGTGGTAAGGGGGTGTGTGGGGAGGTGGGTGCACAGAGGGTGTGTTGGGATGGGAGGCCGGAGACGATGAGAGTCTATTTTCTTTTTTCAGTTAAAAAAAAGGAAATAAGACATCGAGGGACAGTTTTCTTTATTTTAACAGGTTTTACAGTAGTAGCCACATACATTGCCAGCTATTTTCAGATATTTTGTGAAATTTCTAAATAGTTTCTCTCTACTGTCCCTACTGTGGAAATGGAGAAGGCATGAGATATTTCTGGAAATATCACAGAAATTTCTGTAAACAGCTGGCAGTGTCTGTGGCTGCTACTATATTTAAAAAATACATATGGGAACAGGAGGGTAGGCTCCCAGTGTGCCACATGGGTATGGGGGTTTGCATGCTGACACGGGGATCGGGTGTCCCCATGTCAGCAGTTAGATACAGGCTTGGGGAGGGGGGCATCCAACACTGGGAGTGGCTATCCTGGTGTCAGAAAAAACATAAAAAGCAATTCGGGCACACTGGGGTAGGCTCCCAGGTGTGAAGAAAACAGATCAGTAGCTGTCAGGCAGACAGGGCTACAATGACAGTATTCTCATCCCCGACTTCGTATGCCAATGGTAACTACCCACAAGCACCTGCCTGAACTATATTGCCAGCTGTCTTTAATGAATGACAGCTGTGTCATATACTGCAAGTACTATATGACACAGTTGTTTATTAAAGACAGCTGTGTCATATAGTACTTGCACTATATGACAAGTTGTCATTCATTTAAGACAGCTGTGTTGTATTGTGCAGGTACTATATGACACAGCTGTCTTTATTAAATGACAGCGATGCCATATAGTGCAGTGCAAGGAGGAGGAACATGATGGAGCTCAGTGGGGATGACGAAACAGTTTTCTTCTTTTAAGTTTAAAAACAATAGACATCGGGGGACAGTTTTTACTTTGCAGGGATTATTAAACACTGCTGGGGGGAATGCTGATGTGGGGATAGGGCCCTCTGATGTCGGCAGTGAAGGCAAAAAAAATAAATAAATACACTGCCACCGGTGATTGGGGTCCCCCAGTGTGCAGACACAGTTTAAGGCACAGCACAGTCAGGCTGGTGGGGCTACAATGACAGTAGCCACCTCCCTGACCTATGAGGGGTGAAAGCAGCAGTGGTTGCCCTATATGACAGAGCTGTTGTATGTTAAAGACAGCTGTGCTGTATAGTGTAAACTGCTGCTTTCACAAAACTGCAGTTATGAATAGAACCTTCATTTTTTGAACTGCACATGCTCAGAAATGGAACATTTTTATTAAATGTTTCAAAAACTAATGAACTGAGGGACCTAAAAACTGAAACCACAAAAGCACATACCTTGGACCAACCTCTATCGAACCTGGGAGTTTCAGATTTTAAAGCCTCATATTTTTTTAAGTTATCAAGTGGGAAAAAAGTCTTAAAATTTTTAAAAAAATGGGATTTTTGTGCTTTGTTTGCACCTCTGTAACTTTGCCTCCCCTGAATGGATTTACATGAAATTTACTGGATCAAGAGATCTTGGCACAGAGCCTATGCTTTCCAAAAGTCATGTAAATCAGCTGAATGGGTACAAAGCTGTTAGGGTGCAAAATTTGGGTTTAACATAGAAGTGCTTATGCAACTGTAATATACAGGCACAACCATGCCTGCATGATATATATACAGTGAAGTCACCCAGGTTGAAGTGCAGTGCTGCAGAATTCTGAAGTAGCGTTACTGTAGTAAATAATGGAATTTCAATGGAAGTTAATTCCTTTTGTCAAGCAATTAACCTGTGAGATTCTTTGATCGCAATTTTTGATCTCAAAATAGGGACAAGATGGCCAGATTTTTTATAATGGAATAGATAGGATATTTTACTAATTATTGATATTGAATATCTCAGAAACAGCTTGGTCTTTTTACTTAAAATTTGGAGGGTGTTTACGGTATGTCTTGTGGATGTTAATTACAGTGTTTATGTGTCAGAAAATATTTTTTTGGTGGACATATGCCATGGCGCAGTTTACATCCTGCGGATAGCATTTTGCTTGTGGTGGTGGCTTGAAACTGATAGGATTCACGGGGCCATCCCACCAACTTGTGCAACTTTCTACTTTTCTATTCTTTTTTAAAAAGTAAGGAAATTATATACAAAAATCTTAGTTAATGCATTAGTTAGGGTTATTCTACAGTGACAAAAGTGAGGAAATTCAGCATTAGGGTTCCCACCCCTTGCACCCACCCCACCCGCCTACAAGAGGCATGGGGGTGTGCATTGAGTTGTCGGCCCTAACTCTCACCCCATTCTCTACAATGCACCACCTCAGCTTGTTTGAACATGGGATGGGGTGAGAGTTAGGCCTGATGACCCCAACACACACCCCGATGCCTCTTGGTGGGGGTGAGGTGAGGTGCATGGGGTGGGAACCCGAATGTCAAATTTCCTCACTTTTGTTACTGTAGAATAACCCTAACTGATGCATTAACAGAGTTTTTTCCATAGAATATATATGTATATATATAATATATATATATATGTATATATATATATATACAGTCAAACCCTGTTTATCCAACCCCCAAATTACCGAACCTCCCTTTCTAATGAACCCAACCTGTGTCCCCCAATGTTTTCATAGGTTCATCTATGCTCTCAAAGCTATAATTAGTATACACTGTAATTAACATGAATTCTGTGCAATTTGTGACCTGATGACCTTGCTGAGCACTTAACAAGGTGTGTGTCATTATAACTCAGTTAAGTGCTTAACAAGATTCATGCAGTGTCATAGTGCAATACTGTGCAGCTATGGATTCTCCCTCAGGCAAAACAAAGCAAGTTGTCCTTACCATGGCACAGAAGCTTCAAATCATTGAGAGGCTGGAAGGCAGTGAGCATGCTTTAGCACAGAAGTATGGCATCGGGAAGTCCACAATTAGCGACATAAAGTCAGCTAAAGAAAAGTTACGGGACCTTGCTGTCAGTATGGAGTCGGCTGCTGGATCTGATGAAAGAAAAAACACCAGGATGTATAAAGAGGAGCAGCACAATGCTGCAATTTGCACATGGTTCAGGCAGGAGAGAGAGAGAGAGAGAGAAGGAGACCCCAATATCTGGCCCTCTCCTTAAAGAAAAAGCATTACAGTTTCACAACAGGCTTGCCATTTCAGGACCATTTTGGCAAGCGATGGGTGACAGGACAGATTTAAGAAGTGGCATGGAATTTGCCAGCTTCGTTTTTGTGGTGAGAGGCTGAGTGCGGCAGATGAGGGCATTGATACTTTTATATAGCAGCTGCTGGATATAATAGTGGCTGATGGGTTACTGCTAGAGCAAGTGTTTAATGCTGATGAAACTGGGCTGTTTTGGAGAGGTTTGCCTGAGAGAACGTTTGCTCATGGTTCAGAAAAAGATGCACCAGGGATAAAAAAAACAGAAGGGCAGGCTGACAGTGCTTGGCTGTGTGAACACTGCTGGCCACAAATTATAGCTGGTTGTGATCAGCAAGTCCAGAATGTCTAGATGTTTTAAACATGGCATCCCTCCCTGTACAGTACGAGGCTCAGAGGAGCGCTTGGATGACTGCTGACATTTTTCTGTCTGGTCTGCAAATCAGTTCATCCCTCTGGTAAAGCACTCCCTATGAGGGAAATGGATTCCACAGAAAGCCTTGCATTTTTGTGGACAATTCACCAGCCCACCCCAACATCGCTGATGTTCACAAGTGAGATGGCACAATTTGCTGCATTTTCTTACCCCCTCTAGCACCACATCTAAGTTACAACCCTGTGATCCGGGTTTCCTTGGAAATTTTTAAGAGGGCCTGTCATAAGAAACTGCTCCAGACTGTGCTTGCCAGAGATAACCATGATACTTCTTTGGCCCATATCATCAAAGTCATCAACCTCAGTCAAGGATGTTAGCTATATGGCTGCTGAGGCATGGGATAGCTTGTGCCCATGATCCATACAAAAAGCCTGGTGAAAATCAGGAATAAAAACTGGTCTGAATGATACAGCAGTACAGTACCTTGACAAAGTGATCCTTTACCAGGAAGCACAGCTGGACCGTGACCCAATCCAGATCATGCTGCTACAAAGCATTAAGCAGCCTGTGGCTAGAAAGCAACATGGTGTGCTTAAACAAAAGTCAAGTGTTGATTATTTTAAAAGCTAAACCCAACTACTTAAATGTATTTTTTTAAATAAAGCACCACGTACTGCTAAAATGAAGATTTGTAATGTATTTAGCATATTTGTCACATGAAATAAAATGGTGAAACATTACTGCACTGTTTGTGTGTTCATGAGAGAATGAAGAGAGAATTAAAAAAGGCAGAATCCCATTTATCCGACCATACTGGATGTCACCCAAGTGGGTCAGATAAATGAGGTTGAACTGTGTGTATATATACGTATGTATATATTATGGTAGCATGGTAATGCTACCATAGTTAGGGTTGAGTACCCCATTTAAGGTTAAATGGTGAAACTTTGCACCTTAATAACTTTGCCACCGTTCAACGGATTTGCCTGACGTTTGGTAGGCATGGGGCGTAACCATAGATCTTGGGATCTGCCAACATTTGTACCAGTCAGTATAAGGCTGCTGAGTTATTAAGTGACATTCTGGGGTGCATCTATGGGTTTTTGGCATTCTTTGCTCACACCTACAGGTCGTACAGTTTGTGCGACCGGTCTGAAAACTTCAGGGATCGTGTGGCCAGGGTCCCCGATGTGCCTTTCGAAGATTTCATGAAAAAATATTGAATGGTTCAAAGGTTATTCAAAAAACAAGTTTCCCATTATAGTCAACTGGAAAAGTTAACAAAAAGTTTGACAGTATCGCAAATGACCCTAGTAGTGCCACAAATCCACCATTTTGTTTTCAGTTACTTATCACAGAAATGCTTGGCATTTAAAATTGGGACCATCTAGGGACGTAATTATTTTTGTGTTTACCTAGTCGAGCCCTGAGAATGCTAGGCATGTCTTTATTATGGGATTAAACACCCCAGAAATATGTTTTTCAAATTTTTGGAAAAAGTAGTGTCACACCTGTGACACTGTCACACTTTTTTGCAAAACGTGTCGCAAATCACAACACTACTTTTCAACACTATGGCTAAAATGACAGGAATTGTTTGCCACCCTGCTGCAAAAGAACAGTTTGGTCTTTTGGGCTGCAATTTGGAGAGAAGAAAGCCAGCATCTCACAAATGTGCCTTTTGGTGAAAAAATATTGCAGGTATGCAAAGTTATGGTACTCCGAAGTTGATGCTTTTTCCCATAGACTAACATTGCAGCATCCAGCACGCCTTTCAGGCCCCGTATCTCAGAAACAGTGCGAGAAACAAACTTTTCGTCAGAAAAATGCTTAGCCCCCCAAATGAGGGCTAAGTACAAAACTAGCCAGGAAAGTCATAATTCATATAAAATTTTTATTTCTTTTCTACGTCGTACAGTTCCTGAGATGTAAGCAATTTAGTATTCCATCTCCTCATTTTCTGCTCTGAGCCCCATTATTATGCATGCATTCTTTGTACTCTCTGTGTTTCTTTATGCAGCTGTTGGGGAAAACCAGGGTGTGCACTCCAGTTACTGTTACACATAGTGTTTCCATTTGTGTTTCTGTACTTGTTTGCGTTAGCTTTCCCGTGTACGCCACCATGTGCGTTATCCTTTGCATTTCTGTTTGCACTTGCATTTGTGTTACTCTTACCATTTGTGTCTACAGTACTGTTTCTGTTTGTGTTTCACTTAGCGTCACAGTGCGCATTACCATTTGTGTTTGTGGTCGCCCTTCTATTTGTGTTTGTCTTTAGTTTTGCGCCGTTGTTGTCGTTACCATTACCATTTTCGTTTCCAATTGCGTTCCTGTGCCTGTGCACATTACGGTTTGCATTTCCATATGTGCTTGCATTTGCATTTGTGTTTCTGTTTCCTTTGGCATTATTGTTGCTGTTATCATTACCATTTTCATTTCCAATTGTGGTACCATGGCCATACACGTTACGGTTTGCGTTTCTGTACATGCTTGCGCTTGTGTTTCCATTTCTGTTTGCTTTGGCATTATTGTTGCTGTTACCATTAACATTAGCATTTATAATTGTGGTACCGTGACTGTACGTGTTACGGTTTGCTTTTCTGTATGCGCTTGTGTTTGTGTTTCTATTTCTTTTTCCTTTAACAGTATTGTTGCTGTTACCGTTACCATTTGCATTTACAATTGCAGTACCATGCCGTGCACCTAATGGTTTGCATTTGCATTTCTGTTTCTGTTTCCTTTGGAGTTATTTTAGCTGTTACTGTTACCATTTGTGTTTCCAATTGCAGTACCATGACTGTGCACATTATGGTTTGCATTTCTGTATGTGCTTGCATTTGCATTTCCATTTCTGTTCCCTTTGGCATTATTTTTGCTGTTACCATTGCCATTTACGTTTGCAATTGCAGTACCATGACTGTGTGCACTACGCTTTGCATTTCCATACGTGCTTGCATTTGTCTTTCCGTTTCTGTTCCTCTTGGTGTTATTGTTGCTGTAACAGTTAACATTTGCATTTACATTAGCGGTACCATGACCGTGCGTGTTACCCCTTGCATTTCCATATGCACTTGCATCTCCATTTGTGTCACTGTTTGCTTTGGCGTCACTTTGCACTTATGTTTCTATTAACGTTTGCATTACCATTTATGTTTGCATCACCATGTGCATAACTGTTAGCACTTGTGTTTGCATTGCAGTTACTGTTACTATGTCACAAGACATCATGTAGTGGGATCACGGGGCCTGAAGTGCCCACATTCCCACCACCACATTCTATTCATTATTTATAGTCCTTATTCTCAAAAAGAAAGGAAATTCATTGCAAAAAACTCAATTTAATGCATCATTTAGGGTTGTTCCACAGCAGCAAAAGCAAAGAAATTCAGCGTTAGGGTTGAAAGCCCCCCTTGCACCCCCCAGCCTGCCCCCCCAACTGGCATTGGGGTGTGCATTGGGGTTGTCAGTCCTAACTCTCACCCCATTCTCCTATACCTCAGCTTGCTTGCACAAGTGATGGGGTAAGAGTTAGGGCTGATGACTCCAATGCACACCCTGATGCCTGTTTGGGGGGACAGTCTGGGGGGTGCAAGGAGGACTTTCAACCCTAACACAGAATTTCCTCACTTTTGTCACTGTGGAACAACCCTAACTGATGCAAGAGTGTGCAAGGGAGCAGGTTTTACTAGAGGCATTTCAGGACAGCTTCCTGGTACAGTTGGGCAGTGAGCCAACTAGACTGGATAGGACTCTGAACCTGGTTCTATCAAATGGGGAGGCTGTAAGGGATCCAGAAGTGGAAGACCCTGTGGCTGGGAGTGACCACCACATGGTATGGTTCATGCTCAACATGGGTAGGGAAGCAGAAGGTATGAGTACCAAAGTGATAGACTTTAGGGTAGTGAACCTTAAAAGAATGGGGGAAATTGTGGACAGGCATCTGATGGAAATTCAGCTGCACATGGCTGCTAGCCAAAAATGGGATATTATTAAGAAAGGGCTGGTGAAAGTGACTGGGACATGTACAAGAACAAGGAGTAAGAAGGAACTGGCAAAAAAAAAAAACAGCTGGCTGATGCAGCAGGTCATGGAAGGGATGAAGGCCAATTAAAAGGCATTTCAGAGACTCGAGAAATGGAGGGATAACAAGAAGATGTATACGAAGAAGTCCAGGGAGGCTACAAGGCTGATCAGAGCAGCCAAGGCTTCCAGGGAACTGAAACTGGTGCAGGGCATAAAAGATGGAGAAAATGACTTCTTCAGACACATCAGTGAAAGACCAAAAAACAAATATCAGATTGGGAAGATTTGGAAAGATGGGGGCTGGGTGAAGAAGGGGAGGCCCAGGTGGAGGCACTGAATGAGTACTTCTGCTCTGTGTTCATGAGGGAGAAAGGGGGCAGATACCACCTGGGAGAGGAGGTGTGGGCAGGGAGGGGAGGAGGTGACTGATATAGGAATTACAGAGGATAGGGTGCTGAAAGGTTTAAGGACTCTGAGGGGGAATGAGGCACAGAGTCCAGACAGCATTCACCCTAGGGTACTTAGGGAACTGGTGGAGGTCCTGGCAGGACTGCTGGTTGACCTGTTCAATACATCCTTGGACAGTGGGTGTGTACCACAGGACTGGAGGATGGCCCATCTGGTACCCATTCATATAAGTGGACCTAAGGATGAACCAGGGAACTATAGACCAGTAAGCCTCATATCAATTATGGGGAAATTCATGGAGACAATCTTAAAAGAGAGGCTGGTGACCTTTTTGGAGATCAATAGTCTCCAGGAAGATCAGCAGATTGGGTTTGTCTCAGTGAAGATCCTGACAGACAAATCTGATTGAGTATTACAACTAGGTGACAAAGGAACTGGACAAAGGTCATGCAGTGGATGTCCTGTATTTGGACTTCAGCAAGACCTTTGATTCCATGCTGCATGGGAGGCTGGGGTGGGGGAGCTGGAATATGTAGGGGTGAGAATAAAGATGGCAATTTAGATCACCAATTGGCTGAAGGGAAGTCAGCAAAGGTTGTTGGTGGTGGGGGAGCTCTCATCACCAAGGGATATGATGAGTGAGGTGCCACAGGGATTATTATGGGGACTGGTGTTGTTTGGAATATTCATAGCTGACATCTTCCATGAGGGCTGGAGTAAGATTAGTCTCTTTGCAGAAGACACAAAGATGGGTGCTATGGCAGATGACATTGAAGGGTGGAGGGGGCTGTAGGAGGACCTGACCAAACTACATGAGTGGTTGGATACATGGCAGATGGGGTTTAATGCCAAAAAGTGCAAGTTCTTACACTTCAGGGCTAACAACCAGGGGAAGTGCTATCAGCTGTGGGGTGTACAGCTAAAATGCACTGAGGAGGAAAAATATCTAGGGGTGCTTATAATGGGGAGTATGAACAACTCAGCTCAGTGCAGGAAGGCAGCAGCAAAAGCCAACAGGATACTGGGTTGTGTAGCGAGGGAAACCTCCAGAAATAGGGAGGTGATCATGCCCCTCTACAGGTCACTGGTCAGGCCGCACTGGGAATACTGCATGCAGTACTGGTGCCCATTCCTGAAGAAGCACATCAGATTGTTGGAAGGTTTACAGTGGAGGGTGGCAAAGATGATCCAGAGACTAGAGTGATACTCCTATGAGGAGAGGCTGGGTGAGCTGAACATGTATTCCTTGGAGGAGAGGACATATGGGGGGACATGATCAAAACCTTTAAATATGTAAAGGGGATTAACAAGGCTAGTAAAGAAGGGATTTTCCAGATTAGAAGTGGAAGGGTCACAAGGGGCACCAGATGAGATTGGAAGGGGAAGATTTAGGAGGGAAGTCAGGAGACATTATTTTACTGAGAGGGTGGTGGATAAGTGAAATACTCTGCTGGAGGAGGTGGTATCCTGTAGCATGGTAGATGGTTTTAAGAGGGGATGAGACAGAGTGAGAGGAGGGTAGTTGTGAGGAGATAAGGGAGGGTGGGTGGGTGGGGCAGCTACAAGTTGAGTGGCTAGCTGCACAATGGCGCAGACTCGATAGACTGTGAGGCCTGTTTCTGCTTGCATTTTGTATGTTCATGTGTTTGTATATATATATATTCTTTGCAAAAAACTTTATTAATGCACTGGTTAAGGTTAAAGCAACAAAAGTAGGGAAATATGGCATTAGGGTTTCCAACCCTAACACCTCACCACCATCCACCAGGCAGCTACAAGAAAAACTATTGCAATTTCACCCTTCCCACATCTTCGCTAATCATGCATGTGGAGTGCCTTGGGGTTGTCATCCCCAACACCCACCCATTCAATCATGAGAGAAGCTGAGATGCGTAGAGTATATAAAAAATGGGGTGAGCGTTAGGCTGACGACACCAAGGCACACTCCATGTCTGATTAGTGAAGAAAAAGGATAAGTGAAACTGTAATGGTTTTTCCTGTTGCTACCTGTTGAGTGGAGTGGGGGTGGGGTGTTAGGGATGGAAACCCTAATGCCATATTTCTCTGCTTATGTTGTTTTAACCTGAACTAGTGCACTAACAAAGTTTTTTGCAATTTCCTTACTTTTTGAGACAGTATAATCGTATCCTCATGAAGACATATATGTTGCTGTGGAAACGTAGGGCCCTATGGGCCCTGCATTTGTATTTGCAGTAGAACAGCAGCCAAATTGTCAGCATAGCCTTCTTATTACCCCACCTCTTGAACCATATAGAAAATTGTCAAATCCCTCTCGAAACATTATTCCACACCACCGGAACATCATTCAGCACCACAGGTGTGCAAACACAGTTTGGGTAGGATTTTAAAAATGACAGAGGTTGCTTTCATGAGGTGCTGTAAAAAAATTGCTATGTTGAAAATTTGTGGTCAAAATATTTTGAATTACCCAAGTTACGAGTGAGCATTGGAAAATGTCAATGAATGCATATAACTTTACCATTGTTGCATATCTTGACCCCAAATTTTCAACACAGACTTCTTATGATGTCACCTCATAAACAAGTGTGGTGAAAATTTTCAAATCCCATCCAAAAGGTGATTTCATCAAGCAACCGCAAAATAATCTTTTTGGCCAAATTTGTGTAATTACACTAACTTTGTTCATGAGGCAGGGTCTCAAAATGGCCATGTTGAAAATTTGGGCTAAAAATATACAAAAATGGCAAACCTATGCCACAAAAGTTTTAAACTCCATTGAAATACATTGAACTGCATTTACCTTGCTTTCTCATATAGCAGTCAGCGTTTCCAGCAGCAAGATGCGTCTTCAATCAGAGATTGGATCTTCACCCTGGGACCTGTTCAGGTGAGTGAATGTGTGTGTGGGTGGTGGGTGCTGAATGGGAGTTCGGTGTGGGCAGGATCAGATCACAGAGGGACCATTTTTTTTTACTGGCTGTAAAAAAAAAGACAGTGAAGGATCATTTTCTTTTTTACAGGCAGAACAGCAACTGGAGGGTGGGGGGCCACTAGACAACAGGGAAACACACAGTTTTAAGGGGGTCTGCAATCAGAGGGTGGGGGTGACACTGGACACCAGGGAAAACAATTTAACAATATGGAGACAGCGATTGATGGGTGGAGATGCCACTAGACACCAGGGAAAAAACTAAAAACATATGGGAGTGGTGATCAAGGGTGGGGGAGGGTCCCACTAGACACCTGGGAATTTTTTTTTTTTCAAATTGAATTTTAAAGTTCAGCACATACATAGAGTATCAATAACAACATATCCAGGGGTTCTAACAGCAGATAAATACTTTTGTAGTAAAGAGCCTGACTGGTGCTGCTGTCTATTTCTCTTGACATTTGCATTTTCATTCCTAAAGGATTCTCTTGGCAGTTTTATATTCTTTCATTCATATCCTACATGCCACCTCTATACTCCTTCTAAAAGGCTGGGAACCATGGTTGGCCCATGGCCGCCTCCAGTGGCCCCCATATTGCCCGGTATTTATCTTCTTTACCCACATCTTTGTATTGGGTATGTTCCAATTTCATACAACTGAGCAATTTTTGGGCCTATTCTGCAGTTGTAGGTGTTGACTCCTTGCCACAGAGATAGGCCAGGGCCTGCTTCCCAATGCCATAGCCAATGACCATAATGAGTGGTCCAGGCCCGTACCCTCATGTGAGTTTCCTGGTGTCCCAAGTAGCTCCTCCCCTATTCCCAAGATTTGTGTATTTTGTATAATATTCTGCATAATGTTTGTGGTGCTAATCCAAAAACCTCTAGTTTTGGGGCATTCCCTTATCATGTGAATAAAGATTCCTCGCTGGGCTTTACATTTTGGGCAGAGGTCTGATCTTTCTGGGTCTATTCTATTGGCCAGGGACAGAGTGAAGTAAGTTCTATGCAATATATTAAAATGAGTTGCTCTCAATCTATTATTAACTGAGCAGTTCATGCCCTTGCACAATATCATCCTCCAGTCACCCATCTGTCAGGGCTTTCCTTCCTATATCCCTGTCCCATTTCTCCCTAAGATTTTCCATTATAAGTGGCAGGCTGCCCAGCATACTTTTATAGCAGCTTGTCATTGGCCTGCTTTTACATGTCCTCAGGTTTTCTCACAGCACTTCCTCAAGGTGGGATCTCTGTGGGACTATGAACTGTTTTTCACCCCTCTCAGTAACCATAAGGTGACTATGGACCTGCAGGTAAGTGAAGAAGTGTGAGGGATTAGTCCATGTTTTTTTGCTAAAGCTTGATATGACTGGACATTCCCTTGATCACACATCTGGTGTATTAGTTGTAAACCCTTCTTGGCCCATACCTTCAGTGACTGGCTGACAGGACCAGGTGTCCTCCCCTCCCTCTAGAGTGCCTGATCTATAGAGGCATCCAGGGATAAGGTGGAGGGCTAGCCCATGGTCCTGAACCATGCTCGCAATGTGGCCCTAGTGAAAGGGTTCTCTATATGCTTTGTTGATTTCCAGATTAGCGCAGATGAGAAAAAATACATATTTAATGGGGCTCCCTCAGATTCCCCCTCCATCTCTGTCCATGCTTTCCTCTCTCCTTTTATTGGAACCAGATATACCATTGCAAAAATCTGTGCTGCTAAGCAGTATAGTTGTAAATTTTGGAGACCTAGGCCCCCGCTCATTACTGTTCTCCGTAGGACCTCCTGCCTAATTCTAGGTCTCTTATTGCCCCACAGTAAGGTCAGTATAGCTCCTCGTAGTGATTTAAAGTATCTCTGAGGGATACATATCGGTAGTGTTTTTAATAAGTACAGACACTAGGGTAATACATACATTTTAGCCAAATTCCCCTCTCCTATCAGTACAAGGGGAAGATTCTTCCATCTCACACACTCCTCCTGGATCTTTCTCAATAGGGGTTTATAGTTTATTTTGAATAGGGATGTCAGTTTTCTAAGAAGATGGACTCCCAGTTATTTTATGGAGACCGCAGGAGGGATTACATACCCCTAAATCTGGATGGGGCACCCACTCCCCCAGGGAGAGCCATTTGCATTTAGCCCAGTTTATTTTGTGGCCAGGTATGGGGCCACATTCCTCAAATAATTTGGTTAAGGCTGGGATGGATGTCCCCCGGTCCTGCAAAAACAACATATCATCTGTGAACAGTGAGGTGACCTGGTGTTTACCTCCAAAGGAGTAGCCTTGTATTTTAGGGTTTTGTCAGATGGACATGGCCAGTACCTCCATCATCATTACTTTTAGGAGAGGTGACAGGGGCCAGCCTTTCCACGTCCCTTGTGTGAGGCAGAATGATAAGAACAGAGTATCTTTAGTAAGTATTTGTGCCTTATGGGCTCTGTATATCGCTTTTATCCAGGTTCTTATTTGGGATCCTAAGTTAAATTTCTTTAATGTGGTAAACATGAAGGCCATTCCACCTGATCAAAGGTCTTCTTAGCATCTAGTGTAAGAAGGCCTCTGTCCTCTTCCCCTCCTCTTTCCGACCACCCATGGATAATGTTCAGGGTTCTGTGGATGTTAAGCTTTGCTTGTCTGCCCTTAGCAAATCTGCATTGGTCCTGGTGTATCAATGCAGGGAGAGTAACCTCTAACCTCCTGGCAATTAGTTTTGCTATTATTTTATAGTCAGCATTCAGGATTGAGATAGGGCAATATGGACTCGCATTTGTTGGGGTCCTTGCCTGGTTTTGGGAGAACTATAATTGTTGCTAATTGTAGGGATGGTGATAGTGCTGTTTTCAAGGCATCTTGTATCATCAGTGTTAGGATGTGCTGAAGTTCCTTCCAAAAGGCTTTATAAAATGCCATAGGTATACCATCCACACCAGGGGCCTTCCCCACATTTGATTCCCACATAGCCCGCTGCACCTCTGTTGTGGTAATGGGGCAGTCAAGTTCCTCCCTCAACTCTTGATTCAAAGATTTTAAATTGAGTCCTTCCAAAAAGCCCTCAGGATCCATCCCCCTGGGGCCTCAGATTTATACAGATTTTTGTAAAACTGTTTAAAAATGTTGTTTACTGTCCTACGCAGCCAGTATACTGCTATGCTTGTGCAACTGTGTTAGTTTGGTTTTGGCCATTCGCACTCTCTATTCCAGAGGAAATACCACCCTGTAGGGGTACGAAAGGCAAGGAACCCTCTGAGAGGGTTCCACCCCAAGAGGTGCCATAGGATGATTCCCGTGGCTAAAGGTACCTAAGGAATCCCCAAAAGAAATGTAGTACAATCATATCCCAAAGAAGGAGGCAACATGAAGCATATGAACAAGCAGTAACTGTGATGTAGTAGCAGTAACTGTGATGTAGTAGTAGAAAAGCATAGACAGTTTGATAATGTAATGAGATACCCACTTTGATAACGTAATGAAATGCCCAGGTTTGCGTAGTATGATACTAATGGTTTGCGTTGAGATTAGGAGATCCTCTAAGGAGAGATGGAATGGCAGGACATCCTCCACCTCCATCCAACAATGGAACCTACCTAAAGAAACTAGGGGATACTACTATGCTAACTAACAGTTATGACCTGAGGCAACAGAGAAGAGAAAAAAAACCCTATGAGGAGGAAACTTCTGGGGATCCAAGGCCTAGGTCACCTTCCCTCCAGGCTTGGGATCATTTATTTAGTGACAGCTCTGCAGCTGCAATTTGGAAAACCCAATTAAAGGGAGGTGAAATATATTCCAATTTGGAGGAAGGCTCACACTCAAACCCTCTAATGGGAACACCATGGAGGGTTGTGAGAAAACTCTGCAACAATACATGCAACCAAGGTGCAGGAGAAGAGCAATGACTAGTGAGACACTCATCTGGTCTACCCACCCTAAACTCAAACCAGATGAACCAGAGGCAGTCATAGGGAGAATGTGGTGAAGGTGCCTTGCTATGGAAACCACTAAAATCAATGGCTAACCGTTATAGTGGAACACTAGAGCAAAAGGAGGTAACTTTTTCCACCCTTCACCGCTAGTCTTAAATTCTACACCAGGAGCTGCTGTCGCATAGCAGGCAGCTAAAGCCAAGCCTGGGGTGATGACATTCCCAGCTATGGGCCAGGTGAGAAGGATCCCGCCCCAAGTTGGACACGCTTGACATGTGGACTAAATGCAGAGCAAGACCATCAACTTGCGGGAACCCTGCACCAGAATAGAATAGCCGGCATGCCCCCAAAATTGAATGAGAGCTGAAAAGCTGGAGCAGCTGAGTAAGCACAGTTCACTGAGATCATAATGAATATTGAGTGCTGAGACCTTGCAAGGTCGAATGCAGTATTGAGTGCAGCAGAATCCAAGAGGCTGAAGACGAGGGGATGGCAGTAGGCATGACGCAATAATTTGCGAAAGCAATGAGCAACGATTGTGTAAGCAAGCATGGACCTGCACGTAGGTCAGTAAATAGAGTAGTAATGAGTGGACCTACACATAGGTCTGCATAACGTAGTAGCAATGAAACAGCACTGAATAGTGGGGCAAGCCAGCCAGCATTTAAAAGACAAATCATGGTGACAAATACTCTGAGGACTTTTGGCAGCAAAGGCAGGATTTAGAACAGAAATAATTAGCCATATGGGGCCATGACACCCCAAACACTTCCCAGTACCCGCTGTAGGACAGACAAGAAAGTGATGGAAGGCTGAGAACAACATGCAGGTATGAAAACTAGTTTAACAGCCTCAGCAGGAGTTTTTTGGCTAACATCAGAGTAGAACAGGTTGAATAAACATAGAAGCAACAATTTGTATTGAGTACACGGAGTTGTAAAACTGCAATAAAACATGGAGACACTATGCTCTAAAAGCAGGTGTAGCCAGGTAGTGCAATGAAGCTGCAAGTAGAATGACAGCATGAATGAGCAGCATAGCTAGGGTCAGTGTAAGCCTGCATCAGGTGAAAACAATTGAGTATGCAACATGGAGCAGCTTTGGTTGTGCTGAAACACACAGATAATGTTTGCAGTTGCATTGCAGTAGTTTGAAAGTGGTGAGCAACAGTGTAAAAACCCAAGCACTGGGTACAATAGTAACTGGAGTAAACAGTAGCAGAGGCTGCAGTTGTAAATAACTGAAAGCGGTAGTATGTGCTCTGAGTAGCAGTATGGTAGAAGCTTAGAAACAAAGCCCCAAAAGACAAAACCAAAACAGAGCAACACAGAAAACAGGGAACAAGACCCAAAAACAAGAACAAGACACACAAAACACAAGGAAGCACACAGCCCGAGGAAAGATACAAACCAGAAGCAGGAATTAAAACACTGAAGTCCAGCAGAGACACACAGAAAACAGCAGGCGGGGGGGGGGCCTAGCCAGCTCAGAGGACAGACCAACAGAGCCTCCGGCTGCAAAAAAAAAAAGTTTCACAATGATGCTAAGTGGAACTGCTTATATAGGTTAGGAAGTGAGAGTGGCTGGCTGCTTGGTCACTGAACTCCAGGCAAAAGCCTTTCCAATTAATTTGTCTTTGGCAGCCCCAGCACTCCCTAATATATATTTACACAGTACCTTGTGCCAGTTTTAAACATCATCTGGTTGTGGAACCTCGCCATTTTGTTGCTGCTCCAAGACTTGTGTAATGTACTGCATTGCCACCTCTGGATCCATAAAGGATATGGAGTCCTGATTCTTTGGCCTAATTATCAGCCAGGCTGGGTACACCATAGCAAACTGGCATTTAAGCGTGTGAAGCTTTCTCTTGGCTGCTGTAAAAGCTTGCCTCTCCATCTTCAGTCTCCTTGAAAAGTCTGGAAAAATGCTTCCCCCTTTGCCTTTTATTGTAATAGTTCCTTTTTGCCTGGCCACCTCCAGCATGAGTTGTCTGTCCTGAAATCAGAGGAACTTAATAATGATATGTCTTTCATCAGGACCTGATCAGCAACCCGGTGACCGGTGAGCCATTTGGATCTCCATGGATATTGTTTCAGGTAAATTCAGGACTTTTCATAGCCATGGGCACATAAATTCCCCACAGGCACACCCCTCCATCCCTTCTGACAAGCCCACCAGGCGTACATTAAATCACCTTTCATAATTTTCATGATCATCGAAGGCGGCTTTAAGGAATTCAGTTTCTCATAATGCAGCCTTCTTGGTGATTGTGGGTGTCCTTTCTATTGCTGATCCACTGCTCTAGCTCCTCTAGCCTGTTGGAGTGGCTCTCCACTGTGTCACCTAAATTATTTGCAGTCTGCTGCAGGTGGGTGAGTTGGGCCCTGATGTTTTCAAATCCAACCAGCATCTGATGAGCCAGACCAAATTTTAATGACTGAATCAAGCCTTCCATATTGCCTTGGGCTTGTTGTGCAGGTTGTTACTCATTGTCTCATGTATCTGCCCATTTCATCTCAGCCCCGGATGCAGTAGGGAGTGTGCTGCCCACAGGGTGGTTCAGGTCTGATTCTTTAACACTTGCTGTCATTGCAGTTGAGTTTGCTTCCTTCTTGATTTGTTGACAGCTGCCATAAAGGATATTAGTTGTTGTTTTGTTTTATGTGGTTCTACTGGGTTATTTCTACAGGATGGCACTGATTATTAATGGATGGGCCCTGAGCCCCTGGATCAGACATCCATTCCTCTTCTCGATCAGGCCACACCCCCCATCATTTAAATGAGTTGGAGTCGACACCTGGAAATTATACACAATACGAGGATAGTGATTGGTGGGTGGGGGCAAGGTATTAGGGGAAAAATATAGGAACTTTCCCTCATGAAAAAGGTTTCCCCTACAGTTTCATACAGCTGGGAAGTGAGTCACAAGAAAGGATATAAACTGTAAAAAAACACATTTGTGGGTTTGTCAACACTGAAGTACAGAATCCACCTAACAGGGTCATGATTAGTCAGACAGATGTGTTAGTCTCACTCTAGGATATCCTTTTTGCTGCTTTTGAAATTTTTTTTTATAGAAAAAAATGGAAACAAGATGGCAGCAAATGAAAAAGATTTTTTCCAAATGAAAAACGATGGCCCCATATGAAAAAGGAATCCTTTTTCATTTCAGACCTCTATCTTGTAGTGCTTACTGAGCATGCTCAGAACCAATTTGCAAAACTACAAAATTAAATAACTTTGAAATGGATTTTCACTAAACAAGCAAACAGCATATCTGTGGGCCAGCCCCTTTCTACCCTAAAAATGTTAGCACAAAATTCCAAACCATCTGGCTGCTACAGGTGTCACCAGAAAGCTCAGCAAAACCAACAGAGAAACACACCTGAAAATTCACTTTTCAAACTATCCAGAAATTGTAATCCTCAAATCCGAACAGATTGAAGCTTGGCACACCAATAGATTTACCACACAAGGTTGCACATGCAAAATTTCACGTAGATGTGATAAACAGTTTTGAAGTTATTAAAGTTAAAAAATTGGGGTTAACATTAAACAGCCTACTCAGCCCTAACTATAGATATCTAAATTACAAAAAACTTCATTAATGCATCAGTTAAGGTTAAAGCGACAAAAGTAGAGAAATGTGGTGTTAGCTTTTCCAACCCTAACACCACACCCCACCCCCACCCTGCTCAGACAAAAAGGGATTGGGGGAGGCATTGGGGTCATTAGCCCTAATGCTCATCCCATTCTCCTATGCTGTGCCCACCCAGTTTATTTTCTAATGGAATGGGGTGGCCGTTAGGGCTGATGACCCCAGTGCCACCCATGATCCCTCTTTGTCAGTGCAGGGTGGGGTGGGGTGTTAGGGTTGGAAACCTTAATGCCGCATTTCCCCACTTTTGATATTGATAGGTAAAATACAGAGTCAAGGGAACTAGCCCATTATGACTTCGCCATCCATTAACCTGGATGGAAATAGTATTTTTTATCTCCCATATATTTGTCCAGATTAATTTTGAATACACTGAAACTGGAACTATTTACTACATCTGATGGCAGGGAATTCCAGACTGGAACAGCTCTCTGGGTTATAAAGTTTTTCCTTTTATTAGTTTGTACATTAAGGCCTGGATATTCAAACTGCACTCAAAACTGGCGCAACAGCAGGAGCAAGTGCAAACCAGTTGCGCAAATGCGCAACAGGTGCGATATTCAAACATGGAGCAGAGCAAATTGCGCAAGCAACCAACGACTGAATATTGCACATACTGCACCATCGCGCAACCAGGAAGGAGAAGCTGAGCCAAAATGTTGCGCTATGGCGCAACCATGGAAGCTCAGCTGAGCATTCCAGAGCTGCCATAGCTACACAGCCCCCCCCAGAGCAATGGAACTGCACATCCAGGGAGGCAGACTGGGGCCCACCGCCAGCCATGCCACACATGGGCACAGGAACACACTGCAGAACCCACACCACACCGGCACACCCCAAGCACAGTGTCACTGGGGGTGGGACGGATGATCCACGTGCCCATGGGGACAAGCCAATAAAGCATAGCAGAGCCCTGACACCCCAGCACAACCACTGGCAGGCAGAGAGTGCCACACACAGGGGGTTGACAACTACAGTGCACATCAGCCCCCGTATGCACAGTGCACCCTGCACTGTGACCCCAAGACACCACCCATGTGCAGTGACTGGCACTGCAGGAAACCATGCAGACCCCCCAGCACACGTCAGCCCCATGCAACACAGAAGCCTACAAGCCAGACACACCCTGTGCACCCAGCAGTGGGTGGCAGCAGATGACAAGACCAACCAAAGTCACTGCCATGCTGGAGATACCTCCCCATGCACACACATGCACACACACACACACACACACACACACACACACACACACACATATACCCAGGACCATACCAGCCCAGATGGCATGTACACACCTGCAACTGAGCACCCATAGCCAGCTGCAAATCAGAGACCAACACAGTATTCATATATCAAAATAGAAATGTATATTAAACATAGTGCAACAAGAACAATAAAAACTATTTACAAGGGGGGGACGGGTACAAGGAAGGGGTGTTCAAGAGGGAGGGATTAAAAACTTGGAGAAGGAAGGCAGGGTGGTAGGGAAGGAAGAAGTGGGAAGGGTATTGCGGGCTATGGCCCAGCCGGCTCCTGGTCCTCCCCCTGATGGCGCCCCATTCCAGTCTGCCCCTGATGGCATCCATGCCTCCGTATCGCTCACAGGATCCTGTGGCTTGCCACGTTGACCTCTGTGAGGCGACGGACATCCCGCTGCATCCTCCTTAGAACCTCGAGGCCTAGTAAAATGGGAACACAGTCAATGGCTGTGACTGACCACAACCCTGAACACCACCCAACCTGCAAGCCATATAGCCCAATGTCCCGCACCTGTGATGGCATGCACCCACCCACAGTGAACATGCACATGGCCATCACAAACAGGCGGCACCAGCTATGCGCAACACCGCCCACACACACTGCCCATGTCAATCACAGTACAAACTAGGCTGGAAAGTGATGTGGCAACGTGGTGCGATGCCAGTTACACAGCTATGTGCCCAGTGCATGCCTGGACCACCAGTGGACGATACACAGAGCGTCGTGATACTGCACTGTGATGCAGGTCACCTGTGTCATGCCTACATACATGGATACATAGACAGTGTCGGCAGATATGGGCCTATGGGACACCCAGTCTGTCCATTTGACCTTGTAAGTTCACTCTGTTGTCCTATAAGTCTGTTGCCCTTACCCTGACCTCCAGAATTCCTTTATGGCTAACCCATGCATTCATAAATCCCGTGACCAAGTCAGCCCCCACCACTTCCTCTGGCAGGGTGTTCCACTTGTCCACCACCCATTCTGTGAAGAAATACTTTCTCATGTTTCCTCTGAATCGTCCCCCCTCCAACTTCATCCCATGCCTTCTAGTCCTGGAACATTCTTTTTCGCTTAAAAATACTGTTTTCCTGCACTCTGTTCCCCCTGTAAGATACTTGTATGTCCCCATCATATCCCCACACCCTCCTCCCCTCCAGGGAGTACGTGTTCAGTTCCGTCAACCTGTCTGCATAGGACTTGTGATGCAATCCATGCACCATCCGTGTCGCCCTCCTCTGAACCCTCTCCACCCAGTCCATGTCCATACGTAGGTATGGTCTCCGGAACTGTACACTGTACTTCAGTGTGGGACTCACTAGTGTTTTGTATGAGTGGAATTATGACCTCCTTTGGTTGTGTCCCGATGGCTGGTGGTCTTGCCCCCAGCATGCAATAGCATCCATGAAGTAATGATACTCACACTCCTCCAGCAGCTGGGTCTGATGCTGCTGCTGCTACTGCTGCTGCTGCTGCTGCTGCTGCTGTTGGGGCACAACACCCCCCGGCACCGGGGCCCTGGCACGGCCCACGTCACCCTGGCCCTGTGTCCTCACAATCCGGCCTGTATGAGACATATGTTGAGACAAACATCAGTGTGACTCAAAAGCAGAGTGCCCCCTGCCCCAGTGAGAGTGCCTGCCCACACAGCCATAACCATCCATCGCACAGCTGCACACACTGACACAGCCCACTGTGTCCGAGCTGGCACCTATGCACAGCCACCCAAGCACACACACACCCCTACAGAGAATATAGGTGCATAGATGGTACACTCACCTGGCCTAGGCACCACGCCCGCCTGGCACGTGAACGCAGCCGGCCAAGAGTTCCGCTCCGGGCGGAGGTCACTGTACCGGTGCCGCACTGCTCAGCAGACCGGCCCCGGCCAGTGACCTCCACCAGGTCAGTGGCCACTTGCTCCCACATGTGGGTCCTAGGCATGGTGAGGGGGGCCTCACCAGACAGTGCCTCACAGTGGGGCTCCACCAGGGCCACCAGGTTGGCCACTTCAAGCTGGCTCCAGGACACCGCCCTCCTCCTAGCCATGGCACCAACTTTACAGCAGACAATATGGCGCCCCGCTGCACCATAACCCCACGTGGAGTTGTTGCGCAATAGACCACCACAGGCTCCAATCGCGCTGTTCAAACAGCGCCGTCACTTTACATGGCGCTGTCACCAGATAGCGCAATAGGGATGTACACATGGCATGCCAACAGCGCCAGGGGTCAGAGGGCATACACAAGGTCACGGCAATGACACAAGGCTACGCACAGCACCATAGGACGTATAGGCATCCCGCGCGACTGCCAAGCTGAGCACCAGTGCCACAGTGGACTATCGCGCAGTAGTGCCACAGCGCCATATAGTGCCCAGTGCTGTAGCGCCACTGGCACAATGGTGGCCATGGTCTGAATCGCCTATCACGCTCAGCAGGTCTGCAGTGCGATAGACGCATGCGTAAGCTGTCTGGGCATGCGCAATGCAGTGTGGCACACAGCCACAAACCTGCGCCATTGGCTCAGCCGGACCTTCCGTATTGCACAAAGCGCAACTACGCGATATTCAGCCGACATATGCAAATCATGCGATCAGCCATTCAAAGGTGCAGTGGCGCGATTAGCATGTCATTAAAGTTGCGCCACACCTCATTTGCATGTGTTGCGCTATAAAATGTGACAGTGGGTTGTGCTGGCCAGATTTGGTTACTGCAGGTGAGAGGTGAGTTACATGCTGTGTGATGCTCAGGACAATGCTCATGGGTGGAGGATGATAAAGGCTGAGGGGGCTGAGCATGAAAAGGGCACTTAGAAAGGGACAAAGGGCACCCTTTCGATCAGTATCTGCCATAAGGAGTGGAAACGTGGGGGGCTTCTGCCCCCCTGGGCCGGCAGCTATGCTCATGGGGAAATGCTGTCGACTTGACAGTGACAGGTGTCCACTTCCACCCATACAGATCACCATGACTGACCAGAGCCAAGCTGAGGGTGTGGACGGCGGGCATAGGAGGAGGCCGAACTTCACCGCGGCAGAGACGGAGGCCCTTCCAGGCCTACCTGGAGGATGAGCTTACCAGTGAGTGGATTCGGAAGGGCACCCTCAGGAAACCTGCAGCTGCATGGAGGGGTAGCTCGGGCCATCAACCTGCACGGAAGCCACCAGCGCTCCGTGCAGGAATGCAAGAAGAAGATGGGTACTGACCACAGGAGGCTGAAGGAGAAGGTGGCAGCCTTCAGGGCGACATGTGCTGGCACTGGTGGGGGCCCACCAGTGGTGTTGCAGCTGACCCCTACAGAGGAGACACTGGTTGCGGCCATGCAGCAGTGTGCCATTGCGGGTGTACCAGGTGGAGGATTCCAGACAGGTGGAAGCCCATCACTGCACGGTATGACATGGTGGTGTTGTTGGGGGGGCTGTTGTTCACATGCACTCACATATACTCTCTTTCTGTTACAGATCCTGTTCGTCCTCAGGAGACGGTGGTGGTGGTGGGTCCAGACAGTGATGCAGACCTTCTGGACGTGGAGGAGGGACCATCCACCTCTGCCACCAGCCTGCAGGCACTGCAGCAGCATGCACGCTGGGCCAACAACTCCGTGTCAGTAATACGGGTGCAGGGGGTGCACAGCCTGTGTCACAGCAGTCTGGCATGCAGGTATGCCAGCATGCTGTGCCTTTGGCAGTGGCACGCACCTGCACCATTGATGATAGCAGGCCTGCAATGGGCAGTGATAGGTGTGTGTCCCATGACGGACATGCAGGCCAGCACATGCCCCTGGGCCTTCCTGGTTCACACCCATGTACCAGCATGCTGGCACAGTCCCAGGCTGTGCCTGTCAGCACCGGTGGGGCAGCACCGTGGCTGTGCAGGTGTCTGGCACTGTTGTCAGCATGGAGGTGGGAACAGGTGACCTGGGGCTCAGCAGTTGGAGGGCAGCAGCAGCAGTCGCACACCAGGTCTGGGGGTACAGTGTCAAGCAGTGGCACATGTCCACCACCCTTTGATCCGCCCATACCTGGTCCTGGTGAACAGTGCCCACCCTCAAGGGGTGCTGTGCACCAGGACCGTCCACACCCTGGGGGTCACGATGCCATTGGGGCACAGTACCCATTGGACGCACACACCAACCTGCTGCAGGACTCGGTACAGCTGCAGGGGCGGCTTGCAAGGTCCGTGGAGGCACTGTCTGTGTCTGTGGAGCGGCATTGCAGGGAGTGTGCTCGGGACCGAGCCGAGCTGGTCCTTATGTGGACGGATGTGACCGCTGCCATTGACAGGCTGACCCAGGCAGTGGTCTCTGTCGCGGACGCATTGGCCACACTGTCAGGTGCCCTGTACCACACACCCCACACAGTGCGCCTCCACCCCTGCTCCTCGCATCGTGTGACACCAGGCCTGTCAATGCCGGGTCTCTGCTGTGGGCATCCCGAGCACCCCTGGTGCAAGTTTGTTTGGCAGGATGCAGACCCCAGCGGGCAAGGTCACGCTCGCGCAGTGGGACCCTCTGGTGGTGCACCAGCGCCACCTGATGTGGCCCTGCTCAGCCTGCCAGTGCTGCTGGGCCACGGCGGGGCCGCCCACGCATCCATGGTGGCCGTGGGACAGTGCTACCTGACTGAGCTGTCTCTCAGTGCAGGCCCTGTCTGGTGCTGCCCTGTGTGCAATGTGTGTCATGGTGGGCAGTGCACTGCTGGGTGCTCTGCTCACTGCTGACACACAGACCTGCACACTCTTCCAACTGCTGTCCACAGGTGCGTGCATGATGATGCCTGCATTGCACTGTACACCAAGGTGCAGGTGCCCAGGTCCTGATACACGTGCGTGGACAGTCCAGGTGGTGGGGTGGTTGGTGGTGCTGTGTGTTGGCAATGTCATTTCGGCAGTGCTGTGCTGCTGACCATGTATGCTGCCTGGTGTGTGTGTGTGTCCATATGAGTGCTCACCCTCTGATGGTGTGTTGGTATGCCTGGAACCTTCAACTCCCTGACCTTCATGCACGGTGTGTTCCCTGTGCCTGTGGTTTGCACATGGACAGTGTTGCCTGCACATGTCCCCTTGACTTACCTGTGTTGGGTGTAGTGCTCTTCTGCAATGGTGTCCCGGTGCAGCTGGGCTGCCGGTCAGTCGGGGTCCTCTGTCCTGGGGGCTGCTCATCACCAACATCACCGGTGCCACTGGCGTCCCATCGCTGCCCCCTCTTGGACCTGTACGGCTATCCCATGGTCTTGGCCATGTTGTGCAGGATGCAACAGGCCAGGAATATCCCACAGGCCTTTTGGGGGTTGTACTGTAGGGCTCACTGGAGGTGTCCAGGCACGAAGCGTGCCTTGAGCATCCCAAACACCCCTCTATGATGTTACGTGTTGCAGCATGTGCCTCATTGAAGCATAGCGGCGCTGGGGTCATGGGGTGCCGCACGGTGTGAGCAGCCAGGGACGGAGGGTATCCGCGAGTCACCTGTGTGGAGATAGTGGAGATCAGTGTCATGTCAGGTCCATATTGCCCATATCCTTGTGTGCCACTACCAAGGCACCTGTGTCATTCCCACCCTTGCCCAGAGTTTGCATTCCATACATGTGTACTCACCCACTAGATGACCCGTGGGGATGTCCCCCACTCGAATCGATGGCACAGTGCAGACTGGTGCCATATGAGGCATCATGTGCTCCGCCAGGGTGTGTGGCACAGATGATAATGCGCCCAGTGGCATCACACACCACCTGGCAGTTGACACTGCAACCCCTTTCAGTTCTGGATATGCCTGGCCGTCGGGGCCAGGTGGCGCGAATGGCCACATGGGTGCAGTCTAGGCCTCAGCATGCCAGGCATATGTGCTACCCTGTGGAACTCCTGCATGTTTGTTGCACGCCTGTCAGCAGTGCTGGGAAAATGGATGTACTCGCAGCATGAGGTAGCAGTGCGCTGAGGAATTGGGTGAGGATGCATGATGTGGCCGACACTGTGTAATGCCTGTGGTGTCCCTGTTGGCCTCTGAAGGTGCCCGTGGAGAGCAGGCACATGCAGGCTGTCACCTTGGTCTCCACGGACAGAGCGTGACTCCGTCATGGGGGGTGCCTGCATCACATCACTGCAGCTCTGCGAGCTGCCTCAGTATTGCCCTGTTCAGGCGGTACCAGCCCACAATCTCGACGGCCTGTGTACAGCTCAAGTTGATGGGCACGATACCACCTGTCGGGGCATACCACGATGGGCTCCTCCGCTGCCACGTCCCCCTGCAGCATGGTGTCTCACCCCTCATTACAGCTTCCATGTGAAGCTGGCACTGTCCATCTCCTGGCTTCTGCCCCCGGCTGCTGTTCCTGTGTTACCCGCTGCCCCACTGCTGCTTCCACTGCACCGGGCACCCCCACTGGCCTCTGTCCTCCTGGACCCACTGTCCCTCTCTGCCCTTCCAGTTCTGTCTCTCTCTCTCTCTGTCTCTCTCCCCAGTTGCGGCCTGCTAGGGTTCTGCGCCTACTCTTGAGCCTTTTATTTTGGCTCAATTCAGCTACTGCGCAACTTCCGGCTGAGCCATTCTTGCGCATTGCGCAAGTGTTCGATTATTGCATTGCGCACTTTATGCATGGACCCGCCCCCTTCGGTTGCGCCTGCCTTCATTTCCATTGCGCTGTTGCTCAGCATGTTTTTGGTGGTGCAACTGGCCCCTTCTGAATATCGCAGAATGGCGCATTTTTGGAGTTGTGCAGGCGCAACCCTGTTGCGCATGGCGCAACCCTTTTGAATATCTGGGCCAAAGTGTCTTAATTTTAACATTATGGGATCTGGTGAAGCTTAAACTATTTCCCTGTTCAAGACAGAGAGTTTCAAATAAGGAATCATTTTTTAAGGCACGAAAAATTAGGCATAGATCACTTCTCATTGACCTATATTGTAATGAGTAGAGGTTGAGTTTTTTAAGTCTTTCGAGATAGGGAGTATGTTTAAGACCTTTTATACTTTTGGTGAATCTACATTGTACCCTTTCCCTTTTTATCTTATCCTTTACAAATGTAGGTGCACAAAATGGGGAACAATAGTCAAACTTTGACCTTATCAAACTGCTATATAGGGGAATTAATACCTCAGGGTCTCTACTCTTAAGATTTTTAAGTATACAGTTAATTAGACGATGACATTTATTAACCATTAGATTATTATGGTCTGTAAATTTTAGGTTATCAGTAATTACTATTCCCAAATCATTTTCAGATGAAACTACAGTCAAAGGTACATTTTTCAGCATGTAATGTGCTTTTAGGTTATTCTTTCCAAAATGCATGACCTTACATTTATCTATATTTAAAGATAGATTTTTATCAGTAGCCCAGGTTAATATATTATTTAGATTTGACTGAAGATTACAAACTGAAGCTGTATCATTAGCAATGCAGCCCAATTTAACATCATCAGCATACTTATTTATCCACACACCATTCGATGTAGACATGCTGGCAACCACTAGATTAAACAAGAAGGGTCCCAGCACGGAGCCCTGGGGTACACCACTTGTCACACTATTCCAATCTGAGTCATATCCTCTAATACTTACTTGTTGTTTTCTCTCTAGTAACCATGATACGATCCATTTGATTATATTTGTGCATATCTCTTGATTATATAAACATTCTATTATTGTTTTATGTGAGACAGAATAAAATGTCTTTCCATAGTCTAGGAAAATTACATCTACTGGAAGACCAGCATCTAATGCCTGGCTCACTGGTTCAAAAAAAGTTTATTAAATTTTCCTGACACGATCGTCCCTTGCTAAAACCATACTGAAAAATATCAATATTCTTTGAACCTATAAAATGGTCTTCTAGTTTTTGTAGAATGAGGTTTTCCATAATTTTACCAATACTAGGAGTAAGACTAATAGGTCTGTACTGTTTGGCAAGAAATTTTTGACCCATTTTTATGAATGGGTATAACTCTAGCTGATTTCCATTCCATAGGTACAATACCCTGCTGTAAAGATTTATTAAAGAGTAAGGTAAGAATATCAATCAACTCAGCTGCCAAATTCTTTATGAAAATAAAGGGTATGTTATCAATACCAACCGAAGTAGAAGTTTTAAAGCTCTTTATCATAGAAAGGACCTCTGTAGATGAAAAAATAATGTTTAGGTTATTGTCAGAAGTAAATGGCAAATCTAGTTTTTCCTGCATTTTGAATACACTGGAGAATTGTTTATTAAAAGCGTTTGCCATTTCTAATTCTTTAGATATTAGTAAATCATCAACTATCAGGAGTCCCACATTGGTTTGTGACTTTTTTAATGAACCAATGTAGTTAAAAAAGGACTTTTTATTATCTTTCTGTTTAACCAAGTTTTTTTCAAGATTCTTTTTGGCCATCTATATCTTCAGCTTAGTTTTTTTAGATTTTAGTTTGAACCTTGCCAATTTTCTTCAGTTTTATTTTTGTTATATTTGTTAGAAGCCTTTTTCTTTCTTAGTATAGATTTCCTTACAGTATTGTTAAACCAGGCAGGATTATGTTTCCTATTAGTATATTTGGTTCTATCAGGTACCCAAGTATTTATACAAAGTTGAAGATTAGTTTTGATGTTTTCCCAAACTTCCTCAACAAAAAGATGATCTAAGTCTTTTTCCCAGTTCCAATTTAATAAATAGTTTTTGATTTCAGCATAATTTGCTTTGTTATAATTCTTCATTTTAGTGATTCCTCTATTTTCCAAGATAATAATGGATAGTTCCCAACAAGGTATGTTATGGTCTAATAGACCAATAGGTTCCAGAATTATTGGATTTTTGTAATATTGTTTTGTGTTTGTAAATATTAGATCAAGAATATTATTATGTCTGGTAGGTAGTGTAACAATTTGATCCAAACCCAAAACAAAGATAGTTTCCAAGAAGTCTCTCTCATTTTGGGTTATGCCACTTTGGGACTTCCAATTTATTCCCGGGAAGTTGAAATCTCGCAATAATGTTATATTTGTTGGTAATTTGATACTTTAAAAATAACATAAAAGCGATTCAAATTTAACATTATCCAGTGATGGAGGTCTATAACATATGCCAAAGGTGAAAGTCTCAATTTTTAGTTTAACAGATAACCACAATATTTCAACTCCCAATGGTTCTGGAATATTAAATTTGAAGTCTGAACAATCGTAGCACTCTTTTATATAAAAAGCAACACCGCCTCCTCTAGAAAATTCTCTATTCTTTTATAAAGATGGTAGCCAGGAATTTCAAGACCCCATTGATTATCCGAAAACCAGGTCTCAGTGATACCACAGATATCAATATCTTTGGATAGTAGTAAAATCTGTAACTCAGAAATTTTGTTGGCAAGACTTCTAGCATTAACAAAGGTTTTTTTTGCCATTTATTTCCTTACTTTTTGAGATAGTATAATCAAACCACCTTCCTCCCTCCTATCTCCTCTCCCAGTCTTCCCTTCTGACCTTATCTTGTCAGGGTTTCCTTTTACTCAACCCTCGTACTGTCCCCTAATACACTATTCTGAACAGTAGTGTCCTATCCTAATGTACCTGTTACTGTCATATGATCTTAGATGTACTTTGTTAGATATACTCAATGTATAACATGTATTGCCATCCATTTGTAAAGTGCATGCTCCTGTTTTGTAATTTTATTGCTGTTTGCATTATTCCTTACTTATGCCCTCTCAGCACCACCTTGAAAATGAGTCTTCTCAATGGTCTTTTTCTTGGTAAAATAAAAATTGAATTGAATGGAGAGAGTATGTAATTTGCTTGGTGTGTACATAATTATAGGAGTACAGGGCCCAGCGCGCCCAGTGCTCCCATTTCTCCATAGATGCACATTTTTACATAGCATCCACATATAGCACAAGAGTGATGGAATTGTCAGTATAACCATGTTATTACCCCACCTAATGTATGCTGTATACAACATATCCCTGTTGAAACATAATTCTGTACAACTGCAACACCATTTCTGCACTGTAGCTGCACAAACACATTTTGGCCAGGATTTGAAAACTGACAGTTGTGACATACATTTGGTGGGGTATATGAAATAATAAAAATCTTAAACAACATAACAAGTCCATATACAAGATTTGGCATCAAAATATTTTTGACTGAGGCTGAGAAATGCATTAAAGTTGCCTGTAAAATCATTTTTTGTGAGTTCATGAAAAAGAAATCAGCACGCGAAAAAGGAATTGGCTCACAAAAAAGAATCTAAGCTAGTCTTGAAAAAGTATTTTAAAAGTTTTAAAAAAGGCATTGCAAAGTTGCTCTCCCACCAAATAACTTCACAGTCCACCTAACAGAGTCCCAGTGAACAAGTCGCATGTGTTGGTGTCTCTAGATACCTTAATTTTGGATGCTTTTCAATTTTTTCTTTGAAAAAACAGAAAATAAAATGGTGGCTCATGAAAAGGAATTTTTTTCTTACAAAAAAGGGCTTTTGTTCTTGCAAAACAGGATCACTCTCATGAGACTAAATCCTCATTCATTAGCCCAAATCTTTTGTCAAAAAAAAAAAAGACAGCTATCCTAAAGATTGGAATGTTGAGAAAAGCCCCATAGGATATAATGGGAACTAAAAAACTGAATAACTTTGCAACTGACTGATATTATTATACCGAATTTCCACTGTCTGTTCTCCTACCAAAGTTTGTTCTACCAAACAAAAATCATGCTAAAATTTCCACGCCATCTGGCCTCAAGTAGATGAGGAAAAAACTGCAAAAAAGGGTGTTTTTTTTTTTTTACTTTTTTCACTACCCAGATTTCAGAATCCGCACATCCATCCAGAACAAAACTTACCACATCAAGAGAAATACCACACAGGAAAACACATTCCAAATTTTGTGCAAATCCATTGATCAGTTGAAGAGTTGTTAAAGTGCAGAATTTGAGGTTTAACAAAGAAACAGCTACTCAATTCTGTTGTGCCCCTGTAATATATCTTTTTTTTATTTTTGACACCAAATTTTTGAGATACCATTTTATGATTTGCCTTACAAACATGAAACATTTTCAAGATACTCATTTTATGGTTTGCCTTATAAACATGACATGTGTCATGTTGTTTTGCACCAGAAGTGTGAAAAGGCGTCCCATCCAGGATTTTTAAAAATATGTGTCACATTCATGAGGTGGTGTGTAAAACTAGCTATGTTGAAAGTTTGGAGTCAAAATGTTGAAAATCAATGATGTTATGAGTGAATGATGAAATACTGCAACGTTCACTTATAACCTTGGCATTTTATCATATTTGTACACCAGTGGGATGTTTTCAAAGAAGATGCACTAGCATATCTCAAGAAATGCACCACAGCGTGGTAGTCAAAGGGTGGAGAAGCATCCCACATCTCCGACTGCGCTGAAGCACAGCGATAATGTATGCAGCGCATCTCCAGGGGGCGTGCCCATGAATATAGGACAGATCTCCATATTCAGCAGAGATGTTCAGTGCAGCTGCCCGCACATCTTAGAGATATGCAGCACAAAGTTAGGCATGGAAGAAACACTACAAGACATAGCTCATTGACAGACACTGTCAATCAATGGCTTGGTAGCATATACTGTAAACTGTCATTCACAACTTTGTGAATGGCACAAAGTTGTGAATGACAGCTTACAGTACACACTGCAAGCTCACTGGTCCACAGTGTCAGCCAATGGGCTTGTAGTGCTTACAGTAAACTGTCATTCATTGACAGTTTAGTTGTCAGGCAGCCATGGAGGTGTGCAGAGGACTGTGCTGCTCGTTGGCTGACTGTCCATGCTGGGAAAAGGGGCAGTGGGGTGGGATGTGTGTGCCTGAGTGGGTGGTGGATTGGGGGGCCACTACACTATGGAAAAGAACATTTGTGATAATTTTCTGTATTTGATCAGGGATTGGGATGGGGTGGGGGGACCACTACACTATGGAAACTTGTATGGCTAAGGACTGTACATCACAAAGGGATCCTGCTCTTGGTTCAGTTATGGAATGTACATTAAACCTGTTTCCTGGACTGGTGGTGCCTGTTTATTATGTTATGATTGGGGTTTGGGGATAGGGGATGGGTCGGGGGTCGGGGAGGCACTACACTATGGAAAATGGGGGGTTGAAGTCTATTTTTATATGGATGAGGGAATGGGGCTGGTTGCGAGCACTACACTGTGGGAAATGTTAGTGTATATATTGGGGAATGGGACTGGGGGGACAGGCTGCATGGCACATCCTGCCAGGTGCATCCCTGCTGCCTGTATGCAAATGTAGCCATAATGACATGCAAATGGCCTGTTTGTGCCTTGCATGCCTAGTGGCCTCATTTGCATTTTCCTGGCTGAACATCTGGAATTTGGGCCTAGCGAATCTGGAGATGGACAACACATCCCTATTCCAGGTATTCAGGCTGCACAGGGGGATACGCTGACACATTGTCAGTGGCCCCCATTAACGCCGCCCACTAGCATTGCTATTTTCAGATGGGATGCATGATCGCTCATCTCATTTAAATATAGCAATTTTTTGCACCGGCCCATTTATTTGGGTGGCACATCTAAATGTGCCAGGTGTCCCCCAGGCTTTGAAAATGTGGGCCCAAATTTTTATCATAGCCTTCTTATTACCCCATCACATGAACCCAGCATGTTAAAATTTCCAAATCCTTGGCTAAACATCATTTAGTGCCACCGAAACATCATTCCACACAACAGGTGCAAAAACACATTTAAGGATTTGAAAAATGACAGCTGAGCTTTCACATTCATGAGGTGGTGTGAATAAAGGCATATATTGAAAATCTGGCATTAAAATATTTCAAATGACCAAAGTTATAACTAAACGTAGAATAATGTTAATATGCATGCATAGGTTTGCCATTTTTACATATTTTGGCCACACATTTTCAACATAGCCTTCTTATGGCCCCACCTTATGAACAAGGGTGGTGAAAATGTCCAAATCCTGCCTGAAAGATGATTTCTCCAAATGACTACAAAATCATCTTTTTGGCCCAATTTTCATAACTCTACTGCCATTGGTCATGAGGTAAGGTCACAAAAAGGCCATGCTGAAAATTTGGAGTCAATGTATGCAAAAATGACAAAGCTATGCATCAAAGTTCAAAACCCTATTGAAATACATTGAACCACACTGACTCTAGTTTCTCATATTGTTGTTAGCAATTTCAGCAGCAAGGTGTGTCTTCGATTGGAGAGTGGATCTTTGCCATTGGCCATGTTCAGGTGAGTGATGGTATGTGTGGGGTGTGGAGGTGTGTGGGGTTGTGGGTGTTGAGTGGGAGGCTGGGTGGGGGGTCAGATTTTATCTTTTGCATGTCAAAAAATATTGAGGGACAATTTTCTTTATTTCAGCTGACACTCTGTTGTGTTGGGCAAATGGGGGTGGATGACGTAGAGGGAACGAGTCCACAGAGGTGGTACCAGGGGTATTCATCCCAGTCTTCTTCAAAGGATTGTAGGATCTACAGTAGGATTGTGTGAGTCTGATAGCCAGTGGCCTTAATGACACTCCCAATCTCAAATACTGAAAGATGTCTTCCTATTGTCCATATACCTATCTAGTTGCATTTTAAAAGAATTTCAGGAATTACTTAGAACCACTTCCTCTGGTAATCTATTGCATGTTTTAACAACTTTTTTGATTAACCCAAGCTCCTATTTTACTGGCCTTATAGAGTTCAGCTTTTAAATGTGCACTGTGGGGTCTATTCTCTCTTATAATAGGTCTGCTTTTTTAGCACTAAACATTCCCATAGATTTTTATTTTGAAATGCCTTGTACACCAGGCATAGATCCCCTCAGTCATCTGTATTCCAAGGAATACAGATTTAAATCCACCAATGTGTCACAGTAGAATTTGCTAATAAGTGACCTTATGTTTCTTGTTACCTTTCTCCGTATTCTCTCAAGTAAACAAATGTTATGCTTGGTTTGTGGTGCCCTAAGCTGGACCCAGTAATCCAAGTGCAGTCTAACCAGGGTCCTACACAAAGGAAACAGAACCTCCCTATCCCTACTCTTGCAATTCTTTAGAATACAGCCCAAGATCCTGTTGCCTTTATTGTCTCTTTCTTTACATTGTTCTTCTGATGAAAGCTTATTTATATTAACAACAAAATCTTTGTCTAAAGCTGTGTCCTTTAGTTGTCTTAACTCTATAAAATAGGTTGCAATTGTGTTCCTATTCGCAAGATGCATTACTTTGCACTTGTCTATGTTAAATACCAATTTGTTCTGGCCCAGAGTACAATATCATGAATTTCATGCTGGAACTGCTCAATAGATTCATCATTATCTACTATTGATCCAATCTTCGCATCATCTGCAAATTTACAAATCCAAGAAGTATTGGATGTTAGCATAGATACAATATAGACATTGCATAGGGTTTATCCCAAGACTGAACCCTGAGGAACCCAACTTGTCATTTAAGGAGCATTTATAATGGCAAACACGCGCACGGTTTCCCTCGCTATGCGCATGCCCAACCTACAGCTTTTCGGGTTTCCACCACTAGCCACCAGATGTCGGTCAAAACTGCACTGCCTCCACTATCTCTAGGTGATAAATTACTATTTAAAAAAAAAACTTCCTAACAAAAATCACACCATAAAGGGGACAACAAAACAAGAAAAAGTAAACTGCTGCTAAGTGACCGAGGACTCGGCTAAACATCATCCAGACCACAGCCGCACCAGACAATTTATTTTATATAATTGGCTGTGGCAAAAAAGCCTAACCCAACAATTATATAAAATAAAATATGGGGTGGTGTGCGTAAACTCGAATTTTACACACACACACCCTCGGGGTTGGATGCCTGGTTTATATGCCATCCAACCCCTCGGGTGTGTGTAAAATCTCATTACACACACCATCCCATACTTTATTCTCTATGTTATAGATGCACTGGTTTCTACTACAGTTAAAGCAGTGGTAGTTGCTTTTAGAAAACATTACATCATGTGTTTTTTTTTTAGCAATAATGTGTTTCCGGCTAAACCTCAACATACCCAGATTGCTTATCATATACTGTATTTCAGTCCTCAACTGAGATATCTTTTTAAAGTTTTAAAAGTAACTGCTCTCTGACAACACCACCTATAAATAAACTAAACATTTGATAAAGTGGTGTGCTGTTTATAACTGGATGTGTATAATAGCACCCTCCTAATACATTCACAGTATGAATCTTGCATTTAAAGGGAGAAACAAACCTTAACGAAAAGGATATTAAACAAGCATTTGTCAATGCCAAATGTTTACTTGCTGGTATTAGCATTGGAAGTGCAAGAGTTAGGTTGATGCAGAATAGGAATGGCAGTGAAGTATTGAACTCACACCAACCACACCTCCACCCTGCAAAGATGGACAGGTATTGAGGTGTGCCTTTGGTCATCTCCTGTAACGCCCACACCATTTCACCTCACCCTATCCTGCAGACACTGACAAGTGTTGAGGTATGCCTTGAGGTGTTTGGCTTTACAGTCACCCCATTCCATTAGGACATATGCTGAAATGGGTGCAGTATAGGAGAATGAGGTGAACTCTGAGGCTGAAGAGTCCAAGGCACACCTCAATGCCTGTCACTGGCTTCAGGGTGGGGGGGGTGGAATGGTGTGAGCATTACAACTGGCAATCCAAAGCCACACCCCTGGTGCCTGTCAGTCTGTACAGGTGGTTGGTGGAGCCCCCTCACAAAAAAAGAATTATGCTGCATGGCAGAAATCGCTGTGTATTGGCAGTGCGATTTTGACATGCAGCACATTGTCTTGCAACATTATGACCCTGTGCTTTTTCCTGAAACCATATGAATCCATCCCATATTGAATGTCCAGTGAACCTGAAAAGTATTTTAGGGCTTGCGAACACTGTCACAGAACATACAATAACAATACCTAAAGTGTTCAACAATGTAAGAATCACCTCTCCTCTCTTAGTCACTGTGACTGCCAATCTTAGTCACAAAACCCACTCGGTTTTCCTCTTCCCCACCCTTCCTACCCCTTCTACCTACATCACCTGCTCTCTAACACCTCCCTACTCTCTCTAACTCTACTTATCTTACCCCCCTACCTCCTTCCCCCTTACTGATCACAACCCATCTCATTTGCCCCTACCCTCTTTATTGAAAACAGTTCCTGACTTCCTTCGACTCTATCTTTCTGCACTTTGGCCTGCCAAACAAAGTCAATCACATTGGCTGCTACCAAATTTATTTGCTAAATAGTTGTCAATTTATATGTCATCCTCAATTGGTCTACATACATTCTGTATCTTTGATTGCATTTTACGATGCCTTGTATGGCTATAACTTGTACTTGTTCTGATGTAGAACCTTTGTAAAACAGCTTCTAGCTCAAAGGTGCTTTTCCAAGACAATAAATACCATAACTTTTCAGGTACCACATCAGTCAGTGCCACACAAATTAACAAAGTATAACTTTCTTCTTGTGTCAACTCACACCAGAGTATATCCTAATACTTACAGTATACCCACCACACTGAGCTTGCACTGCACCAGCATGGGACTCCTTCACATCAAGACATCCTACATCATTCTGACATCAAGTGTTTCTTCAACTTGGACTGCAAATGAATGCCGACACAACTCCCTCCCTCGCTTGGACAACCAAATGGCAGTAGCGCAGTGGCACAACAAGAACCACACTCTCCAGGGAAGCAGAAATTTCCAAGACAGGAACTCAACTCTGCTGCTGTATGTGCAGTAGCCGAGGCTGGTTCAAATGCAATTGCTTACCATCTGTAAACCCCCCCGGTTGCCCCTGAAAAAAGGGAATACTAGGCCCAGTGGGCTTACCGGGTCAACAAAATTCAACAAACAAACAATTCCAAGTCAGCTCCCTGGTAAAGGACACCACTTATCATTTAGACAGCTAAGTGTATGCTCCCAACCCCCCCACCGCTGCTCCCAGCAACTCTATAACAATCAAGGAAGCCACCATTATATCCTTTCACTGGTTGTGTGGGAAGTCAGATGCTTTAACAGTCATTGCCAAAGACACTCCTTGACTGGCTGGTAGGTGGTTGGCAGGAAGTAGAGGAACAGTAGGCAGCCCATTCCCTACCAGAGAGTCAAGTGCCTCAACACCATGGATCACTCAGCCCCCAGTTGGTCTTTGAAAGGAGTTTGCACATGAACACTCATCTCCCAGGTAGCAGTGTAATACCATGACAATGAACCAAGCAATGTTGCCTCATTACTGGCCACACACCCTCATTTTATACTGTATGTATCTTGCTTTGTATGTCATTTACCAACTCCAGTACTCCACTCTGTATTCTATTTTGTATCTTGAACATTTGACCATCACTGTGCTTCACTGTCAGTTATTTTATATGTTTCCTTGCTGAGATCTCCCAGGTCTTGCTTGAAAATAGGCAACTGTTTATCTTGTGCACCTACCAGTAAATAAAAAAAAATACCCTGATACATGTAATCCATAGAGAAACAACAAAATGGATCCTTTATCAGTGTGTAGGCTGCAAACAGAACCAAAGGAACATCTTGACTGTGTACTGTATGTGTTTCTACCATCGAGTCTTTCTACCAATGAGGCATAAGAATTGTTAGCTCGCAACTTAGTAGAGAAAAGGGGTAGATGAGTTAACAGTATACCATCAATTGTATTTACTCTTTCTTTACAGATCATTACTAAATAAAACATCAATGTAAAAAATGTTATGTTAAAAACTTTTTCTTATTTTGTTCAACCTACATTCAAGACAACCCCTTTTATCCTATAAATCTGATGACCTGCATTTAAAACTTCTGCTTCTATAGAACAGATTATCCTTTAGTCATGGTGCTCTGCAAACATACTTTTATCTGAATTTTTGAATTTGAACTACTTCTTGTACAGTTATTGTTATATACTTTAATTTATGTTATTGTTTGTACAGTATTAAAACAGTACCCCAATCTCCCAACCCCCAGAATTCTGGCATCTGGAAACAAGCTGCTAGGAGCTTAGGTCTTGTGACATCAAAGCATGAAGATTCAAGCTCTGAATACTGTGGAAAATAATGCCTTTACCTGTGCAAGATAACTTTTACTTTAGTATCACAGTCTTGTGAGTCTTATGAATCACTGACAGCAGTGCATTACATTACCTCTGTGTGGGCAGCACCATTTCTAAGAGAGACAGATGAGGGATGGAGCAATTATGAGGGGTAAAAGGAAAAACAGTTGAAAGTTATGTCTTTTCTGGTGAAATTTTTGAAATAAGTAAAAGCTACCTGTAAAATATTCAGGGGTACAAGTGACAAAACTCAGAGTATCAATGCTGTTTATGTTTACAACACATCTTAAGATTGTGCTGATCCATGGCATTTAGAACTCCAATGAAATGAGTCATACTGAGGGGTGTGTCCTGCAGTAGCCCTGAATATCTGTGGGCTAAGGACAAGGTATCGTCAAAAGTCACTTCAGCTTGATAAAGTTGCAGTATGACTGCACTGCCCCTTCCCCCACTCCACACATCCCTGTGTATTAGGACAGGCAGCCTGCCTGCCCCAAGTGTCACCAACAGCAACTGCTCACTCTGTGTCTGTTATACACACACTGATCCGGGAAAACTGCTACATGTCAACATTTTCACAACTTTTATGATAGCAATACCTATCTTGTTAACTGGTGACTGCAATACATTCATGCCACGCACGTGTATAAACAATGCTTTGATCGTTTAGAGAATCTCAATCTGAAATTAATGAAGGGCTTAGAGGGAGCCATTCCCAGTCCCCTTAGTCTTCAGGAAGAGGATGAAGGCAGTTGGAATCCGCTTAAAGGCAGCTGACTGTACAACTGACACTGTCTTTTTAAAGATAATTACAGTTTCGGCCAATTTATGGCACTCTGGTTTACTTATACTTGCTACAATACTGCTGTCACCAACAGCGTGATCCTCTATTGGCACCACAGAGAACAGCCCAAAAATGGACTGCTGGCATTGGCCACAACACTGCCACACCTCCACAACTAGCTACTACAGCAAGTTGCTGCAACCTGTTTCTTGCACATGCTCACAAGCAAACATAAAAATTGTTAGTGGGGCAATCTTTAATGACCTGAATCATTAATTATATAATCAGTAATAAAATCTGTTTTAGAAACATGAATGAAATAAAAATCATCTAATGAGAAAGCTAATTACTGTATATAAGAAATATATTATTTTTAAAAACAATATGAAAGCATTTTTTTAATTACTAATAAAAACTGTTGCTTTAATGAAGTTTTGTACAACTCCCTAAGGGGGAGGGAAAACACTGCAGCATTCCCAAACCTTATTTGCTTATTTATGTTCTTTTTCTATATATTTCTTTCTTTCTTTTGTCCCTGGTGCTTACATTCAGTTCTGTGGGTCAGCCTTGTGGCATTAGCTGGTAGTGCATTGCACTGCTACAGTATGCGGAGAGACCCAGGATTAAATCTTGAATCCAACTCCCTTACTCCAGGCTAGCAGGGCTTTGGGCATGCAGCAAAGGCAGCAGGTGCAGACTCCAGTGTCAGAGGGTTAGGGCTACTATCTCAGCAGTGCCTACTGTCGATCATGGGGAGCCTTGATGTTACGACTGACCATGTGATCAAGTCCACCCAGCATGCCATCATGAGGGTGTGATAGACATCTCTAGGAGGTGAGGGGGTTTAACCTACAGGGTGAATTCCCTGCCTTGCCATGCATGACAGCTGACCCCCATGCTGTACTCAAGTCCCACTACCATGTGCTTTCCTGATCATACCAGTTGGCCTTTATTCTGCTCTGGGTGATCCCTAGTCCAGAGGCCACATAAGAAGTGATAAGCTTTGGGTCTGTTAGCAGGAGATCAGACAAGGTAAGTGGTGTGATCTGAAGACTGGTGGCACTGTTGGTGCAGAAGCACCAAGACAGAGCTAACTGGCTGGCTGGACAAGGTAGAAGAGAAATTATGAATTCAGAAAGAAAAAGCTTTGCAGGAGTCCCCCCCCATTTTGCAGTTATAGGTGTTCCAGCAAGTGGCATCATCGGGTTCAATCAGTCCATGGCTCCTGTTGCTGATATTATATCAGTACTTGCTGGAATTGCTTCTTTGATTATAACTGAACAGACTGAGATGCTTAAGTTTTCATAATTTCAGCAGTAGCAACATTAGCATTAGTTGTCACTGACTGGATGCACGTGGTAAAGTTACTGGCAGAAGCACCTAAGGGGGAGGGGTACAGGCACAGCTGTTTTTAAAGACCAAGCAGATATAAAACACATCTGAAATGTGCTAACAGGAAGTAAGCAGATGTGATGAACAGTTAATGGTGAATGCTTCCCACTACCTTTATGATTTTGAAAATATTGCATCAAGTCCTTTAACTTCAGATCAGCAATTTGTAGAGCTCCAGTCACATCTGGTAGCAGCAAGGAAGGAGATATCCCTACTGCCTTACCAGCTGAATTGGTACCCACAAGTACACCATTTAGCCCACTCCTGCAGAGGCCCACTGGCTGAGAGACACATGAAAGTTGTCCAAGCTCACCATATCCTTACAATAAATCTCATTGCACCAGTGGAGGTGGTGCTAGTACCTGATTTATTTCAGAGCTGGGCTTGGAATTAGTCAGGAAGGGTGAAAAAGAAGATTGGATGGACCCAGTGGTGAGAAAAGCAGAAAAACAGTAAGTAGTAGCCTAGAATTAGGGGACTCCATAATTAAAGGGATGAAGAAGGTGGTGACAGGAGGGAGAATGGGGAATGGTGTGATCAGATGCCTTCCACATGCATCTGACTTCTGGGAAATGAATAGGATAGGGAGGATAGTAAAGGAGGGGGAGGAGAGCATGGGGTGCTGGTAAACATGGATGTATGAACTGGCAAACCAGCTACTGAAGAAGTGAAGGGCATCTCTGAAAGTCAGAGAGACAGACTGAAGGCACAAACAGCTTCTCCTGCCTTTTCCAAAATCATCTCTGTGTGGGTAGAGGAAAGGGCAAAGGGTAGAGTATGGAACTAGGAGACTGAGGAGTTTAACAGGTGGTTGAAGGAATGGTGCCAGGAGGGATGCCATTTTGTGTAAAACTGGGGGAGCTTCTGGGACAGGAGGTACTTCAAGCAGGACAACATTCACCTAACAAAAGAAGGAGCTAGTGTGCTTGGGCAGAATTTTGATGCCTACATTGGTGGACATTTAATCTAAGTGCAGGTGGAGACTTATGCTGTGGTAACCACAGAAACAGAGAGCAATGGAGAAACCTACCTAGGACTCCCCCAGAAATGGGGTCTATGTATGGGACAGACATTGGAGAACCATAGAGGTAAAGCAGATGGAGGGACAGAAGCCATAATCAAGTATGGGGCTTATGGGCAGACTAGATGGGCCTAGTGGTCCTTATCTGCTGATAATTTCTATGTAGAAGCAGTGGGGATAGAATCAGCAATGCAGCAGTCCAAAATAAATTAAGAAAGAGTGCCAGTGAGTGGACTCACAAAGCAAGAAAGAGGCAAGAAATTAAGGAGGGAGAGAAGAACAATGAAAGAGGAGATGACAAAAAAGAGGAAGAGTATACAGTAGGTATAAGCTGGAAGGCAGTCTGTTTAAAAGTCAGGATCCTAGGAAACAATATCAGTTAGCTCCAGGCAATAGTGACAGATGTGGGATTAGACCTCATAGCCATTACAGAAACTAGGGTCACTAGGAATAATGATGGGACCTTACAGAACCAGAGTACACTATGTACAGGTGAGATAACAGTAAGGGAAAATGAGTTGGAGTAGCCCTCTATGTCAAGGAAAGCATAGAGCTGGTAGAAGAAGGGGTCCATCAGAGGATGAAATGGGGTGACAGAATCACTGTAGGTACAGCTCACAATAGCATCAGGCAAAAACTACTGCATAGGGGTTGTTTATAGACTGCCAGGAGAGGGGGAAAGGTAAGATAGGGAACCAGGGGCAGAACTTGACAAGGGGATCACAAAGGGGGAGGCTGTGGTGCTAGGGGATCTCAATCTACCAGATGCAGATTAGAGCATTCCAGCAGCTAAGAGCAACAGAAGACAGGCCATGCTAAAGATGTTGTATGATTGTCTGCTGGTGCTACTAAGGGAACACACAAGGCAGGCTACTAGTCTCAATGTGGTGCTCAACAGCCTGAAAGCAATAGGCACAGTGTGGGTTGGAGAACCACTGGGGTCCAGTAACCATAAGGTATCCCATGATAATAGCGCTAACATATGGGTGACTGTTAAAATGGCGACTGATATGAGGGCGTTATTATTATGGGTGAATATGGAGGTGGGCGAGTACTGCACCTGCGAGTGGAGGTATAGGGTGACCAGAAGGTAGGAATAGTGAGGGAAGGGGAGGGAAGGGGAAGAAGGTTATTACTAGAAACTATGTTTTTCTTAAATAAGAAATAGTAAGAAATTCAAGGTATAAAAAGAAATAAAAAATTCAACATATAAAAAGAATAAAATGAAAACAAACACATGAATAAAGTGAGAAAAAAATTGCTTTTTGGGGGGCAATAACTAAATAAATGCTTGCAGCAGTTGTTGTTTAGGCTCCATTGTTACCAAGGAAATGGTCCACAAGGAAATGACAGTGGAATTGTTTCAGTCACAATACCATTCAAGACCATAGCATAATGCTGCTTAATACAATATAGTACACTATGAATGTGATTTCTAGTGTGTATAGGTCATTTTGAGGTAGTTTACGAATGTAAATGTCATAACAAGAAATAAAACTAAATGTTCAATGAATAAAAAGAAATAATAAGAAATTCCAGAAAATTAAAAATGAAAAAATAAAAAGAATTTCACGTGTCTCTAGTTATTACCCTCTGATGTGCCATGTGCCATGTGGTGTGGTGGGTAGAGAGGCTGGCTCCAATGGAGGAGGTCCAGGGTTTAAAGCTGGGTGGGGGAGGTGGTAAAATGTTATCATTCCAGCAGCTGTAGGACTTGATTTTTTTTTTTATTTCGGGCTGTGCCCTCTCCCAGCATGCACCCCTCTGGAGTTAATAATATATAGTCAGGGGATATGGGAGTGCAAAGCCCCCCCCCCCACAAACACACTTTGTTAGTGTGTCCTAGTTGCTCGCAGGATGCATATCACTGAATTGTTGTTCGTGATAATGCACTTGCTCATTATTGCGATCACTGTTCAGCAATTGCTATAATCACATGGAACCAACCATAACACCATATGGTTCAAACTGGCACTGGGCAACAGTATACTCTTGATAAACACTGAGGTTCTGGATTTCAGACAAGCAGACTGACCAGATGAGAGAATTAGTGAAGTATAAATTGATTGCAGTGGACAAAACCAGGGGGTGGAGGAGGGGTGGGGAGTAATTAAAGGGTCCATTTTTGAGGCAAGTAAGTCATGCTTGAGAATGGTTATCAAAAGTAGCAGGTACAAGAGACCAATCTTGTTATCTATGAAGGTCAGGGAGGCAGTAAGGGCCAAAAAAAGAATCTTCTTCAGACACAAGGAGAAAAAGGGATGAGGAGTGAAGTGAGTACCAAGGTAAGGACCTAATGGACTACCTGGAGAGAAATGGACTCTAGGACAACATGCAGCATGGGTTAGTGGCAGGAGAGTCCTGTCAGACTAACCTGATGATATTCTTTAAATGAGTAACAAGGACAATGCATAAGGGACAAGCAGTAGATGTACTCTACTTTGACTTCAACAAGGCATTTGACTCTATGCCACACAGAAGGTTGCTGAAGGATTTTAAGGACCTGGGAGCATAAAAGAACCTTCTAAGATGGGTGGAAAGTTTGTTGGAGGGAGATAGTAAAGGGCAGTAGTAAATTGTGTGAAATCTGGGGAAAGGGACCATGAGTGGGGTGCTGCAGTGGTCAGTGCTGGGATCGGTGCTTTTCAATATGTTCATCAGCAATATAGGAGAAGGAATACAGGACAAAATGGTCTCTTTGCAGATGACACTAAGCTTTATGGCAGGGTAGAGTGAGGAGTGGGTACATTGAGTTGCAGAGGGAACTGCGAGGGTTGGAAACATGGTCCAGTGTTTGGCAGTTGAAATTCAATCCAAAAAAGTACAAGGTGATGCACATAGGAAAGAAGAACCCCAGGATAGAATGTTGGATGTAAGGAATTAAGCTGGGCACTGCTTTGGAGGAACAGGATCTGGGAGACATTATATGTGACTCCCTAATAGAAAGTAACCAATGCAATAAGGCCTACAGCATGGCAACCAAAATATTGTGCTGAATTGGGAGGGGGTTCAGTAGCAGGAGGAAACTGTACTACTACCTCTCTATAGATCACTGGTGAGACTACATTTGAAATACTGTGCTTAGTTCTTGAGTTCCCTCACAAAGAAAACAGATAGGCTGGAGATGGTGTAGTGTAGGATAACCAGAATGATGCTGAGTCAACAGAACTGATCCTATGAGTATCACTTTAGGTCACTGAATATGTACTTGCTGGAGGCCAGCAGACAGAGGGGTAGCATGATAGAGGCCTTTAAGCTCCTGAAAGGAAGGAAGAAGGCAAAATGAGAGGAATTAATAAGCAGGAATAGTGAGTCAAAGACATGAGCGGAAGCAGGCAGGGGTGATGGGAAACATTCAGGAGGAATGTGAGAAAGTTTTGCTTTACAGAGAGAGTGGCTGAGGCATGGAACATCCTATCAGAAGAGTTGATAGGTACAAAAAGCCATTAAAGGATTCAAGCATGGCTTGGAGATATTAAAGGGCTTAAAAAGACATAGTCCTTTACGGTGACTGACATACAGTAGTTAGAAAGCCCATGAACATCTCTATCAAATGAAGAATGGGGATCACCTGTAGGTGGAAGCAGCCCAAGGATATAGATGATTAAATCTGTTCAATACCAGTACTATATTGTAACCATTTTTAAAACCTTGTGATGTCAGTGATGAACAAGTTGTGTTTGACTCAGTATAGTTAGGCACATATTGTTACTCAGTGACATCACAAGGTTCTAAAAATGACTGCAGTGTGGTATCAATACTGAAAAGACATAGTCATCTATATATCTTTAGTGCTTCCAGCTACACTAAGAGCTTTTCATGGACTTCCAAACTATAATGGCAGTTGGGCATGAATTTGCCCCCTTTAATAGATACTTAGGGGTTAACAGTAAGACAGGAAGCAAGGGGATAGGGAAGCAAGGGCAAAAACCATATTGAGACAATAGGTCTTGGGGTACAATAGGGTAAAACAGTGCAGACCAGAAGGACCACAAGTCTTTTTTGATGACATTGTTCATGTTTCCATATTACTACTAGGGATGGGCGGGTCAGCTGTGACTCGATTCTGATTCCAAAAGGTTCTGATTTATTTTGATTTACTGTGATGAATTGTAGACCTATGTTTAGCTTTTTTGTGTATGAGAAATGCATCAGTATTATTCTTTAGGTCATTCTGTTAAAAAAAATTAATTAAACTTTACAAAAAATTGCATCTGTATTTTTTTGCCATTCAAGGTCAGTAAGCAGCCACCAACAATTAAAAATAAATTGACTGCTGTTCTTGCCAATCCTGTGTGTCAGCCACCACATGGCATTCATAGGAAACAGTGGACTGGATTCACAAAACTCTTGAATATCCCACAGCTGTGGGAAAAACTCAGTGCAAGTGGGTTGCCACTTGTAGAACAGCAGTCACTCCCACAGCTACAGTATTCTCAAAAGTGGAGCTGGTTTACAACTGGCACCACAATTTATGTTAGCTTGTGGGTGGTGTTGCCATGGAAATCCCTGTAGCTGTGGAAAAATGTTGCAGCTGGTGCAACCAGCCATAACATCTTACACAGATACTGTGGATGTTAATAACAATCTCTGTAGCTGCGGAGATTTTGATCCACAACTGGAGCTGCAGTGTGGGACTTAGTCCCAAAAACATTTGTGAATCCAGCCCATTGTATGCAGGTCATTTGGGGCTTTGGAATGAAAGAGGCAGTGCCTCAAACATTAGCCAGAAAGAGAGAGACCAATGAATTCAACAGCAGAAAGACATCAGCAGAGTGTAGACTGACCTTCACTGAATCTGGCATGCTTTTTGGTGGGACACAGGCTGAATGAGCAGGATACGTGATGGGTCCCCAGCCATCCCTCCTGCTGTTTTGACTTGAGATGCTGTTTTTTTGTTGTTTGTAATTATTTTGCTTGTCTACTGGTGATATAGCAAGCATCATGGGCCCCAAACCATCCCACACACTCCTACCTGATTAGCCAATTATTTTTATCACTTGTGTTTTCTAACTTACTTTTTTTATCTGGTTGACCTTATTCCTGTCCCAGTACTGCAGTTTATTTTTTTATAGAGCTGTTTGGCCCCAACAGTCACCTATGCTTGCCATGAGACCCACATGCCACTCCCCAGTCCAGTTGCCACTCCCTTGGTCAAGCTGGCCAGGATCTGAATGGTGCTTGACCCAATGACCATGGTCACCGGCACTCATGACAGCTATGCATGCACATAGGTTTTGTCCTTTGTGTTGCCCCCTTGGTTCTGCCTTCCACTCCAGGCATTCAGCACTTCACTGCCTGTACTTTTAACTTGCTGAATAACAAATTACACTCCACCTGGGTTCCTAAACTGAAAAACACATACATCAATATATATGATGTAACATACACCAAGACCACACAAGAAGGATTTTTTTTCTTGATCTTTCTGTTGTGGTTGCTGACCTCTGTCCTCTGAATTCAAAGAAATAAATCATTGAGTTAAGTATCATCACCATTGTCTTCAAACACCAACAAGGAAACACATGTCGTAAATTAAATTAAGTATCATCACCATTGTCTTCAAACCCCAACAAGGAGACACATGTCGTAGCTGTTTGTCACCAATGCTTTTATGTTCCTGCCACTCTTCACTGAACTGGTAAGAGAATTTGTTGAGGCTGACTTTTAGGAAGGTGAGGTGCTGCACATTTTCAGGAGTAAGCCTTGTGTGGCCATCAGAGACAACATTTCCAGCTGTGCTAAATATACGCTCACAGTAAACACTAGTGGGAGGGCAACTAAGAATAATAGCAAAGGCAGATGGTGCAGGACAGATGTTTTTCTTTTTTAGCCAGTACTCAAAAGGGTCATCGGCAATATTATTTGATGATTCTTGTAAATAGGCACTTACAATATCAGACAAAGATAAAGAAGGCTGCTCCATGACAGACAGATCTGAATGACCAGTTTCCTGGAGTTTTGAATGTGTGAGAGTCATCGGTGTGATTTTCAAAATGACATGTCTTTTTTAAGGGCCATGAAAGAGTATTTTGGGAAGGACTACCCAATGTTGATGAAGGAGTACATGACGTCATTAAGTGGAAATTATTGCTGTCATCACCAATAGATGTTGCATCATCAGATGCAGCATCCACGTCACATGATTCACTTGTATTGTCAAATACAGTCCTCTTCTATTCCTGTGCAATTGCTGAAATCAGCATGTTTTTGCATTCAAGATAAGACTCACTAAGATCTGAAGAAGGCAGTTGTTGTAACTTACACTGAGAGTCAAGAAGAGTGGAAAGAAGAACAGTTTTGGCTATCACGATATTGAGAAGTCTTCTGCAGTTTTGAAATTGGTGTATCAGTCTGTTCATAAGGGATACATCAGATTTGTCTCCATTTTGGTCAAAACCTCTACACAGCCTCCTGCGTTCCTTGTTCAATAAATTTATGATGGGAATAACCTGACTTAGAAGAGCATTCTATTTTGCTTATCTGTTGAGCTGCTTCCTTGAAGGGAGTCAACAGCAAAATAAAATGCTCCATACAGCCCCAAAGGAATGAATTGAGCACACCATCTGCTACATTGTGCTCCATGGTATATTCATGAACTTCCTTCTTTCATGTGAGAAGCCTCTCACACATGTAAAATGCTGAATTCTATCTTGTCAGAACATCTTGTTTTAGTTGCTGTATTGGCAAGCTTTTTTTTTTGGAAGTCAGCCAAGATACCATGTGATTTTACAGAGTGACTGAAACAGCCACATATTTTCTTTGCAGCTCCCATTAGTGTTATGATATTGTTGTTACTGCAAAGAAAAGCTCATACTAACAGATATAATGAGAGTGCAAAGCACGAATGTGAATAAAACCACCATGTTTCAATGCACTAACAATATTGGCGGCATTGTCTGAAACTACAAATTCAGTATATAGTCCCAGGGGTTCTAATCACTTAGAAATGTTGTCACGCAACTCTTCCAAAATATTGTCAGTGGTGTGATGCTTGCCAAACATGCTAATGCAAACAGCTGCCATTCTTTGTCTACCTTTCTGTACACTGCAGCTTGTGGTGGTGTTTGAAGATGATCATGACACCCAATGTGCTGTACATATAATCAGTGGTTTGGGAACTCATTCACGTGTCTGTGGTCAGGTGCACAGAACCACATTCACTCTCATGAACAGCCAATTTTATTTTATTTTGCATACATTCGTACAATTTGGGAACAGCCACAGTCACAAAATATTTACAGCTTTGTATGTTGTAATGTGGAGCAAATATATATTAAAAGGGCTCTTAAACCATCGTTCTTCACCACAGAAAATTGTTGCAGGTCTTTGGCAATAAATTCAGCTATTAACTGATTAATTTTTAACGTGACTTGATGTGATTTACTGTAGGCAGTTTTTTTGTTCAAGTATTGCAGTGATGGTCTGCTGTTTAGTTCATGTGGAGGGAGGGAGCAAAAACCATGGGATTGCAGTGGCAAAGCTATAACTTGCCCAAATACTTTTGTCAGCGCATTTGAATATGTTTTTTTCTGCCTAGTTTCTCAGTTTCTTCACCATCACTATTGTCTGTAGGATTATTTTTGTCACATATATTTTCCCTTGCTCAGGACTGCTGCCCAGTTGAATGTTTGGATGTTCTCTTTGCAAATATTTTTCAGTGATGTTGCCCTGAAATGGACCCTCACTTTCCCCCACTAACTTTCTGATGACAATTGGTGCAGACAGCAAAAAATTCATTTTTGGGACTTATATGAAAATAGCTCTACACAGCTCAAGTGGAGTGTTTTGCCATCATGCTAGGACTGCAGCAGTTTTGCTGGCAGTTGTTTCTGACCCTGATTCTTGCACACTGTGGCTGTCCTCAGAAGAGCTACCTTGTTTATTGATTGTTTTTCCACTAGTGGCTGTGGCCACTGGTGGTGCTTACTGTGTGTGTTTTTTTTTTCTTTTTGGGTGGGGGAACTCAGGTGGTAGACTCTACCTTATCAGTATAATATTCTAATTCATCACCTTTGGAAAAACATAACTGTGATACATCATTATCATGATCACCAGCGGAGGTGGTGGGGACAAAAATGGTAGGGTAATTCAAGAATGCATGGGACAAGCATAAGAGTACTCTCACAATAGGGAAGAGAGGGTAAACTGCAGATCAACTAGTGTCTTTTGTATTGAATTAGGTAGGGAAGAGGGGCAGACTAAGTGGGCCGTACGGTCCTTATCTGCCATCACCTACTATGTTTCTATGTTTGTTCTTGGTCTTCTACAATCTCTTCTGCATCAGAGGCACTGCTTTCTGATGAAGGAGCCCAATATGCATGAGTGGCATATAGTGCACTTCCATGTCTAGTAGTACTAGATAGAGTCTTGTCCTTAACCAGTGACTTTCTTGGTCTAACTGTTTTGTACCTGTTTCACTTTTATCTGATTTTTCTGGCAGTGCTGACAGTGCTGCACTATGTTGATCAGGAGATTCACCAACATTCTTTCCTTTTTCTGGCTGGGTTACTTCATTTTCATAAATTGTAGTAATTATATCTTCAACAGTAAATTTCACTTATTTTTCTGTAACTGTTTTTGGGAAATATTTTTATTATGTGTACCAATTTCAGCCATACTGCTGGTGCTGGCCACATGTTCCCTTTCCATAATAGACTTTTATTATGGATTCATATTTTTAGGGTCCAATATAATTGCTTATTTAGCAGTATTAGTTTGGGCAACACAGAGTCTGAGATATAACACCCCCTCCCAAAATACATAAGGCATCATATGACTATGTAGTAGTTCAGTGACAGAGATGGACAACAAAGAGTTTGTCACTTGATACACACCATTCACAGCCTATGTGGCACTATGACATAGTAGTAGTTCAGGCACAGTGATGGGCAATACAGAGTATGAGACATGACCCCCCCCTTGAAAATCTGCATGGCACTGTGACCTAGTAGCAGCTCAGACATAGAGATGGGCAACACAATCTGTGGCAGTATGACATGTCAGGGCAGCACAGAGATGGGCAACACAGAGTCTGAGATGTGGGTTACATCCCCCCTTCAAAATCTGTATGGCACTGTAAGCCCACCCACTCAAAATTACAGTGGCACTATGACCTGATCAGAAAGAGTCCTCTTCTGTCTTCATTATTCATAAAGTCTTCATAAAGTCTGACTCTGCTTCCTTTAATATTTTGTTTTTCGTTTTTTATTTTCTGCAGTCTGCTGTTGAATTCTTTGGTCTCTCTCTCTCTCTCTCTCTCTCTCTCTCTCTCTTGCTCTCTTTCTAATGAAAAATAAAAATTTCATTTTTTTATAGAGTACTCCCCTTATAGAAATAATTATATGAAATGTTTTCATGCTGCTCACATACAACTACCCAAGTGATATGTGTGCTGCAAGTATGATTAACATGTTAAATTGGAACCGATTGTATGCATATGGCATGTGTGCAGCAAGCAAGCATGGAAACCATGATTTTTATGTTAAATTGGGAAAGATTGCATGCCTGTGGCATGTGTGCAAAAAGCAAGTGGCCACTGATAACTGCACACATAAAAGTTAAGTGACTTGCTCAAGATCACACCATACACAAGTGGGAGTTGATGAGATTCAAACCCAGATTTTCATGCCTCCAAGTCTCCTGGCTTGTAGTTCAGTGCCTTTAAGCACCAAGCCATACTGTCTGCACACATATGACTTGCTTGTACTTCAATACATACTGTATCTGAATACATATGCATGCATGTGGCATGCTTGTATCCACTGTTTTGCTTTTCAGTTTTCTTTTCTCCCTCATCTCATTTTCACAGTTCAACTGTAGCACACATACCAATGGAAACACATGTATTTTCCACCCTCAGTACACAAACTTACCCACAAAACCACTTAAGTACTTCTGTCTGGCCTGTACTCCTACTATTTTCTCTCCATAGTTTTGAATGCTTCCACACAAACAGACTTTAAGGTGCAAACACAAAAGTAGCAATAACTACACACACACACACACACACACACACACACACTAGCCAGCCCCCCTCCCATGCACACACACTGTAGCAGGTACAGCCATGCTGCTACAGACAACCCACCAAGTATAGATATAAGTAAACAGTCTCTTACTTGAGTACCAGGGAGCCAGAGGCAGGAGTCTTTAAGAAATTACGTCTATGGGTCAGAGCACTGGGTCATACCCCCTTGAAATGAATGGAGTTATTTTCTATTAGTATTTTAATTAATATGATGGTGAGTTGGAGAATAATGAAGGCCACTGTTCTACTAACAAGGCCCTGGTTAGTCAAGCGGTGACATTCATTAATCTCCAACTCTCCATCAATAATGCGTACAATAGTAATTAAAAAAATACCCCCATTCATTTCAATGGTGCACACCCCTGCCGTCTCCTTTGCCCTTTGTCATAATGTGCCTGAGCACAAGAATGTGGAGGTCAGCTTGAGCATAAGCCTGACTATAGTGGAGCTCCAATAGTCTGTGCATACCATACAGCTCAACTGTCCATGAATGCAAGGGACAGATCTAGAATGTCTGTAACATCTCTAAAAGGTACAATTTACTTGGTTTCACTGAAACATGATATGCAAATCAGGAAACATTTAAGTGTAATAGATTCACCTGTATATACCCCGGAGCAGTGCATCAGATTTGGGCTTAAACCCACCCAGTTGCTAAGCAGTTTTTTTCCTAGCTGAAGTTCTGCCCCCCACCCCCCAAAAGAACTTTGTCCCAATTTTTCTCCCTGACTCTGTTCCATTCAATACCCATCCCCATGGGTCATGAAGCTGCACAAAGGTGAAGAAACATGAGAAACACAGCAATATTTCAGTCCTTCCTCCTTCCCCAATCCCCCTGTGAAAAAACAATGATTTACTTTTACTTACCTGGCCATATGGCCAGAACCTGTAACTTGGCATAGTGTGCCACCAGCTCAGTTTTCAGTCTGCTCCCCCTCTCTCCTTTTTCCAGAAGCTGCATGCTGGAACTGACCATCACAGGTCCCCAACTTGGTCTGTGACCAAGTCACCTCCCCATCCAAACCCATTCACTCAATCTTGGTTGCTTGCTTCTTGTTTGGTTGCTGCTGTGGCTGCTGCCACACTGCACTGATCAAGGCCTATGAAGGCCACCCACACCACTGTCACCACTACTGCTAAGCTTAGCTTGCTGCTGGGGGGGTCTGTGCTATTTTTTTTGCAAGGCTAGCCTAGTAGAGTAAGTAAGTAGCCTAGTCTTGAGGTAGCTTCTTGCTCACACTCTGCCCCTTCAGCCACCAGGGGAGAAAGAGACTCACTAAGAGTAAAACAACAAATATATGCTGCCACAACACTGCTATTGAGAGTTCATTGCTCACTGACTCCTCCAAACTGTAGTGTGCAGTCTGTCTACTCTGTCACAGGAAAGACAGTGTCACACTTGCAAGACTCTTGTGCTCTTTCTTGGCTGGAGCTCATCCACATAACATTTGATTGTGCCACCACTAATAGGTGGAGAGAGTGGACAACACAATACATACACAGTCATTTCTGGAGACTACCTGTAGTGTGAGCACTCACATGCCAGGTGGGCACTTATTGTGCAAAAGATTAAATCCAAATTTAAAGCTGTTATTGCCACACCATAAGAACAACCTAGGCACAAAAATGGGGGAGGGGTAAACTGCCCCCCTCTGCCCTACCTAAATGGTACCCCTGCTCAATGGTGGAAATTAATTCTCAGGTGCTAATGCAATAGTTTCCACTGTGTTCTGAGCTACTGTATCTCCATGTTTCATGATGTGTCCTTATCATCATGTGGGTTAGTGTCCCTCATTGTCCCTCATTTTGAGTGTCCATGTCCTTCATTTCAGTGACAAAATGTGAGGTATGTTACATACTTCCAAGATCCTTCTCAGCACAAAGAGCACTGAGCATGGCCATAGTGTATACGCTCAATACAGAATGACAATGAGAATGTAAGTGAGATAAAACAGTCATGGAGAAACACATTTGTAGCACTAAAGATGCATAATGGATTTGCATGGTCCAAAACAAAAAATGTTTAGGCTTCACAACACAGAGGCCCCTCCTCATACATCTGGAACTAGAATGGGGGATGTTGACTGGCTATATTCTAGGCATTTAATGGAGTAAGCAAACAATACTTTACAAATTAATGGCGATTTAATGACAAAAAGCCAAAGCCATTAAACAACTTGCAAAAGGGACAGAATAAACGAGTTTATTTAATTTTTATGGGAATTCAAATGAAAATATATTTTAATGACTACTTGCTAGCAGTAGTATAAGAAATAGAAACTAATGTGTTTTTTTAAGATGAGATTTGCACCAGTTTAACTGCTGCACACATGGCAATCATGCAGCATGTGAACCTGATGTGATGTTTAAATGATATTCACATCAGCTTAACTGCTGTGCTCATGTCAAGCATGCAACAAGAGAACCTGATGTAATTTTTAGAAGATGTTTGCACCAGCTTACCTGCTGTGCACATGTCAGGCTTGCAGCATGCAAGCCTAATTTGCTTTTTAGACCTGGTTTGCTTAGGTTATCTTTGTATATGTGAACTGCATGCAAACATTGCACAATAAAGCATGTGGCATGCATTCTGCATGTACACAGTACACCTATATTTCTGTAAGGGCTCTGCTGCAATATCTGCACTCTGCTATTGTCTGCTGTTGAATTTGTTGGTCTCTCTCTTCTCTTCCTCTTTAACAAAATACAAAATGTAATTTTCACAGTTTTTTTTCTGGAAATCTGTTTACACACACACATACATACACACATATGAATCCACAACTGTCTTCTTTGAATTCAAAGCTTCAGATGTGCTTGATACACAGTTTCCTAGGGATGTCCTGTGGTGGCTTGCACACAGGATTGTCTAGAACATGAGTCAATCACAGAACAGAGATCCTCATTTGCAGGCTCCCTTCAGTACCATAGGATCATTAGTGTTTGCCTTTGTTGATAATGTGACAGTCCAGGAACTCGGAAGTATTTGCTGGAGACAGAGGAAAAAAATCATAATTTTTTTTTCTGGCATTTTCTGCAACTTTCTGCACCCTGCCAGCCATTTTCATAGGTTTTATGTGATAAGGATGAGTCCCTTATCACGCCACTCTTTAGAGCGATGAAACAATTGCCCACAACAAAAGGGTGACTTCACATTAGAGAGATCACCACAAACAGTGACCGTCCTCTAAAATATGCCCCCTGTACCCCTCAAAATAAAGATTCTCAACTCCAGGGGGAGCAGACTTAGAAAAAATAGAAACTCCACCTGGAAGCAAAATAATTGCCTGCACTGGGATCCGACCTGGCAACACAGGCTCCAGGAGCAATAGCTCAAGCCACTACACCACAGGGCCAGTTAAAGCAGAGCTTGGCCAAATAATTCCTTTTATCCTCTTTCTCATGAAGGTAGTGCATATCCCTTAGCACTACACTCACTATACTAATTCAGAGCTCTTTTCCCCATTCGCTCTACATGGGATAGGTATTATTGAGTAGTACATATTGAGCCACTCAGTAATACTCACCCATATAGGCTGCTACCTTCTTCTTGCCATACTGGTGATAAGAGTGTTATTCCCAGACCACACTGCACTTCCAAACTGGGCTAACTTGGCAATTTGGTTTGATCCACGAAAGGCATTTTTCCAGATAGAGCTGAGTAGGCCTGGTCCAGGTGGGGGGTTCAGAACTGTTGCAGAGCCAGTTCACCCATCACTAATTACTAACACTATATCACTTTTCATACTAATTGTATACCAAAGTGCTTTACAATCCAGAAAGTGGGAAGCGCATGTTGTTGCTTTTTTCAGTGAACCTGAGATATTCAAAGAGTACAGACAGATTACAAACATGTGAACATGAAACAAAGTCAGCTGAATAAGGTTATTAAGTCTATTTAGTCTGCTTATAGTGCAGGATCCTCAAAATAAGCTACTGATTAGAGACAAGTATGCATGCACGTTGTCTAATGTATGTATTTTATTTATTTATTTATTTGTAAAATCGGTTTACAACCTTTGAGCCAGAGGCTCGTTTCCAAAGGTACCTCATCACATTAAAGACATACATAGTGTTTTTGGTTACATAGCATAGGTTTGCAAAACAATAGGCATTCAACAGAGGCGCCATTTCACACTGAGGTCAGACAAATACATTTAGGTTACAGGGTACATGTAATTGAGAACAGGTGTTACACAAGTTGGTATCAAAAATTGAGCAATCTAATAGGTATACAATAAACAGCTGGCACTGGCCAGGTTAGACATAGGCACAGTGTACCAGGAAGCGGTGGTGGGGATGGCTAGGTGGAGAGCCGCCCGGAGGGCATTGTCATGAGCAGTCGAGGTGGAGGCTACTTTCAGAGACAGGAGCAGCTACGAGTGTTGAAGAGTTGGTTTTGAAGGGTGGTTTTGAACTTGGAGATGGTGGTGGCATTGGTGATGGGGGCAGGGAGAGAGTTAAACCAGGATGGGGCTCTGTAGCAGAAGGACCTCTGGCCATGGCTGGTTCTTGATCTGGGGACCATTAGAGTGGTCTTGTTGGATGACCGTGTTGCAATAGTGGGAGGGCTCTGGTGGATGGATGCCATTACCCCAGGGGGGAGAGCCCGAGTAGTTTTTTTTTGTGAGGAGACAGGTTTGATATCGGAGCCATTCATCCAGGGTAAGGAGTTTAGCCTCGACATACAGCTGACAGGTGTGTGTGAGCCTGGGGGCACCAGTAATCAGTCTGCAGGCTTTATTCAGGGTTAGGTGAATTTTTTTGAATGCAGTGGTGTCGGCAGCACCATAGACTGGTAGACCATAGTCTACAAGGGACAAAATGGATGACGTAACAGCAAGCCGGAGTGCATTTGGGGAAGGCAGGTTCTATGGTGGAAGAGGATGCCAAACCGTGTGTTAGTGGCGGATGTTAGGTCAATGATGTGGTTGTGAAATGTGAGGGCTGAGTCAAGGTAACCACATGCTATTTGTAGGAGCAGACTTGTTCCAGTGGCTGATTGGTACTAGAAGGATATAGAGTGGATGGTTGCTAGCTTTTGTTTTGGGGTGAAAAGATATAGTTTTGGTCTTTTTAAGATTGATGATGAGTCTGCGCCTTAAACCAAGCTCGCACTATTGAAAGACTGCTGCAGGGTGTCCTGAAGGGAGACAGGATTGTGGTGGGTGGCAAAAGGACAGCGCCATCTGCATACAGGAGAATTTTGCCAGGGCATGCACTGGGCAGGGTGTTCAGATAGAGCAAGAAGAGAAGGGGGCCCAGGATGGAGCCTTGGGGTACCCCAGAGTGAATGGGATGGGTATCAGAGAGTATCCCATTGATTTTTACACACTGTGATCGAGCGGCAAGATAGCTTGTGCACCATGCTAGGGGGCCAGCTGAGAGACTAGTGTGGCAGAGAGCATTCAGCAGAAGTGGATGGGAGACGGTGTCGAAAGCCTTTGAGAGGTCGATGAACACTGCACCAGCTTGGGAGCTGGTATCCAAGGAGGTGTGTAGGAAGTTGGAGAATTCAATTAGGGCAGTGCTGGTACTGTGACCAGCATGGAAGCCATGTTGCTCTGGGCATAAGATGTTATGCTTAGCCAGATAATCAGTGAGTTGAATGGCCACCACTTTCTCCAGGGCTTTAGAGATGGGGGGAGGATGGAGATTGGCCAGTAATTGTTGGCTGACGACCTGTCACCCCCTTTATGAATTGGTGTGATTATGGCTGTTTTCCAAGCCATGGGAAATTGTCCCAGGCAGAGTGATTGGTTAATTAGGCTGATGAGTGGGGCAAGGACTTCATCTAGCACCAGCCTGAGGATACTGGGGTCTAGTGAGTCACTGCCGGGACTGTTGCTATTCAAAGCTTTGATTAGGATGGGTCTGGCTTCCCGGGGTGGAAATCTTGCGCAGGTGGAAGCTGGGGTGCTGGAAGACAGGGGGAGGTTGGTTGGGGCAAGGGTCAAAGAAATTACTAGGGAGGACTGAGCTAAGGTCAGTGAAAGCGGTGTTGAGCCAGTTAGCTATGCTGGCAGGCTCAGTGGTGGTAGTGCCATTTCTAGTGAGCTGGGATGGGGCAGGGGAGTGAGATTTTCCATTAAGTTGTTTAATATTATCCCAGAAAGTCTGGGCTGAGCCCCAGGAGGAGGTAAGGGTGGCCTGGTAATGGTTGGCCTTGGATTTCCCGGATGGCCCAAGAGCACTTATTCCGGGCTGCATTGTAAGTCTGCCTATCAGACGACCCATTTCAGTGGCAAGGTGCCAGAGGTTATCCCGAATTCTTAGTAATTGTAGAAGGGCAGGGCTAACCCAGGGTGCATTCTGCTTTTTGGACCGCATTTTGGTGAAGGGTGCAAAGAGATCACAGGCCATGTTGAAGGTGTGTGTGAAGAAGGCGAGGGCAGTGTCAATGTCAGTTGCACGATGAATGGGGCACCAGTTTATCTGGGTGAGGAATACTTTAAGTTTTTTCAGCCCACCAGGGCGGAGGCACCTGCGGAGGGTGGTCTGGGCTTTGGGTTTGGGATTAGGGACTGCCCAATGAAATAGGATAGGTGAGTGGTCACTTAGGGAGTCTGGTAGGTCCTGGATGTTTTGGATTTTTTGGGGTCGGTTGGTTATAATAACATCCAGAAGGGTGCTGGTACCTCTCTTAGGGTTTATTCTCGTGGGCTGGGTGATGAGTTGCATCAGGTCTTGGGCGGCAAATGAGTCTCTGATCACGGAAGAGGAGGTGCTGAGCCAATTTACATTAAGGTCCCCAACTAGGATTTGTTCCACCTTATGGTGGAGGGTGGCCAGGTAGTCAGTTAAAGATACCAGGGCCGGGTGCTGGTTCTTTGGGGGAACGTAGGCCATGGTGAGATAGATAGAGCTCCTAGAGGGGTCCGGGGTGAGTTTGAGGGTAAGAGCCTGGGCCCCATTTACAAGGGCAGGGGTGGGGAGTGCGTGTCCAAGTATTGTGTCCCTAGTGTAGACTGCACAGCCTCCCCCTCGTTTGCCTACTCGGTCCTCCCGGTATAAGGTATAGCCTGGGAGGGAGACAAATAAGTCAGGGGTGGATTTGGACAGCCAGGTTTCAACCAGGGCTATGATGTCTGGTTGATGAGCCAAGGCCCAGCACTGTAGGGCATCAAATTTTTTCAGCAGGCTGCATATGTTCATGGAGGCTACTTGGAGACCAGTGGGCTGAGTGGGTGGGTGGGAGGGCAGGGCCTGGGCTGGGATGTATGTTCCCTTTCAGGAGTAGAAGGAGGAGAACTGCTCTGGTCAGAGGGTGGCAGATGGAGAGTTTACGCCAGGAGCGATAGGATGAGAAAGGGGGTTTTGTAGCACAGGGGGTGGGTAGGGCAGCACAGGCAGAGAAGGCTTGTGTGAGCAGATGTGCAAGGGAGCCAGTGGGAGGAAAGGTAATGTCTGGATGGGGGGTGAGGTGGAGAGGAGCATATGGGGTGTGTGGAGGAGGAGGGAGGGGGAGGAGCAGTGGTAAAGGAGGGGGGGAGGACAGGAGGGTAGGTAGGAACACTGGAGTAGTGAGACTGAGGGTTAATAGGGACAATAGGGTTGGTGGAAGGCAAAAGAAGGAGGAGGAGAAGAGAGAGGCCTGTGATGTCTGTGATGTATGTATAATTGTGATAAGTATGTTATTTGTTCTGTTTATAGTTTATGTTTATATTCTAAAAGACAAGAAAACCAAACACTTCTGTTTAAAGCTGAGCCAGTCTAAATTATTTCATTATTGTCTACATATACTTTCCATGATGCTTTGCATTACTGGGGTATGTGTGACTTATTCCATATGTATTTATATTTCTTGTTTTAACGCCCTCAGGCTGGTGGCAACAACTGGTTGCAATGTAATAAACAATAATGATTATGAAAATGCCTTAGAAATAGAGCTTTCTGATTAGCCAGTGTATAAGCATTATACCAGCCTTGTATTAACCTTTTTTAGCATACATGTACAAACTAATCACATGCTGAACAAGGTACAACACTACCCAGCCAAAAATATGATTGTTTTAATCATGTATCATGAATGATCATTATCCAGTTATGTTCAGAGATGATGTTTAAGCTTCAGAAACCATCATTGCAATCATCATTAACAATAATTAACCATCAATGTTAAACGGCTGCCAATCAAAAACCATGAAGTTATGGAGATGGTAATTATGATTAATGATGATCTCATATCATCATGATTTTTCATGATTGCCCATGGTCAAGATTACAGAAAAAAAAATATTAAGTTTATCTTTTTTCTATCCTTCTGGAATGTATCATGTGTTTAGACAAATTTACTGGAATGATCAGTTATGATACCTTTTCGCTAGAAGCTCACTGCTTTCAATTATGCTTACTCTGATACCTCACACTTTACTGGAGTTGAAAAGGCTCATATTGGTTTATATATCCCCATTAAGTGGTTCCTTTTACAGTTGTGCTATGTTTTTAAAAGTACTTGGTTTGTGCTCAAACTGTTCCTAAAGGTCTGCAAACTAATACTGTCAATGAAAAAATTGATTTAAAAATGGAAATTACCTTTGTTTTGTTCCATAAATTGTCCTGCTGAAATATGCTAATTAGGTATGCACATATTTTTCTCATACCAGACATTGCATGCACTCCTCCTAATGGGATTAACACTTGACTTCACATGATTAACACTATAATTCATAATTAATTTGTCTTTGCTGATCATTGACATTCATATTTTCATAATTAACAAATACATCTTTAAGTATTACTTCTGTGACTTGCAATCTTATAATGCTGAACTAATATAATCATCAATGATCATCACTTGATCATCAACAACCATCATGCTGATTTAAGCTTACAAAAATAATCAATAATCATTAGCTGGTGATTTGAAAGTCCATGTTTGATGATTAAATCAAGATCTAGATGATCTTAGATCATGATCTTCTTTGATGATCTTATGGTAACATATGATGATTAACAATAATCAGTCATGGCTGACCTTCAAAAATCATGACTGATGATTTACCAATTCACCTCAGTATTTAATAAAAGTTATTTTATTTTCATAGCAGTAAGGCATTCCAAGGGGGTTATGTTAATGGTCAGTTAATCCCTGTCTACGGGTATGTGGCATCCAGCTGCACCTCATGCCACATAACACCCATAAAGAGTGATTAACAGACCATTAACCCAACCCCGACCATGCTTCAATACTTAAATAATTATCCTTCAAGAGTAGTCAATCAGTCTTAACCATCAACTGGCCTACCTGACAATGGAGTAACAGTCTCAGTATACTTTTGAAGAAAATTTGCTGGCGATCTGATATATGAAACTGCGTTATGAAATCTTTGATTATTTGATAACAGTAGTTGAAGAGTTTAAAAAAGTGGTGATGCTATAGATGAGATCTGAATTAGTGTTTCTATTAAATGTATTACCTGGTTTCAAAATGTAGTGGTACAACATACCCCCAAGTACCCCCTCACTTCAACCCCTGTTTGCTAAACTGATAAAACATGAACTCTGTTTAAGAAATCTCCTCTTTGGATAGCCTTAACAGAAGAGGGTTCTTCATGTAGTTAACGTTCTTAGATGATCAAGGACTGTAGTGAAGGGTCTTTTCTCAGGCAGAAATGGGAGACTACCTCAAATAAGATCTCAAAGGGAGTGTTTGCATTGAAGGATTTGAGGCACAGTGGGGAAAACTAAGGGAGGATATAATTCATTCAACAAACCTCTGCTTGAAAGAGGTAAAAAAAACAGAAGGAAAAGTAGACTGTAATGGTTCTCCAAAGAGGTGGCCAGGTTGGCTAAAAATGTGGATTTCAAGAGGTACAAAGAAAGGCAAAGATATGAAGACAGGAGGTGTACTAAGCCAAACAGAAGGAAGGTTGTTAGGGGAGCAAAGGCACATATAGATGAAATGAATGCCAGAGGGTGTCAAAAGGCGATGAGATGTTTTATAGGTACATAAGCAAGAAGAGAAAAGCAAGGGGAGGGATAATGAATAGTAGAAGGGCAGAAAGGTGAGACTGCACTGAAGTGAAACAAGAAAAGCTGATATTTTAAACTAGTACTTGTGCTCAGTCTTCAGAGTGGCAAGAGAGAGGGTGGGCCACCAAGAAGAAGCACAAACAGGTAGGAGGGGGTGGATACACATCCATTTCAGAAAAAAGAGTTCTAAATGGACTCACAACCTGAGAATGGATAAGGCTATGGGATAGGACAGAATACAATCAAGGTTACTTCTGTTCAACATCTACGTCTCTGACATAAGGACAGGTATCAGGAGTGAGATGAGTCTCTTTGCGGATGACTCAAAACTGGGGGTGGTGGTGGATGGGGAGGAGGGGAGGGTGGCCCTACAGGGGGACCTGGGGGCTCTGGAAAGATGGTCTAGAAAGTGGAAGCTGAGGTTCAATGCAGTGAAATGCAAGGTACTGCACCTGGGGGCCAGAAACCCCGGCCAAGTGTACACCCTGGGGGGTGAAATGCTATAAGTCTCCATGGCTGAGAGGGACCTGGGGGTGGTGGTGGATGTCAAGATGAACAACTCATAGACTTGTAGGAGGGCAGCAGCCAAGGCCAACAGGATGCTGGGATGCATCACTAGGGGCATCACCTCCAGAAGGAGGGAAGTGATACTTCCTCTGTATAACTGCTTGGCGAGGCCGCACCTCAAGTACTGCATGCAGTTTTGGAGGCCACACTTAAAAAGGGACATTAAACTCCTGGAAAGGGTCCAGAGGAGGGCAGCCAAAATGATTTGGGGCTTGGGGGACAGGACCTATGAGAAGAGGCTCAAAGAGCTAAATATGTACATATTGGAAGAGAGAAGGTACCGGGGGGACATGATAGAGGTCTTCAGGTACATGAAGGGGATCAATAGGGGAGGAGAAGTCAGGGTGCTTCAAAAGAAGGAAGAGGGGGCCACTAGAGGGCATGGGTGGAAGTTGGAGGGGGGAAGATTCAGGGGAGAAAGGAGGAGGTGCTACTTCACTGAGAGGGTGGTGGAGCCATGGAATGCGCTGCCCAGGGGGCTGGTGGAGGCAGAGATGGTGGAGGGGTTCAATATGGGGTGGGACAGGTACAGGGGAAGGGTTCAGGAAGCAAAATCCAATGCAGCAAGAATATCTGGAACTGGGAAGGGAGAAGCCAGAAAAGGCGAGGGGGGAAGCAAGGTCAGCTCCCAGGGTGGGGGCTGACCAAATTAGCAGACATGAAAGACCATTAGGCCTATTCTGCTGGCATTTTAGTATGTTAGTAAAGAGCTCAGAGAAGTGCTAGCTGCCCTCTGACAGCTTAATGCAACAGCTTACTGGAAACAGGGGTGGCTCTAAAGGACTGGAGGAGAGCTAATATGGTCCCTCTACATAAAAGCCACATCAATGAAGAAGTTAGCAGTTACAGACCTGTCCCCCTATCTTCAGTTGTGGTGAAACTAATACTGAAAGAGAGGCAGATTGAACATCTGGAATCAAATGGGCTGCAGGAGATCAGGAAGCACAGATTCTCAAGAGGATGGTCATGTCAAATGAATATGATAGATTTTTTTGACAGCTTGACTAGAAAATAGATCAGGGAGGGCAATGGACATAGTCTATATGGACTTCAGCAAGGCCTTTGACACTTTCTTACCCAGAAGGCTGATTAAGAAGATGCACAGCTTAGGAGTGATGTCCAAATTGGTGGGTTCAAAAATGATTACTGGATAGGAGGTAGAAGGTGATAATTAACAACACACACTCTAAGGATGTGAGAATGACCAGCACAATACCACAAGGTTCAGTACTACAACCAGTCCTCTTCAATACTGTGACAAAAATACCTCACCAGGGACTTCAAGTTCACTGCCACTACCACTACCACAGGGTTTTACCAACAGCACCCAGGGAAACCTGTTTCTTACCTCCTCCTTTGCACAAGGTCAGGAAGGTCAACACAGTAACTGGGCAGAGTGCCCCTTCAGAGGTGGACTGCAAACAGAGTCCAGCAGAAATAGTAGAATTACCCTTTTAAATAAAACAAATAGTCACTGATTCTATAAAGATGCTTTACTAAATGACTACAAGTATTTACACTATAATTTATGTACAGTCAGACAAAAGGATTACAGTGTACTAGAAATGAAAATAAATGAAGTTATACCAGACAAGTTGCAGATCGAAGAATCTGAGCTATTCTCATTTTAAACCTATTTATTTATCTGTTGCTATCTGAAAAAAACACTACTCCCTAAACTGTCTTGCTTACCAGACATCTAGCTGCAGGGCTTTGGGGTTTCAGATGTTCCAAATCCAAGAGGAAGTGTTTTCCTGCAGCACTTCAATTTATTTCTTACTCCTGGGGGGAGGGGTCTCAACCCTTTGAGCGACAGTTCTTCACTATTACCCCAAATGTGTGTGTGTGTGTGTGGATGGATGGATGGATGGATGGATGATATCAATCAGGCCAGCTGGCTCACTCCACACCCCCGTTGCTCTGTCCACTTTTATGATTCTGTTTTGAAGAATGTACAAAGTGTTTAACCGAATGCTTCTTGCCTTCTAAGCTGACTGAGGGGTTCAAATTGGCAATCTCCAATCTGCCTCATAGACTCTGTGGCTGAATATTCCCAATGAAACATTCCACTTAGCAACTTTTGGCGAATGTTTCCCATAAGAACTTTTTGGTCATGTGACATTAAAAGCCATATTTTATGCCCACTTATGATAGCAACATAATAATAATAATCTTTATTTGTAGAGTGCAATTCACTTGTATCAAAGTGCTTTAAAAATAAACATCTGAAATATATTAAGACCATAAAAAATTAAAATGCAGTTAATAACAGACCCAATTATATCCAAATCAGCTGGAGGAGAATGCAAGATTAAATAAATAAGTCTTCAATGCAGCTTTGAAGCTCTCCACAGTCAGATACTCCCATACCCAGTGAGGTAGAGAATTCCACTGTGTAGGGACTACAAAAGAAAATGCTCGGGCCTCAGATGTCTTCAACTGAACCCTGGGAATCTATAGCAATCCCTCATGAGCAGGGTGGAGCAGTCGGGAGAGGAAGTAGGGGCAAAGAAGCTCTTGCAGGTAGTATGGTCCCAGTCTGTGTAGGGCTTTATAGGTTAGCAAGCTGACTTTGAAGGTAATCTGTCATTGAACAGGCAGTCAATGCAGCTCGCACAGCACAGGTGTAATATGACTAGATCGAGAAAGCCCAGTTAGTAACCTGGCTGCTGCATTCTACACTAGCTGGAAATGATGGATGACAACCCCTGGGAGCCCTAGGTACAGGGTGTTACAGTAATTATTACATTAACACAATGCATTAACAAAGAGAAATTACTAGATCAATCAGGTCACATTTCTGTCACATCTACCCCCTGGGGAAATGAAGGCATGACTCTTTTGCATGACTCCCAAGAGACACTGCTATTCATGTCAGGCCTGGGGAATGCCTAAAGGAACATGTCATGCACTGACCCCATCTCAGCAATCTATCCACATTGGCATTCTGTGCCCAGTTGTGGTGCTGAATGATCATATTATATGACTGTAGCACCAAACTCCAGTGCAATAACTTTGTGTTTTGCCCACTAGACCAATGGAGCCATGTCAAGGGGTTATGATCTGTGACCACAGTGAAATTCCTCCCATGCTGATATGGCTACAGCTTCTGAAGGACCCACACTATCCCTAGAAATTCCCTGTCCACTGTGGCATATGAATCTTTATTGGGCAGAAGCTGTCGGCTCAGATACACTATGGGGTGCTCCTCCACCTGTGGTGTAACCTGGCTCAGGACAGCACCCAGCCCAAGGTCTGAGACATCCACATGTACTACAAACTTTAAAATCCCTCACCAGGGACTTCAAGTTCACTGCCAACCCCATAGGTTTTTAGCAACAGGATCCAGGGAAACCTTTTCTTACCTTCTGCTTTGCACAGGGTCAGGATAGTCAACACAGTAACTGTTGGTAGAGTGCCCCTTCAGAGACAGACTGCTAACAGAGATCAGCAGAAATAGTAGAATTACCCTTTTAAATAAAACAAGTAGTCACTGACTGTATAAAAATAGATGATTTATTAAAATACTACAAGTATTTACAAGAGGATTTATGTACAGTTAGACAAGAGGATTACAGTTTGCTAGAAATGAAAATAAATGAAGTGCTAGACAGGTTGCAGATAGAAGAATCTGAGCTATTCTCACTTTAAAACCTATTCATTTAGCTGTTGTTGTCTGAAGAAAACACTATTCCCTAAGTTGTCTTTCTTACCAGACCACTAGCTGCAGGACTCTGGGGTTTCAGTTGTTCCAAATCCAAGAGGAAGTGTTTTCCTACAGCACTTCAGTTTTATTTCTTACTCCTATGGGGAGGGCTCTCAACCTCTTTGAGTGACAGTCCTCCACTGACCCACCCACAAATGTGTGTGTGTGTGTGTGTGTGTGTGAGTATGGATGGATAGATTACACCATTCTGGCCAGCTGGCTCACTCCACACACACCCTACTCTGTCCTCTTTTATGATTCTGTTTTGAAGAATGGCCATGGTGTGTTACCCCACATTTCTTGCCTTTCAAGCTTACTGAGGTGTTCAAACTGGCACTCTCCAATCTGCCTTGCAGAATCTGTGGCTGAATGTTCTGAAGGGAACATTCCAATTAGTAATTTTTGGCCAATGTTTCCCATAAGACCTGTTCGGTCATGTGACATCAAAAGCCATGTTTTGTGCCCATTTATGACAGCAACATAATTACATTAACACAATACATTAAAAATATAAATTACTACATCAAACTGATCACATGGCTGTCACAAATATCTTCACTGGGGATATTACAGAGGAACTGGAGGGAAAGGCAGGCCTTTTTGCAGATGACACCAAAATCTGCAATATGATGGACACTTATGAGTGGTGGAAAAAATGTGCAGGGATCTGGGGAAACTTGAAGAGTGGCCAAAGATGTGGCAGTTCGGATTTAATGACAAAGAGTGCAAAATCATACATCTAGGGCATAAGAACCCCGGTGCTGAGTAGAATGGAGGGGAGGGTATTGGCAGCCAATAGAAGAGAAAGAGACTTTGAGGTTATAATATTAGAGGACCTCAAGATGGCAGCAAAGTGTTACAGGCCATAGATAAGGCTAGTGGGATGATGGGATGCATAGATAGAAGCATAACCAACAAGAAGATTGAAATGGTACAGCCACTGTATCGTTCTCTGGTATGCCCCTACCTGGAGTACTCTATTCAGTTCTGGAGATCACATCTAAGAAAGGACATAGACTAGCTGGAGGTGGTCCAGAGGAGGGCAACAAAAGTGTGCAGAGGATGCAGGTGAAGCCCTATGAGAATAGACTGCAGGATCTCAATATGTACACCCTGGAATAGAGGGGAGAGAGGGGTATCACAAGTGAGATGTACAAGTACATTAATTCCAGGGTGAACAGGGTGCACAAGAGGAACCTTTTCCAAATAAGGATGAGCTTGGGGGGTGGATGTGGTGACGCTGTAAGGGAGGAGTTCAGGAGGGATATAAGGAAATATTTCTTCTCTGAAAGGCCAGTAGACATATGAGACATATAGAACTGATTGCCAGTCAAAGTGGTGGAGGCTGGAATGGTGGAAGACTTCAAGCATGCTTGGGATAAATACAAGGATATATTAGAACAGACACTGGGAGGAGGGAGGGTCACTGGAGAGCAGATAGGGTCTGTGAGAGATAAAATAGGCAGAAAACACTTGAGCAGACTGGGTGGGCAAAGCAGTCCTTATCTTCCGACAGATTTTATGCTTCCATGTAGTGTAAAGAATGCTGCTTCCTCAAATTTTAAAACCTATACTGCAGTTCATATTTTCAGATCAACTGAGAAGTAACCACTGCTCTAGTTAGTGTTCTGGTGTATTTCTTTACTACTGTGTATATTTCAACTTTTTTATAGCAATGCATTATCATCACCAGTACCATTTATAGGACTCTACTTATTTTCTAAAATATTTTAACAAAGGTTACATTTTTATGTTGGTGCTTCTGCAGTACAATACTAACCCAGATAAGAAATGAATGAAGTCAATGCTACACATTTTCACAGCCATTTTTCTTATTCTAGTTTCCTTTATAGAAAGCCTGCCCACCTTCCTCATTCTCTTTCTTTGAGCTGTAATCTTCCGCCTTACATAGGGAATCGTGGGAAGAGAATAAAATGGGACCACGGGTGTCTTTACTGAAGTCCCTCACTCATTAACTAGCAGAAAAGGGACCCCCTGAGAAATTATGCTTAGGTTTTAGAGGCAGTGACTGCTTTCTGTTCAGGCTTTCATCTGATAATTACTCTCTTTTTAAAAAAAAAGTCCTTTAAATAAATGGAATTCATACTAAAATGAATGCTGTGGAACGTAATTTATTTTTGTGCTCTCTAAGGAAAGTAATGGCATTTTCAAAATTACATTGGACAAGACTTTTTGTTTTACCTTTCATTCTTTGTACATGTGGATGTGTGCACACACACTTGCACAGTCCACATTCAATCTCCATTCTGCAAGACTCTTTTATGTATTATTATGCATTACTTAAGTTTTCTTTTTTGTAAGTCTATTTCTGTCTTGCCACTCATTCCTATACAAAATAGAAACTTTCTCATTTTGTCTTCCTACATTTTATTTTTTAGGAGGATAGCTTTGTGTTTTTTCTAAGAAAAAGCCTCCATGGAATAGTCATTAACAATTGTGAATGTTCAGTAATACTATACTATAGAACAGAACAGAATTTGAATTTATATTGTACTCTTTATACATGATGTTGCTCTAAGTGCTTTGTGTACCTCTGAGAAGACTTGTGCTTGGAGACAAGTGAATGTATGCAAAAACCTTAAGAGCCATTAAGTACTCAACAACCTCCCTCCACAGCTATTGACAGCTTCAAAATTCTTAGGCTGTGACATCAATAGGATTCCCCATTGTTTTTTGGATTAGTACCTTAATAACTAGAGAAAGGATTAGGGGAAACGACATTAAATGTCTCACCCATAGAGTGATTCCACCAACAGTGCAAGACCCCCCCCCAACCCCTGTACCATACAGAAATGTCATTATTATGCATAATCCTGAGTTTCTATGTGGGATATAAACCCACATCCTTATGGCCCAACAGTGAGACTGCAACCTGTAAGTCCTCCAAAACTGTATTTTAATACATCTATAATCCAGGTATATACAGTAGAATCATAGATGTTCAGAACTGCAATTTGGAGTAGCCAGAAAGTGTCCTGTAGATACATGCTATTATAGGGAACATGCACATGCCTAGAAATACCAACATTCTAATTTCTGGAATATGTGAATAGCCAGGGATCATTTTAAAATAGGAACAGTAGCAAAGGGATATAATTCAGCTACGTGTTCCTCTACAATTCAGTCCTACCTATTCAACATAAAGCTTCTAGGAGCATTGCTGTACTCATAAACTATAACTCAATTGTCATATTGTGTGGGTGGGTGTTGTCTACCTGGCACTGTGTGGTCAGGTTTCCACTACATATGGGCAAATGTAGGCTGCCCAATAACCCAGTGGAAGCACAATGCAGTGCCATACCAGCAACCTGAGTCAAAGTTGGGACCAGTTGCTGGACATCAGGCAGCTTGCTGGCATGGAGTGATGGCAGTGTGTCTCAGCCAGAGTAGGGAAGACAGTGCACTCTGTCACTGATGAGCACCCAATTGTGTGCCAGGGAGCTTGCACTTCCATTGCAGGGAGGGGTGGGGAAGGGGCTGCATTGATATGAGCTGTGATGGACCTGCATTCTGCCATGGGGAGGAATCAGGATCCAGGCTCACCTAGGGAGAAATATCTCCTTGCAGTGTAAATTATCTCTGTCATTACTTTCAGAAGCCACATTGTGTAGTAGAACCACACTTCCTGCTAGAAAAGGGGAAGGGTAGTAGCTGTTTGTGCTGAGGGGTTGCCAGACATCCAGCGTGAAGAGCGGGAGGACCAGCAATGTAAGATAATAGCTTTATGAACAATAGAAGTTCAAACATACAATGTTAAACCCAGAAAGACGTAACAGTTTGATCCTGTCTGAAGAGATACAACCAGTAAAAAACATAAAATACTTTTAAATTACTTTCATCATAAAAATACTTTTAAATTATTTTGATATCTTGCATTGGTGTTTCTTTTCTCTCTTTGCTTCCAAAACACCACCCATAACACCATCATTCTGAATTGCAGAGTAAGTGATTCATGTGCTGGGCATTGGGGACAGTAGATTACTAGTGAGTGGAACCATGCAGGACTCTTTCCAAAACAGTAAAGTGCTTCTATGAATAAGAGCAATGCATTGAGCCATGGCTCTGAAACATTATTTCCTTGGTCATCAGCATCATATTGCTGAATGAACAAGATTATTTTCAAGAAGGCATGTTGCATGGTGTAGCATTCTCAATCAATGTTAAGAAAAAATTATTAGCAGCTTGTCTTGTTTCTTATGGTGTAGTACAGTACTATATAACATTTTGCAGCACATGCATGTGATTCAGTGTAATCTCAGGATGCCCCTTACTTTGAAGGATATTCAGTTAAGGTAGGTAGTATATCAGTCTCATCACAAAGGTACTAAGAAAAAATAACTACCTGCTTCACTCCTGTTTCCATCAAGGTGGCTTCTTGAAACTGGCAGAAAATAAAACTGCATAAGCCTTTTTAGGAAGTTAACAGTCACACATTTGCTTCTTTGCAGCACATGCATGCCCAACATAAGTGGGTAGTCCTAATCCCAAGCTGTCATTGCTGATGCAGTAGCCCATGGGGTAAGCTGACAGTGATTACAAAATCTTGGGAAAAAATCTAGAAATTTCATTGGCCAACAGACATGACCTTACTGTGCATGAAATCTCTATAAAGGCATGGTCTGATGTCAATATCATATTCCCTCCCCCTAATAAAGCTGCTTAGAACCATTGCATAAGTGTTATAAGTCCTCAAAGAGGTGCATCATAGGATTTGAATGCACTTCCTTGTGGCATAAGGACACAGCCTTCAGCCTCACGTCTTACTACACCCCTAGGGTGTCTTAAAAATCCTTTGATACACATCCTGCCATGGTTTATTACTTATTTTCAATATAGCAAGTATAGCTTGTTGTATGTTGCTACATCTTGTTGCTGGATAGATCAGGAAGACAGCAGGTCCAGCAGCTCACAGGCAAAGAAAGTTCAAAAGCAGCATGCCCTAGAGAGAAGCTGCTGGTGCAGTTCAGGACAGCCAATCCCACAGGCTATCACAAGAAGCAAGAGAGACTGTACTTGAGATGATTTAGAAATAATTCATCTGAGTTGCTGTATCAGCAAAAGTGAAGAATGTATTGGTGAGAAAGGTAAGATGCTGACAGAGGAAAGTGCTTGCATTTCAACCACTATGGGTCGTAGTCAGTGAGTGTGAGATATGAGTGTTTACTGCCCTATACATATTGACATTTTTTCAATGTTTGGTGAACAGTGTACGTGCTTGTGCAAACTTCAACTCTGGCCTTTCTCTATTCCCACCCTTAGTAGAGGAGTTGGGCAGCATTACAGAAACAGAAAGCCCAGCATTAAGGGTGAGAAGAGTGCTGGAGGAGGAGGAGGGCTGGAGGATGTTCAAGACCCACTAAAAATGGAATGTAGAGAGAGAATGGATTAAATATGGATGGTTGGAGGAGATGTTCCCTCACATTAAATCTTGAGTAAAGCCCTCCCATTCAATGTTTGGTGAATAATGTAAGTGCTTATGTGATGTTTAACTTTGACCTTTCTTTATTCCCACCCTCAGTAGAGGATCCAGGCAGTAGTACAGAAATAGAATGCCCAAAAAGAGAGAGAAGAAAGATACCTTCTCCAACTCACAGAGAGTGTGAACAGTAGCACACAGGAGATGACCCTCCTCCTTTGAGTAAGAAACCTCTGAGAAACCATGGCTACTGAACAGCCCTTCCTGCAGGCATACTAAAAATCATAGTCCTAAAAACTTGTGTGTTTTTTTTTTTTTTCAGGATTGGGGATGTAGGTTTTAAAGCACAATTAGGTCCATCTTCCAAGCCTCTTGATATGTAGCTTTTCAATGCTGAAGATGCTGCTCTGATCCAAAAAGAGTGACCTGCGAAAGCAAAAGGATTGTCTGAGTCATTGTAATAGGATTCTCACATGTTCCATAATCCAGTAGATTGATATTGCTCTATGGTTGTCGACAGATAGGAGAGGCTGTGAGGAACTGGAGCAGACGTGATAGTACATGAGTTGATCCAAGTCAGCTACTGGACACCAGTTGTACTGTGTAGGGTAGTATGAGATCTGAACTCTTGGTGCAGTCTATCATTTTTTGAAGTTGAAAGAAAGAGAATATAATGATCTTCTTGTTTTCCTAAACTGGTGACTGTGAGGCATTTAGTGGAGGAGGCTGAAGATGTAGTAAACTCTTCAGGACCCAGTAAGCCATACAAAGCTAAGCAGATGGCTGATGAGATCATGATGTCTGTGGAATGATCAAAAGGATTGATATGCAACAAATCTAATAATTTTCAATATAGAGGTCCATTGATAGATAGAAATTAAGGAGCTTTTGTTAGTGATGCTCTATGAATTCTGAGAAGAAGACGTTTGACTGAAGTGCTGGATAGGATTGAAGACATGGATGGTTTTGACTGATATATGAAGAATTCAATTCCAGATAAGTATAGTTTTATGATCCCAAATGATAATCTCAAGGCTTAGTGAAGGAAGGTTATAAATGCCAGAACATGATCTATGGAGAAGGAACTTGAATGTGTTGACTGAAGGGTGCAAAACAAGGAAACTTTCTTCCAAGTGGCGGTTTAATTTGCTTTAGTAGTAGGCGCTAGTGCAGACCACATGATGGGTTCAACTTGCTGACAATAGAAAGCTAGATCATGATGAGATCATTGAATCAAGGGGGAGAAGTCATGGTTGAATCTGCTGAGGAACAGATGTGACAGAAGTCCTGAAATTGAAATTGGGATAGATAATCAGCAGCTTCATTCACATAGCCAGGAATATGAAAATAGTTCATGATGAAGTCATGGTACAGAGATAACCAAGTCAGTCTCCGCATAAACAACATGATGGGTTAATTATGAGACAAGATTGAGACAGTCTGCAGAGATCAAAGATGGTCCCAAACACATGCAGCAGCCATGGCTGGGTGAATTTTGAATAGAAGAGATGTCTTTGAAAAGTAAAATTTTTTTAAAATTTACTGTACTTTTTGCTGCGCCACCAGTGCCGGTACCTCGGCCCAGTCACGGACCTCACCGCTTCCGCTCCCACGTGGGCCGTGACTCCCCAATACCTCCTGGCTTGTTCACCAGGGTGGGGTTGCTTCTAAGCACCACAAATGATGGGATAGGCCAGGGAGCCAGCCTGGGAGCTAATCAGAGTGGCAAGGTGGCCATCATCTAGGTGGAGGCAGCTGCAATTTTTCCCCGGTGTATGGGGATGGGGACATGCAATGACAGCCAGCATCCACCCCACCCCCAAACGTGTCAGTGTCAGCACATGCAGTACACCCAGCCTCCGCTAGGTGTCCACATAACCCGTAACACTCTACCACCCTCTCCCTTGGAGAAGGAGAGCAGTCGCTGTATGCTCAGTCCTTCTCCCTCAGGCCGGCCCTCCGACATCACGGGTCTGTTCTTGAACCCAGGTCACCGACATCGCAGGTCTTTGAAAAGTCTTGAAGAGTGTATATATCAGCTGACCAGGGAACAGCAAACCAGAAATGTTCAAAGATAGATGCAAAATCATGATTTGGAGAGGTGTTGATGTATATCCTAGGATGAAAATAAGGAGATTTCTTTCTTTCTTTCTTTCTTTCTTTTTACTAGGAAGGCATGCTGAGCAAAATGCTCAATTCTAGATACGTCCTGGGGGAAGTGGGATAAAATTGGTACCGACAAAATGAAAGCAGACTTTATAATGCATACAATTTACACATTAACATCTACCACAAAATGGGTCATTAACATAATGATGGTATCCACAGGATGCATAATGCAAATTTTGAAAAATTAGGGAGTTAAAATTAGATAAAGTTTGTAGCTGAAATATGAGAGACTTAAACCTAGTATGATAGAAAAACAAAAGTAGGAACCAAAGGGATCAGTAAAGAAGTGTAGAGAGAGATGAGAGCCAGGAGATTTTAGGGCAGGAGTAGACTAGGAAGGTGTGGTCTTTAAGTAGGGAGGATAGTAAGGCAGGGGAGGGTGCATTCCTGATATTGAGGGGGAGAGCATGTCACAGTTTAGGGCAGTGTTTTGAGAAAGCAGATTGTCCTGCTGAGGAATACCTTTGGAGGATGGCTAGGAAGCTGTGATTGTTGGAAAATCGAGAGTACAGGGAATGTGAGGGGTCACGAGTGTAGAGGTAAGAAGGAGGGCAGAGTCCCTTACCAGAATTTGGCCACAAAACTAGCAGAGTGGATGAGGCATCTGGCAGTAAGGGAGCGAAGGGAGAGGGCTATATAGGGATGACAGTAATGGGTTAGTGGGGCAGGATAGAGTGAAATGACAGAAAGAGTGAAATAGGGTGGCCAGTCTGGTGAGGGTGGATTTGGGGGTGGCACTACAGGCTATATTAGCATAGTCAAAGGTCAAGAGGATCATTTTCTGCCCAATGGCACAGTGGGCCAGTATTGGAATGCAATCCCAATTTCTTTATGGTACACTGAATTTTGTGTGCAGTGTCTTTTGATGTGCATTCACATGTACTGAAAAGTCCAGGTGCTGGTCTAGCCAGACTCCAATACATTTAATGAAGGTGACATTCTCTTGTGGTGTACCATTGAGAGCATGGAAAGTAGTTGGGGTGGGGGCTCTAGAGAGTCTCTGCATAGTGCCGAAAATCATGGAGACTGTCTTTTTGGTGTTTAGAAACAGCTGATTCTTTGTAGAACATAAAGCATCCATTCCAGTAGATTAGGAAATAAGACCACATGGCTAGATCAAATTTGACTGCAGCAGTAATGGATACTTGGTAGTGTAGTTCAGAGACAGAAGAGGCCACTGTCAGAAAGTAGGAAATGAATGATCAGCCTTGTGGAATAATTTGCACAGTGAAACTGAGATATCCCAGACGCGAGAGAATCTCACATTTGGTACATGAGGAAAGAATGAAAAAAAGATTCCATGAGAACTTGAATCCTGTGCAGTTTGTCACTAGATAGTCTGGCTTCCATGTGTTTTGTATCCAGTTTGATACTTAGAAATTCAATTTATTTAGATAATCCTAATGTGTTCTCATCAGATGCAGGCACTGCTAATTCCTGGAATAGATGGACAAGAGCAGAAATGCCAGCAGCAGGAGGTGCATTGGGATGATCAATTAGCAAGAAATCATCTAGAAGATGGATGATGGCTGGAAGATGACAAACATTGATGAATAGCCAAGAAAGCATCTCTGAAATAATATTGAATAGTTTCAGGCTGCTTTTATAACCAAAGGTCAGATGGACAGCAAAATAGTATCATCCCATTTGATACCATATAGATGCTGCAGAGATAAATGTATGGACAGTAATTTCAATGCTTCTGAAATGTCCACTTTTGAGAGCCAAGAGCAGGGGCCAAATTGTTAAATAATTTTAATGGAATCTTCGATGTGAGCGCAGGAGAGAAACTATTCATCAAATGGAATAATTGAATTTATGCTAAGAATGGACTTCGATCAAGATGCTGATAAGTTGATGATGAGTCGCTTCTTGATCAAAAATTTTCTAGTAGCTACACCAATAGGACTGATCTGATAAATGGGGAATGGTATATGCTGAAAGGAACCAATGAGAAACCTTTTTTGTGGTTCTTATTGTAACAGGAGCTGAATGACTTTGGGTCCTTTTAAGACAGACTGTAAGTTATGGCATATAAAGTGTTTCAGAGGAGAAGTACAGCCAGGCCCATATGGAATCCTTCAGTTAAGCCAGATTGGAGACATTCCATAAATAGGCAAGAAGGATGGAAGGCTATAATTTAAGCTAAGGCATGAAAATTGATTGAAGTAGAGGGGTGCAGAAAAGGTTATTATTTAGATTGAGACACTTTGGTACAAATGAAACAAGCATGAGCTTCACCACAGAAACTGCAGATGTGAAGAAACTGGCAGCCAGAACCTGGATAGTCTGTGTCATTAAAGTTATGGAAGATTGGTTTACCTCCTACATATTAAATTTGTCTTCCTCATGTCTCCAAGGAGGGGTACTTGAAAGTGCAAAGATTAGAAATCATGTGGGTCAGCCATGAGGAAGTAAAGAAAGAAGAGCTGGACCAGCTGGTAAATCCCTTCTGGCTGGCATGGAAGATGAGGAGACATCGGATATTTTCAAAGGGCAGAGGGAAGTGAAGTGGACAAAGGAGCCACATAGTGTGCAGTTATATGCTTTCTGCTTAGCAATGTGATGGCAGAACAGCTCGTTGTCCAGGATGACCCAATTCAAATTCAATTGTGAATTAAAATGGGCTAATGCAGCAAGGGGTTCAGTTAATTTATTTTTTGTGGAAGTCAGATACTTTCATGAGTCAAAATCTGGAAGTCATTCCAATTTTTTGGAAGTCAAAAATACTTCCCAGATCCCACAGTTTGAAAGCCAATATTGTAAGAAGGATTACATTATGGATGTTAATGCAAATATTAGTGGTAAAATACTATTTCTTTTGCAAAAAAAAAAAATAATTTCATAGCTTCTGTGCCTTCAATTTTGGAAGTCATACAATTTAATTTTTTTTTTTTACATTTGGAAGTCAATGACTTTCTCTCTCTTTATTTTGGAAGTTTTTGCCTTATTTTTGGTAGTCAGATATTCCCAAAATTGAGTTAACTGAAGCCCTGAATGCAGCTACAGCTTTTTTGAGAAAGAGCAATGATAATCATAGAAATGAGCCCCTCCTTACTGAATGCCCAGAGCAACCAAAAGATATAAATACATATCTAGTTCTTCATGTCTAGAAGGAGATGCGAAGCAAATGACATCACGATGTAAGCTGAAAGAAAGGACAAACTCGGGTATAGTCTGGGAACCTTTGCTTTCAAGACAATTGAAACATCTCTGCTGGACACTATTCTGTTTACTATAGTATCTTGGGATGAGATGAGAAGATATATCTGGTTTAAGTCCTTCACATCTAAGATATCCTTGTGAAGGTGACCTGTAATGAGGTGGATTGCAGATATAAATGGCAACGGAGATGCTGAAGAAGAAATATCTTATTCTTGCCAGATGGCAGACCAGAACTAAATGGAATGTTTATATTTGGAGTCACACTAGTTGGAGCAGCATTACCTTGGATGTGATTAGAGGACTTCAGAATAGCAGGAGTCATCAAACTTGAAGCTGGAGGAGGTTGCGAAGGAAGGCAAGCTTTGAGGAAAGAGATGTAGGATTGTAACTCTGATACTGAGGTAGCCAGTGGAGCCATGGATTCTCAAATTTCAAAAAAAGAAGATGCTGGATGTAGGACAGGCTGACTAGGAGCAGGATTCCTGACAGGTTGCAATTTAGCTGCTACAAATAAGTCACAAAGCTCACATTTCTGAATGAATGCTGTATGAGAAATACTAAGATTATGCAATTCAGAAATCAGACAAGGGACAGTCCAGTCCTTTATGGAATATCTTGACTTTGAAGATCTTTTGTGAGGTATATGTGAATTGGAAGAAGTCCAAGGGAGCCCTGAAGGACCTTCTTCAATGTATGGAGAGAAGTTCCAGAAGAAATGGAGGTGAAGATACTTTAACAGTACTTTAGATAACTTAAAATAGAGTTCATGATGCACGAGATGCAGACTCTCACCTCTGGCAGATAAATTGAACCCTTCCTCACTCATAGCACTCAAAAGGTATGAGTTTGGGATATGGAGTCTGGTAAAGCTGCTGGTGAGGGCTGCTGGAGAAAGATTCAGAACAGGAATAATGTGTACGGGGAGGCTGGAAAGAAAGATGATTGAGGTGAACAGGAGGCAGGATAGGAAGTATAGAAAGCTGGTTGGCAAAAACAGAGAAGGAATTCAGTAGGACAGGAATAAAAAGAAATTCCAAGAAAATGCTCTGAACTAGCAGGACAAGGAGTACTGTAGCTTTAAGCAGGGCAGTGATGTCACCACTCATTATGACCTGAAATAATGGTGGCTCTGCAAAAAGGAGCTTCAAGAGGAAACAGAGCAAGAACAGAAACCCCAAAATATAGAGAAACCAGTGTAGGAATGGAAACCCAGGGAGCCCAGGAGGTACAGAATGGAAGGAGGGTGGGAGAGATGCACTGAAGGCACAGAGCAGCTAGCCCAGAAAGTGAGGAAGGGGAGCACAGGCAGATAAAAAGGGCAGAAAAGTAGAGAAAAACAACAGGCAGAGATGTATGCCTTTTGACAGAGTTTAAAAGACTTGTGCATGTCCAGTTTTATTACTTGCTGTTCTTCACTACCTCAGCCCTGGGGATGGAGTAGATGGGACTTTACTATATGATTCTGTCATTTATGAATATAATTATGCCAAAAATGCTACTAATTAGTTTATGACACATTATTAAAGAATGTTAAATGCTACCACATGATAATAATGTCAACCTTTCAATGAATCGAGCATAATGTGTTGTAAACATTGTGTGCTAAACAACAACTTTTAAAAACAGTTACCCCCTCCCCAAATCCTTCTTCAGGCACAAACAGTCCATTGTTCATGGAAATATGTAACTTCCGTCTTCCACTACAGTGGCCCCTTACCTCTTTTCTTCCCATGCCAAATTCTCTGCAGTACCCGGCAGCACCTACCCTCTGCCTCTTCTGTCCCATACAAAGCACTTCCTCATAACCAGTGGTATCCTCTCCCTCTCCCTTTCCCTATTTAGCATCAAGCATTCAATGGTGCTCAGTGTCAACCCCTTCCCTGTTCTATGTTAAATACTCCCTGGTTCCTATTGGTATCCCCTTCTCTTTCCTTAGCTGATGCCAAATACTTTCTGGTACCCACTGGCCCTTTCTCTCTTTGTACAATGCTTAGCACTCCCTGGTTTCCAGTGGTGCCCAATCTCTGTCTATGAAATACTCCCTGGTGTACAGCAGCATCTCCTCCCTTCCCCCATTCCATGCTGAACGATCTCTGTTGCTCTGTGTCACACCCCATCCTTCTCATTGCCCCATGCTAATCACCCCCTGACATTCAGCAGCATCCCTCTCTATACCCCTTCTCTTCAAAACAATATGTGGTACCCAGCTACATTACCTTCCTCTCCGTATTATATGTCAAGTACACTATATTATCCCGTAGCACCCTCTCTCCCCATTCCAAGTATGCCCAGGTATCCTGTGGCACCTCCTGCTCTCCACATACTGTGCCAATCACTTGTAGGGGCAGAGAGGAATGCCTCCCTTCACAGTCCTGTGCTAAGGACTCCCTGGTACCCTTTGATGTCCCCTGATGTTCCACACATTCCCTGGAGTCCAGTGGCACCCTGCCATCATCCCCCTTCTCCTTGTCAAACACTTACTAGGTCACAACCTTCTTTTCACACTACAGTGTCAATCACTCTCTGGCATTCAATGGCCCACCTTCTTGTCCCATTCCAAGTACCTCACTCTACTAGTACCTCACTCTACTGATTCCACACCAAGTTTCCCCTGGTGTCCAGCAGCACTGTCCCATTGATCACACATACCCTGCTGATTAACTGCCAGATCAGTTTTTCCTCTGAGGAGATACATCACCTCAAGCTTACCTCATAGTCAGTTCAGCAATCTATATCCTTTACAGTGTTTATCTAGATATTTTTAACACTCCTTACAGTTTTTCTGGTTATTTCTAATTACACTAATGATAACAAACAGCACTTTGTATAGAATCTCAAGACAGACAGGCAATTGTCAAAGTTTGTATTACCCAGGTTGCTGTGGGGGCACTAGCTAGCACTGGCAACTGGTGTCCTATTGTTCATATCAACATGTTAAATGTGATGAGTCATAAGGATGATAAGCAATACTTTGTATACTGCCTGAAGGCAGACAGGCAATTGTCAGTGCCCATGGTGCCCAGGTGTCTGTGGTGGCACTGGGCTTATACTGGAAGCTGGTGTCAAATTGTTCATAATAAACATGTGATGAGTCCTGAAGATGATCAGGTATCCATAACATCTAAAAATGTTATATTGTTTTTACCTGAAGAAGTGTAGAGCATTTTAGCAGAATCTGAGAAGGTGATTGTGTCTGATACCATACAGTGTTTTACCATCTGCTGTGCAGTGTGCAGTCTGGGATGATGGTGGTGACACCCACTTGCCACAGTAATGCATAATGGGGAAAATGTATTTTATGATTGATGCAGAAAGATGAGGATGAAGAGGATGTTTTGTTTTCTAAAGCAAGAGTCCTTCTATGATTTTTGTTTTAATGTATTTATTATAAGTTTATTATTATTCTTACATTTGCCTTTATTTATATACCATAAAAAAACACAATTTCAGTGAATTGTTGGTGTCATTTGTAAAATACTCCTACACTGCAGAGAAATACAAAATCACACATATCCCCACAATGCAAAGCATCATGGGTGCAGAGGATCCATTTGCTTTTTAGGTAAAGTGGACTGTTGGTGGCAGTGGGGTTAAAGGGGTATTTCTAGTCAGGAATTGGGTGTCAGGGCAAAGACTGCAAGACCATATCTATGTTTTGACCACAGTGGAATGGCATGCCTTTAGATGGCAGGTATATCATATAATCTGATATACAGTAATAGGATATATCATACGATAATATAACTTGGTGTGATATATCAGCAGATAAAATGTATTCTGATCTAATATACGATATAATATATAAATCCAAAATGTGATATTGGAAGATGGCACCTCAGCGAGTTGCTGTCTGTGTTCGTCCCAGCTTACTCTGTGCAAACCTTATGGCCCCTTTGCTTGTTCATATTTTTTTGTTTTTATCTCTTTTACAGCTGCAGGGCAGAGCTCTGCAGACATTTTGTTAGGACAGTAGAAATAAGGAGCTCACTGAATGTTTAACAGACTTCATTAAACTGCAGTTTTATAGCAATCCATCTGTTCAGCAGTCTGTTTATTGCACTATTTTTTCTCTGTTAGTCAGTGTTTCCAAGTGAGAAATAATGTTCAGATTTCTCAGATCAACACAAAACAATGTTGTAGGTGCCGTATTGGTCCTTTTAAGAACAGATCCAGAAACAAATGATTTGATACCTTTTATTGGACCAACATGGATGTTACAGAAAAGAACAAAGTGCTTTAGCTTTCGAACCAACCAGGTCCTGCTTCAGAAGCTTTGTGGCAGTTATTTCAAATATCCCATACTATTAACACCAGATTGTATTGAAAAAACAGAAATAATTCTCATTGGTTTAACATATACATTTAAAACATAACAGAAGATTACGTCAGATAAGCTAATTAACACCAGTATGCCTTTAACTGAGGAGCCTCAGAAGGGCAAAGGTTATCAAGAATTCTCTACAGCCAGAGATTTCTTGTCACATAAAATTTAAAATGTCTCAGTATGCCAAGAAAGCATTCTAGTGATAAAAAAAAAAAAACCTTGGGGTGGCATTCTCTCTAATACATGTAAGATGAGCTTACAGCTTACATTCCAATTGTCCTGGTATATTAAAGAACAGATAATGAGAGACAAAATCCTGAAATTAGGTATAACTGCAAGTTGAAAACAAGCCTCACATTAACATACACATATATATACATGATGCATGATAGTATCACTTGTAAGTGTAAGTGCCAAATAAAACAAAAATAAAAATACTTGTCAAAGACCCCCAAGAAAATGAGACCATGAGCCTGATAAGTGCAGATTTCAACACAGATTCCGTGTATAACAAAAACGCACAGAATCAGTCTAAGGAATCTAAATGAAAACCCAAAGGAAAGGTTATGTGGGGGAGACAAGCCAACAACTCAGCACTAGAATGAATTCACACAGACATTCTATTAATCACAAGAAGATTGAGAAACCAGTAACCCAGCACTTCTCACAGGATGACCACTCAATCTCAAATATGTCTGTGATGGTCTTAAAAGGACATTTCAACAGTACAAAACAGAGACGGGCTTGAAATTAGACTTATTTTACTTCCAATATGTTGGCGGATGGACTGAACATTGATGTTGGTTATATGACACATTATTCCACTTAAACTTACAAGACCTTTACTTTAAAAGATGGACATAAATACTTTAGTTCTTCAGCGGCCTTTGATTTTGTAAGTTTATGGTTATCTACATGTTGACTTCTCACCTTAACACTGTGGTGAGTGCGTTTGAGTGTGTGTGTGTATACTGATGTATGTATGTATGTGTGTGTTTTTTTGTGTGTTTTTGGTATGGGTTGTGTTTTTGTGTTTTGTTGGTATTGTGTGTGTGTGTTTTGTTTGTTGTACACGGTGTGGTGTGGTGTGTGTGGATTGTGTTTGTTATATTTGTTGTGTGTTGTGGTTGTGTGGGGTGTGCAGGGGTGTGTGTGTGTGTGTGTGGGGTGGTGTGGTGTATGTACACACATATGTGTGGGGAGCATGGCATGGGAATTGTTATGTGGTTAGACATTTAATTTCACATATAGTGTACATTTACTTTCCTTCTACTAGTTGTCAGTGGTTGGATTACACACTGTCACATTTTTAAATCTGCTCATATTAAGATGCATATCTCATTTACTTGGGGGTTCATAAAAGGTGCAATTCCTTTGGTTTTTCATGTAGATTCCTTAGACTGATTCTGTGCATTTTTGTTATACATGGAATCTGTGTTGAAATCTGCACTTATCAGGCTCATGGTCTCATTTTCTTGGGGGTCCTTGACAAGTATTTTTGTATTTTTATGTTGCTTGCACGCATGTGCAAGAAACATAGTGCCATCATCGGAGATTTCGGAGGTGTGTCACCTCCTCCTCCAATTCAGGCAGTGTGCTGGCAGGCACAGCCCCTGTAAGCCAATGCATTTTGGAGCTGTCTATGACACGCTCCAAAATGCAGTGGCATACAGTTGAAAGGGGGAGCTACGCTGAGTGAGCAGCACAAGCTAGTTGCTCACGACAGCCCCCACCACAGTACGCGTGTCCCCCACATGCACTGTATAGCTGATGGGTGCCCAATCCCCGCCGGCTGAGCTATGTCATCTCCCCCAGTAGTTGGTGCCACGCTGAGCCCACCCCAGCGTGGCAATCAGTCCTTGGCCGATGGGGGTGCCCAATCCCCATCAGCTGAATGCCCCCCTCACTTTTGTGCCATGCTGGGAGCCCACTCAGCATGGCAAATGGTCCCACAACATCTTTTTTTTTACCTGTAAGACAAAATCTGTCCCGCGTGAGTCTCCCGACCCTCCCACAACCCGCACTCCACCCACTGCGCACTCCAGCCTACCCACACCCCTCACCCCATACTTACCTCCGGACTCGATGCGACTTATCTTAGTGGACCGAGCACATCTGCACTCTTCAAAGCCAACAGCGAACGGAGGAAATGCCGTAAGCTGTATAATGGGCTAGATAGGGGGTTTCAACTTATTAGAATCAGTTATTTTGATTTTACCTACCTCAACATGGGGTTTGATTCTTTCATGAATGATGTCACTGCTGCGGCGATAGCCTGAGGGGTGATTTCCACACCGTGACTGCGCAGTGACTGCAAAATCACCCTTCAGGCCTGAATACCACCATGACAGTGACATCATTCATGAGAAGGGGGACCCAAACCCCCATGTTGAAAATTTGGTGCCAAAATTCCAAAAAATGACTGTTTTACAAGCATGCGTTGCGCAGTTCCTACGCAGGCTCATAAGTTCGTGAAATTTCAATATTTTCACTCCAGATTTTCAACATTGCAATTTTACCACACCTTCTTATGAGTAGTATAGCTGTCATTTTTCACATCTCACCCAAAATGTGTTTCCACCCATGTAGCGCAGAATGGCAGTGGTGTGCTAAGTCAATGTAGACAAATTAAGAAAATCACAGTGACACTGTTCATGAGCAGAGATCTTAAAATGGCTGTGTTGAAAATTTGGTGAAAAAATTCCTAAAATTACTGTTTTACTAGCGTATGCTTGCGCAGTTCCTACGCACGTCAGAGGGTTTGCAAATTTTCAATATTTTTACTCCAGATTTTCAACATTGCCATTTTTCCACACTTTCTTATGAGTAGTACAGCTGTCATTTTTCACATCTCACCCAAAACGCAGCTCACCAAGTATGCCATATTACCGGCTTAGTCACAGCGAACTCAGTGTATGGGACACATTAAGAAAATCACAGTGTCACTGTTCATGAGCAGAGATCTCAAATGGTGATGTTGAAAATTTGTGAAAGAATTCCTAAAATGACTGTTTTACGAGTGTGCATTGCACAGTTCCCACTGCACGTCAGAGGCTTTGCGAATTTTCAATATTTCCACCCAGATTTTCAACATTACCATTTTACCACACCTCTTATGAGCAGTACAGCTGTCATTTTTCACATCCTGCCCAAATGTGTTTCCGCCATGTAGTGTACAATGGCGCGGTGTGTGCAAACTCAATGTATGGGACACATTAACAAAATCACAGTGACACTGTTCATGACCAGAGGTCTTAAAATGGCTATGTTGAAAATTTGGTGAAAAAAATCCTAAAAATGACTGTTTTACGAGCGTACGTTGCGCAGTTCCTACGCATGCTCGTAAGTTCGCAAATTTTCAATATTTACACTCCAATGACTTCCAAATACCTAAACAGCACATAGAAGCAAGCAACATTCGGCATTGACAAATGCTTGTTTTATTTGGCACTTACACTTACAAGTGATACTATCATGCATCATGTATACATGTGTATGTTAATTTGAGGCTTGTTTTCAACTTGCAGTTATACCTAATTTCAGGATTTTGTCTCTCATCATCTGTTCTTTAATATACCAGGACAATTGGAATGTAAGCTGTAAGCTCATTTTACATGTATTAGAGAGAATGCCACCCCAAGGTTTTTTTTTTATCACTAGAATGCTTTCTTGACGTACTGAGACATTTTAAAATTTATGTGACAAGAAATCTCTAGCTGTAGAGAATTCTTGATAACCTTTGCCCTTCTGAGGCTCCTCAGTTAAAGGCATACTGTCGTTAATTAGCTTCTTTGACGTGATCTTCTGTTATGTTTTAAATGTATATGTTAAACCAATGAGAATTATTTCTGTTTTTTCAATATAATCTGATGTTAATAGTATGGGATATTTGAAATAACTGCCACAAAGCTTCTGAAGAAGGACCTGGTTGGTTCGAAAGCTAAAGCACTTTGTTCTTTTCTGTAACATCCATGTTGGTCCAATAAAAGGTATCAAATCATTTGTTTCTGGATCAGATCAACACAGAAACACAGCTTTAGGCGATAATTGCTCTGAAGCATTTTGGGGGCAAGTAGGATAAATAGTTTTATGGATAGTGCTACCTCCACTGATTTTCACAATATGTGTTTTCTAAAAATGAGGGCTGTTTTATAAAGAAATCCGCTCTTGAAAAAATGTAGCATGAAACAGAATGTGCCCACTACACAGCTGATTGCATTCCTGGTAGCTGTAACTTGTGCTGTCTTTCGTCCTTGTCTGCAGTTAACCCTTTGCAGTTCTGGTCCCAGCTCTGCTGCTGGCTTGTCAGAGCATCTTGGAAACTAAGACTACAAGCAGTCCTTTGTTTGTCAGCTGCTGCTACTTTTGTAGACCTCTTTTTAACGCACACTGAGCTATCTTTGAAACAAAAAAATTACAGATACAAGTGCAATAGCCAGAGAAAGTGTTGCCTGACTTCTTAAAAGTGAGATTTCCTATCTGCCCCCTCCAACTTTTTCTGCATCTTACATACTGAGTATGTTTGCTGATTACAGTGCATCATAGATTATTATAAATGTATGATTTAAAATCTCATTGAGCAATGCAGAATATTGCCTTCTTGTGGGACAGAGGGTTTCTGAGAGGTAAAATGAGTGACATACCTTGTAATGTGTGACAGTTGAGAGGTATGCTGGGTGGGCTATTCGGGGTAAATAATCCCCCCAAAAAATCCAAAAATAAGTCCAATGCTTTTAATTAAAAGAGGGTCCTTGGTGGTGCTGGGACACCATGCAATTTCTAGTGCAGAAACTGTGAACCTGGAGTCAATGACTGTTAGGGTTTTAGGTTCGAATCCCACATCCACCCCTGGATAACTGTGTGACTTTCATCAAGGTGCTGGACTTCCCAAGGCTTCCTGTGGATTTATTGAACTTAGTTTCATGACAAGCCATGCCTCACAATCTTCTGTCACTCATTGAAATGTGGGGCACATTGGATATCCGAAATGTAAGAAAATGTGTGATGTTGTCCCTCAACTCATGGGATAAATGGTTAAATGGAGCTACAAGCTCAGATATGGGAGGTATGGACCAAGCCTCAACTACAGTACCTGGAGAAAGAAAGGAGTAAGAGTCAGCATCAACACCAACTGAGGTTAGCTGACTGTCTGGCAAGTTAACCCCTTGCAGTCCTGGTCCTGGCTCTGCTACAAAAAAAAAAAAATAGCAATAATAAAGAAATAAAACACAGGCCTCTTTGACAGCCCACTCAATCTCCTCTAATCGCCCAGATCCATTGAAGTTAGCCAACTATCTAGAAATTAACCCCTTGCAGTCCTGCTTCCAGCTCTGCCACTCAGCAGTGCCATCTCTTCCTTTGCAAAGGAGCAGCTGGCTTGCCAGAGCAACTCCACAAGAAGCCTTAATAATTCAAGTGTCCTACCCCCTTGCAGGCTTTGATGCCTGTGAAACTTCCCAAGTCCTGGGCAAAACGTATTTTTGCAGTTGTGGTACTAAATGATGCTTCAGCTGAGATTTGAATAATTTCACCCACCAGGTTCATGAGTTGTGGTGATAGGAAGACTATGTTGAAAATTTGGCTTAAAATTTCAAAAAACAAGACAGTTTTGAAGCAATTCTGAAATTCTTCAATGTTTTCTTATAAATGCACTACTGGTAATTTTCCAGATTCAGACTCCATATTTTTAACATAGCCTTTTTAAACTCACATCATGAACAAGGCAGGTGTAATTTTTCAAACCCCCTCCAAAACATTTTTTTTTTGACTACACACACATATAGTAGCTTAAAAGTAATTTTATAAGTATGAAAGAATTCTGCAATGCTGCTAAACGCAGGACCTCAGGGGCAGCAGCAAAGCACCATGCTGGAGGTGAGTGAATGCAGTATCACATTATTATGGACCACTTACATCACATAATTGCAGAAAAAATAATGGGGAAAAAATATCAGAAACAGAATCCACAGCTTTCGAGTGCTTATAAAGGAATGTTTGTTTTGCATTACAGTTAGTGGATATTGAGTAACTGAGTGTTGTTGTGGAAGCAGACACACCTTCGCCCCTCCACGTGTTCTTTGCTAGGGATGTTTTGATCTAGCTGTATAAGTAGGTTCCCCAACCCCCTCCCCCATTCCATGCTAGGGATGTTTTGATCTGGTTTTATAGGTAGGTTCTCCCCCTCCATCTCGTGTTCTGTACTAGAGCTGTTTTGATCTGGCTGTATAGGTAGTTTATTTTATTACACTAACGCACCTGACCGTTTATGTGTAAACCTTTCAAATACTACTGTGTTCAACAGATGTGCTAGACTCTGCACAGAAATAATCTTATTAAAGTACCTTCAAGCATGTTGTATTTTAAGTATCTATTCATTATTATAAACTACTATATGTCATTGAGGTTCAGTTGCTAGCACTTTCACCTATGAGTCAGTCTCATAGTAATCATGGGTTGAAGTCTCACACATAGAACTTGTTTTTATTTTTAAATACAACCTTCGTTGTGGATTAGCATTTGTGCATTAAATTACCCAGTTGAACTGTATGGTCACAGTCTACCATTAAATGCTCTCCACACTTGGATTTTTGTATCTATTTTGAGTTTTAGTCAGCTTCCAAAGAGCATCACCCCTGCATCAGAAAGAAAAAGCATTCTTTGCTTTTTTGATGGGACATGACACTATTTATGTAAAAGTATTATATTTTAGAGAACACACACTGACAAAACCAAAAGGAAAAAAATTAGTAGAATCAGTGTGTGACAGGGAGATTTTAAAAAACAAGTCTCCACAGTGACAATTGACGACTCTTTCAGAGGCATGCCAGGGTTAACACGTTTTGTAAAAAAAAAGGAGCAGTCCCTATTTTATTTTATTTTTTTATTGTGTATGTTTGTTTTCATGAAACAGAGTACTTTTACATATACATTTCACAAGGCAATACTAGGTGGTGGGAGGATTCATGTCCTGGAAATCTCAACTAATCTTCTTGGCTGATTTCACTCATGTTAACCTGACAGTAATGTGTACAACCTCACTGAAACATACTGTAGAAACATAGAATAATAGAAATTGCCAGCAGATAAGGATTGCTAGGCCCATCCAGTCTTCCCATAGGCCCTATACATTGTATGTGGGCACTGACCCTATGTGATCAATGGCTTTTCATCACTCTCTCCCCTCTCAAGCTTCCCTTCTGCTTGTTCCAGGCATGCTTAAACCCCTCCACTATGCTTGCCCCCACTACCTCCTGTGTCAGACTATTCCAAGCATCTACTACCCTTTCCATGTAGACATATTTCCTCATATTACCTCTTAATCTACCCCCTTCCAATTTCATATTGCACCCCCTTGTTCTAGTACTTTTTCTACATTGGAAAAGTCCCCCACCTGCACCTTGTTTATGCCCTTGAGGTACGTGAAAGTTTCAATCATTCCCCCCTCCCCCTGCTGTCTCCTCTCCTCCAGTTAGTACATATTGAGGTCCCTTAGTCTTTTCTCATATGTTTTGTGGTGCAAGCCCTGCACCATCTTTGTCGCCCTTCTCTGGATAGTCTCCACCTTATCTATGTCCATGTGCAGGTGTGACCTCCAGAACTGCATGCAGTACTCCAGGCGAGCCTAATTAATGTTTTATATAATTACATCACCACCTCCCACCTTCTGCTAATGATACCCCTGCCTATGCACTAAAGCATTCTACTGGCCCTCCCTGCCACCTTTGTGCACTGCTTTGATACTTTAAGGTCATCAGTGATGATAACCCTTAGATCCCTTTCCTCTTTGGTAACAATCAGCTTCTCTCCTCCCCAACCTGTAGCTCTCCCAAGGGTTCCCTCCACCCAGGTACATTATTTTGCACTTTTTTGTATAGAACCTCAATTGCCATATCTCTGACCATCTTTCAGGCTTCTCCATGTCCCTCTTCATTTTCTGCATCTCTTCTGAAGTATCCTCCCTGTCGCAGATCTTAGTGTCATCTACAAACAGGCAGACCTTTCCTTCCAACCCCTCTGTAATATCACTAATGAAGACACTGAGCAGGACTGGTCCTAGTGCTGACCCCTGTGGTACTCCACTGGTCACCCCTCTCTTCCCAGATTGTACCCCATTTACCACCACCCTCTGTCTCCTATCTGTTAACCAGTTTGCCACCTTGTCTCTCATGCCCAGACTACCCATCTTGTTAATCAGCCTTCTATGTGGGATGGTGTTGAAGGCTTTGCTGAAATCTAGGTAGGTGACATCTACCACCCCTCCCTGATTTATTTCCCTAGTTACCCAATCAAAAAAATCTATTAGATTTGTTTGACATGATCTTCGTGCTGTGAATCTGTGTTGCCTCAGATCCTGAAAACTGCTGGATTCCAGATGTGCCAATATCCTTTCTTTCAGCAGTGTCTCCATGATCTTTCCCACCACTGAGGTGAGGCTGACTGGCCTGTAGCTCCCTCCTCCTCTCTACTGCAACTTTTGTGCAGAGGGACTACATGTGCTGCATCCTGAACAATCTAACGTGCAGATGCCACTTTTTGTTACGTAGTGAAACCATGAATCAGTGTGCCATTTTTTTTAAACTGCAGATGTTATCACTCAGCCTATTATGAGTGATCCAGCTGTCCTACACAGAAAACACTTTTTCATACTCCAGTACTACCTATGCAGGACAGCTGATTGCTATTGCTGGTGTTAATGTGCAGCCAAACATACAAGAAATTCCCATTCTAGTCTCAATTACGTCTGTATTTGGCTACACATTAACTGCTACACAGAAGCACAGATGTCTAGGTCCCATACTGTAGCTGCACACTAGCCTAGAACTGGGACTGGACTTGGTTACAGGTAAGAGAACTGACTTCAGGAGAGGTGTCCATGCCTAAGCTCAGCCCTCTGATTAACCCTCACAGTTATCCTCAGCAGAGCACCCTGCTAAGCCTTTCCAGGAATAATTTTAACAGCGGTCCACATTCCACTGACCTGTCAGCTCAATGGACTCAGCAGATTCCTTGGGGCAGTTCCTTGCTTCCCCTGGAAGTTTTGAACAAAAGCCACTTTGATAGGGTATTTAGAGAAGATTAGGGAAAATACAAAATATACAAACTTAGGACATTTTTGATCATGTGTGCACCTGGTGTATCCATAGCATGCCATTAGCTAACTGGAAGTCTCTACAACGTTTATCTTTTGCTGTTTTTAAGGTATTCTGGCAGCCTGTGTGGGTGATGCATTTGCATATTTTTCCCATGCATCTGTCGTCTGGTCGAATTTTACACTCGGCTGGATTGTCACCCTGTTGTTGACCATCTCCCCCCCCCATCTGAGAAGAATTATGTTACCCTGACACCGTTCTCATCCTTCTCGATTCTGGTGGGGTCCCCTGTGTGCAGCTTTGCAGGGTCCCCAATGGAAAGCTCACTATAATTTAGGTGGGAGATCTGCTCCAGTTGAGGACTTTACTTTGTATCCTGCATTCTCCTGAGCATATGCATTTGTGCTTTTAAATTCAGCACGTTGTGTCATGGCTCCTCTCTGCTAATTGTCAGCCTGTTGGTGTGTTACATTTCCCCGGGGCACGCAACTGACTTTCAGCCCATCAAGACAGATCGAGAGGAGGGGCAGTTACCATATAAAAGACACGCTCAGGTACTGAAGTGACTTTACTTTGTAGCCTGCATTCTCCTGAGAATATTTATTTGTGCTTTTAAATTCAGCGCGTTGTGCCGTGGCTCCTCTCTGCTAATTGTCAGCCTGTTGGTGTGTTACATTTCCCCGGGGCACTGAATTGACTTTCAGCCCATCAAGACAGATCTAAAGGAGGGGTAGTTGCCATATAAAAGACACATGCTCCCACAGTGCGAGCGCAGTAGCATGAGCATGATTGGCGAGAGTGCCACTCGGCACTGAAAATCCAAGAACGCTTGATGTATTTTAAGTTTTATTTTAGTATGTGGTAACATACTTAGATTACACTTGGAAAAGTTTAGAATTTAGAGGACTTTTTAACTGTACTGATTGGAAGAAACAAAGATGTTTCCAAGACTGAAGAATCCAGTTCCAGGACTTTTAAACATTCTCATCTTTTTTCTTCACATTTAGTGCTTTCTATGTGTATGTTTTAGGGAAAATTCAAGCATCTATTTAATATTTAGGAAAAGGCTGCATGCTTTGGACATAATAGGAAATTATTGTTTGTTTATTGAAATTTGTTTATTTCTTTTGCTTTTTTTAAAACAGAAAGCGGCCTTAGATTGAAGAAGTAAAAGTTGCCGTAAAAAAAATATCATGTTTACCAGAAGTGGTAGGAAATTGAAGGTTGCAAAATCAAATAAGAGGGTTACAACTATGAATGCTAGGAAGGAGATGCACGCCAAACGCAGGACAAATGGCTGTGTTTATAAGCAGGGGTTGTCCCCCATTGACGTTGCAACCTCTATAGCATCTTCTACCCCAAAGGTTTACGGTAACTTTAGTTACTCTCCTCATAGGATTAGCACTTATAGTAGCCCATCTAAACCGTTACCTCCCATGGTAAATGAAGGAAAAAATAACAAATTTATTCCATTATCTAAAGAAGTGTCATCTCTTAAACTAATAACATCTTAGTTTAATGCTAATTCTGTTTTACAGAATACTTCAACATCAGATTCTCCTATGGTGAATATTTTATCAGATGATCCTCATATGTGTAGTAGATCGTATAAACTGAACATCAGTAAAAACAACTATGACAGCTATGCTGTAAAGGAAAATAATGATTATTTGCTGCCCTATGGAGTTATTGAGGAATTTAAGGACTCCACTAGTAAAATAGAGTAAATTAACAATTTAAAGGAGTCTCTCTTTGAACCAAAAATTAAAAATAAAAAAGAAATCACTGATTTTTTTCAACTCATGTAACTTCCTATAAAATTAACAAACTGTCATCACACTCTCCAATTAGAAATAAAAGTCTAGATATTACCAGCTCTTTACCCTAGAGTTATGATTTGACACAGTTCAAGTCTCCACCTAAGTCAGAAGGCCTTGAGCTTTCCCTTACACCCAACAGGGTTGAATTTTTTCAGTCCTCTCAATTCTTATGATATGACAGATTCTCCCCCTTCTAAACGAGAAAAGGCCTCCCTGTTGGATAGTTCACCTAATCAAGTATTTAATAGGCTTGATGGGGAAGTTGAAAATATAGATCTTGATCAAGAAATTATATTTGCCTGTCCAGATACCATCTCTAAATATACGATCAATGCTTTAGCACATCCTGTTATGGCTAATATTGTTTTACTAGAAGCCATTAAAGAGCTTAAGTGCTATATAGAGAATCTTTCTGGCATACTTACAAAACAATTTTGCCATCTGTCTCTTTAAAATTGATAAATTGGTGAGAGGAGAAGACAGGGGAACAGCTGAACAAAAACCTTCCTTCTCTTCAATTGAAATGATTTCTCCACCAAATTAAAGCAAAAAAAAATTGTACGGCAAAAAAATAAAAAAAAAGAAAATCAGGCAAAGTAAAAATAAAAAGGAAAGGAAGACAAAAATTAAACAGGATTTTTTGTCCAAAAATTTAACAAACGATAACCCTATGACAACTCAGAATTCCAAATTTAAAAAAGAACTAGGGAAGTGTAAGGAGCAGGACCTTGTTTTATCAAACCATGTTAAAGAGTGTCTTGAGAAATCTAAAAAAGAGGAGGGAAATAGTCCCTCTGAAATAACATCTATGATTCTCTCTAAAGACAAAAAAATAAATCTAGAAAATGATCAACTTAAATCCTTAAATTCTTCTCTACCTTCTAAGAGCAAAAAGGCTAACCACTTCTTGAAGATGACATCAGAGGCTGACTTAATTCATCTTCCTCATATGAACAATTTATTTTTTCGGAGAAAGAGGTGTTTTTTAAATTTGAACATATATTTTTAAAGCCTTATGAAACTGAAGCTTCACTGTATAATTTGATCTTACATCTCTTTACATCTGAATTGGAATTGGATATTGTAATTGAGGACTTAAAACTGGTTTATGGGGACTTTTCAGTTCCCAATGTCCAAGTTTATGTCCCCTTACCTAATATGGACATTGCTAAAGCAATATGGCCTCAACAATGTCCAATTAATAATTTGGAGTTATTGATTTCATCCCCGGTAAATTGGTCCACTATTTGGAAGTTTACTTATAGTTCTTTACCACCTACTAAATATTCTAAGGAAAATATTACTTCTACTTTATCTTTGCTTAATTGGAATTTTGATAATGATTATTTCTGCAGGAGAGTGTCAATATTTGGGACTCGGAAATTTGAAGGGGAAAGCACTGACATATTTTGACCTTATATACATTCAATGCTTACTCTAAGTTTGGATTGTGATATTTATTTTCAGGATATAGGTTTGGTTAGTATGATATTTACAGACTTATTAGATACACAGATATATATATATAGATTTAAAGTCTGAAGACACCTATAACCATCTCATGTTAAATAAACATAAATTAGATAAGCACAATATCTATTTGGTAGATTTTAAGAACATGGAAACTCAAGATACCGAGTACGAAAGAAAAATAGTCAATAACTGACTATTAGCAGCAAGGGAAATTTCATCTCCTAATGAGAATGATGAGTCTGAGTTGCTGACTACTTATAATAAGCCTGCTGAGTCACATAATTTAATTTCATAGAATATTACAGGATTAAAATATAAAATCGCTGACTCCAGCTGGGTGGAGTATGTCTCATTGTTTTATATTTTATTATTTCAAGAGACGTGGGCTACTTCAAAAACATATATTAATGGCTTTATACTTTGTGAAACTTCAGCTATTAAGGAAAAAAAATATGGGCTACCAAGTGGGAGTTTAGCTACATATATTAAAATTAGAGATTGTTTGGGTGTCATAGACTATATTTCATCAAAGAAAGAAATACAACATACTGTTATAAGATGGGATAATCTCAACTGTTTGATCACCAATGTGTACTTTCCCCAAAATTTTCACCTCTTGGAGACAAATTATCCTTGGACGCAGTTGTCTACAGATATTGATTCTCTTTGTTTAAAACACCAAATAGATATTATTATAATTGGTGGAGATTTAAATGCCAGAATAGCTGAATATGATAATTTGGATATAGTACAGTCTCAGTTATATATGGGAGACCTGGAACGAAGGGTCTCATCAAATAAAGTTGTTAATGGGGCAGGTCTCAAATTGATGGATTTCATAAATAACAATAACTATCTAATTATGAATGGGAGAGGGGAAAGTGATCAACATGGAGCATTTACTTATATCTCTTCAAATGGGAGGAGTGCTATAGATTATTTAATGATCTATCCAGAATATTATAACCATTTTTATGGTCTTAAAGTGATAATGATGCCAGAAAGTGATCATGTAGCCTTACTAGTTAAGGTGGAGACCATGAAGTATAACATTTCGACTAGTTTGAGTATCACTCCCCTCTCTTCACTTTCTGTTAGAGGCAAATTTAAATTAAAATTGAATCTTAAAAATAAGGACAAAGTAGTAGATATAATATATTCCACTAGTACAACTTTAGTGTGTTCCATGCTGTATGATAATAGTTCACCCCCAAAAAATTAATGAATGTCTGGAGGAATGTTATTTTAACATCAAATCTGTATTATATCATTACAGAAATGTATTTTCCAAACCGTCCACCTGGTTTTATTATCAATGTCTCAAAGAAAAGAAAAGATTGGGAACCATGATTAAAAAAGTTTATAAAAATCCAACTAGATCTTTTGTTTCTAATCTCAATAGAGCTAGGAAGTAATATAAAAGATTTTTGAAAAATAAGAAACATGAGTTAGTTTAGATACAATGGGCAGTAATGTCGGAAATCATACAAAATAATGATATTAAGGAATTTTGGTTATTGGTGGCTAAAGGTGTTAAACATTATGAACCATCTCTTACAATATTGATTCCTAAAGAAACCTGGGTTGTTTACTTTTCAGAATTATTTAACAGGGATTTGGACCCAGAGGCCTATTTTAAAACACCAGAATGGATGACGGGAGATTTTTACCATTCATTAGAATTTACTTATGTGGAAGTCGAACATTCGATTTCCAACTTGGCCATTCATAAGGTGCCAGGTCCTGATTCCATTCCTGGTGAAGTATATAAACAAAATCTTAACTTCTGGGTTCCATTCTTTGTAAATTTTTTTAACATATGTCTCAGAGAAAAATATGTTCTTTATTCTTGGCTTAAAAATATAATCATTCCAATTCATAAAAAAAGGTTCATTACAAAAACCAAATAACTAACGGCCAATAAGCCTTATTGATATCAGTAGTAAAATTCTTGCAAGAATTGTATTAAGTAGATTACAAAATTGTGTTAGCTAATACTGTCCCCTTTCAGAATTTCAAGCAGGTTTTCAGGCAGGCTGTTCAACATTGGATCATATCTCTGTTCTATCCCATTTAATCAAAAAGTACAGATTCTATAGGAAAATGAGTTTATATGCATTGTTTATTGATTTTACTGGAGCATTTGACTCCATAAACAGAGAAACACTCAGGAATACTGCGATTTAATAAGATATTTAATCAGCATATTAACTCGAGTTTACTTATTATATTCGAAAACTTGTACTGCAATTAGATATGACACTTTAGGCAACATTACAGAATATTTTAAAATGAATTGAGGGGTTAAGCAGGGGTGTTTATTGGCCCCACTCCTGTTTAACCTCTATATCGATTCGCTGCTTTCGTTTGAGAATTTACCTTCATTGGATTCACCTACGATTGATAATCACCAAATTCATATTTTGGCTCACGCGGATGATTTCATATTATTTGCTCTATCTCAAAAAGGGTTACAAATCAAAACAGACCAATTAAGAAATAGATGTGAAAACTTAAAGTAGAGAATTAATACCGAAAAAACTAAATTAATGGTAATAGGTTCTAAAATAATAACACCAAAACTTTGGCTAAACAATAAACGAATTGAAGTAGTCAAATCATACTGCTATTTAGGTGTCAAATTTTCTTCAAATGGTTTGTGGAATTCACATCATGATGTTCAGATTAATAAAGCAAGCAAAGCTTGCAGACAAGGCTCTTCTCAGTTTTAGTTATAAATACTGTGGAATGTCAATAATTCCTGCAATTAAAGCGGGATAATCAAAGATTGCTCCAATTCTGTTGTACGGTGCTGAATTTGGGGTACAAAGAATAACTCGAAGCTTGAACACCCTTTATCTTATTATAAAGCATTATTATAACGCCCACAGTCTACAGTCAATGTATTAGAGCTGAATTAGGTAGAATTCCACTTATGGATCTTGTCTTTCATAGACTTCTCTCATTTTGGCTTAGAATTTTGGATAAACATAATAATAAGATATTACAGTCTTGCTTGAAAGAAAAACAGTTATGGGATGCTCTGGGTTTTTCTTCTCCATGGCTAAAAGCCTTAATCATTAATTTACAAAAAATTAAATTGTACACATCTTTGGAAGAGTCACTTAGTTGGTATCCTAATATCTTCCACTTATAAAAACAAGATTAAAAAGAACATTTTTGAGACCACATTTAGTGATCAATTATGAATGGTTAGACTTCAAAAACAAGCAAGTTGGCTTGGCAAGAATAAAATAGACTCATCAATAGAACAATACTTATATTTGCCTATAGCGCCAAACAACAGAAGGGTGATAACCCAGGTTAGATTTGGAAATATTAATTCCAGATTTACATATTACAATTGTTTCTCTACAATAACAAACCATAGTAAAGCAGAATGTTCTTGTAACAGAGGGTTCAACAAAACTCTTTTTTCATATAATTTTACAGTGCCCTTTGTACAAGAAGAAACTTGATTTTATTGGGATTTTTACAAAAATACTCAAGTTTGGTTTATGATCCCATATTGATTTTACTTCACCCTGGAACTGTGTATGATGCAACACTCTGTTTTAATTTTTTTTCAGCTGTTATTAATATAAAGAAAAATATGTATCAGACTAAATTATACTATGAATGAATGTTGATGAAATTATAGCTGGTTGTAATGTGAATGATGTATATTGCATTTTATCATGTAATGTCCAAAATTTTAACCGTGTTTTGGAAGAACAATAAATGATTGATTGATTGCTCCAGTTGATCTCCCATCAATGACACAGCACAAGGAGGTCAGGAGGAGACAGCCAATCTAGAATCTTAATGTACAAAATGCTTCGTGCTTGAAACACTGGAGTGTTGTGTTTAGTTTATCAACTTTAGCCAGAACACTTACAACTTCAAAGGATTATTACTATAAGGACCATTTGAGGAAGTGTAAGGTGGCCAAATTGCCAATGCATGCATTAAGCAGGGTAACCCTTGGAAACTTGAACACAGAATTTTGTGACACCCCTGCTTATAGATTTGTTACAGGTAGGTCATAAGGGTGTCTCAGAAGCAGTGACTAAGAACAGAGGAGCTGGTGGGGGTATCAGAACCTTCTCTGGACAGTGTGATGTGATGCATTTAAGGGATCCAACCCCAGAGCTACTGTTTCAGTATGTGTAGGTTTAGGTGCAACACCACCTGGTTACTGATGTTTTGTAGGGTTTGACCTTTGATAGTAAATTGTGCATACATCAATGTATGACTATTGTAATATTGTATATGGGGAATTGAAGGAGGCAGATTTGCAAATGTTTCTGAGAGAGTAGGCTTGTGTTGCTGCTTCTGTAAAGTTGCAGATATCCCCATATACAATACAACAGTCATCACACATCAATGCATGCACAATTTACCATCAGAGGTCAAGCCCTGAAAACATCAATCACCAGGTAGTGTTGTACCTAAACCTATGCATAATGGACAAAACAGCTCTGCAATTGCACCCCTAAAGTGTAACACATCACACTTTCTTTTTGCAGTTTCTTATTTTTGCCTCCTAGAGTCCTCTGCCCTGCATCTGACATCCCCCTCCTGCTCAAGCACCAGGTATAAGGCCCCCTGCCCTAGACCCCATAACTTGCCCTTCATGACAGGGGGTGGGGAGCAGCTCAACCCACTTCACTGGATTCAGTGTTCAGGAAGGTGCCCTCCCAGGCCATTGCAGAGGGGGACCATCATCATCCATGCAGAGGACTCTCCATTTTTCTGCTGTTCTTTTGTCCCCCGAGATTGTGGCATGCAATGGCAGCAGCAGCGGAGCACACGTTCCCATGTGCACCCCCGCCAAGTGCCTGCTGCAACTCTTGCCCACAGTATCCAGTGCTGATGTGCCACCTCCCAGCCTCCACTAGGTGGCAGGTAATCACCAAGCCCTGCTATCCCCCCTCCCCTGAGAAGGAGAGCAGCCCTGGGGACACTAGATCCTTCTCCACCCTGCCAACCCCCGGCACCCCATGTCCATTCCCAAACATGTGTCGCCAGCGTGACATGAGGTAAGGCGTCCAGTGCCTCAGCCCTCAGTGCCACTTGACCAGCTTAGCACATCACGCTTCAACAACAAAATTAGCCAAAGTAGACTATATCAGTTAGAGCATTTCATTTTTTGAAGGATTTCTGTAACAAAAGAAAAAAAAAAAGATAACTTTTTTCATGTTAATTCACAGAAGCTGTGTTGACTCTGACCAGAGTTTGTTTAGTCTGCAAATTGTTTGTATTAATTGTTTTACTGTTTTGCTGATTTTATAAGTTTTATCCTGATTTTGTCTCTGTTCAGTCCCGTTAGTCTGGTCCCTGCTTAAAGCCATCCATTTTCTCCCCTCTCTGCCCAACTTTCTCAGGTCACAGCCAGATTGCCTGTTGCCTTACTCTGGCACCTTTCTGCTGTGTCTGGTCAACATGCCTGGTTTTATGAGGTGTGTGCATCAGTGCTGCTCCTCCTTAGATCACGTCTGGAGTTGGAGTGCAGATTGTGATCTGATCACTACTGATATTGGCTGATGTGACTCCTGGCACTTTGCTGTGGCCATGGCTTGAGCAGGTGTCTCCATAGTGGTTTGATGGGGCTCCTAACTGCACAGCCTCTGCACCTTTCCACTAATTAACTGTGCTGAACTACTGAGTTGGGGATCAAGGGCCATGATGATATTGAGCAGTCTTCTTACATTTTCCCTTGTATTTCTATAGCAGATGAAGCCAGTTTGGTCACTATGTACTAATTTACCGATGACCCATTGCAGTCTAGTGACCAGCATTTTAGCAAATAATTTAACATCTTGGTTTAACAGTGCCATCGGTCTATAGCTCCTATGGTTGGCTGGGTCCTTTCCATACTTATGGATAATTGAGCTCTGGGCCTCTTTCCAACTATCAGGCATGTCTGGGTGCTCCAGGGTACTATTGAATGTAGGGAGGAGGATTGGCATCAGGGCCACACCAAATATTTTGTAAAATTCCCTGATGTAGCAGTCTGAGCCAGGTGCTTTTCATACCTTGGTTCCCTTGATTGCCTCAGCAATCTCAGCTTTGGTGATAGGTGTTTCTATTTCTGCACCTTCCTCTTCTGCTAGATTTGGAAGTCTGAACTTTGTCAGGAAACTTTGGATCACTTCTATAGAGCTTATCTCCAGCTCATTCATGTATAATTGTTCATAAAATATTTGAAAGGCAATGACTATCTGGGGTGGGATATGACATGTTTGTTGTTGCCCATGGGGTTCTTGACCTTTTTTACAAGTCTGAAGGTCATTTGTTTTCTCAGCTGGAATGCCAATAGGTGTCCTGCATGGTCCCCATTTTCATAACAGCATTGCTTTAGGTAGCATAGCTGGTCCTCCATCTCTTGGAACAGTATGTTGGCAAATTTTGCCCTCACTTGTTCCAGCTTTTTTAGGGTTCCCCTCCCTCCTTTCACTTTGTGCTCAATCTAAAGCTCCACTGTTTTCTCACTTAGTTTCAACAGCTGAGATGCCCTTTGTTTCTTCTTTTATGCAGCATAGGAGATGATTCCCCTGCTGTGACTGCCTTCAGGGCACCCCATTTATATTTATCAACTACCTCCATTGCTCTTAGACAGTTCTGGTATTATTTTTGTAATCTTTGAAATTAAATTGTTATACTTGAGCAGGGAGGCATTTAATCTCCACATGCTGTTTCTCAGGTCATTCATAGTTTGAAAGGTAAGAGAAACTGGTGCATGATCTGAGAAACTGATAGGGCATGCATTGCTCTTCAAGATCTTGCAGCTCAGTTGTGCTATCCAGAGAATCAGTCACTTCCATTGTCTATGGAACCAGTACCAGCTTTGAGGTAAAAAGGTGGGTGAGAAACAAATTCCGGCTGGGAGCTGTCAGATGCAACCTGATCATCGGGGCAGTAAATAGGGCAGTGAAAGCAGAGAGGTCAGAGAACTGGGTATTGAAAGCATTCAGAATTGTTAATGCATTATTGAAGTTTAAACCATCAATGAGCATGTCAGCAGTGACAGGATACCTATAGGTCAGTAGTTTTCAAGGCACGGGTATGAGAAAAAGGTATAATTGCATTCCCCTTTGTGCTACACTTGCCAAATATCCACCAATTCCAGTTCTTTGGTGACCTAGTTTAGGATATATGCTGCTTTGTTTTGTTTGTTTTGTTTATTTAAAATTTGGTGAGTGCATGGGCCAATGACCCATTTTCATGGGTGATCAGAACATATAACATTAAAACATACAAAAAGTAATACAAGTTGAACAATAATCAAAATAAATATACATTTAATCAAAAGGCAAATTCTAACTATGAAAACGTTTACATTGACAGTTTTTTGTGCAAATCTGAAAAAGATAAAAAGGCACTGGTTATTGAGACTAGTAATCTGTGCTGAGCTGGCATCAGAACCCATGTCCAAGAATGCTCTCAAACATATGCTCAATGATGATTCACTCAAAAACTTGTATCAGGGAGCCAATAATGAAACAGAACATTAATGTTGTACATTAGATGAATCTCCAGTTTTATGAAAGGGAAAAACAACAGCGCTTTTCCAAAACTACAGGAAATTTACCTGAACAGAGTGACAAATTTACAGTTTTTTTGTGCACTGTCCTGTATACCTATACTGTGATGCTCAGACCCTAAGAGAGTAAAAACAGTATAATAAACAACAGTAAGAGCTAGCAGGGATAGTAACATACACCAGGTAGATAGGTGAGGTATGCCTATTTATTTTGAGTGTATCTGCTTGAAACTAGTTCCCTTAAGGGCGACTTGAGATTGGAGAAAGTCTCTTAGACAAGTGGCTGTCACCACTCTGGCTTTCTCAGATGGTGCTAAGTTGGCTGCTTCTGGCCCTGCTGGTTCTCAGACCCTGCTTTGCTTTACACTACATTCAGTTGGTGGTTTGCTGGTAGTGAGAGCTATAGTGTCTGTACTGGAACTGGTGATACTGCTCCTTCTGACACTATCCCCAGCCTGCAATTTAGGGTGGGGCCACATCAAGACATATGTCTTTCTCCTCTCAATAAAAATTATTTTCCTCCTGTGAATTACAGGTCAGCTGTCCAATAGTAACTTAGGAGCAGTCTTCTTAGGTTGGCCTCCACCTGCTCCCACTTACTCACCCCTCAACCTTGTTCCTTTACATCCTGTCTCTCCCTAATAGCTTTCACTACCTGGGGGATAAAGGCAGGGCATCAGATCCCATCTACAAGAGTTTTAGGATTAAAAGGATTAAAAAAAGAGGGGGACCTGTTACCTGAATTGAAAGCCTTCTCTGACAAAGACCAGAGTGAGAAGACCCAATCTTACATTACTTCCATAGCTTCTCCATGGGGTCTATTTTAGCCTGCAGAACTCTTGCTTTTGCCAGGTTATCCAGATGTTATGGAAGGATGGGGTAAGGGAGAAGGAAAGAGAGGACTGCCTGCAGTATTTCTGCTCACCTTTGTCTGAGTCCTTCTGGGGTAGCACTAGGGCAGGGAAGGGAGGGGGGGCCCTGGCTGAAATTTTCCAACAGAGCCAGAGCCATTACTCTCCATATTTACCTGAAGTTTCTGCTTATAGCAGGCATAAGGTGTCAATTTACTCCTATTCTTTCTAGTAATCATGGTTCAGTATAATGGAAGCATCATGTCTTGAAGTAGTGAGATCCAAGGTAGGGGGAGCAGGCCCACACCTTTCACCAAGTACTGCCCATCTTGCCACACCCAGCCCCCATGTGTATTTCTCAGCTGTCTAACACTCTGCAGCTTTTAAGGCCAGGCTGTCTCTGAACAATTCAGGGCCAAGATAGGCCTCCCTTCCCCTCCCCTGCTCCCCCCTCTTAATCCATGGCATTTCTTTGGTCAGTACCCCACCCCAGCCCGATGCAATCCCCAGGGCTGCATGATAAATCTAATTTGCAAATTCTCTGCTCAGCTCCCCAGAGACAGCTCACCATCAGTCATGAGGTATTATGTAGAGTACCCCTTATCCCCCTTTTTCCACACCCATCAACCTGTATGAAGAGAAGGTAAGACCCATCATACCATCCTTGGACCTGGTCCCCCCCCCATGCTTTTCTCATGAATGGGGGATAGGGTGGACTGAGACAAGCCCGGGCCACACCTACAGCTCTTTACATAGGATATTACATTTTTAACATTATACAGTAGTCAGTGTAGAAAGAACAGCTAAAAGTTTTGGTTACACTAACCAAACTCTGGCCAGAGCTGATAGGGCTGCAGCTACAGAATTTGGAGCACAAATATTGAAAATTTTATTTTTAGTATTTGTATACCAGATTTTCAACATAGTCGTGTTATAACCCTGCCTCATAAAGAAGTGCAGAGAAAATGTTCAACTCCTGGCCTAAGGGTGATTTTGTGCAGGGACTGCAAAATCAACTTTCATGATGCAAAAACACATTTTAGGCAGCAGATAAAAAATGATCAGCTATCACATTCATGAGGTGCTGTAAAGAAATGGCTATGTTGAAAATGTGGGGTACAAATATTGAATATTAATGTTATGAGCCTGCTTTTGCAAAATTCAACATAACCTCATAACTTTGTTTTTTTTTAAATATTTTTACGCCAGATTTAAACCATAATAATAATAATGTTTATTTATATTGTGCCTTTCAAAAACCAAGGCACATTCCAAAAAGATTAAATACAGACAAAACAAACAAACAGTAATATAAAAACTGTTAAAAACAAATACAAAACATTAATCAAGGACACCATATGCCTTATTCCATAAAAAGGATTTAAGAGCCTGTTTAAAGCTCCCCGCAGTCAAACACTCCCTTATCCGACGTGGTAGAGAATTCCAAAGGGTTGGTGCCACAAACATAAAAGCCCGGGCACCAGCTGATTTCAATGTAACCCTTGGAATCTCTAGCAAACCCTCATCGGCATAGCCTTCTTATGACCCTGCCTCACGAATAAGGTCAGAGAAAATGTTCAACTCCTGTCTGATAGGTGATTTCATGCAGTGACTGCAGAATCACCTTTCGGGATGTGAAAAACATTTTGGCCAGGAGTTGAAAAATGACAGCTGTTACATTCATTAAGTGTTCTAAAGATATGGCTATGTTGTGAATTTGGAGTAAAACTATTGAAAATTACCAAAGCTACTAGCCTGTATTTGTAACATTTAATGTAGGCTCATAACTTTATTGTTTTTTAAATATTATTACACCAAATTTTCAACACACCTTCTTATGACCCCACATCATGAACAAGGGTAGAGAAACTTTTCAATTTTTGCCTGAAAGGTGATTTTGTGCATGGACCATGAAATCACCACTTGGGATATAAAAAAAAACATTTTGGCCTAGATTTGAAATAAGAAAGTTGTCAGATTCATGAGATGTAAAGATATGGCTATGCTGTAAATTTGGAGTAAAAATATTGAAAATTAACAAAGTTACTAGTCAGATTCACAAAATTCAATGTAGGCTCATAACATTACTTTTTAATATTTGTACATGAAATTTACAGCACAGCCTTTCTATGACTCCACCTCATGAACAAGGTCAGAGAAAATTTTCAACTCCTGTCTGAAAGGTGATTTCATGTAGGGACTGAGAAATCACCTTTTAGGATGTAAAAAAAAACACATTTGGCCAGGATTTGAAAAATGACAACTGTCACATTCATGAGGTGCTGTAAAGATATGGCTATGTTGTAAATTTGGGGTAAAAATATTTAAAATTAACAAAGTTAGAAGCCTAGATTGACAACATTCAACATAGGCTCATAACTTTATTGTTTGTTTAGTATTTTTACATCAAATTTTCAACATAGCCTTCTTATGACCCCACCTCATGATCAAGAACAGTCAAAATTTCAACTCCTTCCAACAAGGTGATTTTGCTAAGGGACAGCAAAATCATCTTTTGGGACATAGTTGCCTAACATCAGTGCAATTGTTCATGAGGAGGGGTCCCAAAAAGGCATGTGGAAAGTTTGGGCCAAAAATATGCAAAAATGCACAAGTTATACCACTAAGTTCGAAACCCCATTGAAATACATTGAACCGCATACCTGTTTCCTCAGTTCATGGTCCGGCTTTGAAGAGTAAAGATGTGTCTGGGTCCAGAGAATATTACATACTTGGATTCCCAGTCAGTAAGTAAGGGATTGGAGATGGGCAGTGTGGTGGGTGGGGGGGTAGTCTTAAGGCCATAAAATACATCACTGGATGGTTTCCTTTTTACAGGTGTAAAAAAATACTACCAAGGATCCCTGATTGGGACACTGGAGGAATGGGCACCCCTAGTGTTACTGTTATGTTTTGGGGGTGCTGAGAGGGAGGGTGGAAACAAATATAGAGATAAGTCACCCAGGATGAAGCTTAGTGTCACAGGTTTACTACATGACAAAGTGGATTAACTCCCATTGAAATTCCATTGTTTATTACAGTAACTCTACTGCAGAATTCTGCAGCACTGTGCTTCATCCAGGGTGACTTCACTGTATATAAAAAAAGAAGGTCACGGTGGAAGACGATCCTGATGGTGGGGAATTGGGCACCCTCAGTGTCATTGTTATACAATTGTGACACTAGTGGATTGGGCACCCCCAGTGTCATTGTTATGTTTCTAGGTGGGGTGTGGGGTGGCGGTTCTGAGAGGGAGTGTTGGTTGTGGGGATATGCATAATTAAAAAAAATAAAAATGGTGGTCACGGTGGAACAAGGCACATTCTTCCATATCAGAGATGACTGCCACTCTCTACTGCACAAGTGCTAGTGGTCGTGCATGCACAATACAGTTTGGTGGCCATCTTGAACACAGCAGATTGTGCCATGTTTTGCCATGGCAGCCAGTAAAAACAAGTAGTGCAGAGGCCAACCTGGTGGCACTGAGGGTTGAGGCACTGGATACCACACCTCAAGCTGTGCGGTGACCTGGGTTTGGGAATGGACTCAGGTGTCGGGGGTTGTCAGGGGAAGGGTTGAGGACTGAGCTCCCGAGTAGAGCTCTCCTCCCTGGCCTACAGGGGATGGGGTAGCCCGGCTAGCTAGGGACCCCCAGTAGAGACCGGTGGTACAGCAGCAAGCCAGGTTAGCACATAATGGCGAGACTGACGCTGGCAGGGATGCCGTGTGCCACAGCGTTGGGGTGTACCCATGCATGGGAGGGGTAACCACAAGCAAAAAATACCCCTGAGGGCCAGATAGGTGATGGCATCCCAGTGCCTCAGCTGCCACATGCCCAACACTGAGTCTCTGCCCCTTGATCTCCTCGTGGGTTTGTGTCAGGGGCCCGCAGGGAGTGCTAACACCTTTGAGGGGGCAGATGGTCACAGTGGGTGGTAGAAGTGGCAGGCGAGTGGATTGCCCAAGAGAGTTCCAGTTCTCAGGTGAAAAATAGGGGAGAAAATAGAGTTAAAAAAAAACAAAACAAGTAGTGCAGTGCAACTTCCAAAGGAGACAACAGGCAGAGGTCTTCACGAACGTGGAGGTGACTGTGTTGCAACTACAGTGTGTTGTTCAGTCAGAAGAAATGCGCTGAGTCCTTTTCAATAGAAAGAGGTCTGCAGGGCTATGCCCACTACAGCCCTAAAAATAAATTGAGTTACAGTATCTAATAGAGTCTATAGTAACGCTTTACTCCTGTGAGTTCATGAAGTTGAGTGCTTAAAGAGCATCTGACACCTTTCGGAAAACTTTGGAAAACATAATATTTAGACACAATTTAGCTTTTATTTCATAAATGTTTTGTAGATTTCTCTTCTCCATTATTTATTACTGAAGAAATTTCCACAAAAACAAGATCTTTATCCCTTAGAATTCTTCTGCCTCTATAGTTTCTTCCTTACTTAAAATGATAATACTCTGTTGTGACATCACAGTATGTTGCCATGGGAATAACGGTGATGTCACAAGCAGTACATTATGATGTCAGGTTGGGAATATGCATTAAGAGCTGATGAACCCTCAAGGAACGAGTATCCTGTTTTCATCCATGTGATCCAAGTAGTAAATAAAGAGGATAATAAATACAGAACTAATGAGATATATAAGCTGCTTTGTGTCCAAATATTATGTTTTTAAAATTCTTCTTGAAGTGTCAGTGGCTCTTTAAGTGTTTGTTGTGAAACTGTTTTTGGTAGTTCTGTCTCTGGATTCTCCAGCACATATATGTTGTCCTCTATTCTCACCCTTGTACATGTGGGCTCATCTGGTTGGCATTCTGTGATGATCCTGTACGCACTTTAGACTGTCCCAGAATTGCCATCAGAAGATGCTGGACATCTCTTATTCACCTTTCTTCATTGGGCTGTGGGTTCTGATTCCTCACTATCTTCCTCTGAGCCATCTACTGTGCTGACCGCAGTTCTCTCTCCAAGGTTACAATGGGGGAGATCTCTACTGTTCCCAAAGTTCTTTATTTGTTGATTCTATTGCACCTAAGTCCAGAATTCAATTTTCCTTGATGTTGTCTCAATGGATATCTGGGCTCAAAAGAGCGTTCGTACTGTAATGCCTTTCTCTTTCAGTGGCCATAGGGCTACCCTCATTTCCTTCCTCTGCTGCTACATCCTCATGGGGTTGTCTTGATTAGTGTTGGGAGGACCCGGAAAGGTCCTCACCCTCATTATCAGGATCAGGATCCAGACCAAAGTCCTGATTAGTTCTGATTTTAAGTCATAACCTTTTGTAAAAAGTGAGGAAAATTGAACATCTCCCCCACAAGAGCATTAAACAACACAAAGATCAATAACATACACATTGATTTCTAAACAGATTTTCAGGAAATGAAAACTGAGAGCTTACTGGCACAAATGTGATGGTCAATTCTGAATATATGGCAGCATGCATTTTTAGTTTTTTTAATGCCTGCAAGGCAAGACACAGCTAGTATCAGAGACTGAGACTAAGCCCCTTCCAGTGGTTCTTTTTTTACAGAACTAGCTATTTTAATAAAGTAATAAATAAATGCATGTCTGACTTTAATCGTCTTCCTCCTCCCATGTTTCTTCTTGGCTTGAACTCGGTGGCAACTTGGCAAGGACTATTGGGCAAGCAAGAAGACACACTAGATGTTTAGGGAATCCCTTTGTTCCTCCATCCAGGCCTTCACACAGTCACACAAGCACTACTGCACTTTCTAATTATTATTTTTTAATACTAATATTCTCAGATTGAGAATATTACACCTGGAAAACAAAAACCCAGGGGAAGAATACACAATGGGGGGTGAGATACTGACTACAACACAAATGGAAAGGGACCTGGGGGTAGTCATATCAGATGACCTAAAGGTGGGTCAGCAATGTGAGAAGGCAGTAAGGAGGGCTGGGGGTGATACTGGGATGCATAGGGAGAGGCATCACCAGCAGAAAACGGAAGTTGTTGGCCCTCTGTACAGACAGTTGGTAAGACCACATCTGGAGTACTGTGTACAGTTCTGGAAACACCATCTCTGCAAAGACATAGACAGGGTGGAGGCTGTCCAGAGGAGGACAACCAAAATGATGCAGGGTCTGCATCAGAAGACATATGAAGAAAGACTAAAGGAACTAAAGATGTATAGCCTTCAGGAAAGGAGGGAGAGGGGGGACATGATAGAAACTTTCAAATACCTCAAAGGAATCAACTAAGTCAAAGAGGGTAGCGTCTTTCAGAAAAACAGATGTACAAAAACAAAGGGGCACAATATGAAGATAGAGGGGGGATGGCTCAGAGGTAATGTGAGGAAGTATTTCTTCACAGAGAGGGTTGTGGGTACTTGGAACAACCTTTCTGAGGAGGTCATAGAGTCAAAAACAGTGAGGGAATTCACTAATGCATGGGACAGACATGAGGCAATTCTAGTGGGGGGTAGGAGGAAGTAGGCTGTTGGTTAACTAGGATCTGCAGGTTATCCGTTAGGTAGGGAAATGGGCAGACTAGGTGGGCCAAACGGTCCTTATCTGCCATCAAATTCTATGTTTCTATGAGACAAATATTTTAAGAGCAATGGCACATTTTTTTTGTGGGGACTGAAGGGCTGGCTTAGGCTTTTCCCCACACTGGCACTCTGCCTCTCTCTCAAGAACAGCCTCAGAGGAGTAAGCACATAGACAGATTTTAGTACCCAATGCCTGGTGCCAAGTTACCAACTGCCAATGCCAAATACATACAATTTATTTTTTTAGAGCTCCCTCGTCTCTTCTCCATTCATATTTCCAACTACCTCCCAGTCTCTCTCTCTCTCTCTCTCTCTCTTATTTCTAAATTTCTGCTGCGCTCTGTAGCAGCAGCTACAGACTTAATTAATGTGCACTCGCTGTTGTCATCTGTCTACTGTCTCTTCCATGAACATCCATCAGCCGCCCTGCCTGAAAAGTTAAAATGTTCTGCCTTTTTTTACCACACATGAGAGCAAATAGTAAAGTAAGTCAAGTGACTTTTAAGCACTCTTTTTAGTCTTTGACTCCCCATCACACTCCAAGTATTACCACCCGTCTTTCTCTCTCTCTCTCTCTCTCACTCTCTGAGTAGCAGACCAGTGGTGCAGTGCATATTGAGCTTAGGCTTTTTATAGCCTGCTTGACATTAATGACGCTTTCTGCCACTGGCCCAATGGAATTGATTGGCAGTCATTGGTGGTCAGGTGACCCACCAGTTCTGTGGGCTGAGATAGCATCATCATGGGGTGGGGGTGCACTGGAGGCCAAGGATGAGCTTGGCCATTGGCCAATAAAATGAGGCTGGCAGGGAGCAAGGAGGAGACAAGAGAAAGGAGCATGAATTATTCTTTTAGTTGTTGTTGTTAAATTAAGAAACTAGCAGTGGGCCTGGATGGTTCCACCAAGCTGGATTGATTGAAAAAACACCAACAGCCTCTACAGCAACAACATCGCCATGACAGTCCCTATAGCAACAGTTGACTGTAGCGAGAGAACAGCACATTGAAACATACCAGCAATGCAACAGCAACTAAACAAATAACACAGTCGAACTGTAAATGCGCGGGGATCTGCCAACACAGGGTCTTCACCCACAGCACAACCCATATATTAATATAGTAAACTCCATGGCTCACATACCATGGAGCAAAAAGCTGAGGGCAGGTCTCACACTAGTACCACCCATCCTGATAGTGAACATGGAGATCAAGTGCATGCACAATCCACCTGTCAACCCTCATAACCAGCTCAATTGCTGTTTGACTTAATACACCTGTCTGCAGCAAAACCAGCTCATTGGCAATGCAATCACTGTACATCTGTCAGTGTAATTGTGTCACTGTTACAGCATCACTGTAACAATAGCATACCGACCTGGACACAGTATGCAAGGATATGAAGTCCTTAAATGTCCAGGTCCACTGGGTAATGTGGGATCTGGGTGGGGTTCTGATTACTGGTGGCCAGTCTGCCCAACCCTAGTCTTAATTAAAGGTGATCCTATGCCCTTTGAATTTAATGTCTTTACCTCCCAAGTTGATTTCAAAATAGTTTCCTTTGACTGAAATAATATGATCTGGGCCAGATATTGATCTGGGCCAGATGTTGGAGTCTTTTGATTTGGGGACCAGAGCCCTGTGTACTCAACCCATGTCTAAATCCAGACCAGGCAGGAGGCTGAGAAAGTGTTTCATAAACTGCTACAGGAAAGCAAGCACTAAAGAGTGTTTAGTCTCAGCCCCTCCAAAATTCTTACTTGTTCACTTTACCTCTACGTCACCAAGTTTTCTAGCAATCTGTTTATTCTGCTTGAGGAGATAAAACAGCAGGTAGTATTCTGCAGCCATTTCATCTATGATGGCTTCCACCTGAGACTCAGTCACTGCCATGTGCTTTTCTACTTTGGCCATATCTTTTTGCATGCGGGTAAATTTGCCGCATATTTTCATTAATGTGGCTGCTATCATTTTGAATTCTGACAGGAGGTGAGGATGAATTTGCAAGCTGTCTTCTCGCATCTTAGGCATGTCCAAATTCCAGTCTTGTGACTAGGCCAGGATAGGTGTGTAAGCCATTGAGTGTTTTGCTTTAATATTCTGTACATAAATCCACTGCTTTAAATTTATTCCCCAAAGCCAGTGCTCCTTTTGTTTTTGTAGCCTTTCTTTATAGGTCAGAGCAGTTTTATTGTGTTTTACCACAAAGTGCATTTGATTTTTCAGCCGACTGGGATGGAGCTGTAACTTCAAGCTGCTATCAGCTCCATGAGTTCTCCAGAGGTCTCATATTATTGCATTTTTTAAATGTGATATCATCATCTAAGTTTTGTGATTTGCTTCACTGGGACACATCTGGAAATGAGTTGTTATGAACTCAGTATGTCTTTCTTGGTAAAATTTTTGAAATGAATTAATTAATTTGCAATTGATGTTGTGCATGTAACTCTTAAAATCTAATAAATAATATAATTTAAAAAAATTACCCTTAACTGAGCTAATGCAATTGGGGTGTGGCTTAGCAACTGAATGGGATAGATGCTCCTCACACCAACTCCTAAGAGAAATCTCTTGTTTTATAAATTAAAACTGGCATTACTTTACATAATCAGTGGGTTTTTGCAGCAGATCCCTTCAGGTCATTCAGCATTAAAAATTGGCAAACAAAGAAATGCTGCTGCTTTGAGTGATTTTTTTTCAAGCCAAAAATGGCACAACATAAGGAATCAGGGCCTCAGCAGGACAACGTGGCCTTGGGTACAGCTGATCAGAGCACAGGCAAGATGATTTTACAGACTGTAAATACTACCTTGGCTTATCTTATACAGACCGTCCAAGACATGGGTAGGAAGCTAGATGGTCTGACTCCTTGTATCTCTAGTTTAGAGATTCAAATGGATGGAGCAGGACAAACCTCAAAACAAGCAGAGGATTCAGCTCACAAAACAATGGCCAAAACTGGCATACTTATAAAGGAAAATGTGCTGCTGAGGCAGTGAATGGAGACAGTAAAAAAACAAGCCTATGAAAGAAATAACAGGGTGGTCAGGCTCTCTGAAACAGCCAAAAGTTAGAAGTCACTCAGATTCTCAAAAAGGTTCCAACCCCAACTTCTGGGACTATTTGAATCTGAGGCAGCATTTTCAATCAAGTATGCCTTCAGGAATACCACATGAAGATGCCCTAGGAAATGTCTTGGCCCCAATAGTATGCAGAGGTGTGGGGGAACTGAAACTGTGCTTTGTCCTTGGCAAGACAGCTGAGACTACTTAAATATGGTTATGTAGAAATATCTCTCTTCCTAGACTTATCCTACAGTTCTAGGCTGAGACACAATGTGTTTGACTGAATTTGCAGCACGCTGAGAAACCTGAAGATACAGCATCAACTGCTCATTCTGGCAAAATTGAGGGTAATCTGGAATGGACACACTTATCTGTACAACAATCCAGCAGACAAAAATAATTTTGTTTTCAACATCAAAGTTGAAGTGGCTGACATTGAGGAAGAAGGTTCAGAGGACTCAGGAAAACTGAATGTGCAGGACTTTGTTTCAATATATGGGACTTGTAACAAGTAAAGTCTCTGTTTCCCTTTCTCCCCTTATAGCCAGGGACACTGTGTTACTGTGATTGAAAAAGAGCAAAATCCATTTTGCCAAGATTGTCTCTGGTGTCTACAAAGCCAAAATTGATTTGTACCAATGTTTAGTTCTGTGAGCTTTGTTTAACTACACTGTAGCCCCCATCCCTCAGTGGTGATGGCAGAAGCACTAAGGCCCCCCTCCCTCAGGTGTAACAGAAGTACCAACAGTGCAGCCCCCATCCCTCAGGGGTGATGGCATTAGTGACAGCATCTACAGTACAATCTCCTTTCTTCAACACCCACATCCCACATGCCTAAGTTACGTATTTCTGGGTCTCTTAGCTTGACAGAAGTCAGTCATGAATTACCACCAGACACCAAAGTGGACTCCCTCGGTTTGATCCTATCACTGGCTTATTTGAAATAAAGTGCCAGAACCTAAAAAATCCACATGTGATTAGTGGGGGACCTTCTAATTGGAAAATCATCCATTAAGAGGGAGTCTCTCAGTTTCATGTCTGAGCTCAGAAGTAAATTGTGATTTGAGCATCACTCTCTCCACTGGCATCATACCTCATACAGTACTTGGGGCTTTACCTTCTGTGAGTCCCTGAGTGTGCTTTCCAGCTTAGGTACAGATGCAGCACACCACTCAAACCTAATGGCATCATACAGTGGCAGGTAGAGTGTCAACAACAACTGGACCATATAGCAAATTCAAGATACACGGATGTTAAGTCATCCCCAGTTCATTTAGAAGAACACAGCAAGAAACAGCAGCAGCTCCACTCTGCCCACTAGCCTCATACAGTATCTGGCACATTATCTGCTGTGTGCCTCTAAATAAGTCTAAGTCTGGCTTGGGTGCCGTTGCAACACTCCACCCACTCATGCTGGTATCATGCAGTGGCAGGTAGTCAACAGCACCCAGATCATACAGTAAATTTAGGGGCACACAAAAGCTAAGCTGCCCCCCCCACACTCGGGGCACACAGCTAACAGCAGCAGCAAGGAGAACTGCCACCACTTGCACAATCAGCAGCCCAGCTCACCTACCCAGCTTAAAAAAAAAAACTCCCAAAATGAAAAACAAAATATTGGCACAGACTGGCAGTGCATAACACCGGGAAGTGGGAGTCTGGGTTCTGTGAGCTGAGCTGATCCAGATGCTCTGGGCTGGTGGGATTTAAAGCACGATGTAGAGACGCTTCATGCTGAACTGGGAGGGGGCATATCTCAGCGAGAAGTGGGGGCAGCCTTGATGATGTGGGTGACCACACAGTGTTGCAAGACCCCCTCCAGCCTAGTTGATCCCACACAAAGACACCCAGATCAGAAAGTATCCCTTGAGCCTCCTAGCTTAGCAAAACTAATAGCTGAACTTCCCAAAGACACATATTTAAATAAATGCAATTAAGGACACTTGACTGACCACCCCCACACCTGATTCTGCAATTGTGCTGATACTAAGCTTTTTTTTGGGGGGGGGGAGTTAATCACGTAGTGCAAAAATAGCTTAGACACATTTTTTCTACACAAAAACATTACTGTCTAGATAGAGAGCAGTTGCATCAGCTGATCAAAGAGTTAGATGCAGAGCACTTAAACTTGAAGCCTGAAACCCCTCCCATGCTGCCCAGCCTCATTCCCAGAGTGGGCTGTGACTTAGCTTTTTTGCTGTTGTTTTAAATCATCTAGTGTGAAAAATGTTTAAGCATATACTTTTTCTACACAAAAATGTTACTGTCAGGCTGGTGAGCAATCACGCAGATGATCAAAAAAGGGTTACATGCAGAAGCAGTTAAACTTTAAACCTAACACCCCCACTCGCTCTGCCTAGTCTGATTCTCTGAGTGTGCTGATGCTTACGTATGTTTTTATATCATCCAGTGTATTATAAATAATAAAAGAAGTTTAGACTCATACTAAATGAAAACTGTACTTTCAGGATGGAGAGCTGTCCTCAGCTGATGGAAAGGCTGGAGGGAAGCAGGGGTGGTTAAACTTAAGCATGGATGGTTATAGTGAGGCAGCACTGGTGGTTTCCTTACTGATTCTATAAGCCGCAGAGCAGAGAGAATGCGCAGAATAGCAGCATTCATTTTAAGTTGCTGAAATCTTGGTAATTCCATTCCGTGACATGCAATTTCCATGACATATCAGTGAAAGAATTAAAAATCTGCAAACCGAGCAGGTTTTCATGATTTTTACTGGTTTTACTGTGAAAAACAGAAAAACAGGTTTCTTGCTTATAGTGGACTCTCAAAAGACTGCTTTTTTTTTGTTTGTTTGTTGTTCTGTTTTTGAATATTCTGCATTCTCTCTGATCAGTTGTTATATGTACTTCATTCTGGTCTTGCAGAGGGTTACCTTGCTGTCTATTATGGGTTGACAAGTTATTTTACATGTAACTATTGAAGAGGTATGATGGCAGATCATTTGGATATTGAGGAAAAGGTTCAGATCTTCTAGTTCCTTGTTTATTTATAGTATGTTGTGGACTTGCAAAGTGTGGTACTTTCATCTTCTCATTAATACATTAGTGACTGTGGCTCAGCAGGTAGCACACTTGCCTCTGAGGCTGGGAGATCAAAAGGCTCTGGGTTCTAACCCCACACCAGGCACATGGGTTAATATCCCAATACTGACACTGCAGTGCAGTGTGTGGGGGTGCTGCACTCCTGAGGTGCAGTCTTTCAGATGAGACATTAAACTGAGGTCCCATCTGCCTGTTCTGGTGATAGTTCAGGTGGATGTTAAAGATCCCATAGCATGTCATGAAAATAGCAGGGGAATTTCCTCAGTGCCCTAGCCAAATTTCCCCCCATTTACTAATAATACCACCAACAGCTTAATCTAGTTCAAGGTCAGCTGGCATTTATCTGTATCCCCTTCCCCTCGGGTCATGCCTGAAAATAGGCAGAATTTGCCTAGTGCACTTACCTGGTGAACAAAAACTAAATGAATAAAATAAATAAATGCATCACTAAACAACAACATGGCAGATCCCACCTTTGGGAGGACTTTACTGTTCTTCAGAGTTTGCACACTTCAGTTTCCCCATTATGGAGCTAGCAACACCATCTGGCTAAATATGGTCCCAAGCCTGTAAGTCGGATATGTGTCCCTGTTAATCTCTGTCAGCATTATTAAATCAAGGTTATTAATGCAGTTTATGCAGTTACCAGACAATCATTATAATACTGTTGGGATTGTTTAAGGTTTCCTCTGCCTATTTCAGCAAACGTGCAGTTAAAGTGGTTCAGTATAATTCCACAGTCAAGCAGTTCTGACTAGGTGTTTTCAAAACAGGAGCTGTATCTTAGGCATGATGTTAGTTTAAACAGCTATTTCTACCTATTAGGGATGTTTATGTCAATTAAACTATATAGTAAGCAGGATCCAGTTATAATATAGTGTAATAATAGATCCCTGGCAAGCTCCTAGTTATGTACCTTTGTATACTATTATGTGACTAATTCTTACATTTTTATATTTCCCCAATGGTGTAATGATAGGGAAGGTATCATTTACTTCCTAGGTAAGATAATGTATTATAATGCATTTATGGTTATCATTTCATGATATTAACTTGCAACTCTGTCTTGCAAACTCATAAATAAAAAGTAACAAAAAAAATAATAATAATAAATGCAGTTACAGGTTAGCCATGACAAATTTGGGATCACTTTTTAAATTTTGGATGGCATTGGTAAGTGTAGTATCTACCAGAGTAATCCACTTCCCAGCTTTCTTTTTACTTTTTTGAAGAACTGAGTGGGCTGTCAAACAAGTGTGTGTAAGTTTATTCTTAGCTTTATTTGTTTTTTAAATTTAGTGTGCCTTATGCTCCCTTTGCCTGAATGGCTCACATCAGTCCTGCCACTCGACCCATCCTCATCACCCACCATCTCCGAGACTCACCTCCACTCCATGGTCCCACATGAATAACCCCCCATGAGAAGGACTACTAGAGGTCAAGCCCAACTCCTCCTGACAGAGATGAAGCATCGGGTCTGGAGCTGGAAGCCCATCAGCAGTGCAGGGCCTGTTTCAAGCAATGGATGGCATTCTGCATGGTTGGTGCTTTTCATATTTCTTTCCCAGCCCCCAGACATTGCAAGGCCTTGGCTGATGCAGACTATGTCAGCCCATTGACATCAACCCTCTCTCAATCCCTGTCTCCAGTTTGTACCACCATCTGTGGTATCGCAGGCAGTGGTATTGAAGTGGAATCCAAATGTTCTCCCTCCCACAAGGAGGCAAGTATCCATGCAATATTCTGCCACCTCCCCCCATCCAGCCCTCCAGCAACCCAGGTTTGTTCCCCAGCCTGAGTCACCATCATTGCAAGTGGTGGCGCTACCACTCTGCCGGTGGGCCAGCGTCTGTTTATGCTCAGAATTACGTGCCTGTATTATAAATGGTAATTAGCAGAACAATATGGTATTTTATTGTTGTACCTTTTACATGTCAGCTTATTGTCTAATGCATACTGATGTGTACTGATATTTATTACAGAAATACACTGTTTTGGTAACATCTGGAACATATAGATGACTAAGAAGAGAAACTTTTAACTTTAAATTGATCAACATTATGAATTTTTGGTGTATATTTTCATTTGTTTGTCATTTCCCCAGATCTCGGCTGATTCAAAGTAAATGTTTTGAATTTTCCTTTTTATTTTATTGTTATTAATTGAAAATGAATCATTACATTAAAAATTCCCAGAGGCGCAACATAGGCAGTAGCTTACAGTACAAGCATATTCATGAAACAATGACTGAATTTTATTACCTTCTTGTACTAGGCAATTTGTGGAGGAGGATTCCTCTTAAAGCAGCAATTTATATAAAAAGTTATATCTTTTGTTATACATGCCTTTAAAATCCCAACTGTTGCTGCCAGTTGTTCTGCTTTGATTCCATATCCATTCATTCATGCCACACTGCATTTTCTGCATGCTGTAGTTAGGGTCTAAGTTCTAATGCCTGGTAGTAGTCTTGATGTTCTCAGTGTCCCAAAAAGTCAGGGGGAACTTTCAGTTGCAAGCCTGTTCACCGTAGTCACAAGACTTAATCACGTTGCATGATTTCTTTATATTTTATGTTTTGTGGGGGGCTCCTCCACTTAGGATTCTAACTCCAGGGGCGTCCAACACGGAGAGTGCACAGGTCCGGGGTTCACTCAAAATGCCGTATGCTATTAAGCGTACAATGTTATGACCTGGTAGGCAAGAAAAGTGATGTTAAAAACAGTATGTGTTCTGGCTTAGAATACTTTATGCGTTTTCTAATACACTGGGCCTGACTTGGGAATCTCCTTCCATCACTCTCTGTGTCTCTTTCCCTTCCATGGAACCCCTGGGGCTAATACTTCATTTCTCCCTTGGGGAGAAAACTTGCAGTTTATCCCCACAGGTGGAACCTCAAAGGGGGTTCAAATCTCAGAGAAGAACTTTGCTTGACAAGCCTGGGATGCCTGAGGGAAGAGCCTACACGAAGAAGGTGGGTCAGGCTGCGCAGTTGGGCGTAGTGGCATGAGGGGACTTTACCTCTCCAAAGTACACCCCTTATTACTTGCCCTGTAGCTCCACTCCTTATCCCACCCAAAGGGCATGCTCCTGTGGAGTGACCCAGCCTTGTGCTTATCAAGTCCACTAAAGGAATGGGTGACACCCTCCTCTACTCCTGAACTGCCCTGATGGCACTGCTCTGGGCTTAGGATGCCTCCTCATTACACACCAAGCAAGCTGGTGTGTGCAGATATAAGGCTGCTTTGTAAGGGAGCACCGTTCCTTCCCACATGAAACCCCTTCCCCAAGGATGACCAGGGAACAGTCGTGCAATAGAAGGAGGTACCCTTCCCTCCCCATGGCAGGTGGTATCCAATGCAAATGCTAGAACTCTGCTTCACCGGAATCACAAATACATACAATTCAGCACTCACCAAGCCAATATAGGAAATACAGCTCTCAGAGTTTTTTAAGGTGCCAAAAAGTTTATTAAAGTGCTAAAATAATGCTTTGACACGTTTTGGACTACAATGACCTTTATCAAAATGACGTCTTTTGATAAAGGGCATTATAATCCAAAACACGTCAAGGTGAATTTGTGATTACATTTTTTTATCCTGAGTGACCCTGCCCTGTGCAGAAATCTTCTTATGACTCACTCTCTCATCGGTCAGCACAAGACGTTCCAGTCTTGAGACTTGAACTTGGGTTGTCTGGATGGCAAGCAGTAGTTCTAGAAAACCCTAAATATTTGAAATCGAAAAACATGCTAAGATAAACTTGAAATGGAAGAAAAATGCATCTTGCAAGACAGAAGAAATAATACAAAGCACTAAAACTGTACTGCTATGCAACCTAATGAAAGTTTCAGCATTGGTGTAGGAAAAAGGACCCATGGGTAAGTTCTTACAAGAATATCACAGTTATGTAAGTGAAGTAAATAACTACTGATTTCAAGTAAGTTTCAGCTTCCATGTCTTCAAAAATGTTTTCTAAATCAGCAGGTGTGTGGACTTACTTTCTTTAGATAACAAGTAGATAGAGTTTATTTTACTTTATTTAAAAAAAAATCCAGATCTTATACATCTTAGTCCATACATCCATCTTTGCCGATCTTGATCTCATTACTGTATCATAACATAGCATGTAGCTCTGTAAGAATCTTAGCGCTACAGATACATACTACAAGGGTCTATAATCCTCCACTTCAAGTTCAAGTTCAAGTTTATTGCAGAAAAGCTCCATTGAGCAAGCTCATTCACAAGGAGGTCCTGGGTGCATGGTTACAACAAATATACAATGCAGGCAATAACATAACAATACATATGATAAAGTTTCTTTGATTAATGTCCAAGAACACTTCTTTGAACCTGCAGTCTGTGCATTCATTCTAGCCAAACATACATCTTTTTTTCTTTCAATTTTCTTTAGTACTCTGACTTACTGGACTCTCTTCGTTGTAGCCTCTTGGTGTGGCCTGATACCTGCATGTCTGAAGCCTTCAGTTGCCACTCCTTGGTAGGGGCCGTGCTCCCTCATGCCTCCCCCAGCCACTCAACCCCCTGGTTCTGAGCCCCCCCAGGGTGGGGTGGCTGACACCACTAGCACTCTATCTCTTAATCTAGTGTAGTGACCAGGGACCATGCAGCGAGTACCGGAAGTGGGAACTGAGAGGTCCGGCATTGGGTGTGGGGGCCAACCACTGGACCTACCATCACCTACCAGAATGCTGGGGAGATTGTCTTGTGTTACACCCTACTGGGGCGGCCATGCAATGGTGTCAGCATGCGGAGGGCACTCTCCTTCTCCCTCCGGCAGATGCCCACCAAAACCAATCCCCCATTTGCTGATCCCCCCCTGGAGTGTGACTGTCCCCCATCTCCACTAGAAGCTACTGCCAGGCAGAAAAAACCCTGAAACCATCCCCAGCAGAAGAGAGCAGTCCACTGGATGCTCAATCCTCTCCTGCAAACCCAAGTTGCTCCCGTACCTGGGTAGCCAGTGTGGTGCAAGATGTGGCGTCCAGTGTCTCAACCCTCAGTGCCATCAGGCCAGCTTGCCAAACATCCATCTTAATGGACAACTCCCACATGTGGATAGAAACATAGAATTTGATGGCAGAAAAGGACTGCTTGGTCCATCCAGTCTGCCCATTTCTACCTATATACACTATTACATCAGACCATGCCCAGTCTATGGCTTTTTCTCCTTCCCCCCTTCCTTTCCACTATGATTCCTTTGTGCTTATCCCTGGCATTCTTGAACCCCACTGCTGTTTTTCTCTCCCACCGTCTCTGCTAAAAGGCTGTTCCAGGAATCCACCACTTTTTCTGTGAAGATGTACTTACTCACATATCTTCTGAATCTACCCTCCTTCAGCTTCATAGCATGTCCCCCTGTTCTTGAGCAGCTTTTCTTCTGTACAGTACTCACCTTCTGTACCTTTTTTACCCTGTGTGATATTTAAATGTCTCTATCATATCTCCTCACTCCCTCCTCTGTTCTAGGGTGTACATATTGAGGTCATTTAGTTTCTCCTCATAGAATTTTTAAGTCAGACCCTACACCATTTTAGTTGCCTCCTCTGGACCACCTCCACTCTGTTTCCAGAGATGTGGTCTCCAGAACTGGAAACAATTCTCTAGGTGGGGTCTTTCAAGTGAGCTATACAGAGGCAGCACCATCTCCCTCATTCTGCTGGTGATACCCCTCCCTATGCATCTCAGCATCCTACTGCCTTGTCCCACCACCTGGCACCTTTAGATCATTGGATATGATTACCCCCCGGCATCTTTCCCGCTTGGTGGTCATCAATACAGTTCTACCCATTTTGTACTCCACCCCTGGGTTTCTGTGCCCTAAGTGCAATATTCTGCATTTTTTCACATAGAACCCCAGCTGCCATACCCTTAATCACTCCTCTAGTTTTCTCAGATCTCTGCTCATCCTTTCCACCATCACCCCCAGAGTGTGCACCCTATTGCAGATTTTGGTGCCATCCACAAAAGTCTGGACCTTCCCTTCCAACTCCTCTGCAATGTCACTTTTAAAGACATTAAAGAGGACCGGGCCCAGCACTGATCCCTGATTCACCCTGCTGGTCACCCTCCCTTCCTTGGAGAGAATTCTGTTTACAAAACTCTCTTTCACCTATCCTGTAACCAGTTTCTTACCCAGTTTACCACCTTTTCACCCACTGCTAAGTTACACAGCTTGCTTTCTAGTCTCCTATGTGGAACAGTGTTGGAAATCTTACTGAAATCTTGGTAGAATACATCCACCTCTCCAACCTGGTCTAGTTCCTTGGTCACACAGTCAAAGAAATCTATCAGATTCACTTAACATGACCTCCACCCTGTGAAACCCAGCTGCCTTGGTCTTGTAACCCACTGGATTCAAGATATTAAACAATCCTTTCCTTCAGCAGTGATTCCATGAAAATTTCCCACCACCAATTCAGGCTAAGTGGACTATAATTGCCAGCCTCCTCCCTGCTACCACTTTTGTGTAGTGGGACTACATCTGCCATCCTCCAGTCCTCCAAAACCAATCCTGTTTCGTGTAGCCTGTTAAACAGAACTGTAAGAGGTACAGAAAATATTTCCCTGAGCTCCCTCAATACCCTTGGATGCACCTCAGCTGGCCCCATTGCTTTGTCCACCTTCAGATTAGCAAGTCCCTTCAGGATTCTCACCTCCAAAAAAGGACTAGTGTCCACCTTCCTCCCCAAAAGCCTTTGTTACTTTTATATGGCCCTTCCCAATCTCCTACCTCTGTGAACACTGAAAAAAAGTATTTGTTCAGGATGTCTGCCTTTTCCTGGTCCTCCTCTGCACAGTCCTCCCCTTCCCTTTTTAACTTTACAATCCCACCCCTGGTCTTCCTCTTTTCACTTACATACGTAACAAATGTCTTGTCCCCATTCATTACCTTCTGGGCAATTCTCTCATCAGTTTGTACCTTTGCGGTCCTTATTGCTTTCCCTGCTTTCCTCTGTTTCCACTGATACACCTCCCTATCCTTCTCCCTTTGCATCTCCTTATACATTCTGAATGCTACCCTTTTATCTTTTAGCTTTTTAGCCACCTCTTTTGAGAATCATAGCAGTTTCTTTTCCTCTTGCTTTTGCTCACTCATTTGACATACAGGTTTATTGCCTTTACTACACTCCCTTTTATCTTCACCCACTGTTCATTCACACCACCCAGGTTACCCACCCCTACTAAGTCATCCCTGAGGCATTCAGCCATCTTTTTAACATCTGCCTTCCTGAAGTCCAGGACACTTGACCTTGTGCTGTTTGATTCTGCAGCCATACTTGTATTGAACAACACCGTACAGTGATCACTGGTCCCCAAGTGGTCTCCCACTTTGAGTTCTGCAACACTGTCTGTGTTAGTGAGTACCAGGTCCAGTATTACCCTATCACGAGTGGGTTCACTGATTAGTTGCCAGAGGAATGCCCCATGCAGAGAGTCCAGGATGTGCCTGCTTCTAGCTGAAGCCACAGCCGGGAGGCTCCAATCCACATCTGGCAGGTTGAAGTCCCCCAACAGCAGCACCTCCCCCTTTTCTGCCATCTTGCCAGTGGTTTCCACCAGTACTTTATCTAGTTCCTCCCTCTGTGCTGGAGGTCTTTAGATGAATCCTGTGCAAATAGTAGCTCCATTCCCTGTTTCCAGGGTGACCCAGAGTATCTCTGCCTCCCCCTGTATCTCTGTCTCTTTTATATTCTCCCCCACATACTGTAAAATACCACATCTGGGGAAGGAAACATATTCAATTCAGTGCCTTACAGTAACTGGTAATTGCTATTTTTCTTTTAAACTTAGATTGTGGGCTTTTAGTGACACTGTAAAACAGGCACTGACAAGCAGCAGGAAAATCCCAGCCTCTCCCTACAAAACAGGGTATTAAATGAGAAAAAGACTGAGGTAGAACGGCCAGTGGAAAATGCTGCAACAGAAGGTAAAGCCATCAAAAAATGGACAGCAATGAGTACTAATGCCCATAGTCTGGGTAACAAGCTCCCTGAATTAGTGGCCTTGATGAAGGAGGAACATCTGGATATCATGGTAGTCACAGAAACATGGAACACACAAAACCATGACTGGGACATAAACATACCAGGATACACTGTCTACAGGAGGGACAGGGAGGGTAAAAGAGGAGGACGAGTAGTTCTTTACATAAAGGAAGGAATAAAAGCAACAGAACAAAAGGGTAAACAGGGAGGAGAAGAAGCACTGTGGGTAAATTTGGAGACAGGCAATGGCACCACAATACACACAGGGGTTGTATACAGACCCCCTTCTCAGGGGGAGGAAATGGACAGGGAAATGATAGAAAGTATACTTAGAATGGCAGAAAAAGGGGAGATATTGCTGATGGGTGATCTGAATATGCCAGATGTTAACTGGAGTGCAGTTGCAGCTGCCACTTTGAAGAGTGCAGTTATTCTAGATGCCCTACAGGGGGCATGCCTTAGACAACTAGTACTTGAGCCCACTCGAGAGGGAGCAATATTAGACTTGATTCTCTCAAATGGAGATGGAGAGAGGATCACAGATGTAGAAGTGGGTAGCCATCTGGGAACTAGCGACCATCAAACAGTATGGTTCACAATAAACCCAGCAATAGAGTCAAGCCATACAAAGACAAAAGTACTGGACTTTAGGAGGGCTGACTTTGCCAAAATGGGTGAGTGCCTAAGGAATGCACTAGCAAATGGGCAGGAAGGAGGGGTGGAAGAACATTGGGAATAATAAAAACTGCCATCACAGAGGTAACGAGCCTTTGTGTGAAGCAAATAAACAAAACAAGACGATGTAAGAAACCACTATGGTTCTCAAAGGAAGTGGCAGTGAAGGTTCAAGAGAAAAAGAAAGCATTCAGGAAATACAAGGAATTGCAGAAGGAGCAGGACAGAGAACTGTATCAGTTAAAGCAAAAGGAGGCTGGGAAGGCAGTCAGAACAGCAAAGGCCCAAACTGAGGAAAAGATAGCCAACTCAGTTAAGAAGGGGGATAAAACCTTTTATAGGTACATCAGGGAGCAAATGAAGACCAAGGGAGGGATAGTGAGGCTTAATAAAGGGGAGGGAGGGTGGGCAGAGGGAGACTGTGAAAAGGCAGAGATACTAAACAAATATTTTTGCTCAGTATTTACAAATGAAGAGGGGAGGTACATAAAACAAACAGTAGTAACACTCTGGATACAGAAGTTGATACCAGCCCATTTACAGCAGAAAGGGTTCTGAAAGAACTCTAAAACTGAAGGTGGACAAAGCAATGGGGCCTGATGGGATTCATCCCAGAATTTAAAGAGCTAAGGGTAGAACTAGTGACACCACTGACTACCCTTTTAACAAATCATGGGAGGATGGGTGGTACTGAGGACTGGAGGAGGGCAGATGTGATTCCCTTCACAAAAGTGGGAGCAATGCAGAAGCAGGAAACTACAGACCTGTTAGTTTAACCTCAGTGATAGGAAAATGATGGAATCACTTCTGAAGGAAAGAATTGTCGAGTATCTAGAGGCCAAGGGCACAGGACCCAGGCAGCATGGATTCACAGCGGGAAGGTCATGCCAGACAAATCTGAAAGATTTCTTTGACTGGGTGACCAAAGTAGTAGATCAGGAGGGCTGTGGACATGGCCTACCTAGACTTTAGCAAGGCATTTAACACAGTCCCACACAAAAGATTAATATACAAGTTAGCCAGCCTGGGAGTGGGTCCCAAGATGACAGCCTGGAAATAATTGGCTGGAGAATAGGACACAGAGAGTAATAGAAATGGAGTCCACTCAGAAGAAAGGAGGGTTACTAATGGGGTACCGTGAGGGTTCAGTATTAGGACCGTTCCTCTTCAGTGTCTTTATAAGCGACATTGCGGAAGGACTGGAAGGAAAAGTATGTCTCTGCAGATGACACTAAGATCTGCAACAGAGTTGATGCACAGGGTGGGTGGAAAGGATGAGAAGGGACTTGGCAAGGTTAGAGGAATGGTCAAATGTATGGCAGCTTAGATTCAATGCTAAGAAGTGCAAGGTAATGCACCTGGGAAACAAAAACCCAGGGGAAGAGTACACAAAGGGGGGTGAGATACTAACAACAACAAAAATGGAAAGGGACCTGGGGTAGTCATATCAGATGACCTAAAGGTGGGCAAGCAATGTGAGAGGGCAGCAAGGAGGGCTGGGGGTTACTGAGATGCATAGGGAGAGGCATCACCAGTAGAAAACAGGAAGTTATTATCCCTCTGTACAGACAGCTGGTGAAACCCCATCTGGAGTACTGTGTGCAGTTCTGGAGACCCAATCTCTGCAAAGACATAGGATGGAAGCTGTTCAGAGGAGGGCAACTAAAATGGTGCAGGGTCTGCACCAGAAGACATATGAAGAGAGACTTAAGGAGCTTAATATGTATAGCCACGAGGAAAGGAAAGAGAGGGGGGACATGATAGAAACTTTCAAGTACCTCAAGGGAATCAACAAAGTCCAAGAGGGTAGCATCTTTCAAAAAAAGAGGTGTGCAAGAACAAGAGGGCACAATTTGAAGAAAGGGGGCGGCTCAGAGATAATTTAAGGAAGTATTTTTCACAGAGGAACGGCCTTCTGGAGGAGGTTGTGGAGTCAAAATCAGTGGTGGAATTCAAGCATGCATGGGACAGTCATAAGGCAATTCTGGGGGGTGGGGGTAAGAAGAAGTAGGCTGCTGGTTAACTAGGATCTGCAGCTTATCCAGTAGGTAGGGAAATGGGCAGACTGGGTGGGCCAAGCGGTCCTTATCTGCATCAAATTCTATGTTTCTATGTTTACTGTACTTTCTTTATTGTCTTAACTTAGAATTGTTTTTGGGCTGTTGAAAATTTAAAACGTAGTGGTGGTGTATTTCTGTGCTGTCTTTAATTGCTGCCCTTCCCCCAACTCTTAATTATATGCCCTGTTAAACCTGATTGACAGGCGCTAAACACAGGGTTTAGTAAGGGATGTGGAGTAGGAGGGGCATAAGGGGGAAGAAGCCCACCCTCAGCACGAGAAGTGTTTTGACTCATTTATTTATTTATTGGTTTTTTTTCTTTTTTTTTGTTTTTAAAGAAAAGTATCTGAGGATCAGTGGCAGGATTTTTAGGACAGTAAAGTAATAAAAAGGGAACTAGGAGAGCTTCAGTAGCAGACAAGTAGTGGAATAGCAGTTTAATTGCAGTATAATGTGGGGAGTGGTGCAATGCAGTGGCAGTGGGGCAGCCATATTCAGGCAGACCTTCTGGACACTGAGGTGCTGCCCTATCTGCATGCATCTCTCTGGACTGCGGGATGAGGTAGCCAGACTCAGAGCAGAAGTAAACTGGGTCAGGAGTACCATCACCGCTATCCAGAGACCACCCAGTCCAATGCAACTGCCTCAAAGGATGCCGATAACGAGGAGCACTTGGATGACAGTGGGCTCAGAGCAGGTTAGAGCAGTCAGGCAGAGGCACTTCACAGATCCTATTCCACTCAAGAACTCATATGCCACACTGGCAAACGGGGACAACCAAATAGAGGTACCCAGAGAAGTGGAAGGAAAGGATGTGGAGGTTAGCCAAGGAGGTGACCTCAGCGGGGAAAGCAATGGACCCCAGAGGAGGAGGAAGCAAATCCTGGTGGGGGACTCCATCATAAGAGGGATCCAGCTAGGAACACAGGAGGAGGAGGACAGGGAGGTGAGGTGCCTACCAGGCGCCATGGCATGGAGGGATGGAAGGAAGATCCTGAGGATCACTGGGAAGGTAAGACGGGATGGTGAGCTGGATGTCATTATCCACCTGGGTGCTAATGACCTGGCAAATGGGGAGCCAGAGGAAGTTCAGGAAGAGTTTAGGAAATTGGGAAGGGGTCTCAAGCAAGTAGATACTTCTGTCACTTTCTCAGAAGTACTATCTATGAGAGGCAAGGGAGAGCATAGGGGTGCATGCACCAGGAACTTTAACTCATGGTTGAAGAACTGGTGCTGTGAGGAAGAGTTTGGATTCATTGGTGACTGAGGACCCACCTGGAGGGATGGAGGTTTGTTCAAGCATGACAGCCTGCATCCATCCTGGAGGGGAATCCAAGCACTCAATGATAAATTTAAATGCTACATTGACAAGCATTTAAACTAGCAATTGGGGGTGGCAGGCCAGCAAGGAGGGTACCTACTTGCTCACCCCCCCACAGCTAGCAGTGGAACCAGTGAACCAGAGGAGTGGCTATCTCTACAAAGCAGTGTGCAAAAGATGGAGATTAGTGCCCAAGAGGTGGATAGGCAAAAAAGGGGCAAAATTCAGCAGACGGGCAGACAGCAAGGAGAATCAGGGATAAAGGACAACCAAGAAAGGGGCTGGAGTAGAACAGCAAAACAGTCTAGGGAGGTCAAGTCATGGAAAGCCATGTGTGAAATGCCAGGAGCCTTAGCAACAAGATGGAAGATCTGGAGGCTGACATGGTGCAGTCTGACCTGGACATTGTGGCCATCACTGAAACCTGGTGTAATGATGACCATGACTGGGAGATGTCCATACCTGGCTACAACATATTCAGAAGAGACAGGGCAGGCAGAAAGGGAGGAGGAGTGGCACTGTATGTGAAAAATGACATAAGGGCCACAGAGATTCAGGAGGACCAAAATGGGGGAGAGATACTGTGGGTTAAGCTGGAAAGGAAAATGGGGACAGTCATCCGCACAGGCGTGGTCTATAGACCACCAGCCCAGGAGGAAGAAACAGATAGGGAGCTGATACTAGCCATCCAAAGGATGGCAGACAAGGGTGAGGTAGTACTGGTTGGAGACTTCAATATTCCAGATGTGGACTGGAGCATCCCAGCAGCAGTATCAACTAGGAGCAGATTTATCCTGGACTCCTTCAGGGTGCCTTCCTCAAGCAACTGGTCATGGAACCAACTTGGCAGAAGGCAATACTGGACCTTGTGCTCACAAACAGGGACAGTGTGATGGGGTAACAGTGGGGAGCACCTGGGGAACAGTGACCACCAGTCATTGTGGTTTGAAATCACAGAAAGAGCAGAACCAAACCACACAAAAACACGTATTCTGGATTTTAGGGGGCAGACTTTGGGAAAATGGGGAGATACTTGAAAGAGGCATTAAGGGAATGGGGCAGGAATCAGGGTTGAGGAACAGTGGGCAGTATTTAAATGGGGATTACAAGAACAACAGAAGTATGCATTAAGCAGGTTAGCAAGAGGAAAGGGAAGAGGAGACCATTATGGTTTTCCAAAGAGGTAAAAGAAAGTGAAAGCCAAAAAGATTGCATTCAGGCAATACAAAAGACACAGGCAGAAGGGGATAGGGAGAAGTACCAGGAGAAGCAAAGGGAGGCAGGAAGTCAGTAAGGGAAGCCAAACTCAGACAGAAGAACACATTGCAAAATCAGTGGGTAGAGGGACAAAACCTTTACAGGTACATAAGTGAAAAAGAAAGGAAAAGGAGGGATAGTGAGACTGAAGGGGAGGATGGGGCCGCGTGGAGGATGACAACAGTAAAGCTGACATACTGAACAGGTATTTCTGCTCAGTCTTTACTGAGAAAGAGGAGGGTAGTGGGTCAGAAGGGAGTACAAGGGGTGAGAATGGTGCAGAAATGGACACAAGTCCCTTTACACGAGAAAGGGTCCTGAAGGAACTGGAAGTAATAAGAGTTAATAAAGCAATGGGGCCAGATGGTGTGCACTCCAGGGTCCTTAAAGAACTAAGAGAGGTGGTGGCTGAACCTCTGGCTATCCTGTTTAGCCGATCACTGGAAACAGGGGAGGTACCCAAAGACTGGAGGACAGCAGATGTAGTCCCCTTATACAAAAGTGGGAACAAAGAGGAAGTGGGGACTACAGACCAGCTCACCCTCGGTAGTGGGGAAGATCATGGAAGCACTACTGAAGGAGAGATTGGTGGAGCATCTGGTTGTCAATGGACCACAGTACCCAAGGCAGCATGGTTTCACCAGGGGAGGTCATGTCAGACCAACCTCAATGAATTTTTGACTGGGTGACTAGGGAGGTGGATCAGGGAGGGCAGTGGACATGGCCTATCTGGACTTCAGCAAGGCCTTTGACACTGTGCCACATAGAACACTATTACACAAACTGGGGAATATGGGTGTGGGCAGGACAGTAGTGAGGGGTAGGTAACTGGCTGGGTGGCAGGACACAGAGGGTGGTGGTAAATGGCTGTCACTCCACAGAGGGAAGAGTGACCAGTGGGGTACCACAGGGATCAGTGCTGGGACCGGTCCTATTCAACATCTTCATCAGTGACATTACAGGACCAAGAAGGCAGAATTTCACTGTTCGCTGATGACACAAAGCTCTGTAACAGAGTAGACACACCAGAAGGTGTAGACAGAATGAGAAGGAACCTGCAGAAACTTGAAGAATGGTCAGGGGTTTGGCAGTTGAAATTCAATGCAAAGAAGTGCAAGATAATGCATATGGGGCACAAAAACCCTGGCACAATATATCAGTTGGGGGGTGAGGATATAGCATGTACCAAGCAGGAAAGGTATCTTGGGGTTATCATCTCTGATGACCTCGAGGTAGGGAAACAGTGTGACAAGGCAGCAGGTAAAGCAAATAGGATGCTGGGATGCATAGGCAGGGGCATCACCAGCAGGAAAAGGGAGGTCATAATTCCACTATACAAGACACTAGTGAGGCCCCACCTGGAGTACAGTGTACAGTTCTGGAGACCTTACCTACGTAAGGACATAGACAGGGTAGAGAAGGTTCAGAAGAGGGCAACAAAGATGGTGTATGGATTGCATCACAAGTCCTATGAAGACAGGTTGAAGGAACTGAACATGTGCTTCCTGGAGGAGAGGAGGGAGAGAGGGGATATGATAGAGACATACAAGTATCTCACAGGGAGGAACAGGGTGCTGGAATACACTATTTTTAAGCAAAAAAGATGTTCCAGGACTAGAGGGCATGGGATGAAGTTGGAGGGAGGACGATTCAGAGGAAACGTGAGGAAGAATTTCTTCACAGAATGGATGGTGGACAAGTGGAGCACCCTGCCAGAGGAAGTGGTGGGGGCTGAAACAATCACAGGATTTAAGAATGCATGGGATAGACATAAAGGAATTCTGGAGGTCAGGGGTAAGGGGCAACAGACTTCTAGGAAAACATAAACTGAAGTTACAGGCTCAAATGGGCAGACTGAGTGGGCCATAGGCCCTTATCTGCCGACACTGTCTATGTATCTCCTTCTTTCCTTGCCACTCAGTCCTTCTTGAACAGAGTATAGCCCGGTATGGCCATGTCTAAGTCATGGTTTTCAATGCAACATTACTCAGTATTGATCACAATATCCAGGTCAGCTTCTGCCATAATGGCCTCTAGGTCGAGAATCTTACTTCCTAGACATCAAGCATTCACATACATGATCTTCCTGATTTTGCTTCCACTCTGCTTGTTGCCCCCCTTTTTTCCTTTTTGCCCTCTCTCCTTCCCACCTCTCTTTTTAATGCTCCCATTCCTTTCACTCTTTATCTTTACCACCCTGATGCCTTTATTAATTTGTACTGTGGGGGATTCCTCTCCCTTCAGATTCTCCTTACTCTCTACTTCAACCTGTTGGAGGGGGAGGCAGTTTCTGACTCCCTGTTTCCTTCTGCCATCCCCCTAGGCTAGTTTAAATGTTTATCAAAGTAACATTTAAATTGTCCACTGAGGACTGCAATTCCCCTCTCGGATGGATGCAGGACATTACCCCTGTATAGGCCTTTATCCTCCAGGTGGTTCCCCAGTCCCCAGTGTAGCTGAACCCTTCCTCTCTGTACCATTCCTTCAGTCATGAGTTGAACTTCCTAATGCGGAATTCCTTCTCCTGTCCCCTGTAGTAGACAGACAGCACCTCAGCAGGCATAGTACTGACATGTAGTCATGAGTGCAGTATTGACATGCATAGGAACTGTAGGGCAAATATAGGTATCTCCAACACATCACAAGAAAAATGTCACAACGGTAAATAATGTAGTACTGTGCATTTAATTGTTAATTTTATGTATTATGTTTGTTATTGATCTGGTAATTGGTGTCTGGAAAGGGCACATTGAGCTAAATCTTATTCCTATTTACAACCTAGAGGAATTACAGGAGAAGGTGAGGACAGAAACACAAATATTACATGGTATTAAACATAAAGGTTAGCTAAAACAAATAGGTACATGTCAAAAATCAGTGACACCATGCACAAAAAAGTGCAAAAAAACTAAGTAATGAGCTAAATGGGGCAGAATGTAACAGGATAAGACATCACATTCATTGTGCAGTACAAAGATTATTAGCAAGGATTTACTGTGGTTATTGTGCATTTAAGGGGATGGGGAATTTGTGCTAATTAACAGTTCCTTCTAATGAGCCTATGTTACTGAAATGAAAGTCACCCCCCAAATGATCTATAGCTAACTGTATGTGAATAAACCTTGATATGCAAAATTGTGTTTTATATTGTTTTCTTCTTTTGGATACAATTCTAAAGTAGTCCTCTTTTTTTGAGCCAGTACCTTGGAGTATTCATGATGCTTATGTACAGAATGCTATGCATGAGCTACAGCACTGATCAGTGAGAATAGTGCACAGAGTTCTTTACATAAACCCAAAATGTACATACTCAAAATGTCAAATTCCTAGGGCCCCATATACAGCTATAAATATGAGCCACAAAGTAGCTGCAAGGACTGTTACAGTATGTGGCATGTTTCTAACTTGTATCCTTTAATTGTATGCTGAACTCTCAGGGGTCATAGTCCTTTTCCTGCACTAGCACACACATCAATGTGCCAGTGCAGGAAAGCCAGAGGTGGCGTCTGACTTAATGAGAATGGTGGTATGCATAAAGTATGGCTCCTTGGTGCTTTTAACCCACAGGCCACAATGCACAGCTACCCCTGCAATGGTAGAAATGCTCAAAGCAGTTCTTGCAGGGGTCACAACCTTGTGATCTGAAACATATTTGCTGGTAGGGGAAACACTAAGTGACAGAAAAGGGACTAGAGAAGGGGGATCTACTGGATTTCAAGATTATGGACAGGCAACAGACATGATTTAGGGGCTAGTGTACCACCCAAGACCAGCCAGGACTGGTGCATTTATATATTAGCATGGCCATCATGTGGCTATAAAGCTAGGGTTGAGGGGTTGGGGGATGACTTTGGCTATAGTGCTGTATGCATGGCACATGGACTATGGAATGGCACCATGTGCCAGGTTCAAAGCACAGAGCAGGGTGAGTCTCTTCTCCAAATCTGTATATCTCATATACTGTTGGGGCTGTTAAGGTGAAAGGTCCACAGTGATAAAGTATGAACAGCCACGAATATTATTTTTCAAAATAATCCAGTTTCTTTATTTTTTTAAATTAGATACTTCTGTGCTCAATATTTTACCCGTAGGGCTTCCTCAGTGGAGAGGATTTATGTATAAACATAATATTTATTAAAATATAGAATGTTTTCTTTACCTTAAAATTATCATTTTAAACATATTTTCTTCTATCACTTTCTTTATGTGATAAATATATATGATACATTTCCCCTAGTATACCTCATAACATAAAATATTAAGGCAATTAGTTTGGAAAGAGTACTGGCCCTCACTTAGGACGCAACAGAGCTGTCATTCCATTAGATATTTATATTGGATTTTGCAAGCAGAATTACTTCTTTATAGTATTCTGTTCTAATATGTCACCATTTTTATGCAGCACTGTTTTTTTCTATCCTTTAGCCAGAAACATAAGCATATAAAAAATTATAATCACCCCCTAGTAATACCACTGTAATTTGTGTCCTGTCTGTTATTCCCTTTTGGACATAGTTTGTCCTATTATAATAGAAATGTATTATTCCTATTACCCAGTAACATAACAATTATTAAATGTTCTCTGCTCCATTCTTACTGATATCACTAGTATCACTATTCAAGTTTATATACTGCTGTCATTATGCTTGTAGACATTAACACGTTTCTCCCATAATGTCTTTGTCTGCCTTATTTTTTTTTTACTTTCAAATTACCTTACTAGGTAACATCACATTTGTAATTTACATCTTAACTAACCCTCCAAGGCTTCCTGAGTCTATTTTAGTACCAATGCTGCACGCTCCTGACAACGTTAATTGTATACATAATCTTCTTAACATAGCTGTAGCATCACTTCTCTTAAAACTTTGCTGCATTCAATACAGTTTAAACATTGTTTTTTGGTCTGTCCATTCTGAGAAATTATGATGTTTTATATATATAATTAAAACCGATAATTTTAAGGTAAAGAAAAAATTCTGTATTTTATTAATTATTATGTTTATATATAGCACCTTTCTCTGAGGAAGCCCTACAGTGAAACACTGGGCACAGGAGGAACTCATTTAAAAAAATAAAGGAACTGGATTATTTTTAAAAGTAGTGTGTGTTGCTGTTTGTACTTTGTCACCATGTGCTGAGTGCCATAGCATAGGCCATCCCTCGTAGCGGTCACAGACCAATACATTAGTGATCATACAGCCTATGTGCAACCACAAACATCTGGACTGGCTATTTGCATACATTTATGCTGCACTACTGTTATGGAGAGACTCTTCTCCCTGTAGACAGTGGTACCCTTTTGTATACTGCAGTTTTGGTTGGTGATGATACAATTAGCCATGTGTGCCCACAGGCTGCCATCCACCACTATGATTGTGTATGAAGCCCCTGTTTACATTAAAATAGCTCTACAGAATGTGGCTCACAAAAAAAAAAAAATAAAACAATGCAAAATAAAGTTTTATTTTATTTTATTTGCTTTTGGTGACCAGAGAGGTGCTCTAGGCATAGAGATGCCTATTTTCAGGCACGACACGGAAGGATAAAAATTGTATACATGACAGCAAACAATGTGAAACAGTACATCAAATGGGTGAAACAGAGGGTTGGAGGTCCAAAAATACAATCAACTTAGTGGTTAGGAAAATACAGTTTAAGACAAAGTCAAAATAACATAAACAAGTGCAAATTCAACGATATACAAAGTACAAACTTGGTGGAATAGCATGTACAGAAAACATTAAGATGCAATTAAGGTGCGAGAGAGAGTAGGAACAAGGTAAGTCAACTAGTGAGCAAACTGGGACAGAGGTTCCAAAAAGATTAAGTATTAGAGTAGTGGGGGAGAGGTATGAGTTATTCAGTGGATTAGTCAGGGAGGGAGAGAAGGGACTAAGAGGGAGGACGATGAGAAGGAAGGGGTATAGCATAGAAAAAGGGTGAGGGATGGAACCGTGCAAGAATGAGGGCATGAAGGAGAGGTGAGGGAAAGTTCTGTGAGAGAAACAGCTACAGACAGGTAGAGGAGGTGGTTGATCTAAGGTGGGTGAAAGCACAAGCAGGGGTTTAATACAAGTAAATGATTACAGTGAAGTTTCTTGAAACAGGCATGAGTGAGAGCAAGGTGAATAGCATGAGGTAGGGAGTTCCAGTACTTAGGAGCAGCATATGAGAAGCTTACACACTCAGAGGTTTTACATCTGGGAATGTGGAGAGAGGCTTGGACATTTGATTGGAGCCCAAAGGAGAGGGTTTGAGGGTGCAGCAAGGAGGTGAGGGATTGGTGGAGGCCTGATCTGTGGCTATATCTCCAATAAGAGAGTCATAGGACTGGTTATAGGCAGCAGGGCAAGGCTATTTTAAGTCAGCATAGAGCTTTGTTGATCAAAGTTCAGAGATTCATCAAGAAGGATGCCTATGTATTTAAAGAACTAGTATTGAAAAATGGTGAACCATCTGTGCATGAGATTTTGAGAGAGTCTAGGTTTGCTCTAAGTTTTGTAGGACAGACGGGGAGCATGAATTGCATTTTGCTAGCATTAAGAACAAGGTTGCTTTCTGACAACCAGAACTGTATGCATAGGAAGTCCGAGGTGAGAGAGTGATTTATGTCCAAGATGTTCCTGGCACTGTAGTAAATAACAAGGTCATCCACATAGAGCAAAGATGAGCAGGCTGGGATGAGTGATGGGAGATCATTAATGAAAACTGAAAAAAGCAAGGGGCCCAGATTGGATCCCTGTAGAACTCAAATATGTATAAAAGAGAGATCAGACATGACAGAGTTGTACTTTATGGCCTGTTTCCTGTTGGACAAATAGTTGTTGGACCAAGCCACAGCATCTGTGGAGAAACCAAGAGAACACAGTTTTGTAAGGAGAAGGGTGTGGTTAACCAGGCCAAATGTCTTGGTTAAGTCAATGAAGATTGCACCAGTCAGAAGTCCATTATCCATGATGGCATAGATATCATTTGTGAATTTTAGGAGGGCTGTGGCAGTGCTATGTCCTTTGTGGAAACCATGCTGGGAGCCAGAGAGGAGGTTATGCTTCTGAAGATGTGAAATGGTTTGAATTTCCACTAATGTTTTGAGGATTTTACTAAGAACAGAAAGAATAGCTATGGGTTAATAGTTGACGATATCTTTAGGGTCACCTTTTTTAAAAAATGGGCATAATTCTGGCTGTCTTCCAGAAATTAGGAACTGTGCTGTGGCACAGTGTGAAGTTAAAGACTTTGGCTAAGGGGGAGGCAATGAGAGGGGCAGCAAGTTTCAGGAGCCTGGATCCTAGGCCATCTGCGCCAATTCCAGTGCTGTCAGGGATGGTATGTAGCATCTTTAGAACTTCAGTTCTTATTATGGTTTATGAAACCAGAAAGGTGGATGAGTGAGCAGGGTTTCAGTATCCACAGTAGGGGAAGTAGTTTGCATGGAGGTGAAGCAGGATGGATAACTTGATAAGTCCAAGAAGTGGAGATAAAAGGAGTTGGCAATGGTTGTCGTATTGTTACAATGTATGCCATTTAGCAGCATGTCATTTGTAGTACTTGTGTGTTTGGCTTCAAGGAGTGTTTTGATGAGTGACCAGAATTTCTTGGAGTCATCTGTAACATTTGTTAATAAATCATTGCAAAAGGAGGGTTTGGCTAAGTAAATATTCTGTTTGCAGGAGTTTCTCCGTGCTCTGTAGTCATTATAGTCAGACTGAAGCCCAGAAACCTTGAAATGCCTCTAGCTTTTGTCCCTAGCCCTGATTTGAGTAAGAAGGTCTTTATTTAGCCACTTTGTTTTTGCTCCATGTATACAGCATGTGATGTAGGGAGCATGGATATCCTGAAAAGATCCAAACCATGTTAAGAAATAGTCTGGGGCTGACTGGGCATCTTTGGTGGAGTAGATGGGTGACCAGTCAATCATACAGAGATCGTGCATCAACTGTGCTGATCAAAGTTAGCCAGAATGCAGAAGGTAAAGAATTTGGAAGGTGGAGATGGTCGATTAATAGAGTGCCAGATGCAGTAGATTGGAGAGTGATCACTTATCGCATCAGTGAGGTTCCTGAGGAGACTATACTGTCAAGATGATTCATTAGGGCCCAGTCAATTAGAGTGCTAGACTGGAGGGGGAGCCATGACCCTGGTTGGGTCTTTGATTAGCTGGTGGAGATTGTGGCCTTGTACCATGGTGTGGAGGGACTTATTCACTTTGCCAATCCAGTTTAAATTTAGGTCCCCTAGTATGTGGACTTCATTGCATCTGACGGCATTGTGTCCACATGGGAGAGAAGTTCTTCGAGATCAGTGGTGCCTCCTGCAGAGAGGTTATAGGCACACACTATGTGTAGCTTCTTTGAGCAGAATTGTAGAGTTGCATGAATGGATTCACAGTGGGAGAGGGTAGATGAGATATTGTGGGATAGGACTAAATGTGATTTGTAGAAGATGGCAACACCAAAACCTCATTTTGATGAAGGCCAGTCTTGTCTAATGAGTTTATAGCTTGGTAATGAGCAGACAGAATCAGGGGTTAAAGGTTTTAGCCAGATTTTGTACAGACAAAGAATATCTGGGTTATATTGAACAGGAGGGCTTCTCAGCAGGAGATGTGACCTAGTGGACCTGGGTTTAGCTCAATGTCCCCTGCAAGTATTACTGCTAGAAGGAGCAGGTATCACAGTTTATGATGGATGAAAGGGGTAGGCAGGATAGGGTAACAGAGCAGGGACTTTTGGAGAGTATAGGCTACATGGTAGATGTACCTGTGAGGGACAAAAAGGGGTGAGATTGCAAGAGGCTTGTGGGTTCTTATAAACATGTTAGAAAAGGTAAAATCTATAGGAGCTGTGTTGTACACCTTTGATGAGGGTGGGCAGCTCACAAGTGAGAGCCATAGATGAAGACCAGGAATAGAGACTGACAGGAAAACTGCATGTAATTTGGGAGCCACACGGTTGGTATGTGTGGAGGTCATAGTAGGTTTAGATTGGTCAGCAAGGCAGAAACTTATTTAGGGTATAATGTACACATCAGCTATAAGGTTTATTGTGTAGAACACTATTTCAAAGCTGTTTACCAAGCTGATGATATTATAGGCTGGCAAAGTATGGGAGAAACGTTAGAACAATTTAAGACGCCCTCTATTGGTGATAGCATATGGACTGCTAGTAGGAAAATGGGGAGTTAGTCACATGACTTCCTCACATTATATAACAGAGGCCAGCAAAGGGTGGGTGTAGTGGGGAGCAGCCACTTAGCAGCTGCAGGAAGACATGAATGCTTCTACAGCTGGTGCACCACACTCTGCATTCAGCACGTTGGAAAATAGTGAGAGAGGAGCTGCACTTTCTTACATAGCCTCCCTAAAACAGCAGTCTTCTTGCTTAAGCCCAAACAGCAATAGAAACAGCCACCAAAGGTGAGTACTAGTATATTTTAAATTTCATGGTCCCTTGTCTCCACACACAGAGGAATTAATTTAAAATTGTGGAGCTTCTAAATATATTTTAAATTTGGGGTCCCTTGTCTCCATACATGGAGAAAATCATTTATTCTGTGGAACTCCTAAATGTGACGCTTGGCCAGCTGGTTATGATTGTTCTATGATATTTGTAATATAGAATGTGATATGTGATTGTCTCACATGAGACATCCTGTGCTCCTGGGTGACCCTCCCATCAGGTTTTAGTGAAAATAACAGGATATATGTAACTGACCAGGAGATGCCTGTAATGTAATTAACTTCCTTGAGAAGTTGCTTTTTATGGCCTTTTATGACCTCCTGCCTTTGAAGCTGGGAAGCTAAATATACAATTTATTACAGGACAGGACAGGACATAGCTATCTCACATCTAGGTGACAAACTGCAGAGTTGTAAAAACCTTTGATGTTCCTTGGGAAAACAGGAACTGTTCAAGATCAGAGAAAATGTTAATTAAGGAGTCATATATGTGCAAATGAGTATTTGCTGATATCACCTTATTTAATATACCTCCTAATAGGACATCCTGCTGTTATATTCTAAAAGGAGGAGCTGGATGACATCATAGAAGGGGTTTGGAAACACAGAGTTTTAAACTGTATACTGTGTTTGAACTTGTGACATATCTTTTTGGGCTCTTAAGAAACAAAATCTAACTATAAGCACTTTAGAGGTAATACATTAGATAGAAAAAGTCTAACTCTGTTGGTAGGAGTTTGTCTGTAGTTTTCTTTGCTTTTCTTTTAAGTGATTGTATGATCTTTGATATATTGTTCTGTGTTTACATTTTTCATATTGTTATCCATTTTTAGTAAATATATTATTTGAAAGACTGCCTTGGGTTGTCTGCCAGTTCTTTTTGCATCTGACGTTTCGATGGTTAAGACTGACAATTGTTCAAGAGCTTGATGGTGTTACTAAACTAGAAAAAGGTAAGAATATACCTAAGGTCTTTTGTAGAGTTTTAAGGGTTTATTTTGGATACCTGGTTAGGTGCCCTTTGGCAAAAGAAATATTGCATCCCCCAAAGAGAATATTATTTGAGCCTGTACATTTGGGTATGCTAGCATAAGGATCACAGTTTGAATCCCCCCAGAACTTGAGACTAAAGGTGATTCAGACCCACAAGCAGACAGGAGAGTTACCCTATATGTTACCTGTTCAAATTACTGTGCTCAGAGGTTGTCACTGTGGGAGCAGAGGGCCTGACCTGCTGAGTGCATTTGTGACAGATTTGGTTGGCAGCAACGTGGATAAAATTGGTAACACAAGCTTTAACTGTTCAGTGTGTCACCTTAATACTGTACAGCTCACTTGCAAAATAAGGCAGTGATTTATTTTTAAAAAGGAAACAGAACTATATTATTTTGCTTACAGTCAAGTTCCTACCTGTTTGATTTTTTTTCTAAAGTTCAAGTTAGAGTAGCAGTAGTTAGGAAAGAAGATGGCTTCCAACTACAGTGGGTACACTGCAGACTACTTGAGGCAGTTGTGCCAGGACAGAGGAGTCCTGCATGAGGTGAGAGCCACCAAGCAGAACCTCATGAATGACCTGATGGCAGAAGATGCCCACAGCATCGAGTCACAGACTGTGACTGAAAAAGAACAAACCTTGGGCATGGAGGGGCTAGTGGCCAGTGCAGTGTCCGAATCCCATGGAGAAGACAGCAGAACCAGTGTAAGCAAAGGGCCACAGCAGCAGGAGAAGGTCATCAGCATTCTGGAGTCAGAAGCAATCAGGCTGCAGACTGAGTTGCGCAGAATGGAGCTGGAGTTCCAAAGAGAAGAGAAGCGAGAACAGTGAGCCACAGAGGAGAAGAAGGAATGAGAACAGTGAGAGGTGGATCGTGAAGAGTAAGAGTGCCAGAGTCGACATGAACTGGAGAAGTTACTACTTCAACCACCAGCACCAGAGCAGGTAAGTGGCTTGGGTTTAACTGGAACTACAGGACTGGGTTACAAATTAAATTCCAAATTGATAGCTGAATTTAAAGAGGGGGAGGATATGGATGCCTTATTAAATTCCTTTGAAAAAGTTTGTATTCAGTCAAAAAATTCCTAGTAGGTCCTGGAGCTTCCAGCTATCCCTGCTACTTACCAGGAAAGCTTGGGATGCATTGGGTCAAATGGACAATGAGGACAGTAATGATTACAACAAACTTAAAGCTGCACTTTAAAAAGTTTGATTTAACTGCTGAAGCATACAGAGCTAAATTCTGTAAGCTCAGGAGAAGCCCTGACATGAGTTATGAGGAGCTAGCCATGAAACAACATCAGTGTTTAAAACATTGGTGGGAAGGAATTGAAGCAAACTATGTAGATAAAATTGAAAATGCTATTTTGTTAGAATAGTTTTTTGGGGCATGCCCAGCAGAGCTGAAAACCTGGCTGTAGGACCGAGATCCCAAAACAGTGCAAGAGGCTGCTGAACTCTCAGACAGCTATGCCAAGAACAGACCTTCTCTGATAGTGAATGGGGTGGGTGTGGCAGTGCAGAAAGAGAAGAGAGCACCTTCAGGGTAGCTAAAACCCTCATTGCCTCCACTGAGACCAGTTAGCCCCAGGTCTCAAAGAAAAGATGTCTCTGAGACAAGAAGTGAATGTTGGGTTTGTAAAGAAACTGGGCATATTGCCAGACAGTGTCCCAAAAGGATGAGCAATATGCAGAATGGTGCTAGGAAAGAATTGTTTTTTTTTGTGTGTCCCTGGAAACATGCCTGTGAATATGAGGGAACACATACACCTAGTCATGGTGAATGGTGTTCAGACACAAGGTTTAAGGGACACAGGGGCATTCCTGACATTGGTAAAAGGGGATCTGGTAGAGCCTGGTCAGCTTATCCCCAATAAATTTGTAACTGTACAAGACTTCACTGGGGGGGAGAAAACATTGCCACTTGCTAGTCTTCTCCTAGACTGAGGTGAAACAGGGGGAACTGTGCAACAGGTGGCTGTAGCCAAAACTTTAGCAGTTGATGTCATCTTTGGCAACAATCTAAAACAAGGGAAGGTATGTGCAGTTACCCGTAGCCAAGCAGCAAGGGAAAGTTGTAGTTCCCTGGACCCTACAGAAGCCATTGTGGAAACCACTGGGTGACTGGTTCCCCAGCCTTTGTCTCCTGATATGGAAACTAAGGAAAAGGGGTTAGAAATTTCCCCAGTAGCAGTTAACCACACAGCTATGGAGGGATACTCTGAAGAAGGAGGAATGATCCATTGTCAGAGGTTTAGGGATGACAATGATCCTGAGTGCCCTTATGATAGTGCTAGGGACCCTAGTTTAGAGGCTGAAGGGGACCTGTCCCATACCTTGGGAATGTGTAAGGAGTTTGCAGCTGCTCAGAAAAGTGACTCTAGTCTAGAGAAGTTGAGGGCTTGGGCAGACTCTGATGGAGCACAGGGAGGTGATGGTAAACATAAAGTTTATTGGGAAAATGGACTGATGTATACTCAGGCTGTGAAGATAGAGGGAGGAGTGATAGGCAGGCAGCTTGTCATTCCCCATGGGTATCATGAGCAGTTGCTCAAGACTGCACACAATATTCCCTTGTCTGGTCATCTGGAAATCATGCACACAATGCAGCAGTTGGCTCAGAATTTCTATTGGCCCAACTTCACCCAGCAGGTGAAGGAGTATTGCACTTCTTGTCGCCGGTGGCATGAAATAGGGAAGGCGGGTAAGAAAACCCAAGCCACTCTAATTCCATTGCCCATAGTGGAGAACCCATTCCAGAGGGTGGGAATGGATATTGTGGGGCCTTTAAGTACCCCCAGCTCCTTCAGGAAGAGGTTCATCCTGACTGTAGTGGATTATGCCACCTGGTACCCAGAGGCAGTCACCCTATCCTCACTGAGGACAGACAAAGTGGCAGATGCCTTACTTGGGATTTTCTCCTTTGTTGGATTTCCACAGGAGGTTATCACCAATGGAGAGGGTTCCTTCATGTCGGACCTGATGAAATGTTTGTGGGAGAAGTGTGGGGTGGTGCAGAGACACATGGCACCTTATTGTCCACAAGCCAATGGGCTTGTGGAAAGATTTAACGGTACCCTGAAGTCAATGCTCCAAGTGTTTGCTGAACAGCATGGGATGGACTGGAAGAAATACCTTACCCACCTGTTGTTTGCATACAGGGAGGTGCCCCAAGAGTTGACAGGATGTTCCCCCTTCAAGCTCTTATATGGACGCCGGTACATGGGCCCCTAGACTTGGTCTGGGAGGACTGGGAAGGCAAGCATGCCACCCAGGGAACTCCCATAGTGGATTATGTCCTTAGGTTTAGGGAAAGGCTGAAGGAGCTTATGGGGGCAGCCCAGAGCAATCTGGGAGCTGCCCAACAGAGACAAAAAGTGTGGTATGACCGCAAAGTCAGAGCTTGCTCATACACTGTGGGTCAGGAAGTCATGTTCTTCATTCTGGTCCAGAAATACAAGCTGCAGGCTGAGTGGGCAGGACTGTACACAGTAGTTAGGAAGGAAAATTACATGAACTATATCATAGAGTTGCCAGACAGAAAGAATGTACCATGTCAACATGATGAAGCCATATGCTAATAGGGCTGACATGGTGTTTGCAGTATGTAGTCCTGAGGAGGGGACAGATGAAGGAAACCCCCTTCTAGACTTGCTGGAAGAAAGCAAGCAGGAGTCCTCTGTGGAGGCAGTTAAACTGTCTCCCCAGCTGGCCCCGGACAAGATCCAGGAAGTAAGGGATGTTTTAGCAGACTTTGCCCCACTGTTTAGCACCAAGCCTGGACTAACCCACTTAGCAACACATGATGTGGAGACAGGGACACAGATGCCCATACGGCGGACAGCATATCAGGTGTCAGAGGCTGTCCAAAAGGACATTAGGAGGGAGGTGGAGGAAATGCTGGATTTAGGGGTAATCCAGAGATCCCACAGCCCCTGGGCCTCACCTATAGTCATTGTGACCAAACCACATGGCTGTACTCATTTCTGTGTGGACTGTCGTGGACTGAATTCAGTCACAAAGTCAGACACCCACCCGATGCCCCAGAAGGATGAACTCCTGGACAAGTTGGGAGGGGATACATACCTTACGACTACTGACCTGAAAAAAGGGTATTGCCAGGTAGAGTTAACAGACAGAGCTAGGGAGAGGTTGGCCTTCATCACTCCAATAGGCTTATTTGAATTTAAAGTAATGCCTTTTGGAATGAAGAATGCACTGGCCACTTTCCAAAGGCTGGTGAACCAGGTGTGCTTAGGAGTATGCCTTGGCATACCTGGATGACATTGCCATCTTTAGTGCCAGCTGGGAGGAACACTTGTCCCACATTATGGATGTGCTGGGCAGGATACAGAAGGCTGAGCTCACTGTCAAAGCTGAGAAGTACCAGGTGGCCATGGCTGAAGTTGCATACCTGGGGTATTTTGTAGGCTGGGGACAGCTCCATCCTAACCAAGTAAAAATAGAGGTGATCAAGGCATGGCCCAGACCAGAAATTCAGAAGTAGGTCAGGAGATTTCTAGGGACAGCAGGATACTATAGGAAATTTGTACCCAATTACAGTGCCCTGGCTGCTCCCCTATCTGACCTGGTATAGAAAAAGATGCCTAAGAAAATTACCTGGAAACCATCCTGTGAAAAAGCCTTTACCAGACTGAAGGTGGCACTGTGCAGTGCTCCTGTGTTGACAAGTCCTGACTATAGCAGACCCTTTATAGTCCAGACTGACACCTTAGATGTGGGTATTGGGGCAGTACTGAGTCAAACCTCCAACAAGGGAAAGATCACCCTGTAGTGTACCTGAGTGAAATGTTACTTCCGAGGGAGCAGGCTTACTCTACGGAGGAAAAAGAGTGTATTGCTATGGTGTGGGCCCTAAAGAAGTTAGAGCCATACTTATATGGGCAGCATTCTGAGGTACAAATGGACCACAACCCCCTGGTTTGGCTGACCCAAGTGGGAAAAACGAATGGTAGACTGTTAAGATGGAGTCTTGCCTTGAAGGGTATGACATGGCAGTGTTACATAGGGCTTGAGCCACCAATCAGAACACCAATGGCCTATCGCGTCTGTATGAGGTGTGAACTGACTTAGGGAGCTCATCCCATGCAGGGCATAGAGCTCCCAAATTCAGTCTAGCTGGGGAGGTTTGTGATGCTTGGCCAGCTGGTTATGATTGTTCTATGATATTTGTAATAGAGAATGTGGTATGTGATTGTCTCACATGAGACATCCTGTGCTCCTGGGTGCCCCACCACCAGGTTTTAGTGAAAATAACAGGATATATGTAACTGACCAGGAGGTTTCTGTAATTAACTTCCTTGAGAAGTTACATTTTATGGCCTTTTATAACCTCCTGCCTTTGAAGTTGGGAAGCTATATATACAGTTTATTACAGGACAGGACATAGCTATCTAGCATCTAGGTGACAAACTGCAGAGTTATAAAAACCTTTGATGTTCCTTGGGAAACAGAAACTGCTCAAGATCAGAGAAAATGTTAATTAAGGAGTCATATTTGGGAAATTAATTTTTGCTGATGTCACCTTATTTAATATACCTCCTGATAGGACATCCTGTTTGTATAATTTTTATATTCTAAAAGGAGGAGTTAGATGACATCATAGAAGAGGTGTGGAAACACAGAGTTTTAAACTGTATAATGTGTTTGAACTTGTGACATATTTTTTGGGCCCTTAAGAAACAAGATCTAACTATAAGCACTATGGAGGTAATACATTAGACAGAACAAGTCTAACTGTATGTTGGTAGGAGTTTGTCTGCTGTTTTCTTTGCTTTTCTTTTAAGTGATTTTATGCTCTTTGATATATTGTACTGTGTTTACATTTTTCATATTTTTATCTATTTTTAGTAAATATTTTATTTGAAAGACTGCCTTGGGTTGTCTGCAGTTCTTTTTGCATGCGACATATAGATGGTTAAGTCTGACAATTATTCAAGAGCTTGATGGTGTTACTAAACTGGAAAAAGGTAAGAATATACATAAGGTCTTTTATAGGATTTTAAGGGTTCATTTTGTATACTTGGTTAGGTGCCCTTTCGTGAAAGATATATTGCATCCCCCAAAACAGAATATTATCTGAGCCTGAGAATAGCTTTCCATAAACTAGCTGCCCCAAAAGTTCGGCAAAGCCTTTGTCTCCCACATATCAGTTTGTACTACTGGGCCAGTCTTGCAAATAAATATCTCCGGTGGCTCTCAGATGAGAACCTACAAGTTGCCTCAACTTATACCCCAATCTGGCTCAAAATTTTAACTGCACAAATAAGGGCACTTGGCCTTTCCCCAACCAATCTCTTACATGCAAAGCTGAAATCCCTTCTCTCAACTATTAAAACTTCCCAGATAGATATTTCTCTTAAGGTACACTCCCAGTTATGTTCCTTTCTTAGATATGACCATATTCTGGACCTGTCCTAAACAATATATAATAACCCTAGTTTTAAGATAGACAAAATGATGATCTTTTCTAGTTGGTTACCTAAATTGGAAGACTACAATATCTTACTTTGTAAAAGAAGACCAGTCTTGGCTTTCCTCTGTAGAATTTATAGCTAAATTTAATATTCCAAATTCCATGGTTTTCAAAGTGCTTCAGGTGAGACACCTTCTCTTGAAAGTTATAGGTAGGGCCCCACCACAACCAAAAAAGGTCTTCACCTACAAAGATCTGTGCTCTGTAGTAGGATCTTCACATGCAGTGTCCAAATTATATACCTATTTATATGACTGGTTATAACCAGATAGTTTTGGTCCCACTGTTTTTTGGTTGTCTTATTTCCCAGACTTGGCTACAAGTTGGTCAACTTTATGGCATAACTGTCATAAATTTTATACTCCAAGACAGGCTACGGTTAATGCAGTTTAATATCCTGCATAATTTGTATTATTCCCTACAAAAGCTAGCCAAATTTGGATTATTGTCATCTCCTCTCTGTACAAGATGTACATTAGAGGATAGCTCCTTACTTCACATTTTCTGGTCATGCCATGAAATTGCCCCCTTGTGGTCTCTAATTCAACAGAGGGTGGATCCTTTGTTTGGTTTGAATGACTTGTTTACAGCAGAGATCTGCCTTCTAGGAGACTTTTCTAGTGTTTCAGTGCTTTATGTAATTACTATATGGCTTTAATATCAATGTCAGTTAAGAAATTGGTGCTGAAACATTGGAAAGATCAGGATGATATCACATATACAGAATGGTTAAATGAACTGCTATCGAATCTCAGAACGGAGAAGACAATAGCAAGTTAGCACAACAGGTCAAAGAGATTTGCCAAGATATGGGACCCCTTTTATACTCTATTCTCTATAATGATGAGATTGGTGCTTTATCAGGCATGTCATATTAGCTTACTTTATATTGGCAGGTGGGGAGGGTGGAAAGGGAGGGCTAGGGAAGGGGGGAGAGTGGTACTATCATTATAAAGTTACTGGAGGTTATTTCGAATGAATGTATGTATGTTATGGAACCTTTCTCTGTATGAAAAACTTTAATAAACTTTGAATTAAAAAAAAAAGAATATTATCTGAGCCTGTACATTTGGGTATGCTATCACAAGGTTCACAATTTGAATACCCCCAGAACTTGAGACTATAGGTGATTCTGACCCACAAGCAGACAGGAGAGTTACCCTGTCTGTTACCTGTTCACATTACTATGCTCAGAGGTTGGCACTGTGGGAGCAGAGGGCCTGACCTGCTGAGTGCGTTTGTGACACTAAATATATTTTAGAATTTGGGGTCCCTTGTCTCCACACACAGAGAAATTAATTTAGAATGTGGAGCTACCAACATATACTAATATTTGATGCCCTTTGGCTGAAATTCACAGAGAAATTAATTTGAAAATGTGGAGTTTCCTGTGAAAGTATTTAAACTGCAGTAGTGAGTTATCAGAGAAGATCAGGTGCTGCAGTTTGTACTCCACTGTGATCAGGTTGGGTTAACTCTTTACCAGGTCAGCTTGGTATAAATTGATCAGCTCCTAATGGAATTTCTGCTCTGAATTAAGAATGTTAACTTCAGTGCATGTACCAAATTAAATCTGGCTCTGATAGGGGCAATAGGAATTAAATTTGGCACCAGACCACTTTGTGCAGCAGGCAGGGCTTTCTTAGAAATTAGGAACTAAATTTGGGATTTTGGGCTTCAGTTCTCACCGAGTGAAACATTCAATGGCAGTTGCCTTAAGTGAAAGGGAGCAACTCCCACAGAGTGCAAACAGCTGTATCCCTAGTTCTTTAGTCAGAGTAAAAGGAGCCAAATTCAAACTGTAGGCAAAGGCTGTGGCTCACTTCGGGACAGTGTTTTGAAATTGCGTTACCTTTCTGATGGGTGCCTTTGGTCAGGCAGGGTGTTTTCTCTGAAGGCAGGATGCCCTCCTCTAGTCAAGGCTTTCAGATGGGTGCCTTTAATCAGGCAGGGTGTTTGCTCTGAGAGCAAAATGTCCTCCTTTAGCTGAGGCTTTTGGATGGGTGCCTTCGGTCAGGTGGGGTGTTTGCTCTGAGGGCAGGATACCCTCCTCTAGCCAAGGCTTTCAGATGGGTGTCTTCAGTCAGGTAGGGTGTTTGCTCTGAGGGCAGGATGCCCGCCTCTAACTGAGGCATTCTGATGGGTGCCTTTACTCAGGTGGGGTGTTTGCTCTGAGGGCAGGATGCCCTCCTGTAGCCAAGCTAGCCATTGCAGCTCTCCCAGACATGTGAGGCAGGAACAACCTACATAAAGGTTTAGTCAGATACAGTTATATATGGCTCAACTGGGAGGAATTAACATTTTGGAAAATAGGAACATTAGAAATAGTTGCACATTAGCACTGACTTCCTGTCCACTTTAATAGTGATTCAGGATTAGTAGTGTATATATACCTTCCTAAAGCTTCAGTGCTACTAAGAGAGTAACAAATGACACAAGTATGGAACTGCTCTTCCTGAGCTGGCCATGGCAGCTCTCCTAGACACGTGAGGCAGGAGCAGCCTATCTCCCTCTTGTACATAATTCAGCTATTGGGTGAAACAAGAACTGTCTAGTTTGATTATTCCTTAACGAGCAACTCCTTATTATAATAAAGAACTTAAATACACTAGATTTACACCAATTATGTTTTAACTTCAGTGTTTTCTAGTTATTGTTTGCTTTGTCCCTTTGTTGTTCTACCAAATATTGTAGGTAATGCAGCAGTTATTTCACCAAGTCTTTCAGACTGTATCTGACACTCTGCTACTAAACACACAATTGCTGTTTGTGGCATCACAGTCTGTTTTCATGGTGAGCACTATGATGTCATAAACACAGGCATTGTGAGGTTAACAGGGGACAGGTAAATGTTTAAAATTTTTTTTACAGACTTTTTAGACAGACTACCAAGGTGTGCTGGGAATCTTGGAAAGGAAAATTGGAAATGAAAAAAAATTATTCTCTAGTAACTTGTAACAGCTGAAACATCTTATTTATGAAAACACATGCAGAAGTGCATAGTTGTTCTTTAAAGATCCTTTGATATCACTGGGAAAACTTAAAAAAATGTGAGATTTAGATGCCATTCTGTGTATAGTTCATATATATATATATATATATATATATATATATATATATATATATATATATATATATATATATATGTCCCCTTTCTTTACATAACACAAGATCTCTGTCCCCTGGACATTGTTTACTTTGACTGCTTATCTACACATGACATCATAATCCCCTGTTTATGACATCACAATTATCTCCAAAGCAACAGACTGTGATGACATAAACAGAATTGTAATTTCAGGTGTGGATAAGCAGCAAGAGCAAATAAGGCAGAGATCATGTTTCCATGCAATTGTCCCTTGTAATAAAGAAATAAGGGTGAGAATTACAGAAAATGTATTAAATATAAGTGAAATTGTAGCTAAATATTGAAAAAAAAATCAAAGTTGTCCTAATGGTGTCAGTGTTTAAATGTAAATACAAGTGGGAGGAAGAATGAAAAACTTTTCTATCATGATGGAAGCATTATTAATCTTAAACAGCACCAAACAGCCAATAGATTCCTCTTTGCAAATAAATCTCACTCCATGGAGCTTTTTCCTGGTAAAATAAATAAGTACAAATACAATTCCAAAATATCCTGTACAGATATGTTACAGTTAAATGCTTTTCCAGTAAACAGAAAAGTATTTTAAAATACGATATTCTGACACAATTTAACTTGCATTTCATTTTTGCTTTAGATGTACAGTATGTCCCCTCATTCTTTATTACTGCAGACATTTGCCTGAAAAAATTATCTTTGTGTGTCAGACTTTATCTCATCCTGTTGCTCCGCCACCCACTGAAGCCATAATCCACTGTTAATGAGATCACAGCATCATTCTACAAATATGACATGTAATGGAACAAACTAGGTGCAGCCTATAAAAAAAAAAAATCAGCAATCTGACCAAACACAACACATACCTGGTGCACATTGAATTCATAAAAATAAAATGCAAAATGCTAAACTGGTTACAGGATTTATTTTAAGGACATGCAATAAACTACCCCAGCACTTTGAGTCACCATGACAATCATGACAATTCTCAGGGATCCCTCAGGATCAATGAATAATTGTGACTGGAAGCATGGCAACTAATTCATTATTTTGTTTATTTCTTCATTTTGCTTATTTTTAAAAAATGAGTAGAAAATGTTAGTGATCTGACTGATTTGTCCAGACCTGTGCAGTAATTGATCAATAACCGCATGGGTCAGGAAAGTGCCTTGCAAGTCTTGGAACTTGTTTTCTAGGGTGGCCTAACTGCATAGAGGTATCATTTCATTTCATTTTGCTGTTTGACTAAGTACACTGGAGTACATCTCCATTTACATGTATGACCCTAGGTCAGACATAGAAAATTCATCAACAAATGGGAATAAATAGGGACTATAAAGTGCCACATTAGCTAAAAACAAAACAGCAGTTTGATACAACAGAACAGTAATAGATAGGGACAATAAAGTTCCAAATCAGTTAAACAATGCAATAAATTGGTACAAATTATTAGAAACATTAACATTTGGATAGTCCAGCCAGGTGGGTTGATAATGCTATAGAAAAAGCATTGTAAGTTGGCAGACACCTGATGTGAGGGGGTATTTCATTCCAGGTGGATGCTGCAGAATGAGCAAAAGATAACTGGCTACTTAAGAACAGGTACAAATGGCACTTTTAAAAGATGTTGGTCTTGTGAAGAGCATTAGTTGAAACTTGATACATGGTCCCTAAGAAACTAAAACAGAGTAGGCAGGGTGCCTGGCTTCTGGATCCTGTAAACAAGACAGGATAAGGATAGCTTGTAATTTAAGGGGACAGGAAGCCAACGCAATCTTCTAAGTGTCTCACAATGATGCATCATATTTGGGGCTGATAGTGCAAATCTTCCTATCTTGTGAAGTATGACTGTCTTCTTAGACAGTGTATTTGCTGGGCCCATGTCAGTCACTGCTGAAGCGTAGTTAACTAGGGGTGGTAGATTTTTGTTAATGATTGCCATTCTGGTTTTTGCTGTTAGAAAATTTTGAATTCTGTATAGAGTAGCAATTTTTGCATGAACTTTTGGCTTGGCTATGTTCATGTGTGGCCCAAAGTTCAAAGTGGGATCCAAGGTTATGCCAATATACAGTATTTAAAGGAAATAACATGTTCATGCTTTTCTTATTCAATGCCACCACACTTACTGTTACCATAGTCTTTCAGCCTGGAATGAGTCCCAAAGATCATTGTCTTAGCTTATTATAAGTTAAGTACCATGTTATTCCTACATAACTAGTTCTGCATTAAACCCAGTTCTCTTGTCAAAACCACTTCCAACTTAGTAGCTGATGATCCATAACAGTATATAACTGCATCATCAGCATAAAGCTTTATTTTTGTTTCAGTTACAATTGTCGTTATTGGGTCAAATGATAAGGAAAATAAAATAAGTCCAAGAATCGAGCCCTATGGGACACCGCACCCAACCCTGACTATTCCAGATAGACTGCCTCCGTACCAAATGGATTTATACATATCAGTCAGATAGTCATTGAGCCAGTCTAATAACGGCTTCCCAAAACCCAGTTGCTCTAATCTTCTCATTAGTAAAGTATGGTTCACAAGTTCAAATGCATTGATTAAGTCCACAAAGGCTGCCCCAGTGAGGAGTCCCCCCTCCATGCCATCACATACTTCACTCATGAATTCAAACAAGGCAGTCTCAGTTCTGTAATCTTTTGTAAAGTAGTGTTGATAAACTAACAAGAGATTGTATTTATCAATAAATTCCATCACTTGGTTATAAAGTGATTTTTGTTGAATTTTGAGAGGGGTTGATAAAATAGAAATTGGACCGTAATTTCCAAGGTCAAAGAGGGGTCCAGATTTATGAACAGGCATGACATAAGAATATTTCCAGAGGTTTGGAGCCTGTCCCAGGGAAAAGACCATTTTGAGTATTAAGCTTACTAAGCATGCTATTTCCTCTGCTGCCAGCTTCAGTAGGTTTTGTGCTAGATTATCATACCAACTCGATTTATCTGGTTTCATGTTACACAGAAACATAGACTTTGATATCAGATGAGGACAGCTTGGCTCACCCAGTCTGCCCTTTTCCCTACCTTTTGGATAAGCTGCAGATCCTAGTTAACCAACAACCTACTTGCTCCTACTCCCCGCTAGAATTGCCTTATGTCTGTCCCATGCATTCTTGAATTCCCCCACTGTTTTTCACCCTACTACCTCCTCTGGAAGGCTATTCCAAGTGTCCACCACCCTCTCTGTGAAAAAATACTTCCTCACATTGCCCTGAGCCATCCCCTCTCAATCTTCAAAGTGTGCCTCTTGTTCTTGTACATCTCTCTTTCTGAAAGATGCTACCCTTTTGGACTTTGTTGATTCCCTTGAGGTACTTGAATGTTTCTGTCATGTCCCCCTCTCCCTCTTTTCCTCTAGGGTACACATATTAAGCTCATTTAGCCTCTCTTCCTATGGCTTCTGATGCAGACCCTGCACCATTTAAGTTACCCTCCTCTGGACTGCCTCCATCCTGCCTCAGTTCTTGTGGAGATAGGGTCTCCAGAACTGCATGCAGTACTCCAGATGGGGTGTCACCAACTGTCTGTACAGAGGGATAAAAATGTCTTGTTTTCTACTTGTGATGCCTCTCCCTATGCATCCCAGTATCCCCCCAGCCCTCCTTACTGCCTCCTCACATTGATTGCCTACCTTTAGTCATCTGATATGACTACACAGTTCTCATTCTATTTTTGTTGTTCGGCAACTTGAGCACTTCAGTTTTTGTAACAGTTCATAAATAAAAATGGGGTCTAGTTAAGGTAGTACTGATCTGCTCTACTGGTGAAAGGGATTTGAAGTTGTTATGATAGATATCCAGATTAGTAAACTGTGAGTTAAACTCATTTGCAGGCCTGTGATGATTAGGGAAACAACATTTAATTAATTTTGTTTTATTTTTCTATTTGTTTATTTTATTTTTAGTGCCTAGTTGAAGTTTTTTTGTAGTAATTAAAGGTAGCAGCCATTTTTTATGATGAAAGGTCAGTTCTGGTTATAGCGGGACTGATTTTCTTACTGTATGATTTGGCTACTAACAAATCTGTGTGAGCATCACTCTCTCCATACAAACATAAGCAAATTAGAAACATTACATTTTGTTCATAGTTTTCATCACTAATGTTTCTTTGCTGACAATGAAAAATCTGCCTCCTAACTTTAAATACTTGTTAGGGAAATCTCTGCTGCTTACCATGACAGAGATAAAACTGAGGCTCTGACTCCACATTAGGCCTTTGCTGTGTATGCATCTTTGTACAGTATGTTGGGAGAGGAACATTCAGCCAGGTGAATTGTGCAGAATTTTGAATCCCTGTATTCCATGGTAAACACTTCCTATGTTGAATGTGGGAAACAGGGTGAAAAAAAGAAATAGGATGAAGGAAGGGCAATAATACTATATATATATATATATATATATATATATATATATATATATATATGAAGGAAAGGTGGAAAAACACAGCTGCATGCACAGAGGCAGATGCAGACTGCTTAAATACAGTCTTGAAGTTTATTAAAGCGCATGCATTTGGATCATATATGTGTGTTTTCAGGTGAAATCTACCCCTCTCAAAAAAGCCACCTGACAGATTAAAAAGTTTTAAAACATTTCCATTAAAATACTATACCTATTCTGATTTGAAATGCAAATATGATAACTCAAGTTTGTTTTGGTTTTTTTATAAAATTATGTGCCATATATTGTTTTCATAATTTTTTATTGTTTTTAGCTATTACCTTACCAGAATATGCATCATTGTTTGTCTTCAGAGTTAAAATGGAAGCATATTTCAATGAAAGATCCTATTTTTTTATCTTTTTGAAATAACTTCTTACTTTCATTTAAGCGAAATATTAAAATGCCATTTTATAAGTGCAATACGACACTCCATGGTGTGCCATTATGGTGATGTAATTGCACTTCTCAAGTGTACTTAATGGCACATGGTTGTACCTTGTGCCTAACAATGCACCTGAGGCATGCAACTATAGTACCATAATAAATGGGTCTCCCTTTCTCCCACAGGGAAACCGTGGTGTAATTTGTCGTTATAAAGGAGTGTTTATAACGGCAAACACAAGCATGATTTCCCTTGCTATGCACATGCTCACACAGCAGCACGACCAGTCGAGACAGCTTACCGCTTCCGTGTCACCTGAAATAGAACCACCACAAGAACTCTGCGGTAAGTCCTTTTCTTTTCTTTTTTCCTCCTATATGCCCTGGAAACACACAAAGACCTGCAGAAAGGGAAACAAACACTTTTAAAATACGAAAATCTTGGCACCGGACTAAAAGGAAACCAACCGTAGGATACACTGGGAGCTGTTTATTTTATATAATTGCTGAGGTGAAAAAGGGAAACCTAGCAATTATATAAAATAAAAAATGGGTCGGGGAGTCAAACTCGATTTTACACACTCCCTCGTTGTGGGATGCTTTTCACAAACCCCTCGGGCTTCACCCTCGGAGTTTATGTAGCATCCCACAACTTAGGTGTGTGTAAAATCTCATTACACACCCTGACCCATACTTTATTCTATCTATAATGCACGCCATGTCAGGTCTTATTGCTTATGTACTGCATGTTAACTCATTCACTCTACAGGAGCTCTTTGAGAGTTCCACCACTTGTGTCCTGTATGCTCTTAACACTGCATCCTGGGCCTTTCTAAGCAAAACCAAGCCATAATCAGCATGCCAAAAACAAATGCAAATGCCTCATGAACCGGAAGTGCTAAACACAAAGTATGAGCAGCAAAGTTGTTCAGCATAAAATTACCTTTCCAATGGTGCTATACAATTAATTATAAGCAATTTATTTTTTCTATATTAGTTGAAATTGTAAGAAATGTGTATTTTTATAATGAAAAAGTCAACATAAACCATTTCTGGTAGGACAATATGTAACATATGAACACCAAATTAAGCACCCATACATAAGATGTTGGTGCAATAGTAACGTTGTACTAAAAAGCAAGTTTTCTACTATAAAACAAGTATTTTTTTCTATTTTATTCAAGATGCCTAGATGAGGCTTGAGGACAAATGTCAGCCACACTCACCATCCTATAAACAAATGTGAATAACTCCTAAATAATATGTGATACACACAAAGTATCAGTGGCAAAATTGTTCAGCATAAAATTACCTTTCTAATGGTGCTATGCAGTCAATTCTAATCAATTTGCTTTGCAAGTAACACAGAGAAATAGTGCTGATGTCCTGAGAAGTGTTCAGGGCACACAGGAAGTCTTTGTCTGCTGACTGAAGTCGTGGGAGACAATGGGAATGATTTGACCACCACCTACAGGCATTTACAGGAGGTAATGAGTAACTCATTAGAGATTAAAAATAAAATTTAAATTCTGACTTTGCTTTCCCTAATGGTGTTATTTTTAAACCATTTTATAAGCACCATAACACACTTCACAATGTGTGATTATTGGGTAAGTAACACATGCCTCCACCACTGAAGGGCCTTCAGCTGGCACCTTATGCTTCCAAATGAGAGGGAGGGGCATCTTGTAATTTCCCAATAACTGCACATCTTTTCATGTGGTATTGCTTACTTATGGGTCCACTGTGTGCTGGGTAAGTGTTGTGTTTGATGATATCATATTAATTTCCGCAACAGCAAATTATGATGTCACACACAGAGAGTTAGGACTTCAGCCAGCAAAAATAGGAGGATGAGATGAAGTCTGGGGACAATGATAGTATTTTCATAAAACTGTACTTGGTAATAAACCATGCTGCTTTGCATCTGATTTAATTTGAAATATTGTATGTTGCTATGTTGATATTAAATGTTGATAAAATTTAATTAATGCTGTTACTTATTGTTATGTAAGCTATAAGACATGACATGGTGTATAATTATAGGTCAGCATTACATGCCTCTAGTGCATTGTAAGGCATAAGGCTCTTTTCTGAGTGCCTTGAAACACACTGGAGTAAAACAAGATTACTGACCATTACTGCACATACCTGAAGTGTTTTATTACACTTATAACATGGGTTCTACTTGACAATATTTTTTAAATAAGATTTTTATTAAGAAAATATTGTTTTCTGCATTAAATTTGAGCAGAAGAAACAAACATAATTCCAGTTGAGGGACACTGATACTATAGCTAAACCTGGTGCACAAGTACAGGAGTGTAATTATGGCCATTTTAATAAAATGGAAAAGCCCAACACCTGGAAGCCCAATGCCACATTCCCAACATATGATATCCTGACATTGGAATTATGCCCACTGAAGAGTTTGTTATATTAAGTAGGAGGGGTGCATGGGCAAAGCCCCCACAAATATTAAAAATCTCCTCTGCCAGATTTTGTGTGTCGGGAAAGCGGTATCGGGATACTAGTTCAGGCTCTTATAGTAAATCCAAATGGTGCAGAGTCTGCATCAAAGCCCTATGAGGAGAGACTGAAGGACCTCAATATGTACACCCTGGAGCAGAGGAGGGAGAAGTGAGATATGATAAAGACCCTTAAATACCTCACATGGTAAATATGGTACTGAAGGGGACTATTTGTCAGAAAATAAAGCTGCTCAAGAACAAGGGGACATGCTACAAAGCCAGAGGGGGTAGATTCAGAAGAGTTTAGAGGAATTACTTCTTCACAAAAAAAGTGATGGATTCCTGGATAAGCCTTCCAGTGAAGGTGGTTGGGGCACTAACAGTAGTGGGGTTCAAGACTGCATGGGATAAGCACAACAGAATCATTGTGGAAAGGAAGGGGGGGAGGGAGATTGAGCTATGGATCAGGCACTGTCTTATGTGATAATGTAGATAGGGAGAAATGGACAGACTGGATGGGCCAAGTGGTCCTTATCTGCTGTCAACTTCAATGTTTCTATGATAACTGTCTCATGTGTTTAAATAGTGTATGAGTAATTATGTTTTGAATTTACCCCCTAGCCAAATTGAATATTAATAGTTTGCTTCAATATGTACCTCCTGGTTATAAATACAAATTTAATTAAATTAAAAAAAAAGAACAAAGGAAAGTACATGCTGGAAATTTATTAAATATTAGCTGCATTGTGCATGAATATTATATTATTAAATGGTATTCTAGTTACTGGAAAAACACTTGAAGTGGAGAAAGTCTCTACCACCTGGAGGCCAAACAAAACAAAAGATTGCAATAATTTCAAATAAAATGTTAATTACGAAGTTGTTTAATACATGCGCATACAATTAAGTACATAAAAACTGAGGAAATGAACAGCAAATGCAGCAAGTATGATTACTTAATGCCTTGAACACTTAAAGTATTACAGGTTACTAAGTTTATAATTGCCTGTCAAGATGTGTCCTTTCAAGCCTATTGATTACTGACTAGCTTGATGGCTGCTGCCACTGCCTCTTTTCAGCTTGTAGACACTAAGTCCAACATCCTTAGGATCTGAGAAGATGTACTGTATGTGCATCCACCTCAGATGACATGCAGCTATATGTATGAATGAAAAGAACAGACTGTTCAAGATATCAAGGTCTCGCAATGATTTTTCTGTGTGTGATCAGTTCATCCTGGTGCTGTTGTGTGGCATAAGCCAAATCCAGGAAAAATGGTACTCTGGCTCCCTTTATATTGAGATTCTCCTGTTGTGCTGTATCTTACAGCATGATGTTATGTTGTTTGTTGCTTTCTAAAGAGGAAAGCAGTTGCAAATATGCAGAAAGAATTTGCACACGGGTCCACCAAGTACTTGGTACATGGTATTTGACCATAAAAAGTATAGTTGGTTGGGGAAAGTGCAAACAGCAGTTCAACTCTTCCTTTCCCCCACTATGGACACATCACAGTAAGTTCATCTCTCTGTGCCCCCCCTTCTCTGAGCTTGTCACAAGCCCAAGTGGCTATAACGCTAGCCATCAATATCATGGATCCACCACAGTGATCTCATCCCCACACACTCTTCTGAAATCTGAGAAAAGTTAATAGTATCAGACTTGGACTGCATGTATTACTAAGGCGTGATGACATGAATGCATGGAGGCTAATCCTATCAACGGCTTCTACCCAATCAATGGATTTAGTGTACCGAAAGTTGTTCATGAGGAGGAAACTGGGGGAAAATGATGTTTTTGGAATGTAGACACCACTGTCTAAAAATGTTTTAAGCATAGGAAGATTTTATTTATAACAAAAAAACAAAAATCAAGTTGTAAGCCCTATAATACCACTAATGTTTTATGTTTTTTCTGCATACTGTTTCCTTGGGGTGCACATGAGTTAGAATTAAAATTAGGTATGCCCAACTATTAATTCCCTTACTCATAAATTTTAATTGAATTTCTAAAGACATGGAGGGTCTTACCCACCTAAATGATTTACAGAGCTCACTCATTATTCTGTTCTAGTTAAGTTTAATTTATCCTTTTTGGGTCACTCATTACATGCAAATACCATCAATTTCATCAGTCAGTTTGTTATAACAAAATCATTTTCAAAAGGCTAAAACCATAGTCACTCATTATCTCTTTGTTTTAGTACAGACATCAATGTTTATTATCTTGCAAGTGCTTGATCATTTACAGTATCTGCAGATAAAAAGTCTTTACTGAAAATTATCTTTCTAAATTTATTATTCTCCTAATTTCAAATTTCCTGTTATGTTTATGGTTTCTCCCTTACCATTTCTCCATTGTTAGATTGAGGTCAATGTACAAACTCCCATTCTAATCACTGTTGCAAGTGTTTCTGAAATGTAAAACTGAAAATATACACTAAAATGTCTGTTTTATTCAGTAGCAGTTATCTCTAGTTTCTGCTTGCCATAACATACTGTACTTCACAGAAAGAACTGATCATTAGTACAGTATACAAGAACTTGACTCTTCAGGCTTCTTGGTGTCCAATTACCAAAATGAAAGCTTCTGAGTTTTTGATACTATGCTGGCACTGAACCAAGCAGAGAAGACCATAGCATAGCAGCATTTTTAATGCTACAACCTAGTGACAATGTCCTCAGTGTGCTCACATTATTGTGGGCTCTCCTGCATTCCCCAGGGCACACAATCCATTAAATGATAGTGCAGCATCTACTGACTGCCATCAGCAGGGAATCCCTGTGGAGAAAGCGAAATGTGTGGACACCTTTTCCTTGGTTCCAAGTCCAGACCGTTTGAAAGTGGAGGCACTGTGTCCTCTCCCACACAGGATTGCATATGACCTGCATGATCCTATCACCATGTGCTACACTTTAAAAATCATGTGGAAGTCTTCTGGACAATCAGAAGCTGTTTCTGAAAGTCACTGAGGCCAGAGTGTGATTATATCATGTTCTCAATAGTAGAGAAGTGAGATTGACAGCTGTGCACTCTCTATGTATCAGAGACGTTGGTTTTATGGTGGACTCTTATAACTGAGTTCTATCCAATGCCACTGACTCCCTCGCACCTGTCCGTGTATGACCCAAATCTTCATACCTGAGGTCCCCTTGGTTTGACGGGGACCTCAGGGAGATGAAGAGAAAGGATCGGAGAGTAGAGCGCTGATGGAGGATGTCTGGCCTGGATGCAGACAAACTGGCTCTGCATGTGCATTATAATGCATACCGGGGCAATCAACCATAAGAAGGCAGTGTTCCTGTCCAGGTAGATTGCTGCCAGGAAGAGCCGACAAACTATACTTTTTCAGACTGTAGACAGGCTACTCCATCCTGCCTGTCTGCAGCCGAAGAAGTTTTTTTCAGATTCTGAATGTGAAGAGTTTGCTCAGTTCTTCTCGGACAGAGTGTCCAGTATTCGGCAGGGAGTTTCTCCAGTCAGCAATGTCATAGCTGGCAGTGGTCGCCAGAGGTATACTAAGTGCGCTCCACCTGGTTGGGGGGAGTTTAAACCAGTGGATGCTAGTGAGGTTACTGAGGTGGTGACCAATCTGAAGCACACTTTTTGTGAACTGGATCAGGTGCCAACACATTTCTTGATGAGATGCATTGACACCCTTGGCCCGGTTTTGCTCTGATTGTCCGGTGCTCCTTATCTGATGGGGTCTTTCCTGATGTCTTGAAGGAGGCAGTGGTGAGACCACTACTAAACAAGCCATCTTTGGACCAGGAGGTCAGGGCAAATTACCCACCTATCTCCAGTCTTCCTTTTTTAGTGAAGGTTGTGGAGAAGATAGTGGCACTTCAGTTGGAGGAGCACCTTGTGACCCATGAATTGTACGAACAATTCTGGTTAGGGTTTTGGGCAAGGCATAGCACAGAAACCATGCTTGTTCGGGTGCAGAATGATCTCCTCAGGGCTAGAGATCGAGGAGAAAAGACAATTCTTGTTTTCCTTGACCTCTCTTCAGCTTTTGACACTGTGAACCATGAGGTGTTGCTTGACCATCTCAGAGAACTCTGCGGACTCACCGGCACTGTCATCTGCTGGTTTGAGCCCTTCTTATCCAACAGGAGGCAACGGGTTGTGATAGGGAATTTATCCTCCTCCACTAGCCTCTTTTCTTGTGGAGTTCCTCAGGGTTCGGTTTTGACCCCTATGTTGTTCGCAGTGTGTGTGCTGCCCGGGGGGGGGGTCATTAGGAAGTATGGCTTGAGTTTTCATTGCTATGCTGATGATACCCAGCTATACTTTTCCTTTGCCCCAGGAACATCCAACAAGGTGAATGTGCTAAACAGCTGCGTTGCTGAGATCAATGACTGGATGGCATCTAGCTGGTTGTGACTGAACCCCGATAAGACGGAAGTATTGGTGGTAGAGTAGAAGAGAGTGCATGATAGGTTGGCCTCTGACTCAGAGACTGGACTAGTTCTGGGCTCTGTCTCATTGAAGGCCTCCTCAAAGATGTGAAATATTGGTGTTATGTTTGATAGGAGTTTGACACTGGAGGCACAGATTTCCTCAGTTGTCCGCTCCTGTTTTTTCCATTTTAGAAATAGCACCAGGATAAAGCCCCTTGTTCTGCCTCTGGACCTTCCCACTTTGATGCATGCCTTGGTTACTTTGAGGCTTGACTACTGTAATGCACTCTATCTTGGGGTCATGGGAGGATCTCTCCGCAGACTGCAGATAGTGCAGAATGCAGCTGCCTGGTTACTTACTGGGTAAGTGAAGTTCTGCCATATTACCCTGGTGTTGAGTGAGCTGCACTGGCTGCCAGTCAGGTGGAGGATCCTCTTTAAGGTGGGACTTCTCACATTTAAGGCCCTACATGGTCAGGGCCCTGGCTACCAGTTAGACCTTTTGGTTCCTGCTGTCTTGGCTCACCCCCTCCATTCCTCCTATGGAGGCCTCCTAGCGGTTCCCAGGTCAAGGTTGAAATCGACTGGCGATAGGGCATTTAGTGTCTCCGCCTTGGTCCTGTGGAACTCGCACCCTTCTCAGGTTAAGGGGGCCCCCACTTTGGAGGTATTCAAGGCCCATCTTAAGGCCTTCTTATTCACCTAGGCATTTTTAGATTAAGTTACTGATTGATGAATTCTGATTTCGGTATAGTAAGGATAGTTGACTATGTGCTGCAATTTAAAATTGTTATGTAATTATGTATATAATTGTTTTTTATATTATTTTGTGGATGTATTTTGACATTTGTTAACTTATTGTATGCCACCCAGCGCCTCTGGGAATGGGTGTCTTTAAATAAAATTTTACCTTACCTTACCTAGTCTGAGACACTAATACAGTAGTAGAGAAATACAAAATAAACACATTTATTTTGGTAAAATGTTTCTTTAGTGGACATATTGCAATCTGTGCACCAAAATTCATACCAATCAAATTTGTTTTTGTGGTTAGCCTTTATTACCCAGATTTCTCTTGAATATTAGTCACTCATGCAGTCTCCCTCCTCTGACACAAGTGGTATCAGGTGTAACAAAGTTAACTTCAGATTTGTGAGTACCAGGGACAAGCATCAGTTTCTTAGATGCCAGTGATTATTTTTTCCCCAGCTGTTTGGCTTAACTGCTTCCCAAATCTGGGTCATGTTTGTTTGGAACTGAGGAAGAGAGCAGTTGGCTGGCTACCCCCTCCCATAGCTCACTGTACATGACCTGCTTATACAGTATGTATGCAACATTTGTGTGGCTCCAATGATCATAGGACAAGTAGAATAGGACCTTTACTCCCAAGTCCAACACTGTAAAGAATGGTGGTCAATGCCATGTTCCCTGAAGCACTGCAGCTCATAGTGGTGAAAGTGCAATGCAGATGCATTTCACACTGAAAAAAACTGATACTGCAAAGGCTGTCTATTCATGGTGCTTACGCACTGTGATCTGTGGGAAGTCCATCTCCAACTTCATGACCACATAAATTCTTAACCAACTAAAACAGGAACATTCCAGCCATATCGAGATTCTTTCTGTTCTGTAGTTCCCAGTGCTGGGTGGGCCTGTTGTCCTCTCCAGTAAAACTCATATACAGTAGTCACTAGTGGCAATGGTGTTGTTGGTGGTGTAGATAACATTCATACTTTTCCCTCCACACCTATGAGTATCCCAAGAGCACAGTGCATGGATAAGCGAGTCTATCAATTCCAGACAGTTAAGGCTGTCCCCTGACCCACCCATTGTAAAGCAGCCCAAATGAAGTAGGACACCACTAGAAATGAGATGCAGCATTCAGCTCAGCTATGCTGGGCAAATACATTTAAAAAAATGTCTGAATCCCCAGGTCAATTATACCTATAATGCTTGAATCTTGCCTGTAGCAAATATCACACCCACCATCCAACTGTTCAGAAAATTGCAAAGTTAATTAATGTGATGAAGATCGGGACTTTTACTCCCCTCTGGAAGCTACTGTACATGTCACCTCCCAGGGAATCTAACAGCTCCAACACCAACCACATCAGGTATGGTAAGACTGACTGACCTACCAGGGGGAATGACAGAGTGGGTGGAATAACAGTGCAGGCAAATTAAGGAATGTCAGAGAGAAAGAAACACACCACTGTGTGAAGAAAGCAGGCAAAGACAGGAGGAAAAAGAGACTATGGTTACATAGAAACATAGAAACTGATGGCAGATAATGACCACTTGGACCATCCTGTCTGCCCATTTCTCCCTACCTACGCTATTACACCAGATCTTGCCCAATCTACAGCTCTTTCTCCCTCCCACCTTCCTTTACATGATGATTTTGTTGTGCTTATCCCATGTATTCTTGAATCCCACCACTGTTTTTGCCCACCACCATCTCTGCTGGAAGGCTATTCCAGGAATCCACCACTCTTTCTGTAAAGAAGTACTTCCTCACATCTCTCCTGAATCTACCCCTCCCTCCAGCTTCATAGCACGTCCCCTTGTTCATGGGTAGAGATGGGTGAAGTCAGGATAATTCGCTCTGTCAATTATTTCATGGATTTAATGCAATTTGTGAAGTGAGGATCGATCCATGAAGTGTTGAATTTTGCTGTGAAGTGTGAATTTCACCCACAAATTGCAGAATTTTGCCTGTGAACAGCAGAATTTTGCTTTTTGCAGGCGACATTCTGCTGTTTGCAGCTGAAATTCAGCCATTCCTGGGCAAAATTCCACAATGTGTGAGCAAAATTCCAAAATTTGCAGTTAGGAAAATTTTTAAGCTAATAGCACAAATTCATGAATTGCTCTGCAGAGGTGAATTTTGTGACTTCTCTGGAACTTCACCAATGAATTAAAACTTTGCAACATCTTTATTCTTGAGCACATTTTCTTCTGAAAAATACCCCCCCAGCATGTTATTCACCCCTGTAAGGTATTTATAGGTCTCTATCATATCTGCCATCTCCCTCTTCTGTTCCAGGGTTTACATACTGAGGTCCTGTAGTCTTCCCTCTTAGGGCTTTTGATGCAGACCCCGCATCACTTTAGTTGTCCTCCTCTGGACTGCCTCCACTCTGTCTATGTCCTTCCAGAGATGTGGTGCAAAAGTGTTAGACATTGGGGGATTTCTAGGCTACATGTTGGTTATAGAGGCCCTTGGGAAGATTTTAGCTAGGGGTTGCTTCACTACATTTGAGAGGAGCATCATTACCTTTATTGGCAGCATCTGTTACCCGAGTGATTAATACATGTTTGAGTCTAAAGCCTGTTTTTATTCAGCAAAGACTGCTTTGAATAGCAGTGGCATTGGGTCAAATAGGAGAAGATAACTACTACCACTATGACCACCATTATGCCCACAAACACTGCTTCTGTGATCTCTACTACTGCCACTACCTGTTTATATTGTGAATGTCTCCTTATCCTCAGATGGTGGTGATGAGAACTCATCTGGTCCAGAATATATCTTGAAGCCCCATGAATTAGATCCTGAGGCTGTGGCAGAGACCTCTTTGGAGGCACACCTGAGTGCATGAGGGATGAGGTGGAGGATACAGGCTGTATGCAAGATAAGAAAGGAGTGCAGAAGAAGAAAAGAGATACTGTACATATACTCAAAAAGACAATATTAATGTGTAGATGTAAGGACAAGAACAGATAAAACAGGCAGACTGGTCCTCCTCACCCAAGGGAAACATGATATCAGACTTGCCATTCTCTGTGGTTCCACAAGTTTCCTCAGAACCCAGGCCACAGTGGTTCAGTTGTTACAGGGCAAAGAGAGCAGGTTATTGCACCAGTTCAGTACTTGTACACCTGACCACATACTTGTTTGAATAAATCACTTTCTGGTCATACCACAGAAACCCTATGACTCTCCCCATGGGCACAGTCTAGCACTCAGTGCATGCCCTTTTTATTTATTTTATTTATTTCATTTTTTGGATAAAACCTTTGAGTGAAAGCTCCTTTGCAAAGTTTCCATGTCAAGTACATAGCATATGCAGTACACCAGAAGGCGAATTTCCCCCTCTGTGGTTCACACTTCATGGGAAGAAGTGTGCACAAAAAAACAACATTTAAACAAACAGTGCAATGGTAATACAAACAGACAGACATAATGTGAAATATAAGTATAGAATAACAAGTAACCAACTACTGAAGCTACTCCCAAAAACCTTAAACAGAGTATGACTATGAGCTTACAGGGAAACACAGAGACAAAGACCTCAGCATTCCATAGTACAGGCTTTGTCCTGGATTTCACTGAATGTAAGGCTCATGTATGATGTGTCATGTGTAGGGATCACACAATAGCTAAAAGCCTCAAATGTATCCAGGACATGCTGAATAAATGCATTTGTCTGATATTCAAGGTGAAAGAGTGCATTTGACTGTTCTTTGGCTGCGCAGGCTGAATACATGCCCCCTGGGCATCAATTTCTACAATATTGTTGTTTTTTCCATGATGGACAATGATGCAAACATGATCAGAGTACTTACCTATGGGACTTTTGTTGTCATCTGTTTCTTTGCCCAAATGCTCTGTCTAGTGATCACAAGCACCCTGTATCACAGAGCCAAGCCTGACAAAATTGTGATGACAGCGTGAGCCATGTGCGGTCATTTTCAGCATTTTGTCAAAGTCAGAATAAACTCCATAAATTGCAGTTGTGCCTTGTTATTGTCCAGTATTGCTCCATACAGAATGCTAGCATATTGAAGAAGTGTAGAATTCCTCTTACTTTATATTCTCATATCTCCTTGCACAGCAAAGAGCCCAACATGAGGTGAGCATAACATAAACAAGAGATCAACATTAGTGCATTAGATGAGCATAATAATAACAAGAGATCAGCATATACAAGCCGTTTGTTAGCTGAAAAATATATGTGAATCTTTACCATGCGATATCTGCTTCCATGTCATAAGAGTGACAAAATTATAGTTCCCTACACATTAGCGAGTGCACAACATGGAAAATACAAACTGCGTCTGTGCACTACAGCAACCACAACATAAGCAACTGACACAATTCACACTGGGAAGCAATTTTACTTAACATTTTATGCAGGTGTCTTCACCTCCATGCCCCCCTTACTTGTAATCAGCTTCGAGGGGGGCCTGACAATGGGGTAAGGAAGCAACTCAGGAGAAGGCTATTTGGGGAAGGTGGGCATCGGGGGACAATGAAGCACAGTTCTGGATGGTCAGGGAATGGGGGACAGAAAATTTTGGATACAGAATGGACCACCAAAAATTATTAAGTACGTAAACACATGCTTTGCAAACTAAGTACACACATCTATTAAGGTCCTAACCGGGAACCTCCTGCATTGCAGGAAGTCACTCAATCCACAGCACCAAGAGGCCATCTGGGAGGTGCCTGCCCCAACTACACATCTTATGATAGTTCGCCAGTGCTCCCTCTACCATTCTCTTTCTTCCTCAGTCACTGTTCTGTATCTCTCACTATAACTCATAACATGCCTTGCTAACATTTTCCATTCACACATCTGACAGGTGATCAAATTGAGTCTCTCATATTGAGTCACTCAATTTCATTCACCCATATCACTGGATATAATGATATCTGAATGGTTAGATGTGTTTTTTTAATGAAGCTTTTTGGCCATACTTGCTTCACGTGGTAAGTGTCGGCACCCCAAGTCTCAACCACCACTCTCCCTGCCATCACTTCAATGGGGTGTCCAAGTGGAAAGGGACCTGAGGGCACTGGTGCCATCACTGATGGTGATCAGTGATCATTATTTTTCAGTTTTCTTCTACCTTGTCTCACCCCTCTCCTGATGACTCAGCATGGATGTGTTTTCCCATGCATGTCTCCTTGTTTGCATGTAGCGATGTCCTGCATGGGAGACAAGTTCACTTATCCCACCGCGGGGGTCGCTATGGTACCAGAACCAAGGTGCCTCCCTCCCCTGGCTGGAAGTGCTACCAGGTGGCAGTGTTTCCTCGGCCACTAGTCACCAGTTTGATGTCCTGGGACCACTCCCAAACCTGGGTAATCCACACAGAAGTGCATAGTGCTTCTGCTGGAAAAAAGTGTTGCTTTTTGGTCTCATCAGTATTGTTAAGTATTGCTGATATTGAAGGTTGCAGTATACAGTATTTGTAATATATTTTAATGACTATGCCCTGTTATATATAGTTTTATATATATATATATATATATATATATATATATATACACATATATATATATATATATATACTGCAGATTTCTATGTTAAAGCCATATTTGTGAACCTTAATAACTTTGAAACCATTGAACAGATTTGCTCGACCTTTGGCAAGAATAATCTCTAGGGGTAGTTCACTTGAAGAAACAACTTTTGTGTGAATGCATTGAATGGTTCCAAGGTTATTAAAGTTCAAAAATCCATAAATGTACCAATTTTGCGCTGTCTCTTTGTCCACCTGTATCTCAGAAATAGTTTTTGGTTGTGGGCAGAAAGCCTTTGCCTTACAGACGTGCCTTTTAAAGGTTTGGTGAAAAAATATAAATCTGTTCAAACGTTATTAAATTTTTAAATGTCCCATTATTTCCTATGGGAAATTTTATATGTCAGGCAAAAAAGTACTTTTATTATCGCAAGAGCTAGTATCTGAGCACATAGGGTCATAAAGTGTTTTCACAGAGGGCTCCTGTGTCCACAATCTTGTTTTCCAGTTAGTGAGAAAACAAAAGTAATATAAATGTATGAAAATGAATGGAATTGAAAAAAGAAACATCAGAATCCAGCTAAACGGGACCCATTTAGCTAGATTTGGATGTTTCTTTCTTTAAAGTGTGCAGAGAAACATATTTTCTGGACTCTCAAAATCCTAGGTGTGCTAAGCTTAGCAAGAGGACCATTTCTCTTTGTGTTCTCTGTATGAAAACAATGAAATTTTCTTGACTTCTGCAGCCGCAGCTGCAAGTCATGCTGCTGGCTGCACCCACAGTCATTGCTCCCTATCCATGGTGTCTGCTGGCACCTCCCCCTGCTTATCTTGCCCTGGTATATAGTGGCATAATTCATTTTATTATCATAATCTAACCATGGGATGCCCACTCCTGGTGTCAGATGCCCCCCCATACCTTTGAGTTATTGTTTGCTGACATCGGAGGCCCAGTTCCTGTGTCAGCAATGGACCCCCCCCCAGCAGTGTGGGACACTGGATAATCCACTCCCAGTGTCCTCAAATGTTTATTTCATGTTTTGCTATAAACAAGAAAACTGTCCCAGATGTCTTTTTTATCCCTGAAAAAAATAAAACAGTTCCTCATCATCTCCACTCTCTCCCTCCCCCAACCTGACCCTACACTGATCACCCACCACTCAACCCCCCCACCCCTTACTCTATACTTACCTCCGGAGGTCATTCGCTGTCATCTTCTGTGTAGCGGGACAGGATCACCGTCTTCTATGAAGTGGACATTTCATGTTCGAAAATGTGGTATGTGCGAAACTAGGTATAGATTATGTTCGCACATACAGCATTTTCAAAAATGAAATACCCACTTGCAATCAGTAGTAAAAAAAACACTTTACTAGCTATAGTTCCTCTGTGGTACAGAGGACAAGGCACAGGGATGGGACACTCATGGGTCTTGGGTTTGAAACCAGTCTCCCCATAGTTTTTTTCCCACCTACCATGAAGGTGAAAATGATGAAGGAAGGGTGGCATTGAACCCTAACGTCCCACCACCACCCTCCACACATTGACAGGCATTGGGGGTGTGCCTTGGGGTAATCGGCCTTAACGCTCACCCCATTCTTCTATACTGTACCCATCTCAGCTTATTTGCTTAAGGAATGGGGCGAGCATTTTGGACAATGACCCCAAGGCACACTAACGCTCACTCATTCCATCTGTAAATAAGGTCAGATGTGTAGACATTATGAGAATGGGGTGAGCATTAGGCTTGAGAAGCCCAAGGCACACCCCACACCTGTCTTCCTGCCTGTTTTGGGAGGGTGGGGTGTTAGGGAAACCCTAATGCCTCATTTACCAGCTTTTTTTGCTTTGACCCTAATTGGAGCATTGATGACATTTTTTGCACCTTATATACACAAACCGTGAGTTTAAGCTTGTTATAATGTAACACTATATTAATGCATCTGTTTGTATGCAATATACTGAATGTCAGCCTCCCAGGTACAGTAACTGGAGTGGTTGCAGTTGTGCTTTAATTAAATAAAACCATATCAAAAATGAAATCAGACACTGAGGGACTCTAGGTTATCATGGCTGGTTATTCATTAAGGCCTTGCTCAAGGTGACAAACAGCAGTGCAAACATCATAAGTGTGCTGACAAATGGGTATTAAGAAAGCATATATTGGTTTGCCAATAAACTAAATCTAGCAAGCTTCCTATCATAAGTTATCAGGCAACAATTTCAGCAGTGCATTTAGTCTACCCACCAATCAATGTTTTTTGCCAACTCCAGTAGCACATTGGTTTTGCAAAGCATTGTCTCATACAGAATGAATGTCAACACATATTGGAACTAATTCAAGTTTTTTCTGTCGTGTCTCCCTGGTCAGACATGAGCCATGCATAAGATGGACAGGAGATCAGTGTGAGATCAGCACGAGATCATCATGAGATAAGTATGAGATCAGCATGAGTATGAGATCAGCATAAGATGAGCATGAGATCAGCATGAGTATGAGATTACCATGAGATCAGCATAAGATGAGTATGAGATTAGCATGAGCTCAGCATAAGACAAGGCCATTATCTGGGAAGGCTTAGAGCACCATGATCAAATGGTCATGCAGGCCTTTGTTAAGGTTCTGACTAGTGATTTTCTGTATATGGGATCAGCAGCAATGAGCTTTGCACTGTTTCAGCATCTCTTGACCAAGTGTTTCCTGCATTATGGACTTTGAAGTGATACTTAAGAAGAATGTTAAATATGGCTGATCTATAGCTGGGAAAGAGTTCATATAAAGTGGTGCCACACATTTATTTTTTAAAATTTTAACCAGAACAGAACACTAAAGAAGAGTTCTCTATTTTGCAAATATGTCCTGGTGGCTAAGTACAAGAAAGGAAACAACTACAATAATAAATATAGGCAACACAGAACAAAAGAAAGCTAAGGCCAACATCGAATAGATAGAAAAATACCTTACACGTGATCTTGACACACAGTTTTGCAATTGTGATCAGCTTCCATTTTAAGTCTCAGAGTCTCTACCATGCCATGGAATGCAACATAGTGACTACGTTTTGGCAACAGCTATGTGTGGAGTTCAGTTGTAACATACAGGGACTGTTGACTCCAGTTAAGAGGTAGAGATCTGGCAAGCATTAGGTCTGCAAGTTGGGCAGTGAAATGGACATACATTACTGCTGATATATCATGAGCTACTGCCAGCACTAAGGATAGTGAGTGGACATAGTTCAGTTTGACAGTTCTGGTGGAGCAATGCAAGAGTACAGAGATGCAATCTCTTTTGGCACAGCATCTCCAGAATTACTACTTTGCTGAGGCTCTGTAGCATTATTCACAACACCTGCTCTGATTTCAAGATAACAAAGTTATGTCAGCCCCTTCAGTTGCCACAGCTAGTGATAAAGTACATTCACTTGACCAGCCTGCTATGCCCTCTGAGAGGATGTTTAGTTTGACTTGGGATGTTGCATAGCCTCACAATTTAACACTGGGCCCAGAGAGCATACAACAACTTCCTATTAATTAATCTAAATTTACCACAGCTGGGGCTACAGTATGTTTGATATTCTCATATAAACTGTGTAGGTGGTGCAGTTGTGCCTACCCTCTATCTTTACCCTGCATCCTGCTGAACCTGGCTAATGTAAAATATTTCTACAAACTGCCCACTAACCTACTCCTTAACTTCTCCACCAGTCACGTCTTCCTGAGCTGTGATTTTGATTACAATACACTTTGAGCCTGTTTCTCTAGTGTTTTCTAAATCTTGTTCTTCATGTTTTGGAATGTAGAACCTGCTGTTCTTAACCTTTCAGAATACGAAGAGAAAGGTTGCTCCCTACACCAACTACAACAGTGATCACCAGTAGTGCTACGGAAGCACTAGATTAGCTGGAACAGCAGCAGACAGCATCACATGCCAATTCAAAATTGGCAGTTTGAACCAATCGAATGCATTCCCATCACAACCCACCATCCATGTGTAGTTTATTTTTCTAAAACAACTGTGCCAATGTTGAAAAACAGTGTCAACCTGTATTATAAAAAATAACCAAACCCCCTTCCTTGAGAAATTACTAGATTCTCAATGGCTTGGTAGTTCGGTGATGTCAGGAAGGCACTGAAGCTTCGCTCTCATGCCCCTGATGTCACTGAACTAACTCGGCATTGAGAATCTGCCTATTCTTAATGAATGGTGGTTAAGAATTCTGTATGTCTATTTTTTTTTCAGAATTGGTGCCAGAAGTGTTTGATTAGGACAGTCATCTGACCCCCACACACACACACACACACACACACACAACTTACTGTGAGTGACTGTGGGGGAGTCCTTTGGAAAGTGAAAACTTAGAGGTTGCTGTAATGGTTTTTGGTGTAAGTATTACACAAGCATATATTACAAAATAATCTCACCACTATTAGTTAACATACTGCAATGCTTTTGTCTTGCCCAGCAAAGGCTGATCCAGGATCGGCATAGTATGCAGTGGTGGAAATATGCTTACCTTATGCTGTTACATCATATGCACTATAACTAGCTACTAGTGCATGTATGCACTGGTGGACCTCATGCATAGTGATCTACAAGAGAGGAGATCCAGCAGACTGCCCTACTTGGTCACACTTTGGAACTGACCATAGTATGGTCTGGTCATACACGTGGTCTGTGCAAAAATTACCATAATTAAAAATAGCTATTTTGTAATTGTTTGACCAGTTTACCTTATGAAACAGCACATAGTACTATGTGCTCTGGTAAACTGTCTGTTGCTTTTCCTAAACTCTTATCTATATATTTTACTAGCTCCTACCATTATTTCCCCAGATTATCCCATGTGCCAATGTGTGTTGTCAGCTTTCGTGCCCTCTACAATCTCAGTAGCATTTCCCAAAATATCTGTTAGTATGCTTTCTTAATCTTAACATTTTTAAGATCCATGGGCTTCCTGTGGACCAGGATTAAAGCTTCTAGATTTGAAAATTGCTGCTTTGGCAGCCCAACTGCCAGTGCTATGAGACTTGTGTAGCTTAACGATGTTGGGTTACAGTGCTTGGAACTAAGATATGGTGATCTTTCTCACCTAGCACCACAGCTCAAATGCTGCCACAGAGCAACCCCTTGCATTAAGTGTAGCTGGGTAACAGTGGTATTTGGTCTGTGGGTAAAGGGACCAGAATTACAAGCAAAAGTAGAGCAGGATATCCTGAAAAGCAGGGCAATACTATGGGGTCACAAGCACCTGGTTGGGGGCATGATTGTTTATATGTTTCATTTCATTTTTCTATGGCCATAAAATACAACATGTTGGAATCTATTTTACATACCCACCCCTTTCCACTTTGATATAAGAATTTGTTTCAAAATTGGGCATTAAAGCGCTGGAGGCTGAAGTTTAACACCACAAAAGGAATGAAATGTAATGTTTGCGTAAAACAAAGTCTCGGTAGCATTGCTTAATCTGTGGCATAGTGTTTCTCAGGTTCTGAATGATTGTAGAATGTGGTGCTGGCTTTGCCATAACTTTGGCACTGCCTAACAGGCACAAAAAAATACTTATGCTCCAATGCTTGGTGAGAGGGTGCTGAAAATACAGCAATGTCAACACTGTATTGTGCAATCATTGTAACCCTGAGAAACACCACATCACAGACAGAGGTGGGCAAAGTGGACAAAATTCACTCTGTGAAGCAATTTGTGGAGTAATGTGTAATCCGTGAAGTAATACACAATACAAAGTGGTATACTTCGCGTCATAATGAGGAACACGAAGTCCATTGATAACAATCACTTCACTTTGCTCCGCCTTCCCCCAATCACTTCTAAACCAATTTTAATGTGAAGTACATGGAAATAAATGTACTTTGCATCACTTCACCTTGTTGTTGAGCTCCAAGACAAATTTTGTAGTGATTCTTGGGATTGCAGGTCACATAGGCTCTAGATTGTTCTGCATAGCCTCAGTTATGTGTAGTGTGTTTGTAATGGTAGATGGAGACAGTTTGATCTCAGAGCTCTGTGATTAAAACCCTCTAGAAGCTGTTAAAAAAGCCTTTTTGAGCCATTTATTTGCTCAAAATTTAGTACATCGATTGTAGGAAACCCTCCTGTGCTCATATCATTGAGTGTTTATTGTTTGTGTGTGGATTTTGAATGTTAATTTAGAACATTCTGTCTGTGTACTGGCAGACACTTGAAGTGTGCTTTGGGGAGGGGCATATCTGTGGTGGAGGTAGATTGACTGGGAGAAAAAGGTAGTCTTTCTGTTTTGGTTATATTTTTCTTGTATAATTATGTAATGTACACACAGTAATATTTTCATAAATTTTTGAAATGTTTTGCTGATTGTTGTGGTGCAGCAGTGCATAATTTCAGTTTGTTTAAAATATTTGGTTATATTAATGAAGTTTTCAATTTGCTGCGCATTACTTGTAGTGTGTGTATGAGTGTGTGTGTGATGTACACCATCAAATCAGGCACATTCCAGTGGACTGAAAAGCCCGATCGTGGGCAGTAGTTGTTTAAGAAACCCCCCCCTCCTCCCGCATTCATCCCTGGTGGTCCAGTGGACTGAAAAGCCCGATCGCGGGCAGTGGTTGTTTAATAACCCTGCTTCCTGCCGAATTCTTTTTTTTTTGGCTCAAAGTTGTGCAGGCGCAGGTTGGGGGTTGCACCTGCACAACTCTGCACACTCCTGCTGAATATCGAGCTGTGCAGTTTATGCATGGTTCCTCCCCCTCCAGTTCAGCATGCATTCATTTGCATTGTGCTGTTGCTCAGCATGTTTTCTGTGGTGCAACTGCCTCCTGCTGAATATAGCAGAATGGAGCAAGTTCGAACTTGCGCAGGCGCAACCCTTTTGAATATCTGGGCCCATGTGTGCACTGTCAGGTTGTCACTGCCAACTGAGCCCCCAGAAAACATATTATAGGAGTTGGTCAGCTGTTACTGATGGTACAAATAAAACATATGTTGTATATTCTGTATTCTTTATACCATCAATAGTGGAACAAGTCAGCTATCATATATGTTTTCAAGGGGCTGGGCAGTGTGCACCTGACAGTGCAGTGCAGACATGCTGTTTAGCAGATTATTGCACTGCCCACTCCTGCTTTTCAACAAATAAACCTCAACAGAAAGGAAACATTACTGAGGCACAAAAATTATTTCATGTTAAACATGCATTATTAAGTAGGAATATACAAGGTTCAGAAGCACGCTGTGCTAACACTGGGTATGGGTGCGTGCTGGTAGAGAGCATCTAGCTGCAAAAGTGCAAGACAAAATCAGAAATCCAGCACTGCAGAGGAATAAATGGAAAGAAAAAAATGTTCACTGCTAGTGTAAATGTATTGATGGCAAAATTATGCACACAAATTACCCTTGCGCTTCGGCGGTTAGCCCTTCATCGGGGGGCCCCCTAATGAAGGCCTTAGCACCGAAGCGCAGGGGTCATTTCTGTGTGGCTTTTTTTGCCATCAATATATTTGCACTAGCAGTGAACATTTTTTCTTGGCATGTATTCATCTGGACTCAACAAGTGGTAGGTTTCTGATTTAGTCTGGCAATTTTGCAGCTAGCTGCTCTCCAGCAGCACCTGGCCCCAGTGTTAGCGCAGTGTGCTAGTGGACCTGTTATATTCCTACTTAATAATGTCTGTTTACCATGAAATATTTTTGGTGCTTCAGCAATGTTTCATTTCTGTCATGGTTTGTTGAAAAGCAGGAGTAAGCAATGCAATGATCTGCTAAACAACATGTGTGCATTGTCAGGTGCACACTGCCCACCGAGTCCTCTTAAAAGATATTATATGAGCTGGTCCACTCTTGATGATGGTACAAATAAAATATACATTATATATTCTTTATACTATCAAAAGTGAAACAAGTCAGCTGTCATATATGTTTTCAGCGGAGTGGACAGCGTGTGCACCTGACAGTGTACTACATACATGCTGTTTAGCAGATTATTGTACTACTCACTCCTGCTTTTCAACAAACAAACAAACCACCATGACAGAAAAGAAACATTACTGAGGCACCAAAAATATTTCATGGTAAACAGACATTGTTAAGCAGGAATATAACATGGTCACCAGAAGCAGGCTGCACTAACACTGTGGATGGGTGCTGGTACAGAGTAGCTAGCTCCAAAAGTGCAAGACAAACCCACAAAGCCACCACTCTACATGAATACATGCCAAGAAAAAAATGTTTAATGCTACTGCAACTTTATTCATGGCAGAACAAGCCACACACAAATGCCCCCTGCGCTTCGGCACTCAGGCCTTCATTGGGGGCACACTAATGAAGGCCTAACCCGCCAAAGCACAAGGGTCATTAGTGTCTCTTGTTTTGCCCAAAATACATTTGCACTAGCAGTGAACATATTTTATTGGCATTTATTTGTGTGTAGTTATGGCTTTCTGGTTTTAAGTAGGAATATAATGAGGCAAGAATATCACTTTTTTACTTTATTTTTATTTCAACTGTTTTAAGGCATGGTTCTCACCATTTTTGGGAGTTAAACAAGGTTATGTAAAAGAAAAATGGAACAGACACTTAACATTATTATACACATAATAGTGCACAATGGGGGGGGGAGACAAATGACAACAAAAATGGTTAGTGACCTGTGTCAGGTGACCTAAAGGTATGCAAGAGAAATGCCAGAAGGAAGTAAGGAGGGCTGGGAGACAGGGTATACTGGGATGTATTGGGAGCCATCACATCAAAGTGAAGTCAAAAAATGTCTGTACAAAGGAGGGGAACTAAAATGTTGAAGGGTATGCACCAGAATGAAGCTAGGCGAAGATGCATAAAGGACATTACATATAAGCACAAGGAAGGGGGGGATGATAGAAACTATCAAGTACAGAAATGGACTCTACCACAGGGTAGCCACATCCAGAACAAAAGATGTGCATTAAGAAGGGACTAAAATTTCAAGATATAGGAAGGACGGATCAGGGACAACATCGGGAACCATTTTTTCACACAGGGGGTGGTGGTGAGTGCAAGGACAAACTAAAAAAATAATAATCAATGTTGTGAAGGAACAGCAGCAGTTGAAGCATCCCCATGATCTGTAGTTGGTGCCCCTCAATGCGATCCAACTGCTGCTCAACATTGTCCAGCCGGTGGTTTGCAGCGTCCATCTCACTCCACAGCAGGCCCAAATTGGCGTGTGTGGCAGGCAGTTGGAGAGGGTTGCCTCCGTCATCAGGAAGTGCTGCAGGTTGTGGTCTTGGAGCAGTCATTTCTGCCATGGCCCTCCCCCGCTTCACACCACGCACAGGTGGGCGCCGTTCTGCCCCCTCTTCCCCAGCAGGTGCATTACTGGCCTGTTCATTGACCTTGGCCTGCTACTCTAGGCAGTGGTGGTTATACATGTGGTTGGTCTGACTCCCTGTGCCAAGGTGACTTCCACTGGGGCCACGGCACATCTCAACACCACACAAACTACACTATACTACACTGCTGTCCCCAGGCAGTGTAGTAAAAAACTCCCACACTAATGAGGTGCGGGGAGGACCAGGCACAGGTGAGGGGGGGCCCAGGTGTTATTGGAGCCAGGGTCTGTGGCTGTAAAGTTGGGACCATGGGTGCAGAAACCTGCTGCTGTGGCTCCTCCTCCTTCTCCTCCTCCTCCTCCCTCACTTCCTGCTGTTACTGAGCTGCTGGCAGAGGGGCCGTAGCAGGTGCTGCTGGCAGTGGGGGGGGGGCACTGGTCAGTGCCACAGGAGGCGGTTCTTTAATGGGACCAAACTCCACTATATCTCATTTCAGGGAGGAACACTCAGGATGGTGCTGTGGTCCAGATGCAGCCAGCCACCATGCGTGTGTACGTCCACTCGATCGCCACCATGTAGATGAAAACCCCCTGCATCTCTCCCCCTCCATTCTGGGCTCTCTCTCACTCTCTCACAATGACACACACAGATACACAGACACACAAAAACAATTAACAATAAATACTAAACTGAAATACTGCACAAACACAAATCCAGACAACAAATACTCAAAAATAAGCACCTATAACAAAAAAACTAAAAGGTTTAAAGTGTTTTTCCAACAGATTTTCCTCTCACTCTAACCAGCACAACCTCTTTCTCCTTCTACAAGGAGAAAGTGAAACTCTTTTTCAAGCATGAGTCACTTCCTGCCTGCCTTCCTGAAGCATGTGACCTACACTGTGTAAGCCATGTGATGTGTGTGGGCTGCCTGTGAATTCTCACTCTGCCTTAAAGTGAAGTAAGGTGGAGTGAACAATGCAAAGTCATATTTACAATGATAAGTGGCAAAGTGAGGGCTTAAAATAGGCACTTTCACGTAGCAGAATGGAAACGAGAAGTGGCCACTTTGTGTCCACTTTGCTGGCGGAATTTTACTTTGCTGCATCTCTAATCACAGACTATTCAAGGCTTAGGAGATTTTGTTTTAATTTATCATCACCGTTTCTTATTTTAAGGTGTTACACTTCAGTCCTAAATGATGCTATAACATCGTCTTTTGCAATGAATTTACTTACTTTTTTAAAGCATATTTAATAGTAGATGCACACTGCTTTGTATTGACATGAATGGCAAGCAATGTCCAGTAACACTGCCGCTCTGTGTCCTCATCACAAGGGAAGGTCATGCCAAATGAATCTGATTGACTTCTTTAACTGGGTGACAAGGGAAATAGAAGAGGGGGAAGGCAGTGGATGTGGCCTAGCTGGATTTCAGCAAGGCTTTTAACACTGTGCCACACAGGAGAGGTTGACAACACAACTGAGCAGCTTTGGGGAGGGATACAAAGTGGTGACTTAGGTTAGAAACTGGTTTACAGATAGGTGACAGAGAGTGGTGGTAAATGGCACTCAGTGGAATGGTGGAGAAGTGACCAGCAGGGTGCCACAGGTCTTAGTTCCAGGAGAAGTACTCTTCAATGTCTTCATAAGTGACATTGCTGAGGAAGTGAAAGGAATGGTATGCCTTTTTGCAGATGATACCAGAATCTGCAACAGGTTGGACACTCAAGGGGACATAGAGAGAATGAGTAGGGATCTGGAGAGTTGGGAACTAATGACAAAAAATGCAAAATCATGCACCTAAGGCATAGGAACCCAGGCACTGAATATAGAATGGGGAAGGAGGTTCTGACAGTCACTAAACAGGAATGAAACCTCGATGGTTATCATATCTGATGACCTCAAAGTGGCTGGGCTGCTTGACAAAGCAGTGGGTAGGGCTAATGGGATGTGTGGGTGTGGATAGAGGGTTACAACCAGCAGCAAGAGGGAGCACATGCTCCCACTGTATCAGTCATTGGTGAAACTCCACCTTGAGTACTATCTCCAGTTTCAGAGGCCTCACCTCAGAAAGAACGTAGACAGGGTAGAGGCAGTCCTGAGCAGGGAAACTACAATGGTGCTGGGGTTGCATGAGAAACTCTATGAGGTAAGACTGAGGGATCTCAGCATGCACACACTGGAAGAGAGGAGAGTGAGAGGTGACATGATACAGACCTACAAAGGAGACCTACAGGAGGGTGTCACGAGACCCCATAGGGGAAGGAAACAATTCCTGGTGGGGGACTCGATCATTAAAAGGGTAGAAGTTAGGGAGGAAGAGGGATAGGGAGGTAAGGTGCCTGCCTGGTGCCACAGCTCGGAGGGACAGGAAGTGAATCCTCAGGATCGCAGGAGCAGCTGCACAAGGGAGGGAGCGGAATGTCATTGTCCACCTAAGGACAAATGATCTGGCTGTGAATGGGATCAGTGGTGCAAGAGGAGTTTGTAGAGTTGGGGAGGGGCCTTAGACAAGTAGCATGTATGGTAACCTTCTCGGAGGTGCTGCCTGTCTATGGCAAGGATGATGCTAGGGTATTCTGCACCATGGGATTCAATGAATGGTTGAAAAAACTGGTGTGGAGCTCAGGGTTTTGACTTCACTGGGGACTGTGGAGCCACCTTGAGGGATACAAGCCAATACTGGTGTGTTGGTCTACATCTGTTCAGAAGGGGAACCAGGATCCTAGGTGATAGGTTTAAATGCTTCATTGGTAAGCATTTAAACTAGCCAAGGGGGGAGGTACTGAAAAGAACCAGGGAAATCCCAGCTTTCTCCCACAAAACATAGTAGTTAGAGAGGTAAACGCCAAAGAAGAAAAGTCAGTAGGAAGCAGGACAGGGCTAAATGCAGAAAAAGGCAGTAAGGACAGGGATGTGGCTGAAAGGGGTAAGGCCATAAAAAAATGGGAGGTGATGAGTACCAATGCCTGCAGTCTATGTAACAAGCTCCCCTGAACTAGCAGCTTTGATGGAAAAGGGATGCCTGCATATTGTGGCAGTCACTGAAACATGGTACACAGAGAACCATGACTGGGATGTCAACATACCAGGATACACAGTCTACAGGAGGGACAGGGTAGGTAAAAGAGGAGGAGGAGTAGCTCTCTATATAAGGGAAGGGATTAAAGCAACAGAACTAAAGAGTAAAAAGGAAGTTGATGAGTCACTATGGGTCACCCTGGAGACAGGAAATAGCACCACAATCTGCATGAGGGTTGTGTACAGACCCCCATCTCAGGGGGAGGAAATGGACAAGGAAATGATAGAAGGCATCCTTTAAATGGCAGAACAAGGGGAGATATTGTTGATGGGGGACCTGAATATGTCAGATGTTAACTGGAGTACCTTTGCTGTGGGCACATCCAAGAGCAGGGTCATTCTTGATGCCCTACAGGGGGCATGCCTCAGACAGCTAGTGTTGGAGCCCACTCAGGAGGTAGCAATCTTAGACCTGGTACTCTCAAATGGGGAAGGAGAAAGGATCTCAAATTTAGAAGTGGGTAGTCATCTGGGAGCAAGTGACCACCAAACAGTGTGGTTCACACTAAACAGAGCCATGGAGTCAAGCCATACAAAAACAAGAGTATTGGACTTTAGGTAGCCTGACTTTGGGAAAATGAAAGAGTGCCTCAGAAAAGAACTAGCAAACGAGCTGGAAGGAGGGGTGGAGGAACAATGGGGAATAATCAAAACAGCCATCGCAGAGACAACAAGCCTTTGTGTGAAACAAATCAACAAAACAAAATGAAGGAAAAAAACACTATGGTTCTCAAAAGAGGTGCAATGGAAGGTTAAGGAGAAAAGGATAGCATTCAGGAAATATAAGGAAACACAGAAGGAATTGGACAGATAACTTTATCAGTTAAAGCAGAGGAGGCAGGGAAGGCAGTCAGAATAGCAAAGGCACAAACTGAGGAAAAGATAGCCAACTCTGTTAAGGAGGATAAAACATTTTATAGGTACATTAGGGAGTGAAGAAAGACCAAGGGAGGGATACAGAGACTTAATAAAGGGGAGGGAATGTGGGCAGAGGGTGACAGTGAAAAAGCAGGGATACTGAACAAATATTTCTGCTCAGTATTCACAGTGGAAGAGGAGGGGGAGGTACCTAAACCAAACAAGAGAGAAACTCTGAATAAGGAGGTCGATACCAGTCCATTCACAGAAGAAAGGGTTTTGAAAGAACTCTTGAAACTAAGGGTGCACAAAGCAATGGGGCCTGATGGGATTCACCCAAGAATTCTAAAAGAACTAAGGGTAGAACTAGTAACACCACTGACTACTCTCTTTAACAAATCATGGGAGGATGGGGTGGTACCTGAGGACTAGAGGAGAGCAAATGTGATTCCACTTCACAAAAGTGGGAGCAGGACAGAGGCAGGAAACTACAGACCAGTTAGTTTGACCTCAGCGGTAGGGAAAATTATGGAATCAATTCTGAAGGAAAGAATTGTTGAGTACCTAGAGGCCAGTGGGGCACAGGACCCAAGGCAGCATGGTTTCACAGTAGGAAGGTCATGTCAGATGAACCTAATAGATTCCTTTGAATGGGTGACCAAAGTAGTAGACCAGGGAGGCTCTGTGGATATGGCCTACCTAGATTTTAGCAAGGCATTTGACACAGTCTCACGCAAAAGATTAATATGTAAGTTAGCCAGCCTTGGAGTGGGTCCCAAGGTGGTAGCCTGGAGGAAAAACTGCCTGGACAACAGGACGCAAAGGGTAATAGTAAACGGAGTCCACAGTGAAGAAAAGAGGTTAACTAGTGAGGTACCGCAGGGTTCGGTACTGGGACCGGTCCTCTTTAATGTCCTTATAAGTGACATTGGAGAGTGCCTGGAAGGAAAGGTATGCCTCTTTGCAGATGACACAAAGATCTGCAAAAGGGTTGCTACACAAGGTGGGGTAGAAAGGATGAAAATGGACTTGACAAGGTTGTAGGAATGGTCAAATATGTGGCAGCTCAGATTCAATGCAAAGAAGTGCATGATAATGCATCTGGGAAACAAAAACCAAGGGGAAGAGTACACAATAGGCGGTGAGTTAATAACAACAACAAAAATCAAAAGAGACCTAGGAATAATTATATCAGATGACCTGAAGGTGGGTAAGCAATGTGAGAAGGAAGTCAGGAGGGCTGGGGGGATAGTGGGATGCATAGGGAGAGGCATCAACAGTAGAAAACAAGAAGTTGTTATCCCTCTGTACAGACAGTTGGTGAGACCCCATCTGGAGTACAGCATGCAATTCTGGAGACCCCATCTCCACAAAGACATAGACAGAGTGGAAGCTGTTCAGAGGAGGGCAACCAAAATGGTGCAGGGTCTGCACCAGAAGACATACGAGGAGAGACTAAAACAGCTTAAAGAAGAAGTCCACCCAGAATGTGCAAAAACACATGTTATGTAGAGTGTTTTGATATGTATGTTAAGTCCTAGTATGTCCTTCCCTCTGTCTGCTATTAGGAGTTTTTCCTAAATTAGCCTGCTAGCTGTATGGTAGTTTTACGACACCTGGGGATCTCCATCACAAATAGGTTTATTGGCTTTCTTTCTCCTACGATGCACCCTGGCTCTTGTGGCAATGATGTAGCTATGCCCTTAGATTTAGCAGGGTCTGTCACAGCTCAGCCACAAAGATAATACTTCTTTCAGAGAAGTCACACTGCTAGATTTTGGGTGAGTGTAATCATTATTATTTTTTTGATATTAGTACCTTGTCCTGCTATGTTACAATCTATAAGGTGATGTTCAATTTTTGCTACTTAGTACAGGTGCAAAAATTGAAAGTGACTGAGAGGAATAGCATAAGCAGTGACATGATTCAAATACACACACACACACACACACACACACAGCAGAACATGGCAGGACATGGTACAATATCAAAAAGTAATAATGATTACACTCACCCAAAATCTAGCAGTGTGTCTTCTTTGGAAGAAGTATTTTCTCTGTGGCTGAGCTGTGACAGACCCTGTAACAAGACACTGGCTTCCTGTAGGGGCAATTAGACATCACACCAAAGGGCACTCTGGGAAGACAAGAGGCCATAACAGAAACCAGAATGGCAACCTCCAAGGGCAATAAAACAGTTAGGGAAAGTTAGAAAAAACATCTCTCACAGCCAGAGGAAAAGAAAACGCTGGGAACTGGTTAGAACACAGAAAGAAAGACTACTACATATCTTTTTCTGATTTTAACATGGAGTTTTCCTTTAATATGTATACCCTTGAGGAAAGGAGGGGGGGCATGATAGAAACTTTCAAGTATCTCAAGGTAATTAACAAAGTACAAGAGGGTAGCATCTTTCAGAAGAAGAGATGTGAAAGAACAAGGGGACTCAATTTGAAGATAGAGGGGGGATGGTGCAGAGGTAATGTTAAAAAGTATTTTTTCACAGAGAGGGTTGTGGATGCATGGAACAGCCTTCCTGAGAAGGTTGTGGAGTCAGGAACAGTGGGAGAATCCAAGAATGCATGGGACAGGCATAAGGCAATTCTAGTGGGGGGTAGGAGGAAGTAAGCTGTTGGTTAACTAGAATCTGCAGCTTATCCATCAGGTAGGGAAACGAGCAGACTAGGTGGGCCAAGCGGTCCTTATCTGCCATCAAATTCTATGTTTCTACAGCACGTTTCTATGTTACTGTGCAAGTACCTCACAGGTTGAACAGGTTGCAGGAGGAAACAATATTTCAAATGAGGAGCACCATGACCAGGGGGCATGTGATTAAGCCAGAGGGGGGAAGCTAAGTGAGATGTTAGGAAATATTTCTTAACTGAAAAGGTTGTAGATGCCTGGGACAGACTGCAAGGAGAAGTGGTGAAGGGGAAAACAGTGCTTGGGGGGTCCAAGCATGCATAGAATACACCTAGGGTTATATTACATGACAGGCAGGGAGCAGGGAAAGTTATCGGACACGAGTTAAGGTTTATGGATACTGTGTGGGCCAAGCAGTGCATTTCTGCTAACAAAGTCAATGTTTCCAGGTTTTTCTGTTAGCCCACTCTGTTCTAAACAGTCCCAGAGGTACAGTGACTTGCCTAACTTCACTCCATCCCTGTACAAAGCAATCTCCAGTCTCTTGTGGTATTCCCACCCTCACAATGCCCTGGCCAACAAATCTCTGGTGTCTAGTGGTACCCATGCTCACCCTGACCCAGACAACAAACTCCTGGCATCCATTGCTACCTACCCTCCCACTACTGCTCAATTCTAACCATCCCTGGTTTCCAGTGGTTCTTCCCACACCCTGCCCCAATCCATGTATCCCGCTTTTCCAGTGACACCCCCTAACACACCTCATTCCATTCCATGTGTTGTTGGCATCTGGTCATACCCCCCCCCCACACACACACCACACACACACACCACACACACACACCACACCCTACCCTAATCCCATTATCCTAGCATGGAGGAGTAAGCCCTTATACACACACACACACACACACACACACACACACACACATGATGGCAGCTTGCATAAAACCTTTATTCACTTCTTTGGCTGGTCGCTGTCTGAATAAATTCCTACTGCAATTTAGAAACTGCATGCTCACACATATATTTTATTTATAGAATGGGTTGGAAATGTCCTCATTCCTGATGGGCTAAATAAGCTCTGAGACCCATATGTTACTTGTTCAGAAATGTACAGGTTAAACCAGTTCAGGCAGAGGGATCTGGAATTTGTGTAAATTACATACAGAATTCATTATCCGCTTTACTCATCCCTTATTAGCACCACAAACATGATTGACAATTTTACTCACTGAGAACCTTCAACAAAGGCCTAAAAAGTTAAATTCTCTTCCTTTAAAAAAAAATAAATAAACATTCTTTTCCTTACACACATAAACAGATTAAAAAAACATGAAGCCCTATTCACAGTTTTCATTCCTGACGTTTCTTTGATGACCATGGAAAATCCCCCCTTCATCTTTACCAGCTTGCCAGGGCCATTGCTTATGTGTTCCTTGCCACAGATAAAACTAAAACCATGGCTCCATAGAAGGCCTTCTTTTGTGTGTAAGAGGGTGAACATTCTGTGAGAGAGAAATTCTGCAGAAGTTTGCATTCCTGTATTTTAAGATTAACAAACATTACATATATTAGATGATTTACAGTGGAAGAGAATTAATTTTGACTAGTTGTTTGTAACAAAAGAAGGTACTTATTTTCAATTTAATAAGTTGGCATTTTTGGTTTTTTTAAATTGTTTCTTAGTTTAACCATTTTATAAAAATAATAAGACACTCCAGGCCACTGTTTTCTGGGGTCAATGCACTTTTCGGTGCTGAAGGCACTCCTTGAAGTGCCCCATGCCTCACTATGCCCATAAACATGCAATAACTCAGGACAACCTATGCCATGTTGTATCTTATTGCTTGAAAATACCATGTTGAGATTTATTCAGACAGTCAATGGCTGAGCAGGTGAGAGAATTGTTTGTTTGCCAGCCACCATCTTGGGGGGGGGGGTTGGCAGCACCAGAGTTGGACTCCCTTTGCTAGCCATGCATTTCTGTCAGAGAAAGCAAGCATGCCACCAGGCCTGATCTCCTGCTCATTGCATTTTTCTGTTTTAATTTTTGATACCGGTACTTGACTGCCAGTGTAAGAAGCAGGTTTGGTGCTAAAGCATTCCATTAGGAGATAGGCTCCCAGTAGCTGCATTTTTTTTTCTAATTTACAACACTGTGGTTGGGCATCTGGTGACAGAATTGGGTTTGTGGGGTAGACAGTGCTGGCAACAGGGGACAGGAGCATGCCACTGGGATGTGTTCCCAGTGGCCTCACTGAAAAATCAGAAGTTGGTGGACAGAAATGTCCACTGGAAGCGGGATCCCATTTGCCATGTTAGTTTGTTCTTTATTTTAATTGATTAAAACATTTATGAATGCCAGAACTGAATCTTGGTATTGGATTTGGGTTGAGTGGACAGAAGCGTACCACCAGTGATGGGCTTTTAGTGGTAGTGCTAATTATCTTTTTATAAATAAACATTTACAGACACTGGTGAAGGCTACCAGTGTCAGATTTGAGTTTGGAAAGTAGGAGAGCACTACTGGGGAATGGGTATTTGTGGCAGTATTTTTATGTTGGCGCGCTTGCGCAGCCAACATCTTGGGACAGTGCAGCTTTGGAGGCGCAGTCGCTGTTGGGCGAATGCAGGGCATGCACCAGTAGGTGTGTCCCGCATTCCCCAATCAGCCTGCATGCCAGCGCCACACCATGCATACATACTGTGGCATGCACATCTAAGAAAAGGTCCGCTGCAATCCGAGGAAAGCTCGTGAGATGCAGCGGTCCTTTTCTTGTCGTGCTCGCCACCATTATGTACATGGCGGCACACTGGCCGCCGAACTGCTGACTTTGGGGGTGCCCAATTCCCCTGTTAGCTGCCCTGCCCCCTGTGCATGTGCCGATGGGGGAGCCCACTCTCTGTCAGCATAAAGCATCCCCTCCATTTGTGATATGCCGAGGGAGGTGCCCAATCCCCCTCGGCTCTTATCCAGCCCCCCTTTCCTTGTGTGCTGATGGGGGAACCCACTCCCCATCAGCAGAAATAACCCCCCTGTGTTGTTTGCTGATGAGGGTGCCCAATCCCCCATCAGCAACAGACACCCCCCTAAACAGTTAGGTGGCACGCTGGGAGCCCACTCCAGCATGCCAAATCCCCTGCAAAAAAATAAACTGTCCCGCAATGTTTTTTTTTTCATTTTGAACCTGTAAAGGAAAATGGTCCTTTGTAGTCTCTGTGCCCCCACCCTCACCCACCCACTGCACACCTGCCTCCCACCCCCACCCCATACTTACCTCCGGAGTCCGTACGATGATCTTCAGTGGACCGGGAACTGAGGAAATGCCGATAAGCTGTATAATGGAATAAATAGGGTTTTTTTCAACTTTGCTGCATATCTCAGGCATTTTTGCGAATTTTGGCCCCAAATTTTCAACATGGGGTTTTTGGGATGTCTTCTCATGAATTCTAGCACTGTCATGATGTTATTCGGTCCCGAAAGGTGATTTTGCAGTCACTGCATGGAATCACCTTTCAGGACTGCGTAATGAGATGACAATGCCACTGTTCATGAGGGGGGGCTCTCAAAAACCCTATGTTACAAATTTGGTGTGAAAATTCCAAAACATGACTGTTTTACCAGCGTGCGTAGCAACTGCACAATGCACACTCATGGGTTAGCAAATTTGCAATATTTTTATGCCAGATTCTCAACATTGGCATTTTACCATACCTTCTTGTGAACCGTACAGCTGTCATTTTTCACATCCTGGCGGAAATGTGTTTTCGCACTTCCTGCGCAGAATAGTGCGGTCATGGTGCGAAATCAGTGTTCAGGACACATTACAAAAATGAAAGTGTCACTGTTCATGAGAAGAGGTCCTAAAATGCCTGTGTTTAAAATTTGGTGACAATACTCCTTAAAATGAAGCTGCTTCTACGAGGCATGCGTAGCAACACTAGCATACTTGCGCTCGTAAGTTGAATTACATTGCAATATTTTCACACCAGATTCTCAACATTGGCATTTTACTAACATACTAAAATGCCAGCTGAATAGGCCTAATGGTCTTTCGTGTCTGCTCGTTTGGTCAGCCCCCACCCTGGAAGCTGACCTTGCTTCCCCCCTCACCTTCTCTGGCTTCTCCCTTCCCAGTTCTGGATATTCTTGCTGCATTGGATTTTGCTTCCAGAACCCTTCCCCTGTAACTTTCCCACCCCCTCTTGAACCCCTCCACCATCTCTGCCTCCACCAGCCCCCTAGGCAGTGCATTCCATGGCTCCACCACCCTCTCAGTGAAGTAGCACCTACTCCTTTCTCCCTGAATCTTCCCCTCCAGCTTCCACCCATGCCCTCTAGTGGCCCCTCCTCCTTCCTTCAAAGCACCTGACTGTTCCTCCCTATTTATCCTCTTCATGTACTTGAAGACCTCTATCATGTTCCCCGGTCCTTCTCTCTTCTAATGTGTACATATTTAGCTCTTCGAGCCTCTCCTCATAGGTCCTGTCCCCAAGCCCCAAATCATTTTGGTTGCCTCCTCTGGACCCTCTCAGGAGTTTAATGTCCCTCTTTAGTGTGGCCTCCAAAACTGCATGCAGTACTCAAGGTGTGGCCTCACCAAGCAGTTATACAGAGGGAGCATCACTTCCCTCCTTCTGGAGGTGATCCCCCTAGCGATACATCCCAGCATCTTGTTGGTCTTGGCTGCTGCCCTCCTACAAGTCTCCGAGTTGTTCATTTTGACATCCACCACCACCCCCAGGTCCCTCTCAGCCATCGAGACTTGTAGCATTTCCCCCCCAGCGTGTACACTTGGCCGGGTTTCTGGCCCCAGGTGGAGTACCTTGCATTTCCTACCATTGAACCTCAGCTTCCACTTTCTAGACCATCTTTCCAGAGCCTCCAGGTCCCCTGTAGGCCACCCTCCCCTCCTCCCCATCCACCACCGCCCCCAGTTTTGAGTCATCCGCAAAGAGACTCATCTCACTCCTGATTCCTGTCCTTATGTCAGAGACGTAGGCGTTGAACAGGAGGGGCCCAAGGACTGATCCCTGTGGGACCCCACTAATGACCCTCTTTGGGGATGAGATTATCCCGCCAACTACGACCCTCTGGGTCCGGTCCTGGAGCCAATTGCCTATCCATCTGATCATCTGGTTCCCCACCCCCATTTCTCCCAGCTTATCCAACAGGCCCATGTGAGGAACAGAGTCAAATGCCTTGCTGAAGTCTAGAAAGAGGACGTCCACTGGTCTACTAAGGTCCAAGGCACTCGTCACCCAGTCATAGAACTCCACAAGGTTTGTCTGACACGATTTCCCCGAGATGAATCCATGCTGTCTATCGTCCAGGCACCCTGACTTTTCCAGGTCCCCCAGCCTCTCCTTGACAATGCCCTCCATCACCTTGCCCACCACCGATGTCAGGCTGACAGGCCTGTAGTTCTTGCCACCTCCCTTGACCCCTTGTGGGTAGGCACTATATGCCACCTTCCAGTCCTGGGGCACCCACCCTGTCCTCAGAGAGATGGTGAAAAGCTCTGCCAGGGGTTTCGCCAGGACATCCGCAAGTTCCTTCAGCACTCTGGGATGTAATTTATCCGACCCCGGTGCTTTCTCCATCTTAAGGGAGCTGAGGGCTTCCCTCACTCTCTCTGCTGTGATTTCCACTTCCAGTACCTCTTCTCCCTGCTTAGCCCTCCCCCCTCCTGCCAGTGATTTTACTACACCTTCTTGTGAACCGTATAGCTGTCATTTTTTACATTCTTGACGAAATGTGTTTTTGCACTTTCGGCGCAGAATAGCGTGTTCGCTGTGCGAAATCAGTGTTCAGGACACATTACAAAAATGACAGTGACACTGTTGATGAACAGAGGTCCTAAAATGCCTGTGTTGAAAATTTGGTGACAATACTCCATAAAGTGACTGTATTACGAGCGTGCATTGCGCAGTTTGCACGCATGCTCGTTCGCAAACTTCTCATATTTTCACTCCAGATTTTCAACAGTGCCATTGTTCTGCACCTCTTAATAACAGCACAGCTGTCATTTTCCACATCCTGACCAAAATCTGTTTTCACAGTTCCAGCGCAGAATAGCATGGTGGCTGGATGAAAATGACAGTGACACTGTTCATTAGCAGATGTCCTAAAATGCCTATGTTGAAAATTTGGGAACGAAAGTCAATAAAATGAGTGTTTTATGAGTGTGCATTGCACAGTTTGCATGCACACTCATGACTTTGTGAATTTGTAATAGTTTCACTCCAGCTGTTCATCATGGGCATTTTTCCATACCTCCTTATGAACACTACAGCTGCCTGAAATGTGTTTTTCACCGCGTCTGGCACAGAATTGCATGGCCGCTGCGCGAAATCAGTTTTTGGGACAGTTTGAGGAAATGACGGTGACACTATTCATGAGCAGAGGTCCGAAAATGCCTATGTTGAAAATTTGGTACCAAAACTCCATACAATGACTGTGTTGCAAGCGTGCATTGCGCAGTTTCCACGCACCCTTGTAACTTTGTCTATCTGCAATATTTTCATGTCACATTTTCACCACTGGCATTGGTGCACCTCTCCTTATCAACAGTCCAGCTGGCATTTTTCACAGCCTGCCCAAAACGTGTTTCTGCAGCTGTGGCCCACAATGGCGTGCTCGCTGTGCAAAATCAACTTTTCAGACACATTCACAAAATCACAGCACTATGCGTCTCTAGCTCTGCCACTCCCACTGCCAATGCCAGTGCGACAACATTCGGCATTGACAAATGCTTGTTTGTGTATCACATAATCTGACACTAGTGTCAGATCCTGATATCCAAAACTCATCGGAATGACCACTACTGGCCACCAGTGATGTGCTCCAGGTAGCTGCATCAGTCTTGATTTTTTCAAAGGTTACTAATTAGGATGCAAAGATGTGAAGATATATTCATAGATACAAACACATCTTTACTTCCTGGTTTCTGAGTATGCAGTGAATACAGCTTCTGAGTGGTGCAAAACCCATAGGTTAGAGTGTGGCATGTAAGTTGGACTTATCAGACCAAGATCTGTGTTTTTTTTCTTCTGTACATGTGCAGATTTTGTTTTTGTATTTTTATTTACAACTTCCAATTTCAAAACACAGGAAGTGTCACCCTTAGAAAAGGATTAACAAAACTGCAAATGTTATGCTTTAAATAGCAACCATTTTATTAGTTATTGATGAGCACAAATTTATTTTTATATTTTGTAACATTTCTGCCTTTCTATAACACAAAAACTACCAAACCTAATTATATCACACTTGGCAAATTTCATGTTCCTGCGCAAACGGGTGTGCCTTTCAAAGTTTGTGTCCCTACATCAAACGCAGTCATGTCATAATCAGAGAAAATTGGCATTTTATTTGGAAACATAGAAACATAGACTTTGATGGCAGATAAGGACCGCTTGGCCCACCTAGTCTGCCCATTTCCCTACCTAGAGGATACGCTGCAGATCCTAGTTAACCAACAGCCCACCTTCTTAAATCTATAGTGGCACTATTACACCACTATAACATTATACACTTTCTAAAACCTAAGAACCATTGTTGCATTGAACTTTGTGTTGAAGTCAGTACTAGAATGAATTTACTTAACACACTGCAGATGCAAGTAAAATATAATGCCATACAACTATAGAGATGTACAAATACTTTCTGACATATACAGTATTCTATCAAATATTGGTATTTGTAACCTAAGTTATTTGTTATTCTGTATTTTATATTAGGATTACAAATAGGACCAAAAAGGCTTTACATATGTAACCCCTAGGTGGTGCTATCCCTTGGGCAACTACCCCTGCCTGCCTGGCTAGTAACAGGTTAAGGGGCCTAGGTTCAGTGACGGGTGCCTCCACCCAAAGGTCAGGGTTGGTATTAGTCTGACTAACCAGGCCACAGCCCTCTGGGACACTGTGACCCCCCCTTGTCTCCTACTAGTGGCCCACACAGTACACAATGTATACCTTTCCAGTACCCCTGACCAGTTTGGCACACACACATATGCACACACTGGTTCCTTCGGCTTGGCTCTGGGGACCCCTTGTAAAACAAGGTGATGCAGTACCAGAGCAACAGTGCAATATGTTCAACATAAACTGACACCACAGTCAATGTAAATTGCAGAAAAAAGTAGATCTGATTTATTCAGGGGGACTATAACAAGGATGGGGGCAATCAGGCTAATTGGCTTAATCACGCTAAAAATCACATTGCTGTGCATGCAGTCAGAGTCCCAATTAGTCACACTCTCTGGGTACCCAGGATGGAAAAAGGGGCTAGCCAGGACCGTTGCCCTGGGTAGGCCAGCGTTGCAGCTGGTTGGGACCCTGTGAAGGAAGAAACAACATGCACCCCCACCAATTGTAATCTGGAGCCGGAGGGATCAGTTAGTTGAAACAACACAATAATCAGATGACACACTTTTGATTTAAAAGATTTGCTGCATGAGCTACCCTGTGTACTACTCAAGATACCCAATGCCGAGAACAAGATGGATGATGGTTGTTCTGGATTGCCAGAAGGAGCAGGGTAGAGAGACAAGACCCTCGTGGCAGGGCCCAACGGCATGTGAAAGCAAGCTGATTCAGTCCGATGCAGCTGGGAACAGCTTCCAGCCTTCAACACACAGCTCTGTTCAGGGAGAGGAACCAAGCAGCGACCCCCTTCCAGTTAGCAGCACATTTATATGTAAAGAAAGTTTACTGTATCAGGCAGGCGACTCCTCGGTCCCGATCGCAAAATCACTGCTAAACGTGGGAGTACAAACAGTAGCTAAAGTTCCTGACAGGCCGATCGCTTTTAGCAAAATCTTCGGTCTTCTTCAGGTGAGCCTGGTATTCTTTCAACAGCTTACTTTGCAGCACATCAAGCTCATCGCTGTCTGACTATTTTTCTGTCTTGTTCTCTCTCTCTGCAAGATGGTAACAGGCTAAGTTTCATGCCTTCCACTGTTCTCCTGTGCAAACTACTGCGCAACACAGCCGCTCGATTCTGCAAGCTCTTTTCTCTTTAACTTCCAACTCGAATTTGGCTTGCCAGCAGACATCTCAGGGGATTTCCCTTAGATCCAAAAGGTTTGGTTGGGCAGTTTAGCTGCCAATCACAGTAAGAGCTCCCCTTTCTATTACAAAAAAGTGCCAACAGTCTAAAACTACAAATCCCAACTGGTAATCAATACAGTCCCATTTCAGCAGGCTCCATTTTGGAGTCCCCCAGTACTGATTGGTCCAATTCGGCAGTTTGGGACCAAAATGGTGGAGCTAATCTGAAAAGTCCTCACTGCAAAGAAGAGAGGTTAGAACAAACACCATATCTTTACCACTCTAAATACTTATCAGCAATTATTTACATCTCTTAACAGGGCTCTGTCTGTGCCACTAGCAACGGCAGAAACAGAGTGAAAATTCAGCAGCCCGGGAGGGATTCGGGCACAGAAACACACAGACCCCCCCCAATCCAGATTAATTAGTACTGCAAGCAGGCAGCACTTAAAGAGACAGTACATGGAGGCTTTACAGGCGCTCACTGGTAGCAACATTTAAACATCTTAAAAGCCAAACACCTACCAGGTGGTGAGCAATTAGGCAAGCTCTTGGAAGACTTTTTAGGAACCCCTATTTGTAGGGGGGTTACACTCTTCCTGGTCTGGAAAAACTTGGCATCCGCGTCAAGTGGGTACCATCACTATAATTTCAGATGTAAATAATAATATTCAATTATTAATAATTCAAGTACCCCCAAATTGTGGATGCTATTAGTAATTTGGTCCCAGGTAACAAGTAGCTGATTTTTAGTGCTATTTAGAAAATACTGTTTGTAACTTATATATCCCTAATATATTTAACTACCTTCAATGTGTTTTGAACAAGTACAGTCCAGAGTTGCGTGTACTAGTCTTACAACATTGACTACTTTAATTTTATTTTCAAAAAAATGACTGTAGAGACATCACTACTGCCATATAAGTGACAAAAAAATGACTGGGGTGACACTATCATCTTAACCTGCATTTGAACTGGTCATAATTTACAGCAGTAATTACAAAAAAAAGTTTTAATAATATTTTTACATAAAACATGTAGCACTGTAGCTATTATGAAATAGTAGATTTCCCAGTCTTGGCAAAAATCTAATCGCCTCACAGAAGTAAAATATCCAGTCTCCACACCAGTACTTTATTCACTCAACACCTGGAATATTGCATCAAAACATAAATCCATTATGTGTAATTACTAAAATATGTAATGCATTAGCCAGCCCAGTGGTCTGGAGGGCTGAGGCGCTGGGTGCCTTACCTTCTGCCATGCCAGTAACCAGTGTTCAGTGATTACCAAGGGTTTCCAGGAGTCAGCCAGGGGGGAGGGCTGAGTGAGGATTAAGCAGCCATCTGGCAGCTGTCCTTTTCTGGATTAAGTAGGCAAGCCCTCCTGGCCTTTGATTACCACCATGTGGAGGCATGATGATAGTGGAGGCAACAGAGGGGGGCAAGGCGCTAGGCCAGGGGAGGCAGGATCAGTGCCATTCAGGCCAAGGTGATGTACACACCTGTACATTACACTGGGGCTCTGGGGATGTAAGAGTAGAAAATGGTGGAAAATACCACTTGTGGTGACAAGTGATGACCGCCTCTCGCAGGCTCTGCACGAGTAGCCGGGCATCCGCTCCAGCCCTATGGCAGAGGACACTGTGGCAAGGTAAGTCCCAGGGGAGCCAGGTGGCTGGGCAGGGGGCAGTCCAATGGAGGTTGCCATGGGGTGGAAGGCAGCAAAAAGGAAAATATGGAAAACATATGTAACACATTTGAGCCTTCATGCATATTATTACTGTAGTAATGAACTTCAGGTTTTGCAATGTGCTATAATACCTCTATTTTGGGGTGCTTAAAGGTCCTTGGCTGCACCTTGTGTGTTTCAACCATTCCCTGGGACTAGAGTTATTACAGTATCACCATGCACCCTGTCATGAGGTACGTCAGTCTTAATGCAATGTTTGATATTATGAAATGGATTGTCAAAATCTTCAAATCTGATTGGCTGAGACCACATTTAGCAAAGAAGCAAAGATGATATCTCAATACATAATCCCAGTAGAAAGTAGGTCAAAAAATCAAAATGGATCCATTTCATAATTGCAATAGTACACTCCTGTGTGTGCAGTATCATGGAATATCATCACTTCTCAGGTGGTTGAGGTCACGTGGCTTTTGGCTTTGTGCCTCACAATGCACCTGTGGCAGTATGATATCCCATGATATCACATACTGTACCTTGTTGTGTAGTATTGATTGAATGCAATGTGTTGAAGTTACATACATAGTTACATGGATGCATAGATTTTGACTGCAGATGAAGACTAATTTGTCTTTTCAGTCTTGGTGGAGAAGGGGTGAAAGAGAGATGCTGTAGTATAGAAAAAGCTGAAGGGGCTGGACTTGGCTTCAGAGTATAATGTTTGATAACATATATGGCATTACGTGACAATATTATGATAAGCTATGATATCTGTTGTTTGAAATACTGTAATATAATGTAAAACTTGCCATTTTCAATGTCAAATCACTTTTGCTACTTTCACTGAAGCACTTGTTAGCACTAAAATACATTTACACTAATTAACACTATTAGCCCCTTTTCAATTATAATGAATGTGGCACTAATTACTTAGAGCTGAATTAAATTTGCTCAATAGTAGTGTAATGGTTTTGATGTAGTGAAGAGTTTTTTTTTTTTTGCTGTGTTTCTTTACTGGGCTTTGTGAACAGACTCTTTACCTCATCATTTTCTGAGCCACCCCTCTTTTGAGGCCTACTGTGTTGTCCAATCCCCTATCCTCATTGGCCAATAGAGGAGGGTAAACCAGAGCAGGCTTGAACCTGACTCGAGCTTAGTGCACGGTTTGGCTCGGTTCATCCTCCATAATCAATAGAGTGCCAAGGTCAGCCAAGCCACTCATGGTCAAAATAAGCATTATTGTCAACCTGAGCAGTTAGTGTAGTGTCTGAAACATTCAGGTCCTATGTGGAGAACAGGGCCTATCTTGGGTTTTAGCTCATAGAGTCAAGCCAGATCCCTGGCTTGGCTCTGGCTTGACTCTAGGTGAAAATGTCTGCCTTGCCCACCTTTAGTGGCCAACTGGCTTCTTCTAGAACCTGCTCTTTAATTAAGACCTAGATGTCTCCCTGATACTTTGAGCAGCCCTAAGTCCTCAAGTGCACCAATCATTACTTTGAAAGCCAATGCCACCTTCCCAGCTCACACATTACATAGAACATTGCAAGTCACACCTGATTTGTGACAGGAATCCTCTTGGGTGTGCAAAATCCCAGTTCTTCCCCACTTTGAACTTTGAAGTCGATGACATGATCCTCAGCCGTCCGCTTCAGTCACCTTATCTTCCAAACATTACTCTCACCTCCACTTTCCTTGAAGAGACTATTAATGTCATCCATTTTATGAAATAAGCTTCCTGTACAGCTGATCCTATTGCCTCTTTCTGGTCTCCTCCTTCTTGTCCACATATTCTTTATACTGATTTGATAGCTAACTTCTCCTATGTCTCAGAAACTTTCTCTGACTCTCTTAAAATAGTCTTTGCAACCCCTTCTCTTAACCTTGCCTGTCTTTCCTACTACTGCATTTGCTAAACATTTCTGTACCCTAACATTCCTGCCCAGTTCCAGTCCTCCAAAAATGTTCCTCTCCTCTCCTCTCCTCTCCTCTCCTCTCCTCTCCTCTCCTCTCCTAGTTCACATTTTTACACTATGAATGTCTTTAAGTCTAGTTTTTTTATGGACTAAAGAAAAGAAATTAGTTTTGTGTGCATTGTTGATGACTTCCTTCTTTCAAACAGTGTGTCTTTTGTCCTTCTTATCATTATGGATATCACTGTGGCTTTGAAAATTGTTGAGTACTATATCCTTCCTGATCACTTCAAGCACTATGCTGCTGTCATTGATACCATCCTGATTTGGTTACATTTTCATCTGAGTGCTTCCACATTTTTTTTAGTACTAAATGGACTACATCTTGCCATTCTTTCCTATGGTGTTAATCAGGTCTCAATTAATAGTCCTCCACTCCTCTTTAGCTTCTTTCCATGGCTCCCAGCTCTACAGCATAATGTCATACACATTCATGCTAAATATTGGTATTGATTCTTTAAATGCTGAGGGAGATGCATGAGCAATCTCTTACCCAGTGGTGGCCATCTTAGACAAGAATAAGTGTAGTCTGTATTGAGAGAGAAAGCTGCACAAATGAGTCTGTGATCCTGAGCTAATGAATGCATTTAACTTCAAGTATAGTTTAAAATAAGAAGTACTTAGATATACGATATGTAAGACATTGACTCACTAAGTCAAGATGCAGAACAGAGCATTCAACTCCGCTGACTGTTTCCTTATCCCCTCCCTTCTTTCCTTGCTGTCCTGCCTTCCCTTCACATTGTGGAGCTATGACTAAACACCCTGCAGTTCAAGGTGTTTAATTCTGGGGTGCCTCCTATTATGCACAATGAGCTTGCTTTAACCATCTTGTACTTCAGAGCTGGTATGAATGTGCTTCAATATTTGCAGAAACATATAAAGGACATGCATACATTTGTATGGTGCCCTTCTAAGATTCAAAGTCATGAATATATAGTACAGATTTACATGAAACATAGAGTAGAGTATATGTAAATTACAAAAATAGATAAATGACTTGTCAATTTGCAGACTATGTAGAACTGCAGAGGCAATAAAGTGCAAAGGGCATCTGTTAAAATATCCAGATAAATATATAACCTTAAGCTGTACAGCAAAATAATTAGTATACATGGAACTATAAAAGGCAGGGAAATGTGTGAGTCAAAAGATGGTGCATGGCTTTCCTTTTGAGGATTTTCATACAGGGAGCCAGATGGATGTCAGTAGCATGTGTATTCCACAGTGAAGGGGTTCCCATAGCAAAGGCGTGACCTGCTGCAGATTTAAAATAGAAGAATGATGTGTTCATAGGTATGGAAACACCCCAGATATTACATACCCAAACCACTACACTAGTCATAATATTGTTCCTCATCTGGACATTTGCCAAAAGGTGAAATATAGCCATTGGGTATGCCCTGGTAAACCCTTTCCCAAAAATGCTGCAGAACTTCTTTTTTGCCAGCTCCTGGTGCACTCCATGAGGCATGTAAAGTTACCTTGGCTAAGCTCGGTAAACCTCTGGAGACATGAGCAGTCATTGCTCATACAGTACTCAGTGATTGATTAGCACTCCACTTAGAGAAAATGACTGTCTCTTTCTGCCAGCATGGTAATGTGGCTAAAATGTCACTCCCCTGTAATGTCATCAGAAGCAGCATCTCTTCAATTAGAACATGTGGTTTTGTCTAGGGAAAAAGGGTCAAGGAGCTCACGCAGATAGTGGGGCCACAATCAATGCTTCAAACAGCTTTAATGCAAGCACACTCCCAGCTGTTGCATGTAGAATCATTTCTTCTTCTTCTTCTTCTTCTTCTTCTTCTTCTTCTTCTTCTTCTTCTTCTTCTTCTTCTTCCTCATCCTCATCCTTTTATCCTTTTTTTCTTCCTCATCTTCTTCTACAACTACATCTTCTGCTCCTCCTCCTCCTTCTTCTTCTTATTCTGTTTGTTCTTCTTCTTCATTTTACTGTTATGTAAGTACCAGCTGTTAAAAATAGCCACAGGACAAATGTTAAAATGGAAAAATGTTAAAGAAGAACATAGAAAAAAGCAAAGTCTGCCACATAGTAATCTCCACCCACCATGGCTAGGTGGATAGAAACACAGCCCAGATAGACTTACAAACACTTGTGAGTGGTTACTGGTCCTACCATGTGATGTATCAGTACCCAGGAAAGCTTTGTAAAATATGATGTTCAAAAACAATGTAGCTTTTATTTGAATAATTTTCGTATTCACCTGCCCTCATTTTGTATAATTTACTGAGAACATTTGCAATAACATTGGATATACCCCCTCACTTTGTGTATCTCTTTGTTGTAAAATTATCTATGCAAGGTAAAGCAAGATCAAGTTGACAAACACTCTGTAGCCCGGGGGAAGGGAGGCACGTAGGAAATGAATCAGCATTTATTATGCACTACATTTATACAATACAATTGAAATATACAATACAAAAAAAATAACAACTAGTCCAATACATAGTTGAATCAGGTTGCCCAGGACATGTGCACTGCAGTCGTACATAGAGTGGAGCAACATCTTATTCTTTAACTCTTCGGGCCTGCAGAAGCTAGTGCATCTGTTGGGAAACTATTTCAAAGATGTGGGAATTAAAAGTCATAGGCAGCCTGACAAAAGCTTTTTTTGCACCTTTTTTTTTGGGGGGGGGGGGCATCTGCTTGTCCTGCTTTAAAAGCCTTAAGTCATAATTTTCTGTTTGTGACAGCCTCACCACCTTTACCTTCAGAAATTATTATGATGCCTCAAACAAAGGACTGCAACCAACTGAAGGAAATGCTTGAGGATGAGATGAAGTCTGAGATACAAAGATTTAGTTTTCTTTTTTTTTAATAATAAATATTTTATTGGTTTTCAAAAAATATAATTAGAATTTGGACATTCAAACAACAAGATGCTTATATAACTAGATCCAAGCTATATAAATATAAAATGAAACTATATTCATATGACATCAAACATCGATATCACAACTGCTATGACATGTTTTGAATTATCCGCAGTGAGTGGTACAGGAGAATGCAGTGAAAGATCTAGTTTTCATATGTATAGTATATGTTCAGTAACAAAAATAAGGAGAAAAATGAACATGACTGAAAACATAAGTTGGGGTTTTATCATATGAACATTCAAAGATGCTAGCAGAAAAAGGCCACATGGTCTATTTAGCCTGCTTGTTGCATATCTATATATTAGGTTTCTACTTCACCATTCCATCAAGAGCACCAAACCCCCACCCCTGAAGCCATTATGCACTATGTTCACCCATTCATAAGGCTGAAATACTATTGTTCATATAACATTCAATTTATTGTGCAATTTCCACACCTGCAGTGCAAATCAGTCATAGTGTGACACTGGCATAGACATAAAAACTATGAATATATCTATAGCAGATACAGAACATTGATGAAGCAATACCTCTGACAATCCAATGGACTGAAATTGACATTTTGCCCCCAGTCAGAGGGGCTTCCTTATCCTCAGTGTTACCATGTAGCACCATTGTCATTTTTAAATTGTGACATCCATTTGCATATAATGTTTTAAAAAGAAAAAAAGAAATTAAGGAGCCTAGAAAAAAATGGAGGGGGAGGACCTATAAAAACAAGAGGTGTTTGGGCACAATATGGAAAGTGGGCTGCCTTAATGCCAGGAACCTTGGCAGTATAGCCTAGATGTTAAAGTAATGAGCTGTGAATAAGCTTGGTACATCCAGCAGATCTAGGTTTGATTTCCACAACCTCCACTTACATACTGAGTGACCCTAAGCAAGTCATGTAACCTCCCCAGTGCTTCTTGATTTATTTTTATTTATTTATTTAGATTTTGGTAACTGGGTAAGCCCACTAAGACCAGAGATCCCTTTTTCTGGGGTGACCCGGAATTAGTTACAGTAAATTACATACATAGGTATCAATATACAGTATTTACAGCTGATACATATAGGGAATTAGTATCAAACGTTTAACACACAGACCGCAGGCATCACAAGGCTCACAAAGTATTAAACAGGTGCACAGTACGTTTAACAATTTTGCATAAGAGATTCATGGGAGAAATAGAAGTGGCCAAATTAGTGACAGTATGACAACCGGCATATATGATCACTCCTGAAAACAGGTACAGGAGCTAATGGGTCTTTCTTGGTTACCAGAGAATAAAAAAAAGGCGAGCTCCTGGCAATGATGGCAGATGCAGGATTCAACCTCGTTGCCATAATGGAGACTTGGGCCACAGGGACTAATGACTGAGACCTGATGATCCCAGCTTACAGCCTGTATAGGTTAGACAATTGATAAGGTAAAGAAGGAGGGATATCCCTTTACATCAGGTAAAGCACTGTGGCAGTGGAGGATGGGTCCATCAGGGAGGAAATGGGGAAATAACATTTCTGTGGGTTCAGTTCTCAGCAGCATTAGGTAAGAAACTGCATATAAGGGTGGTCTATAGACCAGCAGGTGAGGGGAACAAGAGCAACAGGGAAATAGGAGCAGAAGTACGGGGGGGTTCACTTAGGGGGGAGCTGCTAGTAGTAGGGGATCTCAACCCATCAGACATTGATTGGGGCATTTCTGCAGTTAGTAACACTAAACGTCAGGCACAGCTATATACAATGTAGGACTGCCTGTTGCTTCAGCCAGTCAAGAAACCCACAAGGCAGGCTGCCATTCTTGATATGGTGCTCACCAACTCAGAAATGGTGGGTGGCATGAGGATTGGGGAACCACTGGGGTCCAGCGACCATAACACCATATGGTTCAAGTTGGCCCTTGGTATCAGTAAGCCCTCACCAAAGACTGACATTTTGGATTTCAGCAGAACAGACTTCCACCAGATGATGAGGGAATTAGTTTGGGACTGGTTAGCTGGAGTGGACAGAATCAGGTGAGTGGACCAAAGATTGGGAGAAATAAAAGGGGCCATTCTCAAGGAAATAAACTCATTCTTGAGGACAGTTACCAAGAGAAATAGGTACAAGAGACCAATAGTGTTCTCTGAAAAGGTCAATGGGTACAAGGAGAAGCAGGTAATGGATGAGCACCAAGTAAAAACTAGGGAGGCCAAGAAGGTTTGCAACAAACAAGTGAGCAAATGCAAGAGGGAAAAAGAGACTGCTATGCTTCTTGAAAGAAGTGGCTGGAAAGGTAAAGGCTAAAGGGTTGCATTCAGAAGTTATAAGGAAACACAGAGGGAAGAGGATATGGAAGTGTATTGGGGAAACAGAGGGAAGCAGGAAAAATAGGAAGAAGTGCACAGGCACACACTGAAGAGAAAAAAGCCCAGGAGGTAATGAAAACAGAGCAAGACAGTTTTTTAGGTATGTAAGGGAAAACAGGAAGACCTGGGGTTGGACTGTAAAGTTAAAAAGGGAAAGGGGGAACTGTGCAGAAGGGGGCCAGGAAATGGCAAACATCCTGAAGAAATACTTTGTTCAGTGTTCATAGAGGAAGGAGAAGGGGAGGGGCCACAAAAATGTAACAGAAGATTTGGAGGGAGGAAGGCGGACACTTGTCCTTTTTTGGAAGTGAGAGACCTGAAGGCACATAGTGCATAATGGCTTCAGGGGGATGGGTTCTCTTGTTTGGATGGTGAAGTAAAAACCTAATATATAGTTTTGCAATGAGCAGGGAAAACAATGGATCCATATGGGTTGCATCCACGGGTATTGAGGGAGCTCAGAGAAATACTCGCTGCACCTCTCACAGTTCTATTTAGCAGCTCGCTGGAAACAAGTGTGGTTCCAGAGGACTGGAAGAGGGCATATGTAGTCCCACTATGCCAATGTGGTAGCAGGGAGGAGGCTGGCAATTGCAGATCAGTCAGCCTGATATCTGTGGTAGGAAAGTTAATGGAATCCCTGCTAAAGGAAATGATTGTGGAATATCTTTGAGTCAGTGGGTTACAAGATCTGAGGCAGCATTGTTTCACAGGGGGTCATATCAAATGAGTTTGATAGATTTCTTTGACTGGGTGACAAAGGATTTAAATGAGGTTGGAGTGGTGGACGTGGCCTACATAGATTTCAGTAAGGGTTTCAACACTGTTTCACATAGGAGACTAGCAAGCAAGCTGAGTAGCTTGAGAGTGGGTCCAAAGGTGGTAAACTAGATAAGAAATTGGTTAGGGGATAGGTGAGAGAGGGTAGTGGTAAATGGAGTTCACTCTGAAGAAGGGAGGATGACCAGTGGGGTGCCTCAGAGATCAGTGCTGGGACTGAACCTCTTTAATGTCTTTATAAGTGATTTTGTAGGGGAGCAGGAAGTAAAGGTGTGCATCTTTGTGGATGACATTAAAATCTGCAATAGAGTAGACACTCTGGTTGGGGGTGTAAAAGATGAGCAGAGAAATGGGAAAACTAGAGGAGTGGCTAAGGATTTGGCAGCTGGGTTTCAATGTAAAAAAGTACAAAATAATGCACTTACAGCAAAGAAACCCAGGGGCAGATTACAAACTGGGTGTAGTGGTACAGATGACCACTAAGCAGGAAAGACATCTGGGGGTAATCATATCAGATAACCTAAAGGTGGCCAGGCAGTGTGACAAGGCAGTTGGGAGAGAAAGTGGGATGCTGAGGTGCATAGGGAGGGGTATCTCCAGCAACAAGAGGGAGGTTGTTTTGCCTATGTATAGATAACTGGTAAGACCCCACCTTGAGTACTGTGTCTGGTTCTGGATATCACATCTCTGGAAGGACATAGAGTGGAGGCAGTCCAGAGAAGGTCAACTAAAATGGTGCAGGGTCTGCATCAAAAGCCCTATGAGGAAAGGCTAAGGGACTTCATATGTACAACCTGGAACAGAGGAGGGAGAGGGGATATGATAGAGATCTTTCAATACCTCACGGGGTAAATAAGGTACAGGACTAAAGTACTTTTGAGAAGAAAATGTGCTCAAGAACAAGTGAACATGCTATGAAACTGAAAGGGGGGTAGACTGAGGAGAGATTTGAGGAAGTACTTCTTCACAGAAAGATTGGTGGATTCCTGGAAAAGCCTTCCAGTGGAGGTAGTGGGGGATAAAACAATGGTGGGGTCCAAGAATGCATGGTATAAGAGCAAGAAATCATACTGGGAAGGAAGGGGGGGCGGGAGAAAGAGCTGTAGATGGGGTATGGTCTGTGGTAATAGTGTAGGTAGAGAGAAATGGTCAGACTGGATGAGCAAAGCAGTCCTTATCTGCAATCAAATTCAGTGTGTCTATGTTTCTGTGGCAGTTAGAGACGCAAAAGCAGACTCAGACCTGTGTACTAGGGAGAGGGTCAAGGGAGGGGAAAACTGTTTTTGAGATATATTAGGGGGGGAAAAAAAAGCCGAGAGGGGGAATTGTTAAGCAAACAGAGGGAGGCAGGGTAATGGAGGAGGATGAGTGGACAGTAGCCATTCTGAATGATTGCTTCTGCTTAGTATTCAAAATGGAGGACAGTGGGGCTTTGCCTGAGAGCAGCATAAATGCTGCTGGAAGGGGTATTCCAGAAATAGGAAACAAAGCAGGTATTTACAAGTAAAAGAGTGAGAAAGGGGCTTGCAGCCCTGAAGATAGATAAAGCTCTGGGGTCAGACAGGATGCATCCAAGGGTGCTCAGGGCAGTGACATTAGAATTAGCTGAACCCCTGGTAGAGTTATTTAATAGCTCAGTTCAGAGAGAGGTGTCACTAAAAAACTGCAGGTTAGTGGATATAGTTCCGCTCCACAACAGTGGGGACAAAGAGCAACCTGGTAACTACAGTTCTGTCAGACTTACCACTGTTGTAGGTAAACTGATGGAGACACTAGTCAAAGAGGACCTATTGGACTTCCTGGAGAAAAACAGGCTTCAGGATAGTGAACAGCATGGATCCATGGCAGGGAGGTCTCACCAGATCAGCCTGATAATATTCTTTGACTGGGTAACTAGGACAGTTGATAAGGGTCATTCAGTGGACTATTCTACTTTGACTTCAATAAGGAATTTGACTCAGTGCCTTACAGAAGGTTGCTGAAGAAGTTAGAAGATCTGGGTACCATGAAGACCATAGATGGGTGGGAAACTGGTTGGAAGGAACAGAGCAGAGAGTTGTGGTAAATGGAGTCAAATCTATGGAGTGGGAGTTCACCAGTGAGGTGCTGCAGAGAACAGTCCTGGATCCAGTATTTTACAGTATGTTCATCAGTGACATAGGAGACGGCATTCAGAGCAAGATGTGTCTCTTCATATATCACACTATGTTCTGTGTTAGAATAGACAATGAGGAGAGGGTAAGAGAGTTGCAGAGGGACCCGCAAAGGCTGGAGAGGTGGTATAAAGTTTGGCAATTGAAATTCAATGTCAAAAAGTTCAAGCTGATGCACATAGGGAACAAGAACTCTAGGACAGAGTATTAGATGGGAGGGGTTACGCTGAACACTGCTTCTAATGAAAGATACCTAGGAGTCATTACAAGTGACTCTTAAATAATCTTGCCAATGTAACAAAGCCTATAGTATGTCTAATGGGATGCTGTAGTGTATTGGGACTTGGGAGGGACTTTAACAGCAGGAAGAAAGCGGTAGTATACCTCTCTATAGCTCACCTACGAGGCCACAGTTGGAGTACTGCAGCCAATTCTGGAGTTCTTATGTAAGGAAAGACAAAAACAGGCTGGAGACAGTGCAGTGTAGGGTAATCAAAATGATTTAGGGCCAGAAATGCAGATCCTATGAGAACTGGCTTGGCAACATAATTTTTACTCACTGGAGACCAAAGGAGAAAGGGGACAATATGGTAGAAACCTGCAAATTCATGAAAAGAATGAGCAAGGTGAACTGCAAGTGACTATTCAACAGGAATAACTACCCTAGAACATGAGGACATGAGTGGATGTTGGTGGTGGGGAGATTCAGGATGAACGTGAGCAAGTTTTATTTGACAAAGAGAGTGCTTGAGCTGTGAAAAACCTTGTCAACTGAGATGGTGGGCACCAAAACCCTCAATAGTTTTAAGCACAGCTTGGGACAGAGTTAAGGATTAGTTGTTTACTCAGAGTGGTTGTGGTAAGACAGGAAGTAAGAGGGTGAATGCTGTAGACAAAACCCCATAATGATGAAAGGTCTCGGAGTATGGTTATTACTTGCAGTTTGGATGAACAAGTGCTTTTTTTCTGCCATCATGGTCTATGTTTAATCTCTTTAACAAAAGTTAACCTATTGGGCTGGCCCAGTGGTGTGTTAGCAGCACATTGTGTGTGAACTCCAGAATCCAACACTGGGGCTGACTGGTGGCAATACACTGCATATTTGTATATTTAAATATTGGTAACCAGGAAATGCACACTGAGTCATGGTGTGTTTTTGAGTATGTCCTGGGGGGAGAGAGAACAGGAAGAGTTACAAAAATAATGATCATGAATAATGTCAGCAAACATTATTCAAGCTAGGGTTATCCTTTTTTTTTATTTTCTTTATTGAAATTTAACAAGCACAAATAAAGACATACATACATATATACCCAGGAAAACCCCAGGTCTGCATCCCCAAACTGGATGTGGTTACTATATACAACCCTAGAACTATGTACATACACAGTTGCCATACAATAATCTTGCCATTATTCAGTTAATTTACTGGGGTACATTCAAAGCTATCAGATCTAAGCTGGATAACATCTTATCCACCTTCCTATTATGACTACCCCTGGATGATATTATGATTGAGTTCTATTCAGTTATGAGTCAGATAAACCAAACTTTAGCAACCATGTCCCCGGGAAAGAGAGAAAATCCACCCTACACCCACTATTTTGGCAGATCAGATAACAGTTCACTGCAAGCTAACTAAGATATCTAAGTACATCTAATAGAAGAGTGCAGAAGAAAAAAAAGGTTAAGATCTTAAATGTGGATCATAATCTCATTACCTTTTCCTTAACCATATATTGCTAACTAATCACAATCAGACAGACAGATCTGGGTCTGAGTGTTCTTGACTTGTCTTGAGTACACTGCTTCCAATGGGCTCCATCTTTTATCACAGATTTTTCTTTTACCCTCCGCTACTCTTTGTATCTTAAGTCCATCTAGTGTATGTAACAGATCTTTCACCCATTGATCGTACTTATAAGTAATGTCACTTTTCCAGTGTCTTAGGACAAATGCCTTAACTAGGGCAGACATCAAAGCTGTATGATACTTAGCAGATGCCCTCGAAACCGAGTTCATATCCCCCAAAATACAGATCTCTGGCCTAATAAATTCCATATAGTTTAATAAGGGGTCCATGTTCTGCCCTTTATGAACCCATAATGAATGTACTTTGGAACAGTCCCACATCACATGTAACAAATCCCCTGTATTTGTTTCACATCTAAAGCACAGGTCTGTCTGTCTGAGTCTCCTAGAATATAGCTTAGCAGGAGTATAGTAAATATTTGAAGAAATAAAAAATTGCATAATCTTGTATTTAGGGACAGGTAAAAATGTACCACTGTTCCAAATCTCTTTCTAGTCAGGCCTCAGGGGGGTCATGTGTTTTTCCCAATATGAAATCTGGGTCAAGGAACCAGAGCTCACAAACTCTAGCAGCACTTTGTAAACTTTTGAAAGAGGATGTTGGGAGTAGTTAATCCCCCTCAGGATATCCCAGGTAAATGATTTTTATCCAGCTTCTCTACTATCTCCAAGACAGTGCTGCACGATGTTGGTGATTTGAATATTTTTTTTTAAATTCCAGTCCCTAGTCTGTGGTGGTAGGTCCACCATGTTGTCTACAACAAAATCTGCCAAAGTTAGATCAGTTAAGTGTGGAGCCCAAAGGTTATGCATTATTTTTCCCCCAAGATGAAGATTAGGGTTTCCCTGGATAGGTTGATCCAGACCTCTCCTTTGATCTCTCCTATGTGATGGATTTAAAAAATTCCACCATGTCAGCATGGATTTGAAAACTGGTGTCTGCTTCTCCTTATTAGGTAATCCATCCAGATCTGAAAAGAGCAATGCTGCTGGGGAAAGTTTCAGATCTTCAAGAATTTGTCTCTCAATTTGCAGCCAGGTTGGGATGTATTCCTCTTCTTCCAAGTTTCTGCACCACCATCCAGTTAAACCTAGTTGTCCCACCACATAATATAAGTGGAGGTCCAGAAGCTTAATACCCCCCATAAGATGGGGAAGGTGTAAAATAGTATGTTTTCTTCTTGGGGGTTTTGATTCCCAGAGGAATGCAGAGAGTACCCTCTGGATGTTAATAAACTTTCCTTTGGGAATACTATAGGGTAACAAATGAATTGGGTACAGCAACCTAGGTAGAAGGTTCATTTTGATCAATCCCAGTCTGGCAGCAAAATTTAGGGTGAGTTTATTCCATCTTAGAATATCTGTTTTAATTACCGATAGCAAGCTATCAATGTCTGCTTCCACCCCATCCTCTGAATTAGCCATAATCCATATGCCCAGATACTTAATTTTATTTGGGGGCCCAATTGATTTGCAACAATTCAAATTCTGCTCTATAAGTATAAGGAGTAAGAGGAAGAACCTGTGTTTTACTCAGATTTAATTTGTAATTGGAGACCACTGAGAATTGCTGAAGGATTTCCAAAGCCTTTTGGAAGCTGTCTGCTGGTTCCTGTAAATGCAGCATTATGTCATCAGTAAAAACAGAGAATTTAAACTCCCTCCCACAAACCTTAATCCCTTGTACAGCAGGATCCATGAAGAGCGCTCTTAGTAAAGGTTCTAAGTACATATTAAACAAAATTGGTGACAGAAGACATCCCTGTCTAGTCCCATTCATCAAAAGAAACTCCTTAGATAAATAACCATTACACAGAACCCTGGCAGTGGGATTTGCATAAAGGTTTCTAAGACCCCTGAGAAGGCCCTCTGGAAAGCCCATTTTCTCCATCGTAAGAAATAGAAAAGCATGGGATACCCAATCAAAGGCCCTCTCAGCGTCGAGTGCAATCAGAGTCATGGGTAACTTTGAGTTAGAGGCCCTTCCACTGATATGATGAAGCTTCCTTAATGCATCATGTGTCCCTCGGCCTGGCATAAACCCTACTTGATCCTGACTAATTAAAAAGGGAGCAACTCTTAAAACTCTATTAGCTAGGATCCTCGTTAGCACTTTGATATCCTTATTTATTAAAGCAATGGGTCTGTAATTACTCGGAAGATCTTTTGGTTTATCTGGCTTTGGGATAAGCATAATATAAGCTTGATACAGGGGAGGATGTGGAACCCCTTCTTGCATAATATATGAGAATAAATCTTTCAATAGAGGGAGTATAGATACTAAATGAACTTTGTAAAATTTAGCTGTAAGACCATCAGGCCCTGGTGTCTTACCATTTGGCAATGCTTTAACTGCCTCTATTATTTCCGCTTCCTGAATTGGGGCTGCTCATGCCTGGGCCTGCACCTGATCTAACCTAGGTGGTGGTATCTTATCTAGAAACCCTTTAATCTCTTCTTCATTAGTGATAACCCCCCTTGATAAATCCCTATGTAGTAGTCTGCAATAGCATCAGCCATTCCTTGGGGGTCCGTAATTAATGTCTCCATTAAATTTTATTGCAGGAACCATCCGTTTTGCTTCCCATTCTCTGATTCTACTAACCAGAAATTGTCCTGGCACATCCCCCTGCATTAAATATTTAGCTTGCAGTTTTTCTAGCCAGCAATCTATCCTGTCATACAGTATACCTCTCATTTCATCTCTTAACTCTTTAAGCTCATTGTCTAGTTGTCTAGAAGAACCCTCCAGTGGGATTAGTGACTTGATGGCTTCCATTAGAAATTCTTCCCATGCTCTATTCATACTATTTCTCCTAGCAGTATATTCTTGGGCTATTCCTGCTTACAATACCTTACAAGTAGGCCAAGCAAGTCTCTTGTCCAGGAGTGTTGGTAATTGGGTCTGAATTATTTCTACCATCGCTTCCTCCAATTTAGACACAGCCTTGTCAATCCTGAACACTGTATCATCTAATCTCCATCTATATGGTTTTAGAGGAATATCCTTTATTTCACAGAGTAACTGTATAGGAGAATGGTCAGACAATATTCTGCAAAGAGTCGGCAGTTCCTTAACTCCCCTTAATGCAACCCCATTAAACAAAAAGAAGTCAATTCGGGAATGAGAGTGATGAACTCCAGAATAGAAGGTCATGCCTGTGTTCCCTTTATTATACACCCTATATGGGTCTACTAATGCTGTAACCTCCATAAATCTAGTCAAAGCTGCCTGGGCCAAAGAAGGTGGTCTTTCAGAGGGTGGATTTCTGTCCACCCAGTTGTCTAAGCAGAGATTCCAATCCCCTGCCAAGACAAGTGGGTAGGGTGGGAGAGTAGCTATATACAACTCTAGTGAGGCAAAAAGATCTGAGGCAGAGTAGGGCCATATACTGAAGTGATTGAAAATGCATTTCCCAAAATAGTACCTGAGACATAAACTCCTCTACAATCCTCTCTTGTTTTAATTTGAGAGATAACATACAGACAAGTTTTTCTTACTAATATCGCCCCCCCCGATGCTTTCGTCTTCCCATCTCCAATTACTTGGCCCACCAAAATTTTCTTCAATAGATTTAGTTCCTCTTTCAGTAAATGGGTTTCCTGTAATGCAGCTATTTGAACCTCCAGTTGATTAATATACTGCAATATCACCAATCTTTTCTTCCTCCCCTTGAGGCCTTTAACATTCCATGAAAGAAGTTTAAGCACAACTATTATATTTAGCATTACCCCTGCTTTCCACCCTCTGACAGTCTGCCCGCCATTTTAGACCCACCGTGGATTCTCTCTCTTCCCTTTTCCCCATAATCCCCCCCACTATAGCCCCCAATCCTCCGATTGTCCTTCTTTATTAAGTTGAGATGTAGTTGAGCTAACCCCGTAGTGTCCCAGACCCCCTGAATCCTCTTAAAACATCCATAGACCCCCCTACTTTTAAATCCCATCCTAAGCTTCTTAAGTGGCCAAATACCTGCTATGGTTAGAGATGCATAACGTCACAGTTCTCAGTATATGCAGTACTCTCTCCTCTAGGGTCCTCTCCCACCACAGTAACTAGGAGAGCGTACTCCAACCCCTACCTAGCACTCACCATTCAATCAGAGGTCAGAAAGCATTAACCTTCCCTCGACCTTATACTATAAACAAAGATAGGTTCGTGCTCCCACATTAAAATAATGTCCCTCATATCTGTATTCCCCTTTTGCCACCATTCTTCTAGCCCCAGCAGAGTGGTTAAAAAACAAACAAACAAAAAAACCCTGAAACTAATAAATAACCAGGATAGAGAGAGAGGAGAAAAAAAAGGGTTTCTAAAACAAAACTCTACTGCAGCTGGTATTTCCTTAAAAGAATGCTGAGTATCTCATGTTTACCAATCTCCCAGGTACCGATAAACAATGTCACTCCCTTCCCCCCGCAAAACAGAGAAAATAACAGCAGTCCACCTTGAAAAGTCCTCTCTTCTTTGCTTGAGCATTCTGGCTATCTGATGATGGAACCCTGCTCATTATAAAGTTTTTAATCCACAAGCCTAAAAAAGAAATTTGATGGGCTTGGTCCCTTTTAACCCATAAATTGGTAATTAAGGTGTTTCTTCCCCCTCCCCCGCAAACAGTCCCACACATAGTAGCTCCAGGGTAATCAAAAGAGTAAAAGTTCTCCGAAGCGTGGGGAGTAAAATAAAGTCCAAGTAGTTCAAATTCAACATACACCTGCAGCTCCTACCAGTCAATCCTTCTCATACTCTGCACTTCATCAAAACAGGGCCACCTCTCACCCTGAATCTTCATGTCTCAGACTTAAACAATGCCGGGAGTGCCACTCGAAGGCCTTCTGCAGCATCAGCTGCCATCGCATACCTCCTGTCTCCAGATTGTAACTTCACAATCAGCATTGCTGGGTACTGAATTCTAAATTTTACCCCTGCTAGATAAAGCTTTTTCTTAATCTCTACATACTCCTTTTGCTTTTCCCGAACCGAAGGTGTCAGGTCCTGAAATAGCCAAATAGATGCCCCGTTCCATTGCAGATTTTTATTTGCTCTAGCTTTGTACAAAACACGAGCTTTTTCTTTGTAATTCAGAAAGCACATGATAAGGACATGGGGTCTGGCTCAAGGTGGGGGAATCTCTCTCAAAGAGCGGTATGCCCTTTCAATATTATAGGAGTCTCCAAAAGGTGTTGGGCTGAACAGCTTCATGAGCAGATCTTGCATGAAGGATATGCAATCAGCTCCTTCTGTCCACTCGGGAAGACCAGCCATAATCAAGTTGTTCCTCCAACTACGAGACTCCTGGTCCTCAAGTCGATCCTCCAGTTTCCTAACTTGTTTTTGTAAAGTGACCACTTCAAGGTCCATTGTTGCTGTCTTTCTTTCCTGGGAGGCAACCCTGGCTTCCACATCCCCCACCCGTTGTGTTAGGGCCTTTAGTGCAGGTTTTAAGATCAAAAAATTGGCCACAAGTCCTTGGAGTAGGTGTTTTATTTCAGAAATGTCATCATCCGAAGATTTTTGTCCTCCTCGCTCCTCAGTCGGTAAACAGTCATTTTCTTCTGGCACCAGAGAGTGAGGTTTCGAGCGCTTCACAGCTGGCGCTCGTGCAGCTAGAGGCTTGGGGCTTCCACAATCCATCTCGGCCATGTTGCTTTGCCATTCTGCTGCTCTCGCTTTTGCCTCAGGTGGGTATCTTCCTTTTTATTTTTGTTCCTTCTGTTAATACCCAAGTGCGTTTTGCTTCTTTAGCTTATGGAACCCACTCTTAAAATCAAAATTGAGAGGTCAAAAATGGTTTTATGAGCTATAGTATTCGGCTTGGCCTGGGAGTACTTTTCAGGATATCCTTTGTCCACTAACTCATCATGTGATCTGGAAGCTAGGGTTATCCTGATAGTTTAGCAGCAGTAAGTATTGCTGCCGTGAGGGTGACCAGGATTCAGTAGTGAACTCAATGAGTTGCATAGAGGGGGCAGACCAGACCAAGACAGTTGTCACCTGGCAGTGTGTCTCAGATGGGGACTGCTGGTGGTATGTTCTGGCACTGCAGTGACTTCTTTGGCTGGTTTAGGGAGCTTACTCCTGCCACAGTGGCAAGCCCTGTGTGCAGGTAGCTGACTTAGGCATCACCAATACCAGGGTGGGGGGATGCAACATGTAGCAGTAAGTAGTAAGTAGTAGGAGTAGTAAGCAGTAATATATTTTATTCATAAAAAATGAAAGGGGATAAAACTCAGTTGAGCAGAGCTCTTTTGCAATGAGCTCCCATTGCATTTGTTCCAGTTACCATTTATCCAAAAAATAAATGCACACTATTAAACATCTATATAAAATAAAATTAAAACAATAATAATCATGACCAGGCATCACATTAAGCACTTTAGTACATTTCATTTAATAAAAATGTTTACTATTACCATCTGAGTGGTTACAGACAACCAACATGTTTGTGAGAACATGGGAGAAAAACTTGGCTGTTATTGATATGATGGCTACACCCCACAATCTGATCATGGTACATCCCTACAAAGGCTGACAGCTGGCCAGGAAATAAAATATATATAGAAAAAAAAAGCATTATACAAACTGCATTTGTGCATTATAAGACAGCATGTATTGTAGAACATAGGTACACAAGGAACAAGGATAACAATCAGTTATAATATTAGCCATTCTACAGTAATTACAAGGTGTAATTGCACATTATGATTGTATATTGTACAATACAGGTACATGAGGTGCAAATTTGTCATAGCAGGAACAGTGTAAGGTATATGCAACATACTGTACATGGGACAGATCACAGAGATGGGGTGCTTGGCATCTGGTAAGGGAGTGCATATAACAACTGAGATTCTTGCAGGCCTTGCTCTCTAACAAAGGATGAGCAACATTGGCATGAATTGTGAATATAGCCACTGATCTGTGTGGATGAAGAATGCAGCCACAGTGACATCAATATTTGGGGAGAGAAACAGTGAGAAAATAGGGAAGGGGAAGAATTTAAAAAAGATTAGGGGAAAGAGTTTTAAAAAGGAAAGAGCTGATGTGCAATGAAGTCTGATAAATCTATTAAAGGATCTGGTATAGTAAGAGTTAATAGATTGACCGAGTGATAAAATGTTCACCGGGTTTCTCCAAGTGATCCCTCTGAGCTCTAAATGACTAGCCAGTTCAATGTGTAATAGGCATTCAAACTGACTGTAAAGGATACAGATTGACTAATTAGCATAGAGAAACATCACAGTCAGATCTCAGTTCAAGATGGGTTTTGAACTTGTTACAAATTAGAATTGTGTGTGGCAACAGGAGAGAGGGAGACAAAGGAAGCCAAGGAACACAGAAGTCAGTTGGCATTAAACACTTTGTGTCACTGGAAGCTGATGTGTCTGTTAACACTGGTGAAGAAAAGTGACACAGAGTAAAGGAATATTTTTTTTTTAAAGAACAACGTGCTTACCAAGCCCAATTGATGTACCAATCATCTCATTTCTTATGGGATGTGTGAGCTAGCTGTCAGCTTGGATTTGAGCCTGGATTGCCAAAAGTTTGACACAGATGATCCATGCTAATCCATCTCAGCCAGACATAGAAATGGCTCTGTATCTGAATCCATGAAGGACTGCATGTTAATATAGGCAAACTTTTGGTTGCCCAGCACAACTCAAATTCAGAGCTGCTTGGAGCTCTTAAAATCTAATTTGTATGATCCAAGCCAATCTGAGGAACAAAGGTTTGTTCAACACTGTACTGGTCTACCACTGCAGGATAGGATGAAGAGTATATTGAGATGTCTGCAGACATGACCTGAAAGTAATAAAATATGTCTAGTCAGCCCTATATAATGTATTGTAAATTATGGGAATGCTGTAGGCTAAAGCAGTGAGGAATGTGGAATTCTGCTGGCAAAATCATAGTTCCCCTTTCTGGAAGCTTGGGAGAATTTCATGGTGAACTCTGGAGAATTCCCTCCAGGTAACCACAGTTTTGTATGGAATAAATCATGGGATTTTAATGTGAACTGCACTGTTGTTTGTTTAATTGCAGAAATATGTTCTTTAAAAAACTGTGGAAACTGGAATATTGCTTCTGTATATTCTGCAGAATTCTACATTAGTTGACAAAATTCCATACATTTTCTATGATTTTACAAAGCAGAAAGGCAGTTCCTACCTCAGGCAGAATTGCACAGAATTATGTGGAATCTCCAAAACCCCAGAAAATTGTGGTGGAAGTGGAATTTTGTAATATCCGCACAGTATTTTTCACAACTAATTGGATCACTTTTTCCTCCATGGGTGAGGCACTCTTATTCTATTAAAAGTGTCTTGGATGCAGGTGCCTTGAAAATGCTCATGTGCGAGGAAAGATAATTTAATTTTTGACCCCCCTCCATCAATAATATATTAATGTGACCCCCTTTTTCTGCCACATGATGGTGTATGCAGGGAGAGTCACACCTCCATGCCCTGTGCCCATTTGCTGAGTTCCAAGTTTGAGGGCTCTGGTTGCATGGTGCTTGCTTGTGCACAAACCTCATATGGGTATATGGGGAATATGGTTGTAGTGTCTTCACTAGGAGTATGCTACAAGCTTCATAGTAATTTGGGTTCTGCCCCCTGGGATGCAGTTCCCACCCAGCACCCACCTTACAGCTTACCCTCCCACGCTGTGGTACATACAGTACAACAATGCAGTTCCCCATATATGCTGATCAGTTCTATAGTTCTTAAATTACATAGCAGCCAATAACCACACTAGTTGTACAACTGAACATAACTCCTTCCCACCCAGCTGGCACTTCATTGACTCATTGCCACTGCTGCACCTTCATTGCTGATATTACTCATTCTGTTGCTTTGCTCTTAACAGCCAACCCCATTACCAGGGCCACTGGAAAATTGCGGCCGTGATTATATCGCAGAAAGCATGATTTCCGGGTCCCCCCGCAAAAAATTGCACTTCCCGCAAAAAAAGACACTTTCCAAAATTGCCCACAGTACCCACAGAGCAGCAAAGTCCACAGTGCCCACCCACCAGCCAAAACAAAGCAACGTCCTTCTGTGTTCCTCTGTGCCCCTTTCAGAACCCTACCCACACACCAGCAAAAGTCCACAGCGCCCACCCGCAAGTGCACTACAAAGTTACATTGCCTACCCACCCACCTGCACTCCAGAGAAAAGTGTTCCACTCCACCCGGTCTGCCCCATTGTGCCTCTATACCTCACGATGTGCCTCCATAGCCTGTAGGGTTTTCCGGCATGTGACGCGCTTAGTGACTCCACCAGGAAGCGCCAGACACCGGGAGCGCCACACCAGCTGGGGCCAATTACAACCACATTGCACATTGGCGCTTCTTAGCGCTTTGCTCCCCCTCAGGTCCGCTGAAACTATCTAAAAGAATGTGGACAGGTGAGGGGTAGCTACCGGAGAAGAGAAGCAAGCACACCAGCCCAGAGGAGTAGCCAGCCAGAACGAGAGAACGAGAGCAGAAGAAGACGTGCAGGAGAACAACACAGCAGAAGGTGGAGCAGAGGGAGAGCTGACTGCTGGATGCTGGCTAGCCTTTAAATTTCATAAAAAGAGCTGTATCCTTTGCTTTGTGTGCTGCCAGCTGCCAGCTTATTTGTGGAGAACTGCTACTGTTGCTGTGGACCTGAACTGTACTACCAGGTATGTATATATATATTTTTTTTGCAGGGAGGGGACTGCTGTAAAACATGTGTATGTCCCCCTGGATGAGGCAGTTGTGAGGGTGGGTGGGAGACCGGGGGGGTCCAGCTGCCCCCTCGGTGGACTGGCACACATGGCAAAAAATTGTTCTGGCCTCAGGTGAGCGAGCAGGGTGGGGCGGGTGAGCAGAGTGGCACAGAACAATTTTTTTCCTTCATGCATGGCAGTCACCTGGGTCCGTCCCTCCCTCCCATGGTGTGTTCTTGATCACTGCTGTGGTTCCTCGGAGATGGGAGTGGTGGGGTGGGCATTGCAGACTGGCACACATGGCAAAAAAAATTGTTCTGGCCTCAGGTAAGCGAGCAGGGTGGGGCGGGTGAGCAGAGTGGCACAGAACAATTTTTTTTCCTTCATGTATGGCAGTCACCTGGGTCCGTCCCTCCCTCCCGTGGTGTGTTCTTGATCGCTGCTGTGGTTCCTCGGAGATGGGAATGGTGGGGTGGGCCTGGTGGACTGGCACACATGGCAAAAAAATTGTTCTGGCCTCAGGTGAGCGAGCAGGGTGGGCCGGGTGAGCAGAGTGGCACAGAACAATTTTTTTCTTTCATGCATGGCAGTCGCCTGGGTCCATCCCTCCCTCTCATGGTGTGTTCTTGATCGCTGCTGTGGTTCCTCAGAGATGGGAGTGGTGGGTGGGCTCATGGACTGGCACACATGGCAAAAAATTGTTCTGACCTCAGGTGAGCAAGCAGGGTGGGGCGGGCGAGCAGAGTGGCACAGAACAATTTTTTTCCTTCATGCATGGCAGTCGCCTGGGTCCGTCCCTCCCTCCCGTGGTGTGTGCCTGGCCAGTATAAAAGGTAGCAAGAAAACTGCATTTCTGGAGTCTTTTGTTTCGGTGTGTGCCTGGCCAGTATAAAAGGTAGCAAGAAAACTGCATTTCTGGAGTCTTTTGTTGTGGTGTGTGCCTGGCCAGTATAAAAGGTAGCAAGAAAACAGCATTTCTGGAGTCTTTTGCTCCATGGATGCCAGTAAATCTATGGGCAAGCTCAGTGCCACGACAAGGCAACTCCAGGAGCTGAGGTTTTGAAACCAATCTGCCCAGCTTAGATCATTGTGGGATGCAAACTAGTGGAGTGATATTGGAGGATCAAGCATCCCAAGGAAAGCTCTCCTCCCTCTATGCACTGATGCTCTAATTCAAGTCTTGTTTTTTTGGGTTTAATTTTTGTTTAATTTTGGTTTAGTTAAATTACACCATGTCTACACCACCACCAAAGCGCTTCCGTCTTTCTCGCGAAGAGGCCAAGGACCGTCATGTCTCGTATCTTGTGCGTGCCCAGGATCGGGTTAAGTTATATCCGGAGGATCTTTATGAGGATGGAGGATTGCTGTTTTGTCGTGCTTGTACCCACACAATCGACTTCGTGCGGAAGCATACAGTTGACATGCACATGAAGTCGCAGAAACATCTAGAAAGAAAAGAAGCTGCAAAGAAAAACATGCAAAGTAAGTACTAGTCGCACAGATGTTTGCAGTTATTTTATTTTTTAAATAGTCATTGTTGATTTTCCCCGTGGGTGACTGGTATCTGCTTTGTCCCTGCCTACCAAGTCCATCTCATCTCTCTCTCTGGCACCGTGGAACCCAATTTCTCCCCCCACTCCCAGTGCACATGTGCCTTGTCCCTGCATCCCCCTTCCTTGCTGCTAGAGTTCAAAACTACCACCTGGCCTCTAAGAGCAAGACAGCAGATTCCCACCCCCACTCAGGAAAGGAGTGGAGCCAATTGGACACTCGATCTTCTCCCCTCCCTGCTGACCTGATGTTGTTCTCAAACAGGTTGCCGGTGTGGCAGGAGGTAAAGCTCACAGCTCCTCAGCCCTCCATGACACTGGGCTGGCCTAGCCTACAGTTTGTTTTTTTCCCTGTAAAATATTAAATCTTGTTTGCTTTTCCAGGCACAGTTTATTTTCCCCTGTAACATATTACTTCTTGTTTTTTTGTTTTTTAGGCACACCTCTACGACAGCAGTCGCTGACTTCGTGTTTCAGTCGAGCAACGGAATCTTCCATTGAACGGAAGGAATTTGTTCTGGACTTCATCAGCTGTTTGACCCGTGCAGACGTACCACTGGAGAAGGCTTCAGGCTTTCAAGAGTTCTTAAAGAAGCACACAAAACAAGGTGGCAGTCTTCCGGGACCAGCACAGCTTTGGAGCACGTACTTCCAAAAACTTCGGCCTGATCACGAACAGTCCCTGAAAGAGGCGGTGGAGGATCAAGATGTCTTCATTTTCCTGGATGAGACAACAGATGCCTGTGGGCATAGCGTGTTGGCTATTTTGGCCCAACCATTGCTTAATGTTGGGGAGCAGCCACTCCTAATTGGTGTTGAGTTTTTGCATCATGTGAACAACACCACAGTATCTCAAGCTCTACTAAAAGTGCTAAACACTAATGGGGTGAACTTCAATAAAGTCTTTGCCATTGTCACGGACAGTGCAAGTTATATGCACAAGGCTTTTGAAACTGTGCTGTCCTGTGTCCTACTAAATGCAGTGCATGTCACTTGTATTGCCCACCTCCTCAATTTGGTCTTGGAAGTCTGGTCGGACACACTGGATGACTTAAACACTGCTTTTTCGCTTGTTAAAAAAATATTTTGCCAGAGCCCAATGCGTAGGCATCAGTACTTTGCCTTCATGGAATCCAAGCAGGACATTGTACCCAAGATGCCAGTATATGCAGTGGTAACTCGGTGGTGCTCCTGGGTTAACACTGTTCAGTATTTGGCAGACTATTTGCCCGTGTTAACAGAATTTGTTGAAACTCTACAATCTGATGCAGCAACCTTGAATCGCCTGAAGTTCTTATTGAAAGGCAAAGCAGCAGAGCTGGTGACACAAGCAACTTTTGTTGTGGAACACTCTTCTGAACTTGTCAACCTTATTCTACAATTGCAGTCAAGCACCCAGCCGCAGGGACACCTATATTTGGGAGGGTGCAAAATGTTCATATGTTTTGGACTTCTGTGCCACCGCAGGAAACTGAATACAGACCAAATACAGTAGAAATGTTGTCCGCTGTCAGTTACATGAAAATCAAAACTTGTGAACCTTTTCAGAAGGTTATGTTGGACAGCAGTGAGAAACTGGACAAAATTTTAAAATCTCATCCCTCAGTTGGCACATTCAAAGCTGCCCGAATCTTTGACCCAAAGCAGCTTCCAACACTGGACAAGGAAAAGTAAACACACCCAGGAGCTACCATCTCTGGCTGGTGTTTCAAACTTTGAATGGTATGGGTACAGAACTTTCCCCAGTCAGTACCCAGTGACTGTTTTAATATTGCTGAGTGGTGGGAGCACAAAGTGATACACTTCCACATCTTGCTGCTGTGGCAAAAGGTATATCTGGCTTCCCGTAGCACAGCAGATGTTGAACGGACTTTTCACTGTACACAGACCTTTAAAAGACAATCGGCAAAGTTTGACAGATGACAGTACTAGACTACTACTTATGTTGAAGTACAATAAGAAATTTTAAAGATTTTGTTGGATAACCATTGCTGCTCATTCTATAATGTAAAATCCTTTCTTGATGATCTGGAGTGGTGGTGGTGGTACTATACTTTTACTGTAGAATACTAATAATGTTTGTTTAAATTATTAGAGGTGGTGGTAGTGGCGGTGGTACTGCTTTGACAATGATGTTACTGTTATAATGTATATTGTTTTTATCAGTCGTGGGTGTTTTAATAAAAGTTGTACTTTTGTGTGTGTCTGTGTTTTTTTTGTTTGTTTTTTTTACAAAAACCTATACCTTTTTGATGGCTGACTTTGATATGCATCACAAAGCAATTGAAATTGAAAACCCCATACTTGTACCTCACAACGGAAAATGTATGCCCAGCAGCCCGCAAAATCACCGCAAAATACATGCAAAGTCCCGCAAAATCCCCGCACCTTTTTGATGGCTGACTTTGATATGCATCACAAAACAATTGAAATTGAAAACCCCATACTTGTACCTCACAACGGAAAATGTGTGCCCAGCAGCCCGCAAAATCACAGCAAAATACATGCAAAGTCCCGCAAAATCCCCTCAAAATTTGGGAGAAAAAAGTCCCTCAAAATCCCCTCAAAATCTGCTAAACAATTCCGCAATTTCCCAGTGGCCCTGCCCATTACCATCACAGCTCACTTGACTCAGAGCTCTCTTCCTCCTTTGAAAGCTGTGAGAGGGCTGTTCAGTGAGCGACTGATGCTGGAGGAGGAGGGGCAGGACAGAGTATAAAGACCTTGCGTTTTCAATTCAGAGGTATGCTAGAAATGATTCTGCACTGTGAGCCCTGCTGTGTGTTTTAAGTTAGAGCTGCAAGAATGTTTCTATATACTGTGCCAGTGCTTCTCCTACAGCATTTAAACTTGTTTGGGACATTGACAATCTTTCCCAACCTGAATCAGCTGTGAGAGGGCTGTTCAGTGAGCGGCTGATGCTGGTGGAGGAGGGGCAGGACATAGTATAAAGATCTCGTGTTACTACTGTGTGAGTGTGAGGAGCGCCACTTGGAAGAGAAAATTTAAATATTCAGATAATGTAGAGTCATAATAATCTTAACATTTTGGAAAAGTAAAGTATAAATGAAATGTAATTTGTTAGACAGTATTTTATGATATTTGTCCCTAAGTGAATTAAAGTTTTAAATATCCTCTTTTCCTGTATCTGGCTGGTGGCAGAAGCCAGCTATCAGAGTTTAGTAGTGATATTAATAGTTTAGGGTGGCTAATTCCGAATAGAGTTACTCTGGTTTTGGCTTAGTGTAGGATAGTTTAGGTGGGTAAAGGAGGTTTAATTTTGAAATTGGCAATTTTACTTCTGATACTGTTCACAGTAGATGATGCTAAATCATCCTATTTTAAACTATTTGATATTAAGGAGAATGATACGTTCTTGCAAAATAATTTGATAAAGGGCTTTTATACTTCAAGTTATTTAAATAGCTCAAATTGGCAGGATTTTAAGTATGATGATAGTGTTCAAGAATTGTACTTTACCTCAGGTAAAATTATTTCATTGTTGCTTTGTTTTCACTGTAACTATGAGATTATCTCATCTGTTCATCCAGTTACAGTTATTAATAGGTCACCAGTGTCTTATAAGAAAGGTTTGATGTTTTCAAACAGAGTGAGAAAGTTAGTATTGTTATTACTGCTGCTTTCAGATACAGTACATCCTAATCCAGGCCCTTTGGATGAGGAACCAGTTGAAGTTAAGAGCCCATTAAAATCTTCCCTTCACATGGTTCATTTAGATGTAGCTAGTTTAATACCAAAAAAAAATTTGGAATGCTGGGTTTTGAATAACAAGTTTGATGTAGTCGCTCTGACTGAAACTTGGTTGTCTGATAATATTGCTAACTCTGAAATTCTGTTACCAGGATATTCTATCTTTAGGAAGGATAGGTTAGGTGGGGGGGATGCCTGTTTTATGTAGCTGATCATTTGATGGTACATGAATTAACCATTATTCCTGATAGTAAAATGTTTGAATCAATTGCTATTTCCATTTCTTTTGGTGACGAAAAAGTTCTGACCATCATAAATGTATATGATCCACCAGACAAATCAAAGGAGAAGGTTTCTGATTTTTTCAGTTGTATTCAAAATTTATCAATAATAAGGGAATCTATTTTGGTTAGAGATTTTAATTTAAATTGGTTGTCCTCAGCTGAACATGAGATTATAACAACTGTTATTGATCTTAGGTTTCAACAATTGGTTGATGGCCTCACCAGGGTGAATTACAAAACAGAGTATTCATCAACCCTTGATTGGGTAATTACAAATAATCCATCACATATAGTTAAATGTGGAATTCTCCCTGATGAGATCAGTGATCACAGTCCAGTATTTTTTGATTGGTCAGTTAAAGTTTATAAAAAAGAAGCTAGGATTATAAAATACAGAAGGCTCAGAGATTTAGATGAACAAAGGTTTTTTGAGGCATCACAATTACTTGATTGGTCATTTCTGGATAACATAATTGATGTTAATGAAGCATATCAGAAATTTTGTCATTATTTTATTTTTATTTGTGACAAATTAATACCAAGTAGATGTATTAGGTTAAGGGAAATAACAATGTTTGTTTCACTTCTAATTTACTGAAATTAATAAGGGAAAGAAATCAAGCATGGAAAGTTTACAGAAGGACAAAACAATTGGATCATCAATTACTCGATAAAAAGCTTAGGAATAAATGTCAATTAGCTATTCATGCAGCAAAGAAGGATTATTTTAAGCGAAAATTTACAGAAGTTAAAGGGAATCCAAGTACAACTTGGAACACAATTAATCTGTTAATGGGTACACATAAGGGGAGTGAAAACTGTGTATTGGAGAAGATGGTAGTATTATTGTGGATCCTAAAACTGTGGCAGAAGCCTTTAATTTACACTTTACTAACTTGGATAGGTATAGTTCTAATGTGGGTAGTATGGATAGTTCCTGGAGCCATTTGAATGCACTCTTGCAATCAAGTAGTGATGGAATGTATGGGGGTGATAACATTCCAAAATTTTATTTTCGTTTCTTACAAACTAAAGATGTGATTGAGTTTGTGTCTAAAATGGATCCTAGACCATATAAGGGATCTGATGATCTTGATTATAGGATACTGAAAAGAGTTATTAATAGTGTTGCCGGACAGTTGACAAAATTGTTTAATCATTCTCTATGTTATGGGACCTTCCCCAATGTGTGGAAGAATGCAATGGTAAAACCAATTTATAAATCAGGATCAAGACTTGATCCAAATAACTATCGTGCAATTTCTATGCTTGCCCCCCTCTCTAAAATATTAGAGAAAATAGTTTCAGTTCAGTTAACAGAGCATTTAATAAAATACAAACTTTGGTCAGATTCACAACATGGTTTTAGGCCTAATCATAACACGGAGACAGCCTTGGTGAGGTTCGCTAGTCAAGTCACTAGAGCAATAGATATTGGAGATGTTGTTGTAGCAGTTTTTGTGGACCTCACCAAGGCTTTCGATCTAGTGAATCATAAGGTACTTTGGAAACAGTTATCTACTTTAAAGTTGTCAGAAGGGGTTATTTTTTGGTTTAGTGAATATTTGGTTCATAGGAATCAGAAGACATTAATTAATGGAATACTATCTGAACCTTCTTTGCTGAAATTTGGAGTCCCCCAGAGCTCCATTTTAGGCCCTTTGCTTTTTTCTTTATTTGTAAATTCCTTGGCTATTAATTTAAAAAATACTGAGTTATTGTTGTATGCAGATGATGCAATTTTATTTTGTTCCAGTTCAAATTTTTTGTCTTTACAGAATACTTTGCAACATGATTTTGGTTTGCTGCATTATTGGTTTGATAAACATAACTTGGTGTTAAACTTAACAAAAACTAAGACAATGATATTTTCCCATCCTAGGAGAGTGCAAAATCAAGAATTAAAAATCATTGATAACTTGGCTAATGCAATTGAACAGGTTAATCAGTTTAAATATGTGGGAGTACTAATTGATTGCTATTTAGCATTTGATTCTCATATAACAGAGTTAATTAGTAGGGTACATAAAAGGTTGGGGTTTCTTTATCAAGTTCAGGATAATCTAATGGTAGATGTTAAACTATTGCTTACTCATAGTTTATTATTATCTATGGTGGACTATGGGTCTGTAATATATTCATTTACCTCTGAAAAAGTTTTGTCTAGACTTCAAGTAATGTATCATTCTGTTCTACATTTTGCATCTGGTCAATCAAGGTCAACCCATCATTGTTCACTTTATAAACAATTAGGTTGTTTGTCTTTAGAGGGGTGGTTTAATTTTAGGGCATTTTTGTTTATACACAAGGTTTTTTTTAGGTATTCTGCCTTAAAAGCAGTATTAGTTTATTCCCTAGGAACATACCTGGTTGCACAAGATCACAGAGTAGGGAGGGCTTTTTGGCTCCATTTTGCCAAACAACTCTTGGCCAAAATTTATTGAATTTTACTACTGTTAAAATGTATAATCAACTTCCTAAAAATGTTATAAGACAAAAGAAATTGTCTACTTTCAAGTCTGAACTAAAAAAAACTTTGCTAGAAAACTCAAACTGTAAATGTTATGTGTAATGTATATTTATGCCTTGTTATTGTTTTAAATTTTGTATGTATGTTTTTGTATAAACTGGTCATTTGTGAAAATGGGCTTGTCCCACAGACTTACCAGTATAAAAATAAATAAATGAAATGAAATGAAAGTAGGTATCTCTTTCATTCTGTATCCTTCCTATCCAAACCCAGGTTCTCAATGCTATACTGCTACATTGTCTCCATTCTTTCTCCATCCCTCTCCCCATCCTACTCTCTCAGGAATTCCATTTCCCATTCCTTCCTAACCCCCTTTTTTAAAACCTCTGCTTTAGAGGACTCCTCCTACAGGCAAACTCTTCTCTGAAATTAACTTCTCCTATCCATTCATTCCACTTCCTCTCATTTCACACTTATGATTACACTCTCTGACTTTATGCCTCACTCCTGCTACTGTCCATAGCCCAGCTGTCTACTTCTGCCTCCCTTCTTTCACCCCTTTAAGTGAGCTCTCCTGCACCTGTTTCCATGCATCTGTCTACACCTTCCCACCTGGCTGCATTGTAATGCTTTGCACCTACTTTAGTACTGTTTGTTACATTGCATCTCTTCCCCTTCACATCAGTTATAGTGTTAACTCTTGCAGCATTGCATTATTGCTCTGTGCATTGCTTATTCTGTGTACCTGTACTGCAGTATTTTCACTACCTTATTGTATATTTTTATACCATCCCCATGGTCACCCCTGTGGCCTTAAGCCTTACACCCCTAGGCCATGCACAAAAAATGAACTAATGCACGATCTTTATCCAGTTTATTCCTTCCTTAATGACTTGGTGGAGGGCATCTGCAGCAGGCTTCTGTAGTTTGCTAATGACGCTAAACTGGTAAGAGAGGGAAGAGGAGATGGAGAGAGAGGATGCACCCCAGAGGGACCTGCACATATTAAGGGTGTGCTCCAAGAAAAGGGGACTGAGACTGACAGTAACTTTTATTTATTTTATTTATTTATTTATTGAAAAGTTTCACCAGGAAAGATACACTGAACAATATAAAATTGCTTGTCTCACTGAGTGTCCTGAGGGAAGGGGAACATGGGTGCACAGTAATCAAAAGCACATATCCATGCAGTATTATAGAAACGTATATACAATAGTCAACAACACATTTACAAAGGTAATATAAAACAGAGAAGCAACAGGGTGAAAAAAACAGTACATCAGTAGCATTAGATAGACATTGGGATTTGATGTGAGAGGAGCAAATTAACAGCACTGCAGACTAATAAATACAATGTGGACAAGGAAGTTCAATAAAGTACATTAGTTTCTCCTCACATTAAGTGCTAGGCTGGGAAAGGAGATGGGGAAGCCAGTGGGGAAATTAGGAGGAGTGAGGAGCAAGAGAGGAAATTAGGAGCAGCTGCAGGATTGAGAGAGGAAGTTGAGGAGGAAGGGAGGTTGAGATAGACCATGGGGAGGAAGAGTGCCTGATTTGATGAGGCATTGAGTTCCAGAGATTAGGGAACCTATAGGAGAATGATGATTGGCCTGTAGAGGTGATGCGTTGTGATATAGCTAGGGTGTGGGAGTCACTGGATCTGAGGAAGAGAGGGGCAGTGAGGCTGGAGGACAGTGAGGAGGCAAGTTAAGGGGGAAGCTTATCAAACCAGAATTTAGAGACAAATTTTATGCAGTGGGCTAGATGGCAGTTTTCCAAGGAAGGAAAAGATAGAGAGCGATATAGATCACAGTGGTGGGTAAAGGAAGAGGCATCCACAGTGAAACGACAGAAAGCATTGAAAAGGGTATCCAATATGGTTAAGGATGACTTCAGTACAGCACTGTAGACTATGTTGTAGTAGTCAAAGATGGATAGTATCATTTTCTGGGCACTCTCCCATCTGGCCTGTAGAGGTAGGCAGCTTTGGTTTTTGTAAAGGGCACCTAATTTGGGGTGCAGCTTTTTCAGGATGGAGTCTATGTGTCCAGGGAAGTTTTGGTGCAGGTCTAGCCAGACCCTGAGACACCTAAAGGAGGAGGTGTCCTAAAGAGTAAAGCCATCAAGGGTGTGAAAGGAGGTCAATTTAGTTAGCCTAGAGAGTCTCTGCATAGTGCCAAAGGTCATAGAGACTGTTTTCTTGTCATTGAGGAAAAACTGATGGGAGCTTAGCCATTGCTGAACATTCTCAAAGTCAAGCTGAAGTGTGGAAGTGACATCAATTGGAGATTGGCCAGAGTAGAAAAGGATAGTATATTCAGCATACATATAGATGGAGGTGGAGGTGCACACTGATGGGAGGTCATTAAGGAATATGGAGAATAGTAGGGGGCCAAGTATAGAGCCTTGGGGTATGCCAGCATTAATCTGAAGTTGGGGGGGAGGTGGTAACAGCAATTTTGACTGACTGTGTCTGGCCTGTTAAGTAGGATCTAAACCAGTTTTTGGCTGAATCAGACAGGCCAGCCTAGCACAGATTATCTAGGAGGAGAGGGTGGAAGACAGTGTCAAAAGCCTATGCAAAGTCAACAAAGATTGCAGATGTGATTAGATCACTGTCCATACCTGAGAGTATGGAATCAGTGAGACTAAGTAAGGATGTGGTAGTGGAGTGATCTTTCTTAAAACCAGATTGGTAGGGAGTGAAAAAGGTAGAGTCAGAGAGGTAAGAGGAGAGCTGGGAGAGGACCAGGTGCTCCTGAAGCTTAGTAAAAATAGGCAAGAGAGAGAGAGAGAGAGAGAGATTGGCCGATAGTTCCCAGGCATAGAAGGGTCACCTCCCCCGGGTAGTGGGAGAACTGCAGCATAATTCCATGGGTCAGATATGGAGGCCAGTGAGAAGGAAAGGTTCTGTAAGGCAGAAAGTGGTGAAAAAATGGCATGAATGGTGAGCAAGAGAAGTTTGGGGTCAAGGCCATCAGCTGAAGAACCCTTAGATGGATTGAGAGCAAGGAGAGCATTTAGAGTATCATGAGGTCAAACTGGAGAGAAGGAATAGATGTCACTAGGGAGGGTGTCTGGGTGTGAGTTATTGCTGACAGAAGCAACTGGTTGGGTAGGAGGAAGAGAAGCTAGTAGAGCAGCAGCAGCAGATGAAGTAAAGTAAGAGTTGAATTCAGTGGAAACTGAGAGGTGGCAGACATAAGGGCATTATTGACATAGATGAGTGGAGTTTGGGATTAAGAGGAGGGAGAGAAGAGGGAGTTAATAACTTTCCAAAATTTTGATGGGGTACATACATTAGCGTCAAAGGTGGATCTAAAGTATTTGGACTTAGCGAGACTTGTAGCCCTGGAGCAGGCATTTCTGAAGGTTCAATATCTGTCATGGTCAGCATTTGATTTAGAGACTTTGTGAGCCTTCCAAGCCTGGTCTCGATCTCTCACACATGCCATCAGTTCTGGTATGATCCATGGGAGGTGGTTTCCACGTACTTGAGTGCACTTAAAGGGTGTCTGCTTGTTCCAGATGTTAAGAAAGTGGCCTTGAAAATAGTCCAGGGCTTTGTTAACTGTGGTAGCAGAGGAAATAGGAGACCAGTCAGTGTGGGCTAGGTCATATAGAAGGTGGTTAAGGTCAAGGGATTTATATGAGTGGACAAGCAATGTTTTATGTGAGGCTTTTGGACGGTGCAGTTTGCAGACCAAGTAGATCATATGATGGTCACTGAGTGCATCCGGAAGGAGACCTGATTTGATTACTCTGTGGACATGTGAGGTTAGGGCCCATTCAATGACTGAGTGTTGCCTGATTTAGTATTTAGTCAGGTTGGCTCATGGATCAATTGCGTTAAGTTAAGGGCCACAATGTTGTTACACAGCTTGGATAGGGAGGGGTCAGGCCAGTTTTGATTAAATTCACCTAGTATATAGAGTTCACCTTTTGATGTGAGGGTAGAAATTTGAGAGAGAAGATTAGAGGCAATAGTAGGGGAGAGACCTGGGCAACAGAAAATCCCAGCAACATAGATTGGTATGGATTAAGGCATGTAGAGCCTGAGGACAAGGGCTTCATAAGCTGTGGGGAATGATACAGATAGGACATGGGTAGTATGAATGGAGGATAAGGCGTATATAGCTACACTGACACCCCTACCTGCGCTGTCTTGCTGGGTGATATTGTAGACAGGGATGTATATACTGGGTTCAGGTATGTTATTATTTAACCAGGTTTTGGTTATTATGAGAAAGTCAGAGGACAGTGATAGTACTAGGGGTTGCAGCAGGACTAGTTTAGGTAGTAGACTTCATATGTTAAGGTGGAAGATTTTAAGACCATGAGGGAGAATTTGCAGGTTGGAGGCAGAGGAGGGCATGTGTGGGAGAGGAGCTGCCTGCATGTTTGAGAGAGGAGGGGCCAGGGTTAGGGTTTATATCCCCAGCAGATAGCAGGGAGATGATTATAAAGTGGAGCTTTGAACTTTTTTACCCTGACTTAGATGTGACCGAGCAATAAGGGGTAGGCGGATAGTAAGAGGGAGCGAACTGGATAGATAGGGAGCACAGGAGTGCATAGGAGTTAGGGACAGAAGAAGGGGAGGCACAGGGTAGAAAAGTATGGTGAGCCCAAAGTTGGAGGAATGGAGTGGGGGATCCCAACATCGGGATCAAAGGGGCTGAAATTAGAGGAACAGAATAAACTAGATGGGTTGCTGAGTGTTTATTTAGGAGGTTCACATGGGTAGGTGGCATGGTTAGAAGAAAAACAGTAAAGAGAGTAAGGAGAAGTAGGTAGCTTATTTGTAAAGTCAGCATTCTGTGGTATGCGAAGGCCAGGCAAGGTGCATTAATTTATTTATTTATTTTTGAAGACGACTTGGAGTGACTAGGAAATGATAATTCTGTAATGCCTAGTTAAGTGACAGGTTTAGATAAGGTGGAGTAGAAGCAATAAGTAGAACCTAATTTAAAGTCATATGAAGTGTCAGAAAGATAGAAAGCTTCTTCCCTTGGAGTAGTGCTGGCTTAGGAACAGTGCCCTCAAGTGGTAGAGATATATAACTTGCAAATAGAAAAGTGGGGAGAAAAACAATACCTTAGATTAGTAATAATGACAACACCAGTAAAATTCATTCCAGGAGAAGCAGGCCCTCAGAGAAGCTGGCTAAAGCAAAGGAATAGTGCTGCAGGATGCAGTCTAGCTGCAGCATCAGGAGTCAATCAAGGATAAAACATAAACAGAAAACAGCCAATCCTCGAGAAAGCTTGCAAGCTCCAGGCTCAAATCTCAGATGCTTGTAGGAAGACCGTAACTTGGCAGTGGTGATAGTTGGACAAGGTGAGGTGGGCATCAGCAAGCTGGAGAAATTGCAAAGGCAAAGCACCCTTGTCAGGGGTCTCCAATCTGTATGGGAAAAGTGAGATTTTAGCAATAGATATGTCTAAGATGGAGGGGGGCTGTTAGCCAGTGGAGAAGACAGAGGCACAGCAGGCTACCAGAGGAGGCAGTAAAAAACAGTTTGGTCAGAGTACTGGAATTAACACCAGAGGAAGAGTGGAATCATAAGAAAACAGGGGGTAGGGCCGGGCAATGCCAGGTCTGAAGGGGAGTTTAGAGAGAGTGAGAGAACAGAGACAGGAGAGCTAAATTGAAAAGGTAAATTATTAATTTCTGAGAATTTACAAAGAAGAGCAAGGTAGAGACAATGCAGGGAATAGGTATAGTGCTAGTGAGCAGCAGGTTATCTTTTTGGGGGGGTCATTAGAATAAGTGAAAGAACACAGAGAGAAGGATTTAAATCGTTAATTATTAACTTGGCACATTAATAAATTAATCAGGCACAGAAACCAACTAAGCACAACAGTAAAATTAAGCATGGTACAATCAGCTAAGCATGTTAGAATACATTTGTAAATTAATAATAATGACAACAGCAGTAAAATTCAGTCCAGGAGAAGCAAACTGTCAGAGAAGCTGGCTCAAGCAAAAGAATAGTGCTGGAGGATGCAGGCTAGCCGCAGCATCAGGAGCCAATCGAGGATAAAACAAACAGAAAACAGCCAGTCCTGGAGAAAGCTTGCAAGCACCAAGCTCAAATCTCAGACGCTTGTAGGAAACCGTACCTTGCAATGCTGGCAGTGGTAATAGTTGGACAGGGTGAGATACTTGAATGCAGGAAAGTGTGAAGTACTAGTCCTACAAGAAGGGTGAGCAATCTGGGATCTGTATTCACCACTTATGATGCAACAGTGGGCAGCAAAACTGAAGAAAAGGATCTGGAATAAATGTGGAAAATAACCAGAACATAAGCAGGCAATGGGCTGCTGTAGATGACAGAGCAAGCATGATGTTGGGATGCATCAGGAGGCAGTACAGAACAGGTCAACCCCCCTGTAAAAGATATTAAGTGTTGGACCCCACCTTGAGTATTGCATTCAAGTCCAGCCCCTTCTGTACTGACAGGACATTGAGGAGATTGAGATCATCCAGCATAGGGACATTAAGTTGATTAGTGGCTCAGTAGATAACAGCTTTGATGAGAGTTTGAACATATAAGTAGTATTCAAATTCTTTAGCATAGGGAAGAAAAAGCTAAGAAGGGACATGCTGACAGTGTTAAGAATATTAAAGGGCAGCCAAGGTGGATTATACACAAATATCTGAGCTGGGGAATGTAAGCAGAATCAGAGGGCATGCTGACAAACAGAGGAAGATGAGGATCAATCAGCTTTTATTTATAATGCGCTTTTCAAGAACCAAAGTGTGAATACATTACAGAAAAAACAAACAAACATTCAATCAAATAAAACATATAAAAAGGCAGCAAAAGTAAAACTAAGTATTATCCCCAAAAGTTAGATTAAATGAATACATTTTCAGTGAGGCTTTAAAGTTTTCGGTGGACAAGCACTCTGTAATCTGATGAGGTAGAGAGTGTCACAGGGTCGGGGCCACAAAAGAATAAGCCCTGGCACTTGATGACTGAATACAGACCCTGGGAACCTCTAGCAATCCCTCATCAGTGGAGTGGAGTGGACGGAGGGGGGAGTAGGGCTGAAGGAGGTATTGCAAGTAACCTGGTCCCTGTCCGTGTAGGGTCTTATAGGTCAGCCACGCAACCTTGAAGGTGATCCTCCAATGCACCGGCAGCCAGTGCAGTTCGCGCAGCACAGGCATGACATGGCAAGTTCTTGACAACCCAGTCAACAACCTGGCCACAGCGTTCTGCACCAGCTGCAGGTGACGGAGATCCTCCCCCAGTAACCCTCAGTATAGAGCATTGCAGTAATCAAGATGAAAGGACACAAAGCTGTAAACCAATATAGGAAGGTCATCATGCGGAACAAGGTGCTTTATCCAGGTGATGTTCCTTGGATGGTAAAATGAGGACTTGACAACTGCTGACACCTGTGCTTTTAGAGTGAGTTCATTGTCAAGCACTACGCCCAGATTCCGCACCCGTTCAGAAGGTCTCAACTGGTTATCCCCTAACACAAGGCCAGATGGTTGCCCAAGAGTCAACTTCTCTACACAATGACCTGGGTCCACCACCAACACCTCAGTCTTGTCCAGATTCAGTCTCAACCAGTTAGCACTCATCCAGTCCTGAATCTCAACAAGGCAGTTGTTAAAGACCGAGATTGCACTATTTTGTTCAGGTACAAAGGACATGTAGAGCTGAGAATCTTCTGCATAGCAGTGGAAACTCAGCCCATACCACCTTATAATGTCTCCCAATGGCAACATATACACTATGAACAACATGGTGGACAGCACGGAACCCTGCGGCACCCCACAAGGCAGGGTGAAGGGGGCCGAGGAACACATTTCTGACACCACCCTCTGAGTCCTGCCTGTGAGGAAAGAATGGAACCATCTGAGAACTGTCCCTGACAGTCCACAGAGTAGCTGCAGGTGTTCTAGCAACACCCCATGGTCCATGGTATCAAATGCTGCAGAGAGATCAAGGAGGACCAAGATTGAATGACTCCTCTGATCTCTTGCTATTAGGAGATCATTAAGTACCCAAACCAATGCCGTCTCGGTACTATGCCTCTACCTGAAACCGGACTGGAGAGGTTCATTGACTTCATGGGTGGCAAGAAAGTTCTCAAGCTGCAATACGATTACCTTCTCATTAACCTTGCCCGAAAAGGGCAGGTTAGAGACCAGTCTGTAGTTCGCAAGACAGTCTGGGTCGCAGGAAGGTTTCTTTAAAAGGGGAGTCACAACAGCCTCCTTCAAGGGTTCCGGAAACAACCCCGATCCAACAAACACCAGACTATCTCAGCAAAGACCGGTCCGATCACATCCATACACCCCACAAGGAGGTGCATAGAACCAGGATCCAAACTACAGTAAGCTGGTCACAAGCCTTGAACACTCTTCATGATATCCATGAGCGCTGGCTGGTCAAAGTCTGTCCAGGCAGACCGGGTGCCTGTGCCCTCACATCGACCACCGTGATACTCATTTGAATGCGTTAAGTGGATCTCCAATCTGACTGAGGACACCTTATCGGCAAAAAACCGAGGGAACTCATCATACTTTAATTGTGAAAAGGCTCTCCGACTCCGAAGGCAGGCTGGATTGCACAGCCTGTCCATAGTCCTGAAGAGCTGAGCCAGTTGATTCCTTCCTGCAGCTATCTCCCTGGACAGGAACTCTGCCTTCTTACAGATTTCTGATTGATAGTCCGAATAATGGGCGATCAACCTAAGTCTGTCCTCCTCCAGGCCAGATTTCTGCTAACAATGTTTCAACCTTCGCCCCGCTCTCCTCAACTTCCTCAAAGTCCTATCAAACCAAGGGGACTGAGGCCGGAGAAGGAGGAGGCGAACACGGACAGAAGCTATGGAATCCAGGGCCCTCAGCACCAAATTGTTATACCGTACTACTAGGTCACCTGGGTCCAAGCACTCCAATGGCCAACTCGATAGGTCCAGTACCATCAACCGACCCTCTGGGGTTACTCCCCTCAAATGGTGGAACTGGACCATCTCCAAAGGGGCTAGTCTCACAGGGGGAGCCACAAAACTGAACCTTTAAGGGTGATGGTCAGAGCATCCAACTGGTTCCACCACCAAGTCAGCGACCTCCATCACCAGGATGAACACTGGGTCCAGGGAGTGGCCTTAATATGGGTTGCAGTGGTAACTACCTGTGTGAAGCCCAATGAAATCATCAGTTGGAGGAAGTTTTTTGTCAACCCAGGCATTTAAATCCCCCAGGACCACCCACCTGGAGGATTCCAACACCACATTGACCGTGAAGTCTGCAACTTCCTGCAGGAAAATGTTCTCATCACTTGGTGGACGGTAGACGAGCAGAATCCTGCTACCCACACCTGCTCCCATGATACACTTCAAGGATCTAGTGGTCCCCACTGGAACCTCTACAAGGCCCAGTTCTGTCTTAAAACAAATGGCTACACCCCTGCCCCTTTGATCCAATCTTGTGCAGTGTATCACTGAGTACCTGGTTGAAACAGCTGACTCCAATATCGGACCAGCATTCTCATCCAGCCAGGTCTCGGTGATGCAAACCAGGTCAGATGACTCCACAAGATCAGCAATAATTGCTGTCTTGTTCTTTATTGACCTGGCATTACATAACACCGCTCGAGTTAGATGAGAGGCATTGGAGGAGTGGGCAACTTGCCCACTATCAGTGGAATCCTTGGCTATGGGTACCAGGCATTGAGGAACCCTTTCCGGGACCCATTTCACCCCAGGGTACCTCCTTGGCCTCACCACCCCATCTGTCCACCCAGCTCCCCCCAACTGAGTGGCCTTCCCTCTGGCCCCTGCTTGCAATCCCCAAGGCACGACAATGCCTATATACCTTGGGTTGCAAAGGAGGACTATTGAAGGGTTGCAGGCCCATCAGCCTGGAGGGGGAGTAGTGCCTGCCCACTGAAACATGATCCCAGCACATGCTGCCTATTTAAAAAACTTATTGTAAATATTAATTGCAACTACATCAAAATCAATTCCAATACTCTATCAAACTAAATAATTACAAATAAATCAATACAAATCTAACAGAAAATGTAAACCATATATCTAACCCAGTTTTGAATTCTCTCTCTCTTCTAACAAAATAACCACCCTCCAACACCTCTCATGTAGAGAGGGAGAGTCTACAAAAAAAAAAAAAACACTCAGTCATATGAACACAGTTCCTTCGATTCAAGTGAGCTCTTAAATCCCCTTCAGTTTAATCCAAGAAATTAAACATACAGACTAAGTCACTTGTTTCAACCTGTGTATCACAGTAGGAAAATCCAAACAAAGACAGTCAAATCTTGTCAAGCTTTGTAGAAATGGTGACCATCAGAGCTCTCACCTCCGAAGAATAAAACCAAATGGTATTTCAGACAAAGTCAACATTCACCTTGACTTTGAAAGAATACACTAGCTCGATAAGCAGAGTTTTAGCAAAATTTTGGCACTCTCACTTCCTGGGCCAGATTTCTACACAGGCACTCTAAATCCAAGAAATATTTTATTAAATCCTTCCTTATACAGTTTCCTTGCAGTTCAATGACAAAAAGTTCAGCAGTCTAAGAGTTTCTCTGAGATAGGCCGGAATTTGTTTTCCAGGGAGCCACAGGTAAAGTCAAACCCGCACTTACCCAGGAGGTAATCCTAACCACCTAGGCAGACCCACTACTATGGCTCCCCATTTGTGACCCGCCCTACAGCCAGCCACCTGAGAAAACCAAGGAGGCTCCAGTAAACTACGTCCACCCTCGGGGGGATCCTAAACCAATGTCTCTCACAGTGGGACCATCCTACAATGGTCACCTCCCACACCAGCACCGGGCAGACCTTCCAGGGTCCCCTCTACCTTCCCAAGCTCAAAAAGTCTACTGGCAGTCCACCGACAATCCACTTAAAAGATCGATAAGATTGAAATGTCCAGCTCCTGGAAAAATATCACCACTCAAAGTTCCAGTAATCTATCTGGTCCATAAAAGGACTGACAAATTACACCATGGTAATTTTGTCAAGCAGTGCAAAGGTAGCTATGGGTAACAAAGTTTAATGGCAGTGCAATTCAACAATGCCAGTGCCAACTTCCAAGCATTGACCCAGCAGAGCAGTGTGCCTGCAACTTTAAAAGTTCCATCACATGACAAATCAGCAGGGCTTCGACCATCCCTACACAGTCTAAAGCAGAGGATGATGTTGAAGATGAATTTATTTGTAGGTAGAATTCCAAATGAATAAGAGTATTGGTCTGTTGAAAAAAAACAACAAAATGGACAAAGGAAGTTCCAGTCACAGTCCATTTCTCTACAGTCAGCAGTTACAGCGAGGAACAGCAAATGCTCGCTTAGTCCCATGGTTGCTAATAAACTTAATACCAGTCAAACTCAAAACTAACTGATTATACTAAAAAATACTAAACTATACTAAAAAACAGCAAAAAAATAAAATAAAACAAAGCTCAAATAAAGAGTATACTGATTTTGCTGCTAGTGGCTAGCCCAGCGTGGCCGTCATCTTCTCCATCTTCTGGTCAGACGTACTTATGAGAGCATGTGGAGGAGAGCAGGATAACAGGAAAAATTAGAAAGCCTTGGTTCACATAGAGCATGGTTATCATGCTAAGCCTACACTGGGAGGCTGGGGAATTATCCAGCAGTGTTCACACGTTCCAAGAAAGACAAGAGGGATGCCTAAGGGAGAATCGCATTGAGTGTTACATAAGTTGAGTTGGAATAGCATTCCTGCTATTATGCTTGGATGTGTGGCCATACTCAACTTGGGTATAGTCTGTGCTGTGATACAAGAGGGGCTGACAAGAAGGACCCTGTGCCCTTTCCCTCATCACAGTTTTACATTACTAATATGTATGGATATAAGTATAACTAACTGATATTGCAGGATTGTTGTGGTGCAGAGGTTGTCAGGAATGGGCTTAGGAGTGGCCATAGGAGTGGTACTGGCCACTTTCTTGTGTTCTGGTTTCAAGTTTTGTGCACTGTGTTCACCAAGTAAGGAAAGTGTGAATGAGTGCAAGGAGACAGAAGGACACTAATGAAACTTTTTTGTGCCACTTGTGGTACAATGGCTGCACATACACAGCAATAACAGGCAGAAAAGAAAGAGAGAAGGAGCACAACAGTGTATGAAAGACAGTGAGAGAGAGAGAAAATGAAGACAAGGAGGTCTTCATTAACTGTTCTATTTTTGCATTTAAAAAAAAATTTTGTCTGGTTCAGCAGCCTAAAACAGAAGATGAGAGGTGAATTCTATGACATTCCAAAAGCATTTAAAAGTAAACCACAGAATAATTTTCTGTGGAATGTGGACAAAGACTTCACCATTTATATAAACTGTGAAAACCATTTTGCTTTAAAAATGTTGAATTCTGCTACTGACAGAATTCTGCAGAAATTTGAGGAATTTTCCAAAATGTTATGGAATTCTGTTCTATTAGCATTTGAAAATCCTGCACAGCACTACAGCTGGCAATGTTCAACGTAGTCACTGTAGATCCCAACCTGCAAGTGAATACAGTATATCAAGTCTATTTTAACTACTAATTCAAAGAACAATTCATGGTTGCAGAACATATCATCATTGAATCAATTCTATTTTACTTTTTCAACTTGCTGCTCTAGTAATTCATGACATCCCCAAGGTCAGACTGAGTTAAAACATTTTAATTTTGTGGGGGCATGGTGGAATAATAAAACCACATTGTGCTGTACTTACAGGTTTGCCACTACCTGACTTAATCCCAGATCACCAACAGCAAATGTTTAGGAACCAGAGGGCTGATTGTTAAAGAGATATTCATGTTTTAGAAAGAAAAAAAAAACTACCTTGCAATTACTCAGAATTCCCGAAAAAATGAAAGTTCATGACCATCTACTTTTTAGTACTTCAGACAGTTTAATAAAACCACATCTTTTCTGTTAGACATCATTTGCTTACATTGCTTTTAACATATTTTGGTATCATAGAGCAGGATATTGGAACAGTTTGCGTGGAGGTAGCCACTTTTGCTCCCAATAAACTGTACTTTGCTCCTTATAACTGTAATTAGTACTCCAATTGCAATGTTGGAAGCTGATATTTGCATGGTGCAAAGAAATTTACAGTACACAGCAAAGGGATTGTGTCTCTGCAAATGAAAGGTGGGGTCATGAATACCATGATTATTGTGTCCCCTTTCAAACTAAGAGCCTGTTCCACTCCCTGTCTATCATGTGTACTGATGTGACCCTACTGAAGGTGGTGCTATCTTTTAAATGCTTTGAGGTTACAGCTGATCCACATCTTGATATCTCCCCCCATATCCTCAATGTATGCAAGTCAGTAAATATTAGTCAGTCTGACATATTAAGTAAAACACTGCCTTACACCGAATGCCCATTTCACCTTTGCCAGGGGATTCTTACCTCTCTCCCTCAACTATGGGCTCATGTCTTTTTCTAATACCTTCAAGTCTCTGCTCTCCAAGTGGGAGACCACTTCCAATAGCATTTTCAGATTTGCTCTCTCACTGAATGGAGCAACACATCACTGTGACCTCTGCACCAGCCTTAGTTGGCTAACTCCCTCAAATACTGTAGTTGGTTATTTGCCCTAGGCTGCTTCACTGATATAACAATAGGACAGGTACCCCTGCCTCAACTGCAGTTCTGCACAGTTTCTTTCACCTGTCCTATCATCTTAGATCAAATGATAAATCCTTTCTCATTGTCCCCAAAACATTCACCCTCATGGGGGACCAGGCGTGTAGCACTACTGTGCCCAATTATAAAACTCCCTGCCATTCTCAGTCTGTTGTTCTTCCTCCCACTCTCAGTTTGGAAGAGCCCTGTGGGCTCACCTAAAGGCCACCTCTAGATGTGTCTGCACATGATTTTCAGGTAGTTATTACTGTATACTACCTGCCTCAGGCTGTTAGCCTTTACTTTCAGCACTACCTACACTGGATCAGATGATACATAGCTTTCTCCTGTATAATTATGCTTACATTTTTGTACATCTTGCTTGCAATTTTCAGTTTATGTTTCTTCTATGGGCTGGCATATTTCTTACCAGCTTTGTGTTTTTGTAACTTATGTTTTAATCCTGTTTCTTGACCTGTGCTATTGTATTTGTTATATTGCATTGTATTGTATTGTATTGCACAGTGCTGTGCTGTTCTGTACTGTGTTGCTTGTCTTGTAACCTCTGGGGTCATACATGCAAATAGGCACAATTGTGTCTACTGTACTTACCTAGCCAATAAAAGCATAACTAACTAGCTAACTAATACATTTGAAGGTACAGACTGGCTGTTTGTGTGAACACCCACAAATGTCAATGAAGGCTATCACTGCATGGCAATGTACAGACAGCAATGTAAGTGTTACATGACACAATGACATCCACCCATCAGAGATGCACTGCTGAACTTGCACCCAAACTGTGTGCAAGATAAGTACACAGCATAGATCAGCTGGTATGCAACATCATACTTCATGTTTGGCTCTGTTACTTGCCATTCATGTAGGTGTTTGGACTAGTACTTGGAGGTCACCACATATGAACAGGATCACACTGTGGGCATTTTAGTTTTTGCATAGGGCAACTACGTAAGCTCCCTGTTGACATGCATGTTACTCACCTGATAGACTGCACTGCCTATCACAGTTGTTTCCTGGCAGCTAAATACAGGGTATGAATGTTTTAACACTGTGCTGTTTATTTGGCTGCCCAAGGTGACAGTCCAGAAAACAATCATTAACATGAAATGCTATGCACATGCCCTGTGTTTATCTGTGAGCATGATAGTGCACTGTTGCTAAGCTAGAACTACCACACACAAACACAAACACACACACACACACACACACAGACACACACACACACACACACACACACAATTCCTGCACCTTTGTGCCACTAAGGACAATGATGTGTTGCAGGTCCAAAAGGCACCACTTTATTGTAGGCTATTTTTGCTTAAGTGATAACATATAATGAGGCATTGGTTGTACTAGGTTTACCACACACCCAGGGATGTAGTAAGGCATAATGCTGCAGCCCTCAAGTGCCTTCAGCCCATGGGTGTGAGGTATATTTAATACAGCCAATGCCCCTGGTGTAATACATTATTGCTTAAATAAGGGTTTCATCTGAAATAAAAAAGTGTAAACTAAAAAGTTTAAAAAATACATATAAAAAATTAAAATACTGTACAAAACATGAAATGGTTCCTCCATCTGTTTGGTGCCACTAGGGATCAATATAATGTGTGTGTAGACATGTGCATTAATAGTCGTGTACTGGGACATCAATTTTTATAGAAATTGTGTCTTTTTGTGTGAGGTTGTTTATTTTATTTAGAGAGTTAATACCATGTATTTTTCTATTATGAATTTACTATTAGTGTGTATACAGCATGTAACAGAAAGTACAGGTACAACAACTGATCAAGGAAATAGCACATGAATCTGTAAATGAGGTTTGGGATTGTATTTTTTTATTTCATACTGTGTGAATTTCAGATGATGAGTAATGACAAAATTGCAACTGGAGCACGAGTTGTTCTGCATCATTACCATAGAAGAAGAGTGGTACATAGTTAAGCATGGCAACCACAGATGGAGACGCGCTGCTGGCTGCATTCCTATTCCACAGTGGTCACATTACAGGCTTTGACCTGTTACATGCCTGCAGCCATCTGACAGGAGCTGTGTAGCCTGTTACAAAAGCCGATTACTTTACATGCAAACATAAAGGTGGGGGGAATGGAAAATTAATGGTAGAATGGGGGGCAAGGTAATATGTGAGCCAACTGATGGGTGAGTGAGGGGAATACCAGTAGGAGATGGTAAAAAGATTGTGGGCTGTGAAGTACTGCAACTGCAAAATATATGATCAGTTACAACACAACATAATCATAAAGGCAATAAATTCAGTTCAATGGATGAGGAAACAGATAGTGCTGAAGTGTGCTTGAGTACAAATTTTTATGTTTCCAGCACACATGCATAAAATGTTTTACTACACTAAAAGGGGATTTTGAGGGGTGTCACTGCTGAGTCCATTGCAGTTCAAAATAGAAGGGTCTTGGCAGTCTAGATCAATGACCATGCACTGTGGTTGTGATACCACTTGCTGCTTGCTGGGCAGAAATATCCTGTACTTGAAAGAACCAAGCCATTCCAATGAGAGAGGGCTTCGATCCCTTCATCTGCAGTAAACTGGTCAGCAACCAGCTGATCTGCTTTCAACGTCAGGAGCCTGTAATGGCAGTACTTACTGCTTGCTGGGTGGAAGCGCTTCATATTTGAAATTGACTCAGTTGCTCCTATCAGACAGCGGCTGGCTGCTTTTATTCATGAGAGATTGCCCAATGATCAGCTGAGTGTGCAGTATGTAGAAGAAAAACCCTCCCACTCCCTCCCTCTGTGTGTCTTCCCACCCCCATGTTGAAAGTGGCCAATGGCCAAAATTTAGTGACCAGTGACCAAACTTTTATCAACAATATGTAATTGGCTAACCAAAAGGTTGAGGAGATAGAAAGGTGTAAAATGGCTAGTGTAGAGGCTACAAAGGGCTAGTAAAAGGTGAAGGTGGCTAATAGATGTCTACATGATACCAACATGTAGATCAATGTGCCTTGTAAGTGCAGAGGCGTTTGGAGAGTAATTGTTGAAACCATGCAAATAATGATATCACTGTGCAAATTAATGTCTGTGTAGATGCCCAGGTTCAAAAGGTGTTAGGGCCCTTTAAATAACTGTAGAAAATAAGTGAACCATGTTTAAAAAAAAATAAATGTTTTAAAGAAAATTAGCTTTGCTTTGCTCAGCACAGATAATTTGTACACAACCTTCCATCAACCAAAGGTCATAGCCAAAATAAGGTTCAGCTGCTTCAAACCACTGCAGCTTAGATACAGTTCCTCATTTTATAATTTCTTGTGTTTAAAAAAAATGTGTAACAGAGAGTTGATAAGAAACAATTATACCCTTGTTTTGGCCACTGTCTAGTCAGCAAGTTATTTAAAGTGAATGTGAAGTCCCCTCGTATGTTTTCTGTATCCTAAAGCAAGTTATTTTTGATAAATGTAAAATCCCCTGATCACTAGTTTTTCCATCTAAAGATGACCACATGTCTCAGCAAAGTGTCAACTGTATCTTATGACCATGGTATCTCATGGCCATTGTACGTTTAAAACCTTGTCTCATAATGTTATTAAATGATGTGATGTCTAAGCTAAAATTTGCTGTAACAATTGGGAATTTCCACCATGCATTTTTGGGGTATAAATACAGAACCTAAATGTCATGACCAGTGTGTTTTTAGAGGAATAGCTACGGCTGCTATAGATGCTAGAACACCCAGAAAAGGGAGCAGTGCACTCCACTTTTCTGTACCTGTAGCCCTGGTGGTAAAAAGCTATCAGCTGTTTAGATTTGATAATGTTAGAGGTAAAATTGTTAGGGCTTATTTGGTATTAATAAATTGCAACTGATTTAAAATAACATTTGGTGTCAGGTGGCTTTATTGGATTACCAGGGACCATTAGCCAAGAACCTTGTGTTTTACAAATTGGTGAACCAGCCAGGATTTGGTTCTTGTCTTGGTAGATCTGGTAAAGCCTAGTGTTTATTCTAAACAGGATCTGTGCAGATAAGTGTCATAACCTAACTGTGGGGCTGGGAAAAAGAGTCTAATGGACTCTGAATGTTCGAGTGGACTTAAACCTACAGGAAAAGGTCTATGGTGCAGCTATAAGCTGGGTAAGGATAATGTATATTTATGTGGGGTTCTGAGGACCCTAGGTTTAAGGATATGTAGAGAGATGTGTTAAGGAAAAGTCTCTCAAACAAGTAAGGGCAACTGCCCTTGTAATTTGTGCTTGCTAGAAGTCTATACACAAGTATATATAGAAGTCAGTGTCAGTGGCTCAGTAGATAGCACACTCACCTCTGAGGCTGGGAAATTAGAGAGCTGTGGGTTCAGTTTCCACATCTGGCACTTGGTTAATATCCCAGTGCTGACACTGTAGTGCAGCATGAGAGGGGTGCTGCACTTCTGAGGTGCCGTCTTTCGGATGGGATGTTAAACCGAGGTCCCATCTACCTGGATTGGTGGTAGTTCAGGTGGATGTTAAAGATCCCATGGCACTTCTCGAAAAGAGTAGGGGAAGTTTTATTGAAAAGAAACACAACATCACAAAAGAAAACATAAATAATCAGATTACAATATTATACAGGATTCAGAAATATAAGAAGTAGACAGTATTACCAAAAATCATAAAGAAATGAAATGTTGCCAAAAAGAATCTACTTTAGCCTTAGAAAATTTAACAATATCTCTAGTTTTAACAGAAGCTAAACCATTCTCAATCTGTAAGAACATGGTACTAAATAATACTGTCTGTTGCTGTAATATAAATTGGCACCGGACCTGCCATAAAAAATATTGTATAAAGGAAAAAAAACATTCAAAGTACTTTTATGATACAGGCACCAGATCCCTGTATAATCTCCAAGAACTATGGTTTGATACGAAATGTGGGTTAAAAAGGGCAAATTCCAATGTATGGCAGCACCCTGCCAAAAATTTTGACTGAAGGGACAAGTGACAAAAAAATGAACCATAGTTTCTTCACAGTTTATACAGGTAGATCTTAAGCAGAACCTCTCTGAAATGGGCTTATATTTTAAATTACCTCTGACCCCTAACCGTCCTTGCATAGAGAGCCAGACAATATCCCAAATATGAGTGAGAATCCTAAAATCTGTTAACTTCCTAAGAGAAAACAGCATTTTAGAGGGTACACATTCTGGAAATAGAAGAACACTTTTTTGAACTTCAAAAACAATGAAATTGTAAAAGGATTTTCTAGAGAGAGTGAGTAGGTATGGAAAAGAGGTTTTCCACTGTTGCAGTTTTTTTTAACTGGAAATACCATATGATGGTAAAGAGTCAGTCAACAGAATCATGGGTGGTAGCAAGGACCATTTATCAAGATACCTGGACCATAGAAATTGTGACCATAACTGCCAAGACATGGTGGCAGGAGACCATAAATAAGAAAAGGAACCAAACAAAAACAGGGAGTGGTAAAAAAACAATAGGGTTAACCATAGCTAAACCTCCCTTATTAATTGGTAAATAAGTAATATCCCTATGTACAGGGTTCAGTCTATTGCCCCAAAGCATCTGAAAAAAGAGACTAAATAGTCTTGTTTCCAAATGCAGTGGAGGTGGAAAGATATAACTTAAATATAAAAAAACAGGTAGCAAAAATTGTTTAATAATCATAACTCTTTTTTCTTCCCAAATTTCCAACCCTTCCAGCGATGAATCTTAAACTCTCCAATATATAACTGTTTCTCCCAATTATATGAGGCCAAATCCCCAGCCCCAAACCAAATACCTAAAATTTTATGAGGAGAAGAAACAACCGGAATACCCCTAATATCTAAAGACACTGAAAGTGTAGGATTTAAAGAAAAAATACAACTTTTCTCTATATTGAGCTGAGCTCCAGATAAATTTCCAAAATGATAAAAAATCTGTAGTGCAGTGGCTAGAGAAGGGATATCCTTAATTAGCAAAGTAACATCATCTGCATAAGCGGTAACTTTCTCATAAGGTAATGTAGGAGAAGGGGCCAAGCCAACAATGTTAGTATCCCATAGAATTTGTCTAATTACTGGATCTAAAACAAAAGAGTAAAGTAGCGGACTTAAGGGACATCCCTGTCTTACCCCAACAGTAAGAGGGATATCTGTACCATAAAGTCCATTAACCATAGGTACAATAGTAGCCCCCTTATATAGGGTAGTTATCCAAAATACAAAAGGTTTCGGAAAACTGTACTGCAGAAGTAGAGAAAATAAATAAGCATGCTGAACCTTATCACAGGCTTTAGCCTGGTCTAAGGCTACAACATATCCAGGAATTTTGTTGACTCGGCTGAGTTCAAATAAATCTCGTAAAAGGTATAAGTTATGTTGAATATGCCTGTTGGGAATGGCACAAGTCTGAGCCGGGTGTAGAAGAAAATCCATTACCAATAATAACCTATTGTTAAGAATTTTAGCAAAAATTTTATAATCACTATTTAATAAGCTGAATGGCCTCCAATTCAACAATAAAGTTTTATCTCCTGATTTATATAAAAAAATAAAGTAAAGAGGTATTAAATGCAGAATGGGAAGAGGATGAAGATAATAAAAAATTAAAGACTTTAGGCAGAAAATAAAGCAAGTAGGATAGAAAAAGTTTATAAAAATCATTGGGAATACCATCCAATCCCGGTGAAGTACCCTTACTCAATTGAGATATGGCTATCTCCACTTCCTGTGGAGAAATAGGCCATATTAATGTAGATACCTGAGAAACAGGAACCTGAGGTAATGGGGCAGTGAATCCAAAGAAAGCAGGGAAAGACTGGTCAGACGTGTCATGAAAAGAATCACTAACATATTGCTGGACTATTGCTAACATCTCTAAATCCATGGTTACTAAAGTACCATTAGGTGAGGCAAGCTGAGTCATAAGGGTGTTATCTAACCTCAGCTTACAGGCTTTGAATGGATCTGAAGCTGGTGATTTCCTAGTAGCAAATTTAAATTCTAATTCTAAGGATTTGGCTCTGTCATATTGGAAGGTTTTCATCTGTTTTTTTGTTGTCAAAATTTGAGAATGAAAATCATTACTATTACTAGGAGGAAAATACATTAATTTATATAACTGATTTAGTAAGAAGAGGCATTTTAAATAGTTAGAATTAGCCTGAGTTTTACCAAAGGAGAGTAGAAGATTCTTCAGCTCCCTCTTAGTATCTAGCCACCAACTCAATAAGGAGGCGTAAGCACATAAAACAGAATCTCTACTAGCAAAAAAGACTTCAATCTGTGAAAAAAGGGAAGGGTTATCAAGAAGAGACATATTCAGTCTCCATCGGTCATACAGTGAAAAAATCTTGGGAGGTAGAGAATGTAAACTAAAGGAGCAAAAAAGTATATTATGGTCAGAAAATTCCGAAGGTTGAGATTTACAAAAAATGGGAACCAGATGTTGAGAAACAAAAAACATGTCAATACGTGTAGCATATATAAATCTGTGGTAGGTAGCTCCAGTACCGTAGGGTGCAGTGTAAGGTAGGCATCCTTCATACTGGTTCAAGAAAGAATTTGTGACAAAGCATTGGAATCACAGTACATTTTTGGGGAGGGTAACTCCTGTCAAGGTGGTATCCAAAGTGCAGTTAAAATCACCTCCCCAAATAATATGTAGTTTAGAAAATAAAAATGGCTTAATCTCCCCAAACAATGCAACTCTAGCTGATTTGGTTTGAGGGGCATAAACATTAATAATATGGAAAGAAAAATCTCTAAGGGAACCATCAAGAATTAAGGCTCTGCCTGGACTAACATCAATAAGACGTGAAATGTGAAAGTCAGTGGATTTAAAAAGAATGCCAATTCCATCTGCAGGTCCTAAACCAAAAGTCCAAAACGAAGGCCCCCAATGCCATCGCTTTTTGATAAGTTCTACCTCATTAAGTGAAGACAGACGAGTTTCTTGAACAAAAATAATGTCCACTGGAAGAAACTCAAAGAAGGACAGTAGAGAGATCTGTTTTTTATATGATTTTAAACTGCAGACATTAAATGACAGCAGTTTTAAAGTGGCCATAAAAGGAAAAAAAACAATGTTTATCAAGGCCTTCCTTTCAAACTGTTACTAGCCTTCCTTTTTTTTCCTTTCTTTCCCTTTCTGTCTTTAGATAGTTCCGTGGATCTGCTTTCTTCATCCTCAGCAACTAATTCTGATCTATGAGAGGCATCTTATTCCAAGTCTGAGTCCCCAAAATCATCCTGCAGGGGAGAGAATATATTCATGGTGGGAATAGGACAAGGAGTGGGGATTTTCAGTGAAGATCTAGTAAATCTCCTCCCCTTAACAGTTTCAAAAATAGGGGGGACATAGTGGGCCTGTTAGAAACATTATGAATAGTAGTATCGGCAGAAGGGCCTAAATCAGGAGCGGACACATCCTGATCTGGGATTTTAGTAGGCCTAGTGTCATCAACAGATGAGACTGGTTCTAGTACAACAGGGTGTGGAGTAGTAGAAAAGGATGTGGATTCAGTGGGTAAATGATTTTGATGTTTTTCTTGAGCCTGAATCACTAGCTCATCATGATCCCACCCTTCAGTCCTATTTCTCTTAGCCCAGGGGCACTGATGAAAAGCATGCCCTTTATCATCACATAAGTTACACTGGAAGATATTCTCACACAAATCCATAGAATGGCCATATCCCCCACATAATGAACATTTAGTGAACATTTAAGCATGTCACATGAGCTACTAATATGAGTTCGAGAGCCACATTTATAACATGCTCTAGGTTGTCCACTATAGAAGCATACTCCTCTATCTTTGCCTAGAAAAAAGCTGTTGGGCAGATGAATGATGTCTGAATTCACTTGAAATAATTTAACTTTAAATTTCCAGCCTCCTGTCCAGATACCTTCTAGATTTAACAAAGCATCAGGGGGTCCAAGTATGTCACAGCGGCTTTGTAGCCAATGATAGATGTCACTTACATTTACCCCCTCATTCCTGAACATGTTAGAAACATACCGGATTTGTGGTCTAGTAAGAGGAATGACTACAAAAGAAACCCACAGAGGAGTATTTTTCAGGGTAGAATACTTGTCCCAAAAATTTTCCAGGATGTGATTAAGTCGAAAACTGACATCAAAAGAATCCTCCCCAGAGACATGTATTAAAGCAAATAAATCAGAAGGCAAAAAGGACATAGAGCCTCTAAGTAAGGTGTTAGCTACATAATATCTGTCAGGATGAGAGTCAAGACCACCTCTATATCGTAATTTGACTGCATTCCTCCTGGGAGCTTGTTCTAGTTTGTTTTTGAACAAGTCAGCCATAGGAATGCGGTTAGAATGCTCAGGGCCCCTTCCATTGGAAATACCTTTGTTTGATTCTAAAGTACCCCCTGGCTTCCCCCCTGAAGAAGTACTGGGGCCAGAAAATGCCTCAGAATCCTCCAACAGGTGCACACCGTTATTATTATTTTTGAAAGAAGAACCAGTCTTAGTACCTGAGCTCAGGGAGTTGGCATGCTTAGCAGGAGCTGTTATTATGTCCACCCAGTCAGGATCAGGAATCCAAGTCCCTGAAGAGTTCCAAATCCATCCAGCTTTGGAAAGAGAATTTGCCATTGACCAGTCCCTGAATCCGGCAGTGTTAGTCGATTGCAAGCCAAATTGCTGTCTCAAAACTTGAGAAGTTGAAGGGCACTGAGCTGCGGCTTCCATTGCCTCCGTAGCTGCAGAGCCGTCCGATGCCATATCCGGAAGCGGGAACCTTTGAAAATCCTCCGGTGAACCAACAGCATCTACTGACCCAGAATATCCCATGTCTTGCGGCAAACAGGTAGGGTCCACCAAAGAATTCAAAATTTCAGATACACTAAATATCTCCCAAACTGGCAGCTCACCGATTACCTCTGGTGCACCATCCAGCAACTCTTGCTCCAATGCCCCATTTTCAGGGGCGACAGCAGCTTCCTCCAGTACATCTAGCGAAGTCTCAGAAAAGGGAGCCTCCACAACAACGATCGACTCCATGAAGCACTGTAATGCTTCTGCCATTCAGCAGAACAATCACAGCCCTCTACTGGCCACAGAGTGCCAGCAGAGTAGGGGAATTTTTTATTGAAGAAACAAAACAAACGCAATATGAAAACAATGTTACTTTACATTCCAAAAAAACATAATCATTATAAATAAGATTTACATTCTTATATTTCCAGAAAATAAACTCTAATAAAGAAAATTTCCAAAATTCATTAAACAGAAATAAAGCCAAAAAAAAAAAACCTTCAGAAAACAACTCTCTCACCTATTTCATTTCAACCAAACAATGTGTTTCCAAAGATTTTGAAAAACTTTGTTCTCCAAGGTTCGCTGCTCAAAAATTTTTTGTTTACCTACTGCTAATTCTATATGGTTAAAAATTACACTATTAGGAAGAAGAGTATGTTGTAAAGAGAACTGGCATCTAGCTTGCCACAAATGACATTTAATACATGCAAAAATCAAATTTAAAGTACTTGGATGATATCTTCGCAAAAAACCTGAATAATCTCCCAAAACAAGGCTCTGATATGTAATATGTCTCAAAACACCCCAATCCCACTGAATAGCCAAATCTGACCAGAAAGCAATTACATGTGGACACAGAAGTAAGAAATGTTCTAATGTTTCTATCTGATCTACACAACCTGGTCTAAGACACATCCTATCCGGAATTTGTTTGTGTTTTAAATTACCCCTAACTCCTAACCTCCCATGACAACAGAGCCACTGCACATCCCACATATTTGGTGGTATCCTATGATCCATTAAGAGACGAAGGGCTTGTGACAGATTAGTAGGGGTACAAAAGGGGAAATCCACTTGAACATAAAAATAATTTACCATAATTTCTGAATAAAATTCTTTTCTAGGAATGTCACGTAATTGAGCCTTTCCTAACTTCCATTCTCTTAATTTCCTTATTGCTGAATCCGCATAAGAAGGTGCCATGGCTGCCCTACTTTTTTTTGGAACTCCCCCTCCTTCCCAGTTAGACATAAAAGGAAAAAATAACAGCTGTGTCCATGCTGACCACGGATGATCCTGAGGTTTGATCACTTTTTGAAAAGTCGTAATCATAAAAAAGGAGTGATAAAACACAATCGGGTTTATCATCCCCAATCCCCCTTGATTTAGCTTCAAATAAGTAAAAGCCCATTTAATCGGGTTTAAATGACTACCCCACACCATTTGAAAGAAAACACTATATAATCTTGTTTATATTGAAAATGGCACCGGAAAAATAGAACATACATGTAAAAAAATGGGTAATAAAAATTTTTTAATAATTAATACCCGCTTCTTTTTTGAGAAACCCCAAGATTTCCATTGTTGAACCTTCCTTTCTGCTGTAACTAAAACCTTCTCCCAATTTAACAGGGCTAAGTCCCCTTTACCAAACATAAGGCTTAGAATGTTAATTGAATCCATAACTATAATACCCCCAACAATCTGAAAGCAAGGAGCCTCTCCAATAGCCAAACATTTGCATTTCTCTAAATTTAGCTTAGTGCCATTTAAATCCACAAAACAATTAATCACTCGGATAGCCTCAAACCCTGACTGGGCATCCGCTACCAGTAGACAGATATCATCTGCATATGCTGAAATCTTCTGGACCGGTAAAGTACAAGATGGAGATAACCCCTGAATTGACCTGTTATTTTCAATTTCTCTTAAAAGCGGGTCCAATACAAATGCATATAATAAGGGACTGATAGTACAACCCTGCCTCACCCCACATTTCAACCTAATTTCAGAGCCCAAAACATTATTAATACTTGGGCAAGAACCTGCCTTGTAATATAAGGTTTTCAGATACTGAATAAAAGTTTTAGGGAACCCATACCTACCTAAAACCTGAAAAAGAAAATCATGAGACACTGAGTCAAAAGCTCTAGCTTGATCTAAAGCCAAAATAAATCCTGACAGTTTTTTTTGTAATCCAAATTCACACACATCCGTAACAGTTTTAGATTCTGTTGAATTGAGATGATGAGGAATAGAACATGTTTGAGCTGGATGAAGTACCCCTTTTGCTACCTCTTGCAATCTTTTACATACAATGGTAGAAAGAATTTTATAATCAGTATTCAGGAGACTAATTGGTCTCCAATTACCAAAATCTGTACTGTCACCTGCTTTAAAAATAAACGTTAAAATGGCTAAATTAAATTTCAAATCTCCAAAACCATAATGAAGAATATCATTAAAGACTTCCATCAGTATAACACCCATTTCTTCTGAAAAGGTTTTATAAAATTCATTAGTTAATCCATCTATCCCAGGAGAAAACCCCCACCCGAAGGGAACCTATAACTAGTAGTACCTCCTGCAAAGTAATAGGCCCTTGTAAAAGCTTAACATCAGCCTGAAAAATAGTAGGGGCCGCAAAGTGCAAAACATCCTCCCAAGCCGAGGAAGGAACAAAAACCTCCCCAAACTGAGAAACAACCCGTCCCTCCGCCACCACCAACATTTCTGCTATAGAAGTTTTTTAAACTCCCGACAGAATCTTGAAGCCCTGACATAAACCTCCTCTCAATCTTATGTTTACACGCCCTGTATGGATCCTGAAAAGGTTGTTGCTGAGTACCAAACTTTAAACCAGCGTGAAGTGCTGCAGCCCTCTGGTATTGATAATTTAACATATTTCTCTTTACCAACTTTATCTGAGATTGGATCTCTGTATCTTTACAGCTAGGGTGTGATTGTAATTTGTAATATTGATTTGTAAAATCTAAATACTGTAAATATTCTGATGAACCTTTCCGTCTTCCATAAGCTATAAAAAAATCCTTTAAAGCTATCTTAGTATAGGTCCACCATGTGATCCAATCAGGTAAAAACACCGCCACTGATTTTCGAAGAAACAAAAAATCCTTCAATTGAGCCAGGAATACAACTTCCGATAGTAACAGGGAATTTAACATCCATCTACTAGCGAAAGCCAGAAATGAGGCCGGAATCTGATGCAAGCTTAAAGAACTAAATAATGCATTATGGTCTGAAAAATCACATGGCACAACCAAACAAACCGATGGTATTAAGTATTTAGAAAGAAAAAGGTAATCAATTCTTGTTTGAAAAGAGGCCCTTTTATAAGTAAAGCCAGTAGATGAATGTAATTCTCTAAAAGCATCTTTCAATTTAGCCACCTCTATTGTCTGAGAAAGGGCATGTGAATCACAATAAGTTTTTTGTTGAATCCCATTTTTTATACGAATATCTAAACTACAATTCATATCCCCTCCCCAAATTACATGTTTGGAAGTGAATAGATATGGTTTTAACAGATTAAACAAAGCAATCCGCGCTGTTTTAACTTGAGGGGCATAAGTATTAATCAATCTGAAACTAAAACCATATACTAAACAATCCAAAATTAATACTCGCCCAGGCTGGACATCTATCAATCTAGTTACTTGAACTGCAGGGTGAGAAAACAGAATACCTACCCCGTCCGCCACATCTTCTCCAAACGACCAAAAAGAAGGGCCTTCCCACCATAGTTTCTTAACCTGAGACACCTCCAGTAAAGAAGATAAATGTGTCTCTTGAAGAAAAATGACATCAACTTTAAAATCTCTACATTGCTGCAGGCCAATCAGGCGTCTCTTATAGCTCTTTAAGCTACAGCAATTTAGTGATATAATTTTCAAACAGGCCATTGAAAATACAGTTCGTCAATTCAGGGTTTCTCTTGCTTCCGCTTTCTCCCCTTTTTTCTTCTTCACTTCCAATAATTCCATACCACCCTCCTCTTCCATTTCCATACAAGGGTTTTCATCAGTTTTTAATAAATCTGAAACCACCTCCCCCTCTAAATCCGACAGGGCTGCAAAGGAATTCTGAGTAGGACAAACCCCTCCTGAGTGACTACTTGCACGAGTGACCCTCCGAGGGGTCTGAAAAGGGATTTCCGCCACAGTTTCCACCGTCGAGTCTTCCCTAGAAGGAAGCTGGACAGAGGATTCTGTAATTAAAGTAGGGAGGGAGGACCGAACTCTGTTGTGGGGCAAAAAATGTGGATTGATCTACAGCATTTCTCTTTTCACAAAGGTCCACACCTGGAACCTCATGAGCCAATGCCTGCCCTTTATCTACCCTAAGCATATTCCCTTTACTTGACTGGAGAGGCAATCCCTTAACTTGAGCCTGAGAAATCAAATCCTCTTTATTTAAACCCCCCCTGTCTATTTTGTTCAGCCCAAGGACATTGATGATAAGCATGCCCTAATTCATCACATAAATTGCATTTAAATTCGTTCCTACAAATCTCACTATCATGATCTAATTCACCACATAAAGCACATTTAACTTTGTCACATGCACTACTTAAGAGTGCCTACGGCTGCCACATCTGTAACAAGCTTTAGGCTGCCCTGGATAAACACAAACTCCACGATCTCTACCTAAGAAAAAGCTATTCGGGACATGCATAACTTCATTATTCACCACATTCAATTTGACTTTAAATCTCCATGCCCCAGTCCAAATTTCTTCTGTGTCCAGAATAGGCTCCGGAGGACCCAGAACCATACATTTTTGTTCCAACCAATATACAATATCCCCCACATTTACCCCTTCATTCCTAAACATAACATTTATAGTTTTAAATAAAGGTTTCGTGATCGGAAAAGCCAAAAAAGGTAACCATAATGGCAATGACTTATAACTATCATATTTATGCCAAAAATTTTCTAAACCAGCCATTTGTTTAAAGCTAATGTCAAAAGTATCTTCCCCCTGAATATTAATTAGTGCATAAATATCAGTAGGTAAAAAAGTTCATTGAGTCCATTAACAATTTCCTTGCCACATACAAATGATCAGGATGTTCAGGTAATCCCCCTCTATAACGAAGCTGAACTACATTTCTTCTTGGGGCTTGTTCCAGTTTGTTTCTTTTAAAAAGATCCGAGAAACGCGGGCCCCTCCTTACCTCCTGTTCTTCTAAAAACAGTTCAGCAGAGCTTTGTGCAGGTGAATCCCCCCCAACCCCCTGCACACTTTCAGCAGAAAAAAGCCTGATTTAAAGTCTGCCCTTCTCAGCCTGTTTAACTAAAGTCATGGACTCACCCTCCTTCGCTGCTTTACTAGTAGGACCAGTTTCCTTTGGGGAGAAGGACAACCATTCCGGATCAGGAATCCATTTCCCGTTTGCTTGCTGAATCCATCCGGCCTGCGATAGTGCTGCATCTTCGGACCATTCAGTCATCGGACCTTTTTCCCGGCTTGTACCTCCTATCCCACTCTCAATCTTGGTCGACTTCGCCACTTCCTCCGTTAGCACCACAACCCTCTCGATGACAGGAGGCTCACACTGCAATCTGTTCCGGTTGAGCTCCGCTGCTCTGAAACCGCAATCTTCTTCCACAATCAACTCCTTCTGCAACCGGCTTTCCACTGAATCCTCCCGATTCATGGCAACAGCCGCCACCTCCTTCACCACACCGCTCCCAATTATACCGTTCTGGTCCCTCATTTCCTCCAAGGACCGTATACTGGTAAGCTCGTAGCAGGCCTCGCCTGCATCTCAGTATTCAAAAACTCCATCTGCAGCTCCTTTGACTGCGAGTTCTCCATTTCCTCGGTCTCCATCTCTCCATTTTCCTCACCATCTGCACTCACCAGTGCATCAGTTCGAGTGGCCATCACGCAGGTCAGCGGCTCCCCTACTGGCCACAACACTGCAACACTGTGAAACGCCTCAGAGTGATTTCCCGTGTCTTGGCCAAATTTCCCTCATTCACTAAAAAAAAATACCACCAACAGCTTAATCTGGTTCAAGGTCAGTTGGCATTCATCTGTATCCCCGTCCCCCGGGTCGTGCCTGAAAATAGGCAGTATTTGTCTAGTGCACTTACCTGGTCAACAAAAACTAAATAAATAAAAATAAATAAATACTGTTAGAGCCGATGATGGCTTTCACAGTTCAGGCTGCTTTTAGAAGAAAAGCAGTGTCTAATCAAGTAACGTTAGATAAGCAACATTTAGAGAAAGAAAAATAAACTACTGTGGATGCATACATAGTAGGTGTGACTACAGACGGGTTGATTTGAAAATCCTTCCCCTCCCCCCATGTTCCCTATCTGTGTAGTTTCAAGGTTTTTTTTGTATCTATTTCAAGTTCACTTGCCTCCTATAGAGGCTGAAACATTTTATCCCAAACCCAGATACTGGGGATTTCCACCAGTTGGATCTCAACCAAGTACCTAGTACTGCTACAGATTTTTAAACTGCAAACCAGAGCTCTGGGAAAAGACTTGATTTGGCAGGTTACTGAAATGGCCAAAAGAAAACCTTTGAAAGGGTTAATAGCTGCAGCGTTTGGAGATTATCATGAAGGTCCTGCAGCCATTTTTCTGAATTGGACCGGTGTATCAGAAAAGAAGAAGGAAAATTCCTTGGCACAGGGTAAGTCTGAATTTTTTTTTATTTAAAGTTTTTTTTATGTCTGTCTGTTTTATTTCTGTGATACATATACTAAACAAGGTAATGCTCCATCTCTCTCTCTCTCTCTCTCTCATATATTTTCCAGCATATATCTGTGTTCCGTAATTATGTTCTGTTGTCAAGGTTGCAAGATAGCATTGACTGCCTTTGACGCAGAACTTGCTACAGTTAAAAAGAAGCATCTTTGCCTCATATCTGACTGTTTTAATTAGTTTTATTTTTAATAAAACATTTGTGCTGCCTAGATAGGGTCAGTGAAGAACTTTTGTTTGTAGTTGTTGGTTGGAGCAGGTAGTGCTGAAGGTGAAGAGATATGACATCATAGATTGCAAAGTGCAGAAAGATTTGTAGTTTGCAGGCAACATGCCAAGCCACTGCTAGGTGAAAATGTAATGTGTTAACAGCTATGAATGGCTTTATCATACTTCTAGTTAAAACCAGAAACTTTTTGCAAAATGGCAGAGTGCCATATTTTGGCTATGTGCCAAAAGGTGTAACCATGTTATACTAGATATGTCCACATACAGATGGTATGTTGTGCTGTATTTTAAAGGAGTTGGAAGGTGTTTAAAAAAAATGTTGTTCTGAAAAGATTCGGCATGGGGATATGTTTAAATTTGTTGGTTTAAAAGGTTGTCGGTGTTACAAGACAGACAGGAAGCAGCACATATATCTAAAACACTTACAGTTTTCTAATGAAACTATGGGCATTACCTCAGCAAATTGGTGTCAAATAATGTCAGTCTTATTTTGTGTTAAGTATTTCTTTTTGTGTGTGTGTACTGTCTTGGCCAGCAGTTTTATGCTGTGCTCTATTATCATGTAAAGATATTTTAATATCAGTAGTGTTCAAGGACACTACAAAAATAGCTGGGTTTGAGTGACCCTTGCGTGCACACTGTGTGACCTTTTGCATGTTATTTGACCTTCTTGTGTTTCAACATTTTATGTTACTACCAGTTCAAACTTGATGTGTGTTCCCTACTTAAAGCACAACTTTTCACACAAAATGTATGTGTTCATGGAAGCACACCAAGAGTGAACCATACAATTTGACTTTTTATTACAGAACTGGCATTCTAAGTAAAAAGGAACAAACGTGTTTTTTTTTTCTTTCTGGGCTTGCAGTCAACACAAGCAATGCTCAAAGCCTTCCTTCACAAACATTTGGTTGTAAGTACAACTCCTTTGTTCCTTAACAATATCACGTGATTCCCATACTATGCAAGGCACTCGAGCTGGAAGGGGGAATTATTCATCACCTCCCCGTACTTTTTTTACTTTTTTTATATATATACAGTACACTTTTAAAAAGGACTATTACAGCTGTTTTTGAGAGTTTACCATCTACAGTTAAAACAATGACTTTTGTTTTTATGTGTGACCATGGTGTAATTTTTTTTTTCTTTTAAAATGCATTCTAAGAGATATGTACGTACAATATTAACATCAATCCGGATCGTTTGTAAACTCAGCTGACATTTTGTCATGCTTACGATAAGGGAACCCAGGGACGCTTGACTTCTTTTATCCTATGAAAATAATTTTATTTTATTTTTAGACTTGAGTATGTTTGTTTTTGTTGTTTGTGTTTCTTCATCATTTTAATGCCCATAACCAAACCTAGATACTGGGGCCAGCATTGCTGACCCATCCTTAAAATATTTTCCAAGCAAAACCCCATATAAATTAATACTCTGTTTGTCTCATTACTCACAGGTACCCCTGAAAAATAAGTGCACTCTGCAGGTTTTGTCATTTGAAATCTTAACAGTTATAATATGCAGAATTTAGATTGTGCTCCAAACCTATGCTTCAAGCCTTACCTCACTCAGTACTTTGGAGTATTTCTCTATATAGGGTATAGAAGGTTGACCCTGTCACGTGTCACAGGTGCAATAGGCACTACTATTAGTTGGCATAGGCCAACAATATATATATTTGTCCCACTATTGCATAGTGTAACAGGCATATTGCCATAAACTTTATGTTTGAAGCGTGTTATTGTAACATTACAAGATTTTATAACTCAGGTCTCAGTTAGGCCTGCTAGCAACAGACAGGGAAATCATGTTCATCACTATAACCTCTTCTGTGATTTGAAAGCAGGGTGTAATCATAACATTGTCATGGATTCACAGATGGTCAAGTGGCATAATTGGACCTCGGCCTGCACCCCAAAGTGTGCGGTTGATGTACCATTTTTATTTTTCTCTTTCCAATTGCCAGAATTTAGGCTCTATCACACCACTCTTTACAAAACAAAAAAGTCATTGGTTTAAAAGATTATTTATGTGTTCTTAACTCAGTTTCTAACACACTTTGCAAGTTAGTAGGTTTCCACAGTGTGGCACAGATAAGATTTCCACATTAAACAGCAGTAATACTTTCATCTAAGTTGCCAAGACCTTCATCTTTTTCCTGAAAAGAAAACAACTGCCACAGCTTTGATGTCATTACCATCTTTGTCCCTGGCTGGTTCCATATAAGGACTATTGCATGAATCAAGTTATTATAACCTCTGCAAGTGTAATGTTTTCAGCAAAATTACACCTATTTGTAGAACTTTAAATTAACTAAAGAAGGTCCAGTCAGTTCAGACTCTACAATCAAGCTTATTGTTTCTGCTTACTATGAAGTTAAGTCTGGGTAGGGGCAATCCCCTAAATTCAGCAAGAGGATTTTTCTTCAATTGACCTTCAGACAAGACATCCATTTTCTTCACTGCTGCTTGTTTCAAAGATGGCTGGTACTTTCTACAAACCTATTGCTCTATTGTGGGCTGTGTTCTTAATGATTTATTGTAAACTATTACTTTTTTATGGACTGTTAATCTTTGTGCTGGGGTGTAATCAACTACCACAACACTGGAACTACTGGTACATCCTATAACATATATTTTTCAACAATCAATAAATACTGGTACTGTTATCCAAGATTGGAAATTGGCTAATGTGGTGCCTATTTTGAAGAAAGGACTAAGCACAGACCCTGGCAACTTTAGACCAATTAGCTTGACCTCGATATTAGGGAAACTACTGGAGAAAATTATCAAGAATATTCTTGTGGAACATATTGAGCAACATGATCTGGTTGATCCAGTACAGCATGGTTTTGTACGGAACAGATCCTGTCAAACAAATTTGTTATCCTTTTATGAAAAGGTGAATAGAGAGATGGATGCTGGAAACCCTGTGGATGTGGTATTCCTGGATTTCTCCAAGGCTTTTGATAAAATACCCCATAAGGAATTGTTATTGGCAGTAGATAATTTAGGGCTGCACAGTAATATCTACAGTTGGATATCTGATTGGCTTCGGGATAGGAAGCAGAGGGTGGTTGTAAATGGAGAATATTCACAATGGGCCCCTGTTACTAGTGGTGTGCCGCAGGGTTCGGTGTTGGGGCCCTTTTTGTTTAATTTATACATTGCCTCTTTACAAATAAACAATATAAATGTATGGATGTACAAATTTGCTGATGATTGTAGGTTGGGTGTGGTTCCTTCAAATGATGAGCAAACAGTTGCATTACAACAAGCGTTAGACCTAATAAACAAATGGACCAACCTGAATAAATTGGAATTAAATACATCCAAATGTAAGGTTATGCACCTGGGAAATAAAAATAATGAAGCAGTTTACCATCTAGGTAACACTAATCTGGGAGTGGTGGCGGAGGAGAAAGACCTTGGAGTTATAATTACTAACGATTTAAAATTTAGGGTACACTGTCGAAACAACTAAAAAGCTTCTCAAGTCCTAAACTGTATTTTCAGATACATTGCAAGTAGAAGGAGGTTTTAATCCTTGTATGTAGCCTTGGTTAGACGCATCTGGAGTATTGTCTCTGGTGTGGGCTCCCTATAACAGAGAAGACATACTTTACATTGAGAAAGTCCAAAAAAGACTGACTAAACAAATAAAAGGTCAGATAGGCAAGGAGTATTGGGAAAGACTCGTGAATTTGAACCTTTATTCACTATATTACCATAGACTGAGAGGTGATCTATGTTTCCTATATAAAAATATTATGGATGTTGAACTACTAACGGGTATGGGTATTGTGTACAATTCAGGAAGAATTAGCAAAAGGAAACACACCAAACAACTGTATCAGCAAACCTGGATACATAATTTTAGGACACATTGGTTTAGTCTGAGAGTGGTCGGAGCATGGAATAATCTACCTAAACAGATAGTAAATGGTACTAGTATGAATACTTTCAAAAAGGGATTGGACGACTATTATGGAAACGACAAATTTTTTGTAAAATTTTGAAATTTTGAATGGCAAGCCTACTTGGTTAGCTACTGCTATCCCTGGCTTGAAACTATCTATGAATCTATGAATCTATGAAACACAAATGCCATGCCATTGTGTGTGTGGCTACTCCATTAAAAGGACTCAATGCACAATCTAATGCACCCCTGGCCAATGTGTCTGCCAATCAGCCATCCAGCAGCTAGCAACATGAACACTGACTTTTCTACTATGCTGGTGTTTTGTTTTTAAATTACTGTTTGCATTGCCCCATGTGCCTTGTGGGGTTACCATCATTCTGCAAATGACATTTCACCTGCACTGTAACTACACCAACTTGTGGTTACTAATATGAACTTATGAACTGTTAATTTCATGGTACGTTATTCATATAAACTTTCTAAACTGGTTATATATGTTTTATAAGGACTTATCTGTCAAGAAACATTATCAACAAATTCTTCAATCAAGCTCCAAGGGTGTGCCACACCTTGACATCAGGTAGCATCTACCTTATCCACTCTCAAAGTGGATTCCATGAACTCTTCTTCATCAACAAGTGTGTTATGTCATACTGTGTTATATGTGGTATCACATATTAACATCTTTTCACATATTTCGATTGTGGTGTTGACATCCCTGAGTTCTGCACTATGTTTTACAAACTCACCATGTGTGCTCCATCTGTAACCACCCCTGTATCAACTCCAGAACAGGATGCTTTTTACAAATGCCTTGACTATCTATATGCTGGCAACCAGTTTTAAAAAAGATTTTTCATGTAATCAATTATAAACTGTTTTCTAGCTTTAAAAATTGTAGCTTGTATTATAATAGCTTAGAAATTATGTAAGGTAAAAGTATCAAAATGCAATTAACAAATTAAGATCAAAAGTGCTTAGTTATACCAAACTTATATACTAATCAAAGTATTATCTGTGGGGGTTCAAGACTCCTCTTATCAGTATTTCTTCATCCCCATAATCAGAATTGTTAAAAGTGTTCCCAGTTAACACCAGAGCCCCCTAGTCAATTAAGTGCTACTTCAGTACCTGAAACCCTTATAAATAATGTATAATTTATGCATATACCTGTTTTGAATATCACCCATTGGCTGAGTTTAAACATGCATTCAAACTAATGTGTCCTTATTTTATGTCTCCCTAATAATAGATGTAATAGCAGCCCATTGTCCCAGATTTCCCCCCTTTTCCCTCACAAAAAGACAGAGACCATTGTTTGTTGTTGTGCTCAGATTGGCAATTAATTTATTTATATATCATAATTCCATGTTTCATTTCAACATCTTATTATTACATCTCTTAGAATTTCCTTTATTTTCATCCATATATCAATCTCTGATCATCCTTCTTTTTCCTCTTTTTCTCCCCCCAGGTGAAAACCTGGGTGCCTTCTTCTTCTCCTTTTCTGTTAGGTAACGGTGAAAACCGAGACCGCTTTTTCCTTCATCTTCTTCCTCTTTTGGTGTTATTTCTTTTCTTTTCCCCCCTTCCTCCTTCCCCCCACTTTTCCCCCCTTTTTCTCCTGCCATCCACCTTTGGCAGTCCATAACCATATTATTATCTGCCATCCACCTTTGGCAGTCCAAACTGTCCAACCAGACTCGTCTGTCATCCACCTTTGACAGACCCACCATACAGTCCCTTCTTGACTGTCTTCCCCTCTTGCTCTGCCTTGTAGGGTGGGTGGGAGGGATCAAAACTCCAGCAAAAAGTGGCTGAGCCCTTCTGTGCTGTACATTATGTACTTCCACTTGCCCCTCCCCTTCCTGCTACCTAGCCATTGTTCTATCCCCTGTCCCATCCCCTTCCCTCCCCCCTCACCTTCTGAGCACAACCATCTTAACCAACGGGGAAGGGGTGCACTGGGACAACCTGGTCTGCCCCTTAAAGGGCAAACTCCATTGCTCTGGATTTCCCCCCTTTTCCCTCTCAAAAAGACAGAGACCATTGTTTGTTGTTGTGCTCAGATTGGCAATTAATTTATTTATATATCATAATTCCATGTTTCATTTCATCATCTTATTATTACATTTTTCCGTATTTCCTTTATTTTCATCCATATATCAATCTCTGATCATCCCTCTTTTTCCTTTTTTTCTCCCCCCAGGTGAAAACCTGGGTGCCTTCTTCTTCTCCTTTTCTGTTAGGTAACGGTGAAAACCAAGACCACTTTTTCCTTCATCTTCTTCCTCTTTTGGTGTTATTCCTTTTCTTCCCCCCTCCCTATCTCCCCAACTTTTTCTCCACTAGCCAGTCTCCAACTTGTGTTGGATGGCTGGCTTTCCCCTACTTAAGGTATAACTTTCCCTTACCTCAGGGAAACCTTCTGAACCACTCCCCCCCTTTTTTTTATATTTTTTATTTTCCATTTTTTGCATGTCTCATCCATGATTCTATGAAACCCATTATTTCTGTGTTAAAAATGTCTATGGCTAGATCTGACAGGTGAACCCCATCTGAGCTATAGAAATCTTCTAACCATTCTTCTACGCCCCTTCAGTATTACCTGTCCTCCCATATTCCTTACCAGTGTCCCTACCCTTCTGTTCATCTTCTTCCTGGCTCTATCCACTGCTTTGTGGCTGTGCTCGTGCCTCCAAACCCTCCTTGGTATCATATCTGACCAGGCAATGCTTGCCTGTGGCCACCACTGCTGTATTGTTTCCAGGTCCCTTTTTATCTGCAAGTACGTGTTTACCCATGGTTTGCCTGCCAGATCATTGCCCCCCAAAAGTATGATAAGTAAGTCAGGGCTGGGTCACCATTCCTTCAGTTCCTTCAAGGTGGGCAGTAGTTGTGCCCATCTCATCCCCCTGATCCCTGGCCAAACCAACCTACACTGTTTTACATCCTGGTACAGCTGTTTTCCCCCAGCCTTCTTCTCTGCTCTCCTTTCTGCCCAGTAAATATAGGAGTTGCCGCAGATCCAGACTTCCATGGTCTTCCCTCTCCCTATGGGTTCAAGCAAAATTAGTTATCTCATATGTTGTCATAATTCCATCATCTTTGTATCCCCCTCCCTGTCCTCCCACTCCCGCCCCCATTTGCCCCCACATTTTGTTAACCGCACAACAGCAATACAGCACTTCTCACTTCAGTGCTTGGATATATCTCTTATAACTGGCAGACCGCCAGCATCCTCTTCCCAAAATACTATCCATAGTTTCATCTGACGCTGCCCACTGTGAGGTGGCCCCAATCCACAAGGAGTGGGATGAGTAGTTAACCGGGTCCTCCCTTAAAAATTGCATGCCTTTTTTGAGCAGTGCTGTGACTTGATAACTGGTGACCCCTTTCCCATCACCATGAACAAATAATCTCCCTGTTCTGGTCCCATGCTCTGTGGCAAAAGTCGAAAAAGCCTGCACTGGGCATATTGTACCCTCTACCTGTCTTTTTACAGTCACCATGCAACCCTGCCCCTTTTGATCCATCTTTGACCTTTTAATTTTGATCTGTATCTCTTCCATGCCCCAACTTATATCTTCCCATTCCAATCCCCCTTTCTTGTCTTCTTTGCAATGGCCTACCACCTCACTCACTCTCATAGCCCCTGCAAACATTATGACATAGATAGTGTGAAATAGCTGGGCCTTGGCTTTTGACCTGCATATTGCTGGTAACACCTCCTTTAGTTTTGCTAGCCACTGTTCCCCTATTGGTCTTCTATTGTCTGCTGGCCCTTGCTTCAACCTACCGCATCCCTGCATCATCCTTCTAATAAACCACAATTTTGTTGGGTCCTTCCATCCCTTTAGGCTGCATATGATGCTTATCCCTGCTAAATAGACCCCCATTGTGGTGTGAGTTATTCCTTTTTGCCATTGCTCCATGATGAACTTTCCCAGTTGTTCTTCTGTGAGTGGTCTACTTACCTCCATCTGGTGTGTTGCCCTGAATGTTTGAAACACTCACCAGGCCCCATCGTAGGAGTCCGAGGTGCCCATGAGCTGCGAAACAACAGTTCTGCTCCATCTCACCAACGTCCCAGATGATTGTTGGTATGGGCGTTTTTTGCTCTTCCACTGCCGGTGCCAGCCTCTGGAAATGATCCAGCTGCAGATGGGAAAGGCTGTCAGCCAGGGTGTTGTGTACCCCTTCTATGTGTTTTGCTCTGAATGACATGTTCAGCTGCAAGGCCCTTAAAACAAAATGATGCAAAACTTGCATGACCATTTCTGACCTGGACCCCTTGTTGTTTAGAACCTCCACCACTGCTCTATTGTCACACCAGAATGTCACCCTTTGATCCTGTAACTCTTCCCCCACACCAGGGTACAGGCCCAGATGGGCATGATCTCTAGCAAGATTATATCTTTTACCTTGCCGTCCCTTACCCATTTGGACAGCCATGGTTCCGCAAACCACCTGCCCTTCAGGTAGTCCCCATGCCTATTCCCCCAGCTGCGTCTGTGTAAAGCTCGAGGTCCATGTTATACACCCATTCTTCCTGCCAGAAAGAGCAGCCATTATAATTCTTGAGGAATTCCTCCCATACATTAAAGTCCTCCCTAACACCTCTTGTAAGGTCTACCCAATGGTGTGGTTTGGTTACCCCCACTGTAACCCTTGCCAGCCTTTTTGTGAATGCCCTTCCTGGTTCAGTAGCCCTACATGTGAAGTTCAGGTGCCCCAGAACTTGCTGTATTTGTTTTAGCTGCACTCTTCTTCTGCTGGTATGCACTAGGATCAATTCTTTCAGTTTCTCTACTTTCTGGGCCGGTAGCCGGAATATTTCCCTTGGGGCATCTATCTCTATACCCAGGAATTCTAGCACCCTGCAGGGCCCCTCTGTTTTCTCCAGAGCCAGTGGCACCCCTAACTCCTTGCACATCTCTTGAAATTTGCCCAACATTTCTTGCATTTCTGTTTTTCCACTACAGATGAAAAGGAAATCATCCAAATAGTGAATAACCGCTCTATGACCGGTTTTCTCTTGATATATCCACTGCAAATAAGTGCTAAACACTTCAAATGTTGCACATGCTATTGAACATCCCATGGGCATGGCTTTGTCAAAATAGTACTGTCCCCCAACTTTAAAACCCAAAAGGTCCCAGTCCTCTCTCCTAACTGGCAGCAACCTAAATGCGGATTCAATATCCGTCTTTGCCATCCATGCATCTTTAGTAGCCTGGATTATCCAGACTGCATCTTCCAATGTTGAATATGTTACCCTACTATACTCCTCCCCGATAAAGTCATTCACCAAATCCCCCTCTGGAAAGGACAGGTAATGAATCACCCTATACTCTCCTTCCTGTTTCTTGGGTACCAACCCTAATGGCGAGATCCTCATGTTCTGTAATGGGGGGTTATCAAATGGGCCTTCCACTCTTCCCGCTACCTTTTCGTTTTCTATTTTTTGCCTTAACATCTCTTCCTTCCCATTTACTGACCCCAGGTTGCGTGCCTCTCTTGCTTGTCTGGGCCCATCACACTGCAATGAAAAACCTGTGCAAAAACCTTTCTCCATCATCCCAGCCACTTTTTTGTTCGGATATCTGTCCAACCAACCTCTCCATGCCTCTATCCTGATGGGGGTTCTGGCTATCCCAAATTGCCCCCTGTCTTTTTTCCCTTTCTCCCTCTCCAAACCCTGTCTCTCGCTTAGTGTCTGGCTTTCTTGATCAGTGATTCTGACCTCCTCTGCTCAGGTTCCCCCTACCCCTCCTTCCCCTGTTCCATGTCTGCCCTTTAAACCCCTGTCCTTCACAAAAAAAACTGTTGACCTTAGATCTGGCCCCCAGATCCCTGTGGTCCCTGGGCCCATGTCGTTCTGCATCTGTTTGCCGGTGTGTTCCCCGCATTTTGAACATGCGTCGAAACAACATTGGGGCCATGAACAACAGGCCCTGTTGTATGCTCAGCAGTACCTCTGGGGCCCAACACCTTTTCTCCCCCATTCCCCTTCGGGTGTGGACTGATCCATGACAAAATCTGTCCATAAGTCTAGCTGCTTTGTATCCCATCTCACATCCCCGTATGTTGCCATTCTCTGCTGAAAATATTCATCATAGTATATCCATCCCACTCCCCTTTTGCTTTTGCTTTCTTATTATTAGGGAGTATGTGATGAGCGGGATGCCTAATTCTGGCCTTTTTTCTAATACTATGGCTGAGAAAGTGGCAAAACCTACATACCACACATCCCAAGTCTTCCCTTTTGTGAATTTTTCTTCCTCCTTCTTCCCTAACAATACTACCACTGCTGCCATTTCACTCTTCCCTAAGTTTTCTGATTTCTCATACTTCGCTGCCACTTCCCGGCTCACCAATGCAAATATATCCACATATTCTCCTTTCCATATCTTCTCCTTTGTGGACAATGGAACATGCTCATCCACCCTCATCCTGGGGCTACCGATCTCCCTTGTTCCTCTACTTTCTTTTTCTATACCTCCCTCCTTTCCTTTCACTACCTCTTTTTCCATCCTGATCTCTGCTAGGGCTGACTCCATTTGCCCTAGCCCCCTGTCCCCAATGCCGACACAATTTGACTAATGTACTCTTTTATACTGTCACCCACTGCACTGGGTGCATTACCTGGGTCCTTGTCTGAGTTTTATTGCCTGCCATCCTCTTGGTGCCCCGTTACGGCACTCATTGGTTGAGGGGGTGGATACACTGCTATAGGCTGAAGAGGAAGCACTGTGCTTGGAAGATCCAGTCTGGGTTCCCCTTGTAGAAACCTGACTTGGTCTTGGGGAGGTACTGGCGGTACCATGTCACTGGGATGCAGAGGTACTGGCTCAGCCACCTTGGTGGGTCCGGCCACTATTGGCTGTACCCTGGTGGGACTGCCTGGCCCTTCAGCCGGCCGCTTCCCTCTGCCCCCTTTTTCCCTTCCCACTTTCCTCTTCTCACCCAGTCTCCCTGGTTCCTCCCCTTCCACCAGCTCCCACATCCTGTTGGCCTTTTCCGCCAACTCGACTATAGCCCTGTAAGCGTCTTCCTTTGAGGAACTGTTCTTCTTGGTGCCATATCCTCCATCCTCTCACACTGTAAAGACAAACTGAAGGGAAGAAAACAAGATTCTGTTGTTAACTTATGTTTTCATCATGCCCACGTGTGGCCATCTTACATTGCACGCATACTACAAGCCCCTTCCAGCTGACCGACCCCCGGTCCCCCCCCGGCTCACCCCCACCTTTATTCAGGGTCTAAGAATCCATTATAATGCCCCTTCATCAGCAAATCTCTAATACAATGCCCCTTAGCCGGACAAATCAGTAACAGTAATACATTGCAAGCCTTTTCACGACCCACTGCCTATTCAGCCCTCACATAGCCCACAAAAAAAACCTTTTTTAGAGGCTCTCTCCATTAATTTAGATGCACTGCACTGTCAACTAGCTTTACACAAAAAACAGCAACTCTACGGTATCATGCCCCCATTCTCGGGAGCGTTTGTGTACCCATGCTGAATGGTGATCTCTTTTCAGGCCCAACTTCCAGTGCGTGATGCCCTTCCTGGCCTGTCCTGGGCCTTGTCCCCTTTGTCCCATGCCCTCCAGGCTTCTGAACCAAAGTCCAGCCTCCCGCTTTTCCTGCCCTACTCCCTGTTGTTCTCATGCCCTTGTGGCTGCTGCTGCCGCCTTTCTTGTTTCATCTCCTGTATTCTTTTGAAGCTCTGACCCTCCCCCTTTCTCTGTGCCTTCCCCCCAGTGCATGTTGTCCTGTCTCCCTTTTTATAGTTGGTGCCATTGCTTGCCTCCGCTTTCACCAAGCTTTTTGTCCTGAACCGCGTGGTCTTGCAGCATGTGACGTCATCATGTCCACCTCGCGGCCTGCTCCGTTCAGGCCCCTTCTTTTTCTGCCCTCTCCCAATCTCCCCCCACCCTACCTTCCACTGCTTGTCACCATCTAGGCCCCCACCCTCACCCATAGCTCGCTCCCCTTCAGCGTGGCCTATGCGCAGCGTGTGACGTCACGCCTGCGTGGCCTCCTGCATCCGCCATTGCTCCATCTAGTGCCCAGCCCTCCTGTTCAGGCCTCCTAGATGTGCCTCCCCCCCTGCAGTCTCCAGGCCCTTCAAGCCAGCAGCTGTCTGTCCAGAGACCCTGTTTTCTGCAATCCCCCCACTCCTTTTCTTCAGCCATATGTCCTGGTTTTCCTTTTAGAAACCCCCCTTTCTTCCAGGGCCATTCCACCAGGCCCCTCCACATGTTTCCTCCGGTCCTCATTTACAAATACCGCCACTGTCCAGCTGCACAAATCCTCTGTCCTTCAAAAACTCTTTCATCCTCCTTTCACCTCAAAAGCGCACAACCCCTCCTTAATTCGCCTCTTCTCTTTTCTCCATACTTTCCTGCTGCGATATATCCTTGCTCTCTGAAACAGCTGCTGCTGCCTGCGATCACAACCTGAAGCTCCTGCTGTTACCAGACTGCCCTTTTTTTTTTCAACTGTGTCTCACACTCGTAATTACCACATAGCTGCACCCTGTACTGGACTATGCTTTCATTTCTCTGCTGAAACACAACTCTCCTTTTTTTTTTTATTCTGTCTTTTACTTCTGCCTTGCACCTATAAATGCTATTGATACCATTACTGATCCTCCTTGCAAACTCAAGCCTTCTGCCACGTGCTACATCCCAAAATCTTCAAATCACAGCCAAATCCCCCTGCCCTTCTACCTTCTCTTTCAGGTTCTACACTCTCATCTCTTCTCATGCTTTCTTTCTTTTTCCCCTTTTTTTTAAAAAAGCTCAACACTTGTACCATACTATTTGTTTCTCCTTACCTCTTCCCCTGCTGTACCAACCTTCCAGTTAATTTGCTAATCCGACATGCTGCAGTTCCAAAAGATCAAAACTCCAGCAAAAAGTGGTGGAGCCCCTCTGTGCTGTCCATTATGTACCTCCACTTGCCCTTCCCCTTCCTGCTGCCTAGCCATTGTTCTATCCCCTGTCCCCTCCCCTTCCTTCCCCCTTCCCCTCCTGAGCACAACCATCTTAACCAACAGGAAGGGGTGCACGGACAACTTGGTCTGCCCCTTAAAGGGCAAACTCCATTATCAGAGATCACAAGATAGAATCTCAGGCCATTATATTTTAAAAACATTTATATAATAATTAGCATCTTTATTTTTATATTTACTTTTGCGAAGGCTCGGGTCCTCAATATAGGTCCCTTGCCTTCAAGGTGGGGATTGTTGAAAGTGGCCAGTGGCCAAAGTTTAGTGACCAGCGACCAGACTTTTATCAACAATATGTAATTGGCTAACCAAAAGGTTGAGGAGTTAGAAAGGCGTAAAATGGCTAGTGTAGAGGCTGCAAAGGGCTAGTAAAAGGTGAAGGTGGCTAGTAGATGACTACATGATACCAACATGTAGATTAATGTGCCTTGTAAGTGCAGAGGTGTTTGGAGAGTAATTGTTGAAACCATGCAAATAATGATACCACTGTACAAATTAATGTCTGTGTAGATGCACAACTTCAAAAGGTGTTGGGGCCCTTTAAATAACTGTAGAAAATAAGTGAACCATGTTTAAAAAAATAAATGTTTTAAAGAAAATTAGCTTTGCTTTGCTCAGCAGAGATATTTTGTACAAAACCTTCCTTCAACCAAAGGTCATAGCCAAAATAAGGTTCAGCTGCTTCAAACCACTGCAGCTTAGATGCAGTTCCTCATTTTATTATTTCTTGTGTTTAAAAAAAAATGTGTAACAGAGAGTTGATTAGAAACAATTATATCCTTGTTTTGGCCACTGTCTAGTCAGCAAGTTATTTAAAGTGAATGTGAAGTCCCCTCATATGTTTTCTGTATCCTAAAGCGAGTTATTTTTGATAAATGTAAAATCCCCTGATGACTTGTTTTTCCATCTAAAGATGACCACATACCTCAGCAAAGTATCAAACGTATCTTATGACCATGGTATCTCATGGCCATTGTACTTTTAAAACCTTGTCTCATAATGTTATTAAATGACGTGATGTCTAGGCTAAAATTTGCTGTAACAGTTGGGAATTTCCACCATGTATTTTTGGGGTATAAATACAGAACCTAAATGTCATGGTCAGTGTGTTTTTAGAGGAAAAGCTACAGCTGCTACAGATGCTAGAACACCCAGAAAAGGGAGCGGTTCACTCCACTTTTCTGTACATGTAGCCCTGGTGGTAAAAAGCTATCAGCTATTTAGATTTGATCATGTTACAGGTAAAATTGTTAGGGCTTATTTGGTATTAATAAATTGCAACTGATTTAAAATAACATTTGGTGTCAGGTGGCTTTATTAGATTACCAGGGATCACTAGCCAAGAACCTTTTGTTTTACACCCACCCTCCATTCTGTGTCCCCATACTGTATGAAGTAAAACAAAGCCCATCCCACTTCTCCTGGCTGTCATGGAGCTGCTTCATCGGGACGAGGAGCAAAGGAGCTCCCCTGTGGATATCCCAGACATGATTTGTAGCATGCATTGACAATATGCAACAAACTGTTCAGCATTGACGAATGCTTGTATATATTTTGTGCTTAGATTCCCAGGTGTTACTTTAGTGACAAACAACATTGTTTTTTTATAGTGAATTATTATTAGTAAAGCCTGAACTCATTTAATTAGTTTATCATAGTTAAATTGTTTATTGAAATTTTTCATTTACATACACACAAAGGAAACAAAAACATATCAAGTGAAGGTTGTTGGTTACACTTACAACCATACATCAGGTAATTTCAACATTTATAGCAAGGATATGCACACTCATCATTTGGTGTCTTTATGGGAATTTTGGGTGGATGGAGAGTCAAGGCTTCAGTGCTCCAATTAGGGATTGCAAGGGTCCTTAAGGGACTAGTGATATTTCAAGGCAGCCTTCACCCTAAACAAAAATAGAACCCAAAGAACTACTATTCTAGCTACACAAATTACATAACTATTTATATCAGGGAGTAACATGTATAACATGGAATCATACTCAGGTTAACATTTCTCATGCATAGTATAAAGCATATATGACATTGTACAGTCAGACCACTGTTCACCCTACCCCCATCTTAAGGGTGGTATATCTCTGGAAGGGTGTCCAACATTCCTCATACCTTGCTATGGTGTTGCTTCACAGGTGTGAGAGATGGTCCATAGAGGTTATCAGGACCATGGAGGCCAGTATTTCCTGAACAGTGGGAACCATGGAGGCTCTCCATTTATACAGATGAGACATTTGGCCTGCATAGCTAAGAGGGCTAACCACCAATGTTCTGGACCTTATAGATGGGGTGTTTCTGATTTCATACCCAGAAGGATCAGGGGTATGGTCCTGGGAATTGGTTTGTGGAGCACCTGAGTCCCTATTCTGCAAATTTAGTCCCAGGTCTCCTTTATCAAGGGACATGACCAGAGGATATGTAGAAGGTCCTCAATCTGTGGATGGCACCTCTAACATGAGTTGGCACCCAGAATGCCTGTCACATGCAGTACCACCAGGGTGCAGTAGCAGGAATGTAAGGTTGTGTTCTGTATCAGTATGCTCTTTGCATCCTTAAAATTATTTTGAGCAGCCTGCCAGCATTCCTTCCACTGTTGCACTGTGAACTTGGTTTGAAGGGCATTCCCCCACCTGTTCATAGATTTTTCAAACTGGCTGGGTATTGTGCCCCTCAAAGTGACATAGATTCTACTGGCTATACCCTTAAGGTTTGTGAGTCACATGGGTAGTAGGACAGGGTACCTCCTTATGGCCTTTTTTTAACATAATCCTGGAGGGCACTACAGATCTGCAGATATCTCCAGAAATCTGAGGTCAGGAGTGCCCAGTGAGATTGCAGATTGGAGAAAGTGTCTAACACTGTGGATGAAAGGGCTAGCAGGTCCTCAACCTTATGGATACCTTTACCTTCCCACTCCCACTAATGAACCAGCTGTTTCCCTATGATAATACTATCATTTCCCCTAGTGGAGTGAGCTTGATTGGGGTGAGATTTGTTCCAAGTCAACTTTGCACCTTGGCCCAGTCTTGTAAGGATGATCCAATAGTAGGATGGGACTTCAGCCTAGGTGGAGGGTTGTTGTAGACTAGTAATAGAGGGAGGGTTTCTTTCTAACCTTGGATTCCATAGTCACCCACTAAGGTGCTGCTTTCCCCTTAGACCTCAACTACTGAAGTGTTTGTGCCATTTGGAAGGCCCATTTGTAGCCCTCACACCAGGGGAGGCACCATCTCCCCAGCTTCCAGTGGGACCTCAGCTTGCTCCAACTGTATCTGGGTGGTTTCCCTTCCCAGAGGAATCTGCCTACTGCCCTATCTAGTTTTAAACACCATGCAGTGGGCAGAGCAATCAATATGTGTGCTAATATGTCAACAATCTTGAGGGTCATGACCACTGCAATTTTCCCAGACAAGGTTAAGTGTCATTTGACCCACCTGTTCATATCCTCTGCCATCTCCAGCAGCAACAGTGAAGGTTGTGGTCCCATAGCTTGGAAAGTGTAGGTGTAAATTTGACTTCCAGGTATGTAATACCCTCCACTGCCCATCTAAGTCCCGTGGCACCTAAAGCTTGGAGGGTACATCGAAGATTATGTGGGAGCACTTCAGTCTTAGTTTAGTTGAGGCACAAGCCAGAAAGTTTTTGTAACCTCTGAAGTGTGTCTAACAGAGGAGGAAAGGCCGTGGGCAGGTCTGAGACCATGACTAGTAAGTCATCCACATACATAAGTGTGAGATACTCCTCACAGCCCACCAGGATGCCCTGAATCTCCCTTTTCTCCCTGATTCTGGCTGCTAAGCACTTGATTATAGGGACAAATAGCAGGGGTGAGAGCGGGCAGCCTTGCCTGGTGCCTCACTCTAATTTGAAAGGAGGGGACAACATGGAGTTTGTGAGAAGTTGGGGGGAGGGGATATTGTACAGGGAGGCTATCCAGGCCCTAAACCGAGGGCTGATGTCTATGTGTTCCAGGACAACATGGAGGTAGTTTCACTACAGTGAATCAAAGGTCTTTTCAAAGTCAATAGCTACCGCAACTGCTGGGGTTATAAGACCATTGGATGTACGTGCCAGGTTAACCAAGGTGCTGATATGGTCTGCGCTATTGTTACTTGGGACAAATCCTACCTGGGAGTGGTGTATCAGTTGTGGTAAGAGGGGGCTTAGCTTGTGGGCTACTGACTTGGTGAAGATCTTACTGTCCATATTCAGCAACGATATGGGACAGTAGCTACTGGGGGAAGTGGGATATTTCCCTTTTTTTTGGCAGAACTGTGATCACTGCCTCCCTCACTGTAGGGGGGAAGATGCTTTCAGACTCTGCCTCCAGGTACATTTGCTGGAATTTAAGGGAGACTATATCCTCTAGAGCCTGCTAAAACTCCACTGTATAGCTGTCCTCCCCAGGTGCCTTCCCTGGACATAGCGAAAGTAGATCCTGCCTTACCTCTACTATGGAAAGAAGGGTGTCTAATATTTTGGTCTGCTGAGCTGAGATATTGTGGATATTCACTGACTGCATGAATTCTCCAGTGGCTTGTGGGTTGGCCTCCCTGGTAGAGGTATATAAGGAGTTACAGTAAGTCTCCATTACCTTGTTTAGCTCCGTGTTGGTGGTGTGGACTACTCCCTCCCTCCTTATCCCTCAATCCAGCTATGTGCCTCTCCCTTTGTTGTTTCCTCAGCCTATGGCCAGCACCTTCCCCCCTTTTTCCTCTCCCTCCCAATACTTCTGCTTCAGCCTGAGAATGGAGACCTCTGCCTTTCATGACATGAGGAAACTGATCTCCATATGAAGACCCAGGATTTTCTGCCCTATGGGTCAGAGTTGGTTCAGCTGTGCTTGTTGCTTATATTCTCCCTCTGCTACCTTCAGCTCCTTCTCCAGATCCACTAGATGTTTTTCACGTTTCCACCTTCTGGCCACTGCATAGCTTATAATTTTGCCCCTCATGCTGGTCTTAAATGCCTCCCTTATGTTCCCAGCTGTAGTGTCTTGAGCAGGGTTCTCTTTGAAGAAGGTTTTGACTTCTTCTTGGGCCCAGGTGACAAACTTCACATCCTTCATTAGCAGGGGTCAAGTTTCCAAGGTGTGGAGGTCAGGATTCGGCAGCCCCCATAGGATACTCATCTGGACCTGCCCATGGTCAGAGATTATGATGGGCATTATCTCAGAGACTATAGCTGCTTGGGTGACCTGTAGGAAGATGAACCAGCAATCTATATGGCTGTGAGTCACATGTACTGCAGAGCAGAAGGAGTAATCCCTCCCTCAGTGGTGTAGTATGCTCCATATATCAGCTATACCTTGGTCACTTATCAGGCATTGTTAAGCAATGCGTCCCTTCCCAAGGGAGTCTCCTGCCTCAGAATTCTTATCCAACAGCAAGTCTAAGACCAGGTTAAAATCTCCCCCTATGATGGTGGCTGTCCCCCATTTGTCATATTCAATAGGTTTTGGGAGGCCTGGTGGAAAAAATCAGAGTCATCCTCTTTGTGGCTGTATATGTTCCCAAGCATAATAGGACCTATGGGGTTTGAAAAAGTGCATAGATCCATCTGCCCTGGAGGTCGACTTTTGCTGTGGTGAGACACTATTGTAGCTGCTTATGGATCAAGATTATGACATTGAGGCACAGGTCAGGAAGCATCAGAAAACCAGATGCAGTTTCAAAATTTGCAAATAGTGTTTCATTTTTCTCAATAACAGCAAAATCAAAATTTACTGCAAAGGCAGTAAAGAGAAAGTAGTCCTCCTTCTGAGTCTTTCTTCTAAGTTTCAAATCTCAGTCTCCCTCTCTCTCTTGCAAAACATTGCTGCTCTTTTTATAACGAGTCTTTACAGGGAGCTTGTTAAGGAGACAGTGTTTTGTTCACAGAATGTTATTGTCAGTTTCCAATGTTCTTGCAGGTGCAGCAAAAAGAACATAATTACCCAGAACTGACCTCTTGTTGAGAGCTCTATAAAGTTTGCACACCAGCATCTCAGTTTAACCACTTGAGTTCCAAATAGTTTTTTGCAATCATTTCAGCAGTATAATTATATACAGTTTTAAACAAAGGGATCCCAGTATCAGTGACATTACCACATAAAGATTCACATATATTTTTATACCAGCAGATATGCAAGGCGGAAGAAAAGACAGAAATAGCAAGGGAAGGCAGAGAGATAACGAGAGGTGGAGAATTGCAAAACCGTCGGAACAATCAGTTCCTAGGTCTCACAAGAAAATTTGACTGCGCAACTAGACAGACAACAGACAGAAAAGGAGCAGATAGAACAGACCCTTGCATTTTAATGCTTTCTGCCTAACAAATGGGGCAGGGCCTTATTTAACCCTGTCATAGATTGCCACTCCCCCCATTTCCTGGTTGGAGCTGAGGCATGAGCAACTTGACTCACCCAGTCCCTTTGTAAGAGTTTGTGGTCTTTTTTGGTAAGTTTTGTCTCTTGTAAAAAGGCCACCTCTGTTTTGGCCTTTTCCAGGTAGGACAACACATTTTTCCTCTTCACTGGTGTGTTTAAACTTCTTACGTTCCACATGATACACATTAAATTAGCCATAATCTGAGTTTGGAGAGAGTAGTGGAGGGAGGATTATGAAGTACTCAACAGTGGAGGGAGAAAGGTGTTATTGAACAATGGGGAAAGACCAAGGTTTTGGTCTGCCTGTGTTCCCTGGCTGATGGAAGTTGTTCCCCTGCCTCTAGGTAACTGTCCTTCAGGGATGTTGTACAAGGTACCTCAGTGGAATCTGGGCTATACATATTGGTACTCATACCTTCCTGGGCATTTGGGGGCCAATTCTTTGCTCTAGGTTCTGGTCCCCAATATGTTGTCTGCAACCCTTCAGTACTGCTGTCCATATTTTGTACCATAAGCATGCACTGTTTAATAATTCAGATTGTTAACCTAGTTGTGCATTCCCTGTCTATATATAATAACATATTTAACAACCAGAACAAACTATATCCACAATGCACAGAAATGCCTAGATGGAACTGCCAGGCATAAATGATCACTTGCCTGTTAGGGTAAAGCAAAATCCACTTAGCAGCTCCTGTGGGTGTGGTAGTTCTATCTGCAAGTGAATCTTTGGCAATCTGAATAACCATAACTGCTGATTGTCTGGGGACTGCCCAAGCTGCTGATCTGTGTGAATCAGGATGCAGTGGCTTCCAGTCATTACATTTCCCGTCTGGCAAGCTACCGGTCCTCCCACCACAGGTTACTGGACAGGTTCCTGGAGGGCGTGGAGGCAGAAAGCAGAGGAGTGATGGAGGGTTCCAGGTGGCATGGGGGGAGGTCAAGTGGTAAGGAATTTCCCATTGTTGCCCCCTTCATTTCAACTGCCCCAATGCACCTCATAGTGGTACTGAGAAAGGATGGAGGGGGGAAAAGTCATCTCCTTAGGTACATGTCCCAGGTCGGACCTGTATGTCGGATGTTCCTTGGAGGGAGGGTCTGCATTTGAACCCCTTATTACCCCTCCCAGGGCTCAGTTAGGTGACTCCTGCCTCCACCATCACCACGGCTATGCAACCTTGCCTGCAGTGTGCAGTTTGAAAAACCAGAGGGGGAGCCTTAACAATGTACTACTGTAACATTTGTGTGTTTGCCCACAGCATTTTCAACATGGCATTTGCTGCTAAATAACACTTGTGCCACATTTATTGTTGCAGAGATGCCCAGTTGGGAGGGAAGGGGAGTAAAGCATTGATCTCAGCCCTGCTGCATGGAGGGCTTCCTACTCATGTGGAGAAACAGTGTGGAAGTTTATGGTCTGGTCTCCGAGAGTGTGGCCCATTCTTAAGTGGCCCCAGTCCCTCTCCCCTTCCCAAGCATCCCCGACTTAAAAAGCATTACCATAAATAGTACTTATCTAAATCACAAGTCCATGGGCTCTGGTTCAATTTCTTGTATACCTCACTGGTTAAGGATTGGGCCAGTCATCTCTAGAGTGTCCTTGGGGTCTTCCAGCACTAAATTGCTGGATCACTGGATCATGGCATGTCCCTGCCCTTATTCTTTTCTCTCTTGTCTCTTCTGCTGATTTTGCCTCAGTCCTTGAGAGCTGTACATCTGGGCACACTGGTGAGATGTCTTGTTGCCTGTCGGGTGGTTCTGGTGACTCAGACCTCAATGCTGCAAATCTGTTTTCTGTCATGTGGTGCACCAGGGCCATTGATTTCTCCCTTCACTGTTCACTGTTCTCCCTGGGGATGTAGGGCCCTGCTCTCACTTGAGGATGATCGTGCCTTTAATATGAGCCTTCATGGATTGATTCCTGCTACATCATTGGAAGGCCCACTCTCTCCCTGGTACCCCTTCTTGGCATCCATTTCTTCAATCCGTGATGGAGTTTTGGGACTGTTATGTATTGGAGAGCTGGTTTTTGTGATATGGATCTCTCCTGGCCAGTTCTTATTAATAAAGTCCTCCAAGGCTGAAGGTGTAGTGAAAAACAGTAGCACCACATTATGTACTACCTGCGTTGTGGCCAGGTTGCGGAGAGAATACTGGAGGCTCAATTTCTGCATTTTGTGTCTGGTCTGTGTATACTCTCTTCTTTTTTCTGAAAGTTCTTTAGAGAAATCCTGCTAAATAGAGATTGGGTACCCTTGCCAGAACAGGCGACCCATCTCCTGAGTCCTTGCCAGAATAAACTGCCTTGTGGTATAGCTGAGAAGTTTGATCAACATGACCCTTGGCATTTCTCCTTTCTGTGGTGCAAGGACAAGTGTCCTATGGGCACACACAATGTCCAGGTGGAACCCTTGATGCAGGTTCAGAATCATGGGGAAGGCTTTTTGGAGGAATAGAATACTGTCCTGCTTTTCCGCTCCCTCTGGGAAACCTAGCAGGTGCAGATTGTTCATCCTGCTGTGGTTTTCTAGGTCATCCACCTTTAACATGAGGGTGCACTTGAGGCCTTGCTGTTCTCTGTTGATTGTCTGGACCTCTTCTAAAGCAGAATCATTTGCAGAGACTTGCCATTCGATCCAAAACAGATGTCCTTCCAGTTGTTAAATTGCAGACATTGACTGGTGAGTGGCCATAGTAACTTCAGTCATTTCCTGTAATAACTTAGCAAACATGCTGCTGCTGTCTCTAGGGTCATGTAAAGCCTCCAACAGTGCCACCATGCTTCCATCACCAAGACAACTGAAACAGCACTGGAGATCGAGACTAAATCCAATTTACACAAAAAAGGTATGTGGCTGTAGCTGTTCTTTAGTTCTAGTGACATTGATGCTTTCTGATAGTCAATGCCACCTTTTTTTCTGAGTTTTGATGGATGATTTAGACAGAGTATTTGCAGCTCACAGATCAAGATGCCACCTTGCTTCCTAGCTAAGCCATGCTGCCCATTAAATTGGCTTATTACTAGCTTTGATTGCTTAGCTGCTTTGAAATTTGATTGGTCTTTTGCTCGAGCTGCTCAGTATAGTAAAGAAGCTGCTATCTTCAAAATATACAGCATGGAGCGCTATAGTTCTCTAGAAGGTAACTAGCTTCTGTGGCTAAAAATTGCTAGTATCCAGCATAAGACAAAAAGATGCTCTTTCCACTGCTGGCTGTCACTGCAAATGTTGCCTAACAAACTCTTGGCTGCTACTAATCTAAATACTCCTGCGGATGATTTATTTTTTATTTATTTAAGTCTTGGAATTACAAATACCTTTGAGTCAGAGACTCTTTTACAAAGGCTCCATGTCAGAGAGTGCTCAATATTACAAACAGTGCAAACAGAGAAATAAATACAAGGTAGAAAATGCAAATGAAGGCAAGGAAATGCAAAGTACAGTGAAAATACAATGGCAATAAAAATGCAAACATTGGTAGGAAATGCAGTAAGACAATGTAGCAAGCATAACATAAAATGGGTACATGAAGATAAATTGGAGGAATCAAATTGATACAGGCTTGTGATTATGTAGTTGAAGCTGTCCGAGAGAGAACATTGTTGATACAGTGGTTTGAAGGAATTACCACTCTAAGGGCAGTACACCAGAAGGGAAAAACAATTTAGACATTGTACAAAAGTTGAAAAAGGGAAACACATTACAAGCACAGAAGCAGTGTAAGGTTGGCTTCATCAACAGTAGCATAATGAGGGGAGTAGGGGCTGTAACACAGGTGGGGCTATAAGCAGTCACAGTTGTTTATCGCATGGAGGTGCTGCCGGAGTTTGGATTTAAATGGACCTAGACTGTGTTTAGCCAAGACATCAGTAGGAAGGCCATTAGCCAAATAGGTGCCTGTACACAAATGTCCGCTGTCCTTGTGCAGTCCTACAGAAAGGGATTTGGAAGGATGCTTTGGTGGTACTCCTTATGCCATGAGGGGTGGCAGCCCGAGTCAAGAGTTTCTGAGCTGACAGTGGTGAAAGGCCAATGATATTAAAATGACGTCACTCATTACTGGTGGTGTGAACATTCTAGCCTATAATGATCCCTGGTACAGGATTTAAAACTATTTAGAAAATTATCTATTTTCTTTTTTTTTTAATTTGTATTTCTACATATAAAATAAAATGTATGAGTTTATACAAGTACCATCTGCACCATAAACACAAGAAAGTAAAATGAGCAGAGCAACAAGCACTGGTATTTTTATGGTTTACCAGTCTGGCTTTACCATGCTTGAAATACTAGCAGAACTATCTCTCTGATTCTTATAAACTGACATTGTCATCCCAGGGAATAGGATTAAGTTACTTTCATCACTCAGCTGTTATAATATTTCACTGCTGGACAACATAAATGCTAAGAGGCTATTGTATTAATTATTAGATTTGTCTGTTAGATATTCTAAACTTCATAGAGTACATCAGAAGTACATTATAATATGGCTATAAAAAATCCAGTAACCTGATTGGCTGAGGAGCTCGGAACCCAGTGTTGATATCCCATAACAACAGCACTGGAAGACGGTCCAGTAGCCTAAAATCAATAGTACCAGCCATTCCTGACTGCCATCACAAATGTGGCTGTCACCATTACTCACTAAAAACCTTCAATTAGGCCCTAAAAAAACTGTCTTAAATTTATAAACATGAGAATTAAATGTTATTTGCCCTCACAATACTCTTGTTACACGCACATACATAACTTGAAAAATGAAGTACTACAGTACTTCGAATTGTAATTTATGGTGTTTCTTTGCTGACCATGAAAAATCCCTCTCTTCTCCTTACCTGCTTACTAGGAAAATCTGTGTTGTTTAAGCAAGCAATAATTCCTGACAGGGTGGGTGGTATTGGGCAATACCTGATCGCCCGGGGCGTAATGAGGCCCGATGCTGCAGCTGGAGGGCCCTAAAGCCCCTGGAAAGTCAGGTATTGCCCAATACCACCCACCATGGAGGGTATTATTGTGCTTAGAAAATGGACACAGTAAAAAAATAAGTTTAATAAAAAAATGTTAATGAAAAATTTTGCCTGCATTTTTGTAGATGGTTGCCATGGTTATGCACACACACACACACACACAATTTTTTATACACATTTAAAAAAATATTTTTTAAAGTTTTTAGCTTTACTATTTAGTATTGTACCTTCTGGGTTTGATCTGGAGAGGTTGCTGGCCAGCAGCTGCAGTTGCAGTTGCAGTTGCAGTTATGCTTGTGCAACTGTATAACAATGTATGTGGCCATTTGCACTCTCTATTCCAGTAGGAATTACTGCCCTGTAGGGGTACTGAAAGCAAGGAACCCTGTAAGAGGGTTCCACTCCTAGAGGTGCTGTGGGAAGGGTCCCTTAGCTAAAGGTACCTTAGGAAGGAACACCCTGGGAGTAGAGAGGTGAGCCACTGTAGGAGGAGGGGAGGATGATGGGGCAAAGAAAAAGTGCTTCAGATGGAGGCTGGGAGGAAGTGCTTATATAGTTCACGATGCAGGCATCGCTGGTTGCTCACCCATTGAACTGCAGGTGGACCCTTATAAAACTTCTTTCAACGGAAATAATTCTGATGTTGAAAAATAAGGGTTATGACTTCATGGAAGAAAAGTAGCAAAACAGATTATATCTGTGGTGTAAAGGGTCTGTTTCCATGCAAATATCTTTAGTAACTAGAACAAGGTGTCATTGTCCCTTAAAGAAACAACCAAGGGTATCTTCCAACTATGAATTTTATGTCATATATATAATCTTTCATAATGTTGAGACATCGTTTTGACATTTTCTTAGCTATTAATATGTATTTGTATCAATATACTGTATAGTAGACACAATAGCACCTGTATATGATATATATTTTAATCAATATATCTAGTCATTACTTCTTTTACATATTAACATATGGAAAGTAAAACCTTTCTTTTAAATTCAGGAATACATTTTCAGTTTTTTTTCTTCTGAATTTAGGTTCCAATTCAGTTTATTCAATAAAGAACGGTATCTTTTTTAACCTTTAATACCATCCTCTTATACCTTTACTTGCACTGCAAACATTTCAGTCTCTTCTGTAGTTATGCCAACTTTTTCTTACTTTTTCAGGCAACATATGCAAAAGCACTGGAAGATGAAGAAAATTCATTCCTAGCCCTTAGCCATTTTCAAAGAATTCTTTAGAAATTGCTAACTAGAATGCCCCCAAATTCCCACTTTTTGGAACTAATATAGTTGAATCCTACCAATGCAAAAGTGAAATTTATTTTTTCAGAAATCACATTTATTGAATGAGAGAATTGTTATCCAAAGTTCAACAGTTCAGGCACCTTAAGAATTCCAGTGCAACCAGTCTTATTGCAGTAAGAGTTCCTGGAGAGGGTTCCATGTGTTAACTGCGAAGTTTAAATAGTAACTGACAAATCAACAAGTGCTAATCGCTGAAAACAAATTCAGTGATCAGCACTATGCCGAATACAAAATCGGTGAACATGCAAAGCACAACAGGACCTGCTTTTTATATCGGGGGCTCAGCCCCCTGTACCCTCCAAAATAGTGATTCTCAACTCAAAGGTGGGTGGACACTGGGGGAGGGAGGGATACATGGGAGGTGGAACTCATTGCAGGGATAATAACCCATGGGTGAAGAAGTAACATGAAAGGAATGGGAGGATCAAAAAAAAAGCAAAGTAACCCAGAGTTAAAAACTGGTATACCCCCATGCGGTCCCGAACCCAGTTCCATGCACACTGCAGGTGGTGACCTTAACTGCCACCCCATGTGGCCAACTTGGTGGCATCCCACTCACTCTTCCTACTTAACTTCCTACCACTACACTCGCTAACCACCTCACTTTTGCTATTTTGACCTCCATACCATGCTACTCTTCCTCAGTCACAGTACTTGAGGGCATGTAAATTGAGTCACTCATTTTGAGTAGCTTAATTTACTTCACCCACATCACCGGATACCCCTGAGTGGAGGTTATATTAATATTTTATAAAATAAGGAGGGACACAACATATTAAGCTTTATAAAATTAAAAACGATTGAACGTGCCCATTTCCAAGGCAACTGCATACAAGTTATTCTTTGCAGAATAACAGTGTTTCCTGAACAGAGAACAGAGTTTTGGAGGAAGTGTCCTCTCAGTCTTAAAATATTGTAAATAGGTTGGGTAGGGTTTGGATTATAGGAAATCTTCTCTGCTTGTTCTGGGTATTTGTTCTGGATATTAGCAGTGAACATGCCGTACATCTGGTAAGGGTAGAACTAAAGGTAATATGGGGGGGTGGATTCTAAGACAGCTGCCTAGTGATCAGCACATCAGCAGGTACTTTCAGGGACTGCACTGTGGATAGAGAATTTACCTGATGTTCTTCTCTTGTTGATGCTTCAGAACTCCAGAGTGCAGAATTCTCAACAGGGATGCCGCACAACCAAAGCAGGCCCCTAATTCCATCAATATTGTTACCTTTTGTGCTCCAAAACAACAGCGGCAGCCACTCCAGCTGTAGCGGGCTCCAACTCCATGGCTCAGCAGACTGGATCAGCTATGGCAAGCACAAATCGACAGGATGCAATCTTGGCTGAACTGTGGCAGGGGTAGTCTTCTTTTAAAGACTCCTTGGCAGGAGTCAGAAAAGATATGGCTATCCTGGTGGGTGAAGGGGCTGTTCTCATCAACCAAGTAGAAAAAGTGGAGGAGAGGGTGATTGGAACTAAAGACAACCTAGCTCCATTGGCGATATTGGTAATTTGCCACAAGAAGCAAGTAAACACCTTACTTAATAAAACTGTTGCAATGGAGAACCTGGATTGCTGCTGCAAAATAAAACTTACTGGGGTTGAAGAAGGACTGGAAGGTTTGGATATAAATAAATGCACTCTGTAAGAACTTGATCTCAATGTTTATAGAAGGTAATGCAGGTGACAAAATGTTTGATTTCAAACAGGCTCATAGAACACCTATACCACAATCAGCAGCAGGAGAGGGTCCATGAGCGATCGAAATATGCTTTCACAGATTTAAAGAAAAAGAGCTCTTTCTCAGAAAAGTGCACAAGGAAAGTGGTATTCCTTGGAAAGTATGAACATTTTAGTTTATCCAGACTTAAGCACGGTCCTCATGGAAAAATACAGGGTTTTTGATGCTGCAAAATAAGTATTATAATGCAAGAACTGTATGTACTCTGTCTCGATGCCATCAAAACTGAATGTCATGATGAATGGTACACCAGTTTTTTTTCTCTGGACACAATCAAAACTAAGGATTATTCTGAATCTCTGCCTGAGAAATGAAGGTCTGGGACACACTAATTGAGTTGCATTCCTTTGATGGTGGTTTGCATTAGCTATTTGGTGGTGTTTTTTCTGTAGGAGAGACACTAGATTTCTTTACAAACTAATATGTGGAGTCTGTTTTGATTTGCAACTGCACAAACATTTTTGGCTGGTGATTCTGAAGAATTTCCAGGAGTCATCTTAGCCCACATGATTTCTTTATTTTACTGTGGACATTTCTGTTTTTATTTTTACAGGACACTTAGTTCACTGTACAGCACTGAATTTGCATTCTTTTTATGGCTGTGGGTGGAACCTACTGCCATTTTGGCATGTCTTGCCTTAAAATGGCTGAGTGGCACCCTCCATTGGACTTTGGAAGTATCCCTCCTAAAGTCCAATGGAGCTCGAAACACTCTGACATGATCAGCCACTACAGAGTAACAGCCACAATATTTTGGATGTTACTTCTGCCTTCCTGGGGAAGAACTATGCATGCATGACTTGCGTGCATGCGCAGTTCCGCTGGCACCACCATCTTGTGAATGGCAGAATGCTATTCACCGTAACTATGCATGCATGAGGGCCACTCATGCACAGTTGCCTCGCTGCTGCCATCTTTCAGATGGCACTCCTCCTGCACCCCCACACTGCTCCTGTCCTCCCTGTTCTGTCATAGCACTGGCAGCAAAGAAAACCCTCCCACTGCTGCTGTCTTACCCACTCCCTCTGTTCCTTATCCCCATGCTGACATTGGAGTGCCCAATCCCTTTGTCAGCATTATGTACTGCTCCAACTCATGTGGCATACTGGGAACCCACCACAGTGTGCCCAAATTTATGTTTTCATGCTTCCTGTGCCATTGGGGTGCTCAATACCCGTGTCGGCATCATTTACCCCCCCCACTCATGTGGCACACTGGAAGCCCCCCCAGTGTGCCCAAATGTATGTTTTTTTTTTATTTTTTTTTATCACACCGACATCAGGGTGCCCAATCCCTGTGTTGGCATCATGTACCCCCCAACTCATGGGGCACACTGGGAGCCCACCCCAGTGTGCCTAGATTTATGTTGTTTCCCCTGTAAATAAATAAAACTCTCCACCAATGTGTTTTTTTACCTGTAATAAAGAAAATGGTCCTTCATCATTGCCCCAGTCCTCCCTCCCCATCCCTACCCTCCCACTGAGCACCCACCTCCTTGCACCCCCCTTACCCCATACTTACCTCTGGATGTCACGCTGTCATCTTCTCTGGACAGGGACACATCTGCACTCTTCAAAGCTGAACCACAAACTGAAGAGTTAAAGGTAAGTGCACTATAATGGCAGTCAAAGGGGTTTTTAACTTATGTTGATAAATCAGCCATTTTTGGGAATTCTGGCCCCAAATTATCAACATGGGGTTCTTGGGACCCCACCTGGTGAACACAGTCACTGTCATTTCATTACTAGGTCCCTAAAGGTGATTTTGTGGTCGCTGCGTGGAATTGCCTTTTGGGACTGATTAACAAAACAACAGTGCCACTGTTCATGATGTGGGGTCCCAAAATGCCCATGTTACAAATTTGGTGAAAAATTTCAAAACTGACTGCATTCTGAACATGTGTTGCACAGTTTCTATGCACGCTCCCTAACTTTGCCAATTTTTAATATTTTCACTCCAGATTTTCAGAATTGCCATATTTGTACACCTCCTTATTAACAGTACAGCTCTCATGTTTCACATCTTTTTTTTTATACTTCAAGTTTTTTTATTGAGACATTTTTCCTTTTTTTTTCCATACTTTCTTTTCCAGGTACATAAAGAGAAGCATCCATATCGAACATTTAACAATGACCATGCTAGAAAATGACTTTACATACAAACAGATGTTAGAAAAGCTAGCAATCAGGATGTAACACTTCTAAGTACCTATTAACATCTGGCCTGGATAAGATTTTGGATTTCACTCTATCCTGACTTCCATTCTGTGAGTACTATAAACAGGCCTATTTATCATTATGTCAGTACATATGTATCTCATTTTCACATCATCTAACTTCCAGTATGCAACATATCAGAAAAACAGTCTGACAAGTCTAACAAGATGCATTTAAAACTCCACAGCAAACAAAATGTGGAGCTAAAAAAAAAGAAATGAATCAATAAAAATATAACCTAAACTGTGTCAACTGTCTAACCTTTTGAAATAATTTTGGTATTTGTTCTATTAAAAATGTCTAGTTTGTTTCTAAGAGGGGATTCATTCCATTTCAAAAGAGGAATGGAGAGGTGAGAATATCTCCATTTAGGTTTGTTCCTTCCACAAAAGGAGTTTTTATAAGAAGATTAAGATAAGGATATGGTATTTTCTCCCACACCTGAGGGGGCAACTCTCATGATCCATCTGGTCCATCTATTTTGGTAAACGTCAGCTCTGTTCTGCAGGGTATGGGTTAGTAACTCAAAACCCGTATGAAGTTTACTGCAACTTGCCAGTCTTCTGTCATAGGAGGATAGGGCTGCAACCACTTCTTGGTTATAGCCTTGTAGGCCGCCCCCAATAATATTGACCATAGGTACCATCAGTCTTTGCCCTTTAAGTCTCTAGGTGGTAAACCCAACAGAAGATTTTCTGAGCTGGGTAGCTCCTGTAAATTGAGTATATTTGCAATTTGCTGGCAAACTGAGTGCCAGTACATCTTAATTTTCTGACATTGTAAAAAAATATGGGCATGGGAGGCATCCGTGGTACCACACAGTCTCCAACAATTAGACGGTGAACCTGGACTACGTTTGGCAAGGACCCTGGGAACCAAAAAGTATCTGGATCGAACCTTCCACACATATTCCCGCCACCCCAAAGACAGAGTAGTGGTCCAAGTTATATGCCATATTCTAGGCCATTTTGTCTGAGGAATAGAGATACCCAAGTCCTGTTCCCATTGAATTTTCAAGGCTTCTGAAACATAGACTTGTTGTGCTAGTTGGAATTTATATAATTTGGAGACTGCATGGTCACTTTCAGTGGTTGTCCATATCTGGATAAAAGAAGACTCATCCTTAAAGCTTTGGCTTTTAGAGGTTTGTATTTTAATTTGGGAATTTATAAAGTCTCTAAGTTGAAAATAATAAATTAAATCATTTGAAACCCAAGAAAAAAATGTTTTGCTTCTGGGAAAGGCATAACTGTATTTAGCCTAATTATCTGCCAGGGGGTCCACAAGCCGAGTGACACTTGAGTGGTGTATCAAGGAATCATTACTGCTGGGGGAAAATCCAGGTTTGTAAGTAACCATGCATATTTCCAATTGTGAACAGAGTTTTTCCTTTGTGAGTAGCCTCTTGTCCATCCCTCTAAAATAGAGGTGACACTGGCTGTACTGCCAACTGTTGTCTCATATGTGTAATGGATAAAAGAGCAGCAGCGGGGGAAAGCTGTGATGATCTCCCTATATCCATCTGCTTCCAATGAGCCCTATAAGTTGGATTCCCCCACAGGAGAGCCAGCCTCATCTGTGAGGAGTTCCAGTAATATGGTAAATTTGGAAAAGCTATCCCTCCTTTTTCCTTAGGTTGCATTAATAACTGTAATTTTATCCTCAGTTTCCTGCCTTGCCAAATGAAATGAGTCAACTCTGTTTGTCACTGCGAAAGGGTCTTAATGGAAACAGCACAAGATACACATTGAAACAAATACAATAGCCTTGGATGGCATTCATTTTAATTGCCTGATTTCTAGCATAGAAAGAGAGGAATTACATTTCATCTCCTGATATCTGTTTTAAGATTTTTCAGTGGGGAGTGTAGTTAAGGTAACACAGAAGCTCCAAATCTAGAGCAATTTTAATACCTAAATATTTTAAATCTGATAAATCCCATTTGAAATCAAATGTACCTCATATCTGGTGGGTGGGGGTATAGTTGTAGGCAAGTACCTTTGCTTTTGGCTGCATTTAATGAATAACCAGCTAAACCGGAAAACAATTTAAGTGTTTGGAACAAATATGGAAGGGAGGTATCAGGTTTAGAGAGGTAGACCAAAATATTGTCAGCAAACAGTTCTACCTTATGCTCCATATTACCGAATCTTATTCCTGGGAGATTAACCTCTTGTCTTATCAGTTGGGCTAGTGGTTCTATGTAGAAAGCACATAGTAAAGGGGAGATTGGGCACCCCTGCCTGGTTCCCCTATGTAAAGAAAATCTTTGACATATGTGGCCATTGGATCTAATATATCCTTGTGGGGGTAAATAAAACTTAAAAATTAGATTAATAAATTGGTCCAGGAATCGAAATGAGGTTAGAACTTCTCTCAAAAAGATCCATGACACCATGTCAAAAGCTTTTTCTGCATCTAAACTAAGAAATATGGATGGAATTTTTTGTTTAGTTATATGCTCAATAAGGTATATGCTACACCTGATATTATCTTGTGCTTGACATCCTTGAATAGCACCACATTGATCCTGGTTAATAATGATTGGGGCTATTAATTTAAGTCTGTGGGAAAGAATTGTTGCTAAAATTTTATAGTCACTGTTTAAAACTGATATAGGATGGTAGGAACCAGGCAGGGAGGGATCCTTGTTAGGTTTGGGGATGACAGAAATGATGGCATATTGCCAAGATGGGGGATAGATATTTTGGGGGTACAAATTTGGGAAAAAAGCCTGAAGAGTATGTGTGAAAGTTCTTGTTTAAAGGTTTTATAAAATTCTCCCTACAAACCATCAACTCCCGGGCATTTATTTGTTTTAAGGTTGCCTATTTCTGTTGTAATTTCTTGGGTGGATATTGGGGCCATCAAAGTTTTTGCCTGTATTTCTGAAAGTGTTGGTAGATTAAGGGACATTAAGAAATCTTTAATATTAGATATGGGGGGGGGGTGTTGGGGGGCTGCATATAACTGGGAATAGTATTTATCAAAAATGTCAGATATCTGGACTATTGAATGTTGTATAGGGCTTTTGGGTGTGGGTCTTAAGCCTGTTATTTGCGTTTTAGCCCATTGAATTCTTAAATGCCCAGCTAATAATGTTAAGGCCCGAGGACCTCCTTCATAACATTTTTGCCTTAAAAACAGAAGCTTCTGTTCTATATAGTAATCTAGGAGCTTATTAAGTTCTTGCTTCAATGTTTTCAGCTTTTTGGAATGTTCAGATGTAATGCTTTCTTTTGTCATTCTTCTAAAATCTGTATTTGTTTTGTTAATTCAGATTTCCTTTCTTCTCTCATTTTCTTTTTCCTAGCCGCAATTTCTATGAATTTACCTTGGCATATGGCCTTCAGTGTATCCCAAAGAATAGAAACCTGTATTTCAGGTGTATCATTTTCTAATAGGGTCTGTCTAATCAAGTCCTGCATCTCTTGTATAATCTCTTTGTCTCTGAGTAAAGATACGTTTAGTCTCCAAATTGTATTTCTCTGGAAATGGTCAATTTTAATCTGTAGAAATACTGGTGCATGATCAGACAGAACAATATTACCTGTCCAGGTCTTGTGGGCCATTTGTATATGTTCTTGGGAAAGTAGGAAATAATCAATGGCTGAGTAGCTCTGATGAGATTGTGAAAAAAAGGTTTTATAGTGACTCGAGCCATTAAGATATCTCCAAGCTTCTACAAGGCCCAACTCTTTCAGTAACTTGGTCACTTCCCTAGTCTTATTTCCTAATCTGTGACGAACAGGACCCCTCTCAAATGTGAGATCAAGATTCATATTAAAATCTCCACCACAGATTAAAGGGCCCTACAGCCATTGTGATAACATGAAGAAAAAATTTCTGTAATAACAAATATCTGTATCTGGTGGAAAATAAACTGATGCAAAGGTAATTGGCTTCCCATTAAGTTTACTTTTCAATAAAGCATACCTTCCCTTCTTATCAATCATCTTGTCCAAACATACAAATGGGGTCCTTGGGGTCAACATAATAGTTGTGCCCCTCCTTCTACCTCCCTTATAGGCGGAAGCATATACACACTTAATGGGACTTGTTAGTCCTTGTACATTATAAGTACATACCATGTAAGCCATCATACCACCATGAATGGAAGATACAGATGAACATCACCCACCCCTGAACCCTGTATTGCCCCTTTTTTTAATACTTTCTTGTGTGACTTTTCTGCCAATACCTCTTAAATATATTTGAAGTCCTCCTTGCATAATATTATTCGGTTTAGCTGACTGAAGAAAGAAATAACTAAAAAGTGCCAATGGGGCACATAACCTATTTGCACCAATGCACTTCCAAGGCAGGAGGTCTACTACTTGAAGTGACCTCTGCTCCCACCACATTACAGACATTGGTGGGTAGAAGATAAAGCTATTCCCTTTTAAAAGGAGGATCTCTTCTTGGGTCAGATTGACGTTAGGCCCAATCAGATTAGCTGGCAAGAAAAAACAAGATTTTTGCCTACTGGGCTGATCTACTGAGTTAAATAATAAAATTTGTAACACTCAGGTTACATTTCCCTTTTTTTTGTTTTTTGTTTTTTTCCCCCTTTTTTAATCTTTTATTGCTCATGGGGAACAGGTTTTATTCCCTGTGTTGACAAACGGGTACCTGCTTCCCAGAAAGAAAAACCTCCTGGGTCTCACGCTTTCCCCAACTGAGCGCGAGAATGTATACACTCCTTCTTCCAGGCAACAAACCCCAAGACCGCCTCCCCCCAACCCCGCCCACATCAATCAATAATAGGATCAAAGTAAATTGAGGGTAAAGAGAAATACAGCAATGACTGCCATGGTGCTATTATATTAGAATTGTTTCATTTCTCCAAGTCCCTCTTTAAACACCCTTTCCAGGTGGTTTAAAACCATGAGTATTCACTGAGAAGAAGTGTTCTTAGCTCAGTTTCCCAGAACTGGTACATTTTCAAATCACAAGTCCCAGATATAAGCAAAGCATCCATAATGCCATTACAAGAAAGTCAGCTTTGAGACTTGTGCAAACAGTTTTCATACCGTCTTCTGGATTTTCAATTACTAATTAAAATCAGCGAGCACGGAAGACTGAGCGGGGGGGTTCCAGTCCACCAGTCGGTCCATTTTACTGTGATCTGGAGAATGCACCTTAAGGAGAGCAGCAAGAGAAGAAAAATATACACAGCTTAGAACTATACCCTTCAGACATCTACTTGCTACAGTTCTTCTTCAGAAACACTGGGCATCTTTTTAAGTAAGTCTGGGAAATATTTGATGGTTTCTGAGCTCATGTTTAGTACTGGTGATCTGTTTTTTTTTGTTGGAACTAGTTGCCACTCTTGCCTCTGCTCCCTTCACTTTAAGCTTGGGGGGGTTGGAAGACCCATGTATCTCTATGCCTCTCTTCTGTGCTGCTTCTCGCACTGCTTGTGATGTATCATTCATTTTTCACATCTTGCCCAAAATGTGTTTTTGCACCTGTGGCACAGAATGATACATTTGCTCTACAAAATCACCTTTCTGGACAAGTGAATGAAATGACAGTGGCACTCTTCATGAAGTGGCATCCCAAAAAGGCCATGTTGAAAATCTGGTGCAACAACTCCAAAAAATGGCCAAGTTACACCCTGGCATTCAAACTTTTCTATGCACACGTGTAACTTTGGTCATTTGGCAGCTTCTCACCACTGTATCAGTGCTGCCTATAGCTTGTTTGTATGACTGCCAGCCAGGGTGGTCAGGGTGACTAACATGTAATTCTTTGGACTTTGTGGACTCAACTATTTTCAAGCTCATACAGTAGAGCTTCTGAGGGGATTGGGGATATGTTATTTTTTTATAATTCTGCTTAATTTGTGGTTACCAGTTTTTTAACCTTCCCCTTTGCTTTTAGGGTGTCTCTGTCCAGCAAACTGAGCTGGTGCTCAACTGCCATTTTTTGGATTGAGAGGACCCCAGCATGGCAGAACAACTTGTTCCAGATTGTGGGCTCTGATATCCTGGGGAGAAGATTTCACTCCTCTCTCAGTCAGGTCCTGCTTTTGGGACATTGACTGAGAACAAGCTTGACTTGTGGGTAGTGGTATACCCATCTTGTCAGGTTTGGACAGAACTTTAGTCATTGGTGGATGCCAGAATAAAGGGTAAATTTCAATACTTCAGTCAGATGTACTATGAACATGGGAACCAGGTGGGTCACTTGCTCACTTTCCACCTGAGGAAGGCACAAGTGGATAGGTACATCAAAAAGGTGAAGCATCCACCCAGGGACACCTACCTCATAGCCCTAAAGAGGTAGCAAATCACTTTAAAGATTATTATAGTACACTTTATAATGGGGAGAGACAGTGGCAGCCTGGAAAAAGACAGATCCAAGATTTCCAAAATCAAATAGACTTACTGTACCTCACCTGACAGAAGCAGAATGCTTGACTTTAGACAGCCTTGTCACACTAGCAGAGGTGGAACTAGTCATTGAAAAAGACAGGATCGATAGTGGCCTACCTGTGGATGTAATTTATCTTGATTATGAAAAAGCTTTCAACACTGTGTCACATGCTATTCTCTTACAACAACTAATAAGAATAAAATTAGACCCACATATCATCAAGTGGGTAGATTCCTGGTTGAATGGTAGGAAACAGTGGGTAACAATCAAGGGTTCAACCTCAGGTACCTCAGAGGTCACAAGTGGTGTGCCTCAGGGATCTGTCCCTGGGCCTGTATTATTTAACAAATTAATATCTACTATAGAAACATCAAATGGGGTCTGGATAAATAAGTATGCTGATGACAGCAAGATTGGCTGTATTACTAATGATGCTAAATCAATAACGGAATTACAAAATAATCTAGATCGACTAACTATTTGAGCAGAGCAGCATAAAATGACCTTCAATATTAATAAATGCAAGGTTATGCATTTTAGTTCTAATAACAGACTTGCAAATTATACGTTAAATAATACACTATTACAAACAGTAGAAACAGAAATCAATTTTGGTGTTGCAATAACTAATGATTTAAAATGTTCTACACATATAAACAAAACAATAAAAAAGTGTTCTGGTATCACAGCTTGTATTTACAAACATATTAAGAGCTGAGAATCTAAAGTAATTGTCCCATTATTTTCTAGTTTGGTACAATCGCATATTGATTATTGCTCTGCTTTTTGTGGACCAATTTCTATAGGTACTAAAACTGCTGTGGAAAACGTGCAAAGGAGGCTAACAAAAAATATTAAGAATCTACATAATCAAAGCTATGAGGAAAGATTGAAGTCCTTGGGTCTTTTCTCACTAGAATATAGAACCTTAAGGGGTGACCTCTGCTTAATGTGTAGGGCCACAAGAAATCCAATATTGCTCGAAACTTTATGTCTACAATATGCAGAAAATAATAGCAACACCAGATCTCATAATTTAAAAATTACAACCAAATATAAATTATATGACTAAAAGAAACAATTTTATAATGCAACGATCTCCATGTCTCTGAAACTCTTTACCACCTACCATTGTAAACAGCATAGATATTGACCAATTTAAGTGTAACTTAGATTTGTATATGGGTAATAGAAAATTTCAATTTCTGCTGTCAGATTGATGGCAGCAAGTTCATAAATGGGTTTACACCCTTGAACTTGTAACTATCCTACGAACCTATGAAACTATGAACAGGTAACTCTTCCAGTTTTTACAGTGATTTTTTGAAAGGTTTTAGACTCCCTTTTGGCTCCCTGTTTGGTAAAAATGTTCAGTGCCAATGATGAGATGGGGGATCTGTCCAATTCCTGGTGATTGGCATTCATCACTGTGATCCTCAAACTTGGTAAACTGGTGGTTTGGTGCCACTCTTATTGCCACATTTCCTTATTAAATGTAGACTGAA